>CM075669.1:184892500-194892500 GCA_037962975.1 Clitoria ternatea
CACGACTGGGATCGCGGCGGCGTGGCCGACCCGTAGAAATAAAATGAGTTAATACGAAACAGGGAGTCACCACCAACGTTTCCATCCACAGGAAAAACATTGGAAAATTTTTTAACAAAGCACTGGTTAAAAAAAGGTGAGATTCAAGTTCGGGAGTCGGTTACGAATAGGGAAGGTATTAGCACCCTACATCGCCTGTCAAAAACAGTACCAAGATTGAAAATGCGCAACATAAATAGCCTTACAAAAGATGTTCTATTTCTTCCTTTTTATGATTGTCTACCAAAAATAAGGGAAAATCAACAAGACGTCACGTCTAAATTGATTTTCATAGAAGTGATAAAAATGGAACAATTAAAAAAATGTAAAAAAAATAAAAAATAAAAATAAAAATAAAAATAAAAATAAAAATAATGGAAAAGGAAGGATGGGCCCGACAGGAGTTAAGTCTTGCTCCTACGTATTCTCGGGTTATCGAGAAATCAGGGTTACGTAGTTCTTGATCTTGTTTTTTAGGAAAAGACTAGGTAGTTGATGGTATATGATGTCTTTGAAGAAAACTCATACAAGGTGAAGTTCTTCGCACGTGTACGGGTTCTGAGGAGATTGTGTAAACTGGAGTACTCCCGTATGACACTGACTAAAAACAATTTTATGCTAATCAAAATAAAGCGTGTGAAATACTCATTTTTTACCACTTATTAAGAACCTAGGTGGGAGAAAAGAGAAAAGAAAACAAAACAACAGAAATTTATTTAAGTGGGGAAAGATATTCGACAAACAGCAACAAATTTGACAGACAAATAAGTAATGAAAAGCAGGGAAAATAAGGAACAGAATGTAACCGGTGTGACGGGGATGCCGAGAGCCGGTGTAGACTTGAACAATGGGAACCGAAGTGACGCTGGTGTGGCTGTAGAGTTATGGGGAACTGGTGTACAGTTTAGTGAAGGGACGGTGTGAGGATTTAGTGTAAGGGCCGGTGTGAAATTGATGAGGGTGATTTAAGGGATCTGGACGGTATCTGGGAAATGGGGAAGTTCACTGAAAATTGGGTCTGATTCGGTGTCCTAGTAACGACTTAGGGTCCAGAACAAATTGTGAGGTTCGAGAGACCAAGATTCTGGCTTTGAACACCGGAGGAAACTTCAAGAGCTTTTGGGTCAAGAGATTTTTGGAGATCGGAGCAAGTTTCATAGGAGTGTATGCAGAGTATCGACTTAAAAATGACTAAATTTTCAACCCCTTGTGCCTCTTCAGCTGAGGCATTTATAGAGATCCAAGGTGCTAGCTGAGAGCTTGGACAGCTCCAAGATAGCCTGGCATTTATTATTTGCATTTTTGTTTATTCGTTGCCGCCTCCAGGATTCGAGGATCAACTTGGATGGTGCGATTCCACTTGGACAGCTCAAGCCTCCACTAAATCCATGTATGTAGTGGAGAGACAGCCTGGTCATTGACAATTATGGAGAACGGCGGCCGGTGAGTAATTTTTTATTATTTTCATTTTTGTTTGTTGTCAGCCGCCTCCAGGATTCGAGGATCAACTTGGATGGTGCGATTCTAAGTCAGCAGGGGCACACGGACTCCTCGAATAGTGTCACATGGGACCGGTGTTCTTCTTAGTACCCATTCTCGGTGGAAATTGATCGGATCGAAACAAGTGTTTACAGATACGAAAAGTCCGAGTGTAAAAATCGACCCTTCGACACTCGGTGTGAAGGCTTGAATTCATTCATGATACCGGATCCCTTTTTTGTTCAGAATTGCTTCACTCGGAGGTGCTCTGCCCGGAAATATCTCTGCTTGAAAGACTCATTTAGTCATAGCCTTCCTTCCTTCGAAAGTGATCCACTCAGAAATGTCTCACTCGGATATGTCTCTGCTTAAAAAGTGTTCTTTCGAAGTTCGACTCACTCGGGAATATCTCTTTCCGAGAAGTATTCATCAGAGCCTCTTTTCGTTCGGAATCGCTACACTCGGAGATGATTCGCTTAGAAGTGTTTCTGCTTGAAGCACTCATTTAAAGTCAGCCTTTCTTCCCATGAATGTGACCCACTCGGAAATGTCTCACTCAGAGATACCTTACTCAGAAATATTTCTCTCGGATATATCTTCAGCCAAAAAAAAAACTCCTTCGAAGTCAGAACCATTTTTCGTTTAAAATTGACTCACTCGAGAATTATTTTCTCGAATATGTCTCCGCCCGAGAGGTACTTCTTTGAAATCAGTCTTTCTTTTCCCGGAAGCACATCTCTCGGAAGTGACCCGCTCAGAAACACTTCACTCGGAGACAACCACTCGGAGACTCTTCACTCGGAGACATCCACTCGGAATTATATAACTTGGAAGTGTCTGCCTAAAAAGTGCTTTTTCGAAATTCAAAGCCTTTCTTTGCTCGAAAGTAATTCCCTTGAAAATGACCCATTCGGAAATGTCTTACTTGGAGACACGTCACTCGAAAGTATGGAACTTGGAAGAATGTCTGTCTGAAAAGTACTCCTTTGAAGTTTAGAGCCTCTCTTTGCTCAGAAGTAATTCCCTTGAAAATGATCCACTCAGAAATGGCTCACTCGGAGGTACCCCATTCGGAAGTATGGAACTCGGAAGTGAAAAGTGCTCCTTTGAAATCAAAGTGTTTCTTCGCTCGGAAACACATCTCTTGAAAATGACCCACTCGAAAATTGCTCACTCGGAAGTAAGGAACTTGGAAATGTCTCTGCCCGAAAAGTATTCCTTTGAAGTTCAGAGCCCTTTTCGTTCAGAATCAATTCACTCGGTAATTCTCCACTCGGAAACATCTCTGCCTGGGAAAAGCACTCATCCAAAGTGAGACTCACTTTTCTTTCAGAATGGTTTCAACCGGGAATTCTTTACTCGGATGTATCTCTGGCTAGAAAGAGAACTCATCCGAAGTCAGACTTACTTTTCGTTCAGAATGGCTTCAATCGGGAATTCTTCACTCGGATGTATCTCCGGCTAGAAAAAGCACTCATCCAAAGTCACTCACTTTTCGTTCAGAATGGCTTCAATCGGGAATTCTTCACTCAGATGTATCTCCTGCTAGAAAAAGCACTCATCCGAAGTCAGACTCACTTTTTGTTCAGAATGGCTTCAATCGGGAATTCTCCACTCGGATGTATTTCCGGCTAAAAAAAGCACCCATCCGAAGTCAGACTTACTTTTCGTTCAGAATGGCTTCAATCGGGAATTCTTCACTCGGATGTATTTCCGCCCGAGAGGTACTCATTCGAAGTCAGTCTCTTTTCGCTCGGAGGTACTTCCCTCAGAATTAACCCACTTAGAAATATCTCACTCGGAGACACCTCACTCGGATATATCTTTGCCCGAAAAGTACTTTTCATAGTCAGAGCCTTTCTTCACTCGGAAGTACTTCCCTCGGTGGTGACCCATTCGGAAATATCTTCACTCGGAGACATCCCACTCGGTAATTCTTCTCTCGGAAATATCTCTACCCAAGAAGTACTCATTCAAATTCAGACTCAGAAATTCTTCACTGATCCCTAATTTGGGCAATGGATGTCTGGTGATTTTTAATTAAAAATTTCCACTGATCCTTGATTTAGGCAATAGATGCTTTTGATCCTTGTTTCCTATAATGGGTTTCAAACTCTATCTGCCAATATGGATGCTTTTGACCTTGTAGTACACCCATGTTTCATGCAACGCTATTTTTACTTTCTCATAGCGCTGTTTCCAACCTGGCACGCTTAAGCGCGCAACTTTCACTCTCAAGCGTGAGGAGGTCCCGCTTAAGCGAGAGGCCCGTAATGCTTTCAATTTTTCTTAGTTCACGCTTAAGCTTACACTTTGGGCCGGACCAAAAGAGGTGTTCACAGATGCCCCTCTTTACTTCTTTTCCGTGAGAAAAACGTGAAGTCTCCTTGTTTTTGAAGTGGAAAGGAAGTAAAGACGTGAACACCTTTGTCAAAGTCATGCCAACTTCAATAACCAGGAGAGCAAGATGAGGGGGGAAACTAGATGAAGTCTCTTCTTTTTTTTTTGGTTTTTGTTTTTGTTTTTGTTTTTGTTTTTGTTTTTTTTGTTTTTGTTTTTTGTTTTTTTTAACTGACATAAAGGATTACCCTAGCATTTTGAGCAGCCTAGGAATGCTGAAGCTTTGGAGAAAAATGAATGAATCAGGGGTACGCTCCTGATTCAAAAGGAAATTGCCTAGGCAAGGGGTTCCTGAGACCATGACTGGAAAGTAAACGGTGGGGAGGATGTTCCCGACTTAAAGGAGATAACATACTTGGGGTGAAGCTCCGGGTTGAAGGGATTTGAAAGGATTGGGGGTTATATCCCAAGTTGACAGGAATTTAAAGGATTGAGATTAATCCTCGAATGACTGGAACTAAGAGGATTTGGGTTGACCCTCGGTTGACTAGAAAGTAAAAAGTGAGGGTGTTGCCTTTTGGTGGACAGGAAAAGTAAAAGGTGAGGGTGTTTCCTCTCGGTTGACTGGAAAAGTAAAAGGTGAGGGTGTTGCCTCTTGGTTGACAGGAAAAGTAAAAGGTGAGGGTGTTACCTTTCAGTTGACTGAAAAAGTAAATGGTGAGGGTGTTGCCTCTCGGTTGACTGGAAAAGTAAAAGGTGAGGGTGTTGCCTCTCGGTTGACAGAAAAAGTAAAGGTGAGGGTGTTTCCTCTCGGTAGACAGGAAAAGTAAAAGGTGAGGGTGTTGCCTCTCGGTTGACTGGAAAAGTAAAAGGTGAGGGTGTTGCCTCTCGGTTGACTGAAAAAGTAAATGGTGAGGGTGTTGCCTCTCGGTTGACTAGAAAAGTAAAAGGTGAGGGTGTTGCTTCTCGGTTGACAGGAAAAGTAAAAGGTGAGGGTGTTGCCTCTCGGTTGACAGGAAATGAACAGATTGGGGTTAACCCTTGGTTGAGAGATCTGGGGGTTAACAGGACGTCCCGTCCAAATTAACCAGGATTTAGAGCTTTGGGGTGATGCCCCAATTTGAGATGATTGAAAGAATCTTGGGGTGCCTCTTGATTGAAAGAAGGAGGTCTGGGGTGATGCCTCAGTTTCTGGAAACACTGAAGAAGTTAGGGGTACTGCCCCTTGATAGAGAGAAACCTAGGGTGATGCCTTAGTTTTGGAAAGGTTGAAGGAATTTTGGGGAGTTGCCCCTTTACTGGAAGAGTAATCTAGGGAGATGCCCCAGTTTTAGCTTTTTGGAAATTTGGGGTATTGCCCCTTGACTGGAAGAGGAATCTGGGAGATGCCCCAGTTTGAGCTTTTTGGAAATTCGGGGTACTGCCCCTTGACTGGGAGAGGAATCTGGGAGGATGCCCCAGTTTTAGCTTTTTGGTGAGAAGAGTATGATGGGTGCTAATTTGGTAATGGTGAACTCATTGGGAAAGGATAAATTTTTCTAAGTCTGATCAAAGAAATATCCTGGCTGGGGGAGCTGAGTCCATTTTGTGGTTTTCCTCGGGAGAGATCCTCAGTCTGTGTTCCACTTGGGTACGAATGGTGGGTCTTGCTGTGGGAGAGCTTTGGCGAATACCTTCCGGATGATGGATTCTGGTTTCCTTTTTAACAAGAAAGTGAGTAGTATAAAAAGACTTACAGGTAAATCTTCCTTGGCGACTGGCTTTTTAAGGTAACTCATGGATGAAATAGAAATACCCTCTGACTTTGGCGAGCGTATTTAGCGGAGTTGGTTATGCTTATACCAAGCAAAGTCTGGCACTAGGATGCATTTTATTCCCCATAACTTTGCCTTCTGTCGTCTTCAATTTTAAAAATTTCCTTTAGGCAAAAACTTGTTTATTCATAAAATTTAATCATGAATACATGTAGGAAGAAGGGAGAATTTTATTTATGAACATCAGGTATGTACAGTGGTGATGAAAATAATGTTAAACACAGAGATGTGATAAGATATAAAGAATTGAAGGCAAGTGGAAAGGGGAAGGCTCATATATCCTCCAGTGATCTTCTGAGAGCAGTGAGAATCTCGACCCTTTATCACGACTTCGTGTTCATCCTCTGATTTTGCGTCTGAGGTCGTAATTCGACAATGACCCTAATACCCTATTTTGACTTCCTTTGTTTCCGGCCTGAAGGGTTTATGTTGCAGAGTCAAGGCTTCTTTTGGTTTTGACTTGCCGGAGCCACCTTCTCAGGTTTTCGGCTCATCTAGCTGCTCTAACTTTTTCCTAGGTCGCTCTTTTCAGGTTTTCAACCTAGCGAGCTCTTTTTTTTTATTATTATTATTATTTTTTTATTTTTTATTTTTTTATTCATTTTTTATTCATTTTCTTTTCATGTAAAGTACTTCTTTACTGTGTCGGCATTGACAGGCATTGGCAGGTCGTCTCCATCCATCTTAGTGAGTATGAGGGCTCCTCCAGAAAAAGCCTTCTTTACAACATAAGGTTCGGGTCGCACTTCATTTCAGCCCCCTTACTCAATAGATTGATGAAAATATCCATGGTGCTGGTATGCATACAGTGTCGGAGCTTGAATCCTTCGTAGTTAGGTGTCCACTTCCCTCGGTCATCTTTCTGAATTGGCAAAATCTTCTTGAGGACCAAATCCCCTTCTTAGAACTGTCAGGGACGCACTTTTTTTCGTATGCCCGCTTCATGTGCTTTTGATACAACTGTCCCCGACAGAGAGCGGTTAACCTCTTCCCGTTAATCAGATTCAGTTGGTCATATTTGGCCTGGATCCATTCAGTTTCCTCCAGTTTGGCTTCCATGATCACCCTAAGGGGTGGGATTTCCACTTCAAATGGCAGTACAGCTTCCATTCCGTAGACTAAAGAAAATGGGGTTGCCCCAGTTGAGGTTCGCACTGAGGTTCGGTATCCGTGCAGTGCGAAGGGAAGCATTTCATTCCAATCTTTGTAGGTCACCACCATCTTTTGCACTATCTTTTTGATATTTTTGTTAGCCGCCTCGACTGCTCCATTCATTTTTGGACGGTACGGAGAGGAGTTGTGATGATAGATTTTGTAACTGTCATAGAGTTCCTTCATTATCTTGTTGTTCAGATTTGTACCATTGTCAGTAATGATTTGGCTTGGTAGGCCGTACCGGCATATCAGCTCACGCTTGACGAATTTGGCCACAACATTCTTCGTCATATTGGTGTACGAAGTTGCCTCTACCCACTTGGTGAAATAATCGATGGCCACTAGAATGAAATGATTACCGTTTGAGGCTTTTGGCTCAATGGGTCCAATTACATCCATACCCTACATTGAAAAGGGCCATGGTGCTGACAACACTTTTAGGGATGAAGGTGGTGCATGAATATGATCAGCATAAATCTGACATTTATGACACCTCTGTACATAAGCAAAATAATCTGCTTCCATAGTCATCCAATAATATCCAGCTCTCAGGATTTTTCTTTATATAGCATGCCCATTTGTGTGAGTTCCGAAAGATCCTTCATGGATATCTCTCATGATTTGGTTTGCCTCGATGGTATCAATGCATCGAAGAAGGATGGAATCATAATTCCTCTTGTACAACACGTTGCCACTCAACAGATATCCCATAGCCAGCCTTCTCAGGGTTCGTTTGTCATTATCTGTTATGTCTTCAGGGTATTCTTGACATTGGAGGTACCTTTTGATGTCATGATACCAAGGCTTGCCATCTGGCTCTCCTTCTATGACCTGGCAATGGGCAGGTTTTTGCCGTTTCTTTACTTCAATAAGAGGCACCTCGTAATCATTGCTAACTTCGAACATAGCAGCTAGGGTGGCTAAAGCATCTGCCATTTGGTTGTCATCCCGTGGGACATGATGGAAGGTAATTTCATTGAACTCTTTGATCATCTTCTTGATGTGAGCATGATAGGGAACTAGTTTACTGTCTCTAGTTTCCCACTCATCATTTAATTGATGGATAACAAAAGCAGAATCTCCATAAACCTCCAGGATCTTTATTCCTATGTTCAGAGCCGCTTGCATCCCTAGAGAACATGCTTCATATTCCACAACATTGTTGGTGCAATCAAAACACAGCTGAGCGCAAATAGGGATGAATTCCTTATCAGGTGAGATCAAGATAACCCCAATTCCATGTCCTAGCGTGTTGGAAGCCCCATCGAATCTCATGATCCATCTGGTTTCCAGACCATCTTCTTCTTTGAAAAGGGCCAAAATATCGTCATCCAGGAAATCATGCCGCATTGGTTGGTAGGTCTCAATGGGTTGGTGTGCCAAGTAATCTGCTAGCGCACTCCCTTTGATTGCCTTTTGGGTGACATATGTTATGTCATATTTTGTCAGTAACACTTGCCAACGGGCAATCCTCCCAGTCAGAGCAGGTTTTTCAAAGATATACTTAATGGGATCCATTTTAGACACCAGCCAAGTGGTATGATTAAGCATGTATTGCCGTAAGCGCTGGGCAGCCCAGGCCAATGCACAGCATGTTCTTTCAAGAGATGAATATCTCATCTCGCATTCAGTAAATCTCTTGCTCAAGTAGTAGATGGCACATTCCTTCCTCCCAGTCTCATCATGTTGACCTAACACGCATCCCATGGACTCGTTCAGCACGGTCAAATACAGGATCAGTGGTTTCCCGTGAACGGGTGGTACCAAGACTGGCGGCTCTAACAAGTACTGCTTTATCTTTTCAAATGCAGTTTGGCAATCCTCATTCCACTGCCCAGGCTGGTTCTTGCGAAGCAATTTGAAAATCGGCTCACAGGTTGCCATCATTTGGGAAATGAATCGGGCGATGTAGTTCAACCTTCCCAGGAACCCTTGGACTTCTTTTTCAGTACGAGGAGGAGGCATTTCCAGAATTGCCTTGACCTTGTTAGGATCAACTTCTATCCCTCTCTCGCTCACGATGAATCCTAACAATTTGCCGGATTTTCCGCCAAAAGTGCACTTGGCCGGATTTAGTCTGAGCTTGAATTTTCTTAACCTTTCGAAAAGCTTTCTTAAATCAGTAATGTGCTCTTCCTCAAATCTAGATTTAGCAATTATGTCGTCCATATAGACTTCTATTTCCTTGTGCATCATGTCATGGAAGAGAGTCACCATTGCCCTTTGATATGTAGCTCCTGCGTTCTTCAATCTGAAGGACATTACTTTGTAACAAAAGGTGCCCCACAGAGTGATGAACGTGGTTTTTTCCATATCTTCTGGTGCCATCTTGATCTGATTATACTCAGAAAATCCATCCATAAATGAGAAGATGGAGTGCTAAACTGTGTTATCAACCAGTACGTCGATCTGAGGTAAAGGAAAATCATCCTTAGGGCTGGCCCGATTCAAGTCTCGATAGTCCACGCACATCCTCACTTTTCCGTCTTTCTTTGGAACGGGAACTATGTTTGCTACCCATTACGGATATTTAGCTACGGCTAAGAAACCAGCATCGAATTGCTTCTTGACTTCTTCTTTGATCTTAAGAAGCATCTCTGGTTTCATTCGTCACAGCTTTTGCTGGATTGGTGGATATTCTGGCTTTAAAGGCAACCTGTGTTCCACAATACTATTATCCAAACCAAGCATATCTTGATATGACCATGCAAAAATGTCCTGGAATTCTCAAAGCAGTTTAATCAATTCATTCTGTCATTGTTTGCTTAAGAGGGTGCCTATCTTGACTTCTTTAACCTCCCCTCCATCTCCCAGGTTAACGGTTTTGATCTTTTCCTGATGAGGTTGAATTTCCTTATCCTCCTGTTCTATTAATCTTGTCAATTCGGGCGAAGGTTCAAAGCCTTCCTCACTTTCTTCACAGGCGCAATCATTTGGATTATCAGAGTCGTGAAATAAAACCGAGTTCTCGTTACTCTCAAAGGAATCGCTTTCGGATCTGCATTTGGGTTATATTATAATGAATGAAAAAAGAAAGACAAGCAAGTGAAAGGCTTAAGAGAAAGAGATTGAACAAAGATGAGGTATGAAATTGGATTGTGTTCATTAATTTAACAAACAAACAAGTTTTGCCCTTATTACAAAAGGGATCCCAAAGCCTTAGGCATAGCAGCGGGACCGACAAGTTTTGAAAATAACAACGATTACTTTGACAGAAGATTGATAGTTGTGGGGAACTCCATGATTTCCCAATTGTCCAGTTCTCGACTGGGTGAGCAAGCATACACCAATTCCGCATCATAGCTGGGCTCGTCTCCAACCATGGCCACCTGACCTGGATACATAATCCTGGCACTTCTGAACCTTTGATAGAGGTCACAGATAGGGATTCTAGCAGTGTTGAATTCTTGACTGGTAAGGCGAGCAATTCTTCTCTCCCTTCTTTCTTCCCCTACCCTTTTCCTGTCCGCTGTTATAGGCTTATACCCCAGGCCGTATCTATCCCTGTTTTCTGGGAGGCATACAAGTCAGATTCTTCCTTACAATTCTCGCCCTAGCCCTCTTCCCGGCTTGTATCCTTCCCTTAACATTGTTTTTGTAACCGCTAGAGGCACATTTGGGAAGGATGTTTTGGTAATGCTTGTCGCATTGGCTATCTCTAAAGCCTGAAATGAGGTTTCGAGGGCCTCCTCGATTGCTTCAATGTATGGGGTATTGGCAGGTTTGCTGACCAACAAGTCCTCTTCCCCAGAGACAATCACCAACTTGTTGTCAATGATGAACTTCAACTTCTGATATAGAGTGGAAGGGACTACCCCAGCCGAATGGATCCACGTCCGCCCCAACAAACAACTGTATGCGGGCGTGATATCCATGACTTGAAAGAGAATTTAGAAGGTATATGGTCCAACCTGTATTGGCAGTTCAATTTCCCCATAACCTCTCGGCGAGTTCTATCAAAAGCCCGAACCACTATAGAATTGGGTCTCATATGTGTCCCATCAAAAGGCAACTTTGCCAATGTAGATTTCAGCATCACATTTAGGGACGACCCGTTGTCGACAAGCACCTTTGCCAGGATATGATCCTGGCATTTCATAGAGACATGAAGGGCTTTGTTGTGCCCCCTTCCTTCCACACGTATCTCATCCTGCTTAAAGGTCAGATAATTGTTAGCCACTATGTGTCCCACTATGCCCTCGAATTTATCTACAGGCAAATCATGCTTCACATGTGCCTCACTCAAGACCTTCATCAATGTGTTTCGGTGCGGTTCAGAACTCATCAGTAAGGACAACAAAGAAATTTTTACCGGGGTATGGTTCAGTTGGTCCAACACCTGGTAATCACTATGGCGGATGAATCTCAGAAATTCTTGGGCTTCCTCCTCAGTTACAGCCTTTTTTGCTTCACCAGTGGATTCCCCCTTTCCAGATCTAACTTCTCTAGTAGCTTTGTCAAGTTTTGATTTCGGGGGAGCATATATTCTTCCACTCCGAGTGACACCTCCAATTCCAACAATATTCATGACAGGGGATGATAGCGTAGAACCAACTGCCATACTTCCACAGCACAGCTAGAGAATCCTTGAAAGGAAACGGGGTTGGTGCATTCACTGTGATGACAGTTTTAGCAGGAGTCGAAGCCACCGGTACATTCCTGTTATAGAATATGACCAGGGGCTTTGGGGCTCGTGCTCGGATTTTCTCTTGTATCATGTTTATCCTCCCTTCACGACGCCTGCAAACTTCTATAATATGACTGTCCATAAGTCCTTGAAGGGTTTTTTGGAAGCCCCGTCGCTTCGCAGACCGGATGTCGTTGCACCCTTCATCCCACGAGCCTTCTATCAATCCCATCTTAAGCATATGGGAGTGAATCATTTCCAACAGCATTTGGATGTCCTCAACCTTGGAAATATATTCTTCATCCCTCTCTACAACATTGACACCTGGTCTCCCGTGGTTGGGCAGAGGGTTGGTTGTTACATTTGGGCTTCCCTCTTTGAAGCTTATCCAATCAGCCCTGATTAGATCTCTTACTTTAAACTTCAGCGCCAGGCAATTCTCGGTGGAATGCCCCGATGCACCGGTGTGGTAATCGCACCGTGCATTCGGGTCATACCCTCTAGGGTAAGGTGGCTGAAGTGGTTTCAGAGGGCAAGGTACTACCAGTCTATTTTCGATGAGACGGGGAAGAAGCTCAGTGTAAGTCATGGGAATTGGATCAAACTGTACTTGAGTACGATCGTTATTCTGTCTCCTCGGGTTTGGATTTGGCGGGTTCATTTGTGGTGGTTGGTATGGTGTTTATGGTGGTGCAGGTGGTCGCATAACAGGTGGTCAGAAATATGGTGGGTTTGAATTTGGGATCGCAGCCACATATGGGTGTGGTGCGTTATGATAAATCGGCGGAAAGGTGACGGGGGTAGGTGGTTTGGGCTGGTTCCTTCTTTGGTTATGAGAGACCAGGTTGGTCTCTCCCTCTCTTCTCCTACCTTCTCTAAGTGAAGGTTTTCTTGCTGCCCTGACCCCAGATGGGCCTCGAATAATCTTCCCAGTCCGCAGGCCATTCTCTATCCTTTCTTCGATAGTGACGATGTTAGAGAAATGGGATGAAACGCTTCCAATCATCCTATTGTAGATAGGTGACTGGAGTGTATCAATGAATGTGGAAATTACCTCCTTTTCTGATAGAGGCAGGTCAACCTGTGCTGCTACCTCATGCCACCGCTAGGCGTACTCTTTAAACGTCTCGTTATCCTTTTTGGTCATGTTTTGCAACTGTACCCTATCTGGAGCCATGTCCAGATTATATTTGTACTGCTATATGAAAGCGTCTGGTAGATCTTCCCAACAACGTATACGAGGTTGTTCAAGATGATTATACCAAGTCAATGGTGCTCCAGCCAGACTATCCTGGAAACAATGAATTAGCAGGGGATCATTAGAGGCATGTGAAGCCATCTTTCGGCAGTACATGGTGAGACGGTTCTTCGGACAGGTTAGCCCCCGATACTTATCAAATTCAGGCATTTTGAACTTGGGAGGGATAATGACATCGGGAATCAGACAGAGTTATGCAACACTGCCCATTCCAAACCTGTTCATTCCTTCTATCTCTCTTAATTGCCTTTCCAGGAACTCTAACCTCCCTTCCTGGGTAACAGCAGTAGCACTTGGACCCGCAGCGACATAATGACTAGTATTCCTGATCTGCTGGTAGACATATGCCGGGTTTGCATTCGACACAGAGGTGTGGGGTCTGGCTGCAGTTTGGGTGGCTTGCGTTTAAGGGGCCTGTGTGTGGATCGAAACTGTTTGAAAATCCCAGACGGATGGGATATTTGGTTGAGCCGTATGAAGAATTGTCTCCTGGTAATCAGGCTCTTCTTGAAGTGGTGGATAATAACCCTGTGGCAGGCCATATGGCGGAAAGGGTATAGCATTACCCTCTGCATCCATAAAGGTATGCTGCTGGATATTGGCAGGGTTCGGCTTACCAATGCGAACCGTAAGGGTAGGTGTGGCAGGGTTTGAATTTGGTCCTCCAGACGGACCCTAGGTGTGTTAGGGAGTAGGCGGCTGTTGTCTAGCGTCTTCAACACCTGCTGAAGAATCCCCTTCTGTGACTCTCCTCTCGAGAAGCTTGGCCATCTCAGCCATTTGCTCCTTCAGCTGACTGACTTCAGCCCTCAAGCTCTCATTTTCTTGTTCTACTTCAGCCATGAGTTTTGTCTTAAGCCTAGTCGCGTAAGGATGCCTACCCGTTATGTCTAGGAACCACAACAACTTGTTAGGAAAATAAAAGAAAACAATTACAGACTATGATAAAACAAAGATAGAAAGATGTACACAAAATACGATTCTGAACTCAACGTGTATCCTCCGACCGTCAGAACGTCGCGTTCAAAAGTACTAGGTAAAGCAGTAAAGTAGAAATTAACATGAGACAATTATGAAGGCAAATCAATTTATCATTCCATTCTTCCGTAGAGGTACAATATTGCTAGAAAGATTCGATTACAACTTTTTAGCCATCCCTGGCCCGGGCAATCATGGCCCTCATTTTACAAATTCTTTCTTGGCAATAATTCAAAAACAATGATATCTCCTTTGGAGTGAAGAGAGGATTAACCATCCCTTCGGTTTGCTTCAGCATGAACGGAAGATCTTCTAGGACTCCGTTGGCCAAGTATGCCAAGTTGGCTAAGCGATTCATCCATGAATGAATGACTTCGTTTTGCCGAGCCACTTCCCCTTCTAAAAGTCGTGTGGCCTCTTGACAATGCTGCTCAACCTCCATAGCACCTCGCTGTTCATTATTTATTTCCCGCTCACAGGCCTTCATGACCTCATCTAGCTGCCGCTTCAAAAGTTCTTCTTCTAACCTTCTATTCTTAGTTGTCGACTCCTCTATCTGTGCCTTTAAAGCCATGGTGGCTTTGTCCTCCATGATGAGTGATGGAGAGAAATTGTTCATAGATTGGTATGAAGGACTTCTGAAGGGTAATTTCATAATGGAAACCCTGTTCAGGATCCATTCCTGGTATTCTGCCCCCACAGCGTGGCTTCGCGCCCCCAAATCTTTCCCCATTTTGTGGACCTTCTTCCATGCATTGGCTATATCTCGAATGATAGATGTGTAGTTTCCCTTTGCATAGTACAAAACAAAAGGAGTAAGCAGCTCTTCGTTTGGTGTCCCAAGCAGAGGATAGGCTAACTGACGCTTTGCAATAACGGGGTTGTAGTTGATGCATCCCTGCGTGCCCATGAGAGGAACATTTGGATAACCTCCACAACTATAGATGATTGACTCAACCATTAGCCATTGAGGATACCACCTGACCTTTTCAGCTGTAAGGCCTACGAGGTGATTAGCCCATTCACGGCCACTCTTCACGGCCAATTGACACAATTTCAAATCAGAAACCGGACACTCGGCTTTACATATTTGATGGAATACGTGAGATGTGAGCCATACATACAAGGCAAGTAAACAGAAAATGATCCTCTTTCCCTCTTGTGTATGGCAGAAATCCATGGTGCAATACACATTAGCCAATACAGCCGTGACAGGATTCTCGAGCCGGTGCTTACGGGCCAGGAAGACGGCGATGGCATCATAATCCACGTAGTTGTCTAAATTAAGGAACAAGACAACCCCATAGATAGTGAGGGCTAAAGTGTCCATGAAAGCCTCCCATTCTCCTTTATCAGCCAGGATCTGCACGTGCTTCTTAAGAAATTCTCGAGTGAACCTGGGAACTTGATTTCTATTCATTTGCACATTCCTTAATGCTTCAGGAGAGATTCTCAAAACACGGGCGACTGAAGCGATTGTTGCATGATGGTCAAGATGGCGATAGGGAATTTGCCTCTCCACCGGTATCCCCAATATCTGTTCAAACTCCTCTATTGACGGGGCCAGTTGAAAATCTCTAAATGTGAAACAGCGGAGGGGTGGGTCATAAAATTGTGCCAAAGCTGTAATTGCTTCGGTTTGGACTTCCACCTCCAATAGTTTTAAGATCTTCCCATACTTCCTGGTAAAGGCCATCTTTTGAGTCAGACTTAATCTTTTCCCCAGTGCCTGTAGACTAACTGTATCAACCTTCTTGGCCTTGAGATGTAACATTTTTTTTAATTCTGTCACATCTATGCCACAATTGTCATGTTTCATGTTAATTTCCATACTTGCTCAGAGATACTGCCAATTTCTGAATCGTTTCCTACGAATACCCAAACAAAGAAAAGGAATCAGTTATTGTTATGTTTTGAAATTCATGTTTCCCCAAAGATATGATGTAAAGTAAAAAAGAATTTGTTTTTTGGGAAACATCGATTTCCAAAACTCATGTGAGTCCAAGTTACAGAAGCCATAGGTTTTCTTAATCGTCATTGATACCCCAGTTAAAGGGACACAAAATTGTTTCTTTTGATTTTTGTTTTGACGACGAGGAAAATCTACGACTCAGGACTCAGGGGTACATGATCAAAAGAGAATTATCCATCCACTCGAATAATACTGGGTGTTTTGGAAATGAATCATTATTTTCGAAATAGAGTACCCTCAGTGGATAAATAATTCATTCATTTGGATTAAAAGGGAGAGTGAAAATGACGTAAGGTGAAGTAAAGTTTGCCCTTTCGTGGCCTAGGTTGGGTTTTGCTGAAAGTCTTTTCCATGACCTATGGCTTGTCTAAAAGTGATTTTCCATACCGAGTGGCTTATACTAGACATCTAGAAGGTCACCAGAGCCAAGATCCCACTCATGACAGAGACGCAACAGTGGGGAGTCCACTAGGTGCGTATATCATGAGAGGTCGAACTCTAGTTGAGGTTCTCACGAACATCGGATAGGAAGTACATCCCATACGATTCCGCTACTAACCCCTCCTAACTTAAGCTTCATTTGGGGCCCGGGTATAGGGCGCTACTCATAAGTGTGTGCAAGTAATGTGAGTGTTGTGTGTGAAAAGGCATTCAATACCTTTTTACCTTACCTCATTCTGTACAAAGAACAAACGCAGGATACAACACAAAGTCATCTACCCTAGGGATCAATATTCACAGAAATAAATATAGTCTTCTATCCTAGGGTTCAACAATCATGTAAAACATAGACAATGAAACAAATAACAAGATACGATTAAAACAAGAACGAACATTTACAACAATTAACAGAAAATAAAACAAGGAGAAGAAATCCAAGCGAAAAAAGGCTATATAACAAAACATGCGCTTTCAATCAAACTGGCCTGACTCTCTTGAGTGTCCCCAGCAGAGTCGCCATCTGTCGCGACCGGGATCACGGCGGCGCGGCCGACCCGTAGAAATAAAACGAGTTAATACAAAACAGGGAGTCGCCACCAACGTTTCTATCCACAGGAAACACATTGGAAAATTTTTTTAACAAAGCACTGGTTAAAAAAAAGGTGAGATTCAAGTTCGGGAGTCGGTTACGAATAGGGAAGGTATTAGCACCCTATATCGCCTGTCAAAAACAATACCAAGATTGAAAATGTGCAACATAAATAGCCTTACAAAAGACGTTCTATTTCTTCCTTTTTATGATTGTCTACCAAAAATAGGGAAAATCAACAAGACGACACGTCTAAATTTATTTTCATAGAAGTGATAAAAACGGAACAATTAAAAAATGTAAAAAAATAAAAAAAATAATAAAAAAATGGAAAAGGAAGGATGGGCCCGACAGGAGTTAAGTCCTGCTCCTACGTATTCTCGGGTTATCGAGAAATCAAGGTTACGTAGTTCTTGATGGTGTTTTTTAGGAAAAGACTAGGTAGTTGATGGTATATGATGTCTTTGAAGAAAACTCATACAAGGCGAAGTTCTTCGCACGTGTATGGGTTCTGAGGAGATTGTGTAGACGGGAGTACTCCCGTACGACACTGACTAAAAACAATTTTATGCTAATCAAAATAAAGCGTGTGAAATACTCATTTTTTACCACTTATTAAGAACCTAGGTGGGAGAAAAGAGAAAAGAAAATAAAACAACAGAAATTTATTTAAGTGGGGAAACAGATTCGACAAACAGTAACAAATTTGACAGACAAATAAGTAATGAAAAGCAGGGAAAATAAGGAACAGAATGTAACCGGTGTGACGGGGATGCCGAGAGCCGGTGTACACTTGAACAATAGAACCAAAGTGACGCTGGTGTGGCTGTAGAGTTATGGGGAACCGGTGTACAGTTTAGTGAAGGGACGGTGTGAGGATTTAGTGTAAGGGCTGGTGTGAAATTGATGAGGGTGATTTAAGGGATCTGGACGGTATTTGGGAAATGGGGAAGTTCACTGAAAATTGGGTCTGATCTGGTGTCCTTGTAACGACTTAGGGTCCAGAACAAATTGTGAGGTTCGAGAGACCAAGATTCTGGCTTTGAACACCAGAAGAAACTTCAAGAGCTTTTGGGTCAAGAGATTTTTGGAGATCGGAGCAAGTTTAAGGGGAGTGTATGTAGAGTATCGACTTAAAAATGACTAAATTTTCAACCCCTTGTTCCTCTTCAGCTGAGGCATTTATAGAGATCCAAGGTGCTGGCTAAGAGCTTGGACAGCTCCAAGACAGCCTGGCCACCGACGATTATGGGGGAACAGCGGCTGGTGAGTAATTTTTTATTATTTGTATTTTTATTTGTTGTCAGCCGCCTCCAGGATTCGAGGATCAACTTGGATGGTGCGATTCCATTTGGACAGCTCAAGCCTCCACCTGATCCATATATGTAGTGGAGAGACAGCCTGGTCATTGACAATTATGGAGAGCGGCGGCCGACGAGTAATTTTTTATTATTTTCATTTTTGTTTGTTGTCAGCCACCTCTAGGATTCGAGGATCAACTTGGATGGTGCGATTCCAAGTCAGCAGGGGCACACGGACTCCTCAAATAGTGTCACATGGGATCGGTATTCTTCTTAGTACCCATTCTCGATGGAAATTGATCGGATCGAAACAGGTGTTTACAGATACGAAAAGTCCGAGTGTAAAAATCGGCCCTTCGACACTCGGTGTGAAGGCTTGAATTCATTCATGATACCGGATCCCTTTTTCGTTCAGAATTACTTCACTCGGAGGTGCCCTGCCCGGAAATATCTCTGCTTGAAAGACTCATTTAGTCATAGCCTTCCTTCCTTCGAAAATGATCCACTCGGAAATGTCTCACTCGGATATATCTCTGCTTAAAAAGTGTTCTTTGGAAGTCTGACTCACTCGGGAATATCTCTTTCCGAGAAGTATTCATCAGAGCCTTTTTTCATTCGGAATCACTTCACTCAGAGATGATTCGCTCGGAAGTGTTTCTGCTTGAAGCACTCATTTAAAGTCAGCCTTTCTTCCCTCGAATGTGACCCACTCGGAAATGTCTCACTCGGAGACACCTTACTCAGAAATATTTCTCTCGGATATATCTTCGGCCAAAAAAAAACTCCTTCGAAGTCAAAACCATTTTTCGTTTAAAATTGACTCACTCGAGAATTATTTTCTCGAATATGTCTCCGCCCGAGAGGTACTTCTTTGAAATCAGTCTTTCTTTGCCCGGAAGCACATCTCTCGGAAGTGACCCGCTCAGAAACACTTCACTCGGAGACAACCACTCGGAGACTCTTCACTCAGAGACATCCACTCAGAATTATATAACTTGGAAGTGTCTGCCCGAAAAGTGCTTTTTCGAAATTCAAAGCCTTTCTTTGCTCGAAAGTAATTCCCTTGAAAATGACCCACTCGGAAATGTCTCACTCGGAGACACGTCACTTGGAAGTATGGAACTTGGAAGAATGTCTGTCCGAAAAGTACTCCTTTGAAGTTTAGAGCCTCTCTTTGCTCGGAAGTAATTCCCTTGAAAATGACCCACTCGGAAATGGCTCACTCGGAGGTACCCCATTCGGAAGTATGGAACTCGGAAGTGAAAAGTGCTCCTTTGAAATCAAAGTGTTTATTCGCTCGGAAACACATCTCTTGAAAATGACCCACTCGAAAATTGCTCTTTCGGAAGTAAGGAACTTGCAAATGTCTATGCCCGAAAAGTATTCCTTTGAAGTTCAGAGCCCTTTTCGTTCAGAATTAATTCACTCGGTAATTCTCCACTCGGAAATATCTCTGCCTGGGAAAAGCACTCATCCGAAGTCAGACTCACTTTTCTTTCAGAATGGCTTCAACCGGGAATTCTTTACTCAGATGTATCTCCGGCTAGAAAGAGCACTCATCCGAAGTCAAATTTACTTTTCGTTCAGAATGGCTTCAATTGGGAATTCTTCACTCGGATGTATCTCCGGCTAGAAAAAGCACTCATTCAAAGTCACTCACTTTTCGTTCAGAATGGCTTCAATCGGGAATTCTTCACTCGGATGTATCTCCTGCTAGAAAAAGCACTCATCCGAAGTCAGACTCACTTTTCGTTCAGAATGGCTTCAATCAGGAATTCTCCACTCGGATGTATTTCCGGGTAAAAAAAGCACTCATCCGAAGTCAGACTTACTTTTCGTTCAGAATGGCTTCAATTGGGAATTCTCCACTCAGATGTATTTCCGCCCGATAGGTACTCATTCGAAGTCAGTCTCTTTTCGCTCGGAGGTACTTCCCTCGGAATCAACCCACTCAAAAATATCTCACTCGGAGATACCTCACTCGGATATATCTTTGCCTGAAAAGTACTTTTCATAGTCAGAGCCTTTCTTCGCTCGGAAGTACTTCCCTCGGTTGTGACCCACTCGGAAATATCTTCACTCGGAGACATCCCACTCGGTAATTCTTCTCTCGGAAATATCTCTGCCCGAGAAGTACTCATTCAAAGTCAGACTCAGAAATTCTTCACTGATCCCCAATTTGGGCAATGGATGCCTAGTGCTTTTTAATTAAAAATTTCCTTTGATCCTTGATTTAGGCAATGGATGCTTTTGATCCTTGTTTCCTGTAATGGGTTTCAAATTCTATCTGCCAATATGGATGCTTTTAACCTTGTAGTACACCCATGTTTCATGCAACGCTATATCCACTTTCTCATAGCGCTGTTTCCAACCTGGCACGCTTAAGCGCGCAGCTTTCACTCTCAAGCGTGAGGAGGTCCCGCTTAAGCGAGAGGCCCCTAATACTTTTAATTTTTCTTAGTTCACGCTTAAGCTTACACTTTGGGCCGGACCAAAAGAGGTGTTCACATTGTCGATGATAAATTCTATGAATGAATGGCGTGTTTCATATCTTGTAGCATTTTATGAGGTTTATGTAAAAATGATTTAAATATCATGTATTAAATGAATGCGAATTGATCTTGATGTGTATAAACCATTGAATGAACTTTTAAATGCATGATGGAATGTATCTAATCTATTAGTATAGGCTTAAATGGCATAAAATAAGATTTGGTATGCTAAGTTGTGTAAAATTCCACATATTTTCACTGTTCCTGCAAAACTCACTCAAGCGAGTGTGAATCTTACTCAAGCGAGATCCTTTTGTAACAGGGGTGTGGCCACTAGTCATAATTCGCTCAGGCAGGAGAGGCCTCGCCTGAGCGAGTGAGAGGCAGAGAGTTACTGGACCATTTTTGCTCAAGCGAAATGGTCAGTGCATGGCAATTCGCTCAAGCGAGCGAGGGAAAAATTGGCTCTAGAAGGATTTCACTCAGGCGGGCGTGGCCTTGCTCGAGCAAAATGAAGACAGTGAGGTTCTGTCTCTTTTTTGTTCAAGCGGGCGTGCCTCGCCCAAGCAAAATGAGGACCTGTTGCTACTGGAACAATCTCACTCAAGCGAGATTGGCACCTGATGCTAATTTTCCCTTTCACTCAAGCGTATTTCATGACTCGCCCAAGTGTTACCACGCGAACTTGCTTAAGCGAGTGTGGTACTCGCTTGAGCGAGTGGTGCCTGATTCCTCCAAATGCTATTATTTTAATTATTTGATTTTCCTTTGCATCAAAACTTCTTCTTGCATCATCTCACAAATACATTTAACATATTATGAACCATTAACTCTCATGAAATCCACTCTCTTTAAATCCAATCATACAACATCAATTCAAATGATCTTTCTGCTGTTTTTAATTGAGAATTTCTCATGATTCATTTTTTTACTCACCTTCTCATATCTCCATGTATGAGAGAGGTTTTTCACAGATCCAGGGTGTTGATTAAAACTTCACCACTTTATTTTTGTATCAAATAATAACTCGTAAAATGTGAAAAAATTTACCCCCAATTTTGGGGCATCATAAAACCAAATCAATATCTAAGGTGAAATTAAATCAGCAATTTTATAAATCTACAACAAGATGAAACTCACTTAGGAAAGAGGAAAATTTCATCTTAATTCATTCATAACTCACTAGAATTAAATCCACAAGATGAAACTTACAAATTTCTTTGTTCAAACTCAAATTTTCATATCAGAACCATAGCCCAGTTGGGAAAAGACCAGAAAATGACACAATATAATCAAAAACCAAAAGGGTATGGAATCATGTCCTACACCTAGTGTGGAAAAGACCAAAAAATGACACACAATACCATCGAGTATGGGGCCAATTATAGACGAAGTAGGATAACCTGATGAATCATGTCCTACACTATGATCCAACTCTACTATTGATCTTCCTAACTCTGAGTTGCCCATCACTCTAAGAAAAGATATTCGCTCAACTTAGAATCCTTACTCTATATACAACTTTCTAAGTTACCATTATTTATCCCCCTTCATAATATCTATATTAATAAATTCATTTTTTGGTAGTCATATTATATTAACATAATATCTATATTAGAGTGGACTCGTTAAATAGAAATTAATATGCAAAACTAGAGATTAATATGCAAAAATATGATTCACTGAACTTGTGAAATATTAGAGTGGAATGTAGGTTGATTTATGGGTAAAAGAACACAATAATCAACTAGCTAGGAAAAGTGAAAGGGGACTCAGAAGGAATAAAGAAAGAAGGACTTACCAGAAAATGCTCCCGATCATCGAAGACAGTGAGACTGAGAGACTATGAGAGTTACTTAATGTGAGACGGTGAGGTTTAGGTAATACGGGTGAATGGAGAGAAGATGTGGAGAAGTAAACGGTCAAGTAGGGCGGATTCACGGGCACAGGTAGAGGAACAGAGTAGGGCAGAAGAGCATAGGATGATTTAGGGCTTGAATAATTGGTGGAGGGAAAAAGTTTAGGTCAAGTAACTAATTAGATTTAGCGATGGCAAAACACGGTTGCTAATACCGTGGCTAATTTTAAAAAAAAGTTGACCTATGGTCAAACTAGTGACGGTTACTACTACCGTCGCTATATTGACCTATCTAGCGAGGACAGAAATCTGTCGCTGCCATAGCCAAATATAGCAATGACAACCTTTGTCGCTAAGTTAACATTTGTGTACTTGCTTTCTTGTCGTATTTGTTTTCAATTTGTCATTGTTGATTCTAAGTTTGCCATATTTTAATTCCATTCTTGGTTTCCCTTTATTCAATTTATCCATTTATTGCTTGTCTATACTTTTGTTTGTTTACGTCTTAATTCCCCTTGGTTTTACTTCCTAATTGAGCTTTTCTTGCTTGTCTTGTTGATCTCTTATTGTATCATTTGAGTATTTTCTTTCTTGACCTTCTTGAGATTAGTTAAGTGACTTTCCATTGGTGGTATCATCTTAGAGTGATTGAGATTAGATTATGGGATTGTTCTAAGCACTTGAGATTCATAGAGAGAAAAGTGTGAGAGTAAATACTTGAGTTCTTGAGAGTTTTCCCTTATGCAAATATTATTTTTATGCTAACCATTTTCTTATGTTCAAAGCTTTTACTCATACTTTGGTGGAGATTGAAGACTTGTAAATTGGAGATCATACTTTTGTACTAAGTATCATACCTTTTATGTCTAGTGTATTTGGTTTTCTCCTTATATTTTGGGAGCGTGTCAAAAAATAATATATGTATATATAATTCTTTTAATTCATATTTCTTGTCCTTGTATTTTTGGACCCTTGGATTTAGGACTTTGGACTTTCAGTTTAATTAATTGATTAAGGTAATTGCATTTAGATCTAATTTATTTTTTATGCACATCGACTAATATATTTCTTGCTTGCTTTGCTAGTTATAAGCTAATTCAAAAAAATGGCAATTGGTGGTAAGCATAGTGGGGATTCTATTCCTCCCTAATTTGAAATCTTAACACAAAAATTCGGTGCCCTCCATGCTAGAATGGACTCCTCTGAGTCAAGGGGTGAGAATACAATAAATAAGAGTCATGAGAGAATGAAAAGAGTAAAGCGGTTCCTTGAGGAAATCCATAGCGTAGTAAAACAATTATGGAAAAATATTTTAGAGTTTGATGATAAAGGAAATGAGAAAATTACAAAGTGTAAAAAAGGGGGGAAAAGAAGGAGAAAAATTAAGAAGTAAACATAATAAAACTATAGAAGAAAAATCCACCTTTATGTGAAAGAACATGACAAGTATATGCAAAAAAAACAAGAGATCAAAAGGAACGACAAGACGAATGTTGAACCCAAAGAAAGTGAGGTGCATGATCATGGCTTGCTTTTGGAAAGCCATAGTGCTTTAGGAGATTGTCACCTTACTAATAGTTTCTCGACTCTATCATTAGTTCTTATCCTTAAGAAGACCATAAGGTGGTAGAGGAATCTCTTCCAACTTCTTCTATTCCATTGTCAAAGGAATTGGTCACCTATTGTTCATAGTTCCCTTAGGGTTACTTGTAGGATGTACATAGTTACCATTGGTTCTTATAGGGTTGGGATATGTCTATACTCTTTTAAGTTTACCTTCCCAAGAGTCATGTCTTCTGTTATTTTTCTTGAGTCTAGGACTTTTATAGGTTTAACCTATTGTCCATCTCATTGCATATCAGATCACATAGTACATATGACCATGTTAATATTATTCACTTTCATGAGGGGTTATATAAGGAGTTAGTAACATCTTTGCATGTCATGCATACTCTTCATTACATGCCTATGTTTAGTCATATATCACATGTTCATATAACTACACCTCATCTCATCCTTATTATACATCACAAAGCTAGTACCATTTCTAGGTTACATGGGGCTCCCCATAGTTTTGTATATGCATTCTTGTGGGACATTCTCATTGTTTTCTTTGATAAAGTCTTTTATTTTGTTACTTCTGAGGTGAAAAGATTAGTATTTGATCGTAGTGGACGTTTTCGTTCATTTCATTTTTCACCTTTTTGTGTGCTATTTTCTTCTTTAAACTTTTTCATACTATGGACTACTTTGTTTTTCTTCTTCACCTTGTAGTATTATTGTCGCCTTATAAGCTGCTTTGGGTGAGCTTGGATTTAAGGGAAAATCCTCTTGAGGAGGCAGAGCATAATAAGGTCCATGGGAGAGTTTGGTTTAGACCTCTTTCACTTGTACATTCTTAGGCTTAGTAGTTACGTTTGGGCCTTGCAAGGCCATATTTTTCATTTTAGGGCTACTTTTGGGTCTTGTATAGTCATATACTTACTATAGGCCACTTTATGTACCTTTAGGTTCTAGGCCTTGATTGAAGCTTTAACAAGCCCACCCAGGTTTAGCATGAAAATACATAACTTAAAAGGTAGATATAAATAAGGAAACTTCCATGTAAAAGTCAACTTGGAGTCATAAATACACTTTTTAGTGAGAAGATTGGGATTCTTTATCTCTAACTCTAAGAGTGCTTAGTACTTTTCTCCCAACTCTTATGCTTTGGAACCCTTCTAAGGTGGCGAGTTTTCTTGCCTTATCTTCTTTTTGGAGTGGCGCCTAGTTTCTATTAGTTTTATTCCTAGTTTCTATCTTACAAATTCCTATCATTTCCCTTCCAATGTCCATTGAGTTTCAGTTAATTTTCCATGCTTTCCTCTCCATGTTCCACGGGGCCAGCACCTAGTTTAACATTAACATAGTTTAAAAATCAAGAAATATGGAGATTAACAAGGCTAGATCTAAATTCCAGAAGACAATCCTATATCACATATGATTGTTGGTATTGGGGATTTGGGCTCACATGCATAAAATCATAAAACATGTTCAAAAATGAACAATCTCATACATTTATACTTGTGTCATTAACTTGATATAGTGAGTGTGATAATGTATGATGAATTATTCTATTAAGTCGTTTAGTTGTGTTTATTAAATGACTTGTGTGAATATCCTTTATTTGATAACATGTTTGAGTGTCATGTTCTGTGGTAAACCATGTTTGTACATCCTTGATTGTGATGTATCCCACAAGGCGGGATTGATGAACTCACCCCTTTGTTTGTATTGTTTATATGCATGATGTATGTATTTAGATGTCGAGTTCTTGAGTAGGGTATGAACTCATTCAGACGAGGCGCCTAACGACTCACTAGAGTGAGGCATGTATGTCAGGACCTAATGGTGAAGCTCAGAAGGAACCTTGAGGAGGTAGTCGAGGCAAAGTTAGTTAGAAGTCGCTTCGTAGGATATTGTTATATTTCCCTTCCTTTCTTGTATCTTTTCTTTCCCTTTGGATGTAATTTTCTATATTAAAAAGGACCATTTGGCCTTGTTATGTATTATGATTGTTTTATCTTCCAGTCTTCAATTTATTAAACTGCTAAGAAACTACTTGATGCTTTTCACTTTTATTTGTTATAAAAAATTCACCTATTTTTGAAAACAAGTGATACTACTTGATTAATCGAGGCAGAGATATGTTGAAACCTCGTAAGATTTTCCTTGAATAATTAAAGGTGTTACATGCTAATTGTGAGATTTTAAAAGAGTTGAAGAAAAGACTAGGCGAGGCAAAAGGTAATGGGTAGATGAGCTACCTTAGGTCTTGTAGGCATATAGGATAACATAGCACCAACCCTCGTACCTAACTTCCACTTACGGATTAGCGGCCCTTTTCAGGATGAAAGTGAGCAATAATTAAGCATAATCTCTTCAAGTAAGGCACTGTAGCTGCTGGAGAGGAGCTTATCTCCTTATCTTCTTTATTTTCAATTTCCTCCATCAATCCTTTAATTTCTCTATCATTTTTTTATAATTCTTGTTGTAAGTGTGATTCTTGTCATAAATATATGTAACTAAGTCTCTTTTGTTGAATTGGATGAACTCATCTCTTATTATGGCTTTGTAATGAAGTATTGATGCGTGTTTGTGAATCAAATTCAGGTTAGTATATCATCTTTCATTTTTAGTATGGATTTCAAATGAGAGAATGATTTACACACGAGTTAATTAATTTTAATAGAGTTTAAAAATAAAATACCTTTAACATACCATCTTCTAAGAATAAAGTTGATAATTATTGTGTTCAAGGCTTGACCTTAAAGAAAATAACCATTGAGAAATAACTTATGGATCAGTACATATTAGGGTAATTTAGAATTTATTCACTAAGGGATCATATTTAATGAATTTTATGTTATAATAACTTGATTTGATGAATAAACATACTCAATATGAATTCAAAGTTATAGCTTAAGTGAGTAAATTCCAATTCTAACATACTTTGTATATTAACTTTTTAATGTCATAATCTTCTACTCTTGAATTTATTTACTGCAATTGTTAAATTTCAATTATTGTCATAATCACTTTTCACAAAATGATAAAAAAATATGAACTTTATGAATGTTATGAATATTTTATGAATTATACATATTTATTTATCGTGATTTACAAAAAATTATTATTTTACTATTGATAATCAAACAAGTCACTATAAAGACTGTTGAAGAAAAGTCTGATTTGAAAAGAAACAATAAATCATTACTTAATCAGACCTCAAAATTACACACTATCTTCAGACCTTGGATTTGCTAATAACAAACATCAATGGTTGGTCAAATGAAGTCTACTCACATGTAATCTAACCTATTTGTCTAAGTATTTCAGGAACCACACAGGTTGTAAAATATAGGGGGAGTTATTATCAACAAAAGTCTGATCTAACAAACAACACTATGTTAGACCTTTAAAAGTCTGATACAAATGTGCTTAGTCCCTTGTTCTGATGAATGTAAGGAATCATACTTTTGGGCATCCTTAATTAAATAAAAGAAAAACGTTACACCAAAGACCAAACCTCAACGTTCTTAAATCTATTTACAAGATTCCTTGGAACTCATGTACTTATCAAGACAAATGTGCTTATCACCAAAAAGCACAAGAAACAGAACAACAGAGCAGCTAACTTAGTACTCAAAGATCCCAACATAATCCTCTGTGCAGATATAAAAAGCTGGAATAAGTCAGCATGTGTGTTAGCTCAATTTTAGAGGATTACAACTTTATTTTTCTCTCTGTTCCAATCAAATAAAGCAAAGTAAACAACTTTATTTGTTGACGCTGCATAAGGAACTATTTTCATGCAAGAATAAAAGAACCCGAGTATCAGACTCTTCATACACCTTGCTGGAACAACAAAAGTCTGATACCTCTCAAAGCTCGAAGCAAAACTCCTTCACAGAATTTCCAACGGATATATCTCCTTTCAAAAGGCAGCAACAGTTACCATTTTTCTTCCTATAAATACTCTTTGAAGATTGATCCAAAGTGTAAAAAAATTACAATAGTCATTTGTAAAAAGATCATTGCTTTCTCTTGCTTTGTAATCAGTCTTTAAGTCTCTCAAAAGATAAAGATCTTCTTTATGTGTTCTGCCTCTAGCAGACCTTGATCTTGTGTCTTCAACTTAGTGTATACACTCTTCATTATATATCTTGAAACACTAAGTTCTGTGAGATACTCTTTTTTTCACTCACTTTGTAAAGTCTAGTGTATTACTAGTCTTAGTCTCTAGTGTGGGAAACACTGTTGGCCTAAAGAGGCTTTTGTAAGAATACCTGGGTTATTGAGCCAAGAGTAGCTTGTTGAAAGAATACTTGGGTTAAGCTAGAAGTGGTTGGAGTCAAGAATACTTGATGCAATATTCTAGTGCTATTATTGTAAAGGAGATTTTTACAATAGTGGAAATCCTTCAAGTTTGAAGGGACTGGACGTAGGTTCTATGTTAGAAGTGAACCAGTATAAACCTCGTGTAT
Organism: Clitoria ternatea; assembly: GCA_037962975.1. Lineage (NCBI taxonomy): Eukaryota > Viridiplantae > Streptophyta > Magnoliopsida > Fabales > Fabaceae > Clitoria > Clitoria ternatea. The sequence goes on from CM075669.1 coordinate 184,920,870, forward strand.
TGCTCTCTTCGTCCTACTTTTATAAGTCTGATTATGTGTTTAATTTGGTTTATTTTCTGAAAGGAGTTCGTTATTTATTCAACCCCCCTTCTAAGTCAGACTCTGAACCATTAATTGGTATTAGAGCTTGTCTTTTGGGTTGATCACTCCCTCGAAGGAAACAAAATAGCTCAAACTTGTCTAATGGAAAATAAGAAATCTGACTCTAAGAGAGCTCTAGTGATTCAAACTTTGAAGATGTAAGTTATTATGATCTCAAACAAGATGTAAGTTAATATGATTTCTTTGATGTTTTTCATAACAATATACTAATTTGTTAATAGACTTTATTTATAAAAAGGAATTGATGTTTTCTATCAATAAATAAGAGGAGATTGTTGAAGAAAAGTCTGATTTGAAAAGAAATAGTAAGTCATTACTTGATCAAACCTCAAAATTACACGCTATCTTCATACCTTAGATTTGCTAATAACAAACATCAATGGTTAGTCAAATGAAGTCTGCTCACATGTAATCTAACCTATTTGTCTAAGTATTTTAGGAACGACACAGGTTGTAAAACATAAGGGGAATTATTATCAACAAAAGTCTGATCTAACAAACAACATTATGTTAGACCTTTAAAAGTCTGATACAAATGCGCTTAGTCCCTTGTTCTGATGTATATAAGAAATTTGACTTTTGGGCATCCTTAATCAAACAAAAGAAGAATGTTACAACAAAGACCAAACCTCAATATACTTAAATCTATTTACGGGATTCCTTAGAACTCATGCACTTATCAAGAGAAATGTGTGTATCACCAAAAAGCACAAGAAACAAAACAACAGAGCAGCCAACTCAGTACTCGAAGATCCCAACACAATCCTCTGTGCAGATACAAAAAGCTGGAATAAGTCAGCATATGTGTTAGCTCAATTTCAGAGGATTACAACTTTATTTTTCTCTCTGTTCCAATCAAATAAAGCAAAGTAAACAACTTTATTTGTTAACGCTGCATAAGGAACTATTTTCATGCAAGAATAAAAGAACCCGAGTATCAGACTCTTCATACACCTTGCTGGAACAACAAAAGTCTGATACCTCTCAACACTTCCGTTGTCGCTTGGAGTGACTGTGTTACATGTGAGGGCAAACGGTTTGGTACCCGTAAAACGGCCGAATCAGCTTGGAGCTGACAAAAGGCTTGGAGCCTATGTTGCAACAATAAAAATTGATAATAAATAACCGGATCCGGGTGAAATGAATGTGTGTACACTTATGATTGTCATTGAGCTCAATGTGAATTGTATGAATATGTGGATGAATGCATGTATACTGATGCTATGCCGAGTGCATATTTATATCTGGGTGGATGAATGCATGTATACTGATGCTATGCCGAGTGCACACTTATATCCGAGTGGATGAATGCATGTATACTGATGCTATTGCTGAGTGCACACTTATGTTGTTGATGAGCTCAATGTGATGGTATATATATATATATGTAAATGCTATTATGAATAGCATGATTAATATAGCCATGAATGATTGGTGTGAACTCTGACTGGGTGAATATATGTAAATTGGTACTGTTATCGAGTGTAAGGTGATTATGAATGACATGAATTCCTCAGTCTTGATTGAATTGCATAAATCCTGAGTGGATGAAATTGTTGTAGGGTTCATATTGAATGGCAGAGTGCATTATTGTTGATTGATATATGTTATTGTATGGTTGAGGATTCGAAGATTAATCTGAGTCAATAACTGTCATTTAATATGTAAAGGCTTACCCCTACTGTGGCTATATTTTTCAGTATATGCAGGTCGGACTGGGAATGAGGAGATGGCCTCAAATCCGAGTGATGGGCACTCTGATTGTTGAAGTGTACATATGGTATATGTATTGTAAATAGATATGTTAAAGCCTTGGCCGGCTCTCTTGTAATCTGAACGGATTTAATTATATGGGTTGACTATCGGGTTTTATGGACAAGTATACATTGTATATATATATATATTTTATATTGTTATAAAGTTACCCGAATTGTTCATTATGTGGTGTTGAGAGAATAATGCTAAGTTAAGGAATTCCGAGTGGAATATTGTTGGGAGAGCCGTTTCCGAGTGAGGCTTTTGTGTGTGGGCTACTTCCGAGGGAAGACTAGTCCATATGTTACCAAGTGAAAAGTATGAGTAAACCCCGAGTAGGGAAGGGTTTGAAATATCCCGAGTGGTATTGGACTGGGGAAATAATCTGTGTGAGGGAAGCTTATGGATTCCGAGTGGAAAAACCGAGGGAATCATTTCCCGTGTGGAGATTGTGACGCTTCCGAATGAAGCATGTTGACTTTGAATAAAGATAAGGTATGGCTGGGTTTACCGGGTGAAGTATAACCCGAGGGGGAATAGTTCCCGAGTGAACTTAGGTCCCGATTCCGAGTAATGGAATTACCGAGTGAATGGGTTCGCTTCAGCGAATGAGGTTTCGCTCCAGCGAGAAAAGAGCTCACTCAAGCGCTACATCTTCGCTGGGCTGTTTGACCAAAGCTGAGTCTTGCCCATGTGTGGCTTTCTGACTCGGTCTTCCTTCTCTGATCGGTTTTTGCTTTCCCTTGCCTTATGTTTGATTTATTCTACCCCGACTGCTTGGTGAATTTTGGAAAAAAAAATTTCCCTGGTCTTGGTTTGGGTTTAATTAAGTCGGGTTGTCTCATTTTGGTATCAGAGCAGACTTAAAAGGTTTATGGCCAAGGTATGCCTACTTTTAGTCGGCGGTTGTGCGCAATATGACTGATTGTCATCATTGCTTATGGTGTTCTATTGGAATTGATACATGTCTAATCATGATTTGTGTGATTATATACCTATGTGTTTTGTTGGGGACAGTAGTTCATTATTATTCATAAACAGGGATCGACATAGCAATAACACAATACAGGCACTCGGCAATCACATGCTTTTTAACATAATATCCCAAACGGAAATTAACATAACCGACCCACATTTCATGCACTCTGCAATCACAATGCCATCCACTCGGAATTATCATTTACAACAAGCATCACATGCTTTTCATATAAAACCCACTCGGCATTAACACAACAGTCCCCATCTTATGCACTCAGCATTCGCATGTTCAATGACAAGCATCACATGCATTTAAACACACAATCACACACGGGGATCAATACAACTCATGCACTCACTCGGCATTTCATATTTATCATCATACATCTCATGGACGGAATCATGACAACATCACACAAACCATAATGATCATAAATCCAGGTGTTTCATGCACCAATACTCAACTACAACATATCAATCAACATATTTCAAACATGACTCGACACATTCAAGCAAAACCACCCGGAACTCGTCCATAAACCATACATTTGAGATGTAAATCAGCCCCCTACCTGGAATGAAGATCCCAGAAGCTCCCTGAGCTTGCAGCACCGACTGAACGTTCTTCAGTCACTTGTTCTCAATAGAACGACCCAGCTTCCAGCTGTTCACACAGGAATCTCTTTTGGAGGAACACCGAGCCACTCGGACACACGAACAGCTCTACCTCCATGACACTTCATGCTCTGTTTGTAGAGCAGTGGAGAGTTCCAAATCTCCAAGGCACTCAACACCACACAGATCTCTCTCTCAACCACACTGTTATACTCGGTTCTACTTAGTGTTGAGTGGAAGAAGAAAATGAAGAAGACGAAGAACCAACAAGGAAGAAGAAGCCACAAGAACTCGAGAGAGAAAGGAGAGTGGTTCTCCATGAACCTAAGAGAAATGAGCAAAGAGTGGGTGGAAAATATGAAGCTGAAGTCCTTATCCCTTCACTGCCATGACAGCGCCACTCCATCAGCCATCACATCCCATCAATCTCCCATCCCATTAGCGTGGGAATCACGAGGAGAGAGGGAGAGAGGGGACCGAACCCCATTTTACACCACCAAGGGCACCAATGTCATTTCCTGGCATTATTATTATTATTCAATCAATAATTTTAATTCCATAATTAATCTTAATCGGTAATTAAATTTAACCGGGATGTTACAGAGGTGGCTGTTGTGGTGGTTAAAATGGTGTCTAGGAGAAGAAGAAAATAGAGAGAAGAAGGAGGAGACTTCCTTCCATGAAGAGAGTGAATGAAAGTGGAGAGATGATGAATTGATTTTGGTTAAAGTGATGGTGGTTTAGGAGTGATGTTGAGGGCTAGCCTTTGCATGAATTCTTATTGGTTGAAGTGCAAGGTGGCCAGCTGAGTGGAGAGGGAGAGTTATATGGTGACATCTGTCCAGGAAGGTGCCCAAGGGTGGTGAGGTGGTCAAAAACATCGATGGCCGGGAAATTAACTTGTCGAGCAAGAAACTAAAACGTATAGGAGTTTTATGAACTGGAAAAATAAGGACGTTACAAATAAATATGAATTAATTTGTGGAGTTAGAATTAGAGAAAAATCCTAACAAAAAAGTTACAAATCTCCTTTTTCTCTTTAAATCGATATAACCAATTAATTCCTAACTAAACCTCATTATAAATATACTTTCATATTTTAAACTCCTTATTAATAATATTAGGTATCAAAATAAATATTATCTACTCACTTTATTTTATTTTATTTTAATTAATTAAAATTATTAATAATAAAACTCATTAACAAATTAGGATTAAAATAAAGTATTTTCTCCTAATCATCTTTTACTAAAGGAATTAATTAATGTTTTATGAGGCCTTAGGCTCTAATAATTTCTTAACCTTAAAATTATACTGAGTACCTAATAAAAATCATAGATCTAAATCACTTATGGTTATTATTAGTTGGTAATTGACTAATATTATTTATAAATTACCAATAACTAAACATTATTCATAAAATACTATTTCTAACGTTTATAACAAGAATGTATTATGAATATAGATGTCTCAGTAATAATTCAATTACAGAATCAAACACATTTATCTCTTAAATCTTACTTTCTCACTTCTTCACGATGATCTAAGAGTCAAGCCTAAGTCTCATTCTCCTAAAATACTTAGTAGGGTATTCTCGGAAGTCCCAAGACCTTGGGTTCTTATCTAAGAAAAATCTAGGCTATTACAGTTATTATAAAGGAGATTTTTACAATAGTGGAAATCCTTTAAGTTTGAAGGGACTAGACGTAGCTTCTGTGTTAGAAGTGAACCACTATAGTTGTAATATTTAATTTTAAACTTTATTGTGTATTTATGTGATTTGTTGTAAATTTCCCGGTAAGCCCCGCTAATAGCCATTAGATTCATCTCTAAGCATCGGCAGAATTATTTCGATAAAAGCATGCATTTCAAGAAAAATCACCGATTAGACGATTATGATAATTTATTTTACTAAGTCAAGAAACAAAATTATTTTTGGTTATTATAAACTTTATCATAGTTAATCAATTAAATAAGTTAGTTTTGAAATAAAAGTGACTAAACTAAATAGAATAAAGTTACTTGAAAAATTTTATTAAGAAATAAATATATTGAGGTCTAAATAATTTCTATGGCTAAGTATGCCAAGTAGAAAAAAAAGAGATAAAGGAAATTTTTGGAATCCAATTGAAATAGGTAAATGGAGGAATGATCTTATGAAATTAGTTAAGGATATAAGGTAAATACTTAAATGAAATAAAAGTAATTTTGGAAGTCAAATAAAGAAATAGATATTAGTGTTTAGAAATTTCTATAACCAATAAAAGTTGAAGTATATAAAAAAGAGCTTTAGGAATTTTATGAAGTACATGGCATAAGTGACTAAATAAATAAAAAATGATCTTTGGAGTTTGAAATAAGAAATAAGCATTTAAGTTTTAGAACAGTAGTAACTAGTAAAGGATATGAAACGGATTTTATAACTAAAACTTTGGACTAAGAAATAAATAGGATTAGGATAACTTCTAACAACTTCTAAGGAGAAATAATATTTTGACTAAAACAAAGAAATTAAAGTAGTAACTAGACTTTTAAGTAATAAATTAATGTCATGGAGAAAATAAATCATAGTTGAACAAAAGAATGTAAATAAGAGAAAAATTAGTTAGTTAGTAAGGAATAATAGTAGAAGTAAAGAAAAGGTATCAAAGGTTAGTAATTGAAAAACTTGAAAGGACATCACTAAGAATAGACTCAGACGTATATACACTAGAAATTAGTAACCCATTTAGTTGTAAAAGAAATAAGATATTCAACTAGTAGAAATTAATTAGACTAGTAAAAGAAAATAAATAATAAAGACCACTTAGTAGTGATTTGGATTTCATAATTGGACATTAGGAATTAGAGTTATGTAATGGAATAAATAGTGCGCTAATAAACAATGGAGGAGTAAATAACATTGGGGGAAATAAGAAAATCTAAACTATTTCATAAGGTACTCAAACGAAACATGCAATCTAACGTCTAGATTAGGAGCAAATTGATAATTAATTGTTGTAAAGGAAATAGAGGCAAGATACTTAAATAGTAGAACTAGTTTAGTTAAGGAAGAAAGATAATAACCTACTTAGTAAAGAATTAAGTCCCATATAGGAATAGGAAAATTAAATGTGTAAAGAATACTTGACAAGCAAATAATTGAATGGTACATGAAGAATTAAATCAGGTAATAGTATGCCTTTAATAATGAACTAAATTAAGGGAATATTAATGATGTGAACTAGATAAAGGTAGAAGTATGTAAGAATATAATGTGAGTACTTATGTCCAATGGCCTATATAAATTTAATTTTAGTGATATTAAGACATGCGATAACTTGTTAAGGCATAGTAAACATGTATATTATGTGGTGTGCCCAATGATTATCATGTGATGATTTCTTAGTACGATAGATATTACTTGGTAATTATTGATTGGTTGATTATGTAACATGCTTAAATACATCATTGTAAATGATTGTGTACCTGAATATATGTGTGTAAGTTACATGATGAACGTTGTTATGAAGTTCATGATGAGTGTGGTATAGTGAATTATATGCTGAATGAATAGAACTTGCGTAGTGCATTGAATGAATATGTTGAGATGAATAAAGAATGAAAGAGAAAAGTGTTGACTAGAAATGAGGAAGTGTCTTGGTAGGGATCCTAATGTAACTGAGTTGTGAAAAAATAATGTGATGAAATTGAGATCGGATCCGATGTAATGATGGGCGCTGCGATGCCAATATTACCCTGAGGTTTCGTGGATAATCAGAACTCATTTCATTCCTAATTATCGAATGAGCTATGTTGTGAATTGATTGAATACGAAAAGAGTAATAACTAAAGAAAAATGTTTAATTAAGGATTTTACAAAACGAACCCGACGTTAGGAATGTAATGGAGTCTCTGAAAGGACCCTACCAATGAGTAATATTAATGGAGGGAATGTATGCTACATGCATCATGTGCATATGAATAGATGTAAACTAGAGCTGGCAGCAAAGGATACACTAAAGGATATAAGGGTTTGATCCCTGGGGTTCGATCTTGGGAGTGTAACGGGAGGGGACCCCCAATGGCTCGGTGGTCGTGCCCCGATGCCAGGCAAAACCATGGAATCCTGGTGCACTTTAACTTAAGACCAATATCACTAGGACCGTGGAGAGCCAAGTCCCATTATGATATGATGATATAAGTTGGATCCATGATATTAAGACTGTGAGTCCATGTATACCCTGTGATATGATATGGGGACTTAGTGGGCTCTAGTCGCTCTAGTACGGAGACGTTGTGCCCAGGGGCAGCCTGGGCAGGATAGATTCTGATATAATGTGATGATGATAAAGGGGCCCATATGCATCATGATGGCTAAGAAAAAAATTAGAATAAATGAAATGAATTCATGCATTGCATTATCTTATCTGTGTGATGGTGATTGTTATGATTGAATTAGTATTTGTATGTAAATTGACTAGTGGTAAGAAGAATAGCAGAGAGTTGTATATTTAGGGAGGATTGATAAGGATAAGTTAGGAAGGATGACTTAGAATAAACTAATTAGGAACCCCAATAAATAACAATATTGTTTGCGAGTTTATGTGGATTGTATGGAGGGATGTCACTAATGACGACTCTTTGATTGTTGTGGAAGTGGAGACTCACCCTTATGCTAAATTTTTCCAGACCTCGGGATGGACACAGACTTTGCATCGAGGATCAGCCAGACTCTTCTTGGACCAAGGATGAATAGGATAGGTTAATTTTATTTTCTTTTATGGGAGCCTGTGTGCCCTTTTACTTTCAATTTGTATAGTTACTGTTTGCGACCATGTATTGCATATAACTGTGTAATATACATATGATGTATCTATTCCACCAAGTTTTCTTGTACAAAAAAAAACTTCCACATTTTTCTAAAACTCGTAGCCTCTCAGTTGACCAGGAAAATCTAGTGGAAGGGATTTTCCTAGTTAACTAAGGGTGTTACATCCACGCATTCCCATATATGAAGATATGAGAAGAGATCCAAAGGAAAATGAAACTCATGGAAGGAGTTACGTATGACATGCTAATTAGGGTATGCAATCCACCCATAAATTGTAGGGTTAGAATCGCTAGCCAAAGAGACACAAGAATCATGCCAAAATTTAATGAAAACGTACGTATTAGGTTATGTTTTTAAGTCGGGAAGCAAAGAGATGTAATCACTAATCAAAAAGGATGCAATTGGACAAGCAAACGATGCAAAACAAAAAAAATTTAAGCACTCGACAGTGTGATCCACGGCCAGGCTGTGGTTCAAACCATGGCCATGGTTCCCCTTGTCAGCCAGGTGAAAACAGACACAAAAATTGCCACCAAAACATAGGGTTCCATGGCCAGGCCGTGGTTCTAACCATGGTCGTGGTTCTCTTTACCAAAACCTAACTTTGGCATAATTTTTCCATGTTTTTGGAATCCCTAAAACATGCAATTATTGGATCCCTTTTGGCATACAAAGACCAACCAATTCAAGGCATAAAACATGGAAAACAATCACAATCTCATAAAGGTTTTTATACCTTAATTAATTCATCATTTTGATCATTAGAGTCAAGCCTAATTCATGCATCATTAATGGATTCACAAAAATAACATTCAAGCCTTAGAAATTCAAAAGTTTTCCTTCAACATAAGTATTCTCCCCATTACATCGGCTATCAAGTTCACAATGTCTAATTGTTATCATTGCCATATACAAAAAATTAGCCAATGCATATACATATATACCCAAAAGAATAGAGGTTCATTTACAAAAAAAATTAGGCCACTATGATCATCTATATCAACATCACCATAATCATTTACATTGTTGGCCAAGGCATTCCATTACCCTTCTTTTACCTTCTACACAAAAACATCATTTTCCAAAAGAATGTCATCTCACTAGAAGTGCTCCTGTATCACAATGCTAAAAAGAGACAACATGGGAAAGTGGGTATTAAATTCAAAGTGACGAACTTAAACACTTATGATTATGTGTACATGCATATAAATCACTTATGCTTTGCAACATAACTACCAATATCATCAAATCATCATTTTAATCACAATGGACATGCATAATGGTCAAACCAAACTCATAGCAAACATGTACACAATCACATTCCATTGCCCTTCATCACAAGTATTTTCACAAGTTTTATCATGTTGTTCATCATAATAATTTATTTTGTCGGTTTAAAAGGTTTCAACCACCAAATTCATCCATCACCCTTTAAAGTCTTAATCTCATTCCAGCATATCACTAGGCTACATGCAAATGCTCTTAGGCTAATGCATATGCACAAGCATTCATACTCATCAATTATGAATCTGACTGTGGGAAATAAATTATCAATGTGGGTTTACACTGCAGTATCATATCAACAACAATGTGTACACACATACATCATTCAACATTTTTAATGGTACCAAACCGCATCACCCGAAATACAACATTGGTCATTTCACTATAACAGTGGAAAATAACATACAAGAAATTATAAAATGGTGTTGCGGGCCAACCATGATTCCCCACCATGGCAGTTGTGATCCAACAGGACCATCACGAAAATCCTGCTCCTCAAAGAGCCACCCTCCATTGGGTCAACCATATACAAACCCCCATCATTAAGCATGGGTAGCTTTGTGATTTAACCACAGAATCAGTAAGGTAACAAATCATGCTTGTGCATTGAGCCACCCCCTACTAAGCCAACCTATGGAACCCCTAACATTCTAAATTGGGCAACTAGATAAATATACCATATATGTAATGCAGATGTAGATCATATGTATTCTCACACTAATATACCCTACCATGCCACTCATCAATCATCCATCATATTTCTCATCATCATCATCACTCATTCTCTTAATGGATTTTAATTTACACAAATCTTGCCATTGTTTAAATATTTATTTAGGGCATTTACATTCTCTTTTATCAACAAAATTTCAACACATATTACAAGCATAGAACTTGCATCAAATATAATGGCATCAACACACTTAACAATTCTTCATCACTATTCATGGGTGTGCCACACAACAATATTCATTTTAATCTCATCATCAATAATCATCATTCAATACTAATGGTGAACATGTATATTTTTGAAACAACACACACATATTTGCCCAAATTTTCAAAACATTCATCGATCACCACAAAAGGCACACCACATATATTCTAAATGCATATCACATTTATCAAACAAGATACCATAACTACAAGGTCATTCACTAAGCAATGGGACTTACCTTTGTCCCAAGCTTGAAGAAGAAAAGAGAAATGAAAGATGATATGGTGAGCTGAGCAAAGATTTGTCCCAATATGGAATTGGTGCCACACAAATCAAGCTTTAACAATTAATTTGGAAGGAAAAGGCCATAAGAGGGGTACTCACAGTTTTCACTCTTGAAGGGAGAAGAGAAAGATGTAAAATGAGAAGATGAGATAAGAGAGAAAGAGAGCACCAAAAATTTGAGAGGGAAGAAGAAGGGATTAGTTTTTCTCTTACTCGATCTCAACCATTCAATTAGATCCAAGGTGTAACATCCTGACCTTTTCAAGAAAGGCTTATAGGGCTATTTGTTACGTTTTATTGCTAATTAAAGTCATTTGTTTATGTTTGTGGCTGCAGTATATGATGTGATGCTTGATTTCTGATGATTTTATGGGCTTCGACCAATATATATGATATTTGTAACGGCAGTAAGGCCCTGTTGTTTGGTGTGATGAATATATTTGATGATTTAATAGGTTGATTGAGATAAAAGTGGTGAGAATCAATTGATTTATGATTTAGTTAAGTGATTAATTAGGGGGAGTTAAGATGATGAGAAGGAAAAATAGAGGTAATCGAGGTAACGCGATCTAGATTGAGGTAATGATAAAATTATGTAATAATTTTAAGAGTAATAAAGATTCTAAAAATATTTTGAAGGACGTACTCGTTGAAGGGTGGCATCAGAAAATGAAGCTGGGAACCAGACCGAGTAACAAAAGGTACCTAATGCCTTGAGGGTAAGATGGATGCTCTGGGTCCTTAATTGTTTGGTTACAAATACCCTTGATGTGTATTATTGAATTTTTTGAAAGTCATACTTGATCCCGAGTCTTTTATTTTTCCTTTAACCCTTGATTTAATATTGAGCCCTTATATCTGTTAAACTGATTTTGACGTTCTTTTTTCTCTAGACATCGAAAAGCTTTATTTCTAGTTTCTATAATTCCGTATCAAAATTCTTGACAATGTCTATGTTAAGCCTAAAACACAGTTCCCCATGACTTTGGCCCAATTTATAAAATAAGCCCACGCCTAATTAATTCCTTGATTTATTTGTACACCTGCCAGTGTTTTGGTGATAGTTTCTATATTCATGATTGAAATTAATCCATTATTTTTATGTAATTTTCTTTATTCAACTATCTACAACTTTTATAAAGACCTCAAAATTTGATTCCTTACCATTTTGGCCCAGTTTTAAATTTAAAATACTGCTTGCAAATTTGCTCCAGCTCTGGACATCCTTCAGGGTTCAGGGCATATCTTCCTCTCTTGTTATCAAAAAATTATGTTGTAGCATGTTTTGAAGAGGAGAAAAAGATCTAAAATTTTGTTGTGGATTATTTTTGTAAATTCCTAACCATTTGATCTCAATTTTGACAAGAAGGCTATTGTACCTAATTCACAACCAATCCTAGAAGCTCTTCGTATTCGTATTTTAGTCATATCTCCTTTGTCTAATATTGGATTTTCACATTCTTTAGCTCATTTTAAAGGGGAAAATGTGATATCTAACTTTGATGTTCGACATTTTTCCAAATTCTGGCTCCAAAAATAAATTTAAATTTCGTAATGCTTCCTTTAAATTATAACAGCCTTGCCTCTAAATAATTGTTTGATCTGGTCACCTTCTGATGTGAAGGCTGAACCAAATATCTTAAAAAATTCCTTTTCATATCTTCAAATATCTTTTGTGTCTTGTCTCCTAAATTTAAATTTTCCATGCAACTAAAATTGATTCCTATTGGTTGCATGTTCAATACTTAAATTATTTTGTTTCTAACATATAAACCCTTGCAAAATTTTAAAAGTGATGTGCCTATTTTCCCTTTTCCTTTTACGGCACATACTTCAGCCCCTCCCCCTTTATATAATTGTATTTTCCCTTTTCAATTTCATATTACACCTCTCCCTTTCTTGCTCCCAAAGTTTCTTTTTTCTTAAAACCATTTCTCTTGCTCTTTTTCCCTCTCACAATGCACACCACCACCAGTCACCATCGTGCCCCTTCTCCAGCCACCATCTTATTTTTTCTCTTCCCCTTTTCAACGTCTAGCATCTCTTTCCCTCCTTCTTCACCTTGGCATCCTCTTTCTCTTCAAAGACTACTCAAAACCCTAAACCTCCTCTTCCCTTTTGTGTGAACCTAAGAAGCCAACCCCTTTCTACATGTCCATTTTGTCATTTTCCTTCACCAAAACCACATTTAGCATGTGGTCTTCTACCTTGCCTTATTATTGTGCAAGGATTAGAAGTTCCTCCCCTCTTGGCCTCCAAGGAACCCGAGAGCTACATCAAGGGAAAGGAAAGACCTTTCTTTATTTTCCTACCATGGGAGAAGCTGGATTCATCATTATGGAGCCTTGGATCATCAAAGGAAAGCTTAGAAGAAAAGCTAATGGTGCCACCCTTCATCCTCTTTAAGGCAGTGAGCAGCACACTAGGTAAAGAGAGATACATGGCCTAATAAACCTTGAACCATGGCATGTATGTGTTTTATTGGGATATACACAATTTAAGCTTTGCATGTCTATTTTGTGAAGTCTAAACTTAGTTCTTAGTGGTGCATGTTTTGAAAATGACGATGAGATAGGTGAAGGATGATTGATTTAGAGCTTTAAAGGTGCGTTATGTTTGATCATATTAGAAAATTTAAAGGCCTTACATAATGGAAAAAAGGGTTATGGCCGAAAGGCCCTAGGTGGGGAAATGGTTATTGGATTGTCTAAAAATGCTTGATTTGGTGGTTTTGTGATGATTTAAATATTTAAAAGATATATGTAGGGGTTTTGTACTTGGACGTGAATTTTTTGTGACTTATGTGGAAACCTTATATTTGAAAATAAGTGTGTATACATGGCTATTTTGGATTATGAAAGTATAATGTGTTTAGATATTATGAAAATTTGTTATTTTGATAAGTGTGGTTGTCGTGATATATTTGGTGATTGGAAGTGCTTTTCTTTAAATTATTGATGATGCTTATAAAGGTTTTAAAGTATTAATAAGTGTTTGAATATGGTATTTAAAGAAGGGACTTTGAGAAAGAAAAGGAAGCATAAAAATAAAAAGATGTTATAAAACTGAAAATTTAAGTTGTTGAAAGTTGAAACAAAAGGTGCTTAAAGTTAGGCATTTTTTTGGTGTTCAAAGCTGTGAAATAGGTGTTAAAAATAGTAAGCAACAGGTGTTAAAAATATAAAACAAGTGTCAAAACAAGAAGTAACAGGTGTTAAAAATAGGAAGTTACTGGTGTTAAAAGTTTGATCAATGGGTGTTAAAAATCGTAACTATAGAGATTTAAAATCTGAAGTTTTAAAATAGATGTTAAAGGTCAATTTTCTGGTGGTGTTAAAAATAGAAATTTTAAATTATTAAGGGCTAAATATTAGGTGTTGAAAACTAAAATTTTAGATGTTAAAGAGTAACACCTTACATTTCCTAGGTAATTAATTTTTCTACGGTGAATTGAACTTAGAAGAATTTTATAAATTAATTAAGAACTAGATAAAGTAAATTAAATTTTATTGAAAAGTATTTGAACAATGAAGTTTTGGGGAGGTTTTACATGAATTAACAATTTCTAAACAAAGTGTTTTCAAATACTCAATGATTTAAGAACAAAAGAGAATTTTGATATAAGTTAAGGAATGACCTAAAGTCAGATTTGTTAACCAAGTGGTCTCAATTACTCAAGAGGGGGGGTGAATTGAGTATTAAAAATTTTCATTGGAATGCTTTTGAAATTAATCTTTTTTGTAATCAATTTGATAAATAAGAATATTACACAAAGGAGCAAGTAATAATATCTAATTTAATTAGAAGGCTATTTTAGCACTTAGAAAATAGCAATTGATTTTAGCATAATTAATCAAGAATATAACTTGGATTATTAAACAGATTAATCTAAATGATCAATAAAGTAATTTATATCATGTTGCTAGTATACTTTAAATTACCAAGCAAATTAAATCACAATAATAAAGGAGTTTAAGGAAGAAAGATTTGCAAACCGATATAACGAGTTCCACCACATCGGTGTGCGTCTCGCCTTCAAGCAACCCACTTGAAGGATACCACTATTGAGGTTTGAGATACACGCTTTGAGCAATTACAGTTTCTTGGTGTCCCACACTTAAAACTTAATCCTCACAAGCAAAAGGGCAACCCACCCAATCTCACAATCTCTCAATTATAAGGTTGAATCCTAACCCAAAATCTCTCAGAATTTGTGAATGTGATTTTACAAGTGTGTCTCTCTCAATAGAGAGGATATATAATTTTTAATCACTTCAAAAATATTTTTCTTCTCTTAGAAAAGGATATGCAAATTTAGCACTCAAAAATATTTTTCTTACAATATAGCTCTCAAAAAATTATTTGCAAAGAAAAGAGACAGAGAGCTTAAACTTAGAGAGAATAAGAGAGTAAGAAGGAAAGCAAGGGAATTTCATTGCTTGGTGTTGTACTTCTGCCTTCCATTTCTTCTCTATTTATAGGAGTTTCACAGGCAAGGTTTTCCACTCCCGGTTCCTTAATTTGTGCAATTAATTTGAATTTTGTCTGCCTCCATGTTTCTTGCGTGCTTGATTTCTGGCTTGGAGAAGGAGATTGTCTGCCTCAATTAACGCAACACCGTTTCTATTTGAGTCTCGAGAGAGATCAGAGAAATCAGTACAATTTGAGTTTCTAAATACGTGTACTAATGTTTTCCATGATTCAATGCATGATCCCAATGATGAATCGATTGTTTTAGGGTATTTTTCCATCAGAAACAGCGAGTGAATCGATTCCTAGCAAGGGGAATCGATTCCTACATAGCCTGAATCGATTCTTTCTTGCATGAATCGATTCCCTGGGTAATTTAAGTGAATGAATCGATTCCTACAAGGGGGAATCGATTCCCAGACCCCTGAATCGATTCCTTGATCTTTTGAATCGATTCCTCTGTGCAATATTGATCATGAATCGATTCCTTGATCTTTTGAATCGATTTCTCTATGTAATATTAATCATGAATCGATTCCTAGTGTTCCTGAATCGATTCCTGGCTTTCCCCTTGAACTTCTGATGCATTTTGATACGTTTTTGGTCCTGTGTTCATGGTACTTTGCATATTCTTTTAATCCTTATTTATTTTATTTTTGATTTCTTGACTCATATAGACTTGATCTTCATGCTTTTTGATTAATTGCTTGTACAACATCCTTTGTATTTATCAATTAAATCTCTTGATCCTTCAATTATTTGTCATTCATCAAAACCTGTTTCAACATACAAATACAATATTCTTAGAGTTTAATTGATATTGTTAAAGAATTTGGTGATAATTAAGTGTCTAAAATAGTTAATTCTTAACCTTAAGTCTTTTAATAAATAAACTCTAATGAAAGAAGTATTTGGTATAATTATTAAAAACCAAGGTTATCTGAAAATGAGTAAATTAAGGGGGGCACTAACTTACGAAGGGTTAAGGTATTGTATACAAATACTTTTGGGGGGAAAGAGTGTTGGTGTGTGAGGGTGAGGACAAATACGTAAGTTGGCTAAAGATTTTGGTGTTGCGATGCTCCTTTGTGATAAATTGTAGTGTAAATGATTTATTTATTCTGTAGACTAAAATATTTGACTGATAATAGTATGTCTGTACCATAGTGATAGCATTGATGCATAAATGAATGTGTGTAATATGGTTGTGTTGCGAATAAATGAAATTATTGAAAATAAATTGATGACATCAGTAGGATGTATTGTGGAGTTGCCTGATGTTGTTGTGTGATTTTGATGAACATGATTATGTGATTGAGCACATATGGTGATGATTGATGATTGAGCGGTATTGTGAACTGCATGAGCCGATAGGGTCCATAAAGAGGATGTGAATAAACATGATTATGAGTTGTGATGAGTGGGCACCATGCCCTTACCCCTGATGGCTTTAATGAGTTGAAGTGTGATGATAGGTTGGTGATACCCTAATATGCAAATGAAAATGAGTTGTATATACATGAGGGTCATTATCCTTAATAGTCAGGTGAAATGTTTGAGAAAGAAGAAAAGTAAGCTATTGATGATCTTAAATTATTTCCTATTTTTGAATAAGTTTTAATATCTTCCCTATTTTGTAAATACAGGACTTTGAAAGTTTAAGTGGTTTTGGTTTGAGAGCTTTCTAAAGTTGGAGTTTTTGACGAAAAGTACCTTATAAAAATATTTCCTTTAAAAGTTCTATTTTTAAGAATTTTCTTAAGTTTTAAGTATTTTAAAGGGAATTTTGATTTTTTTTAGTCAAGAAATCATTTAATTTATGGTTTGTTCAAAAAGGAATAAAAGTTTGAGGAAATGGTGATGAGTTGTGCCTTTAAAAAAAATAACCCATTGACGTAATGACCCTACCTAGTAACTTTATGATGAAAAATGATGATGATAATAAAAGAATGAATGATGTTGAGCATTCATGCATCATTGCATTCTGATGAGTTGATGTTATGTCGTAGCCAGTTACATTACAGTGTAGGGGGTACATTGGAAAACGTGTGCATTTCAGGTTCACAATGAATCTTGGGAGTACATCCGGGTTTGGGTGTCTAGATGGCTTGGTCTTGCACCCAATGTTGGATAGTCTGTGGCCAGTCAGGAGTACTTCAACGTGAATAAACATTTCTAGGGCCATGTAGCGCGAGTTCTGGTTAATGTTACCACGTTTGGGATATGAGGATTAGATCCATGATTGATGGTGATGGGTTGCGGTCCATATACCCCTAGTAGAGAACTCGAAAAGACTCCGACCGCACTAGTGATTCCACAAAGATCATTTCTCCCCAGTAGACATACTGACGAGGTGATATGATGGTGATGAGGTTGATGATAATGATGATGATGGCCCCATTTGCATCATGAACTTTAAATGAACAGCAAGTTTCATAATGGACCTGACTCATGCATAGCATCTTGTTTGACTAACCGCATCGATGGATGATGATGTGAATTGGTTAATTATCAATGATATTGTGAATTCATTAATGATTCATGTTTGATTATGTGATAACTTGTCGATGTGTAATACTCGTGATTGTGAATGATGTGTTAGTGTTACGATGGATGATAGTTTGTTGTTGAAACACCCCAAAAATGGGGATAAATTTTTCACGATTTTGACATCATTAATTAATGAAGACGTCAAGTGGTGAAGCTTAATTTGACCCCCTGGATCTAAGAAAGACCTATCTTATATATGGAGATATGAAAAGGTAAGTTAACAAATAATCGATGAGAGATTCTCAATTATAAATAGTGGAAATAATTAGTTAAATTTATGCTATATGATTGTATTTAAAGTAGTTAATCATCATGAGGTTTAATGACTTCATAATATGTTCAAAGCATTCATAAGATATTTCAAGTAGAAGATTTGGTGCAAAGGGAAAAGGGGATAATCAAAATAATGCAAATTGGGGAATCAGAGCACCATTCGCTCAAGCAAGAGTCACACTCGCTTGAGTGAGACCGAGTGGGGCGCTTGGGCGAGCCATGGAACACGCTGAGCGAGAGGAAGAAAAGAAGCATCAGGGGTCGTCTCTCTTAAGCGAGCCCCCAATCCGCTTGAGCGAGATCCTTAAGATTCGCTTGGGCGAGGCAGGCGAGCGTGGGCGAGAATCGTCTAGAACCCAACATATGCTCGCTCGCTCGAGCGAGTGCCACCCCAAAGGCCTTTCGCTCAAGCGAAAATGGCCCAATAGCTAAACATCTTGTTCTCGCTCGGGCGAGACCCTACTCACCTGAGCGAATTTCCTCCAGTGGCCAATAACTGATGCGTGGGCGATCTCGCTTGAGCGAGACCCACTCTCGTCTGAGCGAGAATTGGCCAATGGCCATACACCAACACAGGGGATTCTCGCTTGAGCGAGAATCCATCTCGCTTGAGTGAGAATACCAGTAAAAACATAGAAAACCTGGGAATTTAAACAACTCAACATATGAAAATTCTTTCAAGGCAGAATCAAACAAGTTTAATGCATCACCTATAACATATTAAGTATTTAGAACTTGTTCCAAGCATCATATTCCACAAATCACATTCCAATTCATTAAATCACTTCACAATCAAGCTTAAAATGATGTATACTCAAAATATAGGTAGGTATCAATTCATTCTTCAATGCTCATTGTATCATACATCATTTTAAGTATTTGAACCTATTCCAATTAATCATACTCTGTAATCTCAATTCAAATTCATAAATTATGTCCTAACTAAGTCTATCATCTTGGGCACTCCAGAAAATTTAAACCCTCATATAACCATTCATTCATTTATCGAATTCCAAATTGTTCACACCATGTTCATCATTCATACAATGGCAAGGTCACAAACAAAAATGAGCCATACACCCGAAAAGTCTCATTTTCCTACATGACCTCCAAAATTATCATTATCAATCCATCATCCATACAACTTATCCACATCAATTAATGGCTATACAAAATATTCATGTATATATAAATACATTACAAAAATATACATAAAAGCCATATAATCCAAAACAATAGCCGGCCAAGGCATTCTTTACCCAAAAGGACTTTCTTCACACCATTCCTCCACACATGAGCTCCACGGACAAGCCCTACAACACAAGAGATAAAAAGATGGACCACATGGAGAGTGAGTATATTTTCTCAATGATGAAAAATCCAACAATTAGTGATAATATACATGTGAATGCAAGTTAACATCTTCTCCCTAAAGGAGTTCAAATGACACTAAGATCAAATAATCATCCAATGCATAGAACACTCATATCCATAAAATTTCTTTGAGTCACACCAAACTAATAAACACAATTATATTTAGTGATCAATAGGATTCTACAAACACTTCACATTACTTCGTCATTGGGGTATCATTCAATGCCATGCTTCTATGGCTAATGCACATGCTAGTGTTTAGGATGCATATGCACAAATCTGATTTCATTTCATCGGGTGATCGCAACCACCATAATCATTCATTCATTCTCATTGGTTTCCCGCCTCGCTAAGGGTACTCCCTCTAGCAGCCTCGCAAGGTGCTTTCTCATGATCACAACCACGTTCAACAATTCATATTGGTTTCCCACCTCGCAAGGGGTACTCCAGCCTCATGATCGCAACCACAGGCATTCAATCTCAATGGTCCCACAGGACCTTTCATTTCAAATACCAGGTGATCGTAACCACCGGTTCAATAATCACAGGAACTCGCAAGCCCTTTATATCACAAATCTCAAGTGATCGCAACCACTTTTCAAGTACCATGTTATGCATGCCATGCTATGTATGCAACAATGCTCATGCATGCCTTAACCTCATAGGGATTATCTCACCCTCTCATCTAGGGTACCACTCATACTCAATCATAATATTCATCCTACATAATCAAATATATATATATATATATCATCTCACAATCAACCATCGCAAGATTCAATCTATATTTCTTATCATACACATAAAGAACTACATCCATTCAAGGAGCAACATGTAACATGGCATCAATACATACATTATCAATATACAAAATTTCATGCATTTAGAATATACACTCCTCTCTTACCTCAAGAGAAGTAGACTTCTGGGTTTGATGTTCCCGCCTCACAAGTGTTATCAAGTCCTACACCAATCAATTATAGGACCACATCAATCATTCATTCAAACACCATTTCAATATACATATATATGTACATATAATTCTCATCATGTAGAAACTATTTATAGGTTTTATTCATTCACCTAATTAGGCTTCGGGAATTCCTTCCCTTAAATCATTATTTATTATTATCAAGGCAATAACCTAATTAGTTAGGTTACCACATATACCAATCTCACATTCAACTCATTTTAAGTGGGCTTTCATTTATGGTTTCCAACGACCATTACCAATCATGATACAGCAACAAATGCTAATAGGCCTAAAAGAATATCAAAAAGACCCATATGGCTCAAGGACTTTATTTAGGATATCTATTGTTTAGGCCCAATTTAATTAGGGCAACTCAAGTTACTATTTTCCTTTATATGGGGATACCTTATCTATTATAGAAATCAATCAATGAATTCCTTCTAGTATCTTTTATCTTTTAATTCTTGTAGCAGAACACTAGTTTTTCTTCTTGTAGCTAAGAAATTGTGGATTGGATCCTAACATATTTGGTGCTTTCGTTGTCCTCATGCCTCCTAAACCTTCTTCCTCCTCCTCCAAGGATGTGAAAGATGTCCTCACCTCTATAGCAGAAAAGCTGGGTTCTTTACAGTCCCAACTTGAAGACCACCGAACCCTTCAGGATGCTAGACACCATACCTTACAACAGATAATGGACTCCTGTCATGATGCCATGACCCAATTTATGGGTGGTTTACTTGAACAAGTTTCTTCCCTCCAACTGGGTTCTCAAACTCAAGGGTCATAAACCACCTCTCCAACCCCTATTTTGCCTACAATGACTACCGCCTACCTTGCTTCTACTCATAGCCCCATTGTTATCCCTTACTCCATTCCTCTATCGACTTTTGTTTCTACCACTCCCAGTAATACTACTACTTCAACCGTGTTTCCCACATCCCGCATTCCCACCCTTGGCCAACCTTTTGTTAGAACCAATAACAACACCCTGGGCCCAACATACTCAACTCACGCCACAACCTCAGCTTTTCCCTACTCTGGTTTCCCTCACTCCCCTTTTTCCCTTACTTTCCCAATACCCACTGCCCCAATTCCAGCACCCTTGAGGCCCCCCAAACTTGACCTAGCCCCTTTTGATGGATCTGAACCCCTAGATTTCCTTTTTTAGGCAGACCAGTTCTTTACCTTTTACCAGGTACCACCTGACTTATGCCTTCCTATGCTTGCCTTTTATATACGGGGTGACGCGTTAAGTTAGTTTAAATGGATGTATCATAACCGACAGTTGACTAATTGGGGAACATTTGTTAGAGCTCTGGAACTCCGTTTTGGACCCTCTACCTATGAGAATCACTAGGCTTAACTTTTTAAACTTTGCCAACAAGGTACTGGACATGCTTCTCAATTGCTTTATTTCTGGGTTACACACTGATATTAGAAGAGAATTGGCTATACTGCGACCCACTCATATTACCCAGGCTATCGGATTAGCCAAGCTGGTTGAGTCTAAGCTTAGAGACAACAAACCCCGCTTCAACCGCCCAACACCTTCCCCTATTTTCCCTCCTAGCTCATCCTCTAAACCTACTTCAGTTTTCCCCACTAACCCCTCTTTGAAACCCTTACCTTCACACCTTCCTCACCCTCTCCCTATTAAACGCCTTACCCCAGCCCAAATGCAAGAATGAAGAGCCCTTGGTCTTTGTTACAATTGTGATGAGAAGTTCACCCCTGGTCATAAATGTAGTACTAGCCGCTTTCTTTTACTTCTTGCTGATGAGGATTCACCCTCCATGGACATAAATCAGCCTGATCAAGAACCTCAATTATCTAAGAACATAGACCATTCCCTAGACTCAGAAGCAATAAATTTTTAACTGTCTCCCCAAGCCCTTACTGGCCAACCCTCTCCTCAGACTTTAAAATTTCAAGGCTATATTGCTGGACTCCCTGTCCACGTCTTGATTGACTCTGGCAGTTCCCATAATATCCTACAACCAAGAATTGCATCCCACCTTAACCTCATAACCCAGCCTGTCCCAGCCTTTCCAGTCATGGTGGGCAACAGAGCTCATATTGTGTGCTCTGGTCTTTGTCCCAGTGTTCCCATTGCCATTCAAGGTCATGACTTTGCTATTTTCTTCTACCTGTTACCTATAGAAGGAGCTGATGTTATTTTGGGGATTAAATGGCTACGCACATTAGGGCCTATCACCACTGATTTCTCTGTCCCTAGTATTTCCTTCACCCATGAATTGCAACCCATTACACTCTCAAGTGAGGCTAGCACATCTCTCCTTCCTTCTACATATACTCAAATTTGTCACCTCTTACACACTGATTCTATAGCCTCCTGCCATTTATTAACTTTTTATCCCCATTCCAACGACTACCCCTCCGAGCCAATTGATCATTCATACCCGTCCTTAGCTACCCCACCCCCTCCTATTTCCAAGGTCATCTTATCTTACCCACACATCTTTGCCAAACCTCACGATCTTCCCCCACCAAGAGCCCATGATCACCACATACCCCTTCTACCAAACTCTACCCTAGTAAATGTTAAGCCCTACAGATACCCCCATTTCCAAAAATTGGCTATGTCCTAACTGATCTAGGAAATGCTCCAACAAGGAATCATTACTCCTAGCAAGAGTCCCTTTTCCTCCCCTGTTCTTTTGGTTAAAAAGAAAGATGGTTCCTGGCGTTTTTGTGTTGACTACAGGGCACTGAACACTATCACCATTAAAGATAGTTTCCTATTCCAATAATTGATGAACTACTGGACGAACTGAGTTCTGCTACTATCTTCTCAAAAATTGATCTTCACTCAGGATACCACCAACTAAGGGTTCACCCCCGAGACACTTACTAAACAACCTTCAGAACATGGGACGGACACTACGAATTCCTAGTCATGCCCTTTGGCTTGGCTAATGCTCCCTCAACCTTCCAGGAAGCCATGACTGACCTCCTAAGACCTTTTCTATGCTAGTTTATTTTGGTTTTTTTATGACATCCTTGTTTATAGTTCATCACTCTCTGATCACATTCATCATTTAGATTCAGTTTTAAATTTACTGTCAACTCACCAATTTTTTGTTAAGTTATCCAAGTGTTCATTTGCTACACCTAAGGTAACTTATCTAGGACACATCATTTCTGCTAAAGGAGTAGCTCTAGACCCTGAAAAAATACAGGCAATACTTGACTGGCCACAACCTCGTTCTCTCACGGCATTAAGGGGTTTTCTCGGCTTCTATCAAAGGTTTGTTCATCACTACGCCTCTCTCGCTGCTCCTTTCACCGATTTACTGCATCAGTCAAAAATTACATGGACTACAGCAGCCACAGAGGCATTTACAAACTTAAAAAAAGAAAATTACATCCACCCCTATTCTAGTTCTTCCAAACTTCTCCAAGCTTTTTGTGGTTGAGACTGATGCATCTGCTCTTGCCATTAGCACTGTTCTCATACAAGATGGCCATCCCCTCGCTTTTTTTAGCAAGAAATTAGGACCCCGAATGGCCTTCGCATCCACCTATGTCCGGGAAATATATGCTGTAACAGAAGTAGTGAAAAAGTGGCGTCAATATTTGATGGGTCATCACTTCCATATCATAATAGATCAACAAAGTCTTAAATACTTATTATCACAATCTTTCCAGACTCCAGAACAACAAAAGTGGGCCATGAAACTACAAGGATATAGCTTTGAAATATTTTACAGACCTAGTTCTTTTAACCGAGTGGCCGACGCACTCTCCCGTCAGCCTTCCGAAGACACACTCCTCCTGTTTACAATCTCATCGATGATCCCAACTCTCATCTCCTCCCTGCAAACATATTATACTCAAGATCCAAAAGGCAAATTATTAATCCAACACTCTCAGGATACAACCACAGTTTTCCAGCGCAACCAAGGTCTTTTGTTGACAAAAGGGAAAATTTATATACCTGATTGTTTGGACCTTCGAAAGAAACTTATGCACGAGTTTCACTCCACCCCTTCAGCAGGACACTCTGGCCCAAAACCGCACTTGCTCATCTGGCAGCTTCCTTCTCATGGCCCGGAATGCAACATGATGTCAAACAGTATGTAAAAAAATGCACAACCTGCCAAGCTTCCAAGTATGAACCTTCAAAGAAAAAAGGGTTATTACAACCACTTCCGATTCCTACCAAAGTATAGAAAGATTTAAGTATAGACTTTGTAACACACTTACCTAACTCATGAGGCCATACAGTTATCTAGGTTGTCTGTGATCGCTTCACAAAGTCTGCCCATTTTGTGGCTCTGCCCACTCACTTTATTGCTTTAGACTTGGTAATCGTTTTTCTCTGGAGATCTGCCGCTTACATGGTATTCCAGCAACCATCGTTTCTGATCGAGACCCACTCTTTCTTAGTGCCTTTTGGACCCAACTGTTTAAATCACAGGGGACTACCTTAAAATACAGCACAGCATACCACCCGGAGACAGATGGGCAGACAGAGGTTCTAAACCGTACCTTAGAAGCATATCTCCGTTATTTCTGTGCAGACCGTCCAAAGTCATGGTTTAAGTTCCTGCACCTGGCAGAGTTGTGGTACAACACCTCCTACCACTCCCCTATCGGCATGCCACCTTTTAAGGCTCTGTATGGTCGCTCGCCTCCAGCAGTCCCAGATTTTCTTGCCGACGGGGTATTGGAACCTTCCCTCTCAAGGATCCTTCTTGAACGACGCCTGGTGCTCCGATCTACTCGTGATTGCCTACAACGCACCCGCCAAAGGATGCTCGCTCAGGCTAACCAGCACAGACAAGACGTTCACTTCCATCCCGAAGATTATGTATGGCTCCACCTCAGGCCCTATCGCCAGGGATCTCTGGTGCGTCACCCCTTTCCAAAGCTGGCCCAACGTTTTTGTGGCCCCTTGACACGCTGTCGTTGTTGGGTCAAATAAAAAGTTAAATTAATATAGTATAAGGTGAACAACCTTAGTCGTCTCTCGAGGACCTTAGTTCAATTAGTTACACTCAATTTAATTATAACAAAGGGGGGGTTTGTGTTGAGATTGAAAGGAAAATTAAGTGATTATATAATAGTGCAAAAAGTAAATTTATGAGTAAGAATAATCAAATTTAGAAACAACCAACCCAAGGAATTAATAAATCTTTAGTTAACTAATCATTGATCACAAATATGATTAAATATAATTAATTTCTCAACCTTGAATCATTTGGAATCCCTAAATGATTATATTCTAGAAAATCTTCTAGAATTGAATTAATGAACTAATAAGAATAATCAATCGATATATTCTTATTAATTACTAAAATAACTTTAAAACTATAATTTGATTGAGTTAAGAAACTAAATAGAAATCTCTTATTTAGTGACTTAATCTTTGTTCTCAAATTGATTATTGATTAACCAACCAACATCAGTTTAGATTATAGATTGTTTAATTATATACCAATCGGTTATACACTTAAATAATCTACCATCATAAGTGTTTGAGAAACAAAGAAAAGTAATTATCTTCAATCAAAATATTAAGAGCAAGAACTCAAAGTTAACATAAAGAAAAATTAAATTCCTTAAGTTGATTTTAAAAGATTAAGCTTCTATGATAAGTTTTAACAATGAAAGCTAATATTAAATTAACTATAACTTTGATTATAAAAGTAAATAACAAATAATAAAATTAACTTACTTGATATTGAGGAAGGGAAATGAAAACCATAACTTGAGGGATGGAATATAGCACAAAGAGATAAAGCAAGAGAAAGAACTAAAACTTAAGAAACTAAAGCAAAGATATAGAAATGTAATGAAAACTAAAGCATGTATTTCTTATGTATTTCTTGTGTATCTTCCTTACAACTTCAAGCATCTATTTATAGGCAAGATATGATGAAACTATACATTCATTTTCTGATTATTAATGCATTTTTTCAACATTGGTGGGCTTGAAATTACAATAATTCAAAAGAAGATAATGGTAGGTGTTGAAATTCATTCTCCTTTTTATCTTCTCCAGCTTTGAGTCAAATATGACCTTCTAGATGGTCGAATTTTGTAAAACCTTCAACATAAAAGTTGTAGATATCTGTCTTATTGAGAATTTAGCGTAAGAAAGAGGTCATTTGGACATCTACAGCTCCAGATATGTGTATTTTGGTGAACTATGTTAATGCTGGTGGGACACATGAGGGCTGATTGATTCAAGCTCCATTTCTTTATTTTTTTAGATGCAAAATAACCAAATCTAATCATCATGATGTAGCCCTCTGTCTTAGCTTTTCATGAGCTCTAAGATTAGCCCATTTGGATCACAAAAGCCCAAGTTATGGCCAAAATAAGGCAAGATACTCAAGATACATACAAAAAACAAAAATTAAAACATATATACA
Source organism: Clitoria ternatea (assembly GCA_037962975.1). Lineage (NCBI taxonomy): Eukaryota > Viridiplantae > Streptophyta > Magnoliopsida > Fabales > Fabaceae > Clitoria > Clitoria ternatea. The sequence goes on from CM075669.1 coordinate 184,947,680, forward strand.
TAATACTTCAATTTAACTAAACAACATAAAACTTAATTAAAATCCTATTATTAAACATAGTAATTATATAATAAACCCCAAGTGTAAAACTATAAGAAGTGTATTAAAATTGATTTATCAAATTCCCCCACACTTAAGCTTTTGCACTCCAGGGCAAAACCAAACCAAAAACTAAAATGAGAAACAACAGAAAAAGGTTTTTTTTTCAAATGGATTTTTTTTTTGATGTCTAAAATAATAAGTAACACACATCATCCCTTATATCAAGAAGTCGTGATAAGTGTGAATAAGAAGCATTACATACTAGTTACACAAATTGAGTAATCAAATCAAAGAGTGGATGAAAATGTGATAGATGTTCTCTTCATGCTCTCTATATCTTAATTGTTTGGGTTTGTGTATACTCTCAGAAATCACCCAAATAAATTAGCACTACCATAGGCTTGACAAATTTCTAATTTCCATATTTGAACACATATGCATGCAGAGATCAAAAGGACTTTATTAAGGTTGTAATAGGGCCAAGGTGATATAGGGTAGATAAAATGAAATAGTATGGCTAAACTTAGGATTGAAAAGGAGCAATGGAGTAAATGATTCAGTGATTGTGGAAGTACATTTTGGAACTTAATACTCAACAAAATAAAACATGATGGAGGATAAAACATAAGAATAAATCCTCCTGATTATTTTCAGACATATATTCACCACTTCTTCTTTTTCTTTTTTTCTTTTTTTCTTTTTTTCTTTTTTTATTATTATTTTTTTACTTTCTTTTTAAACAATGAAACAATAACATACATATCTTTGGTACATTTCCACAATCATCAAGAATATTTATTCATAGTGATTCCAAAACTCCTAATCAATTCCTAAGCAAAGGTGATTATGTTTTTTTTTTGCTATTGGCTAATTATGTGGCTGAATTAAGAAATGGATATAGGCTCAACGTGGGTAACAATGGAAAATATGTAAGGTAAGGCATATGGCTAGTGTTTGGTTAAAACAAAAATGGCCTTAATCATATCAAAGCATGCATATGGAACATAATACATCAAAAAAAACAAGTCAAGTTCTAGAATACTAATAAATAAGGGTCAATCAAAAACAAAAGAAAGATAGCATAATCTGGTCCATCCAATTAAGCTCAAAATCTCACCAAGGGTGGTCAAACTATCATAATTCATATACAGTTTGATCTTCACAAACAACTTATTAAATTAATATGCAAGGAAATTATTCATAACATGTCATGAAATATTGGACAAGAGTGATGTAATTACTTATTACTCAGACAAAATAAAAAAATCAGTGAAAAGCATGTAGAATTTAAAATGAAAAACTGGAAATGATGATTTTTTTTGTGAACAAGAAACAAAGAAGGAAAAATAAATCATAACCAAATATTCGTGTCAGGATCTTGTTCCTTATGCTTCTTGCTCTGTACTTTTTTTTTCAAGGACGCTTAGTAACGAAGATACCTACAACAAATTGGTCAGTTCAATTGCATGTGAAATGATTAGTATAACTGATTAATTTGGTTGTGTCATATAACCTAGTTTCATGGGACTTGTTGTAACATCCCAGTTTTGAAGCTAAATGCCGAATGAAAAATAAACCATCAAGACTCGATTTCAAATAGAAAACAACCGTTAAATGTATATAACTATTAAGTGGATTTAAGCCATTAAAATGATTAAAATGATTTGAGGAATTTAGCAGCCCAACTACCCTGAAAATCAGAAAACAATAAACTAATTAAAATATAAAGGATGGTGATGGCCAGGTGATGGGGCGGAGTGCGCGTGGCTGCTGGGCTCACGCTCTCCCACCCCACTCTTCTCTTCCTCGTGTGAATATATATATGAACGCAAGCCTATGGTCATAAACACTCACTGTTCCTTCAGATTCTTTTTCCTCCATCACTTCATTCTCTCTTTTTCCCTCTTCGTCTCCATCTTCTTTTCTCCCTGTCTTGCTCTTCGCTCCTGGAGATCGTGATGACAGTACTGGAGGAAGGACCACGCTCCATCCTAGAACCAAGCGCAGGATACGATGGAGCCAAGGGAGACTGAACGAACCAGGAGAAGGGCATCAGACCCAACGACGAGAGCAAAAAAGTTTCTTGAGGTTCTTCTGTAGGTAGGGGGCGCTTGCATGTCGAATGCATGGTCCACAAACGGTACCGGAGGAATGTACTGCATGAGTGTGTGTGCATGTGTGTATGACGACTAGATCTTATGCATGATTCTGGATTCTGTGTGTGTTTTACAGTGGGTATGCAGTGATCGCATGTAATCTAGATGGTGGTGACATAGTCTGTTAGTAATTGATAATGACGAATGAAATGCATGGTTCTATCCCTCTTATCTCTGTGAGACTATGAGTGTGTGCTTGTTAGTTGAACTGCCCGATGATATTATTTTGATTGCCGATTGTTGTATGCATTGGTATGACTGATAAAACGAATATAAAGGCTGTGTTGAATCTGTTCTTACTTAATGGCTGCGAGGGAGGTATCGGTGGTGCGATGATATGTACTGGTAAATGCATTAGCTGCATGTGCAAGAGTGGGGTGACCCATGGAGGGTCATGAACCCCGAGGGAATGACTTCCAGCTACAGACCTTGGCTAGATCCTGATAGTGCTCGTGGTAGCCGTAGGAGCTAGAGAAGAGTCTCGAGACGCCCATGGGAGGCCGATACCACCTGGTAAGAGCTGAAGGATGAGGGGCCAGACGAAGGGAAACCGTAACTGAAAGTCATTATCTGAGTCGGATCCGCAGGCATGCATATAGATATAAGGCTGATTGTGGTAGTGCACATAGCATGTGTGGGGTGTGTGTATGATTTCTGAGTGCATGGATGCATGTGTGTGTGTGTGGAGATGAACTATATGTAGCATGTATGTTATAGACGTTATCTTACATTGCATGAACTTAGTTAACCTGAGAAAGATTGAATGAAAGTAGGTGCGTGTACTGACACTGATACCGAGTCTTTGATTATCATTTTACATGTAAAAGCTCACCCCTGCAGTGGCTATATTTTCAGTGAATATCTCTCGGAATGAAGAATGAAGGAGGAGCCGAGTGTAAAGCAGAGCAGTCGAGTACCATGGAATATGTGTGTATATGTATATACTGTGTATAAGGTCTCGTTAAGCCTTGGCCGGCTCGTGTTTTGATCTTAGTCCTTACTTCTGAAACTTGAACACCTTCGGGTAGAAGGAACATGTTGCGTTTGTAATTATTCAGATGTTTCCTAAATATATGTATATATATATTGCGTGTTATATTGTGCTGTAGAAGATGTCCGAATGATAAACATGGACGCATAAGTATACCTTCCGAGCGTAGGAGGCCAGTATGGCTAAGGGTAGAAGTGGAGCTAAGTTGAGGTTTGGAAGGATGAAATAAAGAGTCTAAATATGCGTCGAGTGAGGAATAAGCGAAAACCTGAGCGAATCCCTTCTGAGGAAGGAGTTAAGGCAGTGAGTCAGAATGAAATGGATTCCGAGTACTAGATAATTATAACCCGAGTGAATGAGGATCTGTAACAAGAAAGGTGAATTGGATAAGTCTGAATGGGACTTCTCTACCTAATTCCCGAGTGAATGAGTGAAGGATGACTCTGGGTCCGAGCGTCTATTTAGCCGAGTGAGACTCCTCGCTCCAGCGAGCAATGTACTCGCTCCAGCGAGTGCGGGTTTGGGAAGGCTTGTGTTGGCCTCGCTTAGGCGGAGTCATACCTCGCCCGAGCGACTAGGACGGCTCGCCCAAGCGTGTGGAACCATGCTGAAGCAAGTAGGTGTCAGTGTGTAACTCCACCCAAATACCTTCCTCTTCCGTTGTTGCATTAACGTGTCTCACTCGACGGTGTTGACCCCTGCTTGAACGGATGGGCATCGTGGTGGAGTCCGCCCAGGCGTTGTCATGCTTCGTTGAACTGGACGGAGTGGGTTTAGGTCCCATTCCTTCCACAGGTTACCACGCATGGGAGTCTTTCTTCTCTTTCCCTTGCCTATTTCCTTATACTGATTGACTAGCGTTTGCTTATGGAAAAGTTCTCCCTGTTGATCCTCTTGAGAAAACGAATGGGGGCTGGTGTTGGGTTTCATTTGTGAACCCACTCCATCCACTGTTGCATTGCCATACCCCGCCTAGGCGGTATCGGACCTCGCCTGAGCGAGACAACGATGTCATTGAATTCGCCCAGGCGCTGGTGTGTCACACTGAACCGAATGGATCGGTTCCAGTCCTAATTCCTCTGCTGCTTGCCATGTGCGTGTGAATGCTCTTCTATTTCTCTTGTCTTTTTCTTCCTTCTATGCCAAGTGACCCGTGGCTGCTTTTGTGAAAATTTTCCTCATTGTTTTGGAATTATTATTTGTTAAAAATTAGGGTGTTACACTTGTGTTAGAACCCAAAAGAAAAATATCATCAACACAACCATGAGTAGCATCAAGAGCAATAATATACATCTTAATTTATTCGTATGCCTATAGAAAGACTCGGCTATATCATCCATTAAGAGAAAATAAAGAACCTGAGATTGACTAGTGGTGAGGTGTGGCTCCGATCTGAAAGAAAAGGATGAAGGCAAAGTGTGGCGGCTGGAGAATGATGAAGATAATGTTTATGGTTGTAGAATGGTTGATGCCGGATGGAAATGATCATAGTAAAGGTAAAGGCAAAGGATACCAGACACTAAAGCAAAGATAGTGGTTGTGTGTGTATATGTTTTTATTTTTTATCTTTTATTTTTTTGTTTTTTATTTTTTATGAAAAATAGTTTTGATAAGGAAGGTGAAACAGTTGTAGTTATCTGAGTGAGCTTTGTTGTGAGGATGCGTCTCAAGAGTTTGGACTCTTTACTCAGCCCATCCCAACAAAAGTACTCATGAAAGAAAAAAAATTATTTTTTTTATTTTAAAACAAAAAAATTAAACAAAAGTGATACTGAAACTTATATAGTGAAGGATACGTCTCAAGACTTTGGTTCTCAAAGATGCATCTTTATGATTTTAGATGCAACTTTCCCAAATTAATCTTTACTCTGTCTATCCCTCACAAAAAATAATACAATATATATATAACTCAGACCCCCCACACTTATTCAAGACATTGTCCTCAGTGTCTTATATGATTTCCACAGTCTATTTTTTTTCTTTTTTTTTAATTTTTAATTTTTTTAATTATTTTTTAAAAATATAGATAAAGGTGAGAAAGAAGTTATAACCGAAGGGTGGTGTCTGGTTCTGGATTCCTTCTCTTGTGTGTGTGATCCTTATCTTACTTCAAGAGGGGTTGAGGTTGGGGTAAAAAGCTCTGCAAAATATCAATCAATTCATCTGCATTTGAAGAAGCATGAATGAATGATCGATCATCTTGAGTTATAAGGCCCTGTTCCACAGCTTTATCTAAAAACATTAACAAACTGTCATAAAAACCATTAATATTTAACAATCCTAATGGCTTTTTATGAAGGTTCATGCTACACCATGATGCAATGCAAAATATTTCCTCAAAAGTACCAAAACCTCCAGGAAGTGCAATAAAGGCTTTAGCACCTATAACCATACGAGCCATTCGTTGATGGATGCTTGTAACTTTTACCTCAGTTTCTACAGCAATAGCTGGTGCAATACCAACATGATGTAGGATGATACTAGAGACGTTGCTTCCTTCAACTAGTGCAGATAGTGCCATGGAGCCTCTCAAACCCTGAACTCCTCCTCTATACAAGACCTTTATTTCTTTCGCAGCCAATAGTTTTCCCAACTTAGTAGCTGCTATTAGGTACTCCTTACAATTACCATTGTTGGATCCACCAAACACACAAATGGATTTGATTTTTTTATCTTTTTTTATGTTTTCCATATAGAGTTATATGCCCTTATATAGATGAAAACTGAGATGAAATAATTGATGAAAGATAAAAAGTTTACATAATTATTATTATATAAAAATAAATGACGGTAATGAAGAAATTTGAAAAGACATGATTGAAGAAAATAAAAATAGGTAATTTTAAAAGTCAAAGTGAATTCAGAAAAGTAAAACATTGAAAACAACAGTAAATATGTACAGTAACGACTTAAAAGGTTGTGATTATGGCTCACATCTTCCTCTGGTTTTACGTCCAATAACGGCTTAAACGCCTTCTATGAGTCGAGGTTTTTGCTACCCATCTAGTTTTCTAATAAACTGGCAAACAGGGTCGTTTAACGCCAGATTCCCAAGGCTATAGTTTTCTTTTTGTTGAATGAATAGATCATATAATTTCAGAAGGACTCCTTGAACCGTTCCACATGGATGCGTCTCAAAAGTTTGGATTAAGTTATCCAAGTTCTCTTTACTCAGTCCATCCTTTATAAATTTAATTTTGTCCTCTCGATTTATAAATACCATTCCAGGGTTTCTACAATGTGTATCACAATTCCATCTTGCACACTTATGGCAAACTCTCATCCTCTTAGCTCTTCGTTTTTTAGAATAAGAACTACGTCCCATACCTGGTAAATGTTTTATATAGGACTTATGTAATTCACCAGAGAGACGTACCTTTGCTTCAATAAGCCAATGAACATCCTCTAGAATGCCAAAATATGTGAGTAGTTTTAACCTTTGAACTCGAGCTTTGTAAATTTTTACAATTACATCGCGTGGAAGTGTAGGGAATCTTTCCTTAAGTTTTGCAAGGGTTTGTTCCATTGTCAGATTACTTTGAAGTTGTGGCTGTTTAGAAAAGAGAGAATAGAAAATAAGGTTATAGAGAATAGTAGAGATGAAGAAGGTGAAAAGGTGATAGGTTGCCTTCTATCAAGCGCTTGTTTAACGTCACGAGCCTGACGATGACCTTTTAACTACTGCAAGAAAAATGATAATAATGCCAAAACAATAATAGTAATAATGATTAAGACAAGTGTTAACACCAAAAAGAATGATGATGTAATTAATTGATATCTATTTTTATTATTATTATTTATTTTTTATTTTTTTATTATTTTTATTTATTTTTTTATATAAATATTGTTATTAGGAAAAATTAGTCAAAATATTTGGCATCACACAAATACACCTCCGTATCTATGTGCTCTTGGAACCCTTGAAAGAAAGGTTTAAGTCGGTGCCCATTTACCTTGAAAACCTTGTTTGTCGCTTTATTTGAAATTTCAATCACACCATAAGGATAGATATTAGTTATTTCAAATGGGCCTGCCCATTTAGAGCGAAGCTTACCAGATATGAGCTTTAGATGTGAATTGTACAATAAAACTTTTTGTCCAATGAAAAAGTTTTTTCTCAAGACCTGTTTGTCATGAAAGGATTTGGCTTTTTCTTTATAGGTTTTAGAACTTTCATAAGCTTCCAAATAAATTTCTTCTAGTTCCTATAGTTGGAGTTTCCTTTCTTTACCGGCCTCATTTAAGTCCAAGTTACATTGTTTTACTACCCAATAAGCTTTGTGCTCAATTTCTACAGGTAAGTGGCATGATTCTCTAAAAATAATCCTATAGGGTGACATTCCAATAGGTGTTTTATAAGCTGTTCTATAGGCCCAAAGAGCGTCTTCTAACCTTTTGCTCCAATCTTTCCTATTTGGTTGTACTATTTTTTGAAGGATCATTTTTAATTCCCGATTGGACACTTCAGCTTACCCATTTGTTTGGGGGTGATAAGGTGTTAAAACCTTATGCATAACTCCATATTTTTTAAGAAGGGACTCCATTTTACGGTTGCAAAAATGTGATCCTTAATCACTAATGATGGCCTTAGGGACACCAAACCTGCAAAATATATGTGATCTAACAAAATCTACAACAACTTTAGAATCATTAATTCGAGTAGCTTTAGCTTCAACCCATTTAGACACATAATCAACCGCAAGTAGTATATAAACAAAACCAAAAGATACAGGAAAAGGTCCCATGAAATCTATGCCCCAAACATCAAAAATTTCACAAAATAACATGGGTTGTTGAGGCATCTCATTCTACGAGATATGTTTCCCATTCTTTGACATCGTTCGCAAGATTTACAAAATGTATATGCATCACAAAAAATTGTTGGCCAATACAAACCAGATTCTAATACTTTCCTTGCTGTACGTTGAGGTCCAAAATGTCCACCACATGCATATGTATGACAAAATGTAAGAATGGAATGAAATTCATTTTTAGGTACGCACCTTCTAATGACTTGATCACTACAAAGTTTCCATAAGTAAGGATCATCCCAAACATAGTATTTAGAATCACTTTTTATTTTTATTATTTGTTGTTTAGATGCATGTATAGGAGTAACAGAAGCAACTAAGTAGTTTACCAAATCAGCAAACCATGGAGTGGAATCATGTATTCCCATAAGTTGTTCATCAGGGGAATCATCTCTAATGGAAATTGGGTCAAGTTCTTTTTCAATTCTGCTTAAGTGATCAACCACTAAATTTTCTGCTCTAATTTTATCCCTAATTTTAATGTCAAATTCTTGGAGCAGCAACATCCACCTGATCAATCTTGGTTTTGCATCTGGTTTCTTTAAAAGGAACTTTAATGCTGCATGATCTGAAAATACAACTACTTTTGAACTGAACAAATAAGATCTAAATTTATCAAGTGCAAACACAATAGCAAGTAGTTCTTTTTCTGTGGTAGTATAGTTTATTTATGCAGTATCCAAAGTTCATAAGGCATAGTAAATAACATGTTGTACTTTACCTACTCTTTGAGCAAGAACAGCTCCTAATGCATAATTTGATGCATCACACATAAGTTCAAATGGAAGTGACCAATTTGGTGCCTGGATGATAAGAGTGGTAGTTAAAGCTTTCTTTAAGCAATCAAAAGTCTCTTTACATTTGTCATTAAAGTCAAATGTTATATTTTTTTGTAGTAAGTTAGACAACGGAAGGGCTATCTTACTAAAGTTTTTTATAAACCTTCTATAAAAACCTACATGACCAAGAAAAGAACGAATATCTCGTACACAATAAGGATAAGGTAATTGAGAAATTACATTAATTTTTGCAGGATCTACTTCTATGCCTTTTTTAGATATTACATGGCCTAAAACTATTCCTTCTTCTACCATGAAGTGGCATTTCTCATAATTAAGAACAAGGTTAGTTTCAATGCATCTATGTAATACTTTATCTAGACTATTTAAGCAAGCATCAAACAATGAACCATATACTGTGAAATCATCCATAAATACTTCCATGTAATTTTCAAGAAAACCAGCAAAGATACTAATCATGCATCGTTGAAAGGTACCAGGGGCATTGCATAAGCCAAAAGGCATCTTCCTATAAGCAAAAGTGCCAAAAGGACATGTAAATGTTGTTTTTTCTTGATCTTCTAGTGCAATATAAATTTGGAAGTAACCTGAAAATCCATCTAGAAAGTAGTAATGTGACTTACCTGCCAGTCGTTCCAACATTTGATCAATGAAAGGTAAAGGAAAGTGATCCTTTCGAGTTGCTTTGTTAAGTTTCCTGTAATCAATGCATACTCGCCAACTATTTTAGATTCTGGTAGGAATTAGTTCATCATTTTCATTTTTAACCATTGTGATTCCAGACTTTTTAGGAACCACTTGTTCAGGGCTGACCCAAGTACTATCTAATATAGGTTAAATGATGTCAGCTTGTAATAATTTTGTTACCTCTTTTTTAACTACATCAAGGATTTGAGGATTAAGTCTTCTTTGTGGTTGCCTTACTGGTTTAACTTCTTCCTCTAATAGAATTCTATGCATACACATGGAAGGGCTAATACCTGGGATATCTGCCAAAGTCCAACCAATTGCTTTCTTATGCTTCCTAATAATCTGCAACAACCTTGTTTCTTGATCAACATTTAATTTGTTAGAAATAATTACTGGAAGATTCTTATCTTCCTCTAAATATGCATACTTTAAATGTTCAGGAAGAGGTTTTAACTCTAACATGGGAGGCTGCATTATTGAAGGAATCAATTTGGTTGAATTTGTCTCAACAACCTGTACTTTAACATAATCAGATATATTTGTAACTACTTTAATCAAATTATTACACTCTGATTCTTTTGAAACAACATCTGGAACTATATTTTCTGTTTTAAGGGAGTATGGATCATTATTATCATTAAGCAGATATTTCTCAATTTCAGTACACACATTACATTGATGAGAATCCATGCATGAATCACAAACAAATGAATCATAAAAATCAGACAATACAGGAAAATCAACATCATCAGACAACTTAATAATATTATCCTCAACTAAATCAGTTATTAAGTCAATTTGAAAAAAATAATGATCCTCAGTAGGATGCTTCATAGCATCTAAAATGTTGAATCTAACCACACTATCTCCAAATTCCATAGAAAGTGTTCCTGCATGCACATCTATCTTTGTTCTAGCTGTTTTTAAGAATGGTCTACCTAAAATTATTGGAGCTTTATTGGTGGAATTCTCACTTTCCATATCTAGAACATAAAAATCTGCAGGAAAAATTAAATCGTTAACTTTAACAAGGACATCTTCAATAATTCCTGCAGGATGTGTAGAGCTTCGATTTGCTAATTGTATAACCACACCTGTAGTTTGCAAAGGTCCAAGGGAAAGTCAAGTAAATACAGTCATAGGCATAACATTAATAGATGCACCTAAGTCTAGCATGGCATTTTCAAATTTTTTATTGCCTATTATGCATGGAATGGTAAACGTCCCAGGGTCTTTACATTTTTCTGGTATATGTGACAGGTTTCTCAATTAATGCAGAAACATTTCTACTTATATTAATCCTTTCATTGCCTTTTAGTCTTCTTTTATTAGTGCATAGTTCTTTAAGGAATTTGGCATATCTTGGGATTTGCTTGATGGCTTCTAATAAAGGTATATTTACCTTTACTTTTCTAAATGTTTCCAAGATCTCCCCATCCATTTTCTTATTTTGTATAGATTTTTGTCTTTGTGGAAATAGAAGAGGGATATGTTGTTTATCAGGACCAGCTGCAGAAGGAGGATTTGTAAGAGATATATCATTACTATTATTACTTGAACTATCTAAAACTTCTTCTGCATGTTTTTTTGTGACAATAGTATTTTCAGTTTGTTGTTGTTTTTCTGGTCCATGGATAGCTTTACCAGATCTTAAAGTAATTGCACTTACATTTTTAGGATTGATAATTGTCTGAGCGGACAACTTATCTGAACCTTAAGACTGCAAATGGTTTAAAGATGTAGCCAATTGACCAATCTGATTTTCAAGAGTCTGAATTGTAGCCTCAGTTCTTTTTTGGAAGTTCAGATTATCTACTAACATTTGCTTTATCAATTTCTCTAAATTTGATTTCTCAGTGGAAGGTGCAGCTATTTGTGTAGCTTGTTGTTGTACATGAGGAGGTTGATATGGTCTGCTTGGTCCAGTATTTGCCTGAAAAGGTGCATGAGGTTGTTGTGAGGAATTACCCCATCTTAAATTAGGGTGATTCCTCCAACCAGGATTATATTTGTTAGGAGAAAGATCATAATTATTATGTTGTTGTTGTGGCAGTCTGTTATTGTATAAGTTGGCAACTCATACTTGAGGATTTTCATCAGGAATTTTAGCTTTCTACAGTGAAGGACAACAATCGGTATAATGATCTAATGAAGTACAAATAGAACATACCTTAGCAGGGGTTGCAGGTTGTTGTTTTTGAGACACAATAATATTTTTCATAAGTGTTGTTAGTTCAACAAATTTACTTTCCCATTTGTTATCTCCATCATTAGTAGTTTCAATTTCATGGACTCATCTAATTACTACAGAATTATTTCTGGTGGCATGTTGTTGAGCATTAGCAGCCATGTTCTCAATTAAAGTTTTTGTTACATTTGTAGTTTTATTTTGCAAAGCACCACCACTAGCTGCATCAACTAAAGTTCTATCCATTGGATTAAGACCTTCATAGAAATATTGTATGAGAAGTTGGTCCGTAATTTGGTGATGGGGACAACTAGCACACAATCTTTTAAATCTTTCCCAGTATTCATAAAGATTTTCCCGGTCATGTTGCCGGATGCCACATATTTCTTTTCTAATTGAGGAAGTTCTTGAAGCGGGAAAATTTTTTTCAAGAAACATTTTCTTTAGGTCATCCCAACTTGTAATGGAGCCAGGAGGAAGGTAAAATAACCAATCCTCAGCGATATCTGCTAGGGAGAAAGGAAAAGCTTTAAGTTTTACATGTTCTTCTGAAACCCCTTCAGGTTTCATGGTAGAGCAAAGGATATGAAATGCTTTTAAGTGTTTATGAGGATCTTCACCTACACGACCATGAAACTTTGGTAACAAATGAACTAAACCAGTTTTAAGCACAAAAGGAACATCTTCCTCAGGATATAAGATGCATGATGTTTGATTAGTAACATCTGGTGTAGCTAGTTCTTTTAATGTCTTTTCAGCCATGTTATGCAAATACTCAGAAGTTAAAGGTTTAGTTTCACTATTTATGCTATTAGCTAGAATATTATTATTATTATTATTGTCTAATAGTTTCTTAGATGATCTAAGTAATTGATGAAATGTTCTATCTATTTCAGGATCAAAAGAATATAGTGGTTCGGCATTAGATCTAGTCATGCACAATACATCTATATATATTGTAACAAAATACTACAACTATGTAATAAAAGGAAAAAGTTATCATTTTAATTATGAAATGCTTAGAACATATATTTAAAAATTTAAAGATTTTTTATATTTATATTTTTTTCAATGGTTGAAAATGAGATTACTAGAAAATGAATAAATTTTTTTTATTTTTTTATATGCTCACACTCAACCAAACCTGAATATCTTCAATACACCTAAAAAAAATATAAAACATATTAGATAATTGAATGTAAATAATTAAGACCAAAGGTCCCCAACAACGGCGCCAAATTTGACACACTGTCGTTGTCGAGTCAAATAAAAAGTTAAATTAATATAGTATAAGGTGAACAACCTTAGTCGTCTCTCGAGGACCTTAGTTCAATTAGTTACACTCAATTTAATTATAACAAAGGGGGGGTTTGTGTTGAGATTGAAAGGAAAATTAAGTGATTATATAATAGTGCAAAAAGTAAATTTATGAGTAAGAATAATCAAATTTAGGAACAACCAACCCAAGGAATTAATAAATCTTTAGTTAACTAATCATTGATCACAAATATGATTAAATATAATTAATTTCTCAACCTTGAATCATTTGGAATCCCTAAATGATTATATTCTAGAAAATCTTCTAGAATTGAATTAATGAACTAATAAGAATAATCAATCGATATATTCTTATTAATTACTAAAATAACTTTAAAACCATAATTTGATTGAGTTAAGAAACTAAATAGAAATCTCTTATTTAGTGACTTAATCTTTGTTCTCAAATTGATTATTGATTAACTAACCAACATCAGTTTAGATTATAGATTGTTTGATTATATACCAATCGGTTATACACTTAAATAATCTACCATCATAAGTGTTTGAGAAACAAAGAAAAGTAATTATCTTCAATCAAAATATTAAGAGCAAGAACTCAAAGTTAACATAAAGAAAATTTAAATTCCTTGAGTTGATTTTAAAAGATTAAGCTTCCATGATAAGTTTTAACAATGAAAGCTAATATTAAATTAACTATAACTTTGATTATAAAAGTAAATAACAAATAATAAAATTAACTTACTTGATATTGAGGAAGGGAAATGAAAACCATAACTTGAGGGATGGAATATAGTACAAAGAGATAAAGCAAGAGAAAGAACTAAAACTTAAGAAACTAAAGCAAAGATATAGAAATGTAATGAAAACTAAAGCATGTATTTCTTGTGTATCTTCCTTACAACTTCAAGCATTTATTTATAGGCAAGATATGATGATACTATACATTCATTTTCTGATTATTAATTCATTTTTTCAACATTGGTGGACTTGAAATTACAATAATTCAAAAGAAGACAATGGTAGGTGTTGAAATTCATTCTCCTCTTTATATTCTCCACCTTGTGAGTCAAATACGACCTTCTAGATGGCCGAATTTTGCAAAACCTTCAATGTGAAAGTTGTAGATCTCTATCTTATTGAGAATGTGATGTAACAATGAGGTCATTTGGACATCTACAGCTCCAGATATGTGTATTTTGGTGAACTATGTCAATGCTGGTGGGACACATGAGGGCTGATTGATTCAAGCTCTATTTCTTTTTTTTTTAGGTGCAAAATAACCAAATCTAACCATCATGATGTAGCCCTCTGTCGTAGCTTTCCATGGGATCCAAGATTAGCACATTTGGATCACAAAAGCCCAAGTTATGGCCAAAATAAGGCAAGATACTCAAGATATATACAAAAAACAAAAATCGAAACATATATACATAATACTTCAATTTAACTAAACAACATAAAACTTAATTAAAATACTATTATTAAACATAGTAATTATATAATAAACCTCAAGTGTAAAACTATAAGAAGTGTATTAAAATTGATTTATCACCCCTTTCTCATCAAAAATCGTATTGGCAAGGTCGCTTATGAGCTTGACCTTCCCCCTCACTCAAAGGTGCATCCAGTTTTTCATATTTCTCTTCTTCGTGCTTATTAATGTGAGAAACCAGCGGGTACTCACAAACCTCTTCCCTCTAATAATCAAGAGAAAGTACCTTATGCCTCTTCCATTTCTAAACAAATCCCTACAATCACTCCACTTGACTCTTCAATCAAGGACTCAGCTTCTCTCTCCAAAGCTCCATCGTGTGATTTTCCCACTCACCGAGACATGTGCATCTCACCATCCAAGTCAACTACTCCACTGACACACAGCTCCCTTAATCCGCACGCTCCTCGCAAATCACGCAATGGGTTACAGCCTGGCGCTACCTGTAACATCCCTGTTTATAGTAATAGTCTTATTTGGTAAATTTTGAAGTATGGAAGGTCTGTAAGTGAGAGTTGGTAAATAAAACACTCTGTAGATGGTCTGCAATACTCTAAAAATTTCATTTTTGGGTATAATCATGGAATTTATATAGACCATTAAGGATATTATTCATTTTCCGAGTGAAACATGTCTTAGATAAGACTGTCCGAGTGAAGAAGGGATCTGTTCCGAGTGACAGAGAAAAATTCCGAGTGAAGGATTAGAAATTCCGACTGAAGGATGAAATTCCGAGTGTAAGGTTATGTTTTCCGAGTAAAACATGACCGAGAGGGATACTACTGAGTGGAATCCTGGCTTTGGAGACATTTGGAGTGAAGTGTGTTCAAGAGAATCACTCCTGGGTGAAAATTCCAAGTCAAATGTCTTCGAATGACTCATTTTCGAGTCACATGTCTCCGAGTGAAACGTTCCGAGAGAAGTAATTTCAGAACGAAGAAAAACTTAGTGTACTGCTCAGACCGAGATAGTTCTAAGTAGTGAATTCTGTGTGGATGGAACTAAATGTCATTCCCAAGGGAAATACTTAAACAGAGGCAGACTGACTTCGAAATGAATATAACTCCGAGTGATCAATATTTCCGAGTGAAGGGACTTAGTCAGGGATATATCCAAGTGGAATTTCTGAGTTGAGTATGATGAGGATCAGGTGAGATCTTGGACGAATTCCGTCCGAGTGGAGAGTTTTGAAAGAAATCTAAGATGAGGTGAATTTCCGAGTGCAATCCGAGTGAGTTTGTCTAAGTCAGGACCTCCCTAGTGAGGAAGGGGATAGCATTCCGGGTACGTCTCCAAGTGTGGTATTTTGGGCAGTGGAGTTCCGAGTAGGGGCATATCTGAGCCCAGTGTAACCTATCCTGAGTGGCATGCCCCCGAATATGAAATTCTGAGTGGAATATAGTGATGGGAGCCCATTCCGAGTAGAATATATATAAGGCTTAGAGCCATTTTTGAGTGAGGCTTATGTTATGACTCCTTTTCTGAGTGGTGAAGGCCTTAAAGGATTCTGAGTGAAACTTATTTTGAGAAAGGTTAGTCTATGAGTTGCTAAGAGATGAATAGCCGAGTGAACCCCGAGTGGGGAAGGACTTAAATACTCCTGAGTGGTAAAAACCGAGTAAAACTCTTCTGAGGGAAGAAGGGTTGTAATGGTTTTGATTGAGGTATACTCTAGGAGTTATATTCTGAGTGAACGATGTTATATGTATATTCCGATTGATTAAGGGTAACATGTATTCCGAGTGGATAAGTATGAAATAAGTCCGAGTAAGACTTTACTTAGTGAATCCCTCCGAGTGATGTGGAGTTTGAATAAATCCGAGTGGACAAGATTTCAATAAGTCTGAGTGAGACAGTTTAGTGAATTCCTCCGAGCGATGAGAGGTCAGAGTAATGCCGAATGGAACTTGATGGTGGAGTCCGAGGGTGTAACTCCGAGTGGGGGATTGGCACCTATGGGGATTTATGATGTGTTGTCCAGAAGTATTCTGGAATAACTTCCCTTGTGAGAAAATAAAAAGGGAACCGGTTTTTGAAGTAAATTACCGAGTGAGAAAAGACTAGGTTTGGAATGATTTAACCAAGTGAGAACCATCAGAAATGACTCGGATTTGGAATATATTGCCAAGTGAAAGGCCAAGTAAGAGACGAGTCAGCTCTGATTGATTTTGCCGAGTCAAAAACCAAGCAAGATGAGTCGGTGTGAGGGTGAATTATCGAGTGAATGATAGGTCGGTCAGGATTATCTTTCTGAGTGGAAAACCTGTGTGCCTTGAGCTGGTTTCAGGGAGATTCTGCCAAGTGAGATACTTTATGAGTGAGTCCAAGTGAGGCAACTCCGACTAAGTCACCTCCAAGGAAGAGAAATCTGACCGAGTGTTTCAAGAAGAATCAGTTCCGAGTGAGTAACCAATAGGTAGAAAGTCGGTATCTGAAAGGCATAACCGAGTGGAACTCCGAGTGAGTGAAGACTCGAATTTGGAATAAATTTACCAAGCAGGAAGTCTGAGTGAGAGAAAGAACTCAGTCTGGATAGGTTCTACTGAGTGAGAAGAGGAGTACTTGAGTCAGTTTCAGAGGAATTCCGAGCGAGAACTGGATGACTCGCTCAAGCGAGTCGGATTTCGCTTTAGCGAGAAGGACCCCTGATGCATAATCATTCATTTCACTCAGTTTTCTTCACTTCGCCCAAGCGAGGACGGTATGACTCGCTCAAGCGAGTCGGTATTCGCTTGAGTGAGATGGAGCTTTCCTTGCTAACAGGAACTCACGCTCAAGCGAACGTATTACGCTCAAGCGCCTAGGGTCCTGATTCTCGTTCTCTTCACGTGCAAGCACCTTTTCACTCTAATCATAACACCTTTATATATTTTATTATATATCCATTCCAATCAATGCAAGCTGACAACGGAAGTGGTCAAAAACAGCTCACCTTTTGTCCAAAAGTCTCCATTATCTCCATTATTCTCACCTAATCCTCCAATCAATGGAAATCTTGTCTCCCACTTGCCTTTCTCATTATTAAACCAATACTATCACCCATTAACTTTCAGAACCCACGGAACTTAGCAGAACACACCCTCTTTCCTATTTTTCTATACGTTCAAGGCCTTTCTCTTCCATTTTCATTTCTCTTCGCTGTGAGCTGAAACAAGGAAATACAAAATGTCTTCTTCTCATCAAAGAACTTCCATTAAGGTAAGGGGGGTATATTCTTAGGTATTTTGGGGGAAAACCGAGTGTTAGGAAAGGGTTAAGGTACCTTTGGTCCTCACCTTTCCAGGGCAGGTTCGGGAGTTGCTGTTATATCAATATGCTTTAAATTTTTACATGTATGTTTTATATATTTTGATTGCTATGTATATGTTCGACTGGCTGTGTTGATTATTATTAATCTTGATGATTAAATGGATATGACCGGTGTTGAATTGTGAAAATATTAAGAATCATGGGTGTCTATGTGAATTCCAGTGAAGAATTATAAACAGAAGTGGGAATCAATGATAACAAGCTCGGTTTTTAACAATCTGACCGGTTACCTAAAAATACAAATAAATTATGTAAATTTCAAACAGATTTTGAATTAAATATCTGTTTTATGTAAACCGACCGGATCATTTAAAACAAAATACATGATTTCACTCGGTAAACCATCAGATATATTTCACTCGGAAGTTTACTTAATCATAAAACTTTTCTCAGTCTGATTTCACTCGGAATTATAGTTATTTCACTCAGAAAACTCTTCTCAGTCTGATTCCACTCGGAATCATGGTTATTTCACTCGGAAACTCATTTTCACTCGAAATCCTATTGATTTCACTCGGAACCAAACTTATTTTCACTCGGAATCAACTCATTTTACTCGGAAAATCTGGTTTTCAACATTTTCACTCGGAATCAAACATTTTTACTCGGAAAATCTGGTTTTGACATTTTCATTCGGATTTTCATTCAGAAACTCTTCTTTAATCCTTTCTAAATTATTTTTATAAAAATCATAAAAATTGGGATGTTACAATTATCATTATTATTCTTATTTCTATTATTATTACCATTATTATTGTTATTCTTATTATTATTAGTAATAACTATTATTATTGTTATTGATATTATTATTGTTTTAATTATGAGTAATGGAATAAGAAACATATTACTTACTCTTTAAACGAAACATTATTTTAGTCAAGATATGGCCGATATATTTTCTAGAATAATAATAAAAATGACTTACAACGTCTGAAAAATTAATGGGACCCAAGGACTTGAGAATAAATATTATGAGACTGGAAACACATAAGATACCCAAGGATCAGATGATAAAAATAATGCATTTCGCATCATGAAAATATTTTTGAGGGAGTAAAACTAGAGCATACACCTGGTACGCTGGAGGACATTCACGTTCGATCTCTGAGGAGAATCTTGGGAGTACAACCGGAACGGAAACCCAATGGCATCAGAGTCGCGCCTGGAGTCGGGTGAGACGATGCAATTCTGGTGTACTATGATCGTGGAGAACCAAGTCCCAAGAATATATATATATATATATATATATATATATAAATGATGAGAACCAGTGAGCTCATTCGTACCTTATGATGAAATAATGAATGGGAGCTTGGTGGACTCCGATCACTCTAGAATGGAAAATGATGTGCCCAAGAGGCAAATTGAGCAGAATGACTGCAAAAGAATGAGAAAATGGTGATGGTGGATTGATTTATTGGGCCCACATGCATCATGAGACTTAACCAAAGATAAATCTCAATAAACCGAACTCATGCATTCCATGATAACATCCTTGATTGTTATATTTATAATTATGTTAATTGTATGATTTATGTGATATTATCTGTTGACTGGATATGTCCACACCGGATAACTTCCAGGGTCTTGGGTTATACTCACCCTTACTGTTGAATATTAACAGAGGAAATAGGAAACCAAGAACCGGAGTACGACGAACAGCAATACGTTGAACCAACTGAGAGTACTCATTAAATGAAGATATATGTAGTGGAATATTTATTATGAATGATAAGACAATGAATGACTGTATAAATATTTAAGGGTGCTTGCGTGCCCCATTCTATTAAGAGTACAATTACTTATAGTTTGTGAATGACTATGTGAATTATCTATTATTTGCTTCCACTGATCTGCCATTATTTTATTTAAAAGAAAAAAAAATATTCATTTTTTTTTTGAAAACTGTTAACACTCTTAGTTAAATAGGATGATCCTATAGAAGGGTCTACCTTATTTAACCGAGGGTGTTACACTACTGACAGTGTGCACTTACCACAACCCTCTGATTACGACATTCAAGCTGCACCATTAGATCACGTTTTTGCCCCTGACCCTTCACTGGATGTTGTCTCTCATACTCCGGGCCTTGAGGACAAGGCCTAATCTCCACAGGCGGGTAATGATACACCAACAAATGCTAATAGGCCCAAAAGAATGTCAAAAAGACCCATATGGCTCAAGGACTTTATTTAGGATATCTGTTGTTTAGGCCCAGTTTAATTAGGGCAACTCAATTTACTGTTTTCCTTTATATGGGGATACCTTATCTATTATAGAAATCAATCAATGAATTCCTTCTAGTATCTTCTATCTTTTAATTCTTATAGCAGAACATTAGTTTTTCTTCTTGTAGCTAAGAAATTATGGATTGGATCCTAACAAATTACCATTTATGGCTATACTTCATCATTAATAACATTCTCATCATCAATTAATGCCTTTCACATTCACCTTACACATTTCCCCTAATTTCAAAAGTTAGGGTTTTGTGAAAACCCAACCATATCATAAATGCACTTCAACATTCATGATCTTTCAACCCTATTTTTGTGCACCCCATTTATTGCTCATAAATATCCATATTTCTTTCACCCCACCTTAGGTTTTCCTTATTTAAAGCTCCCGTTCAATACCCACATACATTAATTACTCTCCCAAGTCATAACTAACCATTTCTAGGTTCAAAACACAAGGAAATGGCAAGAAACTTACCTTGCTCCAAAACTGAAAATGGGAGTCAAGAGGGAGAGATGGTGACGAAAATAGAGAGAAGGAAGGGAGGAGCTTCAAACCAAAATGGTCTCCTTCAAGCTCAATGGAGATTCCAAAAATGGAGAGGGAAATATACAAAACCTTCTCTAGGTTTTTGAAGAAGAAGAAGATGAAGAGGTGTGGAAAACAGAAGGGAAAATAACAAGTGTGTTTTGCTCTTAGAGAAGAATAGTAACGTGAATTTGATAGAGAAGAAGGGAGTTTTGTTTTAAGTTTTTAACCCTTCATAAAACTCTTCCGTTTTTCAATAAACAGGATCCCTATTTGGGCCTAATACTTTATCTAAAATTATTCCGAATACATATTTGGATTCCCCATAATATTATTTACAGCCCTAACCAACGGCATCTCAATCAGAGATACTTGGTCTGACACCCATATTTTATCCGGGTTAGTTTTCTGCTTATCCAGTCCTAATAAATTACTAATAGTTCCCAAAAATTTTAATTTAATTACTTCCAATATTTTGGGACATTAACTAGTTTGCATTCAATTATTCCATATTTATTTCCTTAATTAATTCCATATTTTAAAATTTGGGATGTTACAGTTGTGACTATGTGTGTGAAGTATATATATATATATATATATATACATATATTGTTGCTTGCTTATGAGCTAGAAAATGAGAGGATAGTTTAGGCTTATGTATTGTGAACTTTATGTTACTATTGAACTATGCTGGTAAGGTGTTGTCATTGATGTGTTGATGAATTGTGAGTAAGTATGGTGTGAGTTGTATACATATATATTGATGTACCTGATAAAGGTAGGCTAGTTAATACTTTATCAATGATTCATACGGCAATATTAATGCTAGCTGACTGTGCTATCTATGAAAGTATGATGAATAGACCAGGATCATATGAGATTAGATGATATAAAATATAACTAGGTCATAAGTCCTAGAATAAATATATGATAATGATATGGACTGTGATGATAAATATGGGGAGGTTATATTCCTGAACTTGAGTGACTTTTATGTGGTGCGTGATGACATGGTAAAGGGAAATGTCAATGATGACAAACCTCCCGTTGAGAGGTGGACAAGTAGGGCTAGTGTCTCACCTTTACATTTTTGGTGTAGTATGGATAGCAGACTATCAAAGATCGTACGTTTGAGCTAGATGCATAGGCTATGGAGTCCCCTTTCCTCATGATAGATGTTGGAATGATGGAGGGCATGATATAGAGGAACGAAGAGTTACCTCACATCCTTGGTTTGATCTTCATCCAATAAATAGTGGATGATGAGCATCAGGAGTATTATGGAGCAATTACACAAAGGGGAAGGCCAACAGAGCCTTGGTCAACCCTGAGGATATCTCCTCCCTCCTTTGTCAAGGGTTTTGATTCAGAGGGCTTACTCCGAATTAGGATTCCTGTGGGAGATGGATTGTCACTGAGGCGAGTGACTGTAGTGAGATCCATCCTTCGGAGGGACCCTAATCAGGTTTAGGCTTTAGGATGTGCTTTATGTATTAGGTAGTTGAGTTGTATTTTATTTTCACTTTGTTATGGGAGCCTACGTTCCCCTGATTTCATTTGAGTATATAAAGCAATATTGAATCCTATATGAACTGGTTTGGTTATGAGTTGATGAACCACCATGATTTGTTTTGGTTACATACGAAAAAAACTCTTCATGTTTTTCTTAGACTTGTGCACTCTTAGTTAAGTAGGATGACCTAGTGGAAGAGATTTGTCCTAGTTAACTAAGGGTGTTACACAAAGGTCCACAATGATTTGCCTTTTATCCATTGGTCCTTTTTATGCCTCTAACCATTGGATAATAGAAGAAAAAGTAGAAGTAAAGTACCATACGGCAATGTCAAGAGAAAATGTGGGATTTTGCAATTTTTCTTAATTCTATTTCACTCGTATTTTTGCTGACTGTAAATATGTTTTGTCTCCGAATAAATACTTCCCCAACTTTAAAAATTATTTTGAATATAACCCCACACTCACAATAATCTCCTTATTATTTTATGTCCACCAAATGTCCAAAATAATTTAATGGGTCTCGCATCATCAGTTAAATCGTTCGATTTCAATAAGTCTTATTTTACCGATAAATCATAATTAATATTTAATTAATTTCCCTACGTAGTTTTGGCATCAAATAATTCATCATTTTCACATTAATAATTTATTTCTAAATTTTAGGATGTTACAATCCACCTAACCTAAAAAGGAATTTCATCCTTGAAATTCGACATACCTAATTCAAATATGTTTGGATACTGCTTCCGCATATCATCCTCGCGTTCCCATGTGGCAATCTCTACATTACCATGTCTCCAAGCCACCTTCACCAATGGCACCAGCTTATTTTGTAGCTTCTTAACAGAGTGCTCAACAATATGAACAGAGACAAAGGGAATAAACAAGTCTTCCCGTACCTGAATAACATCCATAGGAATCACATGCGAGGGATCAAGAATATACTTCCTCAACTACGACACATGAAACACATTGTACAGATTTACAAGATGTAGAGGAAGTATAATCTGATATACAACATCACTAATTCTCTCAAGAATCTCGTATGGTCCTATGAACTTAGGACTTAACTTTCTACTCTTCAAGGCTCTACCAATTCTTTTACCACGTGAAACCTTCAGAAACACATGATTACTATAGTAACTCTTCTGTCGGTCTTGAGTAATTTTCATCTTTTCGTATATCACTTTAATTTGCTTAGTGGTTTCTTGAATCATTTCTAGCCCTAAAGCCAAATTATCACTAGTTTCCAACCAACATAGAAGCGTTCTATATTTTCTACAATAGTGCCTTGTAAGGAGCCATACAGATACTGCTGTGATAATTATTATTATATGTGAATTCAATCAAGGGAAGAAATCTTTCCCAATAACCACCATACTTAAGAACACAAGCCTCAACAAATCTTCCAGGCTTTGTATAGTCCTCTTAAAATGTCAATTAGTTTATGGATGATAAGTCGAGCTAAGCTTAAGCTTAGAGCCTAACTCCTGATGTAACCTTCCCCAAAATCGGGAAGTAAACCAAGGACCTTGATCGGATACAATGCTGGATGTCACACCATGCAATCTAACATTTTCTTTTATGTATAATTGTGTCAACTTCTATAATGGACTCTTTATATTCATGGGTAAGAAATGAGCACACATTGTCAATTGATCAACAATTACCCATATCACATCATTTCTCGCATGGGTCCTGGGTAAACCAGAAACAAAATCCATAGCAATACTATCCCACTTCCAAACTGGGATCTCAGAGGGTTTCAACAAACTAGATGGTTTTTGATGTTTAATATTAGCCTTCTGAAAAATAAGGAAAGATGCCACAATGTTTGCCATATCACATTTCATACCAGGCCACGAAAAATTCTTTTTCAAATCCTGATACATTTTAATCGCACCAGGATAGATGCTCAACAAACTTTTATGAGCCTCCTCAAGCATAAATTTTCTTAAATCACCACCAGATGGAATATAGATTCGGACCTTAACATGCCAGATACCATTAATACTTTTCGATAACATCAAATCCTTTTCACTAGCTTGAGTTTCCTTTAACTCAATTAAATACTTATCTATCAATTGTTGCTATTTCACTGCCTGAAAGAACTTATTACAAGATTTCAAGACAACCAAAGAAATTTTATTTGAGGTATATACCTCCACACCAACATTCAAATTTCAAAATTGCTCAATCAATTCCATTTCCTTCACCATCATGATTGAAACATGCAAAGATTTTTGACTCAAGGAATCAACTATGACATTTGCCTTTCTAGGATAGTACTTCAATTTAAAATCGTAGTCTTTCAAGAATTCCATCCACTATCTTTGGCGCATATTTAATTCCTTTTGGTCAAACAAATATTTGAGGCTCTCATCGTCACTAAAGACCATAAAGTTAGAACCATACAAATAATGTCGCCACAATTTCAAAGCAAAAACCACCACTGCCAATTCAAGATCATGAGTTGGATAATTAGCTTTATACGGTCGCAACTATCTCAATGCATAACCTATCACTCACTCATTTTGTATCAATACACATCCAAGTCCAAGCTTGGAAGAATCAAAATAAACAACAAATTCTTCATGTAAGTTGGGTAAAGCCAATACAGGTGTAGATGTAAGTAGTAGCTTCAACTCTTAAAAACTTTTCTCGCATTCAGACGTCCATACAAAAGGTTGAATCTTACGAGTCAATTTAGTATAGGCAAGGTAATACGGGAAAATCCTTCAATAAAACTATAATATCTTGCTAAACAAAGAAAACTTCAAACCTCAGTAACAAATTTCGGCCTTTTCCATGCCATAATAGCTTCGACTTTCGATAAATCAATAACCACTCCATCACTAGAAATCACATATCCAAGAAATGAAATCTTATTCAACTAGAAATCACATTTAGAGAGTGTGACACCCTCGATTAACTAGGACAAATTCCCACACTGGAACATCCTACTTAATCAAGGAGTCGCTAATATTTGTAAAAAGATGAGAGTGTTTTTTGATTGGTGATCATCAGTTCATGATTTAAAATAAGTGTATTACATAAATCGATTCTTTTAACATAAATGCACTTAAAAGAGTACGGGGCTCACAGGCTCCCAAGAACAATTATTACAAATTAACAACATAAACTACACGTCGAGATTTACAACAATCTCGGCATAGACAAAAAATACACACAGTCGACGTTCTCGGTCTAACGTCCTCTACTGCAGGTAGTCCAAGCCCTGCTCACGCTCACCTTGACCCCTTAGCTGATGATCACAGGAAAGGAAAACAACACACAATACGAAAGGGGTGAGTAAAAAGCTCTCAACCCATAATATCCATATGCAAGGGCAGCTTTAAATATTTAACAAACATACAGATACTAAACAAGGAAAAAGAGTGTACACAACATACCTTAGAATAATCATACAGTACTTCAAAATACAAAAGAAACACGGAAAACAAACAGGTTTAGTAAAACAATTATGATATGTTATGCATGTGTTAGGTTCAATTATTACTTATCTTAATTTAATACCAATATGCAATGAGGCCCAACTTCCATCGATCGATCTCATATATCAATAATCATGTGCACAACAATCTCGCCTTATCCTACCTGCCCAACTAGAGCGACCAGAGCTTTCCTCATTCTGGTTTTCACAAATGGGTAAGGGCACGCAGCCCTATCATCACAATGGCCAATCACAATCTCTGCAGATCGGGCACTCCATGGTCATAGTAAACTTCCACCTCTTGTCAAAGTATACCTGAGTTTGCCACGGGCTGTCCGGCGTCGGGCGCGAATCCGAGCCATTGAGGTCCGCCTCCGGTATACTCCCTAGACTACCCTCGGGGGTAGAGGCGCAACGGTTTCTTCAGTGTACCTATCACTATATGATCTAGGGGAATATTCCAACATCCCTCCTTAACTCCAAATACAACATGTCATATGCTTATCTTATCACTAGGGTGCCCGAGTACTAGACGAAACCTTACTCGCTTGGCGTATTTTGTCTTTAAATTGTGCAAAGTATTTATAGTAAAATCTTTTCGTGTAATGGGCACAAGGAACCAAAGTCTAAATACTACCCAAATCATTTTACTAAAAATATCAAGGTCATTCTCTAAAAAAGTCTTATAAGGAAATTTTTCTAGTTATTAAAATATCCAATTTATTTGTCAATCTATAAAAGATATTTAAATATAGTACTTTTGTTAAAACTCTTTAAAGAACAAAATTTCTCTGATTATTTAGTTTCTTCGTTCAAAATATGAACTTAAAATTTATCGTCACCTTTTAAAAAAATAGGGGCAAAAAATATTTCTCATGATTTTTCAATTATTTACTAAGGTCGTTTTGTCGTATTGATTTGCAACGAACGATCTTAAATTGATTTTGACTTTCTAAATTTTCATAAATCCTTGGGTAAAATAATTTAAAATATTTATCTTAATCCTATATTGAAAATAAAAGAATCCTCTCTTTCTAAAATAAGGGTACAAAAACAGTAAATTTTCATTATTTGCCAAAATGTCATTTTTGTCGTATTTGATCTAGAAAATTTCGAATTGGGTGATTCCAAAGCAAAAAATGTTTAAATTTTAAAATACTAATTAAATATAGATATTTTAAATACTAATTCTGCCTAAAAATAGCCCCTACACAAAAAGTCACAAGGTGTTTAAGTTCGTCGCTTTTAACGTTTATAAAAACACATTTAAGGACAAATTGCGCATCGGAAATTCTCCCAATCAATTTTACTCATTTGGGTATTTTTATCATTCTCAAAATTCATATTTTGTATCACAAAATACTTCTCCAAAATAGTTTTGCCAAATTCCTCCTTTTACCCATGAAAATACATTTTTCACCGTTTCTAATTCACCGTTCGCGCCTAAACTTGGGTCTCTTTTTAATTTTGTCATTAATTATCACATTTACCAAAAATTTCATCATCAAACATAGTACCAAGCATTCACAATACAGCAGCTCCCATGTCTAAAGATTTTATCAAAAATAAACTTTAACGTTCATAAAATATCCTTTTTTCGAATTTAAAGCACATCGCGTGATTACCATAAATATAACCCAATCATTTCCTTATTTTTAATGAAATTCCAGAATTTAATATATAACTAGAAACTCATTTTTAACACAAGAAATTCAAGAATCAAAGTATGCAAACAAATCTCAAGCGTTGATTCATTTTAAACGAGTTTCTACGTTAGGATCTATCAATGTTAAATCTTTTAGCTGTCCATAAAAATTTTCCAGTAGCCATAATAATCCATCCTTAGTTATAAGAACTTATTATAAAATATTTTAGATCTATAAAAATATTATCAACACCACAAGCCACCAAATTTAACCAACAAACCAAGAACACACATTATTAAACAAGTATATCATATGCACATATTCACAACAAAAATTTTGCAGCAATAAAAATTCACAAGTTAGTACTTCATAATTAAATCTTTAAAATTTTAGAGAACTTAATAAAATCATGGTGTAGCCATGATACCACTTAAAGATCTCACTTTTTCCAAAGAATTTTCAAGGTTTTGACATGAATTTGATGGTGAATGGGAGAAGAAAATGCTTGCTGTTCAAAAAAAATTCAACGAGAAGGTATGATCTTTGGAAGGTAGTAGCTTGAATTTGGAGGTTAAGAAGGGTGGTTAAGTGGTTTAGGTTGATTGATCATGGATGGATGATGTTGTTTAAGATGGGGAAAGCATGAGAAAATAGAGAAAAATGTTGTTGGAATTTTTCTAAGTTAGAAGAAAAATGAAGAAAAAAAGAGAGAACAAGAGTAGTCTAAGGAAAGGTGAAAATTGTCATGCAATGCCTTGTCCACCAAGGGTTCACACGGCCAAAGAGAGAGTGGGATAGGTGTCTCCATGCTTTCATGCACTTGATAGGTGTCCCCTTCAGCTTGTAGAGTGGTGGAGAAGGACTTGCATGGCTTAGGCAAGTGGCAAGGTGGTGGTGTAACATGATTGGTTAATTGCTCATGAAAAATTGATGTGTCAAGTGTAGGGGCAGTCACTTGCTCATGAATTTAAGGGCCTTTCTAGGCCAAATTTGAAAATGGGCTAAACACAAAAGTTCTAGATATTTGTGTTATCTTTAATTTGATATATGGACAAACATTTTCATTAATAAATGAGGGAGTTATGGCCCAAATACAAAAATAATACAAGGGTGTGATGGGATTATTGTTCCTTACAAAGAATAATTTTTTGGGCCAAAATTGATGGGGATTTGGGCTTTGTGTTCTGCATCAAAGTTGTAAATAATTGAGTTAAAGAAATTTTGGCAAAAGAATCATTTGATTTCTTGGTCATACGAGGGAGAAACGTGAAAAATACTGGACATAGTGCAAGTAGCCACTGGAAAAACGTGAATTAGTGTGGTATTCTAATTTTTGGGATTTATGGGGTAAGAATTGGCTCTCATGGTCAACATCAAAGTTGTAGATAAATTTGATACAAAGATTTTGGAACAAGAATGACTCAAATCCAATAATGGGAGAGGAAATTACACCCAAAGTACGTACAGATGTGCATTTTGGCTTACCCGGGTAACTTAAAATCAAAGTTTTTGGGCTTGGGTGGTTAAAAACGAGCATCGGGCTCTGCATAAAAATCGTTAGGGACGATACGAGGGACGTTTTGGGTAAAAATAATTGACCCAAGTTTCTCAAATAATTTCTTGGTTAAGACTAGGAAAGTTACACAGTTTAAATAACTTAAACAAAAGTACTTTAAATAACTTTATCAAATCATTAATACTCTAATTAATTAATACTTGTTATTATGAGTATTATTAAACACACTTATTATTTTTATCTAAATCATCATCATTATTCACACAATTTAGCAAAATACCCTTTGTTAGCTTATAAAACCTTTTTAAGACACTAATCAGTCATTAAGAAATAAGTCGGTCGTAGCCCAGTCATTAGTACACATAAAATTATATGCAATCAAGACTATTGACCTTAAAGACCTAACACCGTAAAACGAAGGTTGTTACACTTCCACTCCTTTAAGAAATTTCATCCTGAAATTTCACCTAGTGCTAGCAAACAAATGAGGATAAAGAGTTTGCATCTTTTCCTCAAGTTCCCATGTAGCGTCTCCTTTGTCAGACTGACTCCAGACTACCTTTACCAAGGATACCTCCTTCCCTCTCAATTGTTTCAGACGATTGTCTAAAATCTTCACTAGCACTGCCTTATAGGTAAGGTTTTCTTTAAGGTCGAGTTGGTCAGGTTTCAGGATATGGTCAGAGTGTGGCACATATTTTCAGAGTTGGGAGACATGAAAAACATTATAAAGGTTGGACAATTCAAGAGGTAGGGCGATGCATAAGCACTCAGCCCAATCCTTTCAAGAATTTGGTATGGTCCTACATACTTGGGGCTCAACTTCTTTGTCTTCAAAGCTCTTCCTATTCCCGTCATAGGAGTCACTCGTAAGAAAACATGATCTCCTTCCTCAAACTTGAGGGGTTTTCGACGCTTGTCGTAGTAGCTCTTCTGACGGTCTTCAGAAGTCTTCATTGCCACTTGAATTTCCTTAATTTGTTCTGTGGTCTTCTAGATAACCACTAGCCCAATTACAGTTTTTTCTCCTATTTCGAACGAACATAATAACGTGCGACACTTTCTTCCATACAGAGCTTCGTATGGTGCCATCCCAATGTTGGTGTGATAACTGTTATTGTAGGTAAATTCTACAAGCGGTAGATATTCCTACCAACTCCTACTGTGTTCAAGCATACATATCCTTAGAAGATCCTCAAGGGTTCTAATGGTACGCTCAAACTGACCATCGGTCTAAGGGTGATATGCTGAACTTAGCTTCAATCAGGTTCCTAACGCCTGTTGCAAACTCTCCCAGAAACGTGAAGTGAAACAGGGATCTCAATCAGACACAATGGTAGATGGTACTCCATGCATTCTAACTATCTCTCTGATGTAGATCTGCATAAACTTCTCTAAGGAATACTTCATGTTTACCAGAATGAAGTATGCAGTCTTTATAAGTCGATCCATGACTACCCAAATAGCATCACATCCTGCTGAGGTCCTTGGAAGTCCAGACACAAAGTCCATGGCAATCTCGTCCTACTTCCATTCGGGAATCTCCAAAGGATGAAGGGTCCCATACGGTCGTTGTTGTTCTACCTTTATCTTCTGACAAGTCAGACATTTACTGACATAATCAGCAATATCTCTCTTCATCCCCTGCCACCAGAACACTTTTCTCAAGTCTTGGTTGTCGCTCCGGGGTGCACACTATACTTGCTTTTGTGAGCTTTCTCAAGGATAGATCTTCTCAAATTAGCATCCTTAGGTACGTATAACCTTCCATGATACCTGATTACTCCTTGATTATCTCACATAAATTCTTCAGGCTTTGCTTTCTTTAGTTGCTTCTGCAGAGTCTCATCAGAGACCTTTATCCAAAAACTTGATCCAAAAACTCATTAGAGACCTTCAATATCCCAACCATTAGGCTTCCTGTTCTAGGTGACACGGTGAGATTCAAATCACGAAATTGCTTTACCAATTCTAGCCCCTTAGCCATCATGTAAGACAAATACAATGCTTTCCTACTGAGCGTATCGGCTACTACATTAGCTTTGCTCGGGTGATAATGAAGATCAAAGTCAAAATCTTTGATGAACTCCATCCATCGTCATTGCCTTATGTTCAGCTCTTTCTAGTCGAAGAGATACTTCAAGCTCTTATGGTCACTAAAAACTTCAAACTTAGTTCTATACAGATAATGCCTCCAAATTTTTAAGGCAAAATAACTACAGCCAATTCCAAGTCATGCGTCAGATAATTTACTTCATGGGGTCTTAACTGACGAGACGCGTAAGCCACCACTTTTCTCTCTTGCATCAGCACACATCCTAATCCTTGCCCAGACGCATCACAATATACTTCATATGACTTAGCAGGATCGGGAAAAATTAGAACTGGTGCGCTGGTCAGCTTCTTCCTAAGCTCCAAAAACTATTCTCGCATTTATCGCTCTACACGAAGGGTTGGTCCTTGTGAGTCAACTTGGTCAAAGGTGCAACTATCTGAGAGAAATTCTCAATGAATCTACGATAATAGCCTGTAAGACCCAGGAAACTTCAGATCTCTGTTACGCTTTTCAGCCTTTCCCACTACAGTACTGCCTCAATCTTAGCAGGATCCATTGTTATGCCCTCTACTAAAATAACATTACCCAAGAATTGTACCTCTCTTAGCCAAAACTCACACTTGGATAGCTTTGCGTACAACTTTCTTGTATGTAATGTATTCAGAATAGTCCTAAGGTGCTCTTCATGCTCTTCGTTACTCTTGGAGTACACTAAAATATCATTGATGAACACGACCATGAATTTTTCAAGATACAGGTGGAAGATTTGGTTTATATAATCCATGAAAATAGCGGGTGCGTTCGTGACTCCAAAAGGCATGACAAGATACTCGTAGTGACCATAGCGAGTTTGAAATACCGTCTTAGGAACGTCCTCCTTCTTTACTCGAATTTGGTGGTAGCTGGATCTCAAATCAATCTTAGAGAAAATGACTGCTCCTCGTAGGTAATCCATCAAATCATTAATACGTGGAAGAGAATACCGATTCTTGATCGTGACTTTATTCAGTTGACGGTAATCTACACACAGATGCATATTGCCATCCTTTTTCTTTACTAATAACACTAAAGCTCCCCATGGTGAAACACTGGGTTGAATTATTCCTTTCTCTAAGAGTTCTTCGATTTACTTCTTGAGTTCTTTCAATTCCTTTGGCGACATTCGGTACGGAGCGATGGAGATTGGCCCAGTACCGAGTAGAATATCGATGCTAAACTTGATTTCTCTTTCTGGCGGTATCCCAAGTATATTTTCTAGAAAAACCTCAGGGAATTCTCGAACAACCAGAAGCTAATCAGGCTCTAACTTTTTCTCACACTTGGTGCTAACTAGGACCATAAACACTCGTGCTCCTGACTGGAACGGAGTTACCTCCTGAGTAACAACAATAAACTCAGACTTCTCGAGCTGAGAGGGCTCAGGTGTTGTGACTCCTTAGGATATAGACTTACTGTGGCAATCAATTAAGACACAATTGGTAGCAAGCCAATCCATTCCCAGAATAATATCCAGGTCAATAAGGGTAAACAGATCAGGTTCACCTGATAGGACCTTCCATCCATAGTAATAGGGCAATTCATATACATAACAGAAGAACTTATGAATTCGTTGACTGTAGTAACAACAATCATTCTACCAGATAAGGGGGTTAATGGTAAATTTAAATGCTTCAAACAATCTTCAAAGATGAATGAATGAGTGGCTCTAAAATCATATAACACATTCAGAAGCACTTACCCATAAAGCATGTACCTTGCACCAGGTCATTCTCTTGCGCAACCTCTGCTCCGTTCATGGTGAAGACTCTAGTATTGCTTCCTCCCCTACCTGCTCTAGCATTCCTCGATCCTTGTTGAACATTACCACTGCCTTGACGGTTCAGATTCACCATTCTGGGATTATTTTCTAACATACTAGCAACTGGTCCTTCATTCCAATGGCCTGTACGACGTCCTATCTAACCTCTAACCTCTCTCTTTGGAAAATTTGAGTTCTTTTCAAGCAAATAAAGCTCTTGTGTCCGGTCTTCCCATAACTGTAGCAAGTCGGGGTCCTTCTAGGGCAATTCCTAGTGAAGTGGGGTCCTCCACACTCATAGCACCTCACAGGTGGCCTGTCACTTTGAGTCCTCGTAAATCCACTGGGTCTGCTGAAATTTAGTTGAGAATAAGGCTTGTCAGACCTGAAATCCTTTTGGGGTCACTTGTCAAAGACACGTCGCTCCGGCCCATAACTGGAAGTTCCCTTTGATTTCTGTGTTGACGTATGCTCATAGACACGGCACTTGTCCACCAGAGTAGTGAACTGGGTGATTTGTTGACAACAAATTACTTGATGGATGTCCTAACGTAGCCCTCCTTCAAACTTGGCACATCGAGAAGCCTCACTCATCTGGGTATAGTAAGGACAACACCTAGCTAACTCATCGAACTTCACTGTATATTCCCCTACTGACATGAACCCTTACCTCAAATTGCAGAATTCTTGTTCCTTCTGCCTCCTGATGTGTTCAGGGAAATACTTAGCTAGAAACTCAATCTTAAACTGCTCGCAAGTAATCTCAGCTCCATCAGCAGTCATCTTCACCTTCGCATGAGTCCACCATTGTTCAACTTCCTCGACTAGCATGAAGGTAACATAGATCACTCTATCGTTGTCCCCACACCGCATAGTATGACACCCTCGATTAACTAGGACGGAATCCCACACTGGAACGTCCTACTTAATTAAGGAGTCACTAAAAATAGGAGTTTTTTTTTATCGGTGATCATCAATACATGATTTGAAATAAATATATTACATAGATCGATTCTTCTAAACATAAGAGTATTTAAAAGAGTACAGAGCTCACCGGCTCCTGACAACTACTGCAAAATAAAAAATAATAGAAATGTTGAGGCTACAATGATCTCGACACAAACAAAAATATACACAAATGACGCTTCCAACTGGCGGCTCTTATTGTAGATATTCCAAGTCCTGCCCACGTTCGCCTTGTCCTTCAACTGATGATCACGGAAAGGAAAAACAACACACAACACCAAAAGGGGTGAGTACAAAGCTCTCAACCCATAACATATACATACAAGATTGGCTTAATAATTTAAATTATAGAGAAAACAACATACAACATACCTTAGAAAAACCATAATAAACTTTATATGTACAAACATCAACAACAATCAGAGGGTTAGTCATATAATAATGGCATGCTATGCATATGTTAGGCTCAATACTATAGTTCATATTTCATTACCAATATACAATGGGGCCCAACTTCCATTCTTCAATCTCATATATCAATAACCATGTGCATAATCTGTCACCCTTATCTCCCCTGCCCAACTAAAGTGACTGGAGCTCTCCTTGTTCTGGTTTTCACAAATAGGTAGGGACTCACAGTCCCAATTATCAAATGGCCAATCACATATATCACACATCACCACAGAACGGGCACTCCACGTCATAGAAAATCTCGCCTCTTGTCAAAGTACACCAGAGTTTGCTACGGGCTGTCAGGCGACGGGCGCGAATCCGATGCCACTTGGAATTCTCACCTCTGATGATACTCCCTAGACTATCCTCGGGTATCGAGGCGCGGCAGATTCTTCAGTGTACCCATCACTGCATGCTCTA
Organism: Clitoria ternatea; assembly: GCA_037962975.1. NCBI lineage: Eukaryota > Viridiplantae > Streptophyta > Magnoliopsida > Fabales > Fabaceae > Clitoria > Clitoria ternatea. The sequence continues at coordinate 184,982,030 of CM075669.1, forward strand.
GGGGATTTCTTTAACATCCCTCCTCAACTCCAAATGCAAAATGCCATGTACTTGTCTCAATTACTTAGGGTACCCAGAGTCTAGACGAAACCTACTCATATAGCATATTTGTCCTTCAAACTCATAAGTATCTAATCATAAAACCTTTCATGTTGTAAGGGCTAAGTTTCAAGATTCAATACTACTAAAAATTCTTTTCACTAGAAATATCATGTTATTTTCTAAATGAATCTTATGAGAAAATTCTCTAGTGTAAAACATTTAATTTATTGATAATATGATAGTTATCTAAGTAAAAGGAGTAAAATAAATTTCAATTATGTTTCTTATAACTTAATAAAATCTAACGCTGCCTTAAGTGTAAGGTATAAAAGTTTCTCTTGATTTTTCGATTACTAAAGTCGTTTCGTCGTATTTACTTATAATAAACCAAATACTTGATTTTATCTTTCTAAAATTTTTCATAAGATAATAGATGAAATATTTATAAGGTACTTCTCCTGATTCTACATTGAAAATAAAAGAATCCTCTTTTCTAAAGTAAAAATACAAGTAGTAAATTTTCATTTCGTTGTCAAAACATTGTTTTCGTCGTATCTTGCCTATAAATTTTTGATTTGAGTGATTCTAAAGCCAAAAGTGTTTAACTTTGAAAATACTAACTAAATAAAGTAAAATTAAAAATAAAATCTATCTAGAAAATATCCCCTACATGAAATTTCACCAAATGCCAAAGTTTGTCGTTCCAACATTTGTAAAAATACGTTTTAAGGACAAATCGCGCGTCAAAAATTCACCCAACCAATTTTTCTTCTTTGGGTATTTTTCTCATGTTCAAAATTCATCTTTCATGCTACAAAATAATCCTCTAAAACAGTTTTACCAATTTCTTTCATTTGCCCATAAAAATATGTTTTCTACCATTTCCGATGTTTCGTTCGCGCCTATCTCGATCCCTTCTTAATTCCTTTATATTTACCACATCCATAACATTTTTATAATCACAAATATTTCTCAAATATATGAATATACAGCAGTAACAAAAATTCCAAATATTCATCAAGAAATATTTCTAAAACTCATGTAAATCACTTACTTAATGTCATAAACTTATCGTTTAATTCTTACAACTAAAAAGTTATCTGCTTTTATTTTTAATAAGAATTCCAGAATTAAAATTTTATATTAAAATTAATTTTTATCTCATACAATTTCAAGATCAAGGTAAGTTTCCAAATTTTAACCACAAAATTATTTCTTTCAAGTTATACGTTTAGAATCTAAAATTTCTAAGTTGTTCACCAATTATTAAATTTTTCCAGCAGCAACATTAATTTATTGTGAGTTATAAAACTGTTTTGGAAATATTTTATATTGTCTAAAAAAATATTATTAACACTCCAAGTCACCAATTAAGCCAAGAACATATAATTAAACAAGATCATCACATGCAATATAATTTCAACCAAAAATCTACAGCAATAAAAATTCAAGTTAGTGATCTGCATAATTAAAGCTTTAAAATTTGAAGGATTTAACAAGGATCATGGTGCAGCCATAATGCTCCTTAGAGATCTTAATCTTTTTCCAAGGATTTTCAAGATTAAGCCATAAAAGTTAGATCTTTAAGGTGGCATTAGGATATAAGTGCTAAGGAACACCTATATCCCACCATGCATGTACCTATTCATGGATTTTAAACAAGCAATGTACCCCCCTTACCAAAAAGATTTTCATGCTCCAAAAGAAAAGCCAAGGCCTTCAAAGTTTGCTTCTAGGCCACCATGGTTTGCTTCATCAAGAGAAGAGAAAAATGGATGTATGGATGGTGGAGATTAACGTGATTTTGATGGTTAAAAGAGAAGAAAAATGTTGCTGTTTGGTGGAGGAGAAGAAGAAATTTTGATGATTAAAGGTAATATCTTGAAATTTTTGTGTGGTGTTTGTGATTTAGGATGGATGATGGTGGTTGGATGGTGGTGTTTAGATGGAGAAGATATGAGAAAAGAGAAGGAATAGGTTGTTGAATTTTTTTCTAAGTTGGAAGGAGAAGGGAGAACTAAGCAAAAGCTAGTGTATTCTTTTGGAATGGAATAATTTTGCATGCAAGGCTTGTCTCCCCCTTGGTTCTCACGGCCATGGCAAGTGAGTGGGGCAAGTGTCACTAATTTTTCATGCAAGAGAAAGGTGTGAACAGTAGCTGAAAGTGATATGGTGAAGGGTTATGCATGGTTGGGACAAGTGGCCAAGTGATGGAGCCATGTTATTGGTCCATGGTGCATGTCAGCCTAGGTCTCAAGTGCAAGGCAGTCATTTGCTCGTGACTTTGAGTGAGCTTATGGTCTGAATTAGCAAATGGTCTGAACATAAAAGTTGTAGAACTTTTTATTCTCTTTAAATCCATATAAAACAGAAAACAATCCATTGAGAATTGAGTGAAATATTGTCCAAATACTAAAAGGGTACAGGGCTATGACAGGATTTTTGTCCCTTGCCTAAATAATTTTTATGGGCCAAATGGGTTACGAATTGGGATTTCGTTTCTTCATTAAAGTTGTGTATAAATGTGTTAGGCAAATTTTGGTGAAGGCCTAATTCAATTTCAAGGCCATATGAGAGAGTTAACTGGAAAATACTGCACCTAGTGCAAACTGATGCTGGAAAAACATGAATTAGTGTAGTGTTTTAATTTCTGGGATTTATGGGATACGAACTGGTCTTAGTGGTCAACATAAAAGTTGTAGATAAATTTTATACGGAGATTTTAGGACAAGAATGACTCAAATCCAATATCAGGAGAGAAAATTAAGCCCAAAATACATACAGATGCGTATTTTGGCTCACCTGGGTAACTCAAAATTAACGTTTTCAAGCTTGGTTGTTTAAAATTGGGTGTTGAGCTCTGCACGAAAGTTGTTGGGAATAACATGAGGGATGTTTTGGGATAAAAATATTTTACTCAAGTGCCTTGGATAACTTCTGGGTCTAAACCGGGGAGTTACACAGTTTTATAATTTAAAATAAATATTTAATTATTTATATTAATTCACTTAATGTCTTATTTTATAAATTTTATGTTATTAGAGTGTTATTAAACACATTATTATGTTATCCTAATTATAATAATTAATCACATAATTAAAGTAGAGATATTCATCTCATACTCACAAAATTTCTTTAAAACAGACATATGATCGAGTCAGTCGTAACCCATTCATCAGTACTCATAAAACTATTGCAAAATACAAACAACTGGTCTCAAGGACCTAACACCAAAACCAAGGGTTGTTACACATAGCTGTGAAGATCTTCTCCATCTTCTCGATCCACAATTGAGCTCCCTCAGGGTCAAAACCTCCCTTGAACTGCGCAAGGTGGTTCTTTTGGAAATTAACATGTCCTTGATCGTGCCTTGGCGGAGCTTGGGGAGCATTCACCCCCTAACGTTCTAGAGCTTCTACTATCCTATCTAGCAAAGCGTTCAATGTTACGTTGTTTTGGTATGCCATGATAACTGAAAGAAAAGCAAATCTCAACAAGAATTCAACGAGTTTTCCTGCATCGGAAGGCTCCATACACACCGGCTAGCAATCAAATTCTAATAAGCGAGTATCAATGCCTCGCAAACAACTCTTTTGAGTATAAGGGAACCTTAGTGGTCCACACCCCAAGCTCAAAGAATTAACCATGCTTTGATACCACCAATGTGACACACTCGATAAACTAGGAAAAATTCCCACTCTAGAATGTCTTACTTAATCAAGGAGTCAGTAATATTTGTAAAGAGATGGGAGTTTTTTTATTGGTGATCATCGGTTCATGATTTAGAATAAGTACATTACATAGATTGATTCTTTTAACATAAACGTACTTAAAAGAGTACGAGGCTCACAGGCTCCCAAGAACAATTATTACAAATTAAACATAAACTAAATGTCGAGATTTGTAACGATCTTGGCAAGACAGAAAATACACATAATCGACATTCTCGGTCTAATGTCCTCTACAACAGGTAGTCCAAGCCCTGCTCGCGCTCGCCTTGACTCTCAGCTGATGATCACAGGAGAGGAAAACAACACACAATACGAAAAGGGTGGGTAAAAATCTCCCAACCCATAATATCCACATGCAAGGGCAGCTTTAAATATTTAACAAACATATAGATACTAAGCAAGGAAAAAGAGTGTACACAACATACCTTAGAATAATCATACAGTACTTCAAAATACACAAGAAACATGAAAAACAAATAGGGTTAGTGAAACAATTATGATATGTTATGCATGTGTTAGGTTCAATTATTACTTATCTTAATTTAATACCAATATACAATGGGGACCAACTTCCATTGATCAATCTCATATATCAATAATCATGTGCACAACAATCCCGCCTTATCCTACCTGCCCAACTAGAGCGACCGGAGCTCTCCTCATTCTGGTTTTCATAAATGGGTAAGGACACGCAACCCTATCATTACAATGGCCAATCACAATCTCTACAGAACGGGCACTCCACGATCATAGTAAACTCCCACCTCTTGTCAAAGTATACCTGAGTTTACCATGGGCTGTCCGGTGTCAAGCGTGAATCCGAGCCATTGGAGGTCCGCCTCCGGTATATTCCATAGACTACCCTCGGGGGTCGAGGCACGACGGTTTCTTCAGTGTACCCATCACTGTATGCTCTAGGGGAATATTCCAACATCCCTCCTTAACTCCAAATACAATATGTGATATGCTTATCTTATCACTAGGGTGCCCGAGTACTAGACGGAACCTTACTCGCTTTGCGTCTATTGTCCTTATATCGTGCAATGTATTTATAGTAAAATCTTTTCATGTAGTAGGCACAAGGAATCCAAGTCTAAATACTACCCGAATCATTTTACAAAAAATATCGAGGTTATTCTCTAAAAAAGTCTTATAAGGAAATTTTTCTAGTTATTAAAATATCTAATTTATTTGTCAATCTATAAAAGATATTTAAATATAGTACTTTTGTTAAAACTCTTTAAAAAAAATTCTCTAGATTATTTGGTTTCTTTGTTCAAAATATGAACTTAAAATTTATCATCACCTTTTAAAAAAATAGGGGTAAAATATATTTCTCATGATTTTTCAATTATTTACTAAGGTCGTTTCGTTGTATTGATTTACAACGAACAATCTTAAATTGATTTTAACTTTCTAAAATTTTCATAAATCCTTGAGTAAAATAATTTAAAATATTTATCCTATTGAAAATAAAAGAATCCTCTCTTTCAAAAATAAGGGTACAAAAATGGTAAATTTTCATTATTTGTCAAAATGTCATATTTGTCGTATTTGATCTAGAAATTTCCAAATTGGGTGATTCCAAAGCCAAAAGTGTTTAACTTTTAAAATAATAATTAAATATAGATATTTTAAATGCTAATTCTGCCCAAAAAACAACCCCTACACAAAAAGTCACAAGGTGTTTAAGTTCATCATTTTTAACGTTTGTAAAAACGCGTTTAAGGACAAATTGCGCATCGGAAATTCTCCCAATCAATTTTACTCATTTGGGTATTTTTCTCATACTCAAAATTTATATTTTATATCACAAAATACTTTTCCAATACAGTTTTGCTAAATTCCTCCCTTTACCCACAAAAATATGTTTTTCACCGTTTCTAATTCACCATTCGCGCCTAAACTCGGGTCCCTTTTTAATTTTGTCATTAATTATCACATTTACCAAAAATTTCATCATCAAATATAGTACCAAGCATTCATAATACAGCAGCTCCCATGTCTAAAGATTTTATCAAAAATAAACTTTAACGTTCCTAAACCGAATTTAAAGCACATCGCATGATTACCATAAATATAACCCAATCATTTCCTTATTTTTAATGAAATTCTAGAATTTAATATATAACTTGAAACTCATTTTTAACACAAGAAATTCAAGAATCAAAGCATGCAAACAAATCTCAAGCGTTGATTCATTTTAAACGAGTTCCTATGTTAGGATCTATCAAAGTTAGGAAAGGTGAAAACTGTCATGCAATGCCTTGTCCACCAAGGGTTCACACGGCCAAAGAGAGAGTGGGATAGGTGTCACTGATGACGTATCTTTTTACCTCTAATTACTTACTCTGTTTGTCTGTTTTATTTACTGTTAAATTTTAATAAATGTGTTTTAGCGTAATTTGTTAGTAATCTCCATTTATAATTTTTATTTCACTATTTGTTAGTAATCACTGTTTTCTTATTTTTATTGTTACTATTGAGTGTTGAATTTTATGATTTCTGTTTTCTTTTACTGTTACTGTTTACTAGTGATTGCTGTTTTTAATTTCTACTATTTCTGTTTATTTTGTATCAATTAGTATGTTTAAAATAAATTAAGCTTTTATCCTAAAATAAAATCTATTGAATTAACTAAGTTTAATTTGATTTTATTTTATTTTACAGGTTATCAAATTATTGGAAGCTTCTTGGTTACTTTGCAAATAAATCACTCTCCTTCAAGTACAAATTCACATTAATTACTTTTCTTTGACAAGTATATTAATGTGAAATTGTTAAAGCCTTGTCCATGTATAAAAAAATTAAACAAATTAAATTCCAACTTTCACTAGTGTATTAACGTGAAATGCAATGGCCAATGGACAATCCTTCACACGGTCATGCATTATATTAGGAAGAAAATTGATTGGTTCCAAAAATCCAATTTTGACTTAGTCAAAATTGGATCCAAATTGATTCAAGAGGAATCATTCACGCTGCAGCAATGGGCAAATAAATTTTGACCAAGTCAAAATTGGTTTCAATGTCACAAAAGCCACCACTTTCTTGTCACGGTCAACAAAGGCCCTTTGTACCAATAATTCATGCAATTAATTGGTCACAAAATAATTTCAACAACTACACTCAACAAGGACCCATTACCAATTAATTTATTGAAGCACTTGCCTTTGCCAATTGCCATTCAACGTGAATATGTTGTTGGAAATGAAAAGTGGACAGCAAAAATAGCAAGAAAACAAAATAGCAAACAGCAAGAAATGGGACAGCAAACAGCAAGAAAAAAAAGGCACAAAACAACAAAAATTTTAAGTGAAAAAGCTGCTGAAAAATAAGAGAAAGTGGGACAGAAAGCAGTAGTGATTTTGGCCAGCATATTAACGTGGAAAGGCTGATGGAATTTGGACAGCAAAAACAGCATAAAATGGGTCACATTTAACGTGAATGAAAAGAGCAAAAACAAGCTGGAATGGGTTCCCATTTTGTGATGGCCAACGCATAATAAAAGCAGGGAGAATGACAGTATAAATAGCAGAGAGTCAGAAGGAATAAGTGTTCAAAGTTAGGAAGGAAATAGGAAACAGAGAGGAGTCAGAGGAAATTCTAAAGCAGAGTAGCAGTGGACAACAGAAGAATTCGGGAGAACTTCATTCCGGGTTTGGTTTTTATTTTGTTTTAATTATGGAGGGCTAAAACCCTTAGATTGATTTTCTTGGAGATTAATGTAATATTATTTTTGAGGTTTTGATTTTTAATATATTTCCTTGTTGTTAAACTCTTCATAATTTTAGCTCAATTATTTAATGTCTATTCGGTTTAATTAAGTTGTATACTTAATCAATTTAATTAGACAGTTAGGATTAAATAATAAAAATATATATGAAGATAGATTAAGAAATATACATGCTTAATGAATGTTTCAAAATCGATCTTGATAGTTGTGGTTTGCTTAATTCCATAACGTTGAAGTTAGATTATGTATGTAGGCGATGTTCTATGTATGTTCAATAATTCCTAGAATTTAAAATCTTGACTCCTTTTGCTTAATTAGGATGCTTGATTAAAATCTTCATTTTATGAAAGTAAAGGAATTATGAATTAAAAGACGCTTAGTTGATTAATTCAAATTGAACTAAGGGATTGACAATAAGGAAGTGTATAGAAACCTTTTCAAATCCAAGGATAAAATAAATTACAATACTCCAAGAAAATCAATCGTTCGTTATTTACTTATTCTACACTCATTTTGTATTTTGTATTCTATTTTAAATTTCTGTGACAATCAAACAAACCCCCCAGTGTATGTTGTTGAACTTCTGTCTGTAAAAATAAATTTTAGTTGTTTTATTTTGGTTTGTTAAAAATTAGTTTAAGACTTGATTTTCCTAAATTTTAGTGTTGATCCTTGAGAGAACGACCTAGGTTGACACCCTAGTACTACATTAATTAGTTTTAATGTACTAATTTGACGGGGCCACGACAGCCAACGTCAAATTTTGGCGCCGCCGCCGGGGATCAACGATCTTTAGGAAAATTGTTGTTTTAAATTAATTTCTTTTAATAATTTAAAAAAAAAATTAAAAAAATATTTTGTTTGTATGTTTGTTTAATTTTAATTCTGTTGCATGATTTAGGATTTTTATGATATATTGCTCATGATCATGGAATATCTTGTTGTATGTTATGTATGACTAGAAGGACTTTTGGGCATTTATATTCATTTGATCCTAAAATTGATAGAACTTTTCATAGATTAATTAGAGAAGCTAGATTTAATAATAATTTTGTTGATATTGATAGTGATAGTATTTCATCTGAATCTGTTGAAAATAATTCTGAAAATTTTTCTGATATGGCTGGACCTCGTGAGAGAACTCTTAGAGAACTAGCCGCACCTGAATTCACATACGAAAGTTTGTGTATTCAATATCCTGAGGAGGATGTCCCTTTTATTCTTAAGACCGGACTTATACACTTGTTGCCTAAGTTTCATGGTCTTGCGGGTGAAGATCCGCACAAACACCTCAAAGAGTTCCACATTGTGTGTTCCACAATGAAACCTCAAAATGTTCAAGAAGACCACGTCTATCTTAAAGCGTTTCCTCATTTGTTAGAGGGTGTTGCTAAGGATTGGTTGTACTACCTTGCTCCAAGATCAATCACAAGTTGGAATGACTTAAAGAAAATGTTCTTGGAAAAATTCTTTCCTGCCTCTAGAACAACTGCAATCCGTAAAGACATATCTGGCATTAGGCAACTCTCTGGAGAAAGTCTTTATGAATATTGGGAGAGATTTAAGAAACTCTGTGCAAGTTGCCCTCACCACCAAATTTCTGAACAACTTCTTCTTCAGTACTTCTATGAAGGTCTGCACCACGTTGATCGCAACATGATTGATGCGGCAAGTGGAGGAGCTTTAGGAGATATGACTGCTGCTGAAGCAAGAAACTTCATTGAGAAGATGGCATCCAACTCTCAACAATTTGGTATGAGAAATGATTCTTTCAAACCCATGTTTGATTCCAATTCTAGTTCATCTGGAATTAAATTGGAGAGCAAACTTGATGCTCTCACCACTCTGGTCACACAATTAGCAGTAAATCAAAAATCCATGACTGCTAAAGTGTGTGGCATCTGTACTTCACTAGAGCACCCCACTGATTGTTGTCCTTCTCTACAAGAAAAGGATAATAATAATCCCCAAGCCTATGCAGCCAATATCTACCATGATAGACCTCCACCACAACAGCAACAAAACCATGACCTTTCCACCAATAGATACAACCCAGGTTGGAGGAACCATCCAAATTTGAGATGGGGTAACCAACAACAAAATCCCCAACCCCCATTTCAAAACAATGCACCAACCTTCCAAAGACCTACACCTCAACCATCCACAAGTGGCCCTTCTTTGGAGGATCTGGTGAAACAAATGGCTGCACAGAACTTGGAGTATCAACAGAGGAATTATGCCACCATCCAAAGTTTAAGCAACCAAATTGGGCAATTGGCTTCATCATTGAACCAATTACAATCTCAGAACTCTGACAAATTACCATCTCAACTAGATGCTAATCCAAGAAATGTGAGCACAATTCAGTTAAGATCAGGTAAGAACCTTGAAGTACCCATACCCAAGGAACCTGAGAAACAAACAGGTGTGCCCACAACAGTTGAGAATGATGTACCCTCTTCAAGCACAAGCAAGTCTGAAATGCAATCGCCCCAAATCCCACCTCATATCCCTCTTCCCTTCCCACCCAAAGCAATTCCAAGCAAGAAGATGGAAGAAGTTGACAAAGAAATCTTGGATACTTTTCGGAAAGTAGAAGTGAATATACCTCTTCTTGATGCAATCAAGCAAATACCCAAGTATGCCAAATTTCTAAAAGAGCTATGTACTCACAAGAGGAGACTCAAAGGCAATGAAAGGATAAGCATGGGAAGAAATGTATCTGCACTACTTGGTAAGGAAGTTCCAAATATTCCTGAGAAATGCAAGGATCCAGGTACGTTTTCTATACCCTGTATCATAGGCAATAATAAATTTGAAAATTGCATGTTAGATTTAGGAGCTTCAATAAATGTTATGCCTATGTCTGTTTTTAAATCTTTGTCTCTTGGAAATTTACAACCTACTGGTGTAGTAATTCAGCTAGCCAATAGGAGCACTGCTTACCCTGCTGGAGTTATAGAGGATGTTTTGGTTCAGGTAGAACAACTTGTTTTCCCTGCTGACTTTTTCGTACTTGATATGGAAGAAGGTATGCCCCAAATTCCTGTTCCTATCATTTTGGGAAGACCATTTTTGAAAACAGCTCGAACCAAAATAGATGTTCATTCTGGAACTCTCTCTATGGAATTTGGTGACACTAGAGTTCAATTCAATATTCTTGATGCCATGAAATACCCAGCAGAAAATCATTCTGTTTTCCAAATTGACATTATTGATGAACTAGTTTTTGAACATTTTTCTAATGTTGATTTGGAATGCATAGATGATTCAAACAAATGTTTTACATGCAATGATTCTGGAAGTTGTGATATTTGTGCTGAAATTGATAAATACATAATTTCTTATTTAGAGTCTTCAGATATACCTGTTAACCATAAGGAGCTGAATGCAGGATTTCAAGAAAATTCTAACAAAATTTTTGAGGTACAAGCAGCAGAATCAAAATCTACCTTGTTAGTTCCATCTGTTTTGCAGGCACCTAGATTAGAATTAAACCCCTACCTGAGAACCTCAAGTATGTATACTTAGGGGATGATGAACAGCTCCCGGTGATAATTTCCACTTCTCTTGATGAAAATCAAGAAGAAAAATTGTTGCAGGTATTAAAAAGACACAAGAAGGCTATAGGCTGGACATTGGCAGACATACCTGGAATTAGCCCATCCATGTGCATGCATAGGATATTTCTGGAGGAAAATACTGAAGCAGTAAGACAGCCCCAGAGGAGACTCAACCCTGTAATCCTTGATGTTGTTAAGAAGGAAATTACCAAGCTTTTACAAGCAGGAATCATTTATCCTATCTCTGACAGTGAATGGGTGAGTCCAATTCAAGTGGTTCCTAAGAAAACAGGGATCACAGTTGTGAAGAATGAGAAGAATGAGTTGATCCCAACTAGAGTGCAGAATAGTTGGAGAGTCTGTATTGATTACAGCAGACTTAACCAAGCAACCAAGAAGGACCATTTTCCTTTACCCTTCATTGATCAAATGCTTGAGCGTCTCGCAGGTAAGTCTCACTACTATTTTCTTGATGGATTCTCTGGATATTTTCAGATTCATATTGCACCTGAGGATCAAGAAAAAACCACATTCACCTGTCCCTTTGGCACATTTGCTTATAGAAGAATGCCATTTGGCCTATGCAATGCTCCTGGAACTTTCCAAAGATGCATGATAAGTATTTTTCATGATTTCATTGAAAATTGCATAGAGGTGTTTATGGATGATTTTACTGTCTATGGATCTTCATTTAATGCATGCCTTGATAGTCTTGATAAAGTTTTAAACAGATGTATTGAAACTAACCTTGTCTTGAACTATGAAAAATGTCATTTTATGGTAAAACAAGGAATAGTTTTAGGGCATGTAATCTCTGAGAAAGGAATTGAGGTAGACCCTGCCAAGGTAGAAGTTATATCACATTTGCCTTACCCCTCTTGTGTTCGAGAGGTTCGTTTTTTTCTTGGTCATGCAGGTTTCTACAGAAGATTCATAAAGGATTTCAGCAAGAAGGCTAGGCCACTGTCCAGTTTGCTTCAAAAGGATGTGGCATTTGAATTCAATGAAAAGTGTAAGGAGGCTTTTAATTGCCTCAAGCAAGCATTGACCACTACCCCAATAATCCAAGCACCTGATTGGACAGCCCCATTTGAATTGATGTGTGATGCCTCTAATTATGCATTGGGAGCTGTCCTTGGTCAAAAGATTGACAAGCAACCTAGGGTCATCTACTATGCATCTAAAACTTTAGATGTTGCCCAGGTAAATTACACCACCACTGAAAAAGAGCTCTTGGCCATTGTTTTTACATTAGATAAGTTCAGATCTTACCTACTCGGTTCCCGAGTAGTTGTCTTTACTGACCATGCAGCTCTGAAGTACTTGTTGAAGAAAGGTGAGTCCAAGCCAAGATTAATTCGTTGGATGCTCTTGCTCCAAGAGTTTGACTTGGAAATTCGTGACAGAAGTGGAACACAAAACCTCATGGCAGACCATTTAAGTAGAATTGAGAATGCTCCTGATTCGGCACCTATTCGGGACCATTTTCCCGATGAACACCTCATGAGTATTTCTAACTCTTTTGATACACCTTGGTTTGCTAACATTGTAAATTATCTTGTTGCTTCTGTTTTTCCACCATATGCATCTAAAAACCAAATTTCAAAATTAAAAAATGATGCAAAATATTATATATGGGATGACCCATATTTGTGGAAGTTGTGTAATGATCAGGTGATTCGAAGATGTATTCCAGATCATGAGATAGAATCAGTTCTTTGATTCTGCCATGCTTCACCAGTTGGCGGATATTTTGGTCCACAAAGAACAACAAGGAAGGTGTTAGACTCTGGTCTATACTGGCCCACCATTTTTAAGGATGCATGGAGAATTTGTAACACCTGTGAGAAATGCCAAAGAACTGGAAACGCTATCACATGGCGTCAACAGATGCCTCAGCAACCTATGTTGTTTTGTGAAGTGTTTGATGTTTGGGGCATTGATTTTATGGGTCCATTTCCTCCATCCTTTGGTTTTACTTACATTTTGTTAGCTTTAGATTATGTTTCTAAATGGGTGGAAGCTAAAGCCACCAGAACTAATGATGCTCGAGTTGTTGTAGATTTTATTAGATCTCAAATTTTTTGCAGGTTTGGCATTTTGAGAGCAATCATTAGTGATCAAGGAACACACTTCTGTAACAGGACCATGCAAGCTATGCTCAGGAAGTATGGGGTTGTTCATAGAGTCTCTACTCCATATCACCCCCAAACCAATGGACAAGCAGAAGTCTCTAACAGAGAAATCAAAAGAATCCTGGAGAAGATAGTACAGCCTAACAGAAAAGATTAGAGCAGGAAACTGGATGATGCTCTTTGGGCACATAGAACAGCTTTTAAGGCACCTATAGGAATGTCTCCCTATAGAATTGTTTTTGGTAAAGCATGTCATCTTCCAGTAGAGATTGAGCATCGTGCTTATTGGGCTGTAAAAGCTTGCAACTTAGCACTTGATCAAGCAGATGAAGAAAGGAAATTACAACTGAATGAGCTTAATGAGATCCGTTTGGCAGCCTATGAGAATTCAAAATTCTATAAGGAGAAAACAAAGAAATTCCATGATAGCTCAATAGCTAGAAAGGATTTTACTGCTGGACAGAAAGTGCTACTATTTAATTCCCAGTTGAAACTGATGGCCGGAAAATTGCGCTCCAAATGGGAAGGACCTTTCATTGTTACTAATGTATTTCCCCATGGAGCTGTGGAAATAAAAAGTGAAAACTCCAATAAAAGCTTCAAGGTTAATGGACAACGTTTGAAGCCGTTTCATGAGAATCCTTCACTTGTAGATGTCACAATGGAGGAACATAATTTGGGGGAACCACTTCTTGATCCCCCTTGAGGGAGTTTTTCTTACCCATCTTTTTACTTTTTCATTATATTGTCTATTTTGTATGCTCTGTCTTACATTGAGGACAATGTATGATTTAAGTGTGGGGGTGGGAATATCCTTGTATATTGTTGTATGTTGTTTGTGATTAATTTTGTGTGACTATTTTTCAAAAAAAAAAGGTAAAAAATAAAAAATAAAAAAATTTTTGTGTGTTTTTGTTTTAAAAGGCATGTTTTATTGGAATTTTAGGATATGCATGAATAACAGGTAATTTCTTTCATGTTTGATTGAGCTTAATGATATGTTATAATTTAAACTCAAATAATTTTGGTATGATGAGAATGACATGATAATTGAGAGATGATCATATATGATAGAATTATACCTTGTGAGATTTTTGAGCCTTTAAAATTTGATGGATCACTTTAAAGCATCTTAATTCTTTCATGTGTGATAAATTCCTGAATGCTTACATCCTAATTTTTGTCTTGTTTCTTGATGATACTTGAAACTCATGTGAATGTATTTGAAATGATACAGGCATTTTGTTCAATTGAGCCATTAAGCCATAGAAGCCTGCCATGAATAAATTATCCTTTGCTAGCCACTTTGAGCCTATTTAACCATTTCTTTGTTGCAGCTCAAATAAGCTATGGACGAAAAACCAAAAATATACCTACCTTAAGGAATATATTGGAGCTTTGGAATCAAGTCAAAAACAGGCATTCAAATAAGTGTGGGGGTGTACAAAAAAAAAAAGAGTTCCAACTCTTGTTTCAAGTGTTATGCAATCAGATAAAAAAAATAATATATTGATAAATAAATGAAAAAAATAATAATAAAATAAAATTTCTTGATGATTGCGACCAAATATGATACAGTAAATGTTTTACCCTCACTGTTTGCCAGTTAAATTAATTGCTCCATCATTCTTTTTGGTATTTAAACTTATTTTCAAAAAAATTTTTTCCACCTACTTTAACCTTGGCCACATTACAACCTTGGAAAGCCCTGTTGATCTATACATGCATTTGTGTTGATTGTGGAATTGAGAAACTTGCCAAATTTTTGGACTGTCTATTTTTCAGGAAATATTTTGAGAGTATACACAAACCCAAAACACTTGAGAGTTGAGAGCATGTCTTGTGAGGTTCTGTCACTTATGATTTTCCTTTCAGTTTAATTTAATTCTCACATGTCTAAATGTTTGGATGATTTTTATGCATATCTTGATGTTTTGTATCTTACATGTTGAAAACTCTTGTTTCTCTGTATATTCCTAAGATTTCATGAAAAGCATGCCAGTTCTGTGTGTTTAATGTATTTAAATTTTTGATGTTTTCAATAAAGTGTGAAACTTGTTTTTATTCTGATTTTGCCCAGGAGTGCAAAAGAGTAAGTGTGGGGGTATTTGATGACGTATCTTTTTACCTCTAATTACTTACTCTGTTTGTCTGTTTTATTTACTGTTAAATCTTAATAAATGTGTTTTAGCGTAATTTGTTAGTAATCTCCATTTATAATTTTTATTTCACTATTTGTTAGTAATCACTGTTTTCTTATTTTTATTGTTACTATTGAGTGTTGAATTTTATGATTTCTGTTTTCTTTTACTGTTACTGTTTACTAGTGATTGCTGTTTTTAATTTCTACTATTTCTGTTTATTTTGTATCAATTAGTATGTTTAAAATAAATTAAGCTTTCATCCTAAAATAAAATCTATTGAATTAACTAAGTTTAATTTGATTTTATTTTATTTTACAAGTTATCAAATTATTGGAAGCTTCTTGGTTACTTTGCAAATAAATCACTCTCCTTCAAGTACAAATTCACATTAATTACTTTTCTTTGACAAGTATATTAATGTGAAATTGTTAAAGCCTTGTCCATGCATAAAAAAATTAAACAAATTAAATTCCAACTTTCACTAGTGTATTAACGTGAAATGCAATGGCCAATGGACAATCCTTCACACGGTCATGCATTATATTAGGAAGAAAATTGATTGGTTCCAAAAATCCAATTTTGACTTAGTCAAAATTGGATCCAAATTGATTCAAGAGGAATCATTCATGCTGCAGCAATGGGCAAATAAATTTTGACCAAGTCAAAATTGGTTTCAATGTCACAAAAGCCACCACTTTCTTGTCACGGTCAACAAAGGCCCTTTGTACCAATAATTCATGCAATTAATTGGTCACAAAATAATTTCAACAACTACACTCAACAAGGACCCATTACCAATTAATTTATTGAAGCACTTGCCTTTGCCAATTGCCATTCAACGTGAATATGTTGTTGGAAATGAAAAGTGGACAGCAAAAATAGCAAGAAAACAAAACAGCAAACAGCAAGAAATGGGACAGCAAACAGCAAGAAAAAAAAAGGCACAAAACAACAAAAATTTTAAGTGAAAAAGCTGCTGAAAAATAAGAGAAAGTGGGACAGAAAGCAGTAGTGATTTTGGCCAGCATATTAACGTGGAAAGGCTGATGGAATTTGGACAGCAAAAACAGCATAAAATGGGTCACATTTAACGTGAATGAAAAGAGCAAAAACAAGCTGGAATGGATTCCCATTTTGTGATGGCCAACGCATAATAAAAGCAGGGAGAATGACAGTATAAATAGCAGAGAGTCAGAAGGAATAAGTGTTCAGAGTTAGGAAGGAAATAGGAAACAAAGAGGAGTCAGAGGAAATTCTGAAGCAGAGTAGTAGTGGACAACAGAAGAATTCGGGAGAACTTCATTCCGGGTTTGGTTTTTATTTTGTTTTAATTATGGAGGGCTAAAACCCTTAGATTGATTTTCTTGGAGGTTAATGTAATATTATTTTTGAGGTTTTGATTTTTAATATATTTCCTTGTTGTTAAACTCTTCATAATTTTAGCTCAATTATTTAATGTCTATTCGGTATAATTAAGTTGTATGCTTAATCAATTTAATTAGACAGTTAGGATTAAATAATAAAAATATATATGAAGATAGATTAAGAAATATACATGCTTAATGAATGTTTCAAAATCGATCTTGATAGTTGTGGTTTGCTTAATTCCATAACGTTGAAGTTAGATTATGTATGTAGGCGATGTTCTATGTATGTTCAATAATTCCAAGAATTTAAAATCTTGACTCCTTTTGCTTAATTAGGATGCTTGATTAAAATCTTCATTTTATGAAAGTAAAGGAATTATGAATTAAAAGACGCTTAGTTGATTAATTCAAATTGAACTAAGGGATTGACAGTAAGGAAGTGTATAGAAACCTTTTCAAATCCAAGGATAAAATAAATTACAATACTCCAAGAAAATCAATCGTTCGTTATTTACTTATTCTACACTCATTTTGTATTTTGTATTCTGTTTTAAATTTCTGTGACAACCAAACAAACCCCCCAGTGTATGTTGTTGAACTTCTGTCTGTAAAAATAAATTTTAGTTGTTTTATTTTGGTTTGTTAAAAATTAGTTTAAGACTTGATTTTCCTAAATTTTAGTGTTGATCCTTGAGAGAACGACCTAGGTTGACACCCTAGTACTACATTAATTAGTTTTAATGTACTAATTTGACGGGGCCACGACAGTCGACGTCAGTCACCATGCTTTCATGCACTTGATATGTGTCCCCTTCAGCTTTTAGAGTGGTGGAGAAGGACTTTAATGGCTTAGGCAAGTGGCAAGGTGGTGGTGCAACATGATTGGTTAATTGCTCTTGCAAAACTGATGTGTCAAGTGCAGGGGCGGTCACTTGCTCGTGAATTTAAGGGCCTTTCTGGGCCAAATTTGAAAATGTGTCAAACATAATTTCTAGATATTTTTGTTATCTTTAATTTGTCATATGGCATAAAAATTTTCATTAATAAATGAGGGAGTTATGGCCCAAATACAAAAATAATACAAGGGTGTGACAGGATTATTATTCCTTGTAAAGATTAATTTTTTGGGCAAAATTGATGGGGATTTAGGCTTCGTGTTCTATATCAAAGTTGTAGATAATTGAGTTAAAGAAATTTTGGTGAAAGAATCATTCAATTTCATGGTCATAAAAGGGAGAAACGTGAAAAATACTAAACATAGTGCGAGCAGCCACTGGAAAAACGTGAATCAGTATGGTATTTTAATTTTTGGGATTTATGGGGTAAGAATTGGCTCTCATGATCAACATAAAAGTTGTATATAAATTTGATACAGAGATTTTGGAATAAGAACGACTCAAATCCAATAATGGGAGAGGAAATTACACCTAAAATACTTACAGATGCGTATTTTGGCTTACCCGAGTAACTTAAAATCAAAGTTTTTGGGCTTGGGTGGTTAAAAACGGGCATCAGGCTCTTTAAAAAATCGTTAGGGATGATATGAGGACATTTTGGGGTAAAAATAATTGACCCAAGTTTCTCAGATAATTTCTTGGTCAGACTGGGGAAGCTACACAGTTTAAATACCCTTTGTTAGCTCATAAAACCTTTTTAATACACTAATCAGTCATTAAGCAACAAGTCGGTCGTAGCCCAGTTATTAGTACACATAAAATTATCATGCAATCAAGACTATTGACCTTAAATACCTAGCACACAAAAATGAGGATTGTTACTGGGAGCTTAGCATATAATTGCTTCTCTCAAAGTATAGTCAATACAAGGCGAAGATGCCTTTCATACTCCTCGTGGCTTTTAGAATACACAAGAATGTCAATAATGAACACCTCAACAAATTGATTAAGATAATTATGAAAGATCCAATTCATGTAATCCATGAAAATTGTTAGAGAATTTGCCACACCGAATGGCATCACCATTATTCGTAGTGGTCATATCGTGTTCGGAAAGCTGATTTAGGAATATTGTCAGTCTTCACCCTAATTTGGTGATATCTAGAACATAAATCAATCGTGGAGAAAACAATAGCACCCTTCAATTGATCCAAGAGATCATCAATGTGAGGAAAAGGGTATTTATTCTTGATAGTCAATTTATTGAGTTAGCGATAATCGCGCACAATCTCATGCTTTCATCTTTCTTTTTCACTAACACAGGTGCTCCCCAAGGAGATACACTTAGGCAAATAAACTCTCTTTCTAATAATTCCTCCACTTGCTTCTTAAGCTCAGATAGTTATATAGGAGACATCCTATAAGGAGCCCTAAAAACTAGTTTAGCACCAGGAACTAAATCAATAGAAAACTCTATCTCACATAGGGGAGGTAAAACAGAGACATCATCAGGAAAAACATCTAGAAATTCAAAAACAATAGGGATTTCACTGGATTGGGAGATACCACTCCCTTCTACCATGCAGAACATCATTTTGATAATGAACAACAAAGATTTATCAATGAGCAACCATACTCAGATAATAATTACCAATGCTCTGACACTGCCAATAATGCCTTCCTCGAAGAGATTATATGGCACCTCGGTTCCCATACCCGAATCCCGATGCAAGCATAAATAATTAATAAAAATACGAGTAAATTTTTCTTGGTTATGTTCTACAAGGCTAACCACTTGCACCAAGATCTAAACCACGGACAACCAGAGGCCATAATTATAAGAAAACAAGAAACGGATTGAAAATCAAAAGCCCTCAATGTATGCACAAAGATGTATAAAAACAACGGAAAAGAAATATGTATATAGGGCATCCACCCATTCCCATATATAAAGATATGAGAAGAGATCCAAAGGCAAATGAGACTTATGGAAAGAGTTATGCATGACATGTTAATTAGGGTATATAATCCACCCATAAATTATAGGGTTAGAATCCCTAGCCAAAGAGACATAAGAATAATGCCAAAATTTAATAAAAATATGCGTGTTAGGTTATGTTTTTGAGTTGGGAAGCAAAGGGATGTAATCACTAATAAAAAAGAATGTAATTGGACAAGCAAACGATGCAAAACAAACAAAAATTAAGCACCTGGTAGTGTGATCCACGGCCAGGCCATGGTTCAAACCATGGTTATGGTTCCCACTATCTGCTAGGTGAAAATAGACACAAAAATTGCCACCAGAAACAGAGGGTTCCACGTCCAGGCCGTGGTTCTAACTATGGTTGTGATTCTCACTGCCAAAACCTAACTTTGGCATCATTTTTCCATGCTTTTGGAATCCCTAAAACATGCACTTATTGGATCTTTTTTGGCACACAAAGACCAACCAATTCAAGGGATAAAACATAGAAAACAATCACAGCTTCTTAAAGGTTTTTATACCTCAATTTATTTATTATTTTGATCATTGGAATCAAGCCTAATTCATGCATCATTAATGGATTCACAAACATAGCATTCAAGCCTTAGCAATTCATAAGTTTTACATCAACATAAGTATTCTTGCCATCACATCGGCTAGCAAGTTCACAATGTCTAATTGTTATCATTGTCATATACAAAAAAATTAGCCAATTTATATACATATATACCCAAAAGAATAGAGGTTCATTTACAAAAGAAATTAGGCCACTATGATCATCAATATCAACATCACCAAAATCATTTATATTGTTGGCCAAGGCATTCCATTACCCTTATTTTACCTTCCACGCACAAACATCATTTTCCAAAACAATGTCATCTCACTAGAAGTGCTCCTGCATCATAATGCTATAAAGAGACAACATGGGAGAGTGAGTATTACATTCAAAATGACGAACTTAAACACTTGTGATTATGTGTACATGCATAAAAATCACTTATGCTTTGCAACACAGTACCAACATCATTAAATCATCATTTTTATCATAATGGACATGCATAATGGTTAAACCAAACTCATAGCAAGCATATACACAATCACATTTCATTGCCCTTCATCACAAGTATTTTCACAAGTTTTGTCATATTGTTCATCATAATAATTTATTTTGTCAGTTTAAAGGGTTGCAACCACCAAATTCATCCATCACCCATTAAAGTCCCAATCTCATTCTGGCATATCACTAGGATATATGGAAATCGTCTTAGGCTAATGCATATGCACAAGCATTCATACTCATCAATTGTAGATCCAACTGTGGGAAATAAATCATCAATGTGGGTTTATACTACAGTATCATCTCAACAACAATATATAGACATATATATATATATATATATCATTCAACATTTTTACTGGTACTAAACTGCATCTCCCAAAATGCAACATCGATCATTTCACTATAACAATGATAAATATCGTACAAGATATTATAAATTAGTGTTGCGAGCCAATCATCATTTCACACCATAGCAATTGTGATCCAACAGGACCACAAAGGAAATCCTGCTCCTCAAAGAGCCACCCCCACTGGGTTAACCACATGTAATCCCCCAAGATTAAACATGAGTAGCTTGGTGATTTAACCGCGGAATCTGAATAACCAAGCAAGTGTAAGTTTTAGGTCTCACTAGTGTTCACACACTCACTCCCACACTGGCTTGTATGCATACACTTCCAGACCCTTAGCGTTCCTACCTGCCTCTTACACCCATATCTACGCTCTACCATTAAGCATATCCAAGACCCACGTATGGCTATGCCCATGGGCGTGAGTCTATGCTAGGCACACATCACAATCAGGTGCTACTCTAGAGACACAGCATTTAAACACCAGCAACACACCTACTCTTACGCCAGGAATCTCTACCACTCCAGGGACCAAGCATCCACACGCCATTCATACGTTACACCATACACTCATAATTCACTTTCATCAGCCCCTGGTCTAGCAAGCCAAAGAGAACAAGCGCCCATATGTTCATTATCTAATCCATGTCCACTTCACCAGCGTTCTAAACGCCCACATGACCATTATACGCCCATGACACATGCACCTAACTTAGTTATTTTTCAGACTTATATGTAATGTATTTGTAGTTAACTTAATTTAACTAATTTATTTGTACCTTTAATAATGGCATTACTGTAAATAATTTTAGCTTAGGATTTTAGTTAAACTAAGAAACTATATATAGATGTAATGTCATTGATGTAAAGGGGGATCCACCATAGTAACTAACCAAATTTCATATTCATTCTTAGATTTCTTTTCTCTCTCTAAATATTTTCTCCCACTAGATACTCTCATCCCTAACCTTTATTCTTTGTATTTCATTTCGTTTCCCATCCATGAGTTCCTAATTCTCTTAGATTGGGATTGAATGAAGCCTCTATATCTCTAAATCTCAAGTGGATGAAGTTGAAGATGCATTAGAGTAGGTTCTGAACACAACATTTATTCATCTTTAACCCTAGGATTGGGAAATCTAAAACCATTATGCAGTTCTCACTAAAGAGGAATCATGGTGAGGAATTCTTATTCATATTTGTTGACCTAGTTGTTATACATAAAAAATTAGGATAGTGCTAGGGTTCGTCATAATTTCATATTAGATTCAATTGCAAGTTGACACCTAAGGGATTTGGGTTAGTCTAAGTTGAATTAGTGGTAATTACCTAAGGGATTAGGAGTTATCCATCTATAAGATTGAATTCTGCTTTGATTATGTTGGATGTTAAGTTCATGCAAATTTATGATTTATGGTGTGCCGATTTCAATGTCAAACTGTGTGTTTAGTATAGTTTAGTTTCTGACTTAATTATACTAGTGACACTATTGTTGAAAATTCATAAAAACAATATAAAATATAGAAAACCTAAAGACCTAATGGCTTTGTGTGTAAGGTTCAGCTAGAAAATTCCTGAGATTATGATACTTAACTCAATCCTCATGGGAATAATACGAATATTCTACATCTTAACAATTAGTGCGCTTACCAAAGAAATTTCATCTCTGACGATTTCGTATCAAGTTAATGGCACCGTTGCCGGGGATTGGTGATTAATATCATTAATCCTTGGGAAGCCACTAAACTAAACCATTTTTCTTGTTGTTTAGTTTTTGTAATTTTTGTTACGGATTAATGAATTTTGGCCTCGGGAACTTTGATAATCCAATCAAGAATATTCAAAATCAAGTGGATTTTATTGTGAAGCAATTGACTAGAGAAGAGAGAAATACAGTGGTTGTATGAAGAGAAGACCAATATGACGAGCCATAAGATGATGATGCTGATCTGGATGAAGAAATTAAGTTTAGGGAAGAAGAAAACCAATTGGAAAACATTTATGATGAAAAGATAATAAAGAGGCTGAACCTAAACTTTAGGATGATGTTGAGATGTATAAAACAAAAGAAGAAGGCAAAAATGAGGAAGTTCAGGAAACATTTATGGAAGATGAGTCAATTGAAGAAGTTTGTTGTGAACAAAGCATTGAGGATCAAAGATTTATTTCCTTTGATCAAAAAATTTTGGTGCAAGAAACTTCTAAATATTAATTAAAGAATGCAGGGATGAAAGCGAATTGGATGATATTTTAGAGTTGGAAGAGGGTATATCAAGTGAAGCATTCTTTGATGATTGGAGTAAAGAAGATTGGTCTAAAGAAGAAGCGCAGGAGTTGTCATTGGATAATTACTTTGATGAGGTAAGTGTTGAAGAAGTTTAGATTGAAGAAATGACAGCAGAGGCCATTGAGGAGGTTGAGACTCATTCATATACTACTGTTGAGCAAAAATTGGTAGAGAAAGTAAAGGTCTCAATTGAGATAGAAACCATAACTTCGAAAAACAACAATGATGTTGAAATTATGATGGTGCCAAGTGTGAATGCAATTGAAGAACTAAAGGTTCATGCAAAAGATGGAATAAATCCTGACGTTGAAAATACAGAAGAAGAAGAAGAAGAAGAAGAAGAAGACGAAGAAGAAGAAGGAGAAGAATAAATTCAGTCATGTTATGAAGAATATTTACTAGTAGTGACTACTGCAGCAGTGGAGACCACAAGAAAACGGGAATCTTATCTAGATGAGGAACATCGCTTATAGCACAAAAAGATGAAGACTAAAACTGAACCAAAAAAGGAAAAAAGTAAAGATCAGAAAAAGAAAAAATAAGAAAAGAAAAGGAAAGAGCAGTAAGAATGGAAAAAGAAAAGCAGAGGGAAAGTTGTTTGGGGTTTCAACCTTAAACACATAAGTGAAAATATGTGTACAACAAGACCGAGTTTCAAGGGTCATAAGCAATGGGACCCTGGCAAATGAGGTTATGCTAGTTCTCTTTGTATATAAATAAAGTGTGTGAGAAAAAAAATAGAGAAAAAAAAAGAGAGTTTTGAAAAAAAATTGTTATGAAAAAAAGGGATATAGAAAAATATGATAAAAAATATGATATGAAAAAAAAAGATAAAGTAAGAAAAAAGGATGTGTTGGAATGCTAAGGGCGTATATACACTGGTGAGAAAAGAACATGTGACGAAGTTAAGAGCCAAGGTGGCCAGACCATGGGCAGAGTGTGTCACATGTTTTTACACTTTTTAGCGTGACTTTATGCTACACCATCAGGCTTAGGAGCAGAAGACTAACATATAGACATAGATGACTGACGTACAAATGCCTGTGACAGCAACATGACCAAGTCACATGTGCTACATGGAGCGTTCCAACTTCACAAGGGTGTACAGGCACTACAAGGCTGATCATGATCAGAATTATCACCCAGACCACTAGCGTACAAACTCTAGCTTATAGCGTCTTAATGCGCACATGCTGCTAAAGTTATGACAAAAGTTTAGGGAGCCAGTGTTCAGACGCTGGTATTGGCGTTCTAACGTGTAAGAGTTAGGCCAAATTAGATGCAAGGATAGGTGTCATCATGGTTTGACAGTGTTTAAACGTTGCCCATGAGCGTTCAAACGTGCAAAGAATTGTCCCATCAATAATCATGTTCAGAACCCACATGTATATATGCTGCTCCATAGCGTGGTCACGTATGTTCCTTATTCCTTGGCACATGTTGATTCCAAAAGCATAGCGTTTAAACGCCTTCAAGCAGTGTATATATGCCTATCCTCCCCCTAGAAATAAAAGCATCCCTTCACCCCTTCCTTTCACACCCATTCATCCTAGAGGTGTTCGCGAATTGGATTGGATTGGTTTTGAGGCAAAAAGCCATCCAATACAATCAAGAAATCATTATGTAGTTTGGATTAGATCGGTTAGGATGTACCATGAAATCTGATCTGATATATATTGGTTTGGACTAGATTGGATTTCAATTTTTAGAAAATACCTTAAAAATAAATAACTTACTATAGAAATCACATACTAATAGTAGTAATGGACAAGTAACATGATAATTCCAACTGAAAAATCCAAAAACTAATATGATAAATCTAACAACCCATAAGGCCAAAAATGACATACCATGTTACTAACAAATGACAGGCATTGCCATTTGGGCCTGAGCTATTTTACTTTTAGAAACTATAGAAACAAAGGAAATATATTGGGCTTTTATGTAACAAGTCCAAAGTAGTACTAGTAGTAAAAAAACTTTGGATCAGTTTGGATTTGATTGGTTGTTGAAGGTGGAACCGAAATCCAATCCAATCCATTAAAAAATATCAGTTTTTTCAGTTATCAGTTTTTTTGTTATTGGTTTTTTCGGTTATTGATTTTTTGGTTTGGTTGAGCGGTTTTTTTAGATTGAATTAGATGATGAACACCCTTAGTTCATCATTCTCATATCCATTAGCAACCAATAAGCCACAACTCTTCAATTTTTCTGATTCTAAATGTTTCCCTTCCATCAAATTTTAGTTACAAACATTTAATTGTAACTTTTCAAATTTTGTAACTGAGAATTTCAAACACCCATTCCTCTTTCAAACCCTAAGTCTCCTACCTTTTCATATACCTTCTCTATCCTTATAAATACACCCTTCATTATGCAATATGGCATCAAGACCAACTAGAAACATAGTGAAAATTGAGAGGTTGAGAGCCATGGAACGAGAAAGGGATGCAAGAAAGAGAAAGGGGGTTGCCACCTTTAGCAATCCACATTCTCCTCTCCCCCCTAAGAAAAGCAAGAAATCTAAAGAGAGAAGGTCAAAGCACTAACATGACTATGATTAGAGATGATTTAGAGACGCCAAGGCTGAACAAGATTACGAGCAGTACTTCAAAGTATGAAGTGTTATGCATGAGAGAAGTTGGACTTACTTCAATAAAGTTCTGGGTCAGGGATATCAAGAACTGACCCAAGAATTTTACTCCAACCTGCACTTGAATGAAGATGCTAAAACTAAAGATAAAGTGCCTTACAATTCATTTATTAGAGGTGTAGTTATTGAGTTCTCTACTGAAATCCTAAGGAAAGCGCTGACAATTTCAAGCATGGAAGAAGGAATAGAGTGTAAATATGCGAAGTTGTTGCAAAGGATCACAAAGCTTGAACACCACTCCTTTGTGAAGTGAGTCATAGAGGTATGCTACAAGGAAGGGATGCAGTTTGAAACAACTGTTAGAGGTGGTTCGAAGTTTATGCATAAGAATTTTCTACTCCTATTCCTTTTAATCCAATGTCAATATGTCATATCTTCAATTCAACCAGTGGCTCACTTTACTGAAATTATGGTTAAGCATATAATACCCATTTACTATTTAATAGAGGGATTGTTTGTTGATTTGGCTAAATTAATTTTATCTGATATGGTGAGTGTTATCTATAAAAGGGTGCATTTTCCATTTTGTTCGATTATTACTCATTTAGCCAAGAAGCAAGGGGTCAAGGTCCATGATGAAGAATGTATAAAGATTAAATCTGAGAGGGCATTGGACAATAATTGGGTCCAAGAGTGAATACATGATGCACCTAAGAGAGAAGTTCCACAAAGGCCTCAACAATACATTCCACTAGCCCCTACCTTGACAAATTTAATGGCAGAAGTGCAAGCGATGAAGCGAATGCAATTGGGCACCTATGACTTGGTACTTAATCATGATATTTTGCTGAGGAAAATGGCAACCACGATGAACTTAGATGTTGATGTGGGAACAAACATACCCACAGATCCCGATCAGTGGTTGGCCTCGATTAGCTTTACCATTCCTCCACAAATTCTACCATAACGCCCTGAGTTCCGTCCAACCCAAGACGTACCAATGCAGGATGTAGCGGATTATGAAGAGAATGAAGAGGAAAATGTTGATGAAGATGATGAAAAGTAATGGCAGAATTTTAGACAAGAAAGAAAAATATGTTTCTTTATGTTTCGATTTTTGATGTTTTCTTTTCTAGTGTTAGATTTCTTTAAATTTGTGTCATTTAAAATCTAAAATTTTCAATTCCTATACTTTAAATTAATGTAATGAAAAAATATTTCAAGTTGTGTTTTTGTATTTCATACCATTGTACAGCACCCCACCTTTCATTTTGTTTTTCAATACTGTTTCATTGTTATTTTCATTTCCTTAAAAATAGTTCCATTTCTAGCCAACAACCACCTATCATGCTAAAGGTAATAAATGGAAGTGCTTTATCCCTATCTCTTTGATACTTTGAAAGCTAAAAAAAAATTAGATGATTAAGTAGGTTGTTAATATTTTAAATAAGTTCAGACTTACTCACCCCAATTCTGAGATAGCTTGTCTTAGGCATATTGATAAGTCTTGAAAAGACTTATTTATTAGTATTTTTCCTAATTATATTTTAATCATTTAAATGGAAAAATAATTATTATTTTATTCATTTAGTAATTAATTAGAATTTTTAGTGATTTAGATAAATAATAATGTATTTTATTATTATTAAGTAAATAATTAATTATTGATTAAATTAGGATATTTAATGAAAAGGGAAATTTTCAGGTGCTGTCAATGAATCACTCAACGTACCCACCCCCAAAATCAGTGTACCCACGCCTGTTGATCTTGATCTAAACAGCAACCAAGTGTGCTAACTTTCCCAACATTAATGTGCCTATGCGTACCAGACCAAGCATTAGACCTACCCACCAGAAGCCAAGCGTAACTACACCAGACTTCAGTGTAGGTACGCCTATGAGGATGCCTTCCAGACTGAACCATGCGTAACCACGCTTCCACCAGCGCCCCTACGCTCAAGGCACACCCAGCATCAGGACCTAACTCCAGTAGGCCAGTATACTCACGCTGGGTTCCAGTGTGCCTACGCCAAGCATCAACGTGCCCATGCTCAGTCTCAATATTCCTACACTCAGCTGCTGTTTCCTAGTATAGCCAGTCAGCGTACTTACGCCCATACCTGGCGTACTTACGCCAAGTGACTGGTCCCCTTGGCTGTTAATTTATTTTTAGATTTTATAATTTTGTATTTTCATTAATTTAAGTTTGTTATTTATTTTGCATATTTTAATTACATTTATTCTCTGTAATTATTTAATTAGGAGTTTTAGTTAGCCTAGAAAAGTTATTTATAGTGATATTGTAAAGGCAAAAGAAACTAATTCAGAACTAACTTTCAGATCTAATTCATTCTCTGATTTCTCTCATCTTTCTAGACCTTCTCTCTCTAAATTCTCTCATCCCTAACCTCATTCTCTGTATCCATTTTTGTTCTCTTCCATGAGTGCTTTAATCCCTGGGATTGGGATTAATTAAAACTGCATCTAAACTTAGATTCAAGGGGTGAAGTTGAAGATTCACTTGAGGCAAGTTTTGAACATTGGAAGTGTTGGATCATACCTCTTGGTTTGGGAAATCCAAGGCTCATTCAAAAGTGATCTCCAGAGAAGAATCATGGTGAGAGCTTCAGATTGCATTTCCTCACCTAGTTGCTTCATACCTAAGGAATTAGGTGAATAGCTAGGGTTCCTTTTAATTTCGTAATTGGATTTGACATGATCTGATACCTAAGGAATTAGGATTTCTTTGTGTTGAATTAGTAATGATTATCTAAGGAATTAGGAGTTATTCATCTGTGAGATTGAACCATGCTTTAATTGAATCCAAAGCTGTTGTCATTAGGATTTAAGTGAAGTTATGTGTTGAGATCAATTCTAATTTGCATGTTTAGTTTAGATTACTTGCTGACTTAATTCTACTTGTGACACTAATATATGAAAATTCACAAAAACAATATAAAATTCAGAAAACTTGCAAGACTTAATTGGCTCTGTTGTGAGTTTTAGCTAGAGACTTCTCAAGATTGTGGTACTTAACACAATCCCTATGGGAACAATCAAATACATTACTTTTTAACGATTGGTGCGTTTGCCAAGATTTCCATCATCTGATAAGAATGCATCACATATACTTAATCCTGATGCAATACTAATACGTGCTGGTTTTCTTGGAAATTTTTTGCCATACTTGCCATGTTTGATTGTAATGTATTTGTGATAGCCTAGGATGATAATCTGAACTTAATGCAATGCTTTAAGTTTGGGGATGTGGTATTTGATGCTTGCCTTTATCTATAATGAGATTTATGCCTATGTTATCTATTGTGAGTGTGCTTGCCTAGGAATTTTGTGGCTGAACTTGCTTTTTCCCTTGCTTATGTATATTTACAATTGGCATATGGAAATGATGAAGGCCATGTTTCATGATTTAACTAGAGCCAAAAATAGCCTACCTTGTGCATATTTATCCATTGACCTTTATATTTGAGCCTAAGCCTATTTATTCTATATATATTACCTAACATTACAAGCCTTGAAAATCTGAGCAAAAACCATGAGTAAACCTTTGATATACTACATTGTGGCTTGTCTTTGTCTTGATTAGTTGCTAAGGGACTAGAAACATTTAAATTAGGGGATGTAGAGTGTGCCCCCACAGCAAAATAAAGGCATACTCTGACAAAAGTAGACAATCTGAAAAATTTTACAAGAGATTGATGAAGGTCAAGTAAGAAGGTGCAAAAGAAAGAGAAAAGAAAGTCCAAAGGATAAACAAAAGAAAAGTTAAAAAAGAGCAAAGCTCTGAAATAAAAATTTAAGGAAAATCTAAGAATATATAAAAAGAGTAAGCACCAAAAATAATCAACCTTCATCATTCTTTAGAAAAATAGTGGTGTGAAAAGAAAGTGAGTAAGGCAAGGCAAGACAAACTTAAATGAATTATATCCTTTACCCTTGCATTGATTAGAAAAACAAAAATAGAGCTTGTAACTTAACCACATCACAAGCCAATAAAGTCCTACTGATCCATATGCAATTACTTATATGTATAATTGCTTAGGGAAGTTGCAAGCATATGCTTACATGTTGCTTGGCAAGTGAGTGTGCATATTTATGAAACCTTAAACACTTAAGTACAGAGAGTGATACATATAACTTGTGAGCTTTTTGAAGCACCATCATCATAGCTTCCATTCTTAAGGATTGTATTCAGATTATTTTGGATCAATTGAAAGGTTTATCATTTGTGCATTGTAGTTGGACTTGTGTAGGTTTGACTCAGTATGGAAAATGAATCAGTGCAATGAATTGAAACTTTGAGTTGTTACTTGAGGACAAACAACATTTAAGTTTTGGGATGTGTGGTGTCCCTCCTAATAATTAGAATTTGAATAAAGTATTTATACTTGACACGACTTAATATTGAATTTAAATAAAATTGGGAAAATAATTAATCTGAAACAGCTCGGTGGTGATTCATGATTTACCTCAGGTTAAATGAAAACAAGGATAAATTTTTTCACGTTCAGACCCCGATAACAAATCATGAAGACCCCAAGCAGTGCTAATTATAATAACACTAATACATGCGCAAGAAGTACAAAAGTATACACAATGCAGAATACAGACAAAAATACACAAAAGTCCCACACTTTATGTTGAGAAAATAAGAGAGGAAAGTAAGATAGGACAATCTCACTCAAGCAAAATCCAATTCGCTTGAGTGAGTGCCAACATGAGTCAGGAAGCGCGAATTCGTTCAAGCAAAACCACCCTCGCTTGAGTGAAGAACACACAAAATCACACCAACCCTTCTCGCTCAAGCGAGTCACCATTCGCTCGAGCGAGAATTAACAAAGGATCAAACATGGCACCTCGCCCAAGAGGGATGTCACGCGCTCAGGAAAATAAGGAACAAGGAGCAGCCACGCTAACTTTGCTCAAACGAGATTCCACTAGCTTGAGCGAGAAGCTTACAGAACCAGGATGCACCACTTTGCTCAAGCAGGACATCTTCCGCTTGAGTGAAATACAGACAGAAGCTCACAGACACAATCTCGCTCGAGCGACCCCCATCTTGCTCAAGCAAGAATCCCACAGAAACTATAGCTTGCTTAAGGGAATGACTCGCTTGAGCAAAAATACCCTCACTCAAGTGAGAAATACGGGTTTGGCCTAAATTTTGGATTTCCAAGGTATCTGACTCTTTCGCTTAGGCTCCAGTTGGCACCAAATTTTATAGGCAAGGTCCATTTGCCCAAATTTCATCACATGCACAAGATATGCATAAAGATGCATTTAAAGCAAAATGACTCAACCTAAGATGTGAAACCTATCCAAAGAACATCCAACTAGGAAAAATATATATGCACAAGTTATAGATGAGGTCAGGAGCCTAACGGTCCCTTCCGAGGGTTTCAAAACCCACCGAATCACAAAATCACCCATCCAGTTGTTAAGTTCCACATAACTTCACCTATTTCCCCTGATATGCATAATATTATTTTCATTTATCTTTCCAGATATTCATTCATATTCACACATACAATACAATACATGTCTATTAAAAATACATCAAGCAAATGGCTTCGTGCCATACACACACATTATCAATTCATCAGTCATGCAAGTATTAAAAATTCGTCATCATTTTAAAATTAATTCCTTAAATCTATTGGAACTAAAAATTTAGTTATCACACAATTCAACTATACATATGTTCATAATTAAAGCAATTCACTAAACTATTACATAGGATACAATTGCACATCTTTCTTGGCATCATCTCCTTACTTGGCACTTTCTTCCGGGGCATCCACACCTTCCCTGTCACTGGTTACTAAAAGACAAGAGAAAAAACAGCAAGGGTAAGTGTTTGGAAACAAAATCATAATTAAAATAAAATGGTAAACACAATGTAAGAGTGGAAAATTCTAATGCTTTACCATTATTACCACTTAGTTTCTCAAGTCCGCTACAAGCTTATATACATGTCAGGTTACAACAATCATCATTAACATTATATCTCCACACACTTTACTATCTGCTAGTTTACACATCATTACGATGACATTAGGAAACACATCACTGACTCTCATCATGCAATATGACGCCTAGTATCCAGATACTAAAAGGATCGACCTTCAGCTGGTGGTTCTACTTGACACCTCGTGAACCCGACTTAGTTCACCGAGCCCGACTCGGCTCTCCACCTCAACCACTAGGTCCTACTTGACCACTGGTAGCTCAACTAGATCTCAAATGACCACAGGAGCCGAAAACGAGGGGTGAAATATACCGTCGGCCATCCCACACCACATAATCACATAAATATATCTCAAATCGCATATTTCTTTATCAATAACAAAAAATACCTGGGGTGGCCACACAGACCAGGCCCCCGTAACACATATTTACATCTCCTCAATACATATATATTAACTCATCATTATTCATTAAGTTCACCATATAAGGTTCAATCACCAACATACACTCATTAAACTCATAATTCAAAGTCTAACATATCAAATGCAACCACATACTCAGATTTCTCATCAAAATACAATCACTATATATTTCCACTCACAAATAGTAAGACGATTCACATATATTCCATGCAAATCAGTTCATCAACACTATTTCTTCCTAAATCATCAATTAATAGCATATTTATACCATCATACATATATATATTTATCATCTAACCTTACTCCTAAATTTCTTGTATTCTATAAACATTATATTGTTTTCAAACCTAATTATACACTAACCAGTTTTAATTAATTATGACCCAAACACTCCCCCTACCTCGATTCCAAGCTTCAACAAGTTGTTCTTTGTGTCAGTTACAGCCCCCGATCAAATTGTTCGCCGCTCCGCCTTCGATTCTGATACCAACTTCGATTGACAATTTCCCAACGCCATTCCAGCACCTACAAATGTCAAAACATATAATTCATTAACATTCCATCGATCCCATCACCCTATAAGTGATTTTTGAGCTCCATATTACCATAAAACATAAAATCACAACCCCCCATCACGTATGCAACTCATGGCTAGATAGAGAAAAAGAAGATGAAGAAGAAAGCTCAAACTTGGAGGTGCACATGGACATACCTCGAGGTCCTGACTCCAAAAATGTGGTTAATTTGAAGTTCCAATGTGAAATGGGCCGCCAATTAGAGCTAAAAGCTAACAGCCATGGAAAGGAAGTAGAGATGAAGAAACTCGCATGAATTTTGTGGAAGAAGAAGAAGTCCCATTTTTCTTTTATTGTTTCAAGGGCATATTGGTCATCTATCCTTTTCTCTTTCCTTTTTCTTTTAAAACTTAAATTAAAACTTACCTTTTAACCCTTTGGTAACTTTTAAACTTACCATCACTTATCTAAATCTTATTTAAATTTTAATAATCAACCAATCAATAAATTCATTTAATTCCATAACATTTAATTATTTAAAATTGTATTTATATTAATTAATAATAATTTCCAAAAATCTAAAATTAATTTAAAGATAATTATTAAAAATTTTTCGCTAATCACGGATTTGAATTAATTACCTGGGATGTTACAAGATGTGATAAGCCCTGAAAAGGCTTACTTATTCAAGTTATTTTTTGTCATTTTTGCTTAATTAACAATACATATTTATGAATTTATAAGCAAAAATAGTAAATATTCACTAAGTTGATGAAATTATTCAATTTATAAATTCATTTTTGATAGTAATTATGTTATTTTTAGTTTAATATTGTAATTATTTAAATTCTTGTATTTTAATCCCAACGTATTGTATTTTATCTAACATGGTACATTGGAAGTTTGGTTGTTATGTATGTTTCAGGATTAAGGTAAGAAGGCACAAAGGAGTAATTGCACAAGTGCCTAGCAACCAAACAACCAAGCAACTGCATGTTTTAGGTCTCACTGGCATCCATATGCTCACTCCCACGCTGGCTTGTACGCACACACTTAGGACCACCTTCGAGACCCTTAGCGTTCCTATGCTGCCTCTTACACCCATACCTACACTCCACCATCAAGCATATCTAAGACCTATGCATGGCTACGCCCATGGGGGTGAGTCCATGTTGGCAACACATCATAATCAAGTACTACTCTAGAGGCACAACATTCAAACACCAGCCACACACCCACTCTTATGTCAGGCATCTCTACCACTCTAGGGACCAAGCGTCTACATGCCCTTCACACGTTACACCATACGCTCATAATTCACTTCCATCAACCCTTGGTCCAGGAAGCCAACATTACCAGGCTGAGGACAAGCATCCATATGCTCACTCTCTGATCCATGTCCACTTCACTAGCATTCCAAACGCCCACATCACTATTCATATGCCCATGACACATGCACCTTACTTAGTTATTTTTCAGACTTATATGTACTATATTTTTAGTTAACTTAAGTTAACTAATTTATTTGTACCTTTAGTAATGAGGACACACTAAGGGAGGACCCTCACACCACCCTAGAGAAAGGACTGGAAGCTTAGAAAGGTCCCCTCACAAGGGCTAGGACCAAGAAGGCCAAAGAGAGCATTCACAAAGCATTAACCTCCTATCTCTCTTTGCTTAGTGGGCCCAAGCCCAATGAGGACACCTTGAGGATCTACTCACACTTCTCTTGTAATATAGTTCCTAATTAGATTTTCTAGGTTTATAGGTTTTAATTGGGCCTTGCAAGGTCAATTGGGCCACTTTAGGGCCATGTACTTCATTTTGGGCCATGTATAGGCCATCTTCCTTTCCCTTTTCTCTTTTGGGCCTTGGACCCTTGAACCAAGCCCATTATCTCACCCCTTGGCCGAAATTCCCTTGGCCTATATAAAGGTCTCTCCTTTTGTAAAAACTACACAATTAATGCCATTTGAGATTTTACACTTTCTAAGTGAGTTTTTAGTGAGAGAAGCTCTCCCTTCTCTCTAGGTTAGAGTGAGCTCTAGCAAGCTCTCATTCAAGGGGTTTCCTTCCTCTTGGTGGTGAGTTCAAGGGAGTTATCTCCTCTTGGAGTGGCCTCCTACCCACCTTCTCCATTCCATCTTCCACTTTCCTCTTTCTTCCTTTCATTTCCTTTCATCTCCTTCTCTTTTATCTTCTAAAATCCATGTAGTTCTTGAGTATTTTGCTCCTTTTTCCATTTGGTTTTCCCTTGGCAAGTTCATTCAATCAAGGCTTTTAGAGGTAGAAGAAGAGAAGATCCCTAGATCCACCCTTCTTCAAGTGGTTAGAAGAAGTTCCTACATCATTTAGTAATGGCATTACTGTAAATAGTTTTAGCTTAGGATTTTAGTCAAACTAGGAAACTATATATAGATGTAATGTCTTTAATGTAAAGGGGGGATCCACCATAGTAACTAACTAAATTACAGATTCATTCTCAGATTTCTTTTCTCTCTCTAAATATTTTCTCCCACTAGATGCTCTCATCCCTAATCTTCATTCTCTTTATTTTATTTTGTTTCCTATCCATGAGTGCCTAATTCTCTTAGATTAGGATTGAATAAAGCCTTTATATCTCTAAATCTCAAGTGGATGAAGTTGAAGATGCATTAGAGTAGGTTCTAAACATAGCATTTGTTCATCTTTAACCCTAGGATTGGGCCCCAATAGTAAATCATGAGAACCCAAGGCGATGCCAAATATAATAACGTAGAATTCATGCCTAAAAGTGCTAAATTATGTATCATAGAGCAAATGAGCAAAAACATGCAAAAATCCCTACAAAATAATATGCCATCTATTGAGAAAACAAGAAAAGGGCAAGGCAGGCCAATCTCGCTTAAGCGAGCGAGAGTATACACTAGGGAACATGATTTGCTCAAGCGGGACCATTTCGCTTGAGCGAAAGATAAACAGAAATCATACATAACACTCTCACTCAAGTGAGATATTACTCGCTCAAGCAAGAACACAAAGAGGATCAGACATGGCTCCTCACCCAAGCGGGATGCCACTCGTTCAGGCAGAAAAGGGACAAAGAGCAGCTACATGATAAATCAATTTTAATACACTTCTTATAGTTTTACACTTGGGGTTTATTATATAATTACTATGTTTAATAATAGTATTTTAATTAAGTTTTATGTTGTTTAGTTAAATTGAAGTATTATGTATATATGGTTCAATTTTCGTTTTTTGTATGTATCTTGAGTATCTTGCCTTGTTTTGGCCATAACTTGGGCTTTTGTGATCCAAATGGGCTAATCTTGGAGCCCATGGAAAGCTAAGACAGAGACCTACATCATGATGATCAGATTTGGTTATTTTGCATCTGAAAAAATGAAGAAATAGAGCTTGAATCAATCAGCCATCATGTGTCCCACAAGCATTGACATAGTTCACCAAAATACACATATCTGGAGCTGTAGATGTCCAAATAATCTCATTCTTGCGCCAAATTCTTAATAAGACAGAGATCTACAACGTTCATGTTGAAGGGTTTTCAAACTTCAGCCATCTAGATGGTCATATGTGACTCACAAGGTGGAGAAGATAAAGAGGAGAATGAATTTCAACACCTACCATTATCTTCTTTTGAATTATTGTAATTTCAAGCCCACCAATGTTGAAAAAATGCATTAATGATTAGAAAATGAATGTATAGTATCATGATATCTTGCCTATAAATAGATGCTTGAAGTTGTAAGGAAGATACACAAGAGATACATAAGAAATATATGCTTTAGTTTTCATTACATTTTTATATCTTTGCTTTAGTTTCTTAAGTTTTAGTTCTTTCTCTTGCTTTATTTCTTTGTTCTATATTCCATCCCTTAAGTTATGGTTTTCATTTCCCTTCCTCAATATCAAGTAAGTTAATTTTATTATTTGTTATTTACTTTTATAATCAAAGTTATAGTAAATTTAATATTAGCTTTCATTGTTAAAAATTATCATGGAAGCTTAATCTTTTAAAATCAACTCAAGGAATTTAATTTTTCTTTATGTTAACTTTCAGTTCTTGCTCTTAATATTTTGATTGAAGATAATTACTTTTCTTTGTTTCTCAAACACTTATGATGGTAGATTATTTAAGTGTATAACCGATTGGTATATAATTAAACAATCTATAATCTAAACTGATGTTAATTGGTTAATCAATAATCAATTTGAGAACAAAGATTCAATCACTAAATAAGATATTTCTGTTTAGTTTCTTAACTCAATCAAATTATGGTTTTAAAGTTATTTTAGTAATTAATAAGAACATATTGATTGATTATTCTTATTAGTTCATTAATTCAATTCTAGAAGATTTTCTAGAATATAATCATTTAGGGATTCCAAATGATTCAAGGTTGAAAAATTAATTATATTTAATCATATTTGTGATCAATGATTAGTTAACTAAAGATTTATTAATTCCTTGGGTTGGTTGTTTTTAAATTTGATTATTCTTATCATAAATTTACTTTTTGCACTATTATATAATCACTTAATTTTCCTTTCAATCTCAACACAAACCCCCCCTTTGTTATAATTAAATTGAGTGTAACTAATTGAATTAAGGTCCTCGAGAGACGACTAAGGTTGTTCACCTTATACTATATTAATTTAACTTTTTATTTGACCCGACAACGACAGCGTGTCAAATTTGGCGCCATTGCTGGGGACCTTTGGTCCTAATTATTTGCATTCAATTACCTAATATGTTTTACATTTTTTTTGTAGGTGTGCTGAAGATATTCAGGTTTGGTTGAATGTGGGCATATAAAAAAATTTTTAAAAAAAATCCACTTTATTATATTCTTATTTATTTTCTAGTAATCTTATTTTCAACCATTGAAAAAAAAATATAAAAAAAACTTTAAATTTTTAAATATATGGTCTAAGCATTTCATAATTAAAATGATAACTTATTCCTTTTATTACATAGTTATAGTATTTTGTTACAATATATGTAGATGTATTGTGTATGACTAGATTTAATCCTGAACCACTATATTCTTTTGATCCTGAAATAGATAGAACATTTCATCAATTAGTTAGATCATCTAAGAAACTATTAGACAATAATAATAATAATAATAATAATAATAATAATAATAATAATAATAATAATAATAATATTCTAGCTAATAGCATAAGTAGTGAAACTAAACCTTCAACTTCTAATTATTTGTATAACATGGCTGAAAAGACATTAAAAGAACTAGCTACACCAAATGTCACTAATCAAAGATCATGCATCTTATATCCTGAGGAAGATGTTCCTTTTGTGCTTAAAACTGGTTTAGTTCATTTGTTACCAACGTTTCATGGTCGTGCAGGTGAAGATCCTCATAAACACTTAAAAGCATTTCATATCCTTTGCTCTACCATAAAACCTAAAGGGGTTTCAAAAGAACATGTAAAACTTAAAGCTTTTCCTTTCTCCCTAGCAGATATCGTTGAGGATTGGTTATTTTACCTTCCTCCTGGCTCCATTACAAGTTAAGATGACCTAAAGAAAATGTTTCTTGAAAAAAAATTTCCCGCTTCAAGAACTTCCTCAATTAGAAAAGAAATATGTGGCATCCGGCAACATGACCGGGAAAATCTTTATGAATACTGGGAAAGATTTAAAAGATTGTGTGCTAGTTGTCCCCATCACCAAATTACTGACCAACTTCTCATACAATATTTCTATGAAGGTCTTAATCCAATGGATAGAACTTTGGTTGATGCAGCTAGTAGTGGTGCTTTGCAAAATAAAACTACAAATGCAACAAAAACTTTAATTGAGAACATGGCTGTTAATGCTCAACAACATGCCACTAGAAATAATTCTGTAGTAATTAAAGGAGTCCATGAAATTGAAACTACTAATGATGGAGATAAAAAATGGGAAAGTAAATTTGCTGAACTAGCAACACTTATGAAAAATATTATTGTGTCTCAAAAACAACAACCTGCAACCCCTGCTAAGGTATGTTCTATTTGTACTTCATTAGATCATTATACCGATTGTTGTCCTACATTACAGGAAGCTAAAATTCCTGATGAAAATCCTCAAGTATGTGCTGCCAACTTATACAATAACAGACCACAACAACAGCATATAATAATTATGATCTTTTTTCTAACAGATATAATCCTGGTTGGAGGAATCACCCTAATTTAAGATGGGGTAATTCTTCACAACAACCTCATGCACCTTTTCAGGTAAATACTGGACCAAGCAGACCTTATCAACCTCCTCATATTCAACAACAAGTTACACAAATAGCTGCACCTTACACTAAGAAATCAAATTTGGAGGAATTGATAAAGCAAATGTCAGTAGATAATTTGAACTTTCAAAAAAGAACTGAGGCTACAATTTAGACTCTTGAAAATCAGATTTGTCAATTGGCTACATCTTTAAACCATGTGCAGTCTCAAGGTTCAGATAAGTTGCCCGCTTAGACAATTGTCAATCCTAAAAATGTATGTGCAATTACTTTAAGATCTGGTAAAGCTATCCATGGACCAGAAAAACAACAACAAACTGAAAATACTATTGTCACAGAAAAACATGCAGAAGAAGTTTTAGATAGTTCAAGTAATAATAGTAATGATATATCTCTTACAAATACTCCTTCTGCAGCTGGTCCTGATAAACAACATATCCCTCTTCCATTTCCACAAAGACAAAAATCTATACAAAATAAGAAAATAGATGAGGAGATCTTGGAAACATTTAGAAAAGTATAGGTAAATATACCTTTATTAGAAGCCATCAAGCAAATCCCAAGATATGCCAAATTCCTTAAAGAAC
Source organism: Clitoria ternatea (assembly GCA_037962975.1). NCBI lineage: Eukaryota > Viridiplantae > Streptophyta > Magnoliopsida > Fabales > Fabaceae > Clitoria > Clitoria ternatea. The sequence continues at coordinate 185,021,687 of CM075669.1, forward strand.
TATGCACTAATAAAAGAAGACTAAAAGGCAATGAAAGGATTAACATAAGTAGAAATGTGTCTGCATTAATTGAGAAACCTTTGTCACATATACCAGAAAAATATAAAGACCCTGGGATGTTTACCATTCCATGCATAATAGGCAATAACAAATTTGAAAATGCCATGCTAGACTTAGGTGCATCTATTAATGTTATGCCTATGACTGTATTTACTTCACTTTCCCTTGGACCTTTGTAAACTACAGGTGTGGTTATACAATTAGCAAATCGAAGCTCTGCACATCCTGCAGGAATTATTGAAGATGTCCTTGTTAAAGTTAACGATTTAATTTTTCTTGCAGATTTTTATGTTCTAGATATGGAAAGTGAGAATTCCACCAATAAAGCTCCAATAATTTTAGGTAGACCATTCTTAAAAACAGCCAGAACAAAGATAGATGTGCATGCAGGAACACTTTCTATGGAATTTGGAGATAGTGTGGTTAGATTCAACATTTTAGATGCTATGAAGCATCCTACTGAGGATCATTCTATTTTTCAAATTGACTTAATAACTTATTTAGTTGATGATAATATTATTAAGTTGTTTGGTGATGTTGATTTTCCTATATTGTCTGATTTTTGTGATTCATTTGTTTGTGATTCATTTGTTTGTGATTCATGCATGGATTCTCATCAATGCAATGTGTTTGCTGAAATTGAGAAATATCTACTTAATGATAATAATGATCCAAACTCCCTTAAAACAGAAAATATAGTTCTAGATGTTATTTCAAAAGAATCAGAGTGTGATAATTTGATTAAAGTAGTTATAAATACATCTGATTATGTTGAAGTACAAGTTGCTGAGACAAATTTAACCAAATTGATTTCTTCAATAATGCAGCCTCCTATGTGAGAATTAAAACCTCTTCCTGAACATTTAAAGTATGCATATTTAGAGAAAGATAAGAATCTTCCAGTGATTATTTCTAACAAATTAAATGTTGATCAAGAAATAAGGTTGTTGCAGATTATAAGGAAGCATAAGAAAGCAATTGGTTGGACTTTGACAGATATCCCAGGTATTAGCCCTTCCATGTGTAAGCATAGAATTCTATTAGAGGAAGAAGTTAAACCAGTAAGGCAACCACAAAGAAGACTTAATCCTCAGATCCTTGATGTAGTTAAAAAAGAGGTAACAAAATTATTACAAGCTGGCATCATTTACCCTATATTAGATAGCACTTGGGTCAGCCATGTACAAGTGGTTCCCAAAAAGTCTGGAATCACAATGGTTAAAAATGAAAATGATGAACTAATTCCTACCAGAATCCAAAATAGTTGGCGAGTATGCATTGATTACAGGAAACTTAACAAAGCAACCCCAAAGGATCACTTTCCTTTACCTTTCATTGATCAAATGTTGGAACGACTGGCAGGTAAGTCACATTACTGCTTTCTAGATGGATTTTTAGGTTACTTCCAAATTTATATTGCACTAGAAGATCAAGAAAAAACAACATTTACATGTCCTTTTGGCACTTTTGCTTATAGGAGGATGCCTTTTGGCTTACGCAATGCCCCTAGTACCTTTCAACGATGCATGATTAGTATCTTTGCTGATTTTCTTGAAAATTGCATGGAAGTATTTATGGATGATTTCACAGTATATGGTTCATCATTTGATGCTTGCTTAAATAGTCTAGATAAAGTATTACATACATGCATTAAAACTAACCTTGTTCTTAATTATGAGAAATGCCACTTCATGGTAGAAGAAGGAATAGTTTTAGGCCATGTAATATCTAAAAAAGGCATAAAAGTAGATCCTGCAAAAATTAATGTAATTTCTCAATTACCTTATCCTTCTTGTGTGCGAGATATTCGTTCTTTTCTTGGTCATGTAGGTTTCTATAGAAGGTTTATAAAAAACCTCAGTAAGATAACCCTTCCGTTGTCTAACTTACTACAAAAAAATATAACATTTGACTTTAATGACAAATGTAAAGAGGCTTTTGATTGCTTAAGGAAAGCTTTAACTACCACTCCTATCATCCAGGCACCAGATTGGTCACTTCCATTTGAACTTATGTGTGATGCATCAAATTATGCATTAGGAGATGTTCTTACTCAAAGAGTAGGTAAAGTACAACATGTTATTTACTATGCTTCACGAACTTTAGATACTGCACAAATAAACTATACTACCATGGAAAAAGAACTGCTTGCGATTGTGTTTGCTTTTGATAAATTTAGATCTTATTTGCTCAGTTCAAAAGTGGTTGTATATTCAGATCATGCAGCATTAAAGTTCCTTTTAAAGAAACCAGATGCAAAACCAAGATTAATCAGGTGGATGTTGCTGCTCCAAGAATTTGACATTGAAATTAAGGATAAAATTGGAGCAGAAAATTTGGTGGCTGATCACTTAAGCAAAATTGAAAAAGAACTTGACCCAATTTCCATTAGAGATGATTTCCCTGATGAACAACTTATGGGAATACATGATTCCACTCCATGGTTTGCTGATTTGGTAAACTACTTAGTTGCTTCTGTTACTCCCATACATGCATCTAAACAACAAATAATAAAACTAAAAAGTGATTCTAAATACTATGTTTGGGATGATCCTTACTTATGGAAACTTTGTAGTGATCAAGTCATTAGAAGGTGTGTACCTAAAAATGAATTTCATTCCATTCTTACATTTTGTCATACATATGCATGTGGAGGACATTTTGGACCTCAACGTATAGCAAGGAAAGTATTAGAATCTAGTTTGTATTGGCCAACAATTTTTCGTGACGCTTATACATTTTGTAAATCTTGCGAACGATGTCAAAGAATGGGAAACATATCTTGTAGAAATGAGATGCCTCAACAACCCATATTATTTTGTGAAATTTTTGATGTTTGGGGCATAGATTTCATGGGACCTTTTCTTGTATCTTTTGGTTTTGTTTATATACTACTTGCAGTTGATTATGTGTCTAAATGGGTTGAAGCTAAAGCTACTCGAACTGATGATTCTAAAGTTGTTGTAGATTTTATTAGATCACACATATTTTACAGGTTTGGTATTCCTAAAGCCATTGTTAGTGATCAAGGATCACATTTTTGCAACCATAAAATGGAGTCCCTTCTTAAAAAATATGGAGTTATGCATAAGGTTTCAACACCTTATCACCCCCAAACAAATGGGCAAGCTGAAGTGTCTAATCGGGAATTAAAAATGATCCTTCAAAAAAATAGTACAACCAAATAGGAAAGATTGGAGCAAAAGGTTAGAAGATTCTCTTTGGGCTTATAGAACAACTTATAAAACACCTATTGGAATGTCACCCTATAGGATTGTTTTTGGAAAATTATGTCACTTACCTGTAGAAATTGAGCACAAAGCTTATTAGGCAGTAAAACAATGTAACCTGGACTTAAATAAGGCCGGTAAAGAAAGGAAACTCCAACTACAGGAACTAGAAAAAATTTGTTTGGAAGCTTATGAAAGTTCTAAAACCTATAAAGAAAAATCCAAATCCTTTCATGACAAACAGGTCTTGAGAAAAAACTTTTTCATTGGACAAAAAGTTTTATTGTACAATTCACGTCTAAAGCTCATATCTGGTAAGCTTCGCTCTAAATGGGCAGGCCCATTTGAAATAACTAATATCTTTCCTTATGGTGTGATTGAAATTTCAAATAAAGCGACAAACAAGGTTTTCAAGGGTTCCAAGAGCATATAGATACAGAGGTGTATTTGTATGATGCCAAATATTTTGACTAATTTTTCCTAATAACAAAATTTAAAGAAAATAAAAAATAAAAAAATAAAAAATAAAAAAATGGATATCAATTAGTTACATCATCATTTTTTCGGTGCTAACACTTGTCTTAATCATTATTACTATTATTGTTTTGGCATTATTATCATTTTCTTGCAGTAGTTAAAAGGTCATCGTCAGGCTCGTGACGTTAAATAAGCGCTTGATAGAAGGCAACCTATCACCTTTTCACCTTCTTCATCTCTACTATTCTCTATAACCTCGTTTTCTATTCTCTCTTTTATAAACAGCTACAACTTCAAAGTAATCTGATAATGGAACAAACCCTTGCAAGACTTAAAGAAAGATTCCCTATACTTCCACGCGATGTGGTTGTAAAAATTTACAAAGCTCAAGTTCAAAGGTTAAAACTACTCACATATTTTGGCATTCTAGAGGATGTTCGTTGGCTTATTGAAGCAAAGGTACATCTTTCTGGTGAATTACATAAATCTTATATAAAACATTAACCAGGTATGGGACGTAGTTCTTATTCTAAAAAACAAAGAGCTAAGAGGATGGGAGTTTACCATAAGTGTGCTAGATGGAATTGTGATACACGTTGTAGAAACCCTGGAATGGTATCTATAAATCGGGAGGACAAAATTAAATTTATAAAGGATGGACTGAGTAAAGAGAACTTGGATAACTTAATCCAAACTCTCGTGACGCATCCATGTGGAATTGTTCAAGGAGTCCTTCTGAAATTATATGATCTATTCATTCAAGAAAAAGAAAACTATAGCCTTGGGAATCTGGCGTTAAATGACCCTGTTTGCCAGTTTATAAGAAAACTAGATGGGTAGCAAAAACCTCGACTCATAGAAGGCGTTTAAGCCATTACTGGACGTAAAACCAGAGGAAGATGTGAGCCACAATCACAACTGCTGTACATATTTACTGTTGTTTTCAATGTTTTACTTTTCTGAATTCACTTTGACTTTTAAAATTACCTATTTTTATTTTCTTCAATCATGTCTTTTCAAATTTCTTCATTACCATCATTTATTTTTATATAATAATAATTATGTAAACTTTTTATCTTTCATCAATTATTTCATCTCAGTTTTGATCTATATAAGGGAATATAACTCTATATGGAAAACACAAAAAAAGATAAAAAAAATCAAATCCATTTGTGTGTTTGGTGGATCCAACAATGGTAATTGTAAGGAGTACCTAATAGCAGCTACTAAGTTGGGAAAACTATTGGCTGCGAAAGAAATAAAGGTCTTGTATAGAGGAGGAGTACAGGGTTTGATAGGCTCCATGGCACTATCTGCACTAGTTGAAGGAAGCAACGTCTCTAGTATCATCCTACAACATGTTGGTATTACACCAGCTATTGCTGTAGGAACTGAGGTAAAAGTTACAAGCATCCATCAACGAATGGCTCGTATGGTTATAGGTGCTGAAGCCTTTATTGCACTTCCTGGAGGTTTTGGTACTTTTGAGGAAATATTTTGTATTTCATCATGGTGTAGCATGAACCTTCATAAAAAGCCATTAGGATTGTTAAATATTAATGGTTTTTATGCCAGTTTGTTAATGTTTTTAGATAAAACTATGGAACAGGGCCTTATAACTCAAGATGATCAATCATTCATTCATGCTTCTTCAAATGCAGATGAATTGATTGATATTTTGCAGAGCTTTTTACCCCAACCTCAACCCCTCTTGAAGCAAGATAAGGATCACACACACAAGGGAAAGAATCCAGAACCAGACACCACCCTTCGGTTATAACTTCTTTCTCACCTTTATCTATATTTAAAAAAATAATTAAAAAAAATAAAAATTGAAAAAAAATTGAAAAAAAATAGACTGTGGAAATCATATAAGACACTGAGGACAATGTCTTGAATAAGTGTGGGGGGTCTGAGCTATATATATTCTATTATTTTTTTTGTGAGGGATAGATAGAGTAAAGATTAATTTGGGAAAGTTACATCTAAAATCATAAAGATGCATCTTTGAGAACCAAAGTCTTGAGACGTATCCTTCACTATATAGTTTCAGTATCACTTTTGTTTAATTTTTTGTTTTAAAATAAAAAAATAAATTTTTTTTGTCATGAGTACTTTTGTTGGGATGGGCCGAGTAAAGAGTCCAAACTCTTGAGACGCATCCTCACAACAAATCTCACTCAAATAACCACAATCGTTTCACCTTCTTTATCAAATTATTTTAAAAAAAACACACATTCACACATAGCCACTATCTTTACTTTAGTGTCGCACCTTTGCCTTTACCTTCACCGGAATCATTTCCATTCGACATGAACCATTCTACAACCATAAACATCATCTTCATCATTCTCCAGCCGCAACACTTTGCCTTCATCCTTTTCTTTCAGATCAGAGCCACACCTCACCACTAGTCAATCATCAGGTTCTTTATTTTCTCTTAATGGATGATATAGCAGAGTCTTTTTATAGGCATACGAATGAATTAAGATGTATGTTATTGCTCTTGATGCTACTCATGGTTGTGTTGATGATATTTTTCTTTTGGGTTCTAACACAAGTCCCATGAAATTGGGTTATATGACACAATCAAATTGTTCAGTTATACTAATCATTTCACATGCAATTGAACTAACCAATTTGTTGTAGGTATCTTCGTTACTAAGCGCCCTTGAAAAAAAAAGTACAGAGCAAGAAGCATAAAGAACCAGATCTTGACACCAATATTTGGTTATGATTTATTTTTCCTTCTTTGTTTCTTGTCCATAAAAAAATCATCATTTTTCATTTTTTTTATTTTAAATTCTGCATACCCTTTACTAATTTTATATTTAATTTTTCTCAGTAATGAGTAATTAAATCACCCTTATCCAATATTTCATGACATGTTGTGAATAATTTCCTTGCATATTAATTTAATAAGTTTTTTGTAAAGATCAAATTGTATATGAATTGTGATAGATTGACCATCCTCAGTGAGATTTTAAGCGTAATTGGATGGATCATATTATGCCATCTTTCCTTTTTCTTCATTAACCCTTATTTATTAGTACTCTAGAACTAGACTTGTTTCTTTTTGATGTATTATGTTCCATGTGCATGCTTTAATGTGATTAAGGACATTTTTACTTAACTAACCACTAGCCATATGCCTTACCTTGCACATTTTCCATTGTGACCCACATTGAGCCTATATCCATTTCTTGATTTAGCCACATAATTAGCCAATAGCCAAAAAAACATGATCACCTTTGCTTAGGAATTGATTAGGAGTTTAGGAGTTACTATGAATAAAGGTTCTTGATGATTGTGGAAATGTACCCAAGATATGTATGTTGTTGTTTCATTGTTCAAAAAAGAAAGTAAAAAAAATAAAAAGGAAATGTTAAAAAAAAGAAAAAGAAAAAGAAGAAGTGGTAAATATATGTATGAAAATAATCAGGAGGATTTATTCTCATGTTTTATCCTCCATCATGTTTCATTTTGTTAAGTATTGAATTTCAAAATGTACTTCCACAATCACTGAATCACTTACTCCATTGCTCTTTTTCAATCGCCATACTATTTCATTTTATCCACCCTGTATCACCTTGGCCCCATTACAACCTTAATAAAGTCCTTTTGATCTCTGCATGCATATATGTTCAAGTATAGAAATTAGAAATTAAGATATAGACAACATGAAGAGAACATCTATCACATTTTCATCCACTCTGTGATTTGATCACTCAATTTGTGTAACTAGTATGTAATGCTTCTTATTCACACTTATCATGACTTTTTGATATAAGGGATGATGTGTATTACTTATTATTTTAGACTTCAAAAAAAAATTCAAAAATCAATTTGAAAAAAATCTCTTTCTGTTGTTTCTCATTTTAGTTTTTGGTTTGGTTTTGCCCTGGAGTGCAAAAGCTTAAGTGTGGGGGAATTTGATAAATCAATTTTAATACACTTCTTATAGTTTTACACTTAGGGTTTATTATATAATTACTATGTTTAATAATAGTATTTTAATTAAGTTTTATGTTGTTTAGTTAAATTGAAGTATTATGTATATATGGTTCAATTTTCATTTTTTGTATGTATCTTGAGTATCTTGCCTTGTTTTGGCCATAACTTGGGCTTTTGTGATCCAAATAGGCTAATATTGGAGCCCATGGAAAGCTAAGGTAGAGACCTACATCATGATGATCATATTTGGTTATTTTGCATCTGAAAAAATGAAGAAATGGAGCTTGAATCAATCAGTCATCATGTGTCCCACCAGCATTGACATAGTTCACCAAAATACACATATCTGGAGCTGTAGATGTCCAAATGACCTTATTCTTGCACCAAATTCTCAATAAGACAGAGATCTACAACTTTTATGTTGAAGTTTTTTCAAAATTCGGCCATCTAGATGGTCATATGTGACTCACAAGGTGGAGAATATAAAGAGGAGAATGAATTTCAACACCTACCATTATCTTCTTTTGAATTATTTAATTTCAAGCCCACCAATGTTGAAAAAATGCATTAATGATTAGAAAATGAATGTATAGTATCATGATATCTTGCCTATAAATAGATGCTTGAAGTTGTAAGGAAGATACACAAGAGATATATAAGAAATACATGCTTTAGTTTTTATTACATTTCTATATCTTTGCTTTAGTTTCTTAAGTTTTAGTTCTTTCTCTTGCTTTATTTCTTTGTTCTATATTCCATACCTCAAGTTATGGTTTTCATTTCCATTCCTCAATATCAAGTAAGTTAATTTTATTATTTGTTATTTACTTTTATAATCAAAGTTATAGTAAATTTAATATTAGCTTTCATTGTTAAAAATTATCATGGAAGCTTAATCTTTTAAAATCAACTCAAGCAATTTAATTTTTCTTTATGTTAACTTTCAGTTCTTGCTCTTAATATTTTGATTGAAGATAATTACTTTTCTTTGTTTCTCAAACACTTATGATGGTAGATTATTTAAGTGTATAACCGATTGGTATATAATTAAACAATCTATAATCTAAATTGATGTTGGTTGGTTAATCAATAATCAATTTGAGAACAAAGATTCAGTCACTAAATAAGAGATTTCTATTTAGTTTCTTAACTCAATCAAATTATGATTTTAAAAGTTATTTTAGTAATTAATAAGAATATATCGATTGATTATTCTTATTAGTTCATTAATTCAATTCTAGAAGATTTTCTAGAATATAATCATTTAGGGATTCCAAATGATTCAAGGTTGAGAAATTAATTATATTTAATCATATTTGTGATCAATGATTAGTTAATTAAAGATTTATTAATTCCTTGGGTTGGTTGTTTCTAAATTTGATTATTCTTACTCATAAATTTACTTTTTACACTATTATATAATCACTTAATTTTCCTTTCAATCTCAACACAAACCCCCCCTTTGTTATAATTAAATTGAGTGTAACTAATTGAACTAAGGTCCTCGAGAGACGACTAACGTTGTTCACCTTATACTATATTAATTTAACTTTTTATTTGACCTGACAACAATAGCGTGTCACTACACAATTTTGCTCAAGGGAGATCCCACTCGCTCGGGTGAAACATAAATAGAACCAAAATGCACCATTTCGCTCAAGCGGGGCTTCGTCCGCTTGAGCGAAATACACACAAAAACCCACAGATGCATTTTCGCTCAAGTGACTCCCATCTCACTCAAGCGAAATTCCCACAGGAACAACAGCTCAGGTCAGGGAGTAGCTCGCTTGAGCGAAACTGCCCTCGCTCAAGTGAGAAATACAGACTTGCCTAAGTTTTGAAACTCCGAAGCATCTAACCCTCACGTTTGAGCTCTGATTGGTACCAAGCTTCATAGACACTATGTTTTCCTCATTCCAGACCTGTTGGTGCAGTCCGTTTGCCAAAATTCCACCGTATGAGGGAGTTATGCGCTAAAATGCAAACTAACCGTTTCTTGAATAACTCATGGTACCGAAGGCATGAAATGCTATTCAAATCCTATTTCAATGATGCATACTTACTCAATATGCATATGAGGACCTATTGAAATAGTTCAGGGAGTCTAATTCCTGCTAGACCTCAAAACAACCTATTCAGTTCCTTCAATACTCTAAACTATCACATGTACTCATATTTTAATTCATCCTTTCATTATCAATATGCATATCCTCCAATTGATCGCCTTCACACTCACACAAACCCACACACACACACACACACATATATATATATCAAGCATAATAACCTAGCAATATAAACACGCACATATTAAGTATCTCAGTGCCACACATAATTAACAGAACCTGCCCAAATCACATTGAATACCCACTAAGACTGGCTTCGTGTTAATCAACACACAATCATAAGCACATTCATAACTTAACACACTCAAATTACCTAATTTATTCATCAACATACTCTTCAATATTTTTCATCATCAAGGCTTTTAAATTTAAGCAAAGTCTACTCATTGCTAAGAACATCAACATGATCAAGATTGTCAATACATACCAAAAAAATCAAGGTTCATACAGTACATCTAGAATTCATCACCTCTATCAATGTTTATCATTACATAATTATACAAATTTCCATTCTTTTCCTTGGCATTAATTCCACCTGGTCCTCATTTAGTGCTTACCTCTGCGGTATCTATCTGCAACCTGCTACCAATTACTAAAAACCATAGCAAAGGGGGTGAATGACTGGAATTAAGAATTAATACAGAAATTGACATTAGCAAAAGCATCATCTAACTACCTTCCTAGTTAAATTTTGTCTTGTCCATATAAGTATCATTCATGAACATCTATTTCGACTTACTCTTTATTTACTATACGTACATAAAACATTCATCTTCTAATTCTTTAATATTACACATCCACCTCTCATTTTACATTTTCACACTTCCTTCTTGATATATTCTTCATCAATTTCAATATACTAATTTCATCATCGATTCTAATAATGTCAAACTTATTTTTAATTCATTTAATATCAATCTCATCATTAATATAATTAACATCATCTCATAATATATTTAACATTATTTCATCATCAATGGGATTCACACCATCTTGACTATCATCACCACTGACTCTCAAACAATCATAATAATATGACTCTAGTATCCGGATACTAAAAGGATGAGCCATTGTTAGTCCTTAAATTTATAATAAATCTTTTAATAAAAATTTCATAAAAATAATAAAAATTTAGTTAATTTGTTAGAAAATTAGGTTTTAATTCAATAAATGGATGTTGTTGGAAATAATCTGCCCTTGATCAATTTTCTCTAGTTTTGTAGTGAAAAAGTAAAGAATTCAAGAGAAAATTATACTGGAGGATCTGACGCGTAGCATCAATCCCACGCGTAGCGTGAACTCTAAATTTTGATGTTGACGCTACGCGTCATAGCCACACGTAGCGTCAGTGCTGCGTGGACTCCACATCCAACTTGGCCAAGCACTCAGCTTTGACCCAATAATGTCCACCCCACTCAGCACCAATGGCCACTCCACTCAACACAAATGGCTAAAACACAGTGGAGACACGTCCAAGTGGCCAAGCATGATCAAATTTAATAATTTGAAGTGGCCATTATCAGCTGTTTAATGGAAGCTGAGTCAGGGGTCTGACGCCTAGCGTCACACTGACGCGTAGCGTCAGCACCCTTGCTCAGCCCTATAAATAGGGCCATCCAACACCATTCAACAGATCCCATTCTCATTCACTTCTCTTCTTTTTTCTCTTTTTGCTCGACTTTGAGTACTTCTTTTGTGAGTTGTAGTTCTAGAATAGTTTTCTAGATACTTGAGACTATTGTGGTGTATTGTGATCGTTGTATCGTGAAGTTTCCATCGTCTTCATAATATCAAACTCTGTAAGTGTTGTTTCTACTTTTACCATGTGTAACTAATTTATTTATGTTGGAATTGGTGAACTAATCTATTGAGTATAATGTTGTGAATTCGACCTCTGTATGTTTATGATTCAAGTCCATGTTAGTATTTCAACCTTTTATTAATATGAACGTCAAATGGGAGAATGATTTTCATGTGTATTGAAACTTGTTTTATTAGTATGAATGTCAAACGGGAGAATGATTATTCATGCCGTATTGAAACTTGTTTTGACGAAAGTAAAAGTTGGAATACCCTTGGTATCTCAATTCTATAGGGGTTGTTAACCATTGTTGCCATAAGGCCAGGTCTTAATGCAAGTTTTTACTGAGAAAGCTCACAAGGGATCAGACTTTACGGTGAATTCTTAGAATTTATATCACGAGGGATCGGTTATAATGATTTTAAGCTTCAATGACATGAAACTTGATGATTAAATATGCATGTCTTGAGTTCCTCATTGTTATTCTAGATTAGGGATCCAATTTCCAACATAATTTGTTTATCTGTGTTTATCTCAAGTATCTTACCTATTCTAGATTGCAACTCAACTTTTTAGATAGATTTTTTTATTTTCTTTTTAGCTCATGAACTACTCAATCATGCTATCCTGTGAATACTGTATAAATTGTATATAAATCATTCTTTTGTCTATAACTTTCTTCACATTTACCATAGTGAATAGAAAATTACTATTGTTATTGGACTTTCAATCCCAATGGAACGATATCTAAATTTTGAAAACTACAAACGATTGGTGCGTTTGCCAATTAAAAACCCGGTGGTAGAAACGAACGGTTCAGACGTTATCGCCGGGTTAACAAGTTTTCTGGCGCCATCGTCGGGGATTGAATTGTTTCAGTAAAACAGTAAATTTTTAATTACCGTGGTAAATATTTTTTTTACCTTAGTTAAATTTTTTTTATTTTGTTTACTTTTACTTATTGTTACACTAACTTTCTTTGTCTAGTTTGTGTATGCAAACCCGATCTACTGCAGAAAAAAAATTTTGATCCTGAGATAGAAAGGTTTGTAAAGAAAATCAAGTCTTTGAAATCTAAAACACAAACTAAATCTTCTTCTACTTCTAAAATTTTTGAAAATTCAAATATGGCTACTAAAAGGAGAACATTGGGACAGTTTGCTGCTATTAATGGTCCACCCCGAGTTTCAGGAATGTTTCAAGGACCTGTTGTACCAGTAGAGATTAAACCTGCTACTTTAAATATTATTCAAAATAATCAATTTGCTGGTTTAAATCATAAAGAACCATATGAACATTTAACTGTTTTTTATGAGTTATGCAGTACAATTGGTTTTGAACCCAATCAAGAAGAATCTGTTTATATGAGGTTATTGCCTTTTTCATTGATTGGTAAAGCTAAAGAATGGTTTAAATCTTGCCCACCGGGTAGTTTTGCAAACTGGTCCAATGTTGAAAGAAAATTTTTGGAAAGATTTTATTCTCCTTCAAAATATTTTGAAGCCATGACAGCCATACATTCTTTTTCTCAAAATAATGATGAATCATTAGGGGAAACATGGGAACGATTCAAGGCACTCTTGAGAAAATGTCCAAACCATAACCTGGATGATGCCGAAAAGGTAAGGATCGTTTACCATGGTTTATTACCTCAGTTCAAGATGATGTTAGATACTTGTGCAGGTGGTTCTTTAATGAACAAAACTGTAGAGGAAGCAATTGAAATATTGGAATCAATGTCTATCAGTGACCGTCAAGCAAAACATGAAAGAGGTAATGTACAGAGGAAGCCAGGAATACTCGAATTGGGAGTGAATGATGCAGTATTGGCTCAGCAAAAATTGCTGACCCAACAAATTGAAGTTATGAGCAAGCAATTAGAGAAACTCCAAATTGCTCAAGTAACATCACCACCCCCTGCTCAACTTAAACAATGTATGCACTGCATGGGAGAACAACCATGTGGTTACTGTGGAAATGAGCAAGAGCAAGCCAATTTTATGAACCATCAAAGAGCACCCTTAGGTAATTTTCCTTTCAATCATGGAAATTCTTTTCCTAACAATTACCTGCAGGGTTGGCAAAATCAAAATATTGGCTGGAGACAGGATGTTGGATCTTCCAACCGACCTCCTAACAATCAGTTTAAGCAACAACAAACTGACAATGCAAGATTGGCAAGGATAGAGGAATCTATTCAACAGCTATTACAGTTTGTGGAGACAAATGAAGCTGCCCGGAAAGCATCGGATATACAAATGGGTCAGCTTACAAAAGAAATAGTCAAATTAAAAAGTTCTGGGTTTACTACAAACACTCAAAACCCAAGGGAACAATGTAATGCTGTTTCTTCTGAAAATTATAAAGTTGTGAAAATTGATTGTAAAGAAAAGAATGAGAAAAATAAAGAAGAAAAAGAAAAAGAAAGTAAAAAATAGAAAAAAATGAAAAAGAAAAAAATATGCAAGAGCCAGTGAATGAAGAGCAAGAAACAAACTGTACTACCATCATAACTCTGGAAAAATGTAAAGATTCGGGGAGTTTCACCATTCCTGTAACTATTGGAAATATCAACATCAGGAATGCTTTGTTAGATTTAGGGGCGAACATTAATCTAATGCCTCTAGATTTAATAAAGCGTATTGGTGAATTTGAGCTAAAAGAAGCTAAGACAAACTTACAGTTTATGGATCGCTCTGTCAAGAAGCCCATGGAAATTGTGGAAGATGTATTGGTAAAGGTTGATAAGTACCACTTCAGGGTTGACTTTGTGGTACTGGATATGAAGGAGGATACTGAGATCCCCCTGATCCTAGGAAGACCTTTCATGAAGACTGCAAAGATAAGAGTAGATGTTGATCAAAGTATGGTTGCAGTCAAAGTTTATGAAAAAGAGGTAAACTTCAGTGCTCATGAACATCTTAGGACGAATGATAAAGTTTACCCTTCAACCGAATTAGGTATATCTCTTCCCAATCAATTAAATTGTTTTAAATTAATCGATGCCTTGAATGATGAAAGACAGGTAATCAAGCATCAGAGAAGAAGAAGGAGGAAGAAAAAGACAGGTGATTCCTCAATGAATATTGAGAGACCACCTGATTAATCAGAGGTAATGTCTGGCTGGAGACATTAAATCTAGCGCTCAATGGGAGACAACCCATTATTTTTTTTTGTTTTTAAGTTATTAAAAAAAACAAAACAAAAATTTTTAGAATTATGTTTTTAAATGAAAAGGGGTTTAAAACTCAAAAGAAAAGGTTTTTGAAAATCAAAATTTTGAAAAATCAAAAATAGAAGCCCGCGCGTAGCGCCACTGTGACGCGTAGCGTGGACTCTGAATTTTCAACCTGACGCGTAGTGTCCCAAACGCGCGTAGCGTCAGAGCCCACGTTCAGTTTCTAAAACTGAACCAGAGAGGCCTATCTTAGGTTTTAAAACCTAAAACCTCCTCTCTGCCTCACTTTAGTTTTCAAAATCCTAAAATTTTGAAACCCTCTTTTTCTCTCAACACTTCCAAACCTTCTCATATTTGCTCAAGGGATCACAAGTAAGTTTTTTAATCCTTTCTCTTTAGTTTGATTTTAATTTTCAAATCTTAGAATTGCATGTGGTTGGGGTTAGAATTAGATGACCATTGGAAATTGCTTGCTGATTGAATTGAATGTGGTTTGGAAAGGGGTTGCTGCTGTGCAACCCCTGTTTTTGTTTCTGTTTTCCGCAGCTCACGCGTAGCATCCCGCTGACGCGTAGCGTGAGGATGGACTACAAGCCCAAGCGTAGCGTCCTATTGACGCGTAGCGTGGGCAGAACAGGCTAACGCGTAGCATCCCACCCACGCATAGCGTCAGCCTCTGTTTTTAATTTTGTTAAATTTTTAGTGATGTTTAGTGTTTCATGTATATATTTATTTTTTGTTTTTAATAAATCAGTCCAGTATGCCTATTTTGAAGTTTGTTTGTTGTTTTCTTTTAAATTAATAAATTTTCTTATTTAGTATTTGTTATACTTTCTTGCATTGATAAAAATTAAAAATATAAAATTTGTTGATGCATATTATTTTGTGTGAATTTTTGTTTTATTGTTAAAAATCCAAAAATATGCATATTAACTTTCTTTATAAATCACAAAAATACAAAAATATGTTGTTTTGAATTTTGTGAATTACATGTCTATTTTGTGTAAATTTTTATCCTTAGAAAAACCAAAAATATTTGTGTTTTAAATTTTATGTAAATATTTGGTTGATTGTTTATGATTGTTAATATGTGATTTACTTTTTAATTTAATGTGTGTTTAATTTTAAAATTTTTACTTTTTGCAGATGGCTCCGAAGAAATCCATCCCTGCCACTGGTCCTTCTAAAAGACAAAGAAGGGCCACTGACACCGATACTACTTCTGAGGATCCTGATCTTCAGGGACAGGAGGTGTTAGGACCAAGGGATCCTGATCTTCACGTGAAATGGGCCCGCTTTCATCAGATTAAGGGCCAAAAGCTGATGTGGGAGAGAGTATTGGATCTTAGTGCTGGAGACTATCCTGAGCTACAGGATGAAGTTCAAAGGAGGAAATGGGGACCCCTGTTTTCTCTACCGACTGAGGGGGATCCCATCTTAGTGATGGAATTCTACGCAAACGCCTACAGGACTCGTCAGGACTCGCCGAACATTGGCCAACAGAGGACGAGTTGGGTAAGGGGCTGGCATATCACTTATGACCGGGATACCATTAGTACCCTATTGGGTAATCCTTAGGAGCCTACTCCCGAGGACGATACTTGTTTCTGGAAGGAAAACAGAAACAAGATCATTGTTGAGGGTGATCTAGGATAGTCCCTCGAACAGGTTGCTCATTTCTTGAGCAAAGATGGAATCTTTTTCAACCTGAGTAAGGTTGGACGGAGTCCATCTAACCTTCTGAAGACCCAGCTGACCCCTCTAGCCCAGGCGTGGTCCCACCTTATGCTGCATAACATCACTCCTTTCACTCACCTCTCATCTATCCCAGTTGAACGCTGTTACCTTCTCTTTTCTATTCTTCAGGGCCATACCATCGACATCGCCGAGCTTATTTCTGAGCAGATTCACTTATATGCCCTTGGGTATAAAGTGAATCGCCCTATTCCATTCCCTCTCATCATATCTGCCTTACTGAGGAGGCAGGGAGTTGTTGTGCCATCACCAGAGTTCACGAGTTCTTTGGGGAGAGTCCCCAAGGTCTCGGTGAACAGAGATTACTTTGTTCAGCAGTGCGAGCTTCCACCTCTGGAGCAGGAGGCTCAGCCCAGACCCAGGAGGAGGAGACCACCAGTACAGCCACCACCTGCTGATGTTGTCACAGAGGGATTTGCCAGGATGACACTTGAGCATCAGCATATGATGCGGATGATGGCTGCTACACATAGAGCATATATTCATCTTCACGATGAATTTTATCAGTACAGATTGCAGGGTGAGGGAGCACCATATGTCACACCGGGTGAGTTTGCAGCTCATGTAGCTTGGCTTGGTGATTTACCTACCTACCCTGAGACTGGTGGACCTTCTGGAGCACAGGCTGATACTGATGGTGATGCTGATGAGGAGGAGGAGGATGATGACCAGATGGAGGATTGATGGTGTTATCTTTTGCACCTTTTTACATACATTTTTAGTTTATTGTTAGTTTCATGTTTACATTGATATTATTTTGGATTATATTATATTTTGTCTTTTATTATGTGGTGTGTTTAATTTTGCGTAATTATGTTTTTGCATGAAAAATCCAAAAATAAATTTTATCTTTCAATAAATAATCAAATTTTTGTTAGAAAGTTAATTTATTCACTTAACATTTTTACACAATAAAACTAATTTTGTAAAATTAATTATTGATTCTTTTATAACTTAGAGATTTTGATAAATTTAATTACAATAAGTTTATTAACTATCAAGCAAATTTCAAAAACCCGGTGAGTTGAGAGATCTTGTTAAACACTTGAGGGTTTCATCGACATAATTTCATTCGAATTGATTTTGCTTTAATCTTTGATTTGTGTTGTTGTACAGAGAATTCAGGAAAATGATCAAGGCACATTTATTGGAGAAAAGAAACCTTGGGCCAAACAGCTTACCTTGTAAAAATTATTTTATCCTTTGAAAGCCAATTTGAGCCTAAAATAAATTCTTTGGTACCCTTAAAACCTAAATCTATTTTAACCATTCCCTATACTTGATTGATTAAAAGAGCAGTTGAAATAAATGAAAAATATCTTTAGTGTTCTTACAAACATGGGAAGTGAAAATAAGCAACTTGATTATTTTCAAAAGAAAATAAAGTATGAAAAAGAAAAGTCAAAAATAGTGAAAAGAATCAAGTTGGGGGTATTTATTTTTCATCAATAAAAGAAAATGAGAAGTTTGGGCCAATAGAAATCCTAAGAATTATAAAATGCTCTTTTATGATTTCAGGTTTTTGAATTCCAAGAAAAACCATTGATTCTTGTAAGCCAAGCCTCATTACAACCCGTGAAAAGACCTTGTGATTTCTGAATTAACTCTGTATAACCAACCATTGATTAGATGAAAATCAAAATTAAATTCATTTGGTTTTATGATTGATTGAGTGAAACAGGTTACCAATTGCATTGAGATAAACACTTGGAGAGGTAAGCCTAAAATTATGCTTGGTATATTAATAAAATATTGTAAAGAATTTTATCATTAAACCTTTGTTATATTAGATGTCTATAATTGATTATTTCAAAATGGTAAATTGTGTAAATACTTTTTGTGGTAAATTCTCAGACTAACTCAAAAATTTGATTTCAAATTTTTATTTTTAATTTTTCTCTCTTGCTCGAGGACGATCAATGTCTCAAGTTGGGGGTATTTGTTAGTCCTCAAATTTACAATAAATCTTTTAATAAAAATTTCATAAAAATAATAAAAATTTGGTTAATTTGTTAGAAAATTAGGTTTTAATTCAATAAATGGATGTTGTCGGAAATAATCTGCCCTTGATCAATTTTCTCTAGTTTTGCAGTGAAAAAGTAAAGAATTCAAGAGAAAATTATACTAGAGGATCTGACGCGTAGCATCAATCCTACGCGTAGCATGGACTCTGAATTTTGATGTTGACGTCAGTGCTGCGTGGACTCCACATCTAACTTGGCCAAGCACTCAGCTTTGACCCAATAATGGCCACCCCACTCAGCACCAATGGCCACTTCACTCAACACAAATGGCCAAAACACAGTGGAGACACGTCCAAGTGGCCAAGCATGATCAAATTTAATAATTTGAAGTGGCCATTATCAGCTGTTTAATGGAAGCTGAGTCAGGGGTCTGACGCCTAGCCTCACACTGACGCATAGCGTCAGCACCCTTGCTCAGCCCTATAAATAGGGCCATCCAACACCATTCAACAGATCCCATTCTCATTCACTTCTCTTCTTTTTTCTCTTTGTGCTCGACTTTGAGTACTTCTTTTGTGAGTTGTAGTTCTAGAATAGTTTTCTAGATACTTGAGACTATTGTGGTGTATTGTGATCGTTGTATCGTGAAGTTTCCATCGTCTTCATAATATCAAACTCTGTAAGTGTTGTTTCTACTTTTACCATGTGTAACTAATTTGTTTATGTTGGAATTAGTGAACTAATCTATTGAGTATAATGTTGTGAATTCGACCTCTGCATGTTTATGATTCAAGTCCATGTTAGTATTTCAACCTTTTATTAATATGAACGTCAAACGGGAGAATGATTTTCATGTGTATTGAAACTTGTTTTATTAGTATGAATGTCAAACAGGAGAATGATTATTCATGCCGTATTGAAACTTGTTTTGACGAAAGTAAAAGTTGGAATACCCTTGGTATCTCAATTCTATAGGGGTTGTTAACCATTGTTGCCATAAGGCTAGGTCTTAATGCAAGTTTTTACTGAGAAAGCTCACGAGGGATCAGACTTTACGGTGAATTCTTAGAATTTATATCACGAGGGATCGGTTATAATGATTTTAAGCTGCAATGACATGAAACTTGATGATTAAATATGCATGTCTTGAGTTCCTCATTGTTATTCTAGATTAGGGATCCAATTTCCAACATAATTTGTTTATCTGTGTTTATCTCAAGTATCTTACCTATTCTAGATTGCAACTCAACTTTTTAGATAGATTTTTTTATTTTCCTTTTAGCTCATGAACTTCTCAATCATGCTATCATGTGAATACTGTATAAATTATATATAAATCATTCTTTTGTCTATAACTTTCTTCACATTTACCATAGTGAATAGAAAATTACTGTTGTTATTGGACTTTCAATCCTAGTGGAACGATATCTAAATTTTGAAAACTACAAACGATTGGTACGCTTGCCAATTAACAACCCGGTGGTAGAAACGAACGGTTCAGACGCTATTGCCGGGTTAACAGCCATCAGCTGGGAGTCCACTTGACATCCTGTGAACCCATCTGGTCCACCGAGCCCACCTAGCTCCCCACCTCAACCATTGGGTCCTACTTAACCACTGGGTAGTTCAACTGGGCCACAACAACCACGAGAGCCAAAAACGAGGGGTAAAATATACCAAATGGCTGTCCCCACTACACCACAGGCATAAGTAGCATATATTCACCAAAAATCATCACCAAACCATCCCTGGCATAAAATCCATCACCTTGGGATATATAAAAATAAGCTACTCAGGCAATAATATCATCCATCACTATATTACATTACTCAAGTCAACATACCTTGTTTCTCAATATCTTAAATAGCAAGAATTCCTTTGAGCATTTCATTATCTACACATACACATATATACATATATATATTCAAATCATCATTGTAATACATAACAGGAATAGCAATCGACATTATATCAAATACTACTTTCACAATTCATCATTATTTCATCAATTCCTTATTTCTCATCCTCAATTCATTCATCATTACATATTCATAAATTATCAATCATATATATAAACTCATCCTCATCAATGTATATTAAAGTACCATCATCCAATCACACAACTTCACTCTTCACATTTCAAACACATATCATCATATATGTATATATATCATACATTATTTACCCATGGTATTCCAAGCCACTCAGACAAACTTTCATCAATTATCCTATTCCAGTTCATATTAAAACATCTCAAATCATCACCATCTCATCGATTCATATGACCTTATCACCATTCTACTTTAATTATCATCAACTATTCATATCATTACTAATTTATTGTCTTAATATTAAACTTCTCATGCTTATATCATCATATTATTACTCAACATTTCTCTTTTATATTCAAAACCATATCAGTCACTACTTAGCTTTTAGTTTATTCCCTTCCACGAACCCAAGCATATTCGTATATCCCACTATAATCATAGTTATCATAATTAATCATACTCAGAACTTCCCTCCTTTCATAACTAATTTGATTACTCTTAGTTTTTTATTGTTTGGCATGTCATCGTTATAGTTAATTAAATTATCCAACGATGACTAAAATCTACTATTTTCCTACATATCAACCGGTGCAATTAACTTTTTGTAATAACTGTAACCCGGCACACCCCCTTACCTCGATTCCACGCCCTCAAAACCTTCGTTTTGCAACCCATTCAAACTACAATCTTCCAAAGCTCGAATTAAATCCTAAAGATGCCGAAACAATAATTTTGACCTTTACTCCATCACCTAGAAACGCCATCATAATGACTTATTAGCTAAAACTCAACACCCATAACATTATAACCCTTTTTAAGCATTCATTTGCCATAAACATTCAAAAATAAAAAGACCCTATATGGACCACTCACGGCTAAAAGAGAGAAAACAGGAGGGAGGGAGAAACATGAAATTAAAGGTACCTTAAGACTCCCGTCGTTGCCATGGTCTCAAAAATGCAATTAATTTCGAATTTTGCCAAGAAATCAACCTCCAATCAATACTCCACACTCACGGTTATAAAGGAAGCAAAGGCAAGGTGCTGACCCTGTCTCACTCTCACGAGCTCGTGCCAGGAAAAGGAGAAAGCATTTTTATTTTATATCCTTAAGGCATTTTGGTCCTTTATCTTTTTTTTCTATTTTGCCTTCATTTCTTAAATAAAACTTACCTTTTACTATTAAGTAAACTATGATTTATCACCATCAATTAATTAAATTTTAAACTTACATACTTATTATTCAAAACTAATTTAATAAAATTGTTAAACTCCAAATAATTGTTAATTAATCAATTGATAATTTTTAGGAAAATCTGAATTAATTTGTTTAACTTTCATCGCCTTACTTAATCGACAACTAATTTATATATATTCTAGGAGATCAGAATTAAAATTCAAATAATTTATTTATTGATCTTCTTCTTATCGCCAATAATTAAATTAATTACCTGGGATGTTATAGACACTACTATTGAAAATTCACAAAAATCAGTATAAATATAGAAAACCTAAAGACCTAATAGCTTTGTGTGTAAGGTTCAACTAAAGAATTCCTGAGATTATGATACTTAATGCAATCCCTATGGGAACGATACAAATATTCTACATCTTAAAAATTGGTGTGCTTGCCAAAGAAATTTCATCTCCAATGATTTCACATCACAAGCATACAACTTGCATCAAATACAATGGCATCAACACACTTAACAATTCTTCATCACCACTCATGGATATGTCACATAACAACATTCATTTAAATCTCATCATCAATAATCATCATTCAATACTAGTGGTGAACATGCATATTTTTACAACAACACAAAGGCACATATTTGCCTAAATTTTCAAAACATTCATCAAGCAGCACAAGAGCACTACAACAAAATAGGTCTTTCTTAGCGGTTATTTTTGGCGTTTCTTAGTCGTTTAAAACCGCTAAGTTAGTCCTCGCAAAGAAAACATTTCTTAACGGTTAAGGTCCTCTAAAAACCACTAAGAAAGGTGTATTTTTCTTAATGGTTGTAATTAAAAATCGCTAAGAAAAGGTTGTATCCAAGCTATTTCTTCGCGGTTGTAACTAAAAAACGGCTAAGAAAGGAGCCTATATTAGGTATTTCTTAGTGGTTTGTCAAACGTAACCACTAAGAAGGGGTCTTTTCTCAATTTTATCTTAGTGATTGGTCAATCATAACTGCTAAGAAAGGCCTAGTTCATGTTATTATTATTATTATATATACTCTCCATTTATTTTCCTGCATAATATAATTATTATATAATAGAAACAAATAAAATCCATACAAATATTTTGTTATACGTTCAATGACAATCAAATTGCAAAATAATTTCATTACTATAAATTAAAGTATATACAAAATGTAAAATAATTATACATATATATCCAAAACTATTACATCCTATTCTAAACAATTCTCATAAACGTATTTGGCCATTTCATCCTTCACTTCAAGCAAATCATTTGGAGTGTAGTGTTGCTTCTAAAATTGTGGAAGATACTACACATATATATAAAATAAAGGATTTTAATAACATAATTAACATATATATGCTAAATAAGAAAATATTAATTACAATGACATACATTTCAGGAATTGTACATTGTCCAACGGTGAGTATTTCCTTTACATAACGAAGGACATAATACCCACAATCAATTGACCTTTCTTGACAAGGACCTTATAGTCAAATTTAATATTATTATAAATAAAAACTTAGATAATTGTAAAACTAAATTCACCAACTCTTTAAAAATTAAAACAGATAATTCTTAACATACTAGAAGTTGGGTGAAGAAGAAAAATGGAAGAAAATGCTTCATTCATCATCATGCATTTATCTAATTTTCTATTAGAATGGAATTCTCTGATTCAACATTGAAATACGCACACGAACTAAGCAGTGAAATCTCATGCCATATATTCAAAGACTTTGACAATATAATAGCATTAAAACAACCAACCAATAAACTAGCATTAAAACAATCAGCCAATAAACTAGCATTAAAACGATCAGCCAAAAAACCAGCCATTAAAACTTCTTTGTTATATATTGTCCTAATATGAACACAACCAAAACATAAAACTAACATTAAAAAATTATAAATAAACAAACAAACATACACAAGCAAACCATTGATAGTTTAGTTTACCTTGATTTTAATCCATTTGTAGTTGTTAAATTTAGACTTTGGTATTGAAGCTCTAATCATTGTTTAATACAATGTCACTCCCCTGAAGATATAAACTTGTTAATTAATATAAATAAACATACACAAACTAAAAAATTAACAATAAATATGTATACTTAATTACCGATCAAAAACTCTCTTCAAGTTTTTATAATTACTTGGATCACCCCATAGTGGATCCAAGTAATACATAATTGCTTTACTCCAACAAATATGAACAACAACTAAAACCTAATGTTCACAGCATAATAACATTTGCAATTAACTCAGTATATCCAAGATGTCATGTAGGATTAGTAATAATACTAATTTTGAACATAATTTATTATTAAGTATATACATACCTAGTGTTCACGAGGGTAAAAAGTAATTTCTCTCTCTTGTTGGTTAGAGACTAACCTATTTGTAATCATGTTCACTTTTATATTTACAAACAGATATCTCCTGGTCATTTGTGTGGAGATGAGAATTAAGTGATATAAATATCTTGTAAAAAAACATACATTTAGTTATTTTTCACATAAATGTAACTTAAATTAGAAAGTATGAAAATATAGCAACATAGCTAGATAATAAGCATATACCTAATGTAAATGTTCACTACATCCATTCTTATCCTGTTATGGTTAACAACCTCCATGAGTTATTCTTCTCTAAGGAAATGAACGACCCCAAATTCACCAAAGATTCATTCCTCTATAGTCACCTTTAATAGGTTGCCTTCAGCTACCATACCCATATCAACGTATCTTTTTAATAAGTTTAAAAATCTCTGTTTTGTTTGTTGATTAGCTATATGACAATGATGATGGATGATTAATTGTATTTTAATAAATAAAAGAATATATACAAAACAACTAATTAATTATTGTTAGAGTAAAGTTTGAACTCATGTTTGAGCAGTCTTAACCCTATGTGATTTGTTAATAATACATATCAAGACTCTTAGCTGAAATGAAGTTTGTACTATTTGTTTATCTAACAATTCCGTTGAAGTGTGCTAGGAGTCTGTAGAGCTCTATTTGTAGAATAAAAAGAGAGTTTGTAAAAATCAATTCGCTTCTAAAATAAAGACGTCTGCACTTTTTCAAGCTTCACTGGATTAAGTCTCTCTTTGTGTCTTCAGACCACGAGAAGATCTATGACTCTTCGAGTTTTTGAAAAGGATCTTTTCTTTCCAAAATGAAGTTGCATGAACTTTCTCATGTCTTCTCTGAAGCTAGCATTAAAGAGGCAATCAATAGAAAAGTTGAAGAATTTCTCATGCGTATTAAGAAAACTGCCTCGCATGTCTCAAGGTGTCAGGAAAGCTGAACCTGATCAAAACGGATAGCCTAAGGTCAACTGCTATAGAGTGTATATGCTTGCCTAAAGTACATAAGCAAAAGGGATCTTTTGTTGAGGACTTTTGAAGTTGCCCAGATAAGGAAACTTCTCTGAAGCATGTGTTTACACTCACTAACAGTGCAATCCTCAAGAGACCAGCATCCTTCGAAGCTAACTAATGGATATTTTCAGAAGGACTATAAATACAAGAAACTTCAAAATTCAAGGGTCAGAAGTTCCAATATATAAGCTACACAGTTATTTTGTTCATATACTTGAATTCTCTGTAGAAACCAAAGTCTGAGAGACTTTTTCTTAAAGTTTCTAAGTTCTTGTTTCACTACTTAAGTCATCTTTGTAGTTCTACTTAGTGCAGACCGTGACTTATAGTAGTCTATAGCTTAGTGTAGCCTGTAATCATTTCATATCTCTGTACGCGAAGTTATTTGGTTATAATTTCAAATACTCTCTTTACCATCACATTATTTATTCTTGTGTGTTGCTAGAATCTATTGGTGTTGGGAAACACTGTGGCCTGAAGAGGTTTTTAGAAGAATACTTATATTGTTAGCTAGGACTGGCTAGTGTCAAGAATACTTGGGATAAGTCAGAAGTGGCTGGAGTCAAGAATACATATGCACTGGGCTAGTGCAGATTGTAAAGGCATTTTACAATAGTGAAAAATCCTTTGGTCTAAAAGGACTGGACATAGCATGAGTTAGAAGTGAACCAGGATAAGTTCCACTGTATGTTTCTCTGTTCCTTTTCTCTAGTCTGTTAAAATTATATATTTCCCTAAAGCGGTTTGTAGAATTTTTCAAAAAAAAGAGTTTAAGACTTCAACCCCTTTTCTAAGTGTAACTCTGTACCATCAATTGGTATCAGAGCTTATCCTTTTGGGTTGATTACTCTCACGAGTAAAAAAGTACAAGATCCATGGCCTCAACTTCTCAAGATTAGCTCATTCCAGAAGAAGCATCATCAAACAAACTACCTACCTTTTTTGGTGAAGATTATTGTTACTGGAAAGATAGGATGGAAATGTTCATCAAGTCTACACAGTATGAACTATGGGGAATAATCACAAAAAGTGATAATCTAGAGCCTACAGACAAAGATGGAATGCAACTCCTAAAAATAAATGGTCCATAATAGACACCAAGAAGATGGAGTTAAATGTTAAAGCTAGATACCTTTTGATTTGTGCTCTAAGTAAATCTGAGTACAATAAGGTATACAGTTACAAGACAGCAAAGGAAATCTGGGATGCTCTTCGGCGTAACTATAAAGGCACTTCTAATGTTAAGAGCTCTAAGAAAATTCTTATGACTAAGAAGTATGATAACTTTAAGATGGAAGACCATGAGTCTGTAGACCAGATGTTTGGAAGGTTTCAGACTATCCTCAACGAGCTTAAATCTTTGGGATCTACCCCCTCAACCGAAGACATTAATGTAAAAATTCTGGGCTATTTATCAAAAAAGTTTGATGCAAAGTATGTCGCATTGGAGGAAGCTAAAGCCTTAATACTCTTACTCTGGATGAACTCCTTAGTGTTTTGAGAGTTCATGAACTGAAGCTCAACCAGAAGGAGGTGTCCAAGCCTTCATCCTCAAAGAACATTGCCTTGAAGTCTGAAGAGACTCCTAGGAAAAGTAAGAAGCCAAGAGTTGAAGAATCAACTAGCTCAGATCTTGTAACTAATGAAGAGGAAGAGGACACTGATGAAGAACTGGCCCTCATAACTAAAAGATTCCACAGACTTCTGAAGAAGAAGAAAAGTGGAGAATAAAGGTTCAATAGAAGAGAACCTAAAGGTAAAAGTTCATTTAAGTTTAAAACTAATAAATCTGCCATAGAATGTTTCAACTGCAGGAAACTAGGTCACATGAAAATTGAATGTCCTCTCCTGAATAAAGATAAAAAAGACAAAAGAGAGAAGAAAAGGTTCTTCAAGAAACAAAAAGGACTCATCACTTAGGATGATGAAGACTCAACCATTTCTAGTGAGTCTAAAAAAGAAACTGAGACTGCTCAGATTTGTCTCATGGCTAACACTGATTCAGAATTTGAATCATGTTCAGATGACTCTAAAATAGAAGAGGTAAATCGATTTGAACTCCAAGAAAACTATAAAGCTCTTTTCAAAGATTTTTCAATCCTTTTGAAAAATTATAAATTGTTAAAAAAGAAACAGTCTGAAATTATTTCTTCATATGAAGATAAAATATCTGAACTAAAGAAAAAGGATTCAGACTAAGAACTTCTCAAGGAGATTGATAATAAAGAAAGGATGAATCTTGAAGAGATACACAAACTTAAAAAGGAAAATCATTTTCTAAAAACTGAACTCAATAGTTCAAACTCTCATTGTATCTCACAAGGCAAGGAAATAAAGTCTCTTTAACAGGAAGTAAGTTCACTTACTACAAACCTAGCCAAATTTGTTAATGGAACTGAAAATCTTTATAAACTTATGGGACGATCTAAAAGAAGTTCCAAAAAGGCTAGTCTGGGTTTTATTGAAGAAACTAATTCTAGAGTAAAGAATACTCCCTTTATATCCTTTCAATCTAAACGTAAGCATGTCAAGTGCAAATGTTGTAAGAAGCATGGTCATGTTACTAAAGATTGTTTAAAAGCGCACTTTGTGCCTAAACATAAATATACCAGATGCAACTATTGCAAAAGACATGGTCATGTGATTCAAGGTTGTCCAAAAAGAAAAGGGAAAAATGTTGAGACAACTAACTCTACAGGACCCAAAAAGTTCTGGGTACCAAAAATAATGATTGTTCCCATTTCAGATGTGCTTGAAAATAAAAGCAAAGCAACTCTTCTGGTATCTGGACAGTGGATGTTTGCATCACATGATGGGCAAAAGGTATATGTTCCTAAACTTAGAATAGTTTGAAGAAGGAAAAGTTACTTTTGGAGGAAACTAGTCCGGACGCATCACTAGGATTAGTAAAGTTGGTAAATTTCCTTCTCCTATAATTGAGAATGTTTATTTTGTTGAAGGTTTGAAACATAACCTACTGAGCATAAGTGAATTTTGAGATAGTGGTTATAAAGTTTCTTTTGATAAAGAAAAATGCACAATCATCAATGCTGATGGAACTACTCTTTTCTCAGCCAACAGATATAATAACCTTTATAAGGTTGATTTGGGTGAGCTGGACAGTCAAAATGTAACTTGTCTATTCTTTTTTTTTTGAAGAAAAATGGATCTGGCACAAGAAGCTTAGACATGTTAGTATGAAACATATTTCCAAAATTAACAGAAAAGGGTTAGTTAAGGGACTTCCTAGAATTTCATTCAATGGAACCTAACCCTACGAAGCATGTCAAAAGGGGAAACAACACAAATCTTCTTTTAAAAACAAAGATGTTGTTTCAACTTCCAGACTACTTGAGCTATTACATTTAGACCTGTTTAGACCATCCCAAATCAAGAGTCTTGCTAGAAAAAGATGTGGTTTTGTTATTGTTGATGATTTTACCAGAATGACATGAGTTTATTTCCTAGCCCACAAGGATGAGTCTGCATAAGTATTTAAGATTTTTTGTAAGAAAATCCAGTCTGAAAAAGGAATCCGTGTTAGTACAATAAGAAGTGGCCATGGTAGAGAATTTGAAAATGAAATGTTTGAAAAGTTTTGTAACAAAACTGGCATCTCTTATACATTTTCCTCTCCAAGAACACCTCAACAGAAGGGTGTTGTGGAAAGGAAAAATAGAAGTCTGTTAGAGATGGCTAGAACAATGCTTTTTGAAAATGATTTGCCAAAATATTTTTGGGTTGAAGCCGTAAGCACTTCTTGCTATATCCAGAATAGAGTCTTTATCAGATCAATACAGAATTAGACTCCCTATTGACTATGGAAGTGAAGAAGACCCAACATCTCATATTTTCACCCATTTGGATGCACATGCTATATCCTAAACATAAGAGATCAACTTGGAAAGTTTGACTCAAAGTGTGATAAAGGTATTTTCATGGGCAATTTAAATACATCAAAATCTTACAGAGTCTTCAATACAAGGACTCAAACCATTGGGGAATCAATACACATGAGATTTGATGATCTAGCGAAGACTAACAAGAAATTAGTAGATCTAGATGGTGATGATACAGGTATCATGCAATCTGAAGAACAACCTAGACCTTCGGACTCTACTGCTCCTCAACAACAAGAACCAAATCAACAAATAGTATTTGAAGAGAAGAAACCAAGAGATTGGAAATTCAAGGCTTATCATCCTTCAAACCTCATAATTGGAGATCAAACTTAAGGAGTCCAAACCAGATCAAGGATCCAGAACCAATCATCAATGGCACTAGTTTCAGACTTAAAACCTAAGACCATTGAGGAAGCTTTGGAGGATCCAGATTAGATCATTGCCATGCAAGAAGAATTAAATCAGTTTGAAAGAAACAAAGTTTGGACCCTGGTTCCAAGACCAAAGAACAAAAGCATCATTGGAACAAGATGGGTGTTTAGAAACAAATTGAATGGAGATGGAAAAATGGTAAGGAACAAGGCAAGGCTTGTACCACAAGGCTACAACCAACAAGAAGGTATAGACTTTACTGAAACCTTTACTCCTATAGCTAGACTTGAAACTATAAGGATTTTACTTGCCTTTGCTGCTTATTAGTGAATTAAATTATATCAGATGAATATTAAAAGTGCTTTTCTAAATGGTTTTATTGAAGAAGTTTTTGTAAAACAACCTCCTGGGTTTGAAGATAAATCTTTAGAAAATCATGTCTTTAAACTTAGTAAAACACGGTATGGTCTGAAACAAGCACCAAAAGCTTGGTATAATTGACTCAGCTCTTTTCTTAAATCAAAAGGCTTTACTAGAGGAAAGGTTAATACAACTTTATTTAGAAAAGGTTCAGATAAACACTTTATTATAGTACAAATTTATATAGATGACATTGTCTTTGATGCTACAAAAGAAAGTCTGTGCAAAGATTTTGTAAAAACTATACAGGATGAATTTGAGATGAGCATAATGGGCAAACTCAAATTCTTTCTTGGTTTGTAAATTAAACAGACTGATGATGAAATTTTTATTCATCGATAGAAGTACACCAAAGAGTTACTCATAAAATTTAAAATGGCTGATGCCAAACCCATGAGTACTCCAATGCATCCAAACTACACTATAAGTAAAGATGAATCTGGTGCATCAGTTGATCAGACTGTATAGAGGAATGATTGGACCACTGTTGTATTTAACATCCAGCAGACTAGATATAATGTTTAGCGTGTGTGTGTATGCAAGATATCAAGCAGACCCCAAGGATTCACACTTGTCTGTAGTGAAGAGGATTCTAAGGTATCTTGTAGGTACCACTAACCTTGGGTTATTCTATAAGAGAACAAACCCCTTTTTCTCTTTGTGGCTTCTGTGATGCAGACTTTGTAGGTGATAGAACAGATAGAAAAAGCATAAGTGATGGATGTCACTTTCTAGGAACTACCTTGATTTCCTAGAGTAGCAAGAAACAAAATTCCATAGCTTTCTCTACAGCTGAAGCAGAATACTTGTCTACAGCCAGCTGTTGTTCACAACTCCTATGGATGAAGTACCAACTAGAGGATTATTCAATCAAAGAAGAAGAAATTTCGGTGTTATGTGACAACACTAGTGCTATAAACCTATCAAAGAATCTAATCTAGCACTGAAAGGCAAAGCATATTGAAGTGAAGTATCACTTCATACGTGACTATGTTCAGAAAGGCATTCTAGATCTACAGCATGCAGATACAGACCATCAATGGGCATATATTCTCACCAAACCCCTAGTAAAAGCAAGGTTTGTGTTTATCAAGTATAGTCTGAACATGCGTAATTTTGAATGATTGAAGTGTCTTTACATTTACAGTTGCTAGTGTTTTTCTTATGATGCATTCACAAAACACTTAGATGGTCAGTTTTAAAGTGACTCGTGGCAAGTATACCACTTGTCGGTGTAGTATATGTTCAAGAGAACAAATGTCGTTCCCACTACGGATCGCTTCAAATCGATTTCAAACTATTATGGCAGAAATGATTTGTGGTTTTTATGATAATGAATTAAAATAACTCTTCATAAATTTATAAATCTATGAAAGCAATACAAGAAATGTAAGTGAAATAATAGAGTTTAGAGTTTGGGAATCAGATTCACCTTTCTCACCTTCCGATACACCGTTAATATTCATGTAATCAATGTTTGCGATATGATTCTTTACGTCACAATCACAGTCATTCATATCAATTCCTTGACTATAAAATCCATAAGAATAGATTTAATAACGTCAATCCCTTGATCATTTCAAATCTATTCCAGCATTAAGAACGATTGTTTGGACGTCCATTGTGTTAGATACCATCCCTGGTTATCTACTCACAATGAGTGTTCCATTTAGATCCGTTTTCAAAAGTCATTTTCCAACAACAAACGAAAACTTGAATCAAGAAACTAGTGATCAAATGGATTCAGGCAATGAACATAAAATGGAAGACAAAGAATCATAAAACAACTCATGAATCACATAAATATTACACAAGTGTACATCCGGGTTGATTGGTTACCTCCAATCCCAAATAAGAGGATTAGCCACTCATGGTGGTCATGATCTTACAATACAAGTGAAATGAAGAAGAAAAACCTAGGCTAGATACACTATTTGTAAGAAAAATATCTCTAACATTCTCTCACTCTGCATGCATAACCCCATTTTTTCTGTTTCACATTGATTTCTTTTTATAATGCATTAACTCGCTCAAGCAAGTTTAAGTTTCACTCAAGCGAGGAGCATCCCTCAACTCAAAGAAAGTCCACGTCCTGCTTAGTTTGTATGCTTGATTCGCTCAAGCGACCACTTTCGCTTGAGCGAAACTCAAGCTGATGAGTCCCTGTTCCAATTTTGCTTGATGTATAATTATTTCGCTTGCAGTGAGTTTCACTCTTTTTAATTCTTGACAAATCTCGCTTGAGCGAAATTGGGTCGCTCAAGCGACTTCAACATTGTAGCTTACTGGAAGAATTTCGCTTGATGCCTTTATTGTTTCACCTGAGCGAAGTCTTCATGTTTGCATTCTGTAACAATTTCGCTCCAGCGAACAACCTTCGCTTGAGCGGTTTCTTTATTATTCCTCACTGGCCTTTATTCGCTTAGGCGAATGTCTTCTCGCTCAAGTGAATTTTCCCCCTGTTACTTATATCTATTGAATTACTTTCTCGCTCGAGCGAGCCTTCGATTTGGCCTAAGCGACTTTGAGTCGCTCAAGCGAGACGACCTTCGCTTGAGCGAATCCCAGCTCCTTTGCTTATACTTAGTGGATTTTCTTCTTTTCTTTCCTTCTTCTTTCTTCTTCGATTTTTCCTGGAATTACAACAAAATTAACCAATAAACTTGTACAATGTTTATATCACAATTTATGTTCTATATAGCTTACAAAATGACAAACATTGCACATTATGTCCAATTTATGCTTCATTTTCACTACAAAATATATATAAATTGGACATCTATCAACAGTCTGCACGCTTTGTAACTTGGAATTATTCTTTGTTTTATTCTCTAATATTTTGAGAGACGCAGTCTATACCCCCTCTTTATTTAAATTCATTTAATTTCTCTTATAGCACGTGGCACCTTTTCATTGCGTGAAACGCAACTATTTTCTAAAAACTACTTTTCCCTCCATTATGCCACGTTCCCTATAAATTCATTTTACACTTACTTATCCCTTCACCTTTTCAAAGACCCTCTCTGCAACTCTTCATCTTTTTCTATGAAACTCTCTCAAAACCTCTTTTTACCTTAAAACCCTATTTCGAAAACCTTTTTGTCTTCTTAAAAATTTTTTCTCTGAAATGGCTGGTATTAACTTTTCAACAAAAGACATTGTTGAATCTGCATTTTTCTTTCCTATCCAATATAAGGATGAAGGAAGAAATGTATTGGCTGAGTTGAATGGAATTGGTTGGCTTCACT
Source organism: Clitoria ternatea (assembly GCA_037962975.1). Classification (NCBI taxonomy): domain Eukaryota; kingdom Viridiplantae; phylum Streptophyta; class Magnoliopsida; order Fabales; family Fabaceae; genus Clitoria; species Clitoria ternatea. The sequence continues at coordinate 185,054,819 of CM075669.1, forward strand.
TTTGCTCCATAATATATACATATTCTCTATCCATGGTGTTGGAATTCTAGACCACTGTAACAATTAACAAGGATGATTCAACTATTTCTGGAGTTCTCAGAGACATAAGAATAGAAATATCTCTTGATGGCATTACAAACGCGTGGTTGTCTAAATGAAGGACTTGCTTTTTCTGATAACTACATTGGAAGCACAATAATAGAAGTTGAAGCGAACATGTGCCTTTATGGAAAAGCACAAGGGATGTGGTAACAAAATTGGACAAGTTTTGCATGGTCCTCACGATGAAGAAGACCCAGGCCAGTCTCCCCAGCGTGATTATGTGCTACCTGATCACCACCATTACTAGAAAATAGAAGAAGATTCCTTTTCTAGGAGTCTTGAGCAAAATTTTCGAACAGCATGGCATTGATATGCAAAGCTCAAGAGACTTAAAAATATGTGGTAGTTTAGCTACCAAAGCCCCTACATTCTCTACAATACTCTCTCCTCTTGGAGCCCCCCAGCAAGTTAAACCTGAATTTCCTTTGAAGGATAAGAAGGTATCCTCAGATAACAACTCCTCATCAGACTCGGATCGACCAGAGTCTAGACCCCCAGCTAAGAAAATCAAGACCTATGTTGGTGTTTCTCCCAAAACAACAAAGTCTGGCCCCTCCATAAGAAAGTCTGCACCTGTTGTAAAGATTAGCAAACCATCCATTGCTAAACCATCTATTCCTGTTCAATCATCAGGAAGAATTACAAGGAGAGTGCTAAAGCATATCTCTACAAGAAAAAATGTTTTAGAAGGCTCCTTTGTTGTCAATCCTATGACTTTTGACTCTTCAGACTCCAAGTCTACCTCTCCTGAACTAGAGACCATACCATCTCCTTCACCTTTGGACACTATATCTCAGATAACTTCGGATCAACCTCTACCTGAACAAGAAACTCCAGTTGTTGCCTTTGTTCGAGATCAAGCATTACATATCCACCCATCAGTCTTCACCTTAGTGCCCATTAATCACCCAAAATCTAGACTTCAATCAACTGGGATCATTTTACCATCCACATCACCTTTACTCACATTTTCCCTCTCTATGCCTGCATAGGACGTACTTCATGATGATCATCTGTGCTTTGTATCTAATGTTGCTATGTACTACAAGCTTAGGAATGAGCAAAAGGCCATTTTGATGGATATATAACAAGGCATATCCCTAACTGAAATTACTAATGGAAGAGCAAAGTCTGCATTCATCCTTCTGCCAACCAGGATTATTATTGATCCCGACAAGCTTCATCCCGTTCCTATGCCTCATTCATCTAGGAAAGGCAAAGAACCTGTTTCAGAAATGGTTTAACCATACGTACCAGCATGGGATGATCCCAGACCTCACAGACTCTCGGATGAAGAAGTATCCAGACTCCTCCTATCTGATCATAACATTGAGGAAGATGCTAGATACATATGGAATCACATTTTGTGGTTGATAGGTGAAGCAGGATCTAGCTCTAATAGTTCCAACCAGCCATGATATCTCTTCTCTCTCCAGACTCTTAAGTCTCAATAATGCCCCTCATTTGTTGATTACAAAAGGGGGAGAATATTTTAGAGAATAGTTTAAAGTTTCAAATAGTGCAGTTTATTTTTTTCTTTTTTGTAGAGTTTGTAACACATCTTGTGTTCATCAATGTAAGTATTTAGTTTCTATGTCTTTTGACTTATCGATGATTCACTGCTTTAACTCCCTTAAAGTCTGTTGCATATGTTTAACTTGACTATCTTTTGTAAAACTAGAAAGAATTTGAAACTTATGCTTTATATAACAATTTCATGCTTAATGAATTCAATGTTTTAATTCTCCACTTAATACAGAATTCATTCTATCTTTGAGACTTAATGTTTGTTATCAACAAATAGGGGGAGATTGTTAGAGTAAAGTTTGAACTCATGTTTGAGCAGTCTGAACCCCATGTGATTTGTTAATAATACACATCAAGACTCTCGCTAAAATAAAGTCTATACTGTTTGTTTGTTTAACAATTCTGTTGAAGTGTGCTAGGAGTCCGTAGAGCTCTATTTGCAAAATAAAGGGGGAGTCTATAAAAATCAATTCACTTCTAAAATAAAGAAGTTTGCACTCTTTCAAGCTTCACTAGATCAAGTCTCTCTTTGTGTCTTCAGACCACGAGAAGATCTATGACTCTTCGAGTTCTTGAAAAGGATCTTTCCTTTCCAAAAATAAAGCTGCATGAACTTTCTCATGTCTTCTCTAAAGTTAGCATTAAAGAGGCAATCAACAGAAAAGTTGAAGACTTTCTCACGCGTATCAAGAAAATTGCCTCACATATCTTAAGGTGTTAGAAAAGATGAACTTAATCAGAACAGATAGCCTAAGGTTAACTGCTATAGAGAATACGTGCTTGCCTACAGTACATAAGCAAAAGAGATCTTTTGCTGAAGACTTTCGAAGTTGCCCAAATAAGGAAACTTCTCTAAAGCATGTGTCTGCACTCACTGACAGTGCAATCCTCAAGGGACCAACATCCTTCGAAGTTAACCAACGAATATTTTCAAAAGGACTATAAATACAAGAAACTTCAGAATTCAAGGGTCAGAAGTTCCAATATACAAGCTACGCAATTACGTTATTCATATACTTGAATTCTCTGTTTTAGAAACCAAAGTCTGAGAGACTTTTTCTTAAAGTTTCTAAGTTCTTTTATTCACTACTTAAGTCCTCTTTGTAGTTCTGATTAGTGTAGACCGTGACTTATAGTAGTCTATAGCTTAGTGTACCTTATAATCATTTCATATCTTTGTACGTTGAGTTATTTGATTGTAATTTCAAACACTCTTTACCATCACATTATGCATTCTAGTGTGTTGCCAGAATCTGTTGGTGTTGGGAAATACTGTGGCTTGAAAAGGCTTTTGGAAGAATACTTGGGTTGTTGCCAAGAGTGGCTAGTGTTAAGAATACTTGGGATAAGCCAAGAGTGGTTGGAGTCAAGAATACTTGTGCACTGGGCTGGTGCAGATTGTAAAGGCATTTTATAATAGTAAAAAATCCTTCGGTCTGAAGGGACTGGACATAGCTTATGAGTTGGAAGTGAACTAGGATAAATTCCACTGTGTTTCTTTGTTCCCTTTCTCTAGTCTGTTAAAATTGCATATTTCCCTAAAGCGGTCTGTAGAATTTTTCAGAAAAAGAGTTTAAGACTTATTTAACCCCCTTCTAAGTTTAACTCGGTACCATCAATTATGGTATACCTAAAGTAGGATGATGTTGTTGTGAAGTAGAAGGCTTCTTCAATACTGGTGCAATGATAGATTCTTTTGTATGACCAGAGTGTCTAAGTGCCTCTTTGTCCTTCAATTGTAATGAGTGATGTGAAGTGGGTTGTAGTGGAGGTTAAGAGAAAGAAATCTACATATAAATCAAATATCATATACACATAGATATATATCATAATTAAGTCAGTTTATATGTCAATTACATACCGAAGTAGGCCTAACTAAATATGTTGGCGATACCACGTGCGATCCTAATGTATCATGAAGAAACATCATCTCATCATCTAGAGGTACTGGTAAAGGAGCATCATTTTCCTCTACCATATCAATGGACACCCTCACATGGTTAGGTGGTAATGGTTAACAATGGAGTGTATCACCTAAAAGGTTATAAACTTTTCCTTTGGCAACAATGCATTGTAGGGATAGTAAAAAAAAGATCATAATGACTCAATCCCTAAACCAAGTTTTAGATTTAGAATGTTGTATAAATAAATAATATGATTCAAATCAAATGTAACTTAGGAAAATAATTAATTCCTTACCTCTAGAATGGGAACAGGCTGTGGAGTACAACTATCCTTCCCACTAGATGGTGGATCTATTTCATTATGGGCATGTTCCATGGTGGCTTTTCGCTCCGACATCAACAATTAAGCCTTCTCTTGAAACTCACTCAGGTCATTTCAAAGTGTTACATTTTGCTCCTTTAATACTTTTATCTCCCCCTTGACAAGTCATCCTAGCTCGTTTATTGGATGGAAAGTATGCCTTATGTGAAACTCCAAATCCAATGCCTCGAATCCTACCCAGATGTTATAAGATTCCTAGAGCCTTAGTAAGTATGTCATCATCATGATCAGGGTGTTGCATATCCTTTTGGGATGTAGATTGTGACAAGGTATCCTACAGAATAACAAGAATTAAACAAATTTAGAACATAATAAATTAGTATAACTAATTAAATCAGGTAATATAGATACACAACTTACAATCCTTTCACAAACTCTTTACACATTTTCATTCTCAATAACACCAGTTTTGTTCACATTGGCAGCCTTCTAAAGATTTGCTTGGGAAATAGATTCAACTCATGAACCTCCTTCTCTTATATGTAAACATTAAAAATTAATAATTGAGTATGATATTATGATATTTTATATTTAACTATATGTATTTATGAGAATATTTCTTACCATTTTTTGCTCCAATCCTCGATAACCAGTTCTTGATGACTTGTATGGGTACATGGATTTTTACACCCTTTTCCTATTTTCTTCACTTAATTTCTATTTATATGTGAAAGGTTAATAAATTAGAACAAAAACTATTACAATTAAGTGTTAAACCACACATAAAATGAATGCATTTTACTTGGAAAGACTCCTTAATAACTTTCTCTACAAAATCCTCTAATCTTCTACCTTTATAATTTCCTTAAATGATGACATGGGATGATCAATGATGTTCATATTCCTATCCCTAACATGTTTACTTAGGGCAATCCTAAACATTCAAACCAATAAACCGGCCTCTGACATAACCCATGACTTGAAACCCTTATCTACATAAAAAGCCAAGTACACAAACAATATGATTAATATAAGATTATAATAAAATTTTAGGAATTAATAAATATTAATATTGGTGAAAGGTAATTTTTACTATACCTGTATATCACTCTATATGTTGTCCTTGATGTGTTATGGTACTTTAGGCCAACTTAGATATCTAATTGGCACCATTTATCTTGCTACAACTCCAATATATGAACTAAATTTGTCTTTGTTAGGGTCGATTGGTATATTCTTTTTGGCATTCCATCCAATTTATGCATCAATAATTTTTGTTTAATGTATGTACTGCTTTAATTTGTTTTAATGACATTATTATAAATAGTTAAGGGCATTATATGTTACTTACCTCTAACTTCAAGCATAGGCTTCTTAGCTTAATAATCTTTGCCATAATTGTTATACCTCTTTTATCCTTTTTTACATGAGTCTTTTATCCTTCATTTTGATCATTTGCCATTTATCTACAACATTAGAATAACAAAAACATTAGCAAGAAGTAATGATATAATGTAAAATTGGAGTTGTAAGCCAAAACAAGTAAATAAAAAAAATATATACATGTAATGCATTAATGAGTGTCTTTTTACCGCTTTATTTTCTTTTTATAATCAAAGATGTGTTGTTATTAACCATGTGTACTGTTGGTGTATTTACCCACATACCATTTCCATGATCAGGCCTCATATACAACATATTGGAATCTGTTTCATCAATGTCATTTAGTTGTGTCCAACCATAGAGAGGATCATCCTCTAAACACACATCATTATGTTCATCTTTAGTTACAACATTGTTGAGATACATCTTGTTTGATACAAAAATAATAAACCACTTATCATTAAGTGGGTCTTCAGCATAAAACACTTGTTCAGCTTGTGATGCTAAAATAAATGGATCATCTTTGTATCCAATTTTGTTCAAGTCAACAAGCATGAAACCTAGATCATCAATTCGTACTCTACTATTATTATCAACCCACTTACAACCAAACATAGGCACGCGAAACATGGTGTAACCCAACTCCCAAATGCGGTCAATGACCCTAAAGTATGACATATTTACATAAATTGGATTTTTGTCTTTGGGAATTGAAACCTGCATAAATTCAACAATAAGAGTCAAACCACTATTTTGCACCACAACCTTCTCCTCTTGTTCTTTGATATAAAATATGTAACTGTTAATAATGTAACTAGTGTAGCTAATTACATTCATACATGGACCATTTTCCAACCATCTTAACCTTTTTGATATTGATGAACAGTTAGTAGACCATATTTGAGTAATATGATTCTTTAGCTAACCAACAAAGGTCTTGTTTTGTTCTTTTAATATCCAATTGACTCCGATTTGGGTTAAACTTCATAGGTTTGGTCCTTTTGTCATGATATTTAATTAAGATCAAGGCATGGTCACCGTCATCATTGTATGACCCGATTCATTTAACTTGATGCTGAAGTAGACTTTACTTGAATAAATATTCAATATTTATTCTCCCCAACATATAGATGCATTTCCTTAGTCTCACTCCATCAAGTGGCCTATAGATATCACTCCCGTTACATAAGAGAGATAAATCTCATCTACATCTTTCACATTGATCTGCATGATTTGTTCACTACTCAATTACAACCTTTATAATCATCTTGTTATAAACGGTATTTGATTGTATTAAAACAACAAACTCTTCATATAGGAACTGTAATGACTTCAACTCGAATGAACATATATATCATTATCACATTGAGAACTATTTATGACACTCATGTAACGATCCATGTAACATTCTCATAGTATATCTATTCGTACATAATTATTGTTTATGTGTACCCCTATGAAGACTTGATATTGTCCATATCCATGATTTGTGAGATTAGATCATTTATACATTTACACATTAATCTCAACATATTTATATGTCCTATATTAATACTTGACTAGGGACATTTTAGGAATAATTCTCATTTTGACCTACTATTCCAAAGGCTAAGAAAGACTGTTAAACTATTTAACAAAATGTGTTATTCAAATAAGGTGATACTTCCAACACCTAGAACATCAACACCATACACCGGACATAAAAGATAAACATCGACAACTTTTGATATATATATATATATAATTTGTCTCCTTGGTCCATCTGGTTGCGTGGATATGTATATGAGATTGATCATTCATCGTTTACTTATTTTAAATGTTAATGATGTCACAAAGAGAAAGAAGAAGAAAACATGAGAACAAATGAGAAGAATGTTTGAATTTGAATGTCAATGAGGTAATCTATTAGTGCTTACCTCAAATTTCCAGCAACTCCAAACATTTGAAGCATGCCAAGTAATAAAATATTGAAAGTTATGGTAAAGATGAATTTGGAAGATACAAAAGATAAAAACAACGAGAAAAGAACGAAAGGGAAAAAATTATAATGAGATGAAAGATACCAAAACAAATTGGAGGCAGAAGAAAAAGAATCAATAGACAAATTCTAGTATATGATTGATGGAAGAGGTTTAAATGGGGAAATAGAAGGATTTAGGGTTAATAGGTGCCCAGTTAAGGATCTATTTTTCCTAATATGTAAAACAAAAGTCGAATACCACAAATACATACATATGACATCATTAAAACATTAATATAAAATCAAAGGATGATTGAATGGTCTGATATTTAAAAGCATTCAATAATGAGGATCATCCACCGGTCAAATTCAAAAGAGCTAACTTAAATACCCATTTGGTAACCAATTATAAGAATAAAATTATGAAAATCAAAGTTATGGTTAATATTGATTTTACTTATCATTTGATATTGATCAAACTCTTTTTAACTAACAAATTAATTTTTTTATTTAACTAATTCTAATTTAAAAATCTCCAACTAGAAACTAAAGAAACCCTCTTAGTGGCCGTTTAGTTAACAATTAAAAAAATAAAGTTATGAAAATAAAAAAATTTAATAATTAATATCAATCCATTATAAACGTTTAAGATGATAAAAACTTTATTTAACCAACTATCTTGTACTTTTATCAACCTCCATTTGCCATTTCTAAACTTGTAAACAAACATTCACTTGCTAAAAAAGGGGAACTTAGCTGAGTAGAGTAGTGTGCAAATTGATCTTATATCTATTATTTTAATAAACTTGAATTCTGAATAGGAGCAAATAAAAAACTTTCCCTCCCTCCCGCAATTTCAATTTGGGGAAGAAGGTGAAGGGAAAACCCTAGAGGAAGAAGGAAAAGGAGAATGAGGGAGGAAGAGTTGGAGAAGCTCCGAGGAGTGGTGAGGGACTGCGTGAGCAAGCACCTCTACTCCTCCGCCATCTTCTTCGCTGACAAAGTCGCCGCCTTCACCAACGACCCCGCCGACATCTACATGCAAGCTCAGGCCCTCTTCCTCGGCCGCCACTACCGCCGCGCTTTCCACCTCCTCAACGCCTCCAAGATCGTCCTCCGCGACCTCCGCTTCCGCTACCTCGCCGCCAAATGCCTGGTATCCCTCTCTCCTCCAACCTTTCTTCTTCTTTTTCTTCTTATTGTTGTTCTCAATCTTATCATCGCTGTTTGACAATGTTGGAATTGAAGGAGGAACTGAAGGAGTGGGATCAATGCTTGTCAATGCTGGGCGAGGCTAAAGTGGATGACGATGGCAATGTTTCCGATACCAAGGACTCTAATGTCATGTACCTGGATAAAGATTGTGAAGATCGTGAGATCAATGTGAGTTATTTTTTTCTTTCATATTTTGTGTATGCAACTGTATTTTAAAGTATTTACGATATGGTTGTGATATATGTGTTTGGAATAAGTTCTGAAGTCTAAACAACTTGTGAAGATAATAATTATTAGAAGCACTTTGACGAGGGGATGGTTTTTATTAGAGAGGTAAAACAATGAGATACACAAACTAAGGAAAAAAAATATTCTGTGAAGGAAACCACTGGAAATCGGAAATTGAGAAGACATAAAAGGCGTATCAAGTGAGCATATATCGCCAATTGATCTGTGTGTTGAATGAAGATCCTCTTTTAAAGTTAAACATAAATCATCCCTAAGGTCTAACTTGGAACAATGCAGTTTAGTTTAAACTTAACTCTTTCTTTATTCTTATGCAAGTGCTGGAACCCTTGCCCTGCTTTTGTGAGATATATCCACTTTAATAACTCGAGGAAGTGAATGCCTGAGATGTTTGCTTTTCCACTACTCTTTTCAAATTAGAGAATTGGAAATACTTTTTAAGCGATGTTTGGAGTAGCAGCCAACGGAGAAGCTAACGGAGATTTTCTCTGTTTCTTTGAGGCGAGTAAAGGTTGCTTTTGGTCCAACGGAGGTTTTCTCCGTTCAAAGCGATGTTCCAAACATCCTATTAGTTGATTTGGTAACGATGGTTTCTTATTTCTATAACTAGGTCAACTTTTTTGTATAATTTTGACAACATTAGCTTATGTTGCTTAGGAAGAGACAAAAGAAAATATAGTAACATCATTTTGTTAGACTTGATATTGAAGCATTCTCTGGTGCTGGATTTAAATTTTGAATAAGTTCGGCTGCTTTAACTTGATGTGCAACATATGCTAGAATAATATGGTAGAAGTGAAATTCTAGGAATCTGAAAAAGGTGGTGCAAGTACCATTTGGGTGTCTTGTTATAAGTCAGAATTTCAGGTGTCTGGAATGTTCTTATTTATTTATTATTTATTTTCAACTTATTTGAATACATTTTGTGATGCTATAACAGACATCTTCTGCAATATGCTTCTTAAGAGGAAAAGCCTATGAAGCTCTGGAAAACCGTGCTCAGGCCAGACTGTGGTGAGTATATTTGAGGCATTGACTGTTATTTTCTTACTTATGGAAAAGTAGTAAAGTGATTTTTCTATTTTTTAAATCTATTATAAGAGAAAGTTTTGCTGCCTATGTAGAGTTACAAAAGTAAGACGAGTGCCAATTTGATTAAAGAAGTGCTTACTTAAATTGCTGTATTTTCTTTTAAAGGTATAAAGCTGCTATAAAAGCGGATCCTTTATGCTATGAGGTACAAATTGATATTCTTCATGCTGTCTTTTGTTAAATTCATTAATAATATCTAGTAATGCTGGGATCTGTGGTCTGAGACTTGCTCTCTTGGTTGGGATGTTTGCTTGCAATTTCCTGATAGGGTGGTGTGGGGGTGGTTCAACACCATATTATGAAAAATCCTGTTGCCCCATCCTCTCTGTGGGATCGAGCAGCACCACTTGAGTGCTGATAAAAATGTTACCATTCCTTAGACTTTTATAGAAACAATTACTGCAGAAACTGGGTTATTTATTTTATGATAGTTCCTCTAAAATAGTAAATTGATCCCTGCCTTTAGCTAAGCTTTATGATGCTATAGTTTATTTTTCCAATACATATGCTACAAACAATGTCATATGAAGGTATCATTTGTAGCATTCATACTTGTACAAGTTTTTCTCCTATACTAGTTGTCTAATTTTTCCTTGCTGTTTGGAAAATAATTATGTCAGGCTTTGGAATGTCTTATTGAGAATCACATGCTTACATGCGAGGAAGGTAAAGTTTTCATTGATCCTTGGAGATTTTTGTTATTTTCTATGATAGGTTCCGAAATGTATATAGCAGGAGAAATAGAAAAGTAGTTAAGGAGACTTAAGTAACTAGTTCTTCAGTTAGTAGGACAGCTGGCTATTTGACATGTATGAATAGATCCTAGGCAGTTAGTTACTTTCTCTTTTTCTGGAATAGAATTGGGCAGGTTTTGGAGAGTGAGGTCTTTCAAATTACCTCAGGTCCTTGTATTGTACTCTTAGATTCTCCCCACTCCTAATATTTATTAGAATCCTGTTAATATAGTAAGTAACAGTGTATGTTAGGATTAACTAGATTGATTCTGCAATTATGTAATTAGTCTAAACAGGGTAACTGTAGTGATTATGTACTCTTTCCTATAAATTCAATAGCTCCGTTGTGGACAAAATAAATGGAATTCATTCTATACTCTCTCGTTTCTTTTTCTCTAGCTCTGTCTCTCTCTCACCACAGTACTGTATTGGGAATTAGGGTTCAACAATAAGGAAGTATGTTTCATATCATGTTTAGTATCCAGTTCTATCATTCTATCTATAGAAAAATAGCGTCAAGAAGTAGCTTATCTAGTGCAAAATTGATCTAATATCTCTGTCTTCCATTTCTCTATGGTGAATATCAGAAGCAAATTTGATCTCATCATTGCAATTTGGTAGTGAGGATGGATGGCTCTTGTCTTTTTATTCTTGTTTGATAAAGAAGGTAATAGCAAGCAGATGCTATTGTAGTTTTCTTCTATCCAAATGTTTTGTTCTGATGAAAGATAATCCCTTACTTTTTTATGCAGTATGACAAAGAAAACGTTGTAGAAGCTAAGTTCAGAGATCTTGAGAATGAAAGTTGTAAAAATGACGAATCTGATTCTTCTTTCTTGCGCACATTGAAAACCAACACTGATCTACTGGCCTGCAAAGCGGAATACTACCATCAGTGTGGTGAATATCAGAAATGTTTTGAGTTAACATATGTGTAAGTTGGGGATCTGATCTGGAGACTGAAGTGAGAGTCAGATACAGCTCTGGCTTTCTGCATCATACCGTCCTCATTCCTTTCTCCATTTTCTTTACCTGACTTTGTTTGTTACAGTTTGCTTGAGAAGGATCCTTTCCATCTCAAGAGTACGTTAGTACATTTGGCAGCTGCTATGGAGCTTGGCCATTCAAATGAGCTCTATTTGATGGCATGCCATTTGGTGAAGGATTATCCTCAAAAGTAAATACTTTCACAATGTTGATTGTGTTGAGTCTTTTTAAAGATTTTACCACTTTTAAGATCAATATTGTATTATATTTTTACTTTTCCTTAATACTGTAGTTGTCTTCTATAGCATTTGGAACATATAAAAGTCAAATATGATTGATGTTTTAGGGCCTTATCGTGGTTTGCTGTTGGTTGCTACTACTATTGTATCAAGAAGTATGACCAATCCCGCCGTTACTTCAGGTAAACATTAGTTATTACTTATTGCCATATTTACATAAAATTGATCTTGAAACACTAATGCTTCTGTTTTTTTTAGTTTATCATCATAGGAATACGATTCTTGGTATTTTAGCATGTCAATTATTTTATAGTTGACTTATTGAGTAATATAATGAAAACTTTTTAAATATTTCTTAGTAGCAAACTTTATGATGTTTCATAACATTGTTTAATTAGGGATATTTGACATGTTATGCAATTGTTCAACTTGTTTCATACTTTCATTATCATCAATTGTTTTGCCTGGGCAGTGGTGATCACTGTATTTATTTTATAAAGATGTGTTATATTTCATATCCATCAACTCAGTTCTACATAAATTCATATATAATTGTCCTGGACTTGATTGATTGGAATTGCACTTCTAAAGTTTGAGCCAGTTATGTATCCTCTAGTATTAGTTGGATTACCTGAGAGAGGATTGAGAAGAGAGATGTGATTGTTTGGCAGAAGTTTATTATCTCAATAATGCAATGAAGAAATCAGTATTTATACTGGTTGATCTTGTTGTACAATTGTCAGTTTTGTAATTGAATTGTAGCAGAATACAATAGAAATATAATGAACTAGAACTAGCAGTTAACATGGGGTCTATATACTTTATCGCTACCCCTGTAATTCCAAGCGTCAGATTTGTGATTTGCTTCAGTAAGAAACCATGAGGGAATTTTGGAATTAACAACAAAGCTCTGTAGTTTGTGGCCACAAATCACAGCTTCAATTTGTTGAAGCCATTGCAGAGAGTTTTCTCATTTAATTTAGTGGAGTGTGGGAAAGTGTGATACACTAAGATGAAGCTGAACTTGTACCATAGACCATGGAAGCCAGTTTAGGGTCAAACACAGCTTTGAGATACCGTATTAGAATCTAGAGAGAAAAGAGAGAAGATGTGATTGTTTAGTAGAGTTTTATTATTTCAATGAATGAAAGAAGAGAACTGTATTTATACTGGTTGGTCTTGTACAATTATTCAGCTGTTAGTTTTGTAATTGAATGACAGAATACAACTAGAACTGGCAGGTAATAACACACGGTTTATATATTCTGTTTCTCTGTAAAGGACAAAAAATTGTTTGTCTGACTTATCTAAAAGTTTTCTGCATGAAATTGATTATCAAGTATTCAAGTTCATTATTTTTGCACTTGATTGCTTTTGAACATCAGTATCAAAATTTATGTTCAATGTCATTATGTACCATACAGCAAGGCAACTAGTCTAGATGGAACATTTCCCCCTGCATGGATAGGCTATGGGAATGCTTATGCTGCTCAAGAAGAGGGTGATCAGGCTATGTCAGCTTATCGCACTGCAGCTCGATTGTTTCCTGGGTTAGCAAATTGTTTTTACCCATTAGATGTTACTTGTAATCCCCCAAAATGATTTCTCTTCTGTGCTTTTCTTCAGTGTAATTGTCATGTTCATAAGATCTGTTTAGGGTTCATGCAAAAGGAAACAAAAGAAAGAAATGAAAAAAATGTAATATAGTGTTTCATAATGATAAATTGTGAATGGATTTTCAGAGAAAACATGATTATCAAAAGATATAATCATTTCCTTTTCTGATTTTCTCCTAAGGACTTGAGAAGTTAGGAGCCTAGAACAGAAAACCTTTCTTATTGTTCCTTTTTTTATAACCATAAATGTTTTTCTCTATCTGAATATATTAGTTTTGAAAAATTTTGTTACAACTCTTCTAATAATTTTGATTAACTCATCTTTATCTTTATAGAAATAAAAAATATTGCTGGTTACTTCTCATGATTTGGTGACATAGGTTTGAGTTAATCAATTAAGAGGGAACTCAACCTAGATTAAAAGATTGAGTAGGGACTAGAGGAAGTCCAGAAAAGGGAAAACGGATATTGATGCTGAAGGAAAAAAACTTTTAGAATTGCATCATCAAGCCTTCTAGACTTAATTATGGGTGCATTTTGGATTTGGATAAGTTTTGAAAGTGCTTTTATGATGTTCCTAATTTCCTATTTCTTAGCTACTCTATAGATTTTGGGGGTGAACCTTGGCATAGGTGCATTGCAGTAATGTTGTTACCTTGTGACTCAAATTCAAATCCTACGAACTGCCTTTTTGTTAGCTGGGTAAGGCTGCATATATCTACCTTCCCTAGACCTTGGGGTGTTAATAGGCCAGATTGTTGATAATGGCCTATGGCCTGGCCCATTTAAAGTTTGACCTAACCTGATCTATTTATTATGAAGGCTGGATTTAAACATTTCATAAAGCCTATTTAAATTAAAAAAAGTTAGACCTAAGCCTTTCAAAATGCCTATCAGGCTTGATAGGTTAGTATCTTTACACACACACACATATATATATATATATAAAATAAAAAATTTATAATAAGTATTTAATTAGTTATTAGTTATATCTTATGTTATTAATATAATAATATTGTCTATTCAAATTAAATAAATTTATATGATAATTAAATATCATATCTACTCAGCATTTGTTTTCACTATTTAATTTTATTTATATAATAATTAAATAATTATGTTGTGTCATGATTATATATTATTTCCTTATTGCTATTTTGATTAAAAATTTAATTATAAGGCTATAAATGGAAAGATTCAATTGTACAACAAATTGTGGTTCTGATTTCTAAGAGTCACTTTTTTGAGTTTTGACATAGTTGGAATTTGGCCTATTGGCCTCTTTAGGAAGAAAGTCTCTTAGCTGATTTAAAAGCCTTATTATGAAATAGGCCTTTAAATAGGCTAATAGAAAAACACTTTTTGGAGTTGTCTTTTTTATAAGCCGTAATTATTTTAATATTTTTAGACACGCTTCCAATGTAAAATAGCACTTCATTAATTTTTTTTTAAAAAACGGGCCCTTTTTGGAAATTGTCTTTGCTTTTGGCCTTGTTTTTCTAGAATTAATGTACCATGCCATGCCTTTCAGATGTGAGATCCCCCAGCTTGTGGATTTGGCTGAGTCTTCTAGAATCCACCTACCCTCCATACAATCTAACAAAAATGTTTTTAAGTTTCAACATTTTTTTGTTTGTTTCGAATGTGTTCTTTTTTGATGTAAGGGTCTGGTGGCTAAAATGTTTATTTTACTTGAGTGAGTTTGAGACTGCAATAGTTTTGCTTTTAGTGCATCATAATCCTCTACCAACTGGGACATATTTTCTTCCCAATTTTCTTTAGTGCACAAGCCCTTACCTCCACAAAACACAAAACAGTATACAATTTCAGTTTTCAAAATTGTGACTCTTACACTAGATGCAGTTTTTTGATGTAAGGGTCTGGTGGCTAAAATGTTTATTTTACTTGAGTTAGTATGAGATTGCAATAATTTTGCTTTTAGTGCATCATAATCCTCTACTAACCGGGACATATTTTCTTCCTAATTTTCTTTAGTGCACAAACCCGTACCTCCACCAAAACACAAAACAGTATACAATTTCAGTTTTCAAAATTGTGACTCTTACACTAGATGCTCGTTTGCATGCATGTGTCTATTGTTTGTTTAAAAACTTAAGTATGAAAGTCTCTTATTTCAATAAAATGTTCTTTAATAGGTTAAGTGTTCTGTTATTCCAGATGTCATTTACCAACTCTTTACATTGGAATGGAATGCATGCGAACCCACAGCTATAAGCTTGCTGAGCAGGTATATATTATAAAGTTGGATAGATTCAATTCAACATTTGGTGATGAAGCCTTTTTTTTCTTGTTTTTTTTTGGGGGGGTGGGGGGGGAGGGGGGAGGTCAGGGGAAAGGGGCTTAGTGTCTTCTCACTATATCCTTGCAAATCTTATTAAAAAAGAGTTCAAACAAGGTCTATTTTCTATCACCAATTACCTAAAAAACAGTTATCTCCTACAAATCTGTGTATATCATGCATTATTCATGTATTTGCTCATACCCTAATGAAAAATATTTATGTTTGAATTTTTTCCTCAGTTTTTTATGCAGGCCAAGTCGGTTTGCCCCTCAGATCCACTTGTGTATAATGAACTTGGAGTTGTTGCTTATCATATGAAAGAGTAAGGACTAAGGACAATTACCTGCTTTGAATAATTATTGAAGTTACTTAATCTGATTTTCATGTTCACTCGCACCTAATTCCCATCCCTTGAATGCTATTAAATAACCCTGTATGAAAAAAAGAAACTTGTGAAGAATCTGATGAATATAATAAGGACCACCAAAATCTTTTAAATTGTGTCATATAAAAAGGACTGCAGGTAGTATTAGACACATGTCCACAAAATTAACAGAGGACTTGGAGTATTATTCATCAGGTTTTCCTTGGATGTGTGACAACAAGAGTATTTGTCTGATCAAATACTTGTAAAATTCCACTGGGTATGTGGATTACATTTAATTTCGAGAGGCCATGAATTCTTTGATGCCTATTGATTGAAAAATCCTGATAGATTTCTTTTCTATAGAAAAATAGGAAGGGAACTGAGAGCTTTGCCGCTTGTTACTTCTAAAAGAGTGATGATGTACAAATTCTTTTTTTAACTATGGGATGTTATTCTTTTATTATTATGAGGAAATTGAACATTTCATTGTTTTAATCTTAAAATAGTTGATCCTCTATCTTCAAATTTGAAGACAGTTAAGGATTTTCTCTTGTTTCCTTTTAATATTGTCAAACAAATTTCGATGCAAATTAGTGAAATTGAGTGGTTTTTAGTTGTGGCTTCTGATTCAGGTACAAGAGAGCAGTGTGGTGGTTTGAGAAAACGCTAGCCTTGATCCCAACCGATTTATCTGAAATGTGGGAACCAACTGTTGTCAATCTTGCTCATGCATACAGGAAGTTGAAGTAAGTTGATAATTCTCAGTGGTCACCTGAGTTGGACTTTTCTTGTCCTCTCCTATAGAATTTTATCGTACAGATAGGTATCTTTGTCAAGTTGAAATATCATTTGGTAGAGGATTTGTTTTATCCCATCATGTTTTTGTTTTTTATATGGTTGCTATGATTATATTTTATTTTGTTATGTTTCTGAATTTCCTCAAAGGTAGTTTGATTGAAGGAATTGAAATATTAACTTCATGAATTGATAAAAGATCTTAATCTAAATTGTTGCGAAGTATCTCTTATTTATACTCTGGTTACTTTTAAGAGTTAGAAAAATGTGTGAAAAAGAAAATAATGGGGAAAAAATGAGAAAATGATGTGTTGTTTGTTTGGTTCAATAGAAAAGGATGAGAAATACGAAAGTAGTTGAGAAAAAGTGAAAAACTTTTCTCAACCTTCCACAATTACCATATCGCCATTTGTCCTTAATTGATATCTAAATGAATGAGTAGAAGTGTCTTGGCAACAATATTAATGAAGGGCAAGATCGTATTTTCTCATATCTCATATGTTGATCGCTTGTTTTCCCCTCTGATCGCACGAGGAAAGTTTTGGAGTGGGAACCATACATGCTTTTTTTCTTAATGCTAAAAAGGACAAATCTCCCAAACTGCTCAGGAAATTAGAGAAAATGGCAATTTCTTTCTAATACGTTTTTTCTTTCTGTTGTTTTGACACAAAGCAAACACACTGTTAGGGAAAATATCTTTCATTTAAGAGTTGTATATTTCTGTTATTGTATTTCTGAATTTCTTTGTATAGCTTTTTTCCCTTATTTATTTCCCTTATTGGTGATTGTAAACTCTGTATATCATAGAGTTAGCTTTTAGGATGTGTTAACCCAATCCGTTTTCAATACAAACAAATAATGGTAGTGCTAATTTGTTGTGATTGGTGAAGGACATCATTCTTGATTCTAATTATCTACATGACCTGTTTCAGGATGTATCGAGAAGCAATTTCATATTATGAGAAAGCACTTGCATTGTCAACCAGAAGTGTGAGCACTTATGCTGGCCTTGCATATACTTACCACTTACAGGTATTCCTTACAGTGAAAACAATCATTCCAGAGCCATTGGCTCCTACAGAAATCCCACTATACTTATAAACTCTGTTCTATAACTCTTAGATTTCTAGTAGGTCAGATGAAGAGAAAAGAGAAGAGGCTAAATTGAAAGTGTTTGTTGTATTGGTTATCTGATTTGTACATCGATGATTCCACTATTGATAGAGAATGGAAAGCTTACAAGAGAAGTTAGGTAGTTGTAACAACCTGCCTCAACTAACTAACCAGAATGGGGAATATTTTGGTATGGGCAAGGCCACAGATACAATTAAAAATGTAGAGATAATCCTATCTCTCTTATCCCCCCCACTCCTCTCCCAAGCTCAGGTGGGGTGAAAAATTGTGGAATCACCCACCTTGAGCTTAGACTTTAGAAACTCAAATCGGGAAAGAGACAATTCTTTGGTGAGGGCATCTACTAGTTGAGTTGAAGCAAGCGGAGTGGAGATCACCTTTTCTTTGAGAAATAGCAAGTCAAGTTCCAAATGTTTGGTGCAGGCATGCAAAATTGGATTGTGAGGTAATCCTACAACACTTTGATTACTACCAAAGGATACTTGGAATCCCTATAGGTACTTTGAGTTAAAATAGCAGGTACCGTAGCCAAAGGATTTCTTGGGTGATGAGAGCCACTCTCGTTATCTGCTTAAGTAATAGACTCGGCTGCCACTAATCGCTTTTTGGACCACCAAGAGATAAGATAGGGCCTAGAAAAATGCATGCACCAGAGCTGGATTGTCTATCATATGGATCTAGGGCCTAGTCAGCATGACAATAGGTAGTGACCTGCAGAGCTTTCATGGAGGCAATTGGAACTAAATGGAGACCATAGGAGATAGTACCTTTGAGGTAGTAGAGGATCGTCTTAATTGCTGTCCAGTGAGCTTCACATGAACTGACACACTTTATTGGTTGGCAAGCTTAATTATGGCCTTGTAATTAGTGTTCCAACTACAGATCTATACAGAAAAGGGGTCAGATCCTGGCTTAGTAAGCTTGCAGCTATTGATCATGGGGAAAACAATTGCTCTGGCTTTTACCTTAATGTCAAGAAAATAATCCAAGGATCCCATTTGCTTCAAGGCAAAAATTGAGTGAAGTTTTTCAACCAAAGATTGAATGAAACCCAGAGAATTGCCAATGACTATTTAGTCATCTATATACACTAGGAGATAAACCACAACAATTGGAGCAGTATATGATCAAAGAGGGTTACACTTGCTGTTGGTGAACCCAAAATCTAGCATACTAGCTTTGAGCATTTTAAACCAAGCCTTGGGGCCTATTTGAGGCCATAAATGGCTTTGTATAAGCAATAGATCAAAGATTTATGATTGCTCACAAACCCAAGTAGATGTGACATGTTAACTTCTTGGAGAATGCTTGAGGAAGTCATTATTGACATCCAACTGTCTAAAGACCCAACCATTAGTAAGGGGCCTCCATCAGAACTGAGGAAAAAAACACCTAAAACAATGTCAAACTGGGTTTGAAACAAACACCAAGGGAAGATTCGAGATCAGGAAGAAAAAGCTAGTATGATGGTCCAAATAGCGGCCAGAACGGAGCCGCCATGCGCGGAGGAGGACGCGTCTAGGAGAGAGAAAGGCACGCAAGCACAGAACGTGCATGTGGGCGCGTGAGACAGCAGAACGCCATGCGATTACAGGGATGGGCCGACCTTGTGGATGCTCTCCTGATTCAGGGGGTGACAACTGGTAACTCGCTAGAAAATCAGACGCCTAGTGATGAACAATGGTGGAGATATGCCAGAAAAAGAGGAGGAATGTGGTCGGAGTGAGAAACATGACCAAGGTTAAAACTTGGAGAGGAAACATAGTTCCAAAAAAAAAAAAGATGCACTGGTAAGTAGTGGGCTCGTTGGATAAGCATAGATTTTTGATATCGTATTAGAAAATAAATTCGTCTAACTTAATTTAAAAATTAACTCAAAAGTTAAAATTTAATCTTTATAAATTAGAAACTAATCATATTTTTCACAGATATGATAGTTATTTTAACAAACCTAATACTAAATTAATTGAAAAATTAAGCAAGATTTGGTTATGTTATTAGAAATTAATTACTAAGAATTCACAATAGAATTATACGGAGGATTGTGCTATTGACTTCTCCAATACCGTCCAATCAGCCATTATTAGGAATTCAAAATAGTATTATTAATTTCGACCAAAAAAATAGTATTATTAATTACTAGACACATTTACAACTATAGAACAATATCACTTAAAAATGATCTACTATCCTCGATCTGAAATATAAATAAGTTTTGAAGTAATTTTGACATTAATATTATTAAATACTTGATATAATTTTTTAATATACTCATAATATTATTTATTATCTAAAGTATTGACAATCTTAAAAATATAAATAAATAAGATATACTTAATGATATTAAAAAGATATAATTTTATTTATATTATAAAGCAAATCATTCTTCTAATATTTATATATTTAAAATCCGAGATATTAGAAAAGAATAATATTAGTAAACCGAGAAAAGAAAAATAATGTTAGTTTAGTAACTTAGTGTACTCCACAAAAGACAAAAGCAAAATTTCATTGTATTATCTTAAAGTACTTCAAAGTACGAAAAGCTAACAAAGAGCACTGATGTAGTTACGGAACAGCGATGAAGACTAAACACCCCTACAAGTTACAGAACAATGAACGAAAGGAGAAGATGAAACAACGCAAGAAGTGCAGAACGAAGACGAAGCTCAAACAGCTGAGCAAGTGCGGAGTGTAGAAGAAACGAAGCTGTGGAAGGAGAAGAAAGGCGAACGGCATGACATGAGAGGAGAGGAAGAAGCAAGACTCAGAAGGAGAAGAAGACGGAACTGACACTTATCTTTAGTGAGAGAAGGAGAAACGGAGACCTAATGATGTTCAGAGGCCACCATGCGCGATTGTGATGATCGTCGGAGACGGAGGAGACGAATCGTGCATCGGTTATGGCGGTGAGAGGGAGAAGGAAGGACAATAGCTTCTAAAGTAAGTCTTTCTCTCGCCTAATCTTCAGCCATTTTAAAACTTTTCCCCCTCAAGCCGTGTTAGGCCACCAGCACGCCGCGTCTAGGCGGAGTCCGCGCTGTGTCCAAGCCAGAAAAATTGAAATTTTCATTCAGACACTTTTTCACCTGCGTTGGACGCGTGTCCTTGCCGTGTCCCAGAAGCGTCCGTGTCCGACGTTGCGACTTGCCTTTGTATAGCCGTGTCCATGATTCATAGGTTCCCAATGGTGTATCATCTCCTTCCATCTTAGGAAGACCACCCAACATTCATCCTATGGTCACTAGGTCCAAAAATGACATTTTTCAACATCTTTTTTCTTTTCCTCTTAGCTCATATGGAGCCAAAATCTTTTTAGAAACCTTCGTTAATCCTCAATGGCATTCTTCCATGAAAGATTAGTATCGTGCACTTATTAAAAATGGAACTTGGTCTCTAGTTCCTCTCCCTGCCAATAGAGTTGCAATTGGCTGCAAGTGGGTGTTTAGGATAAAAGAAAATTTGATGGTACAATCAATAAATATAAGGCTTGGCTGGTGGCAAAGGGATTTCACCAACAGTTTGGCTTTGATTACAATGAGACTTTCTCTCCTGTTGTCAAGTTAGTCACCATCTGGCTTATTCTCACTTTGGCACTCACTAATGGCTGGATTTTTAGACAGTTGGATGTCAACAATGCCTTTCTCCAAAAAGAAGTGTATATGTCTCAGCCTCCAGGCTTTGAAACTCCTAACAAGTCTATGGTCTCGCCTCTGTAAAGCCATTTATAGTCTTAAGCAGGGCCCCTAGAGCATGGTTTGGTCATCTCAAGGCCACTTTCTCAGGCTTGGATTCTCGGACAAGTGTGATCCTTCCCTGTTTGTTTACACATCTAACACTGCTGTGGTTTACCACTTGTTAATGCAGATGATATTCTTGTGACTGGGAATTCTTCCTCCTTCATACATGCATATACATACATGCACGTTTGTCTTGATTATTGCTCGAAAGATGTTTGCATATACATACATGCATATTTTGGAGAAAATATATTTGACTCTTTTCTTTGGTGTTGTGTATAATTCATGCAGGAGGATTTCACTACAGCAATTTCATATTATCACAAAGTGAGTGACTGTGATTCAATATTTCGTGTCATCCTTGATAGCGAGTATGTGTCTAGGCTTAAATTTTCCGTAGATCAATTAAGACCACGGTGAACTTTAATTAAATCCACTAGCGGATTGTGACCCCATTTAATATAATTGTGGATTGCCACATTAATGACAAACTTCAGATGAGTTTTGTCCACTTTAATTGTGATGCTTTTTTGTGTTTTTTCTTGACATGCATGAGTTTTCTTATCATTTTATTTTCTGAATGTTAGGCCTTGTGGTTGAAACCAGATGATCAATTCTGCACTGAAATGTTAAGCTGGGCTCTAGTAGATGAAAGCCGAAGGGGTGTTGATCCGAGTCTTGAATTCCGGTGAAGTTTGATTTGAATAATGGTACAACTTCATATACTCTTGTAACATGTATATATGTAAACAATAGAGACTATTTTTTGCAATTTTATATTTTTTGAAGTGTATTAATAATTGTATTTTTAGTCCCTAATTAATGAGGAGTTTTGAGTCAATAATTTTACTTGAATTTAGTCTGAATTGGTTTACAATGAACTTGAAATAGAAAATGATTGGCTTGTTTGATTTTGTTGGGTTGGTTTGACAAAAAAAAAAAAGATTCTACGGGTAAACATAGTTTTATCTGTCTCGAATGGCGTAAAGATTAATATTAACTTTTAAATTTTTTTATAATTCTGTTTTCCCAACTGTAAACTAAACAAGCACTTATAAGGTTTCATAAAATAATAAAATATTCATGAAATTTGCTGTAAAAGAAGATGCCTTTCTTTTTTAGATAATGGAGGGTAGTAAAGTCCTGCATAAGAAGCCTTTCAGTCACACTTTACGACCGAGTTTAGGATCTACTTCAATGCTTGACAAAGAAAGGGATCTACCTCAATGCTGCCAAAGCTAGGAGGGAAGGTCTTTACATGCCTTTTTCCTCTGTATTTGTAAGGGCTACAGTAATTCTTTAGTTATAAGAGTTATATGGTTAGAGATTAATATTTTAGAAAATAGTCTTCTCAAAAATTTCAAGGAACAAGTTTCGTTTGCTCATTAAATTTTTTCACTGAAAAATATTCTCGTATATTTTAATTATTCTGAGACAATTGTTATTAGGTGCTCATCGTAGCTCACAAAATTTGCCATATACTCGAGTTGGCTGGCATCTTAATATTTTAAATTCAACTGAACCTAATTGCACAATACCTTACATCTACCAATTACACCCAAAAAAAAAAACCAAGTACATGTTATTTTGGTTTATGTGACAATTTATTGATAGATGAGAGGGTAAAATATTTTTACATGGTCAGCGTAATTCAACAAAATTGACGATAAATGTCATTTTTATTAATTTCTCAACCATCTACTCAGTTCCTAAATGATTCATTTAGAAAATTGCTTCATTTTATCATGAAGTATTTTTTAAAAAGTAAACTAATTTTAAGGAGAATGCTGACCTCAATTTTTAGGCTGAGTATCTAAAGGTGAAAGGTTTTCATTAAAAAGAAAAGCATTTGTTACATTTTGGCAAAAATATTTTAGTTTGACCCATTATTGGTCCTCCAAATTTAGTGCACGGATGCATCCTGTTTATTTAAAAATCATAGTTATACAATAACAATATCAATTATTTTATAGCATTATTTTCATAGACAGTAGATGTAGAAATTCCAACACAAGGAATTTCAGAACAACTTTAACTTTCATTAACTGATCTTTTGCACTTTAACTTTTCATAAACTGATCCAGCAAATTGTTTATTTTTGGAATCTTCTCAAGGAGGCAGCAAAATGAGAGACACAACGCGCTGTTACCTATGTAAATATCAACCAGTCACTACATTTCCAAGGCGCTGTTCCAGAGCCAATACCTCTCTAAAACGATGGACCAACTTGAAATATAGGCGAAGGATAGACTGATACGATGGTGTGTACAGCGATATTATCAACATCAAGATGCAGAAATGAGTTTTTACCTCATAAGATGTTATCGACATCAAGTCTTATGTCCCTGTGTCGATCATGAAAATCAGCTAGAAAGAATCAAGTGATCAAGGATCATAAAATCCTGCTGTCACAGCTGATATACTGACATAGGATTACCATTCTGAAGCTTGTTGTTTGTGGAGTACATGATTGGATTTAATTTGTGGACATATAGAATAAGAGCCTAAGTTTCAAACAATGAATACTTCAAAAGCAGCCTCAAAGTCTCCAACTTGATGCCAACAGTTCAAATCCGAACAGAATATATTTTAACTCCCACAGAGGCTAAAGATTGCTTTAGCATAGGGTTTAGCCTAAGTTTACATGTACTAAAACCCAGAGACATAGATAGGATGAATAACAAAACTCATCTAAACAAGAAGCACAAAAATTAAGAAAAGCTCCTTTGTAAACTAATAATCAGGTCAAAGACCTGTTTCAGTCCGTTATAGCAAAACCCGCCTACTATCCAATTTTGAGTTTCAATCATCTAGTGTGCATGTATTAGAAAATATTTACACTGTATTTCCTATGTCAATCTGGAATCAACTTAAGTCCCACATCCAAGGGAGGTTCTCCAACCCACAATAAAAAGAACACTCATTAAGAAATTGGTATTGAAGTAAAAATTAAGTATATTGCAACATAAAAAAGAATAAAAATAATCCATCCACCACATCAAGCACCAGACCTCATTTAGGTATTACTCTAGTAAAATCAAAAGATGCCATCCATGTTTGAATGTTGATTGCAAGTATATTATGTCCCTGTTGCCTGCAAATAGCATATTTGGTTTCTGTTAGAAGTTAGAAGACTGCTACCTGAACCTTTGGTTCTGACACAGAAACATGCCACTCTTTACGATTAGTACACCACCCAATTATTTTGTAAATGTTACAAGGAGTTTCTTACACTGCTATCACCCTCACTCTTGATGCCTTCACCAACGTAGCATGTCTTTCATAAAGGCTTTGTTGTAGCATTTCTCATTAGGTGCTTGGCACACAACAGACGGTAGGCTCTTCATTTATCCACATCAAAATTAAACCTTGCCGTCAACTTTTGATCGTGAAACTTTGCTTTGCAATATAAGAGTATATTAAAATGACAGAGATGATTCTTTTGTGTATATTTTTTCTGGGTTCATGTTATGATGCACAAAGAATCTAGTGGTCTATTTAAACAAAAAGCATATTTTGAAATATGTTTTTTACATATTTTTTACAGCGGATTTTTTTACATTTTACACCAATTTTTCATGCGGTGTAGATTTAGTAGGTGTAAAAAATTTTCTAACCGGTGTAAAAAAATACTTTTTGCACCGACAAAAATTCATGTCTGATGTAAAATTATTTTTTACACCAGTTTCACTACAAAACTGATGTAAAAAATATGTAAATATTTACAAAATTGCCACCGTGCTCTCTTTGAGGTCGCTTTTTCTATATCTGGTGTAAAATAGTATTTTTACACCGGTTCTCTTGAACGACCGGTGTAAAAAAGGAATAGATAATTACAAAATTGCCACCGCTACTTTTTTTACATCTAATTTTTACGAAACCGGTGTAATATGTCCGGTGTAAAATCTTTGTACATGAATACACATATAGATGCTTTGTGCATTATAGAATTCCCCTTTTTTCTGTGCAATGTCTTGCATTACTTATAGCATAAAAAACGCATCAGTTTGGAATCTAAACATCTGTATATTCGCACCCATTCTTATCTGTTGCACTCTTACAATTTGTATTTGTCTTTGGATTTGAATTGTTATTCATAATTATTCTAAATAGAATAGTTCAATTAATTTATGACTACATTCCCGGTGCTAATGAAGAATACAATAATATTTCATTTAAAAAATAATTTTATTTGATAAATTAAATTCTTTAATTTATTTATCAAACAATAAAAAATATTTCTTTAACAAGGATTAAAACACTTGTTAATGAATAACCTTGTAGATTCAATACCAAACTGGTAGTAAAATGATTAATTTACTAATCAAGGTTGATGTCTAGCAACACTTTTAACATCCTGAGAGCATGAAGTAATTTCTTTTACTTTGTTAGAAGATCTATGTAATACGTCTAATTATCTTTAGAGCTTTAAATTAACACCAAAGTAGAGTATAGTTTATTGTAAATTTTAATAAGTTAATTAATGACTCAAGAAACTCTTTTCTTTCATTTATTTAATTGTCTTGCCAAAGTTTATATAATAGAGTTTTAACTCATTATCAATGGATTCCTTCTTGATTCATCATTAATTCTATAAGAATTTAATTATACTTGATAACCATTTAACTACTACCTTAAGACATTAGGCGTTAGGAATCAAAGTATAACAAATATCTTGTTAATTACTATCACAATCTTAGGTCAAAAGAAATTATTATATTTCTTCTTGAGAATTTCTTATTGACAATTAAAAGATAATATTTAACCATTAGGAATTTGATTTTTGAGTAGGTTCAACGAGCATGTCTCTATATCTATCATTTATGTATGTAATTTAATAAATGATATTTATTAATCTTTATTCAATAAAGACCATTACACATATAAAGACATCCCGTTTTTAAAAATCCTATGATCAAGAACAACTAAAATTAAAATTAAAAATATTTATTTCTTATTATTATAATCTCCATTATAATAACAAATCTTTAATTTTTAATTAAGGACTTTATCATGTTAATTTAAATAATAAATATGATAATACAAATTATAAATAACAAGACTATAGGAAATACCCTTCTAATAACATTCCTCATACTCGGATCCCCTCTCAGTTATAACTAAAATGGGCTACTTCCCACCCATTACCTTCAAAAACTGCTATAGCAACCACATATAGGTCTCCTCCTCTTTATTTCCCATAATCGCTGCCGCAAAAATAACTATATGGTTATGGTGGTTAACACTTGAGAACACAAATAAATGACACATATACTTATTTTCCTTGTATGTAGCATCCAATGCTAATACATTCATGAATACTCTATAATCAACTTGAGATCCTTCATCACACCAAAACAAATGCTGCAACCTACCCTCTGCATCCATAGTGTGTTTCCAAAATAATTTTGGTTCACTCACTTGCAACTCACCTAAATATAACAAAGCACCTGCGACATCTTGTTTACTGAAACCAACATACTCATAACTGTTAAGTACCAAAGTAATATCACACAGCTAAAATAAAGATAAGAAAAAGAGGAACTAAACACACAATAATTTTACATGGAAAACCCTCAATAGATAAGGGAAAAACCATAGGCAAGACCAGAAAAATATTTTCACTAAGTGGAAAAAATATTACAACTTCTCTCTATCTCATAAGGAGAGAACAATGACACTCTCTCT
This sequence comes from Clitoria ternatea, assembly GCA_037962975.1. NCBI lineage: Eukaryota > Viridiplantae > Streptophyta > Magnoliopsida > Fabales > Fabaceae > Clitoria > Clitoria ternatea. The sequence goes on from CM075669.1 coordinate 185,082,172, forward strand.
TGAATAGGAGAATACTCCCAAGGAGAACACTCTAAGTTTTTTTTTCTCTCTGAACTTTTCTCTCTAGATACTAGGAAATGCTTCTAGTTTGGGATGATAAGACAAGAGAAATGAGTTGCAATTTATAGGAGAAGTCCCAAGGAAACTTGTGGTCATAATGCATCCTTGATTTTGATTGGCCAATGTGAACTTTAATTCTACACCACAAATTATTTACACATGTCATTAATTAGTGGCTACAATTCTTCCATGATTTTACACCATAAATTTAATACTATTTTTTTCCACAAAAGTGACTTTAGTTTCCAACAATCTCCTACTTAAAGTCACTTTTGTGAGCTTCTCAAATCTTTCTCTTCTTGCCAATTTCTTGCTGCAATTATGTTTTTGATAGGCCATAGGAGGACCTGCACCATTTGAACTGGTTAGTGTTGATCGGTTTTGTCATAACATCTGTTAGGTTGTCTTTTGTATGAATCTTCTGGAGATCCATACTCCCTTCCTCTACTACTTCTCGAAAAAAGTGATATTACATCCCTATGTGTTTTGTCCTGGAATGAAAGGCTAGATTCCTTGCAATGTTCAAGGCACTCTGACTGTCACAATACATTGTAATCTTCAGTTGCTTGTACCCGAGTTCTTCCAATAACCTTTGCATCCAGATTGCTTCCTTGCATGCCTGAGTAACTACCATGTATTTTGCTTCTGTAGTTGATAAGGCTACAACAGATTGTAATTTAGATAACCAGCTTACTGCTCCTCTCGTAAGTGTAAACACATAGCTTGTAGTAGATTTCCTTTTATCAAGATCACCTGTAAAATTAGAATAAAACATATCTTCTGATAGTAAACTCTGATCCTCTAAAACACAATACAACACTTGAGGTTCCTTTGATGTATCTCAAGATCCTCTTCACAGCATTCCAATGCTCTTTACCAAGATTTGCCATGAACCAACTGACCATACTAACTGCCTGAGCAATATCAGGTCTTGTACACATCATTGCATACATAAGGCTTCCCACCGTTACTGCATATAGTACTCGAGTGCTTCACTGCTAGGACTCATACTTGAGGATAATGTATAATTGACAGGAAGTGGGGTAGAAATTGGCTTACAGTCTTGCATGTTAAAGCGCTGAGAAAGCCAAACCTTCCTATCTTTTTTGTCTCGGTGAATTTGCATCCCTAAAATCTTATTTACTGGTCCCAAGTCCTTCATATCTAACTCCCTAGCCAACTGCGCTTTCAATTCTTGGACTCAATCTTTGTTGGGGCCTACAACCAACATGTCATCCACATACAATAGCAAAATGATAAAATCATCACCAAACCTCTTGTAGTACGTACAATTGTATGAACACAATCTATTGTATTTGAGGCTCATTATGAAGGAATCAAATCTCTTGTACCAACATTTTGGCGCCTGCTTTAGACTGTACAAAGATTTGGTTAACCTGCAAACCAAGTTTTCCTTTCTTTGTTCTTTAAAGCCTTCTAGTTGGAGCATATATATTCCTCTTCAAGTTCTCCATGAAGAAAAGCAGTTTTTACATCTAATTGTTCAAGATGTAAATTAAATAAAGCACGCATAGCTAACACTACTCTGATAGTAGTAAGTCTTACCACCGGAGAGAAATTCTCATTGAAATCAATGCCTTCTTTTTGAGCATATCCTTTGACCACCAGTCTAGCACGATATCGCTCCACTTGATCATTGCCATCTTGTTTGATCTTGTAAACCCATTTGTTTCCAATGGCTTTTTGACCTTCTGGAAGTGTTACAAGCTCCCATGTTTGATTTTTATGTAAGGCTTTCATTTCTTCCTGCATTGCTGCAATCCACAGAGAAACATCTGAACTGCTTACAGCCTCCTGAAAGGTTGACAGTTCTCCTTCTTTTGTTAGAAGACAGTATGCATCATAGCTTGCCATCACATATTTTAAGTGTCATGATGGTTTTCTTATTTGACGTATTGATCGTCGAACTTCTGCATCATTGGTCTTATCTGGTTCTTATTCTTCGTGCTCTAGTTCTACTTTAGAAGAATAATCTTCTCCAAACTTTTCATCTATCTGGACAGTTGTAGCTTCTTTAGAAGTGCTCTTATTTTTCTACTCACCTTGTAGTTCATTATCTGTAAAAGTACATCTCTGCTGACAATAACCTTAGTGGGATCCCACAGGCGATACCCCTTAACACCGTTAGCATAGCCCAAGAATATACATTTCATGGATTTTAGATCCAGCTTTGTTCTTTCCTGGGTGTTGTACATTACATACACAGGATAACCAAAGACATGTAGAGAAGAATAATCTACTGGTTTTCTTTTCCATACATCCATTGGCGTCTTAAGACCAATAGCAGTTGATGGTGACCGATTTATCACGTAACATGCAATTTTGACTTCTTCCTAGAAAGACTTGGCTAGACTTACAGTCTTTAAAATAGCTCGTGTCCTCTAGTTTTATTGATCCGCTCTGCTACACCATTCTGCTGAGGCGCATGTGGCACTGTGGATTGCCTCTGAATATCCTTTTTCTTGTAAAATGCTATAAATTCACCATCTGTATATTCTCCTCAATTGTCTGTCCTCAAGCACTTGATTTTCTTACCATTTTTATGCTTCACTCGTACTTTTAACTCCTTGAATATTGGAAACACATCAGACTTCTTCTTGATTGAGTACACCCATGATCTCCTGGAATGATCATCAATGAAAGATACAAAATATTTTGCTCTTTCCAAGGATATTTCTGGTGACTCCTACACATCAGAATGAATCAAGTCTAATATGTATTTGCTTACTAGTCACACAATGCTCACAGAAAGGTAAATTTGCCGATTTGAGCTTGTGAAGGAGATTCCACTATACAAGAATCTTCAAGCCACGTTCTGACATATGGCCCAATTTGTGATACCACATCATCGTCATTTCTTCTTGGCTGGTTGAAGCAACTAATACGTCTACCACCTGTAGAGTATCTCCCAGAAGTATATATAGATTAGCAGTGATCTTCTATACTTTCATCACTACTAGAGCCCCTTTCACCACTTTCAAGATCCCTCTTTCAATATGGGTCTTGCAACTGAGGTCATCTAATTACCCAATGGACAAAAGATTTTTCTTTAATCCTTTCACATGGCGTATTCCCTAAATAGTGCAAACAGTACCATCATACATTTTTAATTTAATAGTACCAACTCCAGCAATTTCTAAAGCATGATCATTTCCCATAAATATAGATCCTTCTGAGATAGGTTCATAAGTGAAAACCAATCTCATTGTGAAGTCATGTGCCATGTTGTTCCCGAATCCATTACCCATACGTCAGTGAGTTGTCTTTTGCTTTTGGAACCAATTGCAGCTTTGCTATATAGAATTTCTCCATCATCAGAGGTACTAGCAACACACTCTTGAGATGTACTTGCTCCAAGAGTCTTCTCCAGATTTTTCTTGTTGTACCAATAATCTTTCTTTAGGTGCCCCTTCATGCCATAATTATAGCATTTAAAGTTCTTTCTTCTTTGAGAATTTGATCTACCATGATTCTGTCTCCCACTGGGGCCACGCTCCATTGATCTTCCTCACATCATCGTCAAGGCTTCAGCTTACTTTGAACATTATTTACTATCTTCTTTATTTTTACGCCTGGATTCTTCTTCAAGAATAGCTCCAGCAACATAATCAAAGTGCAAGCGACTAATAATATTATTATTTGTTATATTGATGATGAGCTGATCATAGGAATCTAGCAAACTCTGAAGCAGAAGTTTGACACGCATATTTTCTAGTGTTGAAAAGTCCGACGCTGTAAGCTGAGCAAACAACATATTCAGATTGTTGATGTGGTCTATCACTGATATGGACTCACTCATTCGAAGTGTATACAACCTCCTCTTAAAAAATATTCTATTGTGAAGTGATTTCACCTCATACAGTTTGATGAGGGTATCCCAGATCTCCTTTGTAATTTCTTTTCTACAATACTTGACAAAACTGAATCCGTCATTGCTAAGTGCAAGGTGGAAATAACGTTGCCATCTATCTCTTTCCACTTTTTGTCAGTTATACCAGCGGGTCTACCTTCAATTGCCGCTGAACAATTTTTTTTTCTTAAAACTGCCTTTATCTTCAATTTCCACAGGAAGAAGTTACTCCCATTGAATTTCTCAATCTCAAATTTTGCTGCCATTTTTAATAACTACACCAGTTTACATAATTTCACCGTGAATAGTACAATATACGTGAACAGTGTTTTATAGTTTTACCGTATACCAGAATAATTCCATTATATGTTAACAATCACTACAAAAGTATACAACCATACGTATGGATAGTAATCGGGAATAGTACCCATGAATAGTACCACAACGTCAACAACTAGTGGCTCTGATACCACTTCTAGGTACCAAAGTAACAAAGTAATATCACACAACTAAAATAGAGATAAGAAAAAGAGGAACTGAACACACAATAATTTTATGTGGAAAACCCTTAATAGATAAGAGGAAAACCACGGGCAAGACCATAGAAATATTTTCACTAAGTGGAAGAAAAAATATCATAACTTCTCCCTATCTCACAAGGAGAGAACAATAAGACACTCTTTTGAATAAGAGAACACTCTAATTTTTTTCTCTCTGAACTTTTTTCTCTAGATACTAGGAAACGCTTCTAGTTTGGGATGATAAAACAAGAGAAATGAGTTGCAATTTATAGGAGAAGTCCCATGGAAACTTATGAATAATACACGTGTGTTCATAAATTGAGTAATTACGTTAGTTGTTTATAAAGCAAAAACCATGAATGTGTTTGTACTAGAACGTGTGACTTCACTACCAGGATACATGTACGATAATTATTATGAGGCCTATATAATGAATGTTATGCGTGGCAATTGCTATGTGATTATATACATGAATGAATATGTGTCAATTATATATGTGATGAAATATGTGATGAGTGTAATATGATAACATGCGTATGGAATGTGATATGGTAGAAATACTTAAAGAATACCATGAGCTAATGAAATGAATTGAGTGATGAATGAATGGAACTTGTATAATGCATTGAATGAATATGCTGAAATAAATAAGAAAAGAATGAATGAAGAAATGTCTTGATAGGGATCCTGAGATGAATAAATTACGAAAATAATGTGATGAGATTAGATCGGATCCGATATGGTGATGGACGTTGTAGCACCAATATACCCCGTGGTTTTCTGGAAAATATGAAATCTGGTTTCATTTCTGAGTGTCGGGTAAGACCATTATGGATTGGGAAATTTTGAGAAAACAAAGAAAGAATTAATTAAAATTTAACGAAAAGAAAGAGATCAGACGTTAGAAATGAAATAGAGTCATTGAAAGGACCCTACCGATGACTAGTGAAAAGAAATTGTGTGTTATGTGCATCATACATGGAGGATAAGGGTGATGGACGAGAAACTCCCTAGAGCATAACAGTGAGGGGTACACTGGGGAAGAACTAGCGTTCCTACCCGGCGGGAGATCTTGGGAGTATACTGAAGCAAGCATCTAATAGTTCGGATTCACGCCTGAGACCAGATAGCCCGTGGCATATCTGGTATACTTCGACTCCGAGCGAGTGTTTCTAGGATCATGGAGTGCACATTCTGTAGATATGTGATTGGCCATTGTGATAATAGGACTGCGGGTCCTTACCTATTTATGAAAACCAGAACGAGGAGAGCTCCGGTCGCTCTAATGGATAGGAAGGATAAGGCGGGATTGTGATCTGAATTATGTTGGAAATGATGAGGAGATGGGCCCACGTACATCATGATGACTAATAAAAGATTGGAAATAACGTAATGAACTCATGCATTGCATCATTGTACTGAGATTGTGATTGCTTGTTGTTTGAGTATGATGGTATAAATCTTTGAAATCCTGAGAAGTGAATAGGAAAATGGGAATGGTCAGCTAAGATCAAGACATTACTAAAAAAAACTGTTAGCGACGGACAAACACGGTCGTTATTTTATGACATTACCGTCGTTAATAGTTTTAGCGACGGACTTTAAGATGGCAACACGACCATCGCTAAAACATTCATCGTAGACAGAATAGAGACAAGCAAGGTTGTCAAAATCGAGATTCTACCTAGAATCGTGGAGGCTCCAACGACTCGTAGAATCGAGATTCTAGGTAGAATCGTAAGATTCTACTTCTAATTAAAAAAATATAAAAATAAAATAAAATAACATACCAATACATAAAATAAAACATAAAATTGCATAGACAAGTCCATAAAATTGCAACAGATACAGAATTTTTATACTATCCAATAGCAATATAATTTCTATTCTATTCTAACAGCACAGAACAAACAGCAAAATTACAACATTATTTTATATCCAACAGCAAAAACAACATTTTTATTCTAACACAAACAAAGAGCAAAAAATTTGTATCCAACAGCAACAAGCAACAATTTATAACTTGTATTTTCTATTCAGCAATAGCAAGCAATCATTTTCTATCCAGCAGCAGCAGTATAAGCCAACAGTAATAACACACAGCAGAAACAGGTACAGTGCAGGTATGACTTCAACATACCATGAGGGAGGAGAGGAGAAGGACACGGGAAAGAGGTGCACGATGGAGGCAGAGATGGGAGGAGATGTCACTTGACCACCGTGGGCTCGCACACCAAAACAGAGAACGGAGAAGATGATGGAGATGCACCCACCACGCGCACCACCAGAGAACGGAGGAGAGGCAGCCCACCCACCGGTCCACGACGGGAAAACGCCGGCCCCACGACCCAAGAACAGAGGAGGCAGAGCGGATGGAGGAGGCACACACGGAAGCAGACCAGCCCGATGGAGAGAATGGCGACGCGAAATAGAAGGGAGGTTAGGGATTAGGGGTTTTATAATTTGCACACCAAAACGACGTCGTTTTGGGCTTTTCTCAGTCCAAAAAAAAAATACGCTAGAAACAGTGGAATCTGTGGAAACGGTCTATTTTTACCGTTTTTACTGTTTCTACCTCCGATTTTACCGATTCTACCTCTAAAACGATTCTAGCTCCGATTTAACTCGAAAACGCACCTAGAATCGTAGAATCGTCTGATTCTACGTGTTAAAACGCGATTTTAACAACCATGGCGACAAGGGACATCTCCGTCGCTAACTTTTCGATGACGTATTGTCGTCGTTAACATGGTCCCTGTAACGTCCCAAATTTTATAAAAATGATTAATTGAGAGGAATAAATATTAAATAATTATAAATGAGTTAACAAGTGTCCCTATAACTCTTCTTCTCCCTCTTGGATTTTCATCACCTTCTCCCTCTCTTGGAAGCCCATTATGGTTTCTTGGCTTAAGGTATGTTACCCTCCATTTTGTTGAGCTTAAGCCTTAGGTTTTGAGTCTTACTTCCTTGGGAGAGTGGTATATGTATGGGTTTAGGAATGGGTGCCATTTTTGTGTAAAACCCAAAGGTGGGGTGTGATTTATATGTGTTTTTGGATGGGTGTGAAGGGGTATACGAAAATTTCAAGGTTAGAGATGAAAGATGATGGTTGCTAGTGGTGATTGTTGGATTTTAATGGAACCCTAACCATAGGAATTGGGGGAAATGAGTAATAATGCTATGAAAAATGATTTTGAGTGAAAACCCATGATAATTGTGTGTGAGTGTTGTTAATGATGGAGATTGATGGTTATTAGAAATAGTCATTGAGTTTTGATGAAACCCTAAGTGTTGGTGATTTGGGGCTTTTGGCAATAGAGGGTGAAATTAATGATGTGATTATCATGGGAATGGTTTTGTGGATAAAGATAATGTTTGGAAATGTTTGGTATGATCATTGAGTTGAGTAGATTTTAACGAGATCCCAATCTTGAGGTTTAGAAGATGTAGACATGTAAGTATATATGTATATGATTGATTAGAGGAATTGATTTTGAAAATGAATATATGATGTTCAATGTGTGATGTTGTTATTGTGGTGATAATGGTAATGGTGGTGGCCATTGATGATGGAGTAATGAAATAGAATGTGATTTAATAACGCTTTGGCCATGATATTGCAAACTGAAACTGTAGATGGAAAATGGCCTTAAATGAAGCTAAAGGCTTATGTTGAAAATGACAAATAGATAATTTGTATGATGATTTAGAGGCCTTATGGATAAGGGATGTGAGCTTTGTTATTGTTGGGTTGGTTAACCCTTTTGAGATTTAGAGAATCTTGGTATTGGGAAAGGAATTGCCGAAACCTATCCTAAGTATAAGGATGAGTGTTTAGACAAGTCTAGGACTTGATATTGAGCTTTAAGAGATGATGCCTTATAATGGCTTATTAATTACATGTGTATATGTGTGCAATATGTAGATTCAATGTCGAATAATAAAGCAGAGCATTCAGAGCATTGGAATCGTGGTTCTTCTCTTGAGGTAGGAGAGGAGTTTGCATTTCAAATTGCATAAGTGAATAAATTTTGAATTATGTATATGTATGAACTCATGCATTGCCTTGCCATAATTATGTTGAATGTTGAATTGATGATGTGATGAATGATAAGCTTGGCAAATTGTTGAATTTTGGAAATTATATCAGATGGTGATGAATGGTCAATGGTCTCTTGATAGGAATTGATGCATTGTAATGAAAGATCCATAATGAAATGAACTATAGATGGTTTGGGTCATATTGTAGTTCACAAAGTGCATTCTTAATGCATAATCATGGAAGTGAAGGGGTCAAATAAAGTTTTATGTGGATTTGATGGCATAGGGTAGTTCCAATAGCTTCCACGTATGAATTAAAACTTGTGATAATTTGAATGGGTCAATTTAAGTGAGAAATGACCCTTGAGTTGCATTAAAATGACTTAAAATGGGTAAAACGTGTTTATACGCATAGGTCCTTCATTTTTGAGAATTTTTGAGTGTGGCCAGTGGTGACACGTCAAAAATGATATATATATGTTGGTGTTAAAATTTGGTAGAGTTTGGAGTTGATATGAAAGAGTTAAGGGGATTAAAAGTTCCAAAAATGTAACCTTTCTACATAAAATAGGCTCTGTGCTGTCATGAATCGATTCACAATAGTGTATGAATCGATTCAAAGTGTTCTGGATTTACTATTCAATTTGGAAGAATCGTGTGAATCAATTCACACTAAGCATTGAATCGATTCAATCTCTTCTGTTTTCACTATTCATGGCATTCACTCACGCGTGAATTGATTCACCAATATGTGGGAATCGATTCATCCTCTTAAATCATGTGATTCTGTACCTTGCAATCACGTGATCGATTCATATGCATGTGGGAATCAATTCCCACCCCTCTGTCAATTTTGGGATTTTTGGACGTATGAATCGATTCACCACATATGGGAATCGATTCATGGCCCTATTATGGCCATTATTCTGCTATTTTTCTAACTGCTCTATTTTCTTTGTTGTTTTTGGCCCATTTGGGCATCTTAATGACGTTTTTGGCCTCGACTTCTTCATAAAAGTTGTAGATAATTATGTTACGAAGGTGAGAGAATTGGTCTCACTTTAATTGGAGTTTTCTAACTCTCATTAGGTGAAAAATACCAAACCTACTGCGTTGAAAAATTCAAGTTTAAGAGGGTTTTGAACCCAACTTTTTATGGTGGTCAAATTAGGACTAATAGGTGATATTTGTGACATGTCCCACTATCCTTAGGACTAAGAGTAAGCTTTTATCATGTCTTAGTATTGGAATTTATCATGAGCTTATTATTACTCCAAACCCCTTTATTACGTGAAAACAAGAGATTATATTAGGGGTATATGATGATGGTGAGTCTAGGTGGTGATGATATTGATTGACACACATTATGAGAATGTGAATATTCACCACTAATGATATTAAATGATTGTTGATGTATAACACACCTTGTATGGTGATGAAACTAATGAGGGATGATTGTACGACAATATATTTATTACAAGTCGATGAATCGGAGATGATATCGATAATGAATGATGATGGGTGAGATTGTTAATCATTCCATGAATAGAGGATGGTTATTATTATTGATGATTTATTGAATACTGTTGTGTTTGATACATATGTGATCTTGTGTGTGTGGTTTGAATTATATTTGTGAATTATTGTGAATACCACACTAATATGTAAGACAATGGTGATGAATAATGAGATGAAAATCCACTAAATAAATGTGTGGTAATATTTATGAATGATATGTAATGATGTGATGTAATTGTGGTTGATCACAAGTATTGACTTGCATGTATGATATGAAAAATATGTAAAATATGTTGAGCTGAAAATGCCACATATAAAACTTGAAAACAATGGCTAAAACCAACTATGATAAAATCCACTAAGGTGTGTAAGGTGGTGTTAGTGATTATGATAATGATAATTGATGAGTGGCATTAGGATGCACAGTGTGAGAAATGCATTTGATTTGTATTGCATTGCATCCATGGCATATCATAGCCGCCGATGTTGGAATGTTAGGGGAGTTCCCTCGGCCGACCCAGTGGGAGGATGGCTCAGTGCACGAGCAATTTGTTGTTTCCCCTGTGACTCGGTGTGTAAGTCATGAAGCCGCCCATGTATTGCTACAGGGAGCTACATGTGGCCGACCCTTGTGAGGGTGGCTCTTGATGAGCAAGTGAACCCGGTGGTCCATTGGATCACAGCCGCATGATATGAGTTATGGCCGGCCCGTAACACCATATATTGATTATGTTGTTTACCGTGGTCATGGTGAAAATGGCCAGGTGTTGCATTGTGGGCGATGCGGTTTGGTACCAGTAAAAATATGGTGATTATGCATGCATTATGATATATGTGTATACATTATACTATTGTAGTAGGGGCATGGTGTGTGATCATGCTTAACCCACAAATTGGTGTTTATTCCCATAGTTGGATCCGCATTTGTTATTGATAATTCCATTGTGCATATGCATTAGCCATAAGAGCATTTGCATATAACATGGAGATATGCCAGAATATGATGATGGTTGGTGATGATGGAGATTGTAGTATGGTGGTGATGAGACAGGTAAATGAGTACCTAAAAGACCACATGAAATTAATAAATGATATGAATACATGAAATGATATTGAATAAAATGATATGTATGGTTGACAATGATGATGTTGGCCCGTTGTGGCTTTGAGAAAAGATAAGAATGATTAATGAGAATGATGACGGCCTAGTATGGCATTGAGGATGTTATGAGAATGTGCTTGCTTTGCTATGATTTGAATAATGAATATGAAATATATATATATATATATATATATATATATATATATATATGTATATAGTTGACATGAGAATTTATGATGAATATTGATGTGTTTAGCAAAGCATACATGATGTTAATATGCATATGCACATAATCTTAATTGTATTCATATCGTCATTTGAAATGTATAACTCACTCTCCTATGTTGTCCATTTTTAGCATTGATGCAGGAATATCATGGGATGAAGATATTTTTAAAGTAAAGCTTTTGTGAAGGTAAAATAGTGGTAATGGAATGCCTTGGCCGGCAGCGATTGTAATTCATTATATTGTGAATAAAATGTACATGATAGTGTGAATGATTATAGATATTGGTGGATGTATTGTAAATGGCTAGATATGTGAATGATATATTGATATTTGAGGTATTGGGATTCATACCCATTTAATGAATATAGTGACATTGAACATGTAGCCCATTTTAGGAGTGTATAAGTGTTGATGATAAATGATATTGAGATAGAATTGAATATGGTCATTTATGGAATATGGATATTGGAGATGTATGTCGCATGACCATATAAATATATATTTTAGGCAATGCATGTTTATTACTTATGTGTAAGATTGATTGTAGCCTAATGGGCTTGTGTTGTATCTTTGCATGCTTTGCTGAGCCTTTTCTCATATCTTCATATATGGGACCACGCGAATGCTCGGTATACACATTCTTCTTCCGCTGTATACTTTGTTATTTCTATATACAATTATGGGTAATTTATTTTATGATTGATAAGTGCTTATTTTGTGATTAAATTCATGACTCAATTGGATCTATTTCCTGAAATACTTAACTAGATTGATAAAATTGAGCATTATTTTTATTATAAATAATAATGTGTTAAGTAAATAAGCTTGCTCTGAAAAATATTGAAGACAGGTTCCAAAAGCTTGAAAGAAATTCAAGAGGATTCAGCATCATCAGAACCCCACGCTTAAGGGTAACCTCGAGCACGCTTGAGCGCAACCTTGTTGAAGGACTAAAGAAAACAGAGAAGCTTCAGGACCCTCTCACGCTCAAGCGGGAGAACGCGTCGCTTGAGCGTGAGCCCTAAAGCGCCCAAGCGAGGAGCAAGCGTGACCCTGAGCGTGGATTGAAGGACAACAAGCAGCATCAGTCTTACCCACGCTTGAGCGTGAGAAGGGGACGCTCGAGCGTGAACACAAGAGCGCTTGAGCGCGGCTGAAAAGGATCAAGCGTGAGCGTGAGCGTGACTCTACGCATGAGGCACGCTTGAGCGTGACTAAAGGAAGCTTGAGCATGACTAGGCACATGAAGGGCGCTTGAGCGTAGGCTTTACACGCTTGAGCGTGAGGAATGGATATTAAGGTCTCGCTTGAGCGTGGTTATTTCAGCTTGAGCGTGCGACCATCAGTAAGCATCAGAACCCTTCACGCTTAAGCGCGACCATCAAGCTCAAGCGTGACTCAGACAGCATGGGTTTCTTAATTCTTTATTCACCAACAATACGATGCAAACTCATCCACTTTCTTCTGTTTCCACCAGTCTCTGAAAGATGCTGCATGGGTTCTACGCAAGTGGGCAAGAGAAGCTGAACCTAAACTCCTATAAATCATCAATCTCCTATCATCTGATACATCATTTCATCCTCTGTATTTTTTATTTCACACTTTCCATTTTCTGCATTCATTTCTTTGATGGTGAAAATGCAAGGCATGAGTAACTAATTTCCCTTATGGGATTGGCTGTAATCCATTCAACACTGAAGTAATGCTGTCGTAAGTTTTCATTGAGTAATGAGATTTGATAAAGTTTCTGTATTTCCTTCTGCGTTAAATGCCTGAAAGTACTTGATCACTATTTTCTTGTTCTAAGTTTTCTTGAGTATGCTGGGAAGTGACTTTTGAAAGCAGACCCTGAAAGAAATGCTTGTTGTGAGTAGGTAGCCAGGGATGGCGTCTAACGCAACAAACGTCAAAACAATCGATCGATAATGCTGGAATGGTTTCCAAAGTGACTGAGGGATCAGCGGTCTGGAAATCATTCTTATGAATTTTGTAGTCGAGGGATCGATGCAAATGACTTTGATTGTGACGTAGAACTTATCTTTTCGATTTACTTATATGGAAACTTATGCAGCTTACAGAGGTGAAGATGTGATGAAGCCAATCCCTGTTTTACAAAACTGATTTTTCCAACATCATTTACTGTTATATTTTGCAAAGTGCTATCCTCTGTTATTTTGTTACTTACTGTTTTTCATTCAGCAACATTCACAACAAATCAAAACTGAAACTTTCTGCCTAATCAATTCAAACTAAGATCTTCATTCTAGCACCTCCTCAGTGGAACGACAACTATACTATATTACAACTTCTGTGTTTAAACTTGGCACATCCATTTCATTGAGTTCATATTATACAAACTTGATTCTCTTTCAGCAAACTCAATATAAGCAAAACACTTATCAAGTTTTGGCGCCGCAGCCGGGGAGGTGATTTAAGTTTGAATATTTTAGCATTGAATTGACAAAACAATGTAAATAAATTTGTTTTTAATTTTGTTTTTATTTTTAACCTTGCTACTTTGAGTTCTTGATTTATGATCTTGAGAGGACAGGGTACAAAAGAACAACTTGCATTTGATCCTGAGATAGATAGGTTCCTCAAGAAAATCAAGAAAGCAAAGCAGAACTTCCAAGAAGGACAAACTTCCTCTGATACAATGGATGACAACAGCAATAATCAAAATCCACCAAGGAGAACACTTGGAGACTATGCTTTACAGCAAGGGCCAAGACATTTCTCAAGCATTGCAATCCCAAACACTGTCAGAGCACTAGAAATGAAACCAGCATTTCTGAGTTTGATTAGTTCACATCAATTCCATGGAATGTCCAGTGAAGATCCGTACACTCACTTGGCCACATTCTATGAATTGGTTGGAACCATGGGATTTGACCAAGATGTTATTGATGCTGCATATCTAAGACTATTTCCTTTTTCTTTAGCAGGAAAAGCAAAGGAGTGGTTACAATCTCATCCAAATCAAAGTTTGAATAGCTGGAACATAGTTGAAGAAAAATTTCTACAAAGGTTCTTTCCTCCATCTAGATTCATCAAGGCCAAATCAGATATTACAACATTTAGACAAGGCCAAGATGAACCTTTTTGTGAGGCATGGGAACGCTTTAAATCACTGCTCAGAAAATGCCCAAACCATGGACTTGAAGATATTGCACAGCTTAATATTTTTTACAGTGGTCTAAGGGCTGACACTAAAATGATTTTAGATGCAGCAGCAGGAGGAACAATGATGACAGTGGATGCTGACCAAGCCACAAGGATAATAGAAGCTTTATCCTCAACAGACTACCAAGCTCAACATGATCGTCAGCAAGTTCAAAAGAAAGGAGTCCTTGACTTAAACACCACAGATGCCATTTTAGCACAGAACAAAATTCTGACCCAACAATTAGAAACATTGACCAAAAAGATAGCCAATCTTCCACAACAATTACATGCTGTACAATCATCACAACCAGGGCAACAACAAATGCCTGTAACATGTAACTTTTGTGGAGGAGATCATCTTAATGAGAACTGTGGCTCACAAGAAGCAACTGTATACTTCATGAACAACCAAGGAAGGTCTGGTAATTTCAATTCCAATTTTTCTAACCAACCATTTCAGGGATGGAGAAGTAACCAAAACCAAGGCCAAGGATGGAAGCAAGAGCCCAGCTCTTCTAAACCATATCAAAATAATGGTCCTTCTTTGGTGGAGAGAACTTCTAGATTAGAGGACACCTTGGAAAAATTTATACAAACTTCTTTAGCAAGTCAAAAGAACAATGAGGCATCACTCAGGAACTTGGAAACACAATTGGGACAACTAGCCCAACAACTTGCTGAGAAACAGAAGCCTCAGTATGGAGCAAACACTGAAACAAACCCAATAGAGCATTGCAAGGCTGTAACCACACTGACTGAGGAAATAACTGAGGAAGAAGATGGACATAATGCTATCACACCTGAAGCAGTACCTTATAACACCAAAGATCCAGGGAGTTTTTTTATTCCTGTCACTATTGGAAATCTTTCAAAAAGTAAAGCTTTATTAGATCTTGGTGCTAGTGTAAATTTGATGCCACTATCCACACTTAAAAGTATAGGGGATTTTTCAGTCAAGCCAACAAACATGTCTTTAAAAATGGCAGATCAATCAATAAAAACCCCTTATGGTATTGCTGAAAATGTTGAGGTCAAAGTTGATCAATTTGAATTTCATGAGAATTTTGTTGTCATAGATATGGAGGAAGATCCTGAAGTTCCCCTAATACTAGGGAGACCATTCTTGAAAGCAGCCAAAGTCATCATAGATGTGGATGACAGAAAAGTAAAAATTCGAGTGCAAAAAGAACAAGCTGATTTTGCTATTGAAGGTGCACTTGAAAAACAGAGAGGAAGAAAGCCAAGGCCTGACTTAGGCAAGGAGGTGGAAAAACTCAACACTCTCATTCACCAACTCCATGACCCATATTGAAAAATCTATCAGGCGTCAAGCTAATGACGTTAAACAAGTGCTTATTGGGAGGCAACCCAATCTTTTATGTTTTCTTTTCATCCTATTGATTTTATTTTAAGTAAATTTTATCCTAAGATTGAATTTTTCTTTTATTTGGCAGCTCATCAAATTCATCCCACTCATTATCCAAAAGTAAGTTTGCATCCCACATTGTTTAGCCTGGGGACAGGCCTTCTTTCTTAGGAGGGGTGAGACTTCATAGGCTAAACCAGGACCCTCCTCACAAGGGCCTCCAGCAAGGAAACATGAGACAGAGGATGACTCTTCTAAGGATGAGTGATGAGTTTACTGCTTTAGTTTTTATTGCTTTAGTTTACTTTGAGTTAGTTTTGTCTAACATTACTGCAGTATACTTTGAAAATTTTTAAAATTTTTATGCTTTTGGTTGATTGTTTGGATATACCATTACATGCTTGCAGTTATACCATTTTGGAAAAAAAACCCAACCAAAGATTTTACTTTTTGAACAAGAAAAGTTTCTAAGCAGCAGAATATTTTTAGGCAATAACACTGATTTTTTTTAGGCAAAATGACTAAATTAAGAACCAAGGAACTGGAATGCATGTACTTTTGCCTGTTCACATGACTTGAACCCTTTTCTGTTAGAATAAGGAAGTAAGCAGTGAGAAATCTAAACACTTGAGAGCCTCATTCGAATTTGTTAAATTAGCATTGACTGATTTTCTAATTAAAACCTTTTTCTTAAGAAATAAGCAAGGAAATGATAAGGCAATTTTGAAAACATAGTTAGCCAAGAGCCAAAAAGCTACCCTGATAAAAATATCCAATTTTTTTGGCAGCCCATCTTTTGAGCCATAAAAGCATGAAAATTTTTTTTTCTACCCTAAGCTAAGCATAAAAGCAAAAATCCTATCCTACCTGCATGTTCATCTTGAAAAAGAGCATAAAATATTTTTTCTCAAAAGGAGATGAAACAAATGGAGGCAGTAGAAGAAAATGCAAAAAGAAGAATAGTAAGCTCTACAAAAATGTATAAAAGAGCTGGAGGAAAACAAAGGAAAATTCTGAAGTTTCAAATGCAAAGAAGAAGCCTTCAAAATTGTTAAATAAATTAACCAAAAGCACTTATGCTTTTCTTTGAACATGCGTTTTGAAACCAAGAAAAACCAAAGATTCTTGTTAACCCAGCCTCATTACAGCCTTAAAAGACCTTTTGATCCTTGCTATTCATTTGAATTTTGGTTTTACTGGAAATGACGGGCAATGTTAACTGAGCAGTTCTAATGATGGGAGAGTGAGACAAACACATGGTAAGAAATGATGAGAGTTCTAAATTCTTACAGCAATGGGTTACATACTTTATGAACAAGGTAATGGTGCATTACATTTCAAGGAATTAGTATTAAGAAAATCATTTGCCTAGACATCAACTCAGATTATTGTCTTTTAAACTTTTTGTCTGCAACAGAAACTTAGATTTTTGAACGCTTGATTCTCTTTCCTAAACTTCTTTTTACTTGAGGACAAGCAAAAATCTAGGTTGGGGAGAGTTTGATAAGTGCTTATTTTGTGATTAAATTCATGACTCAATTGGATCTATTTCCTGAAATACTTAACTAGATTGATAAAATTGAGCATGATTTTTATTATAAATAATAATGTGTTAAGTAAATAAGCTTGCTCTGAAAAATATTGAAGACAGGTTCCAAAAGCTTGAAAGAAATTCAAGAGGATTCAGCATCATCAGAACCCCACGCTTAAGGGTAACCTCGAGCACGCTTGAGCGCAACCTTGTTGAAGGACTAAAGAAAATAGAGAAGCTTCAGGACCCTCTCACGCTCAAGCGGGAGAACGCGTCGCTTGAGCGTGAGCCCTAAAGCGCCCAAGCGAGGAGCAAGCGTGACCCTGAGCGTGGATTGAAGGACAACAAGCAGCATCAGTCTTACCCACGCTTGAGCGTGAGAAGGGGACGCTCGAGCGTGAACACAAGAGCGCTTGAGCGCGGCTGAAAAGGATCAAGCGTGAGCGTGAGCGTGACTCTGCGCATGAGGCACGCTTGAGCGTGACTAAAGGAAGCTTGAGCGTGACTAGGCACATGAAGGGCGCTTGAGCGTAGGCTTTACACGCTTGAGCGTGAGGAATGGATATTAAGGTCTCGCTTGAGCGTGGTTATTTCAGCTTGAGCGTGCGACCATCAGTAAGCATCAGAACCCTTCACGCTTAAGCGCGACCATCAAGCTCAAGCGTGACTCAGACAGCATGGGTTTCTTAATTCTTTATTCACCAACAATGCGATGCAAACTTATCCACTTTCTTCTGTTTCCACCAGTCTCTGAAAGATGCTGCATGGGTTCTACGCAAGTGGGCAAGAGAAGCTGAACCTAAACTCCTATAAATCATCAATCTCCTATCATCTGATACATCATTTCATCCTCTGTATTTTTTATTTCACACTTTCCATTTTCTGCATTCATTTCTTTGATGGTGAAAATGCAAGGCATGAGTAACTAATTTCCCTTATGGGATTGGCTGTAATCCATTCAACACTGAAGTAATGCTGTCGTAAGTTTTCATTGAGTAATGAGATTTGATAAAGTTTCTGTATTTCCTTCTGCGTTAAATGCCTGAAAGTACTTGATCACTATTTTCTTGTTCTAAGTTTTCTTGAGTATGCTGGGAAGTGACTTTTGAAAGCAGACCCTGAGAGAAATGCTTGTTGTGAGTAGGTAGCCAGGGATGGCGTCTAACGCAACAAACGTCAAAACAATCGATCGATAATGCTGGAATGGTTTCCAAAGTGACTGAGGGATCAGCGGTTTGGAAATCATTCTTATGAATTTTGTAGTCGAGGGATCGATGCAAATGACTTTGATTGTGACGTAGAACTTATCTTTTCGATTTACTTATATGGAAACTTATGCAGCTTACAGAGGTGAAGATGTGATGAAGCCAATCCCTGTTTTACAAAACTGATTTTTCCAACATCATTTACTGTTATATTTTGCAAAGTGCTATCCTCTGTTATTTTGTTACTTACTGTTTTTCATTCAGCAACATTCACAACAAATCAAAACTGAAACTTTCTGCCTAATCAATTCAAACTAAGATCTTCATTCTAGCACCTCCTCAGTGGAACGACAACTATACTATATTACAACTTCTGTGTTTAAACTTGGCACATCCATTTCATTGAGTTCATATTATACAAACTTGATTCTCTTTCAGTAAACTCAATATAAGCAAAACACTTATCAATGATCCAGTTATAAATTATTAAATCTCACTCTTCGGTTTTCCATGGTTCGGATCTTGATGTAATCATTAAGGTGTTATGAAATTATTTCAAACGTGAAAAATTTACTCGCATTTTTATTAATTATTTATTTTGATTACGTCAGGATTCGGGTCCGAAGAACCAGGGTGTGACAAGCTGGTATCAGAGCGTATTTTGCTCTGAATTAGAATTATTGATTATTATCATAGCATGGTTGCTCTACAACGAATTGATATTACAAGATGATTGGAGCACGATTGCTCAATAGAGAGGCATTTTGGTGATTATTTGAATATAGTTATTCTGTATAGATTTAAGAGTGATAATTATCTAGAGGATGATGATATGTTAAGGTATTGATTGCCCTATATGGATTTGTGAATGACTAATTGTCTAAGAATTATGAATTGATTATAAGGGCATTATTGCTTATTGAGGATTATTGTGAATCATTAAAGTTGAGTTGTGATTGATGCTCATTGAGGACTCTTTATGAGATTATGATTCAGAAGATATGATTGGTGTTTATGGGAGTATGGCCCTTTATCATTGAGGTTGTATGATGCACTTGTGGAGCATAGTTGCTCATTGGCAAACTAAATGATTAATGAGATTGAATATATATGGGTGAATTTCTCATGTGATAAATATGGTTGTTTGTGTAAGTCTGGCCAAGTTCCTTACACTATTTCCTTCTAATGACGAATACATTGATATTATGCATTTCAATATTGATATATTGAGTATGATTTGAATTGATGATGAAAATATACCATGTGTGGTCATGGGTAGGATATGTTGAATATGAATTGATATGGTGGTAGATCATGAATGACGAAGCCATATATGTATTGAAATGAAATTATTTGATTAGGTCTCTTGTATGAATCATGTCGTGACTCCTAGTCATGGTATGTCTACTTAATATGGATGATCCATGTGCTAGAGTTAATTGAATGGATGATAATGGAAGAACTCCATGATATTGATGTTCATGGGATGAGATTATTGACTATATCATTATTGAAAGGTGGATGGAAATGATTAAACGTGCTTTTTGCCAAAGGACATGAGATACACAAAAACCATATATAGTATTACGCAAGTAAATTGCTATATTCCCTAGATCGGGAACATGAATGAGTGATAAATTGGTGACATGTGAGCTTTGTACGCATAAGATTGAGGTTATACCTCGGTTTTATGTTTATGAACTGAGTGGATGGTTAATTTGGTTGTGACCCACTAAATATGGTAACTTCGGACAACTCACGATGATCTTGAAAGATCGAATCTTGTGGAATTAGACCCTATGGCAGTCTAGGCTCTACGATGTTCCTATGAGCCATGTCTAATGATGTTTGTGTGTTGTAGGAGTATTCCACAGTGGGTGCTAGGTAACCCTTGAACTTTCTAAGCCTAGTGATGGATTAAATCTCATGAATAATTGAGCCATAGTAGAATTGATTATGGAAAGAGTTGTTGAGGCTAGAACTGGTGTGCAATGAAAACTCAGATAATAATGTGAACCCCTAAGTATATTGTGAATAATGATGTTGAATTCGGGGTATGACTTAGTATTGGCTATGATGAAAAATTTTATAGTATGAGGTTAGGCCGAATTGTGTGCCCTTGATATTATGATCAATGGATTGACTAGGAATTATAATATGATGAAAAGATGATATTTGTGATCATGGGTTGGTGAATGGAATCTAAACATGTCATTACTTTCCTTTTTACTTCGGAAGGAGTTATATTGGTGATAAAGACCGTATAGCAATATGATATTACATGGATTATACGTCCAAATTATGGACTTTAGTTATGATATGTGAGGAAATCCACTAGTGTGAAAGCTTATTATAAGATTATGAACCTTATCTTAAACTAGAAGATGTATGCTCGACATGAGTTTGGTGAATTGATTAGGCCTGAACCGAATTGTAGCCGGCAATGTTTGAATTAGACAAATGATTCCTAAGCTATATGACTATGACTTTGGGATGGATGAAGTCCAATGGTGGGGTGATTACCCTATGATGATTGGAAATCTATAGTTGATATATCAATTTATGGTTATGATGACTGACAAATGATGAATGGTGTCGTATGGCTTACGCCGGAACATAATTAAATGATAATATGATGTGAGTATATGACTCATGGACTTCTGTAACTTCTCACAAAGTCTCGTGTGAGGTGATATTATTTGAATTAGTATGAATAATGTGATAATACATGAAGGTACTTATCCTGATATGTCTCTACATGCCATAGGCATTGTGGCAACATGCACTTATGCGCTGATTTCATGTGTTTGTGGTAACCACTACAGGATTAGGACGCCTACCTGTATGTCGGATGCAACAACACATAGATTGGGCAAGTATAGTGTTGTAACTGCTTATGGTGAATGTATTGAACCTATTCGGTGGTACTAGATAAAATGTGAATGTTGTGATGAATAAACTGAGAATTGATGAGTGGTAACTCGTTTTGGATATATGAGAATTTATACTTGGATGAAGGAATGATAATAATCATGTCCTACTGGACTTTAGGAAGTCCGATATTACTTTGTGGTGTCATTGAACCCTAATGGTGCGTGGCCGAAGTGTGGCCTTACGATATATGCCGAGGTTAAACTTCGAGGATGAAGTTTCTTTTAAGGTGGGGTGGATTGAAACATCCCAAATTTTATAAAAATGATTAATTGAGAGGAATAAATATTAAATAATTATAAATGGGTTAATAAGTATCCCAAAAATATTGAAATAATTAAATTGAGATTTATGAGGGTTATTTATAATTTATTGAGGCTTTAAGAGTTAAAATTATACCCGGTTAACATATGGGTGTCAGACCAAGTATCTCCGATTGAGATACCGTTAGTCAGGGCTGTTAAGAATATTATGGGGGATCCGAATATATATTCGGAATAATTTTTAGATAAGGTATTGAGTCCGAATAGGGATCCTATTTATTATAAAACGGGAAACGTTGTAATGAGGGACCAAGTTATAACTTATTTTCCTTCTCCCTCTTTTATTTTCACGTGTGGCTTCTCCTCCCCCCCTTATTTTTTCCATTCCCTTCTCCCTCACACAAACACTCTCTTTTCTTCTCTTCCTCCCAAAACCTAAGAAAGGAATTTGGTGTACATTTCTCCTCCTCCATTTTTGGTTGCCATCTTCAAGCTTGGAGGAGATGATGTTGAATGGAAGTTCTTCTTCTCCCTCTTGGATTTTCGTCACCTTCTCCCTCTCTTGGAAGCCCATTATGGTTTCTTGGCTTAAGGTATGTTACCCTCCATTTTGTTGAGCTTAAGCCTTAGGTTTTGAGTCTTACTTCCTTGGGAGAGTGGTATATGTATGGGTTTAGGAATGGGAGCCATTTTTGTGTAAAATCCAAAGGTGGGGTGTGATTTATATGTGTTTTTGGATGGGTGTGAAGGGGTATACGAAAATTTCAAGGTTAGAGATGAAAGATGATGGTTGTTAGTGGTGATTGTTGGATTTTAATAGAACCCTAACCATAGGAATTAGGGGAAATGAGTAATAATGCCATGAAAAATGATTTTGAGTGAAAACCCATGATAATGTGTGTGTGGTTGTTGTTAATGATGGAGATTGATGGTTATTAGAAATGGTCATTGAGTTTTGATAAAACCCTAAGTATTGGTGATTTGGGGCTTTTGGCATAGAGGGTGAAATTAATGATGTGATTGTAATGGGAATGGTTTTGTGGATAGAGATAATGTTTGGAAATGTTTGGTATGATCATTGAGTTGAGTAGATTTTAACGAGATCCCAATCTTGAGGTTTGGAAGATGTAGGCATGTAAGTATATATGTATATGATTGATTAGAGGAATTGATTTTGAAAATGAATATATGATGTCCAATGTGTGATGTTGTTATTATGGTGATAATGGTAATGGTGGTGGCCATTGATGATGGAGTAATGAAATAGAATGTGATTTAATAACGCTTTGGCCATGATATTGCAAACTAAAATTGTTGATGGACAATGGCCTTAAATGAAGCTAAAGGCTTATGTTGAAAATGACAAATAGATAATTGGTATGATGATTTAGAGGCCTTATGGATAAGGGATGTGAGCTTCTTGTTGTTCGGTTAGTTAACCCTTTTGAGATTTAGAGAATGTTGGTTTTGGGAAAGGAATTGCCGAAACCTATCCTAAGTATAAGGATGAGTGTTTAGACAAGTCTAGGACTTGATATTGAGCTTTAAGAGATGATGCCTTATAATGGCTTATTAATTACATGTGTATATGTGTGCAATATGTAGATTCAATATCGAATGATAAAGCGGAGCATTCGGAGCATTGGAATCATGGTTCTTCTCTTGAGGTAGGAGAGGAGTTTGCATTTCAAATTGCATGAGTGAATAATTGTTGAATTATGTATATGTATGAACTCATGCATTGCCTTGCCATAATTATGTTGAATGTTGAATTGATGATGTGATGAATGATAGGCTTGGCAAATTGTTGAATTTTGGAATTTATATATATATATATATATATATATATATATATATATCAGATGGTGATGAATGGTTAATGGTCCCTTGATGGGAATTGATGCATTGTAATGAAAGATCCATAATGAAATGAACTATAGATGGTTTGGGTCATATTGTAGTTCACAAAGTACATTCTTAATGCATAATCATGGAAGTGAAGGGGTCAAATAGAGTTTTATGTGGATTTGATGGCATAGGTGTTAGACCCAATTATAATATTGTAGAAAACTTGTTAACTTCGTGTTACTGTTGGGTCTTTTAATTGGCAAACGCACCAATCGTTTATAGTTTTCAAAATTTAGATATCGTTCCACTGGGATTGAAAGTTCAATAATTACTGTAATTTTCTAGTTACTATGGTAAATTTATCAAAACCTATTCACAAAAGAATAATTTATATACAATTTATACAATATTCATAAGATTGCATAGCTGAGTTGTTCATGTGATAAAAAGAAAATAACAATCTATCTAAAAAGTTGAGTTGCAATTTAAAATAGCTAAGATACTTGAGGATAAAACACGGATAAATAAATCATGTTGGAGTTTGGATTCCTAATCTATAATAACAATGGAGGAACTAAAAACATGCATATTTAATCATCAAATTCATGTCATTGCAGCTTAAAGTCATTATAACCGATCCCTCGTGATACAAATTCTAAGTATTCACCGTAAAGTCCGATCCCTCGTGAGCTTTCTTAGTAAAAACTTGCATTAAGTCCTGGCCTTATGGCAACAATAATTACCAATTTTATCCCTAGTAATTGGCATATTAAGGGTATTCCAACTTTTACTTTTATTAAATCAAGTTTTAATAAAGCATAAATAATCATTCTCCCGTTTGACATTTATACTAATAAAACAAGTTTCAATACGCATGAAAATCATTCTCCCGTTTGACATTCATACTAATAAATGATTGAAATACTAACATGCACTTGAATCATAAACATGCAGAGATTTAATTCACAACATCATAATCAATAGACTAGTTTACCAATTCCAACATAAACAAATTAGTTACACATGGTGAAAGTAAAAACCAAACTTACCGTGATTGACATTACAAAGGCGATGGAAACTTCACGGTATAACGATCACAATACTACACAACACTCTCAAGTATCTAAAAAACTATTCTAGAACTACAAACTCACAAAAGAACCACTCAAACACGAGTGTATAAGAGAAGAAGAGAACTCAGAATGTAGGATGGGATGCTTAGAAGTGTGGAGAATAGCCCTATTTATAGGGATGATGAAGGGTGCTGACGCTACACGCCAGCCTGATGCTACGTGTCAGGTCCCAGACTCAGCCTCCATTAATCAGCTTGAAGTGGCCATTATTGTTTAATTATTTTAATTAATCATGCCCAGACAGATGTGCTTTGTCCCCCAATTCGGCTTGGACACTTAGTGGAGGGGTCATTGGCTGAGTGCTTGACCACCTGTAAGTGGTGTCCACGTAGCTCCTGACGGTACGTGTGGCTGTGACACGTAGCGTCAGCATCAAAAATCCTCACGCTACGCGTGGGGTTGATGCTACGCGTCAGCTCTCCAGATCTTCATTTTTCTCTTTAAAACCTTTACTTTTTCACTGCAAAACTAGAGAAAATTGATGAAGGGCAGATTATTTCCAACAACATCCATTTATTAAATTTAAAACCTAATTTTCTAACAATTTAAGCTAATTTTTATTATTTTTACAAAATTTTTATTAAAGATTTTATTGTAAATTTGAGGACTAACAAATACCCCCAACTTGAGACATTGCTCGTCCTCGAGCAAGAGAGAAAATTAAAATAAAATTTGAAATCAAATTTTTGAGTTAGTCAGAGAATTTATCACAAAAAGTAATTTCACAATTTTCCATTTAAAGTAACCAAAAATAGATATCTTATATAATAAAGGTTTAACGACAAAAATTTTTACAATGCCTTATTAACTAATCAAGCATAATTTCAGGCTTACCTCACAAGTGTTTAACTCTGTGCAAAGGGTAACCTGTTTCACTCAATCAATCATAAAATCAAATGAAATTAATTTTGATTTTCATCTAATTAATGGTTAATCATACAAAGTTAATTCAAAAATCATAAGGTCTTTTCATGGGTTGTAATAAGGCTTGGCTTACAAGATATGATGGTTTTTCTTGGAATTCAAAAACCTGAAATCATAAAAGAGCATTTTGTAATTTTTAGGCTTTCTCTTGTCCCAAGTCTCAATTCCTTTATTGATGATAAATAAATACCCCCAACTTG
Source organism: Clitoria ternatea (assembly GCA_037962975.1). Lineage (NCBI taxonomy): Eukaryota > Viridiplantae > Streptophyta > Magnoliopsida > Fabales > Fabaceae > Clitoria > Clitoria ternatea. Next base: position 185,108,083 of record CM075669.1, read on the forward strand.
ATTCTTTTCTCTATTTTTGATTTGCATATATATCTTTTCATTTTTTTTCATTTATATGCATAATTTTGATTTTTTTTGAAAAGAATCAAGTTGTTAATGTTTACTCCTTACTCAAAATATTCTTTCCATTTTGATCAATTGCTCTTTTACTTAATCAAGTAAAGGGAATGGTTCAAATTTGATAAGGGTCAAGGGTACCAAAGAAATTATCTTTCAGGCTCAAAATTGGCTTTCAAAAGATAAAATGATTTTACCATGGTAAGCTTTTTGGCCCAAGGTTTCTTTTACCAAAAATGTGCCTTGATCATTTTCTTGAATTCTCTGTACAATAACACAAATCACAGATTAAAGCAAAATCAATTTGAATGAAGTTATGTCGAAACCCTCAAGTGTTTAAAAGATCTCTCAGCTCACCGGGTTATTTGAAATTAGCTTGATAGTTAATAAAATTATTGTAATTAAATTTATCAAAATTCCTTAATTACAAAAAAAAATCGATAATTAATTTAAAAATGGTTTTATTGTCTAAAAACTTTAAGTGTATAAATTTCATTATTTTCAAAAAATTTGATTTCAACGATAAAACATTTTTTTGAATTTTCGAAGAAAACACGCAAAAATATACCACGATAAAATTACACAATAAAACACACCACATAATAAAAGACAAAATATAATATATAATCCACAAAGTAAAAATACCAATGTAAATATCAAACTAAAAGTAAACTAAAGTGTATGTAAAAGATGCAGAAAATAACACCATCAGTCCTCCATGTGATCCTTATCATCTCCCTCCTCATTTGCATCACCCTCTGATTCAGCATGTGTTCCAGATGGTCCACCAGTCTCAGGGTAAGTGGGTAAATCACTAGGCCAAGCTACATGAGCTACGAACTCAGCTAGTGTGACATAAGGTGCTCCCTCTCCCTGAAGTCTGTACTGATAAAATGCATCATGAAGATGCATGTAAGCTCTGTGTGTGGCAGCCATCATCTGCATCATATGCTGATGCTCAAGTGTCATCCTGGAAAATCCCTCTGTGATAGCATCAGTAGGTGGTGGCTGAACTGGTGGTCTCCTTCTTCTCTGTCTGGGCTGAGCCTCCTGCTCCAGTGGTGGAAGCTCACACTGCTGGACAAAGTAATCTCTATTCACTAGAACTTTGGGGACTCTCCCCAAAGAACTAGTGAACTCTGGTGATGGCACAACAACTCCTTGCCTCCTCAGTAAGGCAGATATGATGATAGGGAATGGGATAGGACAATTCACCTTATACCCAAGGGCATAAAGGTGAATTTGCTCAGAAATCAGCTCTGCAATATCAATGGTATGGCCCTGAAGAATGGAATAAAGGAGGAAGCAGCGATCAAGTAGGATAGAAGAAAGGTGGGTGACAGGAGTAATGTTATGCAGCATGAGATGGGACCAAGCCTGAGCTATGGGAGTCAGCTGGGTCTTCAGGAGGTTAGATGGAGTCCTTCCAACCTTACTCAGGTTGAAGAAGATTCCATCTTTGCTCAAGAAGTGAGCAACCTGATCTAGGAAGTATCCTAAATCACCATCCTCAGTTGCGACCTTGTTTCTGTTCTCCATCCAGAAACAAGTATCGCTCTCGGGAGTAGGCTCCCAAGGGTTACCCAGTAGGGTACTAATCGTGTCCCGGTCGTATGTGATGTGCCGACCCTTAACCCAGCTCGTCCTTTACTGGCCCATATTTGGTGCATCCTGGCGAGTCCTGTAAGCATTCGCGTAAAACTCTGTCACTAAGATGGGATCCCCCTTAATAGGTAGGGAAAATAGAGGTCCCCATCTCCTCCTTTGGACCTCATCCTGCAGCTCAGGATAGTCTCCAACATTTAAATCCAAGACTCTCTCCCAGATGAGTCTTTGGCCCTTTATCTGATGAAACAGGGCCCATTTCGCATCAGTGCAAAATCTGGTAGGGTCTCTCGGTCTTAGCACCTCCTCTCCTTGAAGATCTAGATCTTCAGAAGTGGTGTCAGTGTCTGTGGTCCTTCTCTGTCTCTTAGGACCAGTAGAAGGGATAGATTTCTTAGGTGCTATCTGTAAAAATAAAAATTTAAAAATCAAACACATTACATTATTTAATAATCAAATATTAAAAAGTTTAACAATTATTTTTGTTTTTTTTAAATGACATAAAATATTTTCAAAAACTGTTTAAAAGAAATTTTAACAAAAATTCACACAAAATGCAACATGCATATTTTTATTTTTAACTATATATAAATTTAACAAAACATGCAAAATCATACAACATACATATCTACAAATTTATTCAAATTTATATATTTTTATTTTTATGCAAGAAAGTATAACAAACATGCAAACTAAGAAATTTTATTAATTCAAAAGAAAACAACAACAAATAGAGGCATACTAAATAGATTTATTAAAAATAGAAAATAAGTTATACACATAACAGAAGATAACACACAAAAATTAACAAAAATCAGGAACAGAGGCTGACGCTACGTGTGGGTGGGACGCTATGGGTGAGCTCTGTTCTTCCCATGCTACGCGTCAGTGGGACGCTACGTGTGGGATTACAGTTCATGCCTCACGCTACGCATCAGTAAGACGCTACGCGTGAGGTGCGCAGTTTCAAACACAGAAATAGGGGTTGTGCAATCACAACCCCCCAACACTTCATTCAATTAGAATGATTTCCTAAATCTAACAGCAAACAGATCCCAATGGTTTTCTAATCCTAATCCTAACCACATGCATTCTAAAAATCGAAATTAAAATTCAATTAAAAGAGATAAGGGAGAGGTTTACTTACCTGGGATTCTCTGTGCAATGAAGCGAAGAAGAAGGAATGTGGGTGATTGAAAGTGAGAATTAGGGTTCTGAGAGGTAAACTGAGACAGAGAGGGAATTTTAGGTTTTAAAACCTAAGATTGGGCCTCTCTGGTTCAGTTTTAAAAACTGAACATGGGCCGTGACGCTACGCATGGGTGGGACGCTACGCGTCAGGTTGAAATTTTAACCTCCATGCTGAGCGTCAGTGGGACGCTACGCGTGGAATTTTTTTTTTTGAATAAAAGAAAAATAAAAAGAAATAATGAGTTGCCTCCCATTGAGCGCTTAATTTACAGTCTCTAGCTAGACATCCTGCATATCACAAATTAGTCAAATAACAAATGGTAGTGAGTCTGTTGATCTCACCACCCAGATATGGTTTCAATCTCTACCCATTAACCATCCAGTTTCTTTTGGAAGTTGGGTCTTCAATTTCAACTGCTCCATAAGATTTAACTTCCTTGATTACAAAAGCGCCTGGCCATTTAGATTTTAATTTACCGAGAACAACCTTAATCTTGAATTAAACAATAAAACTTGCTGACCTAATATGAAGTATCTATTTTTAATTTTCTTATCGTGATAAGTTTTTACCTTGTACTTGTAACTTCTAGATGTCTCATAAGCATTGTTTCTCATTTCTTCCAACTCAAATAACTGCAACTTTCTTTTGTCAGCTGCTGCATTTGGATCAAAGTTGAGAAATTTTAAAGCCCAGTATGCCTTATGTTCCATCTTTACTGGAAGATGACAAGCTTTTCCATAGACCATTTGGAAAGGAGAAAGGCCAATTGGAGTCTTAAATGCAGTTCTGTATGCCCAGAGTGCATCATCAAGCTTTTGTGACCAGTCTTTTCTGGAGGAAGACACAGTCTTTTCCAAAATCTTTTTCACTTCTCGATTTGAAATCTCAGCCTGTCCATTGGTTTGTGGATGATATGCTGTGGCCACTTTATGTCTCACTCCATAATGTTGTAACACTTTCTGAAGAACTTTGTTACAAAAATGTGATCCTCCATCACTGATCAAAGTTCTTGGTGTTCCAAACCTGCAGAAAATATTTTTTTTCAAGAAATTCTACAGTTTTGGTGTCAGCATTAGGTGAAGCAATTGCTTCTACCCACTTTGAAACATAATCAACTGCCAAAAGAATGTATTGATTGAATTGAGAATAAGGAAAAGGTCCCATGAAATCAATACCCCAATAATCAAATACCTCAACCTCCTGAATGTTTATGAGAGACATTTCTTGTCTTTTGTTAACATTACCTGTTCTTTGGCAGTTATCACAAGCTTGCATAAATAAGTGAGAATCTTTAAAAATGGAGGGCCAATACAAACCTGATTGAAGAATTTTTGCAGCAGTTCTTTCTCCATTAAAATGTCCTCCATAAGGAGACTTATGATAATGCCACAACACATCTTTCTTTTCCCAGTCGGGTACACAACGACGTAACAAATTATCCACACCAATTTTAAATAGATGAGGATCATCCCACACAAAGTATTTTGAATCTTTGAAAAAAATTTTCTTTACTGCCAAGTTAAATCATTTGGAAGAATTCCTGCTGCATTAAAATTGGCCATATCAGCAAACCATGGCTGTTTTGTTATTTCAAAAGTTTTTCATTAGGAAATTCTTCCAAGATGTCTTTTTCTTTGACAGTGACCTCATCATTTATAATCTGGAAAGATGGCCAGCGACCATATTTTCACTACCCTTTTTATCTTTGATTTCAAGATCATATTCTTGAAGGAGTAAAATCCATCGGATTAACCAAGGTTTAGAATCAGTTTTGGTCAAAAGATACTTGATTGCAGCATGATCAGTGAAAACAATTATTTTTGATCCAATCAAATATGATCTAAATTTTTCCAAGGCATACACTATAGCTAGTAATTCCTTTTCAGTAGTTGCATAATTTATTTGATTTTCATTTAAAACTTTACTAGCATAGTGTATAACCCTAAAAATGTTTTCATGTCTTTGACCTAAAACTGCTCCTACAGCATAATGACTTGCATCGCACATAAGTTCAAAGGGTAAATTCCAATTAGGAGCAACAATTACAGGGGCAGAAACCAATTTTTCTTTCAATGAATTAAAAGCTTTAAGACATGCTTCATCAAACTTGAATTCAACATCTTTATTTAGAAGATTTGTTAAAGGTTTAGCAATTTTTGAAAAATCTTGAATAAATCTTCTATAGAATCCAGCATGTCCTAAAAAACTTCTAATACCTTTTACATTCACAAGGGGTGGGAGTTTAGAGATTACCTCTATTTTGGCTTAGTCTACTTTAATACCTTTAGAGGAAATTTTGTGACTAAGTACAATTCCTTCTTTCACCATAAAGTGACATTTCTCCCAATTGAGCACCAAATTTGTTTCAATACACCGCCTCAGTATGGTGTCCAGATTGGTTAGACATGTTTCAAATAAATTTCCAAAGACTGAGAAATCATCCATGAAAATCTCAATGCTCTTCTCAATTAGATCTGCAAAAATAGCAAACATGCATCTTTGAAAAGTAGTAGGTGCATTACACAATCCAAATGGCATTTTCCTATATGCAAATATAACAAAGGGACATGTAAAAGCAGTCTTTTCCTGATCAAGAGGGTCAACAACAATTTGGTTATATCCAGAATATCCATCAAGAAAACAATAGTAAGCTTGTCCAGACAATCTTTCAAGTATTTGATCCATAAAAGGAAGTGGAAAATGATCTTTTCTTGTTGCTTGATTTAGTTTTCTATAATCAATGCACATTCTCCAACTAGTGACAGTTTTTATTGGGATTAATTCATTTTTATCATTAACAATTACTGTCATACCACCCTTTTTTGGAACAACTTGTACCGGACTTACCCATGCACTATCAGAAATGGGATAGATAATACCTGTTTTCAGCAATTTCAAAACCTCCTTCTTAGTTACCTCTTTCATGGTTGGATTGAGGCGTCTTTGAGGTTGAGCAACAGGTTTAAAATTATCTTCTAGTAAAATCTTATGCATGCAATATGATGGGCTTATACCTTTCAGATCTTCAAGTGTCCATCCAATTTCTTCTTAATTCCTTTTCAATACTTCAACCAGTTTTTCTTCTTCTGTTTCACTTAACAAATTACTAATAATCACTGGTTTTAAATTACCTTCTTTCAAAAAGATATACTTTAAGTTTGAAGGTAGCACTTTCAATTCAAGTCTCTTGAATTTCTTCAATTTCTCTTGATTTAGGGAAAATTTCTTTCCCTTGATCAAAATTTTCAAGATATTTGTCTACCTGTTTTTTCTTCTTCACTCAAAAATTCCACAGAGTTAGTTAATAACTTATTTAAAGAATCAGAGTTCGAAATACCTGTGGATATGGAGATGCAGACTTTGTCGAGAACATCCACCTTAAAACAATCATGTTTTGGATTAGGATGTTTCATGGCTTTGAAAACATCAAAGTTTACTTCTTCATCATGAACTCTTACTACCATCTTACCATTATCTACATCAATGAGCACTCTAGCAGTCTTCATGAATGGTCTTCCCAGAATTAGGGGAACTTCAACATCTTCTTCCATGTCCAATACCACAAAGTCAATAGGGAAGTAGAACTTGTCAACTTTCACAAGTACATCTTCCGCAATACCATAGGGTCTTTTGATTGATCTATCAACCAATTACAGAGTCATCTTTGTTCTTTGAGGATCAAGGTCACCAATTCGCTTCATCGTACTTTGAGGCATTAGATTAATGCTAGCCCCTAAGTCTAAAAAGGCTTTTCCAATGTTCATACCTCCAATGGAGATAGGAATAGTGAAACTTCCAGGGTCTTTTTGTAACACCCCGAATTTTTAAAATAGGAAGATAAATTAGGAAAATAAATGTTGGATAATTAACTTTGGGCTAATAAATATCCCAAAATTCTTAAAATGACTTAAACAAGGCCTTTCGAAACTGCTGGTGAATTATGGTGGTCAGATGAGCTGAAAACTGACCCAGATAAAATATAGGTGTCGGACCAAGTATCTCTAATTGAGATGTCGTTGGTCAGGGCCGTAGATAATGTTATTGGGATTCTGAATTTATATTCGGAATAATTTTTAGAATATGTTTTGGGCCCGAACGGCGAACCTGTTTGTTTAAAAACGAAAGAGTTAATGAAGGATTAATAATTTAAATATTAAATTCCTATTTTTCCCATTCAAAAGGCGGTTTCACTCTTTCTCCCTCACGTAGGCACTTTTCTTCTTATCTTCTTCTTCATATCTCTTTTTCTTCTTCATAATTCACCTTCCTCTTGCCCTTGAATTCTAAATTAAAAGGAGATATCTCTTCTTTCTCCATTAATAACCTTTAGAGACTTCAAGAAAGCTTGGAAACTAAAGTATTTCCTCCTCCTTCCTCCTCAAATTCGTATGAACCTCTTCATCTTTTGCAAACTCACTCTTTTCTTCTCTTGAGGTAAGATTATGACCATTTTCCATGTATATAAGTATAAAGTTGAAGATTAGTTGAAGTTTTGGTGTTAGAACACAATAAATGTATGAGAAATGTTGAGGAAAGTTCAAAAGTGGAAATCTAAAGATAAGTTGACATAAATACAAGCTTATGAGTGATTAATGAGGTAGTTATAACTATGGTGGGAAAAGAAGGAGGTATATGAGCATTTATGAAGGTTGGTGGGTTGGTGAAAACCTTAAACTTGAATTTTAGGAGGAAAAGTAAAATATTGAAAAAGTTAACATTTATAGATGGGAAGAATATTATAAGTGATGTGGTGGATACATTAAATGATGATAAAGTTGATTTGAAGTCATAATAGGTGGGAAACTCACCAAGGTGTTGGTGGAGATTTTACTAGATGGAATAACCTAATAATTAGGTTGTAGCCTTTGATACTAAGGGATTGTAATTTAAGGAAAGGAATTCCCGAAGCCTAAGTAGGCAAACGAATGAAATTAGTAAATAGTTTTCACATGATAATAATCATGTGTACACCTATATATATATATATATATATTGAATTGGTGTTTGAATAAATAATTGATGTGGCCCTATAAATGATTGGTGTAGGGCTTGGCAATATTGGTGAAGCAGGAACATCAACCCTAGAGGTCTACTTCTCTTAAGGTAGGAGAGGGGTGTATTTTCTAAATGCATGAGAATTGGGATGATAATGTATGTATTAATGTAGTATGACATGTTTTCTTAAATAAAGGTGATATTATGTGTAAGTGAAATGAATTGTGTATGATGATGAGAATTGTGTATGGTGTTTAAAATGAATGTTTATATGATGAAGCCTAAAAGAGGCTATGAATGGCTTATTATGCGTTGATGTATTATTGATTTCATATAAGACATGATAAGTGCCTAAAATCTTTGGTTGGAATGTTTCTTGGATACGAGAATTGACACTTGTGTATGAATTGGTGGAAAATTGTGTGGTTGAAAATGAATATACCCTAGATGAGAGGGTAAGATAATCTAAATGATCTTGAGGCATGCATGAGCATTTTTGTATACATGGCATGACATGCATATCATGATGATGTTGATAAGTGGTTGCGATCACTTGATGATGGAAATGAAAAAGGGCTTGCGAGTTCCTATGATTATTAGACCGGTGGTTGCGATCACCTGGTATTGAAATGAAAGGCCCTGCGGGACCAATGAGATTGAATGCCCATGGTTGCGATCATGAGGCGGGAGTACCCCTTGCGAGGAGGGAAACCTATATGAAATATTGAACGTGGTTGCGATCACAAGAAGCACCTTGCGAGGTTGCCAGAGGGAGTACCCCTTGCGAGGCGGGAAACCATTGAGAATGAGTATATGATAAGGTGGTTGCGATCACCCGAGGAAATGAAATCGGATCCGTGCATATGCATTTTCATGACATTAGCATGTGCATCAGTTTGAAAGCATGGTATAGTGTGATACCTTGATGATGAGATATGAATGGAAACTCCCTTTTTAATTACTCAATTGTGATGGTGAATTGATTGATATAATTCTGAGAGAATCAGGGAATAATTGTATTGGAATGAAAAATTGTTGATTGATTGATTGATATTAAATAAACTCCTCTTGGGAAGGAGATAGTTGTATTGCATTCATGCATATATTGTTCTATTTAAGGAGATAGTTGTATTGCATTCTTTAAAATTTGATGAATAAATGAAGTTATATTTGGAATATAAACTGTGTGAAGCATAAGGATGATTGAGTGGATCTTTATACCTTAAATGAGTTGTAATGGAAATTTACAGGTAAGATCAATTTGAATAAGTTTTAAACATGTAATATAATAAGTATGAAGTGTTGAAATTGAGTAAAATTGATTAGAATGAGTTTTGGTGTAGAGAGTTGGGTGATTTCTGCATTTCCCCTGTTTTTCTGTCAAACTCGCTCAGGCGAGAGGGCTTCTCGCTCAAGCGAGAATGCCCCTGTATCAATTTTCGGATTCTGGATGATTCTCGCTTAGGCGAGAATGGGACTCGCTCAAGCGAGATCGTCCCAGCATCAGTGTTGGGCCATTATTCCATTTTCGCTCAAGCGGATATGCAAGTCGCCCAAGCGAAATTACATTAGAATCAGAGTTTGGATTTTGGTTGGTGTTCGCTCAGGCGAGCTGGGAATTCGCCCACGCGAGAGGGTTTTGGTCTCAGGTTTTGCTCTCGGGTTTATCAGGAAATTGCTCTCGGGAGTAATCTCGCTTAGGCGGGGATGGTTTTGCCCGAGCGAGTGAGTGTGGAGTGGGTTCTGGGTGTTTTTCGCCTTACGCTCGCTGGCTTCGCCCAAGCGAGGATTGCAATACTCGCTCAAGCGAGTTGGGGTTCGCTTGAGCAAAGTGACCCCTGAATCTTCATTTTCTTCTTTCGCTCAGCATTTTATGATTCGCCTAAGCGTGCTATGCGAAGCTCGCTCAAGCGAATTGGGATTTCGCTTGAGCGAGGGGGACCTGATTCTCCTAAAATGCTTTAAACATGTTATTTCCATTTTCTTCATATTAATCCATGATTCCATCCTACTCTATGAACACTTTGGGATAACCTTGGCTTCTTAATTTCAAATGATTGATCTCTTAAGAATTTAACTCCATAATATTATTTTACTAAAGATACTTCCGCTATTATTAATTATGGATTTCTTAAGAGTTAATTTCTTTAACTTACCTTCTCATATCTTCATATATGAGATAGGTATCTGATAGATCCAGGGTAATTGATAAATGGCTTCACTACTCACATGTTTCATAGATTAATAATAATAAAATCGCGAAAAATTTACCTCTATTTTTGGGGTGTCACACTTTTGACTTTACTGGCATATTATGTTGTAAAATAGCACTGTAACCTGCTTCCAATTCAACAATTTCTTCATCATACCTCCTCTTTTTGGTGAGCAATTCTTTCATAAACTTCGCATATGTTGGCATCTGTTCCAATGCCTTAGAAAATGGAATGTTTATGTGTAATTACTTAAAGATTTCAAGGAATCTCTTGTATTCCTTTTCCTTATCCTTCTTTGATGGTATGTGTGGATAAGGTAAATCTTTAACTAGAGGTGTCTGACCTAAATACTGATTTTTTTTTTAATTTTTTGATTTTTTTGTTTTTCATCATTCTTTTCTTCATCTTTTTTCTCTTCTTCTTCTTTCTTTTCTTCTTTTTCTTTTTTCTCTTTTTCTTTTTCTTTTTCTTTTTTCTCTTTTTTCTCTTTTTCACAATCATTTCCTACAACTTTACCACTTCTTGTAAAAATAGCATTACATTGTTCTCTTAGATTTTGAGTGTTTACAGAAAAACCAGAGCTTTTCATGTCAGCTACTTCTTTTGTTAACTGTCCCAATTGCATATCCGACGCCTTGCATACGGCTTCATTTGTTTGCATGTATTGAAGCAACTGTTGGATAGACTATTCTATCCTAGTTAGCCTTGCTGTTTGATCAGATTGTGGTTGTTGTTTGAATTGATTGTTAGGAGGTCGGTTAGAAGATCCAATATCTTGTTTCCAGCCAATATTCTGATTCTGCCACCCCTGCGGGTAATTGTTAGGAAAGGAATTACCAAGATTGAAAGGAAAATTACCTAAAGGTATTCTTTGATGGTTTAGAAAGTTTGCTTGCTCTTGCTTATTTCTTTCAAGGGCACAATAACCACATGGTTGTTCTCCCATATGCAATGCATACATTGTTTCAATTGAGCAGGAGGTGATGATGACATTTGAGCAATTTGAAGTTTCTCCAATTGTTTGCTCATAGCCTCAATTTGTTGAGTCAGCAATTTTTGCTGAGCTAAAACTGCATCATTTACCCCTAATTTGAGCATACATGGCTTTCTTTGTACATTACCTCTTTCATGTTTTGCTTGTCGGTCACTAATGGACATTGATTCCAATATTTCTATTGCTTCTTCCATAGTTTTGTTTATTAAAGAACCTCCTGTACAAGCATCTAACATCATTCTAAATTGAGGTAACAAACCATGGTAAACGATCCTTACCTTTTCAGCATCATTTAAGTTGTGGTTTGGACATTTCCTCAAGAGTGCCTTGAATTGTTCCCATGTTTCTCTTAATGACTCATCATCGTTTTATGAAAAAGAATGTATGGCTGTCATGGCTTCAAAATATTTTGAAGGAGAATAAAATCTTTCCAAAAATTTTCTCTCGACATCGGACCAGTTTGTAAAACTACCGGGTGGACAAGATTTAAACCATTCTTTAGCTTTCCCAATTAAAGAAAAAGGAAACAATCTCATGTAAACTGATTCTTCTTGATTGGGTTCAAAACCAATTGTGCTGCATAACTCATAAAAAACAGTTAAATGTTCATAAGGTTCCTCATTATTTAAACCAGCAAATTGATTATTTTGAATAATGTTTAAAGTAGCTGGTTTAATTTCTACAGCAGCAAGAGGTCCTTAATACATCCCTGAAACATGAGGTGGTCCATTAATAGCAGCAAACTGTCCCAATGTTCTTCTTTCAGCAGCCATATTAGAATTTTCAAAATTTTCAGATTTTTCAAAAGAAGATGAAGTTGAAGAAGAAGTTTTTGTTTTTTTAGATTTTAATGCTTTAAGTTTCTTTACAAACTTCTCGATCTCAGGATCAAAGAACACCTTTCCTGCAGAAGATTGAGTTTGCATAAACACACTAAATAAAAGAAAGGTTAGTAAAATAATGTTAAAATGAATAAATAAATAAATAAATTGAAATTTTTTTACTAAGGTAAAATATTTTTACCACGGTAATTAAAAATTTACTGTTTTATTAAATCAATTCAATCCCCGGCGACGGTGCCAGAAAACTTGTTAGACCTAATTATAATGTTGCAAAAAACTTGTTAACTTCGTGTTACTGTTGGGTCTTTTAATTGGCAAGCGCACCAATCGTTTGTAGTTTTCAAAATTTAGATATCGTTCCACTGTGATTGAAAGTTCAATAATTACAGTAATTTTCTAGTTACTATGGAAAATTTATCAAAACCTATTCACAAAAGAATAATTTATATACAATTTATACAATATTCGCAAGATTGCATAGCTGAGTTGTTCATGTGATAAAAAGAAAATAACAATCTATCTAAAAAGTTGAGTTGCAATTTAAAATAGCTAAGATACTTGAGGATAAAACACAAATAAACAAATTATGTTGGAATTTGGATTCCTAATCTATAATAACAATGGAGGAACTAAAAACATGCATATTTAATCATCAAGTTCATGTCATTGCAGCTTAAAGTCATTATAACCGATCCCTCGTGATACAAATTCTAAGTATTCACCGTAAAGTTCGATCCCTCGTGAGCTTTCTCAGTAAAAACTTGCATTAAGTCCTGGCCTTATGGCAACAATAATTACCAATTCTATCCCTATTAATTGGCATATTAAGGGTATTCTAACTTTTACTTTTATTAAATCAAGTTTTAATAAAACATAAATAATCATTCTCCCGTTTGACATTTATACTAATAAAACAAGTTTCAATACGCATGAAAATCATTCTCCCGTTTGACATTCATTCTAATAAATGATTGAAATGCTAACATGCACTTGAATCATAAACATGTAGAGATTTAATTCACAACATCATAATCAATGGACTAGTTCACCAATTCCAACATAAACAAATTAGTTACACATGGTGAAAGTAAAAACCAAACTTACAATGATTGACATTACAAAGGCGATGGAAACTTCACGGTACAACGATCATAATACTACACAACACTCTCAAGTATCTAGAAAACTATTCTAGAACTATAAACTCACAAAAGAACCACTCAAACACGAGTGTATAAGAGAAGAAGAGAACTCAGAATGTAGGATGGGATGCTTAGAAATATGGAGAATGGCCCTATTTATAGGGCTGAGGAAGGGTGCTGACGCTACGCGTCAGGTCCCTGACTCAGCCTCCATTAATCAGCTCGAAATGGCCATTATTGTTTAATTATTTTAATTAATCATGCCCAGACAGATGTACCTTGTCCCCCAATTCGGCTTGGACACTTGTGGGTAGTGGAGGGGTCATTGGCTGAGTGCTTGACCACCTGTAAGTGGTGTCTACGTAGCTCCTGATGCTACACGTGGCTGTGACGCGTAGCGTCAGCATCAGAAATCCTCACACTATACGTGGGGTTGATGTTACGCGTCAGCTCTCCAGATCTTCATTTTTCTCTTTAAAACCTATATTTTTTCACTACAAAACTAGAGAAAATTGATCAACGGCAGATTATTTCCAACAACATCCATTTATTGAATTTAAAACCTAATTTTCTAAGAATTTAAGCTAATTTTTTATTATTTTTACAAAATTTTTATTAAAGATTTTATTGTAAATTTAAGGACTAACAATAGGGTAGTTCCAATAGCTTCCACATATGAATTAAAACTTGTGATAATTTGAATGGGTCAATTTAAGTGAGAAATGACCCTTTAGTTACGGGTAAAACGCGTTTATACGCATAAGTCCTTCATTTTTGAGAATTTTTGAGTGTGGCCAGTGGCCACACGACATAAATGATATATATATGTTGGTGTTAAAATTTGGTAAAGTTTGGAGTTGATATGAAAGAGTTATGGGGATTAGAAGTTCGAAAAATGTAACCTTTCGGTATAAAACAGGCTCTGTGCTGTCATGAATTGATTCATAACAGTGTATGAATCGATTCAAAGTGTTCTGGATTTACTATTCAATTTGGTAGAATCGTATGAATTGATTCACACTAAGCATTGAATCGATTCAATCTCTTCTATTTTCACTGTTCATGGCATTCACTCACATGTGAATCGATTCACTAATATGTGGGAATCGATTCATTCTCTTAAATCATGTGATCCTGTATCTTGCAATCACGTGATCGATTCATATGCATGTGGGAATTGATTCCTACCCCTATGTTTGTCAATTTTGGGATTTTTGGACATATGAATCGATTCACCACATATGGGAATCGATTCATGGCCCTGTTATGGCCACTGTTCTACTATTTTTCCAACTCCTCTGTTTCCTTTGTTGTTTTTAGCCCATTTGGGCATCTTAATGACGTTTTTGGCCTCCGACTTCTGCATGAAAGTTGTAGATAATTATGTTACAGAGGTGTGAGAATTAGTTTCACTTTAATTGGAGTTTTTTAACTCTCATTAGGCGAAAAATACCGAACCTACTGTGTTGAAAAATTCAAGTTTAAGAGGGTTTTGAACCTAACCTTTTATGGTGGTCAAATTGGGACTAATAGGTGATATTTGTGACATGTCCCACTATCCTTAGGACTAAGAGTGAGCTTTTCTCATGTCTTAGTATTGGAATTTATCATGAGCTTAATATTACTCTAAACCCCTTTATTACGTGAAAACAAGAGATTGTATTAGGGGTATATGATGATGGTGAGTGTAGGTGGTGATGATATTGATTGACACACGTTATGAGAATATGAATATTCACCACTAATGATATTAAATGATGGTTGATGTATAACACACCTTGTATGGTGATGAAACTAATGAGGGATTGTTATATGACAATATATTTATTACAAGTCGATGAATCGGAGATGATATCGATAATGAATGATGATGGGTGAGATTTTTAATCATTCCATGAATAGAGGATGGTTGTTATTATTGATGATTTGTTGAATACTGTTGTGTTTAATACAAATGTGATCTTGTGTGTGTGGTTTGAATTATATTTATGAATTATTGTGAATACCACACTAACATGTAAGACAATGGTGATGAATAATGAGATGAAAATCCACTAAATGAATGTGTGGTAATATTTATAAATGATATGTAATAATGTGATGCAATTGTGGTTGATCGTAAGTATTGACTTGCATGTATGATATGAAAAATATGTAAAATATGTTGAGATGAAAATGCCACATATAAAACTTGAAAATAATGGCTAAAATGAACTATGATAAAATCCACTAAGGTGTGTATGGTGGTGTTGGTGATTATGATGATGATGATTGATGAGTGGCATTAGGATGCACAGTATGAGAAATGCATTTGATTTATATTACATTGTATCCATGGCATATTATAGCCACCGATGTTGGAATGTTAGGGGAGTTCCCTCGGCCAACCCAGTGGGAGGGTGGCTCAGTGCACGAGCAATTTGTTGTTCCCCTGTGACTCGATGTGTAAGTCACGAAGCCGCCCATGTATTGCTACGGGGAACTACATGTAGCCGACCCTTGTGGGGGGTGGCTCTTGATGAGCAGGTGACCCCGGTGGTCCATTGGATCACAACCGCCATGATATGAGTTATGGCCGGCCGCAACACTATATATTGATTATCTTGTTTACCGTGGTCATGGTGAAAATGGACAGGTGTTGTATTATGGGCGATGCGGTTTAGTACCAGTAAAAATATGGTGATTATGCATGCATTATGATATATGTGTACACATTATACTACTGCAGTAGGGGCATGGTGTGTGATCATGCTTGACCCATAAATTGGTGTTTATTCCCACAGTCAGATCCGCATTTGTTGATAATTCCATTGTGCATATGCATTAGCCATAAGAGCATTTGCATATAGCATGGTGATATGCCAGAATATGATGATGGTTGGTGATGATTGAGATTGTAGTATGGTGGTGATGAGATGGGTAAATGAGTACCTAAAAGACCACATGAAATTAATAAATGATATGAATACACGAAATGATATTGAATAAAATGATATGTTTGGTTGACAATGATAATGTTGGCCCGTTATGGCTTTGAGAAAAGATAAGAATGATTAATGAGAATGATGACGGCCTAGTATGGCATTGAGGATGTTATGAGAATGTGCTTGCTTTGCTATAATTTGAATAATGATAATGAAATATATATATATATATATATATATATATAGTTGACATGAGAATTTATAATGAATATTGATGTGTTTAGCAAAGCATACATGATGTTGATATGCATATGCACATAATCTTAATTGTATTCATATCGTCATTTGAAATGTATAACTCACTCTCCCATGTTGTCCATTTTTAGCATTGATGCAAGAATATCATGGGATGATGATATTTTTAAAGTAAAGCTTTTGTGAAGGTAAAATAGTGGTAATGGAATACCTTGGCCGACAGCGATTGTAATTCATTGTATTGTGAATAAAATGTACATGATAGTGTGAATGATTATAGATATTGGTGGATGTATTATAATTGGCTAGATATGTGAATGATATATTGATATTTGAGGTATTGGGATTCATACCCATTTGATGAATATAGTGACATTGAAAATGTAGCCCATTTTGGGAGTGTATAAGTGTTAATGATACATGATATTGAGATAGAATTGAATGTGGTCATTTATGGAATATGGATATCGGAGATGTATGTTGCATGACCATATAAATATATATTTTAGGCAATGCATGTTTATTACTTATGTGTAAGATTGATTGTAGCCTAATGGGCTTGTGTTGTATCTTTGCATGCTTTACCGAGCCTTTTCCATATCTTCATATATGGGACCACGCGAATGCCCGGTATACACATTCTTCTTCCGCTATATACTCTGTTATTTCTGTATACAACTATGGGCAATTTATTTTACGATCCAATTATAAATTATTAAATCTCACTCTTCGATTTTCCGTGGTTCGGATCTTGATGTAATCGTTAAGGTGTTATGAAATTATTTCAAACGCGAAAAATTTACTCGCATTTTTATTAATTATTTATTTTGATTACGTCGGGATTCGGGTCCGGAGACCCAGAGGGTGATAGTCCCTGCGTTGGTAACGACTACTGTCGCTAATGGTCACTGTTAGCGACGGCACATCGTCGTCGCTATGGGTAATCATACAGTGACCATGAAACGCCGTCGCTAAGGGTAACCATACAGCGACTACGTAGAGCCATCGCTATGTTGTAACAAAGAGCGACGGAGTTCCTCCGTCGCTAATTGTGATCAGGGGTGACCACCTAAGTTCGTCGCTATGGGTAACCATTCAGCGATCACTGGTTTTCCGTTGCTAATAATATTTTTTATGTTTTAATAGGTTTTTTTAATTTAATTTTAAACTAGATATTTTGAATATTTTCTATTCGCTGAATGCTTGCTTTTAAACTAGAAATTTTGATAATTAAATTTTGAATATTTTTTATTTTAATATTAAATTGTTATTAAAAACACAAGAATGGATTAAATTTAATTATCAAATAGATTGAATTAATAATAATAATCACAATAAGGCATTTTTCTTTGAATTTAATTACAAATATCTAATATTGACATAATAAAATAATAAATGAAGAATGACATAAATTAAATACTGAATGGAATGTAATATAAAAAGTATAAATCAAATATACAATGTCTATACATAATAAAAAAGTATAAAAAAGTAATCATGGTGGTGGGGGATCCTGTGGTGGTGGTGGTGGCGACTGGGAAGTGAAGGGAGGTAGCCTCGCCATCAACTGCATCAGTAGCTCCTGCTACTGAGCAAGTTGTTGACGAGTCTCGACGTGCTGCTCCTTGGCCCATCGCCGATCATCCTCGACCTGCTGTCGGTCCGCCTCGGCCCACTCCTCCAAAAGCTGCCTCTGACGTCGCTCCTCCTGTAGCTCGTTGTTCAGGTTTTGAATTACCTAAACAACTTCAGTCGGAAGGCCAGACGAAGAGGAAGAGGAAGAGGTCTTCCCCTTTTTCGCCAACTGCGTGTTGACGCCGCCCAGTCCAAAGATCCTCCCTTTCTTGTTCACGCCGCCAATAGCCTTCATATAGATGGCGTTGTCGTCGAAACAAGATGGGGTGGGAGGAACCTCCCCCTCAGGAGTCGAAGCCACCAAGTCCACCTCCTTCTCGGTCCTCTTGGCCTGATACGCCTCCTGTAAATTCAAAAACACTGATAGGATTAGTAAGCTGATTTGTAAATTATAAGCATCTGTAAGTTAAAAGTAAATACCGCTAGATCTGTAGTCTTCTGGTTTACCCATGCACCGGCTTTGTTCTTCTTGGTCATTTGCATGACCTTAAACAAAGAAGGCTCGCGGTGCTCCCTCAGCTCCTGTAGTGGATAACAAGCACTAAAGTTATTATTCCTAAACATGTCAGACTAATCATAATAAAAATGTTTTAACATAAATAGACTTACAAATCATTTCTTATGCTCGAGGGTTGAAATGCTACCCCTAGTGTAAACTGACACTGCAGCATCGACGGATCTGTTTGCCTTATTCCGAGCACTCACCTGCTAGAACAAGACACTGCCCCACTTCTAGACCATCCCATCCCAATGGTCCTCGTGGATCCAACGAGGGCGCTTGCCCTTGTCCCTCACCTTCCAAAGGGTACTCTTGATGATTTTGGAGGTCTTTGTAGCAAAGACCTTCCTAATCTCATCAATCATACCCTCTGCCCACTGATAATCACGCTGTAATAATGAAATCAGATTTTAAAATTAATTACAGGTATATTTTAACCATAAATTCACAACAAAAAAAGTGTTAACTTATCGAGAAGGTGTCAAACCACCCATCCTGGACAACCTTCCGAGCATCTGTCCATGAGATGTATGGACCATCCCACTGGGCCTTCAACACCTTAGTAATCGCTTTGGTAGTGCGACTGCTATCAACAAAACTGAAATTTTGAAGCCAATAATTATAAATAAATAGTATTATAGGATAACCGTGATGAATTTTGGGGGCAAAATTCCTAAAAGGTGGGGAGAGTGTAATAGCCCTGGTTTTTCGGAATAGGAACCCAAGCTCTCAGAACCCCTGAGAGTATCATGCTAAGTATTTTGAGAGAATGAGGCTTAGGCTTGATCCTTAGATCATCGTGAGAATGTAGGAAAATAAGAATTGAGAGGATGTGAGCAACAGATAGTCAGTTAAACGGAGACGAGTGAGTAAGGGAGGCTGTATGCAATAGTAACCCCTAGAGAGACTTGCTCAATTACTGACGATTTATATGGAGATAATTGTGTTTGATTCAGTAATTAAATTATTAATGAAGTATTGTATTCGTGAATGTATTCTGTTATTGATGCTAGAATTGATGAATTATGATATATATTTAATTTTGGTAGATTATAAATGATGATGGTGAATTACCTGATTAAGAACATATTTAGAATAATTAAATTTATTTAAGTATCCAGTTAGATTCAGAGGATAGATGATTATTAGAGCCCAAGATTTCATAAAACTTAATTAAGCCTCCTTAATAAAATGATCACAGAATAATACGTTATTTGGATATCAATAGATAAATAGACATTGTTATTGAAGAGTTCAGTAATTAATATAAAATGAAATAAATGGATAATCCTTATTTTAGTGTTTAACATTATCTGTGATAAGATTAAGATACGAAAATATATATGTATATATTTTATAATATATTTTAGTTAAAAAGATTATTTAATTACTGTATTTTAATGATAAACGACGTTTGGTTCCTCAAGAATTAAACTGTAGGGCCCCGCCTAAGGTCTGACTCTGATCAGTCAAATCGAGACTAATGATCCACTAAGGGATCAAGTTCTCTTAGGATCACTTTCTAAAGAATCGAGGGCAATTGACTTAGCCTGAATGTTTCTTACGTTTGACTGTTTATATACCTCGGGGTGTCCAATGGTGACACGGCCAGTCCCTAATGACCCGTTTCGATATTTTAGGAATGTTTCATGAAGCTTGAAGTTCGATTTGGTCTCTGCCAACCTCATCCACGAATCATTTCATTCCTTCGGAAGCCCAATCTGTGTATTCCTGACGTTTCTGACGTAGTTTCCTCAAACGATGTTTGATTGAGGCAATTCCAGTCTTGTTCACTTTGTTTCAAAGATATCTTCAAACTCTATTTCTGGTCCTGATCTCAAATTCCTACTCTGTCATGCTCAAATTCAAGAATTTATTAAAATCGTCATAGAACCATGATTATTCACGTTTTATCTTGCGCATGGTTTGTTCGAAAATTCATAACTCTCTCGTACGACCTCCATTTCTTGCAAACTTGGTGTCAAAATCACCGTAACAAAATTATCTACATTTTTCATGCAGTCTTCAAAAGCTAGATTGTAACATCCCAGTTTTGAAATTAAATGCCGAATGAAGAATAAACCATTAAGACTTGATTTCAACTAGAAAATAACTGTTAATTACATTTAACTAAGTAGATTTAAGCCATTAAAATATGAAAATGGTGGTGGCCATGGGATGGGGTGGAGTGCACGTGGCTGCTGGGCACACACTCTCCCATCCCACTCTTCTCTTACTGTGCGCATGTACATATATATAAAACGTGAGCCTTTGGTGATGAACACACTTACTATTTCTTCAGACTCCCTCCTCTGTCACTTCATCCTCTACTTTCCCCTCTTCGTCTCCATCTTTCTTCTCTTCTCTCACTCTTCGCTCCTGGAGACCTTGGTTACAGTATTGAAGAACGGACTACACTCCATCCCAGAATCAGGCGCAGGATACGACAAAGCCAAGGAAGACCGAACGAACCAGGAGAAAGACATCGGACCCAACGACAAGAATGGAAAGGTTTCTGAGGTTCTTCTAAGGTAGGGGGCGCTTGTATGTCGAATGCATGGTCTAAGAACGGTACCAGATGAACATACTGCTGAGTGTAGGTGTGTGTGTGTGTGCATGTATTCATAATTATTAAAACTGATGCATGATTTAAGATTCTGATAGTGATCTTCGTGGCGATGGTGTAGCCTGTTAGTGGATGATAATGATGGATGATATGCATGGATCTATTTTCTTGTCACTATGAAAAATATGTATGTGCATGCTCTTAATTGGATTGCTCAATGTTGTTAGTCTGATGACCGATTGTAACATGCGCTGGTGCGATTGACTGAATGATTACGAGTAGTGTGGGAAATCCGTTCTTGCTTAATGACTACGGCGAAGGTGTTCGTGGCGCGATGATGTGTAATAATGAATGTGTTAGTTGCATGAGTGAGAGTGGGGTGACCCATAGAAGGTCAAGAACCCCAAGGGAAACGACTTCCAGTTACCAACCCTGGCTAGATCCCAATAGTGCTCGTGGTAGCCGTTGGAGCTAGAGAAGAGAGTCTCGAGACGCCGTGGGGAGGCCGGTGCCACCTGGTAAGAGCTGAGGGACGAGGGGCCAGAAGAAAAGGGGACCATAACTGAGAGTCTTTACCCGAGTCGGATCCGCAGGAATGCATATAGAAATAAGGCTGATTGTGGTGGTGTATAAATCTATGTACGTATATGTGTATGATTTTGAATGCATGAATAAATATATGGATGTGGAATAAACTCTGTGTATTATGTGTGTCATGAATGTGGTTTGAACTGTATGAACTTATCACTGCGGAGAGAAGGGGCACGTTCGTCCTGACTGCCCCCAACTCCGCCAAACAAACGCCAATGTGCGTCAAAGAGGATTTCAAGATAGAACCCGAGTGAATGATAACCAACGACCTGGTGGCAGAGACAACGGAACCAGAGGAAATATGATGTGTGCTCCGAACAGCTGAGAGAGGAATACCGGTCCGCCAGCAGCAGGAAGAATCTACACCATCAATGCAGAAGATGTTGCACCAGCAAACGACCTAGTACAATGTAAGTGCTAACTTGGAATGAATACGCTTAATGTTGTTTTCGATTCGGGAGCTACCCATTCTTTTATAGCTGATGAGTGCGTAGAACGGTTGAAGTTACCAACTGTGTCTATGGATCGGACTTTGGAAGTGACCAGCCCCACTGGCGCTAATGTGTTCACATCGTCAATATGCAAAAATGTAGCATTTGAGTTTTATGATCGGAGTTTCACCTTCGATCTGATTTGCATGCCCTTAAAGGGTCTTGACATCGTACTCGGAATAGATTGGCTTTCAGCCAATAAGGTATTAGTAGATTGTAGAAACCGAGAGATAGTTTTCCCAAAACAACCTACTGAAGATGACACGGCACTAGGTATAACCCAACTATTTATGATGCTTTGTCTAACCAAAGATGAGAGTGAGACCCTAGTGAACGAAATTCCGGTTGTCTGCGAATTCCCAAAAGTGTTCCCAGAAGACGTTCCGAGTGTGCCTCCCAATAGGGAAGTTGAATTCTCTATAGACTTGATCCCTAGAGCCGAACCGGTCTCCAGTGCACCCTACAGAATGTCCTCAACTGAATTGGCAGAGTTGAAGAAACAAGTGGATGAGTTACTTGAGAAGCAGTTCATTAGACCAAGCGTGTCACCATGGGGCGCACCTGTGCTACTTGTTAAGAAGAAGGATGGCAGCATGAGACTTTGTATAGATTACCGACAGCTTAACAAACTCACAATCAAGAATCGGTACCCACTGCCTAGAATTGATGATTTAATTGACCAGCTGCGTGGAGCCTCAGTCTTCTCGAAAATCGACTTACGATCGGGATATCACCAAATCCGAGTGAAGGACTCGGACATTCCTAAAACTGCCTTTAGGACTCGGTATGGTCACTACGAGTATGTAGTGATGCCGTTCGGTGTGACAAACGCCCCTGCTGTTTTCATGAATTACATGAACAACATATTCCACTCCTTCTTAGATCGGTTTGTTGTTGTCTTCATCGATGATATTCTAGTTTGTTCTAAGACATCTGAGGAGCATGAAGGACATCTCAGAACGGTACTCCAAGTGTTGAAGGAGAAACAATTGTTTGCAAAGCTCTCGAAGTGCGAATTCTGGATGGATGAGATCCACTTCCTCGGGCATGTGATCTCCGAGCGAGGCGTCTCGGTGGATCCTGCAAAGGTAGCTGTTGTGATAGCATGGGAGAGGCCCAGATCGGTCTCGGAAATAAGAAGTTTTATGGGCTTGGCAGGTTATTATAGGAGGTTCATCGAAGGTTTTTCTAAATTAGCATTACCCCTGACTAAATTGACTCGGAAAAATGCTCCCTTGGTGTGGAGTCCGGAGTATGAGAACAACTTCCAAGAGCTGAAGAATAAGTTGACGACTGCTCCGGTGTTGGCATTACCTGAGTTATGAGAAAGCTTCGTGGTCTATTGTGACGCGTCCGGACTCGGATTAGGGTGTGTACTCATGCAGAAAGATCGAGTGATAGCATATGCCTCTCGACAATTGAGACCCCACGAGCAGCATTATCCGACCCATGACTTGGAGCTGGCAGCAGTAGTTTTTGCATTGAAAATCTGGAGGCATTACTTGTACGGGTCCAAATTTGAAGTGTACAGCGATCATAAGAGCCTCAAATACCTATTCGACCAAAAGGAGCTGAACATGAGGCAGAGGAGATGGATTGAGTTTTTAAAGGACTACGATTTCGAGTTAAAATACCACCCAGGTAAGGCAAACGTCGTGGCCAACGCATTGAGTTGGAAATCCCTCCACATAGCAGCCATGATGGCAAAAGAAGTTGAGTTGTTGGAGCGGTTCCGAGACATGAACTTGCATGTTGACACCCCTTCCTCTCAGAAAATGACAATCGGTACGTTGAGGATTGCCAATGAATTCTTAAAATCCGTGTACGAACAGCAACAGGCGGACTCTTACCTAGCTGAAATGAAGGAAATTCAAGCCAAAGGAAAGGATTTATCCTTGGCAGAAGGGTCAGATGGGATCTTTCGGGTGAGAGACAGAATATACATACCAAGTGGAGGAAGATTGAGAAGAATGGTACTTGACGAAGCCCACAAAAGCCTACTCAGCATTCACCCAGGAACCACGAAAATGTATCACGACTTGAGGAGACAGTTCTGGTGGCCCGGACTAAAGAAGGATGTGGCGGAGTACATGGCCCGGTGTATCACTTGTCAGAAATCGAAGGTAGAGCACCAAAAACCGTACGGTGCAATGCAGCCTCTAGAGATCCCCGTATGGAAATGGGACTCAATTGCGATGGATTTTATCATGGGATTACCCAAAAACCGAGCGGGCCATGAT
This sequence comes from Clitoria ternatea, assembly GCA_037962975.1. Classification (NCBI taxonomy): domain Eukaryota; kingdom Viridiplantae; phylum Streptophyta; class Magnoliopsida; order Fabales; family Fabaceae; genus Clitoria; species Clitoria ternatea. The sequence goes on from CM075669.1 coordinate 185,132,324, forward strand.
GCAATTTGGGTCATTGTTGACCGATTGACGAAGAGTGCACACTTCTTACCTGTAAATATGAAGTACCCATTGCATAAGTTGGCTAGGATTTATATTCAAGAAGTTATCCGACTGCATGGCATACCTACTTCCATCGTATCAGATAGGGACCCTAGGTTTACGTCCAGATTTTGGACCAGCATGCATCAAGAATTGGGGACGAAGCTTTGGCTTAGTTCTGCCTACCACCCCCAATCGGATGGACAATCCGAGCGAACAATTCAGAGTCTAGAAGACTTATTGAGAGCGTGTGTGTTAGAGTACGGTGGGGACTGGGAGCAGTACCTTCCCTTGATCGAGTTTACGTACAACAACAGCCATCATCACAGCATTGGCATGGCACCTTACGAGGCATTATATGGGCGTAGATGCCGAACCCCACTCTGCTGGTCGGAAGCGGGTGAAAGTCTACTATTGGGACCAGACATCGTGAAGCAAACCACAGAACAGATCCGAGTGATAAGAGAGAAGATGAAAGCATCACAAGACAGGCAGAAGAGCTACCATGACAAGCGCATCAAGCCATTGGAATTTTCAGTCAGAGATCAAGTGTTTCTGAGAACCTCTCCGAGTAAAGGAGTTGGACGAGCCTTAAAAAGTGGGAAGTTAAGCCCTCGATACATTGGACCTTACGAGGTGTTAGAACGGATCGGCCCCGTAGCATACCGCCTCGCATTACCAACTCACTTGTCCCGATTGCACAACGTATTTCACGTGTCTCAACTAAGGAAGTATTTGCATGACCCCAGCCACACGATGCCTGACGACGAGGTAGAGATCAAGGAAGACCTAACCACTGTGACTACACCGATTGGAATCGTGGACCGATCGGTAAAACGCTTAAGAAACAAGAACGTAAGGCTGGTTAAGGTGGAGTGGCAGCAAGGCAAGACCACCTCCTGCACGTGGGAACGCGAAGACACCATGCGACAGCAGTACCCCGAGTTGTTTACCTAGGTAAGTACCGACTGAATTTCGGGGACGAAATTCTTTTTCAGTGGGGGAGAACTGTAACATCCCAGTTTTGAAATTAAATGCCGAATGAAGAATAAACCATTAAGACTTGATTTCAACTAGAAAATAACTGTTAATTACATTTAACTAAGTAGATTTAAGCCATTAAAATATGAAAATGGTGGTGGCCAGGGGATGGGGTGGAGTGCACGTGGCTGCTGGGCACACACTCTCCCATCCCACTCTTCTCTTACTGTGCGCATGTACATATATATAAAACGTGAGCCTTTGGTGATGAACACACTTACTATTTCTTCAGACTCCCTCCTCCGTCACTTCATCCTCTACTTTCCCCTCTTCGTCTCCATCTTTCTTCTCTTCTCTCACTCTTCGCTCTTGGAGACCTTGGTTGCAGTATTGAAGAACGGACTACACTCTATCCCAGAATCAGGCGCAGGATACGACAAAGCCAAGGAAGACCGAACGAACCAGGAGAAAGACATCGGACCCAATGACAAGAACGGAAAGGTTTCTGAGGTTCTTCTAAGGTAGGGGGCGCTTGCATGTCGAATGCATGGTCTAAGAACGGTACCAGATGAACATACTGCTGAGTGTGGGTGTGTGTGTGTGTGCATGTATTCATAATTATTAAAACTGATGCATGATTTAAGATTCTGATAGTGATCTTCGTGGCGATGGTGTAGCCTGTTAGTGGATGATAATGATGGATGATATGCATGGATCTATTTTCTTGTCACTATGAAAAATATGTATGTGCATGCTCTTAATTGGATTGCTCAATGTTGTTAGTCTGATGACCGATTGTAACATGCGCTGGTGCGATTGACTGAATGATTACGAGTAGTGTGGGAAATCCGTTCTTGCTTAATGACTACGGCGAAGGTGTTCGTGGCGCGATGATGTGTAATAATGAATGTGTTAGTTGCATGAGTGAGAGTGGGGTGACCCATAGAAGGTCAAGAACCCCAAGGGAAACGACTTCCGGTTACCAACCCTGGCTAGATCCCAATAGTGCTCGTGGTAGCCGTTGGAGCTAGAGAAGAGAGTCTCGAGACGCCGTGGGGAGGCCGGTGCCACCTGGTAAGAGCTGAGGGACGAGGGGCCAGAAGAAAAGGGGACCGTAACTGAGAGTCTTTACCCGAGTCGGATCCGCAGGCATGCATATAGAAATAAGGCTGATTATGGTGGTGTATAAATCTATGTACGTATATGTGTATGATTTTGAATGCATGAATAAATATATGGATGTGGAATAAACTCTGTGTATTATGTGTGTCATGAATGTGGTTTGAACTGTATGAACTTGGTTACTTGAGAAAGGTTGAATGATAGCAGGAGCGTGTTCTGACGCTGATACCGAGTCTGTGAGTATCATTTTACATGTAAAAGCTCACCCCTGTAGTGGCCATTTTCAGTGAATGTCTCTCGAGAGGAGGATCAGAAGCAGAGCTGGAATGCTGGGCGGAGTGCTGATGCATTTGGAAGGCTTAATTAAGGCGTTGTTAGATTAAGCCCTGACTGGTTCATACCGGATGTTAATGTTTTGGGATGAATAGAACTTTATGGACAAGGAGAAATCTGATTTTTGTGTTGTAAATATTGACATACACTCTTATGTATATATGGATGTATGGATTTGTGTGTGTGATGCTATGTGCTGCCTTGTTTCATAATTGTGCTTTAATGGATACGCAGGGACAGTATGATTGAACAGGCTATAGCCAAGTCAGAGTGAATTGAGAATTGCCTTAGGAAAACTTATGTCGGATACGTTGGGCGGAGTCGTACCCCGCTCGAAGTATGGGGACATTTCGCCCAAGCGAGAGGACTTGCGCTGGAGCGATGTAGTTGTTAGAATGGGACACCGTTCAATTATCTTTCCTATCCGTTGTGATGCTAACGCAATCCAGACCCCGGTGTTGACCCCTGTTTTGGGCGTTGTGGTTGAGTCCGCCCAGGCGTTGTCATAATTAGTTGAGTTGGGCGGAATAGGTTCAGACCCCTCCTTCCTCCACAATCTACTACCGCATATGTACCCTGTAACTTCCCGTTTTTCCTGAGTGAAGTGCGAGTGTGAGGATTTACCTACTGAACCCTTGTCCATATCCGATTGAGGAATTACCTTGTGTTTGTGTTGAAGAGGCGTTGTGCTGACCTCGTTTAGGCGGTGTCATAACTCGCCCAAGTAACTAGGACGGTTCGCTCAAGCGCGTGGGACCATGCTGAAGCAAGCAGATATCAACTTGAGACTTCGCCTATGTACCTTCCTCCTCCTTGTCGCATTATTCTGCCGCGCAGGGCGGTGTTGGACATCGCCTGAGTAAGTGAATGTTGTGATGTAGTCTATTCGGGCGTTGTTGTGCCTTGCCGAACTGGACGGCGGTATAATCACTTCCTCTTTCCTTCACAAACTACTCCTGCATATGTATATCTCTCTTTTTCTTCCCTCACCTGTCCTCTGAAGCTGAACGTCCAGCATTCTCTGAGAAAGGATCCGCCCGTAGGAACGAATAGACGCTAATATAAGGTTTACTTGAAGAGTTTCACGTCTGATGTTGCATTGTCATACATCGTTTAGGCGGTGTGAGACAGCGGTTGAGCGGGTCACCTTCGCTCTGGAGTCCGCCCAGGACAAGCATACCCCGCCTAGCCAAGTAGGATGATTCGAACTCCGCCCTTCCACCGAGTGCTATGCGTGTGAATGTATTAACATCTTCCCCTTATCTATCTCCTCCTATTGAGTGATCAGGGTTACTCGAGGGAAGGCTTCCCTTGTGGAATTCCCTCCATCCGCTGCTGCATTACCATACTCCGTCGGGACGGTGTCAGACCCCGTCCGAGCGAGCAAACGGTGTTGTGTAATCCGCCCATTGTTGGTGTGTTACGAGAAACCCAATGAGCCGGTCCCAGTTTTAGCTTCTCTATAGGTTACTATATGCGTGTGAATGCTCTTCATTCTTCCCTTGCCTGTTTCCTTCTATATCGAATAATACGTGCCTGCTTTTGTGAAAAAATTTTCTCACATTTTTGGAATTATTAAGTTGCAAGTAATAAGGTGTTACATTTTGGTATCAGAGCGGACCAAAAGGTCCAAGGCCAAAGTATGCTTACCGAGTGTAAGTGGTGGTGTGTGTGTCTTTTGATTGAATGGTTGAAATTGTTCTGATACTAGTTGAACTTGATTGATGTTGACTTGAGGACAAGGGGTTGTTTTCCCCTGGTCCGATTGTGTGTATGACCTAGGCGAATGATATAATGTGCTAAGCTATTAATTGTTGGACTAATAACTAGGTCGGTAGTAAGTGGCTCCGTATACTTATCCTTAAATGTCAATTTCAGGATAAGGAATGGCGCATCGTCAAAGTATGGAGGCTATAGCCACAGCATTCCAACGCTTTGCGGATGTATTTGAAAGGCAGGGCCAGACTCGACCTGAGGATGGTCATGTACTGGACCGCTTCCTGAAGAGGAAGCCGAGTGAATTCTTAGGAGGACGGAACCCTGAGGCGGCGTTCAAGTGGACTCAGGAATTAGAGAGAATTTTAGGGTCTTCGCTGTACCGAAGCCCAGAAGGTGGAATGCGCAGTGTATATGCTGCGAGATGAAGCGGAGAATTGGTGGAAAATAGCCAGAAGCCGATTCCCCGAAGATGATAATCAACTGACGTGGAACGATTTTAAGGCCTGCTTCTTAGACAAATACTTTCCCGACACAGTGAGGAGTCGGAAAGAGCTGGAGTTTATGGAGTTAAAACAGGGCTCCATGACTGTGGAAGAATACGCGACCAGATTTGAGGAATTGTACCTATTCTATCCGCCCTTCCAGCAGCCAGGAACGGAGAACTCCAAGTGTCTTAAGTTTGAGAACGGATTGAGATCGGATATCAAGAGGGCTTACAAATACCATGAAATCCGGAGTTTCCCTGCATTAGTGAACAAATGTAGAATATTCGAAGAGGATGAAAGGGCCCATTCGGGCCAGTGCAGCAGAGCTAACCAGCACCTGAGGCCTCAGCAGTCACGTTTCAAGAGGCCAGGGAACGTGGGAAGAAATGAACCCTTCACTAGATATCAGGGTCGTGGTGACCGAGGGAGACAGATGAGTGGACGACCAAGACATGGCGGATGCTTTAGATGCGGCGGCGACCACTTTGCTAAGGATTGCAATGGCGCAAATGTTAAATGTTATCACTGCGGAGAGAAGGGGCACGTTCGTCCTGACTGCCCCCAACTCTGCCAAACAAACGCCAATGTGCGTATAGGAGGATTTCAAGATAGAACCTGAGTGAATGATAACCAACGACCTGGTGGCAGAGACAACGGAACCAGAGGAAATATGATGTGTGCTCCGAACAGCCGAGAGAGGAATACTGGTCCGCCAACAGCAGGAAGAATCTACACCATCAATGCAGAAGATGTTGCACCAGCAAACGACCTGGTACAATGTAAGTGCTCACTTGGAATGAATACGCTTAATGTTGTTTTCGATTCGGGAGCTACCCATTCTTTTATAGCTGATGAGTGCGTAGAACGGTTGAAGTTACCAACTGTGTCTATGGATCGGACTTTGGAAGTGACCAGCCCCACTGGCGCTAATGTGTTCACATCGTCAATATGCAAAAATGTAGCATTTGAGTTGTATGATCGGAGTTTCACCTTCGATCTGATTTGCATGCCCTTAAAGGGTCTTGACATCGTACTCGGAATAGATTGGCTTTCAGCCAATAAGGTATTAGTAGATTGTAGAAACCGAGAGATAGTTTTCCCAAAACAACCTACTGAAGATGACACGGCACTAGGTATAACCCAACTATTTATGATGCTTTGTCTAACCAAAGATGAGAGTGAGACCCTAGTGAACGAAATTCCGGTTGTCTGCGAATTCCCAGAAGTGTTCCCAGAAGACGTTCCGAGTGTGCCTCCCAATAGGGAAGTTGAATTCTCTATAGACTTGATCCCTGGAGCCGAACCGGTCTCCAGTGCACCCTACAGAATGTCCTCAACTGAATTGGCAGAGTTGAAGAAACAAGTGGATGAGTTACTTGAGAAGCAGTTCATTAGACCAAGCGTGTCACCATGGGGCGCACCTGTGCTACTTGTTAAGAAGAAGGATGGCAGCATGAGACTTTGTATAGATTACCGACAGCTTAACAAACTCACAATCAAGCATCGGTACCCACTGCCTAGAATTGATGATTTAATTGACCAGCTGCGTGGAGCCTCAGTCTTCTCGAAAATCGACTTACGATCGGGATATCACCAAATCCGAGTGAAGGACTTGGACATTCCTAAAACTGCCTTTAGGACTCGGTATGGTCACTACGAGTATGTAGTGATGCCGTTCGGTGTGACAAACGCCCCTGCTGTTTTCATGAATTACATGAACAGCATATTCCACTCCTTCTTAGATCGGTTTGTTGTTGTCTTCATCGATGATATTCTAGTTTATTCTAAGACATCTGAGGAGCATGAAGGACATCTCAGAACGGTACTCCAAGTGTTGAAGGAGAAACAATTGTTTGCAAAGCTCTCGAAGTGTGAATTCTGGATGGATGAGATCCACTTCCTCGGGCATGTGATCTCCGAGCGAGGCGTCTCGGTGGATCCTGCGAAGGTAGCTGTTGTGATAGCATGGGAGAGGCCCAGATCGGTCTCGGAAATAAGAAGTTTTATGGGCTTGGCAGGTTATTATAGGAGGTTCATCGAAGGTTTTTCTAAATTAGCATTACCCCTGACTAAATTGACTCGGAAAAATGCTCCCTTCGTGTGGAGTCCGGAGTGTGAGAACAGCTTCCAAGAGCTGAAGAATAAGTTGACGACTGCTCCGGTGTTGGCATTACCTGAGTTACGAGAAAGCTTCGTGGTCTATTGTGACGCGTCCGGACTCAGATTAGGGTGTGTACTCATGCAGAAAGATCGAGTGATAGCATATGCCTCTCGACAATTGAGACCCCACGAGCAGCATTATCCGACCCATGACTTGGAGCTGGCAGCAGTAGTTTTTGCATTGAAAATCTGGAGGCATTACTTGTACGGGTCCAAATTTGAAGTGTACAGCGATCATAAGAGCCTCAAATACCTATTCGACCAAAAGGAGCTGAACATGAGGCAGAGGAGATGGATTGAGTTTTTAAAGGACTACGATTTCGAGTTAAAATACCACCCAGGTAAGGCAAACGTCGTGGCCAACGCATTGAGTCGGAAATCCCTCCACATAGCAGCCATGATGGCAAAAGAAGTTGAGTTGTTGGAGCGGTTCCGAGACATGAACTTGCATGTTGACACCCCTTCCTCTCAGAAAATGACAATCGGTACGTTGAGGATTGCCAATGAATTCTTAAAATCCGTGTACGAACAGCAACAGGCGGACTCTTACCTAGCTGAAATGAAGGAAATTCAAGCCAAAGGAAAGGATTTATCCTTGGCAGAAGGGTCAGATGGGATCTTTCGGGTGAGAGACAGAATATACATACCAAGTGGAGGAAGATTGAGAAGAATGGTACTTGACGAAGCCCACAAAAGCCTACTCAGCATTCACCCAGGAACCACGAAAATGTATCACGACTTGAGGAGACAGTTCTGGTGGCCCGGACTAAAGAAGGATGTGGCGGAGTACGTGGCCCGGTGTATCACTTGTCAGAAATCGAAGGTAGAGCACCAAAAACCGTACGGTGCAATGCAGCCTCTAGAGATCCCCGTGTGGAAATGGGACTCAATTGCGATGGATTTTATCATGGGATTACCCAAAAACCGAGCGGGCCATGATGCAATTTGGGTCATTGTTGACCGATTGATGAAGAGTGCACACTTCTTACCTGTAAATATGAAGTACCCATTGCATAAGTTGGCTAGGATTTATATTCAAGAAGTTATCCGACTGCATGGCATACCTACTTCCATCGTATCAGATAGGGACCCTAGGTTTACGTCCAGATTTTGGACCAGCATGCATCAAGAATTGGGGACGAAGCTTTGGCTTAGTTCTGCCTACCACCCCCAATCGGATGGACAATCCGAGCGAACAATTCAGAGTCTAGAAGACTTATTGAGAGCGTGTGTGTTAGAGTACGGTGGGGACTGGGAGCAGTACCTTCCCTTGATCGAGTTTACGTACAACAACAGCCATCATCACAGCATTGGCATGGCACCTTACGAGGCATTATATGGGCGTAGATGCCGAACCCCACTCTGCTGGTCAGAAGCGGGTGAAAGTCTACTATTGGGACCAGACATCGTGAAGCAAACCACAGAACAGATCCGAGTGATAAGAGAGAAGATGAAAGCATCACAAGACAGGCAGAAGAGCTACCATGACAAGCGCATCAAGCCATTGGAATTTTCAGTCGGAGATCGAGTGTTTCTGAGAACCTCTCCGAGTAAAGGAGTTGGACGAGCCTTAAAAAGTGGGAAGTTAAGCCCTCGATACATTGGACCTTACGAGGTGTTAGAACGGATCGGCCCCGTAGCATACCGCCTCGCATTACCAACTCACTTGTCCCGATTGCACAACGTATTTCACGTGTCTCAACTAAGGAAGTATTTGCATGACCCCAGCCACACGATGCCTGACGACGAGGTAGAGATCAAGGAAGACCTAACCACTGTGACTACACCGATTGGAATCGTGGACCGATCGGTAAAACGCTTAAGAAACAAGAACGTAAGGCTGGTTAAGGTGGAGTGGCAGCAAGGCAAGACCACCTCCTGCACGTGGGAACGCGAAGACACCATGCGACAGCAGTACCCCGAGTTGTTTACCTAGGTAAGTACCGACTGAATTTCGGGGACGAAATTCTTTTTCAGTGGGGGAGAACTGTAACATCCCAGTTTTGAAATTAAATGCCGAATGAAGAATAAACCATTAAGACTTGATTTCAACTAGAAAATAACTGTTAATTACATTTAACTAAGTAGATTTAAGCCATTAAAATATGAAAATGGTGGTGGCCAGGGGATGGGGTGGAGTGCACGTGGCTGCTGGGCACACACTCTCCCATCCCACTCTTCTCTTACTGTGCGCATGTACATATATATAAAACGTGAGCCTTTGGTGATGAACACACTTACTATTTCTTCAGACTCCCTCCTCCGTCACTTCATCCTCTACTTTCCCCTCTTCGTCTCCATCTTTCTTCTCTTCTCTCACTCTTCGCTCCTGGAGACCTTGGTTGCAGTACTGAAGAACGGACTACACTCTATCCCAGAATCAGGCGCAGGATACGACAAAGCCAAGGAAGACCGAACAAACCAGGAGAAAGACATCGGACCCAACGACAAGAACGGAAAGGTTTCTGAGGTTCTTCTAAGGTAGGGGGCGCTTGCATGTCGAATGCATGGTCTAAGAACGGTACCAGATGAACATACTGCTGAGTGTGGGTGTGTGTGTGTGTGCATGTATTCATAATTATTAAAACTGATGCATGATTTAAGATTCTGATAGTGATCTTCGTGGCGATGGTGTAGCCTGTTAGTGGATGATAATGATGGATGATATGCATGGATCTATTTTCTTGTCACTATGAAAAATATGTATGTGCATGCTCTTAATTGGATTGCTCAATGTTGTTAGTCTGATGACCGATTGTAACATGCGCTGGTGCGATTGACTGAATGATTACGAGTAGTGTGGGAAATCCGTTCTTGCTTAATGACTACGGCGAAGGTGTTCGTGGCGCGATGATGTGTAATAATGAATGTGTTAGTTGCATGAGTGAGAGTGGGGTGACCCATAGAAGGTCAAGAACCCCAAGGGAAACGACTTCCGGTTACCAACCCTGGCTAGATCCCAATAGTGCTCGTGGTAGCCGTTGGAGCTAGAGAAGAGAGTCTCGAGACGCCGTGGGGAGGCCGGTGCCACCTGGTAAGAGCTGAGGGACGAGGGGCCAGAAGAAAAGGGGACCGTAACTGAGAGTCTTTACCCGAGTCGGATCCGCAGGCATGCATATAGAAATAAGGCTGATTGTGGTGGTGTATAAATCTATGTACGTATATGTGTATGATTTTGAATGCATGAATAAATATATGGATGTGGAATAAACTCTGTGTATTATGTGTGTCATGAATGTGGTTTGAACTGTATGAACTTGGTTACTTGAGAAAGGTTGAATGATAGCAGGAGCGTGTTCTGACGCTGATACCGAGTCTGTGAGTATCATTTTACATGTAAAAGCTCACCCCTGCAGTGGCCATTTTCAGTGAATGTCTCTCGAGAGGAGGATCAGAAGCAGAGCTGGAATGCTGGGCGGAGTGCTGATGCATTTGGAAGGCTTAATTAAGGCGTTGTTAGATTAAGCCCTGACTGGTTCATACCGGATGTTAATGTTTTGGGATGAATAGAACTTTATGGACAAGGAGAAATCTGATTTTTGTGTTGTAAATATTGACATACACTCTTATGTATATATGGATGTATGGATTTGTGTGTGTGATGCTATGTGCTGCCTTGTTTCATAATTGTGCTTTAATGGATACGCAGGGACAGTATGATTGAACAGGCTATAGCCAAGTCAGAGTGAATTGAGAATTGCCTTAGGAAAACTTATGTCGGATACGTTGGGCGGAGTCGTACCCCGCCCGAAGTATGGGGACATTTCGCCCAAGCGAGAGGACTTGTGCTGGAGCGATGTAGTTGTTAGAATGGGACACCGTTCAATTATCTTTCCTATCCGTTGTGATGCTAACGCAATCCAGACCCCGGTGTTGACCCCTGTTTTGGGCGTTGTGGTTGAGTCCGCCCAGGCGTTGTCATAATTAGTTGAGTTGGGCGGAATAGGTTCAGACCCCTCCTTCCTCCACAATCTACTACCGCATATGTACCCTGTAACTTCCCGTTTTTCCTGAGTGAAGTGCGAGTGTGAGGATTTACCTACTGAACCCTTGTCCATATCCGATTGAGGAATTACCTTGTGTTTGTGTTGAAGAGGCGTTGTGCTGACCTCGTTTAGGCGGTGTCATACCTCGCCCAAGTAACTAGGACGGTTCGCTCAAGCGCGTGGGACCATGCTGAAGCAAGCAGATATCAACTTGAGACTTCGCCTATGTACCTTCGTCCTCCTTGTTGCATTATTCTGCCGCGCAGGGCAGTGTTGGACATCGCCTGAGTAAGTGAATGTTGTGATGTAGTCCATTCGGGCGTTGTTGTGCCTTGCCGAACTGGACGGCGGTATAATCACTTCCTCTTTCCTTCACAAACTACTCCTGCATATGTATATCTCTCTTTTTCTTCCCTCACCTGTCCTCTGAAGCTGAACGTCCAGCGTTCTCTGAGAAAGGATCCGCCCGTAGGAACGAATAGATGCTAATATAAGGTTTACTTGAAGAGTTTCACGTCTGATGTTGCATTGTCATACATCGTTTAGGTGGTGTGAGACAGCGGTTGAGCGGGTCACCTTCGCTCTGGAGTCCGCCCAGGACAAGCATACCCCGCCTAGCCAAGTAGGATGATTCGAACTCCGCCCTTCCACCGAGTGCTATGCGTGTGAATGTATTAACATCTTCCCCTTATCTATCTCCTCCTATTGAGTGATCAGGGTTACTCGAGGGAAGGCTTCCCTTGTGGAATTCCCTCCATCCGCTGCTGCATTACCATACTCCGTCGGGACGGTGTCAGACCCCGTCCGAGCGAGCAAACGGTGTTGTGTAATCCGCCCATTGTTGGTGTGTTACGAGAAACCCAATGAGCTGGTCCCAGTTTTAGCTTCTCTGTAGGTTACTATATGCGTGTGAATGCTCTTCATTCTTCCCTTGCCTGTTTCCTTCTATATCGAATAATACGTGCCTGCTTTTGTGAAAAAATTTTCTCACATTTTTGGAATTATTAAGTTGCATGTAATAAGGTGTTACATAGATCCTCACAGATTGGTACAGGTTTTAGAATCTTTGCCAGCCCATGAGTTTCACGTTACTATGCTGATAGGCCCCAGAAATATTGCTATATCACCCTCTTCCGGGACTCAACTCACTTCGTTCTTTTTGGTATAGATCCATATCAAAACTATCTACAATTCTTATGAAGATCACAAAGGCCAATTCTCAAAGAAGAATTAATTACAAATTTATATCTACAGCTCCACCTGATTCGAAGGCGATTAGAGCATCCTGTCGTATTTTGATCATATCCTAGGCTACATGTATTGGATCGCTGCAAATGATATATCAAATTAAATATGAAAGGAAGATCTAAAAACTTCATGAAGGGCTCGAAATCAAATTCCCAATCCATGAATCCCAGAATTTAAAACACTACACTAATTCACGTTTCTCCAGCAACAACTTGCACTAGGTGAAGTATTTTCCACATATCTCTCTCATATGGTCATGAAATTGAATGAGGTCTTCACCAAACATTTCCTAACACATTTCTACACAACTTTGATGAAGAAACCAAAGTCTAATGCGCAACCCATTTGGCCCAGAAAAATTATTTGTTCAAGGGACAAAAATCCTATCACAACCCTGCACTAGTTCAGTATTTAGGCCATATCTCACTCAATTCTTGATGGATTGTTTTGTGCTTTATATGGATTTAAATAGAACAAAAATTTCTACAACTTTTATGTTCAGCCCAATTTGAAATTCGGCCCAAAAGGATCCCTAAATCCATGCACCAAAGGATGCCTCTGGTTGTGCCACACCAGCTTCCCATGCAACATGAACCAATCACTTTCTTCCACTCACTAAACACTTGTCTAGCTCTAAAAACTCCATTTCCATGCATCACCAGCCCTTGACACCTATCATGAGAGGTGTCACCCCCTTGCTTCATTCAACCACCACCTCCCTTTCCTCCAATCAGATTTCATGCAACAAGAGTCACCATGCCATGCACCATAATGTACATCCATGAAAAGTGCACATGTATTATGCCATGCATTGTATTATGTCACACATTCATTGAAAATTGTCATGTTTCCCTTGCCCATTTACGTTTAGAATTCTGAGTTAAAAAGCTAAGACTTTAAAACACTCCATTCTTTTATCACACCATGTCTTAGGCCATGCACATGACACCTTCATTCCATCCAATTACTCTAAACTATCATCATTCCTCTAATTTCTCTTGATCACTCTTTCCCTTCCTCTTCACGGCAGCAACAACACCTTCTCCTCCTCTCCATTTTCCTCTCTTAGACACCACTCCAACCACCACAATAACCACCCTTAACCACCAAAAGTTACGGTCACACCATCACCTTCCACTTCCAACCACCCAAAATTCATTCTTTTTCCTCATCACCTTTCTAAACCATGATCACCTCACCCAAACAGCCACTCTTCTTCAAGAATATCTTGCATGTCATGCCTTCAAAAAGATCAACCTAATCCCTTTGTCTTAGACTCTCAAAACCGTCACTCAAGGTAAGAAATTTGATGTTGCTCCCTTGGATCTTGTCCTTGATCTTCTTGGTTGAAAAATAGTTTTCATTTTGAAATTTTGATGATGTTACTTGTTGTTTAGAGGGCCAAAACCGTAGCTGTCTCCCTTGCTCTAACCATGCATGCGTAATTTTTCTAAGGACCGGAAGCCTAAACGACGATCGGAGTACGTTAGGATCAATTAGTGGAATTTTCGACAAATTTTCGGTAAATGATCTTTTAGTTTTAAATAACTCCATGGCTGTTTGTGATCTTCCTTGCTTGTCCATAATCCTTTAGGTGCCTAAAATCTTTACATGTCACGTTTTAGCAAACGTAAGGACAAACGACGACGATCGACGGACGTTTCGGAGTATCCGGTGAATTTTTAGCAAGCGGATCATTTTCCTTCCTCCGGGTAGTGAGCTTTTTGTATGGTAAGGGGGGTCTTTTCGTCGGTGGATTGTATTTTTAGTTATTCTATAATATTTCTTGCGTATTCGGTGACCTCCGTTTCGAGTTTTGTCACGATCCAACGGTCGGATTTCAAATCATAGAAATTTTCGTAACCGACAACCCAAAACTTATGTTTTTGAAATAATTAATATTCTAAAATTTTTTTGATACAACATGACGTTCGTACACCTGAAAGAATTCTCTCGCGATCGGACGTTCAAAAAGGAATTTAGGAAAAAATTTAGCGTTAAGCGGGCTCGGTTTCATTCGATATGGTTGTAACTAATAAATTCCAATTGTTGGAAATTATTATGTAATTTGTAGAACACTATCCGGTAAGCCCCACTATTAGATAGTTAATTCATCATTAATCGTTATCGAATCGTTTCACAAAATATTTCGTACGATAAAAGAATCTTCGATCGTTAGTCGCAAAAAGGTTTCTAGAGTTAAGTAAAGAAATTAAATTTTTAGAAAAGTTTCTTATGATGATATAAATCAAAATAGGAATAAAGAGATTTAATCTAGAGAAAATTAATTAAGGTGGTGATGAAAAGTTTGGCTCCTAAAAATGAAATTTTTAAAGTAAGTAAATAGATATACTTTGATATTTGGATAATTTAATTCAAAAAAATGGGTATGACAGTATAGTTAAATAAATTGAAGATTTTTTTTTCTTTTTGGATCATATAGGGATTCTTGGAGGGAATAAAAGTAAGTATTAAGTATTGGTAGGAAAAGAAGAAAACGTTGATGATTAACCTTAGCCACCACTTTAGTGACTAATTTGGTGACCAATTAAGGGAAGGGAGTGATAACTTTAGAGACTGAGAAAATGGGATAGAAGTATTTAAAGAGGACCAGGTAATAAGAATGAATTTAGAACTAATTATTTTAGGATATTTTTTTACTTCTTCGGGCAATGAATTAATAAGCGAATAATTTAACCATTATGATTGAAGAAAGAAACCAAAGGGAAAGTTAGTCTAGATTAAAATGGTTAACGACGAAGGCATGAAAGTAGCTACACAAAATTTTGGAGTAGGATAAAAGAGAAAGTGATTAGGCTAAATATTAACTTCCTTAAACGACTAGGACACCTTGAGTTAGAGGAGTCCAACGCTCGTGTGTAGGTAAAATAAATTATCTCAAGAGAAAAAGGATTGAATATAGTTAGAGAAAGTGGGTTGACTAATTAAGTTATTGAGGAAGAGTTATTTAATCTAGTGAAGAACTAAGTTAAAGAAAATATTGAGATTATGTGTAAGGAACTAAGATAAGATAATAGTTACCAAAGGTAATCAAAAACCAACTAAAAATTTAACAAGGAATGTTGAATGGTAAAAATTCCAATGGACTAGTTTTACTCAATAAGATCATGGAGAATTATAAATGGTTTTAATTACATATAGAAGTCTACCGAGTGGATAAGAATTTGATTCACGTACTACTAGGTGACCCAAGACAACGAGACCTTGTGAATACGTACGTGTTTGATATGTGACATGCTAAGTGATTGTGTGATGACTTCTGGATGTATGTGTGTGCTAGTTGTGCAAGGTGCATATGTGACGAAATGTGTAATGTTTATGACAATGTGTATATGCGATGTGACGTGATGAATAGCACTGGTATGATACTATTGTATACTCATTGATGTGGTATGGTTGTGAACATTGTATGAGCATGGATAACAAGATGAGGAAATTATAGATAAAAGATTTGGAAAATGGTATCGGTAGAGGTCTCGGAATGATTAAATATGAAAGTATGTAAGACTCGGATCCGAGATGAAATATGGGCGTTGAAGCGCCAATGTACTGTAAAACCTCACTTCATTCCTAAGTGTCGAGCACGTTACTATAATAAAGAAAATAGAAGACTTGGTTACACTGAGTAAAGAAAAAGACTCGACATTAGGAATGGAGGGGAGTCATTTGGGGGACCTTACCGAGGACCATTGAATAAAAATGAATTATTGAATTGTGCATCATGAATTGGAGTTGAGGAGGGATGTTTGAAAAATCCCCTAGAGCATACAGTGAGGGGTACACTGAAGAATCTGTTGTGCCTCGATACCCGAGGGCAATCTAGGGAGTATCACCGGAGGCGGGAATTCCAAGTGGCATCAGATTCACGCCCATCGCCGGACAGCCCGTAGCAAACTCTGGTATACTTCGACAAGAGGCGGGATTTTCTATGACCCTGGAGTGCTTGTTCTGTGGTGATGTGTGATATGTGTGATTGGCCATTTTGATGTTGGGACTGAGAGTCCTTACCCATTGTGAAAACCAGAACGAGGAGAGCTCCGGTCACTCTAGTTGGGGAGGGGAGATAAGGGTGGCGTTATTGTGCACATGGATATTGTATATGAGATTGTTGAGGAGGAGATGGGCCCCCATGCATCATGATGACTAATAAAAGATTTAAATAACGAAATGAATTCATGCATTGCATTACTGTGTTGAAATTATGATTGCTTGTTGTTTAAATATGATCTTATAGATATTAGTAACCCTGAGAGGTGACTGGGAAGATGGGAATGTTCAGCTAAGATGAAGAGTGGTGAGATAACTAGTGTATTTTAGGGATCCCAAAGAAAGCGGGTGGGACTCGATCTTGGATTGTTTGTGTTGTATGTGGACAGGTGTTGATGAGACACCTTCCCGATTATTATGGAGGTGAAGACTCACCTTTACAACTATTTTTTTTTAGACTTCCAGGTTGGACCATACATCGTAAAGGATCACACAGACTTCGTATCGAGGATTACGTGAGTTCTTCTTGGATCGAGGACGGGAAGATTAGGATAGATTATTTTATTTTCATTTATGGGAGCCTACGTGCCCCTTTATTTTCAGTATGTACTGTCACTGTTACGACCATGTATTATATACGATATGTTGCATATAAGGTGTGTTTGTTCCACCAAGTTTCCTTGTACAAAAAAAAACTTCCACATTTTTCTAAAAACTCGTAACCTCTCAGTTGACCAGGATAATCTAGTGGAAGGGATTGTCCTAGTTAACCGAGGGTGTTACAGTTTGGATATTTAAATTTTGATGATATTACATTTCTAAGAATAATTTGAAGATCTATGATTCTACAATTCAATAATAGTTTCATTAAGGATAACAAACATAGCAAGGCAACTATGAATTTAGAATAATTATTTACTTAGAACATCACATACAAAATCAAGATTATCCTTATTCTAAATCAATCTAAAGCAAGAAAACTATCATTATGAATGAAGAATATATTGCCTCAAAAGTCTTAAACTCTGACAAGAAGAAAGAAAGAAATGAAAATTAGACAAAGAATAAATTAGGACACAAAAGTAATGAGAGAGGCTGCTTCTACATTGCAACAGACCCTCACAGTAGAGGCTGCTTCAGTGTTAAAGCACTCTCTTGAGTTGGCACGCAGAAGGGGCCATGCATAAAATTCAAAGATTGCATCCATAAGAACCGATCATGGGGGAGAATTTGAAAATCAATCATTTGAAAAGTTTTGTGAAAAACATGGTATTGAACACAATTTTTCAGCTCCTAGAGCTCCACAACAAAATGGAGTGGTTGAAAGGAAAAATAGATCTTTGGTGGAGCTTTCAAGAACCATGTTAAATGAAAATAACATTGTGAAATATTTTTGGGCCGATGCGGTAAATACCGCTTGTCACGTAATGAATAGATGTTTGATTAGGCCTATTCTAAAGAAAACCCCCCATGAACTTTACAAAGGAAGAAAACCAAACATTTCCTATTTTCATATATTTGGATGCAAATACTTTGTACTTAACAATGGAAAGGATAATCTAGGAAAGTTTGATGCTAAAGCTGATGAAGTAATCTTTCTTGGATATTCATCATCAAGTAAATCTTATCGAGTATTTAACAAGCAAACAAATACTATTGAAGAATCAATTTATGTGAAATTTGATGAAAATAGCCATAACTCCCCGAGAAAGGAAGATTTTGATGATCTTGTAGGTACTTTCCAAGAATTGAACTTGGATGACAAAGAAGAAGACAACAAAGAAGGAGACACAACACAAAGTGTGAAAACTAAACAAAAAGAATAGATCACCTCAAAAGACCATCCATTGGACAATATTATAGGTGATATCACTAAAGGGGTAAGTACCCGACGCTCTTTCAATACTTGCAATCATCTAGCGTTTGTCCCTCAAATGAACCTAAAACCATTGATGAAGCTATTATTGATGAACATTGGATGTTGGCCATGCAAGAGGAGCTAAATCAATTTGAAAGAAATGAAGTTTAGGAATTAGTGCCAAGACCTAATGATCACCAAATAATAGGTACTAAATGGGTTTTTAGAAATAAACTTGATAAAAATGGTATAATCACTAGAAACAAGGCTAGGCTAGTAGCTGAGGGATACAATCAAGAAGAAGGCATAGATTATGAAGAAACATATGCACCCGTAGCTAGGTTAGAAGCCATTAGATTATTATTAGCCTTTGCATGTTGTAAAGACTTTAAATTGTACCAAATGGATGTGAAGAGTGCTTTCTTAAATGGATACATTCAAGAAGAGGTATATGTTGATCAACCTCCTAGTTTTGAAAACTATCAACTTCCAAATCATGTTTTCAAACTAAGAAAAGCATTATATGGTTTAAAACAAGCTCCAGGAGCTTGGTATCAAAGATTGAGCAAATTTATTTTGGAAAAAAATTTTGAAAGAGGAAAGGTTGATACAATATTATTCATTAAGCATAAGAATAATGACATACTATTGGTGCAAGTATATGTGGATGATATCATTTTTGGTGCTACTAATGAATCACTTTGCAAGGAGTTTGCTAAGTTAATGCAGGATGAATTTGAAATGTCCATGATGGGAGAACATATATTCTTCCTTGGGCTGCAAATTAAGAAAACCAAAGAAGGTACATTCATTAGTCAAACCAAATATTACAAGGAGTTGCTTAAGAAATTCAATATGGACAAGGCAAATGAAATTGCCACACCTATGGGCACTTCATGTTATTTGGATAAGGATGAGAAAGGTAAGGATGTAGAACTCATAAAGTATAGAGGTATGATTGGATCCTTACTTTACTTAACTGCTAGTAGACCAGATATCATGTTTACTGTTTGTATGTGTGCAAGATACCAAGCATACCCAAAAGAATCACACCTTACTGCTGTAAAAAGAATAATGAAATACTTGGTTAGAACTCAAGATGTTGGTTTATGGTACCCCAAAGGGGTTAAATGCACTCTTGTTGGATATTCTGATTCTGATTTTGTAGGATGTAAACTTGATAGAAAAAGTACTAGTGGTACTTGTCACTTGCTTGGTAGTTCTCTTGTATCTTGGCATAGCAAGAAACAAGTAAGTGTTGCATTATCTACAGCTGAGGTAGAATATGTTACAGCTGGTAGTTGTTGTGCTCAAATCCTTTGGATAAGACAACAACTTCTAGATTTTGGTGTTATGTTAGACCATGTGCCTCTCAAATGTGATAACACAAGTGCCATAAATATTTCAAAGAATCCTGTAATGCATTCTAGAACCAAACATATTGAGATTAGACACCATTTCATTAGGGATCATGTGTTAAAGGGTGATTGTGTGCTTGAACATGTTGAAACCTCTAAGCAATTAGCTGATATCTTCACCAAACCACTTGCAAAGGAGTAATTCATACACATAAGGAGAGAGTTAGGAATTTTAGACATTTTAAATTATGTTTGAATATCGATTGATATTGATGATTCTTTGAGCTACAATGTGTTTGATAAGTGAAAATTGGTTGATTAATGAAATAAGCATTCCATGAAAATTGAGTCCTTGATGTTTTGTAATTGAAGAACATGTGTTTTAAGCATTTCTGGGTAGTCATAATCGATTAGATGGCCAAATATAGTCGATTAGAAGCATTCTGTCTTGACTATAAGCGATTACATAACAACTAATAATCGATTAGGAAGCTTCTGAGTTATCACTAATCGATTAGGATCAATGTCAAATCGATTAGAGACTTTCTATATTCCAGCTAATCGATTATCCACTCCTCCTAATCGATTGAAAAGGTTCTGTTTTTAATGCAATCGATTAAACCCTAGGTATAATCGATTAGAAAGCATGACGATTCAAATTCTGAAGGCTTGTAATCGATTACGCATGACCTCATAATCGATTACTGACGTATCAGGTGCAGAGTTAATGTAGAATCTATGTGCAAATCGTTGGCCTAATCCACACTCACCTCTCTAAACCCTATTTTTCACCTCTAAACCCTATAAATACCTCCTCCTTCACCTCTTTTACCTCACACCTCCAATACGTCTCTTTCCTCCAATCTTTCTCAAGATTCCCAAAGGCCTCTCAACCTTCTTCATCTTTTCCTCTCCACTCACAATGTCTTCCTCTAGGAATGTGAAAAGAGCTAGGTCCTCACTTACCCAAACCAATAACCCCCTTGATTTTTCAAGGTTCTTTACCAATCCTAGAGACCTCCAAAACTTCATTAAAAAATTCTCTAAAAAAGATATCATCTCCCCTCACTAAATCAATGTTGAGATTTTTGACCATCCCAGTTTCACCTTTACTCACTCCCTTTACCACTATAATCTCCTTCCTTTCCTCACTCTCAAAGAGGAAGTCTACTATCAGAAACTCATGCGGGTCTTCTTTTGCAACTTGAAGCTTGTTGATGGACTACTTGAGGCTAGAGTCAAGAATGTGACTCTAAGGATCACCAATGCCCAACTAGCTGAAATCACACAACTTCCCCTTTGTGATACTGAGTTTGCTGGTGGACATTCGGAAGATGAATGGGATTTTAATGCCATCACCGCTCGCCAATCCCTTTGGAAAGCTCACCTTCCCCGAAGCAATCACAAATTGGTAGGCCATCTTACTATCAATAACCGCCTCCTTCACTTTTTCTTGGTTAAACTCTTGGTCCCTCGTGGTGGAAATTATGCTTTGGTTGAAGAAGATGATGTGCTCTTGATGTGGGCTATGCAAAATGAAAAAGAGATTAATTGGATTCAGCTCCTAAAATTGCATATGCTCAAGGCCAAGGAACAGCAAAAGCTTCCATATGCCATCCTCCTCATAAAAATTTTCAAAGCTTTTGGTGTTGACCTTGCTGGAGAACTTCCTGAGAAAATACCTCCAAAGGCATGCATTGGCACCCATCATCTCTCCAAGATGGGTATAATCTATGTCAATGGAGCTTGGCTCTCCAAGATGGAAGGCATTCAAGCCAACATTCCCTTTGAAGCACCAGCCAATGATCTTGCCTTTCCCCCTCCTGCACCTCAAGCACCACAAGGCGAACCATCTGCTCCCGCTGATCCCTTCACCCCTCTCTATGCTTATCTCAATCAGCGCTTTGAAAGAATTGACAACACTCTTCAACAGTTCCAAATGACCGAGCAACAGCATTTTGAGCTCATGGAGCAATGTTATGAGGAGCTCTTAAACAAAATTTCTTAAATACGTTTCTTTAATCCGGATAATTAGATCCTTCTTTTTTTGTTATGTTTGTTTCCTTTGATATGCAATTTCAATTTCTGCACTTTGCTTCTGTACTTTCCCTTATTAATGAATGAATGAATTTTTCCTTTACTTATCTCTCTGTGTTATAGTCTATTATGTGTTTTTGATGATTATAGAGGGGGAAAAGAATTAGTGTTCATCCTTTTATAACAAATAGCAATGACAATAAACAAGTGGATTAATAACAAATAGTTAACATATATTGATTCTCAATTGGCTTTAATTCTTTATGATCATTAACTGGCTTTAATATAAGAGTAACAAGAAATATATGCACAAACGCCTTAAGAAAGGGGGAGAAAACTTTATTTGGACTAACACCTTCATGAGATGAACATTATTTGTCATCATCAAAAAGGGGGAGAATGTGTTTGAATATGTGTTTCAGGTTGTATAATTTTGATAATGACAAAGAGGTTAAAAAGCAATTGAAGAATCATGCAAAGAAGTCAAGTGTTCATAAAAGAACACATGCAAGGATAAAAACAGAGAAAACAACATTAGACATGCAAAAACACACAAGCTAATCGATTACAAGACCATGGCTAATCGACTACAAAGCTTCTATCTGTCACACAATCGATTACAAGGTCATTCCTAATCGATTAGAGAGTTTCTGTTTGTCACCTAATCGATTGCACCAAGGAAGCAAATCGATTACCAAGCTAAGAAAAAGGATAAAAAGCATTAGGTACATCTGCTAATTGACTATAAGGCTGCCACAATCGATTACTAATGTTCTGTAATGTTTCTAATTGATTACAAGACAAGAAATAATCGATTAGAGAGTTTCTATTTGTCCCATAATCGATTATAAGACAAGAAATAATCGATTAGAGAGTTTTTGTTTGTCCCATAATCGATTACAAATGAGTCATAATCGATTACCATGCTACGTAACACAATTAAATGCATCAGGTGCCATTCACAATCGATTACAAGGTAATGAACAATCGATTAGCAAGGTTCTGTCTCTTAGCTAATCGATTACATAGGAAAGGCTAATCGATTACCAGTCCAATTACACTGAAGAATTCAAAGTGTAATCGATTACAGCTCGAGGCGTAATCGATTACGATAGTGCCAAAATTTGGGGAAAAGCGTTTTTAAGTGGGAAACCAGCTCACTTCTCCATTTTTACTCTAATGCCCATACTGTGCAACTACTCTGAAGACTCTAGGGCACCTCTCCAAGGCTTATAAATGGAAGACTCATTCAAGCTACTCAAGCATCCAAAATCATTAAAGAGAAATCAAATCTTGAGTCTTGTGAGTTCTATTTCTTTGTGTAGTTTCAATTTCTGAAACTTAGAGCTTATATTTGTAAATCCTCTCTTATGAGAGTTTAGAAATTGTGAGAGCTTTCATTTGCTTATCTACTCTAATTGAGAGAGTTTATTGATTGTAAAACCAAACACTAAAACACCAAGGTTATTCACTCTAGGTTGAGTGGTCACAAAGGTTGGGGTTCAACCTTTGGGTATTGAGAGTTTGAGAGATTGGGTGGGTTGCCCTTGTGCTAGTGAGGATTGAGTTCTTGAGTGTGGGACACTAGGAAGCTGCAATTACTCATAGCTTGTATCTCTAAACTTCAATAGTGGAAATCCTTCAAGTGGGTTGCTTGAAGGCGAGACGTACACCGGGTTGGTGGAACTCCTTAAATTGGTTTGCAAGCTTCCCTTCCCTACTCTCTTGCATTTACATATTGCTTTTGGCTGGATTATTATTGTTGATTGTGAAAGCCCCTCTTATATTTGCTTGAACAACTTTTGTTTAAGTGTTGCACACCAAGTGTTTGACATATTGCCTAAGTGACATTTGCACATTGTTTTACATTGATTCTTGCACTACATTTGCTATCTATTGCATACAAGCATATTTTGTGAAAGAGGAATCAATTTGAAAGGCATTCTAAAGAAAAGTTTTTAACACTCAATTCACCCCCCTCTTGAGTAGTGAGGCCACTTGAACAACAAACCTTAGCAGCAACAAATCAAAATTAAAATTACAATGAAATGATAAATCAAATAGGAAAAAATTGTATCTCAGTCCCTAAATTTTATCTCAGTCCCTAAAATATTTAACATACAAAAATATTGACATAAAATATTCCGTTAATTTTGTCTCAGTCCCTAAATTTTCTTTCAATCCCTAAAATATTCCCTACGCCATACAAAAAAGGAGCAAATTGTTAGTCAGATTGACATTAATCTAGTCCCTAAACCATACAAATTAAAATCAATTTAGTCATTTAATCATATAAAATTGACATCAATTTTGTCTGTTAGTTATAGAAAACAACATGAATTTTACCACCCCATCAACCAACTCTAGTAGAAGCAGACTTGTAACCATAGTTGCAGCAATAACAACCTCTCTTGTCATTTCGTCTTTGAAGGCATTCAATACATTTGTTTTAATTTCTAATGGATTTTAGTTTAGTCTACTGTCAGTTTATGGCAGTGGATTATATTATTTTACCTATTTAAATTTGAAAATTTAAACTATAATTGAAATGATCTAACCACACTAATGATGTTAAATTTTTTTACAAACAATGTGCAGACTGTTAAATATTTCATAAGAAAGGGATCTAATTTAAACTGGATTCTAAAATGACCAACTTTTGGTTGGTTCTTTCATCAATCTTCTTATATTTGTAGATCTAAAGCTCCCTATTTAATTTTAAACACAAATACTAGCCATGATCTTTATTCTATATTATCAGCTTCATGTCAAGGATTCAATTCATGATCAATCAGACAAGTGTGTTTATTTGGTATAACTAGGAGGCTTAATTAAGTTTCTATTTTTTTAGGATTTGGTCCTATAACTAGGAGTCTTCTTCTTTCCTATCCATACTAAGTAACTAAAAGTCCAAAGAACTATTTTAAATATCTGATGTTATCTTAATTACAGGCTCCTTACACATTACTAAACCAAGATCACTTGTCTTGATTTCAAGAAGTTCATAAAATTCTGGATAGATGTTATCTCAGTACATGAGAGTTTTTAGGGTGTTATTAATTTTTATGGAGCTCATTGAAGGGTGTTACTCAAAAGTTTCAGTCTTTGACATCAGGTCATTAACCACATTCCCCTCCCTCCCCTACCCTTCATGCAAACATACCTTACATTAACTGGGTAACACCAAGTCCCCAAATATGAGTATATGCATGTGCAGTATGGAAACAACACAATGTTTGTTCTTATGTTATGTTAGACCAGCAATCATTACAACATGTATTCATAAGATAAGAAAACAGAGAATGGGTTTAGAGCCATGCATGAAGGGGGGGTTAAAAAACAGCTTCAAAAGACAAGGATATTTGGAAAAATATAACATAGTGACTAGCATACATGATAGGTAGGCAGAGGAAGAAGGGTGAAAATTGGCTACAAGATAGAATAAGAGAACAAGTATAAGTGAGAACAAAACAAAACATTGCCAACTAATAAAAGACAAGGATATTCAATAGATTCCTAAAGAAGTTAAGGACAGAAACAAGGAACCTTTATAATAATGTAAAGGTGAGCTTTTGCCTTTTATTTCTTTTTCTGTTCTTTTTCCTCTTGCTTTTTCTTCAACCTCTCCTACATAAAACCATTATACAAAATTATGCTGAATTTCTAGAATAAAGTAAAAGAAAC
Organism: Clitoria ternatea; assembly: GCA_037962975.1. Lineage (NCBI taxonomy): Eukaryota > Viridiplantae > Streptophyta > Magnoliopsida > Fabales > Fabaceae > Clitoria > Clitoria ternatea. The sequence goes on from CM075669.1 coordinate 185,157,342, forward strand.
AAATGTAGGTCAAATAAAAATTGAACTTAATGGTCCCTCAAAGGATAAACTAGTTGTGGGAGATTAAATTAGTTTAGGATTATTACTATCTTAGGCAATGGGACCAATAAATGGCTGAGTCAGAAATTAGATGACTAACAATCTACTAATGTATTTGTATGATAAAAGTGAAAGCTTAGGCAATAAAAATCTACTGATGTGTTTTCATACTTAAAAATTTTAAGCAACAAATGTCAGTTTGTGTACCAAGTTTAGATGGATCCACATGGTCAATCAACATAATCAATTACTGAACTACTGAAGATGCAGCAAGCATAAAAGAAATACGTATTAAAGCAAAAGAGGCATAGGACAACTGGATAGGAAAGTCAATTTTGTGAAATTGCAACTTGTATTAAGATTAACATTTGTTTAACTAATACATTGTTTTTTTAGTCTCTTTCTATATAGATGAGATACCAAGAAGGTAAGACCGTATGAATTTTTTAGGAACAAGCATAAACAAGGGTGCTTGTAATGTAATCTTTATATCATGTTTTACACATTCTTATGCATATACCCATTACTCAAGTCATATATACCTTCAGTGATGCATAATAATGTTTTTAAAATTAAATTGGTTCTCCAATCGGTGAAGCCACATCTTTCATGGTTTATTGCCAAATTGAAATTGAACACATTATAATAATATAATATATATTATGTATTTTACAACATCAAAAATATTAAATAAATATGAATTACGTAAATGTATTATTAATAATGACATGTTTGACAGGTTTTTATCAATTTAACTAGTTCAATTCTGATCTTCTAAGATGCCAGTTTAAAGGAATAATTTAAATATTATAGTCTCTATCAGTTAAAGAAAGAACCGAAATGCTATAGTCTTTATTAGTTTTAGATTCAGTTTTTACAACATAGCATGATGATACTATATACTAATTTGTAAGGCATAAATTAGGGACAAATTTTAGTTCTTCTAGTGGGGGGCTGTAAACTCTAGAGCTCTGTTCTTTACATATGGTAATAACAAAAGCGTAAGATAAGTGAAAAGATTGAACTTCTACATATACTTCACAATATTAGGGACTTGTTATGATTGGAATGGACTTGTGATAGACATGTCTAGTAATAACCAGAAAAACATTAAACATACTCAAAACAACCAGCATACTCAGAATAACCAACACCCAACATACTCAGAACAACCAATACACACAGCCCACACAGAGAAGGGAAACACATTGGGATCGATAATGTAGCTTGCCTTCGGTTCAGATGAGGGAGATAACGGTCGGAGAAGACACCATGACCGTGCTTCATGAGAGGGAGTCACAAAGGTGGTGGAGGTGGAGGTTCGGTGGTTTGGTGGTTCGTGAGAGAGTGTGGGCAGAGAGAGCTTCGTCTGAGAGAGTGACGGAGATAATGGTGGCTTAGTGACGAAGTGATTGAAAGGGGTGGAGGTAGAGAAGAGAGAAAAAGGGTTAGGGCTTGGGGGACAGAAAAAGTGATTGATAGAGAAGTTCCCATTGAGTAAGTTTTATCTTTAGCGACGACACAAAACCTGTTGCTACCGCCGTCACTAGTTTCAACCCTAAACCAAAAGCTGCCACTATCCCAAAAAAGTCATCGCTACAAATGTCACAAATAAAGCCACCAGGTACACCATAGCGACGGAAACACATACCATCCCTAACTCATCCATATTAGTCACGGATAAACTCAGTCGCTAGAATCCCTCATAATTTTTTGACTTTAGTGATAGCATGGACCGTCGCTATATATCTAACTATAGCGACCGAAGCACTGTCTGTCCCTATATTTTATGCTTCCTTCCATTAGAAATAGCGACGAACGCATACCCGGTCACTAGGTTTATGTAACCTAGCGACGCCAACCTCTATCGCAACTGGCTCCAATTTTTGGCTTCCCTCTAATGTTTTTCAGGCGCTAAATATAGTGACGGGATTTGTCCGTCGCTAATGTGAGCGCCAACAAAAAAGGGTGGAGGGAAACCAAAAAACAAAAGGAGGGAAATATAGCAACCATTTCAGTGATGGTATAACTATAGCGACGGTGTGGGTACCATATTTAGCGACGAGGTGGTTGTGGTCGCTGAAGTGGTCACTGTGGTAGTCACTGTATTTTCTTCTGGGGTCCCTTTTTCATTTTTGGTCACTAGTATGGTCACTATTTAGCGACGGCGTGTTCCGGTCGCTAATTTCTGGCAGCAAACAGGGCTTTTTCTAGTTGTGAGAGTAGTGAGATAACTTAGAATGCATCTTACGTACCCCTAAGTGAGTGGGAGGGATTCAATTTTGGATTGTTAGTTTTGTGTGTGGGGTAGGTGTCGATGAGACACCCTCCCGATTGTTGTGGAGGTAGAGACTCACCCTTACGCTAAATTTTTCTAGACATCGTGGGGATGGACACAGACTTTGCATCGAGGACCAGCCGAGCTCTTCTTGGGCCGAGGACGAATGGAATAGGTTGATTTTATTCTCATTTATGGAAGCCTACATGACCCTTTACTTCCAATATGTATAGTTACTGTTACGACCATGTATTATATATGATTATGTTATATATAAGGTATATCTGTTCCACCAAGTTTTCTTGTACAAAAAAAAAAAACTTCCACAGTTTTCTAAAACTCATAACCTGTCAGTTGACCAGGATAATTTAGTGGAAGGGATTGTCCTTGTTAACTGAGGGTGTTACATTGGTGGTATCAGAGCATGGTTGTCACACCGTGATTTTCTGGACCTGAATCACGATGTAATCAAGATAAATCGTTAATGAAAATACGAGTAAATTATTTTGCGTTTGAAATAATTTTAAAGCACCTCAATGATTACATCAAGATCCGAACTGCAGAAAATCGAAGAGTGAGATTTAATATTTTATAACTGGATCGTAGAATAATTCGCCCATGATTGTATACAAAAATAACAGGGTACACACGCCTAGTCCCATATATGAAGATATAAGAAGAGGCTCGGCAAAGCATGCAAGCACACAACACAAGCCTATTTGGCCATAACCAATCTTACACATAAATCATAAACATGCATTGCCCTAAATATATATACACATGCATCTTTATGGTCATACAACATACATCTCTATTATCGATATTCCATAATTGACCACATCCGATTCAACCTTAAAATCATGTATCATCAACACTTATACATCCCTAAAATGATTATATAATCAACATCATTATATTCATCAAATAGGTATAAATTCCAATACCCCAAATATGAATACATCATCCACTTATATTATCATTTACAACACATCCATCGATATCAATGATTATCAAGGCTATAGTGTACATTTTATTCATAATACAGCAATTACAACAGCTGCTGGCCAAGGCATTCCATTACCACTATTTTACCTTCACAAAAGCTTTACTTTAAAAATATCCTCATCCCATGATATTCCTGCATCAATGTTAAAAATGGACAACATAGGAGAGTGAGTTATACATTTCAAATGACGAATATGAATACAATTGAGATCATGTGCATATGTATATAAACATCATGTATGCTTTGCTAAAATCATCAATGATCATCATAATTCATTCATCCCAACAATATATATAAACCATATTTATCAATCAACTCATAGCAAAGCAACACATATATACATCATTTCTCAATGCCACAATAGGCCAACATCATCATCGTCAACCATAGACAAATAAGCCTTTCATCACATTGGGCCATCACATACAACATTATCTTATTCAATATCTTTTCGTTGTATTCATATTTTACATGTTGTCTTTTAGGTATTTATTTACCCATCTCATCATCATATCTCAATATTAATCCCCATCAATCATCATCAATCATTATCACCTTTTGGCATATCTCCATGCTATATGCAAATGCTCTTAGGCTAATGCATATGCACAATAGAATAAACAACAACAAATGCGGATTCGACTATGGGAAATATCATTATATCAAATGTAGGTCAAGTATAGGTGTGTTACTATGCCCCTACTCTAGTAGTATAATGTGTACACATATCTCATAATGCATGCATAATCACCAATTTTACTGGTACCAAACCGCACGCCCACCGTGACTTGTGGATCAACAACGTGGCCTCACTTGCCAAAAGTGCTACGGGCCCCTCCCGAACATACATCGAGAGAGCCGTGCCCCGTCAGACACCGAGGTAACTTGCTCATCACAGAGCGGCCCGCCCACTAAGCCCGCCACATAGGGTGCCTCGTCACCAAACTATGGACAGCTTCGTGATTCCCCGAATCACTAGGGAACAACAACAATTTACCCGTGCACTGGGTCGCCCTCCCACTGGGCTCAACTAGTGGAACCCCTAACATTCCATATAGACAACGTATGATATGCCATGGATACAAATTCCAATCGATGCATTCTCACACTATGCATCCTATCATGCCACTCATCAATCATCATCACCAACACCAACACCACCATACAATCTTTAAGGGATTTTATCATCGTTGGTTTTAGCCATTGTTTCAAGTTTAAGTGTGGCATTTCATTTCAACATACATATATCATACATGCAAGTCAATGCTTGAAATCATTCACAATGGCATAACAAACATCAATAACATTCATCAATCTTTCATCAATATTACCACATAATTTCTTAATGGATTTTTCATTTCATTGATCATCACCATTGTTTTACTTTCTAGTGTGGCATTCACAACATCTCATCAATACAATTCAAACCATATAAACAAGATCACACTTGTATCAAACACAATGGTATTCAACAAATCATCAATAATAACAATCATCCATCATTACTCATTATCGACATCATCTCCGATTCATCAATTTATAATAAACACATTATCATGCAATCATCCCCTCATTAGTTTTATCATGATGCAAGGGTATGTCTTACAACCACATCATTTAACTTTTCATTATAAAAAATCATAACATATCATTAGTGGTGTACATTTATGTTTTCACAATATATCATAGGTACATACATATTTTCCAATGTCTCAATCAATATCAAACACCATCAAGACACACCATCATCAAATACCCCTAATACAATCTCTTGTCTTTACATTAAAAGGGATTTTGGGTAATAATAAGCTCATGAAAATTTCAACATTCAAACATATGAGAAAGGTTCATTTTAGCCTTAAAAATAGTGGGACATGTCACAATTATTGCCTATTAGTTCCAATTTGACAACCATAAAAGTTGGGTTCGAAACCCTCTTAAACTTGAGTTTTATAATGCAGTGAGTTCAGTGTTTTATGCCTAATGAGAGTTAGACAACTCCAATTAAGGTAAGACCAATTTTTACACCTCCGTAACATAACTAACTACAACTTTCATGAAAAAGTCGGAGGCCAAAAATGTCATTAAGATGCCCAAACGGGCCAAAAACAACAAAGGGATTACAGCAGTTGGAAAAACAACATAACAATGGCCATAACAGGGCCATGAATCGATTCAGCCTTGCATGAATCGATTCATGCGTGCCTGGGGCCCAAAACAGTGGAGACAGAGGGCCTTGAATCGATTCAAACCCCGTATGAATCGATTCAAGCATTGTGAAATTGAGGAACAATAAATCTAGTGAGCCTTGAATCGATTCATGCCCATCCAGTAGCCTCTGAATCAATTCAAACACTATTTTGAATCAATTCATGATAGGACAGACCCCTTTTTATGCAAAAAAGCCATAGTTTTGAACTTCTAATCCCCTAACTTTTTCATACGAATTCCAATGCCCACCAAATTTTAACACCAACTTATATACATTCTTTGTGACGTGTGGCCACCGGCCGCACTCAAAAATTACTAAAAATAAAGGACTTATGCATATAAATGTGTTTAGACCGTTTCAAGGTATTTTTGTGCAACTCAAGAGCCTATTCTCAATGGAATTGGCCCATTCTAATTCTTATAAGTCATAAACTACATATGGAACTATTCCATGGTGTTCAATCATACTAAAACTCAATATAGCCCTATTAGTTCCTCAATTATGCATAACATAATAAACACATCATCACAATTTGAACAATCGATCCATCCATGGATTTCCATCAATAATTAAATCATGCCCTTCAAAAGGGACCACTAAACATTCATCATCATCTCATATATACATGACTCCTAAAGTCATCAAATTACCAAGCATATCATTTATCACATTACCAAGCATCTTATCATTTCATTATATTCATGACAAGGCAAGCATAAGTATAAATCATATATACATCAATCACTAATCATTCTACTCATGCAATTAAAATGTAAACTCCTCTCCTACCTCGAGAGAAGACCCGCAATGATCCACACGCTCTGAATGTTCCGCCATATTGCCCAGAATATAATCTACACCAACATACATACATACACATACGTATAATCGTCAAACTATCTCAAGGCATCATCACAACTCTAACAAATTGTTAACATCACATAGGGCTTGTATCAAGTCCTAGACGTATTGAGATGATACCATGACATGATATGTTATACTATCATGACCATGCCATGCCATATGCTTGCACATTTGTCAAATTACTCTACCCTAAGAATGCCCATTCACATCGCCTTCAAAGAAATCAAACCTCCACTTTTATTTCACTAAATCCTCCTCTTCTTTTTAACAATTGTTCTCTTGGGCTCACTAAGACAAAAAGCCATTAAATCCTATTTCACCTAATCTTATTAATTTCTTCTCAATATTCAAACTACACTTATTCTCTTGGTACCAATCCAGCCACCATACTTCTTTCCCTTTCCTCTATTCCAGCAACAATCTTCCTTCTCCACAACTGTCCTCCTTTTACCTTGGCCGTTCTTGACCATGAACTCCACTAGCAAGGACAAGGCAAGATTTTGCAATTTTGGTAATTAACCTTGCCCATTCTTTTCTCCTTGTTAAAATTAGCTTGTATCTATAAATTTTATGATGATTTTCTCTATATTTAAAGACTAAAACCGTGACCCCCTTCTTGTTGGTTAGTTGCATATGTTGTTTTCTTAGGATCGGGAACCGTAGGCGACGATTGGTGATGAAACAATGAAGGATCTAGAGTAAATGATGAATTTTGGTAACTAATTCCTTTTAATTAAATAAATGTATCCTTGTCATGATTTTGTTGTTGCTGGCCTTGACCCCTTAGTAGCTTAAAAATTTTGCATGTTAGCTTTTTAATGACCCGGAAGCGATCGGTAAATGTTTCAGAGCGTTTGTCGGGTTTTTCAGCGAGATCACCATTTTCTTCCTCCAGGCAGCGGCTGTCTGGCATGGTAAAGGGGGTCTTGCTTCATTTTTGGTTGCTAAAAATGCATGATATTGTTTCCTTAGTATTCGTAAATAATCCCTTCAAATTTCGTGACGATCTGATGACTAGATTAAAAGTTACGTGATTTTTCGTTAATGATAGCAATTTTAATTTTGTTTTAAAATTTTTATCCGCTCTATAGTGACTTTCATAAAGAATTCCTCAAATTTAGTATGTCTCGTCAAATTTTATCAAAAACTAAGGCTATTACGTGAAAATGCCAAAAGTTAGGATACGTTGTAGGCACAGTTAGAAAATTCGGTATGGTTGTAATATTTAATTTTAAACTTTATTGTGTAATTATGTAATTTGTTGTAAATTTCCCACTAAACCCGACTAATAGCCATTAGATCCATCATTAAGCATCGCCAGAATTATTTTGATAAATGGCGTATTTCAAGAAAATTCACCGATTAGACGATTATGCTATTTTATTTTACTAAGTTAAGAAACGAAAGTATTTTTAGTTATTATAAATTTTATCATAAGTTAATTAATCAAAGGTTAGTTTTGAAATAAAAATGACTAAGTTAATAAAATAAAGTTACTTGAAAGATTTCATTAAGGAAATAAATATTTTGGGACCTAAATAATTTTCATGTCTAAGTATGCCAAGTAGAAAAAAAAGAGATAAAGGAAATTTTGGAATCTAATTAAAATAGTTAAATGGATAAATAATTTTAAGAATTTAGTTAAGGATATAAGATAAATGCCTAAATGAAATAAAAGTAATTTTAGAAGTTCAAATAAAGAATTAGACTTTAGGATTTAGAAGTAGAAGTATGAAAAGAACCTTAAGGATTTTTATGAAGTGCATGGCATAAGTGACTAAAAAAATCATTTTTAGGAGTTTAAATAAGAAATAAACATTAAGTTTTAGAGCATTAGTAACTAGTGACAATAAAGGAAATGGAAGGGATTTTATAACTTAAATTTTTGGACTAAGAAATAAATAGGATTAGGATAACTTCTAACAACTTCCAAAAAGAAATAATATTTTGATCAAAGTAAAGGAGTTAAAGTAGTAACTAGATCCCTAGGGAATAAATTAATGTCTTAGAGAAAATAAATCAAAGTTGAACAAAAGAATGTAGATAAAAGAAAAATTAGTTGGTTAGTAACGGAATAATAATAGAAGTAAAGAAAAGACATCAAAGGTTAGTAATTGAAAAACTAGAAAGGACTTCACTAAGAATGGACTTGTAACAGTATATGCACCAGAAATTAGTAACTAATTTAATGGCAAAAGAAATAAGATATTTAACTAGTAAAGTTTAATGTCTATTTAAATAATGTATAAATAAATAAGTTTATGTAGTCTAGTGGTAGTGAGTAAATATCGAGGAACATTACAGTTACATGTCACAGTGATAAAAATTTACTGAGTTTAAAAGAAATTTGTTAAGACTAAAAGAGTAAACGAAATGAGGAAATGTTTATGTGGGAATTAATTAGTAAGCGATAGTAAAAATGTCGGCCTATTTGGTATACAAATAATTTAAAAGGTGTACTCTCGGAATAAGCATAACTAACCATTGGTGTCTAAAAAGTTAATTGGCCAAGTATGTATTAAAATAGATTGTTTAGGCAATACACTTAATAAGATTTCTTAATAACTAGAAATAGTTAGGGATACAATTGAAGACATACTTTATTAATCAGGACAACCGATTAAGGAGATAATCAAAATAAATAAGCTGACATGTGCATTCATAAATTGAGTAATTATGTCAGTTGTTTATAAAGCAAAGACCATTAATGTGCTTGTATTAGAATGTGTGACTTCACTACCAGGATACATGTACGATAATTATTATGAGGCCTGTATAATGAATGTTATGCATGGCGATTACTATATGAATATAGACATGAATGAATATGTGTTAATTATATGTGATGAGTATATGTGATGAGTTTGATATGATGACATGCGTATGAAATGTGATGTGGTAAAAATACTTAAAGAATACCATGAGCTGATGAAATAAATTGAGTGATGAATGAATGGAACTTGTATGATGCATTGAATGAATATGTTGAAATAAATAAGAAAAGAATAAATGAAGAAATGTCTTGGTAGGGATCCTGAGATGAATAAATTGTGAAAATAACGTGATGAGATTTGAAACAACCCGACTTAATAAATTCAAAACCGAGACCAGGGAAATTTTTTTTCCAAAATCTACCATGCAGCTGGGTAAAATAAACCAACATAAGGCAAGGGAAAGCAAAGCCGATCAGAGGAAGAAAGATAAAACCATTCACAAGAAAGCCCAACGGAAGAACCAAGCTTGAGCGAGCCCATTACAGTGCTCACTCGCTCAAGCGAGACCCAACCCGCTTGAGCGAGACAACCCATCACGCTTGGGCGAAGCGCCCATTCACTTAAGCGAAACCAACTAGAAACCTTCCATTTATTCACACTCGCTAGAGCGAACCCTTATTCGCTCGAGCAAACAGTACACTCGGATAATTCGATCACTCGGAATCTAAGCTCAAGTCCTCTCGGTAATCTCATCACTCGGAGTCAGAACCTAATTTCTCTCAGAAGACTCCCACACATACATGCTTTCTTCAGGGGTTTACACAATACTCTCTATCTTCATTCTAGAAAGGCATAGATGTTAACCACTCGGGAAATGATTCCCTCACCTATCACTCGGGGGATGTAATCTACTTCACACTAAGGCTCCCTCACTCGGAATGCTCTAACTCTCGCCACTCGGAATGCTCTAACTCTCGCCACTCGGAATTCATACTAACTCCTCTACATACGGAAGACTTGTTAAACTAAAATCTACTCTGTATCATCCAGATCTTACCCCCCTCTAACTAATTCACCACTACAGGCTTCACTCGGAGTTGTATTGCCAATTCAACCATCAGGGGAAACATTCACTCGGTTGACTTCCACTCGGAAACATCAAAATACCCTTCAATCGGAAGATTGTATCTAAGAGATCCCTCGCTCCATAACATATTGACCAACGCACCCCAAAGGTGATTTTAATGGGCATGTTCCACTCGGAGTTGGCCCAACCTCTCTCCATTCGGAAGGAAGTCACTCATCATACCTTACACAGGACTAACTTAGCTCTTATTTACTCAGAATCATGCGGGTTCAGTATACTTAGTAAAATGCAACGTATACCACCTGGACATCTACACACGTTATAAGATGAACACACAATAATATATATATAAATATTTACATGCAATAATCATACTTTCAACCCGAGAGAGTTCAGTTCTGATACAGTTAGACAAAGGACCAAAATAAGAGCCGACCAAGGCTATGACAAAACCTTACATACAGCATATACATATATATATATATATATATACATTTCCACAGTACATAAGCACTCCACACGGTATGCAGCTCCTCCATCATTCACCGTCTCGTGTAATGTTCACTGAAATATAGCCACAGTAGGGGGTGAGTATCTTAAATATTAAATGATAGATACTGACTCGGATTATTCCTTAATCATGCAACAGTAAATATGTATGTATATATATAGCAACAATCAACAACATACACTATGCCATTCAATCAGAACACACACAAGGCATCTTTCAATTGGAATCTACCTAGTTATCACTCGGCTATATGCACATATTCTTCTCAATAACACTAACACACATACATATAATCACGTCACAGTCAACATCAATCGCACGTGTACACAGATTCATTCAGTCGGATCCGCCTCGCGTATTATCAATTTTTATCGTTGCAACATAGGCTCCCAGCCTTTTATTCAGCTCCCAGCTGACTCCGCCGTTTTACTGGTACCAAACTGTTTGCCTTCATTTGTAACACAAACACTCTCAGCGTCAACGACAGTGTTACGGGCAGCTCTGAGTCCCACTCAGTCGGCTTGCCTTGAGTCCCACTCAAGGTCTTAACAGCATCTCATGCATTTAATAACCGATTCAAATGGTAGTGTCACACGCTACATGCTCTCAGCATTCTTATCACTGCATCTCATGCAAAGCATTATCATTGGATTACGAACAGAATCGGCAACTCATTTTCCACACTATTAACTCATGCACTTCATGCACTATATATATTTAACCACACACAGAATGAACATACAGACATAGATTTCACACACACGATCTTTTACTCAGAAATACATGCATCACATGCAATCGGTATTAGACATTATCAGAATTCAATAAGTTAATCTTTCCTTACATACAGTCAGCATTTGGATTCATAGTAACCTGCATGTCACATACATCACATGGTATTCATCAATAATATTTTAACACATTCTCCTCATGCAATCATTCAACACTCTCAGAATTATTAACATGCATTTCATGGACGGAGTTAGACATGCATTCACGACTCCTAGTCATCATACATCCGGGCATCACATATCCTTCACGCAATCAAACACCCCTATCAACACATTTTAAATCACCAGAATCAATAAGTCATTAACACCCGGAACCCATCCATAACCCATGCATTTAAGATATAAGATACCCCCTACCAACTAAGGAGACTCCAAGAAGTTCCTCTGTTTTAGCGTCGGTTCGCTGTCCTGCTTGCTTCGTCCACCACTCTCACTCATTTAGTCCCCCTCGAACGCAGTCGTACTCTTTAATTAGTTTGGGAACAGGAAGCTGTTCTTCTTCCACTTCGACGATTGTCCTTCACCAACAGAGGGGAACTTCAGATCCTCTGTAACACCGCTGTCGTGAGTTTACAGAAACAGGGAACAGAGGAGAAAAAGAACGAAGAAGAAGAGAAGTAGGAGAAAAGAAGGGTTTCGAGGAATTCAGAGTGAATGGGCAGTGGTTGGAGGCCTCTGAACATATACCGAAGAAATGAGGAGAGTGGGGTGGGAGAACGTGAAGTTGGCAGCTTCACATGTGTTGCCCATCATAATCAACCAGCAATCATCCCCTTAAATTAAAATTAATCTCAATTAATGAGTAATTCATACTTGCAATTATTTTTAGTTTAGTGGGTTAATCTCATTCGGTAGTTAATTTTTAAATCGGGATGTTACAAGATTAGGTTGTATCTGATGTGGTGATGAGTGTTGTAGCGCCAATATACCTTGTGGTTTTCTGGAAAATGTGAAATCTCAGTTTATTTCTAAGTATCAGGTAAGACCATTATGGATTGGGAAATTTTGAGAAAACAAAGAAAGAATTAATTGAAATTTAACGAAAAGAAAGAGATCCGACGTTAGAAATGAAATAGAGTCATTGAAAGGACCCTACCGATGACTAGTGAAAAGAAATCGTGTGTTGTGTGCATCATATATGGAGGATAAGGGTGATGGACGAGAAACTCCCTAGAGCATAACAATGAGGGGTACACTGGTGAACAACTAGCATTCCGACCCTACAAGAGGTCTTGGGAGTATATCAGAGCGCGTATCTAATGGTTCAGATTCACGCCCGAGACCGGATAGCCCATGGAAAATCTGGTATACTTCGACTCCGAGCGAGTGTTGCCAGGACCGTGGAGTGCCCGTTCTGCAGAGATGTGATTGGCCATTGTGATAATAGAACTGCGGGTCCTTACCCATTTGTGAAAACAAGAACGATGAGAGCTCTTGTCGCTCTGGTGGACAGGAAGGATAAGGCGGGATTATGATCTGAATTGTGTTAGGAATGATGAGGAGGAGATGGTCCCATCTGTATCATAATGACTAATAAAAGATTGGAAATAACAAAATGAACTCATGCATTGCATCATTGTACTAGGATTGTGATTGCTTGTTGTTTGAGTATGATGGTATATATCTTAGAAATCCTGAGAAGTGAATGGGAAAATGGGAATGGTCAGCTAAGATCAAGAGTAGTGAGATAACTTAGAATACATCTTAGGTACCCCTAAGTGAGTGGGAGGGATTCGATTTTAGATTGTTTGTGTTGTGTGTGGGGTAGGTGTCGATGAGACACCCTTCCGATTATTGTGGAGGTGGAGACTCACCCTTACGCTAAATTTTCAAGCAAGTCTTGAGATGACTCTATATCATCAGTTAAGGGGTCCTCAGCAATGTTCTGTTGAGGGGCTTCTTCAATGACAATTATGTCAGAAAAAATTGGGGCCTTGATGACTAGATTTCCACATACTTTCAAGTCTCTCACATTTTGAACTTCAAAGCCATGAAGTTCAAAAATCCTGCACAAAACACCTGGATAGAGAATCTTCTTTTGTTTCTTGGAGACGGACGTGATTAGGTAGTTCATGATTACATCATGTAACAGCCCTGATTTTTTAGAATAGGAAACCAAACCCTCAGGACTCTGAGGATATTCTGTTGAGCTTTTGGTAAGAAGCTTGAGGCTTCGGCCTGTTCCCCGAATAGTTTAGAATAAGAAAATAGAATGAAACGGAGTTTAATATGAAAGATAAGAATACCGAGAAAATGTAATGAGTGAGAAAAACAAAAATAAGAAAATAATAAATTATACTGTTTAATCAAAAATAATATGTTAATAACGATTATTTTGGGTACAAATTAATTTATCATTATATTTATTCGATAATCATTTTTTGTCGACAATATTTAATATATTAATAATTATAATAATTTATTTTGAAATTATATCTATTTTAAATTATTTATTCATTTATTTGATAATTATATTGTCGGGTTCCTCGGATTTGAACTGTGGAACCCAGCTTGAGGTTAGACTCTGACCGTTTGAACCAAGACTAGTGATCCAGTAGGGATACTAGTCCTATTAGAATCTCTCTACGAAGAATCAAGGGTGTCTGACTTAGCTTGATAAGCTCGATCAGAACCTTTGGCGTCTCTTATGTTTGACCGTTCATATACCTCGGGATATCCAATGGTGACACGGTCAGTCTCTGGTGACTCATTTCAACATTTTAGGAATTTTTCCTAAAGGGACCGAAGCTTGGTTCGGACTCTATCATCCTTGTTTTTCAATAAGTCGATTTCCTTAGAAATCGCTTTAAAACTCGACCCGAATATCTTTGGTGTTTTGGACCTAGATTTTTCATACGATCTTAGAATTGAATAATTTTGGTGTCAATCTCTTTGTTTTAAAAATATCTTCAATCTTCATTTATAGCCCCAAACTCCAATACTTACTCTGTTAACCCCAAAATTGAAGATTAAGTATATTCATCTCAAAATTACAATGTTTGGACTTTTTTCTACGCATGGTTCAGAAACAAATTCATAACTTTCTCATACAACCTTAAATTTGTGTAAACTTAGTGTCTAAATTTCCGTAACAAAATTATCTATGTTTTCCATGAAGACATCAAAAGCTAAATCCTTCTAGATTGATACAGTTTAATAAATCTTTGTGACCCCTTGGCTGTTTCGTTTCAATGCTGGCAGCCTTCGATAAAATTTACGTATGTCCCTCTTTCGGTGCTTGAATCACTCCATTCTTTTTTCTATGGATCTTTATCATAGATATCTACAATTTTGATGAAAGGAACAAAATCAAATTCCTAAGGGATAATTAATGTTAAATTTATTTCTAAGACCTTAGCTGATCCGAGAAGCTTCTAGAGCACCCTGTCGTAAATCGGGTATATCTCGAGCTACAAAACTTGGATCAGTGCAAATGATGTATCCAATTAAAGAGGAAAGGAAGATATAAAAACTTCATGCAGAGCTCAAAATCAAATTCCCACTCAATAAAGTCCAGAATTTAAAACACTATACCAATTGACATTTCTCCAGCAACAACCTGTACTAGGTGTAGTATTTTACACATATCTCTCTCATATGACTATAAAATTGAATGAGACCTTCACCAAATTATTCTTAACTCATTTATCCACAACCTTGATGAAGAAAACAAAGTCCAATTTGTAGCTCATTTGGCCCAGAAAAATTATTTGTGCAAGGAACAAAAATCCCGTCACAGCCCTGCATCCTTTTAGTATTTGGGTCATATCTCACTCAATTATTGATGGATTTTCCTGTTCTTTATATGGATTTAAAGAGGACAAAAATTTCTACAACTTTTATGTTTGGTCCATTTTTGAATTCGGCCCATAAAGGACCCAAAAAGCCCGTACAAATTGACGCCCCTGAATATACCACCCCAGTCTTCATGCAACAAGATCCAATAACATTGCACTACTCATGGAACACTTGTCTTCTTCACTCTAACTCCTTCTCCCATGCATCTCCAGCTCTTGTGGTCACCTCCCAATTCAGCCAATGAAGATTCATGCAAAGCTCTCCATCACTTTTGTTCATCATTCCCTTCTAACTCCATCCAACTCTCTCTTCTCTCTCTACATCTTATGGATGAAACTCAGCCTTCAACCACCATTATTCTCTCCTCTTCATCTCCTCTCCTCCCTAGCCAAGCCACCAACCACCACCGGCCACCCTAACAGCCATCACCAACCACCACCCACCATGGAATAAAATAAAATAAAATTATGCTTCTCCTTTCTTTTCTCCTCTCAACCTGTGGCCACCTTCACCTAAAACAGCCACCAAACTTGCTTCTTATCACCTTCCATAATCCATTATCCCAAGGTTTATTCATCAAGCTCCACCATTCCTAGGAGCCGTGACCATCCAAGGTCACCAAGGTGAGAAAAATCACGTTTTGAACTCTTGAACTTGTCGTTTTTATTTCTTGTGCCAAAACAGTTTTTTTTCTTGATTTGTGGCATTTTCCTCACTGTTTTGGAAGCCAAACCCATGACTCCATTATCCCCTCTTAGTTTCATATGTAGTTTTCCTCAAGATCGGGAACTTAGGTGACGATCGGAGGCGACCGACGGAAGATTTCGAGTGATCGGTAAATTTTGGTAACCGATTCTCTAGACTCTCTAAATTCTGAAATTTTCATGGTTGTTTTTCTTGGTTTCCCCTTGCTGCCCATGTTTGGTGTTGTGTGAAAAATTTGCGCATGTTGATTTCCTAAGGTACCGGGGACGATCGGCGACGATCGGCGGACGTTTCGGAGTATCCGACGAATTTTCGGTAATCGGATCATTTTTCTTCGCCGGGCATCAGCTATTCTCGTGAGGTAAGGGGGGTCTCACCTCGTGTGATCTTGTTTTTAATCATTCCATAATATTACTCATAGACTCGAGAACCTCCACTTCGAATTCCGTCACGATCCAACGGTTAAATCTTAAACCATAAAATTTTTTTCGTAATCAACGGCTAAAAGTTTGCATTTTTAAATTTGTTGATATTTTAAAAAAATTTATTTGGCATAATTCGACGTTCACGTACTCGAAAGGACTTTATCGCGAATGGACAAATGAAAAGAAAGTTAGAAAATTCAGCGTTTAGGCGGGCTTGGTTTTGTTCGATATGGTTGTATTAATTAATTTTAATTTCGTGATGCTTTTATGTAATTTGTAAAATTATTTTTCGGTAAGCCCCGCTATTAGGAATTTAATTTACCATTCATACGTCACCGAAATCGTCCTAGGAATATCACATATCTTGAGAAAAATAACCGATCGGATAGTTAAAAATGTCTTTTTACCAATTTACAGAAGCAATGCTATTTTTTAAAAAAAAGAATACAATAACTAAATTAATTAAATGAATTAGTATTTACTTAGAAAGTTTCATCTCAAAGAGATTTTATTAAAAAGTTTTTAACTTAGGCCCAAATAGGCTTATTAAGTAAAATGAAGAAAGTAAAAGTAAAATTTTGGATTGAAGTAGAAAAGAATTTAGTAACAAATTTAGTCACCACTTTTGTGACTACTTAGAAGAAAAGAAATGATAGCCTTATAAATTTTGGAAAAAGAACTAGAGTTACTAAAAGGAAAGGATTTTTTTTGGATTAAGAAACTTAAGATGAAAAGAGACAACAACCTAAAGATTAAATTCTTGAGTAAGGGTTGAAAAAGGTCCAAATAAATTAATAGGATTATATACTTAAAATAAATTAAGCCGAAAAATCTAGAATTTTAAAAGGAAATGGTACTATGTTAGAAATTTTTAAAGAGCCATTAGAGGAAATTGTATGTCTAAGTTAAGTTAGCTAGTAACTAAGAGACAGACTTTTGAGTATAATCACCGCTAAAATTGAAAATAAATAGTACTCACCAATTAACTAGTGACTTTCGAAAACTAAGCAATATCACCCTAAGTTGTGATGCCTGAGTGATATCTAAGTCTTTAATTAACAACTAAATAGTTATCAGGCAAAAGAGAATTATGTGCAGTTAAGGAAGCGAATTAAGTAAATTAATCATTAAAGAAAGGAATTATCGAACATAGTAAATTTACGTTTAAGATAGATATTGTAGTTGGAACATAAGGAATTAAGTAGAATATAAGAGATTATTCTGGACAAAAAGAATTAACGACCAAGAAAATGAAGTATTTAAATAACAAAACCCATCTAGATCCATAAGTAGTAAATGGTCAATCATAGAATAAATAAAATATGGTTAGTCAAAACAATATAATTGCGGAAAGCAATCTAGATGAAGTAGTGACAGATAAATAAGAAAATAAAAAGATTATAGAATTTAATTAAAAGGAAATAAAATATCACTAAAATCATTGTCAGGATATAAAGGATTAGTGGCCCATTTGTGATCAAGAAAATAAGATTAATAACAAAGTCCACTTAGATTAGAAAAAGGAAATAACTAATTAGTCGTTTGATGATAACTAAAGAGTTCATAATTGGACCTCAGGAGGTTGTATTAAGGGAGTAATCATACGTAAGTAAATAGAGAATGCTCAGCAAGTGGAGAAATGAAAAATACAGAGATATTGAACTAAATGGTATACCCTTAGTGATAAATTAAATTAAGGAAATGTCAATGACATGAACTGTATAAATGGTAATGCTTATGTCTAGTAAACTTTTGGTGACGTTAAATGCGTAATTACTTGCTAAGTCGTGGTAATGATGAATAATAAAATTTACATCATATGTGTGTGTAATGACTACTTAATATTACATGTAATATAACACTTGTTGGTTGACTGATTATGTGACATGATGGGATATGTGACTGTGAATGATTGTGTACATAAATATATGTGTGATAGTTACGTGATGAATATGGTATAATGCATTGTATTTTGTGATGCTGTTGTATACTTGTTGATATGGTATGGTTGTGAACATTGTATGATGCATGGATAACAAGATGAGGAAATTATAGATAAAAGATTTGGAAAAAGGTATCAGTACGTGTCCCAGAATGATTAAATATGAAAGTATGTGAGACTCGGATCCGAGATGAAATGTGGGTGTTGAAGCGCCAATGTACCCAAATTGTTAAGAAAGTGTAAAACCTCACTTCATTCCTAAGTGTTGAGCATATTACTATAATAAAGAAAATGAGAAAATTTGGTTACACTGAGTAAAGAAAAGGACTCGACAGTAGGAATGGAGGGGAGTCATTTGGGGGACCCTACCGAGGACCATTGAATAAAAATGATTTATTGAATTATGCATCATGAATTGGAGTTGAGAAGGGATGATGGAAAAATCCCCTAGAGTATACAGTAAGGGGTACATTGAAGAATCTACCGCACCTCGATACCCGAGGGCAGTCTAGGGAGTATCACCGGAGGCAGGAATTCTAAGTGACATCGGATTTGCGCCCATCGCCGGATAGCCCGTAGCAAACTCTGGTATACTTCGACAAGAGGCGGGATTTTCTATGACTGTAGAGTGCCCGTTCTGTGGTGATGTGTGATATGTGTGATTAGCCATTTTGATGTTGGGACTGAGAGTCCTTACCCATTTGTGAAAACTAGAACGAGGAGAGCTCCGGTCGCTCTAGTTGGGGAGGGGAGATAAGGGTGGCGTTGTTATGCACATGGATATTGTATATAAGATTGTTAAGGAGAAGATGGGCCCACATGCATCATGATGACTAATAAAAGATTTGAATAACTAAATGAATTCATGCATTGCATCACTGTGTTGAGATTGCGATTGCTTGTTGTTTAAATATGATTGTATAGATATTAGTAACCCTGAGAGGGGGCTGGGAAGATGGGAATGTTCAGCTAAGATGAAAAGTGGTGAGATAACTTAAAGTGTATTTTAGGAACCCCAAAGAGAGTGGGTTGGACTCGATCTGGAATTGTTTGTATTGTATGTAGGCAGGTGTTGATGAGACACCTTCCCAATTATTGTGGAAGTGAAGATTCACCCTTACGCTAATTTTTCTAGATATCATGGGGATGAAGACAAACTTCGAAATGAGGATCACGCGAGCTCTTCTTGGACCGAGGATGGGAAGATTAAGATAGATTATTCTATTTTCATTTGTCGGAGCCTGCGTGCTCCTTCACTTTCAGTATGTATAGTTACTGTTACGACCATGTATTATATATGATATGTTATATATAAGGTGTATCTGTTCCACCAAGTTTCTTTGTACAAAAAAAACTTCCACTTTTTTCTAAAACTCGTAATCTCTCAGTTGACCAAGATAATCCAGTGGAAGGGATTGTCCTAGTTAACCGAGGGTGTTACACATCAAGCAGACTTACCTTCTCTCTTTTCATCAGAACCATACAAAACTTGTCCAACTTAGTTACCACATCCCTTGCACTTTTTCTTGGTGAGAAAATTTATCTTATCAGAGTATGGAGAAATTTGGTCCTGGAAACAAGTCTTTGACCAGAAGGGTTGGTGAAGATTCTATCTTGTATAGACACCTATTTGCTTCTTCTTCAGAGATAATGGAGCTGATGTATTCATCGAAGAAAAACCAACCTTCGTTGGGATATTCACATGCATAAGCAAGACTCTCAGTGGTGATTGTGATTCTTCGACCTTGAAGAGTTCCAGAGACGTTGAAGTCTTCTTTGTTGGTGACAGCAGAAGACTAGAAGCTTATCACCATGGATGGTGAGTAAGAATAAATTATGGAGCAAAATGGTAGCCAACCAATACCTTCTAACTCAGCCATGATATCCCTACCATTGTTTTTTTATTCAACCAGGGAAAAATGTACTGAATCCACAATTTCATTTTCAATGAAAGTAGCCATTGAAAGGATTGAGATAAAAGTTTTTGAGAAAAGAGGGTTTAGAGTTTAGGGATTCAAAGAGAGGTTTATCGAGTGAGAAGTATATGGAAATAGTGAAAGGTTTAAATAGAAAGAGAGGGATAAAAGCCAGACAGTCTTTCAAAATTATTTAAGAACTCATAATAAATGGAGAGGAATACACCATTTTAAAATGTTTGAAAACATATGCCGTTCCTAATAATTAGGAATAGTTTTCTAGAAATTTGAAATAAATGCTCAAAATAGTTATTGATTTATATTAAATATTTTTGCAAAGAAATGGTTAGTTTTACCAAATATTCAAATGACAAATTTTCAAAAGAGTCCAGACTAATTTTTGACAATCTTTTGTTTAATCAAAAATAGTTCATGTGAGAATTTAAAGGAATAATGAATATAATCATTTTGAGATCGAGAGAGAGATAATCAAACCTATTTTGATTTTACTTTCCTTTGTCAGTTTATTAGAGATCTTTTGAGTCTTGATCTTCCATACACCAAACTTTATGATCATCTAATGTGGAGAAGCTTGTCAGAGCATTTGATTGAAGACTTCTTCCATCTTCGTGCTTGAATCAGGTCTTGAGGGCTTGACTCTATGCTTTCTTTCTCATGATGTCCATGAGCTCTTGATCTTCTTCAGACTTTTGAATTCTTCAAATAGTGAGCAACTTCTTTTTTTAGCCTTCATCAAAGTGGATTTCTTCATGGATCTTCTTCCTCTACACTCGTTAGAGTGTTCAACAATAGAGGCCATGCTCTGATACTAAATGATGGTTCAGAGAACATACTTAAAAGGGGGGTTGAATAAGTGTTCACTTTTTCAAACCAAAAAGTGATATTTAAATCTAACAGCGTTTTGCACAGTGGACCAGACTTTTGCTTATGTGGAGAGCGCGATTCTTTGATTGAGTAAGCGTTATTTACCAGACTTTTACTATCAAAGATATTAATGATAATGCACCAGACTTTTGATAATTAAAAAGTCATAGAGAAAGAGATAATATACAAGCAATTTATACTGGTTTACCTCCAACTCGGAGACTACATTCAGTATCTTCAAATTTGAAGGATTTCCACCATGTAAAGATCATTTACATCAGATGTTAAGTATTATTGACTTTAGCCACTCCTAGCTTAAACACAACCCTTGCTTCTGAATATTCTTGAATCCAGCCACTCTTGGCTTGAGCACAACTCATGCTCTGAGTATTCTTGACTCCAGCCACTCCTGGCTTAAGCACAGCCTGTGCTTTAACACAACAGACCCCTTTGGATTCCTATGAGTATTACTTTGCAGCACCCACTCTTGGGGCAGACCCTGTAACACCCTCTGTTAACTAGGACAATCCCTCCCACTAGATTATCCTGGTCAACTGGGAGGTTACGAGTTTTAGAAAAATCTGGAAGTTTTTTTTATACAAGAAAACTTAGTGGAATAGTTATACCTTATATACAACATAATCATATATAATACATGGTCGTAATAGTAACTGTACATATTGAAAGTAAAAGGGCACGTACGCTCCCATAAATGAAAATAAAATTCAACCTATTCTATTCGACCTTGGTTCAAGAAGAGCCTGGCTAATCCTCGATGCGAAATCTGTATCTATCCCTATGATGTCTGGTAAAATTTAGCGTAAGGGTGAGTCTCGACCTCTACAACGATCGGGAAGTGTCATCATTGACACCCGCCCCACATAGTCCACATGAAAACTTAAACAATCATCGTCTTGGGGTTCCTAATTAGTTTTCTCTAAGTTATCTTTCCTAACTCATCCCTACCAATCGTCCCTGAATGTACAATTCTTTGATTTCCCTTTTACCACTAGTCAATTTACATACAAATATGAATTCAATCACAACAATCACCATCACACAGATAAGATAATTCAATGCATGAATTCATTTTGTTTATTCTAATCGTTTCCTTAGTCATCATGATGCATGTGGGCCTCTTTCTCATCATCACATCATATCGGAATCCGTCCTGCCCAAGCTGCCCTTAGACACAACATTTTCACACTAGAGTGACCGGAGTACACCAACTCCTCATATCACAACACAGGGTACTCATGGACTCGCAGTCCTAATATCATGGATCCAAAACACATATCATCATTTCATAATAGGACTTGGCTCTCCACGGTCCTAGTAATATTGGTCTGAGTCAAAATACACCAAGATTGTATGGTTTTGCCCAACGTCGGGATGCTACCACCGAGCCATTAGGGGTCCTCTCCCGTTACACTCCTGAGATCCAACCTCAGGGATTGAATCCTTATATCCTTCAATGTACCCATCGCTGCGGCTCTAGTTCACATTAAGTCTCATACACATGATGCATGTTACATATATTTTCTTCTATCAATTCATTAGTCATCGGTAGGGTCCTTTCAGAGATCATTCCTAACATCAAGTTCATTTCTTAAAATCCTCGATTAAATATTTTTCTTTAGTCATTACTCCTTTTGTATTTACTCAGTTCACAACATAACTTATCTGATTATTAGAAATGAAATGAGTTCTGATTATCCACAAACCTCAGGGTAATACTGGCACCGTAGCGCCCATCATCACATCGGATCCGATCTCAATTTCATTACATTATTTTTCACAACTCAATCATCATAGGATCCGTACCGAGACATCTCCTCATTCATTCATTCTTTTTTTTATTTATTTCAACATACTCATTCAATGCATCATACAAATACCATTCATCACATTATTCATTTTGTTAACTCATGATATTCTTTAAGTATTTCTACCATATCCCATTTCATACGTATGTCATCATATCACAGTCATCACATATGTTCATTACATAACTTGTAACAACCCTGATTTTCTGAAATAGAAGCCCAAGCTCTTGGGACCTTTGAGAATACCTTGTTAGGTATTTTAGGAGAGCGGGGCTTAGGCCTGATCCCTAAATCATCATTATAGTGTAAGAAAGTAAGATTTAAGAGAAGATGAATAATGAATTATTCAGTCAAGTGAAATAAGTGAGCAAGAGAAGTTTGTACAATAGTGACCCTTAGAGAGGCTCTTGATTAATAATGAATTATGTGAAGGAATGAATGCGTTGAATTCAACAATTGATCTATCTCTGAGGTATTTATATTCATGAATATATTCTTATTATTATTGCTAGACAATTTATGAGTATGCTTAGCTTTGATAATTTATAGATGATGATAGTCAATTTTGGTTATAATGAATTGGAATGTTCAGAATTGTTTAAGTATCTGGTTAGATTTTAGGACTTGGTGATTTATGGAGCCCAAGATTTCATAAGACTTAATTAAGCCGCTTTAATAAAATAATTACTGAATAATACATTATTTTGATATTAACGGGTAAATGAATATTATTATTAAAGATTTTAGTTAATTAAGATAAAATGAAGTGGACAGATAATATCTATTTTGGTATTTAACATTATTAGTAATAAGTTTAAAATGTGAAAAGTGTATTTATAATAAAGTTTAGTTAAGAAATTAATTAATTAATATTTTAATAATAAACGTCGCTGGTTCCTCATATTTGAACTGTGGGGCCCAACCTGAGGTCAGACTTTGGTCGTTCGACCCAAGACTAGTGATCCAGTAAGGAAACTAGTCCTCTTAGTATCATTTTATAAAGAATCAAGGGTACCTGACTTGGCATAACCGGCCAAATCAGAATCCTTAACGCCTCCTACGTTTGACAATTCATATACCTCGGGATATCCGATGGTGACACGGTTAGTCTCTGGTGACTCCTTTCAAAGTTTTAGGAACTTTTCATGCAGAGGCTGAAACTCGGTTCGGACTCTATCACCTCCATTTTTCCATAACTTGGTTTCTTTAAAAATTGTTTTAAAACTTGACCCGAATACCTTCGGTGTTTTGGACCTAAATTTTGCATACGACCTTGGAATTGAGTGATCTTGGTCTCAAACTCTTCGTTTTGAAAAGATCTTCAACCTCTGTTTCTAACCTCGAACTCCAATTCTCACTCTGTCAACCCCAAAATCAAGAATTAAGCATGCTTGCCTTAAATTTTCATTGTTAGGATGTTTTTCTCTACACCTGATTTACAAAAAAAATCATAACTTTTTCATACAACCTCTAATTCACACAAACTTGGTGTCTAAATTTTTGTAACAAAATTATATATGTTTTTTTATGCAGACCTTGAAGGCTGATTCTTTCTAGATTGGTACAGTTTAATGAATCTCTATAACCCCTGGGCTGCTTCGTTTTAATGCTGACTGCCCGTAGAAAAATTTGTATAACTCCCTCGTCCGGTACTCAAATCGCTTCTTTCTTTTTTGCTATGAATCCATATCAAAATAATCTACAACTGTTTTGAAGAGCACGAAACCTAATTCTAAAAAGATAATTTTTAGTGAATTTATTTCTAAGCACCTAAGTGATTCAGAAACTTTTAGGGCATCTTGTCATAAATCAGACATATCTCGGGCTACCGATATCTTATCATCGCGTATGATATATTAATTTAAAGAGAAAAAGAAGATCTATAACTTTTGTGTTACAAGTTTCCTCTAATTCTGAATAAATGAATTATCCTATATTTATCTTTAACGTCTCTATTTCCTGGTTCATTAAATTCTGCACATTTTGGTTTCTTGCCCAACAAGTTAATTTCTTGGCCACCGAGTTTTTGACCACCTCATCACCCCCTAGACAAATGTCACTGTCCATCTCTCCCCCTTCACTCAGCTGGCTATAACATCCCAAATTTTATATAAATGATTAAATATAAGGAATAAATATTAAATAATTATACATGGATTAATAAATGTCCCAAAATGTTGAAAATAATTAAATTAAGATTTATGAAGATTATTCATAATTTATTGAGGCTTTAAGAGCTAAAATTATACCCGGTTAAGATATGGGTGTCAAACCAAGTATCTCGGATTGAGGTACTGTTGGTCAGGGCTGTTAAGAATATTATTGGGAATCCAAATATGTATTCGAAATAATTTTTAGATAATGTATTGAGCCCAAACTTAGATCCTGTTTATTGTGAAATGGTAAATTTTTAATGAGACGGTTAAAATTAAAACACAAAACCCACTTCACTCTCTTCACTTTCATGCTGGTTTTTGTTTCCTATTGGTAACTCTTTTCTTTCTCTCCCACTTTATTCATCTCTTCTTCCTCTCTAAACCTTGAAATGGCGGTATGCCAATCTCCTCTCCCATTTTCATATTTCATTGGAGCTTGAAGGAAGCTTGTGGCTTGGAACTCTCTCCCCTGATTCTCTTCAAATTTTTATGCTCTCTTCACCCTCTCTTGGAAGCCCACTATTTTCATTGATTGAGGTGTGTTTCTCATCATTTCTTTGAGTTTGAACCCTTGGCTATGGGTTTTGGGTGGTGGATAAGTGATTTAATGTATATGGGTTATTGAGAGAAGCCATTAATATGAAAACCCTAAGGTGGGGTGGTTTAAATGCAAGCTTTTATGAGCCTTTAATGGAGTACATGAAATTAATGCTTGAAATGATGGAAATTAATGAGTATTTATGCTGTTGTTGGGTTTTTAGTGAAACCCTAACTATGGAAAATTAGGGGAAATATAAATGATGATTGGAGAATATGTTTTGAGAAGAAATATATGATATTTGAATGATGGGTACGAGAGAATGTATTAGGAGAATATTTATTGATGATGGTAGAAAGCATTAATAATGGTGGTAATTGCCATTGGTGTGGGTAGAGTTATAAATGCATAATAATAAAACTTGAATGCTTAACCCATGGTGGTTATGGTGAAATTAATGAAATAAAAATGATTTGATAGTGAAAATGTTGAATGCACCAAGTATTAAATTAGAATATGTAAGTCTTGGTGATTTTGAGTTGAAATTAATTATGTGGTGCCTTATGAAATGTAGGACTCATTCCGAACGATGAGGCGGGAACATCGTATCACTCGGAATTCTTCTGTTGAGGTAGGAAAGGAGTTTTATATTAAAAATACATGGATTGAGTAATGTTTGATTGTCATATGTGACAATATGCATGTTTGCCTTGCTTGTGTGGTAATGACAATTTGAGATTGTTAAACATGATGATGATAATTGTGCTTAGCAATATGTATTGTGCATTTGGAATATTTATGGTGTGCTAAATGGTGATGTTAAATTGCTTGGCTAGAGTGATGCCTTGATATGATGTGATTGTGTTATATTCACCATGAATTGGGAATAATCATTATTGATGATGAATGAGAATGAATGTGGATGATTAACATACCTTGATTATTGATGAAAGATTGATGATTGTAGTTGATGATTTTGATGCCATTGTGAAAGATGAAAGTGTTGAATTGTGATAATGAAGAATTATGGAAAATGCCACATTAAAACTTGAAATAATGGCAATGACCAATGATAATAAAATCCACTAAGAATTATATAGTGCTGTTGGTAATGGTGATGATTGATCACTAGCATGATTAGGATGCATAGTTGTGAGAATGCATATGATTTGCATTACATTGCATCCATGGCATATTGCATAGCTGCCGGTGTTGGAATGTTAGGGAATTCCCCTGGTTGGCCGAGTGGGAGGGCGGATCTGTGCACGAGCATTCTTATATTCCCTTGTGACTCGGTGTGTAAGTCATGAAGCTTCCCATGTATAGCTATGGGGAGCTGCATGTGGTTAACCCTGTGGGGGTGGCTCTTTGAGGAGCGAGTGTCCCCTGTGGTCCTTTGGATCACTACTGCCATGGTATGAATCATGGTTGGCCTGCAACACCTTTATGTTATTTATGGTATTTACCGCGGTCAGGGTGAAAATGGCCAGGTGTTGTAAGATGGGCAATGCGGTTTGGTATCAGTAAAACCTAAAGATTTGCATGAAATTTGATGATAAGTGTACACATTTTACCACTGTAGTAGGAGTATGGTTGTGTGATCATGCTTAAATCCCACAAATTGGTGTTTATTCCCACAGTCAAATCCGTAATTGATATTACTCCATTGTGCATGTGCATTAGCCTAAGAGCATTTGCATATAGCTAGAAGGTATGCCAAAGATGATGAGAAATTGTGATGGTTGTGATTGAGTGAGAAAATACCTAAAGACAACATAAGAGATATGATTACAAAGAAATATATTGTGTTTGGTAGTCATATGTGTGATAGCCCAATATGATAAGGAACTTGATTGTGTTTATGCTTATATACTTTGTTATGATTCATAGAGATGATTAAGTTATGTGTATGTTGGTGAGATGATGATGATGATGAATGATACATTGATGCAAAGTATACATGACATTGAATGCATATGCATATAATCACATTGTATTTATATTTATCCTTTGAAATGTATAACTCACTCTCCAATATTGTCTATTTTTAGCTTTATGATGCAGGACATCCATAGGGTGAGATTACATCCCTTTTTGAAGTGCTAATTTTGGTGATGGAGGTAAATTAGTGTATGGGGAATGCCTTGGCCGATAACCATTGATTTTGTATAGCATATGGTGTTAATATATGCTTAAGATGAATTTGGGATTAGTATGTGTTCATTTTGAAGATCATAGATGAAAATTGGACCTTTAGGTGTATGACTAATTTTTGATTATGACCTAGACAATGTATGATGACAATTGTGATGTTGGAATTATTTCCCTAATGATGAATGGATGATGTTATTTCATGAATTACAATGTTTTATGTAGTATGTGTGAAGTTGAGTTTTGATGTTATGCATAATTAAGGAACTGATATGGTCAAAATGAGTTTTATGAGATTTGGATGACATGTAATGGTTCCAATAGCTTAAATGTATGATTTGTGATTTATAGAAACTGGAATGGGCCAATTCCATTGAGAATTGACCCCTAAGTTGCATCAAAAGGCCTCAAAATGGGTTAAACGTGTTTATACGCATAAGCCTCTGATTTTTAGGAATTTTTTAGTAAGGCCAGTGGCTACGCGTCACAAATAATGTATTTTAGCTGGTGTTAAAATTTAGTGACCAATGGATTTGATATGAAAAAGATAGGGTGGATAGAAGTTAGATTTTACAGTATTTTTAGGTAGGTTCTGCATAATGTCTGTCTTGAATTGATTCAATACCTGTTTGAATTGTATATAAATTGATTCATTTGTCCCTATTTTTACTGTTCATGTTGTTGTGCACGCATGAATCGATTTACCAAGGGGTTGAATCGATTCATTCACCTATTGCACCGCTGATTTGCAATCTAAAATGCATGAATTGATTCATGCCAGCCTCGAATCAATTCATGCCTCTAATTCTTCAAAAAAATTTATGTTTGGCTGTATGTTGTGTACCATCGAGCCATGACATGATTATATATCAATGTGTAAGCATATTTACCATATTTTAGCAATCAATGCAAGTACTTTTAAACCTCTTTTCATCTCTTTCCATAACTCTCAAAATAACTTGTGTTTCCGTTTATCCTTGTTGATGATCATATGATTAATTGTCCAAGGAGCACTCTTGATCAAACTTACATACCTTCTCATATCTTCATATAAGGGATAGGTTCTTTTAAATGGGGGTTACTCGTTAAAGTCTCACCTCGTGATTTCCTCCATTCTTTACTTGTTTTAAAAATCGTGAAAAAGTTACCCTCATTTCTATTAATTTATTTTAGGGTCGTCCCAACTTGGTATCAAAGCATTGATTGCTCTTTGATGAAGACTTCATTGATGTATGCAAGCAATTATGGTTTATGATTGAATTGTATGAATTGTAATTGATTGAGTTATGGACTTCTTGATTTAATTATGACTGTTTGGCATTGAATTGAGGTTGGTA
Source organism: Clitoria ternatea (assembly GCA_037962975.1). Classification (NCBI taxonomy): domain Eukaryota; kingdom Viridiplantae; phylum Streptophyta; class Magnoliopsida; order Fabales; family Fabaceae; genus Clitoria; species Clitoria ternatea. The sequence goes on from CM075669.1 coordinate 185,186,523, forward strand.
TGCTTGTTGTTTGAGTCCAGCCAAGATTCCTTACACTATTTACCTTCAATGATGAATATGTTGTGATTATGCATTAAGATTGATATAATTTTATGATGAGATATATGATAGGCCAATAAATGTTGAAACCTCTATATATATGTATGGGTTGAAGGTTAATTATTTGGTCTAGTTTACTCACGTGTGAGCCATGTCTTAATGTATAGGCGTGAAACATGGCTGGTAGGCATAACCGTGAAGCTGCTACTATTGTAGCTGCTTTAAATTGTTTTACGGATCTTTTGGAAAGATAAGGCCAACAAAATATGGGACAAGGCACCCAAGGTCTTGATTGATTTCTTAAGAGGAAACCTTCTGAGTTCCATGGAGGGTATAAGCCTGAGGATGCTTATGTTTGGATCAATGACTTGGAGAGGAACTTTGCAAGCTTCGATTGTTCTAAAACTCAAAAGGTGGAGTATGCGGTCTTTATGGTCCATGATGAAGTTGAAGCATGGTGGCGTCTTACTAGGGGGCGCATGTTGTCTGCTAATGTTCCCTTAGTTTAGGAAAATTTCAAAGTTGAGTTTTTGAAAAAGTACTTTTCGGGGAGCTACAAAAGTAAGAAAGAGCTTGAGTTCATGGAGTTTAAGCAAAGTGAGATAACTGTGGAGGAGTATGCCTCCAAGTTTGAAGAATTATGTGTATTTTATCCTCCTTATCAACAAGAGGGTACCAAGGCTTCGAAGTGTATGAAATTTGAGAATAGTTTGAGGCCCGAGATCAAGCGGGCTATATGGTATCAAGAAATTAGAAGCTTTTCGACGCTTGTGAACAAATGTCACATTTATGAAGAAGATGATGTGGCTCCTTTGAGTCATGACAAGCATGAACCCAAGTTGAAGGGTCAATCCTCTAACTTCAAGAGGCATGGTCAATTTAAGAAGAAGAGGTTCTTTCATGGTGGATCCTCCAATGTAAGAGGACATGGTGGATATAGAGGCAGCAATGGAAATGGTAATCAAGGTCGTGGCAATGTCCAAGGCCTTACTTGCTTCAAGTGTGATGCTAATCATTTGGCACATGATTGTCCACATAATGTGGTATGCTACCAATGCAATCAACCAGGACATATTTGTCCTAATTGCCCATTGAATGCAAGAAATGCAAATGTTAATACTCCCGCTTACATGAACCATAATGCTAACCATCGAGGCCATGGTGGTTTTGGAGCCATGGTCATGGAAACGGTAATGGTCATAATGGTGGCCGTAATAGTTGCCGCAATGGTGGCCGTGGTGGAAATCATAATGGTAGGCATAATGGTAATGGTCGAGCAATGACCATGGTGGAGGAAATGGTAATCATAATAGTGGTGATCAACCACAAGTTACTGGAAGAGTTTTTGCCGTTACTGGTGAGGAAGCCGCTCAAGCAGAAGATCTTATTCGTGGTGAGTGTGAAATTCTTGGAACCTCAGTATGTGTTATCTTTGATTCCGGTGCTACTCATTCATTTATTTCTGAAGATTATGTGAGGCACTTGAAAGTGCCTGTTTGCATGATGGAAGGCTTCATAATGGTGACTACACCGACTGATGCTTGTTTGAGATCGATGACTCGATGTGAGAATATTGAGATGATTCTTAAGGGTAGAAAGTTTGTTGTATCCCTCGTGTGCTTACCTATGAAAGACTTGGATATTATCCTAGGCATAGATTGGTTATCTGCCAACAGAGTCTTGGTGGATTGTCATAATAAGGCGGTGATCTTTCCGACTTTGAATGCTGAACACTTTGACCTGCATGGTATCTCTCAGCTTCTTGTAATATTCTATATGGTTGATGGGAATGGTACTTCCCAATCTTGTGAAATTCCCATTGTTTCTGAATTTCCTGATGTTTTTCTAGATGAGATTCCTGGATTGCCTCCTCCATGTGAAGTGGAATTTTCTATTGATCTTATTCCTGGCACTAAGCCTATTTCTCGAGCTCCTTATAGGATGTCTCCTATGGAATTGTCCGAGCTTAAAAAACAAGTTGAGAAATTACTTGAAAAAGAGTTTATCCGCCCAAGTGTGTCTCCTTGGGGTGCTCTTGTGTTACTATGAAAAAGAAGGATGGAAGCATGAGATTGTGCATTGACTATCGCTAACTCAATAAATTAACTATCAAGAACAAATATCCTCTTCCTCGCATCGATGATCTCTTGGATCAATTGAAGGGTGCCATTGTATTTTCCAAGATTGACTTGCGTTTTGGATATCACCAAATTCAGGTAAAGACCAATGACATTCCAAAAATTGCCTTCCGAACGCGATATGGCCACTATGAGTATGTGGTGATGCCTTTTGGTGTGACAAATGCTCCCGTGATCTTCATGGATTACATGAATCGCATCTTCCATGAGTATCTTGACCAATTTGTCATGGTGTTTATTGATGACATTTTGGTGTACTCTAAGAGTCATGAAGAACATGAAAGGAATCTTCGCCTTGTGTTATCTATTCTTCGAGAGAAAGAATTGTATGCCAAGATCTCTAAATATGAATTCTGGTTGAATAAGATTTCATTTCTCGGTCATGTGATCTCTTGTGATGGTGTTGCTGTCGATCGATCAAAAGTTAAAGCTGTTATGGCATGGGAAAGACCGACGTCTGTGATGGAAATAAGGAGTTTCCTTGGTCTTTCCTGTTATTACCAGAGATTTATTGAAGGATTTTCCCGTTTAGCTTTACCATTGACAAAGTTGACTCATAAGAATCAACCATTTGTGTAGACTCTCAAATGTGAAGAAAGTTTTCAAGAGTTAAAATTGAGACTTACCACCGCACCAGTATTAGCCTTGCCTGATTTGCTGGATGATTTTGTGGTGTACTGTGATGCTTCTATGCATAGTCTTGGTTGTGTGTTGATGCAAAATGAATGTGTGATAGCTTATGTGTCGAGACAGTTGTGACCGCATGAGGTTAATTACCCCACACATGATCTCAAATTGGCGGTGGCGGTGTTTGCTTTGAAGTTATGGTGACACTATTTGTATGGTTTGAAATTTATGGTCTTTAGTGATCACAAAAGCCTTAAGTACTTGTCCGATCAAAAGGAACTTAATATATGCCAATGGCGATGGGTGGAGTTTCTAAAAGACTGAGTTCGAGTTGAGGTATCATCCCAGAAAGGCAAATGTAGTTGCCAATGCTTTGAGCCAGAAGTCGTTGCATGTTTTCGCAATGATGGTGAAAAAGATAGAGCTAATTGAGCAATTTAGAAACTTGAATGTGGGTGTGGAATTATATACCTTAAAGAAAATGTCCCTTGAAATGTTGAAGGTTGCAAATGTGTTCCTTGAATGTGTAAAAGTGCAACAAGTGAAGGATGAGTATTTGATTGAGATGAAAGAAGCTCAAGCTAATGGGAAGAATTCATTTTTAATGGAAAGTCATGATGGTATTTGGCGTATGAAGGGCTGAATATATGTTCCATCTGGTGGTGATTTGAGAAGATTGATGCTTAAGGAAGCTCACAAGAGTGTATTGAGCATTCATCCTAGTTCCACTAAAATGTATCAAGACTTAAAGAAAAATTTTTGGTGGCCTGGTATGAAACGTGATATGGCGAAATTTGTAGCATCTTGCCTTGTTTGTCAGAAGGCTAAGGTTGAGCATCAAAAACCATCTGGTTATTTGAGACCTTTGGAGATCCCCGTTTGGAAATAGGATAGTATTGCTATGGACTTTGTTTCTGGTTTGCTCAGAACTCGTGCTGGAAATGATGCTATATGGGTAATTATGGATCGGTTGACAAAATATGCTCACTTCCTACCCATGAATATGAAGAGTTCATTGGGGAAATTTGCCCAGTTGTACATAAAGGAGATTGTTAGATTACATGGTATGTCATCTAGCATTGTATCTGATCGTGATCCTCGGTTTACTTCCCGATTTTGGGGAAGCTTACATCATGAGTTAGGTTCTAAGTTGAAGCTTAGTTCTACTTATCATCCTCAAACCGATGGACAATCTGAAAGGACTATTCAATACCTTGAAGATTTGTTGAAGGCTTGTGTTCTTGAGTATGGTGGGTGTTGGGAGAGATTTTTTCCATTGATCGTGTTTACTTATAACAACAATTACCACAGTAGTATCTGTATGGCTCTTTATGAGGCACTTTATGGAAGAAAGTGTAGAACGCTTCTATGTTGGTTGGAAACTGGTGAGAATTTGGCTTTAGGGCCGAAGATTGTTTAGGAGACTACCGAGCAAATTAGAAAGATACAAGAGAATATAAAGATTGCTTAGGACCAACAGAAAAGTTATTATGATAAGAGGCATAAACCATTTAAGTTTCAAGTGGGTGATCATGTACTCTTGAGGGTCTCATGTGATAAAGGTGTTGGAAGAGCTTTGGAAAGTAGAAAATTAAGTCCTAAGTTTATTGGACCTTATGAGATTCTAGAGCAAATCGGTGATGTCGCTTATCAGATTGCACTCCCTCTGCATCTTATGAATTTGCACAATGTGTTCCATGTGTCACAGTTGAGGAAGTATGTTCATGATCCCTTGCACGTGATCCCTATTGATGATGTTGATGTGCGAGATGACTTGTCTATTCCTCTTGTTTATATTCGTATTATTGAGCATTCCCTGAAGAGGTTGCGGAACAAATTAGTGCCTTTGGTAAAGGTGGCATGGAAACATGGTAATATGGAGACATTCATATGGGAACATGAAGATGATATTCGGGAGCAATATCCGAATACGTTTGAATCTGGTACGTTAAATTTCGAGGATGAAATTTCTTTTATGTGGGGTGGATTGTAACATCCCAAATTTTATATAAATGATTAAATATGATGAATAAATATTAAATAATTATACATGGGTTAATAAATATCCTAAAATGTTGAAAATAATTAAATTGAGATTTATGAAGATTATTCATAATTTATTGAGGCTTTAAGAGCTAAAATTATACCCGGTTAAGATATGGGTGTCGGACCAAGTATCTCCGATTGAGGTGCTGTTGGTCAGGATTGTTAAGAATATTACTGGGAATCCGAATATGTATTTGGAATAATTTTTTGATAACGTATTGAGCTCGAATTGAGATCCTGTTGTTGTGAAATAGTAAATTTTAATGAGAGGGGTAAAATTAAAACACAAAACCCACTTCACTCTCTTCGCTTTCATGCTGGTTTCTGTTTCCTATTGGCAAGCATACACTCTTTTCTTCTTCTCCCACTTTATTCATCTCTTCTTCTTCTCTAAACCTTGAAATGATGGTGTGCCAATCTCCTCTCCCATTTTTCATTTTTCATTGGAGCTTCAAGGAAGCTTGTGGCGTGGAACTCTCTCCCCCCATTCTCTTTAAATTTTTATGCTCTCCTCACCTTTTTCTTGGAAGCTCACTCTTTTCATTGCTTAAGGTGAGTTTCTTATCATTTCTTTGAGTTTGAATCCTTGGCTATGGGTTTTGGGTGTTGGGTAAGTGATTTAATGTATATGGGTTGTTGAGAGAAGCCATTAATATGAAAACCCTAAAGTGGGGTAGTTTAAATGCAAGCTTTTATGAGCCTTTAATGGGGTACACAAAATTAATGCTTGAAATGATGGAAATTAATAAGTATTTATAATGTTGTTGGGTTCTTAGTGAAACCCTAACTATGGAAAATTGGGGGAAATGGTAAATGATGATTGGAGAATATGTTTTGAGAGGAAATATGTGATATTTGAATGATGGGTATGAGAGCATGTGTTAGGAGAATATTTATTGATGATGGTAGATAGCATTAATGATGGTGGATAATGGCCATTAGTGTATGACCCCTTTGATGGGTAGAGTTATAAATGCATAATAATAAAACTTGAATGCCTAACCCATGGTGGTTGTGGTGAAATTAATGAAATAAAAATGGTTTGATAGTGAAAATGTTGAATACACCAAGTATTAAATTAGAATATGTAAGTCTTGGTGATTTTGAGTTGAAATTAATTATGTGGTGCCTTATGAAATGTAGAACCCATTCTGAACGACGAGGCGGGAACGTCGTATCACTCAGAATTCTTCTCTTGAGGTAGGAGAGGAGTTTTATATTTAAAATGCATGGATTGAGTAGTGTTTGATTGTCATATGTGACAATATGCATGTTTGCCTTGCTTGTGTGGTAATGACAATTTGAGATTGTTAAACATGATGATGATAATTGTGCTTGGCAATATGTATTGTGCATTTGGAATGTTTATGGTGTGCTAAATGGTGATGTTAAATTGCTTGGATATTGTGATGCCTTGATATGATGTGGTTGTGTTATATTCACCATGAATGAGGAATAATCATTATTGATGATAAATGAGAATTAATGTGGATGATTAGCATACCTTGATTGTTGATGCAAGATTGATGATTGTAGTTGATGATTTTGATGCCATTGTGAAATATGAAAGCGTTGAATTATGATAATGAAGAATTGTTAAAAATGCCACATTAAAACTTGAAACAATGGTAATGAACAATGATAATAAAATCCACTAAGAATTATGTGGTGATGTTGGTAATGGTGATGATTAATGAGTGGCATGATTAGGATGCATAGTTGTGAGAATGCATATGATTCGCCTTGCATCCATGGCATATTGCATAGCTTTCGGTGTTGGAATGTTAGGGGATTCCCCCGGTTGGCCCAGTTAGAGGGCGACTCTATGCACAATCATTCTTATTTTCCCCTATGACTCGCTGTGTAAGTCATGAAGTTGCCCATGTATAGCTATGGGGAGCTGCATGTGGTTGACCCTATAGGGGTTGCTCTTTAAGGAGCGAGTGTCCCCAGTGGTCCTTTGGATCACAACTGCCATGGTATGAATCATGGTTGGCCTGCAACACCTTTATGTTGTTTATGGTGTTTACCGTGGTCATGGTGAAAATGGTCAGATGTTTCAAGATGGGCGATGCCGTTTGGTACTAGTAAAACATAATGATTTGCATGCAATTTGATGATAAGTGTACACATTTTACTACTGCAGTAGAGGTATGGTTATATGATCTTGCTTGAATCCCACAATTTGGTGTTTATCCCCACAGTCGGATCCGCAATTGATATTAATCCGTTATGCATATGCATTAGCCTAAGAGCATTTGCATATAGCAAGGAGGTATGCCAAAGATGATGTGAAATGGTAATGGTTGTGATTGGGTGAGAAAATATCTAAAGATAACATAAGAGATATGAATACAAAGAAATATATTATGTATGGGTAATCATATGTGTGATAGCCCAATATAATGAGGAACTTGATTGTGTGTATGCTTATATACTTTGTTATGATTCATAGAGATGATTAAGTTATGTGTATGTTGGTGAGATAATGATGATTATGATTATGAATGATACATTAATGCAAAGTCTACATGACATTGAATGCATCATATGCACATAATCACATTGTATTCATATTCATCCTTTGGAATGTATAACTCAATCTCCCGTATTGTCTATTTTTAGCTTTGTGATGTAGGACATCCATAGGGTGAGATTACATCCCTTTTTGAAGTACTTATTTTGGTGATGGAGGTAAATTAGTGTATAGGGAGTGCCTTGGCCGGTAACCATTGATTTTGTATAGCATATGGTGTTGATATATGCTTAAGATGAATTTGGGATTAGTGTGTATTCATTTTGAAGGTCATAGATGAAAATTGGACCTTTATGTATATGGCTAATTTTTGATTATGACCTAGACAATGTATGATGACAATTGTGAGGCTAGAATTATTGCCTAAATGAGGAATAGATGATGTTATTTCATGAATTACAATGTTTTATGTAGTAGGTGTGAAGTTGAGTTTTGATGTTGTGCATAATTGAGGAACTAATAGGGTGAAAATGAGTTTTATGAGATTTGGATGGCATGTAATGGTTCCAATAGCTTAAATGTATGATTTGTGATTTGTAGAAACTGGAGTGGGCCAATTCCATTGAGAATTGACCCCTAAGTTGCATCAAAATGCCTCAAAATGGGTTAAACGTATTTATGCACATAAGCCTATCTTTTTTAGGAATTTTTGAGTGCGGCCTGTGGCTACGCGTCATAAATAATGTATTTTAGCTAGTGTTAAAATTTTGTGACCAATGGATTTGATATAAAAAAGATAAGATGGATAGAAGTTGGATTTTGTAGCATTTTTGGGCAGGTTCTGCATAATATCTGTCTTGAATCGATTCAGTACGTGTTTGAATTGTATATGAATTGATTCATTTGTCCCTATTTTTACTGTTCATGCTATTGTGCACGCATGAATCGCTTCACCAGGGGGGTTGAATCGATTCATTCACCTGTTGCACCCCTGATTTGCAATCTGAAACGTATGAATCGATTCATGCCAGCCTTCAATCGATTTATGCCTCCGATTCTTCAAAAATCTTTATGTTTTGCTGTATGTTGGGTACCATCGAGCCATGGGATGATTATATATCAATGTGTAAGCATATTTACCACATTTTAGCAATCAACTCAAGTATTTTTAAACCTTTTTTCATCTCTTTCCATAAGTCTCAAAATAACTTGTGTTTTCGCTTATGCTTGTTGATGATCACATGATTGATTGTCCAAGGAACACTCTTGATCAAACTTACATATCTTCTCATATCTTCATATATGGGAGAGGTTCTTGTAAATGATCCGGGGTTACTCGTTAAAGTCCCACCCGTGATTTCTTCCATTCTTTACTTGTTTTAAAAATCATGAAAAATTTACCCTCATTTCTATTAATTTATTTTGGGTTAGTCCCACTGGCCACCTCCTTTTCCAGCCAATAGAAATTCATGCAACTCCTAGGCTCATCATCACACTTGCATCATACCACTCACTTAACCAACAATCTCTTTTTATTCTCTCTTTCAGTCACAGCCAGAGATCATAATCCTCCATACCCTCTCATTTCATCATCTACCTTTTGCTTTTGAGCCACCATCAAGCTGCCACCTTCTTCCATTTCCACGGCCAAACATCACCACCACCCACCTCCGCTCATCCAAATTTTATTATCTCTTCTCCTTGCTCCACCCATTCACGGTCCAGCCACCCTCAAGTCAGCCTCTCACTTTCAAGTCTCTTGCTAGCTTTGGTCTCAAGAGAGTGGTCTCTTCCTTTTGCTCAAAGGGTCCCAAAACCGCCAGCCAACCAAGCCATTCAAGGTAAGGGATTTTGATGTTTCCTCCTTGAACTTTGTCCTTAATCTTTCTAATTCCAAAAATAGTTTTTGTTTTGAGATCTTAGTGATGATTTCTTGCTGCTTGGAAGGAAAAACCGTGACTGCGCTCCCTTGTCCTAATCATGCATGTCCAATTTTCTAAGGGTTCGAAGGTTTAGACAATGATCAGAGGATGTTAGGACCGATCTGAAAAACCTTCAATTTTCTTCTCCAGGCAACAGCTATATCATGAGGTAAAAGGGGTCCTCATCTTGATTGATTTGAATTTTGGTTGCCTCATATTGTTGTTTGCATGTTAAGGAACCTCCCTTTCGAATTTCATCGCCATCCAACAGTCGAATCTTTAACCGTAAAATTTTTCGTAATCATTGGTTAAAAGTCACAGTTTTAGAATTTTTGATATTTTAAGAATTTATCTGGCGTAACTCGACATTCATGAAATCGAATAGATTTTATCGTTATTGGACCAACGAAAAGAAATTTAGAAAATTTAGTATTTAGGCGGGCCCGGTTTCATTTTGATATGGTTGTATAAATTAAATTTTATTTCGGATGTTATTATGTAATTTGTAGATTATTTTCCGGTAAGTCCCGCTATTAGGAATTAAGTAGATCGTTTAAATTTTATCGACGTTGTTTTGGGATTATCGCGTACCTTCGAGAAAATTTGCCGATCGGGCAAATAATAATAATAATAATAATAATAATAGTGATAATGAATTTTCATAAAGTAAGAATTTTAAAGAAAAATATGTGTAACAATATAATAGTAAGTTAACTAAACAATTGGGAATTCTTTTTTTAATAGAAAATTTTTGGAACTTTATTAAGGATTTCCATAACTTAGGCCCAAATTAAATTTTATAGGTTAGGTAAAGAAAAATTCAAAATAAGTGAATTTTTGGCATAATGGATATTAGAAGTTAAAAGAAGAAAATATTAGTGACAAATTTTTAGCAACCACTTTTAGTGACTACCTTGGTGACCATTTAGAAAAGAAAAGGAATGGTAACTTTAGAAATTTAAGAAAAAGGGATAGATTCAAAAAGAAACTTGATTAGAAAGAATGAACCTTGGAATTAGTTATTCTAGGAGATTAAAGAGATTTAGAATAAAGAAATAACAAACTAGAATCTAAAATTTTGGCTAAGGTTCTAAAAAGGACCCTAATAGATTCATAGGATTATTTCCTTGAATAAATGAAGTTAGAACCGGGAATTATTATTTTTTTAAAGTAATGCTATAGTAGAAATTAGGGTAATCACTATAAGTAGAAAAAGAAACCAAAGGAAATTTTATGTCTAGAATAAATTGGTTAGTAACTAAAAGATGGAATTTTGTGGTATACTAGCTTTAAGCTTATAACAAAAATAAATAGAATTGATTAAACTAATTGGCAAATTTTTGGACGACTAAACAATATTAAGATATCTTGAAGAGGTTTCTAAGTCCTTAAGCGGTAAATGGATGATCATAGAAAAAAGATGATTAATTATAATTAAGTGAATAAGTCAATTAAATTAGTCATTAAAGAGGGAATTATTTACTCTAGTAAGATCACGTTAAGAAAGACATTGTTATTAAGATCCAAGAAATTAAAGATAAAAAGGGGTACGTGGCTTATTTAGTAACCAAGAGGATGAATTATTCAATTCAAAACTCATCTAGGATAAAAGAGAAGAAATAACTAGTAAAGTCACTTAATAACCAAATAAGAGTTTATGAGCAGTGCGCTAAGATAATAAAAACCTGATAAATCAATTTTACTCAATCAAACTACGAGGATTATAAACAATTTTGATATACCCGAAAGTTCACCATACTATAGAATGTTTGATCCACGTACTACCAGAATACTTAAGACCATATAACATATAAATAATAAGTGAGTACTAATATTAATACAAATATTGTACACATGACCTTTATGGACACCGACTAGAGTAAAGTAACTATTAAATTAACATAGTAATATAAATGGTTGATGTGATGTGTTGGTAGATGTATGATCTTGAGTGATATATCTCCCAACTGTATTTCTTTGATGGATGTTATATGTGATGCATGGATGGTCGAGTTATGAAAAATCCTAAATGAGATGTATAAATGTGGAAAAGTGGTATCGGTAAGGATTCCATTGCGGCTGAATGTGAAAGTACACAAATATAAGTATTGATGGATGATGTAATAACGAAATACCCATGATATTGAGTTGTGGAATCTTATTTCATTTCTAGGAGTTGGAGAAATAAATTACAAACATTTATCAAAAGGAAAGGAAAATTTAATGACATTCGATATTAAGAAAAGAACCCGACGTTAGAAATGAAATGAGAAGATCCCTACCGAGAAAACATTCCATGATAAATATAATAGTCATATCATGCATCATACCTGATGAATAAGGGTGGCGTTAAGAAACTCCCTAGAGCATAACAGTGAGGGTTACACTAAAGAATCTGCCGCACCTTGATACCTGAGGCCAGTCTTGGGAGTATATTGGAAACGGGAATTCCAAATGGCGTCAAATTCACGCCCGTTGCCGGACAGCCCATGAAAAACCCTGATATACTTTGACAAAAGGCGGGATTTTCTATGACCGTGGCGTGCCTATTCTGTAAAGATTGTGATTGGTCATTATGATTATAGGACTATATGTCCTTACCCTTTTCAAAAACCAGAACAAGGAGAGCTTCGGTCGTTCTAGTGGATAGGAGGATAAGATGGGATTTGATTGATTGATGTGTTGTTATTGATGGAGTTTCATGCATCACGCTAGTGTACCATATTAGTGAAGAGATGAAATTCATGCAATACATTTCAATCATGATTATTTATATGTGATTATGTAGTGAATTGATAAGGAATTGGAAGGGTTTGTTAGGAGTAAGAGCGGTGACATAACTTAGAATATATATATATATATATATATATATATATATATATAAATCCCAAAGAGAGTTCAGTGAATTGATTAATATTAATCAAAATGTGTAGGGCGAGTTTCAGAGATAACACTCCCCGATTGTTGTGGAGATGGCGACTCACCTTTACAGTTGATTATTCCAGACCACCATCCAGGCACGTGTATCGCACGAGAGGAGTAGCACGCGGTGAGGATCAGGCAGGCCCCAGCCACTTGGCTGTGATTCCTGAGGACGCCCGAGTGGACATTCCACCACCACCACCACCTTAGTATGATGCAAAGAGACCCTACGATCAAGACGTGGAGGTCATTGAGAGCTTAGTTAGGCAGTATGGCGACCCACCTCATCCCATAAGTGTGGAAGAGCTTGAGGAGATGTCTAAGCGGGAGATGTGACGCCCCCAAAAATAGGGGGAAATTTTTCACGTTTTTGAAGAATATTAATTAATCAATAACTAGAGTAATGAAGTATCATCTCCATTCCCCTGGATCTATAATAAACCACTCTCATATATGAAGATATGAGAGGGTGTATAACTTTAAAACAAGACTTTTATTTAGATAATCAATCACATAAACTTCAACAAGAATAGTTGAAATATATGTTAATTCAAGAAGCACAAATGATTATGAAATATGGTTCAAGGATACTTCAATTGATTTCTAAAATTAGGACAAATATATGAATATTTAGTCTTAGAATTTAATGGGACATGTCACAAATATCACCTATTAGTCCCAAATTGAAAGTCATAAAAAGTTGGGTTTTAAGCCCTCTTAAACTTGAATTTTCCAACGCAGTGGGTTCGGTATTTTATGCCTCATGAGAGTTTGAAAACTCCAATTGAGGTAAGACCAATTTTCACACCTCCGTGACTTAATTGTCTACAACTTTCATGAAGAAGTCGGAGGCCAAAAATGTCATTAAGATGCCCAAATGGCCCAAAAACAGCAAAGAGCGCTTATCGGGCAATCCTGTTGTAGCTAATCGATTAGCCCAAGTACCTAATCGATTACAATTGACTCAGAAGGCCTGTAATCGATTACGAATACCTTTGTAGTCGATTACTCATGAAACAGAACGTCTATAATCGATTAGAAACACCTTTGTAATCGATTACGAATACCAGAATGCAGAAATTATGCAGAAAATGCATAATTTTGGAACTTCTAACCCCCCTAACTTTTTCATATCAACTCCAAACGCTACCAAATTTTGTCACCAACTAAAATACACCAATTGTGACGTGTGGCCACCGGCCTCACCCAAAAATTCTCAAAAATGAGAAAATTGTGCAAATAAATGCGTTTTGTCCATTCCTGAGCCTTTTTGAGTAACATAGGGGTCTATTCTCAATGGAATTGACCCGCTCCAGTTCCTATAAGTCACAATTCATGTATTTAAACTATTGGAACCACCACACACCATCTAAAACTCATAAAACTCATTTTGACCCTATTGGTTCCTTGCTCATACATTAAAACAACTATACAACATCTCCAACACACATCCTAAAGGCTATAATTCATGATTCTCAACATCCATTCATCAATTGGCTGAGATTTAAACATCACAATGGTATTATACCTTACCAAAGGGCATTAATGAAAATGAGCCATACACACAAGATCTCATTTTCCTACATGACTCCAAAATCATCATTTACCATATCAAGATTACAAAATTGGGCATATATGCACCATGTACCATACAAAACAAAAACACGCCGGACAAGGCTCTCCCATTCCCTTTCCATATATACCTTCTTCAAACTCAGCCTCCAAGATAGTAGGATTCAAGTCATACCTACATCAACTTTAAAAATGGCAACGGGGAGGTGAGTAACATAATCCAAATGAATTAAAGTCATACATTACGATGAAACATATGTATACTTGCTTACACATTATTCATTTCACCACATCATACATTATACATAACACATCTCATAATCACAAGTATACATTCACAATATCAATCATTTGGATTGCCATACACACACATAGGGTTAGTATTCCACTCTTTCCTTTATCAATTCTCATTCATCCGTTGCCACCATAGGCTTTCAACTAGGCATATCTCCAGCTATATGCAAATGCTCTTAAAGCTAATGCATATGCACAAGAATTTCTCATCAACAATTAATGCGGATCCGACTGTGGGAAAATATATTATTAAATCAATTATGGGACAAGCATAGGTATGCTACTATGCCCCTACTGCAGTAGAAAAAAATTGTGTACACATATATCTCAATTCATGCATGCTTACATTCTTATAATTTTACTGGTACCAAACCGCTATCGCCCATTTGTAGCACTAGTCACCCTGTGACTTGCGGATCAACATCGTGGCCTCCACTACCACAAGTGCTACGAGCCCCCCCCCCGAACACACATCGAGAGAGCCGTGTCCCGTCGGACACCGAGGTAAACTCGCTCACCATAGAGCCGACCGCCCACTGGGCCCGCCACATAGGGTGCCTAGTCACCAAACTATGGACAGCTTCGTGACTCATAAACCGAGTCACAGGGGAAAATAACAATACGCTCGTGCACTGAGCCGTCCTCCCACTGGGCCCGCCTAGTGGAACCCCCTAATATTCCACATAGACAGCTATGATATGCCATGGATGCAATACAAATGCAAATCAAATGCATCCTCACACTATGCATCCTAGATGCCACTCCACATTCAATCATTCATCACCACCACTTGGTGGATTTCAATATTCTCATTATTCTCATCCAATCCCAATTCTCTTTTGAACTCATTCACATCAATAGTTAGTGGCATACACATTCAATAAATCATACACACAATTTGGGATATTCACATCACAATATTATCCCAACATGATGCCACATAACAATCATTATTCTAAATGCATTCAAATCATAACATTATCACATCATCCATTCAACAATCATTAACATAATCATATATACATATTTTCACATCACCAATGGATGAAATCATGCATTTAGAAAAGTTACCCCCTCCTACCTCAAGTGAAGTAGTGATCAACGCGGTTTGATAGTCCCGCCTCGTCAATGGGGTCACTTCCTACATCACAATACATTATACAATCAATTTTCTACTTACTCATTAAGATTCAAATACTTATATATCAATAAATACTTGCTGTTTTTATTATTATAACTCTCAAAACTCTTTTATTTCATTTTATCCACCATAACTACCATGGTTAGGTGCTACCCTTTATTATTATGCATTCAACAACCAAACCCTTTCATGGGTTTCTCCATTACAATCTTCCACCAACAAAATATCATCACCAATGACCCTTAAACATCATATCTCACCTTTATCATCAACAATTAATACTCATCAACCTCCATTATGCATTTCCCCCAAATTCATGAAGTTAGGGTTTCATAAAATTTCCAACAACCTTCATAAATATTCTTCTCCTTCCAACAATAAATACATCCACTTCCTTACTTCACAAAGGAACCTTACTTTTATAAAATCCACATTAAACCCTTGCATTAATTACTCTTCTCAAGAACATCCATTCATATGCATAGCTCCCAAAACACATAATACCACATACTCTTAACTAAAACCTTAGCAAAAATATGGGTATACTTACCTCAAAACCCAAAAACAAAAATGGGTTCACTAGAGGGAGAGAAAGCTGTGAAAATGAGGAAGAGAAGGAGGAAGACAGCAGCTCCACAAGCCTCCTTCAAGCTCCACTTCAAACGAAATTAAGAAGGAGTGGAAGATGAAACCAAAATGCTAGGGTTTGGAAAGAAAAAGAGAGGAAAAATGGAGAATATGATGAAGAGAAGAAGAAGAAGTAAAAATGCCTAATACCATCAGTAAACACACGTGAATAAGCAAGGGAAAAATAGAATTTCCAATTTATTTTTAATCCAACTCATTAAAACTTCATCGTTTCTTAACCAACAGGTTCTCCGTTCGGGCTCAAACATAATCTAAAAATTATTCTGAATACATATTCGGATTCCCAATAATATTCTCTTCAGCCCTGACCAATATCATCTTATTCCGAGATACTTGGTCCGACACCCATATCTCAACCGGGCTTAATTTCAGCTCAACCGGTCTCTAAAAATTACCACAAATTCCCAAAATCTTAATTTAATTATTCTCAATAGTTTGGGATGTTAAATACTCCATATACCAATTTCTAATATTTATTCCAGTAATTAATTCTCTCATTTTAAAATTTAGGATGTTACAGGAGACAGCATTATTGGCAGATACCCTCAGTTTCCATCCCTTACCAGCTTCATCCTTGGCTCTACCTCTTGTCTAGCAGGCAGAGATTCCAACAGTACCAGTCCCAGCCAGCGCGGCTCAGAGGGAGCCAACACCAGAGTATGTTTCACTACCCATGGAGGAGGACGACGAGGATGATCTTGAGGAGTACCCCCTCGAGGATATGCCAGTAGGTTTAATAGATCCTATAGCTCTCCCAGCTTTGCCCCAGCAGCTTTAGTCAGCAGTCCCTCTTGTAGTTCATGTGGCGAGTAGAGTAAAGCATATTCCCATGCAGCAGTGAGTTTTGGTTATGACACTGATAAAGAGATATTTAGTGAGGCGACAGTGGGATGATTCCCTGGGTTTTCTCTGGATCATTTATAGGAGTTATATGTATGGAGAGACTGAGGAGTATATAGAGATGTCTGCAGCGACATAGAGTCTCCTAGCAGAGGCTTACAAGGCATACGTCAGTCGCCGATACCAGAGGGTCTGTGACATCAGTGACATACCATCCACGAGCACTACTCCTCCGGAACTATACTAGATAGCATCTGCTTCTGATCCTTCTGCATCCCCGTGGTCCAATGATGAGTTCCTGGGTGGAGATTCTTAGTGGTTAGGTTTATTTTTACCTTTATTTCCCTGTATTTTGTTTAGGGAGCTTGCGCGCCCCTTTTTGTTTCAAGGTACGGACTTGATGAAATAGTTGGATCATGTAGAGTATCTTTTGTATATGTATTATGCTTTATTACCACCGTGTGTTGTTATGTACAAAAAAAAATCTTCCACACTTTTCTTAAAATTAGTAACCTCTTAGTTAACCAAGTTAATCTAATGAAAATATCATCTTAGTTAACCGAGAATGTTACATAACTAACACACATACATCTAAGTACACAATCATTTAAAGTCACATATTCAATCATGTTACATAATTAGCCAATTGACGAGTACCATGTTGCATATAGTATCCATTATTTACTACGTCTTAACAAGTTATTACACATTTAATGTCACTAAAATTAAACTTATATAGGAAACTAGATGTAAGCACTCACTTTATATTCTTACATACTATTCCACTTATTTTTACTATACTGTTTATCTGATGTAGGCTCTTCATGCACTTTCTTGAAGAGAGATGGATCTAGGGTTCTTTCTCCTATCTTCCTTCAAAGTAAGCTTGAGAACTCTTCTTCTTCAAGGCAAGGAAACCGAAAAATCTAAGCCTAAGCTAGAGGAATGTGACGCCAAAACAAAGAAAAAGAGAGTGGAAATGGAAGGAGAGAAGGTGGACAATGGAGGAAGGCTTGGAAAAGAGGAGAGGGAAAGGTTGGAGGCCACTTCCTAAGATGTAGGAAGATAACTCCACTCACCACCAAGGGAGGGAGAAACCCCTTGGATAAGAGCTTGAGAGAGCTCTCAAATTCTAGAGAGAAGGAGGAGAATCTCTCACTAGGAAACACTTAAGTGCTCTCAAATTTTGTAAAATGAATTAATGGTCCTTGATTACAAAAGGAGAAGCCCTTATATAGGCCATGGAGAATTTCGACCAAGGACTAGCTAGATGGGCTTGGTCATGGATCCAAGGCCCATTAAGAGAAAAGATGAACAAATGGCCTATACATGGCCCAAAAAGGAAAGTACAAGACCCAAAAGTGGCCCATTTGACCTTGTAAGGCCCAAAGCTATCCTATAAGCCTAGAGAAACTATTTAGGAAGTATATTACAAGTAAAGTACACATAGATCCTCATAGGTTCCTTATTGGGCTTAGGCCCACTAGAAGAGAGAAAAGAGAAAAGGGCTTTATGGATGCTCTCTTTGGCCCGTTTGGTCTTTGCCCTTGTGAGGGGACCTCTATATGCCTCAAGTCCTTTCTCCAATGTAGTGCGAGGGTCTTCCTTGGGTATGTCCACATTATGCTCCCCCTCTTCAAAAGGATTTGTCCTCAAATCAAAGGCATCATCCTCATCATCTATATCAAAGGGAGACAAATCAGAGATATTAAAAGAAGCACTCACACCATAATCGCCTGGTAGATCTAGGACATAAGCATTATTATTAATTTTCTTGAGAATTTGAAAAGGCCCATCACCTCTAGGGTTGAGTTTGGATTTTCTCAAATTGGGAAAGCGTTCCTTTCGAAGGTGTAACCATACCCAATCTCCAACCTCAAAGGTGATCTCCTTTCTTTGTTTATTTACACAACGAGCATAATGTTCATTTTTAGTTTGTATTTGGTGTCTAACCTTCTCATGAAAATCTTTGATAAATTGGGCCTTTGCCTCTCCATCCATATGAAGGACAGAGTCAGAAACCTCAATGGGCAAAAGGTCCAAGGGTGTGAGAGGGTTAAAACCATATACAACCTCAAATAGACTATGCTTGGTTGTGGAGTGTTGTACCCTATTATATGCAAACTCAATGTGGGGTAAACACTCATCCCAAGATTTCACATTTTTGTGTACTAAGACCCTAAGAAGTTGTGAGAGGGTCCTGTTTACTACCTCTGTTTGGCCATCCGTTTGAGGATGACAAGTTGTGGAAAAGAGGAGTTATGTTCCTAGCCTTGACCAAAGAGTTTTCCAAAAATGGGTTAGGAATTTGGTGTCCCTATCAGAAACAATGGTTTTGGGTACACCATGTAATCGCACAACCTCTTTAAAGAAGATCTTAGCAATATGACTAGCATCATCAACCTTATGGCAAGGGATGAAGTGAGCCATCTTGCTAAACCTATCCATAACCACAAAGATAGAATCCATTCCCCTTTGGGTCTTAGGTAGGCCTAACACAAAGTCCATTGATATATCAATCCAAGGTGCACTAGGTGTTGGCAAAGGAGTATATAAACCACTAGGTGAAAGTTTTGATTTAGCCTTTCTACATACAATACACCTAGAGCAATGTTTTTGAACATCCTTTTTCATTTTGGGCCAATAAAAGTGTTCATGTAAGATAGACAAAGTCTTATCTCTTCCAAAATGACCCATGAGTCCTCCCTCATGACTCTCCCTAAGTAGCAGATCCCTTAAAGAGCTTCTTGGAATACAAAGTCTATTGGCTTTAAAAAGATAGCCATCTAAAATGTAGAAGCCTTTATGAGATGTAGAAGTGGAAGATGAGTTAAAGATGTTTGAAAAATCAAGATCATTTGGGTACAAAGACCTAATTTCATCAAGCCCTAACTTTGGCTCCTAGAGAGGTAAGTAAAGAGTGCCTCCTAGATAAAGCATCAGCCACAGTATTGGTTTTGCCATTTTTATACTTGATGACATAAGGAAATTGTTCCAAATACTCAACCCACTTTGCATGCCTTTTGTTTAACTTATGTTGCCCTTTTATGAATTTCAAAGATTGGTGATCACTATGTATCACAAACTCTTTTGGGATTAAGTAGTGCTCCCAAGTTTGTAGGGCTCTAATTAAGGCATAAAATTCCTTATCATATGTGGGATAGTTAATAGTGGCCCCATTAAGTTTTTCACTAAAGAAAGCAATGGGGTGACCTTCTTGTAAAAGCACAGCTCCTATGCCCACATTTGATGCATCACACTCAAGCTCAAAGGTTTTAGAAAAATTTGGAAGTTTTAAAATTGGAGCATGAGTGAGCCTATCTTTGAGATCTTGAAAGGTTTTTTCTTGCCTAGGCCCCCACACAAAAGAAACATTCTTTTTAACCAACTCATTTAAAGGGGAGGCTAAGGTTGAAAAATCTTTCACAAATCTCCTATAGAAACTTGCGAGACCATGGAAACTTCTTACTTCATTCACATTTTTAGGTGTAGGCCAATCTTGGATTGCCTTAACCTTAGAGTGATCTACCTCAACCCCTCTAGAACTAACTACAAAACCAAGAAAGACAATGGAATCCATGCCAAAAGAACATTTTTCAAAGTTAGCATAAAGATTGTTTGTTCTCAAGGCAAGCATAACTTGTCTTAGGTGGATTAGATGAGAGGTCATGGACTTTGAGTACACAAGAATGTCATCAAAGTAAACCACAACAAAATGCCCTATGAAATCCCTTAAAACATGGTTCATAAGTCTCATGAAGGTACTTCGTGCATTAGTTAGGCCGAAAGGCATCACTAACCACTCATAAAGGCCAAGCTTGGTTTTAAAAGCGGCTTTCCATTCATCTCCCTCTTTTATTCTAATTTGGTGGTAGCCACTTTTAAGATCAATCTTGGAGAAGATTGTAGATCCACTAAGCTCATCTAACATGTCATCAAGTCTAGGTATGGGATGCCTATACTTGATGGTGATGTTATTAATGGCTCTACAATCCGTACATATTCTCCATGAACCATCTTTCTTGGGTATAAGTAAAACCGGTAATGCGCAAGGGCTTAAACTTTCTCTAATCCAACCTTTGGAAAGTAGTTCATTCACTTGGTTTTCTATTTCTAAACTTTCCTTAGGGTTGCATCTATAGGCCGGTCTATTTGGCAAACTAGCCCTAGGAATAAGGTCTATTTGATGCTCAATGCCTCTAATAGGAGGTAACCCTTTTGGAATGTCTTTTGGGAAGAGGTCGTTAAATTCTTGCAAGATATTTTGTATCCCTTTGGGCAAGGGGGGAGGAGAGGTGCCCATTGAACATAAGGAAATGTTAGGGATATCTTTTGGATATATGATCAAGCAATGTTTTTATGAAAACATGGCATGTTTCACATCATATTTAGTTACAAAGAGATTAGGTTGGGAGTCATTATAGACAATAACTCCTTTCCCTTTATTGTTTTTTTTGTTTTTCTTTGGTTTTTCTAAACTCATATGGGAAGAAGATCCTAACTCTTTTTCTCTCTTAGCTTTCATTTGGATTTGGTCTTTGGCTACTTGTTGTGGAGTTAGAGGATGTAATACTATCTTCTTACCATCTAGTTTAAATGTGAGGGTGTTAGTGAACCCCTCATGAAGGACCTTCCTATCAAATTGCCAAGGCCTTCCTAATAGTATATGGGTTGCTTCCATAGGCACTACATCACATTTGACTTCATCTCTATATGTGCCTATGGTGAAATTGATTAGGACTTGCTTATTGACTACCATTTCCCCTTTTTCATTTAACCATTGTAATTTATAGGGACTTGGATGGTCTATAAGCTCTAATCCCATCTTTTTGACTAGTCTTTGGCTTGCAACATTTGCACAACTCCCACTATCCACAATGAGAGAACATAATTTGTCATTAATATAACATCTTGTATAAAAGATGTTCTCTCTTTGTGTTGTGTCATCGAGTTTTACATGACTACCAAGCAACCTTCTAATCATGTACAACTCACCATCATCCCCTAAAATATGCTCACTGTCACTGGAATCACTACTAGAGTCATCACTTGAATAGTGAGAATCAGAATTAGACTCTAATTGACTTGAGTAGGTTCCATTGGTTTTTAAAATCATTGTTCTTTTTGTTGGACAGTCTGAAGCAATGTGTCCTCTTCCAAGACACTTAAAACATTTTATGGAAGAAGATCTAGAGGATTATGATTTTGATGATGGTTCATGCTTATCATGTTGATTGCGAAAGACTTTGCCATTTTTGTGTAACTCACTTTGGGGTTTAGAGGAGGAAGTGCCCACTTCTCGCTCTCTAGGGTTTCTCTCAAACCTACCCTTACTTTCTACCCATTTTGACTTATAGGCTCTATTGTTATCCCCACTATAGGATTCTCTTTCCTTAAATTGGTTTTCTACTTTGGTGCATTGGTGGAGTAACTCTTCTATATCCATATGTGGAAGGAGTTCTACCCTATTTTTGATGTTCCTATTAAGCCCATGTAAGAACTTATGCATTAGGGTTTCCTCATCCTCTTCTAGATTGGCTCTAATCATGGCTATCTCTAAGGCTTTATAGTAATCTTCTACACATTTGGAGCCCTGTGTGAGCCTATTAAGCTTTGCTAATAGTTCACCCCTATAATAGTTAGGAACATATCTTTTCCTAAGGAGAGCTTTTAAGTCTACCCAATCATCTATGGGAGGGAAGTTGTCTCTTTTTCTCTCCTTACAAATTTGGGTCCACCAAACTAGGGCATAATTTTGGAAAGAAAGAGTTGCAATCCTAACTTTTTTTTCATCTTTTATTTGATGAGAGTTGAATATTTGTTCTACCCTCATCTCCCACTCTAAGTAAGCTTCAATGTCACTCTTTCCATTGAATGGGGGAATTTTTAATTTTACCTCTCTTAAGCTTATGTCATCTTTTCTATGTTCATGGTGCCTTCTTTGTCGTGTTTCTTCCTCATTATCACTAGTGTTATGTCTTTGATTTCTTTGTCTATGCCTAGTTCTAGGGGGTTCATTATGCTCAAGATTAGTTAGCCTAGCATTAATATTGTTTAAGCTATCCATTATGTTATGAAGCATGGTTTTGTTCTCCCTATCACTAGATGACATCTTTTAATATTGTTAAAGAAATTCAAGACAAAAACAAAGTATGTATAGACAAGCTAGTCGAGGAAGATGAATGCAATACAAGTGAAAAAAACACTTCAACAAACCTAAAATATCAATACTAGGTTTCTATCCTAAAGGGAAACAATGTCCTAGGTTGTCTTTAACTAGGTTAGTCCTATGTTGCTTATGTAAATCCTAAGTTGTCCTTAACCTAAGTTGATTATGGTTGTCCTAAGATGTTGCTAGTGATTAACTAACCCTAGACAAGCCTAACCAAATTCGGTTTTAAGAAGTAGTTACCCTAACAAAATTAGTTCAACTAACTAACTAAGTCTTAACAACCCTAACCAAAAGTAGTTAATTAGTTATGGAGGTTGTAACAAAGTCTAACCACTATAACTACCCAACTAATTCGGTTATGTATTAGTTAACTCAACTAACAATTAGTTATGACAACTAGAATTAGTTCTAACCACTAACCAATTAGTTAAGACACTCAACTAACTACCAACTAACTAACTAATTATAGTTGTAACTTCTAACTAACTCTAACCAATTAACTAAAAGTAGTTAACAAACAAATGCACATGCACTATCCTAATTCGAAATTTACTAAGCAAAAAGAAAAGTTTTAATGTCCAAAAAAAGTCCAATGTCCTTGTTGTGTCCAAAATACAAGACAAAATCCTACTACACAAAGCCTAAGAATTGAAAAACTTTGCCTAATATCTACTAGTTACAAAGTTTTTGCCTCCTTTACAAGTGTCTTCACAAGTCCTTCTTGATGTATAAGCTCCAACTTTACCTAGCAAAAGAACAAGACAACAACTCCAAACAAGATTTGGTTAATAGAAATCACAAAGAAAACTTTAAACCTCTTAAAAGTGTATCTCTCAAGTGTATGCCTTCTCTTAGAGATTATCAAGCTCAATCAATTTCCACACCAATCTCAAGTGTTTCAATATGCTACCCTCACTTAATGGTGAAATGGAGTGATCTTAAAAGTCCAAAAGAATACAAACTCAAGACAAAACTTTAAGAAGCAAAAATGACAAACTAAAAAGGCTTAAGAAATAATGGCTACTCAAATGGAATAGAATGAAGGTTCAAAAGTTAACTTGGAATGACAAGACTCTAAAAACAAATAAAAGTTCAAAAGAATGAAATCTAACTTGGAATAGAATTGAAAATGACAAAACAAGACAAACAAGCAAACAAATGCAAGAAACAAAGTTTAAGGTATAACCTAGCCTAGAAACTCTAGAGTTGCAAGAATAAGCAATGAAGTCTTAATGAACAAGTCTTAGAAATGTCAAGTAATGAAACAATTCTCTTTTGGTATTAGTAATTTCGAAATTTTGGTGATGATGTTTGGTGTCTCAAATTCAACTTTGTAATGAGGCTTTCTCTTTAACACTCTTTTTTTTTCTTCTTTGGTACTTTTCTTTTCTTTTGATACTTTTCTTTTCTTTTGATACTTTTCTTTTCTTTTGATACTTTTCTTTTGCCTCTCAAAATTTCAAGGTTACAACACCACTCTTATAATACCAAAACTGAAATGCACAAATGGTTCAACAAGTTCAATTAATGCTTCTTGCTTAAGGCAAACTATGCAACCTTCTCCTAAATTGAAGTATAGGAGGTGACTAAAATTCTTTTTGACAAGTTTTGTATTTTGATGCAAGCAAGATGAAAATAGGAATGTAAAAGAGATATCCTAATAGTGCAACAAAATTAAACCTAGAATCAAACTAAGAATAGAAACTAACAATCCTAAAAATTGAGTTGACTTTGGAGTGTCTTGAATGTGAGACCTCCCAACACTAGAATGGAACCTTTGTAGGAGCTAATCAAGATGCTTGAATTGCCCCTAATCCACACAGTTTGCACACTAAAAAGGGAGAAGCAATTAACTTCCTGGAACTCTAGAAAAGGTTCCACATGGCACCTAACTAACTTCCTAAATTGGCTCTAACTAACAACTAACAATTAACTAACATGTAACAACTACCTAACCACCTAACAACCGAATTTAACATGTGCCAATTCTGAAATTTTAGAGACCAAAACAGAATGGTAACAATTGCTAACTGAAAATGACCATTACAAGATGCAAAGATTGAAACCACAAAGAAACTATCACAAAAACTCAAAAGAACCAAGACTTTTTATGATTTTTTCTATGCTAACATGGCATTAATAAGGCATATGAGTGACTAAGAAATAGAATTCCAGCCAGCAAAAGAAGTGAAAACCAAAAATTAAAATGGAAGAGAAGAAGAAAAGAACCTCCCAAGGCTCAATGATACCACATGATGTAGGCTCTTCATGCACTTTCTTGAAGAGAGATGGATCTAGGGTTCTTTCTCCTATCTTCCTTCAAAGTAAGCTTAAGAACTCTTCTTCTTCAAGGCAAGGAAACTGAAAAATCTAAGCCTAAGCTAGAGGAATATGACACCAAAACAAAGAAAAATAGAGTGGAAATGGAAGGAGAGAAGGTGGACAATGGAGGAAGGCTTGGAAAAGAGGAGAGGGAAAGGTTGGAGGCCACTTCCTAAGATGTAGGAAGATAACTCCACTCACCACCAAGGGAGGGAGAAACCCCTTGGATAAGAGCTTGAGAGAGCTCTCAAATTCTAGAGAGAAGGAGGAGAATCTCTCACTAGGAAACACTTAAGTGCTCTCAAATTTTGTAAAATGAATTAATGGTCCTTGATTACAAAAGGAGAAGCCCTTATATAGGCCATGGAGAATTTCGGCCAATGACTAGCTAGATGGGCTTGGTCATGGATCCAAGGCCCATTAAGAGAAAAGATGAACAAATGGCCTATACATGGCCCAAAGGGAAAGTACAAGACCCAAAAGTGGCCCATTTGACCTTGTAAGGCCCAAAGCTATCCTATAAGCCTAGAGAAACTATTTAGGAAGTATATTACAAGTAAAGTACACATAGATCCTCATAGGTTCCTTATTGGGCTTAGGCCCACTAGAAGAGAGAAAAGAGAAAAGGGCTTTATGGATGCTCTCTTTGGCCCGTTTGGTCTTTGCCCTTGTGAGGGGACCTCTATATGCCTCAAGTCCTTTCTCCAATGTAGTGCGAGGGTCTTCCTTGGGTATGTCCACATTATTATCTAGTCCACATCATTAGCATTTCCTTAATTTAGTTCGTTATTAAAGGCATCTATCATTTGGTTTGATTCTTTATATACCTTTCAACTATATGTTTGTTAGGCGTTCTTTACTTAATTATGTATGATTATCTCCTTACTCAATTTAATTTCCTAAGGTCCAATTATGAACTTTTTAGTCATCATCAAGCGGTCTCATTGTTGATTTTCTTTTACTGATCCAATTAAGCTTTTATTAGTTAAATAAATTATTTCCTTGGTCACTAAAATGGTCACTAATTCTTTATGTATAATTACCAATTTAGTGATGTTCTTTCTAAATTCTCAACTACTAATTTTTAGTACCTTTTTCTTTACTCCTATCATTTCTAGTTATATTGACTAATTTACGTCCTTAGTTACATTCTTTTAGTCAACTAGAGTTTATTTTTTCTATGATATCAAATTGTTGCTTAGAAGTCTAGAAACTACTCTAACCTTTATATCATGAACTTAGTCAAACATTACTTAGCCACTAATAATTGTCATTTAATTTATAAGTCATTCTACTTCTTTTCATTACTAGCTCAAAGTTTAAATTCTAAAATCCTTCCTATAGCAATTAACGTTTTATAACTTAAATATTTATTTCTTATATAACATGCCCTAAAATCATTCTTGCTTAACTAATTATTTATGCCATGCAACACATAAATATTTTCTAAGTTCCTTTTTCACATATTTTATTGATTACTAAAATTTTTGACTCCTAACATCCATTTTTTTATTGGACTCCTATAATTATATTGATTCCATTTAAGTACCTACTTCTTGTCCTAATTAATTTATTAAGGTCTTTTTTCTATAACTTGTTCCAAATTGGACTATAAAATTCCCTTTTATTTCTTTTCTTTTTCTACTTTATTTACTTAGCTCATTAGAATGCTCAAACCCAAAATTTTATTTCCAATGAAATCTCGTCCCAAATTAGTTCTACTTCATTAAGTTTCTAAAGTCCATTTTACATTTCTATTTCAATTGGTTACTAAAGTTGGTCACTAAAATTGGTTTCTAAAATTCCTAAATTCTAATGCCCATTTTATTATGCTCCAAAAATTCCTTTTTGGGCTCGTTTTCTTTTCCTTAGCTAATAAATTCACTTAGACCCAATTCTCTTACTTATTAATATAACTTTCTCAAATAATCCTATCTTACTTAATTGTTCACTTTTCCAAAGTCAATTTAATTATTTAATCATCTTTCATAAAACTTCATGATATTAAAAACAATTCCACTTTTAGAATTTAGTAAAATAAAACGTCGTAACCGTCCGGTCGGTAAATCTTTCCTAAAAGCGCGATGTTGTCAAAATACTGCCGGCGATGCGTGGGATAAATTAATACCTAATAGTGGGGCTTACCGGAAACAAATTACAAATTACATATTAAAACTATAAAGTTTAAAATATAATCATACAACCATATTGAATCAAACCGAGCCCGCCTAACGCTAATTTTTCTAAGTTTTTCATTCTAATACCGATCACGATAAAACTTTCTTTTGAATACACCATTATTGAGATATGCTCAATAAAATTTATTAAAACACTTTTTAACGACATATTCCATTTAAGTTAAATACCGTTGACAAAAAATTACTAACTCAAAATCTAACCGTTGGGTCGCGATGAAATTTAAAATGGAGGTTCCTGGGTAGTAAAGCGATATTATAGAACGATTAAAAACAAGATCAAACGAGGTGAGACCCTTCTTACCTTGGTGGACAGCGGCTGTCCCGGAGGAAGAAAAATGGTGGCTTGCCGAAAAATTGCTAAACACTCTGATTCACCCTTCGATCACTTTCGGGTTATTAGAAACTAACATGCATGGATTTTTAAACCATTAAGGGTCAAGGGTAGCAAATGGGGAGTCACAAAACAGCCATGGAACCATCTAGAATTAAAAGATCAATTACAAAAAATTCATCGTTTACTCCGTACTTTCCACCATTCATCGTCGATCGCCGCCGATCGTTCCCGTACCTAAAAAAAAGCAACATGCAACCCAAAAATTGGAAGAGGATGTTAGGCCTTTGAGGGATCAAACAAGATTCACCATGTAAAAATTTCTAAATTGAAGAAGAAAGAAAGATCATAGGATCAAGGGTTAAAATTTTGCAAAACTCTTCTTACCTTTGATTGGAGAGCTAACGGTTTGGAAGCTTGAAACAAGAGGGATGGGGCTATATTTTGAGAGGCCAATGCTTGTAGAAAAATTGAGAAAATGTGGCTGTTTGGAGGGTGAGAAACTGCGGGTTATAAGGAAAAAAAGAAGGATAAGAAGGGTTTTATCAGTTGGTGATAGTGGTGTGTTTGGCCGTGAAAATAAGATGTTGTTGTGGGCTTGGTGGTGGCGTGAGGTGGTAGTGGCTAGGCTGAAAGAATGAGTGAGATAGAGAGTGAAGTGTGTGAAGATGAGTTAGTGTGATAGGAGAAGGGATTTTCAACATTTGCATATGTTGTGAGTGATAGAGATGGGAGGTGGGAGGCTGGGTGAAGGGGAGTGAGTGGCTAATGCTCAAGGCTTTGGAAAGTGTTTTCTAAAGTCAAGAGTGTTGAGCAAGGAGTTCAAGAAGGTATGACAAGTGTCTAGTGGGTGGAAGAAAGTGATTGGCTCATGTTGCATGAAGGAGCTGATGTGGCCAACATC
This sequence comes from Clitoria ternatea, assembly GCA_037962975.1. Classification (NCBI taxonomy): domain Eukaryota; kingdom Viridiplantae; phylum Streptophyta; class Magnoliopsida; order Fabales; family Fabaceae; genus Clitoria; species Clitoria ternatea. The sequence continues at coordinate 185,215,115 of CM075669.1, forward strand.
TGGCGTCAAATTGTTTGTGATTTTCAGGGGTGTTGTGGGCTGAATTTAGAAAAATCCCAAAAGTTAAAGTTTTAGATCTTTTCTTATCTTTAAATTGGTATATGGCATAAAAATGTTCATCAAGAAACTACTGAGATATGGCCCATTTATGAAAATAGTGCAGAGTTGTGACGGGAATGAAATTATGAACAAAATAAATTTTCTGGAAAAAAATGGGTAAGGAATTAGCTTTCAAGCCTTTCATAAAGTTTGTAGATCTTTCTTTTCTATCTAATTTGATATATTATTTGTGACGATCCAAGATTGGTAGCCCGAGATATATCTTTATTAATTCTCGGGCTATATCTATATATTTATGGCTTTGAAAATAAATTCACCATTAATTCTCCTTTGAGAATCGGGTTTCGTGCCGTTCATGAACATTATATAGGTCTACGATACGGATCCATATCAAAAAGAACGAAGTGGTTTAAGCACCAGGAAAGGAGATATACGAATTTTAATGAAGGTTGTAAGCTTGGTGACGAAACAGTTAAAAGGTTGTAAACATCTATTAAACTGTACTGATCTAGAGGGATTTAGCCTTTGATGTCTTCACAGAAAACATAGACAGTTTTGCTACGGAGATTTTGTCACTGGGTTTGTACGAATCAAAGGTCGTATGAGAGAGTTATGAATTGTTTCTGAACCATGCGCAGGGAAAAAGTCCAAATGGTGGAATTTTGAGGCGAACATACTTAATCTTTATTTTTGAGGTTGACAGAGTAGGAATCAGAGTTTGGTGCTAGAAACGGAGGTTGAAGATCTTTTCAAAACAAAGATATTGAGTCCAAAATCGTTCAATTCTAAGGTCGTATGCAAAAGTTGGGTCCAAAACATTGAAGGTGCTCAGGTCGAGCTTTAAAGCGTTTTCTGAAGAAATTAATTTATAGAAAAACGAGGGTGATAGAGTCCAAACCGGGCTTCGACCTCTTCAGGAAAAGTTTCTAAAACGTCAAAACAGGTCACCAGAGACTGATTGTGCCGCCATCGAATACCCCAAAGTATATGCACGATCAAACGTAGGAGGCGTTGAAGGTTCTGATTGGGCCGGTTAGGCCAAGTCAGACACCCTTGATTCTTCATGAAAGTATCCTAACAAGACTAGTTTTCCTACTAGATCACTAGTCTTGGGTCGAACAATTAGAGTCGGACCTAGGCTGGGTCCCACAGTTTAATACTAAGGAACTTCATAATATTTTATTATTAAATATAAAAATAATGTAATTATCAAATAAATAATTTTTAAATATATAATTTCAAGAATATTATTATAATATTTATATATTTTCAAAATAATCAATTAAATATATTTTATTAATATTAATTTTAAATATTAATTATTAAGCGTAATTTATTATTACATATTAAACTAAATATTATTAGCAGGGAATAATTACTAATTAAATAATTATCAACTGAATAATTATTAACTAATTAATACTCAATTAAAATAATCATTACTAAATAAACAATATTATAAAATTTGAATTTGAATAAATATTCAACGGTTAAAATCAAATAATCAAACAATAAATAATTATTGATTAAAATTAGATATTAATTACCAAGATGAAGTATTATCTACTAAATATTTTTGAAAGGAAATAATTATCAACTAATATAATTATAACTTAATTAGTACTCAATTTAACAAAATAATCGTTATTAACGTATTATGAAACAGTACTGGACATTGCTATTATTATTTTCTTTTCACTGCTTCTCTCATTCGCTATGCTCTCTTGGTATTCTTATACTTTTTTTAAATATCTCAACTAGTTTTGCTTTTCACTATTTTTCTCATACTGAACTACTCGGGAACAGGCCAAAGCCTCAAGCTTCTTACCAAAAGCTCAACAAAGTATCTTCAGGAGTCCCGAGGGTCTGGTTTCTTGTTCTAAAAAATCAGGGTTGTTACAGACCCAAGTTTTCTTTCAAAAGCCTCTCCAGGCCAACTGTGTTTCCCACACTAACAGAGTCTGGCAACACACTAGACCTGTACTACCAGAGGATTAGAAGAATTATTACAAATAAAATAAGCCCCTTGACTTAGTAGAGCAAAGTGATAAACCATGAAAATAGGTTTGTGAAGAAAGAAATGGCTTATTTTCCTAGAGGGCTCAATACATTCAGAAAGTGAAAGATGATTGGAAATGTACTAAGCCAGAAAGCATGACTTGGGATAGTATGCTATGAAGCACACAAAGGCATTGTTGGTGTATGCACTATGAGCTTTTATGCTTTTTCATTTGTATCATTTTGCTGCTTATCAATAAAATAAATATTTTAGTTTAAAATTATTTTAAAACGTATTTATCCTTGGAGTAATAGGTCGTATAAAAGTTATTCCTAAAATGTCCCTAGTCAAGTATTTACATGGGGACATGTAAATACACTAAGACTAGTGTGTGAGTGTACTGATGACCTAATCTCACAGATCATAGATATAGATGATATCAAGTCTTCACACGAGTACACATTAAGAGTAATGATGTACTGGACAGACCCACCATGAGAACGTTGCATGGATCGTTACATGATTGTCATAAACGATTCTCAATGTGATAATGGTATATGTAGTCCTTCGACCTGAAGTCACTACGATTCCTACATGAGGAGTTTATTGTTTTAATACAATTAAACGTCTTCTGTAACAAGAGGACTATAAAGGTTGTGATTAGGCAATGAACAAATTATGCAGAGGGATGTGAGTGATGTAGATGGGATTTGTCTCTCCTATGTGACAGGAGTGATATCTATAGGCTACTTGATGGAGTAAGACTAAGAAAACGCATGGCCATGCTAGAAAGAATAAATATTAGATATTTATTCGGATCCAGTCTACTCCGGTATCAAGTAAAATAAATTGGGCCGTACAAGGATAACGCGACTATGCCTTGGGCCCAATTAGGATATCGTGACAAAAGGAATAAACATATTAAATAATTATCACTTATAGGTTATGTTGATAATATTCGGACATAATGATGCATTGCTAGATGCCGCTCTTATTTTATATTAATAATAAAATAATTTATTATTAATATGACCGGGTATTTTTACCTGTAGGGTCACACACATAGAGTAAGCCTATCAGAAAATGTCGTCTTATTTTAGTTGGACTAAAATAAAGCTATTGGGCCTAACTCGTTTGGAATGAGTAAGGAGTCCACTTTTTAGAGAGAACAAATTAGGTCAAACCTAAGCCTATAAATAGAGCATAAGATGCTCATAGGCCGTTCGCTCAAGTGAGACACAAATTCGCAAAAGTTGCAAGAGCTACACGCCGTCAAACTAGCAGTTGGCAAGTGTTGTGATTCTGGTGGGAGTGCTCGTGTGGACTCCTAAAGGACGAGGCTACGACTGCTTTGGTGTTCTTCAAGAGGTAATCCAAAACAAATTTTTGTGTTTGTTTTGTGCTTTGAAACACGGAACTTTACAAATCCTATGGAATCCCTTTTTTTTCGCTGCTCATGTTTAGGGATTTCCTAACAGGCATATCCTAAGTTACTATGGCATCTAAGTAGGAAGATGATTGCACATAGTGAGCTTTCTTTGTCTTCATGGCTGATCTTCCAGGTATAGTTACGCGTAGTTGAGTATACTGCCATTTCGACATTTCTTCTAACACCCCCTTATATACACGAGATATATATGTATTCTTCTTGCTTTTTAAAAAAACTTTTAGAAAAATATACATATTTATCACTCTTTATCTCGCGTATACAAGGACGTATATACGTCTGATTTCCTTTGAATATTGAAAGTAAAAAAAATGTCGTCTTTCAATATTTATCCATAACGACAAAAATAATTTATAGAAATCATGAGTGATAAAAGATTTATAGTATTATATCTGAATGATAAGGTTTATCAAAGTGTAACATTCACCTTGTTACAATTATCCAACTTGATATTGTAATAAGGTAAACTAAAACTAAATTATACCTCTACTACCACTGTGACTAATCATTTCCTAGTTCTTGAACCATAGGGTTTTGGAATTCTACTCTTGTCATATCTCTTCACCTGATGAGACCCCTTTACCCTTTTGTAATTACATCCTTTCATCTTAAGCTGCTAGTTATACATCACATATATTTTGAACACAAAAATTCAAACAAGAAGGAGTGAGAAACAGAATATAATATTTTACAGATAAGACATAAGCATAAGGGTTTTCACAAACTAATAAAATAATATCATTCATAATCTCATACATAACTAATTATAAATGTAGGATTTTCATAGCATAATAATCATACTTTCATTCACAACTATTTACACAGAATATCACAATCACATGTATGACATGTAATGATTTTAATACTATCTCATTCAGTTTATGCATATGGACCCTTAAAGTTTTAGTTTGCAATGGGTCAACCGGGAGTTTACACTGTTCCATAATTCTGGATAATAATAACATAAATGCCTTCATGGCATATGAACAACTCAACTGGCATGGAAACACTTAAAGACTAGTCAGATTGAGAAGGTTTTTATTGTGAAAGTACCCGATACTAGGGAGCTACCCCAGCTCCCCTGAAGCACCCTTTCACACCCTCTCTTCCCAACGCTCGCAAATTAAGCCTTCTCTAATGTATCCTCGGTTTCTATAATTCATCCCCAGACAATATCATATCTCATTTCTCTTTAATGATTCATGATGCATGAACTACTCGCGTATTGAGTTAGTTAAGACTTTTAGAAACTCAAGTATAAATTATATCTTCGGGGCCTACAATTCACAACATAGCCACCCCGATAAACTGCATATTTCTAAATTCTTAAATAAGTTTTGCCATACACAGAAGAACTTTAGTATAGTTTTCTTTATCATTCACAAATCAATATTATTATGATTTGAATTTCAAAGTCTTAATATACATTCCAAACCTTCTTTAGAGCATTTATAGGAAATTAATTTACTTTAGACACAAGTTTGAATTATCGATCTTTTTCCATCTTTAATTATAATACTTAAAAAATATATATAAAACACTTTTGAAATTAAAACACTTATTTTCAAAAGTTTAAAATGAAATGTTATTGAAGTATCTCATTTCCATTTGAGAATCAAATATTTTCATATATATACATATATAAATATATTATTTTCATAAAACAATATCTTTTTTTAATAACTAAAAATTATTCTAAAATTTAATTAAATAATTTATTTTGAAAGATAAAAGTAGGTTATAGAAATTATATACTTTTATTGAAAATTTAAGAAAAATTTCTTAACAATAATCTAAATAAATATTGAGAAATTATTATAAATAATTTCTTTTAAAGTAATACTTTAAAGAGTAAGGGATAAGTATATTCTTACTGAGTTTTAGCTTCCCGTCATGCTTGCTATATGCTCAAACTTCATATTACAAGATCATCAATCACAATCAAGTATTGTAATATCATCAATCATAATCAAATATCATCAATCACAAATATTATCAATCATAATCAAATCAAATAAATATCATTCATGAATATCATAATTTAAAGTTTAATAGTTATTTAATTTAATAAACTTAATCTGAAGTTCTTATAGTCCATTCTTTGCACAGGTCTATGTAAGTTTATATAGGTCATAATACTCCAAGTCCTTGCATAGGTTTAGTTCAGTCCATATAAGTTATAAAAGTCCAGATCCTTGCATAGGTTTAGTCCAGTCTATATAGGTTATAATAGTCTAGATCCTTGCATAGGTTTAGTCCAATCCATATAGGCTATAATAGTCCAGATCCATGCATAGGTATTTCAGAATAATTTACACAAGATACTAAGTTTATTATTAATTTTAAGTTGAAAAGTTATTATAATAATATTATTAAATTTAAAAGGAGTAGGGGACTCCTTCCATTATTCTTATGTCTTTTCATATTATATTCTTATCTCACTCTCTCTTACCTTGAATTGTTACCAAAAGAGAGTCTGCTTTGCACCTCCGAGTTACCAACTTATCTCAGTATAGGTATAAGATAAAAATAAAGATTACTATATAAAACAGAAATGGTAAATTTTGAATAGTGAATAGTAAAACATGAATAATAATAGTAAATAGTAAAACGTGAATAGTAACCATAAATAGTAAAACATGAATAGTAATAGTAAATAGTAAAATATGAATAGTATCGGTAAATAGTAAAATATGAATAGTAATGGTAAATAGTAAAACATGAATAGTAAAGGTAAATAGTAATAGTAAATAGTGATTTACTATTTGAATAGTGATTTACTATTGACATAGTAATTTACTATTCAAAATAGTATCTTAAAATAATATTATATCCAGTATAATAATAGATTTCTAAAACGATATGAAAATAAACCTAAAAATATAAAAGAGAGTTATTCTTACCTTATAATTTTCGCAGAACCTTCTTCTAAAAAAATTATTTCTTTCTCTTAGTCCTATCACTATCTCTCTAACACTACTATATTAAGAAAATTTAAACTGAACTGTGATTTCCTTTGCTGCAATCCTTTGGTATTTATAAGAAACTTTTTCACTATGTATTTCTTTATTTTAATATAAAAGTACTGTATAATTTCTAAAATTTTTGTTTTTGGTTACTGTGCAAGCTTGAAATTTTCATACATGCACAGTGTTTTGTCCTTGAGTTTCCATTTCCTTTGAAATTCTCTTGGATTTTTCTCTTCCCCCATCTCAAAGGGTAGCATTCTTTGGGAAATAGTAGATAAGAGTGAAAATTGAAGGAGGTGAAAACAATTGAAGGCCTAAAGGAGAAGTTGAGTGAAACACAATTGTGAGAGGAGTGGTTAGATTTTGGGATTTAATTTTTGCTAACAATTGCTTTAAGTTTGTTCATTGTGTAGCAAAATTGGTGGAGAAGGACTTGAAATACAAGCTTGAAGACTCTTGAAGATTTGTAAAGGAAGCAAAAGCATTGTACTCTTTAGCAAATATTAGGAAGTTTTTAAATTTTTAGGGCTTGTAGTAGCAAAATTTGGTCCTTATATTTGTGGACATTTGGACTTTGGACATTGAACTTAAATTTTAGCTCTAAATTTCGTCTAGTATAGTGCATGTGCATTTGTTTGCTTTAACTGATTGTTGTTAGTTAGTTTAAATAGTTAAGTAGTTGTAACTAAAAGTGGTTAGGTTGTTAGTGGTCTTAACTAGAAGTTGTTAGGTGGTTAGTTGTCTTAACTAAGTTTGTTGTTAGTTAGGTTTAGTTGGAACAAAGTCTTAGTTAGTTATAACTCCTTGTAACTGAATTAGTTCTAGTAGTTAGGGTTGTTATAACAAGTTAGGATAGTTACAACAATAATAACCAAATAACCAACTTAGTTATAGGTTGTTAGGGTTGTTAAAGCCTAAGTTTGTTTGCCTAACTAACTAAAACCAAATTTGGTTAGCTTTTCTAGGGTTTGTTGCTTGTCTTGTTACAACCTTAATTTCTCATAACTAATCATAGTAAGACAACCTAGGATTCTACCTAGTACAAAACATCTTAGGTGTTGTGTTCCTTAGGTAGAAAACCTAGAATTTGATTTTTAGGATTGTTGTTTGATTTCTTGTTTTTGGTCTTGCATACATTCTCGACTAGTATCTCTTGATTGTTTTCTTGTCTACTTTTGTGAATAAAGATAACATGTCCTCGCTTAAGTTAATCATGGAAAATTTAGATAAAATCAACTCTAGGTTAGATAATCTAGAAAATAAGGATGAACCTAGGTCAAGGAAACATCACAAAAAGGAAAATAGAAAAGATAGAACACTTAATAAATTTGATGTTTTAATTGAACAACTAAGTGTCCATTCTAAAATAGATTCTTATGAGTCTAAGTATGATTCTTCCATAGAAAAAAATAAAAAGATAAAAAAAAGTTCTCGAGAAAATCCATAGGAAATAAAAAGCACTTTGGGATCATATTTTAGAATGTGATACCATTGGAAATTTAGGAATTAGTTTGTGTAACAATGAAAAAGAAATAGAAAAATTAAGACACAAACATAATAGAGCTATGGATGAAAAAGTGAATCTTTATTGGAAAGAATATGATAGGTATAAAAAAATGAAAAAAGTCATCAAAGGTGAAAATCAAAATAGAGAACATAAGGTAGAGAATAATAGCTTATCTTTAAGCAACCTTAGTGTTTCAACAAAGAATCACCTTGATCATACTTTACCTAATCTTATGTCCAATAATAGTTTGTCCATTCCAATCATTAGTGATAGTTTTCCTAGCATTAATGATATTTTTCCTTTACCCATCATCAGTTCTAAACCTCAAGATGACCTTAAAATTGAAGAATCACACCCCTTTTCTCTTATCCCTAGTAAAGAGAATTGGTCAATCATTGTTCATAATTGTCTTAGAATTAGTTCTAGCATGTATACAATCATTATAGGATCTTATAGGATTAACATATGTCTTTACTCTTTTGAATTGTCTTTTCCAAGAGTTGTTTCATATGTTATCATGTTGCATAGTAGAAATTTTATAGGATTAACATTTTGTCCATCAATTAACATGTCAATTTCATTGCATTTTTCACATCTTATCCATGATCATGTTGATATGATTTATTTTCATAAAGGGTTATATAGAGAATTTTTGGCAACATTGCATGACATGCATACTTTAGTACTAACTTTAAATGCCATTACTCACTATGATCCCTTTAGGAAAATCCATCTTTTTGAGGATAAGTCAATATTTTGCCATATCTCACATGATCATATAACTACATCTACTCATATGTTCATTTTAGTGAATTTAGATAGTAGCATGATTAACTGTCATAGAGGTATCCATAGTTTCAAATGTGCATTCTTATGGGAACTTTTGATGTGTTCTTTGCTAATATTTCTTATATCATCCTTTCAAAAATAAAAAGGTTAGTGTTTGATCCTGGTGGTCAATACCCTACCTTGTTTCTTGTACATTTTAGTTTCCTTTATTTTTCATTTTTGAACTCATTACTCTCTTTTCTTTTACTAGATTTAAGGACAAATCTTTTTTTAAGAGGGGGAGTATGATGAGGACATAGTCTGTAAATAATTTCAATTGTACTCAAAATAGTTTAGGTTTATTGTTAGGTCACTTTTGGACCTTGTACATCATTTTAGGCCTTGTAGTTGACCATATTTCCTAGTTTAGTTGATTTGGGGCCTAAGGAAATGGAAGCCCAAGTTTCCTAGCTTGGCCACCACTCCACCTTGCCTATATAAGGATTACCTCTCCATGTATTTCCACACCATTAGTTTTGAACAAAATTTACACTTTGTAAGATTTGAGTGCAAACTCTCTCCTTTAGGTTAGAGAAAGTCTAACCCCTTTCAAGCTCTTATCACTAGGTGACCATCCCTAGAGTGGCAAGTAGAGACTTATCCAAGTCATTGGTGGCGTCTCCTACATCATCTTCCATCTCTTCCATCAACCTCCAACCATCTTCCATGTTTCCATGCTTCCGATTATTTTTGTTAGGTTTAGGGTAACCTTTTCCCTAGCAATTTGAAGAAAGATAGCTAGATCCTCCCCTATCCTATATCAATATAGGTTATAATAGTCCAGATCCATGCATAGGTATTTCACTATGCATTTCATTATTTTAATATAAAAGTACTGTGCACAAAAATTTTTGTTTCTGGTTACTATGCAAGTTTGAAATTTTCATACATGCACAGTGTTTTGCATAGTAAATGTCGATTGAATTATTAAGCCAAATAGTAACCATTCACTCAATATATTTTAAATATTCAAAAACAGTCCTTTTTGAAATTTAGTGATATTATATCAGTTCTCACTAATTTTGTAATAAGAAATATAAAGTTTAAATTTTAAAAATCTAAAATTTTCTGTTAATAAAAATTTATTGGTATGTTTTCGGTTTTTTTACGATTGGTAAAAATCAAGATTTTTCTCAAATCGATCATTTTTAAATAAGTCTATTTAAAATGGATCTTAGTAAATTTTCTTATAATTTAACTTCACTTTCTTATAAATATTTTTAATTTTAAGTACTTTATATAAATATAAAATTATTTAAAATATATTTTTTATTTAAATATTTCCAAAAATTTAAAAAATTCTAGAAAATCATAAATAATACATAGATCAAAAAGTTCTAAAGAACCATAATTTAATTCTTTCAAAATTTTATTTGAAAATTCTAATAAGAGTTAAATCATAAATATGTATAAACATAAATATAAAAACATAAAATAAAGTTTGTGAATAATAAAGATATTAAAAGTTCTTAATAAAATTTTCTTAATTAGTGAATACGAATTAACTCATTTTAAAATCTTCGTTCAATATATTTTTTTATTTTATTTTTATCATTATTATTTTATTTTATTTTTAAAACAAAATAATTAAATATAAATACCAAAATTTCATAAAAAATAATAATAATAAACTAACTAATAGTAAGTATTTCTCATTAAAGATATATTAATATATATTTTCTATTTGGGTAGAAAATGGGATGTTACAACTCTACTCCTCTAAAAGAAATTTCGTCCTCAAAATTTGATATTCTTAATAAATCTTACCAAGACTAAACTAAGTGAACTATTTTAAAATGTTTTCTAGTTTTTGTTGACAATTGTGTATCCTTTCCTTGATATTGCCACTTACCCTTTTTTTTTATCTTATCCAGTATTTTCTCTTCAACTCAAAATATCACCCGTCTTAATTTTGTTAACCATACTCATCATAAACTGATGGTTAACTCTAAACACCTCAATAATTACATTTCTTAATCCATTAAGACATTACTTAATATAATCTTTAACATCTATAATTTAAAATTCCTACTCACAACATATGAAAATGCATTGTTAAGAATTAATCACTGGACAACTAGTCGTTAATAACTAGCCGTTGGACTAGCTGTTGGACTAGCCATTTATGAGCGTTGCTCACTTTTAAATAAGTTCTGCCACACGCAGAAGAATTTCAGTACAGTTTTCTTTATCATTCATAAATCAATATTATTATGATTTGAGTTTCAAAGTCTTAATATACATTCCAAACCTTCTTTAGAGCATTTATAGGAAATTAATTTACTTTAGACACAAGTTTGAATTATCGATCTTTTTCCGTCTTTAATTATAATACTTGAAAAATATATAATAAAACACTTTTTAAATTAAAACTCTTATTTTCAAAAGTTTAAAATGAAATGTTATTGAAGTATCTCATTTTCATTTGAGAATCAAATATTTTCATATATATATATATATATACATATATGAATATATTATTTTCATAAATAATATCTTTTTTTAATAACTAAAAATTATTCTAAAATTTAATTAAATAATTTATTTTGAAAGATAAAAGTAAGTTATAGAAATTATATACTTTTATCGAAAATTTAAGAAAAATTTCTTAACAATAATCTGAATAAATATTGAGAAATTATTATAAATAATTCTTTTAAAGTAATACTTTAAAGAGTAAGGGATAAGTTGTAACATCCCTGATGTTTTAATAAAAATTATGAAATGGGAAATATTAGTAAATATTTTAGAAGTTTTATTTAATAATTGTTTTGCGTGAGCCAAAGGTTAGAAAAGCCGGTGTCGAGGTCGGTGTGTGAAACGCGAACAGGCGGAGTTAAAAGAGTGGAAGTGTGGGAGAAGAGCGGACAGGACTAGGCGGTCTGGTCCTACCGTTGTGGGGAGAGCGCCTCACACGGGGTCACAGTCCGGATTAACCTCATAATGAGGGAGACAACGGATATAAGTAGTCGAGAGGTGAGCACGGATAAAGTATCCGATCTCTCAGGTTGTTGCTCGGATTTCCGAGGTATGAACATTAAGTTAGGACGGCGGGGTCGATATTTATATCGGACCTATACTCTGGCAAATTATTAGAGGAGTATAACTACGTGGGCGTTGAAGGGATAAACACATGTAATTGATTGATGACTAAGCAATAGTTTAAAATAGTTAGAATACAAATAAAATCAAGGAAAAGACGATCTTGCCCATGAGCCATATATATATGAAGATTCCCTTCCTTCTTCTTCATTTTTACACAAGTTACCTTTATTATCAGTTGTTCCTTCCCTCCCGTTTGCCTCTTCTCCCTTGACACTGAGCTGCATGTACTGGAGTGAGACTCCATTCGTGTTTGAACTACAAAGTAACCTCATTCCTGTGATCGAGACTTCCAGGTAATAGACTAAGCATCGAAAGACTGAGAGAAGGAATTGAGATTGCAGAGCCGGTGCTCAGAGAAAGAAATAGGCACAGAGAGCAGATCATCAAAGCGCGGAACCAGTGTAAGGGGGGTGTTCGGGTTATAATTAATTAGAATAGGACTCGCTTCTAATTCAGGTCCTTGGGTGCGTAAACGAGTTAAGGAAAATGTTACTAAATGTGGTGTGTGTTTATACTTGTGCATGTGTGATAGTGTACATTGATGAGTTGTGAATTGGGTGTGTGGTTGAGTTATCATGCATGATCTTGAAATGTTTAGCATTGATGTAATCCGTGTTGTGAGACTCTGGGTTAGCAAGCAGGCTGCCCGAGAGATGAGAAAATTGATATCTAATGTGGAATGAGCAGTGTTATGTGATTCCGGGTTAGCAAGCAGGCTACCCGAGGGATGAGAAGATGGATATTATTATGAAAGATAAATTGTTGAATGATTATGTGGTATGGGATGGCCGACGGTATATGATAGCCCCTCATTTCCGGCTCCCGTGGTTTTCGTTCCCAGTTGAGCTACCCAGTAGTCAAGTAGGACCCAGTGGTCGAGGTGGAGAGTCAAGCAGGACTCGGTGAACCAAGCAGGGTTCACGGGGTGTCAAGTAGGACCCCCAGCTGAAGGCCAATCCTTTAGTATCCGGATACTAGGAGTCAGATTGCATGAGAGTCAGTTGTGATTATGATGTATGTAATATGATACACGTAATGAATGTGATGCATGTGATGAATGCGATGAATGTGAAGAAATAGATGAACTGTGTGTTTGGTTTAATACTGTTACTGCCTGATATATTCTATGTTTCGGTGTGTTTATTTAGAAGTAATGATTTAGGTGTATGTATAGATATGCATACGTATTTGTTAAGATCCGTTCTAGATTAATTATTATGCCAAACACTCACCCTTGCATATTTTTTTAGTAACCAGAGACAGGGAAGGGGAAGAAGCCGTGGAGCTGCGCCAAGGGGGAGAACGGTGCCAGGGTCCAAATGAAACTGAGTGACTCTTTGTAGTCTTGAGTGTGTATAAAAACCTCGTTGTATAATTATCAGTTGTGTTCAGTTAAGACCGGATTGAATGGAAAATATATTACAAAATATAGCACTGTTATTGCATTTGTTTCGTGGGAACTCTTTGGGTTCACAGAACCATTTTTAGAGCGAAGTTTGAGAGTCCGGTTGTATAATCCGATGTGCGAAAGGTGTTCATTCTTGAACAACACCTCGTCTAAGTGAGAGTCCGGAATCTCGCTTAGACGAGTAGGGGCTCCGCATAAGCGGGACGCCCTGATTCCCCTTTCTCGCGTCCGCTGTGTTTAATAAAATTTGTTTTCCCTAAATATCAATCAATTTTCAAGAAAAAAAAAATTTATGGTAAAACGTGATAGTTTGAATAAAAATAAATGTGAAAATAGTCTAGGACGTTACACTTTGTATCAGAGCGGTTCTTTCTAGAGCCGGTGTGTGGGCCGATTTAGTTATTGTGATAATCTTATGAAAGTTGATTGTGTTTTGTTGTGTTGAGATTGTATGTGGATTGGCACCGTTCCCTTGGCACTTCACTGGCGTAGTATTCTATGAATATAAGGTAAATCTATAATCCCCTGACTGATCTTGGTTATTAATGGTGATGTGTTTGCCATTGTAGAGTTGCTAAATGGACGGAGAGACTAGTTCTGGGGAAGGAGATGATTTCTTCTCTAAATTTACTCAGCTGATGAGTAGGACCGAGTCTGGTCCCACTCTGGATAAATTCCTGAAAAGGAATCCTCCGACTTACAAGGGGGGACACGACTACGATGGGGCATATATCTGGATTAGGGATATTGAGCAAGTTTTTGAATATTTTGAGTGTTCTGAGGAGCAAAAGGTTTTATTTGCTTCATATCAATTGAAAGATGAGGCTAGAGTGTGGTGGTCCCGCGTGAAGGTGCAAATGAACGTAGCCAATGAGCCGTTAGTATGGGCGAACTTTCGGAGGAGGTTCCTTGTTAAGTACTTCCCAGACAACTATAAAATCCGGAAAGAAATGGAATTCCTGAAGTTAGAGCAAGACCGGATGTCTGTAGCTGAGTACACCAGCAAGTTCGACGAGCTGTGTGATTTTTACCACCCTTTCTCGTTAGAAGGGACTGAAGGCAGCAAGTGTGCCAAATACGAAGCGGGACTACGGATTGAGCTTCGTAGTGTAATCGTACCAATGGAGATCAGGGACTATCCAACCTTGGTGAATAAAGCAAGGCTGACAGAAGAAGTGCAGTTGCAAAGGATGTCCTAGCCTAGAGATAAAAAGCCATTGAAGGCAAAAGGTTTCAGCTTCAAGAGGATGGGTCAATTCTTCCGAGGTGGAAAATCCTCTGCTACCTCTTCATCCTTCTCTGGTCGAGGTTCCACTGGTCGATCGGGTAATCCCCCTGGGAATCGAACATGCTACAATTGTGGCTAGGAGGGACACATTGCCAAATATTGCCAAGCTAATCAGATTGTGTGCTTCCAGTGTGGACAGCTAGGGCATCTCAGGCCCGATTGCCCTCAGAGGCAGCAACAGGGCAGAACGGATAATCGGACTAACCCTTCTGGAAACCGGGGTTCCAACTTCATGAGAGGAGGTCGGAATGGAGCTGGTAGAAGGAACCCACAAGCGGGAAGATCTGACGCCCAATCTAGCGGTGCCCAGAACGCCATGACTGGGCGTGTATTTGCGTTTGATGCTTCAGAGGCTACGAGGAACAACAATCTGGTACAGGGTAAGTGCCTCATCTGTGGTTATCTAGTTGATGTGATTTATGATTCAGGTGCAACCCATTCCTTTATTTCGGAAAGTTGTGTGCGACGGCTTGGTCTGCCAATCAGTTTAATGGAGAACGCCCTTATTGTTTCCACTCCAACTGGTTCTACTTTCCGTGCAACTACAGTATGTAGGGAATTACCGATGCAAATCGAAGGCCGTACCTTTCAAGTAAATCTTATCTGTATGCCCTTAAAAGATTTAGACATTATTCTAGGTCTTGATTGGCTTGCTGCTAATCATGTGTTGGTCGACTGCTATCGGAAGAAAATTGTTTTCTCACAAGAACTTGACGTGAAGGACGGGGTGAGCAATGTTCTAGCCACGTATGTCGTTTTATTCACTTCGGAGGGTCGATATGACCTTCTGCTAAATGATATTCCGATTGTTTGTGAATTTCCTGACATTTTTCCGGAAGAAATTCCGGAGCTACCTCCCAGTCGAGAAATTGATTTCTCTATTGACTTGATTCCTGGGGCAGAACCGGTGTCCCGAACGCCATATAGAATGTCTTCGGTAGAATTAACCGAAGTAAAGAAACAAGTGAATGAATTATTAGAAAAGGGCTTTATCCGACCTAGTGCTTCACCCTGGGGCGCTCCGGTATTGTTAGTAAAGAAGAAGGACGGTAGCATGCGCATGTGTATTGATTATCGACAGCTGAATAAACTGACGATCAAAAATAAGTATCCACTACCCCGGATTGATGATTTACTGGATCAGTTGCGAGGCGCCGCTGTGTTTTCTAAGATTGACTTGAGATCAGGATACCACCAAATTCGAGTGAGGTCGGAGGATATCCCAAAGACGGCATTTCGGACTCGTTATGGGCACTTCGAGTACGTGGTAATGCCCTTTGGAGTAACCAACGCTCCTGCTATTTTTATGGATTATATGAATCGGACCTTTCAACCGTACTTAGACCAGTTTGTGGTGGTCTTCATTGACGATATTTTGGTATATTCGAGGTCGGACGAGGAGCATGCTCAACATCTTCGACTTGTCTTACAAGCACTCCGCGAGAAGAGGTTGTACGCTAAATTATCTAAGTGTGAGTTTTGGAAGAGTAGTGTACAATTCTTAGGGCATGTAATTTCTCAGGAAGGAGTCTCAGTCGATCCGACAAAAATTGAGGCGGTTATGACTTGGGAGACACCGAAGTCAGTAACTGAAATCCGAAGTTTTCTTGGATTAGCTGGATACTACCGACGTTTCATTGAGGGATTCTCTCGGATAGCCCTCCCTCTGACTCGATTGACTAGGAAAGAAAACCCTTTCGTGTGGACGGAGAAATATGAATTAAGTTTCCAAACTCTGAAGCGGTGTTTAACTACTGCGCCCGTGCTTGCACTGCCCGATGTGACCAAAGAATTTGAAGTATATTGCGATGCGTCCAAATTTGGAGTGGGGTTTGTGTTGATGCAAGCAGATCGAGCAATTGCCTATGCTTCAAGGCAATTGAGGCCACATGAGGAAAATTACCCGACCCATGATCTAGAACTTGCAGCAGTAGTGTACGCGTTGAAGATTTGGCGCCATTACCTGTATGGAGCTCGCTTTGTAGTATTCAGTGACCACAAGAGTTTAAAGTATTTATTTGATCAAAAGGAGCTAAACATGAGACAAAAGAGATGGATAGAGTATTTGAAAGATTATGACTTCGATTTGAAGTATCATCCGGGTAAAGCAAATGTTGTGGCAGATGCATTGAGCAGGAAGGTATTACACGTGGCTTACTTAATGGGCAGAGAACAAGAATTGCTAGAAAGCTTTAGAGATTTGAATATTGGAGTGGTCATGAGTGCTCCAAATCGAATGACGATTGGAATGTTAAAAATCTCCAATGAATTTCTGGAGTCTATGATGGCGGCGCAGAAAGACGATGAAGAGTTACTGAAGTTGATCGACGCTCAGACCCGAGGTAAAAATGAGGAGATAACTCGAGGTGAGGATGGCGTATGGAGATTCAGAAATCGAGTTGTGGTGCCTGCACATGGAGGCTTCAGGTAGGCGGTGTTAGCAGAGGCACACAAGAGCTCTCTAAGTATACACCCAGGAGTGACAAAAATGTATCATGACTTAAAGAAAGGATTCTGGTGGCCAAACATGAAGAAAGCAATAATCGAGTACGTGAAATCCTGCGTTATATGTCAGAAGTGCAAGGTTGAGCACTAACGACCTCCGGGTTTGCTTCAACCTCCTGAGATTCCGATCTGGAAGTGGGAAGGTATTACCATGGACTTCGTGTCCGGACTACCTCGTACTCAAGCCGGATACAACGCTATTTGGGTAATTGTTGATCGACTAACCAAAAGTGCACATTTCTTGGCAATAAATATGAAGTGGTCGTTAGAGCGATTAGCTAGGCGGTACGTTGCTGAGATCGTACGACTGCATGGTGTGCCCTCAAGCATTATCTCCGATTGGGATCCCCGATTTACTTCAAGGTTTTGGGGGAGTTTGCAACAACAATTGGGTACTGAGCTTAAATTGAGTTCGGCTTACCATCCCCAAACCGATGGTCAATCAGAACGGACTATACAGACTCTTGAAGATATGTTAAGAGCATGCGTACTAGAACAGGGCGGATCATGGGAGAAATACTTGCCCTTGGTGGAATTTGCATATAATAACAGTTACCACAGCAGCATTGGGATGGCTCCATACGAAGCTCTTTATGGTTGAAAATGTCGTACTCCATTATATTGGAATGAGAACGGCGATGCCCTTCATTTGGGTCCTGAGATGATTCAAGAGATGAACGAACAGATCACTTTAATCTGGGAAAAGATAAAAATTGCCCAAGACCGTCAGAAGAGCTATTATGACAATAGGCATAGGCCTCTTGAATTCCAAGTGGGTGATTGGGTGTTTCTAAGAATTTCACCAACTAAGGGTGTAGGTCGAATTTTGAAAAGTCAAAAGCTTAATCCGAAGTATATTGGACCATATCAAATACTAGAGCGGATTGGTGAGGTCGCATATCGGCTGGATCTTCCTCAATCACTGACTAACATCCACAACGTGTTCCACGTATCGCAACTTCGAGCCTACATCCCGTGCGATACAATGATTGTACCGAGTGATTCCATTGAAGTGAAGGAAAACCTGACAGTGGAGGCTGTACCAATTAGTATTGAAGAGCACCAAACCAAACGTTTAAGGAACAAGGAGGTACCACTGGTGAAAGTAAAGTGGCAGAACTTTCATTGGATAAACTACACTTGGGAGTTAGAATCCGATATGAGGCGGATGTACCCTCATCTTTTTCAACCGGAGCACTGATTTCGGGGACGAAATCTCCTTTTAGGGGGGGTGAGTGTAACATCCCTGATGTTTTAATAAAAATTATGAAATGGGAAATATTAGTAAATATTTTAGAAGTTTTATTTAATAATTGTTTTGCGTGAGCCAAAGGTTAGAAAAGCCGGTGTCGAGGTCGGTGTGTGAAACGCGAACAGGCGGAGTTAAAAGAGTGGAAGTGTGGGAGAAGAGCGGACAGGACTAGGCGGTCTGGTCCTACCGTTGTGGGGAGAGCGCCTCACACGGGGTCACAGTCCGGATTAACCTCATAATGAGGGAGACAACGGATATAAGTAGTCGAGAGGTGAGCACGGATAAAGTATCCGATCTCTCAGGTTGTTGCTCGGATTTCCGAGGTATGAACATTAAGTTAGGACGGCGGGGTCGATATTTATATCGGACCTATACTCTGGCAAATTATTAGAGGAGTATAACTACGTGGGCGTTGAAGGAATAAACACATGTAATTGATTGATGACTAAGCAATAGTTTAAAATAGTTAGAATACAAATAAAATCAAGGAAAAGACGATCTTGCCCATGAGCCATATATATATGAAGATTCCCTTCCTTCTTCTTCATTTTTACACAAGTTACCTTTATTATCAGTTGTTCCTTCCCTCCCGTTTGCCTCTTCTCCCTTGACACTGAGCTGCATGTACTGGAGTGAGACTCCATTCGTGTTTGAACTACAAAGTAACCTCATTCCTGTGATCGAGACTTCCAGGTAATAGACTAAGCATCGAAAGACTGAGAGAAGGAATTGAGATTGCAGAGCCGGTGCTCAGAGAAAGAAATAGGCACAGAGAGCAGATCATCAAAGCGCGGAACCAGTGTAAGGGGGGTGTTCGGGTTATAATTAATTAGAATAGGACTCGCTTCTAATTCAGGTCCTTGGGTGCGTAAACGAGTTAAGGAAAATGTTACTAAATGTGGTGTGTGTTTATACTTGTGCATGTGTGATAGTGTACATTGATGAGTTGTGAATTGGGTGTGTGGTTGAGTTATCATGCATGATCTTGAAATGTTTAGTATTGATGTAATCCGTGTTGTGAGACTCTGGGTTAGCAAGCAGGCTGCCCGAGAGATGAGAAAATTGATATCTAATGTGGAATGAGCAGTGTTATGTGATTCCGGGTTAGCAAGCAGGCTACCCGAGGGATGAGAAGATGGATATTATTATGAAAGATAAATTGTTGAATGATTATGTGGTATGGGATGGCCGACGGTATATGATAGCCCCTTATTTTCGGCTCCCGTGGTTTTCGTGCCCAGTTGAGCTACCCAGTAGTCAAGTAGGACCCAGTGGTCGAGGTGGAGAGTCAAGCAGGACTCGGTGAACCAAGCAGGGTTCACGGGGTGTCAAGTAGGACCCCCAGCTGAAGGCCAATCCTTTAGTATCCGGATACTAGGAGTCAGATTGCATGAGAGTCAGTTGTGATTATGATGTATGTAATATGATACACGTAATGAATGTGATGCATGTGATGAATGCGATGAATGTGAAGAAATAGATGAACTGTGTGTTTGGTTTAATACTGTTACTGCCTGATATATTCTATGTTTCGGTGTGTTTATTTAGAAGTAATGATTGAGGTGTATGTATAGATATGCATACGTATTTGTTAAGATCCGTTCTAGATTAATTATTATGCCAAACACTCACCCTTGCATATTTTTTTAGTAACCAGAGACAGGGAAGGGGAAGAAGCCGTGGAGCTGCGCCAAGGGGGAGAACGGTGCCAGGGTCCAAATGAAACTGAGTGACTCTTTGTAGTCTTGAGTGTGTATAAAAACCTCGTTGTATAATTATCAGTTGTGTTCAGTTAAGACCGGATTGAATGGAAAATATATTACAAAATATAGCACTGTTATTGCATTTGTTTCGTGGGAACTCTTTGGGTTCACAGAACCATTTTTAGAGCGAAGTTTAAGAGTCCGGTTGTATAATCCGATGTGCGAAAGGTGTTCATTCTTGAACAACACCTCGTCTAAGTGAGAGTCCGGAATCTCGCTTAGACGAGTAGGGGCTCCGCATAAGCGGGACGCCCTGATTCCCCTTTCTCGCGTCCGCTGTGTTTAATAAAATTTGTTTTCCCTAAATATCAATCAATTTTCAAGAAAAAAAAAATTTATGGTAAAACGTGATAGTTTGAATAAAAATAAATGTGAAAATAGTCTAGGACGTTACATAAGTATATTCTTACTGAGTTTTAACTTCCCGTCATGCTTGCTATATGCTCAAACTCCATATCACAAGATCATCAATCACTCATCAATCACAATCAAGTATTGTAATATCATCAATCATAATCAAATATCATCAATCACAAATATTATCAATCATAATCAAATCAAATAAATATCATTAATGAATATCATAATTTAAAGTTTAATAGTTATTTAATTTAATAAACTTAATCTGAAGTTCTTATAGTCCATTCCTCGCACAGGTATATGTAAGTTTATATAGGTCATAATACTCTAAGTCCTTGCATAGGTTTAGTTCAATTCATATAAGTTATAAAAGTCCAGATCCTTGCATAGGTTTAGTCCAGTCCGTATAGGTTATAATAGTCTAGATCCTTGCATAGGTTTAGTCCAGTCCATATAGGTTATAATAGTCCAAATCCATGCATAGGTATTTCAGAATAATTTACACAAGATACTAAGTTTATTATTAATTTTAAGTTGAAAAGTTATTATAATAATATTATTAAATTTAAAAGGAGTAGGGGACTCCTCCTATTGTTCTTATGAATTTTCATATTATATTCTTATCCCACTCCCCCTTACCTTGAATTATTACCAAAAGAGAGTTCGCTTTGTGCCTCCGAGTTCTAGAAATATTAATACCAACCTATCTCAGTATAGGCATAAAATAAAAATAAAGATTACTACACAAAACAGAAATGGTAAATTTTTAATAGTGAATAGTGAATAATGAATAGTAAAACGTGAATAGTAGCAGTAAATAGTAAAACGTGAATAGTAACTGTAAATAGTAAAACGTGAATAGTAACAGTAAATAGTAAAACGTGAATAGTAACAGTAAATAGTAAAACGTGAATAGTAATAGTAAATAGTAAAACATGAATAGTAAAGATAAATAGTAACAATATATAGTGATTTACTATTTGAATAGTGATTTACTATTGACATAGTACTTTACTATTCAAAATAGTAATTTAAAATAATATTATATCCAGTATGATAATAGATTTCTAAAATGATATGAAAATAAACCTAAAAATATAAAAGAGAGTTATTCTTACCTTATAATTTTGGCAGAACCTTCTTCTAAAAAAATTATTTCTCTCTCTTACCCCTATCATTATCTCTCTAACACTACTATATTAAGAAAATTTAAACTGAATTACGATTTCCTTCATTGCAATCCTTCGGTATTTATAAGAAAATTTTTCACTATGTATTTTATTATTTTAATATAAAAGTACTATGCAATTTCTGAAATTTTCGTTTCTGGTTACTGTGCAAGTTTGAAATTTTCATACATGCACAATGTTTTGCATAGTAGATGTCGGCTGAATTATTATGCCAAATAGTAACCATTTACTCGGTATATTTTATATATTCAAAATAAATCCTTTTCAAAATTTAGCAATATTATATCAGTTCTCACTAATTTTATAATAAGTAATATAAAGTTTAAATTTTAAAAATCTAAAATTTTCTGTTAATAAAAATTTATTGGTATATTTTTGGTTTTTTTACGATTGGTAAAAATCAAGATTTTTCTCAAACCGATCATTTTTAAATAAGTCTATTTAAAATGGATCTTAGAAAATTTTCTTATAATTTAACTTCACTTTCTTGTAAATATTTTTAATTTTAACTACTTTAGATAAATATAAAATTATTTAAAATATAAATTCAAAGAATTCTAGAAAATCATAAATAATGCATAGATCAAAAAGTTCAAAAGAACCATAATTTAATTCTTTCAAAATTTTGCATAATTATGTAAAATAGAGGCTCTGGTAATCGATTACGTAATCAATTACTAGAGGGGGTGTTTTAATTCCCATGCAGCCTAGTCTTTGGTAATCGATTACCAAGGTTGTGTAATCGATTATAGGATTTCAACTATTTTAAGTGAAGTAGCCCTTAGGCTTCTAGTGTTTATTGTTAGGAAAGTTTGGAAAGCAAAAAATTTATTCTATTTTTAACCAGACCTTAGATAAATATTAGAAATTGGTAAGGGGACGTTATAGGTGGTATTAGAGTAGTTCTGATTATGAACCAATATATGTGAAATTAAGTGGTGAATGTTGTGTATAGTGTTATGATGTATTAGAGATTTTGTGACAAATGTGGATGTTGTATTGGAATCTGTTGTGTGTGGTATTGAAATTGAACTGTTCAGAAACCTTGGCATTGTGGATACTGGTACTCTGGCAGCTCTGGCAACCGTGTATTATGATATAATCTTTGAACCCTATTGAATTAAATTGAGTAATAATGGTGTGCTAATTTCTTGAGTATGGAGGGCAGATCTAGTTCACAACTCGATAATGATTTTTTCATAAAATTTTCCTAGTTTATGGGACGGACAGAGTCTAGCCTAACCTTAGACAAGTTTCTGAAGTGGTCGCCCCCTGTATATAAAGATAGACATGATCATAATGGTGCTTATATTTAGGTGAGAGACATAGAGCAAATCTTTAAGTATTTTGAGTGCTGAGGAGTAGACAGCTTTATTTGCGACTTATCAATTGAAATGGGAGGCTAGGGTTTGGTGGACTCACACCAAAACCCAAATGGTGGCAGCCGCTTAAGCCCTAACTTGGGCAAACTTTAAAAAGAGGTTTCTGGCTAAATAGTTCCTTGATAACTACAAAATCAGAAAACAGATGGAGTTCTTGAAACTTGAGCAGGGTAAAATATCTGTGGCTGAGTATACAGCTAAATTTGATGAGTTATGTGATGTCTGTTATCCATTTTCCTTGAAGGGTACAAAGGGCAACAAATGTGCCAAATATGAGTCTGGTTTAAGGGTAGAGCTACGAAGTATGATTGTCCCCTTGGAAATTAGGGATTATGCATTGCTAGTGAATAAAGCCCAATTGACTAAGGAGGTGTAGCTACAACGGGTGACTGTGAGAAAGGATAAAAAGCAGTTGAAGGCCAAAAAGCCTAGTTTCAAGAAACAGGGCCAGTCTGGTCATAGTGGATCATCCACCATATCTTCATCTTTATCCCGAGGCCGAGGTGGTGGCCATTCTAGTGGTCGAGCTTGCTTTAATTGTGGAAAAAAGGGGAAATGACTAAGGATTATTTTTCTGATTAGCCTATTTGCTTTTAGTGTGGATAGAAAGGGAATATTAAGCTTGATTGTCCATAGAGGCAAGTTTAGAGCGTGCAAGGTAGTTGGGCTAACACTTCCATAGGGAACCAGGGGGTGGTCATTGTGATGGTGACCGTGGAGGCCAAACTCAGAAGAGAGGGGATACTCAGCCTGGGAGTGCCCAGAATGTTGTTACGGGGTGTGTTTTTGCTTTTGACGCTTCAAAGGCGGTGAAAATGATGACCTTGGGCATAGTAAGTAGTAACATCCCAAATTTTAGAAAAATAACTTATTAGAGTTAAATTAATTAATCATTTGATGCCTGAAGTTAGTGGAGTAATTAATTAAATATTAATTATGATTTATCGGTGAAATAACATTTACTAAAACTGGACGATTTAACAGAAGGTGTGGGACCCATTAAATAATTTTGGGGATTTGATGGGTCTAGAATTATAAGATAAATATTGTGGTTATGATAGTACATTTTAAATAATTTTTGATATTGAGGAGAGTTATTCGTACACAGCGTATATTAATAAACAACGAAATTATGAACGAAATAGAATTTAAGAAAAATGCAACTTCTATCCCTTTTTCCTCTCAAATTATCATACATTTTTCCCTCTCCTTCCTTACTTCCTTTGGACCAATGGATAAAGGGAATTGTTGACCAATGGTAAAAGCAAAAAGTGGCAATGCATTGTCCATCGGGTAATACCTAATTTTCACTAAAATTCCTTTCTCTTTCTCTCAATTGCTGTGAGACTTCTTCTTCTCCCTACTCACTTTATTTTTTCTTCTTTTTCCCCTCTCAAAACCAAAAACCGTGTATTTTGCTTGCAAAATGAAAACTTTAGCTTGGATTTGTGAGGCATATATTAGACATTGGAGCCAAGCTTCGGTCATCTTATTTTCTCTTCCTCCCATTTTTCGTGTTCTTCCTTGTGCTTAGAGAAGAGGTAGGATTTCATAATATTAATGACTTGTCTTGGTGGTTTTGAAGTTATTGATGTATTATAATGGGAGATTTAGTGTTATTATGATGAGAAAATGCTTGTGGAACCCAAACCCTATGTTAGAAGACCATTAGGATTTGTTGTTGTTGTTGTTGATAATTGAATATAATGTTGTTAGCTTGAGGATGCTTGAAATGGTGTGTCGCAATGTGGATGACCGGATAATGATTCCAACAAGCTTGGTGTTTCAAAAATAAATCATAAAAAGGTGTGGAGTCGCCACCAAGATTTTGTTTTTATTTTAAAAGGGTAAAATATTGAAAAAAACCCTTTAGAGCTCTAGGTTCGGGAGTTGGTTACGAATAAGGAAGGTGTTAGCAACCCTATTCGCTTATTCCAAAGAAACAGTACCTTAATTAAATTACGTAATTATTTTGAATAATTTAAAAGTGACCTAACAACAAATAAATTTTTTTTAAGGAAAAGAGAGTCCGACAAGAATTGATCTTGCTCCTACATATTCCCAGGCGCTATAGGAAATCAAGGTTACATAGTTCTTGTTAGAAAGTACTCTTATGATTTTATTTAATCAGTATCATGTATCCTACGATACCGATAAAATTGTTTATGATTTTTAGAGCAACCTTATTAGTGTAATGTATCCCACGACACCAATAAAGTTATTCATATAATTTTTAGAGCAACTTTATTGATGTAATGTATCCCACGACACCAATAAAGTTATTCATATAATTTTTAGAGTAACTCTATTGATGTAATATATCCCGTTACACCAATAAAATTGTTCATGTAATTTTGAGAACAACTTTATTGATATAATGTATCCCACTACATCAATAAAATTGTTCATATAATTTTTAGAGTAACTTTACTGATGTAATGTATCCCACGACACCAATAAAATTGTTCATTAAATTTTTAGAGCAATTTTATTGATGCAATGTATCCCACGACATCAATAAAATTGTTACATAATATATGTCACAAGAACAAACTTACACATTATATATACATTCTTTTTATCCATTAAAATGTATGCCTTAAATAAATTTAAAGATGGTATGTACATATTTCAATCATAAATAAATAAAAAATACATATGAAATGAATGATAGAATAAATAACTAACCAGTTAAAGCATAAAAGGAAAACAACAAAAAGATAAATATACCCATCATAAATAATAGAACAAATAAAAAATAAAAAATAAAAAAGAACACATACCTTCTTTTCTGAACGAAAGGAAAATTTGAAAGCTAACCTCCAGATTTGGTGGCGTCTCTTATTTTTCTAAACTGAGACTTCCATAGAAAAACCAAATCTCTTCTAATGTGGAAGATTGGTCAAAGCTGCAACCACAAAGTATACTAAAAAATAAGTTATGTCCACAGTTGCACCATATATATAAGTTTTTGTGTGTTTGCAAAGTGTTATAAGGTGTTCCTTATATAGTAACTTAACAAGCAAGCTCCCATAAGAGTATTCGATGTGAGACTAAATAACACTAACAACTTTTAGAATTTAGTAACTTCTAATTTTAGAGCATTCAACATGGGACTAAATCTAGTCTATATTTCTATTTGTTTTTTCTTTTTCTTTTTCCTTTCTTCTTTATTTTTTATTTTTCTATTGTTTATTATTTCCCTTTTAAAAAAACTTTGTTTAACAAGACACATTATTTTAAGATCCCTTTAGACAAAAGATTTAAAACGTGTTACCCTTTTATTTTTATTTTTGAAATGACAACCCGGACGTAATTAGGTAGCAACAGCTTGCCCCTCTTTACTTATTTCTTACTACGTTATAGTAAGGCATACGTAAAGAACGAGCGAACCAATTTTGTCTAGGATGTCAAGAGCAAACACGATGCCGAATACGACAAGATTAACACATGACATATACAACATGAAATTTTAGCACACAAAGGGTGAAGAACATAACCAGTGAGAAATTTACAACAATAGTGAGAATGAGAAATTTAACACATACAACGAAGAATTTATCACATGGGAGATGAAATTCAACACATACAGCAGGAACGATAAGGAACACAACCCTACAGCATATATGATGGAAAACACAACATATACGGTGCACAACACATACGGTACATGCAGTAGGAAACACAACACATACGACATATATGACATGAAACATAACACATATGACACATACGACAGGAAACAACACCTATGACACATACAACAAGAAGCATATAGGACACATACGATAGGAAACACAACCCATACAACACATATGGCACATACGACAGAAACATAGCATATACGACATATATGGTATGCACTTAAGATAGGCAAACACATGTAGAAACTTAACATGGTGGGACCTTATTACAGGCAAAAATGTGGAAATTAACATGGTGCGAAAATTTAACACAGGTAGAAATTTAACACCGGCAAAAATTTAACACAGGCACATTTGTTGAATTTTAACACATTTGCAAAAATTTAACACATGTAGAAATTTAACACATTTGCAAAAATTTAACACATTTGTAGAAATTTAACACGGTGGAGAAATTAACATATTTGCAAAAATTTAACACGGTGCAGAAATTTAACACATTTGTAGAAATTTAACACGGTACGGAAATTTAACACACTTGTAGAAATTTAACATGACACGGAAATTTAACATGGTGTAAAAATTTAACACATTTGTAGAAATTTAACATAGTGTAGAAATTTAACACATTTATAGAAATTTAACATAGTGAGAAAATTTCACACATTTGCAAAAATTTAACACGGTGCGGAAATTTAACACATGTACATAAATTTAACATGGTGCAGAAATTTAACACATTTACAGAAATTCAACACTGCGGAAATTTAACACACTTGCAGAAATTTAACACATTTGTAGAAATTTAACATATTGTGGAAATTTAACACATTTGTTGAAATTTAACACAGTGCATAAATTTAACACATTTGTAGAAATTTAACACATGGAAATTGACACATTTGTAGAAATTTAACAAGGTTCAAAAATTTAACACATTTGTAGAAATTTATCATGGTGTGAAAATTTAACACATTTGCGTAAATTTAACACGGTGCGGAAATTTAACACATTTGTAGAAATTTAACACGGTGTAGAAACTTAACACATGATAACGGGGAAATTAACACTGCAGGGAATTTTTATACAACAGAATATAGCAAGAAGCGATTTTTGTTAGAAAACTAAAGTCAATCTGATTTCGCGTCACTCGCACAACCTCAGTATTCTTAAATTTGGCTAGGCTTGATTTGACGTTTTTTGTAAAATAGGTAAGTAATGTTTGCCTCGTCTTTTATTCATGGCGGAATAATTGGTAACTTCTTACTACTACATATGAGATTACTTTATTACCCGTAAACTATCACTGATGTAACCGTAACACTTTTTTTATTTTTATTTTTAACATTTTAGTTGTTAATCCATGCATGCTCATAAATAAATACATAGAAAGTGGAGTGGATAATTCCTTGATGAAAACTTGGAATTGTTTATGGTATAAAGAAAACTAAATAAATGGAACAATCTAGTGAAACGAATTCCGAATAGTCACATCCCGAAGATTAACTGTCATTCCTCCATAAACTATGACTTTGATGCACCCATTGACCACACTTCAGAACAATGACTTCCTCTGAATGTTCATATGCCTTTTACTACCAACCTTCTGTGTGACACCCTCGATTAACTAGGACTATTCCCACACTAGAGCATCCTACTTAATTAAGGAGTCACAAGTTATTTAGAAAAATATGAGTTTTTTTTCATCGGTGATCATCAACACATAGTTTAAAATAGTATTATAACATAGATCAATTCTTCATAGTGTTAGTGTACTTAAAAGATATGGGGCTCATAAGCTCACAACAAAATAACTAAAATAATATCAACATAATGTAAAACTAAATAGCGAGACCTATGATTGTCTCGACGTCGAAAGGGTAGTCCAAGTGTTGTACGTCCACAAACCGACATCTACTACAGCAGGTAGTCCAGGTCCTGCTCTCGCTCACCCTGTCCTTCCATTGATGATCATAATGGAATAAGACAACACGTAACACAAGAGGGGTGAGTATAAGCTCTCAACCCATATGACTCACATGTAAGGGTGACCATAGATATTATACAACATACATGTACTAAACAGATACAAGGAATCTATATAACAAGTCCTAGAGCAACCATATGGTAATTCAGAATATACACAGGGAGAATAAACACCAACAGAGTTAGCCACAAAGTTATGGTATGCTATGCATGCGTTAGGTTCATTATTACTCATCTTGATTAAATGCCAGTATGCAATAGGGCCCAACTCCCGCTCATCAACGTCACATATCAATATCCATGTGCACAACAATCCTACCTTATCCTCCTGCCTAACTAGTGCGATCAGAGCTCGCCTTGTTCTGTTTCACAAAAAGGGGTAAGGACTCACAGTCCCATCAATAATGTAACAACCCTAATTTTTGAGAATAGGAAACTAAACTCTCAGGACTCTTGAGGATACTCTGTTGAGCTTTTGGTAAGAAGCTCGAGGCTTCGGCTTATTCCCCGAACAGTTTAGAATGAGAAAAATAGTGAAAAGCGGAACTAGTTAAGATATCTAAAATGAAGTATAAGAATACTAGGAGAGCATAATGAATGAGAGAAGCAGCGATAAGAAAGTAATAATAACAACGTCCGACAGTATTATTTAATAATATGTTAATGACGATTATTTTTGTTTAATTAAGTACTAATTAATTTATAATTATATCAGTTGATAATTATTTTCTGTCAATAATATTTTATAGATAATACCTAATCCTGGTAATTAATATCTAATCTTAATCAATAATCATTTATTTTGGAAATATATTATTATTTACTTTTAAATGATGAATATTTATTTATCCATTTAATTTGAAATTTTATGATATTATTTTTATGGTAATTATTTTAATTGAGTGTTAATTATTTGATAATTATTTAGTTGATAATTAGTCCCTACTAGAAACGTTTAGTTTAACATAACTGATATTTAAAATTTATATTAATAAAATATATTCAATTGATTATTTTGAAAATATATAATTATTTATAATAATATTTTATTTTGAAATTATATTAAATTATTTATTTAATAATTACGTTTAATAATAAAATATTGTCAGGTTCCTCAGATTTGAATTGTGGGACTCAGTCTGAGGTCGGACTCTGACCGTTCGACCTGAGACTAGTGATCTAGTAGGGAAACTGGTCTTGTTAGGATCCTTTCATGAAGAATCAAAGGTGTCTGACTTGGTCTAACTGACCCAATCAGAACCTTTAACATCTCTATGTTTGACCGTTCATATACCTGGGGATATCCGATGGTGGCACGGTCAGTCTCTAGTGACTCATTTTGACGTTTTAGGAACCTTTCCTGAAGAGGCCAAAGCCCAGTTCGGAATCTATCACCCTCATTTTTCCATAAATCAGTTTCTTCATAAATCGTTTTCAAACTCGACCTGAATACCTTTGGTGTTTTAGACCCAAATTTTGCATACGATCTTGAAATCGAATGATTTTGGTCTCAATCTCTTTATTTTGAAAATATCTTTAATCTCCGTTTCTAGCCCC
This sequence comes from Clitoria ternatea, assembly GCA_037962975.1. NCBI lineage: Eukaryota > Viridiplantae > Streptophyta > Magnoliopsida > Fabales > Fabaceae > Clitoria > Clitoria ternatea. Next base: position 185,245,365 of record CM075669.1, read on the forward strand.
GAACTCCGTTTCCTACTTTGTCAACCTCAAAATCGAAGATTAAGTATGTTCTCCTCAAAATTCCACCGTTTGGACGTTTTTCCTTGTGTATTGTTCAGTAAAAAATTCATAACTCTCTCATACGATCTTTGATTCGGACAAACCTCGTGTCAAAATCTCTGTAACAAAATTATCTACGTGTTTAGTAAATGGGCCATATCTTATTCATGTTCAATGAAAATTTTTGTGTCATATATCAATTTAAATATAAGAAAAAGGCTTATAATTATTATGTTTGTCCCTTTTCCTTATTCAGCCTGCATCAGCCCTTAAAAGCCCAAAAAAGTTGACACCCAAAAGTTGGACACATCAGCTTCTTCATGCAACATGATCCAATCACCTCCTACCACCCATGGGACACTTTCCTTGCCCTAGAAACTTCTTCCTCCATGCATCACCACCTCTTGCCACCTCACTTAAGAGGTGTCACCACCTGGTCCCTCCTCTCCATTCAGCCTCCCACCTCCCATCTCCACCAATCACCCTTCATGCAAACTAATCAACATCACCCCACCTTAACCATTCTCTACTTAGTGTTTTTTTGATCTCATTGTCCAAACCCTCTTCTCCCTCACGGCAGCACCATCATCCTCTTCTCCTCTTCATTTTCTCTTTTCTCTAGTCACAAGAATAGCCACCACAACTCTTCCCTCAACCACTCAACCTCATAGCCACACCTTCACCAACCATCATTAACCACTAAAATTCATCTTCCTTCTTCCTTCATCACCAACAAGTGGAACCACCTCCCCCAAAACAGCCCCAACCTCTTCATTTCTCTTTATTAAGAAGCTTCCACCTTGAAGCCAAATTCCTTCTTGACTTGGCCATCCTTGGCGGTGACCACCCAAGGCCACCAAGGTGAGATTTTAACCCTTGAATTATGGATTTTCCTCGCTTTTGTCAAAATAGAATTTTAAGCTTGCATTGTGTTGATTTTCTCTATTTTTGGGAGCTCTAAAACCGTGACCCTCTTGTCCAAATTTGGTGTGCATGTTTCTTTTCCTTAGGATCAGGGATGATCGGCGGCGATCGATGACGACTGGTAGATAGTATGGAGTAAAATGATGAATTTTTAGTAAACGATCTTTTAATTTTGAATAATTTCATGGCTGTTAATGATTTTCTTGGTTGCCCTTGATGACTCAAAAATCCATGTATGTTAGTTTTTAGGAACCCAGAAGCGATCGGTAAACATTTTAGAACGTTCGACGAATTTTTAGTGAGACCACTGTTTTCTTCTTCTGGGCAGCAGCTGTCCGGAAAGGTAAGAGGGGTCTCACCTCGTTTAATCTTGTTTTTAATCGTTCCCTAATATTGCTTGTACGTTTGAGAGCCTCCATTTTAAGTTTCACCATGATCCAACGATTAGATTTTGAGTTACGTAAATTTTCATCGACGGTGACTAACTTTAATAGAATATGTCGCTAAAAAGGATTTTTAATAAATTTAATAAGCGCATCTCGATCATGGCGTATTTAGGACAAAGTTTTATTGCGATTGGTTTTAGAACAAAAAATGTAGGAAAAAAAGTTAGCGTTAGGCGGGCTCGGTTTAATTCGATGTAGCTGTATTATTTTTTTTAAGTTTTATAGTTTAATATGTAATGGTAAATTTTTTTTGGTAAGCCCTGCTATTAGGAATTAATTTATCGTCACGTATCGCTGGAAGTATTTTGACGACATTACGCTTTTTAAGAAATTTTACCGACCGGACGGTTCCAACATTTCATCTTACTAAGTTTAGAAGTGGAATTGTTTTTAATATTATAAAGTTTTATGAAAGATGATTAGATAGATAAATTGATTTTGAGAAGTGAAAAATTTTACATAAAAGAGGTTTTATCGACAAATGACAAAGTTAGGCCCAATAGGTTTTGTAAACTAAGAATAAGCGAAAATTTTTGGAAGGTAATAAATGCTAGAACTTAGAAAATAATTGTGACTAATTTTAGTGACCAACTAAGAAGAATTTTAAAATAGGATTTTAATAAGTTTTATAAGCTAAGAAAAAGAAAAAGAGATAAAAGAAATTTTGATGTGTAACAAAGAAATGGATATTCGACTAGTATTAAAAAGGATTAACTTATAAATTAAATGATGACTTTTAAGGATGAAATATCTTAATTAAGTTTAAAGCATAGAAGTTTAGTAACTAAATCCTTAAGTAATAAATTGTCATCATAAAGAAAATCAATCTTAGTTGATTAAATGAAAGTGATTAAACAAATTAAATTAGTTAGTACGATGGAGTAGAAAAACAGTATTAAAGGTTAGCGATTTAAAAGCTTAGCAAGGATATCACTAAGGGTAAACTTATGTGCATAAGGAATCAGTAACCCACTTAGCGACAAAAGAAATAAATCGTTCAATTAGTAAAGTTTACTGACAAAAGAAAATAATGGGTAGTAAGGCCACTAAAGGGTAACTTAAATTCCTTAATTTAAGGGTAATTTGAATTCCTAATCGAACATTAAGGATTAGAGTTAGACAGTGATAATGAATGTACTAATAAATAATAGGAGGAACAATAGTTCAAGGACATAAGAAAAACTAAGTTATTCCATAAAACATTTTTTTTTAGATCTAAGTATCTAAGTTGATAGTAAAGACCACTTAGTAGTGATTTGGACTTCATAATTGGACATTAGGAGTTAGAATCGTGTAATAAAATAATCAGTGCGCTAACAAATAATAGAGGAATAAATAACTTAAAGGGGAGTAAAAGAATCCAAACTATTTCATAAGGTATTTTGATTAAACGTGTGCGATCTAATATCCAAATTAATTTTGAATTAATATACGAGCTAGTATACCAAGTTTAATGCCGACAATTACGTTTGATTTTCTATGAACTATGCTAAGCGGAATTAGAAAAGTATGTTGTTCTCTTGAATGTTGTAATGCTACTAAATGAATATGTGTTAATTATATGTGATGAGTATGTGTGATGAAATATATGATGAGTGTAGTATGATGACATGTGTATAGACTATGATGTTGTACTTAAAGAATATCATGAGTTAACAAAATGATTTGTATGATGAAGGGCACTTGTATAATGCATTGAATGAGTATGTTGAAATAAACAAGAAAAGAATGAATGAAAAAGTATTTCGGTAAGGATCCTGAGATGAATGAATTATGAAAATGATATGACGAAATTAAATCGGATCCGATGTGATGATGATAGGCATTGTAACGCCAATGTACCCATGATTTCTATAAAATATGAGATCTAGTGTCATTTCTAAGCATTGGGTGAGACCGTTATGAATTGAGGAATTTTAAAGAAAGCAAGGAAAAGAATTAATTAAAATTTAATGAGAAGAAAGTAGCCCGGTGTTAGAAATAAAATGGAGTCATTGAAAGGACCCTACCAATGACTAGTGAAAAAAAATTGTGTATTGAGTGCATCATACATGGAGGATAAGGGTGATGGACGAGAAACTCCCTAGAGCATAACCGTGAGGGGTACATTGAAGAAACAGCTGCGCCTCGACCCCTGAGGGTAGCCTTGGGAGTATATAGGATTTGGCCCTCCAATGGCTCAGATTCACACCCGATGCCGAATGACCATGGCAAAATCTGATACACTACGAGAGGTGGGGGTTTCTATGGTCATTGAGTGCCCGTTCTGATGTGATGTATGATTGGCCATTGTGATGATAGGTATAACACCCTAAATTTTAAAATAAAGAATTAATTAAGGAGATAAATATTAAATAATTATATGTGGGTTATTTAATGTCCCAAAATATTGGAAATAACTAAATTAAGATTTTTGGGAACTATTTATAATTTATTGGAACCGGATAAGCTAAAAATGAGCCCGATTAAATATGGGTGTCGGACCAAGTATCTCTAATTGAGACAATATTGGTCAGGCTGTTAAGAATATTATTGAGGATCCAAAGGTGTATTCAAAATAATTTTTAGAACAAGTATTGAGCCCGAACGGAGATCCTATTTGTCATAAAACGATAAAAGTTTAATGAGGGGATAAAATTTTAAAGGCAAAAGCCAATTACTCCCTCCTCATTTTCGTAAGTTTTGCCGAGGCTTTTGGGCAAACACACTTGCTTCTTCTTTCTCTTTATTTCCTCTTCTCTTTTTATTCTCTTCTAAAAACCCTAAGCAAAAGGTGGTGGCTCTCCTTCCCCCCTTCATTTTCGTTTCAAGGAAGCTTGAAGGAGATCATTGGAGCTTGAAGATCTCTCTTCCCCCTTCTATTTTCGTGTGGTCTCTCCCTCTCTTTTGAACCCATTTTATTTTTGGGTGTGAGGTAAGTTATTCTCACCATTTTGTTGGGTTTATAGCCAAGGGTATGAGTTTTATAGCTTGGGGGAGTAATGTGCATGAATGGGGATTTGTGAAGAGGCCATATATGCATGAACCCTAAGGTGGGTTGCCATAAATGTGAGCTTTTAAGAGGAAGTAATGGAGTAGATACATGTGTAGTTGGAAGGAGATGGACATTTATGATGGTTGTTGGGTTTTAATGAAAACCTAACCCTAAGATTTGGGGGAAATGCAAAATGTGGGTAGAGAAGCATTTATGGTGTTAGGTAAATGTTATTAATGAGGTAAAATGGTTATTAATGGTGGATGGCCATTAATGAAGATTAATGGTTGATAATGGTTATTGGGAACCATTAATGCGGGAACCCATAAATAGGTTTAGCTTTAAATGCATAATAATAATAAATGTAGACACCTAGTCATGATGGTTATGGTAGATTGAATGAAATAAATGAGATTTGAGAGTTAAATTGCTAGAAAACACCAAGTTGTCAAATATATAAACATTGGAATCTTGGTGGTTTGAATAGAAAATTGATTGTGTGATATATTGTGATGTAGGAAATAACCCCATTGACAAGGTGGGATCTTCGGACCGCGTTGATCACTACTTCTCTTGAGGTAGGAGGGGGTAACTATTCTAAATGCATGATTTTATCCATTGATGATGTGAAAATATGTACATATGATTGGATTTGATGATTGTTTGGATGGATGATGTGATGATTTCATGATTTGAGAGCATTTAGAATGATTGATGTTATGTGACATATGTTTGGGATGATGAATATGATGTTATGTTGAAGTATATTGATGAAATATGTTATGAATGGTTTAAGACCATGTTCGTATCGAATTCAATGTTATGAGATATCCCAATATGTATGTGTGAATTGATAAATATGATTGCCACTAACTATCGATGTGTATGAGTTCCAACAAGAATTGGTAAAGATTGAGAATATTGAAATCCACTAAGTGGTAGTGGTGAATGGATGATTGATGAGTGGCATTTAGGATGCACAGTGTAAGAAATGCATTTGATTTGCATTGCATTGCATCCATGGCATATTATACGCTGTCTATGTGGAATGTTAGGGGTTCCACTAGACGGGCCCAGTGGGAGGGCAACCTAGTGTATAGGTATATTGTTGTATTTCCCTAGTGATTCTGAGAATCACGAAGTTGTCCATAGTTTGGTGATGAGGCACCCTATGTGGCGGGCCCAGTGGGCAGGCGGCTCTATGGTTAGCGAGTTACCTTGGTGTCCGACGGGGCACGGCTCTCTCGATGTGTGTTTGGGAAGGGCCCGTAGCACTTTTGGCAAGTGAGGCCATGTTGATCCGCAAGTCACGGGGTGACTAGTGCTACAGATGGGCGATAGTGGTTTGGTACCAGCAAAATATGTTGTTGAACATGCATGAATTGACATATAAGTGTATATATTTTACTACTATAGTAGGGGCATAGTAGCACACCTATGCTTGTCCCATAATTGATTTGATGTTGTTTCCTATAATCGGATCCACATTTGATGATAATTCCTTTGTGCATATGCATTAGCTTTAAGAGCATTTGCATATAGCCGGAGATATACCTAGTTGGAACCCCGTAGTGGCGATGGATGGTTGAGAAATAAAGAGGAAAGGAATGTGAGACTAACACTGTGTGTATGACAATGTTGTGGAGAATGCTAATGATTTGATTATGTGTGTTGTGAATGTATTTTCTTGAGTATGCAAGATATGGCAATGAAATAACATATATTGTGAATAAAATTGTGATGTCCTTGAGGAAGTATCATGTGTGAGTATGTATGAGTATCATCAAAATGTATGACTTTGATACATTTGGATTATGTTACTCACCTCCTGGTTTCTATTTTAAGTTTGATTGTAGGTGTGATGTAGATCCTACTCTTTTAGAGGCCGAATTTTGATGAAGGAAAATATGGGATGGAAATAGATGAGCCTTGGCTGGCATATCGCTATTTTGTATGGAATATAATGTGTATATGCCCAAATTTCATAGCTTGATATATGAATGATGATTTTGGAGGTCATGTAGGAAAATGAGACCCTTTGTATGTATGGTTCATTTTCATTAATGACCTTTAGTGATGTATGATGTTATTATGAAGTGTGAAATTTACTCAACTTGATGAATGGATGATGAGAACCATGAATTGCAATCTTTCATGATGTATGTTTGAGATTCTGTATAGTTGTTTTATACATAAGTTAGGAACTAGTATGGCCAATTTGTGATGGATGAGGTTCTAGTGTGATATGATGAATACAATGGCTTACATATGTCAATTGTGACTTATGGAAAAAGGAATGGTTCTATTTTGTAGAAAATAGACCCCTTGGTTGCCTCAAAATGCCTTGAAATGGGATAAACACAATTATGTGCATAACTTACTCGTTTTTAGGAATTTTCGAGAGCGGCTAGCGGCCACACGTCATAAATGGTATATTTTAACTAGTGTTAAAATTTGGTAGTGTTCCGAAATCATTTGCGTTCTGATAGGGTATAATCGATTAGCTTACTAGCCTAATCGATTACAAGGGTTCTATTTTGAGGAAATCGATTATCCTAATCGATTACAGTCTTGTACGCAGCAATGTAATCGATTATGTTAGAGGTTGTAATCGATTATGAATTATCCAGAACCAATGTAATCGATTGTGTTTAGAGTTGTAATCGATTATGAACCAACCAGAACCATGGTAATCGATTATGGTTAATATGTAATCGACTATGGACCCAACAGAAACAATGTAATCGATTGTTATAAGTCTGGTAATCGATTAGATAAAAGGTTTGACGCATGGCACCACTTACAGGAGCTTGGTAATCGATTAGGCCTTCCTCTGTAATCGATTATGGCTCTGTAATCGATTAACCCCTGCCCTGCAATCGATTAGGGAAATTGATTGGCACATGAATTAATCGATTATATTAGTTGGAAATTGTAATGGTACTACTTGAGTATTTCTTGTGCACTCTAATACCTACTCATATCTTCATATATGAGATAGGTTATTAAAAGGTCCGGGGAAGTCACTTAATATTTTATATCGCATTCCTTCTACTTATAGATGAATTTTAAACCATGAAAAATTTACCCCCAATTTTAGGGTGTTACAATAGGATTACGGGTCTTTACCCATTTGTTAAAACAGAACGAGGAGAGCTCCGGTCGCTCTAGTGGGTAGGAAGGATAAGGTGGAAGTATGATATGTATTGTGTTGGGAATGATGAGGAGGAGATGGACCCATATGCATCATGATGACTAATAAAAGATTGGAAATAACAAAATGAACTCATGCATTGCATCATTGTATTGAGATTATGATTGCTTGTTGTTTGAGTATAATGGTATAGATCTTAGTAACCCTGAGAGATGAATGGAAAAAAGGGGATGGTCAGTTGAGATCAAAAGTGGTGAGATAACTTAGAATGTATCTTAAGAACACCAAAGAGAGTGGGAGGGACTTGATCTTGGATTATTTGTGTTGTATGTGGGGCAGGTGTCCATGAGGCACTTCCCGATTGTTGTGGAGGTGGAGACTCACCCTTATGTTAAATTTTTCTAGACATCACGGGGATAGACACATATTCGCATCGAGGATCAGCCGAGCTCTTCTTGGGTCGAGGACGAATAGAATAGGTTGATTTTCTTATGGGAGCCTGTGTGCCCCTTTACTTTCAGTACGTACAGTTACTGTCACGGTCATGTATTATATGTGATTATGTTATATATAAGGTATATATGTTCCACCAAGTTTTCTTGTACAAAAAAAATTCTATATTTTTCTAAATCTCATAACCTCTCAATTGACAAGGATAATCTAGTAGAAGGGATTGTCCTAGTTAACCGAAGGTGTTATAAATAATGGATCCACACATATTTCGTTAGAACGGGAACTACATGGTCATAGAAACCCTTGTCCAGGGTTGAAGTACATCAGAGTTGCCATGGGCTATCCGGTCTCGGGCGAGAATCTAAGCCATTGGAGGTCCGCCCCTGATATACTCCCAAGACCGCCCTCAAGGGATCGAGACGCCGTTGTTTCTTCAGTGTACCTATCATTGTATGCTCTAGGGGATCCCTCTATCATCCCTCCTTATACTCCACATGCAGTATGCAATTTATCCATCTTATCATAAGAGTACCCGAGTACTAGATGAAACCTCACTCACTCGATGTACTTGTCCTTAAAGCGTGTAACTACTTATCCTTTTAGTGAGGGGAAAATTATAAGCCAAGGCCTAGGTGCTACCTAACAATCTTTCTTAGGAGCATTGAGGTTTGGCTTCAAAGTGAACTTTAATATGAAGAAAACTTCTAAGATCTTAATACCTAACTAATTTTTAAATCCCCGTTTTAAGAAATATTGTAAAATATTAGTTTAATAAATTTACAAAATAAAATTCCTAACTTCTTTTGTTTTTACTTCTAAAAATGTACTTTTACATTGAAGTATTTAATTTTTAGAAAGAAGGTAAATACAAGGTACATTAGCATTTCTTACGACATTTCAGGCCTTTTATCAATATCGTACCACCGTATTGATTTATGACAAAACTAACTAGATTGGCCTTAAATCTTAAAATCACTAGAACCTCAAGTAAAAGTACCTTATTATAATTACTAAAATCTTTTCTAGGCTTATTCATAAAAATGTAATTTTCTTCGAGCAAATGAGAGTCATAAAATCGCTATTTCTTATCGTTTGTCAAAAACTTTGTTTTGTAATATTTTGTCTAGAAAATTCTAAACTAAGCAATTCCAAAGCCAAAAGTATTTAAATTTTAAAATACTAATTAAATATAATGCAATTAAATGTCAATTCTGCCTAGCAATAAGTCTTATACAAAAATGCAGTAAAGTGCTAAAATTTATCGTTTTAGCTTTCGTAAAAATGCGTTTAAGGACAAGTAACGCGTAGTGACATCTACAAATAAATTTTCTTTGCTTGGGTAAGTTTTCTAATACTTAAAATTTAAACCTTTGATCATGAAATACACGCCCCAATTAGTTTGGCCATTTTCCCCGTTTGCCCACGTAAATGTGTTTTTAATCGTTTCTAACTATCATTTGCGCCTATACTTGGGACTCATTTACTTCTTTTTCTCATATCTCATTCACACATATTTTCATCATTAATTTCAGCATCACAATAAACAAAAATACAACAGCTATGTCACCTTATCCTTAAAATCATATCTTGCATATTCTATAAGTTATTTCCATTAAATTAAGCATACAAAGTGACTATCATTTAATTAAATGTCAAATTTCCTAATTTCACAAAAATTCCAGAATTTGTAATTACCAAAAAAATTAATTTTATCAATAAAATTTTAAGAATTAAGTCATACATGTTATTCATAATTATTAGGCCACTGAAATAAATTTTCATACAATAATCTATAAACTTTAAGTTATTTATCCTAAGGAAATTTTCCAACAGCAACACATTTTTCAAGCATATCAATTCATCTAGATTTAACAAAATTAAAGGTACAATATGCAGCCCCTAAATTAAAAGAAAACTCATTTCTTCAATGATTTTAACAACATGCAAGTGATGTTATAGGACTTATTAATTATGTCCAAACTTTTAAATCAGTTATCATTCATCAAAACTTGCATTTTAAGCATCAACTTTTGCATCAAACCATGGAGGTATGTCACGCTAACTCTTGGCCTAAAGGGATCATAATTTTGTAACTTTTTACTAGTAGAAATAAACGTGCATGCACTTCTTCACGAAGCAAAAAAATTTTTTGTAGCAACAATACTATTAGAGATAAACCATTCACAATTTAAAACTCATAGAAATCAAGAATTTAACATAATTATGATGTAGCCATGGTACCTGTAACACCCCGAATTTTATAAAAATGAATAAATGATGAGAATAAATAGTAAATAAATGTATATGAGTGGATTTATGTCCCAAAAATATTGGAATGATTAAATTGGGATTTATTATGGATATTTATAATTTATTGAGCTTATGTGAGATGAAATTATACCCGAATAGAATATGGGTGTCGGACCAAGTATCTCCGATTGAGATGCCGTTGGTCAGGGCTGCTAAGAATATTACTGGGAATCTGAATCTATATCTGGAATAATTTTTAGATAATGAATGAGCCCGAACTGAGAGCCTGTTTGTTATAAAGCGGTGAAATTTTAATGTGAAGCCAAATATTAAAACATAAACCCTCCTCCCTTCCTTATGTTTCATGCCACTTTTTCTTCTTCTTTCTATTCTCTTCTCTTCATTCTCTTTCTCCTTTCTCATTCCTCTCCACTCTTTTCTCCAAAACCTAAGCCGTGTGGAGTCTTCTTCTCCTCCACCATTTTTGTTTTCATGAAGGCTTGAAGGAGAAGCTTGTGGCTGGAAATTTCTCTCCCATCTTCTTTATATTTTCATGTGGCTCTCTCTCTTCCTTGGGAGCTCATGGCTAACTCTTGGTTGAGGTAAGTTCCTCACCATTCTTTATGAGTTTATGCCTTAGATTTTGGTTCTTGGTTTTTGGGGGAGTATTTATGGCATATGGGTTGTTGGGAGAGCATTAATATGGAAAACCCTAAGGTGGGGTGGCTTAAATGTGAGCCTTTGTAAGCATTTAATGAGGCACTTAAGATTAATGTTGGAAGGTGATGAGAAATAAATGGGTATTAATGAAGGTTGTTGGGTTTTAGTGAAACCCTAACTCTAATAAATTGGGAAAAGTGTAAAATGTGAGTAGAATGTAGGTTTAATGATGTTGGAGAATGATATTAATAATGAAAAATGGCCAATGGTGGTGACTAATGAGCATGGGTAAATGTTGTTGGGTTTTGATGAAAACCCTAGCCTTAAGAAATTGGGAAAATATCAAGTGACTTGTTGGGTTGAATGGAATGTTAATAGGTGATATTTAATAATGAGTGTTGTTATGAATGTGGTATATGAGGGATTGGTATGGTAAGATTGTGACTTGATGAGGTTCTAGACCATTGTGATATGCCATTTAAATCTGATTGATAAATTGTGGTTATTGGAGGATATGAGAGCTAAGTTGAATATTGAGTAACAATGATGATGTTTGAAGGATTGAGGTGATTTGAGACTACATTATGTAATGGGTAAGATGATGATGTTGTTGGGTTTAGTTGGCCTTTTATGATCTAAAGGATCTTGGCTTTGGGAAAGGAATTCCCGAAGCCTAACACAATTGCATAAGTTGATGTTTACCAAGTCTAGGACTTGATGTTAAGCTTTGTGATAAGCTAACAAATGTTTAGAGTTATGATGATTATTGATTATGTGTATGTATATATATTGGTATATAGATCGTATTCCGGATGATGCGATGGAGCATTCAGAGCATTGGAACCGTTTCGGCTCTTCCCTTGAGGTAGGAGAGGAGTTAACATTCAAATTGCATGAGTAAATTCGATAGTGATTGTTGTATGTGATGAATACTCATGCCTGCCTTGCCATATAGTTATTGAGATGTTTGGAATGGCAAGTTGATGATTATTATGGATAGTGTATGAAAATATGTTTGTTAAAGATGATGAGTTTGAGTCTTGCATGATTAATAAATTGTGAATGAAGATTTATAAGTATGAATGGGAACCGGTTGTATATGCCTTTTTATGTGTATGAAATGTTGGTGATATCCAAATTTAGTTTATAATGAGAATTTCCGAGTGAGAATGCTTAGAACGAGTCGTATATGCCTCACATGTTGTATATGATGTGCTAGAAGTGAGTGAATTGGCCTGAAATATGGTTTCATGTGAAAACCTGTGTGAATTTATGTTTTCTATCGAAATTCTGATTTTCTCGCTTAAGCGAGGTGGGATCTCGCTCAGGCGAGGATCCCTTGTGTCAGTATTATAGCTTTTGGACAAATCTCACCCAGGCGAGTGGGATTTCTACTCAAGCGAGATGCATGTTATGCAATCAGGGGAGTTACTGGGTGAATCTCGCTCAAGTGGACGTGTCCGCGCCTGAGCGAACGAGAGTTTGAAGTCTGATGTTGGACGGTACTCACTCAAGCGAGTGACTGGTATTGTTGTGCCTCGACAGAGCGAGACGAGTGGATGGTGAATAGGCGAGATTCTGGACGAATTCCGTCCGAGCGGGAATTTTAGAAAATAATTTCATGATGTGGGTGAATTTTCGAGTGCAATTTCGAGTGAGCTATGTCCGAGACAGGACCTTCCAAGTGAGGAAGTGCATATAATTCCGAGTGAAAGGTCTCCCAGTATGATATTCCGAGCAATGGAGTTCCGAGTGGGAATTTCCGAGTTCAAAGTAACTTGTTCCGAGTGGAGGGCCTCCATGTGTGTAATTCTGAGTGGGATGGCACCGATGGGAATATACGGGGTGAGTCTGTCCAGAAGCACTTGGGAATAATTCCACCCGAGTGAAAGACTTAGTGCTAGGAAGCCTAGCTCGAGTGAAAAAGAAAGGAAATCGGTTTTTGAAATATATACCGAGTGAAAGACCGAGCGAGTGATGGTCGGTCTTGGAATTAATTTGCCGAGTGAAAGACCGCTCGAGAGATGAGTCGGTTTTGAAATAGTTTTCCGAGTGAAGGCCGATCAGGTGTTGAGTCGGGTTTTGAATGAATTGCCGAGTGACAGACCAATCGAGTGATGAGTCAGTTTTAGAGTAATTTGCCGAGTTAAAGACCGAGCGAGACGGTCGGCCTTGGAAATATTTAGCCGAGTGAAGGACCGAACGAGAGGAATCGGTTCTGGAATAAATTCACCGAGTGAAAAATCGAGTGTTGGGAAGCCTCGTCGACTGAGCGAGTGTGGAAAGGAAGGACGACCTCTGGTCGGATTTCGCTTAAGCGAGTAGGTGTCTCACCCAAGCGAGTGTCAGTGGGATTCCTTACTGGACAATTCTCGCCCGAGCGAGTGGCTAGTTGAAGGGAGCCTCGCTCGAGCGAATGCATGTGGAAATGGTTACTGGAACAATTCCGCCCGAGCGAGTGGCCGGGTGTGTAGTGTCTCGCTCAAGCGAGCAACATGGAAAAGAGATATTGGCGTGATTTCGCCCGAGTGAGTAAAGGCGCTCAAGCGAGATGGGCTGTCTTGCTCAAGCGAATATGGGCCTCGCTTGACCGAGTGACCCCTGATGGAATTTTCCCTTCTTCTCTCGGTTCTGATGGCATTGGGCCTTTTTTCCTTACAAAGTAAAATGCCTGTGGGAATGTATGGAGATATAAATATGCCCATAACATAATTGGGTGGTGATGGATAACGATCGAGACTTTAAGAAAATTTGTTTATACCCATAATATGCATAATTTGAAATATGAATTCTTAACCGCCCAGAATGAAGTGGGTGAGAAAAATGTCAAGGGCTTGACGTTGAGTTATGAAATTGTACTTTTGAGTGATTATGAACCCTTCATGGGAATGTTTGAATAGCATGGTGTATGTTAATAACTGAATAAATCGGAGATGACAATTACGATGGGTTGAAACCCACCAAATGAATGGATAATGGCATTGATGAATAATGGGAAATATTATGACACCCTTGTGGTTGATACAAGTAATTGACTTGTATGTGTGTGAGGCAATGATGATTGCTATATATATATATATATGTTCCGAAAAAGACCTTGTTGTTACATGTGTGGATTAATATTATGATTGTTGCTATGCCCTTTGATATCCATGTGTGGATTGTTATGAATGATGGTTGTGGCCAATGAGATGCCAATTATATGAATGATGTGCCTTGCGGGGCTTTGTAAATGATTATGTATGATTATTGAAATGCCAAATTAAAATATACCCCTAATTGAGAGGGTGAGCTATCCTTGCGAGGTTGTTGGGCACATGCATTATTGCATTGTTGCATTCATGGCATAGCATGGCATTGATATGTATTATTGTTGAATATATCACCTTGCGGGGTGCCACGATGGGTATATCCCGGAGTGAAGAGGACGTTGTCCTATTGTTGAATATATCACCTTGCGGGGTGCCACGAGGGGTGTATCCCCGAGTGATGATGGTATTGTGATAATTATTATGAAGTGAATCACCTTGCGGGGTGCCACGAAGGGTGTATCCCTGAGTGATGATATTGTTATGATAATCATTGGGAAATGAATGGTATGGTGGATATGATCACCGTTGGTATGAAATCGGATCCGTTGCATATGCATTAAACAGTTGATATGTGCATTAGCCATAAGAGCATGGCATTTGTGATGGGATGACCACGAGTGATGAGAAACCCCTTGCGAGGAGGTATTGAGTGAAGCCTTAATGAATTAATGATGATAATGATTATGAATGCCCTTGTTGATAAGTGGCTAAGTGATGGTGTATGTGATTGTGTATATGTTGTGCTTGTTTATGATACGAATTCTGATTCATGAGGCTTGTATGCCTATTATAATAATGAGATGATAAATGAATGATAATTTTATGATTTTATAGCAAAGCACACATGATGTTGGTATGCATATACACATGATCACAATATATATATTATTCGTCATTTTGAATGTATAACTCACTCTCCCATGTGGTCTCCTTTTTAGTCTTGTGATGTAGGTTGCCATGGGATTAAGTTTAGATTTTAATTAAAGCTTTGGTGAAGGTAAATAGTGGTAGAGGAAGTGCCTTGGCCGGCATCATTTGTGGGTTCTTATGTAATGAACTAATTGTATATGATGATATAGATGATTTAGTGATTTTGGATATGTATAAAGTAATCCTTTGAATTTGTGGATGGTGAATATATATGTAGAATGTAAGAGATGATTTGATGTATATTAGAAGGATTAAAATTGAATGACGTTCATTGATGATTGAAATAGTCGGGAGAAGATTCCCGAATGTATATGTAAATATATATAATTATATCTTAGGCATTGCATGCTTATGTAATTATGTAAAATAATGATGGTTGTCTATTAGGCTTATGATATGCCATTGCATGCTTTGCCGAGCCTTTTCTCATATCATCACATATGGGACTAGGCGTGTGCCTGGTATACACATTCTTCCGCTGTAAACTCTATTATTTTTGTATACCGTTATGGGCAATTTATCTATCGATCCAACTTAGGGTTATTTAATCTCACTCTTTGGTTTTCTATAATTTGGGTCTTGATGTGATCATGGTGATGTCTTGGAAATAATTTCAAATGCGAAAAATTTATTCGTATTTTTATTAATTATGACGATCACATCGGGATTCGAGTTCAGAAAATCAGGGGGTGTTATAGTACCACCTAAGATAAACATAATTTTTAACAAGAAATTTTCATGATCAAAGATCAAAAATGAAGGTTTTCAAGGGAGATACCAAAGTGTGAATATTAGGAGATCCACACTTCACCATGCATGTGAAATTAAGGATTAAAATAAGCACATACTCCCCCTACCTTGATGGTAGTTTCGGCCAAGGGAGAAGGAAGTAAGGATCCAAGATTTTGCTTCAAGTTTACCATAATGCAACACCAAGAGCCCAAGAGAATGAAAGTTTATGTGGTTGATCAAGGAAGTGATGTTGGAAGAGAAAAAAATGAATGGAAGTTGCTGTTTTTAGAAGGTATATAGGAATGGTGGAGTGTTTAGGATAAAATTATTTTTTTCTTGCATGAAGGTTAAGGGTGATGATGAGTATTCAAGCTCAAGAATGGATGGGATGATGATGATGAGTAACATGAGAAAAAGAAGAAGAAGTGAGTCGTTGGTTTGTTCCTTCAAAACTTAGGAGAAAATGGATGTGCTTTTAGAAAACAATGTTTTTACATGATGATCCCTTGGTGGCCAAGGAGTTCACAACTAGAAGAGGGAGAGAAGAAGTGTCAAAGCTTCAAAGCATGCACTCCAAGTGTCTTGCTCAACCATGATGTTATAGGAGAAGGGGTTACTTTGGTGCTAACAAGTGTCTCATGGGTGGGTTGATGTAACTGGACCATGTTTCATGCTTGGTTGATGTGTCACTCATAGAGGCAATCACTTGTTTTGATTTTTAGAGGGTGTTACAATGTGATTTTTGGAAAATGCAAAACATGAAAGTTATAGATCTATGTCTCATCTTTAAAACGAGGTAAAGATCCAATATCGTACAAGGGATATATGGCTCAAATACAAAAGTTGCTCTATACTGTTACGAGAATTAAGTTAGTGACCAAAAATAATTTTCTGGGACAAATAGGTACGGAATTAGGTTTTGTTCCATTCATCAAAATTGTAGATAAATGAGTGTAGAAAATTTTGGTTAAAGAATCATTTGATTCCTGGTCATACGAGTGAGAAAAATGGAAAATACTAAACATAGTGCAAGCTGTAATAATGATTACACAAGTCAGTATAGCATTTTAATTTCTGGGAGCAAATGAGTAAGAATGGGCTTTCATGGTCAACATGAAAGTTGTAGACAATTTTGATTTGAAAATTTTAGGACAAGAATGACTTGATTCTAATAAAGGGAGAAGAATTTATACCCAAAGTACAAACATCTGTGCAGATTGGCTTATACGGTTAACTCGGTTTTGGCCAAAATAATTTTTTGGGGAGTTAAGCGATGGAAAACGGGACTCAAGCCTTTTATAAAAATTATAGGGTATGACATTAGAAACATGAGATAAAATTAGCTCGACTTAGACACTCCGAGTATGCTCTTAGCCCGAACTAGTAAAGTACGTAAAAATCTATTTAATTAAAATAGTGTAGCTTATATACTTAGTATTTAATTGCTAAATTTTTCTAACAACTTAATGAACCTTACTACTTAATTAAATCACAATCAATTATTTTTAACTTTTAAGCTCTTTTAAAAATATATTCCATGCATATAAATCAAAGACAATACATTGCATACATAAGAATAAATCATAGAAAACAAGCACTTGGTTTAGGGACCCATTACATAAAATTAAGGGTTGTTATATTCTAAGCCTTATTTTTTGCCTAGTTCACCCTTTCAACTTCTCAACCTAGCAGATGCTTCTTTTTCTTTTCCAAAGCCCTAACTTTTTCCTAGATCACAGTTATGGGTTTTCGACCTAACAGGCACTTTTATTTTCATTTTTTAAAGCCCTAACTTTTACCTAGATTGCCTTTATGGGTTTTTGACCTAACGGGGATTTTTAAGCATAATATTTCTTGACAGCATCTGAATTCATTAGGTAGGGAAGCTCTTCACCATCCATGTCAGTGAGAATAAAAGCTCCTCCTGAGAAGGCTTTCTTAACAACATAAAGACCCTAGTAATTTGGCATTTATTTCCCTCGGTAATCTTTTTGAACATGCAATATCTTTTTTTTTTCAATACTAAGTCTCCTTCATGAAATTCCCTAGGATGAACCTTTTTTTCATGAGCCCTTTTTCATTCTTTTTTGATATAGTTGACCATGACATAGGGCCATCAATCTTTTTTCTTTGATTAAATTGAGTTGTTTAAACCTTGTTTGAACCTATTGAACTTCATCTAATTTGACTTTCTTTAGGACTCGTGAGGAAGGAATTTCTACCTCAAATGGTAATACTACCTCCATACCATACACCAAGGAAAAATGGGTTTCCCTAGTTGAAGTACGAAAAATAATGATACCCACATAAGGCAAACGAGAGCATTTCATGCTAATCCCTGAATGTAACCACCATTTTTTGAATGATTGTTTTTATTTGTTGCTTCTAGTGCCCTATTCATTTTTGGCTGGTATGGAGATGAGTTATGATATTGGTGCAGGATTAAGTCTTAACTGGTATTTCTTGAGTCGTTCAAACAACTTTCATAAATTTTCCATATGCTCTTTCTCTATTTTGGATTTGGCAATTATGTTACCTCAATCTCTTTGTACATCATATCATGAAAAAGTGTCACCATGGCTCTTTGATACCTTGTAACAGAAAGTTCCCCATAAAGTAATGAAAGTGATATTTTCCATATCTTCTTCGACTAACTTGATTTAGAGGTGTTATCCACCAAAACATCTATGTGAGGAAGGGGAAAGTCATTTTTAGGATTGGCATAGTTCAAATCTCGATAGTTCACACACACACACATACACATAATGTGTGCCACCCATTCATGGTAAGTGGCAACTACTAAGACTCTGGCATCAAACTGCTTTTGAATTTCCTATTTAATTTTCAAGGACATTTCCAGTTTCCTTCTTCTTAACTTTTACTTTATTGGATGGCATTCAAGCTTCAGGGGTAGCCTGTGTTCTACAATACTTCCATCAAGCCCAAGCATATCATGGTATTACAATGCAAAAATATCAAAAAACTCAACCAAAAGTTAGACTAAGTTTGCATGATTTTCCTCTTTCATCATTGTACTAATCTTTACTTCATATTTCTTTCCCTGGTTGGTTGTTTCAATCACCTCTTGATGAGGAACTATTTCCCTATCTTCCTAGACTACCAACCTTTTCAATTTAGCAAGAAGCTCCCATTCAATCTCATTTTCCTCAGTTTGGTTAACAGGTTTATCAAAGTCATAATTCATGGAAAGTTGACAGTTATTTTCAAGGACATCATTTTTGGACCTGGATTTATTCGAAAAGGACAATGAGATGATTTTGGAGAAAATTATATTTATTCATGAGCAACCAAAGAAAAAAAATAGAAAACAAAATGAATAAAGGAAGAGAAAGAACAAAAAATAATTAAAAACAAAACAGAAATAAAAATGCATTAATTAGAAACTAAAATATTTTGTCCTTTTATCAAATAATCATCCTAAAGTCTCAGGCAAAACTTATAGGAATTGTACTACAAATAATTACTTTGAAAGAACTACAGGTAATTCAACGATTTCCCAAATGTTCAGTTTGAAGCCTGTGGTATTAGGTAAACCAACATTATTCCTCGATCGCTCTTTGTTCATCTTTTCTATGACATTCATTGCTTGCACATGTTGTAGGGATATCAAGGATTTAATTCTGCTTTTCCTTTTCATTTTTTGGTTTTTAAGGAGAAGGAAATGCACATTAAGCATAATAAAAAACAAGGTGCATGTAACTGATGATGTAAGCAACTAATAATGCATTTTCATTTTTTATTTGTTTTTTTTGTATTTTGAAATAGTGTGATGCATGATGGTTGAAAAATATTTTTATAAAAAATGTAATATTATATGAAATGAGGTTTTAAGGAAATGAAATATGAGTATTCATTCAAAGATTTATTTGATTCCTTGAAAGTGTTTTCTAAAAAATTTACTTGAATTTTATGGAATGTCTGGCGTAAATTTTGCATATTTAATTGAAAATGTTCAATTTGCACACATGGGGTCATTTTTCAATGATTTTTCATTTAGAATTTTACCATAGTTTTTGTTAAATGGTAACAAAACTTGCATTTTAATTGAAAATTTCCAATTCATAAAGGGCTTTTTCCTTAATGGTTTCCACTTCAAAATTTTACCATGGCTTTGGCTTTGATTACTTGATCAACCAAATAATGGTCATGTAGCTTTCAGGCTCAAAACTCTCATACATAAATGTTTAATTCCCTTTCTATACATAGCAAATATCAATGTAATGATCATGCAATTTTGAGAACTCGATGAAAGGGAGAAGAGCTTTGATTGAATTGATAAAATAGTCATGTGGATTTTATTTATGGAGCAAAGATGGATATTTATTGATGGAGAGTGAGGAAAAATTTCGTTCTAATGGTGCAGCAAGATCAATGTGGAGCTTGAAAATTATTTGCCCTATTATTTTATGTGACAGTCCCAGTCAATTTACCATTTAATACAATCATTTAATCAATTTCGAAAACAATTTTTTGCGTAAAAAGAAAATCAACTCGGTCTTAATATGAATTAATATTTACTTTTCTGAAATACATCCAAAGTAAATAAGCATACTCAGTATAATACTAATAACCGATTGGAAAATAATACATTAATAAAATAGAGGCGATTGGAAACAGTGGGGAAAACGAAGGCAGGAGGGTCATTCGCCTGAGCGAAACCCTGCTGCGCCTAAGCGAAATCCGAGGGAGTCGCTTAAGCGAGTGTCGAATCGCTCGAGCAAATGCCACACGGGTGAACCAAACTCACTAGTCGGGGTTTCACTCGGAAAAGGACCACTCGGTTACAGCTTACACTTTCATCTCTCGGAAAACTCTTAGCTTTCGTTCACTCGGACATACCACTCTTGACTCATACCTAACCTTCACTCAGAAATAGATCACTCAGTCTCAGCTCACTCGGGGATAATCTAACCTCCTTCACTCGGTAAGGTTCCCCCCCTGGGTATCCCCACTCGGTCAATACCCTAACTTTACTTTACTCAGAAAAGGCTCTCCCGGCATAAGTCACTCGGAAACGTTCTCACCATCACTCGAAACCTTCTACTCTTTCTTCACTCAGAAGCATTCTATTCTTTCCTCACTCGGAAGAGAATCTCTCGGTTATTCTTCTCTTGGAAAAGAAATGAGGGATACCCACAGGAACGAAATAGACACCAAGCCGACTGGCCCTCGCTCGTGTAACACCCCGAATTTTTTAAAATAGAAAGTTAAATTAAGAAAATAAATATTGAATAATTAAATATGGACTAACTAATGTTTCAAGATACTAGAATAATTCAATTAAGATTCTCTGAGACTGTTAGTGAATTATTGTGACCGGATAAGTTGAAAACTGACCCGGATAAAATATGGGTGTCGGACCAAGTATCTCTGATTGAGATGTCGTTGGTCAGGGCTGTAGATAAAATTGTTGGAAATCCGAATATGTATTCGGAATAATTTTTAGAATATGTATCGAGCCCGAACTGAGAGCCTGTTTAATGGAAAAACGGAAAAGTTAAATAATGGGAATGAAAAATAAAACAAAAACCTCACTCTTCTCTTTCATTTTTTTACCGTAACTCTCTTCTTCTCCATGCCAACATACCTCCTCTTCCTTTCTTCTTCTTCTTCTCCTTCTTCTTCCCTTTCCAAAAACTAAGCAAGTGGTTTGCCTATTCTTCTCTCCCATTTTCGCTTTCTCCAAGTTGAGGGAGGACATTGTGGCTTGAAGCTTCTCCCTTTCTTCTCCTTATTTTCATCATCCTCATCTTCCCTTTGAATCCCATTTTCGTTTCAGAGCAAGGTAAGCTCTTTACCACTACTTTTACGTTTGGAACCTAGAGAATAGAGGATGGTAACTTGGAAGAGTATTAAATGTTGTGGGTAGAGAAAAGAAGCATTAAATGCATGAACCCTAAGGTGTGGGTGAAATAAATAAGGATATTTATGAGTAATAAATGAAGTACGTGAAGAAGAGGTTGAAGAATGATGAGCATTTATGATGAATGGTGGGTTTAGTGGAAACCCTAACTTATGGAATTTGGGGGAAATATGGAATATTGAAGGGTTAACATTTATTGATGGGGGAAGTGTAATAAATGAAGAGGCATTAACATTTAATGAGGATTAGAGATGGTGGTTGGAGAATATGAATAAAACCCATTTGAGAAGAAGTTAATGTAAAGTGTGGTAAGTGGGATAACCTAACAAATTAGGTTGTAGCCTTAATAATAATGAATGGTGGATTAAGGGAAGGAATTCCCGAAGCCTAAGTAAGCAAATGAATAAACTTATGATAGTTTACACATGACGAGAATCATGTGTACATAGAAATGTATATGTATATTTAGATGACTTTTGAATAAATAATTGATAAGGTCCTATAATAATTGGTGTAGGACTTGATAACTCTGGTGAAGCGGGAACGTCAAACCCGGAAGTGTACTTCTCTTAAGGTAGGAGAGGGGTGTATTTTCTAAATGTATGAGAATTGTGATGATAATGTATGTATTAATACAATATGGCATGTTGTCTTGATTAGATGTGTTATTATGTGTCTGAAATGAGAATTATGTATGGTATTTTGAAATGAGTGTTTATGTGTTGAGGCCTAAATGAGGCTATGAATGGCATGTTATGTGATGATGTGTTATTGATTCATAAACGATATGATGAATATATCACCTTGCGGGGTGCCACGAAGGGTAAATCCCAGAGTGATGATGATATTGTAAATTGATGAATATATCACCTTGCGGGGTGCCACGAAGGGTAAATCCCGGAGTGATGATGATGTTGTAAATTAATGAATATATCACCTTGCGGGGTGCCACGAAGGGTAAGTCCTGGAGTGATGATGATGTTGTAAATTGATGAATATATCACCTTGCGGGGTGCCACGAAGGGTAAATCCCGAAGTGATGATGATGTTATAAATTGATGAATATATCACCTTGCGGGGTGCCACGAAGGGTATATCCCAGAGTGATGATGTTAATTTATGTGACTGTAATCACTACTGAATTGAAATCGGATCTGTGCATATGCAATATGAACACTAGCATATGTATTAACCATAGAAGCATGGCATAAAGTGATACTCAGTTTGTGAGGTTATGAGAGGAGTAGGTGGAACCCTTTGTTTTGAGATACTAAACTTGGTTGTGATATTGGTTATTGTGAATTTGGGAAACTTGATGGGTATATGTATTTAGATGAATATTGATGGGTGATTAATTTAGCGTTGAATGTACTTTCCTTGTGGAGGGAATAATTGTATTGCATTTATTCATATGTTGTTTTATTTATTGGATTTTCATCATTGAGAAAGTATACTCACTTTCCCTGTGGTATATCTTTTTAGCTCCTGTGTTGTAGGACTTGCTTTGGAGCTATTTTGAAGAGGAGAAGTGTGAAGGAAGTCCCTTTTTGGTAAAGAATGCCTTGGCCGGCAACACGTGATTTTGTAGTTGTGTGAATAGTTATAATGTATTGATATTTTGTCTATGTTGATTAGACTTGAATTGTCAAGATAATTGTATGGGTGATAAACGTTTACATATAGGTAATGGGAATTTCAAGGGTCATGAAGGAAAATGAGAGCTTTTGTGTAGGGCTTATTTTCGTTTCTGACCCTATTACTGTATGTAGAATGAACTTGGAATGAAATTTTCCCTATAGTCTGATGAATGAATGAAATACCGCATCTGAGTACCAGTTTTATGGAGTGGAGTAAGTAATGGGATAATTTGGTAGGCCCACAATGAATTATAATGTGAATATACGAGTAGGCTCATTGGGAGCAAGTTTTAATTAGCTAGTAGGATGATAATGATATGATGAATTGAGTAGAATTGGTTTGAGTGAAGTTTTGATAGTATGTGTTGTTAAAATCCTACGTACTGCTCATTTTCTGATTATCTCGCTCGAGCGAGATGGGTTCTCGCTCAAGCGAGAGTCCCTTCTGTATGTCAATCAGTTTCTGGGCAATTCTCGCTTAGGCAAGAGTGAATCTCGTCCAAGCGAGGTTGTCCCAGTATCAGTGTTTGCTTACTGGAGGAAATTCGCCCAGGCGAATGGGGCCTCGCCCGAGCGAGGGCGAAGGGATTTGCCACTGGACATAATCCGCCCGAGCAAAGGCTCTTGAGGATGGTATTCGCCCAAGCGAGGTGAGTGAATAGAGAATGGGTGAGATCCTGGACGAATCCCGTTCAAGTAGGAGTTTTGAAAATAATTTAAGATGTGGGGAATTTCTGAGTGAAATCTGAGTGAGCTA
This sequence comes from Clitoria ternatea, assembly GCA_037962975.1. NCBI lineage: Eukaryota > Viridiplantae > Streptophyta > Magnoliopsida > Fabales > Fabaceae > Clitoria > Clitoria ternatea. Next base: position 185,269,297 of record CM075669.1, read on the forward strand.
TGTCTGAGTCAGGACCTTCCGAGTGAGGAAGTGGATGTCATTCTGAGTAAAAAGGTCTCCAAGTGTGATATTCTGGGCAGTGGAGTCCCGAGTGGGGAATCTCCGAGTCCAGTGTAACCTGTTCCGAGTGGAGAGCCTCCGAATATGAAATTCTGAGTGGGATGGCTCCGATTTGAGGATACTCGGTGTGAGTTTTCCCAGAAGTGCTCTGGAATAACTCCGCTTGAGTAAAAAAAGAAAGAAAGTCGATTTTGAAATAAATTACCGAGTGAGGACCAATCAGGAGTTAAGTTGGTGTTCGGATGAATTTGCCGAGTGAATGGCCGATCAGGTGTTGAGTCGGTGTTGGAATGAGATGTCGAGTGAATAACCGATCAGGTGATGAGTCAGTTTTGGAGTAATTTGCCGAGTGACAAACCGAGTGAGTGTGAAGTCGGTCCTAGAATGACTTAGCTGAGTGAAAAGTGGGTCGGTCTAGATTATTATGCCAAGTGGAAGACCGAGTGTGAGATGACTCGGATCTGGATTAATTTTACTGAGTGGAAACCAAAAGAGTGATGGGTCGGTTGTGGAAGGATTCTATCGAAGGAAAACCTGAGTGCTGGAAACTTTGCTGAGTGAGTGAGTATGTGCTCGGCTCTGGGAGTTATTTGCTTAGGCGAGGAGGTCTTGCCCAAGTTAGTTATGGGTTGTACTGAGGCTGGCCGAATTCCACTCGAGCGAATGGCCTCAGTTGTGATGCTCGCCCAAGCGAGTTGGTATGGAATTCGGTTCTGGACAATTTTCGCCCATGCTCGCTGGCTCCGTCCAAGCGAAGCTTGTGTGTCTCACTCAAGCGAGTCAGAATCCGCTTGATCGAAGCTTCCCCTGTTAATTCCTGTCTCTTTTCGCTTTGCTCCCTGCTGTCTCGCTCAAGTGCATTGTATGTAACTCGCTCAAGCGAGTGGGGATTTCACTTGAGCGAGGGGGACCCCTGTCTTCCCAAATGTTATGATCGTATTGTTTTCTCTTTTATTTTCATTAAACCCCAGTTCCACATTACTTCATGAATACTTTAGTTATAAAATCTGTTTTATTAATTTTTATAATGGTCGACCTCTTTAATTTTAATCACACAACATTAACTTATTCTATATTCTTCCGCTGTTTTTAATTGGAGCGTTTATTCCTGGTTGCCCCTCTTGACTTACCTTCTCATATCTTCACATATGAGACAGGTCTCTGATAGGTCCAGGGAAATGAATAAATAAATAAATAAGCAGTCTTATCACTTGCAACTATCATGAATTTATCACACTAAAATTACGAAACGTTTACCCCTATTTTTGGGGTGTTCCAGCTCGGACAAGGATAAATGCGCTCGGGAAATATTCACCCGGTACCAAACTTGGCTACAGCAACCATTTGTGAAAATGAATATCAATCATAATATAACATAGATTAACACCCGATTTAAACTTAGTTCAGCACACATGTAACACCACATATACAGAAAACTCAATACATATATATATTACACAAATTATTCAAAATCACTCGGGCCTTGGCATCGGTTCTCCGCTTGGCGCGCCTCCAGGGCTCTGACCTCCTCCCTGTCACTGGTTACTAAATTGAAAACAACAGCAAGGGTGAGTGTTTGGCATCATAATTAATCTAGAACGGAAATTAACAAATTATATATATATAAGTCCCATCCGATTGCATTTTCATCACTTTGCAAATCACACTTGGCAATTATAATACATCATACTCGGTAATTAATTCACACCCGACAGTTACAACATTTCGCACTCGACGAGTAAAGCATTTCACACTCGGCAGATACAGCACATCATACTCGGCAAACATAATAATCCACACTCGGCCAACATAACAAATTTCACTCGGCAAATATAACAAATTTCACTCGGCAAATATAACAAATTTCACTCGGCAAATATAACAAATTTCGCTCGGTAAATATAACAAATTTCACTCGGTAAATATAACAAATTTCACTCAGCAAATATAACAAATTTCACTCAGAAAATATAACAAATTTCACTCGGCAAATATAACAAATTTCACTAGGCAAATATAACAAATTTCGCTCGGTAAATATAACAAATTTCACTCGATAAATATAACAAATTTCACTTGGTAAATATAACAAATTTCACTCGGCAAATATAACAAATTTCGCTCGGTAAATATAACAAATTTCACTCGACAAATCTACACATCACAACTAATAATTCATTAATTATCACAACTGACTCTCAGATAAAATTTGACACCTAGTATCCGGATACTAAAGGATCGGTCTTCAGCTGGGGGTACTACTTGACACCCCGTGAACCCTGCTTGGTTCACCGAGTCCTGCTTGACTCTCCACCTCGACCACTGGGTCCTACTTGACCACTGGGTAGCTCAACTGGGCACAAAAACCATGGGAGCCAGAAATAAGGGGCTATATATACTGTCGGCCGTCCCACACCACATAATCACGTATCATAATCATACAATCCGTTTACTGGAAGCCTGTCAGGAGCCGCTCCTTGCTCATGCAACGCACCGACGACCACTCCCCACCCTCAACAGTATACGGAGTATCTCATACACAATATGTAACTCAATATAACAAACATTATCAATCTCATGCCACACATAGCAATTACTTATCATACATATACAATTCACATTTCTCATCATATCATGAGTGGCCATTATCAACACATACTCATCACTCGGGCGACCTGCTTGTCAAGCCCAGCTTCACACTACCACTACACCGATTGTCATAACATCAACCATTTCAAAATCATCATTATCATAAGCCACACACACACCCGATCCTCAACCGATCGGTGTCCATACTCACACATGCATAAACATACACACAACTTTCATTCAATAACATTTTCTCACCATGTTCACACAGCTCAACGACTCGGACGCGGAACATGTCCTATTCTAATTAATCATAACCCGAACACCCCCTTACCTCGGTTCCAAACTTCTATAATCTGCTCCTGGTGTCGGTTACGCCCTCTTAGCACTGGGTTCACAGTCTCTCTTCCGAATGCAGCACTAGCTTCTTCACTGCTACCTACGGGTCGGAATGCAAAACCCGTTAGCTTTGCACCATCCTTAACTCTAAGGACCACCTTCGAGCTCACACTCACCAGAGGAGTGGAGAACAGACCCACACAAGCCCATGCATGACCACTCAGTCACCAAAGAAATGAAAGGGGCAGGGAAACACAATTGCAACGGATCAGTGGACTCACCTTGAGGCCACGGTCACAGAAATGAGCTTGTTACTCGGTTTTGATGTAAATAGAGTCCTCTCTTAGAGCATGCAACTCAGCGATGGAGGAGGAAGAAGATGAATAGGAACAGAAGTAAACAAAGAAGGGAGAGAAGCAGTAGCTCGCGTGTATGAGTGATAAATGAGAGAGAGAGAGAGAAAAAGAAGCCTTTTAAAGTCCAGGGGTAACCGGTAACCTTCCCAACTGGTTACCATCCCACTTTCCTTCACCCATTCGCTCAAGCGTTTTCCCCCCCTCAAACTCTTCTCTTCCCTCAATCGGTCTTCACTTTATTATTAACCAACCAAATGATTTTATTTGTATTCACAATATTTAATTACTCATAATTGTCTAGTACTTTATAAAAATACTGAATAATTTCAAAAACAATTAATAATATTTTCTACTACACATAATTTTCCTAAATTGTTAGGGATGTTACATTTTATTTTTCATTTTTCAAATGAAAGCACACCTCAAACAACTTAAGCCTTAATATGGTCTTTTAAAGCCTGTAATGTGACTAGGTTAAAGGCTTTTCCAAAAAAAATGGAAAAAAAGCACAAAATTAGTTGTCATCCCTCCCCACCTTACTTCAATTCTCCTTTATTCCTATTTTCAACAAGTTTTGTTTCACAGTCAAATGATCAATGGGATTTTAAGGGTTGTAATGGGGTTATGAGGTAAAAACTATAGCTCATGAAAAAAGGATTTATGGTTCAAAGTCTAACTTAGAAGGGGGTTGAATAAGTCATGAACTCTTTTTGTAGAATAAACTAAATAAAATAAAGATAATCAGACTTATGAAAGCAAGAAAGAAAAAGCAAGGAACAAAAAGCAACACACAAGGTTTAAATTGGTTCACTTCCAACACAAAAGCTACATCCAATCCCTTTGAACTTGAAGGATTTTCACTATTATAAAATCTCCTTTACAGTAATAGCGCCAAACTAGTGCAACAAGTATACTTGACTCCAACCACTTCTAGCTTAAACACAAGTATTGTTTCAGCAAGCCACTCCTAGCTCTAAACACCTAAGTATTCTTTTAAAAGTCTCTTCAGGCCACACAGTGTTTGTTAGGGAATCCTATTAGGGTCAGGCAACGAAAACACAAAGGATTCGCAAAAGAATTACAAACATGTATGTCTCAAAGCATTATGCTAAATTAAAATTTTTAATTAGGGTTTACCTCTTGTAGACGCAGAACAAGATCCTCGATCGAAGCAATTGTAGCTTCGCCCTTAGGAGTCCACACGAGCACTCCCACCAGAAAAACAAAGCTCCGAATGCTAGTACGGAATTTTGTTTTGGTCTAATTTCTGAGCAGCAGCCTATGAGCATCTCATGCTCTATATATAGGCTTAGGTCTTGACCTGAGCTCTCATTAAACATTGGGCTCCTTACTCATTCTAAATGAGTTAGGCCCAAATAGTTTTATTTTTAGTCCAACTAAAATAAAACTATCCTCTGGTGGGCTTACTCTATGTGTGTGACCCTATAGGTAAAATATTCGGTTATATTAATAATAAACTATTTTATTATTAATATAAAATAAGAGCGGTATCTAGCAATACATCATTATGTCCGAATATTATTTATCATCGAAATGACCTATAAGTGATAATTATTTTATATATCTATTCCTTTTGTCACGATATCTAATTGGGCCCAAGGCATGGTCGTCGTCATTCTTGTACGGCCCAATTCATTTTACTTGATACCAGAGTAGACTTTATAGAATAAATATCTAATATTTATTCGTCCTAGCATGGCCATGCATTTTATTAGTCTCACTCCATCAAGTGGCCCATAGATATCACTCCTGTCACATAGGAGAGACAAATTCCATCTACATCACTCATATCCGTCTGCATAATTTATCTATTGCCTAATCACAATCTTTATGGTCATCTTATTATAGATAACGTTTGATTGTATTAAAACAATAAACTCCTTATGTAAGAATCGTAGTGACTTCAGGTCGAAGGACTACATACCATTATCACATTGAGAACCGTTTATGACACTCATGTAACGATCCATGCAACGTTCTCATGGTGGTTCTATCCAGTACAACATTACCCTTAATGTGTACCCGTGTAAAGACTTGATATCATATATCCATGATTTGTGAGATCAAATCATCAGTACATTTACACACTAATCTTAATGTATTTATATGTCCCCATGTAAATACTTGATTAGGGACGTTTTAGGAATAATTCTCATATGACCTATTATTCCAGGATAAATAGCATTTGTCTAAAACTGAAAATACTAATTTTATTAATAAGTTAAAATTGATACATTAATAGCTCGTAGTGCATACACCAATAGTGTTTCCCACACTAATAACTAAGGCTGGTAACATACCAGACTTTTACAAATTAAGAATGGAAGAATGAAAAAGTGTATCTTACAGAACTTGGCGTTTCAGGATATATAAAGAAGTGTGTTTACACTAAGTTGAAAAGACACAAGATCAATGTCTGCCAGAAGCAAACGCATAAATAAGAGCAAATACATAAAGAAGATTTGTGTCTTTTTGAGAGACTTAAGAAACTGATTGCAAAGATAGAAAAGACAATGATCTTTTGCAAATATAATTCTTGTAAGTTTGTTGCTTGTCTTTCTATCAATCTTTATAAGAAGATTTATAGGGAGGAAGTGGTAATCATTGCTGCCTCTTGAAAAGAGATATATTTGTTGGAAATCCTATGAAGGAGTTGTGAGCTTTGAACTTCGAGAGGTATCAGACTTTTGTTGTTCCAATTAGATGAATAAAGAGTCTGATACCTGGGTTTTTCTGTTCTTGCATAAAAATAGTTCCTTATGCGGCGTTGACAAATAAAGTTCCTTTCTTGCTTTATTTGATTGGAACAAGGAAAAAAAGATAAAGTTGTAATCCACTAAAACTGAGCTAACATAAATGCTGACTTAAACCATCTTTTTATAGCTTTGCACAGAGGATTGTGTTGGGATCTTCGATTACTGAGTTGGCTACTCTATTGATTTGTCTCTTGTTCTTTTTTATGATAAGCACATTTGTCTTGATAAGTGCATGAGTTTCAAGGTATCATGAAAATAGATTTACAAGCGTTGAGATATGTAACACCCCGATTTTCCGGACTCGGATCCCGATGTAATCAAGATAATAATTAATAAAATGCAGGTAAATTTTTCACGTTTGAAAACCCTCAACGATTACATCAAGACCCGAATCACAGAAAACCGAAGCGTACGATTTAATAAACTAAAACTGGATCGATAACTAAAATGCCCATAACGGTATACAAAAATAATAGAGTTTACAGCGGAAGAAGAATGTGTATACCGGGCAAACGCCTAGTCCCATATATGACGATATGAGAAGAGGCTCGGCAAAGCATGCAAATTCCCGTCATATACCCACTGAAACAAAGCTCGTCTAATTCACTCACAACATACACATGCATTGCCTAAGTCATAATTATATATATATATACATATACATACGGGGATCTCCTCCCAACTATCACAATCATCAATGTACATCATTCAATTTCAATCCTTCTAGTACACATTAAATCATCTCTTACATACTACATTTATATTTACCATTCACAATTTCAAAGGATTATCTTATACATATCCAAAATCACTAAATCCTCTATATCATCATAAACAACTTATTCATTTCATAAATTCAATACATGATAGTTCACAAATGATGCCGGCCAAGGCACTTCCTCTACCACTATTTACCTTCACTAAAGCTTTGATTTAAAATCTGAACTCATCCCATGGCAACCTGCATCACAATGCTAAAAAGGAGACCACATGGGAGAGTGAGTTATACATTCAAAATGACGAATATAAATATATTGTGATCATGTGTATATGCATATAATCATCATGTGTGCTTTGCTATAAAATCATTAATTCATCATTCAATCATTATCATATTAATATAATAGGCATACAAGCCTCATGAATCACAATTCACAACATAAGCAAGTACAAGCACATACACAATCACATCGCCACTTATCAACAAGGGCCTTCACAAATTATCATTTTCAATTTATTAAATCTTTACTCAATTCCTCCTCACAAGGGGTTTCTTATCTCTCGTGGTCATCCCATCTCAAATGCCATGCATCTATGGCTAATGCACATGCCAAATGTTTAATGCATATGCAATGGATCCATTTCATCCAATTAGGTGATTGTATCCACCATACCATTCATTTCACAATAAATATCATAATATCATCATCACTCAGGGATACACCCTTTATGGCACCCCGCAAGGTGATTCATTTCATAATAATTATCACAATACCATCATCACTCAGGGATACACCCTTCGTGGCACCCCGCAAGGTGATATATTCAATAATATGATAACATCATCTTCACTCTGGGATTTACCCTTCGTGGCACCTCGCAAGGTGATATATTCATTTCACAATAATTATCACAATACCATCATCACTCAGGGATACACCCTTCGTGGCACCCCGCAAGGTGATATATTCAATAATATGATAACATCATCTTCACTCTGGGATATACCCTTCGTGGTACCCCGCAAGGTGATATATTCATTTCACAATAATTATCACAATACCATCATCACTCAGGGATACACCCTTCGTGGCACCCCGCAAGGTGATATATTCAATAATATGATAACATCATCTTCACTCCGGGATATACCCTTCGTGGCACCCCGCAAGGTGATATATTCATTTCACAATAATTATCACAATACCATCATCACTCAGGGATACACCCTTCGTGGCACCCCGTAAGGTGATATATTCAATAATATGATAACATCATCTTCACTCCGGGATATACCCTTCGTGGCACCCCGCAAGGTGATATATTCATTTCACAATAATTATCACAATACCATCATCACTCAGGGATACACCCTTCGTGGCACCCCGCAAGGTGATATATTCAATAATATGATAATATCATCTTCACTCCGGGATTTACCCTTCGTGGCACCCCGCAAGGTGATTCATTTCAATGATAACAAGCTTTATCAATGCCATGCTATGCCATGAATGCAACAATGCAATAATGCATGTGCCCAACAACCTCGCGAGGATATCTCACCGTCTCAATTAGGGATATATCGTATATTTAATCTTATTATCATTGGCATATAAGAAATCATAAGGCCCCTCAAGGCACAACATTCATATAATTAGCATTTCAATGGCCACAACATCATTTCATATCAATCCACACATGGAGATCAAAAGGCATAGCAGACATCATAATATTAATGTAACATCCCAATGTTTACCGAGTGAAATTAAGTCATTGAAATAATAATTGCAAGTGGGAAGATTGTTTATTAATTATAATTAACTTAATTAATTTAACTTAGAGAATAAATGGTTGATTAAGTGTGATTAATTATTAATTGTTGGTTGATTATGACTGGGTGTGACGTAAGCAGACTGCTACCTCACGTTTTCCCACCCTACTCTTCTTTCTTCGTGCATGCATATATATAGGATTACTGGGCCTCTTTGCCATTCATTCTTCCTTCAGCCCTTCTCTTCCGCCACTCCTCTCTTCTTCGTTCTTTCTTCCCGTTCTTCTTCTCCCCTATTCTCTGTCTTTATTTTCTGCCATTGGAAGCCCACGACGACGCTACTGCAAAAGAGTTGGAGCTTCCTCCGGCTGGAGAAGGACGATCCTTGAAGCAGAGGAAGAACAACTTCCTATCCCCGAACCGATTGCAGTGTACGACTGTGCGAAGAAGACTAAACGAGGCAGACAGAGCATCAAACTAAACGTCGGAAAGCAGAAGAGCTTCTCGAGTCTCTCCAGAAGGTAGGGGGCGCTTGCATGTTGAAATGCATGGTCGATGGACGGTATCGGATAAACGTATTACCTTGTGTGTGTATGAAGGTGTCTATGATGACTATGTGCAACGCATGATTGTGAATTCTTGAATGCCATGCGTGTGATTGCAGGGTCCTGATTATGGTTATACAATTGCATGCAAGTATTCAGAGTCGTTGTATTGAATTCTGATAATTGGTTTTATCTAAACGCATGTAATGCATGTTCTTGTTATTGTTAATACCGAGAGGATATGTATGTGTGATTGTTGGCTGATTTCATTGAGATATTGTACACATGAACCGTTTGAATACTGTGCATGCTAGTACGATGAGTGACTGAATGTAGGAAATATGTTGGATCGGATGTGACGCTCATGGTTACAAAGAATGAGTCGGATACTTGAGGATGCTCGTTGCTTAAGCATATAGGCTGCATGTAGAGGAATGGGGTGACCCGAGGAAGGTCAGGAGCCCAATAAAATGATCTCTAGTTATAGGCCCTTGGCTAGATCCGGTGAGAGCCCGTGGTAGCCGTAGAAGCTAGAGTTAAGTCTCAAGACGTCAATGGGAGGCCGGTACCACGCGGGAAGGGATAATGGACGACAAGCCAGTAAGGGAACCTGTAACTGAAAATCATTGCTTAAGTTGGATCCGCAGGCATGCATGTAGATGAAACATTGGTTAGGGTAGAGTGAATGGAATGGCTCGGAATGATACGAGAGAATTCCGAATGAGTTGATGTATACTTGTATAATTGAAATTGATCTTACGTGATATGTATGTAAGTATATGTCTTTGAAAGTACCATATTCTGCATGACTGAAATCCAAATTGAATGCAAACTGAGTGAACGGGAGGGCAAGTATTAATGCTGATGCCGAATCATTAACTGTCATTTAAATGTAAAAGCTCACCCCTACTGTGGCCATTTTTCAGTGAATGTCTCTCGGAATGATGAATGGAAGAGGAGCTGAATGCCGAGTGAAGTGCTGGTGCACTATGGAAATTATGTGTTTATGTATATGTTATGTATATGTCTTGTTAAGCCTTGGCTGGCTCGTATTTCAGTCGTAGTCTCTTTATACTAGAACTTGAACCCTCTTGGGTAGAAGACGTGATTTTGTGCCTGTAATTATTTATACCCCTCTCTATATCTATCATACTGTGTGTTGTTCTATATTGCGTGAATGATCTGAGTAATATATGTATGCATACTCATGGAGTGTGTGAGGTTGGTATAGCTATGGGTAGAATTAGGGTTAAGAGTTGATGTGGGAAGCGAGACCGTAATTTATTCTGAGTGTAGAAGAGTTTAAGTATTACCGAGTGAATGAGAGCACGGGACACCGAGTGAGGATTGATCTAGATACTTACCGAGTGATAACTGTTAGGATTTTCCCGAGTATAGAATAACTGAATATTTCCGAGTGGTTAAGATTAGAAGAAAACCGAGTGGGGACTGACTTAATGATTTCCCCGAGCGAATAAGTTATCAATGCCGAGTGGAGTAGCTATTATTTTTCGAGTGAATGAGTTGTATGATAACTCTGGGTCCTGAGTGTCTGGATAGCCGAGTGTAGCTCCTCGCTCAGCGAATGAAGGATTCGCTCCAGCGAGTGTGTGGACTTGGAAGGCTTTTGGGTAGTTCGCTTAAGCGTATGGTGCTCCGCCCGAGCGAGTTGGGCTACCTCGCTCAAGCGTGTTGGACCTCGCTTGGGCGAGTGGGCTTTGTTTGTGGGATCCTCCTGTGCATTTCTCCTCCCGCTGTCTACCTTCTTGGGTCAGTTTTTGGTCCTCTTGTCTTCCTCTCCCTTATTTCTTTTGTGCCAATTTCTTCTTGGTTTATTTGGGAAAAATTTTCCCTGTTTTTGGGTTGTATCTATTTATTAAAATTAGGGTGTTACATTTTGGTATCAGAGCAGACCTAAAAGGTCCAAGGCCAAGGTATGCTTACCGAGTGTAGGCGGTTGTGTGCATTAGGACCAAGTGGTCATCATTGTTGTGATATTCGGTCAGACATGAATGATGTGGAAACACTGATTTGAGGACGGGAGATTATTCCCCTGGTCTGATTAATTATGAGATATATATATGAATAGTGTAATGTGCCATAGTTATTGAGTGTTGGGATGAAATCCGACCGGTGGTGAGCAACTTTTTATACTCATCCTTGAAGGGGTGTTAATTTCAGGATAAGTAATGACGAATCGCCAAAGCATGGAAGCCATAGCCGCGGCCTTCCAACGTTTTGCTGACGTGTTTGAGAGGCAAGGCCAGCCTCGAGCTGAAGATGGCCAAGTGTTAGACCGCTTCCTGAAGAGGAAGCCGACTGAATTTCAAGGAGGACGTAACCCCGAGGCAGCTTATAAATGGACTCAAGAGTTAGAGAGGATTTTTTGGGGTCTTCACTGTATCGAGGCCCAAAAGGTAGAATACGCAGTGTACATGCTGCGAGACGAGGCGGAAAATTGGTGGAAGATCGCCCGAAACCGACTGACTGATGCCGACGCCCAGCTGACTTGGGAAAATTTCAAAGCATGCTTCCTAGAAAAGTATTTCCCCGACACAGTGAGGAGTCGGAAGGAATTGGAATTTATGGAACTGAAACAGGGTTCCATGTCTGTAGAGGAATACGCAGCCAGATTTGAAAAGCTGTATTTGTTTTATCCGCCCTTTCAACAACCCGGGAATGAGAGTTCTAAATGCCTCAAATTTGAGAACGGACTGCGATCAGACATTAAAAGAGCTTGCAGATACCAAGAGATTAAAAGCTTTCCAGTGCTGGTGAATAAATGTAGGATTTTCGAAGAAGATGACAAGGCCCATTCGGGTCAGAGCAGTAGGACAGAACCCTCCTTGAGACCTCAACAGTCACGCTTCAAGAGATTAGGTAACATCGGGAGAAGTGGACTCTCTGCTAGATATAAGGATCGGATCAGTCGAGGGGGGCAGACTGGTGGACGTCCAATATTTGGCAAGTGTTTTAAATACGGTGACGACCACTTTGCTCAGAATTGTGATGGTGGAGGAAATGTCATATGTTTTCATTGCAATGAGAAGGGGCATATCTGCCCCGACTGCCCTCGATTACGCCAAGCAGACGCCCACGTGCATCGTGGAGGCCTCCGAGGGAGAGGCCGTGGGAATGGTAGCCAACGATTGGAAGGCAGAGATAATGGAGCCAGAGGGAATATGATGTTCGCCCCAAACAACCAAAGGAGAAATACCGACCAACCGGCCGTTGGGAGGGTATACGCCATCAACGCGGAGGAGGTTGCACAAGCGAATGACCTGGTGCAAAGTAAGTGCTTACTCGGTAGATATACACTTAATGTAGTTTTTGATTCGGGAGCTACCCATTCTTTTATAGCTGATGAGTGTGTAAGGCATTTAAAGTTGCCGACTGTGTATATGGATCAGACTTTGGAAGTAGCCAATCCGACTGGCACTAAGGTGTTGACATCATCGATGTGTAAAGACGTAATGTTTGTATTGGGCGATCGGAGTTTTACCTTCGATCTGGTGTGCGTGCCTCTGAAGGACCTTGACATTTTACTCGGTGTAGATTGGCTTTCAGCCAACAAGATGTTGGTAGACTGTAGAAACCGCAGGATAATTTTTCCGAGGCAGAGCAACGAGGACTACACGGTACAAGGTATAGCTCAGCTATTTATGATGCTTTGTCTAACTGAGGGTGAGAGTAGAGCCTGAGTGAACGACATTCCGACTGTCTGTGAATTCCCAGAGGTGTTTCCGGAAGATGTGTCGGGTGTCCCTCCAACTAGAGAAGTTGAGTTCTCTATAGACTTGATTCCTGGAGCCGAGCCAGTCTCCAGCGCACCTTATAGAATGTCCCTAACAGAATTGGCCGAGCTGAAGAAGCAGGTGGATGAGTTACTCGGTAAACAATTCATTAGGCCGAGTGTATCACCATGGGGCGCACCCGTATTACTTGTTAAGAAGAAGGATGGCAACATGAGACTATGCATAGATTACCGATAGCTAAACAAACTCACGATTAAGAACCGATACCCGTTGCCCCAGATCGACGATCTGATTGACCAACTGCGTGGTGCTTCAGTCTTCTCTAAGACCGATTTACGATCGGGATACCACCAAATCTGGGTGAAGGACTCGGATATTCCCAAGACTTCCTTTAGGACTCGGTATGGCCACTACGAGTATGTAGTGATGTCGTTCGGTGTGACAAACGCCCCTGCCATATTCATGAATTACATGAACAGCATATTCCACCCGTACTTAGACCAATTCGTAGTAGTTTTTATTGATGATATCTTAGTCTATTCCAAGACCCCTGAAGAGCATGAGGAGCACCTCCGAGCGGTACTTCAAGTCTTGAAGGAGAAGCGGCTGTTTGCAAAATTTTCGAAGTGCGATTTTTGGATGGATAAGATCCACTTTCTCGGACATGTGATTTCCAAGGAGGGTGTCTCGGTAGACCCTTCGAAGGTTGCAGCTTTAATGGCATGGGAGAGACCCGAGTTGGTCTCGGAGATAAGGAGCTTTATGGGCCTGGCTGGTTATTATAGGAGGTTCATTGAGGGTTTTTCTAAGCTAGCCTTGCCACTGACTAAATTAACCCGGAAAAACGTTCCCTTCGTGTGGAGTTCCGAGTGCGAGAGCAGTTTCCGAGAGCTAAAAGACAAGTAGACGACCGCTCCAGTATTGGCATTGCCTGACTTGCGAGAGAGCTTCGTGGTTTACCGTGATGCGTCGGGACACGGATTGGGATGCGTACTAATGCAGAAAGACCGCGTGATAGCTTATGCCTCTCGGCAATTGAGGCCTCACGAACAACATTACCCGACCCACGACTTGGAATTAGCAGCTGTGGTCTTCGCATTGAAAATATGGAGGCATTACTTGTACGGATCCAGATTTGAAGTGTACAGTGACCACAAGAGCCTCAAATATTTATTCGACCAAAAAGAGCTGAACATGAGGCAGAGAAGATGGATAGAATTTTTGAAGGATTATGACTTTGAGTTAAAGTATCATCCGAGTAAAGCGAATGTTGTTGCCGACGCATTGAGTCGGAAATCCCTCCATGTGGTTGTAATGATGGTGAAGGAGGTGGAGTTATTGGAGCAATTCCGAGACATGAATTTACATGTTGACATCCCTTCATCTCGGAGAATGACGCTCGGTACACTGAAGATTGCCAATGAGTTTCTGAAACTGGTAATTGAGCAGCAGAGATCAGACCCCTACTTGGCTGAATTGAAGAAGACCCAGGCCAAGGGTAAGGATTTGTCCTTGACCGAAGGATCGGATGGGATTTTCCGAGTGAAAAATAGGATATATATGCCGAGTGAGGGTGAGTTACGAAGGATGGTGCTGGATGAAGCCCATAAGAGCCTGCTGAGTATTCACCCGGGCACTACGAAGATGTACCACGACCTGCGATGACAATTCTGGTGGCCCGGATTAAAGAGAAATATAGCCGAATATGTGGCTCGGTGTATCACCTATCAGAAATCAAAAATCGAGCACCAGAAGCCGTATGGTGCATTACAACCCCTGGAGATTCCCGTGTGGAAGTGGGACTCAATTGCCATGGATTTTGTCATGGGGTTGCCAAAAACCCAAGCAGGTCATGATGCGATTTGGGTCATAGTTGACCGATTGACGAAAAGCACATACTTCCTACCTGTAAACATGAGATACCCGTTACATAAGTTGGCTCAGATTTATATTCGTGAAATTGTCCAACTGCATGGAGTACCAGCTTCTATCGTGTCGGATAGGGATCCTAGATTCACGTCCTGGTTTTGGACCAACCTGCACCAGGAGTTGGGCACGAAACTTTGGCTAAGTTCCGCCTACCACCCCCAATTGGATGGATAATCCGAGCGAACAATACAAAGTCTAGAGGACTTACTGAGAGCGTGTGTGCTGGAGCATGGTGGATGTTGGGAGCAGTACCTTCCCTTGATCGAATTTACGTATAACAATAGCCACCACAGCAGTATTGGTATGGCACCCTACGAAGCCTTGTATGGACGAAAATGCCAGACCCCTCTCTGTTGGTCAGAAATGGGTGAAAGTCTACTTTTGGGGCCGGAAATTGTGAGATAAACCTCAGAACAAATTCAAGGAATAAGGGAAAGGGTGAAGACATCACAGGACAGACAGAAGAGCTACTATGATAAACGCACCAAACCACTAGAATTTTCAGTCGGAGATAGAGTGTTCCTAAAGATTTCACCGAGCAAAGGAGTCGGGCGAGCCTTGAAAAGTGGAAAGTTGAACCCCCGATACATTGGGCCTTATGAGGTATTGGAACGAGTCGGTTCCATGGCCTACCGAATCATATTGCCGACCCACTTATCCCGATTGCATAACGTGTTTCACGTATCCCAACTAAGGAAATATCTACATGATCCCACTCACGTGATGCCGGATGATGAAGTGGAGATTAAAGAGGACCTGACCACTGTAACAGTATCGATTAGAATCGCAGACCGATCGGTAAAGTGTTTGAGAAGCAAGGACGTACAACTGGTTGAAGTGGAGTAGCAGCAAGACAGGAGTACTTCCTATACCTGGGAACGCGAGGATGCCATGAGGCAGCAATACCCCGAGTTGTTTACTAAGGTGAGTTACCGAGTGAATTTCGGGGAAGAAATTCTTTGAGAGGGGGAGAACTGTAACATCCCGATGTTTACCGAGTGAAATTAAGTCATTGAAATAATAATTGCAAGTGGGAAGATTGTTTATTAATTATAATTAACTTAATTAATTTAACTGAGAGAATAAATGGCTGATTAAGTATGATTAATTATTAATTGTTGGTTGATTGTGACTGGGTGTGACGTAAGCAGACTGCTACCTCACGCTTTCCCACCCCACTCTTCTTTCTTCGTGCATGCATATATATAGGATTACTGGGCCTCTTTGCCATTCATTCTTCCTTCAGCCCTTCTCTTCCGCCACTCCTCTCTTCTTCGTTCTTTCTTCCCCTTCTTTTTCTCCCCTGTTCTCTGTCTCTATTTTCTGTAACTGGAAGCCCACGACGACGCTACTGCAGAAGAGTTGGAGCTTCCTCCTGCTGGAGAAGGACGATCCTCGAAGTAGAGGAAGAACAACTTTCTATCCCCGAACCAATTGCAGTGTACGACTGTGCGAAGAAGACTGAACGAGGCAGATAGAGCATCAAACCAAATGTCGGAAAGCAGAAGAGCTTCTCGAGTCTCTCCAGAAGGTAGGGGGCGCTTGCATGTTGAAATGCATGGTCGATGGACGGTACCGGATAAACGTATTACCTTGCGTGTGTATGAAGGTGTCTGTGATGACTATGTGCAACGCATGATTATGAATTCTTGAATGCCATGTGTGTGATTGCAGGGTCCTGATTATGGTTATACAATTGCATGCAAGTATTCAGAGTCATTGTATTGAATTCTGATAATTGGTTTTATCTAAACGCATGTAATGCATGTTCTTGTTATTGTTAATACCGAGAGGATATGTATGTGTGATTGTTGGCTGATTTCATTAAGATATTGTACACATGAACCATTTGAATACTGTGCATGCTAGTACGATGAGTGACTGAACGTAGGAAATATGTTGGATCGGATGTGACGGTCATGGTTACAAAGAATGAGTCGGATACTTGAGGATGCTTGTTGCTTAAGCATATAGGCTGCATGTAGAGGAATGGGGTGACCCGAGGAAGGTTAGGAGCCCAATAAAATGATCTTCAGTTACAGGTCCTTGGCTAGATCCGGTGAGAGCCCGTGGTAGCCGTAGGAGCTAGAGTTAAGTCTCGAGACATCAATGGGAGGTCGGTACCACGCGGGAAGGGCTAATGGATGAGAGGCCAGTAAGGGAACTTGTAACTGACAATCATTGCTTAAGTCGGATCCGCAGGCATGCATGTAGATGAAACGTTGGTTAGGGTAGAGCGAATGGAATGGCTCGGAATGATACGCGAGAATTCCGAATGAGTTGATGTATACTTGTATGATTGAAATTGATCTTACGTGATATGTATGTAAGTATATGTCTTTGAAAGTACCATATTCTGCATGACTAAAATCCAAATTGAATGCAAACCGAGTGAACGGGAGGGCAAGTATTAATGCTGATGTCGAATCATTAACTGTCATTTAAATGTAAAAGCTCACCCCTACTATGGCTATTTTTCAGTGAATGTCTCTCGGAATGATGAATGGAAGAGGAGCTGAATGCCGAGTGAAGTGCTGGTGCACTATGGAAATTATGTGTTTATGTATATGCTGTGTATATGTCTTGTTAAGCCTTGGCCGGCTCGTATTTCAGTCGTAGTCTCTTTATACTAGAACTTGAACCCTCTTGGGTAGAAGACGTGATTTTGTGCCTGTAATTATTTATATCCCTCTCTATATCTATCATACTGTGTGTTGTTCTATATTGCGTGAATGATCCGAGTAATATATGTATGCATACTCATGGAGTGTGTGAGGTTGGTATAGCTATGGGTAGAAATGGGGTTAAGAGTTGATGTGGGAAGCGAGACCGTAATTTATTCTAAGTGCAGAAGAGTTTAAGTATTACCGAGTGAATGAGAGCACGGGACACCGAGTGAGGATTGATCTAGATACTTACCGAGTGATAACTGTTAGGATTTTCCCAAGTGTAGAATAACTGAATATTTCCGAGTGGTTAAGATTAGAAGAAAATCGAGTGGGGACTGACTTAATGATTTCCCCGAGCGAATAAGTTGTCAATGCCGAGTGGAGTAGCTATCATTTTTTGAGTGAATGAGTTGTATGATAACTCTGGGTCCCGAGTGTCTGGATAGCCGAGTGTAGCTCCTCGCTCAGCGAATGAAGGATTCGCTCCAGCGAGTGTGTGGACTTGAAAGGCTTTTGGGTAGTTCGCTTAAGCATATGGTACTCCGCCCGAGCGAGTTGGGCTACCTTGCTCAAGCGTGTTGGACCTCGCTTGGGCGAGTGGGCTTTGTTTGTGGGATCCGCCTGTGCGTTTCTCCTCCCGCTGTCTACCTTCTTGTGTCGGTTTTTGGTCCTCTTGTCTTCCTCTCCCTTATTTCTTTTGTGCCGATTTCTTCTTGGTTTATTTGGGAAAACTTTTCCCTGTTTTTGGGTTGTATCTATTTATTAAAATTAGGGTGTTACAATTAATCCACACTTAGAATCATTCGAGGCATATTCATCACCCCACATACACGGCAATTACACTTATGCCCAACACAACCATGTCCTTGACATTACATCTCAACATCATATATACATATATTTCATATCATATGGCAAGTCAATACTTGCATTCAACCATAGTGGCATTACAACATTATCTCATTCGTCAATGTTATTTAGTAACTAGTGTGGCGATACCACAACTCATCGTTTCAATTCTGAGCCACTCATGTAATATTGCACTTATTATAAAATGCAAGGACATTTCACAATTTAATAATAACATATGTCCTCTTGCATAAGGAATAATCATTACATTATTTATTGTCACACGATACCAATATTATTTCGATACTTCGGTTTATAACAACCACCTCACCGTTCGATCATTCTCACAACGGGTTTGTGTCACCCAAGGGTACATCTCATAGCTCATCGTCAAACCCTTACCATCGCTCTCACATATCTCATTCTTGGTGGTTATCATTCGTGTTTCACATTATATATTATGGGCATAGACAAGTTATCCCAATATCTTAATCATTATCCAACACTACCATGTTAGGTCATAATTATATATCCCTGTACATCCTCTCAAGCATCTTACAATATAAGGGAAGAAGGCCTAACACCATCAAAACCAAGAAAATGAAACAATATTCAATTCTGGGCAACTCGCTTGAGCGAGCCCCTCACTCGCTTGAGCGAGCTTAACATAGCTCGCTTGGGCGAGCCCCTTCGTGCGAGTAAAAATTGTCCAACAATGTTTCCACGCTCATTCGCTTGAGCGAGACACCCTTACACTCGGTTACTCGCTCGAGTGAGAATTGTCCAGTATCAAATTCCACCAACAATCGCTTGAGCGAGGCACTCGCTTACTTAGGCGAGATTCGGCCAGAGGCCATCCCTCCATTCCATACACTTCTCGCTTAAGCGAGGCACACAGCGTCGGCCACTTGCTTGAGCGAGAATCGCTCCAGCATCAGACCCCCACACTCGCTCAAGTGTCTCATGCTCGCTTGAGCAAAAAACATCCAGAATCAATTTCCTCTCTCGCTCGCTCAAGCACGGCCACACCCGCTTGAGCGAGATTCGTCCAGTGTCTCTTCTGCTCACTTCACACTCGTCTCGCTTGAGCGAATAGCTCACTTGCCTGAGCGAGATTAGGCCAGAGGCCATAATAAGGGTACAGGGGATTCTCGCTTGGGCGAGAATCCATCTCGCTTGAGCGAGATTATCAGAACTTAGGCAGAAAACGGAAATTCTCACAACTTAACACATGAAATCTCATTTAAGGCCAATTTAATCACATCCAACACATCATATACATCATATGGGACATGTAAAACTTGCTCACACATTCATACTCATAATTTCTCATTCCAAACTCAATAACCATAATAAAATTATACTTATCATCATCCAACACATATAGGTATACATTTCCATAATAATCATCACCTATCCTCATATACCATCCTCATAATCAATAAATTGCCATTCACATTATTCCAATATATACATGGCAAGGCAAGCATGAGTATAAAACACATACAACAGTCACTGTCAATCTACTCATGTAGTTTGAATGTAAACTCCTCTCCTACCTCGAGGGAAGAGTTGTAACCAATGTACGCCCCGAAAGCTCTGCCATGTAATTCGGAACAAAATCTACATACCACATACATATGCACTCATACAATTGATAACCATTTCAAGGCATTCCCCATAAATCCTAAATAATGACTTATATATTGTATGGCTTATGAGCAAGTCCTAAATTTGTTAAAACACTGATTTATGCAATCGTATTAGGCTTCGGGAATTCCTTTCCCAAAACCAGGATCCTCTAGATCTTAAAGACTAACTAAACCCAACAACATCATCATCTCATCCATTACATAATGTAATCTCAAATCACCTCAATCCTTCAAACATCATCATTATCACTCAATATTCAACTTAGCTCTTATATCCTTCAATAACAGTAATTAATTAATCAAATTTAAATGGCACACCATAAATAATCTAGAATCTCATCAAGTCACAATCTTACTGTACCAATCCCTCATATTCCATATTCATAACAACACCTATCTATAGGTTTCACCATCAATGGTACCCTATCATTTTAAATAACATTCCACCTTAAAAATCATCTATCCACATTCAACTAACCTCCCAAATTACAATATATTCATTTTCCCCAAATTCTTAGGGCAAGGGTTTTTGTCAAAACCTAACAACTATTACCAATACTCATTAATCACCATCAATGGCCATCTTTCGTCATTAATATCATTCTCCAATATCATTAAACCTACATTCTACTCACATTTCACATTTTCCCCAATTTATTAAAGTTAGGGTTCCACTAAAACCTAACAACACTCATTAATATCTATTTATTCCTCATCACCTTCCAACTATGCATTCATCCTCTTCATTTTTACCACCAAGGTTAACATTTATGAAAACCCACTCTAGGGTTCCATATTCAAAGCTTTCATTAAATTACCCATTCACCTACATTACTCCCCCAAGCCATTTTCCATCAAAACAATGCCCAATCCCCCATCACAATACTTAAATAGGCTCAAAACCATAAGCTAAAGCCATGGGTGTTCAAGATCATACCTCTTTCTCCAAGCTTAAACCCCAAAACGAAAATGAGAGGGAGAGAA
Organism: Clitoria ternatea; assembly: GCA_037962975.1. Classification (NCBI taxonomy): domain Eukaryota; kingdom Viridiplantae; phylum Streptophyta; class Magnoliopsida; order Fabales; family Fabaceae; genus Clitoria; species Clitoria ternatea. The sequence goes on from CM075669.1 coordinate 185,290,292, forward strand.
GAGGAGATGAATCATGCCTTGCTCCAAAGTCCATTCCTTGCCTCATGATTCCATTAGATCCCAAGCTTTTTGGATGAAAGATGATTTATGAAGGGAGAGAGGGAGTGAACAGTTTTGGAGAAGAAGAATGGAGGGAGAGGAAGAAAAGGGAAAGTGAATAAAAGAGAGGGAGAGAGGCCAACATGAGAAATGAGAGAAAAGAGAGAAAAGAGAGGTTTTATGTTTTAATTTTAATTCATCACTTAAAACCCTCCATTTCAGATCAACCAGGATCTCCGTTCGGGCTCAATACTAAATCTAAAAATTATTCTGAATATAGATTCGGATTCCCAATAATATTCTTAATAGCCCTGACCAATGGCATCTCAATCGGAGATACTTGGTCCGACACCCATATTCTAATCGGGTATTATTTTAACTCTTAAAGTCCCAATAAATCACAAATAATTCTTATAAATCTTAATTTAATTATTCAAACATCTTTGGAACACTTATTAACCCATTTATAATTATTTAATATTTATTCTTCCTACTTAATCATTTTTATAAAATTCGGGATGTTACAAGATATGCCTTTTGAAGTAACATTCTTCTTTGTTTGATTAAGGATGCCTAAAAGTTTGTTTTATCAAAACATGAAGCTGATGGTTGTATCAGACTTTTTAAGGTCTAAGAAAGTTAAATCAGACTTTTGTTGATACAAGCTCCCTTTAGATTTTGCAACCTGTGTAGTTCCTAAAATACTTAGACAATCAGGTTAGATAACATAAGAGTGGACTTCTTTTAACCAATCATTGATGTTTGCTATTAGTAAATCTACGGTTTGATAGTAGCACATAGTTTTGGGGTCTGATTGCGTAATCACTTATTGTTTCTTTACAAAACTAACTTTGTTTCAACAATTTCCCCCTATTTGTTGATAGTAAACATCAAGTCTTTTCATAAATAAAGTCCATTAACAAATCAGTATAAGGTTATGCAAAACATCAAAGCAAGCATATTTTAGATTTTCTTCAAATTTTTAGATAATTTGAATCTTATAGAGATCAAAGCTTAAAAGTCATTTTCTTGAATTAAGATGTATTAAGGCAATCAGATGTAACAAAGTTGATAGAAACATATATGTTAGAGCAAGTAAATTGGAATAATGCATTCTTTTTAGGAGAATATTAATCAGACTTGTCAATACACAACTTAAAAGACTTCTAACATAACTCCCCCTTTTGATATCAATAAAAAGGGGTATCACAAAGAACCTAATAATAAGTCTCGGGTGAGTGAAGAGATTAAAAGAGGGGATGCTATAGAAGAGATCAGGATAAAATAACGAGTCTGAATAACGAAAATAAAAGGTAAAGAAAAAAAATGATAGAAGGACTATATTGAAAAAGATGGTTTGTAGGAAAAGAGTGAAAAGAGGAAGATCCTTATTCTTGAATTGTCCACAGATAATGGCACCAGAGAGCATCCACATGAGCTTTATTCAAATTAGAAGTAGAGAGGATGTTGTGAAGGTTGGCTTCAGGAAGCTGACGAGGTCTGAGAGGACCCTTGTAGTGAGGTTTATACTTGGGAGGCATAGGCTTCTTGAATCTTTTCAAATTTATCCAATATCCTTAGCCTGAATTTTGTCTGGACAAATCAAAATCTTTTTTCCTAGGAAGAGCAATGAGTTTGTTCTTCAGGGGATCAGAGTCAAGTGCAATAGTTTTAAACCTCAAATCTCTAGCAACAGAAACCTGTTTAGCTACCAGAACTTGGTGCAAAGCAATATCATCTAGTGAAAGGAGGTCGGGGTAGGGTAGCAGTCTCTCTATAGGCATAGGAGGGACAAATTTAGGTGCATTGGGTAATATGCACAGTCTACAGCTATCAAAATTTGGATTGCTCATAATGGCAAGGTTATATGGGTTTTTGTATCTAGGGTTAGATGGGCTCAAAATAGGTTTGTAGAAGGTAAAGGTAGGTAAACTAGGGAGGGTATGGATTAGAGGGTGTTGCTGAGATGGAAGGCTAACGATGGAAGGTTCATAAAGGGGAACAATGGCAAGACAGGGGTTAGGTGGAGGCTGGGTCAAGGATAAGGGAGGAAGAACAGATATAGGAATGAGTTAAAAGATTTGTGAAGAAAGTAGAGATAGCAGGAGAGATGGGGTGAGAGTAGCTTACTGAGTCAGACCTTTCCTTTTTAGAAGATAAACTAGAAGTAGCTAAATGGTCTAAATGCTTTCTCTTGAGAGAGGATTTGAAGCTGGCTTGATCACTCTGGTACTGACTAACTAGCTTATAAAAGCGATTCATCCAATCTATGTGATTCCATTTCTTCACATCAATTTTAAGAAATTTCTCCAGGTGCCCAGAAATGAATGTTATATAGTCATCAAAGTTTGGATAACCTCCATACTTTATAAGTTCATTATGATGTGTCTTCATTGAAGTCTGATAATCAGTCTTTATTTCATTAAACTTCCTTGACCATTTTGTTCCAGACCATCCATGCATAGATATTTTAGGATGCAGGGCGGTGTAGATGTTGATGAATTTCTAACATATGCTAATTAAAGGTTATTGCTACTGAGGTGTTTACTTTTGTAACTGTGAGGTTTGTTATTGAGAGGATACTTGTTGAGGGGTCACCTAGAGACCTTGAACAAGTTATTGTTGAGGGGTTGTCTGAAGGGTTTGCTAAGGTGAAGGTTGAGGCTGGTGAGGCTGAGAGGCAGGCTCTTTGTTCTTCTAAAGTTGACTCAAAGTAAGATCATCATCAGTATCTGATGATTATGCAGACACCTTGGGATCAAACTTCTTTGTTGGTGGTGAAGAAGGAGGGAAGACTTTAATAGGCGTTACTTCTATAGCAAAGTCTGAACTTTCATTAGAGAAATCCAGAACCATATCTTTGGCTTTCTTGGTAGTATACTTTATTCTGCCATTCCTCTTTTTCTTCTTGAGGGCTTCTTCAATAAAAAAACCTTCAGATTTTTCCTGTCTTACTTTAGCAGAAGTAGACTTCTTCTTCTTAAAACCAAAAGGGGAAGTCTTCTCTACCAACTGATCAAACAGAGTGAGAAGGCTAGCAACTTGCTTACTAGAGAGGAAGGATTTACCAGATCTGGCACTGTTCAAGTCTCCATGTTCTCTAGGCAAAGACCTTTATCAACATATTTGGATAAGGTACTTTGTTCTGCTTCTTTCTAACTGAGGAGATTAGATATGTAATGGTGATGTTTAGGAGGTTGGCCTTCTTCTTCTACAACATGAAGTACATGTAAAATCTATCCAACTTTGTAATAGTGTCCTTAGCACTCTTACAAGGGCCAAACACCTGCTTCATCACTAGATAGAGCATCTTCACCTTCGGAAAGAGACTTCCTAAAACAACTTTGGCTGAATGAATAGTCCTGTAAAGTGCCTTGTTTATCTCCACACTTGATACACAGTCATATTCAAAGTTCTATGTGAACACTTCTCCTACTAATGGACGATTAGTCATAGTAGCCACAACATCATCAAAAATTTAAACAAACTTCCTTTTTAGTTTTCCCAGTATGATACATTTGGATTTATCTACAGAAGTAGTCTTCCAGAATTCCAAAATTAAGGAGGGAGAGTATGGTTCCCTATCCACACAGAAATTGGTCCAAATAACTCCATTGAGCTCCTCAGTGATGTCCTTTCCTTCCATTTTATGCTGCTAAGGGTGGAAGAATGAGGATTCCATAATGTGTGAAGGGTTGAGTGCCATTTCAGATGCTCGAGAAAGATGAAGGGTTTTAGGTTTTCAGAAAAGGAAGAGGTATTTCGAATGAAGGGGTTTTAGAAAATGTGGGAAATGTAAATGAAAATAGCAATAGTAAAAGAGTCAAAACTGACCACTAAGGAGGAGAGAATACATGTTCATGACAGTTACACATAAAGGCATTAACTGTTGCCACAATATATGTACCAGACATTTTAGATTCTTTATGCATCAAACATTGTAAGCATCAGACTTTTCATGCATCATTGATATTTCTTAAGTTTAGATCATGCTTGGCTTTGGAATGATGAATGAGGTTCTTTAAAAGATTTATTGCACTTGCATTATCACAGTATATAGGAATCTCTCATTCTTTGATTGAGTAATCTTCAAGCTAATATTTTATCCAAAGAAGTTAATAACAGCAGAGACATGTACTCAACTTTTACTATTGAGAGTGCAATAGGATTTTACTTTTTGCTTCCCCATAATATCAGACTTTTTCCTAAAAGGTGGCATCCTCCACTTGTACTTTTTGTATCTACTTGATCACCTGCAAAATCTGCATCACAGAATCCTGATAGAGAGAAGGAGTTTGTTCTTTTATGGAACAACCCAAGATTAGTTGAACCTACAAGATATCTTAGAATCCTCTTCACAATAAACAAGTGTGATTCTTTGGTTTCTGACTGATATCTTGCACATATGCAAACACTGAACCTTATATCTTGCCTGCTAGATGTTAGATACATAAGTGAACCTATCACCCCTCTATATAAGGTCTGATCCACTGGTGTACCAAAATCATCTTTATTAATTATGCAGTTAGGATGAATAAGAGTGCTTATAGGCTTGGCATCATCCATGTTAAACTTTTTAAGTAACTCTTTGGTGTATTTCTATTGATGGATGAAAATACCATCATTGGTCTCTTTAATTTGTAAGACAAGGAAAAATTTAAGTTCTCCCATCATGCTTATTTTCAAATTCTTCTTACATCATTGCAAAAAATTCTTTACATAGACTGTCATCAATAACACTAAAAACAATATCATCCATATAGATCTGCACAATGATAAAGTTCTTTCTAGAGCATTATCTAAATAGGGTTGTGTCAACTTTTCCTCTAGTAAAGTCTTTTGAAATTAAAAAGGTAGTGTGTAACATCCTGCGTATTAATTAGGGACTAGATTAAGATTAAGTGTTAAGTAAGGTTAATTATAAATTAAAAAACTTGACTGCTGACGGGACTGACTAAGTGTGACGTGTAACCGTGTAGCAGGCTCTGATCTGCGTTCCCCACTCACTCTTCGCGTTTCTAGGAGTATATGGGCTGAAGCCCTTAACCACTTCTCCACTCACTCCAAATTTCCTCAAGACTTTCCATCTTCTCCTACTTCTCCTCCTTCTTCGTTCTTCTTCGTTCTTCTTCTTCTCTGTCCCCTGTTTTCGTAACTTCACGACTGTGGTGTTGTGAAGAACCCGAGATCCCCAGTGTTGGTGAGGAGCAATCGTTCGAGTGGAAGAAGAACAGCTTCATGTTCCCAAGCTGATTAAAGGGTGCGACTGTGTTCAAGGGGGACTGAACAAGAGAGAGTGGTGGACAAAGCAAACAGGATAGCGGACCAACGCTGAAAACAGAGGAACTTCTTGGAGTCTCTTTAGTTGGTAGGGGGTTATCTTATATCTTAAATGCATGGGTTATGGACGGGTTCCAGGTGTTGATGACTTGTTGATTCTGGTGATTTAAAATGCGTTGATAGGTGTGTTTTGATTGAGTAAGGGATATGTGATGCCCGGATGCATGATGACTAGGAGTTGGGTAATGCATGTCAAATTCCGTCCATGAAATGCTTGTTAATAATCTTGAGAATGTTGAATGATTACATGAGGAGAATGTGTTAAAGTATTGTTGACGATTACCGTGTGATTTATGTGACATGCAGGCTACTATGAATCTAAATGCTGACTGCATGTGAGGAAAGATTAACTTACTGAGTTCTGATAATGTCTAATACCGATTGCATGTGATGCATTGACGTGAATATTTTTACAGTCGTGATTCCGTCAAATTAGTACATTAAAATTAATTAATGTAGTACTAGGGTGTCAACCTAGGTCGTTCTCTCAAGGATCAACACAAAAATTTAGGAAAAATCAAGTCTTAAACTAATTTTTAACAATTAAAAATAAAAACTCAACAACTAAATTTTTTACAAACATAAGTTCAACAAGCATACAATTGGGGGGGGGTTTGATTGATTTTTTGTTGTTGTCACAATTAAAATTAAAACAAAGTAAATATAGGATTTAAAACAATAAATAACAAGCGATTGATTTTCTTGGAGTATTGTAAATAAATTTATCCTTGGTTCACTAAAGATAATTTGTATACTTTTATTACTGTTAATTTCTTAGCTCAATTTAAATTAATCAACTAAGCGTCTTTTTCAATTCATAATTCCTTTACTTTCATTTAAAAATGAATATTTTAATCAAGCATCCTAATTAAGCAAAAGGAGTCAAGATTGTAAAATCTAGGAATTATTGAGCATATGTAAAAACATCGCCTACATACATAATCTATTGTCATATTATGGAATTAAGCAAACCATAATTATTAAAAGTGATGATGAAAATATTCATTAAGCATGCATATTTCCTTAATCTCTTCTAATTTAAAACCTTATTTTATTCCATTTGAATAATTAAACCGATTAAGCATACAAATTTAATTAAACAGAAATGGAATTAAATAAACAGAGTAAGATTATGAAGAAATAACAATAATAAAAACATACTATATTAAAAATAATGACCTCAAAATTACATTACAATATTCTCCAAGAAAATCAATCTAGGGGTTTTAGCCCTCCATAATTAAAACAAACTGAAAATAAAAAGAACCTAACCCGGATGAAGAACTGACTGAAGAAGAAATAGAAACAGAGAAGAGGAAGAGGAAGAACGAATGGTTTCTGTGAAGAATGAGGTGCCTCTGAAGCCTTGTAATCCCTCCTATTTATAGGAGAAGAAATGGTGCCGGATATAATTAAAAATGACGAGTGGAATGTTAATGCGCAATTAATAAACTTCAGCGCTGTTTCCACTTCGATAATGCGTTATCTGATGTTTCCACTGATGAATCTGTGCCTGAACCGATTCATCTAGGCAATTTTTAGGCAATTTTACACATAGGAATCGATTCCTAAGGGGTGGGAATCGATTCCCAAGCACATGAATCGATTCCTGCTTTTTTGAATCGATTCCCAGGCCTTTAAAATGCATATGAATCAATTCACAGGGGTGGGGAATCGATTCCTAGCTGTATGAATCGATTCCCAGGGTGCTTGAATCAATTCCATGCTGTTCTTTTGTGTGGGAATCGATTCCCAGATTGGTGAATCGATTCTCAGACCTGTTCTGGTGCTTTTCTCGCATTTTTGACCATTTCTTGAGTCGTGGCTTCTTTCGTTTGACCTGTGGTAATTATTTTTCAATTACAGGCTTAATCACACACTACAAAACAAGAGAAAACCAACTTTTATTAAAAATTTATCCTTAATTCATTTTAAAATTAAATATTAAATAAAGCTCAAATGATGAAAATGTGTTAAAATGCAATATATTATACACTAAGTGATGGCAAATTATACACATTTAAATTGAGGAATTAAGGATAAATCATGCATCATCAAATACTCCCACACTTATTCTTTTGCACTCCCGGGCAAAATCAAAATAAAAACAAGTATCACAATTTATTGAAAACATTAAGTTAAAAATAACAACACAGAATTGGCATGAAATCTTAGGAATATACAGAGAAACAAGAGTTATTCAACATGCAAGATACAGAGCATCAAGATATATATAAAAATCATTCAAACACTTAGGCATGTGAAAATTAAATTAAACTGAAAAGAAGATCATAAGTGACAGAACCTCACAAGACATACTCTCAACTCTCAAGTGTTTAAGTTTTGTGTATACTCTCTAAACATTTCCTGAAAAACAGACAGTCTAAAAATTTGGCAAGTTTCTCAATTCCACAATCAACTTAAATGCATGTATAGATCAACAGGGCTTTGCAGGATTGTAATGTGGCCAAGGTCAAAATGGATGAATTTTTTATATATATATATATACCAAAAAGAATGATGAAGCAATTAATTTAACTGGCAAACAGTGAGGGTAAAACATCTATTGTATGATATTTGGTCGCAATCATAAAATTTTTTAATTTTTTAATTTTTATATGAGATTGCATAACACTTGGAACAAGAGTTGCAATTCCTTTTTGCACACCCCCACACTTATTTGAATGCCTGTTTTTCACTTGATTCCAAAGCTCCAATATATTCCTTCGGGTAGGTATATTTTTTGGTTTTTCATCCATGGCTTATTTGAGTTGCAACAAGGAAACAGTTAAATAGGCTCAAAATGGCTAGCAAGAGATGATTTATTCATGGTAGGCTTATCTAGCTTAGTGGCTCAATTGAACAAAATGCCTGTATTATTTCAAATACATTCATATGAGTTTCAAGTATCATCAAGAAACAAGACAAAAATTAGGATGTAAGCTTTCAGGAATTAATCACACATGAAAACATTAAGATGGTTTAAAGTGATCCATCAAATTTTAAGGCTAAAAAATCTCACAAGGTATAATTCCATCATTATGTGATCATCTATCAGTTATCATGTCATTCTCATCATACCAAAATTGCTTGAGTTCAAATTATAACATATCATTAAGCTCATATCAGACATGAAAGAATTTACCTGTTACTCATGCATATCTTAAAATTCCAATAAAACATACCATTTTAAAACAAAAACACACATAAAATCTTTTATTTTTAATTTTTGTTTTTTTTATTTTATTATTATTATTATTATTATATATTTTTTTAATAAAGTCACACAAAATTAATCACACAACAACACAACAATAAACAAGAATATTCCCACCCCCACACTTAAATCATACATTGTCCTCAATGTAAGACAGAGCATACAAAATAGACAATATAATGAAAAAGTAAAAAGATGGGTAAGAAAAACTCCCTCAAGAGGGATCAAGAAGTGGTTCCCCCAAAGCGTGTTCCTCCATTGTAACATCCACAAGTGAAGGATTTTCATGAAATGGCTTCAAACGTTGTCCATTAACCTTGAAGCTTTTATTGGAGTTTTCACTTTTTATTTCCACAGCTCCATGGGGAAATACATTAGTAATAATGAAAGGTCCTTCCCATTTAGAGTACAATTTTCCAGCCATCAATTTCAACCGGGAATTAAACAGTAGCACTTTCTGTCCAGCAGTAAAATCCTTTCTAGCTATTGAGCTATCATGGAATCTCTTTGTTTTCTCCTTATAGAACCTCGAGTTCTCATAAGCTGCCAAACGGATCTCATCAAGCTCATTCAGTTGTAATTTTCTTTCTTTACCTGCTTGATCAAGTGCTAAGTTGCAAGCTTTTACAGCCCAATAAGCACGATGCTCAATCTCCACTGGAAGATGACATGCCTTACCAAAAACAATTCTATAGGGAGACATTCCTATAGGTGTCTTAAAAGCTGTTCTATGTGCCCAAAGAGCATCATCCAGTTTCCTGCTCCAATCCTTTTTATTAGGATGTACTATCTTTTCCAGAATTCTTTTGATTTCTCTGTTAGAGACTTCTGCTTGTCCATTGGTTTGGGGGTGATATGGAGTAGAGACTCTATGAACAACCCCATACTTTCTAAGCATAGCTTGCATGGTCCTATTGCAGAAGTGTGTTCCTTGGTCACTAATGATTACTCTCGGGATGCCAAACCTGCAAAAAATTTGAGATCTAACAAAATCCACAACAACTCGAGCATCATTAGTTCTGGTGGCTTTAGCTTCCACCCATTTAGAAACATAATCTACAGCCAATAAAATGTAAGTAAAACCAAAGGAGGGAGGAAATGGACCCATAAAATCAATGCCCCAAACATCAAATACTTCAGAAAATAACATAGGTTGTCGAGGCATCTGTTGTCTCCATGTGGTAGCATTACTAGCTCTTTGGCATTTCTCACAGGTGTTACAAATTCTCCATGCATCCTTAAAAATTGTGGGCCAATATAAACCAGAATCCAACACCTTCCTTGCTGTTCTTTGTGGACCAAAATGTCCACCAACTGGTGAAGCATGGCAGAATCAAAGAACTGATTCTATTTCATGATCGGGAATGCATCTTTGAATCACCTGATCATTACACAATTTCCACAAATACGGGTCATCCCAAATATAATACTTTGCATCACTTTTTAATTTTGAAATTTGGTTTCTGGATGCACATGGTGGAAAAACAGAAGCAACAAGATAATTTACAATGTTAGCAAACCAAGGTGTATCAAAAGAGTTAGAAATACTCATGAGGTGTTCATCGGGAAAATGGTCCCGAATAGGTGCCGAATCAGGAGCATTCTCAATTCTGTTTAAATGGTCTGCCACAAGGTTTTGTGTTCCACTTCTGTCACGAATTTCCAAGTCAAACTCTTGGAGCAAAAGCATCCAACGAATTAATCTTGGCTTGGACTCACCTTTCTTCAACAAGTACTTCAGAGCTGCATGGTCAGTAAAGACAACTACTCGAGAACCGAGTAGGTAAGATCTGAACTTATCTAATGCAAAAACAATGGCCAAGAGCTCTTTTTCAGTAGTGGTGTAATTTACCTGGGCAGTATCTAAAGTTTTAGATGCATAGTAGATGACCCTAGGCTGCTTGTCAATCTTTTGACCAAGGACAGCTCCCAATGCATAATTAGAGGCATCACACATCAACTCAAATGGGGCTATCCAAACAGGTGCTTGAATTATTCGGGTAGTGGTCAATGCTTGCTTGAGGCAATTAAAAGCCTCTTTACATTTTTCATCAAACTCAAATACCACATCCTTTTGAAGCAGACTGGATAGTGGCCTAGCCTTCTTGCTGAAATCCTTTATGAATCTTCTGTAGAATCCTGCATGACCAAGAAAAGAACGAACCTCTCGAACACAATATGGGTAAGGCAAATGTGATATAACTTCTACCTTGGCAGGATCTACCTCAATTCCTTTCTTAGAGATTACATGCCCTAAAACTATTCCTTGTTTTACCATAAAATGACATTTTTCATAGTTCAAGACAAGGTTAGTTTCAATACATCTGTTCAAAACTTTTTCCAAACTATCAAGGCATGCATTAAATGAAGATCCATAGACACTAAAATCATCCATAAACACCTCTATGCAATTTTCAATGAAATCATGAAAAATGCTTATCATGCATCTTTAGAAAGTTCCAGGAGCATTGCATAGGCCAAATGGCATTCTCCTATAAGCAAATGTGCCAAAGGGACAGGTGAATATGGTCTTTTCTTGATCCTCAGGTGCAATGTGAATATGAAAATATCCAGAGAATCCATCAAGAAAACAGTAGTGAGACTTACCTGCAAGACGCTCAAGCATTTGATCAATGAAGGGTAAAGGGAAATGGTCCTTCTTTGTTGCCTGGTTTAGTCTCCTGTAATCAATACAGACTCTCCAACTATTTTGCACTCTAGTTGGGATCAATTCATCCTTTTCATTTTTCACAACTGTGATCCCTGTTTTCTTAGGAACCACTTGAATCGGACTCACCCATCGGCTATCAGAGATAGGATAAATGATTCCTGCTTGTAGAAGCTTGGTAATCTCCTTCTTAACCACATCAAGGATTACAGGGTTGAGTCTCCTCTGGGGCTGCCTTACTGCTTTAGTATTTTCCTCCAGAAATATTCTATGCATGCACATGGATGGACTAATTCCAGGAATGTCTGCCAATGTCCATCCTATAGCCTTCTTATGTCTTTTCAATACTTGCAACAATTTTTCTTCTTGATTTTCATCAAGAGAAGTGGAAATTATCACCGGGAGCTGTTCATTATCCCCTAAGTATACATACTTTAGGTTCTCAGGTAGGGGTTTCAATTCTAACTTGGGTGCCTGCAAAACAGATGGAACTAACAAAGTAGATTTTGATTCTGCTGCTTGCACCTCAAAAATTTTGTTAGAATTTTCTTGAAATCCTGCATTCAGCTCCTTATGGTTAACAGGTATATCTAAAGATTCTTAGTCAAAAATTATGTATTTATCAATTTCAGCACAAATATCATAACTTCCAGAATCATTGCATGCAAAACATTTGTTTGAATCATCCATGTATTCCAAATCAACATTAGAATAATGTTCAAAAACTAGTTCATCAATAATGTCAATTTGGAAAATAGAATGATCTTCAGATGGGTATTTCATGGCATCAAGAATATTGAATTGAACTCTCGTGTCACCAAATTCCATAGAGAGAGTTCCAGAATGAACATCTATTTTGGTTCGAGCTGTTTTCAAAAATGGTCTTCCCAGAATGATAGGAACAGGAATTTGAGGCATACCTTCTTCCATATCAAGTACAAAAAAGTCAGCAGGGAAAACAAGTTGTTCTACCTGAACCAAAACATCCTCTATAACTCCAGTAGGGTAAGCAGTGCTCCTATTGGGTAGCTGAATTACTACACCAGTAGGTTGTAAATTTCCAAGAGACAATGATTTGAAAACAGACATAGGCATAACATTTATTGAAGCTCCTAAATCTAACATGCAATTTTTAAATTTGTTATTGCCTATGATACAAGGTATAGAAAACGTACCTGGATCTTTGCATTTCTCAGGGATATTTGAAATTTCCTTACCAAGCAGTGTAGATACATTCCTTCCTATGCTTATCCTTTCATTACCTTTGAGTCTCCTGTTGTGAGTACACAACTCCTTCAGAAATTTGGCATACTTGGGAATTTGCTTGATTGCATCAAGAAGAGGTATATTCACTTCCACTTTCCTGAAAGTATCCAAAATTTCTTTGTCCACTTCTTCCATCTTCTTACTTGGAATTGCTTTTGGTGGGAAAGGAAGAGGGATATGAGGTGGAATTTGGGGTGGTTGTATCTCAGATTTACTTGAAGAGGGTACATCATTCTCAACTATTTCAGGCTCAATTGTTTGTTTTTCAGGTTCCTTAGGTATGGGTACTTCAAGGTTCTTACCTGATCTTAACTGAATTGCACTCACATTTCTTGGATTTGTAGTTGGTTGAGATGGTAATTTGTCAGAGTTTTGAGATTGTAACTGGCTTAATGATGAAGCCAATTGCCCAATTTGGTTGCTTAAACTCTGGATGGTAGCATCATTCCTTTGTTGATACTCTAAGTTCTATGTAGCCATTTGTTTCACCAGATCCTCCAAGGAAGGGCTATTTGTGGATGGTTGAGGTGTAGGTCTTTGGAAGGTTGGTGCATTGCTTTGAAATGGAGGTTGGGGATGGGGATTTTGTTGTTGGTTGCCCATCTCAAATTTGGATGGTTTCTCCAACCTGGAATGTATCTGTTGGTGGAAAGGTCATGGTTTTGTTGTTGAGGTGGTGGAGGTCTATCATGGTAGATGTTAGCTGCATAGGCTTGGGGACTATTATTATTCTTCTCTTATAGAGAAGGACAACAATCAGTGGGGTGCTCTTGTGAAGAGCAAATGCCACATACTTTAGCAGTCATGGATTTTTGATTTACTGCCAATTGTGTGACCAGAGTGGTAAGAGCATCAAGTTTGCTCTCCAATTTAATTCCAGATGAACTAGAATTGGAATCAAACATGGGTTTGAAAGAATCATTTCTCACACCAAATTGTTGAGAGTTAGAAGCCATATTCTCAATCAAGTTTCTTGCTTCAGCAGCAGTCATATCTCCTAAAGCTCCTCTACTTGCCGCATCAATCATGTTGTGATCAACGTGGTGCAGACCTTCATAGAAGTACTGAAGAAGAAGTTGTTCAGAAATTTGGTGGTGAGGGCAACTTGTACAGAGTTTTTTAAATCTCTCCCAATATTCATAAAGACTTTCTCTAGAGAGTTGCCTAATGCCAGATATGTCTTTACGGATTGCAGTTGTTCTAGAGGCAGGAAAGAATTTTTCCAAGAACATTTTCTTTAAGTCATTCCAACTTGTGATTGATCTTGCAGCAAGGTAGTACAACCAATCCTTAGCAACACCCTCTAAAGAATGAGGAAACGCTTTAAGATAGACATGGTCTTCTTGAACATTTTGGGGTTTCATTGTGGAGCACACAATGTGGAATTCTTTGAGGTGTTTGTGGGATCTTCACCCGCAAGACCATGAAACTTAGGTAACAAGTGTATAAGTCCGGTCTTAAGAATAAAAGGGACATCCTCATCAGGATATTGAATACACAAACTTTCGTATGTGAATTCAGGTGCAGCTAGTTCTCTAAGAGTTCTTTCACGAGGTTCAGCCATATCAGAAAAACTAGCAATAGTACTTTTAGCAGATTCAGAAAAAATACTATCACTATCAATATCAACAAAGTTATTATTAAATCTAGCTTCTCTAATTAACTTATGAAAAGTTCTTTCAATTTCAGGATCAAATGAATATAAATGCTCAAAAGTTCTTCTAGTCATACATAGCATACAACAAGATATTTGATCATCATGAGCAATAAATCATAAGAATCCTAAATCATGCAAAAGAAATAAAATAAAACAAACAAACAAATTTTTATTTTTTTTTCAATTTATACAAAAAAATTAATCTAAAACAAGAATTTTTCCTAAAAATCATTGATCCCTGGCTGTGGCGCCAAAATTTGACGTGAATATTTTTACAGTCGTGATTCCGTCAAATTAGTACATTAAAATTAATTAATGTAGTACTAGGGTGTCAACCTAGGTCGTTCTCTCAAGGATCAACATAAAAATTTAGGAAAAATCAAGTCTTAAACTAATTTTTAACAATTAAAAATAAAAACTCAACAACTAAATTTTTTACAAACATAAGTTCAACAAGCATACAATTGGGGGGAGGGGTTTGATTGATTTTTTTTGTTGTCACAATTAAAATTAAAACAAAGTAAATATAGGATTTAAAACAATAAATAACAAGCGATTGATTTTCTTGAAGTAATGTAAATAAATTTATCCTTGGTTCACTAAAGATAATTTGTATACTTTTATTACTGTTAATTTCTTAGCTCAATTTGAATTAATCAACTAAGCGTCTTTTTCAATTCATAATTCCTTTACTTTCATTTAAAAATGAATATTTTAATCAAGCATCCTAATTAAGCAAAAGGAGTCAAGATTGTAAAATCTAGGAATTATTGAGCATATGTAAAAACATCGCCTACATACATAATCTATTCTCATATTATGGAATTAAGCAAACCATAATTATTAAAAGTGATGATGAAAATATTCATTAAGCATGCATATTTCCTTAATCTCTTCTAATTTAAAACCTTATTTTATTCCATTTGAATAATTAAACTGATTAAGCATACAAATTTAATTAAACAAAAATGGAATTAAATAAGCAGAGTAAGATTATGAAGAAATAACAATAATAAAGATATACTATATTAAAAATAATGACCTCAAAATTACATTACAATATTCTCCAAGAAAATCAATCTAGGGGTTTTAGCCCTCCATAATTAAAACAAACTGAAAATAAAAAGAACCTAACCCGAATGAAGAACTGACTGAAGAAGAAATAGAAACAGAGAAGAGGAAGAGGAAGAACGAATGGTTTCTGTGAAGAATGAGGTTCCTCTGAAGCCTTGCAATCCCTCCTATTTATAGGAGAAGAAATGGTGTCGGATATAATTAAAAATGACGAGTGGAATGTTAATGCGCAATTAATAAACTTCAGTGCTGTTTCCACTTCGATAATGCGTTATCTGATGTTTCCATTGATGAATATGTGCCTGAACCGATTCATCTAGGTAATTTTTGGGCAATTTTACACATAGGAATCGATTCCTAAGGGGTGGGAATCGATTCCCAAGCACATGAATCGATTCCTGCTTGTTTGAATCGATTCCCAGGCCTTTAAAATGCATATGAATCGATTCACAGGGGTGGGAAATCGATTCCCAGCTGTATGAATCGATTCCCAGGGTGCTTGAATCGATTCCTTGCTGTTATTTTGTGTGGGAATCGATTCCCAGATTGGTGAATCGATTCCCAGACCTGTTCTGGTGCTTTTCTCACATTTTTGACCATTTCTTGAGTCGTGGCTTCTTTCGTTTGACCTGTGGTAATTATTTTTCAATTACAGGCTTAATCACACACTACAAAACAAGAGAAAACCAACTTTTATTAAAAATTTATCCTTAATTCATTTTAAAATTAAATATTAAATAAAGCTCAAATGATGAAAATGTGCTAAAATGCAATATATTACACACTAAGTGATGGCAAATTATACACATTTAAATTGAGGAATTAAGGATAAATCATGCATCATCATGCATGTATTGTTGAGTGAAAGGTCGAGTGTGTGAAATCTGTGTTTGTATGATCATTCCTTGTGTGGTTATATATATGTGATGCATGAGGTGCATGCGTTAATAGTGTGGAAGTGATTTACCAATTCTATTCGTAATCTAATGACAATACTTGCATGAGATGCATTGGTAAGAATGCTGAGAGCATGTAATGTGTGAAACTACCACTTGAATCGGTAATTATATGCATGAGATGTTGTTAAAGACCTTGGGTGGGACTCAAGGCAAGCCGACTGAGTGGGACTCAGGGCTGCCCGTAACACTGCTGTTGACGCTGAGAGTGTTTTTGTTACAAGTGAGGGCAAACGGTTTGGTACCAGTAAAATGGCCGAGTCAGCTGGGAGCTAAAAAAAGGCTGAGAGCCTATGTTGCAACAATAAATACCAATAATACGCGAGTCGGATCCGATTGAATGAACCTACGTACATGTACGATTGATGCTGACTGTGAAGCGATTGTATGTATATGTGTTAGTGTTATTGAGAATAATATGTGCATATAGCAAAGAGATAACTAGGTAGATTCTGATTGAAAGATGCCTTGTGTGTGTTCCGATTGAATGGCACTATGTATGTTATTGATTGTTGCTATGTATATATATATATATATGTTATTGCATGATTGAGGAATAATCTGAGTCAGTATCTATCATTTAATATTTAAGATACTCACCCCTACTGTGGCTATATTTCAGTGGACATTACACGAGACGGTGAATGATGGAGGAGCTACATACCGTGTGGAGTACTTGTTTACTGTGGAAATGTATATATATATATATATATGTATATGCTATATATAAGGTTTTGTCATAGCCTTGGCCGGCTCTTAATTTGGTCTTTTGTCTAACTGTATCAGAACTGAACTCTCTCGGGTTGGGAGTATGATCATGTGCATGTAAATATTTATATATTTAATACTGTGTGTTCATCTTGTACTGTGTGTGAAAGTCCGGGTGGTATACGTTGCATTTTATGTAGAGCCTGCATGATTCTGAATAAATAAGAGCTAAGTTAACCCTATGTAAGGCGTGATGAGTGACCTTCTTCTGAATGAAGAAAGGTTAGGCCAACTCCGAGTGGAATATGCCCATTAAAATCGCTTTCGAGGTAAGTTGGTCAACATGTTATGGAGCGAGAGATTTCTTAGATACAACCTTCTGATTGAAGGGTATTTAGATATTTCTGAGTGAAAGTCAACCGAGTGAATGTTTTCCCCGATGGTTGAATTAACAATACGATTCTGAGTGGAGCCTGTAGTAGTGAACTTATGAGAGGGGGAAAGATCTGGATGATACGGAGTAGATTTTAGTCTAACAAGGTCTTCTGCATGTAGAGGAGTTAGTATGTATTCCGAGTGGCGAGGAGTTAGAGCATTTCTGAGTGAGGGAAGTTATACAATCCTTTAAGCGAGATTTGACTTAGTGAGGGAGCCTTAGTGTGAAGTAGACTACATTTCCCGAGTGATGGGTATGGGAAACATTCTCGAGTAATATCTGGCTGAGGAGAGTACTCCGAGTGAGAGAGGAGGTATAGATCCCGAGTGAAGTGATCAAGGGGAGTCATCTCCCGAGTAGTTTATACCTGTGAACTCTAAGGCTAGAATAGGATGTGTTGAATGAACTTTCGAGGGAAGCATGAGCGCAAAGATTTTCCCGAGTGATTCTGGACTCTATTCCGAGTGGGAAACTATCCGAGTGTATGCGTCGCTTCAGCGAATAAATCCTCGCTCTAGCGAGTGTAGCCGCTTATGTATTTTCATCCGCTGGCTCTCGTAGTTGGAGCTACGTCTTGCTAATGTGTAATATTCTGACCCGGCCTTCTCTTTTCTGAGTCGAATTTCTACTTTTCTTAACCTTCACTTGCTTATTTTACCCTGAACACCCTACGATCTTTGGGAAAAAATTTTCCCTATCTCAGGCTACTGTTATCTAAACTGGGTTGTTTCATTTTGGTATCAGAGCGGACTTAAAAGGTCCAAGGCCAAGGTATGCTTACTCCCACTAAGCGGTGATGTACATTATGACCGGTCGTCATAAATTGCTTGTAATATCTGAGGACTTTGATGCCTAATTAAGTATAATTTGTGTGGCCATGTGCCTATAAGGCGTTGATTTGGGGGGTAGGAGATTATTCCTATCCTGGTCCGATTCATTATATGATACTTAAGGAGGGTATAATAATGTGTTATAACTATTGAGTGTGAAATTGAATTCCGATCGGTAGTGAGTAATTCTGTAAACTTTTCCTTGAAAGGGGTGTTAATTTCAGGATAAGTCATGGCAAATCATCATAGCATGGAAGCCATAGCCATGGCATTCCAGCGTTTTGCTGACATATTCGAGAGACAGAGTCAGCCTCGAACTGAATTTAGCCAAGTATTGGATCGCTTCCTGAAGAGGAAGCCGAGTGAGTTCCAAGGGGGATTTAATCCCGAAGCAGCTTACAAGTGGATTCAAGATTTGGAGAGAATTTTTGGGGGCCTTCACTGTACTGAGGCCCAGAAAGTCGAGTGCGCAGTGTACATGCTGCGGGACGAAGCAGAAAATTGGTGGAAGATCACCAAAAATCGATTGACTGACACTGGCACCCAGCTGATCTGGGAAAATTTTAAGGCGTGCTTCCTGGAGAAATATTTCCCCGACACAGTAAGGAGTCGGAAAGAACTAGAATTTATGGAACTGAAGCAGGGTTCCATGTCTGTAGAGGAATACGCTGCCAGGTTTGAAGAGTTGTGCATGTTTTATCCGCCCTTCCAACAACCCAGAACCGAGAGTTCCAAATGCATTAAATTCGAGAGCGGACTGAGGTCAGACATTAAGAGAGCGTTTAGGCACCAAGAAATTAGAAGTTTTCCTGTACTGGTGAATAAATGTAGAATTTTTGAAGAAGATGACAAGGCCCACTCGGGCCAGAGCAGCAAGGCAGACCCCTCCTTGAAGCCCCAGCAATCTCACTTCAAGAGACCGAGCAACGCTGGCAGAAGCAGACCCTTCTCCAGGTTTAGGGGTCGGGGCCAGCAGGGAGGATGTTCAGCTCATCGTATGGGAGACGGCAAGTGTTTTAAGTGTGGAGGAAACCATTATGCTTGGGATTGCAGCAACGATGATGAAATGGTATGCTACCACTGTAATGAGAAAGGGCACATTCGCCTTGACTGCCCTCAACTACATCAAGCAAACGCCAATGTGCACCGTGGAGGCTTCTGAGGGAGAGGCCATGGAAATGGTGGCCGAGGGAATGGGGGCAGAGGCAATGGAGCGCGGGGTAACATGATGTTTGCCCCAAACAACCGGGGAAGAAATGCTGACCAACCGGCTGCTGGGAGAGTTTACGCCATCAACGCTGAGGAAGCTGCACAAGCGAATGACTTGGTGCAAAGTAAGTGCTCACTCGGTAGATATACACTTAATGTAGTTTTTGATTCTGGAACTACCCACTCCTTTATAGCTGACGATTGTGTGAGACGTTTGAGGTTACCGACTGTGTATGTGGATCAGACTTTGGAGGTAGCCAATCCGATCGGCGTTAAAGTGTTGACATCAATGATGTGCAAAGATGTAACTTTTACGTTGGGCGATCGGAGTTTTACCTTCAATTTAGTATGTGCGCCTCTGAAAGACCTCGACATTGTACTTAGCATGGATTGGCTATCAGCCAACAAGGTATTGGTGGACTGTCGAAACCGAAGAGTAATTTTTCCGAGGCAGATCAGTGATGACTACATGGTACAAGGTATAGCTCAGTTATTTATGATGCTTGTTTAACTGAGGGAGAGGGTAGAGCCCGAGTGAACGATATTCCGACTGTTTGTGAATTCCCCGAAGTGTTTCCGGAGGATGTGCCGGGTATCCCTCCAAATAGAGAAGTTGAATTCTCTATAGACTTAATTCCTAGAGCCGAGCCGGTCTCCAGTGCACCCTATAGGATGTCCCCAACAGAATTGGCTGAGTTAAAAAAGCAAGTGGATGAGTTACTCGGCAAACAGTTCATTCGACCGAGTGTATCACCATGGGGCGCACCGGTGTTACTTGTTAAGAAGAAGGACGGCAACATAAGGTTATGTATAGACTACCGACAGCTAAACAAGCTTACAATTAAGAACCGGTACCCATTGCCCAGGATTGACGACCTAATTGACCAGCTACGTGGTGCTTCAGTCTTCTTGAAAATCGATTTACGATCAGGATACCACCAGATCCGGGTGAAGGACTCGGATATTCCCAAGACTGCCTTCAGAACCCGGTATGGCCACTACGAGTATGTAGTAATGCCATTTGGTGTGACAAACGCCCCTGCTGTATTCATGAACTACATGAACAACATCTTCCACCTATACTTAGATCAATTCGTGGTCGTTTTTATTGATGATATCTTGGTCTATTCCAAGACCCCTGAGGAGCATGAGGAATACCTCCGTTCGGTACTTCAAGTATTGAAGGAGAAACAACTGTTTGCAAAACTTTCGAAGTGTGATTTCTAGATGGATAGGATCCACTTCCTCGGGCATGTAATTTCCAAGAAGGCGTCTCGGTAGATCCTTCAAAGGTAGCAGCTATAATGGCATGGAAGAGACCCCAGTCGGTCTCGGAAATAAGAAGCTTCATGGGTCTAGCTGGCTATTATAGAAGGTTTATTGAGGGTTTTTCTAAGCTTGCTTTGCCCCTGACCAAGTTGACTCGGAAAAATGTCCCTTTCGTGTGGAGTTCCGAGTGTGAGAGCAGTTTCCAAGAGTTAAAGACTAAGTTGACAACCGCTCCAGTGTTGGCATTGCCAAATTTGCAAGAGAGCTTCGTGGTCTACTGTGATGCGTCGGAACTCGGCCTGGGGTGCGTACTAATGCAGAAGGACTGAGTGATAGCTTATGCCTCTCGGCAATTGAGGCCACACAAACAGCATTATCCGACTCATGACTTGGAATTGGCAGTTGTAGTCTTCACATTAAAAATATGGAGGCATTACTTGTACGGTTCCAAATTCAAGGTGTACAGCGACCACAAGAGCCTCAAATATTTATTCGACCAAAAAGAGCTGAACATGAGGCAGAGGAGATGGACGAAGTTTTTGAAAGATTACAACTTCGAGCTGAAGTATCATCCAGGTAAGGCGAACGTTGTAGCCAACGCATTGAGTCAGAAATCCCTCTATGTGGCAGTGATGATGGTTAAGGAGGTGGAGTTACTGGAGCAATTCTGAGACATGAACTTGCATGTGGACGTCCCTTCGTCTCGGAAGATAACGCTCGGTACGTTGAAGATTGCCAATGAGTTCCTGAAATTGGTATTTGAGCAGCAGAAGTCAGATGCCTACTTGGCTGAGATGAAGGAGACTCAGGCTAAGGGTAAGGACTTGTCTCTAACCAAGGGATCGGATGGAATTTTCCGAGTGAATGGTAGAATATATGTACCGGGTGAAGGAGAATTAAGGAGGATGGTGCTTGATGAAGCCCACAAGAGCTTGTTAAGTATCCACCCGGGCACTACAAAGATGTACCACGATCTAAGACTGCAATTCTGGTGGCCCGGATTAAAGAGGAATGTGGTGGAATACGTGGCTCGGTGTGTTACTTGCCAGAATTCGAAGGTCGAACACCAGAAGCCATATGGTGCGTTGCAACCCCTTGAAATCCCCGTATGGAAATGGGACTCAATTGCCATGGACTTTGTAATGGGATTGCCTAGAACCCAAACGAGTTACGATGCCATTTGGGTCATTGTCGACCGGTTGACGAAAACTGCACACTTTCTGCCTGTGAACATGAGATATCCATTACAGAAGTTAGCCCAGATCTATATCTGAGAAATTGCCCGACTGCATGGTGTGCCGACTTCTATTGTGTCAGACAGGGATCCTAGATTCACATCCCGGTTTTGGACAAGCCTGCACCAGGAATTAGGCACGAAGCTTTGGCTGAGTTTTGCCTACCATCCCCAGTCGGATGGGCAATCCGAGCGAACAATACAAAGTTTGAAGGACTTACTGAGAGCGTGTGTGTTGGAGCATGGTGGTAGTTGGGAGCGATACCTCCCTCTGATCGAATTTACATATAATAATAGCCACCACAGCAGCATTGGCATGGCACCCTATGAAGCACTGTATGGCCGGAAATGCCGAACCCCACTCTGTTAGTCAGAAACTGGTGAAAGTTTACTGTTGGGGCCGGAAATTGTGAAACAGACTTCAGAACAGATCCAAGTAATTAGGGAAAAGATGAAGGTGTCTCAGGACAGGCAGAAAAGCTATCATGATAAACGGACTAAGCCACTTGAGTTTTTGGTCGGTGATAGGGTGTTCCTAAAGATTTCACCGAGTAAAGGAGTCGGACGAGCCTTGAAGAGTGGGAAGTTGAACCCCTGATACATTGGACCCTATGAAGTACTGGAGTGGATCGGTTCTGTGGCATACCGAATAGCATTACCAACTCACCTATCCAGATTGCATAACGTATTCCATGTGTCTCAACTAAGGAAGTATCTACCCGATTCCACTCACAAAATGTCGGATGATGAAGTGGAGATCAAAGAGGATTTGACCACAGTGGCTGTACCAACTAGAATTATGGACCGGTCGGTAAAACGCTTGAGGAGCAAGGATGTAAAACTGGTCGAAGTAGCGTGGCAGCAAAACGGGTGTACTTCTTATACCTGGGAACGCGAGGATGCCATGAGGCAGCAGTATCCCGAGTTGTTCATTTAAAGTAAGTCACCGTTTGAATTTTGAGGATAAAATTCTTTGAGAGGGGGAGAATTGTAACATCCTGCGTATTAATTAGGGACTAGATTAAGATTAAGTGTTAAGTAAGGTTAATTATAAATTAAAAAACTTGACTGCTGACAGGACTGACTAAGTGTGACGTGTAACCGTGCAGCAGGCTCTGATCCGCGTTCCCCACTCACTCTTCGCGTTTCTAGGAGTATATGGGCTGAAGCCCTTAACCACTTCTCCACTCACTCCAAATTTCCTCAAGACTTTCCATCTTCTCCTACTTCTCCTCCTTCTTCGTTCTTCTTCGTTCTTCTTCTTCTCTGTCCCCTGTTTTCGTAACTTCACGACTGTGGTGTTGTGGAGAACCCGAGATCCCCAGTGTTGGTGAGGAGCAATCGTTCGAGTGGAAGAAGAACAGCTTCATGTTCCCAAGCTGATTAAAGGGCGCGACTGTGTTCAAGGGGGACTGAACAAGAGAGAGTGGTGGACAAAGCAAACAGGACAGCGGACCAACGCTGAAAACAGAGGAACTTCTTGGAGTCTCTTTAGTTGGTAGGGGTTATCTTATATCTTAAATGCATGGGTTATGGACGGGTTCCAGGTGTTGATGACTTGTTGATTCTGGTGATTTAAAATGCGTTGATAGGTGTGTTTTGATTGAGTAAGGGATATGTGATGCCCGGATGCATGATGACTAGGAGTTGGGTAACGCATGTCAAATTCCGTCCATGAAATGCATGTTAATAATCTTGAGAATGTTGAATGATTGCATGAGGAGAATGTGTCAAAGTATTGTTGATGATTACCGTGTGATTTATGTGACATATAGGCTACTATGAATCTAAATGCTGACTGCATATGAGGAAAGATTAACTTACTGAGTTCTGATAATGTCTAATACCGATTGCATGTGATGCATGTATTGTTGAGTGAAAGGTCGAGTCTGTGAAATTTGTGTTTGTATGATCATTCCGTGTGTGGTTATATATATGTGATGCATGAGGTGCATGCGTTAATAGTGTGGAAGTGATTTACCGATTCTGTTCGTAATCTAATGACAATACTTGCATGAGATGCATTGGTAAGAATGCTGAGAGCATGTAGTGTGTGACACTACCACTTGAATCGGTAATTATATGCATGAGATGTTGTTAAAGACCTTGGGTGGGACTCAAGGCAAGCTGACTGAGTGGGACTCAGGGCTGCCCGTAACACTGCCGTTGACGCTGAGAGTGTTTGTGTTACAAGTGAGGGCAAACGGTTTGGTACCAGTAAAATGGCCGAGTCAGCTGGGAGCTAAATAAAAGGCTGAGAGCCTATGTTGCAACAATAAATACCAATAATACGCGAGTCAGATCCGATTGAATGAACCTGTGTACATGCACGATTGATGCTAACTGTGAAGCAATTGTATATATATGTGTTAGTGTTATTGAGAATAATATGTGCATATAGCCGAGAGATAACTAGGTAGATTCCGATTGAAAGATGCCTTGTGTGTGTTCTGATTGAATGGCACTGTGTATGTTATTGATTGTTGCTATGTATATATATATATATATGTTATTGCATGATTGAGGAATAATCCGAGTCAGTATCTATGTTAGTCCTCAAATTTTCAATAAAAGCTTTAATAAAAATTTCATAAAAATTACAAAAATTAGTTTAATTTGTTAGAAAATTAGGATTTAAATTCCATAAATGGATGTTGTTGGAAATAATCTGCCCTTGATCAATTTTCTCTAAGTGTTGCAGTGAAAAAGTTAAGAAATCAAGAGAAAATTACACTGGAGGAGCTGACGCGTAGCCTCACCCCACGCGTAGCATCAACAGCTATTTTTGATGCTGACGCTACGCGTCACAGCCACGCGTAGCGTTAGTGCTGCGTGGACTCCACTTCCAACTTGGCCAAGCACTCAGCTTTGACCCAATAATGGCCACCCCACTCAGCACCAAGGGCAACCCCACTCAACACAAATGGCCAAAACACAGTGGAGACACGTCTAAGTGGCCAAGCATGATCAATTTTAATAATTTGAAGTGGCCATTATCAGCTGTTTAATGGAAGCTGTGTCAAGGGCCTGACGCGTAGCGTCAGCACCCTTGCTCAGCCCTATAAATAGGGCCATCCAACACCATTCTAAATCATCCCATAGCATCCCATTCTCTTCTTTTCTCTCTTGTGCTCGACTTTGAGTACTTCTTTTGTGAGTTGTAGTTCTAGAATAGTTTTCTAGATACTTGAGTGTGTTTCGATGTATTGTGATCGTTGTATCGTGAAGTTCCCATCGTCTTCGTAATGTCAAACTCTGTAAGTGTTGTTTTTACTTTCACCATGTGTAACTAATTTGTTTATGTTGGAATTGGTGAACTAATCTATTGAGTATAATGTTGTGAATTCGACCTCTGCATGTTTATGATTCAAGTCCATGTTAGTATTTCAACCTTTTATTAATATGAACGTCAAACGGGAGAATGATTTTCATGTGTATTGAAACTTGTTTTATTAGTATGAATGTCAAACGGGAGAATGATTGTTCATGTCGTATTGAAACTTGTTTTGACGAAAGTAAAAAGTTGGAATACCCTTGGTATCTCAATTCTATAGGGGTTGTTAACTATTGTTGCCATAAGGCCAGGTCTTAATGCAAGTTTTTACTAAGAAAGCTCACGAGGGATCAGACTTTACGGTGAATTCTTAGAATTTATATCACGAGGGATCGATTATAATGATTTTAAGCTGCAATGACATGAAACTTGATGATTAAATATGCATGTCTTGAGTTCCTCATTGTTATTCTAGATTAGGGATCCAATTTCCAACATAATTTGTTTATCTGTGTTTATCTCAAGTATCTTACCTATTCTAGATTGCAACTCGACTTTTTAGATAGATTTTATTTTCTTTTATCTTATGAACCACTCAATCATGCTATCCTGTGAATATTGTATAAATTGTATATAAATCATTCTTTTGTCTATAACTTCCTTCATATTTACCATAGTAAATAGAAAATTACTGTTGTTATTGGACTTTCAATCCCAATGGAACGATATCTAAATTTTGAAAACTACAAACGATTGGTGCGCTTGCCAATTAACAACCCGGTGGTGGAAACGAATTGTTGAGACGCTATCGCCGGGTTAACAAGTTTTCTGGCGCCGTCGTTGGGGATTGAATTGTTTCAGTAAAACAGTAAATTTTTAATTACCGTGGTAAATATTTTTTTTACCTTAGTTAAAATTATTATTTATTTATTTATTTATTGTTACACTAACTTTCTTTGTCTAGTTTGTGTATGCAAACTCGATCTACCGTAGGTAAAATTTATTTTGATCCTGAGATAGAAAAGTTTGTAAAGAAAATCAAGTCTTTGAAATCTAAAACACAAGCTAAATCTTCTTCTACTTTTAATTTTGAAAATTCAAATATGGCTACTGAAAGAAGAACATTGGGACAGTTTACTGCTATTAATGGTCCACCCCGAGTTTCGGGTATGTTTCAAGGACCTGTTGTACCAGTGGAGATTAAACCTGCTACTTTAAATATTATTCAAAACAATCAATTTGCTGGTTTAAATCATGAAGAACCATATGAACATTTAACTATTTTTTATGAGTTATGCAGCACAATTGGTTTTGAACCCAATCAAGAAGAGTCTGTTTACATGAGACTTTTTCCTTTTTCATTGATTGGTAAAGCAAAAGAATGGTTTAAATCTTGTCCACCGGGTAGTTTTGCAAACTGGTCCGATGTTGAAAGAAAATTTTTGGAAAGATTTTATTCTCCTTCAAAATATTTTGAAGCAATGACAGCCATACACTCTTTTTCTCAAAATAATGATGAATCACTAGGAGAGACATGGGAACGATTCAAGGCTCTTTTGAGAAAGTGTCCAAACCACAACCTGAATGATGCCGAAAAGGTAAGAATCATTTACCATGGTTTATTGCTTCAGTTCAAGATGATGTTAGATGCTTGTGCAGGTGGTTCTTTAATGAACAAAACTGTGGAGGAAGCTATTAAGATATTGGAATCAATGTCCATTAGTGACCATCAAGCTAAACCAGAAAGAGGTAATGTACAAGGTATACTTGAACAAGGAGTAAATGATACAGTGTTAATTCAACAAAAATTGTTGATACAACAAATTGAGGCAATGAGTAAACAACTTGGAAAACTTCAAGTTACCCATGTACCACCACAACTTTCTGCTCAATTAAAACAATGTGAGTATTGTATGAGCGAATAACCATATGATTACTGTGCTCTTGACCAGAATGAACAAGAACAAGCTAATTCCTTGATTCATCAGAGGTTACCTACAGGTAATTCTCTAAATCCTCTTGTAAATTTTTTTTCTAACAATTACCTGCAGGGAAGGCAAAACCAAAACCATGGTTGGAAGCAACATGCTAGACCCTTCAATAATCAAGGTGATTAAAATACTAGATTGACAAAGGCTGAAGAAAATATTCAACAATTGATGCAATACATGGAGACATTTAAAGCTGCACGTAAAGCATCAGATCAACAGTTAAGTCAGCTAGTAAAAGAAGTAGCCGACATCAAGGAATTCAAAGCGAAGGAACAATGTAAGGTTATTTTTACAAGAAGTGGTAAAACTATAGGTATAAACTGTGAAAAAGAAAAAGAAAAAGAAAAAGAAAAAGAAAAAGAAAAAGAAAGTGAAGAAAATAAAGAAAAAGATGAAAAAAATCAAAAAAATCGAAAAAGTCAATATCTTGGACAAACACCTCCTGTCCAGGATTTACCTTATCCTCATCCACCATCAAGAAAAGATAAAGAAAAGGAATACAAGAGATTCCTTGAAATCTTTAAGCAGTTACACATAAATATTCCTTTTTCTGAGGCATTAGAACAAATTCCTACATATGCTAAGTTTATGAAAGAACTGCTTACAAAGAAAAGGAAGTATGATGAAGATCGTAGAACTTGAAGCAAGTTGCAGTGCTATTTTGCAATACAAGATGCCAGAAAAATCCAAAGATCCTGGCAAATTCACTATTCCTGTCTCTATTGGTGGAGTAAATATCGGTAAGGCTTTATTAGATTTAGGGGCTAGCATCAATCTAATGCCCCTAAGTATGATGAAGCGTATTGGTGACCTTGATCCACAGCAGACAAGGATGACTCTGTAATTAGCTGATAAATCCATCAAAAGACCTTATGGGATTATAGAAGATGTGCTTGTAAAGGTTGACAAATTCTACTTTCCTGTGGATTTTGTGATCTTAGATATGGAAGAAGATGCTGATGTTCCTCTAATTCTTGGAAGACCATTCATGAAAACTGCTCGAGTACTGATTGATGTGGATAATGGGAAGCTAGCAGTAAGAGTGCATGATGAGGAAGTGAATTTCGATGTCTTCAAGGCAATGAAACATCCTAGCCCGAAGCAAGACTGTTTCAAAGTGGACATCTTTGATGAAACTTATCTTTCCTTATCAAAAGGTATGACTATTTTTGACCTATTAAATAAGTTATTGACTAACTCTGTTGAATTTTTGAATGAAGAAGAGGAGAAACAGATTGAAAGGTATCTTGAAGAATTCGATCAAGGGAAAGAAATTTCCTTTGAATCAAGAAAGATTGAAGAAATTCAAGAATCACCTGTTGAAGAAATCCAGAAACCTGAACTAAAAGTGTTACCTTCCAATCTGAAATACATCTTTTTGAAAGAAGGTAATTTAAAACCAGTAATCATTAGTAATCTGTTAAGTGAAACAGAGGAAGAAAAACTGGTAGAAGTATTGAAGAGGAATCAAGAAGCAATTGGGTGGACACTTGAAGATTTGAAAGGTATAAGTCCATCATATTGCATGCACAAAATCTTGTTGGAAGATAATTTTAAACCCATTGCTCAACCTCAAAGACGCCTCAACCCAACTTTGAAAGAGGTAACAAAAAAGGAGGTTCTGAAATTGCTGAAAGCAGGTATTATTTATCCTATTTCTGATAGTGCATGGGTAAGTCCTGTTCAAGTTGTTCCAAAAAAAGGTGGTATGACAGTAATTGTTAATGAAAAAAATGAACTAATTCCTACAAGAACTGTCACTAGTTGGAGAATGTGCATTGATTATAGAAAATTAAATCAAGCAACAAGAAAAGATCATTTTCCATTGCCTTTTATGGATCAAATGCTTGAAAGATTGTCTAGACAAGAATATTATTGCTTTCTTGATGGTTATTCTGGATATAATCAAATTGCTGTTGACCCTTTTGATCAGGAGAAAATTGCTTTTACATGTCCTTTTGGCATATTTGCTTACAGAAAAATGCCATTTGGATTATGTAACGCACCTGCTACTTTTCAAAGATGCATGTTTGCTATTTTTGCAGATTTAATTGAAAAGAGCATTGAGATTTTCATGGATGACTTCTCAGTTTTTGGGAATTCATTTGAAACATGTCTATCCAACCTGGACACCGTACTGAAGCGGTGTATTGAGACAAATTTGGTGCTTAATTGGGAGAAATGTCACTTCATGGTGAAAGAAGGAATTGTACTTGGTCACAAAATTTCTTCTAAAGGCATTGAAGTTGACCAAGCCAAAATAGAGGTAATTTCTAAACTCCCACCTCCTGTAAATGTAAAAGGTATTAGAAGCTTTTTAGGACATGCTGGATTTTATAGGAGGTTTATTCAAGATTTTTCAAAAATTGCAAAACCTTTATCAAACCTTCTAAATAAAGATGTTGAATTCAAATTTGATGAAGCATGTCTTAAAGCTTTTAATTCCTTGAAAGAAAAATTGGTTTCTGCCCCTGTAATTGTTGCTCCTAATTAGAATTTACCCTTTGAACTTATGTGCGATGCAAGTGATTATGCTGTTGGAGCAGTTTTAGGTCAAAGATACGAAATTTTTTTTAAAGTCATACATTATGCTAGTAAAGTTTTGAATGAAAATCAAATAAATTATGCAACTACTGAAAAAGAATTACTAGCCATAGTATATGCTTTAGAAAAATTTTGATCTTACTTGATTGGCTCAAAAATAATTGTTTTTACTGATCATGCTGCAATCAAGTATCTTTTAACAAAATATAATTCAAAACCTTGGTTAATCAGATGGATTTTGCTCCTTCAAGAATATGATCTTGAAATCAAAGATAAAAAGGGTAGTGAAAATATGGTAGCTGACCATCTTTCTAGATTAATGAATAATGAGATTACTGCCAAAGAAAAAGAAATTTTGGAAGAATTTCTCGATGAAAAACTTTTCAAAATAACACAACGGCCATGGTTTGCTGACATGGCCAATTTCAAAGCAACAGGAGTTCTTCCAAATGATTTGAGTTGGCAACAAAGAAAAAAATTCTTTAGAGATGCAAGATATTTTGTTTGGGATGACCCTCATTTATTCAAAATTGGAGCGGATAATTTGTTACGACGTTGTGTGCCTGACTGGGAAGTAAAAAATGTGTTGTGGCATTGTCATAAATCACCATATGGAGGACACTTTAATGATGAAAGAACAGCTTTAAAAGTTCTTCAATCAGGTTTATACTGGCCCTCTCTTTTTAAAGATTCTCACTTATTTGTTCAATCTTGTGATAACTGCCAAAGAACAGGTAATGTTGGAAGAAGGCAAGAAATGCCTCTCACAAATATACAAGAAGTTGAGGTATTTGATTGTTGGGGAATCGACTTCATGGGACCTTTTCCTAACTTATACTTAAATCAATACATTCTTTGGCAGTTGATTATGTTTCAAAGTGGGTGGAAGCAATTGCTACCCCTAATGCTGACACTAAAACTGTTGTGAATTTTTTGAAGAAAAATATTTTTTGCAGATTTGGGACACCAAGAACTTTAATCAGTGATGGTGGTTCACACTTTTGTAATAAAATTCTTCAGAAAGTATTACAACATTATGGAGTAAAGCATAAGGTAGCCACCGCATATCATCCACAAACCAACGGGCAAGCAGAGATTTCAAATCGTGAAGTAAAAAGAATTCTGGAGAAAACTATGTCATCTTCTAGAAAGGATTGGTCACAAAAACTTGATGATGCACTCTGGGCATACAGAACTGCATTTAAAACACCAATTGGTCTTTCTCCTTTCCAGATGGTTTATGGAAAATCATGTCACCTTCCAGTTGAAATGGAACATAAAGCATATTGGGCTTTAAAATTCCTCAATTTTGATCAAAATGTAGCAGCAGACAAACGGAAGTTACAGCTACTCGAGTTAGAGGAAATGAGGAACAATGCCTATGAATCATCTAGATGCTACAAAAGTAAGGTGAAAGCTTACCATGATAAAAAGTTAAAGAAAAGACACTTCACTCCAGGTCAGCAAGTTTTATTGTTCAACTCAAGATTAAAATTGTTTCCTGGAAAATTGAAATCAAAATGGTCAGGCCCGTTTTTGATTAAAGAAGTCAAACCATACGGAGCAGTGGAAATTGAAGATCCAACTTCCAAAAGAAGTTGGATGGTAAATGGGCAAAGGTTGAAACTATATTTGGGTGGTGAAATTAACAAAATTACCACCAGTTATCTTTTAACTGACCCTTGAAATGCAGGAATGTCAGGCTGGAGACACTAAACCTAGCGCTCAATGGGAGGCAACCCATTTTGTTATTTGTTTATTTTAATTTATATGAAAAAAAATATATATATAAAATAAATCAATCAAATTTTTGTTAGTAAGTTAATACACTTAGAGTTTTTACACAATGAAACTTAATTTTGTAAAATCAATTATTAGTTCTTTATAACTTAGGAATTTTGATAAATTTAATTACAATAGGTTTATTAACCATCAAGAAAATTTCGATAACCCGGTGAGCAGAGAGATATCTTTTTATATACTTGAGGGTTTAATCGACATAACTTCATTCGAATTGATTTTGCTTTAATCTTTGATTTGTGTTGTTGTACAGAAAATTCAGGAAAATGATCAAGGCACATTTTTGGTGAAAAAGACCTTGGGCCAAACAGCTTACCTTGGTAAAAATTATTTTATCCTTTGAAAGCCAATTTGAGCCTAAAATAAATTCCTTGGTACCCTTAAACCTAAATCTGTTTTTACCATTCCCTATACTTGGTTGATTAAAAGAGCAATTGAAATAAATGAAAAATATTTTGAGTGTTCTCACAAAAATGGGGAGTGAAAATAAGCAACTTGATTCTTTTCAGAAAAAAATAAAGTATGGAAAAGAAAAGTCAAAAATAGTGAAAAGAATCAAGTTGGGGGTATTTATTTTTCATCAACAAAAGAAATGAGAGTTTGGGTCAAGAGAAAAGCCTAAAAAAAATTATTATAAAATGCTCTTTTATGATTTCAGGTTTTTGAATTCCAAGAAAAACCATTGATTCTTGTAAACCAAGCCTCATTACAACCCGTGAAAATACCTTGTGATTTCTGAACTAATTCTGTATAAATAACCATTGATTAGATGACAAACAAAGTTAAATTCGTTTGATCTTATGATTGATTGAGTGAAACAGGTTACCTATTACATAGAGATAAACACCTGTGAGGTAAGCCTGAAATTCTGCTTGATTGTTAATAGAATATTGTAAATAAATTTTATCATTAAACCTTTGTTATACTAATTTTTGATTATTACAAAATTAGTTAAATTGTGAAAATTACTTTTTGTTGTAAATTCTCAGACTAACTCAAAAATTTGATTCCAAATTTTTATTTTTCTTGTTTTTCTCTCTTGCTCGAGGACGAGCAATGTCTCAAGTTGGGGTATTTGTTAATCCTCAAATTTTCAATAAAAGCTTTAATAAAAATTTCATAAAAATTACAAAAATTAGTTTAATTTGTTAGAAAATTAGGATTTAAATTCCATAAATGGATGTTGTTGGAAATAATCTGCCCTTGATCAATTTTCTCTAAGTTTTGTAGTGAAAAAGTTAAGAAATCAAGAGAAAATTACATTAGAGGAGCTGACGTGTAGCCTCACCCCACGCGTAGCATCAACAGCTATTTTTGATGCTGACGCTACGCGTCACAGCCACGCGTAGCGTCAGTGCTGTGTGGACTTCACTTCCAACTTGGCCAAGCACTCAGCTTTGACCTAATAATGGCCACCCCACTCAGCACCAAGGGCCACCCCACTCAACACAAATAGCCAAAACACAGTGAAGACACGTCCAAGTGGCCAAGCATGATCAATTTTAATAATTTGAAGTGGCCATTATCAGTTGTTTAATGGAAGCTGAGTCAGGGGCCTGATGCATAGCGTCACACTGACGCGTAGCGTCAGCACCCTTGCTCAGCCCTATAAATAGGGCCATCCAACACCATTCTAAATCATCCCATAGTATCCCATTCTCTTCTTTTCTCTCTTGTGCTCGACTTTGAGTACTTCTTTTGTGAGTTGTAGTTCTAGAATAGTTTCTAGATACTTGAGTGTGTTTCGGTGTATTATGATCGTTGTATCGTGAAGTTCCCATCGTCTTCGTAATGTCAAACTTTGTAAGTGTTGTTTTTACTTTCACCATGTGTAACTAATTTGTTTATGTTGGAATTGGTGAACTAATCTATTGAGTATAATGTTGTGAATTCGACCTCTGCATTTCAACCTTTTATTAATATGAACGTCAAACGGGAGAATGATTTTCATGTGTATTGAAACTTGTTTTATTAGTATGAATGTCAAACGGGAGAATGATTGTTCATGTCGTATTGAAACTTGTTTTGACGAAAGTAAAAAGTTGGAATACCCTTGGTATCTCAATTCTATAGGGGTTGTTAACCATTGTTGCCATAAGGCCAGGTCTTAATGCAAGTTTTCACTGAGAAAGCTCACGAGGGATCAGACTTTACGGTGAATTCTTAGAATTTATATCACAAGGGATCGGTTATAATGATTTTAAGCTGCAATGACATGAAACTTGATGATTAAATATGCATGTCTTGAGTTCCTCATTGTTATTCTAGATTAGGGATCCAATTTCCAACATAATTTGTTTATTTGTGTTTATCTCAAGTATCTTACCTATTCTAGATTGCAACTCGACTTTTTAGATAGATTTTATTTTCTTTTATCTTATGAACCACTCCATCATGCTATCCTGTGAATATTGTATAAATTGTATATAAATCATTCTTTTGTCTTTAACTTCCTTCACATTTACCATAGTAAATAGAAAATTACTGTTGTTATTAGACTTTCAATCCTAGTGGAACGATATCTAAATTTTAAAAACTACAAACGATTGGTGCGCTTGCCAATTAACAAACCGGTGGTGGAAACGAACTATTGAGACGCTATTGCCGGGTTAACAATCTATCATTTAATATTTAAGATACTCACCCCTACTGTGGCTATATTTCAGTGGACATTACACGAGACGGTGAATGATGGAGGAGCTACATACCGTGTGGAGTGCTTGTGTACTGTGGAAATGTATATATATATATATATATGTATATGTTGTATATAAGGTTTTGTCATAGCCTTTGCCGGCTCATAATTTGGTCTTTTGTCTAACTGTATCAGAACTGAACTCTCTCGGGTTGGGAGTATGATCATGTGCATGTAAATATTTATATATATAATACTGTGTGTTCATCTTGTACTGTGTGTGAAAGTCCGGGTAGTATACGTTGCATTTTATGTAGAGCCCGTATGATTCTGAATAAATAAGAGCTAAGTTAACCCTGTGTAAGGCGTGATGAGTGACCTTCCGAATGAAAAAAGGTTGGGCCAACTCCGAGTGGAATATGCCCATTAAAATCGCTTTCGAGGTAAGTTGGTCAACATGTTATGGAGCGAGAGATTTCTTAGATACAACCTTCCGATTGAAGGGTATTTAGTTATTTACGAGTGAAAGTCAACCGAGTGAATGTTTTCCCCGATGGTTGAATTGACAATACGATTCTGAGTGGAGCCTGTAGTAGTGAACTTATGAGAGGGGGTAAGATCTAGATGATACGGAGTAGATTTTAGTCTAACAAGGTCTTCCGCATGTATAGGAGTTAGTATGTATTCCGAGTGGCAAGGAGTTAGAGCATTTCCGAGTGAGGGAAGTTATACAATCCTTTAAGCGATATTTGACTTAGTGAGGGAGCCTTAGTGTGAAGTAGACTACATTTCCCGAGTGATGGGTGTGGGAAACATTCTCGAGTAATATCTGGCTGAGGAGAGTACTCCGAGTGAGAGAGGAGGTATAGATCCCGAGTGAAGTGATCGAGGGGAATCATCTCCCGAGTAGTTTATACCTGTGAACTCTAAGGCTAGAATAGGATGTGTTGAATGAACTTCCGAGGGAAGCGTGAGCGCAAAGATTTTCCCGAGTGATTCTGGACTCTATTCCGAGTGGGAAACTATCCGAGTGTATGCGTCGCTTCAGCGAATAAATCCTCGCTCTAGCAAGTGTAGCCGCTTATGTATTTTCATCCACTGGCTCTCGTAGTTGGAGCTACGTCTTGCTAATGTGTAATATTCTGACCCGGCCTTCTCTTTTCTAAGTCGGATTTCTACTCTTCTTAACCTTCAATTGCTTATTTTGCCCTGAACACCCTGCGATCTTTGGGAAAAATTTTTCCCTGTCTTGGGATGCTGTTATCTAAACAGGGTTATTTCATAGTGAGTCTGTTGTACTAAGCTCTTGGAGCTTGTTTCAGATCATACAGTGCTTTACTAAGTTTGAAAACACGATTTGGAAAAGATACATCCTCAAAACCAGGAGGTTGTTTTACATAAACTTCTTCTTCAATAAACCTATTTAGAAATACACTCTTAATATCCATTTGATATAATGTGATGCCTTTAAATGTAAAAAATGCAAGAAGTATACTGATAGCCTCAAGTCTGGCTAAAGTTGAAAAGGTTTTAGTAAAGTCTATACCTTCGTGTTGATTTTAGCCTTGAGCTACAAGCCTGACTTTGTTTCTGATGACTTTTCCATCTTCATTAAGCTTATTCCTAAAGACCCATTTCATTTCAATGATACTTTTATTTTTGGGTCTTGGAACAAGGTTCCAGACTTTGTTTCTGTCAAATTGATTCAGCTCCTTTTGTATGGCAATGATCCAATCAGTGTCTTCTAATGCTTCTGCCATACTCTTTGGTTCTATCTCTGAAACCAAAGGATTATGGATTGGTCCTGAATTTCGAATCTTGTTTAAACTCTAGCTGCCTGGTCTCCAATTATGAGATCTAGAGGATGATAAGCTTTGAATTTCTAATCTTTAGGCTTCTCTAGTTCAGTTATTGACTGATTTTGATCAGTCCCATTTTCTTTCTTTTCATCAGATTCTAATTGATCAGGGTTTGTTACTTGTTTTTCTGATTCAGCTTCTTGTTATAGTGTACCTGCATTATCGGTATCTAGATCTGCTAGTTTCCTGTCAGTCTTTTGATGATCATCAAATCTTACATGCATGAATTCTTCAATGGTCTGAGTTCTAGTGTTAAAAACTCTATAAGATTTTGATGTGGTTGAATAGGACATGAATATTCCTTTGTCACATTTAGAATCAAATTTCTCAAGACGATCCCTTCTATTAAGAATATAATAGGTATATCCAAATGGATAAAAATATGAGATGTTGGGTTTTTTTCCTTTCCATAATTCATAGGGAATCTTATTTAATATTGGTTTGATAAGGATCTTGTTTTGTATATAACAAGAAGTTCTCACTACTTATACCCAGAAGTATTTTAGAAGACTATTTTCACAGAGCATTGTTCTGGTCATTTCTTGCAGTGATCTGTTTTTCCTTTCCAAAACACCATTTTGTTAAGGTGTTCTTGGAGAAGAAAAAATGTGGGTTATGTGAGACTCATAACAAAATTTTTCAAAAATTTCATTTTTAAATTCTCTGTCATGATTACAGAAACCTTTCTTATTCTATATTTTCTTATAGAAACTCTTGAATACCTTCACAGACTCATCCTTGTGAGTTAGAAAATATACCTATGTCATTCTTATATAGTCATCAACAATGACAAATCCATACTTCTTTCTTGCTAGGCTTTGTACCTAAGATGGACCAAAAATAATGTAATAGTTCTAAAGGTCTGACAGTGGAAACAACATTCTTGTTTTCAAAAGATATTTTATGTTATTTTCCGCTTTGGCATGCTTCACAAGGCAAGGAACTGTTAAAGGTGATTTTTGGAAATCCCTTAACAAGACCTTTTCTGTGAAGTTTTGAAATATGCTTTAGACTTATGTGCCTAAGCTTTTTATGCCAAATCCATCTCTCTTCAGATTTAGAGAATAAACATGTTATATTCTGATCATTTAGCTTATTTAGGTCAACCTTGTATAGGTTGTGATGTCTGTTTTGCATTAAAGAGTATGGTTTCATTATGGTTGATGATAGTACACTTATCTTTATCAAAAAAGACTTTGTACCCACTATCACAAAATTGACTAATGCTCAGCAGGTTATATCTCAAACCTTCAACCAGAAATACATTTTCAATAACAGGTGAAGGAATTTTACCTACTCTACTATTCCTCCTTTAAACTGTTCCAAGTCTAAGAACATAGACCTTCTTCCTGTCATATGATGCAAGCATCCACTATCCAGATACCAATGCAGAGGCTTGTCTTTATTTTAAAGCACATATGCAATTAGAATGATTAATGATTTTGGTACCCAAATCTTTTTGGGTCTTGCATTGTTAGCAATTTTCACATTTCTTATCTTTCTTTTTCTTCAATGATTAATTTAGTGACCATGCTTTTTGCAGTAATTACATTTGACATGTTTCTGAATTTCTAAAGTGAATGAAGGAGGTGAAACATGTTGAAATCATTATTCTCTACATATCCCAGACCTAGTCTTTTATGAATTCTATGAGACTTTCCCAATAGCAAGTTCAAATTTTTAGTACTATTTACAAACTTGCTAAGGTCTATGGTAAGACAGCTAACTTGCTTTTGCAGCTTAATGATTTCTTCACTCTGAGAGTTGTAGTAGATCTTCGATTTTTCAAAATCTTTCTTCAAAGTAACATTTTCTTTTGAGTCCGCTTAACTCTTCTAAGTGCATCCTTTTATTTTCTTCTATTTCTTTCAAAGCATTTTTGTCAAAATTTTCTTCTTTTAGTTTTGAAATTTAATTTTTGAAATTAGTAATCATGTCAACATGCTTTAATTTTAGCTTTTTGAAAATTTTCAAAAGCTTAGAAAAATCATTAAACAATGCATCATAATTTTTTTTCAGTTCATAATAACTTACATCTTCAGAATCTGAATCACTAGAGCTTTCTTTAGAGTCTGGTTGTTCATTTTCCATCAGACAAATTTGAGCTGATTTTGTTTCCTCATCAAACTCTTCAGAACTAGATGATTCTTCATTATCCTATGTTATCAGACCTTTTTGTTTCTTGGGAAACCTCTTCTTCTCTTTTCTGTCTTTCTTTTCTTTATTTAGAAAAGGGCACTCCGCTTTTATATGTCCTGGTTTCATGCAATTAAAACATTCTAGAATAGATTTGTCAATTTTAAACTTGAATTGACTTTTACCTTTCTAATCCTTCTTTTGAAATTTGTTAGGTCTGAATTTCTTCTTCCTTAATAGTCTATGAAATCTCTTGATTAGGAAGGCTAATCCCTCATCTATATCAACCTCTGACTTATTTGAGTTTGGATTAGAACTTATGGATTCTTCTACTTTTAGTGCTTTGGATCTCCTTCCTAATTCACCAAACTTCAATGCAATATTTTTGGAAGATGAGGGTTTACTGACTTCCTTCTGCTTCAACTTCAATTCATACACTTTGAGTACTCCAAGTAATTCATCCAACGAGAAGGTACTAAGATCCTTAGCTTCTTCTAGAGCTGAGCATTTGGCATCAAACCTTTCTGGTAGGCTTCCAAGGAGCTTCACATTGATATCTTTTATAGAGGGTATGGTTCTAAGAGCTTTGAGCTCATTTAGTAGATTCTAAAATCTTCCAAGCATCTGATCCACAGTTTTATGCTCCTCTATCTTGAAGGTGTCATACTGTTTGACTAACAGTATCTTTTTAGATATTTTAACATTGGACGTACCTTCATAATTCCGTTGAAGAGCATCCCAAACTTCTTTTGCTGATTTGTAACTGAATACTTCATTGTACTTTGATTTACTTAGAGCACAAGTAAGCAAGAATCTAGCCTTAGCACTTATTTCCATCTTTCTAATTTCCATAGAGGTTCACTCATCTTCAGATTTAGGCTTTCCTTCTCCATCAATAAGGGCTTCATAATCACCGTTTATGATAACTGTCCATAGACTATACTGGGTTCATTTTATGAACATTTCCATTCTATCTTTCTAGTATGGATAGTCTTCTCCAAAGAAAGCTAGAGGCTTGTTGATTGAAGATCCTTTTGTAATCAGTCAATTTCCTTGAACAACAGCCATGGATCTTTATGTTTTTCACTCAAGGAAGTGATCAACCTAAAGGAAAAACTCTGATATCAATTGATGGTTCAGAGTTTGACTTAGAAGGGAGGGTTGAATAAGTCATAGACTTTTTTCACGGGATCAACCAAATAAAATAAAGATAATTAGACTTATGAAAATAGGGAAGATAAAGCAACACACAAGGTTTATACTGGTTCACTTCCAACACAAGCTATATCCAGTCCTTTCGAACTTCTATTGTAAAATCTCCTTTATAATAACAGCACCAGACCAGTGCAACAAGTATTATTGACTCCAGCCACTTCTAGCTTAAACCCAAGTATATTTTCAACAAGCCACTCCTGGCTCTAAACACTCAAGTATTCTTTTAAAAGCCTCTTCAGGCCACACAGTGTTTCCCATACTAACAACTAAAGCTGATAACACACTAGACTTTTACAAATTGAGATTGGAAGAATGAAAGAGTTTATCTCAAAAAACTTAGTGTTTTAGGATATACAAAGAAATATGTATACACTAAGTTGAAAAGACACAAGATCAAAGTTCGCCAGAAGCAAACGTACAAAGAAGATCTTTGTCTTTTTGAGAGACTTAAGAAACTGATTGCAAAGAAAGAGAAGACAATGATCTTTTGCAAATATGATTCTTGTAAGTTTTTTGGTTATCTTTCTATCAATCTTTGGAAGAGGATTTATAGGGAGCAAGTGGTAACCGTTGCTACCTCTTGAAAAGAGATATATCCGTTGGAAATCCTGTTAAGGAGTATCAGACTTTTGTTGTTCTAGTTAGGTGAATAAAGAGTCTAATACCTGGGTTTTTCTGTTCTTGCATAAAAATGGTTCCTTATGCAACATTGACAAATAAAGTTATTTTCTTGTTTATTTGATTGGAATAGAGAGATAAAGATGAATTTGTAATCCTTTGAAACTGAGCTGACATAAATGTTGACTTGAACCATCTTTTTTTACTTCTACATAGAGGATTGTGTTTGGATCTTTGTTTACTGAGTTGGTTGCTCTGCTAATTTGTCTTTTGTTTTTTTATGATAAGCACATTTGTCTTGATAAGTGCATGAGTACAAGCATTGAGATTTGGCTTTTAAAGTAACGTTCTTCTCTATTTGATTAAGGATGCCTAGAAGTCTATTTCAATAGAACACAAAGCTGATGATTGTATCAGACTTTTTAAGGTCTATCAAAGTTAGATCAAACTCTTGTTGATACAAACTCCCCCTATGTTTTGTAACCTATGCAGTTCCTGAAATACTTAGACAAATAGGTTAGATAACATGAGAGCGAACTTCTTTTGACCAATCATTGATGTTTGTTTTTAGCAAATCCAAGGTCTGATAATAACACGTAGTTTTGGGGTTTGATCATGTAATGACTTATTTTTTCTTTACAAAACCGACTTTGCTTCAACAAGGATATAAAAGGTTCAAAAACTATGTCGAGTTTCAATGAAAAAATTTTTATTTGATTTTTAGTGTTTTCGAAGTTCAATGAAATCAAAGTTTTATCACATTCATTCCATAATTCCCTTGGAATTTTCATTGCATTTTTTACTTCCCTTTTTCTGTTTGTAAGGAATTTTTTTTTTTGCCATTCTAGTATTATTTTTCAACTTAAACTTTGACTTGCATCTAATAGTCATTAGGAAACAATAACTATTCTTTTGGTTTGAAATTTTCATTGAAACTCGGGTATTATTTTGTGAGGGTAAAAGAAACAAAAACTTGTTTTTGTATTTGGCTCAAAGAGGCTTACAAGGGAAAAATTGTTTGAGATAAAATGCAAAAAATAATCCGTTATGATATTTGACTGCAAAACAAAACTTGTTGAAATCCTACCCTTCCCCGGGTTAAATTTTATCGAGGTTGATTTCATGAAACACCACTACTTCTAAGCTTAATAGGGTAACAAGAGATAACTTCTTACCTTTTTGGTAGTCAAACAACGCCTTATATCATTGATATAATTTGCTTGAGAAAGTGCTTTCATTTATTATTTGTTTTATTTTTCTTTTAAAAAAAGGCTTGTTATCATTCTCCAATATCACCTTGTTGAAACCATTTAGAACCAAACATTATGTAGCACCTAGTGTGGTCTTATTTTTGGTA
Source organism: Clitoria ternatea (assembly GCA_037962975.1). NCBI lineage: Eukaryota > Viridiplantae > Streptophyta > Magnoliopsida > Fabales > Fabaceae > Clitoria > Clitoria ternatea. The sequence continues at coordinate 185,331,624 of CM075669.1, forward strand.
CATGTGGGAAGAAAACTGAGTAGGTTGATAAAGATGAGACAGGGAAACCACATAACTCTTTATTCTTTTTTGTTTTTTTAATTTTTCAAATGAAAGAGAGTAGATAAAAGACATGATTATAATTGCATTGATCATTTCATTAATATTTCTTTTCAAAAAAATTATTGGATATTCTAATCTCAAACATTTGTCAGTGAAGAAAACATGATTTATTTCAAAGCCAGGTGAAAAGCAAGTATGACAGATACCACCATTTTATTTCATGAGAATCATTATTTTAAAAACTTTGGATGAAAAACAGACCACATTTTATTTAAAAGGAAAAAAAGAAGAAAAAATACAAAGGGGATGTATAAAGAAATGTCTAAAAGTATATGATGAAAATAGAGAAAATACATTTTTGGGATGAGAAAATATGGATGCAAAAAAAATGATGTGATTTTTTATGATAAGAGGTCATTTTTAAATTATCACAAAATAATTTCCCAATTTAACCTAAAAGGCCTAACTCTTGAGCGTCCCCAGTGGAGTCGCCATCTGTCGTGACTTGGATGATCAAATAACGATTCCAACAAGCTTGGTGTTTCAAAAATAAATCATAAAAAGGTGTGGAGTTGCCACCAAGATTTTGTTTTTATTTTAAAAGGGTAAAATATTGGAAAAAACCCTTTAGAGCTCTAGGTTTGGGAGTTGGTTACAAATAGGGAAGGTGTTAGCACCCCTATTTGCCTGTTCCAAAGAAATAGTACCTTAATTAAACTGTGTAATTATTTTGAATAATTTAAAAGTGACCCAACAACAAATAAAATTATTTAAGGAAAATAGAGCCCGACAAGAATTGATCTTGCTCCTATGTATTCCCAGGTGCAATGGGAAATCAGGGTTACATAGTTCTTGTTAGAAAGTACTCCTATGATTTTATTTAATCGGTATTATGTATCCCATGACACCGATAAAATTGTTTATGATTTTTAGAGCAACTTTATTGGTGTAATGTATCCTACGACACCAATAAAGTTCTCATATAAGTTTTATAGTAACTTTATTGATGTAATGTATCCCACGACACCAATAAAGTTATTCATTAAATTTTTAGAGCAACTCTATTGATGTAATGTATCCCACTACACCAATAAAATTATTCATATAATTTTTAGAGAAACTTTATTGATGTAATGTATTCCACTTCACTAATAAAATTGTTTATGTAATTTTTTAGAGCAACTCTATTGATGTCATGTATCCCACTACACCAATAAAATTGTTCATATATTTTTAGAGCAACTTTACTGATGTAATGTATCCCACGACATCAATAAAATTGTTCATTAAATTTTAGAGTAATTTTATTGATGCAATGTATCCCATGACATCAATAAATTGTTAAATAATATATGTTAAAAGAACAAATTTACAAGCTATATATACATTCTTTTTTTCAATTAAAATGTTTGCCTTAAATAAATTTAAAGATGGTATGTATATATTGTTGGTGTATGCACTATGAGCCTTTATGCTTTTTCATTTGTATCATTTTTCTACTTATCAATAGAATAAATATTTCAGTTTAAAATTGTTTTAAACATATTTATCCTTGGAGTAATAGGTCATATAAAAATTATTCCTAAAATGTCCCTAGTTAAGTATTTACATGGGGACATGTAAATACACTGAGACTAGTGTGTGAGTGTACTAATGACCTGATCTCACAGATCATAGATATAGATGATATCGAGTCTTCACACGGGTACACATTAAGAGTAATGATGTACTGGACAGACCCACCATGAGAACGTTGCATGGATCGTTACATGATTGTCATAAACGATTCTCAATGTGATAATGGTATATGTAGTCCTTCGACCTGAAGTCACTACGATTCCTACATGAGGAGTTTATTGTTTTAATACAATTAAACGTCTTCTGTAACAAGAGGACTATAAAGGTTGTGATTAGGCAATGAACAAATTATGTAGAGGGATGTGAGTGATGTAGATGGGATTTGTCTCTCCTATGTGACAGGAGTGATATCCATAGGCCACTTGATGGAGTAAGACTAAGAAAATGCATGGCCATGCTAGAAAGAATAAATATTAGATATTTATTCGGATCCAGTCTACTCCGGTATCAAGTAAAATAAATTGGGCCGTACAAGGATGACGCGACCATGCCTTGGGCCCAATTAGGATATCGTGACAAAAGGAATAAACGTATTAAATAATTATCACTTATAGGTTATGTTGATAATATTCGGACATAATGATGCATTGCTAGATGCCGCTCTTATTTTATATTAATAATAAAATAGTTTATTATTAATATGACCGGGTATTTTACCTATAGGGTCACACACATAGAGTAAGCCCATCAGAAAATGTTGTCTTATTTTAGTTGGACTAAAATAAAGCTATTGGGCCTAACTCATTTGGAATGAGTAAGGAGCCCACTTTTAGAGAGAACAAATTAGGTCAAACCTAAGCCTATAAATAAAGCATAAGATGCTCATAGGCCGTTCACTCAAGTGAGACACAAATTCACAAAAAGTTGCAAGAGCTACACGCCGTCAACCTAGCAGTTGGCAAGTGTTGCGACTCTGGTGGGAGTGCTCGTGTGGACTCCTAAAGGACGAGGCTACAACTGCTTCGGAGTTCTTCAAGAGGTAACCTAAAATAATTTTGAAATTGTTTTTGTGCTTTGAAACACGGAACCTTGCAAATCCTATGGAATCCCTTTATTTTTCCGCTGCTCATGCTTAGGGATTCCTAACATATATTTTAATCATAAATAAATTAAAAAATACATATGAAATGAATGATAGAATAAATAACTAACCAATTAAAGCATAAAAGGAAAACAACAAAAAGATAAATATACCGAACATAAATAATATAACAAATCCAAAAAGGAAAAAAAGAAAAAAGAAAACATACCTTCTTTTTCCAACCAAAGGAAAACTTTAAAGCTAGCCTCCGGATTTGGTGGCATCTTTTGTTTTTTTAAACTGAGACTTCCGTGGAAAAACCAAATCTTTTCTAATATGGAAGATCGGTCAAAGTCGCAACCAAAGTATACTCAGAAATAAGTTATGTCCATGGTTGCACTAGAAAGTATATATAATTTTCTTTTGTGTTTCCAAAGTGTTCTTATATAGTAACTTGACAAGAAAACTCCCATAAGAGTATTCGATGTGGGACTAAATAACACTAACAACTTTTAAAATTTAGTAACTTCTAATTTAAGAGCATTCAATGTGGGACTAAATCTAATCTATTTTTTTATATGTTTTTCTTTTTCTTTTCCTTTCTTTTTTATTTTGTTATTTTTCTGTTATTTCCTATTTCACTTTTAAAAAAAATTGTTTAACAAGACACACTTTTAAGATCTCTTTAGACAAAAGATTTAAAACATGTTACGTTTTTATTTTTATTTTTGAAACGACATGTCGGATGAAATTAGGTAGCAACATGATGCATGAAAGTGGTTAGAATTGATGCTTGGTAATTTAAGTGAAAACCTTAAGATTTATGGAATTGTGGCTTTCGGCAAAACTTAAGAAAATTGGAATTTAATTGCCATAGCAATGTTTTATATGTGGAAATGCATTTTTAATGAGTAATAATAGATTTTGGTGTTGGAAGTTAAGAGGCTAAAGAAGGGTGTTAGTGTTCTATGTGTTGGGATTGATGGAAGGTGTATTTTAGTAGTGATGGTATGAATAGAATTGATATAAGGTATTTGAGACATTGAAACCCATTAAGGATGATGGGTAAGAAGTTTGATGTGTGTTGGTAACTTGGGTGTTATATTGTAGCCCCTTAATTATAGAGAGTTTTAGTTTATGGAAAGGAATCCTGAAACCTAATAAAGTAAGAAAATCAAGCCTACAAAACATTTACAACATGATGAGAATCATGTATATATATTTAATTATATAACAAGAACTGAGAATGATGTTTGAATGGGTGATTGATGTGGTCCTACATTTATTTAATATAAGGTTTGACTATTCTAGTGAAGCGAGACCATCTAACCCAGTGGAACACTTCTCTTGAGGTAGGAAAGGAGTATATTTTCTAAATGCATGTTTAATTGTATGTTGATAATGTATATATTTGCATACTTACATATTTGTCTTGAATGGATGTGCTACCTTTTATTGTGAAGTTATATGAGATTAAGTCTTGTTGATGGTTTAATTTTGGATTGAAAAATATGTTGATAATATACATTTGGAGTATGCTTCTTGATATGCCTTCTTGACTCCCATGTGTGGATTGATATTGAAGAGACTCCTTGGCTATTATATTGTGAACAAGGTGAATTGATGCATTAGAGATTATGTGACAAATTGTATACCTTGGAGAGTACTATAATTGGTTGCATGCCGTTAACTGTAACTTAAGTGTAAAACGTACCTCTACGTGAAAAGGTGATGGATTGTTGTGAAGCTGGGGCTAGCATGTGCATTCTTGCATTTCATGGCATGCATGGCATATCATATTATGCGTGGTTGCGATCACTTGACATGTTGAAATGATTGAGGTCTTGCAGGATCTTGTGAAAAAGGACCCTTGCGTGGGGGACAAATATTTAAATGATTATATGTGGTTGCGATCACTTGACATATTGAAATAATATAGGTCTTGCGCGATCTTGTGAAAAGGACCCCTGTAGGGGGGCAAATACTTAAGCAACTATGTGTGGTTGTGATTACTTGATAAATTGTGTACACATGTGTTATGAATAATTATTTCAAATCGGATCCATTGCATATGCATTTTGTGGTATGACATATGCATTAGCCATAGGAACATGGCATTTGAGTTGAAGATGGCCAAGAAAAAAGGTAACCTGTTGAGGGTGTAAATTGAGAGATGAAATCCCACTTATTGGACACTAAGTAATTATGTTATTGTTGTTAGTGTTGTCTCTTGATGTGCTCATGGAATGTAACAATAAATGTGATAATGCTATGATTTAGTGATATGATTCTATTTTGCAATGTCGTTATTGTTAGAGATTGTATATATATATATATATATCTATATGCCCAACGAAGATCGATATGGATTGTGACATTGTTATTGGATTGAAACTCCTTGATAGGAGAATATGATTGGTTGTATTCACATACTTATATTATCACATTTTATTTAATTGTTCATCATTGAGAAATTATGCTCACTCTCCATGTTGTTTACTTTTTAGCTTTTGAGTTGTAAGACATGATTATGGAATAGTGCCTTTTGAAGAGATAAGGTATAATGTGAAGGAAGAGATGACTTGATGTCTTGCCCGACATACTTTTGGATTAATCAACTATGGCATACTTCTTTTGAATTTGTTATATATGGCATTTGTTTTGTATAGCTATACTATTGTTTAATGCCTTATAAGTATGATGGTGATTGGATATTAATGACTTGACAATTTAAGGTGTTGGTTGATACATTAGGATCATTTGAAATTTGTATCCCAAAGTGATGTATCATGATGCATGACATTGAATTTTAAATCTAGTTAATGGTTTTAAGTAGTTGAGTAATGAATGGTAAATGTCCTTGTTGAATTTATACATTATGAATTTGATAGCCATTATGATGGCATTAATGTTTATATTGAGGGACAACTCATGGATACATGTAGTATCAAACTTGTTAGATTGAAGTTTAATGTGATGGATGTTTTAGCCATGGTTTGATGATTGATTTGGTGAGTGGATTTAATGCAAAAAGGTCTTGATGAGTTGTGATATCCCTTACATGTTTTGTACCTTATTATAAGTGATTTTTGATGAAAATAAGACCCAAAAAGTCTAGGCATTGCATGATTCAAGGTCCCAAAGGCATGAAACATTCAAAATTATAAAATGGAGGATTAGGGGGTGATCCACAGCCAGTAGAATGCTTTGACTCAAAATTATGAAATCCTGGCATGTGGCAGTGCATTCCACGATTAGTGGGAAATTCCCACTGCCGGTGGAATCCTCTAATGTTGGATTTTACATGCTTTTGTGCCTTTTTTGGTTATGATTTGCATTTCCTTGCTTCATAGAACGTTTGTATAATTGAATGTACATGTTTTATCAAATCTTGGCAATCACCTTGTGCTTACTTGGATCATTTCTTATGTCCCCTCTTGCTCTTGGATTAACTTACATGTTCCACAAACACTTGTATGGTGATCATGTAATTGATTGTCCTAAGTAGACGTTTGTTTAAACTACACACATTCTCATATCGTCATATATGAGATAGGTCTTTAAAAAGGTCCAAGGTTAATTGTTAAATTTTTTATTTATGGTGTTCTTCTTCCAACCATTGTTTTTAATCATGAAAAAATTATTCTAATTCTTATTATCTAAATATTAATATCTCTAATATCATTTACCGGATTAAGGGCGCCACATAAGTGTTTTATCTCTAGCAATATGATTAATTTGATATATGATTTGAGAGCCACACACTCTTTCATCTCTAAGAGTTGTGTATGGCGTCTCAATTTACCCATGGTTTCGATGAAGAATGTCATTATTATTTCTACTATGACCGGTTCAACGGTTAGAGTTACTACAATGTGTGAAAAGTTGACTATGATTATTGAAGAGTGACATTTTGTTGTAAATCTGATATGCTTACCTTTGAAAAACGTTGATATTATCTTGGGATTGGATTGGTTGTCTACCAACCATGTAATGGTGGATTGTTATCATAAAGTGATGATTTTTCCTAAAGAATATATTCCTAAATAGTGGTGAGTATTATTCCAAAGCCTATGTTGTTTTGTTATTTTACAGGGAAAGGTAGTTCAAACCCTGCTAATATTACTTTTTTTTGTGAGTTCCCAGATGTATTTGTGAAAGATATTTTGAGGTTACCTTTGAGTAGAGAGGTAGATTTCACCATTGATCTGATTCTGAGGGCTGAGCCAGTGTCTCGTGCACCTTATTAGATATCTTCAGTTGAGTTGGTTGAAGTGAAGAGGCAGGTCAAGGGGCCACTTAAGAAGGGCTTCATTAGGCTGAGTGCCTCGCCCTGGGGTGCTTCTATTTAGCTTGTAAAGAAGAAGGATGGTAGCATGAGGATGTGTGTTGATTATTGATAGTTGAATAAGCTGACGGTCAAGAATAAGTGCCCCTTAGCTCGCATTGATGATTTACTTGACCAGATCCGGGCACCATCAAATCGGGGTGAAGCCGGAGGATATTCCAAAGACGACATTTGATACTAGATACGGTCATTTTGAGTATGTGGTGATGCCATTTGGGTGACTAATGCCCCAACTATCTCTACGTGGTGATTCAAACTCCAAATTAGACAGTGGTTGGTTTGTTAAAGATCACTAATGAATTTTTGAGTTCTTTGGTTGAGGCTCAGAGTATAGATGAGGAGATTCAGAGATTGATTAATGGCTAGGCTAAGGGCAAATCGATACCATTGAGCAGAGGTTTAAATGGATTGTGGCGATTTAAGGACCGTATTGTGGTACCTATTGGTGATGATTTCAAGAACCAGATTTTGCCTGAGGCTCACAAGAGTTCACTCGGTATTCATCCTAGTGCGACTAAGATATATTGTAATATGAGAAAATGAGAGAATTTAGAAAGAAAAAATTATAAGAGAGAATGAAATCTGAAATTAGTTAGTTACATTGGCTAGTTACCCTAAACTAACTAGTATACATATATATACTATTTGAACTTAACTAATCTGGATTAATATTACAAAAATACCCTTAATGACTGAATATATAAGGCCACTTACGTTAACTATGCTACAAAGGTACAAAGTATAAAAATATGCATAATTCATGGTTTGGCACATAGGCGTACCCACGCTACATTGGGTGTAGGTGTATGTTAGCTCCCTGAAACATGACCAGTGCATAGGCGTAGGTAGGTTGAATCCTAGCGTGGGCATGCTGAGACACTAGATTGGTCCTGATGCTTGTGGAATTATGGGCGTATAAACGTGGAAGGCTAATGGTGGTGGACATGAGCGTATTTGCCTGGGCGTAACTTGGGCATATCCACGCCTACTCTCTGTCTTGGCACTTTCTTGGGTATGACTCCAGCGTAGGCACACGCTAATAAGCGTGCCTACGCATGGTTTGCTTGGATCATGACCTAATGCTTGGTGAGGGGAATATAAGTGAGCCTATGGTTACGCTTAGGGGAATCAATATGCGTGGCTTGCTTGGCTCTTGTTGCATTCCTTGTTGTTTTCCCAGCGTATCCGCACTTTAGCCTTGCCATTCCCATGCTGGTTGGGACTTGATTCAAGCACAAGACATAACAAGTATCCAGTATACCAACACTGACTCGTGAGTACATACGCTGGGTTAAAACTCCATATTTTAAATATTTAAAAGTTAAACTAAAAATTACATAATTAATAATTAAAAATATAAGTAATTTATAAAATAGCTAAATTACACAAATTATTGAATATTTTATTATGCTACTAATTTAATAATTATGAGCCATTAATTAAGAAAATGTTTCATAAAATTGATTAAATAATTAAGCCTTTTCAAGGCTTATCATGGTGATGTGAAGGGATTCTTTTGCTGACACGTGTATAAAGTGACGAGGGTTAGAAATCATGATATGTGGTGACGAGTAACTAGGGTTAAGGTAAGGATTACGACACGTGGTGTCGAAGTGATGAGGGTAAGGGTAAAGATCACGACATATGGCATCGAAGTGACGAAGGTTAGGGTAAAGATCACGACACATGGCATTGAAGTGATAAGGATTAGGGAAAAGACTATGACACGTGGCATCAAAGTAACAAAGGTTAAGGTAAAGATCATAACACGTGTTGTCAAAGTGACGAAGGTTAGGTAGACCTTAATAAGATGGCAACATGTGTTAGACAGTGGGTGAGTGGAAAATGGAATCAATGACACGTGGCACGGTGGATGACAGAAAAATGGAAACAAAGACACCTGGTACGGTTGAGAGTTAGTAATAATGCTCCCCCTACGCCACTTGTCATGGTCGTGGATGATGTGCCATTATCTTGGGCTCACTTTACTTACTAATCTTAACTCTTGATCTTTAACTGATCTGAGGCTTAGGGTTTAACAGATTTTCAAAACAATTTAATACTGAAAATTCTATCAATTAATTCTTTCATAACAGTTATCACTAGAAACAATTCTCTACTCATTAATCCTCACCTAGACATTGCACACCAAATCATTTACGAGGTCAACTATGGACACAAGTCACACATTGTTCCATTATCAACACATATTAACTCAAAAAGGTAGCAATTAACATTAATTAATCATATATCACACTACTTTAACTATTTTTAACTACTACATAATATATGGAATAATTTATTATTGTCACCAATACAAATCAATACAACAAATATCTGCATGATTCTAACACGAGACATAAACACTCAAGAGAATGCAATCAACACTAATCATGCATTATGATAGCATAACTATCCCTAGAAAAACAAGGATGTTACACTAGAGCCAATGGTGATGGTAATGCCGATGACACAGACACGACTTCTCCTCCTTAGAGACAAATTGGTCATCTAGTCTTGCATTATAATAAGGCTAATGACTAGCCTTAGACGATCCTCCCTATTGTGCTCGTTGAACTTAAGCCAACTACACATGTATTCAATTGAATTATGCCTACACCTGGTTGTAATTTACCATCCAGCCTTGGATGTCTTATCCTGAAGTCATGCCACCTCTAGATCTATGCACGATGATGATAGGATAGTGGTAGGGGAAGGCTACATCATCGACGTAGACCCTTAACGAATATTGGAGGTTAGAAAAAGGATGCCTTCCACCCACAATTTTCACCTAGAGCTCAATCCTCATAGCAAAGTTAAGTAACTTGCCTCTAGCCCCCAGCTTATCCAGATGTCACTGGTACTCTTCTTACTAGTTAAAACATTAAAAAACATTACAAATGTGATACCCTTAATTAACTAGGACTAATTCCCATATTGGAACGTCCCATTTAATTAAGGAGTCACTAGTATTTGAGAAAATAGGAGTTTTTTTTATTGGTGATCATCAGCACATGATTGTAAATAAGTTTATGACATAGATTGATTCTTTAACACAAGTGTACTTAAAAGAGTACAGGGCTCACAGGCTCCCAATAACAGTCATTACAAAATAAAAACTTAAAATAAATGTTAGGACATACAACAGTCTCGACACTAACAACAAATATACACAGTCGATACCCATGATTCAACGTTCTCTACTACAGGTAGTCCAGGCCCTGCCCACGCTCACCTTTACCCTCGGCTGATGATCGCAACAAGGAAAGCATACACACAACGTAGAAAGGGGTGAGTATAAGCTCTCAACCCATAAAATCCACATGCAAGGGCAACTTTAAATATTTAACAGTTATATATGTGCCAAACAAGCAGAAAAATTTTATACAACATACCTCAGGACAATCATACAGTACCTTGGAACGCATAAGGAAAAAAGGAACACCAACAAAGTTAGTCATACAGCTATGATATGCTATGCATGTGTTAGGTTCAGTTATTACTCGTCTTGATTTAATACCAATATGCAATAGGGCTTAACTTCCACTTACCAATCTCATATATCAATATCCATTTGCATAACCATCCAACCTTATTCTCCCTACCCAACTAGAGCAACCAGAGCTCTCCTTGTTCTGGTTTTCACAAATGGGTAAGGACTCGCAGTCGTATTATCACAATGGCCAACCATATCTCTACAGAACGGGCACTCTACGGTCCTAGAAACACTCGCTCTGAGTCAAAATATACTAGATTTGCCACGGCTATCCGGTTTTGGGTGCGAATCTAAACCATTAGACGCCCACTCTGGTATACTCCAAAGACCACCCGTAGGGTCGGAACGCTGATTGTTCCCCAGTGTACCCATCATTGCATGTTCTAGGGGATCACTCTACATTCCTCCTCATACTCCTTATGCAATATGCAACCTACTTATTTCACCGTAAGGGTGCCCAAGTTCTACATGGAACCTTGATTATTCAACATATTTGTCCTTAAGGCATTTATAACCACTTATCATGAAATTTTATAACAAGTACCCTAGCATGCCAAAGTCTAGGTGCCCCCTAAAAATCTTTCTTTAGGAGCATTGAGGCTAGACCTAAACCACAAGTTTTGTACGAAATGTTTTCCAAGACTTTTAGTCGTCTAATTTTCTAAATTCTTTGTAAGTATATTTTATAAAAATACTAGTTTTACAATTCCTTGCTTATTTTTATTTTCACTTCTAAAAATAAGTCATTACATTGCAAATATTAATCTTCTTTAGAGAAAAGTAGGCACAAAAATGCTTGGCTTTCCTTATGATATTTCGGGCCATTTAACGACATTATCTCGTCTATTAATTTACGATGAAACTTGATATATTGGCCTAAAATTTTAGATTTACGAAAACCTTTCAAAAATATTTTAGTCATAAAAAATCGCTTATTTCTCGTGGTTTTATCGATAACTTAATTTTTGTCGTATTTTATCTAGAAAACTCAAATTGAGTGATTCCAAAGCCAAAAGTGCTTAAATTTATAAATTCTAATTAATTACAATAAAATTTAATATTGATTCTGCCCAAAAACCAGTTCTACACGAAAATGCACTAAGGTACCAAAATTCGTCGTTTTAGCTTTCGTAAAAACACGTTTAAGGACAAGTAACGTGTAAAAACATTTCCGGACCAATTTTCCTCACTTGGGAAATTTTCTTATGTTCAAAATTCTCATTTCATACAATAAAATACTCCTTCAAAATAGTTTGGTCAAATTCCTCTATTTGCCCACGAAAACACGTTTTATTCTGTTTCTAACTCGTCGTTCGCGTCTAAACCCGGGTCCCTTTTTAATCTTTCATTTAATAACACACTTGAACTAATTTTGTGATTAAATATAATACCAAAACAGTCCTACATACAGCAACCTCATCATTTCATAATTTGTCAAAAATTAAACTTTAAATGTTCTATAAATCGTTTCCTTGAATTTCAAGCATATCACACAATTATCATAAGTATAAGCAATTAACTTCTTAATTTAATAAAAATTCCAGAATTAAATATATATCCAAAAATCTATTTTTATCAATAAAAATCCAAGGATCAAGCCATGTAAACAAGTTTTAAGCACTAGATCATTTTAAAGCGAGATTTTACATTAGGATCCATGAACGTTAAGTCTTTTAATTTAAGAAATATTTTTCCAGTAGCAACACGTAATTAATGTAGGCTTCAATTTTATTTTTAAAGTATGTTAAATCTTCTAAAAATATAATGCTACCACAAGCCGATATTTTGGCATTTATAATGACATGCATGCACTCAAAATAAATTCTACAGCAACCTAATTTAACAAGTTAGTAACCTTGCAATTTAATCTTTATAAAATCAAAGAATTTAACTAGATCATGGTGCAGCCATGATACCACCCAAAGATCATAATTTTTCTAAAGTAATTTTCAAGATCTAAGCCATAAAATAAGGATCTTTGAGGGAAGTACCAAGGTATGAATGTTTGGGACATTTATACCTCACCATGCATGTGAAAAATAAGGGTTTTAGACAAGCCAATACTCCCCCCTTACCTCAAGAATTTCGGCCTCCAAAAAGAAAATATCAAAAGCTTTAAGACTTGCTCCAAGGTCACCTTTTGTTGTTTTGTAACACCCTCGGTTAACTAGAATAATCTTTTCCACTAGATCATTCTACTTAACTGAGAGGTTATGAATTTTAGAAAAGTGTGGAAGTTTTTTTTTGTATAATAAAATTTGGTGGAACAGTTACATTATATACAACATTGTCATATACAATACATGGTCATATTTAACACATTGTACATACTGAAAATCAAGGGCACACAGGCTCCCATTCAACAAGAAAAGAAAATCAACTATGATAATCATCCTCAGTCCAAAAAATGTCTAGTTGTCCCTCAATGTGAAGTTTGCATTGATTTCCCTGATGTTGAGTGTGTGGTCTAATCAGAGGTCTGTAAAAATAACTATAAGGGTGAGCCTATCTTCTATACAATTGGAGGTTTGTCATTTCTGACGTCCTCCCACAACATCCAAACAAGTATTCACATAATCCTTTCTCGTCTCGGGTTCCTAATTTCTCTAAGTTATCGGTCACCATTCAGTCCTACCTATCATTTCCCTTTTCTTCTTCTCTTATTCTTTATTCTATGCTAATAATTACAGAATAATTCACATATTAAATAACCATCACATACAATATATCAAAATCAGGTAATGCAATGCATGGGTTCATTACTTTCAGTTAATCTTTTTAATTATTTATCATGAATGTATATAGGCCCAATTCCATCTCATCAATCTCATACTTATCATCATCATCAGAATCTATCCTATTCAGGCTGCCCCTGAACATAGGATTTTTGTACTAGAGCGACTGGAGCCCACCAAGTCCCTCATATCACAGGGTACTAAGGACTCTCAGGTCCTATTTATCATCAGGGATCCATATCACATCATAAAAAGGGGACTTGGCTCTTCCACGGTCATAGTTATATTCCGTCATTTAGTCAAAGTACACCAGGCTTGCATCGTCTCACCCAGATCAGGCGCGACTCTGATGCCATTGGGTTTCCATCTCAGTTGTACTCCCAATGTTCTCCTCAGAGATCGAACGTGAATGTCCTCCATCTACCCATGGTGTATGCTCTATTTTCTACACGTCATATGCAAATAATGCATGTTTCATACATATTCTTTCATTTTCCACCATGCTCGTCATCGGTAGGGTCCCCTCAATAACCACTTTCATTCTTAACATCGGGTTTGTTTCATATTGTCCCTTAAATTTTCTTCAATTATCTTTTAGAGAAAGTGAGTTTGGCTAGGGAATTATCTTAAGTCACGGGTGATGACAACACTTGGTAGGACTATTCTAAGGACATGGGTTATACTGATGGTATAGGTGTATTCCTATTAGTTATTGACTAATCTAATTTACCTGCCAAAATTATCTTTAGTTGTTATTATAGTCGTAATACATCCCTCCGATAATTAAAAATGAAAGTGGGGTTGAGTACATATGTTTATCATTTCTTGGGTACAAACTTGCGTCTTAACACATTATCATCTCATCGGATCCACTCTATCACCATCTCATTGTTATATCATATAGGATCCCTACCGAGACATATTCTCCATTTTATCCTTTATATAACATTTTATCAATGCATCATACAAGATTCGTTCCTTTCATCATATATTTCATCAAACTCATACCATTTATTATACCAACAAGAACACGTAATCCATATAATCATTCATGGTAATTGATCAAGCACATATCACTCATTCAATAAACATATTCATCAAACATACATCTCATCATACTCATTCAATTCATCATATTTTATACAAACATTTATATCACAACCAACAAGTAATTTGAGACACCCCAAAAATAGAGGTGAATTTTTCACGTTTTTGAAATTTATTAAATTGTCAAGTATCTAGAGAGGTGGCATATTAAACATCAACCCCCGGATCTAAGATAAACCGCTCCCATATATGAAGATATGAGAGGGTATTTTAAAATATGATTTAATAATGATTTGTTCAAATTAAAACAGCGGAAGGATTTAGAATAGGTTAATGCTATGTGGTTAAAATTAAAAAGGTCGACTACAATAAAATTCGTAAAATAGATTTTAAGTCCGAGGTATTCAGGAAGTAAGGTGGATTCAGGACATAATGTAAAGAAAAGAGAAAATAATTTGTTTAAGGCGTTTTTGGGAAGTCAGAGTCCCCCCTCGCTCAAGCGGAATCCCTACTCGCTTGAGCGAGTGCCATACAATGCACCTGGGCGAGACAGAAGGGAGCAGAGTGAAAAGGGAAAGGAAGTAACAGGGGGAGCTTCGCTCAAGCGAATTCCGACTCGCTTGAGCGAGACACACAAGCCTCGCTTGGGCGGAGCCAGCGAGCATGGGCGAAAATTGTCCAGAACCGAATTCCATACCGACTCGCTTGGGCGAGGCTTCCTCGCCTAGGCGAAAAACTTCCAGAGCCAAGGTTATACCCTCTCGTTCAACAAGACTCCCCAACACTTGAGTTTTCATTTAGCAAAATCCCTCAAAAACTGACTCCCAGTACTCGGGTTTTCACTCGGCAGATTTCCCCTGAAACTGATTCCCAACACTCGGGTTTTCACTTGGCAGAATCCCCCCGAAACCGGCTCCCAGAACTTGGGGTTTCATTCGGCAGAATCCCTCCAAAACCGACTCATCTCTCACTCAGTTTCCACTCGGTAAAGTCAATCTAGACCGACTTATCCCTCACTCAGTTTTTCACTCGGTAATTCATTCCAAAATTGACTCATCACCTGATCGGTCATTCACTCGACATTTCATTTCAAATCCAACTTCCTTTCTTTTTCACTCAAGCGGGGTTATTCCAGAGTACTTCTGGACAAACTCACACCGAATATCCCCAATCGGTGCCATCCCACTCGGAATTGCACATTCGGGGGCACTCCGCTCGGGACAGGTTACACTAGACTCAGAAATTCCCCACTCGGGACTCCACGGCCCAGAATATCACACTTAGAGACCTTTTTACTCGGAATGATATCCACTTCCTCACTCGGAAGGTCCTGACTCGGACATAGCTCACTCGAATTTCACTCGGAAATTCACCACGTCTTAAATTATTTTCAAGACTCCCACTCGGACGGAATTCGTTCAGGATCTCACCCATTCTCCATTCAATCGCCTCGCTTGGGCGAATACCATCCCCAAGATCCTTCGCTCGGGCGGATTTTGTCCAGTGGCAAATCCTTTCGCCCTCGCTCGGGCGAGGCCCCATTCGCCTGGGCGAATTTCCTCTAGTAAGCAAACACTGATACTGGGACAATCTCGCTTGAGCGAGGTTCACTCTCGCCTAAGCGAGAATTGCCCAAAAACCGATTTTCAAACAGAAGACACTCTCGCTCGAGCAAGAATCCATCTCGCCTGAGCGAGATCATCAGATAACCTGCAGAACTCAGAATTTACACAACACAACCTACTAAAATTGAACTTAATCTATTTTATCAGAATTCATTACATCTCAATCACCATATGGGTCATTTAAAACTGGTTCTACACCATCATATTCTTAAGTTTCCATTCAACTCATCAAACATATAAAAATCAATTCTTCATTTCCTCAACTTTATAAAAGAAATACTCAAATATAATTCTTCATTCATTCATCAACATATATGGAAATCCCATTGTAAATTAATCCTTCATACATACTTAGGGTCACGAATGAAAATGAGTTCCACACACAACTTCTCATTTTCTTCCATGACCCTCCAAAACCACCTATCATGTAAACTTCCAAAACAAACATTCATTACATCTCTTGCTACACAAAATCTATATATTTATATATATCGCCGGTCAAGGCGCTCCCTATACAACTATTTACCTCCAAAGCCAAAATATACTTCAACATGCTTACACTTCCCATAGATGCCCTGCATCACAAGTCTAAAAATAGACAACATGGGAGAGTGAGTCCACGTTCCAAAGGTATGAATATGAATACCAAGTGATTATGTATATAAGAATCCACACATGTATACTTTGCACATCAATGATATTCACCATGCCATATACCAATACAATTTCACACAAAGCACACAAACACACACATAATCACAATATTCGACCATTGAATCGTCACACGACCATTATTTGGTATTCATATCTTTTATGTTGTCTTAAATCATATTTTTACAACCTCTTCACAATCATCATCATACCTCATCACTTTGGCATACCTCCATCTATATGCAAATGCTCTTAAGCTAATGTATATGCACAAAGGAGTATTTCAACAATTGCAGATCTGACTGTGTGAATTCAACACCAAATGTGGGATTCAAGCATGGTCATCAAACCATACCCCTACTGCAGTAGTAAAATGTGTACACTTATTCTTTAAATTGCATGCATTCATTATTCGTTTTACTGGTACCAAACCGCATCGCCCATCTTGCAACACCTAGTCATTACCACCATGACCGCAGTACACAACATATCAATATAAGGTGTTGCGGGTCGGCTAGATATTAAATCCTGGTGGCTGTGATCTTAAAGACCACCGGGGTCACCTGCTCTTCAAGAGCCACCCCCCACAAAGGTCGGCCACATGCAACTCCCCGAAGCAATACATGGGCGGCTTCGTGACTTTACACTGAGTCACAGGGAAAAATACAACTTGCTCGTGCACCGAGCCACCCTCCCACTGGGTCGGCCGAGGGAACTCCCCTAATGTTCCACAACAGCGGCTATGCAGTATGCCATGGATGCAAATGCAGATCATATGCATTCCTCACTCTATGCATCCTATACATGCCACTCATCTTCCAATCATCATCAACACCATTATTAACATCATCACAAAGCTTTTATTAACATTGATTGTTCTCATTAGTTTAAATCTTTGGGTGGCATTCTCCTTATTCTCATTCTTAACAAACGACATTAACATTCATATAACATTCATGGTAAACACAACTTATCATCATATCACTGCTCACTACACACTTTCACATAACATACCATGAATATTCTAAATGCACAAAAGCATGTTGCCAAGCATATTATCCACATCATAGCATATATCATCATTTCTCACAATATTCAAGCAAGGCTAACACGCATAACACTACATGCCACAATCAAATAACATTCAAATTCATGCATTTAGAACTTAGACTCCTCTCCTACCTCAAGAGAAGAATTCTGATTGATAAGACGCTCCTGCCTCGTCATTCGGAATAGGTCCTACATTCACATTCATGTAAAACCTTAATCAATCAACTACTCAAGTTATCAATTCAATTCTATTTAGTCATATTCATATTTAGAATTTCACAACATGTACTAGACATATTGTAGATACCATTTTTTATCTTTATTAGGCTTCGGGAATTCCTTCCCATTAAGCCACCATCATTAAATTCAAAGGTTAACAACCACAATAGCTTAAATCCTCACACAACTCTATTCATCCATACACCTATTCACCAATGTCTTGCATTTCTCCTTAGAGTACATTCTTAAACTAACATTAGCTATTTTTCCCCAAACTTTAAGGTTAGGGTTTCCTCCAAAACCCATTCACATTCATTAATACATCATAAACCTTCATTCTCTACCATCATTAATGCACTAACTACCACTTTCTCTTCATAAATACTCACATTTATGATGTCCTATTCTAGGGCATGAGCATTAAATGCTCTAATAAATACCCATGCACATGCATTTCTTCTCCAAATCATAATACCCCATAATATCATCATCAATCCATTCTAAAAATGGTGAAAAAGCTTACCTCACACCCAAAATGAAATGGGTTCAAGAGAGGGAGAGAGAGAACACGAAAATAAGAGGAAAAGAGGGGAAGAACTCCAAGCTTCCAAGCCTCTTCAAAACGAAAATGGGGTAGGAGATGATCACCGCTCGAGCTTAAGCTTCTTGGGAGAAGAAGAGAAGAAGAATGAGAGAGAAATGGAGAGTAAGATGAAGAGGAATGTTTCCATGGCAATAGAAGAAGCCAGCGTGGAGAAAGAAAGGAATTTGGGCTTTTTGTTTTATTTGATTTCCATTTATTAGAGTTTCATCGTTTTTCTACAAACAGGTTCCCCGTTCGGGCTCAATACTTTATCTAAAAATTATTCAAAATATATATTCAGACTCCCAATATTATCCTTAGTAGCCCTGACCAATATCATCTCATTCCGAGATACTTAGCCCAACACCCATATCTCAACCGGGCTCATTTTCAACTTAACCGGTCTCCATAAATTACCAACAGCCCCCAAAAATCTTAATTTAATTAATTTCAATTTATTGGGACATTAAACAATTCATATTCAACTTGTCAATATTTATTTTCCTTAATTAATCCTCTATTTTAAAATTCGGGATGTTACATAATTCACATGAGTTAATCAAACATACTGAAGTCAATCAAGCAATTCATCTATCGAACGGACACATTACTTTATCTAATCTATTATATATTTCAATTTATTCTCTTAAGACTAACCATAAGGTATTATTGTTTTCCTATAACTACCATCTCCACACTAAAGAATAATTCTTATGGATTCACTCTAATTGATGCATATAACACCCATGAGTACCTACACATCCAAGTATAATATATGCATAGTATAAGTATATTTATATGTTATAAGTTTGAGTGTACTTACTAATTATTTACATCTAATTTTTATTAACTTTAATTAAGTTACTATTCCTGTCAACTAGATAATTTCTCCCTTTAGATGTACTGATTATGTTTAGACTTTACTAATACATCTTATAAATTATTACTAGCCTAAGCTTGTCTAGTCCAACTTTCTTATTTATTTAGTACCTAGTTATTAATCATATGTATATAAGCTATCCTCTTACTTCCTAACTTGATCTAATCTAATTTTTGAAGGACTAGGTTGTACACTTAACTTTAAATACACTAGACCCTTATTTCTTCAAGCCTGTTCATTCCTTAGTTAAATTTATTATTCTTAAGTGGTTAATTATCTGTAATCTAAGTCTAATTCCCTTTTTACTTAACTAGTATGTAGTTACTATATATATATATATATAATTACCACTTTTAAACTATATTCTTATTTATTAATTAATGATCTTAGCTATTCTTAAACCTTTTTTGGTGTACCTATTTGACTAACTCTATGTTACCTAATTACAACTCAAAATTTCCTCTTTCTCTATTATAATCTAGCTGTTAGCTAAGAACCTAGTTATTGTCCTAGACAACTAAATCTTGAACTTGGCTTAGAAAACTCTACGTCTCATTATTGAAATTTTTATCAAGCCTATCAATTACCTTTTAGTTCCATTTAGTCCTTTTATACTAAGTTTTGCTCCCAAGGTCTACTTAGTAGTTTATTATTATGGTTGTTGGAATCTACTAAATCCTCAAAATCTTTACTTAAATTCTTAATCCTTATCTTTATATTTTATTACCATTCTTCTCACCCCTAAGTATCTATCTGTTCCCCTTATCTCAATTATTTATTTTTATGTTGTTAGGTCCTACTTATTTTTCAGACATTGAGGGTTATTTTTATATTCATTTAGGAAATATAACGGCTATATTTTGGCTTAAGTGACGTCTATCTTGGTAAGCAATAAGATATTGGATTTTATGCCTAGTAACTGAAATAGTAGAAATATTAAATAGTGTTATTTTGATTTAAGGAAGTACTCGTTTATTACTTACAATAATACTAATAATGATGCTAGTAACGAGAGTGGTAGTTTTAATAATAACATTAATAATAATTATAAGGCGGTAGGGCCAACCATTATATTTCATAATATAAATGAAAAAATTAAATAAAGAAAATACTAAGAGCGGCTGCAAAGTCGACCATTATGCTTAATAATATAGTAACATAATTTAATAAAGAAAATATTTAAGAGCGACGACAGAGCCAGCCATTATGCTCAATAGTTGTAATAATAAAACTAATAATAATAATAATGATGTTAATAATAATAATGATGATGATGATGATGATGATGGTAATAATAATAATAATAACAAGAGCGATGGTATTGATAATAACAATAATAGTAATTATAAGGCAGCATAGCCGACCATTAGGCTCAATAAACTAACAGGAATTAAATAAAAAATATTAGGGATTAAGGCGGCAATGCTGACCATTATATTCATTAATTAAAAAAATATTTAAAATAAAAAGTAGAAAGTTATAATTTATAACGATAATGAAAAATTACGTAAATTTAGATCTAATTGTCGGATCGTAATGAAATTTGAAAGGGTTACCCCCGGGTACCAAACGAACATTATAGCAAAATTTAAAATGAGAGATAACGAAATGAGACTCCCCTTACCTCAAGGTATTGCTCCTAGTTTCCAAGATGGGGGAAAGGATCTGGGCACTAAAAATTCGTCGATCACTAATTAAACTCTGCTGATTACTCCTGATCACTCTCGGGGCCTTGTTTTATCAAGAAAGCTCATGACCAAAGGGGCTGCATGGTGATGGTTTAATATTTTATTTTATTTTATTTTTTGAAGAAGATTGGCATGGAGATGAAACCACCAAATGAAGAAAATTAAGAAAGTTAATTGGTGAGGTGTTAATTAATTGAAGAAATGCAATGACCAAGGAATTAAGAATAAAATAGAAATGGTTAGGTGATGGTGAATTAAAATCGGTATTGGTAATGGCTCTGGAGCAGGTAGCGTGACAATATAAATATGTGTAAGGTATGGTATGGTCATATAATGGTGTGATGGCATGGTATGGTAAAACATCATTATAATGGAAAATGATGAGGCAGTAGTGACGAAAGAAGGAGATGGGCTGTTAATTTAGTGATTAGAAAAGGAAAAATGTCTATTTGAGAATTTGGAATTTGAAACTGCAAGTAGATGTACAAGGTTTATAGAAATGGGTACATACGGTAATGAATTAGAATTAGAGGCAGAATATAACAATCTAATTATAGGCACATGATATGTAAATGACATGATACATATATAATGACATGCGATGGTGTTCCTAGTAAGAAGCAGAGAGCAAGATAATTCATATATGTAGGCACATGGTATGGAAATGGTATGGCATGTTATATTCATGATGATATGACTTCATGGAGAATTGATAATTGGAAAAGAGAGAGCAGCATATAGAGAGAAGAGGAATTTGGCACATGCATATGGTAATGGCCTCTTGTAATTAATGGTAGAATTAAATAAGCAAGAGGGGACTCTTTGCTGAGAATGAGTGATCTGTAAGTGGCTGGGGTAAACATCTAGCAGATTAGGTGTCAAATGTTGGTGATGGTGCCAGAAATTGGTGGCTAGAAAATTAATTTGTTACCTGATGATTTAAGAGCGCGGAAATTTTAGGAACAGTAAATCAGAGGCAATAAAAATAATTATAGAATAATTTGTGGAGGCAAAATCTCAAAAAATGCCCAACACAAAACTTCTAGTTCTTTGTTTTCCCTTCTATTTGATAATATCATTTGTGACGATCCAATATTGGTAGCCTGAGATATGCCCAAAACAAGACAAGATGCTCTAATCATTCCCGAATCAGGTAAGGCTATAGAAATAAATTTGTAATTATTTTTTCTTTAAGAATTGGTCTTCGTGCCCTTCATAAGACTTGTAGAATTCTTTAATACAAATCCATATCAAAAATAACAATGCAATTCTAATAACGGAAGATGGTGATATACCTATTTTTCTAGAAACAATCAGCATGGTAATGTGATGAACAAAGATCCTCAAAGATCTTCAAAACTATACTGATCTGGGAAGATCTAGCTCTCGATGTCTTGACAAGAAACGTAGATAATTTTGTTATGGAGATTTTGGCACTAGGTTTACATGAATCAAAGATCGTACAAGGAAGTTATGAATTTTTAAGTGAACCATATGCAGAGTGAAAATGCGAATGACATGATTTTAAAGTGAATTTACTTGATCCTTGAAATTGAGCATGACAGAGTAGGAATCGGGGATCGAGACCAGAAATAGAAGTTAAAGATCTCTTTGAAACAAAGTGAACAAGACTAGAATCATTCCATTCAAGGTCTGTTTGGAAAAGTTAGGTCCAAAATACCAATGATGTGTAGGCTGAATTTTAAGACGAAATTGAAGAAATGAGATAGCATGGAAACGGGGTTGACAGAGTCCAAATCAAGTCTCAGCCTCTTCAAAAAATGTTACTAAAACATCGAAACGAGTCATCAGGGACTGACCATGTCACCATCGAATACTCTGAGGTATATGCACAACCAAACGTAGGTGACATCGAAGGTTTTGATTGGTCCGATTAGACCGAGTCAGTTACCCTCGATCCACTATAAGGAAACCCTACTG
The DNA here is from genome assembly GCA_037962975.1 of Clitoria ternatea. Lineage (NCBI taxonomy): Eukaryota > Viridiplantae > Streptophyta > Magnoliopsida > Fabales > Fabaceae > Clitoria > Clitoria ternatea. Next base: position 185,354,588 of record CM075669.1, read on the forward strand.
GGACTAGTTTTCTTTATGGATCACTAGTCTCAGGTCGAGTTACCAGAGAAGATCGACAACCGGGCCCCACAGTATAATACCGGAAAAACTCTTAATATTTTATTATTTAAATACTATTACTTATTATAAATTAATTAAAAACTTAATAAAATATTATTTTAATATTATCTATACATATATATATATTTGAATAATTATTAAATATTAATTATAATTATTATTTTAAGTAAATCTTCACTAATTACTCCTAACTAATCTATTAATCTAAGCATAAATCATTAAAGGGTAATTAAGCAATTAATTACAGTTTAAGATAAATTAATCATTGATTACTTCTTATTACCTATAATCGTTTATTCCTTTATTCTACTATCACTCTCAATCACTCATCTCTTATTTGCTTATATTACTCATTACGTATCTTTATCTTTCTATTACTCTTTTATCTTTCTCACATATCTCTATTTTCTACTATATCTTCCTTCTTTCTCATACTTAACGTTCAATTAATACCTTGAGGACTTCTTTCCTCGTTATTTCTTCTTACTCATAGTAACTCGGGGGATCAGGCTGAAGCCTCAATAACTTTCTCTAGAAGACTTATTAGAGTACTCTCAGAGGTCCTGAGAGTTAAGGTCCTTACTCTAAAACTAGGGTTGTTACATGTTTCACCAAAAAAAGAAAAGATGGATCCTTGGAGGGTGGTAATTAATGTGAAAATGGTGATATGGTGGAGTAGAAAAGGTGGTTGTTTGTAGAAATTCTAGGAGAAAATGAAGTGGTTTGGAGGTGGTATCTTGAGTATAGGAGCTAGAAAGGGGTGGTGGAGTGGTTTGGACTTGATGTTGTTGGAAGAATGGTGGTGGTTAACATGAATTTTGGAGGGTGGAGGTGAAAAAAGATTGCTGGAAATTTGGTATAACTTAGAGAAAAAGAGAAACTCAAGAGAGCAATGGTTGTTTTGTGAAAGAAATGGATTTTGCATGGACTTCCCTTGGTGGCCAAGGAGTCCATGGCTGAAGAGACAAGAAAGGATAGGTGTCAATTTGCTCTCATGCACTAGGTGTCTCATGCAGCCTTTAGAGTAGTGAAGAAGGAGTTTGCATGGTCATGGCATGTGGCAAGTGCATGGTGCAATATGATTGGCTTAATTTCATGCATGGCTAATGTGTCAAGCAACCGGGGCAGCAACTTGTTCATGTTTTTAAGGGGTGTTGTGGGCTAAATTTGGAAAAATCTCAAACATAAAGGTTTTATATCTTTTAATTATCTTTAATTTGGTAAATGGCATAAAATATTTCATCAAGAAATGAGTGAGATATGGCCCATTTACAAAAATAGTTCAAAGTTGTAATGGGATTTATGTTTCTTACAATAATTAATTTTCTGGGAAAAATTCGTAGGGAATTGGTCTTCGTGCTCTTCATCAAAGTTGTAGAAAATTTAGTTTAAAAAATATTGGCAAAAGAATCGTTCGATTTCATGGTTATACGAATGAGAAACACGAAAACTACTGAACATAGTGTAGGCTGCCACTAGGAAAACGTGAATCAGTATGGTATTTTAAAGTCTGTGATTTATGGAGCAAGAATTGACTTTCATGGTCAACATCAAAGTTGTAGATAATTTTGATATAGAGATTTTGGAACAATAATGACTAAAATCCAATAAGAGGAGAGGAAATTACACTCAAAATACGTACAGGTGCGCAGTTTGGCCTATATGGTTAGCTCGAAAACAAAGTCTTTGAGTTAGGGTGACCGAAAATGGTCATCGAGCCCTTCATGAAAATCATTAAACACTGTGTGAAGAACGTCTTGGGATAAAGATAACTAACTCAAGCACTTCAAATAATCTCTTGGCCAAAGACTGGGGGAGTTGCACAATTTAAATAACTTAAATAATAATATTTAAATATTTCTATTAAATTACTAATACTCTAATTAATTAATCTTTATTATTATGAGTATTATTATTAACACACTTATTATTATTATTATAATCATCGCTATTATCCACATAATTAAGTAAGGATACCCATCATTAGTTCATAAAATCCCTCTAGAACATAAAGCAGTCATCACATAAGCAAGTCGGTCGTAGCCCAGTCATCAATACACATAAAACTTAACATATAATTAAGATATTCGGTCTCAAGGACCTATCACACAAAATGAGGGCTATTACACTCTTCCCTCCTTTTAGAAATTTCATCCCGAAATTTCACCTAGCGCTAGCAAACAAATGAGGATAAAGAGTTCGTATCTTATCCTCGAGCTCCCACGTAGCCTTTCCTTTGTCAGACTGGCTCCAGATTACATTTACCAAGGGTTACATCTTTCCCTCTCAGTTGCTTCAGATGACTGTCTGCAATCTTTATTGATACTGCCTTATAGGTAAGATTTTCTTTAAGGTCAAGTTAGTCAGGATCCAAGATATGGTCAGAATATGGCACATATTTTTGAAGTTGGGAGACATAAAAAACATCATGAAGGTTAGAAGTTTCATGAGGTAGGGCGATGCGATAAGCACTTGGCCCAATTCTTTCAAGAATCTAATATGGTCTGACATACTTGGGGCTCAACTTCTTCGTCTTCAGGGTCTTTCCTACTCTTGTCATGGGAGTAACTCACAGAAAAACATGATCTCCTTCTCTAAACTCAAGAGGTTTTTAATGCTTGTCGTAGTAGCTTTTCTAATGGTCTTGAGAAGCTTTCATCATTGTCTGAATTTCCTTGATTTGCTCTGTGGTCCTCTGAATAACCTTTGGCCCAATCACAACTGTTTCTCCTATTTCGAACCAACATAAAGGTGTATGACATTTTCTCCCATACAAAGCTTTATACGGTGTCATCCAATGCTAGTGTGGTAACTATTGTTGTAGGTGAATTCCACAAGCAGTAGATACTCCTGCCAACTCCCACCATGCTCGAGCATACACATCCTTAGAAGATCCTCAAGAGTTCTATGGTGTGCTCAGAATGACCATTGGTCTGAGGGTGATATCCCAAACTTAGCTTCAATTGGGTTCCCAATGCTCGTTGCAAGCTCTCCCAGAAACACGAAGTGAAACAGAGATCTCAATCAGATACAATAGCAGACAGTACACCATGCAATATGACTATCTCCCTGATGTAGATCTGCATGAGCTTCTCCAAGGAATACTTCATGTTGACTAGGGTGGAGTGCGTGGTCTTCGTAAGTCAATCCATGACTACCTAAATTGTATCACATCCCGTCGGATTTCTTGGAAGTCCAGACATAATGTCTCACCAAAGCTTTAGGGTTATGTTCAGAATGGCCACTCACTCTTTACATAGTCCATAGAAATAAGCTTGAGTCGCCTTTGTAAAGACAACGATGCCTTTATTCTTTGGTTTAAATATACTTATATCAAAACACATATTTTTCAATATCAATAAATTATTAAATTCCAAAGAAACTAATTTAAATAAAAAAATACTTACCCCTCAACAAGGGAGGAATAACCTTCTCAGAAGTGTACCTCTATACAAGAGGCCTGTCACGACCATGGGTCCCCCTTCATCTAGGTGTTTGAGTCATTTGGCTTACCAACTCAACATGTCTATTTCTAATGGTGGTATGCTGGTTCACGCACACACGTAAATCACACAGTTGGATCACCTTATTCTTCCCACCATGAATTAATAACTTCCTCTCCTAATCTTATCCAAATGATCATCTCCTCCATCAGCCATCTTAAAATATGTTAAACATTAAAAATAAATAAAAATATTTATAAATTAATTTTGAGACTAGATCTTCCTTATTTTACTTGTAATATGGTTCCGTAGCATTAACATGTGATTGCTCAACATTGGCCTTTAAAAGGTCAAAGTTATCCTAGGCATAGCAATAGGATGGGTCGAGGGTAGGTTTTACTCTCCTCATCCCTTTCCCTATAAAAGTCAAGGTAGGTTCAGAGTCGGGTTAAAATAAGATGGGTTCAAAATTTTAGAACTCATCCCTGCCCTATGGGTTCCTTGTCGGGTTCGGGGAAATCTGTGGGGATCAATACTTTATTTTTCTTTCGTTTTGATAACTTAAATATATAATTTTAAATAAATTATATATATATATAATATTTTAATTGAAATTATATAAATAGACATTAAAATACTTTATAAATAATAAACTTCATGGTTATATATTATTTTAAGAAAAATACATTAACTTATTGTTATTATTTAACTATAACTATAAGTAATATAAGACCGGGTTCAAGTATAAGTCAGGGTGGGTAGTTGCTTCCCCATACCCGCCCTCATCCCTATTAAAATTGGATTGAGTTGGGATAAGTTTTTGTTTATCCCCAATTAGAATGAGTTTTACCCGTCAAATTCGAGGCAGAGATGGGTTGGTTCTCATATGTTCGAGTACAATTGTCATGCCGAAGTTATCCACAACTTAGGATTTATCGGTTCTCCTAAATTTCACCTGGCTATGCTCGATTCAAACCTAGTAGTTGGATTTGAAACCAAACTCTCATAAGTGAAATATGACTTACTTTTACTCAAAATCTTATAGCATCTAGATCTCACATAGGGACACCTTATACACGGTTGCTTAATAGCCTTATCAATAAAATCCATAACCCTTCTATTAAACTCATTTTTTAGATGTCTTCTATATGGATAAACCTTACAATGTATTCACAAACAATCCATCACAACATCTGTATTGTCAAAATATCACTAAGTTATAACAAATGTATTATTCAAAATTAGAGATCAAACCTAAATTAATTATGTAAAAAATGATCATACACAACTAATTTTCATATTCTAATTTGATATTTCTCTATATTTTATTTTATAAATTCTAATTTGATATTTCTATATATTTTTAATTTTTAAATTCTAATTTAAATTTTCTAAATTTTTATTTCCTAAACTCTAATTAGAATTTATAATTTATTTATTTTTAAATTATAATTTGAAATTTGAAATTTTATAAATGTTCTAAATAAGAGATTATGTTTGTATTTCACATTGGTTGTTGTGTGGTCTTGCACAACATCCCATGTCAAAATTTTAAATTTTATGATTGTTCTAAATTATAAGTTAAAATTTATAAATTTATTATTGTTTAAAACTCTAAATTTCTAATTTTAAAGTTTAATTTTTAAATTTGTAACGTCCTAATTTTTTAAAACATTAAAATTTTATCCTAACTTACCCATGTTAAAAATATACTCTAATAAATGTACTCTACAGTAAGTCATATATTTTAAGGTTCAAATGCTAATAATTTTTAAAATATAATCTAAGTCATCTATCATAGAGTTCTTATAAGTATCCTAAAGAACCTTAAAATAATTAAACATAATTTTTGCGTGGTAGTTCGTCCCATGCAACAACCAAGCATTACAAACTTCTTCAGTTTTCAAATGTTGTATGTGACATGTCCAGCGCAATAACCATAATGTCCCACGCAATGACATGCATGTAAGTATGTCCCATACAATGACCTCAAGTTAAACCAAAGTATTCATGTAGTGCTAACAAAGTGTTTTTCATACATTCAACATAATTCAAACCTTTGATAATATTTTTAAAGGGTCTATATATTTATCAAATTGTGTCGAATTTAATTTTTATTTTAGTGTAATAATAGTACAATTCATGTTATATAATTCTTCAAGTGATTGCGGCTTTTATACTTGAATTATATATTTTATATTCACTGTTAAGGAATAATATATGTATATATATTCATAAATTTCCTTTATAAATGTTACATGACATTTTTAAAATTTAGAATTTTTAAATTTACTAATTAATTAATTTATACTAATATTTATTTTCTTAATATTTTAACATTTATATTCTATTTTGATGAATATATATACACTAAATTTTTTAACCAATAATGATTGAAAAATATATAATAATATTAAAAAATAGTTATTTATATATTAATTTTAAATATAAAAAGAAATAAATGTTAAGAAACATATTTATTAAAGATTTATTTTATTCATTTATTCATAAAGCTCAATATTCTCTTGTCCTATTATTGAGAGAATTTGAGAAACAAATTTGAATTTAGGAAGAAATGAGAGGAAAAAAAGCTAGCTTGTATTTGACATTGGTTATTGTGTGTGACATGTCTCACACAACAACCCATGTCTAAATTTTAAAATCTTGACCCTTCATCTGTCAAATATCCAATAAACTAGATTCTTTTCCATTGGTGTGGGATGCAACCAAATGTAAGTTTTAGTGTGAGAGTCTCGTCCTATGCAATAACCAAGCATTACATACCTCTTTAGTTTTCAAACATTGTGTATGACATGTACCACGCCTTGGCCATAATGTCCCACACAATGACATGTATGTAAGCATGTCCTATATACAATGACCTCATGATGTAGGATGACCTTGGAATGATGGATCTAGCCTTACTCCTTTTTCTTGGATCTTCAATCTTTGTCTCTTTTTCTTGGATTTTCAAAGTCCTAAGGTGCTGAAATAGGTACTGGACATGTGATTTGATATGGAGGAAGCATGGAAAATAAGATACAAAATGGAGGAATTTAAGAGAGGAAAGGAGAGGAACATGAAGAATGAACTAGGAATGGAAGAAAGTGATATATGGCGTCACTCCTAGAGAGGAGATAAGCCTAGAACTTGCCACCAATAGAGGGCTCCAAAGGATAAGAGTTGAGAGAAAATGTTAAGCATTTTCATGAGCTAGAAAGAGAAACTCAATTTTCTCATTAAAATTTACAATTATGACTTAACATGGGCATGTAATGATGAAGCATAAGATAAGATGCCCTAAAGGGGTTATAATAAGTAATGGCATTCAAACTAGGAACTAGAGTATGCATGACATGTAAAGATACTACTAGTTCCTTATATAACCCCTCATGAGAGTGAATAATATTAACATGCCCATATGTACTATGTGGTCTTATATGCAATGAGATGGGAATGTTATGAGATGGACAATAGGTTAAACCTTTAAAAGTCCTAGACTCAAGAAAAATAACAAAAGACATCACTCTTGGGAAGGTTAACTCAAAGGAGTACAGACATATCCTAACTCTATAAGACCTTATAGTAACTATGTACGTCTTACTAGTAACCCTAAGGGAACTATGAACAATGGTTGACCAATTCCTTTCACAAGGAATGAGATAAGTTAGAAGAGATTCCTCTACCACCTTATGGTCTTCTTGTGGATAAAAACTAATGATAGGGCTGGACAAATTATTAGTAAGGTGACATTCTCCTAAAGCACTATGGTTGTCCAAAAGCACGCCATGATCATGCACCTCACTTTCTCTGGTTTCAACATTCCTCTTATCATTCCTTTTTATCTCATATTTCTTTTCCTCATACTTGTCATGTTCTTTCACATAAAAGTGCATGTTTTCTTCCATAGCTTTATTATGTTTTCTTCTTAATTTTTCTCTTTCTTTTCCCCCCTTTTTTACACTCCATATTTTTCTCATTCCCTATATCATCAAACTCTAAAATATTTTTCCATAATTGTTTTACTTTGCTACAGATTTCCTTAAGGAACCTTTTTGCTCTTTTCTTTCTCTCATGACTCTTATTTATTGCATGTTCACTCCTTGACTCATAGGAGTCCAATATAGCATGAAAGGCACCTAATTGTTGTATTAAGGCCTCAAATTGAGGAGGTGTGTTATCTTTTTCATGTTCACTATAAGAAGACATGTTGTCTATGGAAAAATAATGCAAGTGAAATGAGATAAGATATTAGTCACTTGGCAAGCAAACATAATTAAACTAACCTTAAATGCAAGTGAAAACAAGATACTAGTCGATGTGCACAAAGTAAACTGGGCCTAAGTGCACTACCATAATCAACTAATTAAAGCAGTGTCCAAAGTTCAAAGTCTAAAAGTCCTAAATACAAGGACCAAGAAATATAGAATAAAAGAATTATATTTTCTTTTTACATGCTCCCAAAATACAAGGAGAAAATCAAATACAAAAGACACAGAAGTATCATATTTATTACAAAAATATGCTTTCCAAGTTACAAGTCTTCAATCTTCACCAAAATATAAGGAAAAGCTTTGAACACAAGAAAATGGTTAGCATAAAAAAATAATATTTACATAAGGGAAAACTCTCAAGCACTCAAGTGTTTACTCCTATTCTCTTCTCTTTATGAACCTCAAGTGCTTATTAGAACAATCCCAAAATTTAATCTCAATCACCCAAATATACTACTACAAATGGCAAGTCACTAGGTTAATCTCAAGAAGGTCAAGAAAAGAAATACTCTAATGACACAACAAAGAGATCAACAAAGACAAGCAAGAAAAACTCAATTATGAAGCAAAACCAATGAGGAATTAAAATATGGACAAACTAGAGTATAGACAAACAATAAATGGAAAATTTGAATAAAGGGAAACTAAGAATGGAATTAAAATGTGACAAACTTAGAATCAATAAAGACAAACTAAAAAAAAAATGCAACAAGAAAGCCAACACACAAATGGTAATCTAGAACACTAGAATGCAAGATAAACACTCTAAATTTAACAACAAAGTCACAACTATTTTTGTTTTTCCAATTTTATACATCAAGTGGAAAAAAGAACACAACATAGAACCTGCACAAAAACACCAAGGTGCTACCAAAAGATTTTTGGGGGATACACATTATAACACCCCTATTTTTATTTTTATATTAAAATTTTGAAGGAATTAGATTATGGTTCTTTATAACTTTTTAATCTATGTATTATTTATGATTTTTGGAATTTTTTTGGAATTTTTGAATTTTTTTAATAAAATAATATTTTTTAAATAATTTTAAATTCATATAAGTGACTTAAAATTAAAAATATTGATAAAAAAGTGAAGTTAAATTATAAAAAAAATTTCTAAAATCCATTTCAAGTAGACTTATCTAAAAATTATCGGTTTGAGAAAAATCTTGATTTTTTCCAATCGTTAAAAAATTGGAAACGTATCAATAAATTTTTATTAACAAAAAATTTTAGATTTTTAAAATTTAAACCTTATATTACTTATTATAAAATTATTAAAGACTGATATAATATCGCTAAATTTCAAAAAGGACTGATTTTGAATATTTAAAATATACCGAGTGAAAGGTTACTATTTGGCTTAATAATTCTGCCGACAGTTACTATGCAAAACACTGTGCATGAATGAAATTTTCAAAAGATGCACAGTAACCAGAAATAAAAATTCAAAAAATGCATAGTACTTTTATATTAAAATAATGGAATGCATAGTAATTTTTTTCCTATAAATACCAAAGGAATTCTTCTTTAGAATTCACAATTTCAGATTAAGTTTTCTTAATATAGTAGTGCTAGTGAGATAGTGGTGGAAGTAAGAGAGAGAAATAAATTTTTTTGGAAGAAGGTTCTGCTAAAATTCTAAGGTAAGAATACTTCTCTTTTATATTTTTTAGGGTTATTTTCATATCGTTTGTAGAAATCTATTATTATACTGGAAATAATATTATTTTAAGTTACTATTCTGCATAGTAAAATACTATTTTAATAGTAAATTACTATTTCAATAGTAAATTACTATTCAAATAGTAAATTACTATTTACTGTTACTATTTACCTTTACTATTCATATTTTACTATTTATCGTTACTATTCATGATTTACTATTTACCGTTACTATTCATAATTTACTATTTACTGTTACTATTCACGTTTTACTATTTACTGTTACTATTCATGATTTACTATTTACTATTCACTATTCAAAATTTACCATTTCTGTTTTAAGTAGTAATCTTAATTTTCATCTTGTAACTATATTAAAATGAAATTGGTATGTTTTAGAACTCGGAGACGAGACACGTACAACTCTTCAATAACGAATCAAGATACAAGAGGTAAGGGGGAGTGAGATAAGAATATGATATGAAAAGACATAAGAATAATGGGAGGAGCCCCCTACTCCGTTTAAATTTAATAATATTATTATTTTAAAATATTAACTCTTTAACTTAAAATTTATAATAAATTTTAAATTAAATATCTGATGTAACTAACTCTAACAGACCTATGCAAGGACCTGTACTTTTATAACCTATATGAACTGGACTATACCTATGCAAGGACTTGGACCACTATGACCCATATGGACTGAACTATACCTATGCAAGGACTGAATTATATGGACTTACATAAACCTATGCAAGGAATGGGCAAAAAGAACAAAAAAATTAACTATATTAATAATCATTAAATTTTGTATTATGATATGTATTAATGATATTTAATTGATTTGATTATGATTGATTTGTGATTGATGATGTTTAACTGTGATTAATAATATTTGATTGATGATATTGTAATGTGGAGTTTGAGCATATAGCGAGCATGACGGAAAGCTAAAACTCAGTAAGAATTTCTTACCTTACTCTTTAAATTTTTATTATTTTAAAATCTTTTATTTCTTCTTAGAAATTATTTTTATATTTAGAATACAAAAAATTAGTATTTATTTTAGAAAGTAAACATTTTATGAAAATTAATTTATAACAAATTGAGATAATTAAATCTTGAATTAAAGAAAAATTTTGTAATTTTAAGTATTTTTGGTTAATGATTTAAAGATTATTCTCTTTTAATAAAATAAAATTTTCAAAAGAAAATTATTTTATTTTTCCAACTTAATAACTAAAGATATTTGAAAATAATTGAGAGTTTGATCTTGTTAAGATTCAATTTGAGAAAGATTATGTAAAAGTTTTATATGAAAAAGTTTTAAGATATTTAAGACTTAAAAACTCAATTTTAGTGAGATTCGAAAACTGTACCAAATTTATTTCTGTGGGACAGAAATTTAGAGAATTGAGAAAATGTACAGTTTATTGAAATGATATTGTAAACCTTTCAGGTATTTAATAATTGAGTTTCTGTATTTAAATGGATTGCGGCTAGAAATTAAGGAAGCTATAAGAATGCAGGAAATCCGTGAATTTTCTGTATTGGTAAATTGCTGCAGGATCTTTGAAGAGGATCATAAGGATAGAATGACCAAAAGTCATGAACCCATTCATAAGGCAGGAGAAATGAGAAGTGGAGGACCTCACCATCACCAAAGAAGAGACTTCAGGAGAAATAAGCCTTACCAAGCGCCATTTCGCCGGTTTGGAGCAGCATCTGTTCCTAACAAACCCCAAGCTTCAACTGGAAGCTATTACCCGACATCTGCACCAAATTTTAAATGTTTTATCTGTGGAGGACCCCATTTGAAAAGGGATTATCCTAAAAACACTTATGTTTGCTTTAAGTATAACAAACCAGGTCATCACATCAAGGATTACCCAGAGATGAAGAGAGAAAACCCTGAAGGTATGAGTACAAACATAAATACTCAAGGAGGCGTGCACAGTGCAGTTGGAAGGCCGAAGGAAAAAGGAAAGGTTTTTGCAATCACTGGAGAAGAAGCATCTCATTCTGATTCCATGGTGGAAGGTAAGTGTATCATTAATAAGATTCCTTTAACTGTTATGTATGACTTAGGTGCATCACATTCCTTTATTGCCAATAACTGTGTAGAAAAACTAAAATTACCTGTGATAGAACTGCCATTTGACTTATCTATACATACTCCTGGAAACAATCTCATTGTCACTTCTAAAGCTTGTTGGAAATGCCCTATTGTCATAGATGGTAGGGACTTTAAGGCTAATCTTTTCTGTTTACCCCTTTCTGGCTTAGAAGTTATTATTAGGCTAGATTGGTTGTCTGACAATCATGTTCTAATAGATTGTCATAATAAAACCATAATGTTTAAAGAACTAGTGAATTTAAATCCTGAGGATTTCTAACCACCAACCAAGTGAGTGCCTCTTTAAAAGGAGGGGCTCAAGGATTTATGCTATTTCTTTCAACGAAAGGAGAGCAAGAATCAAAAATCAAAAATCTGTCGGTTGTGTATGAATTTCCTGATGTTTTTCCTGAAGATATCCATGGTTTACCCCCAGAAAGAGATGTGGAATTCGTCATTGATCTAGTACCTGGAGTTGGACCCATTTCAACTGCACCATACCGAATGTCACCTCTAGAATTAGCAGAGTTGAAGAAACAACTTGAAGAGATGATAGAGAAGCAGTTTATACGACCCAGTGTATCCCCCTGGGGTGCACCAGTGTTGTTGGTTAAGAAAAAGGATGGTAGCATAAGGTTGTGTGTTGATTATCGGTAACTGAACAAGGTGACGATCAAGAACAAATATCCTCTGCTAGGGATTGACGACTTGATGGATCAGCTGTGTGGTGCCACGGTGTTCTCCAAAATTGATTTGAGGTCTGGATACCATCAAATAAGGGTAAAGAAAGAAGATGTACCAAAAACTACTTTTAGAACACGCTATGGCCATTATGAATATCTAGTAATGCCTTTTGGTGTAACTAATGCACCATCCGTATTCAAGGATTACATGAATAGGATTTTTCATCCATATCTAGATAAATTTGTAGTGGTGTTCATTGATGATATATTAGTGTACTCTAAAAGCAGAGAAGAACATGTTGAACATTTGAAGGTTGTGTTGGAAATCCTGAAAAAGAAACAACTGTATGCAAAGCTATCGAAGTGTGAACTCTGGTTGGAAGAGGTGAACTTTTTAGGACATGTAATTAGTCAAGGAGGAATAGCTGTAGACCCTTCCAAGGTGGAGGCAGTTTTAAAATGGGGGAGACCAACCAAGATCACTGAGATTAGAAGTTTCTTGGGCTTGGCTGGATACTATAGGAGATTCATTGAAGGATTTTTAAAGTTAGGATACCCACTGACCAAGTTAACACGGAAAGGACAATCTTTGTTGTGGATGACACAATGTGAGAATAGTTTCCAAGAGCTGAAAGATCGACTTACTTCTGCACTGGTGTTAGTACTCCCTGATCCACATCGAAGTTTTGAAGTTTACTGTGATGCGTCTAAACAAGGACTAGGAAGTGTACTCATGCAAGACAAGAAAGTTGTAACCTATGCATCGCGCCAATTAAGGCAACATGAGATTAACTACCCTACCCATGACTTAGAGTTAGCTGCTGTAGTTTTTGCCTTAAAGATTTGGAGGCATTATCTATACGGTGCAACATTCGATGTGTTTAGCGATCATAAGAGTCTCAAGTATTTATTCGACCAAAAGGAGTTAAACATGAGGCAACGGAGATGGATGGAATTCTTAAAGGACTACGACTTTGAGTTACAATACCATCCTGGAAAAGCGAACGTAGTAGCTGATGCTTTAAGTCGAAAGTCTCTACATGTATCTACAATGATGATTAAAGAACTGGAATTGATAGAAAACTTCAGAGATCTTAACCTAGCAGTAAAGGTTAATGCTAACAGCTACAGATTATGAGTGTTGCAAGTGACAAGTGAATTCCTGAGGCAAGTTTTAGAGGCTCAACGAGAGGATAAATTCCTGTAAGAGAAGAAAGAACTCCTGAAACAAGGAAAAGAAGTCGAGTTTAATATGGGAAACGACTAATTGTTGAAGTATAAGGATCGAGTGTGTATCCCTAATCAAGAGGAGTTGAGGAAAGAAATTCTAGAAGAAGGCCACAAAAGTTATATGAGCATTCATCCCGGAGCTACTAAAATGTATCAAGATTTGAAGAAGTTATTTTGGTGGCCTGGAATGAAGAAAGCGGTGGTAGAGTACATGGCTGCATGTCTAATTTGCCAGAAGGTTAAAGTGGAACATCAAAAGCCCCCTGGAATGCTACAATCAATGGAAATACCATAATGGAAATGGGATAGCATTACCATGGATTTTGTGACTTCTTTACCCAAAAATCCATTAGGACATAATTCAATATGGGTAATAGTTGATAGATTAACCAAATCTGCCCATTTTATTCCCATCAATATTTGTTACTCTATGGAGAAGCTGGCAAAATTATACATCAAGGAGATTGTAAGATTGCATGGAATTTCTTCAAGTATCATTTCTGATCGGGACCCTCGTTTTACATCACAATTATGGAAGAGCTTGCATAAGGCTTTGGGAACAAGACTGCGTCTGAGTTCAGCATATCATCCTCAGACAGATGGACAATCAGAAAGAACAATCCAATCTCTAGAAGACTTGTTACGAGCTTGTGTGTTAGAGCATAAAGGAAGTTGGAATCAATTCTTACCACATGTGGAGTTTACCTACAACAACAGTTTCCATGCTAGCATTGGCATGGCACCTTTTGAAGCATTATATGGAAGGAAATATAGGACCCAGCTATGTTGGTTTGAGACTGGTGAAAAATTGATGCTAGGACCAGAGTTGGTACAACAAACCACGGATAAAATCAAAATAGTTCAGGAAAAGATGAAGGCAACACAGAGCAGGCAAAAAAGTTACTACGACAAAAGAAGAAAGCTGCTCGAATTTCAAGAAGGCGATCATATATTCTTGAAAGTCACACCTACGACTGGGGTCGGTCGGGCAATGAAATCTCGAAAACTAACTCCTAGATTTATTGGTCCATATCAAATAATTCATAAAGTTAGTCCCCTTGCCTACCAAATAGCATTATCACCTTTTCTTTCTAATATCCATAATGTTTTTCATGTGTCAAACTTACGAAAGTATATATCTGATCCTACACATGTTATTGAACCTGATGTCATACAAGTTAAAGATAATCTTACATATGATGCACCACCTGTCAGAATAGGTGACAGAAGAATAAAAAAGTTAAGAGACAAGACAATTCCGCTTGTAAAGGTCATTTGGAGTGAAACGAGAGGAGAAGATGCTACATGGAAACTAGAAACTGAGATGAAAGAGTCTCATCCTCATTTGTTTTACTTAATAATGTAAATTTTGAGGACGAAATTTTTCTAAGGGGAGTAGAGTTGTAACACCCCTAGTTTTATTTTTATATTAAAATTTTGAAGGAATTAGATTATGGTTCTTTAGAACTTTTTAATCTATGTATTATTTATGATTTTTTGGAATTTTTTTGGAATTTTTGAATTTTTTTATAAAATAATATTTTTTAAATAATTTTGAATTCATATAAGTGACTTAAAATTAAAAATATTTATAAGAAAGTGAAGTTAAATTATAAAAAAATTTTCTAAAATCCATTTCAAGTAGACTTATCTAAAAATTATCAGTTTGAGAAAAATCTTGATTTTTTCCAATCGTTAAAAAATTGGAAACGTATCAATAAATTTTTATTAACAGAAAATTTTAGATTTTTAAAATTTAAACTTTATACTACTTATTATAAAATTAGTAAGGACTGATATAATATCGCTAAATTTCAAAAAGGACTGATTTTGAATATTTAAAATATACCGAGTGAAAGGTTACTATTTGGCTTAATAATTCTGCCGACAGTTACTATGCAAAACACTGTGCATGAACGAAATTTTCAAAAGATGTACAGTAACCAGAAATAAAAATTCAAAAAATGCATAGTACTTTTATATTAAAATAATAAAATGCATAGTAATTTTTTCCTATAAATACCGAAGGAATTCTTCTTTAGAATTCACAATTTCAGATTAAGTTTTCTTAATATAGTAGTGCTAGTGAGATAGTGGTGGAAGTAAGAGAGAGAAATAAATTTTTTTGGAAGAAGGTTCTGCTAAAATCCTAAGGTAAGAATACTTCTCTTTTATATTTTTTAGCGTTGTTTTCATATCATTTTTAGAAATCTATTATTATACTAGAAATAATATTATTTTAAGTTACTATTATGTATAGTAAAATACTATTTTAATAGTAAATTACTATTTCAATAGTAAATTACTATTCAAATAGTAAATTACTATTTACTATTACTATTTACCTTCACTATTTATGTTTTACTATTTACCGTTACTATTCATAATTTACTATTTACCGTTACTATTCATAATTTACTATTTACCATTACTATTCATATTTTACTATTTACTGTTACTATTCATGATTCACTATTTACTGTTCACTATTCACTATTTAAAATTTACCATTTCTATTTTAAGTAGTAATCTTAATTTTCATCTTGTAACTATATTAAAATGAAATTGGTATGTTTTAGAACTCGGAGATGAGACACGTACAGATCTTCAATAACAAATCAGGATACAAGAGGTAAGGTGGAGTGAGATAAGAATATGATATGAAAAGACATAAGAATAATGGGAGGAGTCCCCTACTCCTTTTAAATTTAATAATATTATTATTTTAAAATATTAACTCTTTAACTTAAAATTTATAATAAATTTTAAATTAAATATCTGATGTAACTAACTCTAACATACCTATGCAAGGACCTGCACTTTTATAACCTATATGAACTGGACTATACCTATGCAAGGACTTGGACCACTATGACCCATATGGACTGAACTATACCTATGTAAGGACTGGATTATATGGACTTATATAAACCTATGCGAGGAATAGACAAAAAGAACAAAAAAATCAACTATATTAATAATCATTAAATTTTGTATTATGATATGTATTAATGATATTTAATTGATTTGATTATGATTGATTTGTGATTGATGATGTTTAACTGTGATTAATAATATTTGATTGATGATATTGTAATGTGATTAATAATTTCTTACCTTACTCTTTAAATTTTTATTATTTCAAAATCTTTTATTTCTTCTTAGAAATTATTTTTATAAATAGAATAAAAAAATTAGTATTTATTTTAGAAAGTAGACATTTTATAAAAATTAATTTATAACAAATTGAGATAATTAAATCTTGAATTAAAAAAAAATTTGTAATTTTAAGTATTTTTGGTTAATGATTTACAGTTTATTCTCTTTTAATAAAATAAAATTTTCAAAAGAAAATTATTTTATTTTTCCAACTTAATAACTAAAGATATTTAAAAATAATTGAGAGTTTGATCTTGTTAAGATTCAATTTGAGAAAGATTATGTAAAAGTTTTATATGAAAAAGTTTTAAGATATTTAAGGCTTAGAAACTCAATTTCAGTGAGATTCGAAAACTGTACTAAATTTATTTCTGTGGGACAGAAATTTAGAGAATTGAGAAAATGTACAATTTATGGAAATGATGTTGTAAACCTTTAAGGTATTTAATAATTGAGTTTCTAAAAGCCTTAACCAACTAAATACGCGAGTAGTTCATGCATCATGAATCATTAAAGTGAAATTAAATGATATTGTCTGGGACGGACTATAGAAACCGAGGATACATTAGAGGAGGCTTAATTTCGAGCCTTGGGATGAGAGGGTGTGAAAGGGTGCTTCAGGGGACCTGGGGTAGCTCCCTAGTGTCGGGTACTTTCATAATAAAAACTTTCTCAATCTGACTAGTCTCTAAGTGTTTCCATGCTAGTTGAACTGTTCATATTATTATTATCCGGACTTATGGAACAGTATAAACTCCTGGTTGGCCCAGTGCAAATTAAAATTTAAGGGCCCACATATATAGGTAAGTTATGATGAAGATATTGCATAACATTCATGCATTCATAATTGATTGTGTATGTGATTGTGATTGATATTATTATTGGTTTGTGAAAACCCTTTGTTGCTTATGTCTTATTCGGGAATATTATGTTCTGTTTCTCACTCCTTTCTCCGTGTTTTTGTTTCACATGTTTTAAATTGATGGTTCAGAGGGAAGGATCGAAGAATCTCGGCAGTAAATATAGCACGTACTAGAAAGGGAGCTCGGTATGAATACCGTGGTCCAATGAATAAATAATGTTATTAAGTAACTGCTTCTGGGCCATGGAGTTTCCTCTCTTTCTTATAATATTTAATATTTATTTTCTTTGGATGAATGTAAAATTACTTTATAAAGTTTTAATAATATTTATGAGGTATTTCAGAAATAATGTATGTAATTTATTCTGATAGTTTCTTTTTAACAATCATATCTTTAGTGAAAAAATTACGAATTTTTCTAGAATTTATTAAAGTGTAACAGAGGGCGTTACACACATGCTATTTTTTTAATGTTTTTGACAAGGAAGGATCTAAGAAAATGTAGTAATGCTAGGACCTTTCAAGCCTTTTCTTTTGCTAACTTTTTTTAATACTTTTTATATTTTCCCCTTGTTTTTTATTTATTTTTACTGCACCAAAACTGAATATAGAACAACCCTAAAATACCTCTCAAAGATTGCACAAAAACAACAACAAACAACACTAACAACAAGTATTTATTCTTATATTATCTCCTACACAAAACATGGATGGAAGGCATGATTAAATGACATTAAATACAATTAAATGAGATGAATTACAACATGGAAAAGAATAGCTAAAGTTTCTAGAAATTGAAACAAACACTAGAAAAATACCTAAGAACATAAATTATGAGCTATTAAGTCCAACAAAAGATGTGATGAACTTGGACACCTTAGGAGCTTAAAATACACTCTAGAAAATGTGACTAAAGTGAATTAGAATCCATCATACTAACATAAGGCAAATTACAATGAAAACCTAGAAACACATAAGATCAAACTCCAAGACTCAAAGACAACAACATAGAGGAATTATACACTAAGACATTTCATAAAACACTTGGACAACACTATCAAATAACCATAAAATAAAAGAGGTTTAGTAGTGAATTTTTATTTCCTAACACAAAAACACATAAAAAAAGCTTGTAACTCAAGAAACAACACTAAACAACAACAAGATGTAAGATTATAAAGGAAAGTTGTAATATAAGCAATGTGAAGACTTCAACAAATCTTGAAAAACTTTTGTTCACCAAATGGATTGAAATTCAGAGTTAAATTAGAGTATTGTTATGGTACTAACTGAATTTTTTATATAGACTACATAAATCAAACCATTTCAATATGCTTAAAGATCCAACTATGTACCAACCGTATCAAGTTTTATTAGTATTTTATTGTAATATGTATTACTATTCATATTTTATATATAATATAATTCTTTAAGTCATTGAGACTTTTATACTTGAATTATATATTTTATATGCACTGATAAGAAATAATAAATTTCATATATGACACCCTAAACCCCAAAGGGCCGACCTAAGTTAATCACTTTGTTCTGGTTCCGCTTTAATGCAACACACCCTAATGCACCATGTTCGGGTATCATAAATTTATGACGTTCAATGTTATACCACTGTAACCATAGCAATTACAATTGAATTATGGTGTGTTTACCCTAAAACGGTGCCAAAATGAAGCAAGGATAACAAAACATGAAATAAAGATGTAAGTTGGCCAAGGGCTAGGCATGGTTACACCCTAACGTAATAGGGGCCCATGCCCAGGCATGCAATCCTCCTTGCCAGTGAGCATGCTTTCACCCACAGCCAGCATACCATGTAACATCCCTGTTTTTTTGAAACAGTTTTACCCTTGTAATTTTTGAATTATGGAAGGTTTGTAAGTAAGAATAAGTCAATATATACCCTGTTGATGGTCTGTGGTATCTCAGAAATGTCATTTTTGTGCATAATAATGGAATTTATATAGACCATTAATGAAATTATGCAAATTCCGAGTGAAAAGGGCTCTTTTCAGAGTAACAGAGAGCAATTCCGAGTGAATAATTATAAATTCCGAGTCAGTGTCATGTTTTCCGAGTAAAACATGACTGAGAGGGCTACCACCGAGTGGAGTCCTGACCTGAGAAGCAATTCTGAGTGAAGTGTGTTCAAGAGAACCACTTCTGGGTGAAATTCTGAGTCAAAACACCCTAGAATGACTCGTTTCCGAGTCATACCTTGCCAAATGCTTCTTTTCCGAAGGAAACTTCTCTGATTGAAGTATTCCGAGTGAAAGAATACATATATACTTATGTTTATGTTGATTTGATGCTTCCTACCGACTGGAATGTGTTATTGAACTATTTGGGAAGGATTCCGAATGGTTTCGTATGTTTATGATTAGGAAACCGAGTGGAAAATGGTAGAAACCGAGTGAGTCTATGGGTATGACTCCTCTCCCGAGTGAGATATACTCTACTGGACTAGTTCCGAGTGGAGATTGGTTAATTGTGGATGAGAACCTTACTAAGTGTCTTAAGTAAATAAGCCAATTCCGAGTGAGACTTACTGAGATGACTCGGATTGGTTTGAAATTACCGAGTAAGACTGGCTAGAACAGACACGGTTTTAGGATGACTTAACCGAGTGGTAATCTGAGGAACTTGAATCAGTTGAGGACGACTTGACGGAGAGAGAGAGAGCAAACGAATGAAAAGGAATTGAAGACCGGATTAACACCCCACACCGGTTAACTACTTAAGGCTGTCCGTCCTTAGAACCGGTGTGCACACCGGATAACTCTGAGCCGGTGTTCACCAAAATCGACCTCTTCGTAGCCAAACAACAGCCTTTCCCTCCCACGCCACAACACCGTCCTTCATACTCAATACCGTCCTCACTCCATACCGACCTCTTCAAATTCTCTAACACTGGACACCTTTTAAATCCACTCCTGTTAGTGATCAGTCCACTTAATCACATGAATCCAAAAATAAGTGGCACAACGAACCAATCACAGGGGAAAGTTGCACCCATTATAATACCTTTATATATTTTATTCCAATCAATGCAAAGCTGATGGTGAAAGGAGTCAAAAGGCTCCATTATCGCACCTAATCCTCCAACCAATGTTCCCCACTCACTTTCTTATTATTAACCCAGTGCTATGATTCTAAGAATACACACACACGAAACATAGCCACAGACACACCTCTGTTATCATTTCTTTTTCCTGCAAGCTTCTTCCTCTCTCCTTTCTTGTCTTTCTCACGCAGGGAACATTTTATCCTTATCCAAGAACTCCATTAAGGTAAGGGGGTATATTCTTGGGTGCTCTGTGGGAAAACCGAGTGAAGGAAAGGGCTAAGGAACCTTGTTCCTCACCTTTCCAGGACAGGTTCAGGAATTGCTGAATAACAGGCTTTAATTATATGTATGTTTATATACAATTTTATTACTGTAAACATGTTTAATTGGTTGTATAATTCATGATTCAATGAATACGTTTGATTATCTGTATTGATTATGATAAATTTTGATGATTGAGTGAATATGTTCGATGCTGAATTATGAAAATATTAAGTATCATGTTTGTTTATGTGTATTCCAGTAGAGAATTGTAAACAGGAGATGAAATAAATGATAATAAGCTCGGTTTTATGTAAATTCAATCGGTTTTATGTAAATTCAATCGGTTTTATGTAAATTCAATCGGTTTTATGTAAATTCAATCAATTTTATGTAAATTCAATCAGTTTTATGTAAATTCAATCAGTTTTATGTAAATTCAATTAGTTTTATATATATCTAATCAGTTTTACATGATTTCATTCGGTAAACCATTATATATTTCAGACAGAACTCTTTTCAACTAATTTCACTCGGTAAATTCATGTTTCACTCAGAACTTATCTTATTTTCACTCAGAATGCTCCTTTCAGACTAATTCCACTTGGAATACTATTTTATTTCACTCAGAGACTTATTTTCACTCGGACTCACAAACATTTTTACTCAGAAAACTCCTTTCAGACTGATGTCACTCGGAATCATATTTTATCTCACTCAAAAATTCATTTTCATTCAGAATTTAAGGTATTTCACTTAGAAAATCCTTTCCAGTATCTATTTCACCCGGAATTAAACCATTTTACTCTGAAAATTATTTTTACTCAGATTCAAACTCATTTTTACTCGGAATCAGACCTGTTTCAGTCGGAAAATAGTTTTCCAGTACAATTTCACTCAGATTTTTAACCAGTTCACTTAGAAAACCTCTCTCAGTATGATTCCACTCGGAATCATGCTTATTCCACTCGGAATTACCCTTGTCCTACTCGGAAAAACCTTGTTTTTCATACTTTTCACTTGAATTTTTATTTAGAAACCCTTTCTTAATTCTTTCTAAATTATTAGGACGTTACACTTATTATTATCGTTCTTATTTCTATTATTATTACTATTGTTACTAATATTATGAATATTATTATTATTATTATTGTTATTCTTACTATTATTAATTAGTATAATTGTTATTACTTTAGATATAAGTAATTAAATAAGGAATATATTATTTTACTCTTTACAAAGTATAATTTCAACCCGTAAATAGTTGATATACTTTCTCAAATACAACAATAAAATGACTTACCACGTCTAAATAATTGATGAAATTCAAGAGCTTATGAATATATGTGATGAGACTGGAAACACATAAATACCCAAAGAATCAAAAGACAAAAGAATGCATTCCGCATCATGAAAATATTTTTCTAAAAGAAGAAAATCTAGAGCATACACTTGGTACAGTGGAGGACATTCACGTTCGATCCCCAAGAGGATCTTGGGAGTACAACTGGAACGGAAACCCAATGGCATCAGAGTCGCGCCTGATAGCCGGGTGAGACGATGCAATTCTAGTGTACTTTGACTAAATGACGGAGTGTAACTATGATCGTAGGGATCCAAGTTCCAAGAATATATAAATCAATGATGAGAACCAATGAGTTCATTTGTACCTTATGGGAACTTGGGCGGACCCTGATCGCTCTAGAATGGAATGGAGATATTCCAAAGAATGAGATGAAGAAATGATTTATTGGGCCCACATGCATCATGAGACTTAACCAAAGATAAATCATAATAAACTCAACTCATGCATTCCATGACAACATGCTTGATTGTTGTAATTGTGAATATGCTAATTGTATGAATTATGTGATACTGTATGTTAACTGGATTATGTCTGCACCAGATTAACCATCAGGGTCTTGGGTTATACTCACCCTTACTGTTGACCATTTTTCAGAGGAATTAGAAAATCAAGAACCCGAGTGTGAAGAACAGCAATATGCTGAACCCACTGAGAATGATCATTAAAGATAGAATTTATATAGTTTGAATATTTATTAATGACAAAGACACCGGATGACTGTATAATATTTAAAGGTGCCTGCGTGCCCCATTCTGTTATGAGTACAATTATTTATAAGTTTGTGAATGACTATGTGATATATTCACTATTTGCTTCCACTGATCTGCCATCTTTTTATTAAAAAAAAATATTCACTTTTTATGAAAACTGTTAACACTCTTAGTTAAATAGGATGATCCTATAGAAGGGTTGTCTTATCTAACCGAGGGTGTTACATTGGTGGTATCAGAGCATAGTCGATTCATTAAACTTGGGAAGTGGACCATTAGGTTTCCACGTACTCTGATAGAAATATTGAACAGTCCATAACACTCCTAAAGACTAAACTTCCTATGTGGAATACTCCACATAACATACATCTTGAATATTTTATTGATATTCTTTCAGCAAAATTCCAATGGCACGCCGAAATAACGATCATGTGATGGAGGATCTTCTTACCAGAATTGTGGAGGTAATAGAACGCCAAGAGTTACCTCATTCTTCTACTAGGCAAAGCCAAGGATTAGCTGACTTCCAGAGGAATAATCCTACTCAATTCAAAGGAGGCTTTGATCCAGAAGGAGGACAATTATAGATTGAACATCTTGAAAAGATTTTTGCTACTATACGATGCCCTGATGAGGACAGAATAACTTTTGCTGTCTTCATGATGGTTGGAGAAGCAGAGCACTGGTGGACTCATGCCAGAATTAGATTAACAACTAAAGGACATGTCATTACTTGGGGAAGATTCAAGACAGAGTTTCTCGCTAAATATTTCCCTGAAGACATAAGGAGGCAGAAAAAGCAGGAATTCTTTAATCTGAAACAAGGCAATATGACTGTTGGGGAGTACGCTGCTAAGTTTGATGAGTTGGCAAAATGTTGTCCCTACTATACCCACATGGGAGAAGCGTCAAGATGTGCACAGTTTGAAGCAGGACTACGGCAAGAAATTCGCCAAGTTATATGTTGTCAACAAATTACACAATTCACTACTTTGGTTGACAGATGCCGTATTTTTGAGAATACCTCTAATCTTCGACGACCTGGAACGTCTAATCATGGACCAGAACGACGTATGCCAGACAGACAACAGAGGAGAGATTTTTGAGTAGATCGACCCTACTCTCGACCACCTTATTCAGCCAACCGAAATTCTTCAAGGGATCAGGGGAACCAAAGAGGTAAAGTCTGCACAATTTATGGACGGATTGGACATTGTGATGCTAACTGTTGGTACAGAAATAATAACAACCAACAACAAGTGACTCAAAGGCAGGCAGTACGACCAACAGGTCAAGGAAGTGGAGGATCTGCTACAAACACCTCTACGAACAATGCCCCAAGGATGCAGAATGTTCACCGTGGCAACAACTTCAATCTGAACAATAACCCTAGAAGGCCTGGGAATGGCTCGACTGGAAGACAGGGAGGAAATGCCAGAGTTTTTACTATGAATGGTGTGGAAATATCACAAGGGAACGACCTTGTGCAAGGTACATGTTTTATAGGAAGCACTCTATTGAATGTATTATATGATTCTGGAGCCACTCACTCTTTCATATCTGAGAATTGTGTAAAACATTTAAAGCTTCCTACAACCTCTCTGCCCAATCAGATGATTGTCACAACCGCTGCCAATAAGCCCATTTACCCTTCCTACATGTGTTTGAAATGCCCACTCAACATCGAAGGGAAAGCTTATTAAGTAGATCTGATATGTTTGCCTTTGATTGATCTAGATATTGTTCTAGGAATGAATTGGCTTGCTGCCAACCATATTCTTATTGACTGTCATAATAGATCCATCTCTCTTGGGTCTGCTACATCACACTATGATCAAGACATTGATTCTTGCCCTGTTAACTCAGAAAAGGTAATTCCAGCAAAGGAAGTCCAACTATACATGATCCTTACTGAAACTGAAAGTAAGGCCACTCCTCAAATTGATCAAATTCCTGTTGTTCAAGAATTCCTAGAAGTTTTTCCTGATGATATACGTGAGCTA
This sequence comes from Clitoria ternatea, assembly GCA_037962975.1. Classification (NCBI taxonomy): domain Eukaryota; kingdom Viridiplantae; phylum Streptophyta; class Magnoliopsida; order Fabales; family Fabaceae; genus Clitoria; species Clitoria ternatea. Next base: position 185,379,508 of record CM075669.1, read on the forward strand.
CCTCCAGAACGAGAAATTAAGTTCAGTATTGACATTATACCGGGTGCGGGACCAATCTCTATTGCTCCTTACCGAATGTCACCTAAGGAACTCAGTGAACTTAAAGAGCAAATAGAAGAACTTTTAGAGAAAGGAATGATTAGACCCAGTGTCTCACCTTGGGGAGCACCAGTTCTCCTAGTCAAAAAGAAGGATGGCAGTATGCGGTTATGTGTTGATTATCGTCAGTTGAATAAAGCTATGATCAAGAACCGATACCCTCTTCCAAGGATTGATGATTTGATGGACCAATTACGAGGAGCCACTATCTTCTCGAAGATTGATCTATGGTCAGGCTATCATCAAATCAGGGTGAAGAAAGATGATGTACCCAAGACAGCATTCAGGACACGATATGGGCACTATGAATATCTTGTTATGCCCTTTGGAGTTACCAATGCACCTGCAATCTTTATGGGATACATGAATCGAATCTTCCATGAGTACTTGGATAAATTCGTAGTGGTATTCATTGACGACATTCTCGTCTATTCCAGGAGCTATGAGGAACACGAGGAGCATCTCCGAATTGTTCTAAATACCTTGCGTGCAAGACAATTGTACGCCAAGTTTTCAAAATGTGAATTCTGGTTGACTGAAGTGAAATTTTTGGGACATGTCATCTCTAAAGAGGGAATTGCTGTAGATCCTACAAAGGTAGAAGCCGTACTAAATTGGGAACAACCCAAGAATGTGACAAAAATTCATAGTTTCCTTGGACTTGCTGGATATTATCGTCGATTCATCGAGAATTTCTCTCGAATTGCAGCACCTTTAACTAGGCTGACCCGTAAAGATTAACCATTTGAATGGACAGAAAAATGTGAAAGCAGTTTTACAGAATCACGCCGACGACTCACTAGTGCACCTGTCTTAATTTTGCCAGATCCTGCCAAGCCCTATGAAGTGTATTGTGATGCGTCAAAACAAGGACTAGGATGTGTTCTTATGCAAGAAAGAAAGGTTGTTGCTTATGCTTCACGACAGCTAAGACCACATGAAGTCAATTATCCTACACATGACTTGGAATTAGCTGCAGTTGTGTTTGCCTTGAAAATCTGGAGACACTACTTGTATGGCACATACTTTGAAGTCTTCAGTGATCATAAAAGCTTGAAGTATCTATTCGACCAAAAAGAGTTGAATATGCGACAACGTAGATGGATGGAATTCATTAAGGATTATGAGTTCGAACTCCGATATCACCCTGGAAAGGCAAATGTAGTAACTGATGCACTCAGCAGAAAGGCTTTACGTTTATCATATATGATGACAAAGGAGTTGGAATTGATTGAACAGTTTCACAATTTGAATCTGGCAGTAACACCAAGAAGGGGAAGCCTTATGGTTGGAATACTGAGAATTTCCAATGATTTTCTGGAAAAAGTCAAAGAAGCTCAAGTCAATGATCAGGAATTACAAGATCTAGCAGAAAAGACAAAAGAAGGAGTCTCCGAATTTAGCAAGGATGAATATGGGGTGATCAGGTATCAACAGAGGCTCTGTATTCCAGTCAACACAGATCTTAAAAGATCCATCCTTGATGAAGCCCACAAAAATAAATACAGTATCCACCCAGGATCGACCAAGATGTATCAGGACTTGAAGAAATTATTCTGGTGGCAAGGAATGAAAAAGGATATCGCTGAGTATGTGACAGCTTGTCTGATGTGTCAGAAGGTAAAGGCGGAATAACAACGACCAAGTGGGACCCTTCGACCTCTAGAGATTCCAGAATGGAAATGGGATGAGATTGCTATGGACTTCGTGACGGGACTTCCCAGAACATCAGCTGGATATGATGCTATTTGGGTAATCGTGGATCGATTAACAAAGACCGCTCATTTTGTTCCTGTCAATATGAAGTACTCTCTAGAGAAACTCACCCAGATCTATATCAAGGAAATCATACGATTACATGGAACACTCACTGCAATTGTGTCTGACCGAGATCCTCGTTTCACATCACAATTTTGGAAGAGCCTGCAACAAGCTCTAGGAACTTGTCTAAAGTTAAGTTCCGCATATCACCCACAGACAGACGGACAATCAGAAAGGACAATCAAGACTCTTAAAGATCTGTTACGTCTTTGTGTCCTAGAACATGGGGGAAGTTGGCAAGAATATCTTCCACTTGTTGAGTTCACTTACAACAACAGCTACCATGCCAGCAACGGAATGGCCCCCTATGAAGCTTTGTATGGAAGGAAATGTCGTACACCTTTATGTTGGTATGAGACTGGTGAAAAGATGATAATTGGACCAGAGATTGTTCAGAAGACTACAGAACAAGTCCAAAAGATCCAAATGGCAATGAAGACTTCGCAAGATAGACAAAAGAGTTACTACGACAAACGTCGGAAGCCATTGGAATTTGAGGAGGAAGATCATGTATTTCTCAAAGTTACTCCTACCACTGGAGTAGGAAGAGCTTTGAAGGCCAAGAAGTTAAGCCCCAGATACGTAGGACCCTATCAAATTTTGCAAAAGATAGGAACTCATGCGTACCGTATTGCTCTGCCACCCGAGCTAACAAATCTTCACAATGTATTTCATGTTTCCCAACTCCGGAAATATGTACCAAGCCCTGATCATGTTCTGAGTCCTGATCAATTTGTTCTGAAGGAAAACCTTACCTTGAAGCATCACCGGTTAAGATTGTTGACCGACGTCTCAAACAGCTAAGAGGCAAGGAAATCTCTTTGGTCAAGGTAGTTTGGAGTCAGACAGATGATGGGGATGCTACTTGGGAAATTGAGGAGAAAATGAGAGAATTGTAACCTCAATTATTTTAACTTTGAATTTCGGGACGAAATTCCTAAAAGGAGAGGAGAATATAACATCCCTGTTTTTTTTGAAACAGTTTTACCCTTGTAATTTTTGAATTATGGAAGGTTTGTAAGTAAGAATAAGTCAATATATACCCTGTTGATGGTCTGTGGTATCTCAGAAATGTCATTTTTGTGCATAATAATGGAATTTATATAGACCATTAATGAAATTATGCAAATTCCGAGTGAAAAGGGCTATTTTCCGAGTAACAGAGAGCAATTCCGAGTGAATAATTATAAATTCCGAGTCAGTGTCATGTTTTCTGAGTAAAACATGACTGAGAGGGCTACCATCGAGTGGAGTCCTGACCTGAGAACCAATTCTGAGTGAAGTGTGTTCAAGAGAACCACTTCTGGGTGAAATTCCGAGTCAAAACACCCTAGAATGACTCGTTTCTGAGTCATACGTTGCCAAATGCTTCTTTTCCGAAGGAAACTTCTCTGATTGAAGTATTTCGAGTGAAAGAATACATATATACTTATGTTTATGTTGATTTGATGCTTCCTACCGACTGGAATGTGTTATTGAACTATTTGGGAAGGATTCCGAATGGTTTCGTATGTTTATGATTAGGAAACCGAGTGGAAAATGGTAGAAACCGAGTGAGTCTATGGGTATGACTCCTCTCCCGAGTGAGATATACTCTACTGGACTAGTTCCGAGTAGAGATTGGTTAATTGTGGATGAGAACCTTACTGAGTGTCTTAAGTAAATAAGCCAATTCCGAGTGAGACTTACTGAGATGACTCGGATTGGTTTGAAATTACCGAGTGAGACTGGCTAGAACAGACATGGTTTTAGGATGACTTAACCGAGTGGTAATCTGAGGAACTTGAATCAGTTGAGGACGACTTGACAGAGAGAGAGAGAGCAAACAAATGAAAAGGAATTGAAGACCGGATTAACACCCCACACCGGTTAACTACTTAAGGCTGTCCGTCCTTAGAACCGGTGTGCACACCGGACAACTCTGAGCTGGTGTTCACCAAAACCGACCTCTTCGTAGCCAAACAACAGCCTTTCCCTCCCACGCCACAACACCGTCCTTCATACTCAATACCGTCCTCACTCCATACCGACCTCTTCAAATTCTCTAACACTGGACACCTTTTAAATCCACTCCTGTTAGTGATCAGTCCACTTAATCACATGAATCCAAAAATAAGTGGCACAACGAACCAATCGCAGGGGAAAGTTGCACCCATTATAATACCTTTATATATTTTATTCCAATCAATGCAAAGCTGACGGTGAAAGGAGTCAAAAGGCTCCATTATCGCACCTAATCCTCCAACCAATGTTCCCCACTCACTTTCTTATTATTAACCCAGTGCTATGATTCTAAGAATACACACACACGAAACATAGCCACAAACACACCTCTGTTATCATTTCTTTTTCCTGCAAGCTTCTTCCTCTCTCCTTTCTTGTCTTTCTCACGCAGGGAACATTTTATCCTCATCCAAGAACTCCATTAAGGTAAGGGGGTATATTCTTGGGTGCTCTATGGGAAAACCGAGTGAAGGAAAGGGCTAAGGAACCTTGTTCCTCACCTTTCCAGGACAGGTTCAGGAATTGCTGAATAACAGGCTTTAATTATATGTATGTTTATATACAATTTTATTACTATAAACATGTTCAATTGGTTGTATAATTCATGATTCAATGAATACGTTTGATTATCTGTATTGATTATGACAAATTTTGATGATTGAGTGAATATGTTCGATGCTGAATTATGAAAATATTAAGTATCATGTGTGTTTATGTGTATTCCAGTAAAGAATTGTAAACAGGAGATGAAATAAATGATAATAAGCTCGGTTTTATGTAAATTCAATCGGTTTTATGTAAATTCAATCGGTTTTATGTAAATTCAATCGGTTTTATGTAAATTCAATCGGTTTTATGTAAATTCAATCAGTTTTATGTAAATTCAATCAGTTTTATATATATCTAATCAGTTTTACACAATTTCATTCGGTAAACCATTATATATTTCAGACAGAACTCTTTTCAACTAATTTCACTCGGTAAATTCATGTTTCACTCGGAACTTATCTTATTTTCACTCAGAATGCTCCTTTCAGACTAATTCCACTCAGAATACTATTTTATTTCACTCAGAGACTTATTTTCACTCGGACTCACAAACATTTTTACTCAGAAAACTCCTTTTAGACTGATGTCACTCGGAATCATATTTTATCTCACTCAAAAATTCATTTTCATTCAGAATTTAAGGTATTTCACTTAGAAAATCCTTTCCAGTATCTATTTCACCCGGAATTAAACCATTTTACTCTGAAAATCATTTTTACTCAGATTCAAACTCATTTTTACTCGGAATCAGACCTGTTTCAGTCGGAAAATAGTTTTCCAGTACAATTTCACTCAGATTTTTAACCAGTTCACTTAGAAAACCTCTCTCAGTATGATTCCACTCGGAATCATGCTTATTCCACTCGGAATTACCCTTGTCCTACTCGGAAAAACCTTGTTTTTCATACTTTTCACTTGAATTTTTATTTAGAAACCTTTTCTTAATTCTTTCTAAATTATTAGGACGTTACACTTATTATTATCGTTCTTATTTCTATTATTATTACTATTGTTACTAATATTATGAATATTATTATTATTATTATTGTTATTCTTACTATTATTAATTAGTATTATTATTATTACTTTAGATATAAGTAATTAAATAAGGAATATATTATTTTACTCTTTACAAAGTATAATTTCAACCCGTAAATAGTTGATATACTTTCTCAAATACAACAATAAAATGACTTACCACGTCTAAATAATTGATGAAATTCAAGAGCTTATGAATATGTGTGATGAGACTGGAAACACATAAATACCCAAAGAATCAAAAGACAAAAGAATGCATTCCGCATCATGAAAATATTTTTCTAAAAGAAGAAAATCTAGAGCATACACTTGGTACAGTGGAGGACATTCACGTTCGATCCCCAAGAGGATCTTGGGAGTACAACTGGAACGGAAACCCAATGGCATCAGAGTCGCGCCTGATAGCCGGGTGAGACGATGCAATTCTAGTGTACTTTGACTAAATGACGGAGTGTAACTATGATCGTAGGGATCCAAGTTCCAAGAATATATAAATCAATGATGAGAACCAATGAGTTCATTTGTACCTTATGGGAACTTAGGCGGACCCTGATCGCTCTAGAATGGAATGGAGATATTCCAAAGAATGAGATGAAGAAATGATTTATTGGGCCCATATGCATCATGAGACTTAACCAAAGATAAATCATAATAAACTCAACTCATGCATTCCATGACAACATGCTTGATTGTTGTAATTGTGAATATGCTAATTGTATGAATTATGTGATACTGTATGTTAACTGGATTATGTCCGCACCGGATTAACCATCAGGGTCTTGGGTTATACTCACCCTTACTGTTGACCATTTTTCAGAGGAATTAGAAAATCAAGAACCCGAGTGTGAAGAACAGCAATATGCTGAACCCACTAAGAACGATCATTAAAGATAGAATTTATATAGTTTGAATATTTATTAATGACAAAGACACCGGATGACTGTATAATATTTAAGGGTGCCTGCGTGCCCCATTCTGTTATGAGTACAATTATTTGTAAGTTTGTGAATGACTATGTGATATATTCACTATTTGCTTCCACTGATCTGCCATCTTTTTATTAAAAAAAAATATTCACTTTTTATGAAAACTGTAACACTCTTAGTTAAATAGGATGATCCTATAGAAGGGTTGTCTTATCTAACCGAGGGTGTTACATACCACGCTCACCTTCATGCATGCTTACGCGCTGCGTATCAGGGGACCACACCTAGCATCTGGCACCTGTTGGAAATATGCACTAAAAGCCTATATAGGTTCGCATCATTTTGAATAAGTCATTTTTTGTTAATTAGTTTAATAACTTTTACATATCCTTGGAGTAATAGGTCATATGAGAGTTATTCCTAAAATGTCCCTAGTCAAGTATTTACGTGGGGACATGTAAATACATTAGGACTAGTGTGTGAATGTACTGATGATCTGATCTCACAGATCATGGATATAAATGATATCAAGTCTTCACACGGGTACAGATTAAAAGTAATGATGTACTGGACAGACCCACCATGAGAACGTTGCATGGATCGTTACATGAATGTCATAAACGATTCTCAATGTGATAATGGTATATGTAGTCCTTTGACCTGAAGTCACTACGATTCCTACATAAGGAGTTTATTGTTTTAATACAATCAAACGTCTTCTGTAATAAGAGGACTATAAAGGTTGTGGTTAGGCAATGTACAAATTATGTAGAGGGATGTGGGTGATGTAGATGGGATTTGTCTCTCCTATGTGACAGGAGTGATATCTATAGGCCACTTGATGGAGTGAGACTAAGGAAATGCATGACCATGCTAGAAAGAATAAATATTGGATATTTATTCGGATAAAGTCTACTCCGGTATCAAGTAAAATAAATTGGACCGTACAGGGACGACACGTGCCTTGGGCCCAATTAGGATATCGTGACAAAAGGAACAAACTTATAAAATAATTATCACTTATAGGTTATGTTGTTAGTAAATAATATTCGGACATAATGATGCATTGCTAGATGCCGCTCTTATTTTATATTAATAATAAAATAGTTTATTATTAATATAACCGAGTATTTTACCTATAGGGTCACACACATAGAGTAAGCCCATCAGAAAATAGCTTTTTATTTTAGTTGGACTAAAATAAGACTATTGGGCCTAACTCATTTAGAATGAGTAAGGAGCCTACTCTTTAGAGAGCAAATTAGGTCAAACCTAAGCCTATAAATAGAGCATAAGATGCTTATAGGCGGCGACCCTAAAGAGACACAAAAATACGTAAAAGTTGCAAAAGCTACATGCCGTCAAACTAGCATTTGGAAGGTGTAGCATTTCTGGTGGGAGTACTCGTGTGGACTCCTAAAGGACGAGGCTACGATTGCTTCGATATTCTTCAAGAGGTAATCCTAAAATGCAATTTTTGTGTGTGTTTGTCTTATGCTTTGAAACACGGCGCTTTGCAAATCCTATGGGAATCCTTGTATTTCCGCTGCTCATACACTAGGGATTCCTAACAGTGGTATCAGAGCCAGGTTGCAAAACCGTGTTTTGGGCAAACATTTGTTTAAAGAACATGTAAAAATAAAATTAAAATTTCTTTTATGAAAAGAATTGTAAAGGTTGAATCCTTTTGCAAAGGTTGCATCTTTTATTAGATATGTTGCAAAGTTTGCATTTTTAATGAGATATTATGTAAAGGTTACATTTTTATGAGATATGTTGCAAAGGTTGCACCTTTTGAAAGCTAATATCAATATATTTTGCTTTATGTATATTGATTTCTTTTCTCAACATTTTAATTAAAGAACATGTTTTTAGGATGTGCTTTATTATATGAACATGTTGTATGTTGCAATGGTGATTGTTTTATATGTGTTCTAATTATAAGGCATGTTTTATGTTTATTTAATTAAATTGAAATCAAGGGTTGTATGCAATGACGTCTATATGCTTTCTCTTTTCTAATATGAATTGTTCATGTGAGATTGTGTTTAGAAAGTTTAAGAGTTAAACCCTAGCCGTAATGAAAACTAAGATTCAAAAGTTGAAACCTAGCCGTAATGGTATTTTATTTATTTGTAAATGTTACAAATAAAATATTTGATTTTAATATTATATTTTAAATTCGATTTGTAAAAGTTACAAATCAAATTTTAATTATTTGTTAAAATTAAAGTTTGTAAGAGTTACAAATTTAAATAATTTATTCTTATTAATTTTAATAGGATTTGCATTGTTTGTGATCCTTTTAAAATTAATGTGATTTGTAAGAGTTACAAATTTAAATAATTTATTCTTATTAATTTTAATAGGATTTGCATCATATGTGATCTTTTTAAAATTAATGCGATTTGTAGGAGTTACAAATTGATTCATATTTATTAAATTTAATATGATTTGTAATTGTTACAAATAGAAGATAAGATCTTTATTAAATTTAATAATTTTAAAATCAAATATTTAATCCTTAATAAATTTGATAGGATTTGTAAAAGTTAAAAATTAAAGATAAGATCTTTATCAAATTTAATAGGATTCGAAATAAAATATCTTGAACTCTAGAGATAAGGTCTAAAATTTAAACCTTGATCGTTCCTAAAAATTAGGATGATTGTTGAGACTCTAGAGATAAGGTTTAAAAGTTAAACTTTGATTATTCCTATTTTAGGATAATTATAAGGGTCAAAAGATAAGTTTTAAAAGTTAAATCTTGGCCGTTTCAAAATTAAAGATTTCAAATTGTTTGAAATCATAACCGAATATTTTGAGTTGTTAATGGTCAGTGGGACGTTCTGGCTAGGAAAGACTTGGTACTTAAGCAGTCACTCCGGACCCACCTCTCTTTCCTGGGAACTAACCTGATTACAGTACTAAATATTTGGGTTGGAACACCCCTTGACCCTGTCTGTTGAACGGTCAACAGAGCCGCCAAACTTCCTTGCGTAGTTTTCCTTTTATGACCCCGCGTGTTTAATTATGTGTTTTAAAATTTATTTTATTTTAAATACAATTGATTACTCTATTAATTGATTAATTAACACGTCCAGCAGTGAATGGTTATGGTCTTAGATTTTTTTATTTAATTTTAAATACAGCCTGCGTGCTGTGCCTTACTCTATTCTTAAATTTCTTCTCTCAACCCTTCACTCGTATGTAAAACGAGTTTTCTTTATTACATTGTAATCTTGGAAAAGCCAACAAGGTGGAGACCTAGAAGAAACCTAGAGTGGTGATGGATATGACCTTGAAAGGAACAAAGGAGTGGTGACTCTAGGAGGATGGTGGTTTCAAGAAGTAGGACTTCATGAAGTCAAGACACCATAGTTCCTTTAGGTTTATTTTATTTTATTTTATTTTCTAGGAAGACCATAACCATCTCACAATTTTTTTGATTGCATGTTTTGGGGTTTTATTTTGCGTTAAAGCGTTTAATGAAAGTTGGTAATGAACAATAAGAAAATTGAAATCCCTCAAACCTGACAATCATACCTTCCAATAAGTAATAACGTCTAACTTGATATAAATAAAGTGCAGGTCACGTCATAGTTGGGTGCCTTTATTTATGTTTAGTAGGACATGATTGGATAATTGGATTATCCAAGAATTATTAAGTTTTATTCAAATAGACTTTTTTTCAATTGGATTGGAAAAGCCTAAAGGTATGAACAGTCTAAAACGCGTTCTAATAAACAACAGTCACCAATGCTAGTTTTAATAAAGTGTAGGTTCTGCCAAAGCAGGGTGCTTTTATTGATATTAGTAAAGGATGATGGATAATTGGATTATCCAACCATTTGTTATTGGACTTATCTAGGTAACTTTAATCAGATTGAAGAACCTAGAAGCGTTAATATTAAGTTTAAACGCCTTCTAATAAGTAACACTCGTCGAGACTAATGTCAATAAATAGTGGGCCTGCCAAAGCAGGGTGCTATCATTTATATTAGTAAGGCGCGATGGGATAATTGTAATATCCAAATTGTTTTTATTAGGCCTAAACTTAACTAAGTTTTTCAATTGGATTGAAAATAACTTAGAGGCGTAAGGATTGAGCTTAAATTCATAAGATGAATAAGGGTAAAGAGTTACCCACTTAATCATCCAAGAGTTGCATGAGATGCAATTGGAAATGTGTTTCCTACCTAAATAACCAAGGGTTGGGTGATCAGCCAAAGCTGACTCAACATTAGGCCAAATATGGATCTTGACCCACTAGAAAAATCTTCCAATGGGATTTTTTTTTTATGATTCAGTGAGGGTATTTGTTTTGAATCAAAATAGTAGGAGACAACATATTTATTTAATGACCAAAATTTAAATATGTTTTTAAATAGAAGTGATAGATTTGCATGTAATTTGTTTTAGAATAACCATGATATACCAAATATTGTTTTGTTGCAATCTGTCCTTTGGAAGGACACTTTATCTAAAAAAAATGCCTAGATAGGTATTGAGACTTGAGAATTATCTTCATTAAAGATGAAGCAGCAGTGTGTGATGTTTGGCTTATATGTCATCTATGGTTGGGTCTTGAATACCCTATGGAGTCTGCATAAACTCTGAGCTATAAAAGGCAATATGAATATATGGGAGATATACGATATGATCGTATACAAACTTTATTAAGGCCAAGTTAGTCTGGAAGTCTATAAGGTGATCAAGAAAGGAAATTGTTTCCAGTTTTAGCCAAAATAAGACATTGAAATAATTTGTCTAAAGAACTTGAAGGAGTTCAAAAGAAAGGGAAGTAAGACTTCCACTACAGGTCATGTTATAGAAGTCAAGTTATTTTACTTCACTAACATTAGTATCAGATACTAGTAGTAGATCTCAAATTTTGAAAGATCAAGGAAGTAGATCACTTGTTAAGGGTGGAGAAATCTGAATAAAATTGAGCAAAAGTTGCTACAATAAAGATAAGATCTTTACCTATTGGGCTAGTTAGTGAACTAGACATTGTGCATATTATTTCTTGTTAGACAAGAAATGTTTTTCTTATTATAAAATAACTTTATTTCTTCAAATGGAAGTTGATGCACAATTGAGTAATGGATTCCACATCCTAAATCTCAAAACACCCATTTATAACAACTGCCAAAGTAGGCTAAAATAAGTGATTTTGAACCTTACTTACATAGTATTGTCTCCTAAGGCAAATGGATAAGAAACACATTTTCTAAATACCATTAATGTGGTTATATGGACTCTTTTTGATTTTGGAATCAATGGAGACATGTAAATCTTATTTATTGGAGAGATAATTGAGACCTCATTCATTGAAAAGATGAGTAATCTATTATCTAATACATAACGATGTATGTGGGCCTATTGGAACAATAACTAGATATGTTTTTCAATACTTCAACATACTAATTGAAAAGTCAATGAGTATGGATTTATGTAACATAAGTTAGAAAGTCTTTGAAAAGTTCAAAGAATTCATAATGAAGTGAAAAACTAAATTGACAAGACAATTAAAGCTCTTGATTAGATCAAGATAGCAAATAATTTGAGTTATAAGTTTGATAACTATCTAATAGAGTGAGAGATTACCTCTTAACTCATTCCTCATGGAATGCCTTAATAGCATCTCTACGGGGAAAAGTCAAACCTTGTTGGACATAGTTTGATTATTGATTATTATCAAACATCTCTAACTCCTTCAATGTTTCTTTATTAACAAAATTTCCATACTTAACCATGTTCCATCTTAGACTTTCTTAAAGAAACCATATATGATATGGACTAGGAAGAAACCTAGTATGTCTTTACTAATAATTTGGAACTATGATGCTTCTATAGAGCATCCAACTCTGACAAGGTCGGATCCAAATTAGATAAATGTCTTCTGTGAGATACCCAAAGAAAGCTAAGGGTTATCAATTCTACAATCCATCTGAGAATAAAAGGCTTGTTGCTTAGAATGTTGTATTCTTGAATAAGAGTACATCCCTTAAAGAATCAGTGGGGGGATGGTAGAACTTGAAGAAATTCAAGTATCACAAAGCATTTAAAAGTCAAGGATGGACTTGGAGCAGAAATCACAAAGTGTTGTGAAATCCTTAGCTCCGGTAGCACAAGACTTGTGTAAGATCAAATAGGATATGTCACCAAACCTGAAAGATATGGATATCTTATAAATCAGGAAGGAGGCATATTGCTAAATAACCAAGCTTCTTATGAAGAGGCTAATACAAGTTTAGATTCTAAGACATGGCATAAGACCATGGGATTTGAAATGGGTTCCATGTATATTAACAAGGTATGAACCTTGGTTGACGCACCTAAAGGGTAAAACCTATAGGATGCAAGTGGGTTTTCAAAAGGAAAACTAAACATGGATGGTAATAAAAGTACCTTTAAAAGCAAGATTGACAAAATTCAATTAGCTTAAAAACCATTTAGATCCTGCTTATTGTAGCAGTATACCACCATTATGAGATATGGTAGATAGATGTCAAGATGGAAATCATCTTGAGGATATGTATGTGACACAACCTAAAGGCCTTTTATGCCTAAAACATCTAGGAAGGTATGTGAACTGCAAATGTTCTATTTATGGACTAAAGCAAGCTTTTAGAAGCTAGAATCTTCATTAAAGAATGAAGATAAATCTTGTGACTATAAAAGGGTTAGTAACTGCACAATTATAGTTCTAGTATTACATGCAGAAGACATGCTTCTTCTAGAACTAATAATATTCTCATTCTATAGTCAAGAGTATCCTTAAACACTTAAGAAGGACTAAGGATTTAATATTGATAAATGGAAGATGAGCTCGTTGTAAAGGTTACATCGATGTCAATTTTTGAGTAATTTGAAAGACTTAAGATTGCAATCAAAATATATGTGTTGTCAAGATGGTTACGATGTATTCTTGAAAGGTTCAAAGCAAGAAACAATCATTGGTTCTACTAACAAATCTAAGTATTTTGCTATGTTAAATTATAAAAGAAGTCAATTTACATTTAATCATTCCAAATGTTTTGTATCCTATGAGTTTCCACTGTGATGACAATGGAACCATAGAACAATATAAGGAATTGGATTAATTCAAGCATATACTTAAATAGTTCCATCTTTGGAAGATGTGAAAATATGCAGTGTGCATACCAACAAAATTGTTGGGAACCCACTAGTAAAACCGCTTACGTAGTAAAAGCATAAGGGCACTGTAGACGTCGTTGGGCATTAACCTTATCGGCTCTAAGTGCAAGTGGGAGATTGTTGGAAATATGCACTAAAAGCCTATATAGGTTCGCATCATTTTGAATAAGTTATTTTTTGTTAAATAGTTTAACAACTTTTACATATCCTTGGAGTAATAAGTCATATGAGAGTTATTCCTAAAATGTCCCTAGTCAAGTATTTACGTGGGGACATGTAAATACATTAGGACTAGTGTGTGAATGTACTGATGATCTGATCTCACAGATCATGGATATAAATGATATCAAGTCTTCACACGGGTACAGATTAAGAGTAATGATGTACTGGACAGACCCACCATGAGAACGTTGCATGGATCGTTACATGAATGTCATAAACGATTCTCAATGTGATAATGGTATATGTAGTCCTTTGACCTGAAGTCACTATGATTCCTACATAAGGAGTTTATTATTTTAATACAATCAAACGTCTTCTGTAATAAGAGGACTATAAAGGTTGTGGTTAGGCAATGTACAAATTATGCAGAGGGATGTGGGTGATGTAGATGGGATTTGTCTCTCCTATGTGATAGGAGTGATATCTATAGGCCACTTGATGGAGTGAGACTAAGGAAATGCATGGCCATGCTAGAAAGAATAAATATTGGATATTTATTCGGATAAAGTCTACTCCGGTATCAAGTAAAATAAATTGGACCGTACAAGGATGACACGACCATGCCTTGGGCCCAATTAGGATATCGTGACAAAAGGAACAAACATATAAAATAATTATCACTTATAGGTTATGTTGTTAATAAATAATATTCGGACATAATGATGCATTGCTAGATGCTGCTCTTATTTTATATTAATAATAAAATAGTTTATTATTAATATAACCGAGTATTTTACCTATAGGGTCACACACATAGAGTAAGCCCATCAGAAAATAGCTTTTTATTTTAGTTGGACTAAAATAAGACTATTGGGCCTAACTCATTTAGAATGAGTAAGGAACCTACTCTTTAGAGAGCAAATTAGGTCAAACCTAAGCCTATAAATAGAGCATAAGATGCTCATAGGCGGCGACCCTAAAGAGACACAAAAATACGCAAAAGTTGCAAAAGCTATATGCCGTCAAACTAGCATTTGGAAGGTGTAGCATTTCTGGTGGGAGTACTCGTGTGGACTCCTAAAGGACGAGGCTACGATTGCTTCGATATTCTTCAAGAGGTAATCCTAAAACGTAATTTTTGTGTGTGTTTGTCTTATGCTTTGAAACACGGCGCTTTGCAAATCCTATGGGAATCCTTGTATTTCCGCTGCTCATACACTAGGGATTCCTAACAGCACCTTCTAGGAACGGGCGTGATTATACCTGGGGGCCAATGTGCCTACGTGCATACCTCTGGCCCAAGTTCCCTTCACGTATGGTTACACCAACCACCCAACATGGTAAAGCCCGTTGGAAGAGAGCCTCATTGTGGCTCTGGCATCTAACGTGGACATGTCTATACTCCTAGTGTGGGCACACTGGTGCCTGCTATGCCATTCCCACTTAATCCATTTTATCACATCTTACCCTTTCCTAAACCTCACCAAATTTGAGACATCATACCTACATATTGTTACCAAGTTAATAGCCCAAGTCCTATGTCCAAACACCCCCTAATTAGATTTCATGTGCATCAAAAACTTTTGCTCAAAACAAGCATTTTACAGGATAGGTGAAATCATAAGTTAGGGGTTTTGGCACCAACAACTCATCATACATATTTCACCAAACCTAGTCTATGCATAATTTAGCATGCATTTTCACATAATGTGACTACGAACCAACATTGGATACACATTAAACAATTCCTGCCCATTGCAATTCATATGTATCATCGATTCTTATGGAATCAATATATGGCTTCAACATCTACAATACCAATACTAACATTATTCATTCACCATTACATAATTACTTAACATAGATATAACATTCCTATACATAAAACCATTGAGAAATCCTTGAATAAGGCAATAAAAACACATATGTGTACATATAGGTTACCAAAACAAGGTAATTACAATTGAGTCATGCGAAAGGCTCCATTTTCAGATATTGCAATTCCATTCCTCCGGTGTTCACCACACATCATCCTTCTACAAACTACTAAAAATGGGTGGAAGAATGAATATAATTCAAAGTAGTAGATAATACAATAATGTACTTACTACACCAATCAACAGATTACACAATCACACAACTAGTACACACATCAACATCACATGCATTATCATCAACCAAACTCAATAGGATTAATCATTACTAGAAAACCCCTATCAACTACTAAAAATCAGCGACTGTCAAGAGTCGTCGCTATTTGGCGACCATATTAGGGACCAAAATGGCAAAAGGGACCTTCAAAATGAAGTTTTCTACCAAGTTAGTAACCAACCAGAAACCTGTCACTAAATTTGGCAACATTTCATGGTAAAATTTGTCGCTAAATACAAGTCGTTGTGAAGACGATCACTGTGTTCACTCCCTCTATTTTTATTTGCTTTCACTCTAAAATTTTCTGCTGGCGCCCAACTTAGTGACGGAGGATGCAATCGCTACTTAAAGCAAAAGGTAGTGATGGATTAGTGGTCGTAGCTATCTTTTCTTCCCTCCAAATAATTTGGTTTGGCTCATAAAACTTAGCGATGCAGGAACGCGGTCGCTACGTGAAGCTAAAGGTAGCAACGAGCCTAGGTGGTCATAGCTATCTTTTTCTTCCCACCAAATAATTTGATTTGGCTAGCAAAACTTAGTGATAGAGGAATATGGTCACTGCGTGAAGTAAAATGTAATGATAGAAGTAGGTGTCTGTCATTAGATTTTATTTTCCCCTAATTTTTCTGTTCCCCGATGTTATCCTTTGGTGACGACGTCCGTCCGTCGCTAGTGTGTGCCAATTTAGGGATGGATAGGTTTTATCGTCGCTAGTTGGGCCATAGTAGCGACAGTGCATGTCTTTTCTCGTTACTTAGTATTCAGTGCAGTGACGGTGTATGTTTAACCATCGCTATTTCTGCCAGGTGGCCTTGTTAGTGACGTTCTTAGTGACGGTCTACCACTGTCGCTAAGTTTTTAATCTAATTCGAACAGTCATCTTTCCCTAATCATTTGCCCTAATCAGTGGCCCTAAGTCTCCCTCTGACTCTGTCTCCCCCTCATTCTTTGTCTCCCTCCTTCCTTTCGTCGAAGATCTCACGCCCTCTCATTTCATCGAAGCTATCTTGCTCCCTCTCTTTGGAGCTCTCTCCCTCTATCTCCCTTTATGCCTGCATTTGGAAGCTCCCTCACCGACGACTTAGTCATTTCCCTCTTCTTAAGTCAATTCTCTACAAATTTTAGACCATTACTGTACATTCTTTATCCATCTTGTGTGTGTTCTTTCTTAAAAAATATATAATCAGATGTATGTTCACATTTTAGGTTTTGTAAAAAGAGATTATCAAATATTAGTGTTGATATTTCTGATTTTTTTTGTTGAAGTTGGGGTAATAAAAAAATCACTTTCCTCAATCTTAGATATGTGTTTTGGGTGATATATATTCTTATAATTTGCAAATTTGGGATTGTTGTGAAAAAGTGACTTATAAATTATTATACAAAAATGTAATCACCATTGCCCTATTTGTGAATCTCCATTCTTTTGTTTCTGACCTTCACATATTTTATTTTTTAAAGAAATAAGTTCTATTTTATATATAATAGTTTATGAGTTTGAATGAGTTGATTATTGACATAGAATGACAATAGCTTTGTTTTTGAGTTGATTATGTAAGTTTTGTTTCTAAGCCTTTATATAATAGCTTACGATTTTGAATGAGTTGATTATTGACATAGAATGACAATGCACATTATTAACCCATGTCACTGGACAAGACCTAACCACAAAAAAGGTCACATTATCACAAGTCCATAGGTAGAGCAAAGAGAATGTCAAATTGAGTAAATCTTAGTACCTTCTCACTCACAACACTTCCATTTACACTAGCATTCTTGGCAATTAATTTAAGAGGGTAACTAAGAGCTATTTTCATAATATCAACTCCAACCTGCAACAAATGAGAATTCCAAGGTAATAATCAGTTTAAAAGTTAGACAAAAAATAGTCAAGGAACTTACCCAAACACCCAAAATGAAAAAATATCACACATATGAGAAACTTGTAATCCTACCATATTGAATGACTCGCTTTTTCTTCATCATTATCAAGGTTATCCCTGATTGTATCAACCTTTGATGCAAGTCTCAATAGAGTGCAGCCCCACCAACTACAATACCTTCCTCAACAGTTGCCTGAAAGTCAACAAAATATTAGGTCACGGGCATAGAATGAAAAAAAGAACAAAGTATCTTGAGAAGGAAAAGATCACGTTTGTAGCATTAAGAGCATCTTCAACTCTTAATTTCTTTTCTTTAATCTCTATATATCCATTTGTGCTCCAACCTACACATGTATGCAACAAAACTTGATCTAGTAGATTGCCTTCTACAGATTACAATATTGCCACATTTCAATGAATTTATTACTCTATCACGGCCACGCCACCAGACAACTTGCAATTCTCTCATTCAACTTCTCCTTCTCATACTTTTGCTCTGCAGCCTGTCAACACAATTGTATTGTTAGAACATACAGAATAATGATCCATTATCCTAGTCTCTTATATTAGAGAGCTTACCCCTGTGCGACTATCATGTGCATGTTTTTACTTATGCATGTGTTATGTATATCGATCAATCCCTAAAAACTAGTTCTCCCTTTTGTTGAGAAATCATTAACATGTTTTCTACGTAATAGCTTCAAGAAACCTTGAACATGCCATATTAGCATGTGCAAACATTTAGGTGGAGAGAGTCAGAGAAAGAGGGAAGGAAACCTTAATTTAGTTCCTAAATTATGCAACTCTCTTGTTCACAACTTCCTGTGTACTTCTATCACCAACAATTGTGGTTGTATCCTTAGTGAGCATTACCTTGGAGGCATGTCCTAGGACCTCCTTCCCAGTTTTATCAAGAGTAAGGCCAACCTTTTCTCTAATTACTGTATCTGTAAGCCAGTTGAGAAAGGTTAAATTATCTTCCTTTGCATCGGTGCTGTCAACTCCTGTCCCAGAATATGACCTTCTCTATTGTTCCTTTCAGTTAAATTATCTTCCTTTACGTAGGTGCTTTCAACTTTCTTTCTAGAACTTATATTCACTAGTTCCTCAGAAGCATGTTTCTCCAAGCCAAAGGTTAAGCTCCTATCATGTTTAAAGATTCTGGAGGACTCAAAAATGATTAACTATTTTCTTTGAAGAAAAACCAAGTTTGGGGTCTTTTTCATCATCAAGTCGTTCTTTGTTTCTTCTTCTAAGCATAATCTCTTCAAAACTGAATGGCCTTGTACGGGCTGCACTCCTTTCACCATAATTTTCCTTAGAAAACCAATTACTTTTTCTATTTTTCTCCTTCAAATGATTAGATCTGCTCATCTTGTATGATGCAAACAAATTATAGAAGAAAAATATAAAATAGAAGCTTAATTTGTTGATAAAGCAAAGAAAAACCTTAAATAGAAGCTTAATTTGTTAATAAGATAGTTATATATTTTAGTGAAAATAAAATAAAACATAATAAACAATATTGAATAGAGAGAGAACTTTCTTTGTGATCTTGTTTGGTCATTATTGAAGAAAAACATCTGTTTTAGGGTGTCTAAAGTACCTTGTCAAAATGTATCCTTTTTAGATAGCCATTGACTCAACTTTATTATTCTTTCTTAATGCTAAGTTCCAAAACCTTCCATAGGAAGAATGTAACACACTCTCCTTCATTTCATCCTCACTACTTTTTCAATTCATCATTCATAATTAGACTTAATTTTTAACCCTGCACTGAGACAGAGTATTGAAAAAAAATCCCTCTTTGTAATGGAAAATTAAGACTAATTAATCTTAAACAAATATAGTCAAACCCGTGTGACATGTCTATCCTTTGAATACTTTTCACTTTCAATATTGTTTACAAAGTGTTTAGTGGGACTAAAACAAGTTAACATGAGGCAACATGTTATTACTACTACTAGTTGCAAAACATTATGGCACCAGGAAAAATGTTGAGAACAACAACACGGCTTCACCCATTTGAAATGATTAGTATTGTGCTATTTCCACTGCTATGTAGGCATATGATTGCAGGCTAATTAAATGGAGTACTCAATATTTTTATCTTTTTAATAATTATTATTTTTCATTAGCCATTTTTTGATTTGCTTTGGCCTTATAACTCTACTGTATACATTCATAGGGTTATTGATAAGACTCTAAACTAAAATTTGATTATAAAATGTTAAGTTTTATAAATTTAGTATCTATTTGATAGCTCAATTAAGGCAAAATAGTTAAGAAGGGGGTATTATCTAATGGTAATAATAATTCCACACATCATTTAAGATATTATTTAATTTTTGTTTCATTAACAAATTAAAAATTTCCTTTAGCAAATTATAATTGGGCTGTTGGGATTTAAAGGGGCTGGTTGATGAACTCATGATATTCTTAAATGTCGTGAATAATGCATGCATGTAGTGAATGTCGTGCTAAGATTAGTACCTCCAAATTCAAATGTTTGAGACTCTAGGAGTATGTAAACAAATTACTAAATTGTTTGATTATTTTTCCCTCTTGTTTTAATGTAACTACTAAATTGCACACATGGGGTAAGTATCGCAACCTGGATCGCGACGGCGCGGCGAGGAAGAAAAACTAGTTTGAAACAGGGAGTCGCCACCAACGTTTTTATCCATAGGAAAAACATTGAAAAAAACTAAGTTCAGTAAAGCACTGGTTTAAAAAATGAGATTCAAGTTCGGGAGTCGGTTACGAGTAGGGAAGGTATTAGCACCCTACATCGCCTGTCAGAAACAGTACCAAGATTGAAAATGCGCAACATAAATAGCCTTACAAAAGATGTTATATTTCTCCCCTTTTTATTGTATTTTTCCGAAAACGACAGAGTAGAGTAAGAGAACTATACAAACATGGGGTATCGGAGTGAGGTCAACGGGACATTTCATCCAAATTAATCTCGACTTGGATATAAGACAAGGAAGGGAAGAGAACGCTAACAAGACATCACGTCTAAATTAGACATCCTCAGATTAAAAATATAGGAATAGGGATAGGAAAGAGATAAGCGGGACGTCTCGTCCTAAGTATCCCTTCCCTATGAATTGTAGCGAGGTTTGAACAAAAACTAGGGGAAATCAACAAGACGTCACGTCTAAATTGATTTTCACGGAAGCGACAAAAAGGAACATTATGAAAGAAACACGAAAGCAAAGAAATAAAATAGTAAAAAGAAATAAGAAAGATGGGCCCGACAGGAGTTGAGGTCCTGCTCCTACGTATTCTTGAATTATCAAGAAATCAGGGTTACGTAGTTCTGAATGTTTTTCTTTTAGGAAAAGATTGGCAAAATGTTGGTGGGTATCATTTTGGTGAGGAACCCATACAAGACGAAGTTCTTCGCACGTGTACGGATCCTATAGATGTTGTGTAGACGAAAGTATTTTTCGTACGACACTGACTAAAAATTTTTTCTTTTATTTGATTTTATTTAGATTTGAAAGAAAACACAGGAAACATTCATTTCCCTTTATTATTTTTTTTAACTACGAAGCAAAAGAGGGAGGGTAGCAGAAGCTACAAGAGAGAAAGAGAAACAGTAAGTTCGGAAAAGAGAGGGAAAAATGAGCGAAAACCGAGTGGGAGAAGAGAAAACCGAGTGAGAAAAAGGGAAAACCGAGTGAGAAAAAGGAAAACCGAGTGAGGAAAAGGAAAACCGAGTGAGGAAAAGGAAAACCGAGTGAGGACCAGGAAAACCGAGTGGAAAAAGGAAAACCGAGTGAGGACGAGGAAAACCGAGTGGAAAAAGGAAAACCGAGTGAGAAAAAGGAAACGTACCAGAGTGTTCTTCTTTATGACAGGATGTGTGAGTGACTGTGCAGAGGCGGTGTGAAGGGTTGGCGCAGGGACGGTGTTGTGGGGAAGTTGGACGGTGTGGTGAAGAGAAGGACGGTGTTGGTTAGGAGAGGGACGGTGTGGGAAAAGGAGGATGGACCGAGAGGAAGAGGACGGTGCAGAAAGGAAGGAGTAAGGAGAGAACGGATGTGGATGAAAAGAAGAGTTTCTTCTCTCCAACGAAGGCTCCAGGATCCTTCCAGCCAAAGTGCCAACCTTCCAGCCTCCAACCCCCTTGTACTCCTTCAGATGGGGTATTTATAGGAAGTTGCCGAGTGCTTGGACAGCACAGGCTTCCACTCAGAGTGGAGGCCAGCCTAGCCACTAACAGGTAGTGGGGGGACAGCGGATGGTGGGGAATTTTTAATTTCTCCACTTCCGCCCCCCTGTCTGCCACCTCCAGGATTCATGGATCCACTTGGGTGGTGGAATCCAAGTCAGCACGGGCGAACAGTGGAAATAGGGGTCGGTTTTTCTCCTTCTGACTCGGATTTAGTGCTTCAGTCGGTATACACCCATAGTGGGAAATAATTTGAGTGGAAAAGGTACTGTTCATACATAAAACCGACTGAAAGCTTTGCTCGGTGTTGTTTTGCTGGTCGGTGTGAGGTTGCTGTGAGGAGCTGGACGAGCAGAACAACTCTGGTTGAAATATTCAATCAGAACCAAGTGAAGAATGGCTCGGAGATGATTGGAATACGACTCGGAATTCGGTGAGAAGGATGGCTCAGAAATTGGTGAATAGTGACTCGGAAGTGGTTAAAAGGATGACTCGGAATTGGTGCAAATGATTCAATCAGTCTTGACTGAAGGATGACTCAGCATTGGTGCAAATGATTCAATCGGTCCTGATTGAAGGATGACTCGGTCTTGGCGCAAATGATTCAATCGGCCTTCCTGATTGATTCAGTCAGGAATGTCTGGAAGTCCTTTTTAATTGACTCAATCGGCACTTCAGAAATATTCTAGTTGGTTGTTGTGGTTTGAGGGGATGAGTGAAGAGGGACTTAGTACCGTTTGAGGTGCGGCTCAGAATCCGGCTGAAGAGGATTCGGAAGCTGGCTGAAATATGACTCGGAAGCTGGCTGAAAGGTGACTCGGAAGAAATTCAAATGATTCAATCGGCACTGATTGAAACGATCTAATCGGTACTGATTGAAATGTTCCAATCGGCATTTCCTAAAATTTTCACTCGACTATTTCTCTAGGATTAAATTACTCAGAAAAACGTGTTCAGATTTCCTTAGGAGTCATTCGGTAGACTCTTTCTTCAGTCGGAAATCCAACTGGCTTTTCACTCAGAATTTCCTTCAGTCGTCAACCATTCCTTCCATTTGAAAATCTGACCATTACTTCCTTTCCAATCAGAAATGGCAATCATCAATTAGAGGGGCTTTACTCAACAGCACTCGGTCTCTCTGTGTGCATCAGTCTTCACTCAGAATCATTCCATATGTGCATCAATCCACTCGGATATCTGGGAGTCGTCCTTATTTTTACTCGGTTACCGACAGGTCAGAACCACTCTTTCTTTGACTTCACATTGACAGTTGTGAAGTAAGTTTCACTGGGAAGCTCATCACTCGGATTGAATCACATTGATTCACTCAGAATGTTGTCAATCGGTTTGGAAATAAGCTTCAACCCACTCGGATTCATACTTCAATCATGATGTGCTCGGATGTTGGGAGTGTTTTACTTGGAGTCATCTTTTACACTTCAATCAGAATTGAGAAATTGAGAATTTGACCACTCGGAGCCGGTCTTCTTTCCTCTTAGAACTTGTAACACAGCTTCAATCTTCCAAGTGTATTTACTCGGATATATTCACTCAGAACCCGGCTTTACCTTCGAATCATAAGAGTTTCATTCGACAATTGACCCTCGGATATGCTCACTTGGGACTCAGCCTATTTACATCAGTCAGAAAAGCTTCTCTCAGCCTGTTCATTTCACTCGGAGTCGGCCTTATTTCCACTCGGATGGTCAACCACTCCCTCGGAATCCTTCTCTTGGACAAGTCTTGGTCGGATTCAGGGCTCAGGAGTAATTCATTTGCGCATCAGAACTTGGATATATTCACTCGGAGGTGCTCTTTTTTCTATCAGAATTTGCCACCTTTTCTCTCAGAATTTGGCACTTGAGAATATGACCACTCGGATATATTCACTCAGAGTTGGTTTTGATCAGGAATTTGTACTCGGATTTACCTCAAGGCAATATTCCACTCGGCAATGCTTCACTTCGAGTCATTCTACTCAGATTTGATCAATTCAGAGTCATTCTACTCAGATTTACCTTCAAGAGGGTAATATTTCACTCGGAAATGCTCCATTCTAAGTCATTTTACTCGGATTTGATTATTTTTGAGTCATTCCACTCAGATTTTTGTCCAACAGGGCTATATTTCACTCGGAAATGCTTCAATCAGAGTCATCCTGCTCGGACTTGATTATTTTTGAGCCATTCTACTCGGATTTGACCATTCTAATTCAGAATTCAATATAAAAGAAGATTCGTTCCACTTGGACTGGACCAAACGAGGTGTTCACAGATGCCCCTCTTTACTTCTTTTTCACAAAAGAAACACGAAGCTTCTGTGTTTCTAAAGCGAAAAGGAAGTAAAGATATGAACACCGATGTAGGGGCCAAGTGGGACCTCTTGATCGGTATGGCGTCTGATGATGCTGGCAATCACGAGTCAGTGTGACCTTTTTTTCTCTTTAAAGACGAGCATTTCCCACTTCTATCTCTCTCTTTTTCTTTTTCTTCTTTTTTTTTAACTCTGGAAAAAAGTGGGTGGCTCTTCTTTGAATGACATGACGAGGAAGGATTATCTTTTTATTAACAAAAGGTGAGAGGATTGGGTGTTGATTCCCAATTGATCAGAGATGAAGGATGCCATGTTCGGCGATAGATAAAGGTAAGGGTGTTGCCTCCTGGTTGACTAAAAGGTTAAAAGGTGCCATTTGATCGGCGACTGAAAAATAAAGGGGTTCCATTTGATTAGCGACTGGAAAGTAAAGGGGTGCCATTTCATCGGGGACTGGAAAGTAAAGGGGTGCCATTTGATCGGCGACTGGAAAGTAAAGGGGTGCCATTTGATCGGCGACTGGAAAGTAAAGGGGTACCATTTGATCAGCGACTGGAAAGTAAAGGGGTGCCATTTGATCGGCGACTAGAAAGTAAAGGGGTGCCATTTGATCAGTGACTGGAAAGTAAAGGGGTGCCATTTGATTGGCGACTAGAAAGTAAAGAGGTGCCATTTGATCGGCGGCTGGAAAGTAAAGAGGTGCCATTTGATCGGTAACTGGAAAGTAAAGGTGAGGGTGTTGCCTCTCGGTTGACTAGAAGGTGAAGACCTGGGGAGATGCCCCAGTTTGACATGATTTGATTCAAGAGACTAAGGTAGAGATCTAAGGTCCACCGGGGGGTGTACGGTGGATTTGTTGGAGGAAAGAAATCTGAGGATGCCCCAGTTCAAGCTGTCTTAGATGATTTTGGAAAATCCGGCTGAAGGAGTTAGGGGTATTGCTCCTCGAACGGCGGAAAGATCTAGGGAGATATCCCATTTCTGGAAAGGTTGAAAGATTTTAGGGGTGCTACCCCTAAGCCGGGAAAAGGACTTGGGGTGATGTCCCAGTTAGGGAGATTGAGGACGCTTGGAGGGCGCTCCTTTTTGACAGAGTGAGACCCGGGGTGATGCCCCAGTTTGACATGATTTGAGAGAATCATGGGGAACTGCCCCTTGCCTAAGAGAATGGATCTGGGGTGATGCCCCCAGTTTGAGTTGTCTGGGAAGTGTAGTCCCACTGGGGAAGGATTTGGTGATTTGGGGCACTGCCCTTTGATTGAGAATGGAAAATCTAGGGTCCGCCAGGAAAAAAACTTGAGATGTGCCAGCTTTGGCGATTATGGTTCCACTGGGGAAGAATTTGGGAAGTGCCCCATTTACGAAGACCGAAAGGATTTTGTGGAACTACCCATTGATTGAAAGAGAAGACCCTTGGGTGATGTCCCAGTTTGAGATGATTGAAGGTTGGTGGACTACCCCTTAACTGAAAAAGGAATATGGGGAGATGCTCCAGTTAGAATATGATTGAAAGAACCTTGAGGTACCGCCCCCTGATCGAGAGAGCAGATCTGGGGCGATGCCCCAATTTGACATGACTGAATTTTGGGATACTGTCCCTAGACTGGAAAAGAAATCCAAGGAGATGCCCCAGTTCAAGCTATTTCAAAAATTTAGGGTATTGCCCCTTGGTTAGGAGTGAGATCTGGGGTCCATCAGGGATGTATGGCGGGCTTACCGAAAGAGAGGAATATGGGTGGGAGTGCTCCAGTTTGAGTTGCCCGAGAAGTGTAGTTCACTAGGGAAGGACTTTGGTGATTCAAGGTACCGCCCCTTGATTGGGAATGGATTTGGGGTGATGCCCTAGTTTTTTTAGAAAGATTGAAAGATCAAGGGGTACCTCCCCTTGGCTAAGGGAAGGATCTAGGGTGATGCCCCAGTTATTGGAAAAGTTGGAAGATTTAGGGGTACTGCCCCTAGGCTGGGAGAAGGATCTAGGGTGATGCCCCAGTTATTGGAAGATTGAAGATTTAGGGGTACTGCCCCTAGGCTGAGAGAAGGATCTGGGGTGATGCCCCAGTTATGGGAAAGATTGGAAGATTGAGGGGTACCACCCCTTAGCTGGGAGAAGGATCTGGGGTGATGCCTCAGTTATTGGAAGATTAAAGATTTAGGGGTACTGCCCTTAGGTTGAGAGAAGGATCTAGGGTGATGCCCCAGTTATGGGAAAGATTGGAAGATTGAGGGGTACCACCTCTTAGCTGGGAGAAGGATCTGGGGTGATGCCCCAGTTATTTGGAAGGTTGGAAGATTGAGGGGTACTGCCCCTAAGCTGGGAGAAGGATAAAAACGGGGAAATGTCCCTTGACTGGGACAGGAGAAATTGTTTGGGGAGATGCCCTAATTTGAGTTGTTTGGTGATTCAGGATACCGTCCTTTGACAGAGAGATCCCTTCGGGGATATATGACGGACTTCCTGGAGGAGAGAAATCAGGGGGATGCCCTAGTTTAAACTATTCTGGGGACGATTCGGGGTATTGCCATTCGACTAGGAGAGAAAGGGAATGGGGGAACTATCCCAGTTTTGGAAAATACGACTGAAGGAGTTAGGGGTGTCGCTCCTCGAACGGAGGAAAGATTTGGGGTGATGCCCCAGTTTGAAGAGGAATGATAGATTTGGCAGTAAAATCCCAAGTTTGAAAGATTTGGGGTTAACAGGATATCTCGTCCAAATTAACCCGTACTTGGTCGTTGCCTAGGAACAAGATTCACCTGACTGTTGGGATCCCCATTCTCGGTTGATTTTTTTTTGGAAATGCAACCCCTAACATGCCTTATGGACGAGATAGAAACCTTGAGAAGATACCGGCTCCAACTATGAGGTATTGATGGAAACCTCAAAGCATAATGGAAACTTAGAAAGGCGCCATGTTCGGCCACAGGAAGGTGTCTTGTCCAATGATTTGGGGGGTTATGAGAAGGAAACCCGAGGAGAGCCAGTTTCATTGAGAAAAGATGAGAGTAAGCCTTAGAGACTAATGGATAAACCTCAGAAAGTGCTAGTCTTGGCGGTTGAGACTTGACACATCTATTTGTCATGACGTCCTGCAAGAAAAGTTAGTGGTGCAAAACAAAAATTGGAACTTAAAAAGACCTCCTGCAAAGCCACAAACCTTAGAGATTCAAAGTGACCCATGACTGAAACAGAGCAGATGAAGCAACCCAAGCTTTAGAAATGTGTGAGGCCCAGTCTTCATAACGATTGCTTGAGGTGAGATCAAGTAACAGGGATATCTTATCCTCACGACTTTAAACCTTCATTACCTGAAAATTTTATATATTAAGGGAAAAACATATGTCTTACAGATCAGGGAAAATCTCAATACTAACATGTATCAAAGAGGTGAGATGGTATTTGCAAGTTGAGTGGAGGGTGGGAAAAGGGCGACCAGAGAAGTAAGTGAAGTTGCATAGGAAATATGATAATTGGGTAGAATAGAAACGATTTCACAAATCCTCTAGTGAACTGTTGAGAACAAGGTGTATCTTAATCCCACATCATGACTTCGAATTCACCATTTGACCATGCCTCTGAAAAAGGTAGTCGGACTACGGTCCTTATGCCTTAACTTGGAATCAGACCATTCTCATAAGAATCTTTAAATTATTCTGCCAAAATCTTGATCCCAATTTATCGCCTAAGCTGCCTATTCAGGTTTTCAGCCTACCAGATTGCTCTAACTTTTGCCTAAGCTGCCTTTTCAGGTTTTCAGCCTAATGAGCTTTTCCTTTCTTATGACGTTTTCCACCCTTTTTCTTTCTATTTTTTTAAGGTTGCGCCCTTCACAACAAAGGTTTAATCTGATTTGACAATGAGCTTTTCTTGATTTAGTCTCAGCCCATGGGGAAATGGATGTTATTTCAAATAGGAAAGTTTTCTCCAACACCATGTATCTAAGGAAAAAGGAATGAGCCCTTTTCTGGCACCAATGAGGGGACTTGTTCCAAGTCTTTGTCTTTTTGTTTACTCTTTCATCTTTTTTTGTTTTTTTTTTTTGAATGTTTCTCTTTTTTTTTGAATTTTTTTTTTCAAATGACCCCTTTGGTACCTTCGTTATGGTCTAGCTATTTTATTTGCACTTAGCCAATGTGGCAAAGAAGTATGATATTAATGGCATCACAGTAGACCACTCCCTTGGTTACACTGATATGGGAATAGTTATACTCCCTTAAGGTTGGGGTGTTGATCACGATACAGATGAAACATTGTTTTTGTCGCATTCTTAACTTGATAACATTTACACCCCCATGTGGAAAAGCGACAGTTTGATCTATAAATCAGCTTACCCCATTTAGTATATGTGTAGGGCACCAACCTTGAATCCCCTTTCTTTTTCTTTTTTTTAGAGTATTTCTTGACCATGTTTACGTTTATGGGTCTTTAGCAAGCCTTCGTCATCCATGTTGGTCAATACTAACATTCCTTTGAAGGGTGAATATGCCATTAAGAGGTATGGCATTATCTTCATTCATGTAGACCGTATGTCACTACCCTTATACTATAACATCTTCTAAGGCTATTCGATTTTCCAGTTGTTTATGAATGCTTTTCACTCCGCGTGTTGACCTTGTTGAGCGCTTCGGGATAAAACTAGAAACATCCTGGTTAATTCGGCCAAGGAACTTTTGTCTTTGCTACCTTCTTCATCAGCGTGATCAAACAAGCGGTCAAAGTCATGACATAGGATTGTGATCTCATTGTTCTTAGAAGGATCATTTTTGGATGAATGTTTTTTTAGTGTATGATGGCAAAGAGAAAGAGGAAAATAAAAGAGAACCAACGGATAAAGGGAATGTCAAAACAAATAAAGGAAGCAAAGGGAAACATTTTGAAATTTGATACGTATTTATTGAGAAAACCCGAAAATGATAAAAATATACTTTTTCCCTTATTACATAAAATATCCTAACGCCTTAGGCATAGCGTTTGGGTTGAAAAGTCATAAAAAAGAAGTTTAAAGTCGTAAAGAGCTAGGTAGTCTCCTGGTCACAAACTTCTCCACTTGGCGTGCAAATCAGAGAGCTTGCATCCTCTCCATACCTTCAGTCCCTCCTTATCATACTGATCCCAGAATTCTCATGATTAGACCTGGGGTTTATGATTATATTGGGACTCCCTTCCTGGAAATCTAGCCACTTGGCTTTAATCAGATACCTTACTTTGAATTTTAAGGCATAACAATCCTCAGTAGAGTGCCCCGGGGCTCCAGCATGGTAATCACATCGAGTATTAGGATTATAACCTTTGGGGTAAGGAGGAATCATTGGTTTCAATGGACAGGGAACCACAAGGGAACTACGGATAAGGTGAGGTAAAAGTTCTGTGTAGGTTATAGGAATAGGGTCGAACCGGACCGGTGTTCGACTATCAGTGGGTTTTATTGTGTTTTGATCTGGATTAGGTGGCTGAGTCTGCCCTAGTGGGAAACAGTAGGGATGTGGAAGAGATGGTTTGATAGTAGGCGGATGAGAATGGGAAGATGTTTGAGGTATATATGGATGAAAGTAGAACTGGAATGGGAAAAGATCGGAGTCCTATTCAGGGATGGTGGCAGCCATGTAAGGTGTAGGGGAAATGGTAGGTTGAAAGGGGGTATGAGTCATTAACCTGGGTTGGGCCCTTTAACGGTTATAGGAAGTAGAATTAACATCTCCTTTTCTTTTCCCCTTATCTCCTAATGCAGACATTCTTGTGATAGGTGCCTCAGGCGACTGGGAGGATTGTGAAATATGGGGTCCACTACTTACAAATCATAATCCTCTTGTTGATTATGGAACAGGGGAGAGTACTCTGAGTGTACTGCATAAAACAGGTTGTTGTTTGGGCCCATGAAGTGTTGTGGTGCATAAGACATGCCATAGGTTGGTTGAGGGTCAATGATGGGGTTGGTCCTGTTGATAGTGATGGAAGGTGTCATGGAAGAGGGAATTTGCATTTTCGTCAGTCCAGGAGGATGGAGAGGGGTGGTTGGTAAATGTTGATCATTCTTGATACCCGCAGAGGGTTCCTCCTCAATGATCTTTTTTTCTAAAAGTCTGGTCATTTCTGCCACTTGCTTCTTTAGCTGATCAACTTCACTCTTGAGGTTTTCAATTTCTTGCTCTCTTTCAGCCATGAATCTCCTTTGAAAGTCTAGTAAGAGTGTCTTTCAGTGTCAGTGAAAGAAAAACAAGAAATGTCAGGTGAAAATAGAAGGAAGGAGAATGTCGAACAACCTCTTTTGATGATTGAGTGAATATGTTCGATGCTGAATTATGAAAATATTAAGTATCATGTGTGTTTATGTGTATTCCAGTAGAGAATTGTAAACAGGAGATGAAATAAATGATAATAAGCTCGGTTTTATGTAAATTCAATCGGTTTTATGTAAATTCAATCGGTTTTATGTAAATTCAATCGGTTTTATGTAAATTCAATCGGTTTTATGTAAATTCAATCAGTTTTATGTAAATTCAATCCGTTTTATGTAAATTCAATCAGTTTTATGTAAATTCAATCAGTTTTATATATATCTATTCAGTTTTACACGATTTCATTCGGTAAACCATTATATATTTCAGATAGAACTCTTTTCAACTAATTTCACTCGGTAAATTCATGTTTCACTCGGAACTTATCTTATTTTCACTCAGAATGCTCCTTTCAGACTAATTCCACTCGAAATACTATTTTATTTCACTCAGAGACTTATTTTCACTCGGCCTCACAAACATTTTTACTCAGAAAACTCCTTTCAGACTGATGTCACTCGGAATCATATTTTATCTTACTCAGAAATTCATTTTCATTCAGAATTTAAGGTATTTCACTTAGAAAATCCTTTCCAGTATCTATTTCACCCGGAATTAAACCATTTTACTCTGAAAATCATTTTTACTCAGATTCAAACTCATTTTTACTCGGAATCAGACCTGTTTCAGTCGGAAAACAGTTTTCCAGTACAATTTCACTCAGATTTTTAACCAGTTCACTTAGAAAACCTCTCTCAGTATGATTCCACTCGGAATCAAGCTTATTCCACTCGGAATTACCCTTGTCCTACTCGGAAAAACCTTGCTTTTCATACTTTTCACTTGAATTTTTATTTAGAAACCCTTTCTTAATTCTTTCTAAATTATTAGGACGTTACACTTATTATTATCGTTCTTATTTCTATTATTATTACTATTGTTACTAATATTATCAATATTATTATTATTATTATTGTTATTCTTACTATTATTAATTAGTATTATTATTATTACTTTAGATATAAGTAATTAAATAAGGAATATATTATTTTACTCTTTACAAAGTATAATTTCAACCCGTAAATAGTTGATATACTTTCTCAAATACAACAATAAAATGACTTACCACGTCTAAATAATTGATGAAATTCAAGAGCTTATGAATATGTGTGATGAGACTGGAAACACATAAATACCCAAAGAATCAAAAGACAAAAGAATGCATTCCGCATCATGAAAATATTTTTCTAAAAGAAGAAAATCTAGAGCATACACTTGGTACAGTGGAGGACATTCACGTTCGATCCCCAAGAGGATCTTGGGAGTACAACTGGAACGGAAACCCAATGGCATCAGAGTCGCGCCTGATAGCCGGGTGAGACGATGCAATTCTAGTGTACTTTGACTAAATGACGGAGTGTAACTATGATCGTAGGGATCCAAGTTCCAAGAATATATAAATCAATGATGAGAACCAATGAGTTCATTTGTACCTTATGGGAACTTAGGCGGACCCTGATCGCTCTAGAATGGAATGGAGATATTCCAAAGAATGAGATGAAGAAATGATTTATTGGGCCCACATGCATCATGAGACTTAACCAAAGATAAATCATAATAAACTCAACTCATGCATTCCATGACAACATGCTTGATTGTTGTAATTGTGAATATGCTAATTGTATGAATTATGTGATACTGTATGTTAACTGGATTATGTCCGCACTGGATTAACCATCAGGGTCTTGGGTTATACTCACCCTACTGTTGACCATTTTTCAGAGGAATTAGAAAATCAAGAACCCGAGTGTGAAGAACAGCAATATGCTAAACCCACTAAGAACGATCATTAAAGATAGAATTTATATAGTTTGAATATTTATTAATGACAAAGACACCGGATGACTGTATAATATTTAAGGGTGCCTGCGTGCCCCATTCTGTTATGAGTACAATTATTTGTAAGTTTATGAATGACTATGTGATATATTCACTATTTGCTTCCACTGATCTGCCATCTTTTTATTAAAAAAAAATATTCACTTTTTATGAAAACTGTTAACACTCTTAGTTAAATAGGATGATCCTATAGAAGGGTTGTCTTATCTAACCGAGGGTGTTACATTGGTGGTATCAGAGCATAGTCGATTCATTAAACTTGGGAAGTGGACCATTAGGTTTCCATGTACTCTGATAGAAATATTGAACAGTCCATAACACTCCTAAAGACTAAACTTCCTATGTGGAATACTCCACATAACATACATCTTGAATATTTTGTTGATATTCTTTCAGCAAAATTCCAATGGCACGCCGAAATAACGATCATGTGATGGAGGATCTTCTTACCAGAATTATGGAGGTAATAGAACGCCAAGAGTTACCTCATTCTTCTACTAGGCAAAGCCAAGGATTAGCTGACTTCCAGAGGAATAATCCTACTCAATTCAAAGGAGGCTTTGATCCAGAAGGAGCACAATTATGGATTGAACATCTTGAAAAGATTTTTGCTACTATACGATGCCCTGATAAGGACAGAATAACTTTTGTTGTCTTCATGATGGTTGGAGAAGCAGAGCACTGGTGGACTCATGCCAGAATTAGATTAGCAACTAAAGGACATGTCATTACTTGGGGAAGATTCAAGACAGAGTTTCTCGCTAAATATTTCCCTGAAGACATAAGGAGGCAGAAAGAGCAGGAATTCTTTAATCTGAAACAAGGCAATATGACTGTTGGGGAGTACGCTGCTAAGTTTGATGAGTTGACAAAATGTTGTCCCTACTATACCCACATGGGAGAAGCGTCAAGATGTGCAAAGTTTGAAGCAGGACTACGGCAAGAAATTCGCCAAGTTATATGTTGTCAACAAATTACACAATTCACTACTTTGGTTGACAGATGCCGTATTTTTGAGAATACCTCTAATCTTCGATGACCTGGAACGTCTAATCATGGACCAGAATGACGTATGCCAGACAGACAACAGAGGAGAGATTTTTGAGTAGATCGACCCTACTCTCGACCACCTTATTCAGCCAACCGAAATTCTTCAAGGGATCAGGGGAACCAAAGAGGTAAAGTCTGCACAATTTATGGACGGATTGGACATCGTGATGCTGACTGTTGGTACAGAAATAATAACAACCAACAATAAGTGACTCAAAGGCAGGCAGTACGACCAACAGGTCAAGGAAGTGAAGGATCTGCTACAAACACCTCTACGAACAATGCCCCAAGGATGCAGAATGTTCACCGTGGCAACAACTTCAATCTGAACAATAACCCTAGAAGGCCTGGGAATGGCTCGACTGGAAGACAGGGAGGAAATGCCAGAGTTTTTACTATGAATAGTATGGAAATATCACAAGGGAACGACCTTGTGCAAGGTACATGTTTTATAGGAAGCACTCTATTGAATGTATTATATGATTCTGGAGCCACTCACTCTTTCATATCTGAGAATTGTGTAAAACATTTAAAGCTTCCTACAACCTCTCTGCCTAATCAGATGATTGTCACAACCGCTGCCAATAAGCCCATTTACCCTTCCTACATGTGTTTGAAATGCCCACTCAACATCGAAGGGAAATCTTATCAAGTAGATCTGATATGTTTGCCTTTGATTAATCTAGATATTGTTCTAGGAATGAATTGGCTTGCTGCCAACCATATTCTTATTGACTGTCATAATAGATCCATCTCTCTCAGGTCTGCTACATCACACTATGATCAAGACATTGATTCTTGCCCTGTTAACTCAGAAAAGGTAATTCCAGCAAAGGAAGTCCAACTATACATGATCCTTACTGAAACTGAAAGTAAGGCCACTCCTCAAATTGATCAAATTCCTGTTGTTCAAGAATTCCAGAAGTTTTTCCTGATGATATACGTGAGCTACCTCCAGAACGAGAAATTGAGTTCAGTATTGACATTATACCGGGCGCGGGACCAATCTCTATTGCTCCTTACCGAATGTCACCTAAGGAACTCAGTGAACTTAAAGAACAAATAGAAGAACTTTTAGAGAAAAGAATGATTAGACCCAGTGTCTCACCTTGGGGAGCACCAGTTCTCCTAGTCAAAAAGAAGGATGGCAGTATGCGGTTATGTGTTGATTATCGTCAGTTGAATAAAGCTACGATCAAGAACTGATACCCTCTTCCAAGGATTAATGATTTGATGGACCAATTACGAGGAGCCACTATCTTCTCGAAGATTGATCTACGGTCAGGCTATCATCAAATCAGGGTGAAGAAAGATGATGTACCCAAGACAACATTCAGGACACGATATGGGCACTATGAATATCTTGTTATGCCCTTTGGAGTTACCAATGCACTTGCAGTCTTTATGGGATACATGAATCGAATCTTCCATGAGTACTTGGATAAATTCGTAGTGGTATTCATTGATGACATTCTCGTCTATTCCAGGAGCCATGAGGAACACGAGGAGCATCTCCGAATTGTTCTAAATACCTTGCGTGCAAGACAATTGTACGCCAAGTTTTCAAAATGTGAATTCTGGTTGACTGAAGTGAAATTTTTGGGACATGTCATCTCTAAAGAGGGAATTGTTGTAGATCCTACAAAGGTAGAAGCCGTACTAAATTGGGAACAACCCAAGAATGTGATAGAAATTCACAGTTTCCTTGGACTTGCTGGATATTATCGTTGATTCATCGAGAATTTCTCTCGAATTGCAGCACCTTTAACTAGGCTGACCCGTAAAGATCAACCATTTGAATGGACAGAAAAATGTGAAAGCAGTTTTACGGAATTACGCCGACAACTCACTAGTGCACCTGTCTTAATTTTGCCAGATCCTGCCAAGCCCTATGAAGTGTATTGTGATGCGTCAAAACAAGGACTAGGATGTGTTCTTATGCAAGAAAGAAAGGTTGTTGCTTATGCTTCACGACAGCTAAGACCACATGAAGTCAATTATCCTACACATGACTTGGAATTAGCTGCAGTTGTGTTTGCCTTGAAAATCTGGAGACACTACTTGTATGGCACATACTTTGAAGTCTTCAGTGATCATAAAAGCTTGAAGTATTTATTCGACCAAAAAGAGTTGAATATGCGACAACGTAGATGGATGGAATTCATTAAGGATTATGAGTTCAAACTCCGATATCACCCTAGAAAGGCAAATGTAGTAGCTGATGCACTCAGCAGAAAGGCTTTACGTTTATCATATATGATGACAAAGGAGTTGGAATTGATTGAACAGTTTCGCAATTTGAATCTGGCAGTAACACCAAGAAGGGGAAGCCTTATGGTTGGAATACTGAGAATTTCCAATGATTTCCTGGAACAAGTCAAAGAAGCTCAAGTTAATGATCAGGAATTACAAGATCTAGCAGAAAAGACAAAAGAAGGAGTCTCCGAATTTAGCAAGGATGAATACGGGGTGATCAGGTATCAACAGAGGCTCTGTATTCCAGTCAACACAGATCTTAAAAGATCCATCCTTGATGAAGCCCACAAAAGTAAATACAGTATCCACCCAGGATCGACCAAGATGTATCAAGACTTGAAGAAATTATTCTGGTGGCAAGGAATGAAAAAGGATATCGCTGAGTATGTGACAGCTTGTCTGATGTGTCAGAAGGTAAAGGCGGAACAACAACGACCAAGTGGGACCCTTCGACCTCTAGAGATTCCAGAATGGAAATGGGATGAGATTGCTATGGACTTCGTGATGGGACTTCCCAGAACATCAGCTGGATATGATGCTATTTAGGTAATCGTGGATCGATTAACAAAGACCGCTCATTTTGTTCCTGTCAATATGAAGTACTCTCTAGAGAAACTCACCCAGATCTATATCAAGGAAATCGTACGATTACATGGAACACCCACTGCAATTGTGTCTGACCGAGATCCTCGTTTCACATCACAATTTTGGAAGAGCCTGCAACAAGCTCTAGGAACTCGTCTAAAGTTAAGTTCCGTATATCACCCATAGACAGACGAACAATCAGAAAGGACAATCAAGACTCTTAAAGATCTGTTACGTCTTTGTGTCCTAGAATATCTTCCACTTGTTGAGTTCACTTACAACAACAGCTACCATGCCAGCAACGAAATGGCCCCCTATGAAGCTTTGTATGGAAGGAAATGTCGTACACCTTTATGTTGGTATGAGACTGGTGAAAAGATGATAATTGGACCAGAGATTGTTCAGAAGACTACAGAACAAGTCCAAAAGATCCAAATGGCAATGAAGACTTCGCAAGATAGACAAAAGAGTTACTACGACAAACGTCGGAAGCCATTGGAATTTGAGGAGGAAGATCATGTATTTCTCAAAGTTACTCCTACCACTGGAGTAGGAAGAGCTTTGAAGGCCAAGAAGTTAAGCCCCAGATACGTAGGACCCTATCAGATTTTGCAAAAGATAGGAACTCATGCGTACCGTATTGCTCTGCCACCCGAGCTAACAAATCTTCACAATGTATTTCATGTTTCCCAACTCCGCAAATATGTACCAAGCCCTGATCATGTTCTGAGTCCTGATCAATTTGTTCTGAAGGAAAACCTTACCTTTGAAGGGTCACCGGTTAAGATTGTTGACAGACGTCTCAAACAGCTAAGAGGCAAGGAAATCTCTTTGGTCAAGGTAGTTTGGAGTCAGACAGATGATGGGGATGCTACTTGGGAAATTGAGGAGAAAATGAGAGAATTGTACCCTCAATTATTTTAACTTTGAATTTCAGGACAAAATTCCTAAAAGGATAGGAGAATGTAACATCCCTGTTTTATTGAAACAGTTTTACCCTTGTAATTTTTGAATTATGGAAGGTTTGTAAGTAAGAATAAGTCAATATATACCCTGTTGATGGTCTATGGTATCTCAGAAATGTCATTTTTGTGCATAATAATGGAATTTATATAGACCATTAATGAAATTATGCAAATTCCGAGTGAAAAGGGCTCTTTTCCGAGTAACAGAGAGCAATTCCGAGTGAATAATTATAAATTCCGAGTCAGTGTCATGTTTTTCGAGTAAAACATGACTGAGAGGGCTACCACCGAGTGGAGTCCTGACCTGAGAAGCAATTCTGAGTGAAGTGTGTTCAAGAGAACCACTTCTGGGTGAAATTCCGAGTCAAAACACCCTAGAATGACTCGTTTCCGAGTCATACCTTGCCAAATGCTTCTTTTCCGAAGGAAACTTCTCTGATTGAAGTATTCCGAGTGAAAGAATACATATATACTTATGTTTATGTTGATTTGATGCTTTCTACCGACTGGAATGTGTTATTGAACTATTTGGGAAGGATTCCGAATGGTTTCGTATGTTTATGATTAGGAAACCGAGTGGAAAATGGTAGAAACCGAGTGAGTCTATGGGTATGACTCCTCTCCCGAGTGAGATATACTCTACTGGACTAGTTCCGAGTGGAGATTGGTTAATTGTGGATGAGAACCTTACTGAGTGTCTTAAGTAAATAAGCCAATTCCGAGTGAGACTTACTGAGATGACTCGGATTGGTTTGAAATTACCGAGTGAGACTGGCTAGAACAGACATGGTTTTAGGATGACTTAACCGAGTGGTAATCTGAGGAACTTGAATCAGTTGAGGACGACTTGACGGAGAGAGAAAGCAAACGAATGAAAAGGAATTGAAGACCGGATTAACACCCCACACCGGTTAACTACTTAAGGCTGTCCGTCCTTAGAACCGGTGTTCACACCGGACAACTCTGAGCCGGTGTTCACCAAAACCGACCTCTTCGTAGCCAAACAACAACCTTTCCCTCCCACGCCACAATACCGTCCTTCATACTCAATACCGTCCTCACTCCATACCGACCTCTTCAAATTCTCTAACACTGGACACCTTTTAAATCCACTCTTGTTAGTGATCAGTCCACTTAATCACATGAATCCAAAAATAAGTGGCACAACGAACCAATCGCAGGGGAAAGTTGCACCCATTATAATACCTTTATATATTTTGTTCCAATCAATGCAAAGCTGACGGTGAAAGGAGTCAAAAGGCTCCATTATCGTACCTAATCCTCCAACCAATGTTCCCCACTCACTTTCTTATTATTAACCCAGTGCTATGATTCTAAGAATACACACACACATGAAACATAGCCACAGACACACCTCTGTTATCATTTCTTTTTCCTGCAAGCTTCTTCCTCTCTCCTTTCTTGTCTTTCTCACGCGGATCTGAAGCAGGACAGTGAAGGGAACATTTTATCCTCATCCAAGAACTCCATTAAGGTAAGGGGGTATATTCTTGGGTGCTCTGTGGGAAAACCGAGTGAAGGAAAGGGCTAAGGAACCTTGTTCCTCACCTTTCCAGGACAGGTTCAGGAATTGCTGAATAACAGGCTTTAATTATATGTATGTTTATATACAATTTTATTACTATAAACATGTTCAATTGGTTGTATAATTCATGATTCAATGAATATGTTTGATTATCTGTATTGATTATGATAAATTTTGATGATTGAGTGAATATGTTCGATGCTGAATTATGAAAATATTAAGTATCATGTGTGTTTATGTGTATTCCAGTAGAGAATTGTAAACAGGAGATGAAATAAATGATAATAAGCTCGGTTTTATGTAAATTCAATCGATTTTATGTAAATTCAATCGGTTTTATGTAAATTCAATCGGTTTTATGTAAATTCAATCGGTTTTATGTAAATTCAATCAGTTTTATGTAAATTCAATCAGTTTTATATATATCTAATCAGTTTTACACGATTTTATTCGGTAAACCATTATATATTTCAGACAGAACTCTTTTCAACTAATTTCACTCGGTAAATTCATGTTTCACTCGGAACTTATCTTATTTTCACTCAGAATGCTCCTTTCAGACTAATTCCACTCAAAATACTATTTTATTTCACTCAGAGACTTATTTTCACTCGGACTCAAACATTTTTACTCAGAAAACTCCTTTCAGACTGATGTCACTCGGAATCATATTTTATCTCACTCAGAAATTCATTTTCATTCAGAATTTAAGGTATTTCACTTAGAAAATCCTTTCCAGTATCTATTTCACCCGGAATTAAACCATTTTACTCTGAAAATCATTTTTACTCAGATTCAAACTCATTTTTACTTGGAATCAGACCTGTTTCAGTCGGAAAACAGTTTTCCAGTACAATTTCACTCGGATTTTTAACCAGTTCACTTAGAAAACCTCTCTCAGTATGATTCCACTCGGAATCATGCTTATTCCACTCGGAATTACCCTTGTCCTACTCAAAAAAACCTTGTTTTTCATACTTTTCACTTGAATTTTTATTTAGAAACCTTTTCTTAATTCTTTCTAAATTATTAGGACGTTACACTTATTATTATCGTTCTTATTTCTATTATTATTACTATTGTTACTAATATTATGAATATTATTATTATTATTATTGTTATTCTTACTATTATTAATTAGTATTATTATTATTACTTTAGATATAAGTAATTAAATAAGGAATATATTATTTTACTCTTTACAAAGTATAATTTCAACCCGTAAATAGTTGATATACTTTCTCAAATACAACAATAAAATGACTTACCACGTCTAAATAATTGATCAAATTCAAGAGCTTATGAATATGTGTGATGAGACTGGAAACACATAAATACCCAAAGAATCAAAAGACAAAAGAATGCATTCCGCATCATGAAAATATTTTTCTAAAAGAAGAAAATCTAGAGCATACACTTGGTACAGTGGAGGACATTCACGTTTGATCCCCAAGAGGATCTTGGGAGTACAACTGGAACGGAAACCCAATGGCATCAGAGTCGCGCCTGATAGCCGGGTGAGACGATGCAATTCTAGTGTACTTTGACTAAATGACGAAGTGTAACTATGATCGTAGGGATCCAAGTTCCAAGAATATATAAATCAATGATGAGAACCAATGAGTTCATTTGTACCTTATGGGAACTTGGGCGGACTCTGATCGCTCTAGAATGGAATGAAGATATTCCAAAGAATGAGATGAAGAAATGATTTATTGGGCCCACATGCATCATGAGACTTAACCAAAGATAAATCATAATAAACTCAACTCATGCATTCCATGACAACATGCTTGATTGTTGTAATTGTGAATATGCTAATTGTATGAATTATGTGATACTGTATGTTAACTGGATTATGTCCGCACCGGATTAACCATCAGGGTCTTGGGTTATACTCACCCTTACTGTTGACCATTTTTCAGAGGAATTAGAAAATCAAGAACCCGAGTGTGAAGAACAGCAATATGCTGAACCCACTAAGAACGATCATTAAAGATAGAATTTATATAGTTTGAATATTTATTAATGACAAAGACACCGGATGACTGTATAATATTTAAGGGTGCCTGCGTGCCCCATTCTGTTATGAGTACAATTATTTGTAAGTTTGTGAATGACTATGTGATATATTCACTATTTGCTTCCACTGATCTGCCATCTTTTTATTAAAAAAAAAATATTCACTTTTTATGAAAACTGTTAACACTCTTAGTTAAATAGGATGATCCTATAGAAGGGTTGTCTTATCTAACCGAGGGTGTTACATACCACGCTCACCTTCATGCATGCTTACGCGCTGTGTATCAGGGGACCACACCTAGCATCTGGCACCTGTTGGAAATATGCACTAAAAGCCTATATAGGTTCGTATCATTTTGAATAAGTCATTTTTTGTTAAATAGTTTAACAACTTTTACATATCCTTGGAGTAATAGGTCATATGAGAGTTATTCCTAAAATGTCCCTAGTCAAGTATTTACGTGGGGACATGTAAATACATTAGGACTAGTGTGTGAATGTACTGATGATCTGATCTCACATATCATGGATATAAATGATATCAAGTCTTCACACGGGTACAGATTAAGAGTAATGATGTACTGGACAGACCCACCATGAGAACTTTACATGGATCGTTACATGAATGTCATAAACGATTCTCAATGTGATAATGGTATATGTAGTCCTTTGACCTGAAGTCACTACGATTCCTACATAAGGAGTTTATTGTTTTAATACAATCAAACGTCTTCTGTAATAAGAGGACTATAAAGGTTGTGGTTAGGCAATGTACAAATTATGTAGAGGGATGTGGGTGATGTAGATGGGATTTGTCTCTCCTATGTGACAGGAGTGATATCTATAGGCCACTTGATGGAGTGAGACTAAGGAAATGCATGGCCATGCTAGAAAGAATAAATATTGGATATTTATTCGGATAAAGTCTACTCCGGTATCAAGTAAAATAAATTGGACCGTACAAGGATGACACGTGCCTTGGGCCCAATTAGGATATCATGACAAAAGGAACAAACTTATAAAATAATTATCACTTATAGGTTATGTTGTTAGTAAATAATATTCGGACATAATGATGCATTGCTAGATGCCGCTCTTATTTTATATTAATAATAAAATAGTTTATTATTAATATAACCGAGTATTTTACCTATAGGGTCACACACATAGAGTAAGCCCATCAGAAAATAGCTTTTTATTTTAGTTGGACTAAAATAAGACTATTGGGCCTAACTCATTTAGAATGAGTAAGGAGCCTACTCTTTAGAGAGCAAATTAGGTCAAACCTAAGCCTATAAATAGAGCATAAGATGCTCATAGACGGCGACCCTAAAGAGACACAAAAATACGCAAAAGTTGCAAAAGCTACATGCCGTCAAACTAGCATTTGGAAGGTGTAGCATTTCTGGTGGGAGTACTCGTGTGGACTCCTAAAGGACGAGGCTACGATTGCTTCGATATTCTTCAAGAGGTAATCCTAAAACGCAATTTTTGTGTGTGTTTGTCTTATGCTTTGAAACACGGCGCTTTGCAAATCCTATGGGAATCCTTGTATTTCCGCTGCTCATACACTAGGGATTCCTAACAGTGGTATCAGAGCCAGGTTGCCAAACCGTGTTTTGGGCAAACATTTGTTTAAAGAACATGTAAAAATAAAATTAAAATTTCTTTTATGAAAAGAATTGTAAAGGTTGAATCCTTTTGCAAAGGTTGCATCTTTTATTAGATATGTTGCAAAGTTTGCATTTTTAATGAGATATTATGTAAAGGTTACATTTTTATGAGATATGTTGCAAAGGTTGCACCTTTTGAAAGCTAATATCAATATATTTTGCTTTATGTATATTGATTTCTTTTCTCAACATTTTAATTAAAGAACATGTTTTTAGGATGTGCTTTATTATATGAACATGTTGTATGTTGCAATGGTGATTGTTTTATATGTGTTCTAATTATAAGGCATGTTTTATGTTTATTTAATTAAATTGAAATCAAGGGTTGTATGCAATGACGTCTATATGCTTTCTCTTTTCTAATATGAATTGTTCATGTGAGATTGTGTTTAGAAAGTTTAAGAGTTAAACCCTAGCCGTAATGAAAACTAAGATTCAAAAGTTGAAACCTAGCCGTAATGGTATTTTATTTATTTGTAAATGTTACAAATAAAATATTTGATTTTAATATTATATTTTAAATTCGATTTGTAAAAGTTACAAATCAAATTTTAATTATTTGTTAAAATTAAAGTTTGTAAGAGTTACAAATTTAAATAATTTATTCTTATTAATTTTAATAGGATTTGCATTGTTTGTGATCCTTTTAAAATTAATGTGATTTGTAAGAGTTACAAATTTAAATAATTTATTCTTATTAATTTTAATAGGATTTGCATCATATGTGATCTTTTTAAAATTAATGTGATTTGTAGGAGTTACAAATTGATTCATATTTATTAAATTT
This sequence comes from Clitoria ternatea, assembly GCA_037962975.1. Classification (NCBI taxonomy): domain Eukaryota; kingdom Viridiplantae; phylum Streptophyta; class Magnoliopsida; order Fabales; family Fabaceae; genus Clitoria; species Clitoria ternatea. The sequence continues at coordinate 185,422,854 of CM075669.1, forward strand.
AATATGATTTGTAATTGTTACAAATAGAAGATAAGATCTTTATTAAATTTAATAATTTTAAAATCAAATATTTAATCCTTAATAAATTTGATAGGATTTGTAAAAGTTAAAAATTAAAGATAAGATCTTTATCAAATTTAATAGGATTTGAAATAAAATATCTTGAACTCTAGAGATAAGGTCTAAAATTTAAACCTTGATCGTTCCTAAAAATTAGGATGATTGTTGAGACTCTAGAGATAAGGTTTAAAAGTTAAACTTTGATTATTCCTATTTTAGGATAATTATAAGGGTCAAAAGATAAGTTTTAAAAGTTAAATCTTGGTCGTTTCAAAATTAAAGATTTCAAATTGTTTGAAATCATAACCGAATATTTTGAGCTGTTAATGGTCAGTGGGACGTTCTGGCTAGGAAAGACTTGGTACTTAAGCGGTCACTCCGGACCCACCTCTCTTTCCTGGGAACTAACCTGATTACAGTACTAAATATTTGGGTTGGAACACCCCTTGACCCTGTCTGTTGAACGGTCAACAGAGCCGCCAAACTTCCTTGCGTAGTTTTCCTTTTATGACCCCGCGTGTTTAATTATGTGTTTTAAAATTTATTTTATTTTAAATACAATTGATTACTCTATTAATTGATTAATTAACACGTCCAGCAGTGAATGGTTATGGTCTTAGATTTTTTTATTTAATTTTAAATACAGCCTGCGTGTTGTGCCTTACTCTATTCTTAAATTTCTTCTCTCAACCCTTCACTCGTATGTAAAACGAGTTTTCTTTATTACATTGTAATCTTGGAAAAGCCAACAAGGTGGAGACCTAGAAGAAACCTAGAGTGGTGATGGATATGACCTTGAAAGAAACAAAGGAGTGGTGACTCTAGGAGGATGGTGGTTTCAAGAAGTAGGACTTCATGAAGTCAAGACACTATAGTTCCTTTAGGTTTATTTTATTTTATTTTATTTTCTAGGAAGACCATAACCATCTCACAATTTTTTTGATTGCATGTTTTGGGGTTTTATTTTGCGTTAAAGCATTTAATGAAAGTTGGTAATGAACAATAAGAAAATTGAAATCCCTCAAGCCCGACAATTATACCTTCCAATAAGTAATAACGTCTAACTTGATATAAATAAAGTGCAGGTCACGTCATAGTTGGGTGCCTTTATTTATGTTTAGTAGGACATGATTGGATAATTAGATTATCCAAGAATTATTAAGTTTTATTCAAATAGACTTTTTTTCAATTGGATTGGAAAAGCCTAAAGGTATGAACAGTCTAAAACGCGTTCTAATAAACAACAGTCACCAATGCTAGTTTTAATAAAGTGTAGGTTCTGCCAAAGCAGGGTGCTTTTATTGATATTAGTAAAGGATGATGGATAATTGGATTATCCAACCATTTGTTATTGGACTTATCTAGGTAACTTTAATCAGATTGAAGAACCTGGAAGCGTTAATATTAAGTTTAAACGCCTTCTAATAAGTAACACTCGTCGAGACTAATGTCAATAAATAGTGGGCCTGCCAAAGCAGGGTGCTATCATTTATATTAGTAAGGCGCGATGGGATAATTGTAATATCCAAATTGTTTTTATTAGGCCTAAACTTAACTAAGTTTTTCAATTGGATTGAAAATAACTTAGAGGCGTAAGGATTGAGCTTAAATTTATAAGATGAATAAGGGTAAAGAGTTACCCACTCAATCATCCAAGACTTGCATGAGATGCAATTGGAAATGTGTTTCCTACCTAAATAACCAAGGGTTGGGTGATCAGCCAAAGCTGACTCAACATTAGGCCAAATATGGATCTTGACCCACTAGAAAAATCTTCCAATGGGATTTTTTTTTATGATTCAGTGAGGGTATTTGTTTTGAATCAAAATAGTGGGAGACAACATATTTATTTAATGACCAAAATTTAAATATGTTTTTAAATAGAAGTGATAGATTTGCATGTAATTTGTTTTAGAATAACCATGATATACCAAATATTGTTTTGTTGCAATCTGTCCTTTGGAAGGACACTTTATCTAAAAAAAATGCCTAGATAGGTATTGAGACTTGAGAATTATCTTCATTAAAGATGAAGCGGCAGTGTGTGATGTTTGGCTTATATGTCATCTATGGTTGGGTCTTGAATACCCTATGGAGTCTGCATAAACTCTGAGCTATAAAAGGCAATATGAATATATGGGAGATATACGATATGATCGTATACAAACTTTATTAAGGCCAAGTTAGTCTGGAAGTCTATAAGGTGATCAAGAAAGGAAATTGTTTCCAGTTTTAGCCAAAATAAGACATTGAAATAATTTGTCTAAAGAACTTGAAGGAGTTCAAAAGAAAGGGAAGTAAGACTTCCACTACAGGTCATGTTATAGAAGTCAAGTTATTTTACTTCACTAACATTAGTATCAGATACTAGTAGTAGATCTCAAATTTTGAAAGATCAAGGAAGTAGATCACTTGTTAAGGGTGGAGAAATTTGAATAAAATTGAGCAAAAGTTGCTACAATAAAGATAAGATCTTTACTTATTGGGCTAGTTAGTGAACTAGACATTGTGCATATTATTTCTTGTTAGATAAGAAATGTTTTTCTTATTATAAAATAACTTTATTTCTTCAAATGGAAGTTGATGCATAATTGAGTAATGGATTCCACATCCTAAATCTCAAAACACCCATTTATAACAACTGCCAAAGTAGGTTAAAATAAGTGATTTTGAACCTTACTTACATAGTATTATCTCCTAAGGCAAATGGATAAGAAACACATTTTCTAAATACCATTAATGTGGTTATATGGACTCTTTTTGATTTTGGAATCAATGGAGACATGTAAATCTTATTTATTGGAGAGATAATTGAGACCTCATTCATTGAAAAGATGAGTAATCTATTATCTAATACATAACGATGTATGTGGGCCTATTGGAACAATAACTAGATATGTTTTTCAATACTTCAACATACTAATTGAAAAGTCAATGAGTATGGATTTATGTAACATAAGTTAGAAAGTCTTTGAAAAGTTCAAAGAATTCATAATGAAGTGAAAAACTAAATTGACAAGACAATTAAAGCTCTTGATTAGATCAAGATAGCAAATAATTTGAGTTATAAGTTTGATAACTATCTAATAGAGTGAGAGATTACCTCTTAACTCATTCCTCATGGAATGCCTTAATAGCATCTCTACGGGGAAAAGTCAAACCTTGTTGGACATAGTTTGATTATTGATTATTATCAAACATCTCTAACTCCTTCAATGTTTCTTTATTAACAAAATTTCCATACTTAACCATGTTCCATCTTAGACTTTCTTAAAGAAACCATATATGATATGGACTAGGAAGAAACCTAGTATGTCTTTACTAATAATTTGGAACTATGATGCTTCTATAGAGCATCCAACTCTGACAAGGTCGGATCCAAATTAGATAAATGTCTTCTGTGAGATACCCAAAGAAAGCTAAGGGTTATCAATTCTACAATCCATCTGAGAATAAAAGGCTTGTTACTTAGAATGTTGTATTCTTGAATAAGAGTACATCCCTTAAAGAATCAGTGGGGGGATGGTAGAACTTGAAGAAATTCAAGTATCACAAAGCATTTAAAAGTCAAGGATGGACTTGGAGCAGAAATCACAAAGTGTTGTGAAATCCTTAGCTCCGGTAGCACAAGACTTGTGTAAGATCAAATAGGATATGTCACCAAACCTGAAAGATATGGATATCTTATAAATCAGGAAGGAGGCATATTGCTAAATAACCAAGCTTCTTATGAAGAGGCTAATGCAAGTTTAGATTCTAAGACATGGCATAAGACCATGGGATTTGAAATGGGTTCCATGTATATTAACAAGGTATGAACCTTAGTTGACGCACCTAAAGGGTAAAACCTATAGGATGCAAGTGGGTTTTAAAAAGGAAAACTAAACATGGATGGTAATAAAAGTACCTTTAAAAGCAAGATTGACAAAATTCAATTAGCTTAAAAACCATTTAGATCCTGCTTATTGTAGCAGTATACCACCATTATGAGATATGGTAGATAGATGTCAAGATGGAAATCATCTTGAGGATGTGTATGTGACACAACCTAAAGGCCTTTTATGCCTAAAACATCTAGGAAGGTATATGAACTGCAAATGTTCTATTTATGGACTAAAGCAAGCTTTTAGAAGCTAGAATCTTCATTAAAGAATGAAGATAAATCTTGTGACTATAAAAGGGTTAGTAACTGCACAATTATAGTTCTAGTATTACATGCAGAAGACATGCTTCTTCTAGAACTAATAATATTCTCATTCTATAGTCAAGAGTATCCTTAAACACTTAAGAAGGACTAAGGATTTAATCTTGATAAATGGAAGATGAGCTCGTTGTAAAGGTTACATCGATGTCAATTTTTGAGTAATTTGAAAGACTTAAGATTGCAATCAAAATATATGTGTTGTCAAGATGGTTACGATGTATTCTTGAAAGGTTCAAAGCAAGAAACAATCATTGGTTCTACTAACAAATCTAAGTATTTTGCTATGTTAAATTATAAAAGAAGTCAATTTACATTTAATCATTCCAAATGTTTTGTATCCTATGAGTTTCCACTGTGATGACAATGGAACCATAGAACAATATAAGGAAGTGGATTAATTCAAGCATATACTTAAATAGTTCCATCTTTGGAAGATGTGAAAATATGCAATGTGCATACCAACAAAATTGTTGGGAACCCACTAGTAAAACCGCTTACGTAGTAAAAGCATAAGGGCACTGTAGACGTCGTTGGGCATTAACCTTATCGGCTCTAAGTGCAAGTGGGAGATTGTTGGAAATATGCACTAAAAGCCTATATAGGTTCGCATCATTTTGAATAAGTCATTTTTTGTTAAATAGTTTAACAACTTTTACATATCCTTGGAGTAATAGGTCATATGAGAGTTATTCCTAAAATGTCCCTAGTCAAGTATTTACGTGGGGACATGTAAATACATTAGGACTAGTGTGTGAATGTACTGATGATCTGATCTCACATATCATGGATATAAATGATATCAAGTCTTCACACGGGTACAGATTAAGAGTAATGATGTACTGGACAGACCCACCATGAGAACGTTGCATGGATCGTTACATGAATGTCATAAACGATTCTCAATGTGATAATGGTATATGTAGTCCTTTGACCTGAAGTCACTACGATTCCTACATAAGGAGTTTATTGTTTTAATACAATCAAACGTCTTCTGTAATAAGAGGACTATAAAGGTTGTGGTTAGGCAATGTACAAATTATGCAGAGGGATGTGGGTGATGTAGATGGGATTTGTCTCTCCTATGTGACAGGAGTGATATCTATAGGCCACTTGATGGAGTGAGACTAAGGAAATGCATGGCCATGCTAGAAAGAATAAATATTGGATATTTATTCAGATAAAGTCTACTCCGGTATCAAGTAAAATAAATTGGACCGTACAAGGATGACACGACCATGCCTTGGGCCCAATTAGGATATCGTGACAAAAGGAACAAACATATAAAATAATTATCACTTATAGGTTATGTTGTTAATAAATAATATTCGGACATAATGATGCATTGCTAGATGCCGCTCTTATTTTATATTAATAATAAAATAGTTTATTATTAATATAACCGAGTATTTTACCTATAGGGTCACACACATAGAGTAAGCCCATCAGAAAATAGCTTTTTATTTTAGTTGGACTAAAATAAGACTATTGGGCCTAACTCATTTAGAATGAGTAAGGAGCCTACTCTTTAGAGAGCAAATTAGGTCAAACCTAAGCCTATAAATAGAGCATAAGATGCTCATAGGCGGCGACCCTAAAGAGACACAAAAATACGCAAAAGTTGCAAAAGCTACATGCCGTCAAACTAGCATTTGGAAGGTGTAGCATTTCTGGTGGGAGTACTCGTGTGGACTCCTAAAGGACGAGGCTACGATTGCTTCGATATTCTTCAAGAGGTAATCCTAAAACGCAATTTTTGTGTGTGTTTGTCTTATGCTTTGAAACACAGTGCTTTGCAAATCCTATGGGAATCCTTGTATTTCCGCTGCTCATACACTAGGGATTCCTAACAGCACCTTCTAGGAACGGGCGTGATTATACCTAGGGGCCAATGTGCCTACGTGCATACCTCTGGCCCAAGTTCCCTTCACGTATGGTTACACCAACCACCCAACATGGTAAAGCCCGTTGGAAGAGAGCCTCATTGTGGCTCTGGCATCTAACGTGGACATGTCTATACTCCTAGTGTGGGCACACTGGTGCCTGCTATGCCATTCCCACTTAATCCATTTTATCACATCTTACCCTTTCCTAAACCTCACCAAATTTGAGACATCATACCTACATATTGTTACCAAGTTAATAGCCCAAGTCCTATGTCCAAACACCCCCTAATTAGATTTCATGTGCATCAAAAACTTTTGCTCAAAACAAGCATTTTACAGGATAGGTGAAATCATAAGTTAGGGGTTTTGGCACCAACAACTCATCATACATATTTCACCAAACCTAGTCTATGCATAATTTAGCATGCATTTTCACATAATGTGACTACGAACCATCGCTAGTGTGTGCCAATTTAGGGATGGATAGGTTTTATCGTCGCTAGTTGGGCCACAGTAGCGACAGTGCATGTCTTTTCTCGTTACTTAGTATTCAGTGCAGCGACGGTGTATGTTTAACCATCGCTATTTCTGCCAGGTGGCCTTGTTAGTGACGTTCTTAGTGACGGTCTACCACTGTCGCTAAGTTTTTAATCTAATTCGAACAGTCATCTTTCCCTAATCATTTGCCCTAATCAGTTGCCCTAAGTCTCCCTCTGACTCTGTCTCCCCCTCATTCTTTGTCTCCCTCCTTCCTTTCGTCGAAGCTCTCATGCCCTTTCATTTCGTCGAAGCTATCTCGCTCCCTCTCTTTAGAGCTCTCTCCCTCTGTCTCCCTTTATGCCTGCATTTGGAAGCTCCCTCACCGACAACTTAGTCATTTCCCTCTTCTTAAGTCAATTCTCTACAAATTTCAGACCATTACTGTACATTCTTTATCCATCTTGTGTGTGTTCTTTTTTAAAAAATATATAATCAGATGTATGTTCACATTTTAGGTTTTGTAAAAAGAGATTATCAAATATTAGTGTTGATATTTCTGATTTTTTTTTGTTGAAGTTGGGGTAATAAAAAAATCACCTTCCTTAATCTTAGATATGTGTTTTGGGTGATATATATTCTTATAATTTGCAAATTTGGGATTGTTGTGAAAAAGTGACTTATAAATTATTATACAAAAATGTAATCACCATTGCCCTATTTGTGAATCTCCATTCTTTTGTTTCTGACCTTCACATATTTTATTTTTTAAAGAAATAAGTTCTATTTTATATATAATAGTTTATGAGTTTGAATGAGTTGATTATTGACATAGAATGACAATAGCTTTGTTTTTGAGTTGATTATGTAAGTTTTGTTTCTAAGCCTTTATATAATAGCTTACGATTTTGAATGAGTTGATTATTGACATAGAATGACAATGCACATCATTAACCCATGTCACTGGACAAGACCTAACCACAAAAAAGGTCACATTATCACAAGTCCATAGGTAGAGCAAAGAGAATGTCAAATTGAGTAAATCTTAGTACCTTCTCACTCACAACACTTCCATTTACACTAGCATTCTTGGCAATTAATTTAAGAGGGTAACTAAGAGCTATTTTCATAATATCAACTCCAACCTGCAACAAATGAGAATTCCAAGGTCATAATCAGTTTAAAAGTTAGACAAAAAATAGTCAAGGAACTTACCCAAACACCCAAAATGAAAAAATATCACACATATGAGAAACTTGTAATCCTACCATATTGAATGACTCGCTTTTTCTTCATCATTATCAAGGTTATCCCTGATTGTATCAACCTTTGATGCAAGTCTCAATAGAGTGCAGCCCCACCAACTACAATACCTTCCTCAACAGTTGCCTGAAAGTCAACAAAATATTAGGTCACGGGCATAGAATGAAAAAAAGAACAAAGTATCTTGAGAAAGAAAAGATCACGTTTGTAGCATTAAGAGCATCTTCAACTCTTAATTTCTTTTCTTTAATCTCTATATATCCATTTGTGCTCCAACCTACACATGTATGCAACAAAACTTGATCTAGTAGATTACCTTCTACAGATTACAATATTGCCATATTTCAGTGAATTTATTACTCTATCACGGCCACGCCACCAGACAACTTGCAATTCTCTCATTCAACTTCTCCTTCTCATACTTTTGCTCTGCAGCCTGTCAACACAATTGTATTGTTAGAACATACAGAATAATGATCCATTATCCTAGTCTCTTATATTAGAGAGCTTACCCCTGTGCGACTATCATGTGCATGTTTTTACTTATGCATGTGTTATGTATATCGATCAATCCCTAAAAACTAGTTCTCCCTTTTGTTGAGAAATCATTAACATGTTTTCTACGTAATAGCTTCAAGAAACCTTGAACATGCCACATTAGCATGTGCAAACATTTAGGTGGAGAGAGTCAGAGAAAGAGGGAAGGAAACCTCAATTTAGTTCCTAAATTATGCAACTCTCTTGTTCACAACTTCCTGTGTACTTCTATCACCAACAATTGTGGTTATATCCTTAGTGAGCATTACCTTGGAGGCATGTCCTAGGACCTCCTTCCCAGTTTTATCAAGAGTAAGGCCAACCTTTTCTCTAATTACTGTATCTGTAAGCCAATTGAGAAAGGTTAAATTATCTTCCTTTGCATCGATGCTGTCAACTCCTGTCCCAGAATATGACCTTCTCTATTGTTCCTTTCAGTTAAATTATCTTCCTTTACGTAGGTGCTTTCAACTTTCTTTCTAGAACTTATATTCACTAGTTCCTCAGAAGCATGTTTCTCCAAGCCAAAGGTTAAGCTCCTATCATGTTTAAAGATTCTGGAGGACTCAAAAATGATTAACTATTTTCTTTGAAGAGAAACCAAGTTTGGGGTCTTTTTCATCATCAAGTCGTTCTTTGTTTCTTCTTCTAAGCATAATCTCTTCAAAACTGAATGGCCTTGTACGGGCTGCACTCCTTTCACCATAATTTTCCTTAGAAAACCAATTACTTTTTCTATTTTTCTCCTTCAAATGATTAGATCTGCTCATCTTGTATGATGCAAACAAATTATAGAAGAAAAATATAAAATAGAAGCTTAATTTGTTGATAAAGCAAAGAAAAACCTTAAATAGAAGCTTAATTTGTTAATAAGATAGTTATATATTTTAGTGAAAATAAAATAAAACATAATAAACAATATTGAATAGAGAGAGAACTTTCTTTGTGATCTTGTTTGGTCATTATTGAAGAAAAACATCTGTTTTAGGGTGTCTAAAGTACCTTGTCAAAATGTATCCTTTTTAGATAGCCATTGACTCAACTTTATTATTCTTTCTTAATGCTAAGTTCCAAAACCTTCCATAGGAAGAATGTAACACACTCTCCTTCATTTCATCCTCACTACTTTTTCAATTCATCATTCATAATTAGACTTAATTTTTAACCCTGCACTGAGACAGAGTATTGAAAAAAAATCCCTCTTTGTAATGGAAAATTAAGACTAATTAATCTTAAACAAATATAGTCAAACCCGTGTGACATGTCTATCCTTTGAATACTTTTCACTTTCAATATTGTTTACAAAGTGTTTAGTGGGACTAAAACAAGTTAACATGAGGCAACATGTTATTACTACTACTAGTTGCAAAACATTATGGCACCAGGAAAAATGTTAAGAACAACAACACGGCTTCACCCATTTGAAATGATTAGTATTGTGCTATTTCCACTGCTATGTAGGCATGTGATTGCAGGCTAATTAAATGGAGTACTCAATATTTTTATCTTTTTAATAATTATTATTTTTCATTAGCCATTTTTTGATTTGCTTTGGCCTTATAACTCTACTGTATACATTCACAGGGTTATTGATAAGACTCTAAACTAAAATTTGATTATAAGATGTTAAGTTTTATAAATTTAGTATCTATTTGATAACTCAATTAAGGCAAAATAGTTAAGAAGGGGGTATTATCTAATGGTAATAATAATTCCACACATCATTTAAGATATTATTTAATTTTTGTTTCATTAACAAATTAAAAATTTCCTTTAGCAAATTATAATTGGGCTGTTGGGATTCAAAGGGGCTGGTTGATGAACTCATGATATTCTTAAATATCGTGAATAATGCATGCATGTAGTGAATGTCGTGCTAAGATTAGTACCTCCAAATTCAAATGTTTGAGACTCTAGGAGTATGTAAACAAATTACTAAATTGTTTGATTATTTTTCCCTCTTGTTTTAATGTAATTACTAAATTGCACACATGGGGTAAGTGTCGCAACCTGGATCGCGACGGCGCGGCGAGGAAGAAAAACTAGTTTGAAACAGGGAGTCGCCACCAACGTTTTTATCCATAGGAAAAACATTGAAAAAAACTAAGTTCAGTAAAGCACTGGTTTAAAAAATGAGATTCAAGTTCGGGAGTCGGTTACGAGTAGGGAAGGTATTAGCACCCTACATCACCTGTCAGAAACAGTACCAAGATTGAAAATGCGCAACATAAATAGCCTTACAAAAGATGTTATATTTCTCCCCTTTTTATTGTATTTTTCCGAAAACGACAGAGTAGAGTAAGAGAACTATACAAACATGGGGTATCGGAGCGAGGTCAACGGGACATTTCATCCAAATTAATCTCGACTTGGATATAAGACAAGGAAGGGAAGAGAACGCTAACAAGACATCACGTCTAAATTAGACATCCTCAGATTAAAAATATAGGAATAGGGATAGGAAAGAGATAAGCGGGACGTCTCGTCCTAAGTATCCCTTCCCTATGAATTGTAGCGAGGTTTGAACAAAAACTAGGGGGAAATCAACAAGACGTCACGTCTAAATTGATTTTCACGGAAGCGACAAAAAGGAACATTATGAAAGAAACACGAAAGCAAAGAAATAAAATAGTAAAAAGAAATAAGAAAGATGGGCCCGATAGGAGTTGAGGTCCTGCTCCTACGTATTCTTGAATTATCAAGAAATCAGGGTTACGTAGTTCTGAATGTTTTTCTTTTAGGAAAAGATTGGGAAAATGTTGGTGGGTATCATTTTGGTGAGGAACCCATACAAGACGAAGTTCTTCGCACGTGTACGGATCCTATAGAGGTTGTGTAGACGGAAGTATTTTCCGTACGACACTGACTAAAAATTTTTTCTTTTTTTTGATTTTATTTAGATTTGAAAGAAAACACAGGAAACATTCATTTCCCTTTATTATTTTTTTTAACTACGAAGCAAAAGAGGGAGGGTAGCAGAAGCTACAAGAGAGAAAGAGAAACAGTAAGTTCGGAAAAGAGAGGGAAAATGAGCGAAAACCGAGTGGGAGAAGAGAAAACCGAGTGAGAAAAAGGGAAAACCGAGTGAGAAAAAGGAAAACTGAGTGAGGAAAAGGAAAACCGAGTGAGGACGAGGAAAACCGGGTGGAAAAAGGAAAACCGAGTGAGAAAAAGGAAACGTACCAGAGTGTTCTCCTTTCTGACAGGATGTGTGAGTGACTGTGCTGCGGTGGTGTGAAGGGTTGGCGCAGGGACGGTGTTATGGGGAAGTTGGACGGTGTGGTGAAGAGAAGGACGGTGTTGGTTAGGAGAGGGACGGTGTGGGAAAAGGATGATGGACCGAGAGAAAGAGGACGGTGCAGAAAGGAAGGAGTGAGGAGAGAACGGATGTGGATGAAAAGGAGAGTTTCTTCTCTCCAACGAAGGCTCCAGGATCCTTCCAGCCAAAGTTCCAACCTTCCAGCCTCCAACCCCCTTATACTCCTTCAGATGGGGTATTTATAGGAAGTTGCCGAGTGCTTGGACAGCATAGGCTTCCACTCAGAGTGGAGGCCAGCCTAGCCACTAACAGGTAGTGGGGGGACAGCGGATGGTGGGGAATTTTTAATTTCTCCACTTCTGCCCCCCTGTCTGCCACCTCCAGGATTCATGGATCCACTTGGGTGGTGGAATCCAAGTCAGCACGGGCGAACAGTGGAAATAGGGGTCGGTTTTTCTCCTTCTGACTCGGATTTAGTGCTTCAGTCGGTATACACCCATAGTGGGAAATAATTTGAGTGGAAAAGGTACTGTTCATACATAAAACCGACTGAAAGCTTTGCTCGGTGTTGCTTTGCTGGTCGGTGTGAGGTTGCTGTGAGGAGCTGGACGAGCAGAATAACTCTGGTTGAAATATTCAATCGGAACCGAGTGAAGAATGGCTCAGAGATGATTGGAATACGACTCGGAATTCGGTGAGAAGGATGGCTCAGAAATTGGTGAATAGTGACTCGGAAGTGGTTAAAAGGATGACTCGAAATTGGTGCAAATGATTTATTCAGTCCTGACTAAAGGATGACTCAACATTGGTGCAAATGATTCAATCGGTCCTGATTGAAGGGAGACTCGGTCTTGGCGCAAATGATTCAATCGGCCTTCCTGATTGATTCAGTCAGGAATGTCTGGAAGTCCTTTTTAATTGACTCAATCGGCACTTCAGAAATATTCTAGTTGGTTGTTGTGGTTTGAGGGGATGAGTGAAGAGGGACTTAGTACCGTTTGAGGTGCGGCTCGGAATCCGGCTGAAGAGGATTCGGAAGCTGGCTGAGATGTGACTCGGAAGCTGGCTGAAAGGTGACTCGGAAGAAATTCAAATGATTCAATCGGCACTGATTGAAACGATCTAATCGGCACTGATTGAAATGTTCCAATCGGTATTTCCTAAAATTTTCACTCGACTATTTCTTTAGGATTAAATTACTCGGAAAAACGTGTTCAGATTTCCTTAGGAGTCATTCGGTAGACTCTTTCTTCAGTCGGAAATCCAACTGGCTTTTCACTCAGAATTTCCTTCAGTCGTCAACCATTCCTTCCATTTGAAAATCTGACCATTACTTCCTTTCCAATCAGAAATGGCAATCATCAATTAGAGGGGCTTTACTCAGCAGCACTCGGTCTCTCTGTATGCATCAGTCTTCACTCAGAATCATTCCATATGTGCATCAATCCACTCGGATATCTGGGAGTCATCCTTATTTTTACTCGATTACCGACAGGTCAGAACCACTCTTTCTTTGACTTCACATTGACAGTTGTGAAGTAAGTTTCACTGGGAAGCTCATCACTCGGATTGAATCACATTGATTCACTCAGAATGTTGTCAATCGGTTTGGAAATAAGCTTCAACCCACTCAGATTCATACTTCAATCATGATGTGCTCGGATGTTGGGAGTGTTTTACTTGGAGTCATCTTTTACACTTCAATCAGAATTGAGAAATTGAGAATCTGACCACTCGGAGCCGGTCTTCTTTCCTTTTAGAACTTGTAACACAGCTTCAATCTTCCGAGTGTATTTACTCGGATATATTCACTCGGAACCCGGCTTTACCTTCGAATCATAAGAGTTTCATTCGACAATTGACCCTCGAATATGCTCACTTGGGACTCAGCCTGTTTACATCAGTCAGAAAAGCTTCTCTCAGCCTGTTCATTTCACTCAGAGTCGGCCTTATTTCCACTCGGATGGTCAACCGCTCCCTCGGAATCCTTCTCTTGGACAAGTCTTAGTCGGATTCAGGGCTCAGGAGTAATTCATTTGTGCATCAAAACTTGGATATATTCACTCGGAGGTGCTCTCTTTTCTATCAGAACTTGCCACCTTTTCTCTCAGAATTTGGCACTTGAGAATATGACCACTCGGATATATTCACTCAGAGTTGGTTTTGATCAGGAATTTGTACTCGGATTTACCTCAAGGCAATATTCCACTCGGCAATGCTTCACTTCGAGTCATTCTACTCAAATTTGATCAATTCAGAGTCATTCTACTCAGATTTACCTTCAATAGGGTAATATTTCACTCAGAAATGCTCCATTCTAAGTCATTTTACTCGGATTTGATCATTTTTGAGTCATTCCACTCGGATTTTTGTCCAACAGGGCTATATTTCACTCGGAAAAGCTTCAATCAGAGTCATCCTGCTCGGACTTGATTATTTTTGAGCCATTCTACTCGGATTTGACCATTCTGATTCAGAATTCAATATAAAAGAAGATTCGTTCCACTTGGACCGGACCAAAAGAGGTGTTCACAGATGCCCCTCTTTACTTCTTTTTCACAAAAGAAACACGAAGCTTCTATGTTTCTAAAGCGATAAGGAAGTAAAGATATGAACACCGATGTAGGGGCCAAGTGGGACCTCTTGATCGGTATGGCGTCTGATGGTGCTGGCAATCACGAGTCAGTGTGACCTTTTTTTCTCTTTAAAGACGAGCATTTCCCACTTCTATCTCTCTCCTTTTCTTTTTCTTCTTTTTTTTTAACTCTGGAAAAAAGTGGGTGGCTCTTCTTTGAATGACATGACAAGGAAGGATTGTCTTTTTATTAACAAAAGGTGAGAGGATTGGGTGTTGATTCCCAATTGATCAGAGATGAAGGATGCCATGTTCGGCGACAGATAAAGGTGAGGGTGTTGCCTCCTGGTTGACTAAAAGGTTAAAAGGTGCCATTTGATCGGCGACTGAAAAATAAAGGGGTGCCATTTGATCAGCGACTGGAAAGTAAAGGGGTGCCATTTGATCAGCGACTGGAAAGTAAAGGGGTGCCATTTGATCGGCGACTGGAAAGTAAAGGGGTGCCATTTGATCGGCGACTGGAAAGTAAAGGGGTGCCATTTGATCGGCGACTGGAAAGTAAAGGGGTGCCATTTGATCGGCGACTAGAAAGTAAAGGGGTGCCATTTGATCGGCGACTGGAAAGTAAAGGGGTGCCATTTGATTGGCGACTAGAAAGTAAAGGGGTGCCATTTGATCGGCGGCTGGAAAGTAAAGAGGTGTCATTTGATCGGTAACTGGAAAGTAAAGGTGAGGGTGTTGCCTCTCGGTTGACTAGAAGGTGAAGACCTGGGGAGATGCCCCAGTTTGACACGATTTGATTCAGGAGACTAAGGTAGAGATCTAAGGTCCACCGGGGGGTGTACGGTGGATTTGTTAGAGGAAAGAAATCTGAGGATGCCCCAGTTCAAGCTGTCTTAGATGATTTTGGAAAATCCGGCTGAAGGAGTTAGGGGTATTGCTCCTCGAACGGCGGAAAGATCTAGGGAGATATCCCATTTCTGGAAAGGTTGAAAGATTTTAGGGGTGCTACCCCTAAGCCAGGAAAAGGACTTGGGGTGATGTCCCAGTTAGGGAGATTGAGGACGCTTGGAGGGCGCTCCTTTTTGACAGAGTGAGACCCGGGGTGATGCCCCAGTTTGACATGATTTGAGAGAATCATGGGGAACTACCCCTTGCCTAAGAGAATGGATCTGGGGTGATGCCCCCAGTTTGAGTTGTCTGGGAAGTGTAGTCCCACTGGGGAAGGATTTGGTGATTTGGGGCACTGCCCTTTGATTGAGAATGGAAAATCTAGGGTCCGCCAGGAAAAAAACTTAAGATATGCCAGCTTTGGCGATTATGGTTCCACTGGGGAAGAATTTGGGAAGTGCCCCATTTACGAAGACCGAAAGGATTTTGTGGAACTACCCATTGATTGAAAGAGAAGACCCTTGGGGTGATGTCCCAGTTTGAGATGATCGAAGGTTGGTGGACTACCCCTTAACTGAAAAGGGAATATGGGGAGATGCTCCAGTTAGAATATGATTGAAAGAACCTTGAGGTACCGCCCCCTGATCGAGAGAGCAGATCTGGGGCGATGCCCCAATTTGACATGACTGAATTTTGGGATACTGTCCCTAGACTGGAAAAGAAATCCAAGGAGATGCCCCAGTTCAAGCTATTTCAAAAATTTAGGGTATTGCCCCTTGGTTAGGAGTGAGATCTGGGGTCCATCAGGGATGTATGGTGGCTTACCGAAAGAGAGGAATATGGGTGGGAGTGCTCCAGTTTGAGTTGCCCGAGAAGTGTAGTTCACTAGGGAAGGATTTTGGTGATTCAAGGTACCGCCCCTTGATTGGGAATGGATTTGGGGTGATGCCCCAGTTTTTTTAGAAAGATTGAAAGATCAAGGGGTACCTCCCCTTGGCTAAGGGAAGGATCTGGGGTGATGCCCCAGTTATTGGAAAAGTTGGAAGATTTAGGGGTACTGCCCCTAGGCTGGGAGAAGGATCTAGGGTGATGCCCCAGTTATTAGAAGATTGAAGATTTAGGGGTACTGCCCCTAGGCTGAGAGAAGGATCTGGGGTGATGCCCCAGTTATGGGAAAGATTGGAAGATTGAGGGGTACCACCCCTTAGCTGGGAGAAGGATCTGGGGTGATGCCTCAGTTATTGTAAGATTAAAGATTTAGGGGTACTGCCCTTAGGTTGAGAGAAGGATCTGGGGTGATGCCCCAGTTATGGGAAAGATTGGAAGATTGAGGGGTACCACCTCTTAGCTGGGAGAAGGATCTGGGGTGATGCCCCAGTTATTTGGAAGGTTGGAAGATTGAGGGGTACTGCCCCTAAGCTGGGAGAAGGATAAAAACGGGGAAATGTTCCTTGACTGGGACAGGAGAAATTGTTTGGGGAGATGCCCTAATTTGAGTTGTTTGGTGATTCAGGATACCGTCCTTTGACAGAGAGATCCCCTCGGGGATATATGACGGACTTCCTGGAGGAGAGAAATTAGGGGGATGCCCTAGTTTAAACTATTCTGGGGACGATTCGGGGTATTGCCATTTGACTAGGAGAGAAAGGGAATGGGGGAACTATCCCAGTTTTGGAAAATACGACTGAAGGAGTTAGGGGTGTCGCTCCTCGAACGGAGGAAAGATTTAGGGTGATGCCCCAGTTTGAAGAGGAATGATAGATTTGGCAGTAAAATCCCAAGTTTGAAAGATTTGGGGTTAACAGGACATCTCGTCCAAATTAACCCGTACTTGGTCGTTGCCTAGGAACAGGATTCACCTGACAGTTGGGATCCCCATTCTCGGTTGATTTTTTTTTGGAAATGCAACCCCTAACATGCCTCATGGACGAGATAGAAACCTTGAGAAGATACCAGCTCCAACTATGAGGTATTGATGGAAACCTCAAAGCATAATGGAAACTTAGAAAGGCGTCATGTTCGGCCACAGGAAGGTGTCTTGTCCAATGATTTGGGGGGTTATGAGAAGGAAACCCGAGGAGAGCCGGTTTCATTGAGAAAAGATGAGAGTAAGCCTTAGAGACTAATGGATAAACCTCAGAAAGTGCTAGTCTTGGCGGTTGAGACTTGACACATCTATTTGTCATGACGTCCTGCAAGAAAAGTTAGTGGTGCAAAACAAAAATTGGAACTTAAAAAGACCTCCTGCAAAGCCACAAACCTTAGAGATTCAAAGTGACCCATGACTGAAACAGAGCAGATGAAGCAACCCAAGCTTTAGAAATGTGTGAGGCCCAGTCTTCATAACGATTGCTTGAGGTGAGATCAAGTAACAGGGATATCTTATCCTCACGACTTTAAACCTTCATTACCTGAAAATTTTATATATTAAGGGAAAAACATATGTCTTACAGATCAGGGAAAATCTCAATACTAACATGTATCAAAGAGGTGAGATGGTATTTGCAAGTTGAGTGGAGGGTGGGAAAAGGGCGACCAGAGAAGTAAGTGAAGTTGTATAGGAAATATGATAATTGGGTAGAATAGGAACGATTTCACAAATCCTCTAGTGAACTGTTGAGAACAAGGTGTATCTTAATCCCACATCATGACTTCGAATTCACCATTTGACCATGCCTCTGAAAAAGGTAGTCGGACTACGGTCCTTATGCCTTAACTTGGAATCAGACCATTCTCATAAGAATCTTTAAATTATTCTGCCAAAATCTTGATCCCAATTTATCGCCTAAGCTGCCTATTCAGGTTTTCAGCCTACCAGATTGCTCTAACTTTTGCCTAAGCTGCCTTTTCAGGTTTGCAGCCTAGCGAGCTTTTCCTTTCTTATGACGTTTTCCACCCTTTTTCTTTCTTTTTTTTTAAGGTTGCGCCCTTCACAACAAAGGTTTAATCTGATTTGACAATGAGCTTTTCTTGATTTAGTCTCAGCCCATGGGGAAATGGATGTTATTTCAAATAGGAAAGTTTTCTCCAACACCATGTATCCAAGGAAAAAGGAATGAGCCCTTTTCCGGCACCAATGAGGGGACTTGTTCCAAGTCTTTGTCTTTTTGTTTACTCTTTCATCTCTTTTTGTTATTTTTTTTTTTTGAATGTTTCTCTTTTTTTTGAATTTTTTTTTCAAATGACCCCTTTGGTACCTTCGTTATGGTCTAGCTATTTTATTTGCACTTAGCCAATGTGGCAAAGAAGTATGATATTAATGGCATCACAGTAGACCACTCCCTTGGTTACACTGATATGGGAATAGTTATACTACTTTAAGGTTGGGGTGTTGATCGCGATACAGATGAAACATTGTTTTTGTCGCATTCTTAACTTGATAACATTTACACCCCCATGTGGAAAAGCGACAGTTTGATCTATAAATCAGCTTACCCCATTTAGTATATGTGTAGGGCACCAATCTTGAATCCCCTTTCTTTTTCTTTTTTTTTAGAGTATTTCTTGACCATGTTTACGTTTATGGGTCTTTAGCAAGCCTTCGTCATCCATGTTGGTCAATACTAACATTCCTTTGAAGGGTGAATATGCCATTAAGAGGTCTGGCATTATCTTCATTCATGTAGACCGTATGTCACTACCCTTATACTATAACATCTTCTAAGGCTATTCGATTGATTTTCCAGTTGTTTATGAATCCTTTTCACTCTGCGTGTTGACCTTGTTGAGCGCTTCGGGATAAAACTAGAAACATCCTGGTTAATTCGGCCAAGGAACTTTTGTCTTTGCTACCTTCTTCGTCAGCGTGATCAAACAAGCGGTCAAAGTCATGACATAGGATTGTGATCTCATTGTTCTCAAAAGGATCATTTTTGGATGAATGTTTTTTTAGTGTATGATGGCAAAGAGAAAGAGGAAAATAAAAGAGAACCAACGGATAAAGGGAATGTCAAAACAAATAAAGGAAGCAAAGGGAAACATTTTGAAATTTGATACGTATTTATTGAGAAAACCCGGAAATGATAAAAATATACTTTTTCCCTTATTACATAAAATATCCTAACGCCTTAGGCATAGCGTTTGGGTTGAAAAGTCATAAAAAAGAAGTTTAAAGTCGTAAAGAGCTAGGTAGTCTCCTGGTCACAAACTTCTCCACTTGGCGTGCAAATTAGAGAGCTTGCATCCTCTCCATACCTTCAGTCCCTCCTTATCATACTGATCCCAGAATTCTCATGATTAGACCTGGGGTTTATGATTATATTGGGACTCCCTTCCTGGAAATCTAGCCACTTGGCTTTAATCAGATACCTTACTTTGAATTTTAAGGCATAACAATCCTCAGTAGAGTGCCTCGGAGCTCCAGCATGGTAATCACATCGGGTATTAGGATTATAACCTTTGGGGTAAGGAGGAATCATTGGTTTCAATGGACAGGGCACCGCAAGGGAACTACGAATAAGGTGAGGTAAAAGTTCTGTGTAGCTTATGGGAATGGGGTCGAACCGGACCGGTGTTCGACTATCAGTGGGTTTTATTGTGTTTCGATCTGGATTAGGTGGCTGAGTCTGCCCTAGTGGGGAACAGTAGGGATGTGGAAGAGATGGTTTGATAGCAGGCGGATGAGAATGGGAAGATGTTTGAGGTATATATGGATGAAAGTAGAATTGGAATGGGAAAAGATCGGAGTCCTATTCAGGGATGGTGGCAGCCATGTAAGGTGTAGGGGAAATGGCAGGTTGAAAGGGGGTATGAGTCATTAACCTGGGTTGGGTCCTTTAACAGTTATAGGAAGTAGAATTAACATCTCCTTTTCTTTTCCCCTTATCTCCTAATGCAGACATTCTTGTGATAGGTGCCTCAGGCGACTGGGAGGATTGTGAAATATGGGGGTCCACTACTTACAAATCATAATCCTCTTGTTGATTATGGAACAGGGGAGAGTACTCTGAGGGTACTGCATAAAACAGGTTGTTGTCTGGGCCCATGAAGTGTTGTGGTGCATAAGACATGCCATAGGTTGGTTGAGGGTCAATGATGGGGTTGGTCCTGTTGATAGTGATGGAAGGTGTCATGGAAGAGGGAATTTGCATTTTCGTCAGTCCAGGAGGATGGAGAGGGGTGGTTGGTAAATGTTGATCATTCTTGATACCCGCAGAGGGTTCCTCCTCAATGATCTTTTTTTTCTAAAAGTCTGGTCATTTCTGCCACTTGCTTCTTTAGCTGATCAACTTCACTCCTGAGGTTTTCAATTTCTTGCTCTCTTTCAGCCATGAATCTCCTTTGAAAGTCTAGTAAGAGTGTCTTCCAGTGTCAGTGAAAGAAAAACAAGAAATGTCAGGTGAAAACAGAAGGAAGGAGAATGTCGTGGGAAGCAATTACAGGCTTCGGCGAGTATCCTTTGACTATTCCTTAGAACTTATTATTCAAAAGTACTAGGTATGGTAAACATGGAAATTAATATGGGATAATTGTGAAGACAGAAGAAATCTTTCATCCTGAGGCGGGAGCCCCGAGCTCAAACATTTTCTTCGGGCAACTACAGCCCTTATTTCTTAAGTTCAATCCCATGTTAATTTCCATAAATAACCAAAGGGTATTCGTTAAGTTCTGAATAGCCTTCCACAAAGATGAGGATAAAGAGAAGAAATTAATTGATGTCATGTTTTGGAACCGGTACTTCCCCATTGATTTAACAGAAAGCAATTTTTCTTGGGGAAACAACGATTACCAAGGGTCCAAGTCGCAATAGTCAAATTTTTTTAATCGTCATCAACGCCCCTGCTGGAGCGGAAATAAAGTTATATTTTTTTGATTTTTTGATGATTAGGAAAATCTATGACTCAGGACTCAGAGGTACACGACCAAAAGAGGATTATCTATTCATCCGAAGAATACTGTGTGTTTCAAAATGAGTCATTATTTCAAAAACTCAGTAAATCTGCGGGTGGTAGATAATTCATTTTTTTTGGATAAAAGGGAAAGCAAAAATGACGTAAGGTAAAGTAAATTTTGCCCTTTTGTGGCCTAGGTCGGGTTTTGTTGAAAGTCTTTTCTAGGCCCTATGGCTTGTCTAAAAGTGATTCTCCACACCGGGTGGTTTCCACTAGACATCTAGGAGGTCACCAGAGCCAAGATCCTAACCATGACAAGGACGCAAACAGTAGGGAATCCACTAGGTGCGTATATCATGAGAGGTCGAACTCTGGTTGAGGTTCTCACGAACATTGGATAGGAAGTACATCCCATACGATTCCGTTACCAACCTCTCCTAACTTAAGCTTCATTTGGGGCCTGGGTATAGGGCGCCACTCATAGGTGTGTGCAAATAACTGTGAGTGTAGTGTGTGGAAGGGCAGTCCATACCTTTTACCTTACCCCATTTTGCACAAAGAACAAACACAGAACAAAGATACAAAGTCCTAGGGTTCAATGATTGCAGAAAAGTAACATGGTCTTCTACCCTAGGGTTCAACAAACATGCAAAACATAGACAACGAAACAAATAACAAGATACAATTAAAACAAGAACAAACATTCACAACAATCAACAGAAAATAAAACAAGGGGAAGAAATCCGAGATAGCAACGGCTATATAAAAAGAACATGCGCTTTCAATCAAACTGGCCTGACTCTCTTAAGTGTCCCCAGTGGAGTCGCCATCTGTCGTAACCTGGATCACGACAGCGCGGCGAGGAAGAAAAACTAGTTTGAAAGAGGGAGTCACCACCAACGTTTTTATCCATAGGAAAAACATTGGAAAAAAAACTAAGTTCAGTAAAGCACTGGTTTAAAAAATGATATTCAAGTTCGGGAGTCGGTTACGAGTAGGGAAGGTATTAGCACCCTACATCGCCTGTCAGAAACAGTACCAAGATTGAAAATGCGCAACATAAATAGCCTTACAAAAGATATTATATTTCTCCCCTTTTTATTGTATTTTTCCGAAAACGACAGAGTAGAGTAAGAGAACTATACAAACATGGGGTATCGGAGCGAGGTCAACGGGACGTTTCATCCAAATTAATCTCGACTTTGATATAAGACAAGGAAGGGAAGAGAACGCTAACAAGACGTCACGTCTAAATTAGACATCCTCGGATTAAAAATATAGGAATAGGGATAGGAAAGAGATAAGCGGGACGTCTCGTCCTCAGTATCCCTTCCCTATGAATTGTAGCGAGGTTTGAACAAAAACTAGGGGGAAATCAACAAGACGTCACGTCTAAATTGATTTTCACGGAAGCGACAAAAAGGAACATTATGAAAGAAACACGAAAGCAAAGAAATAAAATAGTAAAAAGAAATAAGAAAGATGGGCCCGACAGGAGATGAGGTCCTGCTCCTACGTATTCTTGAATTATTAAGAAATCAGGGTTACGTAGTTCTGAATGTTTTTCTTTTAGGAAAAGATTGGGAAAATGTTGGTGGGTATCATTTTGGTGAGGAACCCATACAAGACGAAGTTCTTCCCACGTGTACGGATCCTATAGAGGTTGTGTAGACGGAAGTATTTTCCGTACGACACTGACTAAAAATGATTTTTTCTCTTTTTTGATTTTATTTAGATTTGAAAGAAAACACAGGAAACATTCATTTCCCTTTATTATTTTTTTTAACTACGAAGCAAAAGAGGGAGGGTAGCAGAAGCTACAAGAGAGAAAGAGAAACAGTAAGTTTGGAAAAGAGAGGGGAAAATGAGCAAAAACCGAGTGGGAGAAGACAAAACCGAGTGAGAAAAAGGGAAAACCGAGTGAGAAAAAGGAAAACCGAGTGAGGAAAAGGAAAACTGAGTGAGGACGAGGAAAACCGAGTGGAAAAAGGAAAACCGAGTAAGGATGAGGAAAACCGAGTGGAAAAAGGAAAACCGAGTGAGAAAAAGGAAACGTACCAGAGAAGGATGTGTGAGTGACTGTGCTGCGGCGGTGTGAAGGGTTGGCGCATCGACGGTGTTGTGGGGAAGTTGGACGGTGTGGTGAAGAGAAGGACGGTGTTGGTTAGGAGAGGGACGGTGTGGGAAAAGGAGGATGGACCGAGAGGAAGAGGACGGTGCAGAAAGAAAGGAGTGAGGAGAGAACGGATGTGGATGAAAAGGAGAGTTTCTTCTCTCCAACGAAGGCTCCAGGATCCTTCCAGCCAAAGTGCCAACCTTCCAGCCTCCAACCCCCTTGTACTCCTTCAGATGGGGTATTTATAGGAAGTTGCCAAGTGCTTGGACAGCACAGGCTTCCACTCAGAGTGGAGGCTAGCCTAGCCACTAACAGGTAGTGGAGGGACAGCGGCTGGTGGGGAATTTTTAATTTCTCCACTTCCGCCCCCCTGTCTGGCACCTCCAGGATTCATGGATCCACTTGGGTGGTGGAATCCAAGTCAGCACGGGCGAACAGTGGAAATAGGGGTCGGTTTTTCTCCTTCTGACTCGGATTTAGTGCTTCAGTCGGTATACACCCATAGTGGGAAATAATTCGAGTGGAAAAGGTACTATTTATACACAAAACCGACTAAAAGCTTTGCTCGGTGTTACTTTGCTGGTCGGTGTGAGGTTGCTGTGAGGAGCTGGACGAGCAGAACAACTCTGGTTAAAATATTCAATCAGAACCAAGTGAAGAATGGCTCAGAGATGATTGGAATACGACTCGGAATTCAGTGAGAAGGATGGCTCGGAAATTGGTGAATAGTGACTCAGAAGTGGTTAAAAGGATGACTCGGAATTGGTGCAAATGATTCAATCAGTCCTGACTGAAGGATGACTCAGCATTGGTGCAAATGATTCAATCGGTCCTGATTGAAGGATGACTCGGTCGTGGCGCAAATGATTCAATCGGCCTTCCTGATTGATTCAGTCAGGAATGTCTGGAAGTCCTTTTTAATTGACTCAATCGGCACTTCAGAAATATTCTAGTCGGCTGTTGTGGTTTAAGGGGATGAGTGAAGAGGGACTTAGTACCGTTTGAGGTGCGGCTTGGAATCTGGCTGAAGAGGATTCGGAAGCTGGCTGAAATGTGACTCAGAAGCTGGCTGAAAGGTGACTCGGAAGAAATTCAAATGATTCAATCGGCACTGATTGAAACGATCCAATCGGCACTGATTGAAATGTTCCAATCGGCATTTCCTGAAATTTTCACTCGGCTATTTCTCTAGGATTAAATTACTCAGAAAAACGTGTTCGGATTTCCTTGGGAGTCATTCGGTAGACTCTTTCTTCAGTCGGAAATCCGACTGGCTTTTCACTCAGAATTTCCTTCAGTCGTCAACCATTCCTTCCATTTGAAAATCTGACCATTACTTCCTTTCCAATCAGAAATGGCAATCATCAATTGGAGGGGCTTTACTCAGCAGCACTCGGTCTCTCTGCGTGCATCAGTCTTCACTTAGAATCATTCCATATGTGCATCAATCCACTCGGATATCTGGGAGTCGTCCTTATTTTTACTCGGTTACCGACAGGTCAGAACCACTCTTTCTTTGACTTCACATTGACAGTCGTGAAGTAAGTTTCACTGGGAAGCTCATCACTCGGATTGAATCACATTGATTCACTCAGAATGTTGCCAACCGGTTTGGAAATAAGCTTCAACCCACTCGGATTCATACTTCAATCATGATGTGCTCGGATGTTGGGATTGTTTTACTTGGAGTCATCTTTTACACTTCAATCAGAATTGAGAAATTGAAAATCTGACCACTCGGAGCCGGTCTTCTTTCCTCTCAGAACTTGTAACACAGCTTCAATCTTCCGAGTGTATTTACTCGGATATATTCACTCGGAACCCGGCTTTACCTTCGAATCATAAGAGTTTCATTCAACAATTCACCCTCGGATATGCTTACTCGGGACTCAGCCTGTATACATCAGTCAGAAAAGCTTTTCTCAGCCTGTTCATTTCACTCGGAGTCAGCCTTATTTCCACTTGGATGGTCAACCACTCCCTCGAAATCCTTCTCTTGGACAAGTCTTGGTCGGATTTAGGGCTCAGGAGTAATTCATTTGCGCATCAGAACTTGGATATATTTACTCGGAGGTGCTCTCTTTTCTATCAGAACTTGCCACCTTTTCTCTCAGAATTTGGCACTTGAGAATATAACCATGTTCGCCCGTCGGTTGTAACCGGGCTTTGTGAATTGGCAAGCGCACCAATCGTTTGTAGTTTTCGAAATTTAGATATCGTTCCACTGGGATTGAAAGTCCAATAACAACAGTAATCTTCTACTTACTATGGTAAATATGAAGGAAATTATGAACAAAAGAATGATTTATGTACAGTTTATACAATATTCACAAGATAGCATGGTTGAGTGATTCATAGGATAAAAAGAAAATAAAATCTATCTAGCATGGTTGAGTGATTCATAGGATAAAAAGAAAATAAAATCTATCTAAAAAGTTGAGTTGTAACCTAGAATAGGTAAGATACTTGAGATAAACACAGATAAACAAATTATGTTGGAAATTGGATCCCTAATCTAGAATAACAATAAGGAACTCAAAACATGCATGTTTAATCATCAAGTTTCATGTCATTGCAGCTTAAAATCATTATAACCGATCCCTCGTGATATAAATTCTAAGAATTCACCGTAAAGTCCGATCCCTCGTGAGCTTTCTCAGTAAAAACTTGCATTAAGACCTGGCCTTATGGCAACAATGGTTAACAACCCCTATAGAATTGAGATACCAAGGGTATTCCAACTTTTTACTTTCGTCAAAACAAGTTTCAATACGGCATAAATAATCATTCTCCCGTTTGACATTTACACTAATAAAACCAGTTTCGATACACATGAAAATCATTCTCCCGTTTGACGTTCATATTAATAAAAGGTTGAAATACTAACATGGACTTGAATCATAAACATGCAGAGGTCGAATTCACAACATTATACTCAATAGATTAGTTCACCAATTCCAACATAAATAGATTAGTTACACATGGTAAAAGTAAAAACAACACTTACAGAGTTTGACATTACGAAGAAGACGATGGAAACTTCACGATACAACGATCACAATACACCGAAACACACTCAAGTATCTAGAAAACTATTCTAGAACTACAACTCACAAAAGAAGTACTCAAAGTCGAGCACAAGAGAGAAGAGAAGAGAAGTGTATGGAATGGGATGCTATGAATGGTGTTGGATGGCCCTATTTATAGGGCTGAGCAAGGGTGCTGACGCTACGCGTCCCTGTGACGCTACGCGTCAGATCCCTGACTCAGCCTCCATTAAACACTTGATAATGGCCACTTTCAATAATTAATCTTGATCATGCCTGGCCACTTGGACATGTTTCCACGAGTTTTTGGCCATTTATGCTGATTGGGGTGGCCCTTGGGCTGAGTGGAGTGCCCATTATTGGGTCCAAGTGGGATGGTTGGCCAAAAGTAGGAGTGGAGACCACGCAGCACTGACGCTACGCGTGGCTGTGATGCGTAGCGTCAGCATCAAAAATAGCACTTGATGCTACGCGTGGGGTGAGGCTACGCGTCAGCTCCTCCAGTGTAATTTTCTCTTGATTTCTTAACTTTTTCACTGCAAAACTAGAGAAAATTGATCAAGGGCAGATTATTTTCAACAACACTCATTTATTGAATTTAAATCCTAATTTTCTAACAAATTAAACTAATTTTTATGAATTTTATGAAATTTTTATTTAAGCTTTTATTGAAAATTTGAGGACTAACAGACCACTTGGATATATTCACTCGGAGTTGGTTTTGATCAGGAATTTGTACTCGGATTTGATCAATTCAGAGTCATTCTACTCAGATTTACCTTCAAGAGGGTAATATTTCACTCGGAAATGCTCCATTCTGAGTCATTTTACTCGGCTTTGATCATTTTTGAGTCATTCCACATGGATTTTTATCCAACAGGGCTATATTTCACTCGAAAATGCTTCAATCAGAGTCATCCTGCTCGGACTTGATTATTTTTGAGTCATTCTACTCGGATTTTTGTCCAACAGGGCTATATTTCACTCGGAAATGCTTCAATCAGAGTCATCCTGCTCGGACTTGATTATTTTTGAGCCATTCTGCTCGGATTTGACCATTCTGATTCAGAATTCAGTATAAAAGAAGATTCGTTCCACTTGGACCGGACCAAAAGAGGTGTTCACAGTAAGCACTTTAGGTTCTAAGATTTTGAAAATTTTTTTTAAAAATAAAATAGAAGCTCGCATAGGTTTTGGTATAGTGCATGAATTTGAAATTTCAATACCTTGTTCCACAGGTGTTACCAAGTTCAAACAATTGTGGATTCTACAACTTCGATCAAGAAAATGGTCAGGGCTGGTTTTATAAAACTTTTTTCATATTTAGATGACATTTTTCACACTGAGCTATTTTGAATAACTAGAAGAGAATGAAATAATGTATATACTACTTGCCCCCTTATCCTCTAAAATCTTATGCTCTCAGTATGCTTATGGTGCTAGTCTTAAACAAATCATGGTGTAACAGCCCTCATTTTGTATGTTAGATTTTTGAAGCTAATAGTCTTGATTGCATGATGATTCTATGCGTACTGAAGACTGATTAGTGTTTTAGAAAAATTTTATGAATTAAGGAAGAGTATTAAATAAGATAAATAATAGTATTGATTAAAATAGTAATATTTAATGTGTATAATAATACTTACAGAGATTTATCAATTAGAACGTTAGAAGTCTAATAAGAATATTTAAAGTATTTTTATTCAAGTTATGCAAACTATGTAACTCCCCCGGTTTTGGCCAAGAAATTATCTGAGGGATTTAAGCCAATTATTTTTATCTCAAAACGTCACTCACATCGTCCCTAACAATTTTTACAAAGAACCTCAAGCCCATTTTTAACCACCTAAGCCCAAAAACTTTGATTTTAAGTTACCCGGGTAAGCCAAAATGCGCATCTGTACGTATTTAGGGCATAATTTCCTCTCCTGTTATTCGATTTGAGTTGTTCTTATCCCAAAATCTCCATACCAAATTTATCTACAACTTCGATGTTGACCACGAGAGCCAATTCTTACCCATAAATCCCAGAAATTAAAATACCATATTGATTCACGTTTTTCCAGTTGCTGCCTTGCACTATGTTTAGTATTTTTCACATATCTTCCTTGTATGACCATGAAATTGAACGATTCTTTCACCAAAATTTTCTTAGCTCAATTTTTTACAACTTTAATGAAGAACACAAAGCCCAAATATCCACAAATTTGGCCTAGAAATATAATCTTTGCAAGAAACTATAATCCCATCACAGCCCTACACTACTTTCATATTTCGGCCATAACTCCCTCATTTCTTAATGAAATATATTATACCATATACCAAACTAAAGATAACAAAAATACCTAAAACTTTTGAGTTTATCCTATTTTCAGATTCATCTTAGAAGACTACTTAAATCCACGAGCAAGCGACTGTCTCCTGCACTTAACACATCAGTTTGCATGAACAATTAACCAATCATGTTGTACCACACATTGCCACTTGTCTCAGCCATGCAAGGCCTTTCTCCACTACACCATCGGCTGAAAATGACAACTATCAAGTGCATGAATGCATGATGACACCTACCCCACTCACTCTTTGGCTGTGTGACTCCTTGGGAGACAAGGCAATGCATGCAAATTTTCACTTTCCTAAAAACTACTCTTGAGTCACCTTTGCTTTCCTTTCTTTTCCTCTAACTGAGAAAAATTCCAACAACCTTTTTCTCTATTTTCTCATACTTCCTTCATCTAAACCATCATCATCCACTCATCATCATCCATCCCAAATCACCACACCACAATTCCTAACCTCAAAAATTCAAGCTACCATCTTCCAAGACCATACCTTCTTCTTAAATTTCCACTAAGCAACAATGTTTTCCTCCACCCTCCACCACCACATTCACGTTAAATCCACCATCCTTCAAGCATCCATTTTCATTCTCCTTGATGAAGCCAACCATGAAGATCTAGGAGCAAGCCTTCAAGTTCTTCTCATCCTTTCTCGAGCATGAAAATTTGGTGGTAAAAGGGAGTAAATAGCTTGTTTAAAATCCATAAAATGATGCATGCATGGTGAGGTATAAGTGTTCCTTAGCACTTATACCTTGATATCTCCTTAAAGATCTTTGCTTCCAAGGCTTAAATCTAGAAAATCTTTTGGAAAAATTGAGATCTTTAAGTGGTATCATGGCTGCACCATGATTTTATTAAGCTCTTTAAGTTCTAAAATTTTTTATGACGAAGTTGCTAACTTGTTAATTTTTGTTGCTGCAGAAATTTTGTTATAAGTACATGCATGTGTTATACTTGTTAAATATGGTGTGTTCTTGGTTTAATTGGTGGTTTATGGTTTTGATGATGTTTTTAGAAATTTAAAATATCTTAGAATGTGTTTTTATAACTAATAATGAACCATTGTTGCTGCTGGAAATTTTTAATAGTTAGTTAAACAATTTAACATTAATAGATCCTAACGTATAAACTCGTGGAAAGTGAATTCAGTGGTTGAGATTTGGTTGCATGGCTTAATCCTTAAATTTTTGTGTGAAAAATAAGTTTTTGAATATTTACAAAATTCTAGAATTTTTCTTAAAAGAAGAAAGGAATGACTTTTAGTTGTAATAATTATGTGACATGTTTACGACGCTAAGAAAATGATTTAAAAGAATTTTAAAAAAAACACGTTCC
Organism: Clitoria ternatea; assembly: GCA_037962975.1. Classification (NCBI taxonomy): domain Eukaryota; kingdom Viridiplantae; phylum Streptophyta; class Magnoliopsida; order Fabales; family Fabaceae; genus Clitoria; species Clitoria ternatea. Next base: position 185,452,674 of record CM075669.1, read on the forward strand.
TTGGTAAATTATGGAAGCTTGAAGTTGCTGTATTTTTTTGTGTTTAATACCATGATTGATTAAAAAGAAAAAATTATGAATGTGATAACTGTGAACACCTCTTTTGGTCCGGTCCAAGTGGAATGAATCTTTTTTATACTGAATTGTAATTCAGAATGGTCAAATTCGAGTAGAATGGCTCCAAAATAATCAGAACCGAGCGAAATAACTCAGAATGAAGCTTTTCCAAGTGAAATACAGCCCTGTTGGAGGCAAATCCGATTGGAATGACTTAAAATGATCAAATCCGAGTAGGATGACTCAGATTAAATCATTTCCGAGTGAAATACAGCCCTGGTGGAAATAAATCCGAGTGGAAAAACTCAAAAAATGGTCAAATCCGAGTCAAAATGAAGAAAATTCGAATGGAATGGCCCAAAAATGGCAAATCCGAGTAAGATGACTCTGATTGAAGCATTTAGGAGTGAAATATAGCCCTGTTGAACAAAAATCCAAGTGGAATGTGCGCCTGTTAGGGTAAATCCGAGTAAAATTACTCAGAATGGATCAAATCTGAGTGGAATGTGCCCCTGTTGGAGTAAATCCGAGTGAAATTACTCAGAATGGGTCAGTTCCGAGTGAAATGCTTCACTGATGAAGGTGAATAGGAGTGGAATGACTCCCTGTCAGAGCCATTCTGAGTGATCAATAGCTGACTCTATTGGAGGATGAATGCTGAGAAGGATTGCTTTCTAATTGCATCTAATCCGAGTGAAGAAATGTTAAATCCGAGTGAGTGTTTTCTGATTGCTACTGATCTGAGTGAAAACAAGTCTGAGCGAAGGAAAATCCAACTCAGAGTGTAACTGGAAGGACAAATTTTGATTGGGGGGAAGCTTTTCCGAGTGAAAAGACCAAGTCTCCAAGTCTTGAGTGGGAAGCAAGCCCTTTCCGAGTGAAAATGCTAAGTTCCGACTGATCCTGTGCCGAATGGTCAATCTTCAATCGGTTCCCGGGTGACAACAACCGAATGAAATGATTTCTGAATGAATGTGTGCAATCCAAGACTCAGATTTGTGAAGAAATTCTAAGAAAATGCATCAAATAGCTGATTTCCGAGTGAAATTCCAATGTCTGAGTGGAAAATAGGTAGATTCCGAGTGAAAAAATTCAAAATTTCCAATTTCTGAGTGCAAGGAAGGAAGGTTCCGAGTGAAAATGTCCAAGTTCCATTCTGATTAAGAGCTCCCAAGGTCAGTTCCGAGTAAATTCTTCAAGCAGTGAAGTTCTGTGTCACTTTTGAAGGAATTCCGAGTGAATGCTTCACACAGAGATGAGATCCGAGCAAAATACATCCGACTGAAAGAATTCCGAGTGTTTCCTCTTCAATCAGAACTGAGAGTTGCTTCTTCAATCAGAACCGAGTGAGTCCTTTCACTCAATTACCGAGCCATATTTAAACATCACCGAGCTCATTTTCATCAAACCCGAGTCACCAATTTTCACCCAAATCTGACTCATCATTCTCACCCGGATTCCGAGTCATCCTTTACTCATTTCCGAGTCAATTTTTACCAAGTTCCGAGTCATCATTCTCACCTAATTCTGAGTTATTTTTACCAATTCCGTGTCATTCCTTTCAATCATTTCTAACCACTCTCACTCAAATCCGAGCCAATTTTCAGTCGGAAGCGAGCCCTTTCAAACAAATTCCCTTTCATCCCTCCTCAAGCCAATTACCGAGCCCATTTCCACCAATTCTCACCCGGATTCCGAGTCATCCTTTACTCATTTCCGAGTCAATTTTTAAACAATTACCGAGCTACTTCTCACCCAATTCCGAGTCAATTTTCAAACCAAGTCCTTTTAAACCCAATTCTGAGTCATTATTCAACCATTTCAGTCGGTTCCGAGTCACTTGTCACTCGGTTACGATTGAATGTCTCACAGCAACCTCATACCGGGCAAAACCACTCAGAAAGGAGTATTTTCACTCGGCCTTCTATGGGGAATGCTTTATTCCACTCAGAATTGACTCCCAGTGTGGATGAATACTGACTGGGAGGCTGATCCGAGCCATCCTCACTCGGATTTCCACTATTTTCTCTCGGATTTCTACCATCCTCTCTCGGATTGCACATGCTGACCTGGATTCCACCACCCAAGTGGATCCAGGAATCCTACAGGTGGCTGGCAGACAAGGGGCGGAAGTGGAGGAATTAAAAATTCGCACCAGCCACTGTCCCCCACTACCAGGACCGAGTGGAAGCCTGAGCTGGCATTCCACTCGGAATAGAAGCCTGAGCTGGCATTCCACTCGATAAAGCCTATAAATAGAGGGCTGAAGCTTCGAAACAAGGGGCATATTCATTAAGTGAGAAACCTCTGCTTGAATTCACCCTGATCCTCTCTCTCTCACACACTGTCCAGTCCCCTTCCAGCCACCAAACACTCTCCAACTCCCTCCTCTCACCCTCTCCAACAGCCCCACTCCCCCTTCTCCACCAACCGTTCTCCTCAAACCCACATCAACCGTTCTTCTTCCTTAAAACCACTAACACCGTCCAGTCTTCCACTCAAGTCCACCAAATCCGACCTCTTCACTCCTCACTCCAAACACTGTCCCTCACCAAACCGACCTCCCCAACTCCCTTTTACCACTCTGTCCTCACCACTCGGTACCGTTCTCCTCTCAACTCCAACATCGTCCCTCTTCTCACTCAGTCTCACTCGGGTATTCACTCTTCACTCGGTAATTTACTACTTTCACTCGGTATTTCCTATTTCCACTCGGTTTTTCCATTTTTACTCGGTTTTCTGCTTTTATCACTCGGTATTTCATTTTTTTTACTCGGTTTCTTCCATTTCCACTCGGTTTTTTCCATTTCCACTCGGTTTTTTCCATTTCCACTCGGTTTTTTCCATTTTTACTCGGTTTTCTGCTTTTATCACTCGGTATTTCATTTTTTTACTCGGTTTCTTCCATTTCCACTTGATTTTTTCCATTTCCACTCGATTTTTTCCATTTTCACTCAGTTTTTCCCTCTTTCTCACTCGATTTTCTCTTTTTCCCTTTAGTTTTCACTTATTTTTCCCTCTGTTTTCCGAATTTACTGTTTCCCTTTCTCTTTTGTAGCTTCTGCTACCTTCCCTTTTCGCTTCATAGTAAAAATATAATAAAGGGAAATAAATGCTTCCTATGTTTTCTTTCAAATCTAAATAAAATAAAATAAAAAAGGGAAATAAATCATTTTTAAATAGTGTCGTACGGGAGTACTCCCGTCTACACAACCTCTTTAGGTTTCGTACACGTGCGAAGAACTTCGCCTTGTACGAGTTCCCCACCTCAATAACATCCATCATCATCTCCCAAGTCTTTTCCTATAAGAAAAACACTCAGAACTACGTAACCCTGATTTCTTGATAATTCAAGAATACGTAGGAGCAGGACCTCAATTCCTGTCGGGCCCATCTTTCTTATTTCTTTTTATTGATTTATTTCCTCACTTTCATGTTTCTTTCATAAATGTTCCTTTTTTGGTCGCTTCCGTGAAAATCAATTTAGACGTGACGTCTTGTTGATTTCCCCCTAGTTTTTGCTCAAGCCTCGCCATAATTCATAGGGAATGGATACTTAGGACGAGACGTCCCGCTTATCTCTTTCCTATCCTTTTTTTTTATCCGAGAATGTCTAATTTAGGCGTGACGCCTTATTAGCATTCTCTTCCCCTCTCTATCTCATATCGAAGTCAAGTTTAATTCGGATGAAACGTCCCATTGACCTCGCTTCGACATTCTATGTTTGTACAGTTCTCTCACTCCATTCTGTCATTTTTAAATAAAAAAATACAACAATAAAAGGGAAGAAATAAACCATCTTTTGTAAGGCTATTTATGTTGCGCATTTTCAATCTTGGTACTGTTTTTGACAGGCGATGTAGGGTGCTAATACCTTCCCTACTCGTAACCGACTACCGAACTTGAATCTCAATTTTTAACCAGTGCTTTACTGAACTTAGTTTTTTTCCAATGTTTTTCCTATGGATAAAAAATGTTGGTGGCGATTCCCTGTTTCATTCTACTCCTACACTTTCTTTCTTTCTCGCCGCGCCGTCGCGATCCAGGTTGCGACAATAACTAACAAAGAAATTAAAAAGGGACCCAAGTTTAGGCACGAACGGTAAATTAGAAATAATGAAAAATGTATTTTTGTGGGTAAATGGAGGAATTTGGTAAAATTGTTTTGGAGGAGTATTTTGTGTTATGAGAAATAAATTTTGAGCATGAGAAAAATACCCAAATGAGAAAAATTAATTGGAAGAGTCTGTTATCAAGACCAAGGCTCGAAGTTAGATCATTGATAATGTCTCCAATGGGGTTAAGGATCCTTATCAGCTCACTCCGAACAAGCTTAATGACAGCCATTTGGTGTTCAATATTGATCCAGTGATACTAGATGAGACACTTGCCACTACAGGGGGTGAATACATTGACAAAGAGGTTGTCTCCTAATCAAAACGTTCTAGGGCTGATTTGGAGACTGATGACCAAATTGAAACAAATAGCCATAGTGACACTAAAACTGAGGGATAATTTCAAACTGAAACAAGCACAGAGTATGACTTTATCAATTCAATATGGACGATTATCATAATTAGTCATTCTTATTTTAATGAGTATATATATAGACATATATTTATAGTTTTCCACTAATCTTTCTTTTCATGGTTTTATCCACAGATGACAAGACGTAAACTACACTTCACTCGAGGTGGTGGTTCCCGGACTAGGTTATCCCGTCTTGGTACACCACAGCCGACTCCCACATTGTAGATTCCCACACCACAGCAGACTCCCACACCATAGTAGACTCCCACGCCAGGAGCAAACTCCTTCATTACCACATTTAGATGACCCAGGCCTCAAGGTGAGCCCTTCTCTTGCATCCCTCTACCCACTCTATTTTAAGTTTGTTAGTTGTTTTGTACTTGTAAATTATATGTTAGTTTTGTAGTAATTGTATACATTGAACTATACTAGGATGTTTTCTGCATGTAACAGGGCAATAATACAAATTTGGAAATGTTAGATTTACAAGGGAGACTCTGCCAGAATTTTAGTAGGCTCCTTGTGTCATTAGACCCGACTAAAGTGTTTAATTGATTGATTTGTATATAGTTATGTGTCTATATTGTTTGATTGTTTCTAACTGTTGCTTATTACAGCTTTGTTGATAGTAGTTACACTACCAAAGTGATTACTAAGGTTCTTAAGGCCCAGTGGGATGGTCCTTACATCTCTTGGACAGATGCTGGTAAGATTATCCAGGATAAATGGTTTGATACATTCTCGGTAAGTTTAATACTTTCTTCTGTTGTGAGTTTAATACATTTGTAATATCCCAAATTTTATATGAATGATTTAAAATGAAGAATAAATACCAAATAATTATATGTGGATTAATAAATATCCTAAAATGTTAAAAATAATTAAATTAAGATTTTTGGGGATTATTCATAATTTATTGGGGCTTTATGAGCTAAAATTATACCCGATTAAAATATGGGTATCGGACCAAGTATCTCCACTTGGGGTGCTATTGGTCAAGGCTGTTAAGAATATTATTGAGAGTCCAAATATGTATTCGAAATAATTTTTAGATAAAGTATTGAGCCCGAACAGAGATCCTGTATGTTGTAAAACGGAGAAAACTAAAGTGATAGGCCAAATTAAAATGTTAATTCCTTCCTTTTCCCTTACTCCTCACGACACTCTTTGTTTCCTTAGTAAATATACATTTTTTTCTTTTTCTTCCTTATTCCCTCTTCATCTTTTCTCCTCTCTAAACCCTTATGGTGGTGTGTCTTCTTCTCCTTGCCATTTTTGTTTTTCCCCTCAAGCTTGAAGGAGATTGGTTAATTAAAGTTCTCTCTTCCCCTTCTCTCAAATTTTCATCACCCACCATTCCTCTATTGAAGCTCATTGTTATTTATTGGTAGAGGTAAGTTTCTCTTCTTTTCTTTGAGCTTGAACCCTTGGTTATGGGTTTTGGGTGTTTGGGTGAGTAATAAATGCATATGGGTTGTTGAGAGAAGCCATTATTATGGAAAACCTAAGGTGGGGTGGTTTTAAATGAAAGCTTGATGAACCTTTAATGGAGTACACGAAATTAATGCTTGAAATGGTGGAAGATGATGTGTATTTATGATGTTGTTGGATCTTTAGTAAAACCCTAACTTTGGAAGATTGGGGAAAATGATAAATATGGATTGGAGAGTATGTTTTGAGAGGAAATATATGATATTTGAATGATGGGTATGAGAGAATGTGTTAGGAGAATATTTATTGGTAATGGTAGAAAGCATTGATGGTGGTAGATGGTCATTAATGGTGATTGACTACCATTGGTATGTGAATCTTTGATAGGTAGAGTTATAAATGCATAATAATAACACTTGAATACCTAACCCATGGTGGTTGTGGTGAAATTAATGAAATAGAAATAGCTTGATAATGAAAGTGTTGAATGCACCAAGTATAAAATTAGAATATATAAGTCTTGGTGATTTTGAATTGAAATTAATTATGTGGTGCCTTATGAAATGTAGGACCCATTTCGAATGACGAGGCGGGAACGTTGTATCGCTTGGAATTCTTTTCTTGAGGTAGGAGAGGAGTTTTATATTCTAAATGCATGAATTGAGTAGTGGTTGATTGTCATATGTTATAATTTACATATGTTGCCTTGCTTGTGTGTATGTGACCAATTAAGATGTTGAATATGATGATGACAATTGTGCTTGGCAATATGTATTGTGCATTTGAAATATTTTTGGTATGCTACATGGTGATGAAAAATTGCTCGGCTAGTGTTATTCCTTGATATGATGTGGTTATGTCTATATTCACCATAAATATGGAATGATCATTCTTGATGATGAATGAGAATGAATATGGATGATTAGCATGCCTTAGTTTATTGATGATTGATTTATGAGTATTGATAATGAAAATTGTATAGCTATTGTGATTGATACAAGATGAACTTGTATTGTAATTTATGAAAGTGTTGTGATGCTACATTGAAAATGTATGACAATGGCAATGATTAATTAAAATAAAATCCACCAAGAGTTTGAGCGGTGATGTTGATGATGATGATGGTTGATGAGTGGCATGATTATGATGCATAGTTGTGAGAATGCATATGATTGGCATTTGCATTGCATCTATGGCATATTGTATAGCTACCGGTGTTGGAATGTTAGGGGATTCCCCCGGTTGGCCCAGTGGGAGGGTGGCTCAGTGCACGAGCATCCTTGTTGTATCCCCTGTGACTTAGTGTGTAAGTCACGAAACTGCCCATGTTGTGCTACGGGGAGCTACATGTGGTTGACCCTTGTGGGGTTGGCTCTTGATAAGCAGGTGTCCCCAGTGGTCCTATGGATCACAGCTACCATGGTATGAATCATGGTTGGCCCGTAACACCTTGATGTTGTTATGTTGTTCACCGCAATCATCGTGAAAATGGTCGGTGTTGCATTATGGGTGATGCAGTTTGGTACCAGTAAGACATGGTGAATTGCATGCAAAATTATGATATATGTGTACACATTTTACTACTGTAGTAGGGGTATGGTTATATGATCATGGTTGACCCATAATTTGGTGTTATTCCTACAGTCGGATCCGCATGTGTCGATAAATTCCATTGTGCATATGCATTAGCCTAGGAGCATTTGCATATAGCATGGAGATATGGCAAGGTGTTGAGATATGGTGATGATTGATCCTGAGATGTGATGTTGGTTGTAATGAGTGAAATAATACCTAAAAGACAACAATTTAAAATATGAATACAAAGATATTAAATTGGTGTATGATGATGTTGTAGGTGATGGCCCATGATGAATAAGGGCATGTATGTGTATATGTATTGTGCTTTGCTATATATGGTGTTATATGATCACTATATGTGTACATGAGGAAGTAATGTTATTATAATAATGATTTCTATGTCTATTACAAAGCTTACATGTTGGTGTATATGCATATACACATAATCACAATGTATTCATATTCGTCATTTCAAATGTAAACTCACTCTCCCATGTTGTCTATTTTTAGCCTCATGATGCGGGACATTCATGGAGTGAGCTCATATCTTTTGAAGTACTTGTTTTGTTGAAGGAGGTATATAGTTGTATAGGAAGTGCCTTAGTCGGCAAATCATTGATTTTGTATAGCATATGGTGTTGAGATATGCTTATTATGTATCTAGATTGATGAATGTTGATTTTGAAGGTCATAGGTGAAAATTGGACCTTATGTGTATGGCTAATTTTTTATTATGACCTTAGTGATGTATGATGATAACTATGATGCTCATTTACTGCCCAAAGTGATGAATGAATGATGTTATCCATGAATTTAAGTTCTCTATGATGTATATATGAAGTTAAGTTTTAAGGTTTATGCAAAATTGAGGAACCAATAGGGTCAAAATAAGTTTTATGTGATTTTGATGGCATGTAATAGTTTCAACAGATTTAGTGTATGATTTGTGATTCGTAGAAACTAGAGTGGGCTAATTCCATTGAGAATTGACCCCTAAGTTGCATCAAGATGCCTCAAAATAGGTTAATCGTATTCATGCTCATAAGTCTCTCATTTTTAGGAATTTTTGAGTGCGGCCAGTGGCTACGCATTACAAATAATGTATTTTAGCTGGTGTCAAAGTTAGGTGGCCATTGGATTTGATATGAAAAATTTAGGGTAGTTAGAAGTTCAATTCTGTAGCTTTTTGGGCAGGTTCTGCATGATGTCTGTCTTGAATCGATTCACCATGTAACATCCCTGTTTTTAGTAGCAGACTTATTTGGTAAATTTTGAAGTATGAAAGGTCTGTAAGTGAGAATTGGTAAATAAATACTCTGTATATGATCTGTAATATCACAATAATTTCATTTTTGTGTGTAATTATGGAATTTATATAGACCAATAAAGCAATTATTCAAATTCCGAGTAAAAAAAGGGCTCTGTTCCGAGTGACAGAGAGAAATTCCGAGTGAAGGATTAGAAATTCCGACTGAAGGATGAAATTTTGAGTGTAAGATTATGTTGTCCGAGTAACATATGACCGAGAGGGTTACTACCGAGTGGAATCCTAGCTTCGGAGACATTTGGAGTGAAGTGTGTTCAAGAGAACCACTTCTGGGTGAAAATTCCGAGTCAAAACACCCTTGAATGACTTGTTTCCGAGTCAAACCTTGCCAAGTGCTTCCTTTTCTGAATGAAACTTCTCTGATTACAGTATTCCGAGTAAAGTGACTCAGTCAGGGATATATCCGAGTTCAATCCGAGTAAGTTTGTCCAAGTCAGGACCTCCCTAGTGAGGAAGGGGATAGCATTCCGGGTAGAAAGATCTCCAAGTGTGGTATTTTGGGCAGAGGAGTTCTGAGTAGGGGCATATCTGAGCCCAGTGTAACCTGTCCTAAGTGGCATGCCCCGAATATGAAATGCCGAGTAGAATATAGTGATGGAAACCCATCCCGAGTAGAATATATATAAGGCTTAGAACCAATTTTTGAGTGAGGCTTATGTTTATGACTCCTTTTCCGAGTGGTGAAAGCCTTAAAGGATTTCGAGTGAAACGTATTTTAAGAAAGGTTAGTCTATGTGTTGCTAAAAGATGAATAGCCGAGTGAACCCCGAGTTGGAAGGACTTAAATAATCCTTAGTGGTAAAAGCCGAGTGAACCTCTTCTGAGGGAAGAAGGGTTGTGATGGTTTTGATTGAGGTATACTCTAGGAGTCATATTACGAGTGAACGATGATATATGTATATTCCGATTGATTAAGGGTACCTATTCCGAGTGGCTAAGTATGAAATAAGTCCGAGTAAGACTACACTTAGTGAATCCCTCCGAGTGATGTGGAGTTTGAATAAATCCGAGTGGACAAGATTTCATTAGGTCTGAGTGAGACAATTTAGTGAATTCCTCCGAGCAATGAGAGGTCAGAGTAATGCCGAATGGAACTTGATGGTGGAGTCCGAGGGTATAACTCCGAGTGGGGGATTGGCACCTATGGGGATTTATGATGTGTTGTCCAGAAGTATTCTGGAATAACTTCCCTTGTGAGAAAATAAAAAGGGAGTCAGTTTTTGAAGTAAATTACCGAGTGAGAAAAGACTAGGTTTTGAAATAATTCACCGAGTGAGGACCGGTCAGGAGTTGAGTCAGTTTTGGAGTAGTTGGCCGAGTGATAGACTATGTGGGTGTGAGTCGGCCCTGGAATGATTTGGTTGAATGAATAATGGGTCGGTCAGGATTATCTTGCTGAGTGGAAAACCTTTGTGCCTTGAGCCGGTTTCAGGGAGATTCGGCCGAGTGAGATACTTTGAGTCCAAGTGAGGCAACTCCGATTAAGTTACCTCCAAGGAAGAGAAATCTGACCGAGTGTTTCAGGAAGAATCAGTTCCGAGTGAGTAACCAATAGGTGGAAAGTCGGTTTCTGAAAGGCATAACCGAGTGGAACTCCGAGTGAGTGAAGACTCGGATTCAGAATAAATTTACCAAGCAGGAAGTCTGAGTGAGAGAAAGAACTCAGTCTGGATAGGTTCTGCTGAGTGAGACGAGGAGTACTTGAGTCGGTTTTAGAGGAATTCCGAGCGAGAATTGGATGACTCGCTCAAGCGAGTCGGATTTCGCTTGAGCGAGATGGACCCCTGATGCATAATTCCTCCTTTCAATCAGCCCTTTCTCTACTTCGCTCAAGCGAGCATACAGCGCTCAAGCGCGCTCGACCCTGATACTCTCTTTTCTTCACTTCGCCCAAGCGAGGACAGCATGACTCGCTCAAGCGAGTGGGAATTCGCTCGAGCGAGACGGAATTTTCCTTTGCTGACCAGATCCACGCTCAAGTAAGCATTTCACGCTTAAGCGCAGATAGATTCGCCCAAGTGAGCCTTGAGTCTCGCTCAAGCGAGTCGGACTTCGCTTGAGCGAGATGACCCCTGTAGCTCTATTTCCTTCGTTCCTGCTGGTGACCGGCCCACTTGTCCACATAAATCCAAAAGGGATTGTCACAAACGGGTCAACTGCAGGGAAAGTTACACCAATCAAAGCACCTTTTATATATTTTAATATATATTCTCTTTCCATCATGCAAGCTGACGGTGGAAATGGCCAAAAGTCTCCATTATTCTCACCTAACCTTCACTCACGAGAAATCTTGTCTCCCACTTGCCTTTCTCATTATTAACCCAATACTACAACTCTTAGAACACACACACACACGAAACTTAGCAGCAGACACACCCTTTTTATTACTTTCTCTTCATGCAAGCTTCTTCCTCTCTCAATTTCCTTTCCTCCTCACTGTGAGCTGAAGCAAGGACAGTGAAGGGAACGTCTGCAACTCCATTAAGGTAAGGGGGGTATATTCTCAGGTATTCTGGGGAAATTCGAGTGAAAGGAAAGGGTTAAGGTACCTTTGGTCCTCACCTTTCCAGGACAGATTCGGTGTTGTTGTGAATTAAATACTTTAATTGTTACTATTTGTATATATATATTTGCTGCTAAGTGGATATACTCAGTGTTGAATTGTGAATAGATATGAGCTGTATTGGACTGTGAAAATACTAAGAATCATGGGTGTCTATGTGAATTCTAGTGAAGAATTATAAACAGAAGTCGGATTCTATAATAACAAGCTCGGTTTTTATCAAACCGACCGGATCATCTAAGATATACAAATACATAACTTTACTTATACATAAACTGATCCGATCATTCTGCTTGAAAGGACCACTTGGATGTTTATTCTTCTCGGTATCTTCATTATTTCACTCAGAAAACGCTTCTTAGACTGATTTCACTCGGAAAACATCTTATTTCACTCAGAAAACTTTTCCCAGTTTGCTTTCACTCGGAAAGCATCTTCTCAGTTTGATTTTATTCGGAATCAAATATTTTACTCGGAAAACTCTTCCTCAAACATATTTCACTCGGAAAACATTTTAACTTCACTCAGAAAACTCTTTTCAGTGATTTCACACGGAAACATAGTTATTTTCACTCAGAAAACTCTTCTCAGTTTGATTCCACTCAGAATCATGGTTAATTCATACGGAAAACTCATTTTCACTCGGAATCAAACTCATTTTACTCGGAAAAATCTGGTTTTCAACATTTTCACTCGGAAACAACTTATTTTACTCGGGAAACACATTTTCACTCGGAAACAACTCTTTTTACTCGGAAAACCTAGTTTTTTGACATTTTTTATTCGGATTTTCATTCAGAAACTCTTCTTTAATCTTTTTTTAAATTATTGGGACATTACAATTATCATTATTGTTCTTATTTCTATTATTATTATTATCATTATTATTGTTATTCTTATTATTATTATTAACTATTATTATTGTTATAGATATTATTATTGTTTTAATTACGAGTAATGAAAGAAGGAATATATTATTTTACTCTTCAAACAAAGTATTATTTAGCCAAGATATAACTGATATATTTTCTAGAATAAGAATGAATAACTTACAACGTTTAAATGGTTGATGGGATCCAAGAGCTTGTGAATAAATATTATGAGACTGGAAACACATAAGATACCCAAGGATCAAATGATAAAAAGAATGCATTTCGCATCATGAAAATATTTGTGAAGGAGAAAAATATCTAGAGCATACACTTGGTACAGTGGAGGACACTCACGTTCGATCTCCATGAAGAATCTTGGGAGTACAACCGGAACGGAAACCCAATGGCATCAGAGTCGCGCCTGAAGAAGGGTGAGACAATGTAATTCTGGTGTACTTTGACTAAATGACGGAGTGTAACTATGATCGCGGAGATCCAAGCCCCAAAATAATATATATTGATGAGAACCTGTGAGTTCATCCGTACCTTATGAAAATAAATGGGGGCTTGGGCGGACTCCGATCGCTCTAGAAAGAATGAGGAGATAATGAATTGATTTATTGGGCCCATATGCATCATGAGACTTAATTAACAAAAATCATAATAAACCCTACTCATGCATTTCCATGACAATATTTGTTTATTATAAGCTATAAATATGTCAATTGCATGATTTATGTGATACTATCTGTTAACTGGATTATGTCCGCACCGGGTAACCTTCAGGGTCTTGGGTTATACTCACCCTTACTGTTGAATATTAACAGAGGAACTAGGAAACCAAGAATCGGAGTTCGAGGAAACAGCAATACGTTGGACTTACTGAGAGTATTCATTAAAAGTAGGATATCTGTAGTTGAATAATAAGACCATGGATGACTGTATAAATATTAAGGGTGCCTGCGTGCCCCATTCTGTTATGAGTACAATTACTTACAGTTTGTGAATGACTATGTGAATTACATACTATTTGCTTCCACTGATCTGCCATTATTTTATAAAAAAAATATTCACTTTTTCCGAAAACTTGTGACCTCTCGGTTAAATAGGATGATCCTAGATAAAAGGGTCTGTCCTATCTAACCGAGGGTGTTATATGTTGGTGTATGCACTATGAGCTTTTATGCTTTTTCATTTGTATCATTTTTTTATGCTTATCAATAAAATAAATATTTCAGTTTAAAATTGTTTTAAAACGTATTTATCCTTGGAGTAATAGGTCATATAAAAATTATTCCTAAAATGTCCCTAGTCAAGTATTTACATGGGGACATGTAAATACACTGAGACTAGTGTGTGAGTGTACTGATGACCTAATCTCACAGATCATAGATATAGATGATATCAAGTCTTCACACGGGTACACATTAAGAGTAATGATGTACTGGACAGACCCACCATGAGAACGTTGCATGGATCGTTACATGATTGTCATAAACGATTCTCAATGTGATAATGGTATATGTAGTCCTTCGACCTGAAGTCACTACGATTCCTACATGAGGAGTTTATTGTTTTAATACAATTAAACGTCTTTTGTAACAAGAGGACTATAAAGGTTATGATTAGGCAATGAACAAATTATGCAGAGGGATGTGAGTGATATAGATGGGATTTGTCTCTCCTATGTGACAGGAGTGATATCTATAGGCCACTTGATGGAGTAAGACTAAGAAAACGCATGGCCATGCTAGAAAGAATAAATATTAGATATTTATTCGGATTCAGTCTACTCCGGTATCAAGTAAAATAAATTGGGCCGTACAAGGATGACGCGACCATGCCTTGGGCCCAATTAGGATATCGTGACAAAAGGAACAAACATATTAAATAATTATCACTTATAGGTTATGTTGATAATATTCGGACATAATGATGCATTGCTAGATGCCGCTCTTATTTTATATTAATAATAAAATAATTTATTATTAATATGACCGAGTATTTTACCTGTAAGGTCACACACATAGAGTAAGCCCATCAGAAAATGTTGTCTTATTTTAGTTGGACTAAAATAAAGCTATTGGGCCTAACTCATTTGGAATGAGTAAGGAGCCCAATTTTAGAGAGAACAAATTAGGTCAAACCTAAGCCTATAAATAGAGCATAAGATGCTCATAGGCCGTTCACTCAAGTGAGACACAAATTCACAAAAGTTGCAAAAGCTACACGCCGTCAAACTAGCAGTTGGCAAGTGTTGCGATTCTGGTGGGAGTGCTCGTGTGGACTCCTAAAGGACGAGGCTATGACTGCTTCGGTGTTCTTCAAGAGGTAATCCAAAAATGATTTTTGTGTTTGTTTTATGCTTTGAAACACGGAACCTTGCACATCCTTTAGAATACCTTTTTTTTCCGCTGCTCATGTTTAGGGATTTCCTAACATTACACACCACCTGTATGAATTGTTTGTGAATCGATTCATTGTGCCTTATTGCCACTGATTCATGAATTTCCTATGCATGAATCGATTCACTGTGGGGATGAATCGATTCAAGGACATGATTCATTGGTATTTTTACTATCTGGAACGTGTGAATTGATTCACTCACCTGATTTTCTGAAGTTGGAATGCATGAATCGATTCCCAGTGGAGGATGAATCGATTCATCTACCTGTGATACTTGTCCTTGGCCATTTGGGGTTCATGAATCGATTCCTAAGGGAGGGTGATTCGATTCATCTACCATATACATATGTCTTTGGCTGTTTGGGACACATGAATCGATTCATGCTAGCCCTGAATCGATTCATGCCCTTAACTCTCTAAAAAATTATATGTTTGCTATGTGTTAGGTCCCATTTAGTCATGGCATGATTATATATCAATGTGTAAGTTTATGTACCACTTTTTATTAATTAATTCAAGTGTCTTTAAACCTCTTTTTACATTTTTCCATAACTCCCAAAATAAATTATGTTTCCGCTATGCCTTGATGATGATCCTATGATTGATTATCCAAGGAGCACTCTTGATTGAATTTACATACATTCTCATATCTCCATATGTGGGATAGGTTATTTTAAATGATCCATGTTATTGGTTAAAGATTCACCACGCGGTTTCTTTCATTCTTTAATTGTTTTAACAATCGTAAAAAATTTACCCTAATTTTTATTGACCTTCAGATCGTCTCAACATTCATACATCTGTGTTTTATTTTGAAATCCCATTTCATGTTACAACATGACTATCAGTGGACAAAGAGTATGATTGATGAGATTAGGAACGTCTTTGCCACAAAGACCTCCAAAATCATCAAGAGTACCCTTTGGAAACTGAGGGATAAGGGTGAGCACCCTCGTTGGATCCCTGAGGCACACTGGGATGAGATGGTACAGAAGTGGAGAGATGTCTTGTTTCAATAGGCTAGTACTAGGCGCAAGGAAAACATAGCGGCTGATGTTGGTGCCTCTATCTACGCTAGGGGTAGCATTTCAGTCGTTGAGCATAAAAAAAGATTTGTAAATATATTTTGTTAAACATTTTTTATGAATGACTAAACATGTTTTCCACTAATAATTTTAATAAATTGTGAATTACAGGAGCTGAAGGAGCACAACGAGCCTTCATTGTATGAGGTCATGAAAATGACCAAGAAGAACAAAGCTAGTGAATGGGTTAACCAAAAGACCACAGACAGATATAGCGGTAATTTATTTAAATTTACACATGCTTAAACTTACAAATCAGATTACTAAATTTTATCATTATTTTACATTTGAAAGAAATGTATCTTGCCATGAGGGCCCAGAAGGAGGCTAAGTTGTTGGACCAAACACTTGATGGGGAGGTACCTCCTACCCTTTTTTCTTCTGACGATAACGCCATCTATATGGAGGTTGTTGGCGCATGAACAAGGAAGGGAGGGTGTTTGGTTTGGGAGGGATTGACACATAGCTTTCCAAAAAGGGGAAGACCTCTTCCTCTAGGCTTCCAGCAGATGTTGTTCAGGTTATTCAAAACCTGAACAATGAGCTAGTAGAGAAGTGCTGCCAAAGGCAACTTTTGGAGGAGTAGGCTACGGAGAATGGATGAAAGGTCGAGAAAGACCAACGACAGAGGCAGCCTTTGGAGGAGCAAGCTGCCAAGGACTGATGACGGGCTGAAGAGGATCAACTTGAGACTCGTCGACCGCTGGCGACGCAGCAGGAGTGGATCAATTGGATGATGGCGGCGCTTGGCCCTACCTTCTCCTCCTCTACTTCCCAGCCGCTCTCATCACTAACACAGGATCCCCTTCCACTGCGATCATGCTACCGATATTTTGACATTTATTTTTATTGTATTATTGTATAGAATTTTAGATAAATTTTGTTTACACTTTATCTCATGTTTAGTATTTCTCAGTATCTATTTTGTCATTTTCTTTTTCAAGTGAATTTGTCAATTTAATATTATTAATATATTACTGAAAATTCAATGAACAAAAACCCTAAATTATAATAATAATAGGCAATATAATTTAATATAAAAATTTAATATTTACCTAATATAATTAAAAAATAATTTATTCAAAAAATATAATCATCTTTTAAAAAAAAGGCTCACCCAGACATTAGCGAAGGAAAAAGACGATCGTTAATATGTAGTCAAGTAGCAACGACTGCAGCCGTCGCTAATATGTTCCCATGTAGCGACGGAGGTTGCTAATAGGTTGTCACTTAGCAACATCAGCAGTTATCATTAATATGTTGTCATGTAGCGACGGAGTCTATGGTTGCTAAACAGGTTGGCACCTTGCAACGGCAGCAGTCATCGCTAATATGCTCTCATGTAGCGACGGAGCCTATGGTCGCTAATAGGTTGTCACTTAGTGACGACAACAGTCATCGCTAATATGTTATCATGTAAAGACAAAGACAATGGTGGCTAATAGGTTGTCACTTAACGATGGTGCCTTTGGTCCCTAATATGTTGTTAGGTAGCGACGACATAACTGGTCGCTATTCTGTTGTCTTTTAGAGATGGTTAGCTGTCATCACTAAAAACTTCCCCATTAGCAACTTGGTCGCTACCTGAACATCACCAGTGACAGATTGAGTGACCACCCATGGGACTAGCTCAGCGATGGCCATACACCATCAAAAACATTCGACAACATGTTGTTCCCATCGCTTTTTAATCAATGACGAGCTCTGTAGCAACAACGTGTATCCCGTCAAAAATACCACCACTAACAGTGTTAGCGACGATGTTTGAGTGCTTTAGCGACAAGTTTGTTCTATCGTTGTTTAGTATTTATTTAGTAGTGAATATCATCATCACACATACAATGCATATGTCATGTTATGCTTTTCATCTTATTTCACTAATGCATTAAATATGCCATGTAGATCTGACTTAAGTGGGTAGTACTGCAGTACAACGACTTTACCATATCTCATATTTATTTATCAGATATTTATACCGTCATCCATCTTCCAACACCTGTCACCCTCGGTGACGCGGCTTAATAATAAATAATGGTGTTGCAGGGGGTCGACTCTAGGATACACTAACCAAGAACGTTCAGGCCCCTCTTGGCCTATAAGGCTTCATGCTCCCCTCATGGAGCCATCCCTCACTAGGGTTGGCAACAAGGGTCCTCTACATCTCCTTGTGTGTCCAAATACGTGTGGTGCATGATGTTAACACTCATGCAACTTATTATGAATCACATGCCCTCCTTGGCATTCAATTCTTATTAACAGAGTATATTATCATTATTGACATCATCATCATCCTCACACGTCATGAATACAATTCATATCATCACTATCTTTGGTCTACAAACCCATTCGTCATCATTCCATTACAATCATAATTATCATCATAAATCACACCCTAATCATAATTATTGTTTATCATTACATCACAAAGGAATACAATCTCAACCATCATTGCTATCAATTACAATACCAGAAAACATCATTTACTAACACAATCATTATCAATTATTGAGACGACCGGGAAAAATACGGGTAAATTTTTCACGTTTTATAAATCATTTTAGATAAAGAAATGATGTGGTGAAGTTTTAATTTAATACCCCGGATCTATGAAAAATCTGTCTCATATATGGAGATATGAGAAGGCGAGTCAAGAATAATTATTAAGAAGTTTTCAATTAAACACAACGAAAGAATCGATTAAAATGATGTCGTATGATTGAATCTAAAGAGGATGAATTCCATGAAGTTTAATGGTTCATAAACACCTCACTTAAACTCTTAAGAGTATGTAAATTTAGTGTACAAAACATTGTATAAACATGGCATAATTCGAAGATACTAAACTTATGAGAAAACTAATGAAAATAAGTAAGAACAGCGTCATGAATCGATTCAACTCCATGCATGAATCGATTCATGCATTACTGATGTGCCAAGTTTCTAAATGTAAGTGAATGAATCGATTCCCCCTTGTAAATGAATTGATTCATACGTTTTTAATGCACAGAGTCATGTGATTCAGGGGAATGATGCGATTCCCACATATGGGTGAATCGATTCACGCGTGAGTGAGTGCCAATAACAGTGAAAACAGAAGAGGTTGAATCGATTCAAGTACACAGTGTGAATCGATTCACACTTTTCTGCCAAATTGAATAGTGATTCTAGAACTCATTGAATCGATTCAAGGACATAGATGAATCGATTCAAACCTGTCCCTTGCTGTATTTTATGCAAAAAATCAGCTAGATTCCAACTTCTAATCACCCTATCTTATTCAAATCAAATCCAATGGCCACCAAAATTTGACACAAGCTAAAATATATTATTTGTGACGTGTGGCCACCGGTCGTACTCAAAAGTTCCTAGAAACGAGGGAATTACACGCATAAATGCGTTTAACTCATTTTTAAGCATTTGAGGCAACCTAGGGATCCATTCTCCATAAAATTGGACCATTCCTTTTTCCTCAAGTCACAATTAACATTTTAAGCTATTGAATTCATCACATCATATTAAAACTTCATGAATTATAATTTGACCTTACTAGTTCCTTACTTATGCATAAGATAACCATGGAAAACTTCAAATATACTTCACATAAGATTACCATTCATAATTCTCATCATTCATTCACCAATTTGAGTAAAGTTCAGACATCACATATTAGTACCATACACTACCAAGGTCATACCTAAAAATTGGGCATCTACATAGGTTCCAATTTTCACACATGACCCACAAAATCAATATATGTCATTTTAATTACAAAATAATAGATTGCTAGCCAAGGCACTTCCTATACATCTATTTACCTCCTTCACAAAATGTACTTCAAAAGAATCACTTCACCCATGAGTGCCCTGCATCACAAGTCTAAAAATGGACAACATGGGAGAGTGAGTCATACACTCCAAAAGAATGAATATGAATACCATATGATCATGTGCATATGTATCACAACATGTATACTTGCATTTACACATAACTCATCATCAACTATCATCATAAACACAATGATTTCAAAGTGACTGAGGGATCAGCGGTTTGAAATCATTCTTATGAATTTTGTAGTCGAGGGATCGATGCAAATGAATTTGATTGTGACGTAGAAATTATCTTTTCAAGTTGCTTACATAAAAACTTATGCAACTTACAGAAGGTGAGATGTGATGAAACCAATCCCTGTTTTACAAAACTGATTTCTCTCAAAAACCATTCACTGTTATCTTTTGCAATTTACTCTGTGTTATTTATTCACTTTTTCAATCAGCATCAATTTTTAACAAATCAAAACAAAATCTTCTGTCAACTCAATTTAAAACTAAGACTTTCATGCTAACACCTCCTCAGTGGAACGACAACTATACTATATTACAACCTCTATGTTTAAACTTGGCACATCCATTCCATTGAGTCCATATTATACAAACTTGATTCTCTTTCTCTGAATACTCTACTTCACTTCTATACAATACCAAGCTTTGGTTAAACAAGTTTTGTATAAACCCACAAAAAAAAGCATATCAAGTTTTGGCGCCGCTGCCGGGGAGGTGATTTAAGTTTGAATATTTTAGCATTAAATTGACAAGACAGTGTAAATAAATTTGTTTTCAATTTTTTTTGTGGTAACTTTGTTATTTTGAGTACTTGATTTATGATCTTGAAAGGACAGGGTACAAAAGAACAACTTGCATTTGATCCAGAGATAGACAGGTTCCTCAAGAAAATCAAGAAAGCCAAGTGGTACTTCCACACAGGACAAACTTCCTCTGATACAATGGATGTCAATAGCAACAAGCAAAACCCACCAAGGAGAACACTTGGAGACTATGCTTTACAGCAAGGGCCAAGACATTTCTCAAGAATTGCAATTCCAAACACTGTCAGAGCACTAGAAATGAAACCAGCATTTTTTAGTTTGATTAGTTCACACCAATTTACTGGAATGTCAAGTGAAGATCCGTATACTCACTTGGCCACATTCTATGAATTGGTTGGAACCATGGGATTTGACCAAGATGTTATTGATGCTGCATATTTGAGACTATTTCCTTTCTCTTTAGCAGGAAAAGCAAAGGAGTGGTTACAATCTCATCCAAATCAAAGTTTGAATAGCTGGAACATAGTTGAAGAAAAATTTCTACAAAGGTTCTTTCCTCCATCTAGATTCATCAAGGCCAAATCAGATATTATAACATTTAGACAAAGCCAAGATGAACCTTTTTGTGAGGCATGGGAACGCTTTAAATCACTGCTCAGAAAATGCCCAAACCATGGACTTGAAGATATTGCACAACTTAATATTGTTTACAGTGGTTTAAGGGCTGACACTAAAATGATTTAGATGCAGCAGCAGGAGGAACAATGATGACAGTGGATGCTGACCAAGCCACAAGGATAATAAAAGCTTTATCCTAAACAGACTACCAAGCTCAACATGATCGTCAACAAGTTCAAAGGAAAGGAGTCCTTGACTTAAACACTACAGATGCCATTTTAGCACAGAACAAAATTCTGACCCAACAATTGGAAGCATTGACCAAAAAGATATCCAATCTTCCACAACAATTACATGTAGTGCAATCATCACAACCAGTGCAACAACAAATACCTACAACATGTAACTTTTGTGGAGGAGATCATCTCAATGAAAACTGTGGCTCACAAGAAGCAACTGTATACTTCATGAACGACCAAGGAAGGTCTGGTAATTTCAATTCAAATTTTTCTAACCAGCCATTTCAGGGATGGAGAAGTAACCAAAACCAAGGCCAAGGATGGAAGCAAGAGCCCAGCTCTTCAAATAAACCATATCAAAATAATGGTCCTTCTTTGGTGGAGAGAACTTCTAGATTAGAGGACACCTTGGAAAAATTTATGCAAACTTCTTTAACAAGTCAAAAGAACAATGAGGCATCACTTAGGAACTTGGAAACACAAGTGGGACAACTAGCTCGACAACTTGCTGAAAAACAGAAACCTCAGTATGGAGCAAACACTGAAACAAACCCAACAGAGCATTGCAAGGCTGTGACCACACTGAATGAGGAAACAACTGAGAAAGAAGATGGACATGGTACTATCATCTCGGAAGCAGTACCTCATAAAACCAAAGATCCAGGGAGTTTTTCTATTCCTGTCACTATTGGAAATCTTTCAAAAAGTAAAGCTTTATTAGATCTTGGTGTTAGTGTAAATTTGATGCCATTATCCACACTTAAAAGTATAGGGGATTTTTCAGTAAAGCCAACAAACATGACTTTAAAAATGGCAGATCAATC
Source organism: Clitoria ternatea (assembly GCA_037962975.1). NCBI lineage: Eukaryota > Viridiplantae > Streptophyta > Magnoliopsida > Fabales > Fabaceae > Clitoria > Clitoria ternatea. Next base: position 185,474,807 of record CM075669.1, read on the forward strand.
AATAAAAACCCCTTATGGTATTGTTGAAAATGTTGAGGTCAAAGTTGATCAATTTGAATTTCATGAAAATTTTGTTGTCATAGATATGGAGGAAGATTCTGAAGTTCCTTTAATACTGGGGAGACCATTCTTGAAAGCAGCCAAAGTCATCCTAGATGTGGATGATAGAAAAGTAAAAATTCGAGTGCAAAAAGAAGAAGTCAATTTTGTTATTGATGAGACAAATCAATACTCAAAAGGTGTGCTTGAAAATCTGAATGAAAGAAAATCAAAACCTGACTTAGGCAAGGAGGTGGAAAAACTCAACACTCTCATCCACCAGCTCCATGACCCATATTGAAAAAACTATTAGGCGTCAAGCTAAAGATGATAAACAAGCGCTTATTGGGAGGCAACCCAATCTTTTATATTTTCTTTTCATCCTATTAATTTTACTTTAAGTAAATTTTATCCTATGATTGAAGTTTTCTTTTATTTTTCAGGCAGCTCATCAAATTCATCCCACTCATTATCCGAATGATAAGTGCCAAGTTCAAAGGGGAAGGAAGGACAAGTTGCATGCTCAAGCGTAACCTGCCACACTTAAGTTGGAACACCATCACGCTTGAGCGTGGTAACATTCGCTTAAGCGAGCAAGGAAAAGTGTGGTTCTGTCTTAAAATCGCTCAAGCGAGTGATTTCAGGTTCAAGCGAGTCAAGATGGTCAGAACAAAACACTACAGTATCCCTGTAGGCCAAATCAACCCTTGGATGGATCCTGCAGTTTGGGGCATACATTGTATGGCCTGGGGACAGTCCTACTTTGTCCAGGAGGGGTGAGACAGCAGGGCCATCATCATTACAGCCACTTCCTGCAAGGGACCTAAGGAGTTTGAGTCAGAATCAGTAAAGAAAATGATGAGGATGAGTTTTTACTACTTTTTCAATTTCTAAATTTTTCAATTTTTATTAACAGTTTTTGGTTTTTGTTTGCATTCTCTTTAGTTTTTAATACTCTTGCAGTAGTTTTCATCTATAATTGTTGGTTTGAATTTTGTTACCTTTCTCTGTGTGGTAATGACTATTTGGATGCAACATTACATGCTTGAAGTTGTAACAGCTTTGAAAAACCCAACCAAAGATTTAACTTTTTGAACAAGAAAAGTTTCTAAGCAGCAAAATATTTTAGACAGTAACACTGATTTTTAAAAGGCAAAATGGCTGAATTAAGAACCAGGGAATCGGAATGAATGTACTTTTGATTGTTTACATGCTTGAACCCTTTTCTGTTAGAATATGGAAGTAAGCCTTAATACCCTGGTGAGAAGTGAGAAACTTAAACACTGAGTGTCTCATGAGAATTTATCAAATTGTATTGCCTGATTTTCTTATTAACATTTTTTTTGAGAAATTAAGCAAGGAAATGATAAGGGCAATTTTGAAAATGAAATAACCCAGAGCCAAAAAGCTACCCTTTAAATATATCTTATTTTTTTGTAGCCCATTTTTGAGCCAAAAATTGTATTCAAACACCCTAACCCAAGCATGAGAAATAAAATCTTACCCTATCAGCATGCTTAAAAATTTTGATAAGAGCATAAAATACTTTTCCCAAAGGGTGATAAAATAAACTGAGGCTAAAAAAGATAATAAAGTTCTCCAAAAATTTAAACAAAAATAGAGAACTAGGAAAAAAAAAGAAACAAAGAATTCTGTAGCACAAAGGAAGAAGCCTCATAAAAGTTTGAAAAATCTCAGAACATATGCTCTTCTTTATGCATGCATTTTGAATCCAAGAAAAACCAAGAATTCTTGATAGCCCAGCCTCATTACAACATTGAAAAGACCTTTTTGATCCTTACTTATCTTATGAATTGATTTTGATTGGAAATGACCGGCAATGTTAATTAGGTAGTTCTCATGATGAATGTGCAACACACACACCTGGTGAGAAATAATGAGAGTTCCTTATTCTTATAGCAATTGGTTACCTGCGTTGTGAACAAATTAATGATGCATTACATTTCAAAGAATGAGTATTAAGGAGGTTATTTGCCTAAGTAAAAATTAAGATTATTGTCTTTTAAAATTTTATCTGCAACTGAATCTGATCTTATTGAATGCTTAATTTCCCTTCAAAAACTTCTTTTGCTTGAGGGCAAGCAAACATCTAGGTTGGGGAGAGTTTGATAAGTATTGATTAAGCATTGATTTCATGACTCATTTGAACCAATTTTGTAAAGACTTGAGCTAAATTGATGAATTATTGAAGGAAGTGAGCATGAATCTTTTAAGTAGTAATGGATAGGTGTATAAAAGAAAAATTGTGTTAAAAATCTTGGAAAGTTGCAGGAAATTCAACAAGAAAGCAAGGCAAGCTTAAGCTTGAGTAGGCAAGCTTAAGCTTGAGCAGGCAAGCTTAAGCTTGAACAGGCAAGCTTAAGCGTGAAAGATCAAGCTTAAGCGTGAAAAAGCAAGCTTAAGCGTGAAAGAGCAAGCTTAAGCGTGAAAGAGCAAGCTTAAGCGTGAAAGAACAAGCTTAAGCGTGATCGGGAGCATGTGAAGACAGCAAGCTTAAGCTTGAACAACCAAGCTTAAGCTTGAACAAAGCAAGCTTAAGCTTGAGAAAGCTTAAACGTGAAATCTGAGACATGGGCGCTTGAGCGAGTAACACAATATTAAACTCTCGCTTGAGCATGGTTTGTGCGCACCAAAAATAGCATCAGGACCCCCCCCCCCCACGCTCAAGCGTGAAAAGGGGGCGCTCAAGCTTGAGCTCGAGCTCGAGCTCGCTTGAGCGTGGATTAAGCATGGAGCAAGCGTGAGTTGGGTAGGAAGGCCACGCTTGAGCGTGGCTGCAGTGGTTTAAGCGTGAAACAATTAATGAGTATCAGGACCCTTCACGCTTGAGCGTGACCATCAAGCTCAAGCATGATTCATACAGCATGGGACTTCTAATTTTTTATTCACCAATGATGCGATGCCAACTCACCCATTTTCTTGTGTTTTTGAATGGCTCTGAAAGATGCTTCATGGGCTCTATGCAAGTAGGCAAGGGAAGATGGAGCATAACCTCTATAAATCAAGCAGAGAACAACATCAAGATAATCAAGTTGGATCGAAGAGATCATCTTCTTCATTTTATCAGACACTTTTCCTGCATTTTTCACTCTGTATTTATTGCAAAATCTTCTTAGGTGAAAATGCATAGCATGAGTGGCTAAATCTCCCTTATGGGATTGGTTGTAATCCATTTAATCTTGAAGTAACGCTGCTATAAGTTTTTATGTGTGTAATGAGATTTGATAAGTTTCTATATTTCCTTCTGCGTTTAATGCCTGAAAGTACTTGATCACTATTTTCTTGTTTTAAGTTTTCTCAAGTATACTGGGAAGTGACTTTTGAAAGCAGATCTGAATGAAATACTTGTTGTGAGTAGGTAGCCAGGGATGGCATCTAACGTAATAAACATCAAAACAATCGATCGATAATGCTGGGATGATTTCAAAGTGACTGAGGGATCAGCGGTTTGAAATCATTCTTATGAATTTTGTAGTCGAGGGATCGATGCAAATGAATTTGATTGTGACGTAGAAATTATCTTTTCAAGTTGCTTACATAAAAACTTATGCAACTTACAGAAGGTGAGATGTGATGAAACCAATCCCTATTTTACAAAACTGATTTCTCTTAAAAACCATTCACTGTTATCTTTTGCAATTTACTCTGTGTTATTTATTCACTTTTTCAATCAGCATCAATTTTTAACAAATCAAAACAAAATCTTCTGTCAACTCAATTCAAAACTAAGACTTTCATGCTAAAACCTCCTTAGTGGAACGACAACTATACTATATTACAACCTCTATGTTTAAACTTGGCACATCCATTCCATTGAGTCCACATTATACAAACTTGATTCTCTTTCTCTAAATACTCTACTTCACTTCTATACAATACCAAGCTTTGGTTAAACAAGTTTTGTATAAACCCACAAAAGAAGCATATCACACGTATCAGTGGTCTTCAGAAAGGAGTTTACCAAGAACTCCAAGTAAGTACTCTGTTGATGTTCTCTCTTTATTAACTGCTAAAGTAGAGGCATTATCTGTTAAAATTGATAAATTTGATAAATTAGGAATAGGTACTTCTAATCTTGTTTGTGAGTTGTATGGTGTTTCAGGTCATAATATTTCAGGTTGTCAGCTTGGAGTGACTCAATGCCGAGCCAGAGATGCAACAGGTGGATGCTATTGGGAACTATGGTGGTAATTATGGAAATAATTTCCAACAGCCACAAGGACCACCTGGTTTCCAAAATAGACCACCTCCCTATTAAGGCAATCAGAGTAATTTCCGATAGCCACAAGGACCCTACATTCCTTAGAAATCTAAGCTGGAGTCCTTGATGGAGACCTTTGTGACCAACTAGTTAAAACAAATTGGTGAGTTCTCCAATGTTATTAAGAAGCTAACCTCCAAGGTGGACACTTTTGCCACCCATAATAAAATGTTAGAGAACCAGATTGCTCAGCAGGCTTCATCCTCTCAAAGAATGCCAGAAACCTTTCTTGGAAAGCTCGAAACGGGACTATTTAGTCACACTATAGCTATCACTCTTAGGAGTGGTACATAGTATGATGGTCCGGTTGGCATGACTGAGGAGGAGGCCAAGAAAGAAAAGAAGGTGGAAGAGTCTTATTTTCATCTAGTAACTGAGAAAGAGAAATAAAGTAAAAAGAAGGAGGAGGTGAAACCATATCAGCCTCCAGTTCCATTTCCTCAACACTTGGCCAAAGCTAAGCTTGATAAATAGTTTGGTAAGTTTCTTGAAGTTCTTAAGAAGCTTTATATTAATGTTCCTTTTATAGATGTCTTGTATTAAATGTCGATATATGCGAAGTTCCTGAAGGACATCTTATCAAATAAAATGAAATTAGAAGAGGATGGTACAATAGCACTCACTGAGGAGTGAAGTGCTTTGATCCAAAGGAAGCTACCACCCAAGCTTCAGGATCCAGGTAGTTTTTCTATCCCTTGTGTGATTGGTGACATGGCTATTGATAGAGCACTATATGATTTAGAAGCTAGCGTTAGCTTAATGCCATTGTCTATTGTTGAGAAATTGGGACTGGGTGAACTAAAACCTACTAGGATGTCATTGTAATTAGCGGATAGGTCTGTTAAATATCATGTGGGTATTTTAGAAGATGTGCCTATTAAAGTAGGTAAATTTTTCATTCCTGTCGACTTTGTTGTTTTGGAAATGGATGAGGATTCTATGGTCCCTATTATTCTAGGTAGGCCATTTTTGGCAACCGCGGGTGCGGTAATAGATGTTAAAAATGGAAATTTGTCTCTGACTGTTGGAGACCAAAAGGTGGATTTTAGTTTGAAAGATGCTTTAAAGAAACCTTTTGATGATGTTTGTTCTATGGATTTTATTAACCAAGTGGTAAAGGTAGAAACTCTTCCTAAGGATCCACTTGAATTTACTTTATTAATTGAGCCTGCAGGAACATCAGATTGTTTGGAAGAGAATGCCCCACTTAAACATGATACTGAAGTCATGTGTAAGAAAGTGGTAAGCTCAACTGTTGAATTGAAGCCTTTACCGGCTTCACTGAGGTATGAATTTCTTGGACCCAACTCTACATATTCTGTCATTGTAAACGCTGATTTGAATCCATGTGAAATTGAGAAGCTTTTGAAACAACTTAAGTTATATAGGAAGGTAATTGGTTATACAATGGATGATATAAAAGAGATTAGCCCTTCTTTTTGCATGCATAGGATAACTATAAAGGATGAGAGTAGGCCCACAGTAGAACCACTTAGGAGACTAAATCCAAAAATGCAAGAAGTGGTTAAGAAGGAAATTTTGAAATTGCTTGATGCTAGTGTTATATATCTCATTGCTAGTAGTAAGTCCCATTCATGTGGTGCCTAAAAATGGAGGGATAACTGTTGTGAAAAATGATAAACAAGAACTAATTTCTACTAGGATAGTTTTTGGATGACGTATGTGCATTGATTATAGAAAGCTAAATAGCGCCACAAAGAAAGATCATTTCTATCTTGCTTTCATTGATCAGATGCTTGAGAGGCTTGCTAAGAACTCTTATTTTTGTTATTTGGATAGGTACTTAGGTTTTCATCAAATCCTCATCCATCCATCTGATCAAGAGAAAACTAATTTCACTTGCGCTTATGGGACATATGCATTTGGCCTGTGTAATGCACCTGCGACTTTTCAAAGGTGTATGCAGACCATCTTTTCTGACTTGATTGAGAATATGATGGAAGTTTTCATGGATGACTTTTCTGTGCATGGTTTGGATTTTGATGATTGTTTAACTAATTTGTGCCATGTTTTGCAGCGCTGTGAGGAGACCAACTTAGTCTTAAATTGGGAGAAATGTCATTTCATGGTAAGAGAAGGCATAGTTCTTGGACACTTGGTGTCTGAGAGAGGACTTGAGATGGATAAGGCTAAGGTGGAGGTGATTGAAAAATTGTCCCCACCGACCAATGTGAAAGGTATTCGAAGTTTTCTTGGGCATGTCGGGTTTTACCGGTGGTTCATTAAAGACTTCAGCAAGATTACCAAGCCTTTGACTAATCTTTTGGGTAAAGATGTGCCTTTTGTTTTTGACTCATCTTGTCTTGAGGCTCTTTATAGGATTAAACAAGCTTTGATTTCTGCTCCTGTGGTACAACCCCCTGATTGGGAACTCTCATTCGAGTTGATGTGTGATGCTAGTGATCACGCAATGGGGGATATGCTTGGTCAATGGAAGGATAAGAAGTTGCATGAGATCCATTATGCTAGCCGTACACTCGATGAAGCGCAAGAAAACTATGCCACCACTGAAAAGGAATTATTGGCTAGTGTCTTTGCTTTTGATAAGTTTAGATCATACTTGGTAGGCTCGCATGTTACTGTTATACTGACCATTCTTCCATTAAGTATCTTTTACATAAAAAAGAAGCAAAGCCTAGGCTAATTAGGTGGATTTTGATTTTGCAAGAATTTGACTTAGAGATAAAAGATAAAAAGGGTACTGATAGCCTTGTTGCTGACCACCTATATAGGTTGTCATTTGAAAAAATAAGATGGGTGATGTTGTTCCCATCAATGAGTCTTTTCCAGATGAACAACTACTGAGTCTTAGGTCCAACAAGTGCCTTGGTATGCGGATTTTGTTAATTTTCTTGCATGTGGTATTTTACCCCCTGACCTTGGTTTTCAGTGGAAAAAGAAGTTTTTTGAAGATGTTAAGCATTACTATTGGGATGAGCCCCTCCTTTTCAAACAATGTGCAGATGGTTTGATTAGGAGGTATGTTTCGGAGGATAAGTCCATGCCATCCTGGACCATTGCCACTCTTTTTCCTGTGGAGGCCACATGAGCACATCTAAGACAGCCTCGAAGGTATTACAAGTTGGGTTCTACTGGCCACACCTTTTTAAGGATGTATGTAAGTATATCCTGACTTGTGATGCTTGCAAACGAATAGGTAACATAGGTAAGAGGCATGAAGAAAATCAAGGTCTTTGAAAATCTGAGGAAGACTTAAAGAAAAAGAACGACGGACTCCGCCTCAAGGTGGACAACCTGGAGAAGCTTGTAGCCGATCTCCAGAAGAAGAATGATGACCTATCCACAGCGGTCCAAGGTGAACAAACCAAATATAAAGATGACATGACAATGTTTGCTCGGTCCGCCATGGATTCCTTTAGCCACGTGGTTCGCCAGGTCATTTTCCGCTACCGGGGTACTATGCTGAACCTGAATGGAATCAGTTTCTTCAACAGGTTCCAAGATGAGGAGTTGGTGAAGGAAGTTAGCGGAAAGTCCTACATCCCCTCTGATGAGCCCTTCAAGTTCACCCCCTTGGCGGTGGGAGAAAATCATACACCTCCTGAAGACCAAAATGAAGATGAAGGAGATGGAGATGTCGGTTCGTAGAGGGAGAAAGGAGAACCGGGCCTAATGAACCCCTGAATTTCTTTTTGCTATGTAGGCGGGATGAGCTCCGCCTTTTTTACTAATCATTTTGACTTGGCCCTTGTGCCTCTTAATCTTATCGGTGTGTAATCACCTTGCTTTTTATGAATGCAATTTATCTGTTCATTACCTTTAATTTTATTTCCTTATTGCTCTTATTATTCGAAGTCTATTTGCAAATATATCGATATTTATTACGGTCGTAATTAATCCGACATCGAACAAACTTTTATTATACATTTGTTAGAGTAAATTTTATTATACATTTGGACAATGTATCATATGAGAAATGTTGTTTTAGGTGAAAGTGAGAGAAATAAATCTTAACCGTTAGATCTTATCATGAATGATCGTGATTAAAATATATTGATCATGTGACTTTTTAAGTCATCATGTGACTCTGAAAAACTTTTAATCATGACCATCCATATATGGTTGTACGACCCAAATTTATTCTCTCACTCTCACCTAATACAACATTTCCCATAAGATGTCCTCTTCACATTTGTAATTAAAAAAGTATCTTTCATTTAAAAAGTATATTTAATCTGAACCGTTTAAAATAAAAGATAGTTTTTGGATGGTTTATGTTAGTTGTTCACAAGTGGGCTCAAGATTCCATGTCCACCTTAAAATTCATCAGCACAAGGAACCACATAGGCAAGCTTCATGAAGGAATCTCCAAACGCGTGAGAGTGAGCATCCAACAGCAACTGTTTTTGTCAACAACACCCATGTGAATTAAACTTATGATGATGACACATTATAAACGAATTTTGAACAAAATAATTATTAAGGAAGCAATACTACATGTATTTCATATTATAAGTAAATCCCTAAAATAAAAAAAAATCTTATTTTATAAATCCTTAAAAAAATTTACAAGCATTTATTACTTTTTTTCTTATTTTACTCTTAAATATTTAATAATTTTACATTTGTTTAATTAATATTTAGTAGTAAAATTTGACTTTAAATAAGTATAAATTTTAAAAATTTTAAAAATAAAAATTATCTTTTACAATATTAGTAACAATTACTCTATTAAAATTATGTATAATTATAAATAAATGCTTATAATATAAAATGGACGGTGTATTAAACACTTATGACTCCTTCGTGGCACATGTTGACATGCAGCAATTCTAGCATGACATTTCTTTTACCACATACAAATTTTAGGGAAGCACATAACATGAACGATTTTTTTAAAACATTTTGTTAGGATATGAAGGAATATTTTTTTTTTAAGAAAAAACTTATGGTATGTTTGGTTTGTATGCAATTATGAGAAAAAAAGTCAATAAAGAAAAATGTGGTTATGAGAATTTTTTTTGTGTTCGGTAAATATAATTTATATTTTGTGATTAGAAGATTTTTTATGTGAGTGTCATTAATATTTTTTTTATGTAAGAAACCTTCAGAATTTTGTGAATGATTTATTTAAAATTTTTCAAAAAAGTAAGTATGTCATTTAAATTAACTATAAGAAATTCTTAAGTTTGATAGTATCTTTGGAAAATATGGATATGGAAAACTCTCCCTTAATTTAGTTTTGATTCGCCTGGCTGCTTTTCACCGCTACATTTGAGTCTGTCGTAAATGTTTTGGGTTGGTGAAGCAGCTGCATGGCTGGAATGCTTTAAGAAGGTTACACGAGGATTCCACTTCTTTTTTTTCTTTTTTTTGCTTCCAACTTATTGTATTATTATTAAACTTTCTAAATATTCAGATTCTGCAAATTCCCCACTCACTCCCTCCACACACCTCTTCAACACAGCTGTCCAAACTCCAAAGATTCAATTCCCTCCCCGTTTTCGCGGACACGAACGCGAACACGATTCTCTGTCTCTTGCTTCTCTTCCACGCTACTTTTCAACCTCTCAGTCTCTCCACTTCCCTTATTTATTCTTTTTCTTTCTCGTCTTCGTCACTAGTGTTTTTTTCTGGCTAGTGCACTTTCCAAGTGAAAATTATTTGTTGAAGAAGAGAGGGAGCGTATGCCGGGAAACAAGTATAACGGTAACTCGAATCACATTCCGGGTCGGGTGGAGAGGCTATTGAGGGAGAGGGAGTTGAGGAAGAGTAGCAGGGTGTGTCACGTGAGCGACACGAGTGAGAGCAACGATAATGAAGGGTTTGAGCAGGAGCAGCGGGTGAAGAGAGAGGATGAGAAGTTGGGTGATGCTGTGGAAGCAGTTGGGGAAGGGTGTGAGAGGCAAGATGGCAAGGGTTTTAGACAGAGGCTTTTAGTGGTCGCTAATAGGTTGCCTGTGTCGGCAATAAGGAAAGGTGAGGATTCCTGGTCCTTGGATATAAGTGCTGGTGGCCTCGTCAGTGCTCTGTTAGGTAACTGCTCCACCTCACCTTTAAATTCAGACTCAAACTCTTCTTTTTTTCTTTTTGTCCTTCCAACTAGATATAGGTTCCAACACTGCTCAACTAAGTTGCTTTTTGAGAGAAGATCAATTATTGTTATAGAACGGCTACATCCTCCTTTAAGCACGTTGAATGAACACAAATAAATTTCCTTTCCACTCAATAATGTTCAACCACAATTGGAACAGGCACCGAACGAAGCAATGTCTAGGCCATACATGACATGTGCCGTCCATTATTGTTATTAAGAACCGTTTGCTTTTGGATTTAGTTAATGTGCAAATCAATCACTCTAACTGGAATCGGGAAAAAGAAAATCACATTGGAATTCACAATCCTTCAAATATAAGTATGCTGTCATTCTCACGAATTCTTATCATCACTATAGAGTAATTTAGTCAAGAGAGATAAAATTCACTTTGGTAATATATATTTAAGTGGGATTAGTCTTTGGCTCTTTGTCTAAAGGTATCCTTGATTCTGCCAAATAGGCATTGAATTTGGTTCTATAACTGTATTTTGCACAACTTGGATGTTTTTGGAATGGTATCTTTTTTGTGGCTTTTGTATTTTAGGTGATAAAACTTAATTTGTGACTTTTTTTTGTTGTTGAGTTCACATGTGACAAGATTGTAATTATCTGCTCGTACCCTCTTAACAAAGGTGTGAAGGAGTTTGAGGCAAGGTGGATAGGTTGGGCCGGTGTCAACGTGCCAGATGAGATTGGACAGAAAGCACTTACTAAAGCGTTGGCTGAAAAGGTACCATCAGAGAAAAAAGAAACTTTAAGTGCACTAATGTAATTGATTTTGGCGTTGCTTTTTAATTATGATTGGTGTTTTTCATCCATATGCCATTCAATTTTGATTGGAAAATGACACCCAATGCACCTTGTAATATTATCAAGCTTTCTTCATCGTTAAATAATTTTTGCAATTGTTAATATTCCCATTTGTTGTTTCCACAGTGTATTTATTTAGTGAAAGAAGATATGGTATATAATTTGTGAAAAATGTTGTCCTTGTGTTTCTTCTTGCTATCTGCATTGCAGAGGTGTATCCCTGTATTTCTTGATGAAGAGATTGTTCATCAATATTATAATGGCTATTGCAACAACATCTTGTGGCCCCTTTTCCACTACATTGGACTTCCACAAGAAGATCGCCTTGCCACCACGCGCAGTTTCCAGTCTCAGTTTGCAGCATATGAGAAAGCAAATCAGATGTTTGCTGATGTTGTGAACAAGCACTATGAAGAGGGTGATGTTGTTTGGTGCCATGATTACCATCTTATGTTCCTTCCCAAATGCTTGAAGAAATATAACAGCAAAATGAAGGTTGGATGGTTTCTCCACACCCCATTTCCTTCATCAGAAATTCACCGGACACTTCCATCTCGTTCAGAGCTCCTGCATTCTGTTCTTGCAGCTGACTTAGTCGGGTAAGTCCAAGCTGGATCCTCCATCCAAGAATCAGGATTACTTATCTTTATTCTATTTTTGATATGGGTACGTGCATCTTGTAATACAATTTTTTCATGGGAGCATTTGACAATTTGATTGGTTATATAATATGCCCTTTATTCTGCTTATAAATGTTTGCCATGGTATGCATTGACTGTTTAGGCTAGCTACAATCAACCACTACCTTAGTATGTTAACTTTGCCATTAACCTTCTAACCTGAGCCTTGGTTTGGCTGGCAACACTGAACTTGATAGGAAATCCACTTTCCCTGAAGTAAAGATATAAAGGATGGTGCTCTGAATCTTTGATGCTATGCCTCTGTTCATCTTGTTCTTGTCTGTAAAGAAGGGGAATTGACTTCCATTTTTTTTATCCTTTTTTGCAATTATCATCATACTCTTCTAGGCTCTATCTTATACCTAACTACTTCATAAAAAGCACATTATGAGCTTCTTCATGAAACTATTCATTTTTTAGTTCTAACTAATCAGCTCATTTACCTATGTTAAATTATTTAGTAATTAATTATATTGATTAGATTTATTCTATTCTTATGTGATTAGGATATTTGTATAATTTGTAACGAAGTAAAAACACCTCTCTTTTTTGGAGTGTTACTGTGTGGAACACCTCAATAAGCGTCCAATTAAAAAATTATTTTTTGTCGACTTGGACACCTGAGCTGACATCTCTATAGGGCTTGGACACTTGAGCTAAATATCTTTATAGGGCTCGGACACTTGGGTTGACACTTGCATATAAATGGTCACATACTAATATTGTTAAAAATATATTTTTTAACTTTTAGAAAAGTTGATTTAACTTAAATTATAATATAAAATATAAAAAATAATGTTTCTCATTCATATTTTAGGACCTATTATCAAGATAAAAATGTAAACTTTTGAAAGTTTGATTTGAGAATGTGAATATACATATCTTATACAAATGTTGGTTATCAATTTAGATTTTTTTTTGTTATTCATAATTTATTTTACTTGAATATTTCTCTTTCGTTATTTATACAACATATATATATATATATATATGTGTGTGTGTGTGTGTGTGTGTGTGTGTGTGTGTGGTGTCCCTGTATCCTATATTTCAAAAATCAGCTGTCTCTACGTGTTTGCGTCGAGTCAAGTTTGAGTCAAGTTGTGTCGGAGTTAGTGCTTCATAAGTAATTATGTATAATCTCTTATAAATGCAATAACTCTGCTATGATCTCTATACACGGAATTCATAACATGTTTTTTTGCTTTCTTCTCTTTCAACATGGTATCTAGAGTCTAACGAGAGACATTCCTTTTCAGTGATCCTCCAGTGAGCCAACTGCTCAATGTATGTCGCCATCCCTTTCTGACGGACGACCTCTTCATCGGCAGCGCCTCTTCCAGATCGGCCAAACCCCACTAGCACGGTCACCAACAAAGCTGCCACATGCCCGCGAACGCTGCCTCTTTCCAGCGTGATTTTCTTCACGCACTGCTGCTCCTAGCCGCGCTTAACGGTGTGTACGGCAACCAATTCCGATGCCATTTCTTGGGTTTTGCTTGTCTTGAGCCCCTCTACCCAGATCTACCCTTGGTTTGGTGTGTGGATAACTTTTTATCCTGTTTTAGCCCTTTTTCATGCAGTGTGAGTGTTTCCTCTCTCCCCTCATGACCCATGTCATTGCACTGCTCTCTTCCGAGCAATTGACTGGTAAGTACTACTCCAGATCCGACTCCATCGTCTTCCTACGATGACTTCCTGAAATAGTATGAAGACCATTAGGTTTCAGGTTCCACTATTTCTATTGCATGCACTGGTAGTACCCCAAAGGATAATAGCCCATGTACTATCAAAGAGTAACCTCCGTGGGACAACCCAAGATCTAATCACGAGTAAAAGAATACTTAGCAGGTAGACCATACAAGGGTAAGGACAAGAAGAACTTCTAGCGGTTCACAAGCTCAACCTCACGAGTAGCAGTAGGAAGTAATTCATTGAATTCACAGAGGAGACTATATACTGTAGCTAGATACAGGGACGGATCTAGACAATCCCGTAGGGGTGGGCAAAAACTAGATACTTTTTTGATTTTTAATTTATATTAACTAACAATTTTTGTACATTTTATATATATAATGTAATATAAATATAGTGTAATAAGAAAGAAGATTTTGTTCTATAAAAATTGTATATAGTAATGTTTAGTATACATATTTAGTTATTCAATTAATGATAAAAAAATTATTTATTTTAATCTAAAAATTAAAAAATGTAAACATAATTGCTTTTAAAATACTGGGAGAGAGGGGCAAGAACTCGTGCTTGCCCTCCCCTCCCTTCGTCCCTACCAGGATAACTAGACAAAGGACCCTTGAGCTGACGAGAGCTAAAGGTGGTCATGAGATCTTCACAAATTTGATAGAGCCGGTGGGTATTGTTGGTGTAGAGTTGCTTGGCTCGGTTCCAAATAGCTTTGCAGGTTTTATGACCGCGAAAAACATTACGAAGGGATGGGTCAATGGTGGCCCGGATGATGGAGTACAACTAAGCATCTACCTTCTTCCACTAAGGGCTTTTGGGCACCGAGACATCGACTTTCGACTTGGTAAGATGTTTCTCATACCCACGCCTAATAAGCCAAATTTCAATCATGGAAGAGGAGTAGTTCTTACCATCCAATGACTTGGAAGAGAGCAAGACAGTGATATGGTTGCTTAGAATAAGTATCGAGCTTAGAGTTATTGTGGGCAGCCATAGGTGTGCGGGAGGAGAGAGAAAATTGTGGGTGGTGACACAAAAAAGGTAAAATGCGTGAGAAATAGGTGGCCAAATAGGAAAATGAGACTAGACCAGGGTAAAGGAGGAAGGGGTGAGCAAAACCCAAGAAGCCTTATCAGAAAGCACCACTAGATGCACTGCCCTGCGCAGCTGGAAGGTGCGGCACATGGCAAAAACTGTGTCAGAGAATGGAGGCGCGTGCCTGGTTTGATGGAGGTGAGACCGGCGAGGTTTTACAAATCTCAGAGAGGTGCCTCTAATGGTACGATCCCAGTCAGACAAGACCCGTGGAGGTGGAGGTGGTGGTGGGCAGAGACGAAAAAGATGATTGGAAGGTTTCAAAACCCCAGAGAGAATTAGGGTTAAAAAAAATTTACGCGTGGCTCGTAGAGGATCATGGGAGAAAAAGAAACTCTCGTTATACTTTGGATACCATGTTGAGAGAGAGAAAAACGAGTGAACATATGAATTGCATGTATTGTGATTACGGTGGAGCTATTGCATTTATAGAGGATTTTACATAGTTATAGAATATACAATTACCCTAATTAAGATTAATTACATAAATATAGAATCAATCTATTAATCCTAATAATGCGCAATTACTATATTTACATAACTCTAACAAGCTCTAATTATTTGTATAATCTATTATTATGTACAATCTCCAATAAATGCAATAGCTCAGTTGTGATCATGGTAGTTAAAATCCTGATTTTATGATTTTTCAAAGGCTCTACGATTTAAATCGGTCAAAAAATCTTAATGTGGCCAAAATCTATCTGAATCTAGATTTAAATCTTAAATCCCAAAAAGCTTATGGTTTTTTTATTCCAAGTTTTGATCCATTTTGACCCAAAACCCATGCATTTTGACACTTTTCTACTTCTGTCCATGATTTCTACCACCATCAACCAAGTTCCAAGCATCTCAAGTCCTTCTCTAGGTTGTGTTCTATAGTTGCTTTTGAACTTGGAGACTTAGAGTTGTTAAGTTTCTAGTATAGTATGCTTTATGCAAGTTTATTTAAGTGGTTTTAGATGATGAAGCATATATAGGAATTTAATTTATATGCATATAAACATGTATGTATGAAATTTGTAAAATCTTATGATACAATTTATGATTTTTGGAACCCTCTTCGATTCAACTTAAAATCCTGATTTTGACTACCTTGGTTGTGATCTTTACACATGGAATTCATAATATGTTCTCTCACTTTCTTCTCTTTCAACAACCTACATAAAACTAACAACTGCAGTCACCCGATAGTTGCTCCAATTTGTGTGGCTAAAACTTTTGACTGCTGTCTAAATGTTACCAGTTTCCTTGTTGGCCAGTGATCAAACCACTGGTCAAAATGACTGCAAATCATTTTGATTGAAAACAGTTGACTGTCCTGGTAGTGTATATGCAGCAAGCAGCATGAGTACGCCTACAAAGTATTATGTTTAAATAGAGTTTGACAGTATGATTCTAATCCAAAAAAGGCATAACATGAGACAGAATGCAAATGAATACATGCCATTAAATTAAATTTATAATATTTTATGATAAAATTTAATAGGATTGAAATGTTGGGTGTATTACTACTACCTATGCATTAATTGTTGAAATGGGCGATAGTATGTAGCTTCTGTAATTCAAGTGATCTATGCTCTAACATATCCTATTTAGCTTGAATATATATATATATATATATATATATATATATATATATATATATATCACAGAATGCATGAACATGATGAGAGAAAAGAGAATAAGGCTCAAGCGGAAAAACTATTCTGAATATTCTCACTGAATTAATGATGAAGATACAAGAATATATACAAGGCGCCAAAACAGTTAGTTAGTTAGAACTATGATTAAACAATGGTTAGGAACTAACAAGGACTAAACTAACTAAGGTAAAAACTAACTAATGTCCAGCTGTGCAACTTAGCTTTCCTTCTGTCCTGAATTGAGCTTCATCAATATACATATATACATATACATATATATATATATATATATATATATATATATATATATATACTTTCATTTCTTTTATGTTCCTGCCTTGCAGTTTTGTCTGTTTATATGTTGTCTCCTTTGGTTTAATCATCTTCCGTTTTCTACAAATGCCATTGTTTTGATTTGGATAAGTATGACTTCTTTTGTGCAGTTTTCATACCTATGATTATGCAAGACATTTTGTCAGTGCTTGTACTCGAATCCTTGGACTTGAGGGCACACCTTATGGGGTTGAGTACCAAGGGAAGCTAACTCGAGTTGCTGCAGTATGTCCTAAGAAATTTGTCTACAAGCTCACTCTTGCTTTGTCATTTGAGCAGTTATTTAAAAATTTCAAACAAAAATTACCAATTAAAAGAGGAGGATGGGAAACAGAAAAGAAACTTTATTAATGAAACTCTTTATATAAGCCTTACCGAATTTCCATGTTGCACTTAAAAGTAAAATTGCTTGTTTAATTCTTTACCCCTTGAATTTCAGTTTCCCATTGGGATAGACTCAGAACGATTTATACGTGCTCTTGACCTTCCTCCAGTACAAGATCACATCAATGAATTAAAAGAAAGATTTAAAGGAAGAAAGGTGCATCTTTGTCTTCGTTTGGGTTCAGTGCCATGAGCCCATGACATCCACTTTTCTCTGTTGGATCTAAATGCTTATTTGATTTGGTTCAATCGATCAAAATATTATTATCACATCCTTTTAATGTGTTGACAGGTAATGTTAGGTGTTGATCGCCTTGATATGATTAAAGGAATCCCTCAGAAAATTCTAGCATTTGAAAAATTTTTGGAAGAAAATGCTTATTGGCGTGATAAAGTCGTTTTGCTTCAAATTGCTGTGCCAACAAGAACAGATGTTCCCGAGTGTATGCCTCTAACATTTTTTTATTTGCTGTCGTGTAGTTGCCTTCAAAATGAAAGGAAGTTATAATGTTTTCAATTTTATTTCTATTTTCACTTACTTCCTTCAATAATCAAATCTTATTTTGGTAAAAAGAATTTTTTGTGTATGTTATGGTGCTAACATTATGGGAATCATTTCAGAGATCTATTAGAGTAGTGTACATACTGAAGTGCGCCATTGTGTTTTTTTGAATCTATTTACTAATTTTTCATTAAAAAGGTATTTTGTTAATACTGAGTTCACAACCATTATGCCTCTTTGTACATAATGCTAATCCCTTGGATACTGAGTTTTGCTGACCTCTTCCCCCTTCCAATTTGATTGAAAAAGTTAACTGTGGGTATGTGCATACTGGTGTGTACTCATTTTCCTGTATATGTTGGAATATGGTCTTATCTTTGTCTTCTGAAAAACTTATTTCTTGAATATCTATAGATCAAAAGCTTACAAGCCAGGTTCATGAAATTGTTGGTCGCATCAATGGCAGATTTGGATCATTGACTACTGTTCCTATACATCACCTGGTGCGTTCTTCACATGGTGATGATCTGATAGAAACTATATTATTGCTGACTCACTGTCACATACAAGGACTTGCACTTTTCTTTTTTCATTCAATAATCTAATTCACCTGACTTGCATGTGCACAATTTTGTTAGTTTCTACTCCCCCTTTCCTCTTTATTTATTCTCTCTTCACATATAAATTAAGAAATCATTAAATATTTGAATAAATATAAACTAAAATACTTTCATTTAATTATATAGTTTTATTAAATAATGTCTCAACTTTATTAAAATAAAAGGTGATAAGAGAGATACATTAATTATAGGTGAACACAATTAGAAAAAATAAATTAATTACACCTTAAACTTTTAAATAATAATAGTTTTAGGATAAAAAAAATAAAGCTCAAAACGATTATAGGTTTAGACCAGAGGGAGTATTATATTACATGTTTATCATCACAACTCAAATGGTAAAAAAAATGATTTTGGGAGGAACAAGAATTAGAAGTCATTAACTTGCTTGTGAAACAAAAGGATACAGGAATGAAAACGTGGAAAATCTTAACTGTCAAAATCAATCTCGCGAAAATGGAAAGGAAGAAGAAACATAATTTTAAGGCACAATTATTCTTCATTAGATGTCATCTCAATCAAAAACAATTATTGTTGTATGTGTAATATTTCAGTTTTTTTGGGATTTTGTTAACCTCATTTTTAAGGACCGACTTTAAAGTTACACCACTAAAAGGAATAACTTTTTATTGAAAATAAATACATTTATTGAACTCTTACTTCTATGATGGCATAGTTATTGCATGTATTCCAATAAAAAGTTACCATTTTTGGTAACTTAAAATTAGCAACAGGAGAGTGAAATTAGGGGACTGGGGAGTTGGTTTCTGTTTTGCTGTAGTACTCTGATCTTCATTCCTTTCTGTCAATCTTTGTTTTTTTTTTTTTTTGAAAAAAATCATTCTTAAACAAATGTAGAAAAAAAAAATTAAAACAAAATATGAACTGTGGCATCTCTTGCTGAGTGGGATTACGAAAAGGTTTCTTTGATGTATCTGGTTGCAAGTCATTTGAAAAAGAAGTGCAACAATCTTGGTTTCACAAGAATTGTTCTACTAGGCAACGTGAAACTGTGACCATCAGTCTTACTTGAAGAACCAGATCGATAAGAATTGAGAAAGATTTAATATTCCTATTGTTCATGACTGAATATATTACAAATGCTTGTGTCTGATTCGGAAAATCAGGAGTAAATGTGAAGAATCCCGTATGACACAACAAAAATTGGTTAGAAGCCATGCGTTTTTTTTAAGTATGAAGGTTTTTTTCATAGGTTTGAACTTCTAAACTTATGCCGCTCATGATTTCATATATGAATGATGTTTTAAATGCTTATTAGTATGCATATTAATATTGAATATGCTTGATAATCTAACAGATATTTATCTCCCCAGGACCGCTCGCTTGACTTTCATGCACTATGTGCTTTGTATGCCGTTACTGGTAAAGTTTGTGTTTTTTAAGTTCCAACATTTATTTTTTGAGGAGTGCCAAATGACAACAATACACTAACATTCCCTTCTAAATGCACTCTACTATTGGTTAATTAATACTACCTCCGGTTCTAAATATAAACAAATATACCTAACTTTACACATATTAAGAATAGTAGTTGGAGGTAGTTATTTGCATTAATGTTACCACATATTTGATTTAATTTTCTAAAATACCCTTAGTATCATTTATTACATAAAGAATTAGTGACCTTGGAAATATATATGATGAGGACATATTTGGTAAACAAGCATTTAATGACATTGGGAAAGTCTAATTATGCTTATATTAAGGGACCAAAAAATTCCACTAAAATTTACTTATATTTGGAACCGGAGGTAGTATTTATTAAAACTACAAAATCACAGGTGGAGCTCATTAAATAAGGAGTGGTACCCATAAAATATTTTAATTCCCTAAAAATTTAATCCAGTAGTAGTGTGTAAAGAGGATCTTGTTAGAGTGTGTTGCTAACTTGCTATCATTTCCCTATATATTTATTGAATAATTTTTCTTGTTAGATTGATTATCAACATATAACAATACTCTCCCCGGTATTATAAACTCTTAAAAGTTAGTTTCTATAAAAGAAAATTTAATATAACACTCATTAATTATTTTTAGACTAAAATATCTCTATTGAATGAGGAACTCTTATTGAAGTTTAAAAACATAATAAGTGAATAAAATTAGTAGATGTAGAATATTTAAGAAAAAAAATGACATTTCTATTGATTGTAAAGGTAATTTTGGAGAATTGTCTCTTATTTAAAACAAAGTTAATAATTTTAACTAAACTAACCAATTTTATTAATACTTGTGAATTAGGTAAAATAGTTTTACAGAGATACATTCTTTTCATTAGTGTCATCAAATATTTAATGTAATAACCTAAAATATTTCTAATATCATTTATTCCATAAAACATTAATTGTTTGAGAATATGTATATAAAAATGATATATTTAATATATAAACATTGAAGGACATCGGAAAGGATAATTTTGTTTAGATTATGAAAAAAAATTGACTAAAATTTATTTATATTTAATAATAAATTTGAGTTTAAAAGAAGAGAAACTTAAAAGATAAAATTATCTTTTATAATATCAAATATAATAATTACTTTCTTAAAATTATATCTCTTCGTAAATAATATCTTGGAAAAATTAACCATTTGTAATGTTATTTTCAAAAATGATTCCCAACGATTTTTATGAGTTTATTTAACCTATGTAATCTTGTACAAATTAAAAGGTAAAAAAATAAAAAGTTTTTCTTTAAAAATATCAATAATATAAGAATGAATATATAATAATAATAATAATAATAATAATAATAATAATAATCCATAAAAAATAATATTTAAAAGGATGACTATATAATAATAATAATAATCCAGAGAAAAAAAATAAAATAACAACACAAATGAATAACGCATATTTCAACACAATTTTCCGCAACAGACAGTATCAACGTACAGTTTTCACAATGTACTAACCTAAAAGAAAATTCGTTTTGGAGCAGAAGCATGTAATATGAATCATTGTAGAACTTAGTAATGCACAACAGGGAGGGTCGTGTGACTGTAAACTAACTCTTTCAGCAATCAAGTCATATGAAGCAAACTTAGTATCAGTCTCACAAAGTACCTACCCACGACGGAGGAAGGACGCTTTGCCATGACCTTTGCGGAGGAGGGAGGCGTCGCAGCAGAACGCTCCGACCAAGATAACGTGCGCTCGCTGCGAAGGGGAGAAGAAAGGACGCCACAGGACTCTTCGAACGGAGAGCGGCAGCGATAATATGTGTTGTGGAGAGAGGGGGAGAAGAAATGAAAAGCTTGGGTTCAAATGTTCAATGCATTACTGAAAATGAAGATCGGTTATCATGATTTTGGATTTCTAAACGTAATTTTTCTTCAAAAAAAGAAAAAAGAAAACGAGGTAGCTTCATGGATACTACTTTCCAAGAAGTACCCATGGACTACCTCTGGAGTACCCAATGGTTTTTTTTTATTGAAAAAGTTTTGGGTACGCATCAGGTATGAACCCAACCCGTACTCATACCCACTACGTACCCGGTATGAGTACTCCTCCAAAATCCACGTAGACCAGTCGATGCTTATGTAAATTCATGGGACCAGACTAATTTATGTGGACTGGCTAGGCCGAGAAAACCAGAGTCAAAATGATGATCTGGAAAACCATAGGGCCAACTGGTACTTCTGGTAAAGTTGTAGGCCAAATTGATTTCTCTGGAAAAGCTGAGCTTAGCCAGACTCATCTCTCAGGAAGCTGTGAGGTTAGATTGCATCTTGATGTTTCAAATCTCACGGCATATGTTTGATGTGAAAGTAAAACTGAATTCGGAGACACAAATTTATCAAAATAAAACAGTCAAAAGAAAGATGAAGACTAAAAACTAAACGCATTGTGAAATTGGACGATGAAAGCTAAGAAGAAGAAGAATGCGGTGAAAGCTAAGATGAAGAAGAACGCGGTTGAAATGAAGAACATGACCAAAGAGGGATTGAACTATCTAGAAGGAATAACATGAGAGGGAGCACAAATGTTAGGAGAGAAACACAACGAAAAGGACAGCATATTACAAAGAAGAATTGTGATAATAAAGTAGTTTTATAGTTGAGAGAACTTGATAACTGAATAGTGACAAGATAGGTCACAGGATGGAACCGCTCCTATACCATGTTGAAATTATAGGTTTAGGTATAGATGGAAAAACAGATATGAAAGATAAATTGATATTGAATGGATCATAATGTCGTAAACTTCCCTATTTATACAATTGTTAAGATATTTCATATCAGTTAAGAATATGACTAATATGCTTTATTTGATGCTATTAAAGTCTACCCTAGATCCAGAAGGTATTGGATGAATTCCGTAGGTATTGGATGAATTCCGTGTGTCTGAATCTACAACTAAACTATGAATTTATAATAGTGATACAATAAATACAAAACATTCAGGTACCTTATTACATTATTACATGATCAATCATAATCAATCTTAATTAAATATATAATAAGTAATATACATAGTTCTTATATTTATAATATTCTACTTTCTAACAATAACATAATTTCATATATTCTAACAAATGCAATGTGAGTCATGATGTTTTCTATTCACTTATAGACATATAGTTATGCTCATGTTCTTTGAAAAGGTAATTGTTAGTATTTGATTCATTGTGTTTGCAAAATCTGGAAACCAAATTTTCTTTGCATATAACCATATAAGTGATACACAATGTAAGCTATTTTCAATAATTCAAGCGACATGTACACCGAATTTACTACTGAGAACTTGTTTCCATGCTCTGTTCACTTATCACAGGTATGAACCCAGTCCAGTAGTACTAAAAAATTTAAAGGATTTTGAGCAAAATAAAGTCTACATTTAAGACTAATTGTATTATTTTGTGGAGAGGTGAAAGTGTGTTCAATGTGTCTAGGACGCTTACTCATGTATGTTAATGCCAACTTTATTTCACATTTTTTTTTAACTTATTGATTGTCTTTGGAGCATTGAACTTTATTTCGGCAATTCAATTTATTTTATTGTGAGTTTTCAGCTAATGCTGTTTTTATACTGACTATTTCTTACCCAGACATAGCACTAGTCACATCTTTGAGGGATGGAATGAATCTTGTCAGCTATGAATTTGTGGCTTGCCAGGAGAAAAAGAAAGGGGTTCTCATTCTTAGTGAGGTAATTACTTATTAGTGTATTTATGTTTTATATCACTGTGTCGATTCAGGCTATTTTAAGGTTGAATTAATTTTCTTATTAATGTTGCATTTGGGTAAACAACCTCCTTAGTGTCTATTCAATAATCTCTTATCACATGAGGGCCTGTGACATAGACCGTGAAACTTATTAAAATAAATTTAAAACAACTTATGGAAGTAGGAAGCTATTTTTGTAAGCTTCTATGAGTTCCTCATCAGCCCTTCCATCCAAATGCTTCAAATTCACAAGTTGTAAGTGTTAGTAACTCTCAATAATACTCCATGTTAGAGATATAAAACCTCTAATGAAGTAAGGATTTGTGACAAATTTGATCATGAAGCTTATTGGATAAACTAAAAAGCTTATTTTGATAAGTTATACCGAGAAACTTGCTTAAATACCAAAAAGAGCATGTGAAAGTCATAAGCTATTTTCATGAGTTGAAATAACATCCTTATAAGATCTTCCAAATGCCCCAAATTCAGAAGTTGGAAGAGTTGGCCCTGATAAAACTGTCAATACTCCATGTCAGATATAAAACTGATGTTGAGTCCTAGTAGTTCAAGTTTTAGAAGTTAGTTCTTGAGAATGGCACAAGTGCCTCAATGAGCAAGTGGTCAAGATTTCAATCCTGGCTACCTTCATTCTTCCAAATAAAAGTTGAATTTGTGGCCACTTGGCAGAATGAGCTTATCCTTTGTCCATGCTTTCAAGTCTAAAGAAATCTTGTGTAGGATATTGTGTAAGAGATATAAAGTCAATCTTGAGCCTTCACCTAGCAGCTTAAGCTTTTAGAAGAATTGGTTTTTGATGCCGCATACATTCATGACCCTCTTCTAGAGAAGAAAGAAATTCGAAATTTGCTTCTGACTGCAGTTATCTTTACAGTTGTTGCAGATAATCCTTCTAGGGAGAAAAGTGAAAGACTGAGGAAGAAATTTGAGTCATATTATTGTGTCCGTTTGATATGTCATTTTACCTAACCTAATCAAATTAACAATTATCATATCAATTAATTATTTTTTAATTTCTCTATTAGTCCTACATTAGAATTCTCTTCAGTATGCTTAAACTTTTACAATTTGAAGTAGATGCAATAAATGAGTTATCAATGTTTAATTTCTTTATCCCTGGCTGGATCATAAATTTTCAGTTCTCATCTTGGTTTATTGAATCATCTGTGGTATGGATAAATTAACTAGATATGTATTATGTTGATCCGATGCCTAATATTTGGTATGTTTCTTGTAGTTTGCTGGTGCAGCACAGTCTCTTGGTGCTGGGGCAATTCTTGTCAACCCATGGAATATTACAGAAGTTGCTGCTGCAATTGCTCGGGCTCTGAATATGCCATCTGCAGAAAGAGAAAAAAGACACAAGCATAATTTTCTCCATGTGAAATCTCACACAGCTCAAGAATGGGCTGGAACTTTTGTAAGGTATACGTCTTAATTTCTAGGTTTGGTTAATCCGTTCCCTAAAATGTTATGAGAAGGAATAAAAGTAGCATTTATTACTAATTCTAATTACTTAAAGCAGAAAATGTTAAAACTATCATTTTTACAGTGTCAACCAATTATATTTTCAAAACATTAGAGAGTTCAATTGTGGTGCATTATCAGTGTAAATATTTTACACTATCAACCAAATAAAAATATTGGTGGATATGACTTTTAATGTAGTTATTACACAAGTCAAACATTTCTGCTTATATAGCAATTTATGATTGGATGACAATGTAAAAAACCTTTACAGTGACACTATATTCCAATTAAATTCAACATTAAATACTCATACACTTGATTAAATAGCTTCTACTTTTTTTCTTTCTTAACAAAACCCTTGGTATTTTGAAATTTGTTAGAATTATGAAAATATGATAACAGTATATTTTAGGATTAAATATATTGATTTTATCTTTTATGTAAAATAGGAAACTGTATATCCTGTATTTATGTACAAATTCCTATAATACAATAGCTCCACTGTGATCACAAGACACACGGAATTCATATGTTCTCTCTTTTGCTCTCTTTCAACATGGTATCCAGAGCCTAACGAGAGTTCCCTTCTTTCCGTGATCCTTCGGTGAGCCACTACTCACTGCGTAATTTTTTTCCGGTATCTCGTTTGTCGTCCATGCCCACCGCTGCCATCTCCTTTGCCGTCCTTTTCCAATCAGCGACCCTACAGTCGGCTTTCTCTCTCCAAGACCGGCCCATCCCCGCTGACGACGCCTTGATTGGAGCTTCCACGCGCCACCACTGTCCCTTGCTCGTGAACCCACGCGCCGCCTGTCTCTGCCACATGTGACAGCGCATTTGACTTCCGGCGAGGTCGCAACCACTTGGGCTTTGCTCGCCTCGGTCTTCTCTACCCTGATATGGTGTTCGTTTTCAGTTTTGCCCATTTCCCCCCTGCGTTTGGTTGTTTTCCGTTGTTGCCACTGGTTTTCTTTTGCCTCCAGCACACCCATGGCTGCCCACGGTGACACTAAGTCAGATACATTGATTTCAGGCAACTCCTTCACTGCCCTCCTCTCTTTTGAGTTATTGGATGACAATACTCTTATTGGGCTTCTAACATTGAAATTTGACTTATTAGGCTAGGCTATGAGAACCACCTTACACAGTTGGATACCGATATCTAGGTAACCAAACACACTTGGTGGAAGAAAATTGATGCTCAGTTATTTGCCATTACAAGGAACACCATTGCCTCATCCAATCGTGATTGTTTCCGTGGTCAAAAATCCTGCAAGGGAGTTTAGGACCACGCCAAACAACTTTTCACCAACAATATTCAATGACTCTACCAGATTGGTGAAGACCACATAACCACTTTTGGCTCTCGCCAGTTTAAAGGCCCCGTAACTGTTTATATGGGTAGGGTGACTAGTCTCTTGTATGAACTCAATGCGATGTTTCCTCCTGGTGCCACTTTTGAGGCTGAACTCTAGAACCGTAAGAAATTAATTTTGTCAATTGCCTTATATGGACTGCCTACTGAGTATTCCTCTACTCATGATTAGATCTCGGGTTGTCCTACGGAGGTTACTCTAGATAGTGTCTTAGCCATTATCCTTCGGGTCAACATTCATGGTCCTGCCTTTCCCTCTGTACTTCCTCCAACTACTCTATGTGTTCCTCTTCTTGATTCTTCTGCTTTGCTTTCACGCAATAGCAATAATACCCCTGGAAAATAGGGCAAGCCACGTCCTCATTGTAACCACCATCACAAACCAAGCCACACAATTAATAAGTGCTGGGAACTTTGTGGTCGCCTTCCCCGCATTGCTCAGATTGCTCACACATTTGTATTTCCTGCACCGTGTTCCCCTCTGCCGTTGCTGCTGGATCTGTCTCCATCACCCTCCTACAATGACTTTCAGAAGTAGTGTGAAGAACGTCAGGCCTCCGGTTCTATTGCTGCTGTTGCACACACTAGTAATTCTTTCGCCGACATCTCCCATTCTTTAGGTCTTTGGATCCTTGATTCAGGGGCCACCGACCATATTACTGGTAATAAATCTTTTTTTTTTTCTTCTACCTCTACCACTAGTTACTTACCTTCTATTACTATGGCAATGGTTCCCAAGCATAGTCTTGAGGTATTGGTATTGTCTATCTTTTTTCTTCTCTTTTGATTGATAATGTGTTATTTGTTTCTGGTGCCCCTTTTAATTTATTATCCATTAGTCAACTTACTCGTACTCTTAATTGTGTCATCTCTTTTACTAAGGATTCTGATGGGGAAGATGACTGGCTTCGAATGTGGGTCTCACGGCCTCTATCAACTTAAAAGGTCATCTCTTGTTGGTTCGACATCAACGTCCCCTCTTCTCAGTCATGCTCAATTAGGATATCCAAGTCTGGATGCACTAAGGAAATTATCTCCTAGTTTTCTTAAATTAGAGTCTTTGTTGTGTGAGTCATGTCAGTTAGGTAAGCATACTCGTACCTTTTTCCTAATCGCATTAATAATCGGGCCCCGTCCCTTCTTGCTTTGGTTCATTTGGATGTTTGGGTCCCATTTGTATTTTGTCTTCTTTAGGTTCTAGGTATTTTGCTACCTTTATAGATGATTTTTCTCGTTGTACTTAGATATATTTAATGAAAGATCGTTGAGTTATTTCCTATTTTTCAATCTTTTTTCATGAAATAATAAAGTGACAATGCACGTGAATACATCAGACTTCTTGCCCTTATACCCACCAATAGAATAGGGTTACTGAGCGCAAAAATAGACATCTTCTACATACAACTCGGCTTCTTCTTCTTTATTCTCATGTCCCTCTTCAGTTTTGGGGTGATACAGTTCTTATTGCGTATTATCTCATTAACCATATACCTTCCTTTATTCTTAAAGGTAAAATTCCTCATCAGGTTTTATATCCACATCGTCCACTTCATTCTTTACCCCTTTGAGTCTTTGGTTCTACTTGTTTCTCTCGATCTCATAAATATGTTTTTTTGGCTACCCCTGCACCCAGAAAGGATACAAGTGCTATTCTCCTACTCTTCGTAGGTATTTTATCTTTACAGATGTCACCTTTGAAGATCTTCCTTTCTTTGAATCTGGAATATATCCACCAGAACCTCCTCTTCCTATGACTACACCTACAGTCCTTTTTTCTCTTCTCGAGGAGTCTCATTCCTCTCCAGACCCCCTTCCTCCTCCTCCTTTGCAGGTTTATCAACGTCGTCCTCATCTTTTACTGCCGCAACCCGCAACCAACCCGATTGTAGACTCACATTTCAGGCTCACTCATTCAACCTCTTCTCTCCTCCTCCTGAGTCAAATCTTCTTGTTGCCCTCCGCAAAGATATCCATTCTACTCATAATCCTTCTCCTCACTATACAGCTTTTACTTAGCATCGCATATCTTCATCATATTACTCTTGTTTTTCTTCTTTGTCCCCTGTTTTTATTCCTAAAAATGCAGAAGATGCCTTTACTCATCCAGGATGGAAACAAGCTATGATAGATGAAATGTGTGCTGGTGAAACTTGCATCTCGTTCCTCTACCACCAGGGAAGCCAGTTGTTGGTTGTCGATGGGTGTACACGGTGAAGGTTAGCCCTAATGGAACAGTTGACTGCCTCAAGGTCCGTTTTGTCGCCAAAGATTATACTCAGATCTTCGGCTTGGATTACGGAGACACCTTCTCCCCTGTTGCCAAAATGCCCTTGATGCGCCTCTTCCTCTCCATTGTCGGGCCATTCGCCAATCTATACCAGTTGGGCATCAAAAATGGTTTCTTTCACGGTGACATACTCAAAGAGGCTTACATGGAGCGACATCTCTTCAAGCATCTTCAGACGAAGGACCTTGACAGACTCAAATATTTCTTGGGGATAGAGATAGCGCAGTCCAAAAATGGAATCATCATATCCCAAAGAAAGTATGCAATGGATATTCTAGAAGAAACAATTATGTTAAATTCCAAGTCAGTCGACATTCTCATGGATCCATTAAGCTCTTACCAAATCAGGAGGAGCCTCTTCCGAATCATGAAAGATACAGACGTTAAACTATCTCACTGTCGCTCGCCCCAGATATCTCATTTGCAGTTAGTGTGGTAAGGAACATTGCGATGCAGTGACATGTATTGTTTGATATGTCAAGAAAGATCCTGGAAATGGCCTGTTATATGAGGATAGAGGACACACTCGAGTTGTGGGATACTCTAATGTTGATTGGGCAAGCTCTCCCATTCATAGAAGGTCCACTTCCGGATATTGTATTTTTGACGGAGGTAATCTTGTCTCTTGAAAGAGCAAGAAGCAAAATGTTGTAGCCAGGTCCAGTGCGGAGGCAAAGTACCGTGCTATGGCTATAGCGGTTCATATGGCTCAAACAGTTGTTTTGGGAACTTCAATTTGGAGAGGTTGCATAGATGACACTTATCTGTGATAATCAAGCCGCTATGCATATTGCCTCAAATCTAGTTTTTCATGAAATGACGAAGCATATTGAAATTGACTGTCATTTTGTTAGAGAAAGTCTTGTCTGGTGAAATATCCACTAGTTTGTTTAGTTTTGATGATCAATTGGCGGATATTTTCACTAAATCTCAAGGGGTCCTCGGATTGATTATATGTGTAACAAGCTTGGTGCATATGACTTATATGCTCCAGCTTGAGGGGGGTATTAGAATTGTTAAAAGTCCCACATTGACTAGAGATATGGCCAATCAAAAGTATATAAGGTGGAGGGTAATCCTCATCTATGAGCTAGCTTTTAAGATTGAGTTAGACCCAATACCCAAATTTAAGATGGTATCAGAGCCTATCCTAGATCCGTTGTTGGGTCACCCATGTTATCCACGCTCCATTCTTGAGTGTGGGAGTGTTCTATAAGTCCCACGGGCCACCCGTGTCCATCCACACTCCATTCATGAGCAAGAAGGGGTGTGTTAATAAGTCTCGTGGGCCACCTGTATTCATCCACGCTCTATTCCTGAGCGTGAGGGGGTGTGTCCCACATTGACTAGAGATATGGCCAATCAAAAGTATATAAGGTGGGGGGTAATCCTCATCCTATGAGCTAGCTTTTAGGATTGAGTTAGGCCTAATACCCAAATTTAAGAAGAATTATGAAAATATAGTAACAATATATTTTAGGATTAAATATATTGATTCTATTTTTTATCTTTTTTGTAAAATAGGAAACTGTATATCCTATGTTTATATAAATTCATATGTTTTCTCATTTCCTCTCTTTCAACAAAATTATTTTCTTGTATATCTGAAGTTTGCCATTTATAATGGGTGTAAATTCATCTGGGTGTAATTAATCCTTTGTGTGGTTAATTTTGTTCATGAGTTCAAAGAATCTTGATTGCTGTTTTCTTGTTACCTAATTTTAAGTGTAGCCTTTGCTGTACCTTGAAGCATCCGTCACCTGTCGTAAATCTGCAGAGCTATGCAAGTAGCTTAATCCTTAATTAAGATGGTTATGTATTTGTTACTTCTGTATTCTATGAATAGTAGAAATAGAAAATTTTGATTAAAGGCGATTGTATTTTATTAACTAAATATATGCTAGTAAAGAATACTATGTCTTGGTTTCTCTCACACACAAAAAAAAAAAAGAGAATACATCTCTTGCTTGATTTTTAGGAGAGATCTACATTACTACATTGAATCTTTCTTTGCAGTGAATTAAATGACACTGTCATTGAAGCAAAACTAAGAACAAGACAAGTTCCACCTCAGCTTCCAACCAATAGTGCAATTGAACGTTATCTGCAGTCAACTAATCGATTGCTAATTTTGGTATGTCGTCTCACAATGAAGCTTGTGACTCTTTTGAATGCATCTTGTTTTGTCTGTCTTTTACACCATATTTGAGTGCTTTCCACAAGATTGTGCCTTCTTAATTTCCTGGATATAGTGAAATCGAGTGTGCAACTGAGCAAGACTAGATATTTGAAAGTAAAATGCTGTATTGGTGCCAATTTGTAGTCATTGAACATGTAGGATCAGATGGAAATAAGGAAGAGAGAGAGATGAGGAGATCAATTCGATAACATTGGATATGTTTGAGGTAGATGTTATACAAAAAATTAACCTAATAGTTCTATTTATCCTCATTTAAGTGAAGTACTAATGTAATGCTAAAAGTCCAGTGGCTAGTAATATCAGTGGAGTTGATGAGAAAATCAACTGGTCACTAAAACCAGCATTGATGAGCAAATTTTCTGCACTAAAGCCAGATAATTTTGTAACTTAGTAAATGTTATTCTATCCTTATTAGAGGATACAAGAATTCTTCTGCAGAACACAGTTTTTGTCTTGCACTTTTCAAAGTTTGACAAATAACCTAACACGACACTAGTATAATATGGATCCTAATATTTTAACTATGATGACCAGTGAAGATAGTGAAGCTTGAAGTTGTCTCATGACTAAGTCTGTACTTAAATTGAATATTAATAGGATAGCTATGACTACCTACAAAAGAAAAAGTTATTATATATAATTACATAGCATGGAGATTTCACTAAGCAAGAAACACTTCATCAGATGTTACAATTGAAAGTTTAGACATTGCACATCAAAGTTTTCAAGAGAATACAAAAATTGCATAAATCAGTTGATAAGAGTTGTTCTAATTGGGAATGCGGTTGTGTTTAAATTTGAAGGGAAAGCTTTGTCGTACTTAGCCATCTTGCTTGACTTCAGCGGTTGAGCCTGACCAAGGTATATCCACCAAAAAAAATAGTTTTCAAGAGATTGTATCATGATGAGTAGTGCTAGAAATTAGCATAATCCTATGGTCAAAGAAGTATCAATTAATTGATAGATTGATTTGTATTATTTTCAGCAATGAAAATTGTTAAACAAAACTATGAACCTAATGATGACGAATTTCTTATAGATAACTTAGTTGTTTGCATTGAGAAAAACATAGTTTGTCATTTTTTTGATGAATTTGAGTATGTTAAAAGAGGAAAAATGAGAAAACATGAATTCCGTGTGTTTTTGTGATCACCCGGAGCTATTGCATTTATAGGGATTTTGTACATAAATTCAGAATATACAATTAAATATATGATTGATATATTTAATCCTAAAATATGTATTATTATATTTACATTATTCTAACACTCCCCCTCAAACTGGAGCATATAAATCATATGCACCAAGCTTGTTACATATATAGTCAATCCGAAGGCCTCTTAGAGACTTAGTGAAAACATCCGCCAACTGATCATTAGAATTAATAAAGCTAATGGACATTTCACCTGACAAGACTTTTTCTCTAACAAAATGACAGTCAACTTCAATGTGCTTCGTCCTCTCATGGAAAACTAGATTCAAGGCAATATGCATAGCGGCCTGATTATCACAGATAAGTGTCATCTGTGAAACCTCTCCAAATTGAAGTTCTCGAAGCAATTGTTTGAGCTATATGAACTCTTGACTGGCTATAGCCATAGCACGGTATTCTGCCTCCGCACTGGACCTGGCTTAAATGTTCTGCTTTTTGCTTATCCAAGAGTACCTCCGACAAAAATACAATATCCGGAAGTGGACCTTCTATTAATGGGAGAGCCGGCTCAATCAGCATTAGAGTATCCCACAACTCGAGTGTGTCCTCTATCTTCATATAACAGGCCCTTTCCAGGATCTTTCTTGACATATCGAATAATACGAGTCACTGCATCCTAATGTTCCTTACAAGGAGAGTTTAGGAACTGACTAACCACACTAACTGCAATATATCTGGGCGAGTGATAGTGAGATAGTTCAACTTGCCAACTAAACGTCTGTATCTCTCTGGATCCGAAAGGGGCTCCCCCTGATTTGGTAGGAGCTTGACATTGGGATCAATGGGAGTGTCAACTGATTTGGAGTTTAACATCGTTGTTTCTTCTAGAATATCCATTTAATACTTTCTTTGGGATATGACGATTCCATTTTTGGATTGCGCTACCTTTATCCCCACGAAATATTTGAGTTTGCCAAGGTCCTTCGTCTGAAAGTGCTTGAAGAGATGTTGCTTTACCTGTGTAATACCAAGGTGATCACTGCCAGTAATAACAATGTCATCCACATATACCACCAAGTAAATGCAACCAGCAACTGAATGACGATAGAAGACAGAGTGATCGGCCTCACTCCTGATCATGCCAAATTCCAGAATCACAGTACTGAACCTGCCGAACCATGCCCTAGGAGACTGTTTAAGGCCGGCCATATAGAGATTTCCGCAGGCGACAAACAAGTCTAGAAGACTCCCCCTGAGGAACAAAACAGGGAGGTTGCTCTATGTAAACCTCTTCAAGCAGATTACCATGAAGGAAAGCATTTTTGATGTCCAACTGGTATAAAGGCCAGTGACGAATGGCGGCAATGGAGAGAAAGAGGCATACCGAGGGCATTTTGACAACAGGGGAGAAGTTATCTCCATAATCTAAGCCGTAGATTTGAGTATAACCTTTGGCACAAGCCGGGCTTTGAGGCAATCAACTGATCCGTCCGGGCCAACCTTCACCGTGTACACCCGTCAACAACCAACAACAGACTTCCCTGGTGGTAGAGGAACGAGATCCCAAGTTCCACTGCTTTGTAAGGCACACATTTCATCCATCATAGCTTGTTTCCATCCTGGATGAGTAAAGGCATCTCCTGCATTTTTAGGAATAGAAATAGAGGACAAAGAAGAAAAATAAGAGTAATGTGATGGAGAGATGCAATGATAACTCAAAACTGTATAATGAGAAGGATTACGAGTAAAACGAATACCTTTGCGAAGGGCAATAGGAAGATTTGACTCGGAGGCGGGTCTGGAGAAGAGGCCGGATAAGTGAGCCCAGGATGTGAGTCTACAATCTGATTGGTGGCAGGCTGTGGTGGTAGAGGACGAGGACGACGTTGATAGACCTGCAAAGGAGGAGAAGGAAGGGGATCTGGAGAGAGAGGAGACTCCTCAAGAGGAGAAAAGAGGACAGTAAGTGTAGTCACAGGAAGAGGAGGCTCAGGTGGAGGTGTTTCAGACTTAAGAAAGGAACATCTTCAAAGAATGTAACATCTGCAGAGAGAAAATACCTGTGAAGAGTAGGAGAGTAGCACTTGTATCCTTTCTGGATACAAGGATACCCAACAAAAACACATTTATGAGATCTAGCAGATAATTTATTAATGTCAGGACCAAGGACATAAGAGAAACAAGTAGAACCAAAGACGCGAGGAGGTAGAGAGTGAAGAGGACGATGTGTATATAAGACTTGTTGAGGAATTTTACCTTGAAGAACAGAGGAAGGCATACGGTTGATGAGATAGCATGCAGTAAAGACGACATCACCTCAAAATTAAAGAGGAACATTAGAATGAAGATGAAGAGTCCGAGTGGTATCTAGAAGATGTCTATTTTTACATTCAGCAACCCCATTCTGTTGGGGGTATGAGGACAAAAGGTTTGATGCAACAGACCGTGAGATTCCATAAAAGTCTGAAATGAGTTAGACAAATATTCACGTGCATTATCACTTGTAAGGTACGAATGAAAATCCTAAATTGAGTTTTTTTATTTCATTAAAAAAAGATTGAAAATAGAGAATAACTCAGAACGATCTTTCATTAAATATATCCAAGTACAACGGGAAAATCATCGATAAAGGTGACAAAATACCTAGAACCTAAAGAAGACACAATACGACTAGGACCCTAAACATTCGAATGAGCCAAAGCAAAAGGTGATGAGGCCCTATTATTTATGCGAGTAGGAAAAAAAGTACGAGTATGCTTACCTGACTGACAAGACTCGCATGACAAAGATTCTAAATTAGAAAAACTAGGGACTAATTTCTTGAAAGCATCGAGACCTGGATGTCCTAATTGAGCATGAATAATAAGAGGGGACGCGAAAGCCGAACCAACAAGGGATGATCTGTTAAGTTGATAAAGGTCGTGAGACTCACATCCGAAGCCAATCATCTTCTCTGTTTTTCGATCCTGCAAAGAAACTGAATTTTTAGTAAAAGAGATGACATAATCAGTACGAGTAAGCTGATTAATGGATAACAAATTAAATGGGACACCAGGAACAAATAACACATTATCAACTGAAATAGAAGGGAGGGGATGGACAATACCAATACCCTGGGATTGTGTTTGGGAACCATTGGCATAGTAACAGAAGGTAAGTAACCAGTGGTAGAGAGAGAAGAAAAAAGAGATTTATTACCAGTAATATGGTCGGTGGCCTCTGAATCAAGGACCCAAGGACCCAAAGAATGGGAGATGCCAACGAAAGAATTACCAGTGTGTGCAACAGCAGCAGTAGAACCAGAGACCTGTCGTTCTTCACGCCATTTCAGGAAGTCATTGTAGGAAGGTGATGGAGACAGATCTGGCAGCAACGGAGGAGCAGAAGACGATGAAGGAGGAAGTTGAGCAACCTGAGTAGTGTGATGAAGGCGACCATGAAGTTTCCAACACTTATCAATGGTGTGGCCTGGTTTGTGACAGTGGTCACGATGAGGACGTGGCGTACCCCCTCTTCGAGATGCAGGGTCGCTGTTGTGTGAAAGTAAAGCGAAAGAATCAAAAAGAGAAACAGCCGGAGCAGCAGAAGGAGGCATGGAGGGAGAGACAGGTCCCTAAATGTTAACCTGAAGGAGAGTGGCCAAGGCACCATCCAGAGTAACCTCTGTGTGGCAACCCAAAATCTAATCACGACTAGAGGAATACTCAATAGGTAGGCCATATAAGGCAAAGGACAAAAGTAATTTCTTACAGTTCTCAAGCTCAGCCTCAGGAGTAGCACCAGGAGGAAGCATCTCATTAAGTTCACACAAGAGATTAGTCACTTTACCCACATAAGTAGTTATAGAGCCCTGAAACTGACGAGAACCAAAGGTGGTCATAAGGTCCTCACCGATCTGATAGAGTCGCCGACTATTGT
This sequence comes from Clitoria ternatea, assembly GCA_037962975.1. Taxonomy (NCBI): domain Eukaryota; kingdom Viridiplantae; phylum Streptophyta; class Magnoliopsida; order Fabales; family Fabaceae; genus Clitoria; species Clitoria ternatea. The sequence continues at coordinate 185,510,583 of CM075669.1, forward strand.
TGGTGAAGAGTTGCTTAGCATGGTCCCAAACTCCCTTGCAGGATTTTTGACCACGGAAGCAATCACGATGAAATGGGGCAACAGTGTTCCGCATAATTACAAATAGTTGAGCATCAATTTTCCTCCACCGCGGACGGTCGGGTTCAAGGATTTCAGATTCTAATTGTGTGAGGTGGTTCTCATAGCGTAGCCCAATAAGCCAAATTTTAATATTAGAAGTCCAATAGGAGTAATTTTTGTTATCCAACAGCTCAAAAGAGAGGAGGGCAGTTAGGGAAGTTCCTGAAAGCAAAGAATTAGACTTAGTATCACTGGAAGCAGCCATGGGGATGCTGGAGGAGAGAGAAAAACAGTGACAGCAACAAAAACGGTCCAAACAGAGAAAAAACTGAGAGAAACTGAAAACAAACACCAGATCGGGGAAGAGGAGGCCGAGGTGCTCAAAACCCAAGAAGGCGTGATGTCACCAGTGACCGGACACGCCGTCACGCGCGGCTGAGAGTGGCGGCGTGTAGGGTTCATGTGCAGAAGCAGGGGTGATGCGTGGGGGCCCGTGAGAGCTTGGACAAGGGTGTACCATCGGGGAAACGCTGATCTGGGACAGAAGAGGCCGGTCGTAAGGTCGCCGGAGATGGTTGAACCAGTGGGTAGGCACGGAAAACGAGGTGGGAGGGGAAAAAATTACACAGTGAGCATTGGCTCACCGGAAAATCACTGAAAGGAAGGAACTTTTTGTTAGGCTCTAGATACCATGTTAAAAGAGGAAAAACGAGAAGACATATGAATTCCGTGTGTTTTTGTGATCACCCGGAGTTATTGTATTTATAGGGATTTTGTACATAAATACAGAATATACAATTAAAGATATGATTGATATATTTAATCCTAAAATATATCTTACTATATTTACATCATTCTAGCAGAGTAAAAGATTCATTGTTGAATTCAACTTTCCTGACCGAGTATCATAAGCTCTTATTGAAAGCATATGAGGGGTGTCCATTACGATGAAAGCTCATAAGTGTTGGACTCCACAATATAACCCAAAACCTTAAGACATTAGGTGTATGGGTCATGACACTTATAAACCACTCAACTTACTTACATTTTCTGATGTGGAGTAGATTACAGTTGGATTCTTTTAAGACTCCCTCTCAAGGGTAACTTGAGATGTTGCCCTTCAAACGAGCTAAGCTTTAATCAGCTAGAACTGGAACTGCAATGAAAGCGGTCGAGAGTAAGCAGAGTCCAATGGTAGGTCAGAAGACTTTAATACCATATTGAAAGCGTACAGGGGATGTCCATAGCGACGGGGAAGCATTAAAGAGAGCAAGTCCACAAGTGTTAGATGCCACAATACAAACCAAAACCTTAAGGCTTTTTAAAGTGTCTTAGGAACCTGGATAAACTTAATAGCTGAAAGAAAACTTTGGTACAACACAGAGAGGTGTTTAGGGGAAACAAAGTGGGAAATAGGATATTTTGCACAAGATCTTTTGGCTTTTCTAAAGGCAATAGGTAAGTCATTAGAACCTTGAGAAGAAGGAAGAGGAATATCTAAGGCTTCAAAATTACTAGTACTTACCTTTGGTTCAAGCAGTTGGGGTTGTCGTTGGACCAAGTCAGGTTTTCATCTTTGTTGGTACACAAGTATTGGATCAGTCGGAACCTTTTTGCTGACAGACCCAGTTTGAGTCTCTTCCTCTGTAAGTGCCTCTTGAGTATTATCAAAAAAGGTGTCGAGACTTGCATACGTAGAGAGATAAAAGGACAAGAAGACAAAGACTCAAAGAATTTATCATAGGACTCAAACAGACTCAACTTCCAACCGATTTTCCCCGTGAAGTTGAGGATTAGAGTAGAAGGACTCACTTTCAAGAAATGTAACATCCATAGAGATATAGGTGTGATAACCGAAGGGATGATAACCTGGTATCCATTTTTGTTCGGATGGTAACCAATGAAAATACACTTTAGAGCTCAGGGGTCAAGCTTACCACGATGTTGGCTATGAATATGAACAAATATAACCAAGCACATGACACTCAAGACTACTTAGAATAGGAATAGAGGAAAAGAAAGAGGAAAAAACCTAGACAGGACTAACTCTATCAATAACGTGAGTGCGTAACCTATTGATCAAATAAGTTGCTGCTAGGTCAACTTCTCCCCAATATGATTTAGGGACAGACATTTGAAGGAGAGCTCTATCCATTTTCAAAAGATGACAATTCTTTCTTTCAACAACTCTTATTTGTTGCGGAGGATTAACACAAGTGAGTTCATGGATTATTCCATTATTGTGCAGGAACTTAAATAAATTTTGATTCACATATTCAGTTCCATTATTAGAATGCAACCTTTTTATTTTTGTATTGAACTAAGTTTGAACCATATAATAGAAATTTTTAAACAACCTGTATTACCTCAATTTTATCCATCATTAGGAAAATCCATGTTATACGTGAGCAATCATCAATGAAAGAAACAAACTATTTTGCACCAGAAATATTTGCAATAGAGACAGGTACCCACACATCAAAAAGAATACAATTAAATGCCTCAAAACTTTTTTTATCATGACTAGAGAAAAAAGTACAATGATGTTTAGAAAATTGACAAATATCACATTCAAAAGACTCAACCATTTCTGTTTTAAACAAACTAGGAAATGTAGACCTAAGAACGCTAAATTGTGTTGAAGTTAGATTTGAGACTCTGCAGACTGGGAACTTGTTTGGAGGCATGACTGCGACACCCCTGTTTGGCATTATGTTGTGCCTTTGTGCTCTGCAAGTAATACAACCCACCTTATTCCTTAGCAACTCCAATCGTCGTCCCGGTTGTAAGATCGTGAAAGACACAATGAGAAAGGAGAACAGTCACAGAACAATTTAGGTCCTGAGTGAGTTTCTAGACAAATATAAGATTAACGGAAAGGTAAGGAACATGCAGTACATTTTTAGTTGTTAATGACGATGTAAGGGAGTGTTACCGTTTCCAATAACAAAGGTATAAGAACCATTAACAACAGTAATGAATTGTTTTCTAGATGAACTATAGGTAAGAAAACTAGAGGAGTGTGGTGTCATATGCTCAGTAGTTCCATAATTAATTATTCAGATATCCTTAGGTATAGTATCAGAAACATTAGAGAAGAATTGAGAGTTCTTACCAGTCATGGCTAGAGAAGTAGTGCTAGAAGGCTTGACTTCAGGAGGTGCTTCAAGCATTCCACTAAGAAATCGTGAGCACTCAAAGGGACAAGCAAAGTTGCTTTAGACTACCCAGCAGCCTCGGGTCCTTTGTCAGTCATAGCAGCACAAGAAAAAAACAAAAACTCAGGAAGGGTTAACAACCTTGTTTGTGGAAGCAGCGTCGCAAATGGTGGTCTGGAGGGTGGTGTGTGAACCACACGCTCCAACAAGTTAACCAACGCGTGCATCAGTTTCAAGTGGCGAAGCTTCGGGTCTAGCGGATCAACATAGTGTGATCCCAATGGTGGTTTCACGACCAACAAAGGAGCACACTTGCTATCTCATGAGTTAAAGTTTGTCTGAAGCCTTATAAGGTGTATACTAATCATATTCCTAGCTTATGTGAAACTTTTCTCAACATCCTAACACAGACCCCTCACTCCCAAGACTGGACATGTGTGGGTGGCTTAACATTTGAACTAGTTAGACTTTGATATCATATTAAAAGCATATTGAGGAGTGTCCATGACGAAGGGGAGGTATCGAGGAGAGCGGCCTTAAGTGTTGGATTCCACAATACAACCCAAAATTTCTGTGTTCAAAAAATGGAAAACAGAAGTTGAAACTCAGACAGGTTTAAAGGTTAAGAGTCTGAAATCTGATAATGGTGGAGAGTATGATAGCCAGGAATTAAGAGATATTCCATCTGCAAGGTAAACCTTCCCAAACTTTCTAGAAACATAGTTAGATAATAGTTCTAAAGAAGGTGTAGTGTGGAATGACGCACCCGAGTCCATAATCCATGAGTCAACAGGACTATCTAAACTGCAAATTAATGCATCTGCAATTTCATCAGTTGCTACGTTTGCGGATTCATCATCATCATCCTGCTTCTTGTTTTTGTTCTTCCTCTTTGGAGCTCTACATTGATTGGTAAAGTGACCTCTTTTGTCACAATTCCAACAAGTGATGTCATTTCGGACTTTGGTTTGTCTTTTTCCTCTGGACTTTGATCTGCCTCGGCCTTGATTCTGACCCTTCTGGCTATTCCTTCCTCTGCTTTCAGTATTCAGTGCTGAACCGAAAGAAGAATTGGAAGACTCTCCTGAGTCTCTTCTGCGAACATCTTCGCTTAGGATTAAGTCACGGATGTCATCAAGCTTTAACTTGGTATTTCTGGAAGAGTTGCTAATTGCAGTAAATGTTGCACTCCAACTATCCGGTAGAGATGATAGTAGGATCAATGATTGTTAGAAACTATGTAGTTTAATTAGTCCCACATTGAAAAATCTTAAGGGACTTATGCCTTCTATGTTACTATATAAGTAACACCTTGTAAAGCTTTTAAATACACTAAAATATAAACACTTCCTAGTGTAGCCGTGATGTAGGTACATACACTGTGTGCTGAACCACGTAAAATTCTTGTGTCGTTTCTCTCCCTCTCTCTTTTTCTTTTAGTTGCTTTTGTTCCTAACATCCTAGCACTAATAAACTGCTCAACTTTTCCTCTTTTTCTTTGTTGCTTCTAATTTACATGTTATTGACTAATATGATTTTTTTGTTATTAAGTTTAATATATTGATTTAAGAAATTAGTTATGGTGTGTTTGGTTTTGCCCTATCTTCTTAAAACAAATACCTCTACCCCACCAATGTTCTAATAAAGATGAATTGAGAAGTAACTTCTATTACCAAATATGGTGGTATCTTTGAGTGACAGGATTATGCACTTCTGATATGATGCAAACTAGCAGGCATAATGTTATTTGACAAGTGTTTAAGCCAAATCTTGTAGACTAACATGGTGTATGATGGATGGGGAAGAATGGCTCTGAGCTTGAGGCAATATAAAGTGATGAACAAAAAGCATTCTATTGTTTTTTTCCCTTTTCATGGAATCAAGGGCCAAGTCATGAGATAAATATTTTTGAGAAATTGTTGGATCATGTAAGACTATAAATACCCTTAGAAAAATAGTTGATCTACCACCAGAATGTGCTGCCATTGGAGCTATATTCTTATAGGGATACAAATTTATTACTACTTTAGTAAAGCCTCGTCCCAAAGTTTCCTTTAGGCCACCAAGTATGTTTGACCAACCTGTACTCCGATGTATGAGTGTGCAACCTCTAAAACAAAACCATTCTCACTCAAAAAATGGACTTTGCTTACTGTAATTTTATGAAATTTTGTGTAAAAATATTTTGACTATTGTTATACACACTATAGGGATTCAGTGGAACTTTGACTGAACCAGTTGAGAAAACAGGGGATCAGATTAAAGAAATGGAGCTTAAGGTACATCCACAATTGAGACAACCCTTGACGGCACTATGCAGTGATCCAAATACCACAGTTGTTGTGCTCAGTGGTAGCGGTAGACAAGTCCTTGATGATGTAATTCTTAGCAAGTTATCTCCTTTCTCTGCAAAGTATTATATTAGTCCGCTTTTAACATATTCCTATAACAGAACTTCAAAGAGTATGACATGTGGTTGGCAGCAGAGAATGGAATGTTTTTACGTCCTTCAAAGGGTCTATGGATGACAACAATGCCAGAGCATCTGAATATGGAATGGGTTGATAGTGTGAAGGTACTGATTTTGAAGCTTCAATTCTTTGGATGTCCTTTCTTTCATGCTACTGACTTAAGTTACTGATCCTGCATTTCAGCATGTTTTTGAGTACTTTACGGAAAGAACACCTCGGTCACATTTTGATTTTGAAGAAAGGGAAACTTCACTTGTATGGAATTACAAATATGCAGGTGCATGAATTGTTCTTATGGAGATTTTCTATGTGGTTTTTTCTAGCTGCCTTTTCAGTTACCAATCCTATGATCTTGACCAGATGTTGAGTTTGGGAAACTTCAAGCAAGGGACATGCTGCAGCATCTCTGGACAGGTCCAATTTCTAATGCTTCTGTTGAAGTTGTTCAAGGGAGCCGATCTGTCGAGGTTCGAGCTGTTGGTGTTACAAAGGTGACCTCTTATTTCTAATAGTTGACCTATATCGGTTATATATTCACTTGAATTTATATATATATATATATATATATATATATATTAATGTTTGCTCTGAATTCCTTTTTAATCAGGGAGCAGCCATTGACCGCATTCTAGGTGAGATAGTCCACAGTAAATCCATGACATCACCAATTGACTATGTTCTTTGTGTAGGGCATTTTCTGGGGAAGGTAAATTGAATTTTCATTTATTTATAACTTGTTTATATTTTTTTTTATGTTTATCTCATGGTTATGTACATTTTTATGCTTGCTGTAACATGCAAGAACGTCTAGCCCCTAGCATCTGCTTGTTCTTTTATATTATTAAGCTGTATTATGAACAAACTTCTCTCTTGGGGAAAAATAAAATGTTGAAGCTTAGGAAGTTACCATCAAGGTTGTTGAAAAGTAGATTTGAGACGGCGGGGATTCGCGAAAAGTCAAACGAAACAGAAAAATCTACCAAAAATACTAAATTATATATAAATATAAAAAATATCAAACTAAACTCATAAACTTTATAATATTAAAACCAAACTCAAAGTCATAACTCTTAACTCAAACATAAAATTCAAATGCTACCATAAAACTTAAAGTCTACCACCACTAGAACCTGCACCTCCACCATTAAAGCCACCAATGGAACCAGTTCCAACCCCCCCCCTTCAGCACTAGTTGACATCCTTGTTCAGAACAGGAGAGTTTGAGAGAGAGAGAGCTTGAGGCCGAGAGCTTGAGAGCGCGAGCTTGAGACAGAGCTCAACGGAGAAGAAGGCCACAACCCCTGCAAGCTCGAGATGGAGATGGAGTTGCAGACAAGATAGAGGGAGGTTGACAGAGACGTGAAGAAGAAGAGGGAAACGGAGATGGAAAACGCGAAAGGGAGAAGGAGAAGAAGTTGGGTTTTTAGGATTGGAAATGGGCGGGTAATTTTTTGGAACCGGGTCACCCATTTGACCCAGTTTTTCTACTCCGTCTCGTGTGAAGCAGAGACGCCATCGTCTCCATGTCTCAACGCCGCGGCTTGCGTCTCCAGCAGATTCTGTCTCAGCCCAGAACGTGACACGGTGGACTGCTTGTGGAACATAGAGTCGTCTATCTCTACATCCCGAAACACGAATCTAACAACAATGGTTACGATAGCAAAGTTTTGAAAACATTCTGATACCTATTATTATTGTTTTATGTGCTACCTTTCTTAAGGACTCTTCAAAGCTGTATAAGTTACTTTGCTGCTAATATACTGGTCCGGCTTCACATGTTCTGGTAACGTACTTCTTTTTTCCAGTGATGGCAATTAGTAAATTCTATAATTCTCGCACTCGTAAAGCACAACCCTTGAGTGTTCTTTCTTTGCCTTTACTGGTATCTCAATGCATGTATTGTATATTTACAATCACAGCTTAATCTTCGCGATTTTCACTTTCTTGCTTGATTTTAAATGTGTCTAACTCGGTTACCCTGATCTGTTTTGTTTCATTTTTTGCAATTAGCCGAATTGATATTTTTAAAAGTCAAAATTAGTCCTTTGGTCCAATGTCTTATTTTTTAATTTTATTATGATCATTTTTAAACATTTCATTTTGGTCTTCTATCTAATATTTAGTTTTATTTTGGTCCTCTTTTAGACGTTACTATAAAAATGTTTGACATTCATATGGAATTGGGTGACCTTAAAATCATGCGGTGACACATCATATGGATGTCAAACATTTCCTTGGGTAACGTCTTACCACTTTGAACCTTATTATAATAGACAAAGGATCAAAATGAAACACTCAAAGCTAGGACCAAAATGAAATTGAAAAATAAGATAGAGAATCAAAGAAATATTTAAAAGATAAAAGACTAAAATGAAACTAAAAAAATATATAGATAGAGGACCAAAAAATTAATCTGGCCTTTTAAAAAAACAATCATAAAAGCCAACGTGCATTAACTGCAATGAATGTTTGGTCATATAGTTCTGAAAAATGATTGAACCTTTTCTAGGTCTCCCATATGGTGTCTCCAGTAATTTAATATGTATCAATTGTAACAGGATGAAGATATTTATTCATTTTTTGAGCCGGATCTCCCCTCTATTGGTGTGAGTCTTCCAAGGAGTAAGGTAACAACAGATGCCGTTAAGTTTCCTGTTGAGAGGAAACCATGTTTGAAGATTCCAGCAAGTAAAAGTAGCAAGGCACAACGAGCTGTGTCAAATTCTGAGAGGAAAACAAATAACAACATGTGCAGCAGTCCACGAAGGGCAGCACCTGAAAAAGTAAACGTCCTTGACCTTAAGAAAGAGAATTACTTCTCATGTGCTGTTGGACGGACTAGAACAAATGCTCGGTATACACTTGGATCATCAGATGATGTTGTTTCATTTCTCAAGGAACTAGCAGGTGCTTCTTTGCACTCCTTACCTTCACATGGGGAGAATTTCTGACACCCTTAATTGACCCCCTACGCCATAACAGTTCTACCTTCTACCATACGAGTATAGAGATAAGTAAGAATAAAGTTACAAGATAAAAAACCAATATATAGAAGATTGATGTTGGTCTCCAAATGGAAGATAAGGAATGTAGTCCAACAGACACTTGTATAATAGTGCTTCATTTAGTTTTCTCTCTTATAATCAAGAGTGTGTTGTTGCCTCTCCGGACCCTTCCATAGCAATTTTATGTTAGTTTCACACTCATTTATCAAGGCACAGTTGAAAAAAATAATGGAAAGATACAATCAAACGAATTTAGTTGTTAAATTCATTAAATGAATGATAAATATTCATTTTAATGTGCGTTATAAGTTTTGGATAGCTCTGAACTGTGACTAGCATTATTTTTTCTTAACTTCTTTTTCACCGATAATTTGCAGCAGTATTGATGGCCAATTAACGTCAGATTGCTGTTTTTTTTATATTAAGTACCGATGTTTTAAACAAAAACCAGACTAATCATTGTTTGGTCAAGACACCACCGGTTTAATAAAACCGTGTTTGAATCGTAATTGTATTGGTATTAATAAAATGTTTTTGTTGAGAAAATATCTTTAATGATATTTTGTATTTATTTTTATTGATTTGTTTTTATTTATAACAAGATTTGTTTTGTAAATAAATAGGATGGATATTCTATATTCATTAGTTTCCTTTTCCGTATCAAATTAGTATCTATGCAAATCTATAAATTGTATATTGTACAAAGCATTATATACAATACAAAAACCATATTCAGATTATTATATGCTTTCAAGTTGTTATCACGCTCCTAATCTTGAGGATTTTGCTTCTAGTTTAGGTTTTTTCTACCGCCTTCATCGCGGCCACTGTGGTTACTCCAATCAGGTGCTATCATCGCACCCTGTTATCGTCTTTTTTTCAATCCTGCATTCATTGCACAACCATTCTTGTTGCAAAAACGGTTTTGAGAGAGACGTCATTGTTGTCCTATGATTTCCCTTTGGAAGTGCTCGGTTTCGAAGCGTGGTACCACCCTTGAAATCGTGTTGCTAAGACCTGTCAAAACCCAAAGCCACGACGCCGGAAACCGCCACATGTGCCGGTGACTGCGTCGGCACTTGTACCACACGCACAATCCTCTATTTGCGACATTTTTGCTAAAAAACAGGGTCTCCGACCCTTCTCCTTGAGTCTGTTCCAAATCTTTTTCCACACTGATTCTCAGCTGTTTGGGTGTTCCAAATCGGATTGCTCGCTTCCCTTTTGTTTCTTTCTTGTGTTTGTTTTTGTTTCGGGTACTTTTCTTTCTACCATGACTAACGAAGGACATAAGGCTCCATGCAACCTAAAGTTACTCTGCTTCTCCCTTTGAGTGCCCAAGACTGGCTAGAGCACCTCTTGGAGTTACTTACTAAGCTCTTTGGCACTTTTCTAGCCATGACTCGTAAGAATTCTCGGTTCTTTTCTTGTATAGTTTCGTAAGCACGGGTACGCTAAAAATGGCGACGTACCCGTGGGTACACAGTGGGTACGCGATGGATACACACCCAATACGCACCAGAAACAGGGGAGGTTCGGGTACGGCTCCGGTACGTTTTTACTGAAACACACCGTTTTGGTCAGGAAATTTAGGGATTTTGTCCAGCATCCTTCATCCATTGCTTTCCCTCAGTCTCGTGCTTTTCTGTCTCGTCCCCTCAGTCCAGTGTTTCTCAGTGCTAGGTTGGTACTTCATCTTCTCGTGCTTCTCTGTCTCGTGCAGAACTTCTTCGTACTCCTTCATCTTTGCAGGTCGTCTCACCTCACCGTGGCTGTCGCCTCTCCTTCTCAACCACTCTTCCACCACTCCTTCGTGGTTCCCTTTTCTCTTCTTTTTGAAATAATCGGTATCTGCATCAAAGATCTCAAGACCCACCGGCAGTAAGTTCTTTTTATTATTTTTCCTTTTCTTTTAATGTGAAGTTTAAACTTTAAACTCCTAAATAAAATCTGAAGCATTGAGATTTGATTCCATATTTTTTATCATATATGTGTCCGTCATATTCTGTTGCTAGTTTCAGGAAGTGGCAAGGAATTATTTTTTGTTATAGAAATTATTTGTTGTGGACAGGAATTATTTATTGTGATAGAAATTATTTATTGTGGACACTGTGGATTTGATTAAATATAATTCAGAGGTGGACAGGAATAATACTTGTGTGCCTGTGGATTTGATTAAATATAATTTATTGTGATAGAAATAAGAATAAATTAAATATTGTGCCTGTGGGTTAAATTGATTGAATATGTTTTATTGTGATAGAAAATAGAAATTAAAATTAGAAATTGAATACAAGGTTTTTTTTACATATGTCCTCCTCACAATCTTCCTCATACATAGTTACTGGTTCTACAAGCAATCTTGTGTCTAGTAGATACACAACTGGAAATATTGAGGGTAATGCCTTTGGGCATATGTGACTATTTTACAAAATAAGAAAGACGGGGAGGGAATGTTAATTGGCGTTGTAATTATTGCAATATATCCTATAAGGGTTCTTATTCTAGAGTCAAGGCTCATTTGTTAAAGGAAAAAGGGAAAGGGATTGCAAGTTGTGCATAAGTATCAAATGAATGTTTAGAAGAAATGAAAATAACTAAGAGTAGGGCTGTTGACAAAACAAAACCAGTGCAAGTTTCTTTACCTATTAGTTTGAATTCATCTCTTGATGGGGTTAAAAGAAGAAAAGCTGCTGAAAGCCCAATAGGAAAGGCTTTTAATAATGAGGCTAGGGATCATCTTTCATGTGAAATAGCTAGACTATTCTATTCTGCTGGCTTGCCATTCAATGTTGCTAGGAATCCATACTTTATAAGTGCATTTACATATGCTGCAAATAACCCCATCTTGGGTTTCCTTCCACCTAGCTATAATTCTATAAGAACTTCTTACTTGCAAAGATAAAAAACCAACATAATGAAGTTGCTTCAACCTATGAAGGATACATGGCCAGAAAAGGGTGTTAGCATAGTGACTGATGGTTGGACTGATGTACAAAAAAGACCATTAATAAACTTCATGGCAGCCTCTTCCTCGGGACCTATGTTCTTAAAAGCTATTGATGGCTCGGGTGAGTTAAAGGACACATTATATAGCGAATCTAATTTTGGCTACCATTGAGGAGGTGGGACCTCAAAATGTAATTTTATGAAGTGGTTTACAATATCCTTATAGATAGATGGTCAAAGAGTTACACTCCATTCCATTGCTTGGCCCATTCACTTAATCCTAGGTAAATTGCTATTGTTTCAATTTATTTTGTTTTCTTTTATGGTATCATTTGTAACACCCTCGGTTAGATAAGACAACCCATTCTATAGGATCATCCTATTTAACTAAGTGTGTTAACAATTTTCATAAAAAGTGAATATATATATATATATATATATTTTTAAAATAAAGAGATGGCAGATCAGTGGAAGCAAATAGTAGATATATCACATAGTCATTCACAACTTAAAAATAATTGTACTCATAACAGAATGGGGCACGCAGGCACCCTTAAACATTATACAGTCATCCGGTGTCTTTGTCATTAATAAGTATTCAATCCATATAAATTCTATCTCTAATGATTATTCTCAGTAGGTTCAGCATATTGCTGTTCTTCATACTCGGGTTCTTGATTTCCTAATTCCTCTGAAAATTGTCAACAGTAAGGGTGAGTATAACCCAAGACCCTGATTGGTTAATCCGGTGCGGACATAATCCAGTTAACATACAATATCACATACATCATACAATTAGCATATTCACAATTATAACAATCAAGCATGTTGTCATGGAATGCATGAGTTGGATTTATTATGATTTATCTTTGGTTTTGTCTCATGATGCATGTGGGCCCAATAAATCGTTTCATCTTCTTCTCATTCTTTGGAATAACTCCATTCCAATCATCTAGAGCGATCAGGGTCCGCCCAAGTTCCATATGGTACAAATGAACTCATTGGTTCTTATCATTGATTTAAATATTTTTGGAACTTGGATCCCTACGATCATAGTTACACTCCGTCATTTAGTCAAAGTACACTAGAATTGCATCGTCTCACCCGGCTATGAGGCGCGACTCTGATGCCATTGGGTTGCCGTTCCAATTGTACTCCCAAGATTCTTCATGGAGATCGAACGTGAGTGTCCTCCACTGTACCAAGTGTATGCTCTAGAGGTTTTTCTTCTTCAAAAATATTTTCATGATGCGAAATGCATTTATTTTATCAATTGATTCCTTGGATATCTATGTGTTTCCAGTCTCATTATATTATTCTCAAGTTCTAGGATTCCATTATTCAAACGTTGTAAGAAAATATATCGATTATATCTTGTTTAGAAATATACTTGTATCAAGAGTAAAATAATATATTCCTTATTTAATTTTTCATAACAAGATAATATCAATAATACTAGTTATTAATAATGATAAGATTCACAATAAGAATTATAATAATAAGAATAATAGTAATTTTAGTTGTAACATTTCCAAAATAATTTAAAAGAATTAAAGAAAAGTCTTTGAATGAAAAATCCGGGTGATATATGTTAAAAACAGAGTTTCCGAGTAAAAGAGATTGATTCTAAGTGCAATAAATAGAATTTCCGAGTGAAATAAGTAAGAATCCGAGTGAAAATATGGTTCAGAGAAGTTTCTGAGTAGATTAAATGTGAATCCGGGTGGAATAACCATGATTCCGAGTGATATCAAACTGAATGAAATTTTTTGAGAGGAATTAAGTTGTTTTCCGAGTGAAATATAATTAAGGAAGAGTTCTCTGAATAATTTACTTATAATTCCGGGTGAAATCCGACTGGAAAGATATATTTCCGAGTGAAAAATCGTTCTGTTTGAATAGAATACAATCGAGTACTATAAATCCGAGTGAAAATGAACTGGAAGGCTGTTTTCCGACTGAAACAGGTTTGATTCCGAGTGAAAATGGGTTTTCCGCATGAATTAACTATGAATCCGAGTGAAATAAAACTGAGCAGAGTTTTCTAAATGAAATTAATATGTTTTCCGAGTGAAACAGATACTGAAAAGGATTTTCTAAGTGAAATAACTTAAATTCTGAGTGAAATAAGTTTCTAAGTGAATTAAAACATGATTCCGTGTGAAATCAGTATGAAAATGGTTCCCTGAGTAGAATTGTTTGCAAATCCGAGTGAAATATAATTAAGAAAGAGATTTTCGAGTGGAATAACTATAATTCCGAGTAAAAATGATTGAAAGGAGGTTCTTCAAGTAAGAAAAGGGTTCTGTCTGATATATATAATGATTTACCGAGTGATATTGTGTAAAAACCGATTGAATTCATATAAAATCGAGTTGTTTGTCATTTATTCCAACATTTAATTGCAATTCTTTGCTGGAACGCACATAGGTACCCATGATTTAGTATTTTCACAGTCAATACAGTTCATATTTTTCTCACAATTCACACAAAGTATATCATTTACCAATATATATATATATATATATATATATATATATATATACAAAATAGTAACAATTAAGCATTTAATTCACCCATCACTAAATCTGTCCTGGAAAGGTGAGGAACATGATTCCTTAACCCTTTCCTTCACTCGGTTTTCCCACAGAGCACCCAAGAATATACCCTCTTACCTTAATGAAGTTCTTGGATGGAGAGAAAAAGGTTCCTTCCACTGTCCTGCTTCAAATCCGAGTGAAAGAGAAAAGAAAAGAGAGAGAAAGGAACTTGTAGGAAGAAGAATGATAATAGAGGTGTGTCTGTTTCGTGTGTGTGTGTTCTCTAAGAGTCATCGCACTGATTTAAATAATGAGAGAGTAAGTGGAAAACTAAATGGGAACAGCTTTTGTGAGTGGGCTGTTAGTGGATTTTTAGTGGAGTGTTAATAGAGTGTCAGTGGAGATTTAAATAAGGAGGTAGGCTATGTCAGTGCCCATTTCTGGCCGCCTACTAGCTATAGTGCGCATGATTGAATTAAAATAAGTATTAAAAGACAAAATTGAAGTCAACACGCAAAACTGACACTGAATACCGAGTGAAAATTCCACTCGGTTAACCACTATGCCGACTGGAATTCTTCTTCCGAGCCAACAAATACAAGGCTCGCTTGAGCGTGGCTTGCTCGCTTGAGCGAAGTAGAGAAATATGCATCAGGGGTCCTTCTCGCTCAAGCGGAATCCGACTCGCTTGAGCGAGTCTTCAAGTCCTCGCTCGGAATTCCTTTGAAACCGACTCAGGTACTCGGTTTCTCACTCAGTAATATCTGTCCAGACCGAGTTCTCTCTTTCTCAGAGTTTTTACTCGGAAATCTGAGTCTTCATTCACTTGGTTCACTCGGTTTAGACCAACTTCTTCAACTATCTTTCCAAATTAAGGCTTATTTAAGCCATTACCTCTCGGAACAAGACCTACACATACGAGTCTCACTCGGTTTTGGTCCAGTAGAGTATATCTCACTCGGAAGAGGGGTCATACTCATAGACTCACTCGGAAATGGTTCAGCCTCTTACATTTCTCTTGGAATGGGCTCCCTCTACCATTTTCCACTCGGTTTCCTAAGCAAACACATACGAAACCATTCGGAATCCTTCCCAATTGATTCCACAACACATTCCAGTCGGTAGGAAGCATCAAATCAACATAAACATAAGTATATATGTATTCTTTCACTCGGAATGCTTCAATCAGAGGAATTTCCTTCGGAAAAGGAAGCATTTGGCAATGTTTGACTCGGAAACGAGCCTTTCTAGGGTGTTTTGGCTCAGAATTTCACCCAGAAGTGGTTCTCTTGAACACACTTCACTCAGAATTGCTTCTCAGGTCAGGACTCCACTCGGTGGTAGCCCTCTCAATCATGTTTTACTCGGAAAAACATGACACTGACTCGGAATTCCATCCTTCACTCGGAATTTTTAATTATTCACTCGGAATTCCTCTCTGTTACTCGGAACAGAGCTCTTTTCACTCGGTTTTTGCTTAATTTCACTAATGGTCCATATAAATTCCATTATTATGCACAAAAATGACATTTCTGAGATACCACAGACCATCAACAGGGTATATATTGACTTATTCTTACTCACAAACCTTTCATAATTCAAAAATTACAAGAGTAAAACTATTCTTAAAAACAGGGATGTTACATCATTCACTTGAACTAATTGCTTATACTTTGTCAAATAGGTATTGTTGTAGGAAATGACTTGATGAAGCTCCAAATCGAGTTGCTCCACATAGGGACAATGAAATTTGTATAGGGAGAAATAAGTGCGTGGGAAGCTACTTTTCAGATTCGAAGGAAAGATTGGAAGCAATACAAGAGTATGCCAAATTTTCATGTAGAGGGGAGGAGCTTGGTCAATTTAATGCCTTACAAGATAGATGGAATCTTAATCCTATTGATTGGTGGGCGGTGTATGGTGCTTTAATCCCTAAACTTTAAGCCCTTGCCTTCAAACTCCTTTCACAACCATCATCATCATCTTCTTGTTGTGAAAGAAATTGGAGTACATATTCTTTCATCCATTCCATGAGAAGGAATAGGCTTAATCCAAAGAGAGCGGGGGATTTGGTTTTCATCCATTCAAATCTTCGTCTTCTCTCGAGAAAGAGCAAGAGCTTAAATGAGGGTAAGAGCAAGATGTGGGATATTGGTGGAGATGAATGGGATCCATTTGAAGGAGCTGGTATTTTAGAGGTTGCATCTCTTTCTCTTGATAAGCCAAATATTGAGGCTATTTTATTTACTAGTGATGGAAATGGAAATGATAACATTGACATTGTTAGAGTGTGACATCTTTAGTTATGTTTAGAATTTATGATGTTTGTTTTTATTTCATGATGCTAGTTGTTATTTTGATGAACAATTCATGTATTATGACTTCTTGTTGACATTATGAGTTATGATTATGTTTTGTTATTTAATTTGGTGTTATTTGCATATATTTAATTTTTATTATTAAATTAATTTTTTATTATATTAACGTATCCGTACCCTGTATTTTTAAAATTTCTCGAACCCGCATACCCATACCCGATACTGGTATCGTACCCGTATCCATGCAACATAGTTGACCATATGGCATTTCATTCTTCTTGTTTCCTTACCTATAATTTATTTTTATTGCTAGAAACAATAACATATCCCTTACACCATCTTTAACATTCAAAAACGTGTTGCATCTTCCTCAACTTTCTAATAACTTTATATTTGTTCAGAAACTCACTTATGATATAAATTGTTCTATATCTTTCTTCCCTTCTTCTTGTGTCTTTCAGGACCTTACCATAGGAAAGATGATTATAGTTGCTAATGAACAAGGCAGGTTATATTACTTGCAAAGCACAAAAATGTAGCATATTGCCAAGTAAAAGGTGTCGTAGTCTTGTCTCTAAACAAGTTAACGACCATAAGCAGTCTCAAGTTTGGCTTCAACACAAACATCTAGGTCATCCTCCCTTTAGCATTCTTAAATCAATGTATCCTAGTTTGTTTAAATATGACATGGTTGAGTTTTTTAAATATGTTATTTGCCCATTTTTCAAACATCATCTTACCTTTTTTTTCTAGTTATGATAATAAAAGTGTTGATTCGGTTGATCCTATTCATTATAATGTATACAGACTTGTTTTTCTTCCTACTATTTTTGTTTCAAAATGGTTTGTTTTATTCATTAATGGTTTCTCACATATACTAATAGATTTTTCTAATGATGAATAAAACTAAAATCTCTACCATTCGGTTTAGACTCTATTTGATAAAAAGATTTTAAAAAAATGTGTTCTGATAATGGGACTGAATATGTGAATCAAAATTTATGCTAATACTCAACAACAAAATTGAGATGCTAAGAGAAAGAACTATGTTGTTTTGGAAATGGCTCGAGCTCTCATGTTCCAAATGTTTGTTCTTAAATCATATTGAGAAATGGTAGTCTGAGTAGCAATTTATTAGATTAATATGTTACCCATTCATGTTCTTGATGGTATGTAAACCAGACAGGCGTGGGTAGTAAGATACCCGTATTTGTACTCATATATTTGGGTAAAAGAATGGTATCTACAGGTAGAGAACAGGTGCCCACGGGTATTTATTTATGTTTAATATTTTAAAATAATAATAATATAAAAAATATCTTATAATGTATGAAATATAATATTATTTTATTATAATTATAATATGATATAAATTAATATTGTATAGTATGATTATAACTTTATACATTAAAATATTATCATGGAACAATATTAATTTTACATTTTGTTATAAATTAATAAATAACTTACTATTTGACTATATTTAATAAAAAAAATAAACATGAATAGTTAAGTGGGTATCTATGGAGTGGGTAGTACGATACTCATATTTGTCCATTTAAAATTATGGGTACCTACTATAGGTATATCTACAGGTACCTATAGGTGTGAATTTTTTTGTCATCCGTATTTGATGGAGTCAATTCTATTGAACTTTTGTCTTCTTTCTTTTCCCTTTGCTCCTATTTTAAGTAGTCTTTAGTTATGTTTGGTTGCATTAAATTTGTTCATATTCATAAACAACATTGTGGTAAACAGTTGCGGGCACATGTTGTGGTTTACGGGGGCTTATGTCCTCATTTAATTAATTAATTAATCATAATATGTTATTTAAGTTTTCATTCATTTTCTCCCACAATAATTAGTTTTTCTTTTATAAAATATGATATCCTACCTTTGGTTATAAATATAAACAAAAGTAATTAATTTCATACATCAATAATAATTGTCTTCTTTAGGATGCTCATACCCGCCGCCCATTTAAATTTATGGGTACCCATTACGGATATATCTACAGGTAGGGATGGAAATGGGCTAGGTCAGACCAAGCTTTGAAAGGTCTGAGTCTGGCCTACATCAAATTTTTAAGGCCTGAGTCTGGCCTATTAGCTCGTCATAGGCTTTTTTTTAAGGCTTGGTCTGGCCTGTTTGAAGGCCTGGCCCGTTTAAAAGGCCTGTTTAGAGTGAGACTTTTAAAAAGTCAAAACCAACCTATAAAAACTTATGTTTCATTCCCTCCTAATTTTTTTAATTGTAAACTTGTAATATTAATTTATATTATATAAATGTAAATATGTAATTATATATATATATATATATATTATTTTATGTTATAAATATATTATATATATAACTAATTAACAATTAATTTAATTAAATAGGCCGGTCTGTTGGGCTTCAAAGGCTTTTTAGAAAACTTATGACCTGGCCTGTTTAGTTAAAAAGGTCATTTTAAAAGCCTAAGCCTGACCTTCTAACCCGACAAGTCTGGCCTATGTAGGCTTTGAACGAGTCAGACCATAGGTGTTAGGGAATCCCATCAGGGTCAGGCAGCGGAAACAAAAGGATTCCCAAAAAGGATTGCAAATACAAATGTCTCAAGGCATTATGCAAAATTAATTTTTTTTTATTTAGGGTTTACCTCTTGTAGACGCAAAGCGAGTTCCTCGATCGAAGCAAATTGTAGCTTCGTCCTTAGGAGTCCATATGAGCACTCCCACCAGAAAAACAAAATTCCAAATGCTAGTACGGAAATTTGATTATAATCTAATTTCTGAGCAGCAGCCTATGATATATAGGCTTAGGTCTTGACCTGAGCTCTCATTAAACATTGGGCTTCTAACTCATTCTAAATGAGTTAGGCCCAAATAGTTTTATTTTTAGTCCAACTAAAATAAAACTATCATCTGGTAGGCTTACTCTATGTGTGTGACCTTATAGGTAAAATATTCAGTTATATTAATAATAAACTATTTTATTATTAATATAAAATAAGAGCGTTATCTAGCAATACATCATTATGTTCGAATATTATTTATCATCAACATGACCTATAAGTGATAATTATTTTATATATATTTATTCCTTTTGTCACGATATCTAATTTGGCCCAAGGCATGGTCGTCGTCATCCTTGTATGGCCCAATTCATTTTACTTGATACCAGAGTAGACTTTACAGAATAAATATCTAATATTTATTCGTCCTAGCTTGGCCATGCATTTCGTTAGTCTCACTCCATCAAGTGGCCCATAGATATCACTCCTGTCACATAGAAGAAACAAATTCTATCTACATCATTCATATCCTTCTGCATAATTTGTCTATTGCCTAATCACAATCTTTATGGTCATCTTATTACAGATAACGTTTGATTGTATTAAAACAACAAACTCCTTATGTAGGAATCATAGTGACTTCAGGTCAAAGGACTATATACCATTATCACATTGAGAACCGTTTATGACACTCATGTAACGATCCATGCAACGTTCTCATGGTGGGTCTGTCCAACACAACATTACTCTTAATGTGTACCCGTGTAAAGACTTGATATCATATATCTATGATTTGTGAGATCAAATCATCAGTACATTCACACACTAATCTTAATGTATTTACATGTCCCCATGTAAATACTTGATTAGGGACGTTTTAGGAATAATTCTCATACGACCTATTATTCCAGGATAAATAGCATTAAAATTAGTCTTAGAACTGAAAATACTAATTTTATTGATAAGTTAAAATTGATACATTAATAGCTCGTAGTGCATACACCAACAATAGGCCCCCGACGGACGGCCTGACCCATTTCCATGCCTATCTACAGGTATCTATAGGAGTGAATTTTTTTGTCATCCTTATTTGATGGAGTCAATTCTATCAAACTTTTGTCTTCTTTCTTTTCCCTTTGCTTCTATTTTAAGTAGACTTTAGTTGTGTTTGGTTATATTAAATTTGTTTATATTCATAAATAACATCATGGTAAGCAGGTGCAAGCACATGTTGTTAAGATGACTTCACTTTTCCGTCAATTGAGTTCTGTGGTTTATCGCTTGTTAAGATGACTTCACTTTTACCACTTCTAGTTCTACCATACGAAAGTTAGTATGCATGGTAATGGCAATTCGCTACAAGCCATGAATAGTGTAACTAATTGTGTAGTTCAAAAAGAAAGGATGTAAAAAAATGAATTGCGTGTGAAAATGGTATCCTAAATATGGCTACCAAACCGTTTCGAGTAAACACCCCAGTTAGTGTCTGACTCCAACAAAGTCGGACACTTAGGTCCTTCAATTAGTAGGTTAGTCTCTTAAGCCCTCCACGTCCGTAATCGTCAGACACTTAGATCCCTGCCATTAAACCTTCGTTAACTTTTGTCAAAGTCAGCTAATGTGGCTCGTTAAATCACAACAGGGATGCCACGTTTCCATCAAAACTACGTCGTTTTGATCTCCGAAAGCCACGTCACACATATAAAAACAATGTGACGTCGTTTGATGGAACCCTAAGTATTTTCATCGTTCTTTTTCTTCTTCTCATCTTCTTCTTGCGTTTTCTGGTTTTCTTCATCTTCCCCCATTGGCTTCTTCACCTAGTGTATAATAACTGATTTATAAGGACAACTAAAAAAAGGTAAGTGTAGCCCCACCATCTTCACCATCAATGTCGTCCTCGTCGCCTTGCTCCGCTAGCCCCACTACTCTGACCTCATCTCCCTCCACCGTTTTATCACCCAAGCCGGCGTCCTACCTAACATCATCACCCACAACCTCATCTTCCAGACCTACCTCGATTGCGGCAAACCCGACACTACCCTCGAACATTACAAATAGTTCCTCAACGATGCCCCCACAAACCCATCTCCCACCACCTACCATGTTCTCATCAAGGGCTTGGTCGACAACAGCAAGCTCGACCGTGCCTTGGATATCAAAGTCTAAATGGATTCCAGAGGGTTCTCCCCTAACCCTCTTGTTTACCACTATTTGATGTTAGGACATTCCAGGGTTTCTGATGCTGATGGTATTTTAGGGCTTTGAAGTTATTTGATAGAATGATAAGGGAGCATGAGCCGCCTAAAAGGTATGACTTGTCCTTGAATACCTGCTCTGTTTATTTTATAGTGTAATTTCATTTTACATTTTATAATAATTCCCGTCTATAGCGACCAGGATCGCAGCGACAGCGAAAGAGGTCGAAACGGAGCAGGGAGTCGCCACCAACATTTTTATCCATAGGAAAAACATTGGAAAAAACTTTCACAAAGCACTGGCAAAAAAAATGAGATTCGAGTTCGGGAGTCGGTTACGAGTGGAGAAGGTATTAGCACTCCACATCGCCTGTTAAAAACAGTACCAAAGTTAAAAATGCGCATCATGGATAGCCTTAAAAATTGTATTTATTTCTTCTTTCTAAAAAAATCGAAGGAGACAGATGAAATGAGTGAAAAAGCTCAGAGTAAGATCAACAGGACGTCTCATCCAAATTAATCCTGGCTTTGATGGGTGGAAAACGTGGAAAAGAGGAAAGGAAGCTAACAAGACATCTTGTCTAAATTAGTCATCCTTTCGTCAAGACACCAGATCAGGAAAAGGAGGGATCAACAGGACGTCGCGTCCAAATTAATCCCGACTTTTAACGGAGGAATGTACAAAAGAGAGAGAATGCTAACAGGATATCTCGTCCAAATTAGTCATTTTCCATCAAGGTATAAAGTTGATCGGTGAAAGGAGTTAACAGGACGTCACGTCTAAATTAACTCGATTTTGTGAAGAGTGATGACGACCAGGGAAAAGGGAGAAAATCAACAAGACGTCACGTCTAAATTGATTTCTTTTTTTGAAATATTATTATTTAATAAATAACAACCGATTGAAAATTTAAAAAGGGTAACAAGACGTCTCGTCTAAATTAACCTCTTTTTGATAAAACATTTTTTTAAAATCAAATAGTAAAAAATTATCAAAAACTAGACAAAGAACACACAGACTTACTAAAGTGAAAAATTGGTAATGTTTTTTGGTTGAAGATAATGTTGAGTTTTTAAAATTTTAATTAGACACAGTTTTGAAATAACGAAGAAAAACAGAAACTAAATAAAAAAGACATGAACAATCACATTTTGTTAAGCTTTGTACAACCCGATTCTTTTAAAGACGAGCGAGTGCATTTTAAAGAGCTTGTTTCTTGATTTAATTTTGACTTGGTCAAAATTGGTAGGCTTAGGTGACAATTTGTTGCAAATTGGAAAGCCTTTGTCATGACCACAATTTTGATGGTGGGTTTCATTCTCTTCATCATGAAACTTGCTTGCATATTTGAGGACATATGCGTGCCAAATTTGAAAGAGAGTCCAACATGAAAATTGTAGATCTTTCTCTTAGCTTTAATTTGATATATGGCACAAAAAGTTTCATCAAGAAACGAGGGAGATATGGCCCATCTACGAAAACTGCTCCAGAGTGTGACGAAAATACATTTGTAAGCAAAATAAATTCACTAGGAAAAATGGGTAGAGAATTAGCTCTTGTTCCCTTCATAAAGTTTGTAGATCTCTTTGATTTGGAGCCACAAAAAAAAGAACAGAGTCATTTCAGTATCATATGAGGGAGATATGAATTGTTTCCTAAAGATGTGTAGAGCAGTCATGAAACTGGAACAGGTCTAAGAAGATTATTAAAACTGTACCAATTGGTAAGGATATAGCCTTCCAGGTCTTCACAAAAGTCGTAGACAATTTTGTTACAGAAATTTGGAGATCGGGTTTACGCAAATCGAAGGTCGTATGAAGGAGTTATGAATTTCTAAGTGAACCATGCGCAGAAAAGAGTGCCCAAAGGATGGAACTGTACCAATTGGCCGGACAAAAAAAGGTGTTCAGACCGTCGTATGTTAAAAGCAGTGCATTATCATACATATCTGCATTAAGATCCAAGGAACTGCGATCTATAAAGCCTACAGTGTGCTATCTTGGTTCATTTTAATTATCTTATTGCAACAAGAAGGAGATTTTGATTGAGATTGTCACCCATAGCCAAATGTTGATTTCCATTCATATTAATGATGCTAATATGTTGTTTAAATGTTAACTATTTTGTAATCAGTCTACAAGTCACCACAACCATCTACACAATACCAGAAGCAATTGGCTCCTTTTCAGTTTGTACATATACATATTCCTGTACACAACTGGAAATTAGTATTGTGTCTTTCTGATTGGTTTCTCTTTTGGGTGGATTATTCAGTACTAGAGTTTCAAATGCATTAGCTCTTTCTTTTCTCTATTACTCAATGCGCAATACTTACATTCTTCTTATGCAAATGTGCAATAGAGTCTGAGATGCGCAATGAAATGTAATACTAGTTCATCACATTTGTAGGTATTGCTAAAGGATGCGGGTGGCAACACATAGGAGCATATGTAAACCTTGGAGCTTATTGTGTTTTGGGAATTCCAATTGCTGCTATATTGGGCTTCTTGGTACAATTAAGAGGAAAAGGCCTTTGGATTAGAATACTCACTGGTGCTTTCTGCCAAACAATTCTGCTATATCTCATAACAATTTGCACAAACTGGGAAAAACAGGTTTCTTTCCACTTACAAGGCACATTCCATGAACATCAAAGAAAATGAATCTTTTCATGCCAAACCAGTTTAAATAAAGTTTATATAAAAGAAAAATAGCATAAGCCATCCAATTTTATTATTGTTCAGTTTTGAATATGCATTAGTGTTACTAACTCTTTTTTGGAGCACACATGTACTACTAATTGAAATGTACTCATTTCTTGAGTGTTTGACATTGCAAGTAATTAAAGCACGGGAAAGGATATTTCGGGGAAGTTTTGAAGTAGAAGATAGACTAGTTTAAGCAAATGAGGAAGTTCCTTTAAGCATTCAACAAGCTTAGTTAGTATTATTTTTGTATGTTTGTTCAGTTAGTATTGATTAAGGGACTAGATCAAATTACAGTTACATTGAGGAGGAAATAGTTTTCATACTCCTCACTCAATTTTGGTTGAGGTTCTGCAATGCAATGAATTCACGATCAACACTTAAATTTTTTGTGCTAATATTTTTGTTAGAAACGTAAATACTAATTGAATTTGAGTTTTGTTGTTTAACCCCCAAATCCATATATCAAATTAATGCAATGAATCTCATGTGTGAGGTCAACTATACATGTTTTTATCAAATCAAACTAGAATTGAGAATAATGTAGGTAAGATATTATTTTGAACAATCTTCACAAGTGAGATTTAGTTTATAGATTTATAGGTAAAGTTTATTGTTCTTTTTTTTAAAGTTTAGATGAATTATGTTTTATAGGCTAACATTATGGACACTTACAAATTATGTTTTTTTTTTAAAGAACATATATTATAATTATATGGAAGGTAACATTTTTTGAGTAAACACTCGAGTTAGTCCCTGTCCCCAACAGAGTCGGACACTTAGGTCCTCCAGTTAATGAGTCCTATTAGTCCTCCACGTCCGTCATCGCCGGACAAATAGATCCCTGCCAACTCTAACGTGGCATCCCTGTTGGAATTTAGCGATCCACGCCAGCTGACTCTGACGGACGTTAACATTTCATTAACGGCAGGGATCTATTTGTCCAACGATGACGGACATGAAGGACTAACGAGACTCACTTATTAATTGGAGGACCTAAGTGTCTGAAGGATTAGCTGGGGTGTTTACTCAAACCGTTTCCTTTTTTTTCTGTACTCATCACACTTAGAGCGGTTGTAACTATAACCGGTGGTGTGGTGGATCTTGAACAAAAAAATTTGACCGAGTCAAATTTTGTTTATTTAAGATTTTTTTACTCAATTTATAAATATTTTAAAAATAATTAGTTTACTCTAATTAAATTTATTAGCTTTTTAAAATTATTGGAACCGGTGATCTCATTCATTCTTTATATGAAAAAAACATAAATGTAGTTGGTGTTACATAATTATATATCAGTATAAAAATAAATGATCTGTTTATAAAAAAAAATGATGGAAGAATAGAGTGAGTAAGCAGCAAAATATCCGAGAAGTTAAATAATTAGGGTGTGAGTAGGAGTTCTGAAAAAGTAAATCAATTAAAGATATGTACACTCACAAGTCGGGATCCTCTAGTTCTAAGTTCTAACGAAGATCCGCTACTCACTGTAGCTAATTTATACAATTATATAAAAATGTTAATGGCGATAAAATCAGTAATATATTATTGACCATTTTCACTGTCGTTATTCTCAGCTTTCTCAGTTTATTTGAGCATAATCTCCTAATTGCTGCTCGAAATGTACGGATAAATTTTTCAATTTGTGATCATTATATAAAATAAAGGATTGTTTTATTAGATTTAAAACTAATTATACATTAAATTTATTATTTGTTTTGCTATAAATGTATTATCAAGTAAATTTGTATATAGAAATATAATAGAATTTAATTATTTGAAGGGAAAGCTAGTAGACAAATTATTTATTTAAGTCATTAAAATGTGCAACAATATTTACATAATTGTATAATTGCTGACACCTTTTTGTTTTTTTCTCTTTCAGTTTTTGTTTGATATTGTAGTATAAATATGTTTTAAATGGTCCAGTTCTTTTTAATGAAAGTAGCATTAAGATTTCTAGGATATGTTGTTAAAGCTATTTTATAAGTCCAAAATTAAAACATTTTTATTCTATAGGGATTATAAATATATTTAAGTTTATATTGTTGTAGTGTGCAAGCTAACCCCTGATTTTGCTGCAGCCAAAAATAGTTTTTACGGCAGTTAAAACCTTCACTAACTCCCATAAATAATTACTGCTAAAATCAAATTTGTGTAGTATATACATAATTTATAGATGTAATTTAATAACGATAAAGGCAACTATATATATATATATATATATCGACCTATCTGAATTAATAGCATGTTATTTTTAATAATACTAAGATGAAAAAACACTTTTAAGTTAAAATTATAAAAGATTTACTTCCCATTGTTTCAATCGTTATCATAATAACAAATTTATTTTTAATTAAGAATTTTCTCATGTTAATCATAATAAAATTATGAATAAATTTTTATTTATATAAACATGATGAATTGAATCATGCCTATTTATTCCCAACAAAGCATACCCTAATTAGAAATAATAAACGAATTAAGTTGGAAGAGATTGATGAAAGTAGCAAAAAGATTTCTAGTAGTTCAAAAAATAACAAAATAACTTCTCTTATTCCAATATTTTCATTATATATTTTACAAATCAATATCCAAGTATATATATATATATATATAAAAGTAATAACTTATTTTGAATTTTCATTCTAGATGAGAAATAAAACAACACAACCCTAACAAGGTGGAAAACATTGCCCATCACAAGCTTATAGATAAGACATCTATCTAAAGCTGCTACTACCAGAAAACACTAAGCAACTTGAATAAAACTGGAATAATGAAAACTTAAGAAACATATGTAATAGAAGCGTAATACTAATAGTCATGTTCTACACACAATAATTGAATGGAACTAACAGTAGAGTAATGAGAGATCTGTGTAGCCTGAACACAAAGCTTCCATGCCTAAGTAACATATAAGTGCTTATTTCTTGTTTGGCTCAAGGACATAATTGATGAGTGATTCTTTGATGGAAAGCAATTCTGGAAATTCCATCTTCAACTTGGATGCATCACATAGCTTCCATGCCTACATAACATCCGAGTGCTTATTTCTTGTTTGGCTTAAAGACATACTTGATCAATGATTCTTTGATGGAAAGCAATTCTGGAAATTCCTTCTTCAACTTGGATGCATCCATCTCATTGTTGCTTCGAGGAGCAACGATCACCTTGGCTTGCTCTTCAAGTGTGAAGTTAGACCACTTGAATTTGGGGTCAATGTAATCCCTGTACATCTCTAGGATCTCATTGTGGCTCACCACCCCAGGATTTGTGAAGTTCCAAATTCCCTTCAAGTTCCTCTTTGCCATCTCAATTGAAATAGGCAAAAGTTCATCCAAAACAGTCATGCTATTTGGGATGTTAACTACTTTGTTGTAACGAGATATCTTGGTGATGAAGTTACGTGTGTTGCTCAGGTCAGATGAAATTGGCATGCGAACCCTGAGCGTGCACACATTGTCATATTCTCTCAGAAGCTCCTCAACCTGATCAAAATTCACATGAAAAGTTGTTAGTTAAGACAACTAATAATGAGCACATAAAATGACATTCCTTGTAAGAAAAACTTGCCATAGCTTTAGTTTTGGAATAGAAAGATCCTATGAAATTGGGCTTGTCCTCCTCCTTAAAACCAATGCCAGAGCCCTCAAGATGTGTTGCGTTGTACTCAAATATGCAGCCGGTAGCATAATTTATGACTAAAATTCCATGCTCTTTGCAGACATCAACCAAAGTTAAGGTGCCGGCAACATTAGTGCGAATGGTTTCAGTTTTATGAGATTCACACCAATCAACATTAGGTCTGCCAGTCACCCCTGCAGCATTAAAAACATGGGTTGGCCTTATATTTTGAATGTCGCCAATGAGTGAGGAGCGATCCTCTAGGCGCCCTCTTCCATATTCAAATGGAATCCCTTGCTTTTCACACAACTTTCCCAGCAAACCCCCAATCCACCCTGTTCTACCATAGATCAAGAATTTAAAAGGATGTTTTTGGTGATTGTTAGCAGCGTTCTTTGATGATGGAACCACCATTCGGGTATTAGTTGAGCCAAAAGAAGTAGGTTTTTCCTCTTCCGATCCTTCAAAAAACCTCTCCATTCCACCAGGAATCATCAACATCCTTGGATGAGGAAGTAGGGCCCCGCTGACATCACCCCACCAGCAAGGATTATTGGTGTACCAATCCATGGTTTTCTTCAAACCCTCTTCCCAAGTGGTCCTTTCAGACCAACCCAAGTTCTTCAACTTTTGATCATCTAGAAAATATCTCTGATCATTAAAGGGTCTGTTCTCTACAAATTTTATACTTGCTTCTGGGTCCTTTGAGAAAAGTTTGCATATATCTTTTGCTACATCAATGACTCTCCTTTCCTTCTTTGTCCCAATATTGTAAACATGGCCAACCTCTCCCTTGTGAAGGATAACTTCAAAAGCCTCAGCAACATCTTCACAATATAAATAACTTCTCACATTAGAACCATCCCCGTGAATTGGAAGATTCTTTCCTTGCATAGCCAGTAGGATGAACTTTGGAATTAACTTCTCAGGAAACTGATTAGGCCCATAGACATTGTTTCCACGAGTTGTGATAACAGGTAACCCGTATGACCTACCATATGCCATGGCAAGCATTTCTGCCCCTGCTTTTGTTGCAGAGTATGGGTTTGTAGGAAGGAGTTGAGAAGCCTCATGGTTTCCAACAACAGCATCCTCTTCTGTCTCTCCGTACACTTCATCTGTGCTCACATGAATGAACCTTCTAACCTGGCCAGTTACCTTGCATGCTTCTAATAAGACATGAGTGCCATATATGTTGTTCTTGGTGAACTCAAAGCTATTACCAAATGAGTTGTCAACATGAGTTTGAGCAGCGAAGTGCATTATCGTGTCAATGGACTCGGTGATGAGAAGGTAGTTCACAAGATCAGCACTACCAACATCCCCCTTCACAAATTTAAAGTTGCGTGATGATTTAGATGGACTGAGGTTCTTCAGATTAGAACAATAATCAAGTTTGTCAAGCACAACAATTTTGTAGTTAGGATAGCTCCGAACAAGCCTGTTGGCAACATGAGAAGCAATAAATCCAGCCGCCCCAGTAATGAGGATATTCTTTGGCGTGTATGATCCCATATCAGGTAATTTCTACAACAAAAACAAAAGCAAATTGAACAAGAAGCATAAATTAATCAAAATGTCATCACAAAACCAACAACTTTTAATCCCACTTAGTGAGGTTGAGTACATGGACCGTAAGATTCCATTCCACCTTATCATTAACCAACTCTTTAGATATGCTATTCATCAAAGGTCAGTAAAGTAATTTTTTAAACAAAATAACATGAAAAAAATTGAACAAAACTATGAGGAAAATTATACCAAAGTCATAAAAGGAGTTGAACAACATTATGAAGAAATGAAAGCAGAAACACGGTGGTGGCTGTCATTGTTCTTATACTTTTAGATTATCAATGGGGCTGATGTAAAAAGTGTTTTTTTACCGGTTATAAAAATATTTTTTATACCGATTATAACAAATCAGTGTAAAAAAAAGTTTAAGTTTACTTTTTGGACTGGTTATTTTTAACCGATAAAAAAAGTACTTCTTCCACCGACCCTATTGATGGTCCAAAATTATAAGGACCATGACATCCTCCTCCCACAAACACTAAGCTAGTGCCGAATGGTGAGAAGTTTGGGGGAGACAGCAGGAGTTGCAGTTTCAACTTTCAAACCTCCATGCTGTCAATTCACAAGAGAAAAGAACCATAAGGAAATCATAGCTGCAGAAAAGAAAGAAAAGAGTAGAACAAAACAAAAAGTTTCCTTTATATAACCAATACTTAGAACAAAAGGTTACATTATTAATCCATGAATTGCAAGGGAGAAGTCTATTCTTCAATATCTATGCATGAAACGGAATACAACAGAACAAGGAATGCTCAAAACTTCCTAAAAGTTAAAAAATACTACAAAATGCAACGACTTTCGTTGTTTAGTTTTTTCCTTTTACATAAGCAAACACATTGAACATATTCAAAAACCACATAAAACCCAGAATCAGAAATTCAACACCAATCTAATAATTACCCTGTGAGCAACTGAAAAGCT
Source organism: Clitoria ternatea (assembly GCA_037962975.1). Classification (NCBI taxonomy): domain Eukaryota; kingdom Viridiplantae; phylum Streptophyta; class Magnoliopsida; order Fabales; family Fabaceae; genus Clitoria; species Clitoria ternatea. The sequence goes on from CM075669.1 coordinate 185,540,884, forward strand.
CACGAAAATATCAAATAACACAATTTAGAATAGAGGAAAACAGCATTATAAAGATCACCATAGATCCATCGAAAAGGGGTGATGCCCAGATCATAAGAAAACACTCATTTTCTCAAAGTTGAAATATTTTCATGGAAAAGGGAAATGGGCATCACCAGGATTCATAAACACCCGCCATAGGAACTCGTAGAAAAAAAGCAAAGAAAAGAGGAAAATGTGAAACTTACAAAATGATAGCAAACCAAGAGAGAGAGAGAGAGAGAGAGAGAGAGAGAGAGAGAGAGAGAGAGAGAGAGAGAGAGAGAAATTTGAGACGAGGAATGCAATAAGGAAAAGGTGGAAGATACTTCTCCCTCTGATGATAGGAGGAAAATGGTGGAGCTGGGAAATCGTATAGATGTAGTGTAATCTGTCAAACCGAATGAGATAGTTAAGGGGAACCAGGGGATCACTCAAATGACGCTAGGCTACTCCATCAATTTATAAGGACTATGGACCAGTGTCCAGTGTCCACATCTATTTTAATTTTGAATTGCGCTAGTTTTAGTAACCTTACTTTGCATGATTTATTTTTTACTAGTACTAGTAGTATTACTTTTTTATTGAAAAGTTTAAAAGTGTTGAATATGGAGTATTTACAAAATATTTGTAGATCATATACTGAGAAAGTCTTCATTCTTGAGATTGAACCTGTGACTTTATAGAGTTTAATAGTTAGACCAACCTTTTATTGGCATTTTGCATGGTTTACATAATGCGTTAACATATAACATATTTATAATTTTTATAATTAATAATTAAAAAAACCGTGTTTTACGATTATATGGTTAAAAACTAGAATTATGTTAATATATTAAATACAATTATATAATTTTTACAGCTATATTTATAATAACTAAATAACATTATCAATAGTAAATAAATATTATCTTTTTGATATAGAAAAAGGATTAAGGTTTAATGCTTCAACAATTTTTTGATCATTCATTGTCATTATACCTTGTTTGAGATCTTGTTTATTCAAATTAAAATTAAAATATACTATAACTTTACAATGTTTTTGAAAAAAAAAAGTATTATTTATCTTAGTCTCAAACCAACGAATCATTATTTACCATATTTGTTGATATCCTAATTGGAGATCGGAGTAGAAACTGTTTTTTCAATTAAGGGATACTGTGAATTTGCAGCATACTTTAATTTCAATCTGGACAAACGAGATCTCAAACAAGATTCAATGACAATGAATGGTCACAAACTTATTCAACCATTAAAATCAAATCCATAGAGAGGATATGATTTTCAAATATATACATTACTCCTTCATTTGTTGTTAAAGAGAGATAAAAGAGAATGAGAGGGTGGAGAGAATAACAAGGAAATAAAGAGAATAAGGAAAGTCAACATTATTCATGGATTCAACATTATAAGTATTTCTATTTTTAGAAACAAGTTGGGTCTGAAATTGGACCTAAATTTAAGTTGTTTTAATTTTTCTAGAACATTCTAGAGTACTTTGAGCATTCACATATAATATTCATAATACCTCTGGATGTGCATTATTTTAGAATATGTCTCGTCAAAACCTTGTGGGAAAAAACTAGTGAAGGAAAGAGTACATATTTCTTTAATATGCTTACAAGATCAATACTGCCTCATTAAAAACCTTGCTTGGAAAATCCGGTGGGACAAAACCATAGCTATGGGAAAAATAATGCATAATATATTTATTTTCCTTCTTCATTTAAACAGTCGCATCTAAGATAACAAAGACCAATCTTCTTTACGAACTACTCAAAGACTTTGGTTGATAATGATTTTGTGAAAAGATCTTCCATATTTTTACATTAGCGGACTTGCTAGACATATACATCATCATTCTTTATAAGATCATGAGTAAAAAAACTTAGGAGAAATGTTTTTTGTTTTATCATCTTTAATATACCATTCCTTTAATTGTAACATTATATTCATATAAAATTATTGGAATCATTCTTCCAGATGACAAATCACAAGATTCTTACAAATGTTGGATCCTAAACCTCAATCACACAATTCTTAACTGGCCTTAGGTAATGTTAAAATTTTTGCATGATTTGAAGAAATGGCTATTATAGTTTGGCTGTAATCCAAGACAAAAAATTGTTTTCCCTAAATCTTTCTAAACTGGTCTCTACTGGGGTAGCAAGTTTGGTGTGGCAACTAGTCACGGATGTGATTTTTCCAACTAGATTTATACACTGGTCCAGTGGGGATCCGGTATTATAATCCCTATTCCAGTGGGGAGATAGGGTTTTGGAGTCTTGGAGATCCGACTAACCAAGCTCTTGTGTTGAGGAGCGAAAGGTGGTGTTACCTGCAAAAAGACTTCGACGCTTAAGTCAGTAAGTATCTTACTGTGATATTAATTTGAATGTAAGTTATGAGATGGAAAAAACCTGTGTTTTGTTGTGAATAGCTTTGTATTTATATGCATGCATGCAAGTAACATATGAGTCCTCTCAGGTTAGGTAACACTCTATAGAACGTGTTAGTGTAACTCTGCAAAAAGCTGCCACATGACGTGGGTGCCTCCGTGCGTCTTGTCCAACAGTGTACCTTGTACTATTTGTTGAGTTGGCAAATTGCTTTCTAGTGTGCTATGTGGTGACCTGGACTACCCGATATGGAGAGATAGACCCATACCCTTTATTGAATCTGAGGTATCGACCACGACATTGATTTGAGTTATGGAAAGCAGGTGAAATTACCCTTCAGCCCATGGGTCGGTATCTAGTTCGGATCACTTTCATATCAAATTTGATGGTACAGAGTTAGACTTAGAAGGGGGGTTGAATAAGTCTTAAACTATTTTAAAACAACGTACAGACTACTTAAGCAATATGATTAATTCAATCGACCAGAGATAGGGATAGAGAATCACACAACGGAATTATCCTGGTTCACTTCCAATGTAGAAGCTATGTCCATTCCCTTAAGACCGAAGGATTTTCACTATTGTAAAAACACCTTTACAATACAGCACCAGTCTAATGCAACAAGTATTCTTAACTCCAGCCACTTCTAGCTTAAAACCCGAGTATTGTTTCAAAGAGCCACTCCTGACTACAGAGCCAAGTATTCTTTCAAAAGTCTCTTCAGGCCACAAGTGTTTCCCACACTAATAGACTTCGGCAACACAGCAGATCTTACAGAAAGTAGTGATAGAGAATTTTTGGTGTTACAACAGATAACTCATCGTACAAATATATGAAATAATTACATAGGTACACTGAGCTACAGACTACTATAAGTCAAGGTCTGCTAGAAGCAAAACTATAAAGAAGACTTAAGTAGTGAAATACAAGAACTTAGAAACTTTCAAGAAAAGTGCTTCAAACTTTGGTTTCTGAGAGAAATTAGAGAGAGTTGAGTAGTGAGACAAAAGTCTTCTTTGATTTTTAAAGCTTCATGAATTTATAGTTTTCCTTGAAATAGTCGTTAATTCATCTTGGAGAATGTTGGTCTCTTCGAGTATTGTGCTGTTAACAAGTGTAGAGACATGCTTAAGAGAAATTTCCTTAATTGGATTGCCTCGATAGTCTTTTACAAAAGATTCCTTTTGCTTCACTACAAGAAAATGAGTATTTACTAACGGAAATTTAGCGGCAAGTTATATTGTGCCTGCGGTTTTTCATTTATTTAGAAAAAAAACAAAAATTTAACATTTTTTTGAAAAACCCGAAAGTCCCCTCACCCTTGCAAAACTTTCACACTGAGTTTGCCTCTCATTCGTTTCCCTCCCATCCGTTTCCCTCTCAATCTCTGTTTGGTATTCCCACAAAGCTTCATCTCATTTGAACCCTAACCTAATCTTCTAAATCCCTAATCAATAAGCCTTTTTTCCTCGTATTCCTAATCTCAAATAACATCTCAGTTTCGTATGTTGAGGACGACTAGGAAATCGTTGAGAGCGGTAGCACAAGCTGAGGCTAAAATGTTTCGCATCTTAAAGAACCAGGTGTTTTCCTTTTTTTCCTTTTCCGCTTTCTGTTTTAAAATCCATCCCTATTGTTTCAAGAGCCTCCGTCATCATCGTTTGTGTGTTTGCTTTGCCCTCTGTTTTTGGTTTCAGTTTTGGTACTAACTGCTGAGAAGGAAGGCCAAGGTTACGGTGCTATGTATATAGTAACTACATTCGATTATATATAAAAGTTTAAGGGTTACATTTATAAAAGATTATCGGGTTGCTTTCTTCGTTGGTGTGTTTTGGTGAAAGTTAGATGCAACCTATTTTAGGTAATGAATAATGTATTTTTTCTCAATTGTTTCAGCCATTTATTGACTTGAAAACTCCAGAGGAATCAAAAAAGGAGACAGCACGACCCTCTAAACGTGTAAAAGAGTTGCGTTAGGTATGATACAACATAATTTTGCAATCATTGTGAATTTCAATTGGATTCCAATATGAGCGTGTTAACTACCTATAGTTTATTGAACATCAGCACAAGTACGATAAGTGAGTATGCAGGTTCGATGAGATTTGCATGCTCTGATTTGCCTTAGTACCAATTGTCTTAGTTTATTGAACATCGACACAAGTACCTTATGTTACAAGTACCAGTTGTCTCAGTTTATGAATGAGTTTTGTAAACAAATGTCGAGTAGTTATCTCCATATCTATATAGTCCATTTCTAGTCATTTTGTGATTCAGGGCTATTTATGTATATATTTTCGTTTTGTGATTCAGGACTATTTATGTATATATTTCTGTTTGTGCTGCTGATTATTATGATTATTGATGTATATAATATTTCCTTGTTTATTGGTACTACTAATTGCTAAAGGAAACCGTTTTTTAGAATTAAGATAAATGAATTTTTTGTAAGGATGTGAAGTTATGTAGTGAGGAGGCTTACTGCTCTGGGATTCTTGAAGATTAGTTCAACAGCCGCTTGATCAGTTAAAGTCTGGTTTCTTAAGGTAAACATCTCCAATTGATCTTGAGACCTATGAGGTCAAAAATAGTTTGAATTTGATTTTTATAACAATAGATTAAGAAGTCTACAAAACCAGGAAATAACATAGTAATTAATATTGATGAAAAGATGCAAACATTTGAAGTTTGAAGTTTAAACAGAAGTAGAAGATTACCACTGAAGTTACATATGCTTTTATTGTGAGGTAGTTGTAAATTTGTGCCCATAGAAGTAACTTGGATTTACTGAACTTATAATTTTTATATGTTGATTCATAATGATAAAAGTAATTCTGATTTTTTTACACCTGTGCATTATTGATATTCAAATTACGTTGACTTTTTTATTTCTTCTTTTTTTATCACATACTCATATCACCTATTAAACTAATAATTTTCTCTCTTTTATCTTTATTTTTCTTTCATATTGATATTCAAATTACATTAATTTTTGTTTACACTTTGGTTCAAAACTTCAAGAAAAATAAAAAGAAATTTTCATCACTTATATTGTTCAATAAGTGAGAAAGAGTGGCATCCGTAAAAATGAATAATGTTATTGAAAAAAAGGACCAAAAAAACGAACAACGAGGTTCTTGTTTTAATACTACATGAGTTATGTACAGAGGAAGAGAGGAAGAAGAAAACCACCATGTATCTGAATAGACCTTAGTGATTTGTGTTGCTATTGTAAAAATGTAAAGAGAAATCATTACATGTGTTTAGAAAGAATATAAAGAGGCATATATATATATATAATACATGCTGCAACTAAATAACAAAAAATTAGACAACTGACTAATAATAATAAAACTAATCAATAACAGATTTAACAATCAAAAGTAATCAAAGACAGATTTAATCAAAACATATTTATCTATTTATCTTATAGTTTTAATCTGGAACAAGTACCTTGCTTGCATCAGGGTATAAAACAAAAGCTAAAGCAATTAAATTATTTAGGATAAGATTGGAACATATATTACTTTTAGCTATGGTGGCCCCTCCCATGTGATTTACATCACACGCATTGTGCCATAAACACATAAAGGGACTGTAGTTCCTTTTACTTTTCTAATCCATAACCACGTTGGCAAATACTTAATATAACATTGGTTTAAGCTAAGACAGAGAGAGGAAAAGTGACATCAGATATGCTAAGTCACTAGCCTTACCTAAGTTGTTTTGATTAATACATTTCTAATGGTAAATTGAGAGGGATAAAAATGAGAAAATGTAATTAAATTTTGAACCTGTGTTCCAATATTGAAGTCCATAATATATAGTATCTATGTTGACCTCAACAAATAAAAGGTAAACATTATAATCAGTTAAAAGTACATCATCACTTTAAAAGGGTTAAGTGATTGTTTTTATAGAAGAAGCCTGAGTTTTACATGTAAATGTTTAAAAAAACTCATGAAAATGTTAATTATTCATTCTAAGATATAATTACATCATCACTTCCTAAATATAATTCTTGTAATCTTAGTATAATTCTGTACAATATTGCATAATTTGTCCTTTGTATGTTAATTACACTTGTTTTAGTAATGTAATTGCTATGTTCTTTATATCTATTACTATGTTTTTGTAAAGAGGGCATTGTTATGAAAAGATGGTTCACTTGCAATGCATTTTTTATCAAGCAACCAAAAAGAAGTCACAGCTTTATGCACTTAAAAAGAATACAAAGATAGGTATACAATATTATTATTATTATTATTATTATTATTATTATTATTATTATTATTATTATTATATTCACTTAGTTGAGTATTTGAGATTCAAGAAAAATACTTCTCTCAAGTCTCATATACTACCTTCGTCCCTTATTATAAGAACCTCTTAATTAGATTCCAGTTTTTAAGAAAAGTTAGTTAATGTAGTTAAAGTCATTTAATTTGTCTACAAATTATACTAGTTTTCCAAAAATACCCTCTTACTTTTATTGGTACTCACAAATCTTACTCTTTTTCTATTTAATTAATGCTTATTTCATTAATGACTAATAAGAGTATTTTGGTGAAAAAATAATTAATGCTATTGATTTTTTGATGAGGTTCTTATATTAAGGACCAAAGAAATATCTCAAAAGGTTCTTATAATAAGGGACGGAGGTAGTATTTTTCATTTGTAAAAACAATTTCACAAACCTACCTAGCTGATCAAAAAGAATTATCCTTTTCAAAAACCACTACACTGCTCTAAACTATTAAACCATATATATATATATATATATATATATATATATATATATATATATATTATAATATAATAGCTTCTCCTCTTTCATCCTTTTGGTGTATCCATGTTCAAGTGCTTATTTATTATATAACTTCTTGACGTAATTGCTCAAGTACCAATATTTGTTTTATTATAAATGCATGTACCTTTTGTTCTTCCCTACCTGTACAAGGTTCTCCACAACATAACATACACTACATCATCAGCACTGGTTTCCAATGGCAGCTGAAGGTACAACCATAACCTTAATTGTTTCACTTTCTATTCTCTTAGCAATTTGTTAAATGTATTTGGACTACCTTTTATAGTTGTACTATTCAGTGTGTTCAAATTCAGTTACCAAATCTGACATAGCCTTTGGCTGCTTTCTTCAACTTCATCATAGTTTTCAACATATTGAATTTGAAGAAAGATGTTAATGCCACCACTAAATTGTGTAAAACTTGATATAAAAGCTTTGGCTATTCCTCTGTTTGTTGCTGAATAGAAGACTCGAAACAATTAAGAGTTCTAATCCTTATGGTTCTTTGGTTAGATTTCTGGTCCTAGCTGCAGCAATTGGATCTAGAAGTGGAACTGGTAAGGCGCTAAGGTCAAATTCAATATATTATTTATTTTACTAGAGATAAAATATTTGGTTCTGTTTATGTTATTTGATACATTTATTAATTTTACCATGAGTATCATTATTAAGGATTACTTTTTGGTTTCATTTTATCTGAAATTGCAATCATATCCATGGATGGTCTTTGGAATGATTGCTCATAACTTGTAGCAAACATACCAATCTTGTGGAGTACCATTCAGCAACAGGATTTTGAAGGAGGTTACACCATGCCAAATTTAAGTGTTCAAAATCAAACACAAGAGATGCAGAAAGCTAAAATAGCTCATGCATATTACTCAGAGATAATGGATATGATGCCAAACACAAGCCTTTCATAGCATGAATCAACCATGCTAGTGAAATCAGGAGTTAGAGCCAGTTGGGGAGAAGCTTTAACATCCCATTCATATATATATCCTTATCAATGAATGGACCTCACAGTATGAACCTGATTAGCAACTACATGCTAGATTTCAACATGGCCCACCACCACCACCAATAACAACAACTCATCAATGGGAAGAATTTCAGCTCTATTGAGTCTTTTGGTTGTTTGCTTTCAGTCACAAACAGCAACACAAGACACTTCTGTTGAAGATGATGGGATGTGGAAACCTGTGGAACTCTAGCTATTGTAGTGCAGCTTCCACTAGTGAATCTCAGAGCAATTTAGTTGTAAATCATTTTGTACAAGACAAATTTATTATGGCTACTTCTACATTACTTGTTGGGTTAAGACTTATTCATTTTGTTATTAATATATAATTCTTAGTGAGCTATTGATTCTTTTAAGTATATTTTTATATGTTTACTTTAGTATACTATATATATATAATAAAATAATTTAGTATATAAAAACTTAATTATATATATAGCAAAATAAAAATCTAATTATGTAGTTGATGAAATATGAAATATAAATAAGGCGTTAAAAAATTAATAAAGATAAAATATGATGTTACATAAAAGAAAATTGATTGGCATAATAAAATTCAACAAAACCTCTATCCGCAAATTATCGCCTGTAGCACCCTCGTTTAACTAAGATAATCTCTTCCACTAGATTACCTCAGTTAACTAAGAGGCTACTAATTTTATTTTGAAAATATGGAAGTTTTTTTTTGTAGCAGATCCTCCACTTCCTTGACCCATAGGTCGTACTGCCTGCCTTTGAGTCACTTGTTGTTGGTTGTTATTATTTCTGTACCAACAGTCAGCATCACGATGTCTAATCCGTCCACAAATTATGCAGACTTTACTTCTTTGGTTCCCCTGATCCCTTGAAGAATTTTGGTTGGCTGAATAAGGTGGTCGAGAGTAGGGTCGATCTACTCGAAAATCTCTCCTCTGTTGTCTGTCTGGCATACGTCGTTCTGGTCCATGATTAGACGTTCCAGGTCGTTGAAGATTAGAGGTATTCTCAAAAATACGGCATCTGTCAACCAAAGTAGTGAATTGTGTAATTTGTTGACAACATATAACTTGGCGAATTTCTTGCTGTAGTCCTGCTTCAAACTTGCACATCTTGACGCTTCTCCCATGTGGGTATAGTAGGGACAACATTTTGCCAACTCATCAAACTTAGCAGCGTACTCCCCAACAGTCATATTGCCTTGTTTCAGATTAAAGAATTCCTGCTCTTTCTGCCTCCTTATGTCTTCAGGGAAATATTTAGCGAGAAACTCTGTCTTGAATCTTCCCCAAGTAATGACATGTCCTTCAGTTGCTAATCTAATTCTGGCATGAGTCCACCAGTGCTCTGCTTCTCCAACCATCATGAAGACAACAAAAGTTATTCTGTCCTCATGAGGGCATCGCATAGCAGCAAAAATCTTTTCAAGATGTTCAATCCATAATTGTGCTCCTTCTGGATCAAAGCCTCCTTTGAATTGAGTAGGATTATTCCTCTGGAAGTCAGCTAATCCTTGGCTTTGCCTAGTAGAAGAATGAGGTAACTCTTGGCGTTCTATTACCTCCACAATTCTGGTAAGAAGATCCTCCATCACATGATCGTTATTTCGGCGTGCCATTGGAATTTTGCTGAAAGAATATCAACAAAATATTCAAGATGTATGTTATGTGGAGTATTCCACATAGGAAGTTTAGTCTTTAGGAGTGTTATGGACTGTTCAATATTTCTATCAGAGTACGTGGAAACCTAATGGTCCACTTCCCAAGTTTAATGAATCGACTATGCTCTGATACCACCAATGTAACACCCTCGGTTAGATAAGACAACCCTTCTATAGGATCATCCTATTTAACTAAGAGTGTTAACAGTTTTCATAAAAAGTGAATATAATTTTTTTTAATAAAAAGATGGCAGATCAGTGGAAGCAAATAGTGAATATATCACATAGTCATTCACAAACTTACAAATAATTGTACTCATAACAGAATGGGGCACGCAGGCACCCTTAAATATTATACAGTCATCCGGTGTCTTTGTCATTAATAAATATTTAAACTATATAAATTCTATCTTTAATGATCGTTCTCAGTGGGTTCAGCATATTGCTGTTCTTCACACTCGGGTTCTTGATTTTCTAATTCCTCTGAAAAATGGTCAACAGTAAGGGTGAGTATAACCCAAGACCCTGATGGTTAATCCGGTGCGGACATAATCCAGTTAACATACAGTATCACATAATTCATACAATTAGCATATTCACAATTACAACAATCAAGCATGTTGTCATGGAATGCATGAGTTGAGTTTATTATGATTTATCTTTGGTTAAGTCTCATGATGCATGTGGGCCCAATAAATCATTTCTTCATCTCATTCTTTGGAATATCTCCATTCCATTCTAGAGCGATCAGGGTCCGCCCAAGTTCCCATAAGGTACAAATGAACTCATTGGTTCTCATCATTGATTTATATATTCTTGGAACTTGGATCCCTACGATCATAGTTACACTCCGTCATTTAGTCAAAGTACACTAGAATTGCATCGTCTCACCCGGTTATCAGGCGCGACTCTGATGCCATTGGGTTTCCGTTCCAGTTGTACTCCCAAGATCCTCTTGGGGATCGAACGTGAATGTCCTCCACTGTACCAAGTGTATGCTCTAGATTTTCTTCTTTTAGAAAAATATTTTCATGATGCGGAATGCATTCTTTTGTCTTTTGATTCTTTGGGCATTTATATGTTTCCAGTCTCATCACACATATTCATAAGCTCTTGAATTTCATCAATTATTTAGACGTGGTAAGTCATTTTATTGTTGTATTTGAGAAAGTATATCAACTATTTACGGGTTGAAATTATACTTTGTAAAGAGTAAAATAATATATTCCTTATTTAATTACTTATATCTAAAGTAATAATAATAATAATACTAATTAATAATAGTAAGAATAACAATAATAATAATAATAATATTCATAATATTAGTAACAATAGTAATAATAATAGAAATAAGAACGATAATAATAAGTGTAACGTCCTAATAATTTAGAAAGAATTAAGAAAGGGTTTCTAAATAAAAATTCAAGTGAAAAGTATGAAAAACAAGGTTTTTCTGAGTAGGACAAGGGTAATTCTGAGTGGAATAAGCATGATTCCGAGTGGAATCATACTGAGAGAGGTTTTCTAAGTGAACTGGTTAAAAATCCGAGTGAAATTGTACTGGAAAACTGTTTTCCGACTGAAATAGGTCTGATTCCGAGTAAAAATAAGTTTGAATCTGAGTAAAAATGATTTTTAGAGTAAAATGGTTTAATTCCGGGTGAAATAGATACTGGAAAGGATTTTCTAAGTGAAATACCTTAAATTCTGAATGAAAATGAATTTTTGAGTGAGATAAAATATGATTTCGAGTGACATCAGTCTGAAAGGAGTTTTCTGAGTAAAAATGTTTGTGAGTCCGAGTGAAAATAAGTCTCTCAGTGAAATAAAATAGTATTCCGAGTGGAATTAGTCTAAAAGGAGCATTCTGAGTGAAAATAAGATAAGTTCCGAGTGAAACATGAATTTACCGAGTGAAATTAGTTGAAAAGAGTTCTGTCTGAAATATATAATGGTTTACCGAATGAAATCGTGTAAAACTGATTAGATATATATAAAACTGATTGAATTTACATAAAACCGATTGAATTTACATAAAACTGATTGAATTTACATAAAACCGATTGAATTTACATAAAACCGATTGAATTTACATAAAACTGATTGAATTTACATAAAACCGATTGAATTTACATAAAACCGATTGAATTTACATAAAACCGAGCTTATTATCATTTATTTCATCTCCTGTTTACAATTCTCTACTGGAATACACATAAACACACATGATACTTAATATTTTCATAATTCAGCATCGAACATATTCACTCAATTATCAAAATTTATCATAATCAATACAGATAATCAAACATATTCATTGAATCATGAATTATACAACCAATTGAACATGTTTATAGTAATAAAATTGTATATAAACATACATATAATTAAAGCCTGTTATTCAGCAATTCCTGAACCTGTCTTGGAAAGGTGAGGAACAAGGTTCCTTAGCCCTTTCCTTCACTCGGTTTTCCCACAGAGCACCCAAGAATATACCCCCTTACCTTAATGGAGTTCTTGGATGAGGATAAAATGTTCCCTTCACTGTCCTGCTTCAGATCCGTGTGAGAAAGACAAGAAAGGAGAGAGGAAGAAGCTTGCAGGAAAAAGAAATGATAACAGAGGTGTGTCTGTGGCTATGTTTCGTGTGTGTGTATTCTTAGAATCATAGCACTAGGTTAATAATAAGAAAGTGAGTGGGGAACATTGGTTGGAGGATTAGGTGCGATAATGGAGCCTTTTGACTCCTTTCACCGTCAGCTTTGCATTGATTGGAATAAAATATATAAAGGTATTATAATGGGTGCAACTTTCCCCTGCGATTGGTTCGTTGTGCCACTTATTTTTGGATTCATGTGATTAAGTGGACTGATCACTAACAGGAGTGGATTTAAAAGGTGTCCAGTGTTGGAGAATTTGAAGAGGTCGGTATGGAGTGAGGACGGTATTGAGTATGAAGGACGGTGTTGTGGCGTGGGAGGGAAAGGCTGTTGTTTGGCTACGAAGAGGTCGGTTTTGGTGAACACCGGCTCAGAGTTGTCCGGTGTGCACACCGGTTCTAAGGACGGACAGCCTTAAGTAGTTAACTGGTGTGGGGTGTTAATCCGGTCTTCAATTCCTTTTCATTCGTTTGCTCTCTCTCTCTCTCTCTCTGTCAAGTCGTCCTCAACTGATTCAAGTTCCTCAGATTACCACTCGGTTAAGTCATCCTAAAACCGTGTCTGTTCTAGCCAGTCTCACTCGGTAATTTCAAACCAATCCGAGTCATCTCAGTAAGTCTCACTCGGAATTGGCTTATTTACTTAAGACACTCAGTAAGGTTCTCATCCACAATTAACCAATCTCCACTCGGAACTAGTCTAGTAGAGTATATCTCACTCGGGAGAGGAGTCATACCCATAGACTCACTCGGTTTCTACCATTTTCCACTCGGTTTCCTAATCATAAACATACGAAACCATTCAGAATCCTTCCCAAATAATTCAATAACACATTCCAGTCGGTAGGAAGCATCAAATTAACATAAACATAAGTATATATGTATTCTTTCACTCGGAATACTTCAATCAGAGAAGTTTCCTCCGGAAAAGAAGCATTTGGCAAGGTATGACTCGGAAACGAGTCATTCTAGGGTGTTTTGACTCGGAATTTCACCCAGAAGTGGTTCTCTTGAACACACTTCACTCAAAATTGCTTCTCAGGTAAGGACTCCACTCGGTGGTAGCCCTCTCAGTCATGTTTTACTCGAAAAACATGACACTGACTCGGAATTTATAATTATTCACTCGGAATTGCTCTCTGTTACTCGGAAAAGAGCCTTTTTCACTCGGAATTTGCATAATTTCATTAATGGTCTATATAAATTCCATTATTATGCACAAAAATGACATTTCTGAGATACCACAGACCATCAACAGGGTATATATTGACTTATTCTTACTTACAAACCTTTCATAATTCAAAAATTACAAGGGTAAAACTGTTTCAAAAAAACAGGGATGTTACATTCTCCTCTCCTTTTAGGAATTTCGTCCTGAAATTCAAAGTTAAAACAATTGAGGGTACAATTCTCTCATGTTCTCCTCAATTTCCCAAGTAGCATCCCCATCATCTGTCTGACTCCAAACTACCTTGACCAAAGAGATTTCCTTGCCTCTTAGCTGTTTGAGACGTCGGTCAACAATCTTAACCGGTGATGCTTCAAAGGTAAGGTTTTCCTCCAGAACAAATTGATCAGGACTCAGAACATGATCAGGGCTTGGTACATATTTGCGGAGTTGGGAAACATGAAAGACATTGTAAAGAATTGTTAGCTCGGGTGGCAGAGCGATACGGTACGTATGAGTTCCTATCTTTTGCAAAATCTGATAGGGTCCTACGTATCTGGGGCTTAACTTCTTGGCCTTCAAAGCTCTTCCTACTCCAGTGGTAGGAGTAACTTTGAGAAATACATGATCTTCCTCCTCAAATTCCAATGGCTTCCGACGTTTGTCGTAGTAACTCTTTTGTCTATCTTGCGAAGTATTCATTGCCATTTGGATCTTTTGGACTTGTTCTGTAGTCTTCTGAACAATCTCTGGTCCAATTATCGTCTTTTCACCAGTCTCATACCAACATAAAGGTGTACGACATTTCCTTCCATACAAAGCTTCATAGGGGGCCATTCCGATGCTGGCATGGTAGCTGTTGTTGTAAGTGAACTCAACAAGTGGAAGATATTCTTGCCAACTTCCCCCATGTTCTAGGACACAAAGACGTAACAGATCTTCAAGAGTTTTGATTGTCCTTTCTGATTGTCCGTCTGTCTGTGGGTGATATGCGGAACTTAACTTTAGACGAGTTCCTAGAGCTTGTTGTAGGCTCTTCCAAAATTGTGATGTGAAACGAGGATCTCGGTCAGACACAATTGCAGTGGGTGTTCCATGTAATTGTACGATTTCCTTGATATAGATCTGGGTGAGTTTCTCTAGAGAGTACTTCATATTGACGGGAACAAAATGAGCGGTCTTTGTTAATCGATCCACGATTACCCAAATAGCATCATATCCAGCTGATGTTCTGGGAAGTCCCGTCACAAAGTCCATAGCAATCTCATCCCATTTCCATTCTGGAATCTCTAGAGGTCGAAGGGTCCCACTTGGTCGTTGTTGTTCCGCCTTTACCTTCTGACACATCAGACAAGCTGTCACATACTCAGCGATATCCTTTTTCATTCCTTGCCACCAGAATAATTTCTTCAAGTCCTGATACATCTTGGTCGATCCTGGGTGGATACTGTATTTACTTTTGTGGGCTTCATCAAGGATGGATCTTTTAAGATCTGTGTTGACTGGAATACAGAGCCTCTGTTGATACCTGATCACCCCATATTCATCCTTGCTAAATTCGGAGACTCCTTCTTTTGTCTTTTCTGCTAGATCTTGTAATTCCTGATCATTGACTTGAGCTTCTTTGACTTGTTCCAGAAAATCTTTGGAAATTCTCAGTATTTCAACCATAAGGCTTCCCCTTCTTGGTGTTACTACCAGATTCAAATCGCGAAACTGTTCAATCAATTCCAACTCCTTTGTCATCATATATGATAAACGTAAAGCCTTTCTGCTGAGTGCATCAGCTACTACATTTGCCTTTCCAGGGTGATATCGGAGTTCGAACTCATAATCCTTAATGAATTCCATCCATCTACGTTGTCGCATATTCAACTCTTTTTGGTCGAATAGATACTTCAAGCTTTTATGATCACTGAAGACTTCAAAGTATGTGCCATACAAGTAGTGTCTCCAGATTTTCAAGGCAAACACAACTGCAGCTAATTCCAAGTCATGTGTAGGATAATTGACTTCATGTGGTCTTAGCTGTCGTGAAGCATAAGCAACAACCTTTCTTTCTTGCATAAGAACACATCCTAGTCCTTGTTTTGACACATCACAATACACTTCATAGGGCTTGGCAGGATCTGGCAAAATTAAGACAGGTCCACTAGTGAGTCGTCGGCGTAATTCCGTAAAACTGCTTTCACATTTTTCTGTCCATTCAAATGGTTGATCTTTACGGGTCAACCTAGTTAAAGGTGCTGTAATTCGAGAGAAATTCTCGATGAATCGACGATAATATCCAGCAAGTCCAAGGAAACTGCGAATTTCTGTCACATTCTTGGGTTGTTCCCAATTTAGTACGGCTTCTACCTTTGTAGGATCTACAGCAATTCCCTCTTTAGAGATGACATGTCCCAAAAATTTCACTTCAGTCAACCAGAATTCACATTTTGAAAACTTGGCGTACAATTGTCTTGCACGCAAGGTATTTAGAACAATTCGGAGATGCTCCTCGTGTTCCTCATGGCTCCTGGAATAGACGAGAATGTCGTCAATGAATACCACTACGAATTTATCCAAGTACTCATGGAAGATTCGATTCATGTATCCCATAAAGACTACAGGTGCATTGGTAACTCCAAAGGGCATAACAAGATATTCATAGTGCCCATATCGTGTCCTGAATGCTGTCTTGGGTACATCATCTTTCTTCACCCTGATTTGATGATAGCCTGACCGTAGATCAATCTTTGAGAAAATAGTGGCTCCTCGTAATTGGTCCATCAAATCATCAATCCTTGGAAGAGGGTATCGGTTCTTGATCGTAGCTTTATTCAACTGACGATAATCAACACATAACTGCATACTGCCATCCTTCTTTTTGACTAGGAGAACTGGTGCTCCCCAAGGTGAGACACTGGGTCTAATCATTCCTTTCTCTAAAAGTTCTTCTATTTGCTCTTTAAGTTCACTGAGTTCCTTAGGTGACATTCGGTAAGGAGCAATAGAGATTGGTCCCGCGCCCGGTATAATGTCAATACTGAACTCAATTTCTCGTTCTGGAGGTAGCTCACGTATATCATCAGGAAAAACTTCTGGGAATTCTTGAACAACAGGAATCTGATAATTCCGAGGAGTGGCCTTACTTTCAGTTTCAGTAAGGATCATGTATAGTTGGACTTCCTTTGCTGGAATTACCTTTTCTGAGCGAATAGGACAAGAATCAATGTCTTGATCATAGTGTGATGTAGTAGACCCAAGAGAAATGGATCTATTATGACAGTCAATCAGAATATGGTTGGCAGCAAGCCAATTCATTCCTAGAACAATATCTAGATCAATCAAAGGCAAACATATCAGATCTACTTGATAAGCTTTCCCTTCGATGTTGAGTGGGCATTTCGAACACATGTAAGAAGGGCAAATGGGCTTATTAGCAGCAGTTGTGACAATCATCTGATTGGGCAGAGAGGTTGTAGGAAGCTTTAAATGTTTTACACAATTCTTAGATATGAAAGAGTGAGTGGCTCCTGAATCATATAATACATTCAATAGAGTGCTTCCTATAAAACATGTACCTTGCACAAGGTCGTTCCCTTGTGATATTTCCGCACCATTCATAGTAAAAACTCTGGCATTTCCCCCCTGTCTTCCTGTCGAGCCATTCCCAGGCCTTCTAGGATTATTGTTCTGATTGAAGTTGTTGCCGCGGTGAACATTCTGCATCTTTGGGGCGTTGTTTGTAGAGGTGTTTGTAGCAGATCCTCCACTTTCTTGACCCATAGGTCGTACTGCCTGCCTTTGAGTCACTTGTTGTTGGTTGTTATTATTTCTGTACCAACAGTCAGCATCACGATGTCTAATCCGTCCACAAATTATGCAGACTTTACTTCTTTGGTTCCCCTGATCCCTTGAAGAATTTTGGTTGGCTGAATAAGGTGGTCGAGAGTAGGGTCGATCTACTCGAAAATCTCTCCTCTGTTGTCTGTCTGGCATACGTCGTTCTGGTCCATGATTAGACGTTCCAGGTCGTTGAAGATTAGAGGTATTCTCAAAAATACGGCATCTGTCAACCAAAGTAGTGAATTGTGTAATTTGTTGACAACATATAACTTGGCGAATTTCTTGCTGTAGTCCTGCTTCAAACTTGCACATCTTGACGCTTCTCCCATGTGGGTATAGTAGGGACAACATTTTGCCAACTCATCAAACTTAGCAGCGTACTCCCCAACAGTCATATTGCCTTGTTTCAGATTAAAGAATTCCTGCTCTTTCTGCCTCCTTATGTCTTCAGGGAAATATTTAGCGAGAAACTCTGTCTTGAATCTTCCCCAAGTAATGACATGTCCTTCAGTTGCTAATCTAATTCTGGCATGAGTCCACCAGTGCTCTGCTTCTCCAACCATCATGAAGACAGCAAAAGTTATTCTGTCCTCATGAGGGCATCGCATAGCAGCAAAAATCTTTTCAAGATGTTCAATCCATAATTGTGCTCCTTCTGGATCAAAGCCTCCTTTGAATTGAGTAGGATTATTCCTCTGGAAGTCAGCTAATCCTTGGCTTTGCCTAGTAGAAGAATGAGGTAACTCTTGGCGTTCTATTACCTCCACAATTCTGGTAAGAAGATCCTCCATCACATGATCGTTATTTCGGCGTGCCATTGGAATTTTGCTGAAAGAATATCAACAAAATATTCAAGATGTATGTTATGTGGAGTATTCCACATAGGAAGTTTAGTCTTTAGGAGTGTTATGGACTGTTCAATATTTCTATCAGAGTACGTGGAAACCTAATGGTCCACTTCCCAAGTTTAATGAATAGACTATGCTCTGATACCACCAATGTAACACCCTCGGTTAGATAAGACAACCCTTCTATAGGATCATCCTATTTAACTAAGAGTGTTAACAGTTTTCATAAAAAATGAATATAATTTTTTTTTAATAAAAAGATGGCAGATCAGTGGAAGCTGTAACACCCTAATTATTTGCAACTAATAAATCCCAAAATATGAGAAAATTTTTCACAAAAACAGTCACGTAACATTTGATGTAGAAGGGAGCAGGCAATGGGGGAACTAAGAACATTCACGCGCATAAAGCAACCTACAGGGAAGCTAAAAACTGAGGCCGGCTCGATGGGCTTATCGTAACGCACCAACACTAGGGCGGATTGCACGATACCGTTCATTCGCTCAGACGGGGTCTTACACCGTCCAGGCGGAGTATGGTAATGCAGCAGCGGATAGAAGAAATTTCACAATGAGGCTTCCCTTCGAGTAATACTGGTCACTCAACGGGAGGAATAGATTAGGGAAATGTGTTAACACAATCGCACGCGTAGCATTTGGTGGAAAGGCGAAGTTAGAATCATCCTACTTGGCTAGGCGGGGTATATTTATCTTGGGCGGGTTATCCTAGTTACTTGGGCAAGGTATGACGCCGCCTAAACGAAATCTACATAATGCCTCTTTAACACAACTACAAGGTAATTTCCTCCATCGGGTATGGACAAGGGTTCACTAGGTAAATCCTCACACTCGCCTTTTACTCAGAAAAATGAGAAGTTACAGGGTACACATACGTTAGTAAGTTGCGGAGAAAGGAGGGATCTGAACCTATTCCACCCAGCTCAACTAAGTATGACGACGCCTGGGCGGACTTAGCCATAACGCCCAAATCTGGGGTTCAACACTGGGGTCCGGATTGCGTTAGTATCACAACGGATAGGAAGGATAATTGAACGGCATCCCACTCTAACAACTACATCGCTCCAACGCGAGTCCTCTTGCTTGGGCGGATTGCTCCCATACTTCAGGCGGGGTACGGCTCCGCCCAACGTATCCGACATAAGTTTTCCTAAGACAATTCTCAATTTACTCTGACTTGGCTATAGCCTGCTCAATCAGACTGTCCCTGCGCATCTATTAAAGCATAATTAGAAAACAAGGCAGCACATAGCATCACGCACACCAAAACCATACATCCATATATATATACATAAAAGTGTATATTAATATTTACAATGCAAAATCAGACTTCTTCTTGTTCATAAGGTTCTATTCATCACAAACATTAACATCCGGTATGAGCCAGTCCGGGCTTCATCCAACAACGCCTTAATTAAACCTTCGAAATGCATCAGCACTCCGCCCAGCATTCCAGCTCTGCTTCTGATCCTCCTCACGAGAGACATTCACTGAAAATGGCCACTGCAGGGGTGAGCTTTTACATGTAAAATGATACTCACAGACTCGGTATCAGCGTCAGTACGCTCCTGCTATCATTCAACCTTTCTCAAGTAACCAAATTCATACAATTCAAACAACATTCATGACACTCATAATTCACAGAGTTTATTCCACATCTAAATATATATATATATATATACATTCATTCATTCAAAATCATACACATGCACATATATAGATTTATACATCACCACAATCAGCCTTATTTCTATATGCATGCCTGCGGATCCGACTCGGGAAAAGACTCTCAGTTACGGCCCCCTTTTCTTTTGGCCCCTCGTCCCTCAGCTCTTACCAGGTGGCACCGGCCTCCCCACGGCGTCTCGAGACTCACTTCTCTATCTCCAACGGCTACCACGAGCTCTATTGGGATCTAGCCAGGGTTGGTAACTGGAAGTCGTTTCCCTTGGGGTTCTTGACCTTCCATGGGTCACCCCACTCTTACTCATGCAACTAACACATTTATTATTACACATCATCGCGCCATGAACACATTACCGTAGTCATTAAGTAAGAACGAATATCCTCCACTACTCGTCATCATTCAGTCAGTCACACCAGCGCATGTTACAATCGGTCATCAGACTAACAACATTGAGCAATCCAATTAAGAACATGCACATACATACTTTTCATAGTGACAACAAATAGATCCATCATTATCATCCACGAGCAGACTACGCCATCGCCACGAAGATCACTATCAGAATCTCAAATCATGCATCAGTTTTAGTAATTGTGAATACATGCACACATGCACAGCATCAGTTCTAATAATTATAAAAACATGCACACACACACACCCACACTCAGCAATACATTCATCCGGTACCGTTCTTAGACCATGCATTCGACATGCAAGTGCCCCCTACCTTTAGAAGAATCCTCAGAAACCTTTTTCGTTCTTGATGTTGGGTCCGATGTCCTTCTCCTGGTTCGTCCGGTCTTCCGTAGCTTTGTCGTATCCTGCGCCTGATTCTGGGATGAAGTGTGGTCCGTTCCCCCGTACCGCAACCAAGACCTCCAGGAGTGAAGAGTAAGATAGAAGAAGAAGAAAGATGAAGACGAAGGGAGGAAGTAAAGAATGAAGTGACGGAGGAGAGAGTCTGAAGAAATAGCCAGTGCGTTTCTCTGCCAAGGGCTCACGCTTATATATATATATGTGCATGCGCACAGTAAAAGAAGAGTGGGATGGGAGAGTGGGTGCTGCAGCAGCCACGTGCACTCCACCCCATCCCCTGACCACCACCATTTTTTTATACTTTAATGGCTTAAACCTACTTAGTTAAATGCAATTAACAGTTATTTCTAGTTGAAATCAGGTCTTAATGGTTTATTTTTCATTCAGCATTTAATTTCAAAACTGGGATGTTACAGTTCTCCCCCACTGAAAAAGAATTTCGTCCCCGAAATTCAGTCGGTACTTACGTAGGTAAACAATTCGGGGTACTGCTGTCGCATGGCGTCTTCGCGTTCCCACGTGTAGGAGGTGATCTTGCCTTGCTGCCACTCCACCTTAACCAGCCTTACGTTCTTGTTTCTTAAGCGTTTTACCGATTGATCCACGATTCCAACCGGTGTAGTCACAGTGGTTAGGTCTTCCTTGATCTCTACCTCGTCGTCAGGCATAGTGTGGCTGGGGTCATGCAAATACTTCCTTAGCTGAGACACATGAAAAACGTTGTGTAATCGGGACAAGTGAGTTGGTAACGCGAGGCGGTATGCCACGGAGCCAATCCGTTCTACTACCTCATAAGGTCCGATGTAGCGAGGGCTTAACTTCCCACTTTTTAAGGCTCGTCCAACTCCTTTACTCGGAGAGGTTCTCAGGAACACTCGATCTCCGACTTGAAATTCCAATGGCTTGATGCGTTTGTCATGGTAGCTCTTCTGCCTGTCTTGTGATGCTTTCATCTTCTCCCTTATTACCCGGATCTGTTCTGTGGTTTGGTTCACGATGTCTGGTCCCAATAGTAGACTTTCACCCGTTTCCGACCAACAGAGTGGGGTTCGGCATCTACGCCCATATAATGCCTCGTAAGGTGCCATGCCAATGCTGTGATGATGGCTGTTGTTGTACGTAAACTCGATCAAGGGAAGGTACTGCTCCCAGTCCCCACCGTACTCTAACACACACGCTCTCAATAAGTCTTCTAGACTCTGAATCGTTCGCTCGGATTGTCCATCCGATTAGGGGTGGTAGGCAGAACTAAGCCAAAGCTTCGTCCCCAGTTCTTGATGCATGCTGGTCCAAAACCTGGACGTAAATCTAGGGTCCCTATCTGAGACGATGGAAGTAGGTATGCCATGCAGTCGAATAACTCCTTGAATGTAGATTCGAGCCAATTTATGCAATGGGTACTTCATATTTACAGGTAAGAAGTGTGCACTCTTCGTCAATCTGTCAACAATGACCCAAATGGCATCATGGCCCGCTCGGTTTTTGGGTAATCCCATGATAAAATCCATCGCAATTGAGTCCCATTTCCACACGGGGATTTCCAGAGGCTGCATTGCACCGTACGGTTTTTGGTGCTCTACCTTCGATTTCTGACAAGTGATACACCGGGCCACGTACTCCGCCACATCCTTCTTTAGTCCGGGCCACCAAAACTGTCTCCTCAAGTCGTGGTACATCTTCGTGGTTCCTGGGTGAATGCTGAGTAGGCTTTTGTGGGCTTCATCAAGCACCATTCTTCTCAATCTTCCTTCACTTGGTATGTATATTCTGTTCCTCACCCGGAAGATCCCATCTGACCCTTCTGCCAAGGATAAATCCTTTCCTTTAGCCTGAGTTTCCTTCATTTCAGCTAGGTAAGAGTCCGCCTGTTGCTGCTCGTACACGGATTTTAAGAATTCGTTGGCAATCCTCAACGTACCGATTGTCATCTTCTGAGGGGAAGGGGCGTCAACATGCAAGTTCATGTCTCGGAACCGCTCCAACAACTCAACTTCTTTTGCCATCATGGCTGCTATGTGGAGGGATTTTCGACTCAATGCGTCTGCTACGACGTTTGCCTTACCTGGGTGGTATTTCAACTCGAAATCATAGTCCTTCAAAAACTCAATCCATCTTCTCTGCCTCATGTTCAGCTCCTTTTGGTCGAATAGGTATTTAAGGCTCTTATGATCGCTGTACACTTCAAATTTGGATCCGTACAAGTAATGCCTCCAGATTTTCAATGCAAAAACTACTGCTGCCAACTCCAAGTCATGGGTCGGATAATGCTGTTCGTGGGGTCTCAATTGTCGAGAGGCATATGCTATCACTCGATCCTTCTGCATGAGTACACATCCTAATCCGAGTCCGGACGCGTCACAATAGACCACGAAGCTTTCTCGTAACTCAGGTAATGCCAACACCGGAGCAGTTGTCAATTTATTCTTCAGCCCTTGGAAGCTGCTCTCACACTCCGGACTCCACACAAAAGGAACATTCTTTCGAGTCAATTTAGTCAGAGGTAATGCCAACTTAGAAAAACCTTCGATGAACCTTCTATAATAACCTGCCAAGCCCATAAAACTCCTTATTTCCGAGATCGATCTGGGCCTCTCCCATGCCATTACAGCAGTTACCTTCACAGGATCCACCGAGACGCCTCGCTTGGAGATCACATGCCCGAGGAAGTGGATCTCATCCATCCAAAATTCGCACTTTGAAAGCTTTGCAAACAATTGCTTCTCCTTCAACACTTGGAGTACCGCCCTGAGATGTCCTTCATGCTCCTCAGATGTCTTAGAATAAACTAGAATATCATCGATGAAGACAACAACAAACCGATCTAAGAAGGAATGGAATATGCTGTTCATGTAATTCATGAAAACAGCAGGGGCGTTTGTCACACCGAACGGCATCACTACATACTCATAGTGACCATACCTAGTCCTAAAGGCAGTTTTAGGAATGTCCGAGTCCTTCACTCGGATTTGGTGATATCCCGATCGTAAGTCGATTTTTGAGAAGACTGAGGCTCCACGCAGCTGGTCAATTAAATCATCAATTCTAGGCAGTGGGTATCGATTCTTGATTGTGAGTTTGTTAAGCTGTCGATAATCTATACAAAGTCTCATGCTGCCATCCTTCTTCTTAACAAGTAGCACAGGTGCGCCCCATGGTGACACGCTTGGTCTAATGAACTGCTTCTCAAGTAACTCATCCACTTGTTTCTTCAACTCTACCAATTCAGTTGAGGACATTCTGTAGGGTGCACTGGAGACCGGTTCGGCTCCAGGGATCAAGTCTATAGAGAATTCAACTTCTCTATTGGGAGGCACACTCGGGACGTCCTCTGGGAACACTTCTGGGAATTCACAGGCAACCGAAATTTCATTCACTAGGGTCTCATTCTCATCTTTGGTTAGACAAAGCATCATAAATAGTTGAGTTATACCTAGTGCCGTGCCATCTTCAGTGGGTTGTTTTGGGAAAACTATTTCTCGGTTTCTACAATCTACTAATACCTTATTGGCTGAAAGCCAATCTATTCCAAGCACAATATCAAGACCTTTTAAGGGCATGCAAATCAGATCGAAGGTGAAACTCCGATCATACAACTCAAATGCTACATTTTTACATATTGACGATGTGAACACACTAGGGCCAGTGGGGCTGGCTACTTCTAAAGTCCGGTTCATAGACACAGTTGGTAGCTTCAACCGTTTCACGCACTCATCAGCTATAAAAGAATGGGTTGCCCCCGAATCGAAAACAACATTAAGCGTATTCATTCCAAGGGAGCACTTACATTGTACTAGATCGTTTGCTGGTGCAACATCCTCTGCATTGATGGTGTAGATCCTTCCTGTCGCTGTTGGGCCGGTGTTCCTCTCTCGACTGTTCGGGGCATGCATCATATTTCCTCTGGTTCCGTTGCCTCTGCCACCAGGTCGTTGGTTATCATTCACTCTGGTTCGATCTTGAAATCCTCCTTGACGCACACTGGTGTTTGCCTGGCGGAGTTGGGGGCAGTCCGGGCGAACGTGTCCCTTCTCTCCGCAGTGGTAGCATTTAACATTTGTATCATTGCATTCCTTAGCAAAATGATCACCGCCACATTTAAAGCATCCGCCATACCTTGGTCGTCCACTCATCTGTCTTCCTCGATCATTATGGTTCTGATATCTGGTGAAGGGTTCATTCCTCCTCACGTTCCCTGGCCTCTTGAAACGTGATTGCTGAGGCCTCAGGTGTTGGTTGGCTCTGCTGCACTGGCCCGAATGGGCCCTGTCATCCTCTTCGAATATTCTACACTTGTTCACTAAGGCAGGGAAACTCCGGATTTCATGGTATCTGCAGGCCCTCTTGATATCCGATCTCAGTCCGTTCTCAAACTTAAGACACTTGGAGTGCTCCGTTCCCGGCTGCTGGAAGGGCGGATAGAATAGGCACAATTCTTCAAATCTGGTCGCGTATTCTTCCACAGTCATGGAGCCCTGTTTTAACTCCATAAACTCTAGCTCCTTCCGACTCCGCACTGTGTCGGGAAAGTATTTGTCTAGGAAGCAGGCCTTGAAATCGTTCCACGTCAGTTGATTGTCATCTTCGGGGAATCGGCTCCTAGCTATCTTCCACCAATTCTCCCCTTCATCTCGCAGCATATACACTGCGCATTCCACCTTCTGGGCTTCGGTACAGCGAAGACCCCTAAAAATTCTCTCTAATTCCTGAGTCCACTTGAACGCCGCCTCAGGGTTCCGTCCTCCTAAGAATTCACTCGGCTTCCTTTTCAGGAAGCGGTCCAGCACATGGCCATCCTCAGGTTGAGTTTGGCCTTGCCTTTCAAACACATCAGCAAAGCGTTGGAATACTGTGGCTATAGCCTCCATACTTTGACGATGCGCCATTCCTTATCCTGAAATTGACATTTAAGGATAAGTATACGGAGCCACTTACTACCGATCTAGTTATTAGTCCAACAATTAATAACTTAGCACATTATGCTATCTCTATATATATTATACAATCAATAGGACCAGGAGGGGCAACACCCTCCTATCCACAAGCCAATATCAATCAGGTTCAACCAATATCACAACAATGACGACCATTCAGTCAGAAAGCACGCAACCGCTTACACTTGGTAAGCATACTTTGGCCTTGGACTTTTCGGTCCGCTCTGATACCAAAATGTAACACCCTAATTATTTGCAACTAATAAATCCCAAAATATGAGAAAATTTTTCACAAAAACAGTCACGTAACATTTGATGTAGAAGGGAGCAGGCAATGGGGGAACTAAGAACATTCACGCGCATAAAGCAACCTACAGGGAAGCTAAAAACTGAGGCCGGCTCGATGGGCTTATCGTAACGCACCAACACTAGGGCGGATTGCACGATACCGTTCATTCGCTCAGACGGGGTCTTACACCGTCCAGGCGGAGTATGGTAATGCAGCAGCGGATAGAAGAAATTTCACAATGAGGCTTCCCTTCGAGTAATACTGGTCACTCAACGGGAGGAATAGATAAGGGAAATGTGTTAACACAATCGCACGCGTAGCATTTGGTGGAAAGGCGAAGTTAGAATCATCCTACTTGGCTAGGCGGGGTATATTTATCTTGGGCGGGTTATCCTAGTTACTTGGGCAAGGTATGACGCCGCCTAAACGAAATCTACATAATGCCTCTTTAACACAACTACAAGGTAATTTCCTCCATCGGGTATGGACAAGGGTTCACTAGGTAAATCCTCACACTCGCCTTTTACTCAGAAAAATGAGAAGTTACAGGGTACACATACGTTAGTAAGTTGCGGAGAAAGGAGGGATCTGAACCTATTCCACCCAGCTCAACTAAGTATGACGACGCCTGGGCGGACTTAGCCATAACGCCCAAATCCGGGGTTCAACACTGGGGTCCGGATTGCGTTAGTATCACAACGGATAGGAAGGATAATTGAACGACATCCCACTCTAACAACTACATCGCTCCAACGCGAGTCCTCTTGCTTGGGCGGATTGCTCCCATACTTCAGGCGGGGTACGGCTCCGCCCAACGTATCCGACATAAGTTTTCCTAAGACAATTCTCAATTTACTCTGACTTGGCTATAGCCTGCTCAATCAGACTGTCCCTGCGCATCTATTAAAGCATAATTAGAAAACAAGGCAGCACATAGCATCACGCACACCAAAACCATACATCCATATATATATACATAAAAGTGTATATTAATATTTACAATGCAAAATCAGACTTCTTCTTGTTCATAAGGTTCTATTCATCACAAACATTAACATCCGGTATGAGCCAGTCCGGGCTTCATCCAACAACGCCTTAATTAAACCTTCGAAATGCATCAGCACTCCGCCCAGCATTCCAGCTCTGCTTCTGATCCTCCTCACGAGAGACATTCACTGAAAATGGCCACTGCAGGGGTGAGCTTTTACATGTAAAATGATACTCACAGACTCGGTATCAGCGTCAGTACGCTCCTGCTATCATTCAACCTTTCTCAAGTAACCAAATTCATACAATTCAAACAACATTCATGACACTCATAATTCACAGAGTTTATTCCACATCTAAATATATATATATATATACATTCATTCATTCAAAATCATACACATGCACATATATAGATTTATACATCACCACAATCAGCCTTATTTCTATATGCATGCCTGCGGATCCGACTCGGGAAAAGACTCTCAGTTACGGCCCCCTTTTCTTTTGGCCCCTCGTCCCTCAGCTCTTACCAGGTGGCACCGGCCTCCCCACGGCGTCTCGAGACTCACTTCTCTAGCTCCAACGGCTACCACGAGCTCTATTGGGATCTAGCCAGGGTTGGTAACTGGAAGTCGTTTCCCTTGGGGTTCTTGACCTTCCATGGGTCACCCCACTCTTACTTATGCAACTAACACATTTATTATTACACATCATCGCGCCATGAACACATTACCGTAGTCATTAAGTAAGAACGAATATCCTCCACTACTCGTCATCATTCAGTCAGTCACACCAGCGCATGTTACAATCGGTCATCAGACTAACAACATTGAGCAATCCAATTAAGAACATGCACATACATACTTTTCATAGTGACAACAAATAGATCCATCATTATCATCCACGAGCAGACTACGCCATCGCCACGAAGATCACTATCAGAATCTCAAATCATGCATCAGTTTTAGTAATTGTGAATACATGCACACATGCACAGCATCAGTTCTAATAATTATAAAAACATGCACACACACACACCCACACTCAGCAATACATTCATCCGGTACCGTTCTTAGACCATGCATTCGACATGCAAGCGCCCCCTACCTTTAGAAGAATCCTCAGAAACCTTTTTCGTTCTTGATGTTGGGTCCGATGTCCTTCTCCTGGTTCGTCCGGTCTTCCGTAGCTTTGTCGTATCCTGCGCCTGATTCTGGGATGAAGTGTGGTCCGTTCCCCCGTACCGCAACCAAGACCTCCAGGAGTGAAGAGTAAGATAGAAGAAGAAGAAAGATGAAGACGAAGGGAGGAAGTAGAGAATGAAGTGACGGAGGAGAGAGTCTGAAGAAATAGCCAGTGCGTTTCTCTGCCAAGGGCTCACGCTTATATATATATATATGTGCATGCGCACAGTAAAAGAAGAGTGGGATGGGAGAGTGGGTGCTGCAGCAGCCACGTGCACTCCACCCCATCCCCTGACCACCACCATTTTTTTATACTTTAATGGCTTAAACCTACTTAGTTAAATGCAATTAACAGTTATTTCTAGTTGAAATCAGGTCTTAATGGTTTATTTTTCATTCAGCATTTAATTTCAAAACTGGGATGTTACAGTTCTCCCCCACTGAAAAAGAATTTCGTCCCCGAAATTCAGTCGGTACTTACGTAGGTAAACAATTCGGGGTACTGCTGTCGCATGGCGTCTTCGCGTTCCCACGTGTAGGAGGTGATCTTGCCTTGCTGCCACTCCACCTTAACCAGCCTTACGTTCTTGTTTCTTAAGCGTTTTACCGATTGATCCACGATTCCAACCGGTGTAGTCACAGTGGTTAGGTCTTCCTTGATCTCTACCTCGTCGTCAGGCATAGTGTGGCTGGGGTCATGCAAATACTTCCTTAGCTGAGACACATGAAAAACGTTGTGTAATCGGGACAAGTGAGTTGGTAACGCGAGGCGGTATGCCACGGAGCCAATCCGTTCTACTACCTCATAAGGTCCGATGTAGCGAGGGCTTAACTTCCCACTTTTTAAGGCTCGTCCAACTCCTTTACTCGGAGAGGTTCTCAGGAACACTCGATCTCCGACTTGAAATTCCAATGGCTTGATGCGTTTGTCATGGTAGCTCTTCTGCCTGTCTTGTGATGCTTTCATCTTCTCCCTTATTACCCGGATCTGTTCTGTGGTTTGCTTCACGATGTCTGGTCCCAATAGTAGACTTTCACCCGTTTCCGACCAACAGAGTGGGGTTCGGCATCTACGCCCATATAATGCCTCGTAAGGTGCCATGCCAATGCTGTGATGATGGCTGTTGTTGTACGTAAACTCGATCAAGGGAAGGTACTGCTCCCAGTCCCCACCGTACTCTAACACACACGCTCTCAATAAGTCTTCTAGACTCTGAATCGTTCGCTCGGATTGTCCATCCGATTGGGGGTGGTAGGCAGAACTAAGCCAAAGCTTCGTCCCCAGTTCTTGATGCATGCTGGTCCAAAACCTGGACGTAAATCTAGGGTCCCTATCTGAGACGATGGAAGTAGGTATGCCATGCAGTCGAATAACTCCTTGAATGTAGATTCGAGCCAATTTATGCAATGGGTACTTCATATTTACAGGTAAGAAGTGTGCACTCTTCGTCAATCTGTCAACAATGACCCAAATGGCATCATGGCCCGCTCGGTTTTTGGGTAATCCCATGATAAAATCCATCGCAATCGAGTCCCATTTCCACACGGGGATTTCCAGAGGCTGCATTGCACCGTACGGTTTTTGGTGCTCTACCTTCGATTTCTGACAAGTGATACACCGGGCCACGTACTCCGCCACATCCTTCTTTAGTCCGGGCCACCAAAACTGTCTCCTCAAGTCGTGGTACATCTTCGTGGTTCCTGGGTGAATGCTGAGTAGGCTTTTGTGGGCTTCATCAAGCACCATTCTTCTCAATCTTCCTTCACTTGGTATGTATATTCTGTTCCTCACCCGGAAGATCCCATCTGACCCTTCTGCCAAGGATAAATCCTTTCCTTTAGCCTGAGTTTCCTTCATTTCAGCTAGGTAAGAGTCCGCCTGTTGCTGCTCGTACACGGATTTTAAGAATTCGTTGGCAATCCTCAACGTACCGATTGTCATCTTCTGAGGGGAAGGGGCGTCAACATGCAAGTTCATGTCTCGGAACCGCTCCAACAACTCAACTTCTTTTGCCATCATGGCTGCTATGTGGAGGGATTTTCGACTCAATGCGTCTGCTACGACGTTTGCCTTACCTGGGTGGTATTTCAACTCGAAATCATAGTCCTTCAAAAACTCAATCCATCTTCTCTGCCTCATGTTCAGCTCCTTTTGGTCGAATAGGTATTTAAGGCTCTTATGATCGCTGTACACTTCAAATTTGGATCCGTACAAGTAATGCCTCCAGATTTTCAATGCAAAAACTACTGCTGCCAACTCCAAGTCATGGGTCGGATAATGCTGTTCGTGGGGTCTCAATTGTCGAGAGGCATATGCTATCACTCGATCCTTCTGCATGAGTACACATCCTAATCCGAGTCCGGACGCGTCACAATAGACCACGAAGCTTTCTCGTAACTCAGGTAATGCCAACACCGGAGCAGTTGTCAATTTATTCTTCAGCCCTTGGAAGCTGCTCTCACACTCCGGACTCCACACAAAAGGAACATTCTTTCGAGTCAATTTAGTCAGAGGTAATGCCAACTTAGAAAAACCTTCGATGAACCTTCTATAATAACCTGCCAAGCCCATAAAACTCCTTATTTCCGAGATCGATCTGGGCCTCTCCCATGCCATTACAGCAGTTACCTTCACAGGATCCACCGAGACGCCTCGCTTGGAGATCACATGCCCGAGGAAGTGGATCTCATCCATCCAAAATTCGCACTTTGAAAGCTTTGCAAACAATTGCTTCTCCTTCAACACTTGGAGTACCGCCCTGAGATGTCCTTCATGCTCCTCAGATGTCTTAGAATAAACTAGAATATCATCGATGAAGACAACAACAAACCGATCTAAGAAGGAATGGAATATGCTGTTCATGTAATTCATGAAAACAGCAGGGGCGTTTGTCACACCGAACGGCATCACTACATACTCATAGTGACCATACCTAGTCCTAAAGGCAGTTTTAGGAATGTCCGAGTCCTTCACTCGGATTTGGTGATATCCCGATCGTAAGTCGATTTTTGAGAAGACTGAGGCTCCACGCAGCTGGTCAATTAAATCATCAATTCTAGGCAGTGGGTATCGATTCTTGATTGTGAGTTTGTTAAGCTGTCGATAATCTATACAAAGTCTCATGCTGCCATCCTTCTTCTTAACAAGTAGCACAGGTGCGCCCCATGGTGACACGCTTGGTCTAATGAACTGCTTCTCAAGTAACTCATCCACTTGTTTCTTCAACTCTACCAATTCAGTTGAGGACATTCTGTAGGGTGCACTGGAGACCGGTTCGGCTCCAGGGATCAAGTCTATAGAGAATTCAACTTCTCTATTGGGAGGCACACTCGGGACGTCCTCTGGGAACACTTCTGGGAATTCACAGGCAACCGGAATTTCATTCACTAGGGTCTCATTCTCATCTTTGGTTAGACAAAGCATCATAAATAGTTGAGTTATACCTAGTGCCGTGCCATCTTCAGTGGGTTGTTTTGGGAAAACTATTTCTCGGTTTCTACAATCTACTAATACCTTATTGGCTGAAAGCCAATCTATTCCAAGCACAATATCAAGACCTTTTAAGGGCATGCAAATCAGATCGAAGGTGAAACTCCGATCATACAACTCAAATGCTACATTTTTACATATTGACGATGTGAACACACTAGGGCCAGTGGGGCTGGCTACTTCTAAAGTCCGGTTCATAGACACAGTTGGTAGCTTCAACCGTTTCACGCACTCATCAGCTATAAAAGAATGGGTTGCCCCCGAATCGAAAACAACATTAAGCGTATTCATTCCAAGGGAGCACTTACATTGTACTAGATCGTTTGCTGGTGCAACATCCTCTGCATTGATGGTGTAGATCCTTCCTGTCGCTGTTGGGCCGGTGTTCCTCTCTCGACTGTTCGGGGCATGCATCATATTTCCTCTGGTTCCGTTGCCTCTGCCACCAGGTCGTTGGTTATCATTCACTCTGGTTCGATCTTGAAATCCTCCTTGACGCACACTGGTGTTTGCCTGGCGGAGTTGGGGGCAGTCCGGGCGAACGTGTCCCTTCTCTCCGCAGTGGTAGCATTTAACATTTGTATCATTGCATTCCTTAGCAAAATGATCACCGCCACATTTAAAGCATCCGCCATACCTTGGTCGTCCACTCATCTGTCTTCCTCGATCATTATGGTTCTGATATCTGGTGAAGGGTTTATTCCTCCTCACGTTCCCTGGCCTCTTGAAACGTGATTGCTGAGGCCTCAGGTGTTGGTTGGCTCTGCTGCACTGGCCCGAATGGGCCCTGTCATCCTCTTCGAATATTCTACACTTGTTCACTAAGGCAGGGAAACTCCGGATTTCATGGTATCTGCAGGCCCTCTTGATATCCGATCTCAGTCCGTTCTCAAACTTAAGACACTTGGAGTGCTCCGTTCCCGGCTGCTGGAAGGGCGGATAGAATAGGCACAATTCTTCAAATCTGGTCGCGTATTCTTCCACAGTCATGGAGCCCTGTTTTAACTCCATAAACTCTAGCTCCTTCCGACTCCGCACTGTGTCGGGAAAGTATTTGTCTAGGAAGCAGGCCTTGAAATCGTTCCACGTCAGTTGATTGTCATCTTCGGGGAATCGGCTCCTAGCTATCTTCCACCAATTCTCCCCTTCATCTCGCAGCATATACACTGCGCATTCCACCTTCTGGGCTTCGGTACAGCGAAGACCCCTAAAAATTCTCTCTAATTCCTGAGTCCACTTGAACGCCGCCTCAGGGTTCCGTCCTCCTAAGAATTCACTCGGCTTCCTTTTCAGGAAGCGGTCCAGCACATGGCCATCCTCAGGTTGAGTTTGGCCTTGCCTTTCAAACACATCAGCAAAGCGTTGGAATGCTGTGGCTATAGCCTCCATACTTTGACGATGCGCCATTCCTTATCCTGAAATTGACATTTAAGGATAAGTATACGGAGCCACTTACTACCGATCTAGTTATTAGTCCAACAATTAATAACTTAGCACATTATGCTATCTCTATATATATTATACAATCAATAGGACCAGGAGGGGCAACACCCTCCTATCCACAAGCCAATATCAATCAGGTTCAACCAATATCACAACAATGACGACCATTCAGTCAGAAAGCACGCAACCGCTTACACTTGGTAAGCATACTTTGGCCTTGGACTTTTCGGTCCGTTCTGATACCAAAATGTAACACCCTAATTATTTGCAACTAATAAATCCCAAAATATGAGAAAATTTTTCACAAAAACAGTCACGTAACATTTGATGTAGAAGGGAGCAGGCAATGGGGGAACTAAGAACATTCACGCGCATAAAGCAACCTACAGGGAAGCTAAAAACTGAGGCCGGCTCGATGGGCTTATCGTAACGCACCAACACTAGGGCGGATTGCACGATACCGTTCATTCGCTCAGACGGGGTCTTACACCGTCCAGGCGGAGTATGGTAATGCAGCAGCGGATAGAAGAAATTTCACAATGAGGCTTCCCTTCGAGTAATACTGGTCACTCAACGGGAGGAATAGATAAGGGAAATGTGTTAACACAATCGCACGCGTAGCATTTGGTGGAAAGGCGAAGTTAGAATCATCCTACTTGGCTAGGCGGGGTATATTTATCTTGGGCGGGTTATCCTAGTTACTTGGGCAAGGTATGACGCCGCCTAAACGAAATCTACATAACGCCTCTTTAACACAACTACAAGGTAATTTCCTCCATCGGGTATGGACAAGGGTTCACTAGGTAAATCCTCACACTCGCCTTTTACTCAGAAAAATGAGAAGTTACAGGGTACACATACGTTAGTAAGTTGCGGAGAAAGGAGGGATCTGAACCTATTCCACCCAGCTCAACTAAGTATGACGACGCCTGGGCGGACTTAGCCATAACGCCCAAATCCGGGGTTCAACACTGGGGTCCGGATTGCGTTAGTATCACAACGGATAGGAAGGATAATTGAACGACATCCCACTCTAACAACTACATCGCTCCAACGCGAGTCCTCTTGCTTGGGCGGATTGCTCCCATACTTCAGGCGGGGTACGGCTCCGCCCAACGTATCCGACATAAGTTTTCCTAAGACAATTCTCAATTTACTCTGACTTGGCTATAGCCTGCTCAATCAGACTGTCCCTGCGCATCTATTAAAGCATAATTAGAAAACAAGGCAGCACATAGCATCACGCACACCAAAACCATACATCCATATATATATACATAAAAGTGTATATTAATATTTACAATGCAAAATCAGACTTCTTCTTGTTCATAAGGTTCTATTCATCACAAACATTAACATCCGGTATGAGCCAGTCCGGGCTTCATCCAACAACGCCTTAATTAAACCTTCGAAATGCATCAGCACTCCGCCCAGCATTCCAGCTCTGCTTCTGATCCTCCTCACGAGAGACATTCACTGAAAATGGCCACTGCAGGGGTGAGCTTTTACATGTAAAATGATACTCACAGACTCGGTATCAGCGTCAGTACGCTCCTGCTATCATTCAACCTTTCTCAAGTAACCAAATTCATACAATTCAAACAACATTCATGACACTCATAATTCACAGAGTTTATTCCACATCTAAATATATATATATATATACATTCATTCATTCAAAATCATACACATGCACATATATAGATTTATACATCACCACAATCAGCCTTATTTCTATATGCATGCCTGCGGATCCGACTCGGGAAAAGACTCTCAGTTACGGCCCCCTTTTCTTTTGGCCCCTCGTCCCTCAGCTCTTACCAGGTGGCACCGGCCTCCCCACGGCGTCTCGAGACTCACTTCTCTAGCTCCAACGGCTACCACGAGCTCTATTGGGATCTAGCCAGGGTTGGTAACTGGAAGTCGTTTCCCTTGGGGTTCTTGACCTTCCATGGGTCACCCCACTCTTACTCATGCAACTAACACATTTATTATTACACATCATCGCGCCATGAACACATTACCGTAGTCATTAAGTAAGAACGAATATCCTCCACTACTCGTCATCATTCAGTCAGTCACACCAGCGCATGTTACAATCGGTCATCAGACTAACAACATTGAGCAATCCAATTAAGAACATGCACATACATACTTTTCATAGTGACAACAAATAGATCCATCATTATCATCCACGAGCAGACTACGCCATCGCCACGAAGATCACTATCAGAATCTCAAATCATGCATCAGTTTTAGTAATTGTGAATACATGCACACATGCACAGCATCAGTTCTAATAATTATAAAAACATGCACACACACACACCCACACTCAGCAATACATTCATCCGGTACCGTTCTTAGACCATGCATTCGACATGCAAGCGCCCCCTACCTTTAGAAGAATCCTCAGAAACCTTTTTCGTTCTTGATGTTGGGTCCGATGTCCTTCTCCTGGTTCGTCCGGTCTTCCTTAGCTTTGTCGTATCCTGCGCCTGATTCTGGGATGAAGTGTGGTCCGTTCCCCCGTACCGCAACCAAGACCTCCAGGAGTGAAGAGTAAGATAGAAGAAGAAGAAAGATGAAGACGAAGGGAGGAAGTAGAGAATGAAGTGACGGAGGAGAGAGTCTGAAGAAATAGCCAGTGCGTTTCTCTGCCAAGGGCTCACGCTTATATATATATATGTGCATGCGCACAGTAAAAGAAGAGTGGGATGGGAGAGTGGGTGCTGCAGCAGCCACGTGCACTCCACCCCATCCCCTGACCACCACCATTTTTTTATACTTTAATGGCTTAAACCTACTTAGTTAAATGCAATTAACAGTTATTTCTAGTTGAAATCAGGTCTTAATGGTTTATTTTTCATTCAGCATTTAATTTCAAAACTGGGATGTTACAGAAGCAAATAGTGAATATATCACATAGTCATTCACAAACTTACAAATAATTGTACTCATAACAGAATGGGGCACGCAGGCACCCTTAAATATTATACAGTCATCCAGTGTCTTCGTCATTAATAAATATTCAAACTATATAAATTCTATCTTTAATGATCGTTCTCAGTGGGTTCAGCATATTGCTGTTCTTCACACTCGGGTTCTTGATTTTCTAATTCCTCTGAAAAATGGTCAACAGTAAGGGTGAGTATAACCCAAGACCCTGATGGTTAATCCGGTGCGGACATAATCCAGTTAACATACAGTATCACATAATTCATACAATTAGCATATTCACAATTACAACAATCAAGCATGTTGTCATGGAATGCATGAGTTGAGTTTATTATGATTTATCTTTGGTTAAGTCTCATGATGCATGTGGGCCCAATAAATCATTTCTTCATCTCATTCTTTGGAATATCTCCATTCCATTCTAGAGCGATCAGGGTGCGCCCAAGTTCCCATAAGGTACAAATGAACTCATTGGTTCTCATCATTGATTTATATATTCTTGGAACTTGGATCCCTACGATCATAGTTACACTCCGTCATTTAGTCAAAGTACACTAGAATTGCATCGTCTCACCCGGCTATCAGGCGCGACTCTGATGCCATTGGGTTTCCGTTCCAGTTGTAGTCCCAAGATCCTCTTGGGGATCGAACGTGAATGTCCTCCACTGTACCAAGTGTATGCTCTAGATTTTCTTCTTTTAGAAAAATATTTTCATGATGCGGAATGGATTCTTTTGTCTTTTGATTCTTTGGGCATTTATGTGTTTCCAGTCTCATGACA
The DNA here is from genome assembly GCA_037962975.1 of Clitoria ternatea. Classification (NCBI taxonomy): domain Eukaryota; kingdom Viridiplantae; phylum Streptophyta; class Magnoliopsida; order Fabales; family Fabaceae; genus Clitoria; species Clitoria ternatea. Next base: position 185,577,860 of record CM075669.1, read on the forward strand.
CATATTCATAAGCTCTTGAATTTCATCAATTATTTAGACGTGGTAAGTCATTTTATTATTGTATTTGAGAAAGTATACCAACTATTTACGGGTTGAAATTATACTTTGTAAAGAGTAAAATAATATATTCCTTATTTAGTTACTTATATCTAAAGTAATAATAATAATACTAATTAATAATAGTAAGAATAACAATAATAATAATAATAATATTCATAATATTAGTAACAATAGTAATAATAATAGAAATAAGAACGATAATAATAAGTGTAACGTCCTAATAATTTAGAAAGAATTAAGAAAGGGTTTCTAAATAAAAATTCAAGTGAAAAGTATGAAAAACAAGGTTTTTCTGAGTAGGACAAGGGTAATTTCGAGTGGAATAAGCAAGATTCCGAGTGGAATCATACTGAGAGAGGTTTTCTAAGTGAACTGGTTAAAAATCCGAGTGAAATTGTACTGGAAAACTGTTTTCCGACTGAAATAGGTCTGATTCCGAGTAAAAATGCGTTTGAATCTGAGTAAAAATGATTTTCAGAGTAAAATGGTTTAATTCCGGGTGAAATAGATACTGGAAAGGATTTTCTAAGTGAAATACCTTAAATTCTGAATGAAAATGAATTTCTGAGTGAGATAAAATATGATTCCGAGTGACATCAGTCTGAAAGGAGTTTTCTGAGTAAAAATGTTTGTGAGTCCGAGTGAAAATAAGTCTCTGAGTGAAATAAAATAGTATTCCGAGTGGAATTAGTCTGAAAGGAGCATTCTGAGTGAAAATAAGATAAGTTCCGAGTGAAACATGAATTTACCGAGTGAAATTAGTTGAAAAGAGTTCTGTCTGAAATATATAATGGTTTACCGAATGAAATCGTGTAAAACTGATTAGATATATATAAAACTGATTGAATTTACATAAAACCGATTGAATTTACATAAAACCGATTGAATTTACATAAAACCGATTGAATTTACATAAAACCGATTGAATTTACATAAAACCGATTGAATTTACATAAAACCAATTGAATTTACTTAAAACCGATTGAATTTACATAAAACCGAGCTTAGTATCATTTATTTCATCTCCTGTTTACAATTCTCTACTGGAATACACATAAACACACATGATACTTAATATTTTCATAATTCAGCATCGAACATATTCACTCAATCATCAAAATTTATCATAATCAATACAGATAATCAAACGTATTCATTGAATCATGAATTATACAACCAATTGAACATGTTTATAGTAATAAAATTGTATATAAACATACATATAATTAAAGCCTGTTATTCAGCAATTCCTGAACCTGTCTTGGAAAGGTGAGGAACAAGGTTCCTTAGCCCTTTCCTTCACTCGGTTTTCCCACAGAGCACCCAAGAATATACCCCCTTACCTTAATGGAGTTCTTGGATGAGGATAAGATGTTCCCTTCACTGTCCTGCTTCAGATCCGCGTGAGAAAGACAAGAAAAGAGAGAGGAAGAAGCTTGCAGGAAAAAGAAATGATAACAGAGGTGTGTCTGTGGCTATGTTTCGTGTGTGTGTGTGTATTCTTAGAATCATAGCACTGGGTTAATAATAAGAAAGTGAGTGGGGAACATTGGTTGGAGGATTAGGTGCGATAATGGAGCCTTTTGACTCCTTTCACCGTCAGCTTTGCATTGATTGGAATAAAATATATAAAGGTATTATAATGGGTGCAACTTTCCCCTGCGATTGGTTCGTTGTGCCACTTATTTTTGGATTCATGTGATTAAGTGGACTGATCACTAATAGGAGTGGATTTAAAAGGTGTCCAGTGTTGGAGAATTTGAAGAGGTCGGTATGGAGTGAGGACGGTATTGAGTATGAAGGACGGTGTTGTGGCGTGGGAGGGAAAGGCTGTTGTTTGGCTACGAAGAGGTCGGTTTTGGTGAACACCGGCTCAGAGTTGTCCGGTGTGCACACCGGTTCTAAGGACGGACAGCCTTAAGTAGTTAACCGGTGTGGGGTGTTAATCCGGTCTTCAATTCCTTTTCATTCGTTTACTCTCTCTCTCTCTCTCCATCAAGTCGTCCTTAACTGATTCAAGTTCCTCAGATTACCACTCGGTTAAGTCATCCTAAAACCGTGTCTGTTCTAGCCAGTCTCACTCGGTAATTTCAAACCAATCCGAGTCATCTCAGTAAGTCTCACTCGGAATTGGCTTATTTACTTAAGACACTTAGTAAGGTTCTCATCCACAATTAACCAATCTCCACTCGGAACTAGTCCAGTAGAGTATATCTCACTCGGGAGAGGAGTCATACCCATAGACTCACTCGGTTTCTACCATTTTCCACTCGGTTTCCTAATCATAAACATACGAAACCATTCGGAATCCTTCCCAAATAATTCAATAACACATTCCAGTCGGTAGGAAGCATCAAATTAACATAAACATAAGTATATATGTATTCTTTCACTCGGAATACTTCAATCAGAGAAGTTTCCTCTGGAAAAGAAGCATTTGGCAAGGTATGACTCGGAAACGAGTCATTCTAGGGTGTTTTGACTCGGAATTTCACCCAGAAGTGGTTCTCTTGAACACACTTCACTCAGAATTGCTTCTCAGGTCAGGACTCCACTCGGTGGTAGCCCTCTCAGTCATGTTTTACTCGAAAAACATGACACTGACTCGGAATTTATAATTATTCACTCGGAATTGCTCTCTGTTACTCGGAAAAGAGCCCTTTTCACTCGGAATTTACATAATTTCATTAATGGTCTATATAAATTCCATTATTATGCACAAAAATGACATTTCTGAGATACCACAGACCATCAACAGGGTATATATTGACTTATTCTTACTTACAAACCTTCCATAATTCAAAAATTGCAAGGGTAAAACTGTTTCAAAAAAACAGGGATGTTACAGGTACCGTTGGCGCCTTTGCTTGCTGAAAGTGCCTCGGGGCCAAAGGAGGCTCTGGAAGAAGGTGGAAGCTAATAGGTCTGCCACCAACACTGCCTCCCTGCCTGCTAACTCCTCAATCTCATCAACACTCGAAGGACGTGGGGAATCATCGTAACGTCAGACTATACTCTTAAAAACCTCTACGTCCCAGTTGTAGGGTCGCTCTGGCTTGGGCTGCAGTGGGGGAAATCGATCAACGGGGGCCTCCTCGGGCTCCTCTGGTATCACTGGTAAATGACTAAGACCTGCTTTGTTCTCTCTACATAGAGAACTCCTTGTCTAATAAGTGTGCCTGAGCAGGGACTTGAAAAATAGTTGTATGGGTGAGCTTCCACCTCCATAAAAATTGAGGTGTTGTACCGACACACACCCTACATAACATAATTAATCCAGGATCAAAGCTTCCCACTCTCTATGGGGTTCCTAGTAAGGTTGTTTTTAAGTTGTCTCACTCTCTCTAGTCTTGACTGATCGGCCTTATTCCTTACTACTCTCGAAGTCATTAATATTCATACAATCACAGTTGGATAATGATTAGAAATCACGATTTCTCAAAATAACATTGCAATGCATCTATTTTATTTCTTTAATTTGATGCTCTTTAGCTAGTATAATGCATGTGAGCCCATTTTCTCCTCATCAATCATAATATAGTACATGTCACCATCCCACCTTATCCTTCTTCCCAACTAGAGCGACTAGAGCTTGCCTCGTTCTGTTTTCATAAAAAGGGGTAAGGACACATGGTCGTGTCAAGAATAGATCCAAATCACATATCATCAGAACAAACACTACACGACCATAATAACCCTTGTCCAGAGTCGAAGTATACCAGAGTTACCAGGCTGTCCGGCCTCAAGCGTGAATCTGAGCCATTGGAAGTCTGCCCCGATATACTCCCAAGACCACCCTCAGGGGATCGAGACACCACTTTTCTTTAGTGTACCCATCACTGTATGCTCTAGGGGATTACTGTATCATCTACCCTTATCCTCCATGTATAATGCATGATTCATAGATCCAATTATCATTCGTTGGTCCTTGACAGGGTTCCCTTCAATGACTCTCTTTCATTTCTAATACCAAGCTCATTTCTTTTCATTAAATGTTATTTAATTATTTCTTTTCTTTCTTGAAAACTTATAACTGTCTTACCTGACATTTAGGAATGAAACAAGATTTCATATTTTTCAAAAAATCATAGGGTATATTAGCGCTACAACGCCCACTAATCATCTCGGGTCCAGATTCTCACATTTTCACAATTTAATCATTTTGGAACCCTTGCCGATACCACATTTCATATTTCTTCCTTATTCTTATTACATAATTTTCTTTTATTTAGTCATCCATGTTAGGGAATCCCTAATGCATGAGTAGTGGAAATACAAGGATTCCCATAGGAATTGCAAAGCGTCGTGTTTCAAAGCATAAGACAAACACAAAAATAATATTGCATTTTAGGATTACCTCTTAAAGATTATCGAAGCAGTCGTAGCCTCGTCCTTTAGGAGTCCACACGAGTACTCCCACCAGAAACGCTACACCTTCCAAATGCTAGTTTGACGGCATGTAGCTTTTACAACTTTTGTGTATTTTGTGTCTCTTTTTAGGTAGCCGCCTATGAGCATACTATGCTCTATTTATAGGCTTAGGTTTGACCTAATTTTCTCTCTAAAGAGTGAGCTCCTTACTCATTCTAAATGAGTTAGGCCCAATAGTTTTATTTTAGTCCAACTAAAATAAAAAGCTATTTTCTGATAGGTTTACTCTATGTGTGTGACCCTATAGGTAAAATACTCGGTTATATTAATAATAAACTATTTTATTATTAATATAAAATAAGAGCGGCATCTAGCAATGCATCATTATGTTTGAATATTATTTAATATCAACATAACCTATAAGTGATAATTATTTTATATGTTTGTTCCTTTTCTCATGATATCGTAATTGGGCCCAAGGCATGGTCGTGTCATCCTTGTACGACCCATTTTATTTTACTTAATACCAGAGTAGACTTTATCCAAATAAATATCCAATATTTATTCTTTCTAGCATGGCCATTTATTTCCTTAGTTTTGCTCCATCAAGTGGCCTATAGATATTACTCCTGTCACATAGGAGTGACATGGCCATCACCTAAGAAGAAGCCATGGACCCTACACAGTCCTTGGAGGTTCCCTTGGATGCTTTCAAGGGCCCTATGACTAGGTCAAGGGCCAAGAGAGCCAAGGAAGGTCTCCAAAAGCATTTAGCTTCTTCCCTACATTCCTTGAGTGGGCCTAAGCCCAAGGAGGAGCTATTGAAGACCCTTACCCTCTTCTCTTGCACTAAAGAAGGGTAATGGGCTTGGTATGGATGTTTGGACCTCCTTTGGGCCTCTTCAATGGGCCTCCTATATCTTGTACATATTTTCCATTCCTTTATATTCTAGGTATATTAGGACTAGATTTTAGGAATTAGTTTAGGCTTTGCATAGCCATTAAGTTTGGGACACTTTTGGGCCTTGTACCTTATTCCACTTTGCATTTGGGCTTGTATTGGGCCAATTTGAGTAGGATTTAGGTTTGGGCCTTAGGAATTATTCCAAGGCCCATGATTAGCTAGCCTTGGCTGAAATAATAAGAGGGCTATATAAGCTCATCTCCTTTGTATTTCCATTATAACTTGAATGATTAGAGATTTTAGAGTGAGAAACTCTTCCTTCTCTCTAGAAAGTAGAAGCTCTAGGCTCCTTTCTCTAGTCTTATCCTTTGGTCTTCTCCCAAAGGTGGTGACTCTCCATACCTTATCTCTCTTCTCTCTAGAAAGTGGCAGAACCCTACTCCATTCCTCTCCTCTCCATCTCCTCCATTTCTAGACCAAATTCTCCTTAGATCTAGGTTCTTTTCCCTTTCTAACTTCCACCACAAGAAAGCTTCCACCACAAGACTCTTCTATCTTCCTCCATAAGCTTCCTAAACCGTGGCAATTCCTCTCTATTCTCATCAAGCATTTCAGATCTAAGAAGGCTTAAGAAGAGAAGATCCTTCAATAAAAGCTAGGAATTGAAGAAATTCCTACAACATGTGGTATCATGAGTCTCAACTTTTCTTGAATTCCTTTTCTTAGATCTGTTTTGGTGCTGTTTTCTTTTTTCAGTTCAGGTCCTAGATCTGAATTCTTGCCTTCTCTACATAAATTTTCATATGTCATATGCCTAAAAACTCAAAAAAATGCAAAAGTTATGCTTACTTGAATTTTAAGATCTAGACTTTTTGGCTTTGAATTTTCCAAACTTCCTTCATAAGATTTGCTACTGCATAGGCCCGAAACATAACCTCAAAGTTTCATAAAGTTTGGAGCAAAATTTTTTAAAAGTCAAAAAGTTGGCCTTAGATGCCTTCTACTTCAAGTAACATGCTTTGCCTTGTGTTTCTTTGATTTTTCTTTGCATCTTGTGTCATTTTTGTGCCTTTTTCTCAATTGGAAGTATATTTTCAGTTCTGGACCTGTTTAGATCCATGTCATATAGTTTCTTAATTTAGGTTTTAGTTGCTTGCTTAGGTGTTCCTTAGTTGCCTTAGATTGTGCCTTGAGTTTAGAGCTTGTTTCTTGTCACTCCTAAGAAGTCATATAAGGAATGATGACACTACAAAACGAGAGAACATCTTTTATACAAGATGTTACATTAAAGAAAAACTTTGTTCTCTCATTGTGGATGGTGGTAGTGGTGCTAATGTGGCTAGTCAAGGGCTAGTTCACAAACTTGGTTGTCCTCTAATAGGTCACCCAAAACCTTACAATCTTCAATGGCTTAATGAAAATGGTGAAATGTTAGTGAACAAACAAGTTCTTTTCTCTCTTGCTATAGGCACCTACCATGACCAAATATGGTGTGATGTGGTTCCTATGGAAGCCACTCATGTGCTTTTAGGTCACCCTTGGCAATATGATAAAAAAGTCACCCATGAGGGGTTTGCTAACACCCTCACCTTTGTTCATAATAACAAAAAGTTTGTCTTACATCCCTTGTCTCCCAAACAAGTTTTGGAGGACCAACTTCAAATGAAGTTGAAAAGAGATAGGGAGGTTGGGCCTTCCACCTCCCCTCCTAAACCTCAAAAACAAAAAAAAATATAAAAAACAAATCATTAAACAAGATAAGGGTAACGGGATTCTTACCTATGAAGATCCCAAGAGGCACTCCTCTTTCTTGCCTCTAAGCATGATGTGAAGCAAGCCTTTCTTCTTCACAAACCTCTCTACATGCTTTACCCTTCGTCCTTTTCCTCTAGCTCTCCTAGCCCTTCTAGCACATCTAACTCTTGCACTTCCCTATCTTTAGTGGGCTCTTCTTTTCTTATGCCCAAGGGATTGCAAAAGCTTCTTCTATAATTTGAGGATGTCTTTCCTAAAGACCTTCCTCAAGGACTCCCACCTCTTAGGGGTATAGAACACCAAATAGATCTTATACCTGGGGCTAGCTTGCCTAATAGACCTGCATATAGGTGTAACCCCAAGGAGAGTCTAGAAATAGAGAAACAAATTAGAGACCTACTTTCCAAAGGTTGGATTAGGGAGAGTCTTAGTCCATGTGCTATGCCAATTCTTTTAGTGCCTAAGAAAGATGGTTCTTGGAGGTTATGTACCGATTGTAGAGCAATCAACAACATCACCATCAAGTATAGGCATCCTATACCTAGACTTGATGATATGTTGGATGAACTTTGTGGCTCTACCAATTTTTCTAAGATTGACCTTAAAAGTGGCTATCACCAAATAAGAATCAAGGAAGGTGATGAGTGGAAAGTTACTTTTAAGACCAAGCTTGGTTTATATGAGTGGTTGGTTATGCCTTTTGGTTTGACCAATGCACCTAGTACCTTCATGCGCCTCATGAATCATGTTTTGAGGGACTTCATTGGCCACTTTTTTGTTGTCTACTTTGATGACATCCTTGTTTATTCAAAGTCTATGTACTCTCACCTTACCTACCTTAGACATGTTTTACTTGCCTTAAGAGCAAACCAACTTTTTGTTAACCTTAAAAAATGCTCTTTTGGTTTGGATCACATTTTCTTTTTAGGATTTGTAGTTAGCTCCAAGGGGGTCCAAGTTGACCAAGAAAAAGTCAAAGCCATTAGTGCTTGGCCAACCCCCAAAAACATTCATGAAATTAGAAGCTTTCATGGCTTGGCTATCTTCTATAGAAGGTTTGTAAGAGACTTTTCTACTTTGGCATCTCCCCTAAATGATTTGCTCAAAAAGAATGTTCCTTTTCTTTGGGGGCCAAAGCAAGAAAAGGCCTTTCAAGACCTTAAGCATAGACTCACACATGCTCCCATTCTTGCTCTACCAAACTTTTCAAAAACCTTTGAGCTAGAATATGATGCTTCTAATATTGGAATAGGTGCGGTTTTGCTTCAAAAGGGTCACCCTATTGCTTTCTTTAGTGAAAAGCTTAATGGGGCGTACCTTAATTATCCCACCTATGATAAAGAGTTCTTTCTTTTGATTAAAGCCTTACAAACTTAGGAACACTACTTAATTCCCAAAGAGTTTGTCATCCATAGTGACCATGAGTACTCAAATATATAAAAGGCCAACATAAGTTAAACAAAAGGCATGCCAAATGGGTTGAATATTTGGAACAATTCCCTTATGTTATCAAGCACCATAGTGGTAAAGCTAACGTTGTAGCTGATGCCTTATCTAGAAGGCACACCCTTCTTTCTTCTGTGGGTGCCACCCTTCATGGTCTTAATGAGATAAAAGAATTGTATCCAAATGATCTTGACTTCTCTAATGCCTACCACTCTAGTGGTTCCTTGCTTGCATCTAGTGGATTCCATAAATTAGATGGCTTTCTCTTTAAAGCCAATAAGCTATGCATTCTTAGGGGATCCATTAGAGACCTTTTACTTCATGAGAGCTATGAGGGAGGGCTCATGTGGCACTTTGGGAGGGATAAGACTTTATCCACCCTTAGTGAACATATCTATTGGCCCTATATGAAGCGTGACATGCAAAGACATTGCTCTAGGTGCTTTGCATGTAAAAAGGCCAAATCTAAGGTGTCTTCATATGGCCTTTACACTCCCTTGCCTATTCCTACTTCCCCTTGGGTAGATATTAGTATGGACTTTGTCCTTGGGTTGCCTAGGACCCAAAGAGGTATGGATTCTATCTTTGTGGTAGTTGATAGTTTAGTAAGGTGGCTCACTTCATCCCTTGCCATAAGGTTGATGATGCAAGTCATATTGCTAAACTATTCTTTAAAGAGATAGTTCGCTTACATGGGATCCCTAGAACTATAGTTAGTGATAGGGATACCAAGTTCCTTAGCCATTTCTGGAGGACCCTTTAGGCCAGGCTAGGAACTAAACTTCTCTTTTCTACCACATGCCATCCACAAACAGATGGCCAAACTGAGGTTGTTAACAGGACTCTATCTACTCTTCTACGAGTCCTTGTTCAAAAGAATGTTAAGTCTTGGGATAAGTGTCTACCACATGTAGAGTTTGCTTATAATAGGGTAGTTCACTTCACCATCAAGCATAGTCCTTTTGAGATTGTGTATGGTTTTAATCCCCTCACTCCTTTGGATTTTTTGCCTCTAGAGGTTTCAGATGACATCCTTCATATGGATGGAGAGGCAAAAGCATCTTTTGTTAGAAAACTTCATGAGGAGGTTAAACACTATATACAAAAGAAAAATAACCACTATGCTAGATGTGTGTGTAAAAAGAAAAAAAAAAGTTATCCTAGATGTTGGGGATTGGGTTTGGCTTCACCTAAGGAAAGAACGCTTAGGAAGTCTAAACTTAACCCTAGAGGTGATGGTCCTTTTCAGGTCACTAGGAGTATTAATAATAATGCTTATGTACTTGACCTCCCTGGTGAGTATGGGTTCAGTGCTATTTTTAATATCTCTGACCTCACCCCTTGTTTTACAGATGAGCTGGATGAGGTTGCCTCAGATTTGAGGACAAATCCTTTTCAAGAGGGGGAGCATGACATGGCCATCACCCAGGAAGAAGCCATGGATCCTACACAGTCCTTGGAGGTTGCCTTGGATGCTTTTAAGGGCCCTATGACTAGGTCAAGGGCTAAGAGAGCCAAGGAAGGTCTCCAAAAGCATTTAGCTTCTTCCCTACATTCCTTGAGTGGGCTTAAGCCCAAGGAGGAGCTATTGAAGACCCTTACCCTCTTCTCTTGCACTATAGAAGGGTAATGGGCTTGGTGTGGATGTTTGGGCCTCTTCATTGGGCCTCCTATATCTTGTACATATTCTATTCCTTTATATTCTAGGTATATTAGGACTAGATTTTAGGAATTAGTTTGGGCTTTGCATAGCCATTAAGTTTGGGCCACTTTTGGGCCTTGTACCTTGTTCCACTTTGCATTTGGGCTTGTATTGGGCCAATTTGAGTAGGATTTAGGTTTGGACCTTAGGAATTATTCCAAGGCCCATGATTAGCTAGCCTTAGCCAAAATAATGGAAGGGCTATATAAGCTCATCTCCTTTGTATTTCCATCATAACTTGAATGATTAAAGATTTTAGAGTGAGAAACTCTTCATTCTCTCTAGAAAGTAGAAGCTCTAGGCTCCTTTCTCTAGTCTTATCCTTTGGTCTTCTCCCAAAGGTGGTGACTCTCCATACCTTATCTCTCTTCTCTCTAGAGAGTGGCAGAACCCTACTCCATTCCTCTCCTCTCCATCTCCTCCATTTCTAGACCGAATTCTCCTTAGATCTAGGTTCTTTTCCCTCTCTAACTTCCACCACAAGCAAGCTTCCACCACAAGACTCTTTTATCTTCCTCTATAAGCTTCCTAAACCGTGGTAATTCCTCTCTATTCTCATCAAGCATTTCAGATCTAAGAAGGCTCAAGAAGAGAAGATCCTTCAACAAAAGCTAGGAATTGAAGAAATTCCTACAACAAGGAGAGACAAATCCCATCTACATCACTCACATCCCTCTGCATAATTTGTTAATTGCCTAATCACAACCTTTATAGTCCTCTTGTTACAGAAGACATTTGATTGTATGAAAACAACAAACTTCTTATGTAGGAATCGTAGTGACTTCAGGTCAAAGGACTACATATACCATTATCACATTGAGAATCGTTTATGACATTCATGAAACGATCCATGCAACGTTCTCATGGTGGGTCTATCCAGTACATCATTACTCTTAATGTGTACCCATATGAAGACTTGATATCATCTATATCCATGAACTGTGAGATCAGATCATTAGTACACTCACACACTAGTCTTAATGTATTTACATGTCCCCATGTAAATACTTGACTAGAGACATTTTAGGAATAACTCTCGTATGACCTACTACTCTAAAGATAAATAAAGGCTGTTAAACTATTTAACAAAAAATGCCTTATGCAAAATTATGCCTTCTATATAGGCTCTTAGTGCTTGTTTCCAACAATCTCCCAGTTTCCAACATCATACACTGCCCACCATCGATACCTATCTAGGCATTTTTCTAGATAAAGTGTCCTTCCAAAGGACAGATTGCAAGAAAATAATATTTGGTTTGTCATGGTTATTCTAAAACAAATTACATTCAAATCTATCAATTTTATTTAAAACATATTTAAATTTTAGTCATTAAATAAATATGTTATCTCCTACAATTTTGATTCAAAACAAATACCCTCACTAAATCAGAAAAAAAATTCCCGTTGGAATATTTTTCTAGTGGGCCAAGATCCATATTTGGCCTAGTGTTGAGTCAGCTTTTGAGACACCCCAAAAATTGGGATAAATTTTTCATAATTTTAAAGATATTAATCAATAAAGAAAATCAAGTGGTGAAGCATTAAATCGCCACCCCGGATCTATAAGAACCTATCTTATATATGAAGATATGAGAAGGTGAGTTTTAAAATAATTTCAGAGATATTCTCATTAAAAAAAAACAACGGAAAGAATTTAATAAATTGATGTTGTATATTTGCATTTTAAAGAGAGTGAATTAAAAGAGAATTTAATGACTCAAAATATATTAAATACAATTATGTAATAATATAGGAAAAGGCTTTATGCAATGTAGAGGTAAAATAAGAAAAAGAATTGTTTGGAGCATTACTGCACCACTCGCTCAAGCGAGAACCACTTTTGCTTGAGCGAGCACACATATGCACGCTTGAGTGAAAACTAGGAAAAACTGAGCGAGGGAGAGAATAAGCATCAGGGGGACTTCACGCTTGAGCGTGGCCACCTCGCGCTTGAGCACGCATGCACAGCCACGCTTGAGCGTGCTGGCTTCATGCTTGAGCGTGAAAAGGAATCAGGCCCCTCTCACACGAGCACGCTTGAGTGCGCCCCAAATATACATGATTCACGCTTGAGCGTAAGAAGAAGGAAAGATCAGGACCCGAGCGCGCTTGAGCGCAGGACGCTCGCTTGAGCGTGGGATCCTTCACGCTTGGTCATGCTTGAGCGTGACACCCCTGCACTCTCCATATTCTCTTCATTTCGCTTGAGCGAGAGTTTCTCGCTTAAGCAAAATCACTCCAGTAGCTCACCTGATGACTCTCGCTCGAGCGAGCCTTTCTTCGCTTGAGCGAGGTTAATACAAAATGGTTTTCTTCAGCAAGCGCTTAAGCGAAATTAAATGTCACTTGAGCAAAGGATGGACAGATAGCAAATATTAGATGCAGGGCCTTCATGCTTGAGTGAGAAATCTTCTCGCTTGAGCGAATTTAACATATTATGCAGAAAACTTAGAAATTTATGCATCCTACCATACCCAAGACAATCCTTCACAAAATAATTCAAGCTAGTATTGTGCCTATGCAAAATTATACATTCATAATTAAATCACTTAACCACACATCCTAATTTCCATATCTATCAATTACACAACAATTAACCATCATCCATTTATACCGCATAAGAGTCAAATTTTTAGGAATACATCATTCATTCTTAAAATTTGGGTGATAAACCCATATCATAATCTGTCATCCAACATTATCAAGACTCAACACAGAATTTAGCCATTTCTCAGGTCAAATGTTCACCTATGACCTTTAACATCATCATCCCACAAACCAAATACAAAATAGGCATATGTTTGTACTAGATATTTTATACAAAATAATGAACTGCCGACCAAGGTACTTCCTACACAACTATTTACCTCCTTCATCAAAATGAACTTCCAAAAAGTTTCACTTCACCCATGAATGTCCTGCATTCACAAATCTAAAAATGGACAACATGGGAGAGTGAGTCATATATTCCAAAAGTATGAATATGAATACCGTGTGATTATGTGCATATGTATCATACATGTATACTTTGCATTCACATACAACTTATCATTAACCATCATCACACCAATAAATGTCATCATGTAATAAAACAAAGCAAAGTATATAACACATAACCTAGTCCTTCAATAATTGGACCATTACACATCTCATCATTTCAATTAATTTATTCCTGGTATTCATATCTTTTATGTTGTCTTATTATAACTCCTCATCCACAACACACCCATCACCATATATCAACACCTTTGGCATACTTCCTTGCTATATGCAAATGCTCTTAGGCTAATACATATGCACAATAGAATATTTCAATAATTTGTAGATCTGACTGTAGGAATATAAACACCAAATTGTGGGTTCAAGCATGATTACATACCATGCCCCTACTGTAGTAGTAAAATGTGTACACTTATCATTAAGTCGCATACATTTCACCAATCTTTTACTGGTACCAAACCGCATCGCCCATTTACAACACTGGTCATTTTCACCATGACCGAGGTAAACAACATAATCAATATATGGTGTTGCGGGCCAACCATGAGACACATCATGGCAGCTGTGATCCCAAGGACCACCAGGAACACTTGCTCATCAAGGGCCACCCCCACAAGGGTCAACCACATGCGGCTTCCCGTAGCACAACATGGGCAACTTCGTGACTCATACACCAAGTCACAGGGGAAATAACAAATTTCTCGTGCACTGAGCCGCCCTCCCACTTGGCCAACCGGGGGAATCCCCTAAAGTTCCAACACCGGCAGCTATGCAGTATGCCATGGATGCAAATGCCAATCATATGCATTTCTTACTCTATGCATCCTGTACATGCCACTCATCAACCTCATCATCATCATCATCACCACCAACACCACTTCACCATTCTTAGTGGATTTTATTATTGTTGGCTTTAGTCTTTATTCTTAAATTTCAATATGGCATTCATCATCAATTTTAATCATCAACTTTTCAATATCAACTATGGTATGCTATTCATTCACACCCATTTTCAGTTAAGCATCAACAACATTTATTTCACATTTATGGTGGACATAAACATAACATTATATTATTGATCATTCAACACCACCATATAGCACACCACAAATATTCTAAATGCATCAAAGCATGTTGCCAAAACATATCATCAGCACCATACACAACATTACCAATCTTTATAATATTAAAGCTAGGCAAACATGCATATTGTCATATATGACAATCAAACACTATTCTACTCATGCATTTAGAATATAAAGACTCCTCTCCTACCTCAAGAGAAGAATTTCGGTTGATTCGATGTACCCACCTCGTCATTCAGAATGGATCCTACATTAACATACACAAAGAATCACAATCAATCAACCACTCAACACAAATTCAACTTTAACTAACCACTTTTATATTTACAATTCATAACACGTATAAAACATGTTATAGGCATTCTTTTCCTCTCTTTATTAGGCTTCAGGAATTCCTTATTACCATACCACCTTCATTATATCTAAAAGCCACAAAACCCATAACCTAACATCCATGATAATGCTTTGTCAATCATAACTCAAGCTCTCAGTAGCTTGCATTTGTAACACCCTAATTAATTGCAACTAAAAATTCCAAAAATATGAGAAAATTTTTCACAAAACAGTCCCGTATTATTCGATATATGAGGAAGCAGGCAAGGGAAGAACGAAAAACATTCACACGCACATAGTAACCTACAGGGAAACTAAAACTGGGGCCGGCTCAATGGGTTTATCGTAACGCACCAACACTAGGGCGGATTGCACAACACCGTTTATTCGATCAGACTGGGTCTGACACCGTCCAGGCGGAGTATGGTAATGCAGCAGCGGATAGAGGAGATTTCGCAATGAGGCTTCCCTTCGAGTAATACTGGTCACTCAACGGGAGGAATAGATAAGGGAAATATGTTATTACATTCACACGCGTAGCATTCGGTGGAAAGGCGGAGTTAGAATCATCCTACTTGGCTAGGCGGGGTATAATTATCTTGGGCGGGCTGTCCTAGTTACTTGGGCGAGGTATGACGCCGCCTAAACGAAATCTACATAACGCCTCTTTAACACAACTACAAGGTAATTTCCTCCATCGGGTATGGACAAGGGTTCACTAAGTAAATCCTCACACTCGCATTTCACTCAGAAAAATGAGAAGTTACAGGGTACATATACGTTAGTAGGTTGTGGAGAAAGGAGGGATCTGAACCTATTCCACCCAGCTCAACATAGTATGACGACGCCTGGGCGGACTTAGCCATAACGCCCAATTCGGGGTCAACATCGGGGTCTGGATTGTGTTAGCATCACAACGGATAGGAAAGGATAATGGTCGATATCTCACTCTGGTAATTACTCGCTTCAGCGCGAGTCCTCGCGCTTGGGCGAATTGCTCCCACACTTCGGGCGGGGTACGACTCCGCCCAACGTATCCGACATAAATTTTTCCTAAGACAATTCTCGGTTCACTCAGACTTGGCTATAACCCGCTCAATCAGACTGTCCCTGCGTATCTATTAAAGCATAATTAGGAAACAAGGCAGCACATAGCATCACACACACCAAAACCATACATCCATATATATACATAAAAGTGCATGTCAATATTTACAATACAAAATCGGACTTCTCCTTGCCCGTAAAGTTCTATTCATCCCCAAAACATTAACATCCGGTATGAGCCAGTCCGGGCTTAATCTAACAACGCCTTAATTAAACCTTCTAAATGCATCAGCACTCCGCCCAGCATTCCAGCTCTGCTTCTGATCCTCCTCACGAGAGACATTAACTGAAAATGGCCACTGCAGGGGTGAGCTTTTACATGTAAAATGATACTCACAGACTCGGTATCAGCGTCAGTACACGCTCCTGCTATCACTTAACCTTTCTTAAGTAACCAAATTCATACAGTTCAAACAACATTCATGACACACATAATTCACAGAGTTTATTCCACATCTAAATATATATTCATGCATTCAAAATCATACACATGCACCTACATAGATTTATACATCACCACAATCAGCCTTATTTCTATATGCATGCCTGCGGATCCGACTCGGGTAAAGACTCTCAGTTACAGTCCCCTTTTCTTTTGGCCCCTCGTCCCTCAGATCTTACCAGGTGGCACCGGCCTCCCCACGGCGTCTCGAGACTCTCTTCTCTAGCTCCAACGGCTACCACGAGCTCTATTGGGATCTAGCCAGGGTTGGTAACTGGAAGTCGTTTCCCTTGGGGTTCTTGACCTTCCATGGGTCACCCCACTCTTACTCATGCAACTAACACATTCATTATTACACATCATCGCGCCATGAACACCTTACCGTAGTCATTAAGTAAGAACGGATATCCCCCACTACTCGTAATCAGTCAGTCAGTCACACCAGCGCATGTTACAATCGGTCATCAGACTAACAACATTGAGCAATCCAATTTAAGAACATGCACATACATACTTTTCATAGTGACAACAAAATAGATCCATCATTATCATCCACGAACAGGCTACACCATCGCCACGAAGATCACTATCAGAATCTCAAATCATGCAATCAGTTTTAGTAATTGTGAATACATGCACATATGCACAGCATCAGTTCTAATGATTATAAATACATGCACACACACACACCCGCACTCAACAATACGTTCATCCGGTACCGTTCTTAGACCATGCATTCGACATGCAAGCGCCCCCTATCTTTAGAAGAATCCTCAGAAACCTTTCTGTTCTCGTTGTTGGGTCCGACGTCTTTCTCCTGGTTCGTTCGGTCTTCCTTGGCTTGTTGTATCCTGCGCCTGATTCTGGGATGAAGTGTGGTCCGTTTTCCAGTACTGCAACCAAGACCTCCAGGAGCGAAGAGTAAGACAGAAGAAGAAGAAAGATGAAGACGAAGGGAGGAAGTAGAGAATGAAGTGACGGAGAAGGGAGTCTGAAGAAATAGCAAGTGCGTTTTTCCGCCAAAGGCTCACGCTTATATATATATATGTGCATGCGCACAGTAAAAGAAGAGTGGGATGGGAGAGTGCGTGTCCAGCAGTCACGTGCACTCCACCCAATCCCCTGACCACCACCATTTTTAATATTTTAATGGCTTAATCCTAAGTAGTTAAATGCAATTAACAGTTATTTCTTAGTTAAAAATCAAATCTTAATGGTTTATTCTTCATTCAGCATTAAATTTTAAAACGGGGATGTTACAGTTCTCCCCCACTGAAAAAGAATTTCGTCCCCGAAATTCAGTCGGTACTTACCTAGGTAAACAATTCGGGGTACTGCTGTCGCATGGCATCTTCGCGTTCCCACGTGTAGGAGGTGGTCTTGCCTTGCTGCCACTCCACCTTAACCAGCCTTACGTTCTTGTTTCTTAAGCGTTTTACCGATTGATCCACGATTCCAACCGGTGTAGTCACAGTGGTTAGGTCTTCCTTGATCTCTACCTCGTCGTCAGGCATCGTGTGGCTGGGGTCATGCAAATACTTCCTTAGCTGAGATACATGAAAAACGTTGTGTAATCAGGACAAGTGAGTTGGTAACGCGAGGCGGTATGCCACGGGGCCAATCCGTTCTACTACCTCATAAGGTCCGATGTAGCGAGGGCTTAACTTCCCACTTTTTAAGGCTCGTCCAACTCCTTTACTCGGAGAGGTTCTCAGAAACACCCGATCTCCGACTGAAAATTCCAATGGCTTGATGCGTTTGTCATGGTAGCTCTTCTACCTGTCTTGTGATGCTTTCATCTTCTCCCTTATTACTCGGATCTGTTCTGTGGTTTGCTTCACGATGTCTGGTCCCAGTAATAGACTTTCACCCGCTTCCGACCAACAGAGTGGGGTTCGGCATCTACGCCCATATAATGCCTCGTAAGGTGCCATGCCAATGCTGTGATGATGGCTGTTGTTGTACGTAAACTCGATCAAGGGAAGGTACTGCTCCCAGTCCCCACCGTACTCTAACACACACGCTCTCAATAAGTCTTCTAGACTCTGAATTGTTCGCTCGGATTGTCCATCCGATTGGGGGTGGTAGGCAGAACTAAGCCAAAGCTTCGTCCCCAATTCTTGATGCATGCTGGTCCAAAACCTGGACGTAAATCTAGGGTCCCTATCTGAGACGATGGAAGTAGGTATGCCATGTAGTCGGATAACTTCTTGAATGTAGATTCGAGCCAATTTATGCAATGGGTACTTCATATTTACAGGTAAAAAGTGTGCACTCTTCGTCAATCTGTCAACAATGACCCAAATGGCATCATGGCCCGCTCGGTTTTTGGGTAATCCCATGATAAAATCCATCGCAATTGAGTCCCATTTCCACACGGGGATCTCTAGAGGCTGCATTGCACCGTACGGTTTTTGGTGCTCTACCTTCGATTTCTGACAAGTGATACACCGGGCCACGTACTCCGCCACATCCTTCTTTAGTCCGGGCCACCAAAACTGTCTCCTCAAGTCGTGGTACATTTTCGTGGTTCCTGGGTGAATGCTGAGTAGGCTTTTGTGGGCTTCATCAAGCACCATTCTTCTCAATCTTCCTTCACTTGGTATGTATATTCTGTTTCTCACCCGGAAGATCCCATCTGACCCCTCTGCCAAGGATAAATCCTTTCCTTTAGCCTGAATCTCCTTCATTTCAGCTAGGTAAGAGTCCGCCTGTTGCTGTTCGTACACGGATTTTAAGAATTCGTTGGCAATCCTCAACGTACCGATTGTCATCTTCTGAGAGGAAGGGGCGTCAACATGCAGGTTCATGTCTCGGAACCGCTCCAACAACTCAACTTCTTTTGCCATCATGGCTGCTATGTGGAGGGACTTTCGACTCCATGCGTCTGCTACGACATTTGCCTTACCTGGGTGGTATTTCAACTCGAAATCATAGTCCTTCAAAAACTCAATCCATCTTCTCTGCCTCATGTTTAGCTCCTTTTGGTCGAATAGGTATTTGAGGCTCTTATGATCGCTGTACACTTCAAATTTGGATCCGTACAAGTAATGCCTCCAGATTTTCAATGCAAAAACTACTGCTGCCAGCTCCAAGTCATGGGTCGGATAATGCTGTTCGTGGGGTCTCAATTGTCGAGAGGCATATGCTATCACTCGATCCTTCTGCATGAGTACACATCCTAATCTGAGTCCGGACGCGTCACAATAGACCACGAAGCTTTCTCGTAACTCAGGTAATGCCAACACCGGAGCAGTTGTCAACTTATTCTTCAGCTCTTGGAAGCTGCTCTCACACTCTGGACTCCACACGAAAGGAACGTTCTTCCGAGTTAATTTAGTCAGGGGTAATGCCAACTTAGAAAAACCTTCGATGAACCTTCTATAATAACCTGCTAAGCCCATAAAACTTCTTATTTCCGAGACCGATCTGGGCTTCTCCCATGCCATTACAGCAGCTACCTTAGCAGGATCCACCGAGACGCCTCGCTTGGAGATCACATGCCCGAGGAAGTGGATTTCATCCATCCAAAATTCGCACTTTGAAAGCTTTGCAAACAATTGCTTCTCCTTCAACACTTGGAGTACCGTCCTGAGATGTCCTTCATGCTCCTCAGATGTCTTAGAATAAACTAGGATATCATCGATGAAGACAACAACAAACCGATCTAAGAAGGAGTGGAATATGCTGTTCATGTAATTCATGAAAACAGCAGGGGCGTTTGTCACACCGAACGGCATCACTACATACTCATAGTGACTATACCTAGTCCTAAAGGCAGTTTTAGGAATGTCCGAGTCCTTCACTCGGATTTGGTGATATCCCGATCGTAAGTCGATTTTTGAGAAGACTGAGGCTCCACGCAGCTGGTCAATTAAATCATCAATTCTAGGCAGTGGGTATCGATTCTTGATTGTGAGTTTGTTAAGCTGTCGATAATCTATACAAAGTCTCATGCTGCCATCCTTCATCTTAACAAGTAGCACAGGTGCGCCCCATGGTGACACGCTTGGTCTAATGAACTGCTTTTCAAGTAACTCATCCACTTGTTTCTTCAACTCTACCAATTCAGTTGAGGACATTCTGTAGGGTGCACTGGAGACCGGTTCGGCTCCAGGGATCAAGTCTATAGAGAATTCAACTTCTCTATTGGGAGGCACACTCGGGACGTCCTCTGGGAACACTTCTGGGAATTCGCAGACAACCGGAATTTCGTTCACTAGGGTCTCACGCTCATCTTTGGTTAGACAGAGCATCATAAATAGTTGGGTTATACCTAGTGCCGTGCCATCTTCAGTGGGTTGTTTTGGGAAAACTATCTCTCGGTTTCTACAATCTACTAATACCTTATTGGCTGAAAGCCAATCTATTCCAAGCACAATATCAAGACCCTTTAAGGGCATGCAAATCAGATCGAAGGTGAAACTCCGATCATACAACTCAAATGCTACATTTTTACATATTGACGATGTGAACACACTAGGGCCAGTGGGGCTGGCCACTTCCAAAGTCCGGTTCATAGACACAGTTGGTAGCTTCAACCGTTCCACGCACTCATCAGCTATAAAAGAATGGGTTGCTCCCGAATCGAAAACAACATTAAGCGTATTCATTCCAAGTGAGCACTTACATTGTACTAGATCGTTTGCTGGTGCAACATCCTCTGCATTGATGGTGTAGATCCTTCCTGTCGCTGTTGGGCCGGTGTTCCTCTCTCGGCTGTTCGGAGCACGCATCATATTTGCTCTGGTTCCGTTGCCTCTGCCACCAGATCGTTGGTTATCATTCACTCTGGTTCGATCTTGAAATCCTCCTTGACGCACATTGGTGTTTGCCTGGCGGAGTTGGGGGCAGTCTGGGCGAACGTGTCCCTTCTCTCCGCAGTGGTAGCATTTAACATTTGTATCATTGCATTCCTTAGCAAAATGATCACCGCCGCATTTAAAGCATCCGCCATACCTTGGTCGCCCACTCATCTGTCTCCCTCGGTCATTATGGTTCTGTTGTCTGGTGAAGGGTTCATTCCTCCTCACATTCCCTGGCCTCTTGAAACGTGATTGCTGGGGCCTCAGGTGCTGGTTGGCTCTGCTGCACTGGCCCGAATGGGCCCTGTCATCCTCTTCGAATATTCTACACTTGTTCACTAAGGCAGGGAAACTCCGGATTTCATGGTATCTGCAGGCCCTCTTGATATCCGATCTCAGTCCGTTCTCAAACTTAAGACACTTGGAGTGCTCCGTTCCTGGCTGCTGGAAGGGCGGATAGAATAGGCACAATTCCTCAAATCTGGTCGCGTATTCTTCCACAGTCATGGAGCCCTGTTTTAACTCCATAAACTCCAGCTCTTTCCGACTCCTCACTGTGTCGGGAAAGTATTTGTCTAAGAAGCAGGCCTTGAAATCGTTCCACGTCAGTTGATTGTCATCTTCGGGGAATCGGCTCCTGGCTATCTTCCACCAATTCTCCGCTTCATCTCGCAGCATATACACTGCGCATTCCACCTTCTGGGCTTCGGTACAGCGAAGACCCCTAAAAATTCTCTCTAATTCCTGAGTCCACTTGAACGCCGCCTCAGGGTTCCGTCCTCCTAAGAATTCACTCGGCTTCCTCTTCAGGAAGCGGTCCAGCACATGGCCATCCTCAGGTTGAGTTTGGCCTTGCCTTTCAAACACATCAGCAAAGCGTTGGAATGCTATGGCTATAGCCTCCATACTTTGACGATGCGCCATTCCTTATCCTGAAATTGACATTTAAGGATAAGTATACGGAGCCACTTACTACCGATCTAGTTATTAGTCCAACAATTAATAGCTTAGCACATTATGTCATTCGCCTAAGTCATACACACAATCGGACCAGGGGAAAACAACCCCTTGTCCTTAAGTCAATCATCAATCAAGTCAACTAGCATCAGAACAATTTCAACCATTCAATCAAAAAGACACACACACCACCGCTTACACTGGGTAAGCATACTTTGGCCTTGGACTTTTCAGTCCGCTCTGATACCAAAATGTAACACCCTAATTAATTGCAACTAAAAATTCCAAAAATATGAGAAAATTTTTCACAAAACAGTCCCGTATTATTCGATATATGAGGAAGCAGGCAAGGGAAGAACGAAAAACATTCACACGCACATAGCAACCTACAGGGAAACTAAAACTGGGGCCGGCTCAATGGGTTTATCGTAACGCACCAACACTAGGGCGGATTGCACAACACCGTTTATTCGCTCAGACGGGGTCTGACACCGTCCAGGCGGAGTATGGTAATGCAGCAGCGGATAGAGGAGATTTCGCAATGAGGCTTCCCTTCGAGTAATACTGGTCACTCAACGGGAGGAATAGATAAGGGAAATATGTTATTACATTCACACGCGTAGCATTCGGTGGAAAGGCGGAGTTAGAATCATCCTACTTGGCTAGGCGGGGTATAATTATCTTGGGCGGGCTGTCCTAGTTACTTGGGCGAGGTATGACGCCGCCTAAACGAAATCTACATAACGCCTCTTTAACACAACTACAAGGTAATTTCCTCCATCGGGTATGGACAAGGGTTCACTAAGTAAATCCTCACACTCGCATTTCACTCAGAAAAATGAGAAGTTACAGGGTACATATACGTTAGTAGGTTGTGGAGAAAGGAGGGATCTGAACCTATTCCACCCAGCTCAACATAGTATGACGACGCCTGGGCGGACTTAGCCATAACGCCCAATTCGGGGTCAACATCGGGGTCTGGATTGTGTTAGCATCACAACGGATAGGAAAGGATAATGGTCGATATCTCACTCTGGTAATTACTCGCTTCAGCGCGAGTCCTCGCGCTTGGGCGAATTGCTCCCACACTTCGGGCGGGGTACGACTCCGCCCAACGTATCCGACATAAATTTTTCCTAAGACAATTCTCGGTTCACTCAGACTTGGCTATAACCCGCTCAATCAGACTGTCCCTGCGTATCTATTAAAGCATAATTAGGAAACAAGGCAGCACATAGCATCACACACACCAAAACCATACATCCATATATATACATAAAAGTGCATGTCAATATTTACAATACAAAATCGGACTTCTCCTTGCCCGTAAAGTTCTATTCATCCCCAAAACATTAACATCCGGTATGAGCCAGTCCGGGCTTAATCTAACAACGCCTTAATTAAACCTTCTAAATGCATCAGCACTCCGCCCAGCATTCCAGCTCTGCTTCTGATCCTCCTCACGAGAGACATTCACTGAAAATGGCCACTGCAGGGGTGAGCTTTTACATGTAAAATGATACTCACAGACTCGGTATCAGCGTCAGTACACGCTCCTGCTATCACTTAACCTTTCTTAAGTAACCAAATTCATACAGTTCAAACAACATTCATGACACACATAATTCACAGAGTTTATTCCACATCTAAATATATATTCATGCATTCAAAATCATACACATGCACCTACATAGATTTATACATCACCACAATCAGCCTTATTTCTATATGCATGCCTGCGGATCCGACTCGGGTAAAGACTCTCAGTTACAGTCCCCTTTTCTTTTGGCCCCTCGTCCCTCAGCTCTTACCAGGTGGCACCGGCCTCCCCACGGCGTCTCGAGACTCTCTTCTCTAGCTCCAACGGCTACCACGAGCTCTATTGGGATCTAGCCAGGGTTGGTAACTGGAAGTCGTTTCCCTTGGGGTTCTTGACCTTCCATGGGTCACCCCACTCTTACTCATGCAACTAACACATTCATTATTACACATCATCGCGCCATGAACACCTTACCGTAGTCATTAAGTAAGAACGGATATCCCCCACTACTCGTAATCAGTCAGTCAGTCACACCAGCGCATGTTACAATCGGTCATCAGACTAACAACATTGAGCAATCCAATTTAAGAACATGCACATACATACTTTTCATAGTGACAACAAAATAGATCCATCATTATCATCCACGAACAGGCTACACCATCGCCACGAAGATCACTATCAGAATCTCAAATCATGCAATCAGTTTTAGTAATTGTGAATACATGCACATATGCACAGCATCAGTTCTAATGATTATAAATACATGCACACACACACACCCGCACTCAACAATACGTTCATCCGGTACCGTTCTTAGACCATGCATTCGACATGCAAGCGCCCCCTATCTTTAGAAGAATCCTCAAAAACCTTTCTGTTCTCGTTGTTGGGTCCGACGTCTTTCTCCTGGTTCGTTCGGTCTTCCTTGGCTTGTTGTATCCTGCGCCTGATTCTGGGATGAAGTGTGGTCCGTTTTCCAGTACTGCAACCAAGACCTCCAGGAGCGAAGAGTAAGACAGAAGAAGAAGAAAGATGAAGACGAAGGGAGGAAGTAGAGAATGAAGTGACGGAGAAGGGAGTCTGAAGAAATAGCAAGTGCGTTTTTCCGCCAAAGGCTCACGCTTATATATATATATGTGCATGCGCACAGTAAAAGAAGAGTGGGATGGGAGAGTGCGTGTCCAGCAGTCACGTGCACTCCACCCAATCCCCTGACCACCACCATTTTTAATATTTTAATGGCTTAATCCTAAGTAGTTAAATGCAATTAACAGTTATTTCTTAGTTAAAAATCAAATCTTAATGGTTTATTCTTCATTCAGCATTAAATTTTAAAACGGGGATGTTACAGTTCTCCCCCACTGAAAAAGAATTTCGTCCCCGAAATTCAGTCGGTACTTACCTAGGTAAACAATTCGGGGTACTGCTGTCGCATGGCATCTTCGCGTTCCCACGTGTAGGAGGTGGTCTTGCCTTGCTGCCACTCCACCTTAACCAGCCTTACGTTCTTGTTTCTTAAGCGTTTTACCGATTGATCCACGATTCCAACCGGTGTAGTCACAGTGGTTAGGTCTTCCTTGATCTCTACCTCGTCGTCAGGCATCGTGTGGCTGGGGTCATGCAAATACTTCCTTAGCTGAGATACATGAAAAACGTTGTGTAATCAGGACAAGTGAGTTGGTAACGCGAGGCGGTATGCCACGGGGCCAATCCGTTCTACTACCTCATAAGGTCCGATGTAGCGAGGGCTTAACTTCCCACTTTTTAAGGCTCGTCCAACTCCTTTACTCGGAGAGGTTCTCAGAAACACCCGATCTCCGACTGAAAATTCCAATGGCTTGATGCGTTTGTCATGGTAGCTCTTCTACCTGTCTTGTGATGCTTTCATCTTCTCCCTTATTACTCGGATCTGTTCTGTGGTTTGCTTCACGATGTCTGGTCCCAGTAATAGACTTTCACCCGCTTCCGACCAACAGAGTGGGGTTCGGCATCTACGCCCATATAATGCCTCGTAAGGTGCCATGCCAATGCTGTGATGATGGCTGTTGTTGTACGTAAACTCGATCAAGGGAAGGTACTGCTCCCAGTCCCCACCGTACTCTAACACACACGCTCTCAATAAGTCTTCTAGACTCTGAATTGTTCGCTCGGATTGTCCATCCGATTGGGGGTGGTAGGCAGAACTAAGCCAAAGCTTCGTCCCCAATTCTTGATGCATGCTGGTCCAAAACCTGGACGTAAATCTAGGGTCCCTATCTGAGACGATGGAAGTAGGTATGCCATGTAGTCGGATAACTTCTTGAATGTAGATTCGAGCCAATTTATGCAATGGGTACTTCATATTTACAGGTAAAAAGTGTGCACTCTTCGTCAATCTGTCAACAATGACCCAAATGGCATCATGGCCCGCTCGGTTTTTGGGTAATCCCATGATAAAATCCATCGTAATTGAGTCCCATTTCCACACGGGGATCTCTAGAGGCTGCATTGCACCGTACGGTTTTTGGTGCTCTACCTTCGATTTCTGACAAGTGATACACCGGGCCACGTACTCCGCCACATCCTTCTTTAGTCCGGGCCACCAAAACTGTCTCCTCAAGTCGTGGTACATTTTCGTGGTTCCTGGGTGAATGCTGAGTAGGCTTTTGTGGGCTTCATCAAGCACCATTCTTCTCAATCTTCCTTCACTTGGTATGTATATTCTGTTTCTCACCCGGAAGATCCCATCTGACCCCTCTGCCAAGGATAAATCCTTTCCTTTAGCCTGAATCTCCTTCATTTCAGCTAGGTAAGAGTCCGCCTGTTGCTGTTCGTACACGGATTTTAAGAATTCGTTGGCAATCCTCAACGTACCGATTGTCATCTTCTGAGAGGAAGGGGCGTCAACATGCAGGTTCATGTCTCGGAACCGCTCCAACAACTCAACTTCTTTTGCCATCATGGCTGCTATGTGGAGGGACTTTCGACTCCATGCGTCTGCTACGACATTTGCCTTACCTGGGTGGTATTTCAACTCGAAATCATAGTCCTTCAAAAACTCAATCCATCTTCTCTGCCTCATGTTTAGCTCCTTTTGGTCGAATAGGTATTTGAGGCTCTTATGATCGCTGTACACTTCAAATTTGGATCCGTACAAGTAATGCCTCCAGATTTTCAATGCAAAAACTACTGCTGCCAGCTCCAAGTCATGGGTCGGATAATGCTGTTCGTGGGGTCTCAATTGTCGAGAGGCATATGCTATCACTCGATCCTTCTGCATGAGTACACATCCTAATCTGAGTCCGGACGCGTCACAATAGACCACGAAGCTTTCTCGTAACTCAGGTAATGCCAACACCGGAGCAGTTGTCAACTTATTCTTCAGCTCTTGGAAGCTGCTCTCACACTCTGGACTCCACACGAAAGGAACGTTCTTCCGAGTTAATTTAGTCAGGGGTAATGCCAACTTAGAAAAACCTTCGATGAACCTTCTATAATAACCTGCTAAGCCCATAAAACTTCTTATTTCCGAGACCGATCTGGGCTTCTCCCATGCCATTACAGCAGCTACCTTAGCAGGATCCACCGAGACGCCTCGCTTGGAGATCACATGCCCGAGGAAGTGGATTTCATCCATCCAAAATTCGCACTTTGAAAGCTTTGCAAACAATTGCTTCTCCTTCAACACTTGGAGTACCGTCCTGAGATGTCCTTCATGCTCCTCAGATGTCTTAGAATAAACTAGGATATCATCGATGAAGACAACAACAAACCGATCTAAGAAGGAGTGGAATATGCTGTTCATGTAATTCATGAAAACAGCAGGGGCGTTTGTCACACCGAACGGCATCACTACATACTCATAGTGACTATACCTAGTCCTAAAGGCAGTTTTAGGAATGTCCGAGTCCTTCACTCGGATTTGGTGATATCCCGATCGTAAGTCGATTTTTGAGAAGACTGAGGCTCCACGCAGCTGGTCAATTAAATCATCAATTCTAGGCAGTGGGTATCGATTCTTGATTGTGAGTTTGTTAAGCTGTCGATAATCTATACAAAGTCTCATGCTGCCATCCTTCATCTTAACAAGTAGCACAGGTGCGCCCCATGGTGACACGCTTGGTCTAATGAACTGCTTTTCAAGTAACTCATCCACTTGTTTCTTCAACTCTACCAATTCAGTTGAGGACATTCTGTAGGGTGCACTGGAGACCGGTTCGGCTCCAGGGATCAAGTCTATAGAGAATTCAACTTCTCTATTGGGAGGCACACTCGGGACGTCCTCTGGGAACACTTCTGGGAATTCGCAGACAACCGGAATTTCGTTCACTAGGGTCTCACGCTCATCTTTGGTTAGACAGAGCATCATAAATAGTTGGGTTATACCTAGTGCCGTGCCATCTTCAGTGGGTTGTTTTGGGAAAACTATCTCTCGGTTTCTACAATCTACTAATACCTTATTGGCTGAAAGCCAATCTATTCCAAGCACAATATCAAGACCCTTTAAGGGCATGCAAATCAGATCGAAGGTGAAACTCCGATCATACAACTCAAATGCTACATTTTTACATATTGACGATGTGAACACACTAGGGCCAGTGGGGCTGGCCACTTCCAAAGTCCGGTTCATAGACACAGTTGGTAGCTTCAACCGTTCCACGCACTCATCAGCTATAAAAGAATGGGTTGCTCCCGAATCGAAAACAACATTAAGCGTATTCATTCCAAGTGAGCACTTACATTGTACTAGATCGTTTGCTGGTGCAACATCCTCTGCATTGATGGTGTAGATCCTTCCTGTCGCTGTTGGGCCGGTGTTCCTCTCTCGGCTGTTCGGAGCACGCATCATATTTGCTCTGGTTCCGTTGCCTCTGCCACCAGATCGTTGGTTATCATTCACTCTGGTTCGATCTTGAAATCCTCCTTGACGCACATTGGTGTTTGCCTGGCGGAGTTGGGGGCAGTCTGGGCGAACGTGTCCCTTCTCTCCGCAGTGGTAGCATTTAACATTTGTATCATTGCATTCCTTAGCAAAATGATCACCGCCGCATTTAAAGCATCCGCCATACCTTGGTCGCCCACTCATCTGTCTCCCTCGGTCATTATGGTTCTGTTGTCTGGTGAAGGGTTCATTCCTCCTCACATTCCCTGGCCTCTTGAAACGTGATTGCTGGGGCCTCAGGTGCTGGTTGGCTCTGCTGCACTGGCCCGAATGGGCCCTGTCATCCTCTTCGAATATTCTACACTTGTTCACTAAGGCAGGGAAACTCCGGATTTCATGGTATCTGCAGGCCCTCTTGATATCCGATCTCAGTCCGTTCTCAAACTTAAGACACTTGGAGTGCTCCGTTCCTGGCTGCTGGAAGGGCGGATAGAATAGGCACAATTCCTCAAATCTGGTCGCGTATTCTTCCACAGTCATGGAGCCCTGTTTTAACTCCATAAACTCCAGCTCTTTCCGACTCCTCACTGTGTCGGGAAAGTATTTGTCTAAGAAGCAGGCCTTGAAATCGTTCCACGTCAGTTGATTGTCATCTTCGGGGAATCGGCTCCTGGCTATCTTCCACCAATTCTCCGCTTCATCTCGCAGCATATACACTGCGCATTCCACCTTCTGGGCTTCGGTACAGCGAAGACCCCTAAAAATTCTCTCTAATTCCTGAGTCCACTTGAACGCCGCCTCAGGGTTCCGTCCTCCTAAGAATTCACTCGGCTTCCTCTTCAGGAAGCGGTCCAGCACATGGCCATCCTCAGGTTGAGTTTGGCCTTGCCTTTCAAACACATCAGCAAAGCGTTGGAATGCTATGGCTATAGCCTCCATACTTTGACGATGCGCCATTCCTTATCCTGAAATTGACATTTAAGGATAAGTATACGGAGCCACTTACTACCGATCTAGTTATTAGTCCAACAATTAATAGCTTAGCACATTATGTCATTCGCCTAAGTCATACACACAATCGGACCAGGGGAAAACAACCCCTTGTCCTTAAGTCAATCATCAATCAAGTCAACTAGCATCAGAACAATTTCAACCATTCAATCAAAAAGACACACACACCACCGCTTACACTGGGTAAGCATACTTTGGCCTTGGACTTTTCAGTCCGCTCTGATACCAAAATGTAACACCCTAATTAATTGCAACTAAAAATTCCAAAAATATGAGAAAATTTTTCACAAAACAGTCCCGTATTATTCGATATATGAGGAAGCAGGCAAGGGAAGAACGAAAAACATTCACACGCACATAGCAACCTACAGGGAAACTAAAACTGGGGCCGGCTCAATGGGTTTATCGTAACGCACCAACACTAGGGCGGATTGCACAACACCGTTTATTCGCTCAGACGGGGTCTGACACCGTCCAGGCGGAGTATGGTAATGCAGCAGCGGATAGAGGAGATTTCGCAATGAGGCTTCCCTTCGAGTAATACTGGTCACTCAACGGGAGGAATAGATAAGGGAAATATGTTATTACATTCACACGCGTAGCATTCGGTGGAAAGGCGGAGTTAGAATCATCCTACTTGGCTAAGCGGGGTATAATTATCTTGGGCGGGCTGTCCTAGTTACTTGGGCGAGGTATGACGCCGCCTAAACGAAATCTACATAACGCCTCTTTAACACAACTACAAGGTAATTTCCTCCATCGGGTATGGACAAGGGTTCACTAAGTAAATCCTCACACTCGCATTTCACTCAGAAAAATGAGAAGTTACAGGGTACATATACGTTAGTAGGTTGTGGAGAAAGGAGGGATCTGAACCTATTCCACCTAGCTCAACATAGTATGACGACGCCTGGGCGGACTTAGCCATAACGCCCAATTCGGGGTCAACATCGGGGTCTGGATTGTGTTAGCATCACAACGGATAGGAAAGGATAATGGTCGATATCTCACTCTGGTAATTACTCGCTTCAGCGCGAGTCCTCGTGCTTGGGCGAATTGCTCCCACACTTCGGGCGGGGTACGACTCCGCCCAACGTATCCGACATAAATTTTTCCTAAGACAATTCTCGGTTCACTCAGACTTGGCTATAACCCGCTCAATCAGACTGTCCCTACGTATCTATTAAAGCATAATTAGGAAACAAGGCAGCACATAGCATCACACACACCAAAACCATACATCCATATATATACATAAAAGTGCATGTCAATATTTACAATACAAAATCGGACTTCTCCTTGCCCGTAAAGTTCTATTCATCCCCAAAACATTAACATCCGGTATGAGCCAGTCCGGGCTTAATCTAACAACGCCTTAATTAAACCTTCCAAATGCATCAGCACTCCGCCCAGCATTCCAGCTCTGCTTCTGATCCTCCTCACGAGAGACATTCACTGAAAATGGCCACTGCAGGGGTGAGCTTTTACATGTAAAATGATACTTACAGACTCGGTATCAGCGTCAGTACACGCTCCTGCTATCACTCAACCTTTCTCAAGTAACCAAATTCATACAGTTCAAACAACATTCATGACACACATAATTCACAGAGTTTATTCCACATCTAAATATATATTCATGCATTCAAAATCATACACATGCACCTACATAGATTTATACATCACCACAATCAGCCTTATTTCTATATGCATGCTTGCGGATCCGACTCGGGTAAAGACTCTCAGTTACGGTCCCCTTTTCTTTTGGCCCCTCGTCCCTCAGCTCTTACCAGGTGGCACCGGCCTCCCCACGGCGTCTCGAGACTCTCTTCTCTAGCTCCAACGGCTACCACGAGCTCTATTGGGATCTAGCCAGGGTTGGTAACTGGAAGTCGTTTCCCTTGGGGTTCTTGACCTTCCATGGGTCACCCCACTCTTACTCATGCAACTAACACATTCATTATTACACATCATCGCGCCATGAACACCTTACCGTAGTCATTAAGTAAGAACGGATATCCCCCACTACTCGTAATCAGTCAGTCAGTCACACCAACGCATGTTACAATCGGTCATCAGACTAACAACATTGAGCAATCCAATTTAAGAACATGCACATACATACTTTTCATAGTGACAACAAAATAGATCCATCATTATCATCCACGAACAGGCTACACCATCGCCACGAAGATCACTATCAGAATCTCAAATCATGCAATCAGTTTTAGTAATTGTGAATACATGCACATATGCACAGCATCAGTTCTAATGATTATAAATACATGCACACACACACACCCGCACTCAGCAATACGTTCATCCGGTACCGTTCTTAGACCATGCATTCGACATGCAAGCGCCCCCTACCTTTAGAAGAATCCTCAGAAACCTTTCTGTTCTCGTTGTTGGGTCCGACGTCTTTCTCCTGGTTCGTTCGGTCTTCCTTGGCTTGTTGTATCCTGCGCCTGATTCTGGGATGAAGTGTGGTCCGTTTTCCAGTACTGCAACCAAGACCTCCAGGAGCGAAGAGTAAGATAGAAGAAGAAGAAAGATGAAGACGAAGGGAGGAAGTAGAGAATGAAGTGACGGAGAAGGGAGTCTGAAGAAATAGCAAGTGCGTTTTTCCGCCAAAGGCTCACGCTTATATATATATATGTGCATGCGCACAGTAAAAGAAGAGTGGGATGGGAGAGTGCGTGTCCAGCAGTCACGTGCACTCCACCCCATCCCCTGACCACCACCATTTTTAATATTTTAATGGCTTAATCCTAAGTAGTTAAATGCAATTAACAGTTATTTCTTAGTTAAAAATCAAATCTTAATGGTTTATTCTTCATTCAGCATTAAATTTTAAAACGGGGATGTTACAGCATTTGCCTTCAAACACCTTATTTTACCTACATTCACCATTTTCCCCAAATCTTTAAAAGTTAGGGTTTTTCACTAACCCACCAACATTCATAAATACCCATTAACTTTCTTCTTCTTTCAGCCATACTACATCTACTTCATTAACACTTCATAAAACCCACAACATTAAAGCAAACAAAAGAAGTGAATATGGCTTACCACACCCAAATGAAATGGGCTCCAGGAAAAGAGAAGAGGAGCTGCGAGAATGGAGGAAGGAAGAAGGGAAATCCAAGCTCCAATAGTTTCCTTCTTAGCTCCAGAGAACGAAATTTAAGAAAAGTAAAATGAAACCACCTTTTCTTAGGGTTTAGAAGAAAGAAGAGAAGAGGTGAAAATAGAAGAAGAAGAAGTGTATCTCTGCCAAATGGTCTCAGGAAGTCATGAAAGTGAGAGAAGGAAAATGGGCCTTTAGCTTTTAACTTTAACTTCTTCATTAAAATTTCATCGTTTTTCCACAAACAGGTTCTCTGTTTGGGCTCAATACTTTATCCAAAAATTATTCTAAATATATATCTGGACTCGCATTAATATTCTTAACAGCCCTGACCAATATCATCTCGATCGGAGATACTTGGTCTGACGCCCATATTTTAATCGGGTCAGTTTTTAGCGTATCCTATCTTCATAAATCACCAATAGTCCCCAAAAATCCTAATTCAATTATTTCTAACGTTTTGGGACATTAAATAATCCATAAATAATTATTCGATATTTATTCTCCTCAATTAATCCTTTATTCTAAAATTTAGGGTGTTACAATCCACCCCACCAAAAAGAAAATTTCGTCCCCGAAATTTAACATACCTGATTCGAATGCATCGGGATATTGTTCTCTTATGTCATCCTCTCGTTCCCATGTGAACGTCTCAACATTTCCATGTTTCCAAGTGACCTTCACCAAAGGTACCAACTTGTTCCGTAGTCTCTTCACGGAATGATCGACAATGCGGACAGAAACAGGAGAAATAGACAAATCATCTCGCACCTCGACATCGTCCACCGGGATCACATGTAGAGGATCATGAACATACTTTCTCAACTGCGACACATGAAACACATTATGTAGGTTAGCAAGATGTGGAGGGAGTGTTATCCGATAAGCAACGTCGCCAATCCGCTCCAAAACCTCATAAGGTCCAATGAATCTAGGGCTCAACTTTCCACTTTTTAACGCCCTTCCAATCCCTTTATCATGCGAGACCTTCAAGAATACGTGGTCACCAACTTGAAATTCAAGTGGTTTATGTCTCTTGTCATAATAACTCTTATATCTATCTTGAGCAATCTTCATATTTTCTTGTATCTTTCTAATCTGCTCGGTAAACAATCTCCGGCCCTAAAGCCAAGTTTTCACCAACTTCAAGCCAACATAAAGGAGTTCTACACTTTCTTCCATACAATGCCTCATATGGGGCCATGCCAATACTGGAATGGAAACTGTTGTTGTAGGTAAATTCAATTAAAGGCAAATATTTCACCCATAAACCTCCATGCTCCAAAACACAAGCACGTAGCAAATCCTCAAGACTCTAAATAGTCCTTTCGGATTGTCCGTCCGTCTGAGGATGATAAGCTGAACTCAACTTCAATTTAGAGCCCATAGCCTCATATAGGCTTCCCCAAAATCGAGAAGTAAAGCGCGGGTCTCTATCAGAAATAATACTAGACGACACCCCATGCAATCTCACTATCTCCTTAATGTACAATTGCGTCAGATCCTCTAAGGAACTCTTGATGTTAATTGGCAGAAAGTGCGCACTCTTCGTCAAACGATCCACAAGCACCTAAATTCCGTCATAATTGGACCTTGTCCTAGGTAGACCGGACACAAAGTCCATAGCAATAGTGTCCCACTTCCAAACAGGGATCTCTAAAGGCTTTAAATAACCTGATGGTCTCTGATGTTCGATCTTAGCTTTCTGACAAACAAGGCAAGATGCTACAAAATTAGCCACATCATGCTTCATACCGGGCCACCAAAAATTCTTCTTCAAATCTCGATACATCTTGGTAGAACCAGGATGAATGCTTAATACACTCTTGTGAGCTTCCTCAAGTACACATTTCCTCATATCACCACTTAAAGGAACATAAACTCGACCTTTTACACGCCAAATACTATCATGACCTTCTACCAGGAATAAATCTTTCCCTTTTTCTTATGTCTTTTTCATCTTAATCAGATGCTCATCGTTCGGTTGTTGTACTTTCACATATTCCAGAAATTCATTTGTGATTTTCAACATTTTAAGAGACATCTTTGGAGTAAACGTCTCCACACCTACATTCAAGTCTCTAAATTGATCAATCAACTCCATTTCTTTTACCATCATCATAGAGGCATGCAACGACTTTCGGCTTAAAGTATTAGCAAGTACATTTGCTTTGCCAGGATGATACCTCAATTCGAACTCATAATCTTTTAGAAACTCCATCCATTGTCTTTGTCGCATATTAAGCTCTTTTTGATCAAACAAATACTTAAGGCTCTTGTGATCACTAAAGACCATAAACTTCGAACCATACAAGTAATGTCGCCACAATTTCAAAGCAAACACCACTGCCACCAATTCCAGATCATGTGTGGGATAATTAACCTCATGCGGTCGCAACTGTCTTGACGCATAGGCTATCACACGCTCCTTTTGCATCAACACGCATCAAAGACCAAGTTTAGATACATCACAATACACCACAAAATCATCTGTCGAATCGGGCAATGCTAACACTGGTGTAGTAGTAAGTCTTAACTTCAACTGTTGAAAACTTTCTTCACATTCACAAGTCCATACGAAAGGTTGATTCTTACGAGTCAACTTCGTTAATGGTAGGGCTAAACGGGAAAATCCTTCAATAAACCTTTGGTAATAACCAGCAAGACCAAGAAAACTTCTTATCTCAATAACGGACGTCGGTCTTTCCCAAGCCATTACAGCTTCAACTTTCGATCTATCAACGAAAACTCCATCACCGGAAATCACATGACCAAGAAAAGAGATTTCACTCATCCAAAATTCACATTTAGAAAGCTTTGCATACAATTCTTTCTCTCGAAGAATAGACAACACAAGACTAAGATGTCTTTCATGCTATTCATGACTCTTTGAGTACACCAAAATATCATCAATGAATACTACAACAAATTTGTCAAGATATTCATGAAAAATGCGATTCATGTAATCCATGAAAATCGCAGGAGCATTTGTCACTCCAAATGGCATCACTACATACTCATAGTGTCCATATCGAGTTCAGAAGAAAGTTTTTGGGATATCTTCGGTCTTCACCCGAATTTGATGATATCTGGAACGGAAGTCAATCTTTGAAAACACCACGGCGCCCTTTAGTTGATCTAAAAGATCATCAATACGAGGAAGAGGATATCTGTTCTTGATAGTTAGCTTATTGAGTTGGCGATAGTCAATGCACAACCTCATGCTTCCATCCTTCTTTTTCACTAGCAATACAGGAGCACCCCAAGGAGACATACTTGGGCGAATAAACTCCCGTTCAAGTAATTCCTCGACTTGCTTTTTCAACTCAGTCAATTCCATAGGAGACATCCTATAAGGAGCTCTAGAAATAGGCTCAGTGCCAGGAATGAGATCAATAGAGAATTCTACTTCACATGAAGGAGGTAATCCACGAATTTCATCTGGAAACACATCGGGAAACTCAGAAACAATAGGAATTTCACCAGATTGGGAAGTGCTACTCTCATCTATCATGCAGAGCATTACAAAAAGTTGAGAGATACCTCGTACATCAAAACTTCCAACATTAAAAGTTGGGAAGATCACTGTCTTGTTATGACAATCCACCAAGACTTTATTGGTAGACAACCAATCCATGCCCAGGATAATATCCAGGTCTTTCATAGGTAAACACACTAGGGATATAACAAATCTTTCACCCTCAAGAGTCATCTCAACATTCTCACATCGAGTTACCGATCTCAAACAAGAACCGGTCGGTGTAGTCACTATTATGGAACCTTTCATCATGCTAACAGGCACTTTCAAGCACCTCACACAATCCTCAGAAATAAATGAATGTGTAACACCCAAATCAAATATAACACATATAGAATTGCCAAAAATTTTACACTCACCACGGACAAGATCTTCAGCTTACCCAGCTTCTTCACCAGTAACAGCAAATACTCTACCAGCAGCTTGTGGTTGATCACCACCATTGCGGTTACCATTTCTTCCACCACGGCTATTGCCTCGACCGTTGCCATTTCTTCCACCATTGTGGTTTCCACTACGACCACCATTACGACCACCATTATAACCATTACTCTTCCCACGACCACAGCCTCCATAGCCACCATGGCCGCCACGGTTATCATTTGGATTCACACGAGCAATAGCATCAACATTAGTATTTCTTGCATTCAATGGGCAATTAGGGCGAATATGCCCCAGTTGATTGCATTGGTAGCACACCACCTTATCTTGTGGGCAATCCCTTGCCAAGTGATTAGCACCACACTTGAAACAA
Organism: Clitoria ternatea; assembly: GCA_037962975.1. NCBI lineage: Eukaryota > Viridiplantae > Streptophyta > Magnoliopsida > Fabales > Fabaceae > Clitoria > Clitoria ternatea. Next base: position 185,614,664 of record CM075669.1, read on the forward strand.
GTTAGGCCTTGGACATTTCCACGACCTTGGTTACCACCACCGTAACCATCTCTGAAAGTACCACGTCCCCTCACATTGGAGGATCCACCACGGAAAAACTTCCTCTTGAAATGACCTTGCTTCTTGAAATTAGAAAATTGACTCTTTAGCTTAGGTTCATGCTTGTTATGACTCGAAGGAGCCAAATCATCTTCTTCATATATGCGACATGAAACATCCTATATTCAATTCGAGAATAAACCGGGACCAGGAAAATTTTTCCAAAATCAAAGGGAATTCAAGGCAAGATAAGCAACTAAGGGTAAGGAGAGTGGGATTCAGTATAGGAGAGGAAAACGTAAAACTGATCCCACAGAAACAGCGGGAGGCATAAGGCTTCAAATGAACCTGACAACGCTCACTCACTCAAGCGAGAGCCAAGTCCGCTTGAGCGAGACCACCCACTAGGCTTAGGCGAGGCATCCATTTACGCAGGCGAAAACAATGAGGGACTCTCCCATCTGCTCACGCTCGCTGGGGCAAACACTTAGTCGCTGAGGCGAGTAACTCCACTCGGCATTCCTTCACTCGGATTCAGAGTCTGAATTCACTCGGAAAGGTTTTTACTCACGATTCATTCGGACGCTTACATCACACTCTTGAACTTTATTCATCCTGGTCGTAATATTGACCACTCGAGAAATGACTCCCATAGCCATTCCACTCGGATTCTATAAGGACTACTCACTCGGAATATCCTTCACGGTCTTTTACCACTCGGGTGTATTTTACTCATTTTTCACTCGGCATATATAATCTTTCTCACTCAAGTTATCCTACTAAGTCAAGACCCACTCACGGATCTTCTAACTTCTAATAAGCTTACTAAAATGGAGTTTACTTAGAGCCTTAGATATCATTCCTCTATTGGGAAACATTCACTCGGTAGGTTCTCACTCGGAAATATTTAATTATTCCCACTCGGGAGAATCCTAATAGTTATCACTCTGAAGTGTTCAGGTCAATCCTCACCCAGAATAAAGTCACTATCCCGCTCCCCACGACAGTAACTTAGCTCCATTTTTACTTAGAGTCATACCAACCTCCCACGCTCAGAAAGATGCGTACATATACATATCACTCGGACCTTTACACACAACATAGAATAAACATACAGTATGATATGCATAGGAATGTATATGAATATTTACAGGCACATTGTCATACTCTCAAGCCGAGAGAGTTCAAATTATGACGTAGAAAGACAAAGACCAAAATACGAGCCGGCCAAGGCTTAACAAAACCTTATACACAGTATATACATATACACACATATCCCTCTAGTGCACAAGTACCTCACTCGGCATGCAGCTCCTCCTTTATTCATCATTCTGAGAGACATTCACTGTAAAATATAGCCACAGTAGGGGTGAGCTTTTACATTTAAAATGACAGTTAGTGACTCGGAAATCCTCAGATCTTCCACCATACAACATCACATCTCAATCAATTATAATGTTAACTGCCATCCAATGTATCTACATATAACAGTACCATGCAATCGGAATTCATACATTTAATACACGGCTATATGGGTCATAACATTTCTGATACATACACATGTAACACAATGAATTCATCACAGTATAAGAGTATATATACATATAATGCACACATATCCACTATAGTCGGATCCGACCCCCTCTTTATTACAAATTTTTACGTTGCAACATAGGCTCCAAGCCTTTTTCCTCCAGCTCCAAGCTGGTCCGGCCATTTTACTGGTACCAAACCGTTTACCCTCACATGTAACACAATCACTCCAAGCGACAACGGAAGTGTTACGGGCAGCCCCGAGTCCAACTCGGTAGGCTTGCCTTGAGTCCAACCCAAGGTCTTTCATCAAGCGTCCAATGCTAATGCACTCGGCACCGCCTTGAGTCCAACTCAAGGTCTTTCAATTATATTTTACATATATTTGTCAATACAACAGTACCCCTTTTTCCGCATCTTAACCACACTCTGCATGTAACTCATTCATCATCACACAAACACAACGGATTCATTTTCCAGCATTCACATGCATGTTAATATAGGATAGTAGTTAGGATCTACCCACTGTCCCCCAGTACAGAGCACTCAGAAGTCACGTCAACATGCACATCGACCAATATCTCATACTTAAATATAACATTCCATCTGGAATCAAACAGTAGTCACACCTGCTCTCGGTGTCGGGAATCCCCACTTCATGCATTCATGAGTAAAATAACTAACCGGACTCAATATGGCAAACTTAAGATACATGCACTCCATTCACACACGGTCCCATAACTCACACATGCATTCACATACCTAACAGTATATCTCATAATCACATACATTAAATATAAAAAGAACTACCATCAGACTCAACCATCACATGCCCTCGGTATTCAAAAGCTATCAATCATATATATATTTCATAGCTAACACCTTCAAACACACATGCATGAGCAATACTTCACCCGGAGACCGTTCACAAGCTATGCATTTGAGATGCAAAGCGCCCCCTACCTACTGAAGGGATTTGAGGGGTTCCCTTGTTTCCTGATGTTGGTCCGTTGCCTTTGTTTGCTTCGTCACCACTCACACTCGCAATCGTACCCTCAAGTCAGGTTGGGAATAGGGCGTAGTTCTTCTTCCACTTCGACAGTCGTCCTTCACCAACCGAAGAGGACTCTGAATCCTCTACAGCACCGTGGTTGCGAGTTTATGGAACAGAGAGTCAGAGGAGAAGAAGAACGAAGAGGAAGAGAAATAGAGGAAGAGGAAATCTTAAGGAATGAGAGCAAGTGAACAGCAGTGAGCTTCTACACATATATATATACACTCGAAGAATGAGGAAGTGGGATGGGAGACCGTGAGGCAGCAACAGGTCACGTGGTACACACACGCAATCACAACCAATTAACCATTAACCAAATGCTTAAGTTAAAATTAATTTAATAAGTAATTCATGCTTATGCAATTATTTTTGTTTAGCGGTTTTAATCTCATTCAGTAATTAATTTTTAAATCGGGATGTTACACGACACTTATTCACAAGTATAGGGAAGCTTCTAATCTCTTGATGTCGGATAGCCCGCTTGATCTCGGGCCTCAACCCATTTTCAAACTTCACACACTTAGAAGCCTCAGTACCCTCTTATTGATAGGGCGGATAAAATGCACAAAGTTCTTTAAACTTGGAGGCATACTACTCCACAATCATACTTCTCTGCTTAAGCTCCATGAATTCAAGCTCTTTCTTGCTTCTGTAGCTATCCGAAAAATATTTCTTCAAGAATTCCATCTTGAAGTTTTCCCATTCCAAAGGAACGTTAGCAGAAATCATGCGTCCCCTAGTAAGACGCCACCAAGATTCAGCTTCATCGCGGATCATAAAGACTGCATACTCCACTTTTTGTGCTTCAGAACACTCAAAGCTAGCATAAATTCTCTCCAAATCATTAATCCAAGCATACGCATCTTCAGGCTTATAACCTCCATGAAACTCTGAAGGTTTCCTCTTGAGAAATAGATTAAGACCTTAGGAACCTTGTCCCACATTTAGTTGGCCTTGTCTCTCCAAGAGATCAGCAAAGCGATTCAAGGCATTTGCCATAGTAGCAGCCTCACGGTTAGGTCTACCAGTCATATTTCAAGCCTATATATAAAAACATGGCTCACATATTAGAAATCTAAACTAATCAATAACCTTTCAACCAATAAATTCAAGGTCTTAGCACTTATAATGCTATCATTCACCATATTACACAATCATATCACTTTTCAATTCGTAATCACAACATATTCATCATTAGAGGTAAATAGTCTAAGGACTCTTGGCCGGACTCAACAACAAGTACATTAATTCCAAGTCAAAGGAAAACAACCATAATCCACTCAAATATTCCAAAAATCAATCAATTATAACTCACACAGTTCAATCATAAGCAACAATTACATGAACAACATTAATCATGATCGTATCAAGAGCAATGAATGCTCTGATACCAGGGTTATGACACCCTAAAAATTGGGATAAATTTTTTGCAATTTTAAAGATATTAATCAATAAAGAAAATCAAGTGGTGAAGCATTAAATCGCCACCCCGGATCTATAGGAACCTGTCTCATATATGAAGATATGAGAAGGTGAGTTTTAAAATAATTTCAGAGATATTCTCATTAAAAAAACAGCGGAAAGAATTTAATAAATTGATGTTGTATATTTGTATTTTAAAGAGAGTGAATTAAAAGAGAATTTAATGACTCAAAATATATTAAATACAATTATGTAATAATATAGGAAAAGGCTTTATGCAATGTGAAGGTAAAATAAGAAAAAGAATTGTTTGGAGCATCACTGCACCACTCGCTCAAGCGAGAACCACTTTCGCTTGAGCGAGCACACATATACACGCTTGATCGAAAACTAGGAAAAACTGAGCGAGAGAGAGAATAAACATCAGGGGGACTTCACGCTTGAGCGTGGCCCCCTCGCGCTTAAGCACGCATGCACAACCACGCTTGAGCGTGAAAAGGAATCAGGCCCCTCCCACACGAGCACGCTTGAGCGAGCCCTAAATGTACATGATTCACGCTTGAGCGTGAGAAGAAGGAAAGATCAGGACCCGAGCGCGCTTGAGCGCAGGACGCTCGCTTGAGCGTGGGATCCTTCACGCTTGGTCACGCTTGAGCGTGACACCCCTACACTCTCCATATTCTCTTCATTTCGCTTGAGCGAGAGTTTCTCGCTTAAGCGAAATCACTCTAGTAGCTCACCTGATGACTCTCGCTCGAGCGAGCCTTTCTCCGCTTGAGCAAGGTTAACACAGAATGGTTTCCTTCAGCAAGCGCTTAAGCGAAATTAAATGTCACTTGAGCAAAGGATGGATAGATAGAAAATATTAGATGCAGGGCCTTCACGCTTGAGTGAGAAATCTTCTCGCTTGAGCGAATTTAACATATTATGCAGAAAACTTAGAAATTTATGCATTCTACCATATACCCAAAACAATCCTTCATAAAATAATTCAAGCTAGTATTAAGCCTGTGCAAAATTATACATTCATAATTAAATCAATTAACCACACATCCTAATTTCTATATCTATCAATTGCACAACAATTAACCATCATCCATTTAAACTGCATAAGAGTCAAATTTTTAGGAATACATCATTCATTCTTAAAATTTGGGTGATAAACCCATATCATAATCTGTCATCCAACATTATCAAGACTCAACACAGAATTTAGCCATTTCTCAGGTCAAATGTTCAACCATGACCTTTAACATCATCATCCCACAAACCAAATACAAAATAGGCATATGTTTGTACTGTATATATTATACAAAATAATGAACTGCCGGCCAAGGCACTTCCTAAACAACTATTTACCTCCTTCATCAAAATGAACTTCCAAAAAGTTTCACTTCACCCATGAATGTCATGCATTCACAAATCTAAAAATGGACAACATGGGAGAATGAGTCATATATTCCAAAAGTATGAATATGAATACCGTGTGATTATGTGCATATGTATCATACATGTATACTTTGCATTCACATACAACTTATCATTAACCATCATCACACCAATAAACGTCAGCATGTAATAAAACAAAGCAAAGTATATAACACATAACCTAGTCCTTCAATAATTGGACCATTACACATCTCATCATTTCAATCAATTTATTCCTGGTATTCATATCTTTTATGTTGTCTTATTATAACTCCTCATCCACAACACACCCATCACCATATATCAACACCTTTGGCATACTTCCTTGCTATATGCAAATGCTCTTAGGCTAATACATATGCATAATGGAATATTTTAATAATTTGCATATCTGACTGTGGGAGTATAAACACCAAATTGTGGGTTTAAGCATGATTACATACCATGCCCCTACTGCAGTAGTAAAATATGTACACTTATCATTAAGTCGCATGCATTTCACCAATCTTTTACTGGTACCAATCTGCATCGCCTATTTACAACACCAGTCATTTTCACCATGACCGCGGTAAACAACATAATCAATATATGGTGTTGCGGGCCAACCATGAGACACATCATGGCAGCTGTGATCCCAAGGACCACCGGGAACACTTGCTCATCAAGAGCCATCCCCCACAAGGGTCAACCACATACGGCTTCCCGTAACACAACATGGGTAGCTTCGTGACTCATACACCAAGTCATAGGGGAAATAACAAATTGCTCGTGCACTGAGCCGCCCTCCCACTAGGCCAACCGGGGGAATCCCCTAAAGTTCCAACACCGGCAGCTATGCAGTATGCCATGGATGCAAATGCCAATCATATGCATTTCTCACTCTATGCATCCTGTACATGCCACTCATCAACCTCATCATCATCATCATCACCACCAACACCACTTCACCATTCTTAGTGGATTTTATTATTGTTGGCTTTAGTCTTTATTCTCAAATTTCAATGTGGCATTCATCATCAATTTCAATCATCAACTTTTCAATATCAACTATGGTATGCTATTCATCCACACCTATTTTCAATTAAGCATCAATAACATTCATTTTACATTTATGGTGGACATAAACATAACATCATATTATTGATCATTCAACACCACCATATAGCACACCACAAATATTCTAAATGCATCAAAGCATGTTGCCAAAACATATCATCATCACCATACACAACATTACCAATCTTCATAATATTACAAGTAAGGCAAACATGCATATTGTCACATATGACAATCAAACACTATTCTACTCATGCATTTAGAATATAAAGACTCCTCTCCTACCTCAAGAGAAGAATTCCGATTGATTCGACGTACCCGCCTCATCGTTCAGAATGGATCCTACATTAACATACATAAAGAATCACAATCAATCAACCACTCAACACAAATTCAACTTTAACTAACCACTTTTATATTTATTATTCATAACACGTATAAAACATGTTATAGGCATTATTTTCCTCTCTTTATTAGGCTTCAGGAATTCCTTATTACCATACCACCTTCATTATATCTAAAAGCCACAAAACCCATAACCTAACATCCATGATAATGTTTTGTCAATCATAACCTAAGCTCTCAGTAGCTTGCATTTGCCTTCAAACACCTCATTTTACCCACATTCACCATTTTCCCTAAATCTTTAAAAGTTAGGGTTTTTCACTAACCCACCAACATTCATAAATACCCATTAACTTTCTTCTTCTTGCAGCCATACTGCATCTACTTCATTAACACTTCATAAAACCCACAACATTAAAGCAAACAAAAGAAGTGAATATGGCTTACCACACCCAAACGAAATGGGCTCCAGGAAAAGAGAAGAGGAGCTGCGAGAATGGAGGAAGGAAGAAGGGAAATCCAAGCTCCAATAGTTTCCTTCTAAGCTCCAGAGAACAAAATTTGAGAAGAGTGAAATGGAACCACCTTTTCTTAGAGTTTAGAAGAATGAAGAGAAGAGATGAAAATCGAAAAAGAAGAAGAAGTATATCTCTGCCAAATGGTCTCAGGAAGTCACGAAAGTGAGAGAAGGAAAATGGGCCTTTAGCTTTTAACTTTAACTCCTTCATTAAAATTTTATCGTTTTTCCACAAACAGGTTCTTTGTTTGGGCTCAATACTTTATCCAAAAATTATTCTGAATATATATCTGGACTCCCATTAATATTCTCAACAGCCCTAACCAATATCATCTCGATCGGAGATACTTGGTCTGACGCCCATATTTTAATCGGGTCAGTTTTTAGCTTATCCGATCTTCATAAATCACCTATAGTCCCCAAAAATCCTAATTCAATTATTTCTAACATTTTAGGACATTAAATAATCCACAAATAATTATTCGATATTTATTCTCCTCAATTAATCCTTTATTCTAAAATTTAGGGTGTTACAGCTTTGGCCGATCGCCCAACCCGTGGTTATTTAGGTAGGAAACAGATTTCTAATTGCATCTCATACAACTCTTGGATGATTGAGTAGGTAACTTTTTACCCTTATTCATCTTATGAATTTATGCTCAATCCTTACGCCTCTAAGTTATTTTCAATCTAATTGTCATGTTAGACGTTATTACTTATTGAAAGGTATGATTGTCATGCTTGGGGAATTTTAATTTTCTTATTGTTCATTACCGACTTTCATTAAACGCTTTAGCATAAAATAAAACCCCAAAATATGCAATAAAAATGTGAGATGGTTATGGTCTTCCTAGAAAATAAAATAAAATAAAATAAACCTAAAGGAACTATGGTGTCTTGACTTCATAAAGTCCTACTTCTTGAAACCACCATCCTGCAGGAGTCACCACTTCTTTGTTCCTTTCAAGGTCATATCCATCAAGAGTCATCACTCTAGGTTTCTTCTAGGTCTCCACCTTGTTGGCTTCTTCAAGATTATAATGTAATAAAGAAACTCGTCTTACATACGAGCGAAGGGTTGAGAGAAGAAATTCAAGAATAGAGAAAGACACAACACGTAGGCTGTATTTAAAATTAAATAAAAAATCTAAAACCATAACCATTCACCGCTGGACGTGTTACTTAATCAATTCATAGAGTGATCCATTATATTTAAAATAAAATAAATTTTAAACACATAATTAAACACGCGGGGTCATAAAAGGAAAACTATGCAAAGAAGTTTGGCGGTTCCATTGACTGTTCAACGGACAAGGTCAAGGGGAGGTTACCCTTTGTAGGGTGCCGAGTGGCGCTTCAACCCAAAAATTTAGTGCTGTAATCAGGTTAGTTCCTAGGAAAGATAGGTGGGTCTGGTGTGACCACTTAAGTACCAAGTCTTTCCTAACCAGAATGTCCCATTGACCATTAACAACTCAAAATATTCGGTTAGGATTTCAAACAATTTGAAATCCTAATTTTAAGTTTCAACTCTTGAATCCTAAATTTTGGAACAACTAAGGTTTAACTTTTAAACCTTATCTCTAGAATATCAACAATCATCTCATTTTTAGGAATGATCAAGGTTTAAATTTTAAACTGTATCTCTAGAGTTCAAGATATTTTATTTTGAATCCTATTAAATTTAATAAAGATCTTGTCTTTAATTTGTAACTTTTGCAAATCCTATCAATTTTATTAAGGATTAAATATTTGATTTTAAAATTATTAAATTTAATAAAGATCTTATCTTCTATTTATAACAATTACAAATCATATTAAATTTAATAAATATGAATTAATTTGTAACTCCTACAAATCACATTAATTTTAAAAGGATCACATAGGATGTAAATCCTATTAAAATTACAAATCCTATTAAAATTAATAAGAATAAATTATTTAAATTTGTAACTCTTACAAACTTTAAATTTAACAAACATTTAAAATTTGATTTGGAATTTTTATAAATCAAAAATATAATATTAAAATCAAATATTTTATTTGTAACATTTACAAATAAATAAAATACAATGATGACTAGGTTTCAACTTTAGAATCCTAGTTTTAATTACGGCTAGGGTTTAATGCTTAAACTTTCTACACACATTCTCGCATGAACAATTCATATTAGAAAGAGAAAGCATGTAGACATGCATTGCATACAACCTTTGATTTTAATTTAATTAAACAAACGTAAAACATGCCTTATAATTAGAACACATATAAAACAATCACCATTGCAACATACAACATCTTCATATAATAAAGCAATCCCAAAAATATGTTCTTTAATTAAAATGTTGAGAAAAATAATCAATATACACAAAACAAAAATAAATTGATACTAGCTTTCAAAAGGTGCAACCTTTGCAACATATCTCATAAAAATGCAACCTTTATATAATATCTCACTAAAAATGCAACCTTTGCAACATATCTAATAAAAGATGCAACCTTTGCAAAAGGACCCAACCTTTGTAATTCTTTTCGTAAAAGAAATTTTTTTTTTACATGTTCTTTAAACAAACATTTGCCCAAAACACGGTTTTGCAACCAAGCTCTAACACCACTGTTAGGGAATCCCTAGTGCATGAGCAACGACAATACAAGGATTCCCATAGGATTTGCAAAGCATCGTGTTTCAAAGCATAAGACAAACACAAAAAATATTACGCTTTAGGATTACCTCTTGAAGATTATCAAAGCAGTCGTAGCCTTGTCCTTTAGGAGTCCACATGAGTACTCCCACCAGAAACGCTACACCTTCCAAATGCTAGTTTGACGGCGTGTAGCTTTTGTAACTTTTTTGCATATTTTGTGTCTCTTTTTGGGTAGCCACCTATGAGCATCTTATGCTGTATTTATAGGCTTAGGTTTCACCTAATTTGCTCTCCAAAGAGTGGGCTCCTTACTCATTCTCAATGAGTTAGGCCCAATAGTTTTATTTTAGTCCAACTAAAATAAAAAGCTATTTTCTGATGGGCTTACTCTATGTGTGTGACCCTATAGGTAAAATACTCTGTTATATTAATAATAAACTATTTTATTATTAATATGAAATAGGAGCGGCATCTAACAATGCATCATTATGTCCAAATATTATTTAATATCAACGCAACCTATAAGTGATAATTATTTTATATGTTTGTTCCTTTTGTCATGATATCCTAATTGGGCCCAAGGCATGGTCATGTCATCCTTGTACGACCCAATTTATTTTATTTAATACCAGAGTAAACTTTATCTGAATAAATATCCAATATTTACTCTTTCTAGCATGACCATGCATTTCCTTAGTCTTACTCTATCAAGTGGCCTATAGATATCACTCCTGTCATATAGGAGAGACAAATCCCATCTACATCACTCACATCCCTCTGCATAATTTGTTCATTGCCTAATCACAACCTTTATAGTCCTCTTGTTACAGAAGACATTTGATTGTATTAAAATAACAAACTTCTTATGTAGGAATCGTAGTGACTTCAGGTCGTAGGACTACATATACCATTATCATATTGAGAATCGTTTATGACATTCATGTAACGATCCATGCAACGTCTTATGGTGGGTCTGTCTAGTACATCATTACTCTTAATGTGTACCCGTGTGAAGACTTGATATCATCTATATCCATGATCTATGAGATCAGATCATCAGTACACTCACACACTAGTCTTAATGTATTTACATGTCCCCACGTAAATACTTGACTAGAGACATTTTAGGAATAACTCTCAAATGAACTATTACTCCAAAGATAAATAAAGGCTATGTTAAACTATTTAACAAAAAATGCCTTATACAAAATTATGCGTCCTATATAGGCTCTTAGTGCATATTTCCAACAATCCATGCATCACATGACACTTATCATAGCAATATAATCATGAGGTACTTCACTTAATTAAGACATTCACAAATCAATCCTATCACATCAATAATTATCCAATAGTACTACATTACACATAGGATTTACCATATCTAGAAAGCAACATGATTTTTATTTCTTTTCAACCAAAATTCATGAAAAAAAATCAAACATAATCATTGGCATTGAACCCGATCTACTAGCTCGTATATTATCAATTCGCTACTAATCTCTATGTTAAATCGTATGCTTTAGTCAAAATCTCTTATGAAATGGTTTGGACCATCCTATATCCTTAAGTTATTTATCCTCCTATTATTTGTTAATACAATTGTTTTTCGTTACATGATTCTAGTTCCGAAATCTCAAATTTTTATTTTAAGTATGAAACCCAAGTTACTACTAAATGGTCTACCCTTTATTTTCTTTCGCTAACCAAATAAGTTTTACTAGTTAAGTAACTTGTTTCCTTTATCACTAATTGGTTGCCATATTCCTTATACATATGTTACCACTAACCTATAATACCATTAATTAATACTTATTTCTTTACTTCTACTATTATTCCCTTACTAATTATACTAACTAATTCTTTCTTTAGTCGTGTTCATTTAATCAATTCTAGTCCAATATCCCTATATAGCCAACTTATTATTTTACAAATCTAATTACTATTCTAACTTCTAGATTTTTGGTCCTAGTCAAGAGCATTATTTTCCTTAGAATGGTTACCCAATTCATAAGCTATCCTAGTTCTTTTTATCACTTAGTTCAATTCCAAAGCCATTTTTATTACTCCTATTTTTATTGGTCACTAAAACTTCTAAAATTCTAACATCTATTCCTTATTTGAACTTCTAAACTTACTTCTATTTTGTCTAGTCATTTATGTTATATTCTTAACTAAATTCTTTAAGTCCCTTTTTGTTACTTATTCAAATTTAGAGCCCAAAGATCTCTTTTCTCTCTTTTCTTTTTCTTCTTGGAAATTTAGTCATTAAAAACATTTAGACCCAAAATATTTACTCTCTACCTTAATTTCTAAAGTTACCTCTATTTTATTTAACTATTCATTTTTATATCAAAATTAATATATTAGACTTGATTAACTCATTATAAGATCTTTATAATTAAGATAGTGTCTTTTCTCAAGACTCGGTGAAATAAAATATCGTGATTGTTTGATCGGTGAATTTTCTCAAAAAGTGTGTTTTCTTCAAAATGATTCTAGAGACGCTTAGCGATGAATCTATCTTCTAATAGCAGGGCTCACTGGGAAATTTACAACAAATTACCTAATAACATAATAAAATTTATAATTAAATATTACAACCAAATCGAATTACAACTGAGCTTGCCCAACTCTAAAATTCCTAAATCCTTCGTTATGACTCCAACCACGATAAAAATTTCTTTCAAGTACACGAATATTGAGGCACACATTACAAGATTTATAATAATGCTTACTAACTTAAAAATATAATAATTTTAACCATCGGTTATGAAAAATTATGCGGTTTAAGATTTAACTGTTGGATCGCGATGAAACAATTATTCCCAGATACTAAAGCAATATTATAGAGTAATTTAAAACACAACCAAACAAGGCAAAACCCCTTACCTCATGGGGCAGATTTAGTTGTGAAGAATAAAAGGTGTGGGCTTGCCAAAATTTCATTAAACGCTACCAATCGCCCACCGATCGTCACTGATTGTCACCGACGGTTCCCGATCCTAAGAAAACATAACATGCAACTTAGAAAATAGAAGGAGGGTTACATTTTTAGGCCCCTAAAAATAGTGAAAAAGGCTCCAAACTTTCAAGACTGTAAGCTGATTTTTGGCTTAAGAAATGCAAGGATATGATTCAAGAATTAAAATGCAAAAGCCTCACCTTGGTGGTGTTGGATGGTCACGGCTAGAAAGGGATGGTAGCTTGGTGGATAAAGTTTGAATGGTGACTTGTGAGGTGATTAGAGGCAAGATTTATGGTTGTTTTAGTGAGGGTGGCTGCGGGTCTAAGAGGATGAGGAAGGAGGAAGAGAAATTTTTGTGGTTCATGGTGGTGTGGTGTTGTGTAGTCGTGAGGAGGGATGAGTGTGGTGGCTGATTTTGGGGTTTCTCGAAGTGGTTGGAGGAAGGAATTAGCAAGCAAAATATGAAAAAATTGAGAGGGTGTGGTATGAGGGGGTGTGGCTGCTGTGAATGCAGAAGGGAGTTGGATGAATAATGATGAATTAATATGATGGGATGGTAATTTGCATTGCATGTGATTTAATTGGTGGGTTACAGAAGTGGGAGGCTGAGTGGAGGGGAGAGACCAGGGGATGACACCTTCCATGGTGGGTGGTGTGAGGTGGTCGGAAACAGGTGGCCGAGAAATTAACTTGTTACGCAAGAAATTAAGGCATGCAAGATTTTTAGGAACCAGAAACTAAGGAGGTTAATAATAAATAGGGCTTGATTTGTGGGATAGGAATTTAGAAAATGACCAAAATAAAGTTTGTAGAGCTTTTTTCCCTTTAATTTGATAAATCATTTACGCAGATCCAAGGTCGGTAGCCCGAGATATGTCAATTTAAGGTAGGATGTTCCTAAAGCTCCTGAATAGGGCTTTGGAAATAAATTCACCATGATTTCTACTTTGAGAACTTGCTTTTGTTCCTTTCATGATATTTGTAGAGTTCTTTGATACAGATCCATAGAAAATAGAATAAAGCGATTCTAGTACCAAACGAGGGAGATATGCAAATTTTTCTAGAAGCTACCAGCATAATAATGAGACAATCAAGGGTTAGTGAAGATTCTTAAAACTGTATTAATCTAAAGGAATTTAGCTCTTGATGTCTTCATAGAAAACATAGAGAATCTTGTTATAGAGATTTTGACACTAGGTTTGCACGAATCAGAGGTCGTATAAAAGAGTTATGAATTTCTAAGTGAACCATGCGCAGGATAAAACTCCCAAACAATGAAATTTTAAGGTGGTCATACTTGATCCTTAATTTAGAGGGTGACAGAGTGGGACTCGGAGTTCAGGGATAGAAACGAAGGTTATAGATCTTTTTGAAACAAAGAGATCGAAACCAAAATCATCTGATTCTAAGATCTTATGAGAGAGTAGGGCCCAAAACCCAAAGGTGTTTAGGTCGAGCTTTAAGGTGAATTTTAAGGAAATTGATTTATGGAAAACGGGATTGATAGAGTCCGAATCAAGCTTCGGCCCTTTCAGGTAAAGTTCCTAAAATTTTGAAACATGTTACTAGGGACAGACTATGCTGCCATCAGATATCTAGAAGTATATGCACAATTAGGCTCCTACTATGAAATTCGGGGTGATTACATCGCTCGTGTTCGAAAATGATAGTATGGGGGAGCTCGTGTCTGCATATTATATTTCTCCATGTGAAATTTTGTATCTTGGTTACGATAATAGTGGTAAGGGGATCTGTTTCAATCCACCTCGTGAAGAGGTCTATTGCAACCAATAGGTATTTTACCCCTCCTTTTCTAGGTGGAAAAGGTCTAAGGATGTCTTATGCCTCATGTGTTAAAAGGCTAGGGGAGAGTATTCCATGCAATGGCTCAAGATAAGTGTGAATCTAATTGGTGTTCTTTTGACAAGCCTTATATTTCTTGATAAAGTTAGTACAATCTATTTGTATTGTAGGCCAAAAGTATCCGGTCTGAAGGACTCGTGCTGCCAAGGGTTAGATTCCTCCATGGTGTCTGTAGATTCCCGAGTAAAGTTCTCGAATTACTTAGGCTACATATTCTTCAACAAAGCACTTCAGCAGGGGTAAAGTGAATCCCCTTTTGTAGTGTTTCCCCCCAAGGATGGTGTAATTGGTCGCGTGCAACTAAATCTTCTTACCTTCTAAGGGATCCGTGGGGTAGATCACCCTTAGTTAAGAAATTCATTATTGGTGCCATCTAAGTGTTCTTCTCTGGTGCCAGTGTGACTTTGTTTATTCATTTTACTTCTTTAATAGTGGGCTCTTACAATGTCACCTAAATGAGAGTCTTGAGATTTCCAGCACACCCTCCACTTGTCACTGGCCTTCTTCACCATAACCACGTTAGATAACCAAGTCGGGTACTTCACTTCCCATATAAAGTTAGTCGTCAATAGTTTATTTGTCTCTTCCTTAACAATTGCTTTTCTATCAGGACATATCTTTCATTGCTTCTGTGTAATTGGTCTGGCTTCTAGGTTAATATTTAACAAGTGACATATGACACACGGATCAATTCTAGGCATGTCAGAGGGACTCCATGTGAAAAGGTCCATGTTGGCTCTCAATAAGGTAACCAAGGGTACTTCTAGGCTCGAGTCCAACACGACAATAATACGAGTGCATTGGCTCAGATTGGATCTGACTTGGACTAGCTTCAAAGACTCAAGTGGTTGTGGTCGCTTCTACTATCTGTCATCACAGGGATCATGTTGGTGTATGCACTATGAGCTTTTATGCTTTTTCATTTGTATTATTTTTTATGCTTATCAATAAAATAAATATTTCAGTTTAAAATTGTTTTAAAACGTATTTATCCTTGGAGTAATAGGTCATATAAAAATTATTCCTAAAATGTCCCTAGTCAAGTATTTACATGGGGACATGTAAATACAGTCAGACTAGTGTGTGAGTGTACTAATGACCTGATCTTACAGATCATAGATATAGATGATATCAAGTCTTCACACGGGTACACATTAAGAGTAATGATGTACTGGACAGACCCACCATAAGAACGTTGCATGGATCGTTACATGATTGTCATAAACGATTCTCAATGTGATAATGGTATATGTAGTCCTTCGACCTGAAGTCACTACAATTCCTACATGAGGAGTTTATTATTTTAATACAATTAAACGTCTTCTGTAACAAGAGGACTATAAAGGTTGTGATTAGGCAATGAACAAATTATGCATAGGGATGTGAGTGATGTAGATGGGATTTGTCTCTCCTATGTGACAGGAGTGATATCTATAGGCCACTTGATGGAGTAAGACTAAGAAAACGCATGGCCATGCTAGAAAGAATAAATATTAGATATTTATTCGGATTCAGTCTACTCCGGTATCAAGTAAAATAAATTGGGCCGTACAAGGATGACGCGACCATGCCTTGGGCCCAATTAGGATATCGTGACAAAAGGAACAAACATATTAAATAATTATCACTTATAGGTTATGTTGATAATATTCGGACATAATGATGCATTGCTAGATGCCGCTCTTATTTTATATTAATAATAAAATAATTTATTATTAATATGACCGAGTATTTTACCTGTAGGGTCACACACATAGAGTAAGCCCATCAGAAAATGGTGTCTTATTTTAGTTGGACTAAAATAAAGCTATTGGGCCTAACTCATTTGGAATGAATAAGCAGCCCAATTTTAGAGAGAACAAATTAGGTCAAACCTAAGCCTATAAATAGATCATAAGATGCTCATAGGCCGTTCACTCAAGTGAGACACAAATTCGCAAAAGTTGCAAGAGCTACACGCCGTCAAACTAGCAGTTGGCAAGTGTTGTGATTTTGGTGGGAGTGCTCGTGTGGACTCCTAAAGGACGAGGCTACGACTGCTTCGATATTCTTCAAGAGGTAATCCAAAAATGATTTTTGTGTTTGTTTTGTGCTTTGAAACACGGAACCTTGCAAATCCTTTGGAATCCTTTTTTTTTCCGCTGCTCATGTTTAGGGATTTCCTAACAGTGGTATCAGAGCCAGGTTGCAAGAACCGTATTTTGGGCATTAGTTTCTATTTTATGATGATATGTTTTCATTTGCAAGAGCTTTTGGAAAATATGATTTGCGAAATCGTTTCTTGTTTAAAGCTTTGCATTTTTGTTTTGCGAAAATGTTTTGTGAAACTAGGATTCGAAAATGAACATGCATGATTATGTTGCTATTTTGAGTTATCGCATATGATGCATATATTACAATGATTAATCATGTATATGGTATGACCTCTGTTTTGGCATGATACATATAATTTTTAGTTATTCTTTGTAAATTGTATATGATGCATGTTATAGAGTTTCTCAATTTTAGTATGTATGTTGTTGTCGTTTAAATTTGTATGATGTATGAGTTTATGCAATTTTTGTATTTGATATGTGTTTTACTCATATGATATTCATCGTACAAATTATGAATCAATTGAGTTGATCTTCGAACATGAATGGTTCATGTTATGGGGCGTTAAGTGATAAGGTTTAAGTGTTAAACCATGGCCGTTCCTTAATCTAGGGTTCAAGAGTTGAAACCTAGACGGCCGTCATGGAAAGGCATTGCATGTTGGCATTAGCGTAAATTGAATTCTAGGTTTTGAAACCCTAGACGGCGTTGCCTACATGTGCCTTGACGGCTGCGTTGTGAAGTGTTCGCAACAAGGAATTAGGGTTTCAAAGTGGTTGAAACCCTAGCCGAAATTTTAGAGCTGTTAATGGTCAAGGGACGTTCTGGCTAGGAAAGACTTGGTACTTAAGCGGTCACACCGCAAGGGGCGGCCCCCCCTTGACCCCCGCCCGCTAACCGGGTAGCGGGACCCCCGTACATTCTCTGCGTAGCGCCTTATTACCGACCCCATGTGTTTAATTGCCCGTTTTAAAAATTAATTACTCTTTTAATGCTTTTAAATGGGTTATAATCAATTAATTAACACGTTGCATGGTGAATGGTTATGGTCTTAGTTATTTTATTTAAATACAGCCTGCGTGCTGTGCCTCTCTCTATTCTGTTGTATTTCTCTTCTCAACCCTTCACTCGTATGTAAAGCGAGTTTCTATTTAATCATGTAATCTTGATCGGGCCAACAAAGTAGAGACATAGAAGAAAACCAAGGAGTGGTGACTCTAAGAGGATGATGGATTCAAGAAGTAGGACTTCATGAAGCCATGGCAATATAGTTCCTCTAGGTTTATTTATTTATTTATTTTTCTTCTAGGAAGACCATAACCATCTCACAATTTCGTTTGCATGCTTTGGGGATAATTTTATTACGTTAAAGCGTTTAACAAAGACGGTAATTTTAAAATAAATTAAAATCCCTCAAAATAATATTAAGTTATAAACGCCTTCCAATAAGTACACTCGTCAACACTAATGTCAATAAATAGTGGGTCTGCCAAAGCAGGGCACTATTATTTATATTAGTAAGACACGATGGGATAATGGTAATATCCAAACTGTTTTATTGGGCTTTAACTTAACTAAGTTTTCAATTGGATTGAATATAACTTAGAGGCGTAAACATTGGGCTAAATATTCATAAGATGAATAATTAGTAATGGTTACTTAATCCAATGATTAAGAGTTGTATAAAGATACAATTGGAAAAAGTTTCTTACCTAAATAACCAAGTATTAGGTGATCAGCCAAAGCTGACTTAACACTTGGCAAAATATGGACCTTAGCCCACTAGAAAATCTTCCAACGGGATTTTCTGATTCGTGGAGGGTATTTTGTTTTGAATCAAAATAGTGGGAGACATATTTAATTTAAATGACCATAATTTAAATATGTTTTGAAAATGATACTTACTACATATTTTCTGTTTTAGATAACCATGACGTCAAACACACCTTCGAACCTTTCATTGCGATCAATCCTAGACAAAGAAAAATTGTCTGGTTCTAACTTCCTTGACTGGTATAGAAACTTGAGGATTGTCCTCAAACAAGAGAAAAAGCAGTATGTCTTGGAAAGTCCAGTTCCGGAACCACCCGCTGCAAACGCCTCTAAAGCTGACAAGGATGCTTATAAGAAGCATCAGGATGATGCTTTAGATGTCCAATGCCTTATGTTGGCTACCGTGTCTCCTGAGCTTCAGAAGCAACATGAGCACATGGAGGCTTTCGATATGATCGAAAACCTAAGGAAGCTATATCAAGGTCAAGCTGACCAAGAATGATATGAAGTTTCCTCAGCCCTATTTAGCTGTAGACTTGAAGAGGGAGGTTCTGTAGGACCTCATGTGCTCAAAATGATTGGGTACTTGGAGAATCTAGCTAGGCTAGGATTCCCCTTCCCTCAGAAGTTGGCTACCAATCTCATTTTGAAATCATTACCTGACAGTTTTAAGCCAGTCATCATGAATTACAACATGAATGCATTGGACAAAACATTGCCAGAGCTACTCAATATGTTGAGCACTGCTGAGCCCAATATTTCTAAAGGAAAGGGCAAGGCCATAATGATGGTTAATTCTGGCAAAGGTAAAGGAAAGGGCATGTATAAAGGCAAAGGAAAGGCTATTGTAGGAAATGGCAAGAAAATTTGGAAAGGCAAGGATAAGCCAAGTACATCAGCCTTAAAACCTGTGGGCGGGGTGGCTAAGGAAGGTAAATGTCACCATTGTGGACAAAAGGGACACTAGAAGAGAAACTGTCCAAAGTACCTAGAAGAGCTTAAGAAGAAGGGAAGTGAGACTTCCACTTTAGGTATTTTTGTTATAGAAATTAACATGTCAACTTCAACATCATGGGTATTAGATACTGGATGTGGATCTCACATTTGTCTTAATGTGTAGGATCTAAGAAGGAGTAGGCAGTTGATGAAGGGCGAGGTAGACCTACGCGTTGGAAATGGAGCAAAAGTTGCTGCATTAGCTGTAGGGACTTATTTTTTATCCTTGCCCTCAGGGTTAGTCCTTGAATTGGACAATTGTTATTTTGTTCCGGCAATAAGGAGAAACATTATTTCTGTTTCTTGTCTTGATAAGTGATGCTAAAATCCCGAGTCATTAACTTGGTGGTAAAAATCTTAGTAAAACAAAATATGACTCTCGGATTTACACTTATGGCAAGCGCACCAGTCATTAAAATTGTAGTGTATTTGATCGTCCCACAGGGATTGTGGTAAGTACCTCAATCTAGGACTAGTACAAGCTGAACCAACACGAAATACAAGTAGTTCATTCAGTTTTTATGATTTCAATGTTTTCTAGTTGTTTTTGGTATTTTCAGAAACAGAGTTAAGATGAATGTGAAAAGTGATTTAAAGAAAACAGGTCAGGATTGCTTCGGTTCACAATTTCCTCAAGAAACATACAAATAAGTATAATCGGACTTCACAATCTAGAGGACAATCCGCTTGTGGTTATTCCCTAATTCTTTAGGTGAAAAACACTAATTCTTAAGCAATGAACCTTAATTCCTTAAGTGCTCGATTAACCTAAGAATCTAATGCGAAATTGGAGGTTGAACTTTAACTATTCACCTAAATTGATTAGGCCTGAACTAGTTAGAAAGCTGGAAGTTACCTAAGCTTCAGCCATGATTCCTCACTGGTGAAGTTCTTCATCGATTCTGGATTTGTCAATCCAGCAGCTCTGCTCCACTCCTCAGCTTGTTCGCCTCAGGATCTAGAAGCCGATCTACTTGCTCACAGCTTCAAGACTCCATTGCTAACCTTCGCAATCCCAACCTTAGGGATTTAGAAGTCCATCGACGTTGGATTCATCGAAGGAATACAGAGAGACATGGATAGGAGAGTTTAGAGAGATGAAAATGTAGTGAGAGATTGGAATTGGAAAAATGAAGTGTATTATTTGTTCTATGTATTCTGTCTCTGGCCACCTATTACAGAATTTGTATAACCTATATATAAGTTTCTACCTAACTAACTAACTTAACTGATAACTTAGGAGAACTTAAGTTAACGACTAAAACTAATTAATTACATAGTTTACAGAATGAACAACTAATTACAACTCAACGCTTAACAGGATCCAGCTCATCCTTAGCTAATTCACAGCACAGCAACAGCTAATTGATAGCTTACAACTTAAGTTACTTAAGGTTGTAGCAGTAGAGAAGAAGACAATGGACGCGAAAACAGTACTGCACAGGTGTGTTGTTGGAAGGGAGAAAGAAACAGAGTTGAGGTTACTGCTTATACGCTTCAGCTGCTGGGTTCTCGCTTGAGCGGATTAAACTTTCGCTTGGGCGAGCTCGGAATTGCACTGCAGTGTGGCTTTCTCGTGTAAGCGTTATGGCGAAGCTTAGGCGAATTGAAAATATGTAATGCAGAATGGCTTTCTCGCTCAAGCGTGATAGAGTAGCTTAGGCGAAAGGTGATGTTTTGAGGTCACGCTTGAGCGTAGGCTTGCTTGAACTAATTTTTGACCTTCGCTTGAGCGAATTTAACTCCCGCTTGAGTGGATTAATTATTCAATCGGTATTCTACAGTTGGCGCTCGGGTTCTTCATACAATATTCCGAGTCCTTGTTCTCTTTTGGAGTCAGTGTCTTTGAAGTCTTCTTAAGTTAGCTTTCCTGAAGTCTCGCTTGGTTAGTATTTGAGCTCCTTTCAGTCGGATTTGTGAAGACTCACTCGGAATTATCAATTCCTGCTCGGATTTGTAGGATTTCACTCGGAATTTTCTTCTTATCTCGAGTGCGCCCTGTTCCTGCACCAATAAAAAGCTACTTGCCTAGCAATTATATGCGGGCTGCTTAGTGAATTTATAAATACTTTAAAATTCCTTAACTAATTAATATTTTCAATCGGTTTCTTACATAAATAACATACTTTTGAAATGAATAACTAAAACATGAATTATTAACAAATTATTAAATAATAATATCAAAACTAGACAATACTTAGTAATTTATGTTAAATAAACAGTGGAATAATTAAGTCTTTTCAAGACTTGACTTATCAATAAGAAAGGGTTTTCCTTTACAATAAAGAACAATAGTTGTTCTGTTTATTTAAAAGACATGTTTTATTGTTGTGCAAATTTGAGTAATGGACTTTATGTTCTAGATCTCGAAACCCATATCTATAACATTAATACTAAAAGGGTTAAAACAAATGATTTAAACCCAACTTATCTTTGGCATTGTCGCCTAGGATATATAAATGAGAAACGCATTTCTAAACTCCATCAAGATGGATATTTAGAATCTTTTGATTTTGAATCAATAGATACATGTGAATCTTGTTTATTAGGGAAGATGACTAAGACCCCATTTACCAGAAAAGGTGAAAGGGCGAGTGATCTTCTTGGCTTGAGACATAGTGATGTATGTGGGCCTATAGGGACAATGGCTAGGGGAGGTTTTAGTTACTTCATCACTTTTACTGATGATTTTAGAAGGTATGGATTTGTGTTTCTCATGAAACATAAATCAGAATCCTTTGAAAAGTTCAAGGAGTTTAAACATGAAGTAGAGAACCAACTTGGCAAGACAATTAAAGCACTTCGATCCGATCGAGGTGGTGAATATTTGAGCCTAGAGTTTGATGAATATCTTAAAGAGTGTGGGATTATATCTCAACTTACTCCCCCTGGGACACCAGAATGGAATGGGGTTTCTGAGCGGAGAAATAGAACCTTGTTGGACATGGTTCGATCAATGATGAGTCAAACTGACCTCCCTAACTCATTGTGGGGACATGCTTTGTTGACAGCAACTTTTACACTTAACCGTGTTCCACCAAAGGCTGTTATAAAGACACCATATGAGATATGGACTAGGAAACGACCTAGTATGTCTTTTCTTATGATTTGGGGCTGTGAAGCTTATGTTAAGCGTCAAAGTTCAGATAAACTCGGGCCCAAGTCAGATAAATGTTTTTTTGTGGGATACCCAAAAGAAACTAAGGGTTATTATTTTTACAATCCTACCGAGGGCAAAGTGTTTGTTGCTCGGAATGCTGTATTCTTAGAAAGGGAATTCATCTCTACAAGAATCAGTGGGAGGAAAGTAGAAGTTGAAGAAATTCAAGACTCACAAGGAATTGAAGAGCCAATGGTGGAAGTGGAGCAGGACCCACAAAATGTTGTGATAACTCCAGCTCCAGTAGCACAAGACTTGCGTAGATCAGGTAGAATACGTCAACAACCTGAAAGATATGGATTTCTTGTAACTTAGGAAGGAGATGTATTCCTAATGGATCAAAATGAGCCAACATCTTATGAAGAGGACATTGCAAGTTCAGAATCTGAGAAATGGCTAGAAGCCATGGAATCTGAAATGGACTCCATGTACACTAATCAAGTTTGGAACTTGGTTGATGCACCTGAAGGGGTAAAACCTATAGGATGCAAGTGGGTTTTCAAAAAGAAAACTGACATGGATGGTAATATAAGTACCTTTAAAGCAAGGTTGGTGGCTAAAGGTTTCAAGCAAATACATGGTATAGACTATGATGAAACTTTTTCCCCAGTTGCTATGTTAAAGTCTGTTCGGATTCTGCTTGCTATTGCTGCATACCATGATTATGAGATATGGCAAATGTGTAACACCCTAATTTTAATAAGTAATAAACCTAAAAACAGGGAAAATTTTTTTTTCCATAAAAACAGCCACTGGACAGTCGGCATAGAAAGAAGAGGAAGGCAAGGGAGATAAAAGAATATTCATACGCAAAGCAATCAGCGAGAGGAACAAGGCTGTCGGTAATCAGCGGAGCACAGCAGCTTAAACCGGTCCAATCAGTTCAGCGAAATACATCAGCGCCTGGGCGAAACAGCTCTGGTCGCTCGGGCGAGGCACGATTCGCTTAAGCGATGCCAACACGAAAGCCTTCCCAACACACACTCGCTGGAGCTAAGTCTAATTAGCTGGGGCGGACACAGGTACAAGGTAATTTCTCACTCGGATTTGGGACATAGGTTCACCCGGTAAATCATCACGCCCGTACTTCACTCGGGGGTCCTCGCAACTCCTCATTTTATTCATATAGGTCACAAGTATAAACCACTCGGTCTACAAATCCTCACTCACTCGGATTTCACATCATTCACTCAGATTATAAACATCTTACACTCAGAACCCATTCCATTTTAAACCACTACACTAACTCCTCTCTCAGAAGAGGATCCCTCAAGGTTTTCACTCGGAAATACGAACTCTACCTCACTCAGGTTTACCTATATTTTTCACTCGGGATCACTCAGCATATTCATTCGGAAATACCCAAATACTATAGTCTCGCTCGGAATCATCAACTCAGCACAATTCATTCATCAACAACCTTCGAATCATTTAACAACATATTCCAGTCGGAAGACGCATCAAATCAACATAGAGTACATATGTACGAATATATGTTCCCAGAAACATAGATATACCCACAATTCCAATCTACCGACCCATAAACATGTAACCATATACTCGGAATACCCATTATCTTGATATTATGCATTTACCAATACTTACGATACCATACAAGGGACACTATGACTATTCTATCTTTATAAATGAATATATTTAATCGTCATTTTACATGAGAGCCGGCCAAGGCTACACGGACAGAACATAATAATGCAATATAAGTACTCAACAGTCGGAGTGCACTACACTCGGACTTAAGACCCTATCATCATTTCCGAGCACGACCTGCACACATTGAAAAATGGTGTAGGGGTGAGCATCTTAGATATTAAATGATAGATACTGACTCGGGTTGTCCCACAATTATACAGCAGTATTTATATACACTCAATCATACATGGCAACGATTAAAGTCAAAGCAATACCAATCAACCAGGACACACATCAGACTCTTACCGATCGGAATTCATCAGTCACCACTTGGCCAGGTGCACATATACAGCCAATAACATTAATATAACAACAATCAGCAACATGATAATACCAACGAATTAGAACGCACATATTCAACAATTTCCGATCAGAATCTAACATTTCTCACTCGGCTATATACGCATAACATTTCAATAACATTAACACATATTCATGGAGCAAACTTCAATTAGCATCAACTGCGTATACACACAGAATACTCTCTCGGTTATATCCATTCATCATCTCCTTAACATCATCACACGCATAATCAAATTCCAGTCAGCATTAGCAATACATATACACAGAGTATTCACTCGGTTATACACATTCATCCTTTCATTAACATCATCACATGCATAATCAATTCCAAACAATATCAATCAGTTAATACACACAGAGTATTTCACTCGGTTATAAACATTAATCATCTATTTAACACCTTCGCATGCATAACCAATTCCAAACAATATCAACAGTTAATAGGCACATAGTATTTCACTCGGTTCCGCATTCGTGTGTATCGGTTTAGACGTTGCAACGTAGGCTTTCAGCCTTTTTATACATAGCTCTCAGCTATCAAATCAGCTCTCAGCTGCTTGGCTGTTTTATAGGTACCCAACCGTTTGCCCACAGGTGACACCAACACTCTCAACGCCAACGGAGGTGTTCACAGGCAGCCCTAGTCCCACTCAAGGGCTACCTTTAGTCCCACTCAAGGATTTCATAGCGTCCTACGCTTTAATAACCGATGGTAGTGTCCCACACTACGTGCTCCCAGCACAAACGCATCCCATACGCCACACGCGGATTCATCACACAACACAGAGTTCATATACACAGCCATACATGCATCTCATGCAATCGGTACCAGGCATTAACAGAACTCAACAACACATGCATCTCATACAATCGGTATAGCACATCACCAAAACCCAATAGTACATGCATCTCATGCAATCGGTATAGCACATCTCCAAAACTCAACAGCACATGTATCTCATGCAATCGGTATTGGACACTATCAGATTTACTAATTTCACATCCACACACATGCAGTCAGCATTTCAAGCTCACAGTAACTTGCACATCCCATAAACCACACAGTAATCATCAACTGCACTACAACACATTCATTTCATATAATCATGCAATATTCTCAAGGCTATTAACATGCATTTCGCATACGGAATCAAACATGCATTACTCCACACCAAGTCACCATGCATTCGGTATCATATACTCACCATGCAAGCAGACATAGAATCGGACATAAAGTCAGCAAACTATTGACACCCGTAACCCGTTCATAACCCATGCATTTAAGATAGAAGATACCCCCCTACCTGGACTGAAGCTTTCAGTCGGTCAACACGACGCTCAGTTCCAGAGGAACACTGAGTCACTCTTAGCACATCTACATGCAAGAGCAGGGGAGGCCCAAGACGCCCAGCTCTCGGCTCGCTCCCTGGAATGGCTCCATCACAGCGTTGTGAACACTCCAACCACCTTGAAGCTCCTCGAAGCGCAGATCTCCACTGAGACTTGGCAACTTCGAGCAAGGAGAGGAAGAAGGAGGGAAGCCGACGAAGGAATGAAGGAACATGGAACGAGACGAGTTGCATGCAGAGGGAATGCACACCCTCACCCTCACTGGCTCGTCGAGTAAGGAAGGAGGACTCCGATCCTCAGCCACCATTATTGCGGACTCACGGAAACAACGAGCAGAGAAGAAAGAAGAAGAGAAGGGGAGTGAAGAGCGAAGAAGAAAGGAGAGAAAATAGAAGGAAGAGAAGTCTGAAGGGGAAGAATGAGTGATAGTGTACCCATATATGCATGCACGAAGAGAGAGAAAAGAAGAGTGGGGTGGGAAAGCATGAAGCAGTACACCAATCACAATCAGCCAGCAATTATTAATTAACCACTCTTAACCAGTCATTATTTCTTAAGTTGAGTTAATTAAGTTAATTATAATTAATAAATAATTTTCCCACCTTGCAATTATTATTTCAATGATTTATTTTCATTTGGCAATTAATTATTAAATCGGGATGTTACAGTTCTCCCCCTCACAAAAGAATTTCATCCTCGAAATTCAATCGGTAACTTACCTTACAAACATAACTCAGAAAATTGCTGTCTCAATCACTCACACGACTGTGCTTCCACAAGCATTCATCGACCGGACCACAATTTCACTCGGCAAGGATTCACCACTCAAGTGGTTTACTGACGGCACCACAATTCTAGTCGGCAAGACACAAAAGTCAGGTCCCACCTAATTACAACCTCATCGCAGAATTTAATATATATTTGGGGATTCAATTTCTAAAACGTACCATGTCCCTCATTTAACTTAGCTAATTTCGTCATAAGCAGTGGCACTTCCTAATTTCTTGGCCGCTCGGCCATATACTCTCAACACCATTTGGCATATTCACACCATCGGTTTCCTGACTCGAACGAGTTACTCGGCACAATAATGAAATCACATAAAGCATAGGCTCGACATTGAGTCGTGGGGAACATATCCTTAGAGGTTATTCAACCAGTTGGGAAAAATTCAGTCGATAAACAACACCACCGACTCCCAAAATACTCACTCCCGACCGATTTCTCTCGGACCAAACCCTCGGGTTTTCAAAACCTGACCACAAAATCTCTCTCTCTTACACCAAAAGGAACACTCAAGGAATTTCCATGTGTTTCAATTAACAAAATTTACCCAGATTTGCTTCGCATATGCACTATACTAAATTCTGAAATCTTAGATTCCTACCCATGCTTCCGGCTAATTCCATGCTTTCATCCTGAGAGTTTCACTCGGTCCTCTTACACAAAACATCACTCGGGGTTCGAGGGTAATTCTCACCCGGAAATCCTTCCACTTACCAGAAATTCACTCGTAACTCGAGCCTACCTCGAAACCAAACCTGAGTTCAAGCTCAACAGTCCCAATCACTGACTTGAGTATGACTTCAATTAAATCCTTCACTCTGATATCTACTTCCTCCCGGAGCCCCCTTCACTCGGAAACTTGCACACTCTAAGTTCCATTTTCCGACCGGAAGGACTTTTCTCCTGGAAGATCGCTCGGTTGGACATCCCAAGGGTATTAGGAATTCTACACTCGCTATCTTACTATTCAGAATCGTTCCACACGGTGCCATTCCACTCGGAAGTGATACACTCCGAGTCACGTCACTCGAATCTTACCTTACCCAGAAGGTTACGCTCAGACACTATTCCCTTAACTTAGTAATGATCCTCTCAATAAGGTTCTACTCGGAACACCATAATTTTCACTCAGCAGTTCTTTTCCACAAGGTCTTCACTTGGAATTATCTCCACTCTTACACACTCGGAATATACTAACCTTTCCCGAGCAATTCCTAACCTTACAATTTAGTTTGGCTCCAATCCTGGTTTCCTCATTAGGCTTACAGTATCACTCGGTTAACCTTTCAAAACTCCAATTTCAGTGACAGTTTGATCACCCTTCTTATTACAATACCAATCATCCTTTTAGTAGCCAATCTGTACCCAGCAACCTCTAATCCTCTCGGAAGCAGACACGTCAAGGTCAAACAAACCCTCTACCTTCATTTTGGTAAACAATCGCATAACACTCATTTAATATAACTCTCATCATCACTCGGAATCGTCTGAAAGACTCACCATCACCATAAGCAGTTACAGCTTCACCTGCCCGACTCATGAATTGCTGCATCCAACTTATAGGATGACGTCTCATTCCTATAGGGTTACAACAATTACATAGTCACTGCAACGTGTACGCTGCCACATTACCTATGGCAGGAAGAGTCATCTCAGAGCAGCATGCCTCACACGGACTAGACTCACCCAACTAATACTAATTCACACGGTAGTTAATGGCAGTTCACACACATAAGTAATACACCTACATCAACATCATGCATCACATAGGGTACATCACGCATCAATAATCATGAAAATTATTTATCACTTCTGTAAAACAGTATGATGGCAATACAACAATCGGCTTCTAGCCAACACCGAGTAAATATTTCCTCTAAACCTTATTCCTCACAAAACCATGGCTCGGATTAAATTCTTAATTCTCAGCTATATAATAACATCACTCCCTCGGGTTCACGCAATTTACTCAGGATTAAGCAATTCACAATCACATATGCTATTATAACACATCATGAACTCAGCAACGGCACTAATGTACATACAGACACTCAGTCGGATTTCATACCAATTATTCATGGCTATATTATTGTTCACTACATCATGCACCATAACCACAACATCATATTGCACTTGGTAATAGCATCGACATATACATATACTCATCCAATCAGATTTACCTAAATCAATTCCAAACTACATTAAGGGTTTCATTCACAATATCATATCCACATATTCATATAATTCACACTGAGCTCATTTATCATCATAAGTGTACACATAGTCATTCAATCAGAAATTGTACCATAACATACATTCTTAATTATAACATTGCATCACACTTGGCAACAACATCAATACATGTACATTCACTCAGTCAGACCTCATTCATACGACATCATCAAGTCGGAAACTACTCAAATCATTCAAATCCATGCAGATCATGTCAGCCTCAATAATAATGCTCTTATACACATGTATTCATGCAGTCGGTGAATCAGATGCATACGATTTATTCACCAGGAGTCCAACTCTAATGCACTCAGCATTTGCCTTGAGTCCAACCCAAGGACTTTCATTAAGCATCCAATGCTCATGCTCCAAGCATGGCCTCGAGTCCAACTCGGAGTTCTTTTAGGATTAATCTCAGAATCCTCAATACCCCATGCATTCATCTGATTGCCCACTCTGAAAAATGTTCAACGCTGATGCATTTCATTATAAATCACACACAGCTCTTATTTGCTGACTCACAGCATAAGCCACTCGACATTCTCATTAGCATATATATATATACACATCTTTCAGACGGGGTATCATCACAACGATTTACAATTAATATCTATCACAATATCCGGGTGTTGCATGCATCAATAATTAATCACACACAGATCACGTATTTCAATCATCAAACAACTGTCATGTTTCAATTGTAGAGCAATACATAAAAGTAGTTCACCCGGAACCCGTCCAATTACATCGTTTCAACTCATATAGATCAGCATATAAATATATCCATCAATCATTCACTCAGTTATCACAAACCAGGAACCAAGACTCTATCATAATCTAATTATTCAATCAGGGTTCACCCTTAATCACCTATATCATATATATATATATATATATATATATTACGCAGGGTTCATGTGCTAGGTTACAAAACATCCGTCACAAATAGCACTAGGCAGTAATGGTAACACTCATATTTACAAGTATTCAGTCAGTATTCGCAGAATTATTAACATGCATTCGCGGACAGAGTCACACCATCACTAAATAGTTCACAAATACCATAATCCAGGAGTTGTATGCACAACTACTCAATCTTAGTACAGCTACCAACACATCTCACACATAACGCATCACATGATAATCATTCAAGCCTCAATGAGTTACTACGCAATTGTTCTACTCGGCTCAACAACTCACAAGGTTAATAAATTATTAGACTTAGAATCCCTAAGGGGTCACTATTTATCCAGTATCCCACGATGGGTACCTCACAATATTCAAATATTGTTATAAGGTCTAGTACCATTCACTTGGTTTTTCACACACCAAACCAAGACAGTATCCAAGTCAAACAGATGTTCTATTTCACAATTCATTCGTTCATGATGATGCCTAATCAACTGGGTCACTACACCTATTGGTCCAGCATCTAGTCCATCACTCACTTGGTTTCTTCAATCGCCACCGAGACACAACCCCAATTTTAACATATATCCGATCTCACCTTTACTCACTGATTACACACCCAGATTTTCAACTTAGGAACTATAACCCATCCCTTATACTGCAAATCATATACATCATATACCATTCATTCATCACACATTCAAATTCCTCAACAAGGCACATGCATACAACCACACCATTCATAGTCAACATACACCAAATCCAATAGAAGATCATAAGCACATATCATCACACGAGTCATGATGGAACAGGTATCAACATACAATAGAATATCATAAGCAATTGTGACAATCTGGCTTAATGCACTCAACCGCCCACTAACAATAGGCAAACCTTGGCCATGGACCTTTTGGTCTGCTCTGATACCAAAATGTAACACCCTAATTTTAATAAGTAATAAACCTAAAAACAGGGAAAATTTTTTTTTCCACAAAAATAGCCACTGGACAGTCGGCATAGAAAGAAGAGGAAGGCAAGGGAGATAAAAGAATATTCATACGCAAAGTAATCAGCGGGAGGAACAAGGCTGTCGGTAATCAGCGAAGCACAGCAGCTTAAACTGGTCCAATCAGTTCAGCGAAATACATCAGCGCCTGGGCGAAACAGCTCTGGTCGCTCGGGTGAGGCACGATTCGCTTAAGCGATGCCAACACGAAAGCCTTCCCAACACACACTCGCTGGAGCTAAGTCTAATGGTACAAGGTAATTTCTTACTCGGATTTGCGACATAGGTTCACCCGGTAAATCATCACGCCCGTACTTTACTCGGGGGTCCTCGCAACTCCTCATTTTATTCATATAGGTCACAAGTATAAACCACTCGGTCTACAGATCCTCACTCACTCGGATTTCACATCATTCACTCGGATTATAAACATCTTACACTCAGAACCCATTCCATTTTAAACCACTACACTAACTCTTCTCTCAGAAGAGGATCCCTCAAGGTTTTCACTCGGAAATACGAACTCTACCTCACTCAGGTTTACCTATATTTTTCACTCGGGATCACTCAGCATATTCATTCGGAAATACCCAAATACTATAGTCTCGCTCAGAATCATCAACTCAGCACAATTCATTCATCAACAACCTTCGAATCATTTAACAACATATTCCAGTCGGAAGACGCATCAAATCAACATAGAGTACATATGTACGAATATATGTTCCCAGAAACATAGATATACCCACAATTCCAATCTACCTGTAACACCCTAATTATTTGCAACTAATAAATCCCAAAATATGAGAAAATTTTTCACAAAAACAGTCACGTAACATTGATGTAGAAGGGAGCAGGCAATGGGGAAAACTAAGAACATTTACGCGCATAAAGCAACCTACAGGGAAGCTAAAAACTGAGGTCGGCTCGATGGGTTTATCGTAACGCACCAACACTAGGGCGGATTGCACAACACCGTTTATTCGCTCAGACGGGGTCTTACACCGTCCAGGCGGAGTATGGTAATACGGCAGCGGATAGAGGAGATTTCGCACTGAGGCTTCCCTTCAAGAAATACTGGTCACTCAACAGGAGGAATAAATAAGGGAATTATGTTAATACATTCACACGCTTAGCATTTGGTGGAAAGGCGAAGATAGAATCATCCTACTTGGCTAGGCGGGGTATATTTATCTTGGGCGGGCTATCCTAGTTACTTGGGTGAGGTATGACGCCGCCTAAACGAAATCTACATAACGCCTTTTTAACACAACTACAAGGTAATTTCCTCCATCGGGTATGGACAAGGGTTCACTAAGTAAATCCTACCACTCGCCTTTCACTCCGAAAAATGGGAAGTTACAGGGTACATATACGTTAGTAGGTTGTGGAGAAAAGAGGGATCTGAACCTATTCCACCCAGCTCAACTAATTATGACAACGCCTGGGCGGACTTAGCCATAATGCCCAAATCCGGGGTTCAACACCGGGGTCCGGATTACGTCAGTATCGCAACGGATAGGAAAGGATAATGGTCGATATCTCGCTCTGGTAATTACTCGCTTCAGCGTTAGTCCTCGCGCTTGGGCGAATTGCTCCCACACTTCGGGCGGGGTACGACTCCGCCCAACGTATCCGACATAAGTTTTCCTAAGACAATTCTCAATTTACTCTGACTTGGCTATAGCCTGCTCAATCATACTGTCCCTGCGTATCTATTAAAGCACAATTATAAAACAAGGCAGCACCTAGCATCACACACACCAAAACCATACATCTATATATATACATGAAAGTGCACGTCAATATTTACAATACAAAATTGGACTTCTCCTTGCCCGTAAAGTTCTATTTATCCCCAAAACATTAGTATCCGGTATGAGCCAGTCCGGGCTTCATCTAACAACGCCTTAATTAAACCTTCGAAATGCATCAGCACTCCGCCCAGCATTCCAGCTCTGCTTCTGATTCTCCTCACGAGAGACATTCACTGAAAATGGCCACTGCAGGGGTGAGCTTTTACATGTAAAATGATACTCACAGACTCGGTATCAGCGTCAGTACACGCTCCTGCTATCATTCAACCTTTCTCAAGCAACCAAATTCATACAATTCAAACAACATTCATGACACACATAATTCACAGAGTTTGTTCCACATCTAAATATATATTCATGCATTCAAAACCATACACATGCACATACATAGATTTATACATCACCACAATCAGCCTTATTTCTATATGCATGCCTGCGGATCCGACTCGGGAAAAGACTCTCAGTTACAGCCCCCTTTTTCTTTTGGCCCCTCGTCCCTCAACTCTTACCAGGTGGCACCGGCCCCCCACGGCGTCTCGAGACTCACTTCTCTAGCTCCAACGGCTACCACGAGCTCTATTGGGATCTAGCCAGGGTTGGTAACTGGAAGTCATTTCCCTTGGGGTTCTTGACCTTCCATGGGTCACCCCACTCTTACTCATGCAACTAACACATTCATTATTACACATCATCGCACCATGAACACATTACCATAGTCATTAAGCAAGAACGAATATCCTCCACTGCTCGTCATCATTCAGTCAGTCACACCAGCGCATGTTACAATCGGTCATCAGACTAACAACATTGAGCAATCCGAATAAGAACATGCATATACATACTTTTCATAGTGACAACAAAATAGATCATCATTATCATCCACGAGCAGACTACGCCATCACCACGAAAATCACTATCAGAATCTCAAATCATGCTTCAGTTTTAGTAATTGTGAATACATGCACACATGCACAGCATCAGTTCTAATGATTATAAAAACATGCACACACACACACACCCGCACTCAGTAGTACATTCATCCGGTACCGTTCTTAGACCATGCATTCGACATGCAAGCGCCCCCTACCTTTAGAAGAATCCTCAGAAACCTTTTCCGTTCTTGTTGTTGGGTCCGATGTCCTTCTCCTGGTTCGTCCGGTCTTCCTTGGTTTTGTCGTATTCTGCTCCTGATTCTGGGATGGAGTGTAGTCTGTTCTTCAGTACTGGAATCAAGATCTCTAGGAGCGAAGAGTAAGATGGAAGAAGAAGAAAGATGAAGACGAAGAGAAAAGGCAGAGAATGAAGTGACGGAGAAGGGAGTCTGAAGAAAGAGTCAGTGCGTTTATCACCAAGGCTCACGCTTATATATATACATATGTGCATGCGCACAGTAAAAGAAGAGTGGGATGGGAGAGTGCGTGCCCAGCAGTCACGTGCACTCCACCCCATCCCCTGACCACCACTATTTTAATGGCTTAATCTTAAGTAGTTAAATGCAATTAACATTTATTTCTTAGTTAAAAAAAAATCAAATCTTAATGGTTCATTCTTTATTCAGCACTAAATTTTAAAACGGGGATGTTACAGTTCTCCCCCACTGAAAAAGAATTTCGTCCCCGAAATTCAGTCGGTACTTACGTAGGTAAACAATTCGGGGTACTGCTGTTGCATGGCGTCTTCGCGTTCCCAAGTGTAGGAGGTGATCTTGCCTTGCTGCCACTCTACCTTAACTAGCCTTACGTTCTTGTTTCTTAAGCGTTTTACCGATTGATCCACGATTCCAACCGGTGTAGTCACAGTGGTTAGGTCTTCCTTAATTTCTACCTCGTCGTCAGGCATCGTGTGGCTGGGGTCATGCAAATACTTCCTTAGCTGAGACACATGAAAAACGTTGTGTAATCGGGACAAGTGAGTTGGTAACGCGAGGCGGTATGCCACGGAGCCAATCCGTTCTACTACCTCATAAGGTCCGATGTAGCGAGGGCTTAACTTCCCACTTTTTAAGGCTCGTCCAACTCCTTTACTCGGAGAGGTTCTCAGAAACACTCGATCTCCGACTTGAAATTCCAATGGCTTGATGCGCTTGTCATGGTAGCTCTTCTGCCTGTCTTGTGATGCTTTCATCTTCTCCCTTATCACTCGGATCTGTTCTGTGGTTTGCTTCACGATGTCTGGTCCCAATAGTAGACTTTCACCCGTTTCCGACCAGCAGAGTGGGGTTCGGCATCTACGCCCATATAATGCCTCGTAAGGTGCCATGCCAATGTTGTGATGATGGCTGTTGTTGTACGTAAACTCGATCAAGGGAAGATACTGCTCCCAGTCCCCACCGTACTCTAACACACACGCTCTCAATAAGTCTTCTAGACTCTGAATCGTTCGCTCGGATTGTCCATCCGATTGGGGGTGGTAGGCAGAACTAAGCCAAAGCTTCGTCCCCAGTTCTTGATGCAAGCTAGTCCAAAATCTGGACGTAAATCTAGGGTCCCTATCTGAGACGATGGAAGTAGGTATACCATGCAGTCGAATAACTTCTTGAATGTAGATTCGAGCCAATTTATGCAATGGGTACTTCATATTTACAGGTAAGAAGTGTGCACTCTTCGTCAACCTGTCAACAATGACCCAAATGGCATCATGGCCCGCTCGGTTTTTAGGTAATCCCATGATAAAATCCATCGCAATCGAGTCCCATTTCCACACGGGGATTTCTAGAGGCTGCATTGCACCGTACGGTTTTTGGTGCTCTACCTTCGATTTCTGACAAGTGATACACCGGGCCACGTACTCCGCCACATCCTTCTTTAGTCCGGGCCACCAAAACTGTCTCCTCAAGTCGTGGTACATCTTCGTGGTTCCTGGGTGAATGCTGAGTAGGCTTTTGTGGGCTTCATCAAGCACCATTCTTCTCAATCTTCCTTCACTTGGTATGTATATTCTGTTCCTCACCCGGAAGATCCCATCTGACCCTTCTGCCAAGGATAAATCCTTTCCTTTAGCCTGAATTTCCTTCATTTCAGCTAGGTAAGAGTCCGCCTGTTGCTGTTCGTACACGGATTTTAAGAACTCGTTGGCAATCTTCAACGTACCGATTGTCATCTTCTGAGAGGAAGGGGCGTCAACATGCAAGTTCATGTCTCGAAACCGCTCCAATAACTCAACTTCTTTTGCCATCATGGCTGCTATGTGGAGGGATTTTCGACTCAATGCGTCTGCTACGACATTTGCCTTACCTGGGTGGTATTTCAACTCGAACTCATAGTCCTTCAAAAACTCAATCCATCTTCTCTGCCTCATGTTCAGCTCCTTTTGGTCGAATAGATATTTAAGGCTCTTATGATCGCTGTACACTTCAAATTTGGATCCGTACAAGTAATGCCTCCAGATTTTCAATGCAAAAACTACTGCTGCCAACTCCAAGTCATGGGTCGGATAATGTTGTTCGTGGGGTCTCAATTGTCGAGAGGCATATGCTATCACTCGATCTTTCTGCATGAGTACACATCCTAATCCGAGTCCGGACGCGTCACAATAGACCACGAAGCTTTCTCGTAACTCAGGTAATGCTAACACCGGAGCAGTTGTCAACTTATTCTTCAGCTCTTGGAAGCTGCTCTCACACTCCGGACTCCACACAAAAGGAACGTTCTTCCGAGTCAATTTAGTCAGAGGTAATGCTAACTTAGAAAAACCTTCGATGAACCTTCTATAATAACCTGCCAAGCCCATAAAACTCCTTATTTCCGAGATCGATTTGGGCCTCTCCCACGCTATTACAGCAGCTACCTTCGCAGGATCCACCGAGACGCCTCGCTTGGAGATCACATGCCCGAGGAAGTGGATCTCATCCATCCAAAATTCGCACTTTGAAAGCTTTGCAAACAATTGCTTCTCCTTCAACACCTGGAGTACCGTCCTGAGATGTCCTTCGTGCTCCTCCGATGTCTTAGAATAAACTAGAATATCATCGATGAAGACAACAACAAACCGATCTAAGAAGGAATGGAATATGCTGTTCATGTAATTCATGAAAACAGCAGGGGCGTTTGTCACACCGAACGGCATCACTACATACTCATAGTGACCATACCTAGTCCTAAAGGCAGTTTTAGGAATGTCCGAGTCCTTCACTCGGATTTGGTGATATCCCGATCGTAAGTCGATTTTTGAGAAGACTGAGGCTCCACGCAGCTGGTCAATTAAATCATCAATTCTAGGCAGTGGGTATCGATTCTTGATTGTGAGTTTGTTAAGCTGTCGATAATCTATACAAAGTCTCATGCTGCCATCCTTCTTCTTAACAAGTAGCACAGGTGCGCCCCATGGTGACACGCTTGGCCTAATGAACTGCTTCTCAAGTAACTCATCCACTTGTTTCTTCAACTCTACCAATTCAGTTGAGGACATTCTGTAGGGTGCACTGGAGACCGGTTCGGCTCCAGGGATCAAGTCTATAGAGAATTCAACTTCTCTATTGGGAGGCACACTCGGGACGTCCTCTGGGAACACTTCTGGGAATTCACAGACAACCGGAATTTCGTTCACTAGGGGCTCATTCTCATCTTTGGTTAGACAAAGCATTATAAATAGTTGGGTTATACCTTGTGCCGCGCCATCTTCAGTGGGTTGCTTTGGGAAAACTATCTCTCGGTTTCTACAATCTACTAATACCTTATTGGCTGAAAGCCAATCTATTCCAAGCACAATATCAAGACCTTTTAAGGGCATGCAAATCAGATCGAAGGTGAAACTCCGATCATACAACTCAAATGCTACATTCTTACATATTGACGATGTGAACACACTAGGGCCAGTGGGGCTGGCCACTTCTAAAGTCCGGTTCATAGACACAGTTGGTAGCTTCAACCGTTTCACGCACTCGTCAGCTATAAAAGAATGGGTTGCTCCCGAATCGAAAACAACATTAAGCGTATTCATTCCAAGTGAGCACTTACATTGTACTAGATCGTTTGCTGGTGCAACATCCTCTGCATTGATGGTGTAGATCCTTCCTGTCGCTGTTGGGCCGGTGTTCCTCTCTCGACTGTTCGGGGCATGCATCATATTTCTTCTGGTTCCGTTGCCTCTGCCACCAGGTCGTTGGTTATCATTCACTCTGGTTCGATCTTGAAATCCTCCTTGACGCACATTGGTGTTTGCCTGGCGGAGTTGGGGGCAGTCCGGGCGAACGTGTCCCTTCTCTCCGCAGTGGTAGCATTTAACATTTGTATCATTGCATTCCTTAGCAAAATGATCACCGCCACATTTAAAGCATCCGCCATACCTTGGTCGCCCACTCATCTGTCTCCCTCGGTCATTATGGTTCTGATATCTGGTGAAGGGTTCATTCCTCCTCACGTTCCCTGGCCTCTTGAAACGTGATTGCTGGGGCCTCAGGTGTTGGTTGGCTCTGCTGCACTGGCCCGAATGGGCCCTGTCATCCTCCTCGAATATTCTATATTTGTTCACTAAGGCAGGGAAACTCCGGATTTCATGGTATCTGCAGGCCCTCTTGATATCCGATCTCAGTCCGTTCTCAAACTTAAGACACTTGGAGTGCTCCGTTCCCGGCTGCTGGAAGGGCGGATAGAAAAGGCACAATTCTTCAAATCTGGTCGCGTATTCTTCCACAGTCATGGAACCCTGTTTTAACTCCATAAACTCCAGCTCTTTCCGACTCCGCACTGTGTCGGGAGAGTATTTGTCTAGGAAGCAGGCCTTGAAATCGTTCCACGTCAGTTGATTGTCATCTTCGGGGAATCGGCTCCTGACTATCTTCCACCAATTCTCCGCTTCATCTCGCAGCATATATACTGCGCATTCCACCTTCTGGGCTTCGGTACAGCGAAGACCCCTAAAAATTCTCTCTAATTCCTGAGTCCACTTAAACGCCACCTCAGGGTTCCGTCCTCCTAAGAATTCACTCGGCTTCCTCTTCAGGAAGCGGTCCAGCACATGGCCATCCTCAGGTTGAGTTTGGCCTTGCCTTTCAAACACATCAGCAAAGCGTTGGAATGCTGTGGCTATAGCCTCCATACTTTGACGATGCGCCATTCCTTATCCTGAAATTGACATTTAAGGATAAGTATACGGAGCCACTTACTACCGATCTAGTTATTAGTCCAACAATTAATAACTTAGCACATTATGTCATTCGCCTAAGTCATACACACAATCGGACCAGGGGAAAACAACCCCCTTGTCTTCAAGACAATCATCAATCAAGTCAACCAGCATCAGAACAATTTCAACCATTCAATCAAAAAGACACAAACACCACCGCTTACACTTGGTAAGCATACTTTGGCCTTGGACCTTTCGGTCCGCTCTGATACCAAAATGTAACACCCTAATTATTTGCAACTAATAAATCCCAAAATATGAGAAAATTTTTCACAAAAACAGTCACGTAACATTTGATGTAGAAGGGAGCAGGCAATGGGGAAAACTAAGAACATTTACGCGCATAAAGCAACCTACAGGGAAGCTAAAAACTGAGGTCGGCTCGATGGGTTTATCGTAACGCACCAACACTAGGGCGGATTGCACAACACCGTTTATTCGCTCAGACGGGGTCTTACACCGTCCAGGCGGAGTATGGTAATACGGCAGCGGATAGAGGAGATTTCGCACTGAGGCTTCCCTTCAAGAAATACTGGTCACTCAACAGGAGGAATAAATAAGGGAATTATGTTAATACATTCACACGCTTAGCATTTGGTGGAAAGGCGAAGATAGAATCATCCTACTTGGCTAGGTGGGGTATATTTATCTTGGGCGGGCTATCCTAGTTACTTGGGTGAGGTATGACGCCGCCTAAACGAAATCTACATAACGCCTTTTTAACACAAGTACAAGGTAATTTCCTCCATCGGGTATGGACAAGGGTTCACTAAGTAAATCCTCACACTCGCCTTTCACTCCGAAAAATGGGAAGTTACAGGGTACATATACGTTAGTAGGTTGTGGAGAAAAGAGGGATCTGAACCTATTCCACCCAGCTCAACTAATTATGACAACGCCTGGGCGGACTTAGCCATAATGCCCAAATCCGGGGTTCAACACCGGGGTCCGGATTACGTCAGTATCGCAACGGATAGGAAAGGATAATGGTCGATATCTCGCTCTGGTAATTACTCGCTTCAGCGTGAGTCCTCGCGCTTGGGCGAATTGCTCCCACACTTCGGGCGGGGTACGACTCCGCCCAACGTATCCGACATAAGTTTTCCTAAGACAATTCTCAATTTACTCTGACTTGGCTATAGCCTGCTCAATCATACTGTCCCTGCGTATCTATTAAAGCACAATTATAAAACAAGGCAGCACCTAGCATCACACACACCAAAACCATACATCTATATATATACATGAAAGTGCACGTCAATATTTACAATACAAAATTGGACTTCTCCTTGCCCGTAAAGTTCTATTTATCCCCAAAACATTAGTATCCGGTATGAGCCAGTCCGGGCTTCATCTAACAACGCCTTAATTAAACCTTCGAAATGCATCAGCACTCCGCCCAGCATTCCAGCTCTGCTTCTGATTCTCCTCACGAGAGACATTCACTGAAAATGGCCACTGCAGGGGTGAGCTTTTACATGTAAAATGATACTCACAGACTCGGTATCAGCGTCAGTACACGCTCCTGCTATCATTCAACCTTTCTCAAGCAACCAAATTCATACAATTCAAACAACATTCATGACACACATAATTCACAGAGTTTGTTCCACATCTAAATATATATTCATGCATTCAAAACCATACACATGCACATACATAGATTTATACATCACCACAATCAGCCTTATTTCTAAATGCATGCCTGCGGATCCGACTCGGGAAAAGACTCTCAGTTACAGCCCCCTTTTTCTTTTGGCCCCTCGTCCCTCAGCTCTTACCAGGTGGCACCGGCCCCCCACGGCGTCTCGAGACTCACTTCTCTAGCTCCAACGGCTACCACGAGCTCTATTGGGATCTAGCCAGGGTTGGTAACTGGAAGTCATTTCCCTTGGGGTTCTTGACCTTCCATGGGTCACCCCACTCTTACTCATGCAACTAACACATTCATTATTACACATCATCGCACCATGAACACATTACCATAGTCATTAAGCAAGAACGAATATCCTCCACTGCTCGTCATCATTCAGTCAGTCACACCAGCGCATGTTACAATCGGTCATCAGACTAACAACATTGAGCAATCCGAATAAGAACATGCACATACATACTTTTCATAGTGACAACAAAATAGATCATCATTATCATCCACGAGCAGACTACGCCATCACCACGAAAATCACTATCAGAATCTCAAATCATGCTTCAGTTTTAGTAATTGTGAATACATGCACACATGCACAGCATCAGTTCTAATGATTATAAAAACATGCACACACACACACACCCGCACTCAGCAGTACATTCATCCGGTACCGTTCTTAGACCATGCATTCGACATGCAAGCGC
The DNA here is from genome assembly GCA_037962975.1 of Clitoria ternatea. Lineage (NCBI taxonomy): Eukaryota > Viridiplantae > Streptophyta > Magnoliopsida > Fabales > Fabaceae > Clitoria > Clitoria ternatea. The sequence goes on from CM075669.1 coordinate 185,656,142, forward strand.
CCCCTACCTTTAGAAGAATCCTCAGAAACCTTTTCCGTTCTTGTTGTTGGGTCCGATGTCCTTCTCCTGGTTCGTCCGGTCTTCCTTGGTTTTGTCGTATTCTGCTCCTGATTCTGGGATGGAGTGTAGTCTGTTCTTCAGTACTGGAATCAAGATCTCCAGGAGCGAAGAGTAAGATGGAAGAAGAAGAAAGATGAAGACGAAGAGAAAAGGCAGAGAATGAAGTGACGGAGAAGGGAGTCTGAAGAAAGAGTCAGTGCGTTTATCACCAAGGCTCACGCTTATATATATACATATGTGCATGCGCACAGTAAAAGAAGAGTGGGATGGGAGAGTGCGTGCCCAGCAGTCACGTGCACTCCACCCCATCCCCTGACCACCACTATTTTAATGGCTTAATCTTAAGTAGTTAAATGCAATTAACATTTATTTCTTAGTTAAAAAAAAATCAAATCTTAATGGTTCATTCTTTATTCAGCACTAAATTTTAAAACGGGGATGTTACACTACCGACCCATAAACATGTAACCATATACTCGGAATACCCATTATCTTGATATTATGCATTTACCAATACTTACGATACCATACAAGGGACACTATGACTATTCTATCTTTATAAATGAATATATTTAATCGTCATTTTACATGAGAGCCGGCCAAGGCTACACGGACAGAACATAATAATGCAATATAAGTACTCAACAGTCGGAGTGCACTACACTCGGACTTAAGACCCTATCATCATTTCCGAGCACGACCTGCACACATTGAAAAATGGTGTAGGGCTGAGCATCTTAGATATTAAATGATAGATACTGACTCGGGTTATCCCACAATTATACAGTAGTATTTATATACACTCAATCATACATGGCAACGATTAAAGTCAAAGCAATACCAATCCACCAGGACACACATCAGACTCTTACCGATCAGAATTCATCAGTCACCACTCGGCCAGGTGCACATATACAGCCAATAACATTAATATAACAACAATCAGCAACATGATAATACCAACAAATCAGAACGCACATATTCAACATTTTCCGATCAGAATCTAACAGTTCTCACTTGGCGATATACGCATAACATTTCAATAACATTAACACATATTCATGGAGCAAACTTCAATCAGCATCAACTGCGTATATACACAGAATACTCTCTCGGTTATATCCATTCATCATCTCCTTAACATCATCACACGCATAATCAAATTCCAGTCAGCATCAGCAATACATATACACAGAGTATTCACTCGGTTATACATATTCATCCTTTCATTAACATCATCACATGCATAATCAATTCCAAACAATATCAATCAGTTAATACATACAAAGTATTTCACTCGGTTATAAACATTCATCATCTATTTAACACCTTCGCATGCATAACCAATTCCAAACAATATCAACAGTTAATAGGCATATAGTATTTCACTCGGTTCCACATTCATGTGTATCGCTTTAGACGTTGCAACGTAGGCTTTCAGCCTTTTTATACATAGCTCTCAGCTATCAAATCAGCTCTCAGCTGCTTGGCCGTTTTATAGGTACCCAACCGTTTGCCCACAGGTGACACCAACACTCTCAGCGCCAACGGAGGTGTTCACAGGCAGCCCGAGTCCCACTCAAGGGCTACCTTGAGTCCCACTCAAGGATTTCATAGCGTCCCACGCTTTAATAACCGATGGTAGTGTCCCACACTACGTGCTCCCAGCACAAACGCATCCCATGCGCCACACGCGGATTCATCACACAACACAGAGTTCATATACACAGCCATACATGCATCTCATGCAATCGGTGCCAAGCATTAACAGAACTCAACAACACATGCATCTCATGCAATCGGTATAGCACATCACCAAAACCCAATAGTACATGCATCTCATGCAATCGGTATAGCACATCACCAAAACTCAACAGCACATACATCTCATGCAGTCGGTATTGGACACTGTCAGATTTACTAATTTCATATCCACACACATGCAGTCAGCATTTCAAGCTTACAGTAACTTGCACATCCCATAAACCACACAGTAATCATCAACTGCACTGCAACATATTCATTTCATATAATCATGCAATATTCTCAAGGCTATTAACATGCATTTCGCATACGGAATCAAACATGCATTACTCCATACCAAGTCACCATGCATTCGGTATCATATACTCACCATGCAAGCAGACATAGAATCGGACATAAAGTCAGCAAACCATTGACACCCGTAACCCGTTCATAACCCATGCATTTAAGATAGAAGATACCCCCCTACCTAGACTGAAGCTTTCAGTCGGTCAACACGACGCTCAGTTCCAGAGGAACACTGAGTCACTCTTAGCACATCTACATGCAAGAGCAGGGGAGGCCCAAGACGCCCAGCTCTCGGCTCGCTCCCTGGAATGGCTCCATCATAACGCTGTGAATACTCCAACCACCTTGAAGCTCCTCGAAGCGCAGATCTCCACTGAGACTTGGCAGCTTCGAGCAAGGAGAGGAAGAAGAAGGGAAGCCGACGAAGGAATGAAGGAACAAGGAAGGAGACGGGTTGCATGCAGAGGGAATGCACACCCTCACCCTCACTGGCTCGTCGAGTAAGGGAGGAGGACTCCGATCCTCAGCCACCATTGTTGTGGACTCATGGAAACAGCGAGCAGAGAAGAAAGAAGAAGAGAAGGGGAGTGAAGAGCAAAGAAGAAAGAAGAGAAAACAGAAGGAAGAGAATTCTGAAGGGGAAGAATGAGTGATAGTGTATCGATATATGCATGCACGGAGAGAGAGAAAGGAAGAGTGGGGTGGGAAAGCGTGAAGCAGTACACCAATCACAATCAGCCAGCAATTATTAATTAACCACTCTTAACCAGTCATTATTTCTTAAGTTGAGTTAATTAAGTTAATTATAATTAATAAATAATTTTCCCACCTTGCAATTATTATTTCAATGATTTATTTTCATCCTGTAATTAATTATTAAATCGGGATGTTACAAAATGGATGTCAAGACTGCTTTCCTTAATGGAAATCTTCTTGAGGAAGTGTACATGACACAACCCGAAGGCTTTGTTAAGCCTGAAGCATCCAGGAAGGTGTGCAAGCTACAACGTTCTATATATGGACTTAAGCAAGCTTCCAGAAGTTGGAATCTTCGTTTTGATGAAGCTGTTAAACAATTTGGCTTTACTAAAAATGAGGATGAACCTTGTGTCTACAAGAAGGTTAGTGACTGCACAATTGTTTTTCTGGTCCTGTATATTGATGACATACTACTTATTGGAAATGACGTTCCTACTCTTCAGTCTGTGAAGAGTTGGTTGGGAAGCTGTTTTTCTATGAAAGACTTAGGTGAAGCAACCTACGTGTTAGGAATTAAGATCTATAGAGATAGATCAAGAAAACTTCTTGGCCTAAGTCAGAATACATACATAGACAAAGTGTTAAAAAGGTTTAACATGCAAGATTCCAAGAAAGGAACTCTGCTTATGGCTCATGGCATAAGCTTATCAAAAGCTCAATCTCCTTCCACTAAGGAAGAAAGAGAACGGATGAATAAGATTCCATATGCATCTGATATTGGATCAATCATGTATGCCATGATATGTACCCGACCAGATGTCTCGTACGCTTTAAGCATGACGAGCAGATACCAGTCTGATCCCGGTGAAAGTCACTGGACTGCTATCAAGAATATCCTGAAGTACTTAAGAAAAACTAAGGATTCATTCTTGATATATGGAGGGGAAGAAAAGCTCATTGTAAAAGGTTACACTGATGCTGGTTTCCAAACTGATAAGGATGACTCAAGATCGTAATCTGGGTACGTGTTTTGTCTAAATGGTGGCGCTGTAAGCTGGAAGAGTTCAAAGCAAGAGACAGTTGCTGATTCTACTATAGAGTCTGAGTATATTGCTGCCTCAAATGCTGCAAAAGAGGCAGTATGGATCAAGAAGTTCATAACAGAACTTGGGATTGTTCCTAGCATTGTGGACCCTATAAGTCTCTACTGTGACAATAGTGAAGCAATCGCACAAGCTAAGGAACCTAGATCACATCAACGATCCAAGCATATACTTAGGCGATTTCATCTCATTCGAGAGATCCTTGACCGAGGAGATGTAAAGATATGTAAGGTGCATACTGATGAGAATATTGCTGACCCACTCACAAAACCTCTTACACAACAAAAACATGAGGGGCACACTAGATCATTAGGCATTAGGCAAATGTCTGATTGGCTCTAGTGCAAGTGGGAGATTGTTGGTGTATGCACTATGAGCTTTTATGCTTTTTCATTTGTATCATTTTTTATGCTTATCAATAAAATAAATATTTCAGTTTAAAATTGTTTTAAAACGTATTTATCCTTGGAGTAATAGGTCATATAAAAATTATTCCTAAAATGTCCCTAGTCAAGTATTTACATGGGGACATGTAAATACACTAAGACTAGTGTGTGAGTGTACTGATGACCTGATCTTACAGATCATAGATATAGATGATATTAAGTCTTCACACGGGTACACATTAAGAGTAATGATGTACTGGACAGACCCACCATGAGAACGTTGCATGGATCGTTACATGATTGTCATAAACGATTCTCAATGTGATAATGGTATATGTAGTCCTTCGACCTGAAGTCACTACGATTCCTACATGAGGAGTTTATTGTTTTAATACAATTAAACGTCTTCTGTAACAAGAGGACTATAAAGGTTGTGATTAGGCAATGAACAAATTATGCAGAGGGATGTGAGTGATGTAGATGGGATTTGTCTCTCCTATGTGACAGGAGTGATATCTATAGGCCACTTGATGGAGTAAGACTAAGAAAACTCATGGCCATGCTAGAAAGAATAAATATTAGATATTTATTCAGATTCAGTCTACTCCGGTATCAAGTAAAATAAATTGGGCCGTACAAGGATGACGCGACCATGCCGTGGGCCCAATTAGGATATCGTGACAAAAGGAACAAACATATTAAATAATTATCACTTATAGGTTATGTTGATAATATTCAGACATAATGATGCATTGCTAGATGCCGCTCTTATTTTATATTAATAATAAAATAATTTATTATTAATATGACCGAGTATTTTACCTGTAGGGTCACACACATAGAGTAAGCCCATCAGAAAATGTTGTCTTATTTAGTTGGACTAAAATAAAGCTATTGGGCCTAACTCATTTGGAATGAGTAAGAAACCCAATTTTAGAGAGAACAAATTAGGTCAAACCTAAGCCTATAAATAGATCATAAGATGCTCATAGGCCGTTCACTCAAGTGAGACATAAATTCGTAAATGTTACAAGAGCTACACACCGTCAAACTAGCAGTTGGCAAGTGTTGCAATTCTGGTGGGAGTGCTCGTGTGGACTCCTAAAGGACGAGGCTACGACTGCTTCGGTGTTCTTCAAGAGGTAATCCAAAAACGATTTTTGTGTTTGTTTTGTGCTTTGAAACACGAAACCTTGCAAATCCTTTGGAATCCCTTTTTTTTCCGTTGCTCATGTTTAGGGATTTCCTAACAGATCAAACCCTGTTTCAACATCTTTTTCCACTATAAATGTCGCTCTAGGGTGTAGGCTCTTGTGATAGCACTCTCAGGCTATCTCAAGGTTGGCCCAGACAAATCTGCCGAGTGAAAATTTCATTGTCAAGTGTAGGGTTGAGACAATCGCTCCAAGTGCATTGAGGGACGAGTGTCCTAGAACGACATTGTATGAGCTAGGAAAGTCAATGACCAGTTACTTCACCATTACCGTCGAGCTATCATCTCCGAAGCCAAAGATGGTTTTTAACTCGAAGTACCCTATTACCTGCACAAAATCACCAGTAAAACTAAGTAATGTACCATCATACCTTTTGAGTCAGCATGAGGGTAACTGGAGTCACTTGTATGCTTTCCAATGCAAGATATTTTTCGAGCTCCCTTGGTCCACTAAAACCCTTCCAACTATACTTTTTCAATCTTCATGGTGACTACCATCAAGTCGTCCCTATTTAGGACTCCCTGGGGAGGTCTAAATTATCGAAGGTAATGATTCCTGTGCTCGAATAACTCTTTACTAAGTTTATTTGGCCGACTCCACATTGAGAACCGGTCCTGTAGCCAAGGAAGCCTCTTGAGTTTGTTTGGATTACTCTCTTCCTATCGTCTCTCACATCATCAGGCCTACGAGATCAGGAGGGCTCACGCTCATGGAAGGGTCGGTCTTGAGGCTATAACTTTTCCTGGCTCAGGAATTCTCGTTCTCGCTTCTGACCAGTCTTACATGATGCTTCTCCCTTTTGATCAACAAACTTTTCAAGGTTCCCCTAGCATATCAAGTGTTCGATCTGGTTCTTGAGGGACCCATAATCTTTAGTACTATGCTTAAATGTGTGATGGAACTCGTAGAACTTCGCCCTATCTGAATCTTTGTGGCCTTCTCTGGGTAGAGGTAGCGTAAGCAGTCCTGTGTTATAAACCTCTTGCATTATTCAGTCTCTCTTACTATCAGGGGAGTGAAAGTATTATACTTGGGGTTTGGATAAGCCTTGCTCATTTGTTTCTTGTCTGGCTTTGGGCTTCTCCTCCGTAACTATTTTTTGTTATACTCTTCTCAACATGGCCTACTCTGTCAGTTTCTCTCTTCTTCATGTTGATGTACTGTGAGACCCTCTACCTGAAATCATCCATATCCACAAGGGGTTTTTAGCCAATGAATCAGAAAACTTACCAGGGCGCAATCCTGTCTGGATTACGTGTAGGGCAACCTCTAAGCTAAGGTTACAGATCTGGATAGCTTGCTTATTGAAGTGAGCCACGAACTGCTTAAGGGTCTCATCTCGGGCTTGCCTCAGATTCACCAGGTTATGGGAAGTTTGTTGTACCACCAGGCTAGATGCAAATTAACCCAGGAACTTCTCTGTCAACCTTGTAAAACTTAATAGGCTCCTCGGTGGAAGGTGTGATAGCCACCATAGAGCAAACCTAGATAACGTGATTGGGAACTGTTGGGTTGTTAGAAAGCGCACCAATTTATCATTGTAGTTTTTGAAATATATATCGTTCCCTCAAGGATTGATTGGTTCTAGTGTAGGATAGTAATTCTTATTTATAATGGTAAAATTATCAAAACTTAGTAACAAAAGAATGATTCATATACAAATTGTACAACATTCATAGATCTAGAGATTGATTTATACATTAGGCAAAAGATAGTGTAAAATAAATTATAAATTTATCTAGAAAATAACTATAAAATAACACTTTAGAATGATTCCAATACTTGAAATTTAAGCACAAATTGATAACTATGTTGGAATTAGGATCCATGCACTAAAATATAACATAGTAATTATAAACATGAAAATTTAATCAACAAGTTTATGTCATTGCAGCTTAAAATCATTAAACCTGATCCCTTGGTGAATAAATTCTAAATTGTTTCCATAAAGTCTAATCCCTCAAATGCTTTCTCAGTAAAAATTTGCTTTAAGTGATGGCCTTAACACAACAATAATTACCAACTCTATCCCTAATAATTGGGATATTAAGGGTATTTCAACTTTTACTTGAACTCATCTGAACAAGGGTCAAAGATCTGGTGTGGGACCAGCCACAAATATCAACTATTGTGAATAATCTATACTCCGGTATAGTGGGTATCTGGTATTGTGCCCTTTATCTTAGTGGGAGAAGAAAGGTCTTGTAGTCCTAGAGATCCTTCACACCAAGCTTTTATATTGATGAGGGACGAAAGGTGGTGTCACCTGAGAAGGTTCTCTGACGCTCAAGTCAGTAACTAGAAAAGGAATTCAGGGTTTCTAAAGCGTAAGTTTGAGAATGAATCTAACGTACCAGAGTAGTGAAATTGTTAGTATTTATATATATGCATGCGGAGAATGAAGAGTCTGTTAGGGCTAGGGGACCAATTATACACTGTGCAATGTACGATTCTGACACACGACATGGGTGGCTTTGCGTCTCTTGCAAATGTTCCCCTACACCTACACCTTGTACGTTTTGTCAGGAGACATGGAAGTTTTCCTGTGTGCTAGGTACTGACCTGGACTTTCGGTATAGATATGGATCTGATACGGGGTTAGAGTCCAGAGGTTTACCCGTGACACCGGTAGTAAGTGTGAGAATGGATGAAATTACCCTCATGTCCATATGCCAGTATCGAGACCGGATCATCTGCCCCTAGCTTATTTGAGAGACTGAGTAAGTTGCTCATATAAGCTATACTGCTTTATCGATGTCGACCTTGTGGGTATGGATACCGGCTCTGGTGATTTCTCTCCGAAGTCCTCAATTTATGGTTATGGACACCGGCTTAGGACGACGTCTTGTTTTTACGTATGAAACTCAAGAGTTTTTGAATTTTGTAACTCCTCACATTTAAGATTTGTAACTCCAAAACCTTGAGATGCCACCAATGATGAGCAATTATTGCCATTAACACGTGAATATTGATGGTTACACTCACGAGGATTGTCAACCGTCACGGGTCGTGGGTACTGGGCCCAAAATTCAAAAATTCTAGCCCATTGGATTTTAATTTTTCAAGAAATGATGCCATTTTCGCGCGCTTTGGATTGAAACAACTCCGTCGTTGGCCCTTGAAACATTGCGTTTTCTGACAAACGACATGCCCCCTGACTGGTGGTTGTGCCCCCTCCATAACTATAAAAGGGAGACTTAGGCATTTTCTAGAAACCACATTGCTTTGAACCTAAGGAAAACTCTGCTTGAATTTCCCTCTGAAGAAGAAGTTGCTGCTTCCGTGTTCTCCCTTACCTTCTACCTTTAAAAACTTTTTAGGTAACCAACCTTCTCCCTTTCTTAGATTTAATTCTTCTGTATTTAATATAGTCACCATGCGTTCTAGGAAAGGTCGCGTTGGTCCCATTTATAGAGGGGGAAGAGTCCCTACAAGGTCCTCCGGCTATCGAGGACGAAGGATCCCTGTGAATCCACCCAGGGTCGGGCCTCACCGTTCAGAAAGGGGTGAAGCATCTCACTTAAGATGGAGGGTGATACTGTCCTTATCTGACTCCTCTTCTAGCTCTGGGGATAGCCGCTCTTCAGGGAGCGAGGTGAGTGTTGAGTGTTACCTCTCCAATGATATGGCTTTTTACAGTAACATAGGTGCTTTTAATCTCGCGATAAATAGAATGGCCACCGAAGGTACTTATGAAAATTCCCCCACCCTAAGGACCATCGAGGAGTGTGTCAACGTGGTGGCACACCGGCTAGATTGGATTAAGGTCAATGAAAAATACCCTTACTGTTGGGTAGAAAAGGAGATTCGCCAAATAGCATCCCGGCATGCTAGAGAAGATGGGGGGAGGCTAGATTCAAGGTTCCCAGTCTACGCTGAAGAGAGACTGAAAGAACGATTCATGGTGCTCGCACCCTGGCCTACTGATAGGATTTGCCACCGTCTGTCAAATAAGAGATCTGTATATATGTACGATTTTGTGTTTCTTCAACTTGGGGTTCGCTTTCCCTTCATTGAGTTTCAAATGGGAGTGCTGAGGTTCTTGGACTGCGCTCCCACCCAAGTGCACCCCAATGCATGGGGCTTGATCTGTGCTTTGGAAGTGCTGGACGAGCACTTCAACTTCAAACCCACTATGGCAATGCTTTTTTACTATTGCCAAGTGGTACACCGGACGAAAAAAAAGGTGCTATGAGCTTTATGACTCTCCGCTATGATGCGAAGGTCATCAACTTTGAGGCCTTCACTAAATCTACTAAGGTAGATGGGCAGTCATTCAAGCACTACTACATAAAAAATCCGGATCCAACCCAACAAGCCAGTCTTCTGGAGGAACAAGAAGGGTCTTCTTAAGTTCCTCATCAACTGGACCCATGAATATTTCCTACTCACTTCCCATGCCTACTTCACTGAGGAGAATGAGCTATCCCCTTATTCGGTTGAAGTTCTAAGTGCCTTGCAAACATACTCTTCAAAATGTGGGAAATTTTCTTGCAAGCGTCTGCTGGGGTCTAATTTTATTCAGAACAAATATCTAAGTAATTTTCTTGCTGTTAACTTTTATTGTTTGAATACTGGTATACGTACACTTGAGACTGGCATAATTTCCCTTGTTTATGCAGAACAAATAAAGAAGTTGTGCCCTGCTATAGACAACCTAAAGGGTTTATTGGCTGAAAGAGATTCAGCCTCCAAAGAGAACAATATTCAACCAAAAAGTAACACCATCAAGGCACGCATTGAAACCATCTCCTTGACATCCACTATGACCGGTGAGGTACCACTACTGGAGAACACCGGACAGACTGATAACACACAGCCTGACACAGAAAAGGAGAAGGAAAAAGAGAAGAAGAAAAAAAGGAGAAACCAGCGGGATGCTAGCGCATCTAAACCATCTTCTCCTTCGCGGGTCAAAAAATATAAGGCCCTGGAAGAGACCGGGGTGACCAATGCTTAAAAAAGAAAGAAGGTCGTCACCGCCACAGAAGCCTCTTCTGACTATGAGGCTGAAGTCGGGCCAACCCTTAACGTTGACATTTCCATACCAGCAGTGACATGTTCTCCACCAACCACTTCCTTCCTATCACCCTTCTTAAAGTACGAGGGGCCTATGCTTGCTACACTTCCCAAGCCAACATACAAGCTTCGCCCCACATTAAAAGTTGCTGAAATTAAGAAGGCTTGCCAAGCTGACAGATGGAAACTACTTGAACTGTCTGGTCTCCCCCATTCTCTGAGTAGAATAATGGATAACAAAGAAAAAGTTTAAAAATTAAGCGCTCAAGTGGAGGAGCTTATTGTTTCCTCTACCAAGGATAGGTTGAACATAAAAATCACTGAAGAGCGGCTGCAGAAGGCTAAGGAGGAGATTCTTGAGCAATTCTATGAAGTATCCAACTTGAAAGCTGTTGTGAAGGGGCTAGAGGAGAAGGTGCTAAGTTATCTGAGGAAAACAAAGAAGTCCTCAAGCTGAAAGGAGAGCTTCAGGTGGAAAAAGATAAATCATCCAAGCTAACTGAAGATATGCAAGCTCTCGAGGCCAGAAGCTCAAAGCAAGCTGAGAAATGAGTTGCTAAGGAGAAGGAGCTGCTTCAACAGATCGAAGAGCTCAAACTAGGGGGTGCTGACACTGGTTCGCTGGAGGAAGAGAACGCCAAACTGAGGGAAAGCCTTGCTAAAGCAAAAGCTAGAGCTAAACGAGCTGTGAAGATTTTTACCAATGTGGTGTATAACTCTTTTGGCGGGGCCATCTGTCAAATCTTCTACCGTAACCCCGACGTGAAACTCAACCTATATGGGTTGCATCCTTTTTACGAGTTTCACAGAGGGAAGTTAGTTGCTGTAAGAGATGGCTGCCATGTAGAAACTGGTGACTCTCTGTATGAATTATCGCCTCTCCCTGAAGGATAAAGCATGGAACCTCCTCCAGCCACCCCTGGACCTGAGAACGAAGAAGAGGAAGAAACCAAGGGGGTGACGTTGGAGGTAGTAGGACCCCTGAAGACAAGGCCGAAGATGAAAACAAGGCTTCTGAGGATAGCCAAGCCCATGAAGAAACCCACGATGATGCTTTACCTTCTTAGTTAAATCTCTGTTTTAACATGTAGTGCTGTGTTCCGGGATCAGCTCCAATGTTTGAACCACTTCGAAATATATTTGAGACTTTATTTCTGCTATGCCAATCTTTTGACATCTCCTTGCTTATTTTGCTTAAGTCTTTGATGAAACATTTACCTTAGAGTCTTCTCAAAAGGATTTTAATTTCGTGTAACATTGGCTTCAAGACTTACATAAAAACATTTACCTCCGTTTAACTTAAGCTTATTCATTTGTTTATATGAAGTTATAGCGTCTTGTTAGGCTGCATAAAAAATAAGACTTGCACCACTCGTTAGGGTTCGGTATGGCCTTGAATAAGGACCAATCCTCGCCTCTCGTCGAGGTGAAGTTAAATTAAGGTACCACTCGTAGAGTTATGTCATCAGTTATTGATCAAGTAACTGAGACTATCCATCCAGAGGGTTATTCTCCATGGCTAATTATAGAATAGGTAATTGGGGCATCACTCGTTGGGGTCGGGTATGGCCTTAAATAAGGACCAATCCTCGCCATTCGTTAGGGCTATTTTCCATGCCATTCGTAAGGCAATGTCGTTAGTTAGAGATTAGGTAACTGAGACAAAGACTTGACTTGCACCACGCACCAGGGTCTGGTATGGCCTTGAGTAAGGACCAATCCTCTCTACTCATTAGGGTGAAGTTAGCTGAAACACCACTCATAGAGTTATGTCATCAATTATAGAATCTGTAATTGAGGCTATCCTTCTAGAGTGTCATCATCCACACCGTTCACCAAGCTTAAAAGCATAAAGTAAAGAGAAGTGAAAATAACACTTTAATTAATGAACTATCTCATTAAAATGAACAATGTACAAGTGATGCATAGTTGGGGTCATGCCTCGTTAAAACCTTCTTGAGAAAAACCCAATGGAAAAAAACTCAAGTTAGGAAAAAGAGTACATGTCGGCTTACCAACTAGCTCTAATAAACTCTTAAATTCTGTGTATTCCACTTGTTGCGAGTTGGTGTGCCTTCGAGGTTTTCCAACTGATATGATCCTTTTCCAGCAACCTCAGATACACGGTAAGGACCTTCCCAAGTGGGTGCCAACTTGCCCTGGTGCGTGAATTTATTTCCCACACTTACTTTCCTCAGCACTAGATCTCCAACGCCAAAGGCTCTGTGCTCGACGCGCTTATTGTATCGAAGGGCAGCCTTTGCCTTGATAGCTCGGTCTCTAATGTATGCTTCCTCCCTGAGCTCTTGGACAACATCGAGCTTTGAGGCCAGATTAAAGTTATTATTTTCTTTAGAAAAGTACTCAACCCTTGTCGAAGTCATTTGAAGCTCCACCGGTATCATAGCTTTGACACCATACGTGAGACAGTATGGAGACTCGTTTGTTGAGGAGTGTGGCGTGGTACGATAGACCTAGAGGACATGGCACAACTGATTTGTCCAGCCGCCCGTAGCTTCTCCCAGACGCTTCTCGAGGCCCTTCAGCACCTTTCTGTTGGCTACCTCAGCTTGGCCATTAGTCTATGGATGCTCAACAGATGAGAAAATCTGTATTATCGCCAGTCCTTCCAACAACTCTGTGAACTTTTTATCGGTATACTGGGTGCTGTTGTTAGTTATAATCCATGCTGGTACTTTGAACCATGCTATGATATTCTTATACATAAAAAGTCGGGTCCGGGCTAAGGTGATGTGCATCATTAGCTCTGCCTTAATCCACTTCGTAAAATAATCAACCCCCACAATGAGGTACTTGATGCCCCTTGGAGTATTAGGGAATGGGCCCAAGATATCTAATCCCCATTAGTGAAAGGGCATGGCACTACGAAAGTTAATAATTTCTCAGCCGGTGTGTAATGAAGGTTAGCAAACCTTTGACAGGGATCACATTTCTTCACAAACTCCATGGAATCCTTCTTAATTGTGGGCCACTAATAGAGAACTCTCAAGATTTTTCTCATCAAGCTCCGTCCTCCAGACTGGTGTCCACACTGGCCTTCATGTACTTCTTCCATGATATCTTGCACCTCGTTCTCGTTTAGACAATGAAGGTAGGGTATAGAGAACCCTCTTCTAAACAGCATCCCATCCACCATTATGAAATAAGGCAACTCCCTTCTAACTCTCCTTTTCTCAGCTTCATCAGTGGGTAGTTGTCCATTAACCAGGTATCAGACAAAAAAGACTACCCATGAATCATCATTGAATGCGTGAAAAGTAATGGCCATATGCGACAGGGTCAGAGGAATACTGGGAGTAGTCAAAGTGCTCTGGACTATAGTGGTAGTTTTCCCAGATTGCTTCGTACTAGCTAATCTTGAAAGAATATCTGCCCTGGTTTTCTCCTCTCATGGCACATGCTTAAATTCCAACACTACAAAACGCTCTTTCAACTTGTTGACACAGTTTAAATACAGTTAGAGCTGGGGCTCTCTCATCTGATACTCTCCTCATACTTGTGAACTCACCAGCTGTGAATCGCTACAAAGGGTCACCTCCGAAGCTCCGATATCCAAAGCTGCCCTTAGTCTGGCGAGACAAGCTTCATACTCAGCTTGGTTGTTGGAGGTCTTGAAGTTAAAATATAGGGATATCTCCAAGTGCATCCCGTCATCACTTTCGACTACCACACCTGTACCACTCCCTTTATTGTTGGAGAAACCATCAACATATACCGTTCAATGAGAGCGGGGGAGGGTTGGATCTGCTCAAGTCATTTCCACCACAAAATTTGCCAAAACTTGAGCCTATATTGCACCACGAGGCTTATCAGTCACATCGAACTCAGACAATTCGATTAACCATTTAATCATTCGTCATGCCAAGTCTGGCTTACTCAACACTGAGAGAAGTGGAAGATCCGTCCGCACAATGATAAGTCTTGAAAAGACTTAATTAAATGTCAATATTTATCCCTAATTGATGTGTAGGATAGAGTTTTATTATTAAGTTTAGAGGTAATTAGGTAAGTATTTTTCAATTAGGCAATTTTAATAATTAACTCTTAGTTTAGCATTTTTCAATTAAATTAATAATTAGATGACAACAAAATAGAAAAGAATATGTATTGAGCTAAAAAGGTCCTGAGCGTCATAGCGTACCTACGCTAGTGTTGTTTTGGTGTTGAATTGCAGGTCAGCGTACCAACGTCCGAATGCAGCGTGCCAATGCCCAATTGGAAGGAAAGATCACAGAGGCTCAATGTAGATACGCTGGACTAAAGTGTGTCTACAGTGAACCAAGCGTACTTATGTGGAACACCTACGCTGGAAGGAAAAAAGGGAACACGAATGTCAGTGTATTGACGTTTAACCAAGGCGTGCTTATGCGTGGCTAAGAAAGCAAAGGCCAGAGGTCCAGTGTACTGACGCTGCCTTTATGCCATGGTTACGCTGAAGAAAAAGGGAATTAGATACCACTCTAGGAAGTCAGCGTACCTACGTTGACTCCAGCTGTCACCCCCTAGTTTCCCTGACCC
The DNA here is from genome assembly GCA_037962975.1 of Clitoria ternatea. Lineage (NCBI taxonomy): Eukaryota > Viridiplantae > Streptophyta > Magnoliopsida > Fabales > Fabaceae > Clitoria > Clitoria ternatea. The sequence continues at coordinate 185,671,214 of CM075669.1, forward strand.
GAATCCCGATGTAACAAAGATAAATAATTAATAAAAAATGAGACTAAATTTTTCGCGTTTGAAATAACTTTGAGACACCTCAATGATTACACCAAGACTCGAACCACAGAAAACCGAAGAGTGAGATTTAATATTTTATAACTGGATCGTAAAATAAATCGCTCATGATTGTATACAAAAATAATAGAGTTTATAGCAGAAGAAGAATATGTATATAGGGCACAAGCCTAGTCCCGTATATAAAGATATGAGAAAAGGCTCGGCAAAGCATGCAACCAAACAACACAAGCCTATCAGGCCATGACCAATTTTATGCATAAATCACAAACATGCATTGCCTTAAATATATATATATATATATATATGTATCTATATGGTCATGCAACATACATCTTCAATATCCATATTCCACAATTGACCATATTCGGTTCAATCTTAATATCTTATATCATCAATACTTATACATTCCCAAGATGGGCTACAAGACCAACATCATTTCATTCATCAATAGGCATGGGTTCCAATACCCCAACTATCAATATGTCATCCACTTATATTATCATTTACAATACATCCGCCATTATCAATGATTATCAACACTATAAGGTACACTTTATTCACAATACAATGAATTACAACAGCTGCCGGCCAAGGCATTCCATTACCACTATTTTACCTGCACAAAAGCTTTAATTTAAAATATGAATACAATTGAGATTATGTGCATATGCATATTAACATCATGTATGTTTTGCTAAAATCATCAACAATCTTTATAATCTATTCATCTCAATAATATATATATCATGTATTCATCCATCCACTCATAGCAAAGCAATCACAGACACACATATTTTCTCATTGCCACAATGGGCCAACACCATCATTATCAATTATATATAAACATGCCCTTCATCATATTGGGCCATCACAACAGCATCATCATATACAATGTCTTTTCATTGTATTCACGTCACTTATATTTTCATGTTGTCTTTTAGGTATTCATTTACCCATCTCATCATCATCACATCTCAATCTCAATCATCATCACATTTTGGCATATCTTCATGCTATATGCAAATGCTCTTAGGCAAATGCATATGCACAATGGAATTACGGATCTGACTGTGGGAATAAACACCAAATTATGGGTCAAGTATAGGTGTGCTACTATGCCCCTACTGTAGTAGTATAATGTGTACACATATCTCTTAATGCATGCATAATCACCAATTTTACTGGTACCAAACCGCTATCGCCCATATGTAGCACTAGTCACCCCGTGATTTGCGGATCAACAACATGGCCTCACTTTCCAAAAGTGCTATAGGCCTCTCCCGAACACACATCAAGAGAGTCGTGCCCCGTCGGACACCGAGGTAACTTGCTCATCATAGAGCCACCCGCCCACTGGGCCTGCCACATAGGGTGCCTCGCCACCAATCTAAGGTAGCTTCGTGATTCCCAAAATCACTAGGGAATAACAACAATTTACCCGTGCACTGGGTCGCCCTCCCATTAGGCCTACCTATTGGTACCCCTAATATTCCATATAAGCAGCGTATGATATGCCATGGATGCAAATGCCAATCAATGCATTCTTACACTATGCATCCTATCATGTCACTCATCAATCATCATCATCAACACCAACACCACCATACAATCTTTTAGTGGATTTTAACATCGTTGGTTTTAGCCATTGTTCTCAAGCTTTAGGTGTGGCATTTCATTTTAACACATTTTATATCATACATGCAAGTCAATACTTGCAACAATCACAATGGCACCAATATCGTCAATAACATTCATCAACATCACCACATAATTTTCTTAGTGGATTTTTATCTCATTTATCGTTACCATTGTTTCATATATTAGTGTGGCATTACAATAATTCATCAATATAGTTCAAACCACATATACACAAGATCACACTTATCTTCATCACAATGGAATTCAACAAATCATCAATAAGAACAATCATCCATCATTACTCATTATCAACATTATCCTCGATTCGTCGATTTATAACAAACGCATTGTCATGCAATCTTCCCCTCATTAGTTTCGTCATGATACAAGGGCGTGTCTTATAACCACATCATTTAACTTTTCATTATCAAGCATCATAACATATCATTGTGGTGTACATTTATGTTTTCGTAACATATCATAGGTACATACATATTTTCTAATGTCTCAATCAATATCAAACACCACCAAGACACACCATCATCATACATCCCTAATACAATCTCTTGTTTTTACAAAAAAAAGGTTTTGAATAATAATAAGATCATGACAAATTTCAACATTAAGTTATAGGAGGGAAGTTCCTTTTTAGTCTTAAAAATAGTGACACATGTCACAAATATCACCTATTAGTCCCAATTTCATAACCATCAAAAGTTAGGCGCAAAACCCTCTTAAACTTGAGTTTTAGAATGTAGTTGGTCCGGTATTTTACGCCTAATGAGAGTTAGAAAATTCCAATTAGGGCAAGACCAATTTTCACACCTCTGTAGCATATTGATCTACAACTTTCATGAAGAAGTTGGAGGCTAAAAATGTCATAAGACACCCAAACGGGCCAAAAATAGCAAAAGAAACGCAGCAGTTGGAAAAAACAACATAATAATGGCCATAACAGGGTCTTGAATCGATTAAAGCCCGTATGAATCGATTCAAGCATCCCAAAAACTTAAAATTTGACAAACAAAGGGCCTAGAATCGATTCAAAACCCGTATGAATAGATTCAAGCATGGTGAAATTGAGGAACAGTAATTCCATGGAGTCTTGAATCGATTCAAGGCTTCGCATGAATCGATTCAAAGCCCTGGAAGTCCTTATATTTGGAAACAGAATGCATTGAATCAATTCAAGCCCTGGCATGAATCGATTCATGCATTCCCAGCAACCTTTTCACTCTAAAAACACCATCCTATAACCCCATTCATCAAACCTAACATTCATTATGTTTAAAAACACCTTCTCATGGGATTTTAACTCAATAAATCATGTATCTATATACACACATACATAGTCCATTTCATAATTGATTATTCACCAAGAATTACATCATTTCCTTCAAAAAGATTCAAAACTCTTAAGGCCATCTCACATACATATTCATATCATTTTCAAGGCCAATAAATTGCTAATCATTTCATCCAACAATCATCACTCAACTCATCTTATCAACACAATCATGGCAAGGCAAGCATGAGTATAAACCATATACATTCATCATCAACCATTCAACTCATGAAAATTTGAAATATAAACTCCTCTCTTACCTCAAGAGAAGAATCAAAACTTGAATGCTCCGATTGTTCTGCCTCATCGTCCGGAATACAATCTACACATACATACATACATTCAATCCATGAGCCATCATAAGGAATCATCACAATTCTAATAAATTCCTAACATTACTTAGGGCTTGTGTCAAGTCTTAGGCTTGCTAAAACACCAATTCACATACTTGTGTTAGGCTTCCGGAATTCCTTTTCCAAAACCAAGATTTTCTAAATCTCAAAGGGTCAACCAAACTCAACAACAACCATATCACATCCCTTATCCATAATATATCCAATTATCATATAAATCATCCATTTGTCATCATTGTCACTCAAGTTCATTATGAGCCCTCTTAACTTCATTTAAAGCTTTCATCAATTAATAATTTCACATGGCAACATCATGGCCTAAGTCCTCATCAAATCCTCACCAAAATTCAACAACCTCAAATATCAATATCAATGATTCCAATCATATTTTCTAAACCCAAGAGTCACCCTCATGACAACCAATTCACCAATTCACCCATCTATGCCAAAAGTCCCTATTATCATCATTTCTTAAGGGTTTCATACAAATTGGTAGGCATCAATTCCATCAATTCACATACATCATTACAAACATTATATCATCATCAAAGTGCCAATCAATGTAAACAACACATAATTTTCCCAATGGTCACCTACCCTATGGTTTGGGTTTCACATGCATAAACCATCATACATAACATCATGAACTTAGTTCACATTTTTCATCAACATCAACATTAAATTTCAATGCTTCTAAAATTCCATTCCCCTCAAATAAATTACTCTAAGGCATCCAAACCATCAAAATCATCATTTGGGTCAAAACCCCCAAATCACCACACTTAGGGTTTTTTTCTCTAAAATCACCAAATCAACCACTACAACCCATTTCATGAATCCTCATAACTCAATATCCCTTATTCTCATACATTTACAAAACCATAATCAAAATCACTTCTCAAGCCCTTCAAACTTAGGGTTCATTATTTCCTTCAACACCCAAAGTTTCTAACATCACCATTTCAAGCCTAACAACATCCAAATCACAAATAAAACATTAAAGAGGCAAGAAACCTTACCTCACATCCATTCTCATTGCCAAATGAAAATAGGAAGAAAGAAAGAATAAGATGGTCCAAGCTTTGCCCCAATGTCCCATAAATGCTACATAAATCCATGCTTAGTTTTAATTTTCGGCAAGAAATGGAATGGAAGAGAGGTGGGTTCAGATTTGGTGGAGAGGGAAGAGGAGAAGAAAAAAAATGAAGAGTGGGTGGGGAAGAAGGAGAGCACACGGTGGTAGAGGAGAAAGGGAGAGAATTTGTGTAAAAATTAGACATTGTCTAATGGTTAAAAGGGTGCCTCTAGTTACTTTTTCCAATGGTCCAAAAATCCTATTACCCAATGGATAGAAGAGAGTAAAGTGGATTGTGAAAGTGGACGGTGGAAATGGAGAGGGAAAATGGGATTTCATATTTTCTTTTAATTCTATTTAGCTCGTATTTTCTCTGTTTAATAATATATGCCGTGTCCAATTAATTATCTCCTTAACACCAAAAATTATTTCAATTATACTACCATAACCATAATAATTTCCTAAGTATTCTAGACCAATCAAATATCCAATTTGACCAAGTAAGTCCCATACTATCCGTTAAATCATCCAGTTCTGGTAGATCTTAATTTACCGATGATTCACCTCTAATATCAAATCAATTTCCCCATAATTATTGGACCATCAATAATTAATTATGATTATTCAATAAATTTATTTTCTTCAAAATTTAGGATGTTACAATCCACCCCACCAAAAAGAAATTTCATCCTAGAAATTTGACATCGATATACATCACAAGGCCACACCTAAGGCCATACACCAATAGAGTCCAATGACACCATAAAATAACATCGGACTTCCCAAAGTCTACAGGACATAATCATCATTATTCCTTTGTTCTAAGCATAAAATCTCACATATCCAAGACGTGTTACAACTCATCGATTCTCAATTCATCCGACTTAACTCACACATTTATATCTATTAGGGAATCCCTAGTGCATGAGCAGCAAAAATACAAGGATTCCCATAGGATTTGCAAAGCACCGTGTTTCAAAGCATAAGACAAACACAAAAAAAAATATTATGTTTTAGGATTACCTCTTAAAAAAAATCGAATCGAAGCAGTCATAGCCTCGTCCTTTAGGTGTCCACACGAGTACTCCCACCCGAAATGCTACACCTTCCAAATGCTAGTTTAACGGCGTGTAGCTTTTGCAGCTTTTGCATATTTTGTGTCTCTTTTTGGTTAGCCGCCTATGAGCATCTTATGCTCTATTTATAGGCTTAGGTTTGACCTAATTTTCTCTCGAAAGAGTGGGCTCCTTACTCATTCTAAATGAATTAGGCCTAATAGTTTTATTTTAGTCCAACTAAAATAAAAAGCTATTTTCTGATGGGCTTACTCTATGTGTGTGACCCTATAGGTAAAATACTCGGTTATATTAATAATAAACTATTTTATTATTAATATAAAATAAGAGCGGCATCTAGCAATGCATCATTATGTCCAAATATTATTTATTATCAACATAACCTATAAGTGATAATTATTTTATATGTTTATTCTTTTTGTCACGATATCCTAATTAGGCCCAAGGCATGGTCACGTCATCCTTGAACGGTCCAATTTATTTTACTTGATATCGGAGTAGACTTTATTCGAATAAATATCTACTATTTATTCTTTCTAGCATGACCATGCATTTCCTTAGTCTTACTCTATCAAGTGGCCTATAGATATCACTCTTGTCACATAGGAGAGACAAATCCCATCTACATCACTCACATCCCTCTGCATAATTTGTTCATTGTGTAACCACAACCTTTATAGTCCTCTTGTTGTAGAAGACGTTTGATTGTATTAAAACAACAAACTCCTTATGTAGGAATCGTAGTGACTTCAGGTCAAAGGACTACATATACCATTATCACATTGAGAATTGTTTATGACATTCATGTAATGATCCATGCAACGTTCTCATGGTGGGTCTGTCTAGTACATCATTACTCTTAATGTGTACCCGTGTAAAGACTTGAGATCATGTATATCCATGATCTGTGAGATCAGATCATCAGTACACTCACACACTAGTCTTAATGTATTTACATGTCCCCACTTAAATACTTGACTAGGGACATTTTAAGAATAATCTCATATGACCTATTACTCCAAGGATAAATAAAGGTTGTTAAAGTGTTTAACAAAAAATGACTTATTCAAAATGATACGTCCTATATAGGCTTTTAGTGCATATTTCCAAGAATCTCCCGCTTGCACTTAGAGCCGATAAGGTTAATGCCCAATGACGTCTATAGTGCCCTCATGCTTTTACTAAGTAAGTCGTTTTACTAGTGGGTTCCCAACAATTTGTTCGGTATGCACATTGCATATTTTCATATCTTCCAAAGATGGAACTATTTAAGTATATGCTTGGATTAATCCATTTCCTTATATTGTTCTATGGTTTGATTGTCATCACAGTGGAAACTCATAGGGTATAAAACATTTGAAATGATTAAATGTAAATTGACTTCTTTTGTAATTTAACATAGCAAAATACTTATATTTATTAGTAGAACCAACGATTGTTTCTTGCTTTGAACCTTTCAAGCATACATCGCAACCATCTTGACAACACATATACTTTGATTGCAATCTTCAGTCTTTCAAATTAATCAAAAGATTGGCATCGATGTAACCTTTACAACGAGCTTATCTTTCATTTATCAAGATCAAATCCTTAGTCCTTCTTAAGTGTTTAAGGATACTCTTGACTATAGAATGAGAATATTATTAGTTCTAGAAGAAGCATGTCTTCTACATGTAATACTAGAACTATAATTGTGCAATTACTAACTTTTTTATAGTCATAAGATTTATCTTCATTCTTTAATGAAGATTCTAGCTTCTAAAAGCTTGCTTTAGTCCGTAAATAGAACATTTACAGTTTACATACCTTCCTAGATGTTTCAGGCATAAAAGGCCTTTAGGTTGTGTCACATACACATCCTAAAGATGATTTCCATCTTGACATCTATCTACCATATCTCATAATGGTGGTATGTTGATAGAACAAGCAGGATCTAAATGGTTTTTAAGCTAATTGAATTTTGTTAATCTTGCTTTTAAAGGTACTTTTATTACCATCCATGTTTAGTTTTCCTTTTGAAAACCCACTTGCATCTTATAGGTTTTACCCTTTAGGTACGTCAACCAAGGTTCATACCTTGTTAATATACATGGAACCCATTTCAAATCCCATGGTCTTATGCCATGTCCTAGAATCTAAACTTGCATTGGCCTCTTCATAAGAAGCTTGGTCATTTAGCAATATGTCTCCTTCCTGATTTATAAGATATCCATATCTTTCAGGTTTGGTGACATATCCTATTTGATCTTACGTAAGTCTTGTGCTACCAGAGGTAAGGATGTCATAACACTTTGTGATTTCTGCTCTAAGTCCATCCTTTACTTTTAAATGCTTTGTGATACTTGAATTTCTTTAAGTTCTACCATTCTCCCACTTATTCTTTAAGGGATGTACACTTATTCAAGAATACAACATTCTAAGCAACAAGCCTTTTATTCTCAAATGGATTGTAGAACTGATAACCCTTAGCTTTCTTTGGGTATCTCACAAAATACATTTATCTAATTTGGATCTCACCTTGTCAGAGTAGGATGCTCTATAGAAGCATCATAGTTCCAGATTATTAGTAAAGACATACTAGGTTTCTTCCTAGTCCATATCATATATGGTTTCTTTAAGAAAGTCTAAGATGGAACATGGTTAAGTGTGGAAATTTTGTTAATAAAGGAATGCTGAAGGAGTTAGAGATGTTTGATAATAATCAATAATCAAACTATGTCCTACAAGGTTTGACTTTCCCCCATAAAGATGCTATTAAGGCATTCGATGAGGAATGAGTTAAGAGGTAATCTCTCACTCTATTAGATAGTTATCAAACTTGTAGCTCAAATTATTTGTTATCTTGATCTAATCAAGAGGTTTAATTCTCTTGCCAATTTGGTTTTTCACTTCATTATGAATTCTTTGAACTTTTCAAAGACTTTCTAACTTATGTTACATAAATCCATACTCATTGACTTTTCAATTAGTATGTTAAAGTATTGAAAAACATATCTAGTTATTATTCCAATAGGCCCATATACATCATCATGTATTAGATAATAGATTACTCATCTTTTCAATGAATGAGGTCTCAATTATCTCTCCAATAAATAAGATTTACATGTCTCCATTGATTCCATAATCAAAAGAGTCCATATAACCACATTAATGGTATTTCGAAATGTGTTTCTTATCCATTTACCTTAGGAGACAATACCATGTAAGTAAGGTTCAAAATCACTTATTTTAACCTACTTTGATAGTTGTTATAGATGGGTGTTTTGAGATTTAGGATGTGGAACCCATTACTCAATTGTGCATCAATATCCATTTGAAGAAATAAAGTTATTTTATGATAAGAAAAACATTTCTTGTCCAACAAGAAATAATATGCACAATGTCTAGTTTACTAACTAACCCAATAGGTAAAGATCTTATCTTTATTGTAGCAACTTTTGCTCAATTTTACACAGATTTCTCCACCCTTAACAAGTGATCTACTTCCTTGATCTTTCAAAATTTGAGATCTACTACTACTATCTGATACTAATGTTAGTGAAGTAAAATAACTTGACTTCTATAACATGACCTGTAGTGGAAGTCTTACTTCCCTTGAACTCCTTCAAGTTCTTTAGACAAATTATTCCAATGTCTTATTTGGCTAAAATTGGAAACAATTTCCTTTCTTGATCACCTTTTAGACTTCTAGACCAACTTGGCCTTAATAAAGTCTGTATACAATCATATCGTATATCTCCCATATATTCATATTGCCTTTTACAGCTCAGAGTTTATGCAGACTCCATAGGGTATTCAAGATCCAACCATAAATGATATATAAGCCAAACATGACACACTGTCGCTTTATCTTTAATGAAGATAATTCTCAAGTCTCAATACCTATCTAGGCATTTGTCTAGATAAAGTGTCCTTCCAAAGGAAAGATTGCAACAAAACAATATTTGGTTTGTCATGGTTATTCTAAAACAAATTACATGAAAATCTATCACTTCTATTTAAAACATATTTAAATTTTGGTCATTAAATAAATATGTTGTCTCCCACTATTTTGATTCAAAAACAAATACCCTCACTAAATCAGAAAAAATCCCGTTAGAAGATTTTTCTAGTGGGCCAAGATCCATATTTGGCCTAGTATTGAGTCAGCTTTGGCTGATTGCCCAACCCTTGGTTATTTAGGTAGGAAACACATTTCCAATTGAATCTCATGTAACTCTTGGATGATTAAGTGGGTAACTCTTTACCCTTATTCATCTTATGAATTTAAGCTCAATCCTTATACCTCTAAGTTATTTTCAATCCAATTGAAAAACTTAGTTAAGTTTAGGCCTAATAAAAACAATTTGGATATTACAATTATCCTATCGCGCCTTACTAATATAAATGATAGCACCTTACTTTGGTAGGCCCACTATTTATTGACATTAGTCTTGACGAGTGTTACTTATTAGAAGGCGTTTAAACTTAATATTAACGCTTCTAGGTTCTTCAATCTGATTAAAGTTACCTAGATAAGTCCAATAACAATGGCTGGATAATCCAATTATCCATCATCCTTTACTAATATCAATAAAAGCACCTTGCTTTGGCAGAACCTACACTTTATTGAAACTAGCATTGATGACTGTTGTTTATTAGAACGCGTTTTAGACTGTTCATACCTTTAGGCTTTCCCAATCCAATTGAATAATGTCTATTTGAATAAAACTTAATAAGTTATACTTGGATAATCCAATTATCCAATCATGTCCCACTAAACATAAATAAAGACATCCAACTATGACATGACCTACACTTTATTTATATCAAGTTAGACATTATTACTTATTGGAAGGCATGATTGTCGGGCTTGAGGGATTTTAATTTTCTTATTGTTCATTACCGACTTTCATTAAACGCTTTAACACAAAACAAAACCCCAAAACATGCAATCAAAATTGTGAGATAGTTATGGTCTTCCTAGAAAATAAAATAAACCTAAAGGAACCATGGTGTCTTGACTTTGTGAAGTCCTACTTTTTGAAACCACCATCCTCCTAGAGTCACCACTCCTTTGTTCCTTTCAAGGTCATATCCACCAAGAGTCACCACTTTAGGTTTCTTCTAGGTCTCCACCTTGTTGGCTTTTCCAAGATTACAATGTAATAAAGAAAACTCGTTTTACATACGAGTGAAGGGTTTGGAGAAGAAATTTTAAGAATAGAGAAAGGCACAACACGCAGGCTGTATTTAAAATTAAATAAAAAATCTAAGACCATAACCATTCACCACTGGACGTGTTAATTAATCAATTAATAGAGTAATCAATTGTATTTAAATAAAATAAATTTTAAAACACATAATTAAACACGTGGCGTCATAAAAGCAAAACTACACAAAGAAGTTTAGCGGCTCTGTTGACCGTTTAACAGAAAGGGTCAAGGGGTGTTCCAACCCAAAAATTTACTACTGTAATCAGGTTAGCTCCCAGGAAAGAGAGATGGGTCCGGAGTGACCGCTTAAGTACCAAGTTTTTCCTAGCCAGAACGTCCCACTGACCATTAACAGCTCAAAATATTCGATTATGATTTCAAACAATTTGAAATCTTAAATTTTGAAACGGCCAAGGTTTAACTTTTAAACCTTATCTTTTGACCCATACAATTATCCTAAAATAAGAGTAGTCAAGGTTTAACTTTTAAATCTTATCTCTAGAGTCTCAACAATCATCCTATTTTTTAGGAACGATCAAGGTTTAAATTTTAGACCTTATCTCTAGAGTTCAAGATATTTTATTTTGAATCCTATTAAATTTGATAAAGATCTTATCTTTAATTTGTAACTTTTACAAATCCTATCAAATTTATTAAGGATTAAATATTTGATTTTAAAATTATTAAATTTAATAAAGATCTTATCTTCTATTTGTAACAATTACAAATTATATTAAATTTAATAAATATGAATCAATATGTAACTCCTATAAATCACATTAATTTTAAAAAGATCACATATGATGCAAATCCTATTAAAATTAATAAGAATAAATTATTTAAATTTGTAACTCTTACAAATCATATTAATTTTAAAAAATCACATATGATGCAAATCCTATTAAAATTAATAAGAATAAATTATTTAAATTTGTAACTCTTACAAATCACATTAATTTTAGAAGGATCACAAACGATGCAAATCCTATTAAAATTAATAAGAATAAATTATTTAAATTTGCAACTCTTACAAACTTTAAATTTAACAAACAATTAACATTTGATTTGATACTTTTACAAATCAAATTTAAAATATAATATTAAAATCAAATATTTTATTTGTAACATTTACAAATAAATAAAATACCATTACGGCTAGGTTTCAACTTTTGAATCCTAGTTTTCATTATGGCTAGGGTTTAACTCTTAAACTTTCTAAACACAATCTCACATGAACAATTCATATTAGAAAAGAGAAAGCATATAGACGTGCATTGCATACAACCCTTGATTTCAATTTAATTAAATAGACATAAAACATGCCTTATAATTAGAACACATATAAAACAATCACCATTGCAACATACAACATGTTCATATAATAAAGCATATCCCAAAAACATGTTCTTTAATTAAAATGTTGAGAAAAGCAATCAATATACATAAAAAATAAATTGATATTAGCTTTCAAAAGGTGCAACCTTTGCAACATATCTCATAAAAAAGCAAACCTTTACATAATATCTTATTAAAAATGCAACCTTTGCAACATATCTAATAAAAGATGCAACCTTTGCAAAAGGATTCAACCTTTACAATTCTTTTCATAAAAGAAATTTTATTTTATTTTTTACATGTTCTTTAAACAAACATTTGCCCAAAACACGGTTTTGCAACCAGGCTCTGATACCACTGTTAGGGAATCCCTACTGCATGAGCAGCGGAAAGGCAAGGATTCCTATAGGATTTGCAAAGCGCCGTGTTTCAAAGTATAAGACAAACACAAAAAAAATATTGTGTTTTAGGATTACCTCTTGAACAAAATCGAATCGAAGCAGTCATAGCCGCGTCCTTTAGGAGTCCACACGAGTACTCCCACCAGAAATACTACACCTTCCAAATGCTAGTTTGACGATGTGTAGCTTTTGTAACTTTTGCGTATTTTGTGTCTCTTTTTGGTTAGCCGCCTATGAGCATCTTATGCTCTATTTATAGGCTTAGGTTTGACCTAATTTTCTCTCTAAAGAGTGGGCTCCTTACTCATTCTAAATGAATTAGGCCCAATAGTTTTATTTTAGTCTAACTAAAATAAAAAGCTATTTTCTGATGGGCTTACTCTATGTGTGTGACCCTATAGGTAAAATACTCGGTTATATTAATAATAAACTATTTTATTATTAATATAAAATAAGAGCGGCATCTAGCAATGCATCATTATGTCCGAATATTATTTATTATCAACATAACCTATAAGTGATAATTATTTTATATGTTTGTTCCTTTTGTCACGATATCCTAATTGGGCCCAAGGCATGGCCGCGTCATCCTTGAACGATCCAATTTATTTTACTTGATATCGGAGTGGACTTTATCCGAATAAATATCTAATATTTATTCTTTCTAGCATGGCCATGCATTTTCTTTGTCTCACTCCATCAAGTGGCCTATAGATATCACTCCTGTCACATAGGAGAGACAAATCCCATCTACATCACTCACATCCCTCTGCATAATTTGTTCATTGTCTAACCATAACCTTTATAGTCCTCTTGTTTCAGAAGACGTTTGATTGTATTAAAACAACAAACTCCTTATGTAGGAATCGTAGTGACTTCAGGTCAAAGGACTGCATATACCATTATCACATTGAGAATTGTTTATGACATTCATGTAACGATCCATGCAATGTTCTCATTGTGGGTCTGTCCAGTACATCATTACTCTTAATGTGTACCCGTGTGAAGACTTGATATCATTTATATCCATGATCTGTGATATCATTTATATAGGCTTTTAGTGCATATTTCCAACAATATCCAGTACCACCAGATAGACTCAAACATTCACCATAAGTAGTTACAACCTGACTTGCCCAACTTAAGTGTCGTTGCATCTGACATACAGGAAGGCGTCCCAATCCTGTAGTGGTTACCACAAACACATAAGGTCGGCGCATAAGTGCATGTTACCACAATACCTATGGCATGCAGAGTCATATCAGGACAAGTACCTTCAATTCTTATCACTCACATTATTCACACTTGTTTAAATAATACCAACTCACCTGAGACTTAATGGTATTTGGCTCAAGTCTACGACCCTCATACTCGTATCAAATTGTCACTATACATATAATCTGACATCAATCACGCCGTATTAATCACCATAACCATATATTGGTATAATCATAATAGACTCTGAATCATCACAGGGTAAATACCCGATCATTGGGCTTTATCCATCCAGAAGCCACGATCAGATAGCCTAATAATCATTTGTTTCACTCACATATTGTCGGCTATAATTTAATTCAAGCCTAAATGAGTCACTAAACTCACATTAAGTGTGTAATCACAAGGCCATAATAGGGTTCATAATCATATAATAAGCTTCCACACTAGTGAATCTCCTCATAGATCACGATCAAAGTCCATAAGTTGGATGTATAACTCATATCATATTGCATCACTATGTGGTTTCTACCATCAATATAGCACCCTTCAAATAAAAAGGGAGGTAATGTCATGGTTAAATTTCTATTTACCGACCCATAATCACACACATCATCTCCACGTTATACCATAATCCATAACTATTCTCATGATCACAATGCCAAGGGTACACCATTTAGCCAAAATTCATACCACAAATCATATATCATAGTCAATACCAAAGTATACCCTGAATTTCAACATCATCATTCACCAAATACATAGGGGTTTATGTTCATTATTCGTATCCCATCACTTATCGGCTTTAACCCCAACTATTCATCTCACAACTCATTTTACTATGGCTCAACAGTTCACAAGGTTCGACTGATCATTAGACATAGAAAATCTAAGGTTTACTTAATACCCAATGTGGAATACTCCCATGATACTCAACATCCTTAAGGATGGCTCATAAAATGGCATAGAGCCTAGACCGACATAGGGTTTAATTCCACAAGGTTTGATCTTTTTAAGATCACATCAAGTCATCTGGGGTTACAACATCTAGAGGGTCAAAATTAAATCAATTATTCACTCAGTTCACAAATATAAAACCAAGTCCAACCCCGATCATGTGCATACATAATTTCACATTCAATCATCTTATCATTTATTCATGTTCTCAATCTAAGGAGACATTGCAAATCAATTGCATCATACATATATAGTGTTGTGCCTAAGGATATAAAACCCTTCATTCAAATTAGTATAATCAATCATTTCATTTTATCTTTCAACAATAACTTAATGAATCATTTCATTACATAAATACTCGTGTTAGGGAGTTCTTTCACTATCATTCGTTCTATCCATCCTAGCACATTAACCATTCACGTTCAATAGACATACCATGGTTAGGAATCATAAACATGATTCATACAAGAGACCTAATTAAATAATTCAATTTAACATATCAAAAGGCCTCAATATATATGGTCTACCAGCATCTCAATTCTCATTTAATATCTCCTATCCATGATCAACACACGACATAAGTCCATCATCAAATCAATTCACATTCAATATATCATATCCATGATCACACATGGTATAAATTCATCATTATATTATTTCATACTCAATGTATCAATATCAAATGCATAATATCAATGTATTCATCATTAGAAGGAAATAGTGTAAGAAACTTGGCCGTACTTACATAAACAACCATACCTATCATATTGAATAATTCATTTTCATGTGTTCAATTCCATGAGTCAACCATAATCATAAGTTTACCAATAAGCAATTATGCTTCACAAGTACATCATACAACCTCCATAATAATGGGTATACTTCCATAAACATCAATCATAACTCAACATGAATGATTCATAAAGAATCCTCAATAAGCAACAACGCCCCTATAATCAATTCACAATTCTTAGACAATTAGTCCTTTATAAATCCATACAGGGCAACCAATACTTAGCATAGTATCATCCTTAAGATAATTGTCACTCTTAAATCTATACAGAACAACCATATTGATAAGTACTTATTTTATGATTAAATTCATGACTCAATTGGACTCATTTTCTGAATAACTTAACTAAATTGATAAATAATTGAGCTTAATTTTTATTGTAAATAATGTATTATGTAAAGAGGCTTGAATTGTCAAAATTAGTGAAAAAGTTGTCAAAAGCCTTGAAGAAACCAAGAAGCACCAGAGCATCAAGCAAGGACGCTTGAGCGTGGCACATTGCACGCTTGAGCATGGAAGAAACAGAAAGCCTACGCTGCCCTTGCGCTTAAGCGAAATTGAAGAACATAACAACAGCATGTCACGCTTAAGCGCGAGCCCGAGCTTACTTAAGCGTGACCCTGGGCATGCATTGAAAGAAAGCAAGTAGCATCAGACCCCCCCCCCCACACTTGAGCGTGAGAAGGGGACGCTCAAGCGTGAACCCGAACGCGCTTGAGAGAGGCTGAGCGTGGCTTGAGCGTGAGTTGAACATTCTGCACAACAAGCACACGCTTAAGCGTGGCCATTCTCAGCTTAAGCGAGAAGCAAACAGTGAGCATCAGGACCTTCCTCGCTTAAACATGAGCTAAGCGTAGGATTGTGCATAACTTAAATTCAGCATCAGCCTCCTTCACGCTTGAGCGTAAGAAAGGGACGCTCGAGCGTGTGTCCAAGCGCGCCTGAGCGTGAAGTAAGCGTGGATCAAGCGTAGAACACGAATGCTAAACAGGAGAACCACGCTTAAGCGTGGTTAAGGAAGCTTGAGCGTAAGACAACCAGTGAACATCAGTACCCTTCACGCTTGAGCGTGACCATTAAGCTCAAGCGTGACTCATGTAGTATGGGATTTTTAATTTAATATTCACCAATGGTGCGATGCCAACTCAACCATTTTCTCGTGTTTCTGCATGTCTCCGAATATTCCTTCATGGGGTTTATGCAAGTGGCAAGGGAAGCTGAACCATAACTCCTATAAATCAAGCAGAAGACAGGACATCAAGCATAAGATTCATCCCCTGTATTTCCCTCACAATCCAACCTTTTCCACTATTTTCTGTATTCATATTTTAAAGGTGAAAATGCAAAGCATGAGTAACTAAACTCCCTTATGGGATTGGCTGTAATCCATTCAACATTGAAGTAATGTTGTTGTAAGTTTTTATTTAGTAATGAGATTTGATAAGTTTCTGTATTTCCTTCTGAGTTTAATGCCTGAAAGTACTTGATCACTATTTTCTTGTTTTAAGTTTTCTCAAGTATGCTGGGAAGTGACTTTTGAAAGCAGATCTGAAAGAAATACTTATTGTGAGTAGGTAGCCAGGGATGGCGTCTAACGCAATAAACGTCAAAACAATCGATCGATAATGCTGGGATGATTTCAAAGTGACTGAGGCATCAGCGGTTTGAAATCATTCTTATGAATTTTGTAGTCGAGGGATCGATACAAATGACTGTGATTGTGACGTAGAAATTATCTTTTTCGATTTACTTATATAAAAACTTATGCAGCTTACAGAAGGTGAAGATATGATGAAGCCAATCCCTATTTTACTAAACTGATTCTTTCTCAAAATTATTCACTGTTAGTCGTTGCAAAATTTTATTCTCTGTTAGTTATTCACTTTTTCATTCAACATCATTCCACAACAAAACAAACTAAAGACCTTCTGCCTAATCAATTCAAAACTAAGATCTTCATTCTAACACCTCCCTAGTGGAACGACAACTATACTATATTACAACTTCTGTGTTTAAACTTGGCACAAGCATTACATTGAGTTCATATTATACAAACTTGATTCTCTTTCATTGAACTCTTCATTCCAATATATGAAAAATACATCATCAAGTTTTGGCGCCGCAGCCGGGGAGGTGATTTAAGTTTGAATATTTTAGCATTGAATTGACAAGATAGTGTAAATAAATTTATTTTCAATTTGTTTTTAATTTTTGTAGCAACTTTGCTATTTTGAGTACTTGATTTATGATCTTGAGAGGACAGGTTACAAAAGAACAATTTGCATTCGATCCAGAGATAGACAGGTTCCTCAAGAAAATAAAGAAAGCAAAGCAGAACTTCCAAGCAGGACAAACCTCCTCTCATACAATGGATGTCAACAGCAACAACCAAAACCCACCAAGGAGAACACTTGGAGATTACACCCTGCAACAAGGACCTAGACACTACTCAAGCATTGCTATACCAAATACAATCAGGGCTATAGAAATGAAACCTGCCTTCCTTAGTTTAATTAGTTCCCATTAATTCCATGGAATGTCCAGTGAAGATCCATACACTCACTTGGCCACATTCTATGAATTAGTAGGAACAATGGGCTTTGAACAGGAAGTAATTGAAGCAGCATATCTAAGATTGTTTCCTTTTTCTCTTGCAGGTAAAGCTAAAGAATGGCTCCAGTCGTACCCAAATCAAAGCCTGAACAGCTGGGACACAGTGGAGGAGAAATTCCTACATAGATTTTTCCCACCATCTAGATTTATCAAGGCTAAATCAGATATTACAACATTTAAACAAAGCCATGATGAACCCTTTTGCGAGGCATGGGAACGTTTCAAATCTCTTCTAAGAAGATGCCCAAACCATGGCTTAGAAGATATTGCCCAATTGAATATCTTCTACAGTGGACTTAAAGTAGACACCAAAATGATACTGGATGCAGCAGCTGGAGGAACCATGATGACAGTAGATGCAGAGCAAGCTACAAGGATTATTGAAGCATTATCATCCACAGATTACCAAGCTCAGCATGACAGAACATAAGTCCAAAAGAAAGGAATGTTGGAACTCAATACAACAGATGCCATTTTGGCTCAAAACAAAATTTTGACACAACAAATTGAAGCTCTGTCACAGCAAATGGCAAATCCTCTACGGGAAACCAACAAGCACAAATGAGATGTGATTTTTGTGGAGGAGAACATTAGAATGGACATTTCCAAGGAGAGCAAGGAGACCAATCCATCCTATATATGAATAACCAAGGTAAGCAGGGTAACTTCAATAACAATGCTTACTCTAACAATTTTTCACAGGGATGGAGAAATAATCAAAATGGTGGATGGAAGCAAGAAGCAGGCACGTCCAACAGACAACAACCTTATCAGCAAGGCCCTTCGTTGACAGAAAGGACATCAAAACTAGAGGACACTCTAGAAAAATTCATGCAGGTCACAATCACCAATCAGAAAAACACCGATGCTTCAATAAGAAACCTGGAGACTCAAGTGGGGCAACTGGCTCGTCAAATCGCAGAGCATCATAACTCTCAATTTGGAGCCAACACACACCCAAATCCGAAGGAGCAATGCAAAGTAATCATAACAAGAAGTGGGAAGGTCATTGGACAACAAAAAGAGGATGACAAGGTGGAAGAAAAAGTGGAAGAAAATTTTGAAAAAGAAACAAAGGAGGAAGTTAGTGAAAAGAAAAATAAAAAAATTGAAGATGTACATATGAAGGAGGAAGTTGAAAAAGAAAAAAAGAAAGAAATAAAAGAAGGAAAGAAGAAGGTGGACGACCCAGCACCACAACAACTGAAAATTTTGCCGTATCCAAAGAACCTTTCAAAAATAGACAAGGAGAGGCAATTTGCAAGATTTATGGATATCTTCAAAAGGTTGAAAATAAACATACCTTTTGTGGAAGCCATGGAGCAAATGCCAACTTACGCTAAGTTCATGAAGGAGCTGTTAACAAAAAAGTAAAGATTTTCTGAAGAAACAGTGGAACTAGCCGCAGGATGTAGTGCCATCATTCAAAAAGCACCGCCACAAAAAACAAAAGACCCCAGAAGTTTTACAATCCCAGTGACTATTGGTAATTTACCAGTAGGAAAAGCACTCTTAGACTTGGGAGTAAGCATTAACTTAATGCCCCTCTCAATGGTGAAAAGAATTGGAGATCTTGAGGTGAAGCCAACATAGATGACCCTCCAACTTGCGGATCGATCTATGAAGTTTCCATATGGCATAGCTGAAGATGTGTTGGTAAGAGTTGACAAGTTTGTATTCCCTGTAGATTTTGTCATAATGGATATTGAAGAAGATGCAGAAGTGCCTCTCATTCTGGGGAGACCCTTTATGAAGATCGTAAAAGTAATTATTGATGTGGATGATGGAAAGCTAAAAGTAAGAGTGCAAGATGAGGAAGTAAACTTCAATGTGTTTGATACGATGAAGTATCCAAAGGAAAAACAACAATGCTTCAAAATTGACATTGAAGAAGAAGCCATCAGAGAACAAACCAGCGAATGGCTCAACAAAGATCCACTAGGTGAGCTAAACGTTGGAGCAAATAGAACAATGGACGAAGACGGGGGAAACTCAAAGGAGGACAAGCAAGACATTCAACAAGAAATTCATTATGAAAAGTTGTCACAAAAGACAAAAGAAGTTGTCCCACTGAAAGTGGAGTTAAAAGCCTTACCTTCACACCTGAAATATGTTTTTCTTGATGATAATAACCAAAAACCTGTTATTATTAATAGGGAATTGACAGGTACAGAAGAAAGGCAATTGATTCAAGTCTTGAAAGAGCACTCAACAGCAATTGGATAGAGACTGGAAGATTTGAAAGGAATAAGCCCAGCCTACTGTACTCATCACATTTACATGGAACAAGAATTTAAACCAATTGCCCAGCCACAGAGACGCTTGAATCCAACCATGAAGGAAGTAGTGAAAGGGGAGGTAATTAAATTATTAGAAGCTGGTATAATTTATCCAATTTCTGATAGCTCTTGGGTAAGTCTTGTGCAGGTTGTTCCGAAGAAAGGAGGAATCACCATCATACAAAATGAAAAAAATGAATTGATCCCCACAAGAACAGTCACAGGATGGAGGATGTGTATCGACTACAGAAAACTGAACACTGCAACCTAGAAAGATCATTTTCCTCTACCCTTCATGGATCAAATGCTGGAAAGACTTGCAGGTCAAGCATACTACTGCTTTTTGGATGGTTACTTAGGCTACAACCAGATAGCAGTTGCACCAGAAGATCAAGAAAAAATAGCATTCACATGTCCTTTTGGGGTATTTGCATACAGAAAAATGCCCTTTGGGTTATGTAATGCTCCTGCAACATTTCAAAGATGTATGCTAGCTATCTTCTTTGATTTGGTGGAAAAATGCATTGAGGTCTTCATGGATGATTTCTCTATTTTTGGCCCATCATTCGATCAATGTTTGAAAAATTTGACCATAGTACTGAAAAGATGTGTGGACACCAATTTAGTTTTAAATTGGGAAAAGTGCCACTTCATGGTCACTGAAGGCATTGTGTTAGGACATCAAATCTCCAAACGAGGCATTGAAGTAGACAGAGCAAAAGTGGAAGTAATTGAGAAATTACCACCACCAGGGAACGTGAAAGGAGTAAGAAGCTTCTTGGGCCATGCAGAATTCTATAGAAGATTCATCAAGGACTTCTCAAAAATTGCAAAGCCTTTGAGTAATCTCTTAAACAAAGACACTCCTTTTGTTTTTGACAATTCTTGTTTACATGCATTTGAGACCTTGAAACATAGACTAACATGTGCACCTGTAATAATTGCCCCTGATTAGGAATTAGACTTTGAAATGATGTGTGATGCCAGTGATTATGCTATTGGAGCCGTATTAGGACAAAGGAAGGCAAAAGTTTTTCATGTCATACACTATGCTAGCAAAGTTTTGAACCCTGCACAAACAAATTACGCAACAATTGAAAAAGAACTCTTAGCAATAGTGTATGGCTTGGAAAAATTTAGACCTTATCTGATTGGTTCCAAAATCACTATCTTTACTGACCATGCTGCTATTAAATATCTGCTAAATAAACCTGATTCTAAGCCCAGGCTAATTAGATGGATCTTGTTGATGCAAGAATTCAACCTAGTAGTCAAAGACAAAAAGGGCAGCGAAAATTTTATTACAGATCACTTGTCCCGTCTTGTCAATCAGGAGGTCACACTACTCCAACCTGAGGTGAAGGAAGAATTTCCTGATGAAAAGCTACTAATGATGAAAGAAAGGCCATGGTTTGCAGACATCGCAAACTTTAAGGCTGCTGGAGTGTTGCCTGATGATCTCTCATGGCAACAAAAGAAAAAAATTTTGAAAGATGCAAAATAGTTCATATGGGACGATCCTTACCTGTTTAAACTTGGATCAGACCATATTTTGAGGAGGTGTGTATCCCAAGAAGAAGCTAACAGCATCTTATGGCACTGCCATAGCTCACCCTATGGAGGACACTTTAATGGGGAAGGACGGCAGCTAAAATCCTCCAATCAGGTTTTTATTGGCCTTCATTGTTTAAAGATGCTAATGTTTTTGTGCAGCATTGTGATGCATGTCAGAAGACAGGTAGCATATCAAGAAGACACGAGATGCCATTAACCACCATCCTGGAAATTGAAGTCTTCGATTGTTGGGGCATAAATTTTATTTGGCCACTACCAATATCATTTTTAAATGAATACATTATTGTAGCAGTAGACTATGTCTCAAAGTGGGTAGAAGCCATGGCATGCACTAAAGCTGATGCCAAGACTGTCATCAAATTTCTTAAGAAACACGTTTTCAGCAAGTTTGGCACCCCAAGAGTGTTGATAAGTGACGGAGGCTCTCATTTCTGCAATACCCAACTCCAACGATGCCTAGAACATTATGGAGTCAAGCACAAAGTAACCTCCCCTTATCATCCGCAAGCCAATGGCCAAGTAGAAGTATCCAACAGAGAAATCAAGAGGATACTGGAGAAGACAATCAGTCAAAGTAGAAAGGATTGGTCATTGAAACTGGACGACACATTATGGGCTTATAGAACAGCTTACAAGGCACCAACTGGATTTTCACCTTATCAGTTGATGTATGGAAAACATTGCCATCTTCCAGTAGAACTTGAACATAAAGCATTTTGGGCAATGAAAGCACTCAACTATGACCCAAGTGCATCAGCTGAAGAGAGGAAAATCCAGATGCACAAGTTAGAGGAATAGAGGAATCAGGCTTATGACTCATCAAGGATTTATAAAGATAAAATGAAGGCGTACCATGATAGGCACATCATGAAGAAAAATTTTCACCAAGGACAGTCTGTTTTTCTTTTCAACTCAAGGATGAAACTGTTTCCAGGAAAACTCAAATCTAAATGGTCAGGACCCTTTATTGTGAAGGAGGTGAAATCTTATGGGGCTGTTGAATTACAAGACCCTAAGTCTGAAAGAACTTGGGTTGTGAATGGACAAAGACTGAAGCCCTATCTAGGAGGAGAGGTGGAGAAGGTCACCACCAATATTCCACTGAAGGATCCATGATCACACTCAGGCGTCAAGCTAAAGACGATAAACAAGCGCTCATTGGGAGGCAACCCAATCTTTTATGCTTTCTTTTCATGAAAATTTTTCTTTAAATATTATTAAAGTCTTTGTTTATTTTGTAGGTCATTCATCAAGAGAAATCCAAATAAAAAAAATAAAAATAAAAAATTGGAGCTTAAGATTGATTATGGTCAAGCTGAATCTGTTCAAAGAAGCAAAACTAAAAAGGTATGCTTAAACAGATTAGAAGAGCATCAGGAAAACATTAGCCCAAGCGTGAAGACTCTCGCTTAAGCGAGACAAAGTAAGTCATGTCTCATATATACCACGCTCAAGCACTGGATGTACTCGCTCAAGCGAGCCAAGGTGAGCCATTCACTATCCATATCAGGCTTAAGCGAAGGATTCAAGCTTTAAGCGAGGCAACAATACAAAGGGAATTTTCAAAATAAAACCCGATCACGCTTAAGCGTGATAAGTCACGCTTGAGCGAGAATAATTAAAAGACTGTCATGCTTAAAGCAAGAATACTGCACGTTTAAGCGAGAAGCATCAGGTACCAATTGTGAATATCACGCTCAAGCATGACAGATACACGCTTAGGCGTGCAAACAACTGATTGGATTTTCATTTATATTCGCTTGGGTGAATAGCAATCCGCTTAAGCGAAGACGTACATACTGCATCAAGGCTTGCACGCTTAAGCGAACAGTGAGAGCGCCTAAGCGAGACGAATTTAAACACTCAAAGGTACCACCATTGGTCGATCACGCTTAAGCGTGATAATCCTACACTCGAGTGAGAAATTCAAAATGGCCCCTGATGCTAATAAATGGAATATTTTGTAACTGCCCATTAACTCTTCCATTTCAATAACCGCCCATTACCTCTCCTGACTCTACAAACTTTTGTAACCGACCATCCCCTCTCATCATTCGATTCCTTACCCTCTCTTTTCACAAGGTACATTTTACTGCATTCTCATATTTTCTCTCTTCTGCACCACTCTCTACGTCTCTCAGGTGACCACTGGACTCTCTCTTTCTTTTTAATTGTATCATATGAGGAATGAAACTCCTTCTCAGGAATGCATGCATTGAACTTTGTAACCATTTTCTTTTCATTCCTACTATATGCCTATTATGACCTGAAGTTGATTAATTTTCTGGGGTATTTGGAAAAAAGATTGGTACTATTATGCTTCTATTTCTTTGCAATGCATGTTAAGTGTTCGTAAAAAGTCCTGAAAAGCATTTGTTTTGCATGATACATAGCAAGGATACTTAGTACAAAGTAGCTCTCCTTAATGTTTAGCCTTAGGACTGAATTGTTCTGTTATATTGTTGAGGAGATTATGAACTTGTAATATCACACTACATTCTTCTCCTTGATTTGTGATTACAGATGGCAAGAACTAAGCAGACTGCATCTAATCCCCCTCAAACTACTTCACCAGCAAGAAGTTCCAGAAGAAATAAAGGAAATAGGCCACACACTGATGACCAAGACGATGCCCCAAAATTTAGAAACAAGGAGAAGGGTAAATGTTATGAGGACATCTCCAACTGGACCTTCATACCAGAACGAAAGGTGGATTTGGCATTGGGAGATTGTGATGACTTTCTACAAGTTATACGAAGGAGAAATTGGCTGAAGATATGCTACCCAAGAGACAAGTATGACCTAGAAATTGTCAGAGAGTTCTATGCTAATGCTTGGACAAGGGATGAAGCAGGAGAGAGAAAGACTTATGTGAGAGGAACTTGGCTCTCCTATGATAGAGAAGAAATCAATTTTTACTTAGGAAGCATTATGAACCTAGGAGAAGGAGAAATATGCGAATATGCTGCCATGCTTGCAAGAAACCAACTCATTTCCACGAATGATCTTGAAGCAGCCATATGTATTCCAGGGCATCACTTTCAGAGGGGGCAAGGAGAGAACCCACTGCGGGTTCTAAGAAAAGACATGACCTCTATCTCTTAAGTATGGACATCCTTTTTGCTTGCTAACATAACACCTAATGCCCATGTGTCTGATCTAATTTTCAGCAGGTGTTATTTATTATACTGCATTTTGCAAGATAACATTTCCATTGATCTGGCCCAAATACTCTCTGATGAAATTCACAAATTTATGGTTGCTGACCAAAAATATTCTCAGGCAGGCCAGAAGGTAAAAGGAAGTCTGGGCTTCCCTGCTTTTATTACTCACTTTTGTGCAGCACATGGGATTGAGGTTCAAGACCTCAAACCTATCAGGCCATCTATAGATAAACGCTTCATCGAGCGATTCTGCAGCACACATGAAGCCCAGCAACAGCCACAGCCAGCACCACCACAGGCAGGACCAGAACCTACTCCTCCACCTCTCAGCACAGAAACTGCCATGATTTTACAGGGCATTCACCTCGTGAAAATCCAACTCAGCCACCTTCTGGCACAGCAAAATGCTGATCATAGAGGTTTGATGCATATTCATAATGGCCTATATCACAGCATCCCTGCAGGTCAACCCAATCCTTGGATGAACCCGACCCAATTTGAAGCCCTCATTGCTTGGCCTGGGGACAGGCCTCCTTTTATGGGAGGGGGTGAGACTGCACAAGAGAGGCCAGGACCTTCCTCACAGCAACCTCCAAAAAGAAACCAAGGAGAAGAAGAAGATTCCTCTGAGGATGAGTGATGAATTTTAATGCTTTAGTTTTTAATTAGTTTAATTTGCTATTTTAAGTTTTCTTTCTAACTGACATTATATAGTTTTTTCTTTGAACTCTTTTAGTTGATATTACTGCAGCATGCTTTGAAAGTGTATGTGATATATTTTGTTGTTTTGCTTTGTTATGCTTGCAACTGTAACATTTTTGAAAAACCCAACCAAGATTTAACTTTTTTAAAAGAAAAGTTTCTAAGCAGCAAAATAATTTTTAGACAGTAACACTGAATTTAAAAGAACAAAATGGCTGAGTTAAGAACCAAGGAAATGAAATGAAAGTACTCTTGATTGTTTACATGTTTGAACCCTTTTCTGTTAGAATATGGAAATAGCCTTATATCCTGGTGAGAAGTGAGAAATCTAAACAGTGAGAGTCTCATGAGAATTTGTCGAATAAGCATTGCCTGATTTTTTTTGATTAATAGTTTTTAAGAAATTAAGCAGGGAAACGACAAAGGCAATTTTAAAAATAAAAATAAGCTCATAGCCAAAAAGCTACCTTTAAAAATATTCTAATTTTTGTAGCCATTTTGAGCCAAAAATTTTATTCGAACACCCTAAACCAAGCATGAGAAAATCTTACCTTATCAGCATGCTTCAAAATCTTCTGAAAAGAGCATAAAATAATTTTTTCAAAAGGTGATAAAAGAAATTGAGGCTGAAAAAAGATAGTAAAGGTTCTCTAAAAATTAAACAGAGAACTAGAAAGAGAGAAATAAAGAATTCTGTAGCACAAAGGAAGAAGCCTCATAAAAGTTGAAAGATCTCAGAACATATGCTCTTCTTCTTCATGCATGCACCTTGAATCCAAGAAAAACCCATAATTCTTGATAGCCCAGCCTCATTACAACCATGAAAAGACCTTTTGATCCTTACTTATCTTATGAATTGATTTTGATTAGAAATGACCTGTAATGTTAATTAGGCAGTTCTCATGATGAATGAACAACACACATACCTGGTGAGAAATAATAGAGAGTTCCTTATTCTTACAGCAATTGGTTACCTGCTTTGTGAACAAATTAATGATACATTACATTTCAAAGAATTGGTATTTAGGAAATCATTTGCTTAAGTTAAATTGAGATTATTATCTTTTAAATTTTTGTCTGCAACCGAAACTGATTTTGTTGAATGCTTGATTCCCTTTTTAAAACTTCTTTTACTTGAGGACAAGCAAAAATCTAGGTTGGGGAGAGTTTGATAAGTACTTATTTTATGATTAAATTCATGACTCAATTGGACTCATTTTCTGAATAACTTAACTAAATTGATAAATAATTGAGCTTGATTTTTATTGTAAATAATGTATTGTGTAAAGAGGCTTGAATTGTCAAAATCAGTGAAAAAGTTGTCAAAAACCTTGAAGAAACCAAGAAGCACCAGAGCATCAAGCAAGGACGCTTGAGCGTGGCACATTACACGCTTGAGCGTGGAAGAAACAGAAAGCCTACGCTGCCCTTGCGCTTAAGCGAAATTGAAGAACACAACAACAACATGTCATGCTTAAGCGCGAGCCCGAGCTCGCTTAAGCGTGACCCTGGGCATGGATTGAAAGAAAGCAAGTAGCATCAGACCCTCCCACGCTTGAGCGTGAGAAGGGGACGCTCAAGCGTGAACCCGAACGCGCTTGAGCGAGGCTGAGCGTGGCTTGAGCGTGAGTTGAACATTCTGCACAACAAGCACACGATTAAGCGTGGCCATTCTCAGCTTAAGCGAGAAGCAAACAGTGAGCATCAGGACCTTCCTCGCTTAAACATGAGTTAAGCGTAGGATTGTGCGTAACTTAAATTCAGCATCAGCCTCCTTCACGCTTGAGCGTAAGAAAGGGACGCTTGAGCGTGTGTCCAAGCGCGCCTGAGCGTGAAGTAAGCGTGGATCAAGCGTAGAACACGAATGCTAAACAGGAGAACCACGCTTAAGCGTGGTTAAGGAAGCTTGAGCGTAAGACAACCAGTGAACATCAGTACCCTTCACGCTTGAGCGTGACCATTAAGCTCAAGCGTGACTCATGCAGTATGGGATTTTTAATTTAATATTCACCAATGGTGCGATGCCAACTCAACTATTTTCTCGTGTTTCTGCATGTCTCCGAATATTCCTTCATGGGGTTTATGCAAGTGGCAAGGGAAGCTAAACCATAACTCCTATAAATCAAGCAGAAGACAGACATCAAGCATAAGATTCATCCCTTGTATTTCCCTCACAATCCAACCTTTTCCACTATTTTCTGTATTCATATTTTGAAGGTGAAAATGCAAAGCATGAGTAACTAAACTCCCTTATGGGATTGGCTGTAATCCATTCAACATTGAAGTAATGTTGTTGTAAGTTTTTATTTAGTAATGAGATTTGATAAGTTTCTGTATTTCCTTCTGAGTTTAATGCCTGAAAGTACTTGATCACTATTTTCTTGTTTTAAGTTTTCTCAAGTATGCTGGGAAGTGACTTTTGAAAGCAGATCTGAAATAAATACTTATTGTGAGTAGGTAGCCAGGGATGGCGTCTAACGCAATAAACGTCAAAACAATCGATCGATAATGCTGGGATGATTTCAAAGTGACTGAGGGATCAGCGGTTTGAAATCATTCTTATGAATTTTGTAGTCGAGGGATCGATATAAATGACTGTGATTGTGACGTAGAAATTATCTTTTTCAATTTACTTAAATAAAAACTTATGCAGCTTACAGAAGGTGAAGATATGATGAAGCCAATCCCTGTTTTACTAAACTGATTCTTTCTCAAAATTATTCACTGTTAGTCGTTGCAAAATTTTATTCTCTGTTAGTTATTCACTTTTTCATTCAACATCATTCACAACAAAACAAACTAAAGACCTTCTGCCTAATCAATTCAAAACTAAGATCTTCATTCTAACACCTCCCTAGTGGAACGACAACTATACTATATTACAACTTCTGTGTTTAAACTTGGCACAAGCATTACATTGATTTCATATTATACAAACTTGATTCTTTTTCATTGAACTCTTCATTCCAATATATGAAAAATACATCATCACATATTCCAATGATCACCAAAACGTTTCACTATTGAGCAATCATGCTCCAATCATCCATAATACCAATTCATCGCAAAGCAACCATGCTCTGATAATAATCAATAACTCTAATCCAGAGCAAAATACGCTCTGATACCAGCTTGTCACCCCCTGGTTTCCCGTGCCCGAATTCTGATATAATGAAGATAAATAATTAATAAAAAATGTGAGTAAACTTTTCACGTTTGAAATAACTTTGAAACACCTCAATGATTACACCAAGACTCTCACCACAGAATGTAACATCCCGATTTCTAACTTAATTACCGATTGAAGTTAAGTTATTAATTAAAGGTTAATTACAGAATTAGGATTAATGGTTAATTAGAGTAATTGCTGATTTGGGTAGAAATAATTGAATAAATAATAATAATAGTGCCAGGCGAAAGGACACATGTGTCCCTAGGAGTATAAGACAACTTCAGCTCTTTCTTTCTCTCATTATTCACACTAGCAGCTCTCCTTGTGCGTGTATATGGTCTCTCCTTCCCTGTTTCTCTTCTTCTTCACTCTCATTCACGTCATCACTCGAACAGTGAGAGAGTCGAGAGCTCCTAGAGGAACATCAACGCAGCTCTGACTCTACTCCCTATTCTCTTCTTCCTCCCTATTGCCTTCTTCCTCTCCTTCTTCTTCTACCTGGAGCTGTGGTATTCCAGTTGGAAGGCTGTGCTGGAAGTGCTTTGGAGCTGTGGAGGAGACGGACCTGTTGGAGGAAAGGAGCAACTCTGGCCCAGGATCAACGCTGAACTCGAAGGCTGTTGGAGGAGTAACGGAGGGACGATCGGTCAGCACTGCAACTTGAAGAGTCTCTGAACCCCGACAGCAGGTAGGGGGCGCTTTGTATGTCAAGCGTATGGTTTATGACCGGGTCCTTGGTGCTTGCCTTAATGTAATATGTGTGTGAAATGTGTAGATCGATGTGTGGTGATTGACTGATTGTGCATGCAACTTCCAAATTGGGACATCTATGAAAGATTGAGGGTTGTGTGACCTCGTCTTTGAGTGCCTGTTAATACTTCTGTGATGCATGTTGTTGAAATCTGAGTTTGCTGAGTGAATGTGTGTGTATGCTACCATTATCCCCGAATGCATGAGATGTGAATTGATGCGTGATTTCCATTTTGAATGCCGTGTGGAAAGGTATGCTGACTCTATAAAAATGTTGAGTGGATGTACTGTAATGTGGTTCCCTATGCTTGCTGTTATGAGTTATTATGATAGAGGCATGTGATTGTTGTAATGGAATGTGGGATTCCGAATGAATCTGATTGCTGTGTGGGGGATCGGTTGTGACCCATTGATGGCTGTATGAGACGCGTCTGGTAAGCTTGGATGTTGTTGTGGATTTGCATGAGATTGCATATGTGGGATGATTCCCAGATTCCTGACCAGTTCCATGAGGACGGGGGGGGGGGGTCGGAAAGGCATCTAGAGTCATGTAAAATGAGTTCCAGTCAGATTCCTGGTTAGATCCATGAGGACCCGTGGTAGTCGATGGAGCTAGAGCTGGGTCTCGAGACGTCACGGGGTGACCGGTGCCACACGGAAAAGGCTAGTGGACGAGGGACCGGGAAGGAATCTGCACTGAACTCACTGTTTAAGTCGGATCCGCATGCATGAGTCTATGAGCATTGTTAGTGAGATTATTGTGAATTGCATGGATTAAATGAATTGAGTGAACTTCGACTAGACGATGTAGTATGAGCAAATTCTGACTGAACGAATGTACGGGTATTGATACCATTGCTGAGTGCAGTGTGATGCTATGATTGAGAATATATGTTATTGTGCAACTTCCGATTGAATGATGTGGTCTGACCCTTAAATTAATTGGCAATATATATATATATATCGTTATGGATTGAACCCGGTAAATTATATAATTGAGAATGAAGGTAAAGTCCGAGTCAATAGCTGTCACTTTATATGCAAAAGCTCACCCCTACACCATTTTTCAGTCTGTGCAGGTCGTGCTCGGAAATGATGATAAGGTTTCAAGTCCGAGTGTGGTGCACTCCGACTGATGAGTACCTGTATCGCTTTATTATGTTCTGTCCGTGTAGCCTTGGCCGGCTCTTATGTAAAATGTCGATCAAACATATCCATTTATAAAGATTGAATAATCATGGTGTCATTGTGTGGTATCGTATTGGTAAACGCATAATATCAAGTTAATGAGTATTCCGAGTATATGGTTACATGCTTGTGGGTCGGTAGATTGAATTTGTGGGCAGATTTATGTTTCTGAGAATATGTATTCCTATGTATATGCTTCGTACTGACTCGATGCGTTTTCCGACTGGGATGTGTTGCTAAATGACCCGAGGGCTGTTGATGAGTGAAATTATGTCAAGTTGGTGGTTCCGAGTGAAGATTCTGAGTGACTCTGAGTGAAAATATAGGTAAACCTGAATGAGGAAGAGTTCTCATTCTCGAGTGGAAAACCTTGGGTAATTCTCCTCCTGAGAGAGGAGTTAGCGTAGTGGTTTAGAATGGAATGGGTTCTGAGTGTAAAACATTGATAATCCGAGTGAAAGATGTAAAATCCGAGTGATTAAGGATCTGTATACCGAGTGGTTGAGTTCTGACTAAGTCTGAGTGGGACCTAACTACCTGATTTTCCCGAGTGAATGTGAATGCACACCAAATAGTGGAAGTGTAATGTGACCCGGATGTGTTAAGGATGGATTACGTCGAGTGATGTTCGAATAGGATATATTCTGAGTGAGAAGGGGGTTTGATAGAATCCGAGTGGGATTACCCTCATTTCCCGAGTGGATCCTTAGGATGACTTTGTGAAGAAAATTAAGAGACTAAGTTATGGGTTGCCGAGGGAAGCGAATTTTGGGGTTGTTCCCGAGCGAATGGAACCCTTTAATCCCGAGTGGTTTGAGCGTTACCCAGCGAATGGCTGTCTCGTATTCCGAATGGTGGATTAGCCGAGTGTGGCTTCTCACTCCAACGAGCGTGCGGGTTTGGAAGACTCTTACTGTGGTTTCGCCCAAGCGTCGTTGCACCTCGCCCGAGCGAGTCAGAGTTGTCATGGATTTCGCCCAGGCGCTAATATGTTTCGCTGAACCGAATGGGTCGGTTCCAGCCTTGTTCCTTCCGCTGTTTGCCATACACATGAATATTCTTTTATTTCCCTTGCCTTCTTCTTTCTTTTTTTATGCCAATTGACCAGTGGTTGATTTTGTGAAAATTTTCCCTTGTTTTTGGAATTATTATTTATTAAAATTAGGATGTTACACAGAAAATCGAAGAGTGAGATTTAATATTTTATAACTGGATCATAAAATAAATCGCCCATGATTGTATACAAAAATAATAGAGTTTACAGCGAAAGAAGAATATGCATACATGGCACACGTCTAGTCCCATATATGAAAATATGAGAAAAGGCTCGGCAAAGCATGCAAGAATACAACACAAGCTTATCAGGCCACAACCAATTTTATGCATAAATCACAAACATGCATTTCCTTAAATATATATATATATATAGACACATATGTATCTATATGGCCATGCAACATACATCTCCAATGTCCATATTCCATAATTGACCATATTCGATTCAATCTTAATATCTTATATCATCAATACTCAAGATCGGCCACAAGACCAATATCATTTCATTCATCAATAGGCATGGGTTCCAATACCCCAAATATCAATATATCATAAACTTATATTATCATTTACAATATATCCACCATTATCAATGATTATCAACACTATAAGGTACACTTTTTTCATAATACAATGAATTACAACAGCTGCCTGCCAAGACATTCCATTACCACTATTTTACCTTCACAAAAGCTTTAATTTAAAAATATCCTTATCCCATGATATTCCTGCCTCAATGCTAAAAATGGACAACATGGGAGAGTGAGTTATACATTTCAAATGATGAATATGAATACAATTGAGATTATGTGCATATGCATATTAACATCATGTATGCTTTGCTAAAATCATCAACAATCTTTATAATCTATTCATCTCAACAATATACATATCATGTATTCATCCATCCATTCATAGCAAGGCAATCACATACACACATATTTTCTCATTGCCACAATAGGCCAACACCATCATTGTCAATTATACATAAACATGCCCTTCATCATATTGGGCCATCACAACAGCATCATCATATACAATGGCTTTTCATTGTATTCACGTCACTTATATTTTCATGTTGTCTTTTAGGTATTCATTTACCCATCTCATCATCATCATATCTCAATCTCAATCATCATCACTTTTTGGCATATCTCCATGCTATATGTAAATGCTCTTAGGCTAATGCATATGCATAATGGAA
Organism: Clitoria ternatea; assembly: GCA_037962975.1. Classification (NCBI taxonomy): domain Eukaryota; kingdom Viridiplantae; phylum Streptophyta; class Magnoliopsida; order Fabales; family Fabaceae; genus Clitoria; species Clitoria ternatea. The sequence continues at coordinate 185,704,360 of CM075669.1, forward strand.
TAAACATCAACAATTGCGGATCCGACTGTAGGAATAAACACCAAATTGTGGGTCGAGCATAGGCTACTACTATGCCCCTACTGTAGTAGTATAATGTGTATACATATCTCTTAATGCATGCATAATCACCAATTTTGCTGGTACCAAAGCGCTATCGCTCATATGTAGCACTAGTCACCCTGTGATTTGCGAATCAACAACATGGCCTCACTTGCCAAAAGTGCTATGGGCCTTTCCCGAACACACATCAAGAGAGTCGTGCCCTGTCGGACACCAAGGTAACTTGCTCATCACAAAGCCGCCCGCCCACTGGGCCTGTTACATAGGGTGCCTGGCCACCAATCTAAGGGCAGCTTCGTGATTCCCAGAATCACTAGGGAACAACAACAATTTACCCGTGCACTGGGTCACCCTCCCATTGGGCCTGCCTATTGGAACCCCTAACATTCCATATAAGCAGTGTATGATATGCCATGGATGCAAATGCCAATCAATGCATTCTGATACTATGCATCCTATCATGCCACTCATCAATCATCATCATCAACACCAACACCATCATACAATCTTTTAGTGGATTTTAACATCGTTGGTTTTAGCCATTGTTCTCAAGCTTTAGGTGTGGCATTTCATTTCAACACATTTTATATCATACATGCAAGTCAATAGTTGCAACAATCATAATGGCACCAATATTGTCAATAACATTCATCAACATCACCATATAATTTTCTTAGTGGATTTTCATCTCATTCATCGTTACCATTATTTCATATATTAGTGTGGCATTACAACAATTCATCAATATAGTTCAAACCACACACAGACAAGATCACACTTGTATTCATCACAATGGCATTCAACAAATCATCAATAATAACAATCATCCATCATTACTCATTATCGACATCATCTCTGATTCGGGTATTTTACGCCTAATGAGAGTTTCAAAACTCCAATTAAGGAAACTCTAATTTTCACACCTCCGTAACATATTTATCTACAACTTTCATGAAGAAGTCGGAGGCCAAAAATGTCATTAAGACACCCAAACGGGCCAAAAACAACAAAAGAAACGTAGTAGTTAGAAAAAACAGCATAACAGTGGCCATAACAGGGCCTTGAATCGATTCAAGCCCATATAAATCGATTCAAGCATCCCAAAACCTTAAAATTTGACAAACAGAGGGCCTTGAATTGATTCAAAACCTGTATAAATTTATTCAAGCATGGTGAAATTGAGGAACAGTAATTCCAAGGAGTCTTGAATCGATTCAAGGCTTCATATGAATCGATTCAAAGCCCTGGAAGTCCTTATTTTTGGAAACAGAATGCGTTGAATCGATTTAAGCCCTGGGATGAATCGATTCATGCATTCCCAGCCACCTTTTCACTCTAAAAACACCATCCTATAACCCCATTCATCAAACCCAACATTCATTATGTTTAAAAACACCTTCTCATATGATTTTAACTAAATAAATCATGTATCTATATACACATACATAGTCCATCATGTATCTATATACACACATACCAAGAATTACATCATTTTCTTCAAAGAGATTCAAAATTCCTAAGGCCATCTCACATACATATTCATATCATTTTCAAGGCCAATAAATTACCAATCATTTCATTCAACAATCATCACTCAACTCATCTTATCAACACAATCATGGCAAGGCAAGCATGAGTATAAACCATATACATTCATCATCAACCATTCAACTCATGCAAATTTGAAATGTAAACTCCTCTCCTACCTCGAGTGAAGAATCATAACTCGAATGCTCTGATTGTTCCGCCTCATCTTTCGGAATACAATCTACGCATATATACATATATTCATCAATGAGCCGTCATAAGGTATCTTCATAATTCTAATAAATTCTTAACATTATTTAGGGCTTGTGTCAAGTCTTAGGCTTGCTAAAATACCAATTTATATACTTGTGTTAAGCTTTGGAAATTCCTTTCCCAAAACCAAGATTTTCTAAATCTCAAAGGGTCAACCAAACCCAACAACAACAATATCACATCCTTTATCCATAATATATCCAATTATCATATAAATCATCCATTTGTCATCATTGTCACTCAAGTTCATTATAAGCCCTCTTAGCTTCATTTAAAGCTTTCATCAATTAACAATTCACATGGCAACATCATGGCCTAAGTCCTCATCAAATCCTTACCAAAATTCAACAACCTCAAATATCAACATCAATAATTCCAATCATATTTTCTAAACCCAAGAGTCACCCTCATGACAACCAATTCACCAATTCACCCATCTATGCCAAAAGTCCTAATTATCATTATTTCTTAAGGGTTTCATACAAATTGGCAGACATTAATTCCATTAATTCACATACATCATTACAAACATTATATCATCATCAAAGTGCCAATCAATGTAAACAGCACACAATTTTCCCAATGGTCACCTACCCTATGGTTTGGGTTTCACATGCATAAACCATCAGACATAACATCATGAACTTAGTTCACATTTTTCATCAACATCAACATTAAATTTCAATGCTTCTAAAATTCCATTTCCCTCATATAAATTACTCTAAGGCATCCAAACCATCAAAATCATCATTTGGGCCAAAACCCCCAAATCACCACACTTAGGGTTTTTTTCTCTAAAATCACCAAATCAACCACTACAACCCATTTCATGAATCTTCATAACTCAATAGCCCTCATTCTCATACATTCACAAAACCATAATGAAAACCACTTCTCAAGCCCTTCAAGCTTAGGGTTCATCATTTCCTTCAACACCCAAAGTTTCTAACATCACCATTTCAAGCCTAACAACATCCAAATCACGAATAGAACATTAAAGAGGCGAGAAACCTTACCTCACATCCATGCTTATTGGCAAACAAAAATAGGGAGAGAGGAAGAAAAAGATGGTCCAAGCTTTTCCCTAATGTCCCATAAATGTTACATAAATCCATGCTTAGTTTTAATTTTTGGCAAGAAATGGAATGGAAGAGAGATGAGTTCAGTTTTGGTGGAGAGGGAGGAGGAGAAGAAAAAAAAAAAGAGTGGGTGGGGAAGAAGGAGAGCACACAGTGGTATAGGAGAAAGGGAGAGAATTTGTGTAAAAATTAGACATTGTCCAATGGTTAAAAGGGTGCCTTTAGTTACTTTTTCCAATGGTCCAAAAATCCTATTACCCAATGGATAGAAGAGAGTAAAGTGGAGTATGAAAGTGGATGGTGGAAATTGAGAGGGAAAATGGGATTTCATATTTTCTTTTAATTCCATTTGGCTCGTATTTTCTCTGTTTAATAATATACGTCGTGTCCAATTAATTATCTCCTTAACACCAAAAATTATTTCAATTATACCACTATAACCACAATAATTTTCTAAGTATTCTAGACCCATCAAATATCCAATTTGACCAAGTGGGTCCCACACTACCCGTTAAATCATCCAGTTCTGGTAGATCTTAATTTACCAATGATTCACCTCTAATGTAAAATTAGTTTCCCCATAATTATTGGACCATAAATAATTAATTATGATTATTTAATAAATTTATTTTCTTCAAAATTTAGGATGTTACACCAGCTGTACTGATGCGCAAAAGGGAGTATACAAAAAGGGAACCCAGTCAGAGACCCAGCGTGTCGACGTTGCCTCAACCGTACCTAGGCTAAAGAGAGGCACAGTGCCTTAGAAGGAAACAGAGGGCCAGCGTGTAGAAGCTGCCCTTGACCGTACCAACGCGCGGGTGTTAGACAGAGGAGTAACTCCCAGGTAGCAGATCAGGGTGCTGACGCTAGTGGCAAGCGTGTCTACATGCAAATGCGAGGGAAATCAGTTTTTAATTCAAAATTTAGTTATAATTTAGTTAATTTAAGTCTCCTATTTATTTTTGTAAATCATTAAGAGTAAATTTCAGAATTAAGTTGTTAATTATGGTATATGTATATATAGTTGTAGTCATGTTAATGGAACACACACTTAATAATACAATTTCATTTTTTAGAATCACTTCTCTTTCTACATCTTTTCCCTCTCTATTTTCTTTGCATTTTACTATGACTTCTAACACTAGATTCAACTTTTCTCCTTCTAGGGATTACTAAATCCATAAGGTTAGAAGTAGCTGAAGCTTTAATGGAGGTATAATTCTATGGCTGAAGTTCCCTTATCTTGAGCATGTGGAACATAGCAAGGAGTGGAAATCTAACTCTGAATTGGAAGGTTCATACCAATCTTTGAGCTCTCTCTATAAAGGAATCAATGTTGAGACTCAGGTAATCTCCTTGTTACCTAATTACTTCAAGCCTAAGGTTTTAGATGGATAGTTAGGGTTTAATCTTATAATTTCACAGTAGATTTTAATGGACTTAAGCACTTAAGGAATTAGGGTTTAATTGTATTGAAATTAGTATTAATCACCTAAGGAATTAGGGTTAGTCATCTATGAAGTTATGCATATTGTAATTTAGGGAATTACTCTTGTCCATTGAATTTTACTGAGATTGATAGCTGAAGTTAGTTCCAACCTATCCTTAATCAGTGTTTTTACCTTCTTAATTATCCATTCTAGGTTTTGTAATTGCATTATGAAAAATACAAAAACAGTAAATCTAAAACTAAAAAGAGAATTTCATGAATTGTTTTACATTTCTTGCTTGGTTCAGCTAGTATCAGTCCTTGATTGTGGTAATTACCTCAATCCCTGTGGGAACGATACAAATATATTACTTTTTAACGATTGGTGTGCTTCCCATAAAAATCATCATTTGATAAATTTGCATCAAGTTAATGGCGTCGTTGTTGGGGATAGTTGAGTAATATCAAGAATCCTTGGACCGGTACTAGACTGAACAATTTTCAATTGTTGATTAGTTTAGTTGTGTTTGGTGTTTTATGTGTAGTTTTAATTCTTAGGTAATTATTGTTTTAAATTTTGTTTGAATCAGTATATGCAGTCAAGGGATAAAGATGAGCCATTCTTCTTTGATCCTGATATAAATTTGCTTGAGAGAAGATTAAGAAAAGAAAAGAAGTTAAAAGAGATAGCTGAAATGGAAAATAGAAGAGTGACCTTAGGAGATTATTCAAGGCCAACTGATGAGGTTATGCAATCTAGTATCCTTAGGCCTCCAATTGCAGTGAATAACTTTGAACTTAAACCAGCATTGCTGTAATTAGTTAGGAATGAAGAATTTGGGGGAAGTGAGGTGGAAGACCTAAACTTGCATTTAGATAGCTTACTTCAAATATGTGATACTGTGAAAATGAATGGTGTTACCGATGAAGCAATCTAGTTAAGGTTGTTTCCCTTTCTTCTTCGGGCCAAGGCTAAGGCTTGGTTGTAGAGCCAACCTTTGGGATGATCTCACTAGGAAAGTTTTGAGCAAGTACTTCCCTCCCTCTAAGTATGCTAGACTGCATAATAAGATTACGTGTTTTCAGCAAAGAGAAGGTGAATCTTTGTTAGAAGCATGGGATAGGTATAAGGAGAGCTTAAGGAAATGTCCTCATCACTAAATACCTGAAATGCAGCAGGTTAACATTTTTTACAATGGAGTTAGGCCAGCCACTAGAGTCTTAATAGATGCCTCAGATGGAGGTTCTTTGACCACCAAAACTGTAGATAAAGCTTTAAAATTAATAGATGTGATGGCCTTAAATGAGTGTTTAATAGGAGAGAGAAGTAGTATTCCCAACAAGGGAATCATGGAATTAAATGTGTAAGATGCCTATTTAGCATAAAGTAAACTGATGACTCAGGCTTTAAAGAAACTAAGTGTGCAAATATCTGAAATCTAAAAGCCTAGTCAAGTCTGTATGATGAACTGTGATTTTTGTGGAGGTGACCATGAGAATTGTTTGTGCGATTCAAATAGTTCAGCTGAGCAGGTGAATTACATAGGGTAACAAAGGAGTTACCCATCAAATTCATTTAATCCTAACTATAGGAATCACCCAATTCCTGGCAGAGAAGGCATCATTTAAATCAAAATATAAACCAAAACATGGCCCAAGGTCAAACCTCACAGTAGTCCATTAATAGACCACAACCCTAGCCCACACATGTGAAAGAAAGATTTGAGTTAAAAAGTGTCTTGTCTCAGTTCATACAAGCTACTCAAGCTAGCTTTAAGAACCAAGAAGCCTCCATTAGAAATTTAGAAAATCAAGTAGGACAATTGGCTGAGAGACAAGCTGGAAACTTCCCAACAGACATAGAAATTAATCCAAAAGAGCATTGTAAGGCAATTATGACTAGGAGTGGAAAAACCTTGGTTAATCCTACTCCAAGCAACCTTGATGATGAGTTTGACTCTAAAAGTGAAGAGCTAAATGATGAAGAGGTAGAGTTGTTACAGTCACTTGAGACCTTAGAAGTACTGCAAGAGAAGGGAGAAATAGTGGAAAGGGAAAATGAGAAGCCTAGAGAGGTAGTAGAGGAGAAACATGAATTAAAACCCTTGCCTTCTCATTTGAATATTTCTTCCTAGGTGAGAATAAATCACATCTTATTATCATAAGTGTTGAACTTAATGATGAGGATGTTGAAAAGTTGATAAGGGTTCTATTGAAACATAAATCTGCTATAGGTTGGAAAATTTCTAATTTAAAAGGGATTAGTCCATCATTTTGTATGCACAAAAATTTGATGGAAGAGGATTATTCCCTAGTTTTCCAACCACAGTGGAGGCTGAATCCTATAATGAAAGAGGCTGTTAGAAAGGAAGTGGTTAAGTTTTTAGAAGTAAGGATTATATATCCTATCTCAGATAGCACTTGGATCAGTTCGGTTTAAGTGGTACCCAAGAAATGAGGCATCACCACCATAAAGAATAAGAAGTTATTTCAACTAGGCCTACAACAGGTTAGAGGATGTACATAGATTATAGGCGGTTGAATGACTCCATTAGAAAGGATCACTTTCCTTTGCCTTTTATGGACCAAATGTTAGAGAGGTTATGTGGCCATGAGTATTACTGTTTCCTAAATGGGTATTCAGGGTATAACTAGATTGTGGTTGACCCAAAAGACCAAGAAAAACTACTTTTACATGCCCATATGGAATCTTATAGGCGCATGCCTTTCAGATTATGTAATGCACCTGCCACCTTTCAAAGGTGTATATTGGCTATCTTTGGGGACATGGTAGAGAAATTCATAGAGATTTTCATGGATGATTTCTCTGTGTTTGGAGTGGACTATGATACATGTCTCAGTAATTTAGCTAAGGTTTTAATGAGATGTTAAGAGACTAATTTTGTCCTCAACTGGGAAAAATGCCATTTTATGGTAAGAGGAGGAATAGTCCTTGGTCATAAAGTCTCTACTGAGGGAATTATAGTAGACCGGGTAAAAATTGAAATGATTGAAAAAATTCCAACCCCTATTAATGTCAAAAAAATAAGAAATTTTCTATGCTACGCGAGTTTTATCGCAGATTTATAAAAGATTTCTCTAAGATTGCAAAACCATTAACTGAGTTACTTGTGAAAGATGTTCCTTTTAACTTTGATGAGTATTGTGCAATGGCTTTTGCAATTCTTAAAGAAAAATTAATTTCAACCCCTATCCTTGCTATACCTGATTGGTCTTTACCTTTTGAACTTATGTATGACGCAAGCGATTTTGCTGTAGGGGCTATCTTAGGCAAAAAAAAAGGTAATTTGACTTATGTTATTTACTATGCAAGTAAGGTGTTGAATAAAGCACAAATTAATTACACCACCACTGAAAAAGAAATGTTTGCTGTAGTACACATTTGATAAATTCAGATCATACTTGATAGGTGCCAAGGTGATAGTGTACACTGACCATTCAACACTTAAATATTTGCTTGATAAGAAAGAGTCGAAGCCTAGGTTGATTATGTGGGTTCTTTTGCTACAAGAGCTTGATTTAGAAATTAGAGATAAGAAGGGCATAGAGAACTCTGTAGTTGACCAACTGTCTCGTCTGGAAAGGGGTGCCAAAATTGTTCCTATCAAGGAAGAATTTCCAAATAAGAGTTTGATGGGAATAGAGCAGAGTCCTTGGTATGCGGACATGGCCAACTTTAAGAGTGCAGCCATGGTCGTTATTGGAATGAGATCCCAAATAAGGAAGAAGTTCTTCCATGCAGTAAGAGGTTTCTATGGGATGATGCTTTCCTCTATAAGGTGGGATTAGATGGAATCATTAGGAGATGTGTGCCTAAGAATGAACAAGAGAGAATTCTTTGGCATTGCCATGATTTTCATTATCGAGGGCACCATGGTTCCTCAAGAACTGCTGCCAAAGTATTGTAATATGGCTTCTATTGGCCAACAATCTTTAAGGATGATAAGAGCTATGTTCAGAGGTGTGATAAATGCCAAAGAACTAAAGGGCTCTCTACTAAAGGTGGCATGCCTCTAACTAACATTCTAGTAGTGGAGTTATTTGATGTGTGAGGGATAGACTTCATGGGACCTTTCCAAAAGTCTTTTTTCTTATGAATACATTTTAGTGGCAATGGATTATGTGTCAAATTGAGTGGAAGCTATACCCACTAGAACTAATGATGCATGTGTTGTGCTGAGGTTTGTCAAGAAAAACATTTTCTCAAGACATGGAGTGCCTAGGGTGATCATTAGTGATGAAGGGTCTTATTTTTGCAATAAGATAATGGAGAAGGCCCTGAAATATTATAAAGTGCTCCATAAGGTGTTGAATCTATATCATCCATAAACTTATGCATAAGTAGAGTTGTCAAATAGAGAAATCAAAAGAATCCTTAAGAAAGTTGTAGGTAAATCTAGGAGAGATTGGTCTGCAAGATTAGATGACGCTTTATGGGCTTATCGCACAACTTTTAAAACTCCATTTGGCATGTCTCCTTATCAACTTATGTATGGTAAGGTCTGCCATCTTCCTGTGGAGTTGGAACATAGAGCTTGGTGGGCTACAAAGTTACTAAACATGGACTTTGATCAATCTTAAAAAGAAAGGGTCCTGAAACTTCATGAATTAAATGAGTTTAGACTACAAGCCTATTATAGTGCCTCTCTGTACAAGGAAAGAATAAAGAGATGGCATGATAAGAGGCTTGAGAAGAAAGAGTTTCAGTAGAGAGATAAAGTCTTGCTGTTCAATTCTAGGCTGAGACTTTTCCAAGGAAAGCTTAAGTCTAAATGGTCTTGTCCTTTTGTAGTTAATAAAGTATTTCCTCATGGTGCTATTGAGGTAAAGGAGCCAGAAACTGGTAGAATGTTTAAAGTTAATGGTCAAAGATTCAAACTCTATTTTGGAGGTGAGTTTAACAGGCAAAAGGCCTGAATAGAATTGCACACTCCTGCTTAGGAGTCATACGTCAAGCTAGTGACGTTAAAGAAGTGCTTCAAGGAGGCACCCTCTGATCTTTGTTTTTCTTTAGCTTTGTAATTAATCATGTATAGAGTCAATAAGACAAAAAGAGGTTTTCTGTTTTTTAAAAAAATTGTTAGAATAATGATGTTGAAAGAATAAAAGATTTAACAAGAGAGTTAGTTAAGAGTTTAGTGTTAGTACGCTGGAATAAGGGTTGCCTAAGCCATGTTGGATTCTCAGAGTCCTGCACAACACGTAAGTACGTTTACTTGTAATGTTCTCACGCTAGCTTTCTGTTGTTAGTGATGGTCCATGGATTATGTCGCGCGTCTTTACGCTAGGCCCAAAGCGTGCTTATGTTCTAGTTTTGACCATCCTTTGAATTAGATCTTTTTTAGGCGTACTAATATGGGGTTCAAGCGTCCATACACATACCCACTGTGGGAATTAAAATAAACTCTAAGTAATGAGTGTAGTGACGCTCTCTTCTAGTGTGCCTATGCCAAATTTCTATTTATCTTTCAAGGTAGCCTGTTCTTTGTGTGTACTCGCGCTATCTCTGTTTATGCGTCTCTATGTTCTAGGCTAGCGTGCTTATACTAACTCTCTAATCTTATACTATTTGGTCTTTGGATTGTGTGTACTGATTAATTGGTTACGCATTCCTATGCTTCAAGGTAGCGTTCTTACGCGTTAATTCTGTTTTATCAGGTGTCTTAGGTGTTGTTTGAGCGTGTTGACGCTCAGCTCTGCGTACTTACCCACAGATTCTATCTGGTCCCCTGTTGTCTCCCTTTTTCCAGGCATGTCTACACCGAGTTAGGGCGTTCTTACGCCCAGTGTGGATAGTGCCTATTTGGCACTGTTCATTCTGATAGCGCTGTTACGTTAGGAAATAAGCGTGTTTACGCTAGTGTAACTGCCTTGGTTGAAAAATCTCTAAGAGTCTTCTGTAGGTACGCTTGGATGAGCGTCCTTAAGTAAACTTCTTTCCTTTTGTTTTAGTTACGTGTCTTTATGCTTCCTTACAGTGTACCTACACATGTGCTTAAGTTTGTTATTCTTAGAATCAGTTGTAATAAGCATTTTTATGCTTTGTCGTTAGCTCTTTGACGCTCACTTTTGATTAGAATAATGTAAGAGTCATATGCCAAACGTGCTCACACTTTTCTCTCACGTGCTTACGCTTGTTTTCTGTTCCTATGTGTCATTTTTTTAATTTTCAATAAGCGTGTCTATGTTGGTTTGGGCGTATGTACGTGGGTCCCCTATAGAAATAAAAAGTAGTGAGTCAGAGTTAAGCGGGCTTACGCTTTTCTTCAGCGTCTTTACATGCAAATTTAAAGAGAATCAGGTATGGAATCACTTTCTGAGTGTGCCTACGCTCCAATAAGCATGTCTATATGTATCTTCTGTTTAATTTTAGTTTTCTGACGTTCGAATAAAGCATACTGACACTCGGGTTGAACGTACCTACGTTGGACTTTTATCTATAAATATCTGTTCCAGCGTAGGAACCCTAACCCCAAAAGCTGTTACGTAGGAATCTAGCATATTTTCAATTGCAATGGCCATGGCGCCTCAATTCTTCAAATTGGTAATGGTTTTTTGTATTTTAGTGCTCATTAATTTACTTTACCATTTCAATTTATGTTTCCCCTTTCAATTATCATTTTTCACCTCACCTTTTCACATTTTACCCTTTTATTGTTCTTGTACCTTTTCATTTTCTATATATAGGACTTTGCACTTACTGTCATGGCATATAGGCCTACACGTTTGATTCACAAAACTAAGAAGTTAATTGAAATGGAGCAAGCAAAGGCAACAAAGAAAGATAAGGAAAAGGGGGTAGCCACTACTAGCACCCCTACTTCCCCTCCTCCCATTAAGAAGAGGAAGTTTGAAAAAGGTGAGAAGCAATCTAAACTTCATGAAGATTTTGACTGGAAACACTTTAGAGATGCTAAAGTTGTAGAGGATTATGAAAGGAAGTTCAAGGAGAGAGGAGTAATAAGAGATAGGGTCATGTTGTTGAGTGAGGAAGATTGCCCTGATCCTACTGTGAAGGCTGTCAGGTATGCTAGAGGATGGCAAAATTTTAATAAAATTTTGGGGCATGGCTATCAGGAACTCACCAGGGAGTTCTATGCTAACTTGAGGGCTAATGATAGTGATGATTAGCCCCTTTATTCTTCTTCTGTCAGGTGACAGGAACCGCAAGCGCACGGGTTATGTCGCGTAATATAAAAGATTATCGTTCTCCATAGGGACTGTGTTCAAAGTACCAGCATATTGAAATTTAATTATCCACACAATTGATTTTTAATGTTTTTGTAAAATAAAGCATAAAATTAAGTTGCACAGAATACGAATAAATACAAAAATAAAATTTACTTGACACTTAAAAATCAGAGTTGAGAGTATCTTGGCATTTCGGGGGATTAAGACTCTATTTTATGTTAATGAATTTTAACTTTTCATAAATAAGAATCGAATTAAGTTTTCCAAGGTGAATTTTCCAAAAGCTAATTAATATGTTCCTCTCGGAATCCTATTAATGTACCTAACCTATGGAAAGCGCTGCTTAATCCTCAGAAAGGCCCATTATCGTTTTATAAAAATCCCTTTTATTTCCTCAAAAGAATTTTTGATTACTTTCACGGTTTTACCGAGGTCACAAAAAGCATCTCAAAAATCTTGGGTTTAGTTCAAAGCTTTCCGGTAAAAATAAATCTCTCGATTCTATTTATTACCTAAACTTACTAATATACCCGCAAGTATACAGTTTTATCATTTAGGTTCTTGTTAAGAATTACTAAAAGCATTGAGCATAATTGAACTAAATGGAAAACAGAAATTTATTTAATTCCAAGTCAAAATAACATTAAAATAAAATATTATCATACCCCCCTTTATCCCAAGATAATTAATTTAGCTACTCATGAAATAATTCAAATTCATATAAATAATGGAAAAATAAAACATACAAGACATGGTAAAAATAAAGACTTACGGGTTTCTCCAAAAGCTCAGAATAATTTACCACTGTAATTCTTTGTTGCAATATTCTCCACCAATTACAAATTTAAATTCTCACTTTTACAGCCCTCACACTCTTACAAAATAAAAGAAAGAAAAGAAAATAAAAAGAAAGAGAAGAAAAACGAACAGAGAAAGAAAAATGGAAAAGAAGAAAACTAAAGAGAAAAAGAGAGAAAGTAACGAAGAAAAGAAAAGAAAATAGAACGAAGCTGATGGTAATTGATGGGAAGAGATGATTGATTTTGCTGATGGGTTGCTGCTGCTTTTATAGGCAAATGGATGGAGGATTCCAGCTATGAAAATGCATTCAAATTGCAAGTGGAAGAAACTTTCGGTGCATGTGAGTTCCAGCTGTGCCAACTTGTTTCCAATTTGCATATTTTAATATTTCCAATAATTCGGTGCTTGGATTTTAGTGATGATTGGTGCAAGATGATGAAATTCCGAGTAGAAAAATGTTATTTTCCCACAAATCCGAGTGAAAGCTTGCTGGAGGGTGGTTTGCTGAGTGCTGGACGGTGTGGGTGCAAATTGGACAGCGTGGAGATGAGTTGCTGTTGGATGGAGATCTGTACGGTGTGGAGAGGAAAGTGTTGGAGCCGGTGTGAGTATGAAGAGTTGGAACGGAAAGGGACAGTGGATAGAAGAGGGAATGAGACGGTGTTGAGAAGTGAGGACGGTTGGGTGTTTTGGGAGAAAGGGACGGTGTTGTGGATGGAAAGGAGAGGATGGTGTGTGGTATGGATTAGAAGAAGAAAGGGACAGCGGATAGAAGAGAGGGAATGGGACGGTGTTTCGGTCGGTATTGGTTTGAAGGGATGGTGTTTGGGTTGCTGGAGAGTTGGAGTTGATCCGGTGTGCATTGATCCGGTGTTGGAGTGATCCGGTGTTGGAAGAAAACCGGTCAGTATTTGGAGCAAACCGGTCGGTGTTGAGTTGCTGTGAAGTTGGACAGTGTTAGTTGCTGTGAGGAGATGAGCAAAGCAACTCCGATTGCTTTATTTCTTCGAAACCGATTGAAAAGTGAATTGGAACCGAGTGAAAAGTGATTCACTCATAACTGATTAGAAGGTGGCTTGGAATTGACTGAAGAGGGACTCGGATCCGACTGAAACCATTCACTCGGCTCAGCTTCATGGAGTTCATTCGAAACTGATTGAAGATTCACTCAGGATCAGAATTTATTCAATCGGTTCCCAAACATTTTCACTCGGCTGTCTCTGAATCTGAACCACTCGGTTCAAACTTTGCTCGGATTTTGCTTTGGAATTCACTCGGTCAAATTTATTCGGATACATTCACTCGGATTTGCTTTGAAATAATTCAGTCGGCCTTCATTCCTTGAAATGATACACTCGGAAGTGTCTTCTTGCTTTTTACTCGGAATGGCCTTCAGTCGTCAATCAACCCAGTCGGTTGTCTTTACTCGAATTTGGCTGATTGAATTTCCTCTCATGTCCGAGCCTTGCTTTGCTCAGAAATATAGGTTTCTGACCCATTTCACTCGGTATGCTTTATTACAGAGATCTCACTCGGACTTAGTGTGAAACTGTGAGAATCTGTCCGAGTGTGATTCAATCCTGGTCGGATTTTCCTTGCTTGCTTAAGGCATTACTCGGAAATGCCTTGTTCCGCTTGAGAATGCCATCTTCTCTGAGTGAAACCACTCGGATTCCTCCTTAGTCAGCATTTATTCATTTCAGTGGCCTCTTCTACTCGGAATCCATTCACTCAGAACAGCTTTTCACTCGGATTAGTTGCAATCAGAAAGCTCCCACTCGGATTTACTTCAGTCAGCAATCCTTTCACTCGGAGAATAGTTTTGGACATATTTATTGGAGGTCAGTCTCCTTTTTTCACTCGGAATGGACGCAGTCGGGGAAGTTTCCACTCGGAATCACCTCCAACCGAGACTTATTCCATTTCAGCATTGGTCCTTCACTCGAGTCAGCCATTTATCACTTGGAATGGCTTTGACAGGGAACATTTCACTCGGATTCTCTCTAACAGTGCAGTATTCCACTCGGCAATGCAATACTTTGAGTCTTTCCACTCGGATTTGGTCATTTCTGAGTTATCCCACTCGGATTTGGCCATTTTGAGTCGTATTTCAGTGCTCTGAGTCGGATTTCTGCTTTCTGAGTTGGATTTCAGCTTTAAAAAGAGAATTCTTTCCACTTTGGGCTTGTTCTACTTGTTTCTTTATCATTTTATGGTCATTTTTCTCTTGTTTTTGACCCTTTATTACCTTAAGTTCTGCAAAATAACATACCCAAGTAGAATAGAGTGGAAAGAAAGCAAAAATCGCAATAAATAAAGGAATTACAGTGGATAATGATAAAAATCCTAAGCAAACTGGATCTAATTTATTGTACTATAAAGCACTTATCATCAGGGATGTTGTTATTCAATTATCTAGTGAGATTCTGAATAAATTTCTGAGATTGCCTGTAGTGGAAGGTGCAGAATGTGAATACACCAAAACTCTGAATGAATTGCCATTTGAGGAGAGTGTTGAGTTGAGAAAACGGGTCTTGGAAGTGTGTTGCAAAGAGGGGACCTCCTATGAAATGATTGTTGGAGGAGCTCCAAAATTTGTAAGGAAAAATACTCTCCTTGATGTGCCTATGATTTGGTGTTAATATTTGTTTTCTTCCCTGCAACCAGTAGCCCATGCTACTGAAATTGTGATAAAATAGTTAGTCCTTATTTACTGTCTAATACAAGAATTGTATGTCGATTTGGGTGATTTAATTTTATTTGAAATGAGTAAGGCTCATGAGAAATTTGCCTAGTTGCTATATTATTCTGTCATTTCACTGTTGGCTAAGAAAAATTCTGTGAAAGTGCAGGGACAGGATTGATCATTACATTCCCAAGGAACCCAAGCGCTAAAGGCCTAAAACGACTAAACCATCCACTTTTCAACAAGACCAATCTTCTACTCTAATTCTTAACACTATTTTGAGTGAATTATGAAACAACCAGGTTTGGATAGCAGCAGCCCGAGACAGGGAAAAATTTTTCCCCAAGATCATAGGGTGTTGACGGGCAATATAAGCAATTAAAGGTTAAGAAGAGTAGAAATCCGACTCAGAAAGAGAAGGCCGGGTCAGAATATTACACATTAGTAGACGTGGCTACAGCTGCGAGAATCAGCGGACAGAAACACATAAGCGGCTACACCCGCTAGAGCGAGGATTGATTCGCTGAAGCGACGCATACACTCGGATAATTCGATCACTCGGAATCTAAGCCCAAGTCCTCTCGGTAATCTCATCACTCGGAGTCGAAACCTAATTTCTCTCGAAAGACTCCCACACATACATGCTTTCTTCGGAGGTTTACACAATACTCTCTATTTTCATTCTAGAAAGGCACAGATGTTAACCACTCGGGAAGTGATTCCCTCACCCATCACTCAGGAGATGTAGTCTACTTCACACTAAGGCTCCCTCACTCGAAAATGCTCTAACTCCTCGCCACTCGGGATACATACTAACTCCTCTACATACGGAAGACTTATTAAACTAAAATCTACTCTGTATCATCTAGATCTTACCCCCTCTAATAAGTTCACCACTACAGGCTTTACTTGGAGTCGTATTGCCAATTCAACCATCAGGGGAAACATTCACTCGGTTGACTTCCACTCGGAAACATCAAAATACCCTTCAATCGGAAGATTGTATCTAAGAAATCTCTCGCTCCATAACATATTGACCAACGTACCACGAAAGTGATTTTAATGGACATATTCCACTCGGAGTTGGCCCAACCTCTCTTCATTCGGAAGAAAATCACTCATCACGCCTTACACAGGATTAACTTAGCTCTTATTTACTCAGAATCATGCGGGCTCTATATGCTTAGCAGAATGCAACATATACCACCTGGACATTCACACACGTCACAAGATGAACACACGGTATTATATATATATATATATATGAATGTCGCGACTGGGATCGCGGCGGCACGGCCGACCCTCAAAACGATCATTTAGTTTGGTTTGAAAAGGAAGAAAAAAAATAGGGAGTCGCCACCAATATTTTTTAGGATAAAATACCGGGAAAACCTTTTGTTAAAGCACTGGTTATAAAAATGAAATTCCATGTTCGGGAGTCTGATTACAGGTGAGGAAGGTATCAACACCTCACAACTGTCCGTTATAAAAATGGTTACCTCAATATGATAGCGCGCATTATAATTAACCCAATAATTATTTTAACTTCTTCATAAAAAGAAAGTATACGAGACGACAAAACATACAAAAATAAACAAAAATAAACACGAAATATTTACATGAGATTAACGGGACGTCTCGTCTAAGTTAAACTCGCTCCTCTTCCCTTTTTTTTAAAATAGAAAAATAAAAATTGCAATAATAATGAGAATAATAATAATCATTACAACTTTTATGCTAGTCCAAATAAAATGTAAGAAGCACTCATTTTTTGTTATATATTTATTACAAACCTAGGAAAGGGTAAAAAAAGAGAAGAAAAGAAAATAAAGCAATTTATTTTAGTGGGAAAATAGAGTACCGAGTGAAAAAATGGAATTCCGAGTGAAAAGGTGAAAAACCGAGTGAAAAATGGAATTCCGAGTGAAAAGGTGAAAAACCGAGTGAAAAATGGAAAAACCGAGGGAAAAATGGAATACCGAGTGAAAAGATGAATACCGAGTGAAACAGTAGGCCGACCGAGGGAGAAAACCAGTGGGGGGTTGACAAGAGTTTGAAGGTGTCTAGAAGGAGAGAAAGGGCTGTGTTGTATGTTGGGAGAGAGGAGAGGTTGAACCGTGTGGGTTTTAGTGGAGAGAGAGAGAGAGCTGGATGGTATGGGTTATAAGGAGAGGGGGACGGTGTTGGTGGGTTGGAGGACAGTGTGGAGAGAGGAGAGTGAGGAGATGGTGTGGGTGCAGGAGAAAGGAGAGGGAAGGAGAGGGGATACGGTGTGTGGAGTGGGACGGTGTGAAGGTTTGGATGTTGGGACGGTGTGGTGGTTTGTAGGAAGAGGGACAGTGTGAGGGGGACAGTGAAGGGAGGAAGAGAGGGATAGCGTTTGGGAGGAAAAGAGAGGGGACTGCACGATGTTGGGGGTTCTCTCAATGAGGGCTCCTCTCTTTTTCTTGAAGGCTTCAGGATCCTCTCTATTTATAGAGGTCCTGGACGCCCACCAGCAGTGGCAAGTGGATTTTTTTATTATTTTTCCTTGCCAGCCGCCCCACTTGACCAGCCTGGATGGAGTTGGACACAGCCTGTACCTAGATAGCTATAGGGGACGGCAGCTGCTCTTTGTCACTTTGTCAGCCGCCCCCCACAAGTCAAAGATCCACTTGGATAGTGGAAATCCAAGTCAGCAAGGGTACTCGGTGGGAATATGGGTCGGATTTCACCTCCTCTCCACAATCCGAGTGGAAAAGGTGAATTTTGTGCACAATACCGAGTGGAAAAGGAGCTGCTTATACAAAAACCGAGTGAATAATGACTCGAAACCGACTGAAATGGTTGGAGTACGACTCGGAATGGTTGAATAATGGCTCAGAATTGGGTGAAAGGATGGCTCGGAATTGGCTAAAATTGGCTCAGAAGTGGGTGAAAGGATGGCTCAGAATTGGCTAAAATCTGACTGAAGAGGCATCACTCGGAATTCTTTCAGTCAGAAGTATTTGACTCACATCTTGTTTCTGTGTGAAGCATTCACTCGGGATTTCTTCTATCGGAGGTGTTTTGCTCAGATCTTGTTTCTGTGTGAAGCATTCACTCGGAATTACTTCAGTCGGAGGTGTTTTACTCAGATCTTGTTTCTGTGTGAAGCATTCACTCGGAATTTCTTCTATGGGAGGTGTTTTGCTCAGATCTTGTCTCTGCTTGAAACATTCACTTGGAATTTCTTCAAAAGTGACACAGAACTTCACTGCTTGAAGGATTTACTCAGAACTGACCTTGGGAGTCGGTCTCATCTTCCAATCAGAATGGAACTTGAACATTTTCACTCGGAACCTGCCTTCTTCTCACTCAGAACTTGGAATTTCACTCGGAATCGACCTTCTTCTCACTCAGAATTTGGAATTTGGCAATCTGACTCAGAATTAGCCTTCTTTCCACTCAAAACTTGGAATTTCACTCGGAATTGGCCTTCTTTCCACTCAGAACTTGGAATTTCACTCGGAACCGACCTTCTTCTCACTCAGAATTTGGAATTGCACTTGGAATTGGCCTTCTTTCCACTCAGAATTTGGAAACTTGGACATATCCATTCGGAAACAGCCTTCTTATCAGTCAGAACTTGGAAACTTGGACATATCCACTAGGAAACAGCCTTCTTTCCACTCAGAACTTGGAATTTGATAATCTGACCACTGGGATAATCCCACTTCGCTCAGAATCTCCTTCTCTGTGTCTTTTCTTGAAGCCTTTTCTGTTTGAAAATATCTTCACACTTGAGACCCACTTGGAAACCCCGTATTTGGAGACACAGCACTCGGCTACGTCTCACTCAGATTCTCTTTACTCAGAAATGATCATTCCGAGTCATCTCACTCGGAAATGATCATTCCCGAGTCAGTTTTTTTTTTGAAATTAATAATTTTTTTTTATTATTTTTTTATTATATATTTTTTTATTATTTTATTTTTTTCGAATTGAATGCTTTTCACTTGCGGATCGATCGGACTGAAATAGGTGTTCACAGATGCCCCTCTTTACTTCTTTTCCATGAGAAGAGCATGAAGTTTCTTCTTGCTTTTGAAATGGAAAGGGAATAAAGACGTGAACACCATTGTGAAAGTATCAGATGAGGGGGAAAACCTAGGAACTGACAGGAAAAGTAAAAGGTGAGGGTGTTGCCTCTCGGTTGATTGGAAAAGTGAAAGGTGAGGGTGTTGCCTCTCGGTTGACTGAAAAAGTAAAAGGTGAGGGTGTTGCCTCTCGGTTGACTAAGGAAGTAAAAGGGTAAGGGTGTTACCTCTCGGTCGACAGGAAAAGTAAATGGTGAGGGTGTTGCCTCTCGGTTGACTGAAAAAGTAAAAGGTGAGGGTGTTGCCTCTTGGTTGACTGGAAAAGTAAAGGGGTGCCATTTGATCGGCGACAGGAAGGTAAAGGGGTGCCATTTGATCGGCAACTGGAAAGTAAAGGGGTGCCATTTGATCAGCGACAGGAAGTAAAGGAGTGCCATTTGATCGGCGACTGGAAAGTAAAGGAGTGCCATTTGATCGGCGACTGGAAAGTAAAGGGGTGCCATTTGATCGGCGACTGGAAAGTAAAGGGGTGCCATTTGATCGGCGACTGGAAAGTAAAGGGGTACCATTTGATCGGCGACTGGAAAGTAAAGGGGTGGCATTTGATCGGCGACTGGAGAGTAAAGGGGTACTATTTGATCGGCGACAGAAAGGTAAAGGGTGAGAATTGGGGGAGCTAACAGGATGTCTCGTCCGAATTAACTCTCTGTACCTAAAAGCTCAGGGTGATGCCCCGGCTTGCCATGACTGAAGCCTTTGACTGAAAGAGAATAAATTTGGGGTGATGCCCCAGTTTGAGATGGTTTGAAAGAATTTAGGGGTACTGCCCTTTGTTTGAAAGGAGGAGGCCTGGGGTGATGCCCCAGTTTTGGAAAAAATGATCTGGGGGTCAACAGGACGTCCCGTCCAAATTAACCAGGATCTAGAGCTTTGGGGTGATGCCCCAATTTTTAGAAAAATGATCCGGGGGTTAACAGGACGTCCCGTCCAAATTAACCGGGATCTAGAGCTTTGGGGTGATGCCCCAATTTTGGAAAAGTGATCTGGGGGTTAACAGGACGTCCCGTTCAAATTAACCAGGATTTAGAGCTTTGGGGTGATGCCCCAATTTTGGGAAAGTGATCTGGGGGTTAACAGGACGTCCCATCCAAATTAACTGGGATCTAAAGCTTTGGGGTGATGCCCCATTTTTGGAAAAGTGATCTGGGGGTTAACAGGACGTCCCGTCCAAATTAACCAGGATCTAGAGCTTTAGGGTGATGCCCCATTTTTGGAAAAGTGATATGGGGAGATGCCCCAGTTTGGAAGAGAGATCTGGGGAGATGCCCTAGTTTAGAAGAGAGATCTGGGGAGATGCCCCAGTTTGAGCTTTTTAGTGAGAGGAGCATGATGGGTGCTAGTTTGGTAATAGTGAACTCACTAGGGAATGATAAGTCCTCTTAAGCCTGATCAAAGAAATATCCTGGTTGAGGGAGCTGAGTCCATTTTGTGGTTTTCCTCGGGAAAGATCTTCAGTCTATGCCCTACTGAAGTACGAACAATAGGTCTTGCTGAGAGAAAACTTTGGCGAATACCTGCTTTTGGATGATGGATTTGGTGTCCCTTTGACAAAAGAGTGAGTTAGTATAAAAAGACTTACAGGTAAATCTTCCCTGGCGACTGCCTCTTTAAGATAACTCATGGATGAAATAGAAACATCCTCTGACTTTTGGCGAGCGTATTTAGCAGAGATAGTTATGCTTATACCAAGCGAATTCTGGCGCTGGGATGCATTTCGTTCCCCATAACTTTACGCTCTGTCGTTTCCAATTTCAAAATTTCTTTTAGGCAAAAACTTGTTTATTCATAAAATTCAGTCATGAACACATGTAGGAAGAAGGGAGACTTTTATTTATAAACATCAGGTATGTACAGTAGAGATGAAAATGATATTAAACACAGAGATGCGACAAGATATAAAGAATGGAAGGCAAGTGGAAAGGGGAAGGCTCATATATCCTCTAGTGATCTTCTGAGAGCAATGAGAAACTTGACCCTTTATCACGACTTTATGTTCGTCCTCTGATTTTGCTTCTGACGGAGTAATTTGACAACGACCCTAATACCCGTTTTGACCTCCTTTGTCTTTGGCTTGAAGGGTTTATGTTGCAGAGTCGAGTTTGTGGAACCGCCTTTTCAGGTTTTCGGCTCATCTTGCTGCTCTAACTTTTGCCTAGGTCGCCTTTTCAGGTTTTCAACCTAGCGAGCTTTTCTTCTTCTTTTTTTTATATTATGCAAAGTATTTCTTCACTGCATCGGTATTGACAGGCAATGGCAGGTCGTCTCCATCCATGTTGGTGAGTATGAGAGCTCCTCCGGAGAAAGCCTTCTTTATAACATATGGTCCTTCGTAGTTAGGTGTCCATTTCCCTCGGACGTCTTTTTGAATTGGCAAAATCTTCTTGAGGACCAAATCACCTTCTTGGAACTGTCGGGGGCACACTTTCTTTTCGTATGCCCGCTTCATACGTCTTTGATACAATTGTCCCTGGCAAAGGGCGGTTAACCTTTTCCCGTTAATCAGATTCAATTGGTCATATTTGGCCTGGACCCATTCAGCTTCTTCCAGTTTGGCTTCCATGATCACCCTAAGGGATGGAATTTCCACTTCAAATGGCAGTACAACTTCCATTCCGTAGACCAAAGAAAATGGTGTTGCCCCAGTTGAGGTTCGCACCGAGGTTCGGTATCCGTGTAGCGCGAAAGGGAGCATTTCATGCCAGTCTTTGTAGGTTACTACCATCTTTTGCACTATCTTCTTGATATTTTTGTTGGCTGCCTCAACTGCTCCATTCATTTTCGGACGGTATAGAGAGGAATTGTGGTGGGAGATTTTAAAGCTCTCGCAAAGCTCTTTCATCATTTTGTTGTTTAAATTTGTACCATTATCCGTGATGATTTGGTTTGGTAGGCCGTATCGGCATATCAGCTCACGCTTAATGAATTTGACCACAACATTTTTCATCACATTAGTGTACGAAGCTGCCTCTACCCACTTGGTGAAATAATCAATGGCAACTAGAATGAAACGATGACCGTTTGAGGCTTTTGGCTCAATGGGCCCAATTACATCCATACCCCACATTGAAAAAGGCCATGGTGCTGACAAGACATTTAAGGATGAAGGTGGTGCATGAATGTGATCAGCATAAATCTGGCATTTATGACACTTCCGTACGTAAGCAAAACAGTCTGCCTCCATAGTCATCCAATAATACCCGGTTCTCAGGATTTTTCTTGACATAGCATGCCCATTCGTATGAGTTCCGAAAGATCCTTCGTGGATATCTTTCATGATTTGATTTGCCTCGACGGTATCAACACACCGGAGGAGAACGGAATCATAATTCCTCTTGTATAGCACGTTACCACTCAATAGGTATCCCATAGCTAGCCTTCTCAAAGTTCGTTTGTCATTATCTGTAATGCCCTCAGGGTATTCTTGGCATTAGAGGTATCTTTTGATGTCATGATACCAAGGTTTGCCATCTGGCTCTTCTTCTATGACCTGGAAATGCGCAGGTTCTTGTCGTTTCTTTACCTCAATGAGAGGCACTTCGTAATCACTGATGACTTCGAACATAGCGGCTAGGGTGGCTAAAGCATCTGCCATTTGGTTGTCTTCCCGTGGAACATGATGGAAGGTAACTTCATCGAATCTTTTGATCATCTCCTTGATGTAAGCATGATAGGGAACTAGTTTACTATCTCTAGTTTCCCACTCATCCTTTAGTTGATGGATAACCAAACCAGAATCTCCATAAACTTCCAGGATTTTTATTCCCACATTTAGAGCCGCTTGCATTCCCAGAGAACATGCTTCATATTCCGCAACATTGTTGGTGCAATCAAAACACAGCCGAGCGTAAATAGGGATGAATTCCTTATCAGGTGAGATCAGGATAACCCCAATTCCATGTCCCAGCGCGTTGGACGCCCCATCGAATCTCATGATCCATCTGGTTTCCAGACCATCTTCTTCTTTGGAAAGGGCCAAGATATCCTCATCTGGGAAATCATGCCGCATTGGTTGGTAAGCCTCAATGGGTTGGTGTGCCAAGTAATCTGCTAGTGCACTCCCTTTAATTGCCTTTTAGGTGACATATGTTATGTCATATTCTATCAGTAACACTTGCCAATGGGCAATCCTCCCAGTCAAAGCAGGTTTTTCAAAGATATACTTGATGGGATCCATCTTAGACACTAGCCAAGTAGTATGATTAAGCATGTATTGCCGTAAGCGTCGGGCAGCCCAGGCCAATGCACAACATGTTCTTTCAAGAGATGAATACTTCATCTCGCATTCAGTAAATCTCTTGCTCAAGTAGTAGATGGCGTATTCCTTCCTCCCAGTCTCATCATGTTGACCTAATACACATCCCATGGATTCATTCAGCACGGTCAGGTATAGAATTAGCAGTCTCCCATGAACGGGCGGCACCAAGACTGGTGGCTCCAATAAGTACTACTTTATCTTTTCAAATACAATCCGGCAATCATCATTCCACTGTCCAGGCTGGTTCTTGCAAAGCAATTTGAAAATCGGCTCATAGGTTGCTGTCATTTGGGAAATGAATCGGGTGATGTAATTCAATCTTCCTAGGAATCCTCGGACTTCTTTTTCAATACGAGGAGGAGGCATTTCCAGAATTGCCTTGACTTTGACAGGATCAACTTCTATCCCTCTATCATTCACAATAAATCCTAACAATTTGCCGGATCTTGCGCCAAAAGTGCACTTGGCGGGATTCAATCTAAGCTTGAATTTCCTTAACCTTTCGAAAAATTTTCTCAGGTCAGCAATGTGTTCTTCTTCAGATCTGGACTTGGCAATTATGTCATCCATATAGACTTCTATTTCCTTGTGCATCATGTCGTGGAAGAGAGTCACCATTGCCCTTTGATAGGTGGCTTCTGCATTCTTCAATCCGAAGGACATTACTTTGTAGCAAAAGGTGCCCCACAGAGTGATGAACGTGGTCTTTTCCATATCTTTTGGTGCCATCTTGATCTGGTTATATCTCGAAAATCCATCCATAAATGAGAAGATGGAAGGCTGGGCTGTGTTATCAACCAGTACATCAATCTGAGGTAAAGGAAAATCATCCTTAGGACTTGCCCGATTCAAGTCTCGGTAGTCCACACACATCCTCACTTTCCCATCTTTCTTTGGAACGGGAACTATGTTGGCTACCCATTGCGGATACTTAGCTACGGCTAAGAAACCAGCGTCGAATTGTTTCTTGACTTCTTCTTTGATCTTAAGAAGCATTTCTGGTTTCATTCGTCGTAACTTTTGCTTGATCGGTGGACATTCCGGCTTTAAAGGCAACTTGTGTTCCACAATGTTATTATCCAGACCCGGCATATCTTGATATGACCATGCAAAAATGTCTTGAAATTCCTGGAGCAGTTTAATCAATTCACTCTGCCGTTGTTCGCTCAAGAGGGTGCCTATCTTGACTTCTTTATTTTCCCCTTCATCTCCCAGGTTAATGGTCTCAATCTTTTCCTGATGAGGCTGGATTTCCTTATCTTCCTGTTCCATTAATCTCGTCAATTCGGGTGAAGGTTCAAAGTCTTCCTCATTCTCCTCATAGGTGTAATCATTCGGATTATCAGAGTCATGAAATAGAACCGAGTTCTCATTACTCTCAGAAGAATCGCTTTCAGATCTGCATTTGGTGTTATATTATAATGAATGAAAACAAAGAAAGGCAAGCAAATGGAAGGTTTAAAAGAAAGAGATTGAATAAAGATGAGGTATGAAATTGGACTGCATTCATTTAATTTAATAAACAAGCAAATTTTTGCCTTTATTACAAAATAGATCCCAAAGCCTTAGGCATAGCAAAAGGATTGATAAGTTTTGAAAACAACAATTACTTTGACTGAGGATTGATAGTTATGGGGAACTCCATGATTTCCCAGTTGTCCAGTTCTTGACCGGGTAAGCAAGCATGCACCAATTCCACATCATAGCTGGGTCTGTCTCCAACCATAGCCACCTGACCCGAATATATAATCCCGGTGCTCCCGAAGCTTTGATAGAGGTCATAGATAGGGATTCTAGCAGTGTCGAACTCTTGACCGGTAAGACGAGTAATCCTTCTCTCCCTTCTTCCTTCTCCTACCCTTTTTCTATCAGCTGCTGTAGGCTTGTATCCCAGACCATATCTATCCTTGTTTTCTGGGAGGCATATAGGTTGGGTTCTTCCTTCCAATTCTCGTCCTAACCCTTTTCCCAGCTTGTATCCTTCTCTCAACATTGTCTTTGCAACCATCAGAAGCACGTTTGGGAAGGATGTCTTTGTAATGTGAGACGCCCAAACCCCCAAATAAAATAGGGAAAAATTTTTCGCGTCTTTGAGAATATTAATAAATCCAATAATTAAAGTGGTGAAGTATTTTTCATTAAACCCCTAGATCTAAAATGAACCACTCCCATATATGAAGATATGAGAGGGTGAAACTAAATATAAACCTTTCAATCAGAATCAGCGGAAGAATTATTTAATTCGGTTTAATCATTGGCTAATTGATTTGCAAGAGGAGGAATTTCATGAAAATGTGGAAGGTAATTTATATAGCCTAGAGGTCCAGTACACATTCCTCAATACCTTTAAAATAATATTTAAGGAAGAAATAATGCATAACATTTTAAAATTTAATTTAAAATAACAAAATGAGGATCAGGGGCATACTCGCTCAAGCGAGAATCCATTTGCTTGAGCGAGACAGCGTGCCTACGCTTGGGCGAATGCCGAGCGAGCTGAGTGAGGGAATTAAATGAACCTCAGGGCCCAACTCGCTTGAACGAGCCCTGTCTCGCTTGAGCGAGGTACAAAAGAATATGTTGAGCGAAACAGCGGGACGCTTGAGCGAAGAAGGAAAGGGGCATCAAGTATCAATCTCGCTTGAGTGGGCCAAGGCTCGTTTGAGCGAGATCGTTCCAGAAACGTTGAGGACTCTCTGGCCGATTTTCGCTTGGGCGAGGAACCAGTCGCCTGGGCAAAAATCGTCCAGAATCAAATCTCCTTCTCCTTCGCTTGAGCGCCCACCCCCACGCCTGAGCGAAAATTGTCCAGAAGCATAACACTGATTCTGTGGCAATCTCGCTTGGGCGAAAAGCACTTCCGCTTGAGCGAAAATGAAGCAGAATCCAATTCCCCAATTCACTACAATCTTGCTCGAGCGAGATTCTCACTCGCTTGAGCGAGTTCTGCAGACACTCAGTAGAAAACGAATTTTCACTTAACATAGCCCAGAAAACATTAAAGCTTTCAATTTTTGGCCTTACCTAAGACCATATCTTACTTCATTATGCATGTACCACTTCATATAATGCTACAATCCAAAACCAGATGATTCTTTCATGTAATTAAACACCAATAACATCATCATGCCAATATTAATTCATGCATATAACCCAAATTCAACATCTTCACACAAAATCCATGAACTAACATAAAACACTACGTCCATTCATTCATCAAAGTTAAGTATCATGATCCATTCTTTACATCATTTGGGTCATGTAGGAAAATTGGCCTTACACAAACATGTCCAATTTTCTCCCATGACCTCCAAAATTATCAACATTACAAAAATTGAGTATATAAACCTCATACACTCTACCAAAACAGATTTTCATGTCGGCCACGGCTTATACGTTCCTATCCATATTTAACTCCTTCAAACTCGGCCTCCAAAAGCTGTAGGATTTAAGTCATACCTACATCAACTTTAAAAATGGCAACGGGGAGGTGAGTAACATAATCCAAATGAATTAAAGTCATACATTATGATGAAATACATGTATACTTGCACAATTAGCAATCATTGCACTACATCATACATCATACACAATACATCTTATAATTTCAAGTATACATTCACAATTTCAATCATTTGGATTGCCAAACACACACATCGGGTTAGTATTCAACTCTTTCCCTTTTCAATTTTCATTCATTCGTTGCCACCATGGGTTTTCACCTAGGCATATTAATGAGGACATACCCAAGGAAGACCCTCACACTACATTGGAGAAAGGACTTGAAGCATATAGAGGTCCCCTCACAAGGGCAAAGACCAAACGGGCCAAAGAGAGCATTCATAAAGCCCTTTTCTCTTTTCTCTCTTCTAGTGGGCCTAAGCCCAATAAGGAACCTATGAGGATCTATGTGTACTTTACTTGTAATATACTTTCTAAATAGTTTCTCTAGGCTTATAGGATAGATTTGGGCCTTGTAAGGTCAAATGGGCCACTTTTGGGCCTTGTACTTTCCCTTTTGGGCCATGTATAGGCCATTTGCTCATCTACTCTTAATGGGCCTTGGATCCATGACCAAGACCATCTAGCTAGTCCTTGGCCGAAATTCTAGTGGCCTATATAAGGGCTTCTCCTTTTGTAATCAAGCACCATTAATCCATTTGTAAAATTTGAGAGCACTTTAGTGTTTCCTAGTGAGAGATTCTCCTCCTTCTCTCTAGAATTTGAGAGCTCTCTCAAGCTCTTATCCAAGGGGTTTCTCCCTCCCTTGGTGGTGAGTGGAGTTATCTTCCTCCTCCTTAGGAAGTGGCCTCCAACCTTTCCCTCTCCTCTTTTCCAAGCCTACCTCCATTGTCCACCTCCTCTCCTTCCATTTCCACTCTCTTTTCCTTTATTTTGGTGTCACATTCCTATAGTCTTAGGCTTTTAGTTTCGGTTTTCTTGGTCCTTGAAGAAGAAGTCTTAAGCTTCCATTGAAGGAGGATAGAAGAAAGAGCCCTAAATCCAACCCTCTTCAAGAAAGTGCATGAAGAGCCTACATCATGTGGTATCATTGAGCCTTGGGAGGTTCTTTTCTTCTTCTCTTCCATTTTAATTTTCGGTTTTGAGTTCATTTTGCTGGCTGGAATTCTGTTTCTTAGTCATTCATATGATTTATTAATTCCATGTTAGCATAGAAAAATCATAAAAAGTCTTAGTTCTTTTGAGTTTTTGTGCTAGTTTCTTTGTGGTTTCAATTTTTGCATCTTGTTATTGTCATTTTCGGTTGGTTATTGTTACCATTCTGTTTTGGTCTCTAAAATTTCAGAAATGGCACATGTTAAATTCGGTTAGTAGGTGGTTAGATTGTTGTTACATGTTAGTTACTTGTTAGTTGTTAGTTAGAGCCAATTTAGGAAGTTAGTTAAGTGCCATGTGGAACCTTTTCTAGAGTTCTAGGAAGTTAATTGCTTCTCCCTTTTTAGTGTGCAAACCGTGTGGATTAGGGGCAATTCAAGCATCTTGATTAGCTCCTACAAAGGTTCCATTCTTGTTAGGAGGTCTCACATTAAAGACACTCCAAAGTCAACTCAATTTTTAGGATTGTTAGTTTCTATTCTTAGTTTGATTCTAGGTTTAATTTTGTTGCACTATTAGGATATCTCTTTTACATTCTTATTTTCATCTTGCTTGCATCAAAAACAAAACTTGTCAAAAAAGATTTTAGTCACCTCCTATACATCAATTTAGGAGAAGGTTGCATAATTTCCCTTAAGCAAGAAGCATTAATTGAACTTGTTAGTAACACTAGTGCATTTCGGTTTGGTATTATAAATTGGTGTTGTTATCTTGAAATCTTGAGAGGCAAAAGAAAAGAAAGAAAAGTATCAAAAGAAAAGAAAAGAATCACAAGAAAAGAAAAGTACCAAAAGAAGAAAAGAGTGTTAAAGAGAAAGCCTCATTACAAAGTTAAATTTGAGACACCAAACATCATCACCAAATTTTCGAAATTACTAATACCAAAATAAGAATTGTTTTCATTACTTGACCATTGCTAAGACTTGTTCATTAAGACTTCATTGCTTATTCTTGCAACTTTAGAGTTTCTAGGCTAGGTTATACCTTAAACTTTGTTTCTTGCATTTATTTTCTTGTTTTTCTTGTTTTGTCAATTTCAATTCTATTCCAAGTTAGCTTTCATTCTTTTGAACTTTTATTTGCTTTTAGAGTATTGTCTTTCCAAGTTAATTGTTGATCCTTCATTCTATTCCATTTGAGTAGCCTTTATTTCTTGAGCCTTTTTAGTTTGTCATTGTTGCTTCTTAAAGTTTTGTCTTGAGTTTGTATTCTTGGACTTCTAAGATCACTCCATTTCGCCATTAAGTGAGGGTAGCATATTGAAACACTTGAGATTGGTGTGGAAATTGATTGAGCTTGAAAATCTCTAAGAGAAGGCATACACTTGAGAGATACACTTTTGTGAGGTTTAAAGTTTTCTTTGTGATTTCCATTAACCAAATCTTGTTTGGAGTTGTTGCTTTGTGTTCTTTTGCTAGGTAAAGTTGGAGCTTATACATCAAGAAGGACTTGTGAAGACACTTGTAAAGGAGGCAAAAGCTTTGTAACTAGTAGAACTTAGGCAAAGTTTTTTTTTCAATTCTTAGGCTTTGTGTAGTAGGATTTTGTCTTGTATTTTGGACCCAACAAGGACATTGGACTTTTTGGACATTATAATTTTCCCTTTTGCTTGGTAAAATTTCGAGTTAGGATAGTGCATGTGCATTTGTTTTGTTAACTACTTTTAGTTAATTGGTTAGAGTTAGTTAGAAGTTACAACTATAATTAGTTAGTTAGTTGGTAGTTAGTTGAGTGTCTTAACTAATTAGTTAGTGGTTGGAACTAATTCTAGTTGTCATAACTAATTGTTAGTTAGGTTAACTAATACATAACCAAAATTAGTTAGGTAGTTATAGTGGTTATACTTTGTTACAACTTCCATAACTAATTAACTACTTTTGGTTAGGGTTGTTAGGACTTGGTTAGTTAGTTGAACTAATCTTGTTAGGTTAATTACTTCTTAAAACCGAATTTGGTTAGGCTTGTCTAGGGTTAGTTAATCACTAGTAACATCCTAAGACAAACATAATCAACTTAGGTTAAGGACAACCTAGGATTTCCATAAGCAACATAGGACTAACCTAGTTAAAGACAACCTAGGACATTGTTTTTCCCTTAGGATAGAAACCTAGTATTGATATTTTAGGTTTGTTGAAGTGTTTTTTTCACTTGTATTGCATTCATCTTCCTCGACTAGCTTGTCTATACATACTTTGTTTTTGTCTTGAGTTTCTTTGACAACATTAAAAGATGTCGTCTAGTGATAGGGAAAACAAAAGCATGCTTCATAACATAATGGATAGCTTAAACACCATTAATGCTAGGCTAAACAATCTTGAGCATAATGAACCCCCTAGAACTAGGCATAGACAACGAAATCAAAGACATAACACTAGTGATAATGAGGAAGAAACAAGACAAAGAAGGCACCATGAACATAGAAGAGATGACATAGGCTTAAGAGAGGTAAAATTAGAAATTCCCCCATTCAATGGAAAAAGTGACATTGAAGCTTACTTAGAGTGGGAGATGAGGGTAGAACAAATATTCAACTCTCATCAAATAAAAGATGATAAAAAAGTTAGGATTGCAACTCTTTCTTTCCAAAATTATGCCCTAGTTTGGTGGACCCAAATTTGTAAGGAGAGAAAAAGAGACAACTTTCCCCCCATAGATGATTGGGTAGACTTAAAAGCTCTCCTTAGAAAAAGATATGTTCCTAATTATTATAGGGGTGAACTATTAGCAAAGCTAAATAGGCTCACCCAAGGCTCCAAATGTGTAGAAGATTACTATAAAGCCTTAGAGATAGCCATGATTAGAGCCAATCTAGAAGAGGATGAGGAAACACTAATGCATAGGTTCTTACATGGGCTTAATAGGAACATCAAAAATAGGGTGGAACTTCTTCCACATGTGGATATAGAAGAGTTACTCCACCAATGCACCAAAGTAGAAAACCAATTTAAGGAAAGAGAATCCTATAGTGGGGATAACAATAGAGCCTATAAGTCAAAATGGGTAGAAAATAAGGGTAAGTTTGAGAGAAACCCTAGAGAGAGAGAAGTGGGCGCTTCCTCCTCTAAACCCCAAAGTGAGTTACACAAAAATGGCAAAGTCTTCCGCAATCAACATGATAAGCATGAACCATCATCAAAACCACAATCCTCTAGATCTTCTTCCATAAAATGTTTTAAGTGCCTTGGAAGAGGACACATTGCTTCGGACTGTCCAACAAAAAGAACTATGATTTTAAAAACCAATGGAACCTACTCAAGTCAATCAGAGTCTAATTCTGATTCGCACTATTCAAGTGATGACTCTAGTAGTGCTTCCAGTGACAGTGAGCATATTTTAGGGGATGATGGTGAGTTGTACATGATTAGAAGGTTACTTGGTAGTCATGTAAAACTCGATGACACAACACAAAGAGAGAACATCTTTTATACAAGATGTTACATTAATGACAAATTATGTTCTCTCATTATGGATAGTGGGAGTTGTGCAAATGTTGCAAGCCAAAGACTAGTCAAAAAGATGGGATTAGAGCTTATAGACCATCCAAGTCCCTACAAATTACAATGGTTAAATGAAAAAGGGGAAATGGTAGTCAATAAGCAAGTCCTAATCAATTTCACCATAGGCACATATAGAGATGAAGTCAAATGTGATGTAGTACCTATGGAAGCAACTCATATACTTTTAGGAAGGCCTTGGCAATTTGATAGGAAGGTCCTTCATGAGGGGTTCACTAATACCCTCGCATTTAAACTAGATGGTAAGAAGATAATATTACATCCCCTAACTCCACAACAAGTAGCCAAAGACCAAATCCAAATGAAAGCTAAGAGAGAAAAAGAGTTAGGATCTTCTTCCCATGTGAGTTTAGAAAAACCAAAGAAAAACAAAAAAGACAATAAAGGGAAAGGAGTTGTTGTCTATAATGACTCCCAACCTAATCTCTTTGCAAATAAATATGATGTGAAACATGCCATATTTTCACAAAAGCATTACTTGATCATATATCCAAAAGATATCCCTAACACTTCCTTGTGTTCAATGGGCACTTCTCCTCCCCCCTTGCCCAAAGGGATCCAAAATATCTTACAAGAATTTAAAGACCTCTTCCCAAAAGACATTCCAAAAGGGTTACCTCCTATTAGGGGCATTGAGCATCAAATAGACCTTATACCTGGGGCTAGTTTACCAAATAGACCTGCCTATAGATGCAACCCTAAGGAAAGTTTAGAAATAGAAAATCAAGTGAATGAACTACTTTCCAAAGGATGGATTAGAGAAAGTTTAAGCCCTTGCGCATTACCGGTTTTACTTGTACCCAAGAAAGATGGTTCATGGAGAATGTGTACGGATTGTAGGACCATTAATAACATCACCATCAAGTATAGGCATCCCATACCTAGGCTTGATGACATGTTAGATGAGCTTAGTGGATCTACAATCTTCTCCAAGATTGATCTTAAAAGTGGCTACCACCAAATTAGAATAAAAGAAGGAGATGAATGGAAAGCCGCTTTTAAAACCAAACTTGGCCTTTATGAGTGGTTAGTGATGCCTTTCGGCCTAACTAATGCACCAAGTACCTTCATGAGACTTATGAACCATGTTTTGAGGGATTTCATAGGGCATTTTGTTGTGGTATACTTTGATGACATTCTTGTGTACTCAAAGTCCATGACCTCTCATCTAATCCACCTAAGACAAGTTATGCTTGCCTTGAGAACAAACAATCTTTATGCTAACTTTGAAAAATGTTCTTTTGGCATTGATACCATTGTCTTTCTTGGTTTTGTAGTTAGTTCTAGAGGTGTTGAGGTAGATCCCTCTAAGGTTAAGGCAATCCAAGATTGGCCTACACCTAAAAATGTGAGTGAAGTAAGAAGTTTCCATGGTCTCGCAAGTTTCTATAGGAGATTTGTGAAAGATTTTTCAACCCTAGCCTCCCCTTTAAATGAGTTGGTTAAAAAGAATCTTTCTTTTATGTGGGGGCCTAGGCAAGAAAAAGCCTTTCAAGATCTCAAAGATAGACTCACTCATGCTCTAATTTTAAAACTTCCAAATTTTTCTAAAACATTTGAGCTTGAGTGTGATGCATCTAATGTGGGCATAGGAGCTGTGCTTTTACAAGAAGGTCACCCCATAGCTTTCTTTAGTGAAAAACTTAATGGGGCAACTTTTAACTATCCCACATACGATAAGGAATTTTATGCCTTAATTAGAGCCCTACAAACTTGGGAGCACTACTTAATCCCAAAAAAGTTTGTGATACATAGTGATCACCAATCTTTGAAATTCATCAAAGGGCAACATAAGTTAAACAAAAGGCATGTAAAGTGGGTTGAGTATTTGGAACAATTTCCTTATGTCATCAAGTATAAGAATGGCAAAACCAATACTGTGGCTGATGCTTTATCTAGGAGGCACTCTCTACTTACCTCTCTAGGAGCCAAAGTTATTGGGCTTGATGAAATTAGGTCTTTCTACCCAAATGATCTTGATTTTTCAAACATCTTTAACTCATCTTCCACTTCTACATCTCATAAGGGCTTCTACATTTTAGATGGCTACCTTTTTAAAGCCAATAGACTTTGTATTCCACGAAGCTCTTTAAGAGATCTACTACTTAGAGAGAGTCATGAGGGAGGACTCATGGGTCATTTTGGTAGAGATAAAACTTTGTCTATCTTACATGAACACTTTTATTGGCCCAAAATGAAAAAGGATGTTCAAAAACATTGCTCTAGGTGTATTGTTTGTAGAAAGGCTAAATCAAAACTTTCACCTAGTGGTTTATATACTCCCTTGCCAACACCTAGTGCACCTTGGATTGATATATCAATGGACTTTGTGTTAGGCCTGCCTAAGACCCAAAGGGGAATGGATTCTATCTTTGTGGTTGTGGATAGGTTTAGCAAAATGGCTCACTTCATCCCTTGCCATAAGGTTGATGATGCTAGTCATATTGCTAAGATCTTCTTTAAAGAGGTTGTGCGATTACATGGTGTACCCAAAACCATTGTTTCTGATAGGGACACCAAATTCCTAAGTCATTTTTGGAAAACTCTTTAGTCAAGGCTAGGAACACAACTCCTCTTTTCCACAACTTGTCATCCTCAAACGGATGGCCAAACAGAGGTAGTAAACAGGACCCTCTCACAACTTCTTAGGGTCTTAGTAAACAAAAATGTAAAATCTTGGGATGAGTGTTTACCTCACATTGAGTTTGCATATAATAGGGTACAACACTCCACAACCAAGCATAGTCCATTTGAGGTTGTATATGGTTTTAACCCTCTCACACCCTTGGACCTTTTGCCCATTGAGGTTTCTGATTTTGTCCTTCATATGGATGGAGAGGCAAAGGCCCAATTTATCAAAGATTTTCATGAGAAGGTTAGACACCAAATACAAACTAAAAATGAACATTATGCTCGTTGTGTAAATAAACAAAGAAAGGAGATCACCTTTGAGGTTGGAGATTGGGTATGGTTACACCTTCGAAAGGAACGCTTTCCCAATTTGAGAAAATCCAAACTCAACCCTAGAGGTTATGGACCTTTTCAAATTCTCAAGAAAATAAATAATAATGCTTATGTCATAGATCTACCAGGAGATTATGGTGTGAGTGCTTCTTTTAATATAACTGATTTGTCTCCCTTTGATATAGATGATGAGGATGATGCCTTTGATTTGAGGACAAATCCTTTTGAAGAGGGGGAGCATAATGAGGACATACCCAAGGAAGACCCTCACACTACATTGGAGAAAGGACTTGAAGCATATAGAGGTCCCCTCATAAGGGCAAAGACCAAACGGGCCAAAGAGAGCATTCATAAAGCCCTTTTCTCTTTTCTCTCTTCTAGTGGGCCTAAGCCCAATAAGGAACCTATGAGGATCTATGTGTACTTTACTTGTAATATACTTTCTAAATAGTTTCTCTAGGCTTATAGGATAGATTTGGGCCTTGTAAGGTCAAATGGGCCACTTTTGGGCCTTGTACTTTCCCTTTTGGGCCATGTATAGGCTATTTGCTCATCTTTTCTCTTAATGGGCCTTGGATCCATGACCAAGCCCATCTAGCTAGTCCTTGGCCGAAATTCTAGTGGCCTATATAAGGGCTTCTCCTTTTGTAATCAAGCACCATTAATCCATTTGTAAAATTTGAGAGCACTTTAGTGTTTCCTAGTGAGAGATTCTCCTCCTTCTCTCTAGAATTTGAGAGCTCTCTCAAGCTCTTATCCAAGGGGTTTCTCCCTCCCTTGGTGGTGAGTGGAGTTATCTTCCTCCTCCTTAGGAAGTGGCCTCCAACCTTTCCCTCTCCTCTTTTCCAAGCCTACCTCCATTGTCCACCTCCTCTCCTTCCATTTCCACTCTCTTTTCCTTTATTTTGGCGTCACATTCCTATAGTCTTAGGCTTTTAGTTTCGGTTTTCTTGGTCCTTAAAGAAGAAGTCTTAAGCTTCCATTGAAGGAGGATAGAAGAAAGAGCCCTAGATCCAACCCTCTTCAAGAAAGTGCATGAAGAGCCTACATCACATATTTCCAGCTATATGCAAATGCTCTTAAGGCTAATGCATATGCACAAGAATTTCTTATCAAACAATGCGGATCCAACTGTGGGAAAAATACAACATTAATTTAATTGTGGGACAAGCATAGGTGTGCTACTATGCCCCTACTGCAGTAGAAAAAATTGTGTACACATATATCTCAATTTATGCATGCTTATATCATCATAATTTTACTGGTACCAAACCGCTATCGCCCCTCTGTAGCACTAGTCACCCTGTGACTTGCGGATTAACATCGTGGCCTCAACTACCACGAGTGCTACGGGCCCCTCCCAAATACACATCGAGAGAGCCGTGTCCCGTCGGACACCGAGGTAAACTCGCTCACCATAGAGCCGCCCGCCCACTGGGCCCGCCACATAGGGTGCCTCGTCACCAAACTATGGACAGCTTCGTGACTCATACACCGAGTCACAGGGGAAAATCACAATACGCTCGTGCACTGAGCCGCCCTCCCACTGGGCCCGCCTAGTGGAACCCCCTAATATTCCACATAGACAGCTATGATATGCCATGGATGCAATGCAAATGCAAATCAAGTGCATCCTCACACTATGCATCCTAGATGCCACTCCACTTCCAATCATTCATCACCACCACTTGGTGGATTTCAATATTCTCATCAATAGTTAGTGGCATACACATTCCATAACTCATACACACATATTTGGGATATTCACATCACAATCTCAATCCACATATGGTTTCAAACCATCATCATACTTCATTAATATAATATTACCACATCATTAATTTTATCCCAAACACAATGCCACATAACAATCATCATTCTAAATGCATTCAAATCACACCTATCATATCATCCATTCAAACAACCATTAACATAATCACATATACATATTTTCACATCACCAATGGATGAAATCATGCATTTAGAAAAGTTACCCCCTCCTACCTCAAGTGAAGTAGTGATCAACGCGGTTCGATGGTCCCGCTTCGTCAATGGGGTCACTTCCTACATCACAATACATTATACAATCAATTTTCCACTTACTCATTAAGATTCAAATACTTATATATCAATAAATACTTGCTGTTTTTATTATTATAACTCTCAAAACTCTTTTATTTCATTTTATCCACCATAACCACCATGGGTTAGGTGCTACCATTTATTATTATGTACTCAACAACCAACCCCTTTCATGGGTTTCGCTATTAATGACTTCTACCAACAAAATACCATCACCAATGACTCTTATGCATCACAACTCACATTCATTACTCACAATAAATGTTCATCAACCTCCATATACATTTTCCCCCAAATTTATAAAGTTAGGGTTTCATAAAATTTCCAATCACCTTCATAAATATTCTTCTTCTTCCAACCATAAATGTATCCACTTCATTACTTCTCAAAGAAACCATACTCTCATAAAAACCCACTTTAAACTCATGCATTAAATGCCTTAAATAAACATCCCTTCACATGCATGGTTCCCAAAACACATAATACCACATACTCTTAACCCAAAACCTTAGCTAAAATATGGGAATACTTACCTCAAAACCCAAAAACGAAAATGGGTTCACTAGAGGAAGAGGAACCATGAAAATGAAGAAGAGGAGAAGGAAAAACAGCAGCTCCACAACCTCCTACAAGCTCCACTTCAAACGAAATTAAGAAGGAGTGGAAGGTGAGCTCAAGTTGCTAGGGTTTGGAGGAAGAAGAAAAGAGGAAATAAAGAAGATGATGATGAAGAGGAGAAGAAGAAAGTGTAAATGTCCAACACCATCTACAGCTTACGTGAATAGGAGAGAAAAATTGGGTTTTTTTTGCTTTATTTTAATTCCCATTCATTAAAACTTCATCGTTTTATAACTAACAGGTTCTTAGTTTGGGCTCAATACATCGTCTGAAAATTATTCCGAATACATATTTGGATTCCCAATATTATTCTCTATAGCCCTGACCAATATCATCTCATTCCGAGATACTTGGTCCGACACCCATATTTCAACCGGGGTTAATTTCAGCTTAACCGGTCTCCATAATTTTCTAACAGTTCCCAAAATTATCAATTTAATTATTCTCAATAGTTTGGGACATTAAATATTCCATATACTAATTTCTAATATTTATTCCGGTAATTAATTCTCTCATTTTAAAATTCGGGATGTTACATAATGCTTGTTGCATTGGCCACCTCTAAAGCCTGAAATGAGGTTTCGAGGGCTTTCTCGGTCGCTTCGATGTATGGGGTGTTGGCAGGTTTACTGACCAACAAGTCCTCTTCTCCAGAGACAATCACCAATTTGTTGTCGATGATGAATTTCAACTTATGGTGCAGAGTGGAAGGAACTACCCTAGCCGAATGGATCCACGGCCGTCCCAGCAAACAACTTTAAGCGGGCGTAATATCCATGACTTGAAAAAGGATTTGAAAGGTACATGGCCCAACTTGTATAGGCAGTTCAATTTCTCCCATAACTTCTCAGCGAGTTCCGTCAAAAGCCTGGACTACCATAGAACTGGGTCTCATATGGGTCCCATTAAAAGGAAACTTTGCCAACGTAGATTTTGGCATTACATTCAAGGACGACCCATTGCAACAAGCACCTTCGCCATGATATGATCTTGGCATTTTACGGAGATATGAAGGGCTTTATTGTGCCCTCTTCCTTCTACCGGTGTCTCATCATCCATAAAAGTTAGATAGTTGTTGGCCACAATGTGTCCTACTATGCCTTCGAACTTATCTACTGACAAATCATGTTTTACATGTGCCTCACTCAAAACCTTCATCAGTGTGTTCCAGTGTGGTTCGGAACTCATTAGCAAGGACAACAGAGAAATTTTTGCCGGGGTGTGGTTCAGTTGGTCCAACACCTGGTAGTCACTATGACGAATAAATCTTAGAAACTCTTAGGCTTCCTTTTCAGTTACGGCCTTCTTTGCCTCACCAGAGGATTCTCCCTTCCCAGGTCTAACATCCCCTGCAGCTTTGTCAAGTTTTGGTTCTGGGGGAGCATATACTCTTCCACTTCGGGTGACACCCCCAATTCCAGCAATATTCGTGACAGGGGATGATGGTGTAGGCTCAACTACCTCAGAACTAGTAACAACCACATCAGTGCCATACTTCCACAGCACAGCTCGTGAATCCTTGTAAGGGAACGGGGTTGGTGCGTTCATCGTGATGACAGTCTTAGCAGGAGTCGAAGCCACAGGTGCATTTTTGTTGTAAAATATGACTAGAGGCTTTGGGGATCGAACTCGGCTTTGCTCTTGTATCATATTTATTCTGCCTTCACAATGCCGGCAAACTTCTATGACATGACTGTCCATAAGTCCCTGAAGGGTTTTTTGGAAGTCCCTTCGCTTTGCAGACTGGAGGTCATTACACTCTTCATCCCATGATCCTTCTATCAATCCCATCTTAAGCATATGGGAGTGAATCATTTCCAATGACATTTGGATATCCTCAACCTTGGAAATACACTCCTCATCTCTTTCCACAGCGTTAACACCTAGCCTCCCATGGTTAGGCAGAGGATTGGTGGTCACATTCGGGCTTCCCTCTTTGAAGCTTATCCAATCAGCTCTGATTAAATCCCTTACCTTAAATTTCAGTGCCAGGCAGTTCTCAGTGGAATGTCCTGGTGCACCGGCGTGGTAATCACACCGCGCATTTGGGTCATACCCTCTGGGATAAGGTGGTTGAAGCGGTTTTAGAGGGCAAGGTGCCACCAGTGTGTTTTCAATAAGATGGGGGAGAAGCTCAGTGTAGGTCATGGGAATTGGATCAAATTGCACTTGAGTGCGGTCGTTATTCTGTCTCCTCAGGTTTGGATTCGGTGGGTTCATTTACGGTGGTTGGTATGGTGCTTATGGTGGTATAGGTGGTCGCATAACTGGTGGTCGGAAATGTGGTGGGTTTGAATTTGGAATTGCAGCCACATATGGGTGTGGTGCATTATGGTAAGTTGACGGAAAGGTGACGGGGGTAGGTGATCTGGGCTGGTTCCTTCTTTGATTGTGAGAGACCAGGTTAGTCTCTCCCTCTCTTCTTTTACCTTCTCTAAGTGAAGGTTTCTTGCTGCTCCAACCCTAGGTGGGCCACGAGTAATCTTCCCAGTCCTCAGGCTATTCTCTATTCTTTCTCCGATAGTGACGATGTCGGAGAAATGGGAGGAAATGCTTCCAATCATCTTATCGTAGAAGGGTGACTGGAGTGTATTAATAAATGTAGAAATTACCTCCTTCTCTGATAGAGGTGGGTCAACCTGCGCTGCTACTTCTCACCACCGTTGGGCATATTCTTTAAATGTCTCGTTATCTTTCTTGGTCATGTTTTGCAACTGTACTCTATCTGGTACCATATCCAGATTATACTTGTACTGTTGCATGAAAGCATCTGCCAAATCTTCCCAACAGCGTATACGAGATCGTTCAAGATGATTGTACCAGGTCAGAGGTGCTCCAGCCAAACTATCCTGGAAACAATGAATAAGGAGAGGGTCATTGGAAGCATGAGAAGCCATCTTCCGGCAGTACATGGTAAGATGGTTCTTCGGACAGGTTAGCCCCTGATATTTGTCAAATTCTGGCATTTTGAATTTAGGGGGAATGACAACATCAGGAATCAGACAGAGTTATGCGGCACTACCT
Organism: Clitoria ternatea; assembly: GCA_037962975.1. NCBI lineage: Eukaryota > Viridiplantae > Streptophyta > Magnoliopsida > Fabales > Fabaceae > Clitoria > Clitoria ternatea. Next base: position 185,744,623 of record CM075669.1, read on the forward strand.
GTCCCAAATCGATTCGTCCTTTCCATTTCTCTTAAACGCCTTTCCAGGAACTCTAACCTTCCCTCCTGGGTGGCAGCAACAGCACTTGGACCTGCAGTGACGTGATGACTAGTACCCCTAACTGGTTGGTCGACATGTGCCGGGTTTGCATTAGGTATTGAGATGTGGGGTCTGGCTGTTGCTTGAGCAGCTTGTGGTTGCGCGGCTTGTGTATGGATTGGAATCGTTTGAGGATCCCGGACGGGCGGAGCATTTGGCTGAGCCGTATGAAGGATTGTTTCCTGATAATCAGGCTCTTCTTGAAGTGGTGGGAAATAGCCAGGTGGCAATCCATATGGGGGAAAGGGTATGGCATTACCTTCTTCATCTATATAGATAGGTTGCTGGGTGTCAGCAGGGTTTGATTTCCTAACGTGAATAGTTAGGGGAGGCGCAGCAGGGTTTGAGCTTGGCCCTCCAGCAGGACCCTGAGTGTGTTGGGGAGTGGATGGTCGTTGTCTAGCGTTTTCAACACCTGCTGAAGAATCCCCTTCTGTGACTCTCCTTTCAAGAAGCTTGGCCATTTCAGCCATTTGTTCTTTCAACTGATTGACTTCGGCTCTCAAGCTCTTATTTTCTTGTTCCATTTTAGCCATGAGTTTTGTATTGAGCCTAGTCGCGTAAGGATGTCTACCCGTTATGTTTGGAAACCACAACATTTTGTTAGGAAAATAAAAGTAAACAGATAAGGAAAAAAGGAAAGGAAAAACAAATGATGTTACGCAGGATGCGATTCTGAATTTAGCGCGTATTCTCCGACCATTCCTCAGAACGTCCCGTTCAAAAGTACTAGGTAAAGCAGTAAAGTGGAAATTAACATGAAACAATTGTGAAAGCAGATTTATTCATCATTCTATTCTTCTGTAGAGGTACAATATTACTTGAAAGATTTGATTACAACATTTTAACCATCCCTGGCCCGAGCAATCATGTCCCTCATTTTACAAAGTCTTTCCTGGCAATAATTCAGAAATGATGATATCTCTTTTGGGGTGGATAAAGGATTGACCGTGCCTTTGGCCTGCTTCAACATTGAGGGAAAATCCTCCAAGATTCCATTAGCTATGTATGCCAACTTGGCGAAACGGTCCATCCATAAATGAACGACCTCGTCCCGTTGAGCTAACTCAGTCCCCAAAGCTCGTGTGGCCTTTTGGCAGCATTGCTCAGCATCACAGGCTTTTTTCTATTCATCATGTATTTCTTGCTCATAAGCCCTCATTGTTTCATCAAGCTGTTGCTCCAATTTGTGGACCTGGGTTTACAGCATTTCCTTTTGCACCGAGGTCTCTTTTTCTTTTTCTTTGGATAGTGTCAGCATGTTTTTCAGGACTTGTTTTTCGGCCAATATGGCGTCACTCTGTTGGCCTTTTGTTTTAAGCTGGGAATTAACCGCACGAAGGCAATGGTCCTGTTTCACCCTGTAGTCTTCGTCAATCTTCCTTTTCTTTCACATTTCATCCATAGCATGTTTCCCTTCGGAATTCTCCTTCCTCTGAAGGGAGCACTCTTGTTGACATTTCAAAAGATCTTCTTCTAGCTTCTGATTTTTTGCTGTCAACTCTTCTATTTGTGCCTTCAGAGCCATGGTGACCTTGTCTTCCATGATGACTGGCGGAGGGAAATTATTCACGGATTGGTATGAAGGGTTTTTGAAGGGCAGTTTCACAATGGATGCCCTGTTTAGGACCCATTCAAAATATTCGGCCCCTACAGCATGGCTTCGTGCCCCTAATTCTTTTCCCATCTTATGGATCTTCTTCCACGCATTGGCTATATCCCGAACAGCGGATGTGTAATTCCCTTTTGCATAGTATAAAACGAAAGGAGTGAGCAGTTTTTCATTCGGTGGCCCGAGTAGAGGATAAGCCAACTGACGCTTTGCAATAACAAGGTTGTAATTGATGCATCCCTACGTGCCCATGAGAGGAACATTCGGATAACCTCCGCAACTATAGATGATTGACTCAACCATTAGCCACTGAGGATACCACCTGACTTTTTCAGCTGTAAGGCTTATGAGGTGATTAGCCCATTCACGCCTACTCTTCACGGCCAATTGACACAATTTCAAATCAGAAACCGGACACTCGGCTTTACATATTTGATGGAAGACATGAGATGTGATCCATACGTATAAAACGGGTAAATAGCAGATGATCCTCTTTCCCCCTTATGTGTGGCAGAAATCCATGGTGCAATACACATTAGCCAAAATGGCTGTGACTGGATTCTCGAGCCGATGCTTACGAGCCAGGAAAACATCAACAATGTCATAATCCACATAGTTGTCTAAATTAGGGAACAAGACAACCCCGTAAATAGTAAGGGCTAAAGTATCCATGAAAGCCTTCCATTCCTCTTTATCAGCCAGGATCTGCATGTGCTTCTCAAGAAATTCTCGGGTGAACCCGGGAACTTGATTCCTGTTCATTTGCATATTCCTCAATGCCTCGAGAGAGATTCTCAACACACGGGCGATTGAAGCGGTTGTCGCGTGATGGTCAAGATGGCGATAGGGAATTTGCCCTTCCACTTGTATCCCCAATATCTGTTCAAATTCTTCTATTGACGGAGCCAGTTGAAAATCTCTAAATGTGAAACAGCGGAGGGGTGGGTCATAAAATTGTGCCAAGGCTGTAATTACTTCGGTTTGGACTTCCACCTCCAATAGTCTTAAGATCTTCCCATATTTCCTGGTAAGGGCCATCTTCTGAGTCATACTTAATCTTTTCCCCAGTGCTTGCAGACTAACTGTATCAACTTTCTTAGCTTTGAGATGTAATATTTTCTTCAGCTCTGTCACATCTGTACCATAATTGTCATGTTTCATGTTAATTTCCATACTTGCTCAGAGATACTGCCAATTTCTGAATCGTTTCCTGTGAATATCGAAACAAAGAAAAGGAATCAGTTATTGTTATGTTTTGAAATTCATGTTTTCCCCAAAGATGTGATGTAAAAAAATTTGTTTTTGTTTTTGTTTTTTGGGAAACATTGATTTCCAAAACTCATGCGAGTCTAAGTTGCAGAAGCCATAGATTTTCTTAATCGTCATTGATGCCCTAGTTAAAGGGACCCAAAATTATTTCTTTTGATTTTCTTGTTTTGACGACCAGGAAAATCTACAACTCAGGACTTGGAGGTACATGATCAAAAGAGAATTATCCATCCATTCGAAGTATACTGGGTGTTTTGGAAATGAATCATTGTTTTCGAAATAGAGTACCCTCAATGGATAGATAATTCATTCATTTGGATTTAAAAGGGAGAATGAAAATGACATAAAGTAAAGTAAAGTCTGCCCTTTTGTGGCCTAGGTTGGGTTTTGTTGAAAGTTTTTTCTAGGCCCTATGGCTTGTCTAAAAGTGACTCTCCACACCGGGTGGCTTCCACTAGACATCTAGAAGGTCACTAGAGCCAAGATCCTGCCCATGACAGGGACACAAACAGTGGGGAATCCACTAAGTGCGTATATCATGAGAGGTCGAACTCTGGTCGAGGTTCTCACGAACACCGGATAGGAAGTACATCCCATACGATTCCGTTACCAACCCCTCCTATCTTAAGCTTCATTTGGGGCCCGGGTATAGGGCGCCACTCATAGGTGTGTGCAAGTAATTGTGAGTGTAGTGTGTGGAAGGGCATTCAATACCTTTTACCTTACCCTATTCTGCACAAAGAACAAACACAGAACAAATATACAAAGTCGTCTAACCTAGGGTTCAATAATCACACAGACATATAAATGATAAAATACAAACAAAACAGAAACTATATACAAACATTGACAAAAAATAAAATAAAGGAAGAAGTTAAATAATTAATATGCTAATTAAAACATGCGCTATCAAATTGACTGGCTTGACTCTCTAAGTCCCCTTCGGAGTCGCCATCTGTCGCGACCGGGATCGCGGCGGCACGACCGACCCTCAAAACGATCATTTAGTTTGGTTCGAAAAGGAAAAAAAACAGGGAGTCGCCACCAATATTTTTTAGGATAAAATACCGGGAAAACCTTTTGTTAAAGCACTGGTTATAAAAATGAAATTCCATGTTCGGGAGTCTGATTACAGGTGAGGAAGGTATCAGCACCTCACAACTGTCCGTTATAAAAACGGTTACCTCAATATGATAGCGCGCATTATAATTAACCCAATAATTATTTTAACTTCTTCATAAAAAGAAAGTATACGAGATGACAAAACATACAAAAATAAACAAAAATAAACACGGAATATTTACATGAGATTAACGGGACGTCTCATCTAAGTTAAACTCGCTCCTTTTCCCTTTTTTTTAAATAGAAAAATAAAAATTGCAATAATAATGAGAATAATAATAATCATTACAACTTTTATGCTAGTCCAAATAAAATGTAAGAAGCACTCATTTTTTGTTATATATTTATTACAAACCTAGGAAAGGGTAAAAAAAGAAAAGAAAAGAAAATAACAGCAATTTATTTTAGTGGGAAAATGGAGTACCGAGTGAAAAAATGGAATTCCGAGTGAAAAGGTGAAAAACCGAGTGAAAAATGGAATTCCGAGTGAAAAGGTGAAAAATCGAGTGAAAAATGGAAAAACCGAGGGAAAAGTGGAATACCGAGTGAAAAGATGAATACCGAGTGAAACAGTAGGCCGACCGAGGGAGAAAAACAGTGGGGGGTTGACAAGAGTTTGAAGGTGTCTAGAAGGAGAGAAAGGGCTATGTTGTATGGTAGGAGGAGGACGGTGTTGGGAGAGAGGAGAGGTTGAACCGTGTGGGTTTTAGTGGAGAGAGAGAGAGAGAGCTGGATGGTATAGGTTATAAGGAGAGGGGGATGGTGTTGGTGGGTTGGAGGACGGTGTGGAGAGAGGAGAGTGAGGAGATGGTGTGGGTGCAGGAGAAAGGAGAGGGAAGGAGAGGGGATACGGTGTGTGGAGTGGGACGGTGTGAAGGTTTGGATGTTGGGACGGTGTGGTGGTTTGTAGGAAGAGGGACAGTGTGAGGGGGACAGTGAAGGGAGGAAGAGAGGGACAACGTTTGGGAGGAAAAGAGAGGGGACTGCACGATGTTGGGGGTTCTCTCAATGAAGGCTCCTGTCTTTTTCTTGAAGGCTTCAGGATCCTCTCTATTTATAGAGGTCTTGGACGCCCACCAGCAGTGGCAAGTGGATTTTTTTATTATTTTTCCTTGCCAGCCGCCCCACTTGACCAGCCTGGATGGAGTTGGACACAGCCTGTACCTAGATAGCTATAGGGGACGGCAGCTGCTCTTTGTCACTTTGTCAGCCGCCCCCCACAAGTCAAAGATCCACTTGGATAGTGGAAATCCAAGTCAGCAAGGGTACTCGGTGGGAATATAGGTCGAATTTCACCTCCTCTCCATAATCCGAGTGGAAAAGGTGAATTTTGTGCACAATACCGAGTGGAAAAGGAGCTGCTTATACAAAAATCGAGTGAATAATGACTCAGAACCGACTGAAATAGTTGGAGTACGACTCGAAATGGTTGAATAATGGCTTAGAATTGGGTGAAAGGATGGCTCAGAATTGGCTAAAATTGGCTCAGAAATTGAGTGAAAGGACTCGGAAATGGTTTAAGTATGGCTCGAAATTGGATGATAAGGATAGCTCGGAAGTGAAACAAAGGTGACTCAGAAATTGAGTGAAAAGATTCACTCGGTGCTGACTGAAGATTCATCACTCGGTTCTGACTAAAGAAGCAACACTCGGTGCTGACTGGAGATACTTCACTCGGTTCTAACTGAAGAGGCATCACTTGGTGCTGACTAGAGATACTTTACTCGGTTCTAATTGAAGAAGCAACACTCGGTTCTGACTGAAGAGACTTTACTCAATTCTGACTGAAGAAGCAACACTCGGTTCTGACTGAAGAGGCATCACTCAGAATTCTTTTAGTCAAAAGTATTTGACTCACATCTTGTTTATGTGTGAAGCATTCACTCGGAATTTCTTCTATCGGGGGTGTTTTGCTCAGATCTTGTTTCTGTGTGAAGCATTCACTCAGAATTACTTCAGTCAGAGGTGTTTTGCTCAGATCTTGTTTCTGTGTGAAGCATTCACTCGGAATTTCTTCTATCGGAGGTGTTTGGCTCAGATCTTGTCTCTGCTTGAAACATTCACTCGGAATTTCTTCAAAAGTGACACAGAACTTCACTGCTTGAAGGATTTACTCGGAACTGACCTTGGGAGTCGGTCTCATCTTCCAATCAGAATGGAACTTGAACATTTTCACTCGAAACCTGCCTTCTTCTCACTCAGAACTTGGAATTTCACTCGGAATCGACCTTCTTCTCACTCAGAATTTGGAATTTGGCAATCTGACTCGGAATTGGCCTTCTTTCCACTCAGAACTTGGAATTTCACTCGGAATTGGCCTTCTTTCCACTCAGAACTTGGAATTTCACTCGGAACCGACCTTCTTCTCACTCAGAATTTGGAATTGCACTCGAAATTGGCCTTCTTTCCACTCAGAATTTGGAAACTTGGACATATCCATTCGGAAACAGCCTTCTCATCAGTCAGAACTTGGAAACTTGCACATATCCACTCGGAAATAGCCTTCTTTTCACTCAGAACTTGGAATTTGATAATCTGACCACTGGGATAATCCCACTTCGCTCGGAATCTCCTTCTCTGTGTCTTTTCTTGAAGCCTTTTCTGTTTGAAAATATCTTGACACTTGAGATCCACTTGGAAACCCCGTATTTGGAGACACAGCACTCAGCTACGTCTCACTCGGATTTTCTTTACTCGGAAATGATCATTCCGAGTCATCTCACTCAGAAATGATCATTCCCGAGTAAGTTTTTTTTTTTAAATTAATAATTTTTTATTATTATTTTTTTATTTTATTTTTTTCGAATTGAATGCTTTTCACTTGCGGATCGACCAGACTGAAATAGGTGTTCACAATGAATATTTACATGCACATAATCATACTCTCAACCCGAGAGAGTTTAGTTCTGATACAGTTAGACAAAGTACCAAAATAAGAGCCGGCCAAGGCTATGACAAAACCTTACATATAGCATATATATATATATATATATATATATATATATATACATTTCCACAGTACACAAGCACTCCACACGGTATGTAGCTCCTCCATCATTCACCGTCTCGTGTGATGTCCACTAAAATATAGCCACAGTAGGGGTGAGTATCTTAAATGTTAAATGATAGATACTGACTTGGATTATTCCTCAATTATGCAATAGTAAATATGTATGTATATATATAGCAACAATCAACAACATACACTGTGCCATTGAATCGGAACACACATAAGGCATCCTTCAATCGGAATCTACCTAGTTATCACTCGGCTATATGCACATATTCTTCTCAATAACACTAACACATATACATACAATCGCGTCACAGTCAGCATCAATCGCACATGTACACAGATTCATTCAATCGGATCCGACTCGCGTATTATCAGTTTTTATCGTTGCAACGTAGGCTCTCAGCCTTTTATTCAGCTCCCAGCTGACTCGGCCGTTTTACTGGTACCAAACCGTTTGCCCTCATTTGTAACACAAACACTCTTAGCGTCAACGGCAGTGTTACGGGCAGCCCTGAGTCCCACTCAGTCGGCTTGCCTTGAGTCCCACTCAAGGTCTTTAACAGCATCTCATGCATTTAATTACCGATTCAAATGGTAGTGTCACACACTACATGCTCTCAGCATTCTTATCACTGCATCTCATGCAAAGTATTATCATTGGATTACGAACAGAATCGGCAAATCACTTCCACACTATTAATTCATGCACTTCATGCACCACATATATTTACCACACACGGAATGAACATACAGACACAGATTTCACCCACACGACCTTTTACTCAACAATACATGCATCACATGCAATTGGTATTAGACATTATCAGAACTCAATAAGTTAATCTTTCCTTACATACAGTCAGCATTTAGATTCATAGTAACCTGCATGTCACATAAATCACATGGTAATCATCAATAATATTTTAACACATTCTCCTCATGCAATCATTCCACACTCTCAAGATTATTAACATGCATTTCATGGACGGAATTAGACATGCATTCTCAACTCCTAGTCATCATACATCCGGGCATCACATATCCTTTACGCAATTAAACACACCTATCAAAGCATTTTAAATCACCAGAATCAACAAGTCATTAACACCCGGAACCCGTCCATAACCCATGCATTTAAGATATAAGATAACCCCCTACCAACTAAAGAGACTCCTAGAAGTTCCTCTGTTTTGGCGTTGGTCCGCTGTCCTGTTTGCTTCATCCACCACTCTCACTCGTTCAGTCCCCCTCGAACACAGTCGCACCCTTTAATCAGCTTGGGAACAGGAAGCTGTTCTTCTTCCACTTCGACGATTGTCCTTCACCAACAGAGGGGAACTTCGGACCCTCTGCAACACCGCTGTCGCAAGTTTACAAAAATAGGGAACAGAGGAGAAGAAGAATGAAGAAGAAGAGAAGTAGGAGAGGAGGAAGGTTTCAAGGAGATTAGAGTGAATGGACAGCAGTTGAGGGCTCTTGAACATATACCCGAAGAAATGAGGAGAGTGGGATAGGAGAACGTGAAGTTGGCAGCTTCTCACGTGTCACCCATCATAATCAATCAGCAATCAACTTCTTAAGTTAAAATTAATCACAATTAATAAGTAATTCATACTTTGCAATTATTTTTAGTTTAGTGGCTTAATCTCATTCGGTAGTTAATTTTTAAATCGGGATGTTACAATTCTCCCCCTCTCAAAGAATTTCGTCCTCGAAATTCAAACGTTAACTTACCTTAGATAAACAACTCGGGATACTGCTGCCTCATGGCATCCTCACGTTCCCAGGTATAAGAAGTACACCCATTTTGTTGCCACGCTACTTCGACCTGTTGTACATCCTTGCTCCTCAAGCGTTTTACCGACCGGTCCACAATTCTAGTTGGTACAGCCACTATGGTCAAATCCTCTTTGATCTCCACTTCATCATCTAGCATTTTGTGAGTGGAATCGGGTAGATACTTCCTTAGTTGAGACACGTGAAACATGTTATGCAATCGGGATAGGTGAGTTGGTAATGCTATCCGGTATGCCACAGAACCGACCTGCTCCAATACTTCATAGGGTCCAATGTATCGGGGGTTCAACTTCCTACTCTTCAAGGCTCGTCCGACTCCTTTACTCGGTGAAATCTTTAGGAACACCTTATCACCGACCGAAAACTCAAGTGGCTTAGTCCGTTTATCATGATAGCTTTTCTGCTGTCATGAGACGCCTTCATCTTTTCCCTAATTACTTGGATCTGTTCTGAAGTCTGTTTCACAATTTCTGGCCCCAATAGTAAACTTTCACCAATTTCCGACCAACAGAGTGGGGTTCGGCATTTCCGACCATACAGTGCTTCATAGGGTGCCATGCCAATGCTGCTGTGGTGGCTATTATTATATGTAAATTCGATCAGAGGGAGGTACTGCTCCCAACTACCACCATGCTCCAACACACACGCCCTCAGTAAGTCCTCGAAACTTTGTATCGTTCGCTCGGATTGCCCATCCGATTGAGGATGGTAGGCGGAACTTAGCCAAAGCTTCCAGCCTAATTCCTGGTGTAGGCTTGTCCAAAACCAAGACGTGAATCTAGGATCCCTGTCTGACACGATAGAAGTCGACACACCATGCAGTCGGACAATTTCTCAGATATAGATCTGAGCTAACTTTTGTAACGGGTATCTCATGTTCACAAGCAGAAAGTGTACACTTTTCGTCAACCGGTCTACAATGACCCAAATGGCATCATAACCCGCTCGGGTTCTAGGCAATCCCATTACAAAGTCCATGGCAATTGAGTCCCATTTCCATACGAGGATTTCAAGGGGTTGCAACACACCATACAGTTTCTGGTGTTCGACCTTTGACTTCTGACAGGTAACACACCGAGCCACATATTCCGCTATATTTTTCTTTAATCCGGGCCACCAGAATTGCAGTCTTAGATCGTGGTACATCTTCGTAGTGCCCGGGTGAATACTTAGCAGGCTCTTGTGGGCTTCATCAAGCACCATCCTTCTTAATTCTCCTTCACCCGGCACATATATCCTACCCTTTACTCGGAAAATTCCATCCGATCCCTCGGCCAAAGACAAGTCCTTACCCTTGGCGTGAGTCTCCTTCATCTCAGCCAAGTAGGGATCTAACTTTTGCTACTCAAATACCAATTTCAGGAACTCATTGGCAATCTTCAACGTACCGAGCGTTATCTTCCGAGACGAAGGGACGTCAACATGCAAATTTATGTCTCGGAATTACTCCAGTAACTCCACCTCCTTCACCATTATCACTGCCACATGGAGGGATTTCCGACTCAATGCGTCGGTTACAACGTTCGCCTTACCCGGATGATACTTCAATTTGAAGTCGTAGTCTTTTAAAAACTCTGTCCATCTCCTCTGCCTCATGTTCAGCTCTTTCTGGTCGAATAAATATTTGAGGCTCTTGTGGTTGCTGTACACCTTGAATTTGGAACCGTACAAATAATGCCTCCATATCTTTAATGCAAAGACCACAGCTACTAATTCCAAGTCACGGGTCAGATAATGCTGCTCATGCAGCCTCAATTGTCGAGAGGCATAAGCTATCACTCGGTCCTTCTGCATTAGTACGCACCCCAGGCCGAGTCCCGACGCATCACAGTAGACCACGAAGCTCTCTTGCAAATTTGGCAATGCCAACACTGGAGCGATTGTCAACTTAGTCTTTAACTCTCAGAAACTGCTCTCACACTCGGAACTCCACACGAAAGGGACATTTTTCCGATTCAACTTGGTCAGTGGCAATGCAAGCTTAGAAAAACCCTCAATAAACCTTCTATAATAGCCAGCTAGATCCATGAAGCTTCTTATTTCCGAGACCGACTTGGGTCTCTCCCATGCTATTACAGTTGCTACCTTTGAAGGATCTACCGAGACGCCTTCCTTGGAAATTACATGCCCGAGAAAGTGGATCTTATCCATCCAGAAATCACATTTGGAAAGTTTTGCAAACAGCTGTTTCTCCTTCAATATTTGAAGTACCGAACAGAGGTGTTCCTCATGCTCCTCAGGGTTCTTGGAATAGACCAAGATATCATCAATAAAAACGACCACGAATCGGTCTAAGTATGGGTGGAAGATGCTGTTCATGTAATTCATGAATACAGCAGGGGCGTTTGTTACACCAAATGGCATTACTACATACTCGTAGTGGTCGTATCGGGTCCTGAAGGTAGTCTTGGGAATATCCGAGTCCTTCACCCGAATCTAGTGGTATCCCGATCGTAAATCAATTTTTGAGAAGACTGAAGCACCACGCAGTTGGTCAATTAAGTCGTCAATCCTGGGCAACGGGTACCGGTTCTTAACCGTAAGCTTGTTTAGCTGTCGGTAGTCTATACATAACCTCATGCTGCCGTCCTTCTTCTTAACAAGTAACACCGGTGCGCCCCATGATGATACACTCGGTCGAATGAACTGTTTGCCGAGTAACCCATCCACTTGCTTTTTCAACTCAACCAATTCTGTTGGGGACATCCTGTAGGGTGCACTGGAGACCGGCTCGGCTCCAGGAATTAAGTCTATAGAGAATTGAACTTCTCTATTTAGAGGGACACCCGGCACATCCTCTGGAAACACCTCGGGGAATTCACAAACAGTCGAAATATCGTTCACTCGGGCTCTACCCTCTCCCTCAGTTAAACAAAGCATCATAAATAACTGAGCTATACCTTGTACCGTGTAGTCATGATTGATCTGCCTCGGAAAAATTACTCTTCGGTTTTGACAGTCCACCAATACCTTGTTGGCTGAAAGCCAATCCATGCCAAGTACAATGTCGAGATCTTTCAGAGGCACACATACTAAATCGAAGGTAAAACTCCGATCGCCCAACGTAAAGGTTACATCTTTGCACATCATTGATGTCAACACTTTAACGCCGGTCGGATTGGCTACCTCCAAAGTCTGATCTATATACACAGTCGGCAACCTCAAACGTCTCACACAATCGTCAGCTATAAAGGAGTGGGTGGCTCCAGAATCAAAAACTACATTAAGTGTATATCTACTGAGTGAGCACTTACTTTGCACCAAGTCATTCGCTTGTGTAGCTTCCTCGACGTTGATGGCGTAAACTCTCCCAGTAGCCGGTTGGTCGGTATTTCTTCTCCGGTTGTTTGGGGCAAACATCATGTTTCCTCGAGCTCCATTGCCTCTGCCCCCAATCCCATGGCCACTGTAACACCCCGAATTTTTAAAATAGGAAGATAAATTAGGAAAATAAATGTGAAATAATTAAATGTGGGCTAATTAATATCCCAAAATTCTTGAAATGATTTAAACAAGACTTTTCAAAATTGCTGGTGAATTATGGTGATCGGTTGAGTTGAAAACTGACCCGGATAAAATATAGGTGTCGGACCAAGTATCTCCGATTGAGATGCCGTTGGTCAGGGCCATAGATAATATTATTGGGAATCTGAATATGTATTCGGAATAATTTTTAGAGTATGTATTGAGCCCAAACTGAGAGCCTGTTTATTTAAAAATGAAGGAATTTAAGTGAGAAGGAAAAGATTAAAACATAATCTCACCATTTTTCACTCTCATTCCCATGACTTCTCCTTCTCTCACGTAGACACATTTCCTTTCTTTTTCTTCTTTTTCTTCTTCTTCTTCTTCTTCTTCTTCTTCTTCTTCTTCTTCTTCTTCTTCTTCTTCTTCTTCTTCTTCTTTTTCATTACTTATCTTCTTCTTCCCCAAAAGAAAAACCTAGATTAAGTGGTACCTTCCTCTCAAAATTTTCATTTTCTTTAGTGAACAAGGAGGAGACCATGAATGCTTGAAACTACTCCCTCATTTCTCATCATTTTTGTCATCCTCATCCTCCCTCTCAACTACCATTTTCGTTTTGGAGCAAGGTAAGCTCTTTGTCATTCTTTTATGTATGGAATTTAGGGAATTTGTAGTTGTGGGTTGGAAGTGTATTAAATGTTTTGTGGGTGGTGAAAGGAAAGCATCAAATGCATGAACCCTAGGGTGTGGGTGAAATGAATATGGATATTTATAAGTAATAAATGAAGTATATGAAGATGGGGTTAAAAGATGATGAGTGAGGAAGTGCAATTATGATATAGGTGGGTTTTTACAAAACCCTAACTTATGAAAATTAGGGGAAATGAGTAATATAAGTGGGATTAACACTTATTGATGAAGGAAATATGATAAATGATGAGGTGGAGACATTTAATGATGATGATGTTGACTTGAAGTCATAGTAGGTGGGAAACTCACCAAGGTGTTGGTGGAAGCTTAATAGATGGGATAACCTAACAATTAGGTTGTAGCTTTTGGTAATAATGGATTATGATTTAAGAGAAGGAATTCCCAAAGCCTAATTAGGCAAATGAATGAAATTGATAAATAGTTCCCACATGATAAGAATCATGTGTATACCTATGTATATGTATATTGAATTGGTGTTTGAATGAATATTTGATGTGGCCCTATAATTGATTGGTGTAGGGCTTGGGAATATTGGTGAAGCAGGAACATCAACCCCAGAGGTCTACTTCTCTTGAGGTAGGAGAGGGGTGTATTTTCTAAATGCATGAGAATTATGATGATAATGTATGTATTAATGTAGTATGACATGTTTGCTTGGATAAAGGTGATACTATGTGTATGTAAAGTGAATTGCGTATGATGATGTGAATTTAGTGTTTATATGATGAAGCCTAAGTGAGGCTATAGATGGCTTATTATGTGTGATACATGATTGAATTCATATGAAGATTGATTCTTGTGTATGATTTGGTGGAAAATTATATGGTTGAGAATGAATGTACCCTAGATGAGAGGGTAAGATAAGCTAAATGAGCTTGAGGCATGTATGAGCATTATTGTATACATGGCATGACATGCATATCATGATGATGTTGATAAGTGGTTGCGATCACTTGATAATGGAAATGAAAAAGGGCTTGCGAGTTCCTATGATTGTTAGACCGGTGGTTGCGATCACCTGGTATTGAAATGAAAGGCCCTGCGGGACCAATGTGATTGAATACCCATGGTTGCGATCATGAGGCGGGAGTACCCCTTACGAGGTGGGAAACCTCATGAAATATTGAACGTGGTTGCGATCACGAGGAGCACCTTGCGAGGCTACTAGAGGGAGTACCCCTTGCGAGGCGGGAAACCATTGAGAATGAGTATATGATTATGGTGGTTGCGATCACCCGAGGAAATGAAATCGGATCCGTGCATATGCATTTTAATGTCATTAGTATGTGCATCAGTCTTGAAGCATGATATAGTGTGATACTTTGATGATGCGATATGTATGGATATTCCCTTTTAATTACTAAGGTGTGATGGTGAGTTTGATTGATATGATTCTAAGAGAATTAAGGAATAATTGTGTCTAAATAAGAATTACTGATTGAATGTTGATATAAAATAAACTCCTCTTGAGGAGGAGATAGTTGTATTGCATTCATGCATATATTGTTTTATTTATTGGATTTTCATCATTGAGAAAGTATACTCACTCTCCTTGTGGTATATCTTTTTAGCTCCTGTGTTGTAGGTTTCGCTTTGGAGTTGTTTGTGGAGGAGAAGTGTGAAGGAAGCCTCTTTTTGGTAAAGAATGCCTTGGCCGGCAACATTTTGATTTTATGGTTTGTGTAGAATGTTTGTGATGAATATAGTATTCTGCATATTTTGTATAGCCATGAATTGGTATGAATGATGTATAATGATTATGTAGGTCACGTGTGAAAATTGGAACCTACATATAAGACCAATTTTCAGTTATGACCCTGGTGATGTAAGATGTTAATGTGTGAGTGCTTGAATTTTGCTCACTTTGATGATCAAATGATGAGTATTGTGAATGATGACTTTATGTGCTGTTTAATTGATGATATTTCATGATTGTTATGCATAAGTAAGAAACCAGTAGGGTCAAAATGAGTTTTATGAGTTTTGGGTAGTGTGTGATGGTTTCAATAGCTTAAATACATGATTTGTGACTTGTAGAAACTGGAATGGGTCAATTCCGTTGAGAATAGACCCCTAAGTTACTCAAAAAGGCTCAGGAATGGACTAAACGCATTTATTTGCATAAGTTCCTCATTTTTGAGAATTTTTGGGTGA
Source organism: Clitoria ternatea (assembly GCA_037962975.1). Taxonomy (NCBI): domain Eukaryota; kingdom Viridiplantae; phylum Streptophyta; class Magnoliopsida; order Fabales; family Fabaceae; genus Clitoria; species Clitoria ternatea. Next base: position 185,759,868 of record CM075669.1, read on the forward strand.
GGCCAGTGGCCATACGTCACAATTGATGTATTTTAGTTGGTGTCAAAATTTGGTAGCGTTTGGAGTTGATATGAAAAAGTTAGGCGGGTTAGAAGTCCAAAAATAAGGCTCTTTCTGCATAAAAACAGCAACTGTGCTGTCTCGAATCGATTCGAGGATCTCTGAATCGATTCAAGAGCTGTTGTTTTCACTATTTTTTGTTCCAGGAAGGCTTGAATCGATTCATACGATCTTGAATCGATTCAAGGACCTCTGTTTGCATAATTTTGAATTCCAGAAGCGTCTGAATCGATTCATATGAGCTTGAATCGATTCAAGGGGTCCTGTTTTCACTGTTTTGCATTCCAGAATCATTTGAATCGATTCATAGGGTGTTTGAATCGATTCATGACCCTGGTTTTCATATTTTTCCTCTATCTTGGGATATCATTGGTATTGTTTGACTATAATATGATCGTACAATGCCCCACATGCATAATTAATACATTTGTCAAATCGATAGACCATCCTTTGACCTTCTACCACTTCCCTTCATTTCCTTAATGTAATTGCATACTTCCGCTACTCCTTGTTGATGACCATGAGATAAATCATCCAAGGTTCATTCTTTGACTTAATTGTTCACCTTTTCATATCTTCACATATGAGATAGGTTATTAAATTAGGTCCGGGGATTACTTGCCAAAGTTTTTATCTCGCGATCTCTTCTATCCTTTAATTGTTTTAAATCGCGAAAAATTTACCCCTATTTTTGGGGCGTCTCAGCCACCATTTCCACGGCCTCTCCCTCAAAAGCCTCCATGGTGCACATTGGCATTTGCTTGATGTAGTTGAGGGCAGTCAGGGCGAATGTGCCCTTTCTCATTACAATGGTAGCATACCATTTCATCATCGTTGCTGCAATCCCGAGCATAATGGTTTCCTCCACACTTAAAACACTTGCCATCTCCCATACGATAAGTTGAGCGTCCTCCCTGCTGACTCCGACCCCTAAACTTGGAGAAGGGTCTGCTTCTGCCAGCGTTACTTGGTCTCTTAAAGCGAGATTGCTGGGGCTTCAAGGAGGGGTCTGTCTTGCTGCTCTGGCCCGAGTGGGCCTTGTCATCTTCTTCAAAAATTTGGCATTTATTCACCAATACAGGAAAGCTTCTAATTTCCTGGTGCCTGAACGCTCTCTTAATGTCTGACCTTAGTCCGTTCTCGAATTTAATGCATTTGGAGCTCTCGGTTCGGGGTTGTTGGAAGGGCGGATAAAACAAACACAACTCTTCAAACCTGGTAGTGTATTCCTCTACAGACATGGAACCCTACTTCAATTCCATAAATTCCAGTTCTTTCCGACTCCTTACTGTGTTGGGGAAATATTTCTCCAGGAAGCACGTCTTAAAATTCTCCCAGACCAGTTGGATGCCAGCATCAGTCAATTGGTTTTTGGTGATCTTCCACCAATTTTCTACTTCGTCTCGCAGCATGTACACTCCATACTCGACTTTCTGGGCCTCAGTCAATCGCTCTGATACCAAAATGAAACAACCCGGTTTGGATAGCAGCAGCCCGAGACAGGGAAAATTTTTTCCCCAAGATCATAGGGTGTTCATGGGCAAAATAAGCAATTGAAGGTTAAGAAGAGTAGAAATCCGACTTAGAAAGAGAAGGCCGGGTCAGAATATTACACATTAGCAGACGTGGTTACAGCTGCGAGAATCAGCGGACGGAAACACATAAGCGGCTACACCCGCTAGAGCGAGGATTGATTCGCTGAAGCGACGCATACACTCGGATAATTCGATCACTAGGAATCTAAGCCCAAATCCTCTCGGTAATCTCATCACTCAGAGTCGAAACCTAATTTCTCTCGGAAGACTCCCACACATACATGCTTTCTTCAGAGGTTTGCACAATACTCTCTATTTTTATTCTAGAAAGGCACAGATGTTAACCACTCGGGAAATGATTCCCTCACCCATCATTCGGGAGATGTAGTCTACTTTACACTAAGGCTCCCTCACTCGGAAATGCTCTAACTCCTCGCCACTCGGGATACATACTAACTCCTCTACATACGGAAGACTTATTAAACTAAAATCTACTCCGTATCATCCAGATCTTACCCCCTCTAATAAGTTCACCACTACAGGCTTTACTCAGAGTCGTATTGCCAATTCAACCATCAGGGGAAACATTCACTCGGTTGACTTCCACTCGAAAACATCAAAATACCCTTCAATCAGAAGATTGTATCTAAGAAATCTCTCGCTCCATAACATATTGACCAACGTACCACGAAAGTGATTTTAATGGACATATTCCACTCGGAGTTGGCCCAACCTCTCTTCATTCAGAAGAAAATCACTCATCACGCCTTACACAGGATTAACTTAGCTCTTATTTACTTAGAATCATGCGGGCTCTATATGCTTAGCAGAATGCAACGTATACCACCTGGACATTCACACACGTCACAAGATGAACACACGATATTATATATATATATATATATATATATATGAAAATTTACATGCACATAATCATACTCTCAACCTGAGAGAGTTCAGTTCTGGTACAGTTAGACAAAGGACCAAATAAGAGCTGGCCAAGGCTATGACAAAACCTTACATACAACATATACATATATATATATATATACATTTCCACAATACACAAGCACTCCACACGGTATGTAGCTCCTCCATCATTCACCGTCTCGTGTGATGTCCACTGAAATATAGCCATAGTAGGGGTGAGTATCTTAAATGTTAAATGATAGATATTGACTCGGATTATTCCTCAATCATGCAATAGTAAATATGTATATACATATATAGCAACAATCAACAACATACACTGTGCCATTCAATCGGAACATCCAAGGCATCTTTCAATCGGAATCTACCTAGTTATCACTCGGCTATATGCATATATTCTTCTCAATAACACTAACACATATACATACAATCGTGTCACAGTCAACATCAATCGCACATGTACACAGATTCATTCAATCGGATCCGACTCGCGTATTATCGGTTTTTATCATTGCAACGTAGGCTCTCAGCCTTTTATTCAGCTCCCAGCTAACTCGGCCGTTTTACTGGTACCAAACCGTTTACCTTCATTTGTAACACAAACACTATCAGCGTCAACGGTAGTGTTACGGGCAGCCCTGAGTCCTACTCAGTCGGCTTGCCTTGAGTCCTACTCAAGGTCTTTAAATGCATCTCATGCAAAGTATTATCATTGGATTATGAACAGAATCGGCAAATCACTTCCACACTATTAACTCATGCACTTCATGCACCATATATATTTACCACACACGGAATGAACATACAGACACAGATTTCACCCACACGACCTTTTACTCAACAATACATGCATCACATGCAATCGGTATTAGACATTATCAGAACTCAATAAGTTAATCTTTCCTTACATGCAGTCAGCATTTAGATTCATAGTAACTTGCATGTCACATAAATCACATGGTAATCATCAACAATATTTTAACACATTCTCCTCATGCAATCATTCCACACTCTCAAGATTATTAACATGCATTTCATGGACGGAATTAGACATGCATTCTCAACTCCTAGTCATCATACATCCGAGCATCACATATCCTTTACGCAATTAAACACACCTATTAACGCATTTTAAATCACCAGAATCAACAAGTCATTAACACCTGGAACCCGTCCATAACCCATGCATTTAAAATATAAGATAACCCCCTACCAACTAAAGAGACTCCTAGAAGTTCCTCTGTTTTGGCGTTGGTCCGCTGTCCTGTTTGCTTCATCCACCACTCTCACTTGTTCAGTCCCCCTCGAACACAGTCGCACCCTTTAATCAGCTTGGGAACAGGAAGCTATTCTTCTTCCACTTCGATGATTGTCCTTCACCAACAGAGGGGAACTTCGGACCCTCTGCAACATCACTGTCGCAAGTTTACAAAAACAGGGAACAGAGGAGAAGAAGAATGAAGAAGAAGAGAAGTAGGAGAGGAGGAAGGTTTCAAGGAGATTAGAGTGAATGGACAGCAGTTGAGGGCTCTTGAACATATACCCAAAGAAATGAGGAGAGTGGGATGGGAGAATGTGAAGTTGGCAGCTTCTCACGTGTCACCCATCATAATCAATCAGCAATCAACTTCTTAAGTTAAAATTAATCACAATTAATAAGTAATTCATACTTTGCAATTATTTTTAGTGTAGTGGCTTAATCTCATTTGGTAGTTAATTTTTAAATTGGGATGTTACAAATTATAGGCGATGAAGAAGATGCAGCTTGGAACTTATGATCTTGTGATAAACCATGACATGCTGTTGAGGAAAATGGCCACTGCAATGAATTTGAACCCGACTGAGGAGATGGGGGTTCCGATTAATAAGGATCAATCGCTAGCTTCTATTGGCTTCACCATTCCTCCCAGTGATACACCCCTGAACACAGTTTCCACCATACACTGATCAGGCTGATTTGGGGCAGGAAGTTGATGAAGACATGGTTGAAATAGTTAAAGAGGGGGACACTGTGGAGTAGATTAGGAGTTTTTGCTTATTTCCATTGTATTTCAATGAGAATTGTTATTTCAATGTTTGATTGTAATCATTGAACTATTTCATTGTTTTTTACCACTTCATTACAATTCTTCATTTCCATTTCCATTTTATATTACTTGTTTGCGTTTTTCATTTTTGTAACAACTGGTCACCACCGGAAACTTGCTCATGTGCTGCTTACTCATGTAAAATAAAAGGGAAGTTCTTTTGTTTTATGCTTGTTAAGCATTGATAGTCAATTAAAAAAAGGGAGAGATAGTAATCATGCATAGGAGAAGAATAATAAGACTGTTACATCTCCACACCTGACATGACTTTCCTTGGTAATTGCTTAAATATAAGTGCTAATTGTGTTGTATTCATGGGAAATTCAAAAAACCATTTTTGACATAAGTTATGTAGTATATGTTTAAAAGCTTAGGATGATAATTTGATGTTATTGCAGTATTCTAAGTTTGGGGATGTATTCAGTGATGCTAGAAATTCCTTGTATGGTGATTTTTGTGCCTTAATTTTCATGAGTGTACTTTCCTAATAGCAAGGTGGTAGAAATTGCATTTCTCCTTGCTTATGTATATGTAATTAGCACATAGAAATCATAAAGGCCCTGTTTCTAATTAACAGCGAGAGCCAAATATAGCTTACCCAGCATATTTAACCAATTGACCTTTAATGTTGAGCCTGAGACTTTTTATTCAATTATAATACCTACATTACAAACCATGAATTCCTGAGAAAAACCATATATGAACCCTTGAGGTCTTTTGGATGTTTTGTATTGCCTTGATGAGTTGATAAGTGACTAGTAACATTCAAGTTTGGGGAGATAAATTGTGCCTAACAGTAATAAAATGGCACACTTTGAAAAAATTTTAGTTGTGAAGAAAAAAATGAAAGTTCATGAGAAAAATCAAAAGGAAAAAATCCAAAGGACTAGAAAACAAAAGAAAAAGATTAGGAAGAAAAATAGATTCAAGGCAAGGCAAACATCAATGAACATACTCATTACGTTAAGCTGACCAGAAAAACAAAAATAGAGCCTATAACCCAACCTCATTACAAGCCAATAAAAGTCCTTATTGATCTGTGTGCAGTTAATGTTATGCATGATGCTTAGGAGGATTACAAACTTATGTTTAGTTGTTGTTTTGCAAGAGATGTGTGCATAATTATAGCCCTAAAACACTGAGAGTAGAGAAACACATTTAACCTAGTGAGAATAAAGCATCATTGGCATATTTTCCATCCTAGAATCTTGCATTTAGATTATCAAGGATCAGTTGAAAGGTTCTTTGTTCATATGCTGCATTGAAATTGTTGAAATTGGTTTGAGAAGGAACATGAATTTAGCACAGCAAGTCAATTAAATTAAGCATTGCTTGAGGACAAGCAAGTTTAAGTTGGGGGATGTGATAAGTCTTTAGAAGACTTAATTAAATGTCAATATTTATCCCTAATTGATGTGTTGGATGAGGTTTTATTATTAAGTTTAGAGGTAATTAGGTAAGTATTTTTCAATTAGGCAATTTCAATAATTAACTGTTAGTTTAACATTTTTCAATTAAAATTGAGCTAAAAAGGTTATTAGCGTACTAACGGTAACACATAGCGTACCTATGCTAGTGTTGTTTTCGTGTTGAATTATAGGTCAGCGTACCAACATCCGGATGCAGCGTGCCAACGCCCAATTAGAAGGAAAGATCATAGAGGCTCAACGTAGATACGCTAGACTAGAGCATGTCTATGGTGAACCAAGCGTACTTATGTGGATACCTACGCCGGAAGGAAAGAATGGAACCAGAATGTTAGCGTATTGACGTTTGACCAAGGCGTGCTTACGCGTGGCTAAGAAAGCAAAGGCCAGAAGTCCAGTGTACTGACGCTACCTTTATGCCATGGTTACGCTGAAGAAAAAAGGAATCAAGTACCACTCCAGGAAGTTAGCACACCTACGTTGACTCCAATCGTACTGACGCGCAGAAGAAAGTATACAAAAAAGGAACCCAGTCAGAGACCCAACGTGTCGACGTTGCTCCAACCGTACCTACACTAAAGAGATGCACAATGCCTTAGAAGGAAACAGAGGGCCAACAGGCAGACACTGCCTTGACCGTACCAACGCGCGGGTGCCAGATAGATGAGTAACTTCCAGGTAGCAGATCAACGTGCTGACTGTTAGTCCTTAATTTTTAGTTATTTTTATAATGAAAAGCATGTGAAGAATTAATAAAAATTAGTTTAAGTAGTAATAAATTTAGGTTTTATTTTAAATAAATGAATGTTATTGAAATTTAACTTTTATAACTTATTTCTCTCATTTTTGCAGTAAAAAGCTGAGGAATCAAAGTGAAAATTTATTTAAAGCAGAAGGGCTGACGCGTAGCATCAAACCCACGCTCAACGTCAGGAATTTGGTGCTAACGCTACGCGTCAGGCCCACGCGTAGCGTCAGGTGCTATGTGTATCCCACTTACAGGTGGAATTGCACTCAGAAAATGGGCTAAATAATGGCCAAAACACTTTAGAGTAAAGGCCAATACGCAGTGGGAAACATGTCTGCTGATCATTGGCACATAATAGAGAAAATTAAGGCTAGAAATCATGTGATTAATGGAGGCTGAGTCAAAGGCCTGACGTGTAGCGCCACATCCACGCCTAGTGTCAGGACCTCTACTCAGCCCTATAAATAGGGCCATTTACCATGGGTTTTGGGCATCCCTTCCTTTATTTTCTCTTCATATCCCATGAATTCAGAATCCCATTCTGCATTCTAATCTCTTATTCCAGAACCTTTGTACTACAGAATAGTTTCTATATACTTGAGAGTGTTATTTAGTGTTGTTTCTTCCGTGTTGTGAAGTGTGTTCAAGCGTGATCAAGTATCCATGATGTCTTCAATTGTAAGTTGTGTTTTTACTTTCACCATGTGTAACTAATCTGTTTATGTTGGAATTGGTGACCCAATCTATGAATATGATGTTTTGATTATGACTTATGTATGTTTATGATCCAAGTTTCATGTTAGTATTTCAACTCTTACTAGTATAAACTTTTAACGGGAGAATCATTTTCATGCGTGTTAAGTCACTTTAACGAAAGTAAAAGTTGAAATACCTTTAATATACCAATTACTAGGGATAGAGTTGGTAATTATTGTTGTGATAAGGTCAGCACTTAAAGCAAGTTTTTACTGAGAAATCATCTGAGGGATCAGACTTTACGATAACTATTTAGAATTTACTCAGAAGGATCAGGTTTAATGATTTTAAGCTACAATAACATGAACTTGATGATTAAAAATGCATATTTATAATTAATATGTTATATTCTAGTGCAGGGATCCAAATTCCAACATAGTTTGTTATACCGTGTTTAAATCTCAAGTATTGGAATTATTCTTAAGTACTATTTTAAAGTCAATCTCTAGATAGATTTATAAGTTACTGTCTTTTACATAATAAATCAATCATACTCTGAATTTGTAAATAATTTATACTTTGTTTATAAATCATTCTTTTATTAATAAGTTTTGACACTTTTTACCATAGTAAAAAAAATTACTGCTTCATACTGAAAACATTCAATCCTTGAGGGAACGATATCTTTTTGAAAACTACAACAATATATTGGTGCACTTGCCAAAAAGCCAATAACATTCAGGCACTAAAACTGACGCTGGTGGCAAGCGTGGCTACGTACAAATGCGAGGGAAATTAGTTTTTATTTCAAAATTCAATTGTAACTTAATTACCGTGATAAAATTTCTTTACTTTTTAACTTGGGTAAATTTTCATTTTTCTTACTCATTCATTTATTCACTTTTACTTCTTTAATTACTCTCACTACACTAACTTTCTTTGTTTAGTTTATGTATGCAAACTCGATCTTCTGCAGGAAGGATCTACTTTGACTCTGAGATCGAAAAATTTACAAAAAGACTTACATCTTTAAAATCTAAAACACAAACTACTAATACTACTACTACTTCTTCTTCTTCAACTTCATCTTCTTTTCAAAACTCAGGTAATTCTAAAATGGTTGGGGAATAACAAAGACAAACTTTGGGATTGTTTACTGCTATCAATAGACCACCCCGTGTATCAGGGATGTTTCAAGAACCAATTGTTACGGTGGAAATTAAACCCACCACATTAAATATAATTCAAAATAATCAGTTTATTGGTCTAAATCATGAAGAACCGTATGAACATATAACTATTTTTTATGAATTATGCAGCACTATTGGTTTTGAACCCAATCAAGAAGAGTTTGTGTACATGAGACTGTTTCATTTTTCGTTGGTTAGTAAAGCAAAAGAATGGTTTAAATCTTATCCTACTAGTAGTTTTACAAACTAGTCCGATGTTGAAAGAAAATTTTTGGAAAGGTTTTATTCCCCTTCTAAATATTTTGAAGTTATGACAACCATTCACTCATTTTCACAAAATAATGATGAGTCACTGGGAGAAGCATGGGAATGATTCAAAGTATTGTTAAGAAAGTGTCCAAATCACAATTTGGATGATGGTGGTAAGGTAAGAATTGTTTATCGTGGTTTATTGCCTTAGTTTAAGATGATGTTAGATGCTTATACAAGTGGTTCATTAATGAACAAAAGAGTAGATGAGGCAATAGCTATTATGGAGTCCATGTCTACTAGTGACAGACAGGAAAAACATGAAAGAGGTAATGTTTCTAGAAAACCAGGTATGCTTAAGTTGGGAGTAAATGATGCAGTTCTAGCTCAACAAAAATTGTTGACAACAAATTAAAGCAATGAGTAAGCAATTATAGAAACTTCAAATTGCTCAAGTATCATCACCACCCCTGTTCAATTAAAACAGTGTGTTCATTGTATGGGTGAACAACCTTGTGGTTATTGTATACCTGATGAAGTTGAACATGAGCAAGCCAATTTTCTAAACAACCAAAGATTACCTGTGAGTAATTTTCCTTTTAGTATTGGTAATCTTTTTCCTAACAATTTTCCACAAGGATAGAAAAATCAGAATTTTGGATGGAAACAAGATGTTGGACCTGCCAAAAGACCTCCCAAACATCAGTTTCAACAATAACCATAATCTAATCAAAATGCTAGACTGACAAGGATAAAAGATTCTATCCAACAATTGCTACAATATATGCAAATGAATAAAACCGCACGGAAAGTGTTGGATTTGCAATTGGAACAGCTAGCAAAGGAAGTAGCTAAAATGAAGAGTTCTAGTTTTTCTGCCAATACCCAGAACCTAAGGAAACAATGTAAAGCTATTTTTACTAGAAGTGGTAAAGTTGTAGGAACTAATTGTAAAGAAACTTGTAAAGAGAGTGACGAGACTGAAAAAGAAAAAAATGAAAAAGAAGAGAATGACAAAGAAAAGAGTGAAGAAGAAAAGAAAGAAAAAGAAATTGATGAAAAAGAAAACAAAAAAAGTAATAAATGAAAAACAAGAGAAAGAAGAAAAATAAAAACAAAAATAAAAAACTCAAAAAACTAAAAAAGAAAAAAAGTAGTACTTAGGTCAGACTCCTCTTGTCAAGGATCTGCCTTATCCTCATGCACCATCAAGAAAGGATAAGGAGAGAGAATACAAGAGATTCCTTGAAATTTTCAAGTAGTTACAAATAAACATTCCATTCTTTGAGGCATTAGAACAAATCCCAACATATGCAAAGTTTATGAAGGAGCTGCTCACTAAGAAGATGAGGTATAATGAAGAAATTATGGAGCTTGAAGCTGGTTATAGTGCCATCTTGCAATATAACATGCCGGAAAAATCAAAAGATCTTGGAAGTTTCACTATTCCTGTCTCCATTGGAGGTGTAAATATTGGGAAGGCTCTATTAGATTTAGGAGCTAGCATTAATTTAATGCCCTTAAGTATGATGAAGCGCATTGGTGATCTTGATCCTCAAAGGACAAAGATGACTTTACAACTGACAGACTGCTCAATCAAAAGACCCTATGGAATTGTAGAAGATGTACTTATGAAGGTGGACAAGTTCTACTTCCTTGTTGATTTCGTGGTGTTAGACATGGAGGAGGATACTGAAGTCTCCCTAATCGATGGAAGGCCATTCATGAAGACTGCTAGAGTGCTGATTGATATGGACAATGGAAAACTGGCAGTCAGAGTGCATGATGAGGAGGTAAATTTTGATGTTTTCAAAGTAATTAAACATCCTAACCCAAAACAAGATTGTTTTAGAGTGGATGCCCTTAATGAAGTTTTCCTCTCATTATCAAAAGGTATGTTTATTTTTGACCCTCTCAATAAATTATTGATTGACTCTGTTCACCACTAAAAAACCTTAAACAGCTACCTTGTAACATCCTAAATTTTAAAATAGAGAATTAACTAGGGAAATAAATATTAAATAATTGAATACGAATTATTTAATGTCCCAAAATATTGGAAATAATTAAATTAAGATTTTTGAGAGTTGTTAGGAACTTATTTGGACCGAATAAACAGAAAATTGACCCAGTTAAAATATGAGTGTCGGACCAAGTATCTCTGATTGAGATGCCGTTAGTCAGGGCTGTAGATAATATTATTGGGAATCTGAATATGTATTCAAAAATAATTTTTAGAATGAGTATTGGGCCCGAACAAAGATCCTATTTGTTGTAAAACAGAGAAATATAAGTGATGATTGTAAAGCTTAAATAAAAACCTCACAATTCACTCTCATTTTCTCATGACAATTCCTCTCCCTTATGTAAACACACTTCTCCTTCCTTCTCTCATTTTTCCACTCATCTCTTCCACTTCCTAAAGCTTGAACATATTGATGCTTCTTCTCCCCTTCATTTTCGTTCACCATTGGAGCAAGAAGAAGATCATTGTGGCTTGAAGTTTCTTCTTCTCTTTCTCCATTTTTGTGCTCAAGCTTCTTCCCTTGGTACCCACTCTCATTTCTTGGTTGAGGTAAGTTCCTCATTATTCTTATTGTGCTTGGACCCTAGGTTATGGGTTATTGAGGCTTGGGAAAGTATTTAGTTTATGTGGGTATTGAATGGGAGCCTTAAATAAGAAGAACCTAAGGTGGGGTGAAATAAATATGGACTCTTATGAGCATTTATTGGGTAACACAAAAATAGATTTGAAGGATGATGAATATTGATGTGCATTTATGATGTGGTTGGGTTTTAATAAAACCCTAACTTATGAAATTGGGGGAAATGTGTAATATAGAAGGGGTTAGCATTTATTAATGAAGATGTGTTATAAATGATGAGGTATTGGCATTTAATAATGATTTATGATGTTGGTTGGAAGCCATAAATGAAAAACTCACCAAGGTGTTGGTGGGAAATTAATGTATGTGGGTGACCTAGTTATTGGGGTTGTTGTTTTAATTATGGCGAGCTTTCATTCAAGGGAAGGAATTCCCAAAGCCTAATTAGGCAAATGAACAAACTTATAAATAGTTTCTACATGATGAGGATCATGTGTATATGTATATGTCTATATATATTGAAAATGGTGCTTGAATGAATGATTGATGTGGTCCTAAAAATTGAATGGCGTAGGACTTGATACCACTTGTGAGGTGGGAACATGAAACCCAGAAGTCTACTTTTCTTGAGGTAGGAGAGAGGTGTATTTTCTAAATGCATGGAACCTTGTATGTTGATAATGTATGTATTGATGCCATGTTGCATATTGCTCCTTGAATGGATGTAGTGCTTTATGTGTGTGATATGAAATAGAGATTGAACCTTGCGATGGTTGATTGTGAAATGATATAGATATATTTGATTATATGGGTTTGATATTGTGATTGAGTATGACTGATACCCTAGATGAGAGGGTGAGATGATTCTTATGAGGTTAAGACATGCATGAGCATTGTTCCATACATAGCATGGCATGCATGACATGATACCTGAAAAGTGGTGGCGATCACTTAAGATTTGAGATAAAAAGGGCTTGCGAGTTCCTGTGATTGAGCTGGTGGTTGCGATCACCTGGTGTTTGAAATGAAAGGCCCTGCGGGACCATTAAGATTGAATGCCCGTGGTTACAATCACGAGTTGGGAGTACCCCTTGCGAGGTGGGAAACCATTTTGAATTGTTGAACGTGGTTGCGATAACGAGAAAGCACCTTGCGAGGCTACTAGAGGGAGTACCCCTTGCGAGGCGGGAAACCAATGAGAATGAATGAATGATTATGGTGGTTGTGATCACCTGATGAAATGAAATCGGATCCGTGCATATGCATCTTTAAACACCAGCATGTGCATTAGCCATAGAAGCATGGCATTGGGTGATAACCCAATGAGGAAGTTATGTGAAGTGTATGTGGAATCCTCTTGATCACTAACTATATTTGTGTTATTGGTTTGGTGTGGCTCAATGAATATGGATATGAGTGTTCAATAAATTGGGTGATTTGATTGATCTTAGTGTCATTTGAACTCCTTTTTGGGAGAAAATGTTTAACTTGCATTCATATGTATATTATCACTAATTATTTGATTTTTCATCATTGAGAAAGAATACTCACTCTCCATGTGGTCTATCTTTTTAGCTCTTGTGTTGTAGGGCTTGACTATGGAGCTCATGTGTAGAGGAATTGTGTGAAGGAAGTTATTTAGGTAAAGAATGCCTTAGCCAGAAATTGTTTTGATTTTATGGCTTATACATATACTTTTGTGATGTATATACAATATGGATCTTTTGAATAGCCATGAAGTAATATGGATAACTTGTATGGATGAATGTTGATTTTGGAGGTCATGTAGGAAAATGAGACTTTTTGGGTGTATGGCTCATTTTTATTTGTGACCTTGTCATTGTATAAATGATGAATATGGTGTGAATGACTTGTAATTTTGATAAATGAATGAATGGTTATAAGAGGATCTAAATTTTATAAAGTGTACGAGATGATAGACTTAATTATGATATAATTCATGAATTTGAATAGAGATCATAGAGTATGATTAATTGGAACATGTTTAAAATACCTAATATGATGTATGTGATGCATTAGACCTGTTCAATTTTGTCCTGAATGAATTTCCATATGCTAAGTTGTGAAATTTACAAGTCTTCTGCGTGGGTACTGATAATCTCGCTCAAGCGAGATGGATTCTCGCTCAAGTGAGAATCCCCTGTGTTGGATATTTGGCCACTGGCCAAATCTCGCTTAGGCGAGAATGGGTCTCGCCCAAGCGAGATTGCCTATGCATCAATTGTTGGCCACTGGAGGAGGTTCGCTCAGGCGAGTAAGGTTTCACCCAAGCGAGAGTGAGGTATTTAGCTACTGGACTATTTTCGCTTAAGCGAATGGCCAGTGTTTTGTGGCTCTCTCAAGTGCCCTGTAACACCCCAGTTTTCCAGACTCGGATCCCGATGTAATCAAGATAATAATTAATAAAAATGCGACTAAATTTTTCACGTTTGAAATAGTTTCTACACACTATCTCGACTACAACAAGACCCAAACCACGGAAAACCGAAGAGTGAGGTTTATTAACATATGACTGGGTCGATAACTAATTCGCCCATAACGGTATACAAAAATAGTAGAGTTTACAGCGGAAGAAGAATGTGTACACCGGGCATACGCCTAGTCCCATATATGGCGATATGAGAAAAGGCTCGGCAAAGCATGCAATCACCTAACATGAACCTACTAGATCATAACCCATGCACGCACTTACAACAAACACATGCATTGTCTAAGATATAAATATAAATATGCATATACCTCTGGGGTCATGCCTCAACTATCACCACTTCCTACATCTTATAATTGGCCTACTTATTCACCTATTGACATTAATCCAAACACCACCATCATTAATGTATATTGTTCAAGTTCAATTCCTCAAGTACTCATCACTTTTGTACTATTATATAGGTTCACCATTTATGCATCCATGATTATCTTATACATGACCAAAATCACTAAATCATCAATATCATCATATACAATTTATTCATTACATTACAATTCACAAATGATGCCGGCCAAGGCATTTCCTCTACCACTATTTACCTTCATAAAACTTCAATTTAAAATCCAAACTCATCCCATGGCAACCTGCATCATAAGGCTAAAAAGGAGACCACACGGGAGAGTGAGTTATACATTCAAAATAATGAATATACATATATTGTGATTAAGCGTACATGCATTCATTCATCATGTGTGCTTTGCTATAAGATCATCAATTCATCATTCAATTGTCATCACATTGATATAATAGGCATACAAGCCTCATGAAATGTGGTTCACAACATAAGCAAGCACAAGCACATACACAATCACATTGCCACTTATCAACAAGGGCATTCATAAATTATCATCATCAATTTATTAAATCTTTACTTAAGTGCTCCTCACAAGGGGTTTCTTATCTCTCGTGGTCATCCCATCTCAACTGCCATGCACCTATGGCTAATGCATATGTCAACCATTTGATAATGCATATGCACGATCCGATTTCATTTCATCAGGTGATCGTAACCACCACATCATTCATTCACATGGGTTTCCCACCTTGCAAGGGGTACTCCCTCTAGTAGCCTCGCAAGGTGCTTTATCGTGATCGCAACCACGTTCAATAATTCATATTGGTTTCCCACCTCGCAAGGGGTACTGCCGCCTCGTGATCGCAACCACGGGCATCATAGGAACTCGCAAGCCCCTTTCCATTTCAACAACCAGGTGATCGCAACCACTGGCCCAATATCATATCATCATCAAGTTGGTTTCCCGCCTCACAAGGGGTACTCCCTTCATAGAATCCCGCAGGATCTTTCATCATTGTGATTGCAACCACATTTTAATGTTATGCCATGCCATGAATGCAAAATGCAATAATGCATATGCCAATCAACCTCGTAAGAATATCTCACCCTCTCACTTAGGGATATATTTTAATTTGACATTTTCAATCAATAACATACAGTTATGTACAAAGCCCCTCAAGGCATTTTATTCACATACTTGGCATACATCTCAACATGTCTCATATATATATTTCATATCATACAGGCAAGTCTATACTTGTAATCGGCCACAATTGTATCACAACATAATTATCATACATTAAACTTTCAATCATCATCACCACATAATCAATTTATGGATTTTTGTAATATTATTCATCACCATAATTTCGTAACCAGCATGGCAACACAACAATTCATCAACACCATTTTAAACCCGTCATACAAGATCATACTTGTGTAAAATATAATGGCATTTCATAATTCATCATTAATAACATTCATCCACTTTTACAAGGGAATGATCAACATCATCAACTATCATCATTCAATATCATATTTTCTCTAATTTATCAATTTATAACACATACTATGGCATCCAATTATTCTCTCATTGGTTTCAGAATCGTCCAAGGGTATACCTCATATCCCCATCATCAAACTCTCATTATCATTCTTTCATATCCTATTCTAGGTGGTAAACGTTTATGTTTTTCGTTACATATTATGAGCATGGACGAATTGTCCTAACGTTTTAATCCATATCAACACCATTATGTTATATCGTCACTATATACCCCATATACATCTCCTTAATTATCCCTAAAAGAATGGGGTTCAATACCATTAAAATCAAAAAGAAAATGAAATAAAATCCCATCACTGCATCCTCTCAATATTACATAACCATTATATACCCCCAAATATATAAATTTCATTAATTTTCCATAATTGGAATGGGGCCCATCACTAGAAAACTAAAGAAAAGAAATAAAATTTCCATCAGGGTCACTCGCTCAAGCGAGACCCCTACTCGCTTGAGCGAGACAATTCCTTCCCGCTTGAGCGCCTCGGCTCGCTCGGGCGTAATCACGCCAGTGTCTATTTCCACGCTTGCTCGCTCAAGCGAGACATCCACTTGCTTGAGCGAGATTCAAACAGAGGCTCCCATCACGCATGCGTGCTTGGGCAAGGAAGAGGGGAAGCATCAGGTAACAATCTTGCTTGAACGAGCCATTCTCGCTTGAGCGAGATTCCACCAGTGCCTCATTCATGCTCGCTCGCTCGGGTGAGACTCCACCAATTTTGTCACTCACCCAAGCGAGGTCCATCCAGAACCCCATCTACATCACGCTCGCTCAAGCGTGGCCACTCCCGCTTGAGCAAGGATCTCCCAGTAGCCAACTTTTCCATGTTATACGCGTCTTCGTTGAGCGAGATATTCACTCGCTTGAGCGAGTTCGGGCCAAAGGCCATGCAACCAACACAGGGGATTCTCGCTTAAGTGAGAATCCATCTCGCTTGAGCGAGAATACCAGACCATGCGCAGAAACCATGGGAAATTCACAACTCAACATGCCAAAACTCACCCCAAGCAAAATTGATCAAGATTTATATATCACATACATCGTATTAGGTATTTAAAACTTGTCTGAATCCTTCATACTCAATAATATTCATTCCAATTCATTAATCATGTTAAAATTAAACTTATCATCTTCACATATATATATATATATGTATATTTCCACAACAATCATCATATGTTCTCATACACCATCCTCAATAATCATAGATTGCCATTCACATTATTTCAATATCTAATGGCAAGGCAAGCATGAGTACTAATCACATACAATAATCACTATCATTCTACTCATGCAATTTGAATGTAAAATCCTCTCCTACCTTGAGGGAAGAGCTGCATTCTGAATGCTTCGATCATTCCATCGCCTTTACCCGAAATACAATCTACACCAACATACATACATATGCATACATACAATCATCAAGGCATCACAAGGCATTTATCACTATTCTAAGTATTTAACAATAATTCTTAATGTTCAATACCAAGTCCTAGACTTGTTAAAACACCTATTCACATATTTTTGTTAGGCTTCGGGAATTCCTTTCCCAAAACCATGATTCTCTAACTCTTAAAGGGCCAATCATACCCAACAACAACATCTCTTTCATCATTCTTAATGCATTTATCATTACTTAAACCATCCATTTGCCATTATTTCATTCAAATACATTATCAATCAACTAATTCATATGGCATAAATCATGCACTATCAATTTATCAACCAATATGTATATCTCATTGATTCTACCATTTTCACTATCATTCATCATTATTCAAGCCCCTCACAACAATATCATAATCCTTAACACACTTACCAATCTTAGAGCCATTACTCTATTTCCTTGATTTCATAATCCCTCAACACCAACCATCAATATTACTCATTCAAAACTCATTCCAAGGGCCTAAATCATCTATAGTTACCAATTAAGTCAAAAGCCCCAATTTCCATGCTTAGGGTTTTCCTCTAGAATCATCTAACAACCATTATTAATAACCATCTACCATCCTTATAAACAACATCCTTATGTAAAATATCATGGGTTTACACTTAGAATCATTTCTCACAATATCTCTATTTATTTCCCCTAATTCCTAGAGTTAGGGTTTTCACTAAAATCTAACATTCACCATTAATAATCATCATCTTCCACCACCAAACATCACATTTTTGTGTACCCCTCAACATCAACATAAAAACACATATTTATCACACCCCACCTTTGGGTTTTGTCTAAAATTGGTTCCTAATCCATAACCCATGCATACCTACACCCTCCCAACAATTAAAATCATAACCAAAGGCATAAACTCATCATAAATGGTGAGATACCTCCACCCAAGAAAAGAAAGTGGTTTCCAAGAGAGGGAGGGAGAGCACAAAAATAGAGTGGGAGCAGGAGAGCTCCAAGGCACCATTATCATCTCCTCCAAGCTTGATGCATAATAAAAATGGGAGAAGAGGAATGCACACTATTTTTCTTTCTTAGGTTTTGAAAGGAAGAAGAAGAAGATGAATGAGGAAGATAAAAGAAGAAGAAAATGGTTTGTTTTTAGAGGAAGAAGGCAACGTGAGACATAAGGAAAGAATGTGGGTTTTGTGTTTAATTTCATTTCCCCTCATTAAACTCTATCATTTTATAACATACAGGATCTCAGTTCGGGCTCAATACTAAATCCAAAAATTATTCTGAAGACATATTTGGATTCCTAATAATGTTCTTAACATCCCTGACCAACGACATCTCAATCGGAGATACTTGGTCCGACACCCATATTCTAATCGGGTAGAATTTTAACTCCTAACATCTCAATGGATTATAAATAATCCATAATAAATCCCAATTTAATCATTCCAATATTTTTGGGACACTCATTAACTTATTTATAATTATTTAATATTTATTCCATATATTTAATTATTTTTTATAAAAATTCAGGATGTTATACGCCCCGCTCAGACTCGCTCAAGCAAGTGTGGCTCTCGCTTGAGCGAGTGGAGCCCTGAATCCCCAAAACATATTTTTCTCATTCACTTGGCCTTTCCTTGCATCAAATCTCCTTCTTGCATCATCTTAGAAATATTTTAGACATATTATGAAGTCATTAAACCTTATGACACTCAGTCTTTTAAATTCCAATCATATAGCATCAATTTAAATAATTCCTTCCGCTGTTCCTCACTAATTATTATTTTTTACTTACCTTCTCATATCTCCATATATAAGATAGGTCTTTCTTAGATTCGAGGTGTCGAATTAAAGCTTCACCACTTTATTCCTTCATTAATTAGTGATTTTAAAATCACAAAAAATTTACCCCCAATTTTTAGGGTATTTTATAGCTCGACTTAGCGACCACTGAAGCCCGTCGCTAATTAGTGACCGATTTAGCGACCGCCTAGGAAAAAAGGGACCAAAAAAATATTAGCGACTAATTTAGCGACCAGAAAAAAACCTGTCGCTAAAAATTACAATACTTTGTCACTACAACTTCGCTAACTCTACCTCGTCGCTAATGCGGTCGCTAGATTTCACTTCCCTCCTTTTTTTGGTTTCCCTCCAAGGTTTTTGTTGGCACCAAATCATAGCGACGCCTAAATATCGTCGCTAATATTTCCCTCCAGAGTTTTTTATTGGAGGCAAACATTAGCGACGTTGACACTGTGTCGCTATGTTTTGTCCTAGTGACGGGTGGTTAGTCGTCGCTATTATTTTTGATCTTTCCTCCATAATCCTAAGTTAAAGAAGGGAAGGTAGTGACGGTGGGGTGACACCATCGCTAATATTCAGGGGATTAGGGATGAAATTAGTTTGCCGTCGCTAAATGTTTTTATGTTAGCGGCCATGTATGTTCTGTCGTCGCTATATATGCCAGTTTTAGAGTTTAGTGACGTTTTTACCGACGTTGGTATACCGTCGCTAAGGTTTTAGTCATACTCGACCAGCGCCTCTCCCCTAATCATTTGCCCTAACTCCCAATCCCTCCCTCCTCTGTTTCCCTGACTCCCTCCAACTCCCTCCCTTCCTCCGTCCCTTCCTCTGACTTCCTCCACTTGTCTCCCTCCCTTTGTTCCATCCTCTGACGGTGGCTCTGTCATACATTGTGGTCCTCCCCTTACTTCCATTGACGGTGTCTACCTTCCTTCCAACCACTCTCTCGCGACCTCCCCGAAGCTCACCACTCTCCGTCCGGCAGTCCTCCAAGGCTGGTGTTCAACTGGTTTAACTCACCCCTCAGTTACAATAACATAATACACCTAGGTTCATTTTCTTCTACTTTTGTTGCAAGCTCTAGTTCATTTTTTGCCTGGTTCATATTGTTTCTAATGCGTTGGCTAGTTGATGTTGTTTATATGATTATGTTGATTCTGTGCCATTCTATTATTCCGTCTTAATGTTTAGCAAGGTTAAATACCACAGCAGTGTTGTAAGTTGAATCAGGTGCCCAAGAAAACTGATTAGACGGTTAATCAACTTCTTTGATACTTTCCCTTGGCTTGCCTGTGACAACAACAATAGTGAATATTAAAATGTCAAAGATTAGTTGATCCTATGTGTTCTATAATTAGTCAGCTGCTCTAACAGTCCTACATTTGGCTTAGTTTAGAATTTTCTTTAGTTTGAAAGTAATAGACTAATTCACTTCTGTGATATGTCATGTGTAGCTTGCATCAAAAGCCTAGGCTCTTGTAAATATACCCCTCCATTTTGCACATGTGACCAACAGTCCACAACATTTACATTAGACAGCTCCTTTCAAAGGTCCTGATCAAATCAAAATTGGGAATGGCCAAAAACCCTTCTATTAAACTCAATCTTCATAATCTACATCTTGTTCCATCTATAACTAAAAATCTGTTAAGTGTTAGTCAGTTTGCCAAGGATAATTCTGTTGTGATTGAATTTCATCCCCCATTTTGTGTCGTTAAATCACAGGAAACCAGTGAGCCTCTTCTCTTTGGCTCTGGTGGGTTAGATGGACTTTACCAATTTTGTTCTCTTCAACTTATTCCAACTCAATCCTAGTCATCTGTAGACTCCACCAGCTCCACAACCTGTCATTTTACAGCTTTGTCAATTTCTAATTCTAATTTTTCTGTAAATGTTTCCAAATTCAGATATGAATCACGAAAGAGACTCGGTAGCTATTTCTAGAGGTTTAGAACTTACAAATAGGCCTTCTTTAAGAGTAAGAAGCTTTGCAGTTTCTATTGCTTCATCACTTGATATCTGTGAAACAACATATTCAAGGTTTAACAAAATCTTAGACCACCACAATTTTCTAAAGAAAAACTGTAAAATAATGACAAGATCATTTATCTTTATAATAATTATGTTCACATATAAAGTTGTACATAATACATATTTACACTTGTGCAAAGCATAATTAAGTACTTAATCTTCTTAGCATTCAGGAAACCCCTCTACACAAAAACAATATAAAGTCTAACCTGATGTAAATGGTGCTATTTAAAAAATGCATAATAGGGTATTGGGTATTTCCTCACAAACTAAAACCTTACCCCAACTTAGTACTTGTGTAGGGAAAAATATAAGAGCATGCGTCTTAACTGGAAATTCGTAATGAGTTGTAAAAATTAGCTTTGCTCAAATAAACACAATGCACCAAAATTGGAATAGAGTTTGTGAAGTTAAACAAGCTCAATTTAATATCTTTTTTCACTAATTGGCCACCACCAGACCTTGGTTTAGTCTTACAGTTAATTCCTTCCATAGAATTTTGCCATAAGCTGCTTTAGGAATAAAGTCTGTGAAGAAAACTCTTCTAATTGTCTTGTAAAATACCACCTACATATGTGAAAAAATTAATTAACTTTAATTTCTTAGTGGACTTGGTGTGAAAGATTGTTAAGTAAATTAGTCTGTTAGATGCACCTGGATCAATAACTATGACATGCAATAAACACGTTTAATTCTTATTTTAATTTTTTGGGTCTTGAAGTCTTCAAACTTCCAATGTAAAGAAAAAAAAGTAATTATTTTGGTGAAGAGTACCTGTTGGGAAATGTATTGCTTGATTTCATCCTCTGTGATCTTAGAACCATTTGATCTTACAACAAATGCCACTGGAAATTCTCCGACACTTTCGTCTTTCATCCTGAAACCAAATCACAATATAAATTTAAAGTTATACCTAGACGGGTTTAACTTAATTTGTAAAACAAAATGAATATTTGGCATGTCATAAAAATTAGGCAATAAATTACAAAGCAACATACCCAACAATGGCGACTTCAGAAATCTTTGGATGGGCAATCAATAGTGCCTCGAGCTCAGCAAGAGCTACTTCAGAAATATTAATTCCTACTTTCCTCTGCTGGTTAATCTGTGTCAATTTCTATTTTGATTTTTGTTGTTCTCTGATGAATGAACCCTAACCTTTCATTAACGAGTATGAGTATAAATGAGTGAGGATATTTTACTGGTAAATTGAATGGAAATGGATAACTCAGTAGCAGAAGTTTAGTGAGTGTGGATACAACCTTTTTCCTATAAATTGAATGGAAGTGGACTTACATGGGTAAAACTAGCTTAATTGAAATTTGTTCTAATTTGTTAAATTTAATTTTTTATATATGTTTTAACAACTTAAAATACTGTAAAACTAGCTTAAAACTGATAAAAACTTAAAGCCCTATATGTTAAAGTTGTTAAATTATTGGCTCTACTTCATCAAGGTTGTGATAGATCAATTTGGACACATAACCTATAAGTTTCCAAACACATAATAGTTAATTAGAGTGTTTATTAGGTAGTTAGAGGTTGTTAATTCATAGTTAGTAAGTTGAGATCATAGTTAGTAAGTTAATTAGGAGTGTACTGTCTGTGCACTAGTGTACCAAATAATATTAATCATCTATATTCAGAATCTATAGGGATCTTCTCTTTAATTAATAACAGGGAGCTTCACTGGAAGTCTGGGAGAGAAAAGGATAAATGATGTTTAAGTAAAATAATGGGAACCAAATTTGCCTCTTCATGAAAAATATGTTTATAGTATGTATTTTTTATCAATAAAATATTTTTATCAATAATTAAGGTAATATGGATGCTTGTCATGAGAGTTTTGTTGAGTGTTATGTACAAATTGATGGAAGAGACCAAGACGATATGGTTCTAGTAGTTAAGGGGCCAAAGTGTAAAAAAAAAGATAGTTGAGACTGAGTAGTTTCGCTTGCATATAATTTTAAAATTTGACAATTAAACGTTTAAACTCAGATTTGTTGACATATTTTTCATAAATTTTTTAATAAATAATAATTAGTAGTAGTTCCTATAATATGTTTCGGATCCAGTTGCATGCATTTATAAATTTTATCCATTCTATAGGTTAGATACTCATTATATTGTTAACTTATCTCAACATTTTAACACACACTTCTCACTCCTAGGATTGAACATTTAGTGTGTAAATCTGTGTGTTTGGTTTAGTTTCGGGCAGTTGAGGGGTATAGTTTAACTTTGCATTTATTTTGAATATAAGTAGAGAAAAATAGAGTTTTAGATTTTGATTAGAAGAGTGTGCCCAAAAATTAGTTTTGACTTTTTTTTATAAAAGCAATCATATTTTAAAGGTGTTTGTTACCTATCCTAATTTAGCTTAATCTAAAAATCTCTTCCCTTTTCTCTCTACTCACTTCTTCCACTATGCACTTCTACTTCACCTTACTGTCACAATTTTGTTCTCCCTCCCCATATGCATTTCTTTTTCCTCTCTTCACCTCCTTCCACCACTATACCCATGGCCTCTCCCCCCACTTCATAACTATCTTCTCTTACTCACCAAGGCAAAAGGAGGACCTTTTTTTATCTAGAAAGTGATAAAGAATTTAAAACATCACCAAAATAAAGCAATACATCACCTAAAAAATGTAAGTATGGTGGGTTTGTTAACACTTAACATTCATAGGCCAGGAGTAACATATGCCTCAAAACATATAATAGAATTCACCTGCATTCAGAAATGACATCAACAAATGACCATTGGGTTCAAATCATAGTATAATCACTTAAAATACTTCATCTATTAAACATATTTTTTCAGCCTTTACTTTGTATTTTTTAAGGAAATAGCTTTTATTTAGTTTTAATTTAACTTTTAAATTCTACATACACTGAAAAACTGCCATTTTGTGATATAATAAAAAAACAAAAATAATTATTTCTTCTTTATAACTGCAGGGTGATTACCTCTATTTAGTTATAATTTCTAAAGACTAGTTTTGAAAACCCACAATCTCATCACATATGATGGTTCAAATTTGGCCTTTTCAAAACCAACACCACCACTTTACAGGGGCAGATAATAACTTAACATGGAATAAGAGTTCCAAAATTTAAAAAAATGAGGAAGACTAGGAAACAATAATTAACAAGTGTTCACTTTTCTCCTCTTGTTTCTTCTTGTTTTCTCTTGGCACATAACTTCCCTGCTGTTTAGCAATACAATGTGAGTTTGATTTAGCATATTGAATTCACTGAACAAGTTATTCAACCAAAAAGCTTTTAGAAACATTTTATTCATATAAAAATAGACTAGTAAAAATTAAAATACAAAGCAACTTCTAAGGAAAAGTGAAAAAAAAACACAACATCTATATCTTTCAATCTCATCCTTGATAATGAACCTACATGACGGAAGAAAAACACAAGATGGTTGTAGGGCCTGCTCGACATTGCTTTTCAAACTTTTTTAAGGGTGAGTTTCAGGTCAAAATTGGGTAAAATCTTAGTTTGAGGCTTTAAGATGTAAATTGGGGGGGGGGGATTCAGGTACAATTTTGGTTAGATTAAGATTAACTACCATGGGTAAAAGATATAAATGACTTATGAACCTAAGAATAACAAAAATCCCAAAAACAATATAATTTTTACCATTAGTTTGTTGTAAGATGGGAAGTTTTGTATTTGTTGCACTGCATTACTGGCAACGGTGACTTCACTGAAACAAACCCATGCTTGTCCTCGAGGGTTGGGTGTCTTTACAGCAACAACATCCAAAATCCTTCTATATTGTTGAGAGAATAAACAATATAGAGATCTCTTCAACTCTGCCAGATTGAAAAAGCAAACAGAATATAATGTTAAATTCTGTCATAAGGTCAATACCAAAATCAATTTATTTCCCAAAACCCTTAAGCCATATCAACAAAACCACCAAAGAACATTTCCAGTTTTAACTTTAAACAAGGGTACCACTTATAATGTTGAGTTCACTACATTATCTATAAACTTAAGTTCCATGTCACCTAATCGGGACATGCCACCTAAGTAAGATCCCCTTCATAAAAATCAATAATATTTCAGTATAAGAAACACAAGAATGAAGCCCCTAGTTGAAGTTTAAACCAAATCCAAAGCCACCCTAATTCAGCAAAATAAAAATAAACCTAGTCGTCTTGCCTAATCGTCTCCTCATTCTTTTCAACTACCTATCTCAACTACTTTACCTCTTCCCATCTTGCTTCCAATCTGCCTCCTTAACAGTAAACACCATTATGTCCCCTTGCCTCAACTACATTTCCATTCACCCCTTATGCTTTGACAAGTTTAAGTACACATTAGGCTCCTGACATTGATAGAAAACCCACCAAGAATTATTATACTATTAAAGAGTTTAATTTTGGTATATTATTAGTACGCTAAACTTTGAGCTTGTTCTGGGTTTTGATGCTGATCTACAATTTTCTTTACGTGTCTCTCTTTGTTTAGTTTCCTTGCTACTTGTAACTGTCCAACCACTTGTTGGTTTGTCATGCAGACTAGCACACGTTACACGTGGTCTCTGATCATCTGTTGATAGCTTCGTATTCATCCCTGACTTTTTTCCCCAGGTAATCCCCTAACACTGACTTTCTTGTTATGTGTATGCATGTCAATTGTTGTTTGTTAGTAGAGAGTAGAGCTCATTAGGCAATGGTTTTGTGCTGATAACATGATTTTTTATGCATGTGTAATGTTGTTTGTTAGTGGAGAGCACAGCTCATTAGGCATTGGTTTTGTGTACTGACAACATGATTTTTTATGCATATGTAATGTTGTTTTTTAGTGGAGAGTAGAGATCATTAGGCATTGGTTTTGTGTGTTGATAACATGATTTGGTGTTCATAACTCTCAATATCATATACAATACATAGCATATATATTTATCTATACTGAGAAGTTTTCTGTATGTAGCAGGGCGTTTCTAAATTTGGGAAATGGCTAGTTTACAGGGGAGACTTTGCCAGAATTTTGGTAGGTTCCCATGTTTAGGATACATAAAGAAGTATATTAAACTTTAACTTTTATGGGTCTAGTTATGTGTGTACCCACTAGGTTTCCGTTCAAGATTCAAGACAACCGACTTATATACCGTGTTATGTTGGATCTTGAATTGTCCCAGTTGGACAGTTTATGATGAATTTGTAACCAGTAGGGCGTAACCCATAATCGTTGTTGTTTGTGTTTTATCTTGTATTGTTGATGTCGATTTGGGATTTTGGTTTGTGTTTTGTATTGTCTCTAATGCACATTTACATGCGATGTATCATCCCGCATGTATCTCTGTGTACTCAGGGACCAATGCAAAATGCTGTCAAAATTTCAAATGAACATCAATGACACAAGATAAAACACATACAACATCGATGGGTTATGGATGGTTACATATTCATCCCGAACAGGATAGGGCCCCACCTATTTGCAATATCAAAGAGATAGAGAGTGATTCATAAATGATAGTTAAATAATGATTAAATTAAAGTACAAAAACTATGCTTGTTAGATATTGTGAATGGAGGTACTGACAAATCGGTGATGGATGTACAACTGGCTAGATCGCAGTAGGCGAGTGACTGAGGAGTTTATGATAGGGCTGTTGGAGTTCATTCCGTTCGCTACGGCAAACACGCCTAGATTTGAAGTGACTCAGAAGATTCGTTGTCAGTGCTCAAGGTGCAAATGTATGAGTTTTGAATACGCGGATGATGTCATGTACCACCTAACTGAGAAGGGGTTCATGGAACAATCTTACTACGAGGTTAAAGAAAATAGAGATACGTACAACAACATGGAGCGTATGGTGATGGATCATATTGGACCCTCCACCGGGCGTATGCTAGAACATGATGACCAATAAGGGAATGAGGATAACAATGTAGACCAGGATCCTAATCTGGAGGTGAAGCGTTTTTATGATTTGTTAGTGGCAGCTCAGACTCCATTATGGGACGGGTGCGAGAGTCACATTGAATTATCCGCCTCCCTAGCTGCTTTAAGCCAAAAGGCAGATTATAATCTTTCAGGAGGTTGTTTTAATAGGATGGTTGATCTGATGGGTTCCACCATGCCAAGTAATCATCGAGTGTGAAGATAGAGTGTTGCATTGGCGGGTGTATGTTGTTCAGAAATGAGTTACAGACAAGAGTGTCACAAAATGTGTACATTATAATGAGCTATATCCAGACTTTTCTGCCGAGCCACGCAATGTAAGACTTGGCTTATGTACTGATGGGTTCAACTCATTCGGTCAATACAGAAGAGCTTACTCTTGTTGGCTAGTCATACTAACCGCATACAATCCGCCTCCTGATATGTGTATGAAGAGGGAGGTCATGTTTCTATCTATCCTAGTTCTAGGACCCAAAAATCCAAAGGCGAACATAGACGTGTTTTTGCAACCTTTGGTAGAAGAATTATCACAATTATGGGATGTTGGTATAATGACATATGATGCATCTTTGAAGAACAATTTCATGATGCGGCCAGTTTTGATGTGGACTATTAACAACTTCTCGGCCTATGGTATGCTTTCTGGATGGTCAACATTTGGGAAGCTTGCTTGCCTTGTATGCATGGAATATACCGGGGGGGAATTACTCCCTGTTAGTGGCAAGACAAGTTTCTTTGACTATCATAGAAAGTTTCTACCGTTGGATCACCCGTTCAGGAGAAACAAAACCGCTTTAAAGAAGAACAAGGTTGTCAATGAACCTCCATCTCGTAGGTTATCCGGTGCATGGGTTTGGCAGAGAGTCAAAGAGTTTTTGTACATCTGGGATAAGAATGTTAAGGAGTTTGCGGGTTATGGGAAGGAACACCACTGGGTAAAGCAGAGTATCTTATGGGATTTTCCATATTAGAAAGACTTGTTGTTAAGACACAACATTGATGTCATGCACACTGAACGAAATGTTTTCATGAATATTTTTGACACGGTGATGGCATCAAAGGGAGAACAAAGGACAACGAGAAGAGTCGTCTAGACCTTTCGATTTGGTGTTCTAGGAAGGAGTTGGAATTGAGGGATGCAGGACGTGGAAGAATGTTGAAACCCCATGCAAAATATGTTTTAAGTAGACCTCAACAAATTTCTATGTGTGTTTGGATGAATGGGTTGACCCTGCCTAACGGATTCACTTCTAACTTGAGTAGATGTGTCAATGTGAAGGAGGGCAGGGTGCTAACATGAAAAGTCATGATTGTCATGTGTTTATGTAATAACTACTCCCGTACGTATTTCATGCCTTACCGAAGCCTATTTGGAAACCGTTGGTTGAGTTGAGTCACTTCTTTAAGGAGTTGACGACAACTTTGTTGACTGTGGAGAAACTTTTGAAGATAGAAGAAACTATCCGGTATTGATTTGTAAGTTGGAGCAGATTTTCCCACTAAGTTTTTTTGACTCGATGGAGCATCTGCCTATCCATCTACCGTACAAGGCCTTAGTTGGTGGCCCGGTGCAGTATCATTGGATGTATCTATTCGAAAGGTGAACGCCAAAACTCTTTAATTTTCTTACAAACATTTCCTATAATAGTATTTTCTAACTTAACATTTCTTTATGATGTTGAAGATTCTTATGCTTTTTAAAAGACAAAGTGTCAAACAAAGCATGTGTTGAAGCATCAATTTACGAGGCATACTTAGTCGAAGAAATGACAACTTTTGCCTCTTTCTATATTTCGACGGAGATAGAAACTAGAATGAGTAGAATTCCTCGTAATCTTAGGGGTGGCCACCCGCACAGGGTTGGATGATCAAATTTCAATTTTTAACTATCCTGGTCGTCCGGGGGGCAAGGTCACAAAATGTTACATTGATGAGAAAGATCGAAAGGCGGCTCACTTGTATATTCTTTTAAATTGTCGAGAAGTGGAACCCTTTCTTGAGTAAGTCACCAACATATATGTTACATTCTAAAGTTATGTTTTATAGTATCTAAATTTTTTTCCTTTAAATAGCTTATATACAAATATGCTAAAACTTGAGCAAAATGATTTAACTGATGACTAAATTCATAATGAGGTGTCATCCAAGTTCATCGATTGGTTCGCACAACATGTAAGACCTGCATACCATGTGTGTTTTATCTATACTTCTAACATTAGGTATCTAACGATGACCTATTTATTATGCTGTACATAGATACAAGACCCTAACAACTATATTGAAGATCCTTTACTCCAAGCCCTTTCTTGGGGGCCGATGAAAACTATTAAAAAATGGCCCATTTACTACGTAAATGGCTACAAGTTTAACATTTTTCAATGGAGTGAAGGGATGTGTACCCATAACTACGGGGTTTCTGTTAAAGGCACAGCCGGACAGTTAGAGGAAGACTTTTATGGAGTGCTGACAGAGATTGTTGAAGTTTCTTTCTTCGGACAACTAAGAAGAGATATTGTTCTATTCAAATGTGATTGGTACGACAACACAATTGGTGTAGGAACAAAGGTTGACAACAACTACAGCTTAGTTAAGGTCAAGAAAAGTGATAGATATAAAGGGTTTGATCCCTTTATTTTTGTCCAACAAGTCGAGCAGGTTTATTACACCGACTTCCCAGGAGGTCATCGGGACTTGTACACAATAATCAAGGCGAAGGCTCAAAGTCAGATCACTGATAATGTCTCCGATGAGGTTAAAGATTCTTATCAACTTATACTGAACGACCACAATGATAGTCATCTATTGTTCAACATTGATCTAGTGATAACGGATGGGACACTCGAAACGACGGAGGGTGAACACATTAACAAAGACCTTGGCTACCGATCAAAACGGTCTAGGGTTGATTAGGATATTGATGAACTTGTTGAAACAGATAGCCATAGTGACACTAAAACTAAGGGGAAATTTCAAACTGAAATAGATATAGAGTATGTAGTTGTTAAACATATTACATACTTTTAATATCCTATCATTCTAACATTTATTTTTATGGTTTTATTAACAGGTGACAGGACGTTGATTACCATTTAGTCAGGGTGGTGGCTCGAGGATCCCAGCATCCCGTCTGGGGACTCCACCACCACAGCAGGGCACCACTCCATTACCCCAGCAGCCCACTCATTCACCACCACAACAAACCACACCATAACAGACCACCTCAACAGCCCACTCCTTGGTGGCTTGGACGACCCTGGCTTCGAAGAGACCCCACCTCCGACATCCCCCTTACCCATGCTAGTTCCAGTGTCATCCAGAGATGAGTAAGTATGTAATAATTCGATTTAACTTTCATAGTCAGTGGCTATTTATTCAGACTCTTGTATGTAAAACTCACATAGTTGTAGGTTACTTGTATGGTAGTTTATTGTATGTTAGTTTATTTAGTACTTGTATGCATTGAATTGTACTGGGAAATCTTCTGTTTGTAACAGGGCAATTGTTCAAACTTGAAAATGTTACAATTACAGGGGAGACACTGTCGAAATTTTGGTAGCCTCCACGTGAGTTTCATATAATACTATTTATTTATAATTATTGGCTTCAAAATTTCAGTTTTATTGATAGTAGTCGCACTACCAAAGCGGTAACTAAGGTGTTGAAGGTCCAGTGGGATGGTCCAAACATCCCATGGATAGATACTGGGAAAGTTGTCCAGGATAGGTGGTTTGACACCTTCTTGGTAAGTTAACACTTTTTTGTTGTGAAATTATCGCTAAAGTTACTTGTTATTAGTTTTAAAATATGATTTCATTATTACAGCATGATTATCAGTGGGAAGAGGGTATGATTGATGAGATTAGGAAGGTCTTTGCCACAAAGACCTCCAAAATCATCAAGAGTACCCTTTGGAAGATGAGGGACAAGGGCGAGCGCCCTCGTTGGTGTAACATCCCGATTTAAAAATTAAATACTGAATGAGATTAAGCCACTAAACTAAAAAATAATTGCACAAGCATAAATTATTTATTAATTAATTTTAACTTAAGAAATTAATGGCTGATTGATCGTGATTTATGTGTGTGACACGTGAAGAACTGTTGTTTCACGTTCTCCCACCCCACTCCCTCCATCCTACGGGTATATGTTCAGAAGCCTCAACGACTGTCCATTCACTTGAATTCCTCGAGACCTTCCCTCTTCTTCTACTTTTCTTCTTCTTTCTTCTTCTTCGTCCCCTATTTTTCGTAATATCGCGACTGTGGTGAAGTGGAGAACCTGAGAGTCCCACTGCTGGTGAGGAGCAATCGTTCGAGCGGAAGAAGAACAACTTCCTGTTCCCAAGCTGACTAAAGGGTACGATTATGTTCGACGGAGACTGAACGAGTGAGAGTGGTGGACGAAGCAAACAGAGGCAACGGACCAACATCGGGAAACAGAGGAACTCCTCGAATCCCTTCAGTAGGTAGGGGGCGCTTTACATCTCAATGCATAGTTTGTGAACGGTCTCCGGGTGAAGTATTACCTGTGCATGTGTGTTTGAGAATGTGGTAACTATGTAATATATATGATTGACAGCTTTTGAATATCGAGGGCGTGTGATAGTTGAGTCTGATGGTAGTTTTTATATTTAATGCATGTGATTATGAGGTATGTTGTTAGATATGTGAATGCATGTGAGAGTTATGGGATTGTGTATGAATCGAGTGCATGTGTCTAAAGTTTGTCGTATTGAGTCCGGTTAGTTATCTCACTCACAAATGCATGAGGTGGGGATCTCCGATACCGAGAGTATGTGTGTGACTACTGACTAGTTTCAGCTGGGATGTTATATTAAAAATATGAGATGCGAGTCGCTGTGTATGTTGATATGATTTCTGAGTGCTCTGTACTGGGAGACAGTGGGTAGATCCCGATTACTATCTTATATTAATATGCATGCGAATGCTGGGGATGAAATCTGTTGTGCTTGTGTGATGATGAATGAGTTACATGCAGAGTGTGATTATAATGAGGAAAAAGGGGTACTGTTGTATTGATAAATATGTGTGAAATATAATTGAAAACCTTGGGTTGGACTCAAGGCAAGCCTACCGGGTTGGACTCGGGGCTGCCCGTAACACTTCCGTTGTCGCTTGGAGTGACTGTGTTACGTGTGAGGGCAAACGGTTTGGTACCAGTAAAATGGCCGGATCAGCTTGGAGCTGAGGAAAAAGGCTTGGAGCATATGTTGCAACGTAAAAATCTGTAATAAGGGGGTCGGATCTGACTGTAATGGATATGTATACATTTATATATATATATATATATTCTTATACTTTGATGAGCTCATTGCGTTGCATGTGCATGTATCGGGAATAATATGATCCATATAGCTGTGTATTAAATGTATGAATTCCAATTGCATGATACTGTTGTATGTAGATATATTGAATGGCAGTTCATATTATAAATGATTGAGATGTGATGCTGTAAAGTGGAAGACTTGAGGATTTCCGAGTCACTAACTGTCATTTTATATGTAAAAGCTCACCCCTGCTGTGGCTATATTTCAGTGGACGTCACTCGGAATGATGAATGATGGAAGAGCACCTGTTCTATGAGGCGAACTGTGCAGCAGACGTGTATATAATTGTATATACTGTGTAAAAAGTGTTGTTAAGCCTTGGTCGGCTCTTAATATAATATTTTGTCTGGATATGTTAGAATTGAACTCTCTTAGTATTGAGAGCGGCACTAAATTTATATATATATACATGTGATGTTATGTGTTTAATCTTGATCAGTAAATAATGTGGCAGGCGAATGTCAAAGTAGGTACCTTACATTCTATCGAATAACTGGAACTTGCGTAATTCCGAGTGAAGGAGGGAGTTAAGGTAAGTCTGAGTGAGGTGAGACACGAATCCCCTTCCGAGTGGTGAGAGATTGGGTCAAGTCTGAGTAGGTTATATCATTAAAGAATATTCCGAGTGGAGTATGATTATGGAGACCCCTTCAGGGTGAAGGAAGATCTATGTGTTCCCCGAGTGAGAGAAGTAAATATATGCCGAGTGACGAATGTGAAATGCATTCCGAATGAGTTAAGGTTGAAATATACCGAGTGGTAGTTGATTGGGAGTTATTCCGAGTGAGGGAAGTTTATGGATTCCGAATGGAATAATTATTCTTTTCCGAGTGGATCTTATGTGTGTGACCTATGTGGATAAACATAAGGAATTAAATATGGGCTTCAGAGGGAGGCATGTTGGTTGGGGTTGTTTTCCCGAATGGATGGGATCCCAGATTCCGAGTAATGGGAATTTCCGAGTGGGGCTTCTCGCCTCAGCGAATAAGGATTCGCTCCCGCGAGTGTGAATGGATGGAAGGCTTTTTGGGCTAGCTTCGCTTAAGCGAATGAGTGTTCGCCCAAGCGTGTTGGGCTGTCTCGCTCAAGCGGAGTTGGATCTCGCTTGAGCGAGTGAACGTTTTGTGAGGGCTCGCTGAAGCTTGTATTCCGCTGTCGGTTTTGCTTCCTTGCCTTTGTGTTGTTTTTAAATTATCCGACTGCTTGGTTTATTTTTGAGAAAATTTTCCCTTGTTTCGGATTCATTTTTAATGAAGTAAGGATGTTTCATTTTGGTATCAGAGCGGACTTAAAAGGTCCAAGGCCAAGGCATGCTTACTTCTAGTAAGCGGTAATGTACATTATGACCGGTCGTTATAAATTGCTTGTGATGTCTGAGGACTTTGATGCCTAATTAAGTATAATTTGTGTGACCACGTGTTTATGAGATGTTGTTGTGGGGGTAGAAGGTTATTCCTATCTTGGTCCGACTAATTATATGATATTTAAAGAATTGTATGATAATGTGTTATAATTGTTGAATGTTGGGTGAAAATCCGATCGGTAGTGAGTGATTCTGTAAACTTATCCTTGAAAGGGGTGTTGATTTCAGGATAAGTCATGGCGAATCGTCATAGCATGGAAGCCATAGCCGCGGCCTTCCAGCATTTCGCTGATGTATTCGAGAGGTAGAGCCAGCCTCGAACTGAAGATGGCCAAGTATTGGATCGCTTCCTGAAGAGGAAGCCGAGTGAGTTCCAAGGGGGATTTAACCCCGAGGCAGCTTACAAGTGGACTCAAGATTTAGAGAGAATTTTTGGGGGCCTTCACTGTACCGAGGCCCAGAAGGTTGAGTGCGCAGTGTACATGCTGCGGGACGAAGCAGAAAACTGGTGGAAGATCGCCAGAAGCCGATTGACTGATGCTGACACCCAGCTGACCTGGGAAAATTTTAAAACGTGCTTCCTAGAGAAATATTTCCCCGACATAATAAGGAGTCGGAAGGAACTTGAATTTATGGAACTGAAACAGGGTTCCATGTCTGTAGAAGAATACGCAGCCAGATTTGAAGAGTTGTGCCTGTTTTATCCGCCCTTCCAACAACCCGGAACAGAGAGTTCCAAATGCCTTAAATTTGAGAACGGACTGAGATCGGACATTAAAAGAGCTTTCAGACACCAGGAAATTAGAAGCTTTCTGGTGCTGGTGAATAAATGCAGAATTTTTGAAGAAGATGACAAGGCCCACTCGGGCCAGAGCAGCAGGGCAGACCCCTCCTTGAGGCCCCAGCAATCACGCTTCAAGAGACCAGGCAACGTTGGAAGGGGTGGACCCTCCCCTAAATTCAGAGGACGGGGAAACCGTGGGAGTCGTTTTGGGGGTCGTCCCGGAAATGGAAAGTGCTTCAGATGTGGTGGTGACCACTTTGCATGGGAATGTGATGCTGGAAATGATGTTGTATGCTTCCATTGTAATGAAAGGGGGCATGTTCGCCCCGACTGTCCGCAACTACAACCAATGAATGTTAATGCACATCGTGGGGGTTTCCGAGTGAGAGGACGCAGAAACGATGGCCGAGGCAATGGTGGCAGAGGCAACGGAGCAAGGGGCAACATGATGTTTACTCCAAATAACCGAGGAAGAAATGCTGACCAACCGGCTGTGGGGAGAGTCTACGCCATCAACGCCGAGGATGCTGCACAAGCGAATGACTTGGTGCAAAGAAAGTGCTCGCTTGGTAGATATACACTTAATGTAGTTTTTGATTCTGGAGCTACCCATTCCTTTATAGCTGACGATTGTGTGAGACGTTTAAAGTTACCGACTGTGTATATGAATCAGACATTGGAGGTAGCCAATCCGACCGGCGTAAAAGTGTTGACATCAATGATGTGTAAGGATGTAACATTTACGTTGGACAATCGGAATTTCACCTTTGATTTAGTATGTGTGCCTCTGAAAGATCTCGACATTGTACTTGGCATGGATTGGCTTTCAGCCAACAAGGTATTGGTGGACTGTCGAAACAGAAGAGTAATTTTCCCGAGGCAGACCAGTGATGACTACACGGTACAAGGTATAGCTCAGTTATTTATGATGCTTTGTTTGACTGAGGGAGAGGTTAGAGCCCGAGTAAACGATATTCCGACTGTTTGTGAATTCCCCGAGGTGTTTTCGGAGGATGTGCCGGGTGTCCCTCCAAATAGAGAAGTTGAATTCTCTATAGACTTGATTCCTGGAGCTGAGCCGGTCTCCAGTGCACCCTATAGGATGTCCCCAACAGAATTGGCGGAGTTGAAAAAGCAAGTGGATGAGTTACTCAACAAACAATTCATTCGACCGAGTGTGTCACCCTGGGGCGCACCGGTGTTACTTGTTAAGAAGAAGGATAGCAGCATGAGGTTATGTATAGACTACCGATAGCTAAATAAGCTTACGATTAAGAATCGTTACCCATTGCCCAGGATAGACGACCTAATTGACCAACTACGTGGTGCTACAATCTTCTCGAAGATCGATTTACGATCGGGATACCACCAAATCCGGGTGAAGGACTCGGATATCCCCAAGACTGCCTTCAGGACCTGGTATGGCCACTACGAGTATGTAGTAATACCCTTTGGTGTGACAAACGCCCCTGCTGTGTTCATGAATTACATGAACAGCATTTTCCACCCGTACTTAGACTGATTCGTGGTCGTTTTTATTGATAATATCTTGGTCTATTCTAAGACCCCTGAGGAGCATGAGGGGCATCTCCGTGTGGTACTCCAAGTGTTGAAGGAGAAGCAACTATTTATAAAACTTTCAAAGTGTGACTTTTGGATGGATAGAATCCACTTCCTCGGGCATGTAATTTCCAAGGAAGGCGTCTCGGTGGATCCTTCCAAGGTAGAGGCTGTAATGGCATGGGAGAGACCCAAGTCGGTCTCGGAAATAAGAAGCTTTATGGGTCTGGCTGGCTATTATAGACGGTATATTGAGGGATTTTCTAAACTTGCCTTACCTCTGACCAAATTGACTCAGAAGAGTGTCCCATTCGTGTGGAGTTTCGAGTGTGAGAGAAGTTTTCAAGAGCTAAAAACTAGGTTAACGACCGCCCCAGTGTTGGCATTGCCAAATCTGCAAGAGAACTTCGTGGTCTACTGTGACGCGTCGGGACTCGGTTTGGGGTGTGTACTAATGCAGAAAGACCGAGTGGTAGCTTATGCCTCTCGACAATTGAGGCCACACGAGCAGCATTATCCGACTCATGACTTGGAATTGGCAGCTGTAGTTTTCGCATTGAAAATATGGAGGCATTACCTATACGATTCCAAATTCGAGGTGTACAGCGACCACAAGAGCCTCAAATATTTATTCGACCAGAAAGAGCTGAACATGAGGCAGAAGAGATGGATGGAGTTTTTGAAAGATTACGACTTCGAGCTGAAGTATCATCCGGGTAAAGCGAACGTTGTAGCCGACGCATTGAGTCGGAAATCCCTCCATGTAGCAGTGATGATGGTGAAGAAGGTGGAGTTATTGGAGAAATTCCGAGACATGAACTTGCATGTGGACGTTTCCTCGTCTCGGAAAATTACATTGAAGATTGCCAATGAGTTTCTGAAATTGGTATTTGAACAGTAGGAGTCAGATCCCTACTTGGCTGAGATGAAGGAGACTCAGGCTAAGGGTAAGGAATTGTCTCTAACCGAAGGATCGGATGAAATTTTCTGAGTGAAGGGCAAAATATATGTACCGGGTGAAGGAGAATTAAGGAGAATGGTACTCGATGAGGCCCACAAGAGCCTGTTAAGCATTCACCCGGGTACTACGAAGATGTACCACGATTTATAACTGTAATTCTGGTGGCCCGGATTGAAGAGAGATGTAGTGGATTATGTGGCTCGGTGTATCGTCTGTCAAAAATAAAAGGTCAAGCACCAGAAGCCGTATGGTGCGTTGCAGCCCCTTGAGATCCCCGTATGGAAATGGGACTCAATTGCTATGGACTTTGTAATGGGATTGCCTAGGACCCGAGCGGGTTATGATGCCATTTGGGTCATTGTCGACCGATTGATGAAAACTGCACACTTTCTGCCTGTAAACATGAGATATCCGTTACAGAAATTAGCCCAGATCTATATTCGAGAAATTGTCCGACTGCATGGTGTGCCGACTTCTATCGTGTTGGACAGGGACCCTAGATTCACGTCCCGGTTTTGGACAAGCCTACACCAGGAGTTAGGCACGAAGCTTTGGTTGAGTACCGCCTACCATCCCCAGTCGGATAGGCAATCTGAGCGAATGATACAAAGTTTGGAGGACTTACTGAGGGCGTGTGTGTTGGAGCACGGTGGTAGTTGGGAGCAGTACCTCCCTCTGGTCGAATTCACATATAACAATAGCCACCACAGCAGCATTGGCATGGCACCCTATGAAGCACTGTATGGTCAGAAATGTCAAACCCCACTCTGTTGGTCGGAAACTGGTGAAAGTTTGTTGTTGGGGCCGGGAATTGTGAAACAGACTTCAGAACAGATCCAAGTAATTTGGGAAAAGATGAAGGCGTCTCAGGACAGGCAGAAAAGCTATCATGACAAACGAACCAAACCACTTGAGTTTTTAGTCGGAGATAGGGTGTTCCTAAAGATTTCACCGAGTAAAGGAGTCAGACGAGCCTTGAAGAGTAAGAAGTTGAACCCCCGATACATTAGACCATATGAAATATTGGAGCGGGTCGGTTCTGTGGCATACCGGATAGCATTACCAACTCACCTATCCCGATTGCATAAAGTGTTTCATGTGTCTCAACTAAAGAAGTATCTACCCGATTCCACCCATGAAATGTTGGATGATGAAGTGGAGATCAAAGAGGATTTGACCACCATGGCTATACCGACTAGGATTGTGGATCGGTCGGTAAAACGTTTGAGGAGCAAGGATGTACAACTGGTCGAAGTAGCGTGGCAGGAAAATGGGTGTACTTCTTATACCTGGGAACGCGAGGATGCCATGAGGCAGCAATACCCCGAGTTATTTGTCTAAGGTAAGATACCGTTTGAATTTCGAGGATGAAATTCTTTGAGAGGGGGAGAATTGTAACATCCTGATTTAAAAATTAAATACCGAATGAGATTAAGCCACTAAACTAAAAAATAATTGCACAAGTATAAATTATTTATTAATTAATTTTAACTTAAGAAATTAATGGCTGATTGATTGTGATTTGTGTGTGTGACACGTGAAGAACTGCTGTTTCATGTTCTCCCACCCCACTCCCTCCATCCTACGGGTATATGTTCAGAAGCCTCAACGACTGTCCATTCACTTGAATTCCTCGAGACCTTCCCTCTTCTTCTACTTTTCTTCTTCTTTCTTCTTCTCTGTCCCCTATTTTTCGTAACATCACGACTGTGGTGAAGTGGAGAACCTGAGAGTCCCACTACTGGTGAGGAGCAATCGTTCGAGTGGAAGAAGAACAGCTTCCTGTTCCCAAGCTGACTAAAGGGTATAACTGTGTTCGACGGAGACTGAACGAGTGAGAGTGGTGGACGAAGCAAACAGAGGCAACGGACCAACATCGGGAAACAGAGGAACTCCTTGAATCCCTTCAGTAGGTAGGGGGCGCTTTGCATCTCAAATGCATAGTTTGTGAATAGTCTCCGGGTGAAGTATTACCCGTGCATGTGTGTTTGAGAATATGGTAACTATGTAATATATATGATTGACAACTTTTGAATACCGAGGGCGTGTGATAGTTGAGTCTGATGGTAGTTTTTATATTTAATGCATGGGATTATGAGTTATGCTGTTAGATATATGAATGCATGTAAGAGTTATGGGATTGTGTGTGAATCGAGTGCATGTGTCTAAAGTTTGTCGTACTGAGTCCGGTTGGTTATCTCACTCACGAATGCATGAGGTGGGGATCTCTGATACCGAGAGTATGTGTGTGACTACTGACTAGTTTCAGCTGGGATGTTATATTAAAAATATGAGATGCGAGTCGCTGTGTATGTTGATATGATTTCTGAGTGCTTTGTATTGGGAGACAGTGGGTAGATCCCGATTACTATCTTATATTAATATGCATGTGAATGCTAGGGATGAAATCTGTTGTGCTTGTGTGATGATGAATGAGTTACATGCAGAGTGTTGTTATAATGAGGAAAAAGGGGTACTGTTGTATTGATAAATATGTGTGAAATATAATTGATAGACCTTGGGTTGGACTCAAGGCAAGCCTACCGGGTTGGACTCGGGGCTGCCCGTAACACTTCCGTTGTCGCTTGGAGTGACTGTGTTACGTGTGAGGGCAAACGGTTTGGTACCAGTAAAATGGCCGGATCAGCTTGGAGCTGAGGAAAAAGGCTTGGAGCCTATTTTGCAACGTAAAAATTTGTAATAAGGGGGTCGGATCCGACTGTAATGGATATGTATACATTTATATATATATATATATATATATATATATATATATATTCTTATACTTTGATGAGCTCATTGCGTTGCATGTGCATGTATCGGGAATAATATGATCCATATAGCTGTGTATTAAATGTATGAATTCCGATTGCATGATATTGTTGTATGTAGATATATTGAATGGCAGTTCATATTATAAATGATTGAGATGTGATGCTGTAAAGTGGAAGACTTGAGGATTTCCGAGTCACTAACTGTCATTTTATATGTAAAAGCTCACCCCTGCTGTGGCTATATTTCAGTGGACGTCACTCGGAATGATGAATGATGGAAGAGCACCTGTTCTATGAGGTGAACTGTGCAGCAGACGTGTATATAATTGTATATACTGTGTAAAAAGTGTTGTTAAGCCTTGGCCGGCTCTTAATATAATATTTTGTCAGGATATGTTAGAATTGAACTCTCTTAGTATTGAGAGCGGCACTAAATTTATATATATATATATATACATGTGATGTTATGTGTTTAATCTTGATCAGTAAATAATGTGGCAGGCGAATGTCAAAGTAGGTACCTTACATTCTATCGAATAACTAGAACTTGCGTAATTCCGAGTGAAGGAGGGAGTTAAGGTAAGTATGAGTGAGGTGATACACGAATCCCCTTCTGAGTGGTGAGAGATTGGGTCAAGTCTGAGTAGGTTATATCATTAAAGAATATTCCGAGTGGAGTATGATTGTGGAGACCCCTTCAGGGTGAAGGAAGATCTATGTGTTCCCCGAGTGAGAGAAGTAAATATATGCCGAGTGACGAATGTGAAATGCATTCCGAATGAGTTAAGGTTGAAATATACCAAGTGGTAGTTGATTGAAAGTTATTCCGAGTGAGGGAAGTTTATGGATTCCGAATAGAATAATTACTCTTTTCCGAGTGGATCTTATGTGTGTGACCTATGTGGATAAACATAAGGAATTAAATATGGGCTTCAGAGGGAGGCATGTTGGTTAGGGTTATTTTCCCGAATGGATGGGATCCCAGATTCTGAGTAATGGGAATTTCCGAGTGGGGCTTCTCGCCTCAGCGAATAAGGATTCGCTCCCGCGAGTGTGAATGGATGGAAGGCTTTTTAGGCTAGCTTCGCTTAAGCGAATGAGTGTTCACCCAAGCTTGTTGGGCTGTCTCGCTCAAGCGGAGTTGGATCTCGCTTGAGCGAGTGAACGTTTTGTGAGGGCTCGCTGAAGCTTGTATTCCGCTGTCGGTTTTGCTTCCTTGCCTTTGTGTTGTTTTTAAATTATCCGACTGCTTAGTTTATTTTTGAGAAAATTTTCCCTTGTTTCAAATTCATTTTTAATTAAGTAAGGATGTTTCAGTTGGATCCCCGAGGACCATTGGGACGGGATGGTCCAGAAGCGGGGTGGTGTGTTGTTCTAGCAGACGAGTGCTCGGAATAAGGCAAACAGTGCTGCCGATGCTGCAGCATCAGTTTACACTGGGGTAGCATTTCAACCCTCGAGCACAAGAAACGATTTGTAAGTCTATTTATGTTAAACATTTTTATTATGATTAGTCTGACATGTTTAGGAATAATAACTTCAGTGCTTGTTGTCCACTACAGGAGCTGAGGGAGCACCTCGAGCCTTCTTTGTTTGAGGTCATGCAAATGACCAAGAAGAATAAAGCCGGTGCATGGGTAAACCAGAAGACTACATACCTAGCGGTATTTACTTTTAACTTATATATGCTTATAATTTACAAATCAACTTACTAATCCTATTAGTGTTTTTGAATTTACAGGAAGCGTATCAGGCTAGGAGGGCCGAGAAGAAGGCGGACTTGGTGGCTTCGACTCCTGAGGGGGAGGTTCCTCCCACCCTGTCTTATTCCAACGACAACGCCATCTATATGGAGGCTGTTGGTGGCGTGAACAAGAAAGGGAGGATCTTTGGATTGGGCATCGTCGGCACGCAGTTGGTGAAAAAGGGGAAGAGTTCTTCCTCTTCCTCTTCATCTGGCCTTCCGACTAAAGTTGTTCAGGTAATTCAAAACCTGAACAATGAGCTACAGGAGGAGCGACGTCAAAGGCAGCTTTTGGAGGAGCAGGCCGAGGCAGACTAACAGCGGGCTGAGGATGATCGACAGCGGGCCGAGGAGCAGCACGTCGAGACTTGTCGATAACTTGCTCAGCAGCAGGAGCTACTGATGTAGTTGATGGCGAAGCTACCTCCCCTCACTTCCCAGTCACCACTACCACCACCACAAGATCCCCCACCACCATGATTACTTTTTTATACTTTTTTATTATGTATAGACATTGTATATTTGATTTATACTTTTTATATTATATTCTATTCAGTATTTATTTTATGTCATTCTTCATTTATTATTTTATTATATCAATATTAGATATTTGTAATTAAATTCAAAGAAAAATGCCTTATTGAGATTATTGCAAATAATTTAATCTATTTGATAATTAAATTTAATCCATCATTATGTTTTTAATAACAATTTAATATTAAAATAAAAAAATTCAAAATTTAATTATCAAAATTTCTAGTATAAAAAGCAAGCATTCAGCGAATAGAAAATATTATTCAAAATTTCTAGTTTAAAATTAAATTAACAAAACCTATAAATATTGAACAGGTTAAAAAACTATTTTAAAAATAAAAAATATTATTAGCGATGGCTAGGGGGCGTCGCTGTATGGTTACAAACAACGACGGATAGTTGGTGGCCGCTGTATTGTTAACATAGCGACGGCCATTAGACGTCGCTGTTTAGGTTGTCGGTATCTGGTTACAATGGAGCGATGGAGTCCTGGGTCGCTAACAGTTACAAATGAGCAACGGCCACTAGGTGGTCGCGATATGGTTACAAATGAGCGACGGAGGGATGGCGTCGCTTTCTGGTTACAACGTAACGACGACGTTACGTGGTCGCTACAAGTAACCATTAGCGACGGTGGCCGTTAGCAACGCAGGGACCATTTTAGTGACGGCAATATGGCGTTGAAAATGTAGCGACGGAAGTATTCATTGTCGCTGTTCTGTCTGCGACCAAGGTTTTAGCGATGGGCTCGTTGTCGTCTTAAATGTCATTGCTAACCATTTTAGCGATGACAATGTCATAAAATAGTGACCGGTTTTATCCATCGCTAACAGGTTTTTTTTGTAGTGGTTGAATATTTAAATGAGGAAGAGGAAAGACAGATAGACAGGTGTTTGGAAGAACTTGAAAGAGGGAAAGACATTTCTCCCAAATCTAGAAAGATTGAGGAACTCTAAGAAACACTTGTTGAACAAGTCCAGAGACTAGAGCTCAAAGTTTTGCCTTCACACCTCAAGTATATCTTTCTAAAGGAAGGTAATCTTAAACCAGTTATCATTAGTAATTCATTAACTAAACAGAAGAAGAAAGACTGGTGAAGGTGCTAAAAAAGAATCAAGAAGCAATTGAGTGGACACTTGAAGATCTGAAAGGTATAAGCCCATCTTATTGCATGCCATGGATTTTATTAGAAGATGATTTCAAGCTTGTAGCCTAACCTCAAACACGCCTCAATCCCACTATGAAAGATGTAACAAAGAAAGAGGTTCTAAAATTCCTGAAAGCAAGTATCATCTATCATATTTCTGATAGTGCATGGGTAAGTCTAGTCTAAGTGGTATCTAAAAGGGGAGGTATGACAGTAATTGTAAATGATAAAAATGAATTAATCCCAACAAGAACTGTCACAAGCTGGAGAATGTGCATGGATTACAGAAAATTGAACCAAGCAACAAGAAAAGACCATTTTCCACTCCCTTTTATGGACCAAATGCTTGAAAGATTGTTTGGACAGACTTATTATTGTTTTCTTGATGGTTATTCTGGATATAACCAAATTGTTATGGATCCTCTTGACCAAGAAAAGACTACTTTTACATGTCCTTT
The DNA here is from genome assembly GCA_037962975.1 of Clitoria ternatea. Classification (NCBI taxonomy): domain Eukaryota; kingdom Viridiplantae; phylum Streptophyta; class Magnoliopsida; order Fabales; family Fabaceae; genus Clitoria; species Clitoria ternatea. Next base: position 185,803,622 of record CM075669.1, read on the forward strand.
TGATATCTTTGCTTATAGAAAAATGTCATTTGGATTGTGCAATGCACCTACTACTTTTCAAAGATGTATGTTTACTATTTTTACAGATCTAGTTGAAAAAGCATAGAAATTTTCATGGATGACTTCTCAGTCTTTGGGAACTCTTTTGATACATGTTTATCAAATTTGGACACCGTACTGAGACGGTGTATTAATACAAATTTAGTCTTGAATTGGGAGAAGCGTCACTTCATGGTGACTGAAGGTATTGTACTTGGTCATAAGATCTCTGCAAAAGGTATTGAAGTAGACCAAGTAAAAAGTAAGGTGATGCTAAACTCCCACACCCTATGAATATGAAAGGGATTAGAAGTTTTCTAGGACGTGCTGGGTTTTATAGAAAGTTCATTAAAGATTTTTCAAAAATTACTAAACCTTTGACAAACCTCTTAAACAAAGATGTTGAATTCAAATTTGATGTAGCATGTCTTAAAGCTTTTAATTCTTTAAAAGAAAAATTGATTTCTGCTCATGTTATTGTTGCCCCTAACTAGAATTTACCTTTTGAGCTTATGTGTGATGCAAGTGATTATGCTGTAAAAGCAGTTTTAGGAAAAAGGCATGAAAAGATTTTTAGGGTTATAAATTATGCTAGTAAGGTTTTGAATGAAAATCAAGTGAATTATGCCACTACTGAGAAAGAGTTACTAGCCATAGTGTATGCCTTGGAAAAATTTAGATCATATTTAATTATGTAATGCTCTGGCCACTTTTCAAGAATGAACGAGTCTCCCCACAAACTAACACGAGACCTTTCAAATGTGCTTTGTCCTCAATTACACACTTCCCAAGAACTTCTCAGGAGGTCACCCATCCTAGAATTACTCCAAGTTAAGCACGCCTAACCTTGGAGTCCTTAAGTGATAGGCCAGTGAAAAGGCTAATGCATTTGTTGGTATAAGTAGTACGAATTCATTCCTTTAAGCTATCCTTGACTGTATAGTATTCAGTTTATTCATTCCTATACAATTTTTGGATCCCTCTCATTCTGGTATGTATTCAGTTTATTCATGTGTCCCTCCCACTAGAAGCCTGCCAGGTGTAACATCCTGGATTTTAAGGAAAATAAATTTATTGGATAATGATAATTAATCATTTATGGTCAAATAATTATGGGAGATGTTGTTAGACATTAAAGGTGAATTATCGGTAAATTTAGATTTATCGGAACCGGATGAATTAATTAGATGTTTGATGGGTCTAAAATGCGTAGAAAATTATTGTGGTTAAGATGGTATATTTAAAATGATTTTTAGTGTCAAGGAATTAATTAATAGGACTCGATGTAGAATATGAAACGGGGAAATTACGAACCAAATTGGAATAAAAGAAAATGAAAAACTTCTTTTCTTTTCCTTTCAGTCGTGGTCTCTCTCCCTCCCATCTTTCACTCTTTTACCCAATGGATATGGGATTTTATGGCACAATGGACAAAAGCAAATGAGACATGGTTTTACCCATTGGACAATGTCCAATTTTTATATATTTTCTCTCCCTTTTTCCCTTCAATTTCGGCAGCACACTCCTCTTTCTCTCCTTCTTCATTTTCCTCTTCTCTTCTACTCTCTTCACCTCCAAATCCGAAACCCACCCTCTTCTATACCCATTTTCATCAAAACTAATACAAAAGCTTGGATTTGTGAGGCTTGAATGACATCTATGGAGCTTGGGAGCTTGTGGGATCATCTCCTTTCTCTTCTTCACTCTCATTTTCGTTTTGGTGGAGCTTAAGCTTGAGGTAAGATTTCTTACCTCCATCTTGTTTTATTTATGGTTTTGAGTTGTTGAGTTGAAAATGGTGATGTTAGAAACCTTGCATGTGGGTGGAAATAGAGATCCTAGGCTTGAATGTTTGGAAAGGAAACCCTAAGTATTAATAACTTAGGGATTTTTGACCCACTTGATGATTTTGATGATTATGGATGTCTATGAATGGAGTATATGAGAGGAATGGATTTTTAGAATCATTAAGATATATTAATGAGGTTGATGATATTTGTGTGTGAGTAGATTTGATGACTTGAGGAATAAATCTTGAGAATGGGAAAATGATAGGCAATGTTAAGTGATGTTATTGGTAATAACAATAAAGGTGGATGACCATTGATAATGGATACTTGACTTGATGAAGTCTTAGGCCATGATAAATGCCATAAGGGTTTATTGATTAGTGATGGCTTAAGAAAATCCATGGTGACTTAAGTTGAAATTGGATGCCTTGTGATGGCTTATTAATTTCATGTACATATGTGTGTTGTTGATAGGATCGTATTCCGGACGATGATGCATAATAATCAAAGCAATCGGAGCGTTGGAATTGCGGTTCTTCTCTCGAGGTAGGAGAGGAGTTTGCATTTCAAATTGCATGAGTGAATTAATTGTTTATTATGTATATGTTGAACTCATGCAATGCCTTGCCAAGAATGTCTTATGTGATTAATTTGATGAAGTGATGAATGATGGCTTGGCTTATGTTATTTGTTATGAAAATTGTATGTATTCATATAGTATTGAAAATAAGTGGCTAATGGTCCCTTGGTTGGACATAATCAAAATAAGGGTGATAAATTATGAATGAATGAACCACATGATTGTAAAGAATTGTTTTGAAGTGGTTATGTGGAAAGATGGATGAAGGAATAGTGTGGGTTATAGATAAACCCTTTTCCCTTGTAAAGTTAAATAAGAAACAGTGATTGATGAGGTGGAATGAGGATTTTCCGAGTAAGAATGAGTAGGAAGAGAGTTATATATACCTCATGTGATGTGTATGGTGTATTGGAGGTGATTCAGTTGGCTTAGAATGAGATTCCAAGTGTTAGAACTTCATTACTGCATAAGACCTGATAGTCTCACTCAAGCGTGGTGAGATCTCGCCCAGGCGAGAGTCCTTTGCTTCAGTGAATTAGCTACTGGAGTCAATTCGCCCAGGCGAATTGAGCTTCACCCGAGCGAGGCCGAAGGAATTAGCCACTGGTCTGATTTCGCTCAAGCGAAAGGCCAGTTCGCTCAAGCGACAATGTTAGTAGATCTGGGATTTAGCTACTGGGTGAAATCCGCTTGAGCGAAGGATCTTGGGGGATGGTGTTCGCCCAGGTGAGACGATCGAATGAAGGATAAGTGAGCTCCTGGACGAATCCCGTTCGAGTGGGAGTTTTGAAGATAAATTAAGATATGGTGAAGTTCTGAGTGAACTCCGAGTGAACCACCTCCGTGGTGAGGAGTTTTGTGATGGTCTGATTAAGATATAACCTGAGTGGTTAAGACTTAAGTAAGCCCGAGTGGGACTTAACTTAATGGTTTTCCCTGAGTGAATAAGATGATATATACCGAGTGAATCTGGCTAGAATATTCCGAGTGATGAATGATTGTGGAGACCTCTTCTGAGTGAAGGAATGTCTAAGTGTTCTCCGAGTGAGAGAAGTGAAGATATACCGATTGGTGAATATGTAACACATTCCGATTGTGTTGAGGCTGAAATATACGAGTGGTATTTGATTGGGAGTCATTCCGAGTGAGGAGATTTTATGGATTTCGAGTGGAATAGCCATCATTCCCGAGCGGATCTTGTGTGTGACTTTCCTAGATAAAAATAAGGAATTGTGTATGAGCTTTCGAGGGAGGCATGTGTGTTGGGGTCGATCCCGAGTGAATGGAACCCCTGATTCCGAGTGAAGGAATACCGAGTGGAACCCTGTGTGAGTGAAGACTCAGATTTAGAATGAATTTACCGAGTGAAAGTCTGAGTGAGTGATGGTCGGTCTTGTATTAAGTTTACCGAGTGAGAGACTGATTGAGATGACTCAGTTTTGGAATGAAATTGCCGAGTAAAAGATTGATTGAGAGATGACTCGGATTTGGAATTAATTGGCTGAGTGAATGATGGGTCGGTCAGGATTACTTTGTTGAGTGAAAAACCTGAGTGCCTTGAGCCGGTTTCAAGGAGATCCTGCCGAGTGAAAACCTGAATGTTGGGAGTCGGTTTTGATTGATTTTACCGAGTGAACAACCGAGTGAGATGAGTCGGTTTTGAATTAATTTACTGAGTGAAAACCGAGTGTGGAAATGATTACTGGATGATTCTGGCTCGAGCGAGTGGACGAATGAAAAGGCGTTTCGCCCGAGCGAGTGAGCTTTGGGGACGCTACTGAGGATGATTCGCTTACGTGAAAGGGGTCGCCCAAGCGAGACCTGTTGATCTCGCTTAAGCGGAGGAGAATCTCGCTTGAGCGAGTTTCCACCAGAATGGACTTTACGCAATATTAAAGGTGGCAAGCTTATGTTTGACCCTCTTTCTTGGCATTAGGAGGTAAACCTGAGACGATTATGTGGGTGCATGAGGGATAATGTGATAGTGACATAACATGGTGGTGATTGAGGATGATTGGTACATAAGAATTAATTAATTATGTATTTACCACCTGAATTAAAATAACGAATTATGATGTATATGCCATTTGAAATAGAGTGATAAGAGGATGATAATGAGATTGTGATGGCAGGGTTATGAGATATACCCTAGGATGAATTTGAAATGTATGAAGGGATAAACAAATGACATCGTATGAATTATAAATAGATGAATTAGAGGAAATATGATATTAAATAATGTTAGATGATGATGTTGAACACTCTCTTGCACAAAGAGGTGTATATTTATATTGATGAATTGTTGTGTACCATTGTGTGTGATACAAGCATGGTCTTGTATGTGTGGTATGTAATATGAAATTGAAAATGTTGTGAATGCCACACAATTTTATATATATACATATGAGTATACTTGAGCAACGGTAATGAGTAATGAGATGAAAATCCACTAAATGAAGTGTGATAATATTGATGAATAATATGTGATGTTGAAATGCCATAGCGGCTGTTTGCAAGTATTGACTTGCGTGTATGATGTGAAATATATGTGAAAATATGTTGAGATGGAAATGCCACATTAAAACTTGAAAATAATAAATTATGAAACCAACAATGTTGAAATCCACTAAGGTGTATGGTGGTGTTGGTGATTGTGATGATGATGATGTTTGATGAGTGGCATTTAGGATGCACATAGTGAGTATGCATTTGATTTGCATTGCATTGCATCCATATCATATCATAACTGCCGGTGTTGGAATATTAGGGGACTCCCCCGGTTGGCCCAGTGGGAGGGCGGCTTAGTGCACGAGCATTTATGTTGTTCCCCTATGATAAGTGTTGAATAAGTATTGATTTCATGACTCATTTGAACCAATTTTGTAAAGATTTTTAGCTAAATTAAGGAATTATTGAAGGAAGTAAGCATGAATCCTCTAAACATTGTATAAAAAGAAATGTTGTGGAAAGCTGCAGGAAAGACAAAGTAAGCAAGCTTGAGCATGAAAGTTGGGAAACATGAAGCACATCTCACGCTTAAGCGTGAAGATTAAACGCTTAAGCGAGGATTAAACATGACTAAAGGGAAACAGAGGCATCAGGACCCCCCTCACGCTCAAGCCTGGGGATGAGACGCTTGAGCGTGAGCGTGAGCGTGACCCTGCGCATGAAGCACGCTTGAGCGTGAATAAATGGAGCTTGAGCGTCACCAGGTACATGAAAGGCGCTTGAGCGTAGGCCTTACACGCTTGAGCGTGAGGGATGGATAATAAGGCCACGCTTGAGCGCAGCTAAAGAGGAGTAAGCGTGAGCAATGGTTTGCACCAAAAGGAAGGCCACGCTCAAGCGTGGGAAGGAGCCGCTTGGGCGTAAACTCGATCCCGCTTGAGCGTGGCTTGAGCGTGGAATACATCTGTTAGGAAAGAGGAGCTCGCTTAAAGCGTAACAGGCCCAGCTTGAAGCGAAGGATCAAGCATATGCTAAACAAAGGAACCACGCTTAAGCGTGGTCAAGAAAGCTCAAGCGCAAGACAATCAAAAAGCATCAGAGCCCTTCACGCTTGAGCGTGACCATCAAGCTCAAGCGTGACTCACACAGCATGGGTTTCTTAATTCTTTATTCATCAATGATGCGATGCCAACTCACCCACTTTCTTCTGTTTCCACCAATCTCTGAAAGATGTTGCATGGGTTCTACACAAGTGGGCAAGAGAAGCTGAACCTAAACTCCTATAAATCAAGCTGCAAACAACATCATCATCATCAATCTCCTAACATCATACATCATTTCATCCTCTGTATTTTTCATTTCACACTTTCCATTTTCTGTATTCATTTCTTTGATGGTGAAAATGCAAGGCATGAGTAACTAATTTCCCTTATGGGATTGGCTGTAATCCATTCAACACTGAAGTAATGCTGTCGTAAGTTTTTCATTGAGTAATGAGATTTGATAAAGTTTCTGTATTTCCTTCTGCGTTTAATGCCTGAAAGTACTTGATCACTATTTTCTTGTTCTAAGTTTTCTTGAGTATGCTGGGAAGTGACTTTTGAAAGCAGACCCTGAAAGAAATGCTTGTTGTGAGTAGGTAGCCAGGGATGGCGTCTAACGCAACAAACGTCAAAACAATCGATCGATAATGCTGGAATGGTTTCCAAAGTGACTGAGGGATCAGCGGTTTGGAAATCATTCTTATGAATTTTGTAGTCGAGGGATCGATGCAAATGACTTTGATTGTGACGTAGAACTTATCTTTTCGATTTACTTATATGGAAACTTATGCAGCTTACAGAGGTGAAGATGTGATGAAGCCAATCCCTGTTTTACAAAACTGACTTTTCCAACCTCATTTACTGTCATCTTTTGCACAAAATTATTCTCTGTTATTCTGTTACTTGCTGTTTTTTCATTCAACAACGTTCACAACAAACCCAAACAAAAACTTTCTGCCAAATCAATTCAAACTAAAGTCTTCATTCTAGCACCTCCTCAGTGGAACGACAACTATACTATATTACAACTTCTGTGTTTAAACTTGGCACATCCATTTCATTGAGTTCATATTATACAAACTTGATTCTCTTTCAGCAAACTCAATATAAGCAACAACACTCATCAAGTTTTGGCGCCGTTGCCGGGGAGGTGATTTAAGTTTGAATATTTTAGCATTGAATTGACAAGACAGTGTAAATAAACTTGTTTGTAATTTGTTTTTTTTTATTTTATTTTTTTTTACTTTTTTTTTTCCTTGCTACTTTGAGTTCTTGATTTATGATCTTGAGAGGACAGGGTACAAAAGAACAACTTGCATTTGATCCTGAGATAGACAGGTTCCTCAAAAAAATCAAGAAAGCCAAGCAGAACTTCCACGTAGGACAAACTCCCTCTGTTACAATGGAGAACAACAACAATAATCAAAATCCACCAAGGAGAACACTTGGAGATTACACATTGCAACAAGGACCTAGACACTACTCAAGCATTGCTATACCAAATACAATCAGGGCTATAGAAATGAAACCTGCTTTCCTTAGTTTAATTAGTTCCCATCAATTTCATGGAATGTCCAGTGAAGATCCTTACACTCACTTGGCCACATTCTATGAATTGGTAGGAACAATGGGATTTGAACAGGAAGTAATTGAGGCAGCATACCTAAGATTGTTTCCTTTTTCTCTTGCAGGAAAAGCTAAAGAATGGCTCCAGTCACACCCAAATCAAAGCTTGAACAGCTGGGAGACAGTGGAGGAAAAATTCCTACACAGATTCTTCCCACCATCCAGATTCATCAAGGCTAAATCAGATATCACAACATTTAAACAAAGCCATGATGAACCCTTTTGTGAAGCATGGGAACGCTTCAAATCTCTCCTCAGAAGATGCCCAAACCATGGACTGGAAGATATTGCCCAATTGAATATCTTTTACAGTGGTTTAAAGGGTGATACTAAAATGATTTTGGATGCAGCAGCTGGAGGAACCATGATGACAGTGGATGCAGAGCAAGCTACAGGGATCATTGAAGCATTATCATCCACAGATTACCAGGCTCAGCATGACAGAACACAAATCCAAAAGAAGGGAGTGTTGGAACTTAATACAACAGATGCCATTTTGGCTCAAAATAAGATTTTGACACAACAAATTGAAGTTCTGACACAGCAAATGGCAAAACTCCCGCAACAACTGCATGCTGTACAGTCCTCTACAGGAAACCAACAAGCACAAATTAGATGTGACTTTTGTGGAGGAGAACATCAGAATGGACACTGCCAAGGAGAACAAGGAGACCACTCTATCCTCTATATGAATAACCAAGGTAAGCAAAGTAACTTCAATAACAATACTTACCCCAATAATTTTTCACAGGGATGGAGGAATAGTCAAAATGGTGGATGGAAGCAAGAAGCAAGCACATCCAACAGACAGCAACCTTATCAGCAAGGTCCTTCATTGACAGAAAGGACATCAAAACTAGAGGACACTCTAGAAAAATTCATGCAGGTCTCAATCACCAACCAAAAGAACACTGATGCTTCGATAAGAAACCTGGAGACACAAGTGGGGCAATTGGCTCGCCAAATTGCAGAGCATCACAACTCTCAATTTGGAGCTAATACACACCCAAATCCAAAGGAGCAATGCAAAGCAATCACAACAAGAAGTGGAAAGGTCATTGGACAAAAAGAGAATGACAAGGTGGAAGAAAAAGTAGAAAAAGAAAAAGAAACAGAAGAGGAAGTTAGTGATATGAAGGAGGAAGTTGAAAAAGAAAAAAAGAAAGAAATAAAAGAGGGGAAGAAGAAGGTGGACGACCCAACACCACAACTGAAGAGCTTGCCGTATCCAAAGAACCCTTCAAAAATGGACAAGGAAAGGCAATTTGCAAGATTTATGGATATCTTCAAAAGGTTACAAATAAACATACCTTTTGTGGAAGCCATGGAGCAAATGCCAACTTACGCTAAATTTATGAAGGAACTGTTAACAAAGAAGAAGAGATTTTCTGAAGAAACAGTGGAGCATGCAGCAGGCTGCAGTGCCATCATTCAAAAGGCACTGCCACAAAAAACAAAAGACCCCGGAAGTTTCACAATCCCAGTAACTATTGGTACTCTACCAGTAGGAAAAGCACTCTTGGATTTGGGAGCAAGCATTAATCTAATGCCTCTCTCAATGGTGAAAAAAATTGGAGATCTTGAGGTGAAGCCAACCCGGATGACCCTCCAGCTGGCGGATAGGTCTATGAAATTTCCATATGGCATAGCTGAAGATGTACTGGTAAGAGTTGACAAGTTTGTGTTTCCTGTAGATTTTGTCATAATGGATATAGAAGAAGATGCAGAAGTACCTCTCATTTTGGGGAGACCCTTCATGAAGACTGCAAAAGTAATCATTGATGTGGATGACGGGAAGTTAAAAGTGAGAGTGCAAGATGAAGAAGTAAACTTCAACATGTTTGATGCAATGAAATACCCAAAAGACAAACAACAGTGCTTCAAAATTGACATTGAAGAAGAAACCATCAGAGAACAAACCAACGAATGGTTCAACAGAGACCCACTAGAGAAGCTGAACATTGGAGCAATGGAGGAAGACAAGAAGGACAAGCAAGATACTCAAAAAGAAAGTCACTTTGAAAGGCTGTCTGAGGAAACAAAAGAAGTTGTCCCACCAAAAGTGGAGTTAAAAGCTTTACCTCCACACTTGAAATATGTCTTTCTTGATAATGATAACCAAAAACCTGTTATTATTAATAGGGAATTGACAGGTACAGAAGAGAAGCAGTTGATTCAAGTGTTAAAGGAACATTCAACAGCGATTGGATGGAGGCTGGAAGATTTGAAGGGAATAAGCCCAGCTTACTGCACTCATCACATTTACATGGAACAAGAATTCAAACCAATTGCTCAGCCACAGAGACGTTTGAACCCAACTATGAAGGAGGTGGTAAAAGGGGAGGTAACTAAATTACTAGAAGCTGGTATAATTTATCCTATTTCTGATAGCTCTTGGGTAAGTCCTGTGCAGGTTGTTCCAAAGAAAGGAGGAATCACTGTCATACAGAATGAGAAGCATGAATTGATCCCTACAAGAACAGTCACAGGATGGAGGATGTGTATCGATTACAGGAAACTAAACACTGCTACCCGGAAAGATCACTTCCCTCTACCCTTCATGGATCAAATGTTAGAAAGACTTGCAGGTCAAGCATACTACTGCTTCCTAGATGGATACTCAGGGTATAACCAGATCGCAGTTGCACCTGAGGATCAAGAAAAAACAGTATTCACATGTCCCTTTGGGGTATTTGCATACAGAAAAATGCCCTTCGGATTGTGCAATGCCCCTGCAACATTTCAAAGATGTATGCTTGCTATCTTCTCTGATTTGGTGGAAAAATGCATAGAGGTTTTCATGGATGATTTCTCTGTTTTTGGTTCATCATTTGATCAATGTTTGAATAATTTGACCATTGTGTTGAAAAGATGTGTAGACACCAATTTGGTTTTGAATTGGGAAAAATGTCACTTCATGGTGACTGAAGGCATTGTATTAGGACATCAAATCTCCAAAAGAGGTATTGAAGTGGACAAAGCAAAGGTAGAAGTAATCGAGAAATTGCCACCACCAGGAAATGTAAAAGGAGTCAGAAGCTTCTTGGGCCATGCAGGATTTTATAGAAGGTTCATCAAGGACTTCTCAAAAATTGCAAAGCCTTTGAGTAATCTCTTAAACAAAGACACTCCTTTTATTTTTGATGATTCTTGTTTACATGCCTTTGAGACTCTAAAGCATAAACTAACATGTGCACCTGTAATAGTTGCCCCTGATTGGGGACTAGATTTTGAAATAATGTATGATGCCAGTGATTATGCTGTTGGGGCCGTATTAGGACAAAGAAAGGCTAAAATTTTTCATGTTATACACTATGCTAGTAAAGTTTTAAACCCTGCACAAACAAATTATGCAACAACAGAGAAAGAACTCTTAGCAATAGTGTTTGGCCTGGAAAAATTTAGACCTTATCTGATTGGTTCCAAGATTACTATTTTTACTGACCATGCTGCCATTAAATATCTGTTGAATAAGCCTGATTCTAAGCCTAGACTAATTAGATGGATCTTGCTAATGCAAGAATTCAACCTAGTAGTCAAAGACAAAAAGGGCAGCGAAAATTTCATTGCAGATCATTTGTCCCGACTTGTCAATCAGGAAGTCACACGGCTCCAACCTGAAGTGAAGGAAGAATTTCCTGATGAGAAGCCACTGATGATGAAAGAACGGCCATGGTTTGCAGACATGGCCAACTTTAAAGCTGCTGGAATGCTGCCTGATGACCTTTCATGGCAGCAGAAGAAGAAGTTTCTAAGGGATGCAAAGCAATTCATATGGGATGACCCCTACCTATTCAAACTTGGATCAGATCACATCTTGAGGAGATGTGTGTCCCAAGAGGAGGCTGAGAGCATCCTATGGCACTGTCACAGCTCACCCTATGGAGGACATTTCAATGGGGAAAGGACAGCAGCAAAGATCCTCCAATCAGGTTTTTATTGGCCCTCTTTGTTTAAAGATGCTAATGTTTTTGTGCAGCATTGTGAAGCATGTCAGAAGACAGGAAACATATCAAAAAGACATGAGATGCCCTTGACTGCCATCCTTGAAATAGAAGTCTTTGATTGCTGGGGCATCGATTTTACTGGGCCATTACCAATGTCATTCTCAAATGAGTACATAATTGTGGCAGTAGACTATGTCTCCAAGTGGGTGGAAGCCATGGCATGTACTAAAGCTGATGCCACGACTGTCATCAAATTTCTTAAGAAACACATTTTCAGCAGGTTTGGCACCCCAAGAGTTTTAATAAGTGATGGAGGCTCTCATTTCTGCAACAGTCAACTCCAAAGATGCCTTGAACATTATGGAGTCAAGCACAAAGTAACTTCCCCTTACCATCCTCAAGCCAATGGCCAAGTGGAAGTATCCAACAGAGAAATTAAGAGGATACTTGAGAAGACAATCAGCCAAAGCAGAAAAGACTGGTCATTGAAGCTAGATGACGCTTTATGGGCCTATAGAACAGCATACAAGGCACCAACTGGATTTTCACCTTATCAGTTGGTATATGGTAAAAATTGCCATCTTCCAGTGGAACTTGAGCATAAAGCATTTTGGGCACTAAAAACCCTCAACTATGACCCAAAGGCATCAGCTGAAGAAAGGAAGATTCAGATGCATAAGTTGGAAGAATGGAGGAATCATGCCTATGACTCATCCAGGATCTATAAAGAAAAGATGAAGGTTTACCATGATAGACACATCATGAAGAAAAGTTTTCACCAGGGACAATCTGTTCTTCTTTTCAACTCAAGGATGAAACTATTCCCAGGAAAACTCAAGTCTAAATGGTCAGGACCCTTTATTGTCAGGGAGGTGAAACCTTATGGAGCTATTGAGTTACAAGATCCAAAATCTGAAAGAACTTGGGTCGTGAACGGACAGAGAGTAAAGCCCTATCTAGGGGGAGAAGTGGAGAAGGTTGCCACTGACATCCTGCTAAAAGACCCATGATCAAACTCAGGCGTCGAGCTAATGACGTTAAACAAGCGCTTATTGGGAGGCAACCCAATCTTTTGTGTTTTATTTCTTTGAAGATTTTTCAAAAATAAAAATAAAAATAAAAATAAAAAAAAAAAATAAAAAAGTTTCTGTTTACCTTGTAGAAGAGTCTCAAACAAAGGCAAACAAAACTGGAGTTGGAGGCTGAGTTCAGAGAGACATGAGGACATCACCACGCTCAAGCGTGGATAATCTAGCTTAAGCGAGCCAAGGTAAGTCCTAAACCATCCCCATCAAGCTTAAGCGTGAGAGTCAAGCTTAAGCGTGGCACCTCTGCTAAAGAAATTTTCAACAAAATAAACCCGATCTCGCTTAAGCGTGACCTATTACGCTTAAGCGAAAGGATCTGGACAGCAATCAGAGGCTGACACGCTCAAAGCAAGACCCCTGCGCCCAAGCGAGAAGTTAAACTAAGCATCAGATGGGTGATCACGCTCAAGCGTGATACTTTGGCGCTCAAGCGCAACACCACTACGCTCAAGCGTGCCAAACATGCGCTCAAACGAGACATTAAATAGAGCATCAGGTATTGAAATCTTGCTACACGCTCAAGCGAGATAAACACCAGCCTGAGCGAGGAAAGTATACCTTGGAGCAACGCCCACACGCTCAAGCGTGATAACCCTGCGCTCAAGCGCGCAACTCTTACGCCCAAGCGTGACGAAATCACGCTCAAGCGTGAAGTTTTCATTCTCAGACTCTGAATCCAGGCCGATCACGCTCAAGCGTGGATATATTGCGCTCAAGCGAGGAACTCGCACGCTCAAGCGTTACTTCATGACGCTCAAGCGTGAAATGCAAAAAGGCCCCCTGATAATAATAAATGCAGAATTCTGAAACCGCCCACTCTCTCACTCACGTAACCGTTCATCAACCTTCTGACTCTCTAAGTTTTGTAACCACCCTCTCTTCTCCAATAATTGTCTTTTCCCTTTCATTTCATAAATCACACTTTTATTTTGCAAACCATTCTCTCTAGCACGTTCGGATCCTTCCAGGTAACCACTGCACTATCCTCTTTTTGAATTAACAGCATATGACTACTGTGTTAGGGAGAATTGATACCTTTCTTTTTGCACATGTTGATGTCATTTCTCTCTGTGTTTAATGAATGCTATGATCTATACTTGGTTGTTCCTGAATTGTTAGAGAAAGGCATTCAAGGTTTGGCTCTTGTGTTTCACTTTCATTGTAATGCATGTCCTTTTTCTATTTCACATTCTTTTAATGCATGCTGAATGTTTGATAAAAGTCCTAAAAGGAAGTATTTTAAGTGCAAAGTGGTTCTTAACCTTCTTGCAGATGGCCAGAACCAAGCAAACTGCACCAAATCCCCCTGCCACCACTTCCCCAAAAAGAAGTTCCCGAAAGAACAAGGGCAAAAGACCACGAACTGATAAACAAGATGATGCTCCAAGGTTCAGGAAGCAAGGCAACAGCAAGCGGTATGAAGACATCTCAAATTGGACATTCATACCAGAAAGGAAAGTAGACTTGGCCTTGGGAGAATGCGATGCCTTCCTGTAGATTATAAGAAGGAGAAATTGGCTAAAAGTATGTTACCCAAGGGAGAAATTTGACCCTGAAGTGGTAAGAGAATTCTATGCAAACGCGTGGACAAGAGATGGAGGGGGGGAACGAAAAACCTATGTGCGGGGTACATGGCTCTCATATGACAGAGACACCATCAATTTCTACTTGGGGAACATCATGACCTTAGGAGAAGGGGAAATCTGCGAATATGCTGCCATGGTTGCAAGGAACCAGTTCATTGCCACACATGACCTTGAAGCCGCTATCTGTGTTCCAGGACACCACTTCCAAATGGGGCAAGGAGAGACACCACTGAGAGTTTTAAGAAAGGACATGACTACTATTGCTCAAGTTTGGACTTCCTTCTTATTAGCTAACATAGCACCTAACGCTCATGTCTCTGATTTGATTTTTAGTAGGTGTTACCTCCTATACTGCATTCTGAGAGAGGACATCTCTATTGATCTAGCCCAAGTACTATCGGATGAAATCCACAAGTTTGTGATTTCTGACCAGAAGTATTCCCAGGCAGGCCAAAAGGTAAAAGGGAGTCTTGGTTTTCCTGCCTTTATCACTGATTTTTGTGCAGCTCATGGTGTTGAGGTACAAGACCTCAAACCAATCAGGCCTTCAATAGACAAACGCTTCATTGAGCGTTACTGCAGCAATCCAGCACTCCCTGCAACTGATGCACCTCCTCTACATGCCCCACAAGCAGCACAGCAAACATTCAGCACTGCACCTGCCCACCCCCCCCTCAGCACTGAAGCCAACCTGATTTTACAAGGCATTCACATCCTGAAAGTTCAAAACAGCCATCTCCTAGCCCAGCAGAACGCTCAGCATAGAGGTTTGTTACATGTTCACAATGGCCTTTATCATAGCATTCCTGCAGGTCAACACAATCCATGGATGCCACCTGCCCAGTTTGAGGCCCTGCTTGCTTGGCCTGGGGACAGGCCTCCGTTTGTGGGAGGAGGTGAGGCTACACAGGAGGATAGGCCAGGAACTTCAACTCAGGGACCTCCAGAAAGAGACTTGGGAACAGAGGAGGACTCATCCGAGGAAGAGTGAAACTTTTTAATGCTTTCAGTTCTTGACAATTAAAATTGCTACTCAGTTTGACAATTTATAGCTTTACTTTATCTTTAGTACAGCACATTTTAGAAATTGCATGAGATTATCTTCCTGTGATTATTCCTGTTTTGATGATTAAGACTTTGAACATCCCTGAAAACCCCAACCAAAGATTTCACTTTTTGAACAAAGAAAAGTTTCTAAGCAGTGATGAGTGTTTTGCTTTTATTGAGTTTGCTGAAAGAGAATCAAGTTTGTATAATATGAACTCAATGAAATGGATGTGCCAAGTTTAAACACAGAAGTTGTAATATAGTATAGTTGTCGTTCCACTGAGGAGGTGCTAGAATGAAGACTTTAGTTTAAATTGATTTGGCAGAAAGTTTTTGTTTGGGTTTGTTGTGAACGTTGTTGAATGAAAAACAGCAAGTAACAGAATAACAGAGAATAATATTGTGCAAAAGATGACAGTAAATGAGGTTGGAAAAATCAGTTTTGTAAAACAGGGATTGGCTTCATCACATCTTCACCTCTGTAAGCTGCATAAGTTTCCATATAAGTAAATCGAAAAGATAAGTTCTACGTCACAATCAAAGTCATTTGCATCGATCCCTCGACTACAAAATTCTTAAGAATGATTTCCAAACCGCTGATCCCTCAGTCACTTTGGAAACCATTCCAGCATTATCGATCGATTGTTTTGACGTTTGTTGCGTTAGACGCCATCCCTGGCTACCTACTCACAACAAGCATTTCTTTCAGGGTCTGCTTTCAAAAGTCACTTCCCAGCATACTCAAGAAAACTTAGAACAAGAAAATAGTGATCAAGTACTTTCAGGCATTAAACGCAGAAGGAAATACAGAAACTTTATCAAATCTCATTACTCAATGAAAACTTACGACAGCATTACTTCAGTGTTGAATGGATTACAGCCAATCCCATAAGGGAAATTAGTTACTCATGCCTTGCATTTTCACCATCAAAGAAATGAATATAGAAAATGGAAAGTATGAAAATACAGAGGATGAATCTGATGTATGATGTTAGGAGATTGATTCCTCCTGATGCCCTGTTTGCAGCTTGCTTTATAGGAGTTTTTGGCTCAGCTTCTCTTACCCACTTGCGTAGAACCCATGCGGCATCTTTCAGAGACTGGTGGAAACAGAAGAAAGTGGGTGAGTTGGCATCGCATTATTGGTGAATAAAGAATTAAGAAACCCATGCTGTGTGAGTCACGCTTGAGCTTGATGGTCACGCTCAAGCGTGAAGGGCTCTGATGCTTTCTGATTGTCTTGCGCTTGAGCTTCCTTGACCACGCTTAAGCATGGTTCCTTTGTTTAACATATGCTTGATCCTTCGCTTCAAGCTGGGCCTGTTACGCTTTAAGCGAGCTCCTCTATCCCCACAGATATGTTCCACGCTCAAGCCACGCTCAAGCGGGATCGAGGTCACGCCCAAGCGGCTCCTTATCACGCTTGAGCGTGAGATGCCCCTGATGCTGTTCCTTAATTCAATTCAGTCACGCTTTGAGCTTCATGGTTCCACGCTTGAGCGCCAGGCATGCATGAAATCACGCTCACGCTCACGCTTGATCCTTTTCAGCCGCGCTCAAGCGCTCTTGTGGTCACGCTCGAGCGTCCCCTTCTCACGCTCAAGCGTGGGTAAGTCTGATGCTGCTTTTTGTCCTTCAATCCACGCTCAGGGTCACGCTTGCTCCTCGCTTGGGCGTTTTAGGACTCACGCTCAAGCGACGCGTTCTCCCGCTTGAGCGTGAGAGGTTCCTGAAGCTTCTCTGTTTTCTTTAGTCCTTCAACAAGGTTGCGCTCAAGCGTGCTCGAGGTTACCCTTAAGCGTGGGGTTCTGATGATACTGAATCCTCTTGAATTTCTTTCAAGCTTTTGGAACCTGTTTTCAATATTTTTCAGAGCAAGCTTATTTACTTAACACATTATTATTTATAATAAAAATCATGCTCAATTTTATCAATTTAGTTAAGTATTTCAGGAAATGGATCCAATTGAGTCATGAATTTAATCACAAAATAAGCACTTATCAAACTCTCCCCAACCTAGATTTTTGCTTGTCCTCAAGTAAAAAGAAGTTTAGGAAAGAGAATCAAGTGTTCAAAAATCTAAGTTTCTGTTGCAGACAAAAAGTTTAAAAGACAATAATCTGAGTTGATGTCTAGGCAAATGATTTTCTTAATACTAATTCCTTGAAATGTAATGCACCATTACCTTGTTCATAAAGTATGTAACCCATTGCTGTAAGAATTTAGAACTCTCATCATTTCTTACCATGTGTCTGTCTCACTCTCCCATCATTAGAACTGCTCAGTTAACATTGCCCGTCATTTCCAGTAAAACTAAAATTCAAATGAATAGCAAGGATCAAAAGGTCTTTTAAGGCTGTAATGAGGCTGGGTTGACAAGAATCTTTGGTTTTTCTTGGTTTCAAAACGCATGTTCAAAGAAGAGCATAAGTGCTTTTGGTTAATTTATTTAACAATTTTGAAGGCTTCTTCTTTGTATTTGAAACTTCAGAATTTTCCTTTGTTTTCCTCCAGCTCTTTTATACATTTTTGTAGAGCTTACTATTCTTCTTTTTTGCATTTTCTTCTACTGCCTCCATTTGTTTCATCTCCTTTTGAGAAAAAATATTTTATGCTCTTTTTCAAGATGAACATGCAGGTAGGATAGGATTTTTGCTTTTATGCTTAGCTTAGGGTAGAGAAAAAAAAAATTTCATGCTTTTATGGCTCAAAAGATGGGCTGCGAAAAAAATTGGATATTTTTATCAGGGTAGCTTTTTGGCTCTTGGCTAACTATGTTTTCAAAATTGCCTTATCATTTCCTTGCTTATTTCTTAAGAAAAAGGTTTTAATTAGAAAATCAGTCAATGCTAATTTAACAAATTCGAATGAGGCTCTCAAGTGTTTAGATTTCTCACTGCTTACTTCCTTATTCTAACAGAAAAGGGTTCAAGTCATGTGAACAGGCAAAAGTACATGCATTCCAGTTCCTTGGTTCTTAATTTAGTCATTTTGCTTTAAAAAAATCAGTGTTATTGCCTAAAAATATTCTGCTGCTTAGAAACTTTTCTTGTTCAAAAAGTAAAATCTTTGGTTGGGGTTTTCAAAATTGGTACAACTGCAAGCATGTAATGGTATATCCAAACAATCAACCGAAATCATAAAAAAATTTCAAAGTATGCTGCAGTAATGTTAGACAAAACTAACTCAAAGTAAACTAAAGCAATAAAAACTAAAGCAGTAAACTCATCACTCATCCTTAGAATAGTCATCCTCTGTCTCATGTTTCCTTGCTGGAGGCCCTTGTGAGGAGGGTGTTGGTCTAGCCTATGAAGTCTCACCCCTCCTAAGAAAGAAGGCCTGTCCCCAGGCTAAACAATGTGGGATGCAAACTTACTTTCGGATAATGAGTGCGATGAATTTGATGAGCTGCCTGAAAAATAAAAGAAAAATTCAATCTTAGGATAAAATTTACTTAAAATAAAATCAACAGGATGAAAAGAAAACATAAAAGATTGGGTTGCCTCCCAATAAGCGCTTGTTTAACGTCATTAGCTTGACGCCTGATAGATTTTTCAATATGGATCATGGAGTTGGTGGATGAGAGTGTTGAGTTTTTCCACCTCCTTGCCTAAGTCAGGCCTTGGCTTTCTTCCTTTCTGTTTTTCAAGTGCACCTTCAATAGCAAAATCAGCTTGTTCTTTTTGCACTCGAATTTTTACTTTTCTGTCATCCACATCTATGATGACTTTGGCTGCTTTCAAGAATGGTCTCCCTAGTATTAGGGGGACTTCAGGATCTTCCTCCATATCTATGACAACAAAGCTCTCATGAAATTCAAATTGATCAACTTTGACCTCAATATTTTCAGCAATACCATAAGGGGTTTTTATTGATTGATCTGCCATTTTTAAAGTCATGTTTGTTGGCTTTACTGAAAAATCCCCTATACTTTTCAGTGTGGATAATGGCATCAAATTTACACTAGCACCAAGATCTAACAAAGCTTTACTTTTTGAAAGTTTTCCAACAGTAACGGGAATAGAAAAACTCCCTGGATCTTTGGTGTTATGCGGTACTGCTTTCGAGATGATAGTGTCATATCCATCTTCTTCCTCAGTTATTTCCTCAGTCAGTGTGGTCACAGCCTTGCAATGCTCTATTGGGTTTGTTTCAGTGTTTGCTCCATACTGAGGCTTCTGTTTCCCAGCAAGTTGTTGGGCTAGTTGTCCCAATTGTGTTTCCAAGTTCCTGAGTGATGCCTCATTGTTCTTTTGACTTGCTAAAGAAGTTTGCATAAATTTTTCCAAGGTGTCTTCCAATCTAGAAGTTCTCTCCACCAAAGAAGGACCATTATTTTGATATGGTTTATTTGAAGAGCTGGGCTCTTGCTTCCATCCTTGGCCTTGGTTTTGGTTACTTCTCCATCCCTGAAATGGTTGGTTAGAAAAATTTGAATTGAAATTACCAGACCTTCCTTGGTTGTTCATGAAGTATACAGTTGCTTCTTGTGATCCACAGTTCTCATTGAGATGATCTCCTCCACAAAAGTTACATCTGGCAGGCATTTGTTGTTGCCCTGGTTGTGATGATTGTACAACATGTAATTGTTGTGGAAGATTGGCTATCTTTTTGGTCAATGCTTCTAATTGTTGGGTCAGAATTTTGTTCTGTGCTAAGATGGCATCTGTGGTGTTTAAGTCAAGAACTCCTTTCCTTTGAACTTGCTGACGATCATGTTGAGCTTGGTAGTCTGTTGAGGATAAAGCTTCTATTATCCTTGTGGCTTGGTCAGCATCCACTGTCATCATTGTTCCTCCTGCTGCTGCATCTAAAATCATTTTAGTGTCAGCCCTTAATCCACTGTAAAAAATATTAAGTTGTGCAATATCTTCAAGTCCATGGTTTGGGCATTTTCTGAGCAGTGTTTTAAAGCGTTCCCATGCCTCACAAAAAGGTTCATCTTGGCCTTGTCTAAATGTTGTAATATCTGATTTGGCCTTGATGAATCTAGATGGAGGAAAGAACCTTTGTAGAAATTTTTCTTCAACTGTCTCCCAGCTGTTCAAGCTTTGATTTGGATGAGACTGTAGCCACTCCTTTGCTTTTCCTGCTAAAGAGAAAGGAAATAGTCTTAAGTATGCAACATCAATAACATCTTGGTCAAATCCCATGGTTCCAACCAATTCATAGAATGTGGCCAAGTGAGTGTACGGATCTTCACTAGACATTCCATGGAATTGATGTGAACTAATCAAACTCAAAGATGCTGGTTTCATTTCTAGTGCTCTGACAGTGTTTGGAATTGCAATGCTTGAGAAATGTCTTGGCCCTTGCTGTAAAGCATAGTCTCCAAGTGTTCTCCTTGGTGGGTTTTGATTATTGTTGTTGTTCTCCATTGTAACAGAGGGAGTTTGTCCTACGTGGAAGTTCTGCTTGGCTTTCTTGATTTTTTTGAGGAACCTGTCTATCTCAGGATCAAATGCAAGTTGTTCTTTTGTACCCTGTCCTCTCAAGATCATAAATCAAGAATTCAAAGTAGCAAGGTAAAAAAAATAAAATAAAAAATAAAAAATAAACTAAAAAAACAAATTACAAACAAGTTTATTTACACTGTCTTGTCAATTCAATGCTAAAATATTCAAACTTAAATCACCTCCCCGGCAACGGCGCCAAAACTTGATGAGTGTTTTGCTTTTATTGAGTTTGCTGAAAGAGAATCAAGTTTGTATAATATGAACTCAATGAAATGGATGTGCCAAGTTTAAACACAGAAGTTGTAATATAGTATAGTTGTCGTTCCACTGAGGAGGTGCTAGAATGAAGACTTTAGTTTAAATTGATTTGGCAGAAAGTTTTTGTTTGGGTTTGTTGTGAACGTTGTTGAATGAAAAACAGCAAGTAACAGAATAACAGAGAATAATATTGTGCAAAAGATGAAAGTAAATGAGGTTGGAAAAATCAATTTTGTAAAACAGGGATTGGCTTCATCACATCTTCACCTCTGTAAGCTGCATAAGTTTCCATATAAGTAAATCGAAAAGATAAGTTCTACGTCACAATCAAAGTCATTTGCATCGATCCCTCGACTACAAAATTCTTAAGAATGATTTCCAAACCGCTGATCCCTCAGTCACTTTGGAAACCATTCCAGCATTATCGATCGATTATTTTGACGTTTGTTGCGTTAGACGCCATCCCTGGCTACCTACTCACAACAAGCATTTCTTTCAGGGTCTGCTTTCAAAAGTCACTTCCCAGCATACTCAAGAAAACTTAGAACAAGAAAATAGTGATCAAGTACTTTCAGGCATTAAACGCAGAAGGAAATACAGAAACTTTATCAAATCTCATTACTCAATGAAAACTTACGACAGCATTACTTCAGTGTTGAATGGATTACAGCCAATCCCATAAGGGAAATTAGTTACTCATGCCTTGCATTTTCACCATCAAAGAAATGAATACAGAAAATGGAAAGTATGAAAATACAGAGGATGAATCTGATGTATGATGTTAGGAGATTGATTCCTCCTGATGCCCTGTTTGCAGCTTGCTTTATAGGAGTTTTTGGCTCAGCTTCTCTTACCCACTTGCGTAGAACCCATGCGGCATCTTTCAGAGACTGGTGGAAACAGAAGAAAGTGGGTGAGTTGGCATCGCATTATTGGTGAATAAAGAATTAAGAAACCCATGCTGTGTGAGTCACGCTTGAGCTTGATGGTCACGCTCAAGCGTGAAGGGCTCTGATGCTTTCTGATTGTCTTGCGCTTGAGCTTCCTTGACCACGCTTAAGCATGGTTCCTTTGTTTAACATATGCTTGATCCTTCGCTTCAAGCTGGGCCTGTTACGCTTTAAGCGAGCTCCTCTATCCCCACAGATATGTTCCACGCTCAAGCCACGCTCAAGCGGGATCGAGGTCACGCCCAAGCGGCTCCTTATCACGCTTGAGCGTGAGATGCCCCTGATGCTGTTCCTTAATTCAATTCAGTCACGCTTTGAGCTTCATGGTTCCACGCTTGAGCGCCAGGCATGCATGAAATCACGCTCACGCTCACGCTTGATCCTTTTCAGCCGCGCTCAAGCGCTCTTGTGGTCACGCTCGAGCGTCCCCTTCTCACGCTCAAGCGTGGGTAAGTCTGATGCTGCTTTTTGTCCTTCAATCCACGCTCAGGGTCACGCTTGCTCCTCGCTTGGGCGTTTTAGGACTCACGCTCAAGCGACGCGTTCTCCCGCTTGAGCGTGAGAGGTTCCTGAAGCTTCTCTGTTTTCTTTAGTCCTTCAACAAGGTTGCGCTCAAGCGTGCTCGAGGTTACCCTTAAGCGTGGGGTTCTGATGATACTGAATCCTCTTGAATTTCTTTCAAGCTTTTGGAACCTGTTTTCAATATTTTTCAGAGCAAGCTTATTTACTTAACACATTATTATTTATAATAAAAATCATGCTCAATTTTATCAATTTAGTTAAGTATTTCAGGAAATGGATCCAATTGAGTCATGAATTTAATCACAAAATAAGCACTTATCAAGCAGCACAATATTTTTAGGCAACAACACTGATTTTTTTAGGCCAAATGACTTAATTAAGAACCAAGGAACTGGAATGCATGTATTGTTGCTTGTTTATATGACTTGAACCCTTTTCTGTTAGAATAAGGAAGTAACCTTTATATCTTGATGAGAGGTGAGAAAAATCTAAACACTTGAGAGCCTCATTTGAAATTGTTAAATTAGCATTGACTGATTTTCTAATTAAACCTTTTTCTTAAGAAACAAGCAAGGAAATGATAAGGCAATTTTGAAAAATAATTAGCCAAGAGCCAAAAAGCTACCCTGATAAAAATATCCGATTTTTTTGGCAGCCCATCTTTGAGCCATAAAAGCATGAAAATTTTTCTCTGCCCTGAGCTAAGCATAAAAGCAAAAATTCTACCTTACCTGCATGTTCATCTTGAAAAAGAGCATAAAATAATTTTCTCAAAAGAAGATGAAACAAATAGAGGCAGGAGAAGAAAAATGCAGAAAGAATAAGTAAGCTCTCCAAAGATTGTATAAAAGAGCTGGAGTAAAACAAAAGAAAATTCTGAAGTTTCAATGCAGAAAAGGAGCCTTCTAAATCAACCAAAAACACTTATGCTCTTCTTTAAAAACATGCGTTTTGAAACCCAGAAAAACCAAAGTTTCTTGTTAACCCAGCCTCATTACACCCTTAAAAGACCTTTTGATCCTTGCTATTCATTTGAATTTTGGTTTTACTAGAAATGACGGCCAATGTTAACTGAGCAGTTCTAATGATGGATGAGCGAAACAGACACCTGGTAAGAAATAATGAGAGTTCTCTATTCTTACAGCAATGGGTTACATGCTTTATGAACAAGGTAATAGTGCATTACATTTTAAGGAATTGGTATTAAGAAAATCATTTGCCTAGACATCAACTCAGATTATTGTTTTCTAAACTTTTTATCTGCAACAGAAACTCAGATTTTTGAACGCTTGAGTCCCTTTCCAAAAACTTCTTTTTACTTGAGGACAAGCAAAAATCTAGGTTGGGGAGAGTTTGATAAGTGTTGAATAAGTATTGATTTCATGACTCATTTGAACCAATTTTGTAAAGATTTTTAGCTAAATTAAGGAATTATTGAAGGAAGTAAGCATGAATCCTCTAAACATTGTATAAAAAGAAATGTTGTGGAAAGCTGCAGGAAAGACAAAGTAAGCAAGCTTGAGCATGAAAGTTGGGAAACATGAAGCACATCTCACGCTTAAGCGTGAAGATTAAACGCTTAAGCGAGGATTAAACATGACTAAAGGGAAACAGAGGCATCAGGACCCCCCTCACGCTCAAGCCTGGGGATGAGACGCTTGAGCGTGAGCGTGAGCGTGACCCTGCGCATGAAGCACGCTTGAGCGTGAATAAATGGAGCTTGAGCGTCACCAGGTACATGAAAGGCGCTTGAGCGTAGGCCTTACACGCTTGAGCGTGAGGGATGGATAATAAGGCCACGCTTGAGCGCAGCTAAAGAGGAGTAAGCGTGAGCAATGGTTTGCACCAAAAGGAAGGCCACGCTCAAGCGTGGGAAGGAGCCGCTTGGGCGTAAACTCGATCCCGCTTGAGCGTGGCTTGAGCGTGGAATGCATCTGTTAGGAAAGAGGAGCTCGCTTAAAGCGTAACAGGCCCAGCTTGAAGCGAAGGATCAAGCATATGCTAAACAAAGGAACCACGCTTAAGCGTGGTCAAGAAAGCTTAAGCGCAAGACAATCAAAAAGCATCAGAGCCCTTCACGCTTGAGCGTGACCATCAAGCTCAAGCGTGACTCACACAGCATGGGTTTCTTAATTCTTTATTCATCAATGATGCGATGCCAACTCACCCACTTTCTTCTGTTTCCACCAATCTCTGAAAGATGTTGCATGGGTTCTACACAAGTGGGCAAGAGAAGCTGAACCTAAACTCCTATAAATCAAGCTGCAAACAACATCATCATCATCAATCTCCTAACATCATACATCATTTCATCCTCTGTATTTTTCATTTCACACTTTCCATTTTCTGTATTCATTTCTTTGATGGTGAAAATGCAAGGCATGAGTAACTAATTTCCCTTATGGGATTGGCTGTAATCCATTCAACACTGAAGTAATGCTGTCGTAAGTTTTTCATTGAGTAATGAGATTTGATAAAGTTTCTGTATTTCCTTCTGCGTTTAATGCCTGAAAGTACTTGATCACTATTTTCTTGTTCTAAGTTTTCTTGAGTATGCTGGGAAGTGACTTTTGAAAGCAGACCCTGAAAGAAATGCTTGTTGTGAGTAGGTAGCCAGGGATGGCGTCTAACGCAACAAACGTCAAAACAATCGATCGATAATGCTGGAATGGTTTCCAAAGTGACTGAGGGATCAGCGGTTTGGAAATCATTCTTATGAATTTTGTAGTCGAGGGATCGATGCAAATGACTTTGATTGTGACGTAGAACTTATCTTTTCGATTTACTTATATGGAAACTTATGCAGCTTACAGAGGTGAAGATGTGATGAAGCCAATCCCTGTTTTACAAAACTGACTTTTCCAACCTCATTTACTGTCATCTTTTGCACAAAATTATTCTCTGTTATTCTGTTACTTGCTGTTTTTTCATTCAACAACGTTCACAACAAACCCAAACAAAAACTTTCTGCCAAATCAATTCAAACTAAAGTCTTCATTCTAGCACCTCCTCAGTGGAACGACAACTATACTATATTACAACTTCTGTGTTTAAACTTGGCACATCCATTTCATTGAGTTCATATTATACAAACTTGATTCTCTTTCAGCAAACTCAATATAAGCAACAACACTCATCACCCTATGACTCGGTGTGTAAGTCACGAAGCTGCCCATGCTGAGCTACGGGGAGCTGCATGTGGTTGACCCTTGTGGGGGGTGGCTCTTGAGGAGCAGGTGTTCCCGGTGGTCCTTTGGATCACAGCTGCCATATTGAGAACCATGGTTGGCCCGCAACACCATATGTTGAATATGTTGTATACCGCGGTCATGGTGAAAATGACCAGGTGTTGCATGATGGGCGATGCGGTTTGGTACCAGTAAAAATATGGTGAATATGCATGCATTATGATATATGTGTACACATTTTACTACTGCAGTAGGGGCATGGTATGTGATCATGCTTGAACCCACAACTTGGTCTTATTTCCCACAGTCGGATCCACATTTGTTGTTGATTATTCCATTGTGTATATGCATTAGCCATAAGAGCATTAGCATATAGCATGGAGATATGCCAGAATATGATGATGATTGATGATGATTAATGATGATTAAGATGATGGTATTGGTGTTGATGAGATGAGAAGTTAATATAATGAAAGACCATATAAAAATAATAAATGATATGAATATATAAAATGATGTTGAATATGACGATATGTATGATATGGCCCAATGTAATGAAGGGCGTATCTGTTATGATTGACAATGATGATGTTAGCCCATGGTGGCTTTGATGAAAGACCAGAATGGTCTACATTGATGTGTTGGCCCATTATGGCGATGTGATAGATATGTGTTGGCCCATTGTGGCGGTGTGATGAAAATGAATGTGTATATGCTTGCTTCGCTATGATTTGACGTATAAGTATATATATTGATGAGTTAATGATACATGATTATTGTTGATGTGTTTAGCAAAGCATACATGATGTTGATATGCATATGCACATAATTTCAATTGTATTCATATCATCATTTGAAATGTATAACTCACTCTCCCATGTGGTCTACTTTTTAGTATTAATGCAGGAAAACCATGGGATGAGGACGTTTGTGAAATAAAGCTTTTGGGAAGGTAAATAGTTGTAGAGGAATGCCTTGGCCGGCAGCATTGTAATGTAAGGAGTTATGTATATAATGGATATCATAGTGTTGTTAATTATTGTTGTTGATGGACGAGTTGTGAATATAATTATACATTTGGATAATGTACTAATAGTGGAGATATATGAATTGAAGTTGGACTGATTATGGTCTATTATGAATATGAACCTTGATGATGTATGATGCATGACCATATAGATGATTATATACTTATATCTTAGGCATCGCATGCTTATGTGATTATGTAAAATGATGATGGTTGTATATTAGGCTTACCATATGCCGTTGCATGCTTGCCGAGCCTTTTCTCATATCTTCATATATGGGACTAGGCGTGTGCCCGGTTTACACACTTTTCTTCCATTGTAAACTCTGTTATTTTTGTATACCGAATGGGCAAACTATCTATCGATCCAGTTATAGGTTATTTAATCTCACTCTTTGGTTTTCTGTGATTCGGGTCTTGATGTGATCATGGTGGTGTCTTGGAAATGTTTTTCAAACGCGAAAAATTTATTCGTAATTTAATTAATTATGACGATTACATCGGGATTCGAGTACAGAAAATCAGGGGTGTTATAATCTGGTATTAGAGCGTATTTTGCTCTGAATTAGAGTTCTTGATCATTGTCGATGCACGGTTGCTTGGTATTAAAGTAGATGTTATGGATGGTTGGAGCACGATTGCTCAATATTGGAACACTTTGGTGATCTTTGGAGCGGGATGCTCATTATTGGAATAAGGTTGTTTGTATAGATTTAAGAATGATAATTATCTAGAGAATGATGATATTATGTTTGATTGCCCTACATGGACATATGATGGACTAAGTGTCTAGGAATTATGAATTGATTATAAGGGCATACTTGCTTATTAAGGAATTATTGTGAATCATTAATATTGAGTTGTGAGTAATGCTATTTGAGGACTTTTATGAGATTGTGATTCAAAAGACGTGGATGTTGACTATTGGGAGTATGTCTTTTCATTGAGGTCGTATGATGTACTTATGGAGCATAGTTGCTCAATTGGAAAACTTGATGAATCATGAGATTGAATATATTTATGGATGAATTCCTCAATGTAATTGATGTGGTTGTTTGTGTAAGTCCGGCCAAGTTCCTTACACTATTTCCTTCGAATGACGAATACATTGATATTATGCATTTGAATATTGATATTTGAGTATGACTTTAAATGATGATGAAATTAAACCATGTGTGATCATGGATATGATATATTGAATGTGAATTGATTTGAGGATGGACTTATGCCGTGTGTTGATCTCGGATAGGAGATATTAAATGTGAATTGAGATGGTAATAAATTATAAGATGTTGAGACCTTGATATGTATGTATATTGAAATTGAATTATTTGCTTGGGTCTCTTGTATGAATTATGAAGTGGCTCATAGCCATGGTATGCACATTGAATATTAAAATTTTATTGGCACATGTTTGCGGTTGGACTCGGTTTCATGTTTATGAACCGAGTGAACGATTGATTTAGTTGTGACCCACTAAGTGTGGTAACCCCGAATGACTCAAAATGATCTTGAACAATCGAACCTTATTGAAATTGACCCTATGGTGGTCTAGGCTCTATGATGTTTCTATGAGCTATGTTAAATGAATTTATTTGTGGTGGAAGTATTCCACAATGGGTACTCCGTGACCCTTGAATTTTTGAGCCTCATGAGAGATCGAATCTTGTGAATGATTAGACCATAGTGAAATAAACTGTGGAATGAATTGTTGAGGCTAGACCTGATGTGTGATTGGATTTGAAAAGAAAATATAAACCCCTATGTACTTGGTGAATAATGATGATGAATTTGGGGTATAACTTAGCATTGGTTATGATAAATGAGGGAGACCCACTGGTGTGGGAGATTTTTTATGTGAATTTGGTGACTTGTTTAGGCTTGAGTCGAATTAAAACTGACAATGTTTAAACTAGATAAATGAATTCTAAGTTATTTTGCTATGACTTCGAGATGGGTGAAGTCCAATGGTGGGGTGATTACCCTATGATGATTGGAAATCTATGGTTGATGTATCCATATATGGTTATGATGGATGACAATTGATGAATTGGATGGCATAATTTACGTCGGATTATGGTTAAATCATAATATGATGCGAGTATATTACTCGTGGGCTTGTGTGACTTCTTAGGAAGTCTCGCGTATGAAGGAATATTATTTGAATTGACATGAATCATGAGTGATATGACATGAAGGTACTTATCCTGATTTGTCTCTACATGCCATAGGCATTGTGGCAACGTGCGCTTATGCGCCGATCTCATGTGTTTGTGGTAACCACTACGGGATTGGGACGCCTTCCTGTATGTCGGATGCAGCAACACATAGACCGGGCAAGTGTAGTGTTGTAACTGCTTATGGTAAATGTATTGAACCTATCCGGTGGTACTGGATATGAATGTGAGGGTAATGATGAACAAACTTGAGAATTGATGATTGGTGACTCGTTTTGGTATATATGAAGTTTTATATTTAGATAAAGGAGTGATGATGATCATATCCTATGGACTTTGGGAAGTCCAATATTATTTCTTGGTGTCATTAGACTCTACTGGTATGTGGCCGAAGTGTGGCCTTATGATATATCCCGAGGTTAAACTTCGAGGACGAAGTTTCTTCTTGGTGAGTGGATTGTAACATCCCGGATTTTAAGGAAAATAAATTTATTGGATAATGATAATTAATCATTCATGGTTAAATAATTATGGGAGATGTTGTTAGACATTAGAGGTGAATTATCGGTAAATTTAGATTTACCAGAACCGGATGAATTAACTAGTGATGTGGGACCTACTTGATTTAATTAGATGTTTGATGGGTCTAAAATGCGTAGAAAATTATTGTGGTTAAGATGGTATATTTAAAATGATTTTTAGTGTCAAAGAATTAATTAATTGGACTCGATGTAGGATATGAAACGGGGAAATTACGAACCAAATTGGAATAAAAGAAAATGAAAAACTTCTTTTCTTTTCCTTTCAGCGTGGTCTCTCTCCCTCCCACCTTTCACTCTTTTACCCAATGGATATGGGATTTTATGGCACAATGGACAAAAGCAAATGAGACATGGTTTTACCCATTAGACAATGTCCAATTTTTACACATTTTCTCTCCCTTTTTCCCTTCAATTTCGGTAGCACACTCCTCTTTCTCTCCTTCTTCATTTTCCTCTTCTCTTCCACTCTCTTCACCTCCAAATCCAAAACCCACCCTCTTCTATACCCATTTTCATCAAAACTAATACAAAAGCTTGGATTTGTGAGGCTTGAATGACATCTATGGAGCTTGGGAGCTTGTGTGATCATCTCCTTTCTCTTCTTCACTCTCATTTTCATTTTGGTGGAGCTTAAGCTTGAGGTAAGATTTCTTACCTCCATCTTGTTTTATTTATGGTTTTGAGTTGTTGAGTTGAAAATGGTGATGTTAGAAACCTTGCATGTGGGTGGAAATGGAGATCCTAGGCTTGAATATTTGGAAAGGAAACCCTAAGTATTAATAATTTGGGGATTTTTGACCCACTTGATGATTTTGATGATTATGGATGTCTATGAATGGAGTATATGAGAGGAATGGATTTTTAGAATCATTAAGATTGATTAATGAGGTTGATGATATTTGCATGTGAGTAGATTTGATGACTTGAGGAATAAATCTTGAGAATGGGAAAATGATAGGCAATGTTGAGTGATGTTATTGGTAATAACAATAAAGGTGGATGACCATTGATAATGGATACTTGACTTGATGAAGTCTTAGGCCATGATAAATGCCATAAGGGTTTATTGATTAGTGATGGCTTAAGAAAATCCATGGTGACTTAAGTTGAAATTGGATGCCTTGTGATGGCTTATTAATTTCATGTACATATGTGTGTTGTTGATAGGATCGTATTCCGGACGATGATGCATAATAATCAAAGCAATCGGAGCGTTGGAATTGTGGTTCTTCTCTCAAGGTAGGATAGGAGTTTGCATTTCAAATTGCATGAGTGAATTAATTGTTTATTATGTATATGTTGAACTCATGCAATGCCTTGCCAAGAATGTCTTATGTGATTAATTTGATGAAGTGATGAATGATGGCTTGGCTTATGTTATTTGTTATGAAAATTGTATGTATTCATATAATATTGATAATAAGTGGCTGATGGTCCCTTGGTTGGACATAATCAAAATAAGGGTGATAAATTATGAATGAATGAACCACATGATTGTAAAGAATTGTTTTGAAGTGGTTATGTGGAAAGATGGATGAAGGAATAGTGTGGGTTATAGATAAACCCTTTTCCCTTGTAAAGTTAAATAAGAAACAGTGATTGATGAGGTGGAATAAGGATTTTCCGAGTAAGAATGCGTAGGGAGAGAGTTATATATACCTCATGTGATGTGTATGGTGTATTCGAGGTGATTCAGTTGGCTTAGAATGAGATTCCGAGTGTTAGAACTTCATTACTGCATAAAACCTGATAGTCTCGCTCAAGCGCGGTGGGATCTCGCCCAGGCGAGAGTCCCTTGCTTCAGTGAATTAGCTACTGGAGTAAATTCACCCAGGCGAATTGAGCTTCGCCCGAGCGAGGCCGAAGGAATTAGCCACTGGTCTGATTTCGCTCAAGCGAAAGGCCAGTTCGCTCAAGCGACAATGTTAGTAGATCAGGGATTTAGCTACTGGGCGAAATCTGCTTGAGCGAAGGATCTTGGGGGATGGTGTTCGCCCAGGCGAGACGATCGAATGGAGGACAAGTGAGCTCCTGGACGAATCCCGTTCGAGTGGGAGTTTGAAGATAAATTAAGATATGGTGAAGTTCTGAGTGAAGTCCGAGTGAACCACCTCCGTGGTGAGGAGTTTTATGATGGTCTGATTAAGATATAACCCGAGTGGTTAAGACTTAAGTAAGCCTGTAACATCCCAGTTTTGAAGTTGAATACCGAATGAAAATAAACCATTAAGATTTTGATTTCAAAGTAGGAAAATTCACTGTTAACTTAATCTAAGAAATAGTGGCAAATTAATTAAGCTTAGTTGGTAAGAGGTGGCTGCTTCCGATTGGGAGTCACGTGAGTGGGACTACAATTCACGTTTTCCCATCCCACTCTCCTTCCCTTCCTCGTGCACGCATATGCTTATATATGTGCCTTTGATCACTGGAGTTATGCATCTTCGTTAGACTTCTTCTCTTCTCTTCTTTTCTCTCCTCGTACACTCTCTCTTCCCTTTTGTTCTTCGTCTTCCTTCCCCCCCTGTTTACTGTTTTGTCCCTGAGAACGCGCGACGACGATACTGCAAAAGACTTGGAGTTCGTTCGGCCAAAAGACGAACAGCCCCTGTTTCACGGTGCGACTTCGACCAAGGAAGCCAGAACGAGTGTGAGCCTGGGCGAGGCAATCAGACCAGCATCAGGAAATAGAGGAATCCCTCGAACTTCCTTCAGTAGGTAGGGGGCGCTTTGCATTTCAAATGCATAGCTCGTGAATGGGTTCCTAGTGGTTTATTATGCATGCATATGTGCTTAAGGGTATTTGTGATGAAATGTATAATTGATAGATAGCTTGGTATACCGAGGCATACTATGACTGAATCCGATGGTAGTTAGCTTATAATTGATATATGTGTTTGTGAGATACACTGTTGGGATGTGGATGCATGTGTGTGTTATGAGACCGTGTGTGAATGCAGTGCATGCTCTTCAAACTGCCATACTGAGTCTAGTTAAATATTTACATGTGCATGTGTGAAGTGGAGACATATTGTGTGACTTCTGAGTGCTCTGTTCATAGAATGATGAGTAGATCCTGATTGCTATCCTATGTTGCCTTGCATGCGAGTGTTGAAAATGAGTCTGTGTTGTTATGAGATGACGACTGAATTGCATGCAGAGTGTGGTTATGATAAATGAAAGGAGAGGTAATATTGTATTGGCCGACACACACACAAAAGAATGTAATTAAAAGACCTTGAGTTGGACTTGAGGCAGTGCCGAGTGCACTAGTGTTGGACGCTTAAAGTCTTGAGTTGGACTCAAGCAAGCCACCGGGTTGGACTCGGGGCTGCCCGTAACACTGCCGTGGTCGCTTGGAGCGATTGTGTTACATGTGAGGGCAAACGGTTTGGTACCAGTAAAACGGCTGAACCAGCTTGGAGCTGGAGGAAAACGGCTTGGAGCCTATGTTGCAACATAAAATTAATCAAGTGGGGGTCGGATCCGACTGTAGTAAATTGGTGTGTACTGAATGGATATGTATATATATGTATACTCTTGTGCTCTGATGAATTTATTGTGTTGCATGTGTATAGTGTAAGTCGGAAATGATATAATCTGTATAATGGAATATTGTATGAATGAATTCCGATTGCATGGCACTGTTACGAGCAGACAAACTAGAGGATAGTTAAGTTATGATTGCTTGAAATGTGATGGGGTGTGATGGATAGCGTATGAGTTCCCAAGTCACTAACTGTCATTTTAAATGTAAAAGCTCACCCCTACTGTGGCAATATTTTCAGTGAACATTCCTCAGAACTACGAGTAAAGTGGAGCTACTTTCCGAGCGGATCAGTTGTGCACCAAGGAACTATATATATATGTAGATACTGTGTATAATGTTTTGATTATGCTTTGGCCGGCTCGTGTCTGATGTCAATCTTTTAGAATAGACCAGAATTCCTTGGGGCTGGGAAACATGGCAATGTGTTTGTAAATATTGATATACACTCTTATATGTTTATGGTTATGCTTATGCCGTGCTGCATGTTATACCATCCTGTGCGTGATGTTTGATTGGTATATATGTTCATGTTCACCTGAGTGTGTAGGAATGGAAAGACTTAGTATGAAGGGAGTCAAGATATGATCTAGAGAGTGAATTCATGATCCTGTTGCCGAGTGAGGAAAACTTTAGGCATCCCGAGGGGATGAGGGTATACCACTCCGAATGGGGATTGACGCAGCAGATTCCCAATTGATAAACTGTTACGACTCAGAGTAGAATAGCCTAATCATGCTTTCGAATAAGGACTAGCCGAGAGAGTGTTTTCCGACTAGAGGGCAATCCATCCGATTCCGAGTGTAAACCGTTTAGAGAAATGGTAGAAAGCTATAGAGCCCTTGAAGGGAGGTTAAGTTAGCGTGAGCACTGGGGTAGGAAGGACTATACTCGCCGAGCGAGAGATGAGTGAAATACCGAGGGGTAGATAATTGAGAAGTTGTCCGAGTGAAGATACCCCTGGTTTCCGAGTGGGACAGCCTTCGTTTCCCGAGTGAACTGTTGTGTGGCATGATAGACAAAATAGAGAACTAAGTTATGGGGGTGCGAGTGTGGGGTCGAGTGGAGAGAGTTCCCTTTACCGAGTGGATTTAGGAATGAAACCCGAGTAGGCTTAGGAGGGAATTCTGAGTGAAATAGGCCTTTACCGAGGGAACAATTGTCTTGATACCGAGCGAGTGTACGTTATTTCCTTGGGGCTCGCTCGAGCGTTGCTGGGCTCCACTGGAGGGCTTTTGTTTGGCCCTTGTCTCCCCTTGCTCCCCGTTCCCTCCTCCTTCTTGTTGTATCGGGTTATTTGATTTGGGGCGGATTATACAGACTTTGAACAACATATTTCACCCATATCTTGACCGATTTGTAGTAGTTTTCATTGATGATATCCTAATCTATTCCAAGACCCCTGAGGAGCATAAAGAACACCTCTGAGCGGTACTTCAAGTGTTGAAGGAGAAACAGTTGTTTGCAAAGCTTTCGAAATGCGATTTCTGGATGGATAAGATTCACTTCCTCGGGCATGTGATTTCAGAGGAAGGTGTCTCGGTGGACCCTTCGAAGGTGGCAGCTATAATGGCATGGGAGAGACCCAAGTCGGTCTCGGAGGTAAGAAGCTTTATGGGCATGGCCGGTTATTATAGAAGGTTCATTGAGGGTTTTTCTAAGATGGCCTTGCCACTGACCAAATTGACTCGGAAAAATGTTCCCTTCGTATGGAGTCCCGAGTGCGAGAGCAGCTTCCGAGAGCTGAAGGACAAGTTGACGACTGCTCCAGTGTTGGCATTACCTAATTTGCAAGAGAGCTTCGTGGTTTATTGTGACGCGTCAGGACTCGGATTGGGATGTGTGCTAATGCAGAATGACCGAGTGATAGCATATGCCTCTCGGCAATTGAGACCTCACAAACAGCATTACCCGACCCATGATTTAGAGCTGGCAGCTGTGGTTTTCGCATTGAAAATATGGAGGCATTACCTGTACGGTTCTAAATTTGAAGTTTACAGCGACCACAAGAGCCTCAAATATTTATTTGATCAGAAGGAGCTGAACATGAGGCAGAGGAGGTGGATGGAATTTTTAAAAGATTATGATTTCGAGCTAAAATACCATCCGGGTAAGGCAAACGTTGTTGCCGACGCGTTGAGTCGGAAATCCCTTCATATAGCAGTGATGATGGTGAGGGAGGTGGAGTTATTGGAACAGTTCCGAGACATGAACTTGCATGTTGACATCCCCTCTTCTCGGAAAATAACAATCGGTACACTAAGGATTGCTAGTGAATTCCTAAAATCTGTATATGAACAACAGCAGTTAGACTCCTACTTGACTGAGATGAAGGAAACCCAGACCAAAGGGAAGGACTTGTTCTTGACCGAGGGATCGGACGGAATTTTCCGAGTGAAAAACAGAATATACGTACCGGGTGGAGGAGAATTGAGAAGAATGGTACTTGATGAGGCTCACAAAAGTCTGCTTAGTATCCACCCGGGTACCACGAAGATGTACCACAATCTAAGAACACAATTCTAGTGGCCCGGATTAAAGAGGAATGTGGCAGAATACGTGGCTCGGTGTATTACCTGTCAGAAATCGAAAGTGGAGCACCAGAAGCCGTATGGTGCATTACAACCCCTGGAGATTCCCGTGTGGAAATAGGACTCAATTGCCATGGACTTTGTCATGGGATTGCCAAAAAACTGTGCGGGCCATGATGCGATTTGGGTCATTGTTGACCGACTGACGAAGAGTGCACACTTCCTACCTGTGAATATGAAGTACCCGTTGCATAAATTAGCTCGGATTTACATCCACGAAGTTGTCCAACTGCATGGTATACCGACTTCTATCGTGTCGGACAGGGATCCTAGATTCACGTCTCGATTTTGGACCAGTCTGCACCAAGAATTGGGTACGAAGCTTTGGCTAAGTTCTGCCTACCACCCCCAATCGGATGGACAATCCGAGCGAACGATTCAAAGCCTGGAGGACTTTCTAAGGGCGTGTGTGTTGGAGCACGGTGGGGATTGGGAGCGGTACCTTCCCCTGATCGAGTTTATGTACAACAATAGCCACCACAACAGTATTGGTATGGCACTCTACGAAGCACTATATGGTCGAAGATGCCGAACCCCACTCTGCTGGTCGGAAACGGGTGAAAATTTACTACTAGGACCGGAATGATAAGAGACAAACATCAGAATAGATTCGAATGATAAGAGAAAAGATGAAGGCGTCTCAGGATAGGCAGAAGAGCTACCATGACAAACGAACCAACCCATTAGAGTTTTCAGTCAGAGACAGAGTGTTTTTGAAGACTTCACCGAGTAAAGGAGTCGGCTGAGCCTTGAAGAGTGGAAAGTTGAGCCCCCGATACATTGGGCCTTATGAGGTGTTAGAACGAGTCGGTTCCATGGCATACCGGATAACACTACCGACTCACTTATCCCGATTGCATAACATGTTTCATTTGTCGCAACTAAGGAAATGTCTACATGACCCCACCCATTCGATGCCAGATGATGAAGTGGAGATTAAGGAGGACTTGACCCCTGTAACTATACCGATTAGAATCGTGGACCGATCGGTAAAGCGTTTGAGGAGCAAAGACGTACAACTGGTTGAAGTGGAGTGGCAGCAAGGCGGGACTACCTCTTGTACCTGGGAACGCGAGGACGCCATGAGGCAGCAGTACCCTGAGTTGTTTACCAAGGTGAGTCACCGAGAGAATTTCGGGGACAAAATTCTTTTGAGAGGGGGAGAACTGTAACATCCCAGTTTTGAAGTTGAATACCGAATGAAAATAAACCATTAAGATTTTGATTTCAAAGCAGGAAAATTGACTGTTAACTTAATCTAAAAAATAGTGGCAAATTAATTAAGCTTAGTTGGTAAGAGGTGGCTGCTTCCGATTGGGAGTCACGTGAGTGGGACTGCAATTCACGTTTTCCCATCCCACTCTCCTTCCCTTCCTCGTGCACGCATATGCTTATATATGTGCCTTTGATCACTGGAGTTATGCATCTTCGTTAGACTTCTTCTCTTCTCTTCTTTTCTCTCCTCGTACACTCTCTCTTCCCTTTTGTTCTTCGTCTTCCTTCCCCCCTGTTTACTGTTTTGTCCCTGAGAACGCGCGACGACGATACTGCAAAAGACTTGGAGTTCGTTCGGCCAAAAGATGAACAGCCCCTGTTTCACGGTGCGACTTCAACCAAGGAAGCCAGAACGAGTGTGAGCCTGGGTGAGGCAATCAGACCAGTGTCGGGAAATAGAGGAATCCCTCGAACTTCCTTCAGTAGGTAGGGGGCGCTTTGCATTTCAAATGCATAGCTCGTGAATGGGTTCCTAGTGGTTTATTATGCATGCATATGTGCTTAAGGGTATTTGTGATGAAATGTATATTTGATAGATAGCTTGGTATACCGAGGCATACTATGACTGAATCCGATGGTAGTTAGCTTATAATTGATATATGTGTTTATGAGATACACTATTGGGATGTGGATGCATGCGTGTGTTATGAGACCGTGTGTGAATGCAGTGCATGCTCTTCAAACTGCCATACTGAGTCTAGTTAAATATTTACATGTGCATGTGTGAAGTGGAGACATATTGTGTGACTTCTGAGTGCTCTGTTCATGGAATGATGAGTAGATCCTGATTGCTATCCTATGTTGCCTTGCATGCGAGTGTTGAAAATGAGTCTGTGTTATTATGAGATGACGACTGAATTGCATGCAGAGTGTGGTTATGATAAATGAAAGGAGAGGTAATATTGTATTGGCCGACACACACACAAAAGAATGTAATTAAAAGACCTTGAGTTGGACTTGAGGCAGTGCCGAGTGCACTAGCGTTGGACGCTTAAAGTCTTGAGTTGGACTCAAGCAAGCCACCGGGTTGGACTCGGGGCTGCCCGTAACACTGCCATGGTCGCTTGGAGCGATTGTGTTACATGTGAGGGCAAACGGTTTGGTACCAGTAAAACGGCCGAACCAGCTTGGAGCTGGAGGAAAAAGGCTTGGAGCCTATGTTGCAACGTAAAATTAATCAAGTGGGGGTCGGATCCAACTGTAGTAAATTGGTGTGTACTGAATGGATATGTATATATATGTATACTCTTGTGCTCTGATGAATTTATTGTGTTGCATGTGTATAGTGTAAGTCGGAAATGATATAATCTGTATAATGGAATATTGCATGAATGAATTCCGATTGCATGGCACTGTTACGAGTAGACAAACTAGAGGATAGTTAACGTTATGATTGCTTGAAATGTGATGGGGTGTGATGGATAGCGTATGAGTTCCCAAGTCACTAACTGTCATTTTTAATGTAAAAGCTCACCCCTGCTGTGGCAATATTTTCAGTGAACATTCCTCGGAACTACGAGTAAAGTGGAGCTACTTTCCGAGCGGATCAGCTGTGCACCAAGGAACTATATATATATGTAGATACTGTGTATAATGTTTTGATTATGCCTTGGCCGGCTCGTGTCTGATGTCAATCTTTTAGAATAGACCAGAATTCCTTGGGGCTGGGAAACATGGCAATGTGTTTGTAAATATTGATATACACTCTTATATGTTTATGGTTATGCTTATGCCATGCTGCATGTTATACCATCCTGTGCGTGATGTTTGATTGGTATATATGTTCATGTTCACCTGAGTGTGTAGGAATGGAAAGACTTAGTATGAAGGGAGTCAAGATATGATCTAGAGAGTGAATTCATGATCCTGTTGCCGAGTGAGGAAAACTTTAGGCGTCCCGAGGGGATGAGGGTATACCACTCCGAATGGGGATTGACGCAGCAGATTCCCAATTGATAAACTGTTACGATTCAGAGTAGAATAGCCTAATCATGCTTTCGAATAAGGACTAGCCGAGAGAGTGTTTTCCAACTAGAGGGCAATCCATCCGATTCCGAGTGTAAACCGTATAGAGAAATGGTAGAAAGCTATGGAGCCCTTGAAGGGAGGTTAAGTTAGCGTGAGCACTGGGGTAGGAAGGACTATACTCGCCGAGCGAGAGATGAGTGAAATACCGAGGGGTAGATAATTGAGAAGTTGTCCGAGTGAAGATACCCTTGGTTTTTGAGTGGGACAGCCTTCGTTTCCCGAGTGAACTGTTATGTGGCATGATGGACAAAATAGAGAACTAAGTTATGGGGATACGAGTGTGGGGTCGAGTGGAGAGAGTTCCCTTTACCGAGTGGATTTAGGAATGAAACCCGAGTAGACTTAGGAGGGAATTCTGAGTGAAATAGGCCTTTACCGAGGGAACGATTGTCTTGATATCGAGCGAGTGTACGTTATTTCCTTGGGGCTCGCTCGAGCGTTGCTGGGCTCCGCTGGAGGGCTTTTGTTTGGCCCTTGTCTCCCCTTGCTCCCCGTTCCCTCCTCCTTCTTGTTGTATCGGGTTATTTGATTTGGGGCGGATTATACAGACTTTTCTAACTCGAAAATTCGGAAAAATTTCCCTGTTGGTTTTATTTATTTAATTAGAATTAGGGTGTTACAAAGCCCGAGTGGGACTTAACTTAATGGTTTTCCCTGAGTGAATAAGATGATATATGCCGAGTGAATCTGGCTAGAATATTCTGAGTGATGAATGATTATGGAGACCCCTTCTGAGTGAAGGAAGGTCTAAGTGTTCTCCGAGTGAGAGAAGTGAAGATATACCGATTGGTGAATGTGTAATACATTCCGATTGTGTTGAGGCTGAAATATACCGAGTGGTATTTGATTGGGAGTCATTCCGAGTGAGGAGATTTTATGGATTCCGAGTGGAATAGCCATCATTCCCGAGCGGATCTTGTGTGTAACTTTCCTAGATAAAAATAAGGAATTGTGTATGAGCTTTCGAGGGAGGCATGTGTGTTGGGGTCGATCCCGAGTGAATGGAACCCCTGATTCCGAGTGAAGGAATACCGAGTGGAACCCTGTGTGAGTGAAGACTCGGATTTAGAATGAATTTACCGAGTGGAAGTCTGAGTGAGTGATGGTCGGTCTTGTATTAAGTTTACTGAGTGAGAGACTGATTGAGATTACTCGGTTTTGGAATGAAATTACCGAGTAAAAGATTGATTGAGAGATGACTCGGATTTGGAATTAATTGGCCGAGTGAATGATGGGTCGGTCAGGATTACTTTGTTGAGTGAAAAACCTGAGTGCCTTGAGCCGGTTTTAAGGAGATCCTGCCGAGTGAAAACCTGAATGTTGGGAGTCGGTTTTGATTGATTTTACCGAGTGAACAACAGAGTGAGATGAGTCGGTTTTGAATTAATTTACCGAGTGAAAACCGAGTATGGAAATGATTACTGGATGATTCTGGCTCGAGCGAGTGGACGAATGAAAAGGCGTTTCGCCCAAGCGAGTGAGCTTTGGGGACGCTACTGAGGACGATTCGCTTACGCGAAAGGGGTCGCCCAAGAGAGACCTGTTGATCTCGCTCAAGCGGAGGAGAATCTCGCTTGAGCGAGTTTCCACCAGAATGGACTTTACGCAATATTAAAGGTGGCAAGCTTATGTTTGACCCTCCTTCTTGGCATTAGGAGGTAAACCTGAGACGATTATGTGGGTGCATGAGGGATAATGTGATTGTGACATAACATGGTGGTGATTGAGGATGATTGGTACATGAGAATTAATTAATTATGTATTTACCACCTGAATTAAAATAACGAATTATGATGTATATGCCATTTGAAATAGAGTGATAAGACGATGATAATGAGATTGTGATGGCAGGGTTATGAGATATACCCTAGGATGAATTTGAAATGTATGAAGGGATAAACAAATGACATCGTATGAATTATAAATAGATGAATTAGAGGAAATATGATATTAAATAATGTTAGATGATGATGTTGAACACTCTCTTACATAAAGAGGTGTATATTTATATTGATGAATTGTTGTGTACCATTGTGTGTGATACAAGCATGGTCTTGTATGTGTGATATGTAATATAAAATTGAAAATGTTGTGAATGCTACACAATTTTATATATATACATATGAGTATACTTGAGCAACGGTAATGAGTAATGAGATGAAAATCCACTAAATGAAGTGTGATAATATTGATGAATAATATGTGATGTTGAAATTCCATAGCGGCTATTTGCAAGTATTGACTTGCGTGTATCATGTAAAATATATGTGAAAATATGTTGAGATGGAAATGCCACATTAAAACTTGAAAATAATAAATTATGAAACCAACAATGTTGAAATCCACTAAGGTGTATGGTGGTGTTGGTGATTATGATGATGATGATGTTTGATGAGTGGCATTTAGGATGCACAGAGTGAGTATGCATTTGATTTGCATTGCATTGCATCCATGGCATATCATAGCTGCCGGTGTTGGAATATTAGGGGATTCCCCCGGTTGGCCCAGTGGGAGGGCGGCTCAGTGCACGAGCATTTATGTTGTTCCCCTGTGACTCGGTGTGTAAGTCACGAAGCTGCCCATGCCGAGCTACGAGGAGCTGCATGTGGTTGAGCCTTGTGGGGGGTGGCTCTTGAGGAGCAGGTGTCCCCGGTGGTCCTTTAGATCACAGCTGCCATGTTGAGAACCATGGTTGGCCTGCAACACCATATGTTGAATATGTTGTATACCGCGGTCATGGTGAAAATGACCAGGTGTTGCATGATGGGTGATGCGGTTTGGTACCAGTAAAAATATAGTGAATATGCATGCATTATGATATATGTGTACACATTTTACTACTGCAGTAGGGGCATGGTATGTGATCATGCTTGAACCCACAAATTGGTGTTATTTCCCACAGTCGGATCTGCATTTGTTGTTGATTATTCCATTGTGCATATGCATTAGCCATAAGAGCATTAGCATATAGCATGGAGATATGCCAGAATATGATGATGATTGATGATGATTGATGATGATTGAGATGATGGTATTGGTGTTGATGAGATGAGAAGTTAATATAATGAAAGACCACATAAAAATAATAAATGATATGAATATATAAAATGATGTTGAATATGACGATATGTATGATATGGCCCAATGTAATGAAGGGCGTATCTGTTATGATTGACAATGATGATGTTAGCCCATGGTGGCTTTGATGAAAGACCAGAATGGTCTATATTGATGTGTTGGCCCATTGTGGCGATGTGATAGATATGTGTTGGCCCATTGTGGCGGTGTGATGAAAATGAATGTGTATATGCTTGCTTTGTTATGATTTGACGTATAAGTATATATATTGATGAGTTAATGATACATGATGATTGTTGATGTGTTTAGCAAAGCATACATGATGTTGATATGCATATGCACATAATTTCAATTGTATTCATATCGTCATTTGAAATGTATAACTCACTCTCCCATGTGGTCTACTTTTTAGTATTAATGCAGGAAAACCATGGGATGAGGACGTTTGTGAAATAAAGCTTTTGGGAAGGTAAATAGTTGTAGAGGAATGCCTTGGCCGGCAGCATTGTAATGTAAGGAGTTATGTATATAATGGATATCATAATGTTGTTAATTATTGTTGTTGATGGACGAGTTGTGAATATAATTATACATTTGGATAATGTACTAATAGTGGAGATATATGAATTGAAGTTGGACTGATTATGGTCTATTATGAATATAAACCTTGATGATGTATGATGCATGACCATATAGATGATTATATACTTATATCTTAGGCATCGTGTGAACACCTCTTTCGGTCCGGCCTAAATTGAAACAACACCGGACCAAGGTCCTAAAAGTGGTAACACCGGACCACCGATGTCGTACACCTGGCAATGAAGTAACAAGTCAGTCCGGCCCAAGTAAAAATCAAGGGATCTCAGATCGAAACATGCACACC
Organism: Clitoria ternatea; assembly: GCA_037962975.1. Lineage (NCBI taxonomy): Eukaryota > Viridiplantae > Streptophyta > Magnoliopsida > Fabales > Fabaceae > Clitoria > Clitoria ternatea. The sequence goes on from CM075669.1 coordinate 185,846,338, forward strand.
GGACTGGCAGTAGATCCGGACTAGGAGGAAGAACACCGCCCCTGTGATACTACCTTGAAAAGGCTCAACCGGTGTGAAGACACAGGTCCAAGTTCTTAAGAGGCCACATCGGATCAGTGGGGACTCCGTCCCAACCGGTGTTTTGCTGACCGATGTTACAAACTTGACAATGGAAAGACGAGGTCGGAAGTTTATGCGTGATGACCTGGAATCGCACTCCCTAAAAATGGCAGACAGGGAGGCGAAAGTGGATAATTAAAAAATACCCCACTGAAACCCTGCCCCCCACGAACAGATAGTGGCCAGGGTTGCACACCACTACACGTATGGGTGAGTGGGAATTCTGGTTGTCCCAAACCCTCAGCCCATGACCTCAAAGCCCTATAAATGCCCCAACCAAGGAAGCTCAAGGGGTTGGTTTTTTTTGGACTCCCTCTCTTTGCAAGAAGACTCTCTTCAAATTCTCTCCGATTCCTCGAGATCCTCAACTGACCTCCCCACTTGAAACCAGTGACCTGCCTTAGTCACCACAAAAGACCCCTTAGCTTTAAAAAGCTTGAAGTTTTCCCAATACTCAAAGCCACTGCTCCTTCACCGTCCCTACCCCGAACGCACACCGTCCTCGCACAGAACCCACACCGTCCCAATTCCCACACCACATTACCTTGTCAGTCTTCATTACTTCTCAACAGCATCCAGTCATTTTACTCACTTCGGATCAACCTCCAACAACACCGATCGCATCTTTCAATTTTCAGGATTTGAGCCCAATACCGGTCCATTGCTTCTGTCAGCGTGTAAGTCCAGAACCGGTTTGACACCGTCGCTGCACTTGACTCCCACATCGGTCCCGAGCCCACCACACCGGTTCCATTCTGTTCCTTGTTTCTCTTGTTTTCAGTCATTTATTTTCCTGTCAGTTTGCTGTTTATTTGTTATGTTTGTCTGTGTGGCATATTTTAAACTGTTAATATTTTTGCCCCTTTTCCCTTAAGAAATACATATAATAATAAATAATAAGTAATAAACGTTGCACATGTTATATTTTCTAGTTTAAAAATCTCTTTTTTAAACGGTGTCGTACGGGAGCACTCCCGTCTACACAACCTCTTTAGGATTCGTACACGTGCGAAGAACTTCGCCTTGTACGAGCTCCCCACCTCAATGACATCCATCATCATCTCCCAAGTCTTTTCCTAAAAGAACAACACTCAGAACTACGTAACCCTGATTTCTTGATAATTCAAGAATACGTAGGAGCAGGACCTCAATTCCTGTCGGGCCCATCTTTCTTATTCCTTTTTGCTAATTTATTTCCTTACTTTCATGTTTCTTTCATAAATGTTCTTTTTTGGTCACTTCTGTGAAAATCAATTTAGACGTGACGTCTTGTTGATTTCCCCCTAGTTTTTGCTCAAGCCTCGCCATAATTCATAGGGAAGGGATACTTAGGACGGGACGTCCCGCTTATCTCTTTTCTATCCCGTTTTTTTTTTCAAGGATGTATAATTTAGGCGTGATGCCTTATTAGCATTCTCTTCCCTTCTCTGTCTTATATCGAAGTTGAGTTTAATTCGGATGAAACGTCCCATTGACCTCGCTTCGACATTCTATGTTTGTACAGTTCTCTCACTCCATTCTGTCGTTTTTAAAATAAAAAAAAATACAACAATAAAAGGGAAGAAACAAACCATTTTTTGTAAGGCTATTTATGTTGCGCATTTTCAATCTTGGTACTATTTTTGGACAGGCGATGTAGGATGCTAATACCTTCCCTACTCGTAACCGACTCCCGAACTTGAATCTCAATTTTTAACCAGTGCTTTATTGAACTTAGTTTTTTCCAATGTTTTTCCTATGGATAAAAACGTTGGTGGCGACTCCCTGTTTCATTCCACCCATTCTCTCTTGTTCGCCGCGCCGTCGTGATCCAAGTTGCGACAGATGGCGACTCCACTGGGGACCCTTAAGAGAGTCAGGCCAGTTTGGTTGAAAGCGTATTTTTATATATAGCCTTTGTTAGATGGGATTTCTTCCCCTTGTTTATTTTTTGTATTTTGTTGTGAATGTTTGTTCTTGTTTTAATTGTATCTTGTTATCTGTTTCATTGTCTATTGTTTTACATGATTGTTGAACCCTAGGGTAGAGGACTATGTTACTTTTCTGCAATCATTGAACCCTAGGATAGATGACTTTATATATTTTGTTCTGTGTTTGTTCTCTGTGCAGAATGGTGTAAGGTAAAAAGGTATTGAATGCCCTTTCACACACTACACTTACAAATTACTCGCACACACTTATGAGTGGCGCCCTATACCCGGGCCCCAAATGAAACTTAAGTTAGGAGGGGTTGGTATACGGAATCGTATAGGATGTACTTCCTATCCGGTGATCGTGAGAACCCCAACTAGAGTTCGGCCTCTTGTGACATACGCACCTAGTGGTTCCCCACTGTTGCGTCCCTGTCATGGGTAGGATCTTGGCTCTGGTAACCTTCTAGAAGTCTAGTATAAGCCACCCGGTGTGAAGAGTCACTTTTAGACAAGCCCTAAGGTCCAGAGAAAACCTTCAACAAAACCTGACTTAGGCCACGAAAGGGCAAACTTTACTTTACCTTATGTCATTTTCACTTTCCTGTTATTAAAAAGGGATTATCTATCATCCAAAGATTCGCTTAGTCTTGGAAAATTTTTAGAACACACAAGTATTCTTCGGGTGAATAGATGATCCTCTCTTTTTTGTCATGTATCTCTGAGTCTGAAGTCATAGGTTCTCCTAATCGTCAAAGGAAAAATCCACAAGAAAAATTATACCTCATTTCCCTCTGGTTGAAGTGGCAATGACGATTGGGAAAACCTACGACTTTTGAGCTCGCATGAGTTTTAGAAATCCATGTTCCCCCCATTTTTTAACTTGTATCAAATCCCTGGGAGGAACATTGATCTTTAGGACTTGATAATAACTGATTCCATTCTTTGTCTTGATGTTCGCAGGGGACGATTCCGAATTTGTTGGTATTTCTAAGACAGTATGGAAATTAATATGGGACACAGTAATTGTGATATAGGGGTGACTGAATTAAAGAAGTTATTGCACCTCAAGGCTAGGAAGGTCAATACTGACAGTTTACAAGCACTAGGGAGAAAACTGAGCTTGACACAAAAGATGACTTTCGCAAGGAAGTATGGGAAGGTCTTGAAACTTTTGGAAGTAGACGTCCAAACAGAAGCCATCACAGCTCTGGCTCAGTTCTATGACCCACCTCTCCGCTGTTTCACTTTTCAAGACTTTCAACTGGCACTCTCCATAGAAGAATTTGAACAAATATTGGGGATGCCAATGGAGGGACAGATTCCTTATCGCCATTTGGACCATCATGTGTCAGTCACTTCTGTCGCTCGTATTTTAAAGGTCCATCCTGAAATGTTAAAAGGAGTACAAATGAACAGAAACCAGATTCCCGGATTTACTAGGGAATTTCTGGAGAAGCACATGCATGTCCTGGCAGAGAGGGAAGAATGGGAAGCTTTCATTGATACCTTGGCTCTCACTATTTACGGAGTTGTCTTATTCTCTAACTTAGACAACTACATAGATTATGATGCTATAGGTATCTTCACCGCTCGCAAGCACAGACTGGAAAATCCCGTCACAGCGGTATTGGCCAATGTCTATTGCACCTTGGATTTCTGCCATACCCAAGGAGGAAAGAGGATTATTTGTTGTTTGCCTGTTCTATATGTGTGGCTCACATCCCACGCTTTTCATCAACTATGCAAAGCCGAGTGTCCCATCTCTGATTTGAAATTGTGTCAGCTGACAACTAAGAATGGGCGCGAGTGGGCTAATCACCTTGTGGGCCTTACGGCAGAAAAGGTGAGGTGGTGTCCTCAATGGCTAGAAGTTGAGTCCATCATTTATAGCTGTGGGGGATATCCAAATGTTCCTCTAATGGGGACACAAGGTTGCATCAATTATAATCCTATTATTGCTAAGCGGCAGTTGGCTTATCCTCTACTTGGGCCGCCGGACGAAGCACTACTTACTCCTTTCGTTCTGTACTATGCGAATGGGAATTTCACCTCTACTATTCGGGACATAGCCAATGCCTGGAAGAAGGTCCATAGGATGGGCAAAGAACTGGGAGCACGAAGCCATGCCGTGAGAATGGAATACTTAGATTGGGTGGTGAACAGAGTCTCCATTGTGAAATTGCCTTTCAAGGGCCCTTCATACCAACTTGTGGACACAGTTCCTCCGCCATGCATTATGGAGGACAAGGTTACCATATCGCTAAGAGCCCAAATAGAAGAGCTGAAGGCAAGGAATCAAGGACTGGAAGAAGACCTCTTGAAATGCCAACAAGAATGCGCCCTCCATAGGAAAGAGAACTCCGAAGGAAGACATACTATGGAAGAAATGCGGAAAAAGAGAAAGATTGACGAAGATTACAGAATAAAACAAGATCAATGCCTTCGGGCGGCCAATTTGCAGCTGAAGATGAAGGGTCAGCAGAGCGATGCTGTATTGGCCGAAAAACAAATTTTAAAAGACATGCTGGTACAATCCAAGGAGAAGGGAAATGAGGCTTTGATGCAAAAAGAAATGCTACAAACCCAAGTCCACAAATTAGAGCAATAGCTTGATGAAACGATGAGAGCTTATGAGCAAGAAATACATGCTGAACAGAAGAAAACCCTTGATGCTGAACGCCGCTGCCAAGAAGCCATACGAGTTTTGGGGACTGAGTTAGCTCAACGGGATGAAGTCATTCATTTATGGATGGACCGTTTCGCCAAGTTGGCATACCTATCCAATGGAATCTTGGAAGATTTTCCCTCAATGTTGAAGCAGGCCGAAGGCATGGTCAATCCCCTATCCACCCCAAAGGAGATATCATCATTTTTGAACTATTGTCAAGAAAGACTTTGCAAAATGAAAGTCATGATTACCCAAGCTAGGAATGGCTGAATATTGTAACCGTATCTTTCAAGTAACATTGTACCTTTATAGATGAATGGAATGATGAATTAATGTGCCTTCACAGTTGTCTCATGTTAATTTCCAATATACTGTTATACTAAGTACTTTTGAATGCGACGTTCTGGGGAAAGGTCAAGGAATACGTGTCAAATTCGGAATCGTATCCCGCGAATGCCCATTTATTTTTTATTTTTCTTTTATCTTCTTTAACTGTTCCCTCTATTTTTCTAACCATTTGTCGTGATTCTTTAGACATTACGGGTAGACATCCTTACGAGACCAGGCTTAGGAAGAAACTCATGGCTGACATAGAGCAAGAAAATGAGAACTTGAAGGCCGAGCTCGCTCAAGTTAAGGAACAGATGGCCGAGATGGCCAAGCTCTTGGAAAGGAGGGTCACAGAAGGGGGATCTTCTGCAGGGGTTGAAGACGCCCGACAACAACCACCCACCTCTCATCATGGTCAGGATCCGGCTACAGGGTCTGACCCCAGGACTGCCGCGCCTCCCCTCGTTATTTGCATAAGGAGACCAAATCCCAAGACACACAACAACACACCTTTGTGGACGAGGAAGGAAATGCTACTCCCTTTCCTCCGTATGGTTTGCCGCACGGGTATTTTCCACCACTCCAGGAAGAACCTTGCTACCAAGACCAAATTCCCATCACTGCCCAACCCAACACTAATCAACCAAACAACCCACCTACCCAAGCACAAGCCACCCAAGCACCACCCACTCATGCTCAAGCCGCCCAAACGCAAACCGCCCAAGCACAGCCTGCTCATACCATCCATATACCCCGAACCACTGCCAAACCCGATACCTTCATACCAAACACTGACTTGGTTCACTCCTACCAACAATATGGGAAGGTTGGTCATCATACCGCTGCCGGTCCAAGTGCTGTTACTACCACCCAGGAAGAAAGGTTGGAATTCTTGGAAAGGCGATTAAGGGAGATAGAAGGGACAAACAGATTTGGGACGGGCACTGCTGCTGAACTTTGCCTGATCCCTGATGTCGTCATCCCTCCCAAATTCAAGACGCCCGATTTTGACAAGTACAGAGGGTTAACGTGCCCAAAGAATCATCTAACCATGTACTGCCGTAAGATGGCTTCGCATGCGTCAAATGACCCTCTGCTGATTCATTGTTTCCAGGAAAGCCTGGTTGGGGCTCCCCTGACATGGTACAATTATTTGGAACGTTCTCGTATACGCTGCTGGAAGGACCTAGCAGACTCGTTCATGCAACAATACAAATATAACCTGGACATGGCCCCGGATAGGGGACAGTTGTAGAATATGACTAAGAAAGATAACGAGACGTTCAAGGAGTACGCCCAGAGGTGGCGCGAAGTGGCGGCACAGGTTGACCCACCTCTGTCTGAAAAGGAGGTGATCACTATGTTCATAGATACACTTCAAACTCCTTTCTATGAAAAGATGATTGGAAGTGTTTCGTCCCATTTCTCCGATATTGTCACTATTGGAGAAAGAATAGAAAATGGACTAAGGACCGGCAGGATAGTCCGAAGTCTATCTGGGACAGGAGCTGTAAGGAGACCTGCACTTGGCGAAAATAGGAGGAGAGAAGGGGAGACCAACTTAGTCTCTCACAACCAGAGAAGGAACCTGGCAGGATCACCTACCCCCGTTAGCCTTTCACCAGTATATCCCGACATGACACACCCGTATGTGGCAGCCATTCCAAACCATAATCCACCGCAATTCAGACCAACCATTGTACGACCACCTGCACCACCACAGATACCACACCAAACACCACAAGCCAACCCACCGCCAAATCCAAATATCCAAAGAAGGAACAATGACCGCGCTCCACCCCAGTTCGATCCCATCCCAATGTCCTATACTGAACTCTTGCCTCACCTCATTGAAAAAACCCTAGTAGTACCTTGTCCCTTGAGGCCACTACAGCCACCTTATCCCAGGGGGTATGACCCTAATGCCCGGTGCGATTACCATGCGGGTGCACCAGGTCACTCTACTGAAAATTGCCTGGCTTTAAAATATAAGGTAAGGGACCTGATTCAGGCAGATTGGATAAGCTTCCGAGAAGGAAGTCCGAATGTAACAACAAACCCTTTGCCTAATCATGAGGGGCCTGGGGTCAATGCTATCGGGGAAGATGTGGAGTATACATCCAATGTTGAAAACATTCAAATGCCTCTAAAGGAAATTCACTCCCTTATGTTTAAGGTAGGGTTAGTAAAGAACAAATGGGATGAGGACTTCAATGATGCCCGGTCGGAAAAGCAGCAAGGGTTTCGAAAAACCCTCCAAAGGCTTATGGACAGTCACACTGTACGAGTCTGCAGGCGCCATGGAGATGATGTGAATATGATACAGGGACAGACTGGACTTCGGGCCCCAAAACCCCTGGTCATATTTTATAGTAAAAATGCGTCGCTAACGCAGACCCCTGCCAAAACTACTATTACGGCCCAGCCACCTGCTCCGTTCCCGTATAACAACTCCCACGCCGTGCCTTGGAAGTACAACACGGACGTAGTTGTTTCCAATCCTATGATAGTTGATCCGGCGCCTGCTTCGTCGGTTACCAACATCGCCGGAGTAGGCGGAATGACCCGGAGTGGGAGAGTATATGCGCCTTCAGAGACAAAGCAAGACAAGGCTGCCGGGGAAGTTAAAACTGGGAAGGTTGGGATTGCCGGCGAGGCAAAGAAGGTTGTGGTTGAGGAAGAGGCTAAGGAGTTCTTAAAATTCATCCGCCATAGCGATTACCAGGTATTGGATCAGTTGAACTATACCCCCGCCAAGATCTCCTTATTATCTCTGCTGACAAGTTTCGAATCACATCGGAACGCACTGATGAAGGTGCTGAGTGAGGCACACGTAAAGCATGACTTGCCTGTTGATAAGTTTGAAGGTATCGTCGGACATATAGTGGCCAGTAACTATCTGACTTTCACAGATGACGAGGTGCCGATGGAAGGGAAAAGACACAACAAAGCTCTGCACATCTCTGTGAAATGTCAAGACCATATTATGGCAAAAGTGCTCGTCGATAACGGATCATCCTTGAATGTGATGCCTAAGTCTACACTGGCTAAGTTGCCCATAGATGGGGCATGCATGAGACCGAGCTCCATGATAGTAAGAGCTTTTGATGGGACCCGACGGGAGGTCATAGGCGAAATTGAGCTACCCATACAAGTTGGACCCCGTATTTTTCAAGTTCTCTTCCAAGTAATGGATATCATGCCCGCCTATAGTTTCTTGTTGGGAAGGCCATGGATCCATTCAGCAGGGGTAGTTCCTTCCACTTTACACCAGAAACTAAAGTTCATCGTTGATAACAAACTGGTAATCGTTTCCGGAGAAGAGGACCTTCTGGTCAGTAAGCTAGTTACTACCCCCTATGTAGAGGCAGCCGAGGAAGCCCTCGAGACATCGTTCCAGGCTTTGGAGATAGCCAACGCCACAAGTATATTTTTCCCAAATGTACCGTTAGCAGTGGCGAAGACCATGCTACGGGAAGGATGTAGGCCAGGAAAAGGGCTCGGAAGAGAACTGGAGGGAAGAACTCAACCTGTTTGCCTCCCTGAGAACAAAAACAGATACGGCCTGGGATACCAACCTACCACTGAAGACCAAAAAAGGGTAGAAGAAGAGAGGAGAGGGAAGAGGATTACTCGTCATACCGGGCATGCGTCCAACACTGTGAAAATCCCCATCTGTGACCTCTACCAGAGCTTCAGGAGCGTCGGAGTAATGTTTCCAGATTAAGTGGCTGTGATCCAAAGTGATCTTGATGAAGGTCCCGGATTTGTGTATGCTGGCTCGCCTGGTCAGGAACTGAACAACTGGGAGATCATAGAGTTCCCTGCGATTTTTACCGTTTCATCAAAGTAATCATGTTTTCTGTTCGATCCCTTAGCTATGCTTTGGGGTCTCATTTTGTAACAAAGAAACTTGTTCGCTTATTTGATTAATAAATGCCATCAGTTTCCAAATAACTTGATCTGTTTAATAACCTATTATTTAAACCTTCCTCTTGCTTGCTTTCATTTTCATTTGCTATAATACACTGAAATGCAGATCCGAAAGCGATTCATCTGAGAGTAGTAAGAATCCGGTCTTACTTCACGATTCTGATTGTCTGACTGATTGTGCCAATGAGGAATATGATGAAGACTGCGATCCCTCGCCTGAGTTAACCCGGTTATTGGAACAAGAGGATAGGGAAATTCTACCCTACTTAGAGATAGCCGAAGTTATCGATTTGGGAGTTAGAGGGGATAAAAAGGAAGTCAAAATTGGTACCTCGTTGAGTAAAGAACAGAGGCAGGAACTGATTAGGTTGTTGAGAGAGTTCAGCGATGTTTTTGCCTGGTCTTACCAAGATATGCCGGGCCTGGACAATAGCATCGTCGAACATAGGTTACCATTAAAGCCCGAATGCCCGCCAGTAAAGCAAAAACTGCGACGTATGAAACCCGAGATGCTTTTGAAAATCAAGGAAGAAGTCAAGAAGCAATTTGATGCTGGATTCTTAGCCGTGGCAAAATACCCACAATGGGTGGCAAATATCGTCCCAGTCCCGAAAAAGGATGGCAAAGTACGAATGTACGTGGACTATCGCGATTTGAACAGGGCTAGCCCCAAGGATGATTTTCCTCTGCCTCAGATTGATGTTCTGGTCGACAATACAGTGCAACATACGATCTTTTCATTCATGGATGGTTTCTCCGGATACAACCAGATTAAGATGGCGCCTGATGACATGGAAAAAACCATATTTGTCACCTTGTGGGGAACTTTCTGTTATAAAGTGATGTCTTTTGGTCTAAAAAATGCCAGGGCAACTTATCAAAGGGCCATGGTAACCCTTTTCCATGACATGATGCACAAGGAGGTAGAGGTCTACGTGGATGATATTATTGCCAAGTCTAAAACGGATGAAGGACATTTGGTAGACCTAAGGAAACTTTTCGAAAGGTTGAGGAAATTCAAGCTTAGGCTGAACCCGGCTAAGTGTACCTTCGGCGCGAGATCCGGGAAATTACTGGGATTCATAGTAAGCAAGAGAGGCATAGAGGTCGACCCTCACAAAGTTAAAGCCATTCTTGAAATGCCTCCTCCCTGTACAGAAAAGGAAGTTAGAGGGTTTTTGGGGAGATTAAATTACATCGCTCGCTTCATCTCATAGTTGACAGCAACATGCGAGCCAATTTTCAAATTGCTCCATAAGAATCAACCAGTTCAATGGAACGAGGATTGTCAAAAGGCTTTTGAAAAGATAAAGCAGTACTTGCAGAATCCGCCAATTTTGATCCCACCTATCCCGGGGAGACCACTCATTTTATACCTTACAGTGTTAGAAGAATCCATGGGTTGTGTGTTGGGGCAACATGATGAGATTGGGAAGAAAGAACATGCCATTTATTATCTGAGCAAGAAGTTCACTGACTGTGAGATGAGGTATTCTGCTCTGGAAAGGACTTGTTGCGCGTTAGCATGGGCAGCCCGACGTTTAAGGCAATATATGATAAGTCACACTACTTGGCTGGTTTCCAAACTGGATCCTGTCAAATATATCTTTGAAAAACCTGCCTTAACCGGAAGAATTGCTCGATGGCAGGTCCTGCTAACTGAGTACGATATAGTCTATGTCACTCAGAAGGCTATAAAAGGAAGTGTTCTGGCTGACTACCTAGCTCATCAACCCATAAGAGATTATCAGCCCATGCAGTTTGACTTCCCGGATGAAGATATCTTGGCCCTGTTTAATGAAGAAGGGGCCCAAAAGGACAAATGGATCTTAAGGTTTGATGGTGCTTCTAACGCACTAGGACACGGAATCGGAGCAATCCTCATTTCACCCGATAAAGAACTCATCCCCGTTTGTGCTCGACTGTGTTTTGATTATATCAATAACATCGCTGAGTATGAGGCATGTTCTCTGGGAATCCAAGCAGCATTGGATGCCAAGGTGAAGAAATTGGAAGTATACGGGGATTCTGCCCTGGTCATTCACCAACTAAAAGGAGAATGGGAGACTAGAGACGACAAATTAATTCCCTATCAAGCTCACATCAAAGAGTTGATTAAGGAATTCGATGACATTTCTTTTCACCATGTTCCCCGGGAGGATAACCAAATGGCTGATGCTTTGGCCACCCTAGCATCAATGTTCAAGGTAAGCAATGAGTGCGACATGCCTCTCATTGAAATAGAACGGCACCACGAGCCTGCATATTGCCAAGTGATTGAAAAGGAGTCAGATGGGAAACCTTGGTACTACGATGTCAAGAGGTACGTCCAAAGTCAAGAATATCCCGAAGGCGCTACAGAGAATGATAAGAGAACTCTGCGACGGCTCGCCATGGGTTTCTTCTTAAACGGTGATGTGCTTTATAAGAGAAACTACGACTCTGTCCTTCTTCGTTGCATTGACACCGATGAAGTAAATAAAATCATGAGGGATGTTCACGAGGGGTGTTTTGGAATTCACACTAACGGGCACGCCATGTCAAGAAAGATCTTGAGGGCTGGTTACTACTGGATGACCATGGAGACAGACTGTTTCGCCTATGTTCGCAAGTGTCACAAATGTCAGATATACGCGGACCATATTCACGCTTCCCCGTCTTCTCTGAAAGTCTTGTCAGCACCATGGCCCTTTTCGATGTGGGGTATGGATGTCATTGGGCCCATCGAGCCGAAAGCCTCAAATGGTCATCGTTTCATTTTGGTCGCTATCGACTATTTCACAAAGTGGGTAGAAGCTGCTTCATACGCCAATGTGACAAGGAATGTTGTGATTAAATTCGTCAAGCGTGAACTGATATGCCGGTACGGTCTGCCGAGTCAGATCATCACTGATAATGGTACGAATTTGAACAACAAAATGATGAAGGAACTTTGTGAAAGCTTCAAAATCCACCATCATAATTCCTCCCCGTATCGCCCTAAAATGAATGGGGCAGTCGAGGCAGCCAATAAAAACATCAAGAAGATTGTACAGAAAATGGTTGTAACTTACAGAGATTGGAGTGAGATGCTCCCCTTTGCTTTACATGGGTATCGTACCTCAGTCCGAACCTCAACTGGGGCGACCCCATTCTCCTTGGTTTATGGTATGGAGGCAGTCCTGCCTTTCGAAGTAGAGATCCCTTCTCTTCGAGTGATAATGGAGGCAGAATTAAAAGAAGCTGAGTGGGTCCAAACTCGACATGACCAGTTAAATCTGATTGATGGGAAGAGATTGACTGCCCTTTGTCATGGTCAGTTGTATCAGAGGCATATGAAACGAGCATTTGAAAAGAGGGTACGGCCTCGACAATTCCAAGAAAGAGACCTAGTCCTCAAGAAAATCTTGCCAATCCAAAAGGACATCCGAGGGAAATGGACGCCTAATTACGAAGGACCATACATCGTGAAGAAGGCTTTCTCTGGAGGAGCTCTAATTCTCACCAACATGGATGGAGAGGATCTGCCAATGCCTGTAAACACTGACGCAGTGAAGAAATATTTTGCCTAAAAAAAGAAAAGAAAGAAAGAAAAGAAAAAGAAAAAAAGAGAAGAAAGAAAATGCTCGCTAGGCTGAAAACCCAAAGGGCAGCCTAGGCAAAAATTAGAGCTACTTGATGAGTCGAAAACCCGGAAGGGCGGCTCGGGCAGAATAAGAACCACGAGTTCAGGCGTAATGACATAAACTCTTCAAAGAAGGAAAACTGATCAGGCACGTGAGTCTTTGTCAAATCATTTCCCAGAAGCAAAGTCAGAGGATGGTCTCGAAGTCGTGAGAAAGGATCTGAATTCTCATCGCTCGTAGGGAATCGCTGGAGGGTTCAAAAGACCTTCTTTCTCCCCCACCTTTTCAATTATTTATACATATGTTTGTGTTACCGTTACCTTCATTACCAATGTACATACCTTATGTTCAAGAATAAATAAATTTTGCCTTTCCTTCCCCTGAGTCTACAGCTGAATCTTATAAACGAACAAGTTTTTCTTAAAAGAAAATTCTTGAAATGAAAAGTGATGAAATGAAAAGTCGTGGTGGAACGAAATGTATCCTGGCGTCAGACCCGGCCCATAAGAAAGCATAACCAATTCTGCTAATTATGTTCCTGGAAAACAGAATTGTCTCTATTTCATTCATGAGTTATCTTGAAAGCCTATCTCTTAGGAAAGGTCGCTCGAAATGTTAATTCTTTTGTTACTCGTGCTTCTAACCATCTATTTTGAAGGGTGATGGAACTACGTCACACTGAAATGAAGAACCTGACACCAAAAAAAAATCCGGACCAAAAGTCTTCCCCAAGAGAAATCAGTAGATTGGCATCCCCAGTGAAACCACAATCGCCAAAGCTGGCACTTCCCAAGTTCTCTTTCCCAGTGGAACCCTAATCGTCAAAACTGGCACTTCCCTAAGTTTCTTCCCCAATGGAACTACACTTCTCAAACAAATCAAACTGGGGCATCTCCCCCTGGTCCATTCTCTTACAGTCGAGAGACAGTTCCTCCAAGATTCCTCCAAACCATCCTAAACTGGGGCATCTCCCCTGGTCTATTCTCTCTCCGCCAAGAGGCAATTCCCTACCTTTACCTTTCTGCAAGCCAAGGGCCACACCCCACATTTATTTTCCTGTCAGTCAAGGGGCAATTCCCCGCCTTTTACCTTTCTGCAAGCCAAGGGCCACACCCCACATTTATTTTCCTGTCAGTCAAGGGGCAATTCCCCGCCTTTTACCTTTCTGCAAGCCAGGGGCCACACCCCACATTTATGTTCCTGTCAGTCAAGGGGCAATCCCCCATCTTTACCTTTCTGCAAACCAAGGGCCACACCCCACATTCATTTTCCTGTCAGTCAAGGGGCAATCCCCCACTTTTACTTTTCTGCAAACCAAGGGCCACACCCCACATTCACTTTCCAGTCAGTCAAGGGGCAATTCCCCACCTTTTACTTTTCTGCAAACCAAGGGCCACACCCCACATTTATTTTCCTGTCAGTCAAGGGGCAATTCCCCACCTTTACCTTTCTGTAAACCAAGGGCCACACCCCACATTTTCCTGTCAGTCAAGGGGCAATCTCCCACTTTTACTTTTCTACAAACCAAGGGCCACACCCCACATTCACTTTCCTGTCAGTCAAGGGGCAATTCCCCACCTTTTACTTTTCTGCAAACCAAGGGTCACACTCCACATTCATTTTCCTGTCAGTCCAGGGACAATTCCCCACCTTTACCTTTCTGCAAACCAAGGGCCACACCCTACATTTATTTCCTATCAGCCAAGGGGCAATCCCTCACTTTTACCTTTTTGCAAACCAAGGGCCACACCCCACATTTGTTTTCCTGACAGTCAAGGGGCAATTACCCACCTTTACCCTTCTGTAAGACAAGGGCCACATCCCGCTTTTTATTTCCCAGTCCTTTAAGAGGCAATCCCCCAGTTTTTTACTCATCCACAAATCAAGGGCCACACCCCATATTTTATCTTCAGTCAAGGGGCAATTCCCCACTCTTACCTTCCTGTCACCCAAGGGACAGTACGCCACTTTTTTGGAAAAACAGCTCTCTTGATTCTTCAAATTCAAAAAAAAAAAAAGCCGGTGTTGGTCCGATATGGACACTAGGTAGAGGGGGTTCACTCTATTCCAGGACAAGTGGTGATCCGAAGGACGGTGTCATGACCCTCAAAGTCAAATGAAGTAGACCCTGTCAAGTTGCAAGAGACGGTGTCACAATGGTTACACCGGTTACTACTTTGGGGCGTAACAAACGGTATCATGAAACCTACCTCGGATAGAATTGGGTTCAGGGTTGAAGTTGCTAAGGCCGATGTCATGCCGATTACACCGGAGGTTCAAAAGTTAATCGAAGTTGTGGACGGGGTGGCCATGATACGCTAATCCGAGGTTCTATGCTTCGCAAAGGACGATGTTCGAATTAAACTGGCAAAAAAAAAAATGAAGTCCTAATTCTCAATTGATGATCAGACGGTGTTACTTCAAGTTGTTACCTTATACCGGTCACAAGAGAGATATACTTGGAAACATTTTGAAAAAAAAAAAGAGAAGACAAGCAGATGGGTGGAGATTGCATTGTATTCATAGAGGGCACTGAGGCCATTACAAAAATTAAAACTCCGGAGCCCATCCCGGAACAAGGCTAAAAAAAAGAGGAAAAATCCTAAGAGTTTGATGCTGGAGATTCCGGTCTAGCAGAGGCTGTCCTCTCGGATTCCTCCGACACCGTCCTCAGCTCCATGCTTTGACCTTCGGGGAGAGGCATCGGCTCATAAGGAATATCCTCAGGTTCCAAAGCCTGACCCCCGTCCATAGCATATAAGTGGCCACCATGAAATTCATAGTAGACACCTATACCGTTCAGGTTAAGTTGTACAGCAGAATTCCGGTGTACAACCTGACGAACAGCGGAACTGAAGGCGACATCGGCCAATACCGAAAATTCAGCCAGCTGCTCCTCGGTTTCCATCCGCTCCTTCGCCTGCTCCTCCTGCACATCGGCAAGCTTCTCGGCTAGCTCCTTGTTTTTCTTGTCCACCTCGGCCTTCGCAGCCTTGGCTTCATCTAGTTCAGTCCGGAGAGCCTGGAGAGCGTCCTCTGAAGCTTTAGCCTTAGCTTCAGCAGCATCTACCCTCTTGGCAGCCGATGTGTAAGCAGCAGTGAGTTCGGACAGGTCTTCTTTGCTTTTGGCCAACTCCTGCTCCTTCTGGGTCAAAGCGGTCTGAGCCTCAACTCTCAAGGCCTCAGCTTTCTTCATCCGATCTAGACATTCCTTAGCCTCAACACCGGAATAGTAGGAGTGGCCCAAAGAGCTGAGGACCCCGGCAGCCTCAACCAAATTAAAAATAGCTGCTTCGGCAGTAGATTGAGCCTCAGGAGCAGGAAGATCGGTTTTGAGCTTGAAGGGGATATTGAACCGAGCCGGTGTCCCTCCAACATACTCCAAAAAATCCGAAAGACGGGAGTTGATGACGATGTCTTCTGGTTGAGACCGGTCCGGAGAAGTATTTACAGGACCGGCCTACTCCTCCCATGGTGCCTCTACCTCGGTCACAACCCTTGAAGCCTTGTGCTTTTTCTGCTTAGAGGTTGTGCCGGGGTTGGACTTCCTTTTAACTGGGACCCTTTCGGCTAGCCCCAGAGTCATAGCCCCAACATTATCAGCCGGGATGCTCACCATTTTGGCCGGTGTGCGACGAGGAGTCACCCTATTCTCCTGTGTAGCAGCAGCAGCATTCCGGGCTTCGGCAGCCTCCCTCAATTTCCTGAGGATGTCTATCCGAGCCATCTCGCCTGAAAGCAAAAGGAGACGATGTTAGAACCAGTATGAATATATCAAAAATAAATATGATGATATAAAAAGGGAGGGAAGTTAAACAATATCTACCAAGGTAAGCATCCTGGCCCGACTCCGTCTCCAGAAGCCTCTTGCAGGAGAACCTAGCAATGACGGAATAACCCTTCAGAGCGTCCAGGACTTTCTTGGACTCAGTTGACAAAGTACTCTCACTGACGATGTAGGCGTTGCTTGTCAGGAGAAAGTGCTCATGAGTCCAACCGGTGTAGAACTTTCTGGAAAAATTAGAATTCTCCCAGAACACCGGCCTACCAGCATTGACCTCTACTTTGACGTAGGAGTGTTTGAAACTGACCCCGTCCGTCTTGGCCGATTCGGTATAACTTTCGAAGTTAACCACCTTTGAGTCGCAGCGGAGATTGATGAAGCCTAGACCCCCTCCAGAGTTACCCCGGCACATCACCCTGCAGTAAGTGAAAAAGAGGGCCACTGTGGGGACAAAGTGGAAGTACTCCCTAAGTACTTCCAAAGCCCTTACCAAGCCCCAACCATTGGGATAAAGTTGGCTGGGAGAGCAGTCCAAAAACCGGAGTACCCCCATCTCGAACTCCGTCAATGGAAAGCGGACGCCTATCTTGGTGAAGACCATCTCATACATGAAGAGATTCCTTGACCCCGGTTGATGGCAGATCCTATCCGAGGTTAGAGGGCAGAAGACGGTGAAGTCGTTTTCATATTCCACACCGGTGTGGACAACAACGTCTTCAATGGTGACATCGGCAGCGTCTTCAGCATACCGGGAAACGATGGTCTTTGGGTCTTCATGAACCCAGAAGTATGGATCCCTGGCCTTCTCAGCTAGCCAATTGATCCGGTGTGCCAAGACGTTTGTCTCAACAGGATCGGTGATCACAGCGACGCCGGTAGAGGAGTTTTCAGAAGCCATTCGGACGGTGTGACGAAGGAAGGGAACACAGCTGTAAAAAGCCACATCGTCAGTAAGATAGAGATCGGCACTGCTCCCCCCCTCACTAGCAGTGCCAAAGTTAAAAGATGAGTCTGACGATGTGTCAAACCCCTCTGTTTCCCACAAAGGCAATGTGGAGAAACGGTGTCCCGATGAGACGAACCGATGTGAAGCCCCTGAGGTTGCCTCACTTTGGTGACTCAGACCTCGGCTCGAAACTCCACCCGGCTAACGCCGGGATGTAATTGAAGGAGGACCTGATAGGACCTCAATGGAGTCACTACTCGAACCGGTGTCCCCCATGACTTATCTACGAATTAAAATGAAGGAGATGATGGCTACCTGCTGAGGCGATGCGTGCAGTTCTCTTAGTACGGGCCAGGTTGTAACACCGGAGAAGACTTGTAATACCGGAGAATAACTTTAAACACCGGAGGATTTGGACGTCGGAGAGGCAGCACTTCAATATCAAGAAAGGAGTGAAAATGATGGATCCCCAAAGTTGCTTTTATAGAGGGGAGGCGAGGATCCAGAACCTTCCACATTCCGGCCCAAGGCCCATTAAAAGGGGCTGACTTTTGGTATTCCGGCCCAAAGGCGTGAATTTTAAATTTTGAAAAGAGCCTATTAGCTGATGACACGTGGGATGTTCCAGTCACCTCCTGACGTGGACCACGTGTAGGACACGTCGGTTGTTTAATTGGCCACGTCATTAAGTCCCACACCGGATCTGGGTCCTACTCAGCCCCTACATCGGTGTTCATATCTTTACTCCCTTTTCACCTCGGAAATGTGCATTTCTCGTGAAAAAAGAGTAAAGAGGGGCATCTGTAAACACCTCTTTCGGTCTGGCCTAAATTGAAACAACACCGGACCAAGGTCCTAAAAGTGGTAACACCGGACCACCGATGTCGTACACCTAGCAACGAAGTAACAAGTCAGTCCGGCCCAAGTAAAAATCAAGGGATCTCAGATCGAAACATGCACACCGGACTGGCAGTAGATCCGGACTAGGAGGAAGAACACCGCCCCTGTGATACTACCTTAAAAAGGCTCAACCGGTGTGAAGACACAGGTCCAGGTTCTTAAGAGGCCACATCGGATCAGTGGGGACTCCGTCCCAACCGGTGTTTTGCTGACCGATGTTACAAACTTGACAACGGAAAGACGAGGTCAAAAGTTTATGCGTGATGACCTGGAATCGCACTCCCTAAAAATGGCAGACAGGGAGGCGGAAGTGGACAATTAAAAAATACCCCACTGAAACCCTGCCCCCCACGAACGGATAGTGGCCAGGGTTGCACACCACTACACGTATGGGTGAGTGGGAATTCTGGTTGTCCCAAACCCTCAGCCCATGACCTCAAAGCCCTATAAATTCCCCAACCAAGGAAGCTCAAGGGGTTGGTTTTTTTTGGACTCCCTCTCTTTGCAAGAAGACTCTCTTCAAATTCTCTCCGATTCCTCGAGATCCTCAACTGACCTCCCCACTTGAAACCAGTGACCTGCCTTAGTCACCACAAAAGACCCCTTAGCTTTAAAAAGCTTGAAGTTTTCCCAATACTCAAAGCCACTGCTCCTTCACCGTCCCTACCCCGAACGCACACCGTCCTCGCACAGAACCCACACCGTCCCAATTCCCACACTACATTACCTTGTCAGTCTTCATTACTTCTCAACAGCATCCAGTCATTTACTCACTTCGGATCAACCTCCAACAACACTGGTCGCATCTTTCAATTTTCAGGATTTGAGCCCAATACCGGTCCATTGCTTCTGTCAGCGTGTAAGTCCAGAACCGGTTTGACACCGTCGCTGCACTTGACTCCCACATCGGTCCCGAGCCCACCACACCGGTTCCATTCTGTTCCTTGTTTCTCTTGTTTTCAGTCATTTATTTTCCTGTCAGTTTGCTGTTTATTTGTTATGTTTGTCTGTGTGGCATAGTTTAAACTGTTAATATTTTTGCCCCTTTTCCCTTAAGAAATACATATAATAATAAATAATAAGTAATAAATGTTGCACATGTTATATTTTCTAGTTTAAAAATCTCTTTTTTAAATGGTGTCGTACGGGAGCACTCCCGTTTACACAACCTCTTTAGGATTCGTACACGTGCGAAGAACTTCGCCTTGTACGAGCTCCCCACCTCAATGACATCCATCATCATCTCCCAAGTCTTTTCCTAAAAGAACAACACTCAGAACTACGTAACCCTGATTTCTTGATAATTCAAGAATACGTAGGAGCAGGACCTCAATTCCTGTCGGGCCCATCTTTCTTATTCCTTTTTGCTGATTTATTTCCTTACTTTCATGTTTCTTTCATAAATGTTCTTTTTTGGTCACTTTCGTGAAAATCAATTTAGACGTGACGTCTTGTTGATTTCCCCCTAGTTTTTGCTCAAGCCTCGCCATAATTCATAGGGAAGGGATACTTAGGACGGGACGTCCCGCTTATCTCTTTTCTATCCCGTTTTTTTTCAAGGATGTATAATTTAGGCGTGACGCCTTATTAGCATTGTCTTCCCTTCTCTGTCTTATATCGAAGTTGAGTTTAATTCGGATGAAACGTCCCATTGACCTCGCTTCGACATTCTATGTTTGTACAGTTCTCTCACTCTATTCTGTCGTTTTTAAAATAAAAAAAAATACAACAATAAAAGGGAAGAAACAAACCATTTTTTGTAAGGCTATTTATGTTGCGCATTTTCAATCTTGGTACTATTTTTGGATAGGCGATGTAGGATGCTAATACCTTCCCTACTCGTAACCGACTCCCGAACTTGAATCTCAATTTTTAACCAGTGCTTTATTGAACTTAGTTTTTTCCAATGTTTTTCCTATGGATAAAAACGTTGGTGGTGACTCCCTGTTTCATTCCACCCATTCTCTCTTGTTCGCCGCGCCATCGCGATCCAGGTTGCGACACATCGCATGCTTATGTGATTATGTAAAATGATGATGGTTGTATATTAGGCTTACCATATGTCGTTGCATGCTTGCCAAGCCTTTTCTCATATCTTCATATATGGGACTAGGCGTGTGCCCGGTATACACACTTTTCTTCCGCTGTAAACTCTGTTATTTTTGTATACCGAATGGGCAAACTATCTATCGATCCAGTTATAGGTTATTTAATCTCACTCTTTGGTTTTCTGTGATTCGGGTCTTGATGTGATCATGGTGGTGTCTTAGAAATGTTTTTCAAACGTGAAAAATTTATTCGCAATTTAATTAATTATGACGATTACATCGGGATTCAAGTACAGAAAATCAGGGGTGTTATACCAGGAGCCGCTCTTTGTATGTGCCCATGCACCGGCGATCACTCCCCACCCTCAACAGTGCCAGGATGTCACAAATTGGCTCAAAAATAATTGTTTTTACTGATCATCTAGCCATCAAATATCTCTTGACTAAAACTAATTCTAAACCTCAGTTAATCTGATGGATATTACTCCTATAGATATATGATCTTGAAATTAAAGATAAAAAGGGTAGTGAATGTGGTTACTGACCATCTGTCTAGATTGATGAATGATGAGGTCACTACTAAGGAAAATGAAATTTTGGAAGAATTTCCTAACAAGAAATTGTTTGAAATAACAAAACGGCCCTTGTGTGCTGATATGGCCAATTTTAAAGCAACTAGAATTCTTCCAAATGATTTAACTTGGTAGCAAAGAAAAAGTTTTTACAAAGATGCCAAATATTTTGTTTGGGATGACCCTCATCTATTTAAAAATGGTGTGGATAACTTATTGTGATGTTGTGTACCTGATTGGGAAATTAATGATGTGTTATAGCACTGCCATAAATCCCCTTATGGTGGTCATTTTAATGGAGAAAGGACTGTTGTAAAAGTCCTTCAATCAGGTTTGTACTGGCCCTCTATTTTTAAAGATGCCCATTCATTTGTATAGTCTTGTGACAACTGCCAAAGAATAGGGAACATAACCAAGAGGCAAAAAATGCCTTTCATAAACATGCAAGAGGTAGAGGTATTTGATTGTTGGGGAATCGACTTCATGGGACCCTTTCCAAACTCTCAATCTAACAAATTTATTCTTTTGGCAGTGGATTATATTTCTAAATGGTGGAAGCAATTGCTTACCTAATGCTGACTCCAAAACTATGGTAAATTTCTTAAAGAAAAACATTTTTTACAGGTTTGGAACACCAAGGACTCTAATTAGTGATGGAATTTCACACCTCTGTAACAAAATTCTTCAAAAGGTGTTACAGCATTACGGTGTAAGGCACAAGGTGGCCACAATTTATCATCCACAAACCAATGGTCAAGCTAAAATTTCAAATAGAGAGTTGAAAAGGATCTTGGAAAAGACAGTGTCTTCTTCAAGGAAAGATTGGTCACAGAAATTAGATGATGCACTCTGCGCTTATAGAACTGCATTTAAAACTCCTTTTGGCCTATCTCCTTTTCAGATGGTTTATGGAAAAGTTTGTCATCTCCCAGTAGAAATGGAACATAAAGCATATTGGGCATTGAAATTCCTCAACTTTGATCAAATTGCTACAGTTGACAAAAGGAAGTTGCAATTATTTAAGTTAGAGGAAATGCAGAATCATGTTTATGAATCATCCAGATGCTACAAGAACAAGGTGAAAGCTTACCATGATAAGAAATTGAAGAAAAAAAATTTCATACTAGGTCAGCAAGTCTTATTGTTTAACTTAAGATTAAAATTATTTCCTGTTAAATTAAAATCAAAGTGGTCAGGCCCATTTATGATCAAAGAGGTGAAACCATACGTAGTAGTGGAAATTGAAGATCCAACTTCCAAAAGAAGTTGGATGGTGAATAGACATAGGTTAAAGTCTTATCTTGGTGGTGAGATCAACAGACTCACAACCATTTGTTACTAATCAGATTTGTGATTTGCAGGATGTCAAGCTAGAGACACTAAACCAAGCGCTCAATGGGAGGCAACCCATTATTTTTTTATATTTATTGTTTTAAAAATAAATAAATAAATAAATAAATAAAAATATTTTGGTGAGTTTTAATTAAATTTAGAATTTTAGGAATAAAAGGGGTTAAAGATGCATAAAAATAAGTTTTTAAATAAAAAATTGTAGAAAATAAAAACTGAACTCCCACGTGTAGCGTCAGGTCCTGCGTTCAGTTTTTAAAACTGAACCCACTCAGAGTGGAGGCCCATTCTACATTTTAAAACCTAAATTTCTCTCTCTTTGTGCCTCCATTCTTCTTCCCAACCCAAAATCTTGAAACCCCAAAACTTCCAAGAACCTACATTCTCTCTTTTGCATTAAGACCAAGTAAGTTCTCAATCCCTTATCTTCCTTTATTTTTGCGTTTTTCATTTTTAGAATGCATGCGGTTAGGGTAGATTAGAAGACCACTAGGATTGATATGCTGTTATTTTAGGTGAATATGTGAAAGAGGGGTTGCGCTAAATTCTAGTTTCAGAATTGCAACCCCACATGTAGCGTCCCCCAAACGCTACGCGTCAGGCCCTATTTTTAAAATTTTTATTTTTGATGCTTATTTTTCTGGTTTTAATTTTTAGTTTTTCTGTGTGCTTTAATATTTTGTTTGATTTTATGTTTTAATTTTTATGTGTTATTTTTAATAAAATATATGTTATATATTATTAATAACATGTGTGTTTTATGTGTTTATTTTGTATGACAAATTTTATTTTTATATGATCATCTTGTTTAGTGTTGTTTTGTGTGTTTTAAATTATTTTTCTAGGGCTTTTTAACTATTTGTATGATGAGTTATTATTTCCATTAATTGTATGATTTGAATTAACTTGTTTTTGTGAAAACAGTTTGTATTTTATTTAATATCTTAAATAAAAAAAAAAATATTAATTTGTTGTGTGATGCATGTATGGTATATTTTTTGTGTGAATTTTGTTTTTAAATATATAATTGTATGATTTCTAAATACATGTCTGTGTGATAAATATTTTACGTGATTGTTAAAAATATGAGTATTTAGTTTTAATTGTTGATTTTTCTTGCAGATGGCCCCAAAGAAATCTATTCCTGCCACTGGTCCTAAAAGGAGAAGGACTACTGATACTACTTCTTCTAAGGACCCCAACATTCAGAATAAGGAGGAGCAACTTAGACCTCGTGATCCTACCAGGTTCAAGACCGATGCTAAGTGGGCCAAGTTCAGCAGATTAAAGGACAGAGGTTAATCTGGGAGAGAGTTCTTGATCTGGGATTAACTGATTACCTAGAGTTGGATGGAGAGATTCAAAGGAGGAGGTGGGGAACACTGTTTTCCCTACCCACTAAGGGGGATCCCATCCTGGTGATGGAATTTTATGCCAACGCCTACAGGACTCGCCAAAATTTTCCCAACATTAGGCAGATGAGGACCAACTAGGTCAGGGGCAGACACATTACTTATGATAGGGATACCATTAGTACCCTTCTGGATAATCCGTGGGAGGCCACTCCTGAGGGTGATACTTGTTTCTAGCAGGAGAACAGAAACAAGATTGCTACTGAGGATGGTGATTTAGGATATTTTTTGGAGCAGGTTGCTCAATCTTTGAGCAAGGATGAAGTCTATTTTAACCTTAGTAAGGTTAATAGAGCTCTATCCAACTTACTGAAGACGCAACTGACCCTGATAGCCTAGGCGTCGATGTATCTTATGCTCCACAACATCACACCTGTCTCTCACCTCTCTTCTTTACCCGTTGATTGATGCTGCCTGCTATTATCCATTCTATAGGGACACACCATCGACATCACTGCCCTCATTTCAGAGCAGATTCACTATTATGCCCTTAGGTATAAAGTGAATCGCCTTGTACCCTTTCCACTTATCATATCTGCCTTACTGAGGAGGTAGGGGGTGTAGGTGCCTTTACCCGAGTTTATTAGTTAATCGGGACGAGTACCCCATGTTCTAGTGAACAGAGCCTATTTGGTACAGCAGTGCAAGATTCCACCTCTTGAGTAGGAGGCCCGACCCAGACCTAGGTGGAGGCGACCACCACAGGAAGTTCCTTTTGATGCTTTCACTCAGGATTTCACTAGGCTGAGGATAGACTGTCAGCATATAATGCAGACGATGGCTGCTTCTCATTGGGCATATGTACACTTACATGATTCATTTTATCAGTACAGGGTTCAGGGACCCGATGCACCATTTATGACACCTACCGAGTTTGCATCACATGTGGCTTGGCCAAGAGATCAACCCACATACCCTGAGGTAGGAGGTCCATCTGGGGCTTAGACTGACACTGCTAGAGACACTACTAAGGAGGAGGATGAGGAGCATTAGATGGAGGATGGTGATTGAGGACCATCTTTATTTTCTGTATTTTTATGAATCCTTTCATATTGGTTTACTTTTATATTTTCTTTGACATGTGGTTATTTAGTCTGGATTTTTATATCAGTGGTTTGATTTTATTTCGTGTGTTGTGATTTTATAATTATTTTCTTTTCTTAAAAAAAGAAAAAAAGAAAAAAATATGATTTTCTAAATAAAATAAAAATAATCAAATTTTTGAAAATTGAAAATCTTATGACTCTTGTTTGATTCTATATGAATGACAATTGATAAGATGAAAATCAAAATTAAATTTGTTTGAACTTATGATTGATTGAGCTAACAAGTTAGCTTTTTACATAAAGAAACACTTGGGAGGTAAGCCTTGATATAAGCTTGATTTATTGACATTGTATAAGTTTTATCTTTAAGCCTCTTTTGCACAAGTCATCTATATTGATCATTCCAAATGGTAAGTTGTGAATTACTTCTTGTGATAAATTTTCAAAGTTTTCAAAAAATTGATTTCAAAAAAATTGGTTTAAAGTTTTAGTTTGTTTTGCTTGAGGGCGAGCAACTTCCTAAGTTTGGGGTAATTTGTTAGTCCTCAATTTTTAGTTACTTTTATAATAAAAAGTATGTGAAAAATTAATAAAAATTAGTTTAAATAGTAATAAATTTAGGTTTTGTGTTTGAATATGCTTTTAGGTTCATAGATTTTGATAATGACAAAGGACTCTTGAAGAAAAATTGGAGAAACAAGAAAAAGCATCAGACCTGCAAAAACACGCAGGCTAATCGATTAGCAAGACATATCTAATCAATTAGATGGCTTCTGTTTTGACAAATAATCGATTACACACACAAGAATAATCGATTACATAGTTTCTGTTTGTACAATAATCAATTACACCCTAACCCTAATCGATTACCAAGATGAAAAATTGATTTAAATGTATTAGGTACTTATGCTAATCGATTGCAAGACATCAGACAATCGATTACAAGGCTGCTAGGATGACACTAATTGATTACAGTGAAGGCATAATCGATTACCCAACTGCATAACCTAATTAAATGCATCAGGCGCCATCACTAATCGATTACGAGATAAGACATAATCGATTACCAAGGTTCTGAGTTAAAGCTAATCGATTACAAGGTATTGGCTAATCAATTACAGCACGAATTACACTGAAGATTTCAAAGTGTAATCGATTACGATAGTGCCAGAAATTAGGGAAAGCGCTTTTAAGTGGAAACCAACTCATTTCTCCACATCTCTCAGGCACCCACGAGCTGCAACAGCTAGAAACTCCATTATGCTCATTTCCAAGCTCTATAAATGCAAGACTCCTTCAAGCTACTTAAAGCAATTAATCACATCCATCAAAGGGAGATCAATTCTTGAGTCTTGTGAGTTTTACTCTTGTATAGTTTCATTTTTCTGAAACTTAGAACTATAACTTGTATATCCTCTCTTGTTGAGAGTTTGAATTTGAGAGAGCATTCACTTGTATATCTACTCTATTTAGAGAGTCTATATCTTGTAAACACTACCAAATACAAAGGCTTTTCACTCTTGGTTGAGTGGTCACAAAGGTTGGGGTTCAACCTTTGGGTATTGAGAGTTTGAGAGATCGGGTGGGTTACCCTTGTGCTAGTGAGGATTGAGTTCTTGAGTGTGGGACACTAGGAAGCTGCAATTGCTCATAGCTTATAATCTCTAAACTTCAATAGTGGAAATCCTTCAAGTGGGTTGCTTGAAGGCGAGACGTACACTGGGTTGGTGGAACTCGTTAAATTGGTTTGCAAGCTCTTCTCCCTTACTCTTTTACATTCATATTCTGCATTTAATTGATTTGTGTTGATTGATTATGATTTGCTTACTTGAGCTTGCTTAAATTAGTTAACTTTAAACATTGCACACCAAGTGTTTGACAAATTTCCTTAGCATATTTACTTCTTGTCTTGCATTGTCTCTTGCATTAAACTTGACTTCACTTGCATAATCTTTAAACTTGTGATAAAAGAATCAAGTTTAAAGGCACTCCAAGCAAAGTTTTTAAAAACTCAATTCACCCCCCCTCTTGAGTATTGAGGCCACTTGAATAACAAGTGGTATCAGAGCTTGACTCTTGGTAAATCAAGCTTAACAGCTTTAAGAGATAAAATGGCCTCAAGTTCTCTAAATCTTTTTCCTAAGGGTGGTGCCACAAATAGACCTCCCGCTTTCAATGGGGAAGGATATGCGTTTTGGAAAGAAAGAATAAAAATCTTTGTTCAATCAATTGATTTAAGAGTTTGGAATGCCATTGAGAATGGTCCTTTTATACCCATGCATACTATTAATGGTAAAAACGTTGAGAAACCCATGGATGATTGGACTAATGATGAAGAAAAGAAAGTACAATACATTTATAAGGCTAAAAATCTCATTACTCTAGCATTAGGTCCCGATGAATTCTTTAGGATAATGACTTGTCAAACGGCTAAGGAAATGTGGGATACCTTGCAAGTAACCCATGAAGGTACTAGTGATGTAAAAGATTCTAAGATTAGTACCTTAACTAGTCAATATGAGAGTTTTAGGATAAATTCCAGAGAAACCATTCTAGAAATGCAAAAGAGATTTACCCTTATAATCAATCATCTTACTACTCTTGGAAAAGTCTATACTAACAAAGAACTTGTGCATAAAGTTTTGAAAAGTTTTAGCAGGGAATGGCAACCTCTCGTCACTGCCATCAAACAATCCCCAAGCATCAACAAGATGTCTCTTGCCACACTCTTTGGAAAGCTACAAGAGCAAGAGCAAGAACTAAGGGATTTAAAGCTAGCGGAGGAAGAAGAAAAATCCTCCAAAAAGAAAGGTATAGCTCTCAAAGCCACTTCTACACATGAAGAAGAATCATGTAGTGACCTTGACAAAGAAGAAGAATTTGGATTGTTTGTGAAGAGATTTGGAAAGTTCATGAAAAACAAACGATTCCAAAAGAACTTCAAACCCCCAGGTAAGAAACCAACTTCTAATGAAACCTCTTCCTCACCAAATTGTTTCGAATGTGGCAAGGAAGGATACTTCAAGATAGATTGCCCAAATCTTAAGAAGAAGAACAAGGAGAAAAGAGGAAGAAGAAGAGCTTACACCGCTTGGGACGAAAATGATGTAAGTAGCTCCGATAAGTCTGAAAACGAAGAAGCAAACCTTTGCTTGATGGCTAATCATCAAGACGAAGGTAATGAGGTTAGTCTTCTCGACTTAGACAAAAATGAATTGCTTGATGCATTTAAAGAACTGTATGATAAATTTATCAAGCTTTCTAGCAAATACAAATTGTCAAGAAAAACTATAAATACTCTTAAAACGCACCTTGTAGAACTTGACAAAGAAAATACATGTCTAAAAGAAAAATTAGCAAATGTTCAAATATGCTCTAAGGATAAACCTTATGACTTTGCAAAGAAATGTAATATCTTAGAAACCAAGGTCATAGACTTAAATAGGATATTAGAAAAGTTCACTAATGGTAGAGATAACTTGAATGTATTACTTGGAAACCAAAGATGTATGTTTGATAAAACTGGTTTAGGATACAACTCCACCAAAAAGGAAAAACACTACAAAAACTTCTTTGTACCACCTAGGAGATCATC
Source organism: Clitoria ternatea (assembly GCA_037962975.1). Taxonomy (NCBI): domain Eukaryota; kingdom Viridiplantae; phylum Streptophyta; class Magnoliopsida; order Fabales; family Fabaceae; genus Clitoria; species Clitoria ternatea. The sequence goes on from CM075669.1 coordinate 185,874,560, forward strand.
ATCACCTTTTATGAGATGCAATCATTATGGCTTTAAAGGACATAACTCTTCAAATTGTAATGTTAGAAAATTAGGACCAAAGGTCATAAGAAAGGTGTGGGTTCCCAAAGGAACATTACCACAAGCTAACCTAAAAGGACCCAACATAAAATGGGTACCTAGTGCTCTAAACTAATTTTGTTTTGTAGGTATGCTTCAAGGCAAGCAACACCCATTGGTATTTGGATAGTGGGTGTTCAAAACATATGACAGGAGATATAAGCAAGTTCACATCATTCACTCCCAAAAAGAAAGGAAGTGTCAACTATGGAGACAATACCAAAGGAAAAATACTTGGTATCGGAAATATCGGTAAAAAATCTTCTACCTCCATTAGTGATGTGTTGTATGTTGAAGGACTCAAACATAACTTGCTTAGCATAAGCCAATTGTGTGATAAAGGATATAGAGTTCTATTTGAATCCAATTATTGCATAATTGAAAATAAGCTAAACAAAGAGGTTAAGTTTGTAGGTCAAAGAATTAATAATATTTACATGATCGATATTGATAACTTGTCCTCAAATGATGTGCAATGTTTCATGACTGGAGAGGATGAAACTTGGCTATGGCATAGAAGAATAGCTCATATACATGTAGACCATTTAAACAAACTTGTTTCTAAGGAATTAGTGATTGGTTTACCAAAGCTTAAATTTGAAAACAAATTTTGTAATGCATGTCAAAAGGGAAAGCAAGTAAAGGCATCCTTTCAAGCTAAAAACATTGTTTCCACACAAAGGGCTTTACAACTTTTGCACATGGATCTATTTGGACCTTCCAAAATCAAAAGTTTTGGTGGTAATTACTCTGGTCTAGTGATTGTAAATGATTATTCAAGATATACATGGACCTCATTTCTTGCTCATAAAAATGAAGCATATCAAGCATTCAAGAAACTTGTCAAGATTATCCAAAATGAGCAAAATTCGAAAATCGCATCCATTAGAACCGATCATGGGGGAGAATTTGAAAATCAATCCTTTAAAAAGTTTTGTGAAAAACATGGTATCAATCACAATTTTTCAGCTCCTAGAACTCTACAACAAAATGGAGTAGTTGAGAGGAAAAATAGATCCTTAGTAGAGCTTGCTAGAACCATGCTAAATGAAAATAATATTGTGAAACATTTTTGGGCCGATGCGGTAAACACCGCTTGTCATGTTATGAATAGATGTTTAATAAGGCCTATACTAAAGAAAACCCCCTATGAACTTTACAAGGGAAGAAAACCCAACATTTCCTATTTTCATATTTTTGGATGTAAATGCTTTGTGCTCAATAATGGAAGGGAAAATCTAGGGAAGTTTGATGCCAAATCTGATGAGGTAATTTTTCTAGGATATTCATCATCTAGTAAATCTTATCGAATCTTTAACAAACAAACAAACATCATTGAGGAGTCTATTCATGTGAAATTTGATGAAAATAGCCATAACTCCCCGAGAAAGGAAGATGTTGATGATATTGTAGGTACTCTTCAAGATTTAACATTGAATGACAAAAAAGAAGAGAACAAAGACAAAGATGCAACACAACATGAGGAACCACAACAATGGATCACTTTAAAGGACCATCCCTTAGACGAAGTCATAGGTGAAATGACAAAAGGTGTAAGTACTCGAAACGTCATTAGGAATACATGTAATCACTTAGCGTTTGTATCACAAACAGAACCTAAAAGTATTGATGAAGCTATTATTGATGAACATTGGATGTTGGCCATGCAAGAGGAATTGAATCAATTTGAAAGAAATGAAGTTTGGAAACTAGTGCCAAGACCCAATGACCACTAAATAATAGGAACAAAATGGGTGTTTAGGAATAAATTAGATGAAAATGGTATAATTACTAGGAACAAAGCTAGGCTAGTAGCTAAAGGTTATAATCAAGAAGGAGGCATTGATTATGAAGAAACATATGCTCCTGTAGCTAGGATAGAAGCTATTAGATTACTGTTAGCCTTTGCATGTTGTAAGGATTTTAAATTGTACCAAATGGATGTCAAAAGTGCTTTCTTGAATGGATACATTCAAGAAGAAGTATATGTTGATCAACCTCCAGGTTTTGAAAACTACCAATTTCTAAATCATGTTTTCAAACTAAAGAAAGCCTTATATGGGTTAAAACAAGCTCCAAGAGCTTGGTATGAAAGATTAAGTAAATTTCTTTTAGAAAACAATTTTGAAAGGGGAAAGGTTGACACAACATTATTCATCATGCACAAGAAAAATGACATACTATTGGTTCAAGTGTATGTTGATGATATAATCTTTGGTGCTACTAATGAATCGTAGTGAAAAGAGTTTGCTAAGCTAATGCAGGACGAATTTGAGATGTCCATGATGGGGGAACTTACTTTCTTCCTTGGACTGTAAATTAAGCAAACAAAGGAAGGCACTTTCATTAGTCAATCAAAGTATTACAAGGAGTTGCTTAAGAAATTTAACATGGACAAGGAAAATGATATTGCCACCTATGGGCACTTCATGCCATTTGGATAAGGATGAGAATGGTAAGGATGTTGAACTCACTAAATATAGAGGAATGATTGGATCCCTACTTTACTTAACCACTAGTAGACCAGACATCATGTTTTCTGTTTGTATGTATGCAAGATATCAAGCATGCCCAAAAGAATCACACCTAACTGTAGTAAAAAGGATAATGAAATATCTTGTTGGAATTCAAAATGTTGGCTTATGGTATCCCAAAGGGGTTGAATGCACTTTAGTTGGATACTCTAACTCTGATTTTGTAGGATGTAAGCTTGATAGAAAAAGCACTAGTGGAACATGTCACTTGCTTGGTAGTTCTCTTGTATCTTGGCATAGCAAGAAACAAGTAAGTGTTGCATTGTCAATAGCTGAGGTAGAATATGTTGCAGCTAGTAGTTGTTGTGCTCAAATCCTTTGGATGAGACAACAACTCCTAGATTTTGGTGTTATACTAGACCATGTGCCTCTAAAATGTGATAACACAAGTGCCATAAACATTTCAAAGAATCCTGTAATGCATTCAAGAACCAAACATATTGAAATTCGACATCATTTCATTAGGGATCATGTATTAAAGGGTGATTGTGTGCTTGAACATGTTGAAACCTCCAAGCAACTAGCAGATATCTTCACAAAACCCTTAGCAAAAGAACAATTCATTCACATAAGAAGAGAATTAGGAATTCTAGACATGTCCAATTGTGTTTGAATAATGAAAATTTTGATAATTTCTTGTTTTAAATCATGTTTTAATGAGCTTGTAATAAATTGTTGTATAATTCATTAACTTTCCAACAATCTTGTATGAAATTAGCAAAATCTGTGCATTTTTGAACTATCTAATCGATTACCAAGAGACCCATAATCGATTACTAAGCCTCTGTCTCGTATATAATCGATTACCACTTGCTAGATAATCGACTACTCAGATTCTGTTTCATGCCCAATCGATTAAATCACCCAGATAATCGATTACCAACGTTTCAACTTCCTAATAATCAATTACCATCCTCCCCTAATCGATTGTAAAGATTCTATTTTTAAACCTAATCGGTTACTCATATGCCCTAATCGATTACCCCAAGTGCAAAATAGTTCAACTTCCTCAGAAACTGTGTCCTAATCGATTACCTATGATGCCTAATCGATTAGCCTCGGTACTGTAACGGTCAACCTGCAGGTTTTCGAGGCACTTCGTTTTCCCCACCCCATTCACTCACTTCTCTCTATTCTAAACCTACTTTTTCCCTATAAATTCCCCTCTCCCCACTCTCTCATCTCACACTACCTCTTCCTCCTTCAATCTCTTAAAGCTTCAAGAGCTTTCCTCTCCATTCTCTCATTCTCTTCTCCTTTTCTCTACACTTTACTGGTATCATGTCTTCCTCAAGAACCATTAAGAAGGCAAGGTCTTCCATGGCCCAAACCAACAACCCTCTTGACTTCTCTAGATTTTTCACTACCCCTAGAGATCTTCAAAACTTTATCAATAACTTTTCTGAGAAGGATATCATCTCCCTCCACTACATCAACGCTAAGACATTTGACCACCCTAGCCTCACCTTCACTCAAAGCCTCCACCATTATAACCTTTTCCCCTTCCTCACCCTTAAGGAAGAGCTCTATTACCCTGAACTCATAAGGGTATTCTACTACAACCTTAAGCTTGCAAATGGGTTGCTGGAATCAAAGGTCAAAAATGTGACCCTTAGGCTCACAAATGCCCAACTGGTAGAAATCACTCTACTGCCACTCAATGATGCTGAGTTTGACAGAGGAGATCCTGAGGACGAATGGGACTTCAATGCCATCACTGTTCGACAATCACTGTGGAAGGCTGCTCGCCCAAGGAGCAACCACAAACTGGTAGGCCACTTGACCATGAACAACCGTCTTCTTCACTTTTTCTTGGTCAAGATGTTGGTTCCTCGTGGTGGGAACTATGCTCTGGTGGAAGAGGATGATGTTCTCTTAATGTGGGCTATGCAGAACCAAAAAGAAATAAATTAGGTTCAAATGCTTAAGCTGCACATGCTCCATGCCAAAGACCAGCAAAAGCTTCCCTACGCCATCCTACTCACTAAAATCTTCAAAGCTTTTGGAGTAGACTTGGCTAGAGAGTTGTCGGAAAAGGTGCCTCCCAAGGCTTGCATTGGCACTCATCATCTCACAAAAATGGGTATCATTTTTGTAAATGGAGCTTGGCACTTAAAGATGGAAGGCATTAATGCCAACATTACCTTTGAAGCTGCTGATGAACCTGCCCTTCCTCCTCCTGTAACTCAAGCTGAACCATCCGCCCCTGCTGAGCCCTTCGCATCCCTCTATGCACACCTTGACAGTCGGTTTGACCGCATTGAGAACTCTATTTAAGAGTTCCAAATGACTGAGCAACAACACTTCGAAATGATGCAACAACGTTACGATGAGTTGTCTCACCAAATCTCAGAACTTCGCTTTTTCCATCCGGATAATTAGATCCGTTTTATTGTGCCTTGTTTTAGTTATTTTAATTCAGTTTCTTTGAAATTCTGCAATATTTCCTTTGTGTAATTTCCTGTTTTTGCATTAAATAAACGTTTCAATTTCAATATATCTCTATGTTGCTTTATTGTTTTTGATGATTCCAAAGGGGGAGAAATACTTGAGTTCATCTAAATACTTGAGTTCATTCTGATTATAAATGAAACAAGTGCTAAAAACTGTTTGATAATAACAAATGGTTAACAAATTAGAAAATTATCTCTAAGGCATAAACTCTCTTAGATAGGGGGAGATATTTTGAAATAAGAGATAATGATAACTTGTTAAAAAGATAATGCAGAATCTGAAATAGATATGAGATAATGCTCAAGAGATAATATTTTTGAATTAAGAGATAACATTGTGCAAAATTTGAATATGTTTTTGATAGAGATAAAATTAGAGATAATAGATAAGTTTTTGAACTAACAACCCTCAAGAGATGAACATTGTTTGTCATTATCAAAAAGGGGGAGAATGTGTTTGAATATGCTTTTAGGTTCACAGATTTTGATAATGATAAAGGACTCTTGAAGAAAAATTGGAGAAACAAGAAAAAGCATCAGACCTGTAAAAACACGCAGGCTAATCGATTAGGAAGACATATCTAATCGATTAGATGGCTTCTGTTTTGACAAATAATCGATTACACACACAAGAATAATCGATTACATAGTTTCTGTTTGTACAATAATCAATTACACCCTAACCCTAATCGATTACCAAGATGAAAAATTGATTTAAATGTATCAGGTACTTATGCTAATCGATTGCAAGACATCAGACAATCGATTACAAGGCTGCTGGAATGACACTAATCGATTACAGTGAAGACATAATCGATTACCCAACTGCATAACCTAATTAAATGCATCAGGCACCATCACTAATCGATTACGAGATAAGACATAATCGATTACCAAGGTTCTGAGTTGAAGCTAATCGATTACAAGGTATTGGCTAATCGATTACAGCACGAATTACACTAAAGATTTCAAAGTGTAATCGATTACAGCTCGAGGCGTAATCAATTACGATAGTGCCAGAAATTATGGAAAGTGCTTTTAAGTGGAAACCAACTCATTTCTCCACATCTCTCAGGCACTCACGAGCTGCAACGGCTTGAAACTCCATTATGCTCATCTCCAAGCTCTATAAATGCAAGACTCCTTCAAGCTACTTAAAGCAATTAATCACATCCATCAAAGGGAGATCAATTCTTGAGTCTTGTGAGTTTTACTCTTGTATAGTTTCATTTTTCTGAAACTTAGAACTATAACTTGTATATCCTCTCTTGTTGAGAGTTTGAATTTGAGAGATCATTCACTTGTATATCTGTTCTATTTAGAGAGTCTATATCTTGTAAACATTACCAAACACAAAGGCTTTTCACTCTTGGTTGAGTGGTCACAAAGGTTGGGATTCAACCTTTGGGTATTAAGAGTTTGAGAGACCAGGTGGGTTACCCTTGTGCTAGTGAGGATTGAGTTCTTGAGTGTGGGACACTAGGAAGCTGCAATTGCTCATAGCTTGTAATCTCTAAACTTCAATAGTGGAAATCCTTCAAGTGGGTTGCTTGAAGGCGAGATGTACACCGGGTTGGTGGAACTCATTAAATTGGTTTGCAAGCTCTTCTCCCTTACTCTTTTACATTCATATTCTGCATTTAATTGATTTGTGTTGATTGATTGTGATTTGCTTACTTGAGCTTGCTTAAATTAGTTAACTTTAAACATTGCACACCAAGTGTTTGACAAATTGCCTTAGCATATTTACTTCTTGTCTTGCATTGTCTCTTGAATTAAACTTGACTTTACTTGCATAATCTTTAAACTTGTGATAAAAGAATCAAGTTCAAAGGCACTCCAAGCAAAGTTTTTAAAAACTCAATTCACCCTCCCTCTTAAGTATTGAGGCCACTTGAATAACAGGTTTTATTTTAAATAAATGGAAGTTATTGAAATTTAATTGTTATAACTCATTTCTCTCATTTTTGTAGTAAAAAGCTGAGGAATCAAAGTGAAAATTTATTCAAAGCAGAAGGGCTGATGCGTAGCATCTAACCTATGCTCAGCGTCAAGAATTTGGTGTTGACGCTACGCATCAGGCCCACGTGTAGCGTCTGGTGCTACGTGTATCCCACTTACAGGTGGGATTGCACTCAGAAAATGGGCCAAATAATGGCCAAAACACTTCTGAATAAAGGCCAATACGCAGTGGGAAACATGTCTGCTGATCATTGGGAGATAATGGAGCAAATTAAGGCTGGAAATCATGAGATTAATGGAGGCTGAGTCAGACGCTTGACACGTAGCGCTACATCCACGCGTAGCATCAGGACCTCTACTTAGCCCTATAAATAGGGCCATTTGCCATCGGTTTTGGGCATGCTTTCCTTCATTTTCTCTTTCAATCCCATAATTTCAGAATCCCATTTTGTATTCTAATCTCTTATCCAAAACCTTTGTACTGCAGAATAGTTTTTATATACTTGAGAGTGTTGTTTAGTGTTTTTCTTCCATGTTGTGAAGTGTGTTCAAGTGTGATCAAGTATCTGTGATGTCTTCAATTGTAAGTTGTGTTTTTACTTTCACTATGTGTAACTAATCTGTTTATGTTGGAATTAGTGAACCAATCTATGAATATGATGTTTTGATTATGCCTTATGTATGTTTATGATCCAAGTTTCATGTTAGTATTTCAACTCTTATTAGTATGAACTTCAAACGGGAGAATGATTTTCATGTGTGTTAAGTCACTTTAACGAAAGTAAAAGTTGAAATATCCTTAATATACCAATTACTAGGGATAGAGTTGGTATTATTGTTGTGATAAGGCCAGCACTTAAAGGAAGTTTTTACTGAGAAAGCATATGAGGGATCAGACTTTATAGTAACTATTTAGAATTTACTCACCGAGGGATCGGGTTTAATGATTTTAAGTTGCAATAACATGAAGTTGAAGATTAAATATGCATATTTATAATTAGTATGTTATATTCTAGTGCGGGGATCTAAATTCCAACATAGTTTGTTATACTGTGTTTAAATCTCAAGTATTGGAATTATTCTTAAGTACTATTTTAAAGTCAATCTCTAGATAGATTTATAATTTACTGTCTTTTACATAATGCATCAATCATACTCTGAATCTATAAATAATGTATACTTGGTTTATAAATCATTCTTTTCTTAATAAGTTTTGATACATTTTACCATAGTAAACAAAAATTACTGTTTCATATTGAAAACATTCAATCCTTGAGGGAACGATATCTTTTTGAAAACTACAACAATATATTGGTTCGCTTGCCAAAAATCCAACAACATTCAAGCACTAACACTGACGCTGGTGGCAAGCGTGGCTACGTGCAAATGCGAGGGAAATCAGTTTTTATTTCAAAATTCAGTTGTAATTTAGTTAATTTAAGTCTCCTATTTATTTTTGTAAATCATTAAGAGTAAATTTTGTAATTAAGTTGTTAATTATGGTATATGTATATATAGTTGCAGTCATGTTAATGGAACACACAATTAATAATGCAATTTCACTTTTCAGAATCACTTTTCTCTCGACATCTTTTCCCTCTTTATTTTCTCTGCATTTTACTATGACTTCCAACACCAGATTCAACTCTTCTCCTTTCATGGATTGCTAAATACATAAGGTTGGAAGTAGCTGAAGCTTCAATAGAGGTATAATTCTATGGCTGAAGTGCCCCTATCTTGAACATGTGGAACATAGCAAGGAGTGGAAATCAAACTCTGAATTGGAAGGTTCATACCAATCTTTGAGCTCTCTCCATAGAGGAATCATGGTTGAGACTCAGGTAATCTCCTTGTTACCTAATTACCTCAAGCCTAAGGTTTTAGGTGGATAGTTAAGGTTCAATCTTGTAATTTCACATTAAGTTCTAGTGGACTTAAGCACCTAAGGAATTAGGTTTTAATTGCATTAAGATTAGTATTAATCACCTAAGGAAGTAGGGATAGTCATTTATAAAGTTGTGCATGTTATAATTTAGGGAATTACTCTTGTCCATTGAGTTTTACTAAGATTGATAGCTGAAGTTAGTTCCAACCTATCCTTAATCAGTGTTTTTACCTTCTTTATCATCCATTCTAGGTTCTGTAATTGCATTGTGAAAAGTACAACAACATTAAATCTAAAACTAAAAAGAGAATTTGATGAACTGTTCATATTTCTTGCTTAGTTCAGCTAGTATCAGTCCTTGATTGTGGTAATTACCTCAATCCTTGTGGGAACGATACAAATATATTACTTTTTAATAATTGGTGCGCTTTCCATAAAAATCATCATTTGATGAAACTGCATCACACAACAACAGGATGTGCATGGAAATAAGGCCTTAAACATCTAGAGGCCCAAATAACCGCCAGGGCAGCTTTATCAATCTTTTAATACCAGTCGTCGACTCTTTGTAGTGTATTTCCTATGAAATACACTAGCCTTTGTCCCTCCTAAGTCTCTTTTACCAAGGCCACCCCTAGAGCCTCATCAGACACTGTTAAGTATAGAATAAGCAATTCTCTGGGGTCAGGTCTCACTAAAATGGGAGGTTTGGACAACACCTTTTTGAGCTCCTGAAATACTTACTCTTGCTCCTGCCCCAACTCAAACTTCTTCGACTTCTTCAAAATCTTATACAGGGGGAGGGATCTATGTGCCATCTTGGGCATGAATCGTGCCAAGGCTGCCACTTTTCCATTCAAGGACTGAACTTCCCTTAAGTTCTTTGGGCTCTGTAGGTCCTGAATTGCTTGACACTTGCCCGGATTCACCTCTATGCCGCACTGAGTCAACATAAAGCCTAAAAGTATTCCAGCAGGCACAATAAACGTGCACTTCAATGGGTTCAAGCGTATGTTGTATTGCTTCAGGTGTGTGAAAACGTGGCATAGATCTTTAACATGATCACCCCTAGTTGGGGTCTTAGCAATAATATCATCAATGTACACCTCCACCAGTTTGGTGTACATGCCTTTGAAAACTTTATTGATTATTCGCTAGTATTTAGCTCTAGCATTCTTCAGATCGAAGGGCGTGACGGTGTAACAGAATACATTATGGTCATTGACGAATATTGTCTTCTCCTGATCCTTCTCCCACATCAGAATTAGGTTGTACCCTAAACAGGCATCCATAAAGGATAAGTACTGGTAACTAGATGAATCATCAACCATCCTATCAATGTTTGGGAGGGGGTATGGATCCTTTGGTCAGTAACGGTTCAAATCAATGTAATTTGTACACATCCTCCACTTGCTACACCATCACCACATTCGAAAGCCAAGAAGAATACTGGATTTCCCTGATGATTCCAACTTGAAATTTAAACACAAATTGACAAACTATGTTGAAATTAGGATCCCTTCACTAGAATATAACATAGTAATTATAAACATGCATATTTAATCATCAAGTTTATGTCATTGTAACTTAAAATCATTCAACCTGATCCCTCGGTGAATAAATTCTAAATAGTTACCGTAAAGTCTGATCCCTCAGATGCTTTCTCAGTAAAAAATTGCTTTAAGTGTTGGCCTTAACACAATAATAATTACCAAGTCTATCCCTAGTAATTCGTATATTAAGGGTATTTCAACTTTTACTTCTGTTAAAGTAGTTTTAACACATATAAAAATCATTCTCCTATTTAAAGTTCATACTAATAAAAGATCGAAATACTAACATGAAACTTAAATCATAAACATGCATAATTCATAATCACAACATCATATTCGTAGATTGGTTCTCTAATTCTAACATAAACAGATTAGTTACACATGGTAAATGTAAAAACACAACTTACAAGTGGAGACATGACGGATACTTGATTGAACTTGACAACACATTTTAAAACACAAATGGAAATAATGCTAAAACAACACTCTCAAGTATATAGAAGTTATTATCATAATTCAGAGTGTAAAAGACTCTAAATTGGGTGCTAAGGAATGATGAAACCTATGGCAAATTACCCTATTTATAGTGTTGAGTTGAGGTCCTGATGCTACGCGTAAGCATGGCGCTGCGTGTCAGGCCTCTAACTTAGCCTCCATTAATCTTCCAAAATTTCAGCCATAATTATCCCAATTATGACTCAATAATGTGCAGACCTAGTCCCTTGTTGTCTCCCACTACATTTATGTCTTTGGACTGAAGTGGTTTGGCCATTATTTGGCCGTTTTTATGAGTGTAATTCCACCTATTAGTGGGATACATATAGCACCTGACGCTACGTGTGGGCCCGCCACTACGCGTCAAGACCAAAATCTTGATGCTGAGTGTGGGGTTGTTGCTATGCGTCAGCCCTCTAACTTGTATAATTCTTCCTCTTTTAACCTTAAATTTTTACTGCATAAATGTGAAAAGTAGGTCATGTCAAGTTAAATTCAATAACTTCTATTTATTTGCTCTAAAACCTACTTTTTATTTCTATTTAAACTTAATTTTTATTAATTTTCTCACACTTTTTATTATAAAATAAATGTAAATTAAAGACTAACAGGAACGTCCTATAGAGTAGAGCGCCGGATGCTCCCGTAATCAACATAGTGGTGGTGAACATGGTGAGATGGTTCTTCAAATCCCCCCGGTCATATTTCTCCATCATTGGTAGTTTGTAGTTTGGGGGGTTGGTGCTGCCATGATCTCCTCCGTGAACGGATGAGCAGCGTAGAGGTTAGTCGAGTCAAGTTTGTCCATTCCTTTTGTCGACTGAGTATCACAATAGCCAGTCCCCTGTTGGGTGGTTCAGGTGTTGTGGTAGCTAGAGGCTTCTCATTCCTCTATCCTATGAGTACGTAACTCGTTGTTCTCCTGGCGCAGTTCTTCTACTATACGTTGTAGCATTTCAACCATGGTCACTAGCTTTAGTAGTTGATCATCTTTGTCTTGTAGTTGTTGGTTGAAGTTACCATCTTCCTAGTGGTTGTGATTGTTACGGGTGGTAACCATTATTGATATCTTAGGGTTTACTATTTTTTGTTGGAACCGTTTTACCGAGCCCCACAGTGGCACCAAAATGTTCACAATGAGTGTAGTAGTGACGCACAAAACCCTAGAGAAGTACTCTAGGAAATTAGGGTTGTATTTGGCTTAATAATGTGTCACTTAATTACAATTGGGGGGCTGTAAAGCCATTTATATAATCAATAAATAGAAGGAGAACAAGGGGTGTGGAGGCCCTAGATCTGGCCCATGTTAATGTGGGGGCAACCATATCCTTTTAGGGTCGGGTAGCATTTCCCATATTCTTTCCTAAAACGATGGAGAGAAGGGGTATCATGGGGCCCCCTTGATCCGGGGGGAACATCTAGTATATTTGAACATTAGCTTGAGTAAATTCTGTGTTTTTACACCTATATAGTAAAAATTAGTTCAATTTGATCATTTCCATCACAAAAGAAGCCTACCTAACCGTTCAAATTGTTCATGGAAAATAAAGAAAGCCTAATTATAGTGGTTACATGGGATAATTTTTAACCACGGGAAATTAGAACCATCGTGAACTAAATTGAACAAAAGAGAAAATAGGGGCTTGAGATGGAATTAGAATGGCTGCACTGACTTTCCAATTATTCTAAGTAAAGATCCTTGCTTAAAGAAAATAGATGGTTGGAGGTCTTGTAAATAAACAGAATGACCCAAATTTTATTTCTAATGCCATCAGGCTTCGTTGAAGAAAACTATTAGTTCCTATAACTTTTTGGGAAATTATAACATCTAACAAGGCATAAATACCAGACGAGCTTTTATAACATCAAGTATATACTTAAGAAAATCATTTCAATCAAGAATGATACTCATCCATTCCTTAGTTATCAATCCACATTTAGTTTTTTGATATTGCAGTTTTGGTAAAGCAACAAGAGTTGTTAAGGTTAAACCTTCCAAAAGAGATAACAAATGGGTGATTAGAATTGAAAGATTCAAGTAACAAAATAGCGAATAATCCAAACCCAAACATTGAGCCTTACTGTGACTTTTTCTCCTCAACCTCCAACACCTTCTATTCGGCATGTAGTAGATCCTCTGTCGCGCTCCTTTTCCTTGTCATTGCAAACAATAGACCACCACACTTACACCAATCATTGTTCTTCAGAGTAGAACGCCTCCACCACCTACGACCAAACATAATTTTCAATCATGAGCCACCACTGTCCCACTCTGGCAGCAACTCTGACCCATGGACCTTCCATCCTCAACATTGTCAACCATGTGTCCTAGCAATTGAAGCATCACCCTCATTTTATGGTCTTTCCTCTCTCCTTCAACACAGTGCTTCCACCACCCCCCGCCAACAAGACCACTATACTAAGTGTAACACCCCAATTTTCTGGACTCGAATTCTGATGTAATCTAAATAATTAAACAATAAAAATATGAATAAATTTTTTGCGTTTGAAATAATTTCAAAACACCTCCACAACCACATCAAGACTCGAACCACAGAAAACCAAAGTGTTAGATTTGTTTATCTAGAACTGGATTAGTAAATAGTTTGTCCATAACGGTATAAAAAATAACAAAGTTTATAGCGGAAGAAGAATGTGTATACCGGACATACACCTAGTCCCATATATGAAGATATGAAAAAAGGCTCGGCAAAGCATGCAAATATACAACATAAGCCTATTAGGCCACATCCAATCTTACACATAAATCATAAACATACAATGCCTAAGATATATAGGTATACCTATCTATATGGTCATACATCATACATCTCCAATATTCATATTCATAATTGACCATATCATTTCATCCTCAAGTCATAAATCTTCAACACATATACATTCCTAGAGTGGCTACATAATCGACACCATTATATTCATCAATTGGGTATGAATCCCAATAACCCCAATATTCATACATCATCCATATTAGTACATATTCACAAATTCATCCATCAAAATCAATAAATAACAACATCATAATATCAATTATATACACGACACAATAAATTATAATACATTCCATTACCACTATTTTACCTTCATAAAAGCTTTACTTTAAAATCATCCTCATCTTGTGGCATTCCTGCATCAATACTAAAAAATAGACCACATGAGAGAGTGAGTTATACATTTCAAATGACGATATGAATACAATTGAAATTATGTGCATATGCATATCAACATCATGTATGCTTTGCTAAATGCTAAACACATCAATAATCATCATAATCTATTCATTTCACAATATATATATAGATATCATGTATTTACCCATCATATCATAGCAAAGCAAGCATATACACATCTATTACAACGCCACAATGGGCCAACGTTGTCAATATCGGCTATTCAGGTCTTTTCTCAAAGCCATCATGGGATATCATCAATATCTTTAATAATAATAATTATGCCCTTCATTACATTAGGCCATAATATACATATCATCATATTCAATATCATTTTGTTGAAATTATATCATTTATCAATTTTATATGGTCTTTTAGGTACTCAATTACCCATCTCATCATCACTATACCATAATCTCAATCATCATCAATCATCATCATTATCATCTGGCATATCTCCATGCTATATGCAAATGCTCTTATAGCTAATACATATGCACAATGGAATAGACAATAAATAGGGATCCGACTGTGAGGATAAACACCAAGTGTGGGTCGAGCATAGGTGTGCTATTATGCCCCTACTGCAGTAGAAAAATGTGTACACATATCTCAAAGAATGCATGCATATCAACAACATCTTTTACTGGTACCAAACCGTCATCGCCCATCTGTAGCACTAGTCACCCTGTGACTTACGAATCAACAACATGGCCTCAACTGCCAAAAGTACTAACGGCCTCCCCTGAACACACATCGAGGGAGCCGTGCCCCGTCGGACACCGAGGTACTTGCTCATCACAGAGCCACCCGCTCACTGGGCCAACCACATAGGGTGCCTCGTCACCAAACTATGGGCAGCTTCGTGACTCACACACCAAGTCACAGAGGAACAACAAGAATGCTCGTGCACTGAGCCGCCCTCCCACTCGGCCAACCGGGGGAACCCCCTAATATTCCTTGCCAGCAGCGTATGATATGCCATGGATGCAATGCAATGTAAATCTAATGCATTTCTCACACTATGCATCCTAAATGCCACTCATCAAACATCATCATCATCATAATCACCAACACCACCATACACATCTTAGTGGATTTTATCATTGTTGGTTTTAGCCATTGTTTTTCAAGTTTTAAATGTGGCATTACATCTTAACATATTTCACATATATTTCTTGTCTTACCGGCAAGTCAATACTTGCGATCAACCACAATGGCATTATAACATCACAAATCATTTTTAACATTCATTTATCTTTCATCGATACCACCACATAATCTTTTAGTGGATTTTCATCTCATTATTCATCACCATTGTTTCATATATATATATATATACACTTATTGGTGTAGTATTCACAATAATTCATTAATATAATTCAAACCACACACACAAGATCATACTTGTATCACACAATGGTATACAACAAATCATCAATAACAACAATCAACTCAATGGACATTGTCCTTATGCAAGGAAGAGATTAACTTCATCATCTCTTATCAATCAACAGCGTATTTTCCTTAACTTATCAATTTACAATGCATACTATGTCATTCAATTACCCTTTCGTTGGTTTCAAAATCACTCAAGGGTATAACTCATAACCCCATCATCATATTCTAATTATCATCCTTTCATTATTCCATTTTAGGTGGTAAATATATCATAAACAATTTATCCTAGATGTACCAATCAATCCCAATCACCACCATGTTATATCATCATTATATTGCCCTCATACATTCCCTCAATCATATCATAATGTGAGGGAAAGGGGCCAACATAAGCCCATAATAAAGAAAATGGAATAAAACCAATTCTGGGGAAACTTGCACAAGTGAGACCCACATTTGCTTGAGCGAGATTAAGGTGGGGTGCTTGAGCTCCCCCAATTTCCCTTGAGTGAGAAGGGTTTCCAGCATCAGGCCCTGATCTCGCTTGAGCGAGCCACTCTCGCTCAAGCGAGATTTCTCCAGTGCCTAATTCAGGCTCGCTCGCTCGAGCGAGTGCGAGGCTTCCTAAAGCCAACCACTCACTCGGGCGGAAATACTCCAGTATCGATTTTATGCTTGCTCGCTTGAGCGAGACCCATCTAGGACCATTTTCTCCTCTCCCTCACTCAAGCGCGGCCACGCCTGCTTGTGCGAGATTCGTCCAGTATCTTACCAGCCTTTTTTATACGCATCTCGCATGAGCAAGGTTCATGCTCGCCTGAGTAAATTTTGGCTAGAAGCCACTCCCCTGATACAGGGGACTCTCGCTTGAGTGAGAATCCATCTCGCTTGAGCGAGATGACCATCACACGCCCAAAAACTTAAATTCTTTATTCCTCCTTGAATGCTACTATCCATCTATATAAAAATTGGCCTAGTTCAATATTATTCATATTTAAAACCACATACTTGGACCTAATTCCACAAGTTATACTTCTCCATTTTTATTCTAATTCATCATTTATATGATAGGGGTTTCAACATAATTTTCCATCATAACCACACATGTCATTGTGCATAATTATTATATCACCACTTCACAATTCAAGCAATTTATCTATTCATAGCTTTCCATTAACAATAATCCATGTCCAATAAAGGAACAATTCAACATTTATCCTCATCTCATATATTTATACATTCTCTATAACATCTATTAAAGCCAAGCCATCATACAACACATTATCTATTCAACATTTATCGCATTCATGGCAAGGCAATGCATGGGTTCATACATATACATAATTAACAATTATTCACTCATGCTATTTGAAATGCAAACTCCTCTCCTACCTCGAGAGAAGAACCGCAATCTAAATGCTCCGATTGCCTTGATTATTCTATATCATCATCCAGAATACAATCCTATCAATAATATATATATATATATATATATATATATATATGCTATTAACATACCATCATAAGGCATCATCTCTCAAAACCCATTATCAAGTCCTAGACTTGTCTAAACTCCAAATTCATACGCTTGTGTTAGGCTTCGGGAATTCCTTTCCCGAAACCAAGATCCTCTAGATATCAAAGGGGCTAAATAAATCCAACAACCTCAAATATCCACATCAATGAGTCCAATCATACTTTCTAAACCCAAAAGCCACTCTCATGACAACAAAATCATCAATCTCTTCATATATGCCAGAAGCCTCAATTCTATCCATTCTTAAGGATTCCACACAAATTGATAACCACCAATTCCAACCATTTTCACATATCATCATAAGCATGTTATCATCATCAAAGTGCCAACCAATGTAAACAGCATACGATGTTCCCCATGGTTATCTATCCTATGATTTGGGTTTCACATGCATATATCATCACACATAACATCAACTTAGCTCAAAAATTTATCTACATTAATAATCAATCCCAATACTTCTAAATATTCATTTCCTTATATAAAATCATTCCTAAGACATCAAAATCACTAAAACCATCAATTTGGCAAAAATCCCCAATTTATCACACTTAGGGTTTTCTCTAAAATCACCCAACAACAACTTCAACCCATTATAAAATTCATATGCAAACCTTAACCCTCATCCATTTCTAACACCAAACCACAATCAAGAATCACATTTTAAGCCATCCAAGCCTAGGGTTTACATCATTTCTACTAACAGCCATAAAACCCAATATCAATATTTTAAGCCTAAGCATCATTAACATCATCAATGGGCAAAAGAAGTTAGAAATCTTACCTCCAATCATATTCTTGGGAAAAATGAAAATGAAGGTGAAGAAGAGGGAAGATGATCCAAGTCTTGCTCCAATGTCCCTTACAAGCTTCATGAACCCATAAAATCCAAGCTTTTTGAGTGAAAATGGTGAATGAAGAGGGTGGAAGTGGGGGACGGTTTTCATAAAGAAAGAGGAGGAAGAAGGAAAAAGAAAATGAATGGGAGAGAGGGAGAAGCTACCAAAAATAAGAGAAGGAGAGAGGGAAGTTGTGTAAAAATTGGACATTGTCCAATGGTCCAAAGAGTGCATCATGTTACCTTTTACCAATGGGTAATAATTCCCATTACACAATGGACAAAAGGGTCAAGTGAGAAAAAGAGAAAAAGAGGCTATGGTCATGACAAGAGAAGAAATGGGATTTTGGATTTTCTTTTAATTCCATTTTGGCTCGTATTTTCCCGATTTTATAACTTATGTCATGTCTAATTAATCATTTCCCTAACACTAAAAATTATTTCAACATTACCATCGTAACCACAATAATTTTTTAAACATTCTAGACCCATCAATTATTTAACTTGACCAAGTGGGTCCCACATCATCTGTTAAATCATCCAGTTCCGGTAAATCTTAATTTACCGATAATTCACCTCTAATGTCAAATTAATTCTCCTATAATTATTGGACCATAAATAATTAATTACCATTATCCAATAAATTTATTTTCTTTAAAATTTAGGGTGTTATACTAAGCCACACCGTTCCCTCTATATTTACGGGAGACGAAAAAGATGAAGGGCTAGTTATCTTAACTCACAGCTAGCGGGATAAATTTTACTTTTCAACCTCGTCATTGATCTAATTCAATTAAGTTGTTTTTTTTAGTAATTAGATTAGAAACGATCTAATCAACCCTAGATTTAAAACTTGTAAATTCAAATATTTAATTAATACCAGATTTAATTTTACATGACAATGACTAGCTTTGCTTGTGGTTATATTGGTGTTCATGATTTTGATTTTTGTGTAATTTTGTAATTGTGATAGTAATTTCATACTCAACTTGGGTTTTATTTGTAATCATTGAGATTTGGTGGTTATATGTTGTTATTTTAAATGTTTAATATGAATTTTATAATGTTCAAAGTTTTCTATACTTTTATTTTCATAAAATTGATAACATGTTATGATTAATTGGATATCTAATTCAAACTAACTTAGATTGAATCAAATTTTAAAAAAACTACATAAATTCAATTCAACTCAATCCAATTAACTTTGATTGAATCATATTTGTTTGTTGATTATAATCCAACCTACTACTCGTTCAACCCTAAGTTGGTGTAAGTGGTGAGATACAATTTTATTTTATTTTTCATTTTTTCTCGCTTGACATTTTTTTATGCAAGATGGGAAAATAATTCACATGTCATTCAAATATTCGTTGTTAATACTTATGAAGCACCATATAAGCAATTTTATTAACTAGGTCATAGAAACATCTCAAAAAATACCAATTTGAACCAACTTTAAAAATATTAAGAATTTTTTTAAGTAAAAAATAAAAGAAATTAATTTGAGTCTAACCCAAAAAATAAGAGACCAAAAGTACAAGTTTATGTATAATAAATTACAAAAGTATCTCCATTTGAGTACCACATCAAATCTGAACCATTGGAAAAAAGAATATACCTTTTTAGATGGTTTATATGTATGTTTGCTTTAACGTTAGTGCTCTGTTTCCTTCCCTGAGATGGCGTTTGCTGGGCATGGTGGTTTTCTTCTCTATTTAGCCAGGTCATAGGTTTTCTGTTGGCGTTTCTGTTCTCCGTTGTAGGTGGTTGGTGAACGCCGTTTTACAGTGGTTTCTTCTATATACCCCCAACCTACCTCCATTCATTCTCCACTTTCGCGAGTACCGTGTGACTATTTTTCCTTTGAAGCTTCCTCTTTGATCCACTGCCATTGTTGTCAACAACCACAGATCTAAACAGGTAACCTTCGATCTCCTTTCTTTGCTTGTTTTTTCTGGTTTTCTAAACTATTGTTTCAATGGTGGTGAGGTTTCAGGTGGTGGCCGTAGGTGGTGTAACATCCTGGGTAATAAATTTAATTAATTATGAGGCATAGAATTTTTAAATGAATTATTTCAAAATATTATGAATTAAATTATATTAAGTGGCAAGATTTTAAGTTAATGAAGAGATTAATAAAGTATCTAATGATGGATAATTAAGAGATAAATTTTAAATTAAATTGCATTGGTGAATTATTAGTTACCGGAGGATAAAAGTAA
Source organism: Clitoria ternatea (assembly GCA_037962975.1). Lineage (NCBI taxonomy): Eukaryota > Viridiplantae > Streptophyta > Magnoliopsida > Fabales > Fabaceae > Clitoria > Clitoria ternatea. Next base: position 185,894,727 of record CM075669.1, read on the forward strand.
AATTTAATTAATTATGAAAAATAAAAGAAAAGAGAAAAGAATTAAGAAAGCAAAAAATAGAAAATAGAAAAGACAATGTGAAATTACCGAAATACCTTTGAGTGCAAAATTAATGTATACTTCATTTCTTCTTCATTTTCACGTGAATGTTTGAGAGAAAGAAACAGAGAAATACCATTGCCATGGTCGTGTGATCTTTGTGCCGATTGTCCTTTAATTTCACACAAACTTCAAATTGAACACATTTTTGGAATCTTAGGAACAAGGTAAGCTCATAGGTACTTTTAACTTCATGTTTTCCCTTTCTCTTTCTCTAAGCCAAATTTGGGTTTCATGGGGTTTGATGTGAGGAAGCTTTATTTTTCATTTTCATGGCATCTAAAGGTCGGGGAATGACTTATATGTTGTGGATGTTCCTAATTAGCTAGCGGGTATTGGTTTCAATGTTGTTAGGTTTTAAATTAAGGGTTGGAGAATTGTTAGGCGAGGTAGAATCTTGAAATCATTGTTGGAAATAGAGATGCTATCCCGAGGAGTCTGTGAAGTTATTAATGGATTCAAAGCTTTGAGAGCGCAGAATTAAGGTAAGGGGGTATGTCGGGTTAAGATTAATATAGAAAAGTTATGAACGCTATTCAACATATAGGAAAAAGGTAGATTATAGCCCCTTGGTTGTTTTCACTAAATTTTAGTAATTATATAATAACAGTTAAAGAACTGATGGTGAAGTAAGTTAATCGCGTAGACGTTTAGAATTAATTTATTGACTAGTAACTATTTAGAGTAGTGATTGTAGTGAGATATCAAAATATTATTAGAGTTTATATTTAAGTTGTAGAATGATGAGTTATAGTTTTTGCATGAGAATAATTGATAAATTGAAATCATGTAGATGAGTATAATATTAATTAAAAATGAATTGAATAAAGATCAAGTATGATGGAAACTAGGCAATGTTTGAATGTCGGCTTGTAGCATTAATTGCATGTGTATGCTAAGAACTGTGTTATGAATTGTTAACTAGATGTTGATAAGTTGAGAGACTAAAATTCAAATTGATTACGAAATATGGATTATATTTGAGTTTATAGAAATGTTATTGTCATAGTGGATGACATGATGATGATACGATGATAAATGAGAAGGTTGATGATTTTAAAAAGTCTATGACTTATGATAACTATTAGGCAATATGTATACGATGAACTTCTGTAGAGATGTATGATGTTATTGATGGCTAGATTATATGATGTTGATTTGTGCCCATGTATTGTCTGGTAATGATGATGAGGTTGATATATACATAATAAATTAGTATGATGAATTATTAATATTTAAAGAGTTATAAGATATTGTAACAATGAATTAAGAAGTATAATGAGGCATTGATGAAATTATTGCCTGAGTGGCTTATGTGATTGTCCCAGGGTGATGGTTATAAAGTCGGGACTAAGTCGTGATGAATTATTCAAATGATTATAAGAATTGATGATTTATAAATGCTATATATACATGTTGTATGGTGTAGACGGCCGATTGATATAGATTACCCCTCATTTTTTGCTCTAGTGGTTGGTTGTGGCGTGGTTGAGCTACCCAATGGTCAGGTAGGACCCAATGGTCAAGTGGGGAGCCAAGTAGGGTCTGGTGAACCAGGTAGGGTTCACGGGGTTTCAACTAGGACCCCCAACTGATGGCTGATCCTTTTAGTATTCAAATACTAGAGAGTCTTAATTCTATTGATTAAGAGTCAGTTGTGTGACATAAAACAATGATTTGATGATGATTGAGATTTTAATTGATGTTGTAAGTTAGTTAATGATGAAACTAAAAGTAGGGAAATAAGTTAAAGTGACGTTTACCCTTGATCCCATGTTTAGTTAATGATGTTATGATAAATGTGATATATGTGTGTATAGAGTTTAATGATGAGATGAAAATGGTGATACAATGATTTATGGATAGGTGACTGTGATTATTGTATGGTATGTATATATGTGTGAATATGTTGTTATTATGTGGCTTGAAGCTGATGGCATGTTGATGCTTGAGTAAGTTATGTGAAATTAGGCGATGTAGTGTGAAATGGTGATTTTTAACGGAGAGTCAAATGGAGTTTTGGTGGGATTCAAAATCCCTGAAGGGTACCGATGTTACCATAGAGACATTTGGGACATGTATGTGAGAAGAGACTGAAGTTTAGTTTGCATTTGAGATGTTTTGGTGCATAAAGTTGTGTAAATTACATTTTAGCACATAAGTTATTCATATAAAGGAATTTTTTAGTACAAACTGTGCTAGCGGCTCAAGATTGGGGAAAACATAATTCCCATGAAGTTTCAGGGCAATCAGAGTTAAAACAGACAAGTTAGGATGCAACAAAGTTGGTTTAGAGGTAAAACTACTACAAATCTCACTCAAGAGAGACTTTGGGTGAAAAAAGGTTAGTTTTTAGGTTATTTTTGCTCAAGTGAGAATAATCTCATTTGAGCAAGACCTAGAGGGGGAGTTTCTGGTGAATTATTGCTCAAGCGAGGCATTTCTCGCTCCAGCGAAAATCAAGCTCTCGCTGAAGTGAGCCAATTCTTGCTCAAGTGAGATTAGAATTTTCTCTCATTTTCTTCATGAAAGTTGTATAGAATTAAGTCGCGGATGCTTTCCGGCTGAAATTGCCTTAATCGGAGGTTCGTAGATCAAGTTATGCCCAAAATACTACAGAGTGTTCAGGCTAAAATTTTATGTGGACCGGTTCCACTTTTCCATAAATTGGGCAATCTTAGGGGCATAGTTGGCCCTCGGCCCCTTCATAACATTTATAGAAAATTGAATTGTGGAGGTGTACCAATTAGATTCACCTCGAATGATGTTTTGTAGCTCTAATTAGACATAAATTTCTAAGAAGTGCACAGAAAACTAGCGTGCTGAAAATTTTTCCTTAAACTTTTTAGACCAAGGTCTAAATTTTTGAGACCTATGACATTATGTAAAGTGAATTCAATTTAAATTGAGTTTAAATACATGATTTAAAATCTAATAATTAGGCAAAAAATTATAGGTGGTGGGTTTGGGTTTGTGGTGGTTATGAGGGTTTGTGTGTGGTAGCCATGAGAGATGGGTGATGATGTGGATGGTGATGGGAAAGATCATGGTGACCGTGAGAGGTGAGGACGGTTGCGAGGAGGTAACGATGGTCGTGGGTGTGGATGGTGATGTTGGGCATGGTGGACCATGAGTGTGGATCACTCGTTAGGGTATATGATAAAATCTGAGAGAATTGATGGTGGATGATTGGTTTGGATGGTGGTGCATGGGTGTGGATCATGGTTGTGGAGCATGTTAACTCTGATTGTATTTAATTAAAAAAATGTAATAATTTTTAGGGTTGATTTTTTATGATGTTGTGGTGATTTTTTTTGTTTGTAATTTTGCTTATGAAGTTGGAAATTAGTATGAGAATTGTTTTTATGTCATAATTTTCACTGAAAAACAACGATAGATTAATACATAGGAAAAACGTTTAGATACAAAATTTGATTAGGGTTTAGGGTTTCGATTGATTGATTAAGGCATGAAGATTAACATGGAATAACATTTTTAATTTTTAATGGCATATTGTTTATGTATGTATAAAATTAAATAAAAAATGTTAATTAAAAAATTAGACGTAAATTATGAGTATACAAATAAGGGATATTTATATTAATTTACAATAAAAATATAGAAGAAAAATGAGTTAAAGAATGTGATGCATAACTTAATTAATGTTTAGCATTTAGGGGAAATAATATACATAATTAAGGCTTTTTCATTAAGGATTTTCATTGTTATTAAGGAAATAAACACGATGTGAGCTATAAGGTGATAGATGTTTAGTGTTTAGGGAAATATAACATACATAATTAGAGATTTTTAATTAAGGGTGGTAATGGTTATTAAGAATATAAATACATAAAAAAATTAAAGTTGATAGATGTTTAGGGTTTAGGGGGAAATAATATATACATGATTATGATTTTTTAATAAGGGGAAAATGGTTATTAATAACTTATATAGTTCAGCAAAAAAAAATAAGAACCATGTAAGACATTAGTTAAAGCATGATTAGGGTTTAGGAGAAAAATATACATAATGATAAATATTATTAATGGATGTTTATGGTTATTCGCGGATGTCATATATAAAAAATAATGACTATAGTTAGAAAATTGATATTTTTGTGGTTGATTGTAGTATATTGAGAATGTCATCCCAATCCGATTACGTCATATGTTAAGTTTCAAGTATCAAACTCAAGTGCAGCTAGTGTGTGCCACAATGGCAATTCATAACTTCATTTGCAGATGTGCTCTGTATGTCATTGAGTTTGACAACGTCCCAGATATTGATGACAATAATGTCGAGCATCCAAATCAAACACATTATACACCAAATGATGAAATTGACACAATCTCATCCCCGAGCATTAGTATTGTTTATGACTCAATTAGGGCTTAAATTGTGCTGGCTAAATTTACCAATTAGTATGTAATAATATAAATTATTAATAGTATATTTAATATTATTAAACTCAATACATTTATTAATATATTTAATATATATATATTTAATAAGATTGAATATTATTTACAATATATATCATTATAATAATATATATATATAAATATATATTATTCATAATATACTTATTATAACATTATAAAATAATACTTTAACTTTTTTTATAATATTTTTAATATGGTATTTTAATATATCTTTATTAATAATTATTATTAATAAATATATTCTGTTCATATAATTTTTAATGGAATATTTTAATATACAATTTAAATATCATTCATAATAAATACACTAGTTTACTACTTCTTTTAACTAATACCCATTTTGGTAATTTTCACTCAAATTCTATTTTCCTAAAACAAGTTTACCAAAACATTTTTCAACCAAACACAATCATTACTTTCCAACTTACTTTTGCAACAAAATATTCAAACACAAATCACTATCTTCAAAACCTCCATTTTTACAACCACATTTTTAAAACCCGATTTTCAAATCATGTTTCATAAACCTTACACCAACTTTAAACCAAATAAATGCTTACTTTTCCACCAATAGAACTTAAGATACCATGCCTATCTTAAAATCCATCTCATTGGGCTCGTGAGTGATGATCAGATCAAGAAACGCATTAATATTCATGAACTTTTAAACTTCAATGTTCGTTACTTCAACTTTTCAAGTCCATTGAGATTTCAATATACTAAAAAATAGTAGTAGAATATGTTTTGAGTTTAATTAGTATGCTGAAGTCTATGTAAAAAGTCTTATATTAAATTAGAATTAATTTTAAATGTGATTTTTAAAATAATTATTATATAAATCAAGGATAATTACTTAAATGGTAATCTATAAATGTTGGTACAATTTTTTTTTTTACTGATGATGTATTTAAATTAAATTTATATAGTTTTAGGGTACTTCTCATAAGATCTTATAATTTTATACAAATTAATAAATTTAATTAATCTAATTAAATAAATTAAATTGTTAATTAATCTTATTATATTTTTAAAATTATCCCTTTGTCACACCCTAATTTTCTGGACCCGAATCCCGATGTAATCAAGATAAATATTTAATAAAAATACAAAATAAAACGCCCGTAAGTGTATACAAAATATTAGAGTTTACAGCGGAAGAAGAATGTGTATACAGGGCATATGTATAGTCCCATATATGAAGATATGAGAAAAGGCTCAACCAATCATGCAATTACATAATATAAGCCCATTAGGCCATGACAGACTATGCACATGAATCATAATCCTACATCATCAATTGTAAGTAGCCTCTATATAAGGTATTAATCATTAAATCAAATTATGAGCTATCCATTTCCTAGGGTCTTACATCCCTGATGCCTCAAATATAAATATATGATTATATAACACTCAAATCCACTGATCACATTCCATAATTGACCTCATGCATCACCAAATTGGTATCATTTTAAATATCACCATCATCAACATATATTGATATATATACATGTTTACAAATCACTATTTATCAATCTCGATATACACAAATCATTCATTACATCATGCTTAATAAATGCTACCGGCCAAGGCATTCTTTCACCACTATTTACCTTCACCAAAGCTTTACTTTAAAATTACATCCTCATCCCATGTTATTCCTACGTCAATGCGAAAAATGGACAACATAGGAGAGTGAGTTATACATTTCAAATGACGAATATGAATTCAATTGAGATTATGTGCATATGCATATTAACATCATGTATACTTTTCTAAAATCATCAATAATCATCATAATTCATTCATTCCAACAATATACATATACCATATTCATCAATCAACTCATAGCAAAGCAACACATATACACATCATTTCTCAATGCCATAATGGGCCAACATCATTGTCATCAACCATAGACAAACAAGCCCTTCATCACATTGGGCCATCATATACAACATCATCATATTCAATATCTTCTTGTTGTATTCATATTTTAAATGTTGTCTTTTAGGTATTCATTTACCCATCTCATCATTGTCATATCTCAAACTCAATCATCATCACAAATCATCATCTTTTGGCATATCTCCATACTATATGAAAATGCTCTTAGGCTAATGTATATGCACAATGGAATTATCAACAACAAATACGGATCTGACTATGGGAATAAACACCAATTGTGGGTTCAAGCATGATCACATACCATGCCCCTACTACAGTAGTATAATATGTACATATATCTCATAATACATGCATAATCACCAATTTTACTGGTACCAAACCGCATCGCCCATTTTGCAACACCGGTCACTTTCACCATGACTGCGGTAAACAACATAATCAACAATATAAGGTGTTGTGGGCCAACCATGACTAATATCATGGTAGCTATGATCCATAGGATCACTAGGGACACTTGTTCCTCAAGAGCCACCCCTCACAAGGGTCAACCACATGCAGCTCCCTGTAGCTTAGCATGGGCAGCTTTGTGACTTACACACCGAGTCACAGGGGAACAACAAGAATGCTCGTGCATAGAGTCGCCCTCCCACTGGGCCAACTCGGGGAATCCCCTAATATTCCTTACCAGCAACGTATGATATAACATGGATGCAAATGTCAATCAATGCATTTCTCACACTATGCATCCTATCATGCCCCTCATCAATCATCATCACCAACACCAACACCACCATACAAACATCAACAACATGTATCAATCTTTCATCAATATCACCACATAATCTCTTAGTGGATTTTCATCTTATTTATCATTACCATTGTTTCATATATTAGTGTGGCATCACAATAATTCACAATATAATTCAAACTACACATACACATGGTCACACTTGTATTCATCACAATGGCATTCAACAAATCGTTAACAATAACAATCATCCTTTTATTCAAGGAAATGATCAACAATCATCATCCATCATTATTCATTATTGATATCATCTCTGATTCATCAATTGAACACAAACACATTTTCATCCAACTGTCCCCATATTAGCTTCATCATTAACAGGGAGTGTCATACAACCACATCATTTAATTTTCACCATATGATATTATTAGTGGTAGAAAATTCATGTTTTCATAACATGTCTTAGGCACACACTCACATCATGCCAACATCCTAATTCAATATCAAACACCACTAAGACATACAACAATCATATACCCCTAATACAATCTCTTGTTTTTACATAATAAAAGGGGTTTTGGGTAAGAATAAGCTCATGACAAATTTTAACACTAAAACATATGAGAAAAGTTCATTTTTAGTCTTAAAAATAGTGGGACATGTCACAAATATCACCTATTAGTCCCAATTTGACAATCATAAAAAGTTCGGTTTAAAACCCTCTTAAATTTGAGTTTTACAATGCAGTGGGTGCGGTGTTTTACATCTAATGGGAGTTAGAAAACTCCAATTAAGGTTAGACTAATTTTCACACCTGTGTAACATAATTATCTACAACTTTCATGAAGAAGTTGGAGGCCAAAGGAGCCAAAAACAGCAAGTGAAAAACAATAGTTGAAAAAAATGCTGACAGTGGCCAAAAACAGGGCCATGAATCGATTCAAGCACACCATGAATCGATTCATGCGTGTTGAAACTCCAAATAGTGGAAATAGAGGGCTTTGAATGGATTCAAACCCCTCATGAATCAATTTACACGTTTTTAAAACCCAAAATAGTGAAAATAGAGGCCCTTTAATCAATTCAAGCCTATATGAATCGATTCAAGCAATTCCAAGGGGCTTTGAATCGATTCAAGAAAATTGTGAATCGATTCAGACAATTCCAATAGCCCTTGAATTAATTCAAGACTATCCTGAATTGATTCAAGACAACATTTATGCAGAAAAATGCCCAAAAGCTAGTTTTTCTAACTTCTGAGTACCCTAATTCACTCATATGAATTCCAAACGCCACCAAATTTTGACACCATCAGTTATACACCATTTATGACGTGTAGCAACTGGACGCACTCAAAAATTTCCAAAAATAAGGGACTTATGTGCAAATATGCGTTTTGCCCATTTTAAGGCATTTTATGCAACTCAAGGGTCAATTCTCAATGGAATTGGCCCATTCCTGTTTCTACAAGTTTTAAATCATGCATAAGCGTTATTAGAACTATTTTGTGGCATTCAACCACACTAAAACTCAATATAGCCCTATTAGTATCTCAATTATGCATAACATCATAAACACAACATCACAATTTGAACAATCCATCCATCTATGGATTTCCATCAACAATTAAATCATGCCAATCAAAAGGGACCACTAAACATTCATCATCATCTCATATATATGCAACTCCCAAACATTCAACAAATTGCCAAGCCTATCATCCATCACATTACCAATCATCTCATCATTCAAAATAATCATGGCAAGACAAGCATGAGTACATTAATATACATTAGACATCAATTATTCATTCATGCAATTGAAATTTAAACTCTTCCCCTACCTCGAGAGAAGAACCGTAATGATCTGCACGTTCTAAACGTTCCGCCACATTTCCCGGGATACCATCTACACATTCCACATATATATACGCACACTAAATTAATGAGCCATCACAAGGCATCATCACAAGTTTAAGTAATTGACAACATCTTTTAGAGTTCAATATCAACTCATAATGTTCTTTACCAACGATTCGGGGTTAGAGCATAATGGACGTTGAATCAAGAGGATCTACTGCTGGATAGATACCTTTGGTCGCTATAACACCCCGATTTTCTGGACTCAAATCCCGATGTAATCAAGATAATTAAATAATAAAAATACGAATAAATTTTTTGCCTTTGACATAATTTCAAAACACCACCATGACTGCATCAAGACTCGAACCACAGAAAACCAAAGGGTGAGATTTGATAATCAATAACTGGATCACTAAATAGTTTGCCCATAACGGTATACAAAATAACAGAGTTTATAGTAGAAGAAAAATGTGTATACCGGACGTATGCCTAGTCCCATATATGAGGATATGAGAAAAGGCTCGGTAAGCATGCAAAGGCATATCATAAGCATAATAGACAACCATCATCTTTTCACATAATCTCATGAATATACAATGCCTAAGATATATGTATATACATATCTATATGGTCATGCATCATACATCTCCAATACTCATAATCTATAATTGACCATATTCAATTCATCCTTAAAGTCATACATTATTAACACTTATACATTATTCATATTACATCCACCAATAACAGTAATTATCAACAATCTTATATACATTTATCCATAATGAAATAATTCATAAATACTGCCAGCCAAGGCATTTCATTACCACTATTTTACCTTCACCAAAGCTTACTTTAAAAATCATCCTCACCCCATGATATTCCTGCATCAATACTAAAAAGTAGACCATATGGGAGAGTAAGTTATACATTTCAAATGACAATATGAATACAATTGAAATTATATGGATATGCATATCAATATCATGTATGCTTTGCTAAACACATCAACAATTATCATTATCTATTCATTTCACAATATATATATCATGTATTCACCCATCATATCATAGCAAACCAAGCATATACACATCTATAACAATGCCACAATGGGCCAACGTCGTCAATATCGACTATTCTGGTCTTTTCTCAAAGCCACCATGGGCTATCATCAATATCATTAATCATAATAATTATGCCCTTCATTACATTGGGCCATAATCTATATATCGTCATATTCAATATCGTTTTATTGTAATTATATCATTTATCAAGTTTATGTGGTCTTTTAGGTACTTAATTACCCATCTCATCAACACCATACCACAATCTCAATCATCATCAATCATCATTAACATATGACATATCTGCATGCTATATGCAAATGCTCTTATGGCTAATGCGTATGCACAATGGAATAGACAACAAATACAGATCGGACTGTGGGAATAAACACTAAATTATGGGTCGAGCATAGGTGTGCTACTATGCCCCTACTGTAGTAGAAAAATGTGTACACATTATCTCAAAGCATGCATGCATATCAACAACATCTTTTACTGGTACCAAACCATTATCGCCCATCTGTAGCACTAGTCACCCCGTGACTTGCGGATCAACAACATGGCCTTAACTGCTAAAAGTGCTACGGGCCCTTCCTGAACACACATCGAGAGAGTCGTGCCCCGTCAGACACCGAGGTACTTTCTCATCATAGAGCCGCCCGCCCACTAGGCCAACCACATAGGGTGCCTCGTCACCAAACTATAGGCAGCTTCGTGACTCACACATTAAGTCACAGGGGAAACAACAAGAATGCTCGTGCACTGAGCCGCCCTCCCACTGGGCCAACCGGGGGAACCCCCTAATATTCCTTACTGGCAGTGTATGATATGCCATGGATGCAATGCAAATCAAATGCATTTCTCACACTGTGCATCCTAAATGCCACTCGTCAAACATCATCATCATAATCACCAACACCATGATACACACCTTAGTGGATTTTATCATTGTTGGTTTTAGCCATTGTTTTTCAAGTTTTATATGTGGCATTTTCATCTCGATATATCATATATTATACATGCAAGTCAACACTTGCAATCAACCACAATGGCATCACATACGTTATTAACATTTATCCATTATTCATCAATATCACCACATATTCATTTAGTGGATTTTCATCTCATTATTCATCACCATTGTTTCATATACATATATGTTGGTGTGGTATTCACAATAATTCATTAATATAATTCTAACCACACATACAAGGTCACACTTGTATCACACATAATGGTATTCTATAATTCATCAATAATAACAATCACTCTTTATTCAAAGAAGTGATCAACATCATCGTCTATCATTATTCATTATCAATGTCATTTTCGATTTATTGACTTATAACAAATATTATGTCATTGAATCATCCCATCATTGGTTTTATAATCATCCAAGGATGTATCTTACAACCCCATCATCAAACTCTCATTATCATTCCTTCCTATCCCATTCTTGGTGGTGAATATATCATAAATAAATCATTCCAAATGTATCAATTAATTCCAATTACCACCATGACATGCCATCATCAAATACCCTATACATTTTCCCCTCAAGTTACTCATAATATAAAGGAAGGGATCCATCATACGCCCAAAACAAGAAAATGAAATGAAATTCAATTATGGGAAACTCGCTCAAGCGAGATTCACCTTCACTTGAGCGAGATCAATATACCTCGCTTAGGCGAGACCTCTTGCGTGAGTGAAATGCCTCCAGTAACGTTTCTACGCTCACTCGCTTGAGCGAGACTCCTCTCAACTGGTCACTCGCCTGAGCGAGAAGAAGATGGGTCGCTTGAGCGCCCCCAATTTCCCTTGAGCGAGAAGAATTTTAAGCATCAAGCCCTGATCTTGCTTGAACAGGCCACTCTTGCTTGAGCGAGATTCCTCCAGTGTCTCATTTCAGGCTCGCTCGCTCGAGCGAGACTCCACCAACTTCATTACTCGCTTAAGCGAGATTCACCCAGAACCATTTTTCTATCTCACTCGCTCAAGCGCAGCAACACCTGCTTGAGCAAGATGCGTCCAGTAAGCATTCCTCTGTCTTACAAGCATCTCGCTTGAGCAAAACATCTTCTCACCTAAGCGAGATTGGGCCAGAGGCCACCCCTCTGATGCATGGGACTCTTGCTTGAGCGAGATCCTAACTCGCTTGAGTGAGATAACTAGTACACGCCCAAAAACTCAAGTTTTTCACTCCCTTTCACATGCCAATATCCTTCTCATACATAGTTGGCCTAATTTAACACCTTACATATATTTATTCATGCATTTAGGCCTATTCTAACAACTAAACCTCACCATTTTCAATTCTAATTCATTTAACTACTTAAGGGGATTTTAACACTAATTTTCATCATAGCCACACATATCATTGTGCATAATTATCTTAAACGCTATTTCACACCTCAAGTGAGTTATCTATTCATATATTTTCATTACCAATAATTCATGTCCAACAAGGGACATCCCAACACTTATCATCATATATATATATATATATTGATCCGGTCTTGATACCGGTATCCGATCTACAAGACATATTTTAACGTCTTTGTCAATTCACCAATGTGGAACCGGTGTCATCAATATACATCCGGACTCTAATCCCGTATCAGGCGCTCTCCCTATACCGGTTGTCCAAGATAACACCATGACACCGGATAACATACATGTCACTATACAGAAGACAAAAGGCATTGCTACAGGGATCGATCAATAATTCCTTACACTACGAACCAAAATCTGCTCACGGGAATGGTCAATTTGTCCCTTAATTCTAGCCTATACTCCATACGCTCAATATAAAATGGCCACTTGACCCAATCATACTGGTAAGTGTGCAATAAAAATAATAATTTAAAGTGTTATTGGAGGTTAGTGGTTCCTCACTAATGGATCCTCGAATACCGAGCCAATCAGTTATATGAACTCTCTTCATCAATGAAGGGAGGGATCTTTTTTGACTCGATCAACTTACAATTACTCTCTGAAAACATTCCTCACTTGGAATATCACCACTGACTTGAGCGTTGGAGAATCTTTGCAGGTGACACTACCTTTCGCCCATATCAACGCGTAAGGACGGTGTGAAGGACCTCCAGGACGCCCTATCCGCTCTCATTATACAGAGACATCGGATATGTAATCCGGATACTCATATAACCGGTCTTCAGAGACGTAATAATCTTACTATTTGTGATTGACCTGACACCGGATCTCTTGACCCCAATTCAGGACAGATCATTGGCACGCCCAGTGGGACACGATAAAGTTATTCCCATATCCTGTGAAAGAACAAGTAATCATCAATGGAAGGCGAAGCACATGATTTCGTGGAGATTCAACCTGAAGGCAGGACCAACCCCAACGCCTTCAGGAAGCTTAACTTCGATTCTCATGGGGGCAGCTCAAAGAAGTTAGTACCAGTGTCTAGCCCCGATCCTCGTGATGAGTTGATCAGTCAACTCCAAAGAGAACTCACAGAATTGCGAAGAGAGAGAAGGCAGAGTGAGGACAAGGAGTCATCTCGCACAATAGACACTCCCCATACAACCGATGGAGAAAAATCCACAACTCTCCAATACTCAAACATCCCCACGTTTGAGGGGAGAGAACAGACCCACGATTCTAATGATGGAGCTGCTCGGGGAAGGAGGGAGCTAATTACAGCACCACCGGTAACATACAAACTCAAAGTTCCTTTTTCAAGGAGATTTATGAGTGTCCACATCCTTAAACATCTGCAAACCACTCAGCCTCTTTCCATTGGAAAGTATAATGGCGAAACTGATCCTACTAAGCATCTTGATGCTTACGTATTCGAAGCCATGTACTTGGGGGCTGATGAAGACGTAATGTGTCAGATGTTCCCGCGAACATTGTCAGAAGAGGCCCTCGGCTGGTTCAAAGGTTTACCTTCTAGATCCATAGATTCCTGGGCTGAAATGGCAGCTACTTTTGAAACTCACTTTGTCATCTCTAGAGATGTTCCCAGAACATCTCATACTTTGGCCCAAATTAAGCAGGGTGAAAATGAAACCTTAAAGGATTTCCTGAAGAGGTTCTACAAGGAAGCATCCCTGGTTCCTAACCTCACAGAATCCATTAAGTTGCATATCGTTATCGAGGCACTGCAGCTAGGATCAGCCTTTGCTCTCTCACTAGCAAAAAGCCCGCCAACAACATTTGAGGTGTTTAGGAAAAAAGCCTCAAAGTATGTGAGTATAGAGATGCACCTAGAAGCTATGGCTGCAAAGAAAAAGCCACCAACACCACCTTCATAGCCGCGGAGAGATAAGGAGAAAATGAGGTCAGAACGCATGGAGAGGCCATTCAACAACCCCAAGGTTAATAACTCCTCTCCTCGACCTCGAGAAAGGCGTGTTAATTCCTTTAGACATTATGCACCTCTGTCAGCCAGGCCATCTCAAATTTTGAGAGAAGTAGGATGGCCAGCCTTCAGCATCTATGGCATCAGGAGGCCACCCCCTGTGAAGAGACTAGGGAATCCCCGTAAGTACTGACTTTCATGAATAAACAGGTCATTCCACTGATGAATGCCAAGCTCTAAAGAACGCAATCGAAATGTTAATTAGAGAAGGCAAATTAAAGCAGTACCTGTTCAAAGAAAAATCCTTTGACAGGGTAGATCAGAATGAGAAAAGAGAAAGAGATCCAGACGATGGGGATGACAATAACCGTAATCCGGTTAGAAAATTCTCTGCTGCGGAGAAACAGAAAGGTGCAATGACTGATGATACAGCACACAGAGATGACATGCCTCAGCAACAGTGTCAAGGCCGGTGTGAAGTCATTGATATGATCGCTGAAGGGTTCGCTGGGGGAGGAGCTTCAATTACAGCCCGAAAGAATCATCATAGAATGATTCTGTCTGTACAAGGAAAAGTTAAAGACAATCGACCTTACAGAGGAGGGGTTGAAGCTCCAATAATTTCATTCTCTGATGAGGATTTTGGTCCTACCATTCCTGGTGGAGATAATGCTGTAGTCATCGTTGCAGTGATAGCCAACAAGGACGTCCGAAGAATCCTTGTTGACCAGGGAAGTTCCTGTGATGTTATTTTTTATAATTGCTTTAAAAGAATGGGTTTTAATGACTCAGACTTACAGCCTTACACACAGGAACTAACAGCTTTCAATGCTGCAAAGCAACTAACAAAGGGATACCTTGACACCCTTATCTCTTTTAAAGGTGAGCCAGGAGCCAGAACGGTTAAATCCCGAGTGCTGGTAATTGATGTCGAGTCACCGTTCAATTACCCCGATAGGCTATTCCTTTCATCCTTCCTCTATGTTATTTACGAAATCTGGTTCTTTTAGGGTTATAGTTGATGGTTATTTCTCAATTCCATCTCTATTCCAGAACCGTACATGAGATTTTCACTTCATACGGCTCCTCACGAATGAAACGATTCAAAAATATATTAAAATATATATAACATATCAATTTAATCGATACAATAATATACATTAAGACGACTTTGCGGAGACCTGTGTTTTTGGTAAACAGTCGCCCGGGCCTGGTCACTGCGACCCCCTTTGTGAGGAGGCACCCCTTCTCCTGAAGTTACGGGGCTATTTTGCCGAGTTCCTTAGAGAGAGTTGTCTCGCCATAGGACGCCTCACCCTGAATACTATGGAGGCAGTCGTGTCAACTCCACATCTCCTTATCAAGTTTATCGATAAGGACAATGCTATTTCATCCATCTGAGGTGACCAAGAGATGGCCAAGTACTGTTACAACCTGAGCCAAAATATGAAAAAGTTGGAAGCCTCCAATAAAAAGAGGAAACTCAATGATTATGGGACAGCTGTTGGTTCTGTGAGCCTTGTCGACCTGGACCCTAGGGCGAATTTACACATTGATCCGTCCAACCCGTCAAAGCCCACACCAGATGGAACTTCCAGGGACATCGTATTGGGAGATTCTCCAGAAAAGGTCACCCATATTAATGACAAGCTAGATACAGAAATGGAGCAGCGACTGTTGATGCTCCTACAGGAGTTCAAAGACCTCTTTGCATGGACTGCAGCCGATATGCCTGGCATAGATCCTACTTTCTGTTGTCATAAATTGTCCGTCTACCCAGAGACGAAACCGGTTACCCAAAAGAAGAGAAGATTGGGACCAGAGAAACAAAAAGCAGCTTTCCAACAAACCGAGGAATTGCTGAAGGCCGGATTTATCAAGGAAATCCGTTATTCCTCTTGGCTTTCAAATGTAGTAATGGTCTGGAAAGCCAATGGCAAATGGAGAATATGCATCGACTATGTGGACCTTAACTGTTGCTGTCCAAAGGATCCTTATCCTCTTCCTAACATAGATCGGATGGTGGATGATTCCTCTAGTTATCAGTACCTGAGCT
Organism: Clitoria ternatea; assembly: GCA_037962975.1. NCBI lineage: Eukaryota > Viridiplantae > Streptophyta > Magnoliopsida > Fabales > Fabaceae > Clitoria > Clitoria ternatea. The sequence goes on from CM075669.1 coordinate 185,911,239, forward strand.
TCATGGATGCGTACTCAGGTTACAACCAAATTCCGATGTGCGAGGAGGATCAGGAGAAAACAGCTTTCATCAATGATCGTGGTGTCTTTTGCTACACTGTTATGCCCTTCAGCCTGAAGAATACTAGAGCCACATACCAGCGTATGATCAATAAGGTGTTTGAGGGCATGCACACCAAACTTGTTGAGGTGCACATTGACGACATCATAGCCAAGACATCGGTTGGGGTGATCATATTGAAGACCTATGCCAAGTGTTTATCCGTTTGAGAGAATTTAACATGAGGCTAAACCCATTGAAATGCACTTTCGCTGTCCCAGCTGGGAAGTTTTTAGGTTTCATGTTAACTCAACATGGTATCGAAGCCAATCCAGGGAAATACCAAACGATTCTCAATATGCAGAGTCCAAAGAATCTGAGAGAAGTCCAATCCCTAAATGGCAAAGTAGCAGCCTTGGCACGGTTCATGCCAAAGATGGCTCACAGGTCACTTCCTCTGTATAAAGTGCTGAAAAAGTCCAAGAAATTCAAGTGGGACAGGAACAAGAACAAGCATTCCAAGAACTTAAGGAGGTGTTGTCCAAACCTCCTATTCATACGAAGCCTGACCCCGAGGACACGCTCATCCTATACTTGGCTATTTTAGATGAAGCTTTGGGCGTTGCCTTAGTAAAAGAAACTTCTGATGGATAGAGGCCGGTCTACTTCACCAGCAAAACATTACAAGGTGCTGAGATCCGGTATCAAAAAATTGAAAAGGCCGCCCTCGCCGTTGTTTGGGCCTCTCGACGGCTACGTTCGTATTTTCACGCACACCCAATCTTTGTAAGAACGGATCTACCACTCCGCTCTGTGTTAATCAACCCTGACCTCGCTGGTAGGATGATCAAATGGTCTATTGAACTCTCAGAGTTTGATATATCCTATGAACCTCGAGGCGCTATTAAAGCTCAGGTCCTGGCCGATTTCATTATGGAAATGACAGGGATAGATCCAGATACACCTTGTGTCCATTGGACCATCTATGTCGATGGTTCATCGAATCAAAAGGGCTCTGGAGCAGGCGTAGTTCTCGAAAGTGACAATGGAGTACACTTGGAGATCTCCCTTCGTTTTAATTTCAAAACTTCCAACAACCAAGCTGAATACGAAGCTTGTTTGGCCAGACTACGAGCCGCGATTGATATCGGAGCCTCTGAGGCGACGCTATGCAATGATTCACAACTCGTGATTTCACAGATCCTAGGAGATTAACAAGCTCGTGAGCCTCAACTCCAATTGTACTTAAACTGTGTCAAAGAGTTGAGAGAGAAATTCTCAAAAATGGAATTTAAACATGTTCCACGCGAAGAGAATACAAGAGCGGATATACTCTCTAGATTGGCAAGCACCAAAAAGCCAGGCAGCACCACAACGTTGGTCCAGAGCACACTGACGTCACCCAACATTCCTCTTTTCCCTTCTCTAAATGCCATAATGACCAATTCCCTTTATGGTAACACATGGATGGCCCCCTACATCCGTTATTTGGCCGATGGGTAGTTGCCTACTGATGAGAAGGAAAAGAAGAGAATAAAGAGGGAACTGCCATACTTCACTATGATAGATGGTAACCTCTACAGAAGGACACTCTCAGTACCTTACTTAATCTGTCTAAGAGAGAATGAAGTACATGAAGTAATGGAGGAAGTGTACGAAGGACAATGTGGACACCACGCCGGAGGAAGAAGTCTGATGAGAAAAATCCTCTGAGCGGGATATTGGTGGCCCACAATGAAGCAGGACTCCATTGACTTTGTCAAGAAATGCGATGCCTGCCAAAAATTTTCTAATCTTCACCACACACCGGCAGAAGAACTCTTCACATCCACTGTTCCATGGCCGTTCTACCAATGGGGATTGGATATTTTGGGCCCTTTCCTAACTGCTCCTGGGGGCATCAAATATCTCATTGTAGGGGTCGATTATTTCACTAAGTGGATTGAAGCAGAGCCGGTGGTGCATATTACTTCAGCCCGAACTCGTCGTTTTATGTATGAAAATATTATAATACGATTTGGAGTCCCAGCACGGGTTATCACAGACAATGGCACCCAATTCACGGACAGGAAATTTACAGATTTACTTGAAGGGTTAGGAATAACCTAGATATTTTCCTCCGTCGAACATCCCCAAACTAACGGCCAGGCTGAGATGGCCAACAGGGAGGTGCTGAAAGGACTAAAGAGACGTCTTGGTGAAGCCAAGGGAGGATGGACAGACCAGTTGTGTCACGTCCTTTGGGCATATCGCACAACGCCTCATTCTTCCACCAATGAATCCCCATATCGCCTGACCTATGGAGTGGAGGCAATGATACCTATGGAACTGCAAATTGCTTCTACCAGGGTCAAGTACTTCTCTGAAGAAAGCAATAACGTTAACTTGGCATCAGAAATGGATGTCGTACAAGAACTCAGAGAAGAAGCATTCATTAGAGATCAGGCCATCAAAGCCAAAGTCGCCATTCGATACAACAAACGAGTCCAATCAAGGACTTTCAACGTCGGAGATTTGGTTTTGAGGAAAGCAAGTGTGGGAAACAAATTCGCTCATCAAGGCAAACTAGCCCCAAACTGGGAAGGCCCATATAGGGTATCCGAGATTGCTGGAAAAGGCTCTTACCGCCTTGAAAAACTTGATAGCACTCCAATCCGAAACAAGTGGAATACCCAGAACTTGCGCATTTATTATAGCTAGCTGCTGGAGCAACATGCACTCTTTTCTCCTCACTTGAGATTGTTCAACGGAGAAATCATTATATCATAATCCCAGCTATGCTTTTATTGTAATTCTTATTTTTTCTCAATAAGAATCTCATACATCAACTTAACTCTTTCAAATTTTTCTTATGCTGTGATTTTCAGTCTATCCGGCGTGCATAAACATATTCAGGACGGATGATCTCAACTACCCATTCTGTAGTTGACGATGTAACTCCTCGAATATGTGCAAGTAAAGGAAGACCTGGGCGCAGTAGGATCAGACCTTTATATAAGGCTGTACCGAACCCCATTCAAAGGCCCAGATTGTAGGATTAAACCGAACTCTGGGTACGGTTAGTAAGTTTGGCTGAACACCGTTGAAGGCTTGGATTGTAGGACCAAACCGAACTCTAAGTACGGATAGCAGGTATGACCGAACACCGGAGAAGGCTTGGGCGCAGTAAGCTGGTTCTCCTACAAGACCACGCTGAACCCCGAGTAACGGGCGCAGTAGGTTCAGGATTAGCCCTGATCTGAACCCCGTGTTGAAGACTCGGATTGTAGGATTGAACCGAACTCCGAGTACGACTAGTAGGTTTGGCCGAACATCGGTGAAGAATAGTGAATGGATAAAACCTAACACCGACTGAAGAACGGTTAGTAGGGTAAAACCGAACCCCAGTGAAAGGCTTAGACTGTAGGATCGAACCGAACTCCAAATACAACAAGTAAGTGATACCGAACTCTAAATTTCCCAGAAGCACTTCTCCTGGAAATTCTTCAATCGGTAATACTTTCTGTTGAAATTCTTTATTCGGGAACATTTTAACTTCAAAGGCTCGGGTCATATTTTATCGAAGCCCGACTCATTATTTCCGACTCAGGAATAATTCACTCGGGCATGTCTCTATCTGAGGCGTATTCACCCGAAGCATTTCATTAGGAAATTCTCCATTCTTTACCGTGCCATGAAGGAATCAAAGATATTCCATTCGGTGCCATGCCACGCGGGAATTGGAAGTATTTCGCTCGGTCTTTTTCCTACTCAGAAATGCTCCACTCGAAGCTATGATATTCGAAAATGCTTTACTCAGTGAAATCCCATGCTAAAGTGCCATACTTGGGATTATTCAGAATCGCTGAAAAGTACTTCCTTTAGGAATTCCCCACTCGGAAATACTTCCCTTAGAATTCCTTACTCAGAAATGCCTCAAGTTCGATACTATACTATTTAAATTCTTCAGTCGGCAATATTTCATCGAGATCCGACTCACAAAGAATCAATCATCACTCTCATTAACTTTGCTCGGAAATACTTTTCCTTAGAATTCCTTACTCGGAAACACTTCAAATTTAGTTCCCGACTTATGAATTCTTTAAGTCGAAAATATTTCACTTCGGAGTTCTAATCAGCAATTATTCACTCGGAATATCTCCATCTGAAACGTATATATGCAAACTCAGAACCTTTCTCAGACCAAAGGTATTTCCACTAAAATAGCCCACTCGGAAATTTTTCGCTTGGCGCTATACTACGAAGAGTCAAAAATGTTTCACTCGGTGCAATCCTAATTAGTAGTGTTGTACTCGGAAATACTCCACTCGGGAGAATTTGCACTTAGAAAACTCAAGCCTGAATGAAAACTCGGATTGTAAGGCTAAAACTGAACTCTGAGTGTAGTAAGCACAATCAAACCGAGTGCGGCTGAAGAATCACTCAGAGCCTTCCACTCAGGAAAGTTCAATCAGAACTCTTTACTCAGAAAGATTTACTTTGAAAGCTTCCACTTGGAGCTCTCAGTCAGAAGAACTCCCACTCGGAATTCTCAATCAAAATAAATTCCACTCGGAGGTATCACTCAAAATTGTCCTTGACGAAAAATAAGACTTAGTTAAAACGTATATACTTTTACTGAGCAACTCGAGGGGTAATGGAATTTCCCGGGTAACATGGCCAGAACCAGCCTCACTCGGAGTCACTCATTCAGAGTCAGTTGCTCACCCAGAACTGATCACCCAATAATGCTTGGGGACAGTATCCAGTGACTAACGAGTATTCCGAAGGATGAACACTTAGTAAAACATCCTCGCGATTACTTCCCCTCAAGGCTAACACTACAAGCCGTTCTCATGATGACAACATGTTTCACCACAACAGCAGACCTCATTATGGTACTTATAATTGAAAGCCTAATCATCGAAGATTAAGGAACACCTTTTACCGGGCTCGCATGATTTAAATAAACAATTTCGTCACACTACAATATCAATACGACAAAAGATATTCTATCTTTTCTATCAAACCTAGCCTTTGGTTATTTAAGTACCTATACATGAGAACTAAACTTATTTGCTGCTGTCCGATGTAGTATTTATGCGTCTAAATCCGGAATGGATCATTACACATACAATGATTCTATTAAAATTATTCTCAACAGACAAACGTATAAAGCAAGTTGTCTTTTTATTGATCAGATCTTGAATTACATAAGAATTGATTAACTGATCCGGAGCTGATCCCGGAACACAGCAGATTTGAATCAGTAAAGACTAAAGACAAGGAAGGCACTATTTCTGTTGGCTTGTCTCTCCGCCCTTTCCTTTGCCTTTATCTCCGGCCTCGCCTTCCCCATCACCAGCAGCTTTGCCTACATCAGCACTTGTTCCTTCATTTCTAGGCTGATTGGTGACAGGGGTCAGAAGAGAAGGTCCCATTGACTGGCCTTTGGGGAGAGGAGCTAGCTTATACATGGTGTTTGGCGGTTCCTCCTGACGATCGTCAACCAAAGCTACGAGTTTCCCTCCATGAAACTCATAGAACAGATCAATACCGTTCAAATTAAGTTCCACTTTGGGATTCTGGTACTGAATTTGACGAATAGCCAACCCAAAAGATTCCTCGACTGCTTGGACACAGATATCCACAGCCTCTTCCGCTCGGGTATTCACAATAGTCAAATCCGCTTTCAGAACTTTGACCTCGTCATTCGAACTCGCCAACTTCAGTAACAACTCCTTCTCCTTACGAGCCCAGTCTTCAACTCCTTGGGAGTAAACAACCTTGGCTTCTTTTAGTTTCTCTCCCAACTTGGCCGAATGCTCCTTCTCCATACAGAGGCTGGTATGGAGGTCGGAATTGATTTTCTTCTGATCAACAACTTGAGCCTCCAACTCTTTAACAAGATATTTCAGCCTGGAGATTTCTTCGTCTTTCTGGTACCCTTCTTCCTTGGAAGCCTCCAACCGACTTTCCAAGCGAAGAATGTTCGCTCTGTCCTTAGCCGCGGCAACGTTCAGATCGTTAACCTTGCCCGTTAACTGGCCAAGTTTTTCATTATCTTCTGACAGCCTGCGAACCGATCTCAGAAGACCGGACAGTTCAGCCAGTTGCCATTGTCCAGTGTGACAAGCTCGAGTTACTTCTCCAGGCTCTAAAGTCTTCAGCTTATACAGAGAATCAGGGATGCATTGAGGCACTGGACCCTCATACACTAGGTATGGGGCAAGATTGGAGTTGCCTGGAGGGGGACAGGAAACCTTGGGCACAAAGTAAAAACTTATTGGCCTGGCGCCAGAGGTAATCACATTGCTGAGGGCAGCCGTTGTTGTCTCTTCTTTCCCCTTTCCTTTAGAGGCCCTAAGATCAGCTGCCCCTTCGGAAGTCTTTGGTTTTTTGAGGGAGGGCTGAGACTCCGTTTTCTTAGAAGAGTCATGTTCTACTTTCGTCCTCTTTTTTACGGCCTTTTTTCCCTCTACATTAGAGGTCGGTATGTCAGATCCGCCCTCCAATAAAGGAATATCGTCACCAGCAGACGAAGTGAGTATGATGGTCTCAACGGTAGCCGTCTTAGAATTCCGCTTTGGCTGAATATTGTTTTCAGCCGTGACGGATTTCCCTCCAGCTTTGAGGCCCTTCAACTTATCCATCTCTGGTGACTCAGCTTCAATTTCAACTACATAATCAGATAGAAAGACCATCAGTAACAGAAGATATCAAGACATAAAAAGAAGGAAAATAAAAAAATTACAGAAAATTACGTAAGTATTCTTCGCGGGTAGTTTCCGACCCTAGCAAACGCCTACAAGAGAAAAACTTGTGCCAGGCGGTGTATGATTGAAGAGCAGAAAGAACGGAGACCGATGTTGGGGTTAACTCGTCCTCATCGGTGTAATAAGCCTGGGACGTCAACAAAAAGTGTTCATGAGTCCAAGCCACGGGAAATTCTTGAATCTCATCTTTATTCAGCCAAAAAATTGGGTCATTGGGCTTCACACGAATCCTGGTTAAATAAGATTTGAATGAACGCCCATCTACTTTGGCGGAGTCAGTGTATGACTCGAAGTTGATGACTTTGGAGTTAGTCTGGAGGGTTATCAAACTTACTCCTCCCTTCTCCTTATCCGCACGACGGACCACTTGCGTAAAATAAAAAAGCATGGCCACCGTGGGTGTGAAATTGAAGTGATCCCCAAGCACTTCAAGAGAACGGATTAACCCCCATCCATTGGGGTGAAGCTGAGATGGGGCACAGTCCAAAAACCTCAACACCCCCATCTGAAATTTTATGAAGGGAAGGCGTACACCTAAATTCAAAAATACGAAGTCATACATGAATATTGACCTCTCATCCGGTGTATGACAAACCCGTTCTGAGAGAAGAGGAGCCAACACCATAAAACGCTTCTTGAATTTCTCCTTCTTGAAAACTGTGAAGCGGGGCTCCAACCTTGCTCCATCCTCCCGAGCATGGATAGACGGTGTTGAGAGAAATTCACCCACAACCCAGCAATAAGGATGCTCCTTTTGAAGCTTAACCCAATCAATCCGGTGTGCAACTACATTGCACAGCCCAGAAGCTGTCTTCAAGATATACTACTGAGATGGTGCTCCACTACCAGAGGCATTTTCTCCAGTCATCTCCTTTATAGCTAATTTAAACACCTTCACGCTGCGATAAAAACTCACATCATCAAAGAGGTATAAATCAGCGCTCTCCTCACTCTCGCTAGAAGAGGATTCTGAAGAGGGTATTATCACCCTTCGCCTTGAATAGGGCGACGCCTCCCTCTCTGAATGAAGTGGGTTTGAATGGAAGATCACAGGGATCCTCCCACCACGACTAGAGGAAATTCGAGACAACGCTCTTCCTCCTCTTCCCCTAGGGCCAACGCGGCTTGAGCCAGCGAAACCTCTCCCAGACATTTAGAAAAACTAGAAGAAAATACGAGAAGACGAAAGAAAGGTTACCTAAGGATGAAGAAGGGTGGTGAATCAAGTATCACACAAGCAAACAATGTCTTCTCGAAATTTTTGCAGAGTTTCATCAGGAAAGCAAGACTGAGTGATTTCTGAATTCACTAGGTATTCCTTTTATAAGGGGTCAACAGACTCAATTACGGGTCAAAGGTTATGTCGTTTGCCACTAAACGACGCCATTTTGGTAAATCCAAGGCTGTCGTTTCAAACCTTAAGGCGTGAAATCAACGTCGATTTGTCAAAAGGGCCTCTCAAATAGGCCTCAGAATTTAAATTTCAGGCCCATGAAGCTCCCTAGTGACGGTTATAAAGACGTGCGCATTTAAGGCAATAATGGCTCGCCCACGTGATTAAAGGCATTAAATGTCCAATCATGAGAAACATTGCAACTGTTACTCGAATACCAAAGGTTGCAAGTTTTAAAAACTTTTGGGATTCTCGCGCAAAGAATCTTTGTCCATACCCATCCTCACGAGTGCCATGATGACGGAACCTTCGTTCCAAGAACGGATGTCTACGTAACAACGTGTATCATCCGGCATCTACACTTCTCCTAAAATGACGTAGCTTATATGAGCCACTTTACTAGTCCCTCACACAAGCTAGGGGACAAGTAGAATGATGACCTCGTCTCGATACCGGACTTGATAACGAAATTGAAAACTCAATCCGTACCCTGACGATTGAAACGTACTTGCCCAGGACAGATAATCTCAATCACCTATTCTGTGATTTGACGATGTAACTCCTGGCGTGATGTACCCCCCAGGACGGATAATCTCAATCACCTATTCTGTGATTTGACGATGTAACTCCTGGCGTAGTGTACTCCCCAGGACGGACGATCTCAATCACCTATCCTGTGATTTGAGGATGTAACTCCTGGCATGGACAATTCCCATCATCATCCTTATGATAGAAGCTTCTGAAGGCTCAATCTCTACTCTTACGATTAAGATATATTTACCCAGGACGGATGATCTCAATCACCTGATCTGTGATTTAATGATGTAACTCCTGGCGTGAACAAATTCCCATCATCATCTTTATGATGGAAGATCCAACTATCATCTTGATGTATCTTTGTAGTTCCCCAAGCCCGGAACAATACTCTCACATTAGACAACGTTTTCATCTCTAATGAGAATAATACAAACTAATACTAGTCATCTGTCCTGTGACACCGCTACTGTGAACAACGGATCGACTCCTTTTCTCCCCAAAGGAATTAAGGATGATGCCCTATGACAGGTACCTATTCCTTAACATACCTTTACTTGGGGACAGTATTCATGTATGTATCTTTCCGTTCTAAAAATATATGATTTTCTGAGGTGATTATTTCAATCCAACCTCGACGTTAGCCCTACAGAGCGGATTATCAATTACTGAAATGATATATACATCTAAGTTATATTATTCTTCATGAAGTATTAAAGACAAATTTCTAAAAGGGAATTTTATTCATTCATGAAAAGCAAGATTACATGTAACACCGGAGTTGATCCCGGAACACAACTTTACATATAAAAAATAGTAAGACTACGGAGGGGGGACTTGCTCTTCAGTTTCTTTTTGTCCTTCCCCTTCTCCAGGTTCTTGTATCCCTTCCTTTGGGATTTCCTCTGGAGTATTCTCTTCTGGAGCTTTAGCACCTCCTGCAGATGAGGCGACCTCAGGTATAGGAAAAATGAAATCCGGTCCCATACTTTGACCCTTGGGAAGAGGGGCCAAACCATACAAGGACTCAGGAGGATCTTCATGTCGACCATCAACCACTGTAACTAACCTCCCTCCATGGAATTCATAGAACGGATCCATACCATAGAGGTTAAGCGACACAGTGGGGTTATGATAGAAAACTTGGCGTATAGCTAGGCCGAAGGATTCTTCAACTGCTTGAGTGCATATGTCAATAGCTTCCTGCACCTTGGCTTTTGCTACAGCCAATTCTTCCCGCAACCTCGAAAGATCTCCATCCGATCCTTGAGATTCCATGCTCCTAGCCTTGAGTCCCTCGATCTTAAAGAGGAAATTCTTCTCCTTCTGGGACCATTCCTCTGCTTGTTTAAAATAATCCTCTGCAGCAGCTTTGCTTTTATCTTCAAGATCAGCTTATTTAGCTTGACTGCTACGGAGTTCCTCTTGAGATTTACCAAGCATCTCCTCCTTCTCTGCCAGTTTACCTTCCAAGTCTTTAAGCATGGTTTTGAGCTTGAGATTTTCCTTGTTCATAATATCTCCGAACTCTTTAGACTTGGCGAGGCGATCTTTCACTAATCTTCGGGAAGCTTTATCCTTCCCCACCGAGAGGTTGAGCTATTCTACTTTATCACTCAGCTTATCAACCTTGTCAGCATCATCAGCTAATAAACTGAGTGAGTGAAGCATCCCAGTAAGTTCTGCTAACTGCCATTTTCCAGCCTCACACGCCTCTTTGATTTCTTTAGGTTTAAGCGTGGGCTGGAGTTCGTATAGCGGCTGAGGAAGACTCGCTGGAGTTGTCCCCCGGTATGAGAGGAAGGGAGTAAGGAATGAAGCAGTTGGGAAAGAGATCGGACTAGATCCAGAGACCCCAGAAAGAATACCCTTATGGAGTCTGGAAGAAACTTCAGCTGCATCCGAGGTCTCTACAGCTTTACCTTTTGAAGCCTTTGCCCTTTTCAGACTCCTCGTAGGTTTATGTTTCTTCGTTGGTCTTCCTGAAGGGTCATTCTTGATCTTCGTCCTCCTCTCTGTTATATTGGGTTGACTCGCAGTTGCGCCAACAACAGTTGAATCACCCTCCACCAGCGGAATTTCCCCTTCGACATCTGAGGTCAGAATGATCAACTCAGAACAACCCTTCACAGAATCCTTCTTAGGTTGAATTTCATTCTCACCAGCTACGGACTTACCTCCTGCTTTCAAGGATTTCAGCTTGTCCATGTCTAGAGATTTTTGCTCTATTTCACCTACATACACAAATAAAACGTATTAGCAACAAAGAAATGCTCAATACAATCAACAAAGGAGCAAAAAAGGAATAAAACAGGAATTACGTAGATATTCATTCCGGGATGCACTTGAACTACTTAAAAGACGTCTACACAAAAATGCTTTAAAGCGTGTAGAATATGCTTCAAGGGCGAATAACACCGTCGCCATTTCAGTAGATAGCTCGGACTGATGAGTGTAATATGCTGAAGAGTTCAGAAGAAAGTGCTCATGAGTCCAGCTCAGGGGAAATTTATTAAGACCCTCTTCGTTCTTCCAGAAGACGGGCTTATTCTTTTTAATTGATATCTGGGTAAAGAAAGACTTAAATGACTTCCCGTCAACTTTAGCCGAATCGGTGTAGGATTCGGAGTTCACGAAGGAACATAGAGTCCGGAGTGTGATTAGACCTACACCGCCTTGCTTGTTAGCCCTCCGAACTACCTGAGTGTAGTAGAACAGCATCGCTACGGTGGGCGTAAAGTTGAAGTAGTCACCCAATACTTCTAGAGCTCGGACGAGTCCCCAACCGTTCAGATGAAGTTGAGAAGGTGCACAATTTAGGAACCTTAATACACCCATTTGAAACTCGGATAAGGGGAAACGAACTCCGAGGTGATGAAATACAAAATCATGCATATATACCGAACGCTCATCTGGGACGACGTGGTATATCCATTCTGTAGGGAGCGGTGCAAATACCCTAAACCATTTTTTCATTTCCTCCTCGGCGCAAACTGTAAACCTTGGCTGAATCCGAGCTCCGTCCTCATTCGCGTGATGGGAAGCTAAGTTTTTAAACTCATCAGCTATCCAACAGAAGGGCCACTTAGCCTGGAGTTCTTCCCAGTTTAGCCGAGAGGCAACTACACTGTACAGACCTTCTGCTGTTTTCAGAACAGTTTGATCTCCAGAGGTTCGTTCTCCAGTCATCGTTTGAGTAGCGTGAACGAAAATCTCTGCTCTACGATAAAAAGTCACATCGTCAGAAGGGTAACAATCATTACTCATCTCACTTTTCAAAGAGCGACTACAATCATAGGACGACTCTGAGAAGGGAAAAGTCACTCTCCACCGTGAGTAAGATCCCCTTTCTGAGCGACATGACTCAGCCCTCGAAAGAATCACAAGGATTCTTCCCCCACGATAATTAGGGTTGCAAGAAGTTAATCTCCCCCTTGTAAGATACATTCTTTTCAAGCAAAAACAGCAGAGCAAAAGAAGACGGAAATAACAGAGGGAAGAAAATGGTTACCTCAGATGATAAGGAAGATGAAGACTGAGAAAAACTTCACAAAACAAGCGGCAAGCGTCCTTACAAAATTTCTGCAGAGTTTTGCTAAGAAATCAGAAGTGAGTGGTACCCAGAATCCACTAAGTGTTCCTTTTATAGGAAACGAAAGGGTTCGGTTACCAACTCTTGAGGTTGTGTCGATCACGACTAAACGCGTCGATTTGCAAGTCAAATGACACAGTCGTTCTAAATTCATGAGCGCCAAAACAATTCGTCAAAGGGCCTCTCCGCTGGGCCCAGAAGTTTTAAAATTTGTAGGCCCATTAAGCCCCAAACGACGGTTACTGAGATTTCCGTCTCAGACGCAATAACTGCTCGCACACGTGATTAAAGGCATTTAATGTCTAATCATGTGACGCAATCTATGCTTTACAGACGTCACTCGAATTTCAAGAGTCCTCAGTTTTAAAAAAACTTTTGGCATTCTCTTGCTGCGAATCTTTGTCTGAAACCGTTATAACAACATCATGACAACGGAACGTTCAACCCTAGGATGGATCCTCATGATATAATAATGCTGAATAGCACACATGCATAAAAACGTTTCCTACATAGCTATACCGGCATCTAGACCTTTCGCAGGTTGAGTAGCTCATGTGAACAACTACACAGTCCCTCACACGAGCTAGGGGACATATGATCCAGTCTTGATACCGGTATCCAATATACAAGACATATTTTAACGTCTTTGTCAATTCGCCAACGTGTAACCGGTGTCATCGGTATACATCCGGACTCTAATCCCGTATCAGGCGCTCTCCTTATACCGGTTGTCCAGGATAACACCATGACACCGGATAACATACACGTCACTATGCAAAAGACAAAAGGCATTGCTACAGGGACCGATCAATAATTCCCTGCACTACGAGCCAAAATCTGCTCACGGGAATGGTCAATTTGTCCCTTAATTCTAGCCTATACTCCCTACGCTCAATATAAAATGGCCACTTGACCCAATCATACTGGTAAGTGCGCAATAAAAATAATAATTTAAAGTGTTATTGGAGGTTAGTGGTTCCCCACTAACGGATCCTCGAATATTGAGCCAATCAGGTATATGAACTCTCTTCATCAATGAAGGGAGGGATCTTTTTTGACTCGATCAACTTACAATTACTCTCTGAAAACATTCCTCACTTGGAATATCACCACTGACTTGAGCGTTGGAGAATCTTTGTAGGTGACACTACCTTTCGCCCACATCAACGCGTAAGGACGGTGTGAAGGACCTCCAGGACGCCCCATCTGCTCTCATTATACAGAGACATCGGATACGTAAATCGGATACTCATATAACCGGTCTTCAGAGACGTAATAATCTTACTATTTGTGACTGACCCGACACCGGATCTCTTGACCCCGGTTCAGGACAGATCATATATATTCTCATAACATTCAACATAAGCCAAGCCATCATTCATTACATCATCAATTCAAACATTTAGCATAATCATGGCAAGGCATTGCATGAGTTCATACATATACATAATTAACAATCATTCACTCATGTAATTTGAAATGTAAACTCCTCTCCTACCTCGAGAGAAGAACCACAATCCAAACGCTCTGATTGCCTCGATTATTCTGCATCATCATCCGGAATACAATCCTATCAACAAACACATATTTGTACATGGAATTAATAATCCATCATAAGGTATCATTTCTTAAAACTCATCATCAAGTCCTAGACTTGTCTAGACCCCAATTCACACGCTTATATTAGGCTTCGGGAATTCCTTTCCTGAAACCAAGATTCTCTAGGTCTTAAAAGGGCTAACCAAACCCAACAACCACAAGATCATATCTCTTATCCACAATGCATCCAATCCTCATCACAATTCATTCAAATCCATTATAAGCCTCTTGGCTCCATTCAAGACCATCATCAATCAACAATTTCTAAATGGCATATATCAAAGCCTAAGACATCATCAAATCTAGTATCCATTTCCTTAATCCACTACCAATGGTCATCTACCCTATGGTTTTGGTTTCACATGCACATATCATCATACATACATTTTGGACTTAGCTCACATTTTCTTCAACATCAACATTAAATTTTAATGCTTCTAAAATTTCATTCTCCTTATATAAACCATTCTAAAGCATCCAAAATCATCAATTAGGCCAAAACCCCCAAATTTCCAACACTTAGGGTTTTTCATCCAAGTCACCCAACCATAACTTCAACCCATTTCCAAAATCCATATATAAACCATAAACCACAACCATTTCTAACACCACACCATAATCAAGAATCATAATTTCAAGCCATTCAACCTAGGGTTTCTCATTCCCAATAACACCCATAATACCCAATGCCAATATTCCAAGCTTATGGACCATGAAAACCATAAATAAAGCAAGGTGGGTTCAAAACCTTACCTTATTCCATGCTTCATGCCCAAAATGAAAAATAAGAGGGGGAAGAAAGAGATGGTCCAAGCTTTGCCCCAATGTCCCATAAATGCTCCACAAATCCATGCTTAGTTTTAATTTAGACAAGAAATAGAATGGAAGAGAGGTGGGTTCGATTTTGGGCAAGAAGAGTGAAGAAGAAGAAGAAAATGAAGGAGAAGAGAAAAGAGGAGAGGCATCACCGAAAATTAAGAGAAGAGGGAAGGAAATTTAGCAAAATTGGATATTGTCCAATGGTTAAAAGAGTGCCTCATTTTGCTTTTACCAAAGGATAATAAATCCCCTTTGTCCAATAGGCAAAAGACCAAAAAGAGTGAGGGAAAGATGCACACAGTTAAGTGAAGAGAAAAATAGGAAATTTACATTTTCTTTTTAATCCCATTTGGTTCATATTTTCCCCGTTTTGTATTATACGTCGTGTCCAATTAATTATTTCCCCAACACTAAAAATTATTTCAGCTATACCACCCTAACCACAATAATTTTCTAAACATTCTAGACCAATCAAATATTTAATTTGACCAAGTGGGTCCTATATCATCTGTTAAATCATCCAATTCCAATAAATCTTAATTTACCGATAATTCACCTCTAATGTCAAATTAATTCTCCCATAATTATTGGACCATAAATAATTAATTATCATTATTCAATAAATTGTTTTCTTTAAAATTTAGGGTGTCATAGCTGCTAATCCTCTTGATAGTACAGTAGTAGCATCCATTTTATATTTTCTCCAAACTCCTAAAGTTAGGGTTTCATTAAAAATCCAACAACCACCACTTATACTCATCATTCTCCACTTAATTATGTGTTATTTTCGTGTACCCCTTCACACCCACACAAAAACACATATTTATCACACCCCACCTTAGGGTTTTACATGAAAATGGTTTCTAAACCATAAACCCATACATATTTTACACTCTCCCAACAAATAAACCACAACTAATGGCATAAGCTCAACAAAAATGGTGAGGAACTTACCTCAAGCCAAAAAGAGAGTGGGTACCAAGAGGAGGAGAGGGAGCATGAAATTGCAAGGAGAAGGGGGAGAGCTTCCAATCAATACCATCTCCTTCATGCACCATAGGGCAAACAAAAATGGGGAAGGGAAAAGCACAAAACCTCCTCCAAGTTTTTGAGAAAAAGAAGGAGAAGAAAAGAGTGAGTAATAAGAAAAGAGCAAAGTGTGTTTTTTCCTTTGGAGGGGAAGGTGCTGTGAGATAGAGAGTGTAAAATAGGGTTTTTCATTTAAGTTTTTAACCCATCACTTAAACTTCTCCGTTTTATGACAAACAGGATCTCCATTTTGGCTCAATACTTTATCCAAAAATTATTCCGAATACATATTCGGATTCTCCATAATATTCTTAACAGCCCTGACCAACAGTACCTCAATCAGAGATACTTGGTCTGACACCCATATTTTTAATTGGGTATAATTTTTATCTCATTAAGTCTCAATAAATTATGAATATCCATAATAAATCGTAATGTAATTATTTTCAAATTTTTGGGACATGAATCAACTCATATATAATTATTTATTATCTATTCCTCTCAATTAATCATTTCTATAAATTTTGGGATGTTACAATCCACCTCACCTAAAAAGAAATTTCATCCTCGAAATTTTACCTCGACATATATATCATAAGGCCATACTTCAGGCCACACACCAATAAGGTTCAACGACATCAAAAGATAGCATCGGACTTCCCAAAGTCCAACAAAACATAATCATCATCACTTCTTTTTCCCAAACATAAAATTGTCTATGTCTAAAGTGAGTCATATATAATTAATCTCAACTCATCCCACATAGCTCACATGTTCATACTCACTACGACCAGATAGACTCAGTATATTCACTATAAGCAGTTACAATCCTACACCTGCCCATATTATGAATCGCTGCATCTGACATACAGGAAGGCGTCCCAATCCTGTAGTGGTTACCATGAAAACATGAGGTCAGCGTAAAAGTGTACGCTGCCATAATGCCTGTGGCATGTAGTGTCGTATCAGGACAAGTACCTCATATCCTTATCGCTCACATCAATCACACTTACGCAAACATTACCACTTCATCAGAGACTTAGTGATAATTCCCACACAGGTCTATAACCATCTTACTCATATCACGTCGTCATTATACATAATCCAGCATCAATCACGCCATATGAATCATCAAATATCAATCACCATAACCATATATTGGTATATTTATAATATACTCTCATTCATCACAGGGTAAATATCCCATTATTGGACTTCATCTATCCAGAAGCCATGATCAATTAACCTAATAGTCATTTGTTTCACTCATATATTGTCGACGATAAATCATTTCAAGCCTAAGTGAGTAACCGAAGTCACATTAAGTACATAACCTTAAGGTTATAATAGGATTCTCAATCGTATAATAAGCTTTCACATTAGTGATTCTCCTCACAAATTACAACCAAAGTCCATAAGTTGGACATATAACCCATACCATATCACATCACTACATGGTTTCTATCGTCAAAATAGCACCTTTCAAACAAAAAGGGAGGTAATAACATGGTCAAATTTCTATTTACCGACTCACAATCACGCATGTCATCCCTATGTCATATCATAATCCACAGCTAATTTAATGATCACAAGGTCAAGGGTACACAATTTAGCCCAAAGCCATACCATAAAATCATATATCATTGCTAATATCAAACCATACCCCGAATTCAACATTATTAATCACCAACTACTTAGGGGTTTACGTTCATTATTTGTATTCCTTCACATACCAACTCTAGCCTCAACAATTCATCTCACAACTCATTTTACTATAGCTTAACTATTCATAAGGTTTAATCAATCACTAGACTTAGAAAGTCTAAGGGTTACTTAATACCCATTGTGGAATACTCCCACAACACACAACATCATTAAGCATGGCTCATCAAAATCATGTAGAGCCTAGACCACCATAGGGTCTAATTTCGCAAGGTTCGATCTTTCAAGATCACATCAAGTCAACCGGGGTTACCACATCTAGTGGGTCAAAATTAAATCAATCATTCACTTGGTCTCACATACAAAAGTGAGTCCAACCCCAATCTAACGCATACACAATTTCAAATTCCATCATTTCATCACTTACTTGTGTTCCTAATCTAAGGAAACATAGCAAATCACTTACATCATATAATACAAGGTTTTTATGCCAAAGGATATAAAATCCATCTTTCACAAATAGCATAATTAATCATTTCAATTCATAAATACCCACATTAAGGAATTCTTTCACTATCCTTTATTCAATCAATTCTAGTACATGAAATACTCATATTTAATAAACATACTTTGGCCATGAGCCATAAGCACAACTCATACAAGAGACCTAATCACATAACTCAATTTCAATATATACATGGTCTCATCATTCATGGCCTACCACCATATCAATTCACATTTAATATCTTATATCTGTGATCAACACACGGCATAGGTCTATCTTCAAATCAATTCATATTCAATATATTATATCCATGATCACACATGGTATAAATTCAACATCAATTCAAGTCATACTCAATATATCAATATCAATGCACAATAACTATGTATTCATCATTTGAAGGAAATAACATAAGGAACTTGGCCAGACTTACACAAACAAACATATCAATCATATTCCAATACTAATGATTCATAAAGAATCGCCATTGAGAAGACAATGCCCTGATAGCTAATTCACAATCCTTAAACAATTAGTCATTCATAAATCCATATAAGGCAATCAATACTTTAACATACCATCATCCTCTAGATAATTACCAATCTTAAATCTATACAAAGAAACCATATTCTAATGATCACCAAAAATTAAGCATGGTAAAAAAATCCATCCCCGCGGGTAACCACACCGTACCGTCCCCGTTTGAGTGGGTTTTCCCTGTTTTTTTGGTTTTGGGGACGGGGACGGTTTTTACCCGGTAGGTAAAAGTCGGGGGCGGGGACGAGGATCGTAAAACTAGTATCCGCCCCGCCCCCGTCCCCATCCCCGCCCCAACATACTTAAATTACTTAATACTCTTACCATATATATATATATATATTACTAGAGATGATTTATTAGACAATGTTTAATAATTGTGTCTAAGATGATTTATTACTATTTTTATTATTGTATGTAAAATATTTAATAATTTTGTAGATACAACAACAACTTTTAAAATACTTGATAAGGAAATATTTTTATAAAAATGGGGGACGGGGATAGGTTTCCCCGATGACAGGAGTCATTTTATCTCTCCCGACGGGGATGGGGACGGGCACGGTTACGATCTAGGATAACAGGGATGGGGATGGTAGGAGTGAAACCCGTCCCCGAACTGCCCCGTTGCCAAGCCTACCAAAAATGTCTCACTATTGAGCAATTGTGCTCCAATCATCCATAATATCAATTTCAATGTAGAGCAACGATGCTCCGATAATAATCAATAACCTCAATACATATCAAAACAAGTTCTGATAATAATTAGTAATCTTTAATTCAGAGTAAATTACACTCTGATACCAGCTTGTCACACCCCAATTTTCTAGATCTGAATCACGATGTAATCAAGATAAATATTTAATAAAAATGCGAGTAAATTTTTCACGTTTAAAAATATTTCAAAACGCCTCAACAATTACATCAAGGCTCGAACCATAGAAAATCAAAGAGTGAAATATGAGAATTTATAACTGGATCGCTAAATAAAATGCCCATAAGTGTATACAAAATATTAGAGTTTACAGCAGAAGAAGAATGTGTATACAGGGCACATGCCTAGTCCCATATATGAAGATATGAGAAAAGGCTCAAGAAATCATGCAATTACATAATATAAGCCCATTAGGCCATGACCGACTATGCACATGAATCATAATCCTACATCATCAATTGTAAGTAGCCTCTACATAAGGTATTAATCATTAAATCGAATTATGAGTTATCCATTTCCTAGTGTCTTACACCCCCGATGCCTCAAATATATATATATAATTATATAACACTCAAATCCACTAATCACATTCCATAATTGACCTCATGCATCACCAAATTGGTATCATTTTAAATATCACCATCATCAAGATACATTGATATATACATGTTTACAAATCACTATTTATTAATCTCAATATACACAAATCATTCATTACATCATGCTTAATAATGTTGTTGCCTAAGGCATTCCCTTACCCCTATTTACCTTCACCAAAGCTTTACTTTAAAATTACATCCTCATCCCATGTTATTCCTACGTCAATGAGAAAAATAAACAACATAGGAGAGTGAGTTATACATTTCAAATGACAAATATGAATTCAATTGAGATTATGTGCATATTGTAACATCCCAATTCCGAAGTTAGATACCGAATGAAAATTAAACGATAAAAACCTAAATGCAAAGTAAAGAATTAATTGTTAATCATAATCAATATAGCTTGTGAGTTAGTGACAAGCTGATTGGACTTAGTTGGTGGAATATGGCTGTTTGTGATTGGCGGAAGGTGTGAGTGGACTGTGACTCACGCTTTCCCATCCCACTCCTTCCCTTCGCATGCGTATATATGTGCGTACCCTGTATTACCGTGTGTGCAAAAACTTCTCCTACTACTTCATTCTCTCTTTTCTTCTTCGTCTCCATCTTCTTTTCCTTTCCCTGTTTTTATTCTTCACGACGACAGTGCGGGAAGAAGATCAGAGCCCTCCAACTGGTGAAGGACGATCGTTGAGGCAAAGGAAGAACAACGCTTCATTCCAGAACCGAGTACAGAGTACGACGGGGCGAAGGAAGGCTGAACGAATCGAAAGAAGGGCGTCGGATCCAACGACGATAGCAGAAAAGCTTCTTGAGGTTCCCTCTGAAGGTAGGGGGCGCTTGCATGTCAAATGCATGGTCCATGAACGGTACCGGATGAATGTACTGCTTGAGTGTGTGCATGTGTTTATGACGACAGGATCTTATGCATGATTGTTGGTTTTGGATTCTGTGTGTTTTACAGTGGTTATATAGTAGTTGCATGCAATCAAGATGGTGGTAAGGTGGACTGTTAGCCTTTGATAATGACGTATGAAATGCATGGTTCCATCTTTGTTAACACTGTGAAATATGAATGTGTTCCCGTTAGTTGATTTGTCAAATGCTATTACTTGATTGCCCGATTGTTGTGCATATTGGTATAACTGATAAAGCAATATAAAGGTTGTGTTGAATCTGCTCTACTTATGGTTACGACGGAGGTATCGGTTGTGTGATGGTGCTTACTGGAAAATGCATTAGCTGCATGTGTAAGAGTGGGGTGACCCGTGGAAGGTCATGAGCCCGAGGGAATGACTTCCAGCTACAGACCCTGGCTAGATCCCGAGAGAGCTCGTGGTAGCCGTAGGAGCTAGAGAGGAGTCTCGAGACGCCTATGGGAGGCCGGTATCACACAGGAAGAGTTGAGGGACGAGGGGCCAGTAGAAGGGAAACTGTAACTGAAAGTCATCACTCGAGTCGGATCCGCAGGCATACATGTAGATATGAGGTTGATTAGAACAGTACGCATAGCATGTGTTGAGTGTTATGAATGATTTCCGAGTGTGTGGACATTTGTATGTGTTGTATGTGTGCCATAGATAATATTCTGCTTCCCTAACCTTAATTGGCTTGAAAACGATTGAATGAAAGTGAGTGTACGTATTGACACTGATATCGAGTCCTTGATTGTCATTTTACCTGTAAAAGCTCACCCCTGCAGTGGCTACATTTTCAGTGAACATCTCTCGGAATGAAGGATGAAGGAGAAGCTGAGTGTAGAACAAAACAGCCGAGTGCTTTTGAATATATGTGTATATGTATATACCGTGTGTAAGGTCCTGTTAAGCCTTGGCCGGCTCATGTTTTGGTTTTAGTCTTTACGTTAGAACTTGAACAGCTTCGGGTAATAGAAGTCATGATGAAACTCTTGTAATTATTTGAATGCTTTCATTTATATATATATGTTGTGTGTTCTTCTATACTGTAAGTGATGTCCGAGCGGTGAATATGGATGCATGAGTATGTCTTATGAGCGTAGGAGGTTAGTGTGTTTATGGGTGGTTATGAAGCTGAGTGGTTCCGAGTGAAAGATTATATGTAAGCCGAGTGAGGAAGAGCTTGTACTCCAGAGTAAAAAGATCCTAAGTGATCCCCCGTCTGAAGGAGGAGTTAATGGAGTGGTTTGGAATGGAATGTACTCTAAGCGTAGGATAATTATAATTCGAATGATCAAATTGTAGTATGCCGAGTGAGTTAGCTGTTATTCCCCGAATGAATATAGGCCTGAGGATTTCTGAGTAAATGTAAGTATGAAATTCGAGTGAGATTCATTCACATGAGTCCCCGAGAGAGAAACACTTAGACGGATTCTTAGGGAAGTTTCCTCCAATGACATCCTGGTGAGTAACTTAGTGGAAAGAATCTCGAGCGCATAGGCTTAACTGATTCCGAGTGAAAACGCGTATAAGCTCCGAGCGAGAAATATTCCGAATGAGAGTTTATAGAATCCGAGTGGAAAGTCCCCTATTTACCAGGCGAATCTAGTATGTACCTTGGTGGATAAATATAAAAGACTATGTTATAGAAGGTAGGCGTGGGAGTCGATTCCCGAGTGTTGGAACCCCTCATACCGAGTTGCCTTAGGAGTGAATCCCGAGTGGACTTAGTCGTTTACCGAGTGTATGGATGTTTCGATGCCGAGTGAGGGATTAGCCGAGTGAGACTCCTCGCTTCAGCGAATGGAGGATTCGCTCCAGCGAATGTGGGTCGCTGGAAGGCGTTGTCGCGGTATCGCTCGGGCGAGTTGGGTGTCTCGCCCAGGCGGATTCGTGCTTCGCTTGAGCAAGTATACGCTGTGTGGTGGTCCGCTCAGGCGCTGTCTGTGTTTCCGTGTGAATGGTTTTTAATTCCCTTGCCTTTTTTTCTCTTTCTTCTTGGCCATGGGACCAGCTCTCATATATTCATATATGGGAGTATTTTTATTATGGATCCAGGTTATTTCCTAATTAATTCATGAAAATTTCTCCCCCTAAAATTTAGGATGTTACATTTTGGTATCAGAGCGGACCGAAAGGTCCAAGGCCAAGGTATGCTTACCGAGTGTAAGCGGTTGCGTGCTTTCTGACTGAATGGTCATTATTGTTGTGATATTGGTTGAACCTGATTGATATTGGCTTGTGGATAGGAGGGTGTTTCCCCTCCTGGTCCGATTGATTGTATAATATATAGAGATAGCATGATGTGCTAAGTCATTGAACATTAGGCTGAAATCCGAATGGTAATGAGTGGCTCGGTATACTTATCCTTGAATGTTAATTTCAGGATAAGGGATGACGCATCGCCAAAGCATGGAGGCTATAGCCACAACATTCCAACGCTTTACAGACGTGTTTGAGAGGCAAGGCCAGACTCGAGCTGAGGATGGCCACGTGCTGGACCGCTTCCTGAAGAGGAAGCCGAGTGAGTTTCAGGGAGGATGTAACCCGGAGGCAGCTTTTAAATGGACTCAGGAACTGGAAAGGATTTTTGGGGGTCTTCGTTGTACCGAGGCCCAAAAGGTGGAATGTGCAGTGTATATGCTGTGGGATGAAGCGGAAAACTGGTGGAAGATAGCCAGAAACCGATTCCCTGATGATGATGCTCAACTGACATGGAACGATTTTAAGACATGCTTCTTAGAGAAGTACTTCCCCGACACAGTGAGGAGTCGGAAGGAGTTAGAGTTTATGGAGTTGAAGCAGGGCTCCATGACTGTGGAAGAGTATGCGACTAGGTTCGAAGAATTGTGCCTATTCTACCCACCTTTTCAACAACCAGGGACGGAGAGCTCCAAGTGCCTTAAATTTGAAAATGGGTTGAGATCGGATATTAAGAGGGCCTGCAGATATCAAGAGATCAGGAGTTTTCCTGCATTAGTGAACAAATGTAGAATATTTGAGGAAGATGACAAGGCCCACTCGGGCCAGAGCAGCAGAGCCAACCAGTATTTGAGGCCTCAGCAGTCACGTTTCAAGAGGCCAGGAAACGTAGGAAGAAATGAACCCTTCACTAGATATCAGGATCGCGGTGACCGAGGGAGACAGATGAGTGGACGACCCAGGTATGGCAAGTGTTTTAAATGTGGTGGTGACCACTTTGCTCAGAGTTGCAATGGTACCGATGTTAAGTGTTTGCACTACGGGAATAAGGGGCACATTCGCCCTGACTGCCCCCAGCTCCGTCAAACAAATGCTAGTGTGCGTCAAGGAGGGTTCCAGGTGAAGAGCAATAGGAATGATGGACAAAGCTCTCGGGGCGGAAACAACAGAGCTAGAGGGAATATGATGGTTGCCCCAAATAACCGGAGAAGAAACACCGATCAACTAGCTGCTGGAAGAGTCTACGCAATCAACGCAGAGGATGTCGCACAAGCAAATGACTTAGTGCAATGTAAGTGCTCACTCGGTAGATACACACTTAGTGTAGTTTTTGATTCTGGAGCCACCCACTCCTTCATAGCTGATGATTGTGTAAAACGTTTGAAATTACCGACCATGGAAATGGATCAGATTTTGGAAGTAGCCAATCCGACTGGTCCTAAGGTACTGACCTCATCAATGTGCAAAAAAGTCACGTTCGAGTTGTGCGATCGGAGTTTCACTTTCGACTTAGTGTGCATACCTTTGAAGGATCTTGATATCGTGCTCGGAGTAGATTGGCTTTCAGCCAACGAAGTGTTAGTGGATTGCAGAAACCGAAGGATAATCTTCCCGAGACAGCACCATAAGGACTGCACAGCACAAGGTATACCTCAACTGTTCATGATGCTTTGTCTAACTGAGGGTAAGAGTAAAACCTGAGTGAACAAAATCCCGATTGTCTGTGAATTTCCAGAAGCGTTCCCTGAAGACGTACCGAGTGTCCCTTGTTAACCCCTGTGTTGTAACCGGGTTTTGTCAATTGGCAAGCGCACCAATCGTTTGTAGTTTTCGAAATTTAGATATCGTTCCACTGGGATTGAAAGTCCAATAACAACAGTAATTTTCTACTTACTATGGTAAATGTGAAGGAAATTATGAACAAAAGAATGATTTATACACAATTTATACAGTATTCACAAGATAGCATGGTTGAGTGAGTCATAAGATAAAAGAAAATAAAATCTATCTAAAAAGTTGAGTTGCAATCTAGAATAGGTAAGATACTTGAGATAAACACAGATAAACAAATTATGTTGGAAATTGGATCCCTAATCTAGAATAACAATGAGGAACTCAAGACATGCATATTTAATCATCAAGTTTCATGTCATTGCAGCTTAAAATCATTATAACCGATCCCTCGTGATATAAATTCTAAGAATTCACCGTAAAGTCCGATCCCTCGTGAGCTTTCTCAGTAAAAACTTGCATTAAGACCTGGCCTTATGGCAACAATGGTTAACAACCCCTATAGAATTGAGATACCAAGGGTATTCCAACTTTTTACTTTCATCAAAACTAGTTTCAATACGGCATAAATAATCATTCTCCCGTTTGACATTTACACTAATAAAACCAGTTTCGATACACATGAAAATCATTCTCCCGTTTGACGTTCATATTAATAAAAGGTTGAAATACTAACATGGACTTGAATCATAAACATGCAGAGGTCGAATTCACAACATTATACTCAATAGATTAGTTCACCAATTCCAACATAAACAAATTAGTTACACATGGTAAAAATAAAGACAACACTTACAGAGTTTGACATTACGAAGACGATGGAAACTTCACGATACAACGATCACAATACACCGAAACACACTCAAGTATCTAGAAAACTATTCTAGAACTAAAACTCACAAAAGAAAGTACTCAGAGTCGAGCACAAGAGAGAAGAGAAGAGAAGTGTATGGAATGGGATGCTATGAATGGTGTTGGATGGCCCTATTTATAGGGCTGAGCAAGGGTGCTGACGCTACGCGTCCCTGTGACGCTACGCGTCAGACCCCTGACTCAGCCTCCATTAAACACTTGATAATGGCCACTTTCAATAATTAATCTTGATCATGCCTGGCCACTTGGACATGTTTCCACGAGTTTTTGGCCATTTATGCTGATTGGGGTGGCCCTTGGGCTGAGTGGAGTGCCCATTATTGGGTCCAAGTGGGGTGGTTGGCCAAAAGTAGGAGTGGAGACCACGCAGCACTGACGCTACGCGTGGCTTTGATGCGTAGCGTCAGCATCAAAAGTAGCTCTTGATGCTACGCGCGGGGTGAGGCTACGCGTCAGCTCCTCCAGTGTAATTTTCTCTTGATTTCTTAACTTTTTCGCTGCAAAACTAGAGAAAATTGATCAAGGGCAGATTATTTCCAACAACATTCATTTATTGAATTTAAATCCTAATTTTCTAACAAATTAAACTAATTTTTATAATTTTTATGAAATTTTTATTTAAGCTTTTATTGAAAATTTGAGGACTAACAAATACCCCCAACTTGAGACATTGCTCGTCCTCGAGCAAGAGAGAAAAATAAGAAGAATAAAAATTTGAAATCAAATTTTTAAGTTAGTCCAAAAATTTATCACAAAAAATAATTACACAATTTCAACTATTTTGTAATAATCAAAAACTGATTCAAATATAACAAAGGTTTAATGATAAAATTACTTACAATATTCTATTAACAATCAAGCAGAATTTCAGGCTTACCTCACAAGTGTTTATCTCTATGCAATTGGTAACCTGTTTCACTCAATCAATCATAAAATCAAACGAATTTAACTTTGTTTGTCATCTAATCAATGGTTATTTATACAGAATTAATTCGGAAATCACGAGGTCTTTTTACAGGTTGTAATGAGGCTTGGTTTACAAGAATCAATGGTTTTTCTTGGAATTCAAAAACCTGAAATCATAAAAGAGCATTTTACAATCCTTAGGCTTTCTCTTGATCCAAACTTCTCATTTTCTTTTATTGATGAAAAATAAATACCCCCAACTTGATTCTTTTCACTATTTTTGACTTTTTTTTTCCATATTTTCTTTTTGAAAAGAATCAAGTTGCTTATTTTCACTCCCCATTTTTGTGAGAACACTCAAAATATTTTTCATTTATTTCAACTGCTCTTTTAATCAATCAAGTATAGGGAATGGTAAAAACAAATTTAGGCTTTAAGGGTACCAAAGAATTTTATTTTAGGCTCAAATTGGCTTTGCAAAGGATAAAAGACCTTTTACCAAGGTAAGCTGTTTGGCCCAATGTTTCGTTTCACCAATAAATGTGCCTTGATCATTTTCCCGAATTCTCTGTACAACAACACACATCAGAGATTAAAGCAAAATCAATTCGAATTGAAAATATGCCGATTAAACCCTCAAGTGTTTAAAAAGATCTCTCAACTTACCGGGTTATTGAAATTTGCTTGATGGTTAATAAACTTATTGTAATTAAATTTATCAAAATTCCTAAGTTATAAAGAATCAAATAATTAATTTTAACAAAATTGGTTTTATTGTATAAAAACTCTAAGTGTATAAACTAACTTACTAACAAAAATTTGATTTATTTATTAAAAGAAAATGAATAAAAATAAACACACCGCACAATGATAAAATATCATAATATAAAATGTAAATATAAATGTAAATGTAAATCCAAATATAACTAGAAACAAATGTACTCAAAATAAATGAAGATGGCATCCTCAATCCTCCATCTGATCATCATCCTCCTCCTCCTCCTCCTCCTCATCATCACCATCAGAGTCATGATGTGCACTAGAAGATCCACCAGTCTCAGGGTAGGTGGGTAAATCTCCAGGCCAAGCTACATGTGCTGAAAACTCGGCTGGGGTAACATAAGGTGCTCCCTCTCCCTGTAACCTGTACTGATAAAATTCATCGTGAAGATGAATATAAGCTCTGTGAGTGGCAGCCATCATCTGCATCATATGCTGATGCTCAAGTGACATCCGGGCAAAGCCTTGTGTAACAGCATCAGCAGATGGAGGCTGCACTGGTGGTCTCCTCCTCCGAGGTCGGGGCTGAGCCTCCTGCTCTAGTGGTGGAAGCTCGCACTGCTGCACAAAATAATCTCTGTTTACTAGAACTTTAGGGACTCTCCCTGAAGAACTAGTAAACTCTGGTGAAGGTACAATGACTCCCTGCCTCCTCAGTAAGGCAGATATGATGAGAGGAAAGGGTATGGGGCGATTCACTTTATACCCAAGGGCATAAAAGTGAATCTGCTCGGAGATAAGCTCAGCGATATCAATGGTGTGGCCCTGGAGGATAGAATAAAGGAGGCAACAACGCTCCACTGGAAGGGAAGAAAGATGGGTGACAGGAGTAATATTATGGAGCATGAGATGGGACCACGCCTGGGCTATGGGGGTAAGCTGGGTCTTGAGGAGGTTAGATGGACTCCTTCCAACCCTACTCAGGTTGAAAAAGATTCCATCCTTGCTCAGAAAATGAGCAACCTCCTCGAGGGAGTATCCTAACTCTCCCTCAGCAAGAATCTTGTTTCTGTTTTCTTTCCAGAAACAAGTATCATCCTCGGGAGTAGGCTCCCAAGGGTTACCCAATAGGGTACTGATGGTGTCCCGATCATAAGAGATATGCCGGCCTCTAACCCAACTCGTCCGCTGCTGCCCAAGATTCGGTGTGTCCTGGCGGGTCCTGTAAGCATTTGCGTAAAACTCCATCACTAAGATGGGGTCCCCCTCAGTAGGTAGGGAGAATAGAGGTCCCCATCTCCTCTGATGTACTCTATCCTGCAGCTCAGGATAGTCTCCTACACTCAGATCAAGGACCCTCTCCCAGATAAGTCTCTGGCCCTTGATCTGATGAAACCGTGACCATTTCGCATCCGTGCGAAATCTAGTAGGATCCCACGGTCCTAACACCTCCTGTCTCTGAGAATCAGGATCCTCAGAAGTGGTGTCGGTGTCTGTGGACTTCCTCTGTCTTTTAGAGGGACCGGCTGTGGGAATGGATTTCTTAGGTGCCATCTGCAAAAAGAAAAATATTTAAAATTAAACACACATTAAAACATAAACCACACACAGGCAAACAATTATTTGTAAAATATTTTTGGGTTTTTCTAAAATTTTTCAAATAAAAATGCAATTCAACAACATATTTTTGAATTTAAAGAAATTAACATACATATATTCAAATATTATACAAAACAAAATACAATTTATTCAAAATTCATACAAAGTTGCAAGAAAGTATAACAAATATAAACTAAGAAAATTTATTAATTCAAAAGAAAACAGCAAACAACAAACAAACATCAAGAATTGAAAACAGAGGCTGACGCTACGCGTGGTGTGACGCTACGCATCAGCCTGTTCTTCCCACGCTACGCGTTAGTGGGACGCTACGCGTGGGCTTACAGTTCATCCTCACGCTACGCGTCAGTGGGACGCTACGCCTGGGATGCGCAGTTTTGAAAAAAATAACAGGGGTTGCACAGCAGCAACCCCTTTCCAAACCACATTATATCCATTCATTTTCTAATTCCTAACAGCAATCAATCCAATGGTCTTTTAATCCTAATCCTAACCACATTTATTTCTACAAATCGAAAATTAAAACAAAAAAGCTAAAGAGAAAGGATTAGAATACTTACTTGTGATTCCTTGAGCAGTAGGATTGAAGAGGTTTGGAAGAGAGAAAAGGAGGTTTTTGAAGTTTAGGTTTGAACTAAGTGAGGCAGAGAGGAAGTTTTAGGTTTAAAACCCTAAGATGAGCCTCTCTGGTTCAGTTTTAAAAACTGAACGTGGGCTCTGACGCTACGCGTGGGTGGGACGCTACGCATCAGAACCAAAATTCATAGTCCACGCTACGCGTCAAGTGGGCGCTACGCATGGGCTTCTGTTTTTGATTTTCAAAATTTTGGATTTTCAAAAAAAACTTTTCAGTTTAAAAACCCCTTTTCTTTTAAACAAGTTAAAAAAATTGTTTTGTGGTTTTTTTTTATATTTATTTATTTAAAACACCTTAAAAACAAAAAGAAAAGAATGGGTTGCCTCCCATTGAGCGCTAGGTTTAATGTCTCCAGCCAGACATTACCTCTGATTAATCAGGTGGTTTCCCAATATTCTTTGAGGAATCACCTGTCTTTTTCTTCCTTCTTCTTCTTTTCCGATGCCTAATTACCTGTTTTTCATCATTCAAAGCATCGGTTAATTCAAAACAATTTAATTGATTGGGAAGAGATATACCTGGTTTGGTTGAGGGGTAAACTTTTTCCTCATTACTTATCCTGAGGTGTTCATGAGCACTGAAGCTTACTTCTTCTCCATAAACTCTGACTGCAACCATACTTTGATCAACATCTACTTTGATTTTTGCAGTCTTCATGAAAGGTCTTCCTAGGATCAGGGGGATCTCAGTATCCTCCTTTATATCCAGTACCACGAAGTCAACCTTGAAGTGGTATTTGTCAACCTTTACCAATACATCTTCCACAATCCCAAAAGGCTTTTTGACAGAGCGATCCGCAAACTGTAATTCTGTCTTTGCTTCTTTTAGCTCATATTCACCAATGCATTTTATTAAATCTAGGGGTATCAAGTTAATGTTAGCCCCTAAATCTAATAGCGCATTCCTGATGTTGATATTTCCAATTGTTACAGGAATAGTGAAACTCCCCGGATCTTTACATTTTTTCGGGGTTATACAGTTTGTTTCTTGCTCTGTATCTCTTTGCACATTTTTTTCTTTTTCATTTTTTTCTATTTTTTCACTTTCTTTTTCTTCTTCTTCTTTCTTTTTCTCACTCTTTTCTTTACAATCAATTTTTATAACATCAATAGAAACAGCATTACATTGTTCCCTTGGGTTTTGAGTGTTTGCAGAAAACCCAGAACTCTTTAATTCGGCTATCTCCTTTACAAGCTGACCCATTTATATGTCTGATGCTTTTCGGGCAGCTTCATTTGTCTCTACAAACTGCAATAACTGTTGAATAGCTTCCTCTATTCTTGTCAACCTTGCATTGTCAGTTTGTTGTTGCTTGAATTGATTGTTAGGAGGTCTGTTAGAAGGTCCAGTGTCGTGTCTCCAGCCAATATTCTGATTTTGCCAACCCTGTAGGTAATTGTTAGGAAAAGAGTTTCCATGATTGAAAGGATAATTACCTAAGGGTGCTCTTTGATGGTTCATGAAATTGGCTTGCTCTTGCTCATTTCTACAGTAACCACATGGTTGTTCTCCCATGCAGTGCGTACATGCTTTAAGTTGAGCAGGGGGTGGTGATGCTACTTGAGCAATTTGAAGTTTTTCCAATTGCTTGCTCATAACTTCAATTTGTTGGGTCAGTAATTTTTGCTGAGCCAACACTGCATCATTTACTCCCAATTCGAGCATTCCTGGCTTCCTTTGCATATTACCTCTTTCATGCTTTGCTTGTCGGTCACTAATAGCCATTGATTCCAATATTTCTATGGCTTCTTCCACAGTCTTGTTCATTAAAGAACCACCTGCACAAGCATCTAACATCATCTTGAACTGAGGCAATAAACCATGGTAAACGATTCTTACCTTCTCGGCATCATTCAGGTTGTGGTTTGGGCATTTTCTCAAGAGTGCCTTGAATCGTTCCCATGTTTCTCCTAATGATTCATCATTATTTTGAGAAAAAGAGTGTATGGCTGTCATTGCTTTAAAATACTTTGAAGGAGAATAAAATCTTTCCAAAAATTTTCTTTCAACATCGGACCAGTTTGCAAAACTACCCGGTGGACAAGATTTAAACCATTCTTTTGCTTTCCCAATCAATGAAAAAGGAAAGAGTCTCATGTAAACAGACTCTTCTTGATTGGGTTCAAAACCAATTGTGCTGCATAACTCATAAAAAACAGTTAAATGTTCATATGGTTCTTCATGATTTAAACCAGCAAATTGGTTGTTTTGAATAATGTTTAAAGTGGCAGGTTTAATTTCCACTGGTAAAACTGGTCCTTGAAACATTCCCGAAACTCGGGGTGGACCATTTATAGCAGCAAACTGTCCCAATGTTCTCCTTTCAGCAGCCATATTTGAATTTTCGAAAATTTTTGAAGTAGAAGAAGAATTAGTTTGTGTTTTAGATTTCAAAGACTTGATTTTCTTTACAAACCTTTCTATCTCAGGATCAAAATAAATTTTACCTGCGGTAGATCGAGTTGGCATACACAAACTAGACAAAGAAAGTTAGTGTAATAATGATAAGAAATAAAAAAAAATTATCTAAGGTAAAAAAAATATTTACCACGGTAATTAAAATTTTACTGTTTTACTGAAACAATTCAATCCCCGGCGACGGCGCCAGAAAACTTGTTAACCCCTGTGTTGTAACCGGGTTTTGTCAATTGGCAAGCGCACCAATCGTTTGTAGTTTTCGAAATTTAGATATCGTTCCACTGGGATTGAAAGTCCAATAACAACAATAATTTTCTACTTACTATGGTAAATGTGAAGGAAATTATGAACAAAAGAATGATTTATACACAATTTATACAGTATTCACAAGATAGCATGGTTGAGTGAGTCATAAGATAAAAGAAAATAAAATCTATCTAAAAAGTTGAGTTGCAATCTAGAATAGGTAAGATACTTGAGATAAACACAGATAAACAAATTATGTTGGAAATTGGATCCCTAATCTAGAATAACAATGAGGAACTCAAGACATGCATATTTAATCATCAAGTTTCATGTCATTGCAGCTTAAAATCATTATAACCGATCCCTCGTGATATAAATTCTAAGAATTCACCGTAAAGTCCAATCCCTCGTGAGCTTTCTCAGTAAAAACTTGCATTAAGACCTGGCCTTATGGCAACAATGGTTAACAACCCCTATAGAATTGAGATACCAAGGGTATTCCAACTTTTTACTTTCATCAAAACTAGTTTCAATACGGCATAAATAATCATTCTCCCGTTTGACATTTACACTAATAAAACCAGTTTCGATACACATGAAAATCATTCTCCCGTTTGACGTTCATATTAATAAAAGGTTGAAATACTAACATGGACTTGAATCATAAACATGCAGAGGTCGAATTCACAACATTATACTCAATAGATTAGTTCACCAATTCCAACATAAACAAATTAGTTACACATGGTAAAAATAAAGACAACACTTACAGAGTTTGACATTACGAAGACGATGGAAACTTCACGATACAACGATCACAATACACCGAAACACACTCAAGTATCTAGAAAACTATTCTAGAACTACAACTCACAAAAGAAAGTACTCAGAGTCGAGCACAAGAGAGAAGAGAAGAGAAGTGTATGGAATGGGATGCTATGAATGGTGTTGGATGGCCCTATTTATAGGGCTGAGCAAGGGTGCTGACGCTACGCGTCCCTGTGACGCTACGCGTCAGACCCCTGACTCAGCCTCCATTAAACACTTGATAATGGCCACTTTCAATAATTAATCTTGATCATGCCTGGCCACTTGGACATGTTTCCACGAGTTTTTGGCCATTTATGCTGATTGGGGTGGCCCTTGGGCTGAGTGGAGTGCCCATTATTGGGTCCAAGTGGGGTGGTTGGCCAAAAGTAGGAGTGGAGACCACGCAGCACTGACGCTACGCGTGGCTTTGATGCGTAGCGTCAGCATCAAAAGTAGCTCTTGATGCTACGCGTGGGGTGAGGCTACGCGTTAGCTCCTCCAGTGTAATTTTCTCTTGATTTCTTAACTTTTTCGCTGCAAAACTAGAGAAAATTGATCAAGGGCAGATTATTTCCAACAACATTCATTTATTGAATTTAAATCCTAATTTTCTAACAAATTAAACTAATTTTTATAATTTTTATGAAATTTTTATTTAAGCTTTTATTGAAAATTTGAGGACTAACATCCCTCCCAATAGAGAAGTCAAATTCTCTATAGACTTGATCCCTGGGGCCGAGCCAGTCTCCAGTGCACCTTATAGAATATCCCCAACTGAATTAACCGAGTTGAAGAAGCAAGTAGATGAGTTACTCGGAAAGCAATTCATTAGGCCGAGTATATCACCATGGGGCGCACCTGTGCTGCTTGTTAAGAAGAAGGATGGCAGCATGAGACTTTGTATAGACTACAGACAGCTGAACAAACTCACAATTAAGAATCGTTACCCGCTGCCCAGAATCGATGACTTAATTGACCAACTGCGTGGAGCCTCAGTCTTCTCAAAGATCGACCTGCGATCGGGATACCACCAAATCTGAGTGAAGGACTCAGATATCCCAAAGACTGCCTTTAGGAATCGGTATGGCCACTACGAGTATGTAGTGATGCCGTTCGGTGTGACGAACGCCCCTGCTGTCTTCATGAATTACATGAACATCATATTCCACCCCTATTTAGACCGATTCGTAGTTGTTTTCATTGATGACATCCTAGTCTATTCTAAGACTTCCGAGGAGCATGAAGGACACCTCCGAGCGGTACTCCAAGTGTTAAAGGAGAAGCAGTTATTTGCGAAGCTTTCAAAGTGCGAATTCTGGATGGATAAGATCCACTTCCTCGGACATGTGATTTCCGAGCAAGGTGTCTCGGTGGACCCCTCGAAGGTGACAGCTATAATGACATGGGAGAGACCCAAGTCGGTCTCGGAGATAAGGAGCTTTATGGGCCTGGCAGGCTATTATAGAAGATTCATTGAGGGTTTTTCTAAGTTGGCTTTGCCACTGACTAAATTGACTAGGAAAAACATTCCCTTTGTGTGGAGTCCTGAGTGTGAGGGAAGTTTCTGAGAGCTGAAGGACAAGTTGACGGCTGCACCAGTGCTGGCATTACCTGACTTGCAAGAGAGCTTCGTGGTTTATTGTGATGCATCAGGACTCGGATTAGGGTGCGTGCTAATGCAGAAGGACCGAGTGATAGCGTATGCCTCTCGGCAATTGAGACCACATGAGCAGCACTATCCGACCCACGATTTGGAGTTGGCAGCTGTGGTATTCGCGTTAAAAATCTGGAGACATTATTTGTTCGGGTCCAGATTCGAAGTATACAGTGATCACAAGAGCCTCAAATACTTGTTCGACCAGAAGGAGCTGAATATGAGGCAGAGGAGATGGATGGAATTTCTAAAGGATTATGATTTCAAGTTAAAGTACCACCCGGGCAAGGCAAACGTTGTTGCCGACGCATTGAGTCGGAAATCTCTTCATATGGTAGTGATGATGGTGAAGGAGGTAGAACTATTGGAACAGTTCTGAGACATGAACTTGCATGTTGACAGCCCCTCCTCTCAGAAAATGACGATCGGCACACTGAGAATTGCCAATGACTTCTTGAAATCCGTGTACGAGCAGCAGCAGTCGGATTCCTACTTGACCGAGATGAAGAAGACTCAGACCAAAGGTAAGGATTTGTCCTTGACCGAGGGAACGAATGGGGTTTTCCGAGTAAGAAACAGAATATACGTGCCGGGTGGAGGAGAATTGAGGAGAATGGTGCTTGATGAGGCGCACAAGAGCTTGTTAAGTATCCACCCGGGAGCCACGAAGATGTACCATGACCTGAGAACACAGTTCTGGTGGCCCGGACTAAAGAAGGATGTGGAAGAATACGTGGCTCGGTGTATCACCTGTCAAAAGTCAAAGGTCGAGCACCAGAAGCCGTATGGTGCATTGCAGCCCCTGGAGATTCCCGTGTGGAAATGGGACTCAATTGCTATGGACTTTGTCATGGGATTGCCCAAAAACCAAGCGGGCCATGATACAATTTGGGTCATTATTGACCGACTGACGAAGAGTGTACACTTCCTGCCTATGAACATGAAGTACCCGATGCATAGGTTAGCACGGATCTACATCCAAGAGATCGTCCGACTGCATGGTATACCGACTTCCATCGTATCAGATAGGGATCCTAGGTTCACGTCCCGGTTTTAGACCAGCATGCATCAAGAAATGGGCACTAAACTTTGGCTTAGCTCTGCCTACCACCCCCAATCGGATGGACAATCTGAGCGAACGATTCAAAGCCTGAAGGACTTGTTAAGAGCGTGTGTGTTGGAGCACGGTGGAGAATGGGAGCAGTACCTTCCCTTGATTGAGTTTACGTACAATAACAGCCATCACAGCAACATTGGAATGGCACCCTACGAAGCGTTGTGTGGTCGAAGGTGCCGAACCCCGCTTTGCTGGTCGGAAACGGGTGAGAGTCTGCTATTGGGACCAGAGATTGTTAAGCAAACTTCGGAACAGATTTGAGTGATAAGAGAGAAGATGAAGGCATCTCAAGACAAGCAAAAGAGCTACTACGACGAGCGAACCAAACCATTAGAGTTTTCAGTCGGAGACAAGGTATTTTTAAGGACTTCACCGAGTAAAGGGGTCGGGCGAGCCTTGAAGAGCAGGAAGTTAAGCCCTCGATACATTGGACCTTATGAGGTGTTGGAACGAGTCGGCTCCGTGGCATATCGTATAGCACTACCGACTCACTTATCTCGATTGCATGATGTGTTTCATGTGTCTCAACTAAGGAAGTATCTACATGACCCCAGCCACATAATGCCTGATGATGAAGTGGAAGTCAAGGAAGATCTGACCACTGTGACTACACCGATCAGAATCGTGGACCGATCAGTGAAGCGTTTGAGGAGCAAAAATATACAGCTGGTCAAAGTGGAGTGGCAACAAGGCAAGACTACCTCTCGTACCTGGGAACGCGAAGACACCATGAGGCAGCAGTACCCCAAGTTGTTTACTAAGGTGAGTTACCGACTGAATTTCGAGGACGAAATTCTTTTGAGTGGGGGAGAACTGTAACATCCCAATTTCGAAGTTAGATACCGAATGAAAATTAAACGATAAAAACCTGAATGCAAAGTAAAGAATTAATTGTTAATCATAATCAATATAGCTTGTGAGTTAGTGACAAGCTGATTGGACTTAGTTGGTGGAATGTGGCTGTTTATGATTGGCAGAAGGTGTGAGTGGACTACGACTCACGCTTTCCCATCCCACTCCTTCCCTTCGCATGCGTATATATATGCGTACCCTGTATTACCGTGTGTGCAAAAACTTCTCCCACTACTTCATTCTCTCTTTTCTTCTTCGTCTCCATCTTCTTTTCCTTCCCTTGTTTTTATTCTTCACGACGACAGTGCGGGAAGAAGGTCAGAGCCCTCCAACTGGTGAAGGACGATCGTTGAGGCAGAGGAAGAACAACGCTTCATTCCAGAACCGAGTACAGAGTACGACGGGGCAAAGGAAGGCTGAACGAATCGGAAGAAGGGCGTCGGATCCAACGACGAGAGCAGAAAAGCTTCTTGAGGTTCCCTCCGAAGGTAGGGGGCGCTTGCATGTCAAATGCATGGTCCATGAACGGTACCGGATGAATGTACTGCTTGAGTGTGTGCATGTGTTTATGACGACAGGATCTTATGCATGATTGTTGGTTTTGGATTTTGTGTGTTTTACAGTGGTTATATAGTAGTTGCATGCAATCAAGATGGTGGTAAGGTGGACTGTTAGCCTTTGATAATGACGTATGAAATGCATGGTTCCATCTTTGTTAACACTGTGAAATATGAATGTGTACCCGTTAGTTGATTTGTCAAATGCTATTACTTGATTGCCCGATTGTTGTGCATATTGGTATAACTGATAAAGCAATATAAAGGTTGTGTTGAATCTGCTCTACTTATGGTTACGACGGAGGTATCGGTTGTGTGATGGTGCTTACTGGAAAATGCATTAGCTGCATGTGTAAGAGTGGGGTGACCCGTGGAAGGTCATGAGCCTGAGGGAATGACTTCCAGCTATAGACCCTGGCTAGATCCCGAGAGAGCTCGTGGTAGCCGTAGGAGCTAGAGAGGAGTCTCGAGACGCCTATGGGAGGCCGGTACCACACGGGAAGAGTTGAGGGACGAGGGGCCAGTAGAAGGGAAACTGTAACTGAAAGTCATCACTCGAGTCGGATCCGCAGGCATGCATGTAGATATGAGGTTGATTAGAACAGTACGCATAGCATGTGTTGAGTGTTATGAATGATTTCTGAGTGTGTGGACATTTGTATGTGTTGTATGTGTGCCATAGATAATATTCTGCTTCCCTAACCTTAATTGGCTTGAAAATGATTGAATGAAAGTGAGTGTACGTATTGACACTGATACCGAGTCCTTGATTGTCATTTTACCTGTAAAAGCTCACCCCTGCAGTGGCTACATTTTCAGTGAACATCTCTCGGAATGAAGGATGAAGGAGGAGATGAGTGTAGAACAAAACAGCCGAGTGCTTTTGAATATATGTGTATATGTATATACCGTGTGTAAGGTCCTGTTAAGCCTTGGCCGGCTCATGTTTTGGTTTTAGTCTTTACGTTAGAACTTGAACAGCTTCGGGTAACAGAAGTCATGATGAAACTCTTGTAATTATTTGAATGCTTTCATTTATATATATATGTTGTGTGTTCTTCTATACTGTAAGTGATGTCCGAGCGGTGAATATGGATGCATGAGTATGTCTTATGAGCGTAGGAGGTTAGTGTGTTTATGGGTGGTTATGAAGCTGAGTGGTTCCGAGTGAAAGATTATATGTAAGCCGAGTGAGGAAGAGCTTGTACTCCCGAGTAAAAGGATCCTAAGTGATCCCCCGTCTGAAGGAGGAGTTAATGGAGTGGTTTGGAATGGAATGTACTCTAAGCGTAGGATAATTATAATCCGAATAATCAAATTGTAGTATGCCGAGTGAGTTAGCTGCTATTCCCCGAATGAATATAGGCCTGAGGATTCCCGAGTAAATGTAAGTATGAAATTCGAGTGAGATTCATTCACATGAGTCCCCGAGAGAGAAACACTTAGACGGATTCTTAGGGAAGTTTCCTCCAATGACATCCTGGTGAGTAACTTAGTGGAAAGAATCTCGAGCGCATAGGCTTAACTGATTCCGAGTGAAAACGTGTATAAGCTCCGAGCGGGAAATATTCCGTGTGAGAGTTTATAGAATCCGAGTGGAAAGTCCCCTACTTACCGGGCGAATCTAGTATGTACCTTGGTGGATAAATATAAGAGACTATGTTATAGAAGGTAGGCGTGGGAGTCGATTCCCGAGTGTTGGAACCCCTCATACCGAGTTGCCTTAGGAGTGAATCCCGAGTAGACTTAGTCGTTTACCGAGTGTATGGATGTTTCGATGCCGAGTGAGGGATTAGCCGAGTGAGACTCCTCGCTTCAGCAAATGGAGGATTCGCTCCAGCGAATGTGGGTCGCTGGAAGGCGTTGTCGCGGTATCGCTCGGGCGAGTTGGGCGTCTCGCCCAGGCAGATTCGTGCTTCGCTTGAGCAAGTGTACGCTGTGTGGTGGTCCGCTTAGGCGCTGTCTGTGTTTCTGTGTGAATGGTTTTTAATTCCCTTGTCTTCTTTTCTCTTTCTTCTTGGCCATGGGACCAGCTCTCATATTTTCATATATGGGAGTATTTTTATTATGGATCCAGGTTATTTCCCAATTAATTCGCGAAAATTTTTCCCCCTAAAATTTAGGATGTTACACATATGCATATTAACATCATGTATGCTTTTCTAAAATCATCAATAATCATCATAATTCATTCATTCCATCAATATACATATACCATATTCATCAATCAACTCATAGCAAAGCAACACATATACACATCATTTCTCAATGCCACAATAGGCCAACATTATTGTCATCAACCATAGACAAACAAGCCCTTCATCACATTGGGCCATCACATACAACATCATCATATTCAATATCTTTTTGTCGTATTCATATTTTACATGTTGTCTTTTAGGTATTCATTTACCCATCTCATCATCATCATATCTTAATCTCAATCATCACCATAAATCATCACCTTTTGGCATATCTCCAAGCTATATGCAAATGCTCTTAGGCTAATGCATATGCAGAATGGAATTATCAATAACAAATACGGATCTGATTGTGGGAATAAATACCAATTCTGGGTTCAAGCATGATCACATACCATGCCCCTACTACAGTAGTATAATATGTACACATATCTCATAATGCATGCATAATCACCAATTTTACTGGTACCAAACCACATCGCCCATTTTGCAACACCGGTCATTTTCACCATGACTGCGGTAAACAACATAATAAAAAATATAAGGTGTTACGGGCCAACCATGACTCATATCATTGCAGCTGTCATCCATAGGACCACCGGGGACACTTGCTCCTCAAGAGCCACCCTTCACAAGGGTCAACCACATGCAGCTCCCCGTAGCTAAGCATGGGCAGCTTCGTGACTTACACACCAAGTCACAAGGGAACAACAAGAATGCTCGTGCACACAGCTGCCCTTCCACTGGGCCAACTGGGGGAATCCCCTAGTATTCCTTGCCGGCAACGTATGATATGCCATGGATGCAAATTCCAATCAATGCATTTCTCACACTATGCATCCTATCATGCTACTCATCAATCATCATAATCAACACCAAAACCACCATACAATCTTTAGTGGATTTTATCATTGTTGGTTTTAGCCATTGTTTCAAGTTTTAAGTATGGCATTTCATTTCAACATATTTTATATTATACATGCAAGTCAATACTTGCAACAATCATAATGGCATCACAAACATCAACAACATTCATCAATCTTTCATCAATATCACCATATAATATCTTAGTGGATTTTCATCTTATTTATCATTACCATTGTTTCATATATTAGTGTGGCATCA
This sequence comes from Clitoria ternatea, assembly GCA_037962975.1. Taxonomy (NCBI): domain Eukaryota; kingdom Viridiplantae; phylum Streptophyta; class Magnoliopsida; order Fabales; family Fabaceae; genus Clitoria; species Clitoria ternatea. Next base: position 185,951,666 of record CM075669.1, read on the forward strand.
CAACAATTCATCAATATAATTCAAACCACACATACACAATGTCAGACTTGTATTCATCACAATGGCATTCAACAAATTATTAATAATAACAATAATCCGTTTATTCAAGGAAATAATCAATAATCATCATCCATCATTATTCATTATCGATATCATCTCTGATTCATCAATTTAACACAAACACATTGTCATCCAACTGTCCCCATATTAGTTTCATCATTAACAGGGAGTGTCATACAACCACACTATTTACTTTTCATCATATGATATTATTAGTGGTGGAACATTATAACCCCCTGATTTTTCGGACCCGAATCCTATTGTAATCAAGATAATTAATTAATAAAAATATGAGTAAATTTTTCATGTTTAAAATAATTTCAAAACACCTCAACGATTACATCAAGACTCGAACCACAGAAAACCGAAGAGTGAGATTTGATAGTTTATAACTGGATTGTGAAATAAATCACCCATGATTGTATACAAAATAACAGAGTTTAAAGCGGAAGAGGAATATGTATACAGGGCTCACGCCTAGTCCCATATATGAAGATATGAGAAAAAACTCGGCAAAGCATGCAAGCATACAACACAAGCCTATTAAGCCACAACCAATCTTGCACATAAATCATAAACATACATTGCCTAATATATATATATATATATATATATATATATATATATATATATTCATGCAACATTCATCACCAATGTTTATATTCCATAATTGACCACATTTGATTCAACACATTTCATTCATCAAATGGGTATAAATTTCAATGCCCAAAATATCTATACATCATCCATTTATATTATCATTTACAATGCATCCACCAATGTCAATGATTATTAACACTATCATATACACTTTATTCATAACATAATAAATTATAATTGCTGTCGGCCAAGGAATTCCATTACCACTATTTTACCTTCACTAAAGCTTTACTTTAATAAAAATCCTCCTCCCATGACATTCCTACATCAATGCTAAAAATGGACAACATGGAAGAGTGAGTTATACATTTCAAATGACGCATATGAATACAATTGAGATTAGGTGTATATGAATATTAAGATCATGTATGCTTTGCTAAAATCATCAACATTCATCAAATTCATTCATCCCAACAATATACATGAACCATATTTATTAATCAACTAATAGCAAAGCAACACATATACGCACCATTTCTCAATGCCACAATAGGCCAACATCCTCATCGTCAACCATAGACAAACAAGCCCTTCATCACATTGGGCCATCACATACAACATTATCATATTCAATATCTTTTTGTTGTATTCATATTTTACATGTTGTCTTTTAGGTATTTATTTACCCATCTCATCATCATCACATCTTAATCTCAATCATCATCAATCATCATCACCTTTTGGTATATCTCCATGCTATATATAAATGCTCTTAGGCTAATGCATATGCATAATGGAATAAACATCAACAATTATGGATCTGACTGTGGAAATAAACACCAAATTGTGGGTCAAGCATAGGTGTGCTATTATGCCCCTACTGCAGTAGTATAATGTGTACACATATCTCATAATTCATGCATGCTCAACATCATATTTTACTGGTACCAAACCGCTATCGCCTATCTGTAGCACTAGTCACCCCGTGACTTGCGGATTAATAACATGGCCTCACTTGCCACAAGTGCTATAGGCCTCTCCCGAACACATATCGAGAGAGTTGTGCCCCAGCGGACATCGAGGTAACTTACTTATCACAGAGCCGCCCGCCCACTGGGCCTGCCTATTGGAACCCCTAACATTCTATATAAGCAGCGTATGATATGCCATGGATGCAAATGCCAATCAATGCATTCTCACACTATGCATCCTATCATGCCACTCATTAATCATCATTATCAACACTACCATACAATCTTAGTGGATTTTATGATTGTTGGTTTTAGCCTTTGTTTTCAAGTCTTGAGTGTGGCATTTCATTTCAATATACTTATATCATACATGCAAGTCAATACTTGCAATCATTCACAATGGCATAGCAAACATCAATAACATTCATCAATCTTTCATCATCGTTACCACATAATTTATTAATGGATTTTTCATTTCATTGATCATCACCATTGTTTTATATATTAGTGTGGCATTCATAACAATTCACCAATATAATTCAAACTGCACATACAAGATCACACTTGTATCAAACACTATGGTATTCAATAAATCATCAATAATAACAATCATCCATCATTACTCATTATCAATATCATCTCCTATTCGTCGATTTATAACAAACACCTTGTCATATAATCATCCCCTCATTAGTTTCATCATGATGCAAGGGTGTGTCATACAACCACGTCATTTAACTTGTCATTACCAAACATCATAACATATCATTAGTGGTGTACATACATGTTTTCATAACATATCTTAGGTACATACATGTTTTCCAATGTCTTAATCAATATCAAATACCACCAAGACACACCATCATCATATACCCCTAATACAATCTCTTATTTTTACATAATAAAGGGGTTTGGATACTATTAAGCTCATGACAAATTTCAACATTAAGATATATGAGGGAAGTTCCTTTTTAGTCTTAAAAATAGTGGTACATATCACAAATATCACTTATTAGTCCCAATTTGATAACCATAAAAAGTTGGGTTCAAAACCCTCTTAAATTTAAGTTTTACCATGCAGTGGGTCCAATGTTTTACGCCTAATGAGAGTTAGAAAACTCCAATTAAGGCAAGACCAATTTTCATACCTCCATAACATATTTATCTACAACTTTCATGCAGAAGTAGGAGGCCACAAATGTCAATAAGACACCCAAATAGGCCAAAAATAGCAAAAGAAGTGTAGTAGTTGGAAAAACAGCATAACAGTGACCATCATAGGGCCTTGAATCGATTCAAGCCCATATGAATCAATTCAAGTGTCCTAAAACCTCAAAATGTGATAAAGAGAAGGCCTTGATCAATTCAAAACCCGTATAAATCGATTCAAGCATGGTGAAATTGAGGAACAGTAATTCCAGGGAGTCTTGAATCGATTCAAGGCTTCGCATGAATTGATTCAAAGCCCTGGAAGTCATTATTTTTGGAAACAGAATGCATTGAATCAATTCAAGCCCTAGCATGAATCGATTCATGCATTCCCAGCAACCTTTTCACTCTAGAAACAACCATGCAATTAGTAAAAGGATGTCCTATAATGCCTTTTTCCAATGGACAATATTTTTCTTTGTCCACTGGACAAAAGAGAGTAGAAAAGTGGAGAAAAGTCACATGGTTATGAGAAGGGGAAAAGGAGAAATTTTTATTTTCTTTTAATTCCATTTTGGTTCGTATATTCCCCAATTAATATCATACGCCGTGTCCAATTAATTATCTCCTTAACACTAAAAATTATTTTAACTATACCACCATAACCACAATAATCTCTTAAGTATTCTAGACCCATCAATTATTTAAGTTGACCAAGTGGGTCCTACACCATTAGTTAAATCATCCGATTCTGGTAAATCTTAATTTACCGATAATTCACCTCTAGTGTCTAATTAATTCTCCAATAATTATTGGACCATAAATAATCATTTATCACTGTCGAATAATTTTATTTTCTTCAAAATTTTGGGATGTTACAAATGTTCCTGTTTTCATAACATGTCTTAGGCACACACTCACATCATGCGAACATCCCAATTCAATATCAAACACCACTAAGACACACCACAATCATATACCCCTAACACAATCTCTTGTTTTAACATAATAAAAGGGGTTTTGCATAATAATAAGCTCATGAAAAATTTCATCATTAAGACATATGAGAAAAGTTCATTTTTAGTCTTAAAAATAGTGGGATATGTCACAAATATCACCTGTTAGTCCCAATTTGACAATCATAAAAAGTTAGGTTCAAAACCCTCTTAAATTTAAGTTCTATAATGTAGTAGGTCTGGTGTTTTACATCTAATGAGAGTTAGAAAACTCCAATTAAGGTGAGACCAATTTTTTCACCTCCGTAACATAATAATCTACAACTTTCATGAAGAAGTCAGAGGCCAAAAATGTCATTAAGATACTCAAAGGAGCCAAAAATAGCAAGTGAAAAATAACAGTTGAAAAAAATGCTGACAGTGGCCAAAAATAGGGTCATGAATCGATTCAAGCACTCCATCAATCGATTCATGTGTGTTGAAACTCCAAACAGTGAAAACAGAGGGCTTTGAATTGATTCAAACCCCTCATGAATCAATTCACATGTTTTTAAAACCCAAAACAGTGAAAACAGAGGCCCTTGAATCGATTCAAGCCCATATGAATCGATTCAAGCAATTCCAAGGGGCTTTAAATTGATTCAAGAAACTTGTGAATTGATTTAGACACTTCCAGTAGCCTTTGAATCAATTCAAGACAACATTTATGCAGAAAAATGCCAAAAAAGTTGGTTTTTCCAACTTCCGAGTACCCTAATTCACTCATGAATTCCAAACGCCACCAAATTTTGACACCATCAATTATACACCATTTATGACGTGTGGCAACTAGCCACACTCAAAAATTCCCAAAAATGAGGGACTTATGTGTAAATATGCATTTTGCCCATTTAAAGGCATTTTCATTCAACTCAAAGGTCAATTCTCAATGGAATTGGCCCATTCTAGTTTCTATAAGTTTTAAATCATGCATAAGCGCTATTGGAACTATTTTGTGGCATTCAACCACACTAAAACTCAATATAGCTCTATTAGTTTCTCAATTATGCATAACATCATAAACACAACATCACAATTTGAACAATCTATCTATCTATGGATTTCCATCAATAATTAAATCATGCCCATCAAAAGGGACCACTAAACATTCATCATCATCTCATATATATGCAATTCCAAAACATTCAACAAATTACCAAGCCTATCAGCCATCACATTACCAATCATCTCATTATTTAAAATAAGCATGGCAAGACAAGCATAAGTACATTCTTATACATTAACCATCAATTATTCACTCATGCAATTGAAATGTAAACTCCTCCCCTACCTCGAGAGAAGAACCACAATGATCCGCACTTTCCAAACGTTCCGCCACATTACCCGGGATACCATCTACACATTCCACATATATATACATACCCTAAATTAATGAGCCATCACAAGGCATCATCACAAGTTTAAGTAATTGACAACATCTTTTAGAGTTCAATATCAAGTCCTAGACTTGTTAAAACACCTACTCATATACTTATGTTAGGTTTCAGGAATTCCATTCCCAAAACTAAGATATCCTAAGTCTCCAAGGGTCAACTATACCCAACAACAACAACATCAAATTCCTCCCTCATCTAAAATGCATTCAACATTACATAAATCATCTAGAGGTCATCATTGCCATTCAAAACTCAGCACAGTTATCTTAGCCTCCAATAAACCATCATTAATCAACAAATTCAAATGGCATATGCCATGGCCTAAGGCCTCATCAACCTATAATTTCAATTTATTAATCCATCACAACCATTATGGTTTAGTGCTCACACTCCTCATTTCACACTTATGACAAAACTCATTTATAGGTTTCATCGCCTATCGTTATCTACTATCATTAACATCATATAACATCATTAATGTGACCTCTCATCATTACAAAACATTCTCTCTAATCATTGAATGATACCCATACACTAATTATCATACATTTCCACCTAAAATCAATCCTCAAATTAACATTACATGTTTTCCCCAAATTCTTAGGGCTAGGGTTTCATCAAAAACCCAACTACCGTTATTAATATTCATCAACCATCATCAATGGCCATTCTTCCTCATCAATATCATTCCCTACCAACATTAAACATATTTTCCACTCACATTTTATATTTTCCCTAAACTTCTAAAGTTAAGGTTTCATTAAAAATCCAACAACCATCACTTATACTCATCATTTTCCACTCCATTATGTGTTATTTTCATGTACCCCTTCACACCCACACAAAAACATATATTTATCACACCCCACCTTAGGGTTTTGTATGAAAATGGCTTCTAATCCATAACCTATACATATTTACACTCTCCCAACAAATAAAACCACAACTAATGGCATAAGCTCAACAAAAATGGTGAGGAACTTACCTCAAGCCAAGAAGAAAGAGTGGGTACCAAGAGGGGGAGAGGGAGCATGAAATTGGAAGGAGAGGGAGGAGAGCTTCCAATCAATACCATCTCCTTCATGCACCATGGGGCAAACAAAAATGGGAAAGGGAAAAACACAAAACCTCCTCTAGGTTTTTGAGAAGAAGAAGGAGAAGAAGAGAGTGAGTAATTAGAAAAGAGCAAAGTGTCTTTTTACCTTTGGAGGGGAAGGTGTCATGAGATAGAGAGTCAAAAATAGGGTTTTCATTTAAATTTTTAACCCATCACTTAAACTTCTCCGTTTATGACAAACAGGATCTCCGTTCGGGCTCAATACTTTATCCAAAAATTATTTCAAATACATATTCGAATTCTTCATAATATTCTTAACAGCCCTGACCAATAGTACCTTAATCGGAGATACTTAGACTGACACCCATATTTTTAATCGGGTATAATTTTCATCTCATTAAGTCTCAATAAATTATGAATATCCATAATAAATCTCAATTTAATTATTTCTAAATTTTTGGGACATGAATCAACTTATATATAATTTTTTATTCCTCTTAATTAATCATTTTTATAAATTTTGGGATGTTACACCCTTCGTATTAATAAGATATATACATAAATTTTTCAAATTCCATAAATATAAAATACAATTAATAAGAAAGTGTGTTATAAAATGATAAAACAAAGTGTGTATAAAAATAATAAATAAATATTATAAATTAAAAGAAATCTTAAAAAATAAAATAGAAAACCCTAAACAATATGCTATAAAACAACTAGAGTACAAATTTATATCACATAAATATAATCAATCTAATCAAATTCAAAACAAGAGACATCAATTATCAGTGCAAGCGTGAATTTATTTTAAACTAAGTTTATTTTCAGAATCAAATATGGATATATATTTTTACTTTTTCTAACTAATCTGATAGGTAAGGAAGGTACTAAGCCTAGATTTGTATTTGATGTGTCTCGTATAATACCGTTCCAATGAGGATTAGGTATGTTCTTCTCTAATCCTATGACGAGCAAAAGGGTTTGATATCAAAGTTTAATCCAATGTTCTTCAGTATTAAGGATGAATTGTGATGTCACATGGAAGGACATTCTGATGTTTAAGTTAGTACAATGTTATACTGGAACTCAAGCATATAGAATTATATTAGTATACCTTATCTTAAATGAATGACCTGTATTTATAGAAGTCAAGGTATATGGGCCACATTAGCGATCATACCTTAACATGTCATTATGACATTGCATATCATAGGTTATATATCGATATGAGCATTATGATACTAGTACTAGTATCATGCCTAGATCATATACCCCTAGCCTTTAAAAGTAGTCGAAGGTTGCTTCAATTGGTTGTATTATATTTTGACATGCCCCGATATTGAGTCTGTTCTAGATTCTATCTAAAGTATGTTGGCCCTGCGTTTTAGTGGAGTAGTTGAATATGTCATGTGTTAGTTGATAAATAGGTGTGCCACTTTGTTTTCTACGTTAGTCATTGTTCGATATGATAACATCGTGTCTTTTCGTCAGACACATGTTGTCATAATGGTGTCTCATTATGGAGCCATGTTCCCTTCTATTACTTTACTATAAAATGAGGGTGACACTTCTTCATTTTTTACTCCACTCTTAAACCTTTAAGCTTTACTCTGATATCAGAATCTAGCATCTATGGCTCTCACATACATCACCTAACCAAGAGAGTCAGTGATCTCATCGATATTGGGGATACTAGGTCTAGGCATGTCCCACACAATATTTCTTTAATGGGGATTTGATACATTCTCATCCAATTCAATAAGGAACAATAAAGCTTGATATATAAATCTTATCTAATGAACTTATAAAGTAAGGGCGAATCGTAGTGTCATTTATAAGGACACATAATGCTTAAGTTAGTATAGTGCTAATCGGAGCCAAAGCATATAAAATTAGATTAGAGTACCTTGTGTGTAATGAATAGTGAGTATTTTTAGAAGTCAAGAGATAGATCATCATAATAAAAATGTGTTAGTACTTTTTTCAAGAAAGTATGAGAAGAAACCTATTAATGGTGTAGGCCTTTTCCAATGTGCCCTTAATATCTTTAGAGCCTTTTTATGGTATTGATAATTGTCTTGGCCTCAGGTATATGGGTCACACTAGTGATCATACCCTTGGATATCATCGTAATTTTGGATATCACATGTTTTATATTGATATCATATCTAAATCACTAACATTTACAATCTTAAATGAGGATAAGATGTTAAAAGTTATGGTATATATGTTTTAGAAATTAAAAATATATTAACGTTAATTTCAAATAAAAAAGTCTGTTTTATGTGTTTTATTCCATACAACCTCACATAAAATTAAAAACTTTGAATTACTATCAATTTTTAAATTTATATTCAGAAAATCTAATTATAATGTAATATATATTTTTAATTAATAATAAAATTAAATAAGTTATATCACCACACTATAGAATGATGATTACTAATGATGAATGAGAATGAATATGGATGTTGAGCATACCTCAAATGTTTATGAGGGAGTGATGAATATTATTGATGGTTGTGATTGATGCAAGATGAATTTGCATTTATGAGTACAACTATAATTGATGGAAAATGTTGACGAGGAACAAAGATAAGTGTGTTATGGGTGTATGTATGTTTACCACACACATTGAATTATGAATATTGATGTTGAATAAAAAGGGATATTGTTGTTGAGCATATCCTTGAACAAATGATGATTGTTATTATTGATGATTGTAATGCCATTGTGATTAATGCAAGTATTGACTTGTATGTATGAGATAAAGTATGTTGATGGAAAAAATATTAGGAAATGACATACTTAAAACTTGAAAACAATGGCAAGATAATAGAGATTCAAACCTACCATGAATTATGTGATTAGCAATGTATACCTTGGTGTTTACTTACATGTTTGTTTTGAATAAATGGGATAATTCCTTACAAAGTTGTGTGAGATTGAATCTTGGTGATGGCTAAATTTTAGATTAACAAATATATGGTACTATGTATTTGAAGTATACATGTTAATATGCCTTATTGATTTCCATGCATGGATTGATGTTGATGTAAATCCTTAGTCATTGTAATGAAAATGATGTGAATGGTATGACTTGAAGGGCTTTGTAATTGGTTAGTACCATTATTTGTAATGCTAAATGTAAAATATATACCCCTAAATGAGAGGGTGAGAAATCCTTATGAGTTTAAGACTAGCATATGCATTATTGCATTATTGCATTCATGGCATACATGACATAACATTTTATGTGTGGTTGCGATCACAATGATGATGGTCTTGCGGGACTATATAAAAGGGAGTACCCTTGCATAGGGAAACCAATATGATAATAAATGAATGTAGTTGCGATCACAATGAAAGTCTTGCGGGACAATATGAAAGGTAGTACCCTTGGTGAGGGAAACCAATATGTTGATAAATGAATGTAGTTGCGATCACAATGAAAGTCTAGCAAAACTATATGAGAAAGAGTACCCTTACGTAGGGGAAACCAACAAGTGGATGATTATATGTGGTTGCAATCACAATGAAAGTCTTGCGGGACTATATGAAAGAGGACCTTTACGGGGGACTTGTGTTTGAATACTCCTCAATGGTTGCGATCACTTGGTATATGGAGATGATACAGATCTTGCGGGATCCTGTGTAAAGCACTCTTATGGGGGATGATGGCTTAAGTAACTATGCGTGGTTGTAAATGTTTGAGAAACTATGTGTGTATGGGTGAAGTGGAAATGTTACGAATTGCATCCATTTCATATGCGTTAAACAATATGACATATGCATCAGCCATAGGAACATGGCATTTGAGATGAAGATGACCAAAGAAAAATGTTAACCTATTAGAAGTATAAATGGATTAAAGATGTAATGATTTGATGATAATATTAGTGAAAACCCATGTTTTTGAAGGGCAATGTGAATGTGTATGTGCTTGTATATGTGCTTATTGTGAATTGTAAATAATGAGGCTTGTATGTCTTAGATTATGCCTTATGATGAATTGATGAATCTATTGTAAAGCACATACGTTGTTTATGTACATGTATACATGATCATAATGTATTTGAATTTATCATTTTGAATGTATAACTCACTCTCCCATGTTGTCTCCTTTTTAGCATTGTGATGCAGGGTTGTCATGGGATGAGATTGTGTCTCTGAATTAAAGCTTTAGAGAAGGTAAATAGTTGTAAGGGAATGCCTTGGCCGGCAACGAATGTTAATTATGGTGTGAGAATGAATTATATATGTTGATAGTTGAAAATTATTGATTTGATGACTATTGTGTAAATGACAATATAAGTGAATGATGATGTTGATGTAAATTTAGAGAATTTTATCCCTATTCCTTTAGTAATGCGTGTTAGCCATTTTTGTATAGAGTTTTATGTAATAATTAATATAATAATTAAATTCCATTGTGTTGGAGTTGAACACTCATGTCAATGAGGGATTTATGGAATATGATCAATATGTGGTTAAATTGCAATAGTAGACTCATGTGGTGAATTAGCATGATTGGTTGAGCCTTTTCTCATATCTCCATATATGGGATTAGGCGTGTACCCTGTATACACATTCTTCTTCCGCTATAAACTTAATCATTCTGTATACATATATAGGAAATTTATCTATCGATCTAATTTGTAAATTCTTAAATCTCATTCTTCAGTTTTCTATGGTTTAGGTCTTGATGTTATGTTGAGGTGTTTTGGAATTCTTTTAATCGTGAAAAGTTCACTCGCATTTTTATTAAATATTTATATCGATTATATCGGGATTTAGGTCCAGGAAATCAGGGTGTGACAATTCTAATTTCACTTTGGAGCAAATATTTCCTCACCTCACCATCTCATTTATCTTTTCTCACTTTTTTCTTCAAGCTTGGGACAAAGGAAAAACCCATAGTTATTTGTTGTTTCCATTCATTATTTTGGTAGTATTGGAGCATGTAAATGATGGTTTTGATGTTGCTATGTTTAGAAATGCATATGGGTATTTGAAACCTTATGTTAGAAGACATTGGAAATTTGATTTTTGGTGGTGGAATGAGGTACACAAAATTTAGACTTAATTTATGCTTGAAATAATGAATAGAATGTTACCTAAGTGGCCTCTAAGGAACTCAAGAGAGGGGTGAATTAAATTGTTGAAACTTATTATTAATGATTTTCTCTTTTAAAGACTTCGTATGTAATAACTTATACTTTGAGAGAAAGTAATAAAATATACAAAGATAAAGGGTTAAGAGAATGCAAACTTGAATTTTATATTAGTTCAGCTAACCACTTGCCTACGTCCAGTTTTCTCAAGCAGCCCTTGAGAGTTCTACTATAACTATCACAAGTTACAACAACCAAGAACTCCAACACCTGGGATCCCCTACCCTTTATGTTGAGTCTTGAACTTTGTAAGAGATGCCTCACTCTTGACTTTGTCCCTAGGGATACCTCACCCTAGTCTTAAACCCTTAGGATACCTCACCTAAGTTACAAAAGCAATGTAGGATGCTTCACCCACAAGATAGAGTTAATAATAAAAGTACATAAATGTAAAACTATCTTTTAGAGTAGATAATACAATTTGAAGCTTTTTAATAGTAATACTCAAGTAATAGAATGACCTTTGATTATCATGGAGTATTGATGTTTTGAATTGTAGAAGATGATGAAAGTGTTTGTTTAAAAATCTGTTTTATGTGATTGAAGTTCACTATATTATAGGGGATGAAGAGATGTATTTGATTGATGAAAAGATGCTTTTTGATGTTAGAAAGATTCCTTTTCAAATAGATATGTTTATTCAAAAGTTCAGATGAAAGAATATGAATTTCCACGCAAGGAACCATGAAGACATGCATCTTTTCATTCATTCTGATGTTGTGGTAATCGATTACCATATTGTTGTAATCGATTACAACATTTCAAAATTTGACTAGATTCATTTATAATTCAATTGTAAGCCAACGGTCAATTGTGTAATCGATTACATAAAAGTTATAATCAATTACATGCTTTATAAATTTATGAAAATGCTTTTCAAATGCATGATGTTAAGATTTTACGTGAGTTTTAAGGTCATGTTTATATTTAAGTAAAACCTTACATAAATTCTAAGATCTTTTGAGGTTTAATTCTTTAATCCTTAGCTTGTCATTCTTTACATCTTTGTTGAATCATTTTTCCTTATTTTTTGGCTTTCATGATAGATAGGTCCATATTAGCCTATGCCTTTGTCATTATCAAAACTTTATATCTTTATGGAAATTGATGGGAATTATTGTTGAAGATTTTAGTAAAAACACTAGGTTTTGATAGATGATGGGTTTTGATAAAATTTATGGAAATTATGATTTATTGCTATAAGAATGATAAATATGTATGGAAATGACTATTGGAATGATTGGTATGAATTATTGGTGATGAAGAATTATGGAACCATGACAAAGTATTGGTGTTGTAAGTTATTAAATATGGTAAAAGTGTTTTTCTTGGGATAATGACATGGATGGTTGTAATGAGGTGTTATGGAACATTCGAAACCATTATGGATAATGGGTGAAGAGAATAATGTTGGAATTTGTATGGTTAGACAATAGGTAAAACCATTTAAATGTTAGAAAATATTGATTAAGGGAAAGGAATTTTTGAAACCTAATAAAATGGAAAATTAAGGCCTATAAAATATTTATAACATGATGAGAATCATGGATATATTTATTTGTGTAATTGAGATTGAAAATGAATGTTTGATAGGAAATTAATTACATTTATATATGTATTGAATGTAGGACAAAATCTAAAAAGCGAGGCGAGACCGTCAAATCATCTGGATTACTTCTCTTGAGGTGGGAGAGGGGTTTTATATTTTAGATAGATGAATTAAATGACTTGATGGTTGTTGTATACTATGATAAATCATATTTTCCTTACCATGATTGTTATGACTTGTGGTAATGATTGACTGTTGTGGTATCTTGTTTAGCAAAATGTTTTATGCATTTAGAATATGTGGTGTGTCTCTTGTGGTGATTGATAAATGTTATGAAATTTGGGCAATTGTGTGTCTATGCTTTGTTGTGAAAATGTATATGTTTCATCACTAGTAATGAAAGTTAATGGTTGATGATGAGATTGAATGAATATTGTTGTGTGACACACCCTTGAATGTTGATGAAAAATCGATAAGTATTATTGATATCATTGTAATTAATGCAAGTTGTATACTTGTAATGAGTGTTAAAATTGTATTGATAAAAGAGAATGTAAATTCCAAAAATGAATATTGAAACAATGACAAGATTATGTGTAATTAAAATCCACTAAGAAAAGGGTTGTGATGATGAGGAGAATGACAATTGATGGCTGATTAGTGACATGGTAGGATACATTAGTGTGATAATGCATATTATCTGCATCTACATTGCATCCATGGCATATCTGTCCAGCTGCCCAGTTTAGAATGTTAAGGGTTCCATGGGTTAGGAAGGTGGTTCGGTGCACGAGCATGATTGTTACCCTAGCGATTCCATGGTTGAATCACAAAGCTGTCCATGCTTAATCACGAGGCATTACATGTGGTTGACCTAGTGGGGGTGGCTAAGAAGAGAGATTTCCCTAATGGTTATCTTGAATCACAGGTGCTATGGTGACGAATCATGGTTGGCCCACAACACCATTTCTGTAGCATCTTGTATGTTGCTTGCCATTGTCATAGTGAAATGACCGGTGTTGCACTTTGAGTGATGCGGTTTGGTACCAGTAAAAGTGTTGGATGATTGATATATATGTGTACACATTGGTTTTGAGATGATATTGCACTATAAACCTACATTGATGATTTATTTCCTACAGTCTGATCTGTAATCGATGAGTACGATATTCTTGTGCATATGTATTATCCTAAAAGCATTTGCATATAGCCTAGTGATATGCCAAAATAAGATTGAGATTTCGAAAAGTGATGGATGAATTTGGTGGTTGAAAACTATAACCTGGAAAAGTAAATAATTATGATGAACAATGTGATAAAAATTGTAAAATGCTTATGATGGCCTATTGTGATGAAGGACAATGGATTGTGATTGTGTATACGTATACTATGAGCTTGGTTATGACCATTTTGCATGTCCATTGTGATAAAAATGATGATTAGATGATGAGTGGTACTTATGATGCAAAACACATAAGTGATTTATATGCATGTTCATATAATCACAAGTGTTTAAGTTCGTCATTTTGAATGTAATACTCATTTTCCCATGCTGTCTCTTTTTAGCATTGTGATGTAGAATTGCTTGGGGTGAGATGACATTCTTTTGGAAAATGATGTTTTCATGTGGAAGGTAAAATAGTGGTAATGGAATACCTTGACCAGTAATGTAAATGATTTTTTATGATGTTGATATTTATGTTGATGATGACCTCATTTGTTTTGTAAATGAACCCTTATTCTTTTGATGATGTATATTGGCTAATTCTTTTGGATATAACAATGTATGATGGTTGGACAAATGTGTTTGGATGCCAATGTAATGGCTATGATATTATGATAATGAACAATTTACGATTGCCAAAGTTTGGAAATGCCATATGTTTAGGGTTTAGGGTTTAGGGTTGATGAGTTACGAGTATGAATTGTAGGATAGGTGTTAAGGATTCTTATTATATATACATATATTGATGGTGTTCCATGATTTAAACATGTCCTTGATGATTAAAATAGTGTATAAGTGGTGGTGCAAAAACTCAAAGAGGTTGTGGTTCTTTCCATGTTAATATGCCGTAGGTCAATGTGTGCCAAAAAGGTCCAAGAAGTGCATGAGATAGGGTTCCCAAAAGCATGAAAAAATTGTGCCAAAAACATGGTTTGACAGAGAGAACCACGACCATGGTTTATGTAATGGCGTGGCCCTTAATCTGGTAATTAATAATTCTGTAATAAAAAGTAGAGTAAATTTTTCACGATTTAATTAATTGTCAGAAGAAGGACACCATGATTAAAAGTTAAATGAGTAACCCCAGATCATTTAAAGACTTATCTCATATATGACGATATGAGAAGGTAGATGTTTTATAAAAATATTGTCATAGGGTAATCACTTGCACAATCTCCATGCAAGCATTTAGCGGAAACGTATATTGGTTTGAGAGCATAAATGGACATGAGAAGGGATTCAAGGATACACATATCGATTGTTAAAGTGTGTTAAAAATGTGTGTATACAAATTCATAAATGAAGCAAGAAAACAAAGTCATGATTCAATACACCTCAAACAAGCATCAAACTCATGAAAAATTGATGAAGAACAGACCATGAATCGATTCAAGCAATCCATAAATCGATTCATGCGAGTTAAAGTCCTAAAATGGTGAAAATAGAGGCTCATGAATCGATTCATGTGAATTGGAAGTCCAAAACAACAAAGCAGTAGCTCATGAATCGATTCAAGCATTACATGAATCGATTCATGCGAATTTCAAAACAACAAAACAGAGGCCCATGAATCGATTCAAGACTCGTGTGAATCGATTCATACAGACCCAGAAGCTCATGAATCGATTCAAAGGGCTTGTGAATCGATTCATGCAATCCCAGTGGCTCATGAATCGATTCAAGTGAACTCATGAATTGATTCATGATAGCAAACAACTGCATAATGCAGAAAATACACAAATTTTCAACTTTCAACCACCCTAACTCTTTCATATGAACTCTAATTGCCACAAAATTTTGACACCACCAAATATACACCATTTATGACGTGTAGCCACTGGCCATACCCAAAATTTTCAAAAAACGTGAGGCTTATACGTAGAAATGCATTTAGTCCGTTTTAAGGTATTTTTGTGCAACACAAGGCTCAATTCTTAATGGAATTGGCTCATTCCAGTTTCTACAAGTTCTAAATCATGCATAGGCACTATTGGAACCATTCCATGGCATCTAAACATACTAAAACTCTATATGACCCTATCAATTCCTTAATTATGCATAAACATCATAAGCATAACTTCACATTTTGAACAATTCATCCATACATGGATTTTCATTAACATAAGTATCAATATCCATATATAGATATAACATGTAAATCATCATATCATAATGAACATCACTATTGTTAAGGTCACAACCAAAAATTAGCTTTCCAAAACACCTAAGGCCTAATTTTTACAAGTAACCCTCAAATGAAATACCTAACATCATCAAATATTCATATACAAAATAGGAAGATACACACATCAAGTGTTTTACAAAAGATTTCCGGCCAAGGCTTACAAGCTTTCCTTTTCCATATTTACCTTCACCATTGCTCAACCTCCAAAAGGGGGTAGGATGTCCAACATACCTACATCAACCTTTAAAAATGGCAACTAGGAGGTGAGTAACATATACTAAATGAATTAAAGTCATACATTATGATGATACATACATATATATATGTGCACAAGATATATTTCTCAAAGAGCATCATATACTAATTTCACATATCATATTATTCCATTTCAACATAGCACATATTCCATCAACACATTCACAACATATGTATCAAATCATTGGCAATCTCATCAAATACCAATACACACTTAAGGTTAGTACCACAATTTCCTTCTCTTTACTTATCAATCATCCATCGCCACCCCAGACTACCAAACTTGGCATATCTCCGGCTATATGCAAATGCTCTTATGGGTAATGCATATGCACAAGGAATCATTATCAAATCACGGATCTGACTATGGGAAACAACATCATATAAAATATGGGTCAAGCATAGGTGTGTTACTATGCCCCTACTGCAGTAGCAAATGTGTACACTTATCTCATAAATTGCATGCATAACATTACCCTTTTAACTGGTACCAAACCGCTATCACCCATATGTAGCACTAATCACCCCGTGACTTGCGGATTCATAACATGGCCTCACTTGCCAAAAGTGTTACGGGACCCTCCAAGAATACACATTGAGAGAGTCGTGCCCCCTAGGGACACCGAGGTCACTTGCTCATCACAGAGCCGCCTACCCACTAGGCCTGCCATATAGGGTGCCTCGCCACCAAACTATGGGCAGCTTTGTGATTCCAAGAATCACTAGGGAATAATAATAATTTCACCCGTGTAACATCCCAAATTTAAAATAGTGAATAAAATAATAAAATAAATATTGAATAATTGAATATGAACACATTAACGTCCCAAAATATTAGAAATAATTTAATAGAGATTATTGGAGATTGTTAGTGAATTATTGAGACTGGATAAGCAAAAAACTAACCCGGATAAAATATGGGTGTCAAACCAAGTATCTCCGATTAAGATGCAATTGGTCAGGGCTGTAAATAATATTATTGGGAATCCGAATATGTATTCGGAATAATTTTTAGAATAAGTGTGGAGCCCGAATAGAGAGCCTGTTTATTTAAAAACGGAAGAGTTTAATGAAATGTTAAATATTTAAAAATAAAAACCTCACTCTTTTCACTCTTATTCTCGTAACCCTCTCTTTTCCTCTTATTCAAACACACTTCTTCTCTTCTATCATCCTCTTCATCTCTTTTCCCTCTCTAACCCTAAGCCAAGGTGCTACCCTCCTTTCTCTCTGTCATTTTTGTTTCATGAAGGCTTAGAGAAGGCTTGGAGCTTGAAGTTCTTCTCTCTTCTTCTCCTTAATTTCGTGTGGTCCTCTTCTCTTTTGAGAATTCCTCCATTACTTCACTTGTAAGATTTTAGCCATTTTTCAAGAATAGGAACCTTTAGTTATGTGTCATCAAGGTTAAGAGGGCATTAAATGTATGTGGGTTGTTAAGAGAAGCTTTAAATGTGGAAACCCTAAGGTGGGTGTCATAAATATAAGCTTAAAATGGTATTAATGGGGTAGATGCATTTATTATTGGAAGGAGATGAGAATGTATGATTATTTTTGAGTGCTGATGGGTTTGGTGAAACCCTAACCTTATAAATTGGGGGAAATATGATGTATGAGTAGATGGGCATTAATTAATGGTGAGAATGTCATTAATGTTAGAGTATAATCATAAATGATGATTGGAGATGGTGGTTGGAAACCATAAATGAAAACCCTCTTAGAATGAGTTAAATGTAAAGTTGGTGAATGGGGTACCCTAATTAATTAAGTTGTTATGTTGATGAAAATGAATGGTGATTTAAGGGAAAGAATTCCCGAAGCCTAATAAGGTAAATGGATAGAACCTATAAATAACTTCTACATGATGAGAATCATGTGTACATATGTATGTATATGTATATTAAAATAGAGTTTGAATGAATAATTGATGTGGTCCTATAATTGATTGGTGTAAGGCTTGATAATACTTGTGAGGCGGGAACATCAAACCCAAAAGTTTACTTCTCTTGAGGTAGGAGAGGAGTGTATTTTCTAAATGTATGAGAACTTGTATGATGATAATGTATGTATTGATGTAATGTGGCATGTTTCCTTGAATGGATGTAGTATTATATGTATGTGATGAGAAATTGAGTTAGATTCTTATAATGAATGATTATGGATAAGACCTTATTGAGGTTAAGATTGGTATAATGTGTGATGACATGATATGGATTCCATGTGTGGCTTGATGAATATTTGAAATCCTTGATTTAATGATTCTTGAATATTATGATCGGAATATATACATATGTTTGAATATGTGGAATTAACATGGTAATTGAGTAGGAGTATACCCTAGATGAGAGGGTGAGACAACCTATATGAGGTTGAGGCATGCATGAGCATTGTTGCATACATCGCATGGCATACATATCATGATCATGTTGAAAAGTGGTTGCGATCACTTGATGTTGGAATATAAAGGGCTTGCGAGTTCCTGTGATTATTGGACCAGTGGTTGCAATCACCTGGTATTTGAAATGAAAGGCCCTGCGGGACCATTGAGATTGTATGCCCGTGGTTGCGATTATGAGGCGGGAGTACCCCTTACGAGGCGGGAAACCATTATGAATTATTGAACGTGGTTGCGATCACGAGAAAGCACCTTGCGAGGCTGCTAGCAAGTGTACCCCTTGCGAGGCGGGAAACCAATTTAAATAAATGAATGATTATGGTGGTTGCGATCACCTAAGGAAATGTAAATCGATCTGTGCATATGCATCTTAAACACCAGCATGTGCATTAGCCATAGAAGCATGCCATAGAGTGGTATCCTATTGAGGAGATTGTGTGAGGAGTAGGTGGAACTCCGTTTTTAGTTACTAACTATAATTACGTCAATGATTGGTGTGACCTTGTGAATTTTGATGGATATATATGATTAATGAATTTGATGAATGATTGGTTTATGCTAATTGAACTTATCTTGGGAAGAAGATGTTTAATATTGCATTTATGTATATATTATCACAATTGTTAGACTTTCATCATTGAGAAAGTATACTCACTCTCCATGTGGTATATGTTTTTAGCTCCTGTGTTATAGGGCTTGCCTATGGAGCTATTGAGTGGGGAAGAGGTGTGAAGGAAGCCTATTTTGGGTAAAGAATGCCTTGGCCGGCAATTGTTTTGGGTTTGTGGGTTCTACTTGAATTTTTGTAATGTATATAATCATAATGAATGTTTTGTATAGCCAAGGATTGGTATCGACATTAGTAAGGATGATGGACAATGTTGATTATAGAAGGTCATAAAGGAAAATGAGAGCCCAGAGTTTATGGCTCATTTTCATTAATGACCTTGGCCTTATTCGGATAATGAAAATGAAGCTTAATGTAGTTAAAACTTATGGAGGAATGATAGTTTACATGAAATATTGCATTTTATAGATCATGCTGAGTAGTAAGTTAGATTGAAATGTAATTCATGAATTGGAAGGTAAATTTATGAGTAAGATAGATTGGAACAAGTTTTAAATGCTGAATATGATGAATGAGATGTGATGAATTTAAGTGGAATGGATTAAATTGAGTTTTGGTATGAGGTGTTGTTTGATTCCTTCATTTCCTACGTTTTTACTGATAATCTCGCTCAAGCGAGAATCCCCCTGCATGACATTTGGTTACTGGTCAAATCTTGCTTAGGCGAGAGTATGTCTCGCTCAAGCGAGACTGCCTTAGCATCAGTGTTTGGCTACTGGAGGAAAATCGCCCAGGTGAGTTGGATCTCGCCCGAGCGAGAGGGAGGGGATTCGCCATTGGTCAAATTTCGCTTGAGCGATAGGCTTTTGGAGGTGGTATTCGCTTGAGCGAGTGAGTGTTGGGTAGATTCTGGACGATTTTAGCCCATGCTCGCTTGCTTCGCCCAAGCGACTTCTAAGGACCTCGCTCAAGTGAGATGGGGTTCGCTCAAGCGAGTCGGCCTCTGATCCTTCTCTTATTTCTTTCGCTCAGCTCGCCCTATGTCCCACCCGAGCGCTCCCTTGGGACTCACTCAAGAGAGTGTGGTTCTCGCTTGAGCGAGGGATGTCTTGGTCCTCCAAATTGTATTGCCCTGTTCACTTTTCATTTTCTTTATATATGATCATCTTAAACCAACTTATGAACCCTTTGGATATATTTTGAGGTCATTAATCCTCATGATGTTTAACCTCTTCGAACCCAACTATATAGCAACAATTTAAATAAACTTTCCTCTATTTTCAATTGAGAATTCCTCAATAGTTGTTTCCCTTAACTTACCTTCTCATATCTTTATATATGAGTTAGGTCTTTTTAGATCTAGGATATTGAATGATAGTTTCACCACTTATGTTTTTCGTAGATTAATAATACTAAAATCGTGAAAAATTTACACCTATTTTGGGGCATCACAACCTGGTATCAGAGCATTATTTGCTCTTTACTACTATGAACAATTATTATTCTTAGAGTATGACATGCATTTAAGAATGATTACCATTGTTGCTTGACCTTGTATGGATTGACTGTGGATTAAATGTGATTGCTATGAGTCTGGCCAAGCTTTCTTCACACTATTCTCCCTCAATAATGAATTCTTATAATTATATGAATGCATGTGACCCTAAGATAAGATGATATGCTTTTATGAGCTTTAATATGAATTGGTTGATATTGGACTCCATGATGGAGGGCCATAACTTAATTTTTATGATGAAGTACTATAGTATGAAACTATAGAGGGGTTTATGATGATAGTTGAATCTCATGTTATGATTATAGATATTGAGATGGCCTGTCATCATCAAGATAATGATGACGCTATAGCTAGAGCTTTGAATCATTTTGCGGACCTCCTTGACTCACAAAACCATGATAGACAAGAAGCGGAAAGACAACCTGCTCCTACTGTTCAAGGTACTCAAGGCCTTGACATGTTCTTGAAGCGGAAACCATCTGAGTTTCATGGTGGATTTAGACCTGAACAAGCCTATGTTTGGATCCGAGATGTTGAGCGGATCTTTGATAGTTTCGAATGCAATGAGCTCCAGAAAGTGGAATACGCTATTTTTATGCTGAGGGATAAAGCGGAGACTTGGTGGAGACTCACCAAAAGTAGAATGATTGCTGCTACTATTCCCTTGGTTTGGGAAAATTTTAAGCTTGAACTCATGAGAAAGTATGTGCCCGAATGCTATAAGTGTAAGAAGGAGATTGAATTCATGGAACTCAAGCAAGGCACAATGACGGTGGAAGAGTATGCTTCCAAATTTGAGGAACTTTGTGAATTTTACCCTCCTTATCAATAAGAGGGAACCGAAGCCTCCAAGTGTGTAAAGTTTAAGAACGGCCTACGCCCTGATATTCAAAGGGCCATTTGTCATCAAGAAATCTGAAGCTTCACGGTACTTGTGAATAAGTACCGTATTTATAAAGAACATGCTGTACCTCATCATTCTAAATTTGACTCTAAGTTGAAGGGTCAATCTTTCAGTTTCAAGAGGCAAGGAAATTTCAGAAGGGGACGTTTTCTAAAGGGTGCTCGTTCTAATGTCCAAGCTAGAGGCGGTGGACATGGTAACACTTTTGGTCGGGGCAATGGAAATGCTAATGGGCCAAAATGCTATAGGTGTGGTGGTCCACACTATGTTCGTGAATGTGTACACCGCGAGGACTTGGTATGCTTTAATTGTGATCAGGTGGGACATATCTGTCCAGTATGCCCTATGCTTACAAGACTAACTCCGATGCAAGCTAACACTCCCAACCGTGCTAATGCACCCGCTCATGTGGACCACGGAGGCCACAATAGTGGTCGGGGACGTGGTAATGGAAACAATGGTGGCCGAAATGGTAGCCGTGGTGGCTATAATGGTGGGAGGCATGGTAACGGTCGAGGAAATGGCGATGGTGCTCGCGATGGAAATAGGAACGGTGGAAATCTCCAACCAAATGCTGGAAGGGTGTTCGCTGTGACCGGTGAGGAAGCAGCACAAGCAGATAACTTAGTTGAAAGTAAGTGTGAAATACTCGGAAACTCAATTCATGTCATTTATGATTCGGGTGCAACCCACTCCTTTATATCTGAGGATTGTGTTCGGCAATTAAGGTTGCCGATGCGTTTAATGAAAAATGCCCTTGTGGTTACCACCCCAACCGGTACTTGTCTCAAATCAGTTAACCGGTGTGATAATGTTGATATGCTCCTAGAAGGGAGAAGATTCATTGTGTCTTTCATTTGCCTGCCTCTAAAGGGATTGGAGATCATTCTTGGTATGGATTGGCTCTCCGGCAATAAAGTTTTGGTTGACTGTCAGCAGCGAACTGTGATTTTCCCTTCTTCTGATGTGGGGAAATTTGATATGAAATGTATAGCTCAACTTTGCATATTACTATCTCTTGCCAGTGGGACAAATAATCCCGATCCCCTTAATATCCCTGTGGTGTCGGAGTTTTTGGATGTGTTTCCCGGGGAGGTACCTGGTTTACCGCCCCCACGGGAGGTTAAATTTACTATCGATCTTATACCTGGCGCGAAACCAGTGTCTATCGCTCCTTATAGGATGTCTCCTATGGAGTTGGCTGAACTTAAGAAGCAAGTTGAGGAGCTACTTTAGAAGGAGTTTGTTCGACCCAGTGTGTCACCCTGGGGGGCTCCTATTTTACTGGTCAAGAAGAAGGATGGAACCATACGGTTGTGTGTTGACTACCGCCAATTGAACAAGCTGACAATAAAGAATAGATATCATTTACCTCGTATTGATGATCTGTTGGACCAATTAAGAGGTGCGGTGGTGTTTTCAAAGATTGACTTGCGTTCTGGTTACCATCAAATTTGGGTGAGAACCGAAGACATTCCGAAGACTGCTTTCAGGATGCGATATGGCCATTATGAGTATGCTGTAATGCCATTCAGAGTGACTAATGCTCCAGTGGTGTTCATGAGCTACATGAACCATATCTTTCACGAATACTTGGATCGCTTTGTTGTGGTATTCATCGATGATATCCTAGTGTATTCTAAGAGCCGCGAGGAACACGAGGAATATCTGAGGGTTGTGCTGAATATTCTTAGAGAGAACTAGTTGTATGCTAAGCTCTCTAAATGCGAATTTTGGTTGTCGAGCATCCAGTTTCTTGGTCATGTGATATCCAAAGGAGGTGTTTCGGTGGATCCATCCAAGGTCGAAGTCGTTACGGCATGACCTAGACCTACATTGGTTACGGAAATTCGGAGTTTCCTTGGACTTGCCGATTATTATTGGAGGTTTATCGAAGGTTTTTCTCGTCTTACTAAACCTTTGAAAAACTTGACAAAGAAGAACCAACCTTTTGTATGGACGGTTGAATATGAGAGATGTTTTGAAGAGTTAAAAATAAGGCTGACCTCTGCGCCTATCTTGGCATTGCCTAACTTGCAAGAAGACTTTGTGGTATACTGCGATGCTTCTAAGCATGGACTTGGATGTGTTTTGATGCAGAAAGAACGTGTTATAGCTTATGCTTCACGCCAGTTGCGACCTCATGAATTACCTGACTCATGACTTGGAATTGGCGGCGGTTGTGTTCGCCTTGAAGATTTGGCGTCATTATCTCTATGGTTCAAGATTCATGGTCTTTAGTGAGCACAAGAGCTTGAAATACCTTTTTGATTAGAAATAATTGAATATGTGCCAAAGGAGATGGATGGAATTCCTGAAGGACTATGATTTTAAATTAATGTACCATCCGGGGAAAGCTAATGTTGTTGTCGATGCTCTTAGTCGGAAGTACTTACATGTGTTGGCCATGATGGTCAAGGAATTTAAATTGATTGAGGGATTCTGGAATTTGAATATTGGAACCAAAGTACAATCTCCCAAGAAGCTAAGTTTTGCTACCTTAAAGATATGCAATGAGTTTTTAGAACTTGTAAAGGAGAAACAAAGAGATGATGAATACTTATAGGAGATGAGGAGACCTCAAAGCGATGGGAAAAATCTATTTCTTGTAGAAGGTGTTGACGGCTTATGGCGAGTAAATGGTCGTGTGTATGTGTTGTTATTCAGAGATTTGAGATACACGGTGCTTGAGGAAGCACACAAAAGCATTTTTAGCATTCACCCTCGTGCGACCGAAATGTACCAAGATGTAAAGAAGAATTTTTGGTGGCTCGGAATAAAACGCGATATTGCCAACTTTGTAGCTTCGTGTCTTACTTGTCAAAAGGCGAAGGTAGAGCATCAAAGACCTTCGGGTACTTTGATACCACTTGATATCCCCGTTTGGAAGTGGGATACGATTGCTATGGACTTTGTGTCCGATTTTCCCAGAATGAGGTCTAGATGTGATGGAATCTGGGTGATTATAGATCGTTTGACAAAGAGTGCATATTTTCTACCAATCAGTATAAAGAGTTCCTTGCAGGATTTGGCACAATTATACATTCAGGAGATTGTGAGGTTATATGGTGTGCCATCAAGTATTGTCTCTGATCATGATCCCTGATTTACTTCCAGATTTTGGGGGAGTTTACATGAAGCGATGGGTTCGAAATTGAAGCTAAGCTCGACGTACCATCCTCAGACTGACGGATAATCTAAGAGGACTATTCAGAGTCTAGAGGATTTATTACGTGCTTGTGTGTTGGAGCACGGCGGTTCGTGGGAGAAATATCTGCCCCTGATTGAATTCACCTATAACAACAATTTCCACTATAGTATTGGTATGGCACCATATGAGGCGTTATATGGGAGGAGGCGTCGAACCCCTTTATGTTGGCTTGAAGTCGGAGAGAACTTGGCCTTAGGGCCTGAGATTGTTGAGGAAACCACTGAACAGATTAGATGATCTGAGAGAAGATGAAAATCGCTCAAGACTGGCAGAAGAGCTATTATGACAAGAGGAGGAAGCCACTTGAATTTCAAGTTGGCGATCATGTGTTCTTACGAGTCTCGCGAGATAAGGGTATTGGTAGAGCTTTGTAGAGCAGAAAATTAAGCCCTAAATTTATCGAACCTTATGAGATCTTGGAGCGGATTGGAGAGGTTGCCTATCGGATTGCGCTCCCTCCACATCTTGCAAACTTGCATAACGTGTTCCACGTATCGCAGTTAAGGAAATATGTTCATGATCCTTTGCACGTGATCTCTATTGATGATGTTGATGTGTGGGATGACTTGTTTGTTCCTCCTGTTTCGGTCCGTATCGTCGAGTATTCCGTGGAGAGGTTGCAGAATAAAATGGTGCCCTTGGTGAAGGTAGCATGGAAGCATGGAAACGTGGAGACACTCACCTGGGAACGCGAAGATGATATCTGTGAGCGGTACCATCACATATTCGAATCCGGTATGTCAAATTTCAAGGACGAAATTTCTTTTATGAGGGGTGGATTGTAACATCCTAAATTTTAAAATAGTGAATAAAATAAGAAAATAAATATTGAATAATTGAATATGAACAAATTAACGTCCCGAAATATTAGAAATAATTTAATTGAGATTTTTGGAGACTGTTAGTGATTATTGAGACCAGATAAGTAGAAAACTAACCCGGATAAAATATGGGTATCGGACCAAGTACCTCTGATTGAGATGCCGTTGGTCAGGGCTGTAAATAATATTATTGGGAATCAGAATATGTATTCGGAATAATTTTTAGAATAAGTATGGAGCCCGAACAGAGAGCCTGTTTATTTAAAAATGGAAGAGTTTAATGAAAGGTTAAATATTTAAAAATAAAAACCTCACTCTTTTCACTCTCATTCTCGTAACCCTCTCTTTTCCTCTTATGTAAACACACTTCTTCTCTTCTATCATCCTCTTCATCTCTTTTCCCTCTCTAACCCTAAGCCAAGGTGCTACCCTCCTTTCTCCCTCTCATTTTCGTTTCATGAAGGCTTAGAGAAGGCTTGGAGCTTGAAGTTCTTCTCTCTTCTTCTCCTTAATTTTGTGTGGTCCTCTTCTCTTTTGAGAATTCCTCCATTACTTCATTTGAGGTAAGATTTTAGCCATTTTTCAAGAATAGGAACCTTTAGTTATGTGTCCTCAAGGTTAAGAGGGCATTAAATATATGTGGGTTGTTAGAAGAAGCTTTAAATGTGGAAACCCTAAGGTGGGTATCATAAATACAAGCTTAAAATGGTATTAATGGGGTAGATGCATTTATTGTTAGAAGGAGATGAGAATGTATGATTATTTTTTAGTGTTGATGGGTTTAGTGAAACCCTGACCTTATAAATTGGGGGAAATATGATGTGTGAGTAGATGGGCATTAATTAATGGTGAGAATGTCATTAATGTTAGAGTATAATCATAAATGATGATTGGAGATGGTGGTTGGAAACCATAAATGAAAACCCCCTTAGAATGAGTTAAATGTAAAGTTGGTGAATGGGGTACCCTAATTAATTAAGTTGTTATGTTGATGAAAATGAATGGTGATTTAAGGGAAGGAATTCCCGAAGCCTAATAAGGTAAATGGATAGAACCTATAAATAGCTTCTACATGATGAGAATCATGTGTATATATGTATGTATATGTATATTAAAATAGAGTTTGAATGAATAATTGATGTGGTCCTATAATTGATTGGTGTAGGGCTTGATAATACTTGTGAGGCAGGAACATCAAACTTGGAAGTTTACTTCTCTTGAGGTAGGAGAGGGGTGTATTTTCTAAATGTATGAGAACTTGTATGATGATAATGTATGTATTGATGTAATGTGGCATGTTTCCTTGAATGGATGTAGTATTATATGTATGTGATGAGAAATTGAGTTAGATTCTTATAATGAATGATTGTGGATAAGACCTTATTGAGGTTAAGATTGGTATAATGTGTGATGACATGATATGGATGCCATGTGTGGCTTGATGAATGTTTAAAATCCTTGATTTAATGATTCTTGAATATTATGATCGGAATATATACATATGTTTGAATATGTGGAATTAACATGGTAATTGAGTAGGAGTATACCCTAGATGAGAGGGTGAGACAACCTATATGAGGTTGCGGCATGCATGAGCATTGTTGCATACATAGCATGGCATGCATATCATGATGATGTTGAAAAGTGGTTGTGATCACTTGATGTTGGAATATAAAGGGCTTGCGAGTTCCTGTGATTATTGGACCGGTGATTGTAATCATCTGGTATTTGAAATGAAAGGCCCTGCAGGACCATTGAGATTGTATGCCCGTGGTTGCGATTATGAGGCGGCAGTACCCCTTGCGAGGCGGGAAACCATTATGAATTATTGAACGTGGTTGCGATCACGAGAAAGCACCTTGCGAGGCGGGAAACCAATTTAAATGAATGAATGATTATGGTGGTTACGATCACCTGAGGAAATGTGAACGGATCCGTGCATATGCATCTTAAACACCAGCATGTGCATTAGCCATAGAAGCATGGCATAGACTGGTATCCTGTTGAGGAGATTGTGTGAGGAGTAGGTGGAACTCCCTTTTTAATTACTAACTATAATTACGTCAATGATTGGTGTGACCTTGTGAATTTTGATGGATATATATGTTTAATGAATTTGATGAATGATTGCTTTGTGCTAATTGAACTTATCTTGGGAAGATGTTTAATATTGCATTCATGTATATATTATCATAATTGTTAGATTTTCATCATTGAGAAAGTATACTCACTCTCCATGTGGTATATGTTTTTAGCTCCTGTGTTGTAGGGCTTGCCTATGGAGCTATTGAGTGGAGAAGAGGTGTGAAGAAAGCCTATTTTGGGTAAAGAATGCCTTGGCCGGCAATTGTTTTGGGTTTGTGGGTTCTACTTGAATTTTTGTAATGTATATAGTCATAATGAATGTTTTGTAATGTATATAGTCATAATGAATGTTTTGTATAGCCAAGGATTGGTATCGACATTAGTAAGGATGATGAATAGACAATGTTGATTATAGAAGGTCATGAAGGAAAATGAGAGCCCAGAGTTTATGGCTTATTTTCATTAATGACCTTGCTTTATTCGGATAATAAAAATGAAGCTTGATGTAGTTAAAACTTATGGAGGAATGATAGTTTACATGAAATATTGCACTTTATAGATCATGCTGAGTAGTAAGTTAGATTGAAATGTAATTCATGAATTGGAAGGTGAATTTATGAGTAAGATAGATTGGAACAAGTTTTGAATGCTGAATATGATGAATAAGATGTGATGAATTTAAGTGGAATGGATTAAATTGAGTTTTGGTATGAGGTGTTGTTTGATTCCTTCATTTCCTGCGTTATTACTGATAATCTCGCTCAAGCGAGATGGGTTCTCGCTCCAGCGAGAATCCCCCTACATGACATTTGGTTACTGGTTAAATCTTGCTTAGGCGAGAGTGTGTCTCGCTCAAGCGAGACTGCCCTGGCATCAGTGTTTGGCTACTGGAGGAAAATCGCCCAGGCAAGTTAGATCTCGCCCGAGCGAGAAGGAGGGGATTCGCCACTGGTCAAAGTTTGCTTGAGCGATAGGCTTTTGGAGGTGGCATTCGCTCGAGTGAGTGAGCGTTGGGTAGATTCTGGACGACTTTCGCCCGTGCTTGCTTGCTTCGCCCAAGCGACTTCTGAGGACCTCGCTCAAGCGAGATGGGGCTTGCTCAAGCGAGTCGGCCCCTGATCCTTCTCTTATTTCTTTCGCTTAGCTCGCCCTATGTCCCGCCCGAACGCTCCCTTAGGACTCGCTCAAGCGAGTGTGGTTCTTGCTTGAGCGAGGGATGTCTTAGTCCTCCAAATTGTATTGCCTTGATCACTTTTCATTTTCTTTATATATGATCTTCATCTTAAACCAACTTATGAACCCTTTGGATATATTTTGAGGTCATTAATCCTCATGATGTTTAACCTCTTTGAACCCAACTATATAGCAACAATTTAAATAAACTTTCTGCTGTTTTCAATTGAGAATTCCTCAATAGTTGTTTCCCTTAACTTACCTTCTCATATCTTTATATATGAGTTAGGTCTTTTTAGATCCAGGGTATTGAATGACAGTTTCACCACTTATGTTTTTCATAGATTAATAATACTAAAATCGTGAAAAATTTACCCCTATTTTTGGGGCGTCACAACCCGTGCACGGGGTCGCCCTTCCACTAGGCCTGCCTATTGGAACCCCTAACATTCCACATAGACAGCGAATGATATGTCATGAATGCAAATGCCAATCAATGCATTTCTTACACTGTGCATCCTGAAATGCCACTCCACAATCAAAAACTCACTACTATCACTTAGTAGATTTCAATATCCTCATCATTCTCAACCATCACTAATTATTATTGGATTTCATTCACACCAATAGTTAGTGGCAATTATTATTCATCAAATCACATATCATGGGATGTTTAACATCATTGAAATTAACTCAATCATGGACTCAATGTCATTCACAAACAAGTCACACTGCCATGAATCAAATTCAACATCATAATCATCATCCCAACAACATTCACCACATAACACAAATCATTCTAAATGCATTTCAATTCACATGATTATCAAGATAATTCATCCAAGCTAAATTATGACATCACATTCATACATACACATCAATAATGGATGAAATCATGTATTTAGAAATGTTACCCCCTCTTACCTCAAGAGAAGTAGTACTCGTTGTGGTCTGAAGGTCCCGCTCTGATGTAAGAACTTCTTTTAACCTCTTGAAGAAGGGTGGATCTAGGGTACTCTTCCTCTTCTAGCCTCTTCAAACATTGACCAATCTTCTTGCTTGTGGGAAAATCAAAATGAAACAAAGGGAAAGACTCAACACTATTCAGATTTGGAGATGGAAAAAGAGAAGGAGAAGGTGGAGATGGAAGGGAGAAAGGAGGAGGATGGAGGATGGAAAAGAGGAAAGGAAGGGGAGGCCACTCCAAGGGGAGATAACTCCCTTAGAACTCACCACCAAGAGGGAGGAAATCCCCTTGGATGAGAGCTTTCTAGAGGTCACTCTAACTTAGAGAGAAGGGAGAGCTTCTCTCACTAAAAACTCACTTAGAAGTCTGTAATTCTCAAAATGGCATTCAAGTGTATCAAATTACAAAAGGAGAGCACCTTATATAGCGCCATAAGGAATTCGGCCAAGGGACTCCCTGATAGGCCTCTCTATGATGCCTAGGCCCAATAATGAAAATGGAAAAGAGTATGGCCTATACATGGCCCAAAGTGAGTGTATATGGACCAAAAGTGGCTCTATTGACCTTGCAAGGCCCAAATAAACCCTATAAGCCTAAAGAATTTAACTAGGAAGTATATTACAAGTAAAGTATGAATAGATCCTCAAGGATTCTTCATTGGGCTTGGGCCCACTCAAAGATAAGAATGAAGATAAGGCCCGATGGATGCTTTCTTTGGCCTTTTTGGTCTTGGCCCTTATGAGAGGACCTTTATATGCTTCAAGTCCCTTCTCTAGGATGGTGTGGGGGTCCTCCGTTATTGTGTCCTCATTACGCTCTGTCAATGGGGTCATTTCCTACATCATATAAATATACCATACAATTATTTTCTATCCAAACCACCAAGATTTAAATGCTCTTAATTAATTACTTGGTGTTTATACCATTTTAAATCAAACCTCTTTTATCTCATTTAATCCACCACAACCATGGGTTTGGTGCTCGAAATCATTATTATGCATTTAAGGACAATACCCATCTATGGGTTTCCATATTAATGGCTTTCAACCATCATTATTAACTATTTACCCTCATTAATGGCCATCCACCATCAATGTCACCATCTCACATCATTAATAAAATTCTCCCAACATCAATAAACACTCTTCTACTCACATTTTGCATTTCCACCAAAATCATAGGGTTAGAGTTTCATTAAAAACCCAACAACCATCATTAATGCTCATTAACTCCTACCATTAACCATGCCATTTTTGTGTACCCATCAATGCCTCATAAAACTCACATTAAATGCACCCCACCTTAGGGTTTTGCATCATTAATCCCTCCCATCATCAACCCATACACAATACACTCTCAAAAATCATAATAAACCATAACCTAGGGCTATAGCTCATGAAAAATAATGAGGAAACCTTACCTCAAGCCAAAGAGAAGAGAGCTCTAATGGTGATGGAGGAGAAAACGAAAATAGAAGGAGAGAGAGCTTTAATCACATACTCCAATAGTGATGAAGGAAATGAAAATAGGGGAGGAGATGGACACACCCACTTACTAGGGCTTTTGAGAACGGAAGGAGAAGATGAAGAGGATGAAAGGAGAAGAGAAAAAAGAGCAATGTCTTAGCCTTAGGGAGAGGGAGCCAACGTGAATGAAAAGGGAAAAAGAGAGTTTTGATATTTTATTTTAATCCCCACATTAAAGCCTTACCGTTTTACAACAAACAAGATCTTCGTTCGGGCTTAATACTTTATTCAAAAATTATTTTGAATATATATTCCGATCCCCAATAATATTCTTAACAGCCCTGACCAACAATACCTCAATCGGAGATACTTGGTCCGACACTCATATTTTAATCGGGTGTTATTTTCAGCTCCTTAAGCCACAATAAATTATGAATAATTATAAAAATTTCCAATTTAATTATTTCCAAATTTTGGGACATTAAATAACTCGCATGTAATTATTCACTAATTATTCCTCTCAATTAATCATTTAAATAAATTTTTAGATGTTACAGTTTGAACCACGGCTTGGTCGTGGAACCCTCTGTCTCAGGATGCAAAAATGTGCTTGTTTTCTCTTGACAGCCAGTGTAAACCATGGCCATGGTTTGAACTATGGCCTAACTATGGATCACACTGTCAGGTGCCCAAAAATTTTTTGTTTCACATCATTTGCTTGTCCATTTTCATCCCTTTGAATAGTGGTTCTACCCATTTGCTTTTCGGCTCAAATGCATGACCTAATTCACATGTTTTCGCTAAATTTTGGCATGAGCTTAGTACACCTTTGGATCTGTTCTCATATCTTCATATATGGGAAGGGATGGATACCATGTATACACGTTTCTTATTTTGTTATTTTTGTATATCTTTGTGTATACATTAAGGGTTCTTGATTATTGATCCTCTCTTTGTCGTTTTCATTTTAATTGGTTTTCCATGGTTTGAATCTTAGTGAAAGTGGTCAACTTGTGGAGCGTAATAGCGAAAATATACTCGTATTTTTATTAATTATTTGTGCTTGCATCAGGATTCAGGTCCATGGAATCAGGGCGCCACAACAAAGTTGTTTCAGACTGAAAAAATTAGAAATGAGGTACGAGCTCTCAACAAAGCTAGAGATTATTTCATCTTGGGCTTATCCTTCAATGAAGGTAGCGATTATGTAGAACTATTAAAATGGGTTAGGTCTATGAGGCTAGCCTAAAATGGATGAGCTTGGGCTTCTAAAAAGAAGGTTGAATGGAAAATGAGAAATTTTTAGTTTGACTTAAAAAAGCCTGTACTCAGTCAGGTTTTTTTTGGGTTACGTTGGCCCACATTATGCTCTTTTAAAAAACATTATTACCATGGAAAAAAGTACTTTCTACATTTTTTTACTTGAATTAGATTTTTTAGTTGATTTAGAACATGCAAAATGTTTGATATATTCTTAATAGTTAATTTTTTGTAATTAAAAAAACAAAAATACCTGCCTAAGCGCGTAGCCTGCCAAGCCTGTAACGACGCCCTTAATCCAGAAAACAATATTAATTAGATATTAAAATTAGAGTAAATTTTTCACGTTTACAAACCACTATTGGAAGAAAAACGCCATGAAATAGAACTTTAACAAGTAACCCCGGACCATTTTAAAAACCCATCCTATATATGAAGATATGAGAAGGTGTGTAATTTTTAAATCAAGAGTGCTCCTTAGAAAACCAATCACATGATCATCATCAAGGAATAATGGAAGTATAGGTTATTGCAAGAAGTGCAAAAGGGTATGAAAAGAGACTCAAAGATACCCTCAATGATTTCCAAAAATATGGTAAATATGTGTGCATTTTGTTGTATAATGATGTCAAGGTTTAACAATACCAAGCATACATTAAAACTTATGTGTTTTTGTGAAAACAGGGCCATGAATCGATTCAAGCAACTCCTTGAATCGATTCATGCGTGTTGGAAACTCAAAACAATGGAAACAGAACCTCTTGAATCGATTCAAGCCTCGTATGAATCGATTCAAGCGAATTGGAAATTATGAATAGTAAAAATAGAACCTCTTGAATCGATTCAGGACATCGTATGAATCGATTCAAGCTATTCCAGTAGCATCTGAATCGATTCAAGGGGATATGTGAATCGATTCAGACCATTCTAGAGGCTCACGAATCGATTCAAGAGACTCATGAATCGATTCATGACAGCATCTCAGCTGCATAATGCAGAAAATACATAATTTTCCAACTTCCAACCACCCTAACTTTTTCATATAAAATCCAATGGCCACCAAATTTTATCACCAACTAATATACATCATTATGACGTATAGCCACTGGCCACACTCAAAAATTCCCAAAAATGAGGGACTTATGCGCAGAAATGCGTTTATCCCATTTTAGAGCATTTTTGGGCAACTCAAGGGCCAATTCTTAATGGAATTGGCCCATTCCAATTTCTACAAGTTATAAACCATACATGGAAGCTATTGGAACTATTACATGCCATCCAAATTTCATAAAACTTTATTTGACCCTATTAGTTCCTTAATTACACATAAACATCAAGGACACAACCTTACACATGCGTCATAAAAGGTTATAACTCATGAATAACATCATCCATTCATCATTTTGGCATTAGTCAAGTGTCACAATTTTCATCATACATTGTTAAGGTCATAATCAAAAATTAGTCATACACATAAGGGTCCAATTTTCATATATGACCTTCAAAATGAACATTCATCAATCCAAATACATAATGAGCATATATCAACATCATATGCTGTACAAAATCAATGGTTGCCGGCCAAGGCACTTCCTATACAGCTAATTTACCTTCATCATCAAAACATACACTTCCAAAAGAGATGTAATCTCACCCCATGAATATCCTGCATCACATGGGAGAGTGAGTTATATATTCCAAAGGACGAATATGAATACATTTGTGATTATGTGCATATGTATTCAATGACATGTATACTTTGCATCAACATATCATTCATCATCATAATTTTATCATCTCATCAACATACATATATCTTAATCATCTCTTTAATTCATAGCAAAGTATATAAGTATACACATATTCATGCCCCACATTATATTGGGCTATCACACATATCATCACCATACACAAATTTATTTCTTTATATTCATATTTTATATGTTGTCTTTAGGTATTCTTTCACCCAATCACAACCATCACCATATCTCATCACCTTTAGCATATCTCCTTGCTATATGCAAACGCTCTTAGGCTAATGCACATGCATAACACAGTTAATATCAATTGCGGATCCGACCGTGGGAATATAAACACCAATTTATGGTTCAAGCATGGATTCATAACCATACCCCTACTGCAATAGTAAAATGTGTGCACTTATTATAAATTTGCATGCATATCTCTATATTTTACTGGTACCAAACCGCATCGCCCATCTTGCAACACCAGTCATTTTCACCATGACCACGGTAAACAACATAAACAACATAAAGGTGTTAACCATGATTCATACCATAGCAGCTGTGATCCATAAGACCACCAGAAATCCTTGCTCCTCAAAGAGCCACCCCCCATAAAGTCAACCACATGCAGCTCCCGTAGCTAGACATGGGTAACTTTGTGACTTACGCACCGAGTTACTAGGGAAACATCAATAACGTTCATGTACAGAGCCGCCCTCCCACTAGGCTAACCGGAGGAACCCCTAACATTCCATCACCAGCAGCTATGCAATATGCCATGGATGCAATACAAATGCAAATCACATGTATTCTCACAACTATGCATCCTATCATGCCACTCATCAATCATCACCATTACTAATATCACCACACAATTCTTAGTGGATTTTATTATCATTGGTTATTGCCATTATTTCAAGTCTTAAATGTGGCATTCATAATATTTCTCATCAACACAAACTCATACATACAAGTCAATACTTGCATTAATCACAATGGCATCACAATCTCCAACTACATTCATCAATCTTTCATTAACATTCAAGGTATGCTAATCATCCATATTCATTCTCATTAATCATCAATATAATCATTTCACATTTACGGCGAATATAAACAAAACTACATCATATCAAGGCATAACACTTACTAATCAAATAGCATCACCATATAGCATATCATAAATATTCCAAATGCACAATACATATTGCCAAGCACAATTATCATCATCATGTTCAACATCTCAATTTTTCATCACAACACAAGCAAGGCAAACATGTATATTGTCACATATGACAATCAACCATTACTTAATTCATGCATTTAGAATATAAAACTCCTCTCTTACCTCAAGAGAAGTAGTCTGAGTGATTCAACATTCCCGCCTCATCGTTCAGAATAGGTCCTACATTTCATAAGGCACCATATCATTATTTTCTATTCAACTACTAAGACTCATATGTTTTCAATTCTAGTACTTGGTGTTCATAGAATTTTCATTACCAATAACATTTCATTTCATTAATTTCACCACAACCACTATGGGTTTGGTGCTCATGTTCATTATTATGCATTTAAAGTCATACCCAACAATGGGTTCACACACCAATGGCCATCAATCACCATTAATGGCCACTCACCTAATTTAATATCAACTCTCATCATCAAAGAATGTTCTCCCAACATATTTACTAACATCCACATTCTCAATATCATACATTTCCTCTCAAAATACATTCTCCAACCAACATTTATTATTTTCCCAATTCCTAGGGTTAGGGTTTCACCAAAAACCCAACAACTATCATAAATAATCACCATTTTCCATCATTTTCCAACATTACTTTCGTGTGCCAACAACAACTTTCATTAACATCACATTTATGACACCCCACCTTAGGGTTTCCATATTTAATGGCTTCATTCAATACCCCATATGCATTAAACACTCACCCAACAACCAAACCCAAAACCTAGGGCATAAGCTCATGAAAAATGATGAGGGACTTACCTCAAGCCAAGAAAAGAGTGAGCTTTCTTAATGCCTGAATGTTGTTGGTTTTTTGGCAAATGCACCAATGTATTGTTCTAGTTTTCAATTAGATATCGTTCCCTCAAGGATTGGATTATTTTTAGTGTAAAATAATAATTCTTATTTACTATGGTAAAAAGTGTTAAAATTTATTAACAATAGAATGTTTTATACACAATTTGTACAATATTCACATATTTAGAGATTGATTTATACATTGAGTAAAAGATGGTAAATTATAAAACTTCCTAGACAATAACTTAGAGTAGCACTTTAGAGTAAATCTAATACTTGAGAATAAAATACAGATTAACAAATTATGTTGGAATTAGGATCCCCGCACTAGAACATAATGAAATAATTATAAACATGCATATTTAATCATCAATTTCATGTCATTGTAGCTTAAAATCATTAAACCTAATCCCTCAGTGAATAAATTCTAAATAATTATCGTAAAGTCTGATCCCTCAGATGCTTTCTCAGTAAAAACTTGCTTTAAGTCCTGGCCTTAACACAACAATAATTACCAACTCTATCCTTAGTAATGGTATATTAAAGGTATTTTAACTTGTACTTTCGTTAAAGTAATTTTAACACGCATGGAAATCATTCTCCCATTTGAAGTTCATACTAATAAAAGATTGAAATACTAACATGGAACTTGAATCATAAACATGTAGATGTCATAATCACAACATCATATTCATAGATTGGTTCACCAATTCCATGGTGAAAGTAAAAACACAACTTACAATTGATGACATTACGAACTCTTGATCACACTTCAGGATGCGAAAAGAACATGATACAATACAACATTCTCAAGAATATGGAAGCTACTCTATAGTGCAAACTCAGAAAGGGACTCTGAATTCATGGGATAGGCAGAGAGAATGAAGAAAAGGGATATCTAAAACCCATGGCAAATGGCCCTTTTTATAGGGCTGAGTAGAGGTCCTAACGCTAAACGTGAGGCTGGCGCTATGTGTCAGACCTCTGACTCAGCTTCCATTAAACTGATTGATTTTCAGCCATTGATCTTCCATTATGCTCCCAATAATCAACAGACATGTTTCCCACTATGTTTTGGACCTTATTCAGAAGCGGATTGGCCATTTTCATTATTTAATTGGTCCACTTCAGAGTGTAATTCCACCTGTCAGTGGGTTACACATAGCACCTAACGCTACGTCAGGCCAAAATCCTGACACTGAGCGTGGGGTTGATGCTATGCGCCAGCCCTTCTGCTTTGAATAAATTTTCACCTTAAAACCTCTTTTTACGGCAAAAATGAAAGAAATGAGTCATGTTAAGTCAAATTTAATAGCTTCCATTTATTTCAAATAAAACCTAAATTTATTACTATTTAAACTAATTTTTATTATGAAAATAACAAAAATATGAGAACTAACAAGCTTCCAAGAGAGGGAGGAGTGAACACAAAAATGAAAGAAGAGATAGAGGAGCCTCAAGCCATAAGCTTCTCCTTCAAGCCCAATGAAAAATGAAAATGGGGAAGGAAAATGCACACACCACCACTACTTTGCTTAGGTTTTTAGAGGAAAAAGATGAGGAGAATGAGAAGGAGAAGGAGAAGGAAAAGAGAGTGTATTGCCTTTTAGGAAGCAAGAGCCAACGTGAAAATAAGGGGAAAGGAGATGGGTTTGTATTTTAATTTTGAACCCGTTCATTGAACTCTACCATTTTATAATGTAAAGGATCTTTGTTTGGGCTCAATACGTTATCTAAAAATTATTCTGAATATAGATTCAGATTCACAATAATATTCTTAACAGCTCTGACCAACAGTACCTCAATCAGAGATACTTGGTCCGACACCCATATTTCAATCGAGTGTAACTTCAACTTATTAAGTCTCGGTATATTATGAATAATCATAATAATTCCCAATTTAATTATTCCAATATTTTGGGACATTTATTAACCCATGTATAATTATTTAATATTTATTCCTCTCATTTAATCATTTATATAAAATTTAGGATGTTATAAAGCCTTCCGGGCCTAAGCCTAAAACATTGGGCCCAAATTCAAAGTGGGTTTTTTCCTGACCCAAAAAAGAAAATTGGGCACCCATTTTGACAACTCTAGGATTATGAGGTTTTGCTAGCTTTTCATCTACTGAAGGGTCACCCCTTTAACTTACCAAGGTTTATCATCAGGCACGTGATCTCTATGTATATGAAGCTTAAGAACATATGACTTACTCTTCACTGTCATCTTTGAGCACATTAGTTATATTTGTCCCACATAAAGAATAAAATGAAGAGTTACAAGATTGAGTATTTTGGGAAAATATCAGTTCAAACCATCGAAGCAAATGACTGTCATCCTAAATTAGATAGATACAAAGAGTTTGTTGAGAAATTA
This sequence comes from Clitoria ternatea, assembly GCA_037962975.1. Lineage (NCBI taxonomy): Eukaryota > Viridiplantae > Streptophyta > Magnoliopsida > Fabales > Fabaceae > Clitoria > Clitoria ternatea. The sequence continues at coordinate 185,990,820 of CM075669.1, forward strand.
GACACTGAGTAGAAGAAAAAAAAACATAAGATGAAAAATAAGAAGGTGAAGGAAAAATCAAGGTTGATTTGCTAAAGTAGAATTTATAAATAAACACCTTGTGAAGATTGCTACCAAAGAAGTACCTAAAAGAAACAAGAAGTTATTTGTGAAAAAATAAGATTTGAATGTTGCTATTGTAGAAGTGCTAAAAAGTCTACAGGAACAAGATATTCCTAAGTCTATTACTGTACCTGAACTTGAAATAAAAACAAAGAAGAAGAATGCCAAGAAAGCCAAATCTAATGGGACATCAATGATTGAAGGGAAGATTGAATCTTATGTGCCTATCATTTCTGATCCCACTCAATATAGAATGTCAGACTCTAAAAATTCCTACTAGTGTTGGTATTGGTAAACCATCAAAAAGTGTTAAGAAAAAGACCATTGTGGAAAAAAATCAAGGCTTACATGCTTTTTATGTTGAGATTGAACACCAACAGGAAAAGGATAATGCTTTGCTGGCTATTGAGAAAAGTGCTAAAGGTTGTAAGAACAAGACATCAAAAGAAACCATTGTTAATAAAAAAAAAATCTGTATTAGAAAAGAGCATTCAGAATAAGGTTAACCCCTCTGAGTCTTTAAAAGAATCTAAAGGAGGTGCTCCTAAAAGTAAGGCCCTTAAACCTCATATCCATCATATTGCTCCAAACTCAACTAGTGGTTATACCTTTTCTGATACTAGTTCATTCTAAATCTATTACAATCCCATGTGAGTGACATACCACCTCCTCCACCTAATGATAATAGTGCCCATGCCACATCCATTCCGTCATCTATTCCATTTCTTGGTTCCTTTGGGACATTCTCAGTCAACTTAAAGTTAAAAGAGTAGACTTTGAAATTAAGATGAAAGGCATCATCATCTGTTGCATCTGATAATAGTGCCTTTGCAACATCCATCCATTATTTGTCTTTAGTGGACAATGTTCATGGGTGATTCTTCAATAAGTAAGGATTGTGGTGCTGATATCATCGTAGAAAGTGATGACAAGGTATACATCAAGGTTTCCCTTAGATTTGACCTTAAAACATCCAATAACCAAGTAGAATATGAAGTGTGCTTAGCCGAATTGAGAACTGTGTTAGATGTTAATGCGGCAAAAGTGATGTGTCACACCCCGGTTTCCCAGATCTGAATCCCAATGTAATCAAGATAAATAATTAATAAAAATGCAGGTAAATTTTTCACATTTAGAATATTTCCAAAAACACCTTAACAATTACATCAAGACCCAAACCATTAGAAAACCGAAGAGTGAGATTTAAGAAATTATAACTGGATCGCAAGATACATCTCTCATATGTATGTACAAAAATAGTAGGGCTTACAGCGCAAGAAGAATGTGTATACAGGGCACTCGCCTAGTCCCATATATAAAGATATGAGAAAAGACTCGACAAAACATGCAATTACATAACATTAGCCTATTAGGCCACAACCAACCTCACATAGAAGTCGTATGCATACATTCAGAACCGTAAGTAGCCTCTACATGAGGTACTAATCATCAAATGGGGATATAGACTATCCACACCCAACATTCATACATCCCTCATGCCTCAAATATATATATAAGATTATGCGACATACAATTCCAATAATCACATTCCATAATTGACCTCATTCATTCATCGAATTGTTATCAATCCAAATATCACCATCACCAACATATAAACATTACCAAGGTCAAATCCACAAGTATTTTAACTAATCGCTCACTTACATATTAAGCATAAATCTACCTATGCATTACAAAATATGGTTATATACATATCCACAATTCATTATTTATCAACATCAACATATATATATATAATTCATTCATTACATCATGTTAGCAGTCGTTGCCAGCCAAGGCAATTCCATTACAACTATTTACCTCCTCCAAAGCTTTCGTTATCCCATGACTATCCTGCATCACAATGTTAAAAAAGAGACAACATGGGAGAGTGAGTTATACATTCAAAATGATGAATTTAAATACATTGTAATCATGTGTACATGCATATAAACAACATGTGTGCTTTACAATTAAAATCATCAATTTATTGAATAACTATCATCAAGATATCATCTTAGGCATACAAGCCTCATTATTCACAACTCATAGCAAACACATACACATTGCCCTCATCATCATGGGCTATCACAATTGTCATCAACTAAATCATTAAGTATTTGTTCAGTTTACTCTCTCAAGAGGTTCTTATCTCTTTTGTGTCATCTCCATCTCAAATTCCATGTACCTATGGCTAATGTATATGTCATACTATTTAATGCATATGCAATGGATCCATTTCACATCATCCATGTGCACATGGTTTCTCAAGTGATCGCAACCACTTATAATCAATCAATATATGTCCCCTACGCAAGGGTCCATTTTCATATAATCCCACAGGATCTTTATCATTGTGATCGCAACCACAGTCATCATTCTCATATTGGTTTCCCCCACACATAGGGTACTCCCTTTCATATAGTCCCGCAAGACTTTCATCATTTCAATATATTGGTGATCGCAACCACCTTCAATTCATTCACATATTGGTTTCCCCCACGCATAGGGTACTCCCCTCATAGTCCCTCAAGACCATTGTTATTTCAATACATGGGTGATCATAACCACCTTCATCATTTCAGTCTGTCATGTAATCGCAACCACAGACTCATTCCCCCACGCATAGGGTACTCGTTCTCATATAGTCCCGCAAGGCTTTCAACATTGTGATCGCAACCACATATACAATGTTATGTCATGCATGACATGAATGCAATAATGCAACAATGCACATGCTAAATCTCAACCTCGCAAGGATTTCTCACCCACTCACTTAGGGTACATATATATATTTTACATTTAGCAACACAATTAGTGGTATGCAACTAATTTCAAAGCCCCTCAAGGCATTACCATTCACATAATTTGCATTACAATCGCCAAGAATTCACATTGACCTCTATCCACGCATGGCAATCAAAAACATATCAATCCTTATAATATTAATCCACACATGGAAACCAACAAGGCATGTTAATAAATACATTTCAAATTCATAGCATTATATGTTTGCCAATACAATTTGAATTACACATACAAGATCGCACTTGTATCAACCATAATGACATCATAATTATCAATAATAACAATCACCATTTAATCAAGGGTATATTCAACAACAATATACCTTTTCATTCAACATCAATATTCGCCATTCAATATATGTTGTAACATGCATACACCCACAACAACACTTATCTCTATTCATCATGCACATTTTCCATTAAGTATAATGTTAACTCACAATTTCAAGTTCATCTTGCATCAATCACGATTGTTGACAATATTCATCTTTATTCATTATCAATGTCATCCCAATTCATTGCTTACAATAGCATATTCGCATTTAATTGTCCCCTCATTAGTCTCATCATTAATCAAGGGTGTGTCACACAACCATATCATTTAACTTCTACTATCATTTATCATAATATATCAATAGTGGTGGAGCATACATGTTTTCATAACATGATATAACCACACACATACTTTGCCAAAGCCTTAAGCCATTGTCAATCACCACTAAGACACACCACAATCATATACCATTAATACAATCTCTTTGTTTTTGTATAAAAAAAGGTTTTAGATATTAACAAGCAGTTGGCAACTTTCAAAAACCAAGTTATACGAGGGACATGACAATATCATCGTGCATCGATTGCTAAAATGTATTAAAAATGTGTACAATAAATTGTGTATGCGTGTCATGACTCAACAATGCCAAACAACATTAAAACTTACAAGATTTTGTGAAAATAGGGCCATGAATCGATTCAAAGGAGTCCATGAATCGATTCATGCAAATCTGAGGATCCTGATAGCCAAAAATAGGGCCATGAATCAATTCACACATACCATGAATCGATTCATGCGTTTCCAGGGGACCATGAATCGATTCCCACATCATGTGAATCGATTTACACATTTCTATAACACACCTACAGGCAAAACAGCAACTCATGAATTAATTCACACATACCATGAATCAATTCATGACAACAATTATGCAGAAATTGCCCTAAAAAGTTGAAAAATCCAACTTCTAACCACCCTATCTTTTTCATATGAAATCCAATGGCCACCACATTTTAACACCACCTAATATACATTATTTATGATGCGTAGCCACTAGCCACACTCAAAAATTCCCAAAAACGAGATACTTATGTGCATAAATGTGTTTAGCCCGTTTTAAGGTATTTTTGTGTAACTCAAGGGTCAATTCTTAATGAAATTGACCCAATCCAGTTTCTACAAGTTCTAAATCATGTATAGGCACCATCAAAACCATCTCGTGGCATCCAAACATCCTAACACTCTATATGGACCTATCATTCCTTAATTATGCATAATTATTGTAAATATGACTTCACATTTTAAACAATTCATCCATCCATGGATTTCCATCAACAAATACATCATTCCCACCAAGAGACCATAAAACTCTCATTGTCATCTCATATACATATATGATTCCCAAAAGCCAATAAGTTGCCAAGCATTTTATTCATTAAAATATCAATTATCACATCATTCCAACATAACCATAGCAAGGCAAACATGGGCAACAACACATACATTAATCATTAATTATTCAATTCATCCATTTGAAATATAAACTCCTCTCCTACCTCGAGAGATGAAGAATGACTCAAACGTTCTGATCGTTTCGCCACATTGGCCGGAATACAATCTACACCAACATACATATATACATGTGTTTAATCAATGAGCCACCTCAATGCCTCATCACAAGTCTAAACATTTGTTAGCATATTGTAAAGCTTAATACCAAGTCCTAGACTTGTCAAAACTTCAATTTACATAATTATGTTAGGTATCGAGAATTCTTTTCCTAAAACCAAGATTTTCTAAGTCTAAAAGGGTTAGCCATACCTAACATCAACAATATCACATCCACCATCTATAATGCATCCAATATTACATAATTTGTTTAAATGTCATCATTCTCACCTTGAATTCAACATAATCCATCTTAGCCTTTTTTAAACCATCATCAATCAACAAACCCAAATGGTACTCATTATGGTCTAAGACCTTATCAAATCATAATGTGTATTTCATAAGTCCGTCACAATCACTATGACCTTGGAGTTCACATTCATTTCTACACATTTCATAACAACACCCATCCATGAGTTTCATCCTCAATGATTCACCATTACTATCATTATCCATCATCATAAATAACAACACTCACATTAAATATTATCTATTCACTTTTCAATTCAACCCTCCTAGTCATAATATATACATTTTCCCAAATTCTTAGGGTTAGGGTTTCATAAAAAACCCAATAACCATTACTAATAACCATCAACCATCATCATTAACAACACCCATATACAAAATATCATGGGTTTACACTTAAAACCATTTCCCATAACATCATTACTTATTTTCCCCAAAATCAAGGGTTAGGGTTTTTACCAAAACCCAACAACCATCATAAATGCATATGATTTTCCACCATCAACCATAGCAATTTTGTGTACCCCTATTAATGCTCCAAAAAGTTCACATTTATTTCACCTCACCTTAGGGTTTACCTATTTAATGATTTCCACAACAACCCTCATGCATTACAACATTCCCCCAATGACAAAAACCTAAAATCTAGGGAATAAACTCAACATAAATGTGAGGAACTTACCTCAAGCCAACATACAATTAAGTCTCCAAGAAAGAGGGGGAAGGTGACAAAAATGCAAGAGAAGATAAAGGAGAGCTTCAAGCCATTATGTCTCCTTCTTGGTCCATGGTGTAAACAAAAATGGAGAGGAAAATGGACACCTTCTTTAGCTAGGTTTTAGAGAGTGGAAGAAGATGGAGAGGATGAAAGGAGAAGAGAAAATAGAGCAATGTCTTTGCCTCAGGGAGAGGGAGCCAATGTGAATGAGAAGTGAAAAAGAGAGTTTTGGTATTTTATTTTAATCCTTCATTAAAGCTTCACCGTTTCATAACAAATAAGATCTCCGTTCGGGCTCAATACTTAATCTAAAAATTATTCTGAATATATATTCAGATTCCCCATAATATTCTTAACAGCCTTGACCAACAATACCTTAATCGGAGATACTTGGTCCGACACCTATAGTTTAATTGGGTACAATTTTATCTCATTAAATCCCAATAAATTATGAATACCCATAATAAATCTCATTTTAATTATTTCTAAATTTTCAGGGCATGAATCAACTCATATATAATTATTTACTATTTATTCCTCTCAATTAATCATTTTTATAAATTTTGGGATATTACATGATGGTATCTAATGATTCCCAACTAGTAAGGCTGAGCAGCGAGTCAGATTTACCCGTTTAACCCGATTATCCAATCCAATCTAATGAAATCAGATTGGTTTTTTTGGTCATCGAATCAAATCCAATCCAATCCAACCAAAATCTAGTTATAATCGAATCGGATATCGGATTTGATATTTAAAAATCCGAGTACTCGATGAGTACCCAACCTATTTTTATATTATTTATTTTATATATATATTAATATTTTTTCCCTTTAGACCAGATAAGAGAACCAAGGCCAAACCAATGCCCAACAATGTCGTATTGGGCCTGACTTACTTAGGGCAAAATTCCCTTTCTGATTTTCATTTCCTTCTTTGTGCTCATGCCTCTTCCATCTTCCCTGATCTTCATCCTGCAAACCCACTGCATCTTTATCCTTCATTGTGCCTCCCCTCCTTGATCTTCATCCCATCGTGTTGTGGCTCTACATTTGGTGTCTTGCTGTCGTCTTCGAGCCCTCTCTACCGTCATCGTCTCACCTCCCTCACGGTGAACCTCTCTCTGTGTCATCGTCGAGCCTGTGACGGTGGTGTCTATTAACGTCGAGCAGCTCACGGTGGTGACCTATTCTCTTCGTTAGCGTAGAGCCCATACACAGTGGTAAACCCTCTCCTTGTGTACTCCCTGTTTCGTTTAAGTTAAATATTTGCTGAAACTTAAAATTTTTAAACTGAATCTGCTTAATTGATCATCGTTCTATAAAGTTTGAGATTGAACTAAAGTTTTTAAAATTTTAAAGACTGAAATGGCTGGATTATATAGTGTTTCGATGACTAAGAGAAATTATTTAAATAGGTAAAGGGTTTGTGAAAGAAATATCTATGTACAGATCACTTCATTTTGATAACCTTATATTTGAGTTCTTGCACTTACCCCTGTGTTTGTAGGTTGTTATAAGTTGGAAAGTTGCAGGTTGTTATAAGTTGGAGAGTATGATTGAGTTCTGCATAGCATAGATGAAAGTTGTAGGTTGTTATAAGTTGGAAAGATGTCATTGTGCTACTTAGCCTATGTTTGATGAAACATGAAACTAGATTTAAGTCTGTTACCTTGAAAGTCTGTTGTGGGTTGTTAAGCATGTTGTTTGTTTTGCTACATATTTACACAATGCAATATAAGATAATATGGATTTTAATGTTGTTGGTTGTTAATATTTAAGAATGCTAATGTTGTTAGTTGTTAAAAAATATAAGAATGCTGCAGGTTTTTAAAATGCTAATGCTATTGTAGATTGTTAAGAATGTTGTTAGGTTTTTTATGAATATTAAGTTATTTAACTATCTAATTAATTATTGTTTAATAAATAATTATTTATTTTTCACTTTTCATTTCAGGGAATTTAAGTAATGGCTAAAAAAAGCTCTGGTTCTACTCCTCTAACAGTCAGCTCAAGTGGCAATAGCACTCCAGAATAACCCGTTGATGAAGTCCCTGGACAGCAAGGGCAGGAGGCTTCTAATCCATCAATAGAGGCCACTGTATCATCACAGAAAAAGGTACTTAGGAAAAGGAAACCCACTAGACCTCCTTCTCATGCATGGACACATTTCACTAGAGAAAAAGATAGGGCACATTGCAAATATTGTACTCAATCATATGCATGTAATAGTACTAGTCATAGTACTAGTAATTTGTTAAAGCATTTACGAGTTTGTGATAAAAGTCCATATAAAGATGTCGATAACAGACAGAAGACAATTGTCCTTGGAAGCAATTTGATAGTGAAAATACGGTTAGCTTCAAACTTGTTGAGTTTAGGCAGGATGAAACTAGATTAGCCCTTGCAAAGATGGTAATCATAGATGAGCTTCCTTTTCATTTTGTAGAAAATAAGAGTTTTAAGTTGTTCGTGGATGAAGCCCAACCTAGATTTAAGATACCACCATGTTGGACTGTTGCTAGAGATTGTATGCAATTGTTTGGTGTTGACAAAGAGAAATTAAAAAACATTTTGTCTATAAATAATCAAATGGTTTCCCTTACAACTGACACTTGGACATCAATCCAGAACATAAATTATATGTGTGTAACTGCTCATTATATTGATGCTGGATAGGAATTGCAAAAAAAGATATTGAGTTTTGGGTTGATTGCTGACCACAAGGGGGAAACAATTGGTAAAACCTTGGAGAAGTGCTTAAAAGATTGGGGAATTTGTAAAATTTGTTGTGTAACAGTTGATAATGCAAGTGCTAATATGTGGCTATCTCTTACCTTGTTAGACGCATGAGGGATTGGAATGGTAATAGTCTACTTAATGGGGAGTACATGCATATAAGGTGTTCTGCACATATTTTAAACTTGATTGTTAGTGATGGATTAAAAGAAATTGACTCTTCAATTTGTAGAATACGAGCTGCCTGTAAATTTGTTATGTCATCTCCTAGTACACTTACTACTTTTAGAAGGTGTGAGCAAGAGGCAAACATAACTTGTGAGGCAATGGTAACACTTGATGTTCCAACACGTTGGAACTCTACTTATTTAATGTTGGATGTTGCTAAAAAATATGAAAAGGCATTTACTCGTCTTGAATATGATGATCCTGCATATTTATTATCTGTTGATAGTGAGGGAGAGTGTCCTACTATTGATGATTGGAATCGTGCATGGTTGTTTATGAAATTCTTAAAGATTTTCTATGATGCTACCCTAACCTTTTCTGGATCATTGAGTGTTACATCCAACCTTTTCTTTAACAAGTTATGTGAAATTCAAAAGTCTTTGAATAAATGGAGGCAAAGTGGTGATGTAATCTTGCAGAGGATGACTACTAACATGCAGATAAAGTTTACCAAGTATTAGGAACATGATGGAATTAATTATATGTTGTTTGTTGCTGTTTTTCTTGATCCCTGTTACAAGCTTGATTATATTGAGTTTTGTTTTCATCGGATGTATGGTAGTGAGAAGAGTATAGAGATGTTAGTCAAGTTGAGGGATCTTATACAAAGGTTATTTGAGCAATATATGATTGCAAATCCCATTCCTCTTGATTCTTCTAGTGGTAATGTGACTTTAAATGTTGGTTCTCAAGCTAATACTACCATTGATGATGATGGTGGTACTGATGCATGGGAGAATGAGTTTAGATTAAAAATTAGAAAGAAGCAAGGTAAGGTAAAGAGGAATGAATTGGAAAGGTACATGGAGGATGATGTTGAAGACACAACACTAGGGGCTAAATTTGATATTCTCAAATGGTGGAAGGGTAAGTCCACCAAGTACTATGTTCTCTCATGCATGGCTAGAGATATTTTAGCTATTCCAGTGTCCACTCTGCCATCTCAGTCAGCATTTAGTATGGGAGGTCGGGTTCTTGATCCTTTCCATAGCTCTTTACATCCAACTACAGTTGAAGCTCTTATTTGTTGCCAAAATTGGTTAAAGAGTTCAAAACGCTTAATTTTTGAGGTACATAATGAGCAAAATGAAGGAGAAAGTAACTTTTAATTTCAAGTTTCAATTTTACTAATTATGTTTGTGTCTATTACTTTTTTATCCTTTTGATTCAGTATCTAAATTTTTTTCCTTTTTTTATAGAAATATCAACAATTTCAACCAACGATAAAACTGCTGGAAGAAGAGATTGAGGTTGAGCTATCTTGTGTTATTGCTGTCATTTTATTTTAAATTTAAATGTATTATTAAAATGGATTTGATTTATATTTATATACATTATTTGTGTATTAAACACTAACAACTACTAAGTTGTGATGTTTGACATGGATTTTAAGATGTTTGAATTTTTTTTATATAATTTATGGTTTCATAAAAAAATATAGCAAGTTTTCTTTAATCGGACATCTAATTATCCAATCCAATCTAAACCAATTTAAATTGGATCAGATTAGATTGGATTTCAAAAAAATTTCCACAAATCCAATCCAATAAAATTTGATCGGATCGGATTGTTTTTGTGTGAAATCCAATTCAACCCGGTACTTGCTCACCCCTATCAACTAGTAATCTCCCAAGTGAGTACTAGGCTGGAGAACTATTGTTACAACAATATTTGGCTGGGATAAAAAAGTTAAAAAGAATATTTGAATGGATAGAGTTTAAGCATGTCCCACGAGAAAAGAATATAAGAGCCTATGTCCTCTTAAGATTGGTAAGTACCAAGAAGGCTAGATCAACAACAACAGTTATTCAAAGTACTTTGGTTGAACTCAACATAACGGTCCTTCTCCATGTGAACGTGAGCTATGCTTATAATAATGACTCTTAGGTCATATAATCATCAGGTATATGGTGACTGACCAACTTCCCATTGACCTAATGGAGGAAAAGTAGTTAAGAAGAGAGCTTTCGAACTTTATTTTGGTCAACGACAAATTATTCCTATGAGAAATTTCTATTCTATTCTTGAAATGCTTAAATGAGAATGAGACCAAACAAATTATGACTAGGTTCATGAAGGACCTTGTGAGCATCACACCAGTAGTAAAAGCCTTGTGAGGAAAAATTCTAAGAGTGGGCTACTAGTGGCCCTCTGAAGAAAGATATGGCGAATTATGTAAAAATATGTAATTCCTATAAAAAAAGGTTTAAATTTACACCACGTGCCCGCTAAGGAATTATCCATATCGATTATCCCATGGCCATTTCATCGGTGGGATTTGGATATTTTGGGTCCATTCCCCACAACCCCTGGTGAGGTCAAGCATTTGATTGTTGGTGTGAATTATGTTACAAAGTGGATTGAGACCAAAGTCGTGGTTAATATAATATTGGCTAAAACAAGAAGATTTGTCTATGAGAATATAATAATAAGGTTTGACGTCCCTGGAAGAAAAATCATTAATAATGGAACAATATTTATAGAAAAAAAGTTTGGGGATTTACTTAAAGGACTAAAAGTAAAACAAGTGTTTTCATTCATAGAGCACCTTTACCAATGGCCAATTTGAAATCGCAAATAGAGAAATTCTCAAAAGCCTCAAGAAAAGGATTGGCGATGCTAAAGGAGAGTGGGCCAACCAACTTTGTCATGTATTATAGTATACCAACTACCCATCATTCCTTTACAGAGGAATTACCCTTTAAGTTAACATATGTAGTCGAATTTGTTATACTAGTTGAAATAAGTAAGCCATCTATAAAAGTCCAAGCATTTTCTAAATCCAGTAATGGAGAAGCTCTAAGGAGTGAATTAGATGAGATGACCGAGATTTGTGAAGAAGCATTTCATAGATATTAGGCTATTAAGGTCAAAATAGTATTCTAGTATAATAAGAACGCTCAACTCTGACGTTCTAATGTTGGAGACCTGATTTTTGAGACAAGTCAGAGTAGGAAACAAATTTACACTTCAAGGGAAGTTAGCGCCTAACTAGGAAGGCCTCTCAAAGTCATCGAGATCACTATGAGAGGTGCATATCAATTAGAGATATTAGATGGCACTAATATTATGAATAAATAGAATATCTTAAACCTTCAAGCTTATTATAGTTGGTCAGTATGTTGTGTATGTACTTAATTCCTTCAAGACCACTAGAATTCAAGTAATGATGTGATTAAAAGATAATAGGAAATTAACCTTGCTAAAGCCTATCTCGGCACAAGGCATTATAAAACGTCATCAGATTTTTCAAGTTAAGGAGGAAGAGCAACATTATCATCTTGACCGGTTCTGGTATCGTCCTTATTTAGGTTTTTTAGGGTTTCATCCTCTGGTTCTTCCTTATCATTCAAAATGGTTTCTTCATCATCATCACCCGATTTTTCTTTCTCTAGTATTGGCCGAATTCCAAAAGATTTATTTATATTTATTTGGCTAGCAAATACCCATAATCAATTTCCTCTGCCTCTAACATACAATGGAGGATAAATAGCTTAGAGTGACGCACTGCACCATAACTATCACCTTTACTAAAAATAGTGTGTCATCATCCTAAGCACATATTTAAAAATGGGGTTGAAGATCAAAGAGGCCTTCGCGATAGAAGGATTATAGGAATCCTCTTAGGTTAGCTTATATCATAACTCTTTCCCTCTAAAGCCTTTAGGTAGAGAAGTGGCTTCACCCAAAAGGGATTGACGCATTCCCAAAATACAGAGTTTTAATGTATGTTTTCCTTTGGTTTTTTAGAACTTTTCATATTATATATTTTAGTTTTATTAGTTTTTAGTATCTTTTTTGTTTTGGTCCATCTGTGCTTGATTTTTGTGCTGCGTATGTAAACAAGTATAAAAAAGCCTAATTTTAGTTTAAAAAGAGTGTAAACATAAACCAAGGGGCATCAAAGTCAAAAAAGCCTAGAGTTGAGCCCAACACACTAAGGGAAAGGAAAAGTAAAGTTTATATCCATTAAGGAAGACTCCACAACCTGGCCAAAAACGTTCTATTTAGTTATGGACTTCAACAAGCCTAGTTTTGCTTTAATTTTTTTTATTATGTTTAGGCTCGCCTTAGTTGCATTTATTTGTGTTAGTCTATTTTAGTTTGTTCTGACCTAATTTAGAAGAGACAACTTTAGTCTCAGATAGCTTAGTTTGTTTTAGTTTATTGTTTGGTGCTTTGATGATCGTTGAGACGCCCCAAAAATAAGGGTAAATTTTTCACGTTTTATGAATCATTATTCGACACAGAAATAAAGTGGTGAACTTTTAATCAACACCCTGGATCTATGAAAAACCTATGTCATATATGGAGATATGAGAAGGCGAGTTAAAATGATTAATGAGAAGGTTTCAATTAAAAATAGTGGAAAAAATCATTTAAATTGACGTTGTATGATTGGATTCAAGAAATTAGGCATCATGAGTTTTAATGATTTTATAATATGTTAAAGGTATTATTAAGACGATGCAAAAGATGATTTGATGTAAAGGAAAGTGAAAATAGTTAAAACAAGGCATTTGGGAGGAAACAGGTGCCACTCGCTCAAGCGAGTACCACACTCGCTTAAGCGAGTTCGCGTGGTCACGCTTGGGCGAGATACAAAATACGCTTGAGCGAAGAAGAGAAGAGCATCAGGTGCTCATCTCGCTTGAGCGAAGCCCTGCTCGCTTGAGCAAGATCACTCTAGTAGCTAGCTAAACCACATTCGCTTGGGTGAGGCACCCACGCCTAAGCGAAATAACTCTAGTGACCATTCCCTTCCTCGCTCGCTTGAGCGAGCCACTAGTTCACTGACCATTCACTCAAGCGAAAATGGTCCAATAGCATTTTATCCAACGCTCGCTCGGGCGAGACCTTACCTGCCTAAGCAAAATGTGGCCAGTAGCCACACCTCTGATTTCAGGAGATTTTTCTTGAGCGAAATTGTCACTCGCTTGAGCGAATTTGGGCCAGAGGCCACCCCACTGTTACAGGGAGATCTCGCTTGAGCGAGATTATCACTTACTTGAGCGAGTTATGCAGGAACAACGAAAACATGCAAAATTTCACACAACTTAGCATACCATATCTCATTCATGCCATTTTAACCTATGCTAATACATTAGATACATTCAACCATGCATTTAAAAGTTCATCCAATTGTTTATACACTTCAAAATCAATTCCCGTTCATTCAATGCATAGGATTTAAATCATTTTTTTCATAAACTTCATGAAATGCTACAAGTTGTGAAATACATCATTCATTCATGAAATTTATCATCAACAAGCATCATAATTCATTATCTTACATCATCTAGGTCATTAATGAAAATTAGCCATACACACCAAGGTCCAATTTTCCTACATGACCCTCAAAATCATCAAACTACAATCTAGACGGCAAAATAAGCATACATGTACACTATATGCTATACAAAAATCTAGATTTGCCGACCAAGGCATTTCCTCTACACCTATTTACCTCCTTCATCAAAATGTACTTTGATAAGTCTTGAAAAGACTTAATAATTTCACCTTTAATTTAAATTAATCCATTTAATTTTGTTTAGTTTGGCATTATTATTTAATAAATTGTCATTAATTCTGGTTTTATTTATTTAATTCAAAAGTGTTTGAATTATGCAAGAAAATGATCAAAAAGATAAAGTAGTTAAGGAAATTTGTTTATTTGTAAATTCACTAACCCAGCGTACATACACTAGACAGCCAGCGTACATACGCTAGGCATTTATTTGTTTATCAGGTGTAGTAAGGAATTGAAGTCTCACGCTCAAGCTTCCAACTTCCACGCTCAAGCGTGAGCTCATCATGCAATTCATGTAAAAGGAAGTCACAACATGCAAACCTCGATCACGCTCAAGCCCACTCAATCACGCCCAAGCGTGATTCCATTACATTCATTAATTCAAGTTCACGCTCAAGCGCCTTCCGTTCACGCTCAAGAGTGAAGTCCAAATTCAAGCTCACGCTTAGGCTTATTTCAATCACACTCAAGCGTGAAGTCACAGAATGCATAAATTAACGACCTCGCTTAAGCGCCAGTAAATCACGCTCAAGCGTGAGGTTGTTTATTCAGTTCACTGTTTTTCCCTCCAAATGAAGTGCTGCAGTGATCCCATTAATTATCGTTTAAGTTGTTAGTTACTGATGTACCCTAGTAATTTAAGTAATGTCTTGTAATTAATTATTTCTCTGTAATCATGTAATTAGTTTAGTTAGTTTAATTATTAATTAAGTGTCTCTTGTAATTAGTTAGTTAGTTAGCTAGTTGTAAGTTACCTATATATACTTGTACATACTCTATAAAAGAGGAGGGAGACACACACAGAAGTAATAACACGATTCATTTTTCCATTTCTAATCTCTCTCTAATCCTTTTCTCTCTCTAAATTCTCTCGTCCATGTCTCTCTACATTCCTTCATCTGAATCCATTTCCATGGTTTTCTAAACCCTTAAGGTTGGGATTGTGAAGGCTTGCAATGAATTCTTGAAGGTGTATTGAGGAATTCAACTTCTGAATCATGAGGAGAACAAGCTGAGGAATGAAGTTCCATTGTTGGATTGACAAGTCCAAATCTGATGAAGAATCTCACCAGTGAGGAATCATGGTTGAGGCTTAGGTAACTTTTGGCTTCCTAACTAATTCAGGCTTAGTAATTAGGTGAATAGTTAGGGTTCAACCTCCAATATCGCATTAGATTTCTCTGTCATTGAGCACCTAAGGGATTAGGGTTTAATGCTTAGGAATTAGTGTTGGTCACCTAAGGGATTAGGGATTAACCATCTATGAATTGTCCTCTTGAGTCTGAAGCTTGATTGAACCTTAATTACATGTTTCTTGATGAAATTGTAAGTTGAAGCAATCCTAACCTATCTTTCATTAATCACACTTCATCTGTTCTATTGTTTCTAAAAATACAAAAAAATAGAAAGTATAAAAATAACAAAAACAAAATGAATATTATACTGCATTGTGTTGGTTCAGCTTGTGCTAGTCCAAGATTGAGGTAATTACCACAATCCCTGTGGGAACGATCAAATATATTACAAATTTAACGATTGGTACGCTTGCCAAAGAATATAATCCACCAGGATTTATGCATCAAGTTAATGGTGCCGTTACCAGGGATTATTGAGTAATATCAACAATTCTTGGACCGGTACTAGACTGAACCGTTGAATTTTGTTTAGCATTTAGTAGTAGTTTAATTCTTGTTTTTATTATAGCAGTAGTTTGTATGTAGCTTTGAATTGTTTTTATGTCTAATATTTGGTGTATGCAGTCAAGGAACAGAGGAGAGCCTTTCTTCTTTGATCCCAATATTGATTTGTTAGAGCGTAAGCTTAGAATGGAGAAAAAGCAAAAAGAACAGCAAGAAATAGAACAGAGGAGAGTTACACTAGGTGACTACTCTAGGCCTATTGAAAAAGGATCACAATCTAGCATCCTTAGGCCTCTGATTGCAGCTAATAACTTTGAACTTAAACTAGCTTTGCTGCAGTTGGTTAGAAATGATCAATTCGGATGAAGTGAGGTTGAGGATCCAAATTTGCATCTAGCAACCTTCCTCCAAATTTGTGATACAGTGAAAATGAATGGTGTCCCTGATGAGGCAATAAGATTGAGATTATTTCCTTTTTCTCTAAAGGACCGTGCAAAAGCCTGGTTGCAGAGCCAACCAAGAGGCAGTATATCCACTTGGGAGGATTTACAAAGAAAATTTTTTATTAAATATTTCCCTCCTTCCAAATACACCAAGTTACGCATAGAAATCACTTGTTTCCAGCAAAGAGAGGGTGAATCTCTAATGGAAGCATGGGATAGGTACAAAGAGAGTTTGAGGAAATGTCCTCACCATAGGATTCTTGATGTGTAGCAAGTTACCATATTCTATAATGGTGTAAGACCAGCAACTAGAATCTTGATTGATGCCTCAGCTGAAGGTTCATTAACCACAAAAACTGTAGAAGAAGCTATAGAGTTGATTGATGTTATGGCTTCAAATGAATGTTTGGTTAGTGAAAGAAGCCAAATCCCTAAAAGAGGGATATTAGAATTAGAAGCACAAGATGCTTATTTGGCTCAAAGTAAGTTGATGACTCAGGTTTTAGAGAAACTAAGTGTACAGATTTCAGAACTTCAAAAGCCCAGTTAAGTTTGTATGATGAGCTGTGATTTTTATGGTGGAGACCATGAAAATGGCATGTGTGATCCAAATGTGTCTGTTGAACAAGTTAATTACATGGGGAAACAGTATCAAAGGAATTATTCCTCTAATTCCTTTAATCATAACTATAGGAATCACCCCAATTTTTCATGGCAGAAAGGTCCACATTTGAATCAAAACGTGCCACAAAATCAAACCACAACTAGACCACAACAACCTTCTCCCCCTCCCTCTAAAGAAAAGTCTGAACTTGAGAATGTGCTATCTGAGTTCATTCAGGCCACTCAGGCCAGCTTTAAAAATTAAGAAGCATCCATCCGAAATCTGGAAAACCAGGTTGGACAGCTATCAAAGTAGTTAGCTGAGAGACAGTCAGGCAATTTTCCTGGAGATACTGAGGTAAATCCTAGGGAACATTGTAAGGCAATAACCATAAGGAGTGGGAAAGTTCTTATCCCTACTCCAAGTCAGGAAAATAGTTTAGAAAAAGAGGCAGAAAAAGAAAAAGAGCAGGAAAGTGAGCAAGTTAATGATAAAACTGAAAATAAAGTAGAAACAGAAAAAGAAAAAGAAAACCAAGTTCATCAAAAGAAAAAGAAAAAGATTGATTTGATCTTGGAGGAAGCTATTAAGTTAACTCCTGAGAAATTAAAGAAAGCTCCATTCCATATAGATTCAAGAAACAGATAGAGGAGCAAAAGTTTGCTAAGTTCTTAGATGTGTTTAAAAAGCTTCACATAAATATTCCCTTTGCTGAGGCATTGTAAGAGATGCCTTCATATGCTAAATTCTTAAAAGACCTCTTGTCTAAGAAGAGAAAGCTAAAGGGAGATGAGATGATTGCTCTCACTCAAGAGTGTAGTACAATTATTCAAAAGAAACTTCCTCAAATGCTAGAAGATCCTGGATCTTTTACAATACCTTGTGCAATAGGGGATGTTCATGTAGGAAGTGCTTTATGTGATCTAGGGGCTAGCATTAACCTCATGCCTTTGTCCTCAATGAGGAAATTAGGAATTAATGACCTGCAACAAACTTGCATGTCTTTGTAGTTGGCTGATAGGTCTATCAAATATCCTCATGGAATGCTGGAAGATCTGTTAGTTAAGGTAGATAAGTTCATTTTTCCAGTAGATTTTATAGTTTTGGATGTGGAAGCTGATAAAGAGATTCCTTTAATCTTAGGAAGACCCTTTTTAGCTACTGGAAGAGCTTTAATTGATATAGAGAAGGGAGAACTTATGCTGAGAGTTCAAGAGAAGCAGGTAACTTTCAATGTCTTCAATGCTATAAAACATCCAGCTGAGAAGATGGATTGTTTTATGCTTGAAGAAGTTAAAAGCTATAAGACTTCTATGCTGTTAAGAACTGAAGAAGAGGCTTTACAAGCCTTTCTTGAGGATAATTTTGACTTCGAGACTGAGGAGTTGGATGACTCACATAATGAGTTGCTGAACCTACTAGAAGCATATGAAGTAGGTGGATTAGAAAATGAAAAGAAAGAAAAATTAAATAATACTAAACTTGAGAAAGGTAAGGAAGTGTTTGAAGAAAAGCATGATTTGAAACCTTTGCCTTCTCATTTGAAATATGTTTTCTTAGGAGATAATGAATCACATCCTGTAATCATTAATGCTGATTTAAAAGATGAGGATGTAGAAAAATTGATAGGGGTTTTAAGAAAACATGAGTCTGCTATTGGCTGGAACATTTCTGATTAAAAGGGAATTAGTCCATCATTTTGTATGCATAAAATTTTGATGAAGGATAACTATTCCCTTGTTGTTCAGCCATAAAGAAGATTAAACCCCATAATGAAAGAAGCTGTAAGGAAAGAAGTGGTTAAACTCCTTGATGCAGGGATTATCTATCCTATCTCAGACAACGCTTGGATCAGTCCAGTCCAAGTGGTGCCTAAGAAAGGAAGGGTGACCACTGTTAAAAATGAAAAAGGTGAAGTCATTGCTACTAGATCAACTACAGGTTGGAGAATGTGCATAGATTATAGAAGGCTTAATGATTCCACTAGAAAAGACCACTTTCCTTTACCATTTGTAGACCAAATTCTTGAGAGGCTGTCAGGTCATGAGTATTACTGCTTCCTTGATGGATATTCTAGTTACAACCAAATTGTGGTTGATCCAAAAGATCAAGAGAAGACATCCTTTACCTGTCCATATGGAATCTTTGCATATAAGCGCATGCCATTTGGTTTGTGCAATGCACCAGCAACCTTTCAAAGGTGTATGCTGGTAATTTTTGGGGACATGGTAGAGAAGTTCATTGAGGTGTTTATGGATGACTTCTCTGTGTTTGGAAGCAGCTTTGATAGATGCCTTAGCAACCTATCTAAGGTGCTGGTGAGATGTTAGGAGACTAATCTTGTCCTCAACTGGGAAAAGTGTCATTTTATGGTTAAAGGAAGGATAGTCCTTGGCCACAAAATCTCTGCTGAGGGTATTCAAGTAGATAGAGCCAAGATTGATATCATTGAAAAACTTCCTCCTCCAATCAATGTGAAAGGAGTGAGGAGTTTCTTAGGATGTGTTGGCTTCTATAGGAGATTTATAAAAGATTTTTCAAAAATAGCAAATCCTTTGATTGGTTTACTTGTGAAAAATCATGCTTTTGTTTTTGATGAAAACTCTATCAAGGCTTTTGAAAATTTGAAACAAAGATTAATTTCAGCTCCGATCCTTGCAGCACCTGATTGGTCTTTACCATTTGAACTCATGTGTGATGCAAGTGACTTTGCTATAGGAGCTGTGCTAGGACAAAAGAAAGAAAAATTAACACATGTAATTTATTATGTTAGTAAAGTGCTGAATGAGAATCAAATAAACTACACCACTACTGAAAAAGAAATTCTTGTTGTGGTGTATGCATTTGATAAATTTAGAGCTTACTTGATTGGTGCTAAGGTCATTGTGTATACAGATCATTCAGTAATCAAGTACTTGCTAGCTAAAAAAGAATCAAAGCCAAGGTTGATCAGGTGGGTTCTTTTACTCCAAGAGTATGATTTAGAAATAAGAGATAAAAAGGGAGTAGAGAACTCAATAGCTGATTAACTCTCTTGTCTGGAGAGTGAATCAGATTCTATCTTGATTAAAGAGGAATTTCCAGATGAAAGGTTGATGGCAATTATCACAGGGCCATGGTATGCTGATATGGCCAACTTTAAAAGTGCCTCTGTGGTACCTGAAGGGTGGACATCCCAAATGAAGAAAAAATTCTTTCATGACAGTAAAACCTTTCTATGGGATGATCCATTTCTTTATAAGATATGAGTAGATGGAATTATTAGGAGATGTGTGCCTGAATCAGAGCAAGAAAGACTCATGTGGCACTGCCATGACTCCAATTATGGAGGATACCATGGTGCCTCCAGAACAGCAGTAAAAGTGTTACAATGTGGCTTTTATTGGCCAACAATTTTTCAGGATGCTAGAGTATATGTGCAAAGGTGTGATAAGTGCCAAAGAAGCGGAAGCCTATCTGCTAAAGTTGGCATGCCTTTGACAAATATTTTAGTTGTGGAGTTATTTGATGTTTGGGGCATTGACTTCATGGGACCATTCCCAAAGTCATTCTTGAATGAATAAATCGTTGTTGCTATGGATTATGTCTCCAAGTGGGTAGAGGCAATCCCTACCAGAACCAATGATGCACATGTGGTGCTTAGGTTTATAAAGAAGAACACTTTCTCTAGATTTGAAGTCCCTAGAGTCCTTATTAGTGATGAAGGGTCATATTTCTGCAATAGAATCATGGAAAAAGCCCTAAGACACTATGAGGTACTACATAAGGTATCTACTCCATATCATCCATAAACTTATGGACAAGTTGAGCTTTCTAATAGAGAAATCAAAAGAATATTAGAGAAAGTGGTAGGGAAATCTAGGAAGGATTGGTCTGTGAGATTAGATGATGCATTGTGGGCCTATAGAACAACATTTAAAACTCTCATTGGCATGTCTCCTTATCAGTTGATTTATAGTAAGGCTTGCCATCTCCCTATGGAGTTGGAACATAAGGCATGGTGGGCCACAAAACTGTTAAACATGGATTGTGACCAATCTTAAGAGGAAAGAGTCCTAAAACTCTATGAACTTAAGGAGTTCAGACTCAATTCTTATCAGAGTGCCTCAATCTATAAAGAGAAAACTAAGAGGTGGCATGATAAGTGGATAAATAGAAAAGAGTTTCAAAAGGATGATAAGGTCTTGTTATTCAATTCTAGACTCAGACTCTTTCCAGGAAAACTCAAATCCAAGTAGTCTGACCTTTTATTGTGAATGAGGTTTTCCCTCATGGTGCAATTGAGGTGAAAGAACCAGCCACTGGCAGAACTTTTAAGGTGAATGGCCAGAGACTCAAACTCTACTTTGGAAGAGAGTTTGATAGGCAGAAATCCTCCATGTTTTTGCAGGCATCTTCTTAGGTGTCTATCAAAGGTCAAGCTAGTGACCTTAAAGAAGCGCTTGAGGGAGGCAACCCTACATTTTTTATTGTTGTAGTTTGTGTTTGGTGTTTTAAAATAGTAAATGAAAACTAAAAATTTTGATCAAGGTGTGAATAAACTTGTAAAATTTCGAATAAGGTTTAAGTGTACATACTTTGAATTCTAGTGTACATACGCACTCCACCCAAATAATAAAATTATGGACCAGGGGGTGCACGTACATACGTTTCAAACTAGGCATTTTTACGAATAATTAAATCAGCATCAGACCCCCTGGCGCTCAAGCGAGTCCCTTGCACGCTTAAGCGTGGACAAAAATATTCCCTGGCGCTTGAGTGAACTCTTGCGTGCTTGAGTGAGCTCGAGCATTGTTTGATTGTCATCCATAAGAATGCATCGCGCTTGAGCGAGGACTGTACACGCTTAAGCGAGATCATGAAGAGTAGGTCCTGATGTGCCACGCGCTTGAGTGAGCATTAGTCACGCTTAAGCATGATCGTGGTAGTGAAGCCATATGATCCCTGATTAGTTGTCGCCTGAGCATGGTCCTTCAGTGCTTGAGCGCGCCTATAATACTTTCATCTCGCTTAAGCGAACTAGTCACGCTTAAGCGTGATCATGGCAGTTTCTCTACTGTTATGCTCATGTGCTTGAGCGTATGCCTCCATGCTTTAAGCGTGATCCTTGACCAATTTAGCGCTTGAGCTTGCCTTTTTACACTTTAAGCGTGATGTCTCTAAGCTGCTCAAGCTTGAGCGTAACCACTTCACGCTTGAGCGTGACTGTCCCTATACGCCTGAGCGTGAGTTTACTTGCATGCCACTAATATTGGAAGATTCCCACGCTTGAGAGCCCCACCTTACGTTTGAGCGTGCTCGGGGTTAAGAAAGTTGAAAGCTTACTGTTCCAAGCTTGTCGCCTGAGCATGGTCACTCAGGGCTTGAGCGTGCCTCATGGTACTTTCTCCTCGCTTGAGCGAAGTAGTGTATGCTTAACCATGATTCATGATTATGCCTCACGCTTATGCATGATAGTGCAAGCTTGCAGTGTGATTCATACCTGTTACCTCCTATGTGCTTTAATTTGGGCGTCTATACGCCCAAGGTTCAGCGTAACTACACGTACCTTATGTATTGGGTTCAACAGTATAAAACCTTTTCAGCGTACAAACCCTAACTCGCTACGTTGGAACCTTGGGTTTTGAAGAGGAAAAGGCATAATCTGTGGATTCCTTTGAAAGGTAATATCTTTTCATTCTCTAACTTCAGTTGATAACTAAAATTGTTGTAGTTCATGTTTTCAATTTCAAAATTCTTGCATCCATCATATCTTTTCATCTCACATTTTCTTTTTGTTGTGGTTGTGTTGTTTGTGCAATTGTATCCATTTAGGTTTTATAAATACCATCGTTAACACTTACAATGATCAAAAGATCACAAAGACTTTTTAGAAAACCTGAAAAAATTGTTGAAATAGAAAATGTGAAGAAAACCTCAAAAGAGAAAGGAAAGGGGGTGGTTACTATCAGTATCCCTAATTCTCCACCAACCGAAAAGAGTAAAAGCCTTAAGGAAGAAAAGAAGTCTCAGAGAGTTAAGGGTTTTGATGGGTATAGGTTTAGAGATTCCAAGGCCGCCCAAGATTATGAGAATAAGTTCAAACATAAGGGAGTATAAGGGATAGAGCTCTAGTCCTGGAGGAAGAAAATTGTTCTAATCACACTGTGAAAGCTGCCATGTTAGCAAGAGGGTGGCAATTTTTTAATGAGAATTTAGGGAATGGTTACTAGGAACTTACTAGGGAATTTTATGCTAATCTAAGGGCCAATTCTATTGAGGATAAGTTTCCTTTTTCTTCCTTCTTGAGAGGAGTCACCATTCCTCTATCTAGTCATATATTGAATAAGCTATTGAAAGTACCTATATTGGATGAGGAAGGATGTCACTACACTTGGAAAGTAGATATCTTTCATAGGGTTGAAAATAAAAATCTTAGGAAAGAAATTTTAGAGGAATACTATGAACAAGGAGCTACATATATAACAAAAGTGAATGGTACACCAAAAAGTGTCAAGAAGAGTTGTTTGAATCATCTCCCCCTTTTATTGTGTCACTATGTCCTTTCATCCCTGCAACCTGTGGCTCATGCTACTGAGATTGCCATTAAGAGGTTGGTGTTGATTTACTATTTAATGAGAGGCCTGTATGTTAACCTGGGTGAGTTAATACTAGAGGAGATGATGAAAATCATTGAAAAAAATCTCCAACTGTCATATTGCTCTGTTATCACTTTGTTGGCCCAAAAGAATCAGGCTAGGTTAAACTATGAAGAATTGACAAAGGTGAAGCCTGAAAGGATTATGGATAAGTACTGGGTGATAGACCACATTGACCATTTTATGCCTCAAGAGTTAAAGCATCCCAAACAATCTAAACCAACATCTTTTGCACCACCATCCCCAATAGGAGCAGGTACTTCTTTTGATCTTTCCAGGGTTATGCAAGAACTTCAGGTTATGAAGAAGATACAGCTAGGAACCTATAATCTGGTCATGAACCATGATCTGATGCTAAGGAAGATAGCCACTGCACTGAAAGTGAACCACACTGAAGAAATGGGAGTTCCACCTGACAGAGATTTATGGTTGGCTTCCATTGGGTTCACCATTCCCCCTGATGACACACCTTTAGCAACTGAATTTCCACCCCATCCTGAGCAAGACACTGATGAGCCTATGGATGAAGAAAGTGAAGAAGAGGATGATTGATATTTTACTTTGCTTATATTTGTGTTAAGTTAATTCTGAGTTGTAATAACTTTCTTTTAATGTTTTCTTTTCCTAAACAATGTATTTCCTTTTCTGTTGTAATGAAATTTTACTTCCATCTTAAGTGTTTGTTGTTATTTCTTTTCTGATTTGTATCAATTCCTGCAATAATCACACAACCAATCATTGCCATATAGGTAAAAAAGGAAGTAATCTATCCTCTTATCTCATTACTTTGAGGAAATGTGTTAACTATGTTTAATTTAGAATCCATCTTTATAATTTAAATCTTGTTGATTCTCAGGCATCAATTGGATAAACTAATTGATTTGCATTGCTTGATTCATGATCCCTGTCCATAACTATTTTAATTATTTATTAATTGTATATTCACCATGCTAGTTAGCATTCTGAGTTTATAATCTCACATTAAGTTTAGGGATATGATTGGCTGATTACCTGTTATTTATTAGCTTTTGAGCCTTTATTAATTCTTTTTCGAGTGTGCCTGGATTCTTGTCTAGTGAGATAGAATTTGCTTCAGTGCTTGCCAAATGATTATATGTTTGCCAATTGGAAATGATGAAGACCTTTTATAATTAGCCAGGACTAAATTTAGCCATCCTAATATTATTAATTATCCTTTGACCTAACAATTATATTTTGAGCCTAACACCCTTTCATTCTAATTATGTACCTAACTTTACAAGCCTATGTATCTAAGAAAAACCAAGTGAATTATCCTTGGATGTTCCACTGATGAATTGCTAAGTCTTATCTTATTGCTAGGGACTAGCAAGTTCTAAGTTTGGGGATGAAGAGTATGTCTAACAGTAATTGAAGGACACACTCTGACCTTAATTATAGATGTGGATTTTGAGAAATGAATGGAAGAATAACAAAAGCAAAAGAAAAGTGAAAAATCAGTAAAGCAATTCCTATATAGAAGAAAAATGGTATTGGAAAAAAACTAAAAGAAAGAGAAGAAAGAAAGAAAGAAAGAGTCCAAAGGACAGAAAGAGAAGAAGGTGCAAAGCACCACAAGTAGTTAAGTTATCCTTCATCTGAGAAAAATAAAAGCAAAAGAGCTAGTTAGTAGAGGCATTTAAGTTAAGATTGAGGCAAGGCATCAGTGGGCACATCTTTTAACCCAACATTGACTAGAAAAACAAAAATGGAGCCTGTAGCCTAACCCCATAACAAGCTTAAAAAGCCTTTGCTAATCCAATTGTGTTAGCATATGTCATGATGTTTAGAACTGTTGCAAGCCTATGATGATCTAACAATTATACAGGTGGTGAGTGCATGCTATTGACCCTATACACTGAGAGAAGAGTGAAACACCAATCCATGTGAGGAAAGCATCACCAGCTTGTTCCTAAAGGAAGTATGAGTAATTATATTTTCAGAATTTGCAAAAATAAAGCATGAATGGTATTCAATAATTTTGGTATGAATTAAGTTAAGGAAAGGTTGATTGTCTTGAATAAGTGTAATTGATTTAATTAATCTGAGTCCTTGCTTGAGGACAAGCAAGCTTTAAGTTTGGGGATGTGATAAGTGTTGAAAAGACTTAATAATTTCACCATTAATTTAACTTAATCCATTTAATTTTATTTAGTTTGGCATTATTATTTAATAAATTGTCATTAATTCTGGTTTTATTTATTTAATTCAAAAGTGTTTGAATTATGCAAGAAAATGATCAAAAAGATAAAGTAGTTAAGGAAATTTGTTTATTTGTAAATTCACTAACCCAGCGTACATACACTAGACAGCCAGCGTACATACGCTAGGCATTTATTTGTTTATCAGGTGTAGTAAGGAATTGAAGTCTCACGCTCAAGCTTCCAACTTCCACGCTCAAGCGTGAGCTCATCATGCAATTCATGTAAAAGGAAGTCACAACATGCAAACCTCGATCACGCTCAAGCCCACTCAATCACGCCCAAGCGTGATTCCATTACATTCATTAATTCAAGTTCACGCTCAAGCGCCTTCCGTTCACGCTCAAGAGTGAAGTCCAAATTCAAGCTCACGCTTAGGCTTATTTCAATCACACTCAAGCGTGAAGTCACAGAATGCATAAATTAACGACCTCGCTTAAGCGCCAGTAAATCACGCTCAAGCGTGAGGTTGTTTATTCAGTTCACTGTTTTTCCCTCCAAATGAAGTGCTGCAGTGATCCCATTAATTATCGTTTAAGTTGTTAGTTACTGATGTACCCTAGTAATTTAAGTAATGTCTTGTAATTAATTATTTCTCTGTAATCATGTAATTAGTTTAGTTAGTTTAATTATTAATTAAGTGTCTCTTGTAATTAGTTAGTTAGTTAGCTAGTTGTAAGTTACCTATATATACTTGTACATACTCTATAAAAGAGGAGGGAGACACACACAGAAGTAATAACACGATTCATTTTTCCATTTCTAATCTCTCTCTAATCCTTTTCTCTCTCTAAATTCTCTCGTCCATGTCTCTCTACATTCCTTCATCTGAATCCATTTCCATGGGTTTCTAAACCCCTAGGGTTGGGATTGCGAAGGCTTGCAATGAATTCTTGAAGGTGTATTGAGGAATTCAACTTCTGAATCATGAGGAGAACAAGCTGAGGAGTGGAGTTCCATTACTGGATTGACAAATCCAGATCTGATGAAGAATCTCACTAGTGAGGAATCATGGTTGAGGCTTAGGTAACTTCTGGCTTCCTAACTAATTCAGGCCTAGTAATTAGGTGAATAGTTAGGGTTCAACCTCCAATATCACATTAGATTTCTCTGTCATTGAGCACCTAAGGGATTAGGGTTTAATGCTTAGGAATTAGTGTTAGTCACCTAAGGCATTAGGGATTAACCATCTGTGAATTGTCCTCTTGAGTCTGAAGCTTGATTGAACCTTAATTACATGTTTCTTGATGAAATTGAAAACTGAAGCAATCCTAACCTATCTTCCATTAATCACACTTTATATCTTCTATTTTTTCTGAAAATACAAAAACATAGAAAGTATAAAAATAACAAAAACAGAATGAATATTATACTGCATTATGTTGGTTCAGTTTGTGCTAGTCCAAGATTGAGGTAATTACCATAATCCCTGTGGGAACAATCAAATATATTACAAATTTAACGATTGGTGCGCTTGCCAAAGAATATAATCCACCAGGATTTATGCATCATACTTCAAAAGATTCACTCCACCCATGAGTGCCCTGCATCACAAATCTAAAAAGTGGACAACATGGGAGAGTGAGTCATATATTCCTAAGGAATGAATATGAATACCATGTGATCATGTGCATATGTATCATAACATGTATACTTTGCATTCACGCATATTTCATCATCAACTATCATCACATAATACGAACATCTTTGTAAATTAAGCAAGTATAAAATCATACACATCATCTAGTCCTTCAACAAATTGGGCTATTACGTATCTCATCATTTTACTCAAATTATTATTTTGTATTTACATCTTTTATGTTGTCTTAATTCATTTTCTCATCCTTAACACAACCATCATCATATCACATCACCTTTGGCATACTTCCTTACTATATGCAAATGCTCTTAGGCTAATGCATATGCACAATAGAATATTTCAACAAATGCAGATCTGACTGTGGGAATATAAACACTGATTATGGGATTCAAGTATAATCATCTAATCATACCTCTACTATAGTAGTAAAATGTGTACACTTATCATCCAATTGCATGCATTTCACCAATCTTTTACTGGTACCAAACCACATCGCCCATCTTGCAACACCTGGTCACTTTCACCATGACCGCGGTAACACATATTCAACATATGGTGACTCATCTGATGGCGGCTATGATCCAAAAGGACCACCGAGGTCACATGCTCATCAAGAGCCAACCCCCACAAGGGTCGGCCACATGTAGCTCCCTATAGCAATACATGGGCGGCTTCGTGACTTACACACCGAGTCACAGGGAAAAGTAAAATCTTGCTCGTGCACCGAGCCACCCTCCCACTGGGTCGGCCAAGGGAACTCCTCTAACGTTCCAACATCGATAACTATGCAGTATTCCATGGATGCAAATGCCAATCATATGCATTTCTCACTCTATGCATCCTATTCATGCCACTCATCATTCATCATCATCATCATCACCAATATTACCATAAGGCTTTTAGTGGATTTCTTCTTGTTGGTTATTATTATCATTAGTTTAAATTTTCGTGTGGAATGCTCAATAATTCTCATAAACATACTTCAATTCCATCATCAAACACAACAACATCAATCACCATCACTCAAGGTATGCTATTCATTCATACTCATTCTCAATCAAATATAACTTATGATCATTTTACATTTATGGTGGACATAGTATAACATTATATTCAAGACACCACATTGTCAAACAATCCACACCACCACATAGCACACCATAAATATTCTAAATGCATCAATGCATGTTACCAAGACACATCACCAACATCATACATAACATTATAATTCTTCATATCATTACAAGCAAGACACATGCATATTGTCACATATGACAATCAAATACTATTTAACTCATGCATTTAGAACATAAAGACTCCTCTTCTACCTCAAGAGAAGAATTCCGATTGATACGATGTTCCTGCCTCGTCGTTCGGAATGGATCCTACATTAATATACATGTAAAATCCCAATCAATCAACTATTCAAGACACAAATTCAACTCTAATTAGCCATAATCATATCTACAATTTCATAACATGTATAAGACATGTTATAGACATTATTTTCCTTCACTTATTAGGCTTCGGGAATTCCTTCCCATCAAGCCTCATTCATTATGTTTAAGGTTACAAAAAAAACTTTAAACCCCCAACATTCACACTACTCCATTTATCATCATCTACACTCATCAATGTCATGTATTCCCTCTCATGTATATTATTCAATCAACATATACCATTTTCCCCAATTCTTAAAGTTAAGGTTTTTACCAAACTCAACTACCCTCATAAATGATCATCAATCTTTCATCTCCTTCCAACAACAAGTTCACCTTCCTTATTGATTACCCCTTTAAGTTTGCATTTATGACAACCCATCTTAGGGTTCATACATTAAATGCTCTCATTAAACACCCTTCTTATAAACATTGCTCTCCCAAAGCATAATGACCCATACATATGGTCATAAACCCAACAAAATAGAGAGAATGACTTACCTCACACCAAAAACGAAAATGGGTCAAAGAGGGAGAATGGCCAAACGAAAATAAGAAGAGGAAGGGAGAGGGAACTTCAAGCTCCAAGTCTTCTTCAAGTTTTCCCAACGAAAATGAAAAGAATGGAAATGGCACCACTTTTTGCTCAGGGTTTCTTTGTAGAAGAGGAGAAGAAGTAAAATAGAGGAGAAGGGGAATGAGTATGTTTTTGCCAAACAATCTCTGAGGCCAACAAAATTAAGAAGAGAGGCAAAGGCTTTTGGTTTTATTTTTAACCCACTCATTAATATTTTATCATTTTACTACAAACAGGATCTCTTTTTGGGCTCAATACTTTGTCTGAAAATTATTCTGAATACATATTCGGACTCCCAATAATATTCTTAACGGCCCTGACCAATATCATCCCAATCAGAGATATTTGGTCCGGTGCCCATATTCTAGTCGAGCTTAATTTCAGCTTATTTGGCTCTAATAAATTATGAGTGGTCCCAAAAATCTTAATTTAATTATTTTCAATATTCTGGGACATTAAATAACCCACATACAACTATTTAATAATTATTTCCTTAATTAACCCTTTATCTTAAAATTTAGGGTGTTACAGTCGTGAAGAGGCCATCATGGTTATCCTCTCTTTTCTCTAAGAAACCTTTTCTTTTGTTTTGTTTTTGTCTATCATTCGTGATGGTGAATGGTCTTAATTGCTTTGTGGTCTCCACCACCATGAATGAGTATTTTTGTTTACTCTTAGGAATTGAGAGTAATCCAAATTGAAGGAATGATATGACGTAATTGAATCTTTTTATTAATTCTAATTCTATTTTGGTCCTATGTTTTGTTTCTATCTATTTTTATTGCCTTTCTGTAGACTTATGACAACCATAAGACCAGAAAGATTGTAAGGAAGAACCAAAGGTGGACATGCAATCAATCCTTGTTAGAATCGGAATAAGAGAAGGAATAAGGGAAGGACTCGGAGGTGAACCAAATAGAACTATATAAATTAAAATTAATCTTATGTGACTATTATTAAACTTAGTTCCTAAAATTAAAATTAGGATGAAACAATATTCTTAAAAGTATCTTTGATAATCGTTGGTTCGTACCTATGCTTTGAATTGTGTTTTCTTTACTTTTATTTTTATTTGTAAACCTCTAAAATCAAACCCTTGAACACTGAAATCATAATTTTTAATTGAATTGATGCTTAGTAACACAGTCCCTGTAGATACAATAACATTTTATATTACGCAATAAAACTCGTGAACTTGTGGGGGATATCAAGAGTCCAAAGATTTCATAAAATTCAAATCGAGGCATCATGTGATCCACTGATCCTCATTGTTCAGCCTAAAGCTAGCCTTCCAATTTTCATCCCTGATCCCTCATCTCATGGAATAAGAGCTTAAGAATTCTAGGGTGAACATTTCATAGGTGCCTTTCCTCAAAGTAACAAACTTACGCCACCCTAACCTATGGAGCAACCACTTAACATCATTTAAGAAGCCTAAGGTCTTGAAACATTCATAATCAAAATATCTAGTCGGCTTTATTTTCCTACAAACAAGCATTTCATAACAACGCTTTTAGGCCTCATCAGCATAAAAAATACCATAACGGTTAAAGAGTTACCTCTTGACCGTGATGCTCTCTAAGAAAATAAGGAGCCTTCAATGACCTTTTGCCTTTTTCTTGAAGCCATTGAATATTAAAGCGTATCTTGGAATTTGGAATGAGGGTTTAAGGTTTTGGTTATAGAGGTTTAGGGCTTTTAGAGGTTTATGGAGAAGATGATTTTAGATGAAATGAAGGTTAAGTTTTAGGGGGAAGGTTGAGGATAAGTGTTTAATGGAAGAAATTGGGTTTAGGATGATGGATTAAAGGTGGGTTTAATGGTTTGAGTCATATGGTTTTAGGGTTTGGGCTTTATAGGGGGTTTTAGATAGAGAAGAGGTTGAAGAAAATGAAAAGGGATATGAAAGTGAGGGAACATGAGAGGAAAAAAGTTTAAATGCTATCAAATGGTCCCCATGGGTTGGCTATAGGGAGTTCCAGTGACTGTGGCATTCCAATTTTTGAGCACTACGAATACATGGTCGTGGGATGCCTCCATAGGCTAGTCATGGACCTCTCTGTCCAAATCCCACGGGCAAACCTGCCCTGCCACGGTCTAGCTGTGGCATTTCCCATTTTTACTTGTTACAATCCCATGGCCGTAGGGAATCCCATACCCAATTCGTTGGAGTCACTTACACTCCCATGCCTTGATCTTGCTCAGACTCTTCCACTTCAAGACTTAGTTCCTCATTCCAAGCTCATTTATTCAACATTTTCTCCAAGTTAATTATTTTTCTACACATTAAAACACACATCAAAATGTCACAAAACACATAACTTGACACTAAAACCAAATCGAAATAGTCGATCCTAAGACTCAATGAAAAACTTAATCAAAACCATAAAATTGTTGGGTTTCCTTCTAACTAGCGCTATTTTAACGTCTGAGCTAGACATTTGCACATTTAAGTGCCAACATCATCACCACTATGGAGAGCATACCTCACCTCCTTAAATCATCTCAACTTACATAAATATGCAACAAATAAACTTACCTTTTTATGCCAAATCAAAATAACATTATATGATCAGTGGTTTCCTTAACTTAAAAAGGCCTAGGGATTCACCACTACCCTTTACCATCACTAAAGGTTCTCAATGCATACTTTAGGAATAAGTTTATGTAATTCTCCTTTTTAAAGTTTTCTTTGGGGCATCCATTCTCCTATAAGGGTGAGGGGAAGTCTACTTAGTTTTCGCTTTTCCCTCTTGATCTTCCTTAAGGTGCCTACCCCAAGCTTATCCTTTTTCTTCACTTTGTCAATTTATAATCATCTAGCACAAACTCAATACAGAAAATAGTTTCCTCTCTATTATGTTTGTCATAATCATGCAAATCAATTTTGACCTCATTTTTACCTATAGAAAAGTTTAATCTACCATTCCTAATATCAATGATTGTTCCCAGGGTAGCTAAAAATGGTCTACCTAGAAGGGTGTGGGAGTTCATTTTCGTATCCATAATCACGAAGTTAATAGGAAAGAAATACTTACCCACTCTAAGACTAGTCACATCAAGGGTATAGGTAAAATTGCTTAGCATATGTCAATTTTATGAAAGTAGATATATTATTTCCTTTTACAAGCAAACATGTACGATCATCAAAGGAAACACTGTATCCATTATCACAAATTAACTTATGCTAAGCAGATTGTATTTCAGACATTTAACATAGTGCACTTTTTTAATCCTAAATTAAAATTTTGATAATCCTACTTACCTAGGAATATTTTTATATGACTTTCACCAAATATAAGAATTTTCTTTTTAACATTTATTACCAATAAAGAAAAAAATACTTAAAAAATACTGAACAAGCGAGTCATCGGTCGGGGGAAAGAAAAGGACCGCCTTTAAAAAGAAAAAAAAGGACATCGCTCTAATCCTTGAGAACTTCCTTGATGATTTAGCAATTGAGAGACGGTTGCGACAAGTAAAAAAGTGGGCCACCCGAGAACTGGAAGATAAAAAGACTGATTTTTGGCTAATATAATAATAGTTGATGAAATAACAAAACTCGAATTGGGCAGACCCTTACTCACTTCTAATGGACTATGCATAGGACTACCCACGGAGCGGTGAAAAGATAGAATGTATTCCTATTGATTCTAAGGGAGATGGAAGGATGGTGGGGGATCGGTTGGAAGGCGTCCTACAAAATACCACCTTGATATGGCCAACCTGATTATCTCTAAAGGTAACAGATCCCTATTCATATGACTTGAAGGTTGGGAATATAAACCTTTCTCCTGTTAAAGAGATTTCAACTTTCAATTAGAGACATTTAGAGATGGGAATAGACCGGACCAGACATTATAAGGCTTGATATGTCCTTTAGAGATAATCAGGTTGGCCATATCAAGGTGGTATTTTGTAGGACGCCTTCCAACCGATCCTCCACCATCCTTCCATCTCCCTTAGAATCAATAGGAATACATTCTATCTTTTCACCGCTCCGTGGGTAGTCCTATGCATAGTCCATTAGAAGTGAGTAAGGGTCTGCCCAATTCGAGTTTTGTTATTTCATCAACTATTATTATATTAGCCAAAAATCAGTCTTTTTATCTTCCAGTTCCCGGGTGGCCCACTTTTTTACTTGTCGCAACCGTCTCTCAATTGCTAAATCATCAAGGAAGTTCTCAAGGATTAGAGCGATGTCCTTTTTTACCTGACAGAGGTCATAAATTTAGGCATGATATAACCTATTTAAAAGCCTAAATTGACCCCTCATAACTTGTATAAAACCCTAAGTGCATTATTCAACCAATCTACCTTTCATAATTTACAATCTCAAATTAGAATAGCACAAAAATTACAATCAAATATCACAAGCCATAAACCATATCAAAACAACAATGAGCTTCCAATACGAAAAAAGTACATAAGTAATAATAAAAAAAAGAAAAAGAAAAAGAAAGAACGACTTGTTGTGACCGAATGAAGAAAAGGTAACCACTTAAGAAAATATGAGTAGCCATCGAAAACAAAGAACTTATGGAAAGGTTGTGTCATTGTTGGAAGCAGAGAATTCTCAAAAACTTCAAATGACACAAGTCGTGGCCATTAGAGGTGAACTCATTCTCTTGGTTTCTTGGAAGGGTTGCGCCACCATTGTTGGAAAAAAAAAAAAAAAACTCATTAAAGGGTTATTATCTATGCACAGGGTCGTTGTCCAAGCACCAGATCATTGTTTGTCACAAAATCATCGTATATGTGGTGTGTACGAGGTCTTTGTAAGGGTTATCCTCCATGTGCAAGATCATCATCTATTAGCGAGGTCGTTGTCTATGGAACATCATTATTGTGTGTTAGGTCTGGCATTCACATAAGAGTGACAATGTCATAAGGGGGATTTACTCTAGCCTCTAATCTAATAAAGTCTCTACTTTTAGAATTTGAATCATTTTGAACAGTGAAAAGTTATAATTAGAAATTATTTTAATTTATATATAATTTTTATAATAATAAAATATTTTTTAAAAATTATGATTTGTATACACGTAAATATAAATATATTTAAATATTTAAGTTATATAGATGAGCTTTTAAATCGACCAACGCTTAAAAGGTGTTTTTTTTAAAACGTAAGCCTAATTTTTTTTAGCTAAATAAGCTTTTAAAAAATCTTAAACTCAATAATTTTATCAAACAAGTGTTTTGACGGATCAGGCATAAACTTTTATTCGAAAGTCTGAACTATTCTCTAAAGACACCTTTGTATCTAAAGAGAAATTAAATCACGGAGATTAGTTTAATGGTAAAAATTTATGTAAGGGAATGTTAGATTGACACCTTCAACTTTTGGGTTGGTACTTATCTTAGTGAGGCAAAATGTTGCACGCCTGCGTAACTGTCAATCATTAATATCCACGTAAGCAACTGCAATTTGGTTCAGTTTTTATGGCGCAAAAGCGTTTTCTTTGTCGTCCTGCTGTCAAGTGCCAGCCACGGGACACGGTCAACGAATCATTAATCATCCATATAAATATAAATATAAAATATGGAGGAATTGATGAAACCCCTATCCTATCCTATCATTTTAAGCCTTTTAACAAACGTGATTACTTTTCGACATTAGAGAAAAGGAGAGATCCAAAACCTTATCTCAAATATCATTATCAATTATCTGTGTATACCATATACATATAATACATATAAAATTTAGTACAAACTGGGACCTTGGTTTGTTTTTTTGTTAAATTTGGTCATCGTTGACTGAAGATTGATGTCTCTGTTTGATGCTTATTCCATCTGTGAAATTGGCAAGGATGCAGCTGGAGTTGCTGGTATTTTCTCCTTCTCTCGGTTTCTGGAATTTTTTTTGTTTCTTGGTTTTTGATTGAAGAATGAAAGAACCCACATTTGCAAATACCTTAAGTTGGGGGAATTGCCCTTTAGGCCTAGCTATCTTGATCACAAATGCTTGTTAATTTGCAGGGAACATCTTTGCTTTCGGGTTGTTTGTATCCCCCATGTAAGTTTCTTCACATGAATTTTTGTTTTTATGTTTTTGCAATAATTGAGCTCGGAAGAAGTTTTTATCTATTGTTTCATTGATGAGCCTTGTTCTGTTCTGAATTGTAGACCCACGTTTAGGAGAATTATAAGAAATGGGTCAACAGAGATGTTCTCAGGGTTGCCATATATTTACTCTCTCTTGAATTGCTTGATCTGCTTGTGGTATGGCTCCCCTCTGATATCACCTGATAATCTGCTGGTTACCACTGTTAATTCAATTGGAGCTGCCTTTCAGCTTGTGTACATAACCCTCTTCTTGATGCATGCTGAGAAAGCAAGAAAGGTTATTCTTCTTATACTTTTGGAAGCTTAAAATAAAAGGAAAGGCAAAACTTAGGTGCCTCTCTTTAGGTGGTTTTAGTGTTGCTCTTCAATCAGAATTAGGGTTTCACTTTGGTAACCTGCAAAATTCTGGTCTACATATGGTTTGCTGACATTAATAGTTGATCGAATTACTGAGGTAAAACTCTAATTCTAATTAGAGAACAGCACCTAAGGTTTTTTTCTTCAAAAAGGGACATGCTAGCCCCTTAGGACACTAGCTAAGGAATTGATGATGGAAAGTTTTTAATAAAATAATAGTGGTATTGGAAATGCACCACCTGTAGGGATTTCCAATGCATCATGATTCGTAACATAACTTCTTTTAAATACTTTTCATTTTTAATTCCTTAACCGGTATCTTAACATCAGGACCCATGATTAAAATAGGAAGCACATTAGTTCATTTCTAAGCTGTTGTGTAATTTGATAGGTGAGAATGGTTGGCCTGCTACTGGCAGTTTTGGGCATGTTTGTGATCATACTGGTTGGGAGCTTGCAAATAGATGACACTACTATGCGCCGGATGTTTGTGGGATTCTTGAGTTGTGCTTCTCTCATTTCAATGTTTGCCTCTCCATTGTTTATAATTGTATGTTTTTTATTTCATTTCATTTCCTACTAGATATCCATCCATTTAATCTCAAGTTGTTCAAGTTTCTGGATTATTAAGCTTGGTGAATTTATTTGCGCTTTTTGTCCATTTAACTTCCTAGAAATTGGTCATTCGGACAAAGAGTGTTGAGTTTATGCCATTTTATCTTTCGCTTTCCACCTTCCTAATGAGTGCCTCCTTCTTTCTCTATGGATTTCTCAGTGATGATGCCTTCATTTATGTAAGAGTTCTTTTCCTATTACTTCTTGAAATGCTCATTTGAGTTTCAAATCTTTATTTGGTTGGCCTTATTTCTTGTTAATATACCTCAGCTTGTGTTTGATTTTGTAGGTACCAAATGGGATCGGAACTGTTTTAGGAATGATACAATTGGTATTATACTTCTATTACAAGAGTTCATCCAGGGAAGTCTCCACCGAACCCTTGATAATGTCGTATGAATGATCCTTGCTGCTGAGTGCTGATACGATGAAGGACCTGAAGGTAAAAGCAATTTTTTATTAAGATATATGGTCTTCACATCAGTGTGAGGTGGGGTTCTCTGAAATCAGTCTCGGGTATTCTTTATGGATGAAAATATTTTCTCCATGAGTTGAATGAGTGGATTTATGGTTTTGATTATGAAGTTTTCTCGTGCAATTTAGGGGATACTTGAATTGAAACCTTTTACTATATTTTAAGTCCATTTCTAGCATTGTCTTTTGTCAACATTGTTACTATGTTAAATGGGCGCTTTTCATGAAATGAGTGGATGAAACCGTTGCAATGAGAGGAAAATATTAATTTCCACCATGATATCTTCAAGCGAAAAAGAGTACTAATGAAAACTTAGGGACCTTTTGGATTGCAGACACGTTTCCTGTTTTCATTTCCTGTCTTTCAGTTTTAATTACAAAACTGTCATCTTGTTTCCTGTTTTCAAAATTTTATACAGAAAACACTTTTGTTTTCTGTTTTGATTTCCTGTTTTTTCATTTTTGTTTTAGTACAAATTTCTGAAAACAAGAAACATAATGACAATTTTACAATTAAAACTGAAAACAAGAAATAAAGATA
Source organism: Clitoria ternatea (assembly GCA_037962975.1). Classification (NCBI taxonomy): domain Eukaryota; kingdom Viridiplantae; phylum Streptophyta; class Magnoliopsida; order Fabales; family Fabaceae; genus Clitoria; species Clitoria ternatea. The sequence continues at coordinate 186,028,350 of CM075669.1, forward strand.
GAAAACGTTTTTACAATCCAAACGAACCTTTATAAGCTTTCTATATCAAGTATTTGAGATAGATAATTGAACATTCTTTTCTGCCACAATGCCATCAAGTTAATCTCTATCTCAATCAGATAAATAGTAGTATAGTACCAATGCTAATCTCTTCAGCACAAGTTAATTGAAAATTCTTTTCTGTGTCTTCAATGCCATCAATTTTCTAGGATCATGGACTGCAATCTTAATGTTAACCAAATTTGAGATAAGTAGAAAATGATTTACCTTTTCATGTTTAGATTAGAATCAAATTTTTGAATGCTTTCGGTAATTCCTACTTTACATGCCTTTGAAATATCGGCTGGCAAAGATATATATGGCTCTGTAATCTACCTCTGATATCCCATATGGCTAACTTTTCCCCATTCTGTACTTGTGGGTTATGGATCAGTACTTGGTGGTCTAACAGGCAACCCCTTGTTGCGGCAAGATTATTCTGGAACTATGTCTTAACGCTATGCTAATATAGATTGTATAGCCAAACTGCATGTGAGCATGAATTATGCTGTTAAAATATTGTAAAAGGATAAGTTAGGTAAATGAAGGAAAGCACCATAAGAGAATAGTTTGGAGGTTTGACTATCTTCATAAAAATGGGATTTCCCTTAAAATCAAACCAATTTGTGTGTTTCCATACAATTATACTCTTCCTTTATGCTCTTTCGGTTAGGCAAAAATAGTGTTTTTATCCTCTAAATATAAGATTGATTTCACTTTGATCCTCCAACTTTAGTTTGACCCATTTTGGTCCTTAAAGTTCATAAACTTTCCACCTTGGTCCTTTTGTGTGTTAAATCTTTCTATTTGTCAGAATCTGGGTTTCTTTTCTAGAATTTGTGTTTCTTTTCTTCTCTTTCAAACAAAACGATTCCGCTTCATCACATTATGACAAACAAAATGGTAAGGTTTAACAAACAGAAGGACCAAAGTGAGAATTTTCTAAAACTTGGAGGATCAAATTGGGTCGAAACCAACCTTATAGTTAGATAATCAAAAACTATTTTTACCTTTTGTTATTGCCTTTATTGCTGCCTAATTCTTCATTTAACAATAACAGAAAAAGCGATGGAAGGGGAAAACTGCAATTTTATGAAATGACAAGTGCATTTGAACTTTGAACTGATCACATCATGTGATTACTGTAAAACCACATTCTCTGTCTGATACAACTTATAAGAGAAAGAAAAACCCAGTAACATAAGTACTAAAGTAAATCTCTTAGAGTTGTCCTCATTGTAACATTTCTTCTTTCCTGCACAAAACAGAATCAAAGTTAGAAGTGAGCAAATGCAGCAAAAATACTGTCTGAAACTGGAAGTGCAACATTCCTGTGATTCAATATCTTGGAGCAATCACTGTTGCATCCTAGAGTAAGGAATGACAACAACTTGGGATTGTAAAGAAAGTTCAAAATATTCTTTTGTGTATTTATGCATTTATTTGGGAACATTGTGCTTCAGACAGATGTAACACTATTTGAACAGAGGCTAAGTTCATCAGATGTAACATGCAGCTACAAACAAGTTATTTCAGAGGTTCTCTTTTAAAAGAAAAATTGTAGTTTGATGTTTGATTTCCTGCAGGAAACAAACTGAATAAAGACTCAGTAGTAATTCTCACTAATAATTCCCTAGACTGGAATGGACATGAATATCATGCATGCATTTGGACACCAAATAACTCTGGTGTTATTTGTTTCTAATTTCATCATGTTAGGCTTAAAATTAAAGGAGTACAAGGGAAGCATGACTGAATTCCACCATCCTATATAACAAGTTCCAAGGTTGGTAAGTGATTACCTGTTTTGAAGTTTCCATACAGTGAGTTTCATTCTCTGCATCATTGAGAAGTCTTCCTCTTTCATCATAGAGAATGAGGCCACTAAACCTTGGTAGCTCACACTTCTCCCCTCTTAGTATTGGTCTTTGCCACACTGGTGAATCTGAGTTATGGCTTTGCCATCCACTTTCAAGACCCTGTAACCTTTGTAACCCAAGCAGTGGGGATCCCCTTTCTCTTTGCCATGCAATGTTCTCCTCCAATTTGCTTGCTTTGCTCCACAGCATTGGCCCCATCAACACCCTCTTCACTGAAATCCACCCTGCACAACCTGGTTCTGAATATTCTGTAGGGGCAGTAGCAGCAATAGCAGTATTAGTAGTAGTTGTGGTGGAAACTTCAGTCTTCTCATCATCTATGGCACCCTCTTGGTGCACAATCTTATTGTTACTAGCCTTCCTTTTAACTATAATGATAGTGCAAAGGCAAACAAGTGCAAAACTTGCACATGCTAATAGAATAATGGCACCTAGTGTTGAAACCTTCCATTTGTCTTCCAAGTCCCACAAAGTTTCCATGAGTTGAGTGGTGCTTGTGCTTTTTCTACTTTTGAGTGTGGCCAAGGGAGCTCAGAATGGGAAGGGCGGAGCGTGGTTTGTTTAGATTGAGTATATTTGGTAATTAATAAATAATAAAATTGGAAAAAGGAAAATATGCATGCATGGTCATGTTTCCCTGTTGGGTTGGCAAGGTTCATATGAGGTCCACCGCTAAGTGGAATTGTTGAAATTTGGGCCATAATTAACGTTGGTGCGTTGAATTGGAAGGTGGCTCACCGTTCAAAGTTTAATTAAAGGCTTCTCACGGGAATTCTGTGGTCGCTATCAAGTGATGGAAAACTAAGTTAAAACTTAATACACTGTAGGCACATGCCAATGCACGTACAATTAAAGGCTTGGTGGAGCAGGTTCACAGTTGTAGAGGAAGTTCCTCTTGCAAAGAAAATGTAAGAGGAGGGATAAATCGAAAATAGAAAACGAGAGGAAGTTCCTAATTTAAAATATGACTAAGTTGCTGGTTGGTTTTTAAATTTGTTTATTATCAATCAATCACATCCATCAGACCATGAATGCAACAAATGGAGATGAATTACAAGACCACTGGATATGTTAATCAAGCAGCAGAAAATCAATTTACCAGAGCGAAAACAAAAAACGTGCTCAAAACTCTTAAAAATATCAGGATCTGAATCTAACTCCAAGCCATGGCGGCCAAGGCTTCAATCCCGTGTTCGGAATAGATGGGGTAAAATTGGGCTTATCAAAAACAAAGAATTGGGTAACACTTTTGAGAAAAGAAAATCAAAACGAAAACGAAGAATTGGGCTTATAAAAAAACTGAAAGAGGAAAGACCCACAACGCACAAGGTTAATCGAAAAATAATAGAGAAAAGATTGCACTAGGGTGAGCAAGTACCGGGTTGGAATGGATTTCACACAAAAAACAATCCGATCCGATTAAATTTTATTGGATTGGATTGGATTGGATTTGTGGAATTTTTTTTTGAAATCCAATCCAATCCGATCCAATTTAAATTGGTTTGGATTGGATTGGATAATTGGATATCCGATTAAAGAAAATTTGCTATATTTTTTTATGAAACCACAAATTATATAAAAAAACTTCAAACATCTTAAAATTCATGTCAAACATCACAACTTAGTACTTGCTTGTGTTTAATACACAAATAATCCATAAAAATATAAATCAAATCCATTTTAACAATACATTTAAATTTAAAATAAAATGACAGCAATAACACAAGATAGCTCAACCTCAATCCCTTCTTCCAGCAGTTTCATCATTGGTTGAAATTGTTGATATTTCTGTAAAAAAAAAAAGAAAAAAAGTTAGATACTGAATCAAAAGGATAAAAAAGTAATAGACACAAACATAATTAGTAAAATTGAAACTTGAAATTAAAAGTTACCTTCTCCTTCATTTTGCTCATCATGTACCTCAACAATCAAGCGTTTTGAACTCTTTAACCAATTTTGGCAACAAATAAGAGCTTCAACTGTAGTTGGATGTAAAGAGCTACGAAAAGGATCAAGAACCCGACCTCCCGTACTAAATGCTGACTCAGATGGCACAGTGGACACTGGAATAGCTAAAATGTCTCTAGCCATGCATGAGAGAACATAGTACTTAGTGGACTTACCCTTCCACCATTTGAGAATATCAAATTCAGCCCCTAGTGTTGTGTCTTCAACATCATCCTCCATGTACCTTTCCAATTCATTCCTCTTTACCTCACCTTGCTTCTTTCTAATTTTTAATCTAAACTCATTCTCCCATGCATCAGTACCACCATCATCATCAATGGTAGTATTAGCTTGAGAACCAACATTTGAAGTCACACTAGTGGAACCACTAGAAGAATCAAGAGGAATGGGATTTGCAATCATATATTGCTCAAATAACCTTTGTATAAGATCCCTCAACTTGACTAACATCTCTATACTCTTCTCACTACCATACATCCGATGAAAACAAAACTCAATATAATCAAGCTTGTAATGGGGATCAAGAAAAACAGCAACAAACAACATATAATTAATTCCATCATGTTCCTAATACTTGGCAAACTTTATCTGCATGTTAGTAGTCATCCTCTGCAAGATTACATCACCACTTTGCCTCCATTTATTCAAAGACTTTTGAATTTCACATAACTTGTTAAAGAAAAGGTTGGATGTAACACTCAATGATCCAGAAAAGGTTAGGGTAGCATCATAGAAAATCTTTAAGAATTTCATAAACAACCGTGCACGATTCCAATCATCAATAGTAGGATACTCTCCCTCACTATCAACAGATAATAAATATGCAGGATCATCATATTCAAGACGAGTAAATGCCTTTTCATATTTTTTAGCAACATCCAACATTAAATAAGTAGAGTTCCAACGTGTTGGAACATCAAGTGTTACCATTGCCTCACAAGTTATGTTCGCCTCTTGCTCACACCTCCTAAAAGTAGTAAGTGTACTAGGAGATGACATAACAAATTTACAGGCAGCTTGTATTCTACAAATTGAAGAGTCAATTTCTTTTAATCCATCACTAACAATCAAGTTTAAAATATGTGCAGAACACCTTATATGCATGTACTCCCCATTAAGTAGACTATTACCATTCCAATCCCTCATGCGTCTAACAAGGTAAGAGATAGCCACATTATTAGCACTTGCATTATCAACTGTTACACAACAAATTTTACAAATTCCCCAATCTTTTAAGCACTTCTCCAAGGTTTTACCAATTGTTTCCCCCTTGTGGTCAGTAATCAATCCAAAACTCAATATCTTTTTTTGCAATTCCCATCCAGCATCAATATAATGAGCAGTTACACACATATAATTCATGTTTTGGATTGATGTCCAAGTGTCAGTTGTAAGGGAAACCATTTGATTATTCATAGACAAAATGTTTTTTAATTTCTCTTTCTCAACACCAAACAATTGCATACAATCTCTAACAACAGTCCAACGTGATGGTTAGGTTGGGCTTCATCCATGAACAACTTAAAACCCTCATTTTCTACAGAACGAAAAGGAAGCTCATTTATGATTACCATCTTTGCAAGGGCTAATCTAGTTTCTTCCTGCCTAAACTCAACAAGTTTGAAGCTAACAGTATTTTCACTATCAGATTGCTTCCCAAGGACAATTGTCTTTTGTCTGTTATCAACATCCTTATATGGGCTTTTATCACAAACTCGTAAATGCTTCAACAAATTACTAGTAACATGACTAGTACTATTACATGCATATGATTGAGTACAATATTTGCAATGTGCCCTATCTTTTTCTCTAGTGAAATGTGTCCATGCATGAGAAGGAGGTCTAGTGGGTTTCCTTTTCCCAAGTACCTTTTTCTGTGATGATGCAGTGGCCTCTACTGATGGATTAGAAGCATCCTGCCCTTGCTGTCCAGGGACTTCATCAACGGGTTGTTCTGGAGTGCTATTGCCACTTGAGCTCACTGTTAGAGGAGTAGAACCAGAGCTTTCTTTAGCCATTACTTAAATTCCCTAAAATGAAAAGTGAAAAATAATTAATTATTTATTAAACAATAATTAATTAGATAGTTAAATAACTTAATATTCATACAAAACCCAATAGCATTCTTAACAATCTACAACAGCATTAGCATTTTAAAAACTAGCAGCATTCTTATATTTTTTAACAACCAACAGCATTAGCATTCTTAAATATTAACAACCAACAACATTAACATCCATATTATCCTATACTGCATTGTGTAAATGTGTAGCAAAACAAACAACATGCTTAACAACCCACAACAGACTTTCAAGGTAACAGACTTAAATCTAGTTTCATGTTTCATCAAACATAGGCTAAGTGGCACAATGACATCTTTCCAACTTATAACAACCTACAACTTTCATCCATGCTATGCAGAACTCAATTATACTCTCTAACTTATAACAACCCGTAACTTTCCAACTTATAACAACCTACAAACACAGGGGTAAGTGCAAGAACTCAAATATAAGGTTATCAAATTGAAATGATCCGTATATAGATATTGCTTTCATAAACCCTTTACCTATTTAAATAATTTCTCTTAGTCATCGAAACACTATATAATTCAGCTATTTCAGTCTTTTAAAATTTAAAAACTTTAGTTTAATCTCAAACTTTATAGAACGATGATCAATGAAGCAGATTCGGTTTAAAAATTTTAAGTTTCAGTAAATATTTAACTTAAACAAAACAGGGAGTACACAAGGAGAGGGTTCACCACTGTGTATGGGCTCGACGCTGACGAAGAGAGGGGGTCACCACCGTGAGCTGCTCGATGCTAATGGACACCACCGTCACAGGCTCGACGATGACACAGAGAGGGGTTCACCGTGAGGGAGGTGAGACGATGACGGTAGAGAGGGCTCGACGACGACAGCAAAGACACCAAATGTAGAGCCACAACACGACGGGATGAAGATCAGGGAGGGAAGGCACAACGAAGGATGAAGATGCAGTGGGTTTGTAGGATGAAGATCAGGGAAGATGGGAGAGGCACGAGCACAAGGAAGGAAATGAAAATCAGAAAGGGAATTTTGCCCTAAGTAAGTCAGGCCCAATACGACGTCGTTGGGCATTGGTTTTGCCTTGGTTCTCTTATCTGGTCTGAAGGGAAAAAATATTAATATATATATATATATATAAAATAAATAATATAAAAATAGGTTGGGTACTCATCGAGTACTCAGATTTTTAAATATCAAATTCGATATCCGATCCGATTATTATTGGATTTTGGTTGGATTGGATTGGATTTGATCCGATGACCAAAAAAATCCAATCTGATTTCATGGGATTGGATTGGATAATTGGGTTAAACGGGTAAATTCAACCCGCTGCTCAGCCCTAGATTGCACGGTGGGGGCATAGATGGTTAAAATTGAAGGAAAAATGAAAATAGAAATATGAATTGAAGGGTGCATGTTTTCCATAAAAAGTATAAAAATATTTTAAGAATACATGATAAAATAGAAAACATATTCATATTCCTTTTTTTAAAGAAAATGTTTGAAAAATGAAAAATCAGTTATTCTTAAAAACAAACATTATTTTAAAAAACTATCCATAATATTTTTATAAAATTTTCTATTGTAAAAATGAGTAAGTGTTCCAAAATTTTTCAAAATGTGAACAAGAAACAAGAAATAAATTAGAAAACTTGTAATATTTGAACACATTTTAAAGTTTTTTAAGCTGAAAAATCATTACAATGTTTAAACGTATTTTCATAATTTTTCACACTTTTTTAGAAAATGAAAATTTTGAGAGACTTCTTAAAAACTAAAAAATGAAAACTATAGAAATATTGTTTTAACTAAACGCACCCACGTATTCAAAGCATGTGGATTTAAGAATTGATCAAATTATTCAATGTTCACACCTTTTCTCACTCTGGCAAGCAACGAAAACCCTAAGAAAGTTAATGAAAAAAAAGTCATTGGTGTGAGGAGGCTTCGCCTTTCAAGAGGTTCTCCTCCTTTGATGTGAGGATTTTTTTGTCTCACTTAGTAAGCTTTTAGTTTTGTGATTTTAGTTACAACACATTTTTTCTTCTTCTTTGGCTTTTTCTAATTCTTCATATCTCTTTTGTCCAGCCACCATCTTCTCCTTCTCCATCCACCTTTATCATTTTTATTGGTCGTCGTCTCCTTCACTGCCACCACCACCTTCTACATCATTTTTTGACTATCACCACTACCTTTTTTTTTTATCATTACTACCTTATCCAACCACTACCCTGCCTTTACCACAGTTCCATTTACTGTTTTAGTTTTGCTTGGTCTTGTTTGTCTTGACCCTTTAGTTCCAATGGTTTTGACTTATTTAAAGGCTTTATTCGACATGGATGGATCCAAGATTTAAGATCTTGAGTTTTCTAGATTGCAATTGAGTCTTTTTATCATAAAAATAGGCAGAGTCACTTTGGTCATTTTCAAAGATGAAGCGACATTGAAGAAGGAATTTATCAAATTTTCGTTCATGTATCTAATTTAGATTAAGTTTATTTTTTGGGGTTTTTCAATGTGTATACTTGCCTTTATGCTTTCTTTATGTTTCAGTGTACAATCTTATGTATTCTCGTATGTAGAAAGGTTAGCGCATTTAAGTGAGCATGTTTAAGTTGTATTATTTATTTGTGACATTGTTGTATCACTCATATCTCTCTAAGGGTCGTTAGGTTGTCTTCATGACTTTGTAATGAATCTCTACCGATAAAATAAAAAAGATTATTCGATGTTCACTAAGATCAAAGTTTGGTTGTAAGGAGCGAGGAAATGAAAAGAGTTAGAAGAGATTTTTGATTTTTGATTTTTAATCCTAGTTGACAAAATAATACACGTGTCATTAATTTATAGTTTGTTACTACTAGCCAAGGGTCATACAAGCAACTTTGTAAACTAAGTTAATAGATATGAAGAAATAACCAACCCAACCCAACCCAACTTTAAAAATGTTAAGAATATTTGAGTTAAAAAAAACATAAGGGTCCAACTCAAATCTAACCTAAAACGTAAGGAACAAAAAATGTAATTTTACCAAAAATCTTATCAAAGTACTTGATGTTAGAGGTGGAAAAAAACTAGGTCAGGTTAGGTTTTATGAGGTCTAGCCAACTTCCTAATATCAGAGGTCTGAAGCTAGCCTATTTACTAATACAGGCCCAATTGTGAGGTACAACATGATCTTTTTAAAAGTTTGATTTGACATAAAAACCTATTTAAAAGTGAGTTTGTAATGATACATATTAAAATAAATATATAAATATACATATAAATATATTTATAGACATAATTTTTTATAATACAAGACAACAAGTTTAAACATTTAAATAAAATAATAAGTATATGTCACAAACTATATACATATATACAAAATAATTATAATAATATTTTATCATTATATTATTTACATTTTTTAAAATTGGTCAGTTTGATAAACTTAAAAGGGTCTTTAAACAACTTAAAGTTTTCTTTATTTAACTAAATAGTTTTTTAAAGTAAATGGGTTCAATTGAGAAATTAGTCTTAGTTGGTGTTGATTCTAACACCTTCTTATTTTGTTATTCTAGCCTCCTCTCTAATTATATTATAAAGTTACACTTACATTAAACATCTTGTTGATGAGATGTTGTCTTTTAGATTGAGTAATTTGAAACTAAAAAAAAAAATTCCTAGATCATAAAATCCTGAAGAACATTTGTATTGTTAAAATGATTCTCATAGATCATATGATCTAGATAATTATACAAAATTACCTTCACTCAAAACCCGCAATCCAATCCCTAATAACTTTCTCACTATTTCTAATTTTGGACATGTCCTTGAGAATTTGTAGAACTTAACATTAGATCAAACACCATCCTTAGTCTGGCTGGAGCAAGCCTAATGTAGGAGTGTCAAATCAATCCAATTATTTATTAGGTATTTAATTCATCTATACATAACTCATCTATTTATAAAATAAAAAAAATGATGAATTTAATGGATTGAATCATGTTTTTTTATTGGATACATATGGATGGATCCATCATAATTTTTAACCCATTAATTTTTTTTTTTAAATCCTTAACATTTTTAAAGTTAAAAATTAAAAAAGAAAATTTCTTTCCCTCCTCGGTCTCGTCGGCTCTACCTCCCACTCTCACGTCTCACTCTCGAGTCTTGAAGTTTTTCTCTGTGCGGTGTGAAATACATAATCGATTGCCATGAATTGATATTTTGATTACCATTAAGATATTCAAAATCAGTAGTGGCAATTCATTGCCATGAGTTGATTTTCTCTATGAAACAATGTTCAAGATTTTTAGATTTGTGAATGCAATGTATTACCATTAAAATATTCACGAACATATTTATATTTCAAAGCAATGTTATTACTACGGACGAACTTCAGTTAATCCAAATTTATACTATTTCATATTCAAGATTCATGTTTCGCTGCAGAAGAGAACATGCTAACATACTCTATCCGGTCTCTACCAAATTTAGAACTTTCTTCACAAACTTGTTAACTTATTAAGATAGTTAAACTTATTTCATTTTTTTTGGATTCATTTAAAAAACTTAATCTGAATATCAAATTCTCTCTTACTATATTTAATGAATAAGAAGATAAAACAATTAAAAAGTTATATTAAATAAAAAGATAATTTAAAGATAATAGTATTTAATATGGTAAAATTAATCAACATTTATGTATGATACAAACTTGATGATTTAGAGTTAGACTTAGAGGAGGTTGAGTAAGTCTTTACCTCTTTTTTGATTTTACGGGCTCTGTATGATTTAAAGAAGACTAAAGAAGGGAAAAAGAATCACGCAGTAGATTTATATTGGTTCACTTCTAGAGTATAAGTTACATTAAGTACCTTTAGACTTAAAGAATTTCCACTATTGTAAAAACACATTTTACAATTACAACACAAGACCAGTGCCTCAAGTATTTTTAACTCCAGTTACTTTTGGCTTATATCCAAGTATTGTTTCAACGAGCCACTCCTGGCTACAAACACCCAAGTATTCTTTCAAAAGCCTCTTCAGGCCACTCAGTGTTTCCCACACTAATAGACTCTGGCAACACACCGGATTCTACATAAAGAAATGATAAAGAGTTTTGTGTTACAATAGAGAAATCAACGTACAAATATATGAAATATTAAAATGGGTATACTAAGCTATAGACTACTATAAGTCAAGGTCCGCTAGAAGCAGAATTACAAAGAAGACTTATATAGTAGATACAAGAACTTAGAAATTTTTCAAAGAAGTCCTTTAGACTTTTTGGTTCTTGTAAGAGAGATCAGAGAATTTTCAATGCTATTGGCAAAAGTCTCTCTACGTTTAAAAACTTGTATTTATAGGCTTCCTTGAGATAGTCATTGGTCCAGCTTCTAAAATGTTGATCTTCTCAAGGATAGTACAGGCAGCATTTGCAAAGACATGCTTAAGAGATATTCACATAAAAAGGTTGCCTCGATAGTCTTTACGGAAGGATCCCTTTTTGCTTATCCATTTTAAGCAAACTGGTACAGCTTTATAGTCGTTGACCTTTAGCCTATCTAACTTGCACAGGTTCAGCTTTTGCTGATATCTTGGGATATACGAGACAGTTTTCTTGGTCTATGCGAACAGACCTTCAACTTTTCCGTTCATTATTTCTTTAAGGAAAGACACATAGTTGACATGGTAAAGTCATTATAACTCCTTATTTAGAGAGAAAAGATCCTTTTTAGACGCTTTTAGACGAGGAAGGAGAAACCATCTTAGGGTCTATAGCTTCAGAAGAACTTGATTCAATGAATTCTTCAGTGAGTACAGACTCCCATTTTCAAGATCAAATTGAGTTTGATGGACTCCCCCTGTTTTATGCGACTAGATCACTATGGACTTACTATCACACTTGAACAGAATAGTTAGATAAACCAACATACAGACTTCATTTTAGCTAAGAGTCTTGATGTATATTATTAACAAATCACAAGGGTTCAGACTTCTCAGTCTTGAATTCAGACTTGATTATAACAATCTCCCCCTATTTGTTGATAACAAACATCAAGTCTTTTAGATGAATTGAGGTCTGTATTATAGGGAAAGTTGAAGCAATGATATACTTGATTCAGAATAATATAAGTTGTTATATTTTTTTTATCTTTAAGACAATCAAATTATTCTCATATAACAGACTTCAGTTATGATTCATAAACAATTGTGAAGAAAACATATATGCAATCAGAGTAGATTATCATTTATGTAAACAAAATGTATTACATGTATAAAGACTTTTATACTAAGAAAATCATAAAAGAACTATAGACTACAGAAATACACATTCCTATCTACTTAGACTTATTTCACACTTTATACTTCTCCCCGTTTTGGTATCAACAAGAGGAGGGACATCACAGAGACTTAACAGCCCTGAGAGGGACAGGAAGACACTATAAGGTGGAAGCAGAAATGAGGTGAGAAGTGGAAATAGACACCAAAAGTAAACGACCAACCTGACGACAAAAGAAGTGAGGGTGGTCAGTGACAACAATGGAAGGGAAACAGATGGAATGAGGGATAATGGCTCTAGAAGGATCCTAAAAGAAAGATAAGCCTGAGCAATTCTTCTAGCACGTCCCCAAAAATTATGAATGTTAATCACAATCTCTCCAGCAAAAGTGCTACAAGCTTGATCATGTTCTTAGAGATAATGTGCCCATAGATGTCCTTAGGTGTCCCTATTAGGAGAACGTTCTGAGTGAAGAATCTTCAAAATATCATCAGGAAGTTTCTTTGTAGGCCACATATACCATCCAGGAGCAGATGAGATCCAGACTTTTTGCTTGAGCTTGTTGGTGATGATCCTACGGTTCTTGGGAATTAGACGATCTAGATATACCAAGAGGCAAGCCTGAGGCTTAGCAAAAGTCTGAATCCATGGTTTAGTAGGGGCATTGAGATCCCAAATAAGTTGACGAGTCTCCTGTTGCAAACGAATGGCTTGGGAAGCGGCAAGGAAGGCATGAGAGAAAAGGTGAGGGTTGGATAGGAGGTCTTCAGGAGGGATGGCAGGATGGAAACGAGACCATGGGAAGATGCAGACTCCACTTCCAGGGAAAAAGGTTTGTTTGAATGTAGGAAGTTCATTAGGGGCGTGAAAGGGGAAAGGACAACCAAGGAGTTAGTGAATTAAGGTACAGGTCTTTTGTTTGGCTAGAGGTACAATAGGGGGTTGGTAAAATTAGGTGTGCGAAGAATATGTGATTTCAGGTATAAGAGGTCTAGGCATAGAGGATATGGATATAGAAGATTTAAATGCAGGTTTAGATGAGGGTCTAGACGTTTTAGGTTTAGGTTTGGGTATAGAAGGCTTAGGTTGAGAAGGTCTGGTTACAGAAGGTTTAGTAACAAATTTTGGTGAGGAAGTAGAGGGTTTGGGTTGAGTACCTTAAGTGGAGGGTGTCACACCCCGATTTTCTAGACCTGAATCCCGATGTAATCAAGATAATAATTAATAAAAATACGGGTAAATTTTTCGCGTTTGAAATATTTCTAAAACACCTCGACGATTACATCAAGACCCGAACCACAGAAAACCGAAGAGTGAGATTTAATAAAATATAACTGGATCGATAACTAAATTGCCCATAACGGTATACAAAATAATAGAGTTTACAGCGGAAGAAGAATGTGTATACCGGGCATATGCCTAGTCCTATATATGAAGATATGAGAAAAGGCCCAAGCAATCACACAATTTCATAATATAAGCCTATTAGGCCACAATCGACTACGCACCTAGAACATAATCATACATCATCAATTGTATGTAGCCTCTATATGAGGTATTAATCATTAAATCAGAATATAAGCTACCCAATACCTAGCATACGGACATCCCCGGTGCCTCAAGTATAGATATAAGATTATACAACACTCAAATTCACTAGTCACATTCCATAGTTGACATCACACATCATCAAAATGCTATTCCTTCAATTATCACCATCTTCAATATACAATGATAGCTACATGTTTATCAATCTCTATTTATCAACATTATTATACATAAATCAATTATTACATCATATATAACAAATACTGCCGGCCAAAGTACGTTACCACTATTTACCTTCTTCATGAGCTTTAGTTCAAAAACCCTAAACTCATCCCATGGCAACCTGCATCACAATGCTAAAAAGGAGACCATATGGGAGAATGAGTTATACATTCAAAATGACGAATATAAATACATTGTGATTATGTGTACATGCATATAATCATCATGTGTGCTTTACATATAAAATCATTAATTTATCATTCAATCATCATCACGTTGTCAAAATAGGCATACAAGCCTCATGAATCGCAATTCACGACATAAGCAAGCACAAGCACAAACACATACACAATCACATTGCCACATATTAACAAGGCATTCACATCATCATTAAATTATTTATTCTTTAATCATTTCCTCCTCGCAAGGGGATTTTTATCTCTCTTGGTCATCCCATCTCAAATGCCATGCACCTATGGCTAATGCATATGTCAACCGTTTAATGCATATGCAGCGGATCCATTTCAATCACCCATGCGCACATGGTATCTCAAGTGATCGCAACCACTTATAATCATCATCATACTAGTTTGCCACCTCGCAAAGGGTACTCGCTCCTCGTGATCGCAACCACGGAATATCATAGGAACTCGCAAGCCCTTTTCATTTCAAGTACCAAGTGATCGCAACCACTGGCTTATCATCATACGATCCCGTAGGATGTCTCATTGTGATCGCAACCACATTTCAATCATTTCATAATGGTTTCCCACCTCGCAAGGGGTACTCCCTCCTCATGATCGCAACCACGGATATTAATCCACAATGGTCCCCGCAGGGCCTTTCATTTCAACAACCAAGTGATCACAACCACCGGCTTAATATCATATCATCATCACGTTGGTTTCCCGCCTCGTAAGGGGTACTCCCTTCATAGAATCCCGCAGGATCTTTCATCATTGTGATCGTAACCACATATTCAATGCTATGCCATGCCATGAATGCAAAATGCAAATATGCATATACCAAATCTTAACCTCGTAAGGATTTATCACCCTCTCGATTAGGGGTATATTGTGTATTTAGTTTCATTATCATTGGCATACAAGTAATCACAAGGCCCCTCAAGGCACAACATTCATAGCCATATCAAACCACGCATGGTAATTAAAATCATATTAAGCATCATAGCATTTATCCACACATGTAAAATTATGAGGTGTATTAGAGCATACATTTAGCAATCATTATTGCATCTCACACATACAAGTCAGATACTTGCATCAATCATAATGGCATTACACTCATCAACAATAACCATCACTGCTTGACCAAGGGTATGTTCAACAACAACATCCCTTTTTAATCAACATTATCATTTATCATTGCCATTGTTTCATGACTAGTGTGGTAATACAACAATTCATTATTGCAATTCAAACCACACATATAAATCTATAGTTGCGTTACACACAATGGCATTCTACAATTCAATCAATAATATCAATAACCCTTTTATTCAAGGGAGTTGTAACATCCCAGATTTTTTAAATGATTATAAATTCAGAGTAAGGTTATGGATTGATGGGATTAATGGTTAATTAAGGATTAATTACCAATTAGGCAATTTATTGTGTTATAATAATATTAATAATATATGCCTTTGGTGGTTAATGGGTCCGGTTCTCTCTCTCTTGTCCACGTTGGATGTGTGTAATGAGTGCTGAGAGAATTAGCATTAAATACTAAAGGACTTGCATTAAATGAAGAAGTGATGGTTGTTTGAGGAGCTGTGGTAGAGCAGCGTGATGATGGGGCTGAATGGGAAAGTGAGATGATGGAGGTGTGTTGATAAGGCTTCAGCTTTGGTTTTCCTCCTCACTCTCTTCATTTTCCTCGTTGGTGCATGTTCTGATGAGAGAAATGCTTCTCCTTCTCTCTAAAACTCTATGAAGCTTTTGCTTCCTCCTTCTCTGCTGCTTCATCTTCATCTTCTCCTTCATCTTCTTCTTCTTCCACTCACGTATGGTGTAGAACCGAGTGGAGCTGCATAGTGGTGGAGTCCAGTATGGTACTGGGTACCTTGAAGGTTGAGAATCCTTCCTACGGCTGCGTGGTGATGAGGAACAACATGGTGCTGTACGTGGAGGCTGGGTCCAGGATTTCTCTTTTGTCCTCCTGGTTGTGCTTCTTCTTCCTCCTTCTTCTTCCTCTAGTTGATGAGGCTGTTTGGGCTAGGTTGGAGCCTACAGCTGTGTGGTGCCTTGTTATGGAAGATGGTCCATTGTGTTGAGGCTGTGACGTTGTGAGGAAGGAGTCATGGTTGGGTGGAGCTTGGAAGCTTCTCCATTGACTGGGAGGCAGAGCAGAGTGGAGCATGGAGTGTTGATGAGCTTCTGGACGTATCTCGCTCAAGTGAGAATGGTTACGCTTGAGCGAGCCAGTGAAGAAATGGTCACTGGACCATTTTCGCTCAAGCGAGTACATGTGTGGCTTGAGCGAAAGGCTGAGGATTGATACTGGTTGGCTGGGAAGCTGTGTGGTTCTTTCCACTGCTAGAAAGCCAAGCAGAAGCTGCTATGGCTGGGCCGAGTGGCCCATGTGACTCCTGGAAGCTTCATCCAGGTAAGGGGGGCTTTGCATCTCAAATGCATGGATTTCTGGACGGGTTTCCGGGTGAAACTCCCTCACTATGATGCGTGACATTTGATGTGTGTGTTTTTGTTGATTTCCGAGTGATTAGTGGCCCGGATCTGTATGATGTTTATGTTTGTTTTGGTGTGATTGATGTCCGTCCATGCAGTATATGTTGATGTATATGATAATGAATTTGTTATGATGCTTGAGATGCATGTTATATTGATGTTGAGTGCATGGTGTGGCCCTCTACTAATTCCTATGTGAAATTATACATTTAGATGGATGTAATGCGTATTGATGCATATGTTTATGATGAATGGATGATTGGGGGCTGTTATAGCTAATATCGAGTGAAATATTGGCATGGGATGATTAACAGAGTTGATTTCCGAGTGGAAATTTCATATACAGTGGTGTGAGGCTTAGGAAATGCTGAGTCCGAGTGTATCCCATGAAACAGCCTATGAGGCTTATGAATAGATGATAACCCGAGTGGATGGCATAGTGATTGCCGAGTGAATGGCATAAGATTGCCGAGTGAATGTGGTATAAGCCGAGTCATCTGACTGTTGTTGAGTTGCCGAATGAATTTAATGTTGAACGCAGATTCCCGAGTGGGCAATCGAATGAATATAAGTTGAATTTGATATGCATACGTGTTATTGTGTTATTGAATATGAACACCTTGCGGGGTGCCACGAGGGTATTATCCCGAGTGAAGAGGACGTGGTCCTAATGTTGATTGTGATGAAAGACCCGGGTTGGACTCGGGCAGTGCCTGGGGCACTAAGCGTGAAATGAGACGCTTGATGAAATGCCGAGTGCATTGGCGTTGAACGCCGAGTGAATGAAACCGTATGCATCCGATTCGCCACTGGAATGCGTTGGACTCCTATACCGGTCGGCAATCAGATGACCACATATGGTGAATATGGCTAAGTCCTGGAGCTGGGCTCGGACAGACTCCTTGAGCATGGCTCGGAGTATGAATAATGTTGATATAGTCTCGGGGTTGAGAGAAATCCGAGTGAGTCAGTATACTTGTACTGAGTGAATTGAGCTTTATAGCCGAGTGGAATGGGTGACATCCCGATCGGAAGATGCTTGTGATTGTTCATGTTGAATGGCAGTGTTCATATGCTGATTAATGTTGTGTGTTATGGCATGTTGTGGATTCTGTGATTAATCCGAGCCAATATCTGTCATTTAATATGTAATGCTCACCCCTACACCATTTTTTCAGTGTTTGCAGGTCGGTTTGGAATGTTATGATGGCCTTAAAACCCGAGTGATGGGTGTTTATGATAAGGCTGAGTATATAATATTACGTACCGAGTGTATACTGATGTATTAAAGCCTTGGCCGGCTCGTACTGTCTATATTGTATAATGGATACAATTCATTTGTATATGAATCCGAGTGCATATTTGTATACATATAGATTTACTTGGAAATCATGTATTTAAATTGGATAATGGGTCTTGGTGAATGAAAAATGATAAATTAACATTATCCGAGTGTACGCGTATATATATACATATATGTTATGTTGATAACAGGGTTATGAATCGGTGGAAGTGTATTGCTGTAATAGTAGTCGGATTTGGAATTAGAGAATATATCTATACAAGTGATTTATGTTGATTTGATGCTTTCTACCGACTAGGAAATGATGATGTATGAATATCTCTAAGTTGATGAATCCTGAGTGGAATGTATGTAGGCTTGATCTCCTTCCGAGTGAGGCTATGTGTGTAGCCTTTTCCGAATAGAAAACATGGGTAAACCCCGAGTGGGGAATGGTTTATGTATTCCGAGTGGGAACCTGAGGGAATCCCTTCCAAGGGAAGAGTGGTCGTGATAACTTAGATTGGGGATATATTCTAAGTATGGAATATACGTATAACCCGAGTGAATATGGGTTCCTATCCCGAGTGAACAAGGTAATGCGTATTCTGAGTGTTGAATGTGGAAGGGGTCCGAGTGGGACTTGATCTAGTAGTTTCAGAATGGTTAAACATTTCAATGTCCAAGTGATTTAACTTGGTGAAATCCTCTAAGTGTGGAGGAGTTCGGATAATTCCGAGTGGAATTGTTTAAGGAATTTATTTCTCAGTGATGAATGTTAAGGTGTTCTCCGAGTGAGAAATGATGAATAAACCGAGAGATGTAGGATTGGGGAGACTCCTTCCGAGTGAAGGAAGATCCCTAATTCTCCGAGTGAGAATAGGCATGAATGCCGAGTGTGAGACCAAATGAGTATTGGTCGGCAATGATATTAGTTACCGAATGAAATACCACTCAGAGAATGAGTTGGTTTATGAATAGGATGCAGAGTGATGAGTGTGAAGTACATTCCCGAATGAATTGTGGTGAAATACACCAAGTGGTGTTTGGTTGGGTATTAACCCGAGTAAGGGGTCTTATGGAATCCGAGTGAGATACCCCTCATTTCCCCGAGTGGATCATTGTGTGGCCCCTGTGGTTAGAATTGAATGACTAAGTTATGAGCTGCTGAGTAGGGCAAGTGTGTTGGAGTTGATGCCGAGTGAAACCCTTTACCGAGTGATGGGAATGCCGAGTGTGGCTTCTCGCTCCAGCGATTTAAGGATTCGCTCCAGCGAGTTTGGTTCTGAGGGAAGGCTTTTGTTATGTTTTCGCCCAAGCGAAGGGGCTTTCGCCCGAGCGAGTTTTGCTGCTTCGCCCAAGCGAAGTTGGATCTCGCTTGAGCGAGTGGGCGCTGTGTTGTGGGCCTCGCTTTGACGCTGTGTGTCTTTCATTGGGCTTTGTGCTCGGTTTTATTTCCCTTGCCTTCTCTCCATTATGCATTTCTTTTCCTTAATTGGCATTTCGCCTTTCTACTTTGCGCTGCTTGTTTTCTTCGTGGTCATTGGACCTGACTCTCATATCTTCATATATGGGAGTGATTTAATTATAGATCCAGGAATGTTATTATTTTTGTGAAAAATTTACCCCTAAAAAACTAGGGTGTCACATTTTGGTATTAGAGCGGACCAAAAGGTCCATGGCCAAGGTTTGCTTACTGAGTGTAAGCGGTTATGTGCTGTATGACCGAGTGGTTATCATTTCTTGTGGTGTTTCTTAGCCTGAGTTGGCCGAGAGAGGATGTAATAGTAATGTTGAGTCGGTTGTGAAGAATTTAAATTGGGTGATTGCTTGTGCAATTTGTGATGGGTGAATTATATTCTTGGCACGTGAACCCCTATATGATACTTGATGTAGATTGAATGAGTGCAGATTCCTAAGTTGGAGGATTTTAATATGAGATAGGTGATTGAATATAAAACCTGATGCATGATTGGTTGGGATTTTTGTCTCGGTTTGATGTGTGGAAACTCAGTAGATGACTGGATTAGGTGCTGGGCCACTAAGTGTGGTAACCCAATTGATTGGGCATAATCAAGTGTGGTTGGATGTTGTGATAAATTGATTTGGTGAGGTACCTATTGGTTGGGTGCTGTCTCGGTTTTGTGATTGAAAACTGGGTGAGTTGTTGATTGAATATTTGACCCTGAGTTGTACATCTCCGTGGATGTAGTGAACTATTAGGCTTACATCTGAATTGTGGCCAATGAATTGTGATGAATAAGCTTAGAGAAGAGATATTTGCTTGGTATGAACAGAAAACCGATTGTGGATATGCCACTTTATGGTGAGTGTGATAGATATTTGATGATTATTATCATATGATTTGTACTAGAATAGATATAAGGGCTGCATATATGCCTTGAATGAGTCAAAAATCCATTGGTGATATGTATTTTACTGTGAGAATGATTAATGTTTGCTGACTGTTGGCATGGGATGCATCACTGTTGGTGCCTAATGGTGGTATTAATTCGGATGTATTACTTATAAAGTGGTAAGAATTGCCATTAATTTTCATGAAGGTTGGCATTATCTGAGTGATTTTGGGTTGGTATGAGTGAAATAGAATGTGAGGATGCTGTTCCGAAAGGCTCTCCATGCCATAGGTATTATGGCAGTGTGCGTTTTTGCTGTGACTCTATGCAACTGTTGTGACCCTATAGGAATGAGACATCATCCTATAAGTTGGATGCAGCAGTTCATGGGTCAGCAAGCGAGACTGTAGCTGCTTATGGAGATGGCTTGAGTCTATTGGACTGCTCCGAGCAAGATGAGAGTTATGCTGAGTGAAATTTGATGTTCCGAATGAAATACCCTTAAGAGGGTGGAGCTTTTTCTGAGGTGAAGTAAAGCCTTGAATTTGGTATACTGCTTGAGTGGGAATGTTTCCGAGCAGTGAATACCCGAGTGGGTGATTTCTGAGCCAATTGGTGACACTTCCGAGTGGAAGGTGTTAAGAGTGTGGTGTCCAAAAATTTCTTGTGGTGTGGTCAGTAACCACTTAAGAAGTAAAATTGTGCTGACTGGATTTGGCAGTCGGTGAATACTTGGAAAGTGTTGGTATGTAAATGATTTGTGTGGCATGCAGTGAATGCTGAGTTGTTTATTGTGGCCGATTCATGTTGAATTTCGGGGACGAAATTCCTAAAAGGTGGGGAGAGTGTAACATCCCAGATTTTTTAAATAATTATAAATTCAGAGTAAGGTTATGGATTGATGAGATTAATGGTTAATTAAGGATTAATTACCAATTAGGCAATTTATTGTGTTATAATAATATTAATAATATATGCCTTTGGTGGTTAATGGGTCCGGTTCTCTCTCTCTTGTCCACGTTGGATGTGTGTAATGAGTGCTGAGAGAATTAGCATTAAATACTAAAGGACTTGCATTAAATGAAGAAGTGATGGTTGTTTGAGGAGCTGTGGCAGAGCAGCGTGATGATGGGGCTGAGTGGGAAAGTGAGATGATGGAGGTGTGTTGATAAGGCTTCAGCTTTGGTTTTCCTCCTCACTCTCTTTATTTTCCTCGTTGGTGCATGTTCTGATGAGAGAAATGCTTCTCCTTCTCTCTAAAACTCTATAAAGCTCTTGCTTCCTCCTTCTCTGCTGCTTCATCTTCATCTTCTCCTTCATCTTCTTCTTCTTCCACTCACGTATGGTGTAGAACCGAGTGGAGCTGCATAGTGGTGGAGTCCAGTGTGGTACTGGGTGCCTTGAAGGTTGAGAATCCTTCCTACGGCTGCGTGGTGATGAGGAACAGCATGGTGCTGTACGTGGAGGCTGGGTCCAGGATTTCTCTTTTGTCCTCCTGGTTGTGCTTTTTCTTTCTCCTTCTTCTTCCTCTAGTTGATGAGGCTGTTTGGGCTAGGTTGGAGCCTACAGCTGTGTGGTGCCTTGTTATGGAAGATGGTCCATTGTGTTGAGGTTGTGACGTTGTGAGGAAGGAGTCATGGTTGGGTGGAGCTTCGAAGCTTCTCCATTGACTGGGAGGCAGAGCAGAGTGGAGCATGGAGTGTTGATGAGCTTCTGGACGTATCTCGCTCAAGTGAGAATGGTTACGCTTGAGCGAGCCAGTGAAGAAATGGTCACTGGACCATTTTCGCTCAAGCGAGTACATGTGTGGCTTGAGCGAAAGGCTGAGGATTGATACTGGTTGGCTGGGAAGCTGTGTGGTTCTTTTCACTGCTGGAAAGCCAAGCAGAAGCTGCTATGGCTGGGCCGAGTGGCCCATGTGACTCCTGGAAGCTTCATCCAGGTAAGGGGGGCTTTGCATCTCAAATGCATGGATTTCTGGACGGGTTTCCGGGTGAAACTCCCTCACTATGATGCGTGACATTTGATGTGTGTGTTTTTGTTGATTTCCGAGTGATTAGTGGCCCGGATCTGTATGATGTTTATGTTTGTTTTGGTGTGATTGATGTCCGTCCATGCAGTATATGTTGATGTATATGATAATGAATTTGTTATGATGCTTGAGATGCATGTTATATTGATGTTGAGTGCATGGTGTGGCCCTCTACTAATTCCTATGTGAAATTATACATTTAGATGGATGTAATGCGTATTGATGCATATGTTTATGATGAATGGATGATTGGGGGCTGTTATAGCTAATATCGAGTGAAATATTGGCATGGGATGATTAACAGAGTTGATTTCCGAGTGGAAATTTCATATACAGTGGTGTGAGGCTTAGGAAATGCTGAGTCCGAGTGTATCCCATGAAACAGCCTATGAGGCTTGTGAATAGATGATAACCCGAGTGGATGGCATAGTGATTGCCGAGTGAATGGCATAAGATTGCCGAGTGAATGTGGTATAAGCCGAGTCATCTGACTGTTGTTGAGTTGCCGAATGAATTTAATGTTGAACGCAGATTCCCGAGTGGGCAATCGAATGAATATAAGTTGAATTTGATATGCATACGTGTTATTGTGTTATTGAATATGAACACCTTGCGGGGTGCCACGAGGGTATTATCCCGAGTGAAGAGGACGTGGTCCTAATGTTGATTGTGATGAAAGACCCGGGTTGGACTCGGGCAGTGCCTGGGGCACTAAGCGTGAAATGAGACGCTTGATGAAATGCCGAGTGCATTGGCGTTGAACGCCGAGTGAATGAAACCGTATGCATCCGATTCGCCACTGGAATGCGTTGGACTCCTATACCGGTCGGCAATCAGATGACCACATATGGTGAATATGGCTAAGTCCTGGAGCTGGGCTCGGACAGACTCCTTGAGCATGGCTCGGAGTATGAATAATGTTGATATAGTCTCGGGGTTGAGAGAAATCCGAGTGAGTCAGTATACTTGTACTGAGTGAATTGAGCTTTATAGCCGAGTGGAATGGGTGACATCCCGATCGGAAGATGCTTGTGATTGTTCATGTTGAATGGCAGTGTTCATATGCTGATTAATGTTGTGTGTTATGGCATGTTGTGGATTCTGTGATTAATCCGAGCCAATATCTGTCATTTAATATGTAATGCTCACCCCTACACCATTTTTTCAGTGTTTGCAGGTCGGTTTGGAATGTTATGATGGCCTTAAAACCCGAGTGATGGGTGTTTATGATAAGGCTGAGTATATAATATTACGTACCGAGTGTATACTGATGTATTAAAGCCTTGGCCGGCTCGTACTGTCTATATTGTATAATGGATACAATTCATTTGTATATGAATCCGAGTGCATATTTGTATACATATAGATTTACTTGGAAATCATGTATTTAAATTGGATAATGGGTCTTGGTGAATGAAAAATGATAAATTAACATTATCCGAGTGTACGCGTATATATATACATATATGTTATGTTGATAACAGGGTTATGAATCGGTGGAAGTGTATTGCTGTAATAGTAGTCGGATTTGGAATTAGAGAATATATCTATACAAGTGATTTATGTTGATTTGATGCTTCCTACCGACTAGGAAATGATGATGTATGAATATCTCTAAGTTGATGAATCCTGAGTGGAATGTATGTAGGCTTGATCTCCTTCCGAGTGAGGCTATGTGTGTAGCCTTTTCCGAATGGAAAACATGGGTAAACCCCGAGTGGGGAATGGTTTATGTATTCCGAGTGGGAACCTGAGGGAATCCCTTCCAAGGGAAGAGTGGTTGTGATAACTTAGATTGGGGATATATTCTAAGTATGGAATATACGTATAACCCGAGTGAATATGGGTTCCTATCCCGAGTGAACAAGGTAATGCGTATTCTGAGTGTTGAATGTGGAAGGGGTCCGAGTGGGACTTGATCTAGTAGTTTCAGAATGGTTAAACATTTCAATGTCAAGTGATTTAACTTGGTGAAATCCTCTAAGTGTGGAGGAGTTCGGATAATTCCGAGTGGAATTGTTTAAGGAATTTATTTCTCAGTGATGAATGTTAAGGTGTTCTCCGAGTGAGAAATGATGAATAAACCGAGAGATGTAGGATTGGGGAGACTCCTTCCGAGTGAAGGAAGATCCCTAATTCTCCGAGTGAGAATAGGCATGAATGCCGAGTGTGAGACCGAATGAGTATTGGTCGGCAATGATATTAGTTACCGAATGAAATACCACTCAGAGAATGAGTTGGTTTATGAATAGGATGCAGAGTGATGAGTGTGAAGTACATTCCCGAATGAATTGTGGTGAAATACACCAAGTGGTGTTTGGTTGGGTATTAACCCGAGTAAGGGGTCTTATGGAATCCGAGTGAGATACCCCTCATTTCCCCGAGTGGATCATTGTGTGGCCCCTGTGGTTAGAATTGAATGACTAAGTTATGAGCTGCTGAGTAGGGCAAGTGTGTTGGAGTTGATGCCGAGTGAAACCCTTTACCGAGTGATGGGAATGCCGAGTGTGGCTTCTCGCTCCAGCGATTTAAGGATTCGCTCCAGCGAGTTTGGTTCTGAGGGAAGGCTTTTGTTATGTTTTCGCCCAAGCGAAGGGGCTTTCGCCCGAGCGAGTTTTGCTGCTTCGCCCAAGCGGAGTTGGATCTCGCTTGAGCGAGTGGGCGCTGTGTTGTGGGCCTCGCTTTGACGCTGTGTGTCTTTCGTTGGGCTTTGTGCTCGGTTTTATTTCCCTTGCCTTCTCTCCATTATGCATTTCTTTTCCTTAATTGGCATTTCGCCTTTCTGCTTTGCGCTGCTTGTTTTCTTCGTGGTCATTGGACCTGACTCTCATATCTTCATATATGGGAGTGATTTAATTATAGATCTAGGAATGTTATTATTTTTGCAAAAAATTTACCCCTAAAAAACTAGGGTGTCACAGGAGTGATCAACATCATTGATCGTTATTACACATTACCGTTGCCATCTCCGATTCATCGGTTTACAACAAATACTACGTCATTTATCCATCCCCCTATTGATCTGATTATCCCATGAGGAGGCATCTCACAACCCATCATTTCACTTTTGTTATCATTAGCATATCATGTCATTGGTGGGGGAAATTCATGTTTTCCCAACATATCATGGGTATATATATATTCCAATACCTTAATTTATATGAACACCCCCACATATATAGTCCTCACCTACCCTACACTTACATACGTATTTCCTTAATTATCCATCAAGGAATGGGTTCAACACCATTAAAATCAAGAAAATGAAATAAAATCCCTTCAATGCATTCTCTCATTAATTCATAACCATTATATGCCCCTACATATATGTTTCATTAATATTTCATAATTGGAATGGGGCCCATCACTAGCAGATTAGGGAAAGACAACAAAATTTCACTCAGGGTCATTCGCTCAAGCGAGACCCTTACTCGCTTGAGTGAGACAATTCATTCTCACTTGAGCGCCTCGGCTCGCTCAGGCGTAATCACGCCAGTATCTATTTCCACCTACGCTCGCTTGAGCGAGACACTCACTCGCTTAAGCGAGATTCATACAGAACCAAATTTTCTGGCATTCGCCAGCATGCACGCTTGAGCGAAGAAGAGGAAAGCATCAGGTGCCAATCTCGCTTGAGCGAGTTCCGCTTCGCTTGAGCGAGATTACACCAGTGGCCATTTCCATCCTTGCTCGCTTGAGCGAGACCCAGCATGCCTCGATACTCGCTTGAGCAAGATCCGCCCAGAATCATTATTTTTATCTCTCGCTCGCTCAAGTGCGGCCACACCCGCTTGAGCGAGATTCATCCAGTATCTCATCCACTTATTCCACACACGTCTCGCTTGAGCGAGGCTACTTCTCGCCTGAGCGAGGCTACTTCTCGCCTGAGCGAGATTGGGCCAGAGGCCATAATACTGATACAGGGGATTCTCGCTTGAGCGAGAATCCATCTCACTTGAGCGAGATTATCAGCACATGCGTAGAAAACATAAGAATTTCACAACCTTACATACCAAAACTTATACAAAGCCAAATTGGTCAAATTTAACACATCATACACCTCTTATTAAGCATTTAAAATTTGTCTCAAACATTCATACTCAATAATTTTTGTTTCAACTCATTAATCATATCAAATTTAAACCTATCATCATCACATATGTATTTTCATAACAATCAACATATATTCACACACCATTCTCAATAATTCAATAAATTGCCATTCACATTACTTCAATATCTACATGGCAAGGCAGGCATGAGTACTAGTCACATACAATAACCACTATCATTCTACTGATGCAATTTGAATGTAAACTCCTCTCCTACCTCGAGGGAAGAACCGCAACCAAATGCACACTCCGAATGCTCCGCCACATTCTCGAAATATCATCTATACCAACATACATACATATGTATACATACAATCATCATAATTCTAAACAAATGCTAGCTTATCATAAAGCTCAATATCAAGTCCTAAGCTTACTAAAACACCAATTTATACCATTTTGTTAGGCTTCGGGAATTCTTTTCCCAAAACCAAGATTCTCTAAATCTTAAAGGGCCAACTATACCCAACAACAACAACATCTCTTTCATCCCTCATCTAAAATGCATTCCACATTACCTCAATCATTTAAATTCCATTATTGTCACTTAGACTTCATCATGTGCCTCTTAGCTCCCTTCAAACCATTACCAACCATAATTTCCTATATTATTTATCATGTCCAAATAACTCATCAACCCACTATGTTCATTTTATTCATCCCACTATCAAAGACCATCACAAGCATAACATCATTATCTTAGTTCAAAATTCATCATCATCAACCAATAATCAATCTCATCCTTCTCAAAAACTCATTCCAAGAACCTAAATCATTTTTAACTATCAATTAAGCCAAAATCCCCAATTTCTATACTTAGGGTTTTCCTCTAAAATCACCCAATAACCATCATTCCCAACCATTTCATTTAATCATAACAACCTCATCAACCTCACATTCTTATATAACATAAAACCATAAATTAAGGGTTTCATTTCTAAGCATTTAAGCCTAGGGTTTTCACCAACAATCCATAATCATCAATTTTAATCATTTATATACATCCATAGGCTAACAACATTAGATTCCAATCATTTTCAACATCAATAACGATCCCCAATGGTTATCCCACCTAGGGTTTAGTTCAAGATACATCCATTCATTAAAATAACACCCAATCTTCATTCACTATACTTGAATAAACTCAAAACCATAAACAAAAACCACGGGTGGTCAAAATCTTACCTCTTTCTCTAAGCCCCAAGCCAACTCAAAAATGAGGGAGGAGAGGAAGAAAAGAGCTTCAATCAATATCATCTCCATTAAGGTCTATTGTGCGACGAAAATGAAAAGGGAAGGAAGGTACACCATATTTAGGGTTTTAGAGAGGAAGAAGAAGATGAAGAAGATGAAGAGGGCATGAGGAAAAGAGAAGAGGAAAATGTATTGCCTCCAAGGAAAATGAAAACTAACGTGAATGAGGAGAAGAAAGAAGAGTTTTGTGTTTTAATTTTAAACCCCCTTCATTAAAATTTTACCATTTAATGATAAACAGGTTCTCCGTTCGGGCTCAATACTAAATCCAAAAATTATTCTGAAGACACATTCAGATTCCCAATAATATTCTTAACAGCCTGACCAATGGCATCTCAATCGAAGATACTTGGTTCGACACCTATATTTCAACCGGATATAATTTCAGCTCCTTAAATCTCAATAAATTATAAATATCTATAATAACTCCTAATTTAATTATTTCCAAATTTTTTGGGACATAAATAAACTCATATATAATTATCTAGTATTTATTCTTCTTAATTAATCATTTTTATAAATTTCGGGATGTTATAGAGGGACAGATGAGAGATCTGTAGTAGGGGTAGAGGATGGGGTCTAAACATAAGTTAAAGAAGGCTTCTTCTTCTTCTTCTTCTTCTTCTTCTTCTTCTTCTTCTTCTTCTTCTTCTTCTTCTTCTTCTTCTTCTTCTTCTTCTTCTTCTTCTTCTTCTTCTTGTGCTTCACAAAGAGCTTTTGTGCCTTAGCCTGATCTTTAGACTTTCTTTCATAGCACCTGCTCCAGCTTCAGCTCTTCTCTTAGCCTTAGCTTTTTTAGCTTCCCACGTAACCCTATCAAACTTATACATATCGTAATTGAGATTGTATAAGTCTACCCAGTTATACTTGGTCCATTTCATGACATCCACATCAGGAAATTTCTTGCAGTAGTAGTGAATAAAGTTAACATATCGCTTCTTTGATGGAATCTCGACATAATCCTTTAATGAAGTGGAGCATAGATCATAAGAGCTTTTAGATGAGGGGTTTGAGGAAGCAGACTAAGGTTCAACATCAGCAGCAGTCTGAGTTTTAATAGAAGGGTGTTTAGACTTCTTCTTTCTCTAGACTTGCCCAATAGGCAATTCATCATTTGAGGCAGAAGATGGATAAGTTGGGTGAGCAGGAGTGGATCCAGACTTCTGAGCAAGGATGGATCCAGACTTCTTAGCAGGAGTCTTATTAGCCATTACATAAATTTTTGTAACCTTAGACTTCTTGGTCTTGGGTGGTTCCACTTCAGGTTCAGACTTGACTTTCCTCTTCATGAGAGATTTCTATACTTGAGAAGCTATGGATGTAGGCTAATCCAATAGAGGAGAAAAGGATGACAGCTTGGTTATCAACGGACTACAAGTCATCCAATCAATTACAAATTCCAAGAGCATATTCTCAACTTTAAAGATCTTCATGAGAATAACTGTCACACCATGATTTCCTGGGCTCGAATCATAATACAATTACCCTAATTAAATCAATAAAACACAAGTAAATTTTTCGCGTATTAAAAGTTTGATCGTCCATTCATCAACCAAAGACTCGAACCTCAGAACATCGAAGACTGAGATTAAGAAAATGTATAAATTGGATCGGTAAAACATTCGCCCCAAAGGGTATACAAGGTAGTTGAATTCAAAGCGGAATAAAATAATATGTATATCGGGTGTACACCTTGTCCCATATATGAAGATATGAGAAAATGTCTAAAAAGAAGGAAGGGAACAAAGAGAAATATCATAAAAATGAAAGAAAAGAAGAAAAAGACAATCTAGGCCATCTCGCTTAAGCGAGATCACATATCTCCGCTTGAGTGAGTGCGGATTCGCCTAAGTGAGAAACACTTGAGTATCAGACCCAGTAGCTTCGCTTGGGCGAGACATAATCCGCCGAAGCGAAAATTGTCCAGCAGCTATTTCCCCCAAATTCACTTGAGCAAGTCACTACTCACTTGGGCGAGAAATGGCCAGAGGCAATACCTCTGATGCATACCTGTATCGCTTAAGTGGGAATCATCTCGCCTAAGCGAGAACCTTACATAACCAGGACTTGACTCCCTCGCTTGAGTAAGACTTCGCTCGCTTAAGCGAGAAAACACCAGAACCCCTAACACTGATACGTATCAATCTCGCTTGAGCAAGATTATCAGGACCAGCATAATAACTTGGAAAATTTCATACAACAGGTTATGTCAAAACTCAACACATGCATAGTTGGTTCAAACTAACATTTAGTCCACATCTAAACACATATTTAGGACTCGTTCCAACAAGTCACACATCCCAATTTGGACTCTAATTCAATCCATGCCTAAATGGCAATCTAAGAGCATTTTAGCCCAACTAAGCACTCCAAATCACAATTTAGGCCTATTTAGCCATAACTAGTATCACCCATAAGTCACATACAAGTAATATGAGTTACAAGAAATCTCTAAAGGAGGAATTAGTTACTTATTTGGAATATGGCCTATCCATTTTCAATATGAATACATTACAACAACATAAACATGCATAACTATGAAACATACATCATCAAGGTCACATCTATTAAAATCAATGATTATCCTTTATATGGTGATACAAAAAGATCACAAGTTCACCTCCCATAATCCTAACATATCAACTATCATTCTAGGATTTCATGACACTAAATATTCCTTATCATCTCATCAATGTGGCAGTCAAGCTATACCATGGCTATACAAAATAATGCCATTTACAACCATTTTTCAAGCGATATACAAAAAGAATGGGTTTACAATATGTCGGCCAAGGCAACCATACCATGTCTTCCTTCACACCATACCTCATCTCATTGAAAAGCAATTGCTCCATGGCCATACCCTACAACACAAGGGCTAAAATATAGACAACATGGAGAGTGAGTATACTTTCTCAATGATGAAAATCAAATAAATTGTGATGATATAAATATGAATACACTTTACATATTCTCCTATCAAGGGAGTTCAACAACCAATAAGGTTACATAGTCGTTAAATCCGCCAAATACACACGTTTAGGTATAACAATCCATTGATCATGGACATTACCAAGTAAGATCAAATCACCAATTCACAACATCATCACGTTCATTACTAAAATCCACAAGCAACATGTAAGGATTATCACATCAACCATATATCCAGGGTTAGTGACTACAATGGGGTCTATTTCTCAGTTTGCACTCTTTATAAGTATCATTTTCTTGTCCATTCTCATCTCATATGCCATGTTCCTATGGCTAATGCATATGTTTTTCTGTATAATGCATATGCAATGGATCCAATTTGAAACATATTCTCATAACCCATGCGCACATGGTTTTTCCAATAATTGCAACCACGCATAGTTGCTTAAGCCT
The DNA here is from genome assembly GCA_037962975.1 of Clitoria ternatea. Taxonomy (NCBI): domain Eukaryota; kingdom Viridiplantae; phylum Streptophyta; class Magnoliopsida; order Fabales; family Fabaceae; genus Clitoria; species Clitoria ternatea. Next base: position 186,059,455 of record CM075669.1, read on the forward strand.
CCCCCACTAGGGTCCTTTTCACAAGATCCTGCAAGATTTGCATCATCTCCATATATCAAGTGATCGAAATCACTGAGGAGTATTCAAATACGAGTTCCCCCATAAGGGTCCTCTTTCTTATAGTCCCGTAAAACCTTTATCATTTTAATACACTTGTGATCGTATCCATATTCATTCATTCACATATTGGTTTCCCCCACGCAAGGGTACTCCTTTTCATAGTCCCGCAAGACCTCTTTGTTTTGATAATTTGTGTGATGGCAACCACATATAATATGATATGCCATGCATGCCCTGAATGCAACAATACACATGCTAGCCTTAGCTTCTTAAGAATTTCCCACCCTCTCAGTTAGGGGTGTAATTTACACTTAACATTATAGTTAGTGGTGTTCAACCAATCACAAGTCATCCTAGGCATATCATCCACACTATAATGGCTAAAGATTTATATCAACATTAACCCACACATGGGCATCAAGGAGCATATTAACAATCATATTTTAACTTCATGCCCACACAAAACATGTTAGTTCAAATTCAACCATCAATTTTTAGAATCAATCTCAATCGATAGCACACATATAGCTAGTAATATCCATATAAGGAAAAACATGCAATTATGCATTTACATATACATCATCAACATAACATTGAATCATGCATTTGGAAAATATACTCCTCTCCTACCTCAAGAGAAGTACTCCTCCGGGTTAGATGGTCCCGTGTCACTAGAGTTATCAAACCCTACATTAAGTAATTATAGGACCACATCAATGATTTATTCAATATTATTTTCAAACTTCTTGCACACGACTGATGTATATACATGAGTCTTATCATATTGTAACTTGTAATAGGTTTTATTTCCTTATTTCCTTAGGTTTCAGGAATTTCTTCCCTTTAACCAAATTTCATTATATTTAAAGGGGACAGCAATACAATAATTTAAGTTACTCATATATATCAATTTCTCACCCAACACCCTTAATGGGTTTTCCCATTATTGGGTTTCAACCACTATTATTAAACATTTACCATCATTAATGGTGTTCACTCCTTATTAACAATATCTCCCCAACATCTTTAAATGCATATTCCATTCACATTCTATATTTTCCCCAAAATCAAGGGTTAGGGTTTTATTAAAAACCCAATAACCATCATAAATGCATGTAGTTTCCACCATCTACTATGGTATTTTCATGTACCCTCATCAATACACATAAAAGCTCATATTAATCACACCCCACCTTAGGGTTTGCACATTTAGTGGCTCTCACAACAACCCATATATATTTAAACACTCTTCTAACCATTAAACTCATTAAAAATGGTGAGTAACTTACCTCAAACCAAGAAAAGAGAGTGGGTATCAAGAGAGGGAGAGAGAGCATGAAATTTAGAGGAATGAGGGGAGAGCTTCAAGCCATCATCATCTCCTTCTTGTACCATGGAGAAAATGAAAAATGAAGGGGAGAACACACAACCTTTTCTAGGTTTTAGAGAGTGGAAGAAGATGAAGTGAATGGGAATGAGGAAATGAGAAGAAAGAAGAGTAATATGTGTTTTCCTTCTAGAAGGAAAAGCAATATGAATAATGAGAAGAAGAATGGGTTTCTCATATAAGTTTTGAACCCATCACTTAAAACTTCTCCATTTTATAATAAACAGGATCTCCGTTCGGGCTCAATACCTTATCTAAAATTATTTCAAATATATATTCGGATTCGCAATAGTATTCTTAATAGCCCTGATTAATGACATCTCAATCAGATATACTTGGTCCGACACCCATATTCTATTCGGTTATTAATTTCAGCTTATTAAGTTTTAATAATCATGAATAGTCATAACAAATCCTAATTAAATTATTTCTAAATTTTAGGGATATTAATCATTTCATATGTAATTGTTTGCTATTTATTTCTCTCAATTACATATTTATATAAAATTTGGGATGTTATAATCCACCCCACCGAAAAGAAATTTCGTCCTTAAAATTTGACATACCAGATTCAAATATATAAGGATACTATTTCTGCATGTCATTCTCACACTCCCAAGTAAAAGTACTCTTGTCTCCATGTCTCCAAGCTACTTGCACAAGTGGAACCAACTTGTTCCGTAACTTCCTGACAGAACGCCCAACAATCTTAACAGAGACAGGAGGGATAGTCATATTATCCCTGACTTCCACATTGTCAACACTGAGTACATATGAGGGGTCAGGTACATATTTTCTCAATTGAGAAACATGGAACACATTATGAAGATTTTCCAAGTGAGGTGGTAGAGCGATGCGATAAGCAACTTTGCCAATCTGCTCAAGGATCTTGTACAGGCCAATAAATCTAGGACTCAATTTTCTACTTTTTAAGGCCCTACCAACACCTTTATCACGAGAGACCCGCAAAAACACATGATCGCTAACTTGAAACTTAAGTGGCTTTCTTTTCTTATCATAATAGCTCTTTATTAGTTCTGAGAAATCTTCATCTTTTCTTGGATCATTCTAATTTGTTCAGTGGTCTCCTCAATAATATCAGGCCCTAAGGCCGAATTCTCACTAACTTTAAGCCAATATAAGGGAGTCCTACACTTCCTTCCATACAACGCCTCATATGGTCCTATACCAATACTGGAATAAAAACTATTATTATAGGTAAATTCGATCAGAGACAAGTATTAACCATCGTGCTCCAAGACACATGCACATAATAAGTCCTTAAGACTTTGAATAGTTCTTTCAGATTGTCCATCCGTCTGAGGGTGATACACCAAGCTCAACTTCAATTTGGAACCCATCGCCTCATGCAAGCTTCCCCAAAATCGGGAAATAAAACAAGGATCTCTATCAGAAATGATACTAGATGGTACTCCATGGAGTCTTACTATCTCCTTGATATACAATTGCGTCAGATTTTGTAAGGAACTTTTCATGTTGATCGGTAGAAAATGCACACACTTCGTTAGGCGATCCACAATCACCCAAATTCCATCATATTGAGATCTTTCCTTTGGTGGACCAGACACAAAGTCTATAGCAATCACATCCCATTTCCAAACACGAATATCAAGAGGTCTCAGAGTACCAGACGGTCTTTGATGTTCTACCTTCGCCTTTTGACATACAAGGCACAAAGTTACATAATTAGCAACGTCGCGCTTCATTTTGGGCCACTAGAAGTTCTTTTTCACATCTTGATACATTTTGGTAGTACCAGGGTAGATACTAAAAGTACTCTTATGTGCTTCTTTGAGTCCGTACTCCTCAAATCACCAAAAAAGGTACATACACATGAACTTTCATACGCCATAGGTCATCAACAAGGAATAAATTCTTCCTATCTTCTTGGGGCTTTCTCATTTCATTTAGATATTCGTCATCCATTTGTCTCCTCTTCACTAGTTCAAGAAATTCGTTGGACACCTTCAAAGTAGAAAAATATAGTTTCTTGGAAGATTGAATTTCGGTCCCAACATTCAAATTCTAAAATTCCTCAATCAATTCAAGTTCTTTGACCATCATGGCTGATACATGTAAGGATTTCCTGCTAAGAGCATCCGTAACCACATTAGCCTTTCTCGGATGATACTTCAATTCAAAATCATAGTCCTTTAAAAATTCTATCCATCTTCTTTGACGTATATTCAATTCTTTCTAATCAAAGAGGTATTTCAAGCTTTTAAGAAAGACCATAAACTTTGAACCATAGAGGTAATGACACCAAATTTTCAAGGAAAAAACAACCGCCGCTAGCTCCAAGTCATGAGTGGGGTAGTTGACCTCGTGGGATCTTAATTGACGTGAAGCATAAGCAATAACACGTTCCTTCTACATCAACACACATCCAAGGCCATGCTTGGAAGCATCATAATACACTACAAAATCTTCTTGTAAGTCAGGTAATGCCAAAATAGGCACAGAAGTGAGTCTCATCTTTAGTTCTTCAAAACTTTTCTCACATTCAACATTCCACACAAAGGGTTAGTTCTTCTTAGTTAACTTCGTCAAAGGTCTAGCAAGACAAGAAAATCCTTCAATGAACCTCTGTTAATAAACGACAAGACCAAGAAAACTTTTAATTTCCGTAACCGACATAGGTCTAGACCATGCCATAACAGCCTTAACCTTAGAAGGATGAACAGAAACACCTTCTTCAGATATTACATGTCCAAGGAACTAGACACTACCAAACAAAAATTCACATTTAGAGAGTTTAGTATAAAGTTGATTCTTCCTAATAATGTTCAACACCACCCGCAAATGTTCATTGTGTTCCTCGCAGCTCTAAGAATACACCAAGATGTCATCAATGAATGCCACCACGAATCAATCAAGATACTCATGAAAGATACGATTCATGTAGTCTATGAATACAGCAGGAGCATTAGTCACTCTGAATGGCATCATAACATATTCATAATGGCCATATCGCATTCTAAAAGCGGTTTTCGAGATGTGTTCAGTCTTTACTCGAATTTGATGATAACCAAAATGTAAATCGATCTTTGAGAACACCAAAGAACCTCTCAATTGATCCAATAGATCATCAATACAAGGCAAGGGATATCTATTCTTGATTTTCATCTTATTCAATTAGTAGTAATCAACACACAGCCACATAAGTCCATCGTTCTTTTTCACTAGTAAGACAAGAGCCCCCAAGGGTGATACACTAGGTCGAACAAATTCTTTCTCAAGTAGCTCCTTAACTTTGTTTTTCAATTCAGCTAGCTCCATAGGAGACATCCTATAAAGAGCCATAGAAATTGGTTCGCACCAGGAATAAGATCAATAATGAATTCAACCTCCCGTGGAGGTGGCAAACCGGGAACCTCCTTGGGAAATACATCTAAAAATTTAGACACCACCAGAATACTAAGGGGATCGAGACAATTAGTTCCATCGTCAAGAGATAATAGCATGAAAAGTTGAGATATACCTTGCATATCAAATTTCCTAATGCTTGGAGAAGGGAAGATGATAGTTCTTTGTTGACAATCAACCATGACCCTATTGGCGGAAAGCCAATCCATGCCAAGAATGATCTCCAAGTCTAATGGGCAAACATATGAAAGATGTAGTAAATCTTCTCTCTTCTAGGAGCATGTCAACACCATTGTAATGAGTAACCGATCTAAGACAAGTACCGATTAGGGTAGAAACCACAAGGGCATTTTTCATTAAGTTCACTGGCAATCGCAATCACTGCACACAATCCTCAGATATGAAAGAATGGGTAGCACCTGAATCATAAATAACATGTACAGAGTTTCTGAGTATTTCACACTTACTTTCAATCAAGTTGCCAACTTGTGCTGCTTCCTCACTGGTCACAGAAAATACCCTTCCAGGAGTTTATTGATGAATCCTACCATTTTTGTCACCATTGCTGTTGCCACGGCCATTACCATGTCTTCCACCATTATGTCCACCACAACCACCATTTCGGCCGCCATTATGCCCATTACCGCATCCCCGACCACCATTGTGGCCTCCACAGTTTACATGAGTAGGAGTTTTAGCATGAGTAGGAATATTGGCTTGCAAAGGAGCCCGCTTTGCAAGCAAAGGACATGCATGACGAATATGCCCCACTTGGTCACAATTGAAGCATACCACGGTGTACACACTCACAAGTAAAATGAGGTCCACCACACCGATTGCACTTTGGTCCATTGGCATTTGCATTGCCCCGACCAAAAGTGTTACCATGACCACCGCCTCTACCTTGGGCATTAGAATGAGCACCTCTTTGAAAACGTCCCTTCTAGAAATTTCCATGCTTCTTGAAACTAGAAGATTGAGTCTTCAACTTAGAGTCAAATTTAGGGTGGTGAGGTGGAGCATGTTCCTCATAGATGCGACACTTATTCACAAGCACCGTGAAGTTTCAGATTTCTTGATGACATATGGCCCTCTGAATATCAAGGCGCAAATCCTTCTCAAACTTTACACATTTAAAGGCTTCAATCCCCTCACGCTGGTAAGGAGGATAAAATTCACATAATTCCTTGAATTTGGAAGCATACTCTTCCACAGTTAGGGCGCCTTGCTTAAGTTCCATGAACTCAAGCTCCTTCTTGCTCTTGTAGCTTTCAGGCACATATTTTCTCATAAGTTCCAACTTCAAATTCTCCCAAATCAAAGGTGTAGCAGCAACAATCATTCTACTCTTGGTGAGTCTCCACCAAGTCTCGGCTTCATCTCTCATCATGAAAACAACATACTCCACTTTCTAGAGCTCTGAGTATTCAAAACTATCAAAGATTCTCTCAATATCCCGGATCCAACCATAGGCTTGTTCAGGCCTAAATCCACAATAAAACTCAGTGGGTTTTCTGACAGCCAACCACAAGCGCACGGGGTATCGAAGTAATAAAAAGATATCGTTCCCACAGGGATTGTGTCCAAGTACTAGTTATAACAGTGGTTCAATTATCTAGTGAATCGATTAAAATAAATTACTCAAACAATTTTAAATAGTAAATCAGAAAACAAGAAATTCAATGTCTTTTGTAAAAGAAAATCGGGGCAAGTTTGAGAAATTGAATCAAAGGTAAATCTTGGGGTATTAAGGGTTCATATGCTAGTATCAAAATTAAAGGTTACTCACCTATCCAATTATATGATTTCATTCCTAAGGCAGATTCCCTTAAGTTAATTAGTACCTTTCTCTCGAAAGCCTAATTCCTAAAGAACTGCATTCAATTTATTAATTAGACCCTTTACGTTCTATGAAAATCCGATTAACCCTCAAACAATTTTGCTTACCTTCGTAAATCAAAATCATAGGTTCAATTTAGGTATTTTCGACTTACATACAAATCTCTCGATTACCCATATAATTTGTGATCATCTACGCTTATCTCTAAGTCTTACAGAAGCATTAGGCATATATAAATTGAATAGAGATTGAAATCACATAAATTGGAATGCGAAGAACAATTAATTGTAACACATAGGCATACTACATCCTTAGCCCCAAGAAAAGAGTTTAGTGTGCCATAAGGATTGTTGTCATCATGTCACATATCACAAAATCAATGTCAAGCATAAAAGATATCAAAAGTGTAAACTAGGGATTCAGAAATTACAAATTAGTTCTCACTAGGATTCCTAATTCTTCCTCCCAAATCTGTAGATTTGATTTCCCTTGATAGATTTGACTCTTGATTCCCAATAAAAGCTTCCCAAAAGGTTCTTCAAAATCTCCTAAAAGATCTCTCTAAAACTGTCTCTGCAAAATTCCCTTTCATATCCTCTAGAGTGCCCAATAAAAACCCTAAACAATTTAGAGAGTTGGGCCTCGTAGGGGATAACCACGGCTAGTGGTGGATAACCATGACCTGTGGTGGCTTCTGACTTTCTTTTCTTTGCTCCACAATGGCCACCACGGCCAGTGGTGGCTTCTGACTTGCTTTTCCTCTTTTCCAGTGCTAACCACGATCAGTGGTTTGCCACCACTGGCAGTGGTTAGCCACCACTAGCAGTGGTTTCTTCCAACCTTGCCAAAATGCACTCCTAAAGGCCTCAAAGGCCTCTTCTTTCACCCACTTTGCCATTTTTCCTCAAAAGAGACCTAGAACATCATTGATCCTGTAAAAATAGGAATAACCAAGTAATATGTGTGGAAACGAATCAAAATCAAGGGAATCGGGCATGAAAAAATATACAAAAACCCTAAAAACTAGACCTAAAAACAACCAAAAACAACACATAATGCATACTTATCATTTCCGCTTCAAGAATTTGTCAAGGCCTTGGGCGCCTTGAGCCATAGGAGTAGCCTGCCTTTCTGCACCTTGTCTATCTCGGTTTTGTGACTCGAGAAGGTCCGCAAAGCGATTCAAAGCTCTAGCTATAGCATTATCATTATCTTGGCAATGACGAGCCATCATAAGATCTATAATCATGCCATTAAATTTAACTATTATCAGTAATCCAGTTCATAGTCATACCTATAGTATCATACCATAGTATTTTAACTCACAATCAAACTTTGGCTCTCCATTATGGAGTCCAACATCAATCAACTTGCATTAATACCAATCAAAGGCATATTATCACATTATAATGTCATGAGTATTCATATAATCACAAGAATTCATCATTGAGAGAGAGTAATATGAAGAAACCTTGGCCGGACTTATACGAATCAAATATCAATCATAATCAATTTATATAAAATCAAGCAACAATGGCAATGATTTCACCAAAAGCATATAATGCTCTGATACCAACTTGTCACACCTCAATTTTCTAGGTCTGAATCATAATACAATTACCGTAATTAAATCAATAAAACACGGGTAAATTTTTCACGTATTAAAAGTTCAATTGTCCATTCATCAACCAAAGACTTGAACCTCGGAATATCGAAGATTGAGATTAAGAAAATGTATAAACTAGATCGGTAAAAAATTTACCCCAAAGGGTACATAAGGCAGTTGAATTCAAAGCTGAATAAAATAATATGTATACCAGGCGTACACCTTGTCCCATATATGAAGGTATGAGAAAAGGTCCAAAAAGAAGGAAGGGAACAAAGAGAAATATCATAAAAATGCAAGGAAAAAAGAAAAAGACAATCCAGGTCATCTCCCTTAAGCGAGACCACATACCTCCACTTGAGCGAGCGAATTTTCCTGAGGGAGAAACGCTTGAGTATCAGACCCAGTAACTTCGCTTAGGCCAGACACAATCTGCCCGAGCGAAAATTGTCCAATAGCTATTCCCCCCCATTCGCTTGAGTGAGTCACTACTCGCCTGGGCGAGAAATAGCCAGAGGCCATACCTCTAATGCATACTCATAATGGTTAAGCGAGAATCATTTCTCCTAAGCGAGAACCTTGCAGAACCAACACTTGACTCCCTCGCTTGAGTGAGACTCCGCTCGCTTGAGCGAGAAAACACCAGAACCCTTAACATTGATACGTATCAATCTCGCTTGAGCAAGATTATCAGGACCAACATAATAACTTGGAAAATTTCATACAACAGGTTATGTCAAAATTCAACGCTTGTATAGTTGGTTGAAACTAACATTTGGTCCATATCTAAACACATATTTAGGACTCGTTCCAACAAGTCACACATCCCAATTTGGACTCTAATTCAATCCATGCCTAAATGGCAATCTAAGAGCATTTTAGCTCAACTAAGCGTACCAAATCACAATTTAGGCCTATTTGGCCATAACTAGTATCACTTATAAGTCACATACAAGTAATATGAGCTACAGGCAACCTCTTAAGGAGGCATTAGTTACTTATTTGGAATATGGCCTATCCATTTTCAATATGAATACATTACAACAACATAAACATGCATAACTATAAAATATACATCATCAAGGTCACATCCATTAAAATCAATGATTATCCTTTATATGGTGATACAAAAAGATCATAAGTTCACCTCTCATAATCTTAACATATCAACTATCATTCTAGGATTTCATGACACCAAATATTCCCTATCATCTCATCAATGTGGCAGTTAAGCTATACCATGGCTATACAAAATAATGCCATTTACAACTATTTTTCAAAGGATGTACAAAAAGAAGGGGTTTACATAAAATATGTCGGCCAAGGCAATCATACCATGCTTCCTTGACATCATACCTCATCTCATTGAAAAGCAATTGCTCCATGGCCATACCCTACAATACAAGGGCTAAAATATAGACAACATGGAGAGTGAGTATACTTTCTCAATGATGAAAATCAAATAAATTGTGATGATATAAATATGAATACACTTTACACATTCTCCTATCAGGGGAGTTCAATAACCAATAAGGTTACATAGTCATTAAATCGCCAAACACACATGTTTAGGTATAACAATCCATTGATCATGGACATTACCAAGTAAGATCAAATCACCAATTCACAACATTATCATGTTCCTTACTAAAATCCACAAGCAACATGTAAGGATTATAACATCAACCATATATCCAAGGTTAGTGACCATAATGGGGTCCATTTCTCAGTTTGTACTCTTTATAAGTATCATTTTCTTATCCATTCTTATCTCATATGCCATGTTCCTATGGCTAATGCATATGTTTTTCTATATAACGCATATGCAATAGATCTAATTTGAAACATATTCTTATAACCTATGCGCACATGGTTTTTCCAATAATTGCAACCATGCATAGTTACTTAAGCCTCCCCCCGCAAGGGTACTTTTCACAAGATCCCGTAAGATTTGCATCATCTCCATAAATCAAGTGATCAAAATCACTGAGGAGTATTCAAATACAAGTTCCCCCGCAAGGGTCCTCTTTCTTATAGTCCAGTAAAACCTTTATCATTTCAATACACTTGTGATCGCAACCATATTTATTCATTCATTCACATATTGGTTTCCCCATGCAAAGGTAATCCTTTTCATAGTCCCGTAAGACCTCTTTGTTTTGATAATTTGTGTGATCGCAACCACATATAATATGATATGCCATGCATGCCTTGAATGCAACAATGCACATACTAGCCTTAGCTTCTTAAGAATTTCCCATCCTCTCAGTTAGGGGTCTAATTTATACTTAACATTATAGTTAGTGGTGTTCAACTAATCACAAGTCATCCAAGGCATATCATCCACACCATAATGGCTAAAGATTTATATCAACATTAACCCACACATGGGCATCAAGGAGCATATTAACAATCATATTTTAACTTCATGCCCACACCAAACATGTTAGTTCAAATTCAACCATCAATTTTTAGAATCAATCTCAATCGACAACACACATATAGCTAGTATATCCATATAAGGAAAAACATGCAATTATGCATTTACATATACATTATCAACATAACATTGAATCATGCGTTTAGAAAATATACTCCTCTCCTGCCTCAAGAGAAGTACTCTTCCGAGTTAGATGGTCCCGCGTCACTGGAGTTATCAAACCCTACATTAAGTAATTATAGGACCATATCAATGATTTATTCAACATTATTTTCAAACTTCTTATACGCGACTAATGTATATACATGAGTCTTATCATATTGTAACTTACAATAGGTTTCATTTCCTTATTTCCTTAGGCTTTGGGAATTTCTTCCGTTTAACCAAATTTCATTATATTTAAAGGGGGCAATAACATAATAATTTAAGTTACCCACCCATATCAGTTTCTTACCCAACACCGTTAATGGGTTTTCTCATTATTGGGTTTCAACCACTATTATTAAACATTTACAATCATTAATGGTGTTCACTCCTCATTAACAATATCTCTCCAATATCATTAAATGCATATTCCATTCACATTCTACATTTTCCCTAAAATATAGTGTTAGGGTTTTATCAAAACCCAACAACCATCATAAATGCATGTAGTTTACACCATCTACTATGGTATTTTCGTGTACCCTCATCAATGCACATAAAAGCTCATATTAATCACACCTCACCTTTGGGTTTGCACATTTAATGGCTTTCACAACAACCCACATGTATTTAAACACTCTCTTAACCACTACAACCTGTAACATCCTTAAATTTATTTAAATGATAAATTAAGAGAAATAATTAGTGAATAATTACATGTAAGTTATTTAATGTCCCAAAATTTAGAAATAACTAAATTGGGAATTATTATGATTATTCATAATTTATTGTGGCTTAAAGAGTTAAAAATAATACCGATTAAAATATAAGTGTCGGACCAAGTATCTCTGATTGGGGTACTGTTGTTTAGGGCTGTTAAGAATATTATTGTGGATCCGAATATATATTCAAAATAATTTTTGAATAAAGTATTGAGCCCGAACAGAGATCTTGTTGGTTGTAAAATGGAGAAATTATTAATGATGGGTTAAGTTTTAAAACAAAACCCTCATTTCCTCTTTTCATTTCTCGTGGGATTCATTTCCAAAGGCAAAGCTCTCTTTTCTCTTCATTCTTCATCTCCCACTCATCTTCTTCCTCTCAAAACTCTAGCTTAAGGGTGTGTCCATCTCCTCCTCCATTTTCCTTTGTCTACTAAGCTTAAAGGAGGAGATTGTGATTGGAAACTCTCTTTCCCTCTTACATTTTCATGCTCACTCTCTCCCTCTCTTAAAGCTTACTCTTTTGTTGGCTTGAGGTAAATTTCTCACCATTTTTATTAAGCTTAAACCCTAAGTTATGGGTAATTGTGGTTGGGAGAGTGTTTAATGCTTGTGGGTTGTTTAGGAGAGCCATTAGTGATGCCAAACCCTAAGGTTGGGTGCATTTAATATAAGTTTCATGGAGGAATAAAGGGGTACACGAAAATGGCATGGTTGATGGTAGAAGTTAATAAGCATTAACGATGTTTGTTAGGTTTTTAATGAAACCATAACCCTATGATTTTGGGGGAAATGTAAAATATGAGTGGAATATATGTTTAATGATGTTAGGGAATGTTATTAATGAAGAGAAATGGCCATTGATGATGATTATTAATGATGAGTGATAACCATTGATAATGTTAGGTGATTAATAATGGTGGTTGGAAACCATTAATGAGGGAACCCATTAATGGGTATAGCTTAAAATGCATAATAAATGATTATGAGCACCCAACCCATGGTAGTTATGATAGATTTAGTGAAATAAAAGAGGTTTGAGGTTTAAAATGGTATGAACACCTAGTAGTTAATTACGAGCATTTAAATCTTGGTGTTTAAATAGAAAATAATTGTATGGTACATTGTGTGATGTAGGAAACGACCCTATCGACGAAGCAGGACCTTCAGATCACGGTGATTTCTACTTCTCTTAAGGTAGAAGGGGGTAACATTTCTAAATGCATGATTTCATCCATTATTGATGTGTATGTATGAATGTGATATCCTAATTTGGCTTGGATGAATATCTTGATGTTTATGTGATTGGAATGCATTTAGAATGAATTATATTATGTGGTGAATGTTGTTGGGATGATGATGATGATGTTGAATTTGATTAATGACAATGTGACTTGTTTGTGAATGACATTGAGACCATGAATGAATTAATTACAATGATGTTGGACATCCCATGACATGTGATTTGATGAATAAAGATAGCCACTAACTATTGATATGAGTAAAATCCAATGATAATTGGTAATGGTTGAGAATGATGAGGATATTGAATTCTATTAAGTATTGGTGGTGAGTTGTTTATTATGGAGTGGCATGTTAGGATGCATAGTGTGAGAAATGCATTGATTGGCATTTGCATCCATGGCATATCATACGCTGCCTATAAGGAATGTTAGGGGTTCCAATAGGCGGGCCCAGTGAGAGGCCGACCCAGTGCACGGGTGAAATTATTGTTGTTCCCTAGTGATTCTTGGAATCATGAAGTTGTACATAGTTTGGTGGCGAGGCACCCTATGTGGCAGACCCAGTAGGTGGGCGGCTCTGTGATGAGCAGGTGACCTCGGTGTCCCTATAGGGCACGACTCTTTAGATGTGTGTTCGGGAGGGGCCCGTAGCATTTTTGGCAAGTGAGGCCATATTGTTGATCCGCAAGTCACAGGGTGACTAGTGCTACATTTGGGCGATTGCGGTTTGGTACCTGTAAAAAGGGTAATGTTATGCATACAATTAATGAGATAAGTGTACACATTTACTACTACAGTACGGGCGTAGTAGCACACCTCTTCTTGACCCATATTTTATATGATGTTTCCCACAGTCAGATCCGCGATTTGATAATGATTCCTTATGCATATGCATTAGCCATAAGAGCATTTGCATATAGTCGGAGATATACCGAGCTTGGTAGCCTGTGGTGGCAATAGATGATTGATAAGTAAAGAGAAAGAAATTATGGTACTAAACTTAAATGTGTGATGGTATTTGATGATATTGCCAATGATTTAATACATATGTTGTTGATGGAATATGTGCTATGTTGAAATAGAATAATATGATATGTGAAAGGATCATATGATGCTCTTTGAGAAATATATGTTAGGTACATATATATGTATGTATCATCATAATGTATGACTTTAATTCATTTAGTATATGTTACTCACCTCTTAGTTGCTATCTTTAAAGGTTGATGTAGGTATGTTGGACATCCTACCCCTTTTTGGAGGTTGAGCAATGGTGGAGGTAAATATGGAAGGAAAGCTTGTAAGCCTTGGCCGACAATCTTTTGTAAAGAACATGATATGTGTATATGCTTATTTTGTTCTTGAATATTGAATGATGTTAGGTATTCATTTTGAGGGTCATTTGTGAAAATTAGGCCTTATGTGTTTTAAAAGGCTAATTTTTGGTTGTGACCTTAACAATAGTTGATGTTAATTATGATACAATGATTTTCATGTTGCATTGATGAATGAATATTGATGATGAAATTTGTATAGCCAATTGATGGCATTGATGCTTGTGTTGATGGAAATCTATGAATTGATGAATTGTTAAATTGTGAAGTCATGTTTATGCATAATTAAGGAACTGATAGGGCCATATTGAGTTTTAGGATGTTTGGATGCCATAAAATAGTTTCAATGGCACTAACATATGATTTAGAACTTGTAGAAACTGGAATGGGCCAATTCCATTAATAATTGACCCTTGAGTTGCACAAAAATGCCTTAAAATGGGCTAAATACGTTTTTACACATAAGTCTCTCGTTTTTGGGAATTTTTGAGTGCAGCCAGTGGGTACACGTCATAAATGGTGTATAATAGGTGGTGTCAAAATTTGGTGGTGAGTAGACTTTATATAAAAGAGTTAAGGTGATTGGAAGTTGGAATTTTGGTGTATATTCTGCATTCTACAGCAGTCTGCTGTCATGAATCAATTCATGACTTGGCTTGAATCGACTCATGAGCTACTGGAATTGCATGAACCAATTCATGATTCCCTTTGAATCGATTCATGAGCCACTGGAGTTGTATGACTCGATTCATGACTCATTTTGAATCGATTCATGAGGTTCTGTTTTTACTATTCTGGATCTCTAATTCGCATGAATCGATTCATAGATTGCTTAAATCGATTCATGGCTTGCTATTTGTCAAGTTTACATATGTTTTGGTGCTTACTTGTCCCTTTTTGCTTCATGGCATGTTTACGCAATTGAATGCACATATTTATAATGTATTTTAGCAATCAATGTGGGTATCCTTAAATCTCTTCTTATATCCATTCACACTCTCGAATTAACTTACATATTCTGTAATTTCTTGGATGATGATCATGCGTATGATTGTCCAAGGAGAACTCTTATTTTATATCATATACCTTCTCATATAATTATATATGGGATAGGTCTTTAAAATGGTCCGGGGTTTGTTATTAAAGTTTTATTTTGTGCTGTTCTTTATCCTTTGTTCGTTTTTACTTTAAATCGCAAAATATTTATTGTAGTTTTCCTTATCTAATTATTGATACCCTTAATATTATTAAGGGTGCCACACAACCTATAACATAGGGCTTTAACTCATTAAAAATGGTGAGTAACTTATCTCAAACCAAGAAAAGAGAGGGAGAGAGAGCACGAAATTTAGAGGAATGAAGGGAGAGCTTCAAGCACCATCATCTTCTTCTTGTACCATGGAGAAAATGAAAAATGAAGGGGAGAGCACACAACCTTTTCTAGGTTTTAGAGAGTGGAAGAAGATGAAATGAATGGGGATGAGGAAATGAGAAGAAAGGATAGCAATGTGTATTTTCCTTCTAGAAAGAAAAGCAACGTGAATAATGAGAAGAAGAATGGGGTTTCTCATTTAAGTTTTTAACCCATCACTTAAAAATTCTTCATTTTATAATAAACAGGATCTCAGTTCCGGCTCAATACCTTATCTAAAAATTATTCCGAATATATATTCGGATTCACAATAGTATTCTTAATACCCTGACCAATGGTATCTCAATCGGAGATACTTGGTTCGACACCCATATTATATTCAGGTATTAATTTTAGCTTATTAAGCTTTAATAATCATGAATAGTCATAACAAATACCAATTAAATCATTTCTAAAATTTTGGGACATTAATCGTTTCATATATAATTGTTTGCTATTTATTTCTCTCAATTAGATATTTATATAAATTTTGGGATGTTACAACAGCTGGGTAAGGCACTTTCTTCTGCTTTTTCACAACAGAAGTCATGATGTAGGTCAAGAGGATGTTGGCCATATTTACTTGTTCCTTTATCACCATATAGTACATACAAAAATGGTCTAACTTAGATACAATGTTCTTTGTAAACTTGCAAGGACAGAACACCTGACGCATCAAGAGATGAAGCATCTTAGCTTTAGGCAACAGATTTCTAGAGGTGGCTTCGTTTGGATGAGCTTTCCTGTACAAATCTTCATTAATGGTGAAACTGGAGACCTTAGTGAACTCAAAATCTTCTGAGAAGACAGTTCCTCTAGGATTGCATTAAAGAACAGTCACCAGAAAGTCTTCAGAGATTTCAATCTGCTTGCCACATAGAGTTCCAACCAAAATGCACTTTGATTTATCCACAGAAATAGTTCTCCAGAACTCAAGGGCCACTGATGGAGAAAAAGGTTCCTGGTCCAAGCAAAAACTACTCTACCCAATGCCTTCTACTTCAACAGTGATATCACGACCTTCAATCTTATGTTGAGTCACATCAAAGAACAGAGACTTGACCACATCCTTCACAGAGAGAGATTCCAACCATTATAGTAGAGAAGAGGAAGAGTTTGAAAGGAAAAGGGGTTTTAGGGCAAAGAGAACTCAAAGAAGCAAAGAGAGAAAGTTACAGAGAAGTTTCAAAGTGAAAGGTTTTTGTAGAGGTTGAAATGACAACTAAAGGAGGTTATTTAAAGACAACATGGCTTGATGGAGGGAAAACGGTTTTGGAAACAATTGCATTCCAAGAAATAATTGAATGCCACGCGTTATGAAAAAGAAATAAATGAATAAATAAATGATGAAATAGACTGCGCCTCTCAACATAAAAGTGAATAAGTGAAAATGTTCTAAGTTAGAAGGCATTTAGACTGCAGTTATACAGACACTTCAATTACATGATATTGTGTAAATTTAGATTATATTTGATAAAAGCAAAGCTGACTTCTGCTAAAGGTTTAGTGAAGATATCAGCCTATTAATGGTGTGTATCCATATACTTCAGATCCAGAGTACCTTTCTGAACATAGTCGCAAATGAAGTGATATTTGACTTCAATGTGTTTTGCCTTTGAATGCCGAATAGGATTCTTTGATAGATTGATAGCATTGTTGTTGTCAAAAGATATAGGAATCTCTTCTTCCTGAATTAAATAGTCCTCCAGTTGATATTTCATCCATAAAAGTTGTGAACAACAACTGGCAGTATACAGGTATTTTACTTCTACTATGGAAAGGGCTATTGAGTTTTGTTTCTTGCTACACCAGGAAATCAAGCTGGTTCCCAGAAAGTGACATCCATCACTTATACTTTTCCTATCTATTCTATCATCTACAAAGTCTGCAGCACAGAATCCATGAAGAGAAAAGGATTTCGTTCTCTTGTAGAACAACCCAAGGTTAGTGGTACCTATAAGATACCTTAGAATCCTTTTCACTGCAGACAAATGTGATTCCTTGGGGTCTGCTTGATATCTTACACAAACATACACACTATACATTATATCAAGTCTGCAGATGTTAAATACAATAGTGATCCAATCATTCCTCTACACACAGTCTGATCCATTGATATACCAGATTTATCTTTGCTTATGATGCAATTTGGGTGCATTAGTGTACTCATAGATTTGGCATCAACCATTTTAAATTTTATGAGTAATTTTTTGGTGTAATTTTGTTGACGAATAAAAATTCCATCAATAGTCTATTTGATCTGCAGACCAAGGAAGAATTTGAGTTCACCTATGATACCCATATCAAATTAAGCCTGTATAGTTTTAGCAAAATCTTTTTACAAACTTTCTTCAGTAGCACCAAAGACAATGTCATCCATATATATTTACACTATAAGAAAGTGTCTGTCTGAGCCTTTTCTAAATAAAGTTGTGAGACGCCCCAGAAAGAGGGGTAAATTTTTTGTGATTTAAGATTGTTATTCGATCATGAGAAAATGAGTGGTGGAACATATAAAACAACACTTGGATCTATGATAGACCTCTCCCATATATGAAGATATCAGAGGGTGATTAAAAATATGATTTAATAATAACTCTCCAATTAAAAAAAACAGTGGAAGAATTAATTTAAATTGATGGTTGTATGATTGAAATTAAGGGAAGTAATTTCGTAGAATTCCATGATTCACGACATACCCAATAACAGCCCTAAAGTGATGCATAATAAGAATTTAATGCATGAAAAACAAAGGTTTATTTGAAAACAAACAAATGGGTATCAGGGTGTAACTCGCTCAAGCGGGAATTGCATTGGCTTGAGCGAGCAAGCGTAGGCATGCTTGGGCGAAATGAAGACAAGTTGAGCGAATGAAAAATTTGAGCATCAGGGGTCCACCTCGCTTGAGCGAGCCTTGCCTCGCTTGAGCGAGATACGGAGGGAAACCTTAAGCGAGCCAGCGAGACGCTTGAGCGAAGAGAGGAGGTATGCATCAGATTCAATCTCGCTTGAGCGGAACAGGTCCCGCTTAAGCGAGATTGCTCCAGAAACATTAGCAACTCTCTCGCCGATTTTCGCTTGGGCGAGGCATCTCTCGCCTGGGCGAAAATCGTCCAGTATCAATTTCCCTCCTTCCTCGCTTGAGCGACCACCGCTCCGCCTGAGCGACAATAGTCCAGAGGCTAACCTCTGATTCCATGACAATCTCGCTTGGGCGAGATAAACACCCGCTCGGGCGAAATCAAGCCAGAGACCAAAGCCCTGTTTCATCTCAATCTCGCTCGAGCGAGATTCTCACTCGCTTGAGCGAGTTCTGCAGAATTTATGCAGAAAACGTGAAATTGTACACTTTATATGCAACACACCATGCCAAAACTTATTCTACTACAATTCATTTAAATTCAACATGGTTTACTCATTATATGACATATTTATAACTTGCCACATTAATCATTATCCATTAAAGTCCATTCTAATTCATGAAATGATAATAAATCAAAAACACCATTGTAGGTGGTCACCAAAACATAAATTTTTCACATAGATGTTCATTCATTCCTAACATTAAATATCAACAAGCATCATCATTCATCAAATTACATTATTGGGTCATAAATGAAAATTGGTCATACACCAAGATCCAATTTTCCTTTATGACCGCCAAAATCATCTATCACCATTCTAGATATCAAAATAAACATCAATATACAAACATGCTATACAAAATCTAGACCTCACCGGCCAAGGAACTTCCTACACCACTATTTACCTCCTCAAGCAAAATGTACTTCAAAATGTCAACCCCTTCCCATGAGTACCCTGCATCACAACTCTAAAAATAGACAACATGGGAGAGTGAGTCCATATTCCAAAGGTATGAATATGAATACAATGTGATTATGTATATATGCATCTACACATGTATACTTTGCACATCCATAATGTTCACCATGCCATATTCCATCACAATTCCATCACACATTTATCATAAATAACAACACAATTCCAAACAAAGTACACAAGCACATACATAATCACGCCTCTCAACAATTGAACTATCGCACAACCATTATTTGGTATTCATATCTTTTATGTTGTCTTAAAATATATTTTTACAACTTCATCACAACCATCATCATATCTCACCACTTTGGCATACCCCCTTCTATATGCAAATGCTCTTAAGCTAATGCATATGCATAAAGAAGTATTTCAACAATTACAGATCTGACTGTGGGATTACAACACCGAATGTGGGATTCAAGCATGGTCATCTAACCATACCCCTACTGCAGTAGTAAAATATGTACACTTATTCTTTAAATTGCATGCATTCACCAATCATTTTACTGGTACCAAACCGCATCGCCCATCTTGCAACACCTGGTCATTTTCACCATGACCGCGGTATACAACATATTTAACATATGGAGTTGCGGGCCGGCCAAATATTAAATCATGGCGACTGTGATCTCAAGGACCACCGGGGTCACCTGCTCATAGAGAGCCACCCCCACAAGGGTCGGCCACATGTAGCTCCCGGAAGCAATACATGGGCGGCTTCGTGACTTTACATCAAGTCACAGGGGAAAATACAACTTGCTCGTGCACCGAGCCACCCTCCCATTGGGTCGGCCGAGGGAACTCCCCTAATGTTCCAACAATGGCGGCTATGCAGTATGCCATGGATGCAAATGCAGATCATATGTATTTCTCACCCTATGCATCCTATATATGCCACTCAACATACATCATCATCGTTACCAACATCGCCACAAGGCTTTTAGTGGATTCATTCTTGTTGGTTATTCTCATTAATTTGAATCTTTGTGTGGCGTTCTCAATAGATATCAATCACATTATTCAACTTTAATACCATACAAGAATACAATTAATTATCTATCAAAATCATTAGCATTCGTCATGCTTTCTCGGTGGACTTATATTTATCTAACCACATATTCATCAAATAATTCATGCCACCACACCACACATCAAAATTTCTTCTAAATGCATACAAAGCATATTGCCAAAACACATCATCTACATCATACACCACATCACAATTTCTCATAGCATTTCAAGCAAGGCTAACATACATACCAATACATACCATAATCAAATAACATTCAAATTCATGCATTTAGAACATAAGACTCCTCTCCTACCTCAAGAGAAGAATTCCGATTGATAAAACGCTCCCGCCTCGTCGTTCGGAATCGGTCCTACATTCACATTCATGTAAAACCTCAATTAATCAACTACTCAAGTCATCAACTCAATTCCATTTAGTCATATTCATATCTATAATTTTACAACATGTGCTAGACATGTTGTAGATATCATTTTTATTCTTTATTAGGCTTCGGGAATTCCTTCCCATTAAACCACCACCATTAAATTCAAGGGTTACAAGACACCCCTAGCCTCAAGCTTCATAAAACTCCTTCTACCAACATTCATATCTTTCAATATCGTACATTTCTTCATAACACCTAATCTTAAATCAACATTAACCATTTTCCCCCCAAGCCTCAAGGTTAGGGTTTTCTCCAAAACCCAACCACATTCATTAATGCATCTATCCTTCATCTCCTTTCCATCATAAATACACCAACCACCATTATTCTCTCATAAATACTTACATTTATGATAACCCATTCTAGGGCATAAGCATTAAATTCTCTCTACAACCACTCTCCATGCACATTACTCCCACAAGGTATAAATACACACATCCATGGCCATAACTTACTAAATGAGTAAGTGTAACTTACCTCACACCCAAAACAAAGTGGGTTTTCAAGGAAGAGGAAGAGGCACACAAAAATGAGAGAAAGAACTCCAAGCTTCTAAGCTTCCTCAACGAAAATGGAGGGAGAGGGAGAAGAGTCACCACTTGGGTAGGGTTTGAGAAGGAGGAGGAAATGAAGTAGAAGTGAAAATGAAGAGGAATTAGAAAGAAAGGAGAAGTAAGTGTGTTTTCCCCAAAAGCCTCGACAACTTCACCAAAATGAGAAGGGAGAATAGGCTTTTGCCTTTTAATTTTTAACTCCTCATTAAAATTCATCGTTTTTCTACAAACAGGTTCTCTATTCGGGGTTAATACTTTATCTAAAAATTACACCGAACACATATTCGGATTCCCAATATTATCCTTAACAGCCCTGACCAATATCATCTCATTCTGAGATACTTGGTCCGACACCCATATCTCAACCGGGCTCATTTTCAGCTTAACCGGTCTCCATAAATCACCAACAGTCCCTAAAAATCTTAATTTAATTATTTTTAATATTTTTGGGACATTAAACAACTCACATTCAATTTGTCAATATTTATTTTCCTTAATTAATCTCCTATTTTAAAATTTTGGGATGTTACAATCCACCCCTCCAAAAAGAAAATTTCGTCCTCGAAATTTAACTTACCGAATTCGAACACGTCGGGATACTGTCCTCTGATGTTGTCCTCACGTTCCCATGTAAAGGTCTCCATGTTTCCATGTTTCCAAGCGACCTTCACCAAAGGTACCAACTTGTTTCGCAATTTCTTCACGGAATGCTCGACGATGTGAACATAAATAGGGGGAATAAATAAATCTTCATGTACATCAACATCATCCATAGGAATCACATGTAGAGGATCATGAACATATTTTCTCAACTGCGACACGTGGAACATGTTGTGTAGGTTAGCAAGATGCGGAGGGAGTGCTATCCGATAAGCAACGTCACCAATCCGCTCCAACACCTCGTAAGGTCTGATAAATCTAGGGCTCAACTTTCCATTTTTCAACGCCCTTCCAATTCCTTTATCGCGCGAGACCTTCAGAAATACATGATCACCAACTTGAAACTCAAGTGGTCTATGCCTCTTGTCATAATAACTCTTCTGTCTATCCTGAGCAATCTTTATATTCTCTTGTATCTTCTTAATTTGCTCCGTAGTCTCTTGAATAATCTCCGGCCCTAAGGCCGAATTCTCTCCAACTTCAAGCCAACACAAGGGAGTTCTACACTTCCTTCCATACAATGCCTCGTACGGTGCCATGCCAATGCTAGAATGGAAGCTATTGTTGTATGTGAATTCAATCAATGGCAGGAATCTCTCCCAACATCCACCATGTTCAAGAACACAAGCTCTCAACAAATCTTTAAGACTCTGTATCGTCCTTTCAGATTGTCCGTCGGTTTGAGGATGATATGCGGAACTAAGTTTTAGCTTAGAACCCAACTCATCATGCAAACGTCCCCAAAATCGAGAAGTAAACCGAGGATCATGGTCAGATATGATGCTAGACGGCACACCATGCAACCTAACAATCTCCTTTATATATAATTGTGCCAATCTCTCCAAAGAACTCTTTATATTTATGGGTAAGAAGTGAGCACACTTCGTCAATCGGTCCACAATAACCCATATAGCATCATTTCCAGCATGAGTTCTAGGTAATCCAGAAACAAAATCCATAGTTATACTATCCCATTTCTAAACAGGGACCTCCAAAGGTCTCAGATAACCAGACGACCTCTGATGCTCGACCTTAGCTTTCTGACAAACAAGGCAAGATGCCACAAAGTTCGCCACATCGCGCTTCATGCCAGGCCACCTAAAATTCTTCTTTAAGTCTTGATATATCTTGGTAGAACCAGGATGGATGCTCAATACACTTTTGTGAGCTTCCTCAAGTACACATTTTCTTACATCACCACTCGAGGGAACATAAATTCGACCCTTTACACGCCAAATGCCATCTTGACCTTCCACTAAGAATAGATTCTTCCCTTTCCCTTGGGTTTTCTTCATCTTATTAAGATACCCATCCTCCGGCTATTGAACCTTCACGTATTCCAGAAACTCATTTGTGACTTTCAACATCTCCAACGCCATTTTCTTAGGAGTGTAAGTCTCCACGCCCACATTTAAATTTCTAAATTATTCTATTAACTTCATCTCCTTCGCCATCATGATGGAGACATGCAATGACTTCCGGCTTAAAGCATCGGCAACCACGTTAGCCTTTCCGGGATGATACCTCAATTCGAACTCATAATCCTTCAGAAATTCCATCCACTATCTTTGGCGCATATTCAATTCCTTCTGGTCAAACAAGTACTTCAGGCTCTTATGGTCGCTAAAGACCACAAACTTAGAACCATACAAGTAGTGTCGCCACAACTTTAATGCAAACACCACTGCCGCTAATTCAAGATCGTGGGTAGGATAGTTAACCTCATGCAGTCGCAATTGTCGTGATGCATAGGCTATCACACGCTCCTTCTGCATCAACACACAACCCAGACCAAGTTTGGATGCATCACAATACACAACAAATTCATCCGTCAAATCAGGCAACGCTAACACCGGTGCGGTAGTAAGTCTTAACTTCAACTCTTGGAAACTTTCTTCACATTCATGGGTCTACACAAAAGATTGGTTCTTACGAGTCAACTTCGTTAGTGGTAGGGCTAAACGGGAAAATCCATCAATAAACCTCCGGTAGTACCCGGGAAGACCAAGAAAACTTCTTATCTCCGTTACAGACGTTGGTCTTTCCCAAGCCATTACAGCTTCAACTTTCAATTTATCAACAGAAACTCCATCACCAGATATCACATGACTAAGAAAAGAGATCTCATTCATCTAGAATTCACATTTAGAGAGCTTAGCATATAACTCCTTCTCTCGAAGAATGGCCAATACAAGATGAAGATGTCTTTCATGCTCTTCATGACTCTTGGAGTACACCAAAATATCATCGATAAACACCATAACGAATTGATTGAGATACTCATGAAAGATACGATTCATGTAACTCATGAAAATCGCAGGAGCATTCGTCACCCCAAATGGCATCACTACGTACTTATAGTGTCTATATCGCGTTTGGAAAGTAGTTTTCAGAATATCCTCTGTCTTCACTCGGATTTGGTGATATCCAGAACGTAAATCGATCTTTGAAAATACAATAGCATTCTTCAATTGATCCAACAGATCATCAATACGAGGAAGAGGATATTTATTCTTAATGGTTAGTTTGTTGAGTTGGCGATAATCAACGCATAATCTCATGCTTCCGTCCTTCTTTTTCACCAATAATACAGGAGCACCCCAAGGAGACACACTTGGGCGAATAAACTCCCGTTCAAGCAATTCTTCCACTTGTTTCTTTAATTCCGTTAACTCCATGGGAGACATCCTATAAGGAGCTCTAGAAACAGGTTCAGTGCCAGGAATGAGGTCAATAGCAAATTCCACTTCTCGTGGAGGAGGTAATCCGGGAATCTCTTCCGGAAACACATCGGGAAACTCTAAAACAACAGGAATTCCACCAGATTAGGAAACACCATTCCCATCAACCAAGCAGAACATCATAAGAAGCTGAGAGATACCTTGTACATCAAAATCTTTAGCATTGGAAGTCGGGAAGATCACCGCCTTGCTATGACAATCAATCAAACCTTTTTAGCGGATAACCAATCCATGCCTAGAATAATATCCAAATCCTTCATAGGCAAGCATATGAGGGATACAACAAATTTCCTACCCTCAAGGTCCATCTCGACATTCTCACATCGAGTCACCGATCTTAAGCAAGCACCGGTCGGTGTAGTCACCAATATAGAGCCTTTCATCATACACACAGGCACCCACAAGCGCCTCACACAATCTTCAGAAATAAACGAGTGCGTAGCACCAGAATCATAAATAATATGCACCAGAGTGCCAAGAATTTCACACTCACCATGGATAAGATCTTCAGTTTGAGCAGCTTCTTCACCAGTAACTGCAAATACTCTACCTGCAGCTTGTAGTTGGTCACCACCATTACGGTTTCCATTTCTTCCACCCCGGCCATTACCTCGACCATTTCTTCCACCATTATGATTTCCACCACGGCCACCATTTTGACCTTGACCATTCCCACGACCACGACCACCAAAGTCACCACGGTTGGCGCCATAATTCATGCGATTAGTAGTGTCAACATTTGTACCTCTTGTATTCAACGGGCAATTAGGACGAATATGCCCGGGTTGGTTGCATTGGAAGCATACCACGTCGTCACAAGGACAATCACGTGCCAAATGGTTGGCACCACACTTGTAGCAAGTTATGCCTTGGGCATTTCCGTGGCCTTGGTTACCACCACCATAACCGCCTCTAGGAGCACCACGTCCTCTAGCATTCGAGGACCCGCCACAAAAGAATTTCTTACTAAAGTGCCCTTGTTTCTTGAAACTAGAAAATTGGCCTTTCAACTTAGGCTCATGCTTTCCATGTCTTGAAGGAACCACATCATCTTCTTCATAAATTTGACACTTATTCACAAGCATCGGAAAACTCCTTATCTCTTGATACCGGGTAGCCCGCTTGATCTCGGGCCTCAATCCATTCTCAAACTTCACGCATTTGGAAGCTTTAGTACCCTCTTGTTGATAGGGTGGATAAAATGCACATAGTGCTTCAAATTTGGAGGCATACTCCTCCACAGTCATACTACCTTGCTTAAGCTCCAGGAACTCAAGCTCCTTCTTGCTTCTATAACTGTCCGGAAAGAATTTCTTCAAGAATTCCACCTTGAAGTTTTCCCAAACCAAGGGAACATCAACAGATATCATTCGTCCCCTAGTAAGACGCCACCAAGCTTCAGCTTCATCGCGGACCATAAAGACCGCATATTCCACCTTTTGCGCTTCAGAGCATTCGAAGCTAGCATAGATTCTTTCCAGGTCATTGATCCAAGCATACGCATCTTCGGGCTTATAACCTCCATGGAATTTGGAAGGTTTCCTCTTGAGAAATAAATCAAGACCTTGGGAACCTTGTCCCACATTCAGCTGGCCTTGTCTTTCCAAGAGATTGGCAAAGCGGTTTAAGGCGTTTGCCATAGCAGCAGCCTCACGATTTGGTCTACCAGCCATATCTTATGCCTATACATTAAAACATGGCTCACACATAAGTACACTAGACCAAACAATAACCTTTTGACTTATGAATTCAAGAACTTTAGCTTTCATAGGCCTATCATGTATTACATTACATAATCATATTATTTTCAATACATGATCACAACATATTCATCATTAGAGGTAAATAGTGTAAGAACTCTTAGCCAGACTTAACCACTCCATGCAACAATCTCAATTCAATAACAACCATCACAATTCACCCAAATAATTCACGACTCAATCAATCATAAATAATAATCACATGAATAATATTAATCATGATCGTATCAAGAGCAACTAATGCTCTGATACCAGGCTGAGACACCCAGAAAGAGGGGTAAATTTTTCACGATTTAAGATTGTTATTCGATCATGAGAAAATGAGTGGTGGAACATATAAAACAACACCTGGATCTATGATAGACCTCTCCCATATATGAAGATATGAGAGGGTGATTAAAAATATGATTTAATAATAACTGTCCAATTAAAAAAACAGCGGAAGAATTAATTTAAATTGATGGTTGTATGATTGAAATTAAGGGAAGTAATTTCATAGAATTCCATGATTCATGACATACCCAATAATACCCCTAAAGTGATGCATAATAAGAATTTAATGCATAAAAAACAAAGGTTTATTTTAAAACAAACAAATGAGTATCAGGGTGTAACTCGCTCAAGCGGGAATTGCATTGGCTTGAGCGAGCAAGCGTTGGCACACCTGGGCGAAATGAAGAAAAACTGAGCGAATGAAAAATTTGAGCATCAGGGGTCCACCTCGCTTGAGCGAGCCTTGCCTCGCTTGAGCGAGATGCGGAGGGAAACCTTAAGTGAGCCAGCGAGACGCTTGAGCGAAGAGAGGATGTATGCATCAGATATCAATCTCGCTTGAGCGGAACAGGTCCCGCTTAAGCGAGATTCCTCCAGAAACATTAGTAACTCTCTGGCCGATTTTCTCTTGGGCGAGGCATCTCTCGCCTGGGCAAAAATCGTCCAGTATCAATTTCCCTCCTTCCTCCTTGCTTGAGCAACCACCGCTCCGCCTGATCGAAAATAGTCCAGAGGCTAACCTCTGATTCCATGACAATCTTGCTTGGGCGAGATAAACACCCGCTCGGGCAAAATCAGGCCAGAGACCAAAGCCCTGTTTCATCTCAATCTCGCTCGAGCGAGATTCTCACTCGCTTGAGCGAGTTCTGCAGAATTTATGTAGAAAACATGAAATTATACACTTTATATGCAACACACCATGCCAAAACTTATTCTACTACAATTCATTTAAATTCAACATGGTTTACTCATTATATGACACATTTATAACTTGCCTCATTCATCATTATCCATTAAAGTCCATTCTAATTCATGAAATGATAATAAATCAAAAACACTATTGTAGGTGGTCACCAAAACATAAATTTTTCACATAGATGTTCATTCATTCCTAACATTAAATATCAACAAGCAATCATTCATCAAATTACATTATTGGGTCATAAATGAAAATTGGTCATACACCAAGATCCAATTTTCCTTTATGACCACCAAAATCATCTATCACCATTCTAGATATCAAAATAAACATCAATATACAAACATGCTATACAAAATCTAGACCTCACCGGCCAAGGCACTTCCTACACCATTATTTACCTCAAGCAAAATGTACTTCAAAATGTCAACCCCTTCCCATGAGTACCCTGCATCACAACTCTAAAAATAGACAACATGGGAGAGTGAGTCCACATTCCAAAGGTATGAATATGAATACCATGTGATTATGTATATATGCATCTACACATGTATACTTTGCACATCCATAACGTTCACCATGCCATATTCCATCACAATTCCATCACACATTTATCATAAATAACAACACAATTCCAAAGTACACAAGCACATACATAATCACGCCTCTCAACAATTGAACTATCGCACAACCATTATTTGGTATTCATATCTTTTATGTTGTCTTAAAATATATTTTTACAACTTCATCACAACCATCATCATATTTCACCACTTTGGCATACCTCCTTCTATATGCAAATGCTCTTAAGCTAATGCATATGCACAAAGGAGTATTTCAACAATTGCAGATCTGACTGTGGGATTACAACACCGAATGTGGGATTCAAGCATGGTCATCTAACCATACCCCTACTGCAGTAGTAAAATATGTACACTTATTCTTTAAATTGCATGTATTCACCAATCGTTTTACTGGTACCAAACCGCATCGCCCATCTTGCAACACCTGGTCATTTTCACCATGACCGCGGTATACAACATATTCAACATATGGTGTTGCGGGCCAGCCAGATATTAAATCATGGCGGCTGTGATCTCAAGGACCAGCGGGGTCACCTGCTCATAGAGAGCCACCCCCACAAGGGTCGGCCGAGGGAACTCCCCTAATGTTCCAACAACGGCGGCTATGCAGTATGCCATGGATGCAAATGCAGATCATATGCATTTCTCACCCTATGCATCCTATATATGCCACTCAACATACATCATCATCGTTACCAACATCGCCACAAGGCTTTTAGTGGATTCATTCTTGTTGGTTATTCCCATTAATTTGAATCTTTGTGTGGCGTTCTCAGTAGATATCAATCATATCATTTAACTTTAATACCATACAAGAATACAATTCATTCTCTATCAAAATTATTAGCATTCGTCATGCTTTCTCGGTGGACTTATATTTATCTAACCACATATTCATCAAATAATTCATGCCACTACACCACACATCAAAATTTCTTCTAAATTCATACAAAGCATGTTGCCAAAACACATCATCTACATCATACACCACATCACAATTTCTCATAGCATTTCAAGCAAGGCTAACATGCATACCAATACATACCACAATCAAATAACATTCAAATTCATGCATTTAGAACATAAGACTCCTCTCCTACCTCAAGAGAAGAATTTCGATTGATAAGACGCTTCTGCCTCGTCGTTCGGAATCGGTCCTACATTCATATTCATGTAAAACCTCAATTAATCAACTACTCAAGTCATCAACTCAATTCTATTTAGTCATATTCATATCTATAATTTCACAACATGTGCTAGACATGTTGTAGATATCATTTTTATTCTTTATTAGGCTTCGGGAATTCCTTCCCATTAAACCACCCTCATTAAATTCAAGGGTTACAAGACACCCCTAGCCTCAAGCTTCACAAAACTCCTTCTACCAACATTCATATCTTTCAATATCGTACATTTTTTCATAACACCTAATCTTAAATCAACATTAACCATTTTCCCCCAAGCCTCAAGGTTAGGGTTTTCTCCAAAACCCAACCACATTCATTAATACATCTATCATTCATCTATTTTCCATCATAAATACACCAACTGTTAGGAAATCCCTAAGCATGAGCAGCGGAAAAATAAAAGGGATTCCATAGGATTTGCAAGGTTCCGTGTTTCAAAGCACAAAAACAATTTCGAAATTCATTTTGGATTTCCTCTTGAAGAACTCCGAAGCAGTCGTAGCCTCGTCCTTTAGGAGTCCACACGAGCACTCCCACCAGAATCGCAACACTTGCCAACTGCTAGTTTGACGGCGTGTAGCTCTTGCAACTTTTGCGAATTTGTGTCTCACTTGAGTGAACGGCCTATGAGCATCTTATGCTCTATTTATAGGCTTAGGTTTGACCTAATTTGTTCTCTCTAAAAGTGGGCTCCTTACTCATTCCAAATGAGTTAGGCCCAATAGCTTTATTTTAGTCCAACTAAAATAAGACAACATTTTCTGATGGGGTTACTCTATGTGTGTGACCCTATAGGTAAAATACCCGGTCATATTAATAATAAATTATTTTATTATTAATATAAAATAAGAGCGGCATCTAGCAATGCATCATTATGTCCGAATATTATCAACATAACCTATAAGTGATAATTATTTAATATGTTTATTCCTTTTGTCACGATATGCTAATTGGGCCCAAGGCATGGTCGCGTCATCCTTGTACGGCCCAATTTATTTTACTTGATACCGGAGTAGACTGGATCCGAATAAATATCTAATATTTATTCTTTCTAGCATGGCCATGCGTTTTCTTAGTCTTACTCCATCAAGTGGCCTATGGATATCACTCCTGTCACATAGGAGAGACAAATCCCATCTACATCACTCACATCCCTCTGCATAATTTGTTCATTGCCTAATCACAACCTTTATAGTCCTCTTGTTACAGAAGACGTTTAATTGTATTAAAACAATAAACTCCTTATGTAGGAATCGTAGTGACTTCAGGTCGAAGGACTACATATACCATTATCATATTGAGAATCGTTTATGACAATCATGTAACGATCCATGCAACGTTCTCATGGTGGGTCTGTCCAGTACATCATTACTCTTAATGTGTACCTGTGTGAAGACTCGATATCATCTATATCTATGATCTGTGAGATCAGGTCATCAGTACACTCACACACTAGTCTCAGTGTATTTACATGTCCCCATGTAAATACTTGACTAGGGACATTTTAGGAATAATTTTTATATGACCTATTACTCCAAGGATAAATATGTTTTAAAACAATTTTAAACTGAAATATTTATTCTATTGATAAGTAGAAAAATGATACAAATGAAGAAGCATAAAAGCTCATAGTGCATACACCAACACTAACCACCATTATTCTCTCATAAATACTTACATTTATGATAACCCATTCTAGGGCATAAGCATTAAATGCTCTCTACAACCACTCTCCATGCACATTACTCCCACAAGGTATAAATACACATATCCATGGCCATAACTTACTAAATGAGTAAGTGTAACTTACCTCACACCCAAAACAAAGTGGGTTTTCAAGGAAGAGGAAGAGGCACACAAAAATGAGAGAAGGAACTCCAAGCTTCTAAGCTTCCTCAACGAAAATGGAGGGAGAGGGAGAAGAGTCACCACTTGGGTAGGGTTTGAGAAGGAGGAGGAAATGAAGTAGAAGTGAAAATGAAGAGGAATTAGAAAGAAAGGAAAAGTAAGTGTGTTTGCCCCAAAAGCCTCAGCAACTTCATGAAAATGAGAAGGGAGAATGGGCTTTTGCCTTTTAATTTTTAATTCCTCATTAAAATTCATCGTTTTTCTACAAATAGGTTCTCTGTTTGGGCTTAATACTTTATCTAAAAATTACACCGAACACATATTCGGATTCCCAATATTATCCTTAACAGCCCTGACCAATATCATCTCATTCCGAGATACTTGGTCTGACACCCATATCTCAACCGGGCTCATTTTCAGCTTAACCGGTCTCCATAAATCACCATCAGTCCCTAAAAATCTTAATTTAATTATTTTCAATATTTTTGGGACATTAAACAACTCCCATTCAATTTGTCAATATTTATTTTCCTTAATTAATCTCCTATTTTAAAATTTTGGGATGTTACAAGTTGTATCAACCTTTCCTTTAGTAATGCCTTTTGATTTTAGAAAGGAACTGAGTCGAGCATACCAAGCTCTTGGTGCTTGTTTCAGACCATATAGTGTTTTACTTAATTTAAAGACATGAGTTTCTAAACATTTGTCTTTAAAACCAAGAGGCTGCTTTACAAAAACTTCTTCAATAAAGCCATTTAGAAAAATGCTCTTAAAATCCATTTGATATAATTTTATTCCTTTAAAGGCAGCAAATACAAGTAAAATCCTTAGAGCTTCAAGTCTAGCTACATGAGCAAAGGTTTTAGTGAAGTCTGTGACGCCCTAAAAAATGGGGGTAAATGTTTTACGATTTTAAAGAAATTATTTCAGCAAGGGAGTGCGAAGGGAAACTTTAGTCAATACCCCGGATCAAGAAAAACCTATCCCATATATGAAGATATGAGAAGGTATCAGAGTGCATAAGAAATACTCAAGTAGTACCATTTCGACCTCCGATTGATGTAGTCGATTAATCCATGTATAAATCAAAGGCCCTAATTGATTATAGGGTAGAATTTAATCGATTACAATACCATAATCGATTATAGAACAAGGCGTAATCGATTATAGAGCTTCTGAGATGGTACATTGAATTAGGGGTTTCACCTAATCGATTACAGTACTTAGAATAATTGATTACCTTGTTTCTGTTGGGTCCATAATCGATTATAATATTAATTATAATAGATTACCAAACTACTGGAATCTACACTAATTGATTATAGAGTGGGGAATAATCGATTACAGAGCTCCTGGAATTTATGTAATGTATCAGGTATTTCACCTATTTGATTACAAGGGCCAATCTAATCGAGTACAAGGCTTCAGGTTGGTTCATAATCGATTACAACACTAAATGTAATCGATTACCTTAAAGACAGGGGCCTTGTAATCGGTTAGGTCAGAGGAGCTAATCGATTACACCCTATCAGTATGCAGAAATTATGCAGATTTTGAAAAGGGATAGACTTCTTAACTATCAAAATACATGCAAACGATATCAGAATACTACCAAACTTTAACACAAGTTATAATATATCATTTGTGACGTATGGCCACCAGCCGCACTCTAAAATTCCTAGAAACGAGGAACTTATGCGCATAAACACATTTAGCTCATTTTAAGGATTTAGAGACAACATAGGGGTCCATTCTTGGTATAATCAATCCATTCCAATTTACACATGTCACAAATCATCTATTGGAATCATCACCTATAATCCATAGTCCTTAAAACTCATTTTCACCTGTTAGGTTCCCTAATCATGCATGAAAATCATTAGAATTTCAACATATTCAAGCTTATCATATTGTATACTCTATAAAATACAAAGTCTAGATAAACCTCCATGCATTAATCAATTCTATCAACATGACACATCATTCCATTATCCAACCAATGTCAAGGTCACCAATGATAAAGAGCCATACAATACAAGGGTCTCATTTTCCTACATGACCTCTAAAATCATCATTTATCTACTCATCATCCATACAAGTTATCCATATTAATTCAAGGCTACATAAACTATCCATCATGTATATACATAACAAAAACACAGTATAAGCCATAAAATCAAAACAATTTCCGGCCAAGGCATCCTTTACCCAAAATAACTTCCTTCACACAATTCTGCTTTCCAGGAGCTCTATGGTCAAGCCCTACAACATAAAAGCTAAAAAGATAGACCACATGGAGAGTGGGTATATTTTCTCAATGATGAAAAATCCAACAATTAGTGATAATATACATATGAATGCAAGTTAAACATCTTCTCCCAAAGGAAGGTCAAGTGACACTAGAATCAATCAATCATCCAATTTATAGAATACTCATAGAATACTCATAACCATAAGATTCATTGTTACTAAGGCAACAACCTAATTAGTTAGGTTACCAAATATACCAATCTCACATTCAACTTATTTTAAGTAGGTCTTCATTTATGGCTTCCAACCACCATCACCAATCATCATTTATGGCTATACCTCATCTTTAATAATATTCTCATAATCAATTAATGCCTTTCACATTCACCTTACACATTTCCCCTAATTTTATAAGTTAGGGTTTTGTGAAAACCCAACCATATCATAAATGCACTTCAATATTCATCATCCTTCAACCCCATTTTCGTGCACCCCATTTATTGCTTATAAATGTCCATATTTATTTCACCCCACCTTAGGTTTTTCTTATTTAATGCCCCCATTCAATACCCACATACATTAAATACTCTCTCAAGTCATAACTAAACATTTCTAGGCTCAAAACACAAGGAAATGGCAAGAAACTTACCTTGCTTCAAAAATGAAAATAGGAATCAAGAGGGAGAAAGATTGTGATGAAAATGGAGAGGAGAATGGGAGAAGCTTCAAGCATCCATTGTCTCCTCCAAGCTTTTTGAAAATGAAAATGGAAAAGAGGAAGAGGGCACCAAGTTTCTCTTTAGATTTTTGGAGAAGAAGAAGGTGAAGAAGATGAGTGGAAAAAAGATAGAAGGGAAAGTGAATGGTGTTTGTCTTAGAAGGGAAAATGCAATGTGAAAAAGAGAGTGAGAAGTGAAGTTTTGTTTTTAATTTTTAACCTCATTCTTTTGAATTTTATCGTTTTACCACAAACAGGATCCTTGTTCGGGCTCAATACTCATTCTAAAATTATTCCGAATACATATTCGGATTCCCAATAATATTATCTACAGCCCTGACCAACGGTATCTCAATCAGAGATACCTGGTCTGACACCCATATTTCAACCGGGTCAGTTTTCTGATTATTCGGTTCCAATAAATTACTAATAGTCCCCGAAAATCTTAATTTCATTACTTCTAATATTTTGGGACATTAATAATTTATATTCAATTACTCAATATTTATTTCTTTAATTAATTCTATATTTTAAAATTTGGGATGTTACAAAGTCTATACCTTCCTATTGATTGTAACTCAATGCTACGAGTCTTGCTTTGTTCCTTACAACTTTACCATCTTTATCTAGTTTGTTTCTAAAGACCCATCTTGTTCCAATGATGCTTTTATTCTTAGGTTTTGGAACCAAGGATCACACCTTGTTTCTC
Organism: Clitoria ternatea; assembly: GCA_037962975.1. NCBI lineage: Eukaryota > Viridiplantae > Streptophyta > Magnoliopsida > Fabales > Fabaceae > Clitoria > Clitoria ternatea. The sequence goes on from CM075669.1 coordinate 186,094,533, forward strand.
TCAAACTGATTGAGTTCTTCTTGCATGGCTATGATCCAGTCAAGGTCTTCTAGAGCCTCTTCAATAGTCTTGGGCTCAAGTTCTAAAACAAGTGTCATTGATGACTGATTGTGAATTCTTGATCTGGTCTGGACTCTTTTAGCTTGATCCCCAATGATGAGATCTGAAGGATGGTAGGTCTTTGTTGGAAGTCCCACATTGCCTGCCTTATCGTATTTCACATGGTTTAAATACCTGTTGGGTAATTTCAACCATTGCCAATTGGTTTTGGGATAGAACCTTTAACATGGTATTAGAGCTAAATCATTCTTTTCGGTTCTTATGGGCCAAGAGTTTCCCTTTCATTGTGGGTCAAAAGTTAACCTTTGTCTGGTCTAACAGGCTTGTTAAAGGGGGCGTGTTGGAAGTTCCACATTGCTTGCCTCATTGTATTCGCATGGTTTAAATACCTATTGGGCAACTCTAACCATTGCCAATTAGTTTTGGGATGGAACCTTTAATAGTCTTGAACTTCCATTCTCTAGGTTTCACAAGTTCAGATATCGTCTGTTGATCTAAGCCTTATTGTTGATTATTTACGGAGTTTGATGGTTCAAATTTACCTTTAGGTTATATAATTCCTGCATCAAATTATTCTAAATATGCTAATTTATTGTTAGTCTTTGTTAGATCGTCAAATCTTACATGCATTGATTCATCAATGGTTTGAGTCTTTGTATTAAAGACTCGATAAGATTTTGATGTATTTGAATAACCCATGAAAATACCTTTGTAACACTTTGAGTCAAACTTTCCAAGATGATCTCTTATGTTTAGGATATAGCATGTGCAACCAAACGAGTGAAAGTATGAGATGTTGGATTTTCTTCCCTTCCATAATTCATATGGAGTTTGATTTAATATTGGTCTGACAAAGACTCTATTTTGAATATAGCAAGAAGTCCTCATAGCTATGTTTGAATATATATTTCAGGTTATATGATTTTGATAATGACAAAGAAATTGAAGAATCATGACAAAGAGTATGAGTTTTATGAAACTTCAAAAGAGAAAAAATCCTACAAGATGAAAATAAAGAAAATCTAAGAGCCAAGCATCAGACCTGAAAAATGCGCAAGCTAATCGATTACAAGACCAAGGATAATCGACTACAAAGCTTCTATCTGTCACACAATCAATTACAAGGTCATTCCTAATCTATTATACAGATTCTGTTTATTACCTAATCGATTACACCAAGGAATCTAATCGATTACCGAACTGAGAAATTGAATGAAAAGCATCAGGTGCATCTTCTAATCGACTACAATGCTGCCACAATCGATTACCAATGTTCTGTAATGTTACTAATCAATTACAAGACAAGAACTAATCGATTACAGAGTTTCTGTTTGTCCCATAATCGATTGCACATGAGTCATACTCGATTACCATGTTGCGTAAAAAAATTAAATGCATCAGGTGGCACTCATAATCAATTACAAGGTATGAACAATTGATTAGCAAGGTTCTGTTTCTTGGCTAATCGATTACAGGGGAAAGGATAATCGATTACCAATCCAATTAACTGAAGAATTTGAAGTGTAATCGATTACAGCTTGAGGCGTAATCGATTACGATAGTGCCAGATCTTGCGAAAAGTGTTTTTAAGTGGGAAACCAGCTCACTTCTCCATTTTCTATAAGATGCCTATGCTGTGCAACAGCTATGAAGACTCTAGGGCACCTCTCCAAGGCCTATAAATGCAAGACTCATTCAAGCTATGCAACATATCAAAGGGAAATCATTCATAGCTTACATTTGTGCCTTGTGAGTTCTATTTCTTTGTGTAGTTTCAATTTCTGAAACTTAGAGCTTAAATTTGTAAATCCTCTCTTGTTGAGAGTTATCATTGTTAGAGTTTTTCATTTGCTTATCTACTTTATTGAGGGAGTCTATTGATTATAAATCAAACACCAAAACACCAAGGTTTTTCACTCTAGGTTGAGTGGTCACAAAGGTTGGGGTTCAACCTTTGGGTATTGAGAGTTTGAGAGATTGGGTGGGTTGCCCTTGTGCTAGTGAGGATTGAGTTCTTGAGTGTGGGACACTAGGAAGCTGCAATAGCTCATAGCTTGTATCTCTAAACTTTAATAGTGGAAATCCTTCAAGTGGGTTACTTAAAGGTGAGACGTACACCGGGTTGGTGGAACTCGTTAAATTGGTTTGCAAGCTTTTCTTCCCTACTCTCTTGCATTTACTTATTGCATTTGGTTGGTATATTGATTTGATTGTGATACTATTGCTTGAACTTGAGTAATTAGGCTAAGTTAAAGTGTTGCACATCAAGTGTTTGACATATTGCCTAAGTAACATTTGCACATTATTTTACATTGATTCTTGCACTACACTTGCTATCTCTTACATACAAGCATATTTTGTGAAAAAGGAATCAACTTCAAAGGCATTCTAAAGAAAAGTTTTAAACACTCAATTCACCCCCCTCTTGAGTATTGAGGCCACTTGAACAACAAGTGGTATCAAAGCTTGACTCTTGGTAGATCAAGCTTAACAGCTTCAAGAGAACAATGGCCTCTAATTCTCTAAATCTTTTTCCTGAGGGTGGTGCCATAAATAGACCTCCTGCTTTCAATGGGGAAGGCTATGCATTTTGGAAAGAAAGGATGAAAATTTTTGTACAATCTATTGACCTTAAAATTTGGAATGCAATTGAAAATGGTCCCTTCATACCAATACATGTTGTAGCTGGTAAACAAGTTAAGAAACTTATGGATGACTGGAGTAGTGAGGAGGAAAAGAAAGTCCAATACAATTACAAAGCTAAAAATGTCATCACCCTTGCCTTAGGTCCAGATGAGTTCTTTAGAGTTGTAACTTGTAAAACTGCTAAGGAAATGTGGGACACTCTCCAAGTCACCCATGAGGGAAATAGTGATGTAAAAGATTCTAAGATTAGCAGATTCACTAGTCAATATGAAAGTTTTAGATTAAATTCCAGAGAAGCGATTGTTGATATGCAAAAGAGGTTCACCATTATTATAAATCATCTCATTACTCTTGGCAAGACCTACACTAACAAAGAACTTATTCATAAAGTGTTAAAAAGCCTTACTAGGGAATGGAAACCTCTTGTCACTGCCATCAAACAATCTCCAAGCATCAATGAGATGTCTCTTGCTACATTATTTAATAAGTTACAAGAGCAGGAACAAGAGCTGAAGGACTTGAAGATGGCGGAGGAAGAAGAAAAATCCTCCAAGAAGAAAGGTCTAGCTCTCAAGGCCACTTCAATCAAGAAAGATGAATCCGAGAGCGAACTTGATGAGGATGAGGAATTTGGATTATTTGTGAAGCGTTTCGGAAAATTTATGAGAAACAAACACTTCCAAAAAGGCTTCAAATCTCAAGGTAAGAAACCGATCTCAAATGAAAATTCTTCCTCACCAAATTGCTTTGAGTGTGGCAAGGAAGGGCACTTCAAGGTGGATTGTCCAAACCTCAAGAAGAAGAACAAAGAGAAAAGAGGAAGAAGAAGAGCTTACATTGCTTGGGATGAAAATAAAGTGAGTAGCTCGGAAGAATCAGACAATGAGGAAGCCAACCTGTGCCTCATGGCAAATCATCAAGATGAAGATGATGAAGTAAGTTTTCTTGACTTAGATAGAGATGAATTGCTTGATGCATTTGAGGAATTGTATGACAAATTTGTTAAAATTTCAAACAAGTATAAATTGTCTAGGAAAACCATTGATACTCTAGAAGTGCATCTCATGGAGCTTAGTAAAGAAAATGAATGCTTGAAAGAAAAAGTAGCTAATGCTCAACCATGTTCCAAGATCAAACCATTTGAATTTGCTGTAAAATATGATCATCTAGAAAAGAAAGTCCTAGACTTGAATACAACTCTTGAGAAATTCACATATGGTAGAGATGATTTGAATGTTTTACTTGGAAATCAACGATGCATGTTTGACAAAACCAGATTAGGATATAATTCCACCAAAAAGGAAAAGCATTACAAGAATTTCTTTATGCCACCTAGAAAATCTTCATCACCATTTACTAAATGCAATCATTGTGGCGCTAAGGGTCATAATGCTTCAAATTGCCATATTAGAAAATTTGGACCAAAAGTGGTAAGAAAAGTGTGGGTTCCCAAAGGGACATTACCACAAGCTAACCAAAAAGGACCCAACATAAAATGGGTACCAAGCTCTCTAAACTAATTTTGTTTTATAGGTATGCTTCAAGGCAAGAAACACCCATTGGTACTTGGATAGTGGGTGTTCAAAGCACATGACGGAAGATATGAGCAAATTCACGACATTCACTCCCAAAAGAAAAGGAAGTGTCACTTATGGGGATAATACCAAAGGAAGAATACTTGGTATTAGAAACATTGGTAAAAATTCTTCTACTTCAATTAGTGATATATTATATGTTGAAGGACTCAAACATAACTTTCTTAGCATAAGTCAATTATGTGATAAAGGATATAAAGTATTATTTGAATCTAATTGTTGCATAATTGAAAATAAGCTAAACAAGGAAGTTAAGTTTGTTGGTAAAAGAATTGATAATATTTACATGATTGATGTTGATAGTTTGTCTTCAAATGATGTGTAATACTTCATGACTAGAGATGATGAATCATGGTTATGGCATAGAAGAATAGCACATATACATATAGACCATCTAAACAAACTTGTTTCTAAAGAATTAGTAATTAGTTTGCCAAAGCTCAAATTTGAAAATAAATTTTGTGATTCATGTCAAAAGGGAAAATAAGTAAAGGCATCTTTTCAAGCTAAAAGCATTGTTTCTACCCAAAGACCTTTACAACTTTTGCACATGGATCTATTTGGACCATCTAAAATCAAAAGCTTTGGTGGTAATTACTATGGTCTAGTAATTATAGATGACTATTCAAGATATATATGGACTTTGTTTCTTGCTCACAAAAATAAAGCATACCATGCATTTAAGAAACTAGCCAAGATTATCCAAAATGAACAAAATTCAAAGATTACATCCATAAGAACCGATCATGGGGGAGAATTTGAAAACCAATCATTTGAAAAGTTTTGTGAAAAACATGGTATTGAACACAATTTTTCAGCTCCTAGAACTCCACAACAAAATGGAGTGGTTGAAAGGAAAAATAGATCTTTGGTGGAGCTTGCAAGAACCATGTTAAATGAAAGTAACATTGCAAAATATTTTTGGGTCGATGCGGTAAACACCGCTTGTCATGTTATGAATAGATGTTTGATTAGGCCTATTCTAAAGAAAACCCCTTATGAACTTTACAAAGGTAGAAAACCAAATATTTCTTACTTTCATATATTTGGATGTAAATGCTTTGTACTTAACAATAGAAAGGATAATCTAGGGAAGTTTGATGCAAAATCTGATGAGGCAATCTTTCTTGGATATTCATCATTAAGTAAATCTTATCGAGTATTTAACAAACAAACAAATACTATTGAGAAGTCAATTCATGTGAAATTTGATGAAAATAGCCATAACTCCCCAAGAAAGGAAGATTTTGATGATCTTATAGGTACCCTCCAAGAATTGAACTTGGATGACAAAGAAGAAGACAACAAAGAAGGAAACACAACACAAGGGGTTGAAACTCAACAAAAGAAATGGATCACCTCAAAAGACCATCCATTGGACAACATTATAGGTGATATCACTAAAGGTGTAAGTACCCAATGTTCTTTCAATACTTGCAATCATTTAGTGTTTGTCTCTCAAATTGAACCTAAAACCATTGATGAAGTTATTATTGATGAACATTGGATGTTGGCCATGCAAGAAGAGCTAAATTAATTCAAAAGAAATGAAGTTTGGGAATTAGTGCCAAGACCTAATGATCACCAAATAATAGGCACTAAATGGGTTTTTAGAAATAAACTTGATGAAAATGGTATAATCACTAGAAACAAGGCTAGGCTAGTAGCTAAGGGATACAATCAAGAAGAAGGAATAGATTATGAAGAAACGTATGTACCCGTAGCTAGGTTAGAAGCCATTAGATTATTATTAGCCTTTGCATGTTGTAAAGACTTTAAATTGTACCAAATGGATGTCAAGAGTGCTTTCTTGAATGGATACATTCAAGAAGAAGTATATGTTGATCAACCTCCTGGTTTTGAAAACTATCAATTTCCAAATCATGTTTTCAAACTAAGAAAAGCATTATATGGTTTAAAACAACCTCCAAGAGCTTGGTATGAAAGATTGAGCAAATTTCTTTTGTAAAACAATTTTGAAAGAGGAAAGGTTGATACAACATTATTCATTAAGCACAAGAAGAATGACATACTTTTAGTACAAATATATATGGATGATATCATTTTTGGTGCTACTAATGAATCACTCTACAAGGAGTTTGCTAAGTTAATACAGGATGAGTTTGAAATATCTATGATGGGAGAACTTACATTTTTCCTTGGACTGCAAATTAAGCAAACTAAAGAAGGTACATTCATTAGCCAATCCAAATATTGCAAGGAGTTTCTTAAGAAATTCAACATGGACAAGGCAAATGAAATTGCCACACCTATGAGTACTTCATGTTATTTGGATAAGGATGAAAAAGGTAAGGATGTAGAACTCACAAAGTATAGAGGTATGATTGGATCCTTACTTTACTTAACCGCTAGTAGACCAGATATCATGTTTGCTGTTTGTATGTGTGCAAGATACTAAGCATGCCCAAAAGAATCATATCTTACTGCTGTAAAAAGAATAATGAAATACTTGGTTGGAACTCAAGATGTTGATTTATGATACCCCAAAGGGGTTGAATGTACTCTTGTTGGTTATTCTGACTCTGATTTTACAGGATGTAAACTTGATAGAAAAAGTACTAGTGGTACTTGTCACTTGCTTGGTAGTTCTCTTGTATCTTGGCATAGCAAGAAACAAGCAAGGGTTGCATTATCCACAACTGAGGCAGAAAATGTTGCAGCTGGTAGCTGTTATGCTCAAATCCATTGGATGAGGCAACAACTTCTAGATTTTGGTGTTATGTTAGACCATGTGCCTCTCAAATGTGATAACACAAGTGCCATTAATATTTCAAAGAATCCTGTGATGCATTCTAGAACCAAACATATTGAGATTAGACATCATTTCATTAGAGATCATGTGTTAAAAGGTGATTGTGTGCTTGAACATGTTGAAACCTCTAAGCAATTAGCTGATATCTTTACAAAACCACTTGCAAAGGAGCAATTCATACACATAAGAAGAGAATTAGGAATTCTAGACATTTCTAATTGTGTTTAAATATTGATTGATATTGATGATTCTTTGACTTACAATGTGTTTGATGAGTGAAAATTGGTTGATTGATGAAATGAGTATGTTCTATTCCATGATAATTAAGTCCTTAATGCTTTTTGATTGAAGAACATTTGTTTTAAGAATTTCTGGGTTGTCATAATCGATTAGATGGCCAAAGCTAATCGATTAGAAGCGTTCTGTCTTGACCATAATCGATTACACAGCAGCTCATAATCGATTAGTAAGCTTCTGGGTTATCACTAATCGATTAGGGTCTATGCCAAATCGATTAGAGACTTTCTGTCTTCCAGCTAATCGATTATCCACTCTTCCTAATCGATTGAAAAGGTTCTATTTTTAATGCAATCGATTACATCCTGGGTATAATCGATTAGAAAGTCTGACGTTCCAAATTCTGAAGAGACGTAATTGATTACCCATCACCCCGTAATCGATTACACATGTATCAGGTGCGCAGATTTAAATGCATAATCCTTGTGATCCTATTCCACCCAATCCTAATCCTTCTTCTAAACCCTATTTTTCACTCCTAAACCCTATAGATACCCCCCTTCACTCTTATCATCTCACACCTCCAATCCTCCTTCTCCCAAATCTCTCCAAATTTTCCAAACCTTTTCATCTTTTTCTTCTCACCATGTCTTCTTCAAGGAATGTGAAAAGAGCTAGGTCCTCTCTTGCCCAAACCAATAACCCCCTTGATTTTTCAAGGTTCTTCACCAATCCTAGAGACCTCCAAAACTTCATTCAAAAATTTTCTGAAAAGGATATCATCTCCCCTCACTACATAAATGCTGAGATTTTTGACCATCCCAGTTTCACCTTCACTCACTCCCTTCACCACTACAATCTCTTTCCTTTTCTCACTCTCAAAGAAGAAGTCTACTACCCGAAACTCATGCGATTCTTCTTCTGCAATTTAAGGCTTGTTGATGGGTTACTTAAAGCTAGAGTCAAAAATATGACTCTAAGGATCACCAATGCATAACTTGCTGAGATTACCCAACTTCCCCTCTCCAATGCTGAATTTGTTGGTGGTCATCCGGAAGATGAATGGGACTTTAATGCCATCTCAGCTCGCCAATCCTTTGGAAAGCTGACCATCCTCGCAGCAACCACAAACTGGTAGGCTATTTAACTATCAATAACCGTCTTCTTCACTTTTTCTTGGTCAAACTTCTTGTTCCCCATGGTGGAAATTATGCCTTGGTTGAAGAGGATGATGTGCTCTTAATATGGGCAATGCAAAATGAAAAAGTGATCAACTGGATTCAGCTCTTAAAATTACATATGCTCAAGGCCAAGGAGCAGCAAAAGCTTCCCTATGCCATCCTCCTCACAAAAATTTTCAAGGCTTATGGTGTTGACCTTGCTGGAGAACTTTCTAAGAAAATACCTCCAAAGGCATGCATTGGCACCCATCATCTCACCAAATGGGTATAATCTATGTCAATGGAGCTTGGCTCTCCAAGATGGAAGGCATTCATGCCAACATTCCCTTTGAAGCTCCAGCCAATGATCCTGCCTCTCCTCCTCCTGTAACTCAAGCACCACAAGGCGAACCATCTGCTCCTGCTGACCCTTTCACTTCCCTCTATGCTTACTTAGATCAGCGTTTTGAAAGAATTGATAATACCCTTCAAGAATTTCAAATGACCGAGCAACAACATTTTGAGCTTATGGAGCAGCGCTATGAGGAACTCTCCAACAAGATTTCTGAATTGCACTTTTTCAATCTCGATAATTAGACTCTCATTGTTTTATTTGCTTTCACTTTCTACATTATTTCCCTTTCTGCATTTTTCAATATGTACTTCCCTTTTAATCAATGAATAAAATTTCCTTTTAGTCTATGATGCCTTATTTGTTTTTGATGATTACAAAGAGGGAGAAGATATATAAGTGTTAGTGTTCTTCCATAAACAATAAGTGGTCAATAGTGGTTAATAACAAGTGAAATATGATAACAAGTGGGCTCTAAAATCAAATGATCATGTATGATTAACAAGTGGTTCTAAAATCATATGATTTTGACTAATGCTAAGTAGTTAATTATTCACTTTCATGATTCTTAAAGTTATGCATAAACTCCTCAAGAAAGGGGGAGAAAACTCTATTTGGACTAACACCCTCATGAGATGAACATTGTTTGTCATCATCAAAAAGGGGAAGAATGTGTTTGAATATATATTTTAGGTTATATGATTTTAATAATGACAAAGAAATTAAAGAATCATGACAAAGAGTATGAGTTTTATCAAACTTCAAAAGAGAAAAACTCCTGCAATATGAAAATGAAGAAAAACTAAGAGCCAAGCATCAGATCTGAAAAATGCGCAAGCTAATCGATTACAAGACCATGGCTAATCGACTACAAAGCTTTTGTCTGTCACACAATCGATTATAAGGTCATTCCTAATCGATTATACAGATTTTGTTTATTACCTAATCAATTGCACCAAGGAAACTAATCCATTATTGAACTAAGAAATTGAATAAAAAGCATCAGGTGCATCTTTTAATCGACTACAATGCTGCCACAATCGATTACCAATGTTCTGTAATGTTACTAATCGATTACAAGATACGAACTAATCGATTACAGAGTTTGTGTTTGTCCCATAATCGATTGCACATGAGTCATAATTGATTACCATACTATGTAACAAAATCAAATGCATCAGGTGGCACTCATGATCGATTACAAGGTATGAACAATCGATTAGCAAGGTTCTATTTCTTGGCTAATCGATTACAGGGGAAAGGCTAATCGATTACCAATCCAATTACACTAAAGAATTCGAAGTGTAATTGATTACAGCTCGAGGCGTAATCGATTACGATAGTGTCAGATCTTGGGGAAAAGCATTTTAAGTGGGAAACCAGCTCACTTCTCTATTTTCTATAAGATGCCCATGCTGTGCAATGGCTATGAAGACTCTAGGGCACCTCTCCAAGGCCTATAAATGCAAGACTTATTCAAGCTATGCAACATATCAAAGGGAAATCATTTATAGCTTACATTTGTGCCTTGTGAGTTCTATTTCTTTGTGTAGTTTCAATTTCTGAAACTTAGAGCTTAAATTTATAAATCCTCTCTTGTTGAGAGTTATCATTGTTAGAGCTTTTCATTTGCTTATCTACTCTATTGAGAGAGTCTATTGATTGTAAATCAAACACCAAAACACCAAGGTTTTTCACTCTAGGTTGAGTGGTCACAAAGGTTAGGGTACAACCTTTGGGTATTGAGAGTTTGAGAGATTGGGTGGGTTGCCCTTGTGCTAGTGAGGATTGAGTTCTTGAGTGTAGGACACTAGGAAGCTGCAATTGCTCATAGCTTGTATCTCTAAACTTTAATAGTGGAAATCCTTCAAGTGGGTTGCTTGAAGGCAAGACGTACACCGAGTTGGTGGAACTCGTTAAATTGGTTTACAAGCTTCTCTTCCCTACTCTCTTGCATTTACTTATTGCATTTGGTTGGTATATTGATTTGATTATGATACTATTGCTTGAACTTGAGTAATTAGGCTAAGTTAAAGTGTTTCACACCAAGTGTTTGACATATTGCCTAAGTAACATTTGCACATTGTTTTACATTGATTCTTGCACTACACTTGCTATCTCTTGCATACAAGCATATTTTGTGAAAAAAGGAATCAACTTTAAAGGCATTCTAAAGAAACGTTTTAAACACTCAATTCACCCCCGTTCTTGAGTATTGAGGCCACTTGAACAACAACAGCTTCAACCTAAAAATATTTTGGTAAGGCATTTTCACAAAGCATTGTTCTAGTCATCTCTAACAGACTTCTGTTTTTCCTTTTCACAACACCATTCTGTTAAGGTGTTCTTGGAGAAGAAAAGGTATGAGAGATGCCAGATTTATTATAGATTTTTTCAAAAATTTCATTTTCAAATTCTCTACCATGATCACTTCTTATTATACCAATGCATACACCTTTTTCAGACTCAATTTTCTTATGAAAAATTTTGAATACTTGTGCAGACTCATCTTTGTGAGCTATGAAATAAACCCATGTCATTCTGGTGTAATCATCAACAATGACAAAACCATATCGTTTCCCAACAAGACTTTGAATTTGGGATGGTCCAAACAAATCTTAATGTAATAGTTCAAGTGGTATGGTAGTAGAAATAACATCTTTATTTTTAAAAGAACTTTTGTATTGTTTGCCCTTTTGACATTCTTCGCATGGTTGGGATCCATTGAATGAAATTCTAGGAAGTCCCTTAACTAATCCTTTTATGTTAAGCTTTGAAAGATGTTTCATGCTAACATGTCTAAGCTTTTTGTGCCAGATCCACTTTTCTTTAGACGATGAGAAAAGACAGGTTACATTTTGACTATATAGTTCACCCAAATCAACCTTGTAGAGGTTGTTATGTCTATTTGCTGAGAAGATAGTAGTTCCATCATGATTGATGATTGCACACTTTTCTTTATCAAATGAGACCTTGTAACACTGTCACAAAATTGACTTATGCTCAGTAGGTTATGCTTTAGACCTTCGATAAAGTAAACATTTTCAATTACAGGGGAGGGAATGTTACCAACTTTACATATCCCAGTTATTTGACCAGACTGGTTTCCCCCAAAGGTAACTTTTCCACCTTTAAAATTTTCCAGTTTTAGAAACATAGACCTTTGCCTGTCATGTGATGTGAGCATCCACTGTCCAGATACCAGTAGTGTCGCTTTGCCTTTGTCCTTAAGCACATCTAAAATAGGAATAATCATTGCCTTTGGTACCCAGAACTTTTTGGGTCCTATAAGGTTAATGTTATTTGCATTCTTCCTTTTTCTTTTTAAGCAGTCTTGAATCACATGACCATGCTTCTTACAATAGTTGCATTTAGCATGTTTATGCTTAGCTTGAGAAGATGAAGAGGGATAACTCTTTTCTTCAAAATCAGTTTCTTCAACATACCCGAGACCAGGTCTTTTGGAACTTCCTTAGGATTTACCCATAAGTTTTGTTTTTAAAAAAATTTTTAGTTCCATTTACAAATCGGGCCAGGTCTGTAGTAAGCGTGCTTACTTTTTATTGAAGAGACTTGATCTCATTTTCTTGATAGATACAACTAGCATCTAAACTGTTTAGTTTAGTTTTCAAAACGTCATTTTCTTTTTTGAGCTTATATATCTCTTTAGGATACATCTTTTCTTTCTCATCAAGTTCTTTAAGAAACTCTTGATCTGAATCTTTTTTCTTTTAGTCAGATATTATATCTTCATATGAAGAAATAGTTTCAGATTATTTCTTTTTCAACAGTTTATAATTTTTCAAAAGAATTAAAAAATCTTTAAAAAGAGCTTTATAATTTTCTTTAAGTTCAGATTAATTTACCTCCTCTGATTCAGGCTCATCTAAACTTACTTCAAATTCTGAATCTGATTTGGCCATAAGACAGATCTGAGCAGACTGTCTCTTCTTTAGACTCACTTGTATTGGTTGAATCTTCATCATCCCAGGTGACGAGTCCCTTTTGCTTCTTAAAGAATTTTTTTTCTCTTCTGTCTATTCCTTCTTTGTTCAGAAGATGACATTCTACTACTATGTGTCCTGGTTTCCTACAGTTGAAATATTCTAAAATAGAGTAATCAGTCTCAAACTTAAATTGACTCCTACCTCTAGGTTCTTTTCTGTTGAACCTTCCAGCTCTACCTTTCTTTCTTTTTAGAAGTTTGTGGAATCTTTTGGTGACAAGAGCCAACTCTTCATCAATGTCCTCATCTCCTTCATCAAATGCAAGTTTTGAGCTAGTTGACTCCTTAACTTTGGACTCCTTGCACCTTCTAGAAGTCTCTTTAGACTTTAAGGCAATATTCTTGGAAGATAAAGGCTTTGACACTTCCTTCTGGTTAAGCTTCAGCTTATGAACTCTTAGAACTCCAAGAAGTTCATCTAGAGTCAGAGTGCCAAGGTCTTTTGCTTCCTCTAGAGAAGCATACTTGGCATTAAACTTTTCTGGGAAGCATCCCAGAAGTTTCACATTGATATCTTTAGTTGATGGTGTAAATCCCAGGGCTTTGAGCTCATTGAGCAGAGTCTGAAATCTCCCAAACATTTGATCAACAGACTTGTATTCCTCCATTCTAAAGTTGTCATACTTTTTGGTTACCAGGATTTTCTTGGAATGCTTAACATTGGAGGTACCTTCGTAGTTGCGCTTAAGAGCATCCTAGATTTTTTTCACAGATTTATAGTTGTAAACCTTGTTGTATTCAGACTTGCCCAGGGCACAAATTAAGAGAAATCTAGATTTAGCATTTAATTCCATTTTTTTGAAGTCAGCAATGGACCACTTATCTTCAGGAACTGGTTTTCCTTCATTGTCCATAGGGGCTAGTTCATCACCTTTTATGATTATCCCCCATAGAGCATACTGAGTAGACTTGATGAACATTTCCATCCTTTCTTTCCAGTAGGCATAATCTTCACCAAGGAAGGCTGGAGGTCTATTCATGGAGGAGCCTTCAACAATAAGTTGATCTTGAGAAGCGGCCATGGATCTTAATCTTTTTTACTCGAGGGAGTAATTAAACAAAAGGACAAGCTTTGATACTAATTGATGGTTCAGAGTTAGATTTAGAAAGAGGGAGGGTTAAATAAGTCTTTAACTCTTTTTTGATTTTACAGACACTGTATGATTTAAAAAATTAGAACAAACTAGAGAAGGGAAAAAGAATCATGCAACAGATTTATACTGGTTCACTTCTAGAGTAGAAGTTACGTCTAGTACCTTAAGACTTGAAGGATTTCCACTATTATAAAAACACCTTTTACAATTACAGCACCAGACCAGTGCCTCAAGTATTTTTGACTCCAGCCACTTCTGGCTTATACCCAAGTATTGTTTCAGCGAGCCACTCCTGGCTACAGACACCCAAGTATTCTTTCAAAAGCCTCTTCAGGCCACTCAGTGTTTCTCACACTAACAGACTCTGACAACACACCAGATTCTACAGAAAGGAATGATAAAGAGTTTTATGTTACAACAGATAAATCAGTGTACATATATATAAAATATTAAGATGGGTATACTGAGCTATAAACTACTATAAATCATGGTCTGCTAGAAGCAGAATTACAAAAAAGACTTATATAGTAGATACAAGAACTTAGAAATTTTTCAAAGAAAGTCCTTCAGACTTTTTGGTTCTTGTGAGAGAGATTGGAGAATATTTAATACTATTGGCAAAAGTCTCTCTGCGTTTGAAAACTTCTTGTATTTATAGGCTTCCTTGAGATAGTCGTTGGTCCAGCTTTGAAAATGTTGATCTTCTCAAGAATAGTACAGGTAGCGTTTGCAGAGACATGCTTTAGAGATATTCACATAAAAGGGTTACCTCGATAGTCTTTATAGAAAGATCACTTTTTTCTTATCTATTTTAAGCAAACTGGTACAACTTTATAGTCGTTGACCTTTAGGCTATCTGACTTGCACAGGTTCAGCTTTTGTTGACATCTTGGGATACACGAGGCAGTTTTCTTGGTTTATGCAAGCAGGCCTTCAACTTTTCCATTCATTACTTCTTTAAGGAAAGACACAGAGTTGGTGTGATAAAGTCCTTGTAACTCCTTATTTAGAGAGGAAAGATCCTTTTCAGATGCTTTTAGACGAGGAAAGAGAAACTATCTCAGGGTCTGTAGCTTCAGAAGATTTTGATTCAATGAAACCTTCAGTGAGTACAAACTCTCCTTTTCAAAAGCAAATTGAGTTTCACGGACCCCCCTGTTTTATAGACTAGATCACTACGGACTTCTTGTCACACTTGAATAGAATAGTTAAGTACACCAAATATACATACTTCATTTTAGCTAAGAGTCTTGATGTAAATTATTAACAAATCATAAGGGTTCAGACTTCTTAGTCTTGAATTCATACTTGATTCTAACAAAACTCAAAAAATTAAGTTTTTTATTCTATTTCTTCTTATATTACATACCTACGTACCGGAGGGAGGGAGTATATTTTTGCATTTATGTCAAATATACCAAATACATAATTTCATTTATTTGGGCATATAATATTTGGTACATTTTCTAATTTGGAGAGAAAAAAAGAAAAAATTAAAATGTAAAAATATGGAGAAAAATTAAAAAAAAATTAAAGAGAAAAAAGAAAAATGAAAAATTAAATATAAAAATGTGAAACGAGAAGATAAAGAGAAAAATAAAAAGGAAAAATTAGGGGGAGAAAAAAAAAGAAAACTATATTTTTTAAATTGATGGTTGGGTATTCATCTAAAAAACAAAGTTAATGAATGATTTGGATGGATTTAATTAATTAAGATTATGAATTGGATGAATATTTTAAAAGTTTTAAAAGGAATCATAAATAAATTAATTGATGAATTTTGTCCATCAACTAAATTTTAACTTAGATTTTATCCATACCATCCATTTAACACCTTTATCCTAATATAAGTTGGGTCAAAAGTTCTTATCAAACGATGTAGTATAATCTTAACTCTACTTAATGCTAACAATTTTAAGGAACAAATAAAACTTTGTTTGAAGTTTATTAAAGTTTACACAATTTTTAAATTACTGATTACATTTAAGCTTAATTCCTTTTGCACTAAACCCATTTAGTCAACCTATTGGTGGGAGATTGGATAGTCATTCTAAGATCTAGATTTTTAATTAATTTGGGTAAATCAATCATCTATGGTTTTTTCTGAATTAATTCATGGAAATGTTTACATTATACGTTTATTTACCGGTTTGATGTAGTAAGTTTATAGCTTTTTCTAGAGTTTACGGTTTTTTGAAAGCTAGTAAAGGTGTTTGATGAACACAAAAAATAAGCAATTTTTAAGTTTGTTTGGCAAAACGAGCTTATAGCTTATAACTTTTGGGGAACTTATTGAAATAGAGTTGTTTGTTAAAATTAGCTTAAATTGTGTTAAATAACTTTAAAAGACATATAATATTTTAATTATGAAAGAAATAAAAATTGTAATTAAAGAAAGATATAAATGATAACGAAACAATTAATGAGAGAGTTTATAGCTTTTGAAAAGTCAAGACCTTAAGTAGCTTTCCAACTCCTTATTTTTTGTCTTCACCAAACAACTAACTTTTGAAAAGTCATAAGTTTTTCAAAAAGTTATAAACTTGTTACACCAAATGGATATTTTGAAAAGCTACTTAGCATAGCTTATGACATTTTAAAAGTTATAAGTTCCCTCCTTAATTACTTGGTTATCCTTTTTAACATTATATTTTTTAAAAAGAATCACAACTTTTATCTTTTACATAATTAAAATATTATATGTCCTTTAAATTCATTTAACATAATTTAGCTAATTTTAACAAGCAGCTTTATTTAAATAAACTCCTTAAAAAATTATAAGCTACCCAAAATGTAACGTCCCCTTATCAATTCCTAAAATTTATCTGGGGATCTGGTAAGATCAAAGTAAATTTTACACCTTTTAAATTTCCCCAGCAATAAACAATAGGAACCTAAGGGTCATGCCACACACAACGCCCAAAAACTCCCTTCAGGGGCCCTGGTAATCTATTACACCAACCCTGTAATCGATTACATGGCCTTGGTAATTGATTACACAAAATTGGTAATCGATTACACAAAAAATGGTAATTGATTACACAAAACTGGTAATTAATTACGCAAAATTGGTAAACGATTACATAAAATTGGTAATCGATTACCAGAGACTGACATGCACAAGAAAACAACACTGTTGTCTAGTAATCATCCATGTAATCGATTACCATGATAGTAGACCTACCAAAAATGCCAAATTTGGCATTCTAACCAACTTCCAACCTATCTAACTTGCCCATTTCAACTCCGATTACTACAAAACTCCATGGACACTATATTTCCCTTATTTAAGACCTGCTGGCGCAGTTCATACTCAAAAATCCCTTCATATGCACAATATATGTGTTGGAAGTCCCACATCGCCTGCCTCATAATATTTCACACGGTTTAAATACCTGTTGGGCCATTCCAACCATTGTGAATTGGTTTTGGGATGGAACCTTTAACATGGTATCAAAGCCAGAGCATTCTTTCTGGTTCTTATGGGCCAAGAGTTGCCTTTTCGTTATGGGTCAAAAGTTACCCTTTACCTGGTCCGGAAGGCTTTGTTAGAGGGGGCATGTTGGAAGTCCCACATCGCCTACCTCATAATATTTCGCATGGTTTAAATACCTGTTAGGCCACTCTAACATTGCCAATTGGTTTTGGAATGGAACATTTAACAATATGTGTGCAAAATACAATTTCAACCAAACTTGACTAATACCATACTCATTACTTAACAAATGAACTCCAAATCAAACAACGGTCATGCACACAAGTTCTAGATGACCTTGGGAACCTATTGGCACCCTCCAGGGATTCTAATTCCCACCAGATCTCAAATTCACCAATGCAGTTACTAAATTTTCTAACTTGTCACTTATAAATGCAATTCTATCTATCTATCGTCAATTTGTCAATTCCATCACCATTCTCAAAATAACTACACAATATGCCTATGTCATACACATATAACCACAATTCACTTGCCCATAATAATTTAGCATCAAATCAAACATGGCTCAATGCCAATTAACGCACCAACTTAAATACATAACACTTGAAGATACATAATCCATCACACCTAGGAATTAAACATTCATCATCATGCAAGTATCAAGTCCATGAAATTCCTAAATTTAAACATTCACCCTCATACATAACAAAATCTAGTACTCAACATAATACTACAATATCAATTACTACAAGGATCACCATTATAATTACAAAGTCCTTTCTCCCCTTCCTTGGCATCAACTCCTTACTTGGCGCTTCCCTTCGGGGCATCTATGATCTCCCTATCATTGGTTACTAAAAAGAAATAAACAACAGCAAGGGCAAGTGCTAGAAATCATAATTAATATAGAACTTACTATATAAGTTGTAACACCCTAATTTTTAATAAATAAATAAACCCAAAAACAGGAAATTTTTTTTTTCCACAAAACGACCACTGGTCAATCGGCATAGAAAAGAAGAGGAAGGCAAGGGAAATGAAAGAACATTCATACGCATAGCACTCGGCGGAAGGGACAAGGCTTGAACCGACCCATTCGGTTCAACGAAATACATCAGCGCTTGGGCGAAATCCATGACAACGCGGACTTGCTCAAGCAAGGCCCAACGTCACTTGAGCGAGGTATGACAATGCAACAGCGGAAGGAGGAAGTGCTCAAGCGAAACCTAACACCCGCATCCACTCGCTTCAGCGTGATCCCACACGCTTGGGCGAAGCAGCCCTAGTCGCTCGGGCGAGGCACGATTCACCTAAGCGATGCCAACACAAAAGCCTTCCCAACCCACACTCGCTAGAGCGAGTACCTTGCTCGCTGGAGCGAGGAGCCACACTCGGCTAAGCAGACGCTCGGGATCCAGAATTATCCTTCAACTCATTCACTCGGAAAATGACAGCTAACTCACTCGGCATCCCACAACTGATCACTCGGAAATCAGGTAGTTAAGTCCCACTCAGACTTATTCAAAACTCAACCGCTCAGGTTACAGATCCTCGCTCACTCGGATTATAAATATCTTACACTCAGAATTATTCCATTCTAAGCCACTATACTAACTTCTCTCTCAGAAGAGGATCGCTCAGGGTTTTCACTCGGGAATACGAACTCTTCCTCACTCGGGTTTACTTATATTTCTCACTCGGTAATGACCGCTCTCATTAACACCCGGGGGTTCTCTCACTAGATCTTACGTAGTATAGGTTCATCCAAGGTATTTTACTCAGAATCCATTGAAGTATCATCATTCGAACAAGATGGCATAGCCATTTACAGCCCCACTCGGAGTCGACTCCCCAATTATGTCTACTCGGAAACCATTAACTGAGCTATAATCTAGCCATCTACACTTCTCAGTCTACCCAAACACAAACCACTCGTATACAACATATATGTACATACATAATCATGCACTCGGAATACCCATTACTTAACATCATTCCTTCCTCAGCACCTGTTATCAACGTGAACTATATACGTATAAAAACATGCACTCGGGTCACAATAGCTCAGATTACTTATATATATATATATATATATTCATATTCATTACATCACACTGTTATTATGAGCCGGCCAAGGCTACAACTGATGAAACATGACAAATACAAAATAAGCACTCAACGGTGGGAGTGCACCTCACTCGGACCTGAGACCTTATAATCACTTCAGAGTCTAACCTGCACACACTGAAAAATGGTATAGGGGTGAGCTTTTACATATAAAGTGACAGCTATTGACTCGGACTTTACCTCAATTCTCAATTATATAATTTACCGGGTCCAATCCATAACGATATATATATATATACTGCCAATTAATATAAGAGCCAGACCACATCATTCAATCGGAATTCACACAATAACATATATTCTCAATCATAGCATCACACTGCACTCAGTAACAGTATCAATACCTGTATATTCATTCAGTCGGAATTCACTCATACGACATCATCTAGTCAGAGTTCACTCAATTCATTTAATCCATGCAATTCACAATAATCTCACTAACAATGCTCATAGACTCATGCATGCGGATCCGACTTAAACAGTGAGTTCAGTGCAGATTCCTTCCCGGTCCCTCGTCCACTAGCCCTTTCCGTGTGGCACCGGTCACCCCGTGACGTCTCAAGACCCAGCTCTAGCTCCATCGGCTACCACGGGTCCTCATGGATCTAACCAGGAATCTGACTGGAACTCATTTTATACAACTCTAGATGCCTTTCCGACCCCCTGTCCACTAGCTCTTTCCGTGTGGCACTGGTCACCCCGTGACGTCTCGAGACCCAGCTCTAGCTCCATCGGCTACCACGGGTCCTCATGGAACTGGTCAGGAATCTGGGAATCATCCCACATATGCTATCTTATGCAATTCCACAATAAGCATCCAAGCTTACCAAACGCGTCTCACACAGCCATCAATGGGTCATAACCGATCCCCCACACAGCATTTGGATTCATTCGGAATCCCATATTTCCATTACAACAACACATGCATCCATCATAATAACTCACAACAAGCAAGCCTAGGTAACCACATTACAGCATATCCACTCAACATTTTTAACAGAGTCAGCATACTTTTCCACACAGCATTCAAAATGGAAATCACGTATCAATTCACATCTCATGCATTCGGGGATAATGGTAATGCACACACGCATTCACTCAGCAAACTCATGTTTCAACAACATGAATCACAGAAATACTAACAGGCACTCAAAGACGAAATCACACAACCCTCAACCTTTCACAGATACCCCAATTCGGGAGTTGCATGCACGAACAGTCAATCACCACACATCGATCTACACATTTCACACAACATATCACATTAAAGCAAGCACCCGGGACCCGGTCATAAACCATACACTTGACATGCAAAGCGCCCACTACCTGCTATCGGGGTTCAGAGACTCCTCAAGTTGCAGTGCTGACCGATCATCCTTCTGCTACTCCTCTTCCACCAGCCTTTGAACTTCAGCGTTGATCCTGGGCCAAAGTTGGTTTTTCCTCCAACGGGTTCGTCTCCCCCACAGCTCCAAGGCACTTCCAGCACAGCCTTCCAATTGGGATACTAACAGCTCCAGGTAGAAGAAGAAGGAGAGGAAGAAGGCAATGGGGAGGAAGAAGAGGACAGGGAGTGGAACGGAGCCGTGTTGCTGTTCTCCCCCAGAAAGCTTTCGACCCTCTCGTTGTTCGAGTGGCGACGTGAATGAGAGTGAAGAAGAAGAGAAACAGGGAAGAAGAGACCATATGCACGCACGAGGAGAGCTGTCCAACGTGAATAATGAGAGAAAGAGAGAGCTGAAGTTCTTTTATGCCTCCAGGGGCACATGCGTCCTTTCACCTGCCATTTTCATTATTATTTATTCAATTACTTCTAACCAATCAGCAATTACTCTAATTAACCATTAATCCTAATTCTGTAATTAACCTTCAATTAATAGCTTAACTTCAATCGGTAATTAAATTAAAATCAGGATGTTACAGTTCTCCCCATCTCAAAAGAATTTCGTCCTCGAAATTCAAACACATGCTTAGCCTCAATGAACCACTCAGAAAATCACTGCCATACCACAATAAGCAATTACACATCTATGTTCCTCAAGTATTCATCCACTGCTTAAATCCCAGTCGGTACAATTGGCTTCCAAAGCAATTCGCCGACCGCTCCACCCAGAAAACCGAGACATCATGCTTAACACATTTCCACTCGGAAGTGGCACCATTGACTCGGAATAACATTCCTTTCTTTCACTCAGACTTACCTCAACAAACAGATCGGAATACCACAGTCATGCTCCGACTGCAACTCTTCGCTCCTCCACATTTTCGACTGCTTCGCAATTTCTAATCAGCATAAAACAACTCTTCATAGCCTTCATTACATTCGGGACTCCATTTCCCACGTAGTTACCCCCTATTCAACTCTGCCAGTTCACCCTAGCCATTGGCACTTTCCAGTTCTTTGGCCGCTTGGCCTTACATTCTCAACACCGATCAGCGT
Source organism: Clitoria ternatea (assembly GCA_037962975.1). Classification (NCBI taxonomy): domain Eukaryota; kingdom Viridiplantae; phylum Streptophyta; class Magnoliopsida; order Fabales; family Fabaceae; genus Clitoria; species Clitoria ternatea. The sequence continues at coordinate 186,116,462 of CM075669.1, forward strand.
ATTCACACCATCGGGTCTCCCGACTCAATGTGTCACTCGGCACGATCATGCGCTCACACAAAGCATAGGCTTGACATTGGGTCACATGGGACACATCTAGATGTATTCGACCATTTGGGAAGAATCCAGTCGGTAAACAACATTACCGATTCCCTAGAATACCCACTACTGACCGATTCATTTCGGATTTAGCTCTCGGATTTTCAATATTCGACCACAAAATTTCTTTCTTGACCAAAATGAACACTCAAATGAATTCCTATGTGCTTCGATTAGCACAATTCGCCTGGATTTACTTCACATATGCACTACACTAAATTCTGAAATCTTAGATTCCTGCCCATGCTTTCGGCTACTTCTATGCTTCCATCCTGAGAATTTCACTCGGTCCTCTTACACAAAACATCATTCGGGGTTCAGGGGTAATTCTCACCCGGAAATCCTTCCACTTACCAGAAATTCACTCGTAATTCGAGCCTACCTCAAAATTAAACCTGAGTTCAAGCTTAGCAGCCCCAATCAGTGACCTGAGTATAACTTCATTCAAATCCTTCACTCGGATATCTATTCCCTCGGAGACCATTCACTTGGAAACTTACTCACTCGGAATCTCATTTTCCCGTCCAGAAGGACTTTTCTCCTGGAGGATCACTCGGTTGGACATCACGAGGGTATTAGGAATTCTACACTCGATATCCTTCTACTCAGAATTGTTCCACACGGTACCATTCTACTCGGAAGTGATACACTCTGAGTCAGATCACCCGAATCTTACCCTACTCAGAATGTTATGCTTGGACATTATTCTCTTAACTTAGTAATGATTCTCTCTATAAGGTTCTACTCGGAACACCATAATTTTTACTCAGCAGTTCTCCGTCATAAGGACTTCACTTGGAATTGTCCCCACCCTTACACACTCGGAATATACTAACCTTTCCCGAGCAATTCTTCACCTTACAACTTAATTTGGCTTAAATTCCTGGTTTCCCATTTAACTTACAGTATCACTTGGTTAACCTTATAGAACTCCACTTCAGGGACAGATTTGGTCACCCCTCTTGTTTTAATAACTAATCATCGTCTTAGAAGCCAATCTATACCCAATAGCCTCTAATCCTCTCGGGGCAGACACACCAAGGTCAACAACCCTCTATCTTCATTTATATATATATAACCACATAATATTCCTTTAATATAACTCTCATCGTCACTCCGAACCGTCTGAAAGACTCGCTATCACCATAAGCAGCTACAACTTCACTTGCCCGACTCATGAATTGCTGCATCCAACTTATAGCATGACGTCTCATTCCTATAGGGTTGCAACAATCACACAGTCACTACAACGTGTACGCTGCCACAATGCCTACGGCATGAAGAGTCGTCTCAGAACAGCATGCCTCACACCGACCAGACTCGCTCAACTAATACTAATTCACACGGTAATTAATGGCAATTCACACACACATTGTAAGCAATACATCTACATCAACCTCATCATTATGCATCACATAGGGCATATCATGCAACAACAATCATGAAAATTATTTATCACTTCTGTAAATCAGTATGATGGCAATACAACAATCGGCTTCTAGCCAACACCGAGTAAATATTTCCTCTAATCTTATTCATCACAAAACCATGGCTTAGATTAAATTCTCAATTTTCAGTTATATGATAACATCACTCACTCGGGTTCATGCAATTCAATCAGGATTAAGTAATTCACAATCACACATGCTGTCATAACACGCCATGAACTAGGAAACGACACTAATATACATACAGGCACTCAGTCGGATTTCATACCAATTATTCATGGTTATATTATTGTTCACTACAGCATGTACCATAACCACAACATCGTATTGCACTTAGTAATAGCATCGATATATATATGTACTCATCCAATCGGATTTATCCAAATCAACTCCAAACCATATTAGGGGTTTCATTCACAATATCATATCCACATGTTCATATAATTCACATTGGGTCCAATGCCCATCATAAGCGTGTACACAGACATTCAATCACGCAACATAGATTACTACTACTGTAAAACGGTGCAATGGGGGTAGATTTCCGACCCCACAATTATACACCTAGTTATAAAATGACATACTAACAATCGTCTTCCAGAATGGTTTACCCTTACCTTTCTCCTAGTCGCTCGCTTGTACAACTTTCTCAGTACTGATGACTTAAACTTTGTCTGCAGCTGGTCGATCCGCGCTCCTCCCACGGTTATTTGGGGCAAATCTCCTGTTATCTCTAGTTCCATTGCCTCTGCCACCGTTCCCTCGACCATCATTTCCGCGGTTTCTCTCTCGGAAACCCCCACGGGGTGCATCAGCATTCAATCGTCGTAGCAGTGGGCAGTTAGGGCGAATATGCCCTCTCCCATTGCAATGGAAGCACACGACATCATCTCCTTCTTCACAGTCTTGGGCAAAGTGATCACCACCACATATAAAACACTTACCGTACTTTGGGCGACTACCAGAACGACCATCTTGATTACCCCTGCCTCCGAGCCTAGAAGGGAGTCTGCTCCTACCAGAGTCATCCTGTCTCTTGAAGCGAGAGTGCTGAGGCTTCAAGCAGGGGTTTGCCCTGCTACTCTGGCCCGAGTGGGCCTTGTCATCTTCTTCAAATATCCTACACTTATTCACCAATGCAGGAAAACTCCTAACCTCTTGGTATCTGCAGGCTCTCTTAATATCCGACCTCAATCCATTCTCAAATTTTAAACACTTTGAATTCTCCGTCCCCAGCTGTTGGAAGGGTGGGTAGAATAGGCATAATTCCTCAAATCTTGTCGCGTATTCTTCCACAGTCATGGACCCCTGCTTCAACTCCATGAACTCCAGTTCTTTCCGACTCCTAATTGTGTCGGGGAAGTACTTCTCTAAGAAGCATGTCTTGAAATTGTTCCAGGTCAGCTGAGTATCATCGTCAGGAAATCGGTTTCTGGCTATCTTCCACCAGTTCTCCGCTTCGTCTCGCAGCATATACACTACACATTCTACCTTCTGGGCCTCGGTACAGCGAAGACCCCCAAAGATCCTTTCCAGCTCTTGAGTCCATTTAAAGGCTGCTTCCGGGTTACGTCCTCCCTGAAATTCACTCGGCTTCCTCTTCAGGAAGCGGTCCAGCACTTGGCCATCCTCTGCTCGAGGCTGGCCCTGCCTCTCAAACACGTCCGTAAAGCGTTGAAATGCTGTGGCTATAGCCTCCATGCTTTGACGATTCGTCATTACCTATCCTGAAATTCACACCCCCTTCAAGGATAAGTTTACAATTTTACATTCTTCCGATCGGATCTTAGCCCAGCACTTAGTAACTTTAGTACATTTTACCATTTCCATATGTTATACATCCAGTCAGACCAGAAGGGAAACAACCTTCTGTCCACAACTCAATACTACATTATCAACCAGGTTCAACAAATACCATAATAATAATGACCACTTGGTCATAATGCACACAACCGCTTACGCTCGGTAAGCATACCTTGGCCTTGGACCTTTCGGTCTGCTCTGATACCAAAATGTAACAACCTAATTTTTAATAAATAAATAAACCTAAAAACAGGAAAAAAAATTTTTCCACAAAACGACCACTGGTCAATCGGCATAGAAAAGAAGAGGAAGGCAAGGGAAATGAAAGAACATTCATACGCATAGCACTCGGTGGAAGGGACAAGGCTTGAACCGACCTATTCGGTTCAACAAAATACATCAGCGCCTGGGCGAAATCCATGACAATGCGGACTCGCTCAAGCAAGGCCCAACGTCGCTTGAGCGAGGTATGACAATGCAACAGCGGAAGGAGGAAGTGCTCAAGCGAAACCCAACACCCGCATCCACTCGCTTCAGCGTGATCCCACACGCTTGGGCGAAGCAGCCCTAGTCGCTCGGGCGAGGCACGATTCGCCTAAGCGATGCCAACACAAAAGCCTTCCCAACCCACACTCGCTGGAGCGAGTACCTTGCTCGCTGGAGCGAGGAGCCACACTCGGCTAAGCAGACGCTCGGGATTCAGAGTTATCCTTCAACTCATTCACTCAGAAAATGACAGCTAACTCACTCGGCATCCCACAACTGATCACTCGGAAATCAGGTAGTTAAGTCCCACTCAGACTTATTCAAAACTCAACCGCTCAGGTTACAGATCCTCGCTCACTCGGATTATAAATATCTTACACTCAGAATCCATTCCATTCTAAGCCACTCCACTAACTTCTCTCTCAGAAGAGGATCGCTCAGGGTTTTCACTCGGGAATATGAACTCTTCCTCACTCGGGTTTACTTATATTTCTCACTCGGTAATGACCGCTCTCATTAACACCCGGGGGTTCTCTCATTAGATCTTACGTAGTATAGGTTCATCCAAGGTATTTTACTCAGAATCCATTGAAGTATCATCATTCGAACAAGATGGCATAGCCATTTGTAGCCCCACTCGGAGTCGACTCCCCAATTATGTCTACTCAAAAATCATTAACTGAGCTATAATCTAGCCATCTACACTTCTCAGTCTACCCAAACACAAACCACTCGTATACAACATATATGTATATACATAATCATGCACTCGGAATACCCATTACTTAACATCATTCCTTCCTCAGCACCTGTTATCAACGTGAACTATATACGTATAAAAACATGCACTCGGGTTACAATAGCTCAGATTACTTATATATGTATATATATTCATATTCATTACATCACACTGTTATTATGAGCCGGCCAAGGCTACAACTGATGAAACATGACAAATACAAAATAAGCACTCAACGGTCGGAGTGCACCTCACTCGGACCTGAGACCTTATCATCACTTCAGAGTCTAACCTGCACACACTGAAAAATGGTATAGGGGTGAGCTTTTACATATAAAGTGACAGCTATTGACTCGGACTTTACCTCAATTCTCAATTATATAATTTACCGGGTCCAATCCATAACGATATATATATACTACCAATTAATATAAGAGCCAGACCACATCATTCAATCAGAATTCGCACAATAACATATATTCTCAATCATAGCATCACACTGCACTCAGCAACAGTATCAATACCTGTATATTCATTCAGTCGGAATTCACTCATACGATATCATCTAGTCGGAGTTCACTCAATTCATTTAATCCATGCAATTCACAATAATCTCACTAACAATGCTCATAGACTCATGCATGCGGATCCGACTTAAACAGTGAGTTTAGTGCAGATTCCTTCCCGGTCCCTCGTCCACTAGCCCTTTCCGTGTGGCACCGGTCACCCCGTGACGTCTCGAGACCCAGCTCTAGCTCCATCGGCTACCACGGGTCCTCATGGATCTAACCAGCAATTTGACTGGAACTTATTTTATACAACTCTAGATGCCTTTCCGACCCCCCGTCCACAAGCCCTTTTCCGTGTGGCACTGGTCACCCCGTGACGTCTCGAGACCCAGCTCTAGCTCCATCGGCTACCACGGGTCCTCATGGAACTGGTCAGGAATCTAGGAATCATCCCACATATGCTATCTCATGTAATTCCACAACAAGCATCCAAGCTTACCAGACACGTCTCACACAGCCATCAATGGGTCACAATCGATCCCCCTCACAGCATTCAGATTCATTCGGAATCCCACATTTCCATTACAACAACACATGCATCCATCATAATAACTCACAACAAGCAAGCCTAGGTAACCACATTATAGCACATCCACTCAACATTTTTAACAGAGTCAGCATACTTTTCCACACAGCATTCAAAATGGAAATCACGTATCAATTCACATCTCATGCATTGGGGGATAATGGTAACGTACACACGCATTCACTCAGCAAACTCATGTTTCAACAACATGAATCACAGAAATACTAACAGGCACTCAAAGACGAAATCACACAACCCTCAACCTTTCATAGATACCCCAATTCGGGAGTTGCATGCACGAACAGTCAATCACCACACATCGATCTACACATTTCACACAACATATCACATTAAAGCAAGCACCCGGGACCCGGTCATAAACCATACACTTGACATGCAAAGCGCCCCCTACCTGCTGTCGGGGTTCAGAGACTCCTCAAGTTGCAGTGCTGACCGATCGTCCTTCTGCTACTCCTCTTCCACCAGCCTTTGAACTTCAGCGTTGATCCCGGGCCAAAGTTGCTCTTTCCTCCAACGGGTTCGTCTCCCCCACAGCTCCAAGGCACTTCTAGCACAGCCTTCCAATTGGGATACTAACAGCTCCAGGTAGAAGAAGAAGGAGAGGAAGAAGGCAATGGGGAGGAAGAAGAGGACAGGGAGTGGAACGGAGCCGTGTTGCTGTTCCCCCCTAGAAAACTTTCGACCCTCTCGCTGTTCGAGTGGCGACGTGAATAAGAGTGAAGAAGAAGAGAAACAGGGAAGAAGAGACCATATGCACGCACGAGGAGAGCTGTCCAACGTGAATAATGAGAGAAAGAGAGAGCTGAAGTTCTTTTATGCCTCCAGGGGCACATGCGTCCTTTCACCTGGCATTTTCATTATTATTTATTCAATTACTTCTAACCAATCAGCAATTACTCTAATTAACCATTAATCCTAATTCTGTAATTAACCTTCAATTAATAGCTTAACTTCAATCGGTAATTAAATTAAAATCGGGATGTTACATAAGTGAACAAGGTAATATAACCTTTATATAAACATTCATTTTCTCTCCCTTAAGTCCCTTTATGCTTTTGATCATAACAACTCACACAAACTCATTCATTAATCTGAATATATATATATATATATATATATATATATATATATATATATCCCAATCATAAAAAAACATGTCATTCTATTAATATCACCACAAGCCCATTAGGCTGTGAAAACCTTATACGCATCAATATAAATTCATTCTATTTCAACACATCATTCAATATAACAATCACTATTTCATCATCAACATGAGTCCAAATCATGCAAAACACAACTGACTCTCAAACAAGATATAACGACTCACCAATATCCAGATACTAAAAGGATCGACCTTCAGCTGGGGGTCCTACTTGACACCCCATGAACCTGACTTGGTCCACCGAGCCCGGCTTAGCTCTCCACCTTAACCACTAGGTCTTACTTGACCACTGGGTAGCTCAACTAGATCCTATTTGACCATGGGAGAAAAAAATAAGATATGAAATATACCGACGGTAGTCCCCAACCATACAAACCACATAAGTTCATTTTAAATTCTTTTTCTCTTTATTAATTAGTACAAGGCCTCATTTTTAATTACACAGGGCGGCTACATAGACCTGACCCATATTTCAAATGCCAAGGCGACCACACAAACCTGGCCCACATTTTAAATAATAGGATGGTTACACAGACCCGACCCAATCACATAATTTCATATTATCAATAATCATTAAAACATTAATCACTTAAATAAAGGGAACGGTCACGTAGACCCAGCCTACATCATACATTTTCAATCAAGTTTCACACCACTAGATAAACACCAAAACACAATCATCATAATCATCATAAAAACTTTATTCCACATACACCATATACTAACCATCACAACTCATATATTTTTAAAACCATCATTCCCTATTCATAATTTATATCATACTATCATTCATTAATTCGCATAATTTCTCATATTATTATATATCGTATGAACATAACCAAATTCCTAATTATCATCAATTAAGTTATTCTCCTTTCGAACCCCAATCAGGGTCGATACCCGATTCTAATTAATTACAACTCTGGACACCCCCTTACCCCTATTCCAAGTGTCTACCAGTTGCTTTCGGTGCCAATCGCGCCCAATGACTTGACAACCTACCGGTCTGGTTCCAATTCTGACCCCTACTTCATTTAACAGCTTCCCAAAGCTCGGTCCGCTACCTATGGTTACCGAAATAAAGAACCCATTAGCCGTTAACAACACCCACTACTTTAAAGTCCATTGTCAAGTTCTAATTTTCTGTAAAAATGTAAAAACAAAAACCCTCAAGCAAGGGTCATGCATGGCCTAGAGAGAGAAAAAGAGAGGGAGAGAGAAAACACAAAATTCAACCTACATATGCATTCACCTCGTTGCTACTATCTCAAAAACACAATCAATTTTGAGTTTTGCCCCCCAATCGAGCTCCGATTTAAACCTCACACTCATGGTTATGGAATAAAAGGAAATGGTCTTATCTGTCTTTCTCTTATATGCTTCTTATGGAAAAGAAAGGAAAAATGAACTTTTTATTTCTAATACCCTAAAGGTGATTTCATTATTTCACCTTTTCTCTTTTCTTTCTATTCTCTTTTATTACCTTTTAATAAAAAAATTTACTTTTACCATTTGGTAAATTAAAAATTTACCACTATCTTTTAATCTTATTTAAATTTACTTATTACCCACTCAAAATTAATTTTTTTAAATTTCTTATTTCAAAATAAATCTTGATTAATTTATAATAATTTAGAAAAATCCTAATTAAATCTAAATAAATTTATTTATTAGTTTTTATATATTACCAATAATTAATTTAATTACCAGGGATGTTACATACACCCCTTTAAAAGGTGTTCTGTTCAGGAATCCGGGGTCAAGATTGAACGTCTTGACCGGGGTCAAAGTCTAAGTATCCTGTCTGTTGTTACCTCGCTAACTCAATTTTCACACCGTCTCAGTGGAGTTCAGTATTATATACCTAGGTTCAGTGGGAATCCGAGGTTCTTCAAGTAATGGTGACAATTGATGTTTAGTCCATACTAGAGTAAAAGACCACACCGGAGGTGTACCTACAAAAGATTCTCCGATGCTTAAGTCAGTATAGTAACTAAGGTAATATGGTATTATGGAGGTAACTTACTAGATTTGTTTAGATCCTTCTTCAGTAATAAATGAGTTGTATTTATAGCATTTACCTTAGTTTTGGAAGTGATTTGACCATATTCCTAACTTACTATAGATACAGTGTCTGCAGGGTCAGTTTGCCCATACCTTCTCTAACTCGCTGTCTGATTGTCAGTTATAAACCGGGGTTAAGGGAGGAATCCATAGTTAACCAATGGTTTCAGACTTCGATCATGACTTGCCAGCTTTCTCAATGATGTGGCGTGATGTTTCTGGACCTCGGCCTGGCCCTTGGTTACCACCCCAGATCATTTGCCCCTTAGTTTATTTTTGTAGTGTTACTATAATAAGTGAACTATTTAAAGTCCGGTTGAAACATTTGTCAGGGTGTAGGTACCGATGTGCTAACACAACCGGGGTCAGACGTACTTTGGGTTAGGTGAGGCATTTAATGCACATCACCTATAAAGCTGCCATTTCACGTAGATTGCTGACGTGTCATGTCATGACTGGTCGTATATTTAATGCGCCTTTAGATAACGTCATTCCCAGGCGAAATGAAGCTCCTTTTTGGGCTGTGACGCTTCATCTTCTACTTCGTCCTTGGACCGTGACGGTTGAACTTCGGCCCATGCCTTTTTCTGCCTATAAAAGCAAGCACCTCTGCTACTTCATTTTATTCATTCATTTATCGAAACTCTGCTCAACCGCCCTCTATTTTTGTTTTCTCACTTCGTCCTGGCTCATACTCGAAAGACCGCTCACATCATCCCTACAGGTAGCCTCTAAAAATCCTTCTTTTTACCATGTCTTCCTTTTCTTCTAACCACGGCCAGGAACAAGATTCCTCTTGTGAAATTATATCAAACCCTTTGATTTCTTGGCCACCCGAGGTTCCTCGTCAAGGACCTCGACTTACTCAAACAGATATCCGTAGGTGGATGACTCCGGTTAACTTGGGCTTAACCTCCCGGGCGGAGTCTTCCACTTTCGGAGTTCAGAATCCTCCTTCACCTCTTCCTCTTGTATCTCTGGACCAGAGTGATAACTCTAGCGTAGTGCATTACTACGCTGATGATACTGACTTTTATTCACATGTCCCTTTTTTAGCGCACGTTGTGACCATGGACGCCACCGGCTTGTCAATTTTGAGAAACGACCCCAACGATACCTTTATGATCACGGATAAGGTGAACTGGCTAGCTCATAAGGCTAAAGATCCCTATTTCTGGGTCAATCAGGACGTACTCCCTATCTTCAGCCACCTCGCCCAGCCTACAGAGAGGTGGAAGTTGAGATCGAGTATCATTGGCACGCCAAGAAGTACGCCCGCTCATTTACCCTTTTTGACCCTACACTCATAGAGTGGATCTACCACATCCCGAGGGACCGATTCATTTATTTCCACAATTACACAATAAGCAAGATGGGAGTCTGGTTCCCCTTGAACAAGTTTGAGACACGAGTGCTGCGTTTTTTAGACATCGCCCCCAGCCAACTCTACCCCAACGCTGGGCCTTGGTTCTCTCTCTTGAAGTTTTGGGCAAGCACCTAGGCTTCACCCCCACCGTCGCTATCTTTTTCTGGTTTGCCCACGTGATGCGCCGAGGTAGAACTAGAATGGGATTCGTCAACCTGAGGTGTCAGAGTGACATCATCAACTTTGAGGCCTTTGCGGATTCCTGCAAGATCGTCGGAGGCTCCTTCAAGAACTCCTTCCTAAAACTTTACATTAAAGGGATGGAGCCTCCTTTCTAGAAGGATGAACAAGGTCGGTTCAGGATCCACACCTGCTGAACTTACAAGCATTTCTTGATGGAGAGTTCGGCTTACGCCGTTGACGAGTCCTCCCTCTCTAAGTCTGTCAAAATGGTGGTTGACACCCTCCACAATATCTCCTGAGGTGCCCCTATCAACTGTCGCTCTCTCCTTAGCACCACGGAGACTTGGAATGAGTATCTCGCTTATTTGGGTATATACCCATCTCTATTTCTGTTTTCATATATTTATGTACCATAGTTCACTTATTGTCCTTTATGCTGTTCAGGGAACATGAGTGCTGCTACCCTAGAAAACCTCTGCAAGTTGATAGAGGGGTCCGTAGTTGACACTACGGCTGAAAATAATGTCACTCCCAAGATGAGGAAGTCTTTCGGGCTCCAAATCCCTGGTGGGGTGATTAACATCGAGGACGCCCCGGGGAAGCGGAAAGAAAATGAGCATGCTGCCGGGGCATCCAAGAAGCAAAGGGTGAACCCCATCCCTCAAGCAGTGGATTAGGGTAAGGAGGTGGCGACTGAGACCCCGGTGGGTGATGATATTCCTCCCCCTCCTCGTCCCGGTATGGAGGCCCTAGAGGAGTTAATAACTAGGACCCTTCCCCCAGACTCCCGCTTCGAACTCCCTTACCACCTCAAGCCTAGGTTAGAGAAGAAAGATATCACATTTGCCTTGGAGACGGCGATGTGGTATAACATCAAAACTCTCTCTGCCATCTATTCCGCCGCTACCGACGGTCCAAAGTTAGAAGTGGATCGTCTGAAGGATAAAAACTCCCACCTTTTCAAAGATTGTAGCTGGGCTCATCAAAGGATTAAGTCCCTCAATGAGTCTAACCAGGCTTTTCATCTGTCTGAGGAGAGTTGGAAGAAAGAGAAGGACGGACTACTCAGGAAGGTGGCCGAACTAGAGGTCGAAGTGACCGATTTTCACAAAAAGAATGAAGAGCTGTCCATGGCGGTCACCAATGAGCAAAACAAGTACCAGGAGGATATGTTGCAGTTTGTTCATGCTGCCATGGACTCCTTCAATCATGCGGTCTGCTAGGTAATCCACCGGAACCGGGATGCCCCTCTTAACCTGAACGGGATTAGTTTTTTCAACCAATTCCAGAATGGTGAGTTGGTGACCGAAATGGGTGGTCAATCCTTCTCTCCTTCTGACGAGCCCTTCAAGCTTCGTCCTTTAGCGGCGGGGGAAGACAACGGTCTTAGGGACCCTAGTGCTGAGAAAGCTGACGTCGGATCTGAGGGCGAAGAGGAGGAAGGCCTTCCACCAAATTTATAGTTTTATTTCTGCTCTGTAGGCGGGATGAGCTCAACCCATTTTGAATTTTGATTCCTTTGGCCGTAGTGCCGCTTCTTTTGTAATTACTTATCAATGATAGTGTTTCATTTTTATCATTTTCGTTGTTATGAATTGGTGTCTATGTAAATGATTTATTCTGAAGTTATCAAACTATTTCGTGATTTCTTTAGCACATTTAATGAAAATTTTACCATTTTGGGATTCTTGGACTACTCCGGGATTTAATAAAACTTAACCACTCTGGGGTTTAACAATACTTAATCACTCTGGCACCCTTAGACCACTCCGGGGTTTAATAAAACTTGACCATTCTGGGGTCCTTAGACCACTCTGGGGTTTAATAAAACTTGACCACTCTGGGTTCTTTAGACCACTCTGGGGTTTAATAAAACTTGACCACTCTGGGGTCCTTAGACCACTTCGGAGTTTAATAAAACTTAACCACTCTGGGGTCCTTAGACTACTCCGGGGTTTAATAAAACTTAACCACTTTGGGGTCCTTAGACCACTCCAGGGTTTAATAAAACTTAACTACTCTAGGGTCCTTAGACCACTCCGGGGTTTAATAAAACTTAACCACTCTGGGGTCCTCAGACCACTCTGGGGTTTAATAAAACTTGACCACTCTGGGGTCCTCAGACTATTCCGGGGATTAATGGAAACTTGTAGAAGATTACTGAAAGATGTTATCATTCATATTCATGAAACTATATATCATTGATGAAATAACACCCCGACTACATAACTCATTAAAAGCCTCCCAAGTAAACCCTATGGGAAAAGCCTTGGGTAGGGAAAAAGAGTGCATGACTTGTAGTGTCGGTTAGCTGTAATACACTCAGAGGTTCTTTACATTCCATTTATTCTTAAACACCTCTCCCTCTAAAGTTTCCAACAAGTACGCTCCTCCTGGTGTGACTTCGTTTACCCGGTATGGCCCTTCCCACGTCGGTGCCAATTTTCCCTAGTATGTGAAACGATTTCCAACCGATGCTTTCCTTAGGATGAGGTCACCTACATTAAATCTTCTTTGCTGGACCTTCACATTGTATTGTAATTGTAGCTTTGGGTTTAACAGCTTGATCCCAGACAAAAGCTGCTTCCTTGACTTCAGGTAGCATATCCAACTCATTCCTTATCCTTTGGTCATTGTCCATCGTATCAAGTTGTTAGACCCTTAAGAAAAAATAAATTTATTTCCATTGGTACCACTGCGCCTACTCCATACACCAATCAGAATGGGGCCTCGCCAGTAGATGAGTACGGAGTTGTCCGATGTGCCCACAAAACATGACATAATTGGTAGGCCCATTCTCCTTTCGCTTCACCAAGGCATTTCTTTAACCCCTTTAGGATTTCTCTATTTGTGACCTTGGCCTGACCATTGGGGTTTGCTGGTGCTCAACTAATGAGAATACTTGCTTAATCTGGCGTCCGTCAAGCAAACTTTTGAATTTGGCATCTATGAACTACATCCCATTATCTGTTATTACTCTCCCCGGTATTCTGAATCTTATGATTATGTTCTCATAAAAGAATGTTCGTGTCTTTTCCGCAGTGATATGCACTACTGCTTCCACTTCAATCCACTTTGTAAAATAGTCCACCCCAACTATTAGGTATTTCACTCCACTCGGCACTTTTGGGAAAGGTCCCAAAATATCCATGCCCTATTGGTGGAAGGGCCATGAGACTACGGATGTGAATACTTCTTCAGTTGGGACATGGTGCTCATTGCTATTCTTTTGGCATGCATCAAATTTTTTAACATACTCCACTACGTCCTTGGCTATAGTGGGCCACCAATAACCTGCCCTTAATACTTTCCTGGCCAGGCTCCTGCCTCCGCAGTGGTTTCCACATGTCCCTTCGTGCACCTCGGATAGGACTTCCTCGACCTTGGCCTCGTTTAGGCACCTTAGGTAAGGTGCGTCAATCCTCTTCTAAATAGGCCTCTGTCTATCAATGCGAAATTTGGCAGCTCTTTCTTCAACTTCTTCCTTTTGACTGGGCATTCCAGAAGTTGTCAACTTTCCATGTATCGAATAATTGGAATGACCCAGGAGTCTTCTGGATGTGCTCTGAATTGGATGGCGTACACTTTAAGTGGGTTTGAAATACTTGGAATAGCTAAAGTGCTCTATATAACCGTAGTCGTACATCCCACCTTTTTTGTACTTGCCAACCGAGATAGAACATCGACTCTAACGTTTTCCTCTCTAGGGACATGTTTAAATTCCATATCATCGAACCTTTCTCCTAACTCCTTAACCATCGCCATGTATTGTTGCAACAACGGCTCCTTCGCTAGATAACTTCCATTGATTTGCGAAATTACCAATTGTGAATCGCTATAAAGCACCGCCGTGCGCGCTCCTACATCTATAGCCACTCTAAGTCCTGCCAAGCTTGCCTCATACTCCGCCTGATTATTTAATGTCTTGAAATCAAATCTGAGGGATATTTCAACACTCACCTCGTCTTCGCTCTCAATTACTACTTTGGCCCCATATCCTTTTACGTTTGATGAACTATCGACGTAAATTTTCCAATGCTCCTATGGTATTGCTAGGGCTTCTCCAGTTAATTCTGTCACAAAGTCCTCCAGGACTTGAGCTTTTATGGTAGTCTGGGGTTCATAAGAAATATCAAACTCTGATAGCTTTATTGCCCACTTCGTCATTCTTCCTGCCAGGTCGGGTTTATGAAAAACCGTTCTTAAGGGGAGATCCATCCGGACTGTGATTGGATGTGCATGAAAGTATTGTCTTAAATGTCGGGATGTCCAGACTAATGCCAAAGCTGCCTTCTCCAATTTCTGATACCGTCCCTCCGATCCTTGTAGCACTTTCCCAATGAAGTACACCAGTCTCTGGCCCTCAACTGTCTCTTTAATCAGTGCGGCTCCAATTGCTTCATCAGACACGGATAGGTAAACAGATAACTTCTCCCCGGGGTCAGGCTTTGTTAGCACTGGTGGGTTTGCCAGAACTTCCTTCAACTCTTGAAATGCTTTCTCCTATCCTTCTCCCTATTGAAACTCCTTATTCTTCTTTAGTGCTTTGTAAAGGGGTAATGACCGGGATAGAGCCACCATATTTCCATTCAATGATTACACCTCCCTTACATTGGTTGGACTTCACAACTCTCTTATTATCTTTCATTTGTCAGGATTAGCCTCTATACCCCTTTGTGTTAGCATGAATCCTAAGAACCTCCCTGTTGGTACTACGATCATGCATTTTAGTGGGTTCAACCTCATATTATAGAGCTGCAATCTCTAGAATACCTTTCTCAAATCTTCAATATAGTCTCCCTCAGCCGGGGTCTTGGTTATTATATCGTCAACATACACTTCGACTATTTTTGACCTCATTCCGTCAAATACCTTATTCATCATTCTCTGGTAGGTGGCTCCTATATTCTTCAATCCAAATGGCATAACGGTATAGCAGAAGACTCCCTTTTCATTCACAAATGCCTTCTTATCTTTATCCTCTTTCCACATAGGAATTTGATTATAGCCGGAGTACACATCCATGAAAGATAGGAATTGGTACCCTGACGAATCATCCACCATTTGATCAATGCTTGGTAAGGGGCACAGGTCTTTGAGACAACGCTTGTTTAGATTTGTAAAATCCATGCATATCTGCCATCTGCCATTAGCCTTTTTCACCATTACCATGTTTGAGACCCAGGATAAGTATTACACCTCTCTTATCAATTCGGCCTTTAGTAACTCTTCAGTTTGCTCACATGCCGCTTGCTGCTTTTCCAGACCCAGTCTTCTTTTCTTCTGTGCCACCGCTCTTGACTCCGGATACACTGCCAACCTATGACAGCAGAAGTTCAGGTTAATTCCTGGCATGTCGGCCGCAGTCTATGCGAATAAGTGCTTAAATTCTCTAAGTAATTTGACCAGCCACTCTTCCATTCCTTGATCTAAGGAATCATTAATTTCCGTGCCCCTGGCTAGGTCTTCTTCCAATATCACATTCTTGACTCCTCCTTCAGGCATTGGTCTCTGAGGATTCTCGGGGTCTAACCTCAACTTTTCTCTTGGGTCCAAGTCTATTAAATTTACGGACTTCGGTATTGGTCTGCCATCGTTCAATCTCTTCCTCTTTATTGACTCCTCTGCCTTGGTCATTAACACATTGAGGTTATAACAGTACCTCATCGTTTTTCGATCACCCTAGACAGAGGACACTTGATTATCCTTGTCTATGAACTTTATCAACAGGTGTGGGGTTAACACCACTGCCTCTAGGGCATTTAGAGAAAGGGGTCTAATAATCCCATTGAATGGGGATTTGACACCAATTACCAAAACCCTTATGCACACCGTTTTTAACCCCAGCTCTCTTTTAAATGTCAGTCTGGTATCGAGGTAGCCTTTAGTAGATTGCTTAGCTCTATTAAATACCGTTAGCTCTTGAGTGTATGGCTGTAGGTCAGAGTCCGAGAGCCCTATTTTTTTGAAACATTCATAAAACATTACATCACATGAACTTCCTGATCCACCAACATCCTTCTGATCATTTTATTAGCCACCACGACTTCAATCACCACTATGTCGTCACCTCCTAGCACCGTCGGGCCGTAGTCATCGTCATTGAAAATAATGGCCAGGGTTTTAATGCCATCTCTGAATGGTCTGTTATCCTTATCCACCTGAACAGACATGATCATTCATAAATGATTCTTCCTTGTTGAGTTTGACACTCTGCCCCCAGCAAATCCTCCAGTATTCATATCAATAACATCTATCTTCCCCGAACTGGGTGGTAGTTTCATCTAGGATTCATCATCATCGTCAAAGTTGTCCACCACAACCTTTCCTTTATCTAGCATGGGTTTCTTTAAACTTCGGGCTTCTTCTTCAACCAGATCCACCTCCCTTCTTCTTGGTACTACCTTCTCAGGCTCTGGATTCATCCTTTGCTTAAACAGATATTGCTTCAATTTTCCTTCTCTTATCAACATTTCAATGGCTTCCTTCAGTTGATGACATTCATCAGTATTATATCCTGCTTGCTCATGAAACTCATAGTACTTATTAGGGTTTCTAGCTCTCTTCATTGGAATGGGTTTTCATACCCCGTACACCATCATCCCTCTCAATCCGATCTCCCTAGGATTTGGCTAGGTCGTACAGCCAACAGGGTATATTGTACTGCGTTCATGCTTCATCCTTCTCGTGGTCTCGGGAACGTGTCTATACCGGCTCCTCTTCTTTCTAGCCTGCCTTCTTTCTTGTCCGTCCTCCTAACTTTCGTCTCCCTACTTCTTTGCTTGGCAGCCGCCATCCGAGGTGGTCCTTTCACCAAGGATAATGCAAAAGGTGACCATGGTTGTAAAGCTTCCACCGCGATGTGCATTTATATTTCCTCTGTCAACCCTGGAACTAGTGTTGTTTCCTTATAGAATCTCCTTAAGAAGTCTTTCAAACTCTCCTTTGTTCTTTGTCTAATCTGCGCCAGTATGTACGATGTCTTTGGCACATCCCTGGACACCGCAAAATGTTGAAGGAATACATGGGCCATGTCGTCCCAAGAGTCTATTGACCCACTGGGCAAACTCTTAAACCACCCCAAAGCTTCAGCAGACAGTGTTCTTAGAAACATCCTACACATAACGTCCTCCTCGACACCTAGGAATAGAGATTCGTTCACATAGGCATCCAAATGGCTGTCGGGGTCTGACTCCCCAGTGTATTTCCCAATTGATAATGGTTGGGGGGTTTGAAGATGTCTGGGGATTGGGACACTCATTAATCTTCTCGTGAACAGAATTTTAAACTGGTATTCTCCCTCCTGCCATGGTTCATCACTCTTCTTTGGCTACTCATCTCCTCTGTCCTATGCGTAGATTCTTGCTCATCACACGCATATGTTAAGGACCTCTCTTGATAGTAAGGATTTTCTGGTTGCCTCTGGTCTCCACTTCAATTTTCTTATCATAGCGCTTGTATTTCTTGATGTAGTTGCCTTATAACTTCGTCCCTGGGATCCGCTTGCACTACGGCTTGGGCTGTCAACTCCGTCCCAGGGGTCTCCACTATACCTTTATTAAAATCCAATGTTCTTGTCACATTTTGGACATGTCCTTCAGGGGTTTCATCTCCTCTAGGGTGCTCCATGCTTTCTGTCTAATGCGATGTGGGACTCACAAATTTACACGGTCCCACTGGACATGCCAATTTTATGTTCAAGAAGCCGGGGTCAAGATTAAACGTCTTGACCGGGGTCAAAGTCTAAGTATCCTATTTTTTGTTACCTCGCTAACAGTTTTTACACCAACTCAGTGGAGTTCAGTATTATACACCTAGGTTTAGTGGGAAACCGAGGTTCTTCAAGTAATGGTGGTAACTAATGTTTAGTCCATACTGGAGTAAAAGACCATACCGGAGGTGTACCTGCAGAAGATTCTCCGATGCTTAAGTCAGTACAGTAACCAAGGTAATATGGTATTACAGAGGTAACTTACTAGATTTGTTCAGATCATTCTTAGTAATAAATGAGTTGTGTTTACCTTAGTTTTGGAAGTGATTTGACCATATTCCTAACTTACTATAGATACAGTGTCTGCAGGGCCAGTTTGCCCATACCTCCTCTGACTCGCTGTCTGATTGTCAGTTATAAGCCGGGGTTAAAGGAGGAATACGTAGTCAACCAATGGTTTCAGACTTTGGTCATGACTTGCCAACTTTTTCAATGATGTGGCATGATGTTTCTGGACCTCGGCCTGGCCCCTGGTTACCACCCCGGATCAAAAGGGATTTCATCCCCAAAATCAACGTACCTCATCGAACAATTCATGGTATAGTCACCCTATTTCTGATTCTAACTCCTAAGTGTAGGATGTTTCATCGAAGTTCTGCCACCTCACGTTTACGAATGGTACTTTTTTACTTCTTAAACGCTTGGTCTAATACATCTCAACACTTATAGGAACTACTACCACAGTTAGGTCCTCATTTAGCTCAATAGAATCTTCAGGAACTATCATATTGTAACAAAGGATGTAAGCTTTTAACTAAGAGACATGAAACACATCATGAAGGTTGGCCAAAGATTTTTGAAGGTTTAGTCTATAGTCACATTTCCAATCTGCTCCAGGATTCTATAAGGCCTAATGTATTTAGGATCTAGCTTTCGACCCTTCAGCACACATCCCACACCCTTGATGGGTGAAACCTTCAAGAATACCCAGTCTCCAACTTGAAACTCAAGCGGTCTGTGCCGATTATCATAATAACTCTTTTTCTTGTCTTGTGCCATTTTCATCTTTTCTCGGATCATAACAACTTGATCATTCAACTCTTAATTCATTTCAGGCCCTGAGTGCAAGGCATTACCATTTTCATTCCAACATAAAGGTGTACGAAATCTCCTTCCATACATAGCCTCATGAGGCGCCATGCCAATGCTACTATGGTAGCTGTTGTTGTAAGCAAATTCAATCAATAGTAAATAATGCTTCCAAGAGCCACCCTGCTCTAGCACACAAGCACTAAGCATATCCTTTAAGCTTTAGATAGTGCATTTTGATTGACCATCAGTCTGTGGATGATAGGCTAAACTCAGCCTCAACTTCGATCCCAACTCTTGGTGCAGGCTTCCATAGAATCTAGAAGTGAAATAGGGATCACAGTCTAGGATAAAGCTCGAAGGCACATGGTGAAGTCTCACAATATGTGCTATGTACAGTTTAGCCAGCTTCTCCGATGAACATTTCATATTTATGGCTAGAAAATATGAACTCAGTCAATTTGTTAATAATGACCCATTTAGCATTACAACCAGATCGGGTACAAGGTAACTCGGGTACAAAATTCATTACTATACTCTCCTACTTCCATATGGGAGTCTTAGGAGATTGAAGCTATGGCGCCTTTAATCCAATAAATAATATCAATAATAATAATAATAATAATAATAATAATAATAATAATAATAATTAGATAATAAAAATTAGGATAAATTATTCATGTTTGACAAGCTGTTGGAAGAAGAACACCATAATTAAGATTTTAATTATTAACCCTGAATCTATTTAAAGATCTATCTCATATATAACGATATGCGAAGGTATCTAAACTCAAACAACACCTATTCCTTGCTTTAAGAGTGTCTAACCAAGATTCAACACCCACTTAAAATAATTGATCACTTAATTACTAAACATATATCTGTGGAATATCTAAGTTGGCCTAAAAGCAAGAAGAGGTTTTAGGATTGGTTCTATGAAGTCCTAGGATCATTAGAAGTCATATAATAAAGTTGTTACCTGATAAGTGTCTAGTTTGCATTAGTTTTACGGCCTTTTTGTTTTATTTCTTAGTTCATTTTGTGTTAATTTTCCCCTAAATTCCATTTGTTTTCTTCCATTCTGCACATGCTACTTGGGTGTCTCTATTTTATAAGATTTATGATGTTATAGGTTCATACGAGAAAGTATTATAGGCATTTGATGAGCATTGAAGTGAATAGAAGGGAGTTCAAGCCATAAACACACCAAATTGAAGCCATTCCGACCTTTTGAAGAAGGAAGTAAGCTAGTGGAATCATCCCGGACCTTATCCCACTCAAAAATCCATAAGTTAGAGAGCTTTTGAAGAATCCACCGGCGGTGGGAAATTCCCACTGGCCGTTGAACTTAGTGGCTAGGAAGAAAAATGAACCAAATACTTCCACTGGCTATGGGAAAAGTCCCTTTGGCCGTGGACTTTACTGGCCATAGGAAAAACCCACTAGCCGTGGGACCTGCTACCTAGAGGAGAATTTGTACAAACTGAGGGACCCTGTCATGATCCACTAGCCGTGAGAAATTCCCACTGCCAGTGGATTTTGCATGTTTAGCATTTCCCTAAGTTTTAGGAGCAATTTTGCAAGGAAAAAAGGGGGGCACGCGTTTGAGAAAACACATAGACCGCTTGAGGGACTTTTGGAGAGAAAGTTTGAGAGCTTTTTAAAGGGATTTTCAAAGACGATTTAGAGAATAATACAAAGGAACATCAGATTTTCAGATTTTGGGAAAGGAATTAGAAGACCTAGTGAGAACTTCTTTTCTTTTTCTAAACCCTTGTTTTTAATTTAGGATTTCTTCATGGTTAGAATTGAATTAATGTATTGTGGTGTTGTAATCATTTTTTTATCATGAACTAAACTCCATTCTTGGGATTAGGAGGTAGTATGTCTATGTGCCAAACTTGAATGTTCTTCATTTTCCACTTATGAACTCTGTTTTCTATTTGAATTCATGAGTGCTTAATGCTTCTACAAGACTTAGAGATAAGCGTAAATGATAATAAACGATGTGGGTAATCGAGAGATTGCTATATGGTTTGAATTGAATGAGATTGAACCTGGGGTTTGGGGTTATGAAAGTAGGCAAAACCATTAAAGGGTTATTAGGTTTTCACAAGGCGTAATGGACTTAATTGACAAATTGAACGTGGTTCTTTTGCAATTAGGTACATTAGTAAGGTTTCAAGAGAAAGTTACTAATCAATTTAAGAAAACTCATCTTAGAAATGAAATTTCATAATTTAGGAAATGAATTGCACTAAAATTGGTAACGACATATGAACCTTTAAATTCCCAAGAGCTACACTTCGATTGTCTTTTAAAAAAAGTATTTTAATTTTTACCTTAAAAGGCTTTGAGTTTTCTATTGGTATTTTTAGTTTTAAGTTAATTTGAATTTTCCCTTAATTGAACTAATTTGTCTAGATAATTGAATCATTGTAAACCGGTAATTGGGCACAATCCCTATGGTACAACAATCTTTTATATTACTGCAATAACCCGTGCGCATGCAGAATAGTTATCTTTACCTTTTAAACAATTTCCCAAATTAATTCTAAACCATAAGTATGCATGAACAAATTTTAAGACGTTATTTATATTGCTTTCTGAACATTGAGTTACAGTTTAATTATTGAAAATAGTTATCTAATTCTAATAATAATACTTTTCCTATTTTCTAATCCAATTCAATCTATCAATTTCAAGGTTCTGATTCCATTATCTCAACCCATTACATATAGTTTGTACAACTAGATACAACACGTCCATATTATACTTATAATTCAACGTAATGGTATACTAGTATATCACTAAATCAATGACTAACACTTCTAATTTTACCAATATGTTTCATATATATTTTGGACCTAGAAACATCGTATTATGGTTTCACACCTTCAAATGTCTCACCACATATATACTTGACAATGTCATTCTCGTACATAAACTTTGACCATTTTCTCACATATTCATGTTATCATTTTCTATTACCAATTCTCAATCACCATGGTATCATCACAAGTAACTAGTTAAGATCAACAATTCTTCTTACGACTCATTAAATCATAATATTTACCATATCATAAGAAAATTCAGCATTCATCCTTTGTAACTAAAGTATCAAAATCATTATCTAGGCTCTAATATCATATCATGCATTACCATATACTAGTTTGTGATACAAAAAGATCAAAAACCATCACAAATGATCCTAGTATATCAACTAATATCTCAAGATCATCAATTCCTTATCATAATTATAAGGCATTAATTAATAGTGTATCTATACAAAATAAATGCCATATATAAATAATTCAAAAGTATGTCAGCCAAGGCATTCAAGCACCTCCTTCACACTATACCTCTTCATTCCAAAAAGTCTCACTCCAAAAGCCATGTCCTACACCATAAGAGCTAAAAGTGAACAACACAGGTGAGTGAGAATATTTTCTCAATGATGAATTAATAGGCAAGAATGTGATTATATCTCTGTGTGTGTCTGCGCACGCACAACCAACCCATTCTCCTTTCAAGGAGTTCCAATTCAACAATAAAGACATAATCCATATTGAATTTCACCAAACACATACGTAAATAATTTCTCATCTGACCGCTATAAGGGTCCGAAGTTACCCTCTGTGAATCGATGTCGAATGTTTCACTCACTCTCCTTTTTACACCGTCTCAGTGGGAGTACGGTATTATACACACAAGTCCAGTGGGGATCCTGTGTTCTTTGTGTTAAGTTATTGAATTATGGTGATTCCAACCGTGCTCAAAGGGGACACACTAGAGGTGTACCTACAAAAGAGACTCTGATGTTTAAGTCAGTACGGTTGTTACGGAAGAGAAAAAGATTACGGAAGTATTAAGTAAAGACTAATGAATCATGTTATGTCTTAATGAATGAGTAGTATTTATAGTTCTTCCCTAAACGCAAGTGGTGATTTGACCTCTCTTGACATTACTCAAAGACTGCAGCTTTGGCAGATACAAGTTGCCCACTTGCATCTCACTCTGACTACAGCAGCTTTCCTGACCGGGGTCTCTTCACTTGTTCTATACTAAATCTTAAGGCATTCACTGATATTAAGTGTACTTCATTTTGTGTGATTACATCGATGTTTATGTACCCCGTCCAGTTTTCTACCATCTCTAACTTGCATTTATTTTGCATTTATCTTAACCGGTGTATCTTACCCTGTGGGCTGGTATTCGGACCGGATCAATTTCATTAGCCATATCACAGTATGGAATTACTTCACTAATCCACATCTTTATCATATATATATATATATATCATCAAGGAAATAACACTAACAACAACAACACAATTAGTTACTGTCCACTAATTCTAATTTTATCTCTTAATTTTTAATATCAATAGGTTTCTATCCCTTTTGGATACCTCAAGGGCATATGCCATGTTTCTATGGCTAACACATATGCTCTACCATAAAAAATAATGCATATGCAATGGATCCAATTATAGGAAATTATTCAATCACATGTGTACACAATTTATGAAGTACTCGCAAGCACAACATACTTTTACTAATACCAAACTACCAACGCCCATTTGTAACACTTACCACTTTCACAAAAGTGAATGCAGTAACAAATAATAAATGACACGTATGCCTCAAATGTGTTACGAACCTATCATTGATTTTATCTATCAAGGCAACTACAATCACACATAGTCACTCAAGTATTTATTTTCTCGTAAGGTTTGCGTTCCTAATGGGTCTTTTCCATAGCATCTTGCAAGATCCCTAGAAACTACATTATAATATGTCATGTATGCCGTGAAATGCAAGAATATACATGAAACTCTCCGTCTCACATAATTCTCACACCCTCTTTCTCAGGCGAACATATTTATATTTAATATCATAGTCAGTAGCATGCAACCAGTCATAATGATTTCCCAGGCACACAATTAGTATACGGTCTCCAAAGACATTAATTCACATCATCCATACATGGAAATTCAAGAAGGCATATCATATAAATATATTCCAAATATATGCCATCAACACTTTCTAATTCAGAATAATTCATCAATAAGATTCAATTACATTTAATTATATAATAAAGGAATTCACACCTATTCAAGGAAAATATGTAAGCATACACTAATACATATATCATCACATAGAATTAAATCATGCATTTAGAAAATACACTCATCTCTTGCCTCAAAAGAAGTATTCTGCAGGGTTTGACGGTCTTGCTTTACTAGAGTTATCAAATCCTACATTAAATAAATGTAGAACTACATTAAACACCAATCAAAATTTTTATTTTTGATGTTAACAATTATACCCATCACGTATACAACATCATACTAGGTTTACACAATTTTTATCTTTAAGGTTTTGGAAACTTCGTTCCTTTTTTCAATATTTTCCAACACTTTAAAGGTTTAAAGTCTTCTCTATAATTTGTCAAGGGTTCAATTTTTATCCACTAAGCTTCTCAAAGTTTCCAAATAGTCTTGCATATTATTATAATTACTTGTAGTACTTTTATCCTAGAAACTAACAAGTTTCTCACTATTAAAGTATTTACCAACTTGCACCTTCTAACAATTAAAAATATCCAACCCCATTAAGAAAGGTTCTAATGTTAAATTAAATTATTTTAAGTCATTAGTAACATTTCTTATTCACCTAACATCATCATGAGCAATACGTTTTTCCTTCAAAATAATTATTCAACCATCACTAAAAATACCAATTAAATTCTACCAATGTTGTTTCACCTCCAACAATAATTTTCATACTTGTGTTAGTATATTCATGGCTTCCAACACCTTGTATTCTTCATTTATGTGCTACTAGTTTCTCATTCCTTTAACCATAATTATTTCCCATCACTAACAAATACTACAACACCTTTAATAATTCATTTTTAGCAACTAGAAATATTTTCAAAGTGTTAGAACCAAGTTAGTCTTATAAAGGATTTTGGAGTTTTTAGATATTATTTAAAGACCCCAAGATTTCTTAATAACACACATCAAGGCCTTCGATTAAATAAAGTCTGCCTACGTGTTATTTAACTTGTCTATTTGAGTATTTCAGGTTACAAAATCTGTGATTCACGTTATAATTGAAAGGGGAAGTCTATCATCTAAAGTCTACGTTGAGCAATGCAAGAGATTTTAAGACCAAGTTTGTGTGGGACAAATTAAATTTATCAAAGTTTATCCTAACTCAAGTTTGCCATAAGGCAATTCTTCAAGTGTGTCTTTTTAGACTTAGGACTCCTGAGTTACGTTATTCATCAATTTCACTCCTCAAACTCAGCACATACTCTCTCTTATGTTCTTCATCAATGCTTCAAGCAATCAAACTTTAGACTCTTGGTATATAAGAATATTATTCTAACTTTGCATTGATCTATACAAGGATATTTGTTGAAGATGCCTCAGACCTAGCTTTGTTCAAAGCTACACTGCTCTTATCACTAAAATGGGCAAGAAGACAAACTCTTCAAAAAACCAAGGCTTGCATGGAGAAGGAATCCAGGAAGCTACTCTGTGCTAATCGACAAGTTGACACTGATCAGTACTTGGTTTAGAATGCTTCAGAAGGTCAACCAAGCCTGATTTACAAAAGTTTGTGATAGTTGATACCCCACAAAAGGACTTTTGCTCTGTCATGCTTGAGGCACTTCATTTTAGTGCAATTTTCTAAAGATCCTCAATCAGACTTTTGTCTTCTTCTCAACTGCATGCTTCAAATGACTATCTCTTCTCAATGGAACCACAATGACTATCTTCAATGGTGTATAAATATAAAGAGATATTCAGACTAAACAAGTGTGGCGCAAAAGTAACAATCTAAAAACAAGTGATCAAATCAAAGCCTTCATTTCAAAACAAAGACTTTCTTTTAAGCAGACTTAGTCTTTATTTTTCTACTTAGTTTATCTGTACTTTAAGTTTCACTCTCTTGTACATTAAGTCACCGAAACACAAACACTCTTAAATCATAACCTGTGTCAAATTCTAGTGTGTTTCTAGTCTTAGTTTCTTGAGGGAAACATTTTTGGCCTAAAAAGACTTTTGAAAGAATACTTAAGTATTAAGCTAGGAGTGGCTTGTTGAAAGAATACTTGAGGCACGGGTTGTGCTATATTTGTAAAAAGACATTTTTACATAGTAAAAATCCTTCAAGTCTGAAGGTACTGGAAGTAGCTTCCTTATTGGAAGTGAACTAGTATAAATCTACTATGCCAAATCTCTATATCCCTTTTCTCTTTAGTTTGAATCTGTGTTAACTAAAGTCTATTGCCATTTTTGTTTGAAAAAGTTAAATTCCATAACAATAGTCTCGAACTTATTCAACCTTCATTCTAAGTCTGACTCTAAACCATCAATTGGTATCAGAGCTTGTCCTTTTAGTTTGAACACTTTAACGAATATAAAGGATAAAATCCATGGCAGCTCAACAACAAGATCAACTAATCATAGAAGGTTCCTCAATGAACAGACCCCCACCCTTCCTTGGTGAAGACTATCCTTACTGGAAGGAAAGGATGGAGATGTTCATCAAGTCCACCGAGTATAGTCTGTGGGGGATCATTACAAATGGTGATAATCTTTTACCTGTTAATACTAATGGAAAGCCTAAGCCCGAAGATCTCTGGATTGTGCAAGAAATAAGGTATAAGCTAATGCAAAGGCCAGATTCCTTATCATATGTTCTCTAAGCAAGTCTAAATACAATAAGTTATCCAGTTACAAAATTATAAAGCAAGTCTAGCATGCGCTTCAAAGAAACTACTAGGGAACCTCCAATATAAAAAGGTCAAAGAAGATACTGTTAACAAAGCAGTATGAAAACTTCAAGATAGAGGAGCACGAGACCATTGATCAAATGTTTGAGAGATTCCAAAATCTGTTAAATGAATTTCAGTCTCTAGGGACAACCTTGTCTATTGAGGATGAAATGTCAAACTCCTTGGGAGTCTACCTGAAATGTTTGATGCCAAGTGCTCAGCCCTTAAAAAGGCTAGAGATCTCAACACCTTCAGAATCGATGAACTCCTTGGTGTGCTCAGAGTTCATGAGATAAAGCTAAAATAAAAGGAAGTCACCAAACCTTCCTCCTCCAAGAGTTTAAAGTTTGCTAACTAAAGCAAGAAGTCTAAGGCCCTCAAAGCTACTGATTCACAAAGTTTAGACTCCAAGTCTAAAGGATGCAATGGAGATACTAATAAGGAGCTGGCCCTTGTGACCAAGAGATTTTACAGGCTGCTAAAGAAGAAGAAAGGTAGACCTGAAAAATTTTAAAAGAAATATCAAAAAGGTAAATTCCAATCTAAATCTGAATTTGATAAATCAACTTTGGAATGTTTCAATTGTAGAAATTTTGTATATATGAAGATAGAATGTCCTCTCTTAAACAAAGACAAGAAGGACAAAAGAGAGAAAAGAAAGTTCTTCAAGAAGAAAAAAGGACTTATCATATGGGATGATGAGAACTCCTCAAGTTTAAATGTGTCTGAAGAGGAAACTGAGTCTGTTCAAATCTATCCCATGGCTAATACAAACTTAGACTCTGAAGCCAACTCAAGTGATTCAGACTTAGAGGAAGTAACCTATCATGAACTCAAAGAAAACTATGATATTTTGTTCAAAGATTTTTCAACACTTATGAAAAATTATAAGCTTTTAAGAAAGAAACAAGTTAAAATGGTCACTGATTATGAAAACAAAATTTCTAAATTAAAAGAAGGCAATCTTGATAAAAATAGTCAAGATGAGATGGAAGAAAAGGAAAGAATACACCTTGAGGAACTGCATAGACTCAAGAAAGAAAATGATTGCTTAAAAACTGAGTTAAATAGTTATAAAGTATATTATAGCTCTCAGACTCAAGAGATCAACTCTCTTAAAATTCAAGTGAGTTCTCTCTCTTTAGACCTAGCCAAGTTTGTTAATGGCACTGAAAATTTAAACAAGCTTTTAGGGAAATCCACTAGTGGCCATGGCAGACCAGGTTTAGGTCATGTTGAACCAGTTGATCTCAAGCAGACTCTTTCACCTCCATCTGTCTTAAATAAATACAAGCATGCAAAATGTAATTAATTACTGTAAAAAGCATGGCCATATAATAAAAGACTTTTTGAAAAGGAAGAAAAGAAATTCAAAAAGCACTAACCACATAGGACCCAAGAGAATATGGGTACCAAAGGCATTAATTATTCTTGTTTTATATATGCTTAAACACAAAAGAAAAACATTATCACTGGTATCTGGATAGTGGATGCTCATAACACATGATGAAAAGAAGGTCTATGTTCCTAGACCTGGAACGTTTTAAAAGAAGGACTGTCACCTTTGGAGGAAACCAAGCTGGAAACATTGTTGGTACTAGTAAAGTTGGTAAAATCCCTTCTATCATTGAAAATGTTTATCTTATAGAAGGTGTGAGACACAACCTGCTTAGCATAAGTCTATTTTATGATAGTGAGTACAAAATCTCATTGGACAAGTGTACTATCATTAACCATGATGGAACCATACTCTTTTATGCTAACAAACATAATAACCTATACAAAGTTGATTTGAATGAACTAAATAATCAAAATGTTACATATCTGTTTTCAAACTCTTAAGAAAGATGGATCTGGCACAAAAAGTTTGGGCATATAAGTTTGAAACATATTTCAAACTTCACAGAAAGGGCTTGGTTAAGGGACTACCTAAAATATCTTTTTAATAATTCTTTGCCTTGTAAAGCATGCCAAAAATGAAAATAAAATAAAACATCTTTTGAAACTAAAAATGTTATTTCAACAGCTAAACCCCTTGAACTGTTACACTTAGATTTATTTAGCCCATTTCAGACTCAAAGTCTGGTGGGAAAGAAATATGGCTTTGTCATTGTTGATGATTACACAAGAATGACATGGGTATATTTCCTAGACCACAAGTATGAGTCTGCTAAGTTTTTCAAGATTTTCTCTAAGAAAATCCAAAATGAGAAAGGATTGCGTATTAGTACAATAAGAAGTGATCATGGTAGAATTTGAAAATGAACTTTTTGAAAAACTTTGCAATGAGTCTGACATTGCTCACAATTTTTCTTCTCCAATAACCCCTCAGAAATGGTATTGAAGAAAGGAAAAGTAGAACATTGCAAGAAATGGCCAAAACAATGCTTTGTGAAAATAATCTTCCTAAATATTTCTAGCAAAGGCTGTGAGCACTTCTTGTTATATTCAAAACAGAATCCTTATCAGACCAATACTGAATAAGGCTCCTTATGAATTGTGGAAGGGAAAAGACCCAATATTTCATATTTTCATCCCTTTAGGTGCATATGCTATATCCTGAACACAAGGGATCAACATGGAAAATTTAATTCTAAGTCTAATAAAGGGATATTCATGGGGTACTCAACATCTTCAAAATCTTATAGAGTCTTTAGCACAAGGACTCAGAACATTAAGGAATTAATGCATGTAAGGTTTGATGATGTTCAAAAAACTGATAGGAAACTAGTAGATCTTGAAAATGATGATGCAGGTCTGGAGCAGAAAGAGTCTAAACCTTACTAGTAAGAATATGCAAAGGAAGAAATCTCTGAACAACCACTATCTATGTTTGAACCTAAGAAGCCCAAAGACTGAAAGTTCAAGGCTTGCTATCCTTCAAACTTAATCATTGGAGATCAAACTGAAGGGATAAGGACCAGATCAAAACTCCCCAATCAATCAACCATTGCTTTTATTTCAAATTTAGAATAAAAGTATGTTATAGAATCTTTGAAGGATACAAACTTAATCATTGCTATGTAAGAAGAGCTGAACCAATTTGAGAGGAACAAAGTCCGGACCCTTATGCCTAGACCCAAGAAACAAAAGAATCATTGGAATAAAATAGGTCTTCATAAACAAGTTGATGAAGATAGGAAAGTTGTCAAAAACAAAGCTAGACTGGTTGTAAAAGGATACAATCAGCAAGAAGGTATAGACTTAACTAAAACTTTTGCACCTGTAGCCAAACTTGAGGTTATCAGGATGCTTCTTACATTTGATGTTAAGAGTACCTTTTAGAATGGGTACATTAAAGAAAAAGTTTTTTTATTAAATAACCCCCTAGGTTTGAAGACATAACCTTTCCAAACCATGTTTTCAAACTAAGTAAAGCATTGTATGGTCTGAAATAAGCACCTGAAGCTTGGTATGACAGACTCGGTACCTTTTTGATTTCAAAAGGCTTTACTAGAGGGAAAGTAGATACTTCTCTATTCAGAAAAAGCTCTAACAAACACTTTATAATTGTGTAAATTTATGTGGATGATATTATTTTTGGTGCTACTAATGAAAGTCTGTGCAAAGAGTTTTCTAAAATGATGCAGGCTGAATTTGAAATGAGTATGATAGGGGATCTTAAGTTCTTCCTAGGTCTACAAATTAAACAGACTAGAGATGGTATTTTTATCCATTAACAGAAGTACACCAAGGAGTTACTCAAAAAGTTTAAAATGGCTGATGCAAAGCCTATGAGTACTCCTATGCATCCCAGTTGTATAATCAATAAAGATAAGTTTGGTACTACAGTTGATCAGACCTTTTATAAAGGAATAATAGGATCACCACTGTCTTTAACATCTAGTAGACCAGATATAATATTTAGTGTCTGTATATGTGTAAGATATTAGTCAGACCCCAAGGAATCACACCTATGTGTAGTGAAGAGGATTTTGAGATATCTTGTAGGAACCACTAACCTTGGGCTGTTCTATAAAAGGATAGATTCATTCTCTTTGTGTGGTTATTATGATGTAGATTTTGCAAGAGACAGAGTTCGTAGAAAAAGTACAAGTAGGGGATGTCTGTTTCTAGGCTAAAGTTTGATCTCCTAGGAAGAAAAAAATAGAATTCAATTGCACTATCTATAGTTGAGGCTGAGTACATGTCTATAGCTAGTTTCTACTCTCAACTTCTTTGGATAAAGTATCAGCTTGAAGATGACACCATTAAGAAAGGAGGGATACTAGTGTTCTGTGACAACACAAGTACCATCAATTTGTCAAAGAACCTCATCCAGTATTTAAAGGCTAAGCACATAGAAGTGACGTACCACTTTATAAGGGATTATGTACAAAAAGGAGTTTTGGACATGAAGTTTATGGACACAGACAATCAATGGGTAGATATCTTCACTAAGCCTCTGGCTGAGGCCAGGTTTGCTTTTATCAAGCATAGTTTGAATTTAAGAAATATTGCTTGATTAAGTCTGCCTTATATATAATTATGCTAAGTCTGTTGCATGATTAAATATTTTATATGTTATATGCTAAGTGTGTGTGTATACATGTTAAGTCTATATCTAGGTATCTTTATATTTTTATATTGTGTATAACTTAACCTATAAGAGATAAGTCTGCTTTTCTTTTAAATGTTGAGAGATTAAATCATTTGGACTATTTTTATTTTTTTAACTGTTTCACCCTTTAAGCCCATTAACTTTGAAACGTGTATATGTGGCAAAGTTACTACTTTCATGTAACTATATATGAACTATTTTTCTCTCTCCTCTCTCTGTAGTAGTCTTTTCTTTTTAAATACATGTCTATGTATTTTATTTTCCCTCTCTACAACCTTTTATTTCCATAAGTTTTACCTCTCTCTTTGCTCTATGTTTTGTGATAAACCTCTCCTAAACCCTACAAATCTTTTCATCTTCTCCTAACCTCGACCTTCATCAATGGATGTCAACTACACCATCGAAGATGTAGCAGAGTCTGCCTACTTCCTCCCTTTCTAACACAAGATGGAAGGAAGAGATGTCACTAAAGAGCTTAAAGGGATTGGTTGGACTGAGTTCTGCACTGAAAGGCAACCATTCCCTTCCTCTCTGATCTAGGAGTTTTGGAAGTTTGTCCAGGTGGACAAGACTAGGTTCATCATCACTAGAAACCTCAAAGGAAAACAAGTTACTGCTATGAACAAGGTTCTCTATAGGAAGGCTAATCCATCATGAAAGACCTCTAGGTATTTCCTCCTAAAAGTGAAAATGTTGTATTTTTTCATGAAATAGGTCTTTTACCCAGAAAGAATGCAAAAGATAATGAGACAAAGTTGGATAGATTCTGTATGTATCATATGGTGCAGCTTTAGAAGGTGAGTCTGGCCAACATAATCATGACCTACATGATTTCTTCTATGGGGAAGAACCAAAAGATGATTCCTTACCTTGCTGTCTTAGCCAAAATCATTGCTCTAGAAGATATTCTATCCTAAAATGTTGGTGATATGATCTAAAACAGCTCTCTAGTGAGTACCTTCTCCCCTCTCTTGGACTAGACTATGAATAAGTCTGTTGGAGGGTCTACTTCTAAAAGGAAGATGTATGAAGAGCTAGAAGGGTAAAGTCTATAATGAAGAAGACCAGGACTGCAAGGACCATGAAGATTCAGCATGAAGAGTCTGCTTCACCTGTTAATGCAGTTCCCATCTTATCTACCAAGGGGTCTTTGTCTCGGGCTCTTGTGTCTGTTGAGGAACCACTTACTATAGTGGTGGAATCATCAGACTCTAATGATCAGAGGCATATTGGGCATATGCTAAAGCAAAAGGCACTACCTCTTCCCAAGTCTACAAGGATCAATGATCCTAAGTACACCAGAACCAAGTTTGAGAAGATGCCAACCCAAAACCAGCTAATTCATTTCATCAAGAATCATCACAAGATGTATCCATTGGTCAACACTAAGAAGTAGTCGGTATATGATTGGGTTGAAAGGTATCGTACTCGCACAAACTATATAAGAAGGAAAAGAAAGAGAAAAATAAATAGGAGAGAGAGAAAAAGAAATAGAAAAAGAAGGAAGAGCTGAAGGAGAAGCCTTAGTCTATATCTTCTTCAAACTCAAAGTCTGCCTTTAATAACTCAGTGAGGTCTGTCTCTCCCATCCATCCCCCCTCCTCCTAAATCCTTTGAACCTTTCTGGTCAGAACCCCCCTACCCAGATTCACTCTTTATTTTCTTATAAAACACCTCAGACTTCCACCTTAATTCCTCAAACCAGCCAAGGACAAATACCAAAACCCTTTACCCCTGTACCTCAAGTGTCTCACCCCTCAGACCCAACCTCACCAAAACGTTTTCTCCCATCTTTTCTCATCCCCAGACCTTGTAACAAACCAAATAGTACCACACCACCCACTGTCACACCCCCGGTTTTCTGAACTCGAATCCCGACGTAATCAAGATAAATAATTAATAAAAATGCGAGTAAATTTTTCGCATTTGGAATATTTCCAAAACACCTCAATAATTACATCAAGACCCAAACCACAGAAAACTGAAGAGTGACATTTAAGAATTTATAACTGGATCGCATGATAAATCACCCATATGTGTATACAAAAATAATAGAGTTTATAGCGGAAGAAAATTGTGTATACATGGCACACGCCTAGTCCCATATTTGTGTTAGGATATCCCTAAACATGAGCAGCAGAAAAAAAAAGGATTCCAAAGGATTTGTAAGGTTCCGTGTTTCAAAGCACAAAACAAACACAAAAATCGTTTTGGATTACCTCTTGAAGAAAACCGAAGCAGTCGTAGCCTCGTCCTTTAGGAGTCCACACGAGCACTCCCACCAGAATCGCAACACTTGCCAACTGCTAGTTTGACGGCGTGTAGCTCTTGCAACTTTTGCGAATTTGTGCCTCACTTGAGTGAACGGCCTATGAGCATTTTATGCTCTATTTATAGGCTTAGGTTTGACCTAATTTGTTCTCTCTAAAATTGGGCTTCTTATTCATTCCAAATGAGTTAGGCCCAATAGCTTTATTTTAGTCCAACTAAAATAAGACAACATTTTCTGATGGGCTTACTCTATGTGTGTGACCCTACAGGTAAAATACTCTGTCATATTAATAATAAATTATTTTATTATTAATATAAAATAAGAGCGGCATCTAGCAATGCATCATTATGTCCGAATATTATCAACATAACCTATAAGTGATAATTATTTAATATGTTTGTTCCTTTTGTCACGATATCCTAATTGGGCCCAAGGCATGGTCGCGTCATCCTTGTACGACCCAATTTATTTTACTTGATACCGGAGTAGACTGAATCTGAATAAATATCTAATATTTATTCTTTCTAGCATGGCCATGTGTTTTCTTAGTCTTACTCCATCAAGTGGCCTATAGATATCACTCCTGTCACATAGGAGAGACAAATCCCATCTACATCACTCACATCCCTCTGCATAATTTGTTCATTGCCTAATCATAACCTTTATAGTCCTCTTGTTACAGAAGACGTTTAATTGTATTAAAACAATAAACTCCTCATGTAGGAATCGTAGTGACTTCAGGTTGAAGGACTACATATACCATTATCACATTGAGAATCGTTTATGACAATCATGTAACGATCCATGCAACGTTCTCATGGTGGGTCTGTCCAGTACATCATTACTCTTAATGTGTACCCATGTGAAGACTTGATATCATCTATATCTATGATCTGTGAGATCAGGTCATCAGTACACTCACACACTAGTCTCAGTGTATTTACATGTCCCCATGTAAATACTTGACTAGGGACATTTTAGGAATAATTTTTATATGACCTATTACTCCAAGGATAAAGACGTTTTAAAACAATTTTAAACTGAAATATTTATTTTATTGATAAGCATAAAAAAATGATACAAATGAAAAAGCATAAAAAGCTCATAGTGCATACACCAACAATTTGAAGATATGAGAAAAAGCTCGACAAGGCATGCAATTACAATAACATAAGCCTATTAGGCTGCAGCCAAGCAAGCATCCAAATATCATTCATTTCCTTTTGTGAAATTTAACCTCAATTCATGTATTATCAATACTTGTATATATACAAAAGGACTACATGTCCAACATCATTTTATCCATTAAAATGGGCATAAATTCCAATACCCCAAATATCAATACACCAATCACTTATGTTGCCACCTATACAATATTCACCAAATCAATGATTTCAACACTTATCATATACATTACATTCATAATTCCATAATTAACAATCACTGTCGGCCAAGGCATTCCATTACCACTATTTACCTTCTCCAAAAACTTTACTTTAAAATACATCATCGTCCCATGATATTCTTACATCATAATGCTAAAAATGGAAAATATGGAAGAGTGAGTTATGCATTCTAAGTGACGAATATAAATACAATTGAGATTATGTGCATATGCATATTAACATCATGTGTACTTTGCTTCAAACCATTAATCATCATTATAGTCACCTTAATCAACAATATATATACATATATATAGTTCATCAATCGAACCCAAAGCAAAGTAATCACACATGCACGTCATTACCCATCATCACATTGGACTAACAAGAATCTCATCAACAAAATATCAAATATCGTCATGATTGAATCATTTCCATACATATACACATTGTAATCATATTCATTGAATCTTAGCATGGCATCCACCCATAAACACAAATATGCCCTTTATAAAATTAGGCTATTACTTACAATATCATCATATACAATATCTTTTCTTTGTGTTTATAGTTCACATGTTGTCCTTAGGTATTCTTTCACCTATCTCATCATCATCGTATCTCAACACCTTTGGCATATCTCTATGCTATATGCAAATGCTCTTAGGCTAATGCATATGCATAATGGAATTATCAACAAATGTGGATCCGACTATGGGAATAAACACCAAATGTGGGTTCAAGCATGATCATATAACCATACCCCTACTGCAGTAGTATAATGTGTACACATATCTCTTAATGCATGCATATCACCAATTTTACTAGTATCAAACTGCATCACCCATTTTGCAACACGAGTCATTTTCACCATGACTGTGGTAAGCATCATAATCATCAACATGAGGTGTTACGGGCCAACCATGAATTATATCATGGCAGCTGTGATCCAAAGGACCACTGAGGACACCTGCTCCTCAAGAGCCACCCCCTGCAGGGTCAACCACATGCAGCTCCCCGTAGCTAAGCATAGGTAGCTTCGTGACTTACACAGTGAGTAACAAGGGAAACAACAAGAATTCTCATGCATAGAGCCATCCTTCCACTGGGCCAACCGGGGGAATCCCCTAACATTCCCTTACCGACAGCGTATGATATGCCACTCATGAATCATCATCATCACCAACACCACCATAAAAACTTTTTAGTGGATTTTATCATTGTTGGTTTTAGCCATTGTTTCAAGTTTTAAGTGTGGCATTTCATATCAGCATACTTTATCTCATACATACAAGTTAACACTTGCATCAATCACAATGGCATCACAATCGTCAATAATATTCATTAATCTTTCATCATCATATAAGGTATGCTTAACATCCTTATTCAACTTTATTCATTATCCACATTACCACATAATTCTTAGTGAATTTTTCATCTCATTGATCATTATCATTGTCCATATTTTGGTGTGGCACTCACAACGATTCACCAATATAATTCAAACCACACATACAAGATCATACTTGTATCAATCATAATGGCATTCAACAATCATCAATAATAACATTCATCTTTCATTCAAGGAAATGACCAATAACATCATCCATCATTATTCATTATCGACATCATTTCCGATTCGTGGATTTACCACAAACACATTGTCATTCAATTGTCCCCTCATTAGTTTCATCATCATACAAGGGTATGTCTTACAATCATATCATTTAAATTTTCATTATCAATCATCATAACATATCGTTAATGGTGGAACATTCATGTTTTCATAACATGACATCGGCACACACATATTTTTCACATTTTAAAGTTCATCACCTTGCCTAAGAGACACCACAAATTAAAGGAAAATCATTTAACATCACGCCCCAAACCTTTGATTAGTCGCACTTCCCATATATGAAGATATAAGAAGTGATATGAGAAAAGTTAATTTTTAGTCTTAAAAATAGTAGGACATGTCACAAATATCACTTATTAGTCCAAATTGACAATCATAAAAAGTTGGGTTCAAAACCCTCTTAAATTTGAGTTTTACAATGCAGTGTGTCCAGTGTTTTACGCCTAATGCGAGTTAGAAAACTCTAATTAAGGTAAGATCAATTTTCAAACCTCCGTAACATTATTATCTACAACTTTTATGAGGAAGTCAAAGGCCAAAAATGTCATTAAGATACCCAAAGGAGCCAGAAACAGCAAGGGAAAAGCAGCAGTTGGAAAAATCCTGATAGTGGCTAAAAATAGGGCCGTGAATTGATTCCCACATACCAGGAATCGATTCCCACATTTCCAAGGGACCATGAATCGATTCCCATATCCTGGGAATCGATTCCCACGCTTCTAGAACACATCCAAGAGTAGGGAAAACTATCAAACATCATTTTTAACTTAGGAAACATCATCCCATACCCCTATTCATCAAACCCAACATCAATCATGCCTAAAACATGCATTTATATGGAAACTTAACTTAACAAACCATATATCCATATAATCCCCAAAGCCAATACACTGCCAATCACTCCATTCAACAAATTATCATTCATCTCATCATTTTAACATAATTATGGCAAGGAAAGCATGAGTATAATCATAT
The DNA here is from genome assembly GCA_037962975.1 of Clitoria ternatea. Lineage (NCBI taxonomy): Eukaryota > Viridiplantae > Streptophyta > Magnoliopsida > Fabales > Fabaceae > Clitoria > Clitoria ternatea. The sequence goes on from CM075669.1 coordinate 186,154,354, forward strand.
ACATTAATCATCAATCATCCAACTCATGCAATTGAAATGTAAAATCCTCTCCTACCTTGAGAGAAGAACAACGATTTGAATGCTTTGATCGTTCTACATCATTGCTTGAAATACAATCTACATAATACACACATATACATTCATTTAATTAATGAGCCATCTCAAGGTGTTATTACAATTCTAAACAATTGTTAACATCATATGAGGCTTAGTATCAAGTCCTCAACTTGTCAAAACACCAATTCACACCATTGTGTTAGGTTTCGGGAATTCCTTTCCCAAAACCAAGATTCTTTATATCTCAAAGGGGTCAACTATACCCAATAACAACAATATCACATCCCTTATCCATAATGCATCTAATCATCATATGAATCATCCAATTACCATTATTACCATCCAAATTCATCATGAGCTTTTTAGCTTCTTTTAAACCATCATCAATCAATAAATTCATATGGCACATATCATGGCCTAATAACTCATCAACTCAAAATGTCCATTTCATTAACCCATCACAACCATCATAGGTTCCATCATCAATGGTCATCTATTATTATTATTATCCTTATCACCTATCCTCATAACTAACAACATCCAACTACAAACATCATATAACCATCCTCAAACTTATTTCCTCTATTTTTCTCATAGACATCATTCCAAACATCATTCCTATATTCAAAAGTCATCCTCATGACAACAAATCATCAATTCCCTAATCTTTGCCAAAAACCCCAAATCATCAATTCTTAAGGGTTTCTCATAAAAATTCCCAAATCATCAATCACAACAACTTTCATACATTATTTCAAACACAATATCATTATCAATGTGCCAATCAATTATAAACAGCAATCAATGATCCCAATGGTCATCTAACCTAGGATTTGGGTTCCACATGCATATATTATCATTCACAACAACATTCAACTTGGTTCAAAACCTCATCAACATCAATAATGAATTTCTAATCCTCTAAAAATTCATTTTCCTCATATAGAATCATTCTAAGGCACCAAAATCATTAACACCACTAATTTGGCCAAACCCCCCAAAAATTCAACACTTAGGGTTTTCTCTAAAACCACTTAACCACATCCTTAGTCAATTTTCTTAAATCAATATGGATACCATAACCCTCCTCATCATATAACATTAAGCCATATTCAAGAATCACATTCCCATTGTTCAAGCCTAGGGTTTTTATTATGTTTATCAATACCCATAATTTATAACACCACCATTTCAAGCTCAAACAACATAAAAACCATAAATGGAGCAAGATGGGTCAAAACCTTACCTCACTTCCAAGCCATGACCAAAACAAAAATAGGGAGAAAGAGGAGAGGAGACCACCAAATATTTGCCCCAATATGCCATACAAGCTTCATGAATCCATGCTTTGTTTTAATTTTTGCAAGAAATGGAAGTGGAAGGGGATGTCACGCCCCGATTTCCCGAGCTCGAATCTCCATGTAATTAAGATAAATAATTAATAAAAATACGAGTAAATTTTTCACGATTAGAATATTTCTAAAACACCTCAACAATTACATCAAGACCCAAACCACAAAAAACCAAAGAGTGAGATTTAATAGTTTATAACTAGATCGTAAGATACGTCGCCCATATGTGTATACAAAAATAATAGAGTTTACAGCGGAAGAAGAATATGTATGCAGGGCACCCGCCTAGTCCCATAGATGAAGATATGAGAAAAGGCTCGACAAAGCATGCAAATACATAACATGTACCTATTAGGCCACAACCAACCTAATATATAAATTATACGCATGCATTCAAAATCGTAAATAGCCTCTACATGAGGTACTAATCATCAAATAGGGATAAGGACTATTCACACCCAATGTTCATATATCCCTTATGCTTCAAATATATATAATTATGCGACACATAATTCCAATAGTCACATTCCATAATTGACCTTATTCATTCACCGAATCGTTATCAATCCAAATATCACCATCACCAATATGTAAACATTACTAAGGTCAAATCCATAAGTATTTTAACAAATCATTCACTTAAATATTAAGCATACATCTACCATATATGTTACAAAAGATGGTTATATACATATCCATAATTCATTATTTATCAACATCAACATACACAATTCATTTATTACATCATATTTAACAACCGCTGTCGGCCAAGGCAATTCCATTACAACTATTTACCTTCCTCAAAAGCTTTAGTTCAAAGGCACACTCTCATCCCATGACAACCTTGCATCATAATGCTAAAAGGGAGACAACATGGGAGAGTGAGTTATACATTCAAAATGACAAATTTAAATACATTATGATCATGTGTACATGCATACAAGTAACATATGTGTTTTGCAATAAATCATCAATTTGTCGAATAACTATCATCAAGATAACATCTTAGGCATACAAGCCTTATTATTCACAACTCATAGCAAGCACATACACAAGCACATACACATTCATATTGCCCTCATCATCATGGGCTATCACAATTGTTCATCATTAATTCTTTACATCTTTGTTCACTTATTACTCTCAAGAGGTCATCATCTCTCTTAGGGTCATCTCCATCTCAAATGTCGTGTACCTATGGCTAATGCATATGTTACACTATTTAATGCATATGCAATGGATCTATTTCGAAACAATTCATATAACCCATGCGTACATGGTTTCTCAAGTGATCGCAACCACTTATAATCAATCAATATATGTCCCCCACACAAGGGTCCATTTTCATAGAATCTCGCAGGATCTTATCGTTGTGATCGTAACCACATTCATTATTCTTATATTGGTTTCCTCTACACATAAGGTACTCCCTCATATAGTCCCATAAGACTTTTCAATTCAATATTCTTGTGATCGCAACCACGTTCATTCATTTCCTCCATGCAAGGATACTCTTTCACATATAGTCCCGCAATATCTTTCATTGTCAATTCAATATACAGGTGATCGCAACCACCTCCATCATTTTAGTCTATCATGTGATCGCAACCCCAGACTCATTCCTCCACCTCTAGGGTACACATTCTCATAGAATTCCACAGGATCTTTTATCATTTCAGTATACTCATGATTACAACCACGTACATTCATTTCCCCCACGCAAGGGTACTCTTTCTCATATTGTCCCACAGGACCTTTCGTTGTGATTGTAACCACATATTCAATGTTATGCTATGCATGCCATGAATGCAATAATGCAACAATGCATATGTCAAATCTTAACCTCGCAAGGATTCTCTCACCCTCTCAGTTAGGGGTATATCTTCCATTTAGCATTATCATTAGTGGCATACAATTAATCATGAGGCCCCTCAAGGCACCACATTCATAGTTACATCAAACCACGCATGGTAATCAAAAGCATATCAATCATCATAGCATTAATCCATGCATGGAAACCAACAAGGCATATTAAGAAGTATATTTCAATTTTATAGAACCATATACTTGCCAATACAATTCAAATTACACATACAAGATCACACTTATATCAAACACAATGGCATCGTAATCATCAATAATAACAAGCACCATTTAATTAAGGGTATGTTCAACAACAATGTCCCATTTCATTTAACATCAATATTTGTTACTCAACATGTGTGGTAACCTATATACACCCACAACAACACTTGTCTATATTCATCATCAACACTTTCCATCGGGTGTAATTTCAATTCATAATTGCAAGTTCATCTTGCATTAATCACAATTGTCAACAATATTCATCTTTGTTCATTGCTTATAATAACACATTGCCATTCAAATGTCCCCTCATTAGTTTCATCATCAATCAAGGGTGTGTCATACAACCACATCATTTAACTTCTACCATCATTCATCATAACATATCAATAGTGGTGGAGCATACATATTTTCATAACATGACATAGGCATACACATACTTTGCCAAAGCCTTAAGCCATTACCAACCACCACTAAGACACACCACAATCATATACCTTTATTACAACCTCTTGTTTCTCATATAATAAAAGCGTTTTAGAAATTAACAAGCACTTGGCAACTTTCAAAAACCAAGGTATACGAGGGACATGAAAATATAATCATGCATCGATTACTAAAACGTCTTAAAAATGTGTACAATCGATTGCATATGCGTGTCATGACTCAACAATGCCAAACAACATCAAAACTTATGAATTTTTATGAAAACAGGACTATGAATCAATTCAAACACTCCATGAATCGATTCATACATTTTTGGAATTTGAAATAGTGAAAACAGAGGCTCTTGAATCGATTCAAGCCTTGGATGAATCAATTCAAGCAAGTAGGAAATTATGAACAGTAAAACTAGAGCTTTTTGAATCGATTCAAGGCTCGTATAAATCGATTTAAGCCATTCTAGAAACTCCTGGGGTCATGTGAATCGATTCAAGCCATTGCAGGGGCCCATGAATCGATTCAAGGAAGTCATGAATCGATTCATGACAGTATCCCTGGTGCATAATGTAGAAAAATCATGATTTTCCAACTTCCAACCACCCTAACTTTCTCATATCAAATCCAATGGCCACCCAACTTTAACACCACCTAATATACATTATTTATGACGCGTAGCCACTGGTCGCATTCAAAAATTCTCAAAAATGAGAAACTTATGTGAATAAATGTGTTTAGCCCGTTTTAAGGCATTTTTATCTAACATAAGGGTCAATTCTCAATGGAATTGGCCCATTTCAGTTTCTACAAGTTCTAAATCATGCATAGGCACTATTGAGACTATTCTGTGGCATCCAAATATACTAAAACTCAAAATAGCCCTACCAGTTCCTTAATTTTGTATGAATATCATAAACACAACTTCACATTTTGAGTAATTCATCCATTCATGGATTTCTATCAACAAATAAATCATGCCCATTAAAGGGACTTGAAAACTTTCATTGTCATCAACCACACATATGATTCTTAAAATCAATAGTTTGCCAAGCATGTCATTCATCACATAACTAACACAACTATGGCAAGCCATGCATGAGTAACAACACATACATTAATCATCAATTATTCAACTCATGCATTTAAAATGTAAACTCATCTCCTACCTCGAGGGAAGAACAATGATTCATACATTCCGATTGCTCCGCCACATTACCCGGAATACAATCTACACCAACATACATATATATGTATTCAATCAATCAAGCCATCTCAAGACATCATCACAATTCTAAACATTTGTCAACATATCATAAAGCTTAATTAACAAGTCCTAGACTTGTCAAAGCACCAATTTACATAATTGTGTTCGGTTTTGGGAATTCTTTTCCTAAAACCAAGATTTTCTAAATCTTAAGGGTGAGTCACACCCAACATCAACAATATCACATCCTTTATCAAAATGCATCCAATATTGCCTAAATCCTCTAAATGTCATCATTGCCCTTCAAAATTCAACATGGTTATCTTAGCCTCCAATAAACCATCATTAATCAACAAATCCAAAGGGCACTCATCATGGTCTAAGACCTCATCAAATCATAATATCCATCACAATCACTATGATCTTAATGTTCACATTCATTTCTATATATTTCATGACAACACTCATCCGTGAGTGTCATCCTCAATGATTCACCATTACCATCATTATCCATCATCATAAATAACAACACTTATATTAAACATTATCTATTCATTTTCAATTCAACCCTCCAAGTCACAATATATACATTTTCCTAAATTCTTAGGGCTAGGGTCTCATTAAACCATCAACTATTGTCATTAACAACACCCAAACACAAATTATCATGGATTTATTCTTAAAATCATTTCTCAAAACATCATTATTTATTTTCCCCAATTCCTAGAGTTAGGGTCATTAAAACCCAACAATCACCATCATCACTCATCATTTCTCACCATTAATCATGTCATTTTCGTGTACCCATGTACACCCTCACAAAACCACAAATTTATCACACCAAACCTTAGGGCTTTGCATAAAAATGACTCCCGATCCATAACTCGTACAAACTTCACACTCTCCCAACAAATAAAATCATAACCAATGACATAAACTCAATAAAAATGGTGAAGAATTTACCTCAAGCCAAGAAATGAGTGAGCATCCAAGAGAAGGAGAATGAGTGACGAAATTTGAGGGAGAAGAAGGAGGAGCTTCCAACCAACATCATCTCCTTCAAGCTCCGTGGAGAAAAATAAAAATAGAGGAGGGAGAAAGGCATACCACCTTTTAGGTTTTTAGAGAGGAAGAAGATGAAGACGATGAGTGGGAGGAAAGAAAAGAGAGTGAATGCCCCTTTGAAGCAAGAAGCCAACATGAAAAATGAAGAGGAGAATAGGGTTTGTGTTTTAATTTTAATCCCTTCATTAAAATTTTACCATTTTACAACATACAGGATCTCCATTCGGGCTCAATACTTTTTCCAAAAATTATTCCAAATATATATTCAGACTCACAATAATATTCTTAACAGCCCTGACCAATGGCATCTTAATCGGAGATACTTAGTCCGACATTCATATTTTAATCGGGTATAATTTTGTCTCGTTAAGCCTCAATAAATTATGAACAATCATAATAAATCCCAATTTAATTATTTCTAAATTTTCGGGACATGAATCAACTCATTTATAATTATTTACCATTTATCCCTTTCAATTAATCATTTTTATAAATTTTGGGATGTTACAGGGGAGGGGTTCAGTTTTGCCATAGAAGAGGAAGGAAGAAGAAGAAAAATGAAATAGAGTGGAGGAGAGGAAGTTCCCACCGAAAATGAAAAGGGAAAGAGAGATAAAATGTAAAAATTGGTCATTGTCCATTGGTCCAAAGGGTGCATTTTGTTACTTTTTCCCTTGGGTAATATTTCCCTTTATCCATTGTTCAAAAGGAAGTAAGAAAAGTAGAGAAAAGGCACACTGTGATGAGAATAAGGAAAGTGGGAATTTACATTTTCTTTTAATTCCATTTGGCTCGTATTTCTGTGTTTATTATCATACACTGTGTCTGAATAATTATTTCCTCAATACCAAAAATTATTTTAACTATACCACCATAACCATAATAATTTTCTAAGTATTCTAGACCCATCAAATATCCAATTTGACCTAGTAGGTCCCACACCATCTATTAAATCATCCAGCTTCAGTAAATCTTAATTTACCAATAAGTTATACTTAGTGTCTAATTAATTTTCATATATTTATTTGACCATAAATAATTAATTATCATTATCCAATAAATTTATTTCTTTAAAATCTGGGATGTTACACCCACCCTTATCACCGTTGGACTTGAACACATCTTTCATACCAGACAGATAGTAAACCTAGAAAAAGAAGGTTTCCACCAGTAGAAGTCTTTGCCAACCCCTATTTCCCCCCTCTCATGCCAATTGAAGATGTCTTGCTCAACACTTATCATACCTCACCTCAAGACCACGCCATGTTTTATCATCTGAGTCAGGAGCAACAGAGGATTAGGTTTGCTTAGGAACAAGGAAAATTTCATCTGTCTCTCAGTGATTTTCCTTCAAGCTTTACGCTGCCCAACAAGAAGATTTTGATTGAACCAAACCGTCTTTATCCTCTAGTTCGTATCTTCCAAAAGGATGGGAAGAAAAAGCCTCTCCCTTATAAGTCCAGCTCCTTCACCCTACCCTGGCATGAACCCAAACCCAAGGAGCTAACCAAAACTGCTCTGAAACATCTCCATACCACCCCTGAACCTCGTGAGGACCATGCTTGGGATATATGAAATCACATCTTGTGGTTCATTAGAAATGTAAGCAGTTGTTCCTTCTCTAAGGAAGACTCAATCTCAGTGGGTTTCTTCTAGGATGTTAGAGGCTATGTGTTTAAAGAGAAGATTATTTGCTACCCTGGTCTTGGAGACCTCATCCCCTGTTCTAGTTGCTCTTCTTTTATCATCTCTATTATATCCCCTCAGTTTTTGTGTTTCCAGTGTGGGAGTCTGCTTATAGTCTTTCAACATATTTCTGACCCCTTCTTTTAGAATCTTCTACTTTGCCCTGAGTTCAGTCCTAGATGAATCTATGATGTCTCTATCTTTTATTGATATCAAAAGGGGGGAAAGAGTCTTAGTCTTTTATGGGAAGAGTTAGTTAGACTGTAATTTTTTATAAATTTTATTGAGTCCTGTAATTATTTGTTTTATTTTAATAAAAACTTTGTTCTCAAAAATTTTTTTTGCTCTGAAGATTATATGCTCTGATCATTATAAGTCTGATATGTCATCTATTTGTTGCTCTGATTATCAATGTTATGCTAATCATTTGTTTGAGTATGCTCTGATCAATCTTAAATAAGGACTGCACTGAACAATAAAGTCTATATTGTATATTTGCTTTGACTAGTGCTTAAGTCATCAGTTTTCTATGAGCTCTAATTTTTTCTAAGTCTGCTCTAATCTCAATCTGTTGAAATGCATGTAGGTCTTCATTGTTTGATTTCATTCAAATTATCTGGTACTATGACATCATGTGAAGTTTGATGATTTGTTGGTCTTTCTCTAGAATATTTTGTTTATCACAGACTCTATTTAATAAAAGACTAAATGTTTGCTATCAACAAATAAAGGGAGATTATTAGAACCAAGTCAGTCTTATAAATGACTTTGGAGTTTTTAGATATTATTTAAAGACCCCAAGATTTATTAATAACATACATTAAGGCCTTTGATTAAATAAAGTTTTCCTACATGTTATTTAACCTATCTATTTGAGTATTTTAGGTTAGAAAGTCTGTGATACATATGTTATAACTAAAATGTGGAGTCCATCATTGAAAGTTTACGTTGAGCAATACAAGAGATTTTAAGATCAAGTCTGTCCTAACTTAAGTTTGTCCTAACTTAAGTCTGTCACAAGGAAATTCTTCAAGTGTGTCTTTTCAGACTTAGGACTCCTGAGTTATGTTATTCATCCATTTTACTCCTTAGACTCAGCATGCTTTCTCTCTTTCTCACGTTCTTCATCATTGCTTCAAGAAATCAGACTTTAGACTCTTAACATATAAGAACGTTATTCTCACTTTGCATCGACCTACACAAGGATATTTGTTAAAGATGCCTCAAACCTAACTTTGTTCAAAGCTACATTACTTTTATCACTTAAATGGACAAGAAGACAAACTCTTCAGAAAACTAAGGCTTACATGGAGAAGAAATCGAGGAAGCTACTTTGCACTAATTGAAAAGCTGACACTGATCAGTACTTGGGTTAGAATGCTTCAGAAGGTCAACTAAGCCTGATTTGCAAAAGTTCATGATAGTTGATAGCAACAAAAGGACTTTTGATATGTAATGCTCGAGGCACTTTATTTTATTGTAATTTTCTTAAGATCCTCGATTCAAACTTTTGTTTTCTTCTCAACTCTTAAAGTCTACATGCTTTAAACAACTATCTCTTCTCAATGGAACAACAATGACTATCTTTAATGACCTATAAATACGAAGAGATATTCAGACTCAGCAAGTGTGACGCAAAAGCAAAAATCTGAAAATAAGTGATCAAATGAAAGCCTTCATTTCAAAACAAAGACTTTCTTTGTATCGCTGCTTCTTGTAGACTTAGTCTTTATTTTTTACTTAATGTATCTGTACTTTAAGTTTCATTTTCTTGTACACTAAGTTACCAAAACACAAACATTCTCAAATCATAACTTGTGTCAAAGTCTAGTGTGTTGCCAGTCTTAGTTTCTTGAGGGCAACAGTGTTGGCCTAAAGAGGCTTTTGAAAGAATTCTTGAGTATTAAGCTAGGAGTGGCTTGTTAAAAGAATACTTGGGTTTAAGTCAAAAGTAGTTGGTGTCAAGAATACTTGAGGCATAGGCTATGTTGTGTTTGTAAAAAGACGTTTTTACATAGTGAAAATCCTTAAAGTCAAAAGGTAGTCGACGTAGCTTCATTGTTAGAAATGAACCAGTATAAATCTATTATACCAAATCTCTCTATCTCTTATCTCTTTAGTCTAAATCTGTGTTAACCAAAGTCTACTACATTTTTTTTGAAAAAGTTAAATTCCACAAAAAGAGTCTCAAACTTATTTAAGCATTCCTTCAAAGTCTGACTCTGAACCATCACAAAGTAATGAATGTCTTTATCTCAAAGTTTTAGCTTAGGACTTCCAACAAAGTATCATGCCAACACTTCTAAATCACTTCCAATAATCTCTCCTAATCCAAATAAAAATTTCTATAGCTTATTTAAGGTTCAGAGAATAGACTTAGAATGGGGGTTGAATAAGTCTGTTCACTTTTTCAAACCAAAAGATGATATTTAAACGTTTAGAGTGTTATGCAGTGGACTAGACTTTTAAGGAGACAGAGAGCATGATACTTTGATTGAGTGAACGTATTTTTGCCAGACTTTTACTATCATAGATTATGAACTAAGAGCACTAGAATTTTGATAGTAAAGAGTAAGAGAGAAAGAGATAATATACCAGCAATTTATACTGGTTCACCTCCAACTCGGAGACTACATCCAGTACCTTCAAATTTGAAGGATTTCTACTATGTAAAAGATTTTTACATTACATGTTGAATATTATTGACTCTAGTCACTCCTCGCTTAAGCACAACTCGTGCTGAAACATCCTTAATTAAAAATGAATCTGAAACAAGGGAAAATTTTTCTCAAAAATAAACCAAGCAGTCGGATAATTTAAAAATAACACAAAGGCAAGGAAGCAAAACCGACAGCGGAATAACAAGCTTCAGCGAGCCCTCACAAAACGTTCACTAGCTCAGGTGAGATCCAACTCCGCATAAGCGAGACAGCCCAACACGCTTGGGCGAACACTTATTCGCTTAAGCGAAGCTAGCCCAAAAAGCCTTCCATCCATTCACACTCGCGGGAGCGAATCCTTATTCGTTGAGGCGAGAAGCCCCACTCGGAAATTCCCATTACTCGGAATCTGGGGTCCCATCCATTCGGGAAAACAACCCCAACCAACATGCCTCCCTCTGAAGCCCATATTTAATTCCTTATGTTTATCCACGTAGGTCACACATATAAGATCCACTCAGAAAAGAATAATTATTCCATTCGGAATCCATAAACTTCCCTCACTCGGAATAACTCTCAATCAAATACCACTCGGTATATTTCAACCTTAACTCATTCGGAATGCATTTCACATTCGTCACTCGGCATATATTTACTTATCTCACTCGGGGAACACATAGATTTCCCTTCACCCTGAAGGGGTCTCCACAATCATACTCCACTCGGAATATTCTTTAATGATATAACCTACTCAGACTTGACCCAATCTCTCATCACTCGGAAGGGGATTCATGTCTCACCTCACTCGGATTTACCTTAACTCCCTCCTTTACTCGAAATTACGCAAGTTCCAGTTATTCGATAGAATGTAAGGTACCTACTTTGACATTCGCCTGCCACATTATTTACTGATCAAGATTAAACACATAACATCACATGTATATATATATATATATATATATATATATATATATATATATAAATTTAGTGCCGCTCTTAATACTAAGAGAGTTCAATTCTAACATATCCAGACAAAATATTATATTAAGAGTCGGCCAAGGCTTAACAACATTTTTTACACAGTATATACAATTATATACACATCTACTGCACAGTTCGCCTCACAGAACAGGTGCTCTTCTATCATCCATCATTCCGAGTGATGTCCACTGAAATATAGCCACAACAGGGGTGAGCTTTTACATATAAAATGACAGTTAGTGACTCAGAAATCCTCAAGTCTTCCACTTTACAGCATCACATCTCAATCATTTATAATATGAACTGCCATTCAATATATCTACATATAACAGTATCATGCAATCGGAATTCATACATGTAATGCACAGCTATATGGATCATATTATTCCCGATACATGCACATGCAACGCAATGAGCTCATCAAAGTATAAGAACATATATATATATAAATGTATACATATCCATTACAGTCGGATCCGACCCCCTTATTAAAAAATTTTATGTTGCAACATAGGCTCCACGCCTTTTTCCTCAGCTCCAAGCTGATCCGGCCATTTTACTGGTACCAAACTGTTTGCCCTTACACGTAACACAGTCACTCCAAGTGACAACGGAAGTGTTACGGGCAGCCCCGAGTCCAACCTGGTAGGCTTGCCTTGAGTCCAACCCAAGGTCTTTCAATTATATTTCACACATATTTATCAATACAACAGTACCCCTTTTTCCTCATTATAACCATACTCTGCATGTAACTCATTCATTATCACACAAGCACAATAGGTTTCATCCCCAGCATTCGCATGCATATTAATATAAGATAGTAATCGGGATCTACCCACTGTCTCCTAGTATAGAGCACTCAGAAATCATATCAACATACACAGCGACTCGCATATCATATTTTTAATATAACATCCCAGCTGAAACTAGTCAGTAGTCGCATACATACTCTCGGTATCGGAGATCCCCACCTTATGCATTCGTGAGTGAGATAACCAACCGGACTCAGTACGGCAAACTTTAGACATATGCACTCGATTCACACACAATCCCATAACTCTCACATGCATTCACATATCTAACATCATACCTCATAATCACATGCATTAAATATAAAAACTACCATCAGACTCAACTATCACACGCCCTTGGTATTCAAAAGTTGTCAGTCATATATATATTACATAGTTACCACATTCTCAAACACACATGCACAGGTAATACTTCACCCGGAGACCGTTCATAAACTATGCATTTGAGATACAAAGCGCCCCCTACCTACTGAAGGGATTCAAGGAGTTCCTCTATTTCCCGATGTTGGTCCGTTGCCTCTGTTTGCTTCATCCACCACTCTCACTCGTTTAGTCTCCGTCGAACACAGTCGTACCCTTTAGTCAACTTGGGAATAGGAAGTTGTTCTTCTTCCACTCGAACAATTGCTCCTCACCAGCAGTGGGACTCTCAGGTTCTCCACTTCACCACAGTCACGATGTTACGAAAAACAGGGGACGGAGAAGAAAAACCAAGAAGAACGAAGAGGAAGGAAAGTAGAAGAAGAGGGAAGGTCTCGAGGAATTTAAGTGAATGGACAGTCGTTGAGGCTTCTGAACATATACCCGTAGGATGGAGGGAGTGGGGTGGGAGAACGTGAAACAGCAGTCCTTCACGTGTCATACACACAAATCACAATCAATCAGCCATTAATTTCTTAAGTTAAAATTAATTAATAAATAATTTATGCTTGTGTAATTATTTTTTAGTTTAGTGGCTTAATCTCATTCGATATTTAATTTTTAAATCGGGATGTTACAATTCTCCCCCTCTCAAAGAATTTCGTCCTCGAAATTCAAACGGTATCTTACCTTAGATAAACAACTCGGGGTATTGCTGCCTCATGCCATCCTCGCGTTCCCAGGTATAAGAAGTACACCCGTTTTACTGCCACACTATTTCGACCAGTTGTACATCCTTGCTCCTCAAACATTTTACCGACCGATCCACAATCCTAGTCGGTATAGCCACGATCGTCAAATCCTCTTTGATCTCCACTTCATCATCCGGCATTTCGTGGGTGGAATCGGGTAGATACTTCTTTAGTTGAGACACATGAAACACGTTATGCAATCAGGATAGGTGAGTTGGTAATGCTATCTGGTATGCCACAGAACCGACCCGCTCCAATATTTCATAGGGTCCAATGTATCGGGGGTTCAACTTCTTACTCTTCAAGGCTCGTCCGACTCCTTTACTCGGTGAAATCTTTAGGAACACCCTATCTCCGACTAAAAACTCAAGTGGTTTGGTTCATTTGTCATGATAGCTTTTCTGCCTGTCCTGAGACGCCTTCATCTTTTCCCTAATTACTTGGATCTGTTCTGAAGTCTGTTTCACAATTTCTGGCCCCAACAGCAAACTTTCACCAGTTTCCGACCAACAGAGTGGGGTTCGACATTTTCGACCATATAGTGCTTCATAGGGTGCCATGCCAATGTTGCTGTGGTGGCTGTTGTTATATGTGAATTCGACCAGAGGGAGGTACTGCTCCCAACTACCACCGTGCTCCAACACACACGCCCTCAGTAAATCCTCCAAACTTTGTATTGTTCGCTCAGATTGCCCATCCGACTGGGGATGGTAGGCGAAACTCAACCAAAACTTTATGCCTAACTCCTGGTGTAGGCTTGTCCAAAACCGGGATGTGAATCTAGGGTCCCTATTCGATGTAACATCCCTGTTTTTAGTAGCAGTCTTATTTAGTAAAAATTGAAGTTTAGAAGGTCTGTAAGTGGTAATAAGTGAATAAATACCCTGTAGAAGCGATGTGATATCTCAACAATATCATTTTTATGTGTAATTATGGAAATTACATGGACAATTAATGGTATTGTGTGAATTTCGAGTGAAAAAGGTCTCTATTCCGAGTGACAGAGAGAAATTACGAGTGAAAGAATGAAATTCCAAGTGAAGGATTAGAGATTCCGAGTGAAGGATGAAATTCTGAGTGTAAAGTTATGTTGACCGAGTAAAACATGACTGAGAGGGATACTACCGAGTGAAATCTTGGTCTTAGAGACATCTGGAGTGAAGTGTGTTCAAGGGAACCACTTCTGGGTGAAAATTCCAAGTGAAAACACCATTGAAAGACTCATTTCCGAGTCAAACCTTGCCAATTGCTTCTTTTTCGAGTGGCAATCTCTATGATTACAGTATACCGAGTGCATAGACTCAGTCAGGGATATAACTGATGCAATCTGAGTAAGTTTGTTCAAGTTAGACCTCCCTAATAAGATAGAAGATAGCAATTCGAGTAGGTTGAGAGCCATTTTGAGTAAGGCTAAATATGTAGCCTTTCCGAGTGAATGGGTTTGAATATTACCGAGTAAGATATACTCGAGTGGGAAAATAATACTGAGTGAAATATGTGTGTAGGAATGAATTTAGATATTCCCGAGTATAAAATCCGAGGGAAGATTGGTTGTAATGACTTAGATTGGAAAATTTCTAAGTATATGATAAACCAAATGAATGATCCATATATATATCCGAGTGGATGGGGTTAGAACAAGTCTGAGTTGGACTTAGCGAAATAATATTCCCGAGTAGATAAAATAATGGGTAATCTGAGGGTTAAGTATAAAATAAACCCGAGTAAATGAAACCCTCTAAGTGATGTTTGAACGGTTCTAAATAAACAAGAATTTATTAGGTCTGAATGAGAACCCCGAGTGAATGAATGCATATGTGTTTTATGTTGAGTTGATGCTTTCTACCGACTGAAATGTGTTGTCAAAATTATTTGGGAAGTATTGATGGGAGAAATAGTGATTTAGTTAAGGATTCCGAGTGATTATATATGGATATTGTGAGGTTAAGGAATTACTTGGCTTGAATATGAGTGGTGATAAATGAATAATACTAAGTGAACAGATACCGAGTGGAGAATGGTAGTGGGAGTCCGTTCTGAGCGAATTATAGAATGCACAAAGCCATTCCGAGTGAGTCTAAGGTGTTATGAAATCCTGAGTGAAAATTTATTTGATGTTAAGTCGTCTAAGAGATGATTTAGTTGAATGAGAAATGGAAAAGAATAGGTTGTTTGCCGAATGGAAATCCTGAGTGAGTCCGAGTAAAGAGAATCCGACTGAGTCCAGAAGAAATCTGACCTAGGGAGGAGAAATCCGATTAGATGTTTCAAGAAGAAACAATCATGAGTGAGGAACAAGAGAGACGAGTCGGTTTTGTATTAATGTTACAAAGTGGAAAACCGAACAATACAAGTCGGTTTTAGAAACATTTAGTCGAATGACAGATTGAGCCACTATGGAACCAGTCTGGGATGAATTAGCCGAGTGAAAGACCAAGTAAGATAGGAGTCAGCACTGATTGATTTTACTGAGTGTGAAAACAAGCGTTTGAGTCGGTTTTAGAAGATTTCCGAGCCAAGAATGGCTGATTCGCTCAAGCAAATCGGATTTCGCTTAAGCGATCCGATGTCAGGAACTAACCGATGTCCTCTATATCACATCGGATGACTGGAGTATTGCAGACCGGGTCAGCACTCCACACCAGTTGGCTACTAGGTCCGTCCTTAGATCAGGGATTCACACCGGACAGATCTGAGCCGGTGTTCATCAAAACCGACCTTCTTCACAGACGGTGTCCCTTAATTCCTTCATACCCCGTCCTTCCCTACACTACACACCGCCCTTCATTATTACACACCGTCTTTCCCTTCATTCAATACCGCCCTCACACTCAACACCGCCCTCATGCATGCAATACCGACCTCTTCAAATCCTCCAACACCGAACACCTTTTAATTTCCACTTCAGCTAGTGATCAGCCCACTTAATCATATAAAACCAAGAATGATTGGCACAACGAACCAATCACAGGAGAAAGTTGCATCCATTATAATATCTTTATATATTTTATTCCAATCAAATGCAAAGCTGACTGTGAAAGGAGTCAAAAAGGCTCCATTATTCCACCTAATTCTCCAACCAATGTTTCCACTTAGTTTCCCACTAACTCTCATTATTTAGCCCAGTACTATGTCTCTAAGAACACACATACACGAAACATAACCACAGACATACTTCTGTTATCATTTCCTTTTCCTGCAAGCTCTCTCTCTCAATTTTTTTCCTCTCTCACTGACAGGGCCCGCAAGCGCACGGGTTATGTCGCGTAATATAAAAGATTATCGTTCTCCACAGGGACTGTGTTCAAAGTACCAGCATATTGAAATTTAATTATCCACACAATTAATTTTTAAGGTTTTTATAAAATAAAGCACAAATTAAAGTTGCACAGAATATGAATAAAAATAAAAATAAAATTTACTTGACACTAAAAAATCAGAGTTGAGAGTATCTTGGGATTTTGGGGGATTACGACTTTATTTTATGTTTAATGAATTTTAACTTTTCATAAATAAGAATCGAATTAAGTTTTTCAAGGCGAATTTTCCAAAAGCTAATTAATATGTTCCTCTCGGAATCCTATTAATGTACCTAACCTATGGAAAGCGCTGCTTAATCCTCAGAAAGGCCCATTATCGTTTTATGAAAATCCCTTTTATTTCCTCAAAAGAATTTCGATTACTTTCACGGTTTTACCGAGGTCACAAAAAGCATTTCAAAAATCTTAGGTTTAGTTCAAAGCTTTCTGGTAAAAATAAATCTCTCGATTCTATTTATTACCTAAACTTACTAATATACCCGTAAGTATACAGTTTTATCATTTAGGTTCTTGTTAGGAATTACTAAAAGCATTAAGCATAATTGAACTAAATGGAAAACAGAAATTTATTTAATTCCAAGTCAAAATAACATTAAAATAAAATATTATCATACCCTCTTCATCCCAAGATAATTAATTTAGCTACTCATGAAATAATTCAAATTCATATAAATAATGGAAAAATAAAACATACAAGACATGGTAAGAAATAAAGACTTACGGGTTTCTCCAAAAGCTCAGAATAATTTACCACTGTATTTCCTTGTTGCAATATTCCTCCACCAATTACAAATTGGAACACTCAATTTCATAATCCTCACAACTCTTACACAAAATAAAAGAAAGAAAAAGAAAATAAAAAGAGAAAGAAACGAAACAGAGAAGAAAACGAAGGAAAAGAAAAGAAAGGAACAAAGTGAATGAATGAGAACTGGATGCCTTCTCTGCTTGGATTGCTTCTCCTTTTATAGGCGAAGGAAGGGAGGAAGCCAGCTAAGAAAACGCGTTGCAAGTTGGAAACTTTCGGTGCATGTGATTTCCAGCTGTTCCAGTTGTCTCCAATTTGCGTATTTTTGTTGTTTCCAATAATTCGGCGCATGATTTCACTGATGAATCGATTCCTCCAGTTGATTTTTGCCTTCAAAACAGCGTGTGAATCGATTCCTAAAGGTGGGAATCGATTCCCAGCATGATGAATCGATTCCTGGCCTTCATGAATCGATTCCCAGCCTTCCAAACATCAATGAATCGATTCCTATAAGGGGGGAATCGATTCCCAGCCCTATGAATCGATTCCCAACAGCCTTGAATCGATTCCTAGCCTATGTTTCACATGGGAATCGATTCCTGTAAGGGTGAATCGATTCCTACCCTTTCCTGGAAGTGTTTTCTTGCATTTTTGAGGCGTTTTGGACGGTATAGCTCATGGTTCTTGATTGTTTTCATCCTTTGACACTTTGATCATCTTTTTGGGTTCTTGAATCCATTTTCCATTTATATTCATTCATTCTTAAAATGGATCATCAATAATTCCAAATCTATTAATTTCTGCAAAAATAAAAGTACCCGAGTAGAATACAGTGGAAAGAAAGCAAAAATCACAATAAATAAAGGAAATACAGTGCATAATGATTAAAATCCTAAGTAAACTAAATCTAATTTATTATGTTATAAAACACTTATCAAAATACCCCAAACCAAAACATTGCTTGTCCTCAAGCAATCACCATATTCACAAGATAAAATACAGAAAACACTAAGCTTAATAAACTAAGGAATCCAAAATAGAGAAACAGATTTATTCAAATGCCAATTTTTATTTACTTATGTAAATCAAATTTCAATGTCAAGACTTGAAATACTCTTCTCACAATTTTCACTCAAGTGTTTCAAGGTTTGTGTATCTCTCAAATCATCATAGTAAAAAAATATTACCATAAGCTTGTTAATAAACTAGAAACTCCACAGTTTAAATAGAAAATATGTGAAAGTCTAAAGGTCTTTCAAAGGTTGTAATGTGGCCTTGGGTTGTATTGTCAAGGTAGGAATTTCAAGAAAAATGGAATACAAAAGGGCTTTAATAGTCATGAATGATTCAAATCACCATTATAAATTTAACAGAGCAAATTTTTGAACTTTTATGGACTTTTTTGGAATTCATTCAATATCATCCTTTTGATTTTCTTTTTCTTTTTCTTGCTTTTCTTTGCATTCAATACATATTTTTCTTAAGTCCTTTTTTTCTTTCTTTGCTCCACTAAATTTCCAACTTTTTCACCATTAAGAGAGTATCAGTCAATGAAAGGTTTCAAGGAAAAATTTTCACTTTTAGGCTCAAAAGGGGCAACTAAGGGTCAAATTATGCAAAATTCTGAGGCTTAAGAATAAGACCTAATTGTGCCTTTATCATCCTAAGACATATAATCAAAAACCATTTTGAATCGGTTGAAAAACAAGTTCTAGAATATTAATGACTATGAGATTCACTCAATCAAGAAGATATGGGTTTTGAAAATTTGTTTGATAAACAACCCATTTTGGCTCAAGTCTAACCATGGAAAGTCTTTTCAAAGAAAATTTTAATCACATAAGGTTCATTTAAGCATTTATTTGGCATTTAAACAATCAAATTTTGAAAATTTTACTCAAAATTTTGGAATCCTTAGATACTTTAGCCTTGTATTCAAAGTAACTTTATCATGCAATAATGGTAAATTACAAGATTACAAACAAATCAAAGAAAACACACATGCATAATAAAATGACAATCACACAACGTAAACAAAACAGTTAAGTTTTCTTACCTACCACCCCAAACCAGAATTTGACATTGTCCTCAATGTTAAAATGGATGATAAAAGGATAAGAAAACTTACCTGTAATAACCCCAAACCAGCATCTGACATAGTTGGTTTTTTTTTTTTTTATTATTATTAAAGACATGGGGTTACCTCCCCACAAGTGCTAAGTTTTAAGTCTTCAGCCAGACTTTTTACCGTTTGGATTTACTCATCAGGAGCATCAAACAAGTTCAAGTCACTTGCTTGTTGTATTGGTTGACCTGTGAAGTAATGCTTTACTCTCTGTCCATTTACTCTAAATGTACCAGATTTCTCGCTCCATAGTTCGACAGCTCCAAAGGGAAAGACTTTTGTCACTTTGAATGGTCCCGACCATCGGGATCTCAGTTTACCTGGAAAAAGCTTCAGTCTGGGAAAAGTTTTCTCAATAAAATGAGACCCTCCATCACTTATAACACATTTTGGGACCCCAAACCTTGGAAATATTATTTTCTTGAAAAGTTTAATAACAGTCTTAGCATCAGAATGAGGTGAAGCAATGGCTTCCACCCATTTTGACACATAGTCAACTGCCACTAATATGAACTGATTTCCAAAAGAAGAGGGAAAGGGACCCATAAAATCAACACCCCATACATCAAACAGTTCAACTTCTAAAATTGTATTCAATGGCATTTCTTGTCTCTTACCAATGTTACCTGTTCTCTGGCAAGCATCACAAGTTAGAACATACTTACGTACATCCTTAAAAATATTTGGCCAATAGAACCCAGCTTGCAATATTTTAGCAGCTGTCTTGGAGGTGCTCATGTGCCCTCCACAGGAAAGAGAATGGCAATGATCCAAGATAGCATGGACATCATCTTGTGAAACACATCTCCGAATCATACCATCTGCACATTGCTTGAAAAGGAGTGGTTCATCCCAATAATAATGCTTGACATCTGCATAAAACTTTTTCCTTTGCTGAAAGCTAAGATCAGGAGGTAAGATACCACATGCAAGAAAATTTACAAAATCAGCATACCAAGGAACACGTTGGATACTAAGGTTCAAGAGTTGTTCATCTGGAAAAGATTCATTGATGGGAATACTATCTGTTTCTTCTTTTTCAGATGTCAACCTAGATAAGTGGTCAGCGACCAAGTTCTCGGTACCCTTCTTGTCCTTAATTTCCAAGTCAAATTCTTGCAATATTAGAATCCACCTAATTAATCTAGGCTTTGCTTCCTTTTTATTCAATAGATACTTAATGGCAGAGTGGTCAGTGTAAACAGTAACATGTGATCCTACCAAATAAGACCTAAATTTATCAAAAGCAAAGACAATAGCTAACAGTTCTTTTTCAGTTGTGGCATAATTTACCTGAGCATCATCTAGCGTCCGGCTGGCATAATGAATTACATGGAGCTTTTTATCCTTTCTTTGTCCTAACACAGCCCCCACTGCGTAATCACTCGCATCGCACATTAGCTCAAATGGGAGTTTCCAATCAGGTGGTTGTACGATGGGGGCAGAGATTAGAGCTTGCTTAATCCTGCAAAAAGCTTCCATACAAGATAAATCAAAATTGAAAGGTACATCCTTACCCAGAAGAGTTGTAAGAGGCTTTGTGATCTTGGAGATATCTTTAATGAACCTGCGATAAAACCCCGCATGTCCAAGAAAACTCCGAATACCTTTCACATTTGTGGGTGGAGGTAATTTTTCAATTACTTCCACTTTAGCCTTATCAACTTCTATACCTCTTTCAGACACCAGGTGTCCAAGAACTATGCCTTCTCTTACCATAAAATGGCATTTTTCCCAATTTAGAACCAAATTGGTTTCTTCACAACGCTGCAAGACTTGGCACAAATTTGTTAAACAATTATCAAAATCCAAACCATGCACTGAAAAATCATCCATAAAGACTTCCATCACATTTTCAATAAGATCAGAAAAAATTGCTTGCATACACCTTTGAAAAGTCGCAGGTGCATTACATAAACCAAAAGGCATACGTCTGTAAGCATAAGTCCCATAAGGGCAAGTGAAGGTAGTCTTTTCTTGATCAGATGGATGAATGGGAATTTGATGAAAACCTGAATACCCATCCAAATAACAGAAATAAGAGTGTTTCGCAAGTCTTTCAAGCATCTGATCAATAAAAGGGAGGGGAAAATGATCTTTTTTCGTGGCGCTATTTAACTTCCTATAATCAATGCACATGCGCCAACCAGAGACAATCCTAGTAGGGATCAAGTTATGTTTATCATTTTCAATCACAGTTATTCCCCCCTTTTTAGGCACCACATGGACAGGACTTACCCATTTACTACTATCAACAGGATATATGACTCCAGCATCAAGCAATTTCAAAATTTCCTTTTTAACCACTTCTTGCATTTTAGGATTTAATCTCCTAAGTGGTTCTACTGTGGGCCTACTTTCATCTTCTACAGTAATCCTGTGCATACAAAGAGAAGGGCTAATCCCTTTGATATCATCCATTGTATAACCTATTACCTTTCTATACAACCTAAGTTGTTTCAAAAGTTTTTCAGTTTCAGATGGATTCAATTCAGCATTAATAATCACAGGATATGTGGAATTAGGGCCAAGAAACTCATACCTTAATGAAGCTGGTAAAGGTTTTAATTCCACATTGGGGCTTACCACTTTGTCACACATGACCTCAGTATCATGTGGGGCCTCAGAGCAATCAGATGTTTCTGTCGGCTCAATCATGAAAATAGTTTCAAGTGGGTCATTAGGAAGGGTTGATTCCTTTACCACTTGTTCGACAAAATCCACAGTACAGCAAACATCATTATAAGGTTTTTCTAAAACATTTTTCAAGTTGAAATCAACCTTTTGGTCTCCAACAGTTAGAGACAACTTACCATTCTTGACATCAATCACAGCACCTGCAGTTGCTAAAAATGGTCTGCCTAAAATAATAGGAATCAAAGAATCTTCGTCCATTTCAAGCACAACAAAGTCAGCAGGTATAAAAAATTTTCCTATCTTAATAGGAACATCCTCTAAAATTCCTACAGGATATTTTACAGATCTATCAGCCAATTGTAAAGACATCCTAGTAGGTTTTAGCTCACCTAATCCTAACTTTTCAGCAACAGATAATGGCATTAAACTCACACTTGCTCCTAAATCACACAATGCTTTATCTATATTCATGTCACCAATCATGCAAGGAATAGAGACACTACCTGGATCTTGGAGCTTGGGTGGAAGTTTTTTTTGAATTAGAGCACTGCATTCTTCAGTAAGTGCAACTGTACCATCTTCCTCCAGTCTTCTTTTGTTGGACAGAATGTCCTTCAGGAACTTTGCATATGTGGGCATTTGCTGCAAAGCATCTGTAAAAGGAATATTAATATACAATTTCTTTAAAACATCAAGGAACTTACCAAATTGTTTGTCCAACTTTGCTTTGGCTAAGCGCTGAGGAAATGGAATGGGAGGCTGATATGGCTTAACTTCCTCCTTCTTTTCTTGTGGTTTCTCTTCTTCAATTACTGGATGAGATGAAGATTCATCGACTTTCTTTTCCTCCTTTGTTGTCTTGTCAACTGGCCCATCGTATTGAGTACCACTCCTAAGAGTGACAGCCATGGTTTGGTTAGATGGTCCAGCCTCTGGTTTCCCAGGAAATGTTCCCGGTGCTCTTTGAGAATAGGAGGCTTGTTGGGCAATTTGATTTTCCAGTATTTTGTTGTGAGTGGCAAGAGAGTCCACTTTTGAAGCCAAGTTTTTTATTGCATCAGAGAATTCATCATTTTGTTTAAGTTGAGTAGCTACAAATGTCTCTATCAAGGATTCTAGCTTTGATTTTTGTGGAATATAGGTTCCTTGTTGAGGTTTGTAGTTACTTTGGAATTGAGGTGGCCTATTTTGGAAGCCAGGTGGACCTTGTGGAGGTCTGTAGTTACCTTGATAGTTTCCACCATAGTTTCCAATAGCGTCAACCTGATGCATTTCTTGTTCTTGATTAGGGGTCATTGCTAAATGGCAGTTTGTAGCTCCGTGTCCTGAAACACCACAAACTTCACAAACAATATTAGTAGCACCTGTTGACCCTATTTTATCAAGTTTTAATGTTAATGCTTCAACTTTGGCAGAAAGTAAGGAAAGAGCATCAACAGAGTACTTACCTGGTGTTTTAGAAGGTAATCCTCTCTCAGAGTTCCATTGGTGAGTGTTTTGAGCTATTTCCTCGATCAGGTTCTCAGCTTCATCAACATTTTTACTCATGAAGGCTCCTCCAGCTGCAGCATCTAAAGAGATCTTTTGTGTGGAAGTTAGTCCATTATAGAAAATATGGATTGTCAACCACCTTTCTATTCCATGGTGAGGACATTCTCTTAGCAACTCCCTGTATCTTTCCCAGGCTTCATACAAGGATTCATCATCTTTTTGTGAAAAATTGATGATTTGTTTTCTCAGAACATCAGTCTTGTTCCTTGGGTACCATTTATTGATAAAAGCACTGGACAATTGTTCCCAAGTCGTGATGGATCCTTCAGGAAGAGAGTATAACCATGCTCTTGCTTTATCTCTTAAGGAGAAAGGAAAAAGTCTTAAGCGAATGGCATCATTGGTGGCTCCGTTCATCTTCAGGGTGTCACAGTATTCAAGAAAGATTTGAAGGTGAAGGTTTGGATCTTCAGAGGGTAAACCTCCGAATTGGTTCTGTTGAACCATTGAGAGTAGTGAAGGCTTCAATTCAAAATTGTTAGCCTCCACTGTGGGTCTAAGAATGCTAGATCCTCTCCCATTAGTGCTTGGAGCTGCAAAATCTCTTAAGGGTCTGTGTTGGTCTACCATTTGTTTTTCTTTTTGTTCTTTTTGTTCTTTTTGTTGTTTTTGTTGTTTTCTCAAAGCTCTAAGGGTACGTTCTATCTCAGGGTCAAATCCTAAGTTTAGATCGACACTACGGCTTCGTCGCATAAATAGAAAATAAATGACAAATAAAACAAACAATTACAAAAATAAAACAGATACACAGAATATAGAACAAAATACAAAATTACAAAGAAAATAAAAATAAAAATAACAATAAAAATATTAACAAGTATGATCTAATCGAATTTCAATATTGCCGATATTTGAGGGACAACAGTCCCCGGCAACGGCGCCAAAAACTTGACAGGGCCCGCAAGCGCACGGGTTATGTCGCGTAATATAAAAGATTATCGTTCTCCACAGGGACTGTGTTCAAAGTACCAGCATATTGAAATTTAATTATCCACACAATTAATTTTTAAGGTTTTTATAAAATAAAGCACAAATTAAAGTTGCACAGAATATGAATAAAAATAAAAATAAAATTTACTTGACACTAAAAAATCAGAGTTGAGAGTATCTTGGGATTTTGGGGGATTACGACTTTATTTTATGTTTAATGAATTTTAACTTTTCATAAATAAGAATCGAATTAAGTTTTCCAAGGCGAATTTTCCAAAAGCTAATTAATATGTTCCTCTCGGAATCCTATTAATGTACCTAACCTATGGAAAGCGCTGCTTAATCCTCAGAAAGGCCCATTATCGTTTTATGAAAATCCCTTTTATTTCCTCAAAAGAATTTCGATTACTTTCACGGTTTTACCGAGGTCACAAAAAGCATTTCAAAAATCTTAGGTTTAGTTCAAAGCTTTCTGGTAAAAATAAATCTCTCGATTCTATTTATTACCTAAACTTACTAATATACCCGTAAGTATACAGTTTTATCATTTAGGTTCTTGTTAGGAATTACTAAAAGCATTAAGCATAATTGAACTAAATGGAAAACAGAAATTTATTTAATTCCAAGTCAAAATAACATTAAAATAAAATATTATCATACCCTCTTCATCCCAAGATAATTAATTTAGCTACTCATGAAATAATTCAAATTCATATAAATAATGGAAAAATAAAACATACAAGACATGGTAAGAAATAAAGACTTACGGGTTTCTCCAAAAGCTCAGAATAATTTACCACTGTATTTCCTTGTTGCAATATTCCTCCACCAATTACAAATTGGAACACTCAATTTCATAATCCTCACAACTCTTACACAAAATAAAAGAAAGAAAAAGAAAATAAAAAGAGAAAGAAACGAAACAGAGAAGAAAACGAAGGAAAAGAAAAGAAAGGAACAAAGTGAATGAATGAGAACTGGATGCCTTCTCTGCTTGGATTGCTTCTCCTTTTATAGGCGAAGGAAGGGAGGAAGCCAGCTAAGAAAACGCGTTGCAAGTTGGAAACTTTCGGTGCATGTGATTTCCAGCTGTTCCAGTTGTCTCCAATTTGCGTATTTTTGTTGTTTCCAATAATTCGGCGCATGATTTCACTGATGAATCGATTCCTCCAGTTGATTTTTGCCTTCAAAACAGCGTGTGAATCGATTCCTAAAGGTGGGAATCGATTCCCAGCATGATGAATCGATTCCTGGCCTTCATGAATCGATTCCCAGCCTTCCAAACATCAATGAATCGATTCCTATAAGGGGGGAATCGATTCCCAGCCCTATGAATCGATTCCCAACAGCCTTGAATCGATTCCTAGCCTATGTTTCACATGGGAATCGATTCCTGTAAGGGTGAATCGATTCCTACCCTTTCCTGGAAGTGTTTTCTTGCATTTTTGAGGCGTTTTGGACGGTATAGCTCATGGTTCTTGATTGTTTTCATCCTTTGACACTTTGATCATCTTTTTGGGTTCTTGAATCCATTTTCCATTTATATTCATTCATTCTTAAAATGGATCATCAATAATTCCAAATCTATTAATTTCTGCAAAAATAAAAGTACCCGAGTAGAATACAGTGGAAAGAAAGCAAAAATCACAATAAATAAAGGAAATACAGTGCATAATGATTAAAATCCTAAGTAAACTAAATCTAATTTATTATGTTATAAAACACTTATCAAAATACCCCAAACCAAAACATTGCTTGTCCTCAAGCAATCACCATATTCACAAGATAAAATACAGAAAACACTAAGCTTAATAAACTAAGGAATCCAAAATAGAGAAACAGATTTATTCAAATGCCAATTTTTATTTACTTATGTAAATCAAATTTCAATGTCAAGACTTGAAATACTCTTCTCACAATTTTCACTCAAGTGTTTCAAGGTTTGTGTATCTCTCAAATCATCATAGTAAAAAAATATTACCATAAGCTTGTTAATAAACTAGAAACTCCACAGTTTAAATAGAAAATATGTGAAAGTCTAAAGGTCTTTCAAAGGTTGTAATGTGGCCTTGGGTTGTATTGTCAAGGTAGGAATTTCAAGAAAAATGGAATACAAAAGGGCTTTAATAGTCATGAATGATTCAAATCACCATTATAAATTTAACAGAGCAAATTTTTGAACTTTTATGGACTTTTTTGGAATTCATTCAATATCATCCTTTTGATTTTCTTTTTCTTTTTCTTGCTTTTCTTTGCATTCAATACATATTTTTCTTAAGTCCTTTTTTTCTTTCTTTGCTCCACTAAATTTCCAACTTTTTCACCATTAAGAGAGTATCAGTCAATGAAAGGTTTCAAGGAAAAATTTTCACTTTTAGGCTCAAAAGGGGCAACTAAGGGTCAAATTATGCAAAATTCTGAGGCTTAAGAATAAGACCTAATTGTGCCTTTATCATCCTAAGACATATAATCAAAAACCATTTTGAATCGGTTGAAAAACAAGTTCTAGAATATTAATGACTATGAGATTCACTCAATCAAGAAGATATGGGTTTTGAAAATTTGTTTGATAAACAACCCATTTTGGCTCAAGTCTAACCATGGAAAGTCTTTTCAAAGAAAATTTTAATCACATAAGGTTCATT
This sequence comes from Clitoria ternatea, assembly GCA_037962975.1. Taxonomy (NCBI): domain Eukaryota; kingdom Viridiplantae; phylum Streptophyta; class Magnoliopsida; order Fabales; family Fabaceae; genus Clitoria; species Clitoria ternatea. Next base: position 186,181,765 of record CM075669.1, read on the forward strand.
TAAGCATTTATTTGGCATTTAAACAATCAAATTTTGAAAATTTTACTCAAAATTTTGGAATCCTTAGATACTTTAGCCTTGTATTCAAAGTAACTTTATCATGCAATAATGGTAAATTACAAGATTACAAACAAATCAAAGAAAACACACATGCATAATAAAATGACAATCACACAACGTAAACAAAACAGTTAAGTTTTCTTACCTACCACCCCAAACCAGAATTTGACATTGTCCTCAATGTTAAAATGGATGATAAAAGGATAAGAAAACTTACCTGTAATAACCCCAAACCAGCATCTGACATAGTTGGTTTTTTTTTTTTTATTATTATTAAAGACATGGGGTTACCTCCCCACAAGTGCTAAGTTTTAAGTCTTCAGCCAGACTTTTTACCGTTTGGATTTACTCATCAGGAGCATCAAACAAGTTCAAGTCACTTGCTTGTTGTATTGGTTGACCTGTGAAGTAATGCTTTACTCTCTGTCCATTTACTCTAAATGTACCAGATTTCTCGCTCCATAGTTCGACAGCTCCAAAGGGAAAGACTTTTGTCACTTTGAATGGTCCCGACCATCGGGATCTCAGTTTACCTGGAAAAAGCTTCAGTCTGGGAAAAGTTTTCTCAATAAAATGAGACCCTCCATCACTTATAACACATTTTGGGACCCCAAACCTTGGAAATATTATTTTCTTGAAAAGTTTAATAACAGTCTTAGCATCAGAATGAGGTGAAGCAATGGCTTCCACCCATTTTGACACATAGTCAACTGCCACTAATATGAACTGATTTCCAAAAGAAGAGGGAAAGGGACCCATAAAATCAACACCCCATACATCAAACAGTTCAACTTCTAAAATTGTATTCAATGGCATTTCTTGTCTCTTACCAATGTTACCTGTTCTCTGGCAAGCATCACAAGTTAGAACATACTTACGTACATCCTTAAAAATATTTGGCCAATAGAACCCAGCTTGCAATATTTTAGCAGCTGTCTTGGAGGTGCTCATGTGCCCTCCACAGGAAAGAGAATGGCAATGATCCAAGATAGCATGGACATCATCTTGTGAAACACATCTCCGAATCATACCATCTGCACATTGCTTGAAAAGGAGTGGTTCATCCCAATAATAATGCTTGACATCTGCATAAAACTTTTTCCTTTGCTGAAAGCTAAGATCAGGAGGTAAGATACCACATGCAAGAAAATTTACAAAATCAGCATACCAAGGAACACGTTGGATACTAAGGTTCAAGAGTTGTTCATCTGGAAAAGATTCATTGATGGGAATACTATCTGTTTCTTCTTTTTCAGATGTCAACCTAGATAAGTGGTCAGCGACCAAGTTCTCGGTACCCTTCTTGTCCTTAATTTCCAAGTCAAATTCTTGCAATATTAGAATCCACCTAATTAATCTAGGCTTTGCTTCCTTTTTATTCAATAGATACTTAATGGCAGAGTGGTCAGTGTAAACAGTAACATGTGATCCTACCAAATAAGACCTAAATTTATCAAAAGCAAAGACAATAGCTAACAGTTCTTTTTCAGTTGTGGCATAATTTACCTGAGCATCATCTAGCGTCCGGCTGGCATAATGAATTACATGGAGCTTTTTATCCTTTCTTTGTCCTAACACAGCCCCCACTGCGTAATCACTCGCATCGCACATTAGCTCAAATGGGAGTTTCCAATCAGGTGGTTGTACGATGGGGGCAGAGATTAGAGCTTGCTTAATCCTGCAAAAAGCTTCCATACAAGATAAATCAAAATTGAAAGGTACATCCTTACCCAGAAGAGTTGTAAGAGGCTTTGTGATCTTGGAGATATCTTTAATGAACCTGCGATAAAACCCCGCATGTCCAAGAAAACTCCGAATACCTTTCACATTTGTGGGTGGAGGTAATTTTTCAATTACTTCCACTTTAGCCTTATCAACTTCTATACCTCTTTCAGACACCAGGTGTCCAAGAACTATGCCTTCTCTTACCATAAAATGGCATTTTTCCCAATTTAGAACCAAATTGGTTTCTTCACAACGCTGCAAGACTTGGCACAAATTTGTTAAACAATTATCAAAATCCAAACCATGCACTGAAAAATCATCCATAAAGACTTCCATCACATTTTCAATAAGATCAGAAAAAATTGCTTGCATACACCTTTGAAAAGTCGCAGGTGCATTACATAAACCAAAAGGCATACGTCTGTAAGCATAAGTCCCATAAGGGCAAGTGAAGGTAGTCTTTTCTTGATCAGATGGATGAATGGGAATTTGATGAAAACCTGAATACCCATCCAAATAACAGAAATAAGAGTGTTTCGCAAGTCTTTCAAGCATCTGATCAATAAAAGGGAGGGGAAAATGATCTTTTTTCGTGGCGCTATTTAACTTCCTATAATCAATGCACATGCGCCAACCAGAGACAATCCTAGTAGGGATCAAGTTATGTTTATCATTTTCAATCACAGTTATTCCCCCCTTTTTAGGCACCACATGGACAGGACTTACCCATTTACTACTATCAACAGGATATATGACTCCAGCATCAAGCAATTTCAAAATTTCCTTTTTAACCACTTCTTGCATTTTAGGATTTAATCTCCTAAGTGGTTCTACTGTGGGCCTACTTTCATCTTCTACAGTAATCCTGTGCATACAAAGAGAAGGGCTAATCCCTTTGATATCATCCATTGTATAACCTATTACCTTTCTATACAACCTAAGTTGTTTCAAAAGTTTTTCAGTTTCAGATGGATTCAATTCAGCATTAATAATCACAGGATATGTGGAATTAGGGCCAAGAAACTCATACCTTAATGAAGCTGGTAAAGGTTTTAATTCCACATTGGGGCTTACCACTTTGTCACACATGACCTCAGTATCATGTGGGGCCTCAGAGCAATCAGATGTTTCTGTCGGCTCAATCATGAAAATAGTTTCAAGTGGGTCATTAGGAAGGGTTGATTCCTTTACCACTTGTTCGACAAAATCCACAGTACAGCAAACATCATTATAAGGTTTTTCTAAAACATTTTTCAAGTTGAAATCAACCTTTTGGTCTCCAACAGTTAGAGACAACTTACCATTCTTGACATCAATCACAGCACCTGCAGTTGCTAAAAATGGTCTGCCTAAAATAATAGGAATCAAAGAATCTTCGTCCATTTCAAGCACAACAAAGTCAGCAGGTATAAAAAATTTTCCTATCTTAATAGGAACATCCTCTAAAATTCCTACAGGATATTTTACAGATCTATCAGCCAATTGTAAAGACATCCTAGTAGGTTTTAGCTCACCTAATCCTAACTTTTCAGCAACAGATAATGGCATTAAACTCACACTTGCTCCTAAATCACACAATGCTTTATCTATATTCATGTCACCAATCATGCAAGGAATAGAGAAACTACCTGGATCTTGGAGCTTGGGTGGAAGTTTTTTTTGAATTAGAGCACTGCATTCTTCAGTAAGTGCAACTGTACCATCTTCCTCCAGTCTTCTTTTGTTGGACAGAATGTCCTTCAGGAACTTTGCATATGTGGGCATTTGCTGCAAAGCATCTGTAAAAGGAATATTAATATACAATTTCTTTAAAACATCAAGGAACTTACCAAATTGTTTGTCCAACTTTGCTTTGGCTAAGCGCTGAGGAAATGGAATGGGAGGCTGATATGGCTTAACTTCCTCCTTCTTTTCTTGTGGTTTCTCTTCTTCAATTACTGGATGAGATGAAGATTCATCGACTTTCTTTTCCTCCTTTGTTGTCTTGTCAACTGGCCCATCGTATTGAGTACCACTCCTAAGAGTGACAGCCATGGTTTGGTTAGATGGTCCAGCCTCTGGTTTCCCAGGAAATGTTCCCGGTGCTCTTTGAGAATAGGAGGCTTGTTGGGCAATTTGATTTTCCAGTATTTTGTTGTGAGTGGCAAGAGAGTCCACTTTTGAAGCCAAGTTTTTTATTGCATCAGAGAATTCATCATTTTGTTTAAGTTGAGTAGCTACAAATGTCTCTATCAAGGATTCTAGCTTTGATTTTTGTGGAATATAGGTTCCTTGTTGAGGTTTGTAGTTACTTTGGAATTGAGGTGGCCTATTTTGGAAGCCAGGTGGACCTTGTGGAGGTCTGTAGTTACCTTGATAGTTTCCACCATAGTTTCCAATAGCGTCAACCTGATGCATTTCTTGTTCTTGATTAGGGGTCATTGCTAAATGGCAGTTTGTAGCTCCGTGTCCTGAAACACCACAAACTTCACAAACAATATTAGTAGCACCTGTTGACCCTATTTTATCAAGTTTTAATGTTAATGCTTCAACTTTGGCAGAAAGTAAGGAAAGAGCATCAACAGAGTACTTACCTGGTGTTTTAGAAGGTAATCCTCTCTCAGAGTTCCATTGGTGAGTGTTTTGAGCTATTTCCTCGATCAGGTTCTCAGCTTCATCAACATTTTTACTCATGAAGGCTCCTCCAGCTGCAGCATCTAAAGAGATCTTTTGTGTGGAAGTTAGTCCATTATAGAAAATATGGATTGTCAACCACCTTTCTATTCCATGGTGAGGACATTCTCTTAGCAACTCCCTGTATCTTTCCCAGGCTTCATACAAGGATTCATCATCTTTTTGTGAAAAATTGATGATTTGTTTTCTCAGAACATCAGTCTTGTTCCTTGGGTACCATTTATTGATAAAAGCACTGGACAATTGTTCCCAAGTCGTGATGGATCCTTCAGGAAGAGAGTATAACCATGCTCTTGCTTTATCTCTTAAGGAGAAAGGAAAAAGTCTTAAGCGAATGGCATCATTGGTGGCTCCGTTCATCTTCAGGGTGTCACAGTATTCAAGAAAGATTTGAAGGTGAAGGTTTGGATCTTCAGAGGGTAAACCTCCGAATTGGTTCTGTTGAACCATTGAGAGTAGTGAAGGCTTCAATTCAAAATTGTTAGCCTCCACTGTGGGTCTAAGAATGCTAGATCCTCTCCCATTAGTGCTTGGAGCTGCAAAATCTCTTAAGGGTCTGTGTTGGTCTACCATTTGTTTTTCTTTTTGTTCTTTTTGTTCTTTTTGTTGTTTTTGTTGTTTTCTCAAAGCTCTAAGGGTACGTTCTATCTCAGGGTCAAATCCTAAGTTTAGATCGACACTACGGCTTCGTCGCATAAATAGAAAATAAATGACAAATAAAACAAACAATTACAAAAATAAAACAGATACACAGAATATAGAACAAAATACAAAATTACAAAGAAAATAAAAATAAAAATAACAATAAAAATATTAACAAGTATGATCTAATCGAATTTCAATATTGCCGATATTTGAGGGACAACAGTCCCCGGCAACGGCGCCAAAAACTTGACAGGGCCCGCAAGCGCACGGGTTATGTCGCGTAATATAAAAGATTATCGTTCTCCACAGGGACTGTGTTCAAAGTACCAGCATATTGAAATTTAATTATCCACACAATTAATTTTTAAGGTTTTTATAAAATAAAGCACAAATTAAAGTTGCACAGAATATGAATAAAAATAAAAATAAAATTTACTTGACACTAAAAAATCAGAGTTGAGAGTATCTTGGGATTTTGGGGGATTACGACTTTATTTTATGTTTAATGAATTTTAACTTTTCATAAATAAGAATCGAATTAAGTTTTCCAAGGCGAATTTTCCAAAAGCTAATTAATATGTTCCTCTCGGAATCCTATTAATGTACCTAACCTATGGAAAGCGCTGCTTAATCCTCAGAAAGGCCCATTATCGTTTTATGAAAATCCCTTTTATTTCCTCAAAAGAATTTCGATTACTTTCACGGTTTTACCGAGGTCACAAAAAGCATTTCAAAAATCTTAGGTTTAGTTCAAAGCTTTCTGGTAAAAATAAATCTCTCGATTCTATTTATTACCTAAACTTACTAATATACCCGTAAGTATACAGTTTTATCATTTAGGTTCTTGTTAGGAATTACTAAAAGCATTAAGCATAATTGAACTAAATGGAAAACAGAAATTTATTTAATTCCAAGTCAAAATAACATTAAAATAAAATATTATCATACCCTCTTCATCCCAAGATAATTAATTTAGCTACTCATGAAATAATTCAAATTCATATAAATAATGGAAAAATAAAACATACAAGACATGGTAAGAAATAAAGACTTACGGGTTTCTCCAAAAGCTCAGAATAATTTACCACTGTATTTCCTTGTTGCAATATTCCTCCACCAATTACAAATTGGAACACTCAATTTCATAATCCTCACAACTCTTACACAAAATAAAAGAAAGAAAAAGAAAATAAAAAGAGAAAGAAACGAAACAGAGAAGAAAACGAAGGAAAAGAAAAGAAAGGAACAAAGTGAATGAATGAGAACTGGATGCCTTCTCTGCTTGGATTGCTTCTCCTTTTATAGGCGAAGGAAGGGAGGAAGCCAGCTAAGAAAACGCGTTGCAAGTTGGAAACTTTCGGTGCATGTGATTTCCAGCTGTTCCAGTTGTCTCCAATTTGCGTATTTTTGTTGTTTCCAATAATTCGGCGCATGATTTCACTGATGAATCGATTCCTCCAGTTGATTTTTGCCTTCAAAACAGCGTGTGAATCGATTCCTAAAGGTGGGAATCGATTCCCAGCATGATGAATCGATTCCTGGCCTTCATGAATCGATTCCCAGCCTTCCAAACATCAATGAATCGATTCCTATAAGGGGGGAATCGATTCCCAGCCCTATGAATCGATTCCCAACAGCCTTGAATCGATTCCTAGCCTATGTTTCACATGGGAATCGATTCCTGTAAGGGTGAATCGATTCCTACCCTTTCCTGGAAGTGTTTTCTTGCATTTTTGAGGCGTTTTGGACGGTATAGCTCATGGTTCTTGATTGTTTTCATCCTTTGACACTTTGATCATCTTTTTGGGTTCTTGAATCCATTTTCCATTTATATTCATTCATTCTTAAAATGGATCATCAATAATTCCAAATCTATTAATTTCTGCAAAAATAAAAGTACCCGAGTAGAATACAGTGGAAAGAAAGCAAAAATCACAATAAATAAAGGAAATACAGTGCATAATGATTAAAATCCTAAGTAAACTAAATCTAATTTATTATGTTATAAAACACTTATCACTCACTCGGATTTGAAGCAGGACAGTGAAGGGAACCTCTTTCTTTCCATCCAGGAACTTCATTGAGGTAAGGGGGTATATTCTTGGGTGCTCTGTGGGAAAACCGGGTGAAGGAAAGGGTTAAGGAACTCGTTCCTCACCTTTCTAGGACAGATTTAGTGTTGTGTGAATTAAATGCCTTAATTGTTATTATTTGTATTTATATATATATATATATTTGTTATTAAATGCATATAATCAGTGATGAATTGTGAAATGATATGTACTGTATTGGACTGAAAATACTAAGAATCATAGGTACCGTGTGATTTCCAGTAAAAAATTATGAGTAGAAGATGGATTTAATAATAACAGGCTCTGTTTTATGTTAAACCGACCGGTTCTACATCATTTCAATCGGATTTTACCTTACAAGAATAGTTTTCATTCGGACATAGCATTTTTCACTCGGAAACCACCCTATTTCTCTCGGATAGCATCTTTCCAGTTTTATTTTACTCGAAAAACTCTTCCAAACACATATTTCACTCGGAAAACAGTTTAGCTTCACTCATGAAACCCTTTTTCAGTGATTTAACTCGGTAAATACCTTAAATTCACTCAGAAAAACTCATCAGTGTGATTCTACTCAGATTTATAATCATTTCACGTATGAAACTCATTTTCAGTCAGAGTTTACTCAGGAAATAATTAATTTCACTCAGAAAACTATTCCTTCATTATGTTTCACTCGGAAAGCATTTTAACTTAATTGAGAAAACTCATTCAGTTTTAGTGCACTCGGATTCAGAATTTATTTTACTCGGGAAAACCCTCTCAAACTTGATTTTATTTGAAATCCTGCTTATTTCACTCGAAATCTTATCTACTGTACTCGGTATTAAACCTATTTTACTCAAAAAGCTTGGATATCAACATTTCCACTCGGATATAACTTGTTTTAATCGGAAAAAATCATTTCCACTCAGAATCAAACCTGTTTCAGTCGGAAAACAGCTTTCCAGTGTAATTTCAATCGGATTTTTAGCCAGATCGTTTGGAAAACCCTTTTCAGTAAGATTCCACTCGGAATCATACTTATTTCACTCGGATTTACCCTTGTTTCACTCGGAAAACTATGTTTTTAATGTTTTTTTCGCTTGGATTTTCATTTAGAAGCTATTCTTTAATACTTTTTAAACTATTGGGAATATATAATTATTATTATCATTCTTATTCTATTATTATTATTATTCTATTTATTATCAATCTTAATATTGTTATTATTATTTTTAGTTTTATTGTTATTAACATTGTTAACGTCTTAATTATGAGTAATTACATAAAGAATATATTATTTTACTCTTTATACAAAATATAATTTTAACCAAGATAGATTTCTAAAATAATAAACGAATATCTTACAATGTTTAAACAATTGATGGAATTCAAAGAACTTGGGAATGATATGATGAGACTGGAAACACATAAGATACCCAAGGAATCAATTGATAAAATAAATGCATTTCGCATCATGAAAATATTCTTGAAGAAGAAAAACCTCTAGAGCATACACTTGGTACAGTGGAGGACACTCACGTTCGATCTCCATGAAGAATCTTGGGAGTACAACTGGAACGGCAACCCAATGGCATCAGAGTCGCGCCTGATAGCCGGGTGAGACGATGCAATTCTAGTGTACTTTGACTAAATGACGGAGTGTAACTATGATCGTAGGGATCCAAGTTCCAAAAATATTTAAATCAATGATGAGAACCAATGAGTTCATTTGTACCATATGGAACTTGGCAGACCCTGATCGCTCTAGATGATTGGAATGGTGATATTCCATAGAATGAGAAGAAGAAATGATTTATTGGGCCCACATGCATCATGAGACTTAATCAAAGATAAATCATAATAAATTCAATTCATGCATTTTCATGACGACATGCTTGATTGTTATAAATATGCTAATTGTATGAACTATGTGATATTATTTGTTAACTGGATTATGTCCGCACCGGATTAACCAATCAGGGTCTTGGGTTATACTCACCCTTACTGTTGACAATTTTCAGAGGAATTAGGAAATCAAGAACCTGAGTATGAAGAACAGCAATATGCTGAACCAAATGAGAACGCTCCTTAAATAGAATATAAGTATCTGAATATTGACGGATGACTGTATAATATTTAAGGGTGCCTGCGTGCCCCATTCTGTTAAGAGTACAATTACTTGCAGTTTATGAATGACTATGTGATCTATATAATATTGCTTCCACTGATATGCCATTATTTTATAAAAAAAAATATATTCACTTTTTCTAAAAACTGTTAACACTCTCAGTTAAATAGGATGAACCTACAGAAGGATTTGTCTTATCTAACCGAGGGTGTTACAAAGGTGGTATCAGAGCATAGTCGATTCATTAAGCTTGGGGAGTGGACCATTAGGTTTCCACGTACTCTGATAGAAATATTTAACAGTCCATAAAACATCTCAGACTAGATTTCCTATGTGGAATACTCCAAATAACATATACCCTGAACCTCTTTGTTGATATTCCACCAACAACTTCCTAATGACTCACCGAAACAATGATCACGACATGGAAGAATTTCTTACTTAAAATCGTGGAGATGATAGAACAACAAGAATTACCCCATATCTCTACTAAGCAGAGCCAAGGACTAGCTAACTTTCAGCAGAACTATCTTACGTAATTCAAAGAAGGACTACGACAGGAAATCTGTCAAATATTATTAGGACTCTAAAAATTTTACCCATGTAGAATCTGGGCGTCGGAGCAAGTGTCTCTGATGGAGATATCAATGGTCAGGGCTATTAAGGATATTAATGGGAACACGAATCTACATTCTGAATAATTTTTGGAGTCAGTATTAAGCCCAAACGGAGGTCCTGATTGTTATAAAGCAGGAAACGTTTCAATGATGGTCCAAGATATAACTTAATTCCTTCCCTCCATTTTCGTGTACATGCTAGGACTTGAGATAGCTTAGAGCTTGAGGTAAATTTCTCTACTCGTTTGATGTTTGTGGCCTAGGTTTTGATTTCTATGTGGTTAGAAAAATGCCTTATGAATGGGTTTAGGAATAAAAACCATTTTCATGCAAGACCCAAAAGATGGGATATACTTATGTGTGTTTTAGGATGGATGTGAAGTGGTATACGAAAATTTCAAGATTTGAGATGGAAGATGATAGTTGTTAATGGTAATTGTTTGAATTTAGTGGAACCCTAACTCTAGGATTTAAGGAAATGAGTAATAATGTTAGGAAAAATGATTTTAGTGAAAACCCATGATAATGTGTGTATGGGTTTTGTTAATAATAAAGATTGGTGATTATTAGTAATGATCATTGAATTTGATGAAAAACCCTAAGTGTAGTGATTTGAGGAATTTAAACTAAGTTGATGGTTTTAATGGCTTTGAATACTCTAGAATGATTATATATGAGGAAATGAATATCTGAGGCATTAGGTGTTGATTATTGAGAATTGGGAAAGGAATGTATATAAATAAGTATATAATTGGAGGAATTAATTTAGACTATTGATGTTATGATAATAGTTACAAACCATTGATAGTGGATTAAGGAAATAATCGATAGTGGATTAAGGAAATAATCAATAGTGGATTAAGATACTTGAGTTAATAAATAGATATGCCATTTTGAATTAGTTGAATTGGTGATGATCTTAGATGAAACCAAGAGGTTTATAATGAGTTCGAATAAATTTAGTGACGGGTAAGTGATTCATGTGATGATTTGGAGGTCTTAAGGCTAAGGAATCATAGTATTGTTATGGTTAGGTGTGGTTAGAGCATTAAGATTTAAAGAATCTTAGTTTTGGGAAAGGAATTTCCGAAGCCTAATACGAGAGTATAAATTGGATTTAGACAAGTCTAAGATTTGACGACGAGTTTTGAGGGAATAATGCCCTATAATGGTATATTAGTAAGTATTTCTCAAAGTTACCCCTACCAACTAAAATAGAGAGAGTTCTAAAGGCCAAGAAGTTAAGCCCCAGATACGTAGGACCCTATCAGATTTTGCAAAAGATAGGAACTCATGCCTACCATATTGCTCTGCCACCGAGCTGTCAAACCTTCATAATGTCTTTCATGTTTCCCCAACTCCGCAAAATATGTACTAGGCCCTAATCATGTTCTAAGTCCTGATCAGTTTGTTCTATAGGAAAATCTTACCTTTGAAGCATCACCGGTTAAGATTATTAACCGACATCTAAAATAGCTAAGAGGCAAGGAAATCTCTTTGGTCAAAGAAGTTTGGAGACAGTTAAATGATAGGGACGCTACTTGGGAAATTGAGGAAAAGATTAGAGGATTATACCCTCAATTATTCCAACCTTGAATTTCGGGACGAAATTCTTAAAAGGGGAGGAGAATGTAACATCCCTGTTTTTAGTAGCAGTCTTATTTAGTAAAAATTGAAGTTTAGAAGGTCTGTAAGTGGTAATAAGTGAATAAATACCCTGTAGAAGGGATGTGATATCTCAACAATATCATTTTTATGTGTAATTATGGAAATTACATGGACCATTAATGGTATTGTGTTAATTCCGAGTGAAAAAGGTCTCTGTTCCGAGTGACAGAGAGAAATTCCGAGTGAAAGAATGAAATTCCGAGTGAAGGATTAGAGATTCCGAGTGAAGGATGAAATTCCGAGTGTAAAGTTATGTTGACCGAGTAAAACATGACTGAGAGGGATACTACCGAGTGAAATCTTGGTCTTAGAGACATCTGGAGTGAAGTGTGTTCAAAGGAACCACTTCTGGGTGAAAATTCCGAGTGAAAACACCATTGAAAGACTCATTTCCGAGTCAAACCTTGCCAATTGCTTCTTTTTCGAGTGGCAATCTCTATGATTACAGTATACCGAGTGCATAGACTCAGTCAGGGATATAACTGATGCAATCCGAGTAAGTTTGTTCAAGTTAGACCTCCCTAATAAGATAGAAGATAGCAATTCGAGTAGGTTGAGAGCCATTTTGAGTAAGGCTAAATATGTAGCCTTTCCGAGTGAATGGGTTTGAATATTACCGAGTAAGATATACTCGAGTGGGAAAATAATACTGAGTGAAATATGTGTGTAGGAATGAATTTGGATATTCCCGAGTATAAAATCCGAGGGAAGATTGGTTGTAATGACTTAGATTGGAAAATTTCTAAGTATATGATAAACCGAATGAATGATCCATATATATATCCGAGTGGATGGGGTTAGAACAAGTCTGAGTTGGACTTAGCGAAATGATATTCCCGAGTAGATAAAATAATGGGTAATCTGAGGGTTAAGTATGAAATAAACCCGAGTAAATGAAACCCTCTAAGTGATGTTTGAATGGTTCTAAATAAACAAGAATTTATTAGGTCTGAATGAGAACCCCGAGTGAATGAATGCATATGTGTTTTATGTTGAGTTGATGCTTTCTACCGACTGAAATGTGTTGTCAAAATTATTTGGGAAGTATTGATGGGAGAAATAGTGATTTAGTTAAGGATTCCGAGTGATTATATATGGATATTGTGAGGTTAAGGAATTACTTGGCTTGAATATGAGTGGTGATAAATGAATAATACTAAGTGAACAGATACCGAGTGGAGAATGGTAGTGGGAGTCCGTTCTGAGCGAATTATAGAATGCACAAAGCCATTCCGAGTGAGTCTAAGGTGTTATGAAATCCTGAGTGAAAATTTATTTGATGTTAAGTCGTCTAAGAGATGATTTAGTTGAATGAGAAATGGAAAAGAATAGGTTGTTTGCCGAATGGAAATCCTGAGTGAGTCCGAGTAAAGAGAATCCGACTGAGTCCAGAAGAAATCTGACCTAGGGAGGAGAAATCCGATTAGATGTTTCAAGAAGAAACAATCATGAGTGAGGAACAAGAGAGACGAGTCGGTTTTGTATTAATGTTACAAAGTGGAAAACCGAACAATACAAGTCGGTTTTAGAAACATTTAGTCGAATGACAGATTGAGCCACTATGGAACCAGTCTGGGATGAATTAGCCGAGTGAAAGACCAAGTAAGATAGGAGTCAGCACTGATTGATTTTACTGAGTGTGAAAACAAGCGTTTGAGTCGGTTTTAGAAGATTTCCGAGCCAAGAATGGCTGATTCGCTCAAGCAAATCAGATTTCGCTTAAGCGATCCGATGTCAGGAACCAACCGATGTCCTCTATATCACATCGGATGACTGGAGTATTGCAGACTGGGTCAGCACTCTACACCAGTTGGCTACTAGGTCCGTCCTTAGATCAGGGATTCACACCGAACAGATCTGAGCCGGTGTTCATCAAAACCGACCTTCTTCACAGACGGTGTCCCTCAATTCCTTCATACCCCGTCCTTCCCTACACTACACACCGCCCTTCATTATTACACACCGTCTTTCCCTTCATTCAATACCGCCCTCACACTCAACACCGCCCTCATGCATGCAATACCGACCTCTTTAAATCCTCCAACACCGAACACCTTTTAATTTCCACTTCAGCTAGTGATCAGCCCACTTAATCATATAAAACCAAGAATGATTGGCACAACGAACCAATCACAGGAGAAAGTTGCATCCATTATAATATCTTTATATATTTTATTCCAATCAAATGCAAAGCTGACTGTGAAAGGAGTCAAAAAGGCTCCATTATTCCACCTAATTCTCCAACCAATGTTTCCACTTAGTTTCCCACTAACTCTCATTATTTAGCCCAGTACTATGTCTCTAAGAACACACATACACGAAACATAACCACAGACATACTTCTGTTATCATTTCCTTTTCCTGCAAGCTCTCTCTCTCAATTTTTTTCCTCTCTCACTCGGATTTGAAGCAGGACAGTGAAGGGAACCTCTTTCTTTCCATCCAGGAACTTCATTGAGGTAAGGGGGTATATTCTTGGGTGCTTTGTGGGAAAACCGGGTGAAGGAAAGGGTTAAGGAACTCGTTCCTCACCTTTCCAGGACAGATTTAGTGTTGTGTGAATTAAATGCCTTAATTGTTATTATTTGTATTTATATATATATATATATTTGTTATTAAATGCATATAATCAGTGATGAATTGTGAAATGATATGTACTGTATTGGACTGAAAATACTAAGAATCATGGGTACCGTGTGATTTCCAGTAAAAAATTATGAGTAGAAGATGGATTTAATAATAACAGGCTCTGTTTTATGTTAAACTGACCGGTTCTACATCATTTCAATCGGATTTTACCTTACAAGAACAGTTTTCATTCGGACATAGCATTTTTCACTCGGAAAACACCCTATTTCTCTCGGATAGCATCTTCCCAGTTTTATTTTACTCGAAAAACTCTTCCAAACACATATTTCACTCGGAAAACAGTTTAGCTTCACTCATGAAACCCTTTTTCAGTGATTTAACTCGGTAAATACCTTAAATTCACTCAGAAAAACTCATCAGTGTGATTCTACTCGGATTTATAATCATTTCACGTATGAAACTCATTTTCAGTCAGAATTTACTCAGGAAATAATTAATTTCACTCAGAAAACTGTTCCTTCATTATGTTTCACTCGGAAAGCATTTTAACTTAATTGAGAAAACTCATTCAGTTTTAGTGCACTCGGATTCAGAATTTATTTTACTCGGGAAAACCCTCTCAAACTTGATTTTATTTGAAATCCTGCTTATTTCACTCGAAATCTTATCTACTGTACTTGGTATTAAACCTATTTTACTCAAAAAGCTTGGATATCAACATTTCCACTCGGATATAACTTGTTTTAATCGGAAAAAATCATTTCCACTCGGAATCAAACCTGTTTCAGTCGGAAAACAGCTTTCCAGTGTAATTTCAATCGGATTTTTAGCCAGATCGTTTGGAAAACCCTTTTCAGTAAGATTCCACTCGGAATCATACTTATTTCACTCAGATTTACCCTTGTTTCACTCGGAAAACTATGTTTTTAATGTTTTTTTCGCTTGGATTTTCATTTAGAAGCTATTCTTTAATACTTTTTAAACTATTGGGAATATATAATTATTATTATCATTCTTATTCTATTATTATCATTATTCTATTTATTATCAATCTTAATATTGTTATTATTATTGTTAGTTTTATTGTTATTAACATTGTTAACGTCTTAATTATGAGTAATTACATAAAGAATATATTATTTTACTCTTTTTACAAAATATAATTTTAACCAAGATAGATTTCTAAAATAATAAACGAATATCTTACAATGTTTAAACAATGATGGAATTCAAAGAACTTGGGAATGATATGATGAGACTGGAAACACATAAGATACCCAAGGAATCAATTGATAAAATAAATGCATTTCGCATCATGAAAATATTCTTGAAGAAGAAAAACCTCTAGAGCATACACTTGGTACAGTGGAGGACACTCACGTTCGATCTCCATGAAGAATCTTGGGAGTACAACTGGAACGGCAACCCAATGGCATCAGAGTCGCGCCTGATAGCCGGTGAGACGATGCAATTCTAGTGTACTTTGACTAAATGACGGAGTGTAACTATGATCGTAGGGATCCAAGTTCCAAAAATATTTAAATCAATGATGAGAACCAATGAGTTCATTTGTACCATATGGAACTTGGGCGGACCCTGATCGCTCTAGATGATTGGAATGGTGATATTCCATAGAATGAGAAGAAGAAATGATTTATTGGGCCCACATGCATCATGAGACTTAATCAAAGATAAATCATAATAAATTCAATTCATGCATTTTCATGACGACATGCTTGATTGTTATAAATATGCTAATTGTATAAACTATGTGATATTATTTGTTAACTGGATTATGTCCGCACCGGATTAACCAATCAGGGTCTTGGGTTATACTCACCCTTACTGTTGATAATTTTCAGAGGAATTAGGAAATCAAGAACCTGAGTATGAAGAACAGCAATATGCTGAACCAAATGAGAACGCTCCTTAAATAGAATATAAGTATCTGAATATTGACGGATGACTGTATAATATTTAAGGGTGCCTGCGTGCCCCATTCTGTTAAGAGTACAATTACTTGCAATTTGTGAATGACTATGTGATCTATATAATATTGCTTCCACTGATATGCCATTATTTTATATAAAAAAAATATATTCACTTTTTCTAAAAATTGTTAACACTCTCAGTTAAATAGGATGAACCTACAGAAGGATTTGTCTTATCTAACCGAGGGTGTTACATCCGACACGATAGAAGTCGGCACACCATGTAGTCGGACAATTTCTCGGATATAGATCTGGGCTAACTTTTGTAACGGATATCTCATGTTCACAGGTAGAAAGTGCGCAGTTTTCGTCAATCGGTCGACAATGACCCAAATGGCATCATAACCCGCTCGGGTCCTAGGCAATCCCATTACAAAGTCCATAGCAATTGAGTCCCATTTCCATACGGGGATCTCAAGGGGCTGCAACGCACCATACGGCTTCTGGTTCTCGACCTTTGATTTTTGACAGACGATACACCGAGCCACATAATCCACTACATCTCTCTTCAATCTGGGCCACCATAATTACAGTTTTAAATCGTGGTACATCTTCGTAGTACCCGGGTGAATGCTTCACAGGCTCTTGTGGGCCTCATCGAGTACCATTCTCCTTAATTCTCCTTCACCCGGTACATATATTCTGCCCTTCACTCAGAAAATTCCATCCGATCCTTCGGTTAGAGACAATTCCTTACCCTTAGCCTGAGTCTCCTTCATCTCAGCCAAGTAGGGATCTGACTCCTGCTGTTCAAATACCAATTTCAGAAACTCATTGGCAATCTTCAACGTACAGAGCGTAATTTTCCGAGACGAGGAAACGTCCACATGCAAGTTCATGTCTTGGAATTGCTCCAATAACTCCACCTCCTTCACCATCATCACTGTTACATGGAGGGATTTCTGACTCAATGCGTCGGCTACAACGTTCGCTTTACCCGGATGATACTTCAGCTCAAAGTCGTAATCTTTCAAAAACTCCATCCATCTCCTCTGCCTCATGTTCAGCTCTTTCCGGTCGAATAAATATTTGAGGCTCTTGTGGTCGCTGTACACCTCGAATTTGGAACCGTATAGGTAATGCCTCCACATTTTCAACGTGAAAACTACAGCTGCCAATTCCAAGTCGTGAGTCAGATAATGCTGCTCGTGTGGCCTCAATTGCCGAGAGGTATAAGCTACCACTCGGTCTTTCTGCATTAGTACACACCCTAAACCGAGTCCCGACGCGTCTGTTAGGGAATCCGTAGTGTATGAGCAGCGGAAATACAAGGATTCCCATAGGATTTACAAAGCGTCGTGTTTCAAAGCATAAGACAAACATAAAAAATTGCGTTTTAGGATTACCTCTTGAAGAATATTGAAGCAATCGTAGCCTCGTCCTTTAGAAGTCCACACGAGTACTCCCACCAGAAATGCTACACCTTCCAAATGCTAGTTTGACGGCGTGTAGCTTTTGCAACTTTTACATATTTTTGTGTCTCTTTTTGGGTAGCCGCCTATGAGCATA
Organism: Clitoria ternatea; assembly: GCA_037962975.1. Taxonomy (NCBI): domain Eukaryota; kingdom Viridiplantae; phylum Streptophyta; class Magnoliopsida; order Fabales; family Fabaceae; genus Clitoria; species Clitoria ternatea. The sequence continues at coordinate 186,199,427 of CM075669.1, forward strand.
TTATGCTCTATTTATTGGCTTAGGTTTGACCTAATTTGCTCTCTAAAGAGTGGGCTCCTTACACATTGTAAATGAGTTAGGCCCAATAGTCTTATTTTAGTCCAACTAAAATAAAAAGCTATTTTCTGATGGGCTTACTCTATGTGTGTGACCCTATAGGTAAAATGGTCACACACATAGAGTAAGCCCATCAGAAAATAGCTTTTTATTTTAGTTGGACTAAAATAAGACTATTGGGCCTAACTCATTTAGAATGAGTAAGGAGCCCACTCTTTAGAGAGCAAATTAGGTCAAACCTAAGCCTATAAATAGAGCATAAGATGCTCATAGGCGGCTACCCAAAAAGAGACACAAAAATACGTAAAAGTTGCAAAAGCTACACGCCGTCAAACTAGCATTTGGAAGGTGTAGCATTTCTGGTGGGAGTACTCGTGTGGACTTCTAAAGGATGAGGTTACGATTGCTTCGATATTCTTCAAGAGGTAATCCTAAAACGCAATTTTTTGTGTTTGTCTTATGCTTTGAAACACGACGCTTTGCAAATCCTATGGGAATCCTTGTATTTCCGCTGCTCATACACTAGGGATTCCCTAACAGTGGTATCAGAGCCTAGTTGCAAAACCGTGTTTTGGGCAAACATTTGTTTAAAGAACATGTAAAAATAAAAATAAAATTTCTTTTATGAAAAGAATTGTAAAGGTTGAATCCTTTTGCAAAGGTTGCATCTTTTATTAGATATGTTGCAAAGGTTGCATTTTTAATGAGATATTATGTAAAGGTTGCATTTTTATGAGATATGTTGCAAAGGTTGCACCTTTTGAAAGCTAATATCAATATATTTTTTTCTCTATGTATATTGATTTCTTTTCTCAACATTTTAATTAAAGAACATGTTTTTAGGATGTGCTTTATTATATGAACATGTTGTATGTTGCAATGGTGATTGTTTTATATGTGTTCTAATTATAAGGTATGTTTTATGTTTATTTAATTAAATTGAAATCAAGGGTTGTATGCAATGACGTCTATATGCTTTCTCTTTTCTAATATGAATTGTTCATGTGAGATTATGTTTAGAAAGTTTAAGAGTTAAACCCTAGCCGTAATGAAAACTAAGATTCAAAAGTTGAAACCTAGCCGTAATGGTATTTTATTTATTTGTAAATGTTACAAATAAAATATTTGATTTTAATATTATATTTTAAATTCGATTTGTAAAAGTTACAAATCAAATTTTTAATTATTTGTTAAAATTAAAGTTTGTAAGAGTTACAAATTTAAATAATTTATTCTTATTAATTTTAATAGGATTTACATTGTTTGTGATCCTTTTAAAATTAATGTGATTTGTAAGAGTTACAAATTTAAATAATTTATTCTTATTAATTTTAATAGGATTTGCATCATATGTGATCTTTTTAAAATTAATGTGATTTGTACGAGTTACAAATTGATTCATATTTATTAAATTTAATATGATTTGTAATTGTTACAAATAGAAGATAAGATCTTTATTAAATTTAATAATTTTAAAATCAAATATTTAATCCTTAATAATTTTGATAGGATTTGTAAAAGTTACAAATTAAAGATAAGATCTTTATCAAATTTAATAGGATTCAAAATAAAATATCTTGAACTCTAAACATAAGGTCTAAAATTTAAACCTTGAACGTTCCTAAAAATTAGGATGATTATTGAGACTCTAGAGATAAGGTTTAAAAGTTAAACTTTGACTATTCCTATTTTAGGATAATTGTAAGGGTCAAAAGATAAGGTTTAAAAGTTAAATCTTGGCCGTTTCAAAATTAAAGATTTCAAATTGTTTGAAATCATAACCGAATATTTTGAGCTGTTAATGGTCAGTGGGACGTTCTGGCTAGGAAAGACTTAGTACTTAAGCGGTCACTCCGGACCCACCTCTCTTTCCTGGGAACTAACCTGATTACAGTACTAAATTTTTGGGTTGGAACACCCCTTGACCCTGTCTGTTGAACGGTCAACAGAGCCGCTAAACTTCTTTGCATAGTTTTCCTTTTATGACCCGCGTGTTTAATTATGTGTTTTAAAATTTATTTTATTTTAAATACAATTGATTACTCTATTAATTGATTAATTAACACGTCCAACGGTGAATGGTTATGGTCTTAGATTTTTTTATTTAATTTTAAATACAGCCTGTGTGCTGTGCCTTTCTCTATTCTTAAATTTCTTCTCTCAACCCTTCACTCGTATGTAAAACGAGTTTTCTTTATTACATTGTAATCTTGGAAAAGCCAACAAGGTGGGGACCTAGAAGAAACCTAGAGTGGTGATTCTTGATGGATATGACCTTGAAAGGAACAAAGGAGTGGTGACTCTAGGAGGATGGTGGTTTCAAGAAGTAGGACTTCATGAAGTCAAGACACCATAGTTCCTTTAGGTTTATTTTATTATATTTTATTTTCTAGGAAGACCATGACCATCTCACAATTTTTATTGCATGTTTTGGGGTTTTATTTTGTGTTAAAGCGTTTAATGAAAGTCGGTAATGAACAATAAGAAAATTGAAATCCCTCAAGCCCAACAATCATACCTTCCAATAAGTAATAATGTCTAACTTGATATAAATAAAGTGTAGGCCACGTCATAGTTGGGTGCCTTTATTTATGTTTAGTAGGACATGATTGGATAATTGGATTATCCAAGTATTATTAAGTTTTATTCAAATAGACTTTTTCAATTGGATTGGAAAAACCTAAAGGTATGAACAGTCTAAAACGCGTTCTAATAAACAATAGTCATCAATGCTAGTTTCAATAAAGTGTAGGTTCTGCCAAAGCAGGGTGCTTTTATTGATATTAGTAAAGGATGATGGATAATTGGATTATCCAACCATTTGTTATTGGACTTATCTAGGTAACTTTAATCAGATTGAAGAACCTAGAAGCGTTAATATTAAGTTTAAATGCCTTCTAATAAGTAACACTCGTCGAGACTAATGTCAATAAATAATGGGCCTGCCAAAGCAGGGTGCTATCATTTATATTAGTAAGGCGCGATGGGATAATTGTAATATCCAAATCGTTTTTATTTGGCCTAAACTTAACTAAGTTTTTCAATTGGATTGAAAATAACTTAGAGACGTAAGGATTGAGCTTAAATTCATAAGATGAATAAGGGTAAAGAGTTACCCACTCAATCATCCAAGAGTTGCATGAGATGCAATTGGAAATGTGTTTCCTACCTAAATAACCAAGGGTTGGGTGATCAGCCAAAGCTGACTCAACATTAGGCCAAATATGGATCTTGGCCCACTAGAAAAATCTTCCAATGGGATTTTTTTATGATTCAGTGAGGGTATTTGTTTTGAATCAAAATAGTGGGAGACAACATATTTATTTAATGACCAAAATTTAAATATGTTTTAAATAGAAGTGATAGATTTGCATGTAATTTGTTTTAGAATAACCATGATATACCAAATATTGTTTTGTTGCAATCTGTCCTTTGGAAGGACACTTTATCTAAAAAAATGCCTAGATAGGTATTGAGACTTGAGAATTATCTTCATTAAAGATGAAGCGGCAGTGTGTCATGTTTGGCTTATATATCATCTATGGTTGGGTCTTGAATACCCTATGGAGTCTGCATAAACTCTGAGCTATAAAAGGCAATATGAATATGTGGAAGATATACGATATGATCGTATACAGACTTTATTAAGGCCAAGTTGGTCTGGAAGTCTAAAAGGTGATCAAGAAAGGAAATTGTTTCCAGTTTTAGCCAAAAGAAGAAATTGAAATAATTTGTCTAAAGAACTTGAAGGAGTTCAAAAGAAAGAGAAGTAAGACTTCCACTACAGGTCATGTTATAGAAGTCAAGTTATTTTACTTCACTAACATTAGTATCAGATACTAGTAGTAGATCTCAAATTTTGAAAGATCAAGGAAGTAGATCACTTGTTAAGGGTGGAGAAATCTGTATAAAATTGAGCAAAAGTTGCTACAATAAAGATAAGATCTTTACCTATTGGGCTAGTTAGTGAACTAGACATTGTGCATATTGTTTCTTGTTAGACAAGAAATATTTTTCTTATTATAAAATAACTTTATTTCTTCAAATGGATGTTGATGCACAATTGAGTAATGGATTCCACATCCTAAATCTCAAAACACCCGTTTATAACAACTGCCAAAATAGGTTAAAATAAGTGATTTTGAACCTTACTTACATGGTATTGTCTCATAAGGCAAATGGATAAGAAACACATTTTCTAAATTCCATTAATGTGGTTATATGGACTCTTTTTGATTTTGGAATCAATGGAGACATGTAAATCTTATTTATTGGAGAGATAATTGAGACCTCATTCATTTAAAAGATGAGTAATCTATTATCTAATACATAACGATGTATGTGGGCCTATTGGAACAATAACTAGATATGTTTTTCAATACTTCAACATACTAATTGAAAAGTCAATGAGTATGGATTTATGTAACATAAGTTAGAAAGTCTTTGAAAAGTTCAAAGAATTCATAATGAAGTGAAAAACCAAATTGGCAAGACAATTAAAGCTCTTGATTAGATCAAGATAACAAATAATTTGAGTTATAAGTTTGATAACTATCTAATAGAGGGAGAGATTACCTCTTAACTCATTCCTCATGGAATGCCTTAATAGCATCTCTACGGGGAAAAGTCAAACCTTGTTGGACATAGTTTGATTATTGGTTATTATCAAACATCTCTAACTCCTTTAACGTTTCTTTATTAACAAAATTTCCACACTTAACCATGTTCTATCTTAGACTTTCTTAAAGAAACCATATATGATATGGACTAGGAAGAAACCTAGTATGTCTTTACTAATAATTTGGAACTATGATGCTTCTATAGAGCATCCAACTCTGACAAGGTCGGATCCAAATTAGATAAATGTCTTTTGTGAGATACCCAAAGAAAGCTAAGGGTTATCAATTCTACAATCCATCTGAGAATAAAAGGCTTATTGCTTAGAATGTTTTATTCTTGAATAAGAGTACATCCCTTAAAGAATCAGTGGGAGGATGGTAGAACTTGAAGAAATTCAAGTATCACAAAGCATTTAAAAGTCAAGGATGGACTTGGAGTAGAAATCAAAAAGTGTTGTGACATCCTTAGCTCCGGTAGCACAAGACTTGCGTAAGATCAAATAGGATATGTCACTAAACCTGAAAAATATAGATATCTTATAAATCAGGAAGGAGACATATTTCTAAATAACCAAGCTTCTTATGAAGAGGCCAATGCATGTTTAGATTCTAAGACATGGCATAAGACCATGGGATTTGAAATGGGTTCCATGTATATTAACAAGGTATGAACCTTGGTTGACACACCTAAAGGGTAAAACCTATAGGATGCAAGTGGGTTTTCATAAGGAAAACTAAACATAGATGGTAATAAGAGTACCTTTAAAAGCAAGATTGACAAAATTCAATTAGCTTAAAAACCATTTAGATCCTGCTTGTTGTAGCAGTATACCACCATTATGAGATATGGTAGATAGATGTCAAGATGAAAATCATCTTGAGGATGAGTATATGACACAACCTAAAGGCCTTTTATGCCTGAAACATCTAAGAAGGTATGTGAACTACAAATGTTCCATTTATGGACTAAAGCAAGCTTTTAGAAGCTAGAATCTTCATTAAAGAATGAAGATAAATCTTGTGACTATAAAAGGTTAGTAACTGCACGATTATAGTTCTAGTATTACATGTAGAAGACATGCTTCTTCTAGAACTAATAATATTCTCATTCTATAGTCAAGAGTATCCTTAAACACTTAAGAAGGACTAAGGATTTGATCTTGATAAATGAAAGATGAGCTAGTTGTAAAGGTTACATCGATGTCAATCTTTTGATTAAATTTGAAAGACTTAAGATTGCAATAAAAAATATATGTGTTGTCAAGATGGTTGCGATGTATGCTTGAAAGGTTCAAAGCAAGAAACAATCGTTGGTTCTACTAACAAATCTAAGTATTTTTCTATGTTAAATTACAAAAGAAGTCAATTTACATTTAATCATTCCAAATGTCTTGTATCCTATGAGTTTCCACTGTGATGACAATGGAACCATAGAACAATATAAGGAAGTAGATTAATCCAAGCATATACTTAAATAGTTCCATCTTTGGAAGATGTGAAAATATGCAATGTGCATACCAACAAAATTGTTGGGAACCCACTAGTAAAACCGCTAACGTAGTAAAAGCATAAGGGCACTGTAGACGTCATTGGGCATTAACCTTATCAGCTCTAAGTGCAAGTGGGAGATTATTGGAAATACGCACTAAAAGCCTATATAGGTTCGCATCATTTTGAATAAGTCATTTTTTGTTAAATAGTTTAACAACCTTTATTTATCCTTGGAGTAATAGGTCATATGAGAGTTATTCCTAAAATTTCCCTAGTCAAGTATTTACGTGGGGACATGTAAATACATTTATATCCATGATCTGTGAGATCAGATCATCAGTACACTCACACACTAGTGTTAATGTATTTACATGTCCCCACGTAAATACTTGACTAGGGACATTTTAGGAATAACTCTCATATGACCTATTACTCCACGGATAAATAAAGGTTGTTAAACTATTTAACAAAAAATGACTTATTCAAAATGATGCGAACCTATATAGGCTTTTAGTGCGTATTTCCAACAGCGTCATAGTAGACCACAAAGTTCTCTTGTAGATTTGGCAATGCCAACACTGGGGCGGTCGTTAACCTAGTTTTTAGCTCTTGAAAACTTCTCTCACACTCGGAACTCCACACGAATGGGACACTCTTCCGAGTCAATTTGGTCAGAGGTAAGGCAAGTTTAGAAAATCCCTCAATAAACCGTCTATAATAGCCAGCCAGACCCATAAAGCTTCTTATTTCCGAGACCGACTTGGGTCTCTCCCATGCCATTACAGCCTCTACCTTGGAAGGATCCACCGAGACGCCTTCCTTGGAAATTACATGCCCGAGGAAGTGGATTCTATCCATCCAAAAGTCACACTTTGAAAGTTTTGCAAATAGTTGCTTCTCCTTCAACACTTGGAGTACCGCACGGAGATGCCCCTCATGCTCCTCAGGGGTCTTAGAATAGACCAAGATATCATCAATAAAAACGACCACGAATCGGTCTAAGTACGGGTGGAAAATGTTGTTCATGTAATTCATGAACACAGCAGGGGTGTTTGTCACACCAAACGGCATTACTACATACTCGTAGTGGCCATACCGGGTCCTGAAGGCAGTCTTGGGGATATCCGAGTCCTTCACCCGGATTTTATGGTGTCCCGATCGTAAATCGATCTTTGAGAAGACTGTAGCACCACGCAGCTGGTCAATTAGGTCGTCTATCCTGGGCAATGGGTACCGATTCTTAATGGTAAGCTTATTTAGCTGTCGGTAGTCTATACATAACCTCATGCTGCCATCCTTCTTCTTAACAAGTAACACCGATGCGCCCCAGGGTGACACACTCGGTCGAATGAATTGTTTGCCGAGTAACTCATCCACTTGCTTTTTCAACTCCGCCAATTCTGTTGGGGACATCCTATAGGGTGCACTAGAGACCGGCTCGGCTCCAGGAATCAAGTCTATAGAGAATTCAACTTGTCTATTTGGAGGGACACCCAACACATCCTCCAAAAACACCTCGGGGAATTCACAAACAGTCGGAATATCGTTCACTCGGGCTCTAACCTCTCCCTCAGTCAAACAAAGCATCATAAATAACTGAGCTATACCTTGTACCGTGTAGTCATCACTGGTCTGCCTCGGGAAAATTACTCTTCTGTTTTGACAGTCCACCAATACCTTGTTGGCTGAAAGCCAGTCCATGCCAAGTACAATGTCGAGATCTTTCAGAGGCACATATACTAAATCAAAGGTGAAACTCCGATCGTCCAACGTAAATGTTACATCCTTACACATCATTGATGTCAACTTTTACGCTGGTCGGATTGGCTACCTCCAAAGTCCGATTTATATACACAGTCAGCAACTTTAAACGTCTCACACAATCGTCAGCTATAAAGGAGTGGGTAGCCCCAGAATAAAAAACTACATTGAGTGTATATCTACTGAGCGAGCACTTACTTTGCACCAAGTCATTCGCTTGTGCAGCATCCTCGGCGTAGACTCTCCCCACAGCTGGTTGGTCGACATTTCTTCCTCGGTTATTTGGAGTAAACATCGTGTTGCCCCTTGCTCCGTTGCCTCTGCCACCATTGCCTCGGCCATCGTTTCCGCGTCCTCTCACTCGGAAACCCCCACGGTGTGCATTAACATTCACTGGTTGTAGTTGCAGACAGTCGGGGCGAACATGCCCCCTTTCATTACAATGGAAGCATACAACATCGTTTCCAGCATCACATTCCCGTGCAAAGTGGTCACCACCACATCTGAAGCACTTGCCATTTCCAGAACGACCCCCAAAACGACTCCCGCGGTTTCCCCGTCCTCTAAATTTAGGGGAGGGTCCACCCCTTCCAACGTTGCTTGGTCTCTTGAAGCGTGATTACTGGGTCTCAAGGAGGGGTCTGTCCTGCTGCTCTGGCCCGAGTGGGCCTTGTCATCTTCTTTGAAAATTCTGTATTTATTCACCAGCACCGGAAAGCTTCTAATTTCCTGGTGTCTAAAAGCTCTTTTAATGTCCGATCTCAGTCCGTTCTCAAATTTAAGGCATTTGGAACTCTCTGTTCCGGGTTATTGGAAGGGCGGATAAAACAGGCACAACTCTTCAAATCTGGCTGCTATTCTTCTACAAACATGGAACCCTGTTTCAGTTCCATAAATTCCAGTTCCTTCCGACTCCTTATTATGTCGGGGAAATATTTCTCTAGGAAGCACGTTTTAAAATTTTCCCAGGTCAGCTGGGTGTCAGCATCAGTCAATCGACTTCTGGCGATCTTCCACTAGTTTTCTACTTCGTCCCGCAGCATGTACACTGCGCACTCAACCTTCTGGGCCTCGGTACAGTGAAGGCCCCCAAATATTCTCTCTAAATCTTGAGTCCACTTGTAAGCTGCCTCAGGGTTAAATCCCCCTTGGAACTCACTCGGCTTCCTCTTCAGGAAGCGATCCAATACTTGACCATCTTCAGTTCGAGGCTGGCTCTGCCTCTCGAATACGTCAGCGAAACGCTGGAAGGCCGTGGCTATGGCTTCCATGCTATGACGATTCGCCATGACTTATCCTGAAATCAACACCCCTTTCAAGGATAAGTTTACAGAATCACTCACTACCGATCGAATTTTAACCCAACATTCAACAATTATAACACATTATCATACAATTCTTTAAATATCATATAATTAGTCGGACCAAGATAGGAACAACCTTTTACCCCCACAACAACATCTCATAAACACATGGTCACACAAATTATACTTAATTAGGCATCAAGTCCTCAGACATCACAAGCAATTTATAACGACCGGTCATAATGTACATTACTGCTTACTAGAAGTAAGCATGCCTTGGCCTTGGACTTTTTAAGTCCGCTCTGATACCAAAATGAAACATCCTTACTTAATTAAAAATGAATCCGAAATAAGGGAAAATTTTTCCCAAAAATAAACCAAGCAGTCGGATAATTTAAAAACAACACAAAGGCAAGGAAGCAAAACCGACAGTGGAATAACAAGCTTCAGCGAGCCCTCACAAAATGTTCACTCGCTCAAGCGAGATCCAACTCCGCTTGAGCGAGACAGCCCAACACGCTTGGGTGAACACTCATTCGCTTAAGCGAAGCTAGCCCAAAAAGCCCTCCATCCATTCACACTCGCGGGAGCGAATCCTTATTCGCTGAGGCGAGAAGCCCCACTCGGAAATTCCCATTACTCGGAATCTGGGGTCCCATCCATTCGGGAAAACAACCCCAACCAACATGCCTCCCTCTGAAGCCCATATTTAATTCCTTATGTTTATCCACGTAGGTCACACACATAAGATCCACTCGAAAAAGAATAATTATTCCATTCGGAATCCATAAACTTCCCTCACTCGGAATAACTCCCAATCAACTACCACTTGGTATATTTCAACCTTAACTTATTCGGAATGCATTTCACATTCGTCACTCGGCATATATTTACTTCTCTCACTCGAGGAACACATAGATTTCCCTTCACCCTGAAGGGGTCTCCACAATCATACTCTACTTGGAATATTCTTTAATGATATAACCTACTCAGACTTGACCCAATCTCTCACCACTCGGAAGGGGATTCGTGTCTCACCTCACTCGGATTTACCTTAACTCCCTCCTTCACTCGGAATTACGCAAGTTCCAGTTATTCGATAGAATGTAAGGTATCTACTTTGACATTCGCCTGCCACATTATTTACTGATCAAGATTAAACACATAACATCACATGTATATATATATATATATATATATAAATTTAGTGTCGCTCTCAATACTAAGAGAGTTCAATTCTAACATATCTAGACAAAATATTATATTAAGAGCCGGCCAAGGCTTAACAACACTTTTTACACAGTATATACAATTATATACAGGTCTACTACACAGTTCGCCTCACAGAACAGGTGCTCTTCCATCATCCATCATTCCGAGTGACGTCCACTGAAATATAGCCACAGCAGGGGTGAGCTTTTACATATAAAATAACAGTTAGTGACTCAGAAATCCTCAAGTCTTCCACTTTACAGCATCACATCTCAATAATTTATAATATGAACTGCCATTCAATATATCTACATACAACAGTATCATGCAATCAGAATTCATACATTTAATGCACAGCTATATGGATCATATTATTCCCGATACATGCACATGCAACGCAATGAGCTCATCAAAGTATAAGAACATATATATATAAATGTATACATATCCATTACAGTCGGATCCGACCCCCTTATTACAAATTTTTATGTTGCAACATAGGCTCCACGCCTTTTTCCTCAGCTCCAAGCTGATTCGGCCGTTTTACTGGTACCAAACCGTTTGCCCTCACACGTAACACAGTCACTCCAAGCGACAACGGAAGTATTACGGGCAGCCCCGAGTCCAACCCGGTAGGCTTGCCTTGAGTCCAACCCAAGGTCTTTCAATTATATTTCATACATATTTATCAATACAACAGTACCTCTTTTTCCTCATTATAACCACACTCTGCATGTAACTCATTCATCATCACACAAGCACAATAGGTTTCATCCCCAGCATTCGCATGCATATTAATATAAGATAGTAATCGGGATCTACCCACTGTCTCCCAGTACAGAGCACTCAGAAATCATATCAACATACACAGCGACTCGCATCTCATATTTTTAATATAACATCCCAGCTGAAACTAATCAGTAGTCGCATACATACTCTCGGTATCGGAGATCCCCACCTCATGCATTCGTGAGTGAGATAACCAACCGGACTCAGTACTACAAACTTTAGACACATGCACTCGATTCACACACAATCCCATAACTCTCACATGCATTCACATATCTAACAGCATACCTCATAATCACATGCATTAAATATAAAAACTACTATCAGACTCAACTATCACACGCCCTCGGTATTCAAAAGCTGTCAGTCATATATATATTACATAGTTACCATATTCTCAAACACACATGCACAGGTAATACTTCACCCGGAGACCGTTCATAAACTATGCATTTGAGATGCAAAGCGCCCCCTACCTACTGAAGGGATTCAAGGAGTTCCTCTGTTTCCCGATGTTGGTCTGTTGCCTCTGTTTGCTTCGTCCACCACTCTCACTCATTCAGTCTCCGTCAAACACAGTCGTACCCTTTAGTCAGCTTGGGAACAGGAAGCTGTTCTTCTTCCACTTGAACGATTGCTCCTTACCAGCAGTGGGACTCTCGGGTTCTCCACTTCACCACAGTCGCGATGTTATGTAAAACAGGGGACGGAGAAGAAGAACGAAGAAGAACGAAGAGGAAGGAAAGTAGAAGAAGAGGGAAGGTCTCGAGGAATTCAAGTGAATGGATAGTCGTTGAGGCTTCTGAACATATACCTGTAGGATGGAGGGAGTGGGGTGGCAGAACGTGAAACAGCAGTCCTTCACGTGTCACACACACAAATCACAATCAATCAGCCATTAATTTCTTAAGTTAAAATTAATTAATAAATAATTTATGCTTGTGCAATTATTTTTTAGTTTAGTGGCTTAATCTCATTCGGTATTTAATTTTTAAATCGGGATGTTACACGTGCTTCAAGTATTCTTGACACCGGCCACTCCTGGCCCCTGAGTATTCTTGAGTCTGGCTACTCCTGGCCTAAGCACACCTTGTGCTTCCGAGTATTCTTTTGCACACACCCACTCTTGGGGTAGACCCAAGTATTCTTTCACAAGCCACTCCTGGCTCAAACCCCGAGTATTCTTTCAAAAGCCTCTCTATGCCAAGGTGTTTCCCAACAGGTCTACCAGACCTATATTTACAAAAGATAGGAAAAATTAAAACAAGATAAGCCTTCTTCTTTTCACGGCTTATGAACGACTGGAGCTTGTGAATCTTCTTTTCTTTTCACCACACTATCTTTGTGTGATAAGCTCATTTATCTCACAAGCTCTCTCTCTTTCTCTTTTCTTTTTATATGACTCTCCATACATCCTTTTTTCTTTAGAGTCATATAATACTCATAATTTATGCATACAAGTTCATATTACTATGCCTTGTATTTTTCTCCTTTCTCATAATGTGAGCTATCCTTCTTACTCTCTTATGTTCTTTAATCTACTCCCGCTCTTCATAAATGTTTTTCTTTCTTCTAATGTTTCTTCTTGTTCTTTTGGAGAGCTTCATCAGAGAAGAGGTTGATTTTGTTTATATATATAGGCTCATCTTGTTGAGCTCAGGAAGAGGCTTGTTAATTTTATAGCCGTTGAGAGAGTTGTTGTATAAGACAAAAGTATTTCTTGATGGAGTTACACAAAGGGTAAATGAAACAACCCGGTTTGGATAGCAGCAGCCCGAGACAGGTAAAAAATTTTCCCCAAGATCATAGGGTGTTCACGGGCAAAATAAGCAATTGAAGGTTAAGAAGAGTAGAAATCCGACCCAGAAAGAGAAGGCCGGGTCAGAATATTACACATTAGCAGACGTGGCTACAGCTGCGAGAATCAGCGGACAGAAACACATAAGCGGCTACACCCGCTAGAGCGAGGATTGATTCGTTGAAGCGACGCATACACTCGGATAATTCAATCACTCGGAATCTAAGCCCAAGTCCTCTCAGTAATCTCATCACTCGGAGTCAAAACCTAATTTCTCTCGAAAGACTCCCACACATACATGCTTTCTTTGGAGGTTTACACAATACTCTCTATTTTCATTCTAGAAAGGCACAGATGTTAACCAGTCGGGAAATGATTCCCTCACCCATCACTCGGGAGATGTAGTCTACTTCACAATAAGGCTCCCACACTTGGAAATGCTCTAACTCCTCGCCACTCGGGATACATACTAACTCCTCTACATACGGAAGACTTATTAAACTAAAATCTACTCCGTATCATCCAGATCTTACCCCCTCTAATAATTTCACCACTACAGGCTTTACTCGGAGTCGTATTGCCAATTCAACCATCAGGGGAAACATTCACTCGGTTGACTTCCACTCAGAAACATCAAAATACCCTTCAATCGGAAGATTGTATCTAAGAAATCTCTCGCTCCATAACATATTGACCAACGTACCACGAAAGTGATTTTAATGGACATATTCCACTCGGAGTTGGCCCAACCTCTCTTCATTCGGAAGAAAATCACTCATCACGCCTTACACAGGATTAACTTAGCTCTTATTTACTCAGAATCATGTGGGCTCTATATGCTTAGCAGAATGCAACGTATACCACCTGGACATTCACACACATCACAAGATGAACACACGGTATTATATATATATACATATGAATATTTACATGCACATAATCATACTCTCAACCCGAGAGAGTTCAGTTCTGATACAGTTAGACAAAGGACCAAAATAAGAGCCGGCCAAGGCTATGACAAAACCTTACATACAGCATATACATATATATATATACATTTCCACAGTACACAAGCACTCCACACGGTATGTAGCTCCTCCATCATTCACCGTCTCGTGTGATGTCCACTGAAATATAGCCACAGTAGGGGTGAGTATCTTAAATGTTAAATGATAGATACTGACTCGGATTATTCCTCAATCATGCAATAGTAAATATGTATGTATATATATAGCAACAATCAACAACATACACTGTGCCATTCAATCGGAACACACACAAGGCATCTTTCAATCGGAATCTACCTAGTTATCACTCGGCTATATGCACATATTCTTCTCAATAACACTAACACATATACATACAATCGCGTCACAGTCAGCATCAATCGCACATGTACACAGATTCATTCAATCAGATCCGACTCGCGTATTATCGGTTTTATCGTTACAACGTAGGCTCTCAGCCTTTTATTCAGCTCCCAGCTAACTCGGCCGTTTTACTGGTACCAAACCATTTGCCCTCATTTGTAACACAAACACTCTCAGTGTCAACGGCAGTGTTACAGGCAGCCCTGAGTCCCACTCAGTCGACTTGCCTTGAGTCCCACTCAAGGTATTTAACAGCATCTCATGCATTTAATTACCGATTCAAATGGTAGTGTCACACACTACATGCTCTCAGCATTCTTATCACTGCATCTCATGCAAAGTATTATCATTGGATTACGAACAGAATCGGAAAATCACTTCCACACTATTAACTCATACACTTCATGCACCACATATATTTACCACACACGGAATGAACATACAGACACAGATTTCACCCACACGACCTTTTACTCAACAATACATGCATCACATGCAATCGATATTAGACATTATCAGAACTCAATAAGTTAATTTTTCCTTACATGCAGTCAGCATTTAGATTCATAGTAACCTGCATGTCACATAAATCACATGGTAATCATCAACAATATTTTAACACATTCTCCTCATGCAATCATTCCACACTCTCAAGATTATTAACATGCATTTTATGGACAGAATTAGACATGCATTCTCAACTCCTAGTCATCATACATATGGGCATCACATATCCTTTACGCAATCAAACACACCTATCAGCGCATTTTAAATCACCAGAATCAACAAGTCCTTAACACCCGGAATCCGTCCATAACCCATGCATTTAAGATATAAGATAACCCCCTACCAACTAAAGAGACTCCTAGAAGTTCCTCTGTTTTGGCGTTGGTCTGCTGTCCTGTTTGCTTTGTCCACCACTCTCACTCGTTCAGTCCCCCTCGACACAGTCGCACCCTTTAATCAGCTTAGGAACAGGAAGCTGTTCTTCTTCCACTTCGACGATTGTCCTTCACCAATAGAGGGGAACTTTGGACCCTCTGCAACATCGCTGTCGCGAGTTTACGAAAACAGGGAACAGAGGAGAAGAAGAACGAAGAAGAAGAGAAGTAGGAGAGGAGGAAGGTTTCGAGGAGATTAGAGTGAATGGACAGCAGTTGAGGGCTCTTGAACATATACCCGAAGAAATGAGGAGAGTGGGATGGGAGAACATGAAATTGGCAGCTTCTCACGTGTCACCCATCATAATCAATCAGCAATCAACTTCTTAAGTTAAAATTAATCACAATTAATAAGTAATTCATACTTTGCAATTATTTTTAGTTTAGTGGCTTAATCTCATTTGGTAGTTAATTTTTAAATCAGGATGTTACAATTCTCCCCCTCTCAAAGAATTTCGTTCTCGAAATTCAAACAGTAACTTACCTTAGATAAACAACTCGGGATACTGCTGCCTCATGGCATCCTCGCGTTCCCAGGTATAAGAAGTACACCCGTTTTGTTGCCACGCTACTTCGACCAGTTGTACATCCTTGCTCCTCAAGTGTTTTACCGACCAGTCCACAATTCTAGTCGGTACAGCCACTATGGGCAAATCCTCTTTGATCTCCACTTCATCATCCAGCATTTTGTGAGTGGAATCGGGTAGATACTTCCTTAGTTGAGACACGTGAAACACGTTATGCAATCGGGATAGGTGAGTTGGTAATGCTATCCGGTATGCCACAGAACCGACCCGCTCCAATACTTCATAGGGTCTAATGTATCGGGGGTTCAACTTCCTACTCTTCAAGGCTCGTCCGACTCCTTTACTCTGTGAAATCTTTAGGAACACCCTATCACCGACCGAAAACTCAAGTGGCTTAGTCCGTTTATCATGATAGCTTTTCTGCCTGTCCTGAGACGCCTTCATCTTTTCCCTAATTACTTGGATCTATTCTGAAGTCTGTTTCACAATTTTCGGCCTCAACAGTAAACTTTCACCAGTTTCTGACCAACAGAGTGGGGTTTGGAATTTCCGACCATACAGTGCTTCATAGGGTGCCATGCCAATGCTGCTGTGGTGGCTATTATTATATGTAAATTCGATCAGAGGGAGGTACTGCTCCCAACTACCACCATGCTCCAACACACACGCCCTCAGTAAGTCCTCCAAACTTTGTATCGCTCGCTCAGATTACCCATCCGACTGGGGATGGTAGGCGGAACTTAGCCAAAGCTTCGTGCCTAATTCCTGGTGTAGGCTTGTCCAAAACCGAGACGTGAATCTAGGATTGTAACATCCCTGATGTTTTAATGAGAATTATAAGAAATGGGAAATGTTAGTAAATATTTTTGAAGTTTTATTTAATATTTATTCTGTCCGAACCAAAGACTGGAAAAGCCGGTGTCGAGATCGGTATCTGGAGCGAGCAGGCGGAGTTAAAGATCGGGAGTGTAGGAGAAGAGCGGACAGAGTCAGGTGGTGTGGTCCGAACCATTGTGAGGAGAGTGCCTCACACGGGGTCATAGCCCGGATTAACCTCATAATGACTGAAACAACGGATATACGTAACCATGAGGTGAGCACGGATGAGGTATCCGATCTCTCAGGTTGTAGCTCGGATTTCCGAGGTATAAATACTAAGTTAGGACGTCGGGGCCGATATTTATATCGGGCCTATACTCCTGTGAATTATTAGAGGATTGTGAATACTTAAACGTTGAGGGAATAAACACGTTTAATTGATTTGATAACTATGCAATAGTTTAAAATAGTGAAAAATCGATTAAATTTAGTAAGAATACAAATAAAATAAAGGAAAAGACGATCTTGCCCATGAGCTATATATATAAGGAAATTCCCTTCTTTCCCTCTTCATTATTTTACAAGTTACCTTGCTGTTGGTCTGTTCCTTCTCTTTCGTTTTACTCTTCTCTCTTAACGCTGATCTGCATGCACTGGAGAGAGACTCCATTTGTGTCTGAACTTCAATTTAACCCCATTCCTGTGATCAAGACTTCAAGGTGAGTCTACTGATCCGTTCCAATTATGATTCCCTTATTCCTTTTATTCTTTAGCCGTTAAGAGCCATGCATGGCTATATTCGTGGCTATTCTCCACTCCTCTGGTGAGTGTGAGTCCTGATGTTGTCCATGAACTAGGGGCGTTGAGGTGATGAGCTATACTTTATGATTCGTAGGTAGTAGGCTAAGCAACGGAAGACTGAGTGAAGGAGTTGAGATTGCAGAACCGATGCTCAGAGAAAGAAATCGGCACAGAGAGCAGATCATCGAAGCGTGGAACCAAAGTAAGGGGGGTGTTCGGGTTATAATTAATTAGAATAGGACTCACTTCTTATTCAGGTCTTTGAGGTAACGTAAACAGACTAAGGAAAATGTTGTTAACCGTAATTGTGTGTTTATACTGTGCATGTGTGACTGAGTTTATTAATTTGTGGATGATCGGATGTGGATGAGTTTATCATGTATGATCTTGTGAATCTAATGTGAAATGATCAGTGTTATGTGACGTCGGGTTAGCAAGCAGGCTACCCGAGTGACGAGAAATTGATATTATTGTGAGAAAGGTAAACTGTTGAATGATTATGTGGTATGGGATGGCCGACGGTATATGATAGCCCCTCATTTCCGGCTCCCGTGGTTTTTGTGCCCAGTTGAGCTACCCAGTGGTCAAGTAGGACCCAGTGGTCGAGGTGGAGAGTCAAGCAGGACTCGGTGAACCAAGCAGGGTTCACGGGGTGTCAAGTAGGACCCCCAGCTGAAGGCCAATCCTTTAGTATCCAGATACTAGGAGTCAGATTGTATGAGAGTCAGTTGTGATCGTGATGCATGTAATGAATGTGATGCATGTAATGAATGTGATGAATGTGAGGAATGTGATGGAATTGTGTAGTTGGTTTAATACAGTTACTGCATGAAATACACTATGTTTCGGTGTGCTTGCTTACAGGCGATGCTTGATGTGTTTGTATCACTATGCATGTATAGTGTTTAATTCCGTTCTATATTAATTATTATGCCAAACACTCACCCTTGCATATTTTTTTTTAGTAACCAGAGACAGGGAGGGGGAAGGAGCCATGGAGCTGCGCCAAGGGGGAGAACGGTGCCAGGGTCCGAATGAATTTGAGTGACTCTTGATAGAGTCATATGTGTGTATAAAACTTCGTAGTATAATTATTAGTTGTGTTTAATTAAGACCGGATCGAATGTAGAATATATTTTAAAAATATATCACTGTTATTTGCATATGTTTTCATGGTAGCTATGGTAATTCCTTGGGTTCACAGGACCATTTGTTAGAGCGAAGTTTTGGGAGTCCGGTTGCATGTCTTGTATAATCCGATGTGTGAAAGGTGTTTGCTCCAGCGAATAGAACCTCGTTTAAGTGAGAGTCCGGAATCTCGCTTAGACGAGTAGGGGCCTCGATCAAGCGAGAAGCCCTAATTCCCCTTTCTCCCATCCGTTGTGTTCAAATTAAATTGGTTTTTCTCTAAATATCGATTAATCTTCAAGAAAAGGAAAAATTTATTGTAAGATGTAATCGTTTGAATAAAAATAAATCTAAAAATAACCTAAGACGTTACACTTGGTATCAGAGCGGTTCTTTCTAGAGCCGGTGTGTGGGCCGATCTAATGATTGTGATAATTTTATGAAATTTGATTGTATTTTGTTGTGTTGAGATTGCGTGTGGTCTAGCACCGTTCCCTTGGCACTCCACTGGCATAGTATTCTATGAATATAAGGTAAATCTATGATCCCCTGACTGATCTTGGTTATTAATGGTGATGTGTTTGCCCATTGTAGAGTTACTAAATGGACGGAGAGACTAGTTCTGGGGGAAGAGATGATTTCTTCTCTAGATTTACTCAGCTGATGAGTAGGACCGAGTCCGGCCCCACTCTGGATAAATTCCTGAAAAGGAATCCTCCGACTCACAAAGGGGGACACGACTACGATGGGGCATATATCTGGATTAGGGATATCGAGCAGGTTTTTGAATATTTTGAGTGCTCTGAAGAGCAAAAGGTTTTATTTGCTACTTACCAACTAAAAGATGAGGCTAGAGTATGGTGGTCCCGTATGAAAGTACAGATGAACGCAGCTAATGAGCCGTTGATATGGGCGAATTTTCGAAGGAGGTTCCTTGTTAAATACTTCCCAGACAACTACAAAATCCGGAAAGAAATGGAATTCCTGAAGTTAGAGCAAGACCGGATGTCTGTAGCTGAGTACACCAGCAAATTTGATGAGCTGTGTGATTTTTACCACCCTTTCTCGTTAGAAGGGACTGAGGGTAGCAAGTGCACCAAATACGAAGCTGGACTACGGATTGAGCTCCGTAGTGTAATCGTACCGATGGAGATTAGGGACTATCCGACCTTGGTGAACAAAGCAAGACTGACTGAAGAAGTGCAGTTGCAAAGGATGTCCCAACCAAGAGATAAAAAGCCATTGAAGGCAAAAGGATTCAGCTTCAAGAGGATGGGTCAATTCTTTCGGGGCGGCAAGTCTTCTGCTACCTCCTCATCCTCCTCTGGCCGAGGTTCCACTGGTCGATCAGGTAATCCCCCTGGGAATCGTACATGCTACAATTGTGGTCAGGAAGGACACATTGCCAAACATTGCCAAGCTAATCAGATTGTGTGCTTCCAGTGCAGACGACCAGGGCACCTCAGGCCCGATTGCCCTCAAAGGCAGCAGCAGGGCAGGACGGATAACCGAACTAACTCTTCTGGGAACCGGGGTTCCAACTTCACGAGAGGAGGTCGGAATGGAGCTGGTAGAGGGAACCCACAAGCGGGAAGATATGACGCCCAATCTAGCGATGCCCAGAACGCCATGGCCGGGCGTGTATTTGCGTTTGATGCTTCAGAAGCTACGAGGAATGACAATCTGGTACAGGGTAAGTGCCTCATCTGTGGTTATCTGGTTGATGTGATTTATGATTCTGGTGCCACCCATTCCTTTATTTCGGAAAGTTGTGTGCGACGGCTTGGTCTACCAATCAGTTTAATGGAGAACGCTCTTATTGTTTCCACTCCAACTGGTTCTACTTTCCGAGCGACTACAGTGTGTAGGGAACTACCGATGCAAATAGAAGCCCGTACTTTTCGAGTAAATTTTATCTGTGTGCCATTGAAGGACTTAGATGTTATTCTAGGTCTTGATTGGCTTACTGCTAATCATGTTTTGGTCGACTGTTATCGGAAGAATATTGTTTTCTCCCAGGAACTTGACGTGAAGAACGGGGTGAGCGATGTCTTAACCACGTATGTTGTTTTATTCGCTTTGGAGGGTCGGCATAACCTCCTGATAAGTGATATTCCGATTGTTTGTGAATTTTCTGATGTTTTTCCAGAAGAAATTCCGGAGCTACCTCCCAGTCGAGAGATTGATTTCTCTATTGACTTGATTCCCGGGGCAGAACCAGTGTCCCGAGCGCCATATAGAATGTCTTCGGTGGAATTAACCGAAGTGAAGAAACAAGTAAACGAATTACTAGAAAAGGGCTTTATCCGACCTAGTGCCTCACCCTGGGGCACTCCGGTGTTACTGGTAAAGAAGAAGGACGGTAGTATGCGAATATGCATTGATTACCGACAGCTGAACAAACTGACAATCAAAAATAAATATCCACTACCCCGGATTGACGATTTACTGGACCAGTTGTGAGGCGCCGTTGTGTTCTCTAAGATTGACTTGAGGTCGGGATACCACCAAATCCGAGTGAGGTCGGAGGATATCCCAAAGACAGCATTTCGGACTCGTTATGGGCACTTCGAGTACGTAGTAATGCCCTTTGGAGTAACAAACGCTCCTGCCATTTTTATGGATTATATGAATCGGACTTTTCAACCGTACTTGGACCAGTTTGTGGTGGTATTCATTGATGATATTTTGGTATATTCGAGGTCGGACGAGGAGCATGCTCAACATCTTCGGCTTGTTTTACAAGTACTTCGGGAGAAGAAGTTGTACGCTAAATTATCTAAGTGTGAGTTCTGGAAGAGTGGTGTACAATTCTTGGGGCATGTAATTTCCCAAGAGGGAGTCTCTGTTGATCCGACAAAAATTGAGGCGGTTATGGCTTGGGAGAGGCCGAAGTCAATAACTGAAATCAGGAGTTTCCTCGGATTAGCTGGATACTATCGACGCTTCATTGAAGGGTTTTCTCGGATAGCACTTCCTCTGACTCAGTTAACAAGGAAAGGAAACCCCTTCGTGTGGTCAGAGAAGTGTGAATTAAGCTTTCAAACCCTTAAGCGATGTTTAACGACTGCCCCTGTGCTTGCACTGCCCGATGTAACACAGGAATTTGAAGTATATTGTGATGCATCCAAATTTGGATTGGGATGTGTGTTGATGCAAGCTGATCGGGCAATTGCTTATGCTTCAAGGCAATTGAGGCCACATGAGGAGAATTACCCGACTCATGATCTGGAACTTGCAGCAGTAGTGTACGCGCTGAAGATTTGGTGTCATTATTTGTATGGAGCTCGCTTTGTAGTATTCAGTGATCACAAGAGTCTAAAGTACTTATTTGATCAAAAGGAGTTAAATATGAGACAGAGGAGATGGGTAGAGTATTTAAAGGATTATGACTTCGATTTGAAGTATCACCCGGGCAAAGCGAATGTTGTGGCAGATGCGCTAAGCAGGAAGGTACTGCATGTGGCTTACCTAATGGGTAGAGAACAGGAATTACTGGAAAACTTTAGAGATATGAATATTGGAGTTGTTATGAACGCACCAAACCGAATGACAATCGGAATGTTAAAAATTTCCAACGAATTTCTGGAGTCGATGGTAGCTGCACAAAAAGACGATAAAGAGTTACTGAAGCTGATTGATACTCAGACCCAAGGCAAAAATGTGGAGATAACTAGGGGTGACGATGGTATATGGAGATTCAGAAACCGAGTGATAGTGCCTGCACATGGAGATTTCAGGCAGGCGGTGTTATCAGAAGTACACAGGAGCTCTCTGAGTATACATCCGGGAGTAACGAAAATGTATCATGACTTGAGAAAGGAATTTTGGTGGCCAAACATGAAGAAGGCAATAATCGAGTACGTGAAATCCTGTGTGATATGTCAGAAGTCCAAGGTTGAGCACCAACGACCTCCGGGTTTGCTTCAACCTCCAGAAATTCCGATCTGGAAGTGGGAAGGTATCACCATGGACTTCGTGTCTGGACTACCCCGCACTCAAACCGGATACAACGCGATTTGGGTGATTGTAGATCGACTAACCAAAAGTGTGCATTTCCTGGCAATAAATATGAAGTGGTCGTTAGATCGATTAGCTAAGTTGTACGTTGCTGAGGTCGTACGACTGCATGGTTTGCCCTCAAGCATTATCTCCGATCGGGATCCCCGATTCACTTCAAGGTTTTGGGGGAGTTTGCAACAACAATTGGGTACTGAGCTTAAATTGAGTTCGGCTTACCATCCCCAGACTGATGGCCAATCAGAATGGACTATACAAACTCTTGAAGATATGTTAAGGGCATGTGTGCTGGAACAGGGCGGATCATGGGAAAAATACTTGCCCTTGGTGGAATTTGCATATAATAACAGTTACCACAGCAGCATTGGGATGGCTCCATACGAAGCTCTTTATGGTCGGAAATGTCGTACTCCATTATGTTGGAATGAGAACGGCGATGCCCTTCATCTGGGGCCTGAGATGATTCAAGAGATGAATGAACAAATCGTTTTAATCCGAGAGAAGATAAAAATTGCTCAAGACCGTCAAAAGAGTTATTATGACAATCGGCACAGACCCCTTGAATTCAAAGTGGGTGATTGGGTGTTCCTAAGAATTTCACCGTCTAAGGGTGTAGGTCGAATTTTGAAGAGCCAAAAGCTTAATCCAAAGTACATTGGACCATACCAAATACTAGAACGGATTGGCAAAGTCGCTTATCGATTGGATCTTCCCCAATCATTGACTAATATTCACAACGTGTTCCACGTATCGCAACTTCGAGCCTACATTCCGTGTGATACCATGATTGTACCAAGTGACTCCATTGAAGTGAAGGAAAACTTGACGGTGGAGGCAGTACCAATCGGCATTGAAGAGCATCAAACCAAACGGTTAAGGAACAAGGAGGTACCGCTGGTGAAGGTGAAGTGGCAGAATTTACATTGGATAAACTACACTTGGGAGTTAGAATCTGATATGAAACGAATGTACCCTCATCTTTTTCAACCGGAACACTGATTTCGGGGACGAAATCTCCTTTTAGGGGGGGTGGATGTAACATCCCTGATGTTTTAATGAGAATTATAAGAAATGGGAAATGTTAGTAAATATTCTTGAAGTTTTATTTAATATTTATTCTGTCCGAACCAAAGACTGGAAAAGCCGGTGTCGAGATCGGTATCTGGAGCGAGCAGGCGGAGTTAAAGATCGGGAGTGTAGAAGAAGAGCGGACAGAGTCAGGTGGTGTGGTCCGAACCGTTGTGAGGAGAGCGCCTCACACGGGGTCATAGCCCGGATTAACCTCATAATGACTGAAACAACGGATATACGTAACCATGAGGTGAGCACGGATGAGGTATCCGATCTCTCAGGTTGTAGCTCGGATTTCCGAGGTATAAATACTAAGTTAGGACGTCGGGGCCGATATTTATATCGGGCCTATACTCCTGTGAATTATTAGAGGATTGTGAATACTTAAACGTTGAGGGAATAAACACGTGTAATTGATTTGATAACTATGCAATAGTTTAAAATAGTGAAAAATTGATTAAATTTAGTAAGAATACAAATAAAATAAAGGAAAAAACGATCTTGCCCATAAGCTATATATATAAGGAAATTCCCTTCTTTCCCTCTTCATTATTTTACAAGTTACCTTGCTGTTGGTCTGTTCCTTCTCTTTCGTTTTACTCTTCTCTCTTAACGCTGATCTGCATGCACTGGAGAGAGACTCCATTTGTGTCTGAACTTCAATTTAACCCCATTCCTGTGATCGAGACTTCAAGGTGAGTCTACTAATCCATTCCAATTATGATTCCCTTATTCCTTTTATTCTTTAGCCGTTAAGAGCCATGCATGGCTATATTCGTGGCTGTTCTCCACTCCTCTGGTGAGTGTGAGTCCTGATGTTGTCCATGAACTAGGGGTGTTGAGGTGATGAGCTATACTTTATGATTCGTAGGTAGTAGGCTAAGCAACGGAAGACTGAGTGAAGGAGTTGAGATTGCAGAACCGATGCTCAGAGAAAGAAATCGGCACAGAGAGCAGATCATCGAAGCGTGGAACCAAAGTAAGGGGGGTGTTCGGGTTATAATTAATTAGAATAGGACTCACTTCTTATTCAGGTCTTTGAGGTAACGTAAACAGACTAAGGAAAATGTTGTTAACCGTAATTGTGTGTTTATACTGTGCATGTGTGACTGAGTTTATTAATTTGTGGATGATCGGATGTGGATGAGTTTATCATGTATGATCTTGTGAATCTAATGTGAAATGATCAGTGTTATGTGATGTCGGGTTAGCAAGCAGGCTACCCGAGTGACGAGAAATTGATATTATTGTGAGAAAGGTAAACTGTTGAATGATTATGTGGTATGGGATGGCCGACGGTATATGATAGCCCCTCATTTCCGGCTCCCGTGGTTTTCGTGCCCAGTTGAGCTACCCAGTGGTCAAGTAGGACCCAGTGGTCGAGGTGGAGAGTCAAGCAGGACTCGGTGAACCAAGCAGGGTTCACGGGGTGTCAAGTAGGACCCCCAGCTGAAGGCCAATCCTTTAGTATCTAGATACTAGGAGTCAGATTGTATGAGAGTCAGTTGTGATCGTGATGCATGTAATGAATGTGATGCATGTAATGAATGTGATGAATGTGAGGAATGTGATGGAATTGTGTAGTTGGTTTAATACAGTTACTGCATGAAATACACTATGTTTCGGTGTGCTTGCTTACAGGCGATGCTTGATGTGTTTGTATCACTATGCATGTATAGTGTTTAATTCCGTTCTATATTAATTATTATGCCAAACACTCACCCTTGCATATTTTTTTTTAGTAACCAGAGACAGGGAGGGGGAAGGAGCCATGGAGCTGCGCCAAGGGGGAGAACGGTGCCAGGGTCCGAATGAATTTGAGTGACTCTTGATAGAGTCATATGTGTGTATAAAACTTCGTAGTATAATTATTAGTTGTGTTTAATTAAGACCGGATCGAATGTAGAATATATTTTAAAAATATATCACTGTTATTTGCATATGTTTTCATGGTAGCTATGGTAATTCCTTGGGTTCACAGGACCATTTGTTAGAGCGAAGTTTTGGGAGTCCGGTTGCATGTCTTGTATAATCCGATGTGTGAAAGGTGTTCGCTCCAGCGAATAGAACCTCGTTTAAGTGAGAGTCCGGAATCTCGCTTAGACGAGTAGGGGCCTCGATCAAGCGAGAAGCCCTAATTCCCCTTTCTCCCATCCGTTGTGTTCAAATTAAATTGCTTTTTCTCTAAATATCGATTAATCTTCAAGAAAAGGAAAAATTTATTGTAAGATGTAATCGTTTGAATAAAAATAAATCTAAAAATAACCTAGGACGTTACAAGGATCCCTGTCCGACACGATAGAAGTCGGCACACCATGCAGTCGAACAATTTCTCGAATATAGATATGGGCTAACTTTTGTAACGGGTATCTCATGTTCACAGGTAGAAAGTGTGCACTTTTCATCAGCCGGTCTACAATGACCCAAATGGTATCATTACCCGCTCGGGTTCTAGGCAATCCCATTACAAAGTCCATGGCAATTGAGTCCCATTTCCATACGGGGATTTCAAGGAGTTGAACGCACCATACGGTTTCTGGTGTTCGACCTTTGACTTCTGACAGGTAACACACCAAGCCACATATTCTGTTACATTTCTCTTTAATCTGGGCCACCAAAATTATAGTCTTAGATCGTGGTACATCTTCGTAGTGCCCGGGTGAATACTTAGCAGGCTCTTGTGGGCTTCATCAAGCACCATCCTTCTTAATTCTCCTTCACCCGGCACATATATCCTACCCTTCACTCGGAAAATTCCATCCGATCCCTCGGTCAGAGACAAGTCCTTACCCTTGGCCTGAGTCTCTTTTATCTCAGCCAAGTAGGGATCTGACTTTTGCTGCTCAAATGCCAGTTTCAGGAACTCATTGGCAATCTTCAACGTACCGAGCGTTATCTTCTGAGACGAAGGGACGTCAACATGCAAATTCATGTCTTGGAATTGCTCCAATAACTCCACCTCCTTCACCATCATCACTGCCACATAGAGGGATTTCCGACTCAATGCGTTAGCTACAACGTTCGCCTTACCCGGATGATACTTCAATTCGAAGTCGTAGTCTTTTAAAAACTCTGTCCATCTCCTCTGCCTCATGTTCAGCTCTTTCTGGTCGAATAAATATTTGAGGCTCTTGTGGTCGCTCTACACCTCGAATTTGGAACCGTACAAATAATGCCTCCATATCTTTAAGACGAAGACCACAGCTGCCAATTCCAAGTCATGGGTCGGATAATGCTGCTCGTGCGGCCTTAATTGTCGAGAGGCATAAGCTATCACTTGGTCCTTCTGCATTAGTACGCACCCCAGGCCGAGTCCCGACACATCACAGTAGACCACGAAGCTCTCTTGCAAATTTGGCAATGCCAACACTGGAGCGGTTGTCAACTTAGTCTTTAACTCTCGGAAACTGCTCTCACACTCGGAACTCCACACGAAAGGGACATTTTTCCGAGTCAACTTGGTCAATGGTAATGCAAGCTTAGAAAAACCCTCAATAAACCTTCTATAATAGCCAGCTAGACCCATGAAGCTTCTTATTTCCGACACCGACTTGGGTCTCTCCCATGCTATTACAGCTGCTACCTTTGAAGGATCTACCGAGACGCCTTCCTTGGAAATTACATGCCCGAGAAAGTGGATCTTATCCATCCAGAAATCACACTTCAAAAGTTTTGCAAACAGCTGTTTCTCCTTCAATATTTGAAGTACCGAACGGAGGTGTTCCTCATGCTCCTCAGGGGTCTTGGAATAGACCAAGATATCATCAATAAAAATGACCACGAATCGGTCTAAGTATGGGTGGAAGATATTGTTCATGTAATTCATGAATACAGCAGGGGCGTTTGTCACACTAAACGGCATTACTACATACTCGTAGTGGCCGTACCGGGTCCTAAAGGCAGTCTTGGGAATATCCGAATCCTTCACCCGGATCTGGTGGTATCCCGATCGTAAATCGATTTTCGAGAAGACTGAAGCACCACGCAGTTGGTCAATTAAGTCATCAATCCTGGGCAACGGGTACCGGTTCTTAATCGTAAGCTTGTTTAGCTGTCGGTAGTCTATACATAACCTCATGTTGTCGTCCTTCTTCTTAACAAGTAACACCGGTGCGCCCCATGGTGATACACTCGGTCGAATGAACTATTTGCCGAGTAACTCATCCACTTGCTTTTTCAACTTAGCCAATTCTGTTGGGGACATCCTATAGGGTGCACTAGAGACCGGCTCGGCTCCAGGAATTAAGTCTATAGAGAATTTAACTTCTCTATTTGGAGGGACACCCGACACATCCTCCGGAAACACCTTGGGGAATTCACAAACAGTCAGAATATCATTCACTCGGGCTCTGCCCTCTCCCTCAGTTAAACAAAGCATCATAAATAACTGAGCTATACCTTGTACCGTGTAGTCATCATTGATCTGCCTCAGAAAAATTACTCTTCGGTTTTGACAGTCCACCAATACCTTATTGGTTGAAAGCCAATCTATGCCAAGTACAATGTCGAGATCTTTCAGAGGCACACATACTAAATCGAAGGTAAAACTCCGATCGTCCAACGTAAAGGTTACATCTTTGCACATCATTGATGTCAACACTTTAACACCGGTCGGATTGGCTACCTCCAAAGTCCGATCCATATACACAGTCGGCAACCTCAAACGTCTCACATAATCATCAGCTATAAAGGAGTGGGTGGCTCCAGAATCAAAAACTACATTAAGTGTTGATGGCATAAACTCATTCGCTTGTGCAGCTTCCTCGGCGTTGATGGCATAAACTCTCCCAGTAGCCGGTTGGTCGGCATTTCTTCTCCGGTTGTTTGGGGCAAACATCATGTTTCCTCGAGCTCCATTGCCTCTGCCCCTAATCCCACGGCCACCATTTCCACGGCCTCTCTCGGAAGCCTCCATGGTGCATATTGGCGTTTGCTTGATGTAGTTGAGGGAAGTCAGGGCGAATGTGCCCTTTCTCATTACAATGGTAGCATACCATTTCATCATCGTTGCTGTAATCCCGAGCATAATGGTTTCCTCCACACTTAAAACACTTGCCGTCTCCCATACGATAAGCTGAGCGTCCTCCCTGCTGACTCTGACCCCTAAACCTGGAGAAGGGTCTGCTTCTGCCAGCGTTACTTGGTCTCTTAAAGCGAGATTGTTGGGGCTTCAAGGAAAGGTCTGTCTTGCTGCTCTGGCCCGAGTGGGCCTTGTCATCTTCTTCAAAAATTCTGCATTTATTCACCAATACAGGAAAGCTTCTAATTTCCTAGTGCCTGAACGCTCTCTTAATGTCTGACCTTAGTCCGCTCTCGAATTTAATGTATTTGGAGCTCTCGGTTTCGGGTTGTTGGAAGGGCGGTAAAACAAACACAACTTTTCAAACCTGGCAGCGTATTCCTCTACAGACATAGAACCCTGCTTCAGTTCCATAAATTCTAGTTCCTTCTGACTCCTTACTGTGTCGGGGAAATATTTCTCCAAGAATCACATCTTAAAATTCTCCCAGACCAGTTGGATGCCAGCGTCAGTCAATTGGTTTTTAGTGATCTTTCACCAATTTTCTGCTTCGTCCCGCAGCATGTACACTGTGCACTCGACTTTCTGGGCCTCAGTACAGTGAAGGCCCCCAAAAACTCTCTCCAAATCTTGAATCCACTTGTAAGCTGCTTCGGGATTAAATCCCCCTTGAAACTCACTCGGCTTCCTTTTCAGGAAGCGATCCAATACTTGGCCATCTTCAGTTCGAGGCTGGCTCTGCCTCTCGAATACGTCAGCGAAACACTGGAATGTCGTGGCTATGGCTTCCATGCTATGACGATTCGCCATGACTTATCCTGAAATCAACACCCCTTTCAAGGATAAGTTTACAAAATTACTCACTACCGATCGGATTTCAACCCAATATTCAACAACTATAACACATTATCACACAATTCTTAAATATTATATAATTAATTGGACCAGGATAGGAACAATCTTCTACCCCCAAAACAACACCTCATAGGCACATGGCCATACAAATTATACTCAATTAGGCATCAAAGTCCTCAAATGTTACAAGCAATTTATGACGACCGGTCACAATGTACATCACCGCTCACTGGGAGTAAGCATACCTTGGCCTTGGACCTTTTAAGTCCGCTCTGATACCAAAATAAAACAACCCGGTTTGGATAGCAGCAGCCCTAGACAGGGAAAAATTTTTCCCCAAGATCATAGGGTGTTCACGGGAAAAATAAGCAATTGAAGGTTAAGAAGAGTAGAAATTCGACCCAGAAAGAGAAGGCCGGGTCAGAATATTACACATTAGCAGACGTGGCTACAGCTGCGAGAATCAGCGGACAGAAACACATAAGTGGCTACACCCGCTAGAGCGAGGATTGATTCGCTGAAGCGACGCATACACTCGGATAATTCGATCACTCGGAATCTAAGCCCAAGTCCTCTCGGTAATCTCATCACTCGGAGTCAAAACCTAATTTCTCTCAGAAGACTCCCACACATACATGCTTTCTTCGGAGGTTTACACAATACTCTCTATTTTTATTCTAGAAAGGCACAGATGTTAACCACTCAGGAAATGATTCCCTCACCCATCACTCGGGAGATGTAGTCTACTTCACACTAAGGCTCTCTCACTTGGAAATGCTCTAACTCCTCGCCACTCAGGATACATACTAACTCCTCTACATACGGAAGACTTATTAAACTAAAATCTACTCCTTATCATCCAGATCTTACCCCCTCTAATAAGTTCACCACTACAGGCTTTACTCGGAGTCGTATTGCCAATTCAACCATCAGGGGAAACATTCACTCGGTTGACTTCCACTCGGAAACATCAAAATACCCTTCAATCGGAAGATTGTATCTAAGAAATCTCTCGCTCTATAACATATTGACCAACGTACCATGAAAGTGATTTTAATGGACATATTCCACTCGGAGTTGGCCCAACCTCTCTTCATTCGGAAGAAAATCACTCATCACGCCTTACACAGGATTAACTTAGCTCTTATTTACTCAGAATCATAGGGCTCTATATGCTTAGCAGAATGCAACGTATACCACCTGGACATTCACACACGTCACAAGATGAACACACGGTATTATATATATATATATATATATATATATATATATATATGAATATTTACATGCACATAATCATACTCTCAACCCGAGAGAGTTCAGTTCTGATACAGTTAGACAAAGGACCAAAATAAGAGCCGGCCAAGGCTATGACAAAACCTTACATACATCATATACATATATATATATATATACATTTCCACAGTACACAAGCACTCCACACGGTATGTAGCTCCTTCATCATTCATCGTCTCGTGTGATGTCCACTGAAATATAGCCATAGTAGGGGTGAGTATGTTAAATGATAGATACTGACTCAGATTATTCCTCAATCATGCAATAGTAAATATGTATGTATATATATAGCAACAATCAATAACATACACTGTGTCATTCAATCGGAACACACACAAGGCATCTTTCAATCAGAATCTACCTAGTTATCACTTGGCTATATGCACATATTCTTCTCAATAACACTAACACATATACATATAATCGCGTCACAGTCAGCATCAATCGCACATGTACACAGATTCATTCAATCGGATCCGACTTGCGTATTATCAGTTTTTATCGTTGCAACGTAGGCTCTCAGCCTTTTATTCAGCTCCCAGCTAGCTCGGCCATTTTACTGGTACCAAACCGTTTGCCCTTATTTGTAACACAAACACTCTCAGCGTCAACGGCAGTGTTACGGGCAGCCCTGAGTCCTACTCAGTCGGCTTGCCTTGAGTCCCACTCAAGGTCTTTAACAGCATCTCATGCATTTAATTACCGATTCAAATGGTAGAGTCACACACTACATGCTCTTAACATTCTTATCACTGCATCTCATGCAAAGTATTATCATTGGATTACGAATAGAATCGGCAAATCACTTCCATACTATTAACTCATGCACTTCATGCACCACATATATTTACCACACATGGAATGAACATACAGACACAGATTTCACCCACACGACCTTTTACTTAATAATACATGCATCACATGCAATCGGTATTAGACATTATCAGAACTTAATAAGTTAATCTTTCCTTACATGCAGTCAGCATTTAGATTCATAGTAACCTGCATGTCACATAAATCACATGGTAATCATCAACAATATTTTAACACATTCTCCTCATGCAATTATTCCACACTCTCAAGATGATTAACATGCATTTCATGGACGGAATTAAACATGCATTCTCAACTCCTAGTCATCATACATCCGGGTATCACATATCCTTTATGCAATCAAACACACCTATCAATGCATTTTAAATCACCAGAATCAACAAGTCATTAACACCTGGAATCCGTCCATAACCCATGCATTTAAGATATAAGATAACCCCCTACCAACTAAAGAGACTCCTAGAAGTTCCTCTGTTTTGGCGTTGGTCTGTTGTCCTGTTTGCTTCGTCCACCACTCTCACTCATTCAGGTCCCCCTCGAACACAGTCGTACCCTTTAATCAGCTTGGGAACAGGAAGCTGTTCTTCTTCCACTTCAACGATTGTCCTTCACCAATAGAGGGGAACTTTAGACCCTCTGCAACACCGCTGTCATGAGTTTATGAAAACAGGGAATAGAGGAGAAGAAGAACGAAGAAGAAGAGAAGTAGGAGTAGAGGAAGGTTTTGAGGAGATTAGAGTGAATGGATAGCAGTTGAGGGCTCTTGAACATATACCCGAAGAAATGAGGAAAGTGGGATGGGAGAACGTGAAGTTGGCAGCTTCTCACGTGTTACCCATCATAATCAATCAGCAATCAACTTCTTAAGTTAAAATTAATCATAACTAATAAGTAATTCATACTTTGCAATTATTTTTAGTTTAGTGGCTTAATCTCATTCGGTAGTTCATTTTTAAATCGGGATGTTACAGTAAGGACTTTTGTTGTCAGAGAGAGATGTTCTGTACATGCAACATAGATGTGCAAGCTTTGAAGAGTGTGCAGTTGTAGATGAAGTAGATATAGCACTAGTTTCACAAAGAGGGAAGCTTTGATTCAGAGAATCTCTGAATGCGTAAGATAGAGATGAAACATAGTTGCTTTTCAGACTAAATAAGAATCCACCTTGTTTACTCAATCTTCCTTTTTGCAAATCTTTTCAATAAGCTTTTGATGGAGATGACTTGTGACCGTTGATGCTTTATGTACCAGACCATTTCTGAGATGATTCAAGATGAAGAAACAGAGTCTGATGCTTTTGTATTTTCTAAAGCTTGAAATGATACTGATTGAGTCTAGGTCTGGTAAGTTACTCGGATGAGAGAATTTCTTTTGAAGCGTAATACCAGACCTTTTAGATTCTTCTTTTGTCTTGGATTGAAGAGTTCATGTTACGATTAAGTCTTCTAGACTTTTGATGCGTAGGCTCCCCCTTTTTTTGTAGCTTAGGCCTTTTCTTGAACCACTTAAATACCCACATCAAGTGATAACAAACACCTTCATAGTTTTGTTTTACCAGACTTATTGAATACGAGCTCCCCTTTTGATTTATAACCTGTGCTTTTTATCCTGAAACACTCGAGTGATCTTTATTAAACGCTTAATAACTTATAACTTGATTAATTAAGATGCTTGATGTTAGTTATCAACAAATCTAAGAGTGCTTCAAATATTTTCTTGGTTCTAATAGCTTATAATATGTTCTTGATGGTTTAGAGTTAGACTTAGAAGGGGGTTGAATAAGTCTTTAACTCTTAATTTCAATTTTACAGACTCTACAATTTAAAAAATTAGAACAGACCAGAGAAGGGAAAGAGAATCATGCAGCAGATTTATACTGGTTCACTGCCAGAGTAGAAGTTACGTCCAGTACCTTAGACTTGAAGGATTTTCGCTATTGTTAAAACACCTTTTACAATTATAGCACCAGACCAGTGCCTCAAGTATTCTTGACTCCAGCCACTTCTGGATTATTCCCAAGTATTGTTTCAATAAGCAACTTCTGGCTATAGACACCTAAGTATTCTTTCAAAAGCCTCTTCAGGCCACATAGTGTTTCCCACACTAACATTCTTTAGAAACACACCAGATTCTACAGAAAGGAATGATAAAGAGTTTCGTGTTACAATAGATAACTCAGTATACAGATATATGAAATATTAAGATAGGTACATTAAGCTATAGACTACTATAAGTCAAGGTCTACTAAAAGCAGAACTACAAAGAAGACTTATATATGTAGATTCAAGAACTTAGAAATTTTTAGAGAAAGTCTTTCAGACTTTTTGGTTCTTATAAGAGAGATCAGAGAATGTTCAATGATGTTGGTGAAAAAGTCTCTTTGCGTTGGAAACTTCTTGTTTTTATAGGCTTCCTTGAGATAGTCGTTGGTTCAGGTTCAAAAATATATATCTTCTCAAGGATAGTACAGGCAGCATTTGCAAAGACATGCTTCAAAAATATTCACATAAAAGGGTTGCCTCGATAGTCTTTACAGAAAGATCCATTTTTGCTTATCCATTTTAAGCAAACTGGTACAGCTTTATAGTCATTAACCTTTAGGCTATTTGACTTGCACAAGTTCAGCTTTCGCTAACATCTTGGGATATGCAAGGTAGTTTTCTTGGTTTATGCAAGCAGGCCTTCAACTTTTCTGTTCATTACTTCTTTACGGAAGGACACAAAGTTGACGTGATAAAGTCCTTGTAGCTCTTATTTAGATAGGAAAGATTCTTTTTTAGAAGCTTTAAGAGGAGGAAAGAGAAACCATCTCAAGGTATGTAGCTTCAAAAGAACTTGATTCAGTGAAGCCTTTAGTGAATACACACTCTCATTTTCAACAGTAAATTGAATTTCATGGACTCCTTCTATTTTATGCGACTAGATCACTACGGACTTCCTATCACACTTAAACAGAATAGTTAGATAAACCAAATGTACAGACTTTATTTTATCTAGGAGTCTTGATGTATATTATTAACAAATCACAAGGGTTCAAACTTCTTAGTCTTGAATTCAGACTTGATTTTAACAATCTCCCCTTATTTGTTGATAACAAACATCAAAGTCTTTTAGATGGATTGAGGTCTGTATTACAGGGAAAGTTGAAGCAATGATATACTTGATTCAGAATTATATGAGTTGTCATATTTTCATCTTTAAGACAATCAAATTATTCTCATATAATAGACAGACTTTAGTTATGATTTATAAACAATTATAAAGAAAACAGATATGCAATCAAAGCAGATTATCATTTATGTAAATGAACTATATTACATGTATAAAGACTTTATACTACAAAAATCCTAAAAGGACCACAGACTACAGAAATACAAATTCCTATCTACTTAGACTTATTTCACACTTCATACTTATCCCCTTTTTGGTATCAATAAGAGGAGGGACATCATAGAAACTTCGTAGCCTTAAGAGGGATAGAAAGACATTGTGAGGCAGAAGTAGAAATGAGATAAGAAGTAGAAATAGACGCTAAAAGTAAACGATTAATATAACAATAAAAGAAGTGAGGGTGATCAGTGGCAACGATGGAAGGGAAACAGATAGAAGGAGGGATAATAGCTCTAGAAGGATCCCAAAAAGAAGGATGAGTCTGAGCAATTCTTCCAGCACGTCCCCAGAAATTATGAATGTTAATCACAATCTCCCCAGCAAAAGTCTTACAAGCTTGATCAGGTTCCCAAAGATAATGTGCCCATAGACGGCCTCAGGTGTCCCCATTGGGAGAATGGTCTGAGCGAAGAATCTTTAAAGTATCACCAGGAAGTTTCTTTGCAGGCCATATATATCAGTCAGGAGCAGAGGGTGCAGAGATCCAAACTTTTTGCTTAAGCTTGTTGGTGATGATTCTACAGTTCTTGGGCATTAGACAATCTGGGGATACTAAGATGCGAGCCTTAGGCTTGGCAAAAGCCTGAATCCATGGTTTAGCAGGGAGATTTAGATCTTGAATAAGCTGGTGCCTCTACTGTTACAAGCGGATAGCTTGGGAAGTGGCAAGGAAGGCAAAAGAGAAAAGGTGAGGGTTGGATAGGAGGTCTTCAGAAGGAATGATAGGGTGGAAACTGGACCATGGGAAGATACGGACTCCATATTATGGTACAGGTCTTTTGTTTGAATCCATGGTACAGGTCTTTTGTTTGATGAGGGAACAAAAAGGGGTAGGTAAAATTGGGTGTATGGATAATATGTGATTTTAGGTATAAGAGGTATGGGTATAGAGGATATGGTAGAGAAGATTTAAATGCAGGTTTAGATGGGGATGTAGACTTTTTAGGTTTGGGTTTGGGTGTAGAAGGCTTGGGTGACAGAAGGTTTAGTTATAGATTTTAGTGAGGGAGTAGAGGGTTTAGGTTGAGATACCTTAGGTGGAGGGACAAATTAGAGATTTTTGATAGTGGTAAAGAATGGGGTCTGAACAGAAGCTACAAATGGCTTCTTCTTCTTCTTCACAGAGAGCTTTTGTGCCTTAGCCTGATCTTCAGACTTTCTTTTAGTAGTACTTGCTTCAACTTCAGCTCTTTTCTTAGCCTTAGCTTTTTCAACTTCGCACACAGCCTTATCAGACTTATACATATTGTAATTAAGATTATATAAGTCTATCTAGTCATACTTAGTCCATTTCTTGGCATCCACATCAGGAAATTTCTTGAAGTAGTAGCAAAAAAAGTTAATATATCATTTCTTTGATGGAATCTTGACATAATCCTTTAATGAAGTGGAGTATGATCATAAGAGCTCTTGGATAAAGGGTTTGAGGAACCAAGCTGAGGTTCAGCAACAGCAGTCTGAGTTTCAATAGAAGGTTGTTCAAACTTTTTCTTTCTTAAGGCTTGCCCAATAAGCAATTCATCATCTAAGGCAGAGGATGGGTGAGTGATGTAAGCAGGGATGGATCTAGACTTCTGAGCAGGGATGGATCCAGACTCCTCAGCAGAAGTCTTGTCAGTCATTACATGAATTTTTATAACCTTAGACTTCTTGTCCTTAAGTGGTTCCACGCTAGGTTCTGACTTGACTTTCCTCTTCAGAGGAAATTTCTATACTTGATCCTGTATAGGAGAAAAGGATGGCAGCTTAGTTATCAATGGGCTATAGATCATCCAATCGGTTATAGACTCCAAGGGCACATTCTCAAGTTTAAAGACCTTAATGAGAATAGTTGGGTAAGGCATCTTCTTTTAATTTTTCGCAATATAAGTCATCATGTAGGTCAAGAAAATATTGGCTAGATTTACATGTTCCTTCATCACCATATGGTACATACAAAATCAGTCCAACTTAGATACAGTGTCCTTTGTAAACTTGCAAGGACAGAACACCTGATGCATTAAGAGATGAAGCATCTTAGCTTTAGGCAACAGATTTCCATAGGTGGCTTTGTCTGGATGAGCTTTCCCGTATAAAACCTTATTAATGGTGAAATTGGAGACCTTAGTGAAAGCTTGCCACCTAAGGTCTTCATAGATTTCAATCTGCTTGCCACAAAGTTCTAACCAACATGTACTTCAACTTATCCATAGAAAAATTTCTTTAGAACTCAAGGGCCACTGATGGAGAAAAGAGTTCTTGGTCCAAGTAGAAACTACTCCATCCAATGCCTTCTACTTCAACAATGACATCACGACCTTCAATCTTGTGTTGAGCCACATCAAAGAACAAAGACTCGATCACATCCTTCACAGAGAGTGAGATTCCAGCCATTGTAGTGGAGAAGAGGAAGAGTTTGAAAGGAAAAGGGGTTTTAGGGTAAAGAGAACTTGAAGAAACAGAGAGAGAAAATTTCAGAGAAATTTTAGAGAAGTGAAAGGTTTTTTGCAGAGGTTAAAATGAAAACTAAGGGAGGTTATTAAAAGACAATGTGGCTTAATGGAGGGAAAACGGTTTCACAAATGGTTGCATTCCAAGTGAGATGACCTGAAGGTCAATAAAAATTAGGTAAATTTTTCACGATTTAAAAGGAAAACAATTTAGGAAAAGAAAGCATTATAAATTTTCAATGAGTAACCCCAGACCATTTAAATAACTTATCTCATATATGAAGATATGAGAAGATGGATAAATTAAATCAAGAGTGCTCCTTGGACAATCAATCCTATAATCATCACCAAGGAATGACGGAAAACATAATTTATTTTGAGAGTTATGGAAAAGTGTAAACAGAAGTTTAAAGGCACTTGATTTAATTGATAAAAAGTGGTACATAAACATACACATTGATATATAATTATGCCATGACCAATTAGGACCCAACACACAGCAAAACACATAATTTCTTAGAGAATCAGGGGCATGAATCGATTCAAGACTAGCATGAATCGGTTCATGTGTCCCAAACAGCCAAAGACTAGTGCATTAGGTAGATGAATTAATTCACCCCCTCCTGGGAATCGATTCATGCATCCCAATTGGCCAAGAATCTACGTGACAGACATATGAATCGATTCTCCCACCACTGGGAATCAATTCACATGTTCTAACTTGTCAAAAATGCCAATAAGTCCAAAATGCCAACATGGGAGAGTGAGTTTACATTCGAAATGACAAATATGAATACGTTGTGATTATATGCATATACATATACATCAATATGTAAGTTGTGCAATAGACATGGCAATCATTATCATACTAACATTACTTCCTCATATACACATGTAGTGATCATTTAACACTATACATAGCAAAGCACAATACATATACACATACATGCCCTTATTCATCATGGGCCATCACCTACAACATCATCATACACCAATTTCATATCTTTGTATTCATATTTTAAATTGTTGTCTTTTAGGTATTATTTCACCCATCAAAACCAACATCGCATCATAAGATCAATCATCACCATATCTCAACACCTTGGCATATCTCCATGCTATATGCAAATACTCTTAGGCTAATGTATATGCACAATGGAATTTATCAACAAATGCGGATCTGACGGTGGGAATAACACCAAATTATGGGTCAAGCATAACCATATAACCATACCCCTATTACAGTAGTAAAATGTGTACACATATATCATAATTTTGCATGCAATTCACCATGTTTTACTGGTACCAAACCGCATCGACCATAATGCAACACCGACCACTCTCACCATGACCGCGGTAAACAACATAACAACATTAAGGTGTTGTGGGCCAACCATGATTCATACCATGGCAGCTATGATCCATAGGACCACCGGGGACGCCTGCTCATCAAGAGCTACCCCCCACAAAGGTCAACCACATGCGGCTCCCCGTAGCACAACATGGGTAGCTTCATGACTTACACACCAAGTCATAGGGGGAAAATAAGAATGCTCATGCACTGAGTCATCCTCCCACTAGGCCAACCGGGGGAATCCCCTAACATTCCAACACCGGCAGCTATGCAATATGTCATGGATACAGTGCAAATGCCAATCATATGCATTCTCACAACTATGCATCCTAATCATGCCACTCATCAACCATTATCATCATCAACATCACCACTCAAACTCTTGGTGGATTTTATTTTAATTAATCATTGCCATTGTTATACATTTTTAATGTGGCATAATAACACTTTCATAAATCACAATACAAGTTCATCTTGTATCAATTACAATGGCTATACAAGTTTTATCATCAATACTCATAATCAATCATCAATAAACTAAGGCATGCTAATCATCCATATTCAATTATATCCATCATCAAGAATAATCATTCCACATTTATGGTGAATATAGACATAACCACATCATATCAAGGCATAACACTAGCCAATCCATTTAACATTATCATTTAGCACACCATAAATATTCTAAATGCATAAAACATATTACCAAGCACAATCATCATTATATTTAACATCTCAATTTGTCACACATACACATGCAAGGCAACACATGTAAATTGTCACATATAACATTCAACCACTACTCAATTCATGCATTTAAAATATAGAACTTCTCTCCTACCTAAAGAGAAAAATTCCGAGCGATACGACGTTCCCGCCTCATCATTCGGAATGGGTCCTACATTTCATAAGGCACCATATAATTAATTTCAATGCAAAATCACCAAGACTTACATATTCTAGTTTAATACTTGGTGCATTCAACACTTTTATTATTAAACAATTTCTATTTCATTTATTTCACCATAACCACCATGGGTTAGGCATTCAAGTTTCATTATTATGCATTTAAAACTCTACCTATCAAAGATTCACACACCAATGGAAACCCATCAGCATTAATGACCATCTACCACCATCAATGCTTTCTACCATTGCCAATAAATATTCTCCTAACACATTCTCTCATACCCATCATTCAAATATCATATATTTCCTCTCAAAACATACTCTCCAATTCATATTTATCATTTCCCCCAATTTCCAAAGTTAGGGTTTTACCAAAGATTCAATAATATCATAAATACATATCATCTTCAACCATTTCAAGCATTAATTTTCGTGTGCCCTTAACAACCCTCATAATGTCATATTTATAACACCCCACCTTAGGGTTTCCATGTTTAATGCTTCTCTCAATAACCCATATGCATTTATGACTCACCCAAACACCCAAAACCCATAACTAAAGGTTCAAGCTCTTGAAACGCTTACCTCAAGAGAAGAAAAGAATGGGTTTCCAAGAGAGGGATGAATGGTGAAAAAATTGAGAGAAGAAGGAGAAGGGATATCAAGCTTCGAGCTCTAATGAAACAAAAATGGCAAAGAGAAGATGCAAACACCACTTTGTCTTGGTTTAGAGAGGAAGAAGAGATGAAGAGAATAGAAGAAGAAGAAGAAGAAAGTAATGTTTTTTGCCAAGGAACAGAGAGTGTCGTGAGAGTGAAGAGAAAAGGAAGGAATTAACATTTTAATTTGGCCCATCACTTAAGCTTTCTCCATTTTACAACATACAGGATCTCCATTCGGGCTCAATACTTTATCTAAAAATTATTCCGAATACACATTCAGACTCCTAATAATATTCTTAACAGCCCTGACCAATAACACCTCAATCAAAGATACTTGGTCTGACACCCATATTTGAATCAGGTATAATTTTAGCTCATAAAGTC
The DNA here is from genome assembly GCA_037962975.1 of Clitoria ternatea. Taxonomy (NCBI): domain Eukaryota; kingdom Viridiplantae; phylum Streptophyta; class Magnoliopsida; order Fabales; family Fabaceae; genus Clitoria; species Clitoria ternatea. The sequence continues at coordinate 186,240,271 of CM075669.1, forward strand.
CCAATAAATTATGAATAATCCTCAAAAATCTTAATTTAATTATTTTGGGACATTTATTAATCCATATATAATTATTTAGTATTTATTCTTCATATTTAATCATTTATATAAAATTAGGGATGTTACACCAAGCAATAATTGAATGTCATGCGTTATGAGAAAGAAATAAATGAATTAATAAATGATGAAACAAATTGTGTCTCTCAACATAGAAGTGAATAAGTGAAAATATTCTAAGTTAGGAGGCATGCACACTACAGTTATACATACACTTCAATTACATGATATTGCGCAAATTCAAATTATATTTGATAAAGGCAAACCTGGCTTCTACTAAAGCTTTAGTAAAGATATCATCCCATTAATGGTTTGTATCCATATATTTTAGGTCTAGAGTGCCTTTCTGAACATAATGGCGAATGAAGTGATACTTGACTTCAATGTGTTTTGCCTTTGAATGCTGAATAAGATTCTTTAATAGATTGATAGCACTGGTGCTGTCACAGAACATAGGATTCTCTTTTCTGGAATTGAATAGTTCTTCAGTTGATATTTCATCCATAGAAGTTATGAATAACAACTAGCAGCAGATAGGTATTCTGCTTCTATCGTGAAGAGTGCTATTGAGTTCTGTTTCTTGCTACTCCAAGAAATCACGCTGGTTCCCAGAAAGTTACATCCACCACTTGTACTTTTCCTATCTGATCTATCACCTGTAAAGTCTACATCACAAAATTCATGAAGAGAAAAGGAGTCTGTTCTCTTATAGAACAACCCAAGGTTAGTAGTACCTGCAAGATACCTCAGAATCCTCTTCACTACAAACAAATGTGATTCCTTAGGGTCTGTTTGATATCTTACACAAACACACACACTAAATATTATATCAAGTCTGCTAAATGTTAAATACAACAGTGATCCAATCATTCCTTATACAGAATCTGATCCACTAATGTATCAGATTCATCTTTGCTTATGATGCAATTTAGATGCATTGGTGTACTCATAGATTTGGCATCAGCCATTTTAAATTTTATGAGCAATTCTTTGGTGTACTTTTATTGATGAATAAAAAGTCCATCATTATTCTGTTAGATCTGCAGACCAAAAAGAATTTGAGTTCACCCATCATACTCATCTCAAATTGAGCCTGCATAGTTTTAGCAAAATTTTTGCACAAACTTTCTTTAGTAGCACCAAAGACAATGCCATCTACATAAATTTGCATTATAAGAAAGTGTCTATCTGGGCCTTTTCTAAACAAAGTTGTATCAACCTTTCCTCTAGTAAAGCCTTTTGATTTTAGAAAGGAACTGAGTAGATTATACCAAGCTCTTGGTGCTTGTTTCAGAACATACAATGCTTTACTTAAAATTTAAAGTCATGAGTTTCAAAAGATTTATCTTCAAAACCAGGAGGCTACTTTACAAAAACTTCTTCTTTAATAAAGCCATTTAGAAAAGCACTCTTAAAACCCATTTGATATAATTTTATTCCTTTAAAGGCAACAAATACAAGTAAAATCCTTACAGCTTCAAGTCTAGCTACAAGAGTAAAGGTTTCAGTGAAGTCTATACCTTTCTATTGATTGTAACCTTATGCTACGAGCCTTGCTTTGCTCCTTATAACTTTGCCATCTTCATCCAGTTTGTTCCTAAAGACCCATCTTGTTCTAATGATGCTTTTATTCTTGGGTTTTGGAACCAAGGACCATACCTTGTTTCTCTCAAATTGATTAAGTTCTTCTTGCATGGCTATGATCCAGTCAGGGTCTTCTAGAGCCTCTTCAATGGTCTTGGGCTCAAGTTCTGAAACTACTACCATTGATGATTGATTATGAAGTCTTGATCTCCAATGATGAGATTTGAAGAATGGTAGGTCTTGTTTCAATGAGCAACTCCTAGCTATAGGCACCCAAGTATTCTTTCAAAAGCCTCTTCAAGCCACATAGTGTTTCCCACACTAACAGACTCTGGAAACACAACAGATTCTACAGAAAGGAATGATAAAGAGTTTTATGTTATAATAGATAACTCAGCATATAGATATATGAAATATTAAGATGGGTACACTAAGCTATAGATTACTATAAGTCAAGGTCTGCTAGAAGTTGAACTACAAAGAAGACTTATAGGCTTCCTTAAGATAGTCCTTGGTTCAACTTTGAAAATGTTGATCTTCTCAAGGATAGTACAGGCAGCGTTTGCAAAGACATGCTTTAGAAATCTTCACATAAAGGGTTGTCTCGATAGTCTTTACGGAAGGATCCCTTTTTGCTTATCCATTTTAAGCAAACTGGTACAGCTTTATAGCTGTTGACCTTTAGGCTATGTGACTTGCCCAAGTTCAGCTTTTGCTGACATCTTGGGATATGTGAGGCAGTTTTCATGGTTTATATGAGCAAGCCTTCAACTTTTCTGTTCATTACTTCTTTAAGGAAAGACACAGTGTTGACGTGATAAAGTCCTTGTAGCTCTTTATTTGAAGAGGAAAGATCCTTTTTTAGAAGCTTTTAGAAGAGGAAAGAAAAACCATCTTAGGGTTTGTAGCTTCAGAAGAACTTGATTCAATGAAGCCTTTAGTGAATACAGACTCTCATTTTCAATCGTTAAATTGAATTTCATGGACTCCCCTTGTTTTATGCGACTAGATCACTATGGACTTCCTGTCACACTTGGATAGAATAGTTAGATAAACCAAACGTATAGACTTCATTTTAGCTAAGAGTCTTGATGTATATTATTAAAAAATCATATAAGGGTTCAGACTTCTTAGTCTTGAATTCAGACTTGATTCTAACAGTTCCAACAAGGTTTTCCACGTTAATGACACATTTAGTTCCTATTTATCATGTAAGTCCTCCATTAGATTCATCATAAATGCCAAACTTTTCAATCAATAATTGTGTAACAACCACCATAAATGTTAATTCACACCTAACAATATTTTCTTAAGTATATTAATTAGGCTTATGCATGTATGGAACCATTTGTGATACTTTTTTTTTCTTTCACTAAATGACTTCTAAGCTTAGTAATAAGATTATTTTCTATGCTAATAATGCCAAACCAATTCACCAATATCAATTTAAGTCTATAATTATTTTATCACCACTTATGGAGCATTCAAGGATTTTGGGTACATTTTCCCTAACTTTTAAAGTAAGGGTTCCTTACTAACTCGGTTATTAATTCATTACCAACATCAACCAACCACTTTTACCAACATTTATTCCACAACCAAGCTATCAAACCAACAAATTTTCAATTTCTAACAACATTTCAAAAGTCCTCTACCCTAGGGTTTTAATCACCATGCATAAATCCTAAGGTTTCAACACTAACAACATAATTTCTAACACTTTTATGCCATTAATTTAAAGTCCATCAAGGATTCCAAGGCTTACTCCAAATATAGTTTCAAAACCCTAATTCAAGAAAGCAAGAAATAGTGAGGGAAATAGGTCTAAGCTTCTAATGCCTTCCAAAAAGCTCAAAATGCTCACATTTACCTTAAAATTTTTGAAAATCCTAAAGAGTACAAACGATGTATGAAAACAGATACTCCTTCTTCGTTAGTCTGGTCAAGGGAAACGCAATGCGTGAAAATCCCTCAATAAAGCGACAATAATAGCCAGCTAAACCTATGAAACTGCAAATTTCAGTCACTGACTTGGGTCTATCCCGTGCCATAACCGCCTCAATCTTCGATAGACCAACAAATACATTATCGTGAGAAATCATATGCCCCAGAAACTATATATTCTCCATCCAAAACTTATACTTCGATAGCTTAGCACATAATTTTTTTTCACACAACAACTGCAAAATAACACAAAGGTATTGAACATATTCATTAAGGGATTTAGAATACACCAGTATGTTTTCAACAACACTACCACAAACTTATCCAAATATAGATGAAAAATTTGATTCATAAAATCCATGAACACAACCAGAGCATTTGTCACTCCAAACGACATCACAACATACTTGAAATGACCATAGTAGGTCTGAAATACTGTCTTGGAACAACTTCTAGTTTCTCCCTAATTTGGTGATACCCAGATCTTAATTAAATTTTTGAAAACATACAAGCACTACACAACTGATCTAATAAATTATCAATCCTAGGCAATAGATTTCTTTTAATGGTTAACTTATTCAGTTGCCTATATTCAATGCACATTTGCATACTAACGTCCTTCTTTCTCACTAGTAACACCGGGACACCCCAAGGCAAGGCACTCGGACGAATGAACCCTTTTGCAAGCAACCCATTCACCTACTTTTTTATTTTCAACTAACTCCACAGAAGATATTCTATAAGATGCACAGGACACAGGCTCGGCCTCGGGTGTAACATCCTAAATTTTGAAATAAATGATTAAATAAAGGAGAATAAATATGAAATAATTATAGGTGAATTAATTAATGTCCTAAAATATTAGAAATAATTAAATTAAGATTTTTAAGAATTATTTATAATTTATTGAGGCTTTATGAGCTGAAAATATGCCTGATTAAGATATGGGTGTGGGATCAAGTATCTCCAATTGAGGTGCCATTGGTCAGGCCTGTTTAAGAATATTATTGGGAGTCTAAATATATATTCGAAATAATTTTTAGATAAAGTATCGAGCCCGAATGGAGATCCTGTTTGTCGTAAAACGGTAAACTTTAGTGGAAGGGGTAAAATTAAAACATAAAACCTCACTCTTCTCTCATTTCTCATGTTGGCTCACTTTTCCCCTTTGGCAAACACATTTCATTTCTTCTTCTCCTTCATTCCTTTTTCTTCTTCTCCTCCCAATAAACCTAAGCAAGTGTGTATGCACCTCTCTCCTTCATTTCCACTTTCCATTGGCAAGAAGGATGAGCTTGAAGCTTGAAGCTCTCTTTTCCTTCTTCCCCCTTAATTTCGTGTGGTACTCCCCCTCTCTTGGAAACTCTCTTATTTCTTCTCTTGAGGTAAGCTCCTTATCATTTCTTAAGAGTATAAGCCCTAGGTTTTGGGTTTTTAAGGTTTGAGTAAGCATTTATGTGTATGGGTTGTTGGGAGAAGCATTTAATAAGGAAACCCTAAGGTGGGGTGGCTTGAATGCAAGCTTTTATGAGCACTTAATAGAGTATATAAAAATTGGTGCTTGGAATAGTGGGAGATGATGTGCATTTATGATATTGTTGAACCCTTAGCAAAACCCTAACTTATGAAAATTAGGGAAAATGATTAATGTTAGGTGGAAAGGTGATTTAATGAGGGAATGAATGATATTTAAGTTATGGGTATGAGTAAACATGTTAAGAGAATATTTATTGATGGTGAGAGTTAATGTTAAAAATTATAGGTAGCCATTAATGGTGATTAATGGCCATTGATATGTCAACCCTTTTGTGGGTATGGCGTTAAATGCATAATAATGAACTTGTGCATTGTGAGTCTTGGTGATCTTGGGTAGGAAATAATGATATGTGCCTTGTGAAATGTAGGACCTATTCCGAACGACGGGCAAGAACATCGTATCGCTCGGAATTCTTCTCTTGAGGTAGGAGAAGAGTTTTATATTCTAAATGCATGAATTAAGTAGTGTTTGATTATCATATGTGACAATATACATGTTTGCCTTATTTGAGTGGTAATGATGATTTGTGGTTGATAAACATGATGATGATGATGATGAATATGCTTGGCAACATGTAATGTGCATTTGGAATCTGTATGGTATGCTAAATGGTGATGTTGAATTGTTTGGCTAGTGTCATGCCTTAATGATGATGTGATTGTGTTGTGTTCACCATGAATGTTGAATGGTCATTATCCATGATAAGTGAGAATGAATATGGATGACTAGCATGCCTTAATTTATTGATTGTTGATTTTTGAGTATTGATGATGAAAATTGTATAGCCATTGTGATTAATATAAGACGAACTTGTATTGTGATTCATGGAAGTGTTGAGATGCTATATTGAAAATGTATAACAATGGCAATGATTGATTAAAATAAAATCCACCAAGAGTTTGAGTGGTGATATTGATGAAGGTGATGATTGATGAGTGGCATAATTAGAATGCATAGTTATGAGAATGCATTATGATTTATATTTGCATTGCATCCATGGCATACTGCATAGTCACCGGTGTTGGAATATTAGGGGATTCCCCTGGCCGGGCCAGTGGAAAGGCGACTCGGTGCACAAGTATACTTATTTTCCCCTGTGACTCAGAGTGTAAGTTACGAAGCCGCCCATGTATAGCTACGGGGAGCTGCATGTGGCCGACCCTGTAGGGGTGGCTCTTTGATAAGTAAGTGTCCCCGGTGGTCCTATGGATCACAACTGCCATGGTATGAATCATGGCCGGCCCACAATACCTTTATATTGATTATGGTGTTTACCGCGGTCATGGTGTAAATGCCCAGGTATTGCAAGATGGGCGATACGGTTTGGTACCAGTAAAACATAATGATATGCATGTAATTGATGATATATGTGCACATATTTTTCTACTGTATTAGGGCATAGTTATATGATCATACTTGACCTACAAATTGGTGTTTATTCCCATAGTCAGATCCGCAATTGATAAATTACTCTATTGTGCATGTGCATTAGCTTAAGAGCATTTGCATATAGCAAGGAGGTATGCCAAAGGTGATGAGAAATGGTGTTGGTTGTGATTGGGTGAGAAAATACCTAAAGACAACATAAAAGATATGAATACAAATACATATATTATGTATGGTGATCTTATGTGTGTTGGCCCAAGATGATGAAGGGTTTGATTGTATGTATGCATATATTTTGTTATGACCCATAAGGGATGATTGAGCATGTGTAAGATTGGTGAGGTGCTGATAATTATGATGATGAATGATATATTGATGCAAAGTATACATGATGTTGAATACATATGCATACAATCACATTATATTCCTTTTCATCTTTTGGAATGTATAACTCACTCTCCCATGTTGTCTATTTTTAGCTTAGTGATGCAAGACACTTACGAGAGTGAGATTAAATCTTTTGGAAATATGCATTTTGATGATGGAGGTAAATTAGTGTATAGGAAGTGCCTTGGCCGGCGAGTATTAACTTTGTATAGTACATGATGGATGGTGTATGCTTAATATGTATTTGGATTGGTGTATATTCATTTTGAAGGTCATAGGTGAAAATTGGACCTTACATGTATGGCTAATTTTTTATTATAACCTAGACAATGTATGATGCTAGTTATGGGCTGAAATTATTGCCCAAGTGATGAATGGACGATGTTAATTCATGGAATACAATATTTTATGAAGTGTATGTAATGTTGCATTTTGACGTTCATTCCTATTTGAGAAACCAATAGGGTCAAATTGTGTTTTATATGGTTTTAATGGTATAATGACTCCAATAGCTTAAATTCATGATTTGTGACTTGTAGAAATTGGAATGGATCAATTCCATTGAGAATAGACCCTTGAGTTGCACAAAAATGCCTCAAAACGGGTAAAACGCATTTATGCGCATAACTCTCTCATTTTAGGGAATTGTTGAGTACGGCCAGTGACTACACGTCAAAAATAATGTATATATGTTGGTGTTAAAATTTCATAGCATTTAGAATTCGTATTAAAAGTTAGGGGGTTAGAAGTCCAAAAATCATGCTTTTTCTGCATAAAATGGCCTGTGCTGTCATGAATCGATTCAAGGACAATGTTGAATCGATTCAAGGTGCACTGTTTTTACTATTTCTGAGTCTAGAATAGCTTAAATCGATTTAAGCACTCGTATGAATCGATTCAAGGCTTACTGGGATCACTGTACATGAGGTCCAGGAACGTTTGAATTGATTCATGCGAGCTTGAATCGATTCAAAGGGCCCTATTTTCATTTTTGGGACTCCAGTAGCATTTGAATCGATTCATGGGATCACTGAATCGATTCATACCCCTAATTCTTCAATTTTTTATGTGTTTTGCTAACAGATGAGTACCATTTAGCTATGTTTCAAATATATATCCATGTATGACTTCAATTACCACTTTTTACCCATTAAATCGAGCCTCCTTAAACCTCTTCTTCATTCCCTTCCATAACTCTCAAATCGATTATGCTTTCTGCTATCCCTTGTTGACAATCCTATGGTTGATTGTCCAAGGTAGACTCTTGATTTAATTTATTCACCTCCTCATATCTTCATATATGGGATAAGTTATCTAAAGTGATCTAGGGTTACTCGTTGAAACTCACTTTGCGACTCTTTTTTTAAAATCGTGAAAAATTTACCCTCACTTTTAGGGTGTCTTATCGGGAATTGAATCAATAACAAAATCAATCTCCTTACTTGGAGGTAACTCCAAAATATCTTCTACAAACACATCAGGGAATTCACACATCATAGTGATATCACTAGAAATAAGATTACGTCTCCCTTTGGTAACAAACAAAATGACATAAACCTCAAAAACATCACTCACCACAAGTTTAGAATCGTGCTCTTCCAGAAAGTTCACCTCTTATAATAGCAATCCATCATCATATGATTGACCGACAGCCAATCCAACTCCATAATAACATCAAGATTTTTCAAAGGCATACATATCAAATTTAAAACAAAAGATCAATTTTCAATAATCATAGCTATCCTTCCACACATAGTGATAGCCTTAAATATAGAATTTGTAGGGGTAGAAACAGTAAGAGCATTCTCCATTAATATCACAAGCATCCCAAGACATCAAACACAACTCTCCAAAATGAAAGAGTGTGTGTGGCTCCAGAGTCATAAATCATGTTTACACTGTAACTATAGATAGTGCACTTACCTTGGACAAGGTCCTCGTTTCTTGCCACATCCAAAGAATTAAATGCAAATACATGACTAACCATAATATTTTACGCTCTATTGGATTGCGCACCATGCCTCCTTCGGTGTTGACCTCTACGGCCATCGCCGTTTCAGCCTCTACGTTGCATATTGCCACCACAAGCCATATGACTATTAGCCTGGTTACTATGTACACTTTGTTACTGCCTCTATGGGAAATCAGGCCTCAAATGCCCTTGTTGCCCACATTGGTAACAAACAGGCTAATTAGCATCACAATTTTTAGCAAGATGGCCCTCCTGGCCATAATTATAACAAGATCTGTTCCTAGAACGACCACTAGAACCATGACCAGAAGATGATAATGTGGTAGAAGATTTGCCACCACAGAAAAACTACCCCATCTTCTTAAAACTAAAACTCGTAGCCTTCAAGGGCTTCTTACCTTTCTTCTGAGACACCTTCTAGAGTTATATTTCCTCAGTCAACTTGGCCCTATCCACCAGTATAGGATAATCACGAATCTCCAAGGGCATAATAACACTACGGAGTTCAATCTGCAATTCCGCCTCGTATTTGGCACCTTTGCTTCTTTCAATCCCCTTTAAAGAAAAGGGGTGATAAAAGTCACATAGCTCATCAAACTTTACATATACTCGACAACTAACATTTCTCCCTGCTCCAGTTTTAGAAACTCCATCTCCTTTCAAATTTTATAATTATCAAGGAAGTACTTTGCAAGAAATCTCCTACGAAAATTAGCCCATATCAGGGGCTCACCAGCAGCATTCATATGTAATTTGGTCCTAGACTACTATACTCCAGCTTCATCTTTCAACTGATAGGTAGCAAATTGCACCTTCTACTCCTTTGAGCACTTAAAATATTGAAAGACTTGTTCAATGTCTCACATCCTTATATATGCACCATCATAATCATGACAATCCTTATAAGTGGGCGAAGCTCATTTTAGAAACTTATCAAGAGTCACGCCAGATTCAGCCGTCCTCATTAATTGGGAGAATTTGGAGAAGAAGTCATCCCTTCTTTGATAGCTAAACTCACTCGTCAAAGATCAGTTCTATAATAATCAAACATATCACCATTAGTGACCAAATGAACCACCCAAGTTATAGAGAATTACCTCATATATATATCACACCACTTGAAATCCAAGAGAGTTATGCCAAGGGATCGTGTCAATAACATACCTAAATAATACACCATATATTCACTCAAGATTTAATTCATTCAACAAGTAGCCATTTATTTACTCAGATGGCATACACCTTATCACCATATTCAATTAATGCATTTTTCATACCACAACAATTCGTACAACCTATTCGATGCTGAATAGAACTGCTCTAATACCACCTTGTAACGTTCCCTTATCAATTCCTAAAATTTATCCTAAGATCTTGTAAAATCAGAGTAAATTTTTTGCCTTTTAAATTTTCCCAACAATAAACAATACGATCCTAAGGGCCACATCATGCACAATGCCCAAAAACTCCCTTTTGGGGCCCTGGTAATCGATTACACAAAACTGGTAATCGATTTCACAAAAATGGTAATTGATTACACAAAACTGGTAATCAATTAGGCAAGACTAGTAATAGATTACATAAAACTGGTAATCGATTACTAGAGACTAACCTGCGTAGGAAAACAACACTACTCTTTGGTAATCACCCATGTAATCGATTACCATGATTGTAGACTTACAGAAAATGTAGAATTTGGCATTCTAACCAACTTCTGTCCTACCTAACTTGCCTATTTCAACTCTGATTACTATAAAACCCCATGGACACTATATTTCCCTTATTCCGGACCTGTTGGCGGAATCCATACTAAAAAGTTCCTTCATATGAATAATATATATGCAAAATGTAATTTCAACCAAACTTAACTAATACCACACTCAATACATAACAAATGAACTCCAAATCAAACAACGGTCATGCACACAAGTTCTTGATGACCTTGGGAACCTATTAGTACCCTCTGGGAGTTTTAATTGTAACATCCCAGATGTTTGATAATTTGGAAATAAAATAAAAATGTGAGTGAGGCTTAAAATAATAATAAATAAGGATTTTGGAAGGAAAATATGATTTAAAATACATTTTCAAGGGAAGTGGCATCAGAGGCCCTGACACGTGGCGTGGCACTGACGCATAGCGTCAAGTGCACATTAGTGACCTGACGCGTAGCGTCAGGTGCACATTAGTGACCTGACGCGTAGCACCCCACTGACGTGTAGCGTCTGTGTCACGATCTATTTTAAGAAGCTTGGACAGCTGAACCCGAGAGCATGCAAAACATACCCATTTTTCTTTTCCTCCTTTCTCAAGCTCTAAGAGTTCAATTCAAAGTGATTTTTGGTGGATTCTTGGGACCAAGGTATGCTTGCGTGAATCATGAATTCCATGTTTTCTTTTTTCCCCCCTTTTTCTTTATCTCTTTAGCCGTGAGTGACCCATGAAAGAGGGTCTTTCATTTTGCTTGTTTATGTTAAAATTGAAGCTTGTGGGAACGTGTATAATGTTGTGCATGTTTCGTAATGGATGACGGAGTTTTGTTTTGATAATTGTAGATTCCAAACGAAGATTTAAGAGGTCGTTCGAGGCGGTGGAACTTAGAACCAAGGATTAGAAATGGAAATGGTAGGTTTGGATAACCTTGGGTTAAAGTTTGGAAGTGTTTTGAAGTTATGGGTCATGGTTTCGATGATTACGGAATTAATTGTAACTCCTTCAATTTTCTTTAATTTTAATTTTAGAGTTCGATGGATTTCGGGAAGGACCCGACAATTGATTGGGAGATTTAGGTAGCTCGGAATCAAGGTAAGGGGAGGTGTTGGGTTAAGGTTAATATAGAAACGTATGACGCCAATGGCATATAGGAAAAAAGGTATGTCATAGCTACTCTTAATCACTTTAAATTAATTGAGATAATTTATGATAAATTGTCAAGTATGTGAAATAAAAGTAAATGGAATCATTAAAGTAAACAAGGCGGGATAACTGATAAATTGTTAAACGGTTAAGTGGTATATTAGTATTATGCTAATGAGAGACTTGAAAATAAGGAGGTAAGGGTAAATTATAAGCCTTGAAATGATAAATAGGAAATATATAAATAGATGAGCGGGTAATAAAAAATGTGGATATGTGGCGATCATAAAAGTATAGGATAGCTTATGTGAACTAAGTAACATTTGTGAAATATCGGGATACAGGGTGAAATGTGGATATGGTAGGCTATGAAATAAAAGATAAGTTAGGTGGCCTAGGTGTATTTATGAACACATGTATATATTAAGTGAGAAAAGTGGAACCGGTAGTGGAAAATAGGGTAATTGGTAAGTGACAATATGTGCAGGAATGATAATAGTATGATAACAAGACTAGGTGAGGAGATATGAGGTTATAAATTATAATGGATGGCTCGATAAGCAATTAGTAGGGATAAAACTATAATGAATTAATGATGGTAAAACATGAATAAAAGGTTACGGGGTTGAAAGGTAGTTTTATAATACTAATTGTTTTTGGAATTTAGTAATTGAGATGCGATGATATGTATATATATATATGTGTGTGTGTAAAGTCTATAAGCATAATGATTCAATTTACTGTATATAAGGATATAAGTTAAATGAGCTGGTGCGATTAGAAGTGTGTACATAGTAATGGTAATGAACAATACGATTGATGTTGATAGTTGTGGTGAATTGATGATTGCATTGATATAATATATTGAAGATGTGATAGGTGTATGTGTGATGAGCTGATTTATGAGTATTAACGATGTGTAGTATGGTGTGTATTATTTTAGTGATGCATAACTTGATAAGAATAATGAAATGGTAATTATGAAAAGGTATAACATGGCTTGTGTTGATGGGCTTGGTAAGTAGGCCACCCAAGTGATGATCACATGTCAGTTTCTAACATTTGTGTATATGATTGATAATGTTTTAACTATATTAAGTTGTATATTACGGATGAAATACCCTGGATACTGTTGAGGGCTGGGAGTGATCGCCGGTGCGTTGCACGGTCAAGGAGCGGCTCCTGACAAACTTCTAATGGAGGGATTGTATGGTTATGCTTATATTTATACATGATTGATTATGTGATTATATGGTGGAGTACCCAGTTAGACTACCCAGTTGGACTACCCAGTGGTCAAGTAGGACCTAGTGGTTGAAGGGGTGTCAAGTAGGACTCGGTAAACCAAGCAGGGTTCACAGGGTGTCAAGTAGGACCCCCAGCTGAAGGTCGATCCTTATAGTATCCGGATACTAGGTTGTCATATTATTTATTTGAGAGTCAATTGTGTTTTACACTCCTTGGCCTATATATGTGTATTTATGATGATGTTTGTATGATGTAATGTATAATGCTGATTTGAGTTGGTGATGGTGAATTTGTGATCTTGAGTATTGATTAATATGTTGAGTTTGTGTGTAATGTAATTGGATAATGAGTTGTAAGATAAATGATTGAATAAGTAGGTCAGTTAATAGCGATCGTAAGTAATAATAGTGTTAACTTTAGTAACAAACATAATCAAGAAGGTATAATAATTAGAATGGCAAAGAACTGGAGAATGTGAAAGACGAATGATGATAATTGGCATATTTGTATATATATATATATATATATAATTTAGAGGGTAGCTAGATTACTCTTTTCCATTCTTGTTGGTTATTTCTGTATTAATGCTTAATTCCAGTCACTCACCCCCTGTACTGTGGTTTAGTGACTATTGGCAGGTATGGATGCGCACCGCGGAGGCGAGAGCTAAATGAGGTCAGGGCGATATAGAAGTGAGAATAAGAGATATTTATAATTGTGTGTTGTTATTGATTTATAGAGATGTTGAATTATGTTGATTTGTTGGCATGAATGTGTATTGATGTAGTGTAGTGGCATTTTATTACGCTGTGTGTTATGAGGCATAGAGCCACTGCATGATTGCATGATATGAGCAGGTCTTGAGATATGTACATGCTTAAAAGATATGTGAAGTGTGAATGTATATTGAATAGTTAATGATAATGACTGTTTATGATAATGATGGTTGATAACTATGTTAATGTGTGGAATGGATGGATCCTGGCACGGAGCCAGTATAGTATGATCTAGTGTGATGGGCAGGTTCTGTTAAGATGTATGAATATTGTGTGTGATATGGTTAATGATAGATTGATGAACTTGATTGATTTAAGAAGTTATGCATATAATGATAATTGTTAATTTAAGGAACTGAATAGGTAATTTTGAGAACCGGTGGGTTTCAAGACCCCTTGAAGGTACCAATAGGTCCTCTAGGACATTTAGGAACTGTGTGTATTGGCCTTGGGCCAATTGGAACCCATTTAGGGTGTTTGGTGTAAGGGTTTTGCATAAAAAGGGTTTAAACCGTGTTTTACGCATAACTTGCGCATATGTTGGAATGTTGGCGAGCAGACGACGCCAACAGTTTTGGAATGGGGAAAACATATGGCCCGTGAAGTTTCGTGGCAATGGGACCTAAAACGGGCCATTTTGGTAGATTAGAAGTTGGTCGGTTGGCCTAAATTGTGTAACAACACCAGGTGTTGTTTCTGGTATGTTGACGCGTAGTGTCAGGGCTACGTTCTGGGTATCACGCGTAGCGTAGGGCTGACGTGTAACGTCAGGCCCCCTGTTTCCAGATTTTGGATTTTACATTATAAATGGTATTTTACACTCTCAGATGATTATATAATTACTGTTTTGGGACTTTTGGTGAAAATGAATATTTTCCTAAATTATGTCTTAATTAAATTATTTAATTGTGAAAAATTTATTGTAAAAAATTATAAACCGGCTAAAAATAATTATAAAATGACGAAGGACGCCACATTAATTCTCACTGGATCTCAAAGTCACCCATCCAGTTACTAAATTTTTCCAATTCATCACTTATACATGCAATTTTATCTAGCTTTCATCAATTTGTCAATACCATCACCATTCTCAAAATAACCACACAATGTGCCTATGTTATGCACATATGCAACCACAATTCACCTGCCTATAATAATTTAGCATCAAATCAAACATGGTTCAATGCCAATTAACATACCAACTTAAATACATAACACCTGAACACACATAATCCATCACACCTCGGAATTCAACATTCATCATCATGCAAGTATCAAGTCCACGACATTCCTAAATTCAAACATTCATCCTCATACATAACAAAATCTAGTACTCAACACAATACCATAATGTCAATTACTACAAGGATCACCATTATAATTACAAAGTCTTTTCTCCCCTTCCTTGACATCAACTCTTCACTTAGCTCTTCCCTCCGGAGCATCTGTGATCTCCCTATCATTGGTTACTAAAAAAATAAACAACAGTAAGGGTGAATGCTAGAAATCATAATTAATATAGAACTCACTATATAACTGAACAGGGCATAACATAACCTTTATATAAACATTCACCTATTCTCCCTTAAGTCCCTTTATTCTTTCGATCATAATAACTCGCCTAAACTGATTCATTAATATGAATCGAGCTCCGATTTAAACCTCACTCACGGTTATGGAAGAAAAAAAATGGTCTTCTTTGTCTCTTTTTCACGTGCTTCTCGTGGGGAAGAAAGGAAAAATGAACTTTTTAATTGTAATGCCCCAAGGGCGATTTTATCATTTTGCCCTTTCTCTTTTCTTTTCTCTTCTCTTTTCTTTTATTATCTAAAAACTTTTACTTTTACTATTTGGTAAATTAAAAATTTACCATTACCTCTTAATCTCATTTAAATTTACTTATTACCCACTCAAAATTAATTTAAATTTCTCATTTCAAAACAATTCTTGATTAATTTATAATAATTTGGGGAAAATCCTAATTAAATCTAAATAAATTTATTTATTAATTTTTTATATATCATCAATAATTAATTTAATTGCCAAGGTTGTTACACATAAAATCATAAGTGATAAATTTAAAATTAGTGGGATCCGGGTTGAATAGAGCGCGCGTTGTGAATTGAAGTATTTATCTCCCGCGTTATTTGCAACAGTCGAAAATTCGTCCCACCTTTTCATCTCACTCGCTCCCGCTTTGAGTTCAAAAAATAAAAATTTGATACCTTATCAGTCAACACAAGACCAATAATCTTTCCTCAACCCAAAATCATGGACTCCACCACTTTCCTGCACGACCTCCCTCCCCACAAGAGACTCAGACTCATCCACCAGCAACAAAACAGTGTCACCACCTCACCCTTACCCGCCAAAAAACGCAAAGAATCCCGAACCCCTCCTTCCCCAACCGTTTATTCCCTCCCTGCCAAAAAACGTGTATGCGCCCTTCGCCCTGTTTTCCACTTTGATCTCAACCTCGAATACAACCCGCTCCAGGCCCAACCTCAACAGCTAAACCATGACGATGACGATGACGATGACGGAATTTTATGCTGTGTCTGCCAGAGCACAGACGGTGACCCAGCAGACCCAATAGTCTTCTGCGACGGCTGCGACCTCATGGTACACGCCACCTGCTACGGGAACCCATTGTCAAATGGGATACCCGAAGGGGACTGGTTCTGCGAACGGTGTCGTTTGGGGCGCGTTGATGCGCGGTGCTTGCTGTGTCCCGTGAAGGAGGGGGTGATGAAGCGCGTGACCATGGGAAAGGAAGAAGGAGAAGAAGGGTGGGCCCATGTGGTGTGTGCGCTTTTGGTGCCGGAGGTGTTTTTCCGGGACCCAGAAGGCAGGGAAGGGATCGATTGCTCCAAGGTTCCGAAGAAGAGGTGGGTGGAGAGATGCTACATTTGCGGAACCTGCGATGGCTCTGCTTTGGTGTGCTCCGAGCCTAAGTGTGGCTTGGCGTTTCATGTTACTTGTGGAATTAAGGAACAGCTTTGTATTGAGTATAAAGAAGGCAAAAAGGGTTCTACCATTGTTGCTGGCTTCTGCAAAACTCACTCTCAACTCTGGGAAGAGGTAACAACATTAACATCGCTTATAAATAGTTCATAATTGGATTTTGTTTAGTTCCGGTCTGCTCTAGTGCTTTTTTTCATTTATGTGAGTAGCATACATAATAAAATTAGTTCTGTCGCTGTATTGATACCCGTTATGGTTTTACTTTTTCTTTCCTTTTAGATCATAATACTAATTAATTTATAGATTTTGTTAAATTTTAATTGTTAAGGTTGAGTTTAAACACCTATTCATGGTGATTTTTCATTCAAAAGAATATATTTGTTATGTGTTTTTTTAATGGAACCATCATATTGTTTTTAATATTTTTATCTTTTAAAATGACAGTAAAGGAAATGAGATAAATAGGATATCAGGTTTGAAGTTAGATCTTAATATCTATGTGGATGTATTATTTTCAATTTGTAAGTTATTTAAATTTAGTTCTAAGAGCTGAATCTTACCTATTTCTTAATGTTATATTTTCGTTATTGTGTATCCAATGATACATATTAAGAATAAAAAAAAAGTTTAGTCTATAATAAACATTGACAAAGTTTCTTTTTGTAATTTTTAAGTTTAATATGATTTTTAATCAAAGTTTTACTTTCAGATTTGTTTTTAATGTGATTGGGGAATTACATTAGAAAAAATAATGTTTTTATTTGTTTTTGTTTGTTTTATCTTTATCACTTTAGAGGTTAAAGGAGTAAAGTTTGAAGATAAAATTTTTGTATAATAGCAGGTTTGACTATGTGAAGATTGTTATTTTGTGAGCAAATTTAACTGGTGGATTAGATTTACGTGAAGTAGGCCACCATTAGATTTATGTGGTTTAACTTAACGGTGACTAAAGTTGTTCATTCTTTCTTTTGAATGCAGCAACAGGGATCCGGGAAGTACAAAATTGTTGCGGTTGAAGATGAGAAGTAGCAATAAATGATAGTTTTTTTTTTTTTACTTAATGTAATGACTTTGTTCTTTTGTTAAACGTCTCAGGGAAATTCAAATTTAGTAACTTTTGATAATCGTTCGAGTTAGTTGTAATTTTACACTTAATAGATTTTATGCTGTGTTAGATTTCTAAATCTTCTGGTTAAGAATGTTGATGTCAATAGGTGCTCTATTGCAGCAACCAACTTGAGTTAGTAGGGGAAAAAGGTGAACAAAATGGTGTAAAGGACAACGGTAACACAATGTGTTGATGGTACTAGAACACTAGAACTAAATGCCCTTGCTGAAATTTGAATTGCAAAATGATTCACTGAAGCCTCTTCTACATGAGAGCGACACTTTCCCTGTACATGTTCTTAAACTGTCAGATTGAGTGGTGGCAAAATTAGTGTTATCATGTTATGCTCTCTTCTAAGGATAATCTTTCAGTTATATATAAACTAAAATATATTCAGTCTTTTATTTCTTTATATGTTTTTTTATTGTCAGTTTGGTCATTTCTGTTTTTTTTAAGGTTGTTTTTCTGTTCAACTTAAAATTATCATATAGAGTTGTTTCAAATTAGTGTTATATATTCACTTTTGGATTTAGTTTGTTTTAATATTTTATTTTAGTTTAGTCTTCTATGTTTGTTTTTTCCCCTTATAACTATCATCTCTTTTTTTGTTAAGGCTATTGTTTCCCTGGGTTAGGAGGGAGCCTCACCATGTTCTCACCCCTTCTTATTTTCGGCAATCATTAAGGGAATTCTATGTTTTCATGATTTTGTTTAGATATTGTCATACCCCTACTAGGCCCTTATTCTCATCCTTTTCTTTTTACGCTTATTGTATATATGGCTTCGGAACTCACATTTGTAACTTAAGTGACACAATAGCAAGCAATAACAACTTTAATTTCTTAGAGTAATTCTTTAAGGTTTTGTGTGTTTAGTGCTTATTGTGAATATTTTAACGCCCATCGTGGAGCTCGGTAAAACGGTTCCCATACATAAACACTAAAACCTAAGGTAGTAACAATGGTAACCACTTGTAACAACCATGGCCATCAGGAAGATGGCAACTCTTTATAACAACTGCAAGACAGATGATCAAATATAGAAACTCGTAACCATGGTTGAAATGTTACAACGTATAGTAGAACTATGACAGGAGAACAAGTTACGTACTCGTAAGACAGAGGAATGAGAAGCCTTTAGTTACCACAACACTTAAACCACTTGGCAGAGGATTGGCTATCGTGATACTCAATTGACAAAAGGAACAGGCAAGCCTGACTCGTTGAACCCCTACACGGCTCATTCGATCATAAAGGAGATCATGGCGGTACCAACCCCCCAAACTACAAACCACCAATGATGGAGAAATATGACGGGAAGGGGGATCTAGAAGAGCATCTCTATAACATCCCGAATTTTATAAAAAATGATTAAATATGATAAACAACTATTAAATAATTATGAATGAGCTAATGAGTGTCCCAAAATTGGGATTTATTATGAAAAATTATAAATTATTGAAACTAAATGAGATAAAATTTCACCCGGTTAAAATATGGGTGTCGGACCAAGTATCTCCGAATGAGATGTCGTTGGTCAGGGCTATTAAGAATATTGTTGGGAATCCGAATATGTCTTCGGAATAATTTTAGGAATTAGTATTGAGCCCGAACAAAGATCCTGTTTACCATAAAACGATGAACTTTTAATGGAGAGTTAAAAATTAAAACCAAAAGCCTATTTTTCTCTCCTTACTTTCGTTGGTTTCTTGCTCTCATTTGGCAATCACATTTCTCCTTCTTCTTCTCTTATTTCCCTTCTCCATTTCCTCTTCTTCTTCTCTTCAAAAACCTAAGCTAAGTGGTTTCTTCTTCATCCTTCCCCATTATCACTTGAAGAAGCTTGGAGGAAGCCATTGGATGTTGATCCTCTTCCTCTCTTCTCCGTATGTATATGTATATATATATATGTGATTGTGGTAGTTGGGAGAAGATCCCCGTATGTATATGTATATATATATAATTGTGTCATAGGCAAAGCATGTGTATGTTGTGAATGAATCAGACGAGCTTTGTTTCAGTAGGTATATGTCGGGTATTTGCATGCTTTGCCGAGCCTTTTCTCATATCGTCATATATGGGACTAGGCGTTTGCCCAATATACACATTCTTCTTCCGCTATAAACTCTATTATTTTTGTATACTGTTATGGGCATTTTAGCTATCGATCCAGTTTTAGTTTATTAAATCGTACGCTTTGGTTTTCTGTGATTCGGGTCTTGATGTGATCGTTGAGGGTTTTCAAACGTAAAAAATTTACCCGCATTTTATTAACTATTATCTTGATCACATCGGGATCCGAGTCCAAAAAACCGGGATGTTACATCGGTGGTATCAGAGCGTATTTTTCTCTGAATTAGAATTCTTGATTATTATCAACGCATGGTTGCTTGGTATTAAAGTTGATGTTATGGATGGTTGGAGCACGATTGCTCAATATTGAAACATTTATGGTGACCTTTGGAGCGAGATGCTCATTGTTGGAATAAGGTTGTTTTGTATAGATTTAAGAGTGATAATTATCTAGAGGATGATGATATGTTAAGGTATTGATTGCCTTATATGGACTTGTGAATGACTAATTGTCTAAGAATTATGAATTGATTATAAGGGCATTATTGCTTATTGAGGATTATTGTGAACCATTAATATTGAGTTGTGATTGATGCTATTTGAGGACTTTTGTGAGATTGTGATTCAGAGGATATGATTGATGTTTATGGGAGTATACCCTTTATCATTGAGGTTGTATGATGTACTTGTGGAGCACAGTTGCTCATTGGAAAACTTAATGAATCATGATATTGAATATGTGGGGGATGAATCCCTCAACATGGTTGATGTGCTGTTTGTGTAAGACCGGCCAAGTTCCTTACCCTATTTCCTTCCATTGACGAATATATATTGTGATTATGCATTGATGTTTATACACTGAGTATAAAATTGAATTGGTGATAGATCCATGTTGGATGTTAACCATGGGAATGAAATAATGAGTTGATGAATATGAAATATGAGGTATGAATTGATATGATGATGGATTTATGCCATGTGTTGATCATGGATAGAGAATATTGAGAAAGAAATTGACATGGTGGTAGACCATGGATTTTGAAACCATGAAATATGTAATGAAATTAAATTGTTGGTTAGGACTCTTGTATGATTCATACTTGTGGCTCTTAGCCAAGATATGCTTGTTGAATGAAATGAAAACTCATATGCTTGAATTGATTAAATGAATGATAGGGAAAGAATTCCCTAGTGTGGCTGTCTATGAATTGAAATGCTTAGTTGTGCTAAGTTTTAGAGGATGGATTTTATATCCCCTGGTGCAAGAACCTTATATATTATAGGATACAAGTAATTTGTTGTGTCTCCCTAGATTGGGACATGGATGAGTAACAAGATTATGAACGTGAAATTGTGTTGACACATGATCAGGGTTATGTCTCAGTTTTTGTGTGTGAAAACCGAGTGACGATTGATTTGATTTTGACCCACAATGTGTGATGACCTAGATTGACTTGATACGATCTTGCATGATCAAACCTTATGGATGATTAATTTAATTAACCCTATGGTGGTCTAGGCTCTATGTTGTTTTTATGAGCCATATTTAATGATGTTTGGATATTATGGGAGTATTCCAGGATGGGTGCTAGGTGACCCCTTGGACTTTGTAAGTTGGTGAATTGTTAAACCTTATGGTTATTAGATCCATAATGAGATTTAGTGTGTAATGAATTGTTAAGGCTAAAGCCGATATGTGTAGGAATACGAATAATGAATGTAACCTCTAAGTATTTGGTGAATAATGATGATTGAATTTGGGGTATGATTTAGCTTTGGCCATGATGAAAGCTTTATTATATGATTTTGGGCTAAATTGTGAACCCTTGATGTTATGATTATTAGATAAGTTGTGGATTTTGATGTGATGTAGAGATGATGTGTGTGATCATGAGCTGGTAAATGGAGTTTAATCCTGTAAATACCTCTCTTCTCATTTTGAAAGGGATTATAGTGATGATAGAAACCCTATGCCGATGTGACACGATGTGAATCGTATGTCCAATTTATGGACTTTGGTTGTGATATGTGAAGGAAAATCAGTAGTGTGGAAAAAATTATTACATGAGTATGGACCTTATTTTAACCTTGGGAGCATATATTTGATATGAGTTTGGTGAATAGATCAGGCTTGAATCGAATTACAACTGACAATGTTTGAATTAAACGAATGATTACTAAGTTGCTTGACCATGACTTCGAATGGATGAAGTCCAATGGTGGGGTGATTACCCTGTGATGGTTGGAAAATTACTACCCATGTAGTAATGTATGGTTATGGTAATCGATATTTGATGATTTATACGGCGCGATTGATGCCGGATTATAATTAATGATGACGTAACATGAACCTGTTGAGTGACAGACTTGTACGAGTTGTCATTAAGTCTCATGTGAGTTGATATTATTTGGATAATTGTGACCGATGTGAGCATGGGAATATGAAGTACTGGTCCCGATATGACCTTACATGCCATAGGCATTGTGGCAACATGCACTTATGCGCCGACCTTATGTGTTTGTGGTAACCACTATGGGATTGGGACGCCTTCCTGTATGTCGGATGCAGAAACACATAGGCCGGGAAGGTGTAGGGATTGTAACTACTTATGGTAAATGTACTGAGCATATCTGGACGTACTGAGTATGAACATGTGAGCTCTGTTGGATAAGTTGTGATCGATGACATATGACGCGCTTGGATGTAGAAATTTTATGTTAAGAATGATGAAGTGATGATGAATATGTCTTGAAGGACTTTGGGAAGTCCAATGTTATTTTATGGTGTCGTTGAACCTTGTTGATGTGCGGCCTGAGGTATGGCCTTGCGATATGTATATCAATGCTAAATTTCGAGGATGAAATTCTTTTTAGGTGGGGTGGATTCTAACATCCTGAATTTTATAAAAAATGATTAAATATGATAAATAAATATTAAATAATTATGAATGAGTTAATGAGTGTCCCAAAAATATTAGAATAATTAAATTGGGATTTATTATGAAAAATTATAAATTATTGAAACTAAATGAGATAAAATTTCATCCAGTTAAAATATGGGTGTCAGACCAAGTATCTCCGAATGAGATGCCGTTGGTCAGGGCTATTAAGAATATTGTTGGGAATCCGAATATGTCTTTGGAATAATTTTAGGAATTAGTATTGAGCCCGAACAAAGATCCTGTTTACCATAAAACGATGAACTTTTAATGGAGAGTTAAAAATTAAAACCAAAAGCCTATTTTTCTCTCCTTACTTTCGTTGGTTTCTTGCTCCCATTTGGAAATCACATTTCTCCTTCTTCTTCTCTTATTTCCCTTCTCCATTTCCTCTTCTTCTTCTTTTTAAAAACCTAAGCTAAGTGGTGTCTTCTTCATCCTTCCCCATTATCACTTGAAGAAGCTTGGAGGAAGCCATTAGATGTTGATCCTCTTCCTCTCTTCTCCAATTTCATTTGGTCTCCCTCCCTCCCTTGGTTCCATTTTTGTTTTCATGGTGAGGTAGGCTTTTCTCACCATCTTTAATGAAGTTAATATCATGCTTATGAGTTTTAAGGCTTGGGGAAGTAATGTAGGTAAATGGGGTATTTAATGAAAGCTTTAAATGCAGAACCCTAGAGTGGGTTATCATAAATGTTAACATTGGTGGTAATAAATGAAGAGGATGAATGCATAGTTAGATGGTAATGAGGAATAAATAGGTATTAATGACTTTTGTTGGGTTTTAGTGGAACCCTAACTTCAATAAATTGGGGAAAGTGTAAGATATGAGTAGAATGTATGTTTTAATAAGGTTTGAGAGTGATATTAATGAAGGTGAAAGATCATTGGTAATGATTGATGAATATTGATAATGGTCATTGAATTTTGATGAAACCCTAAGTGTTGGTGATTTGGGCCTTTAGCATAGAGAGTGAAATTAATGAAGTGGTTGTCATGGGAATAGTATTGTGGATAAAGATAATGTTTGGAAATGTTTGGTAGGATGATTGAATTGAGTAGATTTTAGTGAGGACCCAATCTTGAGGTTTGGAAGATATGAACATGTGTATATGGTTGAGTAAAGGAATTGATTTTGAAAATGAATATATGATGTTCAATGTGAGGGGTTAGTGAGATAAGCATGTGTCTTAAGGAGGTCTTAGACCATTGGGTATGCCATATGAAATTATTGATTGATAATGGTTTGATTGGAGCTAAGAGGCTCATGATGAACTTGAATGGAAAATGGATGGTTTGAGTAATGATGAATGCATTATGAATGATGAGGGTGATATTGTTGTTGGTGGGTGTAGTTGGCCTTTTAAGATCTAGAGGATCTTGGCTTTGGGAGAGGGATTCCTGAAGCCTAACACAATTGCATAAATTGGTGTTTTGCAAGTCTAGGACTTGATGTTGAGCTTTATGATAAGCTAACAAATGTTTAGAATTATGATGGTTATTGATTATGTGAATGCACATGTATATGGTATGTAGATTGCATTCCGGATTATATAGCGGAGCTTTCGGAGCGTGCATACGGGTTTCGGCTCTTCCCTCGAGGTAGGAGAGGAGTTAACATTCAAATTTCATGAGTAGATTGATAGTGATTATTGTATGTGTTTGATACTCATGCTTGCCTTGCCATGTATATATATATATTGAATTAATGAGAATGGCAAATGGTTGATTATGAGGATGATGTATGAGAATAGGTGATGATTGTTATGGAAATGTATACCTATATGTGTGATGATGATAAGTTAAATTTTAATGTAGTTATTGAGAAAATATGAATGGAAAACTAATGATTATTAAGGATTGTATGTGTAACAATGAGATGATTGTATGGTTATGTATATATATGAGGATGATAAATATGAATTTAAGGTGTGATTAATAAGTTGGGATGAGAATTTCTGAGTAAGAATGCTTAGAGCAAGTTTTATGTGCCTCATGTGATGTTTATAAAGTGTTGGATGTGATTAATTTGATTTAGAATAAGATTTCATAAGATGAGTTGTGAGAATTTTTGTTTTCTACCTAAGTTTTGATAATCTCGCTCATGTGATTAATTTTATGGTCTCTGGCCTAATCTCGCCCAGGCGAGTGAACTACTCGCTCAAGCGAGACGAGTGTGAAGTGAGCAGGTGAGACACTGGACGAATCTCGCTCAAGCGGGCGTGGCCGCGCTTGAGCGAGCGAGAGAGGAAATTGACACTGAACGTTTTTCGCTCAAGCAAGTGTAAGAGGCTTGAGCGAGTGTGAGGGGTCTGATGTTGGGCGATACTCGCTCAAGCGAGTGGCTGGCATTGGTGAGTCTCGCTCAAGCGAGACGTGCGTGGAATGGGTGAATGGCCTCTGGCTGAATCTCGCCTAAGCGAGTGGGTGCCTCGCTCAAGCGGGTGTTTGAGGAAATGGTTACTGGAACAATTTCGCCCGAGTGAGTGGCCAGGTATGTGGTGTCTCGCTCAAGCGAGCAAGCGTGGAATTAACACTGGCGTGATTACTCCCGAGCGAGCCGAAGCGCTCAAGCGAGAAGGAGTGGTTTCGCTCAAGCGAGTGGGGGTCTCGCTTGAGCGAGTGAACCCTGATGGAAATTGTATTTTCCTTTTCTTAATTTAATGGTGTTGAGCCCTTCCCTTTGTATTGTAAGATGATTGGGGAGATGTATAGGGATATATATAATTATGGCATGATATGGTGGTGTTGGATAATGACTAAAACATTGGGATAACTTGTTTATGCCCATAATATATTATAAGTGAACTGTTCTTTACTGGGGGTGTAAAAGTATGGTTGATGAATAATTCAAAATGTACATGTAATGTCAATCTGGTACAAGGAGATATTTGTAAATGTGCAAGTATGAAGTATCCTTGTATACTGGGGCGGGATACAATGCACTCTGGGCGGTGTGACAGTTCGCCTGAAGTAACCTCCTTTGCCTTGACACAATTGGTGGTGGTACCTGTAATTATTCTCTGACGCTCAAGTCAGTATTCTGAAATACTGTAAGACTTAGAAAGCAAATCTGAGAGAATTATGCAAGTAAAAGTGTAAGGTTCAGAATTGAGGGGGGATCCCCATATACCTTTTTGTTGAGGTTTATATACCTGTTACTGGTGCTCCATTATTGGTAGGACCCGTTCCTTGTTTTCTGGCATAATGCAAGAAAGGTAGTGGGTCCCTGTGTCGTTCACGAGCACCATCGCTGTAGTGGGTATTTCCACTTGCTTGGAAAGCGTTAATGCCTTATTATTTTATTCATTGTTCCCTTTTATGCGTGACAGCGTGATTCCCATTTTCAACCTCTCAAGACAGAGTCAATCTCGTGCCGGGGTTATAAGTATGGGCTCGCTACGCAATATAGGAAATTCAATATTCCGCCTATGGTTTGGCGGAGTAGTATGCATTGGAAATACTTTGTGCATGTGTATAAGATATTCAATATTTTCCACCTTGGCGGAGTAATAAGCTTTGGCGGAGTAACGTGCCTTGGCGGAGTTACGTGTCCTGGCGGAGTTACATGCCATGGCGGAGTAACGTGCTTTGGCGGTATGTACTCCGTATAAAAGTAATTATAAGGTATTTGAGACGTACTTCTCCTGTTCAAAATGCTGATCTGGCAAAGCATTAAAACCATGCTTTTGGGGACCGGTGTTGGGACCGGATCAATAAGAAACATAATTGTTGACTACTAAGATAAAGTACAAGAGAATGAAAAATAGGGTTTGATGATGGGGTTATGAGACATACCCTAGAATGATTATGAGATTGAGGAGAGAATGGTTAAATAATGTGGTACTAGTTCTAAACCGATGAATAAAAGTCGATATTGGTATCACGTGGTGAGAAATGATGTTATGTCCATTCCTCAAATAAAAAGGAAAAATGTTATTGTTGATGAAGTGGTGAATTGCCACTGTAGTGTATACTAGTATGATCTTGTACGTATGGTCTAAAATTGTAATGGTAGATTGTTGTGTTGCCATACTAGATATGAGACAACGGTGATGAATAATGGGTTGAAAACCACCAAATGAATGTATAATGACATTGATGAATATTATGAAATATTATGACACCATTTTGTGGTTGATACAAGTGATTGACTTGTATGTGTGTGAGGCAATGATGATTGCTATATATATATATATATATATATATATATTCTGAAAACACCTTGTTGTTACATGTGTGGATAAATGTTATGATGTTTAGTATGATTTTAAATACCATGCGTGGTTTGATGTGGCTATGATTGTTGTGCCTTGAGGGGCCTTGTGATTATTGTATGCCAATGATAATAAGACTAAATATACAATATACCCCTAATTGAGAGGGTGAGATATCCTTGCGAGGTTGGTCGGCATATGCATTATTACATCTTGCATTCATGGCATGGCATAACATTGATATTATGTGGTTGCGATCACAATGAATCACCTTGCGGGGTGCCACGAAGGGTGTATCCATGAGTGAAGATGATATCATGTGATTTGTTATTGAATTGAAATCACCTTGCGGAGTGCCATGAAGGGTATATCCCGGAGTGATGATGATGTTACGATATTGTTGAATATATCACCTTGCAGGGTGCCACGAAGGGTATATCCTGGAGTGATGATGATGTTACGATATTGTTGAATATATCACCTTGCGGGGTGCCACGAAGGGTATATCCCAGAGTGAAGATGATGTTATCATATTGATGAATATATCACCTTGTGGGGTGCCACGAAGGGTATATCCCAGAGTAAAGATGATGTTATCATATTATTGAATATATCACCTTACGGGGTGCCACGAAGGGTATATCCCAGAGTGAAGATGATGTTATCATATTATTGAATATATCACCTTGTGGGGTGCCACGAAGGGTAAATCCCGGAGTGAAGATGATGTTATCATATTATTGAATATATCACTTTGCGGGGTGCCACAAAGGGTGTATCCCTGAGTGAGGATGGTATTGTGATAATTATTGTGAAATGAATCACCTTGCGGGGTGCCACGAAGGGTGTATCCCTGAGTGATGATGGTATTATGATATTTATTGTGAAATGAATGGTATGGTGGATACAATCACCTAATTGGATGAAATGGATCCATTGCATATGCATTAAACAGTTGGCATGTGCATTAGCCATAGATGCATGGCATTTGAGATAGGATGACCACGAGAGATGAGAAACCCCTTGCGAGGAGGAATTGAGTAAAGATTTAATAAATTGAAAATGATAATTTGTAAAGGCCCTTGTTGATAAGTGGCGATGTGATTGTGTATGTGCTTGTACTTGCTTATGTTGTGAATTGTGATTCATGAGGCTTGTATGCCTATTATATTAATGTGATGATGATTGAATGATGAATTAATGATTTTATAGCAAAGCACACATGATGATTGTATGCATATACACATGATCACAATATATTTATATTCGTCATTTTGAATGTATAACTCACTCTCCCATGTAGTCTCCTTTTTAGCATTATGATGCAGGTTGCCATGGGATGAGTTCGGATTTTAAATCAAAGCTTTAGCGAAGGTAAATAGTGGTAGAGGAAGTGCCTTGGCCGGCATCATTTATGAACTATCATGTATTGAATTTATGAAATGAATAAGTTGCTTATGATGATATAGAGGATTTAGTGATTTTGGATATGTATAAGATAATTCTTTGAAATTGTGAATGGTGAATATAAATGTAGTATGTAAGAGATGATTTAATGTGTACTAGAAGGATTGAAATTGAATGATGAACATTGATGATTGTGGTAGTTGGGAGAAGATCCCCGTATGTATATGTGTATATATATATATATATAATTGTGTCATAGGCAAAGCATGTGTATGTTGTGAATGAATTAGACGAGCTTTGTTAGTAGGTATATGTCGGGTATTTGCATGCTTTGCTGAGCCTTTTCTCATATCGTCATATATGGGACTAGGCGTTTGCCCGGTATACACATTCTTCTTCCGCTGTAAACTCTATTATTTTTATATACCGTTATGGGAATTTTAGCTATCGATCCAGTTTTAGTTTATTAAATCGTATGCTTCGGTTTTCTGTGATTCGGGTCTTGATGTAATCGTTGAGGGTTTTCAAACGTGAAAAATTTACCCGTATTTTATTAACTATTATCTTGATCACATCGGGATCCGAGTTTGGAAAACCGGGGTGTTACAATCTCACTATGTTCACCACCATCACGCTAATTACGGGAGCGTTTGACGCTCTATTCTGTAGGACATTCTCGATCACCTTAACCAAGTTCGCTCTACGGTGGTTCTCTCATATTCTATCGAAGAGCCTATCAAGTTTTGTAGTGTTAACGGAGAAGTTCCTGAGTCAATTTGCATCCAGCCGGGTGGTGCAGCAAACCTCACAGAGCTTGGTGAATCTGAGGCAAGTGCGAGATTAGACCCTCAAGAAATTTGTGGCTCAATTCAATGAGTAAGCTATCCAAATTTGCAACCTTAGCTTAGAGGTTGTCCTGCATGCAATTCAGACGGGATTGCGTCCTAGTAAGTTTTCTGATTCGTTGGCTAAAAAACCTTCTGTGGGTATGGATGATTTTAGGCAGAGGGTTGCACGATATATCAACATGGAGGAGCGAGAAGCTGGCAGAATAAGCCATGTTGAGTAGAGTATAGTCAAGACGGAGTCGTGGATGAGAAGCCTGAAGCTGGGTAAGGAACAAAGGGGTGGGGCCTATTTGAACTCCAAGTATAATACTTTCACCCGCTAAATAGTAGGAGATACTAGATGATGCATGAGGTTTATAACACAGGATTGCTCAAGCTTCCTCCTCCAAGAAAGGGCGCCAAGGGTTCAAATAGGGCGAAGTTCTGTGAGTTTCATCACGCATTTGGACACGGGACTGAAGATTACCCGTCCTTCAAAAACCAGATCGAACACTTGATTCGCCAGAGGTATTTGGAAAAATTTGTTGACCAGAGAGAAGAAGCATCGCGTGATGTCGATTGGAAAATAGACGGAGAAGTACCTGGTCGTTGACTTTCCCAGCTTATACAACGTCATTCTGGGGCGCCTGTACTTCAACGTACTCGGAGTGATCATCTTAACCTGTAGTTGACAATGAAATTTTCCCTTGGAGATGGGCGAAGTTGTCTGGGCTAACCCCGAGATAGCCCGAGAGTGCTATCATGAGAGCCTACAGGGTTTGACCCCCGTGATGATAGACAACACGAGCGGCTGCAACCAGTTGAGTCTTTGAAGCTGGTCTAAGTCGGATCCAACCCCAGCCAATACACCCGTATCACTGTGGTGCTGGACTCGAGTCTAGAAGTATCCTTGGTCACTTTGCTGAAAGCCAATGCAAACCTTTTTACTTGGAGTCTCTCAGACATGCCTGGAATTGATCTGAGCGTCATATGCCACTCGCTAAATGTTGACCCAGAGGCCAGGCCAGTTACACAGAAGTTGCGAAAGCTAGGTCCCGACAAAATAGCAGCCATTAAGGAAGAAATAGATAAGCTATTGGCGGCCAACTTTATACGAGAAGTGAAGTACCCGACTTGGTTATCTAAGTGGTTATGAAGAAGGCCAACGGTAAATAAAGGATGTGTATGGACTTCACCAATTTGAATAAGGTATGCCCTAAAGATCCCCACCCCTTACTTAGCATTGACCATTTAATGGATGGTACACCATGTTACCAGGTACTCATCTTTATGGACGGGTACTGGAGATATAAGCAAATACGCATGGATCTGAGGGATGAAGAAAAAATAGCCTTTATAACCAGATGAGTGAATTTTTGTTACTAAGTGATGCCATTTAGGCTAAAGAACATCGAGGCTACCTACTAGAGATTGGTGGATAAAATCTTCACCAAACAGAATGGGCGAAACATGGAAGTTTATGTAGATGACATAGTGGTAAAGACCAAGGAAGCTAGCAACCATACAGTGGACCTAAAGGAAACATTTTCCGAGTTGAGGAAACACATCATGCGCCTTAACCCCAAGAAATGCTCATTTGAGGTCCAAGGTGGGAAATTCTTGGGCTACATGTTAACACACAGAGGAATTGAAATTAATCTAGACTAGTGTCGAGCCATTTTGGAAATAAAGAGCCCCCAGAACATCAAGGAGGTATAACGCCTCATCAGGAGGATTGGTGCCCTCTCCCGGTTCCTAGCCAAGTTCCCGGAGAAGGCGATGCCCTTCTATCGTGTATTGAAGAAAGCAGAAATTTTTCAACAGACGAAAGAATGCCAAAGGGCCTTTGAAGAACTAAAAGCTCACTTAGCTTCGCCCCTGATATTAACCAGATCGACTCCTAGGGTGAAGTTAATCATCTATCTGTCAGTTAGGGAACACACTGTAAGTGCAACATTAGTGTAAGAAGAAGGATTCATTTAAAGACTATTGTATTTCACAAGCAAGACTCTACAGGGAGTGGAAGTCAGGTACCACAGAGTTGAGAAGTTTGCATACAGTTTGGTGGTGGCCATGCGGAAACTGTGGCCTTATTTCCATAGCCATCAGATTGTGTGAGGATAGACTAGCCCATCAGCAAAATCTTACAAATGCTAGAACTAGCAGGACGGATGGTCGTATGGGCAGTGAAGCTTTTCGAGTATGGGATTCAATATGAACCCCGTGGAGCCATCAAGGCTTAGTTCCTAGCAGACTTCGTAGTAGAACTGGGAGATGATAAGGAAGAGTACGATGCCGAGCACGCCTTGTGGACCCTTTCGGTGGATGCTTCCTCCAACGTAAAAGGTAGCGGGGCAGGAATTATACTTGAGTCACCTGTGGGGCTTATCATTGAAGAATCACTCAAATTTCTTTTCAGAGCAAGTAATAACCAGGCGGTGTTTGAATCTTTCATAGTCAGACTTTAGATGGCACTGGATCTTGGATCTCGGTGCATACAAGTAAACATCGACTCGTAGCTGATGACAAGACGGGTAGAAGGCACATACCAAGCAAAGGACCCTACCCTAGCTTGGTACCTATCCTAAGTAAGAAGTTGGGTGGTGAGGTTAAAGCTTTTCAAGATAGTGCACGTGTCCCGATCAAAGAATGAGTGAGAAGACCCCAAAATAATCAATAGAAATAAGGGTAAATTTTGTGATTTTTAAAACAAATAAAGTATAGAAGAAACCGCGAAATAAAGCTTTAACAAGTAACCCCAGATCAATTAAAAGAACCTATCCCATATATGAAGATATGAGATGGTGTATAGTTAAAATCAAGAGTACTCCTTGGACAATCAATTACATGATCATCGATCAAGGAAAAATGGAAGATCAAAGTGATTTAAAGTATACCAATGGGTGTGATAAGAGGTTCAAGAATACCCGAATTTATTCATAAAGTTGTGTAAAATATCTAAGCAAGTTGTTGTATAATCGTAGCATAACACATCAATGTTCAATTGTAAAACTGATGGAAACAGGTAAAGACAGGGAATGAATCGATTCAGACACTACCATGAATCGATTCACATATATCAGGGAGTCAAAATAGGCTAGCATCAAAGGGTTGAATCGATTCAGGCCTATAATGAATCGATTCATGCGTGCTACCTTGGGGAAACAGTGAAAATAGGGGTTGTGAGTCGATTCACCCCTTGTAAATTGATTCACACGTGAAGATAGATAAGGAACAGTAATTCCAGTAGCAATTGAATCGATTTAGAGCTTTTCATGAATCGATTCAAGCCCTATGTGACAGAACCCTGCTACAATTATGCAGAAAACTCATATTTTCCAACTTCTAACCACCCTATCCTTTTCAAATCAAATCCAATGGTCACTAAGTTTTGACACAAGCTAAAATATATTATTTGTGACGTGTGGCCACTGGCCACACTCATAAATTCCTAAAAACGAGGGACTTATGCGCATAAATACGTTTAGCCCATTTTAAGGCATTTTGATGCAACTTAGGGGTCAATTCTCAATGGAATTGGCTCATTCCAATTTCAACAAGTCATATATCATATATTTAAGCTATTGGAACCATCACATACTATCCAAGACTCATAAAACACATTTTGACCCTATTGGTTCCTCAATTATGCATAAATTTCATATACAACCTTCACAATTCAATCAATTTATCAAGCAACATGCACATCAATGCCATCAATTGGCTATGAAACTTCATAAACAACATTCATTCATCAATATGGAAAACAAGGTCATTGTATCTTAGTTAACATCAACCAATATTAAGGTCACTACCAAAAATTAGCCTTTCAAAACATACAAGGCTCAATTTTCACAAGTGACCCTCAAAAGAATACATGCCATCATCCAATATTCATGAAACAAAATAAGCATATACATATATCAAATGTTTTACAAAAAAGAATGCCGGCCAATGCTTACAAGCTTCCATTTCCATATTTACCCCCACCTTTGCTCAATCCTCCAAAATAGTAGGATATCCAACATACCTACATCAAACTTTAAAATGGCAACTAGGAGGTGAGTAACATACACCGAATGAATCAAAGTCATACATTATGATGATCTATATACATGTGTTCATAACATACATTTCTCAAGAAGCATCATAAGCTTCATTCACACATCATCTCATTCCATTTCAACATCATGAATATCCAATTCATTATATTCACAACTCATATATCAAAATCATGGGCATTCTCAATAAAGGTCATCATACATTCAATGTTAGTACCATAACTTCTTTCCTCTTTATTTAACAATCATCCATCCCCACCACGGGCTACCAAGTAGGCATATCTCTGGCTATATGTAAATTCTCTTATGGCTAATGCATATGTACAAAGGAATCAATAACAGTTGCGGATCTGACTGTGGGAAATAACATCATAATCAAGTGTGGGTCAAGCATAGGTCTGCTACTATGCCCCTATTATAGTAGTAAAAGTGTACACTTATATCTCAAATCATGCATGCAATACATTACTCTTTTGCTAGTACCAAACCGCTATCGCCCATATGTAGCACTAGTCACCCTGTGACTTGCGGATTCAACAACATGGCCTCACTTGCCATAAGTGCTACGGGCTCCTCCCGAACACACATTGAGAGAGCTGTGCCCTATAGGGACACCGAGGTCACTCACTCTTCATAGAGCCGCCCACCCACTGAGCCTTTCACATAGGGTGCCTCATCACCAAACTAAGGGCAGCTTCGTGATTCCAATAATCACTAGGGAGCAAACATATAATTTTACCCATGCACTAGGCTGTCCTCCCACTGGGCCAGCCTATTGGAACCCCTAACATTCCACATAGACAGCGAATGATATGCCATGGATGTAAATGTCAATCAATGCATTTCTCACACTATGCATCCTAAATGCCACTCCACCATCAATAATTTATCACCAACACTTAGTGGAACTCTATATACTCATCATCTTCAACCATCACCAATTGTCATTGGATTCATACACATTCAGTAGTTAGTGGCAATCACATTTATCAATTCTCATATCATGGGATGTTCAACATCATTGCAATCAACACAATCAGGGTCTCAAGCCATTCATAACAAATCTTATTAACATGAGTGAGTTCAACGTCATAATCATCATCCCATAAAGATAAGCCATATAACACCATTCACTCTAAATGCATTCCAATCAAGTAATCATCAAATCATTCATCCAAGCCAAATTAGTATTACACAATCATATACACACATCACTAATGGATGAAATCAAGCATTTAGAGATGTTACCCCTTCCTACCTCAAGAAAAGTAGAAATCAACGCGGTCCGAAGATCCCGCCTCGTCGATGGGGTTGTTTCCTACATTATACAATATACCACATAATCAATTTTTATTCAAACTACCAAGATTCAAGTGCTTATATTTAACTACTTGGTGTTTTATGCCATTTCAATCATCAACCTTATTTATCTCATTTCCTCCACCATAACCACCATGGGTTAAGTGCCTAAATTTATTATTATACATTTAAAGCTAAGCCCCTTCATGGGTTTCCATACTAATTAGTTCCTAACAACCATTATTAATCATTCACCATCATTAATGGTTATTACTTATCAATGTTACAATTCCACATAATTAAATACATTCTCCTAACATCAATAAATATTCTTCTACCCACATTTCACATTTCCCCCAATTTACAAGGTTAGGGTTTCATCAAAACCTAACAACCATCATTTATGTTCATCATTTTCCATCATCTTCTATGCCATTTTTGTGTACCCCTCAAGGCCCTCGTAAAACTCATATTAAAAGTACCCCACCTTAGGGTTTCCCATCATAAATGTTTCCCATTAATAACCCATATACATTACCTTCTAAAAAACCATAATAACCCCTAACCTAGGGCATAACACCATTAGAAATGGAGAGGAACTTACCTCAAACTAAGAAAATAAGTGGGTACCAATGGGGAAGAAAGGGAGCATAAAAATGAGAGAGTCTCCAATACAAGCTTCTCCTTCTTGCTTGATGAGGAGAATGAAAATGGTGAGTGGAAGTGAAGGTACACACCACACTTTGTGGGTTTCAAGAGGAAGAAGAAGATGAAGAGTGGAAGGGGAAAGGAGAAGAGAAAGAGAGCTATGGGAATGAAAAAGGAAAATAAGGTTTTAGTGTTTTAATTTTAACCCATCATTAAATCAAACAGGATCTCTATTTGGGCTCAATACTTTATCTAAAAGTTATTCCGAATGCATATTCGGACTCCCAATTATATTCTTAACAGCCCTGACCAATAGCACCTCAATCGGAGATACTTGGTCCGACACCCATATTTTAATCGGGTATAATTTCAACTCATAAAGCCCCGATAACTTTCAACTCATAAAGCCCTAATAAATTATGAATAATCCTCAAAAATCTTAATTTAATTATTTTCAACATTTTGGGATATTTACTAATCCACACATAATTATTTAATATTTAATTTTCATATTTAATCATTTATCTAAAATCAGGGATGTTACAGTGAAAGGACAGACCTACTTTTGAAATTAGCCAACACCAAGAAAGCTAGAAATTTGAAGACCCTCATTCAAGTGACATTAGAAGAGCCCACCATTAAAGAAGTATAATGAATAAATGAAGTCACACTGGCACCCGAAAAGAACACTTGGATGACGTCGATAATGAATTCTTAACCAAAGGTGATTTACCCACGGATCCCTTAGAAGCTAAGAAGATTCAGTCACACTCGGCCAATTACACTATCCTTGACGGACAACTCTATAAAAAGAGATTCACTTTACCTTTGCTTAAATGCCTCGATGAAGAACAAATGGATTGTGTAATACGAGAACTTCACTCGGGAATCTGTGGACACCATGGAGGCATCCGACCCCTGGTAGCATGGGTTCTTAAAGCTGGATACTGTTGGCTTACATTACAAACAGACTATACCGACTTTGTTAAAAAATGTGAGGCCTGTCAGAAGAATAACAACTGGATCCACACCTCTCCTAAGCCTCTACATGGGATACTCTCCCCCTGACCCTTCAACACGTGGGGCATGGACATCCTCAGACCTTTCCCCCTGGGAAAGGCTAAGTAATTTTTTTTGTCACAATAGGTCTCTTCACAAAGTGGATTAAGGCAGAACCCTTAGCAACCATCACAGCGTCGAAAGTACAAAACTTTACATGGAGAAATATAATATGCAGACATGGTCTTACCCATACTATAATCTTCAACAATGGTTGACAGTTCACGGATAAACATTTTTCTGAGTTTTGCAGCAACTTGGGCATCAGACGTAGGTTCTCGTCAATAGAGCACCAAGAGACTAATGGACAGAAAGAGCCACCTAACAAGGTAATACTACAAGAGTTGAAGCACAGGTTGGCATACGTAAAGGGCAGATAAGAGGAAGAATTACTTGGAGCCTTGTGGGCCTACCACACCACTCCTCACTTGGCAACTCATGAAACCCCCTTCCAACTCATATATGGGGCGAATACTATGATCCCTGTAGAACTCAGGGAACCATCTCTTAGAAGACTAGCATATGATGAAGACGAGAATGATGAAGGATGAAGGGAAGATCTCGACCTTAGCCTAGAAGAACAAGTTGTAGCTTACGTCAAAATCCAAGCTGAAACTAAGGCTTTTTCAGAAGGGGGACTTACTCTTGAGGGTAATAGATAACAATCAAAAAGCAAGAGAAAAAGGAAAGTTTGCAGCCAGCTGGGAAGGTCCATATCGAGTAGCAGAAGTAATAGGGAAAGACGCATAGCGACTAAAAGAATTACAGGGTGAAGCTATTCTCGGACATGGAACGCCACACATCTGAAAACGTATTATAACTGATATAACTAAGGGCACTTTTTTCCTACCTAGAAGGTTTTTTCCACTGGGTTTTTCTCTTGGGAGGTTTTAACAAGGCCCACACACAACGTTTATTCTTATCTTCAAAATACGTTAAGTCCTAGAAACCCAATTGAGAGACGCTCACTCGGCGCTAACGACATTCTTATCTTCAAAATACGTTAAGTCCGAAAAACCCGAGTGAGAGACGCTTACTCGGGGGTAATGACATTCTTCTCTCTAATTTGCAATTAAGTCTTAAAAACCCAAGTGAGAGACGCTCACTCAAGAATAACGAGTTCGATCAAATTTACGTTAAGTCTTAAAGACCTGAGCGAAGGTACGCACACTTGGGACAATAACAAGTTCAATCAAATCCGCGAACCTTGAGTAATGATGAAAGTGGCAAAGTAACAAAGCTTAAAGATGTTAAGAAATAAACGAGGAAACATAAAGCATACAAGATTTTCAAAAGGTAAATACTTTATTACTCGAGCATAAAGTAAATTACACTTTATCATAAATAAGAAATTACAACTGGAAAAAGAAAATTACAATAAAAAAAGATTAAGATTCAGGAGCGGAGGCAGTAGTGTCAGAGGGCGTAGGCTTAGCTCCAACAACGGGAGTAGCGTCAGCTTGATCACCAAGAAGAGAATGGGAAGGATAGGCGGCCTCGTCATCTGACTTTTGGGGATCGACTACTTGACCATCCACTACCACTTTAAAAGGGTGGGCCCCTTCCTAAGAAATCGAAACAGAAGGGTTTAAAGCCGAAACTTGTGCCTGACAAATTTGAAACCTTGAGACAAATTTTTCAGCCACCTATTCCCTCAACATATTAATCTGAACCTCTATTTCTGAGTGCTTCTCCTGGTGCTTGGATTCAACAGCCTCAAGCTCTTTCCGAGAAGAATCAAGAGCCTGTTGAGACTTCAAAGAATCTTCGAGCTCTATATTCTTCAAGGAAAGCTCTCAGCATTCTTTCTCCACAATGTTTAGGCTTTTATCATAGAAATTCAGTTTTTCCTTAGCCACAGACAACTTCGCCACGACAGAAATCTTCCCAAACTTAACAGCCTGCAAGGCTTGTTCTGCCTCCTTCAACTTCTTCCTTAGCTCAACTGTCACCTTCGTTGACTCGAGGGCCTCTCAAAGTTTCGCATCAAAGGTCTCATTCTCCTACGCCCCAAAGTAGTCGTCTACATACTAACTCATGGAGGTCACCCAAAGGTCGAACATCTCCAAAGCTTAGCATATGGTCATGAGGTTCGACTTTATGTACCTCTTTCTATCTTTTTCGAACATCATTGCCTAGTCAAAAAATTTAAGGATCGATAAGCGAGCATCCCACAACGAGTGAGTAGGATTTTTGGTAGACACCAAGCTCAGGTTCATAAATTTTTCCCACTGACGGGTGGAATTCTCATATTTATTATGCAAAGGGGCAGTTATCTGATCACCAAAAACTCGATCATTAAGGGTAAGGCACTCACCAGGCGATTCTGGAATATCCGAGACCATTATAACATTAGTCTCATGATGGGGTGTGTCCTGAGTACGTACCTTCTCACTTGAAGTAGTGTGCGCCTACTCGACCCTAGAGGAGTAATGTCCTTTCTGAAGGCGTGGCCTCTTAGCGTGTCACGGAGCCTCGACTTTAGTCATAGTTGGAGGAGGATGAGGGTCAACCCGTGTAGGAATAATAGTGATCAGGACAGCTAAAGTGTTGATCAAAACAATAATAGATGGGGCACAGGGGACGGTAAAAGGGGAAGCCCCCCTTAGAGCCCTCTTATTTTTTTGTAATGCTTCTTTATTTTCTTCGCAGACATCTGGGAAGGGGCCATGTCACCTAAAAACAGACAACTTCATAAGTCAGAACGGAAATACTGAGAAAATAACATAGAACACTTTATAAAACCTATACTTATGTATCCATATGTCTAAAGCACCTGGGTTGAGAGATAAAGAAATGAGACCCTGCGAGCTGAAAAGTAGCCCCACGTCCTTGGCAAAGAATCACACATCCTCTCACTTGGTGAGCGATAAATCTTCCTAATTAATTCAGTAGTGGACGGGTACGCGAGTTTAATACAAAGGAAAAATGAGGCGGCTATCAGGGTCATGTAGAAAATCTACCCCAGGTACATCTAGACCTTCTCAGATCTTAAAAAAAGAACATTTGAAGTTTTTGTAAGATTGATCGAATAATAGGGCCATGAATCGATTCAGCCCTTGCATGAATTGATTCATGCATCCTAAAAGCCCAATTGACAAATAGAGGGGTGTGAATCGATTCACTCCTGTGAACACCTCTTTTAGTCCGGTCCAAGTGGAATGAATCTTTTTTATACTGAATTCTAATTCAAAATGGTCAAATTCGAGTAGAATGGCTCCAAAATAATCAGAACCGAGCGAAATAACTCAGAATGAAGCTTTTCCAAGTGAAATACAGCCCTGTTGGAGGCAAATCTGATTGGAATGACTCAAAATGATTAAATCCGAGCAAAATAACTCAGAATGAAGCTTTTCCAAGTGAAATACAGCCCTGTTGGAGGCAAATCCGATTGGAATGACTCAAAATGATTAAATCCGAGTAGGATGACTCAGATTAAAGCATTTCCGAGTGAAATACAACCCTGGTGGAAATAAATCCGAGTGAAAAAACTCAAAAAATGGTCAAATCCGAGTAAAAATTAAGAAAATCCAAGTGGAATGGCCCAAAAATGGAAAATCCGAGTAAGATGACTCTGATTGAAGCATTTAGGAGTGAAATATAGCCCTGTTGAACAAAAATCCGAGTGGAATGTGCACCATTTGGAGTAAATCCGAGTAAAATTACTCAGAATGGATCAAATCCGAGTGGAATGTGCCCCTGTTGGAGTAAATCCGAGTGAAATTACTCAGAATGGGTCAGTTCCGAGTGAAATGCTTCACTGATGAAGGTGAATAGGAGTGGAATGACTCCCTGTCAGAGCCATTTCGAGTGATGAATAGCTGACTCTGTTGGAGGATGAATGCTGAGAAGGATTGCTTTCTAATTGCATCTAATCCGAGTGAAAATGCTAAGTTCCGACTGATCCTATGCCGAATGGTCAATCTTCAATCGGTTCCCGGGTGACAACAACCGAATGAAATAATTTCTGAATGAATGTGTGCAAAGTCTCTCCGAGTGGTTCAGGAGATACCGATTGATGAAACTGAGTTCTTAATTCTGATTGAAGCATGAGTTCCGAAGACTAGGATTTGTGAAGAACTTCTAAGAAAGTGCATCAAATAGCTGATTTCCGAGTAAAATTCCAATGTCTGAGTGGAAAATAGGTAGATTCCGAGTAAAAAAGTCAAATTTCCAATTTCTGAGTGCAAGGAAGGAAGGTTCCGAGTGAAAATGTCCAAGTTCCATTCTGATTCAGAGCTCCCAAGGTCAGTTCCGAGTAAATTCTTCAAGCAGTAAAGTTCTGTGTCACTTTTGAAGAAATTCCAAGTGAATGCTTCACACAGAGATGAGATCCGAGCAAAATACATCCGACTGAAAGAATT
The DNA here is from genome assembly GCA_037962975.1 of Clitoria ternatea. NCBI lineage: Eukaryota > Viridiplantae > Streptophyta > Magnoliopsida > Fabales > Fabaceae > Clitoria > Clitoria ternatea. The sequence continues at coordinate 186,280,983 of CM075669.1, forward strand.
CCGAGTGTTGCCTCTTCACTCATTTTCATCAAACCCGAGTCACCAATTTTCACCCAAATCTGACTCACCATTCTCACCCGGATTCCGAGTCATTTTTTTTTACTCATTTCCGAGTCAATGTTTACCAAGTTCCGAGTCATCATTCTCACCTAATTCTGAGTTATTTTTAATCAGTTCTTGGTCAGTCTTCAATCATTTCTGACTCACTTTTACCAATTCCGTGTCATTCCTTTCAAGCATTTCTGACCACTCTCACTCAAATCCGAGCCAATTTTCAGTCGGAACCGACTGGCAATTCAATCATTTACCGAGCCCATTTCCACCAATTCCCACCCGGATTCCGAGTCATCCTTTACTCATTTCCGAGTCAATTTTTAAACAATTACCGAGCTACTTCTCACCCAATTCTGAGTCCTTTTAAACCCAATTCTGAGTCATTATTCAACCATTTCAGTCGGTTCCGAGTCACTTGTCACTCGGTTCTGATTGAATGTCTCACAGCAAACTCAAACCGAGCAAAGCCACTCGGAAAGGAGTATTTTCACTCGGCCTTCTATGGGGAATGCTTCATTCCACTCAGAATTGAATCCCAGTATGGATGAATACTGATTGGGAGGCTGATCCGAGCCATCCCCACTCGGATTTCCACTATTTTCTCTCGGATTTCTACCATCCTCTCTCGGATTGCACATGCTGACCTGGATTCCACCACCCAAGTGGATCCAGGAATCCTGCAGGTGGCTGGCAGACAAGGGGCGGAAGTGGAGGAATTAAAAAATTCGCACCAGCCACTGTCCCCCACTACCAGGACCGAGTGGAAGCCTGAGCTGGCATTCCACTCGATAAAGCCTATAAATAGAGGGCTGAAGCTTCGAAACAGGGGGCATTCATTAAGTGAGAAACCTCTGCTTGAATTCACCCTCATCCTATCTCTCTCACACACTGTCCAGTCCCCTTCCAGCCACCAAACACTCTCCAGCTCCCTCCTCTCACCCTCTCCAACAGCCCCACTCCCCCTTCTCCACCAACCGTTCTCCTCAAACCCACATCAACCGTCCTTCTTCCTTAAAACCACCAACACCGTCCCTCTTCTCATTCAGTCTCACTCGGGTATTCACTCTTCACTCGGTAATTCACTACTTTCACTCGGTATTTCCTATTTCCACTCGGTATTTCATTTTTTACTCGGTTTTTTCCATTTTTACTCGGTTTTCTGCTTTTATCACTCGGTTTCTTCCATTTCTACTCGGTTTCTTCCATTTCCACTCGGTTTCTTCCATTTCCACTCGGTTTTTTTTCCATTTCCACTCAGTTTTTTCCATTTTCACTCGGTTTTTCCCTCTTTCTCACTCGGTTTTCTCTTTTTCCCTTCAGTTTTCGCTCATTTTCCCTCTGTTTTCCGAATTTACTGTTTCCCTTTCTCTTTTGTAGCTTCTGCTACCTTCCCCTTTCGCTTCATAGTAAAATATAATAAAGGGAAATAAATGCTTCCTATGTTTTCTTTCAAATCTAAATAAAATTAAAAAAAAGGAAACAAATCATTTTTAAATAGTTTCGTACGGGAGCACTTCCGTCTACACAACCTCTTTAGGATTCGTACACGTGCGAAGAACTTCGCCTTGTACGAGTTCCCCACCTCAGTGACATCCATCATCATCTCCCAAGTCTTTTCCTAAAAGAAAAAACACTCAGAACTACGTAACCCTGATTTCTTGATAATTCAAGAATACGTAGGAGCAGGACCTCAACTCCTGTCGGGCCCATCTTTCTTATTTCTTTTTTTTTGATTTATTTCCTCACTTTCATGTTTCTTTCATAAATGTTCTTCTTTTTGGTCGCTTCCGTGAAAATCAATTTAGACGTGACGTCTTGTTGATTTCCCCCTAGTTTTTGCTCAAGCCTCGCCATAATTCATAGGGAAGGGGTACTTAGGACGAGACGCCCCGCTTATCTCTTTCCTATCCCTGTTTTTTTTTATCCGAGAACGTCTAATTTAGGCGTGATGCCTTATTAGCATTCTCTTTCCCTCTCTGTCTCATATCGAAGTCGAGTTTAATTCGGATGAAACGTCCCATTGACCTCGCTTCGACATTCTATGTTTGTACAGTTCTCTCACTCCATTCTGTCGTTTTTAAATAAAAAATACAACAATAAAAGGGAAGAAATAAACCATCTTTTGTAAGGCTATTTATGTTGCGCATTTTCAATCTTGGTACTGTTTTTGACAGGCGATGTAGGGTGCTAATACCTTCCCTATTTGTAACCGACTCCCGAACTTGAATCTCAATTGTTAACCAGTGCTTTACTGAACTTAGTTTTTTTCAATGTTTTTCCTATGGATAAAAACGTTGGTGGCGACTCCCTGTTTCATCTTAAACCTTCTTTCTTTCTCGCTGCACCGTCGTGATCCAGGTTGCGATAGATGGCGACTCCGCTGGGGACACTTAAGAGAGTCAGGCCAGTTTGGTTGAAAGCGCGTTTTTTTTATAGCCTTTGTTTAGCTTGGATTTCTCCCCCTTGTTTTTATTTTCTGTTGATTGTTGTGAATGTTCGTTATTGTTTTAAATTGCATCTTGTTATTAGCTTTATTGTCCATGTTCTATATGATTGTTGAACCCTAGGGTAGAAGACTATGTTACTTTTCTGCAATCATTGAACCCTAGGGTAGACGACTTTGTATATTTGTTTTGTGTTTGTTCTTTGTGCAGAATGAGGTAAGGTAAAAGGTATTGAATGCCCTTTCATACACTACACTCACAAATTACTCGTACACACTTATGAGTGGCGCCCTATACCCAGGCCCCAAATGAAACTTAAGTTAGGAGGGGTTGGTATACAGAATCGTATAGGATGTACTTCCTATCCAGTGATCGTGAGAACCCCAACTAGAGTTCGACCTCTTGTGACATACGCACCTAGTGGTTCCCCACTGTTGCGTCCCTGTCATGGGTAGGATCTTGGCTCTAGTGACCTTCTAAAAGTCTAGTATAAGCCACCCGGTGTGGAGAGTCACTTTTAGATAAGCCCTAGGGTCCAGAGAAAACCTTCAACAAAACCTGATTTAGGCCACAAAAGGGCAAACTTTACTTTACCTTATGTCATTTTCACTTTCCTGTTATCAAAAAGGGATTATCTATCATCCAAAGATTCGCTTAGTCTTGGAAAATCTTTGGAACACATAAATATTCTTCGGGTGAATGGATGATCCTCTCTTTTTTGTCATGTATCTCTGAGTCCGAAGTCATAGGTTCTCCTAATCGTCAAAGGAAAAATACAAAAAAAAATTTATACTTCATTTCCCTCTGGTTGAAGTGGCAATGACGATTGGGAAAACCTACGACTTTTGAGCTCGCATGAGTTTTAGAAATCCATGTTCCCCCCATTTTTTTAACTTGTATCAAATCCCTGGGAGGAACATTGATCTTTAGGACTTGATAATAACTGGTTCCATTCTTTGTCTTGATGTTCACAGGGGACGATTCCGAATTTGTTGGTATTTCTAAGACAGTATGGAAATTAACATGGGACACAGTAATTGTGATATAGGGGTGACTGAATTGAAGAAGTTATTGCACCTCAAGGCTAGAAAGGTCAATACTGACAGTTTACAAGCACTAGGGAAAAAACTGAGCTTGACACAAAAGATGACTTTCGTGAGGAAGTATGGGAAGATCCTGAAACTCTTGGAGGTAGACGTCCAAACAGAAGCCATCACAGCTCTGGCACAATTCTATGACCCACCCCTCCGATGTTTCACTTTTCAAGACTTTCAACTGGCACCCTCCATAGAAGAGTTTGAACAAATATTGGGGATGCCAGTGGAAGAACAGATTCCTTATCGCCATCTGGACCATCATGCGTCAGTCACTTCTGTCGCTCATATTTTGAAGGTCCATCCTGAAATGTTAAAAGGAGTACAAATGAACAGAAATCAGATTCCCGGATTTACTAGGGAATTTCTGGAGAAACACATGCATGTCTTGGCAGAGAGGGAAGAATGGGAAGCTTTCATCCATACCTTGGCTCTCACTATCTACGGAGTTGTCTTATTCCCTAACTTAGACAACTACGTGGATTATGATGCTATAGGTGTTTTCACCGCTCGCAAGCACAGACTGGAAAATCCCGTCACAGCAATATTGGCCAATGTCTATTTACCTTGGATTTCTGTCATACCCAAGGAGGAAAGAGGATTATTTGCTGTTTGCCTATTCTGTATGTGTGGCTCACATCCCACGCTTTTCATCAACTATGCAAAGCCGAGTGTCCCATTTCTGATTTAAAGTTGTGTCAGTTGGCAACGAAGAATGGGCGTGAGTGGGCTAATCACCTTGTGGGCCTTATAGCAGAAAAGGTGAGATGGTGTCCTCAATGGCTAGAAGTTGAGTCCATCATTTATAGCTGTGGAGGATATCCAAATGTTCCTCTAATGGGGACACAAGGTTGCATCAATTATAATCCTGTTATTGCTAAGCGGTAGTTGGCTTATCCTCTACTTGGGCCGCCGGACGAAGCACTGCTTACTCCTTTCGTTTTGTACTATGCGAATGGGAATTACACCTCCACTATTCGGGACATAGCCAATGCCTGGAAGAAGGTCCATAGGATGGGCAAAGAACTGGGAGCACGAAGCCATGATGTAAAAGTTGAATACTTAGATTGGGTGGTGAATAGAGTCTCCATCGTGAAATTGCCTTTCAAGGGCCCCTCATACCAACCTGAGGACACAGTTCCTCCGCCGTGCATTATGGAGGACAAGGTTACCATATCACTAAAAGCCCAAGTAGAAGAGCTAAAGGCAAGGAATCAAAAACTGGAAGAAGATCTCCTAAAGTGCCAACAAGAGTGCGCCCTCCATAGGAAAGAGAATTCTGAAGGAAGGCATGCTATGGAAGAGATGCGGAAAAAGAGAAAGATTGATGAAGATTACAGAATAAAACAAGATCAATGCCTTCGGGCGGCCAATTCGCAGTTAAAGATGAAAGGTCAGCAGAGCGATGCTGTATTGGCCGAAAAACAAATTTTGAAGGACATGCTGGTACGATCCAAGGAGAAGGAAAATGAGGCTTTGGTGTAGAAAGAGATGTTACAAACCCAGGTCCGTAAATTGGAACTACAGCTAGAGGAAGTAATAAATGCCTACGAACAAGAGATAAACACAGAGCATAAAAAAGCCCTTGATGCTGAACGACGTTGCTAGGAGACTACATAGGCTCTGAGGGCAGAGTTGGCCCAAAGTGACGAAATCATTCATTCATGGATGGATCGTTTCGCTAAATTGGCTTACCTAGCCAATGGAGTCCTAGAAGATTTTCCCTCAATGTTGGAGCAAGCCGAAGGCATGGTCAATCCCCTGTCCACTCCCAAAGAGATATCATCATTTTTGAGCTATTGCCAGGAAAGACTTTGTAAAATGAGGGCCATGATTGCCCGAGCCAGGAGTGGCTAAAGTTTTGTAATCTGAATCTTTCTAGCAACATTGTATCGTTTGGAAGAACAAAATAATGAAACTCTTTTCATCTCCACAAGTTGTCTCATGATAATTTCCAATATTCTGTTATACCGAGTACTTTTGAACGCGACGTTCTGGGGAAAGGTTGAGGAATACGTGTCAAATTCGGAATCGTATCCCGCGTATGCCCATTTATTTTTCTTTTATCTTCTTTAACTGTTCCCTTTATTTTTCTAACCGTTTGTCATGATTCTTTAGACACTACGGGTAAGCATCCCTACGCGACCAGGCTCAGAAAGAAACTCATGGCCGATATAGAACAAGAAAATGAGAATTTGCGAGCTGAGGTTAATCAGTTGAAAGAACAAATGGCTGAAATGGCCAAGATGTTCGAAAGGAGAATCGCAGAAAGGGATTCTTTAGCGGAAGTTGAAAATGCTAGGCAGCAATCTCCCATTCCCCAACACGCTCAAGGTCATGCTGGAGGACCGAGCTCAAACCCTGCAGGGCCTACTGTTACCGTTCGCCTTGGTAAATCGAACCCTGCCCATGTCCAACAACACACTTTTGTCGATAAAGAAGGGAATGTCATACCCTTCCCACAGTATGGGTTACCCCCGGGCTATTTCCCGCCACTCCAAGAGGAGCCAGATTATCAGGAAACAATCCTTCACGCGGTTCAACCAAACATCCCACCTGTCCGGAATCCTCAAACGATTCCGGTCTATACACAGGCTGAACAACCACAAGCTGCCCAAGCCACAGCTGGACACTAAGCCTCAATTCTGAATGAGAGCCCGACACATGTTGACCGACCAGTCAGGAGTGCTAGTCACTATGTCGTTGCAGGTCCAAGTACTGCCACTGCTGCTACCCAGGAAGGAAGATTAGAGTTCTTGGAAAGGCGTTTAAGGGAAATGGATGGAATGAATCGATTTGGATTAGGCAGTGCTGCACAACTATGTCTATTTCCCGACATTGTTATTCCTCCCAAATTCAAAACGCCTAAATTTGATAAGTATCGGGGGCTGACATGTCCAAAAAACCATCTTACCATGTACTGCCGGAAGATGGCTTCGCATGCCTCCAACGACTCTCTGCTCATCCATTGTTTTCAAGATAGTTTGGCTGGAGCGCCTCTGACCTGGTACAACCATCTTGAACGATCTCGTATACGCTGTTGGGAGGATCTGGCAGATGCTTTCATGCAACAGTATAAGTACAATTTGGACATGGCGCCAGATAGAGTACAATTGCAGAACATGTCCAAGAAAGACAACGAGACGTTCAAAGAATACGCCCAACGGTGGCGTGAAGTAGCAGCGCAAGTTGACCCACCTCTGTCTGAGAAAGAGGTGATCTCGACATTTATTGACACACTCCAATCGCCATTCTATGACAAGATGATTGGAAGTATTTCATCCCACTTCTCCGATATCGTCACTATCGGAGAAAGAATAGAGAATGGCCTCCGGACAGGGAAGATCGCCCGAGGTCCAGCTGGGGTTAATGCAGCAAGAAGACCCTCCCATGGGGAAGGAAAGAGAAGAGAGGGAGAGACTAATCTAATCTCCTATAATCAGAGAAGAAACCAGCCGAGGTCACCCACCCCGGTCGCCTTTCCATCAACCTATCATAATACACCACATCCATATGTGGCTGCCGTTCAAACACCACATCCACCACATTTCTGCCCACCTGTCATGCGACCGCCTGCACCACTACAAGCACCATATCAACCACAAGTGCCGTACCAACAACCACAAATGAACCCACCGAATCCAAATCAGAGAAGGCAAAACAATGACCGGGCCCCACCGCAATTTGATCTGATTCCCATCTCTTACACAGAGCTTCTCCCTTACCTCATCGAAAACATGATGGTAGTGCCATGCCCTCTAAAGCCACTTCAGCCGCCATATCCTAGAGGGTACGACCCAAATGCACGGTGTGATTACCACGCTGGTGCACTGGGACATTCTACTGAGAATTGCCTGGCACTGAAGTTTAAGGTAAGGGACCTAATCCGGGCCGACTGGATAAGCTTTAAAGAAGGGAGCCCAAGTGTGACAACCAATCCCCTTCCAAATCATAAAGGATCGGATGTCAATGCTATAGAGGGGGATGAAGAATGCATTTCCAAAGTAGAGGACATCCAAATGCCTTTGGAAACAATACACTCCTATATGCTGAAGGTGGGATTAATAGAAGGGTCATGGGATGAAGAGTATAATGACCTCCAGTCCACAAAGCGAAGGGGCTTCCAGGAAACCCTCCAAAGATTCATGAATGCTTGAGTCATAGAGGTCTGCAGGCACCGTGAAGGACAAGTAAATATGGTACAAAGACATGGCAAGGCACGAGTTCCGAAACCCCTGGTTGTATACTATAACAAGGATACGCCAGCGGCTTCGGCTCCTGCCAAGGCTGTCTTCACGGTAAAGGCACCAACCCCTTTCCCCTTCCAGAATTCCCATGTTGTGCCATGGAGGTACAATACAGATGTGGTCGTCACCAATCCCGAAGCGATCAACTCCATGCCATCCTCCTCTATTACAAATATAACCGGAGTGGGAAGAATGACACGGAGTGGAAGGGTATATACGCCACCTGAGCCTAAACAAGGCAAGACTACCAGAGAAGGAAAAACTGAGAAAGAAGTAGCCTCTGGCGAAACAAAGGGGGCTGTGACTGAAGAGGAAGCCCAGGAATTTCTGAAGTTTATTCGCCATAGTGACTACCAGGTGTTGGACCAATTGAACCACACCCCTGTGAAAATTTCCTTGTTGTCTTTGCTAATGAGTTCCGAACCACATCGAAACACGTTGATGAAGGTGTTGAGCGAGGCACACGTGAAGCATGATTTACCCGTCGAACAATTCGGGGGCATAGTGGGGCATATCATTGCCAATAATTACTTGACCTTCACAGATGAGGAAGTACCTATTGAAGGAAGAGGGCACAACAAAGCCCTCCATATTTCTGTGAAATATCAGGATTATATCCTGGCAAAAGTACTTGTGGATAATGGGTCTTCTCTGAACGTCATGCCAAAATCCACGTTGGCAAAACTGCCTTTCGATGGAACATATATGAGACCTAGCTCTATGGTTGTGCGGGCTTTTGACACGTAGGGAAGTCATTGGAGAAATTGAATTGCCTATACAAGTCGGACCCTGTACTTTCCAAGTACTCTTCCAAGTGATGGATATCGTGCCCGCCTACAGCTGTTTATTAGGGCGACCATGGATCCATTCGGCGGGGGTGGTCCCCTCCACGCTGCATCAAAGACTAAAATTCATCATCAATAACAAGTTGGTGACTGTTTCTGGGGAGGAGGACCTTTTGGTCAGCAAACCCATATCCACTCCGTACATTGAGGCCGCCGAGGAAGCCCTCGAAACATCCTTCCAAGCCTTGGAGATTGCCAATGCAACAAGCATTGTAAAGGTGTCTTTCCCCAACGTACCTCTAATGGTGACGCTGAACATGTTGCGGAAAGGGTACCAACCCGGAAAAGGATTAGGGCGGGATTTAGAAGGCAGAACCCAACCGGTGAGTCTCCCGGAAAATAAAAACAGATATGGTTTGGGATATAAGCCCACTGTGACGGATAAGAAAAGGGTTAAAGAGGAAAAGAAGGGGAGGAAAGTTGCTCGCCTTACTGGTCAAGAGATCAACGCTGCGAGAATCCCTATCTGCGATCTCTATCAGAGCTTTAAGAGCGTCAGAGTGATATATCCGGATCAAGTTACCATAGTTGAGAACGAGCCTGACCTCAATGTGGAGCTGGTATATGCTTGCCATCCAGATCAAGAGCTGAGCAATTGGGAAGTCATGGAGTTCCCTACAACCATTAACATTCTATCAGAGTAATCACTGTATTTCATAATTTGGTGGTCCCCTTGCCATGCCCAAGGCTCCGGGACCCATTTTGTAACAAGGGCAGAACTTGTTTATTTTATTTTTGAAAACTAATGAACACATTTTATTTCCCATCACCTCATCTTTGTGCACTCTATTTTTCTCAAACCTTTCACTTGTTTGTTCTCTTTTCACTTTATAGTATAACCCGAATGCAGATCCAAAAATGATTTCCCTGAGAACGATGAAAACCTAGATTTATTTCATGACCCTGTTTATCCAAATGATTGCGTCTACGAGGAAAGTGAGGAAGACTTTGGACCCTCATCTGAATTGACGAGATTGTTGGAACAAGAGGATTAGGAGATCTGCCCACATCAGGAGGAAATTAAAATCATCAACCTTGGAGGTGAAGGAGAAGATAAAATGATCAAGATAGGCACCTGCCTGAGTAAAAACCAGCAAGATGAATTGATTGAACTGCTCCAGGAATTTCGGGATGTGTTCGCTTGGTCATATCAAGATATGCCAGGGTTGGATAACAGCATAGTGGAACATAGATTGCCTCTGAAACCAGAGTGTCCACCAGTTAAGCAAAAGCTACGAAGAATAAAACCGGAAATACTTCTCAAGATCAAGGAAGAGGTCAAAAAACAATTCGAAGTCGGTTTCTTGGCCGTAGCCAAATATCCACAATGGGTAGCCAACATAGTCCCGGTCCCGAAGAAGGATGGAAAAGTGCGGATGTGTGTGGACTATCGAGATCTAAACAGAGCCAGCCCTAAGGACGATTTTCCTCTTCCACATATTGACATGTTGGTCGATAACACAGCCCAACACTTCATCTTCTCTTTCATGGATGGTTTCTCCGGGTACAATCAGATTAAAATGGCACCCGAAGACATGGAAAAAACCACGTTCGTCATATTGTGGGGTACTTTCTGTTACAAAGTAATGTCCTTTGGTTTGAAGAACGCAGGGGTGACTTATCAGAGAGCAATGGTCACTTTATTCCACGATATGATGCACAAGGAAATAGAGGTCTATGTGGATGATATCATTACAAAATCCAGAACCGCGGAAGATCATGTCCGCGACTTAAGGAAATTGTTTGAACGGTTGAGAAGGTTTAAGCTTAGATTGAATCCTGCCAAGTGCACGTTTGGCGCAAGGTCAGGCAAACTGTTGGGTTTCATTGTAAGCAAGAAAGGAATTGAAGTGGATCCCGACAAGGTCACGGCAATCCTAGAAATGCCACCTCCTTGCACAGAAAAAGAAGTTAGGGGGTTCTTGGGAAGATTAAACTACATCGCTCGATTTATCTCACAATTGACATCGACCTGCGAGCCGATCTTCAAGCTACTCCGCAAGAACCAACCAGGGCAATGGAATGAGGACTGCCAAACGGCTTTTGAGAAGATTAAGCAATACTTGAAAGAACCACCAATATTGGTACCACCAACCCCTGGGAGACCATTGATTTTATACATGATGGTACTGGATGAGTCCATGGGCTGCGTATTGGGTCAGCACGATGAAACGGGAAAGAAAGAACATGCCATATATTACCTAAGCAAAAAGTTCACTGATTGCGAAATGCGATACTCCGCATTAGAACGAACTTGTTGCACGTTAGCATGGGCTGCGAAGCGTTTAAGGCAATACATGTTGAGTCACACTACCTGGCTAGTCTCTAAGATGGATCCTATCAAGTACATCTTTGAGAAGCCAGCCCTGACCGGAAGGATTGCTCGATGGCAAGTGCTGCTAACTGAATACGACATAACATATATCACTCAGAAAGCCATAAAAGGGAGCGCTTTGGCTGACTACCTAGCCCATCAACCCGTAAGTGATTACCAACCAATACCATTCGACTTCCCAGACAAGGATATTTTGGCATTGTCCGACGAAGAAGAAGGCGGTAACAAAGATAAATGGATTTTAAGATTCGATGGAGCTTCTAATGCTTTAGGGCACGGAATTGGGGCCATTTTGATTTCGCCAAAAAGAGAATTCATCCCTGTCTGCGCCAGGCTATGTTTCGATTGTACCAACAATGTCGCTGAATATGAGGCGTGCTCCTTAGGGATCCAAGCGGCATTAGATATGAAAGTAAGGACACTGGAAGTCTACGGAGACTCTGCTTTAGTCGTCCACCAGTTAAAAGGTGAGTGGGAAACCAGAGATAGCAAGCTTCTCCCCTATCACGCCCACATTATGGAAATGATTAGAGATTTCAAAGAGATTTCTTTCCATCATGTTCCTCGGGAAGATAATCAGATGGCTGACGCTTTGGCCACTCTCGCTTCAATGTTCAAAGTAAACAATGACTATGACGTGCCCCTCATCGAGGTAGAAAGGCGTCATGAGCCCGCATACTGCCAAGTAGTCGAAGAACAATCGGATGGAAAACCTTGGTATCACGATATCAAGAGGTATATCCAGAGGCAAGAATACCCCGACAATGCCACAGAAAACGACAAGAGAACCCTGCGACGGCTCGCCATGGGGTTTTTCTTAAATGGAGACGTGCTTTACAAAAGAAACCATGATTATATCCTTCTTCGCTGTGTTGATACCGCTGAAGCAAATAGAATCATGAGGGATATCCACGAGGGATCTTTCGGAACCCACATCAATGGGCACGCCATGTCAAGGAAAATCTTAAGGGCTGGTTATTTTTGGATGACCATGGAAGCAGACTGCTTCGCCTATGTTCGGAGATGTCATAAGTGCCAAATATATGCTGATCATATTCACGCACCCCCGTCATCTCTAAATGTTTTGTCAGCACCATGGCCCTTCTTGATGTGGGGCATGGATGTCATTGGTCCCATTGAACCAAAGGCTTCAAACGGTCATCGTTTCATTTTGGTCGCCATTGATTATTTCACAAAATGGGTGGAAGCAGCTTCATACACTAATGTAACCAAAGGTGTTGTTGTTAAATTCGTCAAATGTGAGTTGATATGTCGGTACAGCCTACCGAGCCAAATCATCACAGACAATGGTACAAACCTGAACAACAAAATGATGAAGGAGCTTTGTGAGAGCTTTAAGATCTCCCACCATAATTCCTCTCCGTACCACCCAAAAATGAATGGGGCAGTCGAGGCGGCGAACAAAAATATCAAAAAGATAGTACAGAAGATGGTGGTAACTTACAAAGACTGGAACAAAATGCTTCCCTTTGCTCTACACGGTTATCGTACCTCGGTCCGAACCTCGACTGGGACAACCCTATTCTCTTTAGTTTATGGCATGGAAGCAGTCCTGCCTTTTGAAGTGGAGATTCCTTCCCTCCGAGTAATCATGGAAGCCAAACTGCTTGAAGCTGAATGGATCCAGACTCGACATGACCAATTAAATCTGATTGATAGTAAAAGATTGACTACCTTCTGCCATGGTCAGCTATATCAAAGGCGTATGAAGCGAGCGTTTGAAAGGAAAGTACGACCCCGACAGTTCCAAGAAGGAGACTTGGTGCTCAAGAAGGTTTTGTCGATGCATAAAGATCACCGGGGCAAATGGACTCCTAACTACGAAGGGCCTTATGTCGTGAAGAAGGCTTTTTCCGGAGGTGCTCTCATACTCGCCAACATGGATGGGGAAGATCTACCGATGCCTATAAACGCGGATGCAGTGAGAAGATACTACGCCTAAAAAAAAAAGAGAAGAAAAGAGGGGGCTCGCTGGGTTGAAAACCTGAAAAGGCGACCTAGGTAAAAGTTAGAGCAATTGGTGGGGTCGAAAGCGGCCCAGACAAATTCACACCCTATAAATTCAACACTGCAACGCCAATTTTTCAAGTCACAGACAAGGGGATGGGTCTAGGGCATCGAAGCCATTGTCGAGTCATACCCTCGAAAGCAAAATCAGAAGATAAGCAGGAAATCAGGGAAAAGACCGGAATCTTGTCGCTCTCAGGAAATCGATGGAGGATCTAAAAGGCCTTCCCTTCCATCCTTGCCATCAATTCCTCACACCTTGTCATATTTTTGCATTATTGGTGTCACCTGTATATATCTGTCGTTCATAAATAAAAATTTTCCCTTCTTCTCACATGTGTTCATGGCTAGAATAAATAAACAAGTTTTGCCTAAAAAGAATTTCTTAAAAATGAGTTTTTGAGAAGGACGAAAACACAAAGTTATAGGGAACGAAGTGTACACCATTGCCAGATCTTACCTCGGGCAAGCTCAACCAACTCTGCGAAACAACCTCAATGAAGTTAGAAGTAATAATTATTTTGGCCATGAGTTACTTCAACGCCTGTCGCCAAGGAACTACACCTGTAAGTTTTAATTAGTTTCACGTTTCTCTGTTAAAGGATAGCCAGAAACCATGATCCCCAAGATGTGTAGTTGCCCAACTCTCTCCTTAGCAGAACTTCGGCATATCCGCAGTAAACCCCAAGTCCATTCTCTTTCACCCAAAGGGACATTACCCCGAATCACCAAAATTTTTTCCCCCAGTGGAACCATAATTGCCAAAAACTACACTTCCCAAATCCTTCCCCAGTGGGACTACACTTCCCAGTCAACCCAAAACTGGGGCATCTCCCCAGATTCTTCTTTCGGTCAAGGGATAGTTTTCCCCAAAGACTCTTTCGATCATGTCAAACCGGGGCATCACCCCAGGTTCATTCTCATTCATTCAAGGGGTAGTTCTCTAACAACCCAAGATTTCATCCAATCATGTCAAACTGGGGCATCTCCCCGGGTTTATTCTCTTAGTCAAGGGGCAGTTCCCCGGGATTCCATTAAATACAGTCAAATTGGGACATCACCCCAGGTTCGTTCTCATTCATTCAAGGGGCAGTTCCCCAGGATTCCGTCAAATACTGTCAAACTGGGGCATCACCCCAAGTTTATTGTCTTCAATTAAGGGGCAGTTCCCCAAGATTCCTTCAAAACTTGCCAAACTGGGGCATCACCCCAGGTATATCCTCTCAATCAAGGGGTAGTTCCCTAACAACCCACAGTCGTGTCAAACTGGGGCATCCCCCCAGATTCCTTCTCTTGTGTTCAAAGGACAGTTCCCCAAGGACCCGCAGTCATGACAACCGAGGGTCAACCCCAACCTCTACATTTCTTGCCAATAGTGAGTTAATTCGGACGAGATGTCCTGTTATCTCCCCCAATCTTTACTTTCCTGTCGCCGATCAAATGGCACCCCTTTATCTTCCTGTCGCCGATCAAATGGCACCTTTACTTTCCTGTCGCCGATCAAATGGCACCCCTTTACTTTCCTGTCGCCGATCAAATGGCACCCCCTTTACTTTCCTGTCGCCGATCAAATGGCACCCCTTTATCTTCCTGTCGCCGATCAAATGGCACCTTTACTTTCCTGTCGCCGATCAAATGGCACCCCTTTACTTTCCTGTCACCGATCAAATGGCAACCCCTTTACTTTCCTGTCGCCGATCAAATGGCACCCCTTTACTTTCCTGTCGCCGATCAAATGGCACCCCCTTTACTTTCCTGTCACCGATCAAATGGCACCACTTTACTTTCCTGTCACCGAACAAACGACATCCTTTTACCTTTCAGTCGCCTAAGAAGGCATCCTTTTTCTCCCGGTCGCCGAATGAGGCACCCTTCATCGCCAATCAATTGAGAATAGACACTCAATCCTCTCGCCTCTTGTTAACTGAAAGACAATCCTTCTGCTTCATGTCATTCAAAGGATAATTCCCAGTTAACCACTTCTTGCTAAAAATTGGGGCACTGCCCCACTTCTTTTTCCCAGATTTAAAAAGTAAAAAAAAACAAAAAAAAACAAAAAAAAATGCAAAAGCAAAAAAAAAAGAAGAAGAAAAATAGAGAAAGAAGAAGAAGAGAAAAGCGAAACGGAAAAGGAAAATGCTCGTATTTAAAGAAGAAAGGTCACACTGACTCGTGATTGCCGACACTATCAGACGCCATCAAAAAGTCCCACTTGGCCCATACATCGGTGTTCATATCTTTACTTCCTTTTCACTTCAAAAAACACAGAAGCTTCATGTTTCTTTTGTGAAAAGAAGTAAAGAGGGGCATCTGTGAACACCTCTTTTGGTCCGGTCCAAGTGGAATGAATCTTTTTTATACTGAATTCTAATTCAAAATGGTCAAATTCGAGTAGAATGGCTCCAAAATAATCAGAACCGAGCAAAATAACTCAGAATGAAGCTTTTCCAAGTGAAATACAGCCCTGTTGGAGGCAAATTCGATTGGAATGACTCAAAATGATCAAATCCGAGCAAAATAACTCAGAATGAAGCTTTTCCAAGTGAAATACAGCCCTGTTGGAGGCAAATCCGATTGGAAGGACTCAAAATGATCAAATCCGAGTAGGATGACTCAGATTAAAGCATTTCCGAATGAAATACAGCCCTGGTGGAAATAAATCTGAGTGAAAAAACTCAAAAAATGGTCAAATCCGAGTCAAAATGAAGAAAATCCGAGTGGAATGGCCCAAAAATGGAAAATCCGAGTAAGATGACTCTTATTGAAGCATTTAGGAGTGAAATATAGCCCTGTTGAACAAAAATCTGAGTGGAATGTGCACCATTTGGAGTAAATCCGAGTAAAATTACTCAGAATGGATCAAATCCGAGTGGAATGTGCCCCTGTTGGAGTAAATCCGAGTGAAATTACTCAGAATGGGTCAGTTCCAAGTGAAATGCTTCACTGATGAAGGTGAATAGGAGTGGAATGACTCCCTGTCAGAGCCATTCCGAGTGATGAATAGCTGACTCTGTTGGAGGATGAATGCTGAGAAGGATTGCTTTCTAATTGCATCTAATCCGAGTGAAAATACTAAGTTCCGACTGATCCTGTGCCGAATGGTCAATCTTCAATCGGTTCCCGGGTGACAACAACCGAATGAAATGATTTCTGAATGAATGTGTGCAAAGTCTCTCCGAGTGGTTCAGGAGATACCGATTGATGAAACTGAGTTTTTAATTCTGATTGAAGCATGAGTTCCGAAGACTCGGATTTGTGAAGAACTTCTAAGAAAGTGCATCAAATAGCTGATTTCCGAGTAAAATTCCAATGTCTGAGTGGAAAATAGGTAGATTCCGAGTGAAAAAAGTCAAATTTCCAATTTCTGAGTGCAAGGAAGGAAGGTTTTGAGTGAAAATGTCCAAGTTCCATTCTGATTCAGAGCTCCCAAGGTCAGTTCCGAGTAAATTCTTCAAGTAGTGAAGTTTTGTGTTACTTTTGAAGAAATTCCGAGTGAATGCTTCACACAGAGATGAGATCCGAGCAAAATACATCCGACTGAAAGAATTCCGAGTGTTGCCTCTTCACTCATTTTCATCAAACCCGAGTCACCAATTTTCACCCAAATCTGACTCACCATTCTCACCCGGATTCCGAGTCATTTTTTTTTACTCATTTCTAAGTCAATGTTTACCAAGTTCCGAGTCATCATTCTCACCTAATTCTGAGTTATTTTTAATCAGTTCTTGGTCAGTCTTCAATCAATTCTGACTCACTTTTACCAATTCCGTGTCATTCCTTTCAAGCATTTCTGACCACTCTCACTCAAATCCGAGCCAATTTTCAGTCGGAACCGACTGGCAATTCAATCATTTACCGAGCCTATTTCCACCAATTCCCACCCGGATTCCGAGTCATCCTTTACTCATTTCCGAGTCAATTTTTAAACAATTACCGAGCTACTTCTCACCCAATTCTGAGTCCTTTTAAACCCAATTCTGAGTCATTATTCAACCATTTCAGTCGGTTCTGAGTCACTTGTCACTCGGTTCCGATTGAATGTCTCACAGCAAACTCAAACCGAGCAAAGCCACTCGGAAAGGAGTATTTTCACTCGGCCTTCTATGGGGAATGCTTCATTCCACTCAGAATTGAATCCCAGTATGGATGAATACTGATTGGGAGGCTGATCCGAGCCATCCCCACTCGGATTTCCACTATTTTCTCTCGGATTTCTACCATCCTCTCTCGGATTGCACATGCTGACCTGGATTCCACCACCCAAGTGGATCCAGGAATCCTGCAGGTGGCTGGCAGACAAGGGGCGGAAGTGGAGGAATTAAAAAATTCGCACCAGCCACTGTCCCCCACTACCAGGACCGAGTAGAAGCCTGAGCTGGCATTCCACTCGATAAAGCCTATAAATAGAGGGCTGAAGCTTCGAAATAGGGGGCATTCATTAAGTGAGAAACCTCTGCTTGAATTCACCCTCATCCTATCTCTCTCACACACTGTCCAGTCCCCTTCCAGCCACCAAACACTCTCCAGCTCCCTCCTCTCACCCTCTCCAACAGCCCCACTCCCCCTTCTCCACCAACCGTTCTCCTCAAACCCACATCAACCGTCCTTCTTCCTTAAAACCACCAACACCGTCCCTCTTCTCATTCAGTCTCACTCGGGTATTCACTCTTCACTCGGTAATTCACTACTTTCACTCGGTATTTCCTATTTCCACTCGGTATTTCATTTTTTACTCGGTTTTTTCCATTTTTACTCGGTTTTCTGCTTTTATCACTCGGTTTCTTCCATTTCTACTCGGTTTCTTCCATTTCCACTCGGTTTCTTCCATTTCCACTCAGTTTTTTTTCCATTTCCACTCGGTTTTTTCCATTTTCACTCGGTTTTTCCCTCTTTCTCACTCGGTTTTCTCTTTTTCCCTTCAGTTTTCGCTCATTTTTCCCTCTGTTTTCCGAATTTACTGTTTCCCTTTCTCTTTTGTAGCTTCTGCTACCTTCCCCTTTCGCTTCATAGTAAAATATAATAAAGGGAAATAAATGCTTCCTATGTTTTCTTTCAAATCTAAATAAAATTAAAAAAAAGGAAACAAATCATTTTTAAATAGTGTCGTACGGGAGCACTCCCGTCTACACAACCTCTTTAGGATTTGTACACGTGCGAAGAACTTCGCCTTGTACGAGTTCCCCACCTCAGTGACATCCATCATCATCTCCCAAGTCTTTTCCTAAAAGAAAAAACACTCAGAACTACGTAACCCTGATTTCTTGATAATTCAAGAATACGTAGGAGCAGGACCTCAACTCCTGTCAGGCCCATCTTTCTTATTTCTTTTTTTTTGATTTATTTCCTCACTTTCATGTTTCTTTCATAAATGTTCTTCTTTTTGGTCGCTTCCGTGAAAATCAATTTAGACGTGACGTCTTGTTGATTCCCCCTAGTTTTTGCTCAAGCCTCGCCATAATTCATAGGGAAGGGGTACTTAGGACGAGACGTCCCGCTTATCTCTTTCCTATCCCTGTTTTTTTTTTCCGAGAATGTCTAATTTAGGCGTGACGCCTTATTAGCATTCTCTTTCCCTCTCTGTCTCATATCGAAGTCAAGTTTAATTCGGATGAAACGTTCCACTGACCTCGCTTCGACATTCTATGTTTGTACAGTTCTCTCACTCCATTCTGTCGTTTTTAAATAAAAAATACAACAAAAAAAGGGAAGAAATAAACCATCTTTTGTAAGGCTATTTATGTTGCGCATTTTCAATCTTGGTACTGTTTTTGACAGGCGATGTAGGGTGCTAATACCTTCCCTATTCGTAACCGACTCCCGAACTTGAATCTCAATTTTTAACCAGTGCTTTACTGAACTTAGTTTTTTCCAATGTTTTTCCTATGGATAAAAACGTTGGTGGCGACTCCCTGTTTCATCTTAAACCTTCTTTCTTTCTCGCCGCGCCGTCGCGATCCAGGTTGCGACAACTCCCCTCATGAATCGATTCATGCGTGCCTAGACACAAAACAGTGGAAACAGAGGGCCTTGAATCGATTCAAACCCCGTATGAATCCGTTCAAGCATTGGAAAATTAAGGAACAGTAAATCCAATGAGTCTTGAATTGATTCAAGCCTTCGTATGAATCGATTCAAGCCCATCCAGTATCCTTTGAATCGATTCAAACACTGTTTTGAATCGATTCATGACAGCACAGACCCCTTTTAATGCAGAAAAAGCCATATTTTTTAACTTCTAATCCCCTAACTTTTTCATACGAATTCCAATGCCCATCAAATTTTAACACCAACTTATATATATTATTTTTGACGTGGGCCACTGTCCGTACTCAAAAATTCCCATAAACGAGGGACTTATGCGCATAAATGCGTTTTACCCATTTAGAGGCACTTTTGTGCAACTCAAGGACCTATTCTCATTGGAATTGGCCCATTCCAATTCCTACAAGTCATAAACTACATATATGGGCTATTGGAACTATCACATGCCATCAAAATCACATAACACTCAATTTGACTCTATGAGTTCCTCGATTATGCATTATCCTTCAATATTATCATCACCACTATCACAATGGCTATCATATTCAATGACAAGTGTTCACATGAAATCCTTATTTCTCAAGACATGTACTTCATCCCCTCAAGGATGGTTCATCAACAACATATCATTCCCATAAAAGGGATAGTTACACATTCATCATCAACATATATACACATATATCATTTTCAATAGCCAATAATTTGCCATTTACATTATTTCATTATAAACATGCATGGCAAGTCGGAGTATCATGATATACATAGATCACTAATTATTCTACTCATGCATTTGGAATGTAAACTCCTTTCCTACCTCGAGGGAAGACCCGCAATGACCCGCATGTTCCAAACGTTTTGTCGCATAATCCGGAACACAATCTACACCAATATACACATATGCATTCATACAATCAATAAGCCATCTCAAGGCATTCCTTACAAATTCTAAATAATGATTTACATATCATAAGGCTTGTGAACAAGTTCTAAACTTGTCAAAACACCAATTTATACCATTGTGTTGGGCTTCAGGAATTCCTTTCCCAAAACCAAGATTCTCTATATCGAAAAGGGTTAACCATACCTAATTACAACAACATCACATTCATCCCTCATCTAAAATACCTTGTATATTACCTCAATCATTCAAATGCCATCACAATCATTATGACCTCAATGTTCACATTCATTCTTACACATTTCATAACAACACCTATTTATAGGTTTCACCATCAATGGTTCTCTACTATTTTAATCTACCCTCAACCTTAAACATCATTCATCCTCTTTCAATTAAATCCTCCTAGTCACAATATATACATTTTCCCAAATCTTAGGGTCAAGATTCTTTAAAATTCGATAACCATCATTCTAACATTCTTATTGTTCAAGCTCCCCTATAATACCTCAACATCAACAATCAATATTACCCATTCAAAAACTCATTCTCATATATATAATCATTCCAATATCAATAACTCATAATTTTCTCATCAATTTTCCAAAGCCCCAAAATTCTAATTTCTAGGGTTTTCATCAAAATCCACCATTATCAACTCCAACCATTTATATGCATCCATAGGCTAGCAACAATGTATCCCATTCATTATCAACAATAACAATGAATCCCCAAGGATTATCCAACATAGGGTTTTGGTTCTACATACCTCTATTCATCAAAACAACATCTAACCTCCCATTACAATACCTCTATAACTCAAAAACCATAAACAAAAGCCATGGGTGTTCAAAAATCATACCTCTCCTCCAAGCCCAAAGGTGAATACGAAAATAAGAAAAAGAGAAAAGGAGATGAGCCAAGCGTTGCCTCCATATCCAATACAAGCTTCATAAACCTAAGGGATCCTCTCGATTTTAAGTGGAAATGGCCATGGGTGATAGTGGTCTCATTTGGCAAGAGAAGGGAATGGAGAAGAAGAAGGAAATGAAGTGTTTTGGGAGGGAGAGGAAGCTACCGAAAATAGAAAGAAGAGAGAGGGGAGGTCACGGGAAAAATGAGAAGGAGAGTAGGGATTTTTATTTTAAGTTTTTCCCTTCATTAAAGTTTCACCATTTTATGACAAATAGGATCTCAGTTCGGGCTCAATACTTTATTCAAAAATTATTCCGAAGACATATTCGGATTCCCAATAATATTCTTAACAGCCCTGACCAACGGCATCTCAATCAGAGATACTTGGTTCGACACCCATATTTTAACCTTGGGAAAGTTTAGCTCATTAAATCTCAATAAATTATAAATATCCATAATAAATCCCAATTTAATTGTTTCTAAATTTTTGGGACATAAATCAACTCATATATAATTATTTATTCTTTATTCTCCTCAATTAATCATTTTTATAAATTTCTGGATGTTATAATCCACCCCACCTAAAAATAAATTTCGTCCTTGAAATTTAACCTCGACACAAATCATAAGGCCACACTTCAGGCCACACACCAACAAGGTACAACGTCGTCATAAAATAGTATTAGACTTCCTAAAGCCCATCAAGACATGATCATAATCATTTCTTTTTCCCAATTATAAAAATCTTCTACATCCAAGTGAGTCACATATAATCAATCGCAACTTATCCAACATAGAATACATCCACCACAAGTAGTTACAACCCTACACCTGCCCGGCCTACGTGTTGTTGCATCTGACATACAGGAAGGCGTCCCAATCCCGTAGTGGTTACCACAAACACATGAGGTCAACGCATAAGTGCACGTTGCCACAATATCTATGATATATAGAGTCATATCAGGACAAGTACTTCGTATTCCCATCGCTCACATCAACCACACTTACTCAAACTACACTAACCCACACGTGACTTAGTGACAATTCTCACAAATCCATAACCAACATATTCATATATCATCGTCATTATACATTTAATTCGGTATAAATCATGTCACACCAATCATCAAATATTAATTAACATCACCATAAATTGGTGTACCAACCATAGATTTCCAATCATCGCAGGATAAATACCCCATCATTGGGCTTCATCCATCCCGAAGTCATGATCAAATCGCCTAATAATCCTTTGTCTTATTCACACATCCTTGGCTATAAATCGATTCAAGCCTAAACGAGTCACCAAACTCACATTAAGTATGTAACCTCAAGGTTATAATAGGACTCTCAATCATATAATAAGCTTCCACATCTTAGTGAACCTCTTCACTATTCACAACCAAAGTCCATAAATTAGACGTATATCTCATATCGTATCACATCACTATGTGATGTCTATCATCATTATAGCACCTTTTAAACTAAAAAGGGAAGTAATAACATGATCAAATTCCATTTACCAACCCATATCCATATCAACTATACATCATGTCATAGTCTATAGCTATTCTCATGATCACAAATTCGAGGGTACATAATTTAGCCCAAAGTCATACCATAAAATCATATATCATTGCCAACGTCAAATCATACCCTGAATTTCATCATTATTATTCATAAACTATTTAGGGGTTATATTCATTATTCGTATTCCATTACATATTGGCTCTAATCTTAACAACTTATTTCACAATTCATTTCGCTATGGCTCAACAATTCATAGGGTTTGGTCTATCACTAGACTTAGAAAGTCTAAGGGTTACTTAATACCCATTGTAGGATACTTCCACAATACACAACGTCATTAGACATGGCTCATAAAAATAACATAGAGCTTAGACCACCATATGGTCCAATTAAATCAATCATCCATAAAGTTTGATCATGCTAAATCATACCAAGTCAACTAGAGTTACTACATCTAGTAGTTCAAAATTAAATCGATCATTCACTCGGTTCACACATATCCAAAACTGAGATATAATCCCAATCATGTGCATACACAACTTTACATTTTATAATCTTATCCTTTATTCATGTTCCCAATCTACGGAGATACAACAATTCACTTGCATCGCATAATATATGGTTTTTATGCCAAAGAATATAAAATCCATCTTTCAAAATTAGCACAATTAATCATTTCAATTCATCTCTCAACGATAACGTAATCAATCATTTTGTTCCATGAATACCCATATTAGGGAGTTCTTCCACTATCATTCATTCAATCAATTCTAGCATATGAACCATTCACATTCAATAAGCATACTTTGGCTAAGAGCCACAAGTATGAGTCATGCAAGAAACCTAATCAATTAATTTAATTTTCAACATATAACAAGGTCTCAACATATATGGTCCATCACCATAGCAATTCATTTCTCAATACTTCCTATCCATGATCAATATAAGGCATAGGTCCATCATCAAATCAATTCGTAGTCAATATATCATATTCATGATCACACATGGCATAAATTCATCATTATATTATTTCATACTCAATGTATCAATATCAAATGCATAATATCAATGTATTCGTCATTAGAAGGAAATAGTGTAAGAAACTTGGCCGAACTTACACAAACAACAATATCCATCACATTGAGGAATTCATCCATATATATTCAATCTCATGAATCAACTAAAACCATCAATGAATATTTATGCTCTAGTAATGTATCATACACTTCAATGATAAATAAGCATATTTCCATGACCAACAGTCATAGCTCAATAACATTAATTCTTACGGAATTAATGGGCAATCGACGCCCTATCATAAACCCAACCTTAGGCAATAACTTTCATAAGTCCATATAGGGCAACTACATTCCAATGATCACCAAAAATGTTTAATAATTGAGCAATTATGCTCCAAACATCCATAATACTAATTCATCGCAGAGCAACCATGCTCTGATAATAACCAATAACTCTAATTCAGAGCAAAATACGCTCTGATACCAGCTTGTCACAACCCGATTTTCTGGACCTGAATCCTGATGTAATCAATATAATAATTAATAAAAATGTGAATAAATTTTTCGTGTTAAAAATAATTTCAAAACACCACAAGGATTACATCAAGACCCGAACCACAGAAAACCGAAGAGTGAGATTTAATAATTTATGAACTGGATCGCTAATCAAAAATGCCCACATATGTATACAAAATAATTTGAGTTTACAGCAAAAGAAGAATATGTATACAGGGCACCCGCCTAGTTCCATATATGAAGATATGGAAAAAGGCTCAACCAATCATGCAATTTCATAATATAAGCCTATTAGGCCATAATCGACTACGCACCTGAATCGTAATCATACATCATCAATTATAAGTAGCCTCTACTTGAGACATCCCTCACCAAATAGTATCAATTCAAATTTCATCATCATTAATATATATTATTATAACCATTCATTTGTACATTAAGCAATACATATTCACAAAGCATCCATGATCAATATCATCATTCATAATTTAATTCATTACAACATATTTAAGGATCGCTGCCGGCCAAGGCTTTCGTTACAACTATTTACCTTCCTCAAAAACTTTAGCTCAAAAGCATACTCTCATCCCATGACAACCCTGCATCACAATGCTAAAAAGGATACAACATGGGAGAGTGAGTTATATATTCAAAATGATAAAGATAAATACATTGTGATTATGTGTACATGCAATCAACCAACATGTGTGCTTTGCTATTAATCATCAATCCATTATTGAACCATCATCAAGATATTATCTTAGGCATACAAGCCTCATTATTCATAATTCATGTCAAGCACAAGCACAAGCACATACAAATTCACATAGCCCTACATCATTATGGGCATTCACAATTTTCATCATTAAGTTATTTAAATCTTTAATCAATTAACACTCTCTCAAGAGGTTCTCATCTCTGTTTGGTCATCTCCATCTCAAATGCCATGCACCTATGGCTAATGCATATGTCAACTATTTAATGCATATGTAATGGATCCATTTCAATCACCCATGCGCATATGGTATCTCAAGTGATCGCAACCACTTAAATTTAATCTTATATTGGTTTCCCGCCATGCATGGGGTACTCCCCTTTCATAACCCTGCAAGGCTTTCTTCATGATCGTAACCAAGTTTCATTCATTTCACATTAGTTTGCCACCACACATAGGGTACTCCTTTCATAGTCCCGCAAGACCAATTTCATTTTTACATACTGCTAATCGCAACCACCTTCATCATGTCACATCGGTTTCCCGCCACGCATAGGGTACTCCCCTCATAGAATCCCGCAAGATCTTTATCATTTTAATATTCGTGATCGCAACCACGTTCATCATTCTCAACATACTGGTGATCGCAACCACTTTTATTCATTCACATATTGGTTTCTCGCCATGCATGGGGTACTCCCTTCATATAGTCCCGCAAGACCATTCACTATGATCGCAACCACATAATCAATGTTATGCCATGCCATGAATGCAAAAATGCAATAATGCATATGCCAATCTTAACCTCGCAAGGATTCCTTACCCTCTCATTTAGGGGTATATTATATATTTAGTTTTGTCATCATTGGCATGTAATTAATCACAAGGCCCCTCAAGGCACAACATTCACATTTTCATAAATCCATACATGGTAATCATAGTATATCAATCATCATAGCATTAATCCATGCATGGAAACCAATAAGGTATTTCAGAACATACATTCAGCAGTTACCATTGCATCTCATACATATGAGTTAATACTTCCATTAATCATAATGGCATCACAATCAACAATAATAATCATCACCACTTATTTCAAGGGCATGTTCAACAACGACATCCCTTTTCATTCAACATTAACATTTATCATTCAGTACGTGTGGCATCATCCACTTTTAATCATCATCAACATCATATCAAATTCATTGATTTACACAACCCATTGCTATTCAATTGTCCCCTCATTAATTTCATCATCACATAAGGTGTGCCATATAACCATATCATTTACTTTTTATCATGATTCATAATATATCAATAGTGGTGAAGCATACATGTATTCATAACATAGTATAGGCATACACATACCTTGCCAAGGTCTTAAGCCATTCCCCAAATCACCACTAAGACACTTCTATACATGTACCCTTAATGAAATCACTTGTTTTTACATAATAAAAAGGGTTTTGGGCAATAATGAACCCATGACAAATTTGAACATGGAGACATGAGAAAGGTTCACTTTTAGTCTCAAAAATAGGGGGACATGTCACAATTATCATCTATTAGTCCCAATTTGGAATCATAAAAAGTTGGGTTCAAAACCCTCTTAAACTTGAGTTTTACAATGTAGTGGGTCTGATATTTTACGCCTTATGAGAGTTAGGAAACTCCAATTAAGGTAAGAATAATTTTATCACCTCTGTAACATTATTGTCTATAACTTTCATGTAGAAGTCAAAGGCCAAAAATGTCATTAAGATGCCCAAACGGGCCAAAAACAGCAAAGGGATTACAGCAGTTGGAGAAACAACATAACAGTGGTCATAACAGGGCCAAGAATCGATTCAGCCCTTGCATGAATCGATTCATGCATCCTAAAAGCCCCAAAATTGACAAACAGAGGGGTGTGAATTGATTCACTCCCCTATGAATTGATTCATGCGTGCCTAGACCCAAAACACTGGAAACAGAGGACCTTGAATCGATTCAAACCCCGTATAAATCAATTCAAGCATTGGAAAATTAAGGAACAGTAAATCCAATGAGTCATTAATCGATGCAAGCCTTTGTATGAATCGATTCAAGCCCATCCAGTATCCTTTTATCGATTCAAACACTGTGAATCGATTCATGACAGCACAGACCCCTTTTTATGCAGAAAAAGCCATATTTTTAAACTTCTAATCCCCTAACTTTTTCATATGAATTCCAATGCGCACCAAATTTTAACACCAACTTATATATATTATTTGTGACGTGGGCCACCGGCCGCACTCAAAAATTCCCAAAAACGAGGGGCTTATACGCATAAATGTGTTTTACCCATTTTGAGGCACTTTTGTGCAACTCAAGCACCTATTCTCAATGGAATTGGCCCATTCCAATTCCTACAAGTCATAAACTACATATATAGGCTATTGGAACTATCACATGCCATCAAAATCACATAACACTCAATTTGACTCTAAGTTCCTTGATTATGCATTATCCTTCAATATTATCATCACCACCATCACAATGGCTATCATATTCAATGACAAGTGTTCACATGAAATCCTTATTTCTCAAGACATGTACTTCATCCGCTCAAGGATGGTTCATCAATAACACATCATTCCTATCAAAGGGATAGTTACACATTCATCATTAACATATATACACATATATCATTTTCAATAGCCAATAATTTGCCATTTACATCATTTTATTATAAACATGCAAGGCAAGCATGAGTATCATGATATACATAGATCACTAATTATTCTACTCATGCATTTGGAATGTAAACTCCTTTCCTACCTCGAGGGGAGACCCGTAATGACCTGTATGTTCTAAACATTCTGCCGCATAATCCGGAACACAATCTACACCAATACACACATATGCATTCATACAATCAATAAGCCATCTCAAGGCATTCCTTACAAATTCTAAATAATGATTTACATATCATAAGGCTTGTGAACAAGTTCTAAACTTGTCAAAATACCAATTTATACCATTGTGTTTGGCTTTGGGAATTCCTTTCCCGTAACCAAGATTCTCTAAATCTAAAAGGTTTAACCATACCCAATTACAACAACATCACATTCATCCCTTATCTAAAATGCCTTCCATATTACCTCAATCATTCAAATTTCACCACAATCATTATGACCTTAATGTTCACATTCATTCTTACACATTTCATAACAACACCTATTTATAGGTTTCACCATCAATGGTTCTCTACCATTTTAATCTACCCTCAACCTTAAACATCATTCATCCTTCTTCAATTTAATCCTCCTAGTCACAATATATACATTTTCCTAAATCTTAGGGTCAAGATTCTTTAAAATTTGATAACCATCATTCTAACATTCTCATTGTTCAAGCTCCCCTAACAATACCTCAACATCAACAATCAATATTACCCATTCAAAAACTCATTCTCATATGTATATAATCATTCCAATATTAATGTCATAATTTTCTCATCAATTTCCTAAAGCCCCAAAATTCTAATTTCTAGGGTTTTCATCAAAATCCACCATCATCAACTCCAACCATTTATATGCATCCATAGGCTAGCAACAATGTATCCCATTCATTATCAACAACAACAATAAATCCCAAGGATTATCCAACCTAGGGTTTTGGTTCTACATATCTTTATTCATCAAAACAACATCTAACCTACCATTACAATACCTCAATAACTCAAAAACCAAAAACAAAAGCCATTGGTGTTCAAAAATCATACCTCTCCTCCAAGCCCAAAGGTGAATACGAAAATGAGAGAAAGAGAAGAGGAGATGAGCCAATCTTTGCCTCCATGTCCAATACAAGCTTCATAAACCCAAGGGATCCTGTCGATTTTGGGTGGAAATGGTCATGGGTGGTGGTGGTCTCATTTGGCAAGAGAACGGAATGGAGAAGAAGAAGAAAATGAAGTGTTTTGGGAGGGAGAGGAAGCTACCAAAAATAGAAAGAAGAGAGAGGGGAGGTCATGGGAAAAATGAGAAGGAGAGTAGGGATTTTTATTTTAAGTTTTGCCCTTCATTAAAGTTTCACCATTTTATGACAAACATGATCTTAGTTCAGGCTCAATACTTTATCCAAAAATTATTCCAAAGATATATTCGGATTCCCAATAATATTCTTAACAGCCCTGACTAACAGCATCTCAATCGGAGATACTTGGTCTGACACCCATATTTTAACCGGGTGAAATTTTAGCTCCTTAAATCTCAATAAATTATAAATATCCATAATAAATCCTAATTTAATTATTTCCAAATTTTTGGGACATAAATCAACTCATATATAATTATTTATTCTCCTCAATTAATCATTTTTATAAATTTCAGGATATTACATTTGTAGTGCAGAGTAGTTAATTAGAATAACATAAATTGAATGAGGAAAAAAAATGAGTAGGTAATATAATAAGGGAGATTTATTTTCACCCCCAATTAATTGGTAGTACAATTGATTTGGCATATACTGCGTAAATTCTTGTGAGGACCCGTTTCTATTATTCTGTGTCTATTGTATTTTGAATAACAGGGTCATGATACACAATTAAGTTAGAATAAGGATTAAATATATTCTAAACACAATTAAGGCAAGATAATTAATAATGTTTGACAGCTCTAATTAATTGCTGCTATAGTTGATGTGCCATTTTCTACATAAATGAGTGCGTATAAGATTTACCAAATCCGAGGTTGTGCAAAGATGAGCAAAAGTAATGATTTCCATGCATTAATTGTATTCGGTGAATTAAATTTTGATTGTGCAGCTGACCATTTGTTTTGTTATAAATAGGAAATGTTGAATTATCTTTGATTGGTATAATTTATAGTATCCTTCTTTGGTTCCTGATTTAATAGTGTGTAATCTGAAAATAGATTTATTTGGAAATGTTGTAACTTTAGCAAACACTGATGTTGGTAGTAGACCACATGTCCATTACCCTTCTAATTTTGTTGATGATCTTATCGATTATGTTAGACAGCTATCAGACAGAATCAATCATGCTAAGACCAACATAAACTAGATGAAAATTGAAAATAAAAACCTGAAAAATGGCAATGTCAATGCTCCCTTACGTGATAGGGAAGGAAGCATTCCAAAGTCTGGTAGTTCAACAAACAGATGTGACAAAACAACTGGAAAATAAAGGCAACATCAAGGATAAAGGAAAGGCTAAAGTTGGTGAAAAAGAGTTCAACATAGATGCATATTTGGTTGACCCTGTATCAGATGAAGTGATTGTGTTGGATGTTGTGGACCCTTTAAGGACGGTGGTGATAAAGGGAGACAGGTTAGGATTAACGTAAATGCAACTCCCACAAACTCCTTGTCTGGAGGATGTGTTTCTACAAGGACACCCTTAAATGTTACGACACCATGAAAGGTTATAGTTAATATAGTAGTTTGTGTTACAATGTGTATAAAAAATTGTTGTATTTTGTTGGTTTAAGTTAATAAGTAATACATTATTTTTTGTAGGACAAAAAAAGGAATGAAGGGCTAGGCAAGAGAAGTATTATCTTTTGTGAACTTGAACCAAGTCCCAAAACCCCAAAGATAACCATTTCATCAAGTGAGATATATGCAAAAGTTGTTCCCCCTATCGTTAGCATGAGTAAGATTTCAAGAACATCGTCCACCCTCAATAGTCCACCGTTAGCACCCAAATGCAGAAGCAATGTCCCTAAAAGAGTGATTGGTTACATTCTATCGAAGGTATTAATTTGAAAATTTTATTTTTGCATAAATAATGACATTGCCTTGTTAACTTTGTTTTTATTTATAACTGATGAAGCATTTAAAGAGTAATTTCAAAATAATTATTGACTACAGGTTGAATAAGGAAGAACTGAAAACTACATACTATATATTGGGGTTTGCACTAGATGCGAGGTAAATATGTGATATATTTTTTATTGTGGTGTGATTGTCATTCATAGTAACTAATCCTTTGTTAAAATAGTAACGTCATCTATTCTAGACAGAATGTAATACTTAGTAGAGGAGATTTTCTAAGTCTTATGTCACACCCCGGTTTCCCGGACCCGAATCCCGATGTAATCAAGATAATTAATTAATAAAAATATGGATAAATTTTTCACGTTTAGAATATTTCCAAAACACCTCAGCGATTACATCAAGACCCAAACCACAAAAAACTAAAGAGTGAGATTTAAGAAATTATAACTAGATCGTAAGATACATCGCCTATATGTGTATACAAAAATAATAGAGTTTACAGCGGAAGAAGAATGTGTATACAGGGCGCACGCCTAGTCCCATATATGAAGATATGAGAAAAGGCTCGACAAGGCATGCAATTACATAACTTAAGCCTATTAGGCCACAACTAAGCAAGCATCCAAATATCATTCATTGCCTTTTGTGAAATTCAACCTCAATCCATGTATTGTCAATACTTGTACATATACAAAAGGACTACATGTCCAACATCACTTCATCCATCAAAATAGGCAGAAATTCCAATATCCCAAATATCAATACATCATTCACTTATATATTAAGCATACATCCACAATATGCATTACAAAAGATGGCTATATACATATCCACAAGTCACTATTTATCAACATCAACATGCATAATTAATTCATTACATAATATTTAACAACTGCTGCCGGCCAAGGCATTCTGTTACCACTATTTACCTTCTCCAAAAGCTTTACTTTAAAATATATCCTCATCCCATGATATTCCTGCATTACAATTCTAAAAAGGAGACAACATGGTAGAGTGAGTTATAATTCAAAATGACGAATTTAAATACATTGTGATCATGTGTACATGTATACAAACAACATGTGTGCTTTGCAATAAAATCATCAATTTATTAAATAACCATCATCAAGATATCATCTTAGGCATACAAGTCTCATTATTCACATCTCATAGCAAGCACATACACAAGCACATACACATTCACATTCACATTACCCTCATCATCTTGGGCCATCACAATTGTTCATCATCAAATCTTTACATCTTTAATCACTTATTACTCTCAAGAGGTTATCATCTTTCTTTGGTCATCTCTATCTCAAATGCCATATACCTATGGCTAATGCATATGTCAGACTATTTAATGCATATACAATGGATTCATTTCAAAACAATTTATATAACCCATGCACACATGGTTTCTCAAGTGATCGCAACCTCTTATAATCAATCAAGCATATGTCCCCCACGCAAGGGTCCATTTCATAGAATTTCACAGGATCTTTATCATTGTGATCGCAACCACATTCATCATTCTCATATTGGTCTCCCCCACGCATAGGGTTCTCCCTTTCATATAGTCCTGCAAGACTTTCATCATTTCAATATATTGGTGATCGCAACCACCTTTATTCATTCACATACCGGTTCCCCCATGCATAGGGTACTCCCCTCATATAGTCCCGCAAGACTTTTCAATTCAATATTCCCGTGATTGCAACACGTTCATTCATTTCCCCCACGCAAGGGTACTCTTTCTCATATAGTCCTACAAGACCTTTCAATTCAATATTCTCGTGATCGCAACCACATTAATTTATTTCCCCACGCAAGGGTACTATTTCTCATATAGTGTCGCAAGACCTTTCATTGTGATCGTAACCATATTCAAGATGCTATTCCATGCATGCCATGAATGCAATAATGCAACAATGCACATGCTAAATCTTAACCTTGCAAAGATCTCTCACCCACTCACTTAGGGTACATATTTATTTTTTACATTTAGCAATACAATTAGTGGTACGCAACCAATTTCAAAAGACCCTCAAGGCCTACCATTCACATAATTTGCATTACAATGGCTAAGAAATCACATTGACATCAATCCACGCATGACAATCAAAAAGCAAGTCAATCCTCACAACATTAATCCACGCATGGAAACCAACAAGGCATATTAATAAGTATATTTCAAATTCATATCACCATACACTTGCTAATACAATTTGAATTACACATACAAGATCACACTTGTATCAACCACAATGGCATCGCAATCATCAATAATAACAATCACCATTTGATCAAGGGTATGTTCAACAACAATATCCCTTTTCATTCAACATCAATATTCATTATTCAACATGTGTGGTAACATACATACACCCACAACAACACTTATCTTTATTCATGATCAACATTTTCCATCAAGTATGATTTTAACTCATAATTGCAAGTTCATCTTGCATCAATTATAATTGTCAACAATATTCGTCTTTGTTCATTATCGACATCATCCCAATTCATCGCTTATAATAACACATTGTCATTCAATTGTCCCCCATTAGTCTCATCATTAATCAAAGGTGTGTCATACAACCACATCATTTAACTTCTACCATCATTCATCATAACATATCAATAGTGGTGGAGCATACATGTTTTTATAACATGACATAGACACACATATACCTTGCCAAAGCCATAAGCCATTCTCAATCACCATTAAGACACACCACAATCATCTACCCTTAATACAATCTCTTATTTCTTTGTATAATAAAAAAGGTTTTGGACATTAACAAACACTTGGCAACTTTCAAACACCAAGTTATATGAGGGACATGACAATATTATCATGCATTGATTGCTAAATTATATTAAAAATGTGTACAATCGACTGCATATGCGTGTCATGACTCAACGACACCAAACAGTACCAAAACATAGTGAAAATTTGCCAATAACACACCATGAATCAATTCAAGACTCGTGTGAATCGATTCATGTGAATTGGAAGTTGTGAACAGTGAAAATAGAACCTCTTAAATCGATTCAATACTCGTGTGAATCGATTCAAGCCATTCCAGTAGCTCCTGAATCGATTCAAGGGGATGTGTGAATTGATTCAAGCAACTCCAGTAGCTCATGAATCGATTCAAGGGAACCATGAATCAATTCATGACAGCAAATCTGCTGCATAATGCAGAAATTGCACAATTTCCCAACTTCCAACCACCCTAACTCTTTCATATGGATTCCAATGGCCACCAAACTTTAACACCACCCAATATACATCATTTATGACGTGTAGCCACTGGCCGCACTCAAAAATTCCCAAAAATAAGGGACTTATGCGTAGAAATGCGTCTAGCCTATTTTAAGGTCATTTTGTGCAACTCAAGGGCCAATTCTCAATGGAATTAGCCCATTCCAGTTTCTACAAGTTCTAAATCATGCATAGGTGCTATTGAAACTATTTCGTGGCATCCAAACATAGTAGAACTCAATATAGCCCTACCAGTTCCTTAGTTTTGCATGAACATCATAAACACAACCTGTGACATCCTAAATTAATTTACATTTATTGTTATTCGTTTTATTAAAATTCATGATAACTTTTTTTCATGATTAAATAATTTAATTATATCATAATTTAAGAAAATATTTATTTTTACCAAAAAGTTCCAAAACTATAATTATAAAACCATTTGAAAGTGTAAAACATCATTTAAATTAAAAATCTAGAATTTTAGAAATAGAGGGCCTGACGCTACGCGTCAGTCCCGCGCTATGCGTGAGCTCCCCTACACAGCTCTGACGCTGCGTGCCAGGCTGATGCTACGCGTCAGCATGACAATAA
This sequence comes from Clitoria ternatea, assembly GCA_037962975.1. Taxonomy (NCBI): domain Eukaryota; kingdom Viridiplantae; phylum Streptophyta; class Magnoliopsida; order Fabales; family Fabaceae; genus Clitoria; species Clitoria ternatea. The sequence goes on from CM075669.1 coordinate 186,315,296, forward strand.
CAGCACCAGATGCTGATACATAATTTAAGCCAATCGGCCAACTTCTCACCTACCCAATTGGTCCGTTTTAGGTCCGATTGCTATGAAACTTCACGGACCACATGTTTTCCCCGTTCCGGAATTGTTGGCTTTGTCCTTTCACCAAAATTCCATCATATGCGCAAGATATACACAAAATGTAGTTTAAACCCTTTTTGTACAAAACCCTTGCACCCAACACCCTAATTGGGTTCCAATTGGCCCAAGGTCACTACACACAAATCCTGAATGTCCTAGAGGGCCTATTGGTACCTTTCGAGGGTCCCGAAACCCGCAGGATCTCCATTTCACCCATTCATTTCCTTAAATCCACCATAAATCACTATATGCATGATTATCTAAATCCATTAAATTGAACAACACATCATTCAAGTGTATTACATCCACATATCATATCATTCATGCAATTCAACAGAACCTGCCCATATCAATCATTCACACAACATTGGCTCTGTGCTGCAATTTATAATAATCAACACATTATGTAACAAATCATCACAATTCGAATCACCAACATCATCATCAATCATTTATATCTGCATCACATCACCTACTAACTATTTCACATTCATTATCATCAACATACCAACCTAAGTTTAACTATTAACCAAAGCATAGTATAATTAAGTCGTCCCACATAGTTAATTAGTTTATTATACATATATTCATATATTACATCTGTTCATTCACCCTTGGCATCGATCCTCCGCTTGGCGCACCTCCGGGGTATTAGCATTCTCCCTGTCACTGGTCATTAAAATTAAATAAGCCACAGCAAGGGTAAGTGTTTAGCATATCATAATTAATATAGGATAACAAAGAAATATTTAAAATACCTAATCGATTAAAGCATTATAATACCTATGAATTTATCGCCTTACTTTTACACTTATAGTTCCATTATCATTATTAGCTTATGTTTGTGATTTCCTAAACCCAACTCGATATCCTTAACATTATCTATCATATACTATAATTACCATCAGTCCTAAAACTCATCAGGATATATATTGTAAACAATAGTCCATATTTCTTCATGACACATTTATCAATCATCAAACATATATTCCATAACTGACTCACATGCATCTGACTCCTAGTATCCAGATACTAAAGGATCAGCCTTTAGCTGGGGGTCCTACATGACACCCTGTGGATCCTGCTTGGTCCACCGAGTCCTACTTGACTCTCTACCTCAACCACTGGGTTCTACTTGACCATCGGGTAGCTCAACTGGGCACAAAGGCCACTGGAGCCAGAAAACGAGGGGCTACACATACCGTCGGCTATCCCACACCACATAATCACATAACCAATCATATCATACATGGCATATCATCAATATATCTCATATATATAGTCAGACACTGACATACAATCATCACTCAGGTGACCCACTTGTCAAGCCCATCATCATAAGCCATGTTACACATTCACACGATCATCATCTTATTTATTCTTGACACTCTCATCAAATTATAAATAGTAACATCAACAAATGTCATGTCACACCCTTCCAAGACTCAAACCCAAACTTCCCAAGTTCACAAAACTTAGAATTAAAGTCCCAATCATCACATGTAAACTCAGTTTCTTGAGAGAGAAAGGAGAAGAGGAAGAAAGAATTAAAATTAGGGATCCCATTGGTGTTACCTTAGTCCCGATTGCTCAAAACCACTATAAATCAATACTTCCCCCAAGGCTCAAGCCAAATCACATTAGAGAGGGGGGAAAATGGAAAAGAAGCTCACGGGTTCAATGTTTGCATGTCCCTATTTTAATCTAATCACGACGCTGACGCTATGCGTCCCACTGGTGCTATGCGTCAGCTCACTAATTTGTATCTGACGCTACGCATCCCAGCCACGCTACGCGCCAGGGTCATGATTCCATTTTCCTTAAAATCCCCTTTTAAATTTCATTTCCCTTTTTTTCTTTATTTATTATTATTTTAAACTCAATAATATCTTCATTTAATTCTTACCATTAAAACATCAAGGATGTTACACAACCTCACATTTTGAACAATTCATCCATTCATGGATTTCCATCAACAAATAAATCATGCCCATCAAAGGGACTTGAAAACTTTCATTGTTATCAATTACATATATGATTCTCAAAATCAATAGTTCGCCAAGCATGTCATTCATCACACAACTAACACAACTATGACAAGGAAAACACAAGCATTGTCATATACATTAATCATCAATTATTCAAATCATGTATTTGAAATGTAAACTCCTCTCCTACCTCAAGAGAAGAATGATGATTCGTATGTCCCGATCATTCCGCCTCATTTCCCAGAATACCATCTACACCAACACACATACATATACATACATACATACATACATACATACATACATACATACATACATACATACATACATACAATCAACAAGTCATCTCAAGGCATCATCATAATTCTAAACATTTGTCAACATATTATAAAGCTTAATTAACAAGTCCTAAGCTTGTCAAAGCACCAATTTACACAATTGTGTTAGTTTTCGGGAATTCTGTTCTTAAAACCAAGATTTTCTAAGTCTTAAGGGTAAGCCACACCCAACATCAACAATATTACATCCTTTATCAAAAGGGCATCCAATATTACATAAATCATCTAAATGTCATCATTGTCACCTAAGATTCAACATGGTTATCTTAGCCTCCAATAAACCATCATTAATCAACAAATCCAAATGGCACTCATCATGGTCTAAGACCTCATCAACCACAATTTTATTTCATTAATCCATCATAAGCACTATGATTTTGGTATTCACATTTATTCCTACACATTTCATAACAACACTCATCCATAAGTCTCATCCTTAATGATTCATCATTACTATCATTATTCCTCATCTTGAATAACAACACTCACATTAAGTATTATCTATTCACTTTCAATTCAACCCTCCTAGTCATAATATATGCATTTTCCCTAAATTCTTAGGGCTAGGGTGTCGCGACCAAGATCGCGGCGGTGCGGCCCTCCCTTTGAGATAAAACGAGTTATTACGAAACAGGGAGTCGCCACCAATGTTTTTGTCCATAGGAAAAACATTGGAAAAAAACTAAGTTCAATAAAGCACTGGTAAAAAAATGAGATTCAAGTTCGGGAGTCGGTTACGAGTAGGGAAGGTGTTAGCACCCTACATCGCCTATCAAAAACAGTACCAAGATTGAAAACACGCAATATAAATAGCCTTATAAAAATGTTTTATTTCTTCCTTTTTTTATTATTATTTACAAAAATAGGGGAAAATCAACAAGACGTCATGTCTAAATTGATTCTCATGGAAGTGATAAAAGATGGGACAATTAAAAACATAAAAAAATAAAAAATGGGAAAGGTGGGCCCGATAGGATTTAAAGTCCTGCTCCTACGTATTCTTGAGTTACCAAGAAATCAGGGTTACGTAGTTCTTGATGAGGATTTTAGGAAAGGACTAAGAGATTAATGGTGGATGATGTTTTTGAAGAGAACTCATACAAGGCGAAGTTCTTCACACGTGTATTAGTTCTATGGAGACTGTGTAGACGAGAGTACACCCGTACGACACTGATAAAAAAAATAAAAATAAAAATAAAAAAATAAAATAAAATAATAATAATAATAAAAATGATAATTACAATTTTTAGGCCAGTACAAACAAAATGTATGAAGCACTCATTCTTGTTAATATTTATTATGAATCCTGGTGGGGGATTAATTCAATTGTCAAAAATTAATTAATAATTGAAAAAGGAATGGGTCCATCAAATAACAGTTAATTAATTAGACGGAAAAATAAATAATAACAAGTACTGAAAATGAGGAACAGATTTTGATGAGTGACTAATCTGATCAATGGAAATTAATTACTAATTAAAAGGAAGCAGACCCATCAAACAGCAATTAATTTTGACAAAAAATAAACAAATACAAGCTTTAAAAAATGAGGAACAGAATAAGACCAGTGTAGTGAGAGAGCTGGACTCCGGTGTGACGAGAGAATAGAACACTGAACAGTGTGGTGTGAAGGGATGAGGTGCTGGACGGTGTGGATTTGAGAGGTATTGGACGGTGTTAGAGGGACTGTGTTGGTGTGACTGGACGGTGTGGAGAGGATGAGGGACTGTGTTGGTGATTTGAAGGAGGACGGTGTGGACTCGAATTTTAAGGGGGCTGGACGGTGTTGAGAGGATAAAGGGACTGGGCTGTACGGTGTTGAGGGGCTGTACGGTGTTGGTGAGGAGAGAGATGGGCGATGTGAGTTTGAGGAGCAGTCAGTGTGAGCTGAAGGGAGAGGGATGGTATGGGTTTAGAAGAAGGACGGTATGGTGAGGATTTGAGGGAGCTGGTCGGTGTGGTGTCTAGGAGAGGGACGGTACTGGGAGAGAGGAGAACGGTGTGGAGAAGGAGAGTAACAGCGTGGTTTTTAGGGGAGAGGGTCGGTGTTTGAGAGGTAGAGGACGGACAGTGTGGGTTAGGAGAGAGTGAGAACGGTGTGGGAAGAGGAGGACGGTGTTGAGAGGGAAGGATAAGGACGGTGTGGATAGGGAAGGACTATGTGGGTGAGGAGAGTGAGGGGCTGTACGGAGAGGAAAGGATGGTGTAGATGAGGGAAGGAGGGACGGTGTTGATGAAGGGAGAGTGAGGACGGTGTGGATAGGGAAGGATGAGGACGGTGTGGAGAGGGACGGACTGTGTTGGTGAGGAGTTGGTCGGTGTGGGATTTAGAGGAGTTGGTCGGTGTAGGATTTAGAGGAGAAGGACAGTGTTGGTGAGAAAAGAGGGACGGTGTGGGCTTTAGGTGGAACGAGAGCTGATGTGAATTTGAGGAGAGGGACTATGTGAGACTTTAGAATGGTGTTTCTTCTCACTAAAAGAAAATACTTCAGAGTTCTCTCAAAAATGAAGGCTTCAGGATCCTTTTCTTCTTTTTCGTTGTGGTATTTATAGAAGTCCCAGGTGTGCTGATTGCTTGAACAGCCTGGCCACCAATGATTTTATAGGGAACAACAGCTGATGACTAACTTATTATTTTAGTTTTGTTTGTTATCAGCCACCCCACAAAATTAGCAAAGCAACTTGGATGGTGTGTTGGAGAAACGGCCTGGATCTTGACAATCGTAGGGAATGGAGGCTGGTGGGAATTCTTTATTATTTTCCTCCTTCGTCTTGTTATGAGCCGCCTCCCATAATTCAAGGATCCACTTGGATAGTAGGAATCCAAATCAGCAAGGGTAATCGGTGGAAAATATGGGTTGGTTTTCTCCTTCTGACTCGGATTTAGTGCCTCGGTCGGTGTACACCCATAGTGGGAAATAATCCAAGTGGAAAAAGTGTTGTTCATACATAAAAGACCGAGTGAAAGCTTTGCTCGGTGTTGCCTTACTGGTCGGTGTTGGGTTGCTGTGAGGAGCTGGACGAGCAAAGCAATTCTGATTGGAACACTCAATCAGAACTGAGTGAAAAGTGGCTCGGAACTGACTGAAGGGTGACTCAGAACTGACTGAAGAGTAGCTCACTCGGTGCTGACTGAAGAGTGGCTCACTCGGTGCTGATTGAAGAATGGCTCACTCGATGCTGATTGAAGAATGGCTCACTCGGTGCTGACTGAAGGGTGACTCAGAACTGACTGAAGGGGGACTCGGAACCAATTGAAAAGTGCCTCATTCGGCATAGGTTCATGCCCTCCTTCTTTCTCATGTGACCCACTCAGGATCGGGAAGTTTTCATTCGAATGGTTCAATCGGCACCTCCTAAAATGTTTCACTTGGCTATGTGAAGGGAATTTAATCACTCGGAGAAACTTGTTCGGATTTGCTTGGGAGTCATTCAGTCGACTCTTTCTTCACTCCACTCGGAAACATTCATTCAGAAATCTGACTGGCTTCTCACTCAGAATTTCCTTCAGTCGTCAATCATTCCATTCGGTTGTACAATCGGGAGTCGTCCTTGTTTCTTCAATCAGCATGGAACTTTGAGAAAATCTGATGACTCGAACGTATTTACTTACTTTCCAATCAGGATAGTTTCATTCGTCAATCATCCTTTGGATGTGTTCACTTGGAACCGACCCTACATTCCAAGTCAGAATGGTTTCACTTGACAATCAATAGTTCGGATGCATTCACTCGGAGTCGGTCTTATTTTCCAATCAGGATGGTTTCACTTGTCAACCAATCCCTCGGATATACTCACTCGGGAGTTGGCTTTCTTTTCACTCGGAATGGTTTCAATCGTCAATCAATCCCTTAGATATATTCACTCGGGGGTTGGCTTTCTTTTCACTTGGAGGTACTTCAATCGGGAATGATTCACTCGGATGTATTCATCAGGCATCGGGCTTGCTTTTCATTCAGACTGGCTTCAATCGGGAATCCTTCACTCGGATTTATCCAATCAGTAAATAGTCATTCAATAACAGTCCCTTTTTCATTCTGAGCGGTTTCAATCGGGAATCCTCCACTCGGAAACACCCCAACCGGTGACAATTCACTCGGCAACGTCTCAGTTGGAGACATGTTACTCGAAACGCCTTTCCGCTTGAGCAGGATTCCCACTCGCTTGAGCGTTCACCTTTCCGCTTGGGCAAGGTTCCCACTAGCTTGAGCGAGAACAGGCCAGAGGTCAAATTCTTGATTCAACACAATCTCGCTTGGGTGAAACCACCACCCGCTCGGGCGAAAACAGGCCAGAGGCCAAATTCCTGATTCACCACAGTCTCGCTTAGGCAAAATTCCCACTCGCTTGAGCGTAATTCCCACTCACATCACCATATATCAACATACCACTCGGCCATGTCTCACTCGGAGACTCCTTACTCGGAAATGATCGTTCCGAGTCATCTTACTCGGAAATGATCATTTCTGAGTCAGAATTCTTTTTTTTCTTTTTTTTAATTCTTTATTTTTCTTTTTTTCTTTTTTCTTTTTTTCTTTTCTTTTTTTTATTTCTTTTCTTTTTTTTCTTTTTTTCTTTTTTTCTTTTCTTTTTTTATTTCTTTTCTTTTTTTTCTTTTTTTTCTTTTTTTTCTTCTCTTTTTTTTTCTTTTTCTTTTTTTTAATTTTTTTAATTCTTTTCACTTGTGGATTCCCTATTCTTGGTGACGAAAATTCCCTATTCTTAGTGAAAATTGACTGGACCAAAATAGGTGTTCATAGATGCCCCTCTTTACTTCTTTTCCATGAGGAAAAGCATGAAGTTTCTTCTTGCTTTTGAAATGGAAAGGGAGTAAAGACGTGAACACCATTGTCGATGTCATGCTGACTCTAATAACCAGGAGTAACAGATGAGGGTGAAAACCTAAGAATTGACACTTGAATCTTTTTCTTTCTTTTTTTTTGATATAAAGGATTGCCCTAGTATCTTGAGCAGCCTAGAAATGGATATCCAAAGCTTTGGAGAAAAATGAATGAATTGGGGTGTGCTTGGAAATTGTCTAGGCAGGGAATTTCTAAATCTATGACTGGAAAGTAAACGGCATGGGTATTGCCTCTCAGTGAACAACAAAAGTAAAGGTGAGGGTGTTGCCTCTCGGTTGACAGGAAAAGAAAAAGGTGAGGGTGTTGCCTCTCAGTTTACAGGAAAAGTAAAGGTGAGGGTATTGCCTCTCGGTTGACTGGAAAGTAAAAGGTGAGGATGTTGCCTCTCGGTTGACAGGGAAAGTAAAAGGATGCCATTTGTTCAGCGACAGGAAGGTAAAGGGGTGCCATTTGTTCGGCGACTGGAAGGTAAAGGGTGCCATTTGATCGGCGACAGGAAGGTAAAGGGTGCCATTTGATCGGCAACTGGAAGGTAAAGGGTGCCATTTGATCGACAACTGGAAGGTAAAGGGTGCCATTTGATTGGCGACAGGTAGGTAAAGGGGTGCCATTTGATCGGCGACAGGAAGGTAAAGGGTGCCGTTTGATCGGCAACTGGAAGATAAAGAGGTGCCATTTGATCAGTGACTGGAAGATAAAGGGTGCCATTTGATCGGCGACAGGAAGGTAAAGGGTGCCATTTGATCGGCAACTGGAAGATAAAGGGTGCCATTTGATCAGTGACAGGAAGGTAAAGGGTGCCATTTGATCGGCAACTGGAAGGTAAAGGGGTGCCATTTGATCGGTGACAGGAAGGTAAAGGGTGAGGGTGTTGCCTCTCGGTTGACTGAAAGGTAAAAATTGGGGGAGCTAACAGGACGTCTCATCCGAATTAACTCTCTGTACCTAAAAGCTCGGGTGATGCCCCGGTTTGTCATGATTGAAGCCCTTGGCTGAAAAAGAATAAATTTAGGGTGATGCCCTAGTCTGAGATGGTTTGAAAGAATCTTGGGGTATTGCTCCTTGTTTGAAAGAAGGAGGCCTGGGGTGATGCCCCAGATTCTGGAAATACCTAAGGTGATGCCCTAATTTCGAAAGGTCAAACGAATTTCTAGGGAGTTGTTCTTTTACTGGAAGAGTGATCTGGGGGTTAACAGGACGTCCCGTCCAAATTAACCAGGATCTGGAGCTTTCCCAGTTTTTTTTTTGGAAAACTTGAAGGAATTCTGGGGTTAACCTTTTACTGGAAGAGTGATCTGGGGGTTAACAGGACGTCCCGTCTAAATTAACCAGGATCTAGAACTTCAGAATGATGCCCCAGTTTGGAAGAGAGATCTGGGGAGAGGCCCCAGTTTGGAAGAGATATCTGGGGAGATGCCCCAGTTTGAGCTTTTTTGGAAATTCGGGGTACTGCCTCTTGACTGGAAGAGTGATCTAGGGAGATGCCCCAATTTGAGCTTTTTAGTGAGAGGAGTATGATGGGTGCTAGTTTGGTAATGGTGAACTCACTGGGAAGGATAAGTCTTCTTAAGCATGATCAAAGAAATATCCTGGTTGAGGGAGCTGAGTCCATTTTATGGTTTTCCTCGGGGGGAACCCTCGGTCTGTGTTCCACTTAGGTACAAACGGTGGGTCTTGCTGGGGGAAAGCTTTGGCAAATACCTGCTTTTGGATGATGGATTCTGGTCGTCCCCTTTAACAAGGAAGTGAGTTAGTATAAAAAGACTTACAGGTAAATCTTCCCTAGCGACTAGCTTTTTAAGGTAACTCATGGATGAAATAGAAACATCTTCGGACTTTGGTGAGCGTATTTAGCGGAGATGGTTATGCTTATACCAAGCGAAGTCTGGCGCTAGGATGCATTTCGTTCCCCATAACTTTACGCTCTGTCGTTTTTAATTTCAAAAATTTCTTTTAGGCAAAAACTCGTTTATTCATAAAATTTGGTCATGAACATGTAAGAAGAAAGGAGAATTTTATTTACAAACATCAGGTATATACAGTGATGATGAAAATGAAACACAGAGATGTGATAAGATATAGAAAGGGAAAGGCCGATATATCCTCTAGTGATCTTCTGTGAGTAATGAGAAATTTGACCCTTTATCACGACTTCGTGTTCATCCTCTGATTTTGCTTCTGAGGGCGTAATTTGACAATGACCCTAATACCTGTTTTGACCTCCTTTGTCTTTGGCTTGAAGGGTTTATGTTGCAGAGTCGAGTTTGTGATTCAGTCTGAACCGCCCTTTTAGGTTTTCGACTCATCTTGTTGCTCTAACTTTTGCCTAGGCCGCCTTTTCAGGTTTTCAACCTAGCGAGCTTTTTCTTCTTCTCTTTTTTTATTATGCAAAGTATTTCTTCACTACATCGGCATTGACAGGCATTGGCAGGTCATCTCCATCCATGTTGGTAAGTATGAGAGCTCCTCCGGAAAAAGCCTTCTTTATAACATATGGTCCTTCATAATTAGGTGTCCATTTCCCTCGGACATCTTTTTGAATTGGCAAAATCTTCTTGAGGACCAAATCCCCTTCTTGGAACTTTCGGGGGTGCACTTTCTTTTTGTATGCCCACTTCATACGTTTCTAATACAACTGACCCCGGCAGAGAGCGGTTAACCTCTTCCCGTCAATCAGATTCAGTTGGTCATATTTGGCCTGGACCCATTCAGCTTCTTCCAATTTGGCCTCCATGATCACCCTAAGGGATGGAATTTCCACTTCAAATGGTAGTACAGCTTCCATTCCGTAAACCAAAGAAAATGGGGTTGCCCCAGTTGAAGTTCGCACCGAGGTTCGGTATCCGTGCAATGCGAAAGGGAGCATTTCATTCCAATCTTTGTAAGTTACTACCATCTTTTGCACTATCTTCTTGATATTTTTATTAGCTGCCTCGACTGCTCCATTCATTTTTGGACGGTACGGAGAGGAGTTGTGATAGGAGATTTTAAAGTTTTCACAAAGCTCCTTTATCATTTTGTTGTTTAAATTTGTACCATTGTCTATGATGATTTGGCTTGGTAGGCCATACCGACATATCAGCTCACGCTTGACGAATTTGACCACAACATTTTTTGTCACATTAGTGTACGAAGCTGCCTCTACCCACTTGGTGAAATAATCGATGGCCACCAGAATGAAACGATGACCGTTTGAGGCTTTTGGCTCAATGGGCCCAATTACATCCATACCCCACATTGAAAAAGGCCATGGTGTCGTCAAGACATTTAGGGATGAAGGTGGTGCGTGAATGTGATCAGCATAAATCTGACATTTATGACACCTCTGTATGTAAGCAAAACAATCTGCCTCCATAGTCATCCAATAATATCCAGCTCTCAGGATTTTCCTTGACATAGCATGCCCATTTGTATGAGTTCCGAAAGATCCCTCGTGAATATCTTTCATGATTCAGTTTACCTTGACAGTATCAACACACCGGAGGAGAACGGAATCATAATTCCTCTTGTATAGCACGTTACCACTCAATAGGTATCCCATAGCTAGCCTTCTCAAAGTTCGTTTGTCATTATCTGTGATGCCTTCGGGGTACTCTTGGCATTGGAGGTATCTTTTGATGTCATGATACCAAGGCTTGCCATCCGGTTCTCCTTCTATGACCTGGCAATGGGCAGGTTCTTGCTGCTTCTTTACCTCAATGAGAGGCACTTCGTAATCATTGCTGACTTCGAACATAGCGGCTAGGGTGGCTAAAGCATCTGCCATTTGGTTGTCCTCCCGTGGAACATGATAGAAAGTAACTTCATCAAATCTTTTGATCATCTCCTTGATGTAAGCATGATAGGGAACTAGTTTACTGTCTCTAGTTTCCCACTCATCTTTTAGTTGATGGATAACCAAAGCAGAATCTCCATAAACTTCCAGAACCTTTGTTCCCCTGTTCAGAGCCGCTTGCATTCCTAGAGAACATGCTTCATATTCCGCAACATTGTTGGTGCAATCAAAACACAACCGAGCGTAAATAGGGATGAATTCCTTATCAGGCAAGATCAGGATAACCCCAATTCCATGCCCTAGCACGTTGAAAGCCCCATCGAATCTCATGATCCATCTGGTTTCCTGACCATCTTCTTCTTTGAAGAGGGCCAAAATATTCTCATCCGGGAAATCATGCCGCATTGGTTGGTAAGCCTCAATGGGTTAGTGTGCCAAGTAATCTGCTAGCACACTTCCTTTGATTGCCTTTTGGGTGACATATGTTATGTCGTATTCTGTCAGTAACACTTGCCAACGGGCAATCCTCCCAGTCAAAGCAGGTTTTTCAAAGATATACTTGATGGGATCCATCTTAGACACCAGCCAAGTAGTATGATTGAGCATGTATTGCCGTAAGCGTCGGGCGGCCCAGGCCAATGCACAACATGTTCTTTCAAGAGATGAATACCTCATCTCGCATTCGGTAAATCTCTTGCTCAAGTAGTAGATGGCACATTCCTTCCTTCCAGTCTCATCATGTTGACCTAACATGCATCCCATGGATTCATTCAGCACGGTCAGGTACAGGATTAGCGGTCTCCCATGAACGGGCGGTACCAAGACTGGTGGCTCCAATAAGTACTGCTTTATCTTTTCAAATGCAATCTGGCAATCTTCATTCAACTGCCCAGGCTGGTTCTTGCGAAGCAATTTGAAAATCGGCTCACAGGTTACCGTCATTTGGGAAATGAATCGGGTGATGTAATTCAATCTTCCCAAGAACCCTCGGACTTCTTTTTCAGTATGAGGAGGAGGCATTTCCAGAATTGCCTTGACCTTGTCAGGATCAACTTCTATTCCTCTCTCATTCACGATGAATCCTAACAATTTGCTGGATCTTACGCTAAAAGTGCACTTTGCGGGATTCAATCTAAGCTTGAATTTCCTTAACCTTTCGAAAAGTTTTCTCAGATCAGCAATGTGCTCTTCCTCAGATCTAGATTTGGCAATTATGTAGTCCACATAGACTTCTATCTCCTTGTGCATCATGTCGTGGAAAAGAGTCACCATTTCCCTTTGATAGGTGGCTCCTGCGTTCTTCAATCCGAAGGACATTACTTTGTAACAAAAGGTGCCCCACAGAGTGATGAACGTGGTTTTTTCCATATCTTCCTGTGCCATCTTGATCTGATTATATCCCGAAAATCCATCCATAAATGAGAAGATGGAGTGCTAGGCTGTGTTATCAACCAGTACGTCAATTTGAGGTAAAGGAAAATCATCCTTAGGACTCGCCCGATTCAAGTCTCGGTAGTCCACACACATCCTTACTTTCCCATCTTTCTTTGGAATGGGAACTATGTTAGCTACCCATTGTGGATACTTAGCTACGGCTAAGAAACCAGCATCAAATTGTTTTTTGACTTCTTCTTTGATCTTAAGAAGCATTTCTGGTTTCATTCGTCACAGCTTTTGCTTGATCGGCAGACATTCCGGCTTTAAAGGCAACCTATGTTCTACAATGTTATTATCCAAACCCGGCATATCTTGATATGACCATGTAAAAATGTCTCGAAATTCCCGAAGCAATTTAATCAATTCACTCTGCCGCTGTTTGCTCAAGAGGGTGCCTATCTTGACTTCTTTATTTTCCCCTTCATCTCCCAGGTTAATGGTCTTCATCTTTTCCTGATGAGGTTGAATTTCCTCATCTTCCTGTTCCATTAATCTTGTCAATTCGGGCGAAGGTTCAAAGTCTTCCTCACTCTCCTCATAGGTGTAATCATTCAGATTATCAGAGTTATGAAATAGAACCGAGTTCTCATTATTCTCAGAAGAATCGCTTTCAGATCTGCATTTGGTGTTATATTATAATGAATGAAAACAAAGAAAGACAAGCAAGTGGAAGGTTTAAAAGAAAGAGATTGAACAAAGATGAGGTATGAAATTGGACTACGTTCATTTAATTTAATAAACAAGCAAGTTTTTGCCCTTATTACAAAATGGATCCCAAAGCCTTAGGCATAGCAAAGGGATCAACAAGTTTTGAAAACAACAATTACTTTGACTGAGGATTGATAGTTGTGGGGAACTCCATGATTTCCCAGTTGTCCAGTTCTTGACCGGGTGAGCAAGCATGCACCAATTCCACATCATAGCTGGGCCCGTCTCTAACCATGGCCACCTGACCCGGATATATAATCCTGGCGCTCCTGAAGCTTTGATAGAGGTCACAGATAGGGATTCTAGCAGTTTTGAATTCTTGACCGGTAAGGCGAGCAATCCTTCTCTCCCTTCTTTCTTCTCCTACCCTTTTTCTATCAGCTGTTGTAGGCTTGTACCCTAGACTGTATCTATCCTTATTTTCTGGGAGGCATATAGGTTGGGTTTTTCCTTCCAATTCTCGTCCTAACCCTCTCCCCAGCTTGTATCCTTCTCTTAACATTGTTTTTGCAACCATTAGAGGCACTTTTGGGAAAGACGTCTTTGTAATGCTTGTTGCATTTGCTACCTCTAAAGCCTGAAATGAGGTTTTGAGTGCTTCCTCGGTTGCTTCAATGTATGGGGTGTTGGCAGGTTTGCTGACCAACAAGTCCTCTTCTCCAAAGACAATCACCAACTTGTTGTCAATGATAAATTTCAACTTCTGATACAGGGTGGAAGGGACTACCCCAGCCGAATGGATCCACGGCCGTCCCAGCAAACAATTGTAAGCGGGCGTAATATCCATGACTTGAAAAAGGATTTAAAAGGTGCATGGTCCAACCTGTATAGGCAGTTTAATTTCCCCCATAACCTCTCGGCGAGTTCCGTCAAAAGCCCGGACTACCATAGAACTGGGTCTTATATGTGTCCCATCAAAAGGAAACTTTGCCAATGTAGATTTTGGCATCACATTTAGGGATGACCCATTGTCAACAAGTACCTTTGCCATGATATGGTCTTGGCATTTTACGGAGATATGAAGGGCTTTGTTGTGCCCTCTTCCTTCCACTGGTGTCTCGTCATCCGTAAAGGTCAGATAATTGTTGGCCACAATATGTCCCACTGTGCCCTCGAACTTATCTATGGGAAAATCATGGTTCATATGTGCCTAACTTAAAACCTTTATCAGCATGTTCTGATATGGTTCGGAATTCATCAATAAAGACAACAGAGAAATTTTTACCGGGGTGTGGTTCAATTGGTCCAACACCTGGTAATCACTATGGCGGATGAATCTTAGAAATTCTTAGGCTTCCTCTTCAGTTACAGCCTTCTTTGCTTCACCAGAGGATTCTCCCTTCCCAGGTCTGACCTCTCCTGTAGCTTTGTCAAGTTTTGATTCTAGGGGAGCATATACTCTTCCACTCCGGGTAACACCCCCAATTCCAGCAATATTTGTGACAGGGGATGATGGTGTAGGATCAACTGCCTCAGAACTAATAACAACCACATCAGTGCCATACTTCCACGGCACAGCTCGTGAATCCTTGTAAGGAAACAGGGTTGGTGCGTTCACCGTGATGATAGTTTTAGCAGGAGTCAGAGCCACCGGTGCATTTTTGTTGTAAAATATGACTAGAGGCTTTGGGGCTCGAACTCGGCTTTGCTCTTGTATCATATTTATCCTGCCTTCACTATGCCTGCAAACTTCTATGATATGATTGTCCATAAGTCCTTGAAGGGCTTTTTGGAAGTCCCTTCACTTTACAGACTGGAGGTCATTGCACTCTTCATCCCATGATCCTTCTATCAATCCCATCTTAAGCATATGGGAGTGAATCATTTCCAACGGCATTTGGATGTCCTCAACCTTGGAAATACATTCCTCATCTCTTTCTACAGCGTTAACACCTGGTCTCCCGTGGTTAGGCAGGGGATTGGTGGTCACATTTGGGCTTCCCTCTTTGAAGCTTATCCAATCAGCTCTGATTAAATCTCTTACCTTAAACTTCAGTGCCAGGTAATTCTCGGTGGAATGCCCCGGTGCACCGGCGTGGTAATCGCACCGCGCATTCGGGTCATACCCTCTGGGATAAGGTAGCTGAAGTGGTTTTAGAGGGCAAGGTGCTACCAGTGTGGTTTCAATAAGATGGGGGAGAAGCTCAGTGTAGGTCATGGGAATTGGATCAAATTGCACTTGAGTGTGGTTATTATTCTGCCTCCTCAGATTTGGATTCGGTGGGTTTATTTGTGGTGGTTGGTATGGTGCTTGTGGTGGTGCAGGTGGTCGCATAATAGGTGGTCGGAAATGTGGTGGGTTCGAATTTGGGATTGCAGCCACATATGGGTGTGGCGCGTTATGATAAGTCGACGGAAAGGTGACGGGGGTAGGTGGTCTGGGCTGGTTCCTTCTTTGGTTATGAGAGACCAGCTTAATCTCTCCCTCTCTTCTCTTACCTTCTCCAAGTAAAGGTTTTCTTGTTGTACCAACCCCAGATGGGCCTCGAGTAATCTTCCCAGTTCGCAGGCCATTCTCTATTCTTTCTCTGATAGTGACGATGTCGGAGAAATGGGATGAAATGCTTCCAATCATCTTATCGTAGAAAGGTGACTGGAGCGTATCAATAAATGTGGAAATTACCTCTTTCTCTGATAGAGGCGGGTCGACCTGTGCTGCTACCTCACGCCACTACTGGGCGTACTCTTTAAACGTCTCGTTGTCCGTTTTAGTCATGTTTTGTAACTGTACTCTATCTGGCGCCATATCCAGATTATACTTGTACTGTTGCATGAAAGCATCTGCCAGATCCTCCCAACAGCGTATACGAGATCGTTCAATATGATTGTACCAAGTCAGAGGTGCTCCAGCCAGACTATCTTGGAAACAATGAATGAGTAGAGGGTCATTGTAAGCATGAGAAGCCATCTTCCGGCAGTACATGGTAAGATGGTTCTTTGGACAGGTTAGCCCCCGATACTTGTCAAATTCAGGCATTTTAAATTTGGGAGGAATAACAACATCGGGAATCAGGCAAAGTTGTGCAGCACTGCCCATTCCAAACATGTTCATTCCTTCCATCTCTTTTAACCGTCTTTCCAGGAAATCTAATCTTCCCTCCTGGGTAGCAGCAGTAGCACTTGGACCTGCAACAACATAATGACTAGTACCCCTAATTGGCTGGTCGACATACGCCGGGTTTGTATTAGGCATTGAGACGTGGGGTCTGGCTGTTGCTTGAGCAGCTTGCGGTTGCATGGCTTGTGTATGGATTGGAATCGTTTGAGGATCCCGGACGGGTGGGACATTTGGTTGAGCCGTATGAATGATTGTTTCTTGATAATCAGGCTCTTCTTGAAGCGGTGGGAAATAACCCGGTGGCAATCCATATTGCGGAAAGGGTATGGCATTACCTTCCTCATCTATGTAGATAGGTTGCTGGGTGTCAGCAGGGTTTGATTTCCTAACGTGAATAGTTAGGGGAGGCGCAGCTGGGTTTAAGCTTGGCCCTCCAGCAGGACCCTGAGTGTGTTGGGGAGTGGATGGTCGTTGTCTAGCATTTTCAACACCTGCTGAAGAATCCCTTCTGTGACTCTCCTTTCAAGAAGCTTGGCCATTTCAGCCATTTGCTCTTTCAGCTGATTGACTTCAGCTCTCAAGCTCTCATTTTCTTATTCCATTTCAGCCATGAGTCTTGTATTAAGCCTAGTCGCGTAAGGATGTCTACCCGTTATGTCTGGGAACCACAATATTTTGTTAGAAAAATAAAAGAAAACAAATAAAGAAAAAGGAAAATAAAAACAAATGATATTACGCAGGATGTGATTCTGAATTTAGCGTGTATTCTCCGACCGTTCCTCAGAACGTCCCGTTCAAAAGTACTAGGTAAAGCAGTAAAGCAGAAATTAACATGAGACAATTGTGAAGGCAAATTAATTCATCATTCCATTCTTCCGTAGAGGTACAATATTACTCGAAAGGTTTGATTACATTTTAGCCATCCCTGGCCCGGGCAATCATGGCTCTCATTTTACAAAGTCTTTCTTGGCAATAATTCAGAAATGACGATATCTCTTTTGGGGTGGATAGAGGATTGATCATGCCTTCGGCCTGTTTCAACATTGAGGGAAAATCTTCCAAGATTCCATTGGCTAAGTATGCCAACTTGGCGAAACGGTCCATCGATAAATGAACGACCTCGTCCCGTTGAGCTAACTCAGTCCCCAAGACTCGTGTGGCCTCTTGGCAGCGTTGCTCAGCATCACAGGCCTTTTTCTGTTCATCATGCATTTCTTGCTCATAGGCCCTCATTATTTCATCAAGCTATTGCTCCAATTTGTGGACCTGGGTTTGCAGCATTTCCTTCTGCACCAAGGTCCCTTTTTCTTTTTCTTTGGATTGTGCCAGCATGTTTTTCAGAACCTGTTTTTCGGCTAATATGGCGTCGCTCTGTTGTCCTTTCATCTTAAGCTAAGAATTAGCTGCACGAAGGCAATGGTCACGTTTTACCCTATAGTCTTTGTCAATCTTCCTCTTCTTTCGCATTTCGTCCATAGCATGTTTCCCCTCGGAATTCTCCTTCCTCTGAAGGGCGCACTCTCGTTGACATTTCAAAAGATCTTCTTCTAGCTTTTGATTCTTTGCCATCAACTCTTCTATTTGTGCTTTTAGAGCCATGGTGGCCTTATCCTCCATGATGAGTGGCGGACGAAAATTATTCGTGGATTGGTATGAAGGACTTTTGAAGGGCAGTTTCACAATGGAGGCCCTATTTAGGACCCATTCAAAATATTCAGCCCCTACAGCATGGCTTCGTGCCCCTAATTCTTTTCCCATTCTATGGACCTTCTTCCACGCATTGGCTATATCCTGAACAGCGGTTGTGTAATTCCCTTTTGCATAGTACAAGATGAAAGGAGTAAGCAGTTGTTCGTTCGGTGGCCCGAATAGAGGATAAGCCAACTAACGCTTTGCAATAATAGGGTTGTAGTTGATGCATCCTTGCGTGCCCATGAGAGGAACATTCGGATAACCTCCGCAACTATAGATGATTGACTCAACCATTAGCCATTGAGGATACCACCTGACTTTTTCAGCTGTAAGGCTTACGAGGTGATTAGCCCATTCACGCCCACTCTTCACGGCCAATTGACACAATTTCAGATCAGAAACCGAACACTCGGCTTTACATATCTGAGGAAAGATGTGAGATGTGAGCCATACGTATAAAACGGGCAAACAGCAAATGATCCTCTTTCCCCCTTGCGTGTGGCAGAAATCCATGGTGCAATACACATTAGCCAACATGGCTGTGACGGGATTCTCGAGCCGATGCTTACGAGCCAGGAAGACAGCAACGACATTATAATCTACGTAGTTGTCTAAATTAGGGAACAAGACAACCCCATAGATAGTGAGGGCTAAAGTGTCCATAAAAGCCTCCCATTCTCCTTTATCAGCCAGGATCTGCATATGCTTCTCAAGAAATTCTCGAGTGAACCCGAGAACTTGATTTCTATTCATTTGCACATTCCTCAATGCTTCGGGAGAGATTCTCAAAATACGGGCAACTGAAGCGATTGTGGCATGATGGTCAAGATGGCGATAAGGAATTTGACCTTCCACTTGTAACCCCAATATCTGCTCAAACTCTTCTATTGACGGCGCTAGTTGAAAATCTCTAAATATGAAACAGCGGAGGGGTGGGTCATAAAATTATGCCAAGGCTGTAATTGCTTCGATTTGGACTTCCACCTCCAATAGTTTTAAGATCTTCCCATATTTCCTAGTAAGGGCCATCTTTTGAGTCAGACTTAATCTTTTCCCCAGTACTTGTAGGCTACCTGTATCAACCTTCTTAGCTTTGAGATGTAATATTTTCTTCAACTCTGTCACATCTGTACCATAATTGTCATGTTTCATGTTAATTTCCATACTTGCTCAGAGATACTGCCAATTTCTAAATCGTTCCCTGTGAATACCGAAACAAAGAAAAGGAATCAATTATTGTTACGTTTTGAAATTCATGTTTTTCCCAAAGATGTAAAAAAAATTTTTTTGGGAAACATTGATTTCTAAAACTCATGTGAGTCCAAGTCGCAGAAAACATAGATTTTCTTAATCGTCATTGATGCCCCAGTTGAAGGGTCACAAAGTTGTTTCTTTTGATTTTTTTTTGTTTTGACGACAAGGAAAATCTACAACTCAGGACTTAGAGGTGCATGATCAAAAGAGAATTATCCATCCACTCGAAGTATACTGGGTGTTTCGGAAATGAATCATTGTTTTCGAAATAGAGTACCCTCAATGGGTAGATAATTCATTCATTTGGATTAAAAGGGAGAGTGAAAATGACATAAGGTAAAGTAAAGCCTGCCCTTTTGTTGCCTAGGTTGGGTTTTGCTGAAATTCTTTTCTAGGACCTATGGCTTGTCTAAAAGTGATTCTCCATACCGGGTGGCTTATACTAGACATCTAGAAGGTCACCAGAGCCAAGATCCTACCCATGACAGAGACGCAACAGTGGGGAGTCCACTAGGTGCGTATATCATGAGAGGTCGAACTCTAGGTGAGGTTCTCACGAACACCGGATAGGAAGTACATCCCATACGATTCTGTTACCAACCCCTCCTAACTTAAGCTTTATTTGGGGCCCGGGTATAGGGCGCCGCTCATCAGTGTGTGCAAAAATGTGAGTGTAGTGTGTGAAAGGGCATTCAATACCTTTTACCTTACCTCATTCTGCACAAAGAACAAACACAGAACAAATATACAAAGTTCTCTACCCTAGAGTTCAATGATTGCAGAAAAGTAACATGGTCCTCTACCCTAGGGTTCAACAAACATACAAAACATAGACAATGACACGAATAACAAGATACAATTAAAACAAGAACAAACATTCACAACAATTAACAGAAAATAAAACAAGGGGAAGAAATCCAAGTTAACAAAGGCTATATAAAAAAAACATGCGCTTTCAATCCAATTGGCCTGACTCACTTATCCTTCCCCAGTGGAGTCGCCATCTGTCGCGACCGGTATAGCGGCGGCGCAGCCGACCCTTTGAGATAAAACGAGTTATTACGAAACAGGGAGTCGCCACCAATGTTTTTGTCCATAGGAAAAACATTGGAAAAAAACTAAGTTCAATAAAGCACTGGTAAAAAAAATGAGATTCAAGTTCGGGAGTCGGTTACAAGTAGGGAAGGAGTTAGCACCCTACATCGCCTGTCAAAAACAGTACCAAGATTGAAAACACGCAACATAAATAGCCTTATAAAAATGTTTTATTTCTTCCTTTTTTTATTATTATTTACAAAAATAGGGGAAAATCAACAAGACGTCATGTCTAAATTGATTCTCATGGAAGTGATAAAAGATGGGACAATTAAAAACATAAAAAAAATAAAAAATAGGAAAGATGGGCCCGACAGGATTTAAAGTCCTGCTCCTACGTATTCTTGAGTTACCAAGAAATCAGGGTTACGTAGTTCTTGATGAGGATTTTAGGAAAGGACTAAGAGATTAATGGTGGATGATGTTTTTGAAGAGAACTCATACAAGGCGAAGTTCTTCACACGTGTATTAGTTCTATGGAGACTGTGTAGATGAGAGTACACCCGTACGACACTGATAAAAAAAATAAAAATAAAAATAAAAAAATAAAATAAAATAATAATAATAATAATAATAATGATAATTACAATTTTTAGGCCAGTACAAACAAAATGTATGAAGCACTCATTCTTGTTAATATTTATTATGAATCCTGGTGGGGGATTAATTCAATTGTCAAAAATTAATTAATAATTGAAAAAGGAATGGGTCCATCAAATAACAGTTAATTAATTTGACGGAAAAAAAAATAATAACAAGTACTGAAAATGAGGAACAGATTTTGATGAGTGACTAATCTGATCAATGGAAATTAATTACTAATTAAAAGGAAGCAGACCCATCAAACAGCAATTAATTTTGACAAAAAATAAACAAATACAAGCTTTAAAAAATGAGGAACAGAATAAGACCAGTGTAGTGAGAGAGCTGGACTCCGATGTGACGAGAGAAGAGAACGCTGAACAGTGTGGTGTGAAGGGATGAGGTGCTGGACGGTGTGGATTTGAGAGGTATTGGACGGTGTCAGAGGGACTGTGTTGGTGTGACTGGACGGTGTGGAGAGGATGAGGGACTGTGTTGGTGATTTGAAGGAGGACGGTGTGGACTCGGATTTTAAAGGGGCTGGACGATGTTGAGAGGATAAAGGGACTGGGCTGTACGGTGTTGAGGGGCTGTACGGTGTTGGTGAGGAGAGAGGTGGGCGATGTGAGTTTGAGGAGCAGTCGGTGTGAGCTGAAGGGAGAGGGATGGTATGGGTTTAGAAGAAGGACGGTATGGTGAGGATTTGAGGGAGCTGGTCGGTGTGGTGTCTAGGAGAGGGAAGGTACTGGGAGAGAGGAGAACGGTGTGGAGAAGGAGAGTAACAGCGTGGTTTTGGGGGGGAGAGGGTCGGTGTTTGAGAGGTAGAGGACGGACAGTGTGGGTTAGGAGAGAGTGAGAACGGTGTGGGAAGAGGAGGACGGTGTTGAGAGGGAAGGATGAGGACGGTGTGGATAGGGAAGGACTGTGTGGGTGAGGAGAGTGAGGGGTTGTACGGAGAGGAAAGGACGGTGTGGATAAGGGAAGGAGGGACGGTGTTGATGAAGGGAGAGTGAGGACGGTGTGGATAGGGAAGGATGAGGACGGTGTGGAGAGAGACGGACTGTGTTGGTGAGGAGTTGGTCGGTATGGGATTTAGAGGAGTTGGTCGGTGTGGGATTTAGAGGAGAAGAACAGCGTTGGTGAGAAAAGAGGGACGGTGTGGGCTTTAGGTGGAACGAGAGCTGATGTGAATTTGAGGAGAGGGACTGTGTGAGACTTTAGAATGGTGTTTCTTCTCACTAAAAGAAAATACTTTAGAGTTCTCTCAAAAATAAAGGCTTCAGGATCCTTTTCTTCTCTTTCGTTGGGGTATTTATAGAAGTCCCAGGTGTGCTGCTTGCTTGAATAGCCTGGCCACCAATGATTTTATGGGGAACAACAGCTAATGACTAACTATTATTTTAATTTTGTTTGTTATCAGCCGCCCCACAAAATTAGCAAAGCAACTTGGATGGTGTGTTGGAGAAACGGCCTGGATCTTGACAATCGTAGGGAATGGAGACTGGTGGGAATTCTTTATTATTTTCCTCCTTCGTCTTGTTGTGAGCCGCCTCCCATAATTCAAGGATCCACTTGGATAGTGGGAATCCAAATCAGCAAGGGTAATCGGTGGAAAATATGGGTCGGTTTTCTCCTTCTGACTCGGATTTAGTGCCTCGGTCGGTGTACACCCATAGTGGGAAATAATCCAAGTGGAAAAAGTGTTGTTCATACACAAAAGACCGAGTGAAAGCTTTGCTCGGTGTTGCCTTGCTGGTCGGTGTTGGGTTGCTGTAAGCAGTTGGACGAGCAAAGCAATTCTGATTGGAACACTCAATCAGAACCGAGTGAAAAGTGGCTCGGAACTGACTGAAGGGTGACTTAGAACTGACTGAAGAGTAGCTCACTCGGTGCTGACTGAAGAGTGGCTCACTCGGTGCTGATTGAAGAATGGCTCACTCGGTGCTGACTGGAGAATGGCTCACTCGGTGCTGACTGAAGGGTGACTCAGAACTGACTGAAGGGGGACTCGAAACCAATTGAAAAGTGGCTCATTCGGCACAGGTTCATGCCCTCCTTCTTTCTCATGTGACCCACTTAGGATCGGGAAGTTTTCATTCGAATGGTTCAATCGGCACCTCCTAAAATGTTTCACTCGACTATGTCAAGGGAATTTAATCACTCGGAGAAACTTGTTCGGATTTGCTTGGGAGTCATTCAGTCGACTCTTTCTTCACTCCACTCGAAAACATTCATTCAGAAATCTGACTGGCTTCTCACTCAGAATTGCCTTCAGTCGTCAATCATTCCATTCGGGTGTACAATCGGGAGTCGTCCTTGTTTCTTTAATCAGAATAGAACTTTGAGAAATTCTAACGACTCAGACGTATTTACTTACTTTCCAATCAGGATAGTTTCATTCGTCAATCATCCTTTGGATGTGTTAACTTGGAACCGACCCTATATTCCAAATCAGAATGGTTTTACTTGACAATCAATAGTTCGGATGCATTCACTCGGAGTCAGTCTTATTTTCCAATCAGGATGGTTTCACTTGTCAACCAATCCCTCGGATATATTCATTCAAGAGTTGGCTTTCTTTTCACTCGGAATGGTTTCAATCGTCAATCAATCCCTCGGATATATTCACTCGGGGGTTGGCTTTCTTTTCACTCGGAGGTACTTCAATCGGGAATGATTCACTCGGATGTATTCATCAGACATCGGGCTTGCTTTTCATTCAGACTGGCTTCAATCGGGAATCCTTCACTCGGATTTATCCAATCGGTAAATAGTTATTCAATAACAGTCCCTTTTTCATTCTGAGCGGTTTCAATCGGGAATCCTCCACTCAGAAACACCCCAATCGGTGACAATTCACTCGGCAACGTCTCACTTGGAGACATGTTACTCGGAACGCCTTTCCGCTTGAGCGGGATTCCCACTCGCTTGAGTGTTCACTTTTTCGCTTGGGCGAGGTTCCCACTCGCTTGAGCGAGAACAGGCCAGAGGTCAAATTCTTGAGTCAACACAATCTCGCTTGGGCGAAACCACCACCCGTTCGGGCGAAAACAGGCCAGAGGCCAAATTCCTGATTCACCACAGTCTCGCTTGGGCAAAATTCCCACTCGTTTGAGCATAATTCCCACTCACATCACCATATATCAACATACCACTCGGCCATGTCTCACTCGGAGACTCCTTACTCGGAAATGATCGTTCCGAGTCATCTTACTCGGAAATGATCATTTCCGAGTCAGAATTCTTTTTTTTCTTTTTCTTTTTTTATTATTTTTTTTAATTCTTTTCACTTGTGGATTCCCTATTCTTGGTGACAAAAATTCCCTATTCTTGGTGAAAATTGACTGGATCGAAATAGGTGTTCACATAGGGTCTCATCAAAAACCCAACAACCATTACTAATAACCATCAATCATCATCATTAACAACACCTAAACATAAATTATCATAGGTTTACACTTAAAATCATTTCTTATAGCATCATTACTCATTTCCCCCAATTTCTAGAGTTAGAGTTCCATTAAAACCCAACAATCACCAATAATATCCATCATTTTCCACCTCAATAATTGCCATTTTCGTGTAACCATGTGCACCCTCACAAAACCACACATTTATCATACCCCACCTTAGGGCTTCACACATTAATGGCTCTCCCAAACAACTCACATGCATTAAACACTCACCTAACAATCATAACCCCAAAACCTAGGGCACAAGCTCATTAAAAATGGTGAAAAACTTACCTCAACTGAGAAAAGAGAGTGGGTGCCAAGAGAGGGAGAAAATGTGACAAAAATGCAAGAAAAGATAAAGGAGAGCTTCAAGCCATCATGTATCCTTCATGGTCCATGGTGCAAATGAAAATGGAGAGGGAAATGCACACCTCCACCACATAGGGCTTTTGAGAGGAAGAAGATGAAGAGAATGAGAGGGAGAAGAAGTGTTTTACCGTTTTATGACAAACAGGATTTTCATTCGGGTTTTTGTTTTAAATTTTAAATTTACCCTTCATTTAAATTTTAAATTTTAAATTTTCACACATAGATTCTTTGTTTTAAATTTTAATCCCTTCATTAAAACTTTACCATTTTATGACAAATAGGATTTTCATTCGGGCTCAATACTTTATCCAAAAATTATTCCGAAAACATATTTGGATTCACCATAATATTCTTAACAGCCCTGACCAATGGTACCTCAATCAGAGAAACTTGGTCCGACACCCATATTTTAATCGGGTTCAATTTCATCTCATTAAGTCTCAATATATTATGAATATCCATAATAAATCCCCATTTAATTATTTCTAAATTTTTAGGACATGAATCAACTCATATATAATTATTTACCACTTATCCCTTTCAATTAATCATTTTTATATATTTTGGGATCTTAATGAAATTTGTGAAATTAGGATTAAGAAATTTGGTAGTCGCGTTTCTTATTAAATGTCAACCACATAACCTATGATACACATTTGGAAACACTCATTTTATGGCTTCTTTCGTCTCTAGATCCCCATCAGTTATCACACATTTTGGTGTTTTTCCATTTATTGTAATCAAAAATTGTTCCAACAACCAAACATAGGTTGGAATCATTTCATCTGAAACAATGGCACAACTAAACACACAAGTTTGCTTATGATGATTCACACCACTAAAAATCACAACCAGGCATTTGTATTTATTTCTCTTATAAGTAGCATCAAATGCAAGCACATCACCAAAAATCTGATAATCCTTCTTACTAGTTTCCTCATACCAAAACAAATGAAGTAATCTTCCATCTGCCCTAATCTTATGACTCCAAGACATATACGGATCAACATCATGAAGGGAAACCAAAAACTTTTCTGCCTCAACATCTGACTCTTCTAATCTCCTCACTTTTTGTATCTCATTATACATGCCCTGTAACACCCTTATTTTTATTTTAATTCATTACAGAAAATTTTATATTAAAATCTAGATAGAATTTGACCATAGACCTTTAGAATTTTTTGATCAGTATATTATTTCAGAATTTATAATAAAACAAATTATAAAAAATTATTAAAGAAAAAAAAATGAAAAATTTCTTTTTCCACCCCCTAAATTACTATTTGCACCCCTTATAATTCAGCCACCTTCATGAGAATTTTCATTGTGCAATTTTGAAATTTTCAAACTTTGCACAGTAATCTATATGAAATTTTCAATTCTTGGACAGTACTTTTATAATAAAATATTGAAATGCACAGTAAATCTTAATGTTATAAATAGAGGGGCGAGGCACCGAGAAAACCATTAATTTTGAAAACATAGTAGTGTTGGGAGGAGAATACTAAGTGAAGAAAGGAAGATATTTTCCAAAGAAAAGAGGTTCTTTAAAAATTTTGAGGTAATAATAAATTTCTTTTATATTCTTTTATGATTAAAAAGGTTGTTTTTATATCACTTAAAAATCTATTTTTATACTAGATATAATATTATTTTAAGTTGTTATTCTAAATAGTAAATTACTATGTCAACAGTAAATTTCTATTTACAGTTACTATTTACGATCTATTATTTACCGTTACTATTCCTGATTTACTATTTACCGTTACTATTCCCGATTTACTATTTACCATTACTATTCATGATTTACTATTTACTGTTACTATTCATGATTTATTATTTACTGTTACTATTCATAGTAACTATTTAAAATTTACTATTTACCCTTCCTGTTTCAAATAGTAATCTAAATTTTCATCTTATAACCATATTAAAATGAAATTGGTATGTTTTAGAACTCGGAGACGAGGTGTGCACGGACTTTCCATAACAAATCAACATACAAGAGGTAAGGGGGAGTGAGATAAGAATATAATATGGGAAAACATAACAATAATGGAAGAAGTCCCCTACTCCTTTTAACTATGGACAGTTATTATATTTTTAAAGTAATATTTATTATCATATTAAGTAAATAAATAAATACAATTTATTCAAAAGTTTAAAATATTTGGATGAATCATATTGATTAAACTAACATAAAGTTTGAAATATTTGGATGATTTATTAACCTAACATACTATATCATTAAGATTTGGACTGCTATGGACTTCAATGGACTGTTATGGACTTATATGGACTGAGTTATACCTTTGCATTGATTGGACTATGATGGACCTATATGACCATTGGACTATTTTGGACTTGATATGGACCAACTAACATCATGACTGGACCAATACGACTTAAAATGAACTTTAATAATTAAGACACCTTGAATAAATTGTGTTGATTTTATATAATAATTGTGTTATTTTTATTTGATTTATTTGTGAATGATTATTCTGTGTTGTTATGGAGAATGAATATCTAGCAAGCAAGACAAAGCTAAAACTCTGTAAGAATTTACTTATCTCTAATATTTTACTCTCTCTCTCTCTCTCTCTATATATATATATATATATATAACAGTAAGAATTTTATTTTCAAAAAAGGTATAAAATATTATACAAAATTTTCAAGTACTATGGTTTTAAAGATTGATAATTCCGAATTCAAGTTTTAGTAATTGATTTTGAATTGACCTATAAATTTTCTAAGGAAGGTTTTGAAATATATTTAAGGCTTTGACACTCAAATTATGATGAGATTTGATTTGTGATTAGAAAAGGAACTGTACTAAAATTTTATATGTGTGATAGAACTTATTTGAGAATTTAAAAATGTACAGTTTATTGGGGTGACTATGTCGTGATTCGTAGGCCCCGATAATATAATTGATTTTCTAAAAGCCTTAACCAACTAAATACACGAGTAGTTCATTCATCATGAATCATTAAAGAGAAATAAGAATGATATTGTCTAGGGACGGATTATAGAAACCGATGATACATCAGAGGAGGCTTAATTGCGAGCCTTGGGATGAGAGGGTGTGAAAGGGTGCTTCAGGGGACCTGGGGTCACTCCCTAGTGTCAGGTACTTTCATAATAAAAACCTTCTTAGTCTGACTAGTCTCTAAGTATTTCCATGCCAGTTGAGTTGTTCATGTTATTATTATCCAGAATTATGAAACAATGTAAACTCCTGGTTGGCCAGTGTAAATTAAAAATTTAAGGGCCCGCATATATAAGTAAGTTATGATGAAGATATTGCATAACATTCATACATTCATACATTCATAATTGATTTTGTATGTGATTGTGATTGATATTATTATACTAGTTTGTAAAAACTCTTCATTGCTTATGTCCTATTTGAGAATGTTATATTTTGTTTCTCACTCCTTTCTCCGTGTTTTTGTTTCATATGTTTTAAATTGATGGTTCGTATAGAGGGAAGGATCGAAGAATCCAGGCAGTAAATATAGCACGTTCTAGAAAGGGAGCTCTGTATGAATACCGTGGTCCAATGAATAAATAATGTCATTAAGTAACTACTCTTGGGCCATGGAGTTTCCTCTCTTTCTAATAATGTTTAATATTTATTTTTCTTCAGATGAATGTAAAACTACCTTATAAATTTTTAATGATATTCATGAGGTATTTTAGAAATGATGTATGTAATTTATTCTGATAGTTTCTTTTAAACAATCATATTTTTAGTAAAAAAAATTATGATTTTTTTTAGAATTTATTGAGACGTAACAGAGGGAGTTACATGTCCCTACGTCGAAAGCCAACCATATCGTACCTCCCAGACTGTTGTGCCGCAAATGTGTTATACACCTTCATCGTACTAATCCCACTCTTCCTTATGGTGTCCATTTGAACCACATCAGCATCTAGTATTTTCCAATGGGATCTTAATAACCCACTGTAACTATCTGTAACATCCTAAAATTTGTGAAAATAATTAATTGAGAGGGATAAATATTAAATAATTATAAATGGGTTAATAAATGTCCCAAAAATGTTGAAATAATAAAATTAAGGTTTATGAGGATTATTTATAATTTATTGAGGCTTTAAGAGTTAAGATTGTACCCGATTAGAATATAGGTGTCGGGCCAAGTATCTCCGATTGAGATGTCATTGGTCAGAGCTGTTAAGAATATTATTAAGAATCTGAATATGTATTCAGAATAATTTTTAGATTAAGTATTGATCCCGAATGGAGATCCTGTTTATTATAAAATGGTAAAATTTTAATGAGAGGTAAAAACTTAAAAATAAACTCTCCTTCCTCTCTTATGTTTCACGACACTTTCTCCTTCTCCTTAGGCATTCACTCTTCTTTCTCTAGAACTCTCATTTCCTCTTCACCTTTCTTCTCCAAAAACCCTTGTGTGGTGTGCCCTCTTTCTCCTTCCATTTTTGTTGTGCTTCAAGCTTGGAGAAGATGATAATGGTGTCTTGGAACTCTCCTTCTCCCTCTTATTTTCATGCACTTTTTCTCCCATTCTTGGAGCTCTCTTTGCTTGGCTTGAGGTAAGGTTTCCTCTCCATTTTCTTGAGTCTAACATTAGGTTTTGGGTTATGGTGGTTGGGAGAGTGTTTGATTTTATATGGGTTGCGTAGGAGAGGCAACAATGGTGTGAAACCCTAAGGTGGGTGCTTTTAATGTGAGTTTTAAGTGGGTATTATGGGTACACGAAATTAGCATTTAATGTGGTGGAGAAAGATGAGCATTGAGGATGGTTGTTGAGTTTTTGATGAAACCCTAACCCTATAATTTAGGGAAATTTTGAAATATGAACGGATGAGTGTTTAATGATGTTAGGGGAAATGATTTTAAGTGTAAACCCACGATAAATTATGTTTGGGTATTGTTAATGATGATGGTTATTGGGTGATTTTAAAGGAAAACCCTAAGTATGGAAATTGGGGCTTTTGGCTTAATTGATAGTTAGAAATGATTTATGCTCTTGGAATGAGTTTTTGGGAAGGATAAGATTGATTATTGATTGATGATGATGAATTTTGAACTAAGATAATGATATTGTGTTTGTGATGATCAATGATAGAGGAATTAATGAAATGGACATAGTGGGTTGATGAGTTATTGGGCCATGATAAATGACATATGAAATTATTGATTGATAATGGTTTTAAAGGAGCTAAGAGGCTCATGATGAATTTGAATGGAAAATAGATAGTTTAAGTAATGATGAAAGAGATGTTGTTGTTGGGTATGATTGGTCCTTTGAGACTTAGAGAACCTTGGTTTTGGGAAAAGAATTCCTGAAACCTAACATAAGTATGTGTGATGGTGTTTTAGCAAGTCTAGGACTTGATATTGAACTCTAAGAGATGTGTCAATTATTTAAACTTGTGATGATGCCTTGTGTTGGATCACAAATTGAATACATGTATATTTATATGTGTTGATAGGAGATTATATTTCAGAGAATATGGCAGAACTTTTGGAGCGTGTGAATCATTACGATTCTTCCCTTGAGGTAGGAGAGGAGTTTTACATTCCAAATGCATGGGTTAAATAATTAGTGAGTTATGTATATCATAATGCTCATGCTTGCCTTGCCATGTTTATATTGAAATGATGAGATGAATGGAATTAGATGAATGAAATGGTTGGAAAAATGTTGGTTTTGGAAATTATATGTATATGAGATGATGAATGTTTAGTTGTCCCTTGATAAGAATGAAGTGTTGTTGATGATTAACCCACGAGGGGTTGAAATATGTACATGTTAATGAACCATCCTTGAGGGTATGAAGTGTATGTTTGTGAATTGAGAATTTATGTGGATGATTGGCATTGAATGTGATAGCCATTATAATGGTAAGATTGAAAGATAATGCATAATTGAGGAACTCATAGAGTCAAATTGAATTTTATGTGATTTTGATGGCATGTGATAGTTCTAATAGCCCATATATGTAGTTTATGACTTGTAGGAATTAGAATGGGCCAATTCCAATGAGAATAGGTCCTTGAGTTGTATAAAGTCAACCGGTAAAACATAATTATAAGCATAAGTCCCTCATTTTTAGGAATTTTTGAAAGTGGCCGGTGGCCACACGTCATAAATAATGTATATAAGTTGGTGTTAAAATTTAGTGGGCATTGGAATTCGTATGAAAAAGTTAGGGGGATTAGAAGTTTGAAAATATGACATTTTCTGCATGAAAAGAGGTCTGTATTGTCATGAATCGATTCAAAATAGAGTTTGAATCGATTCAGAGGATACTAGATGGGCTTGAATCAATTCATACGAAGGCTTGAATCAATTCAAGACTCACTAGATTTACTATTCCTTAATTTCACAATGCTTGAATCGATTCATACGGGGTTTGAATCGATTCAAGGCTCTCTGTTTTCACTGTTTTGAGCTCCTGAAAGGTATGAATCGATTCAGGGAGTGTCTGAATCAATTCAAGGCCCTCTGTTTTTCAATTTTGGGTCTTAAGAATGCATGAATTGATTCATGCAAGGGCTGAATCGATTCATGGCCCTGTTATGACCACTGTTATGTTGTTTTTCTAACTATTATAATCTCTTTGCTATTTTTGGCCCGTTTGGGCATCTTAATGACATTTTTGGCCTCTGACTTTTTCATGAAAGTTGTAGATAATAATGTTACAGAGGTGTGAAAATTGGTCTTACCTCAATTGGAGTTTTCTAACTCTCATGAGGCATAAAATACCAAACCCACTACATTGTAAAACTCAAGTTTAAGAGGGTTATGAACCCAACTTTTTATTATTGCCAAATTGGGACTAATAGGTGATATTTGTGACATGTCCCTCTATTTTTGAGACTAAGAATGAACCTTTCACATGTCTTAATGTTGAATTTGTCATGGGCTCATTATTGCCCAAAACCCTTTTTATTATGTAAAAATAAGTGATTTCATTAGGGGTACATGTGTGGTATGTCTTAGTGGTGATTGGGAAATGGCTTAAGGCATTGGCAAGGTATGTGTATGCCTATGCTATATTATGAATACATGTATGCTTCACCACTATTGAGATATTATGAATCATGATGAAAAGTAAATGATATGGTTATATGACACACCTTGTGTGATAATGAAATTAATAAGGAGAAAATTGAATGGCAATGGGTTATGTAAATCAATAAACTTGATATGATATTGATGATGATTAAAAGTGGATAATGCCACACGTACTGAATGATAAATGTTAATGTTGAATGAAAATGGATGTTGTTGTGAACATGCCCTTGAATAAGTGGTGATGATTATCATTGATGATTGTGATGCCATTGTGATTAATGCAAGCATTGACTTGTATAATTGAGATGCAATAATGATTGATCAATATATGTTCAGAAATACCTTGTTGGTTTCCATGCGTGGATTAATGTTATGATGATTGATATGTTTTTGATTACCATACGTGGTTTGATGTAAATGTGAATGTTGAGCCTTGAGGGGCATTATGAGTAATTGTATGCCAATGATGACAAAACTAAATATATAATATACCCCTAAATGAGAGGGTGAGGAATCCTTGCAAGGTTAAGATTTGGCATATGCATTGTTGCATTATTGCATTCATGGCATAGCATAACATTGAATATATGGTTGCGATCACAATGATGAAAGTCTTGCGGGACTATATGAGAGGGAGTAACCCATGCGTGGTGGGAAACCAATATATGAATGAATGAAGGTGGTTGCGATCACCAATATATTGAGAATGATGAATGTGGTTGTGATTACTAGTATATGGAAATGAGAAAAATCCTGCGGGATTCTATGAGGGGAGTACCCCATGCGTGGCGGGAAACCAATGTGACATGAAGAAGGTGGTTGCGATCACCAGTGTTAGAAATGAAATTGGTCTTGTGGGACTATGAAGGGAGTACCCCATACGTGGCGGGAAACCAATATGAATTGATTGATATGTGGTTGCGATCACAATGAAAAATCCTGCGGGATTCTATGAAAAGGGAGTACCCCATGCGTGGCGGGAAACCAATATGAGATTGATTATAAGTGGTTGCGATCACTTGAGATACCATGTGCGCTTGGGTGATTGAAATGGATCCATTGCATATGCATTAAACAATTGACATATGCATTAGCCATAGGTACATGGCATTTGAGATGGAGATGACCCAAGAAAGATGAGGACCTCTTGAGAGAGTGTTAATTGAATAAAGATTTAATGACTTGATGTTGATAATTATGAATGCCCATAATGATGTAGGGCTATGTGAATGTGTATGTGCTTGTGCTTGTGCTTGACATGAATTGTGAATAATGAGGCTTGTATACCTAAGATAATATCTTGATGATGTTTTAATGATGAATTGATGATTTATAGCAAAGCACACATGTTGGTTGAATACATGTACACATAATCACAATGTATTTATATTCGTCATTTTGAATGTATAACTCACTCTCCCGTGTTGTTTCCTTTTTAGCATTATGATGCAGGGTTGTCATGGGATGAGTTTGGGTTTTTGAATTAAAGCTCTCGAAGAAGGTAAATAGTGGTAACGGAATGGCTTGGCCGACATCGATTGTTAAAGATGTTGTAATGAATTAAATTATGAATGATGATATCGATGATGGATGCTCTGTGAATATGTATTGCTTAATATATGAATGAATAATTATGATAATATATATTAATGGTGATGATATTTGAATTGATACCATTTGGTGAGGGATGTCTCAAGTAGAAGCTATTTATAATTGATGATGTATGATTACAATTTAGGTGCGTAGTCGATTGTGGCCTAATAGGCTTATGTTATGAAATTGCATGATTGCTTGAGCCTTTTTCCATATCTTCATATATGGAACTAGGTGGGTTCCCCATATACATACTCTTCTTCCACTGCAAACTCAAATTATTTTGTATACATATGTGGGCGTTTCTTTGAACTAAAGCTTTCTAGGAAGGTAAATAGTTGTAATGGAAAGCCTTGGCCGGCAACGACTATTAATTATGTTGTGATGAACTAATTGTTTAAGATGATAGTTGATAACCATCGATTTGATGATATTGTATGGATGACAATGTATATGGATGATGTATTGATATTTGGGGTATCGAGACTTATGCCCATTTTGATAGATGAAATGATGCTGGATATGTAATCCTTTTGTATATGTACAAGTATTGATAATGCATAAGCTGAGGTTGAATTTCATGATAGGCAATGAATGATATTTGGGTGCTTGCTTGGTTGTGACCTAATAGACCTATATGATGTGGTTGCATGATTGCTTGAGCCTTTTTCCATATCTTCATATATGGAACTAGGCGGGTGCCCTACATACATATTCTTTTTCCATTTTAAACTCAAATTATTTTGCATACATGTGCGGGCGTTTTGATTTGCGATCCAGTTTATAAATTATTAAATCTCACTCTTCGGTTTTCTGTGGTTCGGGTCTTGATGTAATCGTTGTGGTGTTTTGAAATTACTTTAAACACAAAAAAAATTTACTCACATTTTTATTAATTATTATCTTGATTACATCGGGATTCGGGCTCAGAAAATCAGGGTGTGACACTATCCCGCACCAAACAATGACTATGACCATCCAAAAAATGACTCACTATCCATTGTCTACTTTGTGAATTTAATTGAATCTGCATTTCTACCAGGCAGCAAAATTGAGTCTTACGTTTGTGCTTCTTTCGTCTATTTGGAAGGTTAGTATATTTTAGACGCCTGAAACCTTCACTTGAACAAATAAATTGGTACCTCACTAACTCCCCATACTTATCCTTTTGGCTTCTATTTTCCCTAACATTGAACCCATTTATTTTCACATATTGGTTATAAAACATGTATACTTCTTGAATATCAAAAAAATGCAAACGCGTAACTTGTGACGGTGACATTTCCTTCATTTTCTCAAGCACATCACCAAAAGTTTCTCCCAGTAGCTTTCAATTCCACATCCTCCTCCATGTTTTGCCCAACCGTGTTTTCTAAATCACCATACCGATCATTTACATTTGTCTACATAAATCACCATTTTAATTCAAATATTTCAGAATATATTAATCAATCAAAATGTACATCACCTCTAAATTAGGTAAACCAATGTTTAGTATAGAACACAATTTTAAAACGAGCACGCACCCGATTTCCTTCTCCACAACCAACATCCATATCTCTTAGCAAAGGCAAAGCTCTCTCAATAATTTTCAGAATTTTAGAAACTAAAGTAACTTACTGCAGAGGGAGAACAACAGTATGTACTGAATGCTACTTTACAAATACCAAAAGAACCTTCACTTTTCATTTATTCACAAAATAACCAATGCCTCTCACGGATTTCATAATGCTACAGTTCCTGTCCACATGTTAGCTGAACTTAATATTTGTGCCATTAAAACCAATTCGTGACCGTTGGATTAAATCAACAACCCACATTATCACACACTCAATCCTCTAATTCGGTCAACCACCCAACTTTGATTTTTTTGTGAGGATGTTAGCGCGACCCGTTATTAACTGTTAGTGTACTTACCCATTTGAATAAACAAATAGGTTAGTTTGGAGTCAGATGTAGACCACTGAAACTGATGTCCTAAATAGGAAATTAACACAAAACTTATCTCCACTGTTATTTCTCAACTTCATAATTATCAACATTCAACTTTTGTGGATCAAAATAAAGTACCAACCTTAGTGCAAACTTCAAAATTGACCCCATAAATATTGCACATCACTACTAAAAAACCTCTGATAGCTACTTCAAGTTAGCGACTGACATATATCGTCGCTAATTAGCGACCTAATGTAAAAAGGGACCTTGAAAAGAAAATTAGTCACCAAATTAGCAACCAACAGAACACCGTCACTAAAATTTACAAAAACTCGTTGCTACTCCCATCCCTACAAGACACACCGTCACTACAGCGGTTGCTAAACTTCCTTTCCTTCTTTTTTCCCCTTCATAGTTTTTTGTTGGCGCCAAATGTTAGCAACAAAATTTAGGAGTCACTAACAATAAGTCAAATGTTAGCAGCGAGTCTTCTGTGTCGCTATCCTGAACATTTTTTATTGTAGCGACGGATGGATCCCCGTCACTACTAAAAAACCCCTGACTAAAAGAATAACTACTATTCATCATTACAACCATCGCTAAGATTTGGGAACGCCCATCGCTAACGATGGTCGCTATTGTTTACCTCCAACTTTGTTTTGGTTTCCCTCCAAGTTATTATTGGCGCTCAACTTAGCGATGACGTAAGGGGCCGTAGCTAATTTTAGTTTACCTTTTAACATTTTTGCCACCCCTATAACTCCATGTTAACGACAGTGAGTTGCAGTTGCTACTAACTACAGAAATGATAGTGACAAAAAGAGGCGCCTAGCTAATTCTAGTTTTCCCTTTAAAATTTTAGCTTTCCCTCCAACTCTATTGTAGCAAAGGCGTTGTGCAGTCGATACTCCCAGCATCTATAGTGACGAATTCCTCGACCCATCATTAAGCCCAGCATTTAGTGTTAGCAACTAAATAGCGACCGGGTTTAACCGTCATTGATTCGAATAAATTATTTGACCCTAACCTTTCCCCTTCAGCAGTTTCTTATTTCCCCTTTACCCTAAATCCACTTTCCTCTCTCAGCCTCCTCTCTCAGGTAGCCACTGTCTTCGTCTCACTCTCTCTATCTCATCGTCAGTCTATCTCACTGACCCGTGGTGCCTTTCAGTGTCTCTGTCTTCGTCTCTGTCCATTGCGTCCACTATCTCTGTCTCACTCTCTCACTCTTTCCATTTCACCATCCCTAAATCCACTTCATTTCACCGTCCACTATCTCAGTCTCCTCTTTCAGGCGTCCACTATCTTCGTTTTCTCTCTGACTCTCTCACTTTCTCTAGCTCACCGTCTCTCCATCTCTTTGACCCGCAGTGCCCCAAGGACCCGCTGTCTCCATTTCACTGTCTACCTCTGATGATCAACATCTGAGGCTTCCCTGGTAAGTCCTCCTACCCTTTCTTCTTATTGAGGCTGCTAGTTGGAAACAAAAATTAAGTTATCTACTTGAATCTCAAACTCTATAGGTATGTTTTTGTGATACGTGTGATGTACTGTTATGCATTTTTCTTTTTAGTTTTCGGTTGGTGTATGCACTAAAAACATAGAATTATAATTGCATCTTTGTAGAAGACTAGACCTGCATAATCAAGATATGTGTAAATGATAAGAGAAATACAGTTGTTTATGGAAGTTTTGTTTATCAACATTGGGAGAATCATAATGGTGTACTTTAACATCCATGAATTAGATTCTATTAAACTTTAATTTTTAGTTGCCTAATTTCCTATTTCTGATCTGATCAGCTTTTAACTTAATTTGTTGTAGTTTGTTCTTGAGAACTTTCGTTATAAAATAGTTTACAGGACTTGAGAACTTTAGTTACAGGACTTTAGTTATAAAAGCATACACAGAAGTTAGATGAATGCAAAAAGCTTGTTGGGTAAAGTTTGACAAGGAATGAATGTTTTGCTGATTGAGTGAAAGGATTCTAACAATATCTTTAAAAGAGTTAATTATTTACCCATTTAATTAAAAGGTTTTATTTAATAATTTGATAACACAACACATGATATTAATTAAAATTTAAATTTTATATAATCCAATTCAATATATAACATAGAAAAGTGAACCAACCTGAAGAAATTTTGATCATATCCAAAATAAAACTAAAATTTGTTAAAGAAAAAATTCAAAACCTAAAATAAACTAACTGAAAATATTTATAAATAAAGTTGGTCCATGTTAGCTCATCCATTTTATTCCCTATTATGCTTATCATTCTCAGTCCCTGTTAGCTTATTATTTTTAATCCCTATTAGTAATTTTAATTTCTCTGAAGGTTTTCTAATATGACACTAGTGGAAAATAGGCCTTTTACACTAGGGATTTTACACCGGTTGTAATATGACCGGTGTAAGAAATAAGGCAGTGGTAATTTTATAAATAATATACAACTTTATACCGGTTGGTAAGGGGGACCGGTGAGGAAAATATACTTTATACCGGTCTAACATTTGGACCGGTGAGAAATAATAAAATTTGTACCGGGCTAATATTTGGACCGGTGAGAAATAACAAAATTTGTACCTATCTTCCATTTAGGACCGGTGAGAAAGCCTTTATTTCACTTTTGACTCTCAAGCTCTCTCTCCCCACACTTGAAAGCCCTATCCCCTGGAAGCTCTCTCTGCGCGTGACTACATCGTCAAAACTCTCTCTCCCCCTTCTTTCTCTTCTCCCTCAAAGCCCTTGTCTTTCTCTTCTCCCTCGAAGCCCCAACCTTAGGCAAAAGGGTGACGGCGTGGTTGATAAACTTGTTCTTCATCTCCATCTCGGCGTACTTGAGTGTTCCCAAACGGATCGAGCGCGTTTGAAGTCCTTCTGCGACTCCTCCCACTGCACGTACTTGATCCAAACGCTGATGTTCCATCGGACAAGGCGAATGAGGTCCTCGAACTCTTTCCGCTTGCGGAGGCGGTACTCGCTGAGCTCAGCGGGGTCGGTGATCTTCTACTTCGGAGGGCGGATCTCAGCCTCCTGATGCTCCCGGGCCTTGCGGAGAATCTGCTCGATGATGATTTAGATGGGAGCAGGAGTTTTGTTTTTGACCTCTGTGTCCTTCTGAGTGAGGTAACCAAGGATTGGATCTGCATCTTTTGGAAGAAGACAATTAGTAAGAGGTATTATTTCCTTATCACATTTTGAAAAAATATTTTTACTGAAGAATTATAGGATTTTTTAAAATTTATTCTCACTATTTTTACAATAAAACCATTAGATGTTTTTGACTTGCTCTCGATTTCTCTGTTTTCTGTTACGACCATGGTTGTCAAACTCTAGAGTCAACTCGTAGACTCTTACGAGTCTACGTTTCTACCTAGGGAAATCGAGTTAACACGCTAGTAGACTCTCACCTGCACAGACTCGGGTAGAAACTTGTAAACTCTCGAGTTTCCAGCGAGTTCACAAGTCTATGCAAAATGAAACCCTAATTCCCAAATTATTAAAACGGCACCGTTTTGGACCCCTGCTTCCTTATTCACGCGTCTCTCTTCTGCTTCGACACTTCTTGCACAGACTCTGCCCCAACCCCTCCGTTCTTCTTCTTGCCTCTGTTCGACGGCGCGACAGCCACCAGCAGGCTCTGACTCTGCCGACACCACTGTTCTTCTTCTTCTTCGTGACTGCAACCGTTGTTCTTCTTCACATCTTGCGTGCGACCCTGCCCCTGTTCGACTACACCCGCGACACCCCCTACATGTCTTTGTCCAATGGCGCCGTGACGAAAACCATCCGGGAAAGGTGTGTGTTTTTGTTGTTTCCTTACTCCTTCATTCTGATTAAAGACCAATTGTTTCTTTCTTCTCATCCTCCTCTTGTTCCTCTATATCCAGCATCTCTGGAACTGCTGGAGATAATGGCTCAAAGGCCAACAACAACACTGTTCAAGCTCCTCTTCAAGCAAGAAAGAATATCCTAGGAAAGAGGTCTAACATTGGTTGGAAACATTGTTCAAACATGGAGTTTGTGTTTGTTATGACTTGTTGATAATTAGATGGTTGAATGTTTAGTTTTTAACTATTTTAGTATGTTATATATTGTTTGGATGCATGCCTAATATTGATTTTATATAATTTTTAGCATGAGGTAAACTCTTACGAGTTTACGAGTCGAGTTAGCGAGTCGAGTCTACCTAGCCAAAACGAGTCTAGGTAGACTCTCGAGTCTGACAACCTTGGTTACGACATAAGGACCCCGTGAATGGTAGGTTATTGGTTCATTCATATTCTGCTTGGGTCCATTGAATTGTTCTCTTGCTAATTTCTGTCGTTTGAACTTTGAATGTCATATTGAAACTATAGGGCCTATAATTTGGCTAAATATGCTTCTGATGAAAATTACAGAGTTGGACACGTTACTTTTATCTCACTGTTGTTGAAGACATAATACATCATTATTGAAATATTTTAGAATTAAGATGAAGCTTTTTGGTTTGGAAGTAGGACTGACATGTTGCTGGGTTTTAGAAATCTTTTGTGTGAAATAGATTCACAAGAATTATTAAGTATTGTGCGGTGCAATGATGAGTTTAATATGCATTGGGAGCTACAAAGCAAGGATTGGGTCTTGAATTTTTGTTGGATATCTAGAAAAAGAAACAAATATTATTGAATAATAATAAGCATATATGTAGTCATTACTAGGTAACTAACTCTCAAGTTCAAAATGTAGGAACTGTATGTAGCAGATCAAGGACACGGTAGCTTTATATGTTTATTTTGTTGACAGAGATTTCACACTTTGAACCACGTTGAACAGGTAGATGCCCCTATTAAGGTTTGATTCCTTATACTTGGCCTTATAATAATGTATACCTTATTTAAACTTGATTCTTTAGAGCAGCATGATATAGAATAGATTATAGACTATCATTGATTATTTTAAGAATTTGCTTTTGGTAATCATCCTTTGTCATTAATTATTACTATTATTTGGGAATTTTATTCTACTTTGAGTTATCTCATTCTAGTTCAGAACATAAAAGCTGTCATAATTGAGCTAGTGGTAAGAGACATAAAAATTGTATTTTTGATATTCAGGGAGTTCAGTTATTTGAATTTGAGTGACTTGATTCAAATTTTGTTTGTAGGCTTGTAACAGCTATGGAGTAATTAATCTCCCATTATATGACTCATTGGGTTTAGTATTTTTGATATTCAAACATTATTAAAATTATGAATAATTCTATATACTATTATCGAGTTTTAGCTACTTAAAATTGTGTCTTCTACATATTTTAATACTGCAAGTCCTGGCTGTCAGCCACAACATTCATGGATTGAGTGACTTTTTATGCATGCATTCATAAATTTGTGTTTACACTTTTCTACCTTTTCTTTTCATGCATGAATAATATGCTTTTCTTAATGCAATTAACTATATAAGTGAATCAAAATCAGATTGAGAAATAGGTTTCTCTTTTTTGATGTTGATGAGTCTAATGTTTCTAATTTTGATATTGTTGTTGGTGTAATGGATAAAATGTAATTTACTAGAATTTCTTCAACTCTAGAAAGAATTGCAACAGAACTAGAGTCCAGTTTTTCCTTTGTTCTTTTGAATGTTCCAGCCTTCTTTTGCAATGCTACTAGTCTAGACCCAAATGTTGGCTCTTTTTCTTCACTAACCACAAAGACAGTTTGTCTCGTTCTCAACAACTTTACAAGAAATCAAATAGAAGTAGATGATTGAAGGAGGTGAGAATCTTGACCCTGCAACAGAAGCACAAGTGGAACTTAGTAGTACACAAAAAGATTATTTTTTAAAAAAAGAAATAGTCTTTTTATTAGTTTTTTCCATTTTCCTTTCCAGCTCAAAAGAACAAACTTGTAACAGTTCCTAGCAACAAAGAATCCATCCTTTATGTAACAGCTAACGACAAGAGAGTGACTCATTTTTCTTCAAATGAAAAAAGCAAAAAACTGGTATGTCCTTACAGTATTAAAATTTTGACAAACTTCAATTCAACCTTTTTGAGTTATAATGTTTTTAATTATGATAAAAATAATTAGGTAGAAATATACTTTGATACTTTATGTTTTGATTTTTATAAATTGATATATATATATATATCAATTTAGTCTTCATGATTGAATTTTTCTTTATTTAGCAAAGTTTTTCATTTCATTAACTTTATTAACATTGTTAACTTCTTAATTATTATTTCATTTTCTTCTTTTGTTGTGTATAGCTGCCCAAGTATTAAGCTTTAATCTACGTCTTCATTTTAATCATTGAATCATCATTATCAATTATTATTTCATCATATTCTAATCTTCTAGAATGTACAATGAAACATAAAATGAAGCTTTTAAAACTGAGTTCTGCCAAACCATGTGTTGAGAAAACATGAGCTACTGACCATATTTATGTTTCAAAAAAGAAGTTAGCCAAAGTCCCCTGACCCTAAATAGTTAAATGCTTGTGATTGGTGCAGAGGTTTGAAATCAAGGCTTTATATATATATATATATATGTAATGATAGTTAATGTTTTTTAGCTTCTATTCTTCTCTTTTCTTGAATTCTTTAAACAATGATTCGTAGTCTTATCCATATGTCATTTGCCTTTCAAGTTTTTCTTTATAGAATATCTCTTGTATTTGTATAATCATGCATTTGAACACCTATTAGAATGTCTCTTGTTCTTGTATAATCATGTATGTTGTATAATCACGCTGTTCTCAGTTGCTGTATTTATTTATTTTACCAATGGAAATTTAAGCATTCTCATTTGAGCCTGCGAAGCTTACCGTTACTCTGAATGCTAGTTTCTTCAGTGATGTGTCAAAGTGATATTACAACTAAATTACACCAACTCGGTTCCATTATGTTCATTGATTCAACAATTTTATTTTTATTTTTTAAAATTATAAGATGTGACTCATGGAAAATAAAAGCCAATTTCTGTTCAAATAAAGGGTTGAGATTGTGTTGTAACTTTTTGATTGAACCTGCATTTATCTAATTGCTGTTTTATTCAAGGGGACGTTTGAAATTGGGATGAAAATTAAATTGAAATTATTCATTCCCAGAGTGTTTACATGAGTGAATTATTGTAGTCTATTGACCTTTTAACATGAAAACTGCTAGTGATATTGTGATAATCTAATTGTAGTTAGTTCTTGGTATTTGTTGTGTTTTTCTTTTTGCTATATATTCATTTTCCCCTTTTTCTGCAGAGGGATTTAACTGATTCAATCGTCTTAAAGAACATGGGGTGGGTATATGCTTGTGGAAGGAAGACTTGGACCAGTGCTAGGAGGTGCTTGTGGAGCCAATACAGACAGTATGTATATGCTTCTGGCTTTACATGATTATTAGTTCATTCTTTTATT
The DNA here is from genome assembly GCA_037962975.1 of Clitoria ternatea. NCBI lineage: Eukaryota > Viridiplantae > Streptophyta > Magnoliopsida > Fabales > Fabaceae > Clitoria > Clitoria ternatea. The sequence continues at coordinate 186,358,028 of CM075669.1, forward strand.
TTATATTCATTGTTTAAAGTATGAGACTTTAGTTCTTTGTGGTGAAATTCAAGAGGACTAAGATGGAAGATGGAAATAAAGGTTCTTTCCTTGTATTTGAAAAAGAAAGAAAAGGGATGAGATTAAAAACATAAAGATTTGATAAAAATTAGTTCTTAATTTATCTTTACAGTTTTAGACTTTATACCTTTAATAATAAATATATGCAGTTATACATGTAGTTACAGTGATAATTTTCTAACTTTGATTTCATCTGTCTTTTTTATACAGCTTTTCACTTTTGTAACTGGGATCTAGTATTATTTGTTAGCTGTGCATTATTTAGTTGTGCAAGTGTATCAGATTACTTGTATCGTTATGCAGGGAATACTTTTATTGATTTTCTCATAAGAGCTTCTGTTTTTGAATTTCACAGTGTCAAAACTAGTGGACAACTACCTTGCTGAGATCTCCCCTGATGCAAACCTGAAGCTCCCTAAGTTCTTGGTCCACTTCACATTTTTTCTTTGTATGTTCTGTTTTCTATGCCTGCTTGTATGTGCACAACATTTTTCTAGTTGTAAAGAACAAGTTTAAGGGAAAGGAACTAGAGTAAAATATTGGTGTTCAACATGATCAAAAGTGAGTTGTGAATATGATGTCTAATGTCTCCTTTGCTGAGTTTTGTTTTAGGCAAGAAGGGAAATTTTGTTTTTCTTTAGCTGATTTTCCACTCATGATTTTGAAAATTGAAGTTGATTATGCTTTCTAAAATTGTAACGAAAGTGTACTAAATTGGCATTGCCCAAGATTGAAATGTACTAAATTAAAATTTAAAAAAAAAGTTTTTTTTTGTACGGGGCGTAAAAATAAGACCGGTGTTAAAAGTATTTTTTTTTAAACCAGGTGCAAAAATAGGACCGGTGTTAAAGTCTAACTTTGTACCGGACATAACCAACAGAACCGGTGAGAAAATTAATATTTACACCGGTTGTAAAGAAAAAGACCGGTGTAAGTATTATTTTTTATACCGAACGTTTTAAACAGGACCGGTGTAAAAACTGTTTTTCTCACAGTGTGGCATGACGGTGTGGCAAGACGGTTCTATTTCTATATCAATGGTATAAGCTGTGGTTGCTTTGCACAGTGATGCATGGTACACAAATAAAAACTGTAGGCTAAAAATAGCACCAAGTGCCCAATGTTCCATAAAGAAGAAACTAAAAAAACTAAAATAACTTTACCCAAAAACAAAATATACTAAAAGAACAACTACATTAAAGATGACCAAGTTTCACTAGAGGTCAAAGGGTGGCATCACATGGGATAGATTGATAGACAAATGGTCTACGGGAACATTTGACCACAGGAACAAGAAGATGTGGTGAGACAGCATTAGTTCTGCACAATCCTTGGGCCGTTTTACATCTTTACAACTACTTTTAAATCCTCAGGTTTTTCCTTTTCTTGAAGCCATTCATAAGTAGTTCTTTCCCCTTCTGGCATGGAAACTCCATTAACTGAAATTTCCAAAAGTTTCAAATCATTTTAGGTAAGAGAAATGAGCCAAAATAGTACATAAATGCTATTAAAGGGTGATATATCATATAGTTTGGAAAACCACCTTGTGCACGTACGATTCAAAAATGTTGCTTTAAGGGTGATCTATGAGTTGATCCACTAGTTTTTATTTATTAATTATTTTAATTTTAAAGATTTGTTAAGATTTACATTAACATATCCTAATTCTTAACACTTACTTGTCCAAAGGCCATAAATGCTAGCTTGGTAGTGGTCCAAAATTAAACTATTTCCTCCAAAAATTAGACTTGACTAAAAGGTTGTAATGTATGTGCTATAACTTCGTGCAAAGGTTATCTTTATAGGCAATGTACATAAGGTCATCCCAAACAGAGAGAGATCCTACATTTTCGGTCCTTAGATGTGATGATCTAAAATTTTATAGGTATTGAAAAATATTAAAATAACTCAAGCACCAATTAGAAGGTCCAGGTCTGGTAGACCACTCAATAACAACTCTATCTTTATGTTGAGTTGTGAGAAATGATTAAAGTATTGCTAACAAGTATTACAAAGATACCTTCATGTTCAATTGTGATGAGAAAACATTTAAGTACTACTAACAATTACCATAAGGATACCTAAAAAAGATTAAAGTGCTGCTAGTGCTAACAAGTACCATGGCCATTGCTTATTATTTGCTATAGATATCAAGGAAGGTACCTGAAAGGTTGGAGAAAGGGAAATTATGGTAGTATGTGCAGTGCCTTCCATCAGGATCAGAGTATGGAGGGCCAAGCACATCAAGAACTGCACAAGCTGTCACTACTGTGAAGCAATGCATGTTACCTCCATCAGCAGGATAAAGGTTGGAGGGGTCACAAGGAGCTTTGAAATCAGCATCAACCTTTACTCTAGCCAACCACATATCCGGGGTCTGGGCTGCCATAGTTGGAATATGAAAATTATTGTTAAAATTTAATTTAATTACATATATTAAAGCAAGTTAGATAAAACAACTTATGATCCATATTCTCTAAGACAAATAGGAGAATATCATTACAGTTTAATGACTATAAAATGAAACCAGACTTCCATTAGTATCTTCTAAATGGCCAGATGGATTTTTAAGTACTGAATGACATCTATTGTCTAACATTTGAGAATTCTCATAAGATGATTCACTCAATTGAATATTTATAGATGAATTTGATTGTATGTATGCATGTGGCATGAGTATAAATAAAACTTGTTTAGGGATATAAAAAGCATTGGACTCTGATTGGTAAGTGTGATATGCATCTTAATTAGATTCAATTAAAGCTATTTGGATCTCAGTACTTGAGGGTTCTAATTAAAATTGATAAAAGAATTATAATAATTTAATGGTCATAGGATTAATTAACATTTTGTTTTCTTAACTACTTTATAACGTGGGTAAATAATTTGATTTGGTTTGTAGGTTTTGTTGAATGTCGGGTGAAGGTGGCATAATTGTTTTGCTAGGCATTCATAGATTATATTTTTATTTATAATGCAATTTTCCTCATTTGGTAGGCTGCCTATGATGATTCCACAATTGATATCAAGTTACCCTGAATGAGTTGTTCTAGAATTCTTTATACTAGTTGCCTTGACTCGTAGAATTATTGTATTAGCTAAAACTTCAAAAACATGTTTACCAGAAAAAATAGTGATGTTAATCGAATTAAAACAAACAGTTTGCAATCCAAGGGGTGCCTGCAAATAGAACATTTTTTTGCAATCCAAGGGGTGCCTCCATTCCGTTTCTATCTTTAACCATGTTCTGCTCACGTTAACAGTACCATTTACACGAGCCTAGTTTTGGTTAGAGAAGTTTGTATATTTTTATATTGATGATAGGTTGATTTATGTATAGTAAGTTAGTGCCTTTTTTTATCTTTTGTTAGGTCTGATATATCAGATACTACTTACACCTGATTTATGGCTCTAATGCCAAATAGGTATTTTGATTTGTTAAGGGGAGTGACAACAAACGATGAATAAAATTAAAATTTTAATTAAGGATACATAAGTGAATATAAATATTAAAGAGATTGAGGAAGAATGATAATAGACAGTGGCAATAACCACTCCATGTGTAACTCCATATAAAGAGAGATTTTTATAAAAATTTTAATTTCATATTAACTTTAATTATCTGTTTTATTGAATAATTATTATCCTTGGTTGCACTAGAATAAGGATCTATTATGTTTTTTGAGGCATCAAGTAATTGGGATAGCCACTTAGTCATTTTTATGAAATAAGGATCTATTATGGATTTTGTATAACTCACTATTATGGATTTTGTAACATCAAGTAATGTGGGTCCTGTTTTATTAAAACTCATCTTATTCAGATTACCTTGGACCCTTGCAGGACCACATCTAGTTTCAACTAATATTAGGATATTAGGCTTATGCATATTGAAAAACTGTTGACAATTTCTAAGAAAAGCCCTTCCAGTAGCCCCTCTACAGCCCCTCAGAGGTCTTGATAGCGTAGGGGAATTTTGGGGATTTTAGGTACTTCCAAAAAAATGTTTATCATGGGTTGGTGTGTGAATGACTATAATGACAACTGTTTGTGGTTCTCAAGCATTCTGTTTGAATGAGAGTGAAAATATTTGTGGTTCTCAAGAATTCTGTTTTCTGTTTTCTACTAGGTGTGTTTCAACTTTTTTGGCTTTGTAATATTTGTGCTGTACTTCGAAATCTGTAGATTTTAGTTCATGGAATAATTGAACCAAGTTTTAGTTCATGGAACAATTGTTGACAGCAACACTTTATCCCCTAAAGTGCATCCCTCAAGTTGAATTTTACATTAATAATAATATTGCAAATTTGAAAGCCAATTTGTCTATAAAATATTTTTGGTTCTCAAGCATTTTGTTTTGTTTTCTGTAAAGTATTTATGCTTCAACTTTCTTGGCTTGGTAATAATAAGATTCATAAATTAATTAAGATGTTTTCATAATTTTTTTTATAGATTCTTCTTAATATCGTAATATATTTATGAGTTATTCTAAACTCTTTATAATTAAAAAATCCTCTCTCCCTCGTAGTTGAGCGCTGACGCACACAGGACCATTCCATTCTCTCCCTCACAGCTGAGACACACTCACACAGCACCACCGCTTGTCTCCCTCTATACTCACTATTGGTCAGTTTCCAATCCCTCCTCCTTTTAATTGATTTACTATTTTTAATTTCTTTTGTATGTTTGAAGATTTGGTGACTATTCCTATTGCTAATATGGAGATATGATTTGGTTATTATGTGGAGATATGAAGTCTTTTGAAGTATCTTGCTTTTAGGTTTGTGAGAATAAGGTCTCAATATACTTAATGTTCAATTTCATGTATATGAAGATATCTTTTGTTTCAAACTAATGGTTTTGGTGGATGATACCTTTGTAGTTGGAAAGACCAAGAACTACATGCTACCATTAGATGATAACGGTGTTAATTTTATTTCTTTTTTATTATTTGTTCCATTTATGTTACCTGTTGTGTTTGGGGTTGGTTTGTTAGGACTTGGTGATTATAAAAGAGGCCTCAAATATCAGTTTTTCTTAATGTTTTTGCAAAACCTATTGAAATGGTTCATTAACTTAATGATTAGAGCCATTAGGTTACCTTTAGCTTCTCTCTCTGTCTTTGCTCCTATAATTTGAATAAGTTTTCTATACTTATACTAAATTATGCATTAGTCCCCTCAAGTTTTCTTCCATATGCTTTGCTTCTGGATTAACTTGTAGACTATTAGTAAGTTTGACACCATGCCTTTTCTGTATAAATGAATGAGCCTTATATTTCTAGTTCTTCAGTTGAATGCATAGTATCAAACTTAATTCTTAAGCTTGAACCTTTCTTTATATAGGGCCACACATGAGTACATACAAGTTTCTGACTACTTGATTGCTTGTGATTTTTGTTCTAATTTAGAATGACTGGTTCTTTTTAGTACATTTTTCTATCTTAGAAAAAGGAACTTATATGCTGATGTTTCTTTATTATTCTATGTTCATGCTGTTAAGGTAGGTACCATGTTAATTTAACTTTCTCCACCTTAACATCATTGTCACAAACTCAACTGGCACAGTTTGTCATTTTATAGAAATTAGATGCAAAATGTACCTCTAATAGGCCAGCATAAACAAGTACTAAGAGCCTACATTAATTAACAACAAATGTGAATCTAATTGTATAAGTACTTTGTTTGTGGTAATCCTAGTTCAATTTTTCTAAGAACAAATCATGGAAAGGAAGAAATATGAGACCTTTTAACAGTTTTTAAGCTTGTCTTATTGTAGAAAAAACATACTCATGAAAGCATAGATATAGGAATTCATACTTTAGAATAAATATTCTACAAAGCCTATATATAATAAGACTATAACTATATATCTCTTCCATGTTCTTGTACTAATTCAACTTATATTAATATAAGTTAATTAGAAAAAAAATTTAGAAAGTACTCTTTTTTCTTCAAACCCCTTGAAACTTTACTGTGTTAGTTTTCTTATATTTTTTGGTATTTGTGATTTTATAAAATTAAATATCTAATGTGTGTCATTTTTAATTTTGGTTATCCGTTAGCAGTTTACCTCGTTTCTTATCTCTCATCCTCGGAAGCTCAGACACTCACCCTCAATAGCAATAAGGTGTGTTTTTGTTTGATTTTTTTTTGTTTCCATTACTGATTATAACTTCTGATCTAATGAATTGTGATGTCTTTTATTGTGATCTGATGAATTGCATACCATTTTCATTTAATCCACTTTGATAGTTTCTAAACATAATTCCTTTACAAGCTTATTCATCTATGTTTGTTACTTAGATTATCATATCAATAAGAATTTTCCCTTTTACATAAATGTGTGGTGTATTACATTTCCTTTGTTAGTGAAAGTAAACTATAGCTTGAATGTTCTGGCATGTGATATGTTGAACTCTATATAGCATGAACTGTACTAGGCTGTTTTTTGTGTGTAACAGGGCCTGATTATAAATTTTGAAATGTCTAGTTTATAAGGGAGACTCTGCTGAAATTTTGGTAGGCTCCCCGTGTCATTAGAATATCCGTGTACCCAAATAGGTTCTCATTCAAGACTTAACACAACAGGTCGATACACCGTGTTGTGTTGGATCTTGAATTGTCCCTGTTGGACAATTTAAGATGAATCTGTAACCAGTAGGGCGTAACCCATAGATATTGGTGTTTGTGTGAAACTTGTGTTATTGATGTGCAATTGGATTTCGATTTTTGCATTTCGTATTGTCTTTGGGTGCATGTCTGTGTGGGGTGTTTCAACCCCCACGTACCTCTGTGTACTCGGGGACCAATGCTGTAACATCCCAATTTTTATGTAAATGCCTAAATAAGAGAAATAAATGATAATTATTTACATATGGAAAGATTTATGCCCCAAAAATATTGAAATAAGTTAATTTAAGCTTATTATGATTTTTCATAAATTACTAGGCTTCATGAGCTAAAATTTATACCCGGTTAAAATATGGGTGTCGGACCAAGTATTTCTGATTGAGATGTCATTGGTCAGGGCCGTATATAATATTATGGGGAATCCGAATATGTATTCGGAATAATTTTTAGATAAAGTATTGGGCCCAAATAGGGATCCTGTTTATGGTAAAACGGTAAAATTTGAATGAATGAGGTTAAAAATTAAAGCATAACTTCTATCCTTCTCTCTCTCTTTTCATGTTTGTTTTCACTTCCAAGAAGAGAAAACACTTCTTCTTCCTCTTCTTTTCCCACTCATCTCCTTCACTTTCTTCCCATCCAAAACCTAAGTAATAGAGGTGCCCATTCCTCTCTCACTTTCGTTCACCATTGGAGCAAGGAGAAGACAATGGATGCTTGAAGCTTTTCCTCTCTTCTCTTCCATTTTCGTGCTCATCTTTCTCTCTCTAGCAACCTATTTTTGTTTCTTGATTAAGGTAAGCTCTTTCTCATTTTGATGGTGTTTGAACCCTAGAATATGGATTATTAAGGCTTGGGAGAGTATAGAGTGTATGGGGGTTGTTGGGTGGAGTTTTAAATATGAAAAACCTAAGGTGGGGTGAAATAAATATGAACTCTTATAAGCATTTATTGGGGAACACGAAAATGGTGTTGGAAGATGAAGGAAATTGATGTGTATTTATGATATGGTTGGGTTTTTAATAAAACCCTAACTTAGGAATTTGGGAGAAATATGTAATGTAGAAGGGGTTAGCATTTTTTGATGAAAGATGTGTTATTAATGATATGATATTGGCATTTAATGATGATTTATGATGTTGGTTGGAAGCCATAAATGAAAAACTCACCCAAGGTGTTGGTGGGAAATTAATATGTGTGGGTAACCTAGTTAGTGGGGTTATTGTTTCTAATTATAATGAGCTTTCATTCAAGGGAAGGAATTCTCGAAGCCTAATTAGGCAAATGAACAAACTTATAAATAGTTTCTACATGATGAGAATCATGTATATATATATGTGTGTGTGTGTGTATGTATGTGTGTACATATTGATAATGATACTTGAATGGATGATTGATATGGTCCTACAATTGATTAATGTAGGATTTGATAACACTTGTGAGGCGAGAACATCAAACCTGAAAGTCTACTTCTCTTGAGGTAGGAGAGGGGTGTATTTTCTAAATGTATGATGCCTTGTATATTGATAATGTATGTATTGATGCTATGTTGCATGTTTTCCTTGAATGGATATAGTGCTTAATGTGTGTGATATGAAATAGAGATTGAATCTTGTGATGGTTGATTGTAAGATGGTACCTTGAAAAGTGTATGAGTTGTATAATGTGTGATGACGTGTTATTATTTCCATGTGTGGCTTGATGAATATTTGAAACCCTTGGCTAGGATGATTCTTGAATATTATAAATGGTATATATATTTGATTATGTGGGATTAACATTGTGATGGAGTATGAGTTGTACCCTAGATGAGAGGGTGAGATAATCCTTACCAGGTTAAGGCATACATGAGCATTGTTGTATACATGGCATGGCATGCATATCATGACATTTGAAAGTGGTTGCGATCACTTGATATTTGGAATATAAAGGGCTTGCGAGTTCCTATGGTATTGAGCCGGTGGTTGCGATCACCTGGTGTTTGAAATTGAAAGGCCCTGCGGCACCATTATGAATGAATGCCCGTGGTTACAATCACGAGGCGGGAGTACCTCTTGCGAGGCGAGAAACCATTATGAATTGTTGAACGTGCTTGCGATCACGAGAAAGCACCTTGCGAGGCTGCTAGAAGGAGTACCCCTTGCAAGGCAGGAAACCAATGAGAATGAATGGTTATGGTGGTTGCGATCACCTGATGAAATGAAATCGGATCTGTGCATATGCATTCTTAAACACCAGCATGTGTATTAGCCATAAAAGCATGGCATTGAGTGATACCCTTTTGAGAAGGTTATGTGAGGTGTATGTGGAACCCTCTTTGGACACTAAATATATTTGTGTTATTGGTTTGATTTGACTTTTATGAAACTCTATGAAATGACAATGAATGTGATGGAACCATGAATGAATGATATGATTAAATTGATCTTAATGTCATTTGAACTCCTTTTGGGGAGAAGGTGTTAATCTTGCATTCATATGTATATTATCACAAATTGTTGGATTTTCATCATTGAGAAAGTATACTTACTCTCCATATGGTCTATCTTTTTAGCTCTTATGTTGTAGGGCTTGACAATGGAGCTCATATATGGAGGAATTGTGTAAAGGAAGTCATTTTGTGGTAAAGAGCCTTGGCCGACTATATAGATTCATTTTGTATAACATATAGTATGTATATGCTTATTTTGTGATTAATTGGATGATAGTTGATTTTGGAGGTCATGTAGGAAAATTAGACCTTATGTGAATGGCTAATTTTCATTAATGACCTTGATAATGTATGAATGATAACTATAAGGTGGATTTGATGTAGATTTTAATGAATGAATGAAGACTTGTATAAGAAATTGTGTTTCATGTGTATATGAAGTGATAGGCTTGGTTTTAATGTGACTAATGAATTGGAATGGAAATTATTGAGTTTGATTGTTTGGAGCAAGTTCTAAATGCTCAATATGATATGTGTGATATGTTAATTTGGGTCAAATTTGCTTGGTAGGAGTTTTGGTATGTTGAGTTATGAAATTTTTCTTGTTTTCTGTGTATATACTGATAATCTCGCTCAAGCGAGATGGATTCTCGCTCAAACGAGAATCCCTTGCATCAGTTATATGGCCTCTGGCCAATTCTTGCTCAAGCGAGAGTGGTCCTCGCTCAGGCGAGATGACCCTGCATCAGGTGTGTGCATACTGGACATTTTTCACTTGGGCGGGCTCGTCTCCGCTCGAGCAAGTGTTGTGTAGGAGTTGTTCTGGACAAGATTCGCTTAGGCGAGTTGGTGTCTTGCCCAAGCGAGATTGTTTAAGTATCAGGTATTAGCTATTAGAAGAAATTCGCTCAAGCAGGCCTGGCCTCGCTCGATCGAAATAAGGGTAGTAAGGTTCTGTCTCTTTTTCGCTCAAGCGAACTTACCTCGCTCAAGCGAGTGGGTGTGCCTTAGTTACTAGAGCTTTTTCGCTCACGCTCGCCTGCCTCGCCTAAAAGACCCATGTGGGTCTCGCTCAAGTGAGATGGGGACTCGCTTAAGTGAGATCCCCTGATTCTTGTTTTTCTCATTTTGGCCTCTTTATCCCATTTTTTTATTTGTTTTGGGAACCTTAAATCTTGAAAGTGATATTATTATTATTATTTTGTATTTCTAGTGTCTATAAATTAGTGAGGCATCTTTTATCCTCCTTTTGTATACATTTCATTAACTTTTAAATTTTATTCAATATTCCACTTTTTCTTTGTGACGGTCTCGAGTCCGATCGTCCAAGGAGCACTCCGATACCTTCTCATATCTTCATATATAAGATAGGTTATGAAATGATCCGGGGTAATTATTTGGTATTGTACATATCGAGTTTCGTCTATTTATAATTATTTTTAAATCGTGAAAAATTTACCCCTATTTTCGGGGTGTTACAAATGCGAAATGCTGCTAAAATTCTGATTAAATGTCAACATACAAATTTCATGTAGACATGCAGAAGGGTTACAGATGGTTACATTTTCATTCTGAATAGGATAGGGCCCCACATACTGACAACATCAAAGAGGTAGAGAATGATTCATGAACAATAGTTAAGTCTTGTTTAATTAAACTAACCAATCCTATTATCGTTATATATCATGAATGGAGGTCCCGCCACATCGATGATGGATGTACAACTGGCTGGATCATAATCGGTGAGTCACTGAAGAGTTTTTGTTAGGGTTATGTGAGTTCATTCCATTCGCTACGGCCAACACCCCTAAGTTTGAAGTGACCCAGAAGATCCGTTGTCCTTGCTCTAAGTGTGGATGCATGAATTTTGAATACTTGGATGACGTGATGTGCCACTTCCAGGAGAAGGGATTCATGAAAGGATATTATTGGTGGTACAACCATGGTGAGCAGTTATCGCCCAGGCCACCGAGCGTACCTATGCAAGCGTCTTATTATGAACTAGGAGGAAACAAGGATAACTACAACAACATGGAGCAGATGGTGATGGATCATGCTGGACCTTCCACTGAGCGTGTTCTACAACATGATGACAAACCTAGGGATTAGACTTAGGGTGTAGAGGAGGATCCTAATCCGGACGTTAAGAGAATTTATGATTTGTTGGTGGCAGCATAAACCCTATTATGGGATGGTTGCGAAAGTCACACCGAACTATCTGCCTCCCTAGATGCTTTAAGCATAAAGGTAGAGTATAATCTCTTGGGAGGTTATTTCAACAGAATGGTGGATTTGATGGGGTCCACTAGGACAAATGAAAATAGAATGTCGTTAAACCTATATTATGCTAAGAAAAGGGTGGCGAATCTGGGGTTGGGATGTGTCAAGATAGAGTGTTGTGTTGATGGGTGTATGTTGTTCCAGAACGAGTTCACGGACAAGAGTGTGGACAAATGTCTACACTATAACAAGGATCATTACAAAACCATCAAGAGAAGAGGGAAGTGATGTTGGTTGGGGGTGATATGAGTAGCGACAAGTTTTCCACGTTGTATTGTAGTAGATTAGAGTGTCGTTCCACTAAGGACTGGTGTTTTAACAATATGATTTCATATAATTTAGGCGGGAAACAAAGTTTCGATTCATTTAATCAAATATGACTAAAGATCTAAATGTAACTTTGAACATTAAATAGAGATAGTGTAAGTAATAACAAATACGAAAATCAAATGAGAGAAACTGAGACTGGATTTCATCTATCTCACATAAATGGTTTTCAATCTGTGGATTCTTACGTCACAATCAAAGTCATTCATATCGAATCCTCGACTACGAAATTCATAAGAATAACCCCAGATATGTTGATTCCTCAATCATTCTAAACTTATTCCAGCATTAAGATCGATTTTTTTGACGATCGTTCCGTCGATTATTATTCCTAATAATTGCCATAACGAGCGTTCCATTTAGATCCATTTTCAAAAGTCATTTTCCAACAACCAACAGAAACCCAAATCAAGAAGCTATTGATCAGATAGATTCAAGCATTAAGCATAAAATGGAAAACAAAAAGCTGTAGAGTAAAAGTACTAAGTAAAATATAACGAGCGTACGTCAAGTTCGAGTCGATTACATCCAATCCCAAAGAAAAGTTAAGCTACGCATGGTAGCCATTACAATCAAGCACACAAAATGGAGAAAATAAATGAGAAAAAGAAGACAAGGTCTTCGATGAAGTTTTCTAGAGAGAGAGCCGAATCGTCGCATGTTGTTATCCTTCCTTTTTAGAGCATTTTCTTCTTTATTTATATCCTCGTCAATTCGCTCAAGTGAATTGCTTTCTTCACCTTGAAGGAAGCTTCTTATCACTTGGTTTTTCCCATGCAGACTCGCTTGAGCGAGTGGTTCGCTCAAGCAAGTTCACCTATGCCTTGTTTCCTCTGTTTTTCATTCGCTTGATAAGATATTAAAGTGCATATCAGATTTCATCTAATCACAATGATGCATAAGATAAGAAACATCCTAGACTATATACAAATAACAATTCCTGGTATCCTTAAAAATCCATCAAGCTAAATGCTCAACTCCACAAATCATAAAACAAGTGAGAGTAACCATTTGGCTGTGAAAACAAGAAATCTACTCAATATCTTACTAGTGAGTGTTTACTCAAAACATCACTGACTATGCATTAGTCAGAATTGCAAGTCATTTCATTTCAGAAGAGCAATCACCCAAACAACAAGGATCAACAGGTCTTCAAAAGGGTTGTAACGTGGATTGGCTAAACAATGAAGTTCATTATTTTTCTGTGAATTCAAAGAGCGTTTTAAAAAAAAAAAGATTATGGCATTCATCCATAACCTTAGCTACCCTTCTTTCACAGTATTTATCTCATCAAGCTTATATTTTGTTTTTGGTTTTCCAAAATCCTCTTCTAATGGTTTTGTATTTTTCAATTGATTTCACTTGAGGAATTTCTTCTTCTTTTCATCTTTACTCTTTTATATTACAACCTTTTATTTTCTTTCTTTGCCAATAAACTGATAAGCATCCCATACCATTTTTTTTATATACATATCATATCCTCTTTTACCTTTAGCATGCTATTTAGGTGAGGAATTAAATTTAACTTGCTATAGGTAAAGGATTCAAAACAAAATTTTAAGGCTCAAAGGGTTAAAAACAAAATGGCATTTGTAACATCCCGAATTTTATAAAAATGAGTAATTAATGAGAATGGCAAATGGTTGATTATGAGGATGATATATGAGAATATGTAATGAATATTATGAAAGTATGTACATGTTTAATTTAAATGTGTGATAAATAAGTTGGGGTGAGAATTTCTGAGTAAGAGTGCTTAGAATCAGTTAGATGTACCCCATATGACGTATGTGATGTGTTGGATAAGATTAAATTGGGTTTGAATGTGATTTCATATGCTGAGTGGTGAGAGCTTCCATTTTCTGCGTAAGTGCTGATATTCTCGCTCAGGCGAGAAGGGATCTCGTTCAGGCGAGGATCCCCTGTATTGGTGGAATGGTCTCTGGACCAAATTTGCCCAGGCGAGTGAGTTATCCGCTCAAACGAGCTGCATATTACGCAGTTAGAGGAGTTACTGGACGAATCTCGCTCAAGCGGGCATGGCTGCGCTTGAGCGAGCTAGTGAGGAAATGGTCACTGGACATTTTCCGCCCAAGCGTGTGTGAGTGGCTTGAGCGAAATTGTGAGGTCTGATGCTGGATGGTACTCACGCAAGTGTGTGACTGGTATGGTTATGTTTTGACCGAGTGTATGGAGAGCAAGTGGGACTCTGGACGAAATTCCACTTGAGTGGGGACTTATAAAATAATACATGATTTGTGGTGAATTTTCGAGTGAAATTCCGAGTGACATATGTCCTAGTCTTTCCCTTCCGAGTGAATAAGGTATAATCCGAGTGGTTAAGATGTGAGTAAGTCTGAGTGGGACTTAATTTGGTAAATCTCTCCGAGTGAGTAGAGGTCAGAGTAATTTTCGACTGGAACCAGATTATGGGGGACCCCTTCTAAGGGAAGGGAGGTTTATGAAGTCTTCGAGTGGAGTCCCGAATAGGGAACTTCCGAGTTCAGCATAACCTATGCCGAGTGAATGACCAATTAGGTGGTGAGTCGGTCTTTGAAAAAATTTTACCAAGTGGAATCCCATGTGAGTGAGGGCTCGGATTTGGAATGAGTTTACTGAGCGGTAGTTGTGTAAGAGAGGATTCGGTCTGGGCTGTTTTACCGGGTGGAGGACCGATTGAGTGATGGTTGGTCTTGGAACTAATTGTTGAGTGAAAGACTACAAGAGATAAGAGTCAGTTTTTGAAGTAATTCACCGAGTGAGAACTGATTAGGAGTTGAGTCGGTGTTGAGATGAATTGCCGAGTGATAGCCGATCAGGTGTTGAGTCAGTTTTGGGAATGAAATGCTGAGTGAATGATGATCAGTTAGGACTATCTTGCTAAGTGGCAAACTTGAGTGCTTTGAGTCGGTTTTAGAGAAATTCTGCTGAGTAGAAACCTAAGTGTTGGGAATCAGTTTTAATTGATTTCACCAAGTGGACAATCGAGTGAAATGAGTCGGCTTTGTAGTAATCTGCCGAGTGACGAACCGAGAGAGTACGGGATCGGCCTAGAAAGATTTAATCGACTGAAAGACTGCTTGTGATGACTCGGTTTTAGAATAAATAGCCGAGTGAGAGACTATGTGAGTATGAGTCGGCCCTGAATGACTTGGTTGAATGAAAAGTGGATCGGTCTAGATTGTTATGCCAAGAGGGAGGCCGAGTGTAAGATGACTCAGATCCGGATGAATTTTTGTCGAGTGAAAACCGAATGAGTTGGGTCGGTTTTGGGGGAGATTCTGTCAACAGAAACCCGAGTGATGGGAGTCAGATTTGGTGGGACTTTGCTGATTGAAAACCCAAGTGTTGGGGAGCCTAGTTGAATGAGTGAGTATATGCTTGGCAATGTGAAGTTGGTCCTGGAATGATTTAGCTGGGTGAAGGACCCAATGGAAGGAGTCGGCCCTAGAACAGGTCCCCTGAGTAAACCGAGTGTTGGGAAGGATGGTCGGATTCCGCTTAAGCGAGTGGATATCTCGCTCAAGCGAGTGAATGTGGAATTCCTTACTGGATAGTTCTCGCCCGAGCGAGTGGCTTGTTGAAGGGAGCCTCACTCGAGCGAATGCACTTGGGAATGCTTACTGGAACGTTTTCGCCCGAGCGAACTAAGACGCTCAAGCGAGATGGGCTGTCTCGCTCAAGCGAAGTGGGTTTCGCTTGAGCGAGTGACATCCTGATGGTATTTTTTTCCCTATTTTCTCTCGGTTTGATTATGTTGACCCCTCTTTTCTCGGTTCTGATGGCATTGGGCCCTCTTCCCCTTATTTTATTAGATACCCGAGGGGATATAAAAGGACATTAATGTAAATATAACATGACATGATGGATTATGGGGCTGCCATCTTAATTATGAAGTAACGGTGAGATTTTTTTAAGGGGAAGAAAATATTAAAAAATAAAACTCTCACTTTCTTTCCACTCTCACGTCACTTCTTCCTCTCTTTTCTACACTCTTCTTCTTCGTCTTCTTTCACCTCCTCCTTCTTCTCTCACTTCTCTTCTCCATCTCCTTTTTTCTTCTCTCCAAAAACCAAAGCCGTGTGGAGCTTTCTTACCCTCTCCCATTTTTGTTTTCTTGGAGGCTCAAAGGAGAAGCTCATGGTTGGATCCTCTTCCACTCTTCTCCTCTATTTTCGTGCGGATCTCTCTTTTCCTTGGGAGCTCATGGCCAACTCTTGGGTGAGATCGTATTCCGGATGATGTGAAGGAGCATTCGGAGCATTGGAACCGTTCGGCTCTTCCCTTGAGGTAGGAGAGGAGTTAACATTCAAATTGCATGAGTAAATTTAATAGTGATTGTTGTATGTGATGGATACTCATGCTTGCCTTGCCATGTATATGTATTGAATTAATTGAAATGGTAATTTGATAATTGTTGAGAATCATTATGATACTCTTGTGATGAGTACAAGTAATTGACTTGCATGTGTGTGAGGCAATGATGATTGTTATATATATATATGTAATCCGTAATACCTTGTTGCCACATGTGTGGATTAATATTATGTTTGTTGTTATGCCTTTCAATCTCCATTTGTGGATTGATATGAAATGATGTTGTGGCCATTGAAGTGCCAATTATATGAATGATGTGCCTTGAGGGGTTTTGTAAATAATTATGAATAATTATTAAAATGCCGAATTAAAAATATATACCCTAATTGAGAGGGTGAGAAATCCTTGTGAGATTGTTGGGCACATGCATTATTGCTTGTTGCATTCATGGCATTGATATGCATTATTATTGAATGAATCACCTTGCGGGGTACCACGAAGGGTATATCCCTGAGGAAAGAGGACATTGTCCTATTGTTATTGAATAATGTTGAAATGAATCACCTTGCGGGGTGCCACGAAGGGTAAATCCCTGAGTGAAGAGGACGTTGTCCTGTTGTTGTTGAATAATATGGAATATATCACCTTGCGAGGTGCCACGATGGGTAAATCCCGGAGTGAAAATGATGTTGATCATATTGTGTTGAATGAATCACCTTGCGGGGTGCCACGAAGAGTGTATCCCTGAGTGATGATAGTATTGTGTTATTTATTGTGAAATGAAACACCTTGCGGGGTGCCACGAAGGGTGTAGCCCTGAGTGATGATGATATTGTGATATTTATCGAAATGAATCACCTTGCGGGGTGCCACGAAGGGTGAATCCCTGAGTGATGATATTATTATTAGAATTATTGAGAAATGAATGGTATGGTGGTTGTGATCACCCGTTGATATGGAATCGAATCCATTGTATATTTGAGATAAGATGACCACGAGTGATGAGAAACCCCTTGCGAGGAGGTATTTGAGTGAAACCTTAATGAACTAATGATAGTAATGATTATGGATGCCCTTATTGATAAGTGGCAAAGTGATGGTGTATGTGAATGTGTATATGTTGTGCTTGTTTATGATATGAATTGTGATTCATGAGGCTTGCATGCCTAATATGATAATGAGATGATAAATGAGTGATAATTAAATAATTTTATAGCAAAGCACACATGATGTTTGTATGCATATACACATGATCACAATATATATTATTCGTCATTTTGAATGTATAACTCACTTTCCCATGTGGTCTCCTTTTTAGCATTGTGATGCAGGTTGCCATGGGATGAGTTCAGATTTTAGTCAAAGCTTTGATGAAGGTAAATAGTGGTAGAGGAAGTGCCTTGGCCGGCATCATTTATGGATCCTTGTATAAGGAATGAATTGTTTAAGAGAATGTAGATGATATAGAGATTTTGAATATGTATAAAATAATATTTTGAATTTGTGGATGGTGAATACATATGTGCAATGTAAGAAATGATTTGATGTATATTAGAAAGATTGAAATTGAATGATGTTCATTGATGATTGTGATAGTCGGGAGAAGATTCCCGAATGTATATGTATATATATACATAATTATATCTTAGGCATTGCATGCTTATGTAATTATGTAAAATGATGATGGTTGTCTATTAGGCTTATGATATGCCATTGCATGCTCTGCCGAGCCTTTTCTCATATCGTCATATATGGGACTAGGCGTGTGCCCGGTATACATATTCTTCCGCTGTAAACTCTATTATTTTTGTATACCGTTATAGGCATTTAGTTATCGATCCAGTCATAGGTTATTTAATCTCACTCTTTGGTTTTCTGTGATTTGGGTCTTGATGTGATCATGGTGGTGTCTTGGAAATATTTTTAAATGTGAAAAATTTATTCGTATTTTTATTAATTATGATGATTAAATCGGGATTCGAGTACAGAAAATCAGGGGTGTTATAGCATTTATGTACAGGTTGGCCTTTTGGCTTTAGGCTTAATCCTAAATTTATGCAAAATTGCCTTTATCGTATCCCTGCTTGCCTAAGCATTTGACTTCTAACAAAAAATTATGTAATAACAACTATACAATAATCAACGAACTCTCGGTGTTTAGGATTCACTCACTTACCCAGTTAATAGGCCTGATTTCTTTATTTAAATAGACAAAGGTTCAAACACTATTAAGTTATTTTATAGCTTTAGGATCCATATTGATTTCAATTAAATTCAACCAGGATATTGACAAAGTTCAAAATAAAGTTATTTCTGACTTACACATCCGATGATTATATGACATCCTAGTTCACTTTATACACTAAATACTATGAACATATCAGATATATCAAAATGAAATACCACGCCTATATATTTATAACACTAGCAGGCAATGATCCAAAACATATATATAAACCAAAAGGAAATATATCCAGCAAAGTAAAAAGTAAAATAACGTGCTGAAATAAGAAAAACTAAAGTAAACTGTGCATAAACATAAAACAAATAAACCGCTCATGGAGCCATATCCTGACGCTCCCCAACTACTATATCCATGACTACTCTGTCCAGCGGGGTCATAAATTCTCGATCCTCAAGACCAACTACTTCTCTATCCTGCTCTGACTACTGCTCTAGCTGTTCAGCTGCTCCAATGTCAGCTAACTCTACAACTTGTGTGTCCTTCTCCTCTATAGGTGTTACAGGTACCTCAAATATCGAAGTCGATGCTGAAGGGCCACCCTCCTTAGGTAAAATAGGATTGTTCCCAGGCCAAGCAATGTAAGCCTCAAACTCGAAGGGGCACCGGAGGGTAGTAGAGGGAATACCAAAATATAAACCTCTGTATAGATAAAGGAGAACTTTGTGATTAGAAGCCTCCTGCTTCTGAAGGTGGTTCAGATGGGCCAAAAGAATAGGATCTGTGGGAGGAACTGTTGGGATGGGTACTGGAGGTGGTGAAACAACCGGTGAGGGTGGTGGCTGCTGAGGTGAAGAAGGTCTGGTAGAAGATGAGCCAGTAATAGTGGGGGCTTCTCCGCAGTTCAATTCAATGAACTTGCAGTCAATCAACGGTAGGATCGGAGTGGTAGGGTTAACCTCGACCCCATAAGTAGCACAGTAAGCCGTGATAAAAATGGGAAAACCCAATGTTTCCTTTGGTGCAACCCCAGCAATAGTGGTCTTCGAGTCAGACTGTGCAAACCTAAAAATCTCTTCAGAAATTATAGCGGCGATGTCCACTATCATGTATAGGTTCAGTATACAGTACAATAACATGCATCGAGGGATGGGGAGATCAGTTACATGATTGGTAGGGATAATGTTAGCAAGCAGAACAACGGTCCAAACTCTGGTGAGGACCTTCATGTCCTTTTGCAACAAGTGAACAACAAAATCCCCAGGTCCTTTCTATAAGTGATGGCCTGGTCTATAAAGCTTCTCCTCCAACTCACTAGTGAAGAAAATATGGTTCTTCTGCCCCAGAGCACCATATGTACATAAATCCCTTTCAAGACGTCTCAGAATATCCCCAAGTTAACTGTTGATAGCATCTCAGAAGTATGAAATCCACGTCCCTTTAACATAGGTCTTCCTCTCCAAAGAACCTTCTTTGTTCCATGCATTCGCATAGAACTCTCTGACTACTTCAGGATCAAACTTGGGTTTTGGGTTGGCCAGTCTCAACCAATCTCTGTCCTGTAACACATCCATAAAAGCATGGTATTGTCCCTAGCGGAGATCAGCTGGCCTCTCAGGAATGAAAGTCCAAGTTTGTAATTTCTTAAATCTGGCAGCCTTTTCTTTATCTCTGAAACGTTATTCACATGGTGGAGATGGTTCAGAAGTCCATTTTCGCTTGCCTTTATCGCGCCTCTGCTCAGAAGCGGAACCTTGGCCTTGGTGTTACGGAGAAGGACCTGTGGTCTTGGTTTGCAACATCCTGAAACTCAAACTTTTCCTAGTACAGGTTAAAGAGATTTCATCAAATTAGAACACCAAATATGCACAATGAAATACAAAACAAGAATGAAGTAGGCTACTATAAATAATTCAACTAAAAAGAAACAGAGACCCAATCATGCAAGGTAACCATATTTGTACAATCATACCAAGCATTCAGCCCAGACTAGCCATGTTTATAATAAATCAGCATGCCAAGAAATCCTAGTATTCTCATTACCTAATAGTTCAAGGTCAATAACCAATGATCAACAATTCCAACAACAGTACAGAATTTACACTTTAATGCAATTAAGATAAATAAAGAACCAAGGTAGCTTATCAAACTAAACATTGGTCATTGGCACAACCTTTAAAAAACAAAAATGCGAAGAGAGGTGTAGCATAAACATAAAACATGCATCAACTAAGCTTATCCAACTTAAAATCCATATAAAAACCTCAAAGGGGACAATCTAAACCCTACAAGGTCACAAATATAGTATAAACAGAGCACAAGGTTTAAAGAAACCACAGTAGTCTAAAAACAGAGCATCACAAAACCTCAAACACTTGATACCATTTTCACAACTTAATAGGAAAACACAAATTCTTGTAGATGCACAATGTACTTCCTAAAATCATACTATGAACCCTTAAGCAAAAAGGAAAAACCATTTATATACTAACAATAAAAAGGAAAAAAAAGAAGGGAAAGTAAAGACAACATAATAACATGCAATGGGAAAGGGAAAGTGAAGAAGAAGGAAGAAGAAAACTTAATTGGTTGGAAGATGAAGGGGAGAGAAGGTGGGGTTAAGGAAAATCCTTAAGAATGATGGGGAATCGCACGAAGAAGATAGAAAAGAGGGTTTAACTTTAGTAACTGTTAGAAATAACTTGAATTCCTTTTTTAAAAACTGAAATCGCGACCTTTCGCTCAAGCACATTCAATTCGCTTCAGCAAATTAACCCAAAAAAGTCCAGAAGTTGCCATATCACTCGAGCGATATGGAACCGCTTAGACAAAAATCTTTCAGAAACAGGTTCCCCCTTTCTTTTGCTTGAGTGACCCCACCCGCTTAAGCAAATTTTTAACAGTGGCTATTTTTAAAAGTATTCGCTCCAGCGAGTGAAAGCCACTTGCGTAAATTTTTCATAAAATCAAATTCACAATTAATTCGCTTAAGCGAGGTAGTAACTGCTTGAGCGAAATTTCTCTCAAAGCACCTCCCTGATACTTACTCAATTTTTGCTTGGGTGAGTTAGATTAGCTTGAGCGAATTTTTGGCAGTGTCTAAATTTAATTAATTTGCTCAAGCATTCCAATTTGGCTTAGGTGAATTTTTCATAAAATCTTATTGTCTTGAATTCGCTCAAGCAGAGACAAACTCGCTTAGGTGACTTAACATTGATGCACCCCCTGAAACTTTCACTTATTTTTCGCTTGGGCCAATTAATGTCACTTAGGCAAGATTTCAACAGAATGAAATCCCTTTAAATTTGCTTGGGTCAATTGTATTATATTAGAGTATCGTTCCATTGAGAAGTGGTGTTTCAACAATATGATTTCATATAATTTAGGCAGGAAACAAAGTTTCAATTCATTTAATAAAATATGACTAAAGATCTAAACGTAACTTTGAACATTAAATAGAGATAATGCAAGTAATAACAAGTACGAAAATCAAATAAGAGAAACTAGGAATGGATTTCATTTATCTCACCCTTCGACACGTTGTATATATTCACATAAATGGTTTTTGAACTACGACTTTTTATGTCACAATCAAAGTCATTCGTATTGATTCCTCTACTATGAAATTCATAAGAATAACCCCAAATATGTTGATTCCTCAATCATTTTGAACTTATTCCAGCATTAAGATTGATTTTTGACGTTCATTCTATCGATTATTATTCCTAAGAATCGTCGTAACGAGCATTCCATTTAGATCCATTTTTGAAAGTCATTTTCCAATAACCAACAGCAACTCAAATCAAGATAGATTCAAGCATTAAGCATAAAATGGAAAACAAAAAGCTATAGAACGAAAGTATTAAGTATATAAATATAACAAGCGTACGTCGGGTTTGAGTCGATTACATCCAATCCCAAAGAAAAGTTTAGCTACGCATGGTAGCCATTATAATCAAACACATAAAAATGAAGAAAAGAAATGAGAAAAAGAAGAAGAAAAGGTCTTCGATGAAGTTTTCCAGAAAAAGAGCTGAATCTTCGCACGTTGTCGTCCTCCCTCTTCAGAGTGTTTTCTTCTTTATTTATATCCTCGTCAATTCGCTCCAGCGAATTAATAGCTCGCTCAAGTGAATTGCTTTCTTCACCTTGAAGGAAGCTTCTTGTCACTTGGTTTTTCCCTCGCAGACTCACTTGAACGAGTGGTTTGCTCAAGCGAGTTCACCTATGCCCTGTTTCCTCTGTTCTACATTCACTTGAGCCATCTTGTGCTTGCTCAAGAAAATTCTTTTTATTTGGCCTCTGGAAGAATTTCACTTGAGCGAAATAAACTCGCTTAAGTGAATTAGTCTTATTTACAATTCTACCTGATTTTCACTTGAGCTAATTAGGCTCGCTCAAGCGAATTCCTATAGTCTGTTCTCTAGATGAAATTCACCTAGGCGGTTGTAGGTTCGCTCAAGCGACTTTTACCTCTGATGCTTAAAACTTTAATTCCTTGTCTCGCTTATGCGATTATAACTCTCGCTCAAACGAGTTCATCAATTTATGCACTTTTTCTTGGGATTTGTTGGGAAAATTCTTTTAATTCTTTTCTTTTTTTCTTCCTCGTCCTTTTCATCTAAAATTACATAAAATTAGGGATAAGAAACACTTATTTACATAAGATCGTTAAACAATACCTAGATTTCATATTTTATCAATTACAGTACATAAAACATCCAGATACGATAACATTTTATCAAAATTATACCATATTAACATCCAAAATATACATAATTTGGGCATTTATCAGGAAAGTAACTAGAACAGCAAGGAAGAAAATGTGGTACTTTCTAATTACTCCACGTCTTCAACATTTATACACCTCGTTGTCCATGGAAAAACACATGTGTTGGCATGCTTTGAACCGAACACAAGAGGGTCTTTTGTGTCATCCATTTGATGGGAAAGCATGGAAGTATTTGGATGGGCTTTACCCAGACTTTTCCAATAATCCGCGTAATGTACAAATTGGTCTATTGCTAACGAATTCACCCCCCTTAAGTGGCAAGACAAGTTATTTTGACTGCCATCACAAATTCCTACCATTGGATCACCCTTACAGGAGAAATAGAACCGTTTTTAAGAAAAACAAGGTTGTCAATGAACCTCCACCCCGTAGATTATCTAGTCCATAGGTGTGGCAGAGAGTATTACATTTAGGATAAGAATGTTAAGGAGTTTGTAAGGTATAAGAAAGAACACCATTGGGTGAAGCAAAATATCCTATAGGATTTGTTGTATTAGAAAGATTTATTGTTACGGCACAACATAGATGTCATGCACATTGAACAAAATATTTTCATGAACATATTTGACACTGTAATGCATATCAAAGAGAGCACAAAGGACAATGAGAAAATCCGGTTAGACGTTGCAAGTTTGTATTCAATGAAGGATTTAGAATTAAGGGATATGGGACGCGGGAAAATGTTTAAACCGTAAGCCAAATATGCATTAACAAAAGCTCAATGGATGGATGTCTATCTGTGGGTGAATGGGTTGACCATGCCTGATGGGTTTGCTTCGAATTTGAGTAGATGTGTTGATGTGAAGGAAGACGGACTGTTCGGCATGAAAAGTTATGATTATCATGTGTTTATGCAACGACTAATGCCATACGCATTTCATGCCTTATCGAAACCCATATGGAAACCGTTGGTTGAGTTAAGTCATTTTTTAAAAAGTTGACAGCAACAGTCTTAACAGATGAGACTCTTGTGAGGATGGATGAAAGCATTCCGGTGTTGATTTGTAAGTTGGAGCAAATTTTCCCCTAGTTTCTTTAATTCTATGAAGCACCTGCCAATTCATCTACCATACGAGGCTAAGGTTGGTGGTCCCGTGCAGTATCGTGGATGTATCCATTTGAAAGGTTAGAAGTTAGAACAACTTTATTTCTATTCCAAAATTTGTTGTGAAAATTAATGTATACATAACTCAATAATTCTTTATGTTTCACTAGATTCCTACGTTCTTTGAAAGACAAGGTGTCAAACAAAGCATGCGTTGAGGCATCGATTTGCGAGGCATACTTAGTGGAAGAAATGACCACTTTTGCTTCATTCAACTTTCCGACGGAGATAGAAACAAGAATGACTAGAATGCCCCATAACCTTGTGGTGGCACCAAACCATTGCGTAGAAGAACAAACCTTAATATTTAACTATCCCAGTCATCCTGGGGGCAAGGTCACAGAATGTTACATTGATGAGAAACATTGAAAGGCGACCCACTTGTACATTCTTTTAAACTGTAAGGAAGTTGAACCATATCTTGAGTAAGTCACACAAACTTTTACATTTTTCCAATTTTAATATAGGACGTTTCGTGTAGTTAAACTATTCTTCTTTAAATAGTATATATGCAGATATACTTAGACAAAAGCAAAATGATATAACTGATAACCAAATTCGCAGTGAGGTATCATCTAAGTTCATCGATTGGTTTGCACAACACGTAAGGCTCGTACACTATTTTTTTAAGTTGTATACTTATGTACATTCTAATATTGTTGTATGTTATGCTTTGAATAGATTCAAGATCTAAACAACCAAATTCCTTTACTCCAAGCTCTTTCTTAGGGGCCTGTGAAAACTGTTAAAAAATAGCCAATTTACTACATAAATGGCTATAAGTTTAACATTTTCCAATGGAGTGAAGGAATGCAAACACATAACTTTGGGGTTTGTGTTAAATGCACAACTGGACATTTAGAAGAGGACTTATACGGTGTGTTAAAAGAGATCATTCAAGTTTCTTTCTCCGGACGGGTTTAAATAGTGGGAACAAACAATCTTGAAGTCAATCCGTTCAGCGAACACACCAGTATTTCACGTTGACACTCTGACGCTCAAGTTAATTGGTTAACTCTAGAGCTTAAGCATTAGAATAATGAATGTACCTTAAACTGTAGTAAATGCAAGGTACTTATAAAGTTATGTGGTGGTTAAGTCTTACGTGTCTTGTGTCTGTATTTTTTCGTAAAGTACAGGAAAAGCTAACACAAGTATGGACATTCCTAACACCCTCTAGAGGTTTCAAATCCGGTATGCCCTTAGTTCATCTCGTGCCTTCCACTCAATACCAAATCAACAAGATCCTAGTAAGGGGAATTTTATACAGGATTCCTCTTAGCATGGGTACCATATTGGCTTGCTAATGATATGGCACATTGGTTATGCTTGCATTTAACTAGTGTAAGGTCTGGTCATTACAACAGAAATGACAAAAGGATACGGTACTTTTGTCTACAGTTGGACGGAACCCTAGAAAATAAAGCAGAATTTATACTAATGTCCACGGTTCTAAAATGGAACCACAGATAATAACAATTTTAACCTTTTCTCTGCGGTACAAGTTTAGACGCTAACATTGTTCTCCATAACGTTAGCGGTTTGAGACTTTAACCGCGGAAATTAAAAATAAAACATTATCTTTACAAAAATAAAAAATAAAACATAATGAGCTTTATTGGCCCAAAACATAAAAGCCTTAACCTAAATTATCTAATAACCACGCAGAGATTACAGAAAGGGAAAACGAAAGAGTGAGGCGGCGGTGGCTTGAATAGAGGAAAAGTAATGGTGGTTGGTGAAAGCTACGGTAGTGGCTATTAGACCTGCTTTCAACAACTACTCCTCGGAAACCCTTGCAGAAATCATGGCTAGAGTAATGCAAGAGCTTCACCAAGACCCTCACGACGACGACGACGACGTGTGTTTCCTTCCATGGAAAAATGACGATGACGACACCACCGCCCAAAAAAATGGCAACCTTGAAGAAAAGACGAGTTCGAGTTTGTGTTCATATCATAAGACTTGATTTCCCCTGTCTCAACTAACAACAGTTTCTAGGGCGGTTAGATCAGGCCCATCTGCCCAATCTTCAATTTTAATTTTAGTTTCAATTGATTTTGCTTAATTATGTTGTCTTATTTACTCTCCGTGTTATACTTGATATTAATGACTTTATAAAGCTTGGATTTTTTCCTTGTTGACAATTTAGAAAATGTGGTACTGGATATGCAGATAGGAAGGTTGAATTTTGAACCTTAGAATTACTTGAGATATGTAGAATCTAGAAAAGTATTCTCTAATTTTGGTAGCAAGGTCAATGGTTAACTATATTATGTGCATTTTTAGGCAAGAGGATATAGAGGCTTTCAAGATTTACCACTAATTGTACCACTAGTCACTGAAGATCACGTTAGGGAACTACTTCAGATTAGAAAGAAGTCATTATGAATTCCTGTTCTCAATAAGTGATTCAACTCCATAATTTTTATGATCCTGAGAAGGTTGGAAACACAACATTGTAATAACTTATGATATATGGTTCTTTTTATTCAACTTTTAGTCTAGTATTCATTTTTTAACACCAAAATATTTACTCAGATAAAGATTAGAGTTAATATTCTTTCTAGTTCTTTACGCGAAGTAATGGCTGCTAAAGCCAAGAGAGTCCAATCAAATTTTGATTTCAAATTCTATGTTACTTGTTGAATGCTTGAATGCATCTGTTTAGTATATTCGTTGATAGGTTATGGAATGCCATTAACGAAACATTGTTTTGAGGAAAAACAACAGCTATAAATTAAGTTTATTAGATAATGAAGGTTTAAGTAGTGAGATCAGAGCTCTTATCATTGCCTCTAATGATATTTGAAGTTGTTTAGTTTTCTTTTGCTGAGATAATTCTACTCAAACTTTCTAATTTTGATTCTATTTTTTGTTGTTGCATACTAGTATATGACTGTTCTAAAGCTCACCTAGTAATAATGGGTGTGATACTATGATCCATTGGTGTGGAAAGGAAAGGTCTTCAAGTAGAAACTAACAATTCAATTATGCCACTTTCTAGAAATTTTATATGGATTCTTTTAATTGGCTGATATGTCAAATTTAAAGAAAAAAATTGTAAGTAACATATGTGATGTTGTGTTTGGGTGAAGTATGGTATGATGATGGTTGCTAAACACTATGTGTTTTTATGTTGAAACAGGTTTTGATTATGACAAACAAAGTGTTCAAGCATCTAAAGCAATCAAGTAATATATCAATTTAATTGATATTCATCCAAAAACAAAAGAGAAATGATGATCAAAACATAAAGGATCAAGAACAATGAAGCATATAATTAGAAAGTGACAAAAATGCATCAAAATGGTAGCATCAAGCTCATGAATCATAGGAATCGATTCATGCCCCTAGAAGACTAAAAATTGCAATTTTGAAGGTTGGGAATCGATTCCCCCAATATAGGAATCGATTCATGCACATTTCAAGGCCTAGGAATCGATTCATCAGCTTCAGGAATCGATTCATACGTATTTTAACCCTTAGGAATCGGTTCCTCCCCTCTAGGAATCGATTCATGCGTGCTGTATAGACCTAGGAATCGATTCAAAGTTGTAGGGAATCAATTCATGCACTGTATTTTCCATAAATTTGAACGAGAGAAATCGATTCAGCACTTTGAATCATGGGAACCACATTTCATGTTTTAAGGGGCACTACGGATTTTCAGAAATGGTTCAAATTTGAATTGGAAACAGCTTTGCATTAATCACGGAGACAATTACAAATTTCAAGCCAGGAAACATGCTCCATTAAAGTAGAAATCATGTAACACTTAATTCTCCACTACGCCGAAAGGAATTAATTAAGGAATTAATTGGCAACGGCACCATGCATTTGAAACCTATAAATAGAGAGGAAATTGGAAGAAGCAAAAACACACTAACAGCAAGCAAATTCTTCTCTGCTTACATTCCTTTCAAATTCCTCGTTGCTCTCTATTTTCATTAAATTGGTTATTTCCTTTGAGAGTTAGTCAGGGAGAAAAATTATTTTGAGCTTTAATTTGTATATCCACTTATTTGAAGAGTTACTCTTGTAATACCATCACTAAAATCTGAGAGTTTTTGGGTTGGGTTTCAACCTTGAATATTGAGAGTTTATGAGATTGGGTGGGTTGCCCTTTAGCTTGTGATGATTAAGTTCTTGAGTGTGGGACACTAAGAAGCTTTAATTGGTCAAAGCCTTGTGTCTCAAATCTTCAATAGTGGAATCCTTCAAGTGGGTTGCTTGAAGGCGAGAAGTACACCGGTGTGGTGGAACTCGTTATATCGGTTTACAATTTTCTCTTTCCCTACACTCTTTTAAAATTGTGCATTTAAGTTGCTTGCTTACTTTATTATTTGATATTATTATTGCTTAACATTAATTTTACCATCTCTATTAAGTATATAATTGTAAAAGAACTATATTCAAAAGCATTCCAAAGTAAAATTTTCAATACTCAATTCACCCCTCCTCTTGAGTAATTGAGGCCACTTGGTTAACACACTATGCATAAATTCATATTATATTATATAGATAGAAGTTGTTTTCTTCACTGTTTAATCTAATCAATTGTCTTTTTTTCTCACTTGATTTTGATTCTCATCTGTCTCCCTTACATAGAACAAGTGATTTCAGGTATTCTCTTCTTAATTTGCCTTCAATTTGGGATCTTTTGTTTGATGGTTTTTGTTTTCTGAATTGTGATTACAGGATGGCTCAAATTCTGCCACTTGGGACTCTCCATGCCATAATCTATGAAGTTGATAAGCTAAAGACTGGTACTTCTAATCTTTTAACCAAGGTTAGCTTTCCCAACTCTGCATATCATATCAGAATCAAGATTTTCATTCATGTTTACGGGATCTATTCTGAATCTCTCGTATGCTTCTAGTTCACCTGTGTTGTGCTCTCTCCCTTTTAGCTTTTCTTTGACCTTTTCTAAATAAATTTTTAAACAAAAACTTTTCTGAAATGATAAGAGATTTTCCAAACATGAAAAGAAAATTGACTGCTACTGGTTTTCTTTTAAAGTTACCTTATAATTACAGATGCTGTAATTAATTGGGACCAACAAAAAGAGAATTATAAGTTTTATCAAAAATTCATTCTAAGGTGGATCACAAAATTCTAATCCTACAAAACAAAAGAAAATAAAAAGATTTTTTATCATACCAGTTTTCTTTTTTGTTAGCTTAGTTGCAACAGCTCCATAGTTATAAAAGGTGAATTGTAATGTGTAAATATTAACAATACGAATAAGAACACGGTCACGTTAATCACAAGGGACGGAGCTGGAAAATTTTCATAGTTTGTTTGAAGTGGCCAGATGAGAAAATTAAAAAGAAAGTATATGTAGATTAAATTAATAGAAGGCCACATTAAACAGAATAAAAATCTAGTTATTAACAATATTAATTTGTATAATGGCCCATTAATTGGTGTTTTTGCTTAAAATTAGTAATTTGCTAGCTTAATATTTCACAAGGCCAACAAAATAATTAAATTCCATAGCCATCACCAAAAAGCAAAAGAACGTATCAAAACCTTCCTTATGATGTTAACTCATAATGCAAATTGTATATCTATAATAATAATTATTGGTTTCCACTTTATATGTTTTGGCTTCCACTTAATCAAATTGTAACTAGATATTAGTGATTCTATTAACATTGCAGTATGTGCTGGAGGAACTCAATATACAATCCCTTGTTCCATGTAATAATACTTTAAAACATTCATCTTTTGACAACATTGAGATTATGGAAATTTTGGCTTTATTATGTTTTATGGAGTAGATAGCTATGTTAGATGGATTTGTGGTGTTACAGTAGTGTTTTATTATTAAATTTATTAAAGTTGTACATGCACTTTTTATATAAAATTATTAAATTAATTTTATGCATGAGAAAAAAATGTCTTATAAATATAAATATAAAACTGCTAGTAATCTATAGTATTTATTTATATTTATTGTATTATTATTATTTTTTATAGTTTAATATTTAGTATTTATAGTTTAGTATTTATTATATAGTATTTATTATATAATATTTAGTATAGGTTTAATAAAAACTACAATATAAAATATTTTAAAAAAGCCAACCATTATATGCGGTTCTAATAATTAACCGCTGACAATACATCAACTATTGTCTACGGTTCCTGACAACAACCGCAAACATTGAGTAACTATAGTATGCGGTTCTGCTATTGAACCGCAGACAATACTTAGCTAAAGTTTGTGGTTGAACCGCAGACTTTGTTATCAGAGGCATTATCAGCACCTTCATTGTCTGCGTGTGAACCGTTGATTTTACTAGAAACGGAACCACAGACAAAGGCTATTTTTGTAGTAGTAAGTATTCAGGGTCGGTATCAGGCTCAAATCATAACCTATAAGTGATAAACTTTATATGTTTAGTATTTTGTCACAATATCTAATTAGGCTCAAGGCATGGTCGTTGTCATCCTTGTACAACCCAATTTATTTTACTTAATACTGAAGTAAACTTTACTTGAATAAATATTCAATATTTATTCTCCTTAGTATGACCATGCATTTCTTTAGTCTCGTTCCATTAAGTGACCCACAGATATTACTCTTGTTATATAGAGAGAGGCAAATCTCATACAAATCACTTGTATCCCTCTGCATGATTTATTCACTACCTAATTACAAACTTTATGATTACCTTGTTATAGGTATAATGTTTGATTGTATTAAAACAACAAACTCCCTATGTAGAAATCATAATGGCTTTAGGTCAAAAGACTATATATATATACACACACCACACCGAGAACTGTTTATGACATCCATGTAAAAATCCATACAATGTTCTAATGATGGGTCAATCTAGTAAACCATTACTTTTGATGTGTACCAATATAAAGACTTGATATCATTTATATATATGATCTATGAGATCAAATCGTCAGTATATTCACACACTAGTCTTAATATATTATAATATGTCATCACATTAATACTTGACCAGAAACAATTTATGAATAGTTTTCATATTGACTTGTGACTCGAGAGACTAATAAATTACTTAATAAAATGTCTTATTTAAAATGATGTATCTTAATCATATAGACTCTTAGTATATAACTAAACAAATGGAAGTTCATTGTTGAAGGAGGTTATGTTGCTTGAGGGTGTTGGCAAATAGATGTGTAGAGGTGATTTGTGATTGTGAAGGTTGATCAAAATTCAGGGGACACAACAATTGGACGGATCAGATTTAGGCCCATATTAACCCAATTCGATCAGAATCTGAAATGATAAATAAGGCCCATTTTCGACCGGGTATATGTTCAGATTAGTTAGATTTTGAATGGTTCAAATTACAGATTTAATAGGTGGGTTATCAATTTGGGCTTTTATTGGGTTATTCAAGTATTCAACCCAATATTTTTAGGCTAAAAACCTTTTCAACCCTTTCAAAGTCTAGGATTTAAGAAAAAGCCCCTAAAAAATTACCCAAAACTTTTGGCCCTTAAAGAATTTTTGGGTTTACAAAATTAAGAAAACATTAGCCTTGATTGTTAACTGATAAGGTGTCTAACGTCTGTGCTACCTCATCAGTGCCATGTAGTTGACATGTGGCAATTTTTAAAAAAATAAAAAATAAAAATTCCACCTCATCATTTATAATAATTTTCTTAAAAAATAATTTTTTCCCTTTTCCCTCTTCCTACCCTTTATTCGTTTCCAATCTTCCTTAACCCCTACTTCCCCAAGTTCCAATCTTTAACCTAATACTTCATTATATAAAGTTACCAATACCTAAAAAAGAAGTGACCTATTTCCAGTATCTGGCTATTCTTTCCTTCTTTCACCAACAAATTTAGCAACAACCTCAAACACGAAGCAGGACCTAGAAACCAGACAACCTAAGAAACTCCAACGCCAAACAGATCTCAAGGAATCCCAAACAACACTGGATCTCAACAAAGAGAGGTAGAAAAAGAAGAACAAAATAGAGCTGGGAATCAAGCCAATAACTTAAACTTGAGCCAGAAACAAAAGTAAACGTTGCAATAGAGAAGGCTTCATAATTTCACACTTTTTGTCGGTACTCCCATTTTCGACAAAAACTACGCCCAACAGTTATAGTTCCAGGAAACCCTCATATGCTTAGTCATATCTTCCCAACCCACCAAACCAACCCTAATTATCTACTTCGCATCATCCTCTACACTTTCTTCATCAAACACTATTTAACTCCTCAAGATATCAAAATTGTAGTTGGTAACTGAAGAAATCAGTGAACCTTCATCGTTTATTGATGGTTCAGAGTTTGACTTAGAAGGGAGGTTGAATAAGTCAGGGACTTTTTTTACAGAATAATGAACCAATAAAAACAAATAATCAATCTTTGTAGAGTAGAGTTTTTAAGAGCAAGAGAAGGAAAGCAACACAGAGAATTATACTAGTTCACTTCCAACACAGAAGTTACGTCTAGCCCCTTCTAACTTGAAGGATTTCCACTATTGTAAATTCTCTTTTACAATAACAACACCAGATGTAACATCCCAGATTTTTGAGAAAATAAATTTATTGGATGATGATAATTAATTATTCATGGTCAAATAATTATGGAAGATGTTATTAGACATTAGAAGTGAATTATCGGTAAATTAAGATTTACCGGAAATGAATGAATTAACAGATGATGTGGGACCCACTTAATCGAATTGAGTGTTTGATGGGTCTAGAATGTTTGGAATATTATGGTGATTAAGATGGTGTAGTTAGAATAATTTTTAGTGCTAAGGAGATAATTAATTGAACACGACGTATGTTATTAGATGGGAAAATACGAGCTATAATGGAACTAAAAGAAAATGAGAATTCCTATTTCTTCTCTAGTTTAGCCGTGGTCTCTCTTTTCTTTTCACCTTGCACTCTTTTAACCAATGGATATAGAATTTTATGGCACAATGGACAAAAGCATTGAGTCATGGTTGTACCCATTGGACAATGTCCAATTTTTACACATCTTCTCTCTCCCTTTTCCCTCATTTTTCGGCAACTCCCTCTCCCTTTCTTTTCTCCTTCGTTTTCTTCTCCTCTTCTCCCTTTCTCCTCCAAAAACCGTTTTCCCCCATTTCTATCCTCTCCATTCACCATTTTCACTCAAAAAGCTTGGATATGTGGTGCATGCATGGAGCTAGGAAGCTTATATTGGTCCTCCCCTTCTTCTTTAACCTCATTTTCGTTTTGGTGGAGTTTGGATTTAAGGTAAAGATTTCTTACCTCCACATCCTTCTATTATGGTTTTGTGATATTGGGTTGAAGATGATAATGTTAGAAGCCTTGCATGTGGATGGGTGTTGATTATGTTGGTTAACCTAGAGTGAAACTTTAAGCATGAATATTGGAGGTGTGAAATTAAACATGGTTGATGTTATGGGATGAAGAGAAAGTTATAGTGACCATAAAGATTTTAGGAGATTGATTGAGAATATTGTTAAATGATTTTAGATGGGAAACCCTAAGTGTGATAAATTGGGGATTTTTGCCAAATTGATAACCTTAGTGATTTTGATGCCTTGGGAGTGGATTTATATGAGGAAATGAACATTTAGAAGTATTGGGATTGAATATTGATGTTGATAGAATGGGGAGCTAAGTCATGAGTTGCAAATGAGGAAATATGCACGTATATAGGTACATTGATTTGAGGGAATTAGTCTTAAGTGTTGATGTTTATGATGTTGATAATGGTTGCAAACCATTAATAATAAACTAAGAGAATGGATGTTTAAATTGATGAAGCCTTAGGTCTTGTTATAGGCCATGGTGTCGTTGATGTTGGGTTGTTTAGCCCTTTGAAATCTAGAAATCTTAGCTTTGGGGAAAGGAATTCCAGAAGCCTAATACAAGCATATGAATTTGGAGTACTAGACAAGTCTAGGACTTGATCATGGGTTAGATGATGATGTCTAAGATGATGCTTTGTGATAGTATAATAATGGCAATTGTATGTATATTTGTTGTGATAGGATTGCATCCTTGACGATGATGCGGAGCGATCGAGGCATTTGGAGCATTGGAATTGTGGATCTTCTCTTGAGGTAGGAGAGGAGTTTGCATTTCAAGTGCATGAGTGATTAATTGATAATTATGTTATGTGTGAACTCATGCATTGCCTTGCCAAGAACTAATTGTATGTTTGAATTGTTGAAATAGTGAATGATGGTTTGGCTTATGGGATTGTTGTGGAAATTGTATGAATATATGATGTTGATGATAAATACTTGATATCCCTTTGAATTGACATGAATCAAATGTTTGGTAATATTCAATGAATAGATGAATTAAACAGAGCATTGAAGATTATGTTGTGATAAAGTGGAATGATGCTAAGGGGTGGTTATATAACTCTTTTTCATAGCTAATGAATTGATATTTGAAATTGAGATGTATGAATGGTCGAACCAGGTTCTAAGTGCATAAAGAGAGGAGTAAGAAAGATTAATCTAGGCCAAACTTATATATATAAAGGTTTTGATGTGAGAAGAAGAGGGAAAGACTGAGTTTCTAAGCGTGAACTGGTATTCTCGCTCAGGCGAGATGGATTCTCGCTCAAGCGAGAATCCCTTGGACCAGAATTATGGTTTCTGGCTCCATCTCGCTCAGGCGAGATGGCGTTCCGCTCAAGCGAGGAGCGTACGATTGAGGTGGGGAGATACTGGACGAATCTCGCTCAAGCGGGCGTGGCCACGCTTGAGCGAGCGTGATGGAAAAATGGCACTGGGTGAATCTCGCTTAAGCGAGTGATGAGGCATGCTGGGTCTCGCTCAAGCGAGCGAGTATGAGATTGGAAACTGGAAGATTTCCGCTTGAGCGAGAGTGACTCGCTCAAGCGAGATGGTGACCTGATACTCTAAGATTTCTTCGCTCAAGGAGAATTTTTGGGCGCTCAAGCGACCCACTTCAATCTCGCTCAGGCGAGTGTGAGGCTCACTCAAGCGAGCGAGTGTGAAAACGCTACTGGAAGTATTTTGCCCATGCGAGAGGACTCGCCCAAGCGAGTGATGTTGATCTCGCTCAAGCGGTGGTGAATCTCGCTTGAGCGAGTTGCCCAGAAATGAAATTTATTTCATTTTCCTTGTATTGGGCTTATGTTGGACTCCTTTTCTTTATAAGATGAGATGATTATGGGGATGTATGAAGGACAATATAATGATGACATAATATGGTGGTGTTTGAGATTGATTAGTACATGGGGACTAATTAATTGTGATATAATTTCCACTAAGAAAGATGTAATGAAAGGATGATATTGAGAATCTAATGATAGGATTATGAGATACATCCTTAGGATGAATTTGAAATGTATGAAGGGATAAACAAATGACATTGTATGAATTATAAATGGATGAATTAGAGGAAGTATGATATTAAATAATGTTAGATGATGATGTTGAACACTCTCTTGCACAAAGAGGTGTATATTTACATTGATGAATTGTTGTGTACCATTGTGTGTGATACAAGTATGGTCTTGTATGTGTGGTATGAAATATGAAATTGATAATGTTGTGAATGCCACACAATTTTGTATATATACATATATGAGTATACTTGAGCAATGGTAATGAATAATGAGATGATAATCCACTAAATGAAGTGTGATAATATTGATGAATAATATGTGATGTTGAAATGCCATAGTGGCTGTTTGCAAGTATTGACTTGCGTGTGTGATGTGAAATATATGTGAAAATATATTGAAATGGAAATGCCACATTAAAGACTTGAAAATAATAATGATGAAACCAACAATGTTGAATCCACTAAGGTGTATGGTGGTGTTGGTGATCGTGATGATGATGATGATGTTTGATGAATGGCATCTAGGATGCATAGTGTGAGGATGCACTTGATTTGCATTTGCATTGCATCCATGGCATATCATAGCTGTCTATGTGGAATATTAGGGGGTTCCACTAGGCGGGCCCAGTGGGAGGGCGGCTCAGTGCACGAGCGTATTGTGATTTTCCCCTGTGACTCGGTGTATGAGTCACGAAGCTGTCCATAGTTTGGTGACGAGGCACCCTATGTGGCGGGCCCAGTGGGCGGGCGGCTCTATGGTGAGTGAGTTTACCTCAGTGTCGGACGGGACACGGCTCTCTCGATGTGTGTTCGGGAGGGGCCCGTAGCACTTGTGGTAGTTGAGACCACGATGTTGATCCGCAAGTCACGGGGTGACTAGTGCTACAGATGGGCGATAGCGGTTTGGTACCAGTAAAATTATGAGAATATAAGCATGCTTAAATGGAGATATATGTGTACACAATTTTTCTACTGCAGTAAGGGCATAGTAGCACACCTATGCTCGTCCCACAATTGAATTAATGTTATATTCCCACAGTCGGATCCGCATTTGTTGTCTATTCCATTGTGCATATGCATTAGCCATAAGAGCATTTGCATATAGCATGGAGATATGCCAGAATATGATAATGATTAAGATAATAATATTGATGTCGATGAGACGCGAGGTTAATATAATGAAAGACCACATAAAAGTATTAAATGATATGAACATATGAAATGATGTTGAATATGACGATATGTATGATATGGCCCAATGTAATTGTAACACCCTAATCTTTGCAAATAATAATTCCAAAACAATGAGGAATTTTTTTTTTTTTCACAAAAACAGCCATGACTCATTCAACATAGAAGGGAAGAAGTAGGCAAGGGAAAATAGAGAGCATTCACACACATATGGCAAATAACAGAAAAGCTAAGACTGGAACCGGTTCATTTGGTTTAATGTAACACACCAGCGCCTGGGCGGATTACACAACATCGTTGGCTCGCTCAGGCGAGGTCTGATACCGCCTAGGCGGGGTATGGCAATGCAACAGCGGATGGAGAGGGAATTCACAAAGGAAACCCCATACCGGTCCTCACTCGTTTCTACGGGACTAACCCTTCCTCAAAGAAATACTAGGTGTTCAGCATAGGGAAACAGGTAAGGGAAGGAGAAGGGAGATGCACACGTGTATTAGTTTGGAGGAAAGGGGGGTCTGAACTCATTCCGCCCAATTCAACTGGGTATGGCAACGCCTGGGCGGACTCAACCACAACGCCCAAGTAGGGGTCAACACCGTTATCTGGGATGCATTAACGTAACAACGGAGGGGAAGGGTATTTGGCGGTGTTCCACACTGACACCTACTCACTTCAGCGCAAGTCCTCATGCTTGGGCGAACCGTTCTAGTCGTTCAGAACTCCATAAGTTAGCCCTCCAAATTATCCATACGGCGACACTCATACTCTACTCAGGAAGTGAGGGTTATCCCACTCGGATTCCAGAACTCCTTCTCACTCGAACTTCACATCTTTCACTCAGTTATCGATACCTTAAACTTAAGATCCAATCCACTCTAAACCACCATTCGAACTCCTCTCTCAGAAGGGAATCACTTGAGGTTTTCACTCGGAAATATCAACTCTTCCTCACTCGGGATTTCATACTTACTTTTACTCGGAAATCCTCAGACCTATAATCATTCGGATTATAGTTACCCTATGCTCGTAAGACATCCTCAAACAGTCCTCTTCACCGCTCAACCTCACTTACAGCATAGAAGAACACACAATATATACTTATATAAACGAAAACATTCATATGATTACAAAAACTTCATCATGACTTTTGTTACCCAAAGCTGTCAAGTTTTAACGTAAGGACTACAACCAAAACACGAGCCGGCCAAGGCTTAACAAAACGTTATACACAGTATTTATATATATACACATATACACATGTAGATATATGTCCCAATAACGCTCGGATTCATTGTCCTACACTCGCTCCTCCTTCATCCTTCCTTCCGAGAGATGTTCACTGAAAGTGTAGCCACTGCAGGGGTGAGCTTTTACATATAAAATGACAATCAAGGACTCGGTATCAGTGTTAGCATGTACATTCACATCCATTCAATTGTTTTCAAATTAATTAACGTTAGACACTGCAAAATGACATTTAAGACACACAGACAACACATACAGGTATTCCCCACCCTCGGAAACCATTCATAACACTCCACATACGTTATACGTACTACTCTAATCAACCTCATATCTACATGCATGCCTGCGGATCCGACTCGAGTGATGACTTTCAGTTACAGTTTTCCCCTCCCCTGGCCCCTCGTCCTTCAGCTCTTCCCACGTGGTACCGGCCTCCCATTGGCGTCTCGAGACTCTTCTCTAGCTCCTACGGCTACCACGAGCTCCTTCGGAATCTAGCCGGGGTCTGTAACTGGAAGTCATTCCCTCGGGGCTATTGACCTTCCACGGGTCGCCCCACTCTTACCCATGCAGCTAAATGCATCTACCAACAAGCGTCATCACACCACCGATACCTCCTTCGTAACCATTAAGTAGGAACAGATTCAATGCAACCTTTATTCGCTTTATTATTTACACCAATATGTTCAACTATCAGCAATCAAGTAATAGCATCTGACAAATCAACTAACAAGTACACATTCATATTCTCACAGCATTAACAAGGATAGAACCATGCATATCATTCGTTATTATCAATACTAACATACTACTTTACCACCATCTAGATCACAAGCATTTATTGTTCAACCACTGTAAAACACACGGATTCTAGAATCTCCAATCATGCATAGGATCCAATCATCACAAACACATGCACATACATTCAAGCAGAACATTCATCCGGTACTGTTCGTGGACCATGCATTTAACATGCAAGCACCCCCTACCTACGAAAGGGACTTCAAGAAGCTTTTTTGCTCTTCGACGTTGAATCTGACGCCTTTCTACCGATTCGTTCAGCCTTTCTCCACTCCGTCGTACTCTACACTTGGCTCGGAGTTGGGGTGTTGTTCTTCCTCTACTTTACGATCGTCCTTCACCTGCCGGGGCTCTGACCTTCTTCCCGCACTATCGTCGTGACGGACAGAAACAGGGGAAAGGAAAGAAGATGGAGACGAAGAAGAAAAGAGAGAATGGAGTAGTGGGAGAAGTTGTTTGCACCCACGGTGATATTGAATACGCACCTATATACGCATGCGAGGGGGAAAGGAGTGGGATGGGAAAGAGTGAGTCGCAGACCACTCACACCTTCCGCTAATCACAGACAGCCACATGCCATCAATTAAGTCCAATTAACTTGTCATTAACTCTCAGGCTATATTGGTTATGATTAACAACTAATTCTTTACTTTCAATTTTTCTTATTATTTAATTCTTATTCGGTATCTAACTTCAAAACTGGGATGTTACAGTTCTCCCCCACTCAAAAGAATTTCGTCCTCGAAATTCAGTCGGTAACTCACCTTAGCAAACAACTCGGGGTACTGCTGCCTCATGGTGTCTTCGCGTTCCCAGGTACGAGAGGTAGTCTTGCCTTGTTGCCACTCCACTTCTACCAGCTGTACGTTTTTGTTTCTCAAATGCTTCACCGATCGGTCCATGATTCTGATTGGTGTAGTCACGGTGGTCAGGTCTTCCTTGACTTCCACTTCATCGTCAGGCATTGTGTGACTGGGGTCATGCAGATACTTCCTTAGTTACGACACATGAAATACGTTGTGCAATCGGGATAAGTGGATCGGTAATGCTATTCGGTATGCCATGGTGCCGACTCGTTCCAACACCTCATAAGATCCAATGTATCGAGGGCTTAACTTTCCGCCTTTCAAGGCTCGTCCAACTCTTTTATTTGGAGAAGTCCTCAAAAACACTCTGTCTCCGACTGAAAATTCCAATGGTTTGGTGCGTTTGTCATGGTAACTCTTCTGCCTGTCTTGAGATGCCTTCATTTTTCCCTGTATCACTCAGATCCGCTCTGTGGTTTGCTTCACAATGTCTGGTCCCAATAGCAGACTCTCACCCGTTTCCGACCAGCAAAGTGGGGTTCGGCATCTTCGTCCATATAGTGCTTCATAGGGTGCCATGCCAATGCTGTTATGATGGTTGTTATTGTACGTAAACTCAATCAAGGGGAGGTACTGCTCCCAATCTCCTCCGTGCTCTAACACACACGCCCTTAATAAGTCTTCTAGACTTTGAATCGTCCGCTCGGATTGTCCATCCGATTGGGGGTGGTAGGCAGAACTGAGCCAAAGTTTAGTGCCCATTTCTTGATGCAGGCTGGTCCAAAACCGGGACGTGAACCTCGGATCCCTATCTGATACGATAGAAGTTGGTATACCATGCAGTCGGATAATCTTATGAACGTAAATCTGTGCCAATTTATGCATCGGGTACTTCATGTTCACAGGCAGGAAGTGTGCACTCTTCGTCAGTCGGTCAACAATGACCCAAATCGCATCATGGCCCGCTCGGTTTGTGGGCAATCCCATGACAAAATCCATAGCAATCGAGTCCCATTTCCACAAGGGAATCTCCAGGGGCTACATTGCACCATACGGTTTCTGGTGCTCCACTTTTGATTTTTGGCACGTAATACACCGAGCTACGTATTCTGCCACATCCCTCTTTAGTCCGGGCCACCAGAACTGTTTCTTCAGGTCATGGTACATTTTCGTGGTTCTCGGGTGAATACTGAATAGGCTTTTGTGGGCTTCATCAAGCACCACTCTCCTTAATTCTCCTCCGCTCGGTATGTATATTCTGTCTCTCACCCGGAAAATCCCATCTGATCCCACGGTCAAGGATAAATCCTTTCCTTTGGCCTGAGTTTCCTTCATTTTGGTTAAGTAGGAATCTAACTGTTGCTGCTCGCACACGGACTTCAAGAACTCATTGGCGATCCTCAATGTACCGATTGTCATTTTCCGAGAGGAGGGGGTGTCAACATACAAGTTCATGTCTCGGAACCGTTCCAACAACTCTACTTCTTTTACCATCATTGCTGCCATGTGGAGGGATTTCCGACTCAACGTGTCGGCCACGACATTTGCCTTTCCGGGATGGTATTTTAGCTCAAAATCGTAATCTTTTAAAAACTCAATCCATCTTCTCTGCCTCATGTTCAGCTCTTTCTGGTCGAATAGGTATTTGAGGCTCTTGTGGTCACTGTATACTTCAAACCGGGACCCGTACAAGTAGTTCCTCCATATTTTCAATGCAAAAACTACTGCTGCCAGCTCCAAGTCATGGGTCGGGTAATGCTGCTCGTGAGGTCTCAATTGCCGAGAGGCATATGCTATTACTCGGTCTCTCTGCATGAGTACACATCCTAATCCGAGTCCTGACGCGTCACAGTAGACCATGAAGCTTTCTTGTAAA
The DNA here is from genome assembly GCA_037962975.1 of Clitoria ternatea. Lineage (NCBI taxonomy): Eukaryota > Viridiplantae > Streptophyta > Magnoliopsida > Fabales > Fabaceae > Clitoria > Clitoria ternatea. Next base: position 186,399,414 of record CM075669.1, read on the forward strand.
TTGGGTAATGCCAGCACTGGTGCGGTCGTCAACTTGTCTTTCAGCTCTCGGAAGCTACTCTCGCACTCGGGACTCCACACGAAGGGAATGTTTTTCCGAGTCAATTTAGTTAGTGGTAACGCCAGCTTAGAAAAACCTTCGATGAACCTTCTATAATAACCTGCCAGGCCCATAAAACTCCTTATCTCCGAGACTGACTTGGGTCTCTCCCATGCCATTATAGCTGTCACCTTCGAAGGGTCCACCGAGACTCCTTGCTCGGAAATTACATGTCCGAGGAAGTGGATCTTATTCATCCAGAATTCGCACTTTGAAAGCTTCGCGAACAACTGCTTCTCCCTTAACACTTGGAGTACCGCTCGGAGGTGTTCTTCATGCTCCTCGGAAGTCTTAGAATAGATTAGGATGTCATCAATGAAAACAACTACGAATCGGTCTAAATAGGGGTGGAGTATGCTGTTCATGTAATTCATGAAGACAGCAGGGGCGTTTGTCACACCGAACGGCATCACTACATACTCGTAGTGGCCATACCGAGTCCTAAAGGCAGTTTTTGGAATATCCGAGTCCTTCACTCGGATTTGGTGATATCCCGATCGTAGGTCGATTTTTGAGAAGACTGAGGCTCCACGCAGTTGGTCAATTAAATCATCAATTCTGGGTAGTGGATACCGATTCTTAATTGTGAGTTTGTTTAACCGTCGGTAATCTATGCAAAGTCTCATGCTGCCGTCCTTCTTCTTAACAAGTAGTACCGGTGCGCCCCATGGTGATACACTCGGTCTAATGAACCGTTTTCCGAGTAACTCATCCACTTGCTTCTTCAGCTCGGCTAATTCAGTTGAGGACATTCTATAGGGTGCACTGGAGACTGGCTCGGCTCCAGGGATCAAGTCTATAGAGAACTCGATTTCTCTATTGGGAGGGACACTCAGTACGTCCTCAGGGAACACCTCTGGAAATTCGCAGACAATCAGAATTTCGTTCACTCGGATTTTACTCTCGCCCTCGGTTAGACAAAGCATCATGAATATTGAGTTATACCTTGTGCTGTGCAGTCCTCATGGTGCTGTCTCAGGAAAATTATCCTTCGGTTTCTGCAATCTACTAACACTTTATTGGCTGAAAGCCAATCTATTCCGAGCACGATGTCAAGACCCTTTAGGGGCATGCAAGCCAGATCGAAGGTGAAACTCTGATCATACAATGCAAAAGTTACGTCTTTGCACATTGACGATGTGAACACATTAGTGCCAGTCGGGCTGGCCACTTCTAAAGTCTGATTCATAGACACAGTCGGTAACTTCAAACACTTCACACACTCACCAGCTATGAAGGAGTGGGTAGCTCCAGAATCAAAAACTACACTAAGTGTGTATCTACCGAGTGAGCACTTACATTGTACCAAGTCATTTGCTTGTGCGACTTCTTCTGCGTTGATGGCGTAGACTCTTCCAGTGGCTGGTTGATCAGTGTCTCTCCTCCTGATATTTGGGGCAACCATCATATTCCCTCTAGCTCTGTTGTTTCCGCCCGTGAGTTTTGTCCATCATTCCTATTGCTCTTCACCTGGAACCCTCCTTGACGCACACTAGCATTTGTTTGATGGAGTTGGGGGCAGTCAGGGCGAATGTGTCCCCTATTCCCGTAGTGAAAACACTTAACATCGGTATCGTTGCAACTCTGAGCAAAGTGGTCACCACCACATTTAAAGCACTTACCGTACCTGGGTCGTCCACTCATCTGTCTCCCTCGGTCACCACGACCTTGATATCTAGTGAAGGGTTTATTTCTTCCTACGTTCCCTGGCCTCTTGAAACGTGACTGCTGAGGCCTCAGATACTGGTTAGCTCTGCTGCTCTGGCCCGAGTGGGCCTTGTCATCTTCTTCAAATATCCTACATTTATTCACCAATGCAGGGAAACTCCGTATCTCATAGTATCTGCAGGCCCTCTTAATATCTGATCTTAATCCATTCTCAAACTTAAGGCACTTCGAGCTCTCCGTCCCAGGTTGTTGGAAGGGTGGGTAGAATAGGCACAACTCCTCGAATCTCGTCGCGTATTCTTCCACAGTCATGGAGCCTTGCTTCAACTCCATAAACTCCAGCTCCTTCCGACTCCTCACTGTGTCGGGGAAGTATTTCTCCAAGAAGCATGTCTTAAAATCGTTCCATGTCGGCTGAGCTTCATCATCAGGGAATCGGCTTCTGGCTATCTTCCACCAGTTCTCCGCTTCATCTCGTAGCATATACACTGCACATTCTACCTTTTGGTCCTCGGTACAACGAAGACCCCCAAAAATCCTCTCCAGTTCCTGAGTCCATTTAAAAGCTGCCTCCGGATTACGTCCTCCCTGAAACTCACTCGGCTTCCTCTTCAGGAAGCGGTCCAACACGTGGCCATCCTCAGCTCGAGTCTGGCCCTGCCTTTCAAACACGTCTGCAAAGCGTTGGAATGCTGTGGCTATAGCCTCCATGCTTTGGCGATGCGTCATTCCTTATCCTGAAATCGACATTCGAGGATAAGTATACCGAGCCACTTATTACCGATCGGGTTCTCAGTCTAACATTCAATAGCTTAGCACATTATATCATTCTTCCAGGTTACACACACAATCGGACCAGGAGGAAACAACCTCCTATCCTCAAGCCAATATCAATCAGGTTCAACTAACATCACAACAATTATGACCATTTAGTCAGAAAACACGCAATCGCTTACACTCGGTAAGCATACCTTGGCCTTGGACCTTTCGGTCTGCTCTGATACCAAAATGTAACACCCTAATCTTTGCAAATAATAATTCCAAAACAATGAGGAAATTTTTTTATTTTTTTATTTTTTTATTTTCACAAAAACAGCCACGACTCATTCAACATAGAAGGGAAGAAGTAGGCAAGGGAAAATAGAGAGCATTCACACACATATGGCAAATAACAGAAAAGCTAAGACTGGAACCGGTTCATTTGGTTTAATGTAACACACCAGCGCCTGGGCGGATTACACAACATCGTTGGCTCGCTCAGGCGAGGTCTGATACCGCCTAGGCGAGGTATGGCAATGCAACAGCGGATGGAGAGGGAATTCACAAAGGAAACCCCATACCGGTCCTCACTCGTTTCTACGGGACTAACCCTTCCTCAAAGAAATACTAGGTGTTCAGTATAGGGAAACAGGTAAGGGAAGGAGAAGGGAGATGCACATGTGTATTAGTTTGGAGGAAAGGGGGGTCTGAACTCATTCCGCCCAATTCAACTGGGTATGGCAACGCCTGGGCGGACTCAACCACAACGCCCAAGTAGGGGTCAACACCGTTATCTGGGATGCATTAACATAACAACGGAGGGGAAGGGTATTTGGGCGGTGTTCCACACTGACACCTACTCGCTTCAGCGCAAGTCCTCACGCTTGGGCAAACCGTTCTAGTCGTTCAGAACTCCATAACTTAGCCCTCCAAATTATCCATACGGCGACACTCATACTCTACTCAGGAAGTGAGGGTTATCCCACTCGGATTCCAGAACTCCTTCTCACTCGAACTTCACATCTTTCACTCGGTTATCGATACCTTAAACTTAAGATCCAATCCACTCTAAACCACCATTCGAACTCCTCTCTCAGAAGGGAATCACTTGAGGTTTTCACTCGGAAATATCAACTCTTCCTCACTCGGGATTTCATACTTACTTTTACTCGGAAATCCTCAGACCTATAATCATTCGGATTATAGTTACCCTATGCTCGTAAGACATCCTCAAACAGTCCTCTTCACCGCTCAACCTTACTTACAGCATAGAAGAACACACAATATATACTTATATAAACGAAAACATTCATATGATTACAAAAACTTCATCATGACTTTTGTTACCCAAAGCTGTCAAGTTTTAACGTAAGGACTACAACCAAAACACGAGCTGGCCAAGGCTTAACAAAACGTTATACACAGTATTTATATATATACACATATACACATGTAGATATATGTCCCAATAACGCTCGAATTCATTGTCCTACACTCGCTCCTCCTTCATCCTTCCTTCCGAGAGATGTTCACTGAAAGTGTAGCCACTGCAGGGGTGAGCTTTTACATATAAAATGACAATCAAGGACTCGGTATCAGTGTTAGCATGTACATTCACATCCATTCAATCGTTTTCAAATTAATTAACGTTAGACACTGTAAAATGACATTTAAGACACACAGACAACACATACAGGTATTCCCCACCCTCGGAAACCATTCATAACACTCCACATACGTTATACGTACTACTCTAATCAACCTCATATCTACATGCATGCCTGCGGATCCGACTCGAGTGATGACTTTCAGTTACAGTTTTCCCCTCCCCTGGCCCCTCGTCCTTCAGCTCTTCCCGCGTGGTACCGGCCTCCCATTGGCGTCTCGAGACTCTTCTCTAGCTCCTACGGCTACCACGAGCTCTTTCGGAATCTAGCCGGGGTCTGTAACTGGAAGTCATTCCCTCGGGGCTATTGACCTTCCACGGGTCGCCCCACTCTTACCCATGCAGCTAAATGCATCTACCAACAAGCGTCATCACACCACCGATACCTCCTTCGTAACCATTAAGTAGGAACAGATTCAATGCAACCTTTATTCGCTTTATTATTTACACCAATATGTTCAACTATCAGCAATCAAGTAATAGCATCTGACAAATCAACTAACAAGTACACATTCATATTCTCACAGCATTAACAAGGATAGAACCATGCATATCATTCGTTATTATCAATACTAACATACTACTTTACCACCATCTAGATCACAAGCATTTATTGTTCAACCACTGTAAAACACACGGATTCCAGAATCTCCAATCATGCATAGGATCCAATCATCACAAACACATGCACATACATTCAAGCAGAACATTCATCCGGTACCGTTCGTGGACCATGCATTTAACATGCAAGCACCCCCTACCTACGAAAGGGACTTCAAGAAGCTTTTCTGCTCTTCGACGTTGAATCTGACGCCTTTCTACCGATTCGTTCAGCCTTTCTCCACTCCGTTGTACTCTGCACTTGGCTCGGAGTTGGGGTGTTGTTCTTCCTCTGCTTTACGATCGTCCTTCACCTGCCGGGGCTCTGACCTTCTTCCCGCACTGTCGTCGTGACGGACAGAAACAGGGGAAAGGAAAAAAGATGGAGACGAAGAAGAAAAGAGAGAATGGAGTAGTGGGAGAAGTTGTTTGCACCCACGGTGATACTGAATACGCACCTATATATGCATGCGAGGGGGAAAGGAGTGGGATGGGAAAGAGTGAGTCGCAGACCACTCACACCTTCCGCTAATCACAGACAGCCACATCTCATCAATTAAGTCCAATTAACTTGCCATTAACTCTCAGGCTATATTGGTTATGATTAACAACTAATTCTTTACTTTCAATTTTTCTTATTATTTAATTCTTATTCGGTATCTAACTTCAAAACTGGGATGTTACAGTAATGAAGGGCGTATTTAATTACAATTGAAATGATGACGTTAGCCCATAGTGGCTTGATGAAAGACTGAGATGGTCTATATTGATGAGTTGGCCCATTGGGGCGATATGATAGATATGTGTTGGCCCATTGTGGCGGTGTTATAGATGTGTATATGCTTGCTTTGCTATGATTTGATGAATAAGCATGAAATGAATATATATATTGTTGAATTAATAACTTATGATCATTGTTGGTGTATTTAGCAAAGCATACATGATGTTGATTTGCATATGCTCATAATTTCAATTGTATTCATATCGTCATTTGAAATGTAAACTCACTCTCCCATGTGGTCTACTTTTTAGTATTGATGCAGGAAAACCATGGGGTGAGGACGTTTATGAGGTGAAGTTTTGGGAAGGTAAATAGTTGTAGAGGAATGCCTTGGCCGGCAGCTTTATAATGTAATGTGTTATGTATATGATGGATAATATGATGTTGTAATCATTGATATGGATGGACGAATGGTGAGTATAGTTATACGTTTGGTTGATGTACTAATAGTGGATATATAGGAATTGAAGTTGGGCTGATTATGGGCTTTTATGAATAAGAATTTTAATGATGTATGATGCATGACCATATAGATGATTACATGTTTATATCTTAGGTATTGCATGCTTATGAGATTGTTCAAAATGGTGACGGTTGTCTACTAGGCCTATGTTATGCCATTGCGTGCTTTGCCGAGCCTTTTCTCATATCTTCATATGTGGGACTAGGCGTGTGCCCGGTATACACATTTTTCTTCCGCTGTAAGCTCTGTTATTTTTGTATACCGCATGGGCAACTATTTATCGATCCAGTTATAAGTTTTTAAATCTCGCTCTTTGGTTTTCTGTGATTTGAGTCTTGATGTGGTCATGGTGGTGTTTTGGAAATGTTTTCTAACGCGAAAAATTTACTCGCATTTTTATTAATTATGTCGATCACATTGGGATTGGAGTACAGAAAATTAGGGGTGTTTTAATCTGGTATCAGAGCGTATTTTGCTCTGAATTAGAGATCTTGATTATTGCCATTGCCTGATTGATTGGTATTAAAGTTGATTCTATGGATGATTGGAGCACGACTGCTCAATATTGGAACATTTTGGTGATTATTGGAATAAGGTTGTTTGTATAGATTTAAGAATGATAATTATCTAGAGAATGATGATATTGTGTTTGATTGCCCTGCATGGACATATGATGGATTAAGCACCTAGGAATTATGGATTGATTATAAGGGCATTATTGCTTATTGAGGAATTATTGTGAATCATTAGAGTTGAGTTGGGATTGATACGCAATGAGGACTTTTTATGAGATTGTGATTCATAAGACGTGGTGGTTTATTGGGAGTATATTCCTTATCCTTGAGGTTGTATGATGTGCATGTGGAGCCTAGTTGCTCAAAATATAATCATGGATGAATCATGAGATTGAATATGTTTATGGATGAATTCCTCAATGTGATTGATGTGGTTGTTCGTGTAAGACCGGCCAAGTTCCTTACACTATTTCCTTCTAATGACGAATACATTGATATTATGCATTGGAATATTAATATTTGAGTATGACTTTAACTGATGATGAAATTGAACCATGTGTGATCATGGATATGATATATTGAGTATGAATCGAATTGAGGGTGAGCCTATGCCGTATGTTGATCACAGATAGGAGATGTTAAATGTGAATGATTCACATGTTGAAATCTAATTGTATGAAAGATGGTGAATAAATTCCCTAATGTGGACGTTCATAAATTAAAATGATTGTTTGTGCTAATTTGAATTATGGATTTTATATCCTGGAGCACAAAGGTATGGCATTATGTAATACAAGTGATTTATTATATTCCTTTTTGGATGAAGGATATGAGTAAGTAATAAGGTGATTGAATATTAAAATTGTGTATATGTAGACTTGGGGTATGTCTTGGGTTTGTATTTGTGAACTGAGTGAATGATTGATTTAGTTGTGACCCACTAAGTGTGGTAACCCCGAATGACTCAAAATGATCTTGAACGATCGAACCTAATTGAATTTGACCCTATGGTGGTCTAGGCTCTATGATGTTTCTATGAGCCATGTTTATTGACTTTATGTGTTGTGGAAGTATTCCACGATGAGTATTAAATGACCCTTGAATTTTCTACGACTAGTGATGAACTGAATCTCATGAAGGGTTGAGCCGTAGTGAAATAAATTATGGGATGAGTTCATGAGACTAGAACCGATGTGCGATTGGATTGGAAATGAGAACATGAACCCATACGTAGTTGGTGAATAAAGATGTTGAATTCGGGGTATACCTTAGTATTGACCAAGATATATAATTTTATGGTATGATTTGAGCTAGATTATATGCCCTTAACGTTATGAAGATTAGATTGATTACGAATTGCGGTATGATATAGAGATAATGCATGTAAACATGAGTCGGTTATGGAATTTAATTCTATAGATACCTCCCTTTTTGCTTTGGAAAGAAGATATATTGGTGATTGAATCGTATGCTGATGTAACACAATGTGAATTGTATGTCCAATATATGGACTTTGACTGTGATAAAAGAGGCAAACCACTAGTGTGGAAGATTAGTATATGAATATTGACCTTATTTTGACCTTGGGAGCATCCATTTAATATGAGTTTGGTGATTCCTATAGGCTTGAACCGAATTATCGTTGACAATATCTGGATTAGACAAATGATTTCTAAGTTATTTGACTATGATTTTGAGATGAACGAGGTCCAATGGTGGGGTGATTACCCTATGGTGATTGGAAATTTGTGGTTGTTATGTCAATATATGGTTATGGTGACTGAAGAATAAAGAATGGTATGACATGAATTATGCCGGATCACGATTAAATAACAATATGATTTGAGTATATTGCTCGTGAGATTGTGCGACTTCTTGGGAAGTCTCGTGTATGAAGGAATAGTATTAGAATTGAAAGGAATAATGTAAGTAATAGGACATGAAGGTACTTATCCTGATATGTCTTTACGTGCCATAGGCATTGTGGCAACGTGCACTTATGCACCGATCTCATGTGTTTGTAGTAACCACTACGGGATTGGGACGCCTTCCTGTATGTCGGATGCAGCAACACATAGACCGGGCAAGTGTAGAGTTGTAACTGCTTACAGTGAATGTATTGGACCTATCTGGAGGTACTGGATAAGAATGCGGGAGTTGCAATCAATAAACCGTGAATAGATGAGTGGTGACTCATGATGAGTATGTGAAGTTTCATACTTGGGTAAAGAAATGATAATAATTATATCCTGCTGGACTTTGGAAAGTCCGATGTTACATTATGATGATTTTGGACCTTAATGGTGTGTGGCCGAAGTGTGGCCTTGGGATGTATGCAGATGTTAAACTTCGAGGACGAAGTTTCTTTTTGGTGGGGTGGATTGTAACATCCCAGATTTTTGAGAAAATAAATTTATTGGATGATGATAATTAATTATTCATGGTCAAATAATTATGGAAGATGTTATTAGACATTAGAAGTGAATTATCGGTAAATTAAGATTTACCGGAAACGAATGAATTAACAGATGATGTGGGACCCACTTAATCGAATTGAGTGTTTGATGGGTCTAGAATGTTTGGAATATTATGGTGATTAAGATGGTGTAGTTAGAATAATTTTTAGTGCTAAGGAGATAATTAATTGAACACGACGTATGTTATTAGATGGGAAAATACGAACTATAATGGAACTAAAAGAAAATAAGAATTCCTATTTCTTCTCTAGTTTAGCCGTGGTCTCTCTTTTCTTTTCACCTTGCACTCTTTTAACCAATGGATATAGAATTTTATGGCACAATGGACAAAAGCATTGAGTCATGGTTGTACCCATTGGACAATGTCCAATTTTTACACATCTTCTCTCTCCCTTTTCCCTCATTTTTCGGCAGCTCCCTCTCCCTTTCTTTTCTCCTTCGTTTTCTTCTCCTCTTCTCCCTTTCTCCTCCAAAAACCGTTTTCCCCCATTTCTATCCTCTCCATTCACCATTTTCACTCAAAAAGCTTGGATATGTGGTGCATGCATGGAGCTAGGAAGCTTACATTGGTCCTCCCCTTCTTCTTTAACCTCATTTTCGTTTTGGTGGAGTTTGGATTTAAGGTAAAGATTTCTTACCTCCACATCATTCTATTATGGTTTTGTGATATTGGGTTGAAGATGATAATGTTAGAAGCCTTGCATGTGGATGGGTGTTGATTATGTTGGTTAACCTAGAGTGAAACTTTAAGCATGAATATTGGAGGTGTGAAATTGAACATGGTTGATGTTGTGGGATGAAGAGAAAGTTATAGTGACCATAAAGATTTTAGGAGATTGATTGAGAATATTGTTAAATGATTTTAGATGGGAAACCCTAAGTGTGATAAATTGGGGATTTTTGCCAAATTGATAACCTTAGTGATTTTGATGCCTTGGGAGTGGATTTATATGAGGAAATGAACATTTAGAAGTATTGGGATTGAATATTGATGTTGATAGAATGGGGAGCTAACTCATGAGTTTCAAATGAGGAAATATGCACGTATATAGGTACATTGATTTGAGGGAATTAGTCTTAAGTGTTGATGTTTATGATGTTGATAATGGTTGCAAACCATTAATAATAAACTAAGAGAATGGATGTTTAAATTGATGAAGCCTTAGGTCTTGTTATAGGCCATGGTGTCGTTGATGTTGGGTTGTTTAGCCCTTTGAAATCTAGAAATCTTAGCTTTGGGGAAAGGAATTCCCGAAGCCTAATACAAGCATATGAATTTGGAGTACTAGACAAGTCTAGGACTTGATCATGGGTTAGATGATGATGTCTAAGATGATGCTTTGTGATAGTATAATAATGGCAATTGTATGTATATTTGTTGTGATAGGATTGTATCCTTGACGATGATGCGGAGCGATCGAGGCATTTGGAGCATTGGAATTGTGGATCTTCTCTCGAGGTAGGAGAGGAGTTTGCATTTCAAGTGCATGAGTGATTAATTGATAATTATGTTATGTGTGAACTCATGCATTGCCTTGCCAAGAACTAATTGTATGTTTGAATTGTTGAAATAGTGAATGATGGTTTGGCTTATGGGGTTGTTGTGGAAATTGTATGAATATATGATGTTGATGATAAATACTTGATATCCCTTTGAATTGACATGAATCAAATGTTTGGTAATATTCAATGAATAGATGAATTGAACAGAGCATTGAAGATTATGTTGTGATAAAGTGGAATGATGCTGAGGGGTGGTTATATAACTCTTTTTCATAGCTAATGAATTGATATTTGAAATTGAGATGTATGAATGGTCGAACCAGGTTCTAAGTGCATAAAGAGAGGAGTAAGAAAGATTAATCTAGGCCAAACTTATATATATAAAGGTTTTGATGTGAGAAGAAGAGGGAAAGACTGAGTTTCTAAGCGTGAACTGGTATTCTCGCTCAGGCGAGATGGATTCTCGCTCAAGCGAGAATCCCTTGGACCAGAATTATGGTTTCTGGCTCCATCTCGCTCAGGCGAGATGGCGTTCCGCTCAAGCGAGGTGCGTACGATTGAGGTTGGGAGATACTGGACGAATCTCGCTCAAGCGGGCGTGGCCACGCTTGAGCGAGCATGATGGAAAAATGGCACTGGGTGAATCTCGCTTAAGCGAGTGATGAGGCATGCTGGGTCTCGCTCAAGCGAGCGAGTATGAGATTGGAAACTGGAAGATTTCCGCTTGAGCGAGAGTGACTCGCTCAAGCGAGATAGTGATCTGATACTCTAAGATTTCTTCGCTCAAGGAGAATTTTTGGGCGCTCAAGCGACCCACTTCAATCTCGCTCAGGCGAGTGTGAGGCTCGCTCAAGCGAGCGAGCGTGAAAACGCTACTGGAAGTATTTTGCCCATGCGAGAGGACTCGCCCAAGCGAGTGATGTTGATCTCGCTCAAGCGGTGGTGAATCTCGCTTGAGCGAGTTGCCCAGAAATGAAATTTATTTCATTTTCCTTGTATTGGGCTTATGTTGGACTCCTTTTCTTTATAAGATGAGATGATTATGGGGATGTATGAAGGACAATATAATGATGATATAATATGGTGGTGTTTGAGATTGATTAGTACATGGGGACTAATTAATTGTGATATAATTTCCACTAAGAAAGATGTAATGAAAGGATGATATTGAGAATTTAATGATAGGATTATGAGATACATCCTTAGGATGAATTTGAAATGTATGAAGGGATAAACAAATGACATTGTATGAATTATAAATGGATGAATTAGAGGAAGTATGATATTAAATAATGTTAGATGATGATGTTGAACACTCTCTTGCACAAAGAGGTGTATATTTACATTGATGAATTGTTGTGTACCATTGTGTGTGATACAAGTATGGTCTTGTATGTGTGGTATGAAATATGAAATTGATAATGTTGTGAATGCCACACAATTTTGTATATATACATATATGAGTATACTTGAGCAATGGTAATGAATGATGAGATGATAATCCACTAAATGAAGTGTGATAATATTGATGAATAATATGTGATGTTGAAATGCCATAGTGGCTGTTTGCAAGTATTGACTTGCGTGTGTGATGTGAAATATATATGAAAATATGTTGAAATGGAAATGCCATATTAAAGACTTGAAAATAATAATGATGAAACCAACAATGTTGAATCCACTAAGGTGTATGGTGGTGTTGGTGATCGTGATGATGATGATGATGTTTGATGAATGGCATCTAGGATGCATAGTGTGAGGATGCACTTGATTTGCATTTGCATTGCATCCATGGCATATCATAGCTGTCTATGTGGAATATTAGGGGGTTCCACTAGGCGGGCCCAGTGGGAGGGCGGCTCAGTGCAGGAGCGTATTGTGATTTTCCCCTCTGACTCGGTGTATGAGTCACGAAGCTGTCCATAGTTTGGTGACGAGGCACCCTATGTGGCGGGCCCAGTGGGCGGGCGGCTCTATGGTGAGCGAGTTTACCTCGGTGTCGGACGGGACACGGCTCTATCGATGTGTGTTCGGGAGGGGCCCGTAGCACTTGTGGTAGTTGAGACCACGATGTTGATCCGCAAGTCACGGGGTGACTAGTGCTACAAATGGGCGATAGCGGTTTGGTACCAGTAAAATTATGAGAATATAAGCATGCTTAAATGGAGATATATATGTACACAATTTTTCTACTGCAGTAAGGGCATAGTAGCACACCTATGCTCGTCCCACAATTGAATTAATGTTATATTCCCACAGTCGGATCCGCATTTGTTGTCTATTCCATTGTGCATATGCATTAGCCATAAGAGCATTTGCATATAGCATGGAGATATGCCAGAATATGATAATGATTGAGATGATAATATTGGTGTCGATGAGACGCGAGGTTAATATAATGAAAGACCATATAAAAGTATTAAATGATATGAACGTATGAAATGATGTTGAATATGACGATATGTATGATATGGCCCAATGTAATGAAGGGCGTATTTAATTACAATTGAAATGATGACGTTAGCCCATAGTGGCTTGATGAAAGACCAAGATGGTCTATATTGATGAGTTGGCCCATTGGGGCGATATGATAGATATGTGTTGGCCCATTGTGGCGGTGTTATAGATGTGTATATGCTTGCTTTGCTATGATTTGATGAATAAGCATGAAATGAATATATATATTATTGAATTAATAACTTATGATGATTGTTGGTGTATTTAGCAAAGCATACATGATGTTGATATGCATATGCACATAATTTCAATTGTATTCATATCCTCATTTGAAATGTAAACTCACTCTCCCATGTGGTCTACTTTTTAGTATTGATGCAGGAAAACCATGGGGTGAGGACGTTTATGAGGTGAAGTTTTGGGAAGGTAAATAGTTGTAGAGGAATGCCTTGGCCGGCAGCTTTATAACGTAATGTGTTATGTATATGATGGATAATATGATGTTGTAATCATTGATATGGATGGACGAATGGTGAGTATAGTTATACGTTTGGTTGATGTACTAATAGTGGATATATAGGAATTGAAGTTGGGCTGATTATGGGCTTTTATGAATAAGAATTTTAATGATGTATGATGCATGACCATATAGATGATTACATGTTTATATCTTAGGTATTGCATGCTTATGAGATTGTGCAAAATGGTGACGGTTGTCTACTAGGCCTATGTTATGCCATTGCGTGCTTTGCCGAGCCTTTTCTCATATCTTCATATGTGGGACTAGGCGTGTGCCCGGTATACACATTTTTCTTCCGCTGTAAGCTCTGTTATTTTTGTATACCGCATGGGCAACTATTTATCGATCCAGTTATAAGTTTTTAAATCTCGCTCTTTGGTTTTCTGTGATTTGAGTCTTGATGTGGTCATGGTGGTGTTTTGGAAATGTTTTCTAACGCGAAAAATTTACTCGCATTTTTATTAATTATGTCGATCACATCGGGATTCGAGTATAGAAAATCAGGGGTGTTTTACCAGACCTATGCCACAAGTATTCTTGACTCCAGTCACTCCTGGCTTAAACCCAAGTATTCTTCCAATAAGCCACTCCTGGCTCAACCCAAGTATTCTTTCAAAAGTCTCTTCAGGCCACCAAGTCTTTCCCATACTCACAAAGGCTGCAACACACCAGACTTTATAGATTATTTGTAAAGTAACTCATAGAACTTAGTGTATGAGAGATATATAATTAAGAGATTGTACACCAAGTTACAAATGACACGAGACTAAGGTCTGCTAGTGGCAAAACAAGTAAAAAAGGTCTCTGTCTGAAAAGAAAGATAGAATGAATTACAAAGAAGAATAATTTAACTTAAGAGATTTCTCAATGACTTCTTGCACATTGTAATTCAATCTTCTTTAGTATAAATAGGTGTTGGAATATGACCGTTGCTGATCCTTGAAAGGAGATATAGATGTTGGAAATCATGTAAAGGTATTTTCCTTGAGCTTTAATTACCAAACCTTTGATAATCAAAGAAGAGTTCAAGAGTCTGGTAGCAGGCTTCTTCTGTTTTGCATAAAATAAGTTCCTTATGCATTCTTCAGCAAATAAGACTATTTTGTTTGCTTATATGATCGATCATAAAAACAGAAATCAATGTTGAAAGCTTTCTAAAATAATATGACATTTATGCTGATATGGTTTAGCTTTTTTCTGCATTTATGTAGAGTTAGGTATGCTGACTTTGGTTGCTGAGCTTTGTTTGTCTCTTGTCCTTTTTTATGATAAGCACGCATATTTGATAAGATTATAGAGCCCAATGCAATACGCAATGGAATTAATAACATTGCAATTGAATCCTTAGAGGCAATGTTTTTCTTCTGATGCACTATAAGTATGATTGGGTAAGATAAGTTTTTTCTAATAGACTTTTGGACATCATCCAAATGCTAGAATTTAGATTTTAAACACATGGTCTCCCTTTTTGTTTATTAGCATATGCATTATTCATCTTGAAACACTTAAATACATAAATTAGTTTCTTGATATACAGACTTCATTTTTTAGTGGATTCTCAATGTATATTATTAACAAATCCAATGTCTGAAGATAAAACATAATCTAGGGTCTGGTTCAGTAAAATTCCATACTTCCTTTTTCAACCAGACTTTTCTTCAACACTCATTATGTACAAGATTTATGCTAAGCCCAAACAGAGTAACAAGATGTTCAAGAACCTTTGCTACAAACACGACCACTTGTTCTGCTCTAAGTGCATCGTGAAACAAGTTGCCACCGAGATTCAAGAAGGCATAAGTATGGTTTCATGCCTTGGGTTGAACTGTAACAGTGTGTTGGAGCTTGATGCTTGCAGGGGAATGCTTTCGAATGAGAGGATGTACAAGGTGTAATGTTGCTTGGCACCTTGGGATTCTGTGTGAGGAGTTTCAGAAACTTGATGAGGATGAGAGAGACAAGGAGGATCTTCTTGATGAGGATGAGTTTCAGAAACTTGACGAAGAAAGGGAATTAGATACGAAACAAAGGAATTAGGAATTGCAAGGAAGAAAAAGGAATTAGGTTTGGGAATAGGATTGGCAAAAATATGGGTATGGGAAGATATGAGTCATGCCCTCTCACTCTCAGGTGTCCATATGTTTCCACGTTTTTACAGACGGCGATTTGG
The DNA here is from genome assembly GCA_037962975.1 of Clitoria ternatea. Lineage (NCBI taxonomy): Eukaryota > Viridiplantae > Streptophyta > Magnoliopsida > Fabales > Fabaceae > Clitoria > Clitoria ternatea. The sequence continues at coordinate 186,415,092 of CM075669.1, forward strand.
TTAGGGATCTGGTTAGGGATTTAAAGAGAGAAAGTAAGGGAAATGATAAGGAAGAGAGAAGAGGGAAAATTATTTTTTAAGAAAATTATTGTAAATAATGATATGGAATTTTTATTTTTTATTCTTTAAAAATTTGTCACATGTCAATTACGTGGCACTAATGAGGTGGCACGGATGCTAGCCACCTCATCAGTTAACAAACAAGGCTAACATTTCCTTAATTTCATAAACCCTAAAATTTTTAAGGGTCAAAAGTCTAGGGTAAATTTTTTAGGGGTTTTTTCCTAAACCCTAGATTTTAAGAGGGCTGAAAAGGCATTTTAGCCATATTTTTATTAACTTTTTTTGTTATCCTTAAAGATATTCTACTAATCAAACTTCCTGATTCAATTTAGGTCTATTCTAGGGAAATTTAATTTTCAATCATATTATTTTTTATTACCTTATTTATTTTTAAAAAATATTTAGTAGAACTTTGGACCTTTACTAGGCCATTTCAATTTTCAAGCTTTTTTGTTTTTTTCTATCTTATTCATAATTTTAAAAAATTTTAACTATATCTTTTCTCTTGTTAAATAGGACTATGAAATTTTTACTTGCTAAACACAATGACATCCCATTATCCAAAAAATACAATTACAAATTATGTATTACAATTTATAACAAATTAAACAAGCAAACAATACTAAAACTCAATTGTTATACTATGTAGCAATATTAACACTTTTGTACATAAATATTTATAAGCATAAAAAACCATGCAAAATTAAAGTCTGAAATACTTTGTAGCAATATTAATACCTAAATTCAAAATATGCTTAATTTGTCCATAAATATGTATAAACACAAATAACTATAAAAAATTAAAGTCTAAGTGTAACACCCTAAATTTTAAAGAAAACAATTTATTGAATAATAATAATTAATTATTTATGGTCTAATAATTGTGGGAGAATTAATTTGACATTAGAGGTGAATTATCGATAAATTGAGAATTACTGAAACCGGGTGATTTAACAGATGATGTGGGACCCACTTGGTCAAATTAAATAATCGATGGGTCTAGAATGTTTTAAAAATTATTGAGCTTATGGTGGTATAGTTGAAATAATTTTTAGTATTAAGGAAATAATTAATTGGACTCGACATATGTCATTAAACGGCAAACATACGAACCAAATGGAATTAAAAAGAAAATGAAAACTCCTTTTTCTTCTCCTCACCCAGCCGTTCACTTCCTCTATCTCTCCCGTATTACTTTTCATGTTATTACCCAATGGATATGGGGTTTTAGGACACAATGGACAATAGATAATGATACATGGCTTTACCCGTTGAACAATGACCAATTTTGGTAAATTTCTCACTCTTCCTCTCCCATTTTCGGTGATGTTTCTCCCTCTCACCTTCTTCTTCATTTTTCCACTTCCTTCCTTCTCCCTAATGGACAAAACCAAACCACCTCCTTCTCCTTCCATTTTCTTGCCAAAATTACAGATAAATCTTGGATTCATGAAGCATGGATGGCACTTTGGGGCTAATATTGAAGCATCTTCCTCTTCCTCCATCATTTTCATTTTGACCATGGCATGGAAAAGAGGTAAGACTTTGAATCCTTCCTCCTCTATTTGTGATTTTATGATTACTTAAGTTTAAAACGGTGGTGTTAGAGGTTATGGGTGTTAATGAAAATGTGGAAACCCTAGGCTTGAATATTTGAGAAATGATTTTGATTATGGTTTTATGAATATATAAGAATGAGGTTATTGAGTTTATGAGGATTCTTGGAAAATAGTGGATGTTGAATGTTATTGGAAAAATTTTAGAGAAACCCTAAGTGTGATGATTTTAGGAATAGAGTTTGAGAATGATTGTGTGATGTTGTAGTTGGGTGTTGTTGGTTATGAGGGGAAGTGATAACAATAATGGTGGATGACCATTGATAATGGATACTTGACTTAATGAAGTCTTAGGCCATGATAAATACCATAAGAGTTTGTTGATTAATGATGGTCTTGAATAGAGCCAAGAGGCTTAAAATGAATTTGAAAGAATTGTGATGATAGTGGAGTGATTCACATGAAATATTGGATGCCTTATGGATAAGGGCCATGGTGTTGTTGTTATTAGATTTGTTAACCTTTTGAAACCTAGAGAATCTTGGTTTTAGGAAAGGAATTCCTGAAGCCTAACATAAGTGTATGAATTGGAGTTTAGACAAGTCTAGGACTTGATAATGAGTTTTAAGAGATGATGCCTTATGATGGCTTATTAATGGCATGTATATATATATGTGTTTGTTGATAGGGAATTGTGTTCCGGATGATGATGCGGAGCAATCAGAGCGTTTGGATTGCGGTTCTTCTCTCGAGGTAGGAGAGAAGTTTGGATTTCAAATTACATGAGTGGATAATTGTTAATTATGTATATGTATGAACTCATGCATTGCCTTGCCATGAATGTGCTAAATGTTGAATTGATGATGTGATGAATGATGGCTTGGCTTTTGTTGAATATTAAGAAATTGTATGTGTATATAGAGGTGAAATAAAGATGAGTGCTTGATTGTCCCTTGGTTGGAGATGAATTAATTGTTGATGAAAATCTATGAATAGACAAATTATTTGAGGTGTAAAGTATTGTTTGTGATATTTGTGCAAAAAGATGAGTGGGGTGGTAATGGGAAGTGTTTTAAAGCCTCCCTTATGTAATTGATGAATTGAACCTAACTTGAGAGGCACAACTTGTTGGATTAAGCCCCACATGTATGATTACAATGGATGAAAATTGTTAACTTAGGCAAATTTTTCATTATGATGATGGTTGCATGTGTAAGGAGTGAATAACCAGAGCTTTTGAGCGTATGATGGCAATCTCGCTCAAGCGAGATGGATTCTCGCTCAAGCAAGAGTCCCCTGTATCAAGGAAGTGGCCTCTAGCCCAATTTCGCTCAGGCGAACATGAGTCTCGCTCAAGTGAGACGCGTACAACATAGAGGGTAAACTACTAGATGAATCTCGCTCAAGCGGGTGTGGCCGTGCTTGAGCAAGCGAGATGGAAAAAAGGTTCTAGATGGATCTCGCTTAAGCGAGTAATGAAGTTGGTAGAGTCTTGCTCAAGCGAAGCGAGCCTGAAATGAGACACTGGAGGAATCTTGCTCAAGCGAGAGTGGCTCGCTGAAGTGAGATCGGGGCCTGATACTTAAAAACTTCTTCGCTCAAGGGGAAATTGAGGGCGCTCAAGCGACCCACCTCAATCTCGCTCAAACGAGTGTGGATCTCGCTAGAGCGAGTTGCCCATTATGAAATTTTATGTTGTTTTCTTTATTTTTTGATGTTAAACCCCTTCCTTTGTATTATGTAACAACTGAGGGAATATATGAGGGGCATATAATAATGACATGACTTGGTGGTGTTTGATATGGATTGAGGATTTGGGAATTACGTACATACTAGGTTATGTTATGGAAACCCAAAGGTCCACCACTGATAATATGATATAGTGAATAATATGAAAGTATAATAATGAGGTTGTAAGATACACCCTTATGTGATTATGAAACTAATGAGGGGATGACTAAATGACATAGTATTTGTTATAGATCGATGAATCGGAGATGACATCGATAATGAGTAATGATGGCTGATTATTAGTAGTAATAATACGACGTATACCATTGTGTGTGATACAAATGTGATCTTGCATGTGTGTTTGAATTATATTAATGAAATGTTATGAATGCCACACCAATATATAGATGAAACGATGGTGATGAATAATGAAATGAAAATCCACTAAATGATTATGTGGTGATATTGATGAATATGGGATAAATGTTAATAATGTATGTGATGCCATTGTGGTTTATTGTAAATGTTTACTTGCATGTATAATAAATGATATAATGAGATGAAAATGCCACATATAAAACTTGAAGACAATGGCTAAAACCAACAATGATAAAATCCACTAAGGTGTGTATGGTGGTGTTGGTGATTATGATGATGATTGTTTGATGAATGACATTTAGGATGTACAGTGTGAGAAATGCATTTGATTTGCATTGCATTGCATCCATGGCATATCATACACTACCGGTAAGGAATATTAGGGGGTTCCCCCGGTTGGCCCAGTGGGAGGGTGGCTCATTGCATGAGCATACTTTTGTTTCCCCTGTGACTCGGTGTGTGAGTCATGAAGCTTCCCTTAGTTTGGTAACGAGGCACCCTATGTGGCAGGCCCAGTGGGCGGGCGGCTTTGTGATGAGCAAGTACCTCGGTGTCCGAAGGGACACGGCACTCTTGATGTGTGTTTGGGGAGGGAGGGGGTTGTAGCACTTGTGGCAGGTAAGGCCATGTTGTTGATCCGCAAGTCACGGGGTGACTAGTGCTACAGATGGGCGATAGCGGTTTGGTACCAGTAAAAATATGGTGTGAGGCATGCATGCTTTGAAACATATGTACACATTTTTCTACTGTAGTAGGGGCATAGTAGCACACCTATGCTCGACCCACACTTGGTGTTATTCCCACAGTCGGATCCGCATTTGTTGTTGTCTATTCCATTGTGCATACGCATTAGCCATAAGAGCATTTACATATAGTATGGAGATATGCCAGAATATGATGATGATTGATGATGATTAAGGTTGTGGTTTGGTGATGACGAGATGGGTAATTGAGCACCTAAAACACCATATAAAATTAATAAATGATACGAATACATAGAACGATATTGAATATGATGATATATGTGTGATGGCCTAATATGATGAAGGGCATGTTTATGTGTGATTGATGATGATGATTGTTGGCCTACTATGGCCTTGAGAAAGACCTGAATGGTCAATGCTGATGATGTTGGCCCATTGTGGCGTTGGAATAAATGTGAATATGCCTGCTTTGCTATGACTTGATTAAAGAATATGAAATGTGAATATATTGTTGAAGTAATAAATTATAATGATCATTGATGTGTTTAGCAAAGCATACATGATGTTGATATGCATATGCACATAATTTTAATTGTATTCATATCGTCATTTGAAACTTATAACTCACTCTCCCATATGGTCTACTTTTTAGTATTAATGCAGGGGATGACATGGGATGAGGATATTTTGAAGAAAAGCTTTTGTGAAGGTAAAATAGTGATAATGGAATGTCTTGGCCGGCAGCAATTGTAAATTTTTGTATTATGGATGAGATGTGTACTGCGTAGTGATAATTCTTGATATCGATGGATGTATTGTGAATGATATTATAAGTGGACACCCCATAAATCAGAGTAAATTTTTCATGTTTTTAGAAAATACCTGGATCTATAATAAGCCACTCCCATATATGAAGATATGAGAGGGTAAATTTAAAAGGATTAACTTTAAGAAAGTTCCTCAATTAAAACAGCGGAAGGAAATTAAGCACATGAATAAATGTGATTCTGTTTTAAGAAATCGACCCCTGGGAATTAATAAAACCCAATTTTGCACTTAAGGTATCCATAAAATAATGTGGGTTCAAGTCTCAGTTTTTAGAAAGGAAAGAAATTAATTGGGATAGTGCATTTCTTGGCATTATAGGAGTAGCAGGGCGAAAAGAAAAAAAAAGGGAGTAACAGGGGCGTCATCTCGCTCAAGCGAAGTCCGACTCACTTGAGCGAGACACACCTACCACGTTTGGGCGAAGCCAGCGAGTCTTGAGTGAAATGCGTCCAGACTCGAATTTATGATGGACGCGCTTGGGCGAGACTTACTCGCTTAAGCAAAACACTCTCGGGGTCAAGCCTATACCCACTCGCATAATCAGAATCTTCAAGACTTAAATTTTTACTCAACAAACCCCTCCAAATCCGACTCCCCTTACACGGGTTGTCACTTGGTATTCTTCTCCAAAAGCCGACTCAAAGCACTCGGATTTTCACTCGGTAGAGTCTTCCTGAAACTGACTTAAAGTACACAGATTCACCACTCAGCAGAATCCCCTGACTGAGCCATCATTCACTCAATCCCTACTCGGCAACAGCAGTCCAGACCGAGTCCTCCCTCACACAACATCCACTCGGTAAATTCACTCCAAGTCCGAGACTTCACCCACTCGGTGGTTCACTTGGGAAACTTCCCAGAAACCGACTTACCTTTGTTTGGTCATTCACTCGGAATCTCATTCAAAGACCGACTCATTGTCTGTTCGGCTTTCACTCGGTATTTTGTTACAATCCGACTACCTCTCTTTTTCACTCGAGGAGAGTTATTCCAGGGAAAATTCTAGGCAACTCACACCGAGTATCACCAATCGGTGTTCTCCCACTCGGAGAATACAAGGTCGGAACACACCACTCGGAATAAGTACACTGGACTCAGAAATTCCCCTCTGGAACTCCACTGCCCAGATCATCATACTCAAGAGCCTTCTCACTCGGATTACGTACCCTTCTTCACTCGGAAAACTATGGCTCGGACTTAAGTCACTCGGAATTCACTCAGAAATTCCACCACCTCTTAGTTTATTTCCAAAATCCTCACTTAGACAGAATTCATTCATAGACTCACCCACTCACCATCTAATGGCCTCGCTTGGGCGAATGCCATTCCTTAGGCCCTTCGCTTGAGCGGATTTCTTCCAGTAGCCAACCCCCTGATTCTCCTAGCATTTACGCTTGAGCGAATTGGCCATTCGCCTGAGCAGAGTCAGGCCAGCAGCTAATCCATTCGCCCTCGCTCGGGTGAGACTCCATTCATCTGGGCTAAATTCCTCCAGAGAGCAAACACTGATACTGCGAAATTCCTCCAGAGAGCAGACACTAATACGGGGTAATTTCGCTTGAGCGAGATTCAATCCCGCCTAAGCGAAATTGTCCAGAGACCAATTTCTTATCAGGTGTGGCTCTCGCTCGGGCGAGAATCCACCTCGCTTAAGCGAAACTACCAGACATCCTGCAGGACTCGAAATTCACACAACACAGCACACTAGAAATTGAACTTCACTCATTCTACAGACATGCATTATATATCAAACATCATTCAGAGCATTTAAAACTGGTTTTGCATCAGCATACTCTTAAATTCCATTCAACTCTTCAAAATCATATATGTAAATTAATTCTTCATCTCATCAGCTTTATAAAAGAAATACTGAAATATAATTCTTCATCCATTCATCAACACATAGGAAATCTCAATTATAATTTAAACCTTCATACATACTTAGGGTCACCAATGAAAATGAGATATACATACAATTTCTCATTTTCTCCCATGACCCTCCAAAATCATCTATCAAGTAGACTTCCAAAATACACATTCATTACATATCCTACTACTCAAAATACATATGATTACATACATCGCCGGCCAAGGTGCTTCCTATACACTAATTACCTCCACAGCCAAAATATACTTCAAAACGCTTACTCTTCCTATAATTGCCCTGCATCACAAGTCTAAAATGGACAACATGGGAGAGTGAGTCTACATTCCAAAGGAATAAACATGAATACCAAGTGATTATGCATATAGGCTTCCACACATGTATACTTTGCACTTCAATAATATTCATCATGACATATACCAACACCATTTCACACAAAGCATACAAGCATATACATAATTACAATACTCAACCATTAAGTTATCACAACAACTTTCAAATGGTATTCATACTTTTATGTTGTCTTAAGTATATTTGTACCACCTCTCACAATCACCATCACCACCTTGGCATACTACCTTCTATATGCAAATGCTCCTAACTAATGCATATGCACAAAGGATTATTTCAACAATTGCAGATCTGACTGTGGGAATTTCAACATCAACTGTGGGATTCAAGTGTGATCTTTTAACCACACCCCTATTGCAGTAGTAAAATGTGTACACTTATTCTTTAAATTGCATGCATTCATCAATAGTTTTACTGGTACCAAACCGCATCGCCCATCTTGCAACACTTGGCCATTTTCACCATGACCGCGGTATACAACATAATCAACATAGAGTGTTGCAGGCCAACCATGATTTATACCATGGCAGCTGTGATCTCAAGGACCACCGGGGACACCTGCTCCTCAAGAGCCACCCCCCACAAGGGTCAACCACATGTGGCTCCCCGAAGCACAACATGGGCAGCTTCGTGACTTATACACTAAGTCACAGGGGAAATATATCATGCTCGTGCACCGAGCCGCCCTCCCACTGGGCCAACCAGGGGAATCCCCTAAAATTCCAACACCGGCAGCTATGCAGTATGCCATGGATGCAAATGTAATCATATGCATTCCTCACTCTATGCATCCTACACATGCCACTCATCATTCAACATCGTCAACACCACAAGCTTTTATTAACATTGATTGTTCACAATAGTTTCAATCTTTGGGTGGCATTCTTTTTATTTTCAATCTCAACAAAAAACATCAACAATTATATCACATTCATGGTAATACAACTTAACATAACACACCATAAATATTCTAAATGCACAAAAGCATGTTGCCACACATATTTATCTACATCACACCACAAGTCATCATTTCTTACAACATTCAAGCAAGGCTAACATGCATAACACCATATACCACAATCAACTAACATTCAAATTCATGCATTTAGAATTTAGACTCCTCTCCTACCTCAAGAGAAGAATTCCGATGGATAAGACGATCCCGCCTCGTCGTTCGGAATAGGTCCTACATTCACATTCATGTAAAACCTTAATCAATCAACTATTCAAATCATCAATTGAATTCTATTTAGTCATATTCATGTTTATAATGTCACAACATGTGTTAGACATGTTGTGGATATCATTTTTATTCTTTATTAGGCTTCGGGAATTCCTTCCCATTAAGCCACCATCATTAAATTTAAGGATTACAAGACAACCCTATCCCCCAAGCTTCACCAAACTCCTTCCACCATCATTCATATCTTTTAATATCATACATTTCTCCATAAAACACATTCTCAAACTAACTTTAACTATTTTCCCCAAACTCCAAGGTTAGGGTTTTCTCCAAAACCCATCCACCTTCATTAATACATCATAAACCTTCACTTCTCACCATCATTAATGCACCAACAACCATTTTCCTCTCATAAATACTTGCATTTATGATACCCCATTCTAGGGCATGAGCATTAAATGCTCTAATAAACACCCATGCACATGCATCTCCTTCCCAAAATCATAATACCCATAATATCAACATAAACCCATCCAAAAATGGTGGGAGAAGCTTACCTCACATCCAAAATGAATTGGGTTCAAGAAAGGAAGGGAGGCAGGACGAAAATAAGAGGAAGGAGAAGGAAGAACCCCAAGCTTCCAAGTCCTCTTCAACGAAAAATAGAGAGGAAAAGAGTCACCACACAAACTTAAGGTTTTTTTTTTTGGAGAAGAAGAGAGAAGAATGGAGGAAGATGAAGAGAAAAAGAAGTAAAGTATATTTGCTCAAAGCTTCAACGGTTTACACGTGAATAGAAGAAGGAAAGTTTGGGCTTTTGGGTTTATTTTAATTCCATCTATTAGAATTCATCGTTTTTGTCACTAACAGGCTCTTCGTTTGGGCTCAATACTTCATCCAAAAATTATTCCGAATGTATATTCAGATTCCCATTATTATTCTTTACAGCCCTGACCAGTATCATCTCATTCCGAGATATTTGGTCCGACACCCATATCTCAACCGGGCTCATTTTCAGCTTAACCGGTCTCCATAAATTACCAACAATTCCCAAAAATCTTAATTTAGATAAATTCAATTTATTGGGACCTTAAACAATTCATATTCAACTTGTCAATATTTATTTCCCTTAATTAATCTTCTATTTAAAAATTCGGGATGTTACATTCCACCCCTCCAAAAAGAAAATTTCATCCTCGAAATTTAACTTACCGGATTCGAATGCATCGGGATACCATTCTCTGATGTCGTCCTCTCGTTCCCATGTGAACGTTTCAGTATTTCCATGTTTCCAAGCGACCTCCACCAAAGGTACCAACTTGTTCCGCAATTTCTTCACGGAATGTCCGACAATGCGAATGGAAACAGGAGGAATAGATAGATCCTCACACACCTCAATCTCATCCATAGGAATCACGTGTAAAGGATCATAGACATATTTTCTCAACTGCGACACGTGGAACACGTTGTGTAGGTTAGCAAGATGCGGAGGGAGTGCTATCCGATAAGCAACCTCACCAATCCGCTCCAACACCTCGTAAGGTCCAATAAACCTAGGGCTCAACTTCCCACTCTTCAACGCCCTTCCAATGCCTTTATCACGCGAGACCTTCAAAAACACATGGTCACCTACTTGAAACTCAAGGGGTTTATGTCTCTTGTCATAATAGCTCTTCTGTCTATCCTGAGCAATCTTCATATTCTCTTGTATCTTCTTAATTTGCTCCGTAGTTTCTTGAATAATCTCCGGCCCTAAGGCCAAATTTTCACCAACTTCAAGCCAACACAAGGGAGTTCTACACTTCCTTCCATACAACGCCTCATAAGGTGCCATGCCAATACTGGTATGGAAGCTGTTATTTTATGTGAATTCGATCAATGGTAGGAATCTCTCCCAACATCCACCGTGTTCAAGGACACAAGCTCTCAACAAATCCTCCAAGCTTTGTATAGTTCTCTCCGATTGTCCATCGGTTTGAGGGTGATAAGCGGAACTAAGCTTCAACTTAGAACCCAACTCATCATGCAAACGTCCCCAAAACCGAGAAGTAAATCGTGGATCACAGTCGGATATGATGCTGGACGGAACACCATGCAGCCTAACAATCTCCCTGATGTATATTTGTGCCAATTTCTCCAAGGAACTCCTCATATTAACGGGCAAAAAGTGAGCACATTTTGTCAATCGGTCAACAATCACCCATATAGCATCGTTTCCAGCACGGGTTCTGGGTAGTCCAGAAACAAAATCCATAGCTATGCTATCCCATTTCTAAACCGGGACCTCCAATGGTCTCAAATATCCAGCTGGTCTCTGATGTTCAACCTTCGCCTTTTGACAAACAAGGCAAGATGCTACAAAATTCGCCACATCACGCTTCATACCGGGCCACTAGAAATTCTTCTTCAAATCTTGATACATCTTGGTGGAACCAGGGTGAATACTCAATATGCTTTTGTAGGCTTCCTCAAGTACACGTTTCCTCACATCATCGCTTGAGGGAACATAAATTCGACCCTTCACACGCCAAATGCCATCTTGACCTTCTACTAAGAACAAATTCTTCCCTTTTTCTTGGGTTTTCTTCATCTCAATCAAATACTCATCATTGGGTTGTTACGCCTTCACATATTCAAGAAATTCATTTGTAACTTTCAATATTTCCAACACCATTTTCTTGGAAGTGTAAGTCTCCACGCCCACATTCAAATCTCTAAATTGTTCAATCAACTCCATCTCCTTTGCCATCATCATGGAAACATGCAATAACTTCCGGCTCAATGCATCGGCAACTACATTCGCCTTACCGGGGTGATACTTCAATTCAAACTCATAGTCTTTTAGGAACTCCATCCACCATCTTTGGCGCATATTCAACTCCTTCTGGTCAAACAAGTACTTAAGGCTCTTATGATCACTAAAGACCACAAACTTGGAGCCATACAAATAGTGTCGCCACAGCTTCAATGCAAACACCACCGCCGCCAATTCAAGATCATGTGTGGGATAATTAACCTCATGCGGTCGCAACTGCCTTGACGCATAGCTATCACACGCTCCTTTTGCATTAACACACATCCAAGACCAAGCTTAGACGCATCACAATATACCATAAATTCATCCGTCAAATCGGGCAATGCTAACACCGGTGCGGTAGTAAGCCTCAACTTCAACTCTTGGAAACTCTCTTCACATTCACGGGTCCACACAAAAGAGTGATTTTTCTGAGTCAACTTCGTTAATGGTAAAGCCAAACGGGAAAACCCTTCAATGAACCTCCGGTAGTAACCGACAAGACCAAGAAAACTTCTTATCTCCGTCACTGACGTTGGTTTTTCCCAAGCCATCATGGCTTCAACCTTTGACTTATCAACCGCAACTCCATCATTTGAAATAACATGTCCAAGGAATTGGACTCAGATAGCCAAAATTCACACTTAGAGAGCTTCGCATACAATTCCTTCTCTCGTAGAATAGTCAATACAAGACGAAGATGTCTTTCATGCTCTTCATGACTCTTGGAGTACACCAAAATATCATCAATAAACACCACGACGAATTGGTCAAGATATTCATGGAAGATGCGATTCATGTAGCTCATGAAAATTGCAGGGTCATTCGTCACCCCAAATGGCATCACCACATACTCATAATGTCCATACCGCGTTCGGAAAGCAGTTTTCGGAATATCTTCGGCCTTCACCCGAATTTGGTGATATCCGAAGCATAAATCAATCTTTGAAAACACAACTGCCCCCTTCAATTGATCCAATAGATCATCAATGCGTGGAAGAGGATATTTATTTTTAATGGTTAGTTTGTTGAGCTGGCGATAATCAACGCACAATCTCATACTCCCATCTTTCTTCTTCACTAATAGCACGGGAGCACCCCACAGAGACACACTTGGGCGAATAAACTCCCGCTCAAGTAATTCTTCCACCTGCTTTTTCAACTTAACTAACTCCATAGGAGACATCCTATAAGGAGCTCGGGAAACAGGTTCTGCACCCGGAATAAGATCAATAGCAAATTCCACTTCTCGTGGAGGAGGTAATCCAGGAATTTCTTCCGGAAACACATCGGGAAACTCTGAAATAATAGGAATTCCACCAGATTGGGAAACACCATTCCCATCAACCACGCAGAACATCATAAGAAGCTGGGAGATACCTTGTACATCAAAATCTTTAGTATTCGAAGTCAGGAAGATCACCGTCTTGCTATGACAATCCACTAAGATTTTGTTAGCAGATAACCAATCCATGCCTAGAATAATATCCAAATCCTTCATAGGCAAGCATACGAGGGATACAACAAATTTCCTACCCCCAAGGTTCATCTCGACGTCCTCACATCGAGTTACCGATCTTAAGCAAGCACCGGTCGGTGTAGTCACCAATATAGAACCTTTCATCATGCACACAGGCACCCGCAAGCGCCTCACACAATCTTCAGAAATAAACGAGTGCGTAACACCAGAATCATAAATAATATGCACCGGAGTGCCAAGGATTTCACACTCACCACGGATAAGATCTTCAGCCTGAGCCGCTTCTTCACCAGTAACTGCAAATACTCTTCCCGCAGCTTGTACTTGACCACCACCATTTCGGTTTCCATTTCTTCCACCACAACCGATACCTCGACCATTTCTTCCACCGCTATGATTGCCACCACGGCCACCATTTCGGACATCATTTTGGCCACCACCATTTCCACATCCACGGCCACCAAAACCTCCACGGTTAGCACCATAGTTCATGCGGTTAGGAGCATCAACATTAGCATCTCTTGTATTCATTGGACAATTTGGGCGAATATGCCCGGGTTGGTTGCATTGGAAGCACACAACATCATTTTGAGGACAATCACGTGCCAAATGGTTGGCACCACATCGGAAGCAAGTTATGCCTTGGACATTTCCGCGACCTTGGTTACCACCACCATAACCGCCTCTAGGAGCACCTCGTCCCCTTCGGAAAGAAGAAGAACCACGTACAAATTGTCTATTATTTTTAAAATTGCCTTTCTTCTTGAAGCTAGAAGATTGGCCCTTCAATTTGTAATCATGCCCCGAATAACTCCTTGGAGCAACATCATTTTCTTCAAAAATTCTGCACTTGTCCACAAGAGTAGGAAAACTCCTAATCTCTTGATGACAAATCGCCTTCTTGATTTCTTGGCGCAGTCCATTTTCAAATTTAACACACTTTGAAGCTTCAGTGCCCTCTTGTTGATAGGGTGGATAAAATGCACTTAATGCTTCAAATTTGGAGGCATACTCCTCCACCGTCATACTTCCTTGCCTAAGCTCCATAAATTCAAGCTCTTTCTTGCTCCTATAGCTGTCCGGAAAATATTTCTTCAAAAATTCCAACCTGAAATTTTCCCAAATCAAGGGAACATCAGCAGCTATCATACGTCCTCTAGTAAGACGCCACCATGCTTCAGCCTCATCGCGGAGCATAAAGACCGTATACTCCACCTTTTGCGCTTCTGAACATTCAAAGCTTGCATATATCCTTTCCAAGTCATTTATCCACGCATACGCATCTTCAGGTTTAAATCCTCTATGAAACTCCGAAGGATGCCTCTTGAGAAATAAGTCAAGACCTTGGGAACCTTGTCCCACATTCAGCTGGCCTTGCCTTTCCAAGAAATCAGTGAATCGGTTCAAGGCATTTGCCATGGCAGCAGCCTCACGATTCGGTCTACCAGCCATATCTTAATGCCTATACATCAAAACATGGCTCACACATAAGTACACTAGGCCAAACAATAGCTTTTCGATTTATAAATTCTGGAATTTCAGTAATCATAAGCCTATCATATATCATATCACATAACCACATCATTTTTAATACAGGATCACAGCATATTCATAAATAGAGGTAATTAGTGTAAGGACTCTTGGCCAGACTTAACAACTCCATACAGCAATACAACAATATCAATTCAATGTCAACTATCATAATTTAGTCAAGTAATTTCATGAATCAGTCTTGCACAGTCAATAATCACATATACATCTTTAATCATAGTTGTATCAAGAGCAATTGCTGCTCTGATACCAGGTTGAGACACCCCAGAAATCAGAGTAAATTTTTTGCGTTTTTAGAAAATACCTGGATCTATAATAAGCCACTCCCATATATGAAGATATGAGAGGGTAAATTTAAAAGGATTAACTTTAAGAAAGTTCCTCAACTAAACCAGCGGAAGGAAATTGAGCACATGAATAAATGTGATTCTGTTTTAAGAAATCGACCCCTGGGAATTAATAAAACCCAATTTTGCACTTAAGGTATCCATAAAATAATGTGGGTTCAAGTCTCAGTTTTTAGAAAGGAAAGAAATTAATTGGGATAGTGCATTTCTTGGCATTATAGGAGTAGCAGGGCGAAAAGAAAAAAAAAGGGAGTAACAGGGGCGTCATCTCGCTCAAGCGAAGTCCGACTCGCTTGAGCGAGACACACCTGCCACGTTTGGGCGAAGCCAGCGAGTCTTGAGCGAAATGCGTCCAGACTCGAATTTATGATGGACTCGCTTGGGCGAGACTTACTCGCTTAAGCGAAACACTCTCGGGGTCAATCCTATACCCACTCGCATAATCAGAATCTTCAAGACTTAAATTTTCACCCAGAAAACCCCTCCAAATCCGACTCCCCTTACACGGGTTGTCACTCGGTATTCTTCTCCAAAAGCCGACTCAAAGCACTCGGATTTTCACTCGGTAGAGTCTTCCTGAAACTGACTCAAAGTACACAGATTCACCACTCAGCAGAATCCCCTGACTGAGCCATCATTCACTCAATCCCTACTCGGCAACAGCAGTCCAGACCAAGTCCTCCCTCACACAACATCCACTCGGTAAATTCACTCCAAGTCCAAGACTTCACCCACTCGGTGGTTCACTTGGGAAACTTCCCAGAAACCGACTTACCTTTGTTTGGTCATTCACTCGGAATCTCATTCAAAGACCGACTCATTGTCTGTTCGGCTTTCACTCGGTATTTTGTTACAATCCGACTACCGCTCTTTTTCACTCGAGGAGAGTTATTCCAGGGAAAATTCTAGGCAACTCACACCGAGTATCACCAATCGGTGTTCTCCCACTCGGAGAATACAAGGTCAGAACACACCACTCGGAATAAGAACACTGGACTCAGAAATTCCCCTCTGGAACTCCACTGCCCAGATCATCAAACTCAAGAGCCTTCTCACTCGGATTACGTACCCTTCCTCACTCGGAAAACTATGGCTCAGACTTAAGTCACTCGGAATTCACTCGGAAATTCCACCACCTCTTAGTTTATTTCCAAAATCCTCACCTAGACAGAATTCATTCATAGACTCACCCACTCACCATCTAATGGCCTCGCTTGGGCGAATGCCATTCCTTAGGCCCTTCGCTTGAGCGGATTTCTTCCAGTAGCCAACCCCCTGATTCTCCTAGCATTTACGCTTGAGTGAATTAGCCATTCGCCTGAGCGGAGTCAGGCCAGCAGCTAATCCATTCGCCCTCGCTCGGGCGAGACTCCATTCGCCTGGGCGAAATTCCTCCAGAGAGCAAACACTGATAGTGCGAAATTCCTCCAGAGAGCAGACATTGATACGGGGTAATTTTGCTTGAGCGAGATTCAATCCCGCCTAAGCGAAATTGTTCAGAGACCAATTTCTTATCAGGTGTGGCTCTCGCTCGGGCGAGAATCCACCTCGCTTAAGCGAAACTACCAGACATCCTGCAGGACTCAAAATTCACACAACACAGCACACTAAAAATTGAACTTCACTCATTCTACAGACATGCATTATATATCAAACATTATTCAGAGCATTTAAAACTGGTTCTGCATCAATATACTCTTAAATTCCATTCAACTCTTCAAAATCATATATGTAAATTAATTCTTCATCTCATCAACTTTATAAAAGAAATACTGAAATATAATTCTTCATCCATTCATCAACATATAGGAAATCTCAATTATAATTTAAACCTTCATACATACTTAGGGTCACCAATGAAAATGAGATATACATACAATTTCTCATTTTCTCCCATGACCCTCCAAAATCATCTATCAAGTAGACTTCCAAAATACACATTCATTACATATCCTACTACTCAAAATACATATGATTACATACATCACCGGCGAAGGCGCTTCTTATACACTAATTACCTCCACAGCCAAAATATACTTCAAAACGCTTACTCTTCCCATAATTGCCCTGCATCACAAGTCTAAAATTGACAACATGGGAGAGTGAGTCTACATTCCAAAGGAATAAACATGAATACCATGTGATTATACATATAGGCTTCCACACATGTATACTTTGCACTTCAATAATATTCATCATGACATATACCAACACCATTTCACACAAAGCATACAAGCATATACATAATTACAATACTCAACCATTGAGTTATCACAACAACTTTCAAATGGTATTCATACTTTTATGTTGTCTTAAGTATATTTGTACCACCTCTCACAATCACCATCACCACCTTGGCATACTACCTTCTATATGCAAATGCTCCTAACTAATGCATATGCACAAAGGATTATTTCAACAATTGTAGATCTGACTGTGGGAATTTCAACATCAACTGTGGGATTCAAGTGTGATCTTTTAACCACACCCCTACTGCAGTAGTAAAATATGTACACTTATTCTTTAAATTGCATGCATTCATCAATAGTTTTACTGGTACCAAACCGCATCGCCCATCTTGCAACACTTGGCCATTTTCACCATGACCGCGGTATACAACATAATCAACATAGAGTGTTGCGGGCCAACCACGATTTATACCATGGCAGCTATGATCTCAAGGACCACCGGGGACACCTGCTCCTCAAGAGCCACCCCCCACAAGGGTCAACCACATGTGGCTCCCCGAAGCACAACATGGGCAGCTTCGTGACTTATACACTAAGTAACAGGGGAAATATATCATGCTCGTGCACCGAGCCGCCCTCCCACTGGGCCAACCAGGGGAATCCCCTAAAATTCCAACACCGGCAGCTATGCAGTATGCCATGGATGCAAATGCAATCATATGCATTCCTCACTCTATGCATCCTACACATGCCACTCATCATCCAACATCGTCAACACCACAAGCTTTTATTAACATTGATTGTTCACAATAGTTTCAATCTTTGGGTGGCATTCTTTTTATTTTCAATCTCAACAAACAACATCAACAATTATATCACATTCATGGTAATACAACTTAACATAACACACCATAAATATTCTAAATGCACAAAAGCATGTTGCCACAAATATTTATCTACATCACACCACAAGTCATCATTTCTTACAACATTCAAGCAAGGCTAACATGCATAACACCATATACCACAATCAACTAACATTCAAATTCATGCATTTAGAATTTAGACTCCTCTCCTACCTCAAGAGAAGAATTCCGATGGATAAGACGATCCCGCCTTGTCGTTCGGAATAGGTCCTACATTCACATTCATGTAAAACCTTAATCAATCAACTATTCAAATCATCAATTCAATTCTATTTAGTCATATTCATGTTTATAATGTCACAACATGTGTTATACATGTTGTGGATATCATTTTTATTCTTTATTAGGCTTCAGGAATTCCTTCCCATTAAGCCACCATCATTAAATTTAAGGATTACAAGACAAACCTATCCCCCAAGCTTCACCAAACTCCTTCCACCATCATTCATATCTTTTAATATCATATATTTCTCCATAAAACACATTCTCAAACTAACTTTAACTATTTTCCCCAAACTCCAAGGTTAGGATTTTCTCCAAAACCCATCCACCTTCATTAATACATCATAAACCTTCACTTCTCACCATCATTAATGCACCAACAACCATTTTCCTCCCATAAATACTTGCATTTATGATACCCCATTCTAGGGCATGAGCATTAAATGCTCTAATAAACACCCATGCACATGCATCTCCTTCCCAAAATCATAATACCCATAATATCAACATAAACCCATCCAAAAATGGTGGGAGAAGCTTACCTCACATCCAAAACGAATTGGGTTCAAGAAAGGAAGGGAGGCAGCACGAAAATAAGAGGAAGGAGAAGGAAGAACCCCAAGCTTCCAAGTCCTCTTCAACGAAAAATAGAGAGGAAAAGAGTCACCACACAAACTCAAGGTTTTTTTTTTGGGAGAAGAAGAGAGAAGAATGGAGGAAGATGAAGAGAAAAAGAAGTAAAGTATATTTGCTCAAAGCTTCAGCGGTTTACACGTGAATAGAAGAAGGAAAGTTTGGGCTTTTGGGTTTATTTTAGTTCCATCTATTAGAATTCATCGTTTTTGTCACTAACAGGCTCTTCGTTTGGGCTCAATACTTCATCCAAAAATTATTCCGAATGTATATTCGGATTCCCATTATTACTCTCTACAGCCCTGACCAGTATCATCTCATTCCGAGATATTTGGTCCGACACCCATATCTCAACCGGGCTCATTTTCAGCTTAACCGGTCTCCATAAATTACCAACAATTCCTAAAAATCTTAATTTAGATAAATTCAATTTATTGGGACCTTAAACAATTCATATTCAACTTGTAAATATTTATTTCCCTTAATTAATCTTCTATTTTAAAATTCGGGATGTTACAGTTAATATATTAATAATTAGAGTATTGGAATTCATACCCATTTGATGAATATAAAGATGTTGATTATGTAATCATTTTAGGAATGCATAGGTGTTGATGATATATGACTTTAAGGATGAATTTGAATATGGTTAATTAGGAATATGAATATTGGAGATGTATGATGTATAACCATATAGATATATACGTGTATATATCTTAGGCTTCGTATGTTCATGAAATTATGTGAAAAGATGATGGTTGTTTATTAGGCTTAAGTTATGTCTTTGCATGCCTTGCCGAGCTTTTTCTCATATCTTTACATATGGGACTAGGCGTATGCCCAGTATACATATTCTTCTTCCGCTGTAAACTCTGTTATTTTGTATACCGTTATAGGCAAACTATTTAACGATCCAGTTATAGATTATCAAATCTCACCCTTTGGTTTTCTATGGTTCGAGTCTTGATGTAGTTGTGGTGGTGTTTTGAAATTATTTTGAACGCGAAAAATTTATTCGTATTGTTATTGTTTAATTATTTAGATTACATCGGGATTCGAGTCCAGAAAATCGGGGTGTTATACTAAGACAGTGAAACAGTTTATATAGTTTGTAGTAATATAAACACTTAATCCAAAATATGCCTAATTTGTGAGTAAAATAAATAACCATCCAAAATGAAATTGAGGCACAGTATATATACCAAGCAATCAAATTACAACATTCAAAAAATTCTATATTCCTAATTATCCATTGTATGAAAACTTGAACCGATCTACAAACATAAAAAAAACTAATCATTGTTGACGTTATTTACATTTCAATCATAATTACATACTACAATACAATGGTTAAATAAAATGCAAATACATTATACCTAAGCCTAACACTATATACATGAGCCTTGTGTCTTGAATTCATTCCAAAAAAGTAATACCTGATTAAGATAAACACTAAACAACAAGGTCAATTAATTATCAAAAAGCATACACAAACTACTAACTAATAAACAACCCCTTGATACGTGTTAATCCAACCACCAGTAATATTGCATTTAATTATACAGTGACCTTTCCAAAAAAAACTATCATCCAAACAGTGCTACAAACAAAAAATATATATAAATCAATAGTTGTAGCTTTAATAGTTTCTAAAACAATAATGTAAATACATTATTAATAGGTATTACATAATTATATACTTATTAAGATTGACTAGATTTAGCACAACCTGTTGCAAATCCTAATCTAGTGACAACCATAAATGATTGTCCAATATTCCTCCTTGTTGTCTTCTTGTTGTCCTCAATTTTCTAGACATGAATTAAATAAATATCAAGTATAATAAATTAAAAATAAATTTAAATCATGTGAATAGTAAATAATTTTAAAAAAAATGATGGATAAGAATTGGCCTTAAACTATATATCACTACTATAAAAACAACTAATAATTACCCTCAGTTAGCGATTGTGACATTCCGTCGCTAATCAGTGACCAAATTAGCGACCGTAACCATGAAAGGGACCTTGAATACGAAAAATAGTGACCACATAGCGACCAACATGATCCCGTCACTAAAATTAGGAAAGAACCGCCACTAAATCCGTCGCTAACTCATACCCCGTCGCTGATTCGGTCGCTACAATTATTTCCCTCCATTTTTTTGGTTTCCCTCCAATGTATCTATGGCGCCAACTGATAGCGACGGGGATCGTACAGTCGCTATATCTTCGGATACATCAACGATGCACACATACCGTCACTACAATCACAATGTAGTGACAGGTAGGTATTGTAGTCGCTATATTTGGATACATCAGCGATGGAGTTTTACTGTCGCTATGAATCTTGGAGGGAGAAAAATTTTGGAGGGATTTCTAAATTGAGTGACAGATGTAGTCGTCGCTAGTGTTAGTATATTAGCGACACACGTCGTTATCCATCGCTATATGATTTATTTTCTAAAAATATCCACGGTTTTAGTGACGATGTGTATCCGTCGCTAACCGTTAAAAACTTATTCGAGTTTTCCCCTTCCCCCTTTCATTTTCAAAAGCCCTAAACCCCATCATTTCCCTTTCCCTCTTCGAACTCTCTGACGAACCTCTCCAATCCCTTCCCCTCTTTGACTCTGACGAACCTCTCCGAGCTCGTGGATCTCTTTCCCTTTCCTTTCCAACTTTGAATCTCCCAACCCCTTCCTCTCTTCAACTTCGACTGAACCCTTCCGACTGGTTCCCTTCTTCCAGTCCAAACCATCCTCATCAATTTCATTTCCCTCTCTATTCATCTCGTGGGTCACAACTCTTGACGGTATTCCAAACTAGCACGGCGGTGTCCCTCTTCTCTCACTCCCTTCGTCGGCTCTCACTCCCTCAGGTAAGTTGAGTTCTCTTCTCTTCTATTTACAGTGCTTTACATTTTTTTTGGTATTTATAAAGATGGCTGTTTTATTTTTTTTCTTGGTGTTTCGTTCCTAAGAGTGCTTGTTGTAAATACCATTTGCCAGCCTTGCTTTTATGTTAATTTTGAATGAAATTTTATCAACAAAAGTAAACAGGAACCAAAAACAAATCTCACGAAGATTAGAATATGGTAACAAAACATGAAAGTCAAGAATCTAACTACACACGTCTATTAATTTTGAGCCTAATTAATCTATTCCTACACATTCTCCATTTGCGTCAGTTTTTGTGATCGAGCAATGAATTAGTCATGACAATGAATTCTTTATGAAATAAGAAACAGTAGGGTTAAATTGCAGACGTTGTATAATGGAATCAATTATATTCAAGAATTATGCAACTGCATAATGGTGAGTCAAAAAATGCATTAAGTTGATTGTTGAGTATAATTTGTACAATAATATGAAATAAACATATATATAATGATATACACCTCAAAATTTGGGACTACAAACTTGTGAGTAATAATGAATATAAATGGGCCAACTGCCAATATTTGTTTTAGCTATCTTTAAATGCCCATACTTGGTCAACAAGCCAATTATCCTTTCTCCACTTCCAATCCTTTCACTCTGTTTATTAACATCAATCAATACATATGACTAAACTGCATTTCAACCTTCAAAACGGAGTTAAAGTTTAGAGCGCACGATGCTTACCACTTCTTTGCACAAGCTCAGGCCCAGAAAAACATAGGCTAAAGAGCTGAATAAGAAAATCAAGTTATGATACAGGCTTTTATGTTCCTAAAATAGCATATCAGTTCTCATCAATGGCAAGATCAGCAGGGTCCCTTATCCAGGGCCTCCCTTCCCTCCACTGGAATTTTATTCTTAGTTTTCCATTTGCATCTACCCCTACAACCTGTCCCTTGCTGGCATGTGTCTCCATTCCCCATCCCATTGCGAGGTCACCAGTTCATCTCTAATCCTTACTTTGTCCCCTACTTTGAATGGCTAAACACATTCCATTTCCCATGCCTTACAAAGCCATAGTCTATCCATAAAATAGAATGCCACCCATAGGTCCTCGTCTTCCATCCGATGCACGACCCCTATGCTTGAATGGCTCACTTCTCCCCAATAGTGGGTTGGGGTTGAAACTAATACTTTAACCCTTGCCCAGTCTCTAATACAAAACTCATTCTCTTCTACTACCTCCACTTCTGATGGGTCCAACATCTATGTTTTGGATCCTGCTGGGGTATATATTCTAAGTTTTCCATCAGCATCGATTGCTTGTATAGTACCAATACTAGCATGAGTGTTCCCTGACTATCCAAATCTTGGTTGCTTAACAGATTGCTTAACTTTAACTTTCTATCCAGCAAAGAGTTTGCCATGCCAAATCTTTCAAGATGGGAAGTTGGTCCAACCCATTTTTCTTGCTCCCCATAAAAGCCAACAAAAGTGCTTTTGTCCACTTCATTGCTTTCATACCCTATTCCTTGGACAACACCAACACTACCTGGACCAATAGATTTCCAATGATTTGTATTATCTTTTAACCTCACCCACTCTCCCACTTCAAACATTTTCTCAATCTCAAGGTCTGAAGGATCTCCTCTCCAAAGTCCAGGCAAACCAAAGAATGCGATCCTGACATCCCCATCAGCATGAATACTGGTTATAACCCCTTGAGATTCAGGGTTAGCTCCTCTCCAAGCCCACCTTGGTTTAACCAAACCCATTTGAAACCTAACATACTGCCCAACTTTAAAGCTAGGAACCTTTTCATAATGGATGGGGTTCTTCTAATTTTGACAAGTTTCAATATGAGAATATTATTCTAACTTAATATGTTTTAAATTTAGATCGCAAGAGTTTTGTTATTAATAATATTTTTGTATTTTTAAAACTTGAATTTAAATAGAGTATATTAGATTAAAAATAAATCAATTTCTAGACTGATGTTATACATTATACATTATAAAATCATACTGTTTAGAAGAAAAATTTACATGAGATTCAGGGATTATTTGATAACTCTTTTTGAAAATAATTTAATCGTTTTATTTTAAAAATCAAAATACTTATTTAACTAATCAATTTTCTAAAACTGAGTTTGGAAATAACTCTCATTTTTCTATTTTAAAAACTAAAAAGGCGGAACAGGTTTTACCTGTTTTGCTTCTTTGTTGTTATCTTTAATTTTGAAAAGTTGAAAACATAAGAACTACACATTTTCATTAATGGCATATATATAATATTCTTTATAACTTTCCTAAAAGACTTATTTCTCCTTAGCCACTCATGAGGCCAATAATACGCCCAATTCCCAAACAAATGTTGTTTTTATATCTTGTTTTAAAAGCAATTTTTGTAAATTATATATTAAAATTATGTTTAAAAACTAAAAAATAAAATTTAATCAAACAAGCTCATAACTTGGTCTGGTTCTTATGCACAATAGCTAAACTTTCTCTCCCAACACTATTTCAGTCATAACTTGGTCTGGTTCCTAGGCTTGGTTTTGAGCGTACCTAATCCCCAACTTCAAATCCTGGAAGCCGTTCTGCATCTCCAGGAGAAACTTTCCACAAGCTCTACCTTCCGGTGACCCTCACCTACAAAGAAAACAATAAAATTGCTTCTAATTTGCAATCTCAGGATGAAATCACTAATAAAATTGTCAATGAAATATTGTATATTAAGTTTATCTAATCCTATAGTAGCGGTCAATATTTTAGTTGAATTTTCTCAGTTTCTCAGAGAGGAAGTAGATCCGGCAAAGCTAAATGAGGTGGTGCTTTTCTTAACAAAGTTATTGATCAAGCATCATGTAACTACTGTAGAAGCTATGGCTCTGACAATGGGCAAACTCTTAAACTACCTTTACTTGGGTGTAGAACTGAGCCAATCGATATTTCCCAAATCATTTATTATTATAATATTAATAATAATTATCAAGTCAACTCAAAACTTGAGTTTAGCGTCTACTTAAAATTTTAAGCCCGAGCATGTTTGAAACATTTTGAAACAAAGTTTAATTTCAGTCAAATAATCCACTCCCAAAATGAAAGCTAGTTCCTAGGCAATATTCATACAGTTTTATAAATTGAATTTTAAACAAGTTCTATATTTTAGTAGAAACATCAATGGCTGAAAATAGAAATATAATTTTAATATCTGCTTTGTTAATAATTCATCCCCAGAGAAGTCAAAGTCTAGGGTAGCCAAATATTTGTGATACTAGTGTCACTTCTTCTCTAAACTCAACTCCATCTCCACCCTCTCTGGCCGCTTGCGGTTGGTCTCAAGATCAACTTTTAGTTCATTAGTAAGACAAATCCATTCACTTTCCATCTCTGTCCATCTTTGTCTCTCTTTCTCTAACTCATCTCCACCATTATCTCGAGAAAATACACTGCTTTTTCGTAGTTGAATGGATCTTGACACTAAGGAAGATCTCAGCCGTTCAGTGGACTTTCTAACTGGTGCATCACTACACAATTGCAGCTTGCTTCTTAGATTTTGAATTTCCTTAAGAAGTTCTTCCTTCTCATCTGCATCAAAAGAGCTCTCTTGTTGAGTTACTTCTTGGACTTCTTTAAATTCACATTTGTCCAATGAAGTCACCCTCACAAGCTACAGACAACATAAAATGTAAATAAGAAGGGTGAGTTCTAAACCAGCTATGGATAACAGAACTTTATATTGTAATTTACTACACATCCACGAATTGACTTTGTCTTCATCTTTCAGTAAATCTTCTTCGTGCATAGTTGTTTGCTGCTTGCTTGACCATACACAATGGAGTACTTTTGTTCTTTCTCTAATTTAAATTGCTCCACCTGGGCAATTCAATATTTGTCAGTAATCGACAATTCAAACCACAGAAATAATTCACAAGGGTCACGACTCCTGTTACCAATTGATTTAGTTCTTCAATTTTAACAGCTTGCACATTGCAAACGTTCTCAAGCTCATTTTCTCTCAAGGACATACTTTGTGAATCCTTGAATGAAGAAACAAAAAATAGATAAATGCATTTGAAAAGAAAATTAATCAAGAACATTCTAGAAATCAAGACTCAAACATACTTTTGGAACTTCATCTCTCCGTCCATCCAGATTTCTTGCATCAGCTGTGCCAACCCATGACTTTAAATTATCTTGAACCTCATCAGAATCCTGATCATATATTTTTTTAAGGCAAGACTCGCAAAGCAAGGTTGTAGTTTTTTCATCAATTGAATATTTCTTCTGTTGCATTGTCTGATCACAAGAATCACCCTTGTCTATACAATTCATCAATCTGCTGGCGTAATTGCCTTATGTCCTCCTCATCCACATTTACCTCATCCACATTTATAGTGACTTTTTTATTATATATAGATATTGTGTATTTGATTTATACTTTTTATATTATATTCCATTCATTATTTATTTATGTCATTCTTCATTTATTATTATATTTTGTCAATATTAGATATTTGTAATTAAATTCAAAGAAAAATGCCTTATTATGATTATTGCCAATACTTCAATCTATTTGATAATTAAATTTAATCCATCATTGTGTTTTTAATAACAATTTAATATTAAAATAAAAATATTCAAAATTTCTAGTTTAAAAAGCAAGCATTCAGCGAATAGAAATTTTTATTCAAAATTTTTTAGTTTAAAATTAAATTAACAAAACCTATAAATATTGAAGAGGTTAAAAAATTATTTTAAAAATAAAAATAATATTAGCGACGGCTAGGGGGCGTCGCTGCATGGTTACTAACAGTGACGGATAGATTGTGGTCGTTGTATTGTTAACATAGCGACGGCCTCCTGTGGTCGCTTGGTTACCCGTAGCGACAACGTCACATGGTTGTTGTATGGTTACCCATAGCAACATCGTTACGTGGCCGCTGTATGGTTCCTATAGCGACGGCGTTACATGGTCGTTGTATGGTTCCTATAGCGACGGCGTTACGTGGTCGCTGTATGGTTACCCATAGCGACGACAATATGGCGTCGAAAATGTAGCGATGAAAGTATTTGTTGTCGTTGTTCTGTCTGCGATCATGGTTTTAGCGACGGTCACATTGTCGTCTTAAATGTTGTCGCTAACACTGTTAGCGACGACGATGTCATAAAATAGCGACCGTTTTTATCCGTCGCTAACAGTTTTTTTTTGTAGTGTATCCAGTAGCTTGAAGCTCTGGACTCATATTTACTCAAAAAATGGGTTCAAACTTGGCTTAGTAGTTCTGACCACATATAAATGTTCCAACCATGTCAGAGCTTAATGAGCTCTTGTATATGTCTAACACTCTGCCTCCCATGCTAAACACAGACTCAAGCTACAATTGAGATTAGTATGGATAATTATACATCTTTGACCGTCACAGGAAGCACTAACTCGCGGGAGAGAGGAAGAAGATAGTAGCATTGCAAGGTCAAGGAGATAGTCAAATGCTTGCAAAGTGATAAGATTTGATTTGGACTTTGGTCTCGAGAGAAAGACGGAAGAAGTACTTGGGTATTGAGAGGAAGACAGAAGAAGTACTTGGGTATTGAAAGGAAGACGAAAGGTTTAAGGTGTGTCGTGTGGTGCTGTGGTTTGTAGCACCGCAACCATGGTGCTAAGGTTTGGTTTTAGAGTTTGACAGGAAACAAAAAAGAATAGAAGAAAGCACTTGGGTCTTGGCTCTTGGCTCTTGCATTTCTTTTCATAAAAGTTAAAATGACATAGCAAGAAACAAGAGTATGAAGACTGAAGTTTGAAGCAACATCGTTGTGGGTAGTGACTAACGGGTTTAGGTCTTTCAAAATTATATGAATAGGCCTTTGAAATGATACATTCGGTTGGATTGGTGAGTTATAATTATTTTATTTGAATTTGACCTTTTTACCCGTTTTAATCCGATTTTTATGTTTTCTTATCTGAATCTAAAGTTAATCTAACCAGATCTTATAGATTGCTTCAGACTACTTGATCCGGTTTGGGTTTTTCAAATTTGATGAATCCTAACAGTGTTTGTGGTTTCAAAAAGCAATTTTCTATATAAAACCTAAATAAATACACATCACTAATTTATTTTGATAAGTTGTTAAAGGTTTCAAGACCTTCAATTAGTCGAGGGTATGGTCGTGAGAAAAACTCAAGTTTGAATTCATGGCCCTAATGGATCCGGAAAATAAAATAATATGACAGGTTATCCCCTGCCGTACGTAGATACATTAGACCCGTACATACATTAGAGAAGGAGAAAAGTATCATACTAGAAAATTCAAATCGTAATAATAATAATATTAAAGGGGAGGGTCACGATCTTCTAGTTGGTTTAAGTACGTGCGCGCAAATTCTAGTCTAGATAGGACAACCAATACTAATTTTAATTTTATCTAGTAGCGTGGCAGGAATTAATTTTAACCTTATAAAACAAATAACTATATATTTATAATTATCGAAAATAGTTTAATCAATTCTACTTATAATTTAAAAAATGTAATTCCTTTTGGTTTATGTCGAAACTTAATTTGTAAAATGAAACTTTCACGAATATTTTATTATTGAAAATAAACTTTACCAATATTCATAATCATGTGATATTATATATTATGAAGGTTTTTTCTGTTGAGTAGGAAATAAAGAAAGAAACCAACTACTACATCTACACAATACCCTTTAATATTATCAAAACAAAATATCTTTCTTTTTGCAACTTCTTTAATTAATGATTAAACTTTAACCTAAAAAAGATACTTTTGTTATGATAATGTAAAAATGTGTTTTTGTAAAAAAATGATTTAGTTAATAAAATTAAAAAAATAATTAAAAAATCACATATAAATTACATGTTTATTAAGTGACTAACAATTTGTTATCTACAAATAGGTGTTTATGAAATAAATATTAAAAAATTAGAGAAGACTCATATTATTTAAGAAAGGCATGCATGTAATTAACACTAATTTCACATGAGGTTAGTCTAATTATCCTAATAAAATAATAACTTATTTTTATATTAAATATATAGTATATTGTGTATGTTAAAATAAAATACAATACAAAGTATTTATTATTTTTAAATTACATGAATTTTGTAAATTTGATTTACTTTATAACAATACTATCTCTAAAACAAATCTCCCTAAAGCTTGTCGTTATTCCTGACTTATGGACAGTCTAGCCATCTAGAGCGTACGTACTTGTTTTACTTTTGGAAAGCCTACGACGATTTCAAATTAAACAAACTATACACACAATTTTCAATTTTGATACAATATATATATATATATATATATATATATATATATATATATATATATACATATATACAAACTATATTGAAATCTGAAAGCTTATCCTTGACATGTAACGTAACCATAACATACAGCAAGCAGCATCACAGCCTTAAGGTACAAGCAAGAGTTAATTAGATAAGTCAAAGTTGGACTTTTATGGAACTCAGGAACCAACCACTTTTGTTGACAGCATGCCACCCAAATCCTATAAATACCTAGCCTTTGCTTTAGTTGAGTCACATAAAACAATTAATATCAACCATGTCTATTAGATTGATTGGGACCCTTACCCTTGCCGTGTGGCTTTTCATGGCCACAACATCAGTAGCACAATCAAGCAATAACCCGTACGTTCTTGACACAAAGGGTGAGCACCTTGAGAGCGATGAAGAGTATTTCATAAGGCCAGCAATAACAGACAACGGAGGACGTTTCACTTTGATAGACAGAAACGGGTGCCCTTTGAATGTTGGTCTTGAAAACACCGACACACCACAGGGATACCCTGTGAAATTCACTCCTCTGGCTAACAATGGTGATGATGATGATGATGAAGTGAGGGTGAACAGGGACCTGAAAGTGACGTTCCAGGCTTCATCGACGTGCGTGCAATCCACGGAGTGGAAGTTGGGTGAGAACGACACGAGGAGTGGGAGGAGGCTCATTGTGACCGGAAGGGACAACGGAATCGGATCAGCAGGTAACTATTTCAGAATTGTGGGAACACAAAACGCACGAGTTTATAATATTGAGTGGTGTCCCACGGAGGCGTGTCCCACGTGCCGATTTATCTGTGGGACTGCCGGCACTTTGCATGAGGATGGGAAGATTTTGTTGGCCTTGGATGCTAGTGCTCTCCCTGTTGAGTTTCACAAAAAGGATGATTGATTAATTCATTTCCCTTTTACACTTGTATTTGCTAATTATAATTCTGCTCAATAATCTGCATCTGCGTACTATCATATAATACTTGTATTCAATATTCTGTTCCTGCATGCAGATTTTTAATTTGATGAATGAAGCTCCAGAGAGTTCCCTGTACCCGTGTGCTATATATACAATAATTGAAATTAATATTAATGTAATCTTCCTGAGTCTAATATAATTTTTAATTACTTTTTTCAATATTTTATTTATTATCTTTTGTAAGATACACATACATGTAAAAAACCGTGGAACAAGTTTTTTAAGTCAATTTTCCACCTTTCCAGCATATTGCTTTTGAACTATCTTCCTGTTATAGCTTCGAAATTTTAAAATATGTAAAATGAAGAAGTTAATGTGATTTTTAAACTTTGATAAAACAATTAATCTAACCTAATTAAGAATTATTATTGTTATTATTATCAATTGGTAATAAATTTATTGTATACCTCTACCTGTGGAGGGTACCTTTCTTACATGCTCTGAGAGTATATATATATTGAGACTTATAGTTTAGGTGTCCGTTTAGTTTATAATTGGAGAAATGAAATTATGAAAATAAAAAAAATTTAAAAATTAATATTGATTCTTTACATCGTTCGAGACAATTAAAACTATATTTGATTGTAAAATCATTTTTTTAGATTGATTAACCACACGTAACCTAAATTACGGATACTAATGTTAACATGACTTGTGAGCTATGACATATGCAGCTGTTGCACAATACATGTTAGATAAATGGCAAAATTAGAACCTCAAGGTTAAGTTTGGTTCTGATATTTGTTTTAACTCGAATTGGTTTTATATGTTTTTTAAGTTTGTTCATTCTAATCTTTTCCATCAAAATATTTACCCTAGTAAAAAAAAAACTTATGTCCATTATTGCTAGCAACTAATTTTGCAAAATATTGACCCGTGTCAAAAAATTGCAATATGTAAATTCCACCTCACTTATATTTTTAGAAAACAAATTAAAAAATATTAAATGATGAAAACTAAAAAACAAACAAAAAATATTGGTTCCTAACCCTAACCTCTTCTGTATCTCTTTCCCCGTCTTTCTTTCCCCCATCTCTATTCCGCTATAGTCTCCCTCGGCTACTGCGGCTAGTACAAGCTCAAGGTTGTCACCTTCGTGGGGCCAATAGGTGCCTTCAACTTTGCATTCTTGAACAAAACCCTCACCTTTGACGCACCAACACCTACAAAACCGCGCAAGAAAAGATTCACACCCCAGCTTCCCTTGCCGCATAAGAAAAGAATGTCACACCGGTCTTCAAAACCTCTTGGAATTTGGATCTGCTATGTCCGAAGTCCATGGGCTCGCTTTGAGCTTTGAGGAAGAGCAGGACCAGACCGGTCTTGGGCTCTGTGGAAGAGCAGGAATAGGCCCACCTTTGAGGTTATCTATGATGTTTTCTACTTGCTCGAAGACACCTTCCTCTGCATCCATTGAACTCGATGTTGTGGCACTGGTGTAAGGCAACAACATGGTGCGGGGGGACGAAGTCAAAAGGGCGTGGTGGGGGTAGATTCAGCGAGCAAGAACGAAGAGAAAGGTGAAAAGGCGACAAATCTGGGTTAAAAGATGAAGTTCTAAGTTTTGAGCCTTGGGTTTAAGATCTGGAGAATGTACATTCATAGTTTCTATTTCACATTTGAGATTGTTCAGTTAATTCAATAGTGGGTCTTGTTTTGTTCTATGGATTAAGTTTATTAATTTGTTCAATACCGAGTGTTGGTAGATTTGTTGAGATTGTTTTGTTTATTGAATATTTGTTTGTGACAAATTTTAATTTTAACGGTCACTAATTAATATATATATATATATATATATTATATTATATTATATATTAGGTTGTGTCAACAATGATATAACATTGATTAAAATAAACTAATTTAAAAAACGGGCTCTTTTGACTCATTTGGGTTTCTTTTTTAAAAAATTATGGTTTTAGGCCTGTTGAGAAATTATTTGTCGGATGAATTTGACCACAGAAATCAAACCTGTCACCCATAAGTCATGATTTAATATCACAACCATTAGGACAACTGATTCTTTAAATTAAATAAAAAATACTATTAAATATAATATTTTCTATTCTTATATATATATATATATACATACATACATAAAATAAAAAAAACTTAGAATATATATATATATATATAACACGTTAATATTACATATATTAAAATATATAATTTATAAATTAAATATATACTTATAATATTTTAATATATATATATAAAAATAAATAATTTATATACATTAACCTTAATATATATCATATTTACATCAATGTTAATTTATATATTAACATTAAATATATATTATAAAATATATTAATATATATTCTATTAACATTAATATATATTATAATAGAATATATATTTTAATATATATTAACATTAATGTATTATCATAGAATATATATTAATATATATTAACATTAATAGAATATATATTAATAGAATTGAATTGGTCTGATCCGGGGTGTAAGATCCGGTGTGAGACCAGCTACAAAAGTCAGCTATAAAGAGTATTTTTTATACCGGTACAAAGGGTATCCGGTATTGGTATCCGATATCTCAGTGGGAGAAACCGGTCTTGCAGTCCTAGAGATCCTTAACACCAAGCTTTCGCATTGAGTGGGGGCGAAAGGTGGTGCAACCTATAAAGATTCTCCGACGCTCAAGTCAGCAACAAATATATGGATTCAAGTTTAGAAAACTCGAGCAATAAAACAGTATATAGAGAATATGAACAACCTGACCTTTCTGCGTATGAGAATTGACTATTTATAGGTGAGCATGAAGAATGAATCGTCAGGTGCAGTTGGGGCCAGGGGACAGATAGTACACTCGACAATGTACGATTCTGCCACTCGACGCGGGAGGAACCGCGTCTCCTGTGAACGTCCCCTGGCAGCTATACCCTGTACTTTCTGTCGGATGACGTAGATGCTTTCCGGTGTGTGAGGTGTTTACCTGAACATACTGGTATAGGGAGAGCGCCTGATACAGGGTTTACAGTCTGGAGGTCTACCTACAACGTCGGTAGCACAGTGAGGACGAATGAAATTACATCCTTGTCCTGGTACCGATATCGAGATCGGATAATTTGCACCCTAGCTTGTGTGAGGGACTAATAGAATTGCTCATATAAGCTAAGTTGTCTTCTTACGGATGTTGATACCGGTTAAGAGTCTGAAGTCCCCATCTGATGGGTATGGATACCAGACCAAGAAACCTGCTTCAGACAGTATTTTGCCCTGTGAGAGAATCCCAAGAGTTTTTAAAATTTGTAACCCTTCTCATTTAAGTTTTGTAACCTCCATGCCTTGAGACACCACCAATGATGAGTAATTACTGCCAGCTACACGTGAGTAATGTTGGTTATAGTTACGAGAATAGTCAATCGTCGCGAGTATGGATAATGGGCCTAAAATTTGAATTTTGGGCCTATTCAATTCTTCCTTTATGCCAAAAGACACGATTTTCACACTCATTGCTCTAGAACGACGCCGTCGTTTAGGCCTTGAAGAGTTACGTTTTCTGACAAACGACATCTTCCTGACTAGTGGTTGTGCCCCCTCTATACCTATAAAAGGGGACTTAGCATTTTCTGGAAACCATACTTGCTTCCTAACTTGATAAAACTCTGCCAAAATTTTCTTCTGAGAGAACTGCTGCTGTGACTTTCCTGTGAAATCACTTCTTCTTCCACCAACTCCACAGCTTCTTTTAGGTAACCATATTTCTCCCCTTTCTTCGTTTCTTGCTTCTGCATTTTCACGATCCACCATGCGCCTAGGCAAGGTCACGTTAGTCCTTCGAACAAGGGGAAAACAAACCCTTATGGGCCCTTTGGCTACCATGGTTGAAGGATTCCTGCGAGTCCTTTTGGATCCTGGCTAGTGGCTAGGCCTCACCCTGAGTCTTCCTCTAGTTCAGGGGCTAGTGACTCCTCTGATAGTGAAGTGAGTGCGGAGTGTTACCTTTTTGACGACATCGCTTTTTATCACAGTGCTAACGTCTTCCACTACGCTCAAGACGAGATGGACATCGAAGGCTCCAGAAGAGTCTCGGTTCTGAGGAACATCGAGGGGTGTGTGAATGTGGTAGCACACCGGCTGAACTGGGAAGTTTTAAACGAGAAATATCCATACAGCTGGGTTGAGGAAGAGTAGTCTCTCGACACGCTAAGGAGAATGAAGGGCTGATCTCCCCGCACTTTAGAGTCTTTGCTGAAGAAAGGCTAAGGGAAAGATTCCTGGGGCTAGCGCCCTGCTCAGGATAGGATCT
Source organism: Clitoria ternatea (assembly GCA_037962975.1). NCBI lineage: Eukaryota > Viridiplantae > Streptophyta > Magnoliopsida > Fabales > Fabaceae > Clitoria > Clitoria ternatea. Next base: position 186,449,357 of record CM075669.1, read on the forward strand.
GTCACCGTGTACCAGACAACTGGTCTATGTACATGTACGACTTCATCTTCCAATACCTGGGAGTCCGCTTTCCACTCATCAATTTTAAGATGGGCATCCTACGGTTCCTAGACTGCGTCCCTACACAAGTGCACCCTAACGGATGGAGCCTCATCCGCTTTGGAGGTGCTTGAGGAGCATTTCCTCTTCAAACCCACTATGGCAATGCTTTTTTATTATTTCCAAGTGATCCGCCATGTTAACAAGAAGGGCGGTCTTGCATTCACCACGCTCCCATGTGACTCCAAGCTAATCAACTTCAAGTCCTTCACTGATTCTGCCAAGATAGATGGTAGATCCTTTAAACAATATTATACGCTGATCCAGATTCAACCGAATAAACTGGTCTTTTGGCGCAACAAAGAAGGCATCCTCAAATTCCCCACCAGTTGGACCTGTGAGCATTTCTTGCTCATCATCCAGGCTTCCTTACAAATGAGAGTGAACTCTCACCCCACTCCATTGAAGTTCTAAGTGCCTTGAGGACGTACACTGTCGAGGTTGGGGAATTTTCCTGCAAGCGCCTTCTGGGGTCGAATTTTATCAAAAATAAGTATTTGAGTAATGAACTGCGTTTTACTCTTTTGCTGATAAAATTTGATATTTGTTGTGTTTAACATTAACGTTTACTTTCTTTCTTATGCAGAGGAAATAGAGGAATCTTGCTCGGCCATGAACTCCTTAAAATCCATGTTAGCTGAAGATGATTTTTCTTCTGAGGAAAACAACATCCAACCAAAAATCAATGCCACTAAAGCCTTAGTTGAAACCATCTCCCACACCTCTGCTGCGAGTGGGGAGATTCCTCTACTCGATACCCCGGAGGAAACTGACTCTCACCAGGAAGAGCCAGAAAAAAAGGACAAAAAGAGAGGGAGGTTAGCCAAAGAAGTCGAAGCTCGAAAACCTCCTCTACTGTGCCTGTGAAAAAAAGAAGACATTGCCTGAGGCTGATACATTCAGCAAGGCTCCGAAGAAGAGGGTGGTGACAACCCCTGAGCCTTCTTCTGGGTCAAGACCTGATGTTGGCCCAACCATGACGACCCTTTAGTTTTTCCCATCTACGGGTGAGGTCGGATCCACCCAACACCTCTTTCCTTTCCCCATACCTAGTCTATGAGGGCCTGATGCCTGCTGCACTTCCGCCTCCTCTGTACAAACTTCGCCCCACTCTGGAGGTGTCTAAAATAAAGGATGCGTACGAGGCTAGAAGATGGCAATTGGCTGAGCTATCAGACTATTATTCCTCAAATTTATAATAAATTTCTTAATAAAAATGTGTCAAAAATAATAAAAATTAGTTTAATTTTTAAGAAATTTAGGTTTTAATTGTAATAAATGGAAGTTTTTGGAAATTATCTGTAACATCCCTGATGTTTTAATGAGAATTATAAGAAATGGGAAATGATTAGCAAATGTTTTAGAAGTTTTATTTAATATTTGTTCTGTCTTAGCCAAAGATAAGAAAGCCGGTGTCGAGGTCGGTATCTGAAGCGCGAGCAGGCGGAGTTAAAGATTGGGAGTGTAAGAGGAGAGCGGACATGGCCAGGAGGTTTGGTCCGAACCGTTGTGAGGAGAGCGCCTCACACGGAGTCATAGCCCGGATTAACCTCATAATGACTAAAACAACGGATGTAGGTAACCAAGAGGTGAGCGGATGAGGTATCCGATCTCTCAGGTTGTAGCTCGGATTTCCGAGGTATGAACACTAAGTTAGGACGTCGGGGGCCGATATTTATATTGGGCCTATACTCTTGCGAAGTATTAGAGAATTGTGAATAATTAAACGTTGAGGGAATAAATACGTGTAATTGATTTGATAACTATACAATAGTTTAATATAGTGAAATTGATTAAATTTAGTAAGAATACAAATAAAATAAAGGAAAAGACGATCTTGCCCATGAGCTATATATATAAGGAAATTCTCTTCCTTCCCTCTTCATTATTTACAAGTCACCTTTGCTGTTGGTCTGTTCCTTCACTTTCGTTTTTCTCCTCTCTTAACGCTGAGTTGCATGCGCTGGAGAGGGACTCCATTTGTGTCCAAACTTTAATTTATTCCCATTCCTGTGATCGAGGCTTCAAGGTGAGTCTACTGATCTATTCCAATTGTGATTCCCTTATTCCTTTTATTCTTTAGCGGTTTAAAGCCATGCATGGCTATATTCGTGGCTGTTCTCCACTCCTCTGGTGAGTGTGAGCCCAAATGCTGTCCATGAACTAAGGACGTTGAAGTGACGAGCTGTACTTTATGATCCGTAGGTAGTAGGCTAAGCAACGGAAGACTGAGTGACGGAGTTGAGACTGCGAAACCAGTGCTCAGAGGAAGGAATCGACACAGAGAACAGATCATCGAAGCGTGGAAACAAAGTAAGGGGGGTGTTCGGGTTATAATTAATTAGAATAGGACTTGCTTCTTAAATAGGTCATTGAAGTAACGTAAACCAGTTAAGGAAAATGTTGCTAAACGTAGTTGTGTGTTTATGCTTGTGCATATGTGACTGAGTACATTAATTGGTGGAGGATCGGGTGTGGATGAGTTTATCATGTATGATCTTGTGATATCTAATGTGAAATGATCAGTATTATGTGACGTCGGGTTAGCAAGCAGGCTACCCGAGTGATGAGGAATTGATATTATTATGTGAAAGGTAAACTGTTGAATGATTATGTGGTATGGGATGGCCGACGGTATATGATAGCCCCTCATTTCCGGCTCCCGTGGTTTTTGTGCCCAGTTGAGCTACCCAGTGGTCAAGTAGGACCCAGTGGTCGAGGTGGAGAGTCAAGCAGGACTCGGTGAACCAAGCAGGGTTCACGGGGTGTCAAGTAGGACCCCCAGCTGAAGGCCAATTCTTTAGTATCCGGATACTAGGAGTCAGATTGTATGAGAGTCAGTTGTGATCGTGATGAATGTGATGGAATTGTGTAGATGGTTTAATATAGTTACTGTATGTAATACACTATGTTTCGGTATGCTTATTTACAAGTGATGTTTGATGTGTATGTATCAATATGCATGTATAGTGTTAAATTCCGTTCTACATTAATTATAATGCCAAACACTCACCCTTGCATTTTTTTTTAGTAACCAGTGACAGGGAGGGGGAAGGAGCCATGGAGCCGCGCCAAGGGGGAGAACGGTGCCAGGGTCCGAGTGACTTCGAGTGACTCTTTATAGAGTCATATGTGTGTATAAAAACTTCTTAGTATAATTATTAGTTGTGTTTAATTAAGACCGGATCAGATGTAAACCTATATTTTAAAATATATCACTGTTATTTGCATATGTTTTCATGGTAACTCTTTGGGGTTCACAGAACCATTTTTAGAGTGAAATTTGGGAGTCCGGTTGCATGTTTTGTTTAATCCGATGTGTGAAAGGTATTCGCTCAAGTGAATAGAACCTCGTTTAAGTGAGAGTCCGGAATCTCGCTTAGACGAGTAGGGGCCTCGCTCAAGCGAGAAGCCCTGATTCCCTTTCTCACATCCGTTGTGTTTAAATTAACATGCTTTTCTGTTCTAGACCTTATTTAATTAATCTAACTGGGACTGCTGTCACTTAAATACGTCAGTAAAAATCAATGCTTTTTCACTAAATATCGATTAATTCTCAAGAAAAGGAAAAATTTATCGTAAGAGGTAATTGTTTGAATAAAAATAAATGCAAAATAACCTAGGATATTACACTTGGTATCAGAGCGGTTCTTTCTAGAGCCGGTGTGTGGGCCGATCTAGTGATTGTGATAGTTTTATGAAAGTTGATTGTATTTTGTTGTGTTGAGATTATGTGTGGTCTGGCATCGTTCCCTTGGCACTCCACTGGCGTAGTATTCTATGAATATAAGTTAAGTTTACGATCCCCTGACTGATCTTGGTTATTAATGGTGATGTGTTTGCTCATTGTAGAATTACTAAATGGCCGGAGAGACTAGTTCTGGGGGAAGAGATGATTTCTTCTCTAGATTTACTCAGCTGATGAGTAGGACCGAGTCTGGTCCCACTCTGGATAAATTCCTGAAAAGGAATCCTCCGACTTACAAAGGGGGACACGATTATGACGGGGCATATATATGGATCAGGGATATCGAGCAGGTTTTTGAATATTTTGAGTGCTCTGAAGAGCAAAAGGTTTTATTTGCTACTTACCAACTAAAAGATGAGGCTAGAGTATGGTGGTCCCGAGTGAAGGTGCAGATGAACGCAGCCAATGAGCCGTTGGTATGGGGGAATTTTCGAAGGAGGTTCCTTGTTAAATACTTCCCGGACAACTACAAAATCCGGAAAGAAATGGAATTCCTGAAGTTAGAGCAAGACCGGATGTCTGTAGCTGAGTACACCAGCAAGTTTGACGAGCTGTGTGATTTTTACCACCCTTTCTCGTTAGAAGGGACTGAAGGTAGCAAGTGCGCCAAATACGAAGCTGGACTACGGATTGAGCTCCGTAGTGTAATCGTACCGATGGAGATTAGGGACTACCCAACCCTGGTGAACAAGGCAAGACTGACTGAAGAGGTGCAGTTACAAAGGACGTCCCAGCCAAGAGATAAAAAGCCACTGAAGGCAAAAGGATTCAATTTCAAGAGGATGAGTCAATTCTTCCGGGGTGGCAAGTCTTATGCTACCTCCTCATCCTCCTCTGGTCGGGGTTCCACTGGTCGATCAGGTAATCCCCCTGGGAATCGTACATGCTACAATTGTGGTCAGGAAGGACACATTGCTAAGCTAATCAGATTGTGTGCTTCCAGTGCGGACAACCAGGGCACCTCAGGCCCGATTGCCCTCAGAGGTAGCAGCAGGGCAGGACGGATAACCGAACTAACTCTTCTGGGACCCAGGGTTCCAACTTCTCGAGGAGAGGTCGGAATGGAGCTGGTAGAGGGAACCAACAAGCGGGAAGATATGATGCCCAATCTAGCGATGCCCAGAACGCCATGACCGGGCGTGTATTTGCGTTTGATGCTTCAGAAGCTACGAGGAATGACAATCTGGTACAGGGTAAGTGCCTCATCTGTGGTTATCTGGTTGATGTGATTTATGATTCAGGTGCCACCCATTCCTTTATTTCGGAAAGTTGTGTGCGACGGCTTGGTCTGCCAATCAGTTTAATGAAGAACGCTCTTATTGTTTCCACTCCAACTGGTTCCACTTTCCGTGCAACTACAGTGTGTAGGGAACTACCGATGCAAATCGAAGCTCGTACTTTTTGAGTAAATTTTATCTGTATGCCATTGAAGGACTTAGACGTTATTCTAGGTCTTGATTGGCTTGCTGCTAATCATGTGTTGGTCGATTGTTATCGGAAGAATATTGTTTTCTCTCAGGAACTTAACATGAAGAACGGGGTGAGCGATGTCCTAACCACGTATGTTGTTTTATTCACTTCGGAGGGTCGGCATAACCTCCTGCTAAGTGATATTCCGATTGTTTGTGAATTTCCTGACTTTTTTCCGGAAGAAATTCCGGAGCTACCTCCCAGTCGGGAGATTGATTTCTCTATTGACTTGATTCCCGGGGCAGAACCTGTGTCCCGAGCGCCATATAGAATGTCTTCGGTGGAATTAACCGAAGTGAAGAAACAAGTAAACGAATTACTAGAAAAGGGCTTTATCCGACCCAGTGCCTCACCCTGGGACGCTCCGGTGTTACTGGTAAAGAAAAAGGACGGTAGTATGCGGATGTGCATTGATTACAGGCAGTTGAACAAACTGACAATCAAAAATAAATATCCACTACCTCGGATTGATGATTTACTGGACCAGTTGCGAGGCGCCGTTGTGTTCTCTAAGATCGACCTGAGGTCGGGGTACCACCAAATCCGAGTGAGGATGGAGGATATCCCAAAGACAGCATTTCGGACTCGATATGGGCACTTCGAGTACGTAGTAATGCCCTTTGGAGTAACGAACGCTCCTGCCATTTTTATGGATTATATGAATCTGACTTTTCAACCGTACTTGGACCAGTTTATGGTAGTATTCATTGATGATATTTTGGTATATTCGAGGTCGGACGAGGAGCATGCTCAATATCTTCGACTTGTTTTATAAGTACTTCGGGAGAAGAAGTTGTACGCTAAACTATCTAAGTGTGATTTCTGGGGGAGTAGTGTACAATTCTTGGGGCATATAATTTCCCAAGAGGGAATCTCAGTTGATCCGACAAAAATTAAGGCGGTTATGGCTTGGGAGAGGCCGAAGTCAATAACTGAAATCAGGAGTTTCCTCGAATTAGCTGGATACTATCGACGCTTCATTGAGGGGTTCTCTCGGATAACACTTCCTCTGACTCGGTTAACAAGGAAAGGAAACCCCTTCGTGTGGTCGGAAAAGTGTGAATTAAGCTTCCAAACTCTTAAGCGATGTTTAACGACTGCCCCTGTGCTTGCACTGCCCGATGTAACACAGGAATTTGAAGTATATTGTGATGCATCCAAATTTGGATTGGGGTGTGTGTTGATGCAAGTTGATCGGGCAATTGCTTATGCTTCAAGGCAATTGAGGCCACATGAGGAGAATTACCCGACTCATGATCTGGAACTTGCAGCAGTGGTGTACGCACTGAAGATTTGGCGTCATTATCTGTTTGGGGCTCGCTTTGTAGTATTTAGCGATCACAAGAGTCTAAAGTACTTATTTGATCAAAAGGAGTTAAATATGAGACAGAGGAGATGGGTAGAGTATTTGAAGGATTATGACTTCGATTTGAAGTATCACCCGGGCAAAGTGAATGTTGTGGCAGATGCGCTAAGCAGGAAGGTACTACATGTGGCTTACCTAATGGGTAGGGAACAGGAATTGCTGGAGAGCTTTAGAGATATGAATGTTGGAGTTGTTATGGACGCACCAAACCGAATGACAATCGGAATGTTAAAAATCTGCAACGAATTTCTGGAGTCGATGGTAGCTGCACAGAAAGACGATAAAGAGTTACTGAGGCTGATTGATACTCAGAACCAAGGCAAAAATATGGAGATAACTAGGGGTGACGATGGTATATGGAGATTCAGGAACCGAGTGGTGGTGCCTGCACATGGAGGCTTCAGGCAGGCAGTGCTATCAGAAGCACACAAGAGCTCTCTGAGTATACATCCGGGAGTGACAAAAATGTATCATGACTTAAAAAAGGAATTCTGGTGGCCAAGCATGAAGAAGGCAATAATCGAGTATGTGAAATCCTGTGTGATATGCCAGAAGTGCAAGGTTGAGCACCAACGACCTCCAGGTTTGCTTCGACCTCCAGAAATTCTGATCTGGAAGTGGGAAGGTATCACCATGGACTTCGTATCCGGACTACCTCGCACTCAAACCGGATGCAACGCGATTTGGGTGATTGTTGATCGACTAACCAAAAGTGCGCATTTTCTGGCAATAAATATGAAGTGGTCGCTAGATCGATTAGCTAAGTTGTACATTGCTGAGGTCTTACGACTGCATGGTGTGCTCTCAAGCATTATCTCCGATCGGGATCCCCGATTCACTTCAAGGTTTTGGGGGAGTTTGCAACAACAACTGGGTACTGAGCTCAAATTGAGCTCAGCCTACCATCCCCAGACCGATGGCCAATCAGAATGGACTATACAGACTCTTGAAGATATGTTAAGGGCATGTGTACTGGAACAAGGTGGATCATGGGAGAAATACTTGCCCTTGGTAGAGTTTGCATATAATAACAGTTACCATAGCAGCATTGAGATGGCTCCATATGAAGCTCTTTATGGTCGGAAATGTCGTACTCCATTATGTTGGAATGAGAACGGTGATGCCCTTCATCTGGGGCCTGAGATGATTCAAGAGATGAACGAACAAATCGCTTTAATCTGAGAGAAGATAAAAATTGCCCAAGACCGTCAAAAGAGCTATTATGACAATCGGCACAGACCCCTTGAATTCCAAGTGGGTGATTGGGTGTTCCTAAGGATTTCACCGACTAAGGGTGTAGGTCGAATTTTGAAGAGTCAAAAGCTTAATCCGAAGTATATTGGACCATAGCAAATATTAGAACGGATTGGTGAAGTCGCATATCAACTGGATCCTCCCCAATCATTGACTAACATTCACAACGTGTTCCACGTATCGCAACTTCGAGCCTACATTCCGTGTGATACCATGATTGTACCGAATGACTCCATTGAAGTGAAGGAGAACTTGATGGTGGAGGCGGTACCAATCGGCATTGAAGAGCATTAAACCAAACGGTTAAGGAACAAGGAGGTACCGCTGGTGAAGGTGAAGTGGCAGAATTTACATTGGATAAACTACACTTGGGAGTTAGAATCCGATATGAGACGAATGTACCCTCATCTTTTCCAACCGGAACACTGATTTCGGGGACGAAATCTCCTTTTAGGGGGGGTGGATGTAACATCCCTGATGTTTTAATGAGAATTATAAGAAATGAGAAATGATTAGCAAATGTTTTAGAAGTTTTATTTAATATTTGTTCTGTCTTAGCCAAAGATAAGAAAGCCGGTGTCGAGGTCGGTATCTGAAGCGCGAGCAGGCGGAGTTAAAGATCGGGAGTGTAAGAGGAGAACGGACATGGCCAGGAGGTTTGGTCCGAACTGTTGTGAGGAGAGCGCCTCACACGGAGTCATAGCCCGGATTAACCTCATAATGACTAAAACAACGGATGTAGGTAACCAAGAGGTGAGCGGATGAAGTATCCGATCTCTCAGGTTGTAGCTCGGATTTCCGAGGTATGAACACTAAGTTAGGACGTCGGGGGCCGATATTCATATTGGGCCTATACTCTTGCGAAGTATTAGAGAATTGTGAATAATTAAACGTTGAGGGAATAAATACGTGTAATTGATTTGATAACTATGCAATAGTTTAATATAGTGAAATTGATTAAATTTAGTAAGAATACAAATAAAATAAAGGAAAAGACGATCTTGCCCATGAGCTATATATATAAGGAAATTCTCTTCCTTCCCTCTTCATTATTTACAAGTCACCTTTGCTGTTGGTCTGTTCCTTCACTTTCGTTTTTCTCCTCTCTTAACGCTGAGTTGCATGCGCTGGAGAGGGACTCCATTTGTGTCCAAACTTCAATTTATTCCCATTCCTGTGATCGAGGCTTCAAGGTGAGTCTACTGATCCGTTCCAATTGTGATTCCCTTATTCCTTTTATTCTTTAGCGGTTTAAAGCCATGCATGGCTATATTCGTGGCTGTTCTCCACTCCTCTGGTGAGTGTGAGCCCAAATGCTGTCCATGAACTAAGGACGTTGAAGTGACGAGCTGTACTTTATGATCCGTAGGTAGTAGGCTAAGCAACGGAAGACTGAGTGACGGAGTTGAGACTGCGAAACCAGTGCTCAGAGGAAGGAATCGACACAGAGAACAGATCATCAAAGCGTGGAAACAAAGTAAGGGGGTGTTCGGGTTATAATTAATTAGAATAGGACTTGCTTCTTAAATAGGTCATTGAAGTAACGTAAACCAGTTAAGGAAAATGTTGCTAAACGTAGTTGTGTGTTTATGCTTGTGCATATGTGACTGAGTACATTAATTGGTGGAGGATCGGGTGTGGATGAGTTTATCATGTATGATCTTGTGATATCTAATGTGAAATGATCAGTATTATGTGACGTCGGGTTAGCAAGCAGGCTACCCGAGTGATGAGGAATTGATATTATTATGTGAAAGGTAAACTGTTGAATGATTATGTGGTATGGGATGGCCGACGGTATATGATAGCCCCTCATTTCCGGCTCCCGTGGTTTTTGTGCCCAGTTGAGCTACCCAGTGGTCAAGTAGGACCCAGTGGTCGAGGTGGAGAGTCAAGCAGGACTCGGTGAACCAAGAAGGGTTCACGGGGTGTCAAGTAGGACCCCCAGCTGAAGGCCAATCCTTTAGTATCCGGATACTAGGAGTTAGATTGTATGAGAGTCAGTTGTGATCGTGATGAATGTGATGGAATTGTGTAGATGGTTTAATATAGTTACTGTATGTAATACACTATGTTTCGGTATGCTTACTTACAAGTGATGTTTGATGTGTATGTATCAATATGCATGTATAGTGTTAAATTCCGTTCTACATTAATTATAATGCCAAACACTCACCCTTGCATTTTTTTTAGTAACCAGTGACAGGGAGGGGGAAGGAGCCATGGAGCCGCGCCAAGGGGGAGAACGGTGCCAGGGTCCGAGTGACTTTGAGTGACTCTTTATAGAGTCATATGTGTGTATAAAAACTTCTTAGTATAATTATTAGTTGTGTTTAATTAAGACCGGATCAGATGTAAACCTATATTTTAAAATATATCACTGTTATTTGCATATGTTTTCATGGTAACTCTTTGGGGTTCACAGAACCATTTTTAGAGTGAAATTTGGGAGTCTGGTTGCATGTTTTGTTTAATCCGATGTGTGAAAGGTATTCGCTCAAATGAATAGAACCTCGTTTAAGTGAGAGTCTGGAATCTCGCTTAGACGAGTAGGGGCCTCGCTCAAGCGAGAAGCCCTGATTCCCTTTCTCACATCCGTTGTGTTTAAATTAACATGCTTTTCTGTTCTAGACCTCATTTAATTAATCTAACTGGGACTGCTGTCACTTAAATACGTCAGTAAAAATCAATGCTTTTTCACTAAATATCGATTAATTCTCAAGAAAAGGAAAAATTTATCGTAAGAGGTAATTGTTTGAATAAAAATAAATTCAAAATAACCTAGGATGTTACATTATATGCCTTAATCAATTTTTTCTAGTTTTGTAGTGAAAAATTAAATAAATTCAAGAGAAAATGGAAGAATTGGAGAATTGACGCGTAGCATCCACACCACGCATAGTGTGGGAATTTCTGATGCTGACGCTACACGTCACAGCCACAAGTAGCGTCAGAAGCTACATGGATTCCATTTCCAGGTGGCCAAGCACTCAGCAAAATGGCTAAATAATGGCCAATCCACTCATGCAAACTGCCAAGCCGAATTAGGAGACAAATGGAACCATTGTCTGGGCATTATGTAATTAAAAATATCTTAATCATGGCCCTTAATCACATGTTTAATGGAAGCTGAGTGAGGAACTTGACGCGTAGCGTCAGGACCCTTCCTCAGCCTTATAAATAGGCCACTTCCAAGACATTCAAGGCATCACATTCCATTCTGAAATTCAGAGCTTTCTTTTTCTCTTCACTCGAATTTTGAGTGTTCTTTCGTGAGTTTGTAAGTTTAGAGTGGTTTCTAGATACTTGAGAGTGTTATGTAGTATTGTGAGCTTTTGTATCGTGAAGTGTTTCTACGTCTTCGTAATGTTAACCTTTGTAAGTGTTGTTTTTACTTTTACCATGTGTAACTTGTGTTTGAAAATTGTTTCAGGTCACAATCGCTTATATGTTAAATTTTGATAATGACAAAGTAAACCAATTGAAGAATCATGACATGACAAATAAAGTTCATGAAGACTCAAAATGCCGAAAACATATGCATAAACTTCTGGGAAGATTAAAATGAAGAAGTACAAAGAGCTTACAATCAATCAAAGACCAGATTTGAGTTTTATGTACAAGCTAATCGATTACATGATGAAGCCAATAGATTATAGAGCTATGAAAACTTTGAATAATTGTATCAGGTATATGTCCTAATCGATTACAACACTGGGATAATCGATTACCTTGATTCTGGAAGAAAACATAATCGATTATAGCAAAGAAGATAATTGATTACAATGTTGCAATAAAAGGTATAATGAATCAGGTATTTTGCCTAATCAATTACAAGGCTAAGATAATCGATTACATTGGTTCTGTTTGACTTATAATCGATTACAACATGAACATAATCCATTACAGTGCTACGTACAAGAATTAAATGCATCAGGTATAATGCATAATCGATTACAAGAGTATGCAAATCGAGTACATTAACTCTGTCTGACCACTAATCGATTACAGGAAAAGACCTAATCGATTACACAACTACTGGATACTAAAATTAATGGGTTACAATGAAGCGTAATCGATTACAGATCCAGGCGTAATCGATTACCTTAGTGCCAGAATTTGGGGACGTGATTTTAAGTGCAGATCCAGCTCATTTCTCCATTTTCCATCTTTGTGCCCATGCTGTGCAATGGCTCTGAACCTCCATGGCTCACCTCCAAGGCTCTATAAATGGATCTCCAACTCAAGCACAAGATACACAAGAACAAGGAGTCATTAATCAAAGCAATATATTGTGCTTAGTGAGTCTATTTCTCTTGTAGTTTCAGGTTCTGAAACTTAGGTTCTAAATTTGCATATCCTCTTTTGTTGAGAGTTAGAATTTGAGAGAGCTATTCAATTTATGTATCTACTCTATTGAGAGAATTATTTGCATGTAAACATAAACACCAAACATAAAGTTTCACTCTAGTTTTGAGTGGTCACAAAGGTTGGGGTTTAACCTTTGGGTGTTGAGAGTTTGAGAGATTGGGTAGGGTGCCCTTATGCTAGTGAGGATTGAGTTCTTAAGTGTGGGACACTAGGAAGCTGCAATTGCTTATAGTTTGTATCTCTAAACTTTAATAGTGAAAATCCTTCAAGTGGGTTGCTTGAAGGCGAGACGTACACTAGGTGGTGGAACTCGTTATATCAGTTTGCAAGCTTCTCTTCCTTACTCTCTTGTAATTACATATTGCATCTGGCTAGTTTATTGATTTGGTTGTGATTGCATTACTTAAATTTGATTGATTTGGCTAAGCTAAGTTCTTGCACACCAAGTGTTTGATATATTGCCAAAGTGAATTTTGTATATCTTTTCTATCTTATTTCTTGCACTATACTTGTTGTTTCTTGCATATAATTATCTTTTGAGGAAAAGGAATCTATTTCAAAGGCTTTCCAAGCAAAAGATTTAAAACTTAATTCATCCCCCCTCTTGAGTATTGAGGCCACTTGACTAACAAGTGGTATCAGAGCTTGACTCTTGGCTAATAGAGCTTAACAGCTTCAAGAGATTAAGATGGCCTCTATCTTATATAACTTGATTCATGAGGGTGGTGCTACGAATAGACCTCCAACTTTTAATGGTGAAGGTTATGCTTTTTGGAAAGAAAGAATGAAAATCTTTGTACAATCTATTGATTTGAAAATTTGAAATGCAATTGAAAATGGTCCCTTCATACCTATGCATACTGTTGATGGAAAAGAAGTCAAAAAACTAATGGATGATTGGACTAGTGATGAGGAGAAAAAGGTCCAATACAATTACAAAACTAAAAATCTCATCACCCTTGCTTTAGGTCTAGATGAGTTCTTTAGAGTTGTAACTTGTAAAACAGCTAAAGAAATGTGGGACACTCTTCAAGTTACTCATGAAGGAACTAGTGATGTTAAAGACTCTAAAATCAGTATCTTGACTAGCAATGAAAGCTTTAGAATGAATTCCAGTGAAACTATCTTAGAACTTCAAAAGAGATTTACTTTCATTATTAATCATCTTATTACTCTTGGAAAATCTTATTCTAACAAAGAACTGATTCACAAAGTGTTGAAAAGCCTTACTAGGGAATGGCAACCTCTTGTCACCATAATCAATCAATTCCAAACATCAATGACATGTCTCTAGCTACATTTTTTGGAAAGCTTCAAGAACAAGAGCAAGAGCTCAAGGACTTGAAGAATGCAGAGGAGGAAGAAAAATCTTCCAAGAAGAAGGGTCTTGCTCTCAAAGCCACCTCAATTGATGAGGATGAAGAATTTGGGCTATTCGTAAAGTGATTTGGGAAGTTTATGAAAAAAAGAAGTTTTAAAGAAGCTTCACAAACTAAGGTAAGAAACCTACATTTAAAGATAATGCATCCTCACCCTCTTGTTTTGAATGTGGCAAGGAAGGACATTTCAAAGTAGATTGTCCAAATCTAAAGAAGAAAAACAAAGAAAGAAATGGAAGAAGGAGAGCCTATATAGCATGGGACGAAAATGATATGAGTAGCTTCGAAGAATCAAACAATGAAGAAACAAACTTATGCTTAATGGCCAACCACCAAGAAGAGCAAGATGAGGAAATAATCATGAACTTGATAAAGAGGAATTGTTTGATGCTTTTGAAGAATTATATGATAGATATATTAAATTATCTAGTAAGTATAAGTTGTCAAGAAAAACTATAGAAACTCTTGAGATGCATCTTATTGAACATGTAAAAGAAAATAAAATTTTGAAAAAGAAAGTTGTAGATAACCAAACTTGTTCTAAAGCTAAACCATGTGAATATTTTAAGAAATGTGATCACCTAGAAAAGAGAGTACTAGACTTGAATAAAACTCTTGAGAAATTCATAAATGGAAGAGACAATCTATATGCATTACTTGGAAAGCAAAGATGCATGCTTAATAAATCCGGCTTAGGATTTAATCCTACTAAGAAAGAAAAACATTACAAGAATTTCTTTGTGCCTCCTAGAAAATCATCATCACCTTTTATGAAGTGTAATCATTGTGGTATTAAAGGTCATAATGCTTCAAATTGCCATGTTAGAAAGTTTGGACCAAAGGTTGTAAGAAAAGTGTGGGTTCCCAAAGGGACATTACCACAAACTAACCAAAAAGGACCCAACATAAAATGAGTACCAAGTTCTCTAACTTGACTTGTTTGGTAGGTATGCTTCAAGGCAAGCAACACCCATTGGTACCTAGATAGTGGGTGTTCAAATCATATGACGGGTGATATAAGCAAGTTTACTTCATTCGTACCTAAAAGAAAAGGAAGTGTCACTTCTAGGGACAATACCAAAGGATATAGAGTGATATTTGAATCAAATGGTTGCATAATTGAAAACAAGCAAAATAAAGAAGTAACGTTTGTTGGTCAAAGAATAGATAATGTTTACATGATTGATGTTGATTGTTTGTCTTCAAATGATGTGCAATGCTTCATGATTAGAGAGGATGAATCATGGCTATGGCATAGAAGAATAGCACACATCCACATAGACCACTTAAATAAACTTGTTTCAAAAGAACTAGTAATTGGTTTACCAAGTTAAAATTTGAAAATAAGTTTTGTGATGCATGTCAAAAGGGAAAATAAGTAAAGGCTTCCTTTCAAGCTAAAAATGTTGTTTTAACTAAAAGGCCTTTACAACTTTTACACATGGATTTGTTTGGACCTTCTAAGGTCAAGAGATTTTATGGCAATTATTATGGTCTAGTGATTGTAGATGACTCTTCTAGATATATATGTACTTTGTTTCTTGCTCATAAAAATGAAGCATATCAAGCATTCAAGAAACTAGCCAAGGTTATCCAAAATGAACAAAACTCAAAGATTGCATCCATTAGAACCGATCATGAGAGAGAATTTGAAAATCAACTATTTGAAAAATTTTGTGAAAAATATGGCATTGAACATAATTTTTTAGCTCCTAGAACTCCACAACAAAATGGAGTTGTTGAAAGGAAAAATAGATTTTTGGTGGAGCTTGCTAGAACTATGTTGAATGAAAACAATATTGCTAAACATTTTTGGGCCGTTGTAGTAAATATCGCTTGTCATGTAATGAATAGATGTTTAATTAGGCCAATTTTGAAGAAAACCCCTATGAGCTTTACAAAGGTAGAAAACCAAATATATCTTACTTTCATGTATTTGGATGCAAGTGCTTTGTGCTTAACAATGGAAAGGATAATCTAGGAAAGTTTGATGCAAAATCTGATGAGGCAATCTTTCTTGGATATTCATCATCTAGTAAATCTTATCGAGTCTTTAATAAACAAACAAACACCATTGAAGAGTCCATTCATGTGAAATTTGATGAAAATGGCCATAATTCCCCGAGAAAGGAAGATGTTGATGATCTTATAGGTACACTCCAAGAAATGAACCTAGAAAACAAGGAAGAAGAAGGAATCAATAATGAAGTAGCTTCTCAAAATAAACAACAATAACAAAGCTCTCAAAGAGAGTGGATCACATCGAAACACCATCCCGTAGACAATATTATAGGTGATATCACTAAGGGTGTAAGTACTCAACGCACATTTAATACTTGTAATCATTTAGCATTTGTTTCACAAATTAAGCCTAAAACCATTGATGAAGCTATTATTGATGAACATTGGATGTTGGCCATGCAAGAAGAATTGAATCAATTTGAAAGAAATGAAGTTTGGGAACTTGTGTCAAAACCCAATGACCATCAAATAATAGGAACCAAATGGGTATTTAGGAACAAACTTGATGAAAACGGCATAATCACTAGAAACAAAGCTAGGCTAGTTGTTAAGGGATATAATCAAGAAGAAGGAATCGACTATGAAGAAACGTATGCTCCCGTAGCTAGGTTAGAAGCTATTAGGTTATTATTAGCTTTTTCATGTTGTAAGGACTTCAAATTGTATTAAATGGATGTCAAAAGTGCCTTCTTAAATGGATACATTTAAGAAGAAGTGTATGTTGATCAATCACCCAGTTTTGAAAACTATCAATTTCCAAATCATGTTTTCAAACTAAGAAAAGCTTTGTATGGTTTAAAATAAGCTCCAAGAGCTTGGTATGAAAGATTGAGCAAATTACTTTTAGAAAACAATTTTGAAAGAGGAAAAGTTGATACAACATTGTTCATTAAGCACAAAAAGAATGACATACTTTTAGTGCAAGTTTATGTGAGTGATATCATTTTTGGTGCCACTAGTGAGTTGCTTTGCAAAGAGTTTGCTAAGATAATGCAGAATGAATTTGAGATGTCCATGACGGGAGAACTCACATTCTTTCTTGGGTTACAAATCAAGCAAACTAGAGAAGGAACCTTCATTAGTCAATCCAAATACTGCAAAGAGTTGCTCAAGAAGTTCAACATGGACAAAGCAAACAAAATTGCCACACCCATGGGCACTTCATGTTATTTGGAAAAAGATGAGAAAGGTAAGGATGTAGAACTCACAAAATATCGAGGTATGATTGGATCCTTACTTTACTTAACCGCTAGTAGACCGGATATCATGTTTGCTGTGTGTATGTGTGCAAGATATCAAGCATGTCCAAAAGAATCACACTTAACTACTGTAAAACGTATAATGAAATATCTTGTTGGAACTCTAGATTTTGGCCTTTGGTATCCTAAAGGTACTGAATGTACTCTTGTAGGATATTCTGACTCTGATTTTGCAGGTTGTAAACTTGATAGAAAGAGCACAAGTGGCACTTGTCACTTGCTTGGTAGCTTACTTGTTTCTTGGCATATAAAGAAGCAAGTTAGTGTGACATTATCAACAGCTGAGGCAGAGTATATTGCTGTTGGGAGTTGTTGTGCTCAAATTTTGTGGATGCAACAACAAGTTCTAGATTTTGGTGTTATTTTAGACCATGTTCCTCTTAAATGTGATAAAACTAGTGCCATTAATATATCTAAGAATCTTTTCATGTATTCAAGGACAAAACATATAGAAATAAGACATTATTTCATTAGAGATCATGTATTGAAAGGTGATTGTATGCTTGAATATGTTGAAACATCTAATCAATTAGCGGATATATTCACCAAACCCCTTGCAAAAGAACAATTCATAAACATAAGAAGAGAATTAGGAATTCTGGATGTTAAAAATTGTGTTTGAGAAACCAAAATTAGAAAATATGCATGTTAAGATGTTAAAATAGGAAGAGAATAGTATGCATTTTTAAGAAAACATGTGTTTGTGCATTTCTGGGCATACTATAATCAATTACATACCCAATATAATCGATTATGAGCTTTTTGTGTTGTACATAATCGATTACATGTCTTAATATAATCGATTGTGAGCTTTTTGTGTTGTACATAATCGATTACATGTCTCTATATAATCGATTATGAGCTTTCTGTGTTGTATATAATCGATTATATCCTCATACTAATTGATTACGGAGCTTTTGTGTAAAATCTAATCGATTACACACTTAATCTAATCGATTATTGGGCCTAACGTTTCAAATTCTTCAGAGGCGTAATCGATTACACCAGACCCGTAATCGATTGAGTCACCAGGATTACCGTTTTTAATGCTCAATCTGTGTGCAGCTTGGCCCAACCAATCCTAAACCTCTCCAAAACCCTAAATCTCACCTCTAAACTCTATAAATACCTCATCTTTCACCCCTTTCACCTCACACCACAATTTTCATCTCCTTTATATCTCTCTATCTCTCTCCAACCCCAAATCTTCTTCATTTTCTTCTCTTCTTCACCATGTCTTCCTTAAGGGATGTCAAAAGAGCAAGATCTTTCACTGTCCAAACTCACAATCCTCTTGACTTCTCAAGGTTTTTCTCATCTCCTAGAGAACTTAAAAATTTCATCAAGAAATTTTCTAAGAAAGATATCATTGCTCCTCACTTTATCAATGCTAAACTTTTTAATAACCCCAATTGCACTTTTCTTCAACATCTTAACCACTATAATCTCATCCCCTTCCTCTCTCTCAAAGAAGAATTTTATTACCCAGAGCTTATTTGAGTTTTCTTTTGCACTCTGAAACTTGTTGATGGTGTGCTTGAAGCAAGAGTCAAGAATGTGACTCTCAAGATCACAAATGAGCAACTTTCTGAGATAAGTCTCCTCCCTCTCTCCAATGTTGATTTCTCTAGTGGTCACCCTGAAGATGAATGGGACTTCAACAATATTGCTGCACGCATTGTGGAAGGCCACCCATCCCCGCAGCAATCATAAGTTGGTAAGTCATCTTACTCTAAGTAACCATCTTCTTCACTTTCTCTTAGTCAAGCTTTTGGTTCCTCGTGGAGGCAATTATACTCTTGTTGAGGAAGAAGATGTGGTGCTAATGTGGGCCATACAAAACCACAAAGAGATATGGTGCTAACCGATCTAAGATAAGCACCGGTTGAGGTAGTAACCGTAAGAGCATTTTTCATTAGGCACACCTGTAATCTCAATTGCCGTACACAATCCTTGGATATAAAAGAATGGGTCGCACCCGAATCATAAATAACATGCACAGAATTTCTGAGTATTTCACACTTACTTTCAACTAGGTTATCGACTTGAGCTGTTTCTTCACCGGTCACAGCGAATACTCTTCCAGCAGTTTGTTGATTAGCACCACGATTGTGACCATTTCGGCCACCATTACCATTACCTCGGCCGTTCCCATTTCCATGACCGTTGCCACTATTTCCGTTGCCATTACCATTTCAACCATCATTATGGCCGCCATTACTGGTTCCACGATCACGACCTCTAAAAGCACCATGGCCACCACGGTTTCCATCATTGCGAGCCACCACATCCACAACATTTAAAGGACAATCAGGACAAATATGTCCCAGTTGGTTGTATCGATAGCACACCACAACTTCTTCATTTCCACATTCATAGGGTAAATGGTTTCCACCACACCGGAAACATCAGAGTCCTTGGCCATTACCTTGGCTATCACTAGCACCATGTCTTCCACCACCACGTCCATCTCTAAGAGAAGAGGAACCACATACAAATTGTCTATTTTTCTTTAAATCACCCCTCTTCTTAAAGCTAGAGAATTGGCCCTTCAATCTATGATCATGTCCCGAATAATTCTTAGGAGCCATATCATTCTCTTAAAAAATTCTACACTTGTTCACAAGAGTAGGGAAACTCCTAATCTCTTGGTGACAAATCGCCTTCTTGATCTCTTGGCGTAAACCGTTCTCAAACTTAACTCATTTTGAAGCTTCGGTACCTTCCTGTTGGAAAGGAGGGTAAAACACACATAGCTCTTCAAACTTCGAGGCATATTCGTCCACTGACATGCTTCCTTGTTTGAGCTCCACAAATTTAAGCTCTTTCTTGTTCTTGCAGCTCTCAGGAAAGTATTTCCTAAGGAACTCCACCTTAAAGTTCTCCTAATCCAAAGGAGTGTGAGCCGCAATCATACGTCCACGAGTGAGAATCGACCAAGATTCAGCTTCATCTCGGACCATAAACACCGCGTATTCGACTTTTTGGGCTTCCGTACACTCTATACTAGCAAATATCCGTTCTAAGTCACGGATCCAAACATAAGCGTCTTTCGGTTTATAGCCTCCATGAAATTCGGAAGGCTTCCGCTTGAGAAATCAGTCAAGACCATGATTTGGCTGACTAGCGGGTTGTTGCCGTTCTAGGATATCGGCAAACCGATTGAAAGCTTTAGCCATAGCGGCTGCGTCAATATTACGCCTATTCGCCATCAATCACTCTATACACACAACACAAACATAATTAGAAACCTTGTGTTTCTTTCCTCAATATATACCAATCATCATCGACTATCATTAATACAAATATCATCATAATATATTTATAATTTAAAGGTAAATATGGAAAAGGAAATGCCTGGCCGGGCTTAATATCAACCACAATATAAAGCAGTGAGCAATTCAAGCTCCAATAATGCTTAACTATAACTATAACATGTCAACATTAAGTGACAATCACTCTTTAACAACATTTAATTCATATAATTCATCAATGAGCAATCAATGCTCTGATACCAGGTTATAACACCCCGGCCCGAAGGGGTAAATTTTTTGAGATTTGAATTGATTATAAGTAGAGTAAATTCAATATATATATAATGCCAAGTAATTACCGTGGATCATTTAATAACTTATCTAATATATAAAGATATGAGAAGGTATCAGAGTGCTCCTTGGACGACCAGACTCGAGGCCGTCCCAAGGGAAAAGCAGAAGATATAATTAAATTTAAGAGTTATTAAAATATATATCAAAAAGAGGATGAAAGATGCCTCATTGATTTGTTAAATGATAGAAATAAAATTTAACAATAATAATATCATTTATACATTATCAAGGTCATTAATGAAGGCCATACACATAAGGTCTAATTTTCCTACATGACCTCCAAAATCAACTATTATCAAATTAATTTCAAAATAAGCATATACACACTATATGCTATACAAAAATGAATATATATGCCGGCCAAGGCTCACCCACATTCTTTCCGCATTTACCTTCATCAATCCTCGACCTCCAAAAGAGTAGAATTTTACATCACACCTACATCAAGCTTAAAAATGGCAACTAGGAGGTGAGTAACATAATCCAAATGTACCAAAGTCATACATTATGATGATATTTATACATGTGTGCATTATATTCATTTTTCAAGAAACCATCACAAGCTTCACACACATGATACATCATTCCATCTCAACACAATACATGTCCAATTTAGTATATTCATAACGCAATATCATAAATAATATATCCTTAACATTCTCAATAATCATCACACTTTTAATGTTAGTACCTCAGCTTACTTTCCCTCTATTTAACAAATCATCCATCGCCACCACGGGCTATCAACTAGGCATATCTCCAACTATATGCAAATGCTCTTAAAGCTAATGCATATGCACAAAGGAATCATTTTCAAATGCGGATCCGACCGTGGGACACAACAACATATCAAATGTAGGACAAGCATATGTGTGCTACTATGCCCCTACTGCAGTAGTAAAATGTGTTCACATATATCTTAATTCGTGCATGCTTACAACATCATACTTTTACTGGTACCAAACCACTCTCGCCCATCTGTAGCACTAGTCACCCCGTGACTTGCGGATTATCATTATGGCCTTACTTGCCAAAGTGCTACAGGCCTCCCCTGAACACACATCAAGGGAGCCGTGCCTCGTCGGACACCGAGGTAAACTACTCATCACAGAGCCGCCCTCCCACAGGGCCTGCCATATAGGGTGCCTCGTCACCAAACTAAGGACAACTTTGTGATTCCCCGAATCACTAGGGAGCAATAACAATATACCCGTGCATTGGGTCGCTCTCCCACTGGGCCTGTCTATTAGAACGCCTAACATTCCATATAAGCAGTGAATGATATGCCATGGATGCAATGCCAATCAATGCACTCTCACATTGTGCATCTTAAATACCACTCAATCAATCGTACATTCACGACTACCACTTAATGGATTTCAATATTCTCAATCTTTACCAATTCTCCTTGGAACTCACACACATCGGCAGTTAGTGGCAATCACATTTATCAATTCACATATACATAATTGGGATATTTCACATCATTGATTTCAATTCAAAACATGGTCTCAAACCATCATGACATATTTCATCAATATATTCAACATAATATCTGATCCGGTCTCAATACCGGTACCAAAGTACGGATATCACTTCATCCATTCTGTGTGCAATACTGACTCAGCAGGTAAAACTTCAGACTGATAAGACCGCATAGGCGATCTCCATACCGATATGTCCGTGTTAACACCTCACATATCGGATGGAATCCATTCTCCATATCAGAGACGTAAGGGATAATCACAAGTGGCTTAGGTAATAGCGCTCATTCCCATTACTGGTGTCGGGGACATTCCCCTGAAAGATATATTCTCCACCTCTTAAGCAACACTTGTCTCCCATATGCATATTATATATATTTTCCATACTCCGACAGAACAAGTTGGTTAGTCCACTTTTAATTTACGTGGCTCGAGAAAAGTCATGTTTTGTCCTTTAGTCAAAGTAGATCCACCGTCCTCCACGCTCATCTTATTTTGATACATTTACTGACTTGAGCGTCAGATAATCTTCGTAGGTGACACCACATTTCGTCCACATCAATGCGTAAGGTCGGTTTGAAGGATTTCAAGACATCAAGATCGGTCTTCTCTTACTGGGATGCCAGATAATCTTACCAGATACATATAGCACCGTATAAAACCTTAGCCATCTATTGATTCTCGTGGCTGGTCCCACACTGGATCATTGACTCTGGCTCAGACCAGTTCAATATCATATTCATCATCCCAAATACATGCCACATAACACCAATCATTCTAAATGCACTCAAATCATGAAATCATTACATCGTCCACCCAAGCAATCATTAAACACAATCATAAATACATATTTTCACATCATCAATAGATGAAATCATGCATTTAGAATAGTTACCCCCTCATACCTTAAGAGAAGTAGTAATCAACGTGGTTCGATGATTCCACCTCGTCGATGGGGTGATTTCCTACATTACAATATGTCACACAATCAATTTTCTGTTCAGACCACCAAGATTCAAATGTATATTCATTTACTTGGTGTCTATACCACTTTAAATTCTCAAACCTCATTTATTTCATTAATTCTACCACAATAACCATGGTTTAGGCGCCTACATTTATTATTATGCACTTTTAATGTCAAACCCATTAATGGGTTCCCACATTGATGGTTCCTAACAACCATCATCAATTATTAAGCTCCATTAATGACCATTCACCATTAATAACATCATTTCACCTCACCAATAACAATTATCTAACACAATAAATGCTTCTCCACTCATATTTTGTATTTCCCCCAAATCATAGGGTTAGGGTTTCTCTAAAACCCAACAACACTCATTAAATCACTTTCCCAACATCAAAACCCAAAAGCCCATAGTTCATACTCTTGAGAAATAGCAAGAGTTTACCTCAAGAGAAGGAATGAGAGAGTTTTCCAAGAGAGAGAAGAGCCACATGAAAATGAGGAGAAATGAGGGTGAGACTTCAAGCTCTAAGCTCTTCTAAGCTCCTTTAAGAATGGAAATGAGAGAGGAGAAGAGAGCCACCACCCTTTTGCTTAGGGTTTTTGAAGAGAAGTAGAAGAGGAAATGAAGGAGAAGAATAGAGAAGAAGAAGAAGCAAGATGTTTATTAAGAGGACCCAAGAAGCTGACAGGAATAAGAAGAGAAAAATGGGTCATTTGTCTTTATTTTTAATCCCTCATTAAAGACTCATCATTTTATGACAAACAGGATATTTGTTCGGGCTCAATACTTTATCCAAAAATTATTCCGAATACATATTCAGATTCCCAATAATATCGTTAATAGCCCTAACTAATATCATCCCAATCAGAGATACTTGGTCCGACACCCATATTTCAACCAGGCTCATTTTCAGCTTATCCGGTTCTAATAAATTATAAACAATTTCCAAAAATCTTATTTTATTTAATCCCAATATTTTAGAATATTAAATAACCCAGCTATAATCATTTAATATTTATCTCCTTAATTAATTTTTTATTTTAAAATTTAGTGTGTTACAATGCGTAGCGTCCTAGCCACGCGTAGCGTTAGGGCCTGCGTTCAATTTTTTAAACTGAACCAGAGAGGCCCAATTTAGGTTTTTAAAAACCAAAAATTCCTCTCTACCTTATTTTACAGAAACCCTAAACACTCTCAAACCCCTTTTCTCTTTCAAACTTCTATATTCCAATCTTCACCATTTAACCAAGTAAGTAATCTTCTCATTTTCTTAATTTTATTTTTGATTTTAAATTCTTAGAATTGTATGTGGTTAGGATTATGATTAGAAGACCATTGGGACTTGTTTGCTGTTAGAAATAGGTAAATTTGTGATTAAATGTATATTGAAAGTGGTTGCTACTGCGCAACCCCTGTTTTCATGTTTCAGCTCTATGAGCCTACACGTAGCGTCCCACTGACGCGTAGTGTGAGGCATGAACTGTAACCCTACGCGTAGTGTCCACTGACGCGTAGCGTGGGAACAACAAACTGACGTGTAGCGTCCTACCCACGCGTAGCGTCAGGCTCCTGTTTTGTTTTTTTCCCTTAATTTTTAGGTTTTATTTATTAGAGTTTTTCAGTTTTTAAAATTTTGAAAAATGAAAAATAAAGACTTTGTTCCTTTTTTTATTTTTCTTGTTTTTTTGTTTTTTCTTTTTAAATTAATAAAATTTCTTAGTTTGTATTGTTTGTTATACTTTCTTGTATAAAAATAAAATAAAACTCTGTTGTTAAAAAAATTTCAAAATTATAAGATTATTTATTGTTGTATTTTCTTTCTTAAAAATAAAAATTTGTTTATATATATGTGTTGAGTGAATTTTAATTTTCTTAATTTGTATGCAAAAATGCATGTTATTTGAGTTTTGTTTATAAATTTGTATGATGTGTATTATACTGTTAAAAATCCAAAAATATGCATGTTAGTTTTTTGATGTTTTACATGATTTATTTTTTTTAACATATAAAAACCACAAACAATTTTTGTGATGAGTGTTTAATTTGTATTTGCATTTATGTGTGATTTATTTAAATAAATTTTCTTTTGTAGATGGCACCTAAGAAATCAGTTCTCACCACTGGTCCCAAGAGACAGAGGAGGACCACAGATACTGATACCACCTCTGAAGATCCTGATCTTCAGGGTGAGGAGCAGTTGGGACCCCGAGATCCCACCAGGTTTAGGACTGATGCCAAGTGGGCAAGATTTCATCAGATCAAGGGCCATAAACTAATTTGGGAGAGGGTCCTTGATCTTAGTGCTGGAGACTATCCTGAGCTTCAGAATGAGATACAGAGAGGGAGGTAGGGACGCCTATTTTCTTTACCTACTGAGGGGGATCCCATATTAGTCATGGAGTTTTATGCCAATGCTTATAGGACATACCATGACTCACCAAATATCAGTCAGCAGAGGACGAGTTTAGTGAGAGGTCGACATATTGCATATGACAGAGACACTATTAGTACCCTACCGGGTAATCCTTGGGAGCCTACTCCCGAGGGCGATACTTGTTTCTGGATGGAAAATAGAAACAAGATTGCTATTGAGGATGGTGATCTAGGATACTTCCTGGATCAGGATGCTCATTTCTTGAGCAAGGATGGAATCTTCTTTAACCTTAGTAAGGTTGAAAGATCTCCATCAAACCTCCTTAAGACCCAGCTGACCCCTATAGCTCAGGCGTGGTCTCATTTGATGCTCCATAATATTACACCAGTTTCTCATCTCTCTTTTATACCTGTTGATCGTTGCTGTCTTCTTTATTCCATCCTTCAGGGCCACACCATTGATATTGCAGGACTTATCTCTAAGCAGATTCACTTTTATGCCCTAGGGTATAAGGTGAATCGCCCTGTTCCCTTCCCTCTCATCATTTTTGCCTTACTGAGGAAGCAGGGAGTGCAGGTGTCATCATCGGAGTTCACTAGCTCTTCGGGGAGAGTCCCCAAGGTCTCAGTGAACAGGGACTACTTTGTTCATCAATGTGAGCTTCCACCTCTTGAGCAGGAGGCTTAACCCAGACCGAGACGCAGGAGACCAGCCCAGCCATCATCTGTTGATGTTATCACAGAGGGATTTACTAGGATGAGCATAGAGCATCAGCATATGATGCAGATGATGGCTGCTTCTCACCGCGCCTATGTACACTTACATGATTCTTTTTATCAATACAGGATACAGGGAGAGGGGGCACCATTTATGACACCAGTCGATTTTGCTGCTCTTGTAGCTTGGCCAGGTGACCAACCCATATACCCAGAGGCTGGTGGACCGTCTAGAGCACATGCTGATACTGAGGGTAATGCTGATGAAGAGGGGGATGATGAGGATGACCAGATAGAGGATTGATGATGTTATTTCATATTTTCTTGCACTTTTATTATATATTTTAGTTTAGTTTGATATTTACATTTGGATTATATATTTGGAGTTTTATTTATTTTATGTGTGATAATGAGTTTTATTTTTAAGCATGTTTCTAAATAAAAATAATCAAATTTTAAAAATTTTGAAAATTTTACATACTTGAAGTTTTTATACAATAAACTATTTTTCGTAATCAATAATTAAATTCTTAATTGTAATTAAGGCATTTTGATAAAATTAAAATACAATACTCTTATTAATAATCAAGCTAATTTCGAAAACTCGGTAAGCTGAGAGATCTTTAAACACTTGAGGGTTTCAACATAACTTCATTCAAATTGATTTTGCTTTAATCTTTGATTTGTGTTGTTGTATAGAGGATTCAAGAATATGATCTAGGCACATTTTTGGTAATCACAAAGAAACCTTGGGCCAAAAAGCTTACTATGGTAAAATCGTAATTTTCATTTGAAAGCCAATTTTGAACCTGAAAAATAATTTCTTTGGTACCCCTAGCCCTTAATAATTTTTGACCATTCCCTTTACTTGATTGATTAAAAGAGCAAATGATCAAAATCATAAAAAATATTGAGTGTTCTTACAAAATTGGGGAGTGAAAATTTTTGAACTTAATTCTTTTCAAAAAAATTATGATGCACGTATAATATAAAATTAAATGAAAAAGAAAAATATATACATAAAAAGAAAAAGAAAAATAATGAAAAAGATTAAGTTGGGGGTATTCACCAAGAGAGGAAGTGAGATTTGGGCCAAGAAAAAGCCTACAAATTATGAAATGCTCTTTTATGATTTCAAGTGTTTGAATTCAAAAAAAAAACCATAATTTCTTGTAGCCAAGCCTCATTACAACCCTTGAAAAGACCTTGTGATTCTGGTTTGACTTTGTATAATTAACCATTGATTGGATGAAAATCAAAATTAAATTTGCTTGATTTTATGATCGATTGAGTGAAACAGGTTATCCTTTTGTAGAGATAAACACTTGTGAGGTAAACTTTGAAATAAGCTTGATTTATTGATATGATATTGTATATATTTTATCTTTAGGTCTTTCTTACATTAAGATATTTAATCTTTGAATATTTTAATTATTAAGTTGTAAAGTATTTCTTGTGGTAAATTTTCAGATTAATTCAAATTTTGATTTTAAAATTTGTTTTTAAATTTTGCTCTTGCTCGAGGATGAGCAATTACTCAAGTTGGGGGTATTTGTTAGTCCTCAAATTTACAATAAATTTCTTAATAAAAATGTGTCAAAAATAATAAAAATTAGTTTAATTTTTAAGAAATTTAGGTTTTAATTGTAATAAATGGAAGTTTTTGGAAATTATCTGCCTTGATCAATTTTTTCTAGTTTTACAGTGAAAAATTAAATAAATTCAAGAGAAAATGGAAGAACTAGAGAGCTAACGTGTAGCATCCACACCACGCGTAGCGTGGGAACTTCTGATGATGACGATACGCGTAGCGTCAAAAGCTACGTGAATTCCATTTCCAGGTGGCCAAGCACTCAGCAAAAAGGCCAAACTGTCACACCCCAGTTTTCTGGACCTGATGAAATCAAGATAATAATTAATAAAAATACGAGTAAATTTTTTGCATTCGAAATAGTTTCTAAACACTCCAACGATTACATCAAGATCTGAATCATAGAAATCGAAGAGTGAGATTTACTAAAATATAACTGGATCGACATCTAAAATTGCCCACAACGGTATACAAAATATAGAGTTTACAGCGGAAGAATAATGTGTATACTGGGCATACGCCTAGTCTCATATATGACGATATGAGAAAAGGCTCGGCAAAGCATACGACTACCTAACATAGACCTATTATATCATAACCCATTTATTCACTCACAACATACACATGCATTGCCTAAGATATAAATATATATACATATATATCCGGGGTCATGCCACAACTATCACTACTGTCCATATTTCATAATTGATACATTTATTCACCTAGTGGCATTAATCCAACATCACCATCATCAATGTAAATTATTCAAGTTGAATTCCTCGAGTACTCATCAAATCATCACTTACATGCTAAACATATATTCACCATTCATAAATACAAAAGATTATGTTATACATATCCAAATCACTAAATCATCAATATCATTATACACAATTTATTCATTACATCAAAATTCACAATTGATACCGGCCAAGGCACTTCTAATACCACTATTTACCTTCGCCAAAAGCTTCAATTTAAATCTCATCTCATCCCATGACAACCCTGCATCATAATGCTAAAAAGGAGACCGCATGGGAGAGTGAGTTATACATTCAAAATGATGAATATAAAATAATGTGATTAAGTGTACATGCATTCATTCATCATGTGTGCTTTGTAAATAAATCATCAATTTATTTAATAACCATCATCAAGATATCATATTAGGCATACAAGCCTCATTGCCCACAATTCATGTCAAGCACAAGCACAAGCATATACACATTCACATAGCCCTACATCATTATGGGCATTCATAATTTACATCATTAAACCATTTAAATCTTTAATCAATTAACACTCTCTCAAGAGGTTCTCATCTTATTTTGGTCATCTTCATCTCAAATGCCATGTATCTATGGCTAATGCATATGTTAACTGTTTAATGCATATGCAATGGATGCATTTTTTACCATCAGGTGGTCGCAACCACCATACCATTCATTTCACAAATCTACATATCAATTGTCATCATGTCGGTTTCCCGCCTCACAAGGGGTACTCCCTTCATGGAACCCTACAAGGTTATTCATTTCATAATTATTATATCATCATCACGTCAGGTACTCCCTTCGTGGAACCCCGCAAGGTTATTCATATCACATATATCATCATGTCGGTTTCTCGCTTCGCAAGGGGTACTCCCTTCATGGAACCCCGCAAGGTTATTCATTGTGATCGCAACCACATAATATCAATGCTATGCCATGCCATGAATGCAACAATGCGATGATGCATATGCCAATCTTAACCTCGCAAGGATATCTCACCCTCTCACATAGGGATATATTTCAATTTTACATTTTCAATCAATAACATACAATTATTTACAAAGCCCCTCAAGGAATTTTATTCACATGCTTGGCATTACATCTCAACATATCTCATATATATTTCATATCATACAAGTAAGTCTATACTTGCAATCAACCGCAATGGCATTACAACATCACATAATATTCATCAATATTACCATACTTTCATTTAGTGGGTTTTCATCTCATTATTCATCACCATTGTCTCATATATTTATATATATGTATACATGTTTGTGTGGCGTTCACAATATTTCCATTATCATATTTCAAACCATACTAACAAGATCATACATGTATCACTCACAACAACATTCAACCATTAGTTGATAATAACAATCACCCTTTGTGCAAGGAAGTGATCAACCTCATCATTTATCATCATTCCATACTAATGTCATTCTCAATTATTCGGTTCATAACACATGTTATATCATTTTACCAATTCTCTTATTGGTTTCATAATTACCTTAGGGTGTATCTCATAACCGCATCATTAAACCCTCATTATCATTCCTTCATACCCCACTCTTGGTGGTGAATATATCATAAATAATTCATCCCCAAATGTATTAATTAGTTCCCAATTCCCATCGTGTCATGCCGTCATTAAATACCCCTTATACATTACCTTGAACATCTCATAATATAAGGGAATGGGGCTTAACATCAAAAATTAAGAGAATAAATGAAATTCCAAGTTTTTGGGGGTATCTCGCTCAAGCGAGATTCACCTTTGCTTGAGCGAGATGGGAATGATTCGCTTGGGCGCCCCCAATTTTCCTGAGCGAGAAGGGTTTTCAGCATCAGACCCCAATCTCACTGGAGCGAGCCACTCTCGCTTGTGTGAGATCCCACCAGCGTGCATCTCAGGCTTGCTCGCTCAAGCGAGGCTTCCCAAGGCCAACACTCACTCGAGCGAAAATGCCCCAGTATCTAGGTCATGCTTATATCGCTTGGGCGAGGCACACCAACATCAGTTACTCGCTTGAGCGAGTGGAGTCGCTTGAGCGAAAAACGTCCAGTACCTCATCAAGGCTGCCTCGCTTAAGCGAGATCCAGCTTACCACGTTATTCGCTTAAGTGAATTTCACTCAGAATCATTTCTTCTCTCGCTCGCTCAAGCGCGGCCACACCCGCTTGAGCAAGATTCATCTAGTATCTCTCCCACTCATCCCACACACGTCTCGCTTGAGCGAGACACTCACTCGCTCGAGCGAGTTTAGGCCAGAGGCCATAACACTGATTCAAGGGATTCTCACTTGAGCGAGATTACTAGTTCAAGTGCAGAAACGTAAGAATTCAATAACCTTACATACCAAAACCCATACAAAACCAAATTGGCCAAATTCAACATATCATATACCTCTTATTAAACATTTAAAACTTGTCTCGAACGTTCATACTCAATAATTTGCATTCCAATTCATTAATCACATTAAAAATTAAACTTATCATCATCATACATATATATATATATATATATATATATATATATTTCCATAACAATCATCACATACTCTCATACACCATTCTCAATAATCAACAAATCGCCATTCACATTATTTCAATATCTACATGGCAAGGCAAGCATGAGTACTAATCACATACAATAATCACTATCATTCTACTCATGCAATTTGAATGTAAACTCCTCTCCTACCTCAAGAGAAGAACTGCAATCCAAACACCTCGATCATTCTGCATCATCGTCCGGACACAATCTACATATTACATACATATGCATTCATACAATCAATAAACCATCTCAAGGCATTCTCGTAAATTCTAAATAATGAGGTACATTTTGTAAGGCTTGTGAACAAGTTCTAAACTTGTCAAAACACCAATTTATACCATTTTGTTAGGTTTCGGGAATTCCTTTCCCAAAACTAAGATTCTCTAGCTCTTAAAGGGCCAACTATACCCAATAACAATAACATCTCTTTCATCCCTCTTCTAAAATGTATTCCACATTGCCTCAATCATTCCAATGCCATTATTGTCACTTAAAGTTCATTATGAGCCATCTTGGCCCCTATCAATCTTCATCTATCAACATATCCCAAATGGTACATATTATGGTCTAAGATTTCATCAATCCACACTTCCAAGTCATTAATCCATCACAATCACTATGACCTTAATATTAACATTCATTCTTACACATTTCATAACAACACCCATTCATGAGTCTCATTCTCTAGGTTTTGCCATTTCTATCACTACCCAACAACACTTCGGTTAAATATCATTTATTCACTTTCAATTTAATCCTCAAACCAACATTACATGTCTTCCCAAAATTCTTAAGGCTAAGGTTTCATCAAAACCCAACCATCATTATTAATATTCATCAACCATCATCAATGGCTATTTTTCCTCATCAATATCACTCTCTAACATCAATAAACACACATTTTACTTACATTTTACATTTCCCCAATTTCTAGGGTTAGGGTTTTATTAAAAATCCAACAACCATCATAAACAATCATCATCTTCCACCACCAAACACCACATTTTCGTGTACCCCCTACATCAACACAAAAACACATATTTATCATACCTCACCTTTAGGTTTTGCCTAAAAATGGTTCCTAATCCATAACCCATACACATAGCCTTCTCAAAAATCATAATGACCCATAATCTAGGGCAAAAACTTAACAATATTTGTGAGAAACTTACCTTAACCCAATAAACACACTAGGTTCCCAAGAGGAGGGAGAAAGATAATGAAAATGGAGAGGAGGGAAGAGCTCCAAGTCAATACCACCTCCTTTATACGCCATAGGGCAAACGAAAGTGGGGAAGGGAAATGCACCAAACTCCTCTAGGTTTTTGAGGAGAGGAAGAAGATGAAAAAGAGAGTGGAGATATGAGAAGAAAATAGGAAAGTGTATTGCTAAGGGGAAGCCAAGACTAACGTGAAAGGAGAAGGGAGAGTAGGGCTTTTGGTTTTAAAATTTAACCCATCATTAAAATTTTATCATTTTACGACGTATAGGATCTCCGTTCGGGCTCAAGACTAAATCCAAAAATTATTCCGAAAACATATTCAGATTCCCAATAATATTCTTAACAGCCCTGACCAACGGCATCTCTATCGGAGATACTTGGTCTGACACCTATACTTTAACCGGGTAAATTTTAACTCTTAAAACCTCAATAAATTGTAAATATCCATAATAAATCCCAATTTAATTATTTTGATATTTTTGGGACACTCATTAACCTATTTATAATTATTTAATATTTATTTATCATATTTAATCATTTTTATAAAATTCAGGATGTTACATAAATAATGGCCAATCCACTCATGCAAACTGCCAAGCCGAATTGGGAGACAAGTGGAATCATTGTTTGGGCATTATATAATTAAAAATATCTTAATCATGGCCCTTAATCACGTGTTTAATTGAAGCTGAGTCAGGAACCTGATGCGTAGCGTTAGCCAGGCGTGTAGCGTTAGGACCCTTCCTCAGCCCTATAAATAGGCCACTTCCAAGACATTCAAGGCATCGCATTCCATTCTGAAATTCAAAGCTTTCTTCTTCTCTTTACTCAAATTTTGAGTGTTCTTTTATGAGTTTATAAGTCTAGAGTGGTTTCTAGATACTTGAGAGTGTTGTGTAGTATTGTGAGCTTTTATATCATGAAGTATTTCTACGTCTTTGTAATGTTAACCTCTGTAAGTGTTGTTTTTACTTTTACCATGTGTAACTAAATTGTTTATATTGGGATTTGGTGAATCAATGTATTATATGATGTTGTGATTATGACTGCTGCATGTTTATGATTCAAGTTCCATGTTAGTATTTCAAATTTTTATTAGTATGAATGTCAAATGGGAGAATGATTTTCATGTGTATTGAAACTTGTTTTATTAAGTGTGAATGTCAAACGGAAGAATGATTATTCATGTTGTATTAAAATCCGTTTCAATGAAAGTAAAAGTTGAGATACCCTTAATATGCCAATTACTAGGAATAGAATTGGTGATTATTGTTGTCATAAGGCCAGGACTTAATACAAGTTTTTACTGAGAAAGCTCACGAGGGATCAAACTTTACGGTGACTACTTAGAATTTATATCACAAGGGATCGTTATAATGACTTTAAGCTGCAATGACATGAACTTGATAATTAAATATGTATGTTTGTAATCATTTCATTATATTTTAGTGCGAGGATCCTAATTCCAACATAATTTGTCAATCTGTGTTTTTACTCAAAGTATCTGAATTATTCTGAATTACATCTCAACTTTCTAGATAGATTTTATCTTTACCATCTTTTTACCACATGAACAAATCAACCATCAAATTCTGTGAATATTGTATAAACTATTTATAAAATATTCTTTTGTTAATAAGTTTTGATAAATTTACCATAGTAAATAGAAATTACTGTGAATTATTAGAACTTTCAATCTCAGTGGAACGATATCTAAATTTGAAAACTACAAATGATTGGTGCGCTTGCCAATTAAAGACCTAACAGTATTTCAGGGTCTAACACAGGCCTCCTTAACTCTCTCAGCCGGACTGCCAACAACGTAAAAGAGGCTAAAGAGTTAGCGTCTAAGCTGGAGCATCTCACTATCTCTACTGCTAAGGATAGGGCTAATCTTCAGATAGCTGAGGATAAGCTGAAGCAGGCTATGGAGCTGAGCGATGAGCGATTCTATGAGATATCCGCCCTGAAAGCAGCTGCCAAATCCTTTGAGGAAAAAACTCCAAACTTCAAACTTAAGTGAAGGATATCCTTCAACTCAAAGAGGAACTCAGGGCAGAGAAACAAAAGAACGTCCATCTTTCTGACGACCTGAAAGCAGCCGAGGTTGGGCGGGCCAAACAAGCTGAAGACTGGGCAGAGAGAGAAAAGTCCTTGCTTCAGCAGTTGGAGGAACTTAGGCAAAGAAGTACTGACATCGACACTCTTGCGGAAGAAAACCATAAATTGCAGGCCAGCCTTGCTGCGGCTAAGGCCAGGGCGAAAAAGGCTTTAGGCCTATCCAAGAAAATAGTATATCATTCCTTTGGCATAGAAATACGACAGATCTTCTATCACAACCCTGACGTGAGGCTTAACCCCTATGGTTTAGATCCATTTTGGGAGTTTCACGGAGGAAAACTTGTCGTGGTGAAGGACGGTTAGCACAAAGAACCTGGAAACACCTTGTACGAGCTCCCGCCCTTGCTTGAAGGACAGAGCAAGGAGCTCGGCCCGGCCCTTTTGAAGAAAATCAAAAAAGAGAAGATTAAGGCTCGGGACAGAGAAGATGATCTAGCTAAGGCCCAAGAAGATAAGGTCGAAGGAGCTGACAAGGAGAAGGTTGAAGGAGAGGAAAGTGAGGGAGGCTGTAATCCCGAAAACTAGTCTCTAGCTTTCTTGAATTTTAGACTTGTTACCACTGCTGTGTTCTGGGATCAGCTCCGACTTTGTAAACATTTGCTATTTCTCCTCAACATTTTCTTTTTAATAGGAGAAAGGCTTGCTGTTGCCAAGGCATATTCCTCAACCATTCTTGATTGGAAGTCACCTATTCAATAAGTTGGGATTCCCGCCATGTAAACCCATATCCCATGGAAGAATCGAATCAACACTGACTATTTATTTAGCATCCCAAAGAGTGACGAGAAGACCACACTTTACATCTTTCTTTCAAAAAAGGAGAACGTGCTCACAGAAAAAAAAATGATGACCTATCACCAGTCAAGACGAAGAAGATTACGAGGACGATGGGAACCTTGGTCTTATTCTTTCTACAGTTACCTCAAGGACGGGTTCATACCCGAGTATGCTACTCGTGGTCAGAATAGAGACTGGAGAGAACTTGCCTGATGATTTGTGATCTTGGGAAAAGTAATTTACAAAAGGCCATCTTCGGGGGACTCGCCCTTCCTCTAGAATAAAAATTGTCATAAAGTAGACATGGCAATCCTTTTTTTAGCCTTGTGCCTTTTTTTCGCTAGCCTAAAGAGTTAGGCTGTGCCGGGCTGTGCACTTCAGCCCTTCACATCAAGGTGACAGGATTTGAACCTATGGGTGACCTTATCCATTTGGTGAATTTAACACAGGTCACATTAAAAGAGAATAAAGGGCATTTAGCATAACTCCTTTGAGAACGAAATCCCAAATACAGATTGGGCAAACTCTACCCCATCTTCAACTTAAATTCCTGTCTTGAGGATAGGCAAGCATGAGTTCAACAGAAGTCATTTCTCTGACACTGGCTGTTCTTTCTAGCTAAACTTGCTTTTTTTTGGCTTCTATCATCAAAGATAGGTGTGAGCTAAAGGCTTTTCTCGATAAACCCATCTCATATCTTCTCTACTATTTTGGCTGCTTTCTTTCATATAGGTGTAAGGTTCTAACTCAGAAAGAAAGTAAAGTATAGTCGTTCTCTCTTCCTGACCCTTCAGGGTACAAAACACAAGATTGATACATAGTAGGCTTACAGGGTATGATGGGTGGATTACTCTATTTATCCCAGGGGTTAGCAAAATCTAACCTTCTTGGAGACTAAAAAGATCGGACCTCTCTAAAGTAAACTTCTCATCTCTCGGCAACTTTAGCAAGGTTATAAGCTTCGAAACAAACTTTAGAAGCAGTGATTGGATGTTTTACCTTTTAAGTTCTTCGTAAGAGGCCTTTTGACTTTAATTTATGATAGTCGTTAGCCGCTCTTCGAACTTAGGGTTAGAATGGAACGATATGGTCGTATCGTCTAAGGGCGTCTATCGTCAAATGTGTATCACTTTACATTTGTGTCAATAGCTGACATAATTAATGTCCTTCTCGTGGGGTTATGTCCTCTGCTTCAGAAATGAATAACTGAGACTATCCGCCTGGAAGTTTGTCCTTTGTGCCGTATTACAGAATGAGTAATTGGGATGATCTTTAATGGGGTTCGATATGGCCTTGAAAAAGGCCCAATCCTACAACCTATCGAACCGCTTTAGGAGTTACATCATCAATTACCGAATAGGTAATTGAGATCATCCGTCCTAAGGG
Source organism: Clitoria ternatea (assembly GCA_037962975.1). Classification (NCBI taxonomy): domain Eukaryota; kingdom Viridiplantae; phylum Streptophyta; class Magnoliopsida; order Fabales; family Fabaceae; genus Clitoria; species Clitoria ternatea. The sequence goes on from CM075669.1 coordinate 186,485,915, forward strand.
TGAGTTTTCATTGAGGTTCGGTATGGCCTTGAAGAAAGTCCAATCCTACAACCCAAGTCTTCGATGGGGTTTGATAGGGCCTTGAAAAAGGTCTAATCCTACAACCCATTTAGCCGCTTCAGGAATTACATTGTCAATTACAGAATAGGTAATTGAGATCATCCATCCTAAGAGCTATCTTGCACATCAATTGTAAAACTAAAATTCACAGACACAAGAGAAGTGAAAATATTGACAAATTTTCTTATTTAATTGAATGTGTACAAATGAAGCATAGCTAGGGTCATGCCTTGTTAAAACCCAATGGGAAAAAACTCAATTTAGGAAAAAGAGTACATGCCGTCTTACCCACTAGCTGTAATAAATGCGTAAATTCTGAGTATTCCACTTATTACGGATGGGTGTGCCATCGAGGTTCTCCAGGCGGTATGAGCCTTTGCCAATCACCTCGAATACTCTTTAAAGGTCTTCCCATGTCGGAGCTAGCTTGCCTTGATGAGCGAACTTGTTACCCACACTGGCCTTTCTTAGCACGAGATCTATCACGTTGAATGTTCTGTGTTGGACGCGTTTATTGTACCGGAGGGCTGCCTTTGCTTTAATAGCGCAGTCTCTGACGAAGGCTTCTTCTCTAAGTTCTTGGAGAACATCAAACTCTGATGCCAGATTAGCATTGTTATTTTCCTCTGAAAAGTACTCCACCCTTGTCAACGTGGTCTATAGTTCCACCAGTATTATTGCCTCAACGCCATATGTGAGGCAGTATGGGGATTCGTTAGTCGAGGAGTGGGGCATGGTGTGATACATCCACAGGACATGGCATAGTTAGTCCGTCTAGCCACCCTTAGCGTCACCCAATTGTTGCTTAAGTCCCTTTATCACTTCTCTATTGGCCATTTCGGCTTAACTATTCGTATGCAGATGTTCAACAGATGAGAAAATATGGACTATCCCCAATCCCTTGAGCAGCTCAGTGAACTTCCTGTCAGTGAATTGGGTACCGTTGTCAGTAATGATCCGTGCTGGAACCCTGAATTATGCTATGATATTCTCATAGACAAAACGGTGCGTCCGGGCTGAGGTGATGTGCACAATTAGCTCAGCTTCTATCCACTTTGTAAAATAATCTACCCCAACAATGAGGTACTTGATGCCCCCAGGCGCTGTCGAGAATGGGCCTAAGATGTGAAGACCCTATTGATGAAAGGGCCATGGCACAGTGGATGTGAAGAGCTCCTCAGCCGGTGTGTGATGAAGGTTGGAAAACCTCTAACACGGATCACACTTCTTGACAAACTCCATGGAATCCTTCTTTATTATGGGCCACCAGTAGCGTGCTCTGAGAATCTTCCTCATCAAACTCCTATCGCTAACATGATATCCACATTGCCCCTCATGCACCTCTTCCATAACCCCTTGTACCTCATTTTCATTCAAGCAACGGAAGTAAGGTACAGAAAATCCTCTTCGAATAAGCATACCATCCACCATCGTAAAATAAGGCAGCTCCTCCTTTACTTTCCTCCTCTCTAACTCATCAGTGGGTAATTGTCCTTTGAAAAAGTATTGTATATAAGAAACTACCCATGAATCCTCGTTGAAGACATGATACGTTATCACATTCAGCGATGAGGTTAGAGGGATGCTGGGTGACGTCAAAGTACTTTGGACCATGGTAGTAGTGCTCCTGGGCTGCTTCGTGCTTGCGAGTCTTGAGAGGATATCCGCCCTGGTGTTTTCTTCTCTGGGCACGTGCTTGAACTCCGATATTAAGAAACTTCCCCTCAGCTCATTCACACAATTCAAATATAACTGAAGCTGGGGCTCGCGGACTTGATAGTCACCCTGAATCTATGAAATCACCAGCTGTGAATCGTTATAAAGGTTACTTTAGAGGTGCCAATGTCGATTGCTTCTTTGAGTCTGACGAGACAAGCCTCATATTCGGCTTGGTTGTTGGAAGTTTTGAAATTGAATCGTAGGGAAATCTCTAAATGCACACCATCATTACTCTCAACCACCACACCTGCACCACATCCCTTGCTGTTAGACGAGCGATCCACATAAACCGTCCAATGGGTATGAGGTACAGTTGGATCTGCCTCAGTTATCTCTACAACAAAATCTACTAGCACCTTGGTTGATGGCACCTCGAGACTCATAATACACATTAAACTCAAACTCATATACAAAATCTGCTACCATTTAATCATTCTTATTGCAAGGTCCGACTTTCTCAATATAGACCGAAGCGGAAGATCCATCCTAACCACAACGGGATGTGCATGGAAATACGGCCTTAAGTGACGAGAGGCCCAAACGACTGCGAGGGAGACTTTCTCAATCTTCTGATACAGACCCTCAGCTCCTTGTAGTGTTTTACTCATAAAATAAACCGGCCTCTGTCCCTCCAGGGTCTCCTTAACTAGCGCTACCCCCACGGCTTCATCCAAAATTGCCAAATAGAGAATAAGCATCTCTCTGGGGTCAGGCTTCACCAAAATAGGAGGTTTGGGCAAAACCTCCTTCAGCTCCTGAAACGCTTACTCCTGCTCCTGTCCTAATAAGGACACACTAATAGAGGACCCTCACACCATCCTAGAGAAAGGACTTGAAGCATACAAAGGTCCTCTCACAAGGGCCAAGACCAAAAAGGCCAAAGAGAGCATCCATCGGGCTTTATCTTCCTTTCTAGCTTTAAGTGGGCCCAAGCCCAATGAAGAATCCTGGAGGATCTATTCATACTTTACTTGTAATATACTTCTTAGTTAGATTTTCTAGGTTTATAGGGTTTATTTAGGCCTTGCAAAGTCAATAGGGCCACTTTTGGGCCATGTACACTCACTTTGGGCCTAGGCATCATAGAGAGGCCCATGAGGGAGTCCCTTGGCCGAAATCCCTATGGCTCTATAAAAAGAGCTCTTCCTTTGTAAATTGACACACTTGAATGCCATTTGAGAATATTCATACTTTCAAAATGAGTTTTAGTGAGAGAAGCTCTCCCTTCTCTCTAGGTTAGAGTGAGCTCTAGTAAGCTCTCATCCAAGGGGTTTCCTCCCTCTTGGTGGTGAGTTCTAGGGAGTTATCTCCCCTTAGAGTGGCCTCCCATTCACCTCCTTCATTCCTTCCTCCAATCTTCTCCTTTCTCCCTTCCATTTTCACCTTTCCTTCTCCTTCCTTCCTTTCAAATCCGTGTAGTTAAGTGTCTATTTCCTCCTTTTCCATTTTGGTTTTTCCAAGAGCAAAAGTTTCATCAAGTCTTGAAGAGGTTAGAAGAGGAAGAGAGCTCTAGATCCACCCTTCTTCAAGAAGATAGAAGAAGATCCTACATCATTTGGTATCACTTGAGCTTGGGAGGTTCTTTTCTACTCTTCTTCATCCATTAGTTTTTGGTTTTGCTTTCTTTTGTTTGCTAGAATATTGTTTTCATATCATCTACTTGCTTTGTTAATGCCATGTTAAAGTAGAAAAATCATAAAAGTTGTTGTTATTTTGAGTTTTTATGATAGTTCTTTCTTTTTCTTCAAATTTTGTGCATCTTGTTTTGTGTATTGGGTTTGGTATTGTTGTATTTTTCAAAAAAAAATTAGATTTGGCACAATTAGTATTTCAGTTAGGAGTTGTTACCTTTTGTTTGTTAGAATTTTGTTAATTGTTAGTTGGTAGTTAGAGCCAAGTTAGTTGTTAGTTGAGCCATGTGGAACCTTTGTCTAGTGTACTAGGTTTTTTGTGTTGAATTAGCCTTGTAGTGAGTGAATAGCCATGTGGTTGGAGATAGCTCAAGCACCTTGACTATTCTCCCAAAGGTTCCATTCTTGTCTTGTTAGGAGGTCTCACCTTAAGACTCTCCAAAAGTCATCTTATTTTTAGGATTGTTAGTATTCACTCTTAGTTTCTTTCTAGGTTAATTTTGTTTGTGAATGTACATTAGGAACACATCTTATTTTCGGTTCTCATCTTGTTGCATCAAAGAAAATTTTGTCAAAAAGTTTTGAACATAATCCTTCCACTCCTTTTGGAAGAAGGTTGCAAGTGTTTTTCCTTAAGTAAGAAAGAGACATCTGAACTTGTTTTAGCATTGATTCATTTCGATTTTGGGATTTCATTGGTGGTGTTGGGCATTGAAAAATACAAGAGGCCATAAAATAAAAAGAAAGTATTCAAAAGAGAAAAAGAAAAACAAAACTCTATACTACCAAAATTGAAAAAGGGTGTTAAAAAGAAAAAGAAGCCTCATAAAGAAAAGTGTGAAGTAAGGCACCAAGAATCAAAATCAAATTTTTGAAATTCCCTTTTACTTGAAGTGAGTTATTTGTTTAAGTCTCCATATAGTTTCATTTGACCTTACTTGCTTAATTGTGATTGCAACTTTAGAGTCTCTAGGTTTAGGTTGTACTTTCCTTTTGTTGATTACATTTTAGTTTCTTGTTTGTCTAGTTTTGTCCATCATCAATTTCAAAATCCTTATCCATAGCGTAGCTTTTATTCTTTGAACATTTATTGCTTTAGTATCTTGTCACTCAAAAATCCAAAAACATTTTCCATTTTGAGTAGCCTTTCTTCTTAAGCCTTTTTTAGTTTGTCATTTTTCCTTCTCAAGTTTTGTCTTTGAAGTTTTCTTTCCTTCAAACCTTCTTGATAATTCCCTTCTCTATACCTTGAGGGTAGCCTATTGGAACACTTGAGGTGAGAGTGTAAATTGCTTGGGTGAACTTGACACCAAATGAAAGGGTAAGAGTTATAATGAGACACTTAAGAGATACACTTGTGAGGTTTAATTATTCTTGATTTCATTAACAAATTTCTTTGGAGTATTCTCTTGTCTTGTTTTGCTAGGTGAGGTGGAGCTTACACATCAATAAAGAACTTGAAGAAAAATTGTAAAGGAAGCAAAAGCCTTGTAACTAGTACAAATTTTCAATTTTTAGGTCTTGTGTATTAGGTTTTTGTCTTGTATTTTGGACACACCTTTGGACATTGGACTTTTGGACACTATTAACTTTCATTTGCACTTGTAATTTCGGCTAGTGGTAGAGTATTTGCATTTGGTTGTTAATTCTTTTAGTTAGTTAGTTGTTGGTTATAACTAATAGTTGTTAGTTAGATGCTTGTCTTAACTAATTAGGTTAATTAGTTAGTGGTTAGAACTAATTCTAGTTACTTCAACTAATCATAACCGAAATTAGTTTAGGGATTTTAACCAAATCACAAATGAATTAGTTGTTAGTTAGGGTTGTTAGATTTAGTTGCAACTTCCATAACTAAATAACTACTTCTAGTTAGGGTTTGTTAGGTGTTGGTTAGTTAGTTGAACTAATTTTTGTTAGGTTAACTAACTAGTGAACTGAATTGGTTAAGCTTGTCTAAGGTTAGTTAATTGTTAGAAACAACCTAGGACAATCATAATCAACTTAGGTTAAATCCAAACCTAGGACTTCCATAAGCAACATAGGACTAACATAGTAAAAGACAACCTAGGATCTTGTTTTCCCTTAGGTTACAACTAGAATCCCTCTTTTTTCCTATCCAGTTCCTCCACCACCGTGAACCCCAGTTAGATTCAAGTATAATACACTTTTTAGTTATTGGGAGAACCCAAGTACCCTCTTTCAGATCCAGGAAAGAGCTCTCAGAGATCTTTTTTACTTTTGGAAGAGGCAGAAACGGAGCAATCAACCTATTGATATTGGAAGACTCAAAAGATTCTTCCAATGTATCATTTCTTGGTCCAATAGAATTCATAAGTATAGGAAGAAGCCCTGTCAAATAGAGATTTTTTCTTTCGACCATCTTTCGATTGTTAATACGATATATAAGGACCGCTACTACAAACCTAGTATTGATGTTTTAGGATTGTTGCGTGTTTTCTTGTACTTCTTTTGCATTCATCCTCCTCGACTAGTTTGTCTACACATTCCTTGTTTTTGTCTTGAATTTCTTTGACAATCTTAAAAGATATCTTCTAGTGATAGGGAGAATAAAACTATGCTTCATAACATAATGGATAGCTTGAATAACATCAATGCTAGGCTAACAAATCTTGAGCATAATGAAAACCCTAGAACTAGACATAGAAATCATAGACATAATAATAGTGATAGTGAAGAGGAGCCTAGACAAAGAAGACACCATGAGCATAAAAGAGAAGATATAGGCTTAAGAGAAGTAAAATTAGAAATACCCCCATTTAATGGCAAGAGTGACATAGAGGCTTATCTAGAATGGGAAATGAAAGTAGAATAAATCTTTAACTCTCATCAAATAAAAGATGAAAAGAAGGTTAGGATAGCCACCCTCTCATTCCAAAACTATGCCTTAGTATGGTGGTCTCAAGTGTGTAAGGAGAGAAAGAAAGATAATTTTCCACCAATAGATGATTGGTTGGATTTAAAAGCTCTATTAAGAAAATGTTATGTTCCTAGTTACTATAGAGGGGAGCTATTAACAAAGCTAAATAGACTCACCCAAGGGTCAAAGAGTGTAGAAGACTACTACAAAGCATTAGAGATAGCTATGATTAGGGTAAACCTAGAAGAAGATGAGGAAACCCTAATGCATAGGTTCTTACATGGCCTTAATAGGAACATTAAGAATAGAGTAGAACTCCTTCCACATGTAGACATTGAGGAACTACTTCACCAATGCACTAAGGTAGAGAGCCAATACAAAGAGAGAGAAGCCTATAGTGGGGAAAATAAAGCCTATAAATCTAAGTGGGTAAGACAAGATAACAAGGATAGGTTTGATAGAAACCCTAGGGAGAGCGAAGTGGGCACTTCATCTTCCAAACCTCAAAGTGAGTTGCATAAAAATGGAAAGGTTTTTAGGAATCAAAGAGAAAAGCATGAATCCACATCTAAACCACAATCCTCTAGATCATCTATCATTAAATGTTTTAAATGCCTTGGTAGAGGTCATATTGCTTTTGACTGTCCAACAAAAAGAACCATGGTTTTGAAAAATAATAGAACCTACTCAAGTCAATCAGAGTCTAATTCTGATTCTCACTATTCAAGTGATGACTCAAGTAGTGATTCATATGACAGTGAGCATATTTTAGTGGATGATGGTGAGCTTTACATGATTAGAAGATTGCTTGGTAGTCATGTTAAGCTAGATGATACTACACAAATAGAGAACATCTTTTATACAAGATGTTACATAAATGACAAATTATGTTCTCTCATTATGGATAATGGGAGTTGTGCTAATGTAGTGAGTCAAAGAGTAGTGTATAAGATGGGCTTAGAACTAATAGATCACCCTAGACCTTATAAATTACAATGGTTAAATGAAAAGGGAGAGATGTTATTTAATAAGCAAGTCTTAATAAATTTCACCATAGGCATATATAAACATGAAGTTAATTGTGATGTAGTACCTATGGAGGCAACTCATATCTTGCTAGGAAAACCCTTACAATTCATAGGAAGGTCATCCATGAGGGGTTCACTAACACCCTCACCTTCAAACTAGATGGTAAGAAGATAGTTTTACACCCCCTAACTCCACAACAAGTAGCTAAAGATCAACTACAAATGAAGCTTAAAAGAGATAGAGAGTTAGGATCTTCTTCAACTTATCTAGGAAAATTAAGAAAAATAAAAAAGAAGATAAAGGAAAAGGAGTTGTTATCTATGATGACTCTAGTGCCAACCTTTTGGCCACCAAACATGATGTGAAACTGATGCCAAATCTCCAAGTCATTATTTTGATATGTAATTCTCAGAAGATTTACGCCTTGGCAAGCGCACCAGTCATTAAAATTATATTATATTTGATCGTCCCACAGGGATTGTGGTAAGTACCTCAATCTTGGACTAGTACAAGCTGAACCAACACAAAGCACAGGAAGTTCATTCGGTTTTTGGTTGTTTTAATGTTTTATAGTTGTTTTTGTATTTCCAGAAACAGTGTTAAGATGAAATGTGAAAAAGTGATTAATAGAAAATAGGTCAGGATTGCTTCGGTTCACAAATTCATCAAGAAACATGCAATTAAAGTATAATCAAACTTCATAATCCAGAGGACAATCCGCTTGTGGTTATTCCCTAATTCCTTAGGCGAAAAACACTAATCCTTAAGCATCGAACCTTAATTCCTTAAGTGCTCAATAAACCTAAGAATCTAATGCGAAATTAGAGTTTGAACTCTAACTATTCACCTAAATTGATTAGGCCTGAACTAGTTAGAAAGCTGGAAGTTACCTAAGCTTCAACCATGATTCCTCACTGGCCAAGTTCTTCCTCAGTTCTGGATTTATCAATCCAGCAATTCAGATCCACTCCTCAGCTTGTTCGCCTCAGGATCTAGAAGTTGATTTCCTCGCTCACAGCTTCAAGATTCCATTGCAAACCTTCGCAATCCTAACCTTAGGAATTTAGAACTCCATCGACTTCGGTTCCATCAAAGGATTGTGGAACGTAATGGAGGAGAGGATTTAGAGAGAGAAAATGAAGTAGTGAGATGTTCGAAGTTTCGAATGAATTATGTTCGATGTATTCTGTGTGTATCTGTCTCTGTTTTTCACAGAATATGTACAAACATATATATAGCATCTACCTAACTAACTAACTTAACTAATCACTAGGGAAACTAAGTTAATAATTAAACTAACTAACTAATTACATGATTACAGAATAACTAACTAATTACAGCTCAGCTCTTAACAAATTACAGCTCATCATTAGCTAATCACAGCGCAGCACTACTAATAACAGCTCACTACTTAAATTACTAAGGTGCAGAAGTAGGAGAGAAGGCAGCAGGAAACAACACTGGTGCCGAGTGTCTTCTGGAGGGAACAATCAATGTTTTAAACATCAACCTTTACGCTTGAGCGAACTGGGTTCTCGCTTGGGCGAGCTTGAAATATGTACTGCAGTATTGCTTTCTCGCTTAAGCGTGATGGAGAAGCTTGGGCGAGAGTGATATTTTGGGGTCACGCTTGAGCGAACTTGCTCGCTTGAACGAATTTTTGACCCTCGCTTGAGCGAATTTAACTCTCGCTTGAGCGAATGGATTATTCAATCAGCATTCTGAAATTGACGCTCGGGTTCTTCTTTTTATATTTGGTTCCCTGTTCTATTTTGGAGTCGGTATCTTTTGGACTCTTTTCAGTCGGATTTGTGAAGTCTCACTCGGATTTTCCAAATCTCGCTCGACTTTTTCCTTTCAGCTTGAGCGCTCTTTTTCCTGCACCAATAAACAACTAATTTACCCAACGTTTGTTCACTGATTGTCCAGTATTTGTATGTTGGGTTAATGATATTATAAATAAACTCAATTTCTTAACTAATTAATATTTTTAATTAGCTTCTTACATAAATTAAGCACTTTTGAAATAATTAAATAAATTATAAATTATTAGCAATTAATTAAATAATAAGGCTAAACTAATCACTAAACAATGAATTAAGTCACATAAAAGGCAGAATAATTAAGTCTTTTCAAGACTTATCACATCCCCAAACTTAAAACTTACTTGTCCTCAAGCAAATATTCAGATTAATTAACTAACAAGCTGTTATTCAACACAATCAACCTTTTCTTCACTTAGTTCATGCTATAATTATTGAATACCGACCATGCTTTCTTTTCGCAATTTCTAAAAGTATAATAACTTACACTTCCTTTGGGAAACAAGTTGTTGATGCTTTCCTTACTGGGTCGGTGTTTCACTCTTCTCTCAGTGTATAGGGTAAATAGAATGCACTCATCACCTGCATACTTGTTAGATAAACATAGGCTTGCAACAGTTCTAAACGTCATGCCATATGCCAACACAATCGGATCAGTATGGCCTTTTTAAGCTTATAATGGGGCTGGGCTACAGGCTCTATTATTATTTTTCTGAGTGAGTGTCGGGTTACAAGATGTGTCTACTGATGCCTTGACTCAATTTTAACTTAATTGCCTCTACTTAGCAAGCTCCATTATTTTCCGAGTGAATGCTAACTTAATAACTTGCGGTGCTTTGCACCTTCTTTTTCTTTTAGTCCTTCGGACTTTTTCTTTTCTTTCTTTCTTTCTTTTTCTGATCATATTTTTTTTCAATCGGTGCTTTGCACCTTTTTCCTTGCTGATTTATTTTTCTTCTCGGCTTTTCTATTTCTCCCTTCATTTCTCTATTTATTCATCTATAACTAAGGTCGGAGTGTGTCCTTAATTGCTGTTAGGCACACTCTTCATCCCCAAACTTAGAACTTGCTAGTCCCTAGCAATAACTAAGACTGAGCAATTCATCAGTGGAACATCCAGGGATAAATCAGTCGGTTTTTACTAGATAAATAGGCTTGTAACGTTAGGTGAATAAACAGAATAAAAGGGTCTCAGGCTCAAACATAATTATTGGGTCAAAGGATAATTTAAAATATTAGGAAGGCTACTTTTTGGCCTTGGCTAAATTAATCAAAGAAGGCCTTCATCATTTCTGATTGGCTGGCATATAATCAATTAGCAAGCACTGAAGCAAATTCTGTCTCACTAACTAGCATGCAGGTTCACTCAGAAAAGAATAAAACAGGCTCAAAAGCTACGAATATAATAGATAATCAGCCAGTCATGTCCCCAAACTTAATGTAAGGTCATACATTCAGATTGCTAACTAGCATACCGAGTAAACAATTAATTAATAATGAAAAATAGTTATGGCCAGGGATCATGAGTTAAACAAAGCCGATCAATTAATTTATCCGACTAAAGCCTAAGAATCAGCAAACTTTAACTTATTAAGATGGATTTGAAATTAAACGCAATTAGCATATTTTAGCAATTAAGGAGTCAGAGTAATAGAAGACTTCCCTATTTACCTGACTGGCAGTGCCTGGAAAGCAATTACTCGGACTAACATGCACGGGTTTTTCGATACAATTGAGAAAAATTAAATAATAACAACAATCTTAATAAAAACATAAAATTCCATTAAAACACAAGAGAATATTCAATGTTCAGAAAACTATTAAAATAAATTCAAGTCATTACATAAAAACAACATAAAACACGGAGCAACAACTTAATCATCCTGATCCTCATTCTCTTCATTCTGCTCTGAAGATGATGGGAGATCAGCTGCCAGGGGTACGTCCTCAGAGGAAATAGTGAATCCAATGGAAGCCAACCATGCATCTCTGTCAGGTGGGGCTCCCATTTCTGCTGTGTGCTCTACCCTCAATTTGGTGGCAATCTTCCTGAGCATGAGATCGTGGTTCAAGACCCGATCATAGATTCCAAGTTGCATCTTCTTCATGACCTGCAATTCCTGCAACACCATAGAAATGTCAGAAGAAGAAGAACCGGCTCCTGCTGATTGCCTGGGACGCTCGGTCTCTCTGGTCTTAAGCTTTATATCATAGTCTTCAGCAGCCTTAGTATCTCTGAACCTGTGCCTGTCAAAACTTTCAACTTCTGGCGATTCGTTCCTCTCAACTGCTGGGGATGCATTCCTCTGAACTGAAGGAGATGCATTCCTTTCAGCTTGACTTTGACTGGGTGCAAGTTCAGAAGAATCAGATATACTTATGGTTGCCACTTCCTTTTCGTTATCTGTTTGCTTTTTTTTCTCACACTTCCTTCTGCAAAATTTGGTCTAGGTTTTTGTAGGAGTCTCTGTGATCTTCTTTTCATGGTTAATGATAAAAAATGCTGATAAACAACCTAAATGAAAATAAGTACAGACATCCAAAACAAACACAGCAAACTAAAAAAATGTGAGATGCATGGCTATGAACATTGGAAGAATATTAACAAAGAAACAGGAAAACACTAAGCATATACTTAGAAGTGAACGAAATAAGTGAAATAAGTGGAAAGATGGTACCTTTCTTAGGAATCAAAAGGTGCCTTTTCGTCTTCAACCCAAGTTTCAGCGTAGGAATTTTAGGGTTTGTACGGTGAAGGGTTTTTATACTGTTGAAGTCACTTCCCAAGAAACGCGTAAGTACGTTCCATATTCATTTATTACTTTATTATTATTATTATTATTATTATTATTATTATTATTATTATTATTATATATATATATATTTAGGCACTCTCACTCGGCTCACATACTGAATAGGTGGAAGATCGAGTGAGACTGGGAAGAGATGCTGAGTGGATTCACGAAAGATAAGTGACAGTGATGAAGAAGACGAATGAATGAACAAACGATGAAAAAGAACGAATGAAAACAAATTCCTAGCAAATGGGACAAGTGAAAGATATACCGACCAGATGAAAGTGATAAGTAAATGAAAGAATGAGTGGAAGAACAAATGGAAGAACGACACGTGAATGATTACAGGATCCCGAGTGAATGAAAACTGAATGGAAATGATCCTGAGTGAACGAAGGACGAATGGATACAAGAACGAGTGAAAGAATGAATGAATGAAGTAAAGTGCATGAGTGGGAGACAGTGAATGGAAGACTGCAGAGGAAAAGACCGAGTGAAAGAGTGAAAAGAGTGAAAAGAAAATGACCGAGTGAATGAAAAATCGAGTGAATATAGAGAAAGATACCGAGTGATGGAGATGCTGAGTGGTAAAGGACGAGTGGAAGAGTAAACAAAACAATGAGTGCAGAGAAGGAATGAGTAAATAGAAGAACCGATGAATAAAAGACGAACGGAAAAATGAGAGCAAAGCTAAGTGAATGAAACAACAAGTGGAAGAACGAATGGATAAAAGATAGAGTACGGAAATGAAAGACTGAATGACAGGTGAGGAACGAAAAAGAAAGAGTGACCAAGTGGAAGAAAGACGAGTAGATTGAGGGTGGATGAAAAAGAAAAATACAGAGAGGTTTGTAAGAAAACCGAGAAAGAATTTAGGTGGAACGACACAATGAGTAAATGAATACCGAGTGGATTATACCGGGTAAGAATGAAAAATGAATGAATGAACAAACGATGAAAAAGAACAAAAAAACGAGTGGAAGAACACGAAAGAATGAATGACTGACCGGGTGAATAAACACGTGTGAAAGTCAGAACAAGAAGGAGATAAACTGAGTGGATAAAAGAACACTACAGGGGAACTGAGTGAATGAAAATACTAAGTGGATGATGGATCGAGGAAAACACAAACGAAGCATTCATGAAATAATGAGTGAAAAAGATCGGGTGAGCTAGTGACGAGTGGAAGAGTAAAAGAGTGACCGAGTGAATGGAGAACAAGTGAAAGAGATCAGGCGAGGGAATGAGAGACTGAGTAAGAAAAACGAGTGGATGAAAAAGAAAAACGGAAGACCGAGTGAACACAAGACTGACAAGAAAATATACTGAGTGAATAGGAGACTAATTGATACAAAACTGACTGTGATGAGTGATGAATCCGAGTGATAAAAGGCTGACTGAAATAAATCACCCTTCATCATCTGACCCGTTTATTAAATCAACGATCAGAAATCATTTATTAAAGTCTCCCTTTTTATTCACATCAAAATTTGGAATTTATTGAAGAATGACGAGTGAAGTTCAGTCGGGAAAAAGGGTTAAGAATGAGTAACAGTGATCCGAGTGTACTACTCTCGCTCAAGCTCAGTAAACTTTCGCTTAAGCGCGAAACAACAGCAGCAGCTTCTCGCCTAAGCTACAAGTGCTTCGCCTGAGCGAAATGGAAGAATCAGGCTCGGACTCCCTTCTTTAAAACTTCACAAATTTTATTCAAACTTTATTCACTAAATTTTTAGTTTTCTTTTTATTAATTCCGACACAAAGCACAAAATAAAACACTCGGAACGTAGGGCTGCCTCCGTAGAGCGCTTCTTTAAGGTCACTAGCTTGACCTTTTGGCATCTAAGAGGATGTCTGTAGTAGCAAGGAGGTTTTCTGCCTATCAAACTCTTCTCCAAAGTAGAGTTTGAGTCGCTGGCCATTTACCTTAAAAATCCGATCGGTGGTCGGGTCTTTCAGCTCAACTGCACCATGAGGAAAAACCTCATTTACAGTAAAAGGCCCTGACCACTTAGATCTAAGCTTTCCAGGAAAGAGTCTCAGTCGGGAATTGAATAACAAAACCTGATCACCCTTTTGAAACTCCTTCTTATTGATCCACTTATCGTGCCACCTCTTTGTTTTCTCCTTATAAATGGAGGCACTTCGATAAGCGTTGAGTCAGAACTCCTCCAGTTCATGGAGTTTCAAAACTCTTTCCTCCTAGGATTGGTCACAATCCATGTTTAATAGCTTTGTGGCCCACCATGCTCTATGTTCCAACTCCACAGGGAGATGACAAGCCTTACCGTAAACTAATTGATACGGGGACATGCCAATCGGAGTTTTGAAGGCTGTTCTGTAGGCCCACAATGCATCATCTAATTTTGCCGACCAATCTTTCCTAGATTTCCCGACCACTTTCTCTAAAATTCTCTTGATTTCTCTATTTGACAGCTCAACTTGTCCACAAGTTTGTGGATGGTAAGGAGTGGATATCTTATGTAAAACCTCATAGTGACGCAGGGCTTTTTCCATTATTTTATTACAAAAATGTGAACCCCCATCACTAATGAGCACTCTCGGAACTCCAAACCTAGAGAAAATATTCTTCTTTATGAACCTAAGCACCACATGTGCATCATTGGTTCTGGTCGGGATTGCCTCCACCCATTTGGAGACATAATCTACAGCAACAAGTATATATTCGTTGGAGAACGACTTTGGAAATGGTCCCATAAAGTCGATACCCCAGACGTCAAATAATTCCACAACTAAAATGTTTGTCAAAGGCATGCCAGCTTTAGCAGAGAGACCTCTGCTCCTTTGATATTTATCACACCTTTTGACATACACTTTAGCATCCTGAAAGATAGTCGGCCAATAAAAGCCACTCTGTAAAACCTTTGCTGCTATACGGGAGGCACCATGATGTCCTCCATAATAGGAGTCGTGGCAATGCCACAAGAGCCTTTCTTGCTCGAATTCAGGCACACATCACCTAATCATTCCATCTACTCCTATTTTATACAGAAATGGATCATCCCAAAGGAAGGTTTTACTATCATGAAAGAATTTTTTCTTCATTTGGGATGTCCAGCCGTCAGGTACCACCGAGGCACTTTTGAAGTTGGCCATATCAGCATACCATGGCCCGGTGATAATTGCCATCAACCTCTCGTCTGGAAATTTTTCTTTTATTAAAACAGAATCCGATTCACCTTCCAGGTGAGACAGTTGATCGGTAACTGAGTTCTCTACTCCTTTTTTGTCTCTTATTTCTAAGTCAAACTCATGGAGTAACAGAACCCACCTAATCAGTCTCGGTTTAGATTCTTTCTTAGCTAGTAAGTACTTGATTGCCGAGTGATCTGTATATACAATGACCTTAGCACCAATCAAGTAAGCACGAAATTTATCAAATGCATACACCACAGCAAGCATTTCTTTTTCAGTAGTGGTGTAATGTATTTGATTTTCATTCAACACTTTACTAGCATAATAAATTACATGAGTTAATTTTCCTTTTTTCTGACCCAGCACAGCTCCGACTGCAAAGTCACTTGCATCACACATTAATTCAAACGGTAAAGACCAATCGGGTGCTGCAAGGATCGGAGCTGAAGTCAAACTTTGTTTCAATTTTTCAAAAGCCTTAACACAGTTTTCATTAAACACAAACACATGATCTTTTACAAGCAAGTCGGTCAAAGACTTAGCTATTTTTGAAAAATCTTTTATAAATCTTCTGTAGAAGCCAGCACATCCTAGAAAACTCCTCACTCCTTTCACGTTGATCGGAGGAGGAAGTTTTTCAATGATTTCTATCTTGGCTCTATCCACTTGAATGCCCTCAACAGAGATTTTGTGGCCAAGGACTATCCCTCCCTTAACCATAAAATGACATTTTTCCTAGTTAAGGACAAGGTTAGTCTCCTAGTATCTCACCAGCACCTTAGATAGGTTGCTGAGGCATGTATCAAAATTACTATCAAAGACAGAGAAATCGTCCATGAATACTTCAATGAATTTCTCCACCATGTCCCCAAAGATTGCCAGCATACACCTTTGAAAGGTTGCTGGAGCGTTGCACAAACCGAATGGCATGCGCCTATAGGCAAAAATTCCATATGGACAGATGAATGCTATCTTCTCTTGATCTTTTGGGTCAACCACAATTTGGTTATAACCCAAGTAACCATCAAGGAAGCAGTAGTATTCATGACTCGACAGTCTCTCAAGCATCTGGTCAATAAACGGTAAGGGAAAATGGTCTTTCTGAGTGAAGTCATTCAACCTTTTGTAGTCTATACACATCCTCTATCCTGTGGTCGGTCTAGTAGCTATGAGTTCACCTTTTTCATTTTTAACAGTTGTCATCCCTCCTTTCTTGGGCACCACTTGGACCGGACTAATCCAAGCGCTGTCCGAGATAGGATAGATGATTCCTGCATCAAGAAGCTTGACCACCTCTTTCCGGACAGCCTCTTTCATTATGGGGTTCAATCTGCGTTATGGTTGAACTACAGGGGAATAATCATCCTCCATCAGAATTTTGTGCATACAAAATGATGGACTGATCCCTTCAAATCAGAAATATTCCAGCCAATTGCAGATTCGTGTGTCTTTAAAACCCCTATTAATTTGTCTACATCCTCTTCTTTTAAGTCAGCATTAATAATGACAGGATGTGTTTCGTCCTCTCTCAGGAAAACATATTTCAGATGAGAAGGTAAAGGTTTTAAATCACATTTTTCTTTAGAAACTTCCTTTCCTTTCTCAACTTCAGTAATTTTCAAATCATTTTTCTTTTCTTTTTCAAAATCACCTACTTCCAATACTTCCAGTAGGTTCAGCATTTCTGAGTGAGAGTCATTTAACTCCTCAGTCTTGGAGTCAAAGTCATCCTCCAAAAAGGTTCGTAAAACCTCTTCTTCAGTTTTTAAAAGCATTGGAGTCTGGTAACTTTTAATTTCTTCAATCATTAAACAATCCATCCTTTCAGTCGGATGTTTCATGGAATTGAAGACATTAAAAGTTACCTGCTCCTCCTGAACTCTTAGCATGAGTTCACCCTTTTCTACATCAATCAATGCTCTGCCTGTAGCTAGAAAGGGTCTACCTAAGATCAAAGGAATCTCTCGATCAGCCTCCATATCCAACACTATAAAATCTGCTGGGAAGATAAATTTGTCTACCTTAACTAACAGGTCTTCCAGCATCCCCTGGGGATATTTAATGGACCTGTCAGCCAACTGCAAAGACATGCGAGTCGGTTGCAAGTCATTAATTCCCAGTTTTTTCATCAAAGATAGAGGCATCAGATTTATACTAGCTCCTAGGTCACAAAGAGCACTTCCTACATGAATATCCCCAATTGCACATGGTATTATAAAAGATCTCGGATCTTCTAGCTTTTGAGGAAGTTTCTTTTGGATGATTGCACTGCACTCTTGAGTGAGAGCAATCATTTCATCCTCCTTAAGCTTCCTCTTCTTAGACAATAGCTCTTTCAAAAATTTTGCATAGGAAGGCATCTCCTGTAATGCCTCGGCAAGAGGGATATTTATGTGAAGTTTCTTGAATACATCTAAGAACCTAGCAAACTTTTGCTCTTCTATTTGCTTTTTAAACCTGTGTGGAAATAGAGAATTCCTCAGTTTCTCAGGAGTCAGCTTAGAAGCTTCCTCCAGAATCAGATCAACCTTTTTCTTTTTCTTTTGGTGGACTTTATTTTCTTTTACTTTTTCTGTTTCATTTTCATTTTCAGCTTCATTATTAACCTGCTCAGTTTCTTGCACTATTTCTTTTTCTTTATCTTTTTCTGAGCTTATTTCCTGACTCAGAGATGGAGAAAGAATTTTTCCACTCCTAGTGGTTATAGCCTTGCAATGTTCCTTTGGATTTACCTCGGTATCTCCAGGGAAATTGCCTGCTTGCCTCTCAGCTAATTGCTTAGAAAGCTGTCCAACTTGATTTTCTAGATTTCTTATGGACGCTTCCTGATTTTTAAAACTGGCCTGAGTGGCCTGGATGAACTGAGAAAGTACATTTTCAAGTTCTGACTTTTCTTTAACAGGAGGGTGAGAAGGTTGTTGTGGTCTATTTGTGGGTTGATTTTGTAGGATGTTCTGATTCAAATGTGGACCTTTCTGCTAGGAAAAATTAGGGTGATTCCTGTAATTAGGATTAAAGGAATTAGAAGGATAATTCCTTTGATATTGTTGCTGCCCCATATAGTTCACTTGCTCGGAAGGCACATTTGGATCACACATTCCATTTTCATGGTCTTCACCACAAAAGTCACAACTTATCATAGAAACTTGACTCAGCTTTTGGAGTTCTGAAATCTGTATGCTTAGTTTCTCCAAAGCCTGAGTCATCAGCTTACTCTGAGCCAGATAAGCATCTTGTGCTTCTAGTTCTAATATCCCTCTCTTAGGGACTTGGCTCCTCTCACTAATCAGACATTCATTAGAAGCCATAACGTCAATCAGCTCTATGGCTTCTTCTACAGTTTTAGTTGTTAATGAGCCTCCAGCCGAGGCATCAATCAGGACCCTGGTAGCTGGCCTGACACCATTATAGAAAATAGTCACCTATTGCACATCAGAAATCTGATGATGAGGACATATCCTCAAACTCTCTTTATACTGATCCCATACTTCCATCAAAGATTCACCTTCTCTTTGTTGGAAACACGTGATTTCATTGCGCAACTTCGCATATTTAGGAGGAAAGTATTTAATCAAAAATTTTCTTTGCAAGTCCTCCCAAGTGGAAATACTGCCTCTCGGTTGACTCTGCAACCAGGCTTTAGCTCGGTCCCTTAGAGAAAATGGAAACAATCTCAGTTGGATTGCCTCTTCAGGGACTCCGTTCATTTTTACTGTATCACAAATTTGGAGGAAGGTTGCTAGATGCAAATTTGGATCCTCAACCTCACTTCCTCCAAACTGTTCATTTCTTACCAACTGCAGTAAAGCTGGTTTAAGTTCAAAATTATTTGCTGAAATTGGTGGCCTAAGGATGCTAGATTGCGATCCTTCTTCAGTCGGCCGGGAGTAGTCACCTAATGTAACTCTCCTCTGTTCCATTTCTTTTTGTTCTTTTTGCTTTTTCTCTTTTCTCAGTTTACGTTCTCATAAATCGATATCAGGATCAAAGAAGAAAGGCTCTCCTCTGCTCCTTGACTGCATACAACAAATGTCAAACAAAAGAACAATACGACTACAGCTACACGAAAACAACAAACTACTACTAATAAAAACAAAAATTCAAACTACGTATTAAATGAAAACAAAAGTAAACGGTTCAGTCTAGTATCGGTCCAAGGATTGTTGATATTACTCAACAATCCCCGGCAACGGCGCCATTAACTTGATGCCAAATCTCCAAGTCATTATTTTGATATGTAATTCTCAGAAGATTTACGCCTTGGCAAGCGCACCAGTCGTTAAAATTGTATTATATTTGATCGTCCCACCGGGATTGTGGTAAGTACCTCAATCTTGGACTAGTACAAGCTGAACCAACACAAAGCACAGGAAGTTCATTCGGTTTTTGGTTGTTTTAATGTTTTATAGTTGTTTTTGTATTTCCAGAAATAGTGTTAAGATGAAATGTGAAAAAGTGATTAATAGAAAATAGGTCAGGATTTCTTCGGTTCACAAATTCATCAAGAAACATGCAATTAAAGTATAATCAAACTTCATAATCCAGAGGACAATCCGCTTGTGGTTATTCCCTAATTCCTTAGGCGAAAAACACTAATCCTTAAGCATCGAACCTTAATTCCTTAAGTGCTCAATAAACCTAAGAATCTAATGCAAAATTGGAGTTTGAACTCTAACTATTCACCTAAATTGATTAGGCCTGAACTAGTTAGAAAGATGGAAGTTACCTAAGCTTCAACCATGATTCCACACTGGCGAAGTTCTTCCTCAGTTCTGGATTTGTCAATCCAGCAATTCAGATCTACTCCTCAGCTTGTTCGCCTCAGGATCTAGAAGTTGATTTCTTCGCTCACAGCTTCAAGATTCCATTGCTAACCTTCGCAATCCTAACCTTAGGAATTTAGAACTCCATCGACTTCGGTTCCATCGAAGGATTGTGGAACGTCATGGAGGAGAGGATTTAGAGAGAGAAAATGAAGTAGTGAGATGTTTGAAGTTTTGAATGAATTATGTTCGATGTATTCTGTGTGTATCTGTCTTTATTTTTCACAGAATATGTACAAACATATATATAGCATCTACCTAACTAACTAACTTAACTAATCACTAGGGAAACTAAGTTAATAATTAAACTAACTAACTAATTACATGATTATAGAATAACTAACTAATTACAGCTCAGCTCTTAACAAATTACAGCTCATCATTAGCTAATCATAGTGCAGCACTACTAATAACAGCTCACTACTTAAATTACTAAGGTGCAGAAGTAGGAGAGAAGGCAGCAGGAAACAACACTAGTGCCGAGTGTCTTCTGGAGGGAACAATCAATGTTTTAAACATCAACCTTTACGCTTGAACGAACTGGGTTCTCGCTTGGGCGAGCTTGAAATATGTACTGCAGTATTGCTTTCTCGCTTAAGCGTGATGGAGAAGCTTGGGCGAGAGTGATATTTTGGGGTCACGCTTGAGCGAACTTGCTCGCTTGAATGAATTTTTGACCCTCGCTTGAGCGAATTTAACTCTCGCTTGAGCGAATGGATTATTCAATCAGCATTCTAAAATTGACGCTCGGGTTCTTCTTTTTATATTCGGTTCCCTGTTCTATTTTGGAGTCGGTATCTTTTGGACTCTTTTCAGTCGGATTTGTGAAGTCTCACTTAGATTTTCCAAATCTCGCTTGGCTTTTTCCTTTCGGCTTAAGCGCTCTTTTTCCTGCACCAATAAACAACTAATTTGCCCAACATTTATTCATTGATTGTCCAATATTTGTATGTTGGGTTAATGATATTATAAATAAACTCAATTTCTTAACTAATTAATGTTTTTAATCAGCTTCTTACATAAATTAAGCACTTTTGAAATAATTAAATAAATTATAAATTATTAGCAATTAATTAAATAATAAGGCTAAACTAATCACTAAACAATGAATTAAGTCACATAAAAGGCAGAATAATTAAGTCTTTTCAAGACTTATCAGAAACATGCTATGTTTTCATATAAACAATGCTTGATCATGTATGCTAAAGACATCCCTAGCACTTCCTTGTGCTCAATGGGCAACCTTCCTCCTCCTTTGCCCAAAGGGATTCAAAATATCTTAAATGAATTCAAAGACCTCTTTCCAAAAGACATCCCAAAAGGCTTACCTCCTATTAGGGGCATTGAACATCAAATCGATTTAATTCCTGGTGCAAGTTTACCTAATAAGCCTGCATATAGATGTAATCCTAAGGAAAGCCTTGAAATCGAAAATCAAGTGAATGACCTACTATCTAAGGGTTGGATTAGAGAGAGTTTAAGCCTATGTGCTTTACCTGTTTTACTTGTTCCTAAAAAAGATGGTTCATGGAGAATATGCACCGATTGTTGGGCCATCAATAACATCACCTTCAAGTATAGGCATTCTATACCTCGACTTGATGATATGCTTGATGAGCTTAGTGGTTCTACAATATTTTCCAAGATTGATCTTAAAAGTGGCTATCACCAAATAAGAATCAAAGAGGGAGATGAATGGAAAGCCGCTTTTAAAACCAAACTTGGATTATATGAGTGGTTAGTTATGCCATTTGGCTTGACTAATGCACCAAACACATTCATGAGATTAATGAATCATGTTTTAAGGGACTTCATTGGGCATTTTGTTGTGGTCTATTTCGATGATATTTTAATCTATTCAAAGACCATGACCTCTCATCTAAACCATCTTAGACAAGTTATGCTTTCCCTAAGAATAAACAATCTTTATGCAAACCTTGAAAAGTGTTCTTTTGGCATGGATAACATTATCTTTCTTGGATTTGTAGTTAGTTCAAAAAGTGTAGAGGTAGATCACTCAAAGGTTAAGGCCATCCAAGATTGGCCCACACCCAAAAATGTGAGTGACATAAGAAGTTTTCATGGTCTTGCAAGTTTTTATCAGAGATTTGTGAAAGATTTTTCTACCTTAGGCTCCCCTTTAAATGAATTGGTGAAAAAGAATGTTCCTTTTATTTAGGGGCCAAGGCAAGAAAAAGCTTTCCTAGATCTCAAAGATTGCCTCACTCATGCTCTAATTTTATCACTTCCAAATTTTTCCAAAACCTTTGAGCTTGAGTGTGATGCATCTAATGTGGATATAGGAGCTGTGCTTTTACAAGAAGGTCACCCCATTGCTTTCTTCAGTGAAAAGCTTAATGGAGCAGCCATCAATTATCCCACATATGATAAAGAATTTTATGCCTTAATTAGAGCCCTACAAACTTGGGAACACTACTTGATTCCCAAAGAGTTTGTCATACATAGTGATCATCAATCCCTCAAATTCATTAAAGGGCAACATAAGCTAAATAAGAGGCATGCTAAGTGGGTTGAGTATTTGGAACAATTTCCCTATGTCATCAAGTATAAGAATGGAAAATCCAATACTGTGGCTGATGCTTTATCTAGGAGGCACTCTTTACTTACCTCCCTAGGAGCCAAAGTTATTGGGCTTGATGAGATTAGGTCTTTGTATCCAAATGACCTTGATTTTTCTAACATTTTCTACTCATCTTCCACTTCTTCATCTCATAAAGGCTTCTACATTTTAGATGGCTCTCTTTTCAAAGCCAATAGACTTTGCATTCCCTGAAGTTCTTTACGAGATCTTTTACTTAGAGAAAGCCATGCGGGGGGCTTAATGGGCCATTTTGGAAGAGATAAAACATTATCCATATTACATGAACACTTCTATTGGCCAAAAATGAAAAAAAGATGTCCAAAAACATTGTGCTAGGTATATGATGATGCTAGTCATCCCTTGTCACAAGGTAGATGATGCTAGTCATATTCCTAAACTCTTTTTCAAAGATATTGTAAGACTTCATGGTGTTCCTAAAACCATACTTTCTGATAGGGACACTAAATTCCTAATCCATTTTTGGAAAAATCTTTGGTCAAGGCTAGGAACGAAGCTTCTCTTTTCCACCACTTATCATCCTCAAACGGATGGACAAACAGAGGTAGTAAACAGGACCCTTTCTCAACTTCTTAGGGTCTTAGTGCTTAAAAATATTAAATCTTGGGATGAGTGTTTGCCCCACATTGAGTTTGCATATATTAGGGTACAACATTCCACAACTAAGCATAGTCCATTTGAGGTGTTTTATGGTTTTAACCCTCTCACTCCGTTGGACCTTTTGCCTATTGAGGTTTCTGATTCTATCCTTCATATGGATGGAGAGGCAAAGGCCAAATTTATCAAAGATTTTCATGAGAAGGTTAAAAACCAAATTCAAACTAAGAATGAATACTATGCTCGTTGTGCCAATAAGAAGAGAAAGGATATCACCTTTGAGGTTGGAGATTGGGTTTGGTTACACCTTCGAAGGGAGAGATTTCCAAACTTACGCAAATCCAAACTTGACCCTAGAGGTGATGGGCATTTCCAAATCATTAAGAAAATGAATAATAATGCTTATGTCCTTGATTTTCCAGGCAATTATGGAGTAAGTGCTTCCTTCAATATTTCAGATTTGTCTCCCTTTGACTTAGATGAAGAAGATAATGCCTTAGATTTGAGGATAAATCCTTTCAAAGAGGGGGAGCATAATGAGGACACATTAAGGGAGGACCCTCACACAATCCTAAAGAAAGGACTTGAAGCATACAAAGGTCCTCTCACAAGGGCCAAGACCAAAAAGGCCAAAGAGAGCATCCATCGGGCCTTATCTTCCTTCCTAGCTTTGAGTGGACCCAAGCCCAATAAAGAATCCTGGAGGATCTATTCATACTTTACTTGTAATATACTTCTTAGTTAGATTTTCTAGGTTTATAGAGTTTATTTGGGCCTTGCAAAGTCAATGGGGCCACTTTTGGGCCATGTACACTCACTTTGGGCCATGTATAGGCCAAACTATTCTCCATTTGCACTATTGGGCCTAGGCATCATAGAGAGGCCCATGAGGAAGTCACTTGGCCGAAATCCGTATGGCTCTATAAAAAGAGCTCTTCCTTTATAAATTGACACACTTGAATGCCATTTGAGAATTTTCACACTTTCAAAATGAGTTTTAGTGAGAGAAGCTCTCCCTTCTCTCTAGGTTAGAGTGAGCTCTAGCAAGCTCTCATCCAAGGGTTTCCTCCCTCTTGGTGGTGAGTTCTAGGGAGTTATCTCCCCTTGGAGTGGCCTCCCATTCACCTCCTTCATTCCTTCCTCCAATCTCCTCATTTCTCCCTTCCATTTTCACCTTTCCTTCTCCTTCCTTCCTTTCAAATTCGTGTAGTTAAGTATCTATTTCTTTATTTTCCATTTTAGTTTTTCCAAGAGCAAGAAGTTTCATCAAGGCTTGAAGAGGTTAGAAGAGGAAGAGAGCTCTAGATCCACCCTTCTTCAAGAAGATAGAAGAAGATCCTACATCATGTCCCCACTCAAACTTCTTAGACTTCTTGAGGATTTTATACAAGGGGAGCGAGCTGTGCGCCATCTTGGGCATGAATCATGCCAGGGCTGCTACTTTCCCATTCAAGGACTGGGCTTCCCTCAGATTCTTAGGACTCTACAGGTCCTGAATTGCTTGGCACTTTCCCGGATTGGCCTCAATGCCTCGCTAAGTTAACATGAAGCCTAAAAACTTCCCAGCAGGGACAACGAAAGTGCACTTCCATGGGTTCAGCCTCATGTTGTACTGCCTCAGACGCGTGAAAACTTGGCGCAAATCCTTAATATGATCACCCCCAGCCGGGGTCTTGACAATTATATCATCAATGTACACCTCCACTAACTTGGTGTGCATGCCTTCGAAAACTTTATTAATCATACGCTGGTATGTGGCTCTAGCGTTCTTCAGATTGAAGGGCATGATGGTGTAACAGAACACATCACAGTCATTAACAAAAGCTGTCTTCTCCTGATCTTCCTCCCATATCGAAATTTGGTTGTACCTTGAATAAGCATTCATGAAGGACAGGTACTGGTAACTAGATGAATCATCCACTATACGATCGATGTTTAGGAGAAGATATGGATCCTTTGGGCAACAACGGTTTAAGTTTACATAGTCAATGCACATCCTCCATTTACCATTGGCCTTTTGCACCATTACCACGTTGGAGAGCTATGAGGAATATCAGATTTCTTTAATGAATCCGGCCTTCAGTAATTCCTCTATTTGTTCACAAACTGCCTTCTGCTTCTCAGGTGCCAACCTTCTCTTCTTTTGGGCCACCGGCCTCATCTCAAGATAAACAGATAGCTTATGGCAGCAAAAATTAGGTCCATCCCAGGCATGTCAGCGACTGCCCATGCAAAAAGATCTTTGAACTCTTGAAGGAGTGCAAGTAAGCGTTGCTCCATCACAACCTCTAATTTATCATTAATATGCGTGATCTTTTCTAAGGAATCCCCAAAAATGACGCCCCTAGAGCCCCCCTCTAGTGTGGGCTTTAAAGGGTTGAGCGGATCAATCTTCAGCTCTGCCCTCGGGTCAAGATCAATCAAGCTAACAGACCCCACCACGGCTCCTCCGTCATTCAATTTCCTCTTCTTGTTGAACACCTCTAACTTCACCATATTTAGACTCAGGTTCTAGCAATACCTGGCCATCTCCTGATCACCTCAGAGATAGGACACCTTATTATCCTTGTTGATGAACTTGATGAGAAGGTGAGGCATAGAGACAATTGCTTCCATGGTGTTCAACGTGGGGCGACCTATGATGCCGTTGTACGGTGATTCCACATCAATCACCAGCACCCTAGACTTCATAGTCCTAGCTCCGGGCTCGCCCTCAAAAGACACTAGAATGTTAAGATAGCCTTTCATAGGCTACTTCACTCTGTTGAAAGCTGTTAGTTCCTGCGTGTAAGGCTAGAAATCAAAATCATTAAAACTTATTTTTTAAAAAACAACTATAAAAAATAACGTCGCAGGACTCCCCTGATCTACAAGGATCCTCCTGACGTCCTTGTTCGCGATAACAGTTACGATAACCACAACATCGTCTACTCCAGGTATGGTTAGGCCAAAATCATCATTGAAAAAAGAAATCATCAGTGCCACCACACCGTCTCTAAATGGAGGGTTGTCCCTGGGCTTTCCTTGCACTAAGAGAATCATACGGTGATGATTCTTCCTTGTGGTGATCGAGGCTCTGCCCTCAGCGAAACCTCTGGCAATTATGTCAATCACTCCGCGCCGGCCTCGCTGTTGCTACTGGGGCATGCTGTCTTGATGAGCAGTCTCACTGATGACCACACCCTTCTATTTTTCAGCGACGGTAAATCTTTTGGCCGAAGCACGGTTATTATCGCCCTCATCGTCACGATCCCGACCCCACTTTTCCATCCAGTCTGGCTCATCCAAAGACTTCTCCTTAAAGAGGTATTGCTTCAGCTTTCCCTCTCAGATGAGGGTCTCCATAGCGTTCCTCAGGGCCTTGCACTGATCTGTCGTGTGGCCTACTTGCTCGTGGAAGTCGTAATACTTACGCGGGTTTTCGGGCCTTTTCAATGGGGCCGGCCTCCTTATACCATACACACTCAGCGTGGGTTATCCAACCTCTCTCAAAATCTAAGAAGTCTTGGCATTCAGAGGAGTATAGTTGCTAAAGGCCGATACACGCCTTTCTTGATGATGGGGTTAGGGGCTCTTAAATCGGTTCCTCTGGAAAGGTTTCTCTGTCCTTGGCCTCTCCTTCTCCCTCCTTAGCTGGGACACCGTAGCCGGTGACCCGACCCTCACCGTTGTGGCTTCCAAATGCATCTCGATTCCCACATATGGAAGCCTTCCTCCGTAATTCCTCGAATGACATCAGAGGGCTTTTCTCCGGAGTTATGGCCACTGGCTCCTTCCTTCTGTCACTGACTCTCTCACCAGAGTCCTGGGTCTGCTCCCTCTCTTCATATGTAGGAACCTTTGAATATTGGAGAGTTATAGATTTCTCTCTCCTAGCAGTGTGGTAGGTCTCCTCATCCTGAGACACCACTTTTTCCTCCACCTATCTCCTTCCCCTTTTTAACTCAGCAAGCTCCTCCTTGAGCTGCCTTATAACCTCATCACGTGGGTCTTGAGTTTCGATAGGGATCATCCTTCGTGAGCTCCCTACAGGGGACTCAAAGGCTAGGCGCCTCCCAACTTGATACCCCTGGGCAGTGACATCCTCCACGTGTCCCTCCTGAAAGTTCCTGCCATCGCCTTTCATGATAGGCTACTAAGCTTCTACGAAAAGTGGGAATAACTCTATCGAGTCCCACTAGGCGTGCCAATGAACTGGTCTGATCTGGTGTGGGACTAGCCACAAGAGTAAACTATAAAGAATATTTTTTATATCGGTAGAATGGGTATCCGGTATTGGTATTCGATATCTCAGTGAGAGATACCGGTCTTGCAATCTTACAGATCCTTAACACCAAGCTTTCGCGATGAGTGGGGGCGAAAGGTGGTGCAACCTATAAAGATTCTCTGACGCTCAAGTCAGCAACAAGTATATGGATTCAAGTTTAGAGAACTCGAGCAATGAAACAGTATATAGAGAATATGAACAACCTGACCTTTCTACGTATGAGAATTGACTATTTATAAGTGAGCATGGAGAATGAATCGTCAGGTGTAGGTGGGGCCAGGGGATAGATAGTACACTGGATAGTGTACGATTCTGCCACACGCGCGGGAGGAGCCGCGTCTCCTGCGAACGTCCCCTGGTAGTTGTACCCTATACTTTCGGTGTGCGAGGTGTTTACCTGGATATACCGGTATAGGGAGAGCGTCTTATACGGGGTTTACAGTCCGGAGGTCTACCTGCAGCGTCGGTAGCACAGTGAAGACGTATGAAATTATGTCCTTGTCCTGGTACCGGTAGCGAGACCGAATCAAGAATATATAAAGTATTTAATATACATATTTAATAATATATATTAAATATAAATATATAAATTAATTTTAATATATAATTTTTATATATTAATGTTAATATATAAATTAACGTTAATATAAATAAGATATATATTAACGTTTATGTATATAAATTATTTATATTAATATATATATATATATATTAAAATATTATAAGTATATTTTTAATTTATAAATTATATATTATAATATTTTAATATATGTAATATTAACATGTTATATATATATATATATATTTTGTAAGTTTTTTATTTTATATATGTATAAATATATATATATGTATGAATAAAAATATTATATTTAATAGTATTCCTTATTTACATTAAAAATTCAATTATTCTAGTGGTTGTGATATCAGACCATAACTCATGGGTTAAAAATTCAATTATCCTAGTGGTTGTGATATCAGACCATGACTCACGGGTGACAGGTTCAATTTTTGAGTATAATTTTTTTAAAAAAAGAAGCCCAATTGGGGAAAAATCCTAAAAAACGTTAAAAAACTTTTGAGTCAAAATAAACATAAAAGATCTATTTTTTTAATCAACATAAAAGATCTACTTCAACATGGAAGCACACCAGAAGTATAACGTTACCTAGATAAGTTAAAATATGTAATTTCACATATAAACATTATCAGAAATTCGTGAAGATTTGTCCTTGGTCAATGACTAGACGTTTTTCGGGTTTGAACTAGCTTAACCTTTTTTAGTTCTTTGGTCCATGACATTTTCAAGTTTTGAATTTTTACATTAAACATTTGTTAAACATGTGATGATTGTTCAAATCGGTTGAAATGTCAAGAAGAAGAGAAGTCTTTTTCATTAAATCTTTCAGAGGAGATTAAGGAGACAATTTGGGACGTAAATTTAAAATAGAATTTGATTCACAATTCATCGTAGTTTCTTACGATGCAATTTGGTACATATTTGTACTTTTTATATATTCATATTTATATAAAAGAACTAATATAAAAAAATATTTTTTATATTGGTTTTAATGGTAATGATGAGTAGATGTCAAATCCCATATAAAAATTAATGTCCACCAATCAATTAACTATGAGGATGATGTATTTTTATCCTGAATATAATCGATGTAGTAAAATATGTAAAAAAACATAAATGGGGAGAACTACAAGGAATCTAGATTTGTGAAAATAACATAAGTCTAGGATTGGATGACGTTAGATTTCAGTTTATAAATCAGTTTCAGTTTATGAAACAGTTTTATGTAGGGGTGGGCCACTAAACTAGTTATTTAGAGTTGGCTAAAAGTTGACTCTATCCCTAAAAAACGGACTCTAATACAAGCATGGTGTCGGCATCGAAGCAGGTGCTAAAACATCTAATGCAAACATTGTATGAGTTTAATGGAAAATGCTAATGCGTCCTCTATAGTTACAAAGCTGCCTCGATCTCAAAAATGTGATTGCGTTGCCGCCTCGATCTAGTTCAATGTAGTAAAGAAGAAAAAATGCAAATGGAAAGTGTAACGCCTTGTTTTTGGTCAACCTCAGAATAGATGAAGTTGCGAGCATGAAAGCACTCCTGTGTCTCAAAATTCATATCAATTCTCAAATTCCTTATTATTAGAGCCTCATAATAACCATGTGTTTAAGTGACAATTAAATATTATTAGGATGACAAGTAAAAGCAAGCAATTTTCATAAAGCATGTTGGTACAATCTCTTTGGAATCTTATATGCCTAATGGCTATCAACCCTTGGGTGATGACTTAAGCTTGAAGGTTAGGATTTAGTGTTGAAACTAAAGCCCTATACCTAGCTCAAAGTAGCCACACATCCATAAACCTCGAAAAGCTATAACCCCCTAAATATCCCTTTTTGTTTGTAAATTTCTTGACGGTCGAGAGAATGGTTTACTACTAGTCTTAGATATGAATAAAGCCTCAAACTTGATAAAGAATTATAGTTTTAATAATTATAAATGGACTCCTTTTACTTTAGTAATTGCTAAATGGTCCCTATATCAAATTTCAAGAAAATTGAAAAAAAAGTTACAAGTCCATTCGCCAAAGGACAACATTCTTTTCCTTCTTTTAAATGAACCATGGCTCAATAAGCTTATATGTACATTGGTAATTGCTAAATGGTCCCTAGATCCAATTTCAAGAAAATTACAAAAAAATTATAAGCAAGTCTGTTGGGGATAAAAAAAAATTAAATTCCTAGATAAAACAAAAAATTTTCTCATGGTTGCTTTAGATTTTGAATAAAAAAAACTTTAAGAATATATTTTTGTATCAATTACTTGATAAGAAAATATTGGTTGATTAAATCAAATTGACACCCTCAATTATAGAATTAATATTAATATACTTTATTGCTAATTAAAAGCCTTGGTTGAGAAAAAAAATAAGGAAAAGCAAAGAGCCCCACATAAGTCATCAAGTTGGCAGACTTCAAGTGGACATGTTTTTAAGTTGTGTCCAAATTAGTCCTCATGAGGAGTTGAAGGTTGAGCACATGTTTAATTAAATAGTTTGGACAAGTTTTGAAGATTGATCAGTCATGAGACACTTGGAATTGCATGATGAGAAGACATGGGTAACTTCTCATGTAGTGGGAAAAAAGAATAACTTCTTTGAAGTTGATAGTTTTTAGGGGAATGCATAAAATGAAATTGAAAGACAAAAGTAGGGGAGAATGAATTTAGAAAACTCTAGTGTCCTAAAAGAAACACCTAACACATCCACCATCGCGACTATTGGCAATCAAAAGGATCTATGAACAACAGTTTGCTTCTTAACTTTAAATTCTTGCACCTTTTACCGTATTTCACCTTGGTTCTATTTGCACCTTTATTTTTACAGTTTTACTACATGTGCGATATGTATTATCTCTTACATGTTGAATCCTTGTATGCCTTGCATTCCCCACACTTGACTTTTGTTTACTTGAAATTACAGACTGTCTCGGGTGTGGTCTATGTTATTTTTCTGGTTGTGTTGCTATCGTAGCTTTCATATTATTTTATTTAGTTTATCTATCATCTACATCTTCTTCCTTACTCCACTTCTATTTTTTCTTTTAAATTTTTGTTTTACTTGAAAGACCTTAACACCATAAACCTGTGAATTTAAGAGCACAAAGAGGACTCTGATTCATATCCTAGATTGAATTTATGAATCAAAATGTTAGATAAAATTCACCTTAAATAAATTGGCATGCCCAATGGGACTAAATTTAAGATAATATGTGTCAAGAAATAGAAAACTTGAACAAAACTTGAATTGTATACGTTGTTACAAAGTGGAAAAAGCATAGGAATGACTAACAGTAAGCAAAGAGGTTCAAGTCATTCTCCTATTACATGGAAACACATCGTGTTTAGTTAAGCATAACCTATGTTCATGTGCATTGATAGACCTAATTATCAGAGTTTTTATTCTATGGTTACCCCTAAAGACACATAATTAGCATCAGAGAGGAATCAAATGACCATTACACAACAGTCGTGACCACCATCATCCTCTTCTTTCCATTTTGAGTTCTTGTGAGGATTCTTTTTCCAGGTCATGGAGTTCGAAGATTCAAGAGTTCTCCTTGATTACATAAGAGTCACTGGTAGGGAATCCATCAGGGTCAGGCAATGAAAACATAAAGGATTCCCAAAAAGGATTACAAAACAGATGTCTTAAGGCAGTATGCAAAATTAAAATTTTGATTTAGGGTTTACCTCTTGTAGACGCAAAGTGAGTTCCTCGATCGAAGCAATTGTAGCTTTGCCCTTAGGAGTCCACACGAGCACTCCCATCAAAAAGTGAAAT
This sequence comes from Clitoria ternatea, assembly GCA_037962975.1. Classification (NCBI taxonomy): domain Eukaryota; kingdom Viridiplantae; phylum Streptophyta; class Magnoliopsida; order Fabales; family Fabaceae; genus Clitoria; species Clitoria ternatea. Next base: position 186,517,674 of record CM075669.1, read on the forward strand.
TCCGAATGCTAGTACGAAAATTCAAGAGTAATCTAATTTCTGAGCAACAGCCTATGAGCATCTCATGCTCTATATATAGGCTTAGGTCTTAACCTGATGAGCTCTTATTAAACATTGGGCTCCTGACTCATTCTAGATGAGTTAGGCCCAATGGCTTTATTTTTAGTCTAACTAAAATAAAACTAACCTCTGGTGGGCTTACTCTATGTATGTGACCCTATAAGTAAAATATTCGGTTATATTAATAATAAACTATTTTATTATTAATATACAATAAGAGTGGCATCTAGCAATATATCATTATGTCCAAATGTTATTTATCATCGACATGACCTATAAGTGATAATTATTTTATATATTTATTCCTTTTGTCACAATATTTAATTGGGCCTAAGGCATGGCCGTCGTCATTCTTGTATGGCCCAATTCATTTTACTTGATACCAGAGTAGACTTTACAGAATAAATATCTAATATTTATTCATCCTAACATAGCCATGCATTTCGTTAGTCTCACTCCATCAAGTGGCCCATAGATATTACTCCTGTCACATAGGAGAGACAAATCCTATCTACATCACTCACATCCCTCTGTATAATTTGTCCATTGCCTAATCACAATCTTTATGGTCATCTTATTACAGATGATGTTTGATTGTATTAAAATAACAAACTCCTTATGTAGGAATCGTAGTAACTTTAGGTTGAAGGACTATATACCATTATCACATTCAGAACCGTTTATGACACTCATGTAACGATCCATGCAACGTTCTCATGGTGGGTCTGTCTAGTACAACATTACTCTTAATGTGTACCCATGTAATGACTTGATATCATATATCCATAATTTATGAGATCAAATCATCAGTACATTCACACACTAATCTTAATGTATTTACATGTCCCCATGTAAATACTTGATTAGGGACGTTTTAAGAATAATTTTCATATGACCTATTATTCCAGGATAAATAGTTTTAAAACAATCTTAAAACTAAAAATATTAATTTTATTGATAAGTTAAAATTGATACATTAATAGCTCGTAGTGTATACACCAAGAGTCACACCCCTTATGGAGGTCATGCATTTGAGTTGTTTTCTTTCTTTGTCCATAAAGTTAGGATTTATGTTTAATATGGTTACTTTTTGTTTGTTTATGAACATATGCAGCTAAATTCCCTTAACCTAAGAGGCTGAGGTGGATAATTGTGATGTAATTCTTTTGAACCCTTTACGTAGTTGTGAATGAGCATGATTTTTAGTTTAATTGTTCTCTTTTATGTATGATATTTTACTATTTACACTTCACTAAATTAAGGAATTGACCCCCTTTTTAGTTTAATATAATCGACTAGGATTTCAATGACCGCACTTTTTCAAGTTATTAGATATAGGAATAGAATCAAATGTATAAGTGATAAGTGAGACGCCCCAATTATAGGGCCTCAGTGATAATATTCGAATAATAAAACGAGGGTAAATTTTTTTACGATTTTCAAATAATAAAGTGTGGAAGAAACCACGAAATAAAATTTTAACAAGTAACCCCGGACCATTTTGAATAACCATCCCATATATAAAGATATGAGAGAGTGGATAGATTAAATCAAGAGTGTACCTTGGACAATCAATCTCATGATCGTCAACAAGGAATAGCAGAAGTGCACAATTAATTCATGAAGAGTGAATGGAAATGAGGGAAGGTTCAAGAGTATCCCATTAGTTGTTAAAACGTGTTAATTATACGCATATGTTGTTGTATAATCACATCATGACCAAACAATACCAGTCATACCCAAAAATAAAGGGAAATATGTGAAAACAGGGCCATAAATCGATTCAGACGCTTCTGGAGTCCAAACAGTGAAAACAGGGCCCTTTGAATCGATTCAAGCTCGCATGAATCGATTCAAGCGTTCCTGGACCTCATGAACAGTGATTCCAGTGAGCTTTGAATCGATTCATGTGGGGGCTTGAATCGATTCAAAGTACCCAAAATTCAGGAACAATAAAAACATTGTGTCTTGAATCGATTCATGACAGCACAGAGGCCATTTTATGCAGAAAAAGTCATATTTTTGGACTTCTAACCCTCTAACTTTCTCTCACGAATTCCAATGCCTACCAAAATTTGACATCAAATTATATACATCATTTGTGACGTGTGGCCACCGACAGCACTCAAAATTTTTTGAAAACAAGAGAGTTATGCGCATAAATGCGTTTTACTCATTTTGAGACATTTTTGTGCATCTCAAGGGCCTATTCTTAATGGAATTGACTCATTCTAATTTCTACAAATCACAAATCATGCATCTAAGCCATTGGGACCATTATATATCATTCAAACCTCACAAAACTCATTTTGACCCTATTGGTTCCTCAATTAGGCATAAAACCATGAAAACTCATCATATACCCCACGCCAAAAGCATTCATTCATCATTCTAATACCCTACTCACATTCTTATTCATACACAAGACTCCTACGCATTGTTAATAAATATAAACCTCATGGTATTAACATTCATCCATTGACATGACATATAATCCTTTAGTTTACAATCAATATAATCCATTGTTAGGGTCATTACTAAAAATTAGTCATTCAAAACACATAGGTCTAATTTTTACACATGACCCACAAATCAATATTCATGACCAACCATTTATCATATACAAAATAAAAAGCTACACTTATCAAGTGATTTACAAAAGATGCCAGCTGAAACACCCGATTTTCTAGACCCGAATCTCGATGTAATTAAGATGAATAATTAATAAAAATGCGAGTAAATTTTTCATGTTTGAAATAACTTTGAAACACCTCAACGATTACACCAAGACTCGAACCACAGAAAATCGAAGAGTGAGATTTAAATTTTATAACTGGATCGTAAAATAAATCACCCATGATTGTATATAAAATAACCGAGTTTACAGTGAAAGAAGAATATGTATACAAGGCACACGTCTAGTCCCATATATGAAGATATAAGAAGAGGCTCGGCAAAACATGCAAGCATACAACACAAGCCTATTAGGCCACAACCAATCTTACACATAAATCATAAACATGCATTGCCTTAAATATATATACACATGCATCATTATGGTCATACAACATACATCTCCATTATTGATATTCCATAATTGACCATATTCGATTCAACCTTAAAATCATGTATCATCAACGCTTATACATTCCCAAAATGGGCTACATGTCTAACGTCACTATATTCATCAAATGGGTAGGAATTCTATTATCCCAAACATTGATACATCATCCACTTATATCATTATTCACAATACATCCACCAATATCAATAATCATCACATCATTATATACATGTTATTCATAATGAAATAATTTAGATCCGCTGCCGGCCAAGGTATTCCACTACCACTATTTACTTTCACCAAAGCTTTACTTTTAAAATATCCTCATCCCATGATATCCCTGCATCAATGCTAAAAATGGAAAACATGGGAGAGTGAGTTATACATTTCAAATGACGAATAAAAATACAATTGAGATTATGTGCATATACATATTAACATCATGTATGCTTTGCTAAAATCATCAACAATCTTCATAATCTATTCATCTTAACAATATACATATCATGTATTCATCCATTCATTCATTACAAAGCAATCACATACACACATATTTTCTCATTGCCACAATGGGCCAACACCATCATTATCAATTATACATAAACATGCCCTTTATCATATTGGGCTATCACAACAGTATCATCATATCAATGTCTTTTCATTGTATTCATGTCATTTATATTTTCATGTTGTCTTTTAAGTATTCATTTACCCATCTCATCATCCACTACAACATTTTGGGGTTTAGACAACGCCAATGTTGTCAACGGTCATAAAACTATTCCTGTAGCATGGTTGAGGCTATGGTTTTTACCCGTACATGATTTTGTAAATTTTTGAATGGGTAACATAGGTGACCACTATTTTCTTATATGAGATAACGGTTTTTAACTGTGACTGTATTGAAGGTTACGGTTTTTTAGGCATTGATATATAAACAACACTTTTTTCTTGTTGCCATTTAATATTCTAAATGGGCCACGCCCAAAACCATTCCCTAATATAAGCCCGCGAAAAAATAAAAACTCCCGGTAGTTTTTTATTGGTTTACTGATTAATATAACTAAATATTTGTTAAAATATTCCTTATTATTACACTAAAATGTTAAAACCCCAAATCAGATATTGAAATCTAAAAACCTAAAACCTATAATTTTAATCTTCTTTGTTTCAGCTTCTCTGGAACTCTAATCCGCCCTACAAAAGGCACCGCATGTGCAGTAGAAGCAAAGGAGGTGGAAGCTTGTTTCGGCTTTTAACTCTCGTAGCACACTCTTCGCGACCTGTTTCCACTCTGTTCCACCGCTCCGATGAGTACGCAATCAGACCTGTGCCAAAGAAGGTATATTTCTCCATCCTTAATCATTATTATTCTATAAAAATGAAGTTGTTGTGTATAATGTTAAAACACGAGGTAAGAACCAGGTTGCGTTTACATGTCATATGAACAACTCAAGAAGGGTTAGAAATTTCATTAGCTGTTGGTTCATGTTTTGCGTGGGATATTGAGCGGAAAATTGACCATTTAGCGCATTCATATTTATATTCACATTAGGCTGTTGCCGAAGCATATTAAGAATACTTTATGCTAAAATGTTCCTTTTGACCTGAAGTTTTGTTTAAAACCCGAGATTGGTGATTCTTTCTCTGTGCTTCACTCCAGTACCTTTATTGCATGTTTGGCCTATGATTGTAGCTTTTAATTTGGAACAAATGTTCCTCTTGAACTACTCTAATATATGTTATATGCCTTGTTTTAAATAAATTTCAGCTATATGATTCTAGAAAGTTTTAATTGCAACTATGCTCCCATGTACTGCCTTCCTTTCCATGCTTTTCAACTAATCTCCATTTCATTAAATAGAATTTTAATCCATTACTCAATATTACAAAGCTATTAATAACATAAATATAAAGATGAAGAATCAAGAGACAATAAGGATATATAAACTTCAAGAAAAAGAAAAAAATAATGCTAGAAAATAATCTAATAAGCACATATCCAATAACAAAATATCAAATAGAATGAAGGCTGGAGCGGAACTGTTACTCAGCAAGCATATTTGATAGCTTACGGGTAATCAATAACAATGTTACCAAAAGTTTCTACATGATTGATTATCTAGCAACAAGGAGGAAGCATTAGTATCATCTTAGTATATTTATATCTTCAATTTAATTCATATCAAATTCTCAAATTCCCAGGAGGATTAGCTATTGAGTCCAAATTCTAAGTTTGAAAATGTTTGTTCTTAATTAGTGATTCCTTATCCAATAGTGTTTTTTTAGGCATCAATCCAAAAAGCTTATGTCACACATGAATGCAAAACAAAAAGTGGCATTGACTCTGTTTTCTCAACAATATGATTATTTTCATGAAATAGTTGTTTAGTTCAAATTCTCAATGACAATTGATTTGTATAAAAAGAGATAATATCCAAACCTAAACTTGTGATTGTATATTAGTTATGTATATTTTATTTTCTAGTAGTTTGTTTTTTGCCTATTAATCATTAGCCTTACTTTCTAGATACTTGTCATAAAAACTAATTACAATCTTCTTGCCCATTAATATTATAATGAATAAAACACAATTCATGAAAGTGGAATGTAAGGCACTGCTGACAAGTATTTATATTTAAAACATTATTTATATTTAAAACATAAAACATTATTTATATTTAAAACATAAAACACGGTATATAATAACTTATCATTCTTTATATAATTGACAACATTCAATATAATATATATTAGATATTTTTAGTGATAAAGTAAATTATATACACTGTCAAGAATTATAAAGTTATCAAAGATTATATTTAAATATCCTTTATTTGACAAGTTAAGAGCTGCATCACGTGAAGGTGATGTCCAGATAGCTGTGAGGATGATTTTATTCCTTAGTTAATAATTGTATCATAAATAATCTTTCATAAGAAAATTCGTTTGGCCAAATATGACTATTGATAGTTTTTATTATAGAACAAATTAATTGATTGACAGTAGTATATATATGTGGACTTTAATTTATATATGTGTGTGCTATTTTTATAGTATATAAAATCAAATTCAAGTTTAAAATTTCGAAGCGGTTACTTTATGGTGATGTGTCTGGTTCTTTTTTTTTTCTAGTTTGGGATTATTACATAAAATTTATTTTATACTTATGTTTAAAATTCATTCTAGTTATTATGTTAATTATCTAAGAAAAACTTCTTATTCCATTATCATTTAGTTTTCTTGCATATTAGAAATTTATCTTCAAATTATAACTTTTATATTAGAAATGTCAGTACAACCTTTTTCAAAATTTAATATTATTTTCATTTTTTATTGCAGGTAGTAATTCTTTGTGATTTGAAGTATAGCTATTGTTCATTCAAAGTAGTGCAACTGTGAAAAGTTTATCTATCTATTCTGGTGACACGTTAGGTAAGCCATTTATTCATTTTATTTTATTTTATTTTATTTTTTGGTGTAAACTTCACCTACTTTCTATATCAATATGGATGCTTGGTTTAGTCAGCATTAAATGTAGGAATAGAAATGTTCACTTTATGTTTACAATTTATAATTTGTTAATTACGTTAATTAATATTTCAATGAAAATGTCTTACTATATATGTTTTTCTTATTTTGTATGTATCGTGTCTACATATAGTGAAAGCCTTACTATATATGTTTTGCTTATTTTAGTATACTTGGGATAATGGACAAGACTTGGACAAATTTACCAAGATATTGTGATGAGTACATCAATGGTGTTAACTCATTCTTAGATTTTGCCTTTACTAGAGGAAAACCTCAAGGAGGAGAAATATTGTGCCCTTGTAGTAAGTGTAACAATTGTAGTTGGGAAAGTAGGGACGTGGTGTTTGATCATCTCATAAGCAAAGGGTTCCAAAAAGGCTATACTATTTGGGTTAATCATGGAGAAGGGATCACTCCTATGGACCTTGATTGTGGTAGCATCGATGATCAACATGAAAGTGGGGATGACATTGATGGATTGTTGTATGATACATTTAGAGACGTGATTAGAGAAGGAATTCATGAAGGACCAAATGAAGATGCAAATAAGTTCTATAGGTCGATTGAGGAGGCAAAAGAAGAACTGTATCCTGTAACATCCTGAATTTTAAAATAGAAGATTAATTAAGGGAAATAAATATTGGCAAGTTGAATTCGAATTGTTTAATGTCCCAATAAATTGAAATTAATTAAATTAAGATTTTTGGGAATTGTTGATAATTTATGGAGATCGATTAAGCTGAATATGAGCCGGTTGAAATATGGGTGTCGGACCAAGTGTCTCGGAATGAGATAATATTGGTCAGGGCTGTAGAGAATAATATTGGGAATCCGAATATATATTCGGAATAATTTTAGGATGAAGTATTGAGCCCAAACGAAGAACCTGTTTGTAGAAAAATGATGAATTCTAATAGATGGAATTAAAATAAACCCAAAAGCCCAAAATTCTTTTCCTTCTTCACGCTGGTTTCTTCTACTGCTGTGGAAAAACTTTCCTTTTCATCTTACTCTCCATTTCACTCTCATTCTTCTTCTCTTCTTCTTCCAAGAAGCTTAAACTCAAGAGGTGATCATCTCCTACCCCATTTTCGTTGAAGAAACTTGAAGGCTTGGAGTTCTCCCCTCTTCCTCCTCTCTTTTCCATGCTAATCCTCTTCTTCTCTTGAACCCATTTCGTTTGGGTGTGAGGTAAGCACTTTCACCATTTTTAGAAGGGATTGATGATGATATTATGAGTACTATGATTTTGGGAAGAAGATGCATGTGCATGGGTGTTTATTAGAGCATTTAATGCTCATGCCCTAGAATGGGATATCATAAATGCAAGTATTTATGGGAGGAAAATGGTTATTGGTGTATTAATGATGATGGGAAGTGAAGGCTTATGATGTATTAATGAAGGTGGATGGGTTTTGGAGAAAACCCTAACCTTGGAGTTTGGGGAAAATAGTTAAAGTTAGTTTAAGAATGTGTTTTATGGAGAAATGTATGATATTAAAAGATATGAATGATGGTGGAAGGAGTTTGGTGAAGCTTGGGGGATAGGGTTATCTTGTAATCCTTAAATTTAATGATGGTGGCTTAATAGGAAGGAATTCCCGAAGCCTAATAGAGAATAAAATGATATCCACAACATGTTTAACACATATTGTGACATTATAAATATGATTGTGACTAAATAGAATTGAATTGATGATTTGAGTAGTTGATTGATTAAGGTTTTACATGAATGTGAATGTAGGACCTATTCCGAACGACGAGGCGGGATCGTCTTATCAATCGGAATTCTTCTCTTGAGGTAGGAGAGGAGTCTAAATTCTAAATGCATGAATTTGAATGTTAGTTGATTGTGGTATATGGTGTTATGCATGTTAGCCTTGCTTGAATGTTGTAAGAAATGATGACTTATGGTGTGATGTAAATAATATGTTTGGCAACATGCTTTTGTGCATTTAGAATATTCATGGTGTGTTATGTTAAGTTGTATTACCATGAATGTGATATGAATGTTGATGTTGTTTGTTGAGATTGAGAATAAAAAAGAATGCCACCTTAAGATTGAAACTATTGTGAACAATCAATGTTAATAAAAGCTTGTGGTGATTTTGATAATGGTGTGATGATGTTGGATGATGAGTGGCATGTGTAGGATGCATAGAGCGAGAAATGCATATGATCTGCATTTGCATCCATGGCATACTGCATAGCCGCCATTGTGGAACATTAGGGGAATTCCCTCGGCCGACCCAGTGGGAGGGTGGCTTGGTGCACGAGCAAGTTGTATTTTTCCCCTGTGACTTAGTGTAAAGTCACGAAGCTGCCCATGTAGTGCTTCGGGGAGCTGCATGTGGCCGACCCTTGTGGGGGGTGGCTCTTGATGAGCAGGTGACCCCGGTGGTCTTTATGATCACAGCCGCCATGATTTGATATCTGGCCGGCCCGCAACACCATACGTGATATGTTGTGTACCGTGGTCATGGTGAAAATGGCCAAGTGTTGCAAGATGGGCGATGCGGTTTGGTACCAGTAAAACAATTGGTGAATGCATGCAATTTAATGAATAAGTGTACACATTTTACTACTGCAGTAGGGGTGTGGTTAAAAGATCACACTTGAATCCCACAGTTGATGTTGAAATTCCCACAGTCAGATCTGCAATTGTTGAAATAATCCTTTGTGCATATGCATTAGTTAAAAGCATTTACATATAGAAGGTAGTATGCCAAGGTGGTGATGGTGATTGTGAGAGGTGGTACAAATATATTTAAGACAACATAAAAGTATGAATACCATTTGAAAGTTGTTGTGATTATGTATATACTTGTGTGCTTTGTGTAAAATTGTGTTATGATGAATGTCTTGGTGTGCAAAGTATACATGTGTTGATACTTATTTACATGATCACTTGGTATTCATATTCATTCCTTTGGGATGTAGACTCACTCTCCCATGTTGTCAATTTTAGACTTGTGATGCAGGGCATTCATGGGAAGAGTAAGCATTTTGCAGTATACTTATGGCTGTGGAGGTAATTAGTGTACAGGGAGCGCCTTGGCCGGCGTCATATGTAAACATATCTATTTTGTATAGCAGGAGATGTGATGAATGTGTATTTTGGGAAGTTTAAATGATAGATGATTTTGGAGGGTCATGGAGGAAAATGGGAAATTGTATGTGTATCTCATTTTCATTTGTGACCCAAGTATGTATGAAGGTTTTGTTGATATTAGAATGTTTCTATATGCTGATGAATGAATGAAGAACTATATTTGATTATTTCTTTTATAAAGCTGAAGAAAATAAGAATTAATTCATATGTATGATTTTAAAGAGTTGAATGGAATTTAAGTATATGTAGGTGTAGTATCAATCTTAAATGACCTAAATGATAATTTAGATGTACTGCATGCTGATGGAATAAGAGGTAGTTTAATTTTTGTGGGTTGTGTTGGGTAAAATTCGAAGTCTGCATAATGTCTGGTGGTTTCGCTCAGGCGAATTAGATTCTCGCCCGAGCGAGAGCCACACCTGCTGGGAAATTGGTCTCTGGGCAATGTTTGCTCAGGCGAAAGTGGATTTCGCTCAGGCCAGATTCTCCCAGTATCAGTGTTTAGACATTGGAGGGAATTCGCTCAGGGGAATGGAGACTCGCCCGAGCGAGGGCGAGGGAATTAGCTACTGGACTGATTTTGCCCAAGTGAATGGCCATTTCGCTCAAGCGAGCATGTCAATAGAATCCATGTTTAGATACTGGACAAAATCCGCTCGAGCGAAGGGTCTTGGAATTAAAACTCGCTCAAGCAAGATGAGTGAACGAAGAATAGGTGAGGTCTTGGATAGGTATTGCCTGAATATAAGTTCTAAAAATAATCTAAGTAAATAAGTCAGGTTGAGGTGAATTTTCTGAGTGAATTTCGAATGACCCATGTCCGAGTCATGACTTTCCGAGTGAGGAAGTGTACATAACCCGAGTGAGAAGGTTCTTGAGTGGGATGGTTTGGGCTGAGGAGTCCCAAATGGGGAATCTCCGAGTCCAATGTTCTTGTTCCGAGTGGTGTGTCCTGATTTTGTATTCTCCGAGTTGGAGAACACCGATTGGTGTTACTCGGTGTGAGTTGCCCAGGAATTCCCTGGAATAATTTCACTTGAGTGAGAAAGAGAGGAAGTCGGATTGGTAACAAAATACCGAGTGAAAGCCGAGCAGACAATGGGTCGGTCTTGGAATGAAATTCCGAGTGAAAGACCAAACAGGGGTGAGTCGGTTTCTGGGGAGTTTCCCGAGTGAAACACTGAGTGGGTGAAGTCTCAGACTTGGAGTGAATTTACCGAGTGGATGTTGTGTGAGGGAGGACTCGGCCTGGACGGCTTTACCGAGTAGAGGATTGAGTGAATGATGGGTCAGTCAGGATGATCTTTCTGAGTGAGAACCCAAGTGCTTTGAGTCGGTTTTTGGAGAGTTATGCCGAGTGACAACCTGAGTGTTGGGAGTCGGATTTGGGGGGCTTTGCTGAGAGAAAACTTAAGTGTAGAAAGCCTTATTGAACGAGTGGATTTAGGCTGGGCACTAGAAGTCTCTCACCCAAGCGGGAATGTCTCGCCCAGGCGAGTTTTACTAAATTCAATTCTGGAGGTTTTTCGCTCAACGCTCGCTGGCTCCGCCCAAGCGATGCTTGAGTGTCTCGCTCAAGCGAGTCGGGATCCGCTTGAGCGAGGGGGACTCTGATGGTCCTGTTCGCGTTATTTATCAGTTTCTTCTTCTCTTCCACACTGTGATTTTATTCCATAATAAATTGTAAACACTATGGGATATAAAAACTGAACGCATTAATCCCAAAATGGTTGGTTTCTTAAACTCATTCATAAATTATAAACATACGTAATTTTCCTTCCGCTGATTTAATTGAGGAACTTTTCTTAAAGTTAATCCTTTTAAATTCACCCTCTCATATCTTCATATATGAGAGTGGCTTATTATAGATCCAGGTATTTTCTAAAAACGTGAAAAATTTACTCTGATATTTGGGGTGTCTCATATCCAGGTTGTAAAAAGTTTTCTACATTGTCATTCATGCTTTGAATGTATATGTTGAAGTGTCTACATGGTTGGAGCAATGCATCATTTACCGCTTTACTTGAGCTGCTAAAGGAAGCTATGCCTTGTTTAAATGTTCCCAAGTCTTACAATAAGACAAAAACCATGATAAAAGACTTAGGCCTTAATTATGAAAAGATTCATGCTTGCCCTTGCGATTGCATTATTTATCGTGGTAAATATGAAAATGAGGAGTTTTGCCCCATTTGTGAGAAAGCAAGATATGTTGAAAATCCTCAACTAGACTCAGAAGGCATAGAAACAAAGAAAAAACGTGTGCCTGTAAAAGTTTTGAGACATTTTCCGTTGATTCCAAGGCTTCAAAGGTTGTTCAGGTGCTCAACAACAGCAGAATCATTGAGGTGGCATGAAGAAGGACACTCAAAAGATGGGAAGTTAAGGCATCCAGCTGATGGTAAATCATGGAAAGACTTTGATCTATGTCATTCTGAATTTTCTAGTGATTGTCGTAACATCAGACTTGGGCTAGCCAATGACGGGTTCAACCCTTTTAGGACAATGAACATATCCCATAGTACATGGCCAGTAGTTTTGGTTGCATATAATTTCTCACCCTGGTTGTGCATGAAGCCAGAGTATTGTATGTTATCATTACTAATTCCTAGACCGAGTTCTCCTGGAAATGATATCGATGTGTATCTCTAACCTTTAGTTGATGAGTTGAAGGTGTTATGGGAGGAAGGAGTAGAAACATATGATGCATCAATGAATCAAACATTTCAATTACGTGCTGCTCTTTTATGGACCATTCATGATTTTCCAGGATATGCTATGTTATCGGGTTGGAGCACAAAAGGAGAGCTTGCTTGCCCTTGCTGTAACTATGAAACTTGTTCAGTATATTTATATCATAGTCGGAAGACATGCTATATGGGTCATCGTGCCTTTTTGGCTATGGATCACCCTTATAGGTTGGATAAAAGTTCTTTCAATGGTGAGGAAGATTTCAGATCTACACCATGTGCATTGGATGGGGTACAAATATTTGAACACTTAAAGAATTTTATCAACAGGTTTGGGAAGAAGCAAAAGAAGAACAACAACAAACCTTGGAAAAAAAGATCTATTTTCTTTGAGTTGCCATATTGGAAGTATAACACATTGCGCCATAATCTTGATGTTATGCACATAGAAAAAAACATATGTGATAGCATCATTGGAACTCTATTGGACATTGCAGGGAAGACAAAGGACCATTTGAATGCTCGTTATGATTTGGAAGATATGGGTATTAGAAAGAACCTTCAGCCAAAGGAAATAGAAGGGGGTAAAAAGGCAATATTTCCAAAAGCCTGTTTTTCCTTAACTACAGAAGAGAAATCTATTTTTTGTGGAATTTTGAAGGCAGTAAAACTACCAACTGGCAGTGTTTCAAATATTTCTCGATGTGTTCAAGTTGCTGAAAGGAAAATATCAGGATATAAAAGTCATGATGCTCATTTCATGTTACACTATTTATTGCAAGTAGCAATCAAAAGTACAATGAGTTATCAAGTGGCTGGTCCTTTGATTTGTCTCAGTTCTTTCTTTTGTACTTTGTGCCAAAAAGTTATTGAAGTGAGTGATCTAGATAATTTTGAAGATGAAATAGCTGAAATTTTATGCCAATTGGAACGAGTTTTCCCTCCTTCATTCTTTGACATAATGGTGCATTTGCCTATCCATTTAGCGAATGAGGTGAGATTAGGCGGTCCAGTCCAATTTCGATGGATGTACCCTATTGAAAGATATTTATGCAGATTAAAGTCTTATGTTCGTAATAAAAGCCATCCAGAAGGCTCAATTGCTGAAGGATACTTGGTGGAGGAATGTTTGACATTTTGCTCAAGATATTTGAATCCTAGTGTGGAAACAAGGTTGACTAGAATGACCAAGAATTATGATAAGCATGATTTAAAAGCAGTTGGGCCATCTAGTTATTTTTCAAGCTTGGGTCAACCTATGGGTGGAAAGAAGAAAGGCCAAGCATTTTCTCTGGATGATGTCTCAATGATGCAAGCTCATCGATACATCTTGTTCAACTGTGAAGAAATTAAAGAATACATTAGGTGTTCTTCTAACTCTCTTTACAACTTATTTGAAATTCTATAATATAATTAGTATCTTGATTAAAAGATATTTTTTCTTTGTAGAGAGCATGAGGACTATGTTAATAATCACGCCAAAGGAAGAAAATGGAGCAAAGCTAAAATTCAAAGCGAAGATTTTAGTCATTGGTTTAAAGCTCGTGCCAAGGATGGAAACATGTCAAAGAAACATAGAGAATTGTCTAAAGGGCCAAATTCTGTGGCAAAAAGATTTTCAGGATATATGATTAATGGATATACATTTCATACTAGGAAACATGATGCAAGACACATAACTCAAAATAGTGGTGTGACATTGGGGTGTGAAACTGCAAGTTTCGCTAGCTACAAGGATGAAAATCCAAAGACAAAAGCTGTTACTTACTATAGAATAATAAATGATATTATTGAGTTAGATTATTATTCTCATTTTAAGTTTGTCCTTTTTAAGTGTGATTGGTTTGAATATGAGGAAGAAGAGTATGGATTGACTTGTGTTAACTTTAATAAAAGATGCTACAAGGATGATCCTTTTGTGATTGCTTCTCAAGTCCTCCAATGTTTCTATATCCAAGACCCATTTGATGCAAATATGCCATGAAAACAATGCCTAGGGACTCTGATTTTGATGCTCAAGAATCTTATGAAAATGAACCAGTTGCGCATGTTAATGTTTTGAGTGTACCAAGAGATGGTTGTGAAATTCAATGGGTTAGGGAAGATATTCCAAATACAATTGCTGAAAAACCCATACTCGTGCCACCTCAAAATGAAGATGAAGAAGATTCTGAGTTTGAATAAACTATGAATCCATAGAGTAATTCTTTTGTGTTTTATAATATGCTTTAGACTATTCAGGTAACTTCTTGATCTATTTAGCTGGCTTTCTAATATTGGTTTTTTTTTTGTCAATATCTTTAAGATTATATGTTTGAAATAACTTAAGTTAATGTTTATGCTAATATCATTTTTTTTCACAGAAAATGCAGAGGGTTCAAAGTTCCAATGGAGGATTTCATTATCATTTCCCTAAAAATGCAAAGTCAAGTGCTGAGTTACTTTTAATGTTTAACAAAGTCAAACGTGAAAAGATGGTGGGATCTAGAGAAAGAATTCATGAAGTTGATGAACATGTTCAACAAGAAGATCCAAGGAAGAAAAATAGAACTAGCCTATCATTAACAAAAGCTGCCAATAACCAAC
Source organism: Clitoria ternatea (assembly GCA_037962975.1). Classification (NCBI taxonomy): domain Eukaryota; kingdom Viridiplantae; phylum Streptophyta; class Magnoliopsida; order Fabales; family Fabaceae; genus Clitoria; species Clitoria ternatea. The sequence continues at coordinate 186,532,717 of CM075669.1, forward strand.
AGGATCCAAGCAAGGTCAAAAGCACCAGCCTACCAATAACCAAAGTTGTCATCCAAGCAAATGGTTCCAATCCAAAACAAAGGAAAGAACCAACTGTTCAAGTAAAAGGCTACAATTTAAATCAAAGGAAAGAAACTATGATTAACATGGCCACTCAATCTAGAAGGAGATATTAGTCCAAGTGAAGCTAATGAGCAACTAGAAGGAGATATTAGTCCAAGTGAAGCTAATGAGCAAGCCAACAATGGTGAGATAGAAGGTAGTCATTTTATTTCTTATTCACTTAATAACCTTTGTTTATAAACTTACATAGCATTTATAAATTCCATACCTATATATAACTTTCTATGTTGTATAATAACAGGGAAAAAAGGTCAAAAGACACGAGGAAAAACACGATGTATAAAAATTCATGCAAGGTCAAAAGAGGAACGACAAGAAGTCACCCTAGATGATCAAAGGAAGGCAATTGGGCCAAATGAAAAAGTAGTATCAGACTTAGGTTACTTTGTGGGCACAATAGCTAGAAATTCAAATTTTTGTCCCTTAAATTACACAAATTGGAAATTGGTTCCAAATAAGGATGACATATGGGAATATGTCAATGTAAGAATACTAAACCTACTTCAGTTTTACTAATTTATAGTTGCTCGACTTGTTTATATTGATGGTTGGTGATGATTTATGTATAATGTTAGATATTTGGTTGTCTTATTTGTTAATAACATCATTCTATATTTGATGCAGTCCAAATTTGACATTCCAATTGAAGGAAAAAAAGTGTTACTTGCTCGTGTCAATGATGCTTGGAGATGCCACAAACACAATATTCGGAAGGAACATTTTGAAAAGTATAAAAGTACAGCTGAAAGGTTAAAACATCGTCCCAAAGAGATTCCAGAAGAACATTTTAAAACTAACGACGATAGATTCTTACTTTCATGTTTTAATATTTTGTTAACAAAATGTTGGACAATGTAGGCAATGTACCAACAAAATGCAAGGAACAGAGCTAAACAAAAGTTTAGGCATCGGATGGGACCTATCAAATTTGCTAGAATACGTGCAAGATTGGTAAAATATTTAAATATAAATAGTGATTATTATGTTTTTGTGTGTGAGTATGGACATTCATATGAGTACTTTCAATTTTATGTTACTAACTCTTGTTCAAAATGATTGTTGGATATGATTTAGTATGCTAAGAACAATGAACAACCTAACCAAGCTGAGATGTTCATTGAAACTCGTCAAAGTACAAAGGGAAAGCCATTAGATAAGGACACCCAAGATGCTGTTGTATGTTTCCTCTTAGCTTTAAGAATGTTCTGATGATATATGTGTTATTTAGATTCCAATGAACATTACATTTATTTGTATTAGGCTACTCTTCAAAATGAAATTCAGAACTCTAGTGAATCTGCCATAAAAGCTTTCCAATCCTTGTTTGGAAAGGAAAAATCAGGAAGAGTAAGTTGTATGGGTAGAAGTATCACACCAACTATTTTGAAGAAAAATGAAGAAATTGCAGCAATTAAGAAAAAGCATGCTGGTGAAATATCTTGTTTACAAGCTAAAGTTCAAGGTATGGAACAAGAAATGGATGGGTTAAAGACTCTTGTGAAATGTTTTTTGCTACAAAACAACCCAGGAATGGACTTGGAGTCCTTGGCAGCAAAATTAGGATGCAGTTTAGGTGATGCTAGTAGTGCACCTAATTTTTCAAGCCATGAAGAGGTATACCTTTCACTTCTAATTAATTATTCTAGTGTTGAAATCAACTTATTTGCTCTTAAAGCATTATTTGACAAAATAGATTTCTTATTTGTCCAAAGATTTTTTTTCAAGATGTTTTCTTGTATTTTTATCATGTTATACTAAGTGATAAATTGTTTTCAATGTCTTGAAAAAGTTTTTGGGTGGCTAGTTTGGTCCACTACAAGAATTACTTGATAGTATTAGGAATATGTCATGTTTATGTTAGTTGATGAGTATCTCATGTTCGTATATATGCCTTTGTGTGTTTTTGTATGATGGATGGGTGTCTATTATATTTTGTGCAGGGGGACTTTGTGTAATCTTATGTGTTTTTGGATTTTAATATAGGTGTATAGTCATTTCATGGTTTATTTAGCCTTTTGAAAAAAATATTGGTGAGGTGTATATATATACTTTATATATCTTATATTTAATCTAATAATTACCATATCTTGCAGGAAAATGATGTTGAACAAGAAGACTAGTAAGATCTAGTGGGACTCAAGAAGAATGAATTAATGTTCTTGAAGTGTTTAGTTTTTAGGGAATTTTTTGTCATGGGAAGAAAGTACTTGTGAATTGTAATTAAGGGGAATTTTATTTTGATTTAGTGAAGTAAGATTTTAGATTTACCACTACTACACTTTGATATTATTATAAGGCCTCTTTTGATGTATAAGCATTTTAATTAAGGTCTAATATTAGATAGAGTTTCATATTTTTAATGTATTTAAATGATGTTAAATTTATAATTATATATATGAATTAAGGCGTAACATATATAAGGATTAGGTGATACAAAAAATGAGCCAATTTTATTATCTATAACCATTTACTATAAATAATTTTTACAACCTTAATATTTCTTATGATAAGAAATGCAATGGTTTTTCTGTCCAAAAAAATGTTTTATAAAAGAAGGTAATAGACTTAAAATGTAATAGCCAACGGTTATATAATTGTTTCCTAAACAATTAGGCAACGGTTTTTAAACTGTTCTAAATAAAACACGCTACAGTTCACTAAACGTCGTAATTACTAATGCAACGATAAATAAATGTTCCATTTATCATATCATTTGCTACATGTGACTACCGTTGCATATAGATTACAACATTGAAAAAACCGTTGCATTTGTTTTCACTAAAACCGTTGTTTTCTCTAGTAGAAAAGCAACGGTTTTTTACTATCGTAGCCAGTAATCAGAAAAACCGTTGCCTATACCTATGGTAACGCTTAATAAAAGCACGGTTGGGAAACCGTTGCTTTAACTTTAGGAAACGCTTTTTTTACTTTCTCCAACGGTTTTCAACTGTTGCTTAAGAACAAAAATGTTGTAGTGATCATCACATCTCAATCTCAATCATCATCACCTTTTGGCATATCTCCATGCTATATGCAAATGCTCTTATGCTAATGCATATGCACAATGGAATAAACATCAACAATTACGGATCCGACTGTGGGAATAAATACCAAATGTGGGTCAAGCATAGGTGTGCTACTATGCCCCTACTGCAGTAGTATAATGTGTACATATATCTCATAATGCATGCATAATCACCAATTTTACTGGTACCAAACCACATCGCCCATATGTAGCGCTAGTCACCCCGTGACTTACGGATCAACAACATGGCCTCACCTACCAAAAGTGCTACGGGCCCCTCCCAAACACACATCGAGAGAGCTGTGCCCCGTCGGACACCGAGGTAACTTGCTCATCACAGAGCCGCCCACCCATTGGGCCCACCACATAGGGTGCCTCGTCACCAAACTATGGACAGCTTCGTGATTCCCAGAATCACTAGGGAACAACAACAATTTACCTGTGCACTGGGTCAACCTCCCATTGGGCCCGCCTATTGGAACCCTTAACATTCCACATAGACAGCGTATGATATGCCATTTATACAATGCAATGCAAATTAAATGCATTCTCACACTATGCATCCTACCATGCCACTCATCAACCATCATCATCAACACCATTACCACCATTCAATCTTTAGTGGATTTTATCATTGTTGGTTTTAGCCATTGTTTCATATTTTAAGTGTGGTATTTCATTTCAACATATTACATATATCATACATGCAAGTCAATACTTGCAACATTCACAATGACATCAGAAACATCAATACATTTATCAAAATCACCATATAATCTCTTAGTAGATTTTCATCTTATTGATCATTACCATTGTTTATACATTAGTGTGGCATCACAATAATTCATCAATATGACTTTAAACCACACATACAAGATCACACTTGTATCGAAAACAATGATATTTAACAATTTATCAATAATAACAATCATCCTTTTATTCAAGGAAATGATTAACAACATCATCCGTCATTATTCATTATCGATATCATCTCCGATTCATCGATTTATAATAAATACATTGTCATACAATTGTCCCTTCATTAGTTTCATCATCATTTAAGGGTGTGTACACAACCACAACATTCTCTTTTCATTATCAATCATCATATCATATCATTAATAGTGAATATTCATGTCTTCATAACATGTCTCAATCAATATCAACACCACTAAGACACACCATCATCACATACCCCTAATAAGATCTCTCGTTTTTACATAACAAAGGGGTTTGGATACTATTAAGCTCATGATAAATTTCAACATTAAGATATAGGAGGGAATTTCCTTTTTAGTCTTAAAAATAGTGGTACATGTCACAAATATCGCCTATTAGTACCAATTTGATAACCATAAAAAGTTGGGCTCAAGACCCTCTTAAACTTGAGTTTTACAATGCATCGGGTCTGGTAATTTACACCTCATGAGAGTTAGAAAACTCCAATTGAGGTAAACCCAATTTTCACACCTCCATAATATTATTATCTACAACTTTCATGAAGAAGTTAGAGGCCAAAAACGTCATTAAGATGCCCAAACGGGCCAAAAACAGCAAAGAAATCACAACAGTTGGAAAAACAACATAACAATGGCCATAAAGGGCTTTGAATCGATTCAAGCCCGTATGAATCCATTCAAGAACTTATAGTGATTCAAGACTATTTTGAATCGATTCAAGACAACAATTATGCAGATTTTGCTTAATTTTTCAACTTCTAAGCATCTTAACTCTTTCATATCAACTCCAAACTCTACCAAATTTTAACACCAACTTATATACATCATTTATGACGTGTGGCCATCGGCCACACTAAAAAATTCCCAAAAATGAGGAACTTATGTGCATAAATGTGTTTAGACCATTTTAAGGCATTTTTGTGCAACTCAAGGGTCAATTCTCAATGGAATTGGCCCATTCCAATTTCTACAAGTTTTAAATCATGCATAGACACTATTGGAACCATTCCATGGCATCCAAACATACTAAAATTCAATATGACCCTATTAGTTCCTCAATTAAGCATGAAAATCATAAAACACAACCTCATATCTTTGAGTAATTCACCCATTCATGGGTTTCTATCTACAAATAAATCATATTCATCAAAAGACCACTAAACATTCATCATTATCTCATATATATGCAATTCCCAAACATTCAACAAATGGCCAAGCCTATCATCCATCACATTATCAATCACCATTCAAGATAATCATGGAAAGGCAAGCATGAGTACAATCATATACATCTACCATCAATTATTCAACTCATGCAATTGAAATGTAAACTCTTCTCCTACCTCGAGAGAAGAACCGCAACGATTCGCATGCTCTAAAAGTTCTGCCACATTGTCCAGAATATAATCTCCTATCAACACATATAAATACACATGTATTTAATTCATGAGCCATCATTATCACTCAAAATTCAACATAGCTATCTTATCCTCCAATAACTATAATTAATCAATAAATTCAAATGGCACATGTCATGGCCTAAGGCCTCATCAACCCATAATGTCCAATCCACACATCCATCATAACCATTATGGTTTTGGTGTTCAAACTCATTATTATTCATTTAAAGGCCATACTCATCTATGGGTTCCTATGCTAATGACTTTCAACCACCTCTATCAACCATTTACCTTGACTAATGCCATCTTTCATCATCAACAATTATCCTTCCAACATCATTAACAATAGCCATACTCTAAATATTATACATTTCTACCTAAAATTAATCCTCAAACCAACATTACATGTTTTCCCCAATTTCTTAGGGCTAGGGTTTCATCAAAACTCAATCACCATTATTAATATTCATTAATCATCATCAATGACCATTCTTCCTCATCAATATCATTCCCTAACATTATTAAACACATTTCCCACTCACATTTCATATTTCCCCCAAATTCCTAAAGTTAGGGTTTCCATGAAAATTCAATAACCACCACTTATACTCATCATTTTCCACTCCATTAGGTGCTATTTTTGTTTGCCCATAATTACCCACTTAAAACTCACATTAAAGCACCCACCTTAGGGTTTCACACCATTAATGCCTCTCTTACATAACCCATATGGAATCAAACACTCTCCCAACCACCATAACCCAAAACCTAATGTTAGAGCTTAAGAAAATGGAGAGGAAACATTACCTCAAGCCAAGCAAAGAGAGCTCCAAGAATGGGAGAAGAAGTGCATGAAAATGAGAGGGAGAGGGAGAGCTTCAAACCACTATTGTCATTTTCTCCAAGCTTGAAGCAACCAAAAATGGAAGGAGAAGGGAGAGCACACCATACTCTAGGTTTTTAGAGAAGAAGAAGATGAAGAGGAAGAGGAATATAAGAGGAGAAGAAGAGGAAGTGGTTTTCCAAAGAAGAAGAAAAGTGTCATGAAAATGAGAGAGGAGAAGAGAGTTTTGTTTTTAAATTTTAACACCTCATTAGTAATTTCACCGTTTTATAACAAACAGGATCTTCGTTTGGGCTCAATACTTTATCTAAAAATTATTCTGAATATAGATTTGGATTCCAATAATATTCTTAACAGCCCTAACCAATGGCATCTCAATCGGAGATACTTGGTCCAACACCCATATTTTAACTAGGTATAATTTTAACTCTTAAAACCTCAACAAATTATAAATAACCCTTAAAAATCTTAATTTAATTATTTTAATATTTTTGGGACAATTATTAACCCACGTATAATTATTCACCATTTATTCCTCATATTTAATCATTTATATAAAATTCAGGATGTTACACCGGCCAAGGCTCACACTTTCTTTCCATATTTACCTCCATCATTGCTCATCCTCTAAAAAGTAGGATTTTCATTATACCTACATCAAACTTTAAAATAGCAACTAGGAGGTGAGTAACATATAACAAATGACTCAAAATCATACATTATGATGATGCCAATACATATATGCATAACATGTATTTCTCAAGAAGCATCATAAACTTCTTTCACACATCATCTCATTCCATTCAACATCATACATGTCCAAATCATTACATTCACAATTCACACATCAAAATCATGGCATTCTCAATAAAGGTCATCACACATTCAATGTTAGTACCATAACTTCCTTCCTCTTTATTTAACAATCATCCATCGCCACCACGGGCTACCAACTAGGCATATCTCCGACTATATGTAAATACTCTTATGGCTAATGTATATGCACAAAGAAATCAATAACAATTATGGATGCAACTGTGGGAAACAATATCATATCAAGTATTGGTCAAGCATAGGTATGCTACTATGCCCCTACTGCAGTAGTAAAAGTGTACACTTATATCTTAAATCATGCATGCTTAACATCATATTTTACTGGTACTAAACCTCTATCGCCCATTTGTAACACTAGTCACCCCGTGACCTGCGGATTACTTACATGGCCTCACTTGCTACAAGTGCTATGGGCCTCTCCCAAACACACATTGAGAGAGCCGTGCCCCTTCGGACACCGAGGTAACTTGCTCAACATAGAGCCGCCCGTCCACTGGGCCTGCCACATAGGGTGCCTCGCCACCAATCTAAGGGCAGCTTCGTGATTCTCAGAATCATTAGGGAACAACAACAATTTACCCGTGCATTGGGTCGCCCTCCCACCGGGCCTGCCTATTGGAACCCCTAACATTCCATATAAGCAGCGAATGATATGCCATGGATGCAATGCAATACAAATCAAATGTATTCTCACACTATGCATCCTAAATGTCAATCCACCATCAACACTTTAGTGAAATCTAGGTTCTCATTATTCTCAACCATCACCAATATTTATTGGATTTCATACACATACTAGTTAGTGGCAATCACAAATCATTAATTCACATATCATGGGATGTTCAATAACAATGTAATTAATACAATCATGGTTCCAAGCCATCACAACAACTCTCATTAATCACGAGTCAATTCAATATCATAATTATCATCCCACAAACATAAGCCACATAACACCATTCACTCTAAATACATTTCAATCAAGTAATCATCAAATCATTCATCCAAGCCAATTAGCATAACACAATCATATACACCCACATCACTAATGGATGAAATCAAGCATTTAGAGATATTACCCCCTCCTGCCTCAAGAGAAGTAGAAATCAACGCGGTCTGATGGTCCTGCCTCGTCGATGGGGTCGTTTCCTACATTATGCCATATACCACAATTAATTTTTATTTCAACTACCAAGATTCAAGTACTCATATTTATTTCTTGGTGTTTTATACCACTTCGATTCTTAACCTCATTTATTTCATTCAACCTACCACAAGTACCATGGGTTAGGTGTTTCCATTCATTATTATGCCTCTTCAATTCCATACCCAATAATGGGTTCCTACATTAATGGTTCCCAATAACCATTATCAACCATTCACCATCATTAATGGTTATTACCTATCATAAATAATATCTCCCATCAAAATAAATGCATATCCATCTATAATTCATATTTCCCCCAATTTACAAAGCTAGGATTTCATTGAAAACCTAACAACCAACATCAATGTTCAACATTTACTATCACCTTCCATACCATTTTTGTGTACCACATTGTGCCCTCATAAAACTCACATTAAAATACCCCACCTTAGGGTTTCTTATCATAAATGCCTTCCCTTAACATACCCATATGCATTAAACTCTCTCCTAACAACCATTACCCAAAACCTACAGCTAGAGCTTAAGAAAAATGATGAGGAAACTTTACCTCAAGCCAAGCAAGGAGAGCTCCAAGAATGGGAGGAGAAGAGCACAAAAATTGAGAGGGAGAGGGAGAGCTTTAAATCACCATTTTCATCTCCTCCAAGCTTGAAGCAAAAACGAAAATGGAAGGAGAAGGAAGGGCACACTACACCACTTAATGGGTTTGTAGAGAAGAAGATGATGATGAATGGGAAATGGAAAAGTGAAGAGGGAAAAGAGTGTTTGCAAGAGAGGGAGAGGGTCACGTAAATGAGAGAAGAGAAATGGGAGTTTAGTGTTTTAACTTAATCCCTCTCATTAAAACTTACCATTTTACAACAAATAGGATCTCTGTTCAGGCTCAATACTTTATCCAAAACTTATTCCAAAGTTATATTCGAATCCCCAATAATATTCTTAACAGCCCTGACCAACAGCACCTCAATCAGAGATACTTGGTCTGACACCCATATTTTAATTGGGCGTATAAAGCCTCGATAATTCATGAGCAACGCCCAAAAGTTTTAATTTAATTATTTTCAACATTTTGGTACATTAATTTAATCTTGGGTAATTATTTAATATTTATTCCCCATATTTCATTATTTATATAAAATTAGGGATGTTACAATAAGGACCTGACACAGTATAGGATATAAGACTTTTTGTTAGAGCCATTTTTAGGTCATATTCTTTGTATTTATTTCTTGGTTTTTCTTGTTAGGGTTTGAGAGTCATCCTTAGGCTTAAAAGCCAATTTTAATTGTATTTTTAGTCGATAGTATGAACTCTGCGATTTTAAGCCTTACATGGCCTTATTTTTGTGTTTAGGCTACTTTGGGGTCTTAGGAACCTAGGCCTCTTAATTTGAGTGAAAATTCTTCTTTGTCATAGGTTAGTAGTTGGGTTAGTTAGTTTAACTAGGGCTAGTTGTCTATAAATAGGTCTATGATTTCAAATTGTAGACATCTTAGATCATTTGAAAGAATTTGAATCCTTTTAGTGAAAAAATTCTCTTTCTAAAGCTTGAGTCTCTTAACACTCGTGAGCAAAGTCTTATCTTTGGAGCACCTCCAAAGTGGTAACTACACCTTGGCTTATCTTTTCTTTTAGAAAAGTGAAGCCTAATTCCCTTCCAAATCTCTTAATTTTAAAGCTTTTTTACTAGTTTTCTTTTAGATTTTCACCCATACCTATCCTTTTTATTTTCATGCTTGGCCTAGCTCTAAGGAGAAAATATGGTTTCACGAAGATTAAAGGCTTGAAGAGGTAGCATTTGCCTCTAAGATAATCCACAAGAAGAAAGTGTAAGAAGGACTTCATCAGTAGATGTGATCATAAGTACTTCGTATTATAACTTGTGTGTTTCCAATAGGTTATTTAGTTCATAAGCCTACTGGAACTTAATGCTCCATTTAACATGACTTGATTTTGATATAAAGGATACATATCAATAATATATATATATATATATATGTGTGTGTGTGTGTGTGTGTGTATGTAAAACATATTCGAAAAGAACTAAATGATGTAATAGGAAATGAGAAATGAGAACAACTAATAATGATCATTCGATCAAATTAAAAGATAAAATTAATTTAAATTAAAAATAATAAGATGTATGGTTCCCTACCTTAACTAACTTGACATCTTTTATCTAATTTGATATCATATCTATCAACTAATTTAATATTTATTCTTATTCACACTAAGCTAGGATGTGCAAAGAACCTAGAGGAATATTCTATAAGTATCAAGGTTTATTAGAATTAATGTGTCACTTAAAATATAATGAGAGTTTATAAGCTATATTTATACAACTCGAGCCTAAATCCAACAGGCAGTGTTAACCACTTATGATGGGATCATGGAGAATCATAACCCGCTACAATAAAAGGATGAGGGGGTACCGATGGGACCCCTTATAATCCGAGAGGAACATGAGCCCCCTAGTCACGAGTGTAGAGTGTAAGAGTGAGTCAAGTGACTAGAAGTCCGAGTGGACAAATGTAAGATCAAGCCGAGTGACTAAGAGATCTAAGTGAATGCAAGGCCGAGCTAAGTGACTACAAGCTCCGAGCCATGTGACTCTTAGCCACGTTCCAAGTGGGAGGCTCCTTCAATAGACATGGACTTGACAAGAGTTTGAAAGGTCTTTTGTGTTTGAGGGGGGAGCGTTAGAGGGATCTCTACAAGTCTTTGTGTGCCATGTGTATGGGAGTTGGTAACCATCATTTCATTTCCTGATAAAGTTTACTTGTGCGCAACCTTAATAATTGTAACGTTTCCCTAGGCTATTAAATGTATGTTTTGGGGATATAGCGTGTTGCATCATTGATGGGATTTACACTTTTTTGGCATTTGCACCGCTTAGAAGATCATGACCCTTGGTTGTGACTTATCCCTATCGCTTGATCAGTTAATCTAAAAGGTTACGACTATCCCTATAAAGCTTTCTTCTTCCCTCAATACTTCTGCTCTTGTTGTTTCTGTTTTCTTGTTGTACTTGCTCCTTTGTTGTTTTCCGTTGAACCTCTGTAAAAGCGCTTTCAAGTTTGTCTTCTTTCGAACCTCTAGCTTTCTAGCTTCCCTCTTTCTATTTATTCAACAGGTTAGTGTTTCCATCCTCTTCTCTTCTACTTCTCCCTTTTCCCTCTTTTGAATTCCATGGCTACTTATGGGGTTTCGTACTCTTGGGTGAGGGTTGAGGTTATGGCAATGCCTTTGTTCCTCCAAACTAAGGAGTCTGTTGCTAAATTATGGAAGGGTGGAGTGTTTAACCATTCTATCTTAGCGCCTAATGTGGAGTGCATGTAGTGTTTTCCCATTGATCGGGTTTGTCATTCTCGCACAGACCCTAGCAAATTAGACTTCACTTTCATTTACGAAACTTTTTTCTCTTGTCTTTACTTGTCATTTCCTTTCACCGAGTTTGAAATTGGCGTCTTGAATGCTTTGAGCATTGCTCCTACTCAACTTCACCCAAATAGGTGAGCCTTCATAAAGGCTTTCGAGGTCCTGTGCGGGCACTTTGGTCGTACCCTCTCTATTCCACTCTTCTTTTACTTTTTCAGTATGAAGATTCCTAAAGTAAGAGTGTCTATTGGGTGGGTTTCCCTGGATGACATCTTTACTCAACACCTGATACGGACCCTCGACCAATCTTACAAAAATTTTAAGGGTTACTTTTTTAAGATCCAGGTGGGTTTAGATTTTCCCGAGAAGACTTTCTTTATTATCCCGATGGTTGCCCCATGTTTCCTTTGTATGGACCCAAGCCCTAGTTCAATTTCGAGTATCTTGGGATGATTTATCCCTTACCAGGTAAAAGGATGCTAGGTTCCTCACCAAGGATGTAGGATTGTACTTCAGCTCCTAGGGGCTGATTGTCTTTTCTCCCGACCTTAAAGCCCCGGATGCTTGGATACGTAAGTGCGATACCTCTTTGCCATGTTTTTTATACTAACTTCATTTTTACTTATATGTTCTCCTATGTAGGTGATATGGCTCCCCATGAGATGTATTTTAAGGATTTAGGAAATATTACCAGAAAATAGAGTCTTTAAAAGAGGTACCCTCGGCTACTACTCCAGGTGGAATCTCTACGATGGGGGTTTCGTTGTTTGCCAAATCTGGCTTGATTCTGACTAGTGTCCCCATCTCCACCACCATTCCAATATCTATGGTTCCATCAAGGTCACATATGGAGAAGGAAGCTGGTCGTCAAACCAAAAAACAGGGCATATGGAAAGAGTCAACGGCGCCCAATGCCGGCTTTGCTCAACCTTCTGCCTGAACCTCTGCTGAACCTTTTACTCAAACCTCTTCTCAACCCACTGCTCAAAATACATCTGGCCCTCAGACAAAAATGATTGTGATGTCTGAGAGTCTTGAGTTAGTGGACATTTCTCTCACTCCCCGAAATAGGTTTTTAGCGGTCAAAGCTAACAAGACTTCTTCTGATCTTGCTACTTGATTTTTATATTTCTTTTGAAAGACTATTTTGTAATTGTACCCAGTAATGAAGAGATAGTTTGTGTGTGTTCTTACTTGGTTTTACTAGTTTATTGAAAGTAGATGTGATGTGTGACCTGTTGACTTAACGTAGTTTTGAAAGAGGATCTCGTTTGCCTCTGGATGAGCGTATCTTATCCGGGTTCTCTTGGATCGCTTTTCTCTGAGTGAGAAAATCTTACTCAGTTTTTCTTGACTTAATGTATTTTTCAGAGAGGGTTTCGTTTCCCCCGGATGAACATGTTTCACTCGAGTTCCCTTGAACTGTTTCCCTAGAGTGAGCGTGTCTCACTTAGGTTTTCTTGACTTAACGTATTTTTTAAGAGAGGATTTTGTTTCCCCTAGATAAACGTATTTTACCCGGGCTCACTTGAATCATTTTTCCACTCACTCAGGTTTTCTTGACTTAACATATTTATAAGAGAAGGTTTCGTTTCCCCTAGATGAGTGTATTTCACCCGGGTTCCCTCGAATCATTTCCCCCGAGTGAGCGTGTCTCACTCGGGTTTTCTTGACTTGGCATAAGTTTGAAATACTCTTCTTAGGAAAAAGATAAAATATTTATTCAATGTTGGACAGGGGCTCGTCAAAACCTCTTGGGAGAAAAACCCAGTGGGAAAAACCTCCCAGGTAGGAAAAAGAGTTCCTAATGCCTTTAGGCTATATTAGCTGTAATATATCTTTAGGTGTGTTGTATTTTATGTTCGTGGAATACTCCTACTTCTTAATTCTTTCAACCGGTACACACTCATCCTAAAGACTTCCTTTACTTGGTATGGGCTTTCCCAGTTAGCTGTGAATTTTCCCTATTCTTGGCCTACAATTGTTGTCAGCAATTCGTAAGACTAGATCTCCTTGTCAAAAAGGGCGAGGCTTGAGCATGGAATTGCATTTCTGGGCAGATTTTTGGTTGGAGGCTTGGATCTTCATGAAGGCTATGTCACGCTCCTCTAGGTTGAGGTCTAAGTTTTCCCACCTTCTTTTGTCACCCTCTTCTTTGTTGTAAGCCATTCTCTGAGGAGGGGCTCTCCTAACTCAACTGGGATCATAGCATCTACGCCGTAAGTAAGTCAGAACGGGGTTTTGTGTGGCACTGAGTGTGGGGTTATGACTGCCGAGTGATGAAAATGCAATCGGACGTAACTTATATATATATATATAACTTGTTACATTTTGTTCTATATTAATTATGATGCCAAACACTCACCCTTGCTCTTATTTTAATTTAGTAACCAGTGACAGGGAGGAAGCCGGAGCCATGAAGTCGCGCCAAGGGGGAGATCGATGCCAAGGCCCGAGTGATTTCGAGTGATTGTGTAGAGTATATGTGTGTATAAGGAGTTTTTGAGTGTTTATTATTATCTGTGTGCCAACTTAATTTGAATCGGATGCAAATTTATATTTTAAAATACATTGATCTATATGTTTTCATATTTTCCGTGACAGCCCATTAACTAGTGGATTCATTCCCGAGTGAGGGATAACCGAGAGACCCTCCTTCCGGGTGGAAGGTTAGGATGTTCCGAGTGAAGAAAGTGGGTAAAGATTCTGAGTGAAGAAGGTGTATTATGATTCCGAGTGAAGAGAAGTTGGATGTGTCCGAGGGGAAATCTGAGTTTCTTCCGAGGGAAGTAAGGATAGGGTATTCACCGAGTGAGGATATTCGGAGAAGTGTTAACCGAGTGAAGGAGGTTGAATTATCCCCGAGAGAGTTGTGACCGAGCTAAGCTTTCTGAGTGAGGGGTAGTAATGAGTCAAGTTTGGAATGTCCGAGTAAGAGGAAGTTAAGTGTTTTCCGAGCCAAACCCTATTGCCGAGTAAACCATTTTACCGAGTGAATCCCCATGTGAGTTCGCATGTGCGTCTTGTTCGCTTAGACTTCTGGGTGGCATTTGCTCAAGCGAGTCGGTACTCGCCTAAGCGACTCTCGGGTTTCGCCTAGGAATGTTGGGGTCTCGCTCAGGCGAGTGACCCCTGTCCTCTTCTTCTTCTTTTGCTCTTTCTTCTTCTCCCGCTGTTCAAACTCCATTTTACCGAGCGGATGTTATTCTGCGTGCACTCTTATTATCATTTTGATTGCATCTAGGTGAATACTATTTATTATCAAGACCAAGCAGAACCATTTCCGATCGGTTATTATTTTAGCATACTTTTATTTAAAGAATTATTTTAGAACTATTTGTTCATACTGAGCATGATTTTATGTAGCTAAAAGAGGTAAATATTATTTTACATTTAGACCGAGTGGATTAAATGTTAAAAGAAGTAAATACTAATTCATACTACGATAAAAATTTTATTCGACGTGAAAAATTTATTGTGAAAATAATTTGCCGTATGTAAATAAAAAGGGAAATTAACCTAGGATGTTACAGCACAGACCCCTTTTATACAAAAAATGCCATATTTTTGAACTTCTAACCCCCCCTAACTTTTTCATATGAATTCTAATGCCCACCAAATTTTAACACCAACTTATATATATTATTTGTGACGTGTGGCCACCGGCCGCACTCAAAAATTCTTAAAAATGAGGGACTTATATGCATAAATGCGTTTTACCTATTTTGAGGCACTTTTGTGCAACTCAAGGACCTATTCTCAATAGAATTTTCCTATTCCAACTCCTTCAAGTCATAAACTATATTTATGGGCTATTGGAACTATTCCATGGCATCCAAATATGCTAAAACTCAATATAGCCCTATTAGTTCCTTGATTATGCATAAACCTCATGAACATAATCCCATACTCCCCTAAGCGACTCTCGGGTTTCGCCTAGGAATGTTGGGGTCTTGCTCAGGCGAGTGACCCCTGTCCTCTTCTTCTTCTTTTGCTCTTTCTTCTTCTCCCGCTGTTCCAACTCCATTTTACCGAGCGGATGTTATTCTGCATGCACTCTTATTATCATTTTGATTGCATCTAGGTGAATACTATTTATTATCAAGACCGAGCAGAACCATTTCCGATCGGTTATTATTTTAGCATACTTTTATTTAAAGAATTATGTTAGAACGGTTTGTTTATACTGAGCATGATTTTATGTAGCTAAAAGAGGTAAATATTATTTTACATTTAGACCGAGTGGATTAAATGTTAAAAGAAGTAAATACTAATTCATACTACGATAAAAATTTTATTCGACGCGAAAAATTTATTGTGAAAATAATTTGCCGTATATAAATAAAAAGGGAAATTAACCTAGGATGTTACAGTTGGTATCAGAGCGGTTCTTTCTAGAGCCGGGTGTATGGGTCAATCCAGTGATTGTATGAGTCCTGTGAGGACTGGTTGTATTCAATTGTGTTGTGTTTTGCTTGTGCAGCTTGGCATAGTTCCCTTGGCACTCCATTGGCGTGGCATTTTATGTGTGTGAGTTAAATTTCCGACTCCTTGGTTGGCACTGGTTATTAATGGTGATGTCTTTGCTCATTGTAGAATTACAATATGGCCGAAGGAACCAGTTCCGGTGGAGGAGACGATTTCTTCTCCAAATTTACCCAGTTGATGAGTAGGACCGAGTCTGGTCCCACTCTGGATAAATTCCTGAAAAGGAATCCCTCGGCCTACAAGGGAGGACACGATTATGATGGGGCATACATTTGGATCAGGGACATAGAGCAGGTCTTTGAATACTTTGAGTGCTCGGAAGAGCAAAAGGTTTTGTTTGCCACCTACCAATTAAAAGATGAGGCTAGAGTACGGTGGACTCGGGCGAAGGTACAGATAAACGCGGCAAATGAGCCGCTAGTATGGGCAAATTTCTGAAAGAGATTCCTTGTTAAGTAATTCCCGGATAACTACAAAATTCAGAAGGAAATGGAGTTCCTGAAGTTGGAGCAAGGCCGGCTGTCTGTGGCCGAGTACACCAGCAAGTTCGACGAGCTGTGTGATTTTTACCATCCTTTTTCGTTGGAAGGGACTGAGGGCAGCAAGTGTGCTAAATACGAGGCTGGACTATGGATTGAACTCCGTAGTGTAATTGTACCGATGGAGATTCGGGACTACCCGACTCTGGTGAACAAAGCTAGACTGGCCAAAGAGGTGCAGTTACAACGGACATCTTAGCCGAGAGACAAAAAGCCACTGAAAGCAAAGGGCTTCAGCTTCAAGAGGATGGGCCAATTCTTTCGGGGTGGCAAGTCTTCTGCTACTTCTTCATCCTCTTCCGGTCGGGGCTCTACTGGCCAATCGGGTAATCTCTCTGGTAGTCGTGCATGCTACAATTGTGGCCAGGAGGGCCATATTTCAAAACACTGTCCAGCCAATCAGATTGTATGCTTTCAGTGTGGACAGCCGGGGCACCTTAGGTCCGATTGCCCACAGAGGCAGCAGCAGAGTAGGCAAGGCAACCGAACCAACCCTTCTGGGACTCGGGGTGCCAATTTTTAGAGAGGAGGCAGACATGGTGCTGGTCAGGGAGGCCAACAATCGGGAAGATCTGATGCCCAGTCCAGTGGTGCCTAGAATGCTATGACCGGGCGGGTATTCACTTTTGATGCCTCGGAAGCCACGAGGAATGACAACTTGGTGCAGGGTAAGTGCCTCATCTGTGGCTATCATGTTGATGTAATTTATGATTCGAGCGTGACCCATTCATTTATTTCTGAGAGTTGTGTGCGACGGCTTGGTTTACCGATCGGTTTAATAGAGAACGCCCTTATTGTTTCCACTCCAACCGGTTCCACTTTTCATGCAACCACCGTGTGTAGAGATATGCTGATGCAAATCGAAGACCGTACTTTCCGAGTGAACTTTATCTGTATGCCGTTGAGTAACTTAGATGTTATTCTAGGTGTCGATTGGCTAGCTGCTAACCATGTGATGGTCGACTGCTATCGGAAGAGTATTGTTTTCTTTCAGGAACTCGACACAAAGGATGTGGTGAGTGATGTCTCAGCCACATATGTTATTTTATTTGCTTCGGAGGGTCGGTATAACCTTCTACCGAGTGATATTCCAATTGTTTGTGAATTTCCTGATGTTTTTCCAGAAGAAATTCCAGAGTTGCCTCCCAGTCGGGAGATTGATTTCTCTATTGACTTAATTCCCGGGGCAAAGCCTGTGTCCCGAGCGCCATATAGAATGTCTTCGATGGAATTGGCCGAGGTAAAGAAACAAGTAAATGGACTGTTGGAAAAAGGTTTTATCCGACCGAGTGCTTCACCATGGGGCGCTCCGGTGTTACTGGTAAAGAAGAAGGACGGTAGCATGCGAATGTGCATCGATTACCGATAGCTGAATAAATTGACGATTAAAAATAAATATCCATTGCCTCGGATTGATGACTTGTTGGACCAATTGAGGGGCGCTATTATGTTTTGTAAGATCAACTTGAGGTCGGGATACCACCAGATCCGAGTGAAATCGGAAGATATTTCGAAGACAGCGTTTCGGACTCGGTATGGGCACTTCGAGTACATTGTAATGCCCTTTGGAGTGACGAATGCCCCTGCCATCTTCATGGACTATATGAATCGGATTTTTCAACCATACTTGGACCAGTTTGTGGTGGTATTCATTGATGACATCCTGGTGTATTCGAGGTCGGTTGAGGAGCATGCTCAATACCTTCAGACCGTTCTGTAGATACTCGGAGAGAAGAAGTTGTATACTAAACTATCCAAGTGTGATTTCTGGGAAAGTAGTGTGTAATTCTTGGGACATTTAATTTCCCGAGAGGGCGTCTTGGTTGATCCGACTAAAATTGAGGCGGTTATGGCTTGGGAGAGGCCGAGGTCGGTAACTAAAATCAGAAGTTTCCTCGGATTAGCTGGATACTATCGACGTTTCATTGAAGGGTTCTCTCGGATAGCACTTCCTCTGACTCGGTTAACAAGGAAAGAGAGTCCTTTTGTGTGGTTGGAAAAGTGCGAGTTGAGTTTCCAGACCCTCAAACGGTGTTTGACGACTGCCCCGGTGCTTGCATTACCCGATGTAACACGGGAATTTGTGGTGTATTGTGATGCATCCAAGTTCGGTTTGGGATGCGTGCTGATGCAATCCAACCGGGTGATTGCCTATGCTTCCAGGCAATTGAGGCCCCATGAATCGAATTATCTGACCCATGATCTGGAACTAGCAGTAGTAGTGTATGCATTAAAGATTTGGCGTCATTACCTTTATGGGTCCCGTTTTGTGGTGTTCAGTGACCACAAAAGCTTGAAGTATTTATTCGACCAAAAGAAGCTAAATATGAGGCAGAGAAGGTGGGTGAAGTACTTGAAAGATTATGAGTTCAACTTGAGGTACCACCCGGGTAAAGCGAATATTGTTGCCGATGCACTGAGCAGGAAGGTGTTGCACGCGGCTTATTTGATGGGCAGAGAGCAGGAATTGCTGGAGAGCTTTAGGGATATGAACATTGGAGTTGTTATGGACGCTCCAAATCGAATAACGGTCGGAATGTTGAAGATCTCCAACGAATTTCTGGAGTCTATTGTTGCTGCTCAGAAAGACGATGAGGAGTTGCTGAAACAGATTGACACTCAGGCTCGAGGCAAGGATATGGAGTTAACTCGGGGTAATGATGGGATATGGAGATTCCGGGACCGAGTGGTGGTGCCTGCACATGGAGATTTCAGGCAAGCTGTGCTACCTAAGGCACACAGGAGCTCTCTGAGTATTCATCCCGGTGTGACGAAAATGTATCATGACTTGAAGAAGGAATTCTGGTGGCCGGGCATGAAGAAGGCAATAACCGAATACGTGAGGTCCTGCGTGATATGCCAAAAGTGCAAAGTCGAACATCAACGACCCCCAGGTTTGCTTCAACCCCTAGAAATTCCGATCTGGAAATGGGAAAGCATCACTATGGACTTCGTATCCGGGCTACCTCGCACCCGAACCGGGTGCAACGTGATTTGGGTAATTGTTGACCGACTAACCAAGAGTGCCCACTTCCTGGCGATGAATATGAAATGGTCGCTGGACTGATTGGCTAGGTTGTATGTTGCTGAGATTGTACGACTGCACGGTGTACCCTCAAGCATTATTTCTGATCGGGATCCCCGATTCACTTCAAGATTTTGGGGGAGCTTGCAACGAGAACTGGGTACTGAGCTCAGGTTGAGCTCGGCGTACCATCCCCAGACCGATGGCCAATCGGAGCGGACAATACAGACTCTCGAGGATATGCTGAGAGCATGTGCGTTGGAGCAGGGCGGATCATGGGAGAAATACTTGCCTTTGGTGGAGTTTTCATACAATAACAGTTATCATAGCAGCATTGGGATGGCTCCATATGAAGCTCTTTATGGTCGGAAATGTCATACTCCATTATGTTGGAATAAAAATGGCGATGCCATTCATCTGGGGCCCGAGCTAATTCAAGAGATGAACGAACAAGTTGCTTTAATCTGGGAGAAGATAAAAATTGCCCAAGACCGACAAAAGAGCTATTATGACAATCGGCATAGGCCGCTTGAGTTTCAAGTGGGCGACTGGGTGTTCCTGAGGATTTCACCGACTAAAGGTGTAGGTCGGATTTTGAAGAGCCAAAAGCTTAATCCGAAATACATTGGGCCATACCAAATACTGGAACGGATTGGTGAAGTTGCTTACCGACTGGATCTTCCCCAGTCATTGACTAACATCTACAACGTGTTTCACGTATCGCAACTTCGAGCCTACATTCCGTACGACACAATGATTGTACCGAGTAACACCATTAAATTGAAGGAAGACCTGACGGTGGAAGCTGTACTGATCAGTACTGAGGAGCATCAAATGAAACGGTTAAGGAGCAAGGAGGTGCCATTGGTGAAGGTGAAATGGAAGAATTTGAATTGGATGAACTACACTTGGGAATTAGAATCGGATATGAGGTGGATGTACCCCCATCTTTTTCAATCGGAACACTGATTTTGGGGACGAAATCCCCTTTTAGGGGGGTGGATGTAACATTCCTGGTATTTTAATAAAAATTATGGAGAGTGAAAAATATTAGCAAATGTTTTAGAGATTTATTTATTTGATCTGCCTGAACCGGGGTCAAGGAATCCGGTGTCGGGCCAGTCTCAGATGTGAGGACCAAACGGTGTTGAAGATCGGTTGTACAAGGGAGAACGGTCAAAGACGTGTTGTCTTGTGACTGGTGCTTATCCGGTGTGCCTGGAGTGGTCTTGGATTAACCGGTGTGAGGAGAACGCCTAACTCGGAATTATAGTCCGGATCAACCTCTTGTATGGTTGAGGCAAATGGATATACATAACAAAGATGTAAGGATGGATGAAGTATCCGACCTCTCAAGTGTTAGCTCGGATTACCGAGGTGTGGGCCCTACGCATGGACACCGGTTGGCCGGTATCCAGCTCAGATCGATACTCTTATGAAGTATCAGACAGTTGCGAATAATTAAACATTGTGAAAGCAAATAAGCGTAGTTGGTCGGTAATTATAAAAGAATCCAATGTGATGAAATTGATTAAGAACTTTTAATGAGAATGCAAATGAAATAGGGGAAAAGGTTGTCTTGCCCCTGAGCTTTATATAAAAGGAAATTCTCTCTCTCTCCTCTTCATTATTCACGAATCACTTCTTCTTCTTCTTGGTCTGTTCTCCTTCTTCTTTGTTTCCTCCTCCCTTGTTGCTGAGTTGCATGCGCCGGAGGAGGACTCCATTCGTGTTAAAGCTTCAATCAAACCCCATTCCTATGATCGTGGCCTCAAGGTGAGTCTACTGACCCGTTTTATTTATGGCTCCTTATCCCTTTCATTTCTCTGGTAGCCAAGGGCCATGCATGGCTGTATTCGAGTCTGTTCTTCACTCTTTTGGTGAGTGTGAGCTCAAATGTGGCCTAAGGGCTGAGGGCGTTGAGTTAACGGGTTTTTACATTCTGACCCGTAGGTAGTAGATTAAGCAACGAAAGGCTGAGTGACGGAGCTGAGACTACGAATCCTGTGCTCAGAGGAAGGGACCGACACCGAGAGCAGATCATCGAAGCGTGGAATCGAGGTAAGGGGGTGTTCGGGGTATGATTAATTAGAATAGGACTTACCTCCAATCCGAGCTGTTGAATGGTATGAACAGAGTAAGGAAACGTTATTGAATACTGTTGCGTGCCCGTGTCTGTACATATGTGACTGTGTACACCGATCGGTTGAAGATCGGGTGTGTGGTTGAGTTAATCGTGTCATGAGCTTGGAATATTTAATGCTGAAGTTGTATGTGTATGCATGTGTGTGTGTATGGTTTACAATGGCATGAAATAAGTGATGATTGTGGTAATCGGTATGGTATGTTGAGGGGTTTGACGAGTCGGTCGCCCTACGCTGTGAGCACAGGTCAGCTTCTGACAGTTGCAAGTGGTAATCGGAATGATATGTTTATTTATATGATGGAATGTGATTATATGGTGAAGGACGACCAACGGTATGAACTACCCTGTTTTGGCTTCAGTGGTCAAGTCGGACCCAGTTAAGCTACCCAGAGGTCTTTGACCCAGTGGTTGAGGGGGAGCCAAGTCCGGCTCAGTGAACCAAGTTGGGTTCACGGGATGTCAAGTCAGACTCCCAGCTGAAGGTCGATCCTTTAGTATCTGGATACTAGGCGTCAAATTTTATCTGAGAGTCAGTTGTGATAATTGATGAACTATAAGTTGTGATGTGTAGATTTACTGAGTGACATTTGTTATATTTGCCGAGTGACGTTTGTTATATTTGTCGAGTGCATTTGTTATATTTACCGAGTGGCATTTGTCGTATTTGCCGAGTGAAGTTTGTTCTATTGGTTGTGTATGATGTATTATGACTGCCGAGTGATGAAAATGCAATTGGACGTAACTTATATATATATATATATGACTTGTTACATTTTGTTCTATATTAATTATGATGCCAAACACTCACCCTTGCTCTTATTTTAATTTAGTAACCAGTGACAGGGAGGAAGCCGGAGCCATGGAGTCGCGCCAAGGGGGAGATCGATGCCAAGGCCCAAGTGATTTCGAGTGATTGTGTAGAGTATATGTGTGTATAAGGAGTTTCCGAGTGTTTATTATTATCTGTGTGCCAACTTAATTTGAATCGGATGCAAATTTATATTTTAAAATACATTGATCTATATGTTTTCATATTTGCCGTGACAGCCCATTAACTAGCGGATTCATTCCCGAGTGAGGGATAACCGAGAGACCCTCCTTCTGGGTGGAAGGTTAGGATATTCTGAGTGAAGAAAGTGGGTAAAGATTCTGAGTGAAGAAGGTATATTATGATTTCGAGTGAAGAGAAGTTGGATGTGTCTGAGGGGAAATCTGAGTTTCTTCCGAGGGAAGTAAGGATAGGGTATTCACCGAGTGAGGATATTCGGAGAAGCGTTAACCGAGTGAAGGAGGTTGAATTATCCCCGAGAGAGTTGTGACCGAGCTAAGCTTTCTGAGTGAGGGGTAGTAATGAGTCAAGTTTGGAATGTCCGAGTAAGAGGAAGTTAAGTGTTTTCCGAGCCAAACCCTATTGCCGAGTAAACCATTTTACCGAGTGAATCCCCATGTGAGTTCGCATGTGCGTCTTGTTCGCTTAGACTTCTGGGTGGCATTTGCTCAAGCGAGTCGGTACTCGCCTAAGCGACTCTCGGGTTTCGCCTAGGAATGTTGGGGTCTCGCTCAGGCGAGTGACCCCTGTCCTCTTCTTCTTCTTTTGCTCTTTCTTCTTCTCCTGCTGTTCAAACTCCATTTTACCGAGCGGATGTTATTCTGCGTGCACTCTTATTATCATTTTGATTGCATCTAGGTGAATACTATTTATTATCAAGACCAAGCAGAACCATTTCCGATCGGTTATTATTTTAGCATACTTTTATTTAAAGAATTATTTTAGAACTATTTGTTCATACTGAGCATGATTTTATGTAGCTAAAAGAGGTAAATATTATTTTACATTTAGACCGAGTGGATTAAATGTTAAAAGAAGTAAATACTAATTCATACTACGATAAAAATTTTATTCGACGTGAAAAATTTATTGTGAAAATAATTTGCCGTATGTAAATAAAAGGGAAATTAACCTAGGATGTTACAGCACAGACCCCCTTTATGCAAAAAATGCCATATTTTTGAACTTCTAACCCCCCCTAACTTTTTCATATGAATTCTAATGCCCACCAAATTTTAACACCAACTTATATATATTATTTGTGACGTGTGGCCACCGGCCGCACTCAAAAATTCTTAAAAATGAGGGACTTATATGCATAAATGCGTTTTACCTATTTTGAGGCACTTTTGTGCAACTCAAGGACCTATTCTCAATAGAATTTTCCTATTCCAATTCCTACAAGTCATAAACTATATTTATGGGCTATTGGAACTATTCCATGGCATCCAAATATGCTAAAACTCAATATAGCCCTATTAGTTCCTTGATTATGCATAAACCTCATGAACATAATCCCATAAGTTTTAATAATTCATCCATCTATGGATTTCTACGAATAAATAAATCATGCCCATCTAGGGACTTGAAAACTTTCATTGTCATCAATCATACACATGATTCTCAATGTCAATATATTTCCAATTATGTCATTCATCACATAACTAATACAACTATGGCAAGGCAAGCATGAGTAACAACACATACATTAATCATCAATTATTCTACTCATGTATTTGGAATGTAAAACTCCTCTCCTACCTCGAGGGAAGAACCGTAATGATTCGCAAGCTTCGAGTGTTCCACCACATTGCCTGGAATACCATCTACACATTTCTACATATATATACATACACTAAATTAATGAGTCATCCCAAGGCATCATCATAAATTCAAGTAATTGACATTAAAATTTAGAGTTTAAAATCAAGTCCTAGACTTGTTAAAACACCTATTCACATACTTGTGTTAGGCTTCGGGAATTCCTTTCCCAAAACCGAGATTTTTTAAATCTCAAAAAGGTTAACTTTACCCAATAGCAACAAGATCCCATCCCTTATTCATAAGGCATCCAACACCTTATAAATCATCTAATTGCCATCATTGTCACTTAAATTCATCATAAGCCATCTTAGCTTTATTCAAGGCCATCAACAATCACAAGTGATACATATCATGGCCTAAGGTCTCATCAAATCCTTATCACCCATAATCTCATTAGTCTGTCACAATCCCTATGACCTTAATATTCACATTCATTCTTACACATTTCATAACAACATCCATCCATGAGTTTCATCCTCTATGTTTCACCATTTCTATCACTACCCATCATC
Organism: Clitoria ternatea; assembly: GCA_037962975.1. NCBI lineage: Eukaryota > Viridiplantae > Streptophyta > Magnoliopsida > Fabales > Fabaceae > Clitoria > Clitoria ternatea. The sequence goes on from CM075669.1 coordinate 186,557,811, forward strand.
ATAAATAACAACACTTCCATTAAATATCATTTATTCACTTTTAATTCAATCCCCTTAGTCATAACATATACATTTTCCCCAAATTCTTAGGGCTAGAGTTTTCTTCAAAATCCAACCATCATTACTAATAACCATCTACCATCATCATAAACAATATCCATATGTAAAATATCATGAGTTTATACTTAAAATCATTTCTCACAGCATCACTATTTATTTCCCCCAATTCCTAGAGTTAGGGTTCCATTAAAATCTAACATTCACCATTAATAATCATCATCTTTCACTTCCAACATTGAAATTTTCATATACCCCTTTACACCCACACAAAAACACACATAAATCACACCCTACCTTTGGGTTTTACATGAAAATGGCTCCCATTCCTAATCAAATAGAAACCAAAACCTATGGCCAAAAACATCAAAAGAATGGAGAAATTTTACCTCAAGCTCCAAGCTATCCCAAGCCCTAACATGTACATAAAAATGGAAGGAGAAAAAGAGAGCTTCTAAGCATTTGAATCACCTCCAAAATGAAGAAGAAGAGGCATGGTTGGTTGGGTATAGAAAAAGACTCATAAAAATAGTGAGCTTTGTAGAAGAAGAAAAGAAAAGAGAGAGCTTGTGTCAGGGAGAAGAGAAGTGACGAAAATGAGGGAGAGGGAGGAGAGGTTATGCGTGAAAAATAAGGGAGAGGAAGAGGGAATCAAGTTAAATCTTGGTCCATCATTAAAATGTTTCCCATTTTATAACAAATAGGATCTCAGTTTGGGCTCAATACCTAATCTAAAAGTTATTCTGAAGACATATTCGGATTCCCTATAATATTCTTAACAGTCCTGACCAACGGCATCTCAATCGGAGATACCTGATCTGACTCCCATATTTTAACCGAGTATAATTTTAACTCCTTATATCTTAATAAATTATAAATATCCATAATAAATCTCAATTTAATTATTTCCATATTTTTGGGACACTTATTAACCTATTTATAATTATTTAATATTTATTCCTTATATTTAATCATTTTTATAAAATTCGAGATGTTACATCGGTTACAAGAAAATCCTTCTTCCACTGGAAGGGGATATGGAATCTGGCCAGGGTCTCCCCGACAGCCTAAAGAAATTCTGATATACTGGAATGGAAACAAAGAGCGTCAGTAACAACAGGATAGATTTTTTCCAAGACATTTGGGGTAGGTTTAGCCATGCCTTCCTCCTCCTATGGGCCTCGGTTAACTTTGACCCTGGTCGCAGCTGGTTGAACCTTTTCCTTTTTCGGCTCCCAGTTGGAGAGGTCGGGGTTGTGATGCCTTTTGCCTTTGTTTTGGGCTCTTTCTTCTTCTAGGGTCAACATCAAAGTACTGATTTTGTCTGCCGGTATGCTCACCAGCTTTGCCATAGTGCACCTAGGGGTAACCCTATTTTTAGCATCAGGCACTGCGGTATTCCGGGCTTTAGCTTATTCCCTCAGCTTTTGCAATAAGCTGATGCGAGCTATTTCCCCTGAAAAACAAAGAGTAAAATATCTGAACATCGGTCGGAAGATGAAGTAAAAAAAAAGAGGTAAAGTAGTGTATGAAGGTAGCCATCCCGTCGTGACTTCTCCCCCAGCAAAGACTTGCAGGAAATTTTAGAGAAGGTAGAGAAGGCTTTTAGAGCTTCTAACACCGTCTTTGATTCTGTCGAAAGGGCGGTTTTGCTGAAGGGTAAGCGTTGTTGGTCAAGAGGAAGTTTTCATGAGTCCAGCTGGTGTAGAACCTCCTGGAGAAGTAAAGGTTTTCCCAGAACAACGACTTCCCATCGTTAATCTTGATTTTGACAAAGGAATGTTTAAAGCTCACTCTGTTCGTCTTGGCCGACTCCGTAAAGCTCTCAAAATTTACCATCTTTGAATTTCACCGAAGATTGATGAAGCCGAGGCCCCCACCAGAGTTACCACGACGCATAACCTCACAGTAAGTGAAGAAAAGCGCCACAGTAGGGACGAAGTGGAAATACTCCCCCAGTACTTCAAGAGCTTTTATTAGACATCAACCATTAGGATGAAGCTGGCTTGGGGTGCAGTCTAAGAACCAGAGTGCTCCTATTTCAAACTCCATCAAAAGGAATCGAATTCCGATCTTGGAGAACAGCATCTCATACATAAAAATGAAGCGTGACCCCGGTTGATGGCAAATACGCTCCGATGTCAGGGCGTAGAGAACATTGAAGTAATCTTTAAAGTCTTCATCGGAGTGGACAATCACATCCTCAATGGTGACATCGTCTGTATCTTTGTGTACCCAGAAGTAGGGTCCTTAACTTTCTCTGTGAGCCAGTCGATCCGATGTGCAACAACGTTGGTCTCCAGAGAATTAGTGGCAACCACGGGAGTGTTGGTGCTAGAATTTCCATCAGAAGTCATTGTATGGACGATGTGCCTAAGTTAAAACCAGACGATATGGAGGAACAAGAGGAAGTATTTAACTCTGGTATTTCCCACAGCGGCATCAGAGAAAGATGTCAGGTCCCTAGATTCCTCAACCAATATGAAGCACCAGAGGTAGCCCCATCAGAGTGATAAGAACTCTGGTTTAAATTCCCCCTCCGCGGCTGACGCAAGGATTAAATCGACAGGGCCCAGACAGCACCTCGACGGAGTCACTGCTCAAGCCGTCGTCCCCTATACCCTTTGTGAAAAACTTTAAAAGTAAAGAGAGGACAGTATGTAGGTACCTATTGAGACGATGCGGCTAGTCTTGCGTGTACGAGCCAAAGTTCAAGAGGTAACACCGGAGGTTGTGAATATCAGAGCAGCAGTACTTCAGAGTAGAAAGTAAATGAGAATGGCTGGACTCCGCACCTGCTTTTCTAGAGGGTGAAGGAAGGTGAAGAGTTTCCAACCGTTGCATGCCAGAAGACGCTTCGCATCCCGGCCCAGGCCCATGGGACCTGGCCCATTAGCCGCGAGGGTTCGTCTTCCAGCCAAAAGGCATGAAAATGCCAAGCGATGCAACGAATCAAAAGGTGACACGTGTCCAAGGTGACAAAACAATTCCGGTTGAGAAAGCACATCGTCCACCAAATAACTTACACTGTTTGAAGCATAGAGGTCACTTCGTCTAGTAAACATTCACATCGCCCTTAAATGAATACATCGGCTACAATCTAAAGAAGTCACACCAGATCAGATATTCCAAAAAATCCTTTGGTCTTCATACAACATCGTCAGAATAGAGGGCCATACCGTCCAAAGGAAGGTCACATCGTCCAACTCGAGTTAATGCCTTCATCAAAAAATGAAGCAAAGCTTAAATAATGGATCAGTCTGATTCCCGTTGAAAGATTCATCACATTGGTTACGACACCGATGGAGGTAAAACTCTTGAATTTAACTTAACAAAAAATTTTACATTTTGATCTTTACAGTGTAGGAGTTCAGTAGTCTATTGAAGCAACTCCCAAGTCACTTCAACAGACTAGGGGCAAATGATCTGGCCCGGATACCGGCCCCTAGACTCATGAACAAAGACCAGCCCCTATTTACACCTCAACCGATATGGCCCCCTAAAGGACACTACATCGGTTGAGTTCACTAACACCGGCCAGACGGTAGCCCTACCTTGACTAGTGTCAGAACCCCCTTTGAGTGGCCAAATGACCGGCGTCATGAGAAGGCCAAACAGCCTATACCGGTCGATACCTGCAAGAAGCCTACGTGTAAAGACCTGATCCAGCATACATAACGAGGTGCCACAATGACACTCCCACGCTATAAATATAGCCATTGCCCTCATAAGTGATAAGCTCCCTAGTACCCATCTTATAGACCCGATATAGCTCCGGTGTTAGAATCCAAACTGACTTGAGCATCGGAGTGTCTTTACAGGTACCACCCCCTTTCACCCCCCTCCCCCCCAACGCGTTAAGCCAGTGTAAGGAGCTCAAGGAAGTATTCCAAGACTATAGTCCGGCCCAGAGACCGTCCAATCCAACAACCCCTACAAGATATAGCTTTTAGACCCTGGATCGGGTCCCTTCCTCTTGACCCCGATCCTATGGACCTCGGTTCCGGAACAGAACAGTTCTTTTCATTATTTCTTTATTTTTTTGTATTTTTGTATAAAATAATACTTTTTTATGTATAAGATGAATTTGTAAGAACACTCAAAATTTTTACTATTAATGCAATGCTCTTTTAGTTAATCAGATAAAGGGAATGCATATTGTAAATTTATGGTGAGAGGTACCAAAGAAAATACTTTTAAGGCTCAAAAATGGCTATCAAGGGATATAAATAAATTTTACCATGGCATGTTTTTGGCCCTAAGTTCATATGTAATCAATAAAATGTCTTGCTCATATCCTTGGATCCTCTGTATGACAACAAAAAGCAAAGAATTAAGCAAAATCAATTTCAAAAAAGTTATGTTGATACCCTCAAAGTGTTTAAAGAACTCACGACTCACCGGGTTTTTGAAATTAACTTGATTATTGACAAGATCATTGAAATTAATTTAATAAAAATGCTTATGTTGTAAAAGAATTAATGTTAGATTATTTAAAACGGTTTATTGTGTAAAAACTTCAAGTGAAAAGAATTTTCAAATTTTCAAAAATTTATTATATGATTATTTTATTTATTTTTTATTTTTTTATTTTTATTATTATATACATTTTTATTTATTTAAAAAGCGTAAAATATCAAACTGCACAAAATAATAACTAACTAAATACCAACCGAAATATCAAAGCAATGTAATAATGTAAGTGAAAAATAAAGTCAATGCAAAAAATAAATATGGCCCCTCAATCCTTATCTAGTGCATCTAATCCTCCTCCTCATCATCAGCGATCTCCCCATATGTCTCAACATGTGCACCAGATGTGCTACCCCCCTCCAGAAAGACTGGACTGTCCCCAATCCAAGCTACATGTACAACAAACTCTGCAGGTGTCAAATATGGTGCATCAGCTCCCTGAACCTTGTACTGATAGAATAAGTCATGTAAATGAACATAAGCTCTATGGGAAGCTGCCATCATCTTTGTCTGATGCTGCTGCTTGATCCTCATCTAGGACATCTCCTAGAGAATAATATTTGTAGAAGTCGCCCAAGGTGGTCGTCTACACCCCGGTCATGGCCGAGCATCCTCATCTGCAGGTGGTAGCTCACAATGCTGTACAAAATAAATCCTGTTCACCAGAACATTGGGTACTCACCCTGATGAACTGGTAAACTCAATAGAGGGTACCTGCGCTCCTTGCCTCCTCAGTAAGGCAAAGATGATCTGCGAGAAGGGAACTGGGCGGTTCACGTATTATCCAAGGGCCTAATAGTGAATCTGCTCTGAGATCGAAGCAGCAATGTCGATGGTGTGGCCCTGTAAAATATAGTACAGTAAACAATACCCCTCAACTGGTAAACTGGATAGATGAGTCACCGAAACGATGTTGTGAAGCATCAGGTACATCCACTCCTATGCGATCTGGGTGAGCTGGGTCTTCAGTAGATTAGAAGGTGATTTATTAACCCTGCTAAAGTTAAAATAGATCTCTTCCTTGCTTAGAAAATGACAACCTACTCTAGATCAAATCCTGGAGTATTATCCTCAGTAGGGGTTTTACCCCTGTTTGCTCTCTAGAAACAAGTTTCATCCTCAAGGGTAGGTTCCCATAGGTTACCTAGGAGGGTACTAATGGTGTCTTTATCATACGCTGTGTGCCTGCCCCTCACTCAACTCGTCCTCCTTTGATTAACATTGGGTGAGTCCTGATGTGTCCTGTAAGTGTTCGCATGGAACTCCAGCACTAGGATGAGGTCTCCCTCAATAGGTAGAGAAAATAATGGACCACATCTCCTTCTCTGGATCTCATCCTGCAGCTCAGGATAATCTCCAGCCCCCAAATCAAGAACTCACTCCTAGATCAGTTTGGAGCCCTTTAGTTTACAAAATTTAGCCCACTTTGCATCAGTTTTGAACCTGGTAATGTTTCTAGGTCCAACTTCCTCAACCTCTAGGTCCTTAGAAGATGTCGTATCGGTCCTCTTTCTTCTTTAGGACCAGAAGCAGGGATGGATTTCTTCGGTACCATCTACAAAATGAATTTTAAAATTAAAAATAATGCAATAACATAAATCACACATTTAAACCAACAAGCAAGTCATCAATCAGAATTTTTAAGGCAACAAATCAAACATACAAAATTAAGACAACATGCATCACACAAAATTCAAAAATAAATAAACATAACTCGAAATTAAAGCAAAATATTACACAATATATTTTTGAATAGAAATAAAACAATTTCAACACAAATTTTATTTTTATTTTTAAAATAACATTCAAACCTAAAATAAAACAATAAAAATACTAAATTAAGAAAATGTTTATCATAATAAAATCTAATAAATAACAATATAACATAACAATTTTATTTAAAATAAAACCACAAATAAAAATTAAAGCATACACACATTTTTATTTTTTAGTTTTTTATTTATATTTTTATACTTTTAACAGAAATAGAATTAAAAATTAAAAATAGAGAAAACAACCAAAAATTAAAAAGAATTAAAAAAATTAAAAAAACTGGAATAGGGGGCTGACGCGTAACATTAGCGTTGGTTCCTCACGCTACACGTCAGGGGGATGCTTCACGTGAGGGTGTAGTTTCATAATCCAAATTAAGGGGTTGCACAGCAGCAACCCCTCTTTCAATCAACCAACCAGAAACACTATTCAAACAATCCTAAGGGTCTCTAATCTTCTTAAACTATCCTAACCGCATGCATTCTAACAAATTAAAACCATAAATTGAAAAAAGAGAAAGGGAATGAGATACTTACTTGGATGTTGGATGTAAAAAAGGAGAGAATGTAGAATGCTTCTAATACGGTTTTTTAAAAATTTAGGGTTTAAGAGAGTGGGAGGTAGAAAAAGGGAAATTTAGGTTTAAAAACCTGCAATGAGCCTTCTCTGTAAAGTGGGTTCAGTTTTTAAAAACTGAACGTAGGACCAGATGCTACGCATCAAGGGGATGCTACGCGTCAGGTCTAATTTTTCCATCACATACTACGCGTGGTTCTGACGTTACATGTCAGAGTCAACTATTTATCATGCTTTTGAATCCACTTTTAAACCATTTTGTTTTACCTTTCTAACCTTTAATTCCTTAAAACATTTAATATATATATATATATTTAAAAGAACAAATATATGAAAATGAATGGGTTGTATCCCATTGAGCGCTTGATTTACTGTCTCTAGCTTAACATTTCCTGCACTTCACAAATATGTTAGATAACAAATGATGGTAAGTCTTTTAATATCACAACCCAAATAAGGTTTCAGCCTGTGTCCATTAACTACCCAACTTCTTTTGGATGATGGATCTTCAATTTCAACTACTCCATATGATTTTACCTCTTTAATTATGAATGGGTCTGACCATTTAGATTTTAATTTACCAGGAAATAATTTCAATCTTGAATTAAAAAATAAAACTTGCTAATGTGGTGTGAAGATTCTTTTTCTGATTTTCTTGTCATGGTAAGCATTTACCTTATCTTTATAGCATCTGGAAGATTCATAAACATTGTTCCTCATTTCCTTTAACTCAAATAATTACAACTTCCTTTTATCAGCTTCTACTGTTGGATCAAAGTTAAGGAATTTCAGTGCCTAGTATGCTTTATGTTCCATTTCCATAGGAAGGTGACAGACTTTCCCATATTTGAAAAGGGAAAAAGCCAATAGGTGTTTTAAATACAGTTCTGTAAGCCTAGAGTGGATCATCTAATTTTTGTGACCAATCCTTTCTTGAAGAAGACACAGTCTTTTCCAAGATTCTCTTCACTTCTCTGTTTGAAATCTCAGCTTTCCCATTAGTTTGTGGATGGTATATTATGGCTACTTTGTGTCTGACACCATAATGCTTCAATACTTTTTGAAGAACTTTATTGCAAAAATGTGAACCTCCGTCACTTATTAAAGTTCATTGGGTTCCAAACCCTCAAAAAATGTTTTTCTTTAAAAAATTAACTATAGTTTTGGAATCAGCATTAGCTGAAGCAATGGCTTCCACCCATTTAGAAACATAATCAACTGCCAAAAGAATGAATTAATTAGATTGGGAGTTGGGGAAAAGTCCCATGAAGTCAATTCCCCAACAATCAAATACCTCCACTTCTTGGATGTTTGTGAGAGGCATTTCTTGCCTCCTTGAGATATTACTTGTTCTTTAGCAATTATAACAAGATTAAACAAATGAGTAAGCATCTTTAAAGATCGAAGGCCAGTACAAACCTGATTGAAGGATTTTTGCACCAGTCTTCTCTCCATTAAAGTGACTTCCATAGGGAGATTTGTGACTATGCCATAATACATCATCAATTTCCTATTCGGGCACATAATGTCTTAATAGATTTTTCACACCAATTTTAAACAAATAAAGGTCATCCCAGACAAAATGATTAGCATCTTTGAAAAAAATTTTCCTTTACTGCTAAGTCAGATCATTAGGAAGAATTCATGTTGCCTTAAAATTAGCCATGTCAGCAAACCATAGCCTTTTTGTTATTTCAAATAATTTTTCATCAGGAAATTCTTTCTTAATTTCATTCTCTTTGGTAGTGACCTTATTGTTTATTAGCATAGATTAATTGTCAGCGACTATATTTTCACAACTCTTTTTGTCCTTGATCTCAAGGTCATATTCTTGTAAAAGCACAATCTATCGAATTAACCGAGGCTTAGAGTCTATTTTGGTCAAAAGATATTTGATAGCCACGTGATTAGTGAAAATAATTATTTTCGAGCCAATTAAATATGAATAAAATTTTTCTAGGGCATACACTATAGCTAGCAATTCCTTTTCAGTGGTTGCATATTTTATTTGATTTTCATTTAAAACCTTGCTAGCATAATGTATTACTCTAAAAAATTTCGTGCCTTTGACCTAAAACAGCTCCCACAACACAACATAGTCACTTGCATCACACATCAGTTTAAAGGGTAAATTCCAGTTTGAAGCAACAACCATAGGAGTAGAAATCAATTTCTCTTTCAAAGAATTAAAAGCTTTTAGACATGCATCATCAAATTTAAATTCAGTATCTTTGTTCAAAAGGTTTGTTAAAGGTTTCGTAATTTTTGAAAAATCTTTGATAAACCTTCGATAAAACCTAGCATGTCCTAAAAAACTTTTAATTCCTTTAACATTCACAGGTGGCGGGAGTTTGGATATTACCTTTATTTTTGCTTGGTCAACTTCTATACCTTTTATAGAAATTTTGTGACCAAGCACAATTCCTTTTATCACCATAAAGTGACATTTCTCCCAGTTCAGCACCAGATTTGTGTCAATACACTACTTCAAAACAATGTCCAAGTTGGCTAGACAGGTGTCAAAAGAATTCCCAAAAATAGAGAAGTCATCCATGAAAATCTCAATGCTCTTTTCAATTAGATCTTCAGAAATAGCAAACATACATCTTTGAAAAGTAGCAGGTGTATTACATAATCCAAATGGCATTTTCCTATAAGCAAAAATTCTAAAAGGACATGTGAAAATAGTCTTCTCCTGATAAGAGGATTAACAAAAATTTCATTATATCTAAAGTAACCATCAATAAAATAATAGTAAGCCTATCTTGATAACCCTCTTAAGCATTTAGTCCATAAAAGGAAGTGGAAAATGGTCTTTTTTAGTTGCTTGATTTAATTTCCTATAATATATACACATTCTCAAACTAGTGACAGTTCTTGTGGGAATTAATTCATTTTTATCATTAACAATGAATTTTATACCTCCCTTTTTTGGAACTACTTGGACCAGACTTACCTATGTACTATCAGAAATGGGATAAATGATTCTAGCTTTCAACAATTTGAGAACCTTCTTCTTTATCACCTCTTTCATTGTTGGATTGAGGCACCTTTGAGGTTGAGCTACTGGTTTGTAATCATTTTCTAGTAAAATCCTATACATACAGTAAGATGGATTTATACCTTTTAAATCTTCAAGGGTCCATCCAATTACTTCTTGATTGTTCTTCAACACCTCCACCAGTCTTGCTTCCTCTGTTTCATTCAACAAATTACTAATATTGACTAGTACTTGAGGTGAGAAGGTAACATTTTTAGTTCTGGTTTCTAGATTTCCTCAGTAGGTGTTTCCTTGAGTTCTTGTATCTTTCTTGTTTCAAGGGAAATGTCTTTCCCTTTTTCCAGCTCTTCTAAACACCTATTTATCTGTCTTTCCTCTTCCTCATTCAAACAATCCACCGAGTCAATTACCAATTTATTCAGAGCATCAAAATAAGGCATACCTTTGGTTATAGGGAGGCAACCTTTATCTAGTGCATCCACTCTAAAATAGTCATGTTTTGGGTTAGGATGTTTGATGGCTTGAAAAACATTGAAATTTACCTCTTTTGTCATGCACTCTGACTGTAAGCTTCCTATTGTTAGCATTGATCAAAACTTTCACAATCTTCATGAATCACCAACTAAGAATTAAGGGGACTTCAATATCCTTCTACATGTCTAGCACCACAAAATTGACGGGGAAGTAAAACCTATCGACCTTCATAAGCATGTCCTCTACTATCCCATAGGGTCTCTTAATGGAGTGATCTGCCAATTGTAGTGTCATCTTTGTCCTTTGCGGATCAAGATCATCAATTCGCTTCATTATGCTTAGGGGCATTAAACTAATGCTAGCCCCTAAGTCTAACAAAGGCTTCCTAATGTTCATGCTTCTGATGAACATATGGATGGTGAAACTTCTAAGATCTTTAGACTTCTCTGGCATGTTATATTGTAGGATGGCACTACAACCTGCTTCTAGCTTAACAATCTCTTCATTGTACCTTTTTTTCTTTGTAAGCTGACACGCCCTGGAAATTTGGGGGTAATTAAATAAATAAATTTGGATAATAAAAATAGAGAATAAATTTTTCACGATTTAAAACAATTAAAGAATAGAAAAAATCACGAGATGAAAACTTTAACAAGTAATCCCTGGACCCTTTTTAATAACCTATCTCATATATGAAGATATGAGAAGGTAAACAATTAAGTCAAGAGTAAACCTTGGATGATCAATCTCATGATCATCAACAAGGAGTAGCAAAAATGTAAGTTATCTTGAGAGATATGGAAAGGTATGAAAGGAAGATCAAGAATACCCTCATTAGATTCTTAACAATGTGTTAATTTGGTGAGCAAGTTGTGGTCTAAGTGTAGCATGACCAAATAATGCCTATCATACCCTAAAACAAAGGAAAAAGTGATAAAACAGGGCTATGAATCGATTCAAGCACCCCATGAATCGATTCAAATGCTTCTGGAGCTCAAAACAGTGAAAACATGGGCCCTTGAATCGATTCAAACTCGTATAAATCGATTCAAACATCTCTGACTCTCCAAACAGTGAAAACAGCACCTCTTGAATCGAGGCAATGGCCATGGTGGAAGGAATAGAAATCGAAATGGTGGTGATCAACCACAAGTAGCTGGAAGAGTCTTTACCGTTACCGATGAGAAAGCCGCACAAGCTGAAGATCTTGTCCGTGGTGAGTGTGAAATCTTTGGCACTACGGTACATGTTATATTTGATTCTGGTGCTATACACTCATTTATTTCTGAGGATTATGTGAGGCGCTTGAAGGTGCCTGTTTGTATGATGAAAGGTTCCATATTGGTGACTGCACCGACCGGTACTTGTTTAAGATCGGTGACTCGATGTGAGAATGTCGAGATGGCTCTTGAGGGTAAAAAATTTGTTGTATACCTCGTATGTCTGCCTATGAAAGACCTGGACATTATTCTAGACATGGACTGGTTATCTGCTAATAAAGTTTTGGTGGATTGCCATAACAAGACGGTGATCTTCCCGACTTCACATGCTAAGAGCTTTGATGTGCAAGGTATCTCTCAGTTTCTTATGATATTCTGCATGGTTGATGGGAATGGTGCTTCCCAACCTTACGAAATTCCTATTGTTTTGGAGTTTCCTGATGTGTTTCCAGATGAGATTCCTGGATTACCTCCTCCACAAGAAGTGGAATTTTCTATTGACCTCATTCCTGGCGCTGAGCCTATTCCCAAAGCTCCTTATAGGATGTCTCCTATGGAGTTGACCAAGTTGAACAAGCAAGTCGAGGAGTTACTCGAGTGGGAGTTTATTTACCCAAGTGTGTCTCCTTGTGGTGCTCTTGTGTTGTTGGTGAAAAAGAAGGACGGAAGCATAAGATTGTGCGTTGAGTATCGTCAGCTCAATAAGCTGACTATCAAAAACAAATATCCTTTTCCTTGCATTGATGATTTATTGGATCAATTGAAGGGCACCGTTGTGTTTTCTAAGATTGACTTGCATTCCGGATATCACCAAATTCAGGTGAAGACTGAAGATATCCCAAAAACTGCTTTCCAAACTCGATATGGACACTATTAGTATGTAGTGATGCCATTTGGAGTGACAAATGCTCCTGCAATTTTCATGGATTACATGAATTGTATTTTTTACGAGTGTCTTGACCAATTCGTCATGGTGTTCATTGATGATATTTTGGTGTACTCTAAGATCCATGAAGAGCATAAAGGACATCTTCGTCGTGTATTATCCATTCTTCAAGAGAAAGAATTGTATGCTAAGCTCTCTAAATGTGAATTCAGGATGAGTGAGATCTCTTTTCTTGGACATGTGATTTCCGGCGATGGAGTTACCATTGATAGATCGAAAGTACAAGCCGTTATGGCTTGGGAAAGACCAACGTCTGTGACGGAGATAAGAAGTTTTCTTGGTCTGGCCGGTTATTACCAGAGGTTTATTGAAGGATTTTCCTGTTTAGCCCTACCTTTGACAAAGTTGACTCGTAAGAATCAACCTTTTATGTGGACTCGTGAATGTGAAGAAAGTTTTCAAGAGTTGAAATTGAGACTTACTACCGCACCGATGTTGGCACTACCCGATTTGATGGATGAATTTGTAGTTTATTGTGATGTGTCTATGCATGGTCTTGGTTGTGTATTGATGCAACGCGAGCATGTGATAGCCTATGCGTCGCGACAATTATGACCGCATGAGGTTAATTATCCTACTCATGATCTTGAATTGGCGGCGGTAGTGTTTGCTTTGAAGTTGTGGCGACATTACTTATATGGTTCTAAGTTTGTGGTGTTTAGTGACCATAAGAGCCTTAAGTATTTGTTTGACTAAAAGGAACTTAATATGCGCCAAAGGCGATTGGTGGAATTCCTAAAAGTCTATGAGTTTGAGTTGAGGTATCATTCCGGAAAGGCAAATGTAGTTATCGATGCTTTGAGCTGAAAATCGTTGCATATTTCTATGATGATGGCGAAAGAGATGGAGTTGATTGAACAATTTAGAAATCTAAATGTAGGTGTGGAGAAATATACTTCCAAGAAAATGTCTCTTGAGATGTTGAAGGTCACGAATGAATTTCTTAAATATATGAAGGTCCAACAACCCAATGATGAGTATCTGACTGACATGAAGAAAACCCAAGAGAAAAGGAAGAATTTGTTTTTAGTGGAAGGTCAAGATGGCATTTGGCGTGTGAAAGGCCGAATTTATGTTCCCTCAAGTGATGATGTGAGGAAAAGTGTACTTGAAGAAGCTCACAAAAGCGTATTGAGCATTCATCCTGGTTCCACCATGATGTACCAAGACTTGAAGAAGAATTTCTGGTGGCCTGGTATGAAGTGTGATGTGGCAAATTTTGTTGCATCTTGCCTTGTTTGTCAGAAGGCGAAGGTAGAGCATCAAAGGCCTTCTGGTACTTTGAAACCACTTGATATCCCCGTGTGGAAATGGGATGCTATTGTTATGGACTTTGTGTCCGGTCTACCTAGGATAAGGTCCAATTGTGACAAAATTTGGGTGATTGTAGATCATTTGACGAAGAGTACGCATTTTCTACCGATTAGCATGAAGAGTTCCTTAGAGGATCTGGCGCAGTTGTACATTAAGGAGATAGTGAGGTTACATGGGGTGCCCTCTAGTATTGTTTCTGATAGAGACCCACGCTTTACTTCTCAATTTTGGGGAAGCCTACATGAAGCCATGGGCTCTAAATTGAAGTTGAGCTCAGCTTATCACCCTCAGACAGACGGACAATCCGAGAGGACTATTCAGAGTCTTGAAGACTTGTTACGTGCATGTGTTTTTGAACATGGTGGTTCATGGGTGAAATATTTGCCTTTAATTGAGTTTACCTACAATAATAGCTTCCATTCTAGTATCGGCATGGTGTCATATGAGGCGTTGTATGGAAGGAAGTGTAGGACCCCTTTGTATTGGCTTAAGGTTGGTGAGAACTTGGCTTTAGGGCCGGAGATTGTTCAGAAGACTACTGAGCAGATTAAGAAGATACAGGAGAATATGAAGATTGCTTAGGACCGACAGAAGAGTTAATATGACAAGAGACATAAACCACTTGAATTTCAAGTTGGTGACCATGTATTCTCGAGAGTCTCGCGTGATAAAGGGATTAGAAGGACGCTGAAGAGTGGAAAGTTGAGCCCTAGATTTATTGGACCTTATGAAGTATTGGAGCAGATTGGCGACGTTGCTTATCGGATAGCACTCCCTCCGCATCTCACTAATTTACATAATGTATTTCATGTATCCCAGTTGAGGAAATATGTCCATGATCCTCTACACGTAATCCCTATGGACGATGTTGATGTACGTGATGACCTGTCCATTCCTCCTATTTCTGTTTGCATTGTCGAGCATTCCGTGAAGAGATTACAGAACAAGTTGGTGCCTTTGGTGAAGGTCACTTGGAAGCATGGAAATATGGAGACGTTCACATGGGAACGTGAGGATGACATCAGAGAACGATACCCCGACGTATTCGAATTTGGTATGTTAAATTTCGAGGACGAAATTTTCTTTTGGTGGGGTGGATTATAACATCCCAAAATTTTGAAATAAAGGATTAAATTAAGGAAATAAATATTGAATAATTACATGTAAATTATTTGATGTCCCAAAATATTGGAAATGATTAAATTAAGATTTTTGGGGACTGTTGGTGATTTATTGAGACCGGATAAGTTAAAAATAAGCTCGGTTGAGATATGGGTGTCAGACCAAGTACCTCTGATTGAGGCGATATTGGTCAGGGCTGTTGAGAATAATATTGGGAGTCCGAATATATATTCAGAATAATTTTCGGGTAAAGTATTGAGCCCGAATAAAGATCCTATTTATGGCAAAACGATGAATCTTTAATGAGAGGGTTAAAATAAAACACAAAAGCCCAATTCCTCTCTTCATTTCATGTTGGTTTCTTAGGTTTTCTCAGCAAACACTTTATTCCTTCTTCCCCTCTTATTTCCCTTCTCCATTTCTTCACCTACATCTTCTAAAAACCCTAACCAAAGGTGGTGTCATCTTCATCCTCCTCTATTTTCATTTGAAAGAGCTTGGAAGGAGGCCATTGAAGCTTGAAATCTTTTCCTTTCCCCCTCCATTTTCATAGCTCACTCCCCTTCTTTAATACCCATTTCATTTTTGGGTGTGAGGTAAGTTATACTCACTATTTTGTTGAGTTTTTGGCCATGGATATGTGTTATTATGATTTGGGGGAGCAATGTATATTAATGGGTGTTCAAGGTGAGCATTTAATGTGTGAACCCTAGTGTGGGTTATCATAAATGCATGATGTGAATGAAATAAATATAGTAGATGTATTTATGTTGGTAGGAGATGAAAGATTGATGGTCATTTATGATGGTGGTTGGGTTTGGTGACAACCCTAACTATGAGAAATTGGGGAAAATGAATAATGTTGGTTCAAGAGTGGTTTTAAGAAGGAATACATGTCATTGATGGGTGTAGGTGTTGATAAATGAAATTGTGTGAATGTTGGGCTATTGTTGTTGGTAGCCCTTGAATTTAATGAATGTGGCTTAATGGGAAGGAATTCTCGAAGCCTAACAAATAATGAAAATGATGTTTATAACATGTTCTATGCATGCTATGAATTGTAGATGTAATAATGGTCAATTAGAATTGAATTTGTGTTTTGAATAGTTGATTGATTGAGGTTTTACATGTATATCAATGTAGGACCTATTCCCAACGACGAGGCGGGTACGTCGTATCCATCAGAATTCTTCTCTTGAGGTAAGAGAGGAGTCTTATGTTCTAATTGCATGAATTAGATAGTGTTTGATTGTCATATGGGACAACTTGTATGTTTGCCTTGTTTTGATGTTATGGAAGTATGAATTGTGTATGTGATGTTGAGGATAATGTTTGTCCACATGCTTTATGTAATTAGAATAAAAATGGTGTGCTATATGGTGGTATAAATTATTTGGCAAGTGTAAGCCTTGAATGTGATGATTGTATTATGTCCACCATGAATATGAATTGCGTGTTATTGATGTTTGATTGAGAATGGGTGTGAATGAATGACATGCCATGATTTGATAATGAAAAGTTGATGATTGAAATTGACGTTGAGTGCCATTATAAATGGTGAACAAATTGTTAACATGCCACACTTAAAACTTGAGAACAAAACTAAACTCAACAATGATAAATCCACCAAGAAATGTGAAGTGGTGTTGGTGATGATGATGGTGATGATGTTTGATGAGTGGCATGTATAGGATGCATAAAGTGAGAAATGCATATGATTGGCATTTGTATCCATGGCATACTGCATAGCCGCCGATATTGGAACATTAGGGGAGTTCCCTCGGCCGACCCAGTGGGAGGGTGGCTTAGTGCACGAGCAAATTTAATTTTCCCCTGTGACTCGGTGTGTAAGTCACGAAGCCGCCCATGTAATGCAACGAGGAGCTACATGTGGCCGACCCTTGTGGGGGGTGGCTCTTGATGAGCAGGTGACCCCGGTGGTCTTTGAGATCATAGCCGCCATGATTTGAGATTTGGCCATCCTGCAACACCGTATGTCAAATATGTTATATACCGCGGTCATGGTGAAAATGACCAGGTGTTGCAAGATGGGCGATGCGGTTTGGTACCAGTAAAATATTTGATGAAATGCATACAATTTAAGAATAAGTGTAGGGGTATGGTTAGATGATCATACTTGAAACCCACAGATTTGGTGTTTATATTCCCATAGTCAGATCTGCAATTGTTGAAATAGTCCATTGTGCATATGCATTAGCTTAAGAGAATTTGCATATAGCAAGGAAGTATGCCAAAGGTGATGATATATGGTGATGGTTGTGTTATGGATGAAGAAATGTAATAAGACAACATAAAAGATGTGAATACCAAATAATAATGTGAGTAAGATGATGAAATGTGTATTAGACAATTATTGAAGGACTAGATCATGTGTATGATTTTATGCTTGCTTGATTTACATAGATGATTGTGTTTATGATGATAGTTGATGATGAGTTGTGTGTAAATGCAAGTATACATATTGTGATACATATGCACATGATCATATGGTATTCATATTCATTCTTTTGGAATGTATGACTCACTCTCCCATGTTGTCCATTTTTTAGATTTGTGATGCAGGTCACTCATGGGAGAAGTAAAACTCTTTTGAAGTACATTTTGTGGAAGGAGGTAAATAGATGTATAGGAAGTGCCTTGGCCGGCAATCTGTTGCTTTGTATAACCTATGATAGGAGTTCATGCTCAATGTATTAGAATAATGTATATTTGATTTTGTGGGTCATGTATATGCCCAATTTTTGGTTATGACCTTGGTGATGTATGATGCTAATGTGTGAATGTTTGAACTTAGCTCAATTTGATGAACAAATGATGAGAATTGTGAATGATGATTTTATGTGATGCATAGTTGAAGATTTTCATGATTGTCATGCATAAGTAAGGAACTAGTAAGGGTAAATTTTGAATTATGAAGTTTTGGGGTGATGTGATGAGTCCATTAGCTTAAACATGTTAATTGTGATTTGTGGAAAGTGGAATGGTCCAATTTTATAGAGAAAGGACCCTTTGGTTGCCTCTAAATGCCTTGAAATGAGATAAACGCGTTTATGCACATAATTTACTCGTTTTTAGGAATTTTTGAGTGTGGCCAATGGCCACACGTCACAAATAATGTGTTTTAGCTTGTGTAAAAATTTAGTGGCATTCCGATATCATTTGCATGGGTTTTGGTGGTTGAGAAGTTCGTTTTTCTATAAAAATCTGCATAATTTTTGCATACTGATAGATCGTAATCGATTAGCTCACAGGCTTAATCGATTACAAGGTTCCTGTCTTTAAGGTAATTGATTAGGCTTAAGGTTGTAATCGATTATGAACTATCCAGAGCCAAGGTAATCGATTACATTCAGTGTTGTAATCGATTATGAACCAACCCGAAGCCTTGTAGTCGATTAGATTGGAACTTGTAATCGAATAGGTGAAATACCTGATGCATTACATAAATTCCAGGAGCCCTGTAATCGATTATCCCCAATTCTATAATTGATTAGTGCAGATTCTAGTAGCTTGGTAATCGATTATAATTAACATTATAATTGATTATGGACCCAACAAAAATAATATGATCGATTATTCTAAGTGTTGTAATCGATTAGGTTAAACCCCGTCTTCAATGTACCATTTCAGAAGCTCTATAATCGATTACGCCTTGCTCTGTAATCGATTATGGTACTCCTACCCTGTAATCGATTAGGGACTTTGATTTGTACATGGATTAATCGACTATATCAATCGGAGATCGAAATGGCACTACTTGAATATATCTTGCGTACTCTGATACCTTCTCATATCTTCATATATGAGATAGGTTGTTGAAAGATCCGGGGAAGTGACTTAATATTTTCTATGTCACATTCACTCTACATACAAATAAATTTTGAATCGTGAATAATTTACCCCCCGTTTTTCCAGGGTCGTCTCATTTAGTCCATTCTTGAGCCTTTTTGAGTAACTTAAGGGTCTATTCTTAATGGAATTGACCTGTTTCAGTTTCTATAAGTCACAAATCATGTATTTAAGCTATTGGAACCACCAAACACTATCCAAAACTCATAAAACTCATTTTGACCCTATTGGTTCCTTAATTATGCATGAACTTCATATGCAATCTTTACAAATTAGTCAATCAATCAAACATCATGCATACTAATGCCATCAATTGGCCAAGAAACTTCATAATTAATATTCATTCATCAATATGGTAAGCTAAATCAACATGTCCTTATCAACATCAACCAATATTAAGGTCACTACCCAAAAATTAGCCTTTCAAAATATATAAGGTCTAATTTTCACAAGTGACCCCCCAAAAGAATACATACTAACATTCATGAAATACCATGAGCATATACATATATCCGTTGTTTTACAAAAGGAATGCCGGCCAAGGCTTACAAACTTCCATTCCATATTTACCTCCTCCATGACTCAATCCTCCAAAAGAGTAAAGTATTCAAGATAACTACATCAAGCTTTAAAAATGGCAACAAAGGAGGTGAGTAACATATACCAAATGATCCAAAATCATACATTATGATGATACCAATACATATATGCATAACATGTATTTCTCAAGAAGCATCATAAACTTCTTTCACACATCATCTCATTCCATTCAACATCATACATGTCCAAATCATTACATTCACAATTCACACATCAAAATCATGGCATTCTCAATAAAGGTCATCACACATTCAATGTTAGTACCATAAATTCCTTCCTCTTTATTTAACAATCATCCATCGCCACCACAGGCTACCAACTAGGCATATCTCCAGCTAAATGCAAACGCTCTTATGGCTAATGCATATGCACAAAGGAATAAATAACAATTGCGGATCTGACTATGGGAAACAATATCATATCAAATGTGGGTCAAGCATAGGTCTGCTACTATGCCCCTATTCCAATAGTAAAAGTGTACACTTATATCTCAAATCATGCATGCTTAACATCATATTTTTACAGGTACCAAACCGCTATCGCCCATTTGTAGCACTAGTCACCCTGTGACTTGCGGATTCAATAACATGGCCTTATTTGTCATACGTGCTACGGGCCTCTCCCGAACACACATTGAGAGAGCCATGCCCCGTCGGACACCGAGGTAACTTGCTCATCATCGAGTCGCCCGCCCGCCGGGTCTGCCACATAGGGTGCCTCACCACCAATCTAAGGGCAGTTTCGTGATGCCTAGAATCACTAGGGAACAACAACAAACTACTCGTGCACTGGGTCACCCTACGAAGGGGCTGCCATTGGAACCCCTAACATTCCATATAAGCAGTAAATGATATCCCATGGATGCAAATGCAATGTAGATCAAATGCATTCTCACACTATGCATCCTAAATGCCACTCCACCATTAATAATTCATCCTCAACACTTTAGTAGAACTCTAGGTTCTCATCATTCTCAATCATCCCCAACATTCATTGGATTTCATACACATACTAGTTAGTGACAATCACAAATCATTAATTCATATATCATAGGATATTCAATAACAATGTAATCAATACAATCATGGTTCCAAACCATTACAACAACTCCCATCAATCATGAGTCAATTCAACATCATATTCATCATCCCACAAACATACGCCACATAACACCATTCACTCTAAATGAATTTTCAATCAAGTAGTCATCAATTCATTCATCCAAGCCAATTAGCATAACACAATCATATACACACACATCACTAATAGATGACATCAAGCATTTAGAGATGTTACACCATCCTACCTCAAGATAAGTAGAAATCAACACGGTCTGATGGTCCCGCCTCGTCGATAGGGTCGTTTCCTACATTATGCCATATACCGCACAATCAATTTTTAAAGGTATCAAGGCTCAAGTGTTCATATTTATTTCTTGGTGTTTTTACGCCATTTCAATTCTCAACCTCATTAATTTCATTTAATCCACCATAACCACTATTGTTTGGTGTCCTCATTCATTATTATGCAATTAAAGCTAAACCCATTCATGGGTTTCCATATTAATGGCTTCCACTAACCATTCACCATCATTAATGGTTATCACTCATCATAAATAATATTTATCATCAATAATAAATGCTCATCAAACCACATCTCATACTTCCCCCAATTTATAAAGTTAGGGTTTCATCAAAAACCCAATAACTACCATTTATGTTCATCATTTTCCATCATCTTTATGTCATTTTCATGTACCACCCAAGGCCCTCATAAAAATCACATTAAATACACCCTACCTTAGGGTTTCTCATTATAAATACTTCCCATTCATGATCCATATGCATTAAACTCTCTCCCAACAACCATTACCCAAAACCTAGGGCTAGAGCTCAAGAAAAGTGATGATGAAACCTTACCTCAAGCCAAAAGAAGTGAGCTCCAAGAATGAGGGAGGAAGAAACAAAAATAGAGTGGGAGATGGGGAGCTTCAAAGTACCAATATCATCCCTTCCAAGCTTGAAGCAAACAAAATGGATGAAGGAGGAAGGGCACACCACACTTGGGTTTTGGAGAATAGAAGGAGAAGAAGTGTGAGATGAAGAGTGAAGGAGAAAGGAAAGCAAAAGACTTTGGTCTTTAGAAGGGAAACCAACGTGAATGAAGAGGAGAGTAGGGAGTGTTTAGTGTTTTAATTTAACCCCTCACTTAAACTTCTTCGTTTTAAATCGAATAGGATCTCCTTTCGGGCTCAATATATTATCTAAAAATTATTTCTCGATTACATATTTGGACTACCAATAATATTCTTAATAGCCCTGACCAATAGCACCTCAATCGGAGATACTTGGTCTGACACCCATATTTTAACCGGGTATTATTTTTAACTATTTAAGTCCCCATAAATTATGAAAAATACAAAAATTCCCAATTTAATCATTTCAATATTTTTGGGACATTAATCAATTCATATTTAATTATTCACTATTTATTTCTCTTAATTAATCGTTTATATAATTTTTGGGATGTTACATAAGCAGTTCTTCATAAATTTTACATATGTTGGCATTTGTTCTAATGCCTCTGAAAATTGGATATTTATCTATAACTGCTTGAAAATTTCAAGGAATCTTTGGTATTGTCTTTCCTTATCCTTTTTAGAAGGTGCATGTGAATAAGGCAGATCCTTGACTGGAGGTGTCTGACCCAAGTACTATTTTTTTCTCTTTTTCTCTTTTTTTCTTTTTTGATTTTTTTGTTTTTCTTCTTTTTCTTTTTTCTTTTTATTTTTCTTGTTCTTGTTTTTCTTTTTCTTTTTCCTTTTCTTTACTTTCTTTTTCTTTTTTCTCGTCTTCTTTTTTTTTCTTTTTCACTTTCTTTACAAATTTCATTACAATCAGTTCCTACCATTCTACCACTTCTAATGAAAATAGCTTTACACTATTCTATCAGGTTCTGGGTATTAGTAGAGAAACCAAAACTTTTCATCTCAACTACTTCATTTTCCATTTGACCCAATTGAAAATCTGACGCCTTACGGGCAGCTTCATTTGCTTGCATGTATTGCAGCAATTACTGGATAGATACTGATCTATCCTGAACCGGGGTCTAGAGATCCGGTGTCAAGTCAATCATAAATAGTATGAAGATTCTATGTAGAAAATCGGATGTATGAGTATCCGGTGTAAATATCCGTTGTCCTTGTATAAGAAGGGCGGATTGGGCGTTCTGGAGGTCCTTCACACCGGCCTAACGCGTTGATGTGGGCGAAAGGTGGTGTCACCTGCAAAGATTCTCCGACGCTCAAGTCAGTGATAATATTCCAAGTGAGGAATGTTTTTTAGAGAGTAGTCGTAAGTAGATTTAGTCAAAAAAGATCCCCCTTATTGATGAAGAGAGTTCATATACCTGATTGGCTCGAAATACGAGGACATATTAGTAGGGAACCACTAACCTCTAATAGCACTATATATTATTATTTTATTATGCACTTGCCAGCATGATTGGGTCAAGTGGCTATTTTATATTGAGCGTAGAGAGTATAGACTAAAATTAGGGGACAAGTTGATCCTTCCCGTGAGCAGATTTTGGCTCGTAGTGCAGGGAATTATTGATCGGTCCCTGTAGCAATGCCTTTTGTCTTCTGCATAGTGATGTGCGTGTTGTCCGGTATCATGGTGTTATCCTGGACAACCGGTATAGGGAGAGCGCCTGATACGGAATTAGAATCTGGATGTATACCGATGACACCGGTCACACGTTGGCGAATTGACAAAGACGTTGAAATATGTCTTGTAGAATGGATACCGGTATTGAGACCGGATCATATGTCCCCTAGCTTGTGTGAGGGACTGAGTAGTTGTTCATATAAGCTACTCAACCTATGAGAGGTCTAAATATCGGTATACTTATGCGCATAATAGTTTCTTCACATGTACTATCATATTGCAAAGAACCGTTCTTTAATCGAAAGATCCGATGTCTTGACGTCGTCACAATGGATTCAGACAAAGATTTGCTGTATGAGAATTTTAAGAGTTTGTTGGAATTGAAGACTCTTGAAATTCGTGTAACGGCTGTAAAGCGTGAATTGCGTCGCATGATTAGACATTAAATGCTTTTAATCACGTGGTCGAGCAATTATTGCGTCTAAGATGGAAATCTCAGTAACCGTCGTTTAGGGCTTAATGGGCCTACAATTTTTGAAACTTCTGGGCCCAAAGGATAGGCCCTTCATCGAATTGATATTGTTTTGGCGCGCATGAATTTGGAACGACTGTGTCATTTCACTTGTGAACCAACACGTTTAGTCGTGGACGACACAACCTCAAGAGTTGGTAACCGAACCCTTTCGTTTCCTATTAAAGAAACACTTAGTGAATTCTGGGTTCCACTCATTTTTGATTTCTTAGCAAAACTCTGCAAAAATTTTGCAAGGACGCTTGTCGCTTGTTTTATGAAGCTTTTCTCAGTCTTCATCCTCCTTATCATCTGAGGTAACTATTTTTCTTTCCCCTGTTATTTTCATCTTCTTTTGCCCTGCTGTTTCTGTTTGAAAAGAATGTACTTTATTTAGGGGGAGATTAACTTCTCGCAACCCTAATTGTCATGGGGGAAGAATCCTTGTGATTCTTCCGAGGGCTGAGTCATGTCACTCAGAAAGGGGATCTTACTCACTGTGGAAAGTGACTTTTCCATTCTCAGAGTCGTCCTCTGATTGTAGTCGCTCTGAAAAGTGAAATGAGTAATGATTGCCACCCTTCTGACGATGTGACTTTTTATCGTAGATCAGAGATTTTGGTCTAGGCGACTCAAATGGCGACTGGAGAAGGAACCTCCGGAGATTACACCGTTCTGAAGACAACAGAAGGTCTCTACAGCGTTGCTGTCTCTAGGCTGAACTGGGAAGAACTTCAGGCTAAGTGGCCTTTCTGTTGGGTAGCTGATGAGTTTAAGAACTTGGCTTCCCGTCATGCAAATGAGGATGGATCTCGAATTCAACCAAGGTTCACACTTCATGCAGAGGAAGAAATAAAAAAGTGGTTCAGGGTGTTTGCACCACTCCCTACAGAACGGATATGCCACGTCGTGCCAAATGACCGTTCCGTATACATGCATGATTTCGTATTTCATTACCTCGGAGTTTGTTTTCCCCTATCCGAGCTTTAGATGGGTGTGTTAAAGTTCTTAAATTGCGCACCCTCTCAACTTTATCCCAACGGTTGGGGCCTCATCCGTGCTCTAGAGGTTCTGGGCGATTATTTCAACTTTACACCTACTGTAGCGATGCTGTTCTATTACACTCAGGTAGTTCGGAGGGCTAACAAGCAGGGCGGTGTTGGTCTAGTAACACTCTGGACCCTATGTTCCTTTGTGAACTTCGAATTCTACACCGATTCGGCTAAAGTTGATGGAAAATCATTCAAATCCTACTTTACCCGGATATCTGTTAAGAAGAAGAAACCCGTCTTTTGGAGGGATGAAGAGGGTCTTAATAAATTTCCTCTGAGCTGGACTCATAAGCATTTTCTTTTAAACTCCCAAGCATATTATGCTGATCAATCCGAGCTATCCCCCGAATCATCGAAAGTATTGTTCGTACTTGAAGCACACACTACACGTTCTAAAGTATTTTCGTGTAGGTGTCTTTTAAGTAGTTCAAGCGGAGTCCGGGACGAATATCTACGTAATTCTCATTTTATTTCTCTTTTTCTCCTTTGTCAAATGTGTCGAGTATTTCATAGTTGCTAATATCTTGTGTTTGTGTATGCAGGTGAAATAGAGCAGGCACCTCTGGAGATGAATAAGTTGAAGGGGTTTAAAACGGCAGGTAAATCCGTAGCTCGTGAGAATGAAATTCAGGCTAAGACTTCTGTAAAGGATTGTCCTGAATTGATTATTCTGACCTCGGATGTAGAAGGGGAGATTCCGCTGGTCGAGGGCGGCTCGACTGGTGTTGGCGCAACTACGAGTCAGCCTCAAATAACCGAGAGGAGGAGAAAGATCAAGAATGATTCTTTCGGAGAACCGTCGAAGAAACATAAACCTTCGAGGAGTCCAAAAAGGGGAAGGGCTTCAGAAGGTAAAGCTGTAGAGACCTCGGATGCAGCTGATGTTTCTTCCGGACTCCATAAAGGCATTCCTGCCGGGGTTTCTGGATCTAGTCCGATCTCCTACCCAACAACTTCATTCCTTACCCCTTTCCTCTTATATCGGGGAACAACTCCAGCGATTCTTCCTCAACCGCTGTATGAACTCCGGCCCACGCTTAAAACTAAAGAAATCAAGGAGGCGTGTGAGGCTGGAAAATGGCAGTTAGCAGAACTGACTGGGATGCTTCACTCATTCAGTTTGTTAGCCGACGATGTTGACAAGGTTGATGAGCTGAGTGATAAAATAGAACAGCTCAACCTCTCGTCGGGGAAGGACAAAGCCACTCTAAAATTAATGAAAGACCGCCTTGCCAAGTCTAAAGAGTTCGGGGATATTATGAATAAGGAGAACCTTAAGCTTAAAGGCATGCTCAAAGACTTGGTGGATAAACTGGCGGAGAGGGAGGAATGCTTGATAAATCAAAGGAAGAACTCCGTAGCAGCCAGGCTAAGCAAGTTGAGCTCGAAGATAAAAGCAAAGCTGCTGCAGAGGATTACTTTAAACAAGCCGAGGAGTGGTCCCAAAAGGAGAAGAAGTTCCTCCTTGAGATCGAGGGACTGAAGGCTGGGAGCATGGAATCTAAAGGATCGAGTGGGGAACTATCGAGGTTGCGGGAAGAATTGGCTATAGCAAAAACTGAGAAGCAGGAAGCTATTGACATATGCACTCAGGCGGTTGAAGAATCCTTCGGCCTGGCTATACGCCAAGTTTTCTACCGCAACCCCACTGCGAAACTTAGCCTCTATGGTATGGATCCGTTCTATGAATTCCATGGAGGAAGGTTAGTCACAGTAGTTGATGGTCGACATGAAGATCCTCCGAAGTCCTTGTACGGTTTGCCTCCCCTTCCTGAGGGTCAAAGTATGGGACCGAATTTCGTCTTTCCTACGTCTGAAGTTGCCTCATCTGCAGAAGGTACTGAGGCTCCCGAGGGGAAGACTCCTGAGGAAATCCCAAAGGAAGGGACACAAGATCTTGGAGCAGGGAAAGCTCAGAAAGAGACTGAAGAGCAAATTCCCCCTCCGTAGTCTTGTTTTTGTTTATATGTAAAGTTGTGTACCGGGATCAACTCCGGTTTTGAACAGTTACATGTAGTTTTGCTTTTTCTTTTCCTTCTCTATGAATGAATGAAATTCTATTAAGATATTTGTCTTGGATGTATATATTGTCTCAGTATCTAATAGTCTGTTCTGTATGACTAACCGTTGAGGTCGAATCGAAATAATTACCTCAGAAAATTAGGTAATTTTAGAACAGAAAGACATATACATGCGTACTGTCCCCAAGTATAGGCGTGTTAAGGAATAGGTACCTGTTGTAGGGTGTCATTCTTAATTCTTTTGGGGAGAAAAGGAGTCGATCCGTTGTTCTCAGAAGCAGTGTCACAAGACGGATGACTAATATTAATTTCTGTTATTCTCATGGGACAGTTCACAGAGTAAACCCGTCGTTCAATGTGAGAGTATTGTTCCGAGCTCAATGAATTGCACAGATACACAAAGATGATGGTTGACTGATGGAAATTTGTTCACGCCAGAAGTTAAATCGTCAAATCACGGATTAGGTGATTGAGATCATCCGTCCTAGGAACATATGTTACGCCAAGAGTTACATCATCGAATCACAGAATAGGTGATTGAGATGATCCGTCTTGGGAAATGCTTCTCAATCGTAGGAGTACGGATTGAGTCTTCAATTTCATATCCGAATCCGAGTGTGGATTCATATTCATAATCAAATCCGGTATCGAAATAAGATTATCACTCTACTAGCCCCCTAGCTTTTGTGAGGGATTAGTAGATTTGCTCATATAAGCTGTATCGATTGTAATATGTCTGGATACCGGTTCGTCTATTAGAGGAGTATTTATCTAACACGTGTTAGATTTCGAAATTGTGCTGTCATGTAAATGTCCGTTCTTGGAAAAAGATTCCGTTGTGATGGAATTCTTTAGGACGGATTATGGACAGATTCTCTGTGAGAATCCCAAAAGTGTTTGAAACTCGCAACCTTTGGTATTCGAGCAACAGTTTTAATATCTCCCATGATTGGACATTTAATGCCTTTAATCACGTGGGCGAGCCATTATTGCGTTAAATGCGCATGTCTTTATAACCGTCACACGGGAGCTTGGTGGGCCTAAAATTTGAATTTAATAGGCCCATTTAGAAGGCCCTGTAACGAATCGATGGCATTTTCGCGCCTTTGGATTCAAAACGACTATTTTGATCCACCAAAAGGGAGAGTCGTTTGAGAGTAAACGACAGGTTGTTTGAGTCGGTATTTGAGACTCTTCATGCCCTGAAAAAGACGTATTTGGTAATTTCAGAAATCACTTCATCTTGCTTCCCTGACGAACCTCTGCAAAAATTTCGAGAAGACATTCCTGTTTGCCCCTGTGAATTTTGATTCACTATCCTCCTTCATTCCTAGGTAACCCTTCTCCTTCGTTTTTTCGTGTTTTCTTTTAGTTTCTCTGAATGTCTAGGAGAGGTTTTAGCTCGGGCCGTGTTAACCCTAGGGGAAGAGGAGGAAGGTCCTTAACTCGAAACCCCTCAAATCGTGGTGGGAGGATCCATGTGATCTTCCAATCGAAGCCACCTTATTCAGAGAGGAAGGCGTCGCCGTATCCAAGGCGAAGGGTGATAATACCCTCTTCAGAGTCCTCCTCTAGTGAGAGTGCTGAGAGTGCTGATTTATACCTCTCTGATGATGTGGATTTTTACCGTAGCGTAAAAGCTTTTAAGATGGCAGTAAAGAAGACGACCGGAGGAAGAACTTCTGGTGGCAAAACACCCTCTCAACGGTACATCATGAAGATAGCTTTCGGATTGTGCAATGTAGTTACACACCAGATTGATTGGGTGAAGTTCCAACGGAAGCGTCCCTTTAGCTGGGTGGCTGAGGAATTTCATGATACACCGTCCATCCATGCTCGAGAGGACGGAGTAGAGTTGGAACCACGCTTTACTGTCTTCAAGGAGGAAAAGCATAGGGGGCGTTTTATGGTGCTGGCTCCACTTCCAACAGAACGAATATGTCATACACCGGACGAAAGGTCCATATATATGTATGACTTCCTATTTCTGAATCTAGGTGTGCGCCTCCCTTTCACAAAGTTTCAGATAGGGGTCCTGAGGTTTTTGGACTGCGCCCCTTCACAGCTTCATCCCAACGGATGGGGTTGATCCGTTCTCTTGAAGTGCTTGGGGAGCACTTCAATTTCACACCGACGGTGGCTATGCTTTTTTATTTCTCACAAATGGTCCGTCGTGCAAATAAAGAGAAGGGAGGAGTAAGTTTGATAACCCTCTGGACTCTCTCCAAGATCATCAACTTCGAGTCCTATACTGACTCCGCCAAAGTTGATGGTCGTTCCTTCAAATCTTATTTTACCAAGACCAGCGTTAGGCCTGAAGATCCAATTTTTTGGTTAAATGAAGATGGGATTCAAGAATTTCCTGTGGCCTGGACACATGAGCATTTTTTGTTAACCTCCCAGGCCTATTATACTGATGAAGATGAATTGAGCCCAACTTCGATCTCTGTTCTTTCTGCTCTTCAATCATACACCGCCTCGCATAAATTTTTCTCCTGCAGGCGTTTGCTAGGGTCAAAGTCCACCCGCGAGGAATATTTGCATAATTTTTCTGTCATTTTTCATGTTCTCTCATATTATGCCTTGAAATCTTCGATCTCTAATTGTGTTATTTGATTTTGCAGTTGAAATCGAGGCTAAGTCATCAGAGATGAACAAGTTGAAAGGGCTCAAAGCTGGAGAGAACTCTGTTGCGGCTGAGAACGACATTCAGGCAAAACGGAA
Organism: Clitoria ternatea; assembly: GCA_037962975.1. Classification (NCBI taxonomy): domain Eukaryota; kingdom Viridiplantae; phylum Streptophyta; class Magnoliopsida; order Fabales; family Fabaceae; genus Clitoria; species Clitoria ternatea. The sequence continues at coordinate 186,587,213 of CM075669.1, forward strand.
TTCTAAGAAGGCTACTGCTGAGACCATAACACTCACTTCGTCTGCTGGTGACGATATTCCCTTGCTTGAGGGCGGATCTGATAAACCGACCTCTGATGTTGTGGTTAAGAAGGGCGGAGAGAAAAGGAAAAATGCAAAAAATGATTCCTCCAGGACCTCGGAGCCTCAACCTTCTCCCAAAAAACCAAAAATTTCCAAAGGGGCAGCTGATCCAGAGGCTTCTAAGGGAAAAAAAGTAGAAGGGCTTACTCCGGATGCCCCAGGCAGTGTGATTACCTTCGGTGCAAAACCAATAACTTCCTATTTTGTGCCCAAAGTTCCTTGCCCCTCAGATGACAATCCCGGTCTCGCCCAATACCTTATGTATGAGGGTCCTGTGCCTGAATGCATTCCTGAGTCTCCATACAAGCTGAAGACTCCATTAGAAAGTGAAGAAGTAACCAAAGCTTGCGATGCCGAACAGAGGCACTTGGCAGAATTGTCCGGTCTTCTGAAGTCGGTTCGCAAGCTTTCAGAAGATAATGAAAGGCTTAGTAAATTGGTTGGCAAGGTTAATGACCTTAACGTTGCTGCAGCTAGGGATAAGGCAAGCATCCTCTGACTGGAGAATAAATTAGAGGCTTCCAAAGAGGAAGGGTATAAAAAGGACGAGGAAATTACCAGTCTGAAATATCTTGTTAAGGAGCTGGAGGTCCAGATACTTGATCAGAAGAAAGCCAATTCCGACCTCCATGCTAGCCTTTGTACAGAGAAGGAGCATTCGGCCAAATTAATGGAAGAATTGAAGGACGCCAAGGTCGTTTACTCCCAAGGAGCAGAAGACTGGTCACGTAAGGAGAAGGAGTTGCTTTTAAAGTTGGCGGGTTCGACTGACGAAGTCAAAACTTTGAAAGCAGATTTGGCTGAGGCTGTAGATATGTGTGACCAAGTAGTCAAGGAATCTTTTGGGCTGGCTGTTCGTCAAGTTCAATATCGGAATCCCAAAGTGGAACTTAATCTGAACGGTATTGATCCGTTCTATGAGTTTCACCAAGGGAAACTGGTGGCTGTTGTTAATAATCGTCAGGAGGATCCGCCTAACACCCCATACAAGTTTGCTTCTCTACCTGAAGGTCAGTCAATGAAACCTTCTCTCCTGAAGCCTAGAAGCGAAGGAACAAGCATTGGTGCTGAAGCAACTAAGGCTACTGGTGATGGGGAGGCAAGGCCAGAGGTAAAGGCAAAGGAAAGGACGGAGAGACGAGCCAAAAGAAATAGTGTCCTCCTTGTCTTAGTTTTTATTGATTCAAATCTGCTGTGTTCCAGGATCAGCTCCGGATTACTGAATGAATTCCTTCATGTAATTTAGCATTTGATCAATAAAAGAACAATTTGCCTTTATATGTTTGTCAGTTGAAAACAGCTTCGATAGAAGGATTGCATGTGTAATGAATTATTCCGGATTTAAGTATGTAGAGTGAAGAACGGATATTAACATATAACCTTTACTCCGGATTTGAACATGTAGGATGAAGAACGGATAGAGACATATAACTATCGTTCTCATGTATGGGCACTTTGATAGCTAAAGGCTTGGTTTGATAGAAAAGATAGAGTATCTTTTGTCAAGTATGGATAATTTGGTGTGATGAAGTCGTTTTCTGGAATCACACGTTTGGTATACAAGCCTGGTAAAAAGTGTACCTTGCTCCTTGAAGATCAGGCCTTTTGGTTGTAAGTACCATAATGGGGATCGCCGTTGTGAGGGAACATGCTATTGTCATGAGAACGGCTTGCAATGTTAATCTTGAGGGGAAGTGATTGTGAGAACCTTTCACTAAGAGTTCATCCCTCGAAATATTCGTTAGGCTGTCGATACTGTCCCCCAGTATTGTTGGGTGATCAGTTCTGAACGAATATTTGATTGAACAAATTCCGAGTGAAACTTCCGAGTGGAAGTTCTTCTGAGTGAGAATTTCCGAGTGGAAATTCTGCTGAGTGAAGATTTCCGAGTGGAAGATTCTGAGTGATTCTTCAGTCGCATTCAGTTTTATTGTACTCATTACACTCGGAATTCAATTCTGCCGTGGAAGACGTCCGATTTCCACGTGATGTATCACCGAGTGGATAATCTCCGAATAGGAAATCACCGAGTGAATTATTTTCTGACTCGGGGAACGGATGAGAAAAATTCCAAATGAAATATCTCCGATTCCCGCTTGATGCTGAGCCGGGTGGAAGTTTTCCGAACAGGAGATCACCGAATGAGGGATTTCCGAACGGGAAGTCAGCGAGTGACTTATCTCCGACTTCTGCGTTGCACGCACCGAGTGGAGAATTTCCGAATGAAATGCTTCGGATGAAAATGTCTGAGAGGCATACCCGAGTGTGATACTCTAGGGTAAGATTTCACCGAGTGAAATTTCCGACTGCTGCCCGGCATGGTACCGAATGGAGAATTTTCGAATACTTCGGTTGAATATGCTTCAGATAAGGGCGTACCCGAATGAATTATTCTTGAGTCGGAATTCATTAGTCGGGCTTTGAATAAGTAATGCCGACTGGAGAATTGATGACCCGGACTTTGAAATCATGAAGTTCCCAAATAAGGGACTTCAAAAGAGAATGTTAATCCGGAGTTCAGAATAACTTACTTGTTGTGTTTAGAGTTCGGTTCGATCCTACAATCCAAAATTCTGATCGGGGTTCGGTTTTGATCCTACAGCCCATGTCGTATTTGGCGTTCAGTTTGATCCTACTAACCGTTCTTTAGTTGGTCTTTGGTTTTACCCATTGACGATTCTTCACTGACGTTTGGCCAGACCTACTAGTCGTACTCAGGGTTCGGTTTAATCCTACAATCCGAGCCTTCAACACGGGGTTCAGATCAGGGCTAATCTTGAACCTGCTGCGCCCGTTACTCAGCGTTCAGCGTGGTTTTGGACAAGAACTAGCTTACTGCGCCCAAGCCTTCTCCGGTGTTCGGCCATACCTACTAACCGTACTTGGAGTTCGGTTTGATCCTACAATCCAAGCCTTCGATGGTGTTCAGCCAAACTTACTAACTGTACCCAGAATTCGATTTAATCCTACAATCTGCGCCTTCAAAAGGGGTTCGGTACAGCCTTGTGAAAAAGGTCTGATCCTACTGCGCCCTTTTCCTAGGATTCGGTATGATCCTTGCAAGAGGATCAATCCTACTATGCCCAGGTCTTCAATTGTTCATGCACATTCGAGGAGTTACATCGTCAACTACAGAATGGGTAGTTGAGATCATCCATCCTGAATATGTTTGTGCACGCCGGATAGACTGAAAATGACAGCATAAGAAAAACTCGAAAGAGTTAAGTTGATATATGAGATTCTTATTGAGCAAAAATAAGAATTACAATAAAAGCGTAGCTGGGATAATAATATTGGTTTCTCCGTCGAACACTCTCAAGTGAGGAGAGAAGAGTGCATGTTGCTTCAGCAACTAGCTGTAATAAATGCGCAAGTTCTGGGTATTCCATTTGTTTCGGATCGGTGTGCCATCAAGGTTTTCAAGGCGGTAAGAGCCTTTACCAGTGACCTCGGATACCCTGTAAGGGCCCTCCCAGTTCGGGGCTAATTTGCCTTGATGAGCAAATTTGTTTGCCACACTTGCTTTCCTCAAAACCAAATCCCCGATGTTGAAAGTCCTTGATTGGACTCGTTTGTTATATCGAAGGGCAGCTTTGGCTTTGATGGCTTGATCTCTAATGAATGCAACCTCTCTGAGCTTTTGTATGACATCCATTTCTGATGCCAAGTTAGCATTGTTGCTTTCTTCAGAGAAATACTTGACCCTAGTAGAAGCAATTTGCAGTTCTACAGGTATCATTGCCTCTACCCCGTAGGTCAGGCGATAAGGGGATTCATTGGTGGAAGAATGAGGCGTTGTTCGATATGCCCAGAGGACGTGGCACAACTGATCCGTCCATTCGCCCTTGGCCTCGCCTAGACGTTTCTTTAGTCCTTTCAGCACCTCCCTGTTGGCCACTTCAGCTTGGCCATTGGTTTGGGGATGTTCAATGGAGGAAAATATCTGGGCTATTCCTAACCCTTCGAGTAAATCTGTGAATTTCCTGTCCGTGAATTGAGTGCCATTGTCTGTGATAACCCGTGCTGGGACTCCGAATCGTGTTATAATATTTTCATACATAAAACGACGAGTTCGGGCTGAAGTTATGTGCACCACTGGCTCTGCTTCAATCCACTTAGTGAAATAATCAACCCCTACAATGAGGTATTTGATGCCTCCAGGGGCAGTTGGGAAAGGGCCCAAAATATCCAAACCCCATTGGTAGAACAGCCATGGAACAGCGGATGTGAAGAGTTCTTCTGCCGGTGTGTGGTGAAGATTAGAGAATTTTTGGCAGGCGTCGCATTTCTTGACGAAGTTAATGGAATCCTGATTTATCGTGGGCCACCAGTACCCCGCCCTGAGGATTTTTCTCATCAGACTTCTTCCTCCGGCGTGGTGCCCACATTGTCCTTCGTGCACTTCTTCCATCACTCCTTGTACCTCATCCTTTTTTAGACAGATTAAGTAAGGTACTGAAAGTGCCCTTCTGTAAAGGTTGCCATCAATCATAGTAAAGTATGGCAATTCTCTTCTTATTCTTTTCTTTTCCTTCTCATCAGTGGGCAACTGCCCATCGGCCAAATAACGGATGTAGGGGGCCATCCATGTGTCACCGTAAAGGGAGTTGCTCATTATGGCGTTTAGAGAAGGGAAAAGAGGAATGCTGGGCGATGTCAGAGTGCTTTGGACCAATGTTATGGTACTACCAGGTCGTTTGGTGCTTGCCAGCCTGGAGAGTATATCCGCTCTTGTATTCTCTTCACGTGGAACGTGTTTAAATTCCATCTTTGAGAATTTTTCTCTCAACTCGTTGACCAGTTTAAGTATAATTGGAGTTGAGGCTCACGGGCTTGATAATCTCCCAAGATCTATGAAATCACAAGCTGTGAGTCACTGCAGAGCGTTGCCTTAGAGGCTCCGATGTCGATCACAGCTCGTAGTCCGGCCAAGCAAGCTTCGTATTCAGCTTGGTTGTTGGAAGTTTTGAAATTAAAACGAAGGGAGATCTCCAAGTGTATTCCATCGTCACTTTCAAGAACTACCCCTACACTAGAGCCCTTCTGATTTGATGAACCATCAACGTAGATGGTCCAATGAACGCGAGGTGTAGCTGGATCTATCCCTGTCATTTCCACAATAAAATCTGCCAGGACCTGAGCTTTAATAGTGCCTCGAGGTTCATAGGATACATCAAACTCTGAGAGTTCAATGGACCACTTGATCATCCTACCAGCGAGGTCAGGTTTGATTAACACAGAGCGGAGTGGAAGGTCCGTTCTTACCAAGATTGGATGTACGTGAAAGTACGGTCATAGCCGTCGAGAGGCCCAAACAACAGCGAGGGCAGCCTTTTCAATTTTTTGATACCGGATCTCAGCACCTTGTAAAGTTTTGCTGGTGAAATAGACCGGTCTCTGTCCATCAGGAGTTTCCTTTACTAAGGCTACGCCCAAAGCTTCATCTAAAATAGCCAAGTATAGGATGAGCATGTCTTCGGGGTCAGGCTTTGCTAGAATAGGAGGTTTGGACAACACCTCCTTAAGCTCTTGGAATGCTTGTTCTTGTTCCTGTCCCCACTCGAATTTCTTGGACTTTTTCAGTGCTTTATATAGAGGAAGTGATCTGTGAGCCATCTTTGGCATGAACTGTGCCAAGGCTGCTACTTTGCCATTCAGGGATTGGACTTCTCTCAGATTCTTTGGACTCTGCATGTTGAGAATCGTTTGGCACTTCCCTGGATTGGCTTCGATGCCGCGTTGAGTTAACATGTAACCCAAAAACTTCCCAGCTGGGACAGCAAAAGTGCATTTCAATGGGTTTAGCCTCATGTTAAATTTTCTCAAGCGGGTAAACACTTGGCGTAGGTCTTCAATATGATCACCCCCCCTCCGATGTCTTGGCTATGATGTCGTCAATGTACACCTCAACAAGTTTGGTGTGCATGCCCTCAAACACCTTATTGATCATGCGTTGGTACGTGGCCCCAACATTTTTCAGGCCGAAGGGCATAACGGTGTAACAAAAGACACCACGATCATTGATGAAAGCTGTTTTCTCCTGATCCTCCTCGCACATCGGAATCTGGTTGTAACCTGAGTACGCATCCATGAAACTCAGATACTGATAACCAGAGGAATCATCCACCATTCGATCTATGTTAGGAAGAGGGTAAGGATCTTTTGGACAGCAACGATTAAGGTCCACATAGTCGATGCACATTCTCCATTTGCCATTGGCTTTCCGGACCATTACTACATTTGAAAGCCAAGAGGAATAACGGATTTCCCTGATAAATCCGGCCTTAAGCAATTCCTCAGTTTGCTGGCAAGCTGCTTTCTATTTCTCTGGTCCCAATCTTCTCTTCTTTTGGGCAACCGGTCTCGTCTCTGGATAGATGGACAATTTGTGACAACAGAAAGTAGGATCTATGCCAGGCATATCGGCTGCAGTCCATGCAAAGAGGTCTTTGAACTCCTGTAAGAGCATCAAGAGTCGCCGCTCTATTTCTGTATCTAGCTTGTCGTTAATATGGGTGACCTTTTCTGGAGAATCTCCCAATATGATGTCCCTGGAACTTCCATCCGGTGTGGGCTTTGATGGGTTAGACGGATTAATGTGCAAATCCGCCCTAGGGTCCAGGTCGACAAGGCTCACAGAACCAGCAGCTGTCCCAAAATCATTGAGTTTCCTCTTTTTGTTGGATGCCTCCAACTTTGTCATATTCAGGCTCAGGTTGTAACAATACCTGGCCATATCTTGGTCACCTCGGATGGATGAAACAGCATTATCTTTATCAATAAACTTGATAAGGAGGTGTGGAGTTGACACGACTGCCTCCATGGCATTCAGGGTGGGGCGTCCTATGATGCCGTTGAATGGTGACTCGACATCGATTACCAACACTCAGGATTTAACCGTCCTGGCTCCTGGCTCACCTTCAAAGGAGATAAGGGTGTCAAGGTATCCCTTTGTTGGTTGCTTTGCACCATTGAAAGCTGTTAGTTCCTGTGTGTAAGGCTATAAGTCTGAGTCATTAAAACCCATCCTTTTAAAGCAGTTGTAAAAAATAACATCACAGGAACTTCCCTGGTCAACAAGGATTCTTCGGACGTCCTTGTTGGCTATGACTGCAATGATGACTACAGCATCATCTCCACCAGGGATGGTAGGACCAAAATCCTCATCAGAGAATGAAATTATCGGAGCTTCAACCCCTCCTCTGTAGGGACGATTGTCTTTAACTTTTCCTTGAACAGACAGAATCATTCTATGATGATTCTTTTGGGTTGTAATTAAAGCTCCTCCCCCAGCGAACCCTCCAGCGATCATATCAATGACTTCACGCCGGCCTTGACGCTGTTGCTGAGGCATGTTATCTCTGTGTGCTATATCATCAGTCATTACACCTTTTTGTTTCTCTACAGCAGAGAATTTTCTAACCGGATTATGGTTATTGTCATCCCCATCGTCTGGATCTCTTTCTCTTTTCTCATTCCGATCTGCCCTGTCAAAGGATTTTTCTTTGAACAGGTATTGCTTTAATTTGCCTTCCCTAATTAACGTTTCAACTGCGTTCTTTAGAGCTTGGCATTCATCAGTGGAATGACCTGTCTGTTCATGAAAATCACAGTACTTACGGGGATTCCCTGGTCTCTTCATAGGGGCTGGCCTTCTAATGCCATAGATGCTGAAAGCTGGCCATCCAACCTCTCTCAAAATCTGAGATGGCTTGGCTGACAGTGGTGCATAATGGCTGAAAGAATTAACACGCCTTTCTCGAGGTCGAGGAGAGGAGTTATTAACTTTGGGGTTGGTGAATGGCCTCTCCATACGTTCTGACCTCGTTTTCTCCTTACCCTTCTGAGGTTGTGAAGGTGGTGTTGGTGGCTTTTTCTTTGCAGCCATAGCTTCTAGGTGCATCTCTATACTCACATACTTTGAGGCCTTTTTCCTGAACTCCTCAAATGTTGTTGGTGGGCTCTTTGCTAATGAGAGAGCAAAAGCTGATCCTGGCTACAACGCCTCGATAACAATATGCAGCTTGATGGATTCTGTGAGGTTAGGAACCAGGGATGCTTCCTTGTAAAACCTTTTCAGGAAATCCTTTAAGGTTTTATTTTCACCCTGCTTAATTTGGGCTAAAGTATGAGATGTCCTGGGAACATCCCTGGAGATGACAAAGTGACTTTCAAAAATAGCTGCCATTTTAGCCCAGGAATCTATGGATCCAGAAGGTAAACCTTTAAACTAACCGAGGGCCTCTTCTGATAATGTCCGTGGGAACATTCGACACATCACATCTTCATCAGCCCCTAAGTACATGGCTTCAAATACGTAAGCATCAAGATGCTTAGTAGGATCAGTTTCGCCATTATACTTTCCAATGGAGAGTGGCTGAGTGGTTTGAAGATGTTTGGGGATGTGGATGCTCATAAGCCTCCTTGAAAAAGGAACTTTGAGTTTGTAAGTTACCGGGGGTGCTGTAGTTAGCTCCCTCTTCCCTCAAGTAGCTTAATCATCAGAAACGTAGGTTTGTCCTCTTCCCTCAAACGTGGGGATGTTTGAGTATTGGAGAGTTGTGGATTTTTCCCCGTCGGTTGTATGGTGTGTCCCGCCAGTTTGGGATGTTGATTTCTCTCCCAAGTTCTGTCTTTCACGTTTTAACTCTACTAACTCCTCCATCAATTTCCGTATCATCTCATCTCTTGGATCGGGTGCAGATACTTGCACCATTCTTCTTGAACTTTCGACAGGTGACTCAAAAACCAAGCGTCTGTTCGTTGGTTGTTCTTGGGCCGTCACATCTTCTACATGCCCATCAGATATGTTTCTTCCATTGCCTTCCATGACGCAAGGTCAGACTTTATAAACGAGAGGTGGGAATAACTTTATCATGTCCCACTGGGCATGCCAATGATCTGTCCTGAACCGGGGTCTAGAGATCCGGTGTCAAGTCAATCATAAATAGTATGAAGATTCTATGCAGAAAATCGGATGTATGAGTATCCGGTGTAAATATCTGTTGTCCTTGTCTAAGGAGGGCGGATTGGGCGTTCTGGAGGTCCTTTACACCGGCCTAATGCGTTGATGTGGGCGAAAGGTGGTGTCACCTGCAAAGATTCTCCGACGCTCAAGTCAGTGATAATATTCCAAGTGAGGAATGTTTTTTAGAGAGTAGTCGTAAGTAGATTTAGTCAAAAAAGATCCCCCCTTCATTGATGAAGAGAGTTCATATACCTGATTGGCTCGAAATACAAGGACATATTAGTGGGGAACCACTAACCTCCAATAGCACTATATATTATTATTTTATTATGCACTTGCCAGCATGATTGGGTCAAGTGGCTATTTTATATTGAGCGTAGAGAGTATAGACTAAAATTAAGGGACAAGTTGATCATTCCCGTGAGCAGATTTTGGCTCATAGTGCAGGGAATTATTGATCAGTCCCTGTAGCAATGCCTTTTGTCTTCTGCATAGTGACATTCGTGTTGTCCGGTGTCATGGTGTTATCCTGGACAACCGGTATAGGGAGAGCGCCTGATACGGAATTAGAATCCGGATGTATACCGATGACACCGGTCACACGTTGGCGAATTGACAAAGACGTTGAAATATGTCTTGTAGAACGGATACCGGTATTGAGACCGGATCAGATACTTCTATCCTTGTCAACCTAGTTGTCTGATCATGTAGCGGTTGTTATGGAAACTGATTGTTGGGAGGTTTGTTGGAAGGTCCAGCTTCTTGCTTCCAACCAAAATTCTTATTTTTCCAACCCTGTTGATAATTGTTAGGAAAATAATTACCAGATTTGAAAGGATAATTACCTACAAGTTATCTTTGGTTATTCAAGAAATTGGCTTACTCATGTTTATGCTCATCGGGTGTACAGTAACCACAAGTTTATTCACCCATGCAATGTATGCATTGTTTCAACTAAGCTAGGGGTTGTGTTGACACTTGAGCAATCTGTAGTTTTTGTAGTTGTTTACTTATTGCTTTAATCTACTATGTCAACAATTTCTGTTGAGCTAGGACAACATCATTCACTCCAAACTCAAGCATTCCTGGCGTCCTAGAAAAATTACCTCTCTCATTCTTTGCTTGTCTATCACTAGTTGACATGGATTCCATGATAGTTATTGCCTCTTCAGTTGTCTTGTTCATTAAAGAACCTCCTGCAGAAGCATCTATCATCATTTAGAATTAAGATAATTGATCTATCCCCGACCGGGGTCTAGGATCCGGTGTCAGGATAGCCTCAAGAGTTGAAGATTGAATGAGATAGAAGACCGGCTGAGTGTATCCGGTCTCTCTGATCTGGCCTCTTGGTATGTGGAGGTCGGTCTTGTTGTCCTGGAGATCCTTCACACCGACCTCTCACGTTGGTGTGGGCGACAGGTGGTGTCACCTGCGAAGATTCTCCGACGCTCAAGTTAGAAGAGTACAAGATGAACTTTGTAATACTTAATCAGTATATAGTGAGAATGAGAGTAAGGACAACGTAACCTTTGACATGTACTGCAACATGTTATTTATAGTTGAGTGTGGAAGATGAATCGTTAGGTGTTAGTGGGCCCATTGGTTCTGATAATGTGTATCAAGAGTCAATCCGAGTGGGCCAGCATTCAGAGTATGCCGAGAGAGTAGGTGAATTATCAGTGTACTTTTCTGTCACATGGATGGAGGATAATCACCTTTTCTGTAAATTCCACTGGTGATTGTACCCACTCCTGTCAGTGAATGAAAGGGACATATTCCGCTGTGCAGAATACCTTTCCCGTTATGATACTGAAGCAGTTGGTATTCTTGACTGGTGTAGAAGAGCGGATAAGCCGATCAGTGTAGAAGAGCGGATAAGCTGATCGGTATAGGAGAGCGGATAAGCCGATCGGTGTCTCGGATATCACCTCGAACGACTGGTGTAAGAGAGGTTTGCCGAGTGTGTTGCAGACCGGATTGGTATTCTTGACACCGGCTGAACACTAGGGGGGCTATAATGACTTCACTTTAGGTGAGACCGGATCGACATGTTTACCGACTGGATCATTATCCTGGGATACCAGTTGACTTCTAGGAAGGCTGAGTCGGCCTTTTGTCCTTAGAACCGGTATCCAGATCGGATAACCTTGGGGTCGGTATCCAGACCGGATCATATTTCCCCTAGCTTGTGTGAGGGACTGTAAGTTACTCATATAAGCTATGCAGTTCACGAGAGGTCTGTATGCTGGCGTACCCTGCAAGAATACAAGTTATGTTTTTACCTTAGTAATACTCGTTAATCGTCAAACATTGGCACCAAGCATTATGAATTAAACGGCTTTGAGTGAGCGATTCCGAGTGGAGGTTTAACTTTGAATGAACAACTCCGAGTGAACATTAGATTCTGAGTGACCAATTCAGAGTGAGCACTTGACTCTGAGTGATTGACTCCGAGTAAAATTGGTTTTGGCCGTGTTACCTAGGAAGTTCCGAGTGATACTCCCGAGTGGAAACTCTCAGATTGATTCTTCCGGGAAGAAGCTTTCCGAGTGACCGTTCCCGTGTGGAAGATTTCCGACTAGTGCTTCAACGGTGCTCGGTTTAATTGCTCCAACCAGAATCAGAGTTCGGTTTAGTCCTACAATCCGAGTCTTCATTCGGGTTGGAGATTTCTAAGTGTAAGTCTCCTGAGCAGGTGTCCCCGAGTGTGACATTTTTGAGCGGGATAAATACCGAGTGAGATGTCTCTGATTCCCGGGTAGTATGGCACCGAGTGGAGCATTTTCCGGGTGAAACACTTCTGGACATATAGACTTTGACTTCGAATGAGAATGTTTCAGGTAGAGACTTTCCCGAGTAAACAATTCCTGATTAAAACTCCGAAGTGAGATATTCTTGAATTAAAGAATTCACGAGTCGGACTTCAGTGAGATATTGCCGACTGAAGAATTTAAGAGTCCAGCATCGAATTTGAAGTGTTTCCGAGAAAGGAATTCCAAGGGAGAATATTTCCGAGTGAGGAATTCCCAGGAGTACTTTTGAGTGAATTCGATAACGATTGATTCTTCAATAGCAACCGGCCAAGGCTAGAAGTCGTACTCGGAGTTCGGTTTAATCCTACAATCCGAGCCTTCAGTCGGTGTTGGATTTTACCCATTCACCATTTTCCTTCACTCGGTGTTGGATTTTACTCATTCACCGTTCTTCGAATGGGGTTTGGTGTAATCCTACAACCCATTTCCTGAGGTTCGGTTTGATCCTACAACCCAGGTCTTCAATGGCGTTCGGTTTGATCCTACTAGCCGTATCTTCAATCGGTGTTGGATTTTACCCATTCACTGTTCTTCACCGACGTTCGGCCAAACCTACTAGTCGTACTCGGAGTTCGGTTCAATCCTACAATCCGAGCCTTCACCGGTGTTCAGCCAAACTTACTAACCGTACCCAGAGTTCGGTTTAATCCTACAATCTGGGCCTTCAATTGGTGTTGGATTTTACCCATTCACCGTTCTTCACCGACATTCGGCCAAACCTACTAGTCGTACTCAGAGTTCGGTTCAATCCTACAATCCGAGCCTTCACCGGTGTTCAGCCAAACTTACTAACCGTACCCAGAGTTCGGTTTAATCCTACAATCTGGGCCTTCAATCGGTGTTGGATTTTACCCATTCACCGTTCTTCTTCACTCGGTGTTGGATTTTACCCATTCATCGGCCTTCATCACTAGGTGTTGGATTTTACCCATTCACCGGCCTTTAAATGGAGGCTCACCTTTTTGTACCTTCGAAGAGGTTCATCGCTAACAACAAACACATTGTTAGGATCATTCGTCCTGAAAGTATCTTGTCACAACAGTGTTGTGCATTTAAATAAAATCATAAAGACAATGGGTGAGTCAAGGAAAGCTTCATTAACTATGAATTACAATACAAGAGAGAGAAAGAGAGCCGAGTCGGGGTTATGCCTCGTTAAACCTTCTTGGTAAAACCTGATCGGAAAAAACCCAAGTAAGGAGAAAGAGTGCATACTGTCTTACCGACTAGCTGTAACAGCAGAAGGCGCTCTTAATTTTGATGATCCCTAATCAATGACCTCTCGGCGGCCCAGATATTGTTAGGACATAACATCTTGTTGTGCTGACTCACCAACCATAACTCCCTTTTACTTTTCAGAAGTAACTTATTTGAGAAGATACTGTTTGAGTTTACCCTCTCGGATCAGGGTCTCGATAGTATTCTTCAGAGCCTGACATTCATCTATTGAGTGGCCCTATTGCTCATGAAACTCGCAGTATTTCCGAGGGTTGCCATGTTTGTGAAGCTGGGGCGGCATCCTGACCCCGTATGAAATAAGCGTTGGCCATCCAATCTCCCTCAGGATCTGAGACCGCTTAGAGTTTAACGGAGCATAATTGCCAAACACATGTATCTGTTCTTCCTGACTCGGAAGTACAGGATTATCAAAGACGCTGCATCGGGCCGGTCTCTCCATGCGTTTCGATCTGGGACAGCTTTTATCTCCCCATTGTGGATGTGGCGTTGGGGATTTCCTTTTGGCCGCTGTTGCCTCCAAGTGCATTTCTATGCCCATGTATTTGAAGCTTTTCTTCGAAACTCCTCCAACGTCGTCGGAGGACTCTTTGCCAAAGACAAAGCAAAGGCGGATCCGGGCTGTAAGGCTTCGACAATGATGTGAAGCTGAATAGCCTCTGTGAGGTTAGGCACCAAAGCAGCTTCCTTGTAAAATCTCTTCAAAAACTCTTTGAGAGTTTCATTTCCCCCTGCCTTATCCGAGCCAAGGTATGGGAAGTCCTTGGAATGTCCCTAGAGATGATGAAATGGCTCTCAAATGAAGTCGCCATTTCTTCCCAAGAATCTATTGATTCCGAGGGTAAACTTTTGAACCAACCGAGAGCTTCCTCCGTTAAGGTTCGTGGGAACATCCTGCACATCACATCTTCATCAGCTCCCAAGTACATGGCCTCATACACATAAGCATCCAGGTGCTTAGTAGGATCAGTTTCTCCATTATATTTCCCGATCGACAGTGGCTGAGTTGTCTGTAAGTGCTTAGGGATGACGACACTCATGAGTCTCCTCGAGAAAGGAACACTGAGTTTATAAGTTCCAGAGGTCACCACTGCTTGCTCCCTTCTCCTGGTACTGACTCTATCCCCAGAGTCCTGAGTCTGTTCCCTCTCCTCATACATAGGGATTTTCGAGTACTGGAGGGTCGTAGATCTTTCCCTCGCAGATGCATAGTGGGCCTCTTCCGCTTGGGACATCACCCTGTCCCCAGCTCCTCTCTTCTCCCGCTTTAGCTCCATCAACTCCTCCTTGAGTTGCCTAATAACCTCATCCCGAGGGTCAGGGGTTGCCACTGGTACCATTCTTCTGGTGTTGGTGATAGGAGATTCGAAAACGAGTCTCCTTCCAGTTTGCTGGTGAGTCACATCCTCCACATGACCATCAATGAAATCACGTCCATCACCTTCCATTCTGACTACCAAACCTCTGTGAAAAGTGGGAATAACTCTAACGAGTCCCACCGGGCGTGCCAATGATCTGTCCTCGACCGGGGTCTAGGATCCGGTGTCGGGACAGCCTCAAGAGTTGAAGATTGAATGAGATAGAAGATCGGCTGAGTGTATCCGGTCTCTCTGATCCGACCTCTCGGTATATGGAAGTCGGTCTTGTTGTCCTGGAGATCCTTCACACTGACCTCTCACGTTGGTGTGGGCGACAGGTGGTGTCACCTGCGAAGATTCTCCGAAGCTCAAGTTAGAAGAGTACAAGATGAACTTTGTAATACTTAAGCAGTATATAGTGAGAATGAGAGTAAGGACAACGTAACCTTTGACATGTATTACAACATGTTATTTATAGTTGAGCGTGGAAGATGAATCGTTGGGTGTTAGTGGGCCTACTGGTTCTGATAACGTGTATCAAGAGTCAATCCGAGTAGGCCAGCATTCAGAGTATGCTGAGAGAGTAGGTGAATTATCAGTGTACTTTTCTGTCACATGGATGGAGGATAATCACCTTTTCCGTAAATTCCGCTGGTGATTGTACCCACTCCTGTCAGTGAATGAAAGGGACATATTCCGCTGTGCAGAATACCTTTCCCGTTATGATACTGAAGCAGTCGGTATTCTTGACTGGTGTAGGAGAGCGGATAAGCCGATCGGTGTCTCGGATGTCACCTTGGACGACTGGTGTAAGAGAGGTTTGCCGAGTGTGTTACAGACCGGATTGGTATTCTTGACACCGGCTTAACACTAGGGCGGATATAATGACTTCACTTTAGGTGAGACCGGATCGACATGTTTACCGACTAGATCATTATCCTGGGATACCGGTTGACTTCTAGGAAGGCTGAGTCGGCCTTTTGTCCTTAGAACCGGTATCCAGATCGGATAACCTTGGGGCCGGTATCCAGACCGGATCAATAATAAACCATGGTAAACAATTCTTACCTTTCCTCCATCATCCAAATTATGGTTTAGACATTTTCTTAGTAACGCCTTGAATCGTTCCCAAGCTTCACCTAGTGACTCATCATGATTTTGTGGAAAAGAGTGTATGGTTGTCATTACGTCAAAATACTTGAAAGGTGAGTAAAATCTTTCCAAAAAATTTCTTTCAACATTAGACCAGTTTGTAAAACTACTAGGGGGACAAGACTTAAACCATCCTTTTGCTTTTCACACCAGAGAAAATGGAAATAATCATATGTAAACAGATTCCTTTTGGTTGGGTTCAAAACCAATTGTATTACATAATTTATAAAAAGCACTCAAATGTTCATAAGGTTCTTCATGATTTAATCCAGCAAATTGATTGTTTTGAATTATGTTAAGGGTCGCAGGTTTAATCTGCACTACTGTAACAGGTTTTTGGAGCATTCTGACACACGGGATGGTCCATGAATAGTAGCAAATTGCCCCAAAGTTTGTCTCAGCTGCTCTCCAGCCATTGTAAAATTTTCAGATTTATGAAAAGAAGATAAAGATAAAGATAAAGATGAAGTTTGTGCTTTAGATTTTAAAGATCTAAGTCTTTTTGTAAATTTCTCAATCTCAAGATCATAGAACAGTTTTCCTATAGAAGATCGAGTTTACATACATAAAGTTAACAGAAAAGGTTAGTGGAACAAGAATATCAAAGAAGAAGTAAAAACAAATAATTGTTTAAGTAAAAAGTAAAAGTAAAAGTAAAAAAATTACTTGAGTTAAAAAGTAAGAAAATTTACCATAGTAATTAAAAATTTACTATTACTGAAAATCAATTCAATCCCCAGTGATGGCACCGGAAAACTTGTTGGGTTGTTAGCAAGCACACCAATTTATCATTGCAGTTTTTAAAAATTTAGATATCATTCACACAAGGATTGATTGATCTCAATAAGTGATAGTAATTTTTATTTACTAATGGTAAAAAATATCAAAACTTATTAATAAAAGAATGTTCTATAAAAAAATTTTATAATATTCACAGGCTTAAAGATAGATTTATGCGTCGAGTGAAAGAACAGTAAAAAGTAACTATAAGACAGTAATAAAAGTAAACACTTATAAAAATTAACACCTTAAAACAACAATAACAATTTTTGAGATGGTAAAAACAGTATGACAAACTATGTTGGAATTAGGATCCCCGCATTACAAATATAACAAAGTAACTCTGAACATGTATATTTAATCATCAAGTTTATGTCATTGCAGCTTAAAATCATTAAACCCGATCCCTCGATGAATAAATTCTAAATAGTTACCGTAAAGTCTGATCCCTCAGATGCTTTCTCAGTAAAAACTTGCTTTAAGTCATGACCTTAACACAACAATAATTACCAACTCTATCCCTAGTGATTGGTACATCAAGGGTATTTCAACTTTCACGTTTGTTAAAAGTAATTTTAACACGCATGAAAATCATTCTTCCATTTGAAATTCATACTAATAAAATATTGAAATAATAACAAGAAACTTGAATCATAAACATGCATAATTCATAATCACATCATCATATCTATAGATTGGTTCACCAAATTCTAAAATAAATAAGTTAGTTACACATGGTAAAAGTAGAAACACAATTTACAAGTGAAAACATGATGGAAAGGACTTGGAAATGGCTTCACAAATGAAAAGAACTATGCCTAAAGGAAAACTCGAGTAAATGGAGATGTTCTGCAGTGTAGAGGCTCCTCTTTAACCCTTGGCAATGACCCCTATTTATAGTGAAAGGCTAGCTGAAGTTTGGTCCTGACGCTACGCGTCGGCTTCATGCTACACGTCAGCTCTGAATTTTGGCTCCCATGCTGAGCGTGGGGTTGATGCTACGCATCAAGACCTGCTAACTCAGATTGCATTACTTTTCTCTAATTTTTCTCAATAATTCGCAATAATTCAAGGAATAATGTGCAGACAAGTGTTCCAATTGTCTTCTACTAAACCTCTGCCCATCCTTGGTAATGGATTGGTCCATTACATTTAAATATTATGCACTATTGAAGTGGAAGACAAGTTGACGGTGGGATACACGTCGAAGCCGACACTACGCGTCAGGGTCAAAATCCTAATGCTGAGCGTGGCTTGGACGCTACGCTTCAGATCTCTGAGTTGCATTATTTTTCTCTTTCAACCTTAAAAATTCACTATAAAATAAAGAAACATGTCATGCAAAGTTAAAATAATTACTTCTATTCATTTACAAAATTTAACCTAATTTTTGTACTTATTTATGCTTTATTTTATTTATTTTATTACACATTATATAATAAAATTAACAACAATTTAAGGACTAACAGTACCGTGTCTCGACACCTTGTAGAGTTTTGTTGGTAAAGTACATCGGGCACTAGATGGGACCTTCTTCTTGCACAAAGGCTGAGCTAACTGTATGTGTTCTTACTGCCAAGTATAATATGAGCTTTACACCCGGCTTGGTCTTAGTTAGGATGGGCGGGGATGAAAGGTAGGCCTTTAAGTTTTGGAAGGCTTTCTCGTATTTCTTGGTCCATATTAAGGTGTCAGCTTTCTTCAACACCTTGCAAAAAGGCATCGACTTCCCAACGAATTTAGAAAGGAAGCAGGACAAGGCGGTAATTCTTCCTGTAAGGCGTTGGACTTCCTTAATGCTCTGAGGGCTTCTCATTTCTAATGTGGCAGGCACTGGTTAGAGTTTACTTTTATCCCTCGATGGGTCAACATGTAGCTAGAAACTTGCCTCCTTGGACCCCGAAAGAGCATTTCTCAGGGTTAATGCGCATGTTGTGTTTCCGAAGTTTAGCGAATGTGTCTTCTAGGTCTTTGGTGTGATCTTCTGTCTCCTTTATCTTCACTACCATATCATCCACATATACTTCCATGTTTTGACCGATTTGCTTGGCGAAGATTTTTTCTACCAACCGTTGATAAGTTGCTCTTGCATTCTTCAAACTGAATGACATGACCTTATAATACAAGTTTGCTTCCCTTATAATGAATGTTGTCTTCTCTTTGTCTTTTAGGTCCATTGTATTTGGTTATAGCCTGAGTAGCCATCCATAAAGCTCAGAATTTTATACCTTGAAGTGTCATCTACCAACTGGTCAATATTAGGTAAAGGATAAGGGTCTTTAAGGCATACCTTATTTAGATCTATAAAGTCGACACACATTCTCCATTTGTCACTTGCTTTTTTCACCATAATGGCGTGGGACAACCAGGTAGGGTATTTTACCTTCCGGATAAAATTTGTTGCCACTAATTTTTTTGTCTCCTCCTGAATTATCGCTCACCAATTTAGTCCTAACTTTCTGGGTTTATGAGCCACGGGTCTAGCATCTGGCTCCATATTCAGTGAATGACAGACGACGTTTCGATCAGTATCATGCATGTCTGTAGGGTTCTATGGCTGGATCGAGCACTACACTGACTCCCGTGCATTGGCTCGGGTTTAAGCCAATTTGGACTAGCTTCAAAGATTCGACTAGTTTGGGTCTTATGTGCAGCTTATCATCATGAGGTCGAATCCTGTCTCCATATCCTTCTCTACTATGAAAGCCTCTTTAGGTCAAAGGCTCTTGTAGTAGCATTCCTGTGAAACCTCTAGGTTTGCTCTCACTACTCCGATCTGCCCATCCCTGAGCAGGAATTTCATTGTCAAATACAGAGTGGAAACAATTACCCTAAGGGCGTTCAATAAAGGACGACCTAGGAATGCATTGTAGGAACTGGGGAAATCTACTACCAGGTACTTCACCATTATGGCTCTGTTGTCTGCTCCTGCTCTAAAGGTGGTCTTCAGCTTTATATAGCCTAGTACCTGCATAGAGTCACTAGTGAAACTAAGCAATGCACCATCGTACTGTTTAAGCCAACTGGGTAGCAATTGGAGCTTTTGGTATGCTTTCTAGTGCAGGATGTCCGTTGAGCTCCCCTAGTCTATCAGCAGTCACTTGATGATGCACTCAGATACTTCCATGGTTACCACTATCAACTCATCCTTGTTTAATCCCCCTTTAGGAAAGTCTGAGCTATCGAAGGTGATGACCTTTAAGCCAAGGCAGTGTTGCACGGCGTTGAGGTGGCTTGTCCCTCATTTAACGCTTGCCCGGTTCCCCGGGAACCCTCTAGAGATTGTGTGGATAACTCGTTTCCCATTATCTCTTTTATCCCCTGGTCTTCGTGATCGAGAGCGTTCTCTTTCTAGTTGTGGTCTGTCCCTTGTTTGTAACTCCACCTGATCCGAGAGCTTTCTCTCCCTTTCCCGGCTACCCTCCTATAGTAGGTCATTCCTACGGTCAATAAATCTTCCCAGGTGTCCTTGACGGATCAGATGTTTAATTTGGTTTCAGAGGGAGTGACAATCTTCTGTCCTATACTTAGGGCACAATGAAATTCATAGAATTTTATCCTATCTGAGCCTTTGGGTCCCTTTCTCGGTGGTAGGAACTTGAGCAGGCCGATGCTATAAACGTCATGCATGACTCGGTCCCTTCTGTTATCTAGAGGGGTGAAGTGGCTGTACTTAGGAGCTGAGTAGGCTTTCGAGTGTTTTTCTCTATGTGGCCTCGGACTGCTCCTCCTTGGTTTCGTTCGGGTTGCACTCCATTCTGCCTGTCCTACACGCTTGGCTTCATGTTCCTCCATACTGATGTACCAAGTGGCTCTCTACTTGAAATCATCTATGTCCAAAGGTGGTTTCTTAGCCAAAGAGTCGGAAAACTTTCACAGTCGAAGACCTGTCTGGACCGCATACAGGGCAACCTCAAAGGGGTGTCCAAAGGTTGGTCATCCTTATCTATTTGGTACAACCGTGCATTGTCGTCTTCCTGACGGTTATGATTGCTACGAGTCGTTACCATCGTTGCATTGTTGGAGGTTTTGATGGGTGTAGTGGTGTGGTGAGAATTTCACGTCGTGCTGCTATAACTCTTGGGTTGTGAGTGTGTATCGTTTTACCGGGTCTCACGGTGGGCGCCAAAATGTTCACACTAAGCTAGGATGTTCAAAGAACTTAGAGGAATATTCTCTAAGTATGATAGGTTTATTAGCATTAATGTGACACTTGAAATACAATGAGAATCTATAAGCTATATTTATACAATGATCTAATGGGAGGGCAGGCCATTTCAAGCCCGAATCCAACAGGTAGTGTTAATCGCTTGTGATGAGATCATGGAGAATTGCAACCCGCTACAATAAATGGATGAGGGGGTTCCGGGGGAACGGTTCTCTACCTAAAAAAATTTAAATCGTGCACAATTAAAAAATAACACATGTCAAAATTAAATTATGTTTTGACAATTTATATTTTGACATCATAATAGTTGTAAAACTTACACCATTTTTTTACATTAAAGATCAAAGTGAAAAATCTAGAATAGACAATGGATGTAAAATTAGTTAATCAACACCATTGACCTATGAGAACATATTAAAGAACGTCAACCATTTTCGATATTCACGTTTTCCAAAAAATTGCTCACAACCTATAAAAGTAATGCATATAAATTGTTAATCCCATTATGGTAAACGCTCATATGCTCTCCAACATAGGAGCTAAAATTAAATTATGATTCAGAGCATGGCGGTAATGAATGTGATCATCGACAATGGAGAATATTTTTTAATTCTGCAAGATTTATTTAATTTTATATAGAGACAATACTATAAATTAGGTAATATATATATGATCTAATTAGACAAGAAATGTGAAATAAGTTAAGGTACGGAACGATACATGTTAGTATTTTTAATTTAAATTAATCTTATCCTTTAATCTGATCAAATAATTATTATTGGTTCTCGTTTTTTCATTATATCGTTTAGTTATCTTTGGATACCTCCTTATATGAATATATATATCTTCTTATATCATAATTTTATAATTAATTACGGAATCATGATCTTCAAAGGAAATTATATTTGAGATTTAATTACAACTAGAAGTATAACTTGTGAAAATAAGTTCATTTGATAATGATATCAAATATTTTACGTGCAAGGAGACAATTAAACAATCATCATAATGATATAATTATACAAATAATAATTAAATAAATTTGGATAAGTAGAATATTTATGTTATATAACTTGGATTTAAAAATTTTATGGTTGAAAATAAAAAAAAAAATTTATGATGTATAATTGATAGTGGTATATTTTGACTGGAGATATATTTTGAGATACATAAAAGAATTATTTAAATTTTATATAATGTAATAAAATTGATATAAAGTATAAATAAAATACTAAAATGGTTTATTAAGTTTGTTAAAATTGATGTAAATCTAATTATAAAAAATTGATTATTATTTTCAATTTTTAATTATAAATATTAGTATATAGATATAGAATACTGAAAAAGTTGATTAAAAATATTAGGTCATTGAACTCAACATTGTAAATAAAATAGGAAATCCATTTACTTGTTGTAAATCTAATTCAACCAATATAACATAATCTAAGTTTAAGTAATAGAAAATTAAATTATATATTTCAAAATATAAATTCTATTTTATATACGCTAATTAAATTAAGGATGACATATTTTTCATGCTAATAGGGGATATATATTTTATTTAAGCTTAGACAATAAAAGTTGAAGTAAGCTAAATGATAAAAGAAAATGTCTAATAAAAATGACCATGATAATTTAATAAGTAATTTAAATTAAAATAAATTATTGTACTTAGTCCATATGTTTGTCATACAATTAAAGTTCAAAGAAGTTAAATCTACCTAAGTAAAAATTATATATTAAAATTTGAATGTTACAATTATAGGTGAGAATAAGCTAAACTGAGACAGACATTTGACTAATTTGTTTTATTAAATATGTTAAGCCTAATTAGACCTTAAATAGGTCGAAAAGGCGACCTAACTAATTCTTATCTCTAGTTGCAATGTGTTTTAATAAAAATTAATACTTCAATATATTTTTGTAATATATGTGTTTTGGCATGAATTATATTATAAATAAGAATAGAGGGAGTATTGAAGATCAAATTCATGTTTCTAGTGCTGAGTAAGAGTGCGATAACAAAAATTGAAGCAAATTAAATCGATCTAAGAAATGTATAATAAAATTGATTATTATAATTTAAAAAGTAATTTAAATTAAATTACATTTTTAGGTGAAGTATCAATACCAAAGAAGATAATAAATGAACTTGAAAATATTATAAAACAAGGTTAAAGTATAAGAGAGAAGCTATAACTTTCCTCCCTATTTTATTTATTTTTAGACAAAATATTATCAAATTTATAGAAAATTTTTCACTTATCAAATTTACAGAAAATTTTTCACTTTTATTAATTAACTATAGCCAAATAGACTTAGAGTAAAACAACAACACAGAAACAACAGCAGACTTAAAAAAAGAGACAGACTTAAACATAAAAATAATAATAGCATATAGTTAGGGACAATAGACTAAAACCAGAAAATAGAGACAAACTTGACAATAAAGGGACAATAATAGAATTGGAACTCATGTACTAACAGACCCAAAAATAAAATAATAATAGTAGACTCAAAAATAAAAGCTGTAGCAGACTCAGAATATATACAAATTCAAAATATGCAAAACAAAAACATCGACTCTTATTATATAAATCAGCAACAGCATCACAGTCACTTGTAGCAGACTCAAAATAAAGGATAACTAAATTTTTAGGAAGCAGAACAGACCTAGATATATATAACCAGAACAGACTAAAATGCAAATACAGTAGCTAGACTCATAGAATCAAAAATCAAAGACTCGCGCGTAGCAACAATGATAACAAACTTAGCCCCTAAGTCACTATAACATATTCGTATAAAACGGAAACAACCACAATAAACTTAGCCATAGAGTCTGCAAACCCAAGACAAAAAGTTGTCATAATAATAGACTTGCAACACTTATAAGGATAAAATAGCAAACTCCTGTACAGAGTTGCAACAGGCTCACATACTCAACAAAATTGCTCATAACTTATTTAATATATATGTATATATAGGTGTAACAGACCTGTAATGAAACAAACAACCAACTCATGTGTAGAGTTGTAGCAAACTCAAACAAAAATGATCACATAATACTCAATATATATATATATATAAAGGTACAACAGACCTATAATGACAAACAACAAACTCATATGCAAAGTGGCAACAGACTTAACAGGCTTAACCATAAGTAATCACAACAAACTTAATATATATGTAAGCAACTACAACATACTCAAGGTGAGACAAACTCAACCATCAGTAATCATAATAGACTTAATATGTGTGTGTGTGTATATATATATATATATAAATGGAGTTGCAACATACTTATGGTAATAGGGACAACAACAGACTTTGTAATATCCTAAATTTTAGAGAAATAAATTATTGGATGATGATAATTAATTATCTAGTGCCCAAAACTTATAGGAAAATTAATTGCACATTAATTATGATTTATTGGTAAATTAAAATTTACTAAAACCAGATAATTTAACGGATGGTGTGAGACCCATTAAATAATTTTGGGCATTTAATGAGTCTAGAATAATAAGAAATTTATTGTGGTTATGGTGGTATGACCAAAATAATTTTTGGTGTTAAGGAGATAATTATTCAGACACGACATATGTTAATACGAATGGACATGAATTTAAGAAAAATGTAAATTTCTAATCTTTCCTCTATATTTCACCGTGCATCTTTGTCCCTCTTTCTTTACTCACTTTTAACCAACAGGTAATGGGGAATTATGGACCAAAAGGAAAAAGCAAAAGTTGACACAATATCTATTGGGTAATACCCAATTTCTAGCATTTGTCTCTCTTCTCTTGTTCTAATTTTCGTTGGCCATTCTCTCTTTCTCTATTCACTTGCATTTCTATTCTTCTCCTCCCCCCAATTGCAAACAGTCACCCATCGCCATAGCCATCTCTTGCAAAAATTAAACACAAACTCTTAATTTATGAAGCTCTAATGGGACATTGAAGCAAATCTTTAGGTGTTTCCTCTTCTTCCCTCTTATTTTCATTTTCTATTGGGGCTTGGTGAAAGGTATGTGTTCTTGGCATTTAATGGTTTTTCTTAGTGGTTTTGGGATTGTTGAAGCT
Source organism: Clitoria ternatea (assembly GCA_037962975.1). NCBI lineage: Eukaryota > Viridiplantae > Streptophyta > Magnoliopsida > Fabales > Fabaceae > Clitoria > Clitoria ternatea. The sequence continues at coordinate 186,611,878 of CM075669.1, forward strand.
TAATAATGAAAGATTGGATGTTGTTTTATTGAGAAAATGCATGTGGAACCTAAACCCTAGGATAGGAGACCATTAGGATTTATTGTTGTTGTTGATGACTTGAGTACGATGATTGTTAGCTTGAGGATGTAAGAAATGGTGCATGAAAGTGATTAGAATTGATGATTGGTAAATTATGGGAAAATCCTAAGGTTGAGGTGATTGGGGCTTTTGGCAAAATTTTAAGGAAAATGTAATTAATTACCATTTAAGTGATTATTGAGTTTGGAAATAAGTTTTTAAGTGATTGGTATTAATTATTGGTAATGAAGGTTTGAGAAACCAAGAAAATATGATGATGGCTCTAAGTTGTCAAGTGTGTTAGAAGTTATAATATTGTTGTGGATGACTTGGACAATGAGAATGTGGTATTTTGAGATATTGGAAACTCATTATGGATGATGGGTAAGGTATTTAGTGTATTGGTGTAACATCTCAATTTTTATATAAATGCCTAAATAAGGGAAATAAATGACAATTATTTACATATGAAAAGATTAATGCCCAAAAAATATAGAAATAAATTAATTTGAGTTTATTATGATTTTTCATAAATTACTAAGCTTCATGAGCTAAAATTTATACCCGGTTAAAATATGGGTGTCGGACCAAGTATCTCTGATTGAGATGTAGATAATATTATTAGGAATCTGAATATATATTTGGAATAATTTTTAGATAAAGTATTGGGCCCGAATAGGGATCCTGTTTATTGAAAAACGAAGAAGTTTTAATGATGGGTTAAAAATAAAACAAAAACTCCCACCCTTCACTCTTTTTTCACGTTGGATTTTCCCCCTTTTGGCAAACACTTCTCTCATTCTCATCTTCTTCATATCTTCTTCTTCCTCTCCCAAAAACCTAAATAATTGGTGAACCCATCTTCTCCCTTCAATCTTCATTTTCTTTATTGGACAAGGAGGAGACTATGGAAGCTTGAAGCTTCTCTCATTCTTCTCCATTTTCGTCATCTTCTTCCTTTCCCTTGGCTCCTATTTTCATTTCTTGATTGAGGTAAGCTCTCCCTCATTTTAATTGTGTTTGAACCCTAGAATATGGATTATTAAGGCTTAGGAAAGTATTAAGTGTATATGGGTTGTTAGGAGAAGCTTTAAATATGAAAACCCTAAGGTGGGGTGATGTGAATGTGAGTTTTTATGAGCCTTGAAGAGGGTACACAAAAATATGGATAGGAAGATGATGAACCATATGCCTTTATGATGTTTGTTGGGTTTTTAATAAAACCCTGACCTATGAATTTAGGGGAAATGTGTAGTATGAATAGGAAAGGCATTAAATGATGATGTATGATTATGGTTGAGAAACATTAATAAGAAAAACCCACTTAAGGAGTTAGGTGTAGAAGTGATATGTATGGGTAAATTATGTTGTATATACATGTATTTGTATCATAAGAGTCGCATGTGTATATACATGTATTTGTATATACATGATAAGAGTCGCATGTGTATATACATGTATTTGTATCATAAGAATTGAGAATAATGCTTAAATGGATGATTGATGTGGTCCTACAATTGATTGATGTAGGATTTGATAACACTTATGAGGTGGGATCATCGAATTTGGGAGAATACTTCTCTTAAGGTAGGAGAGGAGTGTATTTTCTAAATGTATGGTGCCTCATGTGATGATAATGTATGTACTGACACTAGTGCAAAGAAAGGATTTAATCACGGTTAAAAAAAGCCTTTAATCACAGTTCGTGAACCGTGATTGTTCCAGCCGTGGTAATAGATTAGGGCTTTTAATCACGGTTCACAACCGTGGTTATAGATCACATTTAATCATAATTGTTTGAAACTGTGATTAAATAAGACCCTATTTAATCACGGTTATCAACCACAACCGTGATTAAAAGCCAACCTTCTATAATCTTTCACGCCACAATCCAAACCCAACTCACCATCACCACCACCGTTCCTTTCAATTAGAGAATTTGATTAAAAGTTCTGTGTAAATCTCCGCAGTTGCCACGAACATCCTCCTTAAAAAAAAATTTGTCCCCCTTTCTTAAGGAGTTCATGCATAATATTGAGAATCATGAAAGTGCTTAATTTGTATACTATTTTTAACAATGAAAGTTCTTTAGAGCTTTTATTAACTACTTGTAGATTTGATTTGATGAACTTTTAATTTTGATGAACTTTTAATATTTCTCCCCCTTTGTAATCATCAAAAACAAATAATGCGAGTAAAGGAAAGAGATAAAGGAAAGAAACTTTATTCATTACTGAAGCAAATTACAGAAGCAAAAGCATAAATTTAAACAAGATAAAACATAAAAGTAATTCAATTATCAGGATTAAAGAAATAAAGATTAGTAAGCTTGTGGGAGAGGTCCTCGTATTTTTGCTCCATTATCTCAAAATGTTGTTTCTCAGTGGTTTGAAGTTTTTGAAGAAAGTTTTCAAGTTTTTCAAAGCATCGATCAAGATAAGAATAGAGAGCTGTGAAAGGATCAACAGGAGCAGAGGATTCTCCTTGGGTAGAAGGAGCAGCAGCAGCAGGTTGATCTTCTTTAAATAGGACATTGATATGAATGCCATCACTTTTAAAGTGCCATAAACCATCAACCATAATCATCCCCATTTTGGTGAGGTGATGAGGATTAATACAGGCTTTGGAAGGTATCTTTTCTTGAAGTTCTCCACTGAGATCTACACCATAGGCTTTGAAAATTTTTGTTAAAAGAATGGCATAGGGTAGCTTTTGTTGATCCTTGGCTTTAAGCATGTGGAGCTTTAAAATCTAAATCCAGTTGATTTCCTTGTGGTTTTGCATTGTATTGCCCATATTAACACCACATCTTCTTCCTCAACAAGAGCATAGTTGCCTCCACGAGGAACCAAAAGCTTGACTAAAAGAAAGTGAAGAAGACGGTTGCTTAAAGTAAGATGACCTACCAACTTATGATTGTTGCGGGGTCGGTCAGCTTTCCACAAAGATTGTCGTGCAGTGATGTTGTTGAAATCCCATTCATCTTTAGGGTAGCCACTAGAATAATTAGCATTGGAGAAAAAGAGGAGACTTATCTTAGAAAGTTGCTCGTTTATGATTTTGAGAGTCATATTCTTGACTCTTGCTTCAAGCATATCATCAACAAGTTTCAGAGTGCAAAAGAAAACTTGAATAAGCTCCGGGTAGTAAAATTCTTCTTTGAGAGAGAGGAGGGGGGTGAGATTATAGTGGTTGAGATATTGAAGAAAAATAAAACTGGGGTTATCAAAGAGTTCAGTATTGATGAAGTGAGAAGCAATGTTATCTTTCTCAGAAAATTTCTTTATAAAATTTTGGAGTTCTCTAGGAGAGGAGAAAAACCTTGAGAAATCAAGAGGGTTGTGGGTTTGGACAGTGGAAGATCTTTCCCTTTTGACATTCCTTGAGGAAGACATGATGAAGAAGAGAAGAAGAGGAGGAGGATTTGGGGTTTGAGAGGGGTAGAGAAATATAGAAGAGAAGAAGGTTGTGGTGTGAGGTGAGAAGGGTGAGGGAGGAGGTATTTATAGGGTTTAGAGGTGAGATTTAGGGTTTAGGAGAGGTTTAGGATTGGTTGGGCCAAGCTGCACATGGATTGAGCATTAAAATCTGTAATCCTAGTGATTTCATAATCGATTACGGATCGGGCGTAATCGATTACGCCTTTGAAGAATTTGAAACGTTAGGCTTAATAATCGATTAGACCAAGTGTGTAATCGATTAGAACAAGATTAGATTTTTCACAAAAACTCAGTAATCGATTAGTATGAGCCAATAATCGATTACATGGATAATTGAATGCCCATAATCAATTATACAGAGACATGTAATCATTATGTACAACACAGAAAGCTCATAATCAATTATATTATGTATGTAATCGATTATAGTATGCCTAGAAATGCACAAACACATGTTTTCTTAAGAAGCATACAATTCTCTCCCTATTTTAACATCTTAACATGCATATTTGCTAATTTTGGTTTCTCAAAGGCAATTTTTAGCATCCAGAATTCCCAATTCCCTTCTTATGTTAATGAATTGTTCTTTTGCAAGGGTTTGGTGAATATATCAGCTAATTGATTAGATGTTTCAACATATTCAAGCATACAATCACCTTTCAATACATGATCTCTGATGAAATGATGTCTTATTTCTATATGTTTGGTCCTTGAATGCATGACAGGATTCTTAGATATATTAATGGAACTAGTATTATCACATCTAAGAGGCACATGGTTTAAAATAACACCAAAATCTAGAAGTTGTTGCTTCATCCATAAAATTTGAGCACAATAACTCCCAATAACAATATACTCTGCCTCAGCTATTGATAATGCCACGCTAACTTGCTTCTTGCTATGCCATGAAACAAGTGAGCTACCAAGCAAGTGACAAGTGCCACTTGTGCTCTTTCTATCAAGTTTACATCCTGTAAATTCAGAGTCAGAATATCTTACAAGAATACATTCAATACCTTTAGCCTACCAAAGACCAACATCTAGAGTTCCAACAAGATATTTCATTATACGTTTTACAGCAGTTAAGTGTGATTCTTTTGGACATGCTTGATATCTTGCACACATACACACAGTAAACATGATATCCGGTCTACTAGCGGTTAAGTAAAGTAAAGATCCAATCATACCTTGATATTTTATGAGTTCTACATCCTTACATTTCTCATCCTTGTCCAAATAACATGAAGTACTCATGGGTGTGGCAATTTTGTTTGCTTTGTCCATGTTGAACTTTTTGAGTAACTCTTTACAATATTTGGATTGGCTAATAGAGGTTCCTTCTCTAGTTTGCTTGATTTACAACCCAATGAAGAATGTGAGTTCTCCCATCATGGACATCTCAAATTTATTCTGCATTATCTTAGCAAACTCTTTGCAAAGCAACTCATTAATGGCACCAAAAATGATATCATCCACATAAACTTCCACCAAAAGTATGTCATTCTTTTTGTGCTTAATGAACAATGTTGTATCAACTTTTCCTCTTTCAAAATTGTTTTCTAAAAGGAATTTTCTCAATCTTTCATACCAAGCTCTTGGAGCTTATTTTAAACCATACAAAGCTTTTCTTAGTTTGAAAACATTATTTGGAAATTGATAGTTTTCAAATCTAGGTGGTTGATCAACATACACTTCTTCTTGAATGTATCCATTTAAGAAGACACTTTTGATATCCATTTGATACAATTTGAAATCCTTACAACATGAAAAAGCTAATAATTACCTAATAGCTTCTAACCTAGCTACGGGAGTATATGTTTCTTTATAGTCAATTCCTTCTTCTTGATTATATCCCTTAGCAACGAGCCTAGCTTTGTTTCTAGTGATTATGCCATTTTCATCAAGCTTGTTCCTAAATACCCATTTGGTTCCTATTATTTGATGGTCATTGGGTTTTGGCACAAGTTCCCAAACCTTATTTCTTTCAAATTGATTCAATTCTTCTTGCATGACCAACATCCAATGTTCATCAATAATAGCTTCATTAATGGTTTTAGGCTCAATTTGTGAAACAAATGCTAAATGATTACAAATATTGAATGAGTGTCGAGTACTTACACCCTTAGTGATATCACCTATAATGTTGTCTATGGGATGGTGTTTTGATGTGATCCACTCTCTTTGAGAACTTTGTTATTGTTGTTCATTTTGAGAAAACACTTCATTATTGATTCCTTCTTCTTCCTTGTTTTCTACGGTTATTTCTTGGAGTGTACCTACAAGATCATCAACATCTTTCTTTCTCGGGGAATTATGGTCATTTTCATCAAATTTCACATAAATGGACTCTTCAATGGTGTTTGTTTGTTTGTTAAAGACTTGATAAGATTTACTAGATGATTAATATCCAAGAAATATTGCCTCATCAGATTTTACATCAAACTTTCCTAGATTATTCTTTCCATTGTTAAGCATAAAGTACTTGTATCCAAATACATGAAAGTAAGATATATTTGGTTTTCTACCTTTGTAAAGCTCATAAGGGGTTTTCTTCAAAATTGGCCTAATTAAACATCTATTCATAACATGATAAGCGGTATTTACCACATCGGCCCAAAAATGTTTAGCAATATTGTTTTCATTCAACATAGTTCTAGCAAGCTCCACCAAAGATCTATTTTTCCTTTCAATAACTCCATTTTGTTGTGGAGTTCTAGGAGCTGAAAAATTATGTTCAATGCCATGTTTTTCACAAAATTTTTCAAATAGTTGATTTTTAAATTCTCCCCCATGATCAGTTTTAATGGATACTGTAACATCCCAAATTTCAAAAATAGAGAATTAATTTAAGGAAATACATATTGAATAATTAAATGTGAATTATTTAATGTCCCAAATATTGGAAATAATTTAACTAAGATTTTTGGAGACTGTTAGTGATTTATTGGGACCGAATAAGCAGAAAACTGACCTAGATAAAATATGAGTGACAGACCAAGTATCTCTGATTGAGATGCCATTGGTCAGGGCTGTAAAGAATATTACTGGGAATCCGAATATGTATTCGGATTAATTTTTAGATAAAGTATTAAGCCCAAACAGAGAGCCTGTTTGTTCAAAAATGGAAGAATTTAATGAAAGATTAAAAATTTAAAAACAAAGCCTCACCTTTTCACTCTCATTTCCCGTGACCCTCTCTCTCCCTTATGCTAACACAATTCTTCTTCCTTCTCTCATTTCTTCTCATCTCTTTCACCCTCTTCTCCCTTATACACCTAAGGAAAGCTTGGTGCTTCTTCTTCTCTCTTATTTTCATCCACTATTGGAGCAAGGAGGAGCATTGGGTGTTTAAAGTCTTCCCTTTCCACTCCTCCATTTTTGTGTTCCCATCCTCTCCCTTGGCTTCTATTTTTGCTTCTTGATTGAGGTAAGCTCTTCCTTATTTTAATGGTGGTTGAACCCTAGAATATGGATTGCTAAAGCTTGGGAGAGTATTAAATGCATGTGGGTAGTGAAAGGAACCATTAAATGCAAAACCCTAAGGTGGGGTGAAATAAATATGAACATTCATGAGCAATAAATGAGGTGCACGAAAATGGGGTTAAAGAATGAGGAATATTGAAGTGCATTTATGAAGTGGTTGAGCTTTAATGAAACCCTAACTTATGAAATTGGGGGAAATGGGTAATGTGAGTGGGAAAGGCATTAATTAATGATGGGAATGTTATTAATGTTGAAGTATAACCATAAATGATGATTGGAGATGGTGGTTGGAAACCATAAATGAAAACCCACTTAGAATGAGTTAAATATGAGGTTGGTATATGTGGTAACCTTACTAATTAGGTTGTTGCCTTGATAATAATGAATGATGATCAAAGGGAAGGAATTCCCGAAGCCTAATTAGGCAAATGAATAAAACCTATAAATAGTTTCTACATGATGAGAATCATATGTACATATATATGTATATGTATATTGAAATGGTGTTTGAATAAATGATTAATGTGGTCCTATAATTGATTGGCGTAGGACTTGATAACACTTATGAGGCGGGAACATCAAACCCAGAAGTCTACTTCTCTTGAGGTGGGAGAGGGGTGTATTTTCTAAATGCATGAAATCTTGTATGTTGATAATATATGTATTGGTGCCATATTGTGTGTTACTCTTTGAATGGATGTAGTGCTATAGGTGTGATATATGAAATAGAGAATTGAATCTGCAAAGGTTGATTATGAAATAGTGTATATAAATATATATTGGATGATATGAAATGAATATTGTGATAGAGTATGATTGGTACCCTAGATGAGAGGGTGAGATAATCCATATGAGGATTGAGGCATGCATGAGCATTGTTGCATACATAGCATGGCATGCATATTATGATGATGTTGATAAGTGATTGCAATCACTTGATGTTTGAAATATAAAGGGCTTGTGAGTTCCTGTGAAATTAAGCCGAAGGTTGTGATCACCTGGTGTTGAGAATGAAGGCGCGTGGTTGTGATCACGAGGCGGGAGTACCCCTTGCGAGGCGGGAAACCATTATGAATTGTTGAACGTGGTTGCGATCACGAGAAAGCACCTTGCGAGGCTAATAGAGGGGGTACCCCTTACGAGGCGGGAAACCAATGTGAATGAATGAATGTTTATGGTGGTTGTGATCACCTGATGAAATGAAATCAGATCCGTGCATATGCATCTGAAATACTATTATGTGCATTAGCCATAGGAGCATGGCATAAGGTGATATCCCGTCGAGGAAGATATGTGAGGAGTATGTGGGATTCTCTTTGATCACTAATTGTAATTATGCTATTGATTGGTGTGGTTATATGAATCTTGATGAATATGTATGATAAATGAATTGGATGTATGATGGATTCTTATGTTATTTGAACTCCTTTCGAGAAGGAGACGTTCAATCTTGCATTCATATGTATGTTATCACAAATTGTTGAATTTTCATCATTGAGGAAATATACTCACTCTCCATGTGGTCTACCTTTTTAGTGCTTGTGTTGTAGGGTTACCCATGGAGCTTTTGTGCGGAGAAATGGTGTAAAAGAAGTCTATTTTGGGGTAAAGAATGCCTTGGCCGGCAATTGTTTTGAGTTTATGGCTTCTACATGGATTTTTGTAATGTATATAGTTATAATGAATGTTTTGTATAGCTAGGGATTGTTGTAGACACTTGTATGGATAATGAATAGATACTGATGAATTTGGAGGTCATGTAGGAAAATGAGACCCTAGTATTTATGGCTCATTTTCATTAGTGACCTTAACCTTGGTTGGAAAATGAAAATGAAGTATGATGTAGTTATAATTTATGAATGAATGATGGGTTACATGAAAAACTGCATCTTATAGATATACATGGTAGTAAGCTAAATTAGAATGTGATTAATAAGTTGGAATGCAAATTTATGGGTAATGCTTTTTTTGGGAACAAGTTTCAAATGCACAACATGATGAATAGGATATGAGGAATTTAACCAATTTGGCTTGAATTGAGTTTTGACTTATTGAGTTGTGAGATTCTCATATTTTCTGCAGGAAAATCTGATAATCTCGCTCGAGCGAGGTGGGTTCTCGCTCAAGCGAGAATTCCTCTACGTTGGTATATGGCCACTGGCCAAATCTCGCTTAGGCGAGAGTGGGTCTCGCTCAGGCGAGATTACCTACGTATCAGGTGTTAGCCTCTGGAGGAAAATTGCTCAGGCGAGTAGGGTCTCGCCCGAGCGAGAGTGAGGTACTTTGCCACTGGACCAATTTCGCTTGAGCGAAAGGCCTTTTGAAGGTGGCACTTGCTCAAGCGAGTGAGCGTAAGTTTGAATCTAGAGGAATGTCGCTCACCCTCGCTCGCCTCGCCCAAGCGTATCCTGTGGATCTCACTCAAGCTAGATGGGGCTCGCTCAAGCGAGACGGCCCCTGGAACTCATTTCCTTCTTTTCGCTCAGCCTTTCCTGTGACTCGCCTAAGCGTTCCATTCAGACTTTCTCAAGTGAGTGTGGCTCTCACTTGAGCGAGGGGCGCCCTGATCCTTCAAACTGCACTGTTTTAATTATTTTCTCTTTTCTTTACCTTAAACCTTCGTCTCGCACCATCTTATAAACACCTTGGGCATAATTTGAATTCATTAATCTTTATGATGGTTGACCTCTTTGGACCCAATCATATAGCATTAATTTAAGTGACTCTTTCCGCTGTTTTCAATTGAGAATTCCTCATTTATCGATTTCTTAACCTACCTTCTCATATCTCTATATATGAGATAGGTCCTTCATAGATCCAGGGTATTGAACTACAGCTTCACCACTTTTGTTACCATAAAATAATGCTATTATAAATTGCGAAAAATTTACCCCTATTTTTAGGGTGTCTCAACCTGGTATCAGAGCATTATTTGCTTTTTACTACTGTGATTAATTATTATTATTAGAGTATGACATGCATTTAATGAATGATTACCATTGTTGCTTGACTGTGGATTAAATGTGATTGTTATAAGTTCGGCCAAGCTTTCTTCACATTATTCTCCCTCAATGATGAATTCTTATAATTATATGAATGCATGTGATAGTAAGATATAATGATGTGTTTTTATGAGCTTTAATGTGGGATAGTCGATGCTGGACTCCATGATGAAGGGCCATAGCTTAATTTATGATGAATTACTATATCATGAGACCATAGAAAAGTTTATGAACTAGTTTACTGATGTTAGTTGAATTTAATGTTATGATTATAGATATTGTGATGGCTCGTCATCGTCAAGATAATGATGACACTATAGCTAGAGCTTTGAATCGCTTTGCGGACCTCCTTGAGACGCAAAATCGTGATAGACAAGAAGCGGAAAGGCAACCTGCTCCTGCTGTTCAAGGTACTCAAGGCCTTGACATGTTCTTGAAGCGAAAACCTTCCGAGTTTCGTGGTGGATTTAGGCCCGAGCAAGCCTATGTTTGGATCTGAGATGTTGAGCGGATATTTGATAGTTTCGAATGTAATGAACTCCAAAACATAGAGTATGTTATCTTCATGTTGAGAGACGAAGTGGAGACTTGGTGGAGACTCACCAAGAGTAGAATGATTGCTGCTGCTATTCCTTTGACTTGGGAAAATTTTAAGCTTGAAGTTATGAGAAAGTATGTGCCTGAGAGCTATAAGAGTAAGAAGGAACTTGAGTTCATGGAACTCAAGCAAGGTACAATGACGATGGAAGAGTATGCTTCCAAATTCGAAGAACTCTATGAATTTTACCCTCCTTATCAACAAGAGGGAACTGAAGCCTCTAAGTGTGTAAAGTTTGAGAACGGTCTATGCCCTGATATTCAAAGGGCCATGTGTCATCAAGAAATCTAAAGCTTCACAGTACTTGTGAATAAGTGTCGCATTTATGAAGAACATGCTCCCCCTCATCATTCCAAATTTGAATCTAAGCTGAAGGGTCAATCTTCCAGTTTCAAGAGGCAAGGAAATTTCAGAAGGGGACGTTTTCAGAAGGGTGCCCATTCTAATGTCCAAGGTAGAGGTGGTGGATATGGCAACACCTTTGGCCGGGGCAATGCAAATGCCAATGGGCAGAGATGCTATAGGTGTGGTGGTCCACACTATGTTCATGAATATATGCACCACGATGACATGGTGTGTTTTAATTGTGATCAGGTGGGACATATCCGTCCTGCATGCCCTTTGCTCACAAGATCGGCTCAAGTGCAAGCTAATACTCCCAATCGTACTAATACACCTGCTCATGTGAACCGCGGAGGCCACAATGGTGGTCGGGGCCGTAGTAATGGAAACAACGGCGGCCGGAATGCATGGTGGAAGGCATGGTAATGGTCGTGGTAATGGCAATGGTGCTCGTGATAGAAATAGAGATGGTGGAAACCCTCAACCGAATGCTGGGAGAGTGTTTGCTGTGACCGGTGAAGAAGCAGCACAAATAGATAACTTAGTTGAAAGTAAGTGTGAAATACTCAGAAATTCAGTTCATGTCATTTATGATTCGGGTGCAACCCACTCTTTTATATCCGAGGATTGTGTTCGGCAATTGAGGTTGCCAATATGTTTAATGACAAATGCCCTTATGGTTACTACCCCAACCGTTACTTGTCTCAGATCGATTAACCGGTGTGATAATGTTGACATGCTCCTAGAAGGGAGAAGATTTGTTATGTCTTTCATTTGCCTACCTATGAAGGGATTGGAGATCATACTTGGTATGGATTGGCTCTCCGCCAATAAATTTTTGGTTAACTGTCAACAGTGGACCGTCATTTTCCCTTCTTCTGAGTGGGGAAATTTGATGTGTAAGGTATAGCTCAACTTTGCATATTACTAGCTCTTGTCGACGAGACGAATAGTTCTGATCCCCTTAATATCCCTGTGGTTTCGGAATTCTTGGACGTATTCCCTGAGGAGGTACCCGGTTTACCACCTCCACGGGAGGTTGAATTTACTATCGATCTTGTACCCGGTGCGAAATCGGTGTCCATCGCTCATTATAGGATGTCTCCTATGGAGTTGGCTGAACGTAAGAAGCAAGTTAAGGAGCTACTTGAGAAAGAGTTTGTTCGACCCAGTGTGTCACCCTGGGGGCTCCTGTTCTATTGGTCAAGAAGAAAGATGGAACCATACGGTTGTGTGTTGACTGCCGCCAATTGAACAAGATGACAATAAAGAACCGATACCCCTTACCTCGTATTGATGACTTGTTGGATCAATTAAGAGGTACGGTGGTGTTTTCAAAGATTGATTTACACTCTGGTTACCATCAAATTTAGGTGAGCACCGAAGATATTCCAAAGACTGCTTTTAGGACACGATATGGCCATTATGAGTATTGTTGTAATGCCATTCGGAGTGACTAATGCTCCAACGGTGTTCATGAGTTACATGAATCGCATCTTCCATGAATACCTAGATCGCTTTGTTGTGGTATTTATCGATGATATCCTGGTGTATTCCAAAAGCTGTGAGGAACACGAGGAACATCTGAAGCTTGTGTTGAATATTCTCAGAGAGAACCAGTTGTATGCTAAGCTCTCTAAATGTGAATTATGGTTATCGAGTGTCTAATTCCTTGGACATGTGGTATCCGAAGAAGGTGTTTCGATGGATCCATCTAAGGTTGAGGCCGTTATGGCGTGGCCTAGACCTACAACGGTTACTGAAATCCGGAGTTTTCTTGGACTTGCCGGTTATTATCAGAGGTTTATCGAAGGTTTTTCTTGTCTTGCTAAACCTTTGACAAACTTGACAAGGAAGAACCAACCTTTTGTATGGACGGTTGAATGTGAGAGATGCTTTGAAGAGTTAAAGATGAGGCTGACTTCTGTGCCTATCTTAGCATTACCTGATTTACAAGAAGACTTTGTGGTGTAGTGCGATGCTTCCAAGCATGGACTTGGATGTGTTTTGATGCAGAAGGAATATGTTATAGCTTATGATTCACGCCAGCTGAGACCTCATGAAGTTAACTACCCGACTCACGACTTGGAGTTAGCGGCGGTTGTGTTCGCCTTGAAGATTTGGCGCCATTACCTCTATGGCTTGAGATTCGTAGTCTTTAGCGACCATAAAAGCTTGAAATACCTCTTTGATCAAAAGGAATTGAATATGTGCCAAAGGAGATGGATGGAATTCCTGAAAGACTATGATTTTGAATTAAGATACCATCCGGGAAAGGCTAATGTTGTCGTCGATGCTCTTAGTCGGAAGTCCTTACATGTGTCGGCCATGATGGTTAAAGAATTCAAATTGATTGAGGAATTTCAGAATTTGAATATTGGGACCGAAATTCAATCTTCCCATAAGTTATGTTTTGCTACGTTAAAGATATGCAATGAGTTCTTAGAGCTTGTAAAGGAGAAACAAGGAGATGATGATTATTTATAGGAGATGAAGAGATCTCAAAGAGATGGAGCAATCTATTCCTTGTTGAGGATGTTGATGGCTTATGGCGAGTGAAAGGTCATGTGTATGTGCCTTCATTCAGAGATTTGAGACATACGGTGCTTGAGGATGCACACAAGAGCATTTTTAGCATTCACCCTGGTGCGACCAAGATGTACCAAGATGTAAAGAAGAATTTTTGGTGGCCCGAAATGAAACGTGATATTGCCAACTTGGTAGTTTCATGCCTTATTTGTCAGAAGGAAAAGGTAGAGCATCAGAGACCTTCGGGTACCTTGAGACCACTTGATATCCCCGTTTAGAAGTGGGATACAATTGCTATGGTGATGTAGGCTCTTCATGCACTTTCTTGAAGAGGGTTGGATCTAGGGCTCTTTCTTCTATCTTCCTTCAATGGAAGCTTGATACTTCTTCTTCAAGGACCAATAAAATCGAAACTAAAAGCCTAAGACTATAGGAATGTGTCGCCAAAATAAAGGAAAAGAGAGTGGAAATGGAAGGAGGGAAAGGTGGACAATGGAGGAAGGCTTGGAAAAAGGGAGAAGGAAAGGTTGGAGGCCACTTCCTAAGAAGGAGGAAGATAACTCCACTCACCACCAAGGGAGGGAGAAACCCCTTGGATAAGAGCTTGAGAGAGCTCTCAAATTCTAGAGAGAAGAAGGAGAATCTCTCACTAGGAAACACTTAAGTGCTCTCAAATTTTGCAAATGAATTAATGGTGCTTGATTACAAAAGGAGAAGCCCTTATATAGGCCACTAGAATTTCGGCCAAGGACTAGCTAGATGGGCTTGGTCATGGATCCAAGGCCCATTAAGAGAAAAGATGAGCAAATGGCCTATACATGGCCCAAAAGGGAAAGTACAAGGCCCAAAAGTGGCCCATTTGACCTTACAAGGCCCAAATCTATCCTATAAGCCTAGAGAAACTATTTAGAAAGTATATTACAAGTAAAGTACACATAGATCCTCATAGGTTCCTTATTGGGCTTAGGCCCACTAGAAGAGAGAAAAGAGAAAAGGGCTTTATGAATGCTCTCTTTGGCCCGTTTGGTCTTTGCCCTTGTGAGGGGACCTCTATATGCTTCAAGTCCTTTCTCCAATGTAGTGTGAGGGTCTTCCTTGGGTATGTCCTCATTATGCTCCCCCTCTTCAAAAGGATTTGTCCTCAAATCAAAGGCATCATCCTCATCATCTATATCAAAGGGAGACAAATCAGTTATATTAAAAGAAGCACTCACACCATAATCTCCTGGTAGATCTAGGACATAAGCATTATTATTTATTTTCTTGAGAATTTGAAAAGGTCCATCACCTCTAGGGTTGAGTTTGGATTTTCTCAAATTGGGAAAGCGTTCCTTTCAAAGGTGTAACCATACCCAATCTCCAACCTCAAAGGTGATCTCCTTTCTTTGTTTATTTACACAACGAGCATAATGTTCATTTTTAGTTTGTATTTGGTGTCTAACCTTCTCATGAAAATCTTTGATAAATTGGGCCTTTGCCTCTCCATCCATATGAAGGACAGAATCAGAAACCTCAATGGGCAAAAGGTCCAAGGGTGTGAGAGGGTTAAAACCATATACAACCTCAAATGGACTATGCTTGGTTATGGAGTGTTGTACCCTATTATATGCAAACTCAATGTGAGGTAAACACTCATCCCAAGATTTTACATTTTTGTTTACTAAGACCCTAAGAAGTTGTGAGAGGGTCCTGTTTACTACCTCTGTTTGGTCATCCGTTTGAGGATGACAAGTTATGGAAAAGAGGAGTTGTGTTCCTAGCCTTGACCAAAGAGTTTTCCAAAAATGGCTTAGGAATTTGGTGTCCCTATCAGAAACAATGGTTTTGGGTACACCATGTAATCGCACAACCTCTTTAAAGAAGATCTTAGCAATATGACTAGCATCATCAACCTTATGGCAAGGGATGAAGTGAGCCATTTTGCTAAACCTATCCACAACCACAAAGATAGAATCCATTCCCCTTTGGGTCTTAGGCAGGCCTAACACAAAGTCCATTGATATATCAATCCAAGGTGCACTAGGTGTTGGCAAGGGAGTATATAAACCACTAGGTGAAAGTTTTGATTTAGCCTTTCTACAAACAATACACCTAGAGCAATGTTTTTGAACATCCTTTTTCATTTTGGGCCAATAAAAGTGTTCATGTAAGATAGACAAAGTTTTATCTCTACCAAAATGACCCATGAGTCCTCCCTCATGACTCTCTCTAAGTAGTAGATCTCTTAAAGAGCTTCGTGGAATACAAAGTCTATTGGCTTTAAAAAGGTAGCCATCTAAAATGTAGAAGCCCTTATGAGATGTAGAAGTGGAAGATGAGTTAAAGATGTTTGAAAAATCGAGATCATTTGGGTACAAAGACCTAATTTCATCAAGCCCAATAACTTTGGCTCCTAGAGAGGTAAGTAGAGAGTGCCTCCTAGATAAAGCATCAGCCACAGTATTGGTTTTGCCATTCTTATACTTGATGACATAAGGAAATTGTTCCAAATACTCAACCCACTTTACATGCCTTTTGTTTAACTTATGTTGCCCTTTGATGAATTTCAAAGATTGGTGATCACTATGTATCACAAACTCTTTTGGGATTAAGTAGTGCTCCCAAGTTTGTAGGGCTCTAATTAAGGCATAAAATTCCTTATCGTATGTGGGATAGTTAAAAGTTGCCCCATTAAGTTTTTCATTAAAGAAAGCTATGGGGTGACCTTCTTGTAAAAGCACAGCTCCTATGCCCACATTAGATGCGTCACACTCAAGCTCAAATGTTTTAGAAAAATTTGGAAGTTTTAAAATTGGAGCATGAGTGAGTCTATCTTTGAGATCTTGAAAGGCTTTTTCTTGCCTAGGCCCCCACATAAAAGAAACATTCTTTTTAACCAACTTATTTAAAGGGGAGGCTAGGGTTGAAAAATCTTTCACAAATCTCCTATAGAAACTTGCGAGACCATGGAAACTTCTTACTTCACTCACATTTTTAGGTGTAGGCCAATCTTGGATTGCCTTAACCTTAGAGTGATCTACCTCAACACCTCTAGAACTAACTACAAAACCAAGAAAGACAATGGTATCCATGCCAAAAGAACATTTTTCAAAGTTAGCATAAAGATTGTTTGTTCTCAAGGCAAGCATAACTTGTCTTAGGTGGATTAGATGAGAGGTCATGGACTTTGAGTACACAAGAATGTCATCAAAGTATACCACAACAAAATGCCCTATGAAATCCCTCAAAACATGGTTCATAAGTCTCATGAAGGTACTTGGTGCATTAGTTAGGCCGAAAGGCATCACTAACCACTCATAAAGGCCAAGTTTGGTTTTAAAAGCGGCTTTCCATTCATCTCCTTCTTTTATTCTAATTTGGTGGTAGCCACTTTTAAGATTAATCTTGGAGAAGATTGTAGATCCACTAAGCTCATCTAACATGTCATCAAGCCTAGGTATGGGATGCCTATACTTGATGGTGATGTTATTAATGGCCCTACAATCCGTACACATTCTCCATGAACCATCTTTCTTGGGTACAAGTAAAACCGGTAATGCGCAAGGGCTTAAACTTTCTCTAATCCATCCTTTGGAAAGTAGTTCATTCACTTGATTTTCTATTTCTAAACTTTCCTTAGGGTTGCATCTATAGGCAGGTCTATTTGGTAAACTAGCCACAGGTATAAGGTCTATTTGATGCTCAATGCCCCTAATAGGAGGTAACCCTTTTGGAATGTCTTTTGGGAAGAGGTCTTTAAATTCTTGTAAGATATTTTGGATCCCTTTGGGCAAGGGGGGAGGAGAAGTGCCCATTGAACACAAGGAAGTGTTAGGGATATCTTTTGGATATATGATCAAACAATGCTTTTATGAAAACATGGCATGTTTCACATCATATTTATTTGCAAAGAGATTAGGTTGGGAGTCATTATAGACAACAACTCCTTTCCCTTTATTGTCTTTTTTGTTTTTCTTTGGTTTTTCTAAACTCACATGGGAAGAAGATCCTAACTCTTTTTCTCTCTTAGCTTTCATTTGGATTTGGTCTTTAGCTACTTGTTGTGGAGTTAGGGGATGTAATACTATCTTTTTACCATCTAGTTTAAATGTGAGGGTGTTAGTGAACCCCTCATGAAGGACCTTCCTATCAAATTGCCAAGGCCTTCCTAATAGTATATGAGTTGCTTCCATAGGTACTACATCACATTTGACTTCATCTCTATATGTGCCTATGGTGAAATTGATTAGGACTTGCTTATTGACTACCATTTCCCCTTTTTCATTTAACCATTGTAATTTGTAGGGACTTGGATGGTCTATAAGCTCTAATCCCATCTTTTTGACTAGTCTTTGACTTGCAACATTTGCACAACTCCCACTATCCACAATGAGAGAACATAATTTGTCATTAATGTAACATCTTGTATAAAAGATGTTCTCTCTTTGTGTTGTGTCATCGAGTTTTACATGACTACCAAGCAACCTTCTAATCATGTACAACTCACCATCATCCCCTAAAATATGCTCACTGTCATTGGAAGCACTACTAGAGTCATCACTTGCATAGTGAGAATCAGAATTAGACTCTGATTGACTTGAGTAGGTTCCATTGGTTTTTAAAATCATAGTTCTTTTTGTTGGACAGTCCGAAGCAATGTGTCCTCTTCCAAGGCACTTAAAACATTTTATGGAAGAAGATCTAGAGGATTGTGGTTTTGATGATGGTTCATGCTTATCATGTTGATTGCAAAAGACTTTGCCATTTTTGTGTAACTCACTTTAGGGTTTAGAGGAGGAAGCGCCCACTTCTCTCTCTCTAGGGTTTCTCTCAAACTTACCCTTATTTTTTACCCACTTTGACTTATAGGCTCTATTGTTATCCCCACTATAGGATTCTCTTTCCTTAAATTGGTTTTCTACTTTGGTGCATTGGTGGAGTAACTCTTCTATATCCACATGTGGAAGGAGTTCTACCCTATTTTTGATGTTCCTATTAAGCCCATGTAAGAACCTATGCATTAGTGTTTCCTCATCCTCTTCTAGATTGGCTCTAATCATGGCTATCTCTAAGGCTTTATAGTAATCTTCTATACATTTGGAGCCTTGGGTGAGCCTATTTAGCTTTGCTAATAGTTCACCCCTATAATAATTAGGAACATATCTTTTTCTAAGGAGAGCTTTTAAGTCTACCCAATCATCTATGGGGGGAAAGTTGTCTCTTTTTCTCTCCTTACAAATTTGGGTCCACCAAACTAGGGCATAATTTTGGAAAGAAAGAGTTGCAATCCTAACTTTTTTATCATCTTTTATTTGATGAGAGTTAAATATTTGTTCTACCCTCATCTCCCACTCTAAGTAAGCTTCAATGTCACTTTTTCCATTGAATGAGGGAATTTCTAATTTTACCTCTCTTAAGCCTATGTCATCTCTTCTATGTTCATGGTGCCTTCTTTGTCTTGTTTCTTCCTCATTATCACTAGTGTTATGTCTTTGATTTCGTTGTCTATGCCTAGTTCTAGGGGGTTCATTATGCTCAAGATTGTTTAGCCTAGCATTAATGGTGTTTAAGCTATCCATTATGTTATGAAGCATGCTTTTGTTTTCCCTATCACTAGATGACATCTTTTAATGTTGTCAAAGAAATTCAAGACAAGAACAAAGTATGTATAGACAAGCTAGTCGAGGAAGATGAATGCAATACAAGTGAAAAAAACACTTCAACAAACCTAAAATATCAATACTAGGTTTCTATCCTAAGGGAAAAAACAATGTCCTAGGTTGTCTTTAACTAGGTTAGTCCTATGTTGCTTATGGAAATCCTAGGTTGTCCTTAACCTAAGTTGATTATGTTTGTCCTAGGATGTTACTAGTGATTAACTAACCCTAGACAAGCCTAACCAAATTCGGTTTTAAGAAGTAATTAACCTAACAAGATTAGTTCAACTAACTAACCAAGTCCTAACAACCCTAACCAAAAGTAGTTAATTAGTTATGGAAGTTGTAACAAAGTCTAACCACTATAACTACCTAACTAATTCGGTTAT
This sequence comes from Clitoria ternatea, assembly GCA_037962975.1. Taxonomy (NCBI): domain Eukaryota; kingdom Viridiplantae; phylum Streptophyta; class Magnoliopsida; order Fabales; family Fabaceae; genus Clitoria; species Clitoria ternatea. The sequence continues at coordinate 186,631,357 of CM075669.1, forward strand.
GTATTAGTTAACCCAACTAACAATTAGTTATGACAACTAGAATTAGTTCCAACCACTAACTAATTAGTTAAGACACTCAACTAACTACCAACTAACTAACTAATTATAGTTGTAACTTCTAACTAACTCTAACCAATTAACTAAAAGTAGTTAACAAACAAATGCACATGCACTATCCTAATTTGAAATTTACCAAGCAAAAAGGAAAATTATAATGTCCAAAAAGTCCAATGTCCTTGTTGTGTCCAAAATACAAGACAAAATCCTACTACACAAAGCCTAAGAATTGAAAAACTTTGCCTAAGTTCTACTAGTTACAAAGCTTTTGCCTCCTTTACAAGTGTCTTCACAAGTCCTTCTTGATGTATAAGCTCCAACTTTACCTAGCAAAAGAACACAAAGCAACAACTCCAAACAAGATTTGGTTAATGGAAATCATAAAGAAACTTTAAACCTCACAAAAAGTGTATCTCTCAAGTGTATGCCTTCTCTTAGAGATTTTCAAGCTCAATCAATTTCCACACCAATCTCAAGTGTTTCAATATGCTACCCTCACTTAATGGCGAAATGGAGTGATCTTTAGAAGTCCAAAAGAATACAAACTCAAGACAAAACTTTAAGAAGCAACAATGACAAACTAAAAAGGCTCAAGAAATAAAGGCTACTCAAATGGAATAGAATGAAGGATCAACAATTAACTTGGAAAGACAATACTCTAAAAGCAAATAAAAGTTCAAAAGAATGAAAGCTAACTTGGAATAGAATTGAAATTGACAAAACAAGACAAACAAGAAAATAAATGCAAGAAACAAAGTTTAAGGTATAACCTAGCCTAGAAACTCTAAAGTTGCAAGAATAAGCAATGAAGTCTTTAATGAACAAGTCTTAGCAATGGTCAAGTAATGAAAACAATTCTCATTTGGTATTTGTAATTTCAAAATTTTGGTGATGAAGTTTGGTGTCTCAATTTCAACTTTGTAATGAGGCTTTCTCTTTAACACTCTTTTTCTTCTTTTAGTACTTTTCTTTTCTTGTGATTCTTTTCTTTTCTTTTGATACTTTTCTTTTGCCTCTCAAGATTTCAAGATAATAACACCAATTTTATGATATCAAAACCGAAATGTACAAATGTTACTAACAAGTTCAACTAATGCTTCTTGCTTAAGGGAAAATTATGCAACCTTCTCCTAAATTGATGTATAGGAGGTGACTAAAATCTTTTTTGACAAGTTTTGTTTTTGATGCAAGCAAGATGAAAATAAGAATGTAAAAGAGATATCCTAATAGTGCAACAAAATTAAACCTAGAATCAAACTAAGAATAGAAACTAACAATCCTAAAAATTGAGTTGACTTTGGAGTGTCTTTAATGTGAGACCTCCTAACAAGAATGGAACCTTTGTAGGAGCTAATCAAGATGCTTGAATTGCCCCTAATCCACACGGTTTGCACACTAAAAAGGGAGAAGCAATTAACTTCCTAGAACTCTAGAAAAGGTTCCACATGGCACTTAACTAACTTCCTAAATTGGCTCTAACTAACAACTAACAAGTAACTAACATGTAACAACAATCTAACCACCTACTAACCGAATTTAACATGTGCCATTTCTGAAATTTTAGAGACCAAAACAGAATGGTAACAATAACCAACCGAAAATGACAATAACAAGATGCAAAAATTGAAACCACAAAGAAACTAGCACAAAAACTCAAAAGAACTAAGACTTTTTATGATTTTTCTATGCTAACATGGAATTAATAAGGCATATGAATGACTAAGAAACAAAATTCCAGCCAGCAAAATGAACTCAAAACCGAAAATTAAAATGGAAGAGAAGAAGAAAAGAACCTCCCAAGGCTCAATGATACCACATGATGTAGGCTCTTCATGCACTTTCTTGAAGAGGGTTGGATCTAGGGCTCTTTCTTCTATCTTCCTTCAATGGAAGCTTGAGACTTCTTCTTCAAGGACCAAGAAAACCGAAACTAAAAGCCTAAGACTATAGGAATGTGTCGCCAAAATAAAGGAAAAGAGAGTGGAAATGGAAGGAGGGAAAGGTGGATAATGGAGGAAGGCTTGGAAAAAGGGAGAGGGAAAGGTTGGAGGCCACTTCCTAAGGAGGAGGAAGATAACTCCACTCACCACCAAGGGAGGGAGAAACCCCTTGGATAAGAGCTTGAGAGAGCTCTCAAATTCTAGAGAGAAGGAGAATCTCTCACTAGGAAACACTTAAGTGCTCTCAAATTTTGCAAATGAATTAATGGTGCTTGATTACAGAAGGAGAAGCCCTTATATAGGCCACTAGAATTTCGGCCAAGGACTAGCTAGATGGGCTTGGTCATGGATCCAAGGCCCATTAAGAGAAAAGATGAGCAAATGGCCTATACATGGCCCAAAAGGGAAAGTACAAGGCCCAAAAGTGGCCCATTTGACCTTACAAGGCCCAAATCTATCCTATAAGCCTAGAGAAACTATTTAGAAAGTATATTACAAGTAAAGTACACATAGATCCTCATAGGTTCCTTATTGGGCTTAGGCCCACTAGAAGAGAGAAAAGAGAAAAGGGCTTTATGAATGCTCTCTTTGGCCCGTTTGGTCTTTGCCCTTGTGAGGGGACCTCTATATGCTTCAAGTCCTTTCTCCAATGTAGTGTGAGGGTCTTCCTTGGGTATGTCCTTATTATATGGACTTTGTGTCTGGACTGCCAAGGACAAGGTCTAGATATGATGGAATCTGGGTGATTGTGGATCGCTTAACAAAGAGTGTACATTTTCTACCGATTAGTATGAAGAGTTCCTTGCAGGACTTGACACAGTTATACATCAAAGAAATTGTGAGGTTGCATGGTGTGCCATCAAGTATTGTTTCTGATAGTGACCCCCGATTTATTTCCCGATTTTGGGGGAGTTTACATGAAGTGATGGGCTTAAAATTGAAGCTAAGCTTGGCGTATCATCCTCAGACTGACGGACAATCTAAGAGGACTATTCAGAGTCTTAAGGACTTATTGTGTGCTTGTGTGTTTAGAGCACGGTGGTTCGTGGGAGAGATATTTGCCTCTAATCGAGTTCACCTACAATAACAGCTTTCACTCTAGTATTGGCATGGCACCATATGAGGCGTTATATGGAAGGAAGTGTCGAACCCTTTTATGTTGGCTTGAAGTTGGTGTGAACTTGGCCTTAGGGCCTGAGATTGTTGAAGAAACCACTGAACAGATTAAGATGATCCAAGAGAAGATAAAAATCGCTCAAGACCGGCAGAAGAGCTATTATGACAAGAGGAGGAAGCCACTTGAATTTCAAGTTGGCGATCATGTGTTCTTATGAGTCTCGCGTGATAAGGGCATTGGGAGAGCTTTGAAGAGCAGAAAATTAAGCCCTAAATTCATAGGACCTTATAAGATCTTGGAGCGGATTGGAGGTGTTGCATATCGGATTGCGCTCCCTCAATATCTTGCAAACCTACATAATGTGTTCCATGTATCGTAGTTAAGGAAGTATATTCACGATCCTTTGCACGTGATCTCTATTGATGTTGTTGATGTGCGGGATGACTTGTCCGTTCCTCCCGTTTCAGTTCGTATCATCGAGTATTCCATGAAGAGGTTGTGGAATAAAATGGTACCTCTGGTGAAGGTAGCGTGGAAGCATGGAAACGTGGAGACACTTACCTGGGAACGTGAGGATGATATCCGTGAGCGGTACCCTAACGCATTCAAATCTGGTATGTCAAATTTCGGAGACGAAATTCCTTTTAGGTGGGGTGGATTGTAACATCCCAAATTTCAAAAATAGAGAATTAATTTAAGGAAATAGATATTGAATAATTGAATATGAATTATTTAATGTCCTAAAATATTGGAAATAATTTAACTAAGATTTTTGGAGACTGTTAGTGATTTATTGGGACCGAATAAACAGAAAACTGACCTGGATAAAATATGAGTGACGGACCAAGTATCTCTGATTGAGATGCCGTTGGTCAGGGCTGTAGAGAATATTACTGGGAATCTGAATATGTATTCGGATTAATTTTTAGATAAGGTATTGAGCCCAAACAAAGAACCTGTTTGTTCAAAAACGGAAGAATTTAATGAAAGATTGAAAATTTAAAAACAAAGCCTCACCTTTTCACTCTCATTTCTCGTGACCCTCTCTCTCCCTTATGCTAACACACTTCTTCTTCCTTTTCTCATTTCCCACTCATCTCTTTCACCCTCTTCTCCCTTATACACCTAAGGAAAGCTTGGTGCTTCTTCTTCTCTCTTATTTTCGTCCACTATTGGAGCAATGAGGAGCATTTGGTGTTTGAAGTCTTCCCTTTCCACTCCTCCATTTTCATGTTCACCATACTCTCCCTTGGCTTCTATTTTTACTTCTTGATTGAGGTAAGCTCTTCCTTATTTTAATGGTGGTTGAACCCTAGAATATGGATTGCTAAGGCTTGGGAGAGTATTAAATGCATGTGGGTAGTGAAAGGAACCATTAAATGCAAAACCCTAAGGTGGGGTGAAATAAATATGAACATTTATGAGCAATAAATAAGGTGCACGAAAATGGGGTTGAAGAATGAGGAATATTAAAGTGCATTTATGAAGTGGTTGAGCTTTAATGAAACCTTAACTTATGAAATTGGGGGAAATGGGTAATGTGAGTGGGAAAGACATTAATTAATGATGGGAATGTTATTAATGTTGAAGTATAACCATAAATGATGGTTGGAGATGGTGGTTGGAAACCATAATGAAAACCCACTTAGAATAAGTTAAATGTGAGGTTGGTATATGTGGTAACCTAACTAATTAGGTTGTTGCCTTGATAATAATGAATGATGATTAAAGGGAAGGAATTCCCGAAGCCTAATTAGGAAAATGAATAAAACCTATAAATAGTTTCTACATGATGAAAATCATGTGTACATATATATATATATATATATATATATGTATATTGAAATGGTGTTTGAATGAATGATTAATGTGGTCCTATAATTGATTAGTGTAGGACTTGATAACACTTGTGAGGCGGGAACGTCAAACCCAGAAGTCTACTTCTCTTGAGGTAAGAGAGGGGTGTATTTTCTAAATGTATGAAATCTTGTATGTTGATAATATATGTATTGGTGCCATATTGTGTGTTACTCCTTGAATGGATGTAGTGCTATAGGTGTGTGATATGAAATAGAGAATTGAATCTGCAAAGGTTGATTGTGAAATGGTGTATATATATATATGTATTGGATGATATGAAATGAATATTGTGATAGAGTATGATTGGTACCCTAGATGAGAGGGTGAGATAATCCATATGAGGATTGAGGCATGCATGAGCATTATTGCATACATATCATGGCATATATATTATGATGATGTTGATAAGTGGTTGCGATCACTTGATGTTTGAAATATAAAGGGCTTGCGAGTTCCTGTGAAATTGAGCCAGTGGTAGCGATCACCTGGTGTTGAGAATGAAGGCCTGTGGTTGCGATCACGAGGCGGGAGTACCCCTTGCGAGGCAGGAAACCATTATGAATTATTGAACGTAGTTGCGATCACGAGAAAGCACCTTGCGAGGCTGCTAGAGGGTGTACCCCTTGCGAGGCGGGAAACCAATATGGATGAATGAATGTTTATGGTGGTTACGATCACCTGATGAAATGAAATCGAATCCGTGCATATGCATCTTAAACACTCTAAAGTGCATTAGCCATAGGAGCATGGCATAAGGTGATATCCCGTCGAGGAAGATATGTGAGGAGTATGTGGGATTCTCTTTGATCACTAATTGTAATTGTGCTATTGGTTGGTGTGGTTATATGAATCTTGATGAATATGTATAATAAATGAATTGGATGTATGATGGATTCTTGTGTCATTTGAACTCCTTTCGAGAAGGAGACATTCAATCTTGTATTTCATATGTATGTTATCACAAATTGTTGAATTTTCATCATTGAGGAAATATACTCACTCTCCATGTGGTCTACCTTTTTAGTGCTTGTGTTGTAGGGTTTCCCATGGAGCTTTTGTGTGGAGAAATGGTGTGAAGGAAGTCTATTTTGGGGTGAAGAATGCCTTGGCCGACAATTGTTTTGAGTTTGTGGCTTCTACGTGGATTTTTGTAATGTATATAGTTATAATGAATGTTTTGTATAGCTAGGGATTGTTGTAGACACTTGTATGGATAATGAATAGATACTGATGAATTTGGAGGTCATGTAGGAAAATGAGACCCTAGTATTTATGGCTCATTTTCATTAGTGACCTTAACCTTGGTTGGAAAATGAAAATGAAGTATAATGTAGTTATAATTTATGAATGAATGATGGGTTACATGAAAAACTGCATCTTATAGATATACATGGTAGTAAGCTAAATTAGAATGTGATTAATGAGTTGGAATGCAAATTTATGGGTAATCTTTTTTTTAGGGAACAAGTTTCAAATGCACAACATGGTGAATAGGATATGAGGAATTTAACTAATTTGGCTTGAATTGAGTTTTGACTTATTGAGTTGTAAGATTCTCATGTTTTCTATAGGAAATCTGATAATCTCGCTCGAGCGAGGTGGGTTCTCGCTTAAGCGAGAATTCCTCTGCGTTGGTATATGGCCACTGGCCAAATCTCGCTTAGGCGAGAGTGGGTCTCGCTCAGGCGAGATTACCCACGTATTAGGTGTTAGCCTTTGGAGGAAAATCACTCAGGCGAGTAGGGTCTCGTCCGAACGAGAGTGAGGTACTTTGCCACTGGACCAATTTCACTTGAGCGAAATGCCTTTGGAAGGTGGCACCTACTCAGGCGAGTGAGCGTAAGTTTGATTCTGGAGGAATTTCGCTCACCCTCGCTCGCCTCGCCCAAGTGTATCCTGTGGATCTTGCTCAAGTGAGACGGCCCTTGGAACTCCTTTCCTTCTTTTCGCTCAGCCTTTCCTGTGACTCACCCAAGCGTTCCATTCGGACTTGCTCAAGTGAGTGTGGATCTCGCTTTAGCGAGGGGCACCCTGATCCTTCAAACTACACTATTTTAATTATTTTCCCTTTTCTTTACCTTAAACCTTCGTCTCACACCATCTTATAAACACCTTGGGCATAATTTGAATTCATTAATCTTCATGATGGTTGACCTCTTTGGACCCAATCATATAGCATTAATTTAAGTGACTCTTTATGCTGTTTTCAATTGAGAATTCCTCATTTATCGATTTCTTAACCTACCTTCTCATATCTCCATATATGAGATAGGTCCTTCATAGATCCAGGGTATTGAACTACAACTTCACCACTTTTGTTACCATAAAATAATGCTATTATAAATCGCGAAAAATTTACCCCTATTTTGGGGTGTCTCAGATACAATCTTTGAGTCTTGTTCATTTTGGATAACCTTGGTTAGTTTCTTGAATGCATGATATGCTTCATTTTTGTGATCAAGAAACAATGTCCATGTATATCTAGAATAGTCATCTACAATAACTATACCATAATAATTCCTACCAAAGCTTTTGACCTTAGAGAGTCCAAACAAATCCATGTGTAAAAGTTGTAAAGGCCTTTGAGTTGAAACAACATTTTTAGCTTGAAACGATTCCTGTACTTGTTTTCCCTTTTGACATGCATCATAAAATTTATTTTCAAATTTTAACTTTGGCAAACCAATTACTAGTTCTTTTATAACAAGTTTATTTAAGTGGTCTATGTGGATGTGTGCTATTCTTCTATGCCATAGCCATGATTCATCCTCTCTAGTCATAAAGCATTGCACATCATTTGAAGACAAACAATCAACATCAATCATGTAAACATTATCTATTCTTTGACCAACAAACGTTACTTCTTTATTTTGCTTGTTTTCAATTATGCAACCATTTGATTCAAATATCACTCTATATCCTTTGTCACATAGTTGACTTATACTAAGCAAATTATTTTTGAGTCCTTCTACATACAATACATCACTAATTGAAGTGGAAGAGTTTTTACCAATATTTCCAACGCCAAGGATTCTTCCTTTGGTATTGTCTCCATAAGTGACACTTCCTTTTCTTTTAGGCGTAAATGATGTGAATTTGCTTATATCACCCTTCATATGCTTTGAACACCCACTATCTAAGTACCAATGGGTGTTGCTTGCCTTGAAGCATACCTACAAAACAAGTCAAGTTAGAGAACTTGGTACCCATTTTATGTTGGGTCCTTTTTAGTTAGTTTGTGGTAATGTCCCTTTGGGAACCCACACCTTTCTTATAACCTTTGGTCCAAATTTTCTAACATGGCAATATGAAGCATTATGACCTTTAATACCACAATGATTACACTTCATAAAAGGTGATGATAAGTTTCTAGGAGGCATAAAGAAATTCTTGTAATGTTTTTCTTTCTTAGTAGGATTAAATCCTAAACCGGATTTGTTAAACATGCATCTTTGTTTTCCAAGTAATGCATCTAGATTATCTCTACGATTTGTGAATTTCTCAAGAGTTTTATTCAAGTCTAGGATTTTGCTTTCTAGGTGATCGCATTTCTTGACATGGTCACATGGTTTTGTTTTAGAGCAAGTTTGATTTTCAGCAACTTTCTTTTTCAAAATTTCATTTTCTTTTACTTGCTCAATTAGATGCATCTCAAGAGTTTCTATGGTTTTTCTTGACAACTTATACTTACTAGATAATTTAATATATCTATTATACAATTCTTCAAAAGCATCAAACAATTCCTCTTTATCAAGTTCATGATTATTTACCTCATCTTGCTCTTCTTGGTGGTTGGCCATTAAGCATAAGTTTGCTTCTTCATTGTCTGATTCTTCGGAGCTAGTCACATCATTTTCATCCCATGCTATGTAAGCTCTTCTTCTTCCCTTTCTTTCTTTGTTTTTCTTCTTTAGATTTGGACAATCTACTTTGAAATATCATTCCTTGCCACATTCGAAATAAGAGGGTGAGGATGTATTATCTTTGAGCATAGGTTTCTTACCTTGGCTTGTGAAGCTTCTTTGAAACTTCTTGTTTTTCATGAGCTTGCCGAATCTCTTCACAAATATCCCAAACTTTTCATCCTCATCAAGATCACTCTCTAACTCATCCTCATCAATTGAGGTGGCTTTGAGAGCTAGCCCTTTCTCTTTGGAGGATTTTTCTTCTTCTTCCGTATTCTTCAAGTCCTTGAGCTCTTGCTCTTGTTCTTGAAGCTTTCCAAACAATGTTGCAAGAGACATATTATTAATGTTTGGAGATTACTTGATTGCGGTGACAAGAAGTTGCTATTCCCTAGTAAGACTTTTCAACACTTTATGAATAAGCTCTTTGTTATTATAAGACTTGCCAAGGGTAATAAGATGATTTATGATTAATGTGAACCTCTTTTACAATTCTAGAATAGTTTCTCCGGAGTTCATACTAAAGCTCTCATATTGACTAGTGAGTGTACTAATTTTTGAATCTTTCACATCACTAGTTCCCTCATGGGTGATTTGGAGAGTATCCCACATTTCTTTAGCAGTTTTACAAGTTACAACTCTAAAGAACTCATCCAAACCTAAAGCAAGGGTGATGAGATTTTTAGCTTTGTAATTGTATTGGACCTTTTTCTCCTCATTACTAGTCCAATCATCCATTAGTTTTTCTACTTCTTTTCCATCAACAGTATCCATAGGTATGAAGGGACCATTTTCAATTGCATTCCAAATTTTCAAATCAATAGATTGTACAAAGATTTTCATTCTTTCTTTCCAAAAAGCATAACCTTCACCATTAAAAGCTGGAGGTCTATTTGTAGCACCACCCTCGGGAATCATGTTCTATGAGATAGAGGCCATCTTAATCTCTTGAAGCTGTTAAGCTTAATCTTCTAAGAGTCAAGCTCTGATACCACTTGTTAGTCAAGTGGCCTCAATACTCAAGAGGAGGGGTGAATTGAGTTTTTAAAACTTTTGCTTAGAAAGCCTTTGAACTTGATTCCTTTTTCATAAAAGATAATTATATGTAAGAAACAACAAGTATGGTGCAAGAAATGAGATAGAAAAGATGTGCAGAATTCACTTTGGCAATATATCAAATACTTGGTGTGCAAGAACTTAACTTAGCTAAATCAATCAATTTTAAGTAATGCAATCATAACCAAATTAATAACCCAGCCTGATGCAAAATGTAAATGCAAGAGAGTAAGGAAGAAAAGCTTGCAAACCAAGATAACGAGTTCCACCACCCCGGTGTACGTCTCGCCTTCAAGTAACCCACTTGAAGGATTTTTACTATTGAAGTTTAGAGATACAAGCTATGAGCAATTGCAGCTTTCTAGTGTCCCACACTCAAGAACTCAATCCTCACTAGCACAAGGGCACCCCACCCAATCTCTCAAACTCTCAATACCCAAAGGTTGAACCCCAACCTTTATGACCACTTGATAGGCCCGCAAGTGCACGAGGTATCGCGTAATAAAAAGTTATCGTCCCACAGAGATTGTGCCCAAGTACAAGTTTTCACAGTGGTTCAATTATCTAGAAAATAGTGAAATTAGGATTGTAATGTAGAAGATTAAGAAAAGCAAAAGTTAAGAAGAAATGCTATCTGAAAGAACTAAATGAATTCTGAAATTGAAATAGAACAAATGATGGTGAAGCTCTTGGGATTTGGTATATGATTATGCTATGTATTTAATTTTCCTAAAACCTTCCTATTTATTAATTCACGCTCTAAGGTTGGATTTCCGAATTTAATTAAGCACTCTTCTCAGAGTAACATTAATGTGCCCAAATAATAAAGAACCGCGTTCGATTTATTATGTGAACTTGTTAAGAACGGTGAAATCCTATTAAACCTCGAATTGTCATACCCACTTTCGTGACCTATGATTCTAAGTTCAATTTCATGCGTTCAAACAACTAATTAACCTTTCGATTCTCTTAGAGTTTAATTTCAATTGATCCTATTTCTAGGTATTCAAAAGCATTACGCGTTCATGGAAATTGAATAGAAGCAATGAATTAACAAACAGAAAAATCCAAAAGAGGTTCAATACATAAGCATTGTCACACCCTAATCCCAAGATAACGTTTAGCTACACATGCTCAATTCACTACAGCCCATTGATGGAATCAAATTCAGAAATTACAGAGAAAGAGAAAACCTAAGAAGAAAGCAAAGAACACAAAGCAAAAGCTCTCACTTGTGCTTATGAATCTTTCTGAAATCTGCCCAAGGAAGTTCTTCAACGCCTATGGTCTTGATTTCTTCAATAATCCCCAGTGAAAACTCTCTCTTTTTCTCTCCAAAAACGACCCAAAAATGTCTGTCTACTTTGCCCCTCAAAAACTGTCCCCTTAAACCTCAGAAACTGCTCCCTAAAATAAGGAAACTGCTGTGCGTGCAAAAACCCACTGGCAGTGGGAAAAACCCACGGCCAGTGGATCGTACTGGAGGTCCAATTTTTACATTTTTGAGCATTCAAACAGAGGATGTAACATCCTAGGTTATTTTGCATTTATTTTTATTCAAACAATTACCTCTTACGATAAATTTTTCCTTTTCTTGAGAATTAATCAATATTTAGTGAAAAAGCATTGATTTTTACTGACTTATTTAAGTGACAGTAGTCCCAGTTAGCTTAATTAAATGAGGTCATGAAAAGAAAAGCAAGTTAATTTAAACACAACGGATGGGAGAAAGGGTGTCAGGGCTTCTCACTTGAGCGAGGCCCCTACTCGTCTAAGCGAGATTCCGGACTCTCACTTAAACGAGGTTTCTATTCGCTTGAGCGAATACCTTTCACACACCGGATTAGACAAGACATGCAACCGGACTCCCAAAATTTCACTCTAAAAATGGTTCTGTGAACCCAAAGAGTTATCATAACTACCATGAAAGCATATGCAAATAACAGTGATATATTTTAAAATATAGGTTTACATCTGATCCGGTCTTAATTAAACACAACTAATAATTATACTAAGAAGTTTTTATACACACATATGACTCTATAAAGAGTCACTCGAAGTCACTCGGACCCTGGCACCGTTCTCCCCCTTGGCGCGGCCCCATGGCTCCTTCCCCCTCCCTGTCACTGGTTACTAAAAAAAAATGCAAGGGTGAGTGTTTGGCATTATAATTAATATAGAACGGAATTTAACACTATACATGCATATTGATACATACACATCAAACATTACTTGTAAGTAGGCATACCGAAACATAGTGTATTACATGCAGTAACTATATTAAACCATCTACACAATTCCATCACATTCATCACGATCACAACTGACTCTCATACAATCTGACTCCTAGTATCCGGATACTAAAGGATTGGCCTTCAGCTGGGGGTCCTACTTGACACCCCGTGAACCCTGCTTGGTTCACCGAGTCCTGCTTGACTCTCCACCTCAACCACTGGGTCCTACTTGACCACTGGGTAGCTCAACTGGGCATGAAAACCACGGGAGCCGGAAATGAGGGGCTATCATATACCGTCGGCCATCCCATACCACATAATCATTCAACAGTTTGCCTTTTACATAATAATATCAATTCCTCATCACTCAGGTAGCCTGCTTGCTAACCCGACATCACATAACACTGATCATTTCACATTAGATATCACAAGATCATACATGATAAACTCATCCACACCCGATCCTCCATTAATTAATGTACTCAGTCACACATGCACAAGCATAAACACACAACTACGTTTAGCAACATTTTCCTTAACCTGTTTACGTTACTTCAATGACCTGTTTAAGAAGCGAGTCCTATTCTAATTAATTATAACCCGAACACCCCCCTTACTTTGGTTCCACGCTTCGATGATCTGTTCTCTGTGTCGATTCCTTCCTCTAAACACTGGTTTCGCAGTCTCAACTCCGTCACTCAGTCTTCCGTTGCTTAGCCTACTACCTACGGATCATAAAGTACAGCTTGTCACTTCAACGCCCTTAGTTCATGGACAATATCTGGACTCACGCTCACCAGAGGAGTGGAGAACAGCCACGAATATAGCCATGCATGGCTCTTAACAGCCAAAGAATAAAAGGAATAAGGGAATCACAATTAGAACGGATCAGTAGACTCACCTTGAAGCCTCGATCACAGGAATGGGGTTCAATTGAAGTTTAGACACAAATGGAGTCCCTCTCCAGCGCATGCAAATCAGCGTTAAGAGAGGAGAGAAAAACAAAAGAGAAGGAATAGACCAACAGTAAAGGTAACTTGTAAATAATGAAGAGGGAAGGAAGAGAATCTCTCTATATATATATATAGCTTATGGGCAAGATCGTCTTTTCCTTTATTTTATTTTTATTCTTACTAAATTTAATCAATTTCACTATATTAAACTATTGCATAGTTATCAAATCAATTATACTTATTTATTCCCTCAACGTTTAATTATTCACAATTCTCTAATACTTCGCAAGAGTATAGGCCCAATATGAATATCGGCCCCCCGGTGTCTTAGCTTAATGTTCATACCTCGGAAATCCGAGCTACAATCTGAGAGGTCGGATATATCATCCGTGCTTACCTCTTGGTTACTTATATCCGTTGTTTCAGTCATTATGAGGTTAATTCGGGCTATGACCCCATGTGAGGCGCTCTCCTCACAACGGTTGGACCAGACCGCCTAGCCCTGCCCGCTCTTCTCCTACACTTCCGATCTTTAACTCCGCCTGCTCGCGCTTCAGATACTGACCTCGACACCGGCTTTCTTATCTTTGGCTAAGACAGAACAAATATTAAATAAAACTTCTAAAACATTTACTAACATTTCTCATTTCTTATAATTCTCATTAAAACATCAGGGATGTTACAGAGGAACCCACGGCCAGTGGGTTTTTCTGGACCCCAAGATATGCATTTTCTCTACATGGCAGCAAGATCCACTGGCAGTGGGAAAAACCCACGGCCAATGGGTTTCTCTGGACCCCAATTTGTGCAAGTTTTTGTTATAGGGCAGCAGGATCCACTGGCAGTGGGAAAAACCCACTGCCAGTGGGTTTCTCTGGACTTCACTTTGCTGCTTTTTCATAGCTTGAAACTCTTCCATTTATCCAATGCTTCCTCGAATGCCACATTTTCAAGGTTTATAGACCTAAAATAGATTTATTCCTGTAAAATAGAGACACCTAAGTAACATGTGTGGAATAAAAGAAAACACTTGGAATTAAGGGGAAAACTAGCATGAACAACCTAAAAGCTTAAACAAAAATGACTCTAAAACTAGTGCAAACTAGACTCTTATCACCACTCAAAACTAGAGTGAAGCTTTGTGTTTGGTGTTTGTGTTTATAAGAAAATAACTCTCTTAATAGAGTAGATATATAATTGAAAGCACTCTCAATCTAATGACTCTCTAAGAGAAGAGAGAATATGCAAATTCACACTCAAAGTTTCAGAATAATGAAACTATACATAGAAAACAAACTCACAAGATATAATATAGGCTATGAATGATTTTCCCTTGATTTCTTGAGTAGCTTGAATGAAAGGTGCATTTATAGGCCTTGGAGAGGAGCTTCAGAAGTTCATAACTGTTGCACAGCATGGGTACAAGATTGGAAAATAGAGAAGTGAGCTGGATCCGCACTTTAAAAACATTTCCCCACATTTTGGCACTTAGGTAATCAATTATGTCTCGATCTGTAATCGATTATGCTTCGCTGTATTCCATTAATTTGTGTCCAGTGGCTGTGTAATCGATTATGTCTTTCCCTGTAATCGATTAGTGGTCAGACAAAGTCAATGTAATCGATTAGCATACGCTTGTAATCGATTATGCATTATACATGATGCATTTAATTTCTGTACGTAGCACTGTAATCGATTATGTTCTATGTTGTAATCGATTATGAGTGAAACAGAACCAATGTAATCGATTTTCCTAGCCCTGTAATCGATTAGGCAAAATACCTGATGCATTATACCATTTATTGCAACATTGTAATTGATTATCCTCTTTGTTGTAATCGATTATGTGCATTCCAGAATCAAGGTAATCGATTATCTCAGTGCTGTAATCGATTAGGACATATACCTAATACATTTTATTTTCTGTTTCACAGCTCTGTAATCGATTATCTTATGCATAAAGCTCAAGTCTGATCTTTGATTTATTGTAGACTCTTTGTACTTCTTCATTTTAAACTTCCCAAAAGTTTATGCATATTTCTTTAGCATTTTGAGTCTTCATGAACTTCATTTGTCATGTCATGATTCTTCAATTTGTTTACTTTGTCATTATCAAAATCATAAAACAATTTTCAAATACACATGGCTGGTCGTGTTTCTCTCTCTACCCTTTTTTCTCTCTCCACCTCTCGCCTTTGCTTGACTTCCCTTTGTGTCACCCTCTCTATACCTATATTTCTCAAGTGGGTATTGTGTTTTCCTTGCTTGAAGGAACTTTCAATTTTTTTATGTGATGATGATGGTTCCCTTAGGAATTGGGAACATGGGGTTTTGGAAAGTGATGATTTTGATATTGAATTAAGGTTGGAGAGTATTTGTTTGGTGGGTATTAGAGGAGATGATTACGAGGTGGGATGGTTATAGAGGAGTTACAAAAGCTCAAGAAAGTTTAGGAAAAAATCCCTGTAATATCAAGAGAGTTTAGGAAAAAGTTCTTATAATATCAAGAGAGTTTAGGGAAAAGCCCTTGTAAATGTAACACTAAATTATGCTTTTTTAATACACATAAACACTAAATTAATGATATTTTTTATAGGTGTCACTGATGAGGTGGCCCAAACTCATGTCACCTCATCAGTTAACAGCGTTTTCCTTAAATTCGTAAACCCTAAAATTTTATAAGGGCCAAAACCTAAGTTTTTTAAGGGGTTTTTTTCTAATTCCTAAACTTTAAGAGGGTTAAAAAGGGGTTTTAGCCTTGAAAATATTATTAAAAAATGTTAAAGTATAAGAGAGAAGCTGCACTGAGAGGGAGAAGGATTTTTTTTACACCTGTTGCTAAAAGATCTTTTAATTTATAAAAGTATATCAAATTCATGTTTTTAGTGGTAAGTAAGAGTATGATAACAAAAATTGAAGCAAATTAAATCAATCTAAAAAATGTTTAATAAAATTGATTATTATAATTTAAAAATAATTTAAGTTAGATTTATATTTTTTAGGTGAAGAGAGGTATCAATACAAAGAAAAACAAAAGAACTTGAAAATATTATAAAAAAAAAGTTAAAGTATAAGAGACAAACAGTTTGAAAATAAAAAAGAAATCTATATCTAATATAAAAGACAGTTTGTGAATATCCTCTTGATAGTGGAATTTAACAGGTGGCAGTCTCTAGACATACCTATTTTCCCTCTTAAAACTCATCTATATATATTAAGGCTTTTAATAATTTTTGTATTTGTTTTTAATAAAAGTTTGTTATTTTTTTATCTTTTCAGCTACTTAACTCTTTCTCTCTCATCCACTTAATGCCCGCAGGTTTCAGTTTGCAAGTTTCCTATGGGCATTTACTCCTTCATCTTTCATTTGAAATTCAAATTCAAAATTTTCCATAAAATTGCATTTAATGGTTTAGAGTATCAAAATTTTTTGTTTCCTTCCCCCAATTCTTTAATTCTCTTTTTTCACTTTTCTTTATGTTTTCTAAATTTCTCATATCTCTCTCTCTCACAGAAGCTCTTTCCTTCATTTTCTCTAATCACTATTACAAGGTGAAAGCCATGTCAAGGGAATCTCCATCATAGAAAACCCTTCATGTTCTTGACACTGACCTTCGCACCCACTGGTCCACCGCCACCAACACTAAAGAATGGATTCTCCTTGAACTCGATGTAACTCCCTCTTTCTGGGCGACTTCGCACCCACTGGTCCAATGGTGCAAGATCCATCTTTGTAATCTGCGCATTCTGTGATGGTAATTTAATTTCATTCATTTTGTTCTCCTTTTTTAATTTCTTTTCAATTTTCTGATTCAATTTTTTGTGTAAGGCTCTAGAACCGATAACGAGTCCTGTTCCCGATTCATGGTACCCCACACTCTCCATCTTCACCCTTGCCATCGGCCTCATCTTAACCGTCTCTTTCTTCATGTACATTCCTTCCAGTTTTTCTTTCTATCTACCAATCACGTTGAATTATGAAAGGATTTCGATCCATTTATTGATCTTAGGAATTTTGCTCAACATTTACATCTCTCGATTTGGATTTTCATTTTTGTGACTTTTCTTGGGAAATTATTAGGAATTTGTTCTCATTTAGTCGGTACCTTCTTGGATGAGGAACAATCTTAAATGTAATGCCCAATTAGATTAAAGTTTTTACAAATGTAGGAGTAAGTTCAATCTAGGATGTAATTGGTCGAGTTTGAACTCAAGTGCTTGCAGAAGAACATTCTTCTATGACTAGGTTATTAGGTCTATGATGTATTTTTATTTGTTTATTTATTTATTTGAAGGGCAAATATCTCCAACTTTAGGGTGTTTCAGTTCAGCTCCCGTAGGTTATATGTTGTTAACCTGTTATTATGACTAATTACAACCACTACTATTGGCCAGACACTATACATATTCATATCACAACACTTCATAAAAGCTTTGAATATCCTAACTGTGTTTTAGGATTTTTATTTAAAATTGTATGGGTTATATGAGGAAGTTACTTTTATTGTATGCAAGCTATAAATTTTTATGAAGGTATTATATGATGAATTCATGTCTAAGCTCTACTATATATTTGGTGTCTTGCAAGCTTCTGATCAAAGTGAAACCACCAATACCAAAAAGTCAAGAAATGAAAGATGACAATTGATAAATAATTAACTATATGATGCATTAGAATCAAATTAGTATTTGATCTTTTATCTAATTTATTTTTCTTATACTTCATTTACCAAGTTTCTCATCCAACACTTTCTATTTGCTCCATGTTGATCCTTTCAAGTTAAAATCCTAATAAACTTTAAACAACCCAATGTGATACCTTCTAAATCTATTCATCTTCATGTCTTGAAAACTCAAATTTCAATGACATATTCTCTCTAATTTGTTTATTTTTATGTTCTTTATTTTGGTTTAGGATGGAATTTGGGCTGGTGGGTGAATCTTTGTTAGTATTTGATCTCAAGTTTGGTTTTATCCTTTTAGACTAATATTTTAGTTATTATAAATTATAATGCCTTAATTTTAGTAGGATCATGTGGGTGAAATTACTCATTTTACTATGAATCCTTCTTTTTTAATTGGTCTTTTTTCTCTTCATAATATTTTTTATAGTAACTTTGCGATTTTCTCTCAACCCACCTTTTTAATTCAGTATGTCTTATTTAAAAATAAAAAGATTTTAAGTTCTCTTAATCTATTTTTGTACATAATTTTTTGATTAAGCTATTTGGTTGGTTTGTCTTTTGCATATTCTTTTTCGTTGGTGGCAAAATGTGATATTTTCAACTAAGTCATTTGGGTCAAGCATTTGAATTTGAGTTGTTTTCATTATTTATGTAATGTTTATGCTTCATTGTGTTAGTTTTATTTAAAATTATATGGGTTATATGAGGAAGTTACTTTTATTGTATGCAAGCTATAAATTTTTATGAAGGTATTATATGATGAATGCATGTCTAAGCTTTGCTATATATTTAGTGTCTTACAGGTTGTTGATCAAAGTGAAACCTCCATACCAAAAAGTCAAGAAATGAAAGATGGCAATTGACAAATAATTAACTATGTATGATGCATTAAAATCAAATTAGTATTTGATATTTTATCTGATTTCTTTTTCTTATACTTCATTTACCAAATTTCTCATCCAGCACTTTCTATTTGCTCCATGTTGACCCTTACAAGTTAAAATCCTAATAAAACTTTAAACGAACCAATGTGATACCTTCTAAATCTATTCATCTTCATGTCTTGAAAAACTCAAATTTCAATGACATATTGTCTCTAATTTATTTATTATTATGTTCTTTATTTTGGTTTAGGATGGAATTTGATCTGGTGGGTGAATCTTTGTTAGTATTTGATGTCAGGTTTGGTTTTCTTGTTTTAGTCTAATATTTTAGTTATTATAAATTATAATACCTTAATTTTAGTAGAATCATGTGGGTGAAATTACCCATTTTACTATGAATCCTTCTTTTTCATTGGTCTTTTTTCTCTTCATAATATTTTTTGTAGTAACTTTGTGATTTTCTCTTAACCCACCTTTTTAATTTAGTATGTCTCTTAATCCATTTGTGTATATAATTTTTTGATTAAGCTATTTGGTTGGTTTGTCTTTTGCATATTCTTTTCCGTTGGTGGCAAAAGGTGATATTTTTAACTAAGTCAATTGGGTCAACTATTCGTATGTGTGTTGCTTTCATTATTTATGTAACGTTTTATGCTTTACCGTGTTTATTTTTCTTTTAAATTGTATGGGTTATATGAGGAAGTTACTTTTATTGTATGCAAGCTATAAATTTTTATGAAGGTATTATATGATGAATGCATGTCTAAGCTCTACTATATATTTGGTGTCTTGCAGGCTTCTGATCAAAGTGAAACCACCAATACCAAAAAGTCAGGAAATGAAAGGGTAATTTTAAACTTTTATATATATGAAATTAATATTTGGTGTAAGGTTGTGTTGTCTTCAATAAAATGTTTAATGTCTTAATGAGTTGAACTTATTGTATCTTATTTGCAGACTTTACCTAAACTACAAGAGGAAAAGGATTCCTTTTTAAAAGAGAGGTAAATATATGTTTTGAACTATATTCTTTCATATTATATAGACACATAGACACATATTTCTTTCTTATATTGTTTGTTTTTGTTTTGAAATTTTGAACAGGAACTAGCATGCTTAAATCTAACTATATAGAGAAACAAAGAGTCAAGAATCAAAGACTAAAGAGATTAAAGGTACATTTTAAGGTTGGAAAACCTCAACTTAATACTTGAACTGAATGATGACAATTGACAAATAATTCATTATATGATGCATTAGAATCAAATTAGTATTTGATCTTTTATTTGATTAGTATTTGATCTTTTATTTGATTTCTTTTTCTCATACTTCATTTGCCAAGTTTCTCATATAACACTTTCTATTCGCTACATGTTGTTCCTTAAATCCTAATAAAACTTTAAACAACTCAATGTGATAACTTCTAAATCTATTCATCTTCATGACTTAAAAAACTCAAATTTCAAGGACATATTCTCTCTAATTTGTTTATTTTTATATTCTTTATTTTGGTTTAGGATGAAATTTGGTCTGTTGGGTGAATCTTTGTTAGTATTTGATCTCAGGTTTGGTTTTCTCCTTTTAGTGTAATATTTTAGTTATTATAAATTATAATACCTAATATTTTAGTAGGATCACGTGGGTGAAATTATTCATTTTATTGTGAATCCTTTTTTTATTGGTCTTTTTTCTCTTCATAATATTTTTTGTAATAACTTTATGATTTTCTCTTAACCCACATTTTTAATTCAGTATGTCTTATTTAAAAATAAAAATATTTTAAGTTCTCTTAATCCATTTTTGTACATATTTTTTTGATTAAGCTATTTAGTTGGTTTGTCTTTTGTATATTCTTTTTCGTTGGTGGCAAAAAGTGATATTTTCAACTAACTCATTTAGGTCAAGCATTTGAATGTGAGTTGCTTTCATTATTTATGTAGTGTTTATGCTTTACCCTGTTTATTTTTCTTTAGTTGGCTTAAAGAATCATTTAATTTATTGTGTGATGCCTTTGACGACATGATGATGAATTATTTGTTTAAATTTCAAGGTTTATAAATTAAATTTGAGCTTTGGATCTAAAAGCTTAGGTGATGTCTAATTAGTTTTTTGCTCTCCACATCTAATGGTATTGGTCACATGCTTCCTGTCATGAAGGATTTTAAAAAGTTAAGAAAGCATTTATACTGCAGATATTAGGTGTTGATAGCACCAATAGTAAAAAAAGATGATTCTCTTTTTTATTACCTAAGATTAGTGATACACATTATTTTTTTAACTTATTTATCCTCTATGGTGATTTTGTTTTGTGTTCAACATAATTTCTATTTAGGTATTTGTCAGGGATCACAGTTAAGAAAATTAGAACTAAAGATGGATATTGTTTCTTATAAAAATGATGTTTAGTTTTAAACATAATTCCTTTTTGTTGTGATAAAGTTTCAATATTAACCACTTAATTATGGATATTAGTTTTTATGATATAGTATATTGTTTTTTATAAAAATTATGTTTTATTAGCCATTGTCAATAGTGTGTTTAGGGTAAGTTTTTTAATCATATTTCTTATCTCAACTGTCTAATTAATGTTGATATTAGTTTTAATGAAATTAGTATATTGCTTCCTATGGAAATGACCAGAATGGTTATTGTATATTTGTATTGGATACCTCGCTATATCATTGTTTCTATTGAATACCTTTAAAGTCTTGATATACTAAATAGTCCTATGAACCAATCTCAGCTACCAATTAAGAATGGAATCTTCACATGGCCAACTTTACATCACATTGTCAACAGTATTGTCAAACAAAGGATTGAAGATTTTGTTGTAAAATTATCATGATATTTATCCAAATTGTACTTTCAATATTGTCTATTGTGAAATTTTTATTATCTATTTTCTTTAATTTCTTATTATGTCATTCATAAAACAAAATTCATCATGGTTTGATTTTAGTCTTCACGGAAGATATTTTCTCCAAATTGTGTTTTTTCTATAGTTAAATGCATTATAATCTTTTTATTACAGTTGAAAGTAGGAAATAGAATATAAAAAGTTCACTACTTCCACTGCTATAAGAGGGGAGTTGATCGTGTCTTTGTGAATCACCTTATTTCTTGAAAAGGTTCAAATAATTCTTTATTCTATAGGCTATAACGATAAAATCTGTTGTTTTGCATCCAAATACTTATTATCGGTGACTTAACTTCAAGGTCTTGGGAAAAACTGGGACCAAACTTTATGGAGTTGCTACAGGAGAAGATTACAAAGACAACCAATTACGTTATAGCCTATTTTGTCAAGTTTTATATCCTTTGAATTTATTGATATGTATGTTTTTCATAAGCTATAAATTGTAATTATCATGAATAATTACTATTAACAATTCTATATGTCGTAAGTTTTACTTTTGGAGTTTATTTTTTATTTTCTTTTGAGTCAACTGAATTGTTTATGTTCCACTAGCTGCATTGTACGGGAAATGTTATCTTCACAACATATTTATTAGTACTTAGCAATACAATTTTGAGTGCAAGAAGGCTACTTGAATTTAAATTGTTAAAAAATACAGTAATATCTGCTCTTTATAATAACTAATCTTCATGTTAGTAATCCTACTCTTTACTTATCTTTTCTCTTTGAATTAATGTTATAGACAGCTTTGGAAGCACGAAGGGTTAAGAATCTTAATTCCAACAAATATTTATCTGGACCATGTGGTATAGGATAAGGCCATAAATGAAATTCTTCAAAGTTAACAGCAAAAGATCTTTTACGCATGATGTTTTTTAATTTCTATTATGCAGGTGAAGATGTCATTTTCATTGCCAATGATTGGAACACTTCCTTTATCCCCTGTTATTTGAAATCTATGTACCAGTGAGTTGGAATCTATAAGAATGCTCGAGTAGGTGTAACTCACACTTGATTGTTTAACTATAGTGCTATGATATATTTAGTTATTTACCTATTATATCACCCATCATCAACCCACAAACTCCTCAAAGTGCTTTTAGGTTGCTGCCATTATCAGGTTATTTTATGTATCCACAACAATGCTTACTAAGGAAGATTTGCATTTGGGGACTTTCCACTTCTCAATCTCCCACACCAATGTAAAAGCTCTTTTAACTTTATTGATGGATATGTTTTTCATAAGCTATAAATTGTAACTATCATAAACAATTATTAATATCAACAATTCTATATGTCGTAAGTTTTACTTTTTAAGTTTATTTTTCCTATTTTCTTTTGATTCAACTGAATTATTTATGTTCCAATAGCTGCATACATGTTTTAAAAACTATCTAGATTTATATTTATCCACTCTTTTAGTAAACATATCTAATAAGAAATTGCTAACATAAATACTTTTCACTTAGTCTCTAAGTTTTATTTTCCGAGTCATTCTTTTAGATTCTTACTAAAATTGGATGGACTCAGATTCTCTTCTTCAATTGTCCCTTTCATTCGACTTATTAATTTTATTATTATGTGAAGGTTCTTTGTCAACTGTTGTTGAAAAGCATAGGGGATCTTCATTTTTACAAATGCTGCCAAAAATTTAAACAACCCAATGTGATACCCTCTAAATCTATTCATCTTTATGTTTTGAAAAGCTTAAATTTCAATGATATATTTTCTCTAATTTCTTTATTTTTATGTTTTTTTATTTTGGTTTAGGATGGAATTTGGTCTGTTGGGTGAATCTTTGTTAGTATTCAATCTTAAGTTTGGTTCTTTCTTTATTTAGTCTAATATTTCAGTTATTATAAATTATAATATCTTCAATTTTGGTAGGATCATATGGGTGAAATTACTCATTTTACTATGAATCATTCTTTTTTCATTGGTCTTTTTTCTCTTCATAAATCTTTTATAGTAACTTTGTGATTTTCTCTTAATCTACTTTTTAATTCAGTATGTCTTATTTATAAATAACAAGATTTCAAGTTCTCTTAATTCATTTTTATACATAATTTTTTGCTTAAGCTATTTGGTTGGTTTGTCTTTTGCATATTTTTTTCGTTGGTGGTAAAAAGTGATATTTTCAACTAACTCATTTAGGTCAAGCATTCGAATATGAGTTGCTTTTATTATTTATGTAGTGTTTATGCTTTACAGTGTTTATTTTTCTTTAGTTGACTTAAAGAATCATTTAATTTATTGTGTGGTGCCTTTGATGGTATGATTATGAATTATTTTTTTAAATTCTAAGATCTGTGAATCAAATTTGAGCTTTGGATCTAAAAGCTTAAGTGATGTCTAATTAGCTTTTTGCTTTCTACACCTAATGTTATTGGTCACAGGCTTCCTATCAATGTCATGAAGGATCTTAACAGTTAAGAGGGTATTTATACTACAGATATTAGGTGTTGATAGCACCAACAGTGGGAAACAAATGATTCTTTTTTATTACCTTAGATTAGTGATACACATTGTTTTTTCAACTTATTTATCCTCTATAATGATTTTGTTTTGTGTTCAACATAATTCCTGTTTAGGTATTTGTTAGGGATCACAATTAAGAAAATTGGAACTAAAGATGAATATTATTTCTTATAAAATTGATGTTTAGTTTTAAATATAATTTTTGTTTATTGTGATGAAGTTTCAATATTAACCATTTAATTATAAATATTAGTTTTTATGATATAGTATATTGTTTCTTATAAAAATGATGTTTTATTAGCCATTGTCAACAATGTGTTTGGGGTAAGCTTTTCAATCATATTTCTTATCTCAACCATCTAATTAATGCTTATATTAGTTTTCATGAAAATTAGTATATTGCTTCCTATGGAAATGACCAAAATGGTTATTGTATATTTGTATTAGATACCTTGCTATATCATTTTTTCTATTGAATACCTTTTATGTCTTGATATACTAAGTAGTCCTATGAACTATCAGCTACCAATTGAGAAAGGAATCTTTACATGACTAACTTTACATGACATTGTCAAAAGTATCAAGGATTGAAGATTTTGTTGTAAAATCATCATGATATTTATCCAAATTATACTTTCAATGTTGTATATCGTGAAACTTTTATTATCTATTTTTTATAATTTCTTATTATGTTATTCATAAATCAATATGTAGTTTTTATATAAATTTATTTTTCATTCTTATTTTATATTTGTTTAAAACTAATTAACCACCGGATAACATTATTAAAAATATATTTGTATAATACCGTGTGTAACATGGCAAACATTCATCCTTATATATAATTTATGCACAACACGAGAAATATCCGTCTCCCTTATCCAATATATTTCATGCATCTCACGGGTTCTGTGCCAGTACAAGTCAGGAATGTATATTAGAATCGGTTTGACAAAGAATGAATAAGATTGTCATTATGTGAGTGTGAACATGAATTAACATAATAGTATCATTTGAAGTTATTTTAATATTATAAAAGTTTTATTTTTTTATGTGCATGTTTGCAAAAGGTTATAAGGAACTTAATTATGAAAATAATTTATGACTTACATAAGTTTTTATTATTAGCTTATTGAAATAAATTATTTTCAATTTATCCCAAAAAATTTTATGATTCAATTTATAATATAAACTCTCACATAACAATAGCTAATTGTGTAAGTTCTTAATTAATTTATAAATATATTCTCTCCTTAACCTTCGAGTAATATATAATCATAATACATATTTAAACTTATCATATGAGTAATATATAATACTCTCTGTAGCACCAAAAACATTTATCCTCTATGTCTAATATACACCGAAAACATTTTTTAATTATTCTATTTCATTCATTTATTTATTTCTTCTCCTGCCACTTAGTTTCTCCATTTATTTATTTATTTATTCTCTTAGTTGTCCTTATAATTTAAAAATTTTCCCTTGCAACACTTACTTTGGAAACTTTTACTCTGGACATTTTGAATGCAATTAATTGCTTATGACTACCCCTTACAAGCTCTCTTTAATAATTGGGTACCTGTCATGCTGTTGAGAAATAGATTAATCTTAAGACCTATGTAATGGCACAAGATTGCAAGTTAAGAGAATGTGAAACCATGTTCTTCAATGTCAAGTGTTAACTCTTTCACCTGACAATGACTCTTTCACCTGAAACTCTTCCTATTAAATTTAATTGAAGACATATTCCCCTCATTGTTTCGTTTGCAATGACTATTAATGAGTTTCAAGGACAAACTTTTTCCAATGTTAGTCTTTACATGACCAATTATATGTTGCTTTGTCAAGAGTTAAGTCAAAAGTCCAGTTAAAAAATCATGTAGATGTCACTCAAGGACATACTATTAGTGTTGTTTATTGAGAGGTCTTTACAAACTTAATTTAGGTATAATAAATTATTTTTTTACTCTATTATAAATTTTTTCTCATATTTTTTTTATTCTCATACCTGTCCCATCATAATTTAAAAATTTTTAAAAATTTCCAGTGCTAAGACACGGGTTAAAGACTAGTGTTAAAGTATAAGAGAAAAATTACCTCAAAAGGAGAATGAATTTTTTGACACATGTCGCTAGAGGAAGTTCTTTTATTATATAGGAATAGATTTATTTACAACTAAACTTCTTTACCTTCTTTACCTTATTATGACTTTAGATCATAATATTAATATATTTTAATTAAATTCTTAAATTGAAATCGGACGAATATTCCAAAAGAATTTTAATATTTTACAAACAACCCGACCCTAAATTATAGATTATTTTTTTGTGTGTGTGTAAGTCTCAGTAGTCAGCAGCACAACCTTCCCTGTTTCCGGGTTTCCCCTACTTATTCCGCCACAAAAACACGATTCTTTTTGGTGTTTTCACTTTTGTTTTCATTTTCTGTGCGGTAATGGGTTTGATGTTCCCTTTGAAACCCCACAGTCTTATTATGAAGGCACCCTCCACATCTCTTTTCTATTCTCTTCCTCTAAAGTTTCACTCTTTTCGTCCTCTCTCCGCTTTCAAGCATGCCAATATCCAATGCGAGCTCGAAGGCCGAGTCAATGGTGCTCTCTCTGGGGACTTTGACCCTCGCTTCCTCGACAGGGTAAAAAAGATCACTTTTTTAGAACTTGTGTTTTTGTCTGTTTCTAGTTACCCTCATAGAGAGTTTTTATGTTGCTCTGTTGAGTAAAATTTCTTGAACTTCTGGTGCTCGCTTCAATGACTGTTGGACTTGGATAGATGCATGTGTTTCGTGTTGTGCTTTAAATTAACTCAATGTTGATATTGAACTGACAAATAGTTGGGTGCTGTTGGCTTTTCTTACTTTTAATTGCAAAATTCTTGCGTGTTTTTTATTTTGTAGCGTTTGTATTTTTTTGTTTCCGTGTTTCTTATGCTAACTTTTGAAAGCAAAATACATGGCGGTAATTTTGTAATTAGTAGCAAAAACTGTAAATGAAAACAAAAAAAATGTTTCCTCAAAGCAAATAGTGCCTTAGGTTTTGAATGGCTTGCTTGTATTTGGTGTGCTGTTGATTTTACTTTTTGTAGTTCTGAAAATCACTGACTTGGAAATTTGCTTAGCCTAGTGTAGAGAAAAGACTTGTTTGCATTTTAAGACATTGTCTATTGAGTTAAGTAGGATCTGTTGGAGGTGGTATTAGTGTTGATAGGAGCAATTTGTTCGCTCATTCCTTTGTACAAAGTGATGAGGAGTGTGCATATGTAAATCTTCACATCCTTGCTTGGAAAATATTCTGACTTTGTGAATTGTGTTTTGCACTTTCATCTTTTTCATAATATAGTGCTTATATGAGCCACTAATACCAGGATGAGTGAAATACAATATGTTGTTTTGTACAGAGAACCACAAGTTGGTCCGTGGGTACCAATTTGCAATTAGCTTGCGATTTGCTTCTCTCCCATTCATGTTCCAATTCATAGAAATAGGTGAATTGAGTATGGAGAAGTAGATGGGCTATATGGTAGGGCAGCAAAGGTAGCCATTTAATTGGTAATGGCTGAAGCTTGAATTCAACAAGACTGAATAGGAAATAGAGAATGACAATGCAGAACTATTGGGCAGAAGAGGAAGAGCATTGTAGTGGTACTGATCCCCTGGGGAGTACCAATTTGTGCTCTGCAGATGGTGGTGATGATGATGAGATGATTATAAATGCGGATGATAAATCTTCAATCTGTTTAGATGAGTGTGCGAATGCGAGAGAAAGAAATCTCCTGAGGCAAATCTTATAATATACAGATATATTTTTTGCCTCTTCTTACCCACCTAAGCCACTCAATAGCCATGTCAGCTCTAGGTAATCAGCTAATTGCCATTAGTCCTTGTCTTCATGTGGTCAAGGTGTCATTTGCAACTTTAAGTTCATGTTTTATGAAATTTTATGCATATTTAGATATGTATTCCACATGTACCGTATCTTGTATTTTTTTAAGAATAGTCGTATTGGTTATGTCTCGAATTTGATACACATTGTATTTGTGCATCATAGGTTGTCAAACTCAAAAATTTAAATAAACTTGTGGAGTTTTTGTGCGCTCGACTCATAAATTTGGAAGAGTTTATCTTGCATTAAAATACTTTTAAATAAACTACTTATATAATGAAATATAGTAAAAATTTATCAATAGTGTAATAGAGATACATAAACATGCACAAATTTTCATTTGAACATACTCTACAAGTAAGATTCATCAACAATGTTACACTTGAAAGTTTATAAAAATGAATATGGTTTGTATTGCATAAAGTGATTTGTACAATGTATAATATATAGACTCTAATTTGATCTAAAAAAGGAATCTAATAATTAAATAATCTCCTATTTATGGACAGACTAATTACATAATTAGAAAACAAATCAATCAGAGATATTTTTCTTAATACTCCCCCTCAATCTGGCAAATAGATATCAATCATTCCCAGATTGCCTGAAAGAAACTTAAATTGCTTTGCTGGTAGTCCTTTAGTTAGAATATCTGCCAACTGTTCACAAGAAGGAACATATGCTGTTTTTATGAGGCCACTATCAAGCTTCTCTTTGATGAAGTTCGGATCTATCTCTATGTGCTTTGTTCTATCATGCTGAGTTGGATTATAAGCAATGTTGATGACTGACTTGTTCTCATAAAAAAGTCTCTTAGGTGCCTTGTATTGGATCTTGAGATCATCCAACACGTTTCTGATCCATAATAGTTCCATTATTCCCTGTGCCATGAACCTAAATTCTGCTTTTGCACTCGATTGGATCACCACATTTTGCTTTTTGCTTCCCCATGTGACCAAGTTTCCACTCAGGAACATACAATATCTTGAAATAGATCTTCTGTCGATAGTGGAGCCAGTATAATTTGCATTTGTATATGCCTCTAATGACAGCTCACATTCTCTTTTAAACAACATTCCTCTTCCTGGGTTCTTTCTCAGGGACCATGCATAAATTGACTAACTACACCGACCGCATAGGCTATGTCAGGTTGAGTATGAGCGGAGTAAATGAGTTTCCCAACAAGTCTTTAATATTGAGCTTTATCAACTGGTGGTTCTGTTCTACTATAGTTCCAGCAACTTTGCATCCTAACTTACCTGTTTCCTTCAAGAGATCAAGAACATATTTCTTTTGAGATATGAAAATGCCTTGTTTGGAATGAGCAACTTCAATCCCTAAGAAATACTTAAGTCTCTCAAGATCCTTCATCTCAAATTGTGTTGCTAACTTCTCTTTTAGACTTTGTTTCTCAGCCTCATCATCACCGGCTATGATCATATGATCCACATAAACTAAAAGAAGAGTTGGTTTGCCATTCTAAGAGTGTTTGATGAAGAGGATGTAATCGCCTTGACTCTGCTTATATCTCAGGGACACCATAGCTTGAGTAAATCTTCCAAACCAAGCTCGAGGTGACTGTTTTAGTCCTTACAAGGCTTTTTTCAACTTATACACATGATTTTCTCTGTCAATAGAATCATCTCTTGGGGGATCCACCATATACACTTCTCTTCTAGTTCACCATGTAAAAATGCATTGTTAACATCAAACTGATGTAACTCTTAACCAAGGTTGTTAAAACGTAGATTCTATTTTGAGACAAAAGGGATTGTCGAAACATAGATTCGTAGTGTCGTAAGACGACATGTAAGAGTTTACAAAAAATGATAAATTATATATAAATGTAAATACTATCAAACTAAACTCATAAAATTCATAAGCAAATAAATAACTAAAAACATATAAGTAACTTTAAAATAAACTGAAACCCATGTCATAAATCAAATAACCATTGAAAAAAGTAGCTACTGCATAAATTAATACCCATTAGTACTGGTTCCAAGTAATATCCGTCTCTGTTTTCTTCTTTTTTGACCCATTAGTAACCACAAACCCATTAAATAAACAAAACAAACCAATTAAATAAACAAAGAGAAAACAGGGGGATCAGTATGCATGTCAAAACTGAAAAGTGAAAAGCACTTTGATGGGGAAAACAATAAAATATTCATAGTGGGTGAGAGAGTCCGAGAATGAGAGGGAGTTATTATTATTAGATAAAGCCAAAGGGTGACCAACAAGCACACAAAAACTGAAAAGTGAAAAACACTTTGATGGGGAAAACAATAAAATATTCATAGTGGGTGAGAGAGTTTGACAATGAGAGGGAGTAATTATTATTAGATAAATGCCAAAGGGTGACTGGTAAGTATGTGAAAACCGAAAAACATATAAAAATTGATTGTGGGTTGACAGAGATGGAGCTCGTCAGAGATAGTGGGTATGAGGTTGACGGAGATAGATCTTGCCGGAGAAAAAACCAAAGGGTGCGAGGTTGACAAAGAAAAAGAGAGTGAGTCAAAGAGAAGGATGAGGTTGAGCCGAATATTTTTTCCCATTTCAGGCACTACAGAGATGGCTCCATCTCCACGTCCCTACATCTTGGCTCACATCACTGCTTCGTCTCCACTAGAAGGTGTTTCTGCCCTAAATGTGGCTCGCCAAGTGTTGGGTGGTGCCGTAGACTAATCCATCTCTATGAGTCGAGATGTGAGTTTACCAACCATACTCCCAATCAAAGTGAGCTACCAATGACAGATCATTCATATAGTATTCATTTTAGCTACTAGGGCAAAAGTTTTTTCATAATCAATCCCATCCTTTTGCAACTAGTCTAGCTTTGTAGCGGCTTATAGTGCCATCAGATGATACTTCACAGTGTAGACCTATCTGCAACCTACTGCCCCCTTATCTTTGAACCTTTTAACAATCTCTCGAGTCTCGATGTTTCTTAGAGCACTCATCTCCTCATTCATGGCTCGAACCCAATTCTTGTCCTTTAAGGCTTCTTGAATTGTCTTAGGAATCGATATAAACTAAATGGTTGAACGAAAACTTTGGTGTTGTATAGAGAGGTGTTTAGTGGAAAAAAAATGGGAAATAGGTATTTGGTACAAGACCTTTTGGCTTTTCTCGAGGAAATAGGTAAGTCATCAGAACCTTGAGAGGAAGGAAAAGGAATATCTAAGGTTTCAAAATTACTTACCTCCGGTTTAGGTAGTTGGGGTTGTTGTTGGACCAGGTCGGGTTTTCGCCTTCTCTGTAAACAATTATTGAACTAGTTGGAACATATTTGCTGACATGCTTAGTTTGAGCCTCTTCCTCTATAAGTTTCTCCTGAGTATTATCAAAAGAAGGTGTTGAGTTGTGCAAATAGATAGATAAAAGGACAACAAGAGAAAGACTCAACAACAGATTCAACTTCCAACCGATTCTCCCCCTGAAGCTAAGGGCTGAGTAGAATGTTAGACTGTCAAACCGGCAGATTGTCACCTTTTTATCTTTTTACTGAATTGAGTCTGAACCATATTATACAAGTTTTTAAACAATGGTACTACCTCCTTTTTATCCTTCATTAGAAAATCCATGTTATACGTGAGCAATCATCAATGAGAAACAAACCATTTTGCATAAAAGATATTTGCAATAGAAACAGGCCCCTAAACTTCAGATGAATTAGATCAAATGGCTCAACACTTTTATTATCATGACTAGAAAAAGAAGTAGATGATGTTTAGAAAACTAACAAATATCACATTTAAAAGACTCAACCAATTGTGTTTTAAACAAATCAAGAAACATAGACCTAAGAACACTAAAGGGAGGATGACCTAGATGTTTGTGTTGAAGCTAGATTAGGGATTGTGTAGACTGAGCACTTGTTTGGAGACATGATTGTGACACTTTCTTCTTGGCACTATATTGTGGTTCCATGCTTTGCAAGTAATATAACCGGCCATGTTCCTTAGTAACTTCAATCGTCTTCCCCGTTGTAAGATCCTTAAGATACAATGAGATGGGAAAAAGGTTATAGAACAGTTTAGATCATGAATGGGTTTCTAAACAGATATGAGGTTATTGGAAAGGTGAGGAACATGCAACACATTTTTAATTATTAAGGACAGGGTAAGGGGAATGTTTCCTTTTCCGGCAACAGAGGCACGGGAACCATTAGCAACAGTGATGAATTGTTTCCTAGATGAACTATAGGTAAGTAAACTAGAGGAGTGAGGTGTCATATGGCTAGTGGTTCCATAGTCAATGTTCCAGATATCCTCAGGTATAGTGCCAGAAACAATAAAAGAAAAGAACTAAGAGTTCTTACCAGTCATGGCTAGAGAACAAGTGCTAGAAGGCTTACTAAATGACTTAGGTTGACCGGTCTTAGTCTTAGATGCCAGCAAGTTGGCGGAAGGGATTGTTGGAAGATTGTGAGCACTCAAAGGGACAAGCAGAGTTACCTTTGGTCTTTCAGCAACCATATTCCTCAAATAGAACTTGAAAAATCACAATAGAGAAGGGGAAAACGAATGAGGGGCAAGGGTTGCAAGCTAAACGCCCAAACAAACGTTAAGAACGGTACTCGGAAAGGGCATCCACAAGGTGGATAGGGGTAGGGAAGGCCAGTGACCCTTTTTGTGGAAGCGGTGTTGCGAACGGAGGTCAGAAGAGTGGTGCGTGAATTGCATGCGCTAACAAATTCACCGATATGTGCGGTGGTTTCCGGTGGTGGTGTTTTGGGTTCTGGCCGATCTGGGTGCGTGGTTCCAACGGTGGTGGTGCGGTTCAAATCGGAGCACCCTAGAACATTCTGATGAAGGCAGTGGCGTGGGTTAGTGAGGGAGCACATTCTTTGAGTAGCGCTTTCGCAAAAAGACACCGGATTTATAATGAAGGCAGGTTCGATATAAAATCAAAGTGCAATGAAGGCACCGGGCTTAAAAAAGGTTGCTACTTAGACTGCAAAGAAGGCGGTAGGAACTGTAGCGGAAGCAAAGTAGAACCCCCCAAGATCGGGAGCTTTGATACCAACTTGAAACTTTATAAATTCAATATATTTTGTATGCATAAAGTGGTTCGTACAATATATAGACCTTAATTTGATCTAAAAAAAGAATCTAATAATTACATAATCTCCTATTTCTGCACACATTAATTACATAATTAAAGAACAAATCAATCAGAAATATTTTTTTCACCGATATGTATAAGGCTTTTGCATAAGCAGTCATGTGAAAAAAAGCAATGCTAAAAGTTTGATTGATTGTTATTCCTTTAAGCCTTACTAAATGTTGCATTTATGTTAGCTTTAAAAATAAGCCGTGAGTCTGATTTGCTTTTCAGATTGGTTGTTTAGAAGGAATTCAATTATAGTCAGGCTTTTCAAGAATGGTTGGTTAACATAGAAGATATAATACTCCAAAAGAATGATGTATATTTTTTATCCATGCACAATGTTGGTATGATATTTATCAGTCATTTACATGGTTGTCAAACTCTAGTTTCAACTTGTAGAACCGTACGTTTCTATGTTTCTACTTGTGGAAAACATGTTAAAACGGTTGGAGACTTGGACCCTCTCAGACCCGGGTAGACTCATTCAAACTTGGGCAAACTCGTGAGTTCAAGCGAGTCCACGAGTCTACATAATTCAAAACCCTAATTCCCAATTTATTGAAACGAACCGCTTTAGTCCTCTGTTTCCCTTTTTTTTAGTTTCATACAGCCACTCTTCTTCATGCGAACATGCCTGGCCTTGCTGTAACCTCGTGCGACGACCTTCGACTGCGCGCGACACCCACCACCGTTTTTTTGACTCCGACTCCGACACCAACACCAACGCCGACTGCGCAACACCCACCCATCGTTTTGGCCCCTGTTTCCTGTTTCTTTCTTTTTTCTTCCTCGTGAGAAACCTGTTTCGAACGTGACCTACGAATTGTGAATCTTTTTCGCGAACCCTCTGTTTTGAGTGGGTGACATCCACCACCGTCCTTTGACGCCGACACCAACACCTGTTCGCGCTCTGTTTTGCGCTCCGCGATCTGTACCATGCCACCATGTGAAAAACCCACCACTAACGGGTTCGTTTGTGTTTTTTTTCCTCCTTTCTTCATTTTAATTGAAGGGAAGCATATTCCTTCTAATTTCTTCTCATCGTCTGCGTGTTCCTCTATGTTCAACATATCTTTTAACTATTTTAGGATGTTATATCTTGTTTGGATGCATGTCTGATATTAGTTTTATATAATTGTTAGTATGAGGGAAACTTTTACAAGTTTACGAGTCTAGTTAGCGAGTCGAGTCTACCTAGTTTAGGTAGACTCTAGTCTGACAACCATGGTCATTTATGTATTCTACTTTGCCTTTTGGATAGTCAAATTTTACATGTCATCTTTTTCTTTCTTCCCCTAATTATTAATATGCATGGAAGTTTAATGTTTTATTTATTAGTCTGTTAGAGTCATTTAACATGCTTGCTTTTAGGATACATCGTTCCATAGTTTCTAGAAAGTGATTTTTGATTACTGTTCTGAAAAATAGATATGTTGTCATGGCTCATAAAAGTAGTAGTTTAGTTTTCTACTAGGGTTTCACTAATCACTCAAGTCATACATTGTTGAATGTTGTTGATATGATATATGTTACTATTTTAAACTTTAAATTGTTTTCCATCTGACAATTAGATTTCCATTCTAGCAAAAAGCACTGGAAGCAGCAATGAATGATATAAACAACTCTTTTGGAAAGGGCAGTGTTACAAGACTGGGAAGTGCTGGTGGAGCTTTGGTGTATGCTTCTTCTTTATTCTGTCATCTGTCTCACTTATGTTCCCCACCCCACTCAATTGTATTAAATTGTTGATAAACACCAGTTTGTTCCCTATCACTATTTTCTGTGATTTAGGTCAGATGACATGACGTATTGTTTTTCATCTTGAATATTGCAGTGAAACTTTTCCCAGTGGCTGTTTGACGTTGGACTGTGCTTTAGGTGGTGGTCTTCCTAAAGGAAGAATTGTAGAGGTATTGCCTGTATACTTGTTGCGGTCCATTTCATTTTGTGACTGTATTTACATGTCTGTGATATGTGTAATCAGTACCCAAGGTTTGTTTGTCTAGTTAGTTGGAGCCAGTAAGTAGTTAGACTTAGTTAGTCGTTGATATCTGTTAATTTGTGGGGCGAGTAGTATAATATCTATGTCCACCAATTAGGCTTCTGTTTGTCATGGGTACCTGTGCGGGTACCCGTGGCTATGGGTAATTGTCATCCCTAGCCTGTGAGAGTGAGCATCTTGTCATTTTTAAGAGTTTATGACCCTTTGGGCATTGGGAGAGTTCTAGGTCGCTCAAATACTAGAGAATTTGTATTAGAGTCTTCCTTTTTTCTCTCTAAGCCAGTTTCTACCAGATTGGGATTTCATTTAAATTTGGTATAGTTTGCTGCTTTTGATGCAAAAACCACCAGAAATTTGAGTTAAGCATTAAAACTGCTGCAACTTTTCGATGCTTCATTTTGCATTGCATGATAGATTTGTTGGTTCTTCTATTTTTTCCCCTTAACTTATTTGTTTTGTCAGGGGCAAGCTGACATTACTTGCCTTTTTTATATCCAGATATTTGGACCAGAAAGCAGTGGGAAGACCACCTTAGCACTTCATGCTATTGCAGAAGTGCAGGTTATTCATCTATTTAGAGCTTTCATAATCATTAATTCGTGATCAATGATCATGAGGATTCACTTTATATAAACGTCTTTTTGGGATCGATGTTCAATTTTGTTATGATGTGCAGAAGTTAGGAGGCAATGCAATGCTTGTTGACGCTGAGCATGCTTTTGATCCTGCATATTCTAAAGCATTAGGAGTGGATGTTGAAAATTTGATTGTGTGCCAACCTGATCATGGAGAGATGGCTCTTGAGAGTAATATATTTGCCTTTAATATGGTTGTGTTGGAATGAATAAGATAATTTTGGCAGTGTCCATATTGCCATAGCATGGTGATGTTTGGTGTCTATGAATTGATTGAAGTTTCCATATTATAGTTGCAGACCGTATGTGTAGATCTGGAGCCATAGATCTCATTTGTGTGGATTCTGTCTCAGCTCTCACTCCACGAGCTGAAATTGAAGTAAACAACTACTCTTGATTTTAGTTGTTTTTCTTAATAATATTAGAGACTGGTTTTCATTCTAAATGTATATATTTTTTATATAAATGCATAGGGGGAGATTGGAATGCAGCAAATGGGATTGCAAGCTCGTCTTATGAGCCAAGCTTTGCGTAAGATGTCTGGAAATGCCTCTAAAGCTGGTTGTACTCTTATATTTTTGAATCAAATAAGATATAAGGTACTTGTTTTTTATTAATCTTTCATTCTTCTTGTAGACTGCATACATTTAATTATAATGATGTATCTGATTGAGAAGAAACAAGGTTAATCCCCAATTACGGAGCAAAGTTTGAGGGTCTGGACCTCCTACCCTAAAGTTCCCATCCCAATTTCTAAAAAATGACAAGATGTTCTCTCTCACAGCTCACCCTGTAATTTATAGGTAGTCTATCACGATTCTCCTCTATCTTAGCTTAACAATCTAAGGGATATCAATAACAAACTAAATCCCTTGCCCTCAAGATAGCGTATAGCTTCCGAAAACCAAGTTCCCCTAGCTTGCATTTGCTGAAGAGACAGTTCCACTAGCTTGTATCATCTTGTCCTCAGGGATCATATACAATGTTGTCAAAATGTGAGTTGGAACGTAGGATCGTAAGTTGTGATTTTCACATAGATTTTCGAGTGAAGATTCGATCAGAATCGTGTTCAGGTGTGAACTCTTGGAATGGCACAACCTGAAGTGTGAAAATGTAAGAACATCCTAAATCGAACGTCTCTGGAAGGTTAAAGCAGCGCATCTGTTTTTTCCTCAAAACCTAGGTTTGCGGGTCACTAACTATAAAAAATAGAAATCCCTATTTTTTAAATTTATACAAGCCCCGTAAGGAGGTGTAAGCACATCTACCTCTTAAAATGCACGATGTGGTGAGACAGCCCTAACTCTTGCCTCATGCACACACATCATCAATTGCCATTATGATTCTTTTCCCTCGCTTGCTCTTTCAATTCAACTACCACCAACCATTCAACAATGTTTTTTGCTTCTCCCTTTGTTTTTTGCAACCCAAAACAGAGACCCAAGTCAATATAGCAAGTGCTTCTCTCTTTGTTTATTTAGTTGTTTTTTGTTGAGAGAGAAAGAGAAAACGAGAGAGCATATGAATTCCGTGTGTTGTGACCACAACGGAGCTTTTACTTTTATAGGGAAATATACATAATTACATGATATACAGTTTCCTATTAGATAGAATCAATCTAATTAATCCTAATATATACGATTACTATTCTAATACTCCCCCTCAAGTTGGAGTATATAAGTCGTATGCACCAAGCTTGTTACATATATAGTCAATTTGAGGACTCCTTAGAGATTTAGTGAAAACATCCGCTAGCTGATCATTAAAACTAACAAAACTAGTGGATATTTCACTAGACATGACTTTCTCTTTGACAAAATGACAGTTAATTTCAATATGCTTCGTTCTCTGGAAAACTGGAGTCAAGGCAATATGCATAGCAAGTATCATCTGTGCAGCCTCTCCAAACTGAAGTTCCCAAAGCAATTGTTTGAGCCATATGAGCTCCTAACTCGCCATAGCCATAGCACGGTACTCTGCCTCCGCACTGTACTTGATTACAACACTTTGCTTCTTCTCTTCTGAGAGACAAGATTACCTCCGACAAAAATACAATATTCGGAAGTGGACCTTCTATCAATAGGGGAACCTGCCCAATCAGCATATCCCATAACTCGAGTGTGTCCTCTGTCTTTATGTAACAGGCCCTTTCCTAGATCTTTCTTGATATATCGAACAATGCGGGTCATTGCATCCCAATGTTCCTTACAAGGAGAGTTCAGGAACTGACTTACCACACTGACTGCATATAAGATATCTAGGCGAGTGATAATGAGATAGTTCAACTTTCCAACTAAGCATCTGTATCTTTCAGGATCCGAAAGAGGTTCTCCTGATTTGGTGGGAGCTTGACATTTGGATCCATGAGAGTGTCGACTGATTTGGAATTTAACAAGATGGGTCTTCAAGCGGTCAACTGTTCCGTTAGGGCCAACCTTCACCGTATACACCCATCGACAACCAATAATAGACTTCCCTAGTGGTAGAGGGACGAGGTCCCAAGTTCCACTGCTCTGTAATGCACACATTTCATCCATCATAAATTGTTTCCATCCAAGATGGGTAAAGACATCTCTTGTATTCTTAGGAATAAAAACAAAGGACAAAGAAGAAAGACAAGAGTAATATGATGGAGATATGCGATGATAACTCAAAGCAGTATAGTGAGGAGAAAGATTACGAGTAGAACGGATACCTTTGCAAAGTGCAATGGGAAGATCCGACCCAGGAGGTGGGATCGGAGAAGAGGTCGGATAAGTGGGCTTAGGATGCGAGTCTTTAATCGTGTCAGTTGCAGGTGTCAGCAATACAAGACGAGGCCGACGCTGATGAACCTGTAAAGGAGGAGGAAGAGGAAGAGGGTTTGGAGGGGAAGGAGACTTCTTGGGAGGAGAAAAAAGGACTATAAGAGTAGTCACAAGAAGAGGAGGCTCTGGTGGAGGTACTCCAAACCCAAAGAAGAGAACATCTTCAAAGAAGGTGACATCTTCAGAGATAAAATACCCACGAAGAATAGCAAAGTAACACTTGTATCCTTTCTGTGAGCGGGGATACCTGACAAAAATACATTTGTGAGATCGAACAAATAATTTATCAATCTCAGGACCAAGAAGATGAGGAACAAGTAGAACCAAAGACTCGAGGGGGTAAAGGATGAACTGGACAATGAGGATATAGAACCTGATGAGGAATTTTACCTTTAAAAATAGAGCAAGGCATACGGTTGATGAGATAACACGCAGTAAGAATTGCGACACCCTATAACTGAAGAGGGACATGAGAATGAAGAAGAGTTTGAGTTGTGTCTAGAAGAAGTTTATTTTTACACTCAGCAACCCCATTTTGTTGGGGTGTATAAGAGTAAGAAGTCTGGTGCAACATACCATGAGGTGCCATTAAAGTCTAAAATTGGTTAGACAAATATTCACGTGCATGGTCACTTTGAAAAGTACGCATGGAGATCCTAAATTGAGTTTTTATTTATGGAAAAAGACTGAAAATAGAAAATAACTTAGAATGGTCTTTCATTAAATATAACCAAGTGCAATGGGAAAAATCATCTATAAAGTTAACAAAATACATAGGTCCTAAAGAAGATAAAAATACGACTCAAACTCCAAATGTCCGAATGAACCAAAGCAAAAGGGGATGAGGCCCGATTATTAATGTGGTTAGGAAAGGGAGTATGAGTATTCTTACCTAGCTGGCATGACTCACACGACAAAGACTCTAATATAAAAAAACTAGGAACTAATTTTCTTAACGCATCCATATTTGGATGTCCTAACTGAGCATAAATGAGAAGATGGGACACTGATGCCAAACCAACAAGAGATGGCCTGTTAAGTTGATAGAGGCCGTGAGACTTACATTCGAAAGCAAATCATCTTCCCTGTTTTTTGGTCTTGTAGAGAAACAGAATCTTTAGTAAAAGAGATGACACAATCAAGAGTACGAGTAAGCTGGCTAATGGATAACAAATTAAAAGGGGCACCAGGAACATTATCAATAGAAAGAGAAGGAAGAGGATGGACAATACCAATACCTTGGGACTGTGTTTGTGAACCATTGACCATAATGATAGAAGGTAAGTAACCGGTGGTAGAAAGGGAAGAAAAAAGAGACTTATTGCCAGTAATATGGTCGGTGGCCCTTGAATCAAAGATCCAAAGAATGGGAGATGCCAACAAAGGAGTTACTAGTGTGTGCAACAACAATAGTGGAAGCGGAGGCCTGACGTTCTTCACACCACTTTTCAGGAAGTAATTGTGATAGAGTCGGATCTGGCAGCAACGGCGGAGTGGAAGACGGTGTAGGGGGCACAAATGTTTGAGCAACCTAAGCAGTGCGAGGAGGGCGACCATGAAGTTTCCATCACCTTTCAATGTTGTGGCCTGGTTTGAGACAGTGTTCGCAATTAGGATATAGCCTGCCCTTTTTATGAGGGATACTGTCGTTGCAGGAAAACAAAGTGGAAACATCAAGAAGAGGAACAATGGAGCAGTCATGGGTGTGCTGGAAGAGAGAAAAAAACAGGGGTAGCAACGGTAAAAGGGCCAAACGGGAAAAGAAGACCAGATCAGGGTAGAGGAGACTAAGGTGAGCAAAGGCCAGTTGGCTATGGTGGCGTTAGTGGCTGGACGTGCGGCGCATAGGAGCGGCGCGTGGAGTTATGCATAGTGGACGATGGTGACGTGTGTGGGCACCTGG
Organism: Clitoria ternatea; assembly: GCA_037962975.1. Lineage (NCBI taxonomy): Eukaryota > Viridiplantae > Streptophyta > Magnoliopsida > Fabales > Fabaceae > Clitoria > Clitoria ternatea. The sequence continues at coordinate 186,671,809 of CM075669.1, forward strand.
GGTCTCTGATCAGGGCGCCTTTGGCGGGTATCAGCTGGTCTTGGAGAGAGGAAGCCGGCTATGGGGTTGCCGCTCGGAAAAGGCCGGCGGAGGAGGAGGGAGTGGCAGGAAGGGACCAAAAAGAGACACCAGAGGAAGACTGGTCAAAGGTTTCGAAACCCTGGAGAGAGTTAGGGTTTTGAAGTATTTTAGCACATCTTAGAGATTAGTTTTCCCTATTTGTTTCCATATTTCTTAGTATCTCAAGATTTGTTTCCTTATTCAGTTAATACTACTATTTGTATAAATAAAGGATAGTATTCTAGGTTTTATTTATGTGCACATCCAGTCATCTTCATATCGTAATATATTGAGTCAATATCTATTTTTATTTCACTATCTCTAGTTTCTTTCTCTCCCCGCATGCCTTATTTTTCTAATGATTTCAGCCCAATTAACTAACTACATAGATTTCCAACTAACTAATTATTCTACTAACTATATTTGATCAAGTTCCTATTGTATAAGCGCTATAAATTCCAGCTTCTTAATCATTTTCATAGCAGCTCACTCATGTAATCTGTTAAAGAAGCAGCATTTGATAATGTGATTTTTGTTTTTATTTACTTTTGTAGATTGGTGTCTATTATGGAAATCCAGAAGTGACTAGTGGTGGAATTGCATTGAAGTTCTTTGCATCGCTTCGGCTAGAAGTTCGTCCAATAGGGAAGATAAAGTCTGTAAGCACAATAGTCTGTCATATCATAATATTGTATATCATCATATACCTTGCTGTTGTCCACTAGCCTGTGTATTCCAAAATATCAGCTGTTTTTACATGCTAACAAGTAACAACTACTTGTTATTGGTATTATATTTTGACTATAATGTCAAAGCTATTTTACGTGAAGCACTGTTGTCTGATTTTCATTTTCTTAGGCTAAAGGAGATGAAGAAATTGGCCTTAAAGTTCGTGTAAGAGTGCAAAAGAGCAAGGTGAATGACAATATTTGTATATTTCAAAATTTTCTATTCATTTTTATAATCTTGCTTTGCATAATCACTTGAAAGTTTCATTTTAAACTTGCCAAAGTAGCAATTTTAACTCTTTCTTTCCCGTCATTTATCTTTCTCTCTGTTTCTTTACTGAACTTATTTGTGTTGATGCTATGGTATGTACTGAAAAAGTGACACTTTGAACTTATATGATAAATTGATAATTTAAATTTCATTTCATCATACCAACTCAAGAATATTGTGTGGCTAGAAACTTTAAAATTTGTTTTGGCTGCTGGCGTTATCCACTTGCTTATGTTTATGAATGTGCGTCGACATATTCAACTGACAAAAATTAAGAGCTTGCTTAGTTTCAGAGAATGGTTTCTGTTCTCATTTCTTATTTTTATAAATAGTTACCAAAAAGCCACTTAAAGTTGTGTTTGTATGTGTGTGTGTAATATTGTTTTCAATGATTTTGTACAGGAAACAATAAATACAACAAAAATGTTGTGGCCTCTTCGATTGCACTTCAATTTTAGATTTTGAAAACCTTTTTGTAAAATAATTTTTAACAAGGAAGAAGTTTTAAATGTGGGTTAAAAAATGAAAATGGAAACTGAACAAGTTTATTTGTTTTCATATTTTGTATTTTAACACTAAAGAAGATATTTTTTTTTAAAAGAATTGATTTTAAAAAAAGTAGTCTTTAAGAACAGGTGTTTGTGTTCTATAATTTTTAAGAACAGAAAACTGTTTCTAAAAGCTAGTAACAGAGTGACATTAATGAGACATTTTGTAGTTATTTTTGAAAATAAGAAATAAAAATAAAAAATATTTTCTCATACAAAAAATGTAGGTAATTCACTCGAAATAATGTGACATTTTTGTAATTATTTGTGAAAGTAAAAATGATAACAAAAATATTTTCTCAAACCTAACATGCCCTAAAATATAAGGCAATTCATTTGATGTTTTGGCTCATCAATTCATTCTAGTTCAACTGGCATTCATTTTGTAGATATCGTTTCTTCACTGGCATTTTATTTGTACTTACTTCTGTGGGTAGTGCGTTTAGAAGAGTTAATGGAGAGTTCATGAAAGTAGCTTATGACTCCCGTAGGTTCTTTTTAACTTATTTCAATTTCAATAAGCTTTTAAGTGTAGCTTATGACATTAAGTCCTTCTAAGTCTATTCTAACAAGTAACCTGATCAAATATACTACAAGCTTTCATGTTAAAATAACTTAATGCATAAGCTCTTATATATGTACCTAAATGCATCCTAAATCTAGTACACATATCTATTTATACTAATATTTAACTCCTAAACCAACTGCATGTTTGTTTTCAACTTATTTTGTACTGTAATTGCTTACTTTTGTCAGTTTTCAAGGAGAGCTTTTGAAAATTAAGTGATTATTTCCTCAATCAATCACAATCTAACATGCAAGTATGCAACTAATCAAATAAGGAAACAAATTAGGATATAATTAAACATTTAAATCATTGTGAGGCGCTCTAAGTTATCTAAAGATACAACCAGGACATTATCAGATTATTTTTTTTTTACAATCTAAATATTATGCTGTATTTTTCACTGTTTTATACCATATGCTGGAGGTCCTTAGCTTATGAACTTTGTTTTAGGTATCAAGGCCATACAAACTAGCTGAATTTGAAATAATTTTTGGAGAGGGAGTTAGTAAGCTGGTGAGTCTCGCAACATAAACAGCATTTATAACTCTCAGAATTTGTCATTAATTTGACAACTCTTTTTGAATGCAGGGCTGCATTTTAGATTGTGCAGAAATGATGGATGTTGTCTCAAAGAAGGGCTCTTGGTACAGCTATGGAGACCACCGGTACTGTCCCCCAACTTCTCTCTGAAGCTTAGTATTTATTTATTCGATAGTCTCTTTCCTTTTCTGTGTATGTGTATCCTCCAAATTCCAATTTAAGGACTTGACAAGTCCAGCGCAATGAGAAGTTGGTAAGACAGTTGGTTTGTGGAACAAGATTTGATTTTGTTTTTCTCTTTTGGCTTCATTTTGTCCCTTAACTTTGTTTATCTCATTCTCCATCTAAATGGATTGGCGTATCCTACTCTGTTGTAAGGAGCTTAGCTCTCAGCTGCTTGTGTGTTTCACACCTATTAGTTAATTAGGATTGCTGAGCTGTTGCACAGTCAGCATCCCCGAGTCAGTTATCCTAGCACCTTCTGGATATGTTTAGTGTCTACTCTATAAATACCTATCAGTGCCTCTGTAAGTAACTTCTCATTTTCAGAATTTCAGAATAGCAATATGAATTCAGTCTCTGTTTTCTCTTGTATATTTCTCTCTTTCTCGATCAATCTGTTTCTATGAAAATGGTTGGTGTGGTCTTTATACGTGAGCTTGCATGGCTTAACATTAACCATCCAATACGTGTCTTGAAACAGGTTGGGACAGGGAAGGGACAAAGCAATGCAATACTTAAAGGAAAACACACATCTTTTAGAAGAAATTGAAAAGGTTGGGTGATCTGAATCTGCTATATGCTACTGACTGTTCAATAGATCTGATGCTGCATATTCTGTCTCTTAAAAGTGATGTAGTGCAATTGTGCTTGCTGCATGTTTACACCTTTACCAATTCACTCTATTGTCTGATAGAGAACTGGAATATGAGATGATCTTGCCAAGTTCTTTTAATGGTATGATTTGGGTGCCTGATTTCATTGTTAAGTCTATTATTCTCCAAGTGTATCTGGTCACCAAGCAGTGGATACGTGGGTATAACCATTGAAACTTTTGTATCTAACTCTAGCTATAATCATTGCCGGGGTGCAGTCATATTAGCGTCTTCTTGAGAATTAGGTCCTTGGCTTATCTCTTGTTAGGAAGAAGTGAAGCGAAGCCTACTTATAGGATGGGCAATTGTTGTTTGGAGTCATCAATGGTCTTTAGTTGAGGTCAAGGTCTTTATTTGTTAATGGTATGTTTGTAGGTAGATTTAATAGTGGTCAATGTTGTTGCAACTTTGTTGGTAGATTTCAGGGGTAAGCTACATTTGATCAAATAGGTACATATATGCTAGCCTTCCTGTTTGCGGTGGCAGGGACACTTACAGGAACTACTCAAAGTTTAAACCCACAGGTAGGAAGCTTGCGCACTGGGTTGTGCCCTTTTTAACTAAGTTTAGGGGGAGGAGGGGTTGTACCGTTCTAAGGATAGGGCATGCTACAAACCTAAGCATGGGCCTATAAATGATATCTCAATGAAGGACCACCAGTAGGATTTGAACCAAGACCCCTTTTTTTTGTTACTAACAAGAATAGTACTGTGGTATGGAGGTGGTGGTGGAATGGTTAGGGTATCGGGGAATCACTCTTTTGTGTAGGTAAAGGGATGGAAGGTGAATCTGTTTTGTAAATCACCTATACTCTTTGGCAGGCATCTAGGAAAGCAAAAGGAATTGGGTAGGAATAGGATACATGAGGAGAGTGAGAGAGGAGAGGTAAGAGGAGCATGAATTGAAAGAAAAAGGGAATGGGTTTAGGCAACGTTCCTTTGCAAAACTCTAGATTTATATATTGTATTTATTCTGACAAAGATTAGCACTTACTATAAGAGCTTGTCTCCTTTGTGTCTTCTTGGATTTTGAGGGAGAGGGGAGGAAGAGAATGCTGTTAGAAATGAAGATGTGAATAATTTGAAGAGAAATTCTAAACAGAATACGTGTTATGCAGTGCATAGAAACTGACTTTTAAATCAATACACTGAGTGGTCACTTTTTCCTAGGAAGAGAAAAAATGGTGAAACTTCCTAAATAATAAATGCCAATTCCTAAGAATAATATTAAATTCATTTTACCTTGAGATACATGAACCTTGTGCTATTGTAACATTTCTTATCAGTAAAAGTCAGTTCCTAACAGTTGGGCTCATTTTGCTCACGTAGATGATCTATTGGGTTTGTCCAGTAGGTAATAACCTGTTTCCAGCGCTGCATTTCTTTTTCTTCTGTTGCTGGAGCCGGATGTTTGGTTTATTTGTTGGATATTTATGGTGGTACTCCATCTTTCAATCATTGCCATTTGAGAAGTATTTAGTGAGAGCAAATATCTATTTATTATTCTTAATGCAAGGGCCCTTTGTTTGAAATTGCTAGTTAGTTAGGCCTAGTTGAAGCAACAGGACACGAGGTGTTATAACTTACAACTCAACTCCGTCATGGAAGATAGACGTTGGTTTGTGAGGTTTGTTTTATGCATTCTGTCTGTGTCTTTCTGTTTTAAGCCAGCAGGGGTGCTCTGCATTCTCTGAAGGAGCAAGCTTTCAGATCAAGGCTTGTAAACTTTTCCATTTCACAAATAATACTCGCAAATAAAACTTTTCATAGTCTTGTGGTTTCTTGTGGGGATGACTTTACATTTTGTTTTCTTTCAGCTTGATGCTGTATCCTCTCATTTTCTCACTTTCCTATCAACAAATAATATATCTGTAATGTTTATGTTACCTGACTTTTGTTAAATGTGTTTTTGGTTGAACTGACAATAAATACAGGTTTACTTGAGTGTTAATTTTGTTAGCACATGTTCCAACGTACTTGTAATATGTGATGCCATATAAAGAGAGAACATGTGTCATAAATTTATGGTTAACTGGTAAAATGTGCAATGAAATCTTTGAGAGGTTCAAAGGTCCTGTCAAGAGTGATGGTCTCTTTATAGCAATCATGAAGAAAAGAATTTTGCAGGTAGTTAGGTCCTCATTGATTGATGGAACTAATCAAACAATTGCACACATGAAGAGTAGTCCAGTTCCCTATCAAGACAGTGACATATTTGAGGAGAGTCAATGATGATAGGTTCCAAAAGAAATTCTTTCTTTCACTACAAATGAAAAGGTGTAGGTAACTGCATGATTCGGCCCATTTTCCTGTTCCATTGGTTTATGTCAAGGAAATTGATGGCAATACAAAAAAGGATAGGTTGCTTTTTCAACCCGAAATGTTCAATGAGAGTCAAATCATGTAATCTTGATTCCCATATTAAGTTATTATTTATTGCTATTATTATTATTATTATTATTATTATTATTATTATTGTTGTTGTTGTTGTTGTTGTTTTTTTTTTTTGTTTTTTTTTTCTGGTGTATGCATAATGCATTTTCTTAGTTTTCTATTTCTCCACCGAGCCACACTGCATCACTTGGTGATAGTTATGAGCGTGATTCTACAGCAATGATCAAACCCTCTTTTTATTATTATTTCCGGTCATTATGATTAGGCCAAGCTAAAAACAATAATTAGCATGATCCATAATATGATTAGACGATTGCAATGTAACATTTTTTAATGAGGTTAATTCTGTTTCGTATGTAAGCAACCATTTCCTCGTTGGCTGGTTATGATTCGTCCATCAATTTATTAAGAGTAGAAAGGCTCGTTCCTTTTCCATTTTCTCTCTTTATGAATATATTTTTAAAAAATATATGTACAAGAAAATTAAAGGTTTAACTTAACTCTTTTTAATTGCTTCATCTCTTACTCAATTTTAAATTTCTTTAATTTTGCAAAGGTTAATTTCACTGTTATATTTTTGGTAGGATTTTACTTATTCTAGTTTAAGTTGAACAAAATTACCATAAACAACTAGAATCGGCATGCTTTAGCACAATTGTATTATTTGGAATTCATCTTGTTTTATGTTTTAGAATTGTAAAGTAATGGGTAGAAGGTTTTGAACTTTGCATCTATTATGTTGAGTTTATGGCATATTTGGAATTCAAATTTGATACTAGAATAATCTCCTAATGCTTCCTTATGTGTTTATGGGTATTGATCGAAGGTGATTGTGTTTGTGTTTTTATTATTATTTATAAGAATCAAAGATAGGATTAAAGGGTCTATAATAACTCATTTAGTTTGTTTAACCACCTGTGTTTCTCTTCATGTAACTATATGATATCACTATGATAAGATATATTATAAAACCCTAAATAAATTCTCATACTAGGAACTAAAAATGCAAAATAATAAACTTAAAAAATTCCTACACATAAGGACAACAAAAGATAAGACTATGAATGTAACACCCTAATTTTAATAAACAAATAAACCCAAAAAAAAAATAGGGAAAATTTTTCCACAAAGCAACTGCTGGACAATCGACATAAAGGAAGAAGAAGGCAAGGGGGAAAATAACAGAATATTCACATGTATAGCAACCTGTGGAAGGAATAAGGCTTGAACCGATCCATTCAGTTCAGCGAAGCACATCAACGCCTGGGCGAATCCCGCAACAACGTCTACTCGCCCAAGCGGGGTCCAACGCCGCCTGAGCGGGACATGACGATGCAACAATGGAAGAGGGAGATATTCGAGCGAAGCCTAACACTAGCATCCGCTCGCCTCAGCGCGATCCCTCACGCTTGGGCAAAACAGCTCTAGTCGCTCGGGCGAGGAGTGATTCGCCTAAGCGATGCCCACACAATAGCCTTCCCAAATTACAGTCGCTGGAGCGAGTACCCTGTTCGTTGGAGCGAGAAGTTCACTCGGTATTCGTTCACTTCACTCGGTATTCCTTTACTCGGATTTCAACGTCTGGTTCACTCGGAAGATCCACTCTCAACTCACCCGGATTGGCCCCTATACGTACCAGCTTCACTCGGAGAACATATCACACTCCATAACTTCATTCGCTCGGTTCACAAACATTGACCACTCGAAAAATAATTCCCTTAGCCACTCACTCGGAATCTATGAGAACTCCTCACTCGGAATAACTTTCACATTCTTTCGCCACTCGGGTATTTCACTTGTTTTTCACTCGGCAAGCATAGTCCTTCCTACCCAAGATCTCTTACTAACTGAAACCTCCCCTGAGAACCTCCCAACTTTCTATAAGTTCACTACACGGATCTCACTCGGTATCTGGAAGTTTATTCTTCAGTCGGAAAACACTCACTCCACCAGTTTTCGCTCGGAAATATGTTTAATTTCTCTATTCAGATATCCTAACAGTTTATCATTTGGGGAAAGGCATCCACGACGATCCCCACACGGAGTTATATAGCCTCATTCACTCAGAGCATCTAATTCTTCCCCTTACTCGGCAACAGGATCACGGGTTCACCCTCTAGGTCATATCTTGGCTTCCTTCACATTACGCCTCACCATTCTTACGCACTCGGAAGCATGAACATATGTATACAAATCAGGCATCACGCACAAGATGGGATAAACATGCAGCATGGCATAAACATAACCATATATATATAAGAGTGTATACCGACCGATAATTACAAACACATTATCATGTTTTCCCAACCCAAAAGGATTCTGTTCTGTTTTAAAACACTAACATCCGACACGAGCCAGCCAAGGCATAATCAAAACATTACACACAGTATCTATATATATATATATATATATATATATATATATAGTTCCTTGGTGCACAGCTAGTCCACTCGGCAAGTAGCCCCACTTCACTCGTAGTTCCGAGGAATGTTCACTGAAAATATTGCCACAGCAGGGGTGAGCTTTTACATTTAAAACGACAGTTAGTCACTTGGGAACCCGCATGCTTTCCATCATACAACATCACATTTCAAGCAACCATACATTAACTATCCTCCAGATTATCTATCCATAACAATACCACGCAATCGGAATTCATTCATTCATTTCTCAATTATATCATTTCCGACTTACATATATATATATGCAACACAATAAATTCATCATAGCATAAGAGCATACATACATGCATGTATCTATCTAGTACACACAGGTCTACTACAGTCGGATCCGACCCCTACTTGATAAATTTTACGTTGCAACCTAGGCTCCAAGCCTTTTTCCTCCAGCTCCAAGCTGGTTCGGCCGTTTTACAGGTACCAAACCGTTTGCCCTTGCATGTAACACCATCACTCCAAGCGACCACGACAGTGTTACGGGCAGCTCCGAGTCCAACCCGGTAGCTTGCTTGAGTCCAACCTAAGACTTTAAGCGTCCAACGCTAGTGCACTCGGTACTGCCTTGAGTCCAACTCAAGGTCTTTTAATTACATTCTTTTGTGTGTGTTTGCTAATGCAATATTATTCCTCCTTTCATTTATCATAACCACACTTCCGCATGCAGTTCATTCATCATCTTATAGCAACACCGACTCATTTTCAACACTCGCATGCAAGGCAACACAGGATAGCAATCAGGGTTTACCCATCGTCCCCCCGAACAGAACACCCAGAAGTCACACAATATGTTTCCACGTCATGCATGCACAAATGAATAATTAACTAGACTCAGTATGGCAAATTTAAGGAGCATGCATTACATTCACACACGGTCTCATGACACACACATGCATCCAGCAGTGTACATATATCAAATATAAGCGATCTACCATCGGATTCAATCATCGCATGCCTCAGTATACAAAAGCTATCTATCAAATATACATTTCATCACAAACACCCTGAAACACACATGCATGCATAAGAAATCACTCGGAACCCATTCACGAGCTATGCATTTGAAATGCAAAGCGCCCCCTACCTACTGAAGGAAATCGAAGGGGGGGGGTTCTTCTGTTTCCCGACGTTGGTCCTTTGTTTTCTGATCGCCTCGCCCAGGCTCACACTCGTTCAGGCCCCCTTGGTCGTAGTCGCACTGTGAAACAAAGGCTGTTCGTCTTTCACCCTGACGATCGTCCCTTACCAGCAGAAGGAACTCCAAGTCTTCTGCAGTATCGTCGTGCGTTTCCAAGAATGGAACAGTGAACAGGGAAGGAGAAGACGAAGAACAAGGAAGAGGAGAGAAGACACTAGAAGAGAGGAGGGGATGAAGCAGTGGAGGAAGAGGGAGTCTGAAGGGAAGTGAGTGACCTTCGTGATCAAGGGCTTATGTATATATATATTTGCACGAGGAAGAGAAGAGTGGGGTGGGAGAGCGTGAGTCCAGCAGTTCCACTCAGCCACGCGCACTGAACTCAATCATCCAGCCATCATCATTATTTATAATTAATCAGTTATTGTTTCTGAGTTAAGGTAGTTGAGTTACGAGAATATCCACCTTACAATAATCATTTTAATGGCTTAAATCCGTTTGGTAATTAATTATAATTAACGGTTAATTTCCTACTTTGAAATCAAATCTCAATGGTTTGTTTTTCATTCGGTATTTAACTTCAAAATTGGGATGTTACAGTTCTCCCCCCTTAAAAGAATTTCGTCCCCGAAATTCACTCGGTGACTCACCTTAGTAAAACAATTCGGGGTACTGCTGCCTCATGGCGTCTTCGCGTTCCCAGGTACAAGAGGTAGTCCCGCCTTGCTGCCACTCTACTTCAACCAGTTGTACGTCTTTACTCCTCAGTCGTTTTACCGATCGGTCCACGATTCTAATCGGTATAGTTACAGTGGTCAGGTCTTCCTTAATCTCCACTTCATCATCTGGCATCGAGTGGGTGGGATCATGTAGATATTTTCTTAGTTGAGACACATGAAATACGTTATGCAGTCGGGATAAGTGAATCGGTAACGCTATTCGGTATGCCATGGAGCCGACTCGTTCCAACACCTCATAAGGCCCAATGTATCGGGGGCTCAATTTTCCACCTTTCAAGGCTCGCCCGACTCCTTTACTCGGAGAAGTCTTCAAAAACACTCGGTCTCCGACTGAAAACTCTAATGGTTTGGTTCGTTTGTCATGGTAGCTCTTCTGCCGGTCCTGAGACGCCTTCATCCTTTCCCTTATCACTCGGATCTGTTCTGATGTTTGCTTTACAATTTCTGGCCCCAGCAGTAAACTTTCACCCGTTTCCGACCAGCAGAGTGGGGTTCGACATCTTCGACCATATAGTGCTTCGTAGGGTGCCATACCGATACTATTGTGGTGGCTATTATTGTATGTGAACTCGATCAGGGGAAGGTACTGCTCCCAATCTCCACCGTGCTCCAACACACACGCCCTTAGCAAGTCCTCCAGGCTTTGGATCGTCCGCTCGGATTGTCCATCCGATTGGGGGTGATAGGCAGAACTTAGCCAAAGCTTCGTACCCATTTCCTGGTGCAGGTTGGTCCAAAACCGGGACGTGAACCTAGGATCCCTGTCCGATACGATAGAAGTCGGTATACCATACAGTCGGGCGATTTCGTGAATGTATATCCGAGCTAACTTATGCAACGGGTACTTCATGTTCACAGGTAGGAAGTGTGCACTCTTCGTCAGTCGGTCAACAATGACCCAAATTGCATCATCGCCCGCTCGGTTTCTTGGTAATCCCATGACAAAATCCATAGCAATTGAGTCCCATTTCCACACGGGAATCTCCAGGGATTACAATGCACCATACGGCTTCTGGTGCTCGACTTTCGACTTTTGACAGGTGATACACCGAGCCACGTATTCTGCCACATTCTTCTTTAATCTGGGCCATCAAAATTATGCTCTCAGATCGTGGTACATCTTCGTGGTACCCGGGTGAATACTGAGTAGGCTCTTGTGGGCTTCATCAAGTACCATTCTTCTTAACTCTCCTCCACTCGGCACATATATTTTGTTTTTCACTCAGAAAATTCCGTCTGATCCCTCGGTTAAGGACAAGTCCTTCCCTTTGGCCTGAGTCTCCTTCATCTCAGCTAAGTAGGAGTCTGACTGCTGCTGCTCGCACACGGATTTCAGGAATTCATTGGCGATCCTCAATGTACCGATTGTCATTTTCCGAGAGGAGGGGATGTCAATATGTAAGTTCATGTCTCCGAACTGTTCCAATAACTCCACTTCTCTCACCATCATCGCTGCTATATGGAGGGATTTCTAACTCAACGCGTCGGCAACAACATTTGCCTTACCCGGATGGTATTTCAGCTCAAAATCGTAGTCCTTTAAAAATTCCATCCATCTCCTCTGCCTCATATTCAGCTCCTTTTAGTCGAATAAGTATTTGAGGCTCTTGTGATCACTGTATACTTCAAATCTGGACCCGTACAAATAATGCCTCCAGACCTTTAATGCAAAGACTACGACTGCCAGCTCCAAGTCATGGGTCGGGTAATGCTGTTCGTGAGGTCTCAATTGCCGAGAGGCATACGCTATCACTCGGTCATTCTGCATTAGCACACATCCTAATCCGAGTCCTGATGCATCACAATAAACCACGAAGCTCTCATGCAAGTTAGGTAATGCCAACACTGGAGCAGTCGTCAACTCGTCCTTCAGCTCTCGGAAACTTCTCTCGCACTCGGGACCCCATACGAAGGGAATGTTTTTCCGAGTCAGTTTAGTCAGTGGCGAAGCCAACTTAGAAAAACCTTCAATGAACCTCCTGTAGTAACCGGCCAGGCCCATAAAGCTCCTTATCTCCGAGACCGACTTGGGTCTCTCCCATGCCATTATAGCTGTCACCTTTGAAGGGTCCACCGAGACACCTTCCTTGGAAACCACATGTCCGAGAAAGTGGATCTCATCCATCCAGAAATTGCACTTGGAAAGCTTTACAAACAGTTGCTTCTCCTTCAGCACCTGAAGTACCGCTCGGAGGTGTTCTTCATGCTCCTCAGGGGTCTTAGAATAGATCAGGATATCATCAATGAAAACTACCACGAATCGGTCTAAATATGAGTGGAATATGCTGTTCATGTAATTCATGAAGACAGCAAGGGCGTTTGTCACACCAAACGGCATCACTACATACTCGTAGTGACCATACCGGGTCCTAAAGGCAGTCTTGGGGATATCCGAGTCCTTCACTCGGATTTGGTGGTATCCCGATCGTAAATCGATCTTTGAGAAAATTGAAGCACCACGCAGTTGGTCAATCAGGTCGTCAATTCTGGGCAATGAGTACCGGTTCTTAATTGTGAGCTTGTTTAGCTGTCGGTAATCTATGCATAATCTTATGCTGCCATCCTTCTTCTTAACGAGTAGCACAGGTGCGCCCCATGGTGATACGCTCGATCGAATGAATTGTTTCCCGAGTAACTCATCCACCTGCTTCTTCAACTCGGCTAATTCAGTTGGGGACATTCTATAAGGTGCACTAGAGACTGGCTCGGCTCCAGGGATTAGGTCTATAGAGAACTCAACTTCTCTAGTTGGAGGAATACCCGGCACATCTTCCGGAAACACCTCTGGGAATTCACAAACAATCGGTATTTCGTTCACTCGGGCTCTACTCTCACCCTCGGTTAAACAAAACATCATAAACAGTTGAGTTATACCTTGTGCCGTGTAACCCTCATTGTTCTGCCTCGGAAAGATTATCCTTCGGTTTCTGCAATCCACTAACACCTTGTTGGCTGAAAGCCAGTCTATACCAAGTATAATGTCAAGGTCCTTCAGAGGCACGCATACCAGATCGAAGGTAAAACTCCGATCGCACAACACAAACGTTACATCCTTGCACATTGACGATGTTAACACCTTAGTGCCAGTCGGATTGGCCACTTCCAAGGTCCGACCCATATACACAGTTGGTAACTTTAAATGTTTTATACACTCATCAGCTATGAAAGAATGGGTGGCTCCAGAATCGAAAACTACATTAAGTGTATATCTACCGAGTGAGCACTTACATTGTACTAAGTCATTTGCTTGTGCAGTATCTTCCGCATTGATGGCGTAGACTCTTCCTACTGCTGGTTATTTCTCCCTCGGTTACTTGTAGTAGCCATCAAATTGCTCCTTGCTCCGTTGCCTCTGCCACCATTCCCTTTACTGTTAGTTCCGCGTCCTCCCATACGGAAACCCCCACGACGTGCATGGCCACCCTCAGGCTGCAGTTGCGGACAGTCGGGGCGAACATGCCCCCTTTCGTTACAGTGGAAGCATATAACATCGTTTCCAGCATCACATTCCCGTGCAAAGTGGTTACCTCCGCATCTGAAACATCTACCGCCCCCGGGGCGACCCCCGAAACGACCCCCACGGTTTCCTTGTCCTCTGAAATTAGAGGAGGATCTAGTACTCCTAGCGTTGCCCGACCTCTTGAAGTGTGATTGTTGAGGCCTCAAGGAGGGGTTTGCCCTGCTGCTCTGGCCCGAGTGGGCCTTGTCATCTTCCTCAAATATCCTACACTTATTCACCAATGCAGGAAAACTCCTAACCTCTTGGTATCTGCAGGCTCTCTTAATATCCGACCTCAATCCGTTCTCAAATTTTAAACACTTTGAATTCTCCGTCCCCGGTTGTTGGAAGGGTGGGTAGAATAGGCACAATTCCTCAAATCTTGCTGCGTATTCTTCCACAGTCATGGACCCCTGCTTCAATTCCATGAACTCCAGTTCTTTCCGACTCCTGATTGTGTCGGGGAAGTACTTCTCTAAGAAGCATGTCTTGAAATTGTTCCAGGTCAGTTGAGTATCATCGTCAGGGAATCGGTTTCTGGTTATCTTCCACCAGTTCTCCGCCTCGTCTCGCAGCATATACACTGCACATTCCACCTTCTGGGCCTCGGTACAGCGAAGACCCCCAAAGATCCTTTCCAGCTCTTGAGTCCATTTAAAAGCTGCTTCCGGGTTCCGTCCTCCCTGAAATTCACTCGGCTTCCTCTTCAGGAAGCGGTCCAGCACTTGGCCCTCCTCTGCTCGAGGCTGGCCCTGCCTCTCGAACACGTCTGCAAAGTGTTGGAATGCTGTGGCTATAGTCTCCATGCTTTGGCGATGCGTCATCTCTTATCCTGAAATTAACACCCCTTCAAAGATAAATATACCAAGTCACTTACTACCGATCGTATCTCAGCCTAGTATTCAGTAACTTAACACACTATGCCATTTCTATATGTTACACAATCAGTCAGACCAGGAGGAATAGCCTCCCGTCCACAAATCAGTATTACAATATCACTCAGGTTCAACAGATATTACCGTCATAATGACTACTCGGTCACAATACACACAACCGCCTACACTCGGTAAGCATACCTTGGCCTTGGACCTTTCGGTCTGCTCTGATACCAAAATGTAACACCCTAATTTTAATAAACAAATAAACCCAAAAAAAACAGGGAAAATTTTTCCACAAAGCAACTGCTGGACAATCGACATAAAGAAAGAAGAAGGCAAGGGGGAAAATAAAAGAATATTCATATGTATAGCAACCTGTGGAAGGAATAAGGCTTAAACCGATCCATTCAGTTCAGCGAAGCATATCAACGCCTGGGTGAATCCCGCAACAACGTCTACTCGCCCAACCAGGTCCAACGCCGCCTGAGCGGGACATGACGATGCAACAATGGAAGAGGGAGATATTCGAGCGAAGCCCAACACTAGCATCCGCTCGCCTCAGCGCGATCCCTCATGCTTGGGCGAAACAGCTCTAGTCGCTCGGGCAAGGAGTGATTCGCCTAAGCGATGCCCACACAATAGCCTTCCCAAATTACAGGCGCTGGAGCGAGTACCCTATTCGCTGGAGCGAGAAGTTCACTCGGTATTCGTTCACTTCACTCGGTATTCCTTTACTCGGATTTCAACGTCTGGTTCACTCGGAAGATCCACTCTCAACTCACCCGGATTGGCCCCTATACGTACCAGCTTCACTCGGAGAACATATCACACTCCATAACTTCATTCGCTCGGTTCACAAACATTGACCACTTGAAAAATAATTCCCTTAGCCACTCACTCGGAATCTA
This sequence comes from Clitoria ternatea, assembly GCA_037962975.1. Taxonomy (NCBI): domain Eukaryota; kingdom Viridiplantae; phylum Streptophyta; class Magnoliopsida; order Fabales; family Fabaceae; genus Clitoria; species Clitoria ternatea. The sequence goes on from CM075669.1 coordinate 186,687,408, forward strand.
TGAGAACTCCTCACTCGGAATAACTTTCATATTCTTTCGCCACTCGGGTATTTCACTTGTTTTTCACTCGGCAAGCATAGTCCTTCCTACCCAAGATCTCTTACTAACTGAAACCTCCCCTGAGAACCTCCCAACTTTCTATAAGTTCACTACACGGATCTCACTCGGTATCTGGAAGTTTATTCTTCAGTCAGAAAACACTCACTCCACCAGTTTTCGCTCGGAAATATGTTTAATTTCTCTATTCAGATATCCTAACAGTTTATCATTTGGGGAAAGGCATCCACGACGATCCCCACACGGAGTTATATAGCCTCATTCACTCGGAGCATCTAATTCTTCCCCTTACTCGGCAACAGGATCACGGGTTCACCCTCTAGGTCATATCTTGGCTTCCTTCACATTACGCCTCACCATTCTTACGCACTCGGAAGCATGAACATATGTATACAAATCAGGCATCACGCACAAGATGGGATAAACATGCAGCATGGCATAAACATAACCATATATATATAAGAGTGTATACCGACCGATAATTACAAACACATTATCATGTTTTCCCAACCCAAAAGGATTCTGTTCTGTTTTAAAACACTAACATCCGACACGAGCCAGCCAAGGCATAATCAAAACATTACACACAGTATCTATATATATATATATATATAGTTCCTTGGTGCACAGCTAGTCTACTCGGCAAGTAGCCCCACTTCACTCGTAGTTCCGAGGAATGTTCACTGAAAATATTGCCACAGCAGGGGTGAGCTTTTACATTTAAAACGACAGTTAGTCACTTGGGAACCCGCATGCTTTCCATCATACAACATCACATTTCAAGCAACCATACATTAACTATCCTCCAGATTATCTATCCATAACAATACCACGCAATCGGAATTCATTCATTCATTTCTCAATTATATCATTTCCGACTTACATATATATATATGCAACACAATAAATTCATCATAGCATAAGAGCATACATACATGCATGTATCTATCTAGTACACACAGGTCTACTACAGTCGGATCCGACCCCTACTTGATAAATTTTACGTTGCAACCTAGGCTCCAAGCCTTTTTCCTCCGGCTCCAAGCTGGTTCGGCCGTTTTACAGGTACCAAACCATTTGCCCTTGCATGTAACACCATCACTCCAAGCGACCACGACAGTGTTACGGGCAGCTCCGAGTCCAACCCGGTAGCTTGCTTGAGTCCAACCCAAGACTTTAAGCGTCCAACGCTAGTGCACTCGGCACTGCCTTGAGTCCAACTCAAGGTCTTTTAATTACATTCTTTTGTGTGTGTTTGCTAATGCAATATTATTCCTCCTTTCATTTATCATAACCACACTTCCGCATGCAGTTCATTCATCATCTTATAGTAACACCGACTCATTTTCAACACTCGCATGCAAGGCAACACAGGATAGCAATCAGGGTTTACCCATCGTCCCCCCGAACAGAACACCCAGAAGTCACACAATATGTTTCCACGTCATGCATGCACAAATGAATAATTAACTAGACTCAGTATGATAAATTTAAGGAGCATGCATTATATTCACACACGGTCTCATGACACACACATGCATCCAACAGTGTACATATATCAAATATAAGCGATCTACCATCAGATTCAATCATCGTATGCCTCAGTATACAAAAGTTATCTACCAAATATACATTTCATCACAAACACCCTGAAACACACATGCATGCATAAGAAATCACTCGGAACCCATTCACGAGCTATGCATTTGAAATGCAAAGCGCCCCCTACCTACTGAAGGAAATCGAGGGGGGGTTCTTCTGTTTCCCGACGTTGGTCCTTTGTATTCTGATCGCCTCGCCCAGGCTCACACTCGTTCAGGCCCCTTTGGTCGTAGTCGCACTGTGAAACAAAGGCTGTTCGTCTTCCACCCTGACGATCGTCCCTTACCAGCAGAAGGAACTCCAAGTCTTCTGCAGTATCGTCGTGCGTTTCCAGGAATGGAATAGTGAACAGGGAAGGAGAAGACGAAGAACTAGGAAGAGGAGAGAAGACACTAGAAGAGAGGAGGGGATGAAGCAGTGGAGGAAGAGGGAGTCTGAAGGGAAGTGAGTGACCTTCGTGATCATGGGCTTATGTATATATATATTTGCACGAGGAAGAGAAGAGTGGGGTGGGAGAGCGTGAGTCCAGCAGTTCCACTCAGCCACGCGCACTGAACTCAATCATCCAGCCATCATCTTTATTTATAATTAATCAGTTATTGTTTCTGAGTTAAGGTAGTTGAGTTACGAGAATCTCCACCTTACAATAATCATTTTAATGGCTTAAATTCGTTTGGTAATTAATTATAATTAACGGTTAATTTCCTACTTTGAAATCAAATCTCAATGGTTTGTTTTTCATTCGGTATTTAACTTCAAAATTGGGATGTTACAATGAAAGGTTAACTCAAAGGAGTATATACATTCCTAACTCATAAGACCCCATTTTACTATATACAATCTATAAGAAACCCTAAGGTAGCTAAGTAAAAGTAACTTCTAATCCATCCCATAGTCAATGTGAGAAGTTGAAGAAGCAAGCAATGAAACTTTTCTAAAATCCATAAGGCAAGGAGAGATACTAAAATGGAAAGAACACAAGGACACAAACAAGTAGGATGAGTGGGTGATTCAATAAACTTATCAAAACTATGTACCCTCTTATCCTTACTTGCTACCAAGCTTAGTTTTATTTCCTCTTTTCTTCTCTTTTTCATTTTATGTTTGATCCTTACACACTTGACTTGGTGATAGTGCAACAAAAGTGATTTTATGAAAATTGAAAACAAAAGAGTACTTATTTGATTAACCATTATGATGTACATCTTTATCAAATTGTCATGGCCTACCTAGAAGCACATGACTTGCCTTTATAGCAACGTATCACATATAAAATATCATCTTTATATTTGCTAATTATCAAGGAAGTAAGAACTTGTTTGTCAACCAATATTTCATCACCATTAAGTAGCTGTTGCATCCTATAAGGTCTAAGATGCAAACTAATCTTAAGACCTAATTTGTTCATTAATCTAGTGCTAGCTACATTAATGTAACTATCATTATCAATGATCAAAGAACAAACTTAACCACCTAGAAGGTACCTAGTGTTGAAAATGTTTTCCTTTTGAGATTCCTCACCATCCTTAGGTATGGACCTTAACATTATCCTCATAACCAATAAGTCTATCTTAAGGGCATATGTGAAGAAGATGAAGAATAATAAGAAACATGAGAAGAAGACTCTTGGGAAGAGATATTCCTATTGTCCTTAAGGACTATTATCTTTTTGTTAGGATATTGAGAGGCAATGTGACCCTAAGCACTTAATGTTAGAATCCTTTTTACTCTCCTTAGGTGGAGACCCCCTTAGAGTGTTTGGAGTTAAAGCTCCTTATTTCTTTCCTTAAACTCTTTAAAGTCCTTACCTTGAGAAATTTTTTTTTCTCACTCTTATGTTTTTCCACTTTAAAGCATAGGAGGAGGAGGAATATTTAAAGGACCTTCTTGATCTTTAATGGTCTCTCTACCTTAATAGCAAGGTGTATAAGATCCTCTAAGGTCATGTAAGGTTGCAATTCTACAACCTTCCTAATATCGTTATTGAGATCATGAAGAAACCTTGCCATATTAGCTTCATGAGCCTCATTCACATTGGCCCTAATCATGACCACATCTATTTTTTTTATATAGTATTCCTCCACACTTAATTAACTTATCTTAAGATATTGGAGTTTGACAAAGAAAACTCCCTCAAATAGTATTGAGGCACATACTTGGATTTTAGTATAGTTTTCATTTCTTGCCATGTATTTAGTGGATGGAATGTTAGCCTAGTTCTTTTCATTTTATCCCACAAAATTAAGGCATAATCTATGAGGTGTAGGGAGGCAACATTAATTTTTCTCTTATCATCAAAACAATGGCAAGCAAAAATTTGCTCACATTTTAGCTCCTAATCAAGGTACACTTCCGGATTATACCTTCCTTTGAAGGTAGGCATCTTCACTTTAATTCCTTCTAGCCTATCTTGGGTTCTCTCAAACCCTTTCCTATTATGGTTCCTCCAAAGCCTCTTTCGTCTTATAGGACTTTTATAGTACTTTTTCACTTGACTTCTGTTGAGTGGATTGTTTGATCCTTTTATTGGCAAGCGCACCAATTTATCATTACAGTTTTCGAACAAGATATCGTTTCCACAAGGATTGAATGTTTTCAATGTGAAACAGTAATTTTTACTTACTATGGTAAATAAGTCAAAACTTATTAACAAAAGAATAATTTATTCATAATTTGTACAATATTCACATATTTAGAGATTGATTTGTTCATTGAAATAACAGATTATACAACTATCTAGAAAATGACTTTGAGTAGTAATTTAGAATAGATTCAATACTTGAGAAAAACACAGACTAAGAAACTATGTTGGAATTAGGATCCCCACACTAAAACATAATGAAATAAGCATAGACATGCATATTTAATCATCAAATTCATGTCATTGTAGCTTAAAATCATTATACCCAATTCCTCGTGATATAAATTCTAAATAGTTACCGTAAAGTCTGATCTCTCATATGCTTTCTCAGTAAAAACTCGCTTTAAGTCCTGGCCTTAACACAATAATAATTACCAATTCTATCCCTAGTAATTGGTATATTAAGTGAAAATCATTCTCCCGTTTAAAGTTCATACTAATAAAAGATTGAAATACTAACATGGAATTTGAATCATATACATGCAGAGGTCATAATCATAACATTATATTTATAGATAGGTTTACCAATTCCAACATAAACAGATTAGTTACACATGGTGAAAGTAAAAACAACACTTACAGTTGATGACATTACAAACACTTGGCAATACTTCACAGTATGGAAAGAGCACGATACAACACAACACTCTCAAGTATATGGAAACTACTCTCAAGTACAAACTAAGAAATAAGAAGTAAATTCGCAGAGAGAATGAAGAAGAATGAAGAATCGAATGCCTAAAATGGGTGGAGAATGGCCCTATTTATAGGGTTGAGCAGAGGTCCTCACGCTACGTGTGAGGCTGGCGCTACGCGTCAGGCCTCTGACTCAGCCTCCATTAATCTTCCTGATTTTCAGCCATAATTCCCCCCTTTTATCTTAATAATTCTCAAACATGATCCCACTGTGTTTTGGACACTAATCAAAAGTGGGTTGGCCATTTTCAATAATTAATTGGCCCAATTTTGAGTGTAAAGCCACTTGGAAGTGGAGTCCACTTAGCCTCTGACGCTACATCAAAACCCTGATGCTACTTGTGGTGTTGATGCTACGCGTCAGCCCTTTAGCTTGAATGAATTTTCACTTCAAATCTTCCTCTTTTTACTGCATAAATAGAGAAAATTGGTTATAGCAGCTGAATTTTAATAGTTTCCATTTATTTCAAATAAAACCTAAATTGATTAACATTTAAACTAACTTTTATTATTTTTAGCACACTTTTAATAATAAAAATAACAGTAAATTTGAGGACTAACAAATACCCCTAACTTAGGAAATTGCTCGTCCTCGAGCAAAATAAACTAAAACAAAACAATCTTTTTGAAATCAAATTTTTGAAAAGTCAAAAAATTTACCACCACATGAAGTAATTTACAATTTATCGTTTGGAATGATAAAAAATGGATATCTTGTGCAGAAGAGGCTTGAAGATAAAGTTAATACAATGTCATATCAATAAATCAAGCTTATTTCAAGGCTTACCTCACAAGTGTTTATCTCTGTAAGAAGGTAAACTATTAACTCAATTGATTATAAAATCAAACAAATTTAATTTTGATTTTCTTCTTATCAATTGTCATTCATACAGAGTTAAACAAGAGTCACAAGGTCTTTTAAAGGGTTGCAATAAGGCTTTGGTTACAAGAATTAATGGTTTTTCTTTGAAATCCAAACACCTACAATCATAAAAGAGTATTTCATAATTTGTTAAGGTGCTTTTCTTAACCCAAAATCTCACTTTCCTTTTGGTAAATACCCCAACTTAATCCTTTTTCATTGTTTCTTTTCTTTGATTTTGCACATATATTTCTTTTCATTTTTATTTATCATTTTTCATATACATGCATCACTGATGATTTGAAAAGGCTAAGTTTAATTTTCACTCCCCATTTTATAAGAACATTCAAAATATTTTTTATTATGTTTAATGCTCTTTTATTAAATCAGATAAAGGGAATGGTTAAAAATATTTATGGGCTAGGGGTGCCAAAGAAATTATTTTTAAGGTTCAAAATGGCTATCAAAGGATAAATGCATTTTACCATGGTAAGCTTTTTGGCCCTAAGTTTTTTTGTTTACCAAAAATATGCCTTGATCATGCTCTTGGATCCTCTATATAACAACACAAATCAAAGAATCAAACAAAATCAATTTGAAAGAAATTATGTCAAAATCCTCAAGTGTTTCAAGATCTCTCAGCTCACCGGGTTTTTAAAATTAGCTTGATTATTAATAAGATTATTGTAATTGGTTTTATCAAAATGCCTTAGCTCCAAAAGAATCAATCATTGATTAATAAAAACGGTTTATTGTTAAAAACTTCAAGTGTGTTAAATTTTCATTTTTCAAAAATTTGATTATTTTTATTCAGAAAACCACACTTGTTTTTGATTTTATTATTAAGAAAAGAAGATAATTATAAAATCATACCATATAGAATAAAAATCAAACCACAGTAATATATAATCCAAACCAAAATATCAAAATACCCAAGCAAATATCAAACTAAACTAAATGTAAAAGCAGTAATAGAAATGCATAAAATCAACATGGCCCTCATTCATCGTCCTCCATATGCTCATCATCATCACCCTTCTCATCGACATCACCCTCCTCATCTGCAGTGTCAGCCTGAGCTCCAGAAGGTCCTCCTACATCAGGATATGTGGGCTGATCACTTGACCAAGCTACATGAGCTACAAACTCAGTTGGTGTCATGAATGGCACTCCCTCTCCCTGGACCCTATACTGGTAAAAGGAGTCATGAAGATGCACGTAAGCTCTGTGAGAAGCAGCCATCATCTGCATCATATGCTGATGCTCTATAGTCATCCTAGCGAATCCCTGTGTCATAGCATCAGTAGATGGTGGATGTGGTGGTCTCCTCCTCCTTTGCTTAGGCTGAGCCTCCTGCTCAAAGGGCGGAAGCTCGCACTGCTGTACAAAGTAGTCTCTGTTCAATAGAACTTTGGGGACTCACCCTGAAAAACTAGTAAACTCAGGTGATGGCACCTGCACCCCTTGCCTCCTTAGTAAGGCATAAATTAGCAGTAGAAAGGGTACAGGGTGATTCACTTTATACCCAAGGGCATATAAGTGAATTTGCTTGGATATAAGCTTGGCTAGGTCAATAATGTGGTCTTGAAGAATAGAATACAACAAACAGCATCTATCAACTGGTAGAGAAGAAATGTGAGAAACTGGAGTGATATTATGGAGCATCAAATAAGACCACGCCTGAGCCAAAGGAGTCATATGGGTCTTCAACAGATTAGACGAAGATCTATTAACCCTACTCAGGTTAAAATAGATTCCATCTTTGCTCAAGGAGTGAGCAACCTGATCTAGGAAGTATCCTAAATCACCATCCTCAGTAGCAACCTTGTTTCTGTTTTCCTTCTAGAAACAAGTGTCACTCTCAAGAGTAGGCTCCTAAGGATTACCCAGTAGGGCATTAATAGTATCTCTGTCGTAGGTGATGTGTCTGCCCCTTACCCAGCTGTTTCGCATCTGCCCAATGTTGGGTGAGTCTTGGCGAGTTCGGTAGGCGTTCGTATAAAACTCCATCACTAAGATGGGATCTCCCTCAGTGGATAGGGCAAACAGTGTACCCCACCTTCTCCTCTGTATCTCTCCCATCTGCTCAGGATAATCAATCACTCCTAGGTCTAGAACTCTCTCCCAGATAAGCCTCTGACCCTTAATCTAGTGGAACCTAGCCCACTTCGCATCAGTCTTGAACCTAGTAGGGTCACAAGGTCCAAGTTGCTCCTGCTCCTGAATATCTAGGTCCTCAGATATGGTGTCAGTATCAGTGGTCCTTCTTCTTTTAGGGATGGATTTCTTTGGGGCCATCTGCCAGAAAAATTTAAAATTTAAAATAATATACAATGTTTATAATTTAACAAACATTACACAACAAAACCTACAAACAGATCATCCAAGAAAATATCACTCCAACATTAAAAATATTTAAAACAAATATTTTTGGTTTTAATAAATTAAATCATATAAACAAACAGTTTATATACACGCATACAAAGTTATTAAATTTCAAAAACAAAACAACAATCATACAATTTCATATTTTTGGTTTTTTAATAAACATTTAAAATATACAAAACAAAAATAAAAACTATCTTTGATTTTTAAACAAAATAAATTAATTCACACACAAATATATCACATATGCATATTTTTTTAATGAAATTTAAACAAAATCATAATTTACAAATCATGCAAGAAAGGATATAAAACATTACACAATATTTTTTATTAAAGAATTCATACAATTATATTAAAAACAAACAAAAATTTACAAAATAAACAAAAATAAAAATAAAAACAATTTATTAATTTTAAAAATTAAAACAGAAAATTCAATATACAAATTAAAACTTAAAAACAATAAAACATACAAAATAATAAAACTGGAACAGGGGCCTGATGCGTAGCGTCAGCCTTGTTCTTCCCACGCTACGCATCAGTGGGACGCTACGCGTGAGGTTACAGTTTCTAAAAATCAAACGCAACCCCTCTTACACATCTTCACTCTAAAACAGCAAATAACATTCAATACCAATGGTTTTCTAATCCTAACCCTAACCACGTGCTTTCTACAAATTAAAAACGCAAAAATTTGAAAGAAAAATGATTAGATACTTACTTGAAATGTTAAGAGAAGAAGAGGGAATGTGGAAATTTGGAAGTTTGAGGTTTTAAGAAATTAGGTTTGAGGGAATTAGGGAGGCTCAAAGAGTGAATTTTAGGTTTTAAAACCTAGATTGGGCCTTCCTGGTTCAGTTTTTAAAAACTAAACGCAGGCCCTGACGCTACGCGTTGCTGGGACGCTATGCGTCAGGGTGAAAATTTTGACTCCGCGCTACATATGGGTGGGATGCTACGCCTAGGGTCCAGAATTTAAATTTCTTCCATTTTTTATTTGAGAACCCTTTTTCATGTAATTTAAACCCCTTTTTATTATCAAAAATGTTAATTAATTAAAACACACCTTTTTTTTACAAAGAAATAACGTAAATGAAAAATAATGGTTTGCCACCCATTGAGCGCTTGGTTTAATGTCTCTAGCTTGACATTACCTGCATATCACAAGTCAGTTAAATAACAGATGGTGATGAGTCTGTTGATTTCACCACCCAAATATGGTTCCAACCTTTGCCCATTTACCATCCAACTTCTTTTGGAAGTTGGATCCTCAATTTCCACTGCTCCGTATGGTTTAACTTCCTGATTATAAATGGGCATGACCACTTTGATTTCAATTTACCAGGAAACAATTTTAATCTTGAATTAAACAGTAAAACTTGCTGACTTAGTGTGAAATGTCTTTTATTTAATTTCTTGTCATGGTAAGCTTTCACCTTACTCTTGTAACATCTGGATTACTCATAAGCATTGTTCCTCATTTCCTCTAACTCAAGTAACTGCAACTTTCTTTTTTCAACTGCTGTATTTGGATCAAAGTTGAGAAATTTTAATGCCCAATATGCCTTATGTTCCATCTCTACTAGAAGATGACAAGCTTTTCCATAGACCAACTGAAAAGGGGAAAGCCAATGGGGGTTTTGAATGCAGTTCTGTATGTCCAGAGTGCATCATCAAGGTTTTATGACCAATCCTTTCTGGAAAAGACATAGTCTTTTCCAAGATTCTTTTCACTTCACGATTTGAAATCTCAACCTATCCATTGGTTTATGGATGATATGCTGTAGCCACCTTATGTCTCACTCCATAATGCTGTAACACCTTCCAAAGAACTTTATTATAAAATGTGAACCTCCATCACTAATTAAACTTCTTGGTGTCCCAAACCTGCAAAAAATATTTTTCTTCAAGAAATTCACCACAGTTTTGGTATCAGAATTAGGTGAAGCGATTGCTTCTACCTATTTTGAAACATAATCAACTGCCAAAAGAATGTATTGATTGAATTGAGAGTGGGGGAAGGGTCCCATGAAATCAATTCCCCAACAGTCAAATACCTCTACTTCTTGAATGTTTATGAGAGACATTTCTTGCCTCCTATTGACATTACCTATTCTTTGGTAGTTATCACAAGATTGCACAAATAAGTGAGAATCTTTAAAAATAGAGGGCCAATACAGACCTGATTGAAGAATTTTTGCAGCGGTCCTCTCACCATTAAAATGACCCCCATAAGGTGATTTGTGGCAATGCCATAACACATCCTTCATTTCCTAATCGGGCACACAATGACGTAACAAATTATCCACACCAATTGTGAATAAATGAGGGTTATCCCAAACAAAGTATTTTGCATCTTAAAATTTTTTTTTCTTTGCTGCCAAGTTAAATCATTTGGAAGAATTCCTGCCGCCTTAAATTTGGCCATATCAGAAAACCATGGCCGCTTTGTTATTTCAAAGAGTTTTTCATCAGGGAATTCTTCCAAAATTTCTTTTTCTTTGGCAGTGACCTCATCATTTATTAATCTAGAAAGATGGTCAGTGACCATATTTTCACTACCCTTCTTATCTTTGATTTCAAGATCATATTCCTGTAGGAGCAAAATTCATTGGATTAACCAAGGTTTAGAATCAGTTTTAGTTAAAAGATATTTGATGGCAGCATGATCAGTAAAAATAATTATTTTTGAGCCTATCAAATATGATCTAAATTTTTCTAGGGCATACACTATGGCTAGTAACTCTTTTTTAGTAGTTGCATAATTTATTTGATTTTTATTCAACACTTTACTAGTATAGTGTATAACCCTAAAACCCTTTTCATACCTTTGACCTAACACAGCTCCAACAACATAATCACTCACATCGCACATAAGTTCAAAGGGTAAGTTCCAGTTAGGAGCAACAATCACAGGGGCAGAAACCAATTTTTTGTGTTTATATGTTGAAATAGGTTTTGATAATGACAAACATGGACTCAAGCACGAAGAATGCATTAGCAATGCATATGTAACATTAGCTGTCATCATCAAAAAGGGGGAGAATGTAATTGGGTAACGTTTTGATAATGACAAGCATGATGACAAAGGCAAAGCACAAGCATAAAGAATGCACATGAACAAGAAATGAATGTGTTTGATGAACAACAAAGGGAAAATATGGTTGATAAAGACATGACATGAACAATGATCAAGAATAAGGACTGGGTGCAAAACACTTGATGAACGACTAGGGGAAAATATGATTAGCAAAAATTATGACATGGATCAGATTTATGCGTTTGAATTATTTGAAGGCACAGTGCAATGAATTAATTCATGGAAATGGCAAATCTATTCATGCGCTCTTATGAATCAATTCATGGAAATGGCAAATCTATTCATGCGCTCTTATGAATCAATTCATGGAAATGGCGAATCTATTCATGCGCTCTTATGAATCAATTCATGGAAATGACGAATCTATTCATGCGCTCTTGTGAATTAATTCATGGAAATGGCGAATCTATTCATGCATTCTTGTGAATCAATTCATGGAAATGGCAAATCTATTCATGCACCTTTGGGAATCGATTCATGCATTCAAAAAGGACCAAAATGTAGTGGAACAGCCATGGGAATTGATTCAAGCTTAAAGGAATCGATTCATGCCCTTTAAAGCACCTGGGAATCGATTCATCATGTCCAGGAATCGATTCATGACTACTTGGCAGCTGGGAATCAATTCATGTACTCTAGGAATTGATTCATGTGATATTTTACACCTGGGAATCGATTCACAAAGCCTAGGAATCGATTCATATGCTTTAAAACACCCAGGAATCGATTCATCTACTTAGGAATCAATTCATATGCCTCTGGGAATCAATTCCCCACTTCAGGAATCCATTTACGCGTAGTTTATGAGTCAAAAAACAACTAAATGAATGGATTCACGTAAGAAATCATGGAATGTTTTATGGAGTGTTGTCAGGCATTACTTAATTTTAGGAAACATGTTACGCATTTTATGCTGAAGAGAATTATTTTAATGAGACGGAGCGTCCATGGCTTTCTATAAATAGAGAAGAAGTGAAGAGGAAGAACACATCATCACAGCAAGCATTTTATTCTCTTCTCTTCCTTCATTGCTCTTTATTTCTTTTATTTACAAATTATTTCTTAAAGAGTTAGTAAGAGGGAAAATAATTTAAGTGCTCTTAAATTTGCATATCCTCTCTGTGAGAGTAATTATTTTATGAGAGCTTAATTTGAATATCCACTCTATTGGAGAGTTATCTTTGTACCCTTAAACACCAAAATTCCTAAAGGTTAAGGTTGGGGTTCAACCTTGGGTTATTGAGAGACTGTGAGATTGGGCGGGTTGCCCTTTGCTTGTGAGGATTGAGTTCTTGAGTGTGGGACACTAGGAAGTTGCAATTGCTCAAAGCTTGTAATCTCAAATTCTCAATAGTGGAAATCCTTCAAGTGGGTTGCTTAAAGGCGAGACGTACACCGGGGTGGTGGAACTCGTTATATCGGTTTGCGAATTCTCTTTTCCCTTAAACTCTTTTATTATTGTGAATTTAAATTGCTTGCTAAAATATTTATATCTAATTGGTTTGTTAAAATTGCTTAAATTAAATCCTTGAATTAATTGACTTAAATCTTGTTAGATTTAATTATTGCATAAGTGAGTAAAATATTATTGTTAATAACTTGTTAAACTAATTATGCTTAATTAATTTGTTAGAAATTGTTTAAGTTAAATTGACTTAAATTTGTGTTGGAGATTGCATACCTAATGCTTAAAGAATTGCCTAAATTAATAACTTGCCTTGTTTATCACAAATAATTCTTGAATATTACCTCAAAGTGTTTTAGTATGATATGTGCTTCATAATTATTATCTCGTCTACATTGTATCATTTGTGTACTAAGAACTATTTTCAAAGGGATTCCGCGTAAAAATTTGAAATACTCAATTCACCCCCCCTCTTGAGTATTGAGGCCTTGGCTAACAAGTGGTATCAGAGCTTGACTTTTGCCACAAGGCTTAACAGCTGTAGGAGATGAAGATGGTCTCTACCTCTTATGATGCATTTCTGTAAAATGGTATAATAAATAGACCTCCAATCTTTAATGGCAAAGACTATGCTATTTGGTAAGAATGGATGAAAATCTTTGTCCAATCTTGTGACCTCAAGGTATGGAATGCTATTCAATTTGGTCCTTTCATTCCCAAATACATTGTTGATAATGTAGAATGTATGAAGCCCATGAACTTATGGACTAAGGAAGAAGAAAGAAAGGCACAATTCAATCTAAGAGCTAAAATTCTTATCACATTAGCATTAGGACCTAATGATGTTTCTAGAGTTATTAGTTGTAACAATGCTAAAGAAATATGGGAAACTCTTGAAACAATTTATGAAAATACTAATGATGATCAAGATGCAAGAACTAGTACTTTTTCTAGCAAATATGAAGGCTTAAAATAAGTCTGGAAGAAGAGCTCAATGAATCGAAAGAAGAATTTACCAATCTCTGCCTTATGACAAAGCACTCCAAAGATGATGAGGTAAGTTCTCTAAATGAATCTAGTGATAATGAAAGTGAAATTGATAAAGATGAGCTGTTAGAAGCTTTTGATGAATTGCATGAAAAATTTGTTTTATTATCAAAGAGGTATGCATGTTCAAAACAAGCCATTTTAAAACTTGAAAATGAATTGCATGATGTTCACATAGAAAAAGAAATCTTAGAGTTCAAAATGGTGAATTAATAACTTCAAATGTCACTCCTAAGACTTGTAATGGAGATAAGAAATATATCTTACTTGATAAATGTGTGCTTCTTGAAAAAGAGAATAAAGATCTAAAAGAAATACTTAAGAAGCTTACAAGTAGTAAAAAGAATCTAAGTGCAACTCTTGAAAATCAAAAGTATACCCTTGATAGAACGGGAATAGGGCATGAATATTTGAAAAGGAAAAGAAATACAAGAACTCTTTTGCACCCCTTAAGGAAAAACCTAAAACTATTCTAAAATATGTAAACTATGAAAGAAAGGGTCATACAATATCCAATTGTTTTAAAAGAAGGCACATAGAATATAAAAGGAACCATTACAATTCTACTATGACTTATTCTTTGGATACAACATGTTTCTATTGTGCGATATATGGTTATATATCATCTAATTGCTTTATAAAGAAATCCCGTCAAAAGTGTACAAGAAAGGTATGGATTCCAAAAACAACTTTGAAATCCTAAACTAACAAGAAAGGACCCAACTCTCAAATGGTACCATAAAACTTGAAATTTTGTAAGCGTACTTTAAATTGGAAGTTTCTCATTGACGAATGATCAAAGAATCAAGATTCACAATCTTCACTCCAAAGAACAAGAAAAGGTTGTAGGAATTGTAAAATTCCAAGATATGATCGGATCCTTACTCTAGTAGATCAAATATCATGTTTGCTATGTGATTGTATGCTTAATTATATTGAAACATCTATGCACTTGGCTGATAGTTTATTGAGAATTTTTAGAAATGTCTAAATAATTTTATAAAGCCAAATTCTATACTTGTTCATAATAAATTCTTAATGATATGTGAATTCTTAATAATGTTTGAATTCTTGATAATGTATGAATTCTTAATGATGCATGAATTTTTGATTAAATATGAATTCTTGATGATGTATCGATTATTAAACAAGAGGTATTTTGTTTAACTAGTGGTATCTAAATGACAAGCATCTTCCTTTACTATTGGTATCTAAATGGCAAGTGACTTCTTTTAACAAAATGGTATCAATTGAATTAGTAAGAGGGAGAGATCACAGGGACATAATCTTGATTATGCTTATACTTATTATTACTGCCACTATGCTCTGATAATAAATACATATATTGCGTGTACAAGTGGTATCTATGCTCTGATAATTTATGCATAGTTTGTTTTAACAAGTGGTATGTCATATAATTTTTCTAACAAGCAAGTATCTTTTCATAACAAGTGGCATTGAAATTTATATCAAGAAAATGTTATGACAAGTTGATTATGATAAATTTTATAGTTGCTTTAAGTTAGGACTATGTTTTGCTTCTATGACTTATTTCTATGTTCTACAAAGCTGTCTATCATAGGAAAAATGTTTCTATGCAATTATATGTTATTTTTGATAATGCCTAAGAGAAAGTATGTATGCTCTATGCATGTTATAACAAGTGATTGCCTAGACTTTAACTTCATGACTAGTAACATCATAGGCATGAACAAAATAGATTAATGTTAAATGTCTATGCATCATGGTATATTATGAGACAATGCATGAAATGCTAAGAAATAATGCATGATATGTTAAGTGATAATGCATGACATGATCTTCCTTAATACACAATGCTTGAGCAATTGGTATCTATCTTGATTGACATTATAATTCTTATCTGCGTCGTGTGTTTGATGATGCATGATCTTGACTGTGAAAAGAAATTTGAAAATATGCATCATTGAGTTTGAAAAGAATTATTGAACAAAATTATAAAGAATGATGTATGCTTGAATGCTAACAATCTTGTGCTAAATGCTTCAATGTTAATAATTGATATCGAGAGCTTAAATTGGCAAATCCATCAAGTGGTATCATACATAACATCAAGATAACAAGTGGTATGATATCATATATATGTTATGGAAAATTGATTACAATGAGTGTATGACTTGCATTTCACATTTACAGCCGCACTATGACCATGATATGCTTCTGTGACTTGTCTCTATGTGTTGCTAATTATCTATGAAAAATGCTTTCTCTCATATAATCGTATATTTTTGATAAATGCCATATGTGCTCTATGTAAGTGTTTGACTAGACTTAAGTCATAAAAAAACAAGTTGTATATATCACTTCATCCCTGCTCCGATACCTAGATATAAGTATACATTGTTGAAAAATCTTCTCTGTTATTGCTCTAATACCTAGAAATGCATCATTATAACAAATCAATAAAACAAGCAGTATTAATTAAATGATTAACAAGTGATATCTATTAAGGAGGAGAAATGTTTAAAAGGTAAATTTTTTTAATAAATGGTGTCAGACTTGAACATTTGGTATCAACTAGTTTAACAATTGGTATATTAATATAACAACTTGTATCAATTTTAGTAATAAGGGGGAGCATACACATAAATGATTATACTTGATTTCACTTCTCTGTGATTATGTTTATGGTAATTATGTTTATAATTTTGTTTCTACTCTCCTATATGCTTACTTGGAAGAATATCCTTGTGTGTTTGATAATTCTAAAAAGGGAGAAGATTATGTGCCTACCATAACTGAGAAAATTACTTGCTTACTTATATTTTAACTTATTAACAAATGTGCTAGTAATAATAACAATCAAGAGAACTACATGTGTGCTTAATTGAAAATATTCATGTGATGCTTACCATACTTAAAAAGTGATATTAATTACATGATTAAAAATCAGTTAGCAATCAATTGCATGATTAAGGGAGAGATATTATCTTGCATGATATAATATGATCTTTTTAACAAGTGGTATTTCCTTTAAATTATAACTATGTATGATCCTACATTAACAAGTGGTATCAATTAGCATTTATTACATTAATTAAGGGGAAAATACATATAAGAGATGATTGTTATTGATTTATCTTTCTGTGATTAATATTGGTTTATAGCACTTATCTTTACTCTGAATTCTACTCTCTTATGCTTATTTTTGTTTTTGATGATGCCAAAAGGGGAGAGAATTATGTGCTTACTTGATTGAGAAAATTATATGCTTACTTGATGAATTATGTGGTTGATTATTTACTCTAGATATTAACATGTGGTATGCAACAAAATGATATAACATCAATCAAAACCATAATTGGAATCTATTGCATGATTAAGGGGGAGAATAACTCTAAAGATCAAAAGCAGTAATTGGTATCTAAATGCATCAGTAAGGGGGAGTTATTTGTTTGTCAAAATCGTGAACTATAACTGTTATAAAACTAACACCCCAAGAGATGAACATTTATTGTCATCATCAAAAAGGGGGAGAATGTGTTTATATGTTGAAACAGGTTTTGATAATGATAAACATGGACTTAAGCACGAAGAATGCATTAGCAATGTATATGTAACATTAGCTGTCATCATCAAAAAGGGGAAGAATGTAATTGGGTAACATTTTGATAATGACAAGCATAATGACAAAGGCAAAGCACAAGCATAAAGAATGCACATGAATAAGAAATGAATGTGTTTGATGAACAACAAAGGGAAAATGTGGTTGATAAAGACATGACATGAACAATGATTAAGAATAAGGACTGGATGCAAAACACTTGATGAACGACTAGGGGAAAATATGATTAGCAAAAATTATGACATGGATCAGATTTATGCGTTTGAATTATTTGAAGGTATAGTGCAATGAATCAATTCATGGAAATGGTGAATCTATTCATGCGCTCTTATGAATCAATTCATGGAAATGGTGAATCTATTCATGCGCTCTTATGAATCAATTCATGGAAATGGCGAATCTATTCATACGCTCTTATGAATCAATTCATGGAAATGGCGAATCTATTCATGCGCTCTTGTGATCAATTCATGGAAATGGCGAATCTATTCATGCACTCGTGTTTGAATCAATTCATGGAAATGACGAATCTATTCATGCACCTTTAGGAATTGATTCATGCATTCAAAGAGGACCAAAATGTAGTGGAACAGCCATGGGAATCGATTCAAGCTTAAAGGAATCGATTCATGCCTTTTAAAGCACCTGGGAATCGATTCATCATGTCCAAGAATCGATTCATGCACTACTTGGCAGCTGGGAATCAATTCATGTACTCTAGGAATTGATTCATGTGATATTTTACATCTGGGAATCGATTCACAAAGCCTAGGAATCGATTCATATGCTTTAAAACACCCAGGAATCGATTCATCTACTTAGGAATCAATTCATATGCCTCTGGGAATCAATTCCCCACTTCAGGAATCCATTTACGCGTAGTTTATGAGTCAAAAAACAACTAAATGAATGGATTCACGCAAGAAATCATGGAACAAATCATGGAATGTTTTATGGAGTGTTGTCAGGAATTACTTAATTTTAGGAAACATGTTACGCATTTTATGCCAAAGAGAATTATTTTAATGAGACAGAGCATCCCTGGCTTCCTATAAATAGAGAAGAAGTGAAGAGGCAGAATACACCATAACAACAAGCATTTCATTCTCTTCTCTTCCTCCGTCGCTCTCTCTTTCTTTTATTTGCAAATTATTTCTTAGAGAGTTAGTAAGAGGGAATATAATTTGAGTGCTCTTAAATTTGCATATCCTCTCTGTGAGAGTAATTATTTTGTGAGAGATTAATTTGTATATCCACTCTATTAGAGAGTTATCTTTGTACCCTTAAACACCAAAATTCCTAAAGATTAAGGTTGGGGGTTCAACCTTGGGTTATTGAGAGATTGGGCGGGTTGCCCTTTGCTTGTGAGGATTGAGTTCTTGAGTGTGGGACACTAGGAAGCTGCAATCACTAGTAGATTTTGGGCTTTTTACCACGGTTAAAATTGATTTTTAACCACGGTTGTAGAATCGTGGTTGTTCCTACCGTGGTTATAGATGTGGACTTTTAACCACGGTTATGACCCGTGGTAAAATACATCATATAACCACGGTTCTAGAGACCTGTGATTAAAGAGGGGGGATTTTTATCCACGGTTATTTAAGAACCGTGGTCATAAGCCGTGGTCATAAGTTGGATTTTTAACCACGGTTATTGAAGAACTGTGGTCATAAGTGTGACTTTTAACAACGGTTATGGTCACAACCGTGGTTAAAAGTTTAATTTTTTTAAAAAATGCAGGATTTGTTTTATTCATGACCCAAACCTACAAGCAGAGAACTAGACAGCCCAATATTCATAAGAGATGAAAAATAATAAATTTCAATAAAATATAAACAACATGGTACAAAAATACATAATATGATAATCCTAAAGCTACACTAATAGAAATAAATCCTATAAACTAAGAATAATAAACAACAAAGACACTAATAAACAACAAAGACACTACTTGAGTCCATCCTTTACTTGAAGAAAGCTGGTGGCCCAATGGTTTCTGATTTCGTTAACATATTTTTTTGGGAATTTTGAGGAGTCTCGAAAGTGCTGCAAAGAAGAGACATTGTTAAGTAGTGACCAACAAATTGTTAAGTAGTATGTGAAAACGAAATTAGAATTGTAGGCAGTGAAAACTTACAGTTGTCCATCCATCTACTATACCGGATTGGACAATGGTCAACATAGTCTTCATGATGAAATACCCGCACTCAAATGTGCCATCCTGCCTATAAGACTACAAGGTAGCATACATTTAATTCATAATTGGTTACTTTGTTGTTACTAATTGAGGTAACTTTAAAGTACTTACTTTTGGGAAAATCCACGGTAGTTTTTTCCTAATCACCTTGCCTTGTAGCCGACAATATCCAGTTACAGCCCCGCGAGAGAATAAAACACCTTCACAGTTAATAGAATAACTCAATAAAATGTGTAAAATTGTATAATTTTTTTAAGCAACTTACGCATCGATGATTTTCTGGTAGTCAACACCAGGACTCCCATGCAAGGACCAGAAGCATGCTGCAATGCCATCCTTCGGGCAAATGACCAACAATTGCCAGTGAAGGCTACAAGGAACGTTGATTAGTACGCAATCCATGATTAAATTAACAACAGTAACTAAATATTTACTAGACTCTTACTCTTTATGATATGGCGCAAGGTACACAGTCTTGTTCGAGGCATGCATCCAATTTTGGATGTATGCCTGAATCTCCTCCTTGGTGTTCCCAAGAATTTGTATTAGAGAGGGCTCTAGGAAACCATAAGTGTCATGGACACCCCTCTCTACACAAAGTCTATGTAGAAACCTAAGAAAATTTACACACTTTTAGTTAGTGACAATAACATTTTAATTGACATAATTATTGAACGAAAAACATTATACTTATAGCTCCCAACATTGAATCACAGATATGTTCAACATCGTCTTCCCCATCAGGATCTCACATAAGTCAGGCCGCGCAACGTACACTGGCAACGGACTTTGGCGACCAAAAACAGATTCTTCCCATGGCACCGGGACTGTATCCTCGCGTAGATGAGCCGATACAGCCCATAACTGTTAGATGGGACCAGGGGGGACTGTGGTATCTCTGATGGGCCATCATCCTGCTAAACAGAGTTAAAAATTTAGAAGAAATTGTTGATTATTCAAAATATAACTTAATATATACGTGGGGATAATGTAAGGAGCATACCTGGGGACCAGCATATGACAAAAGTCTGGTCGGCCACATAAGGAAATGACCTACAGCCTGGCTGACCAGTCGTACCTCAGAAGTAGGAATAGGCACAACTGCGTCTGCCTTGAGGACCTGTACAACCGAGACCCTTGACACGCCATCAGGCATTGGCTGATGGTGAACCAAATGGCCCAGGTTATACACTGAACCAACAGCAACTGGCTCCTCCACTCCATCAACAAAGAGGTCACACTGACAGCAGTCTCTAAGATGTACATCGTCATCATCACCGTCAGGTGCAGCACATGACCCCTTTGTTCTGACTCGCCTAACCTGAATATTTACACAACATTTTGAAGTTAGTCAAGAAATAATTATACCACAAATTACATGTAATGTAATTAAATCATGGGCAATCCAACCTGTGGGGAGACCACCGGTGGTGTAGGCTGATGTTGTTGACTGAATGAGGCCATCATCTCACTCTAAAACCGTCTCATCTCCTCTTGTAGCAGCCTCTGTATCTCCTCCCTGGCCTCTGCCTTCACTGCAGCTACCTTTTCCTCAAAGCTCTTTTCCAAATCAGAGATGGATTGGGAGGCGGCGGCGGGGCGACCGAAATAGGTTCAGAGACCTGGAGAGAAAGAATGATTACAAACAAAAATGTTTTGATAAACAACTTAACCAGCTAGATGTATAAAGTTACCATGTCCATGACCAGCTGCACGGACTCGTCCAGGGTGCTGCGGTTGGCCGATGGTGGTGGTCAGGATATCATCCCTTCCATGAGCCACGAAAGACCCTTGGGTTGACTGCTCCACCAAGGAATCCTGCAATCAAAACCCAATGATCAATGGAGTTTGTTTAGTAATAAACGGACAATACACAATGTCATAAATAATTTTAAGAAGCATTGCACTTACAATTCGTTGGGCAACCTCCTCAGCGTGTGATGACGTGTAGTCACCATTCTTCCTCGTCCTGGCCCGCTTCTATTTTTCATGGCGTGCGGGTGGGGAGGGGGGATCCACAACACTGGTGTCAGGGTGGCTATTCTGGCGCTGACTGGCCTTCTCCTGGACTATTTTATCCTCCAGCAATCAGTAACCCCCACGTGACAACCTGTGAGGGCAGTCATTCTTCCCACGGATTTCTTGTGCTTTCAGACGTCGGGCCTGCAACACAAACAATTCAGTTAATAACTTTAACCTTATATATGCTTATATAAAAGCATTCAATGTCAATTTCAATAACATCATAAGTAGAAGGTACTTACAATAAACTCGTCCGTCTGTCTAGATGCAACAAATATGTCCCAAGTGTGCTGATCTATAAATGTGTAAGTCTCTCCAGGAAACTTGCCCTGCTTCTTCCCGAAGACATACCTAAAATTCAAAATACTTAAAGTAAGGAATTGACATGCATAAGACAGGACAAGTTTAAACACTTATTTTATAACATGCATACGTACGTGGAAGTCAGTTTGGTCTTGAATGACCTCCACATCTCAGCCATCTCAGACATGATCTTCCTAGGCAGTGTATCGACTGCAGGAATATCCCATGCATCCTACAATCAGCAAATTAAACATGGTTCATTGTATTATGCAGAACATATGGAAATACAAGTAAAATAACAAATGTACAGTTCAAGTACTTACAAGAACATCAGACCAAATTGCATTCTTAACGACCTCCTCAACATTATCCCAATCAGGGATAATGATGGACACCTTCGACCATGCCAACACACCCAAGTAACTCTGAAACTTGGCGGTGTTAGGTCCCAAAGTCTGCCCTGTGTAAATATCAATGTCAACACGGCTCCTCTGACCCTGATGGCGCCAAAGAGCAACACTGGTCATCTGGGTAACACCTCGTTTCCTCCTAGTTGAGGAATCTGTGCCCTTGGAGTCAGATCTCGCATGTGGATCCTGGTCAGTCATAAGTATCTGTTTAAACAACCAAAAATATAATTAGTGAGTATAATAAACACATTTAGCAAACACGTTCAGTTAATAGATGTACCATGTTTACTTATTATTAATCAACAATAAACATAATGAATGATATATAACCACAAACATACCCTATGTTTCCCACAGACCCTCCTGGTGGTCATTACGAGTCGCAACTATATCATCTATGAGATCTTCCACAACGCCGCTTGGTGTACGTGTTGTTAGACAAGGTATATCTAGGACATCAAGAGTTGGATCCCTAATGTTATGTCTACCTTGGACAACAACTGACCATCGTTTATCTGAAGGGTCAACAACGTAAAAAACTTGTTTTACTTGAGCTGCCATGATGAAAGGCTCCTCCTTATGACCGACCTTGTTTAAATCCACTAACGTAAATCCAAAATCATCTATTTTTACACCACTTTTACTATCAACCCATTTACATTTAAACACAGGAACTGTGAAACGACCATAATCAACTTCCCATATATCTTCAATGACACCAAAATAACATAACTCAGCCATGATAGGGTTTCTGTCCTTTGAAGTAAAAAAATGCATTGATTCGGCCACAACCATAACTCCACTGTTCTGCACCGTACTCTTGTCATCTTGGGCCTTTGTATAGAATGAATAATTATTTATGTCATAGCCACAATAAGTGATTACATCAAAGTTGGGTCCTAGAGCTAGTCGATGCAATGTCTTAGAAGCAGATGTATCTTGGAGAAGGGTCATTTTGAACCACTGCATGAATGTTTTGTTGTGTTCATTCAACACCCACTTTTCAGCCATTCTAGGGTTGTTTCTTTTGACTATGTCTTTGTGTACAGCTAAATACGGGAGCACAACGTCTGTGTTATTCAAAATATAAAGGTGTGCTTGGAGGACTTCATGACGTGACATGCTTTTAATTCTTTTTCCCAAGGGTACCTTTTCCATCCAATCGATTTTCATGACGAGTGTTCGGAATCCCAATGCTCTCAACCTGTGACATATAATCTGTACAGAACTCAATTGCTTCCTCTACAATGTATCTTTCTATAAATGATGCTTCGGGGCGACGTTGGTTCTTCATATAGCCTTTCAATATCTTCATGTATCGCTCAACGGGATAGATCCACCTCAAGAACACTGGCCCACACAAACGGACCTCCCTGACCAAATGGATGATTAAATGTACCATTATATCAAAGAATGAAGGTGGGAAATACATTTTCAACTGACACATTATAAGAAACCCTTCCTGTTCCAAGGCTTCCAACTTCTCGTGGGCAATTACTTTGCCACATATGGCATTAAAAAACAAACACACCCTTGTTATCACATCTTTGACATTTTAAGGGAGAATGTCACGAATGGTAATGGGTAGAAGTTGTTGCATCAGCATATGACAAATCATGCGACTTCAAACCAACTAACTTCAGATCCTTCAAGGAAACACAAGTGGTGATGTTAGAACCGTATCCAGATGGAACTTTGATACCACGCAATGATTCACACAAACTTTGCTTCTCTTTTCTAGACAAGGTATGACATGCTGGAGGCAAATATGTTCGTTTGCCCCTTACTTGTGGGTGCAACTCCTCACGTATACCCAACAACTCCAAGTCTAGACGTGAATTCAGGCCATCCTTCATTTTTCCAGGTATGTTTAACAGGGTTCCAACCAAACTATCACACATATTTTTCTCCACATGCATCACATCAATACAGTGTCTCACATCAAGCTCTTTCCAATATGGCAAATCAAAAAATACTAACCTTTTCTTCCAGTTGTTTTTGTAGTTGACTGCTTCTCTAACTTACCAAGAACCACATTAACGTTATTGACCTTTTCTAATACTTGACGACCAGACAGTGGTGGGGGAGGCCCTTCAAACTCTTGCATACCATTGAATGACTTCTTTAACTTACGAAGTGGATGATTAAATAGAAGAAACCTACGATGTTGAAGATAAACATTTTTCCTTCCATGATGCAATCGATCAGAACTAGTTCCCTCCTCACATACAGGACATGCTTTATAACCTTTGACGCTGTAGCCCGAGAGGTTATCGTAAGCAGGAAAATCATTTATCGTGCAGAACAACATGGCTCTCAATTTGAATAAATGTCCTGCAAACCCATCAAACACATCAACCCCCTCTTCCCATAACATTTTCAGGTCTTCAACTAACGGAGCTAGGTATATATCGATGTCATTCCCTGGTTGTCTTGGACCAGAAATCATCATTGATAACATAACATATTTTCGCTTCATGCACAGCCAAGGCGGCAAGTTGTAAACAAACAACAAAACAGGCCACGAACTATGATTTGTGCTCAGGTTCCCAAACGGGTTCATCCCGTCAGTGGCCAGTGCAAGCCTAACATTTCTTGGGTCATGAGCAAAATTCGGAAACATCGTATCCACTTTTTTTCCACTGCAATCCATCTGCCGGATGCCTAAGTTGCCTATCAACAACCGTTTCATCAGCATGCCATCTCATAAGCTTCGCATCATCTACATTGGCAAACAGACGCTTTAGTCTCGGCACTATAGGGAGATACCACAACACCTTCACAGGAGACCCTTTAGTGCAGACTTCATCAGAATCAACCTGTTTCTTCTTATATCGTGACACCCCACATCTAGGACATCGATGCAATATTTCATACTGACCATGGTATAATACACAATCATTTGGGCATGCATGTATTTTGTTATACTCCAATCCCATAGGACACAACACCTTCTTAGCCTCATAGTTACGATTTGGCGACGTGTTACCAACTGGAGCATTTCTTTCAACAACTTAAGCAAGTCAGTGAAGCTTTTGTCTGTCCACCCATTTATCGCCTTCAAATTAAACAATCGTAAAACTGCTGACAACCTCGTGAAATTGGCGCAATTTGGATACAACGGCTTCTCAGAATCCTCACACAGACTAGCATATACATGAGCTTTCTTAAAACTTTCTACCCCACGTCATGTATCATATCCTCAAGTCGGTCATCCATGTCATCATCAACCTCATGTGCAAAGCTTTGGTCATTTGTTTGAAAACTGGTACTTGGCACCTCAACATGTTCACCATGCCATATCCATCGCGTATAAGTCTGAAGAAAACCATCACACAACAGATGTTCTCGTACCTCTTCCAATTCTAATCGACGCATGTTCAAGCATTTAACACAAGGGCAAAAATACTTTCCATTCACCTCCTCAGTATTTTGTATCATGAATTCTATGAATGTTTCGACTCCAGCCTCATATTGTGGACTTATACGTGATACAACTATCCAACTTCGATCCATACCCACTGTTCACAATACCAGTAAATTTAATGGTGCTATGAATCTTACTTTCTTCACAAAGGTGGTGGTCCTACCCATTCAGGATGAACAATTTTCTATACTTCATAACTACATACAACTTAGTTATTTTAAAATTTGATAAAATTTCAGCAGCATTTCACATTGGTCTCTAAGTACACGAAATGAAAGTGGTGACATCAAATTCAACCACAATCAAATATGCATCCAGAGTACAATACAAAGTTTAACTAACCAAAACTTGATCAAATTTTAAAATTACTCCTAACTTGCACATAGCAATGATGCATAAAAAATTGTTCATCCCAAACTGTCCAAATGGACAATTCAAGATTCAACACAAATGATGAAATCAATTAATTTAATTACCATTTGTGTCGAATCTCAAACGGGAAAACTATGGTTCACTCATATACAATTTAAAAAATCATAAACTCATTTAAAAGGGACTAAATAAACTTATCAGAAACTAAAAATATATCAAATAAAAATTAACTTAAATTAAATTAGTGATACAATTAAATTTCAAATTAAAGACAATAAACGTGGTATTTTTATTAGTTTACTACTACTAGTTTTTTTATTTAGTCGGGTAGTATCTAGATTTAACATATCATGTTTTGAGGTGTTGTATAATAAATAAAAGTTTTTATGTATTTATTTAGTGCAAAATATCAACTTTTTTTACTTTAATATCAATTTTTTATGTATTTAAATTTTTTTCTTTAAAATCAATCTAACTATTTAATCTATAATTAAGTATTTAACAATCTATATACCTAACTATTTAATATATAATTAAGTATTTAACAACATTCTAATTTCCTAGTTTATAACTAATATTCTCATTTTCCTAAAACTATTTAATCTATAGTTAGCAACTAATTTAATCTATAGTTAACAACTAATTTTACTAACATATAACTAATCTATAGTTACCAACTAATCTATAGTTAACAACTAACTTTACTAACATATAACTAATCTATAGTTACCAACTAATATATAGTTAATAACTATTTAATCTATAGTTAATAACTAATTTAATCATTTAATCTATAGTTAACAACTAATGACATTCTAATTATCTCAACACTAACTAAGCTTACATTAACTTAACATTGTATAAGCGTTAAAAAAGGAAAAAAAGGATTTTAGAATGAACCTCTTTTGTGGTATAGGGAGAAGACTCCTTCCTTGTGAAAATAGAGGAGGGATGCAAGGTAGAGGAAAGGCAAGGGGACGAGAATGGAAGACGAAAAGGTAACGTCTTTGCCTCGTGCGCAGAATGGAGATAGAGAGAGGAAGGAAGCCTTGGTCTTTACCTCACGAGCTCGTGCGCAGAACGGTAGAGAGACAAAGACCTCGTGCGCGTATTTTGAATGGACAATGGAGAGATAGAGGGACAAGAAGGAAGACGAAACGCTGGAGAGAGATAGGAATAAAGATGAAGAGTCGAAGGAGGGAAAGTGTGAAAAAGTCGAAGGGGGAGGGAAATGAAATATTATAACGTTATGCGTGCACCTTTAACCACGGTTCTGCCACACCCGTGGTGATAGACGAACCAGTAACCACGGTTAGCCCAATAACCGTGGTAATAGGGTAGATAATTGCCCACAGTTCCAAAACATTCGTGGTTATAGGCATATTTAACCACGGTTAGTCTTCAACCGTGATTGTATATCATTTTAAAAATAAAAATTTAAAAACGCTTTTACCTATGACCACGGTTAGCCTTCAACCGTGATTAAAACGTTAGCATATAATTTCAAAAATGCCACCGCATCATTTTTTACCACGGTTATCCAATAACCGTGATTATATCCCGTGGTCATTTCTACTTTTTGCACTAGTGAATTGCTCAAAGCTTGTAATCTCCAATTCTCAATAGTGGAAATCCTTTAAGTGGGTTGCTTGAAGGCGAGACATACACCGAGGTGGTGGAACTCGTTATATCGGTTTGCAAATTCTCTTTTCCCTTAAACTTTTTTATTATTGTGAATTTAAATTGCTTGCTAAAATATTTATATCTAATTGGTTTGTTAAAATTGCTTAAATTAAATCCTTGAATTAATTGACTTAAATCTTGTTGGATTTAATTATTGCATAAGTGAGTAAAATATTATTGTTAATAACTTATTAAACTAATTATGCTTAATTAATTTGTTATAAATTGTTTAAGTTAAATTGACTTAAATTTATGTTAGAGATTGCATACCTAGTGCTTAAAGAATTGCCTAAATTAATAACTTGCCTAGTTTATCACAATCAATTCTTAAATATTACCTCAAAGTGTTTTAGTATGATATGTGCTTCATAATTATTATCTCTTCTACATTGTATCATTTGTGTACTAAGAACTATTTTCAAAGGGATTCCACGCAAAAATTTAAAATACTTAATTCATCCCGCCTTTTGAGCATTGAGGCCTTGGCTAACATTTTTCTTTAAGGAATTAAAAGCTTTAAGAAATGCTTCATCAAATTTGAATTCAACATCTTTGTTTAAAAGGTTTATCAAAGGTTTAACAATTTTTGAAAAGTCTTGAATAAACTTTCTATAGAATCTAGCATGTCCTAAGAAACTTCTAATACCTTTTACATTTACAGGGGGTGGGAGTTTAGAGATCACCTCAACTTTTCCTTGGTCAACCTCAACACCCTTTGTAGAAATTTTGTGACCAAGTACACTACCTTCTTTAACCATGAAGTGACACTTCTCCCAATTCAGCACCAAATTTGTTTCAATACATCATTTCAGTACAGTGTCCAGGTTGGATAGACATAAGTCAAATGAATTCCCAAAAATGGAGAAGTCATCCATGAAAATCTCAATGCTCTTTTCAATTAGATCTGCAAAAATAGCAAACATGAATCTTTGAAAAGTAGCATGTGCATTACACAATCCGAATGACATCTTTCTATAAGAAAAAATACCAAAAGGACATGTAAAAGCAATCTTTTCTTTGTCAAAAGGGTCAACAACAATCTGATTATATCTAGAATATCCATTAAGAAAATAATAATAAGCCTATCCAGATAGTCTTTCAAGTATTTGATCCATAAAAGGGAGAGGAAAATGGTCTTTTCTTATTGCTTGATTAAGTTTTCTATAATCAATACACATTCTCCAACTTGTGACAATTCGTGTTGGGATTAATTCATTTTTATCATTCACAATTACTATCATCCCTCCCTTTTTTAGAACAACTTGAACATGACTTACCCATGCACTATTAGAAATAAGATAGATGATACCTGCTTTTAACAATTTTAGAACCTCCTTTTTGGTTACCTCTTTCATGGTTGGATTGAGGCACCTTTGAGGTTGAGCTACAGGCTTAAAATCATCTTCTAATAAAATCTTATGCATGTAGTATGATGGACTTATACCTTTCAAATCTTTAAGTGTCCATCATATTGCTTCTTGATTTCTCTTCAGCACTTCTATCAATTTTTCTTCTTCTGTTTCAATTAACAAATTACTAATGATAACTGGTTTCAGATTACCTTCCTTAAAAAAGATGTAGTTTAGGTTGGAAGGTAGCACATTCAATTCTAGCCTTTGGATTTCTTCAACAGGTGCTTCTTGGATTTCTTTAATGTTTCTTGATTCAAGTGAAGTTTCTTCCCCTCGTTCAAGTTCTTCTAAACACCTGTCTATCTGCTTCTCCTCTTCCTCATTCAAACATTCAACAGAGTCAATTAATAACTTATTTAGAAGGTCAAAAATAGAAATACCTTTGGATACAGAGAGACAAAATTCATCAAGGACAAAAATCTTGTTTTGAGTTGAGAGGTTTCATAACTTTGAAAACATCAGAATTTACCTCTTTATCGTGCACTCTGACTACGAGCTTACCATTGTCTACATCAATTAATACTCTAGCAGTCTTCATGAATGGTTTTCCAAGAATCGGGACTTTAGTATCCTCCACCATGTCTAAAACCATAAAATCTACGGGGAAGTAGAACTTGTCAACTTTCACAAGTACATCTTCCACAATTACATAGGGTCTCTTGATTGATCTATCAGCCAATTGCAGAGTCATTTTTGTTTTTTGAGGATCTAGATCACCAATACGCTTTATCATACTTAGGGGCATTAAATTGATGCTTGCCCTCAAATCTAATAAAGCCTTCCCAATATTTACACCTCCAATTGAGATAGGAATGGTGAAACTTCTGGGGTCTTTCGACTTTTCTGGCATGTTGTATTGCAAAATAGCACTGTAGCCTGCTTCAAGTTCAACTATCTCTTCATTGTACCTCATTTTCTTAATGAGCAGTTCTTTCATAAACTTGGCATAAGTTGGCATTTGTTCCAATGCCTCAGAAAATGGAATGTTTATGTGTAACTACTTAAAAATTTCAAGGAATATTTTATACTCTCTTTCCTTATCCTTTCTTGATGGTTCATGAGGATAAGGCAGATCCTTGACAGGAGGAGTCTGACCCAAATACTGATTTTTTTGTTTTTTTGTTTTTTTCTTCTATTTCATTGTTCTCTTTTTCTTCACTTTCTTCTTTTTCACTCTCTTTCTCTTTCTTTTCTTCTTTGTCATTTTTTTCTTTTTCCTCTTCTTTTTCACTTTTTTTCTCACTTTCTTTGCAATCATTTCCTATAACTTTACCACTTCTTGTGAAAATAGCCTTACATTGTTCTCTTGGGTTCTGAGTGTTTGCAGAAAAACTAGAACTTTTCATGTCGGCTACTTCCTTTACTAGCTGTCCCAATTGCACATTCAACGCTTTACGTGCGGCTTTATTAGTTTGCATGTATTGCAGCAATTGTTGGATAGATTCCTCTATCCTTGTCAGCCTTGATGCCTGATCAGATTGTGGTTGTTGTTTGAATTGATTGTTAGGAAGTCTGTTGGAAGGTCTGACATCTTGTTTCCAACCAAAGTTGATTCTGCCATCCCTGTGGGTAATTGTTAGGAAAAAGATTACCAAAATTAAAAGGTAAATTACCTACAGGTATCCTTTGGTGAAGCAGAAAATTGGCTTGCTCTTGTTCATTTCCATCAGGTGCAAAATAACCATATGGGTGTTCACCCATGTAATGCACACATTGTTTCAATTGAGCAAGGGGTGGTGATGACACTTGAGAAATTTGTAATTTCTCCAGTTGTTTTCTTATTGGTTCTATTTGTTGTGTCAGCAATTTTTGTTGAGCTAAAATTGCATCATTTACCCCTAATTCAAGCATACCTGGCTTCCTTGTTACGTTACCTCTTTCATGCTTTGCTTGTCGGTCACTTGTGGACATGGATTCCATTATGGTGATTGTCTCTTTAATAGTTTTGTTCATTAATGAACCACCTGCACATGCATCTAACATCATCTTGAACTAAGGCAATAAACAATGATAAATGATTCTTACCATTCCAGCATCATCCAAGTTATGGTTTGGACTTTTTCTAAGAAGCGCTTTGAATCGTTCCCATGCTTCACTAAGTGATTCATCGTGATTTTGTGAAAAAGAATGAATGGTTGTCATGGCTTCAAAATATTTAAAGGGAGAATAAAATCTTTCTAAAAATTTTCTCTCAACATCGGACCAGTTTGCAAAACTACCGGATGGACAAGATTTAAACCATTCTTTTGCTTGCCCAACTAAAGAAAAAGGAAATAATCTCATGTAAACAGATTCTTGTTGATTGAGTTCAAAACTAATTGTGCTGCATAATTCATAAAAAATAGTTAAGTGTTCATACGGTTTATCATGATTTAGGCCAGCAAATTGATTGTTTTGAGTTATATTTAATGTGGCAGCGCAGCGACGGGTCCTTGGAACATCCCCGTTACATAGGGTGGTTCATTGATAGCAGCAAACTGTCCTAATTTTCTTCTTTGTTTAGCTATATTAGAATTTTCAGAATTTTGAAAAGAAGATGAAGTTGAAGAAGAAGTAGTTTGTTTTTTAGATTGCAAAGCTTTGAGTCTTTTTACAAACTTTTCGATCTCAGGATCAAAGAACAGTCTCCCTGTAGAAGATCAAGTTTGCATAAACAAACTATGCAGAAAAAGTTAGTATGACAATAATAATTGAAGAAAAAGTAAATAAATGAAAGTATAAGTAAAAAGTAAAATTGAAAATTTACCTAAGGTAAAAAGTAAAAAATTTTTTTACCACGGTAATTAAAAATTTACTATTTTACTGAATCAATTCAATCCCCAGCGACAACGCTAGAAAACTTGTTGAGTGGATTGTTTGATCCTTTTAATGGCAAGCGCACCAATTTATCATTGCAGTTTTTGAAAAAGATATCGTTCCCACAAGGATTGAATGTTTTCAATGTGAAATAGTAATTTTTACTTACTATGGTAAATAAATCAAAACTTATTAACAAAAGAATAATTTATTCACAATTTGTACAATATTCATATATTTAGAGATTGATTTGTTCATTGAATAAAATATTATACAACTATCTAGAAAATGACTTTGGGTAGTAATTCAGAATAGATTCAATACTTGAGAAAAACACAGATTAACAAACTATGTTGGAATTAGGATCCCCACACTAAAACATAATGAAATACATAGATTAACAAACTATATTGCAGCTTAAAATCATTATATCCAATTCCTCGTGATATAAATTCTAAATAGTTACCGTAAAGTCTGATCCTTCAGATGGTTTAGGTTTTAGGGTTTAGGGTTACTTTAAGTCCCGGCCTTAACACAATAATAATTACCAACTCTATCCCTAGTAATTGGTATATTAAGGGTACTTTAACTTTTACTTTCGTTAAAGTGGTTTTTAACACGCATGAAAATCATTCTCCAGTTTGAAGTTCATACTAATAAAAGATTGAAATACTAACATGGAATTTGAATCATAAACATGCAGAGGTCAATAATCACAACATTATATTTATAGATAGGTTCACCAATTCTAACATAAACATATTAGTTACATATGGTGAAAGTAAAAACAACACTTACAGTTGATGACATTACAGACACTTGGAAATACTTCACAGTACAGAAAGAGCATGATACAACACAACATTCTCAAGTATATGGAAACTACACTCAAGTACAAACTCAAAAATAAGAAGTAAATTCGTAGAGAGAATGAAGAACAATGAAGAATTGATTAACTAAAATGGGTAGAGAATGGCCCTATTTATAGGGTTGAGCAGAGGTCCTCACGCTACGTGTGAGGCTGGCGCTACGCATCAGGCCTCTAAATCAGCCTCCATTAATCTTCCTGATTTTCAGCCATACTTCCCTCTTTTGCCTTAATAATGCTCAGACATGATCCCACTGCATTTTGGACACAATCAGAAGTGGGTTGGCCATTTCAATAATTAATTGGCCCAATTCTGAGTGTAAAGCCACCTGGAAGTAGAGTCCACGTAGCCTCTGACGCTACGCGTGGTGTTGATGCAACGCGTTAGCCCTTCAGCTTGAATGATTTTTCACTTCAAATCTTCCTCTTTCTACTGCAAAAATAGAGAAAATTGGTCATAGCAGCTGAATTTTAATAGTTTCCATTTATTTCAAATAAAACCTAAATTTATTAACATTTAAACTAACTTTTATTATTTTTAGCACACTTTTAATAATAAAAATAACAATAAATTTGGGGACTAACAACTTCTTCGGCCTGGGTGAGAACTAACTCTTTTGACTTTTTTGGGTTCCATGAGAACCCTTACTTTCATATTTATCTTTAGGTTTTTCTTTCATTATTTTTGCCAAGGACTTAGCCAAGTGGTCCATACGGTGCTTATTAAAACCATGACTTTTGCAAGACTCATTATCACTTATTTTATTTATTTTATTTTTCTTACTTCAAATTTTACATAGCTATACAACATATTTACTAGTTTGTTAAAAAATAACCTAAGATTGAAAATTACACTAAGAAATTAGTAAAAGAGAAAGGAAAAGGAAAATATTAGAATCTTGGTCCAATACCTGAAACTACAAGCTAACTTAGCATGTAATAAGAAATGAGGGAGAAGAAGGAATGAAAGCTTAGTCCAAACCTAAAAGCATGCAATGAAAGCAATAAACTAGTCACTTGGAAGAAATAAACTAATCCTAAGCGTGGTTTCCCTAAGTAATATTCTACAAATAATGCCCAAAGTCCAAAGTATAGGGAAATTTCAAGCTACTACCTACTAAAGTGAAAACAACCTCCTACAATACTAGGAGAAAATCAAATACAAATGAAATATTAGAATATTTACAAATTTACAAAAGACCTCACAAGCTCTCTTCTTATTTGTATACACTAAGGTGTATAGTCCACTTATGTATCACTCATTTGTAGTAAGCTCTTTTTATGCTTCATTTCCACTCAATAATTTCTCAAAAGAAACTGAAGATAAGAGCTAAGACTTGTCCTTAAGCTATCAAACCAAAATGCTACCCTGTAGAAAGACAAAGGAAAAGGGACTTACATAAAAAGGACTCAAGAACACCCCGAGAGCATAAAGATGAGACAAATTAGAATAAAAAGACAAACAAACAGTTAAGGCACACAAAAATGGGCAAGTGTTAAGTCTTGAAAGAACATATGAGGATCTAAGGACTCAAAAGTTTTGACTATGATAAAAATAGTACTACCTCCGTCCTTAAATATAGGACCTTTTTACCTAATTCGCACATATTAAGAAAGTTGGTTAATTTAGTTAAAATCATTAAATTTGTTTAAAATTTATAATAGTTTTTTAAAATTTCCCTTAAAGTGATTACCACTCGTCATTGAATTTTCTTTTCTTATTCTCTCTCCGTTTAGTCTCTCTCCACTTACTACTCGATTATCACTAGAGAGATAAATAATCTAATTGAGGTATGTCATTTATTATTATATTGATTCCAATATAAACTATAAATTGATTGGGGTATTTAGATTAAAAAATAATAATGACATTGAAATTTGAAAGAGGGTCCTATATTAAGGGACAAATTTTTTCTAAAACGGATCTTATATTTAGGGATAGAGGTAATATATTATTTGTAAGACTAATGTTTCAAGGCTATCTGAGTATACTTTGTAGGAAATACAAGCTACAAGTTAGGAAACAAGTTATGAGAAGCTGTCTAAATGTTTGAAGAAGTTAGACACCTAAAGACCTAACTTAGACACCTTGTGTGAAAAATAATAAATATAAGTCACAAGCCAAAGCTTCTGCTTCAATGATGATTTGTAACTGTTCTGACCAAAAGAATAAGTATCTACCTACTCATAGCTAAAAAAGGATTGCCTAAGCCAAATGAGTATCTTACTTATCTCCCTAAAAGGAAAGTCAGACTACAAGGTTAATAAAAAGACTGATAAAGGACAAATATGCTTTCCAAGTGCTTTAGAAGCTCTTTATAGTTGTCATATCCTTCTTGGATGAAAGCTCTCTTTGTTTCACAATGTCATTCTTCATGAAAGCTATATAAAGAAGTTCATTCAAAGAGTGCAATACATAATATAACACAATAATTCTTCTTATCAACCAGCTGTGCAAATATCTCTAATCTCTCTCTTGTAAAAATACTTAGAGCTTTATTGTATTTCATATCTTGAAGAATTAGTTAAGCTTTGTAAGTTAAACACGCTTAAAGTCTTATAAAGACTTAGTAACCTTTTCTTCTATTTTAAAGTTGGTTGAGTCTGAAGAGGCTTGTTTAAGAAAGAATACTTGGGTAATTAGCTTGGACAAGCTAAAAGTGTAAAGAATACTTGAGATCATTGTAAGTAAGTATGGGCTGCACTTAGCTTTTTGATTAGTAATACAAAATCCCGTTGTGCTCGAACATGGATTAGATATAGCCTTGGTTGAGAAGTGAACTAGTAGAAAAATTATCTCTATGTTGTTCTCTTTGCTAAAATTTCTTTGTTGTCTCGCTGTTTTAAATAAGTCTTTTGAGAAAACTCAGATAAGTTTCTAAATATATGTTTTTGAAGAAGAATTTTCAAAAGTTTTTACACATATTATTCAACTCCCTTCTAGTATGTACATGTGTTACTTTCAGTTGGTATTGGAGCTTAACCTTTGGGTTGAGCACCTGATTGTATGTAGGAAAGATACATGGCAAATTTAAACAATTAGCTTCTCTTTTGAAGGATGTTCCTTCTCTAGACCCCTTACTTTTTTTGTGAAGACTATCCCTATTGGAAAAATAGGATGGGGATTTAAAAAATCTCATAAGAGGAACCTTTGGAAAATTATCATTGACGGTGATTATCCTCTCCTTGTGTCTCCTTTAAACATTTTTATCTTTAAAGACAAATAGACACCTTAGTAATTACAATTGTAAGAGTTTAATGCTAAGGAAAAATATCTCATTATGTGTATTATGTTTAAGGATAAATATAACAAAATTTATAGTTGTGAGACAACTAAAGAAATACGGGATAGTCTTACGGTAACTTATGAAGAAACCAACAACGCTAAGAGAGCCAAACAACGTTGCTAGTTAGGCAATATGAGCCCTTCAAGATAAGTGAAAATGAATGTATAATGATCTTATTGGAAGATTCCAAACTATCATCAATAGGTTGAAATCTCTTAGAAATGAGTATTCCTTTGAAGAAGACAATGTTAAGATCCTTGGTAGTCTACCAAGTGAAGGGAACAAAAGGTTATAACCATTCAAGAATCAAAAGATCTCAATAAAATAAAGTTGGATGAATTCCTTAGTTCTTTAAGAGTTCATGAGCTTTATCTTAGAAATCGAACATGAAAAAAGAAGTCAAAGAATCTAGCTCTAAAGTCTTCTAGACCCGAGTCTTCAAAAGGAGCAACACCTTTAAAATCTATCAAGGCGAACAAAGAGTAGTTTGGATGCTCACAAAGTGATTTTGGCTCAGATAATGAACTATCTTTCATCATTAGAAGAATAAACCAAATATGGAGAAGAAAAAGCTGACCAAATAGTCCTGGAAAGAGCTTATGCTTAAAAGATAAAATTATTATAAAAGATGAAACAAGCATAAGATTGTTTGCTTTCATTGTAGGAAACCCGGTTACATGAAAGTTGATTGTCCACTTCTTTAGAAAGATTCCAAAAGAAAGTTCAAGAAGAAAATACTAATGGCCACATGGAAAGAGTTGGAAAGTGGCTCAAAGAGTGATGAAGAAGTCATTGAGTCAGCTCAGATATGTCTCATGGGAGACTCAGATAGCATGTTTGAAGATGTAAATAAAGAGGTAAATCTTGAACTGTCTAAACTAGTAATTACTTTTGAAACTCTTCTTAATGATCTTAAATTTCTTATTTTTAAGCACTTTGATTTGAAGGAGAAGTATAACTCACTAATCCTTACTTTAAAGGAAAAAGATAATGAAATCAAATAACTTAAAAATAAGAATAAGAACTTAGAAAAATTTAGTCATAAGTCAAAGTCAAAGCTGAGAAAGTTGAAACACTTCAACAGAAAGTTGATGAGCTTGTTAGTGACCTAACTAAATTTACCTTTGGATCAGAAAAGTTAAACCATATGCTCAAACTAAGAAAACCTCATAAAGATAAGGCTGGTACTAGTTTTAATTACAAGATGAAACCTAAAGTTGCATGCTTTCACTGTGGTAATGATGGACATTTATCTTTGAAGTGTTTCCACAAGAAGAAGATGAGGAATGTCTCCTCAATCACTAACAGAATAGCACCCAAAAAGATTTGGGTACTTAAGCACTTAATAATTCCTATTGCATATGATGAGGGATATTATGTTGGCAATTTAGTGTCCTTAACATGTCCTTTTGACACTAATTTTATGATTACTTCACTATCTTAGGATAGTTTTATTGGTTTAGACCTTAATTAGTAATTCTAATTAACTATTGCATTTTAGAGCTTTTGACCTCTACCCACTTCTTTGGTCATAACGTTTGACGTAATTAGAGTTTTTTAGGGATTCTTGTTGCATTAGAAAGATGATTCAAAGAACTTTAATTTAAAACTTCATTCGTTGGATTTGGAGTTATGTTAAAAGTTACAAATGTTTCAAGTTGGGTTTTAGATGCTCTTATAGGAATTACAAGGAATTAAATGTCCATTAATAGTTTGTATTTAAGATTTGGGCTTAATTATGTTTTGAAGC
Organism: Clitoria ternatea; assembly: GCA_037962975.1. NCBI lineage: Eukaryota > Viridiplantae > Streptophyta > Magnoliopsida > Fabales > Fabaceae > Clitoria > Clitoria ternatea. The sequence goes on from CM075669.1 coordinate 186,725,337, forward strand.
CCACTTAGCTTTCTGAATTCATTTACTTAGGTTTAGTTTTAGGTTTAGCCTTCCTTGCCTACTTTTATATAGTTGGCATTAAAGGGACTAATATCATCATCATTATCTCTTCTTTCTTCTTCTACATTCTACTTTTATATAGTCGGCATTGAAGGGACTAATTTTAGTTTTTGTTTTCTTTTACCTCTTTCCATGATGATTATTATTACATTCACTTGCATGTTTTCAATTATGATCAAAGAATAGTTTTTAGATTGATCTATGGTTTCGAGCTTGTAAGGCAATAACCTAATGTTTTCCGTCTCAATCCCAATTCAAACTTTAATTTCCCTTCTTAATCCTGTTACTGTATTTTTAGTTCGATCTTGGATCACGTCAATACGGTTCCACATAATTCACGCTTGTCAAATTTACTTATGCAATCTCAAAACATGCGTTCACTTAGTTTAGACTTTTGAGATTGAATCAAGAAAACCCTTATCGAATCGATCAGATACGCTTGTTCAAAGATCATTTAAGGAATTTGGATTAAAGACACTTTTTCTTTAATTTAAGTTCACAAATTAGGATTGATATTGATTTTTGTTCTGCCCAGTATAAGGGAATAAACTTCTATTTAAATATTGGTTATACAGGTTCTTATGTATTGCACTGGTTTAGTGGAAATCTGATATTGTATCCTTGAGTCTAGTGGGGATCACAAGGTCTTGATGTGATTTAAGTTCAACAACCATCGATATTTCAAGTTATAAGGTGAAATAAGGTTGTGTCATATGCAAAGATGTCTGATGCTCAAGTTAATACAGGATAAACAATATTAGAGCTTGAGTGATGGGTTTCTGAAAGTAACTTAAATATAGTAAATGATTGATATTTATAAGGAATTGGTTGAGGATTGTCTTGGTTGTACCTTGTGTCAGCATTTTTCCATAAAAGACAGGTAAACCTAACATAAGCGTAGATATTCCAGACACATCTATAGGTCTTTTAGCCGGTATGCCCTAGCTTGCTTATAACCTTTACTCAACACTAGATGAATTTGATTTCTGTACAGAGGCTTCACACTGGAATCTTGCATGGGTCACTCCATACCAGATTATTTCATGGTTTATATGTTGAGATATACTAGATATGCTTATGCTACATACTGATATGCTCTTTAGAAATCTGGGCTAATATCAGGCCCATATCATTTGCCCTCTAGTCTGTTGGAGTAACTTGGGGGTTGTGGCGCCCTTATTTCTCTGGAATCGGATCCTGATGAAAATATAATTGATTAATAAAAATATAAGTAAATTTTTCACAGTGAGGTTTCACAAGCCAACCACTTGCACCAAGGACCGAACTACACAGAATCAGAGGTCATAATAAAATGAAAACGAGAATATAGTGGATCAATAATATATCACCCAAAAAGTATACAGAAAGAGATACAAAAATAGTGGAATGAGAAATATGTATACAGGGTATCTATCCCTTCCCATATATGAAGATATGAGAAAAGATCCAAGGGCAAACAAGACTCATGGTAAAAGTTACACGGAACATGCTAATTAAGGTATGTAATCAAACCATGAATCATAGGGATGGTATCCCTAACCAAAGAAACACAAATGGACAAGCAAAGAATATGAAAACATAAAATTTTTGGTCACCTGCCAGTGTGTTCCATAGCCTGGCCATGGTTCCCACCACGGTCGTGGTTCACACTGCCTGCCAAGGGAAAAATAGGTAAATTTTGGGTTCCTATGGCAGAGAGTCCCATGGCCTAGCCCTGTTTCTCTCTGCTAGACTCTATTTCTGGCACCAGATTTTCATGCTTTTGAGAACCCTAGCCCGTGCACATCCTAGGACCTTTTTGGCACATATTGACCACCTAATTCATGGCACTTTAGCATGGAAACCAACCCAACCTCTTGGGGTTTTTGCACAATAACTCGAGAACTAATTTAATCATTGCCATCATGCCTAAATCATGGATTTTCAATAAGATATGCATACATGAGAGGTTCACCTACTTTCCCTATACTTTATACTTGGATTCTTCAATATACTGACAAACATGGCATTTCAAGCCTTAGTAATCATAAATTGTTCATCAACATAAATATTGTAACATCCCAGATTTTAAAGAAAATAGATTTATTGAATAATGCTAATTAATTATTTAGGGTCCAATAATTGTGGGAGAATTAATTTGACATTAGAGGTAAATTATCGGCAAACTAAAATTTAGCAGAACCGGGTGTTTTAACAGATGACATGGGACCCACTTGGTCAAATTAAATATTTGATGGGTCTAGGATGTTTAGAAAATTATTGTGGTTATAGTAGTATGATTAAAATAATTTTAGGTGATGAGGAAATAATTATTCAGACCCGACATATATAAATAAACGGGCAAAATACAAACCAATTGGAATTAAAAGAAAAACCAAAAATCCCATTTCCCCTCTTATTTCCACCGTGACCTCTTTCTCACTCTCCCATTTTTGCTTTTCATGCTATTATACAATGGTTAAAGGATTTTATAATTCAATGGACAAAAGGACATGGATGCATGGCTTTGCCCAATGGGTAATGACCAATTTTTGGTTACCTTTTTCCCCTCCCTTTCTCCAAACCGTGTAGCCCTCTTCTTTCTCCCTTCTCTCTCAATTTTTCTTCTTCTTCTCTTCCTTCTTCATTGCCCAACCGAACCCACCTCTTCCTTTTCCCTTCTCTTGCCAAAATTTATGATAAGCTTGGATTTGTGAGGCATTTATGGAGCTTGGAAGCTTTGCAATGATCATCTCCCTCTTCTTCACTCCCATTTTTATTTGGGTATTTGCATGGGCTTGAGGTAAAGGTTTCCTACCTCTTTATTATTTCATTATGATTTTTGAGTTGTTGGGTTGAAATGATAATGCTAGAAACTTGGATTGTTAAGGAAAATGATGAACCCTAGGTTTGAATGCTTGGAAATGAAACCCTTGATTTATGGCTTTGTGATTATATGAGATTGAGAGGTTAATGAGGTTATTGTGATAAAATAAAAATGGATTGAAGATTGATAAAGATTGTTGATTGTTGTTAGTAAATCTAAAGAGAAACCCTAAGTATTGATGATTTGGGGGTTTTGACCCACTTAATGATTTTGATGATTATCAATGCTTTAGAATGAGTTATATAAGGGGAATAAATTGTTAGGAGCATTGGGATTGGTTAATGAGGTTGGTGAAATTTTGAACTAAGTTCATGACATTGTGTATGATAATATGTGCATGTTGGTAGGCATGATGATTTAAGGAATTAATCTTAAGAATGGGGAAATGATGATCAATGTTGAGTGTTGTTATTGTGATAGAGAGATAATAATGGAGGATGACCATTGATGATGGATAAATGAAATAAGATGGATATTTGATTTGGTGGAGTCTTAGACCTTGATGTATGCCATTTTGAAATAGTTGAATTGGTGATGGTCTTAGATGGAGCCAAGAGGCTTATAATGAGTTTGAATAAATTTTGATGATGGTTAAATGATTCATGTAATGATTTGGAAGCCTTAAGGATAAGGGCCATAGTATTGTTGTTGTTGGATTTGTTTAGCCCTTTAAGATTTAGAGAATCTTGGTTTTGGGAAAGGAATTCTCGAAGCCTAACATGAGCGTATAAATTGGATTTAGACAAGTCTAGGACTTGATAATGAGTTTTAAGAGATGATGCCTTATGATGGTATATTAATAGTATGTATATGTATGTTTGTGATAGGATTGTGTTTCAGACGATGATGCGGAACGATCGAGGCAATCAGAGCACTTGGATTACGGTTCTTCTCTCGAGGTAGGAGAGGAGTTTACATTTCAATTGCATGAGTGAAAAATTGTTAATTATGTTTATGTGTGAACTCATGCAATGCCTTACCATGAATGTATTAAATGTTTGAATTGATGAAGTGATGAATTATAGGCTTGGCAAATTGTTGAATTTTGGAAATTTTATATATATAGATATGAGATGGTGATGAATGGTTAGTGGTCCCTTGATGGGAATTGATGCATTGTAATTAAAGACCCATATAGAAATGTATTATAGATGGTTCAGGTCATATTGTAGTTCACAAAGTGCATTTTTAATGCATAATCATGGAAGTGAAGGGGTCAAATAGAGTTTTATGTGATTTTGATGCCATGGTATAGTCCCAATAGCCCATATATGTAGTTTATGACTTGTAGGAATTGGAATGGGCAAATTTTAATGAGAATTGACCCTTGATTTGCCCAAAAATGTTATAAATTAAGTTAAATGCATTTATACGCATAAGTCCCTCAATTATGAGAATTTTATGTGAGGCCGGTGGCCACGCATCACAAATGATGTGTATTTATTGGGGTTAAAATGTCGTAGCATTTGGCGTTCATATTGGAAAGTTAGGAGGGTTAGAAGTTGAAAAATCATTCGCTTCTGCATAAAAACAGCAGCAGGGCTATCTTGAATCGATTCAAGAGGTGCTGTTTTCACTGTTTTGAGCTCCAGGGGCATTTGAATCGATTCATACGAGCTTGAATCAATTCAAGTCCCTCTGTTTGTCAAATTTTGAGATTTTAGGACGCTTGAATCGATTCATACGAGCTTGAATCGATTCATGGCCCTGTTATGGCCACTATCATGCTGTTTTTTTCCAACTGCTCTGTTTTCTTTTCTGTTTTTGGCCCGTTTGGGCATCTTAATGACATTTTGGGCCTCCAAATTCTTCATGAAAGTTGTAGATAATTGTGTTACGGAGGTGTGAGAATTGGTCTCACATTAATTGGAGTTTTCTAACTCTCATTAGGAATAAAACACTGGACCTACTGCGTCATTAAAATTCAAATTTAAGAGGGTTTTGAACCCAACTTTTTATGGTGGTCAAATTGGGACTAATAGGTGATAATTGTGACATGTCCCATTATTATTAAGACTAAAAGTGAGCTTTTCTCATGTCTTAGTATTGAAAGTTAACATGGGCTTATATTTACTTAAAACCCCTTTATCATATAAAAATAAGAGATTGTATTAGGGGTAATGATGGGTGATGTTGTTGATCAATCCTTGAATAAGGATGATTGTTATTATAGATGATTGTGAATGTCATTGATTTGATACAAGCATAGGCTTGTATGTGTGGTTTGAATTACATTTGTGAATTATTATGAATACCACACTAATATGTAAGACAATGGTGATGAATAATGAGATGAAAATCTACTTAATGAATGTGTGGTAATTGACGTCGGCTGTCGTGGCCCCGTCAAATTAGTACATTAAAACTAATTAATGTAGTACTAGGGTTTCAACCTAGGTCGTTCTCTCAAGGATCAACACTAAAATTTAGGAAAATCAAGTCTTAAACTAATTTTTAACAAACCAAAATAAAACAACTAAAATTTATTTTTACAGACAGAAGTTCAACAACATACACTGGGGGGTTTGTTTGATTGTCACAGAAATTTAAAACAGAATACAAAATACAAAATGAGTGTAGAATAAGTAAATAACGAACGATTGATTTTCTTGGAGTATTGTAATTTATTTTATCCTTGGATTTGAAAAGGTTTCTATACACTTCCTTACTGTCAATCCCTTAGTTCAATTTGAATTAATCAACTAAGCGTCTTTTAATTCATAATTCCTTTACTTTCATAAAATGAAGATTTTAATCAAGCATCCTAATTAAGCAAAAGGAGTCAAGATTTTAAATTCTAGGAATTATTGAACATACATAGAACATCGCCTACATACATAATCTAACTTCAACGTTATGGAATTAAGCAAACCACAACTATCAAGATCGATTTTGAAACATTCATTAAGCATGTATATTTCTTAATCTATCTTCATATATATTTTTATTATTTACTCCTAACTGTCTAATTAAATTGATTAAGCATACAACTTAATTAAACCGAATAGACATTAAATAATTGAGCTAAAATTATGAAGAGTTTAACAACAAGGAAATATATTAAAAATCAAAACCTCAAAAATAATATTACATTAATCTCCAAGAAAATCAATCTAAGGGTTTTAGCCCTCCATAATTAAAACAAAATAAAAACCAAACCCGGAATGAAGTTCTCCCGAATTCTTCTGTTGTCCACTGCTACTCTGCTTCAGAATTTCCTCTGACTCCTCTCTGTTTCCTATTTCCTTCCTAACTCTGAACACTTATTCCTTCTGACTCTTTGCTATTTATACTGTCATTCTCCCTGCTTTTATTATGCGTTGGCCATCACAAAATGGGAACCCATTCCAGCTTGTTTTTGCTCTTTTCATTCACGTTAAATGTGACCCATTTTATGCTGTTTTTGCTGTCCAAATTCCATCAGCCTTTCCACGTTAATATGCTGGCCAAAATCACTACTGCTTTCTGTCCCACTTTCTCTTATTTTTCAGCAGCTTTTTCACTTAAAATTTTTGTTGTTTTGTGCCTTTTTTTTCTTGCTGTTTGCTGTCCCATTTCTTGCTGTTTGATGTTTTGTTTTCTTGCTATTTTTGCTGTCCACTTTTCATTTCCAACAGCATATTCACGTTGAATGGCAATTGGCAAAGGCAAGTGCTTCAATAAATTAATTGGTAATGGGTCCTTGTTGAGTGTAGTTGTTGAAATTATTTTGTGACCAATTAATTGCATGAATTATTGGTACAAAGGGCCTTTGTTGACCGTGACAAGAAAGTGGTGGCTTTTGTGACATTGAAACCAATTTTGACTTGGTCAAAATTTATTTGCCCATTGCTGCAGCGTGAATGATTCCTCTTGAATCAATTTGGATCCAATTTTGACTAAGTCAAAATTGGATTTTTGGAACCAATCAATTTTCTTCCTAATATAATGCATGACCGTGTGAAGGATTGTCCATTGGCCATTGCATTTCACGTTAATACACTAGTGAAAGTTGGAATTTAATTTGTTTAATTTTTTTATGCATGGACAAGGCTTTAACAATTTCACATTAATATACTTGTCAAAGAAAAGTAATTAATGTGAATTTGTACTTGAAGGAGAGTGATTTATTTGCAAAGTAACCAAGAAGCTTCCAATAATTTGATAACCTGTAAAATAAAATAAAATCAAATTAAACTTAGTTAATTCAATAGATTTTATTTTAGGATGAAATCTTAATTTATTTTAAACATACTAATTGATACAAAATAAACAGAAATAGTAGAAATTAAAAACAGCAATCACTAGTAAACAGTAACAGTAAAAGAAAACAGAAATCATAAAATTCAACACTCAATAGTAACAATAAAAATAAGAAAACAGTGATTACTAACAAATAGTGAAATAAAAATTATAAATGGAGATTACTAACAAATTACGCTAAAACACATTTATTAAGATTTAACAGTAAATAAAACAGACAAACAGAGTAAGTAATTAGAGGTAAAAAGATACGTCATCAAATACCCCCACACTTACTCTTTTGCACTCCTAGGCAGAATCAGAATAAAAACAAGTTTCACACTTTATTGAAAACATCAAAAATTTAAATATATTAAACACACAGAACTGGCATGCTTTTCATGAAATCTTAGGAATATACAGAGAAACAAGAGTTTTCAACATGTAAGATACAAAGCATCAAGATATGCATAAAAATCATCCAAACATTTAGACATGTGAGAATTAAATTAAACTGAAAGGAAAATCATAAGTGACAGAACCTCACAAGACATACTCTCAACTCTCAAGTGTTTTGGGTTTGTGTATACTCTCAAAATATTTCCTAAAAAATAGACAGTCCAAAAATTTGGCAAGTTTCTCAATTCCACAATCAACACAAATGCATGTATAGATCAACAGGGCTTTCCAAGGTTGTAATGTGGCCAAGGTTAAAGTAGGTGGAAAAAAATTTTTGGAAAATAAGTTTAAATACCAAAAAGAATGATGGAGCAATTAATTTAACTGGCAAACAGTGAGGGTAAAACATTTACTGTATCATATTTGGTCGTAATCATCAAGAAATTTTATTTTATTATTATTTTTTTTCATTTATTTATCAATATATTATTTTTTTATCTGATTGCATAACACTTGAAACATGAGTTGGAACTCTTTTTTTTGTACACCCCCACACTTATTTGAATGCCTGTTTTTGACTTGATTCTAAAGCTCCAATATATTCCTTAAGGTAGGTATATTTTTGGTGACGAGGCACCCTATGTGGCGGGCCTAGTGGGCGGGCGGCTCTGTGATGAGCAAGTTACCTCGATGTCCGACGGGGCACGACTCTCTTGATGTGTGTTCGGGAGGGGCCCGTAGCACTTTTGGCAAGTGAGGCCATGTTGTTGATCCACAAGTCACGGGGTGACTAGTGCTACATATGGGCGATGCGGTTTAGTACCAGTAAAATATGATGTTTAGCATGCATGAATTAAGATATAAGTGTACACTTTTACTACTGCAGTAGAGGCATAGTAGCACACCTATGCTTGACCCAAAATTTGGTGTTTATTCCCACAGTCGAATCCGCATTTGTTATTAATTCCATTGTGCGTATGCATTAGCCATAAGAGCATTTGCATATAGCATGGAGATATGCCAGATGGTGATGATGATTAAGATTGTGGTGTGGTGTTGGTGAAATGGGTAATTAATATACCTAAAAGACCACGTAAAAGTAATAAATGATATGAATATTTGAAACGATATTGAATATGACGATATGTATATTATGGCCTAATGTAATGAATGGCGTATTTGTTTATGATTGATGATAACAATGTTAGCCCGTGGTGGCTTTGAGAAAAGACCCGAATGGTCGATGTTGATGATGTTAGCCCGTTGTGGCATTGGAATAGATGTATATATGCCTACTTTGCTATGACTTGGTTAATGAATATGAAATATGTATATGTTGTTAAATTAACAATTTATGATGATCATTGATGTGTTTAGCAAAGCATACATGATGTTGATATGCATATGCACATAATTTCAATTGTATTCATATCGTCATTTGAAATGTATAACTCATTCTCCCATGTGGTCTACTTTTTAGTATTAATGCAGGGATGTCATGGGAAGAGAACATTTTTAAAGAAAAGCTTTTGTGAAGGTAAAATAGTGGTAATGGAATGCCTTGACCGGCAGCGATTGTAATTTATTGAATTGTGAATGAATATACATGATAGTGTTGATATTTATTGATATTGGTGGATGTATTACGAATAATGATATAAGTGGATATTGTATTGGTATTTGGGGGTATTTGGATTCATACCCACTTGATGAATAAAATGATGTTGGATATGTAGCCCATTTTGGGAATGTATAAGTGTTGATGACATATGTCTTGAGGTTGAATCGGATATGACCAACTATGGGATATGGGTATTGGAGATGTATGATGCATGACCATATAGATATGTATATACATATATATTAGGCATTGCATGCTCATGTGATTATGTAAAATGATAATGGTTGTCTATTAAGCTTGTGATATGCTTTTGCATGCTTTACCGAGCCTTTTCTCATATCTTTATATATGGGACTAGGCGTGTGCCCGGTATACACATTCTTTTTCCTCTATAAAACTCTGTTATTTTGTATACCGTTATGGGTAAAGTATTTAACGATCAGGTTATAGATCATTAAATCTCACCCTTCGGTCTTTTGTGATTCGGGTCTTGATGTAATCGTGGTGGTGTTCTCAAAATATTTCAAACGTGAAAAATTGACTCGCATTTTTATTAATTAATTATCTTGATTACATCGGTATTCGGGTCCAGAGAATCAGGGGGTTACAAGCTGGTATCAGAGTGTATTTTGCTCTGAATTAGATTTGTTAATTATCATCAGAGTATGGTTACTATGCATTAAAATTGATATCATGGATGATTGGAGCATCATTGCTTAATAGTGAGACATTTTTGGTGACCATTGGAGTGTGTTTCTCATTGTTGGAATATGGTTGCTTTATATAAACTTAAGAGTGATAATTATCTAGAGGATGATGATATGTTGAAGTATTGATTGCCTTATATGGACTTATGAATGACTAGTTGTCTAAGAATTATGAACTGATTATAAAGGCATTATTGCTTATTGAGGATTCTTTATGAATCATTAAAGTTGGGTTGTGATTGATGTTTATGGTAATATGCCATTATCATTGAGGTTGTGTGATGCACTTGTGGAGCATAGTTGCTCCTAGGAAAACTTAATGAAATCATGAAACTGAATACATATGGATGAATTCCTTAATGTGATTGATATGGTTGTTTGTGTAAGTCCGGCCAAGTTTCTTACACTATTTCCTTCGAATAATGAATACATTGATATTATGCATTTGAATATTGATATATTGAGTATGACTTAAATTGACGATGAATTTATACCATGTGTGATCATGGATACAGTATGTTAAATATGAATTGATTTGATGATGGACCTATGCCATGTGTTAATCACGGATAGGAGATATTAAGAGTGGATTGATATGGTAGTAGGCCATGAATGTTGAGACCTTGGAATATGTGTTGGAATTAAATTGTTGTTTAGGTCTCTTGTGTGATTCATGCTTGTGGCTTATGGCCAAAGTATGCTTGTTGAATATAATTACCTTACATGTTGGAATTGATTAAATAAATGATGGGTTATGCCATTTGTGAAGGATGGATTTTATATCCTTTGGCACAAGAACCTTATATATTATATGACACAAGTAATTTGTTGTATCTCCCTAGATTGGGACATGGATAAGTGACAAGATTATGAATGTGAGATTATGTTGGCACATGATTGGGGTTATGTCTCGGTTTTATATTTTTGAACCGAGTGGATGGTTAACTTAGTTATGACCCACTAAGTATGGTAACCCTGGATAACCCAATGTGATCTTGTAAGATCGAACCTTTTAGGATTAGACCCTATGGTGGTCTAGGCTCTATGATGTTTCTATGAGCCATGTTTATTGACTTTATGTGTTGTGGAAGTATTCCATGAGGAGTACTAGGCGACTCTTGAATTTTCTAAGCCTAATGATAACTTGAATTTTATGAACGATTGAGCCGTAGTGAAATAAAATATGAACTGAGTTGTTGAGGCTAGAGCCGATGTGTGATTGGATTAGAAATGTAAACGTAAACCCCTATGTACTTGGTGAATAATGATGATGAATTTGGGGTATGACTTAGCATTGGCTATGATGAAAAATTTTATGATATGACTTTGGGCTAAATTACGTGCCCTTGACATTATGATTATTAGATCATTTATGGATGTAGAGGTAATATATGTGAACATGAATTGGTAAATGGAGTTTAATTCTGTAGATACCTTTCTTTTTGTTTTAAAAAGGAATTATATTAGTGATAGAAACCACATACCGATGTGACACAATGTGAATCGTATGTCCCGTATATGGACTTCGGCTATGATAAATGAGGAAACCTACTAGTGTGGGAGATTATTATATGATTGTGGACCTTATTTTGATCTTGGGAGCATGTATTTGATATGAGTTTGGTGAATTGATTAGGCTTGAATCGAATTACAACTGACAATGTACGAATTAGACAGATGATTACTAAGTTATTTGACAATAACTTTGGATGGATGAAGTCCAATGGTGGGGTGATTACCCTATGATGATTGGAAATCTATAGTTGATATCTCAATATATGGTTAAGGTTATTGATACTTGATGATTTGTACGATGTGATTTGTGTCGGATGGTGTATATTGGCAATAACTGATGTGAGTATAGTGGTTGTGGACTTGTGTAAATTATTACAAGGTCTTGTACGAGGTGATATTACTTGAATTAATATAAAATATGTGAGTGATAAAAACATAAAGGTACTTATCCTGATATGTCTCTACATGCCATAGGCATTATGACAACATGCACTTATGCGCCGATCTCATGTGTTTGTGGTAACCACTACGGGATTGGGACGCCTTCCTATATGTCGGATGCAACAACACATAGACCGGGCAATTGTGGTGTTGTAACTGCTTACGGTGAATATGTTGAACCTATCTAGAGGTACGGGATCAGAATATGAGAGTTGTGATGAATAGACTGAGAATCGATGAGTGGTGACTCATTTTGGGTATATAGAACCTTATGCTAGGACAAAGAGATGACGACAGTCATGTCCTGCCGGACTTTGGGAAGTTCGATATTACTTCATGGTGTCATTAAATCCTATTGGTGCGTGGCCGAAGTGTGGCCTTACGATATATACCGATGTTAAACTTCAAGGACGAAGTTTCTTTTTGGTGGGGTGGATTGTAACATCTCGGATTTTAAAGGAAATAGATTTATTGAATAATGGTAATTAATTATTTAGGGTTCAATAATTGTGGGAGAATTAATTTGACATTAGAGGTGAATTATCAGTAAACTAAAATTTACTGGAACTGGGTGTTTTAATAGACGATGTGGGACCCACTTGGTCAAATTAAATATTTGATGGGTCTAGGATGTTTAGAAAATTATTATGGTTATAGTAGTATGATTAAAATAATTTTAGGTGATGAGGAAATAATTATTCGGACCCAACGTATATAAATAAACGGGAAAATACAAAAAAATTGGAATTAAAAGAAAAACCAAAAATCCCATTTCCCCTCTTATTTCCACCGTGACCTCTTTCTCCCTCTCCCATTTTTGCTTTTCATGCTATTATACAATGGTTAAAGGATTTTATAATACAATGGACAAAAGGACATGGATGCATGGCTTTGCCCAATGGGTAATGACCAATTTTTGGTCACCTTTTTCCCCTCCCTTTCTCCAAACCGTGTAGCCCTCTTCTTTATCCCTTCTCTCTCAATTTTTCTTCTTCTTCTCTTCCTTCTTCATTGCCCAACCGAACCCACCTCTTCCTTTTCCCTTCTCTTGCCAAACTTTATGATAAGCTTGGATTTGTGAGGCATTTATGGAGCTTGGAAGCTTTGCAATGATCATCTCCCTCTTCTTCACTCCTATTTTCGTTTGGGTATTTGCATAGGCTTGAGGTAAAGGTTTCCTACCTCTTCATTATTTCATTATGGTTTTTGAGTTATTGGGTTGAAATGATAATGTTAGAAACTTGGATTGTTAAGGAAAATGATGAACCCTAGGTTTAAATGCTTGGAAATGAAACCCTTGATTTATGGCTTTGTGATTATGTGAGATTAAGAGGTTATAATGAGGTTATTATGATAAAATAAAATTGGATTGAAGTTTGATAAAGATTGTTGATTATTGTTAGTAAATCTAGAGAGAAACCCTAAGTATTGATGATTTGGGGATTTCTTACCCACTTGATGATTTTGATGATTATGAATGCTTTTGAATGAGTTATATAAGGGGAATAAATTGTTAGGAGCATTGGGATTGGTTAATGAGGTTGGTGAAATTTTAAACTAAGTTCATGAGATTGTGTATGATAATATGTGCATGTTGGTAGGCATGATGATTTAAGGAATTAATCTTAAGAATGGGTAAATGATGATCAATGTTGAGTGTTGTTATTGTGATAGAGAGATAATAATGGAGGATGACCATTGATGATGGATAAATGAAATAAGATGGATATTTGATTTGGTGGAGTCTTAGACCTTGATGTATGCCATTTTGAAATAGTTGAATTGGTGATGGTCTTAGATGGAGCCAAGAGGCTTATAATGAGTTTGAATAAATTTTGATGATGGTTAAATGATTCATGTAATGATTTGGAAGCCTTAAGGATAAGGGCCATAGTATTGTTGTTGTTGGATTTGTTTAGCCCTTTAAGATTTAGAGAATCTTGGTTTTGGGAAAAGGATTCCCGAAGCCTAACATGAGCGTATAAATTGGGTTTAGACAAGTCTAGGACTTGATAATGAGTTTTAAGAGATGATGCCTTATGATGGTATATTAATAGCATGTATATATATATTTGTGATAGGATTATGTTTTGGACGATGACGCGGAACGATCGAGGCAATCAGAGCACTTGGATTGCGGTTCTTCTCTCGAGGTGAGAGAGGAGTTTACATTTCAATTGCATGAGTGAAAAATTGTTAATTATGTTTATGTGTGAACTTATGCAATGCCTTGCCATGAAAGTATTAAAAGTTTGAATTGATGAAGTGATGAATGATAGGCTTGACAAATTGTTGAATTTTGGAAATTTTATATATATAGATATGAGATAGTGATGAATGGTTAGTGGTCCCTTGATGGGAATTGATGCATTGTAATGAAAGACCCATATTGAAATGAATTATAGATGGTTCGGGTCATATTGTAGTTCACAAAGTGTATTTTTAATGCATAATCATGGAAGTGAAGGGCTCAAATAGAGTTTTATGTGATTTTGATGGCATGGAATAGTCCCAATAGCCCATATATGTAGTTTATGACTTGTAGGAATTAGAATAGGCAAATTTTAATGAGAATTGACCCTTGAGTTGCCTAAAAATGTTATAAATTGAGTTAAACACATTTATGCGCATAAGTCCCTCAATTTTAAGAATTTTTGAGTGAGGCCAGTGGCCACGCGTCACAAATGATGTGTATTTATTGGGGTTAAAATTTCGTAGCATTTAGAGTTCACATTAGAAATTTAGGGGGGTTAGAAGTTGAAAAATCATGTGTTTCTGCATAAAAACAGCAGCAGGGCTGTCTTAAATCGATTCAAGACTCTTTGAATTGATTCAAGAGGTGTTGTTTTCACTGTTTTGGGCTCTAGGGGCATTTGAATCGGTTCATACGAGTTTGAATCGATTCAAGTCCCTATGTTTGTCAAATTTTGAGATTTTAGGACTCTTGAATCGATTCATACGAGCTTGAATCGATTCATGGCCCTGTTATGGCCACTATCATGCTGTTTTTTTCCAACTGCTCTATTTTCTTTGCTGTTTTTGGCCCGTTTGGGCATCTTAATGACATTTTAGGCCTCCAAATTCTCCATTAAAGTTGTAGATAATTGTGTTACAAAGGTGTGAGAATTGGTCTCACATTAATTGGCGTTTTCTAACTCTCATTAGGAATAAAACACCGAACTTACTACGTCATTAAAATTCAAATTTAAGAGGGTTTTCAACCCAACTTTTTATGGTGGTCAAATTGGGACTAATAGGTGATAATTGTGACATGTCCCATTATTATTAAGACTAAAAGTGAGCTTTTCTCGTGTCTTAGTATTGAAAGTTAACATAGGCTTATATTTACTTAAAACCCCTTTATCATATAAAAATAAGAGATTGTATTAGGGGTAATGATGGGTGATGTTGTTGATCAATCCCTTGAATAAGGATGATTGTTATTATAGATGATTGTGAATGTCATTGAGTTGATACAAGCATAGGCTTGTATGTGTGGTTTGAATTACATTTGTGAATTATTATGAATACCACACTAATATGTAAGACAATGGTGATGAATAATGAGATGAAAATCCACTAAATGAATGTGTCGTAATATTTATGAATGATATGTAATGATGTGATGCCATTGTGGTTGATCGCAAGTGTCGACTTGCATGTATGATATAAAAAATATGTAAAATGTGTTGTAATGAAATGCCACATTTAAAACTTGAAATCAATGGCTAAAACCAACAATGATAAAATCCACTAAGGTGTGTATGGTGGTGTTGGTGATTATGATGATGATGATTGATGAGTGGCATGACAGGATGCATAGTGTGAGAATGCATTGATTGGCATTTGCATCCCTGGCATATCATACTCTGTCTATGTGGAATGTTAGGGGTGACTAGTGCTACATATGGGCGATGCGGTTTGGTACCAGTAAAATATGATATTGAGCATGCATGAATAGAGATATAAGTGTACACTTTTACTACTGCAGTAGGGGCATAGTAGCACACCTATGCTTGACCAATAATTTGGTGTTTATTCCCATAGTCGGATCTATATTTGTTATTAATTCCATTGTGCATATGCATCAGCCATAAGAGCATTTGCATATAGCATGGAGATATGCGAGATGGTGATGATGATTCAGATTGTGGTGTGGTGTTGGTGAAATGGGTAATTAATATACCTAAAAGACCACATAAAAGTAATAAATGATATGAATATACGAAACGATATCGAATACGACGATATGTATATTATGGCCCAATGTAATGAAAGGCGTATTTGTTTACGATTGATAATAACGATGTTAGCCCGTGGTGGCTTTGAGAAAAGACCGGAATGGTCAATGTTGATGATGTTAGCCCGTTGTGGCATTGGAATAGATATGTATATGCCTACTTTGCTATGACTTGGTTAATGAATATGAAATATGTATATGTTGTTGAATTAACAATTTATGATGATCATTGATGTGTTTAGCAAAGCATACATGATGTTGATATGCATATGCACATAATTTCAATTGTATTCATATCGTCATTTGAAATGTATAACTCACTCTCCCATGTGGTCTACTTTTTAGTATTGATGCAGGGATGTCATGGGAAGAGAACATTTTTAAAGAAAAGCTTTTGTGAAGGTAAAATAGTGGTAATGGAATGCCTTGGCCGGCAGCGATTGTAATTTATTGAATTGTGAATGAATGTACATGATAGTGTTGATATTTATTGATATTGGTGGATGTATTGTGAATAATGATATAAGTGGATATTGTATTGGTATTTGGGGGTATTTGGATTCATACCCACTTAATGAATAAAATGATGTTGGATATGTAGCCCATTTTGGGAATGTATAAGTGTTGATGACATATGTCTTGAGGTTGAATCGGATATGACCAACTATAGGATATGGGTATTGGAGATGTATGATGCATGACCATATAGATATGTATATACATATATATTAGGCATTGCATGCTCATGTGATTATGTAAAATGATAATGGTTGTCTATTAAGCTTGCGATATGCCTTTGCATGCTTTACTGAGCCTTTTCTCATATTTACATATATGGGACTAGGTGTGTGCCCAGTATACACATTCTTCTTCCGTTGTAAAACTCTGTTATTTTGTATACCGTTATGGGTAATCTATATAACGATCCAGTTATAGATCATTAAATCTCACCCTTCGGTCTTCTGTGATTCGGGTCTTGATGTAATCATGGTGGTGTTTTCAAAATATTTCAAACGTGAAAAATTGACTCGTATTTTTATTAATTAATTATCTTGATTACATCGGGATTCGGGTCCGGAGAATCAAGGGGTTACAAATGTCATTGCCATCACATTGGAAACCAAATTCATATGTCCAAATGTCATACATTGTCATATTCAAAAGAATTGGCCAATTTACATAATCAAAAGAATAGGGACTCGATTTATAAAATAATAGATGACAATATCATCATAACTATCAACATCATCATATATCATTTACATTATCAGCCAAGGCATTTTATTATCACTATTTTACCTTTACACAAAAGCATAATTTTACAAAACAAGATCATCTCATCCTATGTAGGGTCTTACATCACAATGCTAAAAAGAGACACCATGGGAGGGTGAGCATTACATTCAAAATGATGAACTTACACACTTGTGATTATTTGTACATGCATATAAATCACTCATGTGCTTTGCAACATAAGCACCAACATCATCAAAATCATCAATCTTTGTCATCACAGACATACATAAGGATCTTGAATTAAACTCATAGCAAGCATATACACAACCACAATTCTTTTCCTTCATCACAATGGACTATCACAAGAATTTTTATAGTTTTCATCTTAATGTTCATCATGATCAATTCTTTTGTCTAATTTAAGGTTTTTAATCACCTTTTTATCCATCATCTTTCAAGATCTTAATCTTATATCGGCATATCTCTGAGCTATATTCAAATGCTCTTAAACTAATGCATATGTAGAAGAAATTATATTCAATAATTATGGATCTGACTGCAGGAATAATCACCAGTATGGGTTTATATTATAGTATCATCTCAACATAATGTGTACACACATATAACACTGGTCATTTTACTATGATAAAATAACATACAAGATGCTATAGAGATGATGTTATGGGTCAACCATGATTCCTCACCATGGCAGTTGTGATTCAACAGAACCACCAGGGAAGTCATGCTCCTCAAAGAGCCACCCAACTAGGTCAACCATATGAAATCCCTCGTGATTACACATGTGCAGCTTCATGATTCGACTATAGAATCACTAAGGTAATAAATATGCTCATGCACTGAGCCGCCCTCTCACTTGGCCAACCCGTGGAACCCCGAACATTCCAAACTGGGAAGCTAGACAGATATGCCATGGATGCAAATGCAAATGTAGATCATATGAATTCTCACACTAATGTATCCTACCATGCCATTCATCAACCATCAATCATTATTCTCATCATTATCAGCACTTTTTTTAGTGGATTTTAGTTTCACATAGTCTTGCCATTTTTTCGATGTTCAACTGTGGTATTTACTTTCTCTTTTAACAACTTACTTTCAACATTATTACAAGCATACAATAATACCAATCATAATGGCATCAACAACCTTTATTAATTTTCATCACCACTCATTGGCTTGCTACACAACAACAATTCTTTCAATTTCATTATCAAGCATCAATATTTAAT
This sequence comes from Clitoria ternatea, assembly GCA_037962975.1. Lineage (NCBI taxonomy): Eukaryota > Viridiplantae > Streptophyta > Magnoliopsida > Fabales > Fabaceae > Clitoria > Clitoria ternatea. The sequence goes on from CM075669.1 coordinate 186,743,896, forward strand.
GCTAGTGGTGAATCATTTACAATTTCACAACAACCCATAGGCATATTTTTATAATAATACATAGGCACACATTTGCCCAATCTTCATCACATTTATCAATCTACCATAAGAGGCACACCACATATTCTAAATGCATCAAACATATTTGTCAAATAATAAACAACAAGGTCATATAATCCAATCAGTCACAATGATCATAGCAAGGTAAATATGATTTATCATACTATACAACAATTATCAAGTCATTTAATTCATGCATTTAAAGCATAAAACTCCTCTCATACCTCAAGAGAAGAAATTCAGGTGATTTGACGGTCTCGCCTAGTCCACCATATTAAGCCCTACATTTAATATATATTGAAACACAATCAATTGCTTAGCCAATCATCAATTTTAATCTTAAATGCACAAATAATTATACTCATGATTTCCAATATGTTAAAAATTAGGCATGGCAAAAAAATCCATCCCCGCGGGTAACCGCACCGCACCGCCCCTGTTTGAGTGGGTTTTCCCCGTTTTGTTGGTTTCAGAAACGGGGATGGTTTTTACCCCGTAGGAAAAAGTCGAGGACGGGGGTTGGGATGGTAAAACTAGTATCCACCCCGCCCCCGTCCCCGTCCCCGCCCGACATACTTAAATTACTTAATACTCTTAATATATATTACAAGAGATGATTTATTAGAGAATGTTTAATAATTGTGTCCAAGATGATTTATTACTATTTTTATTATTGTATGTAAAAGATTTCATACTTTTATAGAGACAACAACAACTTTTAAAATACTTGATAAGGAATTTTTTTTTATAAAAACGGGGATGGGGACAGGGACAGGTTTCCCCGATCCTGACTGGGGACGGGGATAGTAGTCATTTTATCTCGCTCGATGGGTATCGGGGACGGGCATGGTTAGGGTCTTGGATAACGGGGATGAGGATGGTAGGAGTCAGACCCGTCCCCGAACCGCCCCGTTGCCATGCCTATTCCAAATATTTTCTAGGTCTTGGTTTCACATTTTATTAGGTTTCGGGAATTCCTTTCCCTTAATCAATGTTTTCTAACACTTAATTAGTTAGACTCAATATTCTCAAGATACCAATTAACATCATCCTCTTCACCCATCATCCATAATGTGTTCTCAATGTTCCATAATGCCTCATTATAATTGTTCATGTCATTCACACTAAGAAACACCTTCCACCGTATGTAATAGCCTTAGCCCTCATTACGTTTTCTTAGTTCCTCCAACTTTTACCACCAATAATTCATGCCATACATTACAAAATTCATTTCCATAGTTATTAACTATTCTCATGGCAATAAATCACATTTTCCCTAATTTTATCATAATCCATATTTTTCCAAAACCTAGGGTTTTTAACTAAAATCATCAACAATAAATTCCATCAATTTTCATTCATCATTTCAAGTATATTCTAGACCATAATTTGGTGTACTACAAGCTCATCATAAAACCCATTTTCTCATAGTCATTTAGCCTAAGGTTTCCAAGATTCATTCTTAGTTCTCTACATAACAACAATAAAACCACAATTTCCATGCTCCAAGAGTTCCAAAATAATGAATGGAAATAACCAAAATGGAAAAGTACCTTACCTTATGTCTAAGCTAGAAGGAGAAAATAAAGATAAGCAATGGATGAAGAAGATAGAGAAATGAGTAGAAATAAGCCCCATTGTCCAATTAGTGCCACATGAATCAAGTTTTTACAAGAAATTTTGGGAAATGGACATACAAAGACGGGTGCACGGTTTTGAGCTTTGGAAGGGGAAGAGAAAATGACAAAAATGAAGAGATTGAAGAAGACAACAAAAAGCACCGTGAGATGGAGAAGAAAAGGAGATGTAAAAAATGTCTTTTCTTTCACCTCATCTTGGCTATTCATCCAATCAAATGGTCCATGTTCATTCACTTTTTGTCCAATGGTATATCATGTGTTTTTATCTAATGGGTAATAAAATGAAAAAAAAAGAGCATCATTGTCACGAAAATATCATATGAAATGAGAAGCACTTTGAATTTTCCTTAGTTCCATTATCGCTTGTATTTTCACTAACTGTAAACATGTTTAATGTCCGTATAAATTCTTTCTCAATTAATTTGAACATAACCTCATACTCATTACAATTATCTTATTATATTAAGCCTATCAAATGCCCAAAATAATTTAATGGGTCTCACATCATCAGTTAAAATATTTGGTTTTAGTAAATTTTATTTTACCGATAAATCATAATTAGTATTTAATTAATTATCCTACATGTTCTAGGTGTCAAAAAATTAATTATTTTCATATTTATATTTTATTTTCAAAAATTTTGGGATGTTACAAGGGTTGCTACAATAGGTTAATATGACTATGCCTTTGAAACTTTTGACCCATGCTAGTGTAGCTTTAACATTTGTACTGGTGTAGGGTTTTTCTTACGCTAGTGTGACCACTCTTGCATAGTTAAGTTTGTTAAGAACACATGGTGTTTGCTAAATGTACCTGTCATTTTAGTTTTGACATAATTGTCATTTGATAGTGAATGACGTGATTGCACAATATCATCAATACCCCTTTGTCACGACCGGGGTCCCGGCGCACGACACGGACTGGTTAAAGACAATAAAAATGAATGAAACTACATTGGAATGAGGCCCTTAGACATCCAAAAAAAATAAAGGGTTCAGAGAGTCGCCACTAATATTTATCAAAGAAAATATCAGAAAAACCTTTAAATAGCACTGGTTTTTTAAAATAAGATTCTGTTTAGTACGGGAGTCGAATTACAGGAGGGGAAGGTTTTAGCACCCCACACTGTCCGTCCTAAAACGGTTACCCACATTGATCATGTATAATTTTTTAGAAAAAATAATTATTAAATATTTCACCCTTCATAAAAAAACAATAATGATAAATGTTATTTACAGACATATACATAATAACGAGTACATTTTTTAAAAAATATAAAACAAAATTAAATATAAAATACATCACCTAAATTTTCATCATTTTTTAGTTCAAAGAAAAAAAATAAACAAATAAGTGGTTAAAAGACAGTAAAATAAATAAAAAATACAATGAGACGTCTCGTCTCCATTATTTTCTAGTAAATAAAAAAGACAATCCATTGATTTTATTGGGAAATATATGGTTCATAAAAAAACAAATAAATAAATGAAAAGGTAAAAAAGGAATAGACATAAAAAGGAAAAAAGTGAAATTAAATACATCCATATGAAAATAAAGAAATATATACACTTAAGTAATTAAAATTAACAAATGAAACTTATTCAATTATTTTTCTAAAAAAATAAGATTAATAAGATGTCTCATTTAAATTAATCTCATTTCAAACTCAATAAATAAAATGGGTACTTATGTAAAGAAACAATTCAAAAATTATCAAACAAATAAAATAATATGGGTAGATAAGAGAAAAATGAAAAGATAAATAATAATAAGTAAATAATTATTTAAAACTAAACTCAAGAAATTGTATATATATGAAGCATAAAATTAAATGGTTATGTAAAAGATAATTTCAAAATTACTATAGAGTAAATAAATAAGGTAAAAAAAATAAAGGATGGAAGAATAAAGTATTGAAAAATAAAATAAAAGTGCAAAAAATAAAAAAATTAAAAAATGAAGATAGAAGCGTAAGAAAATAAATGAACAAATAAATAACTACAGGAAAATAAAATATAGGAAAAAATAAAATGCAATAAAACAAATAAATAAAAATAACAATGCAGTAAGATAAATAAATAAAGATAAAAGTGTAGAAAAATAAATAAATAAAAATAAAAGTGCAGAAAAATAAGTAAATAAAAATAAAAGTGCATAAAAATAAATAAATGAAAATAACAGTGCAGGAAAATAAATAAATAAAATAAAAGGATAGAAAATTAAATATATAAAAATAAAAGGCAGAAAAATAAATAAATAGAAATAAAAGGGCAGAAACATAAATACATAAAAATAAAGGGGAAGAAAAAAAATAAATAAAAATAAAAGGGCAAAAACATAAATATTTAAAAATAAAGGGTAAAAAATAAATAAATAAAAATAAAAGGGCAGAAAATAAATAAATAAAAATAAAAATACAAAAAATAAATAAATAAACTAATAATTACAGAAATATAAAGTGCGGATAAATAAAGTACAGAAAAATAAATTAACAAAAATGAAAGTGAAAAAAAGTAAATAAAGGAAAATAAAAGTGCAGAAAAGTAAATAAATATGAATAAAAGTACAAATAAATAAATAAATAAAGATAAAATTCAGAAAAATAAATAAACAGATAAATAACTGTAGAAAAATAAAGTGCAGGAAAATAAAGTGCGGGAATGTAAGTAAAGAAAAATAAAAGTGTAGAAAAATAAATAACAATTAAATAAAGACAAATAAATAAAGATAAATAAATATTCTTGTATTAATAAAAAATACCTTAGTACAAAAACAATTAAAGAGGAACCAGAACAGAAGTCGGGAAATCAATTTCGTGTGGATTTCCTTTGCTTTTGGCTTCGTTTGGACTCAATTCAAGAGTGTTTGGACACCGGTTACAACACTTAGACAGTATTTTGGCTCACAAAACTCACATACTAAGACATACTAGAATGATACACTCATTTTCCTAACAATAATTACATAACATAATTTTAGGAAACAAAAACTTCTAAGAAATCTCTCAACAATTTAACACTCTTTCACCTCTTTTTTCTTTTCCTCTCAAATACCTTAACATCATCTTCTATTTATAGAAGAAAATTGGCCTTGGATTCCCCAAAAATGACATCACTTTCTTGCTTTTCCAAATTATCCAAATTTGATGTCAATTTCCCCAATTTTCTCCAATTATCCAACCAAATTGGGTCCCACAATAACAAATCCACCGAAACTTCTCTTTTTCTTTTTTTTATTTTCATTTTTTTAGGTTTTTTGGCCCATTTTTGGTTTTTTGACTTTTTTTGGACCCTTTTTTTGGGCTCATTTTCGTTTTTTTTTTCAGATCTGATTTTTTTGGGCCTTTTTTAAAATTTTAAAAAATTTTAAAAAAAAATTTGAATACAAATAAGTAATCACTTACTCTTGTGGAAACATAAATTATTTATTACACATGTGGCCATAAATAAAATATCCAATAAAGATAGACCACTACCCACGCTACAAGGAGCAAGAAGGTAGTCACCAAACATCGTTTCCCCTCCCTTATCCTTTCCTCTTCGCTTCGGCAATTGTTGGCCATTGCTTGAGAAAAATTATGGAAGAAGGTTGATGAAAGGAGAGGTGTGGTAGGAAATGAAGAGAGATTGACTATTTATAGAAATGGAGAAAGAGTACTATTCCAATGGTCACTATGCACACAGTCACTATGCAATTTTTTTACTTTTTTAAAAAATAAAATAAAAATAAATATACTTTTTTCAATATATATTTTTTCTCTCTTTTTTCTTCTTTTATTAATATATATATATATATATATTTTACCGGACAAAAATAGGTGTTCACAGCTGCCCCTTTTTACTTCTTTTCATGAAAGAATATGAGATTTATTCATATTATTGATGTGAAAAGAAAGTAAAGACGTGAACACCGTTAAGAATTCAAAGAAAATTTGGAGGCTTCTCACAGAAAATAAACTGAGTCTCCCTTAAGTTGAAGGAACTTTGACAATTTAAAGGCGGTATTGGAAGCTTTTGACAAGGAGTGAACAACCAAACGGTGTTACCGCAGGTAATTTGAGGTGATACTTCAGACTTTTCTTTGGGGACAAAATGGTATTCAGGGTTCTAAAAATTCAGGAATATGTCCGATGTTTTTTTTATTGGGAATTAAGTTGCCTAGGGTATGTACTCGAGGCTTTCGAGAGAAAATGACAATTTAGTGGTGTTGGCCTAATATTTGCCCTTGAAAATGGATAGCAAAGGGATGGGTGCTTGAAGTTTTGAAAGAAAATAAATGACACAGGGGTTGCTTCGGCGTGTTTTGGATCAGACGACATAGCTTAAGAATGGGTACCTGAAGCTCTGAAGAAAAATTAATGACATGGGGATGGCCCCGACATGTTTTGACTGGACAATATAGCTTAGGAATTGGTATCTGAGGCTTTGACATGAAATAAATCATTGGGGGATGCCCCGGTGTGCTTGTATTGAAATAGCCCAGGAAAGGATACCTGAGGCTTTGACATGAAATAAATGACTAGGGGGATGCTCCTGACTGATTTTGATTGAGATAGCCACTGACTTCTTTTTCTGTACTAGGAACAGGCATCTCCACTATAGCCTTTACTTTATTGGGATCCACTTCGATTCTTTTCTCACTAACATTGAACCCAAGCAACTTTCTAGAGCTGGCCCCAAAAGTGCATTTAGCCAGATTCAACCTGAGTTTGAGTTTTCTCAGGCGTTCAAAGAGCTTTTGTAGGTCAATCAAGTGACCCTCTTCGGATTTGGATTTGGCAATAATACCATCCACATAGACCTCTATCTCTTTATGCATCATGTCGTGAAATAGAGTTACCATCGCTCTTTGGTATGTGGCACCGGCATTTTTCAACCCAAAAGACATCACTTTGTAACAGAAGGTTCCCCATAAAGTAATGAAAATGGTTTCTTCCATGTCTTCGGGTGCCATCTTGATTTGGTTATACCAAGAAAATCCATCCATGAATGAAAAAATGGAATGTTGGACCGTATTACAAACAAGAACATCAATATATGGTAATGGAAAGTCATCCTTTAGGCTAGCTCTATTCAAATCCTGGTATTCAACACACATTCGTACCTTCCCATCCTTCTTCGGGACCAGAACAATGTTGGCTACCCATTCAGGGTATTTAGAGACAGTCAAGCACCCAACATCCAACTGCTTGGTTATCTCTTCTTTAATTTTCAAGAGCATTTCTAGCTTCATTCTTCTCAACTTTTGCTTTATGGGGACACAACCAGGTTTCAATGGTAACTTGTTTTCAACAATGCAGTTATCTAATCCCGGCATATCCTGATATGACCAAGCAAACATATCACTGAATTCGACCAACAATTCTATTAATTCCCTCCTATGTTTACTACTGAAATAGGTGCCGATCTTGATTTCTTGTTTGTTTTCTTCACTCCCCAAATTTATGACTTCAATGATTTCTAGATGGGGAGAAATTTCTTTAGCTTCTTGATCTAGCAGTCTTAGTAATTCAGGGGAAGTTTCATTGGACTCTTTGTCCTCCTCACTTGTTGGATCAAAATATGATGGTAGAAAGCAATTTTATTATTTTGGGATTCAATTTCAGATCTGCAATTTATTTAATATAAAAAGGCAAAATAAGGAAAACAACAATTGAAGTTAATATTCATTTATTTGAAATGATAAAGGGAACATGCTTTGCCCTTATTAAAATTCATCCTAAGGCTTTAGGCATAACCAAAGGATTTAAACAGAAACCTACAAAGTGAACAATTACTCTGAAGTGAAATTTATGATCTCAGGAAACTCAACGGCTTCCCAATTACACAGCTCAGTATCTGAAGAACAAAGGTAAATCAAGTCTTCTTCCCTCTTCGAATCATCATCGACGATCGCCACTTGGTCTGGAGATGTCAAGCCTGTGCTCCTAAAGCTTTGATAAAGATCACAGATAGGGATCTTTGCAGTTAGGGGTTCTTAATTTTCTAACCATGCAAGTCATTTTTCTCTTTTATCTGCGAAGACCTTCGCTCTTTCCATTGGCGATGGCTGATACCCTAGCCCAAAGCTGTTCTTGTTCTCCTTAACCCATACCGGTTCTACTTCTCCATTAAGCATCTTCCCAAGCCCTTTCCCTGGCTGGAATCTAGATTTCATCATTACTTTAGCCACCATCATAGAAGCTTTGGAAGGACAATCTAGTTGTAATCCTTCACTCACATAAGTGGTATGAGCAATTTCCAATGATTGGAAGGAAGTCTCAAGACTCTCTTCGGCCGCTTCTATGTATGGAGTTGACATAGGCTTGCTAATGAGGAAATCTCCCTCACTAGAAACGATGATTAGCTTGTTATCTACCACAAATTTTAGCTTTTGATGGAGGGTAGATGGAACCACACCGGTAGAATGTATCCAAGGCCTCCCTAATAAGCAGCTATAAGCAGGATTGGTATCCATTACTTGAAACAATACGTTGAAGGTGCATGGGCCCACATGGATGAGGATCTCAATATCTCCAATGACCTCTCTTCGAGTTCTGTCGAAAGCTCTTACTACCATTGAGCTTGGCTTTAAATGTGTCCCATCAAAAAGTAGTTGATTTAAAGTAGACTTTGGCATGATATTCAGAGATGAGCCATTGTCAACTAGGACCTTGGCTAAGATATGATCCCGACACTTGATAGAGATATGTAATGCCCTGTTATGACCTCTCCCTTCAGCAGGTATCTCTTTATCAGTGAAAGTCAAGTAGTCATTTGAGGCAATATGCCCCACTATCCCTTTGAACTTCTCTGGCGAAATATCTTTTGCAACATGTGCTTTATTCAGGACTTTAAATAACCTTTCACGATGTGGTTCTGAATCCAATAAGAGAGATAACAAGGATATTTTTACAAAAGTGCGATTTAACTAGTCGAGGACTTGGTATTCACTTTGCTTAATGAACTTCAAGAATTCACAAGCATCTTCCTCTGTTATTCTCTGGGGAGGGTCTTGTTCTTTGTCTTTACCATGACTTTCTTTTCCACTTACAGGCGCATCCTCCTTTCTCAAGTTTTCAGGAGCATAAATCCGTCCGCTTCTAGTCATTCCACTTGTCTCAGAAATATTGGTTACCAAGGATGACGATTCTTTTAGGAGTTTAGGGATTACATCCACCTCATACTTCCATGGTACTGCATGGGTATCTTTGTATGAAAATGGAGATGGGGTCCTAACTGTCAAGGACAGATGTTGAACAACAGACTGAACACCTTTGTCATAGTAGAGCACTAGAGGCTTTAGTGTACCTAGGATGACTGAGCTAGAGTCGTGTTCTTCTTGGATCATATTTGCACTTTCATGAGGGCGATAGTAAATCTCTACCAAATGGGTATCCAATAATCCTTCCAAGGCATCAAGAAAATTAGGATCAGTGGACACTTGATCAAGATTGAGATTTGGAATTTCGGTTATTATTCCTCTTTTGCAAAGTTGAGTGTATGTCCAAGGAAAAAAGTTTTTCACTTTTGATACTCTTTTAACATGACTAATTTCCTTGTCCTCCGAGACTGCATTTACTCCTGAGGTCCCATTATAACACCCTTGATTTTCTGTACTCGAATCCCGATGTGATCGACATAATAAATAAAAATGCGAATAAATTTTTCGCGTTGGAAAACATTTCCAAAACACCACCATGACCACATCAAGACCCAAATCATAGAAAACCAAAGAGTGAGATTAAAGAACCTATAACTGGATCGATAAATAGTTTGCCCATAAAGGTATACAAAATAACAGAGTTTACAGCGGAAGAAAAATATGTATACCGGGCACACGCCTAGTCCCATATATGAAGATATGAGAAAAGGCTCGGCAAGAATGCAATGGCATATCATAAGCCTAATATACAACCATCATCATTTCACATAATCACATAATCATGCAATGCCTAAGATACAATTATATACTTATCTATATGGTCATGCGTCATACATCATCAATGTTCATATTTATAATAGATCATAACCAGTTCAGCCTCAGATTCATATATCTACTATTAGTACATTATCCAAGTATATATATATATATATTCACAGTTCCTCAATCAACAACAATAATTAACAACATCATGATACCCATCATATACCTAACTCATTAAATCACAATGCTGCCGGCCAAGGCATTCCTCTACCACTATTTACCTTCTCAAAAGCTTTACTTCATAAACGTCCTCATCCCATGGTTTTCCTGCATCAATACTAAAAAGTAGACCACATGGGAGAGTGAGTTATACATTTCAAATGACGATATGAATACAATTGAAATTATGTAAATATGCATATCAATATCATGTATGCTTTGCTAAACACATCAACAATCTTCATAGATTATTAATTCAACAATATATATTCATTTCATACTTATTCATCAAATCATAGCAAAGCAAGCATATACATATTCATCACACCGCCACAATGGGCTAACACATATTTATCACATCGTAACAATGGGCCAACACATCAATATAGACCATTCTGGTCTTTCATTAAAGCCACCATGGGCTAACATCATCATTATCAATCATAAACAAATACGCCCTTCATTACATTGGGCCATAACATACATATCGTCATATCCAACATCATTTCATATATTCATAACATTTATTACTTTTATGTGGTCTTTCGGTATATTAATTACCCTTCTCATCAACACCATCTCATCATCTCAATCATCATCCATCATCATCATATTCTGGCATATCTCCATGCTATATGCAAATGCTCTTATGGCTAATGCATATGCACAATGGAATAATCAACAACAAATACGGATCCGACTGTGGGAAATAACACCAAGTTGTGGGTCAAGCATAGGTGTGCTACTATGCCCCTACTGCAGTAGTAAAATGTGTACACATATCTCAAAGCATGCATGCATCTCAACAACATCTTTTACTGGTACCAAACCGCTATCGCCCATCTGTAGCACTAGTCACCCCGTGACTTGCGGATCAACAACATGGCCTCACTTGCCAAAAGTGCTACGGGCCCCTCCCGAACACACATCGAGAGAGCCGTGCCCCGTCGGACACCGAGGTAACTCGCTCACCATAGAGCCGCCCGCCCACTGGGCCCGCCACATAGGGTGCCTCGTCACCAAACTATGGACAGCTTCGTGACTCACACACCGAGCCACAGGGGAAAACAACAATACGCTCGTGCACTGAGCCGCCCTCCCACTGGGCCCGCCTAATGGAACCCCCTAATATTCCACGTAGACAGCGATCGATATGCCATGGATGCAATGCCATGCAAATCAAATGCATTCTCACTCTGTGCATCCTAAATGCCACTCATCAAACATTATCATCATAATCACCAACACCACCATACACCTTAGTGGATTTCAACATTGTTGGTTTCTTAGTTATTATTTTCAAGTTTTAATGTGGCATTTCCATCTCAACATATTTCACATATATTTCACATCATACATGTAAGTCAATACTTGCAAACAGCCACTATGGCATTTCAACATCACATATTATTCATCAATATTATCACACTTCATTTAGTGGATTTTCATCTCATTATTCATTACCATTGCTCAAGTATACTCATATGTATATATAATCGTGTGGCATTCATAACATTTTCAATTTCATATTTCATACCACACATACAAGACCATGCTTGTATCACACACAATGGTACACAACAATTCATCAATATAAATATACACCTCTTTGTGCAAGAGAGTGTTCAACATCATCATCAATCGTTGTTTAATGTCATTTAATTATCCTTCCTTTAATTTCAATTTTGCTCTAGGATATATCTCATAATCCTACCATCATAGTCTCATTATCATCCTTTTATCGTTCAATTTTAGGTGGAAAATATATCATAATGCATTATTTTAATACAGGAGGTAAATACATAATTAATTAATTCCCACGTGCCAATCAATCTTAATCACCGCCATGTTTTATCATCATCACATTACCTCTCATACAACCCCTTATTCGTCTCAAATTTTCCTCATCATGCCAAGAAGGAGGGTCAAACATGAGTCTGCCACCAGTAATATCGAGTAAAACCCATTCTGGTGGAAACTCGCTCAAGCGAGATTGACATCCGCTTGAGCGAGACAGGCCAGGTTCGCTTGGACGACCACCTTTCGCGTAAGCGAAAAACATCCAGTAGCATTTTCACGCTCACTCGCTCGAGCGAAGCACCATCACACTCGGTCACTCGCTCAAGCGAGGATTATCCAGTAACCAATTCCTTCTAACACTCGCTTGAGCGAAGCACCAGCTCGCTTAAGCGAAATCCGACCAGAGGTCGTCCTTACCTATACTCGGTTTTTCACTCTGTAATTCATTCAAAACCGACTCATCTCACTCGGTTATCCACTCGGTAAAATCAATCAAAATCGACTCCCAACACTCGGGTTTTCACTCGGCAGGATCTCCTTGAAACCAGCTCAAAGCACTCAGGTTTTCCACTCAGCAAATTAATCCTGACCGACCCATCATTCACTCAGCCAATTAATTCCAAATTCGAGTCATCTCTCAATCAGTCTTTCACTCGGCAATTTCATTCCAAAACCGAGTCATCTCAATCAGTCTTCCACTCGGTAAATTCACTCTAAATCTGACTCTTCACTCACACAGGGTTCCACTCGGTAAACATTCCAGAGACCGATTCACCACCTAATTGGTCACTCACTCGGTATCTCATTTCAAAACTGGCTCATCACCGGACCAGTTCTCACTCGGCGTTTCGTTCCAAATCCGACTTCCTTTCTTTTTCACTCAAACGGAGCTATTCCAGAGTACTTTTGGACAAACTCACACCGAGTAACCTCAATCGGTATCATACTACTCGGAATTGCACTCGGAGGCACTTCACTCAGGACAGGTTACACTGGACTCAGAAATTCCCCATTCGGGACTCTACTGCCTAGATCATCACACTCAAAAGCCTTCTTACTCGGATTATGTCCGTTTCCTCACTCGGAAGATCCTGACTCGGGCATAGCTCACTCTGATTTCACTCAGAAATTCACCACATCTTAGTTTATTTTCACAACATCCACTCGGACGGGATTCGTCCAGGGTCTCACCCATTCACTCGTCACGCTCGGTTAAGACACAACCATACCAGTCACTCACTTGAGTGAGCACCATCCCAGCATCAGACTTCACACTTTCGCTCAAACCACTTACACACGCTTGGGCGAAAAATGTACAGTGACCATTTCCTCACTAGCACGCTCGAGCGCGGCCATGCCCGCTTGAGCGAGATTCGTCCAGTAACTCCCCTCATTGCATAATATGCAGCTCGCTTGAGCGGAAACCTCACCCGCCTGGGCGAAATTGGTCCAGAGACCATTATACCAATACAGGGGAGTCTCGCCTAAGCGAGATCCCTTCTCGCTTGAACGAGACCACTCGGACATAAGTAGAATCAGCAATCCTTAAAACTTAACACCTGAAATCTCACTCTAGGCCAACTGATTCACCACTAATACATCATACCCATCACATGAGGCATATAAAACTCACTCTGACCATTCATACTTAGGAATTCTCATTCTAACTCATCAATTACTCCTTTAAACTCCAATTCATCAGCTATAATCACTCATCTCAAAACAATCCTCTATAATTTAACTCGTTCATTCATAAATTTTCACCATCATTAGTTCACGTCCGACCAAGGGACCATCAACCACTTATCATCAATATGATATAAATACATACATTTTTATAACATTCAACATAAGCCAAGCCATCATTCATCACTTCATCAAATTAATCATATAAAACATTCATGTCAAGGCATTGCATGAGTTTAACATATACAGAATTAACAATGAATTCACTCATGCGATTTGAAATGCAAACTCCTCTCCTACCTCGAGAGAAGAACCGCCACGCGATTACATCGATCTTTCCGCATCACCGTCCGGAATATAATCCTATCAACAATTATACATACACATGTAATCAATAAATCATCACAAAACATCACTTCTCTTAACTTATGATCAAGTCCTAGACTTGTCTAAGCTCCAATTCCATATACCCATGTTAGGCTTCGGGAATTCCTTTCCCCAAAGCTAAGATTCTCCAAGTCTTAAGGGTTAAACAAATCCAACAACATCAACACTTAAGATTAATCCCTCAAATCAACATACCTATATACATGCATATATCTTCATTTGCAACTCATGACTTAGTTCACCATTTTATCACATCAATATTCAACTCCTATCCTCAAATATTCATTTCTATGTATAATATCATTCCAAGGTACCAAAATCATCAAAATCATCAAGTGGTTCAAAATCCCCAAATTATTAATACTTAGGGTTCCCTTTCCAAACATTCAAGCCTAGGGTTTCCATTTCCACCCACATGCAAGGTTTCTAACATCACCATTTTCAACTCAACAACCCCAAAACCATAAATAAAACAAGGTGGAGGTAAGAAATCTTTACCTCAAGCTTAAGCTCCACCAAAAACGAAAATGAAAGTGAAGAATAGAAAGGAGATGACCCCACAAGCTTCCAATGCTCCATAGACGCCATTCAAGCCTCACAAATCCATGGAAACCATTTAATTTTTAAGTGGAGTGGCAAGGGAGAGGGGTGGCCACGGTTTGGGCAAGAGAAGAATGGAGGAAAAGAAGAGGTCTCCACCGAAAATGAGAAAGAGGAAAGAGGAATTTTTTGTGCAATTATGATACATTGTCCAATGGGCCATTTAATCTATTAACCATTGTATAATAGAGTGTAAAGTGAGTGGGAAGAGAGAGAAGAAGAAGAAGTGGACGGCTAAAACATGGAGGGAAGAAAGGGAATTCTCATTTTCTTTTTAATCCAATTTGGTTCATAATTTCCCCATTTTATATCCTACATCGAGTCCAATTAATTAGTCCCTTAATACTAAAAATTATTCCAAATACACCATCTCAACCATAATAATTTTCTAAACATTCTAGACCCATCAAATACTCAATTTGACCAAGTGGGTCCCACATCATCTGTTAATTCACCCGGTTCCGGTAAATCTTAGTTTATCAATAATTCACCTCTAATGTCTAACAACATCTCCCATAATTATTTGACCATAAATGATTAATTATCATTATCTAATAAATTTATTTTCCTTAGAATCCGGGATGTTACACCCATGATTAGGTAAAGGATTGGTCGAGATATTTGGACTTCCCTCTCAAAAACTAAGCCATTTTGCCCTAATCAAGTCTCGGACCTTGTATTTAAAGGCGATGTAGTTTTCCATTGAATGACCCGGTGCTCCACCATGATAATCACATTTGGCATTAGGATCGTATCCCTTAGGATACGGTGGTTCCACTGGTTTCATTGGGCAAGGTACAACCAAAGTATTCTTGATGAGAAGTGGGAATAATTCAGTATATGACATAGGAATTGGGTCAAACTGTACGGGTGCACGTTCATTGTTTGGTTTTCTGGACGTGGGATTTTCATTGGGATTAGGTACCCACTGTTGTGTTGAAGGTGAGGGATTTCTGAAATTTCGATTAGGTGGAGATTGATAAGGTTAAGGATATGGAAATGATGGGGTTCCAGAAGCAACAACTATGTATGGATGAGGTCTGTAGGATGAATGGGGTGATTGGAAAACATATGGATGTTGGTAGGGATTTGGTGGCCTTGGGTTGCCGTATACAAAATTTGTTTCTCCTCCTCTTCTTTTTACTGCCCCAGTTGTGATCTTCCCTGCTATGGAGGTTCCAGATGCTCCTTGGGGAACTTTTCCAATTCTCATCCCACTTTCGATTCCTTCTCCAATCACTACTATATCAGAGAAGTTTGATGAAACACTCTTAAGCATTCTGTCATAGAAAGGTGCCTGGAGAGTATCAATGAACATAGCAACAAGCTCTTTTTTGATCAAAGGTGGTTCCACTTGGGCTGCTAATTCTCTCCACCGCTGAGCATATTCCTTGAAGGATTCATTTTCTCTTTTGGACATATTCTGTAACTGGAGTCTATTCGGTGCCATGTCCATATTGTACTTGTATTGCTTGAGAAAAACATATGCTATCTCCTTCCAACATCGAATGTGTGTCCTTTCAAGATGTGTGTACCAACTAAGAGTTGGGCCAGCAAGACTGTCTTGGAAGAAGTGGATCAGTAGCTTCTCATCATGAGAATATGTAGCCATCTTCCGACAATACATTGTCAAATGATTATGCGGACATGTGGTACCCACGTATCTATCAAATTTAGGCAGCTTGAACTTTGAAGGGATAACTACATCTGGCACTAGGCATTCAGCAACATTTGTTATACCTAGACTATTTCCTCCTTCAACATCCCAGAGTCTTTCTTCCAACAGCTCTATTTGCCCTCTTGGCAAAGAAGTAGTGATAGTATTTGGGTTCATTGTACCGAGGGGAGCATTTTGAACAACATCTTGATGAACAAAGGGCTGGTGTGTCATTGGTATGTAAGCATGGTGGGATGGGTTGAATGGCATAGTTGGGCATATGATATTGGGTTGTGGGGTGGCTTGTAGTTGGGTTTGAGCATTTTGGGGAATGGTTGTTGTTTGGTTGGCAATAGGATGGTTGAGAGTTTGTTGGGTGGCGAAAGGATTTTCCTGAGTTGGATTAGGATTCATAGTGTAATATCCTTGGGGTAAACCATATGGCGGCCATGCATATGTTTGTTGAGCATTCCCGTCTTAGGAAACAAAGTATGGAAATGGCATACCATAAGGTTGATGCTGGACGGGTTGAGATTCTACTACTGGAGTAGGGTTATTTACATGTATAGTCAAGGGTATAGGATTCCCTTCCTGATCTTGCAAGGTAGCATTGGGATCTCCACTTGCTGTGGAGGATCCCCCTTCTGTGACCTTTTTCTCTAGGAGTTAGACCATCTTTACCATTTGCTCCTTGAGCTGATTGACCTTATTCCTTAAATCATCCACAGTAGATGGTTCCGTCTCTGCCATGAGTCTTGCTTGCACTCTAGTCCTATAAGGATGCCTTGAGCCTTCCGTACCCGTGATGTGGGTAAGTATAAAGAAACCCCCCTTAGCACAGAAACAAATAATGTTAAATGATATAAAGAGACTTAAAGTAAATACGTGATGAATTTTAAACATCGGTAAGCAAAGATAAACCTTTCTTTTAGAATGTCTTTTTTTAAAGTACTAAGTTAGGAAAAAATGGAAATTCAACATGAGATTTATTCATTGTTCAACAAGTTCTAATACATTATTTGTTACAACAAATCAAAATCAATTCTCTCTCGCTCTAGCAATTGAGACCTTTATTTCATCCAATCGCCCCTTGCAGTATTGAATGAATGTTACAATTTCTTCCAGTGTAGAAAGTGGATTCATCATTGCTTCGGCCTTCTTCAACAGGTGAGGAATATCTCCAAGTGTTCTATTAGTAAGACCGGCTAAGTTAGAAAAATGGTTTCTCTAAGAATAGACAAGACTTTCCAACTCAACCCTTTCTAGGGTCATTAAACGTATAATCTCTTCATATCTATCTTTATCTTCCATGGATTACCATTTTTCCTCATTTATCTCATGCTCGCAAGCACTGAAGACATCTCTGACTTGTCGTTCCAGTTCATCAATTCGTGCTTGCATAAGGTTCTTTTGAACTTGAGCTTCTTCTTTTGTCTTGGCTAAAATTTCTCATGACCGCCCTTTGTCAGCCAATATATCATCCTTTTACTTCTCTTTGGTTTTCAATTGGTTGTTCGTTGTTTGGAGGCATTGATCCAATTGCCTCGTATGCTCTCTTTCAATTCACTACTTTTTACTGACATCTTCAAAAGAAGTTTCTAATTCACACCTTTTTCTCTTAAGGGAAGCATTGTCTTGTTGAATCTTGATTAATTCATCCTCTAATGCTTGATTTTTCTTCGTCATCTCAGCTAGCTTACTTTTCAGGTTTTCAATCTCTTCTCTTTCAGTAGGAAGTGTGTTCTTTACATGAGCACTATGATCTTTGAAGGGTAACTTGATAATATCTACCCTATTTGAAATCCATTGGTGGTAACTTTCCTTTACAGCATAACTTCGAACACCCAACTCTTTTCCTTTCCTATGAACCTTGGACCAAGCCTCAATGACATTTCGGATAACAAGAGCACTATTCCCTTCTATATAGTAATAAAGAAAAGTTGTTACCATTTCTTCTTCCGGAGGTTGAAGCATAGGATAAGCAAGCTATCTTTTTGCAATTACAAGATTGTAGTTGATGCATCCTTGAGTTCCCATAAGAGATACATTAGGAAATTTCCCACAGCAGTAAATAATGGAATCCACATTCATCTACTGAGGGTACCACCGAATCATGTTTGCAGACAAACCTGCTAGATGTCCTACCCATTCCCTATTAGTCTTCTTAGTTAGCCGAAGGAGCTTCAAATCAAAGATAGGACATTCGATCTTGCAAACTTGATTGAATACATGAGAAGTAAGCCATAAATACAACGCAGGTAGACAACAGACGATCTTTTTCCCATTTCGGTTGTGACAAGAATCCATTGTACAATAGATGTCAGCTAAGATAGCGGTAATGGAACTTTCTCCTCTGAGCTTTCGAGCCAAGAAAACATCAATTGCCTTGAAATCAATGTAATTATCAAGACTGGGGAAAAGAACCACACCATAAATGGCTAATGCCAAAGTGTCAATAAAGACATCTTATTCTCCTTTCCCTGCCTGACTAAGGAGTTGCTGCTCAAAGAAGGTTAGCGTGAAGCCTGAAATCTGATTCCTGTTTAATTGAGCATTTTCAAGAATTTTAGGATCTATCTTGAGAACACGAGCTACATTAAAAATAGAAGCATGATGTTCAGTCCGTCGATAAGGTTTCAAATCTTCCAATGGCAAGCCAAATATCTGCTCAAATTCCTCTAGAGTAGGAGCTAATTGGAAGTCCTTGAATGTAAAACAACGGAGAGGGGAATCATAATACTGTGCTAGAGCAGTAAGGGCCCCTTCTTGCACTTCAACCTCCAAGAACTTTAGGATCTTTCCATACTTCCTTGCAAAGGTCACTTTCTGAGTAATATCCATCTGTTTGCCCAAGGATAACAGATTGCTAGTATTTGATTTCATGATTTTGAGGTGTAACAAATTTTTCAAACCAGTTGCCTTCACTTCCTGATCACTTGATCTCATGTTAAATTCCTTTTTTTGTGATACTTACCAATATTTAAATTTCACCTTTAACAAAAGAAATAAATGAATCAGATTAACAAAGAAAAAGGTTTGATAAATATCATTCTCACATAATAGTGTGATAATATTTATCATGACTTAAGTTTAGAAAATGTACATTTCTTGATGTTTTTTTTAAAAGAAAACTTTGTGCGAATGAATAGAAGATAAAAGGAATGTCTTCCCAATTGTGTCTTAGACAAGGTAACCACCTAATTGGCTCTAAGGCTCTTTAATCGTGTTTCCTCAAAAGGTGGTTGTTCTAACTGGTAAGGCCACCGGAGCTCTGATCTTTAGCTATGAGTCTTATGCAAAAAGTAGGGAATCATACTTAGTGTAGACATCATAACTAAGATAACACCCCGGCTGAGATTTTCACGCAAATCATGATAGGACGTATCGTCCTAAATGAAACCGGTAATAATCTCCCCTAACCTATGTCTTTTGCGGGGCCCGGGAATAGGGTCCCTTCTAATAGTGTGTGTATTATGGTGAATGTGAAGTGTGTAGGGCATTCATACCTGAATTTTTACCCATTCTTCACAATGAACAAACATAAGACAAAATAAATATCACATGTCTTCTACCCTATGGTTCTAAATTAAAGTAATAAAGAAGTAAAAGAAACAATATAAAATCTAAGATAAATAGAAGATTAGATGAACGACGAGAATAACATAATAAAAAAATATGAAGGATGAAATAATTAACAATCAATAAAATACACAAGATCAATTTAACGGGCTTGACTCTCAAAAATGTCCCCGGCGCATGACGCGGACTGGTTAAAAACAATAAAAATGAATGAAACTACATTGGAATGAGACCCTTAGACATCCAAAAAAAATAAAGGGTTCAGAGAGTCGCCACTAATATTTATCAAGGAAAATATCAGAAAAACCTTTAAATAGCATTGGTTTTTTTAAAATAAGATTCTGTTTAGTCCGGGAGTCGAAATACATGAGGGGAAGGTATTAGCACCCCACACTGTCCGTCCTAAAATGGCTACCCAAATTGATCATGTATAATTTTTCAGAAAAAATAATTATTAAATATTTCACCCTTCATAAAAAAACAATAATGATAAATGCCATTTACAGACAATATACATAATAACGAGGATATTTTTTTAAAAAATATAAAACAAAATTAAATATAAAACACATCACCTAAATTTTTATCATTTTTTAGTTCAAAGAAAAAAATAAACAAATAAGTGGCTAAAAGACAGTAAAATAAATAAAAAATGTAATGAGACGTCTCGTCTCCATTATTTTCTAGTAAATAAAAAAAACAATCCATTGATTTTATTGGGAAATATATGGTTCATAAAAAACAAATAAATAAATCAAAAGGTAAAAATAAAGGAATAGACATAAAAAGGAAAAAAAGTGAAATTAAATACATCCATATGAAAATAAAGAAATATATACACTTAAGTAATTAAAATTAACAAATGAAACTTATTCAATTATTTTCTGAAAAAATAAGATTAATAAGATGTCTCATCTAAATTAATCTCATTTCAAACTCAATAAATAAAATGGGTACTTATGTAAAGAAACAATTCAAAAATTATCAAACAAATAAAATAATATGGGTAGATAAGATAAAAATGAAAAGGTAAATAACAATAAGTAAATAATTATTTAAAACTAAACTCAAGAAATTGTATATATATGAAGCATAAAACTAAATGGTTATGTAAAAGATAATTTCAAAATTACTATAGAGTAAATGAATAAGGTAAAAAAAAATAAAGGATGGAAAAATAAAGTATTGAAAAATAAAATAAAAGTGCAAAAACTAAAAAAAATAAAAAATAAAAAATGAAGATAGAAGCGTAAGAAAATAAATGAACAAATAAATAACTACAGGAAAATAAAATATAGAAAAAAATAAAATGTAATAAAACAAGTAAATAAAAATAAAAATGCAGTAAGATAAATAAATAAAGATAAAAGTACAGAAAAATAAATAAATAAAAATAAAAGTGTAAAAAAATAAATAAATTAAAATAATAGTGCATAAAAATAAATAATTGAAAATAACAGTGCAGGAAAATAAATAAATAAAATAAAAGGGCAAAAAATAAATATATAAAAATAAAGGGTAGAAAAATAAATAAATAGAAATAAAAGGAGAGAAACATAAATATATAAAAAGAAAGGGGCAGAAAAATAAATAAAAAAATAAAAGGGCAGAAACATAAATATATAAAAATAAAGGGGTAGAAAAATAAATAAATAAAAAAAAGGGCAGAAAAATGAATAAATAAAAATAAAAATACAGAAAATAAATAAATAAACTAATAATTGCAGAAATATAAAGTGCGGATAAATAAAGTGTAAAAAAATAAATTAACAAGAATGAAAGTGTAGAAAAGTAAATAAAGGAAAATAAAAGTGCAGAAAAGTAAATAAATATGAATAAAAGTATAAATAAATAAATAAATAAAGATAAAATACAGAAAAATAAATAAACAGTTAAATAACTGTAGAAAAATAAAATGTGGGAAAATAAAGTGCGGGAATGTAAATAAAGAAAAATAAAAAATGCAAAAAAATAAATAAAAATTAAATAAAGACAAATAAATAAAGATAAATAAATATTCTTGTATTAATAAAAAATACCTTAGTACAAAAACAATTAAAGAGGAACCATAACAGAAGTCGGGAAATTAATTTCGTGTGGATTTCCTTTGCTTTTGGCTTCGTTTGGACTCGATTCAAAGGTGTTTGGACACCGGTTACAACACTTAGACAGTATTTTGGCTCACAAAACTTACATACTAAGACATACTAAAATGATGCACTCATTTTCCTAACAATAATTACATAACATAATTTTAGGAAACAAAAACTTTTAAGAAATCTCTCAAAAATTTAGCACTCTTTCATCTCTTTTTTCTTCTTCCTCCCAAATACCTTAACATCACCTTCTATTTATAGAAGAAAATTGGCCTTGGATTCCCCATAAATGACATCACTTTCCTACTTTTCCAAATTGTCCAAATTTGATGTCAATTTCCCCAATTTTCTCCAATTATCCAACTAAACTAGGTCCCACAATAACAAATCCACCGAAACTTCTTTTTTCTTTTTCTTTTTTTTATTTTTTATTTTCATTTTTTTGGATTTTTTGGCCCATTTTTGGTTTTTTTTTGGACTTTTTTTGGACCCCCTTTTTTTGGGCCCATTTTCATTTTTTTTCAAATCTGATTTTTTTAGGCCCTTCTTAAATTTTAAAAAAAAATTAAATTTTGAATACAAATGAGTAATCACTTACTCTTATAGAAACATAAATTATTTATTACACATGTGACCATAAATAAAATATCCAATAAAGATAGATCACTACCCATGCTACAAGGAGCAAGAAGGTAGTCACCAAACATCGTTTCCCCTCCCTTATCCTTTCCTCTTTGCTTCAGCAATTGTTGCCCATTGCTTGAGAAAAATTATAGAAGAAGGTTGATGAAAAGAGAGGTGTGGTAGGAAATGAAGAGAGATTGACTATTTATAGAAATGGAGAAAGGGTACTATTTCAACGGTCACTATGCACACGGTCACTATACAATTTTTTTCTTTTTTTAAAAAATAAAATAAAAATAAATATACTTTTTTCAATAAATATTTTTCTCTCTTTTCTCTTCTTTTTTTTCTTTTTTAAAATATATATATTAATATATCTATATATATATATATATATATATTTTTTTTGCTGGACAAAAATAGGTGTTCACACCCCTCAGTCATGAACTATAAATAGGGGGTCACTTATTCACATTTCTCACTTCAACCCTTGCTATCACTCTACTCCGATATTAGTCAAACCGACATGGACCTTCAGTGTGAGCTTATTTGTTTCCCTAACGCGTACGAAATGAATTGTTTGAGTCATTTTCGAAGGTATCCTCCGTTCTTGTCTTCATTTCTAAAATTCTTTAACACTTAGCCTTTTTAATTAGATAAACTTGGATATGGGAGATGACCAAATGGGAGATGGGTCAATGGAAATACTATTAGAGCCAGCATCATGGCCATCTATGTCATCTCATCTAAGGCAACTAGTGGCACAAGCGGACTTACATTGGCTTTTAAAAACCAAGATGCTGAAGGATTTCTAGCTGCCTTACCAAAGCAACCCTATCAAGTGGGGAATATAACATCCCCCGGTTAACTAAGACAATCTCACATTGTAGATTATCCTAATTAACTAAAAGTACTACTTAAGTTATAAAATTGAGGAATTGTTTTTTGTAACACAAAAGAGAAAACAAAGGTGGATTATCATCACATTCATAGCAACAGTTCATGATTCAACATTTCTATATATACTCTGAATAATAGGGGCACATAAACTCCCAAAATATAAATGACTACGACTTAGCTACTAAACATAAACAACTTGAGTGTCCTTATAATAACCCAATTAAGAACATAACCCTACTACTACTATCTGTTTTGCCGCCAATCGTTCTTCCATAAGAATCCTAATTCAAGCCCTAGAGGGGGTGAAGTCGGGGTCTTCATCATCATCATCGTCTTCTTCTCGAGGTTCTATTTCTGTCTGATAGTCCAGATATCGAGTTCCGTGTAGTCCGTCTCAAGAGTGTCTAAGGTTTCTTTCTTGATAACTGGCAGCCTCCTACTTAATGGCACATCACTAGTCTGTTGTCTTCTTGCAGGTCTACCAACCATGCTAAGGGAATAACTGTAAAGGTGAGATACTACTCCTACTTGTTTGTCACTCAACGAGATATCATCATTATTGAGATATCCCCAAACCATTTTGTTTTCCACAACTCAGTATATACACAGTTGTGGGAACTTCACCCATAATATCCATTTCATTTCATATTTGTAATTCATAATATCACTTAGTCACAAATTTACCTTCAGGGTCCACACTCAAATAGAGGTAACTTGGGGAACTAACTCTACTTCAAATCATATTTATGAGTATTATTATCAAACTAACACCATTTGACAACATCATATACAAGTATATCATTTAGGCAGATAAGTATTCACTGCACACTTCATGAGCATAATTATCACATGATTCATAAGCATGACCATCACATAATTCACAAGCATAATCATCACATATTCTCAAGCATAATCATTACATATTCTCAAGCATAACCATCATATAACTCGTATCACATATTAGTGTGGTTAGTCATTCAAATGTTATGCATGAGTTAAGTATCTTATGATTTTTCCATTATTCAAGTCCTCATGATGCGAATGTGGCCCAGAATCTCATCATCACAAATCTCATCTCCTCAATATGTTTACTAGGAGGAATATTAATCATTTATTTGCCAGAGCAACTGGAGATCGCCAAGTTCCCACATCAATCAAGGGTAAAGGACACAGACGTCCAACATAATATGGATCCATCACACTCATTTGTGATCACATTCAAGTAGAACTTGCACTACATAGTCCTAGAAATGCTCGTCCTAGTCGAAGTACCCCTGACTTACCACAGACAGTCCGACCTCGGGTGCTACATTGAACCATTGGATGCCTGGCCCGGTGGTACTCCCAAGACTCTACCACGGAATCGAAACAAATAATTCTCTAGTGTACCTTCAGTGTAAGCTCTTGGCTACGATCCAACCACTGTTTCCAACATATGCAAATAATGCATGAATGCTCTATGTTTAGCCTTGCTTTTTATCCATCGTTATTGGGTAGGGCCCATATGTAATTAGTTTATTGTCCTTAATGCAGAAAGGTGAAAACCCATCATTTTGTCCTTAGTATTATATGGATCTAATTCTTGAAAAGCTTGTTAGTAGATCACATCATTGTCACCTATTATAAGGTTTCTTATGAACTTTTAGAAAGGGTTTATCTTTTCTATTGAAAATAGTATATATAACTTTATAGATTATGTATGGAAAATAGCGTCTTCTTCTCCTCAAGGCATAATATGTTTAAGTTCATAATCTTTTTGAAACTCTTGCTCAATAGTTATGCTTCAATGCTAGTGATAAAGTGAAAAGACCAAATTATACAATTATAATTATTTGAGCTATTAACCGACTTATCGGTATTCTGTTCCGTTACTTAATTCACTTACAAAGCAGATACCATCTCGGTTTTACAAAAATATATTTATTCAATACTTTAGAACAAGGGAGTCACTTATAGAAAATTATCATTCATAACCAGATTATTTACACCGATACAATAAACGTCATCCCATTGCATTATCTTGCGACGAAACTGTCTTGTAAATCCTCAAGCCATGAAATCTTTTTTCTTCCTATTTTTGGAAATAGTGGAAAATTGCTAATTAATTAAATAAAACAGTGTATAGTCGAAAATACTGTTTCTATAATTCTTTACATGATTTGTGAAACGTCGTCCCGTGCCATTAATGGGCCGTAAAGCTGTTTTCTCAATTCTCAAGCCCAAATCCTTCTTGAATTTATTGAATAAACCTTGAATAAGAAATTTATGCTAAATCATTTCTTTCATCGGTTTTTGTTAAAAACATTATTTTTACTATATTTTCACTAGAAAAATCCGATTCGAGTGATTCCAAAATCAAAAGTGTTTAATTTTTGAAATCCTACGTGATGGTTAATAGAACAGACTTAGAAGGGGGGTTTAATAAGTCTGTTCATTTTTTTAAAACCAAAAAATGATATTTAAACGTTATTGCATTACGCACAGCGGACCATACTTTCGTGAGATGGAGAGCGTAATATTTTGAACGAGCGAGCGTATTTTTGTTAGACTTTTACTATCGAGTATAACAATAATAATGCATCAGACTTTTGATAATAAAGAGTAAAAGAGAAAGAGACAATACACAAGCGATTTATATTGGTTCATCTCTAATTTAGAGACAACATCCAGTACCTTCAAATCTGAAGGATTTCCACTATGTAAAAAACTTTTACTTAAATAGCCCAAGCAGAGCTTACAAGTATTATTGACTCCAACCATTCCTAGCTTAAGCACAGCTCTTGCTTCAAGTATTCTTGACATCGGCCACTCCTGGCCCTGAGTATTTTTGACTCCAGCCACTCCTGGCTTAAGCACACCTAATGCTTACGAGTATTCTTTTGCAAGCACCCATTCCTGGGGAAAACCCAAGTATTCTTTCATGAGCCACTCCTGGCTCCAACCTAAGTATTCTTTCCAAAGCCTCTTCAGACCAAAGTGTTTCCCAATAGCTCACTCAGACTGATGTTTACTAAAGATTAGAAATGTTGATACATAAACATTTGGGCATGTGTGTGTTCTCCTAATTTTGTAAGACCTGCTCATCTTTCTCTTCTAATTTATTCTCACAAGTTATCTCTCTTTTTCTTTTCTTCTTCTATATTTTTCTTCATATCTCTCTATTCTTGTTTTTTAATCTCTTTTCTTTTCTTAAGAGACATCTATGTCTTATTACATACACATATATCTTTATGTATCACTCTCAATCTTGCATTGTGTGTATTCTCTCCCACACCCTTTGCCTGGAGGTTGTGCAGCATATAAATACTTGTTTCATGGAGATAGATTCGTTGGATGACCATTTGAAATTTATCTATCTCATGAGAAAGTGATTTTTCTTCTGATTGGTCAGAGAGACATTCTGCATATTTTGTATGGGGTAGAGAGCTTTTGAGATGAAGACAATCAGAGATTATACATTTTTCACCAAATGAGATATTCCTTGATTAAAGGAATTCTGACATCTTAGAAATTTAGTGAAAATGGATGCTTTGAGATCAGCTTGAGATTTGTCTTGTTTGGGTACTTTCTTTATTGTGATAGATCTTTTCACTGAGAAGGAAAGGTACTTAATTTATTATATAGGTCTAGACTTAATTTGTTCAAAGGTAACATCTAAAGCTAGATTGAGGTCTGGTGAATCGTAAAACGTTAATGATCTTTATCAAACATTTAATAACTCATAACTCGATTAATTAAGATGTTTGATGTTGGTTATCAACAAATCTAAGAGTGCTTCAAATTTATTCTTGGTTCTAACAATCTTCCCCTATTTGTTGATAGCAAACATTGAGTCTTCTTAATTATTAAACCTTCTTTTTGCATGGAATAGGGTCGACGTGGAGAATTAACAGTAAGAAAGTAATTATAATTATTTTAATTGAACATAATCAAAGACATACAGTTCTTAAAAATATAAATCATCATACAAATAAACAGACAACAACACTTCTTAATTCTTTTTAATTTCCCAATCCTTTCTCTCCCTTTTGATATCAATAAATCAATAGAGTAAATAGGGACAACAAAATTGTTTCTGCTCAAAGCTCTTAGAACAAGAACCAGCCTCTCCTATCATCCAGAGAATATGATTCCACAGTCTTTTGGTGTCCTCTTTAGTGTTGTTGGTGGAGGATAGCAATCTGGCAACTTCTTCACCAGGAAGTCTTCTTGGTCTAGGCTCATCCCATGGTAGAATAGGAGGATTATTAGATACAAATTTTGGTTCCTTTCCTTTTCTGGAGCAGAGAGGTTTGGGAGCAGGGGCAAGCTTATCAGGAGCAATAAAAATTTTGGTGGAAGGTAGAATGAGGGCAGACTTTTCTTTGCCATTTTGAATGTCTTCTAAAGACTTTCCTTGCTAAAGATCCCTTAGGATGGCTCTCTATTCTTTCTTTAGTTTGTAGAAGATGGAAACATCCAATGCAGTACCAAGTTTCTCCTTGCGGATGACATTAAGGGCAGGTAGGGGAGGAATAAATGAGGGTGTGGGTGCAGTAGGATTTCCCTTGCGGATAATGGGTGTGCAAGAAAATGAAGATGGAGAGGACTATTGACTTATATTTTGTGTGGTGAGATTAAAGTCAGGAAAAGGGTCAGAGATTTCAAGTTGATCAAGGTTGATGAAAGAAAGTCTAGAGGAGAGGAATCTAGACGAGCTTTCTTTGAATGGGAGTTTGGAGGGGAGGGAGATCGAAATCTTTTTGAGTTAGAAGGAGAGAGTTTAGAGTAAATAGATGTGAGAATGTCCTCTAGTTCAGGAGACTTTGGTAGAGAGAAGATGGAGTCTATCGAGGTAGGAGAAAGGGCAGACAAAGTTTCCAGAAATACTGAAGACATGTTTTTAGAGTCAGAATCTATAATGAAGGGATTGCTAGCTGAGGATCCTTCCTGGTTTGGCGATCGTGAAGCCATTTGTATGAAAAGATTTTGAGTAAAGAATTAGTAGAAAGAGAGTTTGAGAAAACAAAAGGAGAAATTTGATAAGTGAACCCAGATTGTTAAAACTCCTTTTATAAGATGTGAAGCGGTGGAATACTGAGAGTTTTTGGTATAAACAGACATCATTAAAACATTCAATCGGTGAGAGATATATTGGTTTGAAAGATTGCAATTTTTAAAACACAGACGTCGTTCCTTAATGATAAAGAGTAGTTATCTAGATATTTCAATAAATGCTAAAGTAATCATATGATAAATAAATTTAATAAGTTATTGAAGAGTCACGTATAGTTACCCAACCCTTAAGTGAAGATTCTGCTGTGGTTCAGACATGCTTTCTCATTTGTTGAAGTTGAGAATGATGCATCTGTTTGAATTTCATTTCAATCTTCATGCTTGAGTCAAATCCTGAGGGTTTGATTTTGCACTTCCTTTCTTATGATATCCTTGAGCTCTTGATCAGCTTCAAAGTTTTGAATTCTTAAATCTTTGAGCAGCTTTTTCTTCTTGATCCTTCTTTTTAGGTTTCATCAGAATGGATTTCTTCATGGATCTTCTTCTTTTACACTCGTTGGAGTGTTCAACCCTAGAGGCCAAGCTTTGATACCAATTGATGGTTCAGAGAACAGACTTAAAAGGGGGTTGAATAAGTCTGTTCACTTTTTCAAACCAAAAAATGATATTTAAGCGTTAACGCGTTAAGCACAGCGGACCAAACTTTTGTGAGATAGAGAGTATGATACTTTGGTTGAGCGAGAGTGTTTTGCCAGACTTTTACTATCGAGTATAACAATAATAATGTACCAGACTTTTGATAGTAAAGAGTAAGAGAGAAAGAGACAATACACAAGCAATTTTATACTGGTTCACCTCCAACTCGGAGACTACATCCAATACCTTCAAATATGAAGGATTTCCACTATGTAAAACATTTTACATCAAATATTGAGTATTATTGACTCCAGCCACTCCTGTCTTAAGCACAACTTATGCTTCAAGTATTCTTGACACTGGCCACTTTTGGCCCCTGAGTATTCTT
Organism: Clitoria ternatea; assembly: GCA_037962975.1. NCBI lineage: Eukaryota > Viridiplantae > Streptophyta > Magnoliopsida > Fabales > Fabaceae > Clitoria > Clitoria ternatea. Next base: position 186,773,068 of record CM075669.1, read on the forward strand.
GACATTTGCCACTTCTGGCCCTTGAGTATTCTTGACTCCAGCCACTATTGACCTGAGCAAAACTCATGCTCTGAGTATTCTTGACTCCAGTCATTCCTGGCTTAAGCACATCCCATGCTACAACACTCCAGACCCTTTTAGATTCCTATGAGTATTATTTTACAGCACCCACTCCTGGGGTAGACCCAAGTATTCTTTCTTAAGCCACTCCTGGCTCAAACCCCGAGTATTCTTTCAAAAGCCTTTCCAGGCCAACAATGTTTCTCACACTAATAGAGTCTGGCAACACACCAGACCTGTACTACCAAAGGATTGGAAGAATTTAGCTCAAATACAATAAGCCCCTTGACTTAGTAGAGCTAAGTGATAAACCATGAAAATGGGTTTATAAAGAATGAGAGGGCTTATTTTCCCATAAGGCTCACTATATTCAGAGAGTGAAAAGATTATTGGAAAATGTATTGAGCCAAAAAGCATGACTTGGGATAATATGCATTTAGGTGCACAAAGGCATATCCCAAGTTACTATGGCATCTAAGTATAAAGATGAATGCACATAGCGAGCTTTCTTTGTCTTCATGGCAGATCTTCCAGGTAGAGTTACTCGTTGATGAGTAAACTTCTATTTCTTCATTTTATATGAGCTCGAGTGCATGAACGTCTGATGCTCGTTCATGATTTTTCTTCTTCTTCCATTACACTTTTTATAGTGTATTCTAGCTCATCTTCTTTTCACAAGCTCTCTCTCTTTTTCATTTTGCTCTCTAGTATTTCTTTTCAACCTTGACTCTCAGTAATAGATTTTTCTCTCCTTATATTTTCTTCTATATTTTTCAAAAGGATGCCCTGGAGAAAAAATCGATTCTATTTATATAGAATCAACCTATTGAGCTCAGGAAGAGTCTATTAATTATATGACCATTGAAAGTTGTTGTACAAAGGACAAAAAGCTTTTCTTGTAGGAGATATTCAATGGGTAAAGGCTTTCATTGTCAGAGAGAGAGAGAGAGAGACGTTATGCATAAGCAATGTAAATATGAGAGCTTTTAGGATGTGTGTAGTCGTAGGTGGAGTAGATGCAACACTAGTTTCACCAAGAAGGAAAGCTTTGATTCAGGGAATCTCTGAACGCATGAGATAAAGGTGAAATTTAGATGCTTTTCAAGCTATACTAGAAACTACCTTATTGAGTCAATCTTTCTTTCAAGAATATTTTCTTTAAGCTTTGATGAAGATGACTTGTGATTGTTGGTGCTTCATGTACCAGACCGCTTCTAAAAGTTTGAAGAAAGAGGACAGGGTCTGATGCTTTTGTTTCTTCTGAAGCTTGAATTATGTTTTTCAAGTCTGGGTCTGGTGAGTTATTCTGATGTGAGAGAATTTCTTTTGAAGCGAATTACCAGACCTTTTGATTCTTCTTTTCTCTTAGATTATAGAGTTCATGTCCTGATTAAGTCTTCCAGACTTTTGATGCATAAGCTCCCCCTTTTTTCTATAGCTTAGGCCTTTTCCTGAAACACTAAAACACCTGCGTCAAGTGATAACAAACGTCTTCATTTAAGTTAGAATTCATAATGTTAGTTATCAACAAATCTCATGCGTTCTGGTTTATATGAGGTGACATTGACCAGACTTTTTCTTCAACACTACGTTTATAGGGTAAAATATTTGTAAATACTATCCAGAATTTAATTTTTATACAAAACCTCTTAGTACGCCATTTTCCTTTGTTTTAATACGTTATAAATTGCGATTAAAGACAACCACTACATAACGCTCTTTTCTTTCATGTCTACACTCTTGGGCAGGTTCCAACACATTATTACATACCAAAATAGGGCCACAAATCACGTTATAAAGGAAACGTGTACATCCACCACATACTTTGCATTTCTACGTTTTCATTGTACCCGATTTACCAATTTTTCCTTTACGGACCCTATCGGGACTTCCATACATTTTCTTATTTCACACAGACACATTTATCCAATATTTTCTCATGCAGAAACAACCATGGCGGTAACTATATCACATGTCCATACATACCCAAAATCAAGCCTTTATGTGTAACGTTTATATGGTAAAATATATTAATTCCTTTGTCATCAAAACTTGATTTCTCTCTTTAAAATCTTATTTCTAAATTTTTAACACCATGTGGCAACATCATGAACATAACATCACAAGTATTTTTCTCCATCAAAATTATCAAGTTATCAACACCAATCATGCCCCAAAATTTATATCATCAAGGAAATCATCACATATACATTTAACACCTAAAAATTCATGTAAAAGCCTATTTCTTTATAAAAATCCAGATTTGCATATTTTTCAAGTTCATCTAAAAATATCAAAAATCACACCTTAACCATATAATCAAGTCTCATGAAATTTTCAAACTATAAACCAAGTATACATGACATTAGCATAACATGCAAGTAAACATCTCTTAAACATTAAATTTCTTTTTCCAATACACCAATACTTTCTAGAAATCATAGAAACCACATGCAAGCATATGTTTATGCAAGGATCATCCATGCAATGCCAAAGTCCCCATTTTTATAGTCATTAATTTTGCATGCAACCATGATCCATGCTTAAAACACTAAGAAACCACCATGCATGTGTGCAACCTTTCATGATCATGATCAAAACCAACATCACATTACATGAAACACACTTTGAACAAGATTTAATAGAAAGTTCCCCATGTATCTTAGTGTATTCCATGTGAGAAAAAAGGGTGACTCCTTGCATGCTTGTTTTTCCTTGCCTTCTAAGAGTTCCAAGAGTGCCTACAAACTCCACACGCATGGCCTAGAAAGAGGGGGTGTGGTCGTGACCTTGGTGGTGGCCTTGTGGTGGTCTCAGGTGGAAATGATAATAAAGGAAGGAGATGATGTAGTGTCCAAGAGAGAAAAGAGAGAGTGGATAAAGGGAGGGTGGTATTTGGTGATGTTAAAGAGGGGGCCATAAAGAAAGCATGTGACAGAGAGAGAGCTAATAGAAAAGAGTTGAAATAAGGTAACTTATGTTGTGTTTAGTTCATAAGTTTTCTTAGAAAAATAGAAAATTATTGTTAGAAAAATAAAAATAAAAATAAAAAATTGTTTATTTATAAATTATTTAAAATTTTTATAGAAAAATAGAAAACTGATTTTCTATTTTTTAAGAAAATTAGAAAACTCTTTTAAAAGATTTTCTAAGAAAAGTAAAAAAAAGAGAAAATGCGATAACTAAATTATAAGATAAGGTAACTGAATTACAGGATAAAGACTGTTGTAACCAAATGGGAATATAAAACAAGTTGCTACTAATTCGAAAAGTTCTATTGTTATCATTTTGAAATATATTTAAACACAAACTCATTTGCTCTCATTTTAATGTTACTTTAAATTTTTGTCACAATTTTTATATGATGCATATACTATACAATATTGTCATAAATAATATATATATATATATAAGACATATCTCAATTAATTTGAATTAAAGAATATTTGAAAAAATTTAGAAAACTGAGTGTACTTGAACAACTTTTTTAGTTTTTTAGTTTTCTAAATTGAAAAACTGTCACATTATCTAAACGAGTTTTCAAAATTTTCTAACTATTCTAGAAAATGAAAATTTTGGAAAACAAGCGGAAAACTTTTCCTAAAAAACTAAAATAATTTTTTGTAACTAAACGCCGGCTTAGTGATTTAGATGACAAAAAGGGAAAAGATGATGACACATGATGGAGGTGAAGAAGGCAAGAAAAGAGAGCTAAGGGGGTATCCTTGTGGGAAGGGCCATTCGACCTTAAGAGTAAAAAGAAGAGAGGAAGGAAAAATATAAGAGTAGGACAAAGTGAAAAGTGGCCATGAGAGGGGGAGGAGAAATGAGTGAAGGAAAAAATATAGTGTGTGAGGAGCTATTTAAAGAAGGGTGAGAAACTTGCTAAGCGCTAAGCAAAGGGTGCATCTAAAGCTAACACATGGCAGGTGAGGTGTCGAAAGGTGGTAATGCATGGGATCATGAAGAATGAGAGAAGGACACATGGCTACTTGTGGTGGCATTTTCGTATTAATTTTGTCATAAAATTACGAATAGGTTTTGATTAGAACTAGGTGAAATGGTCAATACGAGAGTTGTAGATCTATCTTTTCCCTTTCCAACTAGTCAAAGATCATTAAATTCTGACACCCGTAGCAAGAGTTATGGTCAAAATATGAAAGATTGCCAAATTTTGATGTAAAACTGGAACAACCACTTAAAAAATAAAAATTAGGAATAATTGGTTGGGAATTAGCATTTGGTGTCTTCATAAGAGTTACAGATAATTTTGTTAATAACATTTGAGGATAAGAATCACTCGATTCCGATAACGGATGAAAGAGTTATAAGCAAAATACAAAAGAGGATGCAGTTGCCATACGAATTTCAAGTCCAATAACTTGAAACAAAAATAGTATTTATGTACTAGGAATTGGCCTTTTTGGTCTACATTTGAAATGTAGAGAATTTCTATATGAAAAATTTAAAAAAAGAATTGTTCGATTTCGAGCACTATGGAAAGAGTTATACTCAAAATACTGAAAGGTGCCCGGGTGAATCAATGTAATTATAGGTCAATGGACTAGTTTTGCAAACTGAGATGAATGGGCTCAGAACTAGGCTTGGTGGTCTTCATGAAAACTATAGAGGATTTCAATAAGAGGATTTCAATAAGAGAATTTAACGATAAGAACTGCTTAATTTTGACGTTGGGAGAAAAAGTTACGTTGAAAATAGACAGACAGGTGCATACTTGTATTTTACTCTGTATTTTAATACAGCACAAGGACCAAGGTTCCAATCGGTTCCTGACAAATTCTTAGGAATCATTTGGGGAATGATTTTCAATCAAGTAATAAAATCTCAAAACACTACCCTGACCTTAGGACCTCCAAAAATTCTTGCTGCTCATCCTCAGCTCTAAGCACCGTTGTCGATGTAGTGTATACTGTAACACCCTCGGTTTTCCGGACCCAAACTCCGATGTGATCGATATAAATAATTAATAAAATGCCGATTACATCAACACCCGAATCACAGAAAACCTAAGCGTATGATTTAATAACCTATAGCTGGATCGATAGCTAATTCGCCCACAACGGTATACAAAAATAGAGTTTACAGCGGAAGAAAAATGTGTATACCGGGCAACGCCTAGTCCCATATATGACGATATGAGAAAAGGCTCGGCAAGCATGCAAATACCTGATACCAACTCATGAGATCGTAACCTATTCTCTCATTCGCAACATACACATGCATTGCCCAAGATAAAAATATATATATATAAATATACATTTGAAGTCATCCCCTAACTAATTCCATTGTCCACTTCTTATAGTAGCCCATTTATCCACCATTTGGCATTAATCTAACATTACCATCATCAATGTATATTATTTCAAGATCAATTCCTCAAGTGCCCATCAAATCATCACTTTCGTACTAATCTATATATTGTATACATGTTCACCATTTATGCATCCACGATTCTCTTATACATGACCAACAATTTACTAAGTCATCAATATCATCATATACAATTTACTCACTACATTACAATTCACAAATGATGCCGGCCAAGGCATTTCCACTACCACTATTTACCTTCACAGAACTTCAATTTAAAATTAGAACTCGTCCCATGGCAACCTGCATCACAATGCTAAAAAGGAGACCACATAGGAGAGTGAGTTATACATTCAAAATGACGAATATAAATATATTGTGATTATGTGTATATGCATATAATCATCATGTGTGCTTCGCTATAAAATCATTAATTTATCATTCAATCATCATCACATTATTATAATAGGCATACAAGCCTCATGAATCACAATTCAAACATAAGCAAGCACAAGCACATACACAATCACATTGCCACTTATCAACAAGGGCATTCACAATCATTATCATCATCTTATTAAATCTTTATTACATTCCTCCTCGCAAGGGGTTTATCATCTCTCGTGGTCATCCCATCTCAAATGCCATGCTCTTAAGGCTAATGCATATGTCAACTATTTAATGCACATGCAACAGGTCCGATTTCATACCAACGGGTGATCGCAACCACCATGTCATTCATTCACATGGGTTTCCCGCCTCGCAAGGGGTACTCCCTCTAGCAGCCTCGCAAGGTGCTTTCTCGTGATCGCAACCACGTTCAACAATTCATATAGGTTTCCCGCCTCACAAGGGGTACTCCCACCTCGTGATCGCAACCACGGGCATCATAGGAACTCGCAAGCCCTTTTTCATATCAATTACCAAGTGATCGCAACCACTGGCTCATCATCATACAATGGTCCCCGCAGGGCCTTTCACTTTCCACAACCAGGTGATCGCAGCCACCGGCTCAATATCATCTTATCATCAAGTTGGTTTCCCACCTCGCAAGGGGTACTCCCTTCATAGAATCCCGCAGGATCTTTTATCACTGTGATCGCAACCACACAATATCAATGATATGTCATGCCATGAATGCAATGCAATAATGCATATGCCCATCACCTCGCAAGGATATCTCACCCTCTCAATTAGGGGTATATTGTATATTTTAGTTTTATCATCAATGGCATACAAACAATCACAAGGTCCCACAAGGCACAACATTCATATAATTGGCATTTCAATGGCCACAACATTATTTCATATCAATCCACACCTGGAGATCGAATGGCATAGCAAACATCATAATATTAATCCACACTTAGAATCATTCGAGGCATATTCATCAATCCACATATATGGCAATTAAACTTATGCCCAACATAATCGCGTCCTTGGCATTACGTAACATATCATATATATTTTTCACATCACATGGCAAGTCAAAACTTGCAATCAACCAGAACGGTATTATACATGATCTTCGTTCATTAAATTTTTATCATTATTACCACATAATCAACTTATGGGTTTTCGTAATATTATTCATTGTCGTTGCTTCATCTATACATACATTGGTATGGCATCAACGACATTTCATTATTACACTCAACCCACATATACAAGATCTCACTTGTTTTACACCCACAAGGGTATATCACGATTTATAAGAATAATATTCGCCCTTTTTCTCAAGGGGATACTCACAACATCATTCATTACCACATCTTACCGATATCATTTTTGGTTCACCGGTTTATAACCAGTGCTATGTCATATAACCGTTCTCTCCTTAATTTCATAATCACTTTCGGGTGTGTCTCACAACCCCATCATTAAATCCTATTTGCCATTCTTTTATATTCCGTCTTGGTGGTCAACTCATTATGTATAGGCATTAACAAGTTATCTCAACATTTTAATCACTATCCAACACCACCTTATTATGTCATTAATATATATCCTTAAAATTTCCCTCAATCATCTTAAATACAAAGGGAAAGCCCAACACCATCAAATTAGGAAAAGGAAATAAAATTTCTATCAGGGGCCACTCGCTCAAGCGAGACCCCCACTCGCTTGAGCGAGACCATTCCTTCTCCCTTGAGCGCCTCGGCTCGCTCGGGCGTAATCACGCCTGTGTCCTTTCCACGCTCGCTCGCTCGGGCAAATCACCCTTACACTTGGTTACTCGCTCGAGCGAGAATCGTCCAGTATCAAATTCCACCAACACTCGCTTGAGCGAGGAACCTACTCGCCTAAGCGAGATTCGGCCAGAGGCCATCCTTCCATTCCACGCTTGTCTCGCTTGAGCGGGGCACACCAGTGCCAGTCACTCGCTTGAGCAAGTATCGCCCAGTACCCATTCCAAGGCTGGCTCGCTTGAGCGAGGCTCCCTACAACGAGCCACTCGCTTGAGCGAACAACGTCCAGCATCAGACTCCTCACACTCGCTCAAGTGACTCACTCTCGCTTGAGCAAAAAACCTCCAGTATCAATTTCCTCTCTCGCTCGCTCAAGCGCGGCCACGCCCGATTGAGTGAGATTTGCCCAGTGTCTCTCCTGCTCACTTCACACTCGTCTCGCTTGAGCGATTAGCTCACTCGCCTGGGTGAAATTAGGCCAGAGGCCATAATACTGATACAGGGGATTCTCGCTTGAGCGAGAATCCATCTCGCTTGAGCGAGATTATCAGATCATGCGCAGAAAACATGAAAATTCATAACTCAATATACCAAAATCTATTCAAAGCCAAATTGACCAATTTCCATACTTCATATACCTCATAATAGATATTTAAAACTTGTCTCAAATGTTCATACACAACAATTTCCATTCTAAGTCATTTACCATATTAAAATTAAACTTATCATCATCACACATATAGGTATACATTTCCATAACAATCATCACCTATTCTCATATACCATCCTTATAATCAACAAATTGCCATTCTCACTATTTCAATATATATATACATGGCAAGGCAAGCATGAGTATAAAACACATACAACAATCACTACCAATCTACTCATGCAATTTGAATGTAAACTCCTCTCCTACCTCGAGAGAAGAATCGTAATCCAAACGCTCTGATTGCCTCGATTATTAGCATCATCGTCTGGAATACAATCCTATCAACAACACACATATGCACATGAAATTAATAAGCCATCATAAGGCATTATCTTATACGGCTTATGATCAAGTTCTAGACTTGCCTAAATCCCAATTCACATGCTTATATTAGGCTTCGGGAATTCCTTTCCCAAAACCAAGATCCTCTAGATCTTCAAGACTAACTAAACCCAACATCATCATCATCTCATCCATTACATAATGTAATCCCAAATCACTTCAATTTTTTAAACATAATCCTTATCATTGTCTATTATCGTACCTAATGATACCCAACATTGAATATTTCATATGTCCATCCTTAAAATCAATTCTTCTACTCCCTCACATTCCATATTCATATTAACACCTATCTATAGGTTTCACCATCAATGGTTCTAGATTATTTTAAGCAACATTCAATCTTAACATCATCTATTTACTTCCAATTTAACCTCCTAAGTTACAACATATCCACTTTCCCTAAATTCTTGGACTAGGGTTTCACTAAAAACTCATCACCATCATAAATGCTCATAAATTTTCCACCCATCCAAGTATTAATTTCGTTTACCCCATTAAAGGCTCTTAAAACTTGCATTTAAAACCACCCCACCTTAGGGTTTCCATGTTTAATGCTCTCCCAACAACCCTTATGCAATAAATACTCCCCCAAATACCAAGAACCCAAAATCTAGGGCATAAAGCTCATGAAAATGATGAGGAACTTACTTCAACCAAGAGTTAGTCATGAGCTTCCAAGGGAGAGAGAAAGTCACATGAAAATGGAGGAGAAGAGAGGGAGAGTTCCAGCTACAAGCTTCTCCTTCAAGCCCCCAAGAGACAAAAATGGTGTAGGAGGAGAGGGCCACCATGAGCTTAGGGTTTTGAAGAGAAGAAGAAGAAGAAATGGAGAAGGGAAATAAGAGGAGAAGAAGAAGAAATGTGATTGCCAATGGAAGCAAGAAACCAACGAAAGTAAAGAGAGAAGAATAGGTTTTTTGGTTTTAATTTTTAAATCTCCATTAAAAGTTCATCGTTTTATAATAAACAGGCTCTCAGTTCGGGCTCAATACATTATCTAAAAATTATTCCGAATATATATTCGGACTCCCATTAATATCCTTAATAGCCCTGACCAACGGTATCTCAATCGGAGATACTTGGTCGGACACCTATATTTTAACCGGGTAAAATTTTAACTTTTAAAGTCCCAATAAATTATAAATATCCATAATAAATCCCAACTTAATTATTTTAATGTTTTTGGGACATAAATCAACTCATATACAATTATTTATTATTTATTCTCTTCAATTTATCATTTTTATAAAATTCGGGATGTTACAATCCACCCCACCTAAAAGAAATTTTGTCCTCGAAATTTAGCATCGATATACATATCGCAAGGCCATACCTCAGGCCACACATCAACAAGGTTCAATGACACCATAGAATAACATTGGACTTCCCAAAGTCCATTAAGACATGTTCATCATCACTTCATCATTCTTAACATAAAATTCCCACATCAAAGTGTGTCATATGTCATCAATTATAACTCATCCAACAGAGCTCACATGTTCATACTTAGTACGTCCAGATAGGTTCAGTACATTCACCATAAGTAGTTACAATCCCTACACCTGCCCGGCCTATGCGTTGCTGCATTCGACATACAGAAAGGCGTCCCAATCCGGTAGTGGTTGCCACAAACATATAAAGTCGGCGCATATGTGCATGTTGCCACAATGCCTATGGCATGTAAGGCCATATCGGGACCAGTACTTTGTATTCCCATTGCTCACATCGGTCACTCTTATTCTAATAACATCATTCCATAAGAGACTTAGTGATAATTTTCACAAGTCTCTGACTCACTTATCCACATCTCATTGTCGTTATATAATTAATCTGACACAATTCACATCATACCAATCATCAAGTGTTAATTAATATCACCCTAAATTGGCGTACCAACCATAGATTTTCAATCCTCATAGGGTAAGTATCCCATCATTGGACTTCATCCATCTGGAATTCATGATCAAACATCATAACAATCCTTTATCCCATTCACACATTATGAGCTATAAATCGATTCAAGCCTAAACAAGCTACTAAACTCGCAGGAAGTACGCAGCTCCGAGGTTAAAATAGGGTTCCCTATCATATGACAAGCTCTCATATTAGGGATTCTCCTCCCAAATCATAATCAAAGTTCATAAATTAGACGTACATCTCATATAGTACAACATCACAATATGCTTTCTATCATCAATATAGCACCTTTCAAATAAAATGGGGGGTAATGACATGATCAAATTTCCATTCATCAGCTCGTAATCACACATGTCATCCTTATGTTATATCGTAATCCATAGCTATTGTCATATTCACAACGTCAAAGGCATACAATTTAGCCCAAGGTCATACCATAAAATCATGTACACTATAGCCAACACCAATCATACCCCAAATTCAACATTATTATTCATCAATCATCAGGGGTTACATTCATTATTCCTATTCCATCACATACTGGCCCTAGCTTCAACAACGTATTTCACAATTAATTTTGTTATGGCTTAACTATCCACAAGATTCGATCAATCACTAGACTTAGAAAGTCTAAGGGTTACCTAGTACCCATCGTAGGGTACACCCACAACATCCAAACATTATTAAATAGAGTTCATAATATGTCACAGAGCCAAGGCCACCATAGGGCCCAATTAAATCAATCATCCATAAGGTTTGATCATGCAAGATCATGCCAAACCAACGGGGTCACCAACCTAGTGGCTTAAAACCAAATCAATCATTCACTCGGTCCTCTCTTACAAAACCGAGTTCAAACCAATGGGTGCATATGCAGTTTCATATTTCACAACCTTATCATTTTATCACATATTCAAGTTCCCAATCTAGGGAGATACAACAAATCACTTGTATCATATAACATATAAGATTCTTGTGCCAAAGGATATAAAATCCATCCCTTACAAATGGCACGACCAATCATTTAAATTCGAAAATGCCCACACCAGGGAATTCCTTCACTATTGTTCGTTTAATCAACTCAAGCGTATGAGTTTTATTCCATTCAACAAGCATACCTCGGCTAAGAGCCACAAGTATGAATCATACAAGAGACCTACCCAACAATTTAATTTCATTACATACTTCATGGTTTCAAAATCCATGGTCTACCACCATGTCAATTCATTTCTCAATATTCTCTATCCATGATCAACACAAGGCATAAATCCATCATCATATCAATTCATACCTCATATTTCATATTCATCAACTTATTATTTCATTCTCATGGTTAACATCCAACATGGATCTATCATCAATTCAATTTTATACTCAATATATAAGCATCAATGTATAATCACAATATATTCGTCAATGGAAGGAAATAGGGTAAGGAACTTGGCCGGACTTACACAAATAAACATATCATTCTCATTGAGGAATTCATCTATATGCATTCAATCTCATAATTTCATTAAGCTTTCCAATGAGCAGCTATGCTCCACCAATGCACCATACAACCTCAATGATAAAGGGTATACTCCCATAAACATCAATTATATCTTCTGGAACATAATCTCACAGAAGTCCTCAAATAGCATCAATCACAACTTAATATTAATGATTCACAATAATCCTCAATAAGCAATAATGCCCTTATAATCACTTCACAACTCTTAGGCGATTAGTCATTTATAATCTATATAGGGCAATCAATACCTAAACATGTCACTACCCTCTAGATAACTACCACTCTTTAGTTCATACAAACAACCGCATTCCAACAATGAGCATCTAGCTCTAAAGATCACCATAAACGTCTCACTATTGAGCAATCATGCTCCAATCATCCATAATATCAATTTCAATACAGAGTAACCATACTCTGATGATAATTAACAAATCTAAGTCAGAGCAAAATACGCTCTGATACCACCGATATAACACCCTCGGTTTTCTAGACCCAAATTCCGATGTGATCGATATAAATAATTAATAAAATATCGATTACATCAAGACCCGAATCACAGAAAACCGAAGCGTACGATTTAATAACCTATAGCTGGATCGTTAGCTAATTCGCCCACAACGGTATACAAAAATAGAGTTTACAGCGGAAGAAAAATGTGTATACCGGGCAACGCCTAGTCCCATATATGACGATATGAGAAAAGGCTCGGCAAGCATGCAAATACCTGATACCAACTCATGAGATCATAACCTATTCTTTCATTCGTAACATACACATGCATTGCCCAAGATAAATATATATATATATATATATATATATATATATATATAAATATACATTTGAAGTCATCCCCGAACTAATTCCATTGCCCATTTCTCATAGTAGCCCATTTATCCACCATTTGGCATTAATCTAACATTACCATAATCAATGTATATTATTTCAAGATCAATTCCTCAAGTGCCCATCAAATCATCACTTTCGTACTAATATATATATTGTATACATGTTCACCATTTATGCATCCACGATTCTCTTATATATGACCAACAATTTACTAAGTCATCAATATCATCATATACAATTTACTCACTACATTACAATTCACAAATGATACCGGCCAAGGCATTTCCACTACCACTATTTACCTTCACAGAACTTCAATTTAAAATCAGAACTCGTCCCATGGCAACCTGCATCACAATGCTAAAAAGGAGACCACATGGGAGAGTGAGTTATACATTCAAAATGACGAATATAAATATATTGTGATTATGTGTATATGCATATAATCATCATGTGTGCTTCGCTGTAAAATCATTAATTTATCATTCAATCATCATCATATTATTATAATAGGCATACAAGCCTCATGAATCACAATTCAAACATAAGCAAGCACAAGCACATACACAATCACATTGCCATTTATCAACAAGGGCATTCACAATAATTATCATCATCTTATTAAATCTTTATTACATTCCTCCTCGCAAGGGGTTTATCATCTCTCGTGGTCATCCCATCTCAAATGACATGCTTTTAAGGCTAATGCATATGTCAACTGTTTAATGCACATGCAACGGATCTGATTTCATACCAACGGGTGATCGCAACCACCATGTCATTCATTCACATGGGTTTCCCGCCTCGCAAGGGGTACTCCCTCTAGCAGCCTCGTAAGGTGCTTTCTCATGATCGCAACCACGTTCAACAATTCATATAGGTTTCCCGCCTCGCAAGGGGTACTCCCGCCTCGTGATCGCAACCATGGGCATCATAGTAACTCGCAAGCCCTTTTTCATATCAATTACCAAGTGATCGCAACCACTGGTTCATCATCATACAATGGTCCCCGCAGGGCCTTTCACTTTCCACAACCAGGTGATCGCAACCACCGGCTCAATATCATATCATCATCAAGTTGGTTTCCCGCCTCGCAAGGGGTATTCCCTTCATAAAATCCCGTAGGATCTTTTATCACTGTGATCGTAACCACACAATATCAATGCTATGCTATGCCATGAATGCAATGCAATAATGCATATGCCCATCAACCTCGCAAGGATATCTCACCCTCTCAATCAGGGGTATATTGTATATTTTAGTTTTATCATCAATGGCATACAAACAATCACAAGGCTCCTCAAGGCACAACATTCATATAATTGGCATTTCAATGGCCACAACATTATTTCATATCAATCCACACCTGGAGATCGAAAGGCATAGCAAACATCATAATATTAATCCACACTTAGAATCATTCGAGGCATATTCATCAATCCACATATATGGCAATTAAACTTATGCCCAACATAATCGCGTCCTTGGCATTACGTAACATGTCATATATATTTTTCACATCACATGGCAAGTCAAAACTTGCAATCAACCAAAACGGTATTATACATGATCTTCGTTCATTAAATTTTTATCATTATTACCACATAATCAACTTATGGATTTTTGCAATATTATTCATTGTGTTGCTTCATCTATACATACATTGGTGTGGCATCAACGACATTTCATTATTACACTCAACCCACATATACAAGATCTCACTTGCTTTACACCCACAAGGGTATATCACGATTTATAAGAATAATATTCACCCTTTTTCTCAAGGGGATACTCACAACATCATTCATTACCACATCTTACCAATATCATTTCCGGTTCACCGGTTTATAACCAGTGCTATGTCATATAACCGTTCTCTCCTTAATTTCATAATCACTTTCGGGTGTGTCTCACAACCCCATCATTAAATCCTATTTGCCATTCTTTTATATTCCGTCTTGGTGGTCAACGTTTATGTTTCTCATTATGTATATTATAGGCATTAACAAGTTATCTCAACATTTTAATCACTATCCAACACCACCTTATTATGTCATTAATATATATCCTTAAAATTTCCCTCAATCATCTTAATATACAAAGGGAAAGCCCAACACCATCAAATTAGGAAAAGGAAATAAAATTTCTATCAGGGGCCACTCGCTCAAGCGAGACCTTCACTCGCTTGAGTGAGACCATTCCTTCTCCCTTGAGCGCCTCGGCTCGCTCGGGCGTAATCACGCCAGTGTCCTTTCCACGCTCGCTCACTCAGGTGAAACACCCTTACACTCGGTTACTCGTTCGAGCGAGAATCGTCTAGTATCAAATTCCACCAACACTCGCTTGAGCGAGGAACCTACTCGCCTAAGCGAGATTCGGCCAGAGGCCATCCTTCCATTCCACGCCCATCTCGCTTGAGCGGGGCACACCAGTGCCAGTCACTCGCTTGAGCAAGTATCGCCCAGTACCCATTCCAAGGCTGGCTCGCTTGAGCGAGGCTCCCTACAACGAGCCACTCGCTTGAGCGAACAACGTCCAGCATCAGACTCCTCACACTCGCTCAAGTGACTCACTCTCGCTTGAGCAAAAAACCTCCAGTATCAATTTCCTCTCTCGCTCGCTCAAGCGCGGCCATGCCCGATTGAGTGAGATTCGCCCAGTGTCTCTCCTGCTCACTTCACACTCGTCTCGCTTGAGCGATTAGCTCACTCGCCTGGGTGAAATTGGGCCAGAGGCCATAATACTGATACAGGGGATTCTCGCTTGAGCGAGAATCCATCTCGCTTGAGCGAGATTATCAGATCATGCGCAGAAAACATAAAAATTCATAACTCAATATACCAAAATCTATTCAAAGCCAAATTGACCAATTTCCATACTTCATATACCTCATAATAGATATTTAAAACTTGTCTCAAATGTTCATACACAACAATTTCCATTCTAAGTCATTTACCATATTAAAATTAAACTTATCATCATCACACATATAGGTATACATTTCCATAACAATCATCACCTATTCTCATATACCATCCTTATAATCAACAAATTGCCATTCTCACTATTTCAATATATATATACATGGCAAGGCAAGCATGAGTATAAAACACATACAACAATCACTACCAATCTACTCATGCAATTTGAATTTAACTCCTCTCCTACCTCGAGAGAAGAATCATAATCCAAACGCTCTGATTGCCTCGATTATTAGCATCATCGTCTGGAATACAATCCTATCAACAACACACATATGCACATGAAATTAATAAGCCATCATAAGGCATTATCTTATACGGCTTATGATCAAGTTCTAGACTTGCCTAAATCCCAATTCACATGCTTATATTAGGCTTCGGGAATTCCTTTCCCAAAACCAAGATCCTCTAGATCTTCAAGACTAACTAAACCCAACATCATCATCATCTCATCCATTACATAATGTAATCCCAAATCACTTCAATTTTTTAAACATAATCCTTATCATTGTCTATTATCGTACCTAATGATACCCAACATTGAATATTTCATATGTCCATCCTTAAAATCAATTCTTCTACTCCCTCACATTCCATATTCATATTAACACCTATCTATAGGTTTCACCATCAATGGTTCTAGATTATTTTAAGCAACATTCAATCTTAACATCATCTATTTACTTCCAATTTAACCTCCTAAGTTACAACATATCCACTTTCCCTAAATTCTTGGACTAGGGTTTCACTAAAAACTCATCACCATCATAAATGCTCATAAATTTTCCACCCATCCAAGTATTAATTTCGTTTACCCCATTAAAGGCTCTTAAAACTTGCATTTAAAACCACCCCACCTTAGGGTTTCCATGTTTAATGCTCTCCCAACAACCCTTATGCAATAAATACTCCCCCAAATACCAAGAACCCAAAATCTAGGGCATAAAGCTCATGAAAATGATGAGGAACTTACTTCAACCAAGAGTTAGTCATGAGCTTCCAAGGGAGAGAGAAAGTCACATGAAAATGGAGGAGAAGAGAGGGAGAGTTCCAGCTACAAGCTTCTCCTTCAAGCCCCCAAGAGACAAAAATGGTGTAGGAGGAGAGGGCCACCATGAGCTTAGGGTTTTGAAGAGAAGAAGAAGAAGAAATGGAGAAGGGAAATAAGAGGAGAAGAAGAAGAAATGTGATTGCCAATGGAAGCAAGAAACCAACGAAAGTAAAGAGAGAAGAATAGGTTTTTTGGTTTTAATTTTTAAATCTCCATTAAAAGTTCATCGTTTTATAATAAACAGGCTCTCAGTTCGGGCTCAATACATTATCTAAAAATTATTCCGAATATATATTCGGACTCCCATTAATATCCTTAATAGCCCTGACCAACGGTATCTCAATCGGAGATACTTGGTCGGACACCTATATTTTAACCGGGTAAAATTTTAACTTTTAAAGTCCCAATAAATTATAAATATCCATAATAAATCCCAACTTAATTATTTTAATGTTTTTGGGACATAAATCAACTCATATACAATTATTTATTATTTATTCTCTTCAATTTATCATTTTTATAAAATTCGGGATGTTACAATCCACCCCACCTAAAAGAAATTTTGTCCTCGAAATTTAGCATCGATATACATATCGCAAGGCCATACCTCAGGCCACACATCAACAAGGTTCAATGACACCATAGAATAACATTGGACTTCCCAAAGTCCATTAAGACATGTTCATCATCACTTCATCATTCTTAACATAAAATTCCCACATCAAAGTGTGTCATATGTCATCAATTATAACTCATCCAACAGAGCTCACATGTTCATACTTAGTACGTCCAGATAGGTTCAGTACATTCACCATAAGTAGTTACAATCCCTACACCTGCCCGGCCTATGCGTTGCTGCATTCGACATACAGAAAGGCGTCCCAATCCGGTAGTGGTTGCCACAAACATATAAAGTCGGCGCATATGTGCATGTTGCCACAATGCCTATGGCATGTAAGGCCATATCGGGACCAGTACTTTGTATTCCCATTGCTCACATCGGTCACTCTTATTCTAATAACATCATTCCATAAGAGACTTAGTGATAATTTTCACAAGTCTCTGACTCACTTATCCACATCTCATTATCGTTATATAATTAATCTGACACAATTCACATCATACCAATCATCAAGTGTTAATTAATATCACCCTAAATTGGCGTACCAACCATAGATTTTCAATCCTCATAGGGTAAGTATCCCATCATTGGACTTCATCCATCTGGAATTCATGATCAAACATCATAACAATCCTTTATCCCATTCACACATTATGAGCTATAAATCGATTCAAGCCTAAACAAGCTACTAAACTCGCAGGAAGTACGCAGCTCCGAGGTTAAAATAGGGTTCCCTATCATATGACAAGCTCTCATATTAGGGATTCTCCTCCCAAATCATAATCAAAGTTCATAAATTAGACGTACATCTCATATAGTACAACATCACAATATGCTTTCTATCATCAATATAGCACCTTTCAAATAAAATGGGGGGTAATGACATGATCAAATTTCCATTCATCAGCTCGCAATCACACATGTCATCCTTATGTTATATCGTAATCCATAGCTATTGTCATATTCACAACGTCAAAGGCATACAATTTAGCCCAAGGTCATACCATAAAATCATGTACACTATAGCCAACACCAATCATACCCCAAATTCAACATTATTATTCATCAATCATCAGGGGTTACATTCATTATTCCTATTCCATCACATACTGGCCCTAGCTTCAACAACGTATTTCACAATTAATTTTGTTATGGCTTAACTATCCACAAGATTCGATCAATCACTAGACTTAGAAAGTCTAAGGGTTACCTAGTACCCATCGTAGGGTACACCCACAACATCCAAACATTATTAAATAGAGTTCATAATATGTCACAGAGCCAAGGCCACCATAGGGCCCAATTAAATCAATCATCCATAAGGTTTGATCATGCAAGATCATGCCAAACCAACGGGGTCACCAACCTAGTGGCTTAAAACCAAATCAATCATTCACTCGGTCCTCTCTTACAAAACCGAGTTCAAACCAATGGGTGCATATGCAGTTTCATATTTCACAACCTTATCATTTTATCACATATTCAAGTTCCCAATCTAGGGAGATACAACAAATCACTTGTATCATATAACATATAAGATTCTTGTGCCAAAGGATATAAAATCCATCCCTTACAAATGGCACGACCAATCATTTAAATTCGAAAATGCCCACACCAGGGAATTCCTTCACTATTGTTCATTTAATCAACTCAAGCGTATGAGTTTTATTCCATTCAACAAGCATACCTCGGCTAAGAGCCACAAGTATGAATCATACAAGAGACCTACCCAACAATTTAATTTCATTACATACTTCATGGTTTCAAAATCCATGGTCTACCACCATGTCAATTCATTTCTCAATATTCTCTATCCATGATCAACACAAGGCATAAATCCATCATCATATCAATTCATACCTCATATTTCATATTCATCAACTTATTATTTCATTCTCATGGTTAACATCCAACATGGATCTATCATCAATTCAATTTTATACTCAATATATAAGCATCAATGTATAATCACAATATATTCGTCAATGGAAGGAAATAGGGTAAGGAACTTGGCCGGACTTACACAAATAAACATATCATTCTCATTGAGGAATTCATCTATATGCATTCAATCTCATAATTTCATTAAGCTTTCCAATGAGCAGCTATGCTCCACCAATGCACCATACAACCTCAATGATAAAGGGTATACTCCCATAAACATCAATTATATCTTCTGGAACATAATCTCACAGAAGTCCTCAAATAGCATCAATCACAACTTAATATTAATGATTCACAATAATCCTCAATAAGCAATAATGCCCTTATAATCACTTCACAACTCTTAGGCGATTAGTCATTTATAATCTATATAGGGCAATCAATACCTAAACATGTCACTACCCTCTAGATAACTACCACTCTTTAGTTCATACAAACAACCGCATTCCAACAATGAGCATCTAGCTCCAAAGATCACCATAAACGTCTCACTATTGAGCAATCATGCTCCAATCATCCATAATATCAATTTCAATACAGAGTAACCATACTCTGATGATAATTAACAAATCTAAGTCAGAGCAAAATACGCTCTGATACCACCGATATAACACCCTCGGTTTTCTGGACCCAAATTCCGATGTGATCGATATAAATAATTAATAAAATATCGATTACATCAAGACCCGAATCACAGAAAACCGAAGCGTACGATTTAATAACCTATAGCTGGATCGATAGCTAATTCGCCCACAACGGTATACAAAAATAGAGTTTACAGCGGAAGAAAAATGTGTATACCGGGCAACGCCTAGTCCCATATATGACGATATGAGAAAAGGCTCGGCAAGCATGCAAATACCTGATACCAACTCATGAGATCATAACCTATTCTTTCATTCGTAACATACACATGCATTGCCCAAGATAAATATATATATATATATATATATATATATATAAATATACATTTGAAGTCATCCCCGAACTAATTCCATTGCCCATTTCTCATAGTAGCCCATTTATCCACCATTTGGCATTAATCTAACATTACCATAATCAATGTATATTATTTCAAGATCAATTCCTCAAGTGCCCATCAAATCATCACTTTCGTACTAATATATATATTGTATACATGTTCACCATTTATGCATCCACGATTCTCTTATATATGACCAACAATTTACTAAGTCATCAATATCATCATATACAATTTACTCACTACATTACAATTCACAAATGATACCGGCCAAGGCATTTCCACTACCACTATTTACCTTCACAGAACTTCAATTTAAAATCAGAACTCGTCCCATGGCAACCTGCATCACAATGCTAAAAAGGAGACCACATGGGAGAGTGAGTTATACATTCAAAATGACGAATATAAATATATTGTGATTATGTGTATATGCATATAATCATCATGTGTGCTTCGCTGTAAAATCATTAATTTATCATTCAATCATCATCACATTATTATAATAGGCATACAAGCCTCATGAATCACAATTCAAACATAAGCAAGCACAAGCACATACACAATCACATTGCCATTTATCAACAAGGGCATTCACAATAATTATCATCATCTTATTAAATCTTTATTACATTCCTCCTCGCAAGGGGTTTATCATCTCTCGTGGTCATCCCATCTCAAATGACATGCTTTTAAGGCTAATGCATATGTCAACTGTTTAATGCACATGCAACGGATCTGATTTCATACCAACGGGTGATCGCAACCACCATGTCATTCATTCACATGGGTTTCCCGCCTCGCAAGGGGTACTCCCTCTAGCAGCCTCGTAAGGTGCTTTCTCATGATCGTAACCACGTTCAACAATTCATATAGGTTTCCCGCCTCGCAAGGGGTACTCCCGCCTCGTGATCGCAACCATGGGCATCATAGTAACTCGCAAGCCCTTTTTCATATCAATTACCAAGTGATCGCAACCACTGGTTCATCATCATACAATGGTCCCCGCAGGGCCTTTCACTTTCCACAACCAGGTGATCGCAACCACCGGCTCAATATCATATCATCATCAAGTTGGTTTCCCGCCTCGCAAGGGGTATTCCCTTCATAAAATCCCGTAGGATCTTTTATCACTGTGATCGTAACCACACAATATCAATGCTATGCTATGCCATGAATGCAATGCAATAATGCATATGCCCATCAACCTCGCAAGGATATCTCACCCTCTCAATCAGGGGTATATTGTATATTTTAGTTTTATCATCAATGGCATACAAACAATCACAAGGCTCCTCAAGGCACAACATTCATATAATTGGCATTTCAATGGCCACAACATTATTTCATATCAATCCACACCTGGAGATCGAAAGGCATAGCAAACATCATAATATTAATCCACACTTAGAATCATTCGAGGCATATTCATCAATCCACATATATGGCAATTAAACTTATGCCCAACATAATCGCGTCCTTGGCATTACGTAACATGTCATATATATTTTTCACATCACATGGCAAGTCAAAACTTGCAATCAACCAAAACGGTATTATACATGATCTTCGTTCATTAAATTTTTATCATTATTACCACATAATCAACTTATGGATTTTTGCAATATTATTCATTGTGTTGCTTCATCTATACATACATTGGTGTGGCATCAACGACATTTCATTATTACACTCAACCCACATATACAAGATCTCACTTGCTTTACACCCACAAGGGTATATCACGATTTATAAGAATAATATTCACCCTTTTTCTCAAGGGGATACTCACAACATCATTCATTACCACATCTTACCAATATCATTTCCGGTTCACCGGTTTATAACCAGTGCTATGTCATATAACTGTTCTCTCCTTAATTTCATAATCACTTTCGGGTGTGTCTCACAACCCCATCATTAAATCCTATTTGCCATTCTTTTATATTCCGTCTTGGTGGTCAACGTTTATGTTTCTCATTATGTATATTATAGGCATTAACAAGTTATCTCAACATTTTAATCACTATCCAACACCACCTTATTATGTCATTAATATATATCCTTAAAATTTCCCTCAATCATCTTAATATACAAAGGGAAAGCCCAACACCATCAAATTAGGAAAAGGAAATAAAATTTCTATCAGGGGCCACTCGCTCAAGCGAGACCTTCACTCGCTTGAGTGAGACCATTCCTTCTCCCTTGAGCGCCTCGGCTCGCTCGGGCGTAATCACGCCAGTGTCCTTTCCACGCTCGCTCACTCAGGTGAAACACCCTTACACTCGGTTACTCGTTCGAGCGAGAATCGTCTAGTATCAAATTCCACCAACACTCGCTTGAGCGAGGAACCTACTCGCCTAAGCGAGATTCGGCCAGAGGCCATCCTTCCATTCCACGCCCATCTCGCTTGAGCGGGGCACACCAGTGCCAGTCACTCGCTTGAGCAAGTATCGCCCAGTACCCATTCCAAGGCTGGCTCGCTTGAGCGAGGCTCCCTACAACGAGCCACTCGCTTGAGCGAACAACGTCCAGCATCAGACTCCTGACACTCGCTCAAGCGACTCACTCTTGCTTGAGCGAAAAACCTCTAGTATCAATTTCCTCTCTCGTTCGCTCAAGCGCGGCCATGCCCGCTTGAGCGAGATTTGCCCAGTGTCTCTCCTGCTCACTTCACACTCATCTCGATTGAGCGAGTAGCTCACTCGCCTGGGCGAAATTGGGCCAGAGGCCATAATGCTGATACAGGGGATTCTTGTTTGAGCGAGAATCCATCTCGCTTGAGCGAGATTATCAGATCATGCGTAGAAAACATGAAAATTCACAACTCAACATACCAAAATCTATTCAAAGCCAAATTGACCAATTTCCATACTTCATATACCTCATAATAGACATTTAAAACTTGTCTCAAATGTTCATACACAACAATTTCCATTCTAAGTCATTTACCACATTAAAATTAAACTTATCATCACACACATATAGGTATACATTTCCATAACAATCATCACCTATTCTCATATACCATCCTTATAATCAACAAATTGCCATTCTCACTATTTCAATATATATATACATGGCAAGGCAAGCATGAGTATAAAACATATACAACAATCACTACCAATCTACTCATGCAATTTGAATGTAAACTCCTTTCCTACCTCGAGAGAAGAATCGTAATCCAAACGCTCTGATTGCCTCGATTATTAGCATCATCGTCTGGAATACAATCCTATCAACAACACACATATGCACATGAAATTAATAAGCCATCATAAGGCATTATCTTATACGGCTTATGATCAAGTTCTAGACTTGCCTAAATCCCAATTCACATGCTTATATTAGGCTTCGGGAATTCCTTTCCCAAAACCAAGATCCTCTAGATCTTAAAGACTAACTAAACCCAACATCATCATCATCTCATCCATTACATAATGTAATCCCAAATCACTTCAATTTTTTAAACATAATCCTTATCATTGTCTATTATCGTACCTAATGATACCCAACATTGAATATTTCATATGTCCATCCTTAAAATCAATTCTTCTACTCCCTCACATTCCATATTCATATTAACACCTATCTATAGGTTTCACCATCAATGGTTCTAGATTATTTTAAGCAACATTCAATCTTAACATCATCTATTTACTTCCAATTTAACCTCCTAAGTTACAACATATCCACTTTCCCTAAATTCTTGGACTAGGGTTTCACTAAAAACTCATCACCATCATAAATGCTCATAAATTTTCCACCCATCCAAGTATTAATTTCGTTTACCCCATTAAAGGCTCTTAAAACTTGCATTTAAAACCACCCCACCTTAGGGTTTCCATGTTTAATGCTCTCCCAACAACCCTTATGCAATAAATACTCCCCCAAATACCAAGAACCCAAAATCTAGGGCATAAAGCTCATGAAAATGATGAGGAACTTACTTCAACCAAGAGTTAGTCATGAGTTTCCAAGGGAGAGAGAAAGTCACACGAAAATGGAGGAGAAGAGAGGGAGAGTTCCATTTACAAGCTTCTCCTTCAAGCTCCCAAGAGACAAAAATGGTGTAGGAGGAGAGGGCCACCATGAGCTTAGGGTTTTGAAGAGAAGAAGAAGAAGAAGTGGAGAAGGGAAATAAGAGGAGAAGAAGAAGAAATGTGATTGCCAATGGAAGCAAGAAACCAACAAAAGTAAGGAGAGAAGAATAGGCTTTTTGGTTTTAATTTTTAAATCTCCATTAAAAGTTCATCGTTTTATAATAAACAGGCTCTTAGTTCGAGCTCAATACATTATCTAAAATTTATTCTGAATATATATTCGGACTCCCATTAATATCCTTAATAGCCCTGACCAACGGTATCTCAATCGGAGATACTTGGTCCGACACCTGTATTTTAACCGGGTAAAATTTTAACTTTTAAAGTCCCAATAAATTATAAATATCCATAATAAATCCCAACTTAATTATTTTAATGTTTTTAGGACATAAATCAACTCATATATAATTATTTATTATTTATTCTCTTTAATTTATCATTTTTATAAAATTCGGGATGTTACATATACGCTATCGGAAACTAGTTTTCCAAATTAAATCTTTTTATTACTGTAATTATTATAAATGTTATTATTATTACCCATCGGTTCCCATATCTGGGCGTCACTGCCCCTCATAGAAAATCAACATAGCATCGGTCGAAGCCCAAATATCAATATCATCAACTAGCACAGGAAAATTACATTGTCATCCGCAGCCCAATTACCACCATCATCAAATAACACAGATAAATGACATCATCGACCATAGCCTCACATACAAAAGCAAACATTACGACACATCAAACCTTTATGAGATCACCATACTAAAGGCTTTCCCGAAAAATCTGGGATGTTACAGGGAAGTTATTTGGGGAGGCACTAGTTTGATATCTCTCTGATTTATTTCTTCTTCTCACTAAGCGAACATAAGCCTGATTCATCAATAATCCTTTCTTTTGAAAGTCCTACTGGATCGAGTTTTGAGTTCAGGATTTGATTACAAATAGGGAAGGTATCAACACCTCTATTTGCACGTTCCTAAGAATAGAACCTTGAATTAAATCATGCAATTTTAATGATAACTTTGAAATCGACTCAAGAAATAAATAACAGTAAAGGGAAAAAAGATTTATTTAAGGAAAAGTGGGCCTAACAAAAAATTGATCTCGCTCCTATGTATTCTCAAGTACACCGAGAAACCAGGGTTACATAGTTCTTTGTTAGGACTTGGAAAATAATTTTTTATTATTATTTGTTTAAGAAATGATTAAAAATATTTTGGATTTTTTAATAGTAAACAAGGGAATTTATGCCAAAGAAAAATATGTTAAAAAATTATTGCATAATTTTATTAAATAAAAAGTATTTTTGTTTTTAATAATTTAAATGTCAAAGAGAAGTACGAGATAAAGTAATCTATACGCTTACTTTCCTTCATAATTTTATAGCATTTATGTAGATGACATTCATCACATAACACCACTATAAAATTATTGCATTGTTTATTAAATGAAAACATTTTTTGTTTTTAAATATATTTTTAAAAAATAATATCAAAGAAAAGTACGAGATAAAGTAATCTATACACTTACTTTCCTTCATAGTTTTATAGTATTGGTGCAGATGAAGTAAATCATACAATACCACTATAAAATTATTGCATAATTTTACTAAATAAAAATATTTTTGTTTTTTAAGTTTTTTTAACAATTTGAATGTCAAAGAAAAATACGAGATAGAGTAATTTATACGCTTACTTTTCTTCATAATTTTATAGCATTGGTGCAGATGAAGTTCATTATACGACACTGCTATAAAACTATTGCATTATTTATTAAATGAAGATATTTTGTTTATATATATTTTAAAAATTCAATGTCGAAGAAAAGTATGAGATAAAGTAATCTATATGCTTACTTTCCTTCATAATTTTATAGCATTGGTGCAAATAAAGTTCATTATACGACACCGCTATAAAATTATTGCATTGTTTATTTAATGAAAACCTATTTTAAATATATTTTAAAAACATAATACCAAAGAAAAGTTTGAGATAAAGTATTTTGTGCTTATTTTCCTTCCTAATTTTATAGTACATCATATGAGACCGCTATAAAGTTATTGCATAATCTTATTAAATGTAAAGAACGAAATAAAGTAATCTACACATTTACTTTCCTTCATAGTTTTATAGTATTAGTGCAGATGAAATACATCATACAACATCGCTATAAAATTATTACGTGGTTTATTAAATGAAAATATTTTTCTTTTATATATATATATATATAAATCAATGTTGAAGAAAAGTACGTGATATAGTAATTTATACGCTTACTTTTCTTCATAATTTTATAGCATTGGTGCAGACGTAATTCATCATACGACATTACTATAAAATTATTGCATAATTCTATTAGATGAAAATATTTTTATTTTTTATTTACAAAGGAAAAATCTTAAACAATTTTTATTTGTGTGAATTAAATTTAAAACATCATAAATGGTTTCTATATATTTTATTGATTTATTAATATGAAAATAAACAAATAAAAGTCTTAAGTAAACATTATTAGTCCAAATTTAAATTAAAACACCCTAAACTTTTTTTTTATATTTTCTTTAGTTTCTTAAGACGAAAATAAACAATTAAAATAAGGCATAAAACTTAAACACACATAAGGAGAGAGCGACAACTTATTATTATTTTTGTCTTTTTACATTAAGATAAGAAAAAATGAGTAGTAAATAAAATAAATAAATAAATAAATAATAATCAATCAAAAATAAATATAATAATATAATAATAAAAAACTAATAATAATAAAAAGTTGGGTGAGTGTAGAGGTGATGGTGGTTGCTAATCTTGATAGGCTTGGTGGATAGTTGAGTTTTAGGTGTTGTAGTGTTAGTACTTGATGTTAGGTGTTTTTGTTTTAGTGGTAAAATTGTGATGATGGGTGGATGGGTGATGGGATAGGTGAATGTTTGGTGATGATAGTAATGTGATTACTTGGGTAGTAAGAGAACAAACCAAACAAACAAATAAAACAAAACCAGAAACCGGACTAAACAAACAATAACAACAATATACAAAAGAGAAAGATAAAGAAACAAAAAAAATTACCTGTTTCAGGCGACTCGACCTTCTCGACCTTAACGGTGACTGACCTTCTAATTTTAATAGTGACCCTTTTCTTAATTTAACGTGACTTCTTTCTCAATTTAATGGTGACCATTTCTTGAGTTTTACATTGACTAAACCATTCTCGGGATTCCTTGTATTTGTAGACTAAACTCACTCATAATTATTGACCCATGAATCCATTTTCAAAAGGAATAATCACTCACTCATCCATTTTAAAAAAAAACTACTCACTTCCTATTTTAAAGGATAATAATAATAATAATAATAATAATAATAATAATAATAATAATAATAATAATAATAATAATAATAATAATAATAATAATAATAATAAGAAGAAGAAGAAGATAATGAAAAAGTAAAGGCCAAATGGCTACCGAGGAGAAAAAACAAACTAAACAAACAAAAATAAATTAATTAATTAAAATCAATAATAATAAATAAGCTATAAAATAATAAAAGAAGAATAAAATAAAAAGGTAAAAGTAAAATGAGATGAAATAATAATAATAGAATAAAATAAAATAATAATAAAGTAAAACAAAATAATGTAAAATAAAATAATAAAAATAAAAAATAAAATGATGATCGTACAAAAATTAGCATTGACATTTTGTACACATCACCTATAAATAATGTGACATAAATGTATAAGGTACGTTTTTTTATGCTTGAGCCTATATACCGAATTATTATGCTATTGTACTTACTTGGGCGTAAAAGAAACTTTGGTAGTCAAACCCCTGTTTAATTCCTTAGGACTCTTGTTGATTACACGGTAAACACATCAACTATTGCATAACAGAGATCTACACAACATATAGTTTAAATAAAAATAGAAAATATGAACAATTTTTAAGAATAACTTATGTATGTTAATAGGTAAGTATAATAATATACTTAATAAGAAAGATAAATATAACCTTGTCATCTCAGTAGGCTTGAAGCTATTGTTCATCATGTAATTATTAGGGGGCGGGGGGTGAAGAATAAAAGACCTTTTAAGGTCAAACAAAAAGAAGGGACCTTTTAATAAGGCGTGACCGAAAGCTAATGGAGAAGACGTACACTTTCGTACCAAGATGAAACTTTTGGATTTAAATTCCAAGCACATGTAACTAATGTTCTCACGTGAAGCAGCCTTTCTTTGAATTCTTATCTATTAATTCTCTAATTCTTTTATTTGATTAGTTTTTCTTAATTGTGAATAATCTTTTGTATATAGTACACTTCTCGTTACTATTTGTTACATTATTTACATAAACTGATGAAGAAAGTTGTGAAAACCAATTTTCATTTATAAAGGCTAAATCATTATTTTGTTTCTTAATTTTTATTTTTATTTCAATTCAATTTCATATATTTTAACATGAATGGTCTCTTAACTATGTTAAAAGTTTAGCATTAAAATATATTTAGTGGGTTTTTTGCTAAAATGGGGCAATTTTTTAAAAAAATTGTGCTTTTGGGGTCTGACCAAAAGAAATTACCTGTCTGGGGTAAAAAAGGTCCCATCCCTCTTACAATTCGTATACCCATTTGACGAAATGTCAGCAACGAGGAGATGAAGACACTTGTCAATAGATAGTGTATTTCGCATACTGAGTTGAAGAAATACAGTTCTGTTTTCGCAGACAGAGAACGTGAAATGTCAGATGTCACAATCAATCTGTATTTCGCAAAGTGAGTTAGCGAAATAAGGGGGGAGTGACACGTGTTGCTTTCGTTATCTGGTTGTGCGAAATGATTTTAAGAAAAATAAAAAATAAGATATTTTTCTCCTATATAAGGCATGTTGTTACGGTTCATTTACATACCAAACTCTACTCTTCAGTGAGAAAGCAGAGAGTCCTTTGGAGGTATGTTTTTGGTATATTTTTTTTTATGATTCCTTTGTTATATTGTGTTAGAGTTTTGTTTAAAAAATTAGATGGTGGTTATTTTTACTTATATTGTGTTAATGTTATGTTTTGAGTATATCTTTAAATGCTAAATTTGTTATATTTTTAACATTATATGCTTAATTTTTTTATGGGAACTTTTTTTGTGTATATGTTAGAGTTGTGTTAAAAAAATTAGAAGATGATTATAGTTAATTATATTGTGTTAATGTTATTTATTGAGTATATTTTTTTAATGCTCACTTTGGTATATTTTTTTTGGTGTATGTTTTTTACGCTTAATTTTTTATGGTCAGATATTTTATTACTGCAATGGGGTCTGAGGTGTTGGTGATTCTATATACCAATGGGCGAAAAATTGATGGCCCTGATGGTATTTCATTTGAGGGTGAGACTAGTTTGATGCAGATCAAACATGGAATTACAGTTGTGGAACTTAAAGAGGGGATTACCAACAAGTTGAATATCGATGCCAATCAGGTCATATTGAAATTAACTACCAGGCTAATAATTGATAAAAAAAAAAGAAATTTTCAGGTTTTCAAATAAACAATGATGAAGAGATCGATTTAGTGTTAAAATTTTATGAGAAACAACCGAGCATGTCCTATGTAGAGATATTTGTTGAGGTTGAAGTTTTGGGGTCTTCATTGCACCATACACAAGGCAATGCTTCTCAATGTATGACTCAAACTGGAAGTAAGTAAAGTTGGGTTTGTATATATTATGGAAGTTTAGTTGAACTAACGGTGTTTAAATATGATTGTAATAAAATTTTTATGCTTTGTTGCTGGAAGATGAAATCGATGTTAGTTTAGAAGATGATGAAGACGCGGATAATAATATTCAACTGGAGTGTGAAAGCAGTGACAATGAAGGAGCAAACGAAGCTTATATTCCCAATGACACTGACATGGACACAGATGTTGAAGGTGACTTTGATCAAATACCAAATTCTTCAACTATTGCAAATTCAAATGTTGGCACTGTTGTTCATGGTTAGTTATCTTTATAATGTAATGAGTATGAAGTTTAATGTTAAATATGGTAATGGATACTTAATGGTGTTTTTGAAATGTAGGGGACTGAGGCGTGCCATTTTGGACCCAGTCCCCATTTTACAATGAGGTTGACTTGGACCACCCATCTGAGGAAGAAAATTATACTGGGTTTGATGATGAAAGAGAATGGCGCATTGGAGATGAACTTTATGTGGGGTTGAAATTTCAATCAAAAAGTGCAGTTCAAGCTGTGTTGAAACAGTATTCAATGAAGATGCATCAGACTTATGTCGTGGTTGAATCGAAACCAACCTTTTTTACTGCAAGGTGCCCAAATCACTTTGACGGCTGTCCTTGGAAGATGAGGGCTATGTTATCTAAAAAAAAGAACGTGTGGATGGTAAGTAAGTGGGGGGGAGCCATAATTGTGTGAATGCGAGTCTCTCTCAAGATCATGCAAAATTGGATTCACAATTCATCTGCTCGTGCATTATAGGTTAGTGTATGTGTATGTGTTAATTAAGTGTCATGTTTGGGGTTTAGGGTTAACATATTGTTTATGTGACAAATTCATTTCAATGATACTTTCTTTTAAACAGGTATGGTTAACCAAGATCCGTCAGTGACTATTGCGTTGATACAAGAGCGAATAATGAGTCAATTTGGGTTCAAAGTGTCTTACAGTAAGGCATGGAAGGCGAAGCAAAAGGCAATCGTCCATGTATTTGGTGATTGGGATGAATCTTATGCTTTTTTGCCTCGATGGCTTAATCGTATGCGTCAGATTTCACCTGGATCTGCATACGAAATTGTAACCACAGAGTGTATTGTAGGCACTGATGTTGACCAGAGGTTCCGTACCTTCAAACATATGTTCTGGACTTTTAAACAATGTGTTGATGCGTTTCCATACTGCAAGCCACTTCTACAGGTGGATGGCACATTCTTGTATGGAAAGTATAGACATACACTGCTTATTGCGACAACGCAGGATGGAAATAATAATGTATTGCCAGTTGCATTTGCAATTGTTGAAGGCGAGTCTTTACAAGCATGGAGTTGGTTCTTACTTCAGATTCGAATTAATGTAACACAAAAGACAGGCATATGTCTTATATCTGATCGACACCAATCCATTAAGTCTGTTGTTGGTAACCCACAAACTGGGTGGCAACCACCAAACGCACACCATGTATTTTGCATCAGACACATTGCAAGTAATTTTAATAACAAGTTTAAAAATGCTGCATGGAAAAAGGATCTGCTGAAACTTAGTATGTAGTTCTTTTATTTAGTTTTATGTTTAGGGTTGATTAATTGTTGCCACAACAAATTAGTAATTTTGTTTCAATCACAGGATATACTGCGTGCAAATCAGTGTTCGATAGGAAGTTGGAGAAATTTCGTGAAACAAAGCCAGACATTGCAGCATGGATTGATGCAATCCCTAAAGAACAATGGAGTATGGCATATGATGTTGGGGGACGTAGATTTGGACATATGACCACAAACTTGTCCGAGTGTGTTAACAAAATACTTAAGGGTGCGAGAAACATGCCAATCACCACACTAGTTAAGTGCACATACTCATGTATGGTTGAGTATTTTGTACAACGAGGAGGCAGGGCCAGGGCGGAGTTTGATGACGGAATGAGGTACACAAAAAAATTGGTGGAGATGTTGTCAAAGAACCAGGCAACTGCTTGCACACATCAAGTTCGTAGATATGATGTTCAAGGCAGTCGGTTTGAGGTGCAGGAAAGTTTCGACCCTGTGCAACAGAGAGGTGGTCGTAAGTACTCGGTGACATTGTCCACTAATCCTCATTGTGATTGTGGGAGATTTCAGTCCTTAAAGTATCCTTGTTCACATGTTATTGCGGCTTGTCAAGTCGTAAGTGTGGACTACTTTCAGTTTATCCATCCGGTGTATACACAAGAATGGATTCTGAATGCATACTCTGCTCAGTGGTACCCAATCGGGAATGATGAAGACATACCTATAACCAATGACGGATGGGACCTTACACCTGATCCATTGCGCTTACGACCAAAGGGTCGCCCAAAATCGTCCCGCATCCGAAATGAAATGGATTGGGGTCAGTCACAGAAGAAAAATGTTACATGTAAGCAGTGCAAGCAGACTGGCCATAACCGTCGTTCTTGCCCAAACAATGTTGGACAGAGCAGTTCTCATGCTGATAATTAAACATGTTGCAATGTAATGATTTCTGCAGTTTAATCTAAAATTAAGTTTTATCATATCAAATCATTATCTAAATATTACACGTCTTGTTCATACAAAACAAACACAACAAACACAAATTATGAGATGCATAAATTAGCCCCTATGGGGGTTTCGAGGGTGAGGTTGTGGTGAAAAAATACACGGCCTTATCCAATCCCTTGCACCACGGTGTGGGTTCCTTCTTGCTTGCACGTCAGGGTTATCCTCAGCTGCTGTAAGTAAATCCCTATTAAGGTCTAAACCTTGCCCAATAGGGTGGGAAGACTCTTCCCTTCTGTGTGTGACAAGAGGTGCGTTAGGAGTTTCCAATTCTGTCATGAAGACATTCGGTGATTGTGGTGCTGATGGAACATAATGACTACTCTCCCCTGCTGTATGTGGTCCTTGTGTTCCAAAAAACGGTTCACCATGAGGGCTATAATCAAATTGTTGACTTGTGCCATCACCCTGAGAAGGAAACTCATACGTTGACCATTGAGAAAATGTCCCACATTGGGAGGGAACCCAATATGAACCATGTTCTCTCGGTGGCATTGTGGATAGGTTGTAAACCTGACGCTCTTCAACTGTTCTTCCTCTCACAATCCCATGACGTTCACTGCGTGTACCTGGCATATTAATGTCAACTTCAATCTGAGGTGATTCCTGCATGGGCATGGGTGGGGTCTGTCTAGCTTCTAAAATCCTTGACTCTTCTCCCCACATTTGAATCACATTCAAGGATTGCTGTCTAATCTGATCAAATACCAATGCAGGTGACTGCGATGGGACCTGTGCGTCCTCCGTGGCCAGATAATGGATACTTTCCACTGCATCAACCTAAAAAAACATTTTAACACAAAATAAGTTGTGGATACCATGATCAAACATACACAATGTAACAATTGGAGATAGGGTTGGATATTACTTAGTGCGAGAAACATACCGAGCGACCTATGATCACATTCTTTCTTGAGATCCACCGTCGTGTATAGAGGTTATACCAATGCATGTAATCAGAATTTGCGCTCAATAAACCCTCTTATGGACCATTTGTTTGTACAAAATTTGCACGACTTTCCCACATGGCAACTAGTGGTATATATATCTGAGCCCAATTTTCCCCTTGTTTACCTTTTTGAGTTAACCCATGTAAATGTTCAGGCTGACGAGGGGGTAATGGTATATGCTGTTGCATACCAAATTGTCTCATAACACGGTCAGGTTGATGCCATTCCACTATGTTTGTACATAATAGTGGAACTACAGCTCTCCACCCCTCTTGTCCTTGTAGACATATAGCCGGCAATGTTTGCAACACGTGCTCACTATAAGGAGTCCAAACAATCTGTTTGCAACCAATATTAGTATTGTTAGATACCACAAATAACAATTTAACCAACTTATCTGAATTAATGATAGAATGGTACATAAGACAACTTACATCAGTACGTTTCATTTGATCAAATGCCCTACGATAGAAGTCTATGTCTTGTCTGACTGCCTTGAAGGTGTTACTACCCAACCACCTGAAATAGATACAAATTATGATAAATATATAACTAAACATTACATTCTAAACTTATGATAAACTTATGGCACAACTCAAGTTATAAACCTTGCAGCATATGGTGCACCCGGTTGTCTTGCATTTTGTGAGGGAGTCGGAGCAATCCCAGGAAACCTATCCCATGCCCAGCATTACACTAACAACAAAAGACCAGACATTGAGACACGCTCATACTTGGTTGCTAGACACAACTCACGATACAAATAGCTGAGTGCAGCAGATCCCCATCTATATTGGCCACACACATCAATGTCTTCAACCAAAGGCCAATACTTCAATGAAACTCTGCTACTGGATAGATCGGGAAAAACAACACCACCAATCAATCGTATTATGTATGCCCTTGTGTACCTCAAAAGTTGCACTTCACTTTCCAAGTGATCCTCAACATTGGCAAAGTTATCTGACAACCACTTCATCTTAAGGCAACCAACATGAAATGCATCATTTAGTGGGTAAATACCAAAGAGGTTCTGGATCAATGCTTTCATATCACGAGGAGATGTGTTTGTTATGACCGACACACCATCCACACGTAGTCCAACCTGGATCGCAATGTCTTGAAGGGTGACTGTACACTCACCGGGTGGCATATGGAACGTATGAGTCTCTGGCCTCCATCTTTCAACAAGGGCAGATATTAGGGCGGTCTCAACCGAAAAAAACTGTAATTGTGCAACACCAAGAAATCCTGCCCGTTGCAAAAGTGGTACAATTTGTTGCGGGACACCCGTTCTACGGAAAAGCGAAGCACGTCTACATTTTAGAATCCTATCTGGTCGTCCATTCCAAACACATTCCGATACATGCACACTTTGAAATTTTAATAATGAAGGATCTTTCGGACCAGGATCCACTTGACCTGACCTAGAACTTGATGAAGACGAACAATTCATCCTACAACGAGAAATGTTAAAAATTTCACTGACTTTGATTATAAAATATTATTGTTATTTTCACAAAAAACAAAATTAATAAAATTTACGAAACTTAAATTTCAAACACTTTATCCAACTAAATAAATATTAAACGTAAATTCAAACACTTAACCAACCAACTAAATATTACTAACCTATTTTATCCAACCCTCAACTTTGTTACAGTTAAATATTTTATTCATTAAGTTTAACATTTTCAACATTTATATCTTTAGTTATATTGTACATAACTTGTTTAAAAGTTGGTTTGTACATATAAATAATTAACACAACTAAATAAATAATTAACATAACATAACACCCCTAAACAAATAACTAAAATAACATAACTTGTTTAAAGGTTGGTTTGTACATATAAATAATTAACACAATTAAATAATTAATTAAAATAACATAACACAACTAAATAATTAATTAACATAACATAACATCATACCATAACACCACACTAATACAACTTCACAAAAAAATTAATTATAAAAAATTACAACTAAAATACCCTAAACTAAAACTAATCTTATGGATAAACATCAAAAGAAATTGATAATATCAAATTTTACAAGATAACCTTTACAAATTACACCTAATGACTATTAACAATTACACCATTAAACATTTTAAGCGTAAAAATAATTATTGGACTAACCTTATATCAAATGCAGATGGAAATGAGAGAGAGTGAAGCAAAGGGAGACAATGAAGCAACAGCAAATGGAGAAGGTGAAGATCACCAGCAACTATGAAGGAAACAGCAAATTTGAAGCTCAACTTCATGCTTTTCAGATTTTAAAGGGGAAGATCACCAGACATTGATTTTTTCGCACTTGCCATGTGTCAATTCCCTGTGCATTTCACCTACCCACTGGACGAAATCCAGGGCCATTTCGTCAACCCACTTGGCGAAATCATGCATGCCCGCCACTTGTCAAATCCCCACGTATTTCGCTGGTCAAGATGCGAAATCAGTAGCTCCTTTTCAGACCTCGGCTGCAGCAACCTGACGCAGTCTCGTCAAATCTTGTCCCCGGTTGGCATGCGTGTAGCAGACTCCACGTGTCACACACTCATGCATTTCGCTAACCCAGTTAACGAAACCCAAATCCGATGGGACAGCTTTTACCCCAGACAGGTAATTTCTTTTGGTCAGACCCCAAAAGCACAATTTTTTTAAAAAATTCGTCTAGTTTAGCAAAAAAGCCATATTTAGTAGGAGGTATCATTTTTCTTTAACAGAAATAGAAGTTTAAAAATAGATTTATTCATGTTTTATAGAAGTTATAAAAAAAATTAGGCAAGTAAAATTATCAGGAATTTTAAAATATAAAGGATTTATTTTTTATGTACCCAACTAAATAGGTGTATAAAGAAAATTAACATGTGAATCATTAAATTTGGGACAAATTACACTTTACTTATACCTAAACTTACATTACTCGATAAGTTTTTCTCATATCAATCATGGAAATAGAAAAAAAATATATATAACTTAAGAAAAACTTGCTAACAAACAAACATGAGAAATAATTTCCCTAGGAATCCCTGATACATGAAAGACATATGTTGGTAAATAAATAAAAATCATACCTCCTTCCAACCATTACCTTAGTCCTTTCCTTTAAATTGGTTGGGGTTGAAAAACTCAACTTTTTAAATAGGCTTAATTTTTCTTGATCCTAACCTACGAATTAACTATTAGGAAACCCTAAAGGGTCGAAATATGGTGTCGCGACCTGGATCGCGGCGAGAGGCCGACCGTAAAAAGAAAACTAGGTTTCCCGAGTTTTCTCTGGAAACCGTGGAGTCGCCACCAATGCTTTTAAGGTAAAACATCGGAAAAACCCAAACGTGAAGGTACCGGTCTTAATTCGAGATTTTAAAGTTCGTGAGTCTAATTACAGGTGGGGAAGGTATTAGCACCCCACACTGTCTGTTTTAAACGGTTACCCTAACTTGTTTAAGTTTTATTGAACAATCCTAATAATTTGTAATTTTTAGCCTCTTAAAATGCCTTATAGGTTTATTGTCGATTTAATAATTTTAAAATTATAAATTTTGTGATTAACAGGACGTCTTGTCCAAATTAATCGTGTTGTCATTAAAAGCGTTATGATTTTATTTTATAAGTTAAAGGGATATATTTATTTTTTAAATTTGGGCCTGATAGAAATGATTGTTCCTGCTCCTACGTATTCCCTAAGCGTTAGGGGAAATCGGGGTAACGTAGTTCTTTTATTTATTATGTAAAAAAACGTAAAATAAGTTTAGAATATTAAGATTTAGGAAAACGTGAATCAATAGGACGTCTCGTCTAAATTGATCATAAATATTGTATAAAAAAGAGAACCTTGGTTTTATTGATTTTATTACATTTTTTAGAAAGAAATGAAAATAGAAAACAAAGATAAAACTAAAATAAAATAAAAATGTCAAGTACGAGAATAGAAACAAGGAAAAAGATAAGTCTATGAAATAAATGACGGAGAAAGTAGAAGAGAAAATAATAATAATAATAATAATAATAATAATAATAATAATAATAATAATAATAATAATAAATCAAAGCCTCAAAATAAAAACAAAAAAGGCTAATAATTTAAAACATAAGAAGAAAGAAATAATAAACAAAAAAACTTACCTTCTTTTCTAAGCCAAAGAGAAAATTAAGACTGCCGCCTCCAGATTCAGTGGTGTCTCTCATTTCTTCTAAATTAAGACTCATGTAGAAGAAACTAAATCTTTTCTTATGTGGAAGATCGGTCAAAGCCGCAACGATATTTTATACTAAGAAATAGGCTATCTCAACTG
The DNA here is from genome assembly GCA_037962975.1 of Clitoria ternatea. Classification (NCBI taxonomy): domain Eukaryota; kingdom Viridiplantae; phylum Streptophyta; class Magnoliopsida; order Fabales; family Fabaceae; genus Clitoria; species Clitoria ternatea. The sequence goes on from CM075669.1 coordinate 186,811,194, forward strand.
CTCCCACTCCAGTCCCCTCCAAGTGTTACAAGGTGTTACTTATATAGTAACATAACAAACATAGCTCCCCTAAGAGTATTCGATGTAGGACTAAATAAAACTAACAATTTAGATTTTAGTAATTCCTAAGCTTAGAACTTTCAATGTGGGACTAAATGTTTTCTTTTTTCTTTTTTTCTTTTTTTTCTTTCTTTTTCTCTTCCTTGCTCTCTTTTATTATTATTATTTATTATTATTTTTGTTATTATTATTATTTACCCCGTATAAAAGGGTGTTCACATGTTAAATTTATTTTTTATAATTATTATTTTTTATTTTTTAGTATTTTTTATTATTTATTATTTTTTGAAAATTTTAAATGGACCCAGACAAAATTGGGTAGTAACAACTTGCTCCTCTTTACTTTTCGCAGTAAGGGATAAGTAAAGACTGAGTGAACCAATTTTGTCTAGGGTGCTAGCTTTAAAGAATGTCGTGTTTGACGAAAAGGAAATCAAAATGGTGCCTTTTTCGGTGAAAGGAAAGTAAAATGGTACCCCGCTCGGTGACAAGAAATTTGTCATGCTCGGTGACTAGAAATTAAAAGGATGTCATGTTCGACAACGGTAAGTAAAATTGTGCCCCGCTCGGCAACTAGAAAATAAAATGATGCCATGTTTGGTGAGAAGAAAGTAAAATAGTGTCCCGCTTGGCGACTGGAAAATAAAATGGTGCCTCGCTCGGTGACTGGAAAGTAAAGGATGCCATGTTTGGCGATAGGAAATTAAAATAGTGGCCCACTCGGCAACCGAAAATTTAAAGGATGCCATATTCGGTGATAGGAAATTAAAATGGTGCCCCGCTCGGCGACTGAAAAGTAAAATGGTACCCCGCCCGACAACTGGAAAATTTAAATGATGCCATGTTTGGCGATAGGAAAGTAAAAAGGTGTCCCGCTCGGCCACTAAAAATTTAAAGGATGCTGTGTTCGGCAATAGGAAATTACAATGGTGCCCTACTCGGCCACTGAAAATTTAAATGATGCCATGTTCGGTGATAGGGAATTAAAATGGTGCCCCGCTCGGCGACTGAAAATTTAAATGATGCCATGTTCGGCAACAGAAGATTTAAAATGGTGCCCCGCTTAGCGACTGGAAAGTAAATGATGCCATGCTCGGCGACTGGAAATTTAAATGATGCCATGTTTGGCGACCGAAAAGTAGGGTGCCCCGCTCGGCCACTGGAAATTTAAAAAATGCCATGTTCGGCTCTAGGAAAGTAAAATGGTGCCCTGCTCAGCAATTGCAAAGTAAAATGGTACCCCGCTTAGCAACTAGAAATTTAAAGGATGCCATATTCAGTGATAGGAAAGTAAAATGGTGCCCCGCTTGGAGACTGGAAAGTAAAATGGTACCCTGCTCGGCGAATGAAAATTTAAATGATGCCATATTCGGCGACAGAAAAGTAAAAAGGTGTCCCGCTCGGTGACTAAAAATTTAAAAGATGCCATGTTCAGCTCTAGAAAAGTAAAATGGTGCCCCACTCGGTGACTGGAAATTTAAATGATGTCATGTTCGGCGACAGGAAAGTAAAAGGGTGCCCCGCTCAGCGACTGGAAATTTAAAAGATGCCATGTTTGACTCTAGGAAAGTAAAATGGTGCCCTGCTCGGCAATTGGAAAGTAAAATGGCACCCCACTTGGCGATTGGAAAGTAAAAATAGTGCTCCGCTCAACGACTGGAAAGTAAATATGGTGCCCCGCTCGGTGGTTAAAAATTTAAATCAAGTTTGAAATCCGGGGAGAAACCTTTAGAACTGCAATCTTTATAGATTTTAGGTTTATACTCATGGGTGAAACGGATGAACAAGGTGATCTTCTCTTCTAAGCATAAATGCGGTGCAGTCCCTATGATGCTTGTCTGAGGTGCTAACAGATAATAGAAGCATCTCGCTTCCATGACTTTCTCTTTTTTTTGAAAATAATTATAATTGCCTTGTTTTATTTTGTTAAAACACATATTTTGTCACATTAATGAAACTCTTGTATAAATGCGTATTGAAAAGGTAGCAATTTTATTTATGTGGGTTGATCAAGTATGGCAAAAGACAAAGGAAAATTAGATGCAAAAAAGAAACAAATGTGGTCAAAAGTTTGATAGTGGGTGAAATAAGGAGGGTTTACAAATCCTCTAGTGAATCCCTGAGAACAGTAAGAATCTTGATCCCGTATCACAATGACAAGTTTATCTTTTGATCTTGCTTCCGAGAAAGTAATTCAATTATAGTCCTTGTGCCTCAGTTTGGTACTGCTCTGCTTGGATGATGATATTCAGTTACTTTATAAAAATCTTGACCCTAATTTTGCCTAAGCCGCCTTTTAAGGTTTTCGAGTCATCGGGTTGCTCTAATTTTTGCCTACGCTGCCCTTTCAGGTTTTCAGCCTAAAGAGCTTTTATTTTTTTTGACATGTTTTTTTAATCAAGGTTGTGTCCTTCACAACAAAAGATTTAAACTGATTATACTGAAACCGAACCCGTTTGGCCTCCTTTGATTTACTTTCATTCTTTTAGGGGACAGATGTCACTTCAAATAGGCAATTTTTCCCCAATGCCATGTACTGAAGGAAATGAGATGAGCCCTTTTTTCGTGTCTCAATGAGAAAAGACCATTCCGAGTCATTTTTTGCTTTTGTTTTTGTTCTTTTTCATCTTTTTCTTGATTTTTTTCATTTGTTTTTCTCTCTTTATTTTTGACCTTTGAATGATCCCCTTGGTATTTTTGTTGCTCAGAATGGTAGACCATTTCCTTGGTTACATTAGCATGAGGAGTAGTTACATCCCCTTAAGGTTAGGGTGTTGATTGCAACAGGGATGAAATATTGTTTTTTGTTGCGTTCTTGGCTTGATGACATTCCTCGTATAGAAATGTGATGACTTACTTGGTGATCTGGACATTCCCCGATATGGCAATGCGAGAGCATCAGCTTGCCCCAGTTGGTATGTGCATAGGATGCCAACCTTGATTCTTTTTTTTGTTATTTTTTTGGTTTGTTTGATTTTTCCTTTTTTTCTTTTTTTGGCAAAGCATCTTTTGATTACGTCTATACTTATGGGCATCGGCAAGTCATCTCCATCCATGTTGGTCAATACTGAAGCTTCCTTAAATGATAGATATGCCCCTGTTCATTTTGGGACCTGAAAGTGTTGTCGTCCACATCATGTCATGAAACAGGGTTACCATTGCCCTTTGATAAATTACCCTAGTGTTTTTCAAACCAATGGACATCAAAACTTAATCAACCTTCCCTGATGTTCTTGACTCAAGAAATGCCAATCTTGACCCTTTTATCCTCTTCATTTAATGATCTCGATTACCTCTTGATACGACTGAATTTCTCTAGCCTCTTGTTCCCTGGTTAATTTGGGCGAGGGACCATAGTCTTCCTTACCCTCTTCGTCAGCGCAATCAACTGAATACTCAAAGTCTTGAAATGGGATTGCGACCTTACTATTTTCAAGTGGATCATTTTTGGATCTGCATTTGGGTGAATGGTCGAATGAGGGATAAAAGGAAAGGGAATCGGTAAAGGGTGCAAAGAAAAAGATATTCAAATACACACTTATTAATGAAATTTTAAAAATATGACACAACATGCTTCGCCCTTATTGTAAAAAGAAAAAGGCTCCCAAGCCTTGGACATAGCAATGGGAATACCAAGTCATTAAGGCAATTACAAATTACTTTGAATTAGAAATTAAAGTTGTGGAGAGCTCAACAACCTCCTAGTTACAAAGTTCTATGCCCGAGGAATGCATAAAGCTTGCGGTATCACAGGAACCATCTTTAATTATAGTCTCGTAATCTGTCTCAACCATGAGTCTTGCCTGAGTTCTATAAGGGTGTCTCCCTATGATTTCTCCTTCTTTTTTTGTTTTTGTTTTTAATTTTTTTGTTTTTTGTTTTTTTATTTTTTTGTTTTTTAAAAAAATGTGTTAGTGAAAAAGCAAAGAAAAGGAAAGAGACAACAAAGAAAGAAAAAAACAAACAGTGATTGAAGCAATCATGAGCCTTGACGAGTATTCTTTCACTGTTCCTCAGAATGTCTCGTTCAAAAGTACTAGGTTAAGCTAGTAGGATAATTGTCAACTTCAGATTACTTTCTAAAAGAAGAAAAGAAAAAAAAGTCAACTTGTGGGCTTCTTCAATCATTATTTCAAAGTTTAAGAATAAGTTACGGACTTCTCGGATCATCCACTTTTTTTTTGGAAAACTTTGCAGAAAAATTTACGATCTAAAGCGCTTATACCTTAAAGAATGAAATTGAACCAGCTTAAGAACTAATTTCCCCATGTCAAATTATCATTTTTTCTAGAAAACATTTGTTGGAAAAAGAAATCTTCAAAGAAAGTAAAAAAGATCGTTGCCTCTTGTGTTCCCTAAATAAGGTTTGTCTGAAGGCCTCCTATTAGTTATAAGGCTCCTCTAATAGTGTCCTCTCACATTGGATAGCTATTTTAAATCACTAAAGGCCACTAGAGCTCAGACTCTACCCATGATTTTGACCACAACGGTAGGAAGTTTACCAGGTGTGGACACCATGAGAAAGTCACACTCTAGCTGAGGCTCTCAAGATGTCAGACGGAGATGAATTTCCAATACACTCCCCTAAACTTAATGGTTTATTTAGACCCCTGGGTGTAGGGTCCCACTCAAAATGTGTGTGAAAAAATGTAAGTGTAGTGTGTGAAGGGCATATATACATGTAATCTACCCTTCCTTCACAAGAAACAAACACAGAGCAATACAAATAAATTGTCTACCCTAGGGTTTAATAACGCAATAATATGATGTCCTCTACCCTAAGGTTCAATAATAACATATATCAACAAAACACATGACATAAAACATAGGCAAGAAGTTATATAGGACTATTCTAATACACTCAAACAAAATTAAACAGGCTTAACTCTCTAAAGTCCCCAGTGGAGTCGCCATCTGTCGCGACCTGGATCGCGGCGGGAGCCCGACCATAAAAAGATCCTGAGTTTCCTCTGAAAACCGTGGAGTCGCCACCAATGTTTTTAAGGTAAAACATCAAAAAAACCCAAACGTGAAGGTACCAGTCTTTATTCGAGATTTTAAAGTTCAGGAGTCTAATTACAGGTGGGGAAGGTATTAGCACCCCACACTGTCTGTTTTAAACGGTTACCCTAACTTGTTTAAGTTTTTTGAACAATCCTAATTATTTGTAATTTTTAGCCTCTTAAAATGCCTTATGGATTTATTGTCGATTTAATAATTTTAAAATTATAAATTTTGCGATTAACAGGACGTCTTGTCCAAATTAATCGTGTTGTCGTTAAAAGCGTTATGATTTTATTTTATAAGTTAAAGGGATATATTTATTTTTAAATTTAGGCCTGACAGGAATGATTGTTCCTGCTCCTACGTATTGTCCAAGCGTTAGGGGAAATCATGGTAACGTAGTTCTTTGATTTATTATGTAAAAGAACGTAAAATAAGTTTAGAATGTTGAGATTTAGGAAAACATGAATCAATAGGATGTCTCATCCAAATTGATCATAAATATTGTATAAAAAAGAGAACCTTGGTTTTATTGATTTTATTATATTTTTTAGAGAGAAATGAAAATAGGAAACAAAGATAAAACTTAAATAAAATAAAAATGTCAAGTAAGAGAATAGAAACAAGGAAAAAGATAAGTCTATGAAATAAATGATGGAGAAAGTAGAAGAGAAGAAAATAATAATAATAATAATAATAATAAATTAAAGCCTCAAAATAAAAACAAAAAAGGCTAATAATTGAAAACATAAGAAGAAAGAAACAATAAACAAAAAAACTTACCTTCTTTTCTAAGCCAAAGAGAAAATTTTAAAGCCGGTTCTAGATTCAGTGGTGTCTCTTGTTTCTTCTAAATTGAGACTCCGGTAGAAGAAACTAAATCTTTTCTAATATGGAAGATCTCTCAAAGCCGCAACTATATTTTATACTAAGAAATAGGCTATCTCCACTGCTCCCGTTCTAGTCCCCTCCAAGTGTTACAAGGTGTTGCTTATATAGTAACATAACAAGCATAGCTCCTCTAAGAGTATTCGATGTGGGACTAAATAAAACTAACAATTTAGATTTTAGCAATTCCTAAGCTTAGAACTTTCATGTGGGACTAAATCTCATCTTTTTTCTTTTTTTCTTTCTTTTTCTCTTCCTTGCTCTCTTTTATTTTTTTTATTTTTTTATTTTTTTGTTATTATTATTATTTACCCCGTATAAAAGGGTGCTCACATTTTTCTTAAAAATTAAATCCTATGTTAAATTTATTTTTTATAATTATAATTTTTTATTTTTAGTATTTTTTATTATTTATTATTTCTTTGAAAATTTAAAATGGACCCGGACAAAATTGGGTAGCAACAAATGGGATACAAAGATTCTCATAAGCTTCTTCAAATCGCATGTTTAAAAGCAATAACATTAAATTTAAATACATTATATTAATAACTCTTATAGCACAAATTTGATCATAATCCAAGCAATAACTAGCCACGTCCTTAAGAAGTCCATGTGAGCACTCCCACCAAATTTCCACACCACCGAATGCTAATTCATTAGAGCGTGACTATCGCAACCAAAGCGATTTTCACACGTATCACAAGTGTGCTACCTATAAGCATGTTATGTTCTATTTGTAGACTCGAGTCTGACTTGATAAGCATTCCTTGGTGATTAACTGCTTTACTCATTTTAAATGAGTTAGGCCTAGTAGTTTTTAATTTTAATCTAACTAAAATAAAACTACTCTACGATCAAGGTCATTCCTAATATTTTTGGAGCCTAGGGCATAATAAGTATGAGGAGCCCATAAAATAAATAAATATTCTTTATTATCAAATAAAAGAGTTTCATAGTTTAAGTAACAATTTTTATATTACTTGAAATTTAAAAATTAACTATAGTACCATAAAAATCAAAATAGTTCTCATATATATGTAATTCAACAATATACATTAATATAGTACTAGATCCTTTAATTCAATTATTTGCCAATAATAGTAAAAAGAGACGACAAAGTAGTTAACTAGTAATATCAAGGAGATAAAGTACTGTTAAAAAATTAAAAATTAAAAATTTTAGTGATAGTTAATTGTAAGACTCAATTACATTTTTAATTTCAGTCTGTCCTATTTAAAAGCTTGAATTATGATGATAGTATGTAAAAAACCTTCCATTAAAACCAATAAAAAACACCAATAAACAAATATTAAATATCAATAAACCCATTCCAAATGAACAAATAAGCCTCTAAAAGTTTAACAATCTATACAAAATATATTTAATTATCAACTTACCTATTTAAGTTAATACCATGTGTATTTATAAATTATATTATATTATAAATTATGATTTATTTTATAAAATCATATAATAGTTAAAAAAATTGACTAGATAAGTTAAAAATAATTTTTTTCAAAAACTCAAACTTGACTTTTTTAATTAAATAGACTTTTCATAAAGTTTTAGCCTAATCTTATTATTAAAACTACACCTTAAATAAGCTAGGCATTGTCTGACTTATTCTCACATCTAATAAGTATCATGATAAACATTATTTACATGTGCCTATATGATTAGAACATATCACTTTGTTTGACTAAAACATTTTAGTACATAGTGTCACGAATGAATCTCAATGTGATAATGATATATGTAGTTTGTCGACCTAAAGTCATTATGATTTCTACATGAGGAGTTTGTTATTTTAATACAATCAAACATCATTTATAACAAGGTGATTATAAATATTGTAATTAGGTAGTAAACAAATCGTGCAAAGGGGTGTGAGTGTGTAGTTGATATTTATCTCTCATATACAACAAGAGTGATATTTATGAGTCACTTGATGGAGTGAGACTAATGAAATACATGATCATGCTAGGAAGAATAACTATTAGATATTTATTCAAGTAAAATCTACTTCGGTATTAGTATTAAGTAAAACCAAATGGTTCATATAAGGATGACGACGACCATGTCTTGTGCCTAATCAAATATCATGACAAAGAGAAGAAACATATAAAATGGTTGTCACTTATTGGTTATATCAATTTTCTATTTATATTTGGGTAATGATGTACTGCTAGATGCTTATTATTATATTATATTAAATATAATATATTTAATATAAGCCAAATATATTTCCTATAGGTCATGCGTGTAAAGTAAGCCCACTAGAGTGTTTTATTATTTTATTTGGAATGAAAATAATAAAACCATTGGATATAACTCATTTAAGATGAGTAAGAAGCTCAATAATTAATGTATGCATATTAGGTTAGACATAAACCTATAATTAAAGCATCAATTGCTCATAGGCAAATTACACATAAAAGCACAAATCTTGTGAAAATATCATGCTAAGCCGCATTATCATTTGAGGACATTATGATCTGGTGGGATGCTCATGGTAACTTCTATTGAGATGAGTCTATTTTGACTTCTTATTAAAAGTTTTGTGCTACAAGATGTATATTTTAAAAGGTTCTTAAATTATATTTTGATTTAGTGGTTTTAAAACACGGGTTTTTGTAAGGTCCTTTGGGAATTATTTGAATTATCATTGTTTGGCCATTAAGGATTCCCTTACATATTGTACTCTAGATTCTACTAACCAGAAACTTTTATTTTGCTTTTGCGGCCACTCATTTAACATAGCTAACATTTTTACGTAGGTTAATTGCATAGACACATATGTTTTAATGGAAGGTCCTTTTGAAAAGGTGTATAATAGTTTAGTAGAAGTTAACGTGTCTATGAAAGATTCAAATATAGGTGAAGTAAGAACAAAACTAAATTTAGTTATTTTGATTTTGAAATGACGTTTTTGCAAATATGGGGTGCATGAAATTAGAAAGACGAATAAATAATGTGACAATTTTAATTAAGATTTTTAAATAAAGACTAATTTCATAATATCCAGTCTAAAAATTTTAAAAGGGATGAAAATTACAAATTAAAAGAGGTGTTAAAATCAACACCTTAAAATCAAACCTAATCTTCAAGAGGACACACCCAAAGTCTAATTTTGTTTCATTTTTTGTTTATTATTTTTGTTTATTATTATTATTATTATTAGGATTTTGATCCAGGCTAGACACCGGCCTTGGTTTTTTCATAAATAACAACTGATATGGACCAAGAATTGCCCATATCGTATCAGATTTCACATCAGCCTTACCATGCTAATGATTGGAGTTACAACCCCTTAAGTGACTAATAACTGGCATCACGATCATTTAAGACCAGACCCACACCGGTCAACACCTGTAGAAACATCAGCCCCATGTAATGTATAGACCTGTTTCGATACACAAAACGAGGTATGCCATGACACTCCTACGCTATAAATCTAACTAACACCCTCATAAGTGGTAAGCTCCCTGTACCCATCTTATAGACCCGATATCACTCTGATGTTAGAATCTGTACTGACTTGAATGTCGGAGTGTCTTTCTAGGTACCCCCTCCCTTTCGCCCCTCGACGCATTAAGCCAGAGTGAGAAGCTCGATGATGATGTCTAGTGACTGTGACCCGATCCCTAAGACCGGTCCAATTCAAGACATTAAGATGGATAACTTGATTTCCCAAGATAATCACTTCATTATACTTCAATTCTGGACCTCGGTATGGACGGAGTGCTTTACCCTCTAATTTCGGCTAGATCATTAGCACGCCTAGTGGGACCTGTTAAAAAATTCCCATTTATTTTCCGGTTTTGAAGTAAAAAAAAGATCGATATAACAGGATAATTCAAGAGACCAAGACAGGTGGACTGGTGTAATAGGACCACTCAAGTATTGTTTTGTTTTAGCAAAATCACAAAAGCTCAAGAAGAGCAAAACGGTCACGCTCAGCCTTTAAAGCACGATCTTTGGCAGAGCACATGAATTCAACGTGCAAAACAACCTAGTACGATAACAATTATGCCCTAGAGAGATGGAACCTCAGAGCGGCTGAAAATTGATAACCTCAGAGCGGTCGTAAGGCCCCAGAACGGTTGCATGCCCTAGAGGTTGAACCCTAGAGTGGCTATTGAGTTTATAACCCTAGACAGTTAAGGATTACACCCTGGAGTGGTAAAAATCTAGAGGTTGTAAGCTGATAACCCTTGTGCGGTTCACAAACCTAGAGTGGTTATACATTACACCAAATGATTAAACCTCGGTGCGGTTGTAAAATCCTAACCCTAGAGTGGTTGTATACTAACAAGGATTAAAGCCCCAAATGGCTAAGTTTATCATAGGTCCATCGTTGTCTCAGCCAAGATGAGCTAGATGCGAGAGAATCTCAGAGTCCACCTCAATACGGTGTTAGACGGAGTCCCACAGAACTTAGATGATGTCATAATAAGACAGAGTTGCAAAATTAAAAACAAAGTCCCTCAGAACCAAATCAACAATGATTTCTGGTATGGGGTTTACAATGTGACCCCGGTCGATGAAGCTAATACTTGAGAAATTACCAAGTTTTGAAGGAAAAAGTAGTAGCCTAAACGTCTTAACAGACGGTGTAGGATGAGAAAATACCCAGGGTCATTATAAGTAACCTCGGACGAAGATAAACACATCCATGTCAAAATAATTATAGAAGAGCGATACCGGAAGAAGGTCAAAATTGATTAAACACCGATAAGGATTCCATTACATTGATTCTATTTGCTTAATGTTGATTATGAGAGAAAGTGTATTGGTTAAAAAGCTAAGAAGAAAGTAGGCGATATGCAAGCATAGAAATAAAGCAAATTCACATTAAAAAATAAGAGGCAAATTGTTAACACTAGAGCCCATCCCAGTACAAGGCAACAAAAAATGATTTAAGAAGCTAGTGACCCAGGAGCAGCAATGGTAGAATCAGGCTAACCAGTATCGGCCGTCCTTTTAGGTAGAGGCAGAGGCAGAGGCTCGTATGGAACATCGTCGGGCTCAATTCCATACTTTGATTATCAGGTAAAGGCAAAGGCTTGTATGGAACATTGTTGGGCTCCATTGCCTGACCCTGGTGCATTACATATAGATATCCGCCATGAAATTCATAGTAGACACCTATACCCTTCAAATTGAGCTTAACACCGGGGTTGCAATGAATAATTTGACGGGCTATAGTACTGAAGGAGACATCGACTAGCTCTTCAAACTCAGCCATTTCTTCATCCTGATCATTCAGCTCTTGGGCATGAGCCTTCTTTAGTGATACCACCTCAACTTTTAGGTCTTTATCTTTCTTTTCAGCAGCAGCCTGGGTAGCAACGGCCTCATTATATTTAACTTGCAAATCTGCCAAAGCATCTGACAGGGCCCGCAAGCGCACGGGTTATATTGCGTAATATAAAAGATTATCGTTCTCCACAGGGACTGTGTTCAAAGTACCGGCATATTAAAATTTAATTATCCACACAATTGATTTTTAAGGTTTTTGTAAAATAAAACACAAAATTAAGTTGCACAGAATACAAAAATAAAATTTACTTGACACTTAAAAAATCAGAGTTGAGAGTATCTTGGGATTTCGGGGGATTAAGACTCTATTTTATGTTAATGAATTTTAAGTTTTCATAAATAAGAATCGAATTAAGTTTTCCAAGGCGAATTTTCCAAAAGCTAATTAATATGTTCCTCTCGGAATCCTATTAATGTACCTAACCTATGGAAAGCGTTGCTCAATCCTCAGAAAGGCCCATTATCGTTTTATGAAAACCCCTTTTATTTCCTCAAAAGAATTTTGATTACTTTCACGGTTTTACCGAGGTCACAAAAAGCATTTCAAAAATCTTAGGTTTAGTTCAAAGCTTTCCGGTAAAAATAAATCTCTCGATTCTATTTATTACCTAAACTTACTAATATACCCGTAAGTATACAGTTTTATCATTTAGGTTCTTGTTAGGAATTACTAAAAGCATTGAGCATAATTGAACTAAATGGAAAACAGAAATTTATTTAATTCCAAGTCAAAATAACATTAAAATAAAATATTATCATACCCCCCTTTATCCCAAGATAATTAATTTAGCTACTCATGAAATAATTCAAATTCATATAAATAATGGAAAAATAAAAACATACAAGACATGGTAAAAATAAAGACTTACGGGTTTCTCCAAAAGCTCAGAATAATTTACCACTGTAATTCCTTGTTGCAATATTCTCCACCAATTACAAATTTAAATTCTCACTTTTACAACCCTCACACTCTTACAGAATAAAAGAAAGAAAAGAAAATAAAAAGAAAGAGAAGAAAAACGAACAGAGAAAGAAAAATGGAAAAGAAGAAAACTAAAGAGAAAAAGAGAGAAAGTAACGAAGAAAAGAAAAGAAAATAGAATGAAGCTGATGGTAATTGATGGGAAGAGATGATAATTTTGCTGATGGGTTGCTGCTGCTTTTATAGGCAAATGGATGGAGGATTCCAGCTATGAAAACGCGTTCAAATTGCAAGTGGAAGAAACTTTCGGTGCATGTGAGTTCCAGCTGTGCCAACTTGTTTCCAATTTGCATATTTTAATATTTCCAATAATTCGGTGCTTGGATTTTAGTGATGATTGGTGCAGAATGATGAAATTCCGAGTGGAAAAATGTTATTTTCCCACAAATCTGAGTGAAAGCTTGCTGGAGGGTGGTTTGTTGAGTGCTGGACGGTGTGGGTGCAAACTGGACAGCGTGGAGAGGAGTTGCTGTTGGATGGAGATCTAGACGGTGTGGAGAGGAAAGTGTTGGAGCCGGTGTGAGTGTGAAGATTTGGAACGGAAAGGGACAGTGGATAGAAGAGGGAATGAGACGGTGTTGAGAAGTGAGGACGGTTGGGTGTTTTGATGTTTGGAGTTGTGGAGTGTAGGTCAGTTTTGAAAGGAGAGGGGACGGTGTTGTGGCTTGAGGGATAATAGAGTTGTTGGACGGTGTTCAATTGATCCGGTGTTGGGCCTGTGAAGAGATGGAAGGAGTCGGTGTAGATGGAGGTAGTGATCCGGTATTGCATTGTGAAGAATTGGGTCGGTTTTCACCTTCTCTCTAGAATCCGAGTGGAAAAGAGGCCTTTTGTGCAAAAGACCGAGTGAAAAGGTGACTTTGGACACAAATCCGAGTGAAAGTCAGTCAGTGTTGTTGGGGGGTCGGTGTTTGGAGGAGAACCGGTCGGTGATGAAGCTGGATGAAAGGACGAGTGAAGAGTGACTGAAGAGTAACTTCTGATTGAGCCATTCAGTCGGAATTGACTGCAGAAGGACTCGGAACCGACTGAAACCATTCACTCAGCTGTCTCTGAATTTGAACCACTTGGTTAAGACTTTGCTCGGATTTTGCTTATGAATTCATTCAGTCGGCCTTCATTCCTTGAAATGATACACTCGGAAGTGTCTTCTTACTTCTCACTCGGAATGGCCTCCACTTTTACTCAGAAACTTGCACTTGAAGGGTTGGAATCTGACTGATTGAATTTCTTTCCGGGTCCATATCTCTCTTAGCTCGGAAACATAGGTTTCTGACCTAACTCACTCGGTATTCTTCGTTGCAGAGATCTCACTCGGACTTAGTGTGAAACTGTGAGAATCTGTCCGAGTATGATTTACTTCCTGGTCGGAAATACCTTGTTTGCTTAAGGCATTACTCGGAAATGCCTTGTTCTGCTTGAGAATGCCATCTTCTCTGAGTGAAACCACTCGGATTCCTCCTTAGTCAGCATTTATGCATTTCAGTGGCCTCTTCTACTCGGAATCCATTCATTCAGAACAGCTTTTCACTCGGATTAGTTGCAATCAGAAAGCTTCCACTCGGATTTACTTCAGTCAGCAATCCTTTCACTCGGAGAATAGCTTTGGACATATTTATTGGAGGTCAGTCTCCTTTTTTCACTCGGAACGGACGCAGTCGGGGAAGTTTCCACTCGGAATCACCTCCAACCGAGACTTATTCCATTTCAGCATTGGTCCTTCACTCGAGTCAGCCATTTATCACTCGGAATGGCTTTGACAGGGAACATTTCACTCGGATTTTCTCCAACAGTGCAGTATTCCACTTGGTAATGCTCTACTCTAAGTCTTTCCACTCGGATTTGGTCATTTCTGAGTTATCCCACTCAGATTTGGCCATTTTGAGTCGGATTTCAGTGCTCTGAGTCGGATTTCTGCTTTCTGAGTCGGATTTCAGCTTTAAAAAGAAAATTCTTTCCACTTTGGGCTTGTTCTTCTTGTTTCTTTATCATTTTATGGTCGTTTTTCTCCTGTTTTGACCCTTTATTACCTTAATTCCTGCAAAATAACATACCCAAGTAGAATAGAGTGGAAAGAAAGCAAAAATCACAATAAATAAAGGAAGTACAGTGCATAATGATTAAAGTCCTAAGCAAATTAGACCTAATTTATTGTATTATAAAGCACTTATCAAAATACCCCAAACCAAAACATTGCTTGTCCTCAAGCAATCACCATATTCACAAGATAAAATACAGAAAACACTAAACTTAATAAACTAAGGAATCCAAAACAGAGAAACAGATTTATTCAAATGCCAGCTTTATTTTTCTTATGTGAATCAATTTTCAATGTCAAGACTTGAGATACTCTTCTCATAATTTTCACTCAAGTGTTTCAAGGTTTGTGTATCTCTCAAATCATCATAGTCAAAAAATATTACCATAAGCTTGTTAATAAACCAGAAACTCCACAGTTTAGATAGAAAATATGTCAAAGTCTAAAGGTCTTTCAAAGGTTGTAACGTGGCCTTGGGTTGTATTGTCAAGGTAGGAATTTCAAGAAAAATGGAATACAAAAGGGCTTTAACAGTCATGAATGATTCAAATCACCATTATAAATTTAACAGAGCAAATTTTTGAATTTTTATGGACTTTTTGGAATTCATTCAATATCATCCTTTTGATTTTCTTTTTCTTTTTCTTGCTTTTCTTTGCATTTAATACCATATTTTTTTCTTAAGTCCTTTTTTCTTTCTTTGCTCCACTAAATTTCCAACTTTTTCACCATTAAGAGAATATTAGTCAATGAAAGGTTTCAAGGAAAAATTTTCACTTTTAGGCTCAAAAGGGGCAACTAGGGGTCAAATTATGCAAAATTCTGAGGCTTAAGAATAAGACCTAATTGTGCCTTTATCATCCTAAGACATATAATCAAAAACCATTTTGAATCGGTTGAAAAACAAGTTCTAGAATATTAATGACTATGAGATTCACTCAATCAAGAAAATATGGGTTTTGAAAATTTGTTTGATAAATAACCCATTTTGGCTCAAGTCTAACCATGGAAAGTCTTTTCAAAGAAAATTTTAATCACATAAGGTTCATTTAAGCATTTATTTGGCATTTAAACAATCAAATTTTGAAAATTTTACTCAAAATTTTATGATCCTTAGATACTTTAGCCTTGTGTTCAAAGTAAATTTATCATGCAATCATGGTAAATTACAAGATTACAAACAAATCAAGGAAAACACACATGCAAAATAAAATAACAATCACACAACGTAAACAAAACAGTTAAGTTTTCTTACCTACCACACCAAACCAGAATTTGACATTATCCTCAATGTTAATAATGGATGATAAAAGGATAAGAAAACTTTCCTGGAATAACCCCAAACCAGCATCTGACATAGTTGTTTTTGTTTTTGTTTTTATTTTATTTTATTTTAAAGCTTAAAAATAAAGACATGGGGTTACCTCCCCACAAGTGCTAAGTTTAACGTCTTCAGCTAGACTCTATCCCTCAATCACAGTCAAGAATCGATTAGGGCATAGAAACTCATACCTTAGTATGGAAGGTGAAGATTTAAGTTTAACATTTGGGTTCACCATGACCTCAGTGTCATGTCTCAGTGGTATGTCACCTTCACTGCTTTTTGATGTTCCTGCAAACTTATTCAGAAAAATAGATTCAAGTGGGTCATTAAGAAGAGTTTCATTCTTCACCACTTGGTCAACAATTTCAATTCCATAGCAAACATCATTAAAAGGTTTTTCCAAAACATTTTTCAAATTAAAATCAACCTTTTGGTCTCCAACAGTTAGAGACAACTTACCATTTTTGACATCAATCACAGTACCTGCAGTTGCTAAAAATGGTCTGCCTAAAATAATAGGAATCAAAGAATCTTCGTCCATTTCAAGCACAACAAAGTCAGCAGGTATAAAAAATTTTCCTACCTTAATAGGAACATCCTCTAAAATTCCTACAGGATATTTGATAGATCTATCAGCCAACTGTAAAGATATCCTAGTAGGTTTTGGTTCTCCCAATCCTAACTTTTCAGCAACAGATAATGGCATTAAACTCACACTCGCTCCCAAATCACACAATGCTCTATCTATGGCTATGCCACCAATCATACAAGGAATAGAAAAGCTACCTGGATCATGAAGTTTTGGAGGCATTTTCTTTTGAATTAGAGCGCTGCACCCCTCAGTGAGTGCCACGGTTTCATCTTCCTCAAGCTTTCTTTTGTTGGACAAAATATCCTTTAAGAACTTCGTATAGATAGGAATTTGCTGCAAAATATCTATGAAGGGAATATTGACATACAATTTCTTTAAAACATCAAGAAACTTACCAAATTGTTTGTCCAACTTTGCTCTAGCCAGGCGCTGAGGAAATGGAATAGGAGGTTGATATGGCTTAACCTCTTCTTTCTTTTCTTGTGGTTTTTCTTCCTTATTCATCGGGTGAGATGGAGACTCATCCAATTTCTTTTTCTTTTCAGTCTTACCAACTGGACCATCATATTTAGTACCACTTCTAAGAGTGATAGCCATGGCATGGTTGGAAGGTCCAGCCTCAGGTTTCCCAGGAAATGTTCCTGCGCTCTTTGAGAGTAGGAGGCTTGTTGGGCAATTTGAGTCTCCAATATTTTGTTATGGGTGGCAAGAGAGTCCACCTTTGAAGCTAAGTTCTTTATTGCATCAGAGAATTCATCATTCTGCTTCTGTTGAGTAGCCACAAATGTCTCCATTAAGGACTCTAGTTTTGATTTATAGGGTCCTTGTTGAGGGTTATAGTTACTTTGGAATTGAGGTGGCCTATTTTGGAAGCCAGGTGGACCTTGTGGAGGTCTGTAGTTACCTTGATAATTTCCACCATAGTTTCCAATAGCATCCACCTGATGCATTTCTTGTTCTTGATTAGGAGTCATTGCTAAATGGCAGTTTGTAGCTCCATGTCCTGAAACACCACAAACTTCACAAACAATATTAGTAGCACTTGTTGACCCTATTTTATCAAGTTTTAATGTTAATGCCTCAACTTTGGCAGAAAGTAGTGAAAGAGTATCAACAGAATACTTACCTGGTGTTTTAGCAGGTAATCCTCTTTCAGAGTTCCACTGGTGAGTGTTTTGAGCTATTTCCTCAATCAGGTTCTCAGCTTCATCAACATTTTTACTCATGAAGGCTCCTCCAGCTGCAGCATCTAAAGAGATCTTTTGTGTGGAAGTTAGTCCATTATAGAAAATATGGATTGTCAACCACCTTTCTATCCCATGGTGAGGACATTCTCTTAGCAACTCCCTGTATCTTTCCTAGGCTTCATACAAGGATTCATCATCTTTTTGTGAAAAATTGATGATTTGTTTTCTCAGCACATCAGTCTTGTTCCTTGGGTACCATTTATTGATAAAAGCACTGGACAATTGTTCCCAAGTCATGATGGATCCTTCAGGAAGAGAGTATAACCACGCTCTCGCTTTATCTCTTAAGGAGAAAGGGAGTGTCTTAAGCGAATGGCATCATTGGTAGCTCTGTTCATTTTCAGGGTGTCACAGTATTCAAGAAAGATTTAAAGGTGAAGATTTGGATCTTCGGAGGGTAATCCTCCGAATTGGTTCTATTGAACCATTGAGAGTAGTGAAGGTTTCAATTCAAAATTGTTAGCCTCCACTGTGGGTCTGAGGATGCTAGATCCTCTTCCATTTGTACTTGGAGCGGCAAAATCTCTTAAGGGTCTATGTTGGTCTGCCATTTGTTTTTCTTTTTGTTCTTTTTGTTGTTTTTGTTGTTTTCTTAAAGCTCTAAGGGTACGTTCTATCTCAGGGTCAAATCCTAAGTTTAGATCAACACTACGGCTTTGTCGCATAAATAGAAAATAAATGACAAATAAAACAAACAATTACAAAAAATAAAACAACAATAGATACACAGAATATAGAACAAAATACAAAATCACAAAGAAAATAAAAATAAAAATAAAAATAACAATAAAAATATTAACAGGTATGATCTAATCGAATTTCAATATTGCCGATATTTGAGGGACAACAGTCCCCGGCAACGGCGCCAAAAACTTGACAGGGCCCGCAAGCGCACGGGTTATGTTGCGTAATATAAAATATTATCTTTCTCCACAGGGACTGTGTTCAAAGTATCGGCATATTAAAATTTAATTATCCACACAATTGATTTTTAAGGTTTTTGTAAAATAAAACACAAAATTAAGTTGCACAGAATACAAAAATAAAATTTACTTGACACTTAAAAAATCAGAGTTGAGAGTATCTTGGGATTTCGGGGGATTAAGACTCTATTTTATGTTAATGAATTTTAACTTTTCATAAATAAGAATCGAATTAAGTTTTCCAAGGCAAATTTTCCAAAAGCTAATTAATATGTTCCTCTCGGAATCCTATTAATGTACCTAACCTATGGAAAGCGCTGCTTAATCCTCAGAAAGGCCCATTATCGTTTTATGAAAACCCCTTTTATTTCCTCAAAAGAATTTTGATTACTTTCACGGTTTTACCGAGGTCACAAAAAGCATTTCAAAAATCTTAGGTTTAGTTCAAAGCTTTCCGGTAAAAATAAATCTCTCGATTCTATTTATTACCTAAACTTACTAATATACCCGTAAGTATACAGTTTTATCATTTAGGTTCTTGTTAGAAATTACTAAAAGCATTGAGCATAATTGAACTAAATGGAAAACAGAAATTTATTTAATTCCAAGTCAAAATAACATTAAAATAAAATATTATCATACTCCCCTTTATCCCAAGATAATTAATTTAGCTACTCATGAAATAATTCAAATTCATATAAATAATGGAAAAATAAAAACATACAAGACATGGTAAAAATAAAGACTTACGGGTTTCTCCAAAAGCTCAGAATAATTTACCACTGTAATTCCTTGTTGCAATATTCTCCACCAATTACAAATTTAAATTCTCACTTTTACAGCCCTCACACTCTTACAAAATAAAAGAAAGAAAAGAAAATAAAAAGAAAGAGAAGAAAAATGAACAGAGAAAGAAAAATGGAAAAGAAGAAAACTAAAGAGAAAAAGAGAGAAAGTAACGAAGAAAAGAAAAGAAAATAGAATGAAGCTGATGGTAATTGATGGGAAGAGATGATAATTTTGCTGATGGGTTGCTGCTGCTTTTATAGGCAAATGGATGGAGGATTCCAGCTATGAAAACGCGTTCAAATTGCAAGTGGAAGAAACTTTCGGTGCATGTGAGTTCCAGCTGTGCCAACTTGTTTCCAATTTGCATATTTTAATATTTCCAATAATTCGGTGCTTGGATTTTAGTGATGATTGGTGCAGAATGATGAAATTCTGAGTGGAAAAATGTTATTTTCCCACAAATCTGAGTGAAAGCTTGCTGGAGGGTGGTTTGTTGAGTGCTGGACGGTGTGGGTGCAAACTGGACAGCGTGGAGAGGAGTTGCTGTTGGATGGAGATCTGGACGGTGTGGAGAGGAAAGTGTTGGAGCCGGTGTGAGTGTGAAGAGTTGGAACGGAAAGGGACAGTGGATAGAAGAGGGAATGAGACGGTGTTGAGAAGTGAGGACGGTTGGGTGTTTTGATGTTTGGAGTTGTGGAGTGTAGGTCGGTTTTGAAAGGAGAGGGGACGCTGTTGTGGCTTGAGGGACAATAGAGTTGCTGGACGGTGTTCAATTGATCCGGTGTTGGGCCTGTGAAGAGATGGAAGGAGTCGGTGTAGATGGAGGTAGTGATCCGGTGTTGCATTGTGAAGAATTAGGTCAGTTTTCACCTTCTCTCTAGAATCCGAGTGGAAAAGAGGCCTTTTGTGCAAAAGACCGAGTGAAAAGGTGACTTTTGACACAAATCCGAGTGAAAGTCAGTCAGTGTTGTTGGGGGGTCGGTGTTTGGAGGAGAACCGGTCGGTGATGAAGCTGGATGAAAGGACGAGTGAAGAGTGACTGAAGAGTAACTTCTGATTGAGCCATTCAGTCGGAATTGACTGCAGAAGGACTCGGAACCGACTGAAACCATTCACTCGGCTGTCTCTGAATTTGAACCACTCAGTTAAAACTTTGCTCAGATTTTGCTTATGAATTCATTCAGTCGGCCTTCATTCCTTGAAATGATACACTCGGAAGTGTCTTCTTACTTCTTACTCGGAATGGCCTCCACTTTTACTTAGAAACTTGCATTTGAAGGGTTGGAATCTGACTGATTGAATTTCTTTCCGGGTCCGTATCTCTCTTAGCTCGGAAACATAGGTTTCTGACCCAACTCACTCGGTATTCTTCATTGCAAGGATCTCACTCAGACTTAGTGTGAAACTGTGAGAATCTGTCCGAGTATGATTTACTTCCTAGTCGGAAATACCTTGTTTGCTTAAGGCATTACTCGGAAATTCCTTGTCCCGCTTGAGAATGCCATCTTCTCTGAGTGAAACCACTCGGATTCCTCCTTAGTCAGCATTTATGCATTTCAGTGGCCTCTTCTACTCGGAATCCATTCACTCGGAACAGCTTTTCACTCGGATTAGTTGCAATCAGAAAGCTCTCACTCGGATTTACTTCAGTCAGTAATCCTTTCACTCGGAGAATAGCTTTGGACATATTTATTGGAGGTCAGTCTCCTTTTTTCACTCGGAATGGACGCAGTCGGGGAAGTTTCCACTCAGAATCACCTCCAACCGAGACTTATTCCATTTCAGCATTGGTCCTTCACTCGAGTCAGCCATTTATCACTCGGAATGGCTTTGACAGGGAACATTTCACTCGGATTTTCTCCAACAGTGCAGTATTCCACTCGGCAATGCTCTACTCTAAGTCTTTCCACTCGGATTTGGTCATTTCTGAGTTATCCCACTCAGATTTGGCCATTTTGAGTCGGATTTCAGTGCTCTGAGTCGGATTTCTGCTTTCTGAGTCAGATTTCAGCTTTAAAAAGAGAATTCTTTCCACTTTGGGCTTGTTTTTCTTGTTTCTTTATCATTTTATGGTCGTTTTTCTCCTTTTTTGACCCTTTATTACCTTAATTCCTGCAAAATAACATACCCAAGTAGAATAGAGTGGAAAGAAAGCAAAAATCACAATAAATAAAGGAAGTACAGTGCATAATGATTAAAGTCCTAAGCAAATTAGACCTAATTTATTGTATTATAAAGCACTTATCAGCATCCTCTGTAGTATTCTTCTTGACCTCGGCCTTTTTGCCCTCTTAGTGGCCGACGTGAATGTTGTCGTCAGGTCCTCCACTTCCTCTTCCTTTTGGGCCAATGCTATCTAAGCCTTAACTCTTAGGGCTTCAGCCTCCTTCATCCGGTCTAGGCATTGTTGAGCCTCGAGACCGGAGTAGTAAGACTACCCAAGAGAATGTATGACCCCGATGACTTTAACTAAATTAAAGATGGCTCCTTTGGTGGTACTTTGGGCTTCTGATGCAGGCAGATCCTTCTTTAGCTAGCAGGGAATGTGGAACCTGGCTGGAGTCTCCCCGACGGCCTAGAGAAATTCAGAAATGCTAGAATTACAGAAGGGGACATCGGCAGCCACTGGCTGGATCTCATCCAAAACATTCATATTGGCTCCAGTTGCATCCTACCGATGTTGACTCCGGCTAGCTCCTACTTCGTCCAGTGTTTGGTGACCCTTATTCCTTTTGGCTTCATGGCGGAAAGGTCCTTATTATTACGTTTCTTACCCTTATTCCCTGCTCTACTTTCTTCTGGTGTCAAGGTTAGAGTACTAACTTTTTCCGCCAGTATACTCACTAGTTTGGCCAACATGCGCTAGGAGTGACCGGTTCTCAGCTTCGGCTGCTGCGGTATTTCGGGCTTCAGCTTGTTCCCTCAGTTTTTGCAGTAAGCTAATCTGAGCCATTTCTCTTGAAAAACCAAAGCAAGAAAATGTCAGAATATCAGTAAAAGGACGATATGTAAAAAATATAGCATACGTAGGTAGCCATCTCGACGTGATTTCTCCCCGAACACAGCTTTGCAAGAGATTTTTGAGAAGGCAAAAAAAGCCTTTAAAGCTTCCAACACCGCCTTTGACTCCGTCAAAAGTGCAGTCTCGCTGACGGTATAGGTGTTGCTGGTCAAAAGAAAATGCTTATGTGTCCAGCCAGTGTAGAACCTTCTGGAGAAGTCTGAGTTCTCCTAGAACAGCGGCTTCCTATCATTTACCTTGATTTTAACGAAGGAGTGCTTGAAGCTCACCTCTTCTGTCTTAGCTGATTCCGTGAAACTTTCAAAGTTAACGATCTTCAAGTTACACCAGAGGTTGATGAAGCCAAGGCCACCTCCAGGCTTACTACAGCGTAAGACTCTGCAGTAGGTAAAGAAGAGAGCAACGGTAGGGACGAAATGTAAGTAGTCTCCCAGAACCTCAAGAGCTTTTATCAAACCTCAGCCATTAAGATGAAGTTGGCTTGGGGCGCAGTCTAGAAATCGGAGTACCCCGATCTCAAAATCTGTCAGAGGAAATCGGATTTCGACCTTGGAGAAAAGCATTTCATATATAAAGATATACCTCGATCCCGGCTGGTGGCAGATGCGCTCCGATGTAAGGGGGCAGTAGACGGTGAAATAATCTTTAAAATCTTCACCGGAGTGGACAATCACGTCCTCTATTGTGACATCGTCTACATCTTCAGCATAGCGGGAGGAAAGATTGAGGGGCTCCTCTTGCACCCAAAAGTAAGGATCCTTCACCCTTTCAGTAAGCCAATTGATCCGATGTTCCATAACGTTGGTCTCTACAGGATGAGTTGTGACCACGCGAGAGTTGGTACCGTAGTTCCCATCAGAAGTCATTGGGTGGAAGACCTGTCGGAAGAACGGTATACAACTGTAAAAAGCCATATTGTTAGATAAATATAAATTGGCAATACTTCTAGGCTCACTGGCAGAGCCTACATCAAAGCCAGACGATGTGGAGGACAGTGGGAGGAGCAAGAGGATGTGTCAAGCTCTCGCATTTCCTATAACGACATCGGTGAAAGATGGCAACTCCCTAGATTCCCTTGCCGATGTGATGTTAGCCCAGAGGTAGCCCCATCAGAGCGGTGAGAATTCAGGTGTAAATCCCTCCTCCGCAGATGACACCGGGGTTGAATTGACAGAGGCCCAGACAACACCTTAACGGAGTCACTGCTTGAGTCGTTGTCCCCATACCCTTGTTCAAAATTTTAAAAGTAAAAAGAAAACGGTATGGAGGTACCTGCTGAGATGATACAGCTTGTTCTTCACGTACGAGCCAAATCCTTGAAGTAACACCAGAGTTGTTGAATATTAGAGCAGCAACACAACGGTATGAAAGTCAAGTAAGAATGACTAACCTCCACACCTGCTTTTATAGAGGGTGAAGGGAGGCAAAGAGTTTTTAGCCGTTGCATTCCAAAACGTTTCGCATTCCGGCCCAGGCCCAAGGTACCTGGCCCATCAGCAGAGATGATTCGTATTTTGGAAAAAAGGTGCGAAAATGGTAAACAACGCAGTAAATCAAGATGTGACATGTGTCAAAAAGCCAAAGAATATGACTTCGGCTGAGAAAACACATCGTCCAAAGCAAGAGTCACATCGTGTGAAGCTATAAGACACATCGTCTGATGGAAGCTTACATCGTTTGGGAGGATGTTTACATCGGCTATTGCTTAACATCACTGGGCCAATAATCCTTAAAGGTCCATCTATTCAATTTCTATTAACACTGGAGGAAGATCACATCATTTGACGCAAATTTGTCTCTACCTCGACCTAAAAATAAAAAAATCAAGCTAATACAAGCACTAGATCCATCCAGTTTACCCTCAACACCACCACACTGGTCATGACACCGGTCAAGGTAAAAATTTCAAATTTTACTTAACAAAAGTTTCACATTTCAGTCTATGATGCAGGAACTAAGTAGCCCATTGAAGCAACTTCCAAGTCACTTCAACAGGCTAGGGGGCATGATCCGGGCTTGACACCAGCCCTAGTTTCTTCATAAATAATAACCAATGTGGACCAAGAACTGCACACATCGTATAAGATTTCACAATAGCCTTACCATGCTAATGACCGGAGTTACAGCCCCTTGAATGGCTAATAACTGGCGTCACAATCATTTAAGACCAGACCCACACCGGTCAATACCTACAGAAACGTTAGCCCCACATAATGTGTAACACCCCTGATTTTCTGTACTCGAATCCCAATGTGATCGACATAATTAATAAAATTGTGAATAAACTTTTCACGTTTGAAAACATTTGCAATACACCATCATGACCACATGAAGACCCAAATCACAGAAAACCAAAGAGTGAGATTTAGAAACCTATAACTGGATCGATAAATGG
This sequence comes from Clitoria ternatea, assembly GCA_037962975.1. Taxonomy (NCBI): domain Eukaryota; kingdom Viridiplantae; phylum Streptophyta; class Magnoliopsida; order Fabales; family Fabaceae; genus Clitoria; species Clitoria ternatea. The sequence goes on from CM075669.1 coordinate 186,835,780, forward strand.
TTTGCCCATAAAGGTATACAAAATAATAGAGTATATAGCGGAAGAATGTGTATACCGGGCACACGCCTAGTCCCATATATGGCGATATGAGAAAAGGCTAGGCTAGCACGCAATGGCACATTATAAGCCTATTAGAAAACCATCATCATTCTACAGTTAATTTTATAAGCATGCAAAGCCTAATGTATAACTATATGTATATACATGTACACACGGGAATCTTCTCCCAATACACTGTAAATCATCTCCTATATTCTATATATATATTCACCATCCATAATTCAAGAATTATCTTATACATATTCAAAACCTATAAATCATTTACATTCTCATAATCAATTCATTCATTACACAAGGACTCATAAATGATGCCGGACAAGGCACTTCCTCTACCACTATTTACCTTCACCCAAGCTTGATCTTTAAATCCGAACTCATCCCATGGTAACCTGCATCACAATGCTAAAAAGGAGACCACATGGGAGAGTGATTTAAACATTCAAAATGACGAATAATACATATATTGTGATCATGTGTATATGCATACAAATATCATGTGTGCTTTGCTATCAAAATATCATATTATCATTCATTCATTGTCTCATTATCATAATAGGCATACAAGCCTCATAAATCGTAATTCATATCATAAATAAGCACAACATATACACAATCACAAACACTATCACTTTGCCACTTATCAACAAGGGCATTCACAATCATTATCATCATTAATTCATTAGGTGCCACTTATTAACAAGGGCATCCTCAATCATTATCATCATTGATTCATTTTATCTTTTATTCAATACCTCCTCGCAAGGGGTTTCTCATCACTCGTGGTCATCCTATCTCAAATATATAATGGATCCGATTCCATATCAACGGGTGATCATAACCACCATACCATTCATTTCTCAATAATTCTAATAATAATATCATCACTCAGGGATTCACCCTTCGTGGCACCCCGCAAGGTGATTCATTTTGATAAATATCATAATATCATCATCACTCAGGGCTACACCCTTCGTGGCACCCCGCAAGGTGATTCATTCAACACGATATGATCAACATCATCTTCACTCCGGGGTTTACCCATCGTGGCACCCCGCAAGGTGATATATTCCATATTATTCAACAACAACAGGACAACGTCCTCTTCACTCAGGGATTTACCCTTCGTGGCACCCCGCAAGGTGATTCATTCAACATTATTCAATAACAATAGGACAACGTCCTCTTCACTCAGGGATATACCCTTTGTGGCACCCGCAAGGTGATATATATACAACAACAATAATGCATATGCTCAACAACAACCTCGCAAAGATATCTCACCCTCTCACTTAGGGATATATTTCAATTTTGACATTTTCAATAATCATGTGATTAATTACAAGCCCCTCAAGGCATATCATTCATATAATTGGCATCTTCAATGGCCACAACATTATTTCATATCAATCCATAAATGGAGATTGAAAGGCATAGCAACAAACATAATATTAATCCACACATGTGGCAACAAGGTATTACAAATTACATATATATATAACAATCATAATTGCCTCACACACATGCAAGTCAATTACTTGCACCCATCACAAGAGTATCATAATAATTTTCAATAATCATCAAATTACCATTTCAATTAATCCAATACATATACATGGCAAGGCAAGCATGAGTATCCAACACATACAACAATCACTATTAAATTTACTCATGCAATTTAAATGTTAACTCCTCTCCTACCTTAAGGGAAGAGCCGAACGGTTCCAATGCTCCGAATGCTCCTTCACGTCATCCAGAATACGATCTATATACTATATGCAAGTATATTCACATAATTAATAACCATCATAATTCCAAGCACTTGTTAGCTTATTATAAAGCCTAACATCAAGTCCTACACTTGATGAACACCAACTTATGGAATTGTATTAGGCTTCGGGAATTCCTTTCCCAAAGCCAAGATCCTCTAGATCTTAAAAGGCCAACTAAATCCCATATCATCATTATCTCATCCATTACATGATGTATTTTCAATTCACTTCAACTCTTTAAATATCCTCATTATAAAATTTCATTCAAATTTATTATAAGCCTTTTGGCCCCAACCAAGACCATCATCAATTAACAAATCCTTATGGCATTTATTATCTTACACAACCTCATGAACATAGTTCAAATCATTATTAACCTCATTAATCAATCCCGATAATTCTAAAGGTTCATTCCCTTCTTACAATTCCTTCTAAGACATCAAAAATCACCAAAATCACCAAAATCACTTATTTAATCAAGAACCCAAATCACTCCACTTAGGGTTTTTCATCAAAACTCAATAACCATTTCAAGTAACCACCAATCTCTATCATTAACAACACCCACACATATATTATGCTGGGTTTTCACTAAAAATCCTTTTTCATGGCATTATTATCCATTTCCCCCAAATCTTAGGGTTAGGGTTTTATTTCTTCAAGTCATCTTCTATCAAAACAACACCCAATCTCCCATCACAACACTTAAATAGGCTCAAAACCATAAACTAGAACCATGGGTGTTCAAGATCATACCTCTCCTCCAAGCCCAAAGCCAAACTCAAAAATGAGGGAAAGAGAAGAAGAGGAGAGCCAATCCTTGCTCCTATATCCCATTCATGCTTCATGAATCCATGATATCCAATTAATTTTGAGTGGGCGAGGTAATGGAGGAAGTAATCACGATTTTGGGTGTGAAGAAGGAAGAAAACGAAGAAGAAGAGTGTAGAAAGGAGGGGAAGAAGTGACGTGAGAGTGGAAGAAGTGAGAGTTTTATGTTTTAATATTTGCACTAATGACCATTATATCCCTCGGGTGTCTAACTGAGTAAGGGGAAAAAGAGTCCAGCCATCGGAATCAAGAAAAGAAGGGCCAACATAATTAAACCGAGAGAAAAGAGGAGAAAAACACAATCAGGGTGTCACTCGCTCAAGCGAAACCCATTTCGCTTGAGCGAGACAGCCTATCTCGCTTGAGCGTCTCAGTTCACTCGGGCGGAAACGTTCCAGTAAGCATTCCCAAGAGCATTCACGCGAGCGAGGCTTCCTTCAACTAGCCACTCGCTCGGGCGAGAATTGTCCAGTAAGGAGTTCCACATTAACTCGCTTGAGCGAGATATCCATTCGCTTAAGCGGAATCTGACCAGAGGTTGTTCTTCCAATCACTTGGTTTTAACTTGACAGAATCCCTTAAAACCGACCCAATATTCATTCGGTTTTCACTCAGCAAAGTTCATCCGGATCCGAGTCATATTCACACTCAGCCTCCCTCTTTACATAACAATCTAGACCGATCCACTTTCCATTCAACCAAGTCATTCAGGGCCGACTCATACTCATATAGTCTCTCACTCGGCAATTTCAATCCAAATCCAAGTCATCTCAAATAATCTTTCACTCGGTAATTTCTCTAAAACTGACCCATCACTTATTGGGTCTTCCACTCGGTATTCATACCTCTTCTCACTCGGAGAATACCTTAACCATTCATTCCTCAGGAATAAACTCCTTAATCAAGTTCCACTGGGAAATTACTTAACACTTAGCCACTCAAAATACATGAAATCTTATTCACTCGGAATTTATACTTAACATTCACTCGGAATGTATATAACATCTTTCACTCAGTATTTCATTCCCAAAACTGACTCAACACCTGATCGGCTATCACTCGGCAATTCATCTCAACACCGACTCATCTATGTTTGGGTCATTCACTTGGAATTTTCATTCCAAGACCGACTCATTACCTAGCTAGCTTTCACTCGGCATTTTATCACAATCTCGACTACCTTTTTTTCACTCGAGGAGAGTTATTCCAAGGAAAATTCTGGACGAACACACACCGAGTATCACCAATCGATGTTCTCCCACTCGGAGAATACAAAGTCAGGACACACCACTCGGAACAAGTACACTAGACTCAGAAATTCCCCCTTCGGGACTCCACTATCCAGATCATCACACTCAAGAGCCTTCTCACTTGGATTATGTACACTTCCTCACTCAGAAAGTCCTGACTTGGACTTGGGTCACTCGGAATTCACTCAGAAGTTTCACCCTCTCTTAGTTTATTTCCAAAAACCTCACTTAGACAGAATTCATTCATGAACTCACCCACTTACCATCTAATGGTCTCGCCTGGGCGAATGCCATTCCTTAGGCCCTTCGCTTGAGCGGATTTCTTCCAGTAGCCAATCCCCTGATTCTTCTAGTATTTACACTTGAGCGAATTGGCCATTCGCCTGAGCAAAACCAGGCCAGTAGCTAATTCCCTTCGCGCTCGCTCGGGTGAGACTCCCTTCGCCTGGCCGAAATTCCTCCAGAGAGCAAACACTGATACTTGCGAATTTCTTCCAGAGAGCAAACATTGATACTGGGCAAGTTCGCTTGAGCGAAATTCATTCTCGCCTAAGCGAGAATTGCCCAGAAGCTAATTTCCAAATAGGTGAGTCTCTCGCTCGGGCGAGAATCCACTTCGCCTGAGCGAAATATCAGCACAGAGTCAAAAACAAAAAATTCACACAGGCCATCATATGAAACTTCATCATAAGCCAAATTGATCATATCCAAGCTATCATGTACATCATATAAGGCATATATAACTTGTTCTAAATCTTCCCACTCGGAATTTCTCATTATAAACCAAATTTGAATTTATCCCACAGCTCATACACATCATAAAGGACTTATACAGCCTATTTGAGCATCCCTACTTACAAAATTCTCATTCCAACATATTATCCATGTTAAATTCAAACTCATCTTCATCTTATATATATATATATATATTCATACTTTGCCACAACAAATTCACATATCCCCACACATCATCCTCAATAATCAACCATTTGCGATTCTCATTAATTACTCATTTTTATAAAATTCGGGGTGTTACAATCCACCCCACCTACAAAGAATTTCGTCCTCGAAATTCAACATCGATATACATAACACAAAGCCATACCTCAGGCCACACATTAACAAGATTCAACAACACTATAGAATAACATTGGTCTTCTCAAAGTCCATCAAAACATGTTCATCATCACTTCATCATTCTTAACATAAAATTTCTACATCAAGGGTGTCTTATATTATCAATTACAACTCATCCAACAGAGCTCACATGTTCATACTCAGTATGACCAGATAGGCTCAGTACATTCACAATAAGCAGCTACAATCCCTACACCTGCCCGGTCTATGTGTTGCTGCATCCGACATACAGGAAGGCGTCCGATTCCTGTAGTGGTTACTATAAACACACAAAGTCGGCGCATAAGTGCATGCTGCCACAATGCCTATGGCATGTATGACCATATCGGGACCAGTACTTCGTATTCCCATTGCTCATGTCGGTCACATATATTCAAATGATACCATTCTATATAAGACTTGGTGACAATCCTCACCAGTCCACAACCAAAATACTCATATTTCATCATCACTATATAGATAATTTGGCATCCATCATGCCATATCAATCATCAAATATTACTTAACATCATAATAAATCAGTGTATTAACCATAAATCTTCAATCATCACCATGCGGTTTCTATCATCAATATAGCACCTTACAATTAAAATAGGGGGTTATGACATGACCAAATTTCCATTCACCATTTTACAATCACACATGTCATTCATAAATCATATCGTCCTCCATAATTATTCCAATAATCACAATCTCTAAGGCACACAATTTAGCCCAAGGTCATTTCGTAAAATCACATACCATAATCAATTTCAATTATACCCCCAAATTCAATATTATTATTCATCAATCATCAAGGGTTACCTAGCACCCATTGTGGAGTTCTCACACACCACACAACATCATTAGATATGGCTCACAAAACAACATAGAGTCTAGATCGCCATAGGGTCCAATTTAATTAATTCTCTACAATAATCAATCATACAAGATCATACCAAGTCCATCTAGGTCATCACACCTAGTGGGTTATAATCAATTCAATTATTCACTCAGTTTTCACACACCAAAAACCGAGACACAACCTCAACTCAATATATATTCGATTTCATATTTAATCACTTATCACATATTCAAATTCCAAATCTAGGGAAATACAACAAATCACTTATATCATATAACACATAGGGTTCTTGTGCCAAAGGATATAAAATCCATCCTTCACAAATGGCACAACCAAACATTTAAATTCAAACATACCCATACTAGGGAATTATTCAATATTATTAATTCATTTAATTCCTCATGTGAGTTTCATTTCATTTAGCAAGCATTCCTTGGCTAAACGCCACAGGCATAATGCCTATAAAAGACCTAACCAACAATTCAATTTCCAGGTGCATATACACAACAAGGTCTCAACATATATGGTCGACTACCATATCAATTTCTTTCTCAATATCTCCTATCCGTAATCAACTTACGGCATAGGTCCATCATTAAATCAATATATATATATATATATCATATCCATGATCAACACATGGCATCAAATCATCATCATATCAATTCATATCTCATATTCATATCTCAATATTTCATTTCCATGATTAACATTCAATCATGAATTCATCATCAAATCAATTTGCATTTCATATATATCATCATCAATGCACAATAATAATATATTCGTCATTTGAAGGTAATAGGGTAAGGAACTTGGCCGGTCTCACATAATAAATACATCAATCACATATTGAGGAATCTCATTCACTCATATCCAATCCCATAATTTCATTAATAATTATCAACGAGCAACTAGGCTCCATATGTGCATCATACAACCTCTATGATAAAAGGTATACTCTCATAGGCATCAATTATATCTTCTGAATCCATAATCTCATAAAGAGCCATTAATAAACATAAATCCCAACTCAGCATTAATGATTCACAAGAATTCCTCAATAAGCAAATATGCCCTTATGATCAATTCATAATCCTTAGACAACTAGTCATTCGCAAGTCCATATAGGGCAATCAATACTCAAACATGTCATCATCCTTAAATTTATACAAAACAACCATATTCCAATAATGAGCATCTCGCTCCAAAGATCACCATAAGTATCTCACCATTGAGCAATCATGTAACATCCCAATTTAAAACGAATTACCGAGTAAAATTGAGCCATTAGAATAATTATAAAAGTGGAAAGTTACTTGTCAACTATAATTAATTTAATTAGTTCAACTTTGGAAATGATGGCTGAGTAATTGTGATAGCTGGCCACTTGTGAGTGGTGGGTGTCGTGAGTGGACTGCCAATTCACGCTTTCCACCCCACTTCTCCTCTCTTCTCTTCATACGTATATATATATATATATATTCCTGGCCACGGTTGATATGCATTCCTTCCAAAATTCCTCTTCTGCCACCTCTTTCTCTTAGTTCCTTCTTCTCTTCCTCGTCGTTCTCCTTCTTCTTCCCTGTTCCCTGTTCTCTATTCTCCGTTTCTGGAAACCCACGAAGACGGTGCTGCAGAAGACTCAGAGTTCCTCCTGTTGGTGAAGGACGACCACTAAAGCAGAAGGGAGTAGCTTTCTATTCCCGAGTCGATTGCAGAATACGACCGCGTCGAAGGGGGACTGAACAAGGCAAACAGACCAGCGTATCGAACGTCAGGAAACAGAGGAGCTTCTCGAGTCCCTTCTGTAGGTAGGGGGCGCTTGCATGTCAAATGCATGGTTCATGAACGGTACCAGATGAATGTATTGCTTTAAGTGTGTGCATGTGTTTATGATGATTGTGTGTGTGATGCATGATTGTTGATCCTTGGATTCCATGTGTATGTTAGTAGCATCTTGTTAATAGTTACACAATATTGTGCATGCTAGTATGATTGACGAGTAAATGTAGGAACTATGTTGAATCGGTTTCTACTTTGATGGTTACAAAGGATGCATCGGATGAGTGATGATGCTTGCTGACAGAGCGCATAAGCTGCATATGTAGGAATGGGGTGACCCGTCGAAGGTCAGGAACCCTGAAAGAATGATTTCCAGCTACAGACCTTGGCTAGATCCTGTGAGGGCTCGTGGTAGCTGTGGGAGCTAGAGATAAGTCTCGAGACGTCAATGGGAGACCGGTACCACGCGGAAAGAGCTAATGGACGAGAGGCCAGTAAGGGGGACCTGTAACTAAAAGTCATTGCCTAAGTCAGATCCGCAGGCATGCATGTAGATATGATGTTGAATAGGATAGTACGCGTGGTATGACTTGGGGCGATATGAATGAAATTCTGAGTGAGTCGATGCATGTGATTGTGTGAATGAGAATGAACTTCACGTAATATGTATGTGAGTGTATGTTATTGCTATTATTCTAATCTGCATGGCCTTATTTTAATCTGAATGCGACCGGGTGATCATGGGTGTGTGTACTGATACTGATACCGAGTCCTTGACTGTCATTTTATATGTAAAAGCTCACCCCTACTGTGGCTATACTTTTCAGTGAATGTCTCTGGGAATGAAGGATGAAGGAGGAGCTGAATGCCGAGTGAAGTGCTGGTGCACTGTGGAAATTATGTGTTCATGTATATGCTGTGTATATGCCTTGTTAAGCCTTGGCCGGCTCGTGTTTCAGTCGTAGTCCCTTATACTAGAACTTGCACCCTCTTGGGTAGAAGTCGTGACCTTGTGCCTGTAATTATTTATATCCTTTTGTACCTATCATACTGCGTGTTGCTCTATCTTGCGTGAATGATCCGAGTAATATATGTATATGAACTTACTGAGTGTGTGAGGTTGGTATGGCCATGGATAGAAATGGGATTAAGAGTTGATGGGGAAGTGAGACAATGATTTATTCTGAGTACCGAAGAGTTTAGGTGTTACCGAGTGAATGAGAGCACGGATCACCGAGTGAGGATCGATCTAGGTACTTTCCGAGTGATAACTGTTAAGATTTTCCGAGTGTAGAATAATTAGTAATTACCGAGTGAGAATCCGCCGAGTGAAGGTTTCCCGACAGAAAAGCGTCACCTAAGGCTTTAAGTGGACCCCGTTGTAACAGATTATTAGTAGTAAGGGGATCTGAGTGAATCTTGACTTAACAGGATAGCTAAAGTGGAAAAGTCATGGTTACCGAGTGAAAAATGAGTGCAATACTTCGAGTGGTAAAAAAGGACGTGAAAGTTATCCCGAGTGAGAAGTTTTCTTAGATTCCGAGTAAGTGGCTATGGGAACCATTTCCGAGTTGCCATATATGTATTCCGGTTGAGTGAAATCAGGAGTGTGTTATGTTTCTGATTGGAGCTGGTACGTTTAAGGGCCAATCCGAGTAAATTGAGAGTGGCCCTTCCGAGTGAATACGCTTGAGTGATTCTGAGTGAAAGATATAAGTAAACCCCGAGTGAGGAAGAGTTTGTAATTCCGAGTGGAAACCTTGAGCGATCCCCCCTGAGAGAGGAGTTAGTGTAGTGGTTTAAAGTGGAATGGACCCTAAGTGTATGACATTTATAATCCGAGTGGATGATGTAAAATCCGAGTGAGGGAGAATCTGTAATCCGGGTGGTTAAGATTAGACTAAGTCCGAGTGGGGATTTCCTTAATGATTTTTCCCTGAGCGAACAAGATGTTATATGCCGAGTGGACTAGCTATCATTTTCTGAGTGAATGAGTCGTATGATATCTCTGGATCCCGAGTTCCTGATTAGCCGAGAGCAGTTTCTCGCTCAACGAATGAAGGATTCGCTGCAGCGAGTGTGCGTTGTTGTATGATCCGCCCGAGCGTTTTCTTCTCCGTTGGCAGCCTCCTTGAGTCGGTTTCATTCCTCTTGCTTCCCTTCCCCTATTCTTTCTTGTCGGTTCTTCTTGGTTTATTTGGAAAAATTTCCTTAGTTTTATTAATCATTTATTTATTAAATTAGGGTGTCTCATTTTGGTATCAGAGCAGACCGAAAAGTCCAAGGCCAAGGTGTGCTTACCGAGTGTAAGCGGTTGTATGTGTTACGACCGAGTGGTCATCATTATTGTGATATTATGATTGAATATGATTGATGTTGAGATATTGATTTGGGAATAGGAGGTAACTTCTCTCCTGGTTTGATTGATTGCATGATGTATAAATATATAAATGGTATAATGTGCTATAATCAGTGGGTATGGGGATGAGATCCGATCGGAAAAGTGTAACCTTGTAAACTTATCCTTGAAGGGGTGTTAATTTTAGGAGAAGTTATGGCGAATCGTCAAAGCATGGAAGCCATAGCCACAGCATTCCAACGTTTTGCTGACGTATTTGAGAGGCAAAGCTAGCCTCGAGCTGAAGAAGGCCAAGTGTTGGACCGCTTCCTGAAGAGGAAGCCGAGTGAATTTCAAGGAAGACGTAACCCTGAGGCAGCTTACAAATGGACTCAAGAGTTCGAGAGGATTTTGGGGGGCCTCCACTGCACCGAGGCCCAGAAGGTGGAGTGCGCGATGTACATGCTCAGGGACGAAGCAGAGAACTGGTGGAAGATAGCCAGAAACCGACTGACTGACGATGATACCCAGCTGACCTGGGAAAATTTCAAGACATGCTTCTTAGAGAAGTACTTCCCCGACACAGTAAGGAGTCGAAAGGAATTGGAGTTTATGGAGCTGAAACAGGGTTCCATGTCTGTAGAAGAATATGCGGCCAAATTTGAAGAGTTGTGTCTGTTTTATCCACCCTTCCAACAGCCCCGGACTGAGAGTTCCAAATGCCTCAAATTCGAGAATGGACTGAGATCGGACATCAAAAGGGCTTATAGATATCAGGAAATTAGGAGCTTTCCGATGCTGGTGAATAAATGCAGGATCTCTGAAGAAGACGACAAGGCCCACTCGGGCCAGAACAGTAGGGCAGGTCCCTCCTTGAGGCCTCAACAGTCACGCTTTAAGAGGCCAGGAAACATTGGAAGAAATGGACCCTTTACTAGATATAAGGATCGCAGTAACCAAGGGAGACAGATGAGTGGACGTCCAAAATATGGCAAGTGTTTTAAGTATGGTGGCGACCAATTTGCTCAAAATTGCGATAGTGAAGATGTCAAGTGTTTTCATTGCAAGGAGAAGGGGCACATTCGCCCTGACTGCCCCCAACTCCGTCAAGCAAGTGCCAATGTACGCCAAGGAGGCTTCCCAGATAGGAGCCGTGGAAATGATGGTCAAAGCTCGGGGGGCAGAAGCAATAGAGCCAGAGGAAATATGATGTTTGCCCTAAACAACCGAAGAAGGAATACCGACCAACCCACTACTGGAAGAGTCTACGCCATCAGTGCTGAGGAAGCAGCACAAGCGAACGACTTAGTGCAGAGTAAGTGCCTACTCGGTAAATATACACTTAGTGTAATTTTTGATTCTGGAGCCACCCACTCCTTCATAGCTGATGATTGTGTAAGACGTTTGAGATTACCGACTGTGGATATGGACCGGACCTTGGAAGTGGCCAACCCGACTGGCCCTAAGGTATTGACATCATCGATGTGTAAAGACGTAACGTTTGTATTGGGCGATCGGAGTTTTACCTTCGATCTGGTGTGCGTACCTCTGAAGGACCTTGACATGGTACTCGGTATAGATTGGCTTTCAGCCAACAAGGTGTTGGTGGACTACAAAAACCGGAGGATAATCTTTCTGAGGCAGAACCATGAGGACTACACGGTACAAGGTATAGCTCAGCTGCTTATTATGATTTGTTTAACTGAGGGTGAGAGTAGAGCCCGAGTGGATGATATTCCGACTGTCTGTGAGTTCCCAGAGGTGTTTCCGGAAGATGTGTCGGGTGTCCCTCCTAGTAGAGAAGTTGAATTCTCTATAGACCTGATCCCTGGAGCCGAGCCAGTCTCCAGTGCACCTTATAGAATGTCCCCAACAGAATTGACTGAGCTGAAAAAGCAGATGGATGAGTTACTCGGAAAACAATTCATTAGGCCGAGTGTATCACCGTGGGGAGCACCTGTACTACTTGTTAAGAAGAAGGATGGCAGCATGAGACTATGCATAGACTACCGACAGCTAAACAAACTCACGATTAAGAACCGATACCCGTTGCCGAGGATCAATGATCTGATTGACCAACTGCGTGGTGCTTCAGTCTTCTCGAAGATCGATTTACGGTCGGGATACCACCAAATCTGGGTGAAGGACTCGGATATTCCTAAGACTGCCTTTAGGACTCGGTATGGCCACTACGAGTATGTAGTGATGTCGTTCGGTGTAACAAATGCACCTGCCATATTCATGAATTACATGAACAGCATATTCCACCCGTACTTAGACCGATTCGTAGTAGTTTTTATTGATGATATCTTAGTCTACTCCAAGACCTCTGATGAGCATGAAGAACACCTCCGAGCGGTACTTCAAGTCTTGAAGGAGAAACAGCTGTTTGCAAAATTTTCAAAGTGCGATTTCTGGATGGATAAGATCCACTTTCTCGGACATGTGATTTCCAAGGAGGGTGTCTCGGTAGACCCTTCGAAGGTGGCAGCTATAAAGGCATGGGAGAGACCCGAGTCGGTCTCGGAGATAAGGAGCTTTATGGGCCTGGCTGGTTATTATAGGCGGTTTATTGAAGGTTTTCTAAGCTCGCTTTGCCACTGACTAAATTGACCCGGAAAAACGTTCCCTTCGTGTAGAGTTCCGAGTGCGAGAGCAGTTTCTGAGAGCTAAAGGACAAATTGACGACCGCTCCAGTATTGGCATTGCCTAACTTGCAAGAGAGCTTCGTGGTTTATTGTGATGCATCGGGACTCAGATTGGGATGTGTGCTGATGCAGAAAGACCGAGTGATAGCTTATACCTCTCGGCAATTGAGGCCTCACGAACAGCATTACCCGACTCATGACTTGGAATTGGCAGCCGTGGTCTTCGCATTAAAAATATGGAGGCACTACTTGTACGGTTCTAAGTTTGAAGTTTACAGTGACCACAAGAGCCTCAAATATTTATTCGACCAGAAGGAGCTGAACATGAGGCAGAGGAGATGGATGGAATTTTTAAAGGATTATGACTTCGAACTGAAGTACCATCCGGGTAAGGCAAATGTTGTTGCCGATGCGTTGAGTCGGAAATCCCTCCATATAGTAGTGATGATGGTGAAGGAAGTGGAGTTGTTGGAACGGTTCCGAGACATGAACTTGCAGGTTGACATCCCCTTTTCTCGGAAGATGACAATCGGTACGTTGAGAATTACCAATGAATTCCTGAAATCCGTGTACAAGCAGCAGTAGTCAGATTCCTACTTGGCTGAAATGAAGGAGACTCAGGCCAAAGGAAGGGATTTGTCCTTGACCGAGGGATCGGATGGAATCTTCCGAGTGAAAAACAGAATATATGTACCGGGTGGAGGAGAATTAAGGAGAATGGTGCTTGATGAAGCCCACAAGAGCCTACTCAGTATTCACCCGGGTACCACGAAGATGCACCAGAATCTAAGGACACGATTCTGGTGGCCCGGATTAAAGAGGAATATGGAAGAATATATGGCTCGGTGTATCACTTATCAAAAATCGAAAGTCGAGCACCAGAAGCCGTATGGTGCATTGCAACCCCTGGAGATCCCCGTGTGGAAATGGGACTCAATTGCCATGGACTTTGTCATGGGATTGCCAAAAAACTGAGCGGGCCATAATGCGATTTGGGTCATTGTTGACCGACTGACGAAGAGTGCACACTTCCTACCTGTGAACATGAAGTACCCGTTGCATAAGTTAGCTCGGATTTACATTCACGAAATTGTCCGACTACATGGTATACCGACTTCTATCGTATCGGATAGGGATCCAAGGTTCACGTCCCGGTTTTGGACCAGCCTGCACCAGGAAATGGGTACTAAACTTTGGCTAAGTTCTGCCTACCACCCCTAATCGGATGGATAATCCGAGCGAACGATTCAAAGCTTGGAGGACTTGCTAAGGGCGTGTGTGTTGGCGCACGGTGGAGATTGGGAGTAGTACCTTCCCCTGATCGAGTTTACATACAACAATAGCCACCACAGCAGTATTGGTATGGCGCCCTACGAAGCACTATATGGTCGAAGATGCCGAACCCCACTCTGCTGGTCGGAAACGGGTGAGAGTCTACTATTAGGACCAGAAATTGTGAAGCAGACTTCAGAACAGATCCAAGTGATAAGGGAAAAGATGAAGGCGTCTCAGGATAGGCAGAAGAGCTACCACGATAAACGAACCCAACCACTGGAGTTCTGAGTTGGAGACAGAGTGTTTCTAAAGACTTCACCAAGCAAGGGGGTCGGGCGAGCCTTGAAAGGGGGAAAGCTGAGCCCCCGATACATTGGGCCTTATGAGGTATTAGAGCGGATCGGCCCCGTGGCATACCGAATAGCATTACCGACTCACTTATCCCGGTTGCATAACGTGTTTCATGTGTCTCAATTAAGGAAGTACTTATACGATTCTACTCACACGATGTCGGATGATGAAGTGGAGATTAAAGAGGACCTGACCACTGTGACTATACCGACTAGAATAGTGGACCGATCGGTAAAGCGTTTAAGGAGTAAAGATGTGCAACTGGTTGAGGTAGAGTGGCAGCAGGGCGGGTATACCTCTTATACCTAGGAACGCGAGGATGCCATGAGGCAGCAGTACCCCGAGTTGTTTGATCAAGGTGAGTTACCGATTGAATTTCGAGGACGAAATTCTTTTGAGAGGGGGAGAACTGTAACATCCCGATTTAAAACGAATTACCGAGTGAAATTGAGCCATTAGAATAATTATAAAAGTGGAAAGTTACTTGTCAACTATAATTAATTTAATTAGTTCAACTTTGGAAATGATGGCTGAGTAATTATGATAGCTGGCCACTTGTGAGTGGTGAGTGTCGTGAGTGGACTGCCAATTCACGCTTTCCCACCCCACTTCTCCTCTCTTCTCTTCATACGTATATATATATATATCCTGGCCACGGTTGATATGCATTCCTTCCAAAATTCCTCTTCTGCCACCTCTTTCTCTTAGTTCCTTCTTCTCTTCCTCATCGTTCTCCTTCTTCTTCCCTGTTCCCTGTTCTCTGTTCTCCGTTTCTGGAAACCCACGAAGACGGTGCTGTAGAAGACTCAGAGTTCCTCCTGTTGGTGAAGGACGACCACTGAAGCAGAAGGGAGTAGCTTTCTGTTCCCGAGCCGATTGCAGAATAGGACCGCGTCGAAGGGGGACTGAACAAGGCAAACAGACCAGCGTATCGAACGTCAGGAAACAGAGGAGCTTCCCGAGTCCCTTCTGTAGGTAGGGGGCGCTTGCATGTCAAATGCATGGTTCATGAACGGTACCGGATGAATGTATTGCTTTAAGTGTGTGCATGTGTCTGTGACGATTGTGTGTGTGATGCATGATTGTTGATCCTTGGATTCCATGTGTATGTTAGTAGCATCTTGTTAATAGTTACACAATATTGTGCATGCTAGTATGATTGACGAGTAAATGTAGGAACTATGTTGAATCGGTTTCTACTTTGATGGTTACAAAGGATGCGTCGGATGAGTGATGATGCTTGCTGACAGAGCGCATAAGCTGCATATGTAGGAATGGGGTGACCCGTGGAAGGTCAGGAACCCCGAAAGAATGATTTCCAGCTACAGGCCTTGGCTAGATCCTGTGAGGGCTCGTGGTAGCTGTGGGAGCTAGAGATAAGTCTCGAGACGTCAATGGGAGACCGGTACCACGCGGAAAGAGCTAATGGACGAGAGGCCAGTAAGGGGGACCTGTAACTGAAAGTCATTGCCTAAGTCAGATCCGCAGGCATGCATGTAGATATGATGTTGAATAGGATAGTACGCATGGTATGACTTGGGGCGATATGAATGAAATTCCGAGTGAGTCGATGCATGTGATTGTGTGAATGAGAATGAACTTCACGTAATATGTATGTGAGTGTATGTTATTGCTATTATTCTAATCTGCATGGCCTTATTTTAATCTGAATGCGACCGGGTGATCATGGGTGTGTGTACTGATACTGATACCGAGTCCTTGAATGTCATTTTATATGTAAAAGCTCACCCCTACTGTGGCTATACTTTTCAGTGAATGTCTCTGGGAATGAAGGATGAAGGAGGAGCTGAATGCCGAGTGAAGTGCTGGTGTACTGTGGAAATTATGTGTTCATGTATATGTTGTGTATATGCCTTGTTAAGCCTTGGCCGGCTCGTGTTTCAGTCGTAGTCCCTTATACTAGAACTTGCACCCTCTTGGGTAGAAGTCGTGACCTTGTGCCTGTAATTATTTATATCCTTTTGTACCTATCATACTGCGTGTTACTCTATCTTGCGTGAATGATCTGAGTAATATATGTATATGTACTTACTGAGTGTGTGAGGTTGGTATGGCCATGGATAGAAATGGGATTAAGAGTTGATGGGGAAGTGAGACAATGATTTATTCTGAGTACCGAAGAGTTTAGGTGTTACCGAGTGAATGAGAGCACGGATCACCGAGTGAGGATCGATCTAGGTACTTTCCGAGTGATAACTGTTAAGATTTTCCGAGTGTAGAATAATTAGTAATTACCGAGTGAGAATCCGCCGAGTGAAGGTTTCCCGACAGAAAAGCGTCACCTAAGGCTTTAAGTGGACCCCGTTGTAACAGATTATTAGTAGTAAGGGGATCTGAGTGAATCTTGACTTAACAGGATAGCTAAAGTAGAAAAGTCATGGTTACCGAGTGAAAAATGAGTGTAATACCCCGAGTGGTAAAAAAGGATGTGAAAGTTATCCCGAGTGAGAAGTTTTCTTAGATTCCGAGTAAGTGGCTATGGGAACCATTTCCGAGTTGCCATATATGTATTCCGGTTGAGTGAAATCAGGAGTGTGTTATGTTTCTGATTGGAGCTGGTACGTTTAAGGGCCAATCCGAGTAAATTGAGAGTGGCCCTTCCGAGTGAATACGCTTGAGTGATTCTGAGTGAAAGATATAAGTAAACCCCGAGTGAGGAAGAGTTTGTAATTCCGAGTGGAAACCTTGAGCGATCCCCCCTGAGAGAGGAGTTAGTGTAGTGGTTTAAAGTGGAATGGACCCTAAGTGTATGACATTTATAATCCGAGTGGATGATGTAAAATCCGAGTGAGGGAGAATCTGTAATCCGGGTGGTTAAGATTAGACTAAGTCCGAGTGGGGATTTCCTTAATGATTTTTCCCTGAGCGAACAAGATGTTATATGCCGAGTGGACTAGCTATCATTTTCCGAGTGAATGAGTCGTATGATATCTCTGGATCCCGAGTGCCTGATTAGCCGAGAGCAGTTTCTCACTCAGCGAATGAAGGATTCGCTGCAGCGAGTATGCGTTTTTGTATGATCCGCCCGAGCGTTTTCTTCTCTGCTGGCAGCCTTCTTGAGTCGGTTTCATTCCTCTTGCTTCCCTTCCCCTATTCTTTCTTGTCGGTTCTCCTTGGTTTATTTGGAAAAATTTCCTCAGTTTTATTAATCATTTATTTATTAAATTAGGGTGTCTCAAATCATGCTCCAATCATCCATAATATCAAATCCTCACAAAGCAGTCGTGCTCTGGCAATAACCAATAACTTCAATTCAGAGCAAAATATGCTCTGATACCACCTTTGTAACACCCTCGATTTTCTGTACTCGAATCCCAATGTGATCGACATAATTAATAAAATTGTGAATAAACTTTTCACGTTTGAAAACATTTGCAATACACCATCATGACCACATGAAGACCCAAATCACAGAAAGCCAAAGAGTGAGATTTAGAAACCTATAACTGGATCGATAAATGGTTTGCCCATAAAGGTATACAAAATAATAGAGTATACAGCAGAAGAATGTGTATACCGGGCACACGCCTAGTCCCATATATGGCGATATGAGAAAAGGCTAGGCTAGCACGCAATGGCACATTATAAGCCTATTAGAAAACCATCATCATTCTACAGTTAATTTTATAAGCATGCAAAGCCTAATGTATAACTATATGTATATACATGTACACACGGGAATCTTCTCCCAATACACTGTAAATCATCTCCTACATTCTATATATATATTCACCATCCACAATTCAAGAATTATCTTATACATATTCAAAACCTATAAATCATTTACATTCTCATAATCAATTCATTGATTACACAAGGACTCATAAATGATGCCGGCCAAGGCACTTCCTCTACCACTATTTACCTTCACCCAAGCTTGATCTTTAAATCCGAACTCATCCCATGGTAACCTGCATCACAATGCTAAAAAGGAGACCATATGGGAGAGTGAGTTAAACGTTCAAAATGACGAATAATACATATATTGTGATCATGTGTATATGCATACAAATATCATATGTGCTTTGCTATCAAAATATCATATTATCATTCATTCATTGTCTCATTATCATAATAGGCATACAAGCCTCATAAATCGCAATTCATATCATAAATAAGCACATCATATACACAATCACAAACACTATCACTTTGCCACTTATCAACAAGGGCATTCACAATCATTATCATCATTAATTCATTAGGTGCCACTTATCAACAAGGGCATCCTCAATCATTATCATCATTGATTCATTTTATCTTTTATTCAATACCTCCTCGCAAGGGGTTTCTCATCACTCGTGGTCATCCTATCTCAAATATATAATGGATCTGATTCCATATCAATGGGTGATCACAACCACCATACCATTCATTTCTCAATAATTCTAATAATAATATCATCACTCAGGGATTCACCCTTCGTGGCATCCCGCAAGGTGATTCATTTTGATAAATATCATAATATCATCATCACTCAGGGCTACACCCTTCGTGGCACCCCGCAAGGTGATTCATTCAACACGATATGATCAACATCATCTTCACTCCGGGGTTTACCCGTCGTGGCACCCCGCAAGGTGATATATTCCATATTATTCAACAACAACAGGACAACGCCCTCTTCACTCAGGGATTTACCCTTCGTGGCACCCCGCAAGGTGATTCATTCAACATTATTCAATAACAATAGGACAACGTCCTCTTCACTCAGGGATATACCCTTTGTGGCACCCCGCAAGGTGATATATATACAACAACAATAATGCATATGCTCAACAACAACCTCGCAAAGATATCTCACCCTCTCACTTAGGGATATATTTCAATTTTGACATTTTCAATAATCATGTGATTAATAACAAGCCCCTCAAGGCATATCATTCATATAATTGGCATCTTCAATGGCCACAACATTATTTCATATCAATCTATAAATGGAGATTGAAAGGCATAGCAACAAACATAATATTAATCCACACATGTGGCAACAAGGTATTACAAATTACATATATATATAACAATCATAATTACCTCACACACATGCAAGTCAATTACTTGCACCCATCACAAGAGTATCATAATAATTCTCAATAATCATCAAATTACCATTTCAATTAATTCAATACATATACATGGCAAGGCAAGCATGAGTATCCAACACATACAACAATCACTATTAAATTTACTCATGCAATTTAAATGTTAACTCCTCTCCTACCTCAAGGGAAGAGCCGAACGGTTCCAATGCTCTGAATGCTCCTTCACGTCATCCAGAATACGATCTACATACTATATGCAAGTATATTCACATAACTAATAACCATCATAATTCCAAGCACTTGTTAGCTTATTATAAAGCCTAACATCAAGTCCTAGACTTGATGAACACCAACTTATGCAATTGTATTAGGCTTCGGGAATTCCTTTCCCAAAGCCAAGATCCTCTAGATCTTAAAAGGCCAACTAAATCCCACATCATCATTATCTCATCCATTACATGATGTATTTTCAATTCACTTCAACTCTTTAAATATCCTCATTATAAAATTTCATTCAAATTTATTATAAGCCTTTTGGCCCCAACCAAGACCATCATCAATTAACAAATCCTTACGGCATTTATTATCTTACACAACCTCATGAACATAGTTCAAATCATTATTAACCTCATTAATCAATCCCGATAATTCTAAAGGTTCATTCCCTTCTTACAATTCCTTCTAAGACATCAAAAATCACCAAAATCACTTATTTAATCAAGACCCCAAATCACTCCACTTAGGGTTTTTCATCAAAACTCAATAACCATTTCAAGTAACCACCAATCTCTATCATTAACAACACCCACACACATATTATGCTGGGTTTTCACTAAAAATCCTTTTTCATGGCATTATTATCCATTTCCCCCAAATCTTAGGGTTAGGGTTTTGTTTCTTCAAGTCATCTTCTATCAAAACAACACCCAATCTCCCATCACAACACTTAAATAGGCTCAAAACCATAAACTAGAACCATGGGTGTTCAAGATCATACCTCTCCTCCAAGCCCAAAGCCAAACTCAAAAATGAGGGAAAGAGAAGAAGAGAAGAGCCAATCCTTGCTCCTATATCCCATTCATGCTTCATGAATCCATGATATCCAATTAATTTTGAGTGGGCAAGGTAATGGAGGAAGTAATCACGATTTTGGGTGTGAAGAAGGAAGAAAACGAAGAAGAAGAATGTAGAAAGGAGGGGAAGAAGTGACGTGAGAGTGGAAGAAGTGAGAGTTTTATGTTTTAATATTTGCACTAATGACCATTATATCCCTCGGGTGTCTAACTGAGTAAGGGGAAAAAGAGTCCAGCCATCGAAATCAAGAAAAGAAGGGCCAACATAATTAAACCGAGAGAAAAGAGGAGAAAAACACAATCAGGGTGTCACTCGCTCAAGCGAAACCCACTTCGCTTGAGCGAGACAACCTATCTCGCTTGAGCGTCTCAGTTTGCTCGGGCGGAAACGTTCCAGTAAGCATTCCCAAGAGCATTCGCTCGAGCGAGGCTCCCTTCAACTAGCCACTCGCTCGGGCGAGAATTGTCCAGTAAGGAGTTCCACATTAACTCGCTTGAGCGAGATATCCATTCGCTTAAGCGAAATTCGACCAGAGGTCGTTCTTCCAATCACTCAGTTTTAACTTGACAGAATCCCTTAAAACCGACCCAATATTCATTCGGTTTTCACTCAGCAAAGTTCATCCAGATCCGAGTCATATTCACACTCAGCCTCCCTCTTTACATAACAATCTAGACCGATCCACTTTCCATTCAACCAAGTCATTCAGGGCCGACTCATACTCATATAGTCTCTCACTCGGCAATTTCAATCCAAATCCGAGTCATCTCAAATAATCTTTCACTCAGTAATTTCTCTAAAACTGACCCATCACTTATTGGGTCTTCCACTCGGTATTCATACCTCTTCTCACTCGGAGAATACCTTAACCATTCATTCCTCAGGAATAAACTCCTTAATCAAGTTCCACTTTAGCCACTCAAAATACATGAAATCTTATTCACTCAGAATTTATACTTAACATTCACTCGGAATGTATATAACATCTTTCACTCAGCATTTCATTCCCAAAATTGACTCAACACCTGATCGGCTATCACTCGGCAATTCATCTCAACACCGACTCATCTATGTTTGGGTCATTCACTCGGAATTTTCATTCCAAGACCGACTCATTACCTGGCTAGCTTTCACTCGGCATTTTATCACAATCTCGACTACCTCTTTTTCACTCGAGGAGAGTTATTCCAAGGAAAATTCTGGACGAACACACACCGAGTATCACCAATCGGTGTTCTCCCACTCGGAGAATACAAAGTCGGGACACACCACTCGGAACAAGTACACTGGACTCGGAAATTCCCCCTTCGGGACTCCACTATCCAGATCATCACACTCAAGAGCCTTCTCACTTGGATTATGTACACTTCCTCACACGGAAAGTCCTGACTCGGACTTGGGTCACTCGGAATTCACTCAGAAGTTTCACCCTCTCTTAGTTTATTTCCAAAATCCTCACTTAGACAGAATTCATTCATGAACTCACCCACTTACCATCTAATGGTCTCGCCTGGGCGAATGCCATTCCTTA
Source organism: Clitoria ternatea (assembly GCA_037962975.1). Classification (NCBI taxonomy): domain Eukaryota; kingdom Viridiplantae; phylum Streptophyta; class Magnoliopsida; order Fabales; family Fabaceae; genus Clitoria; species Clitoria ternatea. The sequence continues at coordinate 186,857,736 of CM075669.1, forward strand.
GGCCCTTCGCTTGAGCGGATTTCTTCCAGTAGCTAATCCCCTGATTCTCCTAGTATTTACGCTTGAGCGAATTGGCCATTCGCCTGAGCGAAACCAGGCCAGTAGCTAATTCCCTTCGCCCTCGCTCGGGCGAGACTCCCTTCGCCTGGGCGAAATTCCTCCAGAGAGCAAACACTGATACTTGCAAATTTCTTCCAGAAAGCAAACATTGATACTGGGCAAGTTCGCTTGAGCGAAATTCACTCTCGCCTGAGCGAGAATTGCCCAGAAGCTAATTTCCAAACAGGTGAGTCTCTCGCTCGGGCGAGAATCCACTTCGCCTGAGCGAAATATCAGCACAGAGTCAAAAACGAAAAATTCACACAGGCCATCATATGAAACTTCATCATAGGCCAAATTGATCATATCCAAGCTATCATGTACATCATATAAGGCATATATAACTTGTTCTAAATCTTCCCACTCGGAATTTCTCATTATAAACCAAATTTAAATTTATCCCACAGCTCATACACATCATAAAGGACTTACACAGCATGTTTGAGCATCCCTACTTACAAAATTCTCATTCCAACATATTATCCATGTTAAATTCAAACTCATCTTCATCTTATATATATATATTCATACTTTGCCACAACAAATTCACATATCCCCACACATCATCCTCAATAATCAACCATTTGCCATTCTCATTAATTACTCATTTTTATAAAATTCGGGGTGTTACATAATGTACGGACCAACTCCGACATACAAAACGAGGCACGACATGACACTCCTACTCTACAAATACAACTAATACCCTCATAAGTGGTAAGCTCCCTGTACCCATCTTATAGACCTGATATCGCTCCGATGTTAGAATCTGTACTGACTTGAGCGTCAGAGTGTCTTTGCAGGTATCCCCTTTCGCCTCTCGATGCGTTAAGCCGGAGTAAGGAGCTTGATGATGACGTTTGGTGACTGTGGCCCGATCCCTGAGACCGGTCTAATTCAGGACATTAAGATGGATAACTTGATTTCCTAAGATAATCACTTCATTATACTTCAATTCTGGACCCCGGTACGGACAGAATGCTTTACCCCTTAATTTCAGCTAGATCAGATATGTTGAACATATGTAACTTTGCATGTGATAATAAATCAAAATCAAAAGTTGAATTGTTTATTAAAAACTGTGTAAAAGATTGCTTAGAAATCAAGGTAGATAGTCGTTAATGAAAATTTTAAATGATTGTTTTATTTTTTTATCTTGTATATAATTATACAGTTTAGATAAATTTGCATTATTATTATTATTATTATTATTATTATTATTATTATTAAACCATGGATGGATCAACTAGAACCTAAATCAAGTAAGCAGAATTAGATTTTTTTTTGATAATGATTTGGGCTAATCCAATTCAATCAAGAACTAGTTGTAATCAAATCAAACGTTGGATTTCAGGCTTGTAAATTCGAGTACTCGACTACCACTTTGTCTAATTTTATATTATTAACCAAGAGAGTAAGTTCACATGGAAATGAAATAAAATCCACTTATTCTAAAATTTAAACCTAATATAATCTTTGATATCAAGACTTTAGTTTGTCCTTTGTAATATTGGTTGATTATGAATTTGTAATGTTTTATTATAGATTTAAGTTTTAAATTTTAAATGTTTAACTATGATTTCAATGATTGTGATTTTAAATTTTTCTATATTTTTATTTTCTTAAAATTGAAAATAAGTTATAAATTAATTAAATATCTAATCATTTAATCCAAACTAAATTAACTTAAATCGGGTTGAATTTTAAAAAAAATACATAAATATAATAAACTCAATGCAATTAACTTGAATTAAATTTTTTTAGCTGAAATCTGACACAACCCAAAACCCAATAGTAACCCTAACCCTATGGTTCAAAGCGTGAATGATCAGCGAGTTTGCATTTACAATTATTCTATATTCTCGTTACATTATTGACCCTGTTGATATTAAATATATTGACTAGTCTGCTGTGTAAAGTCTACATGTGATAAATTAAAAGGCATTAGACACATTGATTATCTCACCTAACCAAGTTTGAATTCAATGTCTTTTTTTTTTTTTTTTAATACTACTTGTAGAATAGTTAGATTACGGGAACACTCCTTCATCAAAAGATTGTAAGCGAAAAAATTCATATAGCTTGATGGTTACTTCTTTTGGCAAATATAAAAACAGAATTCTAAACGTAATTAACTTTTGTATGTAAAAAAAAAAATATTAACATTTTTTACGCGCCAAGTGATCTATAATCTTCAACTTCAATTGGTTAAACTCTATTTTTCAAAAGGAAGTTGCTAATTTGATTTCAGTAAAGTCAACGTAGAGACGGAAGACGCAGAGAGATTATTCACACTGCATACGCGTCTCTTCACGCGCCACGAAGTAAGCACAATCAGCATACAAGAACCCATCCCTCTCTTGACCCGCCCATTCTCTCTCTCTCTCTCTCTCTCTCTCTCTCTCTCTCTCTCTCTGCCAAAACTGGTTTTCTCTTGTTTAATTTCTCATTGTTTCCATCCACTACCTTCCAAGGTCCGTTTCTGCCATACTTTACTTTCTTTTTCTTGTTCACCCTTTAATTATGAATGCGCATATTCTCTTCTTTTATTTATCTATTATTTATTTTTACCTGTTCTCTATAATCTGTAATGAGGCATGTGATTTACCTTTCTTATTTTCAATAAGCTCGAAGCATGTAGTTTAGTGCGAGAAAAAGTATATATGCTCTTTCAACCAAAAGTATTCTGCGAATTCTGAATCAGAGCTTGGGATAGAGATAGGTAACTATCTTGTTATGGTGCTGTGTGATCCATTTAACTGACCTCACACAGTGGGAAAAAGAAAAGGCTTAGTTATCGTTTTAGTGGAAAGGTTTTGCAGTAGCCCTGTGAGAGAATGGGCTTGTAAACGTTTTTCGTTAATTTTGGAGAAATAAAATTCTCAATTTTGGTTAGTTGTGGTCGCCGAGGTTCGGATATTTAGTTTTTAACATTCTAAAAAGCCATTTATGTTATTTCTTTTGTACTATAATTTTCACTGTTGTCGTTATGTACTAAATGTGATTAAGTTGAATGTCGGTTTTATTAACTTTGTGACTGAAGTGGGGTTTAATTTGACAGAACCCTCTTTGTTATTATCGTTGTTATATTAGTGAAATAGTTGGAGCTACGGTATTGGTTATTACTTTTTGTGTCTCATCTGATATCGAAATTAAAATACCATGGATGTAGTTTGTCTGCTCTTGTAATGTATGACTTGAAGTTTCTAGCATCATCAATATCAAGTTCTCTATCTTATGCTTTCCTTTAAATGGCAATGACACTCTTATATGTTTCATTCAGGTGACTTTTGAATTGGTTTCTTTTGAAGACACATATTTCATTTCATATTAAAAGCCGTTTTCCGATTCTACATCCAGTCATGACTTGTTTTCCTTTCCTTTTTCGTAAGAATGTGTCTCCTGTAGCAAAACATGATCCAGATATCAATGAAGGTAACCTAGGGAAATTTGTTTGGTTCTTAAGAATATCATCAGTGCATTGTTGATTTAAGATAACTATGATAAAGTTGATGAATCAAAATCTACTTACACTGCTTGATCTAATTGAATATACTTGTGAACAGAACTTTCAGGCATTCAAAATACAAGAGTTTATACCTACAAAGAACTAAAAATTGCCTCTGACAATTTCAGTCCGGCCAATAAGATTGGAGAGGGTGGTTTTGGTTCTGTTTATAAGGTAACTAAATAACTTGTAAGTATTGCTTGCTGGTATCATCAATCAATTGGCATGATTATAATATTTTCCTTCCTTCCCTTATCAATGATCTTGACAATGTTGTGGTGCATGATCAGGGATTGCTAAAAAATGGGAAAGTAGCTGCTATAAAAGTTCTTTCAGCTGAATCGAGACAAGGGGTGAGGGAATTCATGACAGAGATTAATGTGATCTCAGAAATAGAGCATGAAAATTTGGTTAAGCTGTATGGTTGTTGTGTGGAAGGAAATCAACGAATATTAGTCTACAATTACTTGGAGAACAATAGCCTTTCTCAAACTCTTTTAGGTATAAAATCATGATAATATCTGGTAAAGTTTTCAGGGAAAATTTTTGAACAAAGACTTATATTATCAGAGTTGTTATAATAATTTGTCTTTGACTCAACCTCACCGTAATTCTTGTTGAGTAAATTATTTTCTGTTCACTTGCAGGTTCAGGTCATAGTAATATCTACTTCGATTGGAAAACGAGATCTAGGATATGTATTGGGATTGCACGCGGGCTTGCCTTTCTTCATGAGGAAGTAAGACCATATATTGTTCATAGGGATATAAAAGCAAGCAATATTCTCCTTGACAAAACCCTTACACCCAAAATTTCTGATTTTGGTCTTGCAAAGCTTATTCCATCACACATGACTCATGCCAGCACACGTGTAGCTGGAACAATGTAAGTTAGTCTGTACAGAAATTGGAAGCTTCTATTTTTGCTTATCCTGTTAAAAGAGCCTTCTCAAAAGTAGGACTTGATCACTTCAATATCCCAGTTTTATACTAATAGTCTCCATCCTTTACATGGAAGTTTGGAACTTAACAATACTGTATTATGTTGAACGGTCAGAATTATGAACTAAAATACCGAAAACATTAAAATCTAATTGACAGTATTGATTTTGTTCCATATTTTATATCAATTTATATTGGTGCTTATAAATGACTTCGAAGTTTATATTCATATTATTTTAGATCATCTGCTATTACTTTGTTTTAGTGCTAAAAGTAGATTCCTTTGGTTGGTCCAATTCTGTGCAAGGATTTTTTTGGTTCATTAAACGTGAGATTATTTCTGGTGTTAAGTTCAAGCATCAACTACAACTGCCAGATTGATTATTGACAGTGCTTGGTAGAGATCAGTGATTGTATTATTCTAATATATACAGAGATTGGTTAACAGAGGTTCTAAACCAATTATCTTCCTCCTGGAAGAAGAATCTTCTCAGGTCTAAACTAATTTCAAATAACAATATTACCCTCTCTCACATGCTACACTGCATCCCCTTTTTAACAACTCACACACCCATACAGTCACAGCTAACAACCTTGGAAATGATGAGAGGACAGCTCATACGATTCCAATTGCTTCACAAACTTGTGCTTTCTGGAATAGATTTGAATAATCCTGGGCCTTGCAAATTTGGGCTGAACTTGATTGCTTCTATCCTATGTCTGGCCCTGGGCAGCACTACTGACAATGATAGTTGTTTACTCTGAGTATGTAAGGCTAAAACCCTAGAGAGTTACTCTAGGAAAATTAGGGTTATTACTAAAAAATGTCACTTTGGCGCCCACCGTGGGGCCCAGTAAAACGGTTCCCACATCACATAGAAAAGGACTGGCTCAAGGAAGAAGATGGTGACTAGGTGCAGCAACCCCAACCGCAGAGTGAACAATAGTAAACTGTACTTTGTTAATGGAAGCATACATTTTTTTCTTTAGGTTGTCATTGCACATTATGTACAATATATTCATTCATCACCTTCCCACTTCTTACACGGGAGAGAAAGGGAAAGCTTTTTCTTTTTCTGTTTATGTTATTATCTCCATTTTCTTACCAATTACTTACATCAGGAATTTAATACTGCGTGTTTTATTTCAGAGGTTATTTGGCACCAGAGTATGCAATAAGGGGGCAGGTGACACGTAAAGCAGATATTTACAGTTTTGGTGTCCTCCTTGTGGAGATAGTTAGTGGAAGATGTCACACAAATACACGATTACCAATGGGAGAGCAATATATTTTAGAAACGGTATGTTCCCTGTTGTATTGACATACCCTTCACTGTTTAAAAATACTACACATAACAAGAAGGGCAGGATTAAAATAGTTTCTTCCTTCTCATCTCCCTACTAATAAGCAAAAAAACTACGGGCATATTAAAATTAAGTTACTTTCACTGCAAGATTGTGATAACAATAACATAACCTTCTATCCTATGCTTTGAGTTGCATGGAAATAAATATGGAATAACAGACGTCTAGTGTTTGTATTGTTGCCATTCCCAGTGATGCTTCCCCCTTTTTTTCCTGCAGTGAAGTCTATAAATCATAACAGGCTTTTGTGCATCTGAGTTACTTTTCAATGGTCAATTTAAACTTTCTTATTGGTTTCCTGCATATACATGTTTTACTCTATCTACAGAAGATGGTGCTTTAAATAACAAAATAATTCTAAGCCTTGATCTATAAATTCAGAACCGCTACTGAAGAAACCTCAAAATTGATTTTCTTCATTTCTTAAAAGTTATTATAGGCTTTACTAATTTTTGTTGTAAAGCCCCACTGATCTGTTCTTGGTCCTCTTCTATTATTTCTACTTCACTTTTCCGTTCTATTGTCTGTCTGTTTATATATATAATATATCCTTTAACATTTGATCAATAACAAGTCTTAAATAAATAGGTTCAGATTCAGAACCTTAATATGGAGCTAAGCTATATACAATAATGAAGAAAATAAAGGAAATAAAACCCTGTAGGCAATTGAGGGCCCATTCTCTTCCTGGTTCCAACTAAATCCCAGCCTGTCCTCCCATTCACAACTTGCTACATATATAATTATCATCCCCACTGGCTCATGCGTCTTATTCTCCATATTGTTTCAAACTGCCAGCATGGAAGTTAGTTATAGAGATTAGAGAATATCCACTCCTTCCCTCTTTCTCCTTGGGCTCGCTCCAATGTGCTGACCCTTTTACCCTCTCTCTCTCTCTCTCTCTCACCTTAGTGATCTCAGATCTTGGGATCTCGTCAACTGTTTATGAGAAAAGCTTTAGTCTCCCCTATGAGTTATATGTCTCTTTGACAAAAGATGATAAGTTAGCTGATTTATATTGGAAGTGTAAGTTAAAACTAGTTGTTTCAGCTGGAAAATGTGAAATGATATAAAAATAATTATTTAGGCAACTTTTTTTTATGTATATAACTTGTAACTTTGTTGAGATATTTTAATTAATATACAGATTAATAAAATAATGTTGAAGTTTTTTTTTATAACAAAAAAATTCATGAAATATATAATAAAAATGAGTTCAAATATGATAATTCATATAAGTATTTTTCATATAAGTCAGTTTCACATATTCATAAAGTTTGGATAAAAGAAATATTTATAATAATAATAATAATAATAATAATAATAATAATAATAAATAATGTAAATATCATTGAGTATTCCATAAAATAAAGATGTAATCTTTTAAAAATAAAATATAGGGTAGTAATAGGAATTATTGAAAATATTTAGGAACAATCAAGTAAAAAGGGATTTCATGAAATTGAAAAACGTTATTAGCTAGCATATTTTAGCTACCCACCGAAACACTTCAAATTTACATTTTGTGACAGTTTAACTGTTAAAGTTCAATTTTCAGCTAATTGAAATGCCTTATCACACAAACTGTTAAGCTTATTGGTAACTTCATAATAAGTGTTTTTTTAATACTTGATGAAGTTATTGGGTGTTTTTGGTTCTCTTTTTGCATGCATTGGAAGCATGTCTCTTGATGCCTTTTGGGAAAATATCCATTTGATACTACACTAAAGCTTTGTTTGTTTTGGATGAAATTGGAAACATGGAAATCCTAAAGGTAATTTAGAGAGAAAATAATATATTTTATGTGTTTGTTGAAGAGGAAATAGTTGGAAAGAAACATAAAAATGTGGGAAGCACACTAAAAAAATTCCTCTCATTTGGAAGGAGATTGAGAATTGAATTTTTGTTTTAGAGTTTAAAAATTAAATAATTTTTATAATATTAAATATTAAATAGTTCTAAATTAATAGAAAAGACTAGAAAAATTTTCAGATTTTTTTATATCAAAATTACTTTTTAAAGAATTTCATTATATAATTTAGTCATTTCATTCCACCCTCATCTCTATTCATCTAAACAAGTGAAAGCTAACTTTTTCACTCTTTTTTCTTGTTTTTATTTATCCAAACAACATACTTTTGCATTTCTACCCTGTTTCTTACTTTCTTACTTCTTTCCGTCTTATTTTTTCTTTCCTATTTCCTTTTTCAATCCAAACAAAGCAATGGAAAAACAAACATTTGGAAGGTCTCCAGTCTTTTTTTTTCTTAGTTGTAAAACTCCACTGATCTATTATTATTCTTTTCAATTATACTCTTTAGTTCTCTCTGCTTAATTTCTCTCAATTATCTTTTTCTTTTTACTCTTTTAACACTTGATTGATCCTCTCTAGACTCATGATTAGTGGACGTTAATCAATATCTTAATATTTATTTTTCATTTCATTTCTTGTTCATGGCATTCAATTTTTTATGTTCATTTGTTCGACATGCTATGTTATGTGCATTCAAATGTAAAGCACATGCTAGAAGTTTCAATAGCTTCAACCGTGGTGTTCATAGGCAGTTCTCAATTTCATTTTGAACCATGAGACTGGGATACCAAAACATAATTCTTAGTATTGTTTGTCAATCAGTTCTGAAGACCGCAATGTTTCTTCAATCTACTTCATATATAATTAAGCTAAAATTCTCAATATTTATATTTTAATGACTTAGTTGAAATCCCTAATATGAAAACGTGTGTTCTCTGTCCATATGAAGAATTTAAACTCTATTTGATTTGTATTGTTAGTATGCAAAAGCAGATAACTATTGGGACTATTCATAACTTCTTTTGTTCCTTAAGCATGGACAGATACAAAGGATTGTAGAATTATGCATTAAATTAAAATGTCTAACATTGAACCTTTGTAAAACATCGCATGTTAAAGTCTACTTCTATATTTAGCAAACTCATCCAACAATTTATATAGAAATATCCAAGGATGGCATCTGTTTCTCTAGTATCTGGAAGAAAGTCTTTGTTGTTTGTAATCTGGAATTTTAATCTTTACTTTTGAATAAAATTTCAAGTTAATAAGATTATATGAGTCAATTGTTTTAATTCTGAGATTTTGAAAGTCTGAAATTTTAAATACTAATTTGAGAGTTTACACCTTTACTTTTCTTTCCAGCCTGACTCACAAGCATTTCATTGCATAAACAGTACTCATTCTACATCAATATTAGATTTTTGTACCATCTCTAATTTACGCTTCTGTCCTTTCAGGCATGGGAAGTTTTCCAACGAAGGGAACTGGCAGGGCTTGTAGACATATCACTAAATGGGGATTTTGATGCTGAGGAGGCTTGTAAATTTCTGAAAATTGGTCTTCTTTGTACTCAAGATACTCCGAAGCTCCGGCCACCCATGTCTAGTGTGGTCAAGATGCTCACCGGAGAAATGGATGTTGATGATAGTAAGGTAACAAAACCAGGCTTGATTTCAGATCTCATGGACCTCAAAGTCAGAGAAGAGAGAGGTGATGCTGATAGGAAGATTTCATCTTCATACAGTACTTCCTCTCCCTCGGATAGCCAGGGTACTACCATGTCATTAGTTGCTTCAAGTGCTGCAAGTACAACCTTCACTATAAAATATGATCAAAGCTTGTAAACATCTGTGTTTTGCCTTTTGATTCAAAATAGTTTTATTTCATTATTCTTAGGCCCTTTCCCTCATGTAGATTTGTGACGGTTCCATAGTTTTTTGTGTTTATTTTGTTTTATTTTGCTGCTCTGCCCTATGATTAGGAAGTTTTGCTGAATGTACTGTGTTGTAAATATGTATTGTGGTTATAATCAAAGAAAGAATTTGAGGATCTTATATATTTTTTTCCATACCGGATAGACAGTGCCCGTTACCAGTCATATTCTTTTGTTTTTTTTTTTTTTTTGGACCAGAGTCGTATTCTTTTGTTTAGGATACAATACAAATACCATGGACTTTTTGTGAAGGCAAGGCAAGGCAGGCTTTAGTATATATTATGCGGGCACCTGAATATATAAATAGAATTAGGTCTTTACTTTTAGGACCATTACGGGGTTGCGTGGTTTCATGAGAATGTTTTGTGTTTTTATTTTTAATTTTTTATCACTTTATTTTTTTATTTTTTAAAGTTTGTATAGAAAAAATTTTAAAATAGTTTTTTCTATTTTTTTTATTTTGTTTTTACTATTTTTTATATAAGTTATAAAAGACAAAATAAGATGATAGTTTTATAATTAAAATTAAAAACAAGAAATAAGAATAGAAACAATCCTAAAGTTTTCAAATGAGAATACCCTTCATTTATTTATAACTAAGAGGACTTAATTGTCTCTAAAAGTGAGAATATAAAACCCTCTTTTTTAAATGAATCATTTGTTACAAATTATAAACCTTTACGAAAATTCAAGAACATGGGTGTTTATTGTTGATTTTGGTTAGGTTAGTCCTCCTTGTGATTGACAAATGTCTTCTATGTCTGTTTTTATTTTAATAGATATATTATATGCCTTGTAGGATTTTTTTGTGTTCCAGAACCAATCATTTGAAAAAAGATTTATTACTGAATCACCATTTCATTTCAGTAAAGAATTAAAAGTTCTGGTTGATGTTTTAAGGTTTATGAAAAAGTCTGTATTCCCAAAAATGACATCTAAAAACTTTATAAATTCAAATTTTGGTTTTTGGAAAATGTCACCTTAAAACTTTATAAACACGATATTTTATCTCTAGAAAATGACATTTGAAAACTTATAAACTTGAATTTCAATCTCTGAAAAATGACACATAATTTTATAAACTTGAGTTTTGGTCTCTGAAAAATGACATCCATAAACTTTATAAACTTGATTTTTTTTATTTCTAGAAAATGACAGCTGGAAAATCAAAAAAAAGTGGACAAATGACACAACTGGAGAACACGATGCTTGTGATGCTAACTCTCACAACTACAACAACTTTGACAATTGATGGCAACAAGAGAAAAAAACGATGTCTAAACTTTGACAAGAAACATGCACAATTTAAAATTGGGAATACAATACGAATGGAAGGAATGATAGAGAAATGAAAAAGAAGAGGGAAATCAAATTAAAATGCCTAATGTTGTTACTTAGTTGGAAGGTGGTGAATTCTAATGATTTTATAGAAGAGCGTGCGAAACAAAATGAGTTTTTCAAATCCAAAACCTTGATTTATGACATCGTGAACGTAAAAAAGAATCCCAAAAAAGGCCATAGAATTATTATATCTTGAACTTTTAATTATTATTATTATCTACTAGCTCTTTTAACTTTAGAAGTTTGTTTAGCCTTTGATATACTTATTGTATTTTATATTAAGGTACTGTTATGTTAGTTTATAATTAATGAAGTATGTCATCCCCATTCATATAATTCATTGCAATACAAATCTCACGAGAAAAAAAAATTCAGAGATTTTTGAGATTGTATGATAGGAATCAGGGCACCAACTATAATAAATTAAAATTCGTATCTATAAGGACCGTGTTCCAAGTATCGATATATTGAAATTTTCAATTATACAGATAACAATATTAGGATTTTAATATGCAAAATGAGTGGCAGGAAATTAAGTAAATAACCAAATTTTCAACTAGGGACTTTTGTAAGGGTTAAATTATCTTGGGGATTGCGGAGGATTTAGACACAACTCATATAGAGTTCATTAATTTTTCATTTAACAAATATCAAATTAAGTTTTTCAAGGCGGATTTTCCTAAGCTAGTGGACACTTTACGGAGAACCACGTTCGATCCTTAAGCTAAACTCATTACCGACTTATGAAAATCCCTTTTTCGATTAAATTCTCAAAAGGTTTTGATTTCTTTCGTTATCTTAACCTTAGGTTCAATCCAAAAGCTTTCAAACATTAGTTGATCTCTCAATCATTCCTAATTGTAAAAAAATCACCTAAGTTAGTTCTAATTACTAGGCGCATTGGGAAAAATTTAATTTGAATAAAAACACAAAAGTTTATTAAATAGAAAAATCAAATAAACCATACAAGCATTGTCACACCTCCTTCATCCCAAGAAGCAAGGTTTAGTTACCCATGATACAATAACGCCCTAAACTAAGAGTAAAGAAAAGATAAACAATAAACAACATTATACTTTTAGATGAGCAAATCCGGATCAAGTATGGAAAGGGATTTCTCGTTGCTTCCTCGATCAATCCATGTTCTTCCTCTATTCTTCTCTTTTCTCTCTCTATGCTCTCTGTCCTCTCAGCCTTCACTCCATGTCAGAAAATTTAGCCTCTTCTGCAATACCTAGGGTTGTAGCTTTTATGTTCACTGCGTAGCCCGAACCATGGTCGTGGCAGGATCCACGATCAGGCCGTGGTTCTCTCTATTTGGAACTTCTCAAATTGGATAATGAAAACCAGTGAACTCAAAGGCCAATGGAAGGAACCACGTTCTCATCGTGGTTCTCACTGGATGGACAGAAACAGGGTAAAATTTCTTGGCAGAGAGTTTCATGGCCAAACAATGTTTCTTACCATTGGTTGTGGTTTTCCTTCAGATTCTTCTAGCTTGATTTAAGCTTAAAGTTTGCGGTTCCTAAGCCTTTGCTTCCTTCCATGATTTTGAGGCGTTTCAATGAGTTTGAAACTTACAATCAGATGGCTCAAAATAGCATGAGTTCTACAAAATGAAGATACCAAAATAGCAAAGTCGGAAAGAAATAAGTATTACAGGGAAAAATGGGAATATGAAATGCAATATGGCCTAAAAGCTTAATGAAATAACCTTAAATGAAATGTTCTAAGACACTAATCAAAATACCCCAAACTAAAATATTGCTTATCTCCTAAGCAATCACTATACTCATGTAAATCACCAGTCAATTTACTTATCAAAAAGGAATCCTACCAGATAATAGGATCTTCTGTCAAAATGGTAGAGATGATATTCCAAATACCAAAATAGAACCAATCAAAATCATGCAATCCAGAATCCAAGTGTCAGGACAAGGGCACTCTCTCACAATTTTCAATCAAAGTGCTTAGGGCATAAATATTGCTCAATTCATCACGTTCACAAACATTACCATAAGCTTGACAATCAACGACATACTCCACAGTAATCAGAAAGCTTGTCAAAGTCTAAAGGTCTTATTCAAGGATGTAATGGGGAAGGGGATGTATTGTTAAGGAAGGGAAATACAAAAGGGCTAAATAATCATGAGGGATTCAATTTTTCATGCTTTAAGAAACTAAGTAGAGCAAATTTTTCTTTTTGTGGACTTTTAGATTCCCTTTTTAGAATTCTTAATATCATCATTTTTTTGTTCCTTTTCTTTTTCTCTTCTTTTAATAATGTATTTTCTTATGTCCTTTTTGTTTCTTAGTTGCTCCACTTAATTCCCTACTTGCTTACCCTTAAGATAAACTCAATCAATGAAAGTTAGGAGATAATAAACCTAATTGCTTACCCTAGTATACCCTACTTGCTTACCCTAGTATACCTTATAAGGCCCCAAAACTCTCATTGACTAAGTCCTTAATCACAAAGATTTAGAATTTGCACAAATTCATTTTCATCTTTTTATTGATATTCAAATTATCACTTTAAACTATGTTAAAGAAGATCCAAGGGGAAGGTTGGCTTTCCAAAATGATATTATCTTTTTTTCTTTTTTTAATTGAACAAGAAGATTCACGTAATGAATATAAAGATCACCCTAAGATAGATAAAGAAAATAAACAAATGAATCATAAAAAGCAAATAAATCCTAACTAACTATTTAGCTAAGTTTTCCTGTCCTACCACCCCAAACTAGAAATAAACATTGTTCTTAATGGGAATGATGGAGGATAAGGGACAAGAAAACTTACCTAAGAGAATGTCATTGGGAAAGTAAGGGAAAATGACCTTGATGGATGTGCCAATCATACACTACATTAATCCTAGCATCCTGTCGAAGTTGCTTAGAACACATGTCCTCCAGTAAGGACATCATCTGGGGAAAGTTAAATGTGACACCATGAGATAGTTGTTGGGCACTATAGGTAGTTCCTGGTTGGGTGGGCAGGGGGAATTTTGTGTCCAGGGGGTCAACGTGGTGAAAAACTCCATTACCTGTAAATAAAAAAGAGTCTTTGCCTTCCATACTCATTAATTGGGTCAGGTAAAGGGTGAGGTACAGAACGACCAAGAATAACAAGACAACATAACCTTGAATCTTTGACAATTATCCCCATATTTAGTAACTCTTCCATATCCACCGTTTAGGGGTTGCAGATGATTTTATCATGGGATAAGTCAATTCCTAAACATCGAGGTAAGGGAGTGATGTAACCAATAATCAAATTTTTTCCAGCACTTGCTTTCCCTACCCTTGAAAATTGGCTGTAAAGCCATTTTGTGGAGTCCATATGGTTGGCGTTCAACATAGCCAAAAAAAAGTACAACTCAAAAACCTTATAGTACTAGGACTATCATAGCGCCCAAAAATAGATCAGGCTATAAACTGTTGAATGTAACAGAAAATAGGTTGATGGATTTGAGAAGCCTTTGTAGAAGAGGCATCATAGTCTAGGTTACTAGTAATGTCGTACCAAAAATCATTAGCTTTAAAAGTGTGGGAGATGCTATCAAGACCCCCTTGTGGAAAACCATAGACGGTTGTCACTTCAGACAAAGGGAGAGTGTAATCACAGTTATCCATCCTAAAGGCCATTTTCCATCCATCTTGACCAGAAATTCTTGTGACCTCTACAAAACAAAAACTCTAAGAAAATAAGTTCATAGGTGGGTTCAAACAAGGTGATAAAATTATCCCATCCTATATTGTTAACCAATCTGAGAGTGTCATTAAACAATCCTAGAGTGCCTAAAATGTCTCCACAGAAAAATCTAGAGGGAATAATTTCCCTTTTCACCAAATTTTATAGCCTAGCATTTTGTTTAGGAGAAGAACATACAATATCATTAATGTCAAGAGTGTTAGAATTGTTACCTGATGTTCTCCTTTTCTTTAAAGGTTGGCTAGCTTGTGAAGAAGAAAAAGCCTTTCCTTTACCCTTTAGTGCCATTAGTGTATGAGAGAAGGAGTACTAGGGTAATGGGTGTAGTATGGGTGTGAGGAAAAAGGAAGTTTTTATAGAAAGTGAGGGATTTATGTAGAAGTTTGATAAGGTTTGATGGTAGGGGATGAGGGATTTCAAATGGAGGGAGAGAAAGGAAAAATGAAAAGAAGTTAGAGAGAGAGAAGAAAATGGGACATCTAGGGTTGTGGGATTGGAGAGGGAGAGTGAGGGAGAGAGGGAAACCTTAAAAACAAGGTTTTAGGCCTAGACCGCGAACCATGACCATTGCAGGATTCATGGCCTGGTTGTGGTTCTCTTTGACTTTGGCATGCCATTTTGGTGCGTAGGGAATAGTGTGTTCCATGACCAGTGGGGCATTCAACGGTTAGGCCATGGCTTACATGTATGAGGCACTATATTTATTTTTTGTTTTAGGGCCTTTTTGACAATGAATTCCATAACCAGTGGGCACTCTACGGCCAAACCGTCGTTCACATTACATAAGGCAAACTTTTTTCTTTTTCTCCTTTTTTCTTTCTTTTGGCCTTTTACATATAGGGTTGCGTCTCCATAAGCGCTGAATTTATTTTCTTAGGTCACTTGATGCAACAAATCCGGAGCCATTAATTTGGTGTGAAAATCATGAATTATTATCGACTTATTGTGTGACTCTTAGAGGATTTATTTTCTTTTGGCAAGCGCACCAATCGTTAAATTTGTAATATATTTGATCGTTCCCACAGGGATTGTGGTAATTACCACAATCTTGGACTAATACAAGCTGAACCAACGCAAGCAGATGCAATTCATTCTATTTTTGTTGTTTTATATTTTCTATGTTTTTATATTTTCAGAAACAATATAGGAGATGAAATGTGATGAATAAAAGATAGGTTAGGATTACTTCAGCGTACAACTTCATCAAGGAACATGCAATCGAGGTTCAATTAAGCTTTAGATGCAAGAGGATAATTCACAGATGGTTAATCCCTAATCCCTTAAGTAATTAACACTAATTCCTAAGCATTGAACCCTAATCCCTTAGGTGTTCAGTAACAGAGAAATCTAATGTGAAATTGGGGGTTGAACCCTAACTATTCACCTAATTACTAGGCCTGAATTAGTTAGGAAGCTAGAAGTTACCTAAGCCTCAACCATGATTCCTCACTGGTGAGTTTCTTCATTAGATCTGAATTTGTCAATTCAGCAGAGTAGATCCACTTCTTAGCTTGTTCTCCTCTTACTTCAGAAGATAATTTCCTCAATGCAGCTTCAAGATTCCATCGGAAGCTTTAGCAATCCCAACCCTAAGGGTTTAGAAACCCATGGAAATGGATTCTGTCGAAGGAATATAGAGAGACATGGACGAGAGAATTTAGAGAGAGAAAAAAATTAGAGAGAGATTGGAAATGAGAAAAAATGAATCGTGTTATTGCTTCTGTGTGTTCTCTAGGATTTACCTTAGTATCTCCAAGAAAATTGTCTGATTGTCTCTCAGCTAATTGTTTTGACAGCTGTCCAACCTGATTTTCCAAATTTTGAATGGACGCTTCTTGATTTTTAAAGCTAGCCTGAGTGGCCTGAATGAACTGAGACAGCACATTCTCAAGTTTAGACTTTTCTTTAGAATGAGGGGGAATAGATTGTTGTCTATTTGTGATTTGATTTTGTGGCATGTTTTGATTCAAATGTGGACCTTTCTGCCATGAAAAATTAGGGTGATTCCTATAGTTAGGATTAAAGGAATTAGAGGAATAATTCCTTTGAAATTGTTGCTGCCCCATGTAATTCACTTGCTCAATAGGCACATTTGGATCACACATGCCATTTTCATGATCTCCACCACAAAAATCATAACTCATCATACAAACTTGACTAGGCTTTTGAAGTTCTGAAATTTGTATACTTAATTTCTCTAAAGCCTGAGTCATCAACTTACTTTGATCCAAATAAGCATCCTGTGCTTCTAATTCTAATATCCCTCTCTTAGGGATTTGGCTCCTTTCACTAACTAAACATTCATTAGAAGCCATTACATCAATTAATTCTATAGCCTCTTCAACTATTTTAGTGGTCAATGAACCTCCAGTTGAGGCATCAATCAAGACCCTAGTTGCTGGTCTTACACCATTATAGAATATGGTAACTTGCTGCACATCAGGAATCCTATGGTGAGGACATTTCCTTAAACTCTCTTTATACCTATCTCATGCTTCCATTAGAGATTCACCCTCTCTCTGCTAGAAACAAGTACGTAATTTAGCATACTTGGAAAGAGGGAAATATTTAATCAGAAATTTTCTTTGTAAATCCTCCCAAGTAGAGATACTACCTCTTGGTTGGCTCTGCAACCAAGCCTTAGCCCTGTCCCTTAAAGAAAAAGGAAATAATCTCAGTCTTATTGCCTCTTCACGGACTCCATTCATTTTTACAGTATCACATATTTGGAGGAAAGTTGCTAGATGCAAATTTGGATCCTCAACCTCACTTCCTCCAAATTGATCATTTCTAACCAACTGCAGCAAAGTCGGTTTAAGTTCAAACTTATTGGCTGCAATTGGAGGCCTAAGGATGCTAGATTGTGATCCTTCTTCAGTAGGCCTAGAGTAGTCACCTAGTGTAACTCTCCTCTGTTCCATTTCTTGTTGCTCTTTTTTCTTTTTCTCCTTTCTAAGCTTACGCTCTAACAAATCAATATCAGGATCAAAGAAGAAAGGCTCTCCTTTGTTCCTTGACTGCATACATAAAATATTAGACACGAACAATTCAAAACTACTACTATACTACAAAAAAGAATTAAACTGCTAGTAAATGCAAAAACAAGATTAAACGGTTCAGTCTAGTACTGGTCCAAGGATTGTTGATATTACTCAACAATCCCCGGCAATGGCGCCATTAACTTGAGTGGTAAATCCTGAGCCATTAACTTGGTGAGTAACTCCTAAATTATTATCGACTTATTGTGTGACTCTCAGAGGATTTATTTTCTTTTTGGCAAGCGTACCAATCATTAAATTTGTAATATATTTGATCGTTCCCACAGGGATTATGGTAATTACCGCAATCTTAGACTAGTACAAGCTGAACCAACGTAAGCAGATGCAATTCATTCTGTTTTTCTGTTGTTTTATATTTTCTATGTTTTTGTATTTTCAGCAGCAATATAGGAGATGAAATGTGATTAATGGAAGATAGGTTAGGATTACTTCAGCTTACAACTTCATCAAGGAACATGCAATCGACGTTCAATTAAGCTTCAGATGCAAGAGGATAATTCACAGTTGGTTATTCCCTAATTCCTTTGGTGAATGACACTAATTCCTAAACATTAAACCCTAATCCCTTAGGTGTTCAATTACGGATAAATCTAATGCAAAATTGGGGGTTGAACCCTAACTATTCAGCTAATTACTAGGCCTGAATTAGTTAGGAAGCCAGAAGTTACCTAAGCCTTAACCATGATTCGTCACTGGTGAGATTCTTCATTTGGATCTGAATTTGTCAATTCAACATAGTAGATCCACTTCTTAGCTTGTTCTCCTGTTACTTCAGAAGATAATTTCCTCAATGCAGCTTCAAGAATTCATTGGAAGCTTCAGCAATCCTAACCCTTAGGGTTTGGAAACCCATGGGAATGGATTCAGAGAATGGAATGTGAAGAGACATGGACGAGAGAATTTAGAGAGAGAAAAGAATTAGAAAGAGATTGGAAATGAGAAAATGAATCATGTTATTGCTTCTGTGTGTTCTCTCCCTTCTTTCTTACAGAGTATATACAAGTATATATAGACATCTAATTAACTAACTAACTTAATTAATTACAAAGGAAACTTAATTAACAATTAAACTGACTAATCTAAATACATAATTACAAGTAAATAATTAATTACACTCAATACTTAAATTACTAATGTACAGCAGCAACAGAAAATAGAAACAGCGCAACATTTCGTTTAGAGGGAACAACAACAAGTTAAATAACGACCTTCACACTCAGGCTCGTGCTTAAGCACGCTCGAGATTATTACTGCATTGTGTCTTCACGTTTGAGCGTGAATGTGGGGCACTTAGGCGTGGGTGTTGTGGTGAAGTCACGCTTGAGCGTGAGTGATGCTCGCTTGAGCGTGATCGTGTTTTCTTTTCTCTCTTTTTACATAGATTGCATGGATTTCAAGCTTAAGCGTGAAGCTTTCAAGCTTGAGCGTGAACTGCACCTACACATGCAAACAAATAAATGCCTAGCGTATGTACGCTGGCTGTACAGCGTATGTACGCTGGGTTAGTGAATTTATAAATAAACAAATTTCCTTAACTAATTATTATTTTTAATTATTTTCTTGCATAAATTAAACACTTTTGAAATAAATAAATAAAATAAGAATTATTGACAATTTATTAAATAATAGTGCCAAACTAAATAATATTTAATGGATTAAGTTAAATTAAAGGTGAAATTATTAAGTCTTTTCAAGAATTATCATCACTCAACTAGACCTACATCAGTAGTTTTCTCAGTAAGGATCAAGCAATTGCTTGCTTTTGGAACTGGATCTCCAGTTATGTAGTGCTTTAACCATTGGTCGTTCATGGTGAAGGTTCCAGTCCTTTCACTCTAAATTTCCACAGCCCCATAAGGAAATGCTTTGGTGACTTGGAATGGTTTAGACTATTTGGATCTAAGCTTTCTAGGGAACAATTTTAGCCTTGAGTTAAAAAGCAAAACATTGTTGCCTTCATTGAATGTCCTCTGAAGAATCTTTGAATCATGCCCTTTCTTTGTCTTTTCCTTATACAACTTGGCATTTTCATAGGCGTCTAGCCTGAGCTTATCGAATTCATTTACCTACAACAATCTCTTCTCACCTGCTGACTTAAGATTAAGGTTAAGTAGTTTAATGCCTAATGAGATTTATGTTCAAGTTTGACTGGTAAATAACAAGTTTTTCCATAAATTAACTAGTAAGGAATGGTCTCAATTGGTGTTTTGTAAGCTGTTCTATATGCCCAAAGCACATCATCCAACTTGAGAGACCAATCCTTACAGGTTACATTTACCACTTTTGCCATATTTGAGACCTCCATTTGCCTACTGGTTTAGGGGTGATAAGGTGTAGCAACCTTATGTCTCATTATATACTTTCTTAACATCTTTGGAAAAGTGTTTTCAATAAAATGGACCCCCAATCACTTATAACAACTCTAGGGACTCCAAACCTTGAGAAATGATTTTCTTGAATAGTTTTATTTTTGCTTTTGCATCTGAATGGGGGTGAAGAAAGTGCTTCAACCCATTTGGACACGTAATCCATAACTACCAAAATATATTTATTCCCATAAGAAGTAGGTAAGGGTTCCATGTAATCTATTCCCACACATTAAAAATTTTTACCTCTAACATGTTATTCAATGGCATTTCATTTTGTTTAGAAATGTTACCTATACGTTGGCATACATCACATTAAGAGACAAACCTCTATGCATCTTTAAAAATATAGGGCTAATAGAATCCAACTTGGAGGACTCGAATGGTCATCTTGGAGTGACTCATGTGTCCTCCACAAGATGAAGAATGATAGTGCTCTAGGATTTTCCTCACTTCTTGCTCCAAGATGTATCTCCTAATTATCCCATCAGCACACTGCTTGAATAAGAGTGGTTTATCCCAATAGTAGTGCTTACATTTGCAAAGAACCTTTTTTTTTCTGCTAAAAATTCAAGTTAAGGGGTAAAATACCACATGCAAGAAAGTTTACAAAATATGCATACCAAGGCACACTTTGAGCACTAAATGAAAAAAGATATTCATTAGGGAAAGGGTCATTGATAGGGACTATCAAGTCCATCTCATCTTTCTACTTATGAATCCTAGATAAATGGTCTGCTATTGAATTTTTACTGCCATTTTTATCCCTAATTTTAGGATCAAACTCCTGAAAAAGTAAGATCTATTGAACTAATCTGGGTTTGACATCTTTCTTTTGTAGCAAGAACTTAATTGAAGAATGGTCAATATATAAAATTACTTTGGAGCCTACCAAATATGACCTGAATTTGTCAAAAGCTAAGACAATGGCAAAGAGTTCCTTTTCAGTGGTGCCATAATTTACATGGGTATCATCCAATATGCGGCTTGCATAATAGATAACATACAATTTCTTGTCTTTTCTTTGCCCAAGTACTGCCTCCACTGCATGGTCGCTTGCATCACACATTAATTCAAAAGGAAGCTCCCAATCAGGGGGCTACATAATGGGGGCAGAGATCAATGCCTCCTTTATCTTGTTAAAAGCTTTAGAACATTCATCAGTAAAAATGAAGGACACATCCTTGCCCAAAAGGTGAGATAAGAGCTTTGTAATTTTAGAGAAGTCCTTAATGAACCTCTGATAAAAATGGGCATGTCCAAGAAAGCTCCTCACACCTTTTGCATTTACCAGAGGTGGAATCCTTTCAATGACCTTAATTTTGGCTTTATCCACCTCAATGCCTCTTTTAGATTCAAGTGCCCTAGGACAATGCGCTCCCTAACCATGAAGTGACATTTTTACCAATTGAGGACCAAGTTGGTCTCCTCACATCGCTGCAAAACTTTATATAGATTGGTTAAGCAATTATCAAAATTTATGCCATATACAAAAAAATCATCCATAAAAACTTCCATCACATTTTCAATCAAATTAGAAAAAATAGCTTCATATACCCTTGAAAGGTCGCATGTGCATTACAAAGACCAAAAGGCATACGCCTATATGAATAAGTGCTATATGGACATGTAAAGGTTGTTTTATCTTGATCCGATGGGTAGACGAGGATTTGGTGAAATCTCAAGTACCTATCCAAGTAACAAAAGTGAGAATGCTTGACAAGCCTCTCAAGCATTTGGTCAATGAAGGGAATGGAAAATGGTCTTTCTTGGTGACCTTATTTAATTTTCTGTAATCAATGCACCTCACTAACTAAAGACTATCCTAGTAGGTATCAACTTATTTTTTTCATTACTCACCACTATTATCTCTCCTTTTTTAGGCACTACACGTATTGGGCTCACCCACTCACTACTAGGGATGAGGTAAATGACTCCCATGTCCAACAATTTCAAAACCTCCCTTTTCACCACCTTCTACATCTTAGGATTTAGATTTCTCTGATGCTCGGCCGAAGGCTTAACTTGCTTATCTATAATAATTCTATGCATGCACAATGAGGGGTTAATCCCTTTAATATCATCCATGGTGTAACCTATTACTTTCTTATACAAGCTAAGTTATTTCAAAAGTTTTTAGGTTTCACTAGGATTTAAAGAAGCATTCACAATCACAGGATAAAAGGAATTAAGAACAAGAAATTCATACCTTAGAATTGGGGGGAAAGGTTCTGACTCTGGCTTATACGGTTCCTTCTTTTCATCCAACATAATAGTTGTGATGTTCATTACAACCTGATTGATCAACAGATAACGTAGTTTCAACTAGATCATGAGGTGAAGCAATTTAAGACACCTTCTTCACCACTTGATATAGAGAATCTATCATATAACATGCATCATCAATCAATGGTTTTAACATGACATCTTTTAGGCTAAATTTTACCTTTTGGTCCCCTACAACAAGGGACAACTTTCCATATTTAACATTTATGACCGCTTTAGCGGTTGTAAAAAATGGCCTTCCTAGAATAATGGAGATTAATGAATCCTCTTCCATTTTAAAAACTACAAAATTAGTAGGTATGAAAATTTCCCTACTTTAATTGGGACATCCTCTAAAATACCCACAGGGTATTTAACAAATCTGTTGAAGAAAAGTCTGGTTGAAAAAGGAAGTATGGAATTTTATTGAACCAGACCCTAGATTTCATTTTATCTTTAGACCTCTGATTTGTTAATAACATTCATTAAGAATCCATTAGAAAATAAAGTTTGTATATCAAGGAACTAATTTATGTATTCAAGTGTTTTAGGATAAATAATGCACAAGTTATAAAACAAAGAGGGAGCCTTTATGCTCAAAATCTAAATTCCAGTATTTGGATGATGTCCAAGAGTCTAATAGAAGAAGTCTATCTTACCAAATCATACTTATAGAGCATCAGGAGAAAAATGTTGCCTCTAAGGATTTAATTGCAACAGTTTTAATTCTATTTGCGTATTGCATTAGGTTCTATACTCTTATCAAATATATCATCAAAGAAGGCAAGAGACAAACAAAGCTTAGTAACTAAAGTCAACATACCTAACTCTATGCATGAACAGAAAAAGCCTAACCAAAGTCAGAATGTGTGTTAACTTAAATTTAAAAGATTACAACATTGAATTTTGCTCTTTCTATCAATCAAATGAAGCAAATAAATTACTTTATTTGTTGAAGAAACAAAAGAGACCATTTTTATGCAAGCACTATCAAACTCTGCTACCAGACTCTTGAACCACTATTTGATTATTAAAGGTCTGGTAATGAAAGCTCAAGGCAAACACCTTTACAAGATTTCCAACGTCTATATCTCCTTTCAAGGATTAACAATGGTCATATTCCAACACTTATTTATATTAAAGATTGAATTACAAACAAGCAAGAAGATATTGAGAAATATCGTAAGTCAAATTATTCTTCTCTGTAATTTATTAAATCTTTCTTTTTAGACAGAGACCTTTCTTACTCGTTTTGCCTCTAGTAGACCTAGGTCTTGTGTCATTTATAACTTAGTGTTCAATCTCTCTATTATATATCTGTCATACACTAAGTTCTATGAGTTACTTTTCATCTCTTACAAACAATTTTTAAAGTCTGGTGTGTTCCCAGCATTTGTGATGTAGGAAACACTTTGTGGCCTGAAGAGGCTTCAGAAAGAATACTTGGGTTGAGCCAGGAATGACTTGTTAAAAGAATACTTGGGTTTAAGCCAGGAGTGGCTGAAATCAAGAATACTTGTGGCACTAGTCTGGTGTTGTTATTGTAAAGGAGAATTTACAATAGTGGAAATCCTTCAAGTTAGAAGGCACTGGACGTAACTTCTGTGTTAGAAGTGAACCAGTATAAATTCTATGTGTTGCTTTCCTTCCCTTACTTTTTAAAAGTGTGCTTTGCAAAGATTGGTTATTTGTTTCCTTTGGTTCATCATTTCATGAAAAGAGTCCCTGACTTATTCAACCCTCTCTTCTAAGTTAGATTCTGAACCATCAATCTATCAACTAGCTGTAAGGATATCCTAGTAGGTTTCAACTCTTCTAAACCTAATTTTTTAGCAATAGACAAGGGCATCAAATTAACACTAGAACCTAGATCAGACAAAGCCCTATCAATGTCCATGTTACCAATCATACAAGGGATAGAAAAACTACCTGGATCTTTGCGTTTTGGTGGCAGCTTCTTCTAGATTAAAGCATTGGACTCTTTATTAAGTGAAATTATCCCATCCTCTTTGAGCTTCCTCTTGTTGGAGAGGATGTCCTAAGGAACTTGGCATAGTTAGGCATTTGTTACAATGCCTCTGTGAAGTTTAAGCATTTCTAGAAACTTCCCAGATTACTTGTCTAACTTGGTTTTAAGAAGGCTTTGAGGAAATGGAATAGGGGGTTGATAAGGTGTAACCTTGTCCTTTCCAAGTATGCCTTCCTCCCCTTTCTCCAAAAGAAGCTCAGAATTTTTCTTCAGCTTATCTTGTTTTGCCCCATCTACTTTTATGGGTGCCAAAAACTCTAACTTTTTCACTCCTCAAAGTAACAACCATGGTTTGATTCAAGGGTTCTTCTTCAGGTTTTCTAGGAAAAGTTCCTAAAATTCTATTTGTATGGGAGGCTTGTTAGGTAATCTGACTTTCTAGTATCTTATTATGGATCGCTAGAGAATCCACTTTGGTTGTCAACTTTTTGATGGAATCTGTGAACTTTTCATTTAGCTTTATTTAAGTTGTCACAAATGTCTTCATCAAGCTCTCAAGCTTTGACTTCTGAGGGGCAAAGAAGGCCTCTAATGGCCTATAGTTCCCTTACATCCATCCATTGCTTAAATCCCAGTCGGTACAATTGGCTTCCAAGGCAATTTACCGACCGCTCCACCCAGAAAACCAAGACATCATTCTTAACACATTTCCACTCGGAAGTGTCACCATTGACTCGGAATAACATTCCTTCCTTTCACTCAGACTACCTTAACAAACGGATCAGAATACCACAGTGATGCTCTGACTGCAACTCTTCGCTTCTTCAACGTTTCCGACTGCTTCGCAATTTCTAATCAGCGTAAATAAAACAGCTCTTCATAGACTTCATTACATTCGGGATTCCATTTCCCACGTAGTTACCCCCATTCAACTCCGCCAGTTCACCCTAGCTATTGGCACTTTTCAGTCTCTTGGCCGCTCGGCCTTACACTCTCAATACCGATCGGCGTATTTACACCATCGGGTTCCCCGACTCAATGAGTCACTCGGCATGACAAAGAGCTCCCATAAAGCATAGGCTCGACATTGGGTCGCATGGGACACATTCTAGGTGTTATTCAACCAATTGGGAAGAGTCTAGTCGGTAAACAACATTACCGACTCCCTATAATACCCACTACCGACGGATTCATCTCAGATTAAGCCCTCGGATTCCCAAAATTTCGATCACAAAATTTCTTTCTTACCCAAAATGAACACTCAAACGAGTTCCCATATGCTTCAATTAGCACACTTACCTGGATTTGCCTCGTGCAGGCACCACACTCGGTTCTAACATCTCAGATTCTTAACCATTCCTTTGGATAACTCCATGCTTATAACCCACGAATGTCACTCGGCCCTCTCATTCGAAAATATCAATCGGGGTTTTAAGGGCAGTCCTCATCCGGGAATCCTTCCACTTGCAAAATTTACTCATAATTCAAGCCTACCTCGAAACCAACCCGAGTCCAAGCCCAGCAGTCCCAACGCTGACCTGAGTACGATTTCAAATAAATCCTTCTCTTGGATATCTACTACCCTTGGAGACCCTTCACTCGGATACTTTCTATTTACCCAATTTCCACTCGGAATACAGGCCCACTCCAAACATAAATCTGAGTTCAGACTCAACAACTCAACATCACCCGAACACAGCTATGAATAAGTTTACCGCTCGGTATTTACTCCCCCTTGGGTAATTCACTCGAAAACTTGCACGCTCGAAGTTCCATTTCTGACGAGAAGTACTTTCCTCCTGGATGAAGATCACGTGGTGGAACATCACACGGGTATTAGGAATTCCACACTCGATGCCCTTCAACTCAGAACTGCTCCACACGGTACCATCCACTCGGAAGTGGTACACTCTGAGTCAGATCACCCGGATCTTACCCTACTCAGAATGTTACGCTCGGACATTATCCTCTTAACTTAGTAATGATCCTCTCTATAAGGTTCTACTCAGAACACCATAATTTTCACTCAGCAGTTCTCTCTCACAAGGACTTCACTTGGAATTGTCCCTACTCTTACACACTCGGAATATACTAACCCTTCCCGAGCAATTCTTCACCTTACAATTTAATTTGGCTCAAATTCCTGGTTTCCCATTTAACTTACAGTATCACTCGGTTAGCCTTATAGAACTCCACTTCAGGGACAGATTTGGTCACCCCTCTTGTTTTAATAACTAATCATCGTCTTAGAAGCCAATCTATACCCAACAGCCTGTAATCCTCTCGGGGCAGACACACCAAGATCAACAAACCCTCTATCTTCATTTTGATATATAACCACATAATATTCCTTTAATATAACTCTCATCGTCACTCCGAACCGTCTGAAAGACTCGCCATCACCATAAGCAGCTATAGCTTCACTTGCCCGACTCATGAATTGCTGCATCCAACTTATAGGATGACGTCTCATTCCTATAGGGTTGCAACAATTACACAGTCACTGCAACGTGTACGCTGCCACAATGCCTACGGCATAAAGAGTCATCTCAGGACAGCATGCCTCACACCGACTAGACTCACTCAACTAGTACTAATTCACACGGTAATTAATGGCAATTCACACACATAAGTAATACGCCTACATCAACATCATGCATCACATAGGGTACATCACGCAACAACAATCATGAAAATTATGTATCACTTCTGTAAATCAGTATGATGGCAATACAACAATCGGCTTCTAGCCAACACCGAGTAAATAATTCCTCTAAATCTTATTCATCATAAAACCATGGCTTAGATTAAATTCTCAATTCTCAGTTATATGGTAATATCACTCACTCGGGTTCATGCAATTCAATCAGGATTAAGCAATTCACAATCACACATGCTGTCATAACCCACCATGGACTAGGAAATGGCACTAATGTACATATAGACACTCAGTCGGATTCATACCAATTATTCATGGCTACGTCATTGATCACCACAGCATGCACCATAACCATAACCACATATTGCACTCAACAATAGCATCAATACATATGTACTCATCCAATCAGGTTTACCCAAACCAATTCCCAACTATATTAAGGATTTCATTCACAATATCACATCCACATATTCATATAATTCACATTGATTTCAATGCCCATCATAAGCATGTACACAGACATTCAATCACGCAACATAGATTACTACTACTACAAAACGGTGCAACGGGGGTAGATTTCCGACCCCACAAGTATACACCTAGTTATAAAATGACATATTAACAATCGGCCTCCCCCCAAATCATTACCGAGTAATTATCATACGACGATAATCTTCGAATAGCAGTTGCCATTACCCAGGACAGTATAATAACAACCAGCTTCCAGAATGGTTTACCCTTACCTTTCATCTAGTCGCTCGCTTGTACAACTTTCTCAGTACTGATGACTTAAACTCTGTCTGCAGCTGGTCGATCCGCGCTCCTCCCACGGTTATTTGGGGCAAATCTCCTGTTATCTTTAGTTCCTTTGCCTCTGCCACCGTTCCCTCGACCATTATTTCCGCGGTCTCTCTCTCGGAAACCCCCACGGGGTGTATCAGCATTCGAACGTCGCAACAATGGGCAGTTAGGGCGAATATGCCGTCTCCCATTGCAATGGAAGCACACGACATCATCCCCTTCTTCACAGTCTTGGGCAAAGTGATCACCACCACATATAAAACACTTACCGTACTTTGGGCGACTACCAGCACGACCATCTTGATTACCCCTGCCTCCGAGCCTAGAAGGGAGTCTGCTCCTACCAGAGTCATCTTGTCTCTTGAAGCGAGAGTGCTGAGGCTTCAAGGAGGGGCTTGCCCTGCTGCTCTGGCCCGAGTGGGCCTTGTCATCTTCTTCAAATATCCTACACTTATTCACCAATGAAGGAAAACTCCTAACCTCTTGGTATCTACAGGCTCTCTTAATATCCGACCTCAATCCGTTCTCAAATTTTAAACACTTTGAATTCTCCGTCCTCGGCTGTTGGAAGGGTGGGTAGAATAGGCACAATTCCTCAAATCTTGTTGCGTATTCTTCCACAGTCATGGACCCCTGCTTCAACTCCATGAACTCCAGTTCTTTCCGACTCCTGATTGTGTCGGGGAAGTACTTCTCTAAGAAGCATGTCTTGAAATTGTTCCAGGTCAGCTGAGTATCATCGTCAGGAAATCGGTTTCTAGCTATCTTCCACCAGTTCTCTGCCTCGTCTCGCAGCATATACACTGCACATTCTACCTTCTGGGCCTCGGTACAGCGAAGACCCCCAAAGATCCTTTCCAGCTCTTGAGTCCATTTAAAAGCTGCTTCCGGGTTACGTCTTCCCTGGAATTCACTCGGCTTCCTCTTCAGGAAGCGGTCCAGCACTTGGCCATCCCCTGCTCGAGGCTGGCCCTGCCTCTCAAACACGTCCGCAAAGCGTTGAAATGCTGTGGCTATAGCCTCCATGCTTTGACGATTCGTCATTACCTATCCTGAATTTCACACCCCCTTCAAGGATAAGTTTACAAGGTTACATTCTTCCGATCGGATCTTAGCCCAGTACTCAGTAACTTTAGCACATTTTACCATTTCCATATGTTATACATTCAGTCGGACCAGAAGGGAAACAACCTTCTGTCCACAACTCAATACTACATTATCAATCAGGTTCAACAAATACCATAATAATGATGACCACTTGGTCACAATGCACAACATCGCTTACGCTCGGTAAGCATACCTTGGCCTTGGACCTTTCGGTCTGCTCTGATACCAAAATGTAACACCCTAATTTTTAATAAATAAATAAACCCCAAAACAGGGAAAATTTTTTCATAAAAACAACCACTGGTCAATCGGCATAGAAAAGAAGAGGAAGGCAGGGGAAAAAGAAAGAACATTCATACGCATGGCATTCGGCGGAAGGGACAAGGCTTGAACCGACCCATTCGGTTCAACGAAATACATCAGCGCCTGGACGAAATCCATGACAACGCTGACTCACTCAAGCGAGGTCCAACGCCGCCTGAGCGAAGTATAACAATGCAACAGCGGAAGAAGGAAATGCTCAAGCGAAACTCAACACCAGTATCCACTCGCTTCAGCGCGATCCCACACGCTAGGGCGAACAGCCTTAGTCGCTCGGCGAGGCATGATTCGCCTAAGCGATGCCAACACAAAAGCCTTCCCAAACCCACACTCGCTGGAGCGAGTACCTTGCTCGCTGGAGCGAGAAGCTATACTCGGCTAGGCAAACGCTCGGAACCCAAAGTTACCCTTCAACTCATTCACTCGGAAAATGACAGCTAACTCACTCGGCATCCTACAACTGATCACTCGAAAATCAGGTAGTTAAGTCCCACTCAGACTTATTCAAAACTCAACCGCTCGGGTTACAGATCCTCACTCACTCGGATTATAAATATCTTACACTCAGAATCCATTGAAGCATCATCATCCGAATAAGAAGGCATAGCCATTTGCAGCCCCACTCGGAGTTGACTCCCCAATTACGTCTACTCGGAAATCATTAACTGAGCAATATTCTAACCATCAACACCTCTCAGTCTACCCAGACACAAACCACCCGTATACAACATATATGTACATACATAATCATGCACTCGGAATACCCATTTCTTAACATCATTCATTCCTCAGCACCTGCTATCAACGTGAACTATATACGTATAAAAATATGCACTCGGGATACAAGAGCTCAATTTACTTATATATATATTCATATTCATTACACCACACTGTTATTATGAGCCGGCCAAGGCTACAACTGACGAAACATGACAAATACAAAATAAGCACTCAACGGTCGGAGTGCACTTCACCCGGACCTGAGACCTTAACATCACTTCAGAGTCCAACTTGCACACACTGAAAAATGGTGTAGGGGGGAGCTTTTACATATAAAGTGACAGCTATTGACTCGGACTTTACCTCAATTCTCAATTATATAATTTACCGGGTTCAATCCATAACGATATATATATATACTGCCAATTAATATAAGAGCCGGACCACATCATTCAATCGGAATTCGCACAATAACATATATTCTCAATCATAGCATCATACTGCACTCAGCAACAGTATCAATACCTGTACATTCATTCAGTCGGAATTCACTCATACGACATCATCTAGTCGGAGTTCACTCAATTCATTTAATCCATGCAATTCACAACAATCTCACTAGCAATGCTCAGAGGCTCATGCATGCGGATCCGACTTAAACAGTGAGTTCAGTGCAGATTCCTTCCCGGTCCCTCGTCCACTAGCCCTTTCTGTGTGGCACCGGTCACCCCGTGACGTCTCGAGACCCAGCTCTAGCTCTATCGGTTACCACGGGTCCTCATGGCTCTAACCAGGAATCTGACTGGAACTCATCTTATACGACTCCAGATGCCTTTCCGACCCCCCATCCACTAGCCCTTTCCGTGTGGCACCGGTCACCCCGTGACGTCTCGAGACCCAGCTCTAGCTCCATCGGTTACCACGGGTCCTCATGGAACTGGTCTGGAATCTGGGAATCATCCCACATATGCAATCTCATACAATTCCACAACAAGCATCCAAGCTTACCAGACGCGTCTCACACAGCCATCAATGGGTCACAACCGATCCCCCACGCAGCATTCAGATTCATTCGGAATCCCACATTTCCATTACAACAACACATGCATCTCTCATAATAACTCACAACAAGCAAGCCTAGGTAACCACATTACAACACATCCACTCAACATTTTTCACAGAGTCAGCATACTTTTCTACACAGCATTAAAAATGGAAATCACGTATCAATTCACATCTCATACATTTGGGGATAATGGTAACGCACACACGCATTCACTCAGCAACTCATGTTTCAACAACATGCATCACATAAATATTAACAGGCACTCCAAGACGAAGTCACACAACCCTCAACCTTTCACAGATACCCCAACTCGGGAGTTGCATGCACAATCACTCAATTACAACACATCAATCTACACATTTCACACAATATATCACATTAAAGCAAGCACCCGAGACCCGGTCATAAACCATACACTTGACATGCAAAGCGCCCCCTACTTGCTGTCGGGGTTCAGATTCTCCTAATTTCAAAATGCAGTGCTAACTGATCGCCCTTCTGCTACTCCTCTTCCACCAGCCTTCGAGCTCAGCGTTGATCCTGGGCCAGAGTTGCTCTTTCCTCCAACGGGTTCGTCTCCCCCACAGCTCCAAGGCACTTCCAGCACAGCCTTCCAATTGGAATACTAACAGCTCCAGGTAGAAGAAGAAGGAGAGGAAGAAGGCGACGGGGAGGAAGAAGAGGACAGGGAGTGGAACAGAGCCGCATTGGTGTTCCTCTAGAAGCTCTCGACTCTCTCACTGTTCAACGTGATTGAGAGGGAAAAAGAGAAAACAGGGGAGAAGAGACCATATGCACGCACAAGGAGAGCTGTCCAGCGTGAATAATGAGAGAAAGAGAGAGCTGAAGTTCTTTTATACCTCCAGGGGCACATGTGTCCTTTAACCTGGCATTTTCATTATTATTTATTCAATTATTTCTAACCAATCAGCAATTACTCTAATTAACCATTAATCCTAATTCTGTAATTAGCCTTTAATTAATGGCTTAACTTTAATCGGTAATTAAATTAAAAATCGGGATGTTACATCCTTTGTAGGGCCTGATTTTGGAATCTTGTTGGTACTCTAAAATTATTAGTGAAACCTCTACCATAATTCCTAATTGCGTCTACTTGATGAACCTTATGCTCCTGTTGGTTCATGGTCATTGCCAATTGGCAATTTGTAGCAGCATGCCTTGAAACATCACAAACTTCATAACAAACATTAGTAACATTTGTTGATCCTAATTTGTCAAGTTTCAAGATAAAGCTTCTATTTTTGTAGTGATAAGAGAAAAAGCATCAATAGAATACTTACTAGGGGTCTTAGCAGGTAGACCCCTTTCAGAATTCCACTGGTGGGTGTTTTGGGCTATCTCCTCTATGAGATTGTAGCCTTCATCCATGTTCTTTCTCATAAAGCCCCCTCTAATAACAACATCTAGTGGGATCTTTTGGGTGAAATTCAATCCATTATAGATGATATGAATTGTTAATCACCTCTTTATTCCATAGTAAAGACACACTCGCAAGATTTCCTTGTACCTTTACCAATCATCATATAAAGACTTGTCTTCCCTTTGAGCAAAGTTAATGATCTATTTTTTCAACAGAACGGTCTTGTTTCTTAGGTACCATTTGCTTATGAAAGCTGCTCCCAAGTAGTGATAGAGCCTTCAGGTGGTAATTATAGCCACACTCTAGTTTTATCCCGTAATAAGAATATGAAAAGCCTTAAGCATATAGCATCATTGGCGGCTCTATTCATTTTCAAGGTGTCATAGTACTCCAAGAATATCTGGAGGTGAAGGTTGGAACCCTCAGAAGCTAATCCCCCAAACTATTTTTGCTAAAGTGAAGGCTTCAACTCAAAGTTGTTTGCCTCCACTGCAGGTCTTAAAATGCCAGACCCTCTTCCATTAGCACTAGGGGGTAGTAAAGTCTCTTAGAGCCTTATTGTCTTCAGTTGCCATTGGTTCAAGATCGAGTTATCTTTGTTGTCTTTTTATGTACTAAAGTGCGCGCTTTATCTTGGGATTGAAATCCAAATTAAGATAGCCTTGTCTTCTTCGTATAAAAGGGCAAGAAAGCCTACAAAAGAGTCAACAAACAAAGATCAAACGTAGTTCCGAACAAAAATTAAAATAATAAATAATAAAAATTAAATTAAATTTAAATTTAAATTTAAATTTAAAAGGAAAATAAAAGCCTAGTCTAACTAAATCTCAATATAACCGATATTGGGGGAAACACAGTCCCCGACAACGGCGCCAAAAACTTGATAGGAATCCGTAAGTATACCAACTATATCACGTAATAAATTAAAATTGGTATCCACGAGGACCGTGTTCCAAATACCGATATATTGAAATTTTAGTTATCAAGACAACAATATTAGGATTTTAATATGTAAAATGATTTGAAGGAAGTTAATTAAACAACTAAATTTTCAACTAGGGACTTTTACAAGGGTTAAATTATCTTGGGATTATGGAGGATTTAAACGTAGGTCATATAGAGTTTATTGATTTTCCATTTTACAAATATAAAATTAAGTTTTCCAAGGCGGATTTTCCTAAGCTAGTTGACACTTTTCTTTCGGACTTATGTTAACGTATTTAATCTATGGAGAATCGCATTCGATCCTTAAGCTAAACCCATTACCGACTTATGAAAATCCTTTTTTCGATTAAATTCTTTAAAGGTTTTGATTTCTTTCGTTATGTTAACCTTAGGTTCAATCCAAAAGCTTTCAAACATTAGTTGATCTCTCAATCATTCCTAATTGTCTAAAATCACTTAAATTATTTGTAACAACTATGGCAAGATCCACGACCAGGCCGTGGTTCTCTCTTTCTGGAACTTCTCAAATTGGATTATGCAAATGAGTGAACTCAACGGCCAACAAAAGGAATCATAGTCTAGCCATAGTTCTCTCTGGATGGACAGAGACAAGACAAAATTTCTTGGCAGAGAGTTCCATGGCTAGAGAATGTTTCTTATCATTGGCCGTGATTCTCTTTCAGACTCCTCTAGCTTGATTTATGCTAAGTTTATGGTTCTTGGGCCTTTGCTTCCTTCCATGATTTTGAGGCCTTTCAATAAGTTCGAAACCTACTTTAAGATGGCTCAAAACAACATGAATCCTGCAAAACAAAGATACCCAACAACAAAGGTGGAAAGAAACAAGTATTACAGAGAAAAAGGGAAACATACAATGCAATATGGCCTAAAAACTTAATGAAATGACCCTAAATAAAATGATCAAAGACACTAATCATTGTATAATTAGATAATTTATTCTTTGGGTACAAACAACTTAGGTGGATGCATCCTGTAACATCCCAAATTTTGGAAAAATAAATTATTGAATGATGAAAATTAATTATTTATGGTCCAATAATTATGGGAAAATTAATTTGACATTAGAGGTGAATTATTGGTAAATTAAGGTTTACCTGAACTGGATGATTTAACAGATGGTGTGGGACCCACTAAGCTAAATTGGATATTTAATAGGGCTAGAATACTTGGGAAATTATTGTGGTTATGGTGGTATAGTTAAAATAATTTTTGGTATCGAGGAAATAATTAATTGGACACAGCGTATGTTATTAAACGAGGAATATACGAGCCAAATTAAATTAAAAAAAAATATAAAATCTTAATTTTCCCTCTCCTTTTCCACTTCCACTTTCCCACTCTACTTTACTCTCTCTTATCCATTAGATAATAGGATTTTTGGACCATTGGAAAAAATAACTAGAGGAACTCTTTTAACCATTGGACAATGTTCCATTCTTAACCATTTCACCTCTCCTTTTCCCTCATTACCGTATGGCTTCTTCTCCCACCATTAATCTTCCATTTTTCGTCTTCTTCTTCTTCTTCCATGCTTCTCCACCAAAACCGAACCCCACCCATTCCATTCCATTTCTTGCCAAAAATTAAAGCTAAGCATGGATTCATGAAGCATTTATGGGACTTTGGGGCCATGGTTGTGTCATCTCCTTCTCCCTTCATCTTAATTTTGTTTTTGTAGAGCATGGATGTGAGGTAAGGATTTCTTGCCTCTTTGCTATTACATTTATGGTTTGTATGTTATTTGAGTTGAAATGGTAATGTTAGAAGTTATGGGTATTAAGAAAAATGGTGAAACCCTAGGCTTGAGATGTAAATTTTGATTATGGAAATGAGGTTCTTGAAGATGGCTTGATGTTATGTGATGAGGAGGGTTATAATGTCCATGTTAATTTAAGAAAATTGATTGAGATTGTTGTTAGGTTATTTTAGAGAAGAACCCTAAGTGTTGAATTTTCGGGGTTTGGCAAAATTAAGGAATTTGATGATGTTGGTGTTTTAGAATGATTTTATATGAAGAAATGAATTTTTAGAAGTATTGGGATTGATTATTGATGTTGATGAATTTTTAAGCTTAGTTGAAGTTATATGAATAATGATATATGCATGTGAAACCCAAACCATAGAGTAGATCAACATTGGGACCATTGATTGCTGTTTACATCAGGTCGCACTTTAACAATGATTATGTTATGCTTGTGATGATGTATGAGAATTGATGGAATTGATGATGGCATATTTGTATGTGCACTTTTAAGAATTGATAAATTGAGGCTTTTGGCAAGGATGGTGAAATTAATGAGTTGGTTGTCATGAGAGTGTTTTTATGGGTTGAAAACATGATTAGAATGCTTGGTAATGATTATAGGGGTTGTTGGATTTTGGTGAAGTCCTAACCTTGAGATGTAAAGGATATATGCATATGAGTAGATGTGATTGATTAGAGGAATTGATCTTGAGAATGGACATGAGAAGTTCAAGGTTGGATGTTATCATTTGTGATGATGGATAAAAGAAGTAAGATTGGTGAGTTGATAAGTTATTAGGCCATGATATTGCTAATTGAAATTATTGATGGATGATGGTCTTAAATGAAGCTAAAGGCTTATGTTGAATATGAATGGTAATGATGAGTTTGGATGATTCATATGATGATTGAATGCATATATGTGTTTTGTGTAGATCGTGTTCTTGGTAATGTGGCGAACGTTTAGAGCATTCGAGTTGTGATTTTTCTCTCGAGGTAGGAGTGGACTTTACATTCCAATTGCATGAGTTGAATGGTGGGCGATTGATGTATATGAATTGTTCTCATGCTTGCCTTGCCATAATTATGTTGAATAATGAGATGATGGATAATATGGTGAATGTTATGCTTGGCAATTTGTTGATTTTTAGGAGTCATGTATGTATGAGATAATGATGATTGTTTTGTGGTTCCTTTGATGAGAATGAATGTATTTATTGATGAATAATTCATGATTGAATGGAATAACTATGTGCCTTGGTTCTATGGGATTGCATGTTCTTCGTTACTGTCATGAACTAATATACTGCAGTGCGAATCGATTCCCTTGTTACCTGAATCAATTCAAACACCTGATTCACCTCTGTTTTTGCAAATTGAAACCCATTAAGCGATTCAGGAGGGGAGGTGAATCGATTCATTCACCTGATTGCACACTAACTTGGCATTTTCCACGCATGAATCGATTCAGGAGGGGATTGAATCGATTCACAACCCTCATTTTCTCAATTTTTGGACTTTAAGGACGCATGAGTCGATTCATGCAAGGGCTGAATCGATTCATGGCCCTTTTACTGTTTTTGGCCACTGTTATGCTCTTTTTCCAACTGCTGTATTTTCTTTACTATTTTTGGCCCGTTTAGGTATCTTAATGACATTTTTGGCCTTCGATTTATTCATGAAAATTGTAGATAATTATGTTATAAGGTGTGAAAGATGGTCTTACCTTAATTGGAGTTTTCTAACTCTCATTAGGCGTAAAACACTGGACCCACTACATTGTAAAATTTAAATTTAATAGGGTTTTGAACCCAACTTTTTATGGTTATCAAATTGGGACTAACAGGTGATATTTGTGACATTTCCACTATTTTTAAGACTAAAAAGGAACTTCCCTCCTATATATTAATGTTGAAATTTATCATGAGCTTATTATTACCCAAAACTCATTTTTATGTAAAAACAAGAGATTGTATTACAGGTATATGGTGATGGAGTGCCTTGGTGGTGTTTGATATTGATTGAGACATTGGAAAATATGTATGTACCTATGATATGTTATGAAAACATAAATGTACACGACTAATAATATGTTATGATGTTTGATAATGAAAAGTTAAATGATGTGGTTGTAAGACACACCCTTGCATCATGATGCAACTAATGAGGGGATGATTGCATGATAATGCGTTTGTTATAAATCGACGAATCAGAGATGATGTCGATAATGATTAATGATGGATGATTGTTATTATTGATGATTTCTTAAATGCCATTATGATTAATACAAGTGTGATCTTGTGTATGTGTTGTTTGAATTATATTGATAAATTATTGTAATGCCGCACTAATATGTCAAACAATGTTAACAATCAATGAGATAAAAATCCACTAAGAAAATTATGTGGTGATATTGATGAACGATTGATATAGGTTATTGATGTTTGTGATGCCATGGTGATTGTTGCAAGTATTGACTTGCTTGTATGATATAAAATACCTTGGAATGAAATGCCACACTTAAAACTTGAAACAATGACAAAAATCAATGATGATAAAATCCACTAAAGATTGTATGGTGGTGTTGGTGTTGATGATGATGATGATTAATGAGTGGCATGATAGGATGCATAGTGTGATAATATGTTTGATTTGCATTGCATTGCATCCATGGCATATCATACGCTATCTATGTGGAATGTTAGGTGTTCCACTAGGCGGGCCCAGTGGGAGGGCGACCCAGTACACAGGTGAATTGTTATGGTTCCCTAGTGATTTTGGGAATCATGAAGCTGTCCATAGTTTGGTGACGAGCAACCCTATGTAGTGGGCCCAGTGGGTGGGCGGCTCTGTGATGAGCAAGTTACCTCGGTGTCCAACGGGGCATAGCTCTCTCGATGTGTGTTTGGGAGGGCCCCGTAGCACTTTTGGCAAGTGAAGCCATGTTGTTGATCCGCAAGTCACAGGGTGAGTAATGCTACATATGGGCGATGCGGTTTGGTACCAGTAAAATTAGTGATTATGCATGCATTATGAGATATTGTACACATTATACTACTGCAGTAGGGGCATGGTATGTGATCATGCTTGACCCATAATTTGGTGTTTATTCCCATAGTTGGATCTGCATTTGTTGTTGATTATTCCATTGTGTATATGTATTAGCCTAAGAGCATTTGCATATAGCATGGAGATATACCAAAAGGTGATGATGATTGATGATGATTGAGATTGAGATGTGATGATGATGAGATAGGTAAATGGATTATCTAAAAGATAACATGTAAAATATGAATACAACAAAATAACATTGAATATGATGATGTTGTATATGATGGCCTAATGTAATGAAAGGCTTCTCTGTCTACGGTTGATGATAATGATATTGGCCCATTGTGGCATTTATAAGAGATGTGTATATGTGCTTGCTTTGCTATGAATTGATGGTTGAATACATTACATATATATTG
Source organism: Clitoria ternatea (assembly GCA_037962975.1). Classification (NCBI taxonomy): domain Eukaryota; kingdom Viridiplantae; phylum Streptophyta; class Magnoliopsida; order Fabales; family Fabaceae; genus Clitoria; species Clitoria ternatea. Next base: position 186,896,344 of record CM075669.1, read on the forward strand.
TTGGAATGAGAATTTATGATGATTGTTGATAAACTTAGCAAAGCATACATGATGTTAATATGCATGCACATAATCTCAATTGTATTCATATTCATCATTTGAAATGTATAACTCACTCTCCCATGTTGTCCATTTTTAGCATTGTTGTAGGAATATCATCGGATGAGGCTATTTTTAAAGTAAAGCATTGGTGAAGGTAAATGGTGGTAACGGAATGCCTTGGCTGGCAGTGATTGCAATTTATTGAATTGTGAGTAAATGTACATGATAGTGTTGATATTTATTAATATTGGTGGATGTGTTATAAATAACTATAAGTGGATGATGTATTGATATTTGGAGTATTGGAATCCATACCCATTTGATGAATAATATGATTTTAGATATGTGATTCTTTTAGGCGTATATAAGTATTAAGGATACATGATTTTAAGATTGGATTCAATGTGGTCAATTGTGGAATATGGATATTGGAGATGTATGTTGCGTGACCATACATGTATATGTATATATACTTTAGGCAATGCATGTCTATGAATTATGTGTAAGATTGGTTATGGCTTAATAGGCTTATGTTGTGTGCTTGCATGCCTTGTTGGGCCTTTTTCCATATCTTCATATATGGGACTAGGCGTATGCCCTGTATACATATTCTTCTTCCGCTGTAAACTCTGTTAGTTTGTATACAATCATGGGCAATTTATTTTATGATCCAGTTATAAACTATTAAATCTCATTCTTCGATTTTCTATGGTTCAAGTCTTGATGTAATCGTTGAGGTGTTTTGAAATTATTTCAAACGTGAAAAATTTACTCATATTTTTATTAATTAATTATCTTGATTACATCGGGATTCGGGTATGGGAAATCACAGTGTGACAACTTGGTGTTAGAGCGTATTTTGCTCTGAATTAGAATTTTTAATTATTGTCAGAGCATGGTTGCTCTGCCTTGAAATTGATATTATGGATGATTGGAGTGCGATTGCTCAATAGTGAAACAATTTTGGTGATTGTTGAAGCATGTTACTCACTATTGGAATGTGGATGCTCTATAATGATTGAAGAGTGGCAATTATCTTGAGGATGATATTATGTTAAGTATTGATTTCCCTATATGGATTTATGAATGATCAATTGTCTAAGGATTGTGAATTTACTATCAGGGCGATGTGTTCTCAATGGTAATTCCTTATGAACCATTAGTATTGAGTTATGAGTGATGTTTATGGGAGTATGCCTATTATCATTAAGGTTGTGTGATACACTTGTGGAGCATAGTTGCTCATTGACAAACTTAATGAATCATGAGATTGAATACATGTGGATGAATTCCTCGATGTGATTGATATGTTTGTTTGTGTAAGTCTGGCCAAGTTCCTTACACTATTTCCTTCTAATGATGAATACATTGATATTATGCATTTGATATTGATATATTGAGTGTGACTTGAATTGACGATGAATTTGTACCATGTGTGATCATGGATATGATATGTTGAGTATGAATTGATTTGATGATGGACCTATGCCGTGTATTGACCATGGATAGGGGATATTAAATGTGAATTGAGATGGTAGTAGGCCATGAATGGTGAGACCATGTATATACATTGAAATGGAGTTATTTTCTTAGGTCTCTTGTATGAATCATGTTTATGACTCCCTGTAATATCCCGATTTAATAATTATTTACCAAATGAATCTAAATTGCTAAAATAGTAATTCCAGAAGTAGAAAATCATTTGTTAATTATATTCGGTTTAACTTGAGAAATAGTGACAAATTAAATAAGTTTAACTGGTAAGGGGTGGCTGTTTGCGATTGATGAATCCGTGAGTGGGACTGCAATCCACGATTTCCCACCCCGCTCTCCTCTTCTTCGTGCACGCGCATACTTATACATATAAGTGCCTTGAAGTTATGCATTTCCTTCAGATCTCTCTTCTTCTCTTCTTCACTCTCCTTCTCCTCTTCTTCTTTCTCTACTCGCTGTTCCTGCGAGCTCGCAACAGTGGTGGCTGAGGATCGGGGTCCTCCTTCTTCACTCGATGAGCCAGAGAGAGTGCAGGTGTGCCTTCCTCCTGCAAGCAACCTGCCTCCTTCCTTGTTCCCTCATTCCTTCGTCGACTTCCTCTTCTTGCTCGAAACTGCCAAGCCCCAGTGGAGATCTGCACTGCGAGGAGCTTCAAGGGGATCGGAGTGTTCACAGCATTGCTATGGAGCCCTTCTAGGGAACGAGCCGAGAGCAGGACGTCTTGGGCCTCCCCTGCTCTTGCATGCAGATGTTATGGGTGATTCAGTGTTCCTCTGGAATTGAATGTCACGTTGACCGACTGAGAGCTTCAGTCCAGGTAGGGGGAGTATCTTCTATCTTAAATGCATGGGTTATGAACAGGTTCCGAGGCTGATGCTTGCTACATCCGTGATCTGATTGTGTGTTGTGTTGCATGCGAGTGTGTACAGCCCAGTTGCATGACGAGTGAAAGATGAGTGTTGCATGTTAGCATCTTCCTTAGAAATGCATGCGTTGTTGAGCCTCGTTACCATGGAACCCGATTGCATGTTGTGTTGTGTTGATGAGAATGCTTTATTGAATCGGTGCATGTTCTTAGGAATGCATGTGTTGATTAAGTTCTGGTACTGTCATATACTGATTGCATGATGTATCATGATTGATTGGAATGCTTGCATGAGCCTGTCATTCTTCGTATAAATACCTGCGCTGATTAAGTCTTGATGCTGCTGTGAACCGAATGCATGTTAACTTGAAGTTGATGAAAATGCTCATAGAAGCTTGATACTGATTGATATTGATTGTATTGGAATCACATGTTGTTAATGGAACGATGATGATGATTACATGGGAGCTGTGTGTGTTGAATTAACAGGCAGAGTCCTGATGATATGTATTACTGATTGCATATGAAAGATGTGTGATTGAATAAGAGGATATGTGCATGAGTTAAATGCTGTGTGTGGAGTACTGTTGATGTCCAGCATTGATTGCATGAGATGCATGTGCCATTTGAATGCTGATGATGTATGATGCCGATTGCATGAGATGCATGTGCCATTTGAATGCTGATGATGTATGATGCCGATTGCATGAGATGCATATATGGCTGTGTATATGAATTCTGTGTGTGTGTGATGAATCCGCGTGTGGCGCATGTGATGCGTTTGTGCTGTGAGCACGTAGTGTGTGACACTACCTTCGGTCATCCAGCGTGTGACGCTGTAAAATCCTTGAGTGTGACTCTGGGTAGCCCTTGAGTGGACTCGGGCTGTCTGTGAACACTGCCGTTGGCGCTGTGAGCGTTGGTGTCACCTGTGGACAAACGGTTGGGTACCTGTAAAACGGCCAAGCAGCTGTGAGCTGATCTGATAGCTGAGAGCTATGTATAAAAAGGTTGTGATGCCTACGTTGCAACGTCGGACCGATACACATGATGCGGAACCAAGTGAAACCTTCTGTGCTTATCATTGTTAATATTACTACTACTGTTAATGTTGTTGGAATTGGTTGTGCATGCGAAGTGTTAGTGAGATGATGAATGCGTATGTCTGAGTGAATTACTCCGTGTGAACCTGCCTTGGATGCTAAGTGAATCCTGTTTTATGAAAATATATATATATCAGTGTTATTGAAATGTTAGGTGTGTAGCCGAGTAAAAATTGTTGAATTCTGATTGAGAAACATTTGACATATGCGTTCTGATCCATGGGTATTGCTATTAAGTCACTGATTATCGTATGTCAATGTTATTGATTGATGCTACTCTGACTATAACTGTTGCCATGTATAATTGTGTGTATATATATATTGTCGTATAATTGTGAGGCACCCTGAGTCGGTATCTGTCATTTAAAATTTAAGATGCTCACCCCTGCACCATTTTTCAGTAAGTATGCAGGTTGGATTCTGAAGTGATGATAAGGTCTCAGGTCCAAGTGAGGGGTACTCCGCCCGCAAGTGTTTATTTTGTATATGTCATGTTCGTCAGTTATAGCCTTGGCCGGCTCGTAATAACATTGTGGTGTAATGAACATGAATATATTTATATATGCGTATAGGTAATTGTGTCATTGTAAACCGAGTGCATGTTCATACATATATACAGGTATTATGTTGATAACAGAGGAATGAATGACGTGTTCTGAGTGCATGATTCTGTACGTACAATATGTTGTATACGAGTGGACGTAGTTGGGGAGCCAACTCTGAGCGGAACTGCATATGGCTATGCCTTCTTGTTCGAATGATGATACCTCGATGAACAGTAAAATACCTTGGATGAACCTTGTCCATATCCGATGGAGAATTACCTTGTGTTTGTGTTGGAGGGGCGTTGTGCTGACCTCGCTTAGGCGGTGTCATACCTCGCCCAAGTGGCTAGGACGGTTCGCCCAAGTACGTGGAACCATGCTGAAGCAAGCAGATATCAACGTGAGACCCTGCCTATGTACCTCCCTCTTCCGTTGTCGCATTATTATGTCTCACTGGGCGGTGTTGGACATCACCTGAGTGAGTGAACGTTGTGATGTAGTCCGTCCAGGCGTTGTTGTGCCTTGCTGAACTGGACGGCGGTGTAATTACTTCCTCCTTCCGTGGTTGCACTATCATGCTTCGCTCAGGCGGTGTCGGACCTCGTCTGAGCGAGCCAGTTATCTTAGTCTTCACCGAGGAGCTGTTGTGAAGACTCACGCTGGAGCGAGTAGTTGTTAGAATGGGACACCGTTCAATTACCTTTCCTCTCCGTCGTGATGCTAATGCAATCCAGACACCGGTGTTGACCCCTGATTTGGGCGTTGTGGTTGAGTCCGCCCAGGCGTTGTCATAAATAGCTGAGTTGGGCGGAATAGGTTCAGCCCCCTTCCTCCATAAATTACTCCTGCATATGTACATCTCCCTTCTTCTTCCCTTACCTGCCCTCCGAAGCTGAACGCCCAGCGCTCTTTGAGAAAGGGTCAGTCCGTAGGAACGAATAGACGCTAATGTAAGGTTTACTTGAAGTGTTTCACGTCTGAAGTTGCATTGTCATATATCGTTTAGGCGGTGTGAGACGGCGGTTGAGCGGGTCACCTCGCCCTGGAGTCCGCCCAGAACAAACATACCCCGCCTAGCCAGGTAGGATGATTCGAACTCCGCCCTTCTACGAGTGCTACGCGTGTGAATGTATTAATATCTTCCCCTTATCTATTTCCTCCTATTGAGTGACCAGTGTTACTCGAGGGAAAGCTTTCCTTGTGAAATTCCCTCCATCCGCTACTGCATTACCATACTCCGCCTAGGCGGTATCAGACCTCGGTGTCGCGTAATCCGCCCAGACGCTGGCGTTGCGTAATCCGCCCAGGTGCTGGTGTGTTACGATAAACCCAATGAGCTGGTTCCAGTCTTAGCCTTCCGTTGTTGCCTTATGCGTGTGGACGATCCCTCATTTCCCTTGTTCTTCCTTGCACTCCGCCATTTGTGTTATCCGGTTGCCTTATAGTCGTTGGTTACTTAATTTTGGAAAAATTTTCCCCGTATTGGTTTTTAATTGTTTATTTAATTAGGGTGTTACACTCCCAGCCATGGTATGTCTATTGAATGTGAATGGTTTATGTGCTAGAATTGATAGAATGAATGATAATGGAAGAACTTCCTAATATAGATATCCACGGAAGGAAATGATTGATTATGTTATTATTGAAAGATGAATTGAAATGATTAATTGTACTAAATTTTGAAAGATGAATTTCATATCCTTTGGCACGAAAACCTTGTATTATATGATGCAAGTGATTTACTATGTCTCCTTAGATTAAGAACATAAATAAGTGATAAGACGATTGAATGTGAAATTGTGTTAGCACATGATTGGGGTTGGACTCGGTTTTGTATGTGTGAACCGAGTGAATGATTAATTTAATTATAACCCACTAGGTATAGTAACCCTGTTGACTTGATTTGATCTCGTATGATCAAACCTTGTGGAATTAGACTCTATGGTGGTCTAGGCTCTATGTTATTTTTGATGAGCCATACTTAATGATGTTGTGTGTTGTGGGGGTATTCCACAATAGGTATTAAGTAACCCTTAGACTTTCTAAATCTAGTGATTGACCAAACCTTATGAATTGTTGAGCCATAGCAAAATGGATTGTGAATTAATTGTTAAAGCTAGAGCCGATGTGTGATGAAATTCGAATAATGAATGTAAACCCCTAAGTATTTGGTGAATGATGATATTGAATTCGGGGTATACCTTGGCATTGACTATGATATATGATTGTGTTGTATGACTTTGGGCTAAAATTGTGTGCCCTTGGTGTTATGATCATTAAATTGATTATGGATTATGATATGAAGTAGGGATGGCATACGTAATTATGGGTTGGTAAATGGAATTTAATCATGTCATTACCTCCCTTTTTATTTGAAGGGTGCTATATTGAGGATAGAAACCAGGTAGAAATATGATACAATATGAGTTATACGCCCAATTTATGAACTTTGGTTATGATTTGTGAGGGAAATCACTAATACGAAAGCTTATTATACGATTGAGAATCCTATTATAACCTTGAGGTTACATACTTGATGTGAGTTTAATGACTCATTTAGGCTTAAATTGATTATGACCAGCAATGCATGAATGAAATGAAAAGCTCTTAAGCTATTTGATTATGACTTCTGGATGGATGAGGCCCGATGATAGGGTATTTACCCTATGATGATTGGGATTCTATTGTGAATATACCAATATATGGTTATGGTGATTGATATTTGATGATTTATATAGCATGATTAATGTCAGATTATGTATAATGACGATGTGATATGAGTAAGTTAGTTATGGATTTGAGTGAAATGTCACTAAGTCTTATGAGAATTGGTATTATTTGAATAAACGTGAATAATGTGAGCGATAAGAAATGAATGTACTTGTCCTGATATGACTCTACATGCCATAGGTATTATGGCAACGTACATTTATGCGCCGACCTTATGTGTTTGTGGCAACCACTACGGGATTAGGACGCCTTCCTGTATGTCGGATGTAGCAGAACGTAGGCCAGGCAGGTGTAGGGTTGTAACTGCCTATGGTGAATGTTTGAGTCTATCTAATGGTACTGGATATGAGTATGTGAATTAGGGTGGATAAGTTAAGAATTAACAAGATGTGACTCACTTTAGATATATGAGATTTTATGTTTGAACAAAAGAAATGATGATGATCATGTCCTGTGGACTTTAGGAAGTCCGATACTATTTTTTGATGACGATGAACCTTGATGGTGTGCGGCCTGAAGTGTGGCATTGTGATGTATATCGATGTCAAATTTTGAGGACGAAATTTCTTTTTAGGTGGGGTGGATTGTAACATCCCAAATTTTGGAAAAATAAATTTATTGAATAATGAAAATTAATTATTTATGGTCCAATAATTATGGGAAAATTAATTTGACATTAGAGGTGAATTATCGGTAAATTAAGGTTTACCGGAACTGGATGATTTAACAGATGGTGTGGGACCCACTAAGCTAAATTGGATATTTAATAGGTCTAGAAAACTTGGGAAATTATTGTGGTTATGGTGGTATAGTTAAAATAATTTTTGGTATTGAGGAAATAATTAATTGAACACAGCGTATGTTATTAAACAGGGAATATACGAGCCAAATGGAATTGAAAGAAAATATAAAATCTTAATTTTCCCTCTCCTTTTCCACCGTCCACTTTCCCACTCTACTTTACTTTTTCTTATCCATTAGATAATAGGATTTTTAAACCATTGAAAAAAGTAACTAAAGGCACTCTTTTAACCATTGGACAATGTCTAATTTTTTTACCATTTCACCTATCCTCTTCCCTCATTACCGTATGGCTTCTTCTCCCGCCATTAACCTTCCATTTTTCTTCTTCTTCTTCCATGCTTCTCCACCAAAACTGAAGCCCACCCAATCCATTCCATTTCTTGCCAAAAATTAAAGCTAAGCTTGGATTCATGAAGCATTTATAGGACTTTGGGGCCATGGTTGTGTCATCTCCTTCTCCCTTCATCTCAATTTTGTTTTTGTAGAGCATGGATGTAAGTTAAGGATTTCTTGCCTCATTGCTATTGCATTTATGGTTTTTATGTTATTTGAGTTGAAATGGTAATGTTAAAAGTTAAGGGTATTAAGAAAAATAGTGAAACCCTAGGCTTGAGATGTAAATTTTAATTATGGAAATGAGGTTCTTGAAGATGGATTGATGTTATGTGATGAAGAGGGTTATAATGTCCATGTTAATTTAAGAAAATTGATTGAGATTGTTATTAGGTGATTTTAGAGAAGAACCCTAAGTGTTGAATTTTGGGGGTTTTGGCAAAATTAGTGAATTTGATGATTTTGGTGTTTTAGAATGATTTTATATGAAGAAATGAATTTTTAGAAGTATTGGGATTGATTATTGATGTTGATGAATTTTTGAGCTTAGTTGAAGTTATATGAATAATGATATATGCATGTGAAACCCAAACCATAAGGTAGATGACCATTGGGACCATTGATTGCAACTTACATTGGGTGGCACTTTAATAATGATGATGTTATGCTTGTGATGGTGTATGAGAATTGATGGAATTAATGATGGCCAATTTGTATGTGCACTTTTGAGAATTGATAAATTGAGGCTTTTGGCAAGGATGGTGAAATTAATGAGTTGGTTGTCATGAGAGTGTTTTTATGGGTTGAAAACATGATTAGAATGCTTGGTAATGATTATAGGGGTTGTTGGATTTTAATGAAGTCCTAACCTTAAGATGTAAAGGATATATGCATATGAGTAGATGTGATTGATTAGAGGAATTGATCTTGAGAATGGACATGAGAAGTTCAAGGTTGGATGTTATCATTTGTGATGATGGATAAAAGAAGTAAGATTGGTGAGTTGATAAGTTATTAGGCCATGTTATTGCTAATTGAAATTATTGATGGATGATGGTCTTAAATGAAGCTAGAGGCTTATGTTGAATATGAATGGTAATGATGAGTTTGGATGATTCATATGATGATTGAATGCATATATGTGTTTTGTGTAGATTGTGTTCTTGGTAATGTGGTAAACGCTTAGAGCATTCGAGTTGTGATTTTTCTCTCGAGGTAGGAGAGGACTTTACATTTCAATTGCATGAGTTGAATGATTGGCGATTGATGTATATGAATTGTACTCATGCTTGCCTTGCCATAATTATGTTGAATGATGAGATGATGGATATTATGATGAATGTTATGCTTGGCAATTTGTTGATTTTTGGGAGTCTTGTATGTATGAGATAATGATAATTGTTTTGTGGTTCCTTTGATGAGAATAAATGCATTTATTGATGAATAATTCATGAATGAATGGAATGATTATGTGCCTTGGTTCTATGAGATTGCATGTTCTTCGTGGTTGTCATGAACTGATATACTGCAAGTGCGAATCGTTTCCCTTGTTACCTGAATTGATTCAAACACCTGATTCACCTCTGTTTTTTCAAATTAGAACCCATGAATCGATTCAGGAGGGGAGGTGAATCAATTTATTCACCTGATTGCACACTGACTTGGCATTTTCCACGCATGAATCGATTCACTAAGGGGTTTAATCGATTCCCATACCTGATTTGCACTGTTTTTGAGCCCTGGAACGCATGAATCGATTCAGGAGGGGATTGAATCGATTCACAACCCTCATTTTCTCAATTTTTGGACTTTAAGGATGCATGAATCAATTCATGCAAGGGTTGAATCGATTCATGGCCCTGTTATGCTATTTTTCCAACTGTTGTATTTACTTTGTTGTTTTTGGCCCGTTTGGGAATCTTAGTGACATTTTTAGCCTTCGATTTCTTCATGAAAGTTGTAGATAATTATGTTACAGAGGTGTGAAAATTGGCCTCACCTTAATTGGAGTTTTCTAACTCTCATTAGGTGTAAAACACCAGACCCACTACATTGTAAAATTAAAATTTAATAGGGTTTTGAACCCAACTTTTTATGGTTATTAAACTTGGACTAATAGGTGATATTTGTGACATGTCCCACTATTTTTAAGACTAAAAAGGAACTTCCCTCCTATATCTTAATGTTGAAATTTGTCATGAGCTTATTATTACCCAATACCCCTTTTTATGTAAAAATAAGAGATTGTATTACGGGTATATGATGATGATGTGTCTTGGTGGTGTTTGATATTCATTGAGACATTGGAAAATATGTATGTAACTATGGTATGTTATAGAAAACATAAATGTACACCACTAATAATATGTTATGATGTTTGATAATGAAAAGTTAAATGATATGCTTGTAAGACATACCCTTGTATCATGATCAAACTAATGAGGGGATGATTGCATGACAATGTGTTTGTTATAAATTGACGAATCAGAGATGATGTTGATAATGGGTAATGATGGATGATTGTTATTATTAATGATTTGTTGAATGCCATTGTGATGAATACAAGTATGATCTTGTGTATGTGTGGTTTGAATTATATTGATAAATTGTTGCAATGCCGCACTAATATGTGAAACAATGGTAACGGTCAATGAGATGTAAATCCACTAAGAAAATTATATGGTGATATTGATGAATGATTGATGGATGTTGTTGATGTTTGTGATGCCATGGTGATTGTTGCAAGTATTGACTTGCTTGTATGATATAAAATATCTTGAAATGAAATGCCACAGTTAAAACTTGAAATAATGACAAAAACCAACGATGATAGAATACACTAAAGATTGTATGGTGGTGTTGGTGTTGATGATGATGATTGATGAGTGCCATGATAGGATGCATAGTGTAAGAATGCATTTGATTTTCATTGCATCCATGGCATATCATAAGTTGTCTATGTGGAATGTTAGGGGTTCCACTAGGCGGGCCCACTGGGAGGGCGACCCAGTACACAGGTGAATTGTTGTTGTTCCCTAGTGATTTTGGGAATCACGAAGCTGTCCATAGTTTGGTGAAGAAGCACCCTATGTGGCGGGCCTAGTGGGTGAGCGACTCTGTGATGAGCAAGTTACCTCGGTGTCTGACGGGGCACGACTCTCTTGATGTGTGTTCGGGAGGGGCCCGTAGCACTTTTGGCAAGTGAAGCCATGCTGTTGATCCGCAATTCACAGGGTGACTAGTGCTACATATGGGCGATGTAGTTTGGTACCAGTAAAATTGGTGATTATGCATGCATTATGAGATATGTGCACACATTATACTACTGCAGTAGGGGCATGGTATGTGATCATGCTTGACCCACAATTTGGTGTTTATTCCCACAGTCGGATCCATATTTGTTGTTGATTATTCCATTGTGCATATGCATTAGCCTAAGAGCATTTGCATATAGCATGGAGATATGCCAAAAGGTAATGATGATTGAGATTGAGATGTGATGATGATGAGATGGGTAAATGAATTATCTAAAAGACAACATGTAAAATATGAATACAACAAAATAACATTGAATATGATGATGTTGTATGTGATGGCCTAATGTAATGAAAGGGTTCTCTGTCTATGGTTAATGACAATGATGTTGGCCTATTGTGGCATTGATAAGAGATGTGTATATGTGCTTGCTTTGCTATGATACGATGGTTGAATACGTTACATGTATATTGTTGGAATAAGAATTTATGATGATTGTTGATGAACTTAGCAAAGCATACATGATGTTAATATGCATATGGACATAATCTCAATTGTATTCATATTCGTCATTTGAGAATTAATAGGCTTGTGTTATGTGCTTGCATGCCTTGCCGAGCCTTTTTCTATATCTTCATATATGGGACTAGGTGTATGCCCTGTATACATATTTTTCTTCCGCTGTAAACTCTGTTATTTTGTATACAATAATGGGCGATTTATTTTACGATCCAGTTATAAACTATCAAATCTCATCCTTCAGTTTTCTATGGTTCGAGTCTTGATGTAATCGTTGAGGTGTTTTGAAATTATTTCAAACACAAAAAATTTACTCACATTTTTATTAATTAATTATCTTGATTACATCAGGATTCGGGTCTGGGAAATCGCGTTATGACACATCCTTGCCCTTATAAATAGAATGTCCAACTAAGGTTTTCTTTATCCACTCATGCGCAGGTCTTAATTAACTTGTTACTCTTCTATGGTATGTGCGGTGTGCTGAAGGAGAACAAGGTATTCTTCCCATTCTTTCCCTTTATTATGAAGATGGAATTATATCTGTATGTGACACTACTTCTTATATTTGTTATAGGAACTGTAGGTGCAGTGCCCAAGGAGCAGAATCAGACGTAATACTGACTTGCCGAAGGGTATAGACATCTCAATTTTAGTAACAACTAATACATATAGACATTTTCTTTGCATACCTAAAACATTATTGTTAATGATACCTAAAATATTCTTTAGATGTTTCAGTAGTATACTTTGGTAGTTTGTTTATAAAGTGAATGCAATGCAAACTGTTAGACAGTTATTTTTTGTAGTTAAAATTTGACAATTTGCATGTAATTGATTTTACTCCTTTGCGGTTGATCTTTGATGGGAGAACCAAATTCTAATTGGATTTTGGGAAGACTAACAAAATAATGCTATGTCTTATATGCCCATTATCTTATAACCATGTCTTCCACATATAAAATTCTAAACATTTGAAAACTAGAGCAAAATCATATTCTGTGAATTTTTACCAAGGGGGTTAACTACTGGCAGAAGGCATGACCTCTCCGAAGGTCTGAAGGACTAGCAATGTAAGACACTTATATTTGTAGTGAGAGTAGTCCATTCCATGCTAAATCTGTGTACATGAGTGTAAAAATGGACAACAAACTCTGTTCATGTTGAAATACTTAGTCCAGATCAAAGGTTAATAACCTTGATGCAGCAACGGAGCTAAAGCATTGCACATAATTTATAGCTCTGGTGTAGGATATATTCTTTGATTATATTGGTGGACTAATTTTCTTGTTAGAATACCAATGTAAAGAAGTAGGAGATATCTTGTAATTGGATACTTTAATTATTGTTTTTTGAGATAGATCTGTTAGTGAACTCTATTCTGGAACTAGTTACACAAGGTTTACAAGAACCTCAAGCAACCAAAACAAAAGATAAGGTAAAGGAAATATTAGTTGATCTTCTACTAATGAATTTATTGATCTATGTCATTCTGTTGCTTTCAGATTGAGCATGCCTGGCATTTCTGTTAATGAAAAACCAAACTTTTATAGCCTAGATTAACTTTCATCTTATCTGGCATTTCTATTTTCCTATGATATCAAGGAATATGAGTATAAGACAAGAATGCCTCTGCCAAAATAATTTTTACTTTTTATTTAGTAGATTTTTAACAAATGTCAAGTGTTCTTTCATGTGTTACTTATTTTTTGGTTTGCATTTGCTTTCCCATCTACTAGGCAGGAAATTAGTGGAATCCCCACAATCCAGCAACCTACTTGAGGTTACTACACCTGTTACTTCAGCATAATCGATATCTTGTTATTTGCTAACCTACTATGGTATTTCTAGTGTTAGAGTCCACACCTTTGTTTAGGATTGATAATTACATGCTCAGCAATGAAGTATGCAATATTAAAACATGTCAATGTACTTCTATATAACTTTTATTCTTTACATGCCCTTTGTTCCCCCCTCAATATGAGAGGTGATCCCCATCAATCCCTCATATCTCTCTCTAATATCAAAATAATAGATTAGTTTACATTTTAAGCTATTGGGCCGAAGCCCACTTTATGACTTTTGTATAAAAGCACACGTTATTCACATTGTAACCTAAGTGACACATTATAGAGATTAATAAACCTAACTCCTAGGAGTATTTTCCTAGGGTTTTATGCCCTAAACTCTGTTTGTGAATATTTTGGCTCCCACCGTGGGGCCCGGTAAAACGGATCCTACACCACCAAAACCCTAATCCTAATTGGAGAGACAGTCAAGCCTCAACCATGGTGAACACTCGTAACACACGGCGAGAGGAAGACAATGGACACCAAGCCTCCTCCGATTAGGAGGATCGGATACAACACCTTACCAACATTGTCGAAAATCTATAAAGGACGGTTACCAATCTATAGCAGGAGAACGTAGAGCTCAGAAGACAAAAGAGAGGAGAGCACGAGGCTTCCAGTTATAATGCTGAATGATCCAATCACCAGAAGACCACCAACCAACCCTCGTACTAGACGGAGACATCTAAATAAAACCCTGAAATACCTTTCACCGCGTACCCCTGGACTGATCCGATTATGGAGGCACCTACCCCCCACGACTACAAACCCCCGGTGATCGAAAAATACGATGGAAGTAGCGATCCCGAGGATCACCTTACTATTTACACCAACACCATGTTGGTAACGGGGGCCTCCGATTCGTTCTTTTGCCGGGCTTTCCCCATAACTCTGACTAAATCAGCGTTGCGGTGGTTCTCCTATCTCCTTTCAAAAAGTGTCTCCAGTTTTTCTAACTTGAGCAGGAAGTTTCTTAGCCAATTCTCCACTAGCAGGGCTATGCAACAGACATCGCATAGCCTGGTTAATCTGCGACAACTTTCGAGAGAATCATTAAAGTGATACATGGCATGTTTCTTTGGACAAGCCATCCAGATTTGGGATCTCAGCCCGGAGGTGGCTTTGCATGCCATCCAAATGGGTCTATGCCCAGGCAAATTCGCTGACTCACTAGCGAAGAAACCACCTCTAGACATGGATGATTTTCGTACGAGGGCCACAAGGTACATTGCTGTTGATGAACATGAGGCTGACCAAACCAAGGTGATCAATCAGGTTAACCCCACAGAACAGAGGAATCCTCGTCCCGAGCAAAAAAAGAGAAGCCCTAGAAGAAACCGAGATAGCAGAGCTTACATTGCCCCCCATAACACGGATTTCACACCACTGAGAGACTGTCGTGACCACATACTGCACGAAGTCTACAACACGGGACTCCTACCTCTGCCTCCTTCAAGAGACGGCCCTAAAGGGTCGGATACCTCCAATTTTTTTGAGTTCCATAGAGCCTTCCACCATGCCATAGAAAACTGTCGATCCCTGCGTAACCAGATAGAACATTTAATTCGCCAGGGGCATCTGGCAAGGTTTGTCGCACAGGGAGGTGATAACCCCCGAGAAGGTTTTCAGAGAAGGGAAAGAGACCACCTTAACCAGGTAGAACTCCAAACTTGGAACCACTCCCGAGCCCCTTGCTCCTGTTCTCCCAGGCCTCGCTCCTGTTCTCCCAGGCCTCGCTCTCGCTCTCTCAAGCCTGCAGAAGAAAGGGGAGGCACACGACGAATTATTCACACAATTTCAGGTGGACTCCCAGGGACCCGAGCGCGTCAATCACGTTAGTCAGGACAGGTAAATGTGCTATGAGCGTGTCCCGATTCAACTGTTATCACATTCGACAGGTCAGATTTCCCCAAGGGCGGACCAAACCGATACGAACCCATGGTAGTGACCATGGAGGTCGAAGACTTCGTGGTCGAGCGAGTGCTTATAGACCAAGGCAATTCGGCAGATATACTTCATTGGAAGGCATTCCAGAAGATGGGTCTCCCTCTCCAACAACTACAAAAGTATGATGGTGCACTTTTTAGCTTCTCAGGTGATTCTATACAGGTTTTAGGATCTATTAACCTGAGGACCAGCTTCGGGAGTAGAGGATATTGCCATGCAATATGGGTTAAATTCCTGATCGTAGACTTCCCCATCTCCTACAATGCTCTGTTGGGTCGACCCTCGCTCAACGCCTTAGGTGTCGTCGTCTCGACTATGCACTTGACCATGAAATTTCCCCTCTGAGATGGAAGAGTGGGAGTTGTCAGAGACGACCCCGAAGTGGCACAGACGTGCTATCATGAAAGCCTCTGCCCCAAATCAGCTTTCATAATCGAAGAAGATGTGGAGACAGGATTTGATCCTCGTGACAATCAAAAATACGAGAGACCCCAGCCTATAGAATCACTTAAACTTGTTCAAATCGGGTCTTCCCCCGGCCAATTTACAGGGATCAGTGCAATTCTTGACCCACATTTTGAGGGCACCCTCATGAAGCTGCTGAAGGAAAACGTAGATCTATTTGGATGGGACCTTACTAACATACCGGGCATCAACCCCAATACCATCTGCCACTCACTCAACCTCAAACAGGATGTAAAACCTGTGTCTCAAAGACCTAGGAATATGGGCCCCGATCGAAAGAGTGCGGTCAAAGAAGAAACAGAGAAGCTCTTGGCCGCAAATTTCATTCGGGAGGTCAAATACCCAACATGGCTATCCAATGTGGTCATGGTAAAAAAGTCAAATGGAAAGTGGCGAATGTGTGCTAACTTCACCGATCTGAACAAGGTATGTCCCATAGATCCCTACCCTTTGCCTAGTATTGATAGTTTGGTAGATGGTACTTCAGGTTACAGGATTTTGAGTTTCATGGATGGCTACTCGGGTTACAACCAAATCTGAATGGACCCAAGAGACGAAGAGAAAATGGGCTTCATCACCGAGGGGCCAATTTTTGTTACCGAGTGATGCCCTTCGGCACAAAGAACGCGGGGGAAACTTACCAAAGACTGGTCGACAAGATATTCGCCAACCAGATTGGAAGGAATATGGAAGTATACGTGGATGATATGGTCGTAAAAACCAAGCAAGCTGAATCACATGTACAAGATCTAGAGGAGACATTCGCTGAGCTACGTAAGCACAACATACGACTTAATCCCGAAAAGTGCTCTTTCGGAGTCCAAGGGGGAAAATTCCTATGGTACATGCTTACCTACAGAGGCATGATAGGGCTCCACAAGCACACGGGTTATGTCGATTAGTATAAAAGATTATCGTATCCACAGGGACTATTTTCAAAGTACCAACATATTAAAATTTAATTATCCACACAATTGATTTTAAATGTTTTTGTAAAATAAAACACAATAAAAATAAATACAAGAACAAAATTTACTTGACACTTAAAAATCAAAGTTAAAAGTATCTTGGGATTCTGGGGGATCAAGACTCTATTTTATGTTAATGAGTTGGCTTTTCATAAATAAGAATCAAATTAAGTTTTCCAAGGTAGATTTTCCTCAAGCTAATTAATATGTTCCTCTCAGAATCTTATTAATGTACCTAACGTATGGAGAACCGCGTTCAATCCCTAAGATAGGCCCATTATCATTTTATGAAAATCCATTATTTATTCTTCAAAAGATTTTTGATTACTTTCACGGCTTTACCGAGGTCACAAAAAGTATTTCAAAACCTCAGGTTTAGTTCAAAAGCTTTCCAGTAACAATAAATCTCTCGATTCTATTAATTACTTAAACTTACTAATATACCCGCAAGTATACAGTTTTATCACTTAGGTTCTTGTTAGGAATCACTAAGAGCATTGGGCATAATTTGAACTAAATGGAAAATAGAAATTTATTTAATTCAAAGTCAAAATGACATTAACATAAAATATTATCAGACCCCTTCATCCCAAGATAATTAATTTAGTTACTCATGATATGATTAAAATTCATATTCATAATGGAAGGGAAATAAAACATACAACTCATGGTAAAAATAAAGACTTACGGGTTTCTCCAAAAAGTACAATAAATTCACCACTGGGATTCCTTGTTGTATTTGCAGTATCCTTCCACAGTACATAAATTTAAACACTCAATTTCACCACTCTCTTGGTTCTTATACAAAATAAAAATAAAAGAAAGAAAAGAAAAGAAAAGAAAGGAACAGAACATAGTTTCTTGACTAATGGAATTTCTGAGACACCCCAAATGTAGAGGTAAATTTTTCACGATTTTAGTGTAATTAATTCATGATAGTTGCAAGTGGTGAAGCTGTTCATTTAATTCCCTGGACCTATCAGAGACCTTTCTTATATGTGAAGATATGAGAAGGTAAGTCAAGAGGAACAACCATGAATAAATGCTCCAATTAAAAACAGCGGAAGGATTTAGAATAAGTTAATGCTATGTGATTAAAATTAAAGAGGTCGACCACAATGAAATTAGTAAAACAGATTTTATGTCCGTGGTATTCATGAAGTAATATGGAATCAAGGCTTAATGTAAAGAAAAGAGAAAATAATTTGATCAATGCGTTTTTGGGAAGTCAGGGTCCCCCTCGTTCAAGCGAAATCCCCACTCGCTTGAGGGAATCACACATAGAACGCTCGGGCGAGACAGGAGTAAGCCGAGCGAAGAGAGAAAGGGAGTTACAGGGGTCACTTCACTCAAGCGAATTCCGACTCGCTTGAGCGAGACACACAAGCCTCGCTTGGGCGGAGCCAGCGAGCATGGGCGAAATTCGTCCAGAATCGAATTCAATACTGACTCGCTTAGGCGAGACCTCCTCGCCTAGGCAAAAAACTTCCAGAGCCGAGCTTATACTCGCTCTCTCGGCAAGGCTTCCCAGCACTCGGGTTTTTATTCGGTAGAATCCTTCCAAAACCGATTCATTTCTCACTCAGTTTTTCACTCGGCAAAAACAATCCAGACCGACCTATCTCTCACTCAGTTTTCCACTCGGTAAAATAATCCGGACCGACCCATCTCACACTCAGTTTTCCACTCGGCAAAATAATCTAGACCGACTCATCTCTCGCTCGAGTGAATTTTGTCCAGTGGCTAATTCCCTTCGCCCTCGCTCGGGCGAGACCCCATTCGCCTGGGCGAATTCCATCCAGTAACCAAACACTGATACTGGGACAATCTCGCTTGAGCGAGGTTCACTCTCGCCTAAGCGAGAATTGCCCAGAAACCAATTGCCATACAGGAGGGATTCTCGCTTGAGCGAGAATCTATCTCGCTTGAGCGAGATTATCAGTTAACATGCAGAAACATGGAATTTACACAACACAGCCTACCAAAATTTAACTCATCTTCTCTTCTACTTCACAAGTCTAACATATAATATGAATCTTCACTCATTCATCAATATGTATGGAATTTTCATTGTAAATTAATCCTTCATACATACATAGGGTCACGAATAAAAATGAGTCACACACACTACTTCTCATTTTCCTCCATGACCCTCCAAAATCACCTATCATCTAAATTTCCAAAACAAGCATTCATTACATCTCATGCTACACAAAATCTATATATATATATATATATATATATATATATATATATATCACCGGCCAAGGCGCTCCCTATACAACTATTTACCTCCACAGCCAAAATATACTTTAAAATGCTTACTCTTCCCATGAATGCCCTGCATCACAAGTCTAAAAAAGACAACATAGAAGAGTGAGTCCATATTCCAAAGGTATGAATATGAATACCAAGTGATTATGTACATATGTGTCCACACAAGTATACTTTGCACATCAATAATATTCACCATGCCATATACCAATACAATTTCACACAAAGCACACAAGCATACGCATAATCACGATATTCAACCATTGAATTGTCACACAACCATTATTTGGTATTCATATCTTTTATGTTGTCTTAAATCATATTTTTACAACCTCTTCATAATCATCATCATATCTCACCACTTTGGCATACCTCCATCTATATACAAATGCTCCTATGCTCATGCATATGCACAAATGAGTATTTCAACAATTGCAGATCTGACTGTGGTAATTCAACACCAAATGTGGGATTCAAGCATGGCCATCTAACCATACCCCTACTGCAGTAGTAAAATGTGTACACTTATTCTTTAAATTGCATGCATTCACCAATCGTTTTACTAGTACCAAACCGCATCGCCCATCTTGCAACACCTGGTCATTTTCACCATGACCGCGGTATACAACATATTCAACATATGGTGTTACGGGCCAACCATGAATTATATCGTGGCAGCTGTGATCTCAAGGACCACCGGGGACACCTGCTCCTCAACAGCCACCCCTACAAGGGTCAACCACATGCGGCTCCCCGTAGCATAACATGGGCAGCTTCGTGACTTACACACCAAGTCATAGGGGAAATATAACTCGCTCGTGCACCGAGCCGCCCTCCCACTAGGCCAACCGGGGGAATCCCCTAAAATTCCAACACCGGCAGCTATGCAGTATGCCATGGATACAAATGCAAATCATATGCATTCCTCACTCTATGCATCCTATACATGCCACTCATCATCCAACATCATCAACACCATTACAAACGTCACCACAAAGCTTTTATTAACATTGATTGTTCTCATTAGTTTAAATCTTTGGGTGGCATTCTCCTTATTCTCATTCTCAACAAACAACATTAACATTCATATCACATTCATGGTAAGTACAACTTATCATCATATCACTGCTCACTACACACCTTCACATAACATACCATGAAGATTCTAAATGCACAAAAGCATGTTGCCAAACATATTATCTACATCATACCACATATCATCATTTCTCACAATATTCAAGCAAGGCTAACATGCATAACAATACATGCCACAATCAAATAACATTCAAATTCATGCATTTAGAACTTAAGACTCCTCTCCTACCTCAAGAGAAGAATTCCGATTGATAAGACGCTCTCGCCTCGTCGTTCGAATAGGCCCTACATTCACATTCATGTAAAACCTTAATTAATCAGCTACTCAAGTCATCAATTCAATTCTATCTAGTCATATTCTTATCTATACCTTCACAACATATGCTAGACATGTTGTAGATATTATTTATATTCGTTATTAGGCTTCGGGAATTCTTTCCCATTAAGCCACCATCATTAAATTCAAGAGTTACAAGACAACCCTATCCCCAAGCTTCACAAAACTCCTTCTACCAACATTCATATTCCTGAATGTCATATATTTCCTCATAGATACATTCTTAAACGAACGTTAACTATTTTCCCCCAAACTTCAAGGTTAGGGTTTCCTCCAAAACCCATCCACATTCATTAATACATCATAAACCTTCATTTCCCACCATCATTAATGCACCAACCACCATTATCTCCCCATAAACACTTGCATTTATGATAACCCATTCTAGGGCATGAGCATTAAATGCTCTCAACAATCACCCACTCACATGCATTACTCCCTCAACATATATTAACATTTATATAATGGAAAAACCCAAGTAAAATGATGAGTCTTCATACCTCACACCCAACAACAAAGTGGGTTCAAGAGAGAGAGGGAGAGAACACGAAAATGAGAGGAAGAAAAGGGAAGAACTCTAGGCTTCCAAGTCCTCTTCAACGAAAAATAGAGAGGGAAGGAATCACCATACAAGCTCAAGGATTTTGGGGAGAAGAAGAGAAGAAGAATGGAGGAGAAATGGAGAGTAAGATGAAGAGAAAAGTGGTAGAGAGTGCTTGTCAAAAGCTTCAGCGTGTACACGTGAATAGGAGGAGGAAATTTTGGGCTTTTGGGTTTATTTTAGTTTCATTCAACAAAATTCATCATTTTTCCACAAACAGGTTCTCCATCCGGGCTCAATACCTTATCTAAAAATTGTTCCGAATATATATCCAGGTTCCCAATATTATTCTCAACAGGCCTGACCAATATCATCTCATTCTGAGATACTTGGTCTGACACCCATATCTCAACCGGGCTCATTTTCAGCTTAACCGGTCTCCATAGATCGCCAACAATTCCTGAAATTCTCAATTTAATTTATTTCAATATATTGGGGCCTTAAGTAATTTATATTCAACTTGTCAATATTCATTTTCCTTAATTAATCCTTTATTTTAAAATTTGGGATGTTACAATTTCTTCCAAAAGTTTTGTGCCCAATGGCTTGCACTCCTCTCTGCTCTCTGTTTTGTCTATTTGTACCCCCTGGTGCCTTCAGTATCTTCCCTTTTTCAGCCTAGTCCGTGGCTTTTCTCTTATACTGGTTCAGCTGGTTTTTATTATTATTTTCTTCTAATCTGTCTAGTTTATTCTTCCACCTTGTCCCTTCATTTTCGTTGGCAATATAGAGCAAAAGATGGAAACCCATTCACGTTAGGTGTTATCCCCATTTACCTTTATTATTCTGCTATTTGCTATCCTATTTTCCCTTGTTTTATGTAGCTTTTACGTTGGCAAATGGGAACCCATTCTCATCAATTAATTTTATATTCCCTGCTCATGATTTCATGTAAATTTCTTTAGCAATCCACTCTCTAATTCACGTCCAATTGCTCTTCAAAATTCACATTGAAAGCATGAAGTAATGGGTGAATGGTTTATTAATTTATTAGAGAATTCAGTATTGTGGGCCTGTAACCAAATAAATTAATTCATTAAATTGCTTAAATTCCCATCAGCATTAACGTTGGGAACAACATGGCCTGCATATTGCTTTCTTTGATAAGTGAATAAAATATGCAATGGGACATGACCATTCAATGATATAACGCCTTAAGCAAATAAAGAAATGAAATATAACAATCAGCTTTTGCTTTTACGTTGAAGCACCTTGCAAATTGGAATAAATATGATTAAATAATTCATGAATCATGGTGGATATTCTTCTATAGAAAATCAAGCACATGGGTCCCTTGTTGAAGGCTTTTCACGTGAGCTTCATGGGTGAAAGGAGAAGGAAATTTTGCTTACATGTTACCATTTTTGTATTCAATTTTGACTAAGTCAAAATTAAACCATGAGACCCTTTTCTTTAGTGGCATTCAACGTGAATTAGAGAGGGGTAGGAAACAAAGCTTTGTCTTGACTTTTCAAAGGGAAATGAATAGATTGAATTGCATAAAAAAAATGGCACATGATCCCTTTTAAGAGAGTATTAACGTGAAGTAGATGAAAGGGAGGAGATGGATTAACATTTTATTTAAAGAAATAAACAAGTTAATTAATTTAAATAGAACTTTCAAAAATTAATTTTTAAAGAAATGAAATTATGATTTTAAGTTCTTGAAAGAATTAGTTTAGCATTAATCCAAAATTAATTTTTCACTTCTGAAAAAAAATAATTTTTAGCATTCCATTTAAATTAATTCACACAAAATACAACACTTAAACGGAAACAGTAAAAAGAAAATAGAAATTATAAAATTTAGGAAAAATTGATATGGTAAACATTTAATTTTAAGTAAATTAAATAGTGAAAAATAGTGTTTTGAAACACTTATCAAGGCATTGAGGCCAACCCTGACAAATGCCTAGCCATTTTAGAGATGAGAAGACCCCAAAACGTCAAGGAAGTTCAGTGCCTGACCGGGCGGATCGCAGCCCTTCCTTTCAAAATTTGCCGAGAAGTCCATGCCATTTTATAAGGTGCTGAAAAAGACAGATGCATTCGAGTAGACCCCGGAGTGCGAGTAGGCTTTCCAAGATCTCAAAGTCTACCTGGCATCCCCCCAATTTTGAAGCGACCCGAGACAGGGCCAGATTTGATTCTTTACCTCTCAGCAAGGGCAGAGGCAGTAAGCTCAGTTTTGTTACAAGAAGATGGCCCAATCCAGAAACCGGTATACTTCACCAGTAAAATGTAACATCCCAGTTTTGAAATTAAATGCTGAATGAAAAATAAACCATTAAGACTTGATTTCAACTAGAAATAACTGTTAATTGCATTTAACTAAGTAGGTTTAAGCCATTAAAGTATAAAAATGGTGGGGGACAGGGGATGGGGTGGAGTGCACGTGACTGCTGGGCACGCACTCTCCCATCCCACTCTTCTTTTACTGTGCGCATGCACATATGTATATATAAAACGTGAGCCTTTGGTGAAAAACGCACTTGCTATTTCTTCAGACTCCCTTCTCCGTCACTTCATTCTCTACTTCCTCTCTTCGTCTCCATCTTTCTTCTTCTTCTATCTTACTCTTCGCTCCTGGAGGTCTTGGTTGCAGTACTGGAAAACGGAACACACTTCATCCCAGAATCAGGCGCAGGATACGACAGAGCCAAGGAAGGCCGGACGAACCAGGAGAAGGACATCGGACCCAACAACAAGAACGGAAAAGGTTTCTGAGGATTCTTCTAAAGGTAGGGGGCGCTTGCATGTCGAATGCATGGTCTAAGAACGGTACCGGATGAACGTACTGCTGAGCGTGGGTGTGTGTGTATGCATGTATTTATAATCATTAAAACTGATGCATGGTTTATGATTCTGATAGTGATTTTCGTGGCGAATGGCGTAGCCTGTTAGTAGATGATAATGATGAATGATATGCATGGATCCATTTTCTTGTCACTATGAAAAATATGTGTGTGCATGCTCTTAATTGGATTGCTCACTGTTGTTAATCTGATGACCGATTGTAACATGCGCTGGCGTGATGACTGATTGATTACGAGTAGTGTGGGAAATCCATTCTTGCTTAATGACTACGGCGAAGGTGTCGTGGCGCGATGATGTGCATTAATGAATGTGTTAGTTGCATGAGTAAGAGTGGGGTGACCCATGGAAGGTCAAGAACCCCAAGGGAAACGACTTCCAGTTACCAACCCTGGCTAGATCCCAATAGAGCTCGTGGTAGCCGTTGGAGCTAGAGAAGAGAGTCTCGAGACGCCGTGGGGAGGCCGGTGCCACCTGGTAAGAGCTGAGGGACGAGGGGCCAGAAGAAAAGGGGACCGTAACTGAGAGTCTTTACCCGAGTCGGATCTGCAGACATGCATATAGAAATAAGGCTGATTGTGGTGATGTATAAATCTATGTATGTGCATGTGTATGATTTTGAATGCATGAATATATATTTAGATGTGGAATAAACTCTGTGAATTATGTGTGTCATGAATGTTGTTTGAACTGTATGAACTTGGTTACTTGAGAAAGGTTGAATGATAGCAGGAGCGTGTACTGACGCTGATACCGAGTCTGTGAGTATCATTTTACATGTAAAAGCTCACCCCCGCAGTGGCCATTTTCAGTGAATGTCTCTCGTGAGGAGGATCAGAAGCAGAGCTGGAACGCTGGGCGGAGCGCTGATGCATTTGGAAGGTTTAATTAAGGCGTTGTTAGACTAAGCCCTAACTGGTTCATACCGGATGTTAATGTTTTGGGGATGAATAGAACTTTATGGACAAGAAGAAGTCCGATTTTGTATTGTAAATATTAATATACACTCTTATGTACATATGGATGTATGGTTTTGTGTGTGTGATGCTATGTGCTGCCTTGTTTCATAATTATGCTTTAATAGATACGCAGGGACAGTATGATTAAGCAGGCTATAGCCAAGTCAGAGTGAATTGAGAATTGTCTTAGGAAAACTTATGTCGGATA
Organism: Clitoria ternatea; assembly: GCA_037962975.1. Lineage (NCBI taxonomy): Eukaryota > Viridiplantae > Streptophyta > Magnoliopsida > Fabales > Fabaceae > Clitoria > Clitoria ternatea. Next base: position 186,921,552 of record CM075669.1, read on the forward strand.
CGATGGACGGAGTCGTACCCCGCCCGGAGAATGGGAGCAATTCGCCCAAGCGCGAGGACTCGCGCTGAAGCGAGTAATTACTAGAGTGAGATATCGCCCATTATCCTTTCCTATCTGTTGTGATGCTAATACAATCCAGACCCCGATGTTGACCCCGGATTTGGGCGTTATGGCTAAGTCCGCCCAGGCGTCGTCATAATTAGTTGAGTTGGGCGGAATAGGTTCAGACTCTTCCTTCTTCCACAACTTACTATCGCATTTGTACCCTGTAACTTCCCGTTTTTCTGAGTGAAGTGCGAGTGTGAGGATTTACCTGGTGAACCCTTGTCCATACCCGATGGAGAAAATACCTTGAAGTTGTGTTAAAGAGGCGTTGTGCAGATGTCGTTTAGGCGGTGTCATACCTCGCCCAAGTAACTAGGACAGTTCGCCCAAACGCGGAGAACTATGCTGAAGTAAGTAGATATCAACTCGAGATTCCGCCCATGTACCTTCTTTCTCCGTTGCATTATTCCGTCTCGCTGAGCGGTGTTGAACATCGCCTGAGTAAGTGAATGTTGTGATGTAGTCCGCCCAGGATAAATATACCCCGCCTAGCCAAGTAGGATGATTCTAACTCCGCCTTTCCACCGAATGCTACGCATGTGAATGTATTAACATATTTCCCTTATCTATTCCTCCCGTTGAGTGACCAGTATTACTCGAAGGGAAGCCTCATTGTGAAATTTCCTCTATCCGCTGCTGCATTACTATACCCCGCCTGGACGGTGTCAGACCCCGTCTAAGCGAACAAACGGTGTTGTGTAATCCGCCCTAGTGTTGGTGCGTTATGATAAACCCATTGAGCCGGCCCCAGTTTTTAGCTTCCCTGTAGGTTGCTTTATGCGCGTGAATGTTCTTAGTTTTCCCCATTGCCTGCTCCCTTCTACATCAAATGTTACGTGACTGTTTTTGTAAAAAATTTTCTCATATTTTGGGATTTATTAGTTGCAAATAATTAGGGTGTTACATAAAACGTTGTAGAGGGCGGAGATACGTTACCAACGAGTAGAGAAATTTTCCTACAGCCTTGTTGTGGCGGCCCGACGGCTCCGCCCCTATTTCCATAGTCATCAAATAGTGGTACGGACGGACCAGCCACTAGGGAAGATTCTTCAGAAGCCATTGTTGGGCGCATGGTGTCTTGGGCTGTGGAATTTTCCGAATATGACATTCGGTATGAATCTTGAGGACCCATAAAAGCCCAGCTCTTGGCAGACTTTTTGGTGGAGTTAGGGGAAGACAAAGATGAATATGATGCGGAACATGGCCTATGGACCCTCTCGGTGAATGGCTCCTCCAACACCAAAGGCAGTGGAGCAGGTGTTGTCTTACAATCCCCAACTGGACTAGTTATTAAAGAATCACTGCAGTTCCAATTCAAGGCCAGCAACAACCAAGCTGAATATGAAGCACTTATTGCAGGTTTGTAGATAGCTATTGACCTAGGCGCCAGATGCGTTCAGGCCAAGACCGATTCCCAACTGGTAGCTCGACAGATTGAAGGGTCATACCAAACCAAAGACTCGACCCTAAAAAAATACTTAGCTCGGGTAAATGAGATAACCCAGAACCTGAAATGCTTCTAAGTCGTTCATGTTCCGCGAGCAGCAAATGAACGAGCAGACATTTTGGCCAAGCTGGCCAGTATGGTCAAAGCAGGGAATCTTAAAACGATTGTCCAAGTTGTCTTGGAAGAACCTACCATCCAAGAAACACAACAGATCCTCCAGGTGAGTGAGGTCCAAATTGAAAACACATGGATGACCCCTATAGTTGATTTTCTGAAACAGGGAATTCTACCAGAGAAGCGGCAACAAGCCAAAAAATTACAGGTTCAAGTGGCCAACTACACTTTGATCGACGAACATCTGTACAAGAGGGGTTTCACAGTACCTTTCTTAAAATGCTTAAATGAAGAGCAGGCCAACTACGTTATAAAAGAGCTACACAAAGGAATTTGTGGTCTTCACAGGGGAGTTCGACCATTGGCTACTCGCATCCTCCGAGCGGGTTATTTCTGGCCCACCCTCCGATCCGACTGTTCTGAATTGGTGAAAAAGTGTGACTCCTACTAATGCATCGCCAATCGGATCCATAGCCACCCGGAACCACTGCATGGAATCTTATCGCCTTGGCCTTTTAATACTTGAGGGATGAACATTTTGAGTCCATTTCCTCCAAGCAAAGGACAACTCAAATTTCTCCTAGTAGCCATAGATTTCTTTACCAAGTGGATTGAAGCAGAAGCCCTGGCCACTATAACAGCAGTTAAAGTATAAACTTTTACATGGAAGAACATCATTTGCCGACATGGCCTCCCGCACACCATCATTTCTGACAACGGTCAGCAATTCGCAGATAAGTACTTTGTAGAGTTCTGTGAAAACTTGGGCATCAAAAGGAAGTTCTCTTCCGTCGAACATCCACAAACCAACACTCAAGCTGAGGCAGCGAACAAGGTCATCCTTCAGCAACTCAGGAAATGACTCGGGTAGGCTAAGTGTCAATGGGCAGATGAGTTACACGGAATTCTCTAGGCCTACCACACCACTCCATATTCTTCCACCCATGAAACTCCATTCTGACTCACTTACGGAGCTGATACCATGATACCCGTCGAACTAGGAGAACCTACTCTCTAACACCTTACCCATGATGAGGGCATGAACAATGCAAAAAAGAGAGAGGACCTAGACCTTAGTCTAGAAGAACGAGATATTACGTACGTCAAGATTCAAGCGGCCAAGCACAAAACCGACCAGAAATGGAATTCTCTCCTCCGACCCAGACCTTTCAAGAAAGGCGACCTTGTCTTACGCACTGCAGACAACAATAGGAAAGTATGAGAAGACGGAAAGCTTGTAGATTCCTTGGAAGGACCATATCGAATCAAAGAAGCACTCAAAAAATGAGCATACCATATAGAAGAATTGTCAGGGAAGGAACTGCCTAGAACTTGGAACGTAACTCATTTAAAGTTTTATTTCAGTTAAATAGTTTGTTTTCTTGGGCACTCATTTTCCTACCTGAGGGCCTTTTCCCACTGGGTTTTTCCCTCAGGAGGTTTTAACGAGGCCCCCTATTTATTTTTTAATAAAGGCTTTCATATATTTCAATAAAGACAAAGTTAAAACATCATGAAAAGCTCGAGCGCGGAATCGATCCCTAAGCATACGCTTTTCGAAGACTTGAATTCATTCAAGTGAAGCCCGAGCATAGAATCGATCCCTCGGCATACAATTTTTGAAGACTTGAATTCGTTCAAGTGAAGCCCGAGCGTAGAATCGATCCCTCGGCATACAATTTTTGAAGACTTGAATTTGTTCAAGCGAAGGCCGAGCGCGGAATCGATCCTTTGGCATACGATTTTCGAAGACTTGAATTCGTTCAAGTGAAGCCTGAGCGCGGAATCGATGCCTCGGCTTACGATTTTCAAAGATTTGAATTCGTTCAAGTGAAGCCCGAGCGCGGAATCGATCCCTCAGCATACGCTTATGCTTTTTGAAGACTTGAATTCGTTCAAGTGAAGCCCGAGCACGGAATCGATCCCTCGGCATACAATTTTCGAAGACTTGAATTCGTTCAAGTGAAGCGCAAGTGCAGAATCGATCCCTCGGCATACGATTTTTGAAGACTTGAATTCGTTCAAGTGAAGCTCGAGTGCGGAATCGATCCCTCGGCATACGATTTTCGAAGACTTGAATTCGTTCAAGTGAAGCCCGAGCGCGGAATCGATCCCTCGGCATATAATTTTTGAAGACTTGAATTCGTTCAAGAGAAGCCCGAGCATGGAATCGATCCCTCGGCATATGATTTTCGAAGACTTGAATTTGTTCAAGTGAAGCCTGAGCGTGGAATCGATCCCTCAGTATACGATTTTTGAAGACTTGAATTCGTTCAAGTAAAGCCCAGGCGCGGAATCGATCCCTCGACATACGATTTCAAAGGATTGGATCACCCTATTTACATAGTGAACCAGAGCACAAGGCTAATCTCACGATCAATGACTTACAAATTTAAAACCGTCCAAGCGTTATATGAAGAAAAAAAATTCAATTACTCCCCAATAAGACCAAATGATAGAAAAGGAGTGTGCAGAGATACGACAAATTAATTTTACCAATCTTACATACAAGCATAGGGCAGAAAAGAAATGAAATGAGTCTCTAAGACTTCTCTACTTAGATACTCCTCTTTCCTCATTTCTGACCGCTTCCTCCTGCTCGCCCTCTGCATCGAGTGGAGACACAATGTGGCCATCTACAACCACTTTAAAGGGGTTGAGACCTTTAGTATTTAGTACAACAACAGGGTTCAGAATGGTAATCTGTTCCTGACACAGTTGGAATGCGCTAACATACTTCATAGGTGGTATCTCTCTCCGCAGCAATCAGACTCTCTTCCATCTCTTTTTGCAGAGCCTCTGGCTTCGATCGGGCCACCTGTAGCTCCCTCTCCAAAGCAAGCTTTTTGAGCGATAGAGCGTTATATGTATCCTTGATCTCTGATATTTTCCTGTCCTAATAGGAGCATCTCTCCTCCGCGGTAGACAGTTGTAACTCTGCCCAATCTCACCCTGCTCTAGTGGCTTTCAAATCTTCCTCAAGATTAGCTAGCTTTGACCTCGCTGAATCCCGTTCTTCTTGAGTGATGTTTAATTCTAATTCTGATCGTTGTAAAACCGATCTCAAGGCGTCGCGTTCCCGAGTCAATGCCTCCACCACCTTATCTTGATCAGCAATTCATTTTTCGACGGCCCGAGACAACGAGGTCGCTCGAAGCCCGTACATCTCCACAGCTTGACACATGGACACAAGGTCAGAAGAGGCGAATCTTTCCTTATCTTCCCCAAAATAGATAGTGTGATCCACAAACTATGAAACGGGGAAATATCTATCCCAAAGTGAATGAACTGGACCCCTAGCTATACCCAAGGAATCGTAATTAACTCCTCCTCGAGACTTTTATTCGGGGCGACATCATTCGAAAGAGTCCTGGTGATGTACTCCACGGATAGGAAGCGACCTGGCTCAGACATAGCACTCTTGTTGGCCCCCGAAGCCTCCCCACTAGCCACGAAGCTAGCACCCCTAAAATCCTTTTTATCCTCGCCGACGGAATCACTAGTAATCATCAGAGGAGGGCAAGATTCGGGCAATCCAACATCCCCTGCTACCACCGGTTGAAGTCTTGGTCTCTTAGTCACCACCCTCGCGATGCATCTCTCGGTAATGCCTCATCAAATCCTTAAGTGTCAACTTGCGAGGAGCCATGTCACCTGCCCACAAGCACGAAATACACGGTCAGAGACACATAAAAAAATAAATGGCTCAGTCGGTAACAGACGAATTTACGTTACTCCATAAGTTTTTGTTAATATTCCGAACGAGGAGCACACTCAGGACAAGAAGCATGCCCCTCGACACATACAATAAACCCCGAGTCTTATACGAAGTAAGACTTCCAGACACACGCGCATATGAAATAGGTAATAAACACAAAGATTAAACTATAGATAAAGAATCGAATCCAACAAATGCAGCTTTCATTAAAATACTTTGTTCATCCATTATAAGTGAAGGATACATATTCAAAAAAAATAATGAAAAAACAAAAATAACTAGGGGAGGGAATTATTAGCAGTTGAGGTCTCGGTTTCGGTCTCGACACGACGTTCTTTTTCAACACCGACGGCAGCATCAGTAACTATCTTGCCATCCATAATAACGCGGAATGGGCTGACACCTTCCTAGTTCAGTTTCAAAGTCAGATTCACTAGCTGTATCTGCTGCTGACATAGTTCAAAAGCTATCACGTACTTTTTCGACACCTCTCCCACCAGAAAAGCCTTATAAGACTCCTTCTCCTCTCTCTCCTTCTCCAGGGCCAACTCCAACTCTTTCAGCTTCTTGTCCACCTCTTCTTTGCTCCCACAAACTAAATCGTAAGCTTCCTCAATTGAGCTTAGTTTCTTAGTCAAAAAGCCGCACCGCTCGGTCACAGTAATCAGCTTCTCCTCAGCCAGCTCTCATCCTTTCCGAGTCTCGGATAACTCATCCTTAGCCTGCTGCAACTCGTTGACCATTCCCCCAATTTCCATTCGGGCACTGTCAAGCTGCAGGATAGAGAAATCCCAGGACTGCTATAGCTGGTCTTTTTCCTGAAGAAAAGCGGCCCTCTCTGCCTTCAACACCACCAGCTCTTTCTCTTGTTCAACAAACCTTTTCTCCAGAAACTGAGTCATCGATGTCAACTGGAGGTTGAACATCTCGACGGCCCGACATAGGGAAGGCGCGTTCGAGCCCTCAAACTTCTTTTCATCTTCCTCGAAGACTACGGTTCGATCCATAAAACCCGGTACAGGGAATCGAACGTTCTATAAGGACCACGCAGGATTTTGGGTACCAGACAACAACTCATTCGTAAAACTCTCCCACCTCTTATCTTCAAGCTCTATTGCACATGGAAGAGTAGCAGCAATCCGCTCTGCTGACACCTTCTTGACAGAGACAGTTCTATCTGGCCTTTAAGACGCTCGCCTCCGAAACTCAGGAATTTCCTCTTCTGACTCGGGGCTATCGGATACCATAATACGAGACGCCTTCGCCCGTAGTTGATCTTCGATGCGCCTAGGGGAGACAGAATGGCTCACCCCAATTGCCTCTGACCCTGCCTCTCCTTGTAGCTGCGTAGTCTGGGACCTCTTAAATTGTCGCCCCGCCTCCATCTCCAACTGTGAAGAAGTCGGAACCATAGAGATAGGGACAGCATTGGTAATAACTTGGGCAGAATCCTCGGGGACAACAAAGTTTTCACATTTCTGGGGCATCCTCTTACTCCCGCCTGCTCGAGTACCCTTCCCAGGATAGTGCTTCTTCAGATCCTTCATGAAAAGCTTCTCGGGAGCCATATCAGTTGCACAAGTAACATACACTCAGTAAAATAAAAACAAAAAGGGAGAAATTGTAAAACACAAAACACGATAGCAATAAGAACCACTCTCACCTATCCAGGCGTCGAGAGAATCTGGGTAAGGGGAAAAGGCAATCAAGGCCTAAGAGCTAAAGAAAATTACCAAGTCATCCGACAAAAATTTAGCGTCGGTTCTCTCGGACAAACTCAGGTCGTCCCAAGATACGCGAAATTGAACTGGATCACGAGTCCAGTATAGTGGAAAACAAGGTCGGGAATCAGGGTAATGTAAAAAATCTTCCCCAGGTGGATCCAGTCCCACTCGGATTTTGAAGAAGCCCATTTTGAAATTTTTGTAGGACTGGTCGAAAGCCCTAATAAGATTACGACGAGCAACGTCGTTCAAGGAAATCCACCCCCCTGGTGTCCTAGCTTTAGGGATTTTTGCATTAAAGAAATAAAAAAGAGAGAAACTGAAAGGGTGCAACCAAAATGCTCGCATAAAATCTCGAACGCCCATACAAACGCCCAGTCGTTCGGATGCAATTAGGTGGGAGCGATGTTCAATGCATATAATACCCCAATTTGAAAATCGTAAAAGGGAAAGGAAAGATGGAATCGGGAAAAGAAAGTCTCATACACAAAGGTAAAGTCTAACTTGCTAGGATCCCTATGCTCATGACAAACCCTATCAAGCTCGAAACAGCAAGTACACTCCATATTTTGGGCAAGAGTGCAGTGGTTGAAGGTCCCCGACGCCCATAACTGGGCCACAGAATCCTCATTTTGAAGAGACGAAGAAATGAGCAGCACCTCGTCTTTCACCTAATCATAATCTCTATCCATAGATACACTACACGACCCTCACAGACAAAGAAAACTTGAAATAAAGAGAGGAACTGACCTGGCAAAAGGAAATCCTAGCAAAGTCAAGGGCGCAAGTGTAAAAACAGAAGTCACAACAAGAGGCGCACAAAACTATATGTTACTAAGGTCAAGGGTAAAAAGAGATATAGAAAATCTGAAAGTTTGGAAAGGAAGAAAGGAAATGAATTTATAAGAGAAAAACTCCCTTTTTCACCATACCCCTTAATCCAACAGTGAGAAGACCAAGGGGTGGGAAGGAAGGATGGACACGATGCATCTAAAGGATGATTCCCCCAGGGAAAGCCACGTGGCACGGAATCCAACGGTAAAAATTTGAAGCTCTCAAATCAACAGATATGACGCTTTAAGATAACTTTAGGTGAAGCGACGCACTCTTAAATGGCCTGGGGGTACAAAAACAGCACAATCATAACAAGCGCATGCTCCCATAACCTCGTAAAGACAAATGGCAGTTATCATTCTTATGCCACGTCACCGAACCTCGTTTCACCTGGAGCTCCTCATTCGGAAATGAAGACCTTCCTCACCCCAAACTCATCATTCAGAAATGAAGACCTTCCTCACCCAGAAATGAAGACCTTCCTCACTTGAAGTCCCTCACCCGGAACTCCTCATTCGGAAATAAAGACCTTCCTCACCCGGAGCTCCTCATTCAGAAATGAAGACCTTCCTTACTTGAAGTCCCTCACCCGGAACTCCTCATTCGAAAATGAATACCTTCCTCACCCGGAAAGAGGTAACTTCATTGTTTCATCAACTCAAGCATCTTACAAGTGGTGACACATATGACAAATCAAAGAGGGATTTCTTGACTTGTATTTAAACCACTTCACCTGGCCTTACACCCAAGGCTCGTGGTTAAGGGGCTCCTGTTCCCCCTCAATATAATAGGTGGTCCCCACCAATCCCTCATATCTCTCTCTAATATTAAAATAATAGATTAGTTTACATTTTAAGCTATTGGGCCGAAGCCCACCTGATGACTTTTGTATAAAAGCACACGTTATTCATATTGTAACCTAAGTGACACATTATAGAGATTAATAAACCTAACTCCTAGGAGTATTTTCCTAGAGTTTTGTGCCCTAAACTCTGTGTGAACACCTTTCACAGCAACTAGATCCGCTCGTATAATAATTCTGGACCCTTTGTGTTATATTTGATGTTTTTTAAATTTGGCATATTCTCCTACTCCTACAGGGACCAATTTCCATATCACATGCCTCTCCCTCTTTCTCTTTATATATATATATATATATATATATATATATATATGTATATATAATGTTTTCTTTCTTGCAGCATGGGAGGAATAAAATTTTGCTAATGATATTGATCAAAGGAGACCACCAAGAACAAAATGAATGATTACACATGATATGCAAGGGCTATCTAAACAATAGAATTGTTACTGTGTGTATTTCATGTTTATTTTTAGCTTAAGTAGCTATAATGTGTTTTGATATTCCTATTATATTAAAAAATCATTAATTTATGAAAGGTGGTTAATAGGGTAAATTGTTTAGTTTGATTAACCTAAGATTTTCCTCATGGATTGCTTTGACTGTTCGCATTGTGATTACTAGATGTTAATAATTAAATGGTGAACAAATAATTAATTGTAGATGCTATCGGGATTATATAGGAGTTATATCTTTCTGATTGGTGCTTTATTTAGATGCTATATATCAAGATGGAAAATGAACTTCCAAAATTTGAACATGGCTTTGTTCCAAGCTGAAGTTGAAAGCATTGTGAGGAAAAGAGGACTATCATAATTCTGCACTAAATTTTTAGCATTTTAAAAAGTATATTAGTGCGTGCAAACAACAAAAAGAGTAGTTATAATATAGGACTTAATGTTTTATGCTGTGTTTAACGTGGGAGTTGATGTCCCACATGATTTTTGCGTGGAAGAAAATGATGTGGAAAACAGTGTCCTACAAGACATTCTGGTTTTAGTGTGAGACTATGTCTCATGATAGTCTCATACTAGATTCAACAATTATTGTAGTCAAAGTTGAGATGAGGAATTCGAATAAGGCTTAAGGGGCCTTTTTTAAGTCCATATAATGCATGTCTATGACCTCCAGGTCGGATCATGTAAACTTCCTCAATGACAACCCTACTAAAGAAGGAATTATTTACGTGAAATTGGTGAATTGGCTAGCCATGAGTCAATGTAGTGGTGAGAATAAGACAACAATGACAGGTTTGATCACTAGGCAAAAAGTTTCCAAATAATCTAAACCTGTGGACAGTGCCATAGTTTTTTATTAACCCAAAAAGCCAATTTTCACCCTGTGTCCTAATGATGTGGTGGCAGAGAAATAAGGGACTAGGTTTTGTTCCTCGTCGAGGTTGAGAATTCTTATTCTTTCATGGTCGTGTGTCAGTGTTCTATGATGAGAGCTTACTTGAGGTTAAAAGGAGTAGCGGATGCAAGGAGGGGTATGGAGAAGACATGAGGCTTTACAATTCTAGATTTGGAGTGTGTCTGCATTGGGTGTATGGATTAGTTTGGAGAAGGTGGAACGCGGGTGATGCACAGGAGTAGTTATGAACTTGCATTAAAAGTTACATTTTTACTAAAAACATTTACAGTTTGTATCTTTTAGTTGTTACGGTGGTTGGAGGGTTGTAATTACATAGACAGTAACTCGTAATTGTTTAACAAAACTAGTCGTGAAACTAATTGAATTGTATTATAAGAAATATAATATGAGTATTAAGTATAAATTATTTTTTGTTGGATTATTTTATTAAGTAAATGGTTATTTTCTGGTTAACTATTAAATGATTATTCGTAATGAATACACTAATTAAATAATTAGATAATAAAATAATTGAAGAGAATAACTTATTATTTATTTAAAAATATGCTAAATTTGAAAATAAGTTATTGGCGGTTATCTTTTATTTCAAAGAAACGAAAGTAATATAGCTAGCTTTTGCTCTTTTTATTTTCTATTCATCAAATACTTTTATTAGTTTATTATGTATTTTCTTTTGGAGGATTATTAATTAATTTATTATGTCAAACCTCTAAGTAAACTATAATAATTGACTAGTCTCGAACAAAGTCCATCTACTCCTTTTTGAAAGGCCATTTTTAAGAATATAGTTAGTTCTTTTTACAAGATTTTTTATAATTTATAATTAATGTGTATTTATTATTTTTAGGTTAAATATGTTTTTCATTTTTGGAATTAGTAAATTTTAATTCATCTCCACAAAATTTTTGCTAGAGTTTTTTTGTCCTTATTAAACTATAGTATTTCAAAAATAGTTTCCATTATTAGAAAGTTATTATCAACAACTGATTTGATTGACAAATCTTCACATAATTCTTTATGATTCTAATTATCTTGTGGATAGATAAAAGGAGCTTTTGAGGTGAAAACACTCAATTTCTCATGGTATTTTTATTAGGGTACGCAATATGTATATTTAAGTTTCATATTGTCATATTTTAAGCATTTTTATTAATAACTTCTGAATTAAAATTGATGGGAAAAGTGAAAGTCCAAATGAAATAATTGAATTAATAAAGGACTACTTCTAAATATTTTATATTAATGAGGATATAAATGTAATAAAATACTAATGAGCGATGAAAACGTAACAAAATTTTTATAGAAACGAAAGTTGAAATTTAGTAATTTTAAAAGGATGAAAAACATATTTAACCCTTATTTTTTTTCTAGATATGTATCCTTATTAATTATTATTTTCTAAAACCACCAAAGTATATTAAAAAAATAAGAATGAGTACAAAGTGTACTCAATAAAAAAATACCTAGTTTCTATGGGCCTAAATGCAAAAAAACACAAGAAGCCACATGATTGTTATATATGTTTAAAAGATGTAATTAACTTTACAATTGTTTATTCTTATTGATCTGTCTGATGTAGTAATAGAACTTCTGGTGTAGGAATTGGGTAGAATCTCTCTCTCAATATTACACCGGTCCAATGAGGATTTGGTATTATCTATCTCAGTTTATTGGGAAATTGAGAGTCTTATAGTTGATTTGTCTAGTTAACACACCAATGTTTCATGTTGATGGGCAAAATAGAGTGTCACCTACGAGGACACTCTAATGCTCAAGTTAGTATCAGGAAATGAACATTGGAGCTTAAGTGTTAGAATAGCGAACGTACCTTAAATTGTAGGGGATACATAATATTTATAGAGTTAGATGTTGGTTGAGTCTTACGTGGTCTGTGTCAGAGCTTTTCCGTAAAGTGTAGGGAAAAACTGATATGCGTAGAGATATTCCTAACATACCCTATAGGTCTAGTGTCGGTATGCCCCTTGTTCATCCGTGAGTTCCACTTAATATCAGATCAATTAAATCTTGACAAGGGGGATCTCATACGGTTTTCCTGGTATGGGCTCTATACCGGCTTGTCTTTTCCGTAAAGTGCAGGGAAAAACTGATATGCGTAGAGACATTTCTAACACACCCTATAGGTTTAGTGTCGGTATGTCCCCTGTTCATTCACGAGTTCCACTCAATATCAGATCAGTTAAATCTTGGTAAGGGGGATCTCATACGGTTTTCCTGGTATGGGCTCAATATTGGCTTGTCTTTGATCGTGGACACTAGTTACGAGTTCATTGATATTGGTGTAAAGTTATGGACTTTGGGCTAGTATCAAGCCTAGATCATTTACCCCCCAATCTATTGGAGTAACTTAAGAGTGGCTTCAATAGGCTGACACTAAGTGTTAATGATTCTTTTAGGTTCTGGTGTAATTATTCACATGTATATCAATTATGATGCCAAGATAGAGGTTCCGCGTGTAGTGGGAGTCTAACAGCTTACGACATGGCATTTGGTGATTGATGATGATGTTTTAATGTTGTGCATAGTTTTTATTAATTTGAAATGGTAGGCATGCAGGGTGTAATGATTGCGTATTAACATCCCACAACTTTTCACCCTCTAGGCTCCCTCTATATAAAGGGACCTCTTTTTCCTCATTTGGCACTTGCTTCTAGAAACACTACTTTGATATCGATATAAGCATTTTGCATTCCAGTTCCCTGGCTTGCATAAAGAAAATTGCTCACATTGTCCCTGAAGGCACCCTTCTAACCTTGGTTTTGTAACTTAGCATTATTTCTTAAAGTTTTCTTCTTTCAATATTAGGAAAATAGGGGATGGCAACACGAGTGACGAGTCAGTGGAGGTACTTTCTGAGCCACTACCTCGGCCTTTTATGAAATCTTGGTGTAAGCCGCGGGTTTCTTAAGCGGGCATACATACGTGGGTCAGGATGAGTAGTAAAGAATGTAAAGCGACCTTGCCAAGACTTTCACCCTCTCAAAAGCCTTCATCCCCTAAGATGGAAGGGTTGATTTTTAAGGCACTTCATCTTTATGTAGATACGTTATTTTCTTCCATAGACTCCACATCATCTTCAGATCATATTTGTAAGCGAAATCCTAAATCTCATATATCATCCAAGTCTCTTTCTTGGGATACGAACTCTAACTTTGCCTTTTATTATTATGAAGATATTCCATTCTACCAGTGTGTGCCATTTCTTAAACACGTCGTTCAACCATGTATGATAGAAGGATCCCAACAATTTGAGATAGAAAATGTACAGGTCATAACAGACCATGTGAACATGAATAAGATAGCGAACAACATTAATTGGCTAGCTAAGGAGATAAAGGACCAATATTTCTAGGTGAACTTAGAACAACTATCCATCCCTTCCTACTATGTCGAGTCTCATGACAGTGTGGAATTAGAAGAGATTCCCATCCATTCCTCAGTTGTACATACTGACGGTTTCACCATTGTGGCACCAGTAAGAAGTGATTCAATATGCCATGTACCAAGATCCTGGTATTTATACATGTATGAAATTCTTTTTAGTAAAGTAGGTGTAAAGTTTTCACTCAATGAATTCAAGATAGTGGTGCTATATTTTTTAGACATCGCCCATAACTAGCTTTACCCAAACAGTTAGGGATTAGTGTTGTCTTTGGAAATTCTAGGACGACATTTTCATTTTGATCTAACAGTTTCCATGTTCTTCTAATATGCTCATATTCTTCAGCATGGTAACCCCAACATAAGCTTAAGTTTCATTAACCTTCAGTGTCAGAGTGACATTGTAAGCTTTGAATCTTTCATGGAGTCAGCTAAAACAGCCAGTGTATCTTTCAAGCACTCCTATTATAAGGCTTGCATGAGGCTAGGAAAATCAATCTTTTGGCAAGGCATTGATGGTTCTCCCAAGATCCATACAGGTTAGGTACACCAATATTTCCTTTTGGAGAATGGTGTTTATGTGACTACCGATAATCAATTTTCCCCAAGGCCCCTTCAAGTCATTAAAGCGTTAAACGAGGTGACTCACTTCACACCAATCAAGTGTCTGAGCTTACTAGGGAATATTGATAGGAGGGTGGAATACTTGGTCACCCTTGGTTATGGTCTTATCCCTTTTGATTAAACTTATTTTAGTATATTGGTATTGATTGCTTTCTGATGGTGATTTGATAGTTAGTGATGGGTAAGGTTGTGGATAGTTAAAAATGGTAGTTGAACAAGTTTGGATAAGTCACTCAAAGGATGAAGAATTGATAACTTGATTACTTCTTCATTCATACATAAGGAGATAACATGCCTATTTATAGGCATCCTCCATCACTATAATATTCTCTAGAATGTTCTAGAGATAGTCTTGTCTAGAATATCATAGAAAAGTAAATGATATAAATAGATTTTCCTAGATGTTTCCTAGTAACCTTGTAGAAGATTCTAGAAGGTTCTATAATATTCTAGAAACTTGTATAATATTCTAGAAATTTGTATAATCTTCTAATACTCCTCCTTTATGCAAATTTCTGTAACTCCAAGCATTGAGCGCAACTCTTCAAATTTGGGTCTTGGCAAAGCTTTAGTGAAGATGTCTGCAACTTGATCTTTAGTTGTGCAATACTCAAGCTTGATTTCTTTAGTTCCTTCTGCTTCCCTGATAAAGTGATATTTGATTGCTATGTGTTTTGTTCTGCTATGATGCACTGGATTTTTTGCCATTGCTATAGCTGATTTGTTATCGCAGTAGATTGTAGTAGGCTCTTCTTGTTTTTGTCCCATTTCTTCAAGTATTCTTCGTAGCCATATTGCTTGACTTGTAGTTTCAGCTGCTGCTACATATTATGCTTCTGCTGTTGATTGAGCCACTGTAGCTTGCTTCTTTGAAGCCCAAGAGATTATTCCTGATCCTAGTGAGAATGCATATCCGGATGTGCTTTTCATGTCATCGATTGATCCTGCCCAGTCACTGTCAGTGTAGCCAAGTAGTTTTGAGTTCCCTGAAGTTTGGTACCATATTCCATACTCCTTTGTGCCTTGTAGATATCTTAGGATTCTTTTTGCTGTTCCAAAATGAATTTGGCTTGGGCTTTGCATGAATCTTGAAAGAAGACTTACAGCATACATTATGTCTGGTCGTGTGGCTGTGAGATATAGTAAGCTCCCAATCAAGCTTCTATAATGTGATGCATCAGCTTCTGGTGCTCCATCATTTTTCTTCAATTTCTCATTAGTTACTAGTGGAGTTCCAACAGTCTTGCAGCCATTCATCTTGAATTTGTTGAGTAGTGCTGCGACATACTTCTTTTGTGAGATAAAAATTCCTTCTTTCTTTTGTTTTACCTCTATGCCGAGGAAGTAGTTCATCAAGCCAAGGTCGGTCATGTCAAAGGTCTTCATCATATCTTCTTTGAACTTGACTATCATCTTCATATTGTTCCCTGTGTAGATAAGATCATCCACATACAAGGAGACTATGAGTATATCATACTGACCTTGGAGCTTGGTGTATAAAGTTGACTCACTTTTGCTCCTCCTGAATCCATGATCCATGAAGTATTGATCAATTTTCCTGTACCATGCTCGTGGAGCTTATTTCAATCCATATAGAGCCTTCTTCAATCTTAGCACTTTGCCTTTATTACCTTTGCTAACGAATCCTTGTGGTTGCTCCACATAAATCTCTTCTTGAAGATCACCATTAAGAAAGGCGGATTTTACATCCAATTGATAAATGCTCCATCCTTTTTGGGCAGCAAGAGCAATTAGAGTTCTTATTGTATCCAGACGGGCTACTAGAGCAAATGTCTCGTTGTAGTCAACTCCATATTGTTGTGAGTATCCTTTAGCTACTAGTCTTGCCTTGTACTTTTGTATGGTGCCATCGGGATTAAGCTTCGTCTTATAGATCCGTTTCACCCCAATGATATCTTTATCTGAAGGACAATCTGCTAACTCCCATGTATTATTTTTCTCAATCATCTTGATCTCTTCTTCCATTGCTTTCACCCATACATCTTGTTTTGATGCTGCTTCAAAGCTTTCTGGTTCAGTTATAGCCAGGTTGCAGGTTTCGTAGATATCGACCAAGGATCTAACTCGTCTCGGAGTAGACTCTGGTGAGGAAATTTGGTGTTGTAGCTGTGAAGAGCTCTCACTTGAATCTTCTTCAATTTCTTGAGGTTGCTGCATTGGTATGGAAATGTTTTTCTCTACCTTTTCATCTTTCCAATTCCAAGCAGCATTTTCATCAACCTCCACATCTCGACTAATAGTGAGCTTTTTGGTTTCCAAGTTATAGACTCGATATCCTTTTGATTGTGTGCTATACCCCAAGAAAATACCTCGTACAGTTTTGTCTTCTAGTTTGTGTCTCTTTTCTTCTGGAACATGTATGTAGCATACAGATCCAAAAACTCTTAAGTGTTTTGCTGATGGTTTCTGGTCGCTCCAAGCTTCAATTGGTGTTTTATCTTGGACAGCCTTCGTTGGACATCTGTTAAGTATGTATACTGCAGTATAAACTGCTTCAGCCCAGAACGTGTTTGGTAATTCTTTCTCCTTTAACATTGCTCTCGCCATCTCCATTACCGTGCGATTTTTCCTTTCAGATACTCCATTTTGTTGTGGAGTATAGGTGACAGTAAGCTGGCGCTTAATGCCTTCATCCTCACAGAATTTATCAAATTCATGTGAGGTGTACTCTTTACCTCGGTCACTCCTTAATATTTTGATCTCTTTTCCACTTTGTTTCTCGACAAGGGCCTTGAACTTTTTGAATATTCCAAATACTTCTGATTTGGCTTTGATGAAATAGACCCAAGTCATTCTAGAGAAGTCATCAATGAAAAGGATAAAGTACCTGTTGTTGTGAAGCGACGGTGTTCGCATTGGTCCACAAATATCTGTGTGAATCAGCTCCAATAAGTCTTTTGCTCTCCAAGCTTTCCCAGATGAAAATGGTTGTCGATGTTGCTTACCAAGCAAACATCCTTCACAGGCTTCATTATTTTCTTCAAGTCTTGGAAGATCTTTCATCATATTCTTCTGGTATAAAAGCTTTAAGGCATGAATATTAAAGTGCCCAAACCTTCGATGCCAAAGCTTGGAGGTATCAACTTCTACTTTCATGGCAATGTTAATGCCTTGCTTGAAGCTTATTGGGAAACTTCTGTTACTTTTCCCCATCTTCACTTGGCCAATTTCTATCTTTTTACTATCATATATTTTGCATGTGTCCCCTTGGAAATGGAGAGAATAACCTTTCTCCATCATTTGACCAATACTCAAGAGATTTTCTTTGAGGTTAGGGACTAATAGGACGTCAGAAATAAGTTTCGTACCTTTCTTTGTTTCTACCATAACAGTACCTTTCCCTTCTAATTCAACGATAGTACCGTTCCCCATTCGAACTTTCACTTTGATGGATTTGTCGATATCTTTGAAGATGCTTAGATCTTTGGCCATATGATTGCTACAGCCACTGTCCAAGTACCAGTTTCCACTTGAATTGTTGTTAGAATCTTGAGTAGCATAGAAAAGATGTTGGTCTCGACTATATTCTTCAGCGAAATTTGCTTGATGCTTGTTTTTGTTGCGACAATACCTTTCTATATGTCCAAATTTCTGGCAATGTTGACATTGTGGCTTTCCACGATACCAACAACCTTCTTCAACATGATTTGTTCTCTTACAAATGCTGCATGGAGGATACTTATTTTGATTGTTCCTAGAGAAATTTCTAGAATTCCCTTTGTTTCTAGAAGTTTCTCCATTATTCTTTTTTTCTTCATTCCCTTTATGTTGAGACCATAATTTGAGCTTTGTTTGAAAGGCATTTTCAACTGAGTCTTCATCGTGCCTTTTCAACCTTTGTTCATAAGCTTCAAAGGACCCTACCAACTCTGTTACTGATAGAGTAGATATATCCTTTGTTTGCTCAATAGTTGTCATAATTGGATCATATTTTCATGTAACAGTGATAAGTAATTTTTCAACAATTTTCTTGTCAGAAATATTTTCCCCATAAGCTCTCATTTGATTTACTATTTCTTTTATCTTGGAATAGTAATCCTTTACGGTTTCAGACTCTTTCATTTTCAATAATTCAAACTCTCGCCGTAGAGTTTGAAGTTTTACGATACGTACCTTTTCACTTCCTTCAAACTCCTCCTGTAACGTAGTCCATGCTTCTTTTGCTGTGGTAGCACCCATTATTCTTGGAAAGATAGTATCAGTCACAGCTTGTTGTAGAGTAAATAAGGCCTTCGAATCTTTTTGCTTATTCTCCTTTAGTTCTTTTCGTTGAGCTGCAGTAAGAGATGAAAGATCTGTTGGAGTAGTGAATCCTTCTTCTACAATTTCCCATAAATCTTGGAAGGTGAAGTATGTCTTCATTTTCGTGCTCCAAAAATCATAATTTTCACCATTGAAAATAGGAACGGGAAGGGATGATAGTTGAGTAGCATTAGCCATTAGTTAAAAAGATGTTGATAGTGGTTGATTGTTGTTTAAGGATAGTATGGTAATGTTTCTACGCCCAATAAATGATCGAACGTAGCTCTGATGCCACTGATGGTGATTTGATAGTTAGTGATGGGTAAGGTTGTGGATAGTTAAAAATGGTAGTTGAACAAGTTTGGATAAGTCACTCAAAGGATGAAGAATTGATAACTTGATTACTTCTTCATTCATACATAAGGAGATAACATGCCTATTTATAGGCATCCTCCATCACTATAATATTCTCTAGAATGTTCTAGAGATAGTCTTGTCTAGAATATCATAGAAAAGTAAATGATATAAATAGATTTTCCTAGATGTTTCCTAGTAACCTTGTAGAAGATTCTAGAAGGTTCTATAATATTCTAGAAACTTGTATAATATTCTAGAAATTTGTATAATCTTCTAATACTTTCTCATACCTTATTTATATGATATACAGGCAGCATGGTTGGAAACGCTTTAGATAAGCTACTAGCCCAAATAGGGAACGCCAACCCTAGAGTAGGTATGGTTGAGAATCAATTCTTCCTTATTGTCATAAAGGCCAAAATCGTGAGCCTCCCAATAGGCAAGGCTACCAAGGTCTACAAAAAATAAGGGTCTACTCCTAAGAAAAAAGAGATATTATCAGGATGGTGAGGGAGGATCCGAAGGTAAGAAGTCAAGGACGATATCTGGCATGTTCAAGAATGTTGAGAAGACTCGAGACAAAAAGAAAAAGGCTGATGAAGTTGGTGAACCTATTCCTATTGAGGTGACACATGCAATGAAAATATCCAGACACTTACTATTTACTTCGACATGGCTAGTGGTTGAGATTACATCCATTTTCTTAAGTTGATTGAGGATTATGCCAACTACAGTATGTCGTTACTACTAAAGGATGACTTAAATGAAGAGGAATTGAAGTATGTCTACTCCGGTGCCATTTGGTTCGGATTAAAGAGTCTGAATGTCTTGCACTCTTTGTATAAAAAACATGGGACTTTTATCGAGGTGTAGATTTTGAAAAAGGAAAGGAAACGTCTATAAGAGGACCAAGTAAAGGTCCATAGGCCAAACCAAGACCTTCATGCTAAGAATGCAGAGCTTGAGAAGATGGTGTTATAACTAACAACATCATAGTAGAGAGCTAGGGATGAGCTTAAGGCCATGAAAAAAAAGATCGATTAACTTTAGGCTAAGCGTGATGATCTTGTCGTGCTTAGAGATGAAAATGAAAATTTGAAAAAGCTAGTTAAAGACAAAAAATTTAGAACAAGCAGAATGTCGAAATCTTTAGTTAAGCCTCTATAGAGGTATTCAGTAGTGTTGTTCATGAACTCATCTATCAAAATCGTGGTTATACGCTAAACACCAATAGGATTGGAATCTTTCATCAATTTTAGGATGGTGATTTAGTTGTAGAACACAATGAGGTGCTATATGAGCCAGTGGATGAGCTATTCCAACTTATGTTTTTTTTTTAAGGGTTACGTTATGTAAATGGACGAGGAGTTTAGGTCACTTGTCCAGACTAAGGTTAGGGGAAGAAGAAAGATGAAGCTGCCAATGTCGACAACAAATCTCCTCAAGCGTAATTATTTTCTTACACTTTGGTTTTCTGTATAACTTGTGTCGGAATTGACTCCAATTGTATTTTGGGTCGTTATTATCATGTTTCTAAGAATCCCTATGGCCATTTTACCTATTTTTTTGTTTTATTTATTACACCGGGCAATAGACACATGATTTCTTAAATGACAATACTTACATTTTGAGAATATGAACTCTTCTGAACAATTTCTCTAGAGACCGGTTTATTAGTATAGGGCGAATTATTTTCTGGTTTAGTCATAAGTTAAAAATAATTTTCTAATTTTCAACTATACTTTTGACCGATGTTATCTTCTCATGTCAAGTAACTAATCCCGCCCTTGTAGGGGTAGATGGTTTAAAAATACATGACTTTCACCAGATAGATTTATTTATATCGGCTAACGTATTTTATTTTTGCCTCACACCCACCCTAAAAAAATTAAAAATAAAAAGTGTAAGGTCTTGATAACATCTTTTGGTGTTTTAAAGGAGGAAAGGGAAAATTTTGACATTTAGGATAAGACCAACTTGATCAATATAGTACACTCCATGAGACAAGAACGGGGATACTCCAAATTTGACAATCTTGACTTCAGCATTCTTACCACTGGATCCTACAACTTCATAGAATTTAGACCTCCACCAATCATTAAACCCAAATATTTAGATGGAAAGGACTCAAATTTGCACCCTTAAATTTAGGTCGCCACCTTTAACCAATAAGAATAAACATTTATTCCTATCACAAAGATGTCCTCATAATTGACTCTCAAACTAAAGCGTAAATGGGAAGTTAGCATGATTCTCTTAACTACTAACACATTTCTATATTCTACTTCCCTAAAGTGGTATCTATATTCTTTAGGATAAACTGCATGAAAATATATGGTGAGACCTTTTTTATTTGGGATAAGGTGCTGTAGATCTCCCACCTAGAATTTATGTAATGAAATATTATGTATGCTTGTTATTTGATTAATGTTACTTTTTATTCTTATCCCTTTATGCTTGCTTTCCATGGCACTACAAAAAAAAAACAACATCAACGACAAGCAAACGACATAACTAATCATTAGGATTCCATTGTTGATGGGTCCAACAACAGACATAGCAACGTTACCATTCCCTTCTTTAAACCTGGTGTCGCTAATCATTTTAGCGGTGCCAAATGAATTATACGGCTGCTTAGCCACCAAAAATATACGTCTCAGACATAAATTTGTCTGTCGTTGATCTCTTAACCCCACAGGTCACTTTTTAAAATGTTGGTGTGTGTAGTGGCTACCCTAGTGTCGCCTTTAATAGCATTGCTAGAGATTGTAATAAAGCATGTCGCTAAAGCGGTGGTAAAGCCTAGGGTAGGTTTCAATAGTCATAAAATTTAGCGATTGACATTATGGTTGTCGCTATGGTGGGTAGCTAAAACTACATTAGCAACAACTAGGTACAGTCGCTACATTTGGGTAACTATAATTACATTTAGCGACAACATCCATGTCATCACTACAGTGTTAGGGAACCCTATCAGGTCAGATAGCGGAATACAAGGATTCCCATAACGTCTTAGAAATCTTCATGTTTCAAATCAAACATAGAGATATAAAAATTTGTTTATAATCACCTCTTGTAGCATAGTAGAAGACTTTGAAGCAATAGTAGCTTCGCCTTTAAGGAGTCCACGCAAGCACTCCCGTCAGATTTCGCACTTCTGAGTGCTAGTTCGTTAGAGCAGGGCCTTTGCAACATTATAGAATTTTTATTTGTATCACAAGAGTGTGACCGATGAGTATCTTACGCTCTATTTATAAGCTCAAGTCTAACCTAATAAGCATACTTTAGTGAATGGGCTATTTACTCATTTTAAATAATAGTTTTTTCTAGTCAAATGAAAATAACAATTATTCTTTAGTGGGTTTACTCTATGTGTGTGACCCTTTAGGAAATATATATGGTTTATAATAAATATAAGCATTTTATATTTAATATAATATAATAAGCGGCATCTAGCAATATATCATTATCCAAATATAAATATCAAAATACCTTAGAAGTGATAAACTTTACATGTTTGGTCCTTTTGTCATGATATCTAATTGGGCCCAAGGTATGGTCATCGTCATCCTTGTATGACCCAATTCATTTTACTTGATTCCAAAGCAAACTTTTCTTAAATAAATATCTAATATTTATTTTCCTAGCATGACCATGCATTTTCTTAAGTCTTACTTCATCAAGTGATCCATAGATATCACTTATGTCAGATAGGAGAGGCAAATCTCATCTACATCACTCACATCCCTTTACATGATTTATTTGTTGTCTAATTATAATGTTTAGGATTACATTGTTACAGATGATGTTTGATTGTATTAAAATAAAAAACTTCTCTTGTAGGAATGTAGTGACTTCAGGTCAAAGGAATACATATATCATTATCACGTTGAGAACCGTTTATGACATTCATGTAATGATCTATGCGATGTTCTCATGGTGGGTCCGTCCAGTACATTATTATTCTTAATGCATACCCATGTGAAGACTTAATACTATTCATATCTATGATTTATGAGATTAGATCATCAGTACACTTACACACTAGTCTTAACATATTTATATGTCCCCATATAAATACTTGACTAGGGATAGTTTAAGATAGTTCTCATATTGACCTACTATTCAAAGGACTAATAAAGGTTGTTAAACTATTTTAAATAAATGCCTTATTCAAAGTGACACATCCTATATAGGCTCTAAGTGTATATTTCCAACATACAACGGGTATCTAAAACTACATTAGCGACGACCTTAGTGTCGCCACTATAATGGAGTAACTACAATTGCTTTTAACAATAGGCTAGTGGCCATCGTTGCCACCGTCACCAATTTTTTCATGTTATTTCTATTTTATGGGTTTTATGTTATCAATAAAAGCATAAATTATTATCCAAAAATTAAATTTTCTATAACTTCTCAATTAAGACAATAGTTATTATGCTAAATGATAAAATTATTAACAAGTGAATAATCAAAATCTTTATATACACAACAAAATGTCAAAAATCATTGCATAACGTGTACAAACTAGACAATATTTAATAGAATGTCAAGTGGAAGGGGGAGAGAGGTGGTGTTGGTGTTGGGAAGAAGTAGATGTAGGAGGGCCAACGCATGCCATAAGTTGTGAAAACATCTCCTTATGTCGCATTAGGGTATCATTGATCCTTTGTTTCCCCTCCAACATCGTCTCATGCATCTGCTGGAGAGTCATTGCATGCACATTCTTCTCAACAAGCTCCTTGTTTAAGTTCTCAATAACCTGAACATAGTTTGGTAGAGAAGTCGACAAGGAAGGGCAATGTGAAGAGGACACAAACTCCCTAACGAGTTTTTTGAGGTTGAACATGTTCCCTTTCTTGTTTTTACCTATGATAAGCTCTAGGTAAAGAGTGTTGTCATTTGTAGAGATAAAGGCCAATGCCTTTCCGTCTAACTTCCTAGTAGTTATATGGCGATTTGTGCCTCCATCTCAGTTTTCTTTGCCTTATAAGCCTTCTGCACATTTCAAATAATAAAAATTAGTAAACTATATATTTAAAGTTTATAATTTTAAAAAAATGGTAGAATTTCCCTTATAAATAGGAGAAACCAAAATTTTTAAAATCCATGCAAAATAACCAAAAAGGTTCCTAATATAATTTATAATTACAATTACAATCAGAATAATTACCCCAAGTTACTAGCCAAAGTTTGATGTACACTTTTCAATTGCAATTACATCTAGAATAACATTAAAGTGTTTTTCATTGCACTATATGTTCTAAGTTGGCATCCAAATTCAAATAGGATATAAAACTCCTAATAGCCATATATTCATAATTACACTACATATAATTGTCCTAATTTAGCAATTAATTAACTTACCATAATATCGTTGACCTTATCATTAACCAATTACTAGCCTTATTCTTCTTAGTCCACTCCATTAGACTATAGGTTGTGGAAGGGGAGGTGATGCATCTCTTTATCCTGTAAAATATAAAACATTCCTAATTAATAGTTCATTGTAGGGAGAAATTACTAATTAATTCTAATTATTTAACACAACACTTACTATTTTCTTCTAGTGTGCAACCACAAAAATAAAACTACTAGTATAGATAAGGGGCCTGGCATTAACTGTTTGGTTAGCCTTATTCCTCCCGCTTATTTGCATAAATTTTTTCATTCCATTTCTTGTGCATCCCCTCCCACTGGGTGTCCCCATTCCGCTCAAGCATGGTGTTAAATTTGTAGTATTTGTAAAGAATACTCTTGATGTTGTTTTTGATATTAATCCCGAACACAGGGAATTTTGGGGACGAAATTCCTAAAAGGAGGGGAGAGTGTAACACCCCTGATTTTTAGGGAAAATCCCTGAGGTCTTAGACTTGTGAGGTCTAGCTTATGTGGTGTCTTTTCTATGAAAATTAGGCTTCAGCCAATATTTTGCCCTAATTATATAGGTGTGTGGTAGTGATGAGCTAAGACTCCCAAGGACTATGGTAACCCTGTTGGAAATTCTTTTGGACTAAAGTAAAGGGTTTATTAAAAAAATGCCACTAGAAAAAAGGTTTTCACAGAAAATATAAACTAAATGCCCGATCTCTCCCGTTTTGAGTTAGTACTTTGTGTCTTGGGTCTAGGACTGAGAATTTGAGACCTTGAGCCATTTTTTAGCCTAATTATTTTTATGAAAATAAATATATCAATTAAGTTTCTTTTCATTTTTTGACAATTTATCATCAGAAATGCTCTAAGTTCCGGTGTTTGAAACCTCGATACCCTTTCTCAGTTAAATTGAATCAGAACCATTTATCAAATCCCCATCATTTTACACAAGATTCCATTAAGTTTACATGCGACCTAATTGGTCTCACATTATTCGAATACATTACATCATTTTGTCCCGCATCGCATCACTTCCCATCACCATATTCCACCACTTCAGTGACCACCTTGTCATATATCTTCCATTCACTTATCAACTCTTTATAGGCATGACACCTTACTAAAATTCAGTCACCCTTTCATTTTCTTCTCTTGGCCACTAAGTTATTCTAAAACCATCACATTTTCTTTCTTTTATTCTCTAAGGCAAAGCTCTCACTCCTTCTCTCTTCCAAACTTTTCCATTTAGCATCCCCATCATTTCCTTCATCTATAAAGATGTTATAGCTTGGTGAAGGAAGGCTTGCCATTCATTCTTTCCTCTTGAAACCAAGGCAAGACAAAGCCATTTTTTATCTTTCTTTCCTTAAAGCCGCAACCACCACCTTTCTTCCCCTTATCTATTTTCTCCCCATGTCTTTATCCTCACACCATCATGTCTCTCTCTTCTTGCATGTTCAGCTTAGAAGTGTTGGTGTATGCACTATGAGCTTTTATGCCTTTCCCATTTGTATCATTTCTTCTACTTATCAATAAAATAAGTATTTTAGTTTAAAATTATTTTAAAATATATTTATCCTTAGAGTAATAGATCATGTGAGAGTTATTCCTAAAATGTCCCTAGTCAAATATTTTTACGTGGGGACATGTAAATACATTAAGACTAATGTGTGAGTGTACTGATGATCTAATCTCACAGATCATAGATATAGATGATATCAAGTCTTCACAAGATACACATTAAGAGTAATGATGTACTAGACAGACCCATCATGAGAACATTGCATGGATCGTTACATGAAAGTCATAAACGATTCTCAATGTAATAATGGTATATGTAGTCCTTTGACCTGAAGTCACTATAATTTCTACATGAGGAGTTTGTTGTTTTCATACAATCAAACGTCTTCTGTAACAAGAGGACTATAAAGGTTGTTGATTCAGTAATGAACAAATTATGTAGAGGGATGTCAGTGATATAGATGGGATTTGTCTATCCTATGTGACAGGAGTGATATCTGTAGGCCACTTGATGGAGTGAGACTAAGAAAATACATGACCATGCTAGAAAGAATAAATATTGGATATTTATTTAGATAAAGTCTATTTCGGTATCAAGTAAAATTAATTGGATCGTGCAATAATGATGCGACCATGCCTTAGGCCCAATTAGGATATCGCGATAAAAGGAACAAACATATAAAATAACTATCGCTTATAGGTTATGTTGATATTAAATAATATTCAGACATAATGATGCATTACTAGATGTTGCTCTTATTTTATATTAATAATAAAATAGTTTATTATTATTATGACTGGGTATTTTACCTATAGGGTCACACACATAGAGTAAGCCTATCAAAAAAATGTTTTATTTTTATTTTAGTTGGACTAAAATAAAGCTATTGGGCCTAACTCATTCAGAATGAGTAAGGAGCCCACTCTTTAAAGAGAACAAATTAGGTCAAATTATAAATAGAGTATAAGATGCTCATAGGCGATTCACCAAAAGAGACACAAATATACAAAAGTTGAAAGAGCTACACGCCATCAAACTAGCATTTGAAAGGTGTAGCATTTCTAGTGGGAATGCTCGTATGGACTCCTAAAGGATGAGGGCTAGGACTGCTTCGATTTTTCTTCAAAAGGTAATCTTAAAACACATAAATTTTATTTTGGTCTTAAGCTTTGAGACACGACGTTTTACAAATCCTATGGGAATCCTTGTTTTTCCCGCTATATATCCAAGAGGGGTTCCCTAACACTGGTATCAAGCCAGGTTACAAAATCATGTTTTTGGCATTTGTTTATGTTTCATGATGATATGTTTTTGTTTTGCAAGAGCTTTTAGAAGATATGATTTGTGAAATTGTCTCTTGTTATAAAGCTTTACATTTTTATTTTACGAAATTATTTTGTGAAACTAGGATTTGAAAACGAACAAGCATGATTATGTTGCTATTTTGGGTTATTGTATGTGATGTATATTATTACAATGATTAATCGCATATATGATATGATCTCTTTTTTTGGGTTTATACATATGCTTTTGAGATATTCTTTATAAATTGTATGGGATGCATGTTATAGAGTTTCTCAATTTTAGTATGTATGTTGTTACCATTTAAATTTGTATGATGTATGAGTTTATGTAATTTTCGTATTTCATACATGTGCTTTTACTCATATTATGGTCATCGTACAAATTGTGAATCAATGAGTTGATCTACGAATATTAATGGTTCATGTTATGGGGTATTGAGTGATAGGTATAAGTGTTAAACCTTGGTCGTTCCTTAATCTAGGGTTCAAGAGTTAAAACCTAAATGGTCGTCATGGAAAGGCATTGCATGTTGGCATAGGCTCAAGTTGAATTCTAGGTTTTGAAACCCTAGATGGCGCTGCCTCCATATGTCTTAACAGCTACATTGTAAAGTGTTCGTAATAAGGAATTAGGGTTTCAAAGTGGTTGAAACCCTAGTCAAAATTTTGGAGTTGTTAATGGTCAGTGGGATGTTTTGGCTAGGAAAGACTGGTACTTAAGTGGTCACACTGAACTCACCTCTCTTTCCTAGGAACCAACCTGACTACAGTACTAATTTTTTGGGTCAGGGCGCTGCCCAGCACCCCGCAAGGGGTGAGACCCTTGTATATTCTTTGCGTAGCGCCTTATTACCGACCCTACGTGTTTAATTACCCATTTTAAAGTTTTAAATTTCTATTAATGGCTATATTAATTAATTAATTAACACGTCCAACGGTGAATTGTTATGATCTTAGATTTTATTTTATTTTTAAATACAGCCTACGTGTTGTGCCTTTCTTTATTCTTGAATTTCTTCTCTCAACCCTTAACTCGTATGTAAAATAAGTTTCTTTATTACATTGTAATCATGAAGAAGCCAACAAGGTGGAGACCTAGAAGAAATATAAAGTGGTGACTCTTGATGGATATGACTTTGAAAGGAACAAAAGAGTGGTGACTCTAGGAGGATGGTGGTTTCAAGAAGTAAGACTTCATGGAGTTAAGGCACCATAGTTCCTTTAGATTTATTTTATTTTATTTTCTAGGAAGACCATAACCATCTCATATTTTTCGTTTGTGTGTTTTGGGGATTATTTTATGTGTTAAAGCGTTTTAATAAAGATGGTAATTTTAAATAACCTAAATCCCTCAAAATAAATATTAAGTTTTAAAACTTCTTTCAATAAGTACACTCATCAATACTAATGTCAATAAATAGTGGGTCTGTCAAAGTAGGGTACTATCATTTATATTAGTAAGACATGATGGGATAATGGTAATATCCAAACTGTTTTATTGGGCTTTAACTTAACTAAGTTTTCAATTGGATTGAATATAACTTAGAGGTGTAAACATTAGGCTAAATATTTATAAGATGAATAATCGGTAATGGTTACTTAACCCAATGTCTAAGAGTTGTATAAAGATATAATTGGAAAGGAGTTTCCTACCTAAATAATTAAGTATTAAGTGATCAGCCAATGTTGACTTAACAATTGATAAAATATGGATCTTAGCCCACTAGAAAATCTTCCAACGATATTTTTTGATTTGTGGAGGATATTTTTTTTAAATCAAAAGGCTGGGAGACATATTTAACTTAAATAAGCACAATTTAAATATGTTTTTGAAAAAGGATACTTACTACATATTTTTTGTTTTAGATAACCATGACGTCAAACACACTTTTGAACCTTTCGTTATGATAATCCTAGACAAGGAAAAATTGTGTGGGTCTAACTTCCTTGATTGGTATAGAAACTTGAGGATTGTCCTCAAACGAGAGAAAAAGCAATATGTCCTGGAAAGTCTAGTTCCGAAACCACCCGCTGTAAATGCCTCTAAAGCTGACAAGGATGCTGATAAGAAGCATCAGGATGATGCTTTAGATGTCCAATGCCTTATGTTGGCTACCATGTCTCTTGAGCTTCAGAAGCAATATGAGCACATGGAGGCTTTCAATATGATTAAAAACTGAATGAAGCTATATCAAGGTCAAGCTGACTAGGAAAGATATGAAGTTTCCTCAGCTCTATTTAGGTGTAGACTTAAAGTGGAAGGTTCTGTAGGACCTCATGTGCTCAAAATAATTGGATACTTAGAGAATCTAGCTAGGCTAGGATTCCTTTTCCCACAGAAGTTATCTACCGATCTCATTTTGAAGTCATTACCTGACATTTTTAAGCCAGACATCATGAATTATAACATGAATACATTGGACAAAACATTGCCAGAGCTACTCAATATGTTGAGGACTACTGAGCCCAATATTTCTCAGGGAAAGGGCAAGGCTATAATGATGGTTAATTTTTGAAAAGGTAAAAAAAAAGGCATGTATAAAGGAAAAGGAAAGGCTGTTACAGGAAAGGGCAAGAAAATTTGGAAAGGAAAGGATAAGCCAAGTACATCTGCCTTAAAACCTATGGACGGGGTGACTAAGGAAGGTAATTGTCACCATTATGGACAAAAGAGACACTAAAAGAGAAACTATCCAAAGTACCTAGAAGAGCTTAAGAAGAAGGGAAGTAAGACTTCCACTTCATGTATTTTTGTTATAGAAATTAACATGTCAACTTCAACATCATAGGTATTAGATACTGGATGTGGATCTCACATTTGTCTTAATGTGTAGGATCAAAGAAGGAGTAAGCACTTAGTGAAGGGCGAGGTAGACCTACATGTTGGAAATGGAGCAAGAGTTGCTGTATTAGCTGTAGGGACTTATTTTTTATCCTTGCCCTTAGGGTTAGTCCTTGAATTGGACAATTGTTATTTTGTTCCGGCAATAAGGAGAAACATTATTTCTGTTTCTTATCTTGATAAGAAATAGTTTTCCTTTATAATAAAGAACAATAGTTGTTCTGTTTATTTAAATGACATGTTTTATTGCTGTGCAAATTTGAGTAATGGATTTTATGTTCTAGATCTTGAAACCCCTATCTATAACGTTAATACAAAAGGGTTAAAACAAATATTTAAACCTAATTTATCTTTGGCATTGCCGCCTAGGACATATAAATGAGAAACACATTTATATGAATCTTGTTTATTGGGGAAGATAACTAAAACCCCATTTACCAGGAAAGGTGAAAAGGCGTTTGATCTTCTTGGCTTGATACATAGTGATGTATGTGGGCCTATAGGGAAAATGGCTAGGGGTGGTTTGAGTTACTTCATCACTTTTAATGATGATTTTAGTAGATATGGATTTGTGTTTCTCATGAAACATAAATCTGAATCCTTTGAAAAGTTCAAGGAGTTTAAGCATGAAGTAGGGAACCAACTTGGCAAGACAATTAAAGCACTTCAATCTGATCTAGGTGGTGAATATTTTAGCCTAAAGTTTGATAAATATCTTAAAGAGTGTAGGATTATATCTCAACTCACTCCCCTTGGAACACCAGAATGGAATAGGGTTTGAGCGGACGAATAGAACCTTGTTGACATGGTTTGATCAATGATGAGTCAAACCGACCTCCCTAACTTCTTCTAGGGACATGCTTTGTTGACAGTAGCTTTCACACTTAACCGTGTTCCATCAAAGGCTGTCATAAAGACATCATATGAGATATGGATTAGGAAACGACCTAGTATGTCTTTTCTCAAGATTTGAGGTTATGAAGCTTATGTTAAGCATCAAAATTCTGACAAACTCAGGCCCAAGTCAATTAAATATCTTTTTGTAGGATAACCAAAAGAAACTAAGGGTTATTATTTCTACAATCCTACCAAGGGCAAAGTGTTTATTGCTTGAAATACCGTATTCTTAGAAAGAGAATTCATCTCTATAAGAATCAGTGAGAGGAAAGTAGAACTTGAAGAAATTCAAGACTCACAAGGCATTAAAAAGCCAATGGTGTAAATGGAGCAAGACCCACAACATATTGTGATAACACCAGCTCTAGTAGCACAAGACTTACGTATATCAGGTAGAATACATCAACAACCTAAAAGATATAGATTTCTTGTAACTCAGGAAGGAGACATATTGCTAATGAATCAAAATGAGCAATGTCTTATGAAGAGGCCATTGCAAGTCTAGAATTTGTGAAATGTCTAGAAGCCATGGAATCTAAAATGGACTCCATGTACACTAATCAAGTTTGGAACTTGGTTGATGCACCTGAAGGGGTAAAACCTATAGGATGTAAGTAGGTTTTCAAAAAGAAAACTAACATGAATGGTAATATAAGTACCTTTAAAGCAAGGTTGGTGGCTAAAGGTTTCAAGCAAATTCATGGTATAACTATGATGAAACTTTCTTCCTAGTTGCTATGTGAAAGTCTATTCAGATTCTGCTTTCTATTGATGCATACCATGATTATGAGATATGGCAAATTGATGTCAAGAATGCTTTTCTTAATGGAAATCTTCTTGAGGAAGTGTACATGACACAACCTGAAGGCTTTGTTAAGCCTGAAGCATCTAGGAAGGTGTGCAAACTGCAACGTTCCATATATAGACTTAAGCAAGCTTCCAAGAGCTGGAATCTTCATTTTGATGAAGCTGTTAAACAATTTGGCTTTACTAAAAATAAGGATGAACCTTGTGTCTACAAGAAGGTTAGTAACTGCATAATTATTTTTCTAGTCCTGTATGTTGATGGCATACTACTTATTAGAAATGATGTTCCTACCCTTCAATCTATGAAGACATGGTTGGGAAGTTGTTTTTCTATGAAAGACTTAGGTGAAGTAACCTACGTGTTGGGAATTAAGATCTAGAGATAGATCAAGAAAACTTCTTGGTCTAAGTCAGAATACATACATAAACAAAATGTTAAAAAGGTTTAACTTACAAGATTCCAAGAAATGAACTTTTCCTATGGCTCATGGCATAATCCTATCAAAGGTTCAATCTCCTTCCATTAAAGAAGAGAAAGAAATGATGAATAAGATTTCGTATGCATTTGCTATTGGATCAATCATGTATGCCATGATATGTACCCGACCAGATGTCTCGTATGCTTTAAGCATGACGAGCAAATACCAGTCTGATCCTTGTGAAAGTCACTGAACTGCTGTCAAGAATATCCTGAAGTACTTAAGAAAATCTAAGAATTCATTCTTGATATATGGAGGGGAAGAAGATCTCATTGTAAAAGGTTACACTAATGCTAGCTTCCAAACTAATAAGGATGACTCAAGATCGCAATATGGGTATGTGTTTTATCTAAATGGTGGCACTGTAAGCCGAAAGAGTTTAAAGTAAAAGACAGTTGTTGATTCTACTACAAAGTCTGAGTATATTGCTGCCTCAAATATTGTAAAAGAGGCATTATGGATTAAGAAGTTCATAACGGAACTTGGGATTGTTCCTAGAATTGTGGACCCTATAAGTCTCTACTGTGACAATAGTTAAGCAATTGCACAAGCTAAGGAACCTAGATCACATCAACAATTCAAGCATATACTTAGGTGTTTTCATCTCATTCGAGAGATCCTTGACTAAGGAGATGTAAAGATATGTAAGGTGCATACCGATGAGAATATTATAGACCCACTCACAAAACCTCTTGCATAACAAAAGCATGAGGGACACACTAGATCCTTAGGCATTAGGAAAATGTCTGATTGGCTCCAGTGTAAGTGGGAGATTATTGGTGTATGCACTATGAGTTTTTATGCTTTTTTTCATTTGTATCATTTTTTCTACTTATCAATAAAATAAGTATTTCAGTTTAAAATTATTTTAAAGCGTATTTATCCTTAGAGTAATAGGTCATATAAAAGTTATTCCTAAAATGTCCCTAATCAAGTATTTACTTGGGGACATGTAAATACATTAAGACTAGTGTATGGGTGTACTGATGATATGATCTCACAGATCATAGATATAGATGATATCAAGTCTTCAAACGGGTACACATTAAGAGTAATGATGTATTGGACAGACCCATCATAAGAACGTTGCATGGATCGTTACATGAATGTCATAAATGATTCTTAATGTGATAATGATATATGTAGTCCTTCAACATGAAGTCACTATCATTTCTACATGAGGAGTTTTGTTGTTTTAATACAATCAAATGTCTTCTGTAATAAGAGGACTATAACGGTTGTGATTAGGAAATGAACAAATTATACAGAGGGATTTGAGTGATGTAGATGGGATTTTTCTCTCCTATGTGACAAGAGTGATATCTGTAAGCCACTTGATGGAGTGAGACTAAGGAAATGCATGACCATGCTCGAAAGAATAAATATTGGATATTTATTCAGATAAAGTATACTCTGGTATCAAGTAAAATAAATTGGGTCGTATAAGGATAACGCGACCATGCCTTAGGCCCAATTAGGATTTTGCGACAAAAGGAACAAACATATAAAATAACTATCGCTTATAGGTTATGTTGATATTAAATAATATTCAGACATGATGATGCATTGCTAGATGGTATTCTTATTTTATATTATTAATAAAATAGTTTATTATTAATATGACCGAGTATTTTACCTATAGGGTCACACACATAGAGTAAGCCTATCAAAAAATGTTTTGTTTTTATTTTAGTTGGACTAAAATAAAGCTATTGGGCCTAACTCATTCAGAATGAGCAAGGAGGCCACTCTTTATAGAGAACAAATTAGGTCAAACATAAGCCTATAAATAAAGCATAAGATGCTCATAGGCGGTTCACCAACAAAGACACAAATGCACAAAAGTTGCAAGAGCTACATGCCCTCAAACTAGCATTTGGAAGGTGTAACATTTCTGGTGGGAGTGCTCGTGTAGACTCCTAAAGGACGAGGCTAGGACTGCTTCAATTTTTCTACAAGAGGTAATCCTAAAATGGATAAATTTTATTTTGGTCTTATGCTTTGAAACACAACGTTTCACAAATCCTATGGGAATCCTTATTTTGCCGCTGCATATCCAAGAGGGGTGCTTTAACTGGAAGACCATAACCCATACATGCAAAGCCTAGAACCAAGAATCATCTTTCACTAGTTTCCTCTAAGATCGTGACCTTCACTACTTCTTCTTCCTAATTTTTCCTTCTTATTTCCACTCCATCCTTCACTAAACATGCATAAATGTGTTTGACCTCCATATGCATGTAAAATTTTTCCAAGAAAACCACCTCCAAGCATTATATTGGCCGTGAGCCACCACCACCCAAAAGCCATCATTTTTCCTCCACCAAAACCACTACCACTTCAACCCAAGTTTTAGCAACTCAAGGACACCATTTGGAGTAGTTTAGAGAAAGGAAAAAGTAAGGAAAAATCAGCCTCCAAGTCTGCCTAAGAAGCCATGTGAAAACCTTAAGGTAAGGGAGGACTTCTCCTTGATCCTTGTTGGAATTTATGCATGCAATGGTGTGGGAACCTCTCTTTGGTTCCCATCACTAAATCAAAGGTAGAAAGGTTTTTGCATATGAAGAATATGTTGAGTTTTGGTTCAGTTTGGAAAATGAATTTTTAAGGCAAGAAAATCCTAAGTTTTATTTAAATTTTCATGAAAAACTTCCATTTTCTACCTTTGATCTTGGTCTAGAATTTCATGTGATTCTCTCCAAATTTTTATTCAAAATAACCATGGTTTTGATGCTGGGATTTTCGTGACCTTGGTAGAATAGAGAGAACCACATTTGATCTTCATGCATGCAAGGATTTAAATGCTAAAAATGAGATTTTAACAATGCATGTATAGGTTCTAGCTTTGCATGGAAATTTTGAATGTTTCATGTTGATTTTAAGTAGATGATAGTTACTGGAATATTGTTTAAAATATTGAGAAAAATGGAATGCCAATAAATTCTACATGCATGTAAATATTCGTATGAAAGATATCTTTTTTAAGCTTGCATATAAAATTTTCTAAGTGCATAAGATGCTGGAATTTTTTAGTAAAGTGGTTGTTGATTTAGAATAAATTATTTAGTGTATTAAATAGTGAAAATGGTGCGGTACTTGCTCATGAAGTTGCATGTAAATTCTTAGGAAGAATTGTGTAAAAATGTCATCTAAAATACTAAGTTTTGGTAGTTTAATATGAGGACTGTAATGCATGTTAAATCCTAGATTTTGCTGCTGGAATATAATGAAATAAATTTGTGTTTTAATAATAATAATTGGTGTGGCATATGTTTGTGGTAATGCTTGTGAAATTTCATGAAAAATAATGGTATGGTTTGCTTTGTATGACAAGTTAATGGTTTTGTGTAAAGCTTTTGGCTAGGTGTGTATACCCCTAAAATTGTTGCATGATGTTGGGAAAAATTTGATGAGTAATACTTATTTAAAATGGTAATGGAAGAATTAGAAAGAAATGGGTTTAATTGATGGTTGAAATTGTGAATTATAATCATTAAGCGATTGAAGTATTTAATTGAATTTGTAATACATTTGATAGCTAAGTGACATTCCAAATCTTGTGTTAGGAATGTGTATGACTTGAATTATGCATGATGGAATGATATATGAGAAAATGAATGAAAGTCTGATAGGGTCCGTGGCAGGAAATTACCTAAGAAACAGGTTTGGATAAAGGTTATAAGGGTGGAGTGTATTGGGATCCTTATGGGGGTATTAATATGTGGTGATATATGCTAGAATATATGTATATGTAATTATGGGTGGAGATGGTGTCTTGGAAAGAACGAGAAGGAACAGAATAAATTGATGAGACTTTGTCCTTAGTCGTCAATAATAAATGATTAAAGGATAAACAAGATAAAAATGGATGAGATGAGGGTTTTTAAGTAAACTATTTTCTAAGTCATAACCATGGATTCATTTTACTTAAAATAATAGGTTTTCAAAAAATTATCCAACTTAGGCTTTTGAATCAACTCTATTGGAATTTCCTAGTAACAATATAATAATTTTGAAGTCTTCGACAAAATCGGTAATTAACTTAAGAAGAATTTTAGACAAGTACTGTTACCTTATCTCAAGAGAATATTTATACACTCAAATTATTTTATCAAATTAAATTCTAGCCTTAAGACGATGCAACAAGATGACATCCACTAAAAAGGTCCAAGGACCAAAATGACAGATTTTCTTATATTCTCAATCCTAACCCTAACTTCTAAAGTGTTCAAGAACATATATTTAGTGAAGATGAGGGACTTGGGAAGGAGTATATGTATGATTATAAACCACTTATGTATTCTGAGTATCCGGCTGCATAGAAAGTGTTAATCTATTAAAGAGTTATTTTATCTACATAATAAATTACTTTTAAGGACATCGATTTCTTTATCTTATTTCCTAAATTTAACCTAAGATATATATATATATATATATATATATATTTACATGAAGTTGATCCTTAAGATATATACAAATAACTAAGTTTGCTAAGTGTAAGTAATTGAGACGCCCAAACCCCCAAATAAAATAGGGGAAAATTTTTCGCGTCCTTGAGAATATTAATAATCCAAATAATTAAAGTGGTGAAACATTTTTCACCAAACCCCTGGATCTAAAATGAACCACTCCCATATATGAAGATATGAGAGGGTGAAACTAAATATAAATTTTTCAATCAGAAGCCGCGGAAGAATTATTTAATCTGGTTTAATTAGTGGCTAATTGATTTTCAAGAGGAGTCCATTCATAAAAATATGGGATACAATTTATATAATCTAGAAGGCCTAAATATACTCCTCAATACCTTTAAAATAATATCTAAAGAAGAAATAATGCATAACATTTTAAAATTTAATTTAAAATAACAAAATGAGAATCAGGGGCATACTCGCTCAAGCGTGACTCAAGTCGCTTGAGCGAGCCAGCATACCCACGCTTGGGCGAACGCTGAGCGACCTTGAGCGAGGGAGGGAAATAAGTATCAGGGCTCAACTCGCTTGAGCGAGCCCTGCCTCGCTTGAGCGAGACACGAAGGAATGCTTGAGCGAAGGAAGCGAGACGCTTGAGCGAAGAAGGAGAGGAGTATCAGGTACCAATCTCGCTTGAGCGGTCCAAGGCTCGCTTGAGCGAGATCGTTCCAGAAACGTTGAGGACTCTCTGGCCGATTTTCGCTTGGGCGAGGCACAACTCGCCTGGGCAAAAATCGTCCAGAATCAAATCTCCTTCCCCCTCGCTTGAGCGCCCACTCCCACGCCTGAGCGAAGAATGTCCAGAAGCAAAACACTGATTCTGTGGCAATCTCGCTTGGGCGGAATGCAACTTCGCTTGGGCGAATTTGGGGCAGAAATGAATCCCCTGTTTCACAGCAAGCTCGCTCGAGCGAGAATGCCACTCGCTTGAGCGAGTTCTGCAGAAACTCAACAGCAACGAAAATTCACTTGAACAAAACACATGCAACATCAATTCCTTCTAATTTGGCCTCACCTAAGACCCTGTCTTATTTCATTATGCATGTACCACTTCATATGATGCTACAATCCAAAACTACATGATTCTCATGTAATTAAACACCAACAACATCATCATGCTAAGATTAATCCATGCATATAAACCAAATTCAACATTGACTCACAACATTCATAAACTAGCATAAAAACACAGCATCCATTCATTGATCAAAGTCAAGCATCCAAATTCATTCTTTACATCTTTTAGGTCATGTGGGAAATTTGGCCTTATACAACATGTCCGATTCTCTCCCATGACCTTCAAAATCTATCAACATTACAAATTTTGAGTATATAAACAGCATATACTCTACAAAACAGATTTCATGCCGGCCAAGGCTTACGCATTCCTATCCATATTTTACCTTCTTCATACTCGACCTCCAAAAGTTGTAGGATTTAAGTCATACCTACATCAACTTTAAAAATGGCAACGGGGAGGTGAGTAACATAATCCAAATGAATTAAAGTCATACATTATGATGAAATACATGTATACTTGCACAATTAGCCATCATTACACCACATCATACATTATACACAATACATTTTATAGTTTCAAGTATACATTCACAATATCAATCATTTGGATTGCCAATCATATGTAGGGTTAGTATTCAACTCTTTCCCTTTTCAATTTTCAATCATCCGTTGCCACCATGGGCTTTTAACTAAGCATATCTCCGGCTATATGCAAATGCTCTTAAAGCTAATGCATATGCACAAGAATTTCTTATCAAATAATGCGGATCCGACTGTGGGAAAAATATATCATTAAATCAATTTTGGGACAAGCATAGGTGTGCTACTATGCCCCTACTGCAGTAGAAAAATTGTGTACACATATATCTCAATTTTAAGCATGCTTACATACTCATTATTTTACTGGTACCAAACCGCTCTCGCCCATCTGTAGCACTAGTCACCCTGTGACTTGCGGATCAACATCGTGGCCTCAACTACCACAAGTGCTACGGGCCCCTCCCGAACACACATCGAGAGAGCCGTGTCCCGTCGGACACCGAGGTAAACTCGCTCACCATAGAGCCGCCTGCCCACTGGGCCCGCCATATAGGGTGCCTCGTCACCAAACTATGGACAGCTTCGTAACTCATAAACCAAGTCACAGGGGAAAAACCACAACACGCTCGTGCACCGAGCCGCCCTCCCACTGGGCCCGCCTAGTGGAACCCCCTAATGTTCCACATAGACAGCTATGCTATGCCATGGATGCAATGCAAATGCAAATCAAGTGCATCCTCACACTATGCATCCTAGATGCCATTCCACATTCAATCATTCACTACCACCACTTGGTGGATTTCAATATTCATATCATTCTTATCCAATCCCAATTCTCTTTTGAACTTATTCTCATCAATAGTTAGTGGCATACACATTCCATAACTCATACACATATATTTGTGATATTCACATCACAATCTCAACTCACATATGGTTGCAAACCATTATCATACTTCATTAATATAGTATTACTACATCATTAATTTTATCCCAAACACAATGCCACATAACAATCATCATTCTAAATGCATTCAAATCACACATATCATATCATCCATTCAAACAACCATTAACATAATCACATATACATATTTTCACATCACCAATGGATGAAATCATGCATTTAGACAAGTTACCCCCTCCTACCTCAAGTGAAGTAGTAATCAACGCGGTTTGATGGTCCCGCTTCGTCAATGGGGTCACCTCCTACATCACAATACATTATACAATCAACTTTCTATTTACCCATCAAGACTCAAACGCTTATACATATATCATTAACTTGATATTCATATTATTTTAACTCTCAAAACTCTTTTATTCCATTTTATCCACCATAACCACCATGGGTTAGGTGCTACCCTTTATTATTATGCATTCAACAACCAAACCCTTTCATGGGTGTCTCCATTAATGACTTCCCTCAACCAAATACCATCACCAAGAACACTTATGCATTATAATTCATATTTATTACCAACAATTAATACTCATCAACCTCCATTATACATTCCCCCAACTTATGAAATTAGAGTTTTCATCAAATTTCCAATCACCCACATACATATTCTTCTTCTTCCGACCATAAATGTATCCACTTCATTACTTCACAAAGAAACCTTACTCTCATACCAATCCACACCAAACCCTTGCATTAAATACTCTCCTCAAGGGCATCCATACACATGCATGGTTCCCAAAACTCATATTATCATACAACCATGGCAAAAACCCAAGTAAATAGTGAGTATTCCTTACCTCACACCCAAAAACGAAAATGGGTTCAATGGAGG
Source organism: Clitoria ternatea (assembly GCA_037962975.1). Classification (NCBI taxonomy): domain Eukaryota; kingdom Viridiplantae; phylum Streptophyta; class Magnoliopsida; order Fabales; family Fabaceae; genus Clitoria; species Clitoria ternatea. Next base: position 186,961,428 of record CM075669.1, read on the forward strand.
GAGAGAAAGCTACGAAAATGGAGAGAGAGAGAGGGAGAAAACAGCAGCTCATAATCTCATTCAAGCTCCACCAATGAAAATGAGAAGGAGAGGTGGAAGATGAACTCAATGTGTTAGGGTTTAGAGGAGGAAAGGAAGAGAATGGAGAAGATGGTGATGGAAAAAAGAAGAAAGTGAAGTGTAATGTCCACTTTCAGCATGCCTACGTGAATAGAGAAAGGAAAATTTGGGTTTTTGATTTATTTTAAATTCCCATTCATTAAAACTTCAGCGTTTTATAACTAACAGGTTCTCCATTCGGCTCAATACATCGTCTGAAAATTATTCCGAATACATATTCGGATTCCCAATATTATTCTCTACAGCCCTGACCAATATCATCTCATTCCGAGATACTTGGTCCGACACCCATATTCCAACCGGGCTTAATTTCAGCTTAACCGGTCTCCATAATTTTCTAACAGTTCCCAAAATTATCAATTCAATTATTCTTAATAGTTTGGGACATTAAATACTCCATATACCAATTCCTAATATTTATTCCGGTAATCAATTCTCTATTTTAAAATTTGGGATGTTACAATCCACCCCACCAAAAAGAAAATTTCGTCCCCGAAATTTCACATACCGGATTCAAATGCATCGGGATACCGTTCTCTGATGTCGTCCTCTCGTTCCCATGTGAACGTTTCAGTATTTCCATGTTTCCAAGCGACCTCCACCAAAGGTACCAACTTGTTCCGCAATTTCTTCACGGAATGTCCGACAATGCGAACAGAAACAGGAGAAACAGATAGGTCATCTCGCACCTCAATCTCGTCCATAGGGATCACGTGTAGGGGATCATAAATATATTTCCTTAACTGCGACACATGAAACACGTTGTGTAAATTAGCAAGATGCGGAGGGAGTGCTATCCGATAAGCAACCTCACCAATTCGCTCCAACACCTCGTAAGGTCCGATGAACCTAGGGCTCAATTTCCCACTCTTCAACGCCCTTCCAATGCCTTTATCACGCGAGACCTTCAAAAATACATGGTCACCCACTTGAAACTCAATGGGTTTATGCCTCTTGTCATAATAACTCTTCTGCCTATCTAGAGCAATCTTCATATTCTCTTGTATCTTTTTAATCTGTTCAGTAGTTTCTTGAATAATCTCCGGCCCTAAGGCCAAGTTTTCACCAACTTCAAGCCAACACAGGGGAGTTCTACACTTCCTTCCATACAACGCCTCATAAGGTGCCATACCAATACTGGAATGGAAGTTGTTATTGTATGTAAATTCGATCAATGGGAGGAATCTCTCCCAACATCCACCGTGCTCAAGGACACAAGCCCTCAATAGATCCTCCAAGCTTTGTATAGTTATCTCCGATTGCCCATTGGTTTGAGGGTGATAAGCGGAACTAAGCTTTAACTTAGAACCCAACTCATCATGCAAACGCCCCCAAAACTGAGAAGTAAAACGAGGATGACGGTCGGATATAATACTGGACGGAACACCATGTAGCCTAACAATCTCATTGATGTATATTTATGCCAATTTCTCCAAAGAACTCTTCATATTTATAGGTAAAAAGTGAGCACATTTTGTCAATCAATCTACAATTACCCATATAGCATCGTTTCCAGCACGAGTTCTGGGTAGCCTAGAAACAAAATCCATAGCTATGCTATCCCATTTCCAAACAGGGATCTCCAATGGTCTCAAATAACCAGATGGTCTCTGATGTTCGACCTTCGCCTTTTGACAAACAAGGCAAGATGCTACAAAATTCGCCACATCACGCTTCATACCAGGCCACCAGAAATTCTTCTTCAAATCTTGATACATCTTGGTGGAACCAGGGTGAATACTCAATATGCTTTTGTGGGCTTCCTCAAGTACACGTTTCCTCACATCATCGCTTGAGGGAACATAAATTCAGCCCTTCACACGCCAAATACCATCTTGACCTTCTACCAAGAACAAATTCTTCCCTTTCTCTTGTGTTTTCTTCATCTCAATCAAATACTCATCATTGGGTTATTGCGCCTTCACATATTCAAGAAATTCATTTGCAACCTTCAACATTTCCAACACCATTTTCTTAGAAGTGTAAGTCTCCACGCCCACATTCAAATCTCTAAATTGTTCTATCAACTCCATTTCCTTTTCCATCATCATGGAGACATGCAATGATTTTCTACTCAATGCATCGACAACTACATTTGCCTTGCCGGGGTGATACTTCAATTCAAACTCATAGTCTTTTAGGAACTCCATCCATCGTCTTTGACGCATATTTAATTCCTTCTGGTCAAACAAGTACTTAAGGTTTTTGTGATCACTAAAGACCACAAACTTGGAGCCGTACAAGTAGTGTCGCCACAACTTCAATGCAAACACCACCGCCGCCAATTCAAGATCATGTGTGAGGTAATTAACCTCATGCGGTCGCAACTGCCTCGACGCATAGGCTATCACACGTTCCTTTTGCATCAACACACATCTAAGACCAAGCTTAGATGCGTCACAATATACCAGAAATTCATCCGTTAAGTCGGGCAATGCTAACACCGGTGCGGTAGTAAGCCTTAACTTCAACTCTTGGAAACTCTCTTCACATTCACGAGTCCACACAAAAGAGTGATTTTTCCGAGTCAACTTCGTTAGTGGTAAAGCCAAACGGGAAAACCCTTCAATAAATCTCCGGTAGTAACCGGCAAGACCAAGAAAACTCCTTATCTCTGTCACTGACGTTGGTCTTTCCCAAGCCATCACAGCTTCAACTTTAGATCTATCCACAGCAACTCCATCATTTGAAATAACATGTCCAAGGAATTGGACCTCAGACAGCCAAAATTCACACTTAGAGAGCTTCGCACACAACTCCTTTTCTCGTAGAATAGTCAACAAAAGACGAAGATGTCTTTCATGCTCTTTATAACTCTTGGAGTACACCAAAATGTCATCAATAAACACTACGACAAATTGGTCCAGATATTTATGGAAGATGCGATTCATGTAGCTCATGAAAATCGCAGGGGCATTCGTCACCCCAAATGGCATCACTATGTACTCATAGTGTCCATATCGCGTTCGGAAAGCAGTCTTCGGAATATCTTCGGCCTTCACCCGAATTTGGTGATATCCGGAACATAAATCAATCTTCGAAAACACAACAGCACCCTTCAATTGATCCAATAGATCATCAATGCGTGGAAGAGGATATTTATTTTTAATGGTTAGTTTGTTGAGATGGCGATAATCGACGCACAATCTTATGCTCCCATCTTTCTTCTTTACTAGCAATACGGGAACACCCCAAGGAGACACACTTGGGCGAATAAACTCCCGCTCAAGTAATTCTTCTACTTGCTTTTTCAACTCAATTAACTCCATAGGAGACATCCTATAAGGAGCTCGAGAAACAGGTTCTGCACCCGGAATAAGATCAATAGCAAATTCCATTTCTCGTGGAGGAGGTAATCCGGGAATCTCTTCCGGAAACACATCGGGAAATTCCGAAACAATAGGAATCCCACAAGATTGGGAAACACCATTCCCATCAACCAAACAGAACATCACGAGAAGTTGAGAGATACCTCGCACATCAAAGCCTTCGGTATTAGAGGTTGGGAAAATCACTGTCTTGCTATGACAATCCACCAAAACCTTGTTGGCGGATAACCAATCCATACCTAGAATAACATCCAGATCTTTCATAGGCAAACACACGAAGGATACAACAAATTTTCTACCCTCCAAGTCTATCTCGACATTCTCACATCGAGTCACCGATCTTAAAGAAGCACCAGTCGGTGTAGTCACCAATATTGAACCTTCCATCATACTCACAGGCACTCGCAGGCGCCTCACACATTCTTCAGAAATAAAAGAGTGCGTAGCACCCGAATCAAATATCACATTAACAACATTACCATGTATCTGGCACTTACTTTGGACAAGATCCTCAGCTTGTGCAGCTTCTTCACCGGTCACAGCAAAGACTCTTCCAGCCATTTGTTGATTAGCACCACGGTTCGGGCCATTTCGACCACCATTAGCATTACCTCAGCCGTTTCCATTACCACGACCATTACCACCATTTCGGTTTCCATGTCTTCCACCATTACTATTTCCACGACCACGGCCTCTAAAAGCACCATAGCCTCCACGGTTTACATTATCACGTGGCACAACATCTGCAGCATTCAAAGGACAATCAGGGCGGATATGCCCCGGTTGGTTGCATCTATAGCACACCACTGTTTCTTCATGATTGTAATCTCTAGCCAAATGATTTCCACCACATCTGAAACAACGAAGTCCTTGGCCATTACCTCGGCCACCATCGGCACCATGCCTTCCACCACCTCGTCCACCTCTGAAAGAAGAGGACCCACGTACAAATCGTCTATTATTCTTAAAGTTGCCTTTCTTCTTGAAGCTAGAAGATTGGCCTTTCAACTTGTAATCATGCCCCAAGTAATTCTTTGGAGCAATATCATTCTCTTCAAAAATTCTATACTTATCCACAAGGGTAGGAAAGCTCCTAATCTCTTGGTGACAAATCGCCTTCTTAATCTCTTGGCGCAGTCCATTTTCAAACTTAACATATTTCGAAGCTTCAGTGCCCTCTTGCTGAAACGGAGGGTAAAACACACATAACTCTTCAAATTTCAAAGCATACTCTTCAACCGACATGCCACCTTGCTTGAGTTCCATGAATTCAAGCTCTTTCTTGTTTTTATAACTCGCAGGAAAGTACATCTTAAGAAATTCAGCCTTGAAATTCTCCCAATTTAGAGGAGTGTGGGCAACAATCATACACCCCCGGGTGAGGATCCACCAAGATTCGGCCTCATTTCGAATCATGAACACCGCATATTCCACCTTCTGTGTTTCGGTACATTCCATGCTAGCAAATATCCGTTCCAAGTCACGGATCCAGACATGAGCATCTTCTGGCTTATAGCCTCCATGAAATTCAGAAGGCTTCCGCTTAAGAAACTGGTCAAGGCCTTGATTCGGCTGACTAATAGGTTGTTGTTGCCGTTCAAGTATGTCGGCAAAGCGATTAAAGGCTTCAGCCATGGCGGCTGTATCAGTATTGCGCCTATACGCCATCACTCAATCTATACACAACAACATATACATAATTAGAAACTTAAAGTCTCTTCACCCAGTGTGCATACATATCATTCATCATTAACTTCATTGGCACAAGTATCATCATAATGTATTTCATAATTAGAAGGTAAATATGAGAAAGGAATTGCCTGGCCGGGCTTAACAACAATCATTTAATAATCTCATTTCAATAACTACCTTCATAACTCATCCATATAATTCACAAATCAATCAGCCATAAGCAATATATACATGGGCAACATCATTTATAATTATATCAAGAGCAATGAATGCTCTGATACCAGGTTGAGACGCCCAAACCCCCAAATAAAATAGGGGAAAATTTTTCGCGTCCTTGAGAATATTAATAATCCAAATAATTAAAGTGGTGAAACATTTTTCACCAAACCCCTGGATCTAAAATGAACCACTCCCATATATGAAGATATGAGAGGGTGAAACTAAATATAAATTTTTCAATCAGAAGCCGCGGAAGAATTATTTAATCTGGTTTAATTAGTGGCTAATTGATTTTCAAGAGGAGTCCATTCATAAAAATATGGGATACAATTTATATAATCTAGAAGGCCTAAATATACTCCTCAATACCTTTAAAATAATATCTAAAGAAGAAATAATGCATAACATTTTAAAACTTAATTTAAAATAACAAAATGAGAATCAGGGGCATACTCGCTCAAGCGTGACTCAAGTCGCTTGAGCGAGCCAGCGTACCCACGCTTGGGTGAACGCTGAGCGACCTTGAGCGAGGGAGGGAAATAAGTATCAGGGCTCAACTCGCTTGAGCGAGCCCTGCCTCGCTTGAGCGAGACACGAAAGAATGCTTGAGCGAAGGAAGCGAGACGCTTGAGCGAAGAAGGAGAGGAGTATCAGGTACCAATCTCGCTTGAGCGGTCCAAGGCTCGCTTGAGCGAGATCGTTCCAGAAACGTTGAGGACTCTCTGGCCGATTTTCGCTTGGGCGAGGCACCACTCGCCTGGGTGAAAATCGTCCAGAATCAAATCTCCTTCCCCCTCGCTTGAGCGCCCACTCCCACGCCTGAGCGAAGAATGTCCAGAAGCAAAACACTGATTCTGTGGCAATCTCGCTTGGGCGGAATGCAACTTCGCTTGGGCGAATTTGGGGCAGAAATGAATCCCCTGTTTCACAGCAAGCTCGCTCGAGCGAGAATGCCACTCGCTTGAGCGAGTTCTGCAGAAACTCAACAGCAACGAAAATTCACTTGAACAAAACACATGCAACATCAATTCCTTCTAATTTGGCCTCACCTAAGACCCTGTCTTATTTCATTATGCATGTACCACTTCATATGATGCTACAATCCAAAACTACATGATTCTCATGTAATTAAACACCAACAACATCATCATGCTAAGATTAATCCATGCATATAAACCAAATTCAACATTGACTCACAACATTCATGAACTAGCATAAAAACACAGCATCCATTCATTGATCAAAGTCAAGCATCCAAATTCATTCTTTACATCTTTTGGGTCATGTGGGAAAATTGGCCTTATACAACATGTCCGATTCTCTCCCATGACCTTCAAAATCTATCAACATTACAAATTTTGAGTATATAAACAGCATATACTCTACAAAACAGATTTCATGCCGGCCAAGGCTTACGCATTCCTATCCATATTTTACCTTCTTCATACTCGGCCTCCAAAAGTTGTAGGATTTAAGTCATACCTACATCAACTTTAAAAATGGCAACGGGGAGGTGAGTAACATAATCCAAATGAATTAAAGTCATACATTATGATGAAATACATGTATACTTGCACAATTAGCCATCATTACACCACATCATACATTATACACAATACATTTTATAGTTTCAAGTATACATTCACAATATCAATCATTTGGATTGCCAATCATATGTAGGGTTAGTATTCAACTCTTTCCCTTTTCAATTTTCAATCATCCGTTGCCACCATGGGCTTTTAACTAAGCATATCTCCGGCTATATGCAAATGCTCTTAAAGCTAATGCATATGCATAAGAATTTCTTATCAAACAATGCGGATCCGACTGTGGGAAAAATATATCATTAAATCAATTTTGGGACAAGCATAGGTGTGCTACTATGCCCCTACTGCAGTAGAAAAATTGTGTACACATATATCTCAATTTTAAGCATGCTTACATACTCATTATTTTACTGGTACCAAACCGCTCTCGCCCATCTGTAGCACTAGTCACCCTGTGACTTGCGGATCAACATCGTGGCCTCAACTACCACAAGTGCTACGGGCCCCTCCCGAACACACATCGAGAGAGCCGTGTCCCGTCGGACACCGAGGTAAACTCGCTCACCATAGAGCCGCCCGCCCACTGGGCCCGCCACATAGGGTGCCTCGTCACCAAACTATGGACAGCTTCGTAACTCATAAACCAAGTCACAGGGGAAAAACCACAACACGCTCGTGCACCGAGCCGCCCTCCCACTGGGCCCGCCTAGTGGAACCCCCTAATGTTCCACATAGACAGCTATGCTATGCCATGGATGCAATGCAAATGCAAATCAAGTGCATCCTCACACTATGCATCCTAGATGCCACTCCACATTCAATCATTCACCACCACCACTTGGTGGATTTCAATATTCACATCATTCTTATCCAATCCCAATTCTCTTTTGAACTTATTCTCATCAATAGTTAGTGGCATCCACATTCCATAACTCATACACACATATTTGGGATATTCACATCACAATCTCAACTCACATATGGTTGCAAACCATCATCATACTTCATTAATATAGTATTACCACATCATTAATTTTATCCCAAACACAATGCCACATAACAATCATCATTCTGAATGCATTCAAATCACACATATCATATCATCCATTCAAACAACCATTAACATAATCACATATACATATTTTCACATCACCAATGGATGAAATCATGCATTTAGACAAGTTACCCCCTCCTACCTCAAGTGAAGTAGTAATCAACGCGGTTTGATGGTCCCGCTTCGTCAATGGGGTCACCTCCTACATCACAATACATTATACAATCAACTTTCTATTTACCCATCAAGACTCAAACGCTTATACATATATCATTAACTTGATATTCATATTATTTTAACTCTCAAAACTCTTTTATTCCATTTTATCCACCATAACCACCATGGGTTAGGTGCTACCCTTTATTATTATGCATTCAACAACCAAACCCTTTCATGGGTGTCTCCATTAATGACTTCCCTCAACCAAATACCATCACCAAGAACACTTATGCATTATAATTTACATTTATTACCAACAATTAATACTCATCAACCTCCATTATACATTCCCCCAACTTATGAAATTAGAGTTTTCATCAAATTTCCAATCACCCATATACATATTCTTCTCCTTCCGACCATAAATGTATCCACTTCATTACTTCACAAAGAAACCTTACTCTCATACCAATCCACACTAAACCCTTGCATTAAATACTCTCCTCAAGGGCATCCATACATATGCATGGTTCCCAAAACTCATATTATCATACAACCATGACAAAAACCCAAGTAAATAGTGAGTATTCCTTACCTCACACCCAAAAACGAAAATGGGTTCAATGGAGGGAGAGAAAGCTGCGAAAATGGAGAGAGAGAGGGAGAAAACAGTAGCTCACAATCTCCTTCAAGCTCCATCAACGAAAATGAGAAAGAGAGGTGGAAGATGAACTCAATGTGTTAGGGTTTGGAGGAGGAAAGGAAGAGAATGGAGAAGATGGTGATGGAAAGAAGAAGAAAGTGAAGTGTAATGTCCACTTTCAGCATGCCTACGTGAATAGAGAAAGGAAAATTTGGGTTTTTGATTTATTTTAAATTCCCATTCATTAAAACTTCAGTGTTTTATAACTAACAGGTTCTCCGTTCGGCTCAATACATCGTCTGAAAATTATTCCGAATACATATTCGGATTCCCAATATTATTCTCTACAGCCCTGACCAATATCATCTCATTCCGAGATACTTGGTCCGACACCCATATTCCAACCGGGCTTAATTTCAGCTTAACCGGTCTCCATAATTTTCTAACAGTTTCCAAAATTATCAATTCAATTATTCTCAATAGTTTGGGACATTAAATACTCCATATACCAATTCCTAATATTTATTCCAGTAATCAATTCTCTATTTTAAAATTTGGGATGTTACAGTAATCACGATAGGGAATACTTATGGTAATGAGAACTCTTTGTTTAAGTTCCCCTTAGCATTAAGGACAAAGGACTTATCGAGAAAGCACCTTACCCGGTGACGATAATCTGGGTTCATAAAGATTTAAAAGAAAATAAGTTGAGCATTATACATGCATCATGTGCATTGAAGTATGAACTGTGGTGTGGTACTAGAGTCATAATGATGGGGAACATTGGAGAACATGTTCATGCGACCTGTAAGATAGGATCTTAGAAGCATGAATTGGTCGGTCCCCTATAATATCCTAGTGTAGCACTTGGTGTTGAGTAGTCCGTGGCAAGCCTGTTGTACTTCAACTCAAGCAACTATTTCTAAGATCATGGAGAGCCAATTCCAGTTATTGAATATGATCATGAATTGTGTGTTGATCATGGATCCATATTATATGTTTGGTTTTGTTTCCCTTACCCTATGGTTGTCAAGAATTTGGTGTACTCTAGTCACTCTAGTATGCAATTATGTCATCCAGTAGCAGTATTGTGGCAGAGTAATAGTGATAAGAAGAGTATCTTACGGGCCCTCATTTGTATAATGAGATATTGAGTAATAAGATAATCATAAGTCACCTAACCCATGCATAGCATACTATATGACTAACCCATAATGATTGTGATGTGTGGTGTGCATGCTTAGTGATGTGATGAACATTTGTGCCAGTAGTGTAAATGTATAAGTACTAAAGGTTGTTTGGTATATCTGTAATTAGTTTATGAATATATATAGTGTATGACTTGGTAATAAATTAGTAAGTTATGTATCCTAGTAACTGATACATATATGCATGAATAATGTTGTGGTATTGTGTTGGTAATAGCAAAATGATGGTTAGGGAACTAATAATTGTGAGAGTATTAAAAATTATAAATTGTTAGTATGACAATAGTAATGATCAGTAGGTTGTATGATGAAATTGGTTGAGAATATAAATGGCATGCTTTCATGTTAGATATGACCTATTGGACGATTAATTGTGTAATCCGTCAAGTACGATGGTGCACCCTTACATGTAATTCTAACAAGACTAGAGTGAGATAAACTAACCTCTCTTGGTTGTGGTTGTTGTTGTGAATGTAAACCTTTAGGCTGGATATGGACCCGAAGAGAAAAACCATCATTAGTGAATATTTAAAGAGACCTCGGCTAAGTAGTACATCGGTAATACTTAGAATGAAGATACTTGTTCTCATAGAAGAAGCTTCTGGTATTTTTGGGTTAGTCTACAAAGAAGGAGATGTTCATCCCATCAACCTGCGAGTAGATCCACCTCCCTTCGATAAAGATATCAGAGTGGTAGAGGGTTCTGTACAGTATCGTGCAGACCCGCCTCGTGTGTTTCAAGGAAGAAACCATGAGTATTTGTTGGAAGATGTACCTTTGTCTACACCCAAAGAGTTAGGCCTCCACCAGGAACCAACCTCCCATTCTAAGGATAAGAACTCGCTCTTCTACCCCTGAGTACGTACCTTTGGATGAGGAAGTATTGGGATAAGATGAGGTAGAAACGGCTACTGAAGCGGCTAGCGAGGAAGACCTTGATAAAGATCCCTAGGAATTCCCAGACATGCCTCTAGAAGAAGAAGAAAAAGATGACCTCGGGTTTACATTTTAGATCTTTTGGTATCCAAGACGAACCTATTGGAAAAGACTTGATCCGACATGTACAATGAGAGTAACATCGTAAGAACTTTGGAAAGGGTTAGCCTTCCAATTTTGAGGTTTCCTCATTTGATGAGGGGTAGTGTTAGGATTTTAATTTCCTAGAGAATGTATAGATTGTTATGTTGGATTAAGTCTATATTTATTTGTATGAGCCTATGTGCCCCTATTTCATTTAGAGTATGTAAAAGCACTATTGAAACCATGTTATGAATGAAATGATTTATGATTTGATCCATCATGTTTTATCATACAAAAAAAATCTTACACAATTTCTTACAAACTTGTGACACTTCAGTTAAGTGGGATGATTCAGTAGGAAGTATTGTCCTAGTTAACCGAGGGATGCTACAATAAGCACCATCAACCTTATCAGTCACATTGTCAGTAGTTTGACTTTGTGCTTTAGGTTTGATGATTGCCTACCAGTCATGGGAAGAACATTTCATGATTTCTATGTTAATGTCTCTATTGGAAAACGCTTCTTAGGATAATGCATGAATACAGTTTCTTGGACTATTGTATGATAACACAGGAATAGTCGTCGTTAGGAAACACTTCTTGAAACGAGAAAATAAAATAGATTCCTAATTTCTTATTTATTTAGAAATAAAGATTAAGGATTTAGTTACTGAACTGGTATAAACCGGGGTCAACGATCCGGTGTGGGACCAGCCACAAATATCAACTATTGAGAAGGGTTTGTACACTGATACAATGGGTATCCGGTATTGTGTCCTTTATCTCAATGGGAGAATAAAGGTTTTGAAGTCCTGGAGATCATTCACACCGGGCTTTCACGTTGAGGAGGGGCGAAAATGGTGTCACCTATGAAGATTCTCCAACGCTCAAGTCAGTATCCAACAATAGAAAGCAAGATTTCTCAACTGTAAATTTCAAGATGAGTCTAATGTACCAGAGTAGTGAAATCATTGGTATTTATATACGTGCATGGAGAATGAAGAGTCTCTAGGGTTAGGGGACCAATAGCACACTGTGCAATGTACGATTCTGACATACAACGCTGGTGGCTCTGTGTCTCTTACAAACGTTCCCCTGTACCTGTACCCTGTACTTTTTATCAGGTGACATGGAAGATTTATGGTGTGCAAGGCAATGACCTAGACATACCGGTATAGAAGGACGTCTGATATGGATTTATAGTCTGGAGGATTACCTGCAACACCGATAGTGAGTGTGAGTGTGGATTTACCTTTATGTCCCTATGCTGGTATCGAGACTAGATCATTTGCCCCCTAGCTTGTTGAAGGGACTGAGTAAGTTACTCATATAAGCTATATAGCCTTGCCAGGCTCGACCTTACGAGTATGGATACCGGTTCTGACAATTTCTCTCTGGAGTCCTCCTTTTGTAGTTATGGACACCAACTTCAGACACTATCTTGTTTTTGTGTGTGAAACTTAGAAACTTTTTAAATTTCATAACTCCTCGCATTTATGGTTTATAACTCCAAGATCTTTAGCCAACACCAATGATGAGCAGTTATTGCAAAAAACATGTGAGCACTGATGGTTACACTCACAAGGATAGTCAACCGTCACGGATCATGGGTACTGGGCCCAAAATTCAAAAATTTTGGCCCACCAAATTTTAACTTTTCACAAAACGACACCACTTTCACGCTCCCCCGGTTGAAACCACACCGTCGTTAACCCTTGGGGAGTTGCATTTTCTAACAAACGATGTGTCTCCTGACTGGTGGTTGTGCCCCCTCCATAACTATAAAAGGGGGACTCAGGCACTCTTTGGAAATCACTTTGCTCCTCACCTAAGGAAACTCTGCTCAAATCTCTCCCTGAAGAAGAAGTTGTTTCTGCGTCCTTAGTGAAGTTCTCCACCATCTCCTATTTTCAAAACTCTTAAGGTAACCACCTTCTTCCTTTCTTCGGTTCGATTCTTATGCATTAGTGTAATCACCATGCACTCTAGGCAAGATCACGCTGGTCCCATTCATAGAGGGGGAAGAGTCCCTGCAAGGCCCTCAAGCGATCAGGGAGGAAGGATTTCTATAAATCCTCCGAGGACCGAGCCACGTCTTCTAATAAGGGGGAACATATCTCACTTAAGGCGAAAGGTGGTACTGCCCCCTTCAGACTCCTCCTCTAGCTCAGGGGCTAGCCATTCTTTTACGAGTGAGGTGAGTGTCGATTGTTATCTCTCTGACGATATGGCTTTTTATAGCAGCTCCTAGATTTTCAACCTTGCTATACGTAAAATGGCCGATGGAGGAACCTCCAAGAAAACCACTATTCTTAAGACCACCGCGGGGTGCAGAAATGTGGTGGCACACTGGTTGAATTGGGTGAAGCTCTAGGAGATACACCTCTATTGCTAGGTAGAAGAAGAAATTCATGAAATGGCATCCCGGCATGCCAGAGAAGACGGAGGAAGGCTCTCTCCGAGGTTCACAGTGTTCGCAGAAGAACAGCTGAGAGAACGGTTTTAGATACTTGCACCCCGTTCTGCTGACAGAATCTACCATGCGATGCCGGATGATCGCTCCGTGTACTTGGGAGTGTGTTTTCCTTTGACGGAGTTCCAGATAGGAGTTTTAAGATTCTTGGAATGTGCCCCTTCCCAAGTGTATCCCAATGGATGAGGTATTATTCACGCACTAGAGGTGCTAGGAGAGCACTTCAATTTCACACCCACGGTGGCAATGTTTTTATATTACTGCAAGGTGGTATGCCGAGCGAATAAAAAGGGCAGAATAAGCTTTGCCACCCTCTGGTGTAAGTCAAATTTAGTAAATTTTGAGGCCTACACGGAGTCTGCCAAAGTGGATGGTAGATCCTTCAAATCTTACTACATGAGGGTCCGGGTTCAACCAAACAAGCCGGTCTTCTGGAAGGTGGAGTATGGCCTCACCAAATGTCCAGTGAGCTAGACCCATGAGCACTTCCTGCTCACCTCTCAAGCTTACTTCACGGAAGAGCATGAACTATCTCCCCACTCTGTGATGGTGTTGCCGCCATTGAGTCATACACCACGTCTTGCAATACGTTTTCCTGCAAACATCTCCTGGGGAGCGATTTCATCCAAAATGAATACCTTAGTAATTTACAATTCCTTGCCTTTAATCATCTAATTGTTGATATTCCCTGAGTTTAAAACTAACTGTGTTTTTGTGTTCTTATGCAGAACAAATAGAGGAACCGTCCTCCACCATGAACAAGTTAAAATCTATGATAGTTGACACACGCCTATCTGTTCGAGAGAATAATATTCAACCAAAGAGGAATGCCATCGAGGCACAAGCTAAAACCTTCCTCCTGACCTTATCCGCGACAGGTGAGATCCCCTTGAAAGATGGAAACAACGAGGCCAAGAAAACCAACGAGCAAACTGGGTAACCCCAGGCCAGACCTAAAGAAGGAGAAAAAGAAAAAGAGTCGCCAAGACACCGAAAAAGAGGAGCCTCATCACCTCCATCCGATTAAAAAGTAGAAGATGTTAGAGGATATTGGTATGACCAGCACTTCAAAGGGGAAAAAGGTGGTAACCGAAATTACAGCTACTCTCACACCCACCACTAAAACAGGGCCAAAGCTAACTTCCGGTCATTCCCAGCTTGTGGTGTCCAATTCCCCTCCTACGACTTCATTTTTGACACCCTTCCTCAAGTATGAAGGGCCCATGCCGGCAACGCTTCCAAAGCCAACCTACAAGCTGAGGCCGACCTTGGAGGTTGAGGAGATTAAGAAGGCCTGAGAAGCTGGAGGTGGCAGTTAGCTGAACTATCTGGCCTTATAAATTCTCCAGGCAAAATGGCAGACAATGTCACTGAAGCTGACAAGTTAAGTACCAAGGTAGAAGAGCTAACAAAGACCATCTGACAGGGCCACTATAAAGCTCACCAAAGACCATCTGAAAAAATCCAAGGAGTACGTTGAAAGACTACAATCAGATGTTGGTGGGCTAAAGTATACTATGAGGACACTAGAGGGTACTGTGTCCAAGCTGCAGGAGGAGACCAAAGAAATTTCCCAGCTGAAGGAGGACCTTAAAGCAGAAAGAGAAAAACCTACTAAACTGAGTGAAGACTTGTAGGCCTCTGAGACTAAACATTCTAAACAAGCAGAGGAGTGGGCCCTAAGGGAGAAAGAGTTACTTCTTTAGATTAAAGATTTAAAGCTAGAAAGTTCTGACACCGACCAGCTCAAGGAAGAGAATGACAGGCTGAGGGAGAATCTAGCCGCTGCTACGGCCTAGGCCAAAGAAGCCGTACATATCTGTACTCAAGTGGCGTAGGAATCCTTTGGGCAGGTCGTCCATCAGATTTTATACAGAAACCCTGATGCAAAGCTTAACCTCTACGGGTTGAACCCTTTTTATGAGTTCCACGGAGGTAAACTCATCGTAGTAAGGGATGGTAAACATGTGCAATGAGAAGATTCCTTGTACGAGTCGCCACCTCTCCCCGAGGGTCAAAGCATGGAACCTCTTCCAGCCACTCCTTACCCTGAGGGTGCTGAAGAAGAAGAGCCCCAAGGAGGTGATGTCGGAGGGAGTGAGATCCCAGAGAACAAGGCCGGAGAGGAAGGTAAGGCCCCAGAGGATGCCCAAGCACATGAAGAAATTCCCAACGACGCTCCTTCCTCTTAATTGAGTTTTTATGTTTGCCTGTAATATTGTGTTCCAAGATCAACTCTGGTATTAAAAATTTTCATATGCTACATAAGCTGTGGGATCAACTCCGGTGCTGACAATTTCTCTTGGCATATATATGACCTTATTTTCTGCTATGTCCATCCTTTTGATATTTCTTTGCATATCTCACTGTATAATTGACGAGACGTTTACCTTAGAGTTTTCTCGTAAGGGTTTTGATTCCTTGTTTCGCTTTAAGCTTACGTGTTTATTCATACGACGTCATTCTCTAAAGGTCGTTCTTGTTATGCTGCACAAAAAATGACTATCACCGCTCGTTGGGGTCCGGTATGGCCTTGAATAAGGACCAATCCTTGCCTCTCGTTGGGGTGAAATTACTTGAGGTTTCACTCGTTCAGTTATCCGTCAAATACAGTACATGTAATTGAGATTATCCATCCTGAGGATTATTTGTCTTTACCAATTATAGAATAGGTAATTGGGGTGCCATTCATTGGGGTCCGGTATGGCCTTAAATAAGGACCAATCCTCACAACTCGTCGGGGCTGAGATGCCCCAAAAATGAGGGTAAATTTTTTACGATTTTAAAATAATTAAAGAATAGAAGAAACCACGAGATAAATCGTTAATGAGTAACCCTAGATCATTTTAAATAACCTATCCTATATATGAAAATATGAGAAGGTGAATAAATTAAATTAAGAGTCTACCTTGGAGAATCAACTAGGATTATCAACAAGGGATAGCGGAAAGCATAATAGATTTGAGAGATATGGAAAAGAATGAAGAAGAGATTTAAGGAGGCTTGACTTAATGGGTAAAAAGTGGTAATTAAAGTCATACATGGATATATATTTGAATCATAGCTAAATGGTACCCATCTGTCAGCAAAACACATGAAAAACTGAAGAATCAGGGATATGAATCGATTCAGGGATCCCATGAATCGATTCAAATGCTACTGGAGTCCCAAAAATGAAAACAGGCCCCTTTGAATCGGTTCAAGCTCGCATGAATCGATTCAAACATTCCTGGACCTTATGTACAGTGATACTAGTGAGCTTTGAATCGATTCATGTGAGTGCTTGAATTGATTCAAGCTGTTCTGGACTTAGAAATAGTAAAAACAGTGTGCCTTGAATCGATTCATTCAAAGCTTGAATCGATTTAAGACAGCACAGAGGCCATTTTATGTAGAGAAAGTCATATTTTTGGACTTCTAACCCCCCTAAAGTTTTCATATGAGTTTCGATCCCTACCAAATTTTGACACCAACTTATATACATCATTTGTGACATGTGGCCACTGATCACACTCAAAATTTCCCAAAAACGAGGGAGTTATGCACATAAATGCGTTTCACTCATTTTGAGGCTTTTTATGCAACTTAAGGACCTCTTCTCAATGGAATTAGCCCATGCCAGTTCCTACAAGTCACAATTAATATATTTAAGCTATTATAGACATTACATACTATTAAAACCACATAAAACATAATTTGACCCTATTAGTTCCTCAAATAGGCATAAACATCAAAACGCATCATCACATACATTTCATAAAACATTATAATTCATGAATCAACATCATCCATTCACCATTTGGGTAATAATTTCAGCCCATAACTATCATTATATATTGTATAGGTCATAATAAAAAATTAGCCATACATGTAGGGTCCAATTTTCACCTATGACCTCCAAAATGAATGTACACCAATCCAAATACATATTAAGCATACATCATCCATCATATGCTATACAAGGTTGATACTCGCCGGCCAAGGCACTTCCTATACACTAATATACCTCCATCATCAAAATGCATATTTCCAAAAGATTTAATCTCACTACCATGAGTGTCCTGCATCACAAAGCTAAAAATAGACAACATGAGAGAGTGAGTTATACATCCCAAAGGATGAAAATGAATATAATGTGATTGTGTGCATATGCATTCAACATCATGTATACTTTGCATCGACATATCATTCATCGTCATAATTATCAACATCTCACCAATCATACACATACCCAATCATCCTTATGGGTCATAACAAAGTGTACGTTTACATACACACAATTGAACCCCTCATCATATTAGGCTATCACATATAAAATCACCATACACAATATATGTATTTGTATTCATATCTTTTATGTTGTCTTTAGGTATTTTCTCACCCAATCACAACCATCACCATTTCTCATCACCTTTGGCATACCTCCTTGCTATAAGCAAATGCTCTTAAGCTAATGCACATGCACAATGGAGTAATTTATCAATTACGGATCTGACTGTGGGCATAAAAACCAATTTGTGGGCCAAGTATGATCATATAACCATACCCCTACCGCAATAGAAAAATGTGTACACATATATCATCAATTGGATGAATGTTATTATGTTTTACTAGTACCGAACCGCATCGCCCATCTTGCAACACCTGGCCATTTACACCATGACCGCGGTAAACACCATAATCAATATAGAGGTGTTGTGGGCCGACCATGATTCATACCATTGCGGCTGTGATCCATAGGACCATCGGGGACACTTGCTCATCAAATAGCCACCCCTATAGGGTCGGTCACATGCAGCTCCCTGTAGTTATACATGGGCGGCTTCGTTACTTACACTCTGAGTCACAGGGGAAAATAAGTATACTTGTTCCACGAGTTGCCCTCCCACTAGGCCGGCCAGGGGAATCCCCTAACATTCCAACATCGGCGGCTATGTAGTATGCCATGGATGTAATGCAAATGTAAATCATAATGCATTCTCACAACTGTGCATCCTAACTATGCCACTCATCAATCATCACCTTCATCAATATTACCACTCAAACTCTTGGTGGGTTTTATTTTAATCAATCATCGCCATTGTTATACATTTTCAACATGGCATCTCAACATTTTCATGAATCACAATATAAGTTCATCTTGTATCAATCTCAATGGCTATGCAACCTTTATCATCAATACTCATAAATCAACAATCAATAAATTAAGGCATGTTAATCATTCATATTCATCCTCAGTTATCATGGATAATGACCATTCAACATTCATGGAGAACACAACACAATCACATCATCATCAAGGCATTACACTAGCCAAACAATTCAACAACACTATTTAGCATACCATAAATATTTCAAATGCACATTACATGTTGCCAAGCATATTCATCATCATCATCATGTTTATCAACCACAAATCATTATTTCTACTCAAACAAGGCAAACATGTATATTCTCATATATAGCAATCAAACACTACTCAATTCATGCATTTAGAATGTAAAACTCTTCTTCTACCTTAAGAGAAGAATTTCGAGCGATACGACATTCCCACCTTGTCATTCAGAATGGGTCCTACATTTCACAAGGCACATAACATTATTTCCTACCCAAGATCACCAAGACTTACATATTTTAATCTAGCACTTGGTGTCTACAACATTATCATTATCAAGTCATTCTCTATTTTATTAATCCATGAAGAGGTTGCGAAATAAAATGGTACCTTTGGTGAAGGTAGCATGGAAGCATGGAAACGTGGAAACACTCACATAGGAACACGAGGATGATATCCGTGAGCGGTACCCTCATATGTTCGAATCTGGTATGCCAAATTTCGAGGCGAAATTTCTTTTAGGTGGGGTAGATTGTAACATCCCAAATTTTAAAATAGAGAATAAATCGAGGGAATAAATATTAAATAATTGAATGTGAACTATTTAATGCCCCAAAATATTAGAAATAATTTAATTAAGATTTTCGGAGACTGTTAGTGATTTATTGAGACCGGATAAGTAGAAACTGACCCAAATAAAATATGGGTGTCAGACCAGGTATCTCTGATTGAGATGCCATTGGTCAGAGCTGTAGATAATATGACTAGGGATCTGAATGTACATTCAGAATAATTTTTAGAATAAGTATCGAACTCGAACAGAGAGCCTGTTTGTTTAAAAACAGAAGAGTTTAATGAAAGATTTAAAATTAAAACAAAATCCTTACCTTTTTCACTCTATTTCCACGCTGGTTTTCACTCCCCTTGGCAAAACGCACTTCTCTCATTCTTCTCTTCTTCATATCTTCTTCTTCCTCCCTAAGAGCTTGAACAAATTGGTTCTCTCCCTCTCTTATTTTCGTTCACCATTGAAGCTTGGAGGAGGCAATGGATGCTTGAAGCTTCTCCCATTCTCCTCTCTATTTTTGTCATCTTTATCCTCCCTCTTGATTCCCATTTTTGTTTTCTTGGAGCAAGGTAAGTTCCTTGCCATTTCCTTATGTTTTGAACCTAGAAATGGTTAGTTATGACTTGGGAGAGTATTAAATGCTTGTGGGTAGTGAAAGGAACCATTAAATATATAAACCCTAAGGTGGGGTGAAATAAATATGGATATTTATGAGCAATAAATGAGGTATATGAAAATAGGGTTGAAAGATGATGTATATAGAAGTGCATTT
Organism: Clitoria ternatea; assembly: GCA_037962975.1. NCBI lineage: Eukaryota > Viridiplantae > Streptophyta > Magnoliopsida > Fabales > Fabaceae > Clitoria > Clitoria ternatea. Next base: position 186,981,567 of record CM075669.1, read on the forward strand.
ATGATGTGGTTGGGTTTTTACAAAACCCTAACTTATGAAATTGGGGTAAATGTATAAGATGAAGGTGAAAGGCATTAATTGATGATGAGAATGTTATAAATGATAAGGTAATGGCATTTAATGATGATTTATAATGTTGGTTAGAAATCATAAATGAAAACTCACCAAGGTATTGGTGGGAAATTAATAAATGTGGTAACTTGACTACCTAGGTTGTAGCTTTTGATAATAATGGATTCTGATTTAAGGGAAGGAATTCCCGAAGCCTAATTAGGCAAATGAATGAAGCTTGTAAATAAATCACCACATGAGGAAGAGTCATGCCTATGTAATGTATATATTAAGAATGGTGTTGAATGAATGATTGATGTGGTCCTATAATTGATTGGTGTAGGACTTGATAACACTTGTGAGGTGGGAACATCGAACCCGGAAGTCTACTTCTCTTGAGGTAGGAGAGGGGTGTATTTTCTAAATGCATAAGAACTTGTATGATGATAATGTATGTGTTGATGTAATGTGGCATGTTTTTATTGAATGGATATAGTATCATATGTATGAGATGTGGAATTGAGTAAGGTTCTTGTAATGATTGATTGTGGAATAAAACTTTAATGAGGTTATGAGTGGTATAATGTGCGATGACATGTTATGGATTCCATGTGTGGCTTGATGAATACTTGAAATCCTTGACTATGATGATTCTTGAATATTATGATTGATATATATATATATGTTGAATTATGTGGGATTAATATTGTGATGGAGTATGAGTGCGAGAGGGTGAGAAAATCTTCATGAGATTAAGGTATGCATGAGCATTAATGCATATTTATAGCATGGCATGCATAAGCACGTTTATAATGTGAAAACCTTGCGGGGTTCCACGAAGGGAGTACCCTACATGATGATGTTATGATATATGTGATATGAAAAAAAAATCCTACAGGATTCCACAAAGGGTGTATCCCTAAGTGATGAGGATATTATGATATTTGTGAAATGAATCACCTTGCGGGGTGCCACGAAGGGTGTATCCTGGAGTGATGAAAATGTTATGATATTTGTTGTTGAATGAATCACCTTGCGGGGTGCCATGAAGGTTATATCCCTGAGTGATGATGATGTTACGATGTTGATGAATGTTAAACCTTGCGGGGTTCCACGAAGGGAGTACCCGACGTGATAAGGATATGAAATTGTAATAAATGACCTTGTGAGGTCCCATGAAGGGAGTACCCCTTGTGAGGCGGGAAACTGACGTGATGATACTTAATTTAAGTGGTTGAGAATCACTATTGGATTAAAAATTGGATCCGTGCATATGCATCTTTAAAACACTAGCATGTGCATTAGCCGTAGAAGCATGGCATAGTGTGATATCCTGTCAAGGAGATTATGTGAGGAGTAGGGGGAACTCCCTTTGATCATTAACTATAATTGTAATAATGGTTGGTGCGACTTTGTGAATTTTAATGGATGTATGTATTCAATGAATTGATGAATGATTGATTCTGTGCTGATTGAACTCCTCTAGGAAGAAGGTGTTATTATTCTGTGAACACCTATTTCGGCCCGCTCAATTTTCACCAAGAATAGGGAGTTCTGTCGCTTGGAACCCCTTCTTTCTATTCATGCTAGGGTGTGCCTTAAGAATTACCGAGAGCTTGTTCTCGGGTGTGCCTTAAAGATCGCCCAGAATTTGTGCTCGGGCCCATTTTCAAAATTGCCGAGAGCTTGTGCTCGGGTTCCTCTTCAAGATTGTCTTCGACTCCGAGTGATATTCTCAGGTGAGGATTCTAAGAGAGGACTGAACCTCAACTCCAAATGATCATTTCCAAGTGGGGTGACTCTGAATGATCAATTCCGAGTAGGGTGTCTCTGAGTGAGACGTTGCCGAGTGGGATATCTCCGAATGAGGCATTTCTGAGTGGTTCGCTTCCAAGAGAGTTACTTCCAAGCGAAGAAAGGCTCTGACTATGAATGATACCTTTTGAGCAGAGACTCTCTCAAGTTCCATACTTCCGAGTGGGATGTCTCCAAGTGAGGAATTTTCGAGTGGGTTGCTTCCAAGGGAGTTACTTCCGAACGAAGAAAGGCTCTGACTATGAATGAATACCCTTCGAGCAGAGACTCCATACTTCCGAGTGGGATGTCTCCGAGTGAGACGTTGCCGAGTGGGATGTCTCCGAGTGAGGCATTTTCGAGTGGTTTTCTTCCAAGAGAAGTTACTTCCGAGCAAAGAAAGGCTCTGACTATGAATGAATACCTTTCGAGTAGAGACTCTCTCAAGTTCCATACCTCCGAGTAGGATGTCTCCGAGTGAGGCATTTCCGAGTGGGTTGCTTCCAAGGGAGTTACTTCTGAATGAAAAAAGGCTCTGACTATGAATGAATACCTTTTGATGAGAGACTCTCTCAAGTTCCATACTTCCGAGTGGGATGTCTCCGAGTGAGGAATTTCCGAGTGGGTTACTTCCAAGGGAGTTACTTCTGAGTGAAGAAAGGCTTTGACTTCGAATGAGTACCTCTCGGGCGGAGATACATCCGAGTGAAGAATTCCCGATTGAAGCCATTCTGGATGAAGAAAGGCTCTGAACTTCGAAGGAGCACTTTTCGGGCAGAGACACTTCCAAATTCCATATTTCCGAGTGGGTTGTCTCCGAGTGAGACATTTCCGAGTGGGTCATTTTCAAGGCAATTACTTCTGAGCGAAGAAAGGCTGACTTTGAATGAGTACCTCTCAGGCGGAGATACATCCGAGTGACGAATTCCCGATTGAAGCCATTCAGAATGAAGAAAGGCTCTGAACTTCGAAGGAGCACTTTTCAGGAAGAGACGCTTCCAAGTTCCATAATTTCCGAGTGGGTCAATTCCGAGAGAAGTACTTCCGAGCGATGAAAGGCTTTGATTTCAAATGAGTACCTCTCGGGTGGAGACACATTCGAGTAAAGAATTCCCGAGTAAATCAATTTTAAACGTGGCTTTGACTTCAAAGGAGTTTTTCGGCCGGAGATATATCCGAGTGAGGTATTTTTGAATGAGGTGTCTTCGAGTGAGACGTTTCCGAGTGGGTCACTTTCGAGGGAAGAAAGGCTGACTTTAAATGAGTGCTTCAAGCAGAAACATTTCTGAGCAAATCACCCCTGAGTGAAGCGATTCTTAACGGAAAAAGGCTTTGATGAATAATTCTCAGAAAAAGATATTCCCGAGTGAGTCAGACTTCGAAAAGTACTTTTTAGGCAGATATATCTGAGTGAGACATTTTCGAGTGGGTCACTTTCGAAGGAAGAAAGCACCTCCGAGTGAGACATTTCCGAGTGTTTCAAGTAGAGACATTTCCGGACAAAGCACCTTCGAGTGAAGCAATTCTGAATGAAAAGAAGCTCTGATGATTACTTCTCAAAAGAGGTGTTTCTGAGTCAATAATTTTCAAGTTCAAGCATGTACACCGAGTGTCGAAGGATCGATTTTTACATTCAGACTTTCCGTATATGTGTAAACACCTGTTTCGATCCGACTAATTTCCACCGAGAATGGATACTGACAGACAGCGATCTGGGCCATAAGAAGAACACCGGCCCAGGTCTGAGGAATACCGATCTGAGCCAACGGAAGAGACATCATTCCTGAGACCATCCAAGTGAGACCGGTGTCCTCTTTTGTCTGACGTGGGAAGGCTCTTTCATGAACTTGATAATGGACCCATGTGACACCATTCGAGGAGTCCGATTGCCCATGTTGACTTGGAATCGCACCATCCAAGTTGATCCTCGAATCCTGGGGGCGGCTGACAATAGACAAAAATGGAAATAATAAAAATTACTCACCGGCCGCTGTTCCCCATAATTGTTAGTGACCAGGCTGTCTCTCCACTACATACATGGATCTAGTGGAGGCTTTAGCTGTCCAAGTGGGATCGCACCATCCAAGTTGATTCTCGAATCTTGGGGGCGGCTGACAACAAACAAAAATGAAAATAATAAAAAATCACTCACCAGCCGTTGTTCCCCATAATTGTCAATGGCCAGGCTGTCTTTGAGTTGTCCACGCGCTCAGCCAGCACCCATAAGCCTCTATAAATGCCTCAGCTGAAGAGGCACAAGGGGGGAGAGCATTTTGAATCCTAGAACCTTTGGCAAAATTTACTCCGGTGTCCTGAATCTGAAGTCAAGGAACCTGTCCCCAAACCACATTCTCTTTTCTTCAAAATAGAAGCACCAGTCTCGTTCCTGTTTGTTGGACCTCAGAACCCCCTTTCTCCGTCTAAACCCCATACTGCTCATAACACCACTGAATCCTACACCATCTCTTCATCAAGATACATTTTCACCACTGAGTCCTACACCGACCCATATTTGCACCCCGGTTCCTCCCAGGTCCACTCCACACCGATCCACATTTGCACTCTGGTCTTCAACGTCCTCACCACACCAGTTCCGTTCTGTCTCTTTTCTTTCATTTTTTTATATTATTGTTTATTCTTCTGTCGAATCTATAATTTTTGTTGAATCTGTTCTCTTGTTTAAGTTTATTCCATTAAATTTCTTTTATTTTGCTTTATAACTAATAATAACAAAAGAAATAAGTGTTTTTTGTGTGTTCTTTCAAATCCAAAAAAATATATAAAATTGTCTTTAGCCAGTGTCGTACGGAAGTACTTCCGTCTACACTACTTTCCTAGAAATTGTACATGTGTGAAGAACTTCGTCTTGTATGGGTCTTTCCTAAGGACATTATCCACTACCAACTTCCTAATTTTTCCTGAAAGCCATCATCAAGAACTACGTAACCCTGATTTCTCGATAACTCGAGAATACGTAGGAGCAAGACTTAATTCCTGTCGGACTCATCCTTCCTTTTTTTCATTTTTTACGTTTTTTTGTAATTATTCCGTTCTTATCACTTCCACGAAAATCAATTTAGACGTGATGTCTTGTTGATTTTCCCCTATTTTTGGTAGACCATCACCACGATTCATAAGGAAAGGGATCCTTAGGACGAAACGTCCCGTTTATCCCCTTCTTGTTACTGACCTCGCATTTTGATTAAAGAATGACTAATTTAGACGCGACGTCTTGTTAGCATTCTTCCATTTCCCTGTTTTATACCGAAACCGAGGTCAATTTGGACGAGACGTCCTGTTGGCCTCGCTTCGACACTTTATGTTTGTTCAGTTTGTTCCCTTCGTTTTTTTTACAAAGTACAACAATAAAAAGGAAGAAATAAAACATCTTTTGTAAGGCTATTTATGTTGCGTATTTTTAATCTTGGTACTGTTTTTGACAGGCGATGTAGGGTGCTAATACCTTCCCTACTCGTAAACGACTCCCGAACTTGAATCTCACCTTTTTTAACCAGTGCTTTGTTTAAGTTTTTTCCAATGTTTTTCATGTGGATAAAAACGTTGGTGGCGACTACCTGTTTTGTTTTAACAAGATCTTTTTCCTGTTATGAGGGTCAGCCGCGCCGCCGTGATCATCCGGTCGCGATCATCCGGTCGCGACAGATGGCGACTCCACTGGGGATAATTGGAGAGAGTCAGGCCAGTTTGATTGGAAGCGCATGTTTTTATATATAGCCTTTGTTTTCTTTGATTTCTTCCCTTGTTTTATTTTCTGTCGACTGTTGTAAATATTCGTTCTTATTTCCATCGCATCTCGTTATTTGTTTCATTGTCAATATTTGCATGATTGCCGAACCTTAGGGTAGAGGACTATGTTACTTTTTTGTAATTATCGAACCCTAGGGTAGACGCCTTGTATATTTGTTCTGTGTTTGTTCTTTGTGCAGAATAGGGTAAGGTAAAAGGTATTGAATGCCCTTTCATACACTACACTCACATTTTTGCACACACTGATGAGTGGCGCCCTATACCCGGGCCCCAAATGAAGCTTAAGTTAGGAGAGGTTGGTAACAGAATTGTATGGGATGTACTTCCTATTCGGTGTTCGTAAGAACCTCAACTAGAGTTCGAACTTTCATGATGTACGCACCTAGTAGACTCCCTACTGTTACGACCATGTCATGAATAGGATCTTGGCTCTAGTAACCTTCTAGAAGTCTAGAGTAAGCCACCCAATGTGAGGAGTCACTATTAGACAAGCTGTAGGGCCTAGAAAAGACTTTCAGAAAATCCTGACCTAGGCCACGAAAGGGAAGACTCTACTTTACCTTACGTCATTTTCGATTCCCTGTTAATCCAAATGGGTGAACCATTTACTTGCCAAAGGATTACCTTACTTCAAAAATAATGACTCGCTTTTCTTGAAAAAACTGGTAATCTTTTGATAGGTAGATAGTTCCCTCTTCATCGTGTACTTCTAAGTCCTTAGTCATAAGTTTCCTTAGTCGTCAAAAGAAGAAGAAAAGAAAAATAATTTTTACTTCCCTCCGACTGGGACATTATTGACGATTAAGGAACCTATGGTCCTCTAGATTTGAACCCGCACGAGTTTTAGAAATCGCTGCTTCCCCAAGTAAAATCGCTTTACGTTAAATCAATGGGGAAGTACCGGTCTCAAAACATGAAAGTAACTAATTTCTCTTCCTTATCCTCATTTTCGTTGGAGGCTATTCAAGACTTAACGAATACCCTTTGAGTATCTGTGGAAGTTAACATGGGATTAAATTCATGAGATGAAGGCTGTGGTCGCCCGAACAAAATGTTTGAGCTTAAGGCTCCCGCCTCAGAATGAAGGATTTCTTCTGTCTTCACAATTATCCCTATTAATTTCCATGTTTACCATACCTAGCACTTTTGAACGATAAGTTCTAAGGGATGGTCAAAGGATGCTCGTCAAGGCCTGTGATTGCTTCCCACGACATTCTCCTTCCTTCTGTTTCCACCTGACATTTTTTGTTTTTTTTTCAAGGACACCGAAAGACACCCTTACTAGACTTTCAAAGGAGACTCATGGCTGAAAGAGAGCAAGAAATTGAAAACCTCAGGAGTGAAGTTAACTAGCTAAAGGAGTAAGTGGCAGAGATGACTAGACTTTTAGAAAAGAAGATCATAGAGGGGGAACCCTCTGCGGGTGTCAAGAATGATCAACATTTACCAACCACCCCACTCCATCCTCCTGGACTGACAAAAATGCAAATTCCCTCTTCCATGACACCTCCCATTACTATCAACAGGACCGACCCCATCATTGACCCTCAACCAACCTATGGCATGTCTTGTGCACCATAACACGCCTTCATGGGCTCAAACAACAACCTGCCCTATATAGTACCCTCAGAATACTCTCCCCCATTCCATAACCAACAAGAGGATCATGATTTACAAACAATGAACCCCCATATTTCACAATCCTCCCAGTCGCCTGGGCACCTATCACAAGAATGTCTACATCGGGAGATAAGGGGAAAAGAAAAGGGGATGCTAATTCCACTTCCTATAACTAAAAAAGGGCCCAACCCAGACTAATGACTCATACTTCCTTTCAACCTGCCAATCTCCCCACACCTTACATGGCCACCACCACCCCTGACCAGGGCTCCAATCTTTTCCCATTCCAGCTCTACTTTCGTCTGTATATCCCTCAAAAATACCTTCCTATTCTCATTTGCCTGTTATTAAACCCTCTCTTCCACAGCCCTACTGTCCCCCACTAGGGCAGACTCAGCCACCTAATCTAGACCGAAGCACAATAAAACCCACTGATAGTCGAACACCGGTCCGGTTCGACCCTATTCCCATAACCTACACAGAACTTTTGCCTCACCTTATCCGTAGTTCCCTTATGGTACCCTGTCCATTGAAACCGATGGTTCCTCCTTACCCCAAAGGTTATAATCCTAATACCCGATGTGATTACCATGTTGGAGCCCCAGGGCACTCTACTGAGGACTATTATGCCTTAAAATTCAAAGTGAGGGATCTGATTAAAGCCAAGTGGCTAGATTTCTAGGAAGGGAGTCCCAAAATAATCATAAACCCCAGGTCTAACCATGAGAATCCTGGGATCAGTATGATAAGAAGGGACTGGGGGTGTGGAGAAGATGCAAGCTTTATGATTTGCACGCCAAGTGGAGAGGTTCATGACCAGGAGACCACCTAGCTCTTTACGACTTTAAACTTCTATTTTTTATGACTTTTCAACCCAAACGCTTTGCCTAAGGCATTGGGATATTTTATGTAATAAGGGCAAAAGCATATTTTTATCATTTTAGGTTTTTCTCAATGAATGCGTATCAAATTTCAAAATGTTTCCGTTTGCTTCCCTTATTTGTTTTAACTTTCCCTTTATCCATTGGCTCTCTTTTATTTTTCCTCCTTCTCTTTGTCGTCATACACTAAAAAAAACATCCATCCAAAAATGATCCTTCTGAGAACAATGAGATCATAATCCTATTTCGTAACTTTGATCACCTGGTTGATCACGCTGACGAAGAGGGTACCAAAGATGAAAGTCCCTTGGCCGAATTAACCAGGATGTTTGAATAAGGGTCACCTAGCTCTATCCAAAAGCGTTCGACAAGGTCAGCACACGGAGTGGAGAGGACTCACAAATAACTGGAAAATCGATCGAGTCGCCTTAGAAGACGTTATAGTATAATGGTAGCTCAGTCTGGTGACATAAAAGTCTACATGAATGAAGATAGTGCCAGACTCCATAATGGCATATCTACCCTTCAAGGAAGTGTTAGTATTGACCAACGTGGATGGCAGAGGCTTGTTAAGGCCCATGAATGTAAACATGGTCAAGAAATACTCTGCCAAAAAAAATGATTAAAAAAAACAACAAAACAACAAAAAAATAAAAAAAAAACAAAAAAAGAGTCAAGGTTGGTGCCCTACGCATATACCAATTGGGGTGAGTTGATTCATAGATCAAACTATCATTTTTCCACATGGGGGCATAAAACTTATCAAGCTAACAATGCGAAAAAAACAATGTTTCATCTGTGTCGCAATCAACACCCCAACCTTAAGGGAGTATAACTACTCCCATACCAGTGTAACCAAGGAAATGGTCTACTGTGATACCATTAATATCATAGTTCTTTGCCACATTGGCTGAGGGTAAATAAAACGGCTAGACCATAACGAAGGTACCAAGGAGGTCATTCAAAAAAAATGAAGAAGAAACAACAAAAAAAGAGATGAAAGAATGAACAAAGAAGATAAAGACTCGGAACGAGCCCCTCATTGGTGCCAAAAAGGGCTCACCCCTGCTTCCTTGGATACATGGTGTTGGAGAAAACCTTCCTATTTGAAATAACATCTATTCCCTCACAAGAGGAGACTAAATCAAGAGAGACCAAATAAGCTCATTTTCAATTAGCTTAAACCTTTGTTGTGAAGGACATAACCTTGATTAAAAAAAACAAACAAAAACAAACAAAAAAGCGAAACACGTCCCAAGGAGAGAAAAACTCGCTAGGCTAAAAACCTAGAAGAGCAGCCTAGGCAAAAGTTAGAGCGACCTGGTAAGCTGAACACCTGAATAGGAGGCTCAGGCAATAAATTGGGATCAAGATTTTGGCAGAGTAATTTAAAGATTCTTATGCGAATGGTCTGATCCCAAGTTAGGGCATAAGGATCGTAGTCCGACTACCTTTTTAGAAGCAGAGTCAAATGATGAATTCAAAGTTGTGATGTGGGATTGAGATACACTTTGTTCTCAGCAGTTCACTGGAGGATTTGTGAAATCATTCCTATTCTACCCAATTATCAATATTTCCCATGCGAATCCACTTGTTTCTTTGGCTTCCCTTTTCCCATACCTGCTCAACTTGTAAATACAATCTCACCTATTTCTGACGCGTGTTTGTATTGTGATTTTCCCTAATTTGATGAGACATATGTTTTCCCTTAATATATAAAAATGAGAAGGTAATGAAATTTTAAAGTCGTGAGGATAAGATGTTCCTGTTACTTGATCTCGCCTCAAGCAATCATTATAAAGACTGGGCCTGACACGTTTCCAAAGCTAGGGTTGCTTCATCTGCTCTGTTTCAGTCATGAGTTACCTCGAATCTCTAAGGATTATGGTTTTGCGGGAAGTCTCTTCAAGTTCCAATTTGTTTTGCACCACTAACCTTTCTTGCAGGATGTCACGACAAGTAGATGTGTCAAGTCTCAACCGCCAAAACTGGCACTTTCCAGGGTATATCCATTAGTCTCCAATGCTCATTCTTATCCTCACTCATTGAAGCCAGCTCTCCTCAAGTTTCTTCTCATAACCCACCCATATCATTGGACAAAACACCTTTCTATGGTCGAACACGACGCCTTTCTAAGTTTCCATTGTGCTTTGAAGTTTCCATCAATACCTCGTAGTCGGAGCCGGCATCTTCTCAAGGTTTCTATCTCATTCATGAGGCATATTAGGGGTCACATTTCTAAAAAAATAAAAATAAAAATAAAAATAAAATCAACTTGGGATATTCCAACAGTCTAATGTATCCCGTTCCCCGGCAACGACGCCAAGTACGGGTTAATTTGGACGAGACGTCCTGTTGACCCCCAAATCAAACCCGGGATTTTACCCCCAAGTCTATCATTCCTCTCCAAACTGAAGCATCACCTCCAGGTCTTTTGTCCGTCAAGGGGCAGTGCCCCGAATTTCAAAAAGTTTGAACTAGGGCATCACCCCCAGTTTCTTTCTGTTAAGGAGGAGCACCCTTAATTCCTTCAGTCAAATCTTCCAAGCTGGGGCATCTCCCCACGTTTCTATTCTCTTTCAGTCAAGGGGCAATTTTCCAAAAATCCTTTCGATCTTCCAAACTGGGGCATCTCCCCAAATTTCTCTTCCATTCAAGGGGCAGTACCCTGAATTTCCAAGCAGCTCAAGCTAAGGCATCTCTCCAAATTTCTCTTCCATTCAAGAAGCAACACCCTTAGTTTCTCCAGTATCTCCAAAACTGGGGCATCACCCCAAATCTTTTCAGTCAAAGGGCAGTCCCCCGAAGTCCTCCCAAAAAGTTCAAACTAGGGCATCACCTCAGATCCTTCTCCTAGCCAAGGGGCAGTACCCTAAATCTTTCAATCTTTCAAAAAAAAAAAGGAAAAAGAAAACTGGGGCATCACCCCAGATCCTTCTCCTAGCCAAGGGGCAATACCCTAAATCTTTCAACCTTTCCAAAAAAAAAATTAATTGGGGCATCACCCCAGATCCATTTCCAATCAAAGGGCAGTACCCCGAACCACCAAATCCTTCCCCAGTGGAACTACACTTCCTAAAACAACTCAAACTGGGGCATCACCCAGATTTCTCTTCCACTATCAGTCTAGGGGAAGTACCCCAAATTCCCAAACAACTCAAACTGGAGCATCTCCCTAGATTTCTTCTGTCCCATTTAAGGGGCAGTTTCCCCCGTGATTCTTTCAAATCATGTCAAACTAGGGCACCTCCCCCAGGTCATTATCATTTGTCAACCCAAGGGTAGTACCCCGCGCTCCCAAAAAGTTTGAACTAAGGCATCACCCCAGGTCTCTCTCTGTCAAAGGGGAGCACCCCTAGCTTCTTCAATCTCCCTAACTGGGACATTACCCCAGATCCTTCTCCCGGCCTAGGGGTAGTACCCCTAAAATCTTTCAATCTTTCCAAAATTGGGGTATCACCCCAGATCCTTCCTCCGTTCAAAGGGCAATACCCCTAACTCCTTCAGCTGGATTTTCAAAACTGGGACAGTTATAACACCCCTGATTTTCTGTACTCAAATCCCGATGTGATTGTCATAATTAATAAAAATACGAATAAATTTTTCGCGTTTGAAATTATTTCCAAGACATCACCATGATCACATCAAGACCCAAATCACAGAAAACCAAAGAGTGAGATTAAATAACCCTAAGCTGGATCGATAGAAAAATTGACCATAACGGTATACAAAAATAATAGAGTTTACAGCGGAAAAATGTGTATACCGGGCACACGCCTAGTCCCATATATGACGATATGAGAAAAGGCTAGGCAAAGCATGCGAACATACAAGAGATCCTAACTTATTCCTTCATTCGTAACATACACATGCATTGCCCAAGATAAATATATATATACATACATATACATCTACATTCGAAAATCTTCTCCCGATTATCCCAATCATCAATGTTTATCACTCAATTTTAATCCTTCTAATACATATCAAACCATCTCTTACATTCTACATATATATTCACCATCCATAAATTCTAGGACTATCTTATACATATTCAAAATCTCTAAATTATCTATATTCCTGTAACCAACTTGTACATTATACAAGAATCTATAAATGATGCCGGCAAAGGCACTTCCTCTACCACTAGTTACCTTCGCCAAAGCTTTGACTAAAGATCTGAACTCATCCCATGGTAACCTGCATCACAATGCTAAAAAGGAGACCACATGGGAGAGTGAGTTATACATTCAAAATGATGAATAATATATATATTGTGATCATGTGTATATGCATACCAACATCATGTGTGCTTTGCTATAAAATCATTAAATTATCATTCATTCATCATTTCATTACTATAATAGGCATACAAGCCTCATGAATCGTAATTCATATCATAAACAAGCACAACATACACACAATCACATTGCCACTTATCAACAAGGGCATTCACAAATTATTCTCATCAATTCATTATATCTTTAATCAATTCCTCCTCGCAAGTGGTTTATCATCATCATCATTAGTCATAAACAGTCACGCCCTTCATTACATTGGGCCATAACATACATATCGTCATATTCACATTATTTCATTTATTCATATCTTTTCTTACTTTTATGTGGTCTTTCGGTATATTAATTTCTCATCTCATCAACACTATACCACCATCTCAATCATCATCAATCATCATCATATTCTGGCATATCTCCATGCTATATACAAATGCTCTTATGGCTAATGCATATGCACAATGGAATAGACAACAAATACGGATCCGTCTGTGGGAAATAACACCAATTGTGGGTTCAAGCATGATCACATACCATGCCCCTACTGCAGTAATAAAATGTGTACAAATATATCATAATGCATGCATATTCACCATATTTTTACTGGTACCAAACCGCATCGCCCATAATGCAACACCTGGTCATTTTCACCATGACCGCGGTATACAACATATTCAACATATGGTGTTGCAGGCCGGCCAGATATCAAATCATGGCGGCTGTGATCCCAAGGACCACCGGGGTCACCTGCTCATCAAGAGCCACCCCCCACAAGGGTCGGCCACATGTAGCTCCCCGTAGCAATACATGGGCAGCTTCGTGACTCACACACCGAGTCACAGGGGAAACAACATATTGCTCGTGCACTTAGCCGCCCTCCCACTGGGCCAACCGGGGGAATCCCCTAATATTCCAACACCGGCAGCTATGATATGCCATGGATGCAATGCAATGCAAATCAAATGCATTCTCACTCTGTGCATCCTAAATGCCACTCATCAAACATCATCATCATAATCACCAACACCACCATACACCTTAGTGGATTTCAACATTGTTGGTTTCTTAGTCATTGTTTTCAAGTTTTAATGTGGCATTTTCAGTAATCATATAATTATGTACTAGCCCCTCAAGTCATATCATTCATATAATTGGCATCTAAATGGCCACAAACATCATTTCAAAATAATCCACACGGATATCAAAAGGCATAGTAATCATTAGAGTATTAATCCACACTTAGATTCATTAGGGTATATTCATTATTAATCCACATTTATGGCAATTAAACTTATGCCTAACATAATTCGTGTATTTGAACACACATCTCAACACATCACATTTTTATATTTCATAACATATGGCAAGTTAATATCCATATTCAACCACAATAGTTTTACTGCAAATTCATAAACAATAACAATCATCCTTCACTCAAGGAAATGATCTGCATCATTATTCATTATTGCCCATTATCATTGTCATCTCTAATTTATTGGCTATTAATAACACCTTGCCATTCATTCATTCCCAAGAAGGGTTCGTAAAGTATCACACAAGGCAAAGGAAGAAGGCCCAATGCCATCAGAAGCGAGAAAGGAAGGGAAAAAATTCCCATCAGGGGGTCACTCGCTCAAGCGAGGCCCACATTCGCTTGAGCGAGATAGCCCATCTCGCTTGAGCGCCTCAGCTCGCTCGGGCGAAAACAAGCCAGTATCTAATTCCCAGTTTGCTCGCTTGGGCGTGACACCACACACCCGGCCACTCCCTCGGGCGAAATTACTCCAGTAGCCATTTCCACATTCGCTCGCTTGAGCGAGGAATCCACTCGCTTGGGCAAAATCCGACCAGAGGTCGTCCTTCCCAACACTCGGTTTCACTCGGTGAACCTGTTCTAGAACCGATTCCTCTCTCATTCGGTCTTTTCACTCGGCTAAACAATTCCAAGGCCGACCATCTCTCGCTCGGTCCTTCACTCGGCAAATTACTCTAAAACCAACTCGTCACTCGATCGGTCATTCACTCAGCAATTCATTCCAAAAACCGACTCATCACTTAATCGGTTTTTCACTCGGCAAATCATTTCAAAATCGACTCCTTTCTCTTCCACTCGAGCGAAGTTATTCCAGAGTAATTCTGGACAGACTCACATCGTATATCTCCATCGGTGCCATCCCACTCGGAATTACACACTCGGAGGCACTCCACTCGGAACGAGTTACACTGAACTCAAAAACTCCCCACTCAGAACTCCACTGCCCGGAATATCATACTGGGAGACCTTTCACTCGGAATTATATCCACTTCCTCACTCGGAAGGTCCTGTCTCGGACATAGCTCACTCGAGATTTCACTCAGAAATTCACCACATCATGAAATTACTTTCTAAAACTCCCGCTCGGACGGAATTCAACCAGTATCAATGTCCTCCCTTGCTCGCTCAAACGCGGCTACACCCGCTTGAGCGAGGTTCATCCAGAATCTCACCTGCTCACCATTCACTCGTCTCGCTTGAGCGGAAAGCTCGCTCGCCTAAGCGAGATTGGCCCAGAGGCCATAATACTGATACAGAGGATCCTCGCCTAAGTGAGATCCCATCTCGTTTGGGCGAGAATATCA
Source organism: Clitoria ternatea (assembly GCA_037962975.1). NCBI lineage: Eukaryota > Viridiplantae > Streptophyta > Magnoliopsida > Fabales > Fabaceae > Clitoria > Clitoria ternatea. The sequence goes on from CM075669.1 coordinate 186,996,595, forward strand.
GCACCTAGGCAGAAAACGAAAGTTCTCACAGCTAAACACATGAAATCAAATCTAAGGCCAATTCACTCACTTCCGACGCATCATATATAACATGTGAGGCATATACAACTCGTTCTAAGCATTCTCACTTGGAAATTCTCATTATAAGACAATTTGGACATATCCAACATTTCATACACATCACGAAAGCTTACACAATTGTTCATACGTTCATACTTATAAATCTTCATTCCAAACTTATTAATCATGTTGAAGTCAAACTCATCATCATCTTATATACATATATTCATACCTTGCCACAACAAATCCACATATTCTCACACATCATCCTCAATAATCATCAACTTGCCATTTCAATTAATTCAATACATACATATGGCAAGGCAAGCATGAGTATTCAACACATACAACAATCACTATCGAATTTACTCATGCAATTTGAATGTTAACTCCTCTCCTACCTCGAGGGAAGAGCCGAAACGGTTCCAATGCTCCGAATGCTCCATCGCATCATCCGGAATACGATCTACATACCAATTTATATGCATACACATAATCAATAATCATCATAACTCTAAACATTTGTTAGCTTATCATAAAGCTTAACATCAAGTCCTAGACTTGGTAAACATCAACTTATGTAATTGTGTTAGGCTTCGGGAATTCCTTTCCCAAAGCCAAGATCCTTTAGATCATAAAAGGCCAACTAAACCCAATAACATCATCATCTTACCCATTACATAATGTAGTCTCAAATCACCTCAATCCTTCAAACATCATCATTGTTACTCAATATTCAACTTAGCTCTCATATCCTCCAATAACCATAATTTATCAATCAGATTTAAATGGCACATCACAATGGTCTAGAACCTCATCAAGTCACAATCTTACCATACTAATCCCTCACATACCATATTCATAACAACACTCATTATTAAATATCACCTATTAACATTCCATTCAACCCAACAAGTCACTATATTTATACGTTTTCCCAATTTCTTAAGGCTAGGGTTTTCATCAAAACCCAACAACATTTACCCATGCTCATTAATCACCACCATTGGCCATTTTTCATCATTAATATCATTCTCCAACATCATTAAATCTACATTCTACTCACATTTCATACTCTCCCCAATTTATTAGAACTAGGGTTTCACTAAAACCCAACAACACCATAAATGCTCATTAATTTTCCACTCATCCAAGTATTAATTTCATGCACCTATAACAACCCACCATTAATGCCATAATAACAACACCCCACCTTAGGGTTTCCTCATTTAAAGCTTCTCCCAACAACCCTTAGTCAATAAATACTCCCCCAAAAACCAAGAACCAAAATCTAAGGCATAAACTCATAAAGAATAGTAAGGAACTTACCTCAACCAAGAGTTAGCCATGAGCTCCCAAGGAAGAGAGAGAGCCACACAAAAATATAAAGAAGAGGGGAGAGAAATTTCCAGCCACAAGCTTCTCCTTCAAGCCTTCATGAAAACGAAAATGGTGGAGGAGAAGAAGACTCCACACGGCTTAGGTTTTGGAGAGAAAAGTGGAGAGGAATGAGAAAGGAGAAGGAGAATGAAGAGAAGAGAATAGAAAGAAGAAGAAAAAGTTGCGTGAAACGTAGGGGAGGGAGGAGGGTTTATGTTTTAATATTTGGCTTCACATTAAAATTTCACCGCTTTATAACAAACAGGCTCTCGGTTCGGGCTCAATACATTATCTAAAAATTATTCCGAATATAGATTTGAATTCCCAATAATATTCTTAGCAGCCCTGACCAACGGTATCTCAATCGGAGATACTTAGTCTGACACCCATATTCTATGGGTATAATTTCATCTCACATAAGCTCAATAAATTATAAATATCCATAATAAATCCCAATTTAATCATTCCAATATTTTTAGGACACAAATCCACTCATATACATTTATTTACTATTTATTCTCATCATTTATTCATTTTTATAAAATTCGGGGTGTTACAATCCACCACACCTAAAAAGAATTTCGTCCTCAAAATTCAGCATCGATATACATATCACAAGGCCATACCTCAGGCCACACACCATTAAGGTTCGACGACACTATAGAATAACATTGGACTTCCCAAAGTCCATCAGAACATGTTCATCACCACTTCATCATTCTTAACATAAAATTTCCGCATCAAGTGTGTCATGTGTCATCAATTACAACTCACCCAACAGAGCTCACATGTTCATACTCAGTATGACCAGATAGGCTCAATATATTCACCATAAGCAGCTACAATCCCTACACCTGCCCGGCTTATGTGTTGCTGCATCCGACATACAGGAAGGCGTCCCAATCCCGTAGTGGTCACCACAAACACATAAAGTCGGCGCATAAGTGCATGTTTCCACAATGCCTATGGCATGTAAGACCATATCGGGACCAGTACTTCGTATTCCCATTGCTCATATTGGTCACACATATTCAAACGATACCAGTCCATATAAGACTCGGTGACAATCCTCACTAGTCCACAACTAACATATTCATATCTCATCATCATTGTATAGTTAATTTGGCATAAATCATGCCATACCAATCATCAAATCTTAATTAACTTCACCATCAATCGGTGTACCAATCATATATTTTCAATCATCACAAAATAAATACCCCAAATTCATCATTATTATTCATCAATCATCAGGGTTTACATTCATCATTCATATTCCATCACATATCAGCTCTAGCTTCAACAACGTATTTCACAATTAATTTCGTTATGGCTCAGCCATTCATAAGGTTCCATCAATCAATAGACTTAGGAAGTCTAAGGGTTACCTAATACCCATTGTGGAGTTCTCACATACCACACAACATCATTATATATGGCTCACAAAAACAACATAGAGCCTAGACCGCTATAGGGTCCAATTAAATTAATCCTCCACAGCAATTGATCATACAAGATCATGCCAATCGATGGGGTCACCACACCTAGTGGCTTACATCAAATCGATCATCCACTCGGTTTTCACACATCAAAACCGAGACACAACCTCAATCTAACCTGTATTCAATTTCACATTTAACCACTTATCACATATTCGGATTCCCTATCTAGGGGAAATACAACAAATCACTTGTATCATATAACATATAGGGTTCTTGTACCAAAGGATATAAAATTCATCCTTCATAAATGGCACAACCAATCATTTAGATTCAAACATATCCATACTAGGGAGTTATTCAATATCATCCATCTAATCAACTCAAGCATATGAGTTCCATTTTCATTTAACAAGCACTCCTTGGCTAGACGCCACAGACATAATGCATATAAGAGACCTAACCAACAATTTATATTCAAGGTGCATACGCACATCAAGGTCTCAACATATATGGTCTACTACCATATCAATTTCTTTCTCAATACCTCCTATCCGTGATCAACATAGGCATAGGTCTATCATTAAATCAATACATAATTAACATATCATATCCATGATCACACATGGTACAAATTCATTATCATATCGATTCACACTTCATATTTCATATTCATCAACTCGCTTTTCATATCTTATATTTCATATTCATAAACTCAATATTTCATTTTCATGATTAACATCCAACATGGATCTATCATCAAATCAATTTGCATGATATATATATCAACATCAATGCACAATAATAATATATTCGTCATTTGAAGGTAATAGGGTAAGGAACTTGGCCTGTCTTACACAATAAATACACCCATCACATATTGAGAAAATCCATTCACTCATATTCAATCTCATAATTCATTCATGATTATCAATGAGCAACTATGCTCCATAAGTGCATCATACAACCCCAGGGATAAAAGGTATACTCCCAATAAACAACAACCACGTCTTATGAATCACAATCTCATAAGAGTCCTCATTGAGCATCAATCCCAACTCAACTCTAATGATTCACAATAATTCCTCAATAAGCAATTATGCCCTCATAATCAATTCATAATCCTTAGACAACTAGTCATTCACATTTCTACATAGGGCAATCAATACCCTAACATATCATCATTCTCTAGATAATTATCATTCTTACTCTATACAAAACAACCATATTCCAATGATCACCAAAAGGTTTCAATATCGAGCTATCGTGCTCCAAACATCTTGTAATATCAATTCAATACGGAAGCAACTGGGCTCCGGTAATATCCAATAACTCTAATTCAGAGCAAAATATGCTCTGATACCAGATTATAACACCCCTGATTTTCTGTACTCGAATCCCGATGTGATTGTCATAATTAATAAAAATGCGAATAAATTTTTCGCGTTTGAAATTATTTCCAAGACATCACCATGATCACATCAAGACCCAAATCACAGAAAACCAAAGAGTGAGATTAAATAACCCTAAGCTGGATCGATAGATAAATTGCCCATAACGGTATGCAAAAATAATAGAGTTTACAGCGGAAGAATGTGTATACCGGGCACACGCCTAGTCCCATATATGACGATATGAGAAAAGGCTAGGCAAAGCATGCGAACATACAAGAGATCCTAACTTATTCCTTCATTCTAACATACACATGCATTGCCCAAGATAAATATATATATACATACATATACATCTACATTCGAAAATCTTCTCCCGATTATCCCAATCATCAATGTTTATCACTCAATTTCAATCCTTCTAATACATATCAGACCATCTCTTACATTCTACATATATATTCACCATCCATAAATTCTAGGACTATTTTATACATATTCAAAATCTCTAAATTATCTATATTCCCATAACCAACTGGTACATTATACAAGAATCTATAAATGATGCTGGCCAAGGCACATCCTCTACCACTAGTTACCTTCGCCAAAGCTTTGACTAAAGATTCGAACTCATCCCATGGTAACCTGCATCACAATGCTAAAAAGGAGACCACATGGGAGAGTGAGTTATACATTCAAAATGACGAATAATATATATATTGTGATCATGTGTATATGCATACCAACATCATGTGTGCTTTGCTATAAAATCATTAAATTATCATTCATTCATCATTTCATTATTATAATAGGCATACAAGCCTCATGAATCGTAATTCATATCATAAACAAGCACAACATACACACAATCACATTGCCACTTATCAACAAGGGCATTCACAAATTATTCTCACCAATTCATTATATCTTTAATCAATTCCTCCTCGCAAGTGGTTATCATCATCATCATTAGTCATAAACAGTCACGCCCTTCATTACATTAGGCCATAACATACATATCGTCATATTCACATCATTTCATTTATTCATATCTTTTCTTACTTTTATGTGGTCTTTCGGTATATTAATTTCTCATCTCATCAACACCATACCACCATCTCAATCATCATCAATCATTATCATATTCTGGTATATCTCCATGCTATATACAAATGCTCTTTTGGCTAATGCATATGCACAATGGAATAGACAATAAATGCGGATCCGACTGTGGGAAATAACACCAATTGTGGGTTCAAGCATGATCACATACCATGCCCCTACTACAGTAATAAAATGTGTACACATATATCATAATGCATGCATATTCACCATATTTTTACTGGTACCAAACCGCATCACCCATAATGCAACACCTGGTCAGTTTCACCATGACCGCGGTATACAACATATTTAACATATGGTGTTGTGGGCCGGCCAGATATCAAATCATGGCGGTTGTGATCCCAAGGACCACCGGGGTCACCTGCTCATCAAGAGCCACCCCCCACAAGGAGCTCCCCGTAGCAATACATGGGCGGCTTCGTGACTCACACACCGAGTCACAGGGGAAACAACATATTGCTCATGCACTGAGCCGCCCTCCTACTGGGCCAACCGGGGGAATCCCCTAATATTCCAACACCAGCAGCTATGATATGCCATGGATGCAATGCAATGCAAATCAAATGCATTCTCACTCTGTGCATCCTAAATGCCACTCATCAAACATCATCATCATAATCACCAACACCACTATACACCTTAGTGGATTTTAACATTGTTGGTTTCTTAGTCATTGTTTTCAAGTTTTAATGTGGCATTTCAGTAATCATATAATTATGTACTAGCCCCTCAAGGCATATCATTCATATAATTGGCATCTAAATGGCCACAAACATCATTTCAAAATAATCACACATGGATATCAAAAGGCATAGCAATCATTAGAGTATTAATCCACACTTAGATTCATTAGGGTATATTCATTAATCCATATTTATGGCAATTAAACTTATGCCTAACATAATTCGTGTATTTGAACACATATCTCAACACATCACATTTTTATATTTCATAACATATGGCAAGTTAATATCCATATTCAACCATAATAGTTTTACTGCAAATTCATAAACAATAAAGATCATCCTTCACTCAAGGAAATGATCTGCATCATTATTCATTATTGCCCATTATCATTGTCATCTCTAATTTATCGGCTATTAATAACACCTTGCCATTCATTCATTCCCAAGAAGGGTTCGTAAAGTATCACACAAGGCAAAGGAAAAAGGCCCAATGCCATCAGAAGCGAGAAAGGAAGGGAAAAAATTCCCATCAGGGGGTCACTCGCTCAAGCGAGGCCCACATTCGCTTGAGCGATACAGCCCATCTCGCTTGAGCGCCTCAGCTCGCCCGGGTGAAAACAAGCCAGTATCTAATTCCCAGTTTGCTCGCTTGGGCGTGACACCACACACCCGGCCACTCGCTCGGGCAAAATTACTCCAGTAGCCATTTCCACATTTGCTCGCTTGAGCGAGGAATCCACTCGCTTGGGCGAAATCCAACCAGAGGTCGTCCTTCCCAACACTCGGTTTCACTCGGTGAACCTGTTCTAGAACCGATTCCTCTCTCATTCGGTCTTTTCACTCGGCTAAACAATTCCAAGGCCGACCATCTCTCGATCGGTCCTTCACTCGGCAAATTACTCTAAAACTGACTCGTCACTCGATCGGTCATTCACTCGGCAATTCATTCCAAAAACCGACTCATCACTTAATCGGTTTTTCACTCGGTAAATTATTTCAAAACCGACTCCTTTCTCTTCCACTCGAGCGAAGTTATTCCAGAGTACTTCTGGACAGACTCACACCGTATATCTCCATCAGTGCCATCCCACTCGGAATTACACACTCAGAGGCACTCCACTCGGAACGAGTTACACTGAACTCGGAAACTCCCCACTCGGAACTCTACTGCCTGGAATATCATACTGGGAGACCTTTCACTCGGAATTATATCCACTTCCTCACTCGGAAGGTCCTGTCTCGGACATAGCTCACTCGAGATTTTACTCGGAAATTCACCACATTATGAAATTACTTTCTAAAACTCCCGCTCGGACACAATTTAACCAGTATCAATGTCCTCCCCTGCTCGCTCAAACGCGGCCACACCCGCTTGAGCGAGGTTCGTCCAGAATCTCACCTGCTCACCATTCACTCGTCTCGCTTGAGCGGAAAGCTCGCTCGCCTGAGCGAGATTGGCCTAGAGGCCATAATACTGATACAGAGGATCCTCGCCTAAGCGAGATCCCATCTCGTTTGGGCGAGAATATCAACACTTAGACAGAAAATGAAAGTTCTCACAGCTAAACACATGAAATCAAATCTAAGGCTAATTCACTCACTTCCGACGCATCATATATAACATGTGAGGCATATACAGCTCGTTCTAAGCATTCTCACTCGAAAATTCTCATTATAAGACAATTTGGACATATCCAACATTTCATACACATCACGAAAGCATACACAACCTGTTCACATGTTCATACTTATAAATCTTCATTCCAAACTTATTAATCATGTTGAATTCAAACTCATCATTATCTTATATACATATATTCATACCTTGCCACAACAAATCCACATATTCTCACACATCATCCTCAATAATGATCAACTTGTCACTTCCACGAAAATCAATTTAGAAGTGACGTCTTGTTGATTTTCCCCCATTTTTGGTAGACCATCACCACGATTCATAAGGAAAGGGGTCCTTAGGACGAAACGTCCCGTTTATCCCCTTCTTGTTACTGACCTCGCATTTTGATTAAAGAATGACTAATTTAGACGCGGCGTCTTGTTAGCATTCTTCCCTTTCCCTGTTTTATACCGAAACCAAGGTCAATTTGGACGAGACGTCCTGTTGACCTTGCTTCGACACTTCATGTTTGTTCAGTTTGTTCCATTTATTTTTTTACAAAGTACAACAATAAAAAGGAAGAAATAAAACATCTTTTGTAAGGCTATTTATGTTGCGCATTTTCAATCTTGGTACTGTTTTTGACAGGCGATGTAGGGTACTAATACTTTCCCTACTCGTAACCGACTCCCGAACTTGAATCTTACCTTTTTTAACCAGTGCTTTGTTTAAGTTTTTTCTAATGTTTTTCCTGTGGATAAAAATGTTGGTGGCGACTCCCTGTTTTGTTTTAACAAGGTCTTTTTCCTGTTACGAGGGTCGGCCGCGCCGCCATGATCATTCGGTCGCGATCATCCGGTCGCGACATATTGCATTATGTATATATTATCACAATTGTTAGATTTTCATCATTGAGAAAGTATACTCACTCTCCATGTGGTATATCTTTTTAGCTCCTATGTTGTAGGGTTGCCTATGAAACTCTTGTATGGAGGAGCGGTATGAAGGAAGCCTATTTTGGGTAAAGAATGCCTTGGCCGGCGATTGTTTTGAGTTGTGATTTTTAAGTGGATTTTTGTAATGTATATAGTTATAATGAATATTATGAATAGCCATAGATTGATATGGATGATGTATGTATGATGAAGATTTTGGAAGGTCATGTAGGAAAATGAGATCCTAAAGTTTACGGCTCATTTTCGTTAGTGACCTTAGCCTTAATTAGATTTTGAAAAAGAAGCATGATGTATGTAAAACTTATGAATGAATGATGATTTACATGAAAATTGCATTTTATAGACTATGCCAAGTAGTAAGTTAGATTAGAATGTGATTGTGAGTTGGAATGAGAATCTAAGGGTATGAAGGTTTAGAACAAGTTTTAAATATGTAATATGATGGATATGATATGATGAATTTAAGTAAATTGGCTTGAGTTGAGTTTTGGCATGTTGGGTTGTTCAATTTCCATGTTTTGCAGCGTTTTACTGATAATCTCGCTCAAGCGAGAGGGATTCTCGCTCAAGCGAGAGGGATTCTCGCTCAAGCGAGAATGCCCCTGTGATGATGTATGGTCACTAGCCAAATCTCGCTTAGGCGAAGGGAGGTCTCGCTCAAGCGAGACTGCCCAGGCATCAGGGGTTGGCTACTGGAAAATCATCGCTTAGGCGAGTAAGGTCTCACCCAAGCGAGAGTGATGGATTTTGCCACTGGAAGAAAATCGCTTAGCCGAGTAGGGTCTCGCTCGAGTGAGAGTGGGGTATTTAGCTACTGGCCCATTTTCACTTTAGTGAAAGACTTTGGTGGTGGCATTCGCTCGAGCGAGTGAGCGTTGGGTAGATCCTGGACGATTTTCGCCCATGCTCGCTTGCTTCACCCAGGCAATTTCTGAGGATCTTGCTCGAGCGAGATGGGGCTCGCTCAAGCGAGTTGGCCCCTGATCCTCCTCTTATTCTTTTCGCTCAGCGTGTGATGTAGCTCGCCCAAGCGTTCCATTGGGACTCGCTCAAGTGAGAAAGAATCCCCATATTGCATTGCTTTAAATATTTTCCCATTTCCTTGTATCCAACCTTTTCCTTGTATCATCTTATAACACCTTGGGTATAATAGGAAGCCATAAATACTCATGATGTTTACCCTCTTATATTCCAATCATATTGTGCCAATGTAAATGATTCTTTCCACTGTCTTTAAATGAGAAATTCTCATTGATCATTTCTTTAACCTACCTTCTCATATCTCCATATATGAGATAGGTTTTTTTTAGATCCAGGGTATTAATTGACAGCTTCACCATATTTTCATAGATTAATAATACTAAAATCGCAAAAAATTTACCCCTATTTTTGGGGCGTCACAAGCCATATGAAATTGAGGAGGAGAAAGGAGAAAGAGTTCCAAGCTTCAAGCTCCTCCTTCAAGCTCCAATAAAATGAAAATGGCAAGGAGAAGAAGACACACCAACACAAGGGTTTTAGAGAGGAGAATAGATGAACAAGGAATGAGGAAGAAGGAGAAAAGAGTGTTTTCCCAAAGAGAGTAAAGAGCCAACGTGAAAGTGAAGAGAGGGGAGAAGGTTTTGTGTTTTAATTTTACCCTTTTCATTAAAGTTTACCGTTTTACGACAAACAGGATCTCTATTCGGGCTTAATACTTCATCTAAAAATTATTCCGAATACATATTCGGACTCCCAATAATATTCTTAATAGCCCTGACCAATGGCACCTCAATCGGAGATATTTGGTCTGACACCCATATTTTAATCGGGCATATTTTCAGCTCATAAAGCCTCAATAAATTATGAATAATTATCAAAAATCTTAATTTAATTATTTCTAATATTTTGGGACATTAATTAACTCACCTATAATTATTTCATATTTATTTCTCTTTATTTAATCATTTATTTCAAAATTGTGATGTTACAATCCACCACACCTAAAAGAAATTTCGTCCTCAAAATTTTAACATACCAGATTCGAATGCAGTCGGATAACGTTCCCAAATATTTCCTTACATGAATGTTTCCACATTGCCATGTTTCCAGTCCACCTTCACCAAAGGCACCAATTTTTTCTGCAACCTCTTCACAGAATGCTCAACAATACGAACGGAAACAAGAGGAATGGACAAGTCATCCCACACATCAACATTATCAATAGGGATCACATGCAAGGGATCGTGAATATACTTCCTCAACTATGACACATGGAACATATTGTGTAGATTCACAAGATGCAGAGGAAGTGCAATCCGATAAGCAACATCACTGATTCGCTTAAGAATCTCATACGGTCCAATGAATTTAGGGCTTAACTTTCTGTTCTTCAAAGCTCTACCAATTCCTTTATCACGTGAGACCCTCAGAAACACGTTATCACTAACTTGAAACTCAAGTGGTTTGTGCCTTTTGTCATAATAACTCTTCTGTCTATCTTGAGCAATCTTCATATTCTCTTGTATCTTTCTAATATGCTCAGTAGTCTCCTGAACAATCTCCAGCCCTAAGGTCAAATTCTCACCAGTTTCTAACCAACACAGAGGCGTTCTACACTTTTTGCTATACAGTGCCTCATAAGGAGCCATACAGATACTACTATGGTAACTGTTGTTGTAAGTGAATTCGATTAGTGGAAGAAATCTCTCCCAACATCCACCATACTCCAAAACACAAGCCCTTAACAAATCTTCAAGGCTTTGGATAGTTCTCTCAGATTGTTCATCGGTCTGAGGATGATAAGTAGAACTAAGCTTCAACTTGGAACCTAACTCATGATGTAAGCTTCCCAAAAATTGGGAAGTAAACTAAGGGTCACGGTCGGATACAATACTAGACGGTATACCGTGTAGTCTAACAATCTTCTTTATGTATAATTGGGCTAATTTCTCCAATGAGCTCTTCATACTCATGGGTAAGAAGTGAGCATACTTCGTCAATCGATCCACTATCATCCATATAGCATCATTTCCAGCACGAGTTCTGGGTAACCCAGAAACAAAATCTATAGCAATACTATCCTATTTCCAAATTGGGATCTCCAAAGGTCTCAAATAACTAGATGGTTTTTGATGCTCAAACTTAGCCTTCTGACAAATAAGGCAAGACGCTACAAAGTTTTCCACATTACGTTTCATACCAGGCCACCAGAAATTTTTCTTCAAATCTTGATACATCTTAGTGGAACAAGGATGAATGCTCAACACACTCTTGTGAGCTTTCTCAAGCACCAACTTTCTCAAATAACCACTATATGGAACATAAATTTGGCCCTTTACACGCCAAATACCATCACGACCTTCCGTTAGGAACAAATTCTTCCCTTTTTCTTGAGTTTTTCTCATCTCAATCAAGTACTCATCCTTTAGTTGTTGCAATTTCACGGTTTCAATGAACACATTAGCAACTGTCAACATTTCAAAGGATATCTTCTTTGGGGTATATATCTCTATGCCCATATTCAAGTTTCTAAATTGCTCAATTAGCTCTATTTCTTTCACCATCATTGCGGAAATATCCAACAACCTTCGGCTCAAAGCATCGACAACAACATTTATCTTTTTGGGATGATACCTCAACTCGAATTCATAATCCTTTAAAAACTTCATCCATCGCCGTTGGCGCATATTAAGTTCCTTTTGATCAAAAAAGTACTTAAGACTTTTGTGATCACTAAAGACCACAAACTTAGAACCATACAAATAGTTTCGCCATAACTTCAAAGCAAACACCACCGCCGCTAATTCAAGATCATGCGTGGGGTAATTAACCTCATGCGGTCGTAACTGTCTTGACGCATAGGCTATCACACGCTCTTTTTGCATCAACACGCACCAAGACCAAGCTTAGAAGCATCACAGTACACTACAAAATCATCCAGTAAATCAGGCAATGCTAACACTGGTGTGGTAGTAAGTCTCATTTTTAACTCTTGAAAACTTTCTTCACATTCACGGGTCCACACAAATGGTTGATTCTTACGAGTCAACTTCATCAATGGTAAGGCTAAGCAGGAAAATCCTTCAATAAACCTCCGATAATAACCGGCAAGACCAAGGGAACTCCTTATTTTTGTCACAGATCTTGGTCTTTCCTAAGCCATAACAGCTTCAACTTTTGATCGGTCAATAACAACACCATCATAAGAAATCACATGACCAAGGAATGAAATCTCACTCAACCAGAATTCGCATTTAGAGAGCTTAGCATACAACTGCTTCTCTAGAAGAACAGTCAACACAAGGCGAAGATGCCTTTCATGCTCTTCATGACTTTTAGAGTACACCAAAATATCATCGATGAATACCACGATGAATTGATCAAGAAATTCATGGAAAATGCGATTCATGAAGTCCATGAAAATCGCAGGGGCATTGGTCACACCGAATGGCATTACTACATACTCGTAGTTGCCATAACGCGTTCGGAAGGCAGTTTTTGGAATATCATCGGTCTTTACCCGAATTTGGTGATATCCAAAACGCAAATCGATCTTAGAAAATACAACTGCACCCCTCAATTGATCCAAAAGATCGTCGATGCGAGGAAGGGGATATTTGTTCTTAATAGTCATCTTGTTGAGTTGGCGATAGTCAATGCACAACCTCATGCTTCCATCTTTCTTCTTCACCAACAACATAAGAGCACCCCAAGGAGATACACTTGGGTGAATAAATTCTTTTTCGAGCAACTCCTCAACTTGCTTTTTTCAACTCAGACAACTCCATAGGAGACATCCTATAAGGAGCTCGGGACACTGGCTTAGCGCCAGGAATAAGGTCAATAGAAAATTCCACTTCACATGGAGGAGGCAATCTGGGAATTTCATCCGGGAATACATTAGGAAATTCAGAAACAACGAGAATTTCACAAGATTGGGAAGAACCATTCCCATCAACCATACAGAATATCACAAGAAGCTGAGAGATACCTTGTAGGTCAAATCATTCCGTATTCAGAGTCAGAAAAATCACTGCCTTGTTATGACAATCCACTAAGACTTTATTGACAGACAACCAGTCCATGCCTAGGATAATATCCAGGTCTTTCATAGGTAAGCACACGAGGGATACAACAAACTTTCTACCCTTAAGAGTCATCTCGACATTCTCACATCGACTCACCGTCCTTAAACAAGTACCCATCGGTGTAGTCACCATTATAGAACCTCTCATCATACAAATAGGCATTTTCAAACTCCTAACACAATCCTTGGAAACAAAGGAGTGAGTAGTACCCAAATCAAAGATAACACATACAGAAGTGTCGAGAATTTCACATTTACTTTAGGCAAGATCTTTTGCTTGTGCAGCTTCTTCAACGGTAATAGCAAAGACTCTTCTAGCAGCTTGTGGCTGATCACAACCATTATGATTTCCATGTCTTCCACCATGGCCATTGCCTCGACCATTCCTATTTATTCCACCATTATGGTTTCCACCACGGCCACTATTTTGGCTACCATTATAACCATTACTGTTTCCACGACCATGACTTTCGAAACCTCCATGGCCTCCACGGTTAGCATCACGATTCACGCGAAAGGAGTATCAACATTAGCATTTTTTGTGTTCAACGGGCAATTAGGGCGAATATGCCTAGGTTAGTTGCATTGGTAGCACACCACATCATATCTTGGGCAATCACGTGCCAAATGGTTGGCACCACATTTGAAGCAAGTTAGACCTTGGACATTGCCACGACCTTGGTTACCATTACCATTACCACCTCTAAAAGCACCACGTCCTCTTGCATTGGAGGATCCACCACGAAAGAATTTCTTCTTCTTGAATTGGCCATGCCTCTTAAAAGTAGAAAATTAACCCTTCAATTTGGGCTCATGCTTGCCTTGACTCAAATGAGTCACATCATCCTCTTCATAAATGCGACACTTGTTCACAAGCGTCGGAAAGCTTCTAATCTCTTGATACCGAATGGCCCGCTTAATCTCGGGCCTTAAGCCATTCTCAAACTTCACACACTTTGAAGCCTCAGTACCCTCTTGTTGATAAGGAGGATAGAATGCATAAAGCTCCTCAAACATGGTGGCATACTCCTCCACAGTCATATCACCTTGCTTAAGCTCTATGAACTCAAGCTCTTTCTTACTTTTATAGCTTTCCAAAAAATATTTCTTCAAGAATTCAACATTGAAGTTTTCTTACTCCAAGGGGACATTAGCAGACAACATACGTCCCCTAGTAAGATGCCACCATGATTCATCTTCATCACGGGCCATAAAGACCGTATACTCAACCTTCTGAGCCTTAGAACATTCAAAGCTCGCAAAGATCCTCTCAAGATCATTGATCCACACATACGCATCCTCGGGTTTGTTAGGGAATCCCATTAGGGTCAGGTAGCAGAAACACAAAGGATTCCCAAAAGAATTGCAAACACAAATGTCTCAAGGCATTATGCTAAATTAAAATTTTTAATTAGGGTTTACCTCTTGTAGACGCAGAACAAGTTCCTCGGTCGAATCAATTGTAGCTTCGCCCTTAGGAGTCCACACGAGCACTCCCACTAGAAAAACAGAGCTCCGAATGCTAGTACGGAAATTTGTTTATGGTCTAATTTCTGAGCAGCAGCCTATGAGCATCTCATGCTCTATATATAGGCTTAGGTCTTGACCTGAGCTCTAATTAAACATTGGGCTCCTGACTTATTCTAAATAAGTTAGGCCCAAATAGTTTTATTTTCAGTCCAACTAAAATAAAACTATCTTCTGGTGGGCTTACTCTATGCGTGTGACCCTATAGGTAAAATATTCGGTTATATTAATAATAAACTATTTTATTATTAATATAAAATAAGAGCGGTATCTAGCAATACATCATTATGTCTGAATATTATTTATCATCGGCATGACCTATAAGTGATAATTATTTTATATATTTATTCCTTTTGTCACGATATCTAATTGGACCCAAGGCATGGTCGTTGTCATCCTTGTATGGCCCAATTTATTTTACTTGATACTAGAGTAGACTTTACAGAATAAATATCTAATATTTATTTGTCCTTGCATGGCCATGCATTTCATTAGTCTCACTCCATCAAGTGGCCCATAGATACCACTCCTGTCACATAGGAGAGACAAATTCCATCTACATCACTCACTTCCCTCTACAAAATTTATCTATTACCTAATCACAATCTTTATGGTCATCTTATTATAGATAACGTTTGATTGTATTAAAACAATAAACTCCTTATGTAGGAATCATAGTGATTTCAGGTCGAAGGACTATATACCATTATCACATTGAGAACCGTTTATGACACTCATGTAACGATCCATGCAACGTTCTCATGGTGGGTCTATCTAATACAACATTACACTTAATGTGTACCCGTGTAAAGACTTGATATCATATATCCATGATTTGTAAGATTAAATCATCAGTATATTCACACACTAATCTTAATGTATTTATTTGTCCCCATGTAAATACTTAATTAGGGATGTTTCAGGAATAATTCTCATATGACCTATTATTCCAGGATAAATAGTATTAAAATTAGTCTAAAACTGAAAATACTAATTTTATTGATAAGTTAAAATTGATACATTAATAGCTCGTAGTGCATACACCAACAGGGTTTATACCCTCCATGGAACTCAGAAGGTTTCCTCTTGAGAAATTGATCAACACCTTGGGCACCTTGTCCTACATTTTGTTGGCCTTCTCTTTCCAAGAGATCCGCAAAATGATTCAAAGCAGATGCCGTAGCAGCCACTTCACGATTATGCCTACCGGCCATGTTTCACACCTATACATTAAGACATGGCTCACATATGAGTAAACTAGACCAAACCATCAACCTTCAATCTATATATATATATATATATAGAGGTTTCAACGCCCATTGGTCCATCATGCATCATATCGCAGTAGTTATATTAATCTCAATGCATAATCACAACATATTCATCCTTGAAGGTAAATAGTGTAAGGAATTTTGTCCAGACTCAAACAACAAGCATACCAATCTTAATTCAATGCAAAACAATCATAATTCAATCAAAAGCCCACAACTCAATTGAATACAACCTAAATAGTTCAATCATAAGCAAGAATTGCTTGCATAACACCTATTAAGTCTCTATCAAAGAGCAAACAATGCTCTGAAAACAGGTTGAGATGCCCCAAAAATGAGGTAAATTTTTTACTATTTTAAAATAATTAAAGAATAGAAGAAACCACAAGATAAATCGTTAATGAGTAACCCCAGATCATTTTAAATAACCTATCCCATATATGAAGATATGAGAAGGTGAATAAATTAAATCAAGAGTCTACCTTGGACAATCAACCATAGGATTGTCAACAAGGGACAGCAGAAAGCATAATCGATTTGAGAGTTATAGAAAAGAATGAAGAAGGGATTTAAGGAGGCTTGATTTAATGGGTAAAAAGTCGTAATTGAAGTTATACATGGATATACATTTGAATCATAGCTAAATGGTACCCATCTATCAGCAAAACACATGAAAAATTGAAGAATCAGGGGTATGAATCGATTCAGGGATCCTATGAATCGATTCAAATACTACTGGAGTCCCAAAAATGAAAACAAGCCCCTTTGAATTGATTCAAGCTCACATGAATCGATTCAAGCTCGCATGAATCGATTCAAACGTTCCTGGACCTTATGTACAGTGATTCCAGTGAGCTTTGAATCGATTCATGTGAGTGCTTGAATTGATTCAAGCTGTTCTGGACTTAGAAACAGTAAAAATAGTGTGCCTTGAATCAATTCATGCAAAGCTTGAATCGATTCATGACAGCACAGAGGCTATTTTATGTAGAGAAAGTCATATTTTTGGACTTCTAACCCCCCTAACTTGTCATATGAGTTTCGATGCCTACCAAATTTTAACACCAACTTATATACATTATTTGTGACGTGTGGCCGTTAAACGCACTCAAAAATTCCCAAAAACGAGGGAGTTATGTGCATAAATGCATTTCACTCATTTTGAGGCATTTTTATGCAACTCAAGGACCTATTCTCAATGGAATTAGCCCATTCCAGTTCCTACAAGTCACAATTAATATATTTAAGCTATTAGAGACATTGCAAACCATTAAAACCACATAAAACACAATTTAACCCTATTAGTTCCTCAAATAGGCATAAACATCAAAATGCATCATCACATACATTTCATAAAACACTATAATTCATGAATCAACATCATCCATTCACCACTTGGGCAATAATTTCAGCCTATAACTAGCATCATACATTGCCTAGGTCATAATCAAAAATTAGCCATACATGTAGGGTCCAATTTTCACCTATGACCTCCAAAATGAATGTACACCAATCCAAATACATATTAAGCATACACCATCCATCATATGCTATACAAGGTTGATACTCGCCGGCCAAGGCACTTCCTATACACTAATTTACCTCCATCATCAAAGTGCATATTTCCAAAAGATTTAATCTCACTCCCATGAGTGTCCTGCATCATAAAGCTAAAAATAGACAACATGGGAGAGTTAGTTATACATTCCAAAGGATGAAAATGAATACAATATGATTGTGTGCATATGCATTCAACATCATGTATACTTTGCATCGACATATTATTCATCGTCATAATTATCAATATCTCACCAATCATACACATACCCAATCATCCTTATGGGTCATAACAAAGTATACATTTACATACACACAATTGAACCCCTCATCATATTAGGCTATCACATATAAAATCACCATACACAATATATGTATTTGTATTCATATCTTTAATGTTGTCTTTATGTATTTTCTCACCCAATCACAACCATCACCATTTCTCATCACCTTTGGCATACCTTCTTGCTATATGCAAATGCTCTTAAGCTAATGCACATGCACAACAGAGTAATTTATCAATTGCGAATTCGAATGTTGGCATAAA
Organism: Clitoria ternatea; assembly: GCA_037962975.1. Taxonomy (NCBI): domain Eukaryota; kingdom Viridiplantae; phylum Streptophyta; class Magnoliopsida; order Fabales; family Fabaceae; genus Clitoria; species Clitoria ternatea. The sequence continues at coordinate 187,015,220 of CM075669.1, forward strand.
CACCAATTTGTGGGCCAAGTATGATCATATAACCATGTAACATCCCGATTTAATAATTAATTGCCGAATGAAAATAAATCATTGAAATAATAATTGCAAGGTGGGAAAATTATTTATTAATTATAATTAACTCAACTTAAGAAATAATGACGGGTTAAGAGTGGTTAATTAATAATTGCTGGCTGATTGTGATTGGTGTACTGCTTTATGCTTTCCCACCCCACTTTTCCCTTCTCTCCGTGCATGCATATATGGGTACACTATTATTCATTCTTCCCTTGAGACTTCTCTTCCTTCTGTTTCCTCTTCTTTTCTTCTTCGCTCTTCTTCTCTTCTTCTTCTTCACTCTTCGATCTTCTTCTTTCTCCTCTGCGCTCTGTTTTCGCGAGCTCACAACCATGGTGGCTGAGAATCGGAGTCCTCCTTCCTTACTCGACGAGCCAGTGAGGGTGAGGGTGTGCATTCCCTCTGCATGCAACCCGTCTCCTTCCATGTTCCTTCATTCCTTCGTCGGCTTCCCTCCTTCTTCCTCCTTGCTCGAAGCTGCCAAGTCTCAGTGGAGATCTGCGCTTCAAGGAGTTTCAAGGTGGTGGGAGTGTTCACAGCATTGTGATGGAGCTACTCCAGGGAACGAACCGAGAGCTGGGCGTCTCAGAAACCCGAATGGCCTCCCCTGCTCTTGCATGCAGATGTGCTAAGAGTGACTCAGTGTTCCTCTGGAAGTGAGTGTCGTGTTGACCGACTGAAAGCTTCAGTCCAGGTAGGGGGGTATCTTCTATCTTAAATGCATGGGTTATGAACGGGTTACGGGTGTCAATGGTTTGCTGACTTTATGTCCGATTCTGTGTCTGCTTGCATGGTGAGTATATAATACCGAATGCATGGTGACTTGGTGTGGAGCAATGCATGTTTGATTCTGTATGTGAGATGCATGTATGGCTGTGTATATGAACTCTGTGTTGTGTGATGAATCCGTGTGTGGCGCATGGGATGCGTTTGTGCTGGGAGCACGTAGTGTGGCACACTACCATCGGTTATTAAAGCATGGGACGCTATGAAATCCTTGAGTGGGACTCAAGGTAGCCCTTGAGTAGGACTCAGGCTGCCTGTGAACACCTCCGTTGGCGCTGAGAGCGTTGGTGTCACCTGTGGGTAAACGGTTGGGTACCTGTAAAACGGCCAAGCAGCTGGGAGCTGATTTGATAGCTGAGAGCTATGTATAAAAAGGCTGAGAGCCTATGTTGCAACGTCTAAACCGATACACACGAATGCGGAACCGAGTGAAATACTATGTGCCTATTAACTGTTGATATTGTTTGTAATTGGTTATGCATGTGAAGGTGTTAATGAGATGATGAATGTTTATAACCGAGTGAAATACTCTGTGTGTATTAACTGAGTGATATTGTTTGGAATTGATTATGCATGTGATGATGTTAATGAAAGGATGAATGTGTATAACCGAGTGAATACTCTGTGTATATGTATTGCTGATGCTGACTGGAATTTGATTATGCGTGTGATGGTGTTAAGGAGATGATGAATGGATATAGCCGAGAGAGTATTCTGTGTGTATACGCAGTTGATACTGATTGAAGTTTGCTCCATGAATATGTATTAATGTTATTGAAATGTTATGTGTATATAGCCGAGTGAGAACTGTTAGATTCTGATCGGAAAATGTTGAATATGTGCGTTCTGATTCGTTGTTATTATCATGTTGCTGATTGTTGTTATATTAATGTCATTGGCTATAGATGTGCACCTGGCCGAGTGGTGACTGATGAATTCCGATCGGTAAGAGTCTGATGTGTGTCCTGGTTGATTGGTATTGCTTGACTTTAATCGTTGCCATGTATGATTGAGTGTATATAAATACTGCTGTATAATTGTGGGACAACCTGAGTCAGTATCTATCATTTAATATCTAAGATGCTTACCCCTACACCATTTTTCAGTGTGTGCAGGTCGTGCTCGGAAATGATGATAGGGTCTCAAGTCTGAGTGTAGTGCACTCCGACTGTTGAGTACTTGCATTGCATTATTATGTTCTGTCCGTGTAGCCTTGGCCGGCTCTCATGTAAAATGACGATTAAATATATTCATTTATAAAGATAGAATAGTCATGGTGTCACTTGTATGGTATCGTAAGTATTGGTAAATGCATAATATCAAGATAATGGGTATTCCGAGTATATGGTTACATGTTTATGGGTCGGTAGATTGGAATTGTGGGTATATCTATGTTTCTGGGAACACATATTCGTACATATGTACTCTATGTTGATTTGATGCGTCTTCCGACTGGGATGTGTTGTTAAATGATTCGAAGGTTGTTGATGAATGAATTATGCTGAGTTGATGATTCCGAGCGAGACTATAGTATTTGGGTATTTCCGAATGAATACGCTGAGTGATCCCGAGAGAAAAATATAGGTAAACCCGAGTGAGGTAGAGTTCGCATTTCCGAGTGAAAACCTTGAGGGATCCTCTTCTGAGAGAGGAGTTAGTGTAGTGGTTTAAAATGGAATGGGTTCCGAGTGTAAGATGTTTATAATCCAAGTGAATGATGTAAAATCCGAGTGAGTGAGGATCTGGAGACCGAGTGGTTTATACTTGTGACCTATATGAATGAAATGAGGAGTTGTGAGGACCCCCCGAGTGAAGTACGAGCGTGATGATTTACCGGTTGAACCTATGTCCCAAATCCGAGTGAGAAATTACCTTGTACCTGTGTCCGCCCCAGCGAATTAGACTTAGCTCCAGCGAGTATGGGTTTGGAAAGGCTTTCGTGTTGGCATTGCTTAAGCGAATCGTGCCTCGCCCGAGCGACTAGAGCTGTTTCTCCCAGGCACTGATGTGCTTCGCTGAACTAAATGGGTCGGTTCAAGCCTTGTTCCTTCCGCTGATTTCTTTGCGTGTGAACATTCTTTTATTTCCCCTGCCTTCCTCTTCTTTTTTTCTATGCCGATTGATCAGTGGTTGTTTTTGTGAAATTTTTTGTTTTTTTTTTGGGTTTATTATTTATTAAAATTAGGGTGTTATAAACCATACCCCTACTGCAGTAGAAAAATGTGTACATATATATCATCAATTGGATGAATGTCATTATGTTTTACTGGTACCAAACTGCATCGCCCATCTTGCAACACCTGGCCATTTACACCATGACCGTGATAAACACCATAATCAATATAAAGGTGTTATGGGTCGGCCATGATTCATACTATGGCGGCTGTGATCCTAGGACCACTGAGGACACTTGCTCATCAAAGAGCCACCCACCACAGGGTCGGCCACATGCAGCTCCCCGTAGCTATACATGGGCGGCTTCGTGACTTACACTCTGAGTCACAGGGGAAAATAAGTATACTCGTGCACCGAGTCGCCCTCCCAATGGGCCGACCGAGGGAATCCCCTAACATTCCAACACCGGTGGCTTTGCAGTATGCCATGGATGCAATGCAAATGCAAATCATAATGCATTCTCACAACTGTGCATCCTAACTATGCCACTCATCAATCATCACCTTCATCAACATCACCACTCAAACTCTTGGTGGGTTTTATTTTAATCAATCATCGCCATTGTTATACATTTTTAACATAGCATCTCAACACTTTCATGAATCACAATACAAGTTCATCTTGTATCAATCACAATGGCTATGTAACCTTTATCATCAATACTCATAAATCAACAATCAATAAATTAAGGCATGCTAATCATCCATATTCATTCTCAGTTATCATGGATAATGACCATTCAACATTCATGGAGAACACAACACAATCACATCATCATCAAGGTATTACACTATCCAAACAATTCAACGTCACCATTTAGCATACCATAAATATTCCAAATGCACATTACATGTTGCCAAGCATATTCATCATCATCATCATGTTTATCAACCACAAATCATCATTTTCACTAAAATAAGGCAAACATTCATATTGTCACATATGACAATTAAACACTACTCAATTCATGCATTTAGAATATAAAACTCCTCTCCTACCTCAAGAGAAGAATTTCGAGCGATACGACATTCCCACCTCATTGTTCGGAATGGGTCCTACATTTCACAAGGCACATATCATTATTTCCTACCCAAGATCACCAAGACTCACATATTTTAATCTAACACTTGGTGTCTACAACATTATCATTATCAAGCCATTCTCTATTTTATTAATCACACCTCAACTTCCATGGGTTAGGCATTCAAGTTCATTTTTATGCATTTAAGGTCATACCCACAAAAGGGTTGACATATCAATGGTCATTAATCACCATTTATGGCCACCTACCATTATTAACGTCAACTCTCACCATCAATAATTATTATCTTAACATATTTACTTATTCCCATTATTCAAATATCATATCATTCCCTCATTAAATTTCTTTCCAACCAACATTAATCATTTTTCCCAATTTTCACAAGTTAGGGTTTCTCTAAAATCCTACAACACCATAAATGCATATCATCATCTACCATTTCAATCATCAATTTTCGTGTATCCTATTAAAGGCGCATAAAAGCTTGCATTCAAGCCACCCCACCTTAGGGTTTCCTTATTAAATGCTCCTACCAATAACCCATATACATTTATTACTCATCCAAACCTTAGAAACCCAAACTCTATGGTTCATGCTCTAGAGAAATGTCAAAAAGCTTACCTCAAGAGAAGAAATGAGAAAGTTTCCAAGAGAGGGGAGGAGCCACATGAAATTGAGGAGGAGAAAGGAGAAAGAGTTCCAAGCTTCAAGCTCCTCCTTCAAGCTCCAATAAAATAAAGATGGTAAGGAGAAGAAGACACACCAACACAAGGGTTTTAGAGAGGAGAATAAATGAAGATAGAATAAGGAAGAAGAAGAAAAGAGTGTTTACCCAAAGAAAGTAGAGAGCCAACATGAAAGTGAAGAGAGGGGAGAAGGTTTTGTGTTTTAATTTTACCCCTTCACTAAAGTTTACTGTTTTACGACAAACAGAATCTCCATTCGGGCTCAATACTTTATTCGGACTCCCAATAATATTCTTAATAGCTCTGACCAATGGCACCTCAATCAGAGATACTTGGTCTGACACCTATATTTTAATCGGGCATATTTTTAGCTCATAAAGCCTTAATAAATTATGAATAATTCTCAAAAATCTTAATTTTAATTTTTTCCAATATTTTAGGACATTAATTAACTCACCTATAATTATTTCATATTTATTCCTCTTTATTTAATCATTTATTTCAAAATTGGGATGTTACAGGGGTTATTTTCCACGTCGTTCATAAGGCCATGTTGTCAGTTAAGGATTAGGTAACTAAGACGAGAAATTGACTTACACCCTGCGTTAGAGTCCGGTATGGCCTTAAATAAGGTCTAATCCTCACCTCTCATTGGGGTGAAGTTTCACCGGGGTGCCACTCATAGAGTTCTATCGTCAATTACAGATGCGTAACTGAGATTATCCATCTAAAGTGTCATGTCCACACTGTCCGCAAAGCTCAAAGACATAAAGTAAAAAACAGTAACAAGATAATTGAAATTAATAATGAACTTTCTTATTACAAAATGAGTAATGTACAATTAAAGTGTAGTTGGGGTCATGCCTCTTTAAAACATTCTTGAGAAAAACCCAATGAGAAAAAGCTCTAGGTAGGAAAAAGAGTACATGCCGGCTTACCAACTAGCTGTAATAAACTCTTAAATTCTGCACATTCCATTTGTTACAGATCGGTGTGCCGTCGAGGTTCTCTAACCGATATGATCCCTTTCTAGCAACCTCGAATACGCGATAAGGCCCTTCCCAAGTAGGTGCCAACTTGCCCTGGTGCATGAATTTATTACCCACACTTGCTTTTCTCAACACCAAATCTCTAATATTAAAAGCTCTATGCTAGACGCGCTTATTGTATCTTAGGGCGGCCTTTGCTTTGATAGCCCAGTCCCTAATGTAGGCCTCTTCCCTGAGCACTTAGATAACATCGAGCTCTGAGGCCAGATTAGAATTATTGTTTTCCTTCGAGAAGTACTCCACCCTTATCGAGGTCGTATGAAGCTCTACCGGTATCATAGCCTCGACGCCATAGGTGAGGCAGTATAGGGACTCATTTGTTAAAGAGCGCGGAGTGGTGCGATAGGCCCAGAGGACGTGGCACAGCTGATTGGTCTAATCACCTTTAGCTTTTCCCAGATGCTTCTTAAGGCCTTTCAACACTTCTATGTTAACTACCCCAGCTTAACCATTGGTCTGTGGATGTTCAACAAATGAGAAAATTTGGACTATCCCTAATTCTTCCAATAACTCTATGAACTTCTTGTTAGTAAAATGGGTGCCGTTATCAGTGGCGATCTGTGCTAGTACCCCGAATCATGTTATGATATTTTTATACACAAAACGCCTGGTCTAGGCTGAAGTGATGTGTACCACTGGTTCTGCCTCAATCTACTTGGGGAAATAATCGACCTCCATAATGAGGTACTTGATGCCCCCAGGAGCAGCAAGGAATGGGCCCAAGATGTCCAAACCCTATTGGTAAAAGGGCCAAGGAACTGCGAAAGTGGATAGCTCCTCAGCTGGTGTGTGATGAAGGTTAGCAAACCTTTGACAAGGATCAGACTTCTTCATAAACTCCATACAATCCTTTTTAATTTTAGGCCACTAATAACCAACTCTCAAAATCTTCCTCATTAAGCTGCATCCTCCATAATGGTGTCCGCACTGGCCTTCATGCTTCTCTTCCTGATGTCCTGTACCTCGTTCTCATTAAGACACCGGAGATAGGGCGCGAAGAAATCTCTTCTGAATAACATGCCATCCATCATTGTGAAATAAGGAAGCTTCCTCTTTATTCTCCTCTTCTCTACCTAATCAATGGGTAGTTGTCCATTTACTAAGTACCGGACAAAAGGGACTACCCACGAATCATCATTGAACACTCTGCTGGTTATGACCATGTGCGACGGGGTCAGAGGAATGTTAGGAGTAGTTAGAGTGCTCTAGACCACAGTGGTGGTATTCCCAGGCTGCTTCATGCTGGCCAAACATGAAAGGATATTCACTTTTATGTTCTCCTCTCTTGGCACGTGCTTAAACTCCAATATCGTAAATCACTCATTCAGCTCATTCACACAGTTCAGATACAACTGAAGCTAAGGCTCACAGACCTGATACTCACCCCAGATCTATGAAATCACCAATTGTGAATCACTACAAAGGGTCACCTCAGAAGCTCCGATATTTAGTGCTGCTCTAAGTCTGGTGAGACAAGCTTCATACTCAGTTTAGTTGTTAGAAGTTTTGAAACTAAAGCGTAGCGAAATTTCTAAATACACACCATCATCGCTCTCAACCATTACACCTGCACCACTCCCCTTGTTATTGGATAAACCATCCATGTAAACTATCCAGTGGGCACGAGGTGTGGTTGGATCTGCCCCAGTCATTTCTACGAAGAAATCAGCTAACACCTGTGCTTTATGGAACCTCGAGGCTCATACGATATGTAGAATTCCAAAAATTCAATAGACCACTTAATCATCCTTCCTACAAGGTCCGGCTTGCTCAACACAGAGCGAAGCGGGAGATCCGTCCTCACGGCAACGGGGTATGCATGAAAATACGGCCTGAGGCATCGAGAGGCCCAAACAGCTATGAGAGCGGCTTTCTTAATCTTCTGGTACTGGCCCTCAGCTCCCTGTAGCATTTTACTTGTAAAATACATTAACTTTTGTCCCTCTAGTGTCTTCTTCACCAATGCCACCCGCAAAGCCTTATTAGAAATTTCCAAGTAAAGAATAAGAAGTTCCCCAGGGTCAGGCTTCACTAAAATGGGAGGTTTAGACAGAACCTCCTTAAGCTCTTGAAAAGCTTGCTCCTGCTCCTTCCCCCACTCAAACTTCTTGGACTTCTTCAATATTTTGTATAGGGGGAGGGATCTGTACGTTATTTTAAGCATAAATCGTGTCAGGGCCGCTACTTTCCCATTCAAGGACTGAACCTTTCTTAAGTTCTTCGGGCTTTACATGTTTTGGATGGCCTGGCACTTTCCTAGATTTGCCTCTATGCTACGCTGAGTCAGCATGAAACCTAGAAATTTCCTGGTAGGGATAGCTAATGTACATTTCAAAGGGTTTAGGCACATATTGTGTTGCCTCAGGCATTGAAAACTTGGCGCAGATCCTCTATGTGATCTTCCCTAGCTGGGGTCTTAGCGATAATATCATCAATGTACACCTCTACCAGCTTGGTGTGTATGCCTTTGAACACCTTGTTAATCATCCGCTGGTATATGGCCCCAGCGTTCTTCAAACCAAAGGGCATGACGGTGAAATAGAATACACCGCGATCATTAATGAATGTTGTCTTCTCCTGGTCCTTCTCCTATATCGAGATGTAGTTGTACCCTAAATACACGTCCATGAAGGAAAGGTATTGGTAACCAAATAAGTCATCCACCATTCGATTAATGTTTGGGAGAGGATATGGATCCATTGGGCAGCAATGGTTAAGATCAACATAGTCTATACACATTCTCCACTTTCCGTTGGCCTTCTGCACCATCACCATATTAGAGAGCTAAAAGGAATACCGGATCTCCCTAATAAATCTGGCCTTCAGCAATTCCTCTATTTGCTCACAAGTTACCTTCTACTTTTTGGGGCCCAATCTTCATTTCTTCTGGGCAACCAGTCTCGTCTCTAGATAGATGGATAACTTATGGCAACAAAAGTTGGAATCCATCCCTGGCATATCAGCTGCAGTCCATGCAAAAATGTCTTTAAACTCCTGGAGGAGCGCAAGCAGACACTGCTCCTTCACATCTTCTAATTTGCCATTGATATACGTGACCTTCTCCAGGGTATCTCCCAATACGACCTCCCTGGAACCACCATCCAACGTGGGCTTTAAGGGGTTGAGCAGATCAATCTTCAACTCAGCCCTTGGGTCAAGATCGATTAGACTAACAGACCTAGTCACGGCTCCTCCGTTATTCAGCTTCTTCTTCTTATTGAATGCCTCTAACTTCACCATGGTAAGGCTCGGATTATAGCAATACCTGGCCATCTCCTAGTCACCTCAAATGGAAGAAACATTATTGTCCTTATCGATGAACTTGATAAGGAAGTGAGGTGTTGACACTATAGCTTTTATGGCATTCAGCGTGGGGCGGCCTATGATGCCATTGTAAGGTGACTCCACATTGATCACCAACACCCTAGACTTCACTGTCTGAGCTCTAAGCTCGCCCTCAAACGATATCAGAGTGTCAAGATATCCCTTCATGGGCTGTTTTGCTACATTAAAAGCTATCAGCTCCTACGTATAAGGCTATGAATCTGAGTCATTAAAGTCCATTCTTTTAAAACAGCTATAAAAGATAACGTCACAGGAACTCCCCTGATCCACAAGGATCCACTTGATGTCCTTGTTAGCGATAATAGCTATGATGACCACAGCATCATCTCCTACAGGTATGGTTGGGCCAAAATCATCATCACAAAAAGAAATAACCGGCGCCAACACACCATCTCTGAATAGGCGGCTGTCCCTGGGCTTCCCCTGAACAGATAGAATCATACGATGATGATTCTTCCTTGCCGTGATCGATGCGCCTCCCAACAAACCCTCCGGTGATCATATCAATCACCTTGCACTGGCCTTGCTGTTGTTGCTAGGGCGCCTTCTCTTCTTGGGTCACCTCGGTGATACTACCCTATTATGCTTCTCAACAGCAATTAATCTCTTGGGGGACCCCTACTATTATCACCATCCTCGTTGCGATAACGACCAGGTTTCTCCATTCGATCTGGCTCATCCATAAATCTCTCCTTAAAGAGATACTGCTTTAACTTCCCTTCACGGATGAGGGTCTCTAAGCATCCTTCAGAGACCTGTACTCATCAGTTGAATAGCCGTCCTGCTCGTGAAAATCATAGTACTTACACAGATTTCCAAGCCTATTCAATGGAGCTGGCCTCCTATTCCCACAAACACTGAAAGTGGGCCAACCCATTTCTCTCAGGATCTACACCGATCTTACGCTCAGTGGAGCATAATTATTGAAGGTGGCTACGCGCCTCTCCTGTTGATGGGGCTGAGGGTTCCTAAACTGGTCCTTCTAAAAGTTGTTTTCCAGCCTTCCCCTTTTTTTTTCCTTGTGTAGTTGGGACACTGGAGCTGGTGGCTTTGCTGTTGCCGTTGTGGCTTCTAAGTGCATCTCGATGCCAACATATTTAGAAACCTTCCTTTGAAATTCCTCGAATGACGCCGGAGAGATTTTTGCCAAAGATAAGGCAAAGGCAAATTTGGGTTGAAGAGCCTCAATGACAATATATAATTGTATGGCCTCTATGAGATTAGGGACCATGGCTACCTCCTTATAGAACCTCTTCAGGAAATCCTTCAGAGTCTCATTCTCTCCCTACCTAGTCTGGGCAAGGGTGTGTGACATCCTAGGAACATCCTTGGAAATGATAAAATGATCACTAAACGTCATTGCCATTTCCTTTCAGGAGTCTATTGAGCCTGACGGAAGCCCCTTAAACCAGCTCAGTGTTGCTCTAGTCAATATGCAACAGAACATGTAACACATGACTTCCTCCTTAGCTCCCAAGAATATTGCCTCATAGGCATAAGCATCTAAATGCTTACTTGGGTCTGTCTCACCCGTATATTTCCCTATGGAAAAGGGTTGGGTCGTCTATAAGTGCCTGGGAATAGACACGCTTATCAATCTTTTGGAAAAAAGGATATTAAGCTTGTATGTCCCTGAAGCAGTTATTACTGGCTCCCTCCTCCTGCCAGTAAACCTGTCACTCGAGTCCTGGGTTTGCTCCCGCTCCTCGTATGTGGGGATTTTGGAATATTGGAGGGTAGTGGACTTATCTTTCCCTGATGCCTCGTAGGTCTCCTCAGTATGAGACACCACCTTCTCCTCAACTTGCCTTCGCTCTCTCCTCAGCTCTGCCAACTCCTCTTTAAGTTCCCTAATAACTTCGTCACGAGGATCAGGTGTTCCCACAGGTATCATTCTTTGTGAGCTCCCTACAGGGGACTCAAAGGCTAGACGTCTGTTAACTTAGGCAGTGACATCCTCCACGTGCCCCTTTGGAAAATCCCTAGCATTGCCTTCCATGGTAGACTACGAAACTTTTGCAAAAAGTGGGAATAACTCTAACGAGTCCTATCGGGCATGCCAATGAACTGGTCTGAACCGGGGTCAATGATCCGGTGTGGGACCAGCCACAAATGTCAACTATTGAGAAGGATTTATACACCGGTACAGTGGGTATCTGGTATTATGTTCTTTATCTCAGTGGGAAAATAAAGGTTTTGAAGTACTGGAGATCCTTCACATTGAGCTTTCACATTGATGAGGGGCGAAAGGTGGTGTCACCTATGAAGATTCTTCGACGCTCAAGTCAGTATCCAATAATAGAAAGCAAGATTTCTCAAGCGTAAATTTCAGAATGAGTCTAACGTACCAGAGTAGTGAAATCATTGGTATTTATATATATGCATGGAGAATAAAGAGTCTCTAGGGTTAGGGGACCAATAGTACATTATGCGATGTACGATTCTGACACACGACGTGGGTGGCTGTGTCTCTTACGAATGTTCCCCCGTACCTATACCCTGTACTTTTTGTTGGGTGACATGGAAGTTTTTTGGTGTGCAAGGCGCTGACTTGGACATACCAGTGTATAAAGGACATCTGATATGGATTTACAGTCCGAAGGATTACCTGCGACACTGGTAGTGAGTGTGAGGGCGGATGAAATTACCCTCATGTCTTTGTGTTGGCATCAAGACCGGATCAGTTGCTAAAAGGACAATTTGAATAATGCAAAGTTTTTTTATATTAAGTTGTTAAGGAATTGAGATTTAAGAGAATTGAATTTAGAATAAATTTTACCAAGGAGTTAGGCTTAGTGATTTTTCTACTGCATTAACATACTAAATGTGCAAGTATGATTTCCATGATCCTCTGAAGAGTGACGTGAATCCTAGTTCCAATGCTTTTATTTCTTATTTAATTTTTCACTTCTTTTACTTATTATTTATGTTATTGTTTTTAATTGATTCTTTAACAAACCAACCAATAGACCAATTTCATATATGTTGTTTATAGTCTTTTTAGTTATGTCTTTGAAAAGGTATTTTACTTTTTGGCAATTTGTTTTACAAGTTTCTATGCATTTGACACTTGTACTCATTTTTGAAACTATCGCGATATGTTAGTTTGCTTGCTGACACTGTTTATATCACACCATGTGGTCATCAAGAATCTCAAACACAAAGGTTTTATCCAATTTTGTAATTGACAAAGGTTATGAAAATTGTTTATGGAATTAGCTTATATAGGTCAACTCTCTAAGATAAGTCAACATAAGGTATCCCAAGCCTAAAACTAAGGCCCATTTGGCCAATATAAAAAAAACCATTAATGGCCTAAACTAACTATAGAGGCCTAAATACACGGCTAAGATGAACATAAATGAAAGCCCAAACACATCGCCCAAGTTCAATTACAAGTCTAAACCTAAACTAATACATGCAAGAAAATCTTAATATTGGTCAAATCTTTGTAGGATCACATCACCCCCTCCTTCTTGAGCAAAGATTTGCTCATAAATCTAAGACTTTCATCACCTATAAAACAAGGACAAATTTAAGAATCACATGCAAAGAAAGAAGGGCTAGAACAACATGATGTCTATATGTGTAATAAGCACTTGATAAAAAGTAACCTTTTGAAGCCATTGGTTTCAAGAAAGAGACATATATATACATCACAAAATCATTATCAAAGTAAGATATTAAATGCTTCCATAATAATACACATGCAAAGCTATGTAATAGACATGCCCTAGTGAATTGAAACAATAAAACCCCATAGCCCATAGGAATAGAAAAACGGGTTGGCTTGCTAGGCCTTGGCCTAACCTGCTAAAGCTTGCCAAAAAGCGGGCCAGACTGGCTCGCCCTGCCTAAATAAAAGGGCCAAAAATTATGGTGATTCTCCTAACAGTGTACCCAACGAGTTGGTGGATTGACCCATTAAATTTTTTAAAATAAGTGTCAAATTAGGATAAAAATTAAAATTTAAAAAAAATCAAAGAAAATATTATTAAAAAATATATAAGTAGTAAGAGATGTCACTTTTTTAATTTTAGAAATGAAAGTATATATTTTAATAAAATAAAATATAAATTATTTTATTATTGATATTTAGATTTTTTTTCTTAAGTGAAGGCTCGTCCGGCCAGCCTACCCCGTAAAGGTTTTGACCTGCCAAATTGGCAGGTTGGCATATAGTGGGATGCTGGGCTGGAAATTTTGTCCACCTCGCCTATTTGGCGGGTTTGGCTAGCCAGCCAGCCCGACAAGCTTGGCCCATTTTGCCATCCCTAATAACCCATGCCCAAGTCATCTTCTTCTTGCAATCTAACACTTTGTGGCAACTATCTTATGCCTATATAATGATTTATCCAAGGATAACTCATAAACAACATATGAATCAAGATGATTCATGTAAGGCATAACATCATTCTCCAAGAAACTAAGCACCCTGACAATATCATCATGAAATGAAAGCCTATTCATATTAGCCAAGGCCTCAATACTCAAGCGGGGGTGAATTGAGTATTTCAAATTTTTACGCGAAATCCCCTTGAAAATGGTTAGTAATATACAAATGATGCAATATAAAAGAGATAATAATTATGAAACACATATCATACTAAAATACTTTGAGTTGAAGGTACAATATTCAAGAATTGATTTTGATAAACAAGGCAAGTTATTAGTTTAGGAAATTCTTGAAATACTTGGCATGCAATAATTAATTCCAATACAAATTTAACTTAAACAATTTCTAACAAATTAATTAAGCATAATTAATTTGCCAAGTTATTAATAATAATGTTTTACTAATTAATTTGCCAAGTTATTAATAATAATATTTTACTCACTTATGCAATAATTAAATCCAACAAGATTTAAGTCAATTAATTCAAGGATTTAATTTAAGCAAATTTTAACAAACCAAATAGATATAAATATTTTAGCATGCAATTTAAATTCTCAATAATAAAGGAGTTTAAGGGAAGAGAGAATTTGCAAACCGATATAACGAGTTCCACCACCCCGGTATACGTCTCGCCTTCAAGCAACCCACTTGAAGGATTCCACTATTGAAGATTTGAGATACAAGCTTTTATCAATTGTCTCCTAGTGTCCTATACTCAAGAACCCAATCTTCACAAGAAAAGGGCAACCCACCTAATCTCACAATCTCTTAATAACCAAGGTTGAACCCTAACCTTAAAAATCTTAGAATTTTGGTGTTTGGTTTACAAGATTTTTCTCTCTCAATAGAGTAGATATACAACTTGAAGCTCTCACAAAATAATAGTAACTCTCACAGAGAGGATATGCAAATGTAAGCTCACTCAAAAATATTTTTCTCTCTTAAAAATTCTCTAAGAATTAATTTGCCAATGAAGTAAATAAAAGAGAGAATGTAACGAAGAGAGGAAGAAGGAAACAGAGGAATGCTTTCTATTTTTGTTGGTGTGCTTTCACTGCCTTAGCTTCTTCTCCTTTTATAGGCAATTCAAAGAGGTTTCCACTCCCATTCCTCAATTTATGCAATCAATTTGAAATTTTTCTGCCTCCATGTTTCCAGCTGCGCTTGTTTTCTAGCTTGAGATTTGTAATGGTTTCCTCGAAAGAGTCAGCGCAGTTCCTGATATTATGAAGCAGTGTTTTCCATGTTCTGAGTCAGTTTCCCAGGCATTTACTCATGTAGGAATCGATTTCTACAATGAATGAATCGATTCCCAGTTTCCAAAAACACCATGAATCGATTCCTGTAGGAGAGGAATCGATTCTTTGACTTTTCAAAGCAAATGAATCAATTCATTAAGAGGGGAATCGATTCCCAGGTGTCCAATAATGCATGAATCGATTCCTAAGTAAGGGGAATCAATTCCTAGGCTTTTTCACCCACATGAATCGATTCCTGGTAATGGGGAATCGATTCCCAGCCTGTTCCTCTTTAAAATAATTACGTTTTGGCCCTCCTGGTATTATTTTTCATGTTTTTGACCCCGATCATGAATCTTTTTGCATTTTGACCCCTTTTTGATTATGTTTTTCATGATTCTTCCTCCTTTTGATCCTCAATATCATTTCTTGTTTCTTTGTATTTAGAACAATAAATTTCTTGATTTCTTGACCCGTATTAGCTTGATCTTCATGCTTCTGATTTTTCATTAATTGCTTTGTACAACATCCTTGTTCTTTGAGCATTGTTTTTGTCATCTCTTTGTCAACCACAATTTCCCTTTGTTGTTCTTCAATTCATCAAACACATATAATCCTTAACGATGTGTATTGTTCATGTTTGTGCATTGTCTTTGTTAACATGTTTATCATTATCAAAACCTTATCCAATTACACTCTCCCTTTTTTTGATGATGACAGCTAATGTTACATATCCATTGCTGATGCATTTTTCTTGCTTGAGACTATGTTTGTCATTATCAAAACCTATTTCAATAGATAAACACATTCTCCCATTTTTTGATGATGACAATAAATGTTCATCTCTTGGGGTGTTAGTTTTATAACAGTTATAGCTCATGATTTTGACAAACAAACAGCTCCCCCTTACTGATGCATTTAGATACCAATTACTGCTTTTGATCTTTAGAGTAATTCGCCCCCTTACTCATGCAATAGATACCAATTGTGGATTTGATTGATGTTATACCATTTTATTGGTCACCACATGTTAATATCTAGAGTCAATAACTAACCACATAATTTATTTATCAAGTAAGCATATAATTCTCTTAATCAAGTAGGCACATAATTCTCTCCCCCTTTGGCATCATAAAAAACAAACAATAATAAGCATAGTAGAATTCAGAGTAGAGATAAGTGCCATAAACCAATATTAATGAAAATCATAACCACAAAAAGAGAAATCAATGACAATCTTGCATTTGGTATTTCTCCCCCTAATTAATATAATAGATGCCAGTTAATACCACTTGTTATGTGATTATATATTATAGGATCAAACATAGTCATAATTTAAAGGAAATACCACTTGTTAAAAAGATCATATTATATCATGCAAGATAATATTCTCCCTTAAGCATGCAATTGATTTGCTAACTGATTTTTAATCATGTAATTAATATCACTTTTCAAGTATGGAAAGCATCACATGATTCTTTTCAATTAAGCACACAAGTAGTTCTCTTGATTGTTATCATTACTAGCATATTTGTTAATAAGTCAAAATATAAGTAATTTTCTCAATTATGGTAGGTACATAATCATTTCAAATTAACACATAATCTTCTCCTTTTTGGCATTATCAAATACACAAGGATATTCTTCCAAGTGAGCACATAGGAGAGTAGAAACAAGATTATAAACATAAGTGCCATAAACATAATCATAGAGAAGTGAAATCAAAGATAATTATTCATATGTATGCTCCCCCTTACTACTGTAATTGATATCACTTGTAAAAATATACCATTTATTAACGTGTGAAACCAATTATAACAATTTTATCAATTTTGATACTATTTGTTTACTTTTTAAGCATTTATCCTTCTTAATAGATACCACAATATAAATAGATACCACTCAAAGGTTAGATACCTCTTGCATATAAAAATTCACTTGTTAATCATTTAATGTATATTGCTTGATGCATTTCTAGGTATCAAAGCAGTAATCATAGAAGATTTTTCAACAATGTATACTTATATCTAGGTATCAGAGCAACGGTGGAATGATTAATACAGCTTGTTGGCTTACTCATGCATTTGTATTATAACATATGCCAATATATCTATTCTTTTTCATATAATCTTTTTATCTTAAATATTCTCTTCTTAACTTATGCCTATGATGTTACATATAGGTCTAATCAAGCATTTACCTAGGGCATAAAAAGCATGTGATTGTACAAGAGAATAAATTTGGCATAAATCATTTACAGCACTTAAAGATAAGTCACAGAATCATATCATGGTTACGGTGCAATTATCACGCAAGTCATATACTAATTGTAATCAATTTGCCATAACATATATGTCATATCACTTATTATCTTGATGATATGTATGATACCACTTGATGGATTTGCCAATTTAAGCTCTTGATATCAATTATTAACATTTAAGCATTTAGCACAAGATTGGTATCATTCAAACATACATCATTCTTGATACTTTTGTTCAATAATTCTTTTCAAACTCAATGATGCATATTTTCAAATTTCTTTTCACAGTCAAGATCATGCATCATCAAACATACAACACAGATAAGAATTATTATGTTAATCAAGATAAATACCAATTGCTTAAGCATGGTGTATCAAGGAAGATCATGTCATGCATTATCACTTAACATGTCATGTAGCATTTCATGCATTGTCTCATGATGCATAGACATTTGACATTAATCTTTTTTGTTCATGCCTATGATGTTACTAGTCATGAAATTAAAGTCTAGGCAATCACTTGTTATAATATACATAGAGCATACATATTTTCTTTTAGGCATTATAAAAAACAACATATAATTGCATAAAAACATTTTGTCTAAGATAGACATTTTTTTTTGTTGAAACATAGGGATAAGTCATAGAAGCATAACATAGTCCTAACTTAAAGCAACTGTAAAATTTGTCATAATCAATTTGTCATAACATTTTCTTGTATGAAGTTCAATGCCTCTTGTTATGAAAAGATACTTGCTTGTTAGGAAGATTATATGACATACCACTTGTTAAAACAAATTATGCATAAATTATCAAATCATAGATACCACTTGTACACGCAATATATGTATTTATTATCAAAGCATAGTGGCAGTATTAACAAGTATATAATCAAGATTATGTCCCCATGATTTCCCCCTCTTACTAATTCAATTGATACCATTTTGTTAAAAGAAGTCACTTGCCATTTAGATACCAATAGTTAAAGGAAGATGTTTGTCATTTAGATACCACTAGTTAAACAAAATACCTCTTGTTCAATAATCGATACATCATCAAGAATTCATATTTTAAAAATTCATGCATCATTAAGAATTCATACATTACTAAGAATTCATACATCATTAAGAATTCATATATCATCAAGAATTCATACATCATCAAAAATTCATACATCATTCAAGAATTCATACATCATCTAGATTTTATATATCATCAAAAATTTATTATGAACAAGTTTGGAATTTGGCTTTATAAAATTATTTAGACATTTCTAAAAATTCTCAATAAACTATCAGCCAAGTGCATAGATGTTTCAACATAATTAAGCATACGATCACATAGCAAACATGATATTTGATCTACTAGAGTAAGGATCTGATCATACCTTAGAATTTTACAATTCCTACAACCTTCTCTTTTTCTTTAGAGTGAAGATTGTGAATCTTGATTCTTTGATCATTCGTCAATGAGAAACTGCCGATTTAAAGTATGCCTACAAAATTTCAAGTTTTATGGTACTCTTTGAGAGTTGGGTCCTTTCTTGTTAGTTTAGGATTTCAAAATTGTTTTGGGAATCCATACCTTTCTTGTACACTTTTGGCGGGATTTCTTTATAAAGCAATTAGATGATATATGACCATATATTCCACAATAGAAACATGTTGCATCTAAAGAATAAGTCATAGTATGATTGTAATGGTTCCTTTTATATTCTATGTGCCTTCTCTTAAAAGAATTAGATATTGTATGACCCTTTCTTTCATGGTTTGCACATTTTAGAATAGGTATAGGTTTTTCCTTAAGGGGTGCAAAGGAGTTCTTGTATTTCTTTTCCTTTTCAAATTTTCCATGTTCTATTCCCGTTCTATCAAGGGTATACTTTTGATTTTCAAGAGGTGCACTTAGATTCTTTTCACTATTTATAAGCTTCTTAAGTGTTTCTTTTAGATCTTTATTTTCTTTTTCAAGAGGCATACATTTATCAAGTAACATACATTTCTTATCTCCATTATAAGTCCTAGGAGTGACATTTAAAGCTATTACCTCATCATTTTGAACTCTAAGATTTTCTTTTTCTATATGAACATCATGCAATTCATTTTCAAGTTTCAAAATAGTTTGTTTTGAGCATGCATATTTCTTTGATAATAAAACAAATTTTTCATGCAATTCATCAAAAGCTTCTAACAGCTCATCTTTATCAATTCACTTTCATCATCACTAGATTGATTTAGAGAACTTACCTCATCGTCTTTGGAGTGCTTTGTCATAAGGCAGAGGTTAGTAAATTCTTCTTTCGATTCCATGGTCTCTTCTTTCAGATTTATTTTGAATCCTTCATTTTTGCTAGAAAGAGTACTAATTCTTGCATCTTGCTCATCATTAGTATTTCCATAAATTATTTCAAGAGTTTCCCATATTTCTTTAGCATTGTTACAAGTAATAACTCTAGAAACATCACTAGGTTCTAATTCTAATGTGATAAGAATTTTAGCTCTTAGATTAAATTGTATCTTTCTTTCTTCTTCCTTAGTCCATAAGTTTATGGGCTTCATACATTCTATATTATCAATAATATATTTGGGAATGAAAGGACTAAATTGAATAGCAATCCATACCTTGAGGTCATAGGATTGGATAAAGATTTTCATCCTTTCTTTCCAAATAGCATAGTCTTTGCCAATAAGGATTGGAGGTCTATTTATTGTACCATTTTTTGGAAATGCATCATAAGAGGTAGAGGCCATCTTGATCTCCTACAGCTGTTAAGCCTTGTGGCAAGAGTCAAGCTCTGATACCACTTGTTAGCCAAGGCCTCAATACTCAAGAGGGGGGTGAATTGAGTATTTCAAATTTTTATGCGGAATCCCCTTGAAAACGGTTAGTAATATACAAATGATGCAATATAAAAAAGATAATAATTATGAAACACATATCATACTAAAATATTTTGAGTTGAAGGTACAATATTCAAGAATTGATTTTGATAAACAAGGCAAGTTATTAGTTTAGGAAATTCTTGAAATACTTGGCATGCAATAATTAATTCCAATATAAATTTAACTTAAACAATTTCTAACAAATTAATTAAGCATAATTAATTTGCCAAGTTATTAATAATAATATTTTACTAATTAATTTGCAAGTTATTAATAATAATATTTTACTCACTTATGCAATAATTAAATCCAACAAGATTTAAGTCAATTAATTCAAGGATTTAATTTAAGTAAATTTTAACAAACCAAATAGATATAAATATTTTAGCATGCAATTTAAATTCTCAATAATAAAGGAGTTTAAGGGAAGAGAGAATTTGCAAACCGATATAACGAGTTCCACCACCCCGGTGTACGTCTCACCTTCAAGCAACCCATTTAAAGGATTCCACTATTAAAGATTTGAGATACAAGCTTTGATCAATTGTCTCCTAGTGTCCCACACTCAAGAACCCAATCCTCATAAGCAAAGGGCAACCCACCCAATCTCACAATCTCTTAATAACCAAGGTTGAACCCCAACCTTAAAACTCTCAGAATTTTGGTGTTTGGTTTACAAGATTTTTCTCTCTCAATAAAGTAGATATACAACTTGAAGCTCTCACAAAATAATAACAACTCTCACAGAGAGGATATGCAAATGTAAGCTCACTCAAAAATATTTTTCTCTCTTAAAAATTCTCTAAGAATTAATTTGCCAATGAAATCAATAAAAGAGAGAATGTAACGAAGAGAGGAAGAAGGAAACAGAGGAATGCTTTCTATTTTCATTGGTGTGCTTTCACTGCCTCAGCTTCTTCTCTTTTTATAGGTAATTCAAAGGCAAGGTTTCCACTCCTGTTCCTCAATTTATGCAATCAATTTGAAATTTTTCTGCCTCCATGTTTCCAGCTACGCTTGTTTTCTAGCTTGAGATTTGTAATGGATTCCTCGAAAGAGTCAGCGCAGTTCCTGATATTATGAAGCGGTGTTTTCCATGTTCTGAGTCAGTTTCCCAGGCATTTACTCATGTAGAAATCGATTTCTACAATGAGTGAATCGATTCCCAGCTTCCAAAAACACCATGAATCGATTCCTGTAGGAGAGGAATCGATTCTTTGACTTTTCAAAGTAAATGAATCAATTCATTAAGAGGGGAATCGATTCCCAGGTGTCCAATAATGCATGAATCGATTCCTAAGTAAGGGGAACCAATTCCTAGGCTTTTTCATGCACATGAATCGATTCCTGGTAATGGGGAATCGATTCCCAGCCTGTTCCTCTTTAAAATAATTATGTTTTGGCCCTCCTGGTATTATTTTTCATGTTTTTGACCCCGATCATGAATCTTCTTACATTTTGACCCCTTTTTGATTATGTTTTTCATGATTCTTCCTCCTTTTGATCCTCAATATCATTTCTCGTTTCTTTGTATTTAGAACAATAAATTTCTTGATTTCTTGACCCGTATTAGCTTGATCTTCATGCTTCTGATTTTTCATTAATTGCTTTGTACAACATCCTTGTTTTTTGAGCATTGTTTTTGTCATCTCTTTGTCAACCACAATTTCCCTTTGTTGTTCTTCAATTCATCAAACACATATAATCCTTAACCATGTGTATTATTCATGTTTCTACATTGTCTTTGTTAACATGCTTGTCATTATCAAAACCTTATCCAATTACAATTCATGTAAGCAATCACACTATCTAAACTATAAAAGATAAAGCCATAATAGTCCAAGGAGTCCAAAACAATTGTGATATGTTAGTTTTCTTGCCAACACTTTTTATGTCACACCATGTGGTCATCAAGAATCTTAAACGTAAAGGTTTGATCTAATTTTACAATTGAGAAAAGTTATGACAATTATTTATGGAATTAGCTTATATAAGTCAACTATCTAACATAAGTCAACATAAGGTATCCCGAGCCTAAAACTAAGGCCCATTTGGCCAACATAAGAAAGACCATTAATGGCCAAAACTAACTACTGAAGCCCAAATACATGGCTAAGATAAACATAAATGAAAGCCCAAACACATGGCCCAAGCTCAATTAAAAGTCTAAACCTAAACTAATACATGCAAGAAAATCTTAATATTGGTCAAAGCTTTGTAGGATCATATCACCCCCTCCTTCTTGAGCAAAGATTTATCCATAAATCTAAAGCTTCCATCACATATAAAACAAGGACAAATTTAAGAATCACATGCAAAGAAAGAAGGGCTAGAACAATAATTTGTCTATATGTGTAAGAACCACTTGATAAAAAAGTAACCATTTAAAGCCATTGGTTTCAAGAAAGAGACATATATACACATCACAAAATCATCATCAAAGTAAGATATTAAATGCTTCCATAATAATGTACATGCAAAGGTATGTAATAGACATGCCCTAGTGAATTGAAATAATAAAACCCCATAGCCCATAGCAATGGCAAAACGGGCTGGCCTACTAGGCCTTGACCTATCCTACTAAACCTCGCCAAAAAACGGGCCAGACTGGTTTGCCCCTACCTCAATAAAAGAGCCAAAAATTAAGGTGAATCGCCTAACAGTGTACCCAACGAACAGGTGGGTTGGCCCGTCAAATTTTTAAAATAAGTGTCAAATTAGGATAAAATTTAAAAAAATTAAAAAATATTATTAAAAATATATAAGTAGTAAGAGATGTCATTTTTTTATTTTAGAAAATAAAAGTATATATTTTAATAAAATAAAATATAAATTATTTTATTATTGATATTTATATTTTTTCCTTAAGTGAAGGCTCATCGGGCCAGCCTACCCCGCAAAAGTTTTGACCCGCCAAATTGGCAGGCTGGACCATAGTAGGATAGACTAGAAATTTTGTCCACCTTGCCTATTTTGGCAGGTTTGGCTGGCCAGCCCGGTAAACTTAGTGTAACATTCCAAATTTTAGAGAAAATAAAATTATTGGATGGTGATAAGTATGTATTTGTGGTCCAATATATATGTGGAAATTAATTAGACACTAGAGGTGATTTATCGGTAAATTAAAATTTACTAAAACCGGGAGATTTAACGGATGGTGTGTGACCCACTAAGTCAAATTGGATACTTGATGGGCCTAGAATATTTAGAAAATTATTGTGGTTATGGTGGTATGATTAAAATAATTTTTGGTATTAAGCAGATGGTTATTGAGACACCGCGTATAATAATAAATGACGAAAATATGAGCCAATTAGAATTAAAAAGAAAATGGAAATTCCCATTTCTCCTTCCTCATCACCGTGACCTCTTTTTCTCTCTCTCACTTGGTCTTTTTACCCATTAGACAATGAGGAATTATTAACCATTGGTAAAAGCAAATTGCAGCATCATCCAATTTTGCCAAATTTTCCTCTCTCTTCTTCTCATTTTCAGCAGCTCTCTTTCTCTCTCCAATCACCTTACTTTTTTTCTTCTTCTTCCTCCACTCTCCACCAAAACCTTCCACCACCTTTTCACCTTCCATATCATTTTTCCACTCAAAAGCTTGGGTTTTCATGGATTCATGGGGCATGGATGGCACATTGAAGCTAAGCTTTGGTTATCTCATCTTCTTCCCCACTCCTTTTTGTTTTTATAGAGCTTGGGTTATGAGGTATGGATTTCCTGTCCTTGTTGGTGGGTATTAAGTGTTATGGGTATTGATGGGCATGGTGAAACCCTAGGCTTGAATGCTTGAAACATGATTTTTGATTATGGTTTAGTGTTACATGAAGATAAAGGATATTGTGTTTGTAAGGTTTAAAGAAAATGGTTAAGGATGTTGTTGGGTGATTTTTGATAAAACCCTAAGTGTGGGTATTTTAAGATTTTAGCCAAATTGGTGGTATTGATGATATTGTGCTCTTAGAACAATTTTATATAAAGAAAATAAATTTTTGGAGGACTGGAATTGGTTATTGATGTTGATGAGGTTTTAAACTAATTTAATGTTATTGTGGATGATAGTATATGCATGTGGAACCCAAATCTTAGGTTAGATGATCATTGGGATTATTGGTTGCTGTTTACAATTGATTTGGCACATTGATGATGGTGTTATACTTGGAATAATACATAAAACTTGTTGGAATTGATGATTTGGGAATTTTTATAAAAGAAACCCTAGAATTGGTAATTTGGGGCCTTTGGTAAAGATTGAGAAATTGATGATTTAATTGTCATGAGAATGACTTTGGTATGTAGAAATGATATTTAGAGTGATTGATATTGTTTATTATTGTTGATGAGTTGATGAATAACGTTTAAGTGTTGGTAATTGAAGTTGTTGATTGATGTTGAGGTATGGTATCATCATAAAGGAGATTTGAATGATGTATATGTGAAAATAAAGGTTATTGGATCTTGATGAAATTCTAACCTTAAGATTTGGAAGATATAAATGTATATATATACATTGTGGCTAGAGGAGTTAATTTTGAGAATGAGTATATGATGTTTAAAATTAGGTGTTGTTAGTTATGATGATAGATGATAAGGATAATGGTGGATGACCATTGATGATGAAACCTATAATGGGTGTGATGGACTAATGAAATGGATATTATGATTTGATAAAGTCTTAGACCATGATAAATGTTATTTGGAATTTGTTGATTGATGATGGTTTAAAAGGAGCTAAGAGGCTCATGTTGAATTTTAGATGGCAATGATTACATTTAGATGATTTATACAATGCTGGATGCATTTTAGATAATAGATGTGATATTGTTGTTGTTGGGTATGGCTAACCCTTTAAGATTTAGAAAATCTTGGTTTTGGGAAAAGAATTCCTGAAACCTAACATAATTATATGAATTGGTGTTTTGACAAATTTAAGAACTTGTTATTAAGCTTTATGGTATGCTAATGAATGTTTAGACTTTTGATGATGCCTTGAGATGGCTCATTGACTGAATATGTATATATATATATATATATATATATATATATATATATATTAGCGTAGATTGTATTCTGGGCAATGAGGCGGAACGATCAGAACATGCGAATCATTGTTCTTCTCTTGAGGTAGAAGAGGAGTTTATATTTCAAATGTATGAGTTGAACAATTGGTGATTTATCTCAGGTTTTCCTTGCCATAGTTGTGTTAGAATAATGTAATATTTGGTTGTGTGATGAATGACATGCTTGGAAAACTATTGATTTTGAGAATCATATATGTATTTGATGACAATGAAAGTTTTCAAGACCCTTTGATGGGAATGATGCATTTGTTGATGAGTAATCCATGATGGAAAGAAGTATGTATACATCTTGTTAAGATTCCATGGGAATGTATGTTTTTAGTCTTGGTTGATATTGATTTGATAAATTAGAGTATGAGGATGTTTCTTAAATTAAAATTGTGATCTGATTGCATTTCCCTATTATTGAATCGATTCAGGAGTCTCCTTGAATCGATGCATGGCTCACTGACTTCCAAGGGGTATTTTCTAGAAACGCATGAATCGATTCATGGCTTGTTAGACTGTTGGGTTTGATTTCCCATTCGCATGAATCGATCCATGAGGGATCTTGAATCGATTCATAGGCTTTTGTTTTGTTGTGGTGAGCTCTTTTTATGCATGAATCAATTTATGGACTTGCTTGAATCGATTCATGGCGGTTGTTTGCCAAATTTTCAAGAGTTTTGATGCTTCCTTGAAGTGTGTTGAGTCAAGGCTTGTTCCTTTGTTTTTCAAGCACATTTTTCTTAGATTTTCTTCAAGCAACATTGGCATTTGGCTTACTTTGAGTCCTTGTGTTGTTGATGATGACATTGCTATGAAATTCTTGATTGTTGTATGTGATATTACGCATGTTTGCCTTATCCTTGATACATCAATGATTTATGGTGATGGACATGGTGAGGTTAGTGTGTTTGGAAAATATGTGACATGCATTTGGCATGTCAATGGTATGCTTTGTGGTGGTGTTATTGATTGGCAAACGTTATACCTTGAAATGTTAAGAATGTATTTATGTCACCATAATATAAAATGATGATTATTGATGATGAATGAGAATGAATATGGATGTTGAGCATATGTTAAATGTTGATGAAAGAGTGAAGAATATTATTGGTGATTGTGATTGATGCAAGATGAATTTGTATTTATGAGTTAAAGTTATAATTAATGGAAAATGTTGACGATGAATAAAGATAAATGTTGTTATGGGTGTATGTATGTTTACCACACATTTTGAATGATTTGAATAAATGATGATTGTTATAATCGATGATTGTTGTTCCATTATGGTTGATACAAGTATGAACTTGTATGTGTGAAATGAATTGCATTTGGTGAAATGTTATGAATATCACACTGAAGCTTGAAACAATGGCAAGGTAATTGAAGTTGAAATCCACTAAGAATTTTAGGTTGACAATGTATATATTGGTGTTATACACTAGAAGTATGTTTGTTAATATGCCTTATTGATTTCCATGTGTGGATTGATGTTGATGTAATTCCTTATCCATTGTAATGAAAATGATGTGAATGGTATGCCTTGAAGGGCTTTGTAACTAGTTGCGTGCCACTATTGTAATGCTAAATGTAAAATATGTATATCCCTAAATAAGAGGGTAAGAAATCCTTGCGAGGTTAAAACTAGCATGTGCATTGTTGCATTGTTGCATTCATGGTATGCATGACATAGCATTTTATATGTGGTTGCGATCACAATGAAAGGTCTTGCGGGACTATATATGAGAGGGAGTACCCTTACGTGGGGGAAACCAATACGAGAATGAATGAATATGGTTGCTGTAACATCCTTAGTAAAAAATTAAATGAGAAATGATAAATGGATAATCAATTAAGTTGGAATGAAGAGAAATAGGATTTTAAAATAATATATGGCTTAAAGAAGGTATACTTAAATGAAAATGGGAGTTTAAAATAAAGTTTTAAGGAAAATGGAATCAGGACCTTGACACGTAGCTTCAGTGGGATGTGTAGTGTCAGGTGCGAATTAGTGAGCTGACGCGTAGCGTCAATGTCGCGACCAGATTAAAACAGGAACATGCAAAACAGAAGCCGCGAGCTCTTCTTCTTCTATTTTCTTCTTCCTTGGCGATTTTGCTTGGGGCTTGGCTGGGACCTTTTTTGGGTGGTTTTGAACCTTGGGAAGCGAAGTTAGGCATGTGGAACCTTTAATTGCGAGTTTTCTCTTCTTCACATCTTTCTCCTTTCTTAAACTGAATTTGCATGTTTTGTGGATGGCCTTAATTCTAAAATCTAATGGATTTGGGGGCTTGGATGTTGAGTTTAGGAGTGTAAGGAAGACAATGTACTAATCGGTTCTATGTTTCAGTGATCGTAGGCGTCGAAACGAGCGTTGGGTGAGCGATCAACAAAGTGGGCGTTGTATCCGGAAGAGGAACGGTGAATCAGGTGACCGGCGGACGCAACCGACACCAAGAGCAAATTGTTGAAGCTCAGAATAGAGGTAAAGGGGTGTTCAGGTCATAATTAATTAGGATTCGAATATATGATAGTTTTGAGAGGCTTAGAATTTATTTAGAAATAACTACGGATTACATAGGTTGGTTAAATATAATTAATATAATTTTTATATGTATGTTTGAGCGTGACTGAGTTATTGTTTGATAAAGAACTATATTGATTTAAGTAAATGTGAGTTAGGAAGTAAAGAAATTAAATGTAAATTATATAAGTGAGTAACATCAAATATATTATGGAATTTGATTGATGTTAGTAATGTGTCGTGTAAAAATTATTGGTATTAATATATATGATTTCGGAAAATGTATAACATGGCTTGTGTTAGTGGACTTGGCAAGTAGGCTGCCCAAGTAAGGATTGCATGTCAGTTTCTGACATTGTTCATTGTATATGAGATGTGATGATATTATGCCATGTATGATATGATTTTTTATGTGATTATATGGTGTGGGACGGCCGACAGTATGTGTAACCCCTCGTTTTCTGGCTCCCGTGACCTTTGTGCCCAGATAAGCTACCTAGTGGTCAAGTAGGACCTAGTGGTTGAGGTGGGGAGTCATGTAGGACTCGGTGGACCAAGCAGGGTCCATGGGGTGTCAAGTAGGACCCCCAGCTGAAGGCCGATCCTTTTTAGTATCCGGATATTGGGAGTCAGATGCATGCAAAACAGTTGTGAAATATATGGTTATATGTTCATGATATAATTGATGATTGACAAATGTTTGATGATGAGTTTTAGGATTTATGATGTATATGATAATCCAATGGTATTGATTAAAATGAGAACAAATATACATATACAGCTTGTGTTGAGGGGAAATTATGAAAAAAGGTGATAGATATATGGATATATAGGTATAAATGTGGAAAATAGGAAAGATCCCTTAGTAATGCAAATAGTAGGTATTATTAGATTTTATTATTATTCTGTGTGACATCCCAAAAATAGGGGTAAATTTTTCGCGTTTTTATTATTATTAATCTCTAAAACATGAGGGTGGTGAAGCCATTTAACAAATTCCTTGGATCTATCAGAGACCTATCTCGTATATGAAGATATGAGAAGGTAAGTTAAAGAAATTAACTCTTAAGAAATCCATAATTAATAATAGCGGAAGAATCTTTAGTAAAATAACATTATGGAATTAAATTCTTAAGAAGTCATTCATTCGAAATTTAATAGCCAAGGTTATCCCAAAGTGATCATGAAGTAAGATAGAATCATGAATTAGTATGAAGAAAAAGGAAAATAATATATTTCAAGCTATTTGGGAGAATCAGGTCCCTCTCGCTCAAGCGGAATCCCAATTCGCTTGAGCGAGCTTCGCATAGCACGCTTGGGCGAACCTTAAAATGCTGGGCGAAAGAAGAAAATGGAAATTCAGGGGCCACTTCGCTCAAGCGAACCCAACTCGCTTGAGCGAGTAACACAATCCTCGCTTGGGCGAAGCCAGCGAGCGTAAGGCGAAAAACGCCCAGAATCCATTCCACGCTTACTCGCTCGGGCGACACTATCCTCTCTTAAGCGAGATTGCTCCCGAGAGCAATTTCCTGATAAACCCGAGAGCAAAACCTGAGGGCAAGACCCTCTCGCTCGGGCGAACCCTTAGCTCGCTTGAGCGAACACCAACCAAGGTCCAAACTCTGATTCTAATGCGATTTCGCTTGAGCTACATGTGCATCCGCTTGAGCGAAAATGAAATAATGTCCCAACGCTGATGCTGGGACGATCTCGCTTGAGCGAGTTTCAATCTCGCCTGAGCGAGAATCATCCAGAAACCAAAATTCAACACAAGGGCATTCTCGCTTGAGTGAAAAGCCCTCTCGCTTGAGCGAGTTTGACAGAAAAACAGGGGAAATGCAGAAATCATCCAACTCTCAACACCAAAACTCATTCTAATCAAATTTACCTAATTTCAACACTTCATATATATCATATTCCACATTTGAGACTTGTTCTAATAAGTCATTCTTATCAAGTTCCATTACAACTCATCTATTGTATAAATCAACTCACTAACTCTTCCATTTCATAAATCTAACATTTCATATATATAAACTTCAGTCATTCATCAAGATATGGAGAGTTTCATCATTCATTCATTCATAGGGTCATGATTGAAAATGGGTCATAAACAAAAGATCTCATTTTCCTCCATGACCTCCCAAACTCATTATTCATACAATTATCCATTCTAAATCCACACTATATCAACATACATTGTACTATATACATTACATCTATTCCACATATCTATGTAAACCAAAATATTGCCGGCCAAGGCATTCTTTACTAAAAAGGGGCCTTCTTCACACTCTTCCTCCACAATAGCTCCAAAGCCATACCTACAACATAGGAGCTAAAAAAAATATACCACAGGGAGAGTGAGTATACTTTCTCAATGACGAAAATCCAATAAATAGAACAATATATGCATGAATGCAATACAACAATCTCCTTCTCAAGAGGAGTTTATTTAATATCAATCAATCAATCAACAATTTTTCATTCCAATACAACTATTTCCTGATTCTCTCAGAATTCTATCAATCAATCCACCATCACAATTTAGTAATTAAAAAGGGAGTTTCCATTCATATCTCATCATCAAAGTATCACACTATACCATGCTTTCAAACTGATGCACATGCTAATATCATGAAAATGCATATGCACGGATCCGATTTCATTGTCTCGGGTGATCGTAACCACCATATCATATACTCATTCTCAATGGTTTCCCGCCTCGCAAGGGGTACTCCCTCTAGCAACCTCACAAGGTGCTTCTCGTGATCGCAACCACGTTCAATATTTCACATAGGTTTCCCTCCTCGCAAGGGGTACTCCCGCCTCATAAACATTTCATATAGGTTTCCCTCCTCGCAAGGGGTACTCCCACCTCATAAACATTTCATATAGGTTTCCCTCCTCGCAAGGGGTACTCCCACCTCATAAACATTTCATATAGGTTTCCCTCCTCGCAAGGGGTACTCCCGCCTCATGATCGCACCATGGGCATTCAATCTCATTGGTCCCGCAGGGTCTTTCATTTCAACATCAAGTGATCACAACCACTTATCAACATCATCATGATATGCATGTCATGCCATGTATACAAAATACTCATGCATGCTTCAAGCTCATTTGGATTATCCTACTCTTTCATCTAGGGTATATTCATTCTCAACCACATAATTTTCCATCAACTCATACACAAGAATCAATCTTCATATGAACTCAACCATGTACCACGCATAATAAGTCATCCATAGCCACACACAGGCTTCATCATATAAACACCAAATTCACATCATCATACACAATTCACTTCACATACACATAACATCACCTTTAACCACTCAAACATGTCATACTACATTAATACATATATTATCAGTACAGTTTTCATGCATTTAGAAAATACACCCCTCTCCTACCTCAAGAGAAGTAGACCTATGGGGTTGATGTTCTTGCTTCACCAATATTGCCAAGCCCTACACCAATCATTTATAGGGCCACATCAATTATTTATTCAAACACCAATTCAATATATATATATATACATAGGTGTACACATGATTCTTATCATGTGAAAACTATTTACCAATTTCATTCGTTTGCCTACTTAGGCCTCGGGAATTCCTTTCCTTGGATTACAATCTCTTAGTATCAAAGGCTACAACCTAATTATTAGGTTATTTCACCTAGTAGGTCTCCATCAACACCTTGGTGAGTTTCCACCTATTATAACTTCAAGTTAACATTATCATCATTTAATGTGTCTACCACCTCATTTATATCATTCTTCACATCAACAAATGCTAATTTCTTCATTAATTGCAATATCCTTCAATATCCTACCTCTTCTCCTAGGATTCAAATTTAAGGTTTTCACCGACCCACCAACCTTCATAAATGATCATATATCTCCTTCTTTTCTCATCATAGTTATAACTACCTCATTAATCATTCATAAGCTTGTATTTATGTCAACTTATCTTTAGATTTCCACTTTTAAACTTTCTCCAACATTACCCATACATTTATTGTGTTCTAACACCAAAACTTCAACTAAACTTCAACTATATACTTATGTACATGGAAAATGATCATAATCTTACCTCAATGAAAGAAAAGAGTAAGTTTGCAAAAGATGAAGAGGTTCACACGAATTTGAGGAGGAAGGAGGAGGAAATACTTTAGTTCCAAACTTCCTTGAAGTCTCTTGAAGGTTGTTAATGGAGAAGGAAGATATATTCCCTTTTAATTTATAACTCAAAAGGAAGGAGAAGAGGAATTATGAAGAAGGAGAAGGAGAATATGTGAAGAAGATAAGAAGAAAAGGGTGTCTACGTGAGGAAGAAAGAGTGAAACCGCCTCTTGAATGGGAAAAAATAGAAATTTAGCATTTAAATTATTAACTCTTCATTAACTCTTCCGTTTTTTAACAAACAGGTTCGCCATTTGGGCCCAAAACATATTCTAAAAATTATTCCGAATATAAATTCGGAATCCCATTAACATTATCTACGGCCCTGACCAACGGCATCTCAATCGGAGATACTTGGTCCGACACCTATATTTTATCCGGGTCAGTTTTCAGCTCATCTGACCACCATATTTCACCAACAGTTTCGAAAAACCTTCTTTAAGTCGTTTCAAGAATTTTGGGATATTTATTAGCCCAAAGTTAATTATCCAACATTTATTTTCCTAATTTATCTTCCTATTTTAAAAATTCGGGGTGTTACATTCTGTCCTATATTAATTATGATATGCCAACACTCACCCTTGCTATGGTTTATTCAATTTTAGTGACCAATGACATGGAAGATGTCAATGCCCCGGAGGTGCACCAAGCGGAAAGTTGATGCCAAGGACGCATGACAGCATTAGTTGCTGCTACTGTCATGCTTACGCTACGCGTGGGGCTGACGCGTAGCATGAGGTGCGCATTATTCCTGACCCCCTGTTTCAGGTTTTTAATTTTTCCTTTTTAAAAGGTTTTGGGGTTTAAATTCATTTAATATATTTTATATTTTAATGATTGCTAAATGAAATAGTTATTTCTTTAAATTGGGGTTTAATTAAATTATTTAATCATGAAAAATTTGTGTGAAAATCAATAAAACGGGTAGAAACAAATGTAAATTGACATAGGACGTCACAGTTGCGATCACAATGAAAGTCTTACAGGACTATATGATAAAGAGTACCGTTACGTAGGGGAAACCAACCAATGGATGATTATATGTGGTTGCGATCACAATGATGATGGTCTTGCGAGACTATATGAAGGGGGACCCTTGCAGGGGGACTTGTGTGTGAATACTCCTCAATGGTTACAATCACTTGATATATAGAGATGATACAGCTCTTATGAGATCTTGTGAAAAGCACCCTTGCGGGGGATGATGGCTTAAGCAACTATGCGTGGTTGCAAATGTTTGAGAAACCATGTGCATATGGGTGATGTGGAAATGTTATGAATTGGATCCATTGCATATGCATTAAACAGTATATCATATGCATTAGCCATAGGAACATGTAATTTGAGATGGAGATGTCCAAAGAAAAATGATAACCTCTTGAGAGTATAATTTGATTAAAGATGTAATGAATTGATGATGTCATTTGTGAAAGCCCATGTTTATAAAGGGCAATGTGAATGTGTATGTGCTTGTTATGAATTGTGAATAATGAGGCTTGTATATCCTAGACGATACCTTAATGATGGTTTAATGATTAATTGATGAATCTATTGTAAAGCACACATGTTGTTTATATGCATGTATACATGATCACAATGTATTTGAATTCGTCATTTTAAATGTATAACTCACTCTCCCATGTTGTCTCCTTTTTAGCATTATGATGCAGGATTATCATGGGATGAGATCGTGTCTTTGAATTAAAGCTTTGGAGAAGGTACATAGTTGTAATGGAATGCCTTGGCCGACAACGAGTGTTAATTATGGTGTAATTAATGAATGGTATATGACAATAGTTGATCAATTATTGATTTGATGGTTATTATGTAAATGGCAATATAAGTGAATAATGATGTAGATGTAAACTTAGAGAACTTCATCCCTATTCCTTTGGTAATACGCGTTATCCATTCTTTATAAAGAGTTTTATGTAATAATTGATATAATAATTGAATGCCATTATGTTGGAGTTGAACACTCATGTCAATGAGGAATTAATGGATTATGATCATTATGATGATTAGAGATTTTATATGTGATGGGCGGTTAAATTGCAATAGTAGACTCATGTGGTGAATTAGCATGATTGGTTGAGTGTTTTCTCATATCTTCATATGCTTGTGCCCTGTATACTCATTCTTGTTCCGTTGTAAACTCAATTATTTTGTATACATATATGGGTGATTTATCTATCGATCCAATCTGTAAATTTTTAAATCTCACTCTTCGATTTTCTATGGTTTAAGTCTTGATGTAATGTTGGACCTTCTTTTAAATGCAAAAAATTTACCCGCATTTCATTAATTATATTTTGATTACATCGGGATTCGGGTCCGGGAAATCAGGGTGTGACACTTTGCCCATTTTTCCATCCCTAATATCCCACGCCCAAATCATGTTTTTCTTGCAATCTAGCTTGCACACACTCTCAAGTAACTATCTTATGCATATATAATGATTTATCCAAGGATAACTCAGAGCAACATATGAATCAAGATGATTCATGTAAGGCATAACATCATGCTCCAAGAAACTAAGCTCCCTAACAATATCATCATAAAATGAAAGCCTATTCATGCAAGCAATCACATTATCTAAACTATAGGAGATAAAGCCATAATAGTCCAAGGAGTCCAAAATAATACAAAGATACTTTAACTTTAAAAGAATTGAACACTGAAACAAAAGACATAAAGGACACAATAATGAGACACCATACACTTGGAGCCCACTCTTCTTCCACTCCCTTAGAATGCATAGAGACACTAGATGCAAAGGAACTCTATTTCACCTTATTGTTATCTTCAAGTTCTCTTCAAGCCCTATAAAACATGAATACACAGAAGGAAAATACAAAGCATTAGGAATCAACCATCTATAAGGCATCAAACAATTACTAGATATCATGTAAGGAAAATCCAATCTAATGATTTTTTTAATCAAATGCGCTTTCTTTACCTCACATACAATATGTACCTCAAGTTTTACCTTTCATTTCCCTTTGCTTTGCTTTTTGACCACTTCTAAGGTGCTCATGAGGTGCTTCTCCTTGTCCTTTTTCATCTTCATTTTAATATGATCCTTCAATACTTGCTTTGGATTTAGAGGAATCAAAAAATCCTTTTGGAGTTATAGACAAAATAAATTTTTTTAACACCATCATGTAATGCATGCTTATCAAATTGTCATGGCCTACGATGAATCATTTTCTATCAAGGACTTTTTATCCTTAGCATAATTTCTTGAGACTTTCTCTATGATCATTTCACTATTTTAGGGTAGTTTTATTAGTCTATGCTTATTAGGAGTTGATTAGTAATTCTACCTATTTTATGTATTTTAGAACTTTTGAACTATACTCATTATTTTGGTTATACCTTTTTAAGCAAATGGACTATTTTAGTGATTCTTATTGCGATAGAAAGTTAACCCAAAGAGCTTCAAGTGGGCAACTTATTCATGGGATTTATCTTTCTGGTCTAAAAGATACAGAATATTTGAAGTTCTCCCTCTAATTATGTTGCAAGATTTATGAGAATTAAGTATCCATAATAGTTTGTAATTAGGATTTAGGTGTAACCTATTTTACTTTTTGAACTTATTAGCTTAGATTTAGTTAATGATTAGCCTTCGTATAAATAGATTAAGTTGGGGGAATTTCCTCATTCTTTTCCTTCCCTTAAGTTTTATGTTTTGTTAATTTGAATTTTAAGTTTTATTTGAGTTCTAGGTTCTTTCTCACTACTAAAAAAATTATGATTTCTGTATTGTATTTGTGGCTATTAACAAAATATGCCACATGTGACCATTAGATTCTAGGCTATAAATTCCAAAGAAATCATCCCGAGTTTGACAGAAATTTAGGTAAATTTTTCTTTTCCTAGATAATTACCTCAAACTGTTGGAAATATGCACTAAAAGCCTATATAGGTTCGCATCATTTTGAATAAGTCATTTTTTGTTAAATAGTTTAACAACCTTTATTTATCCTTGGAGTAATAGGTCATATGAGAGTTATTCCTAAAATGTCCCTAGTCAAGTATTTACGTAGGGACATGTAAATACATTAAGACTAGTGTGTGAGTGTACTGATGATCTGATCTCACAGATCATGGATATAAATGATATCAAGTCTTCACACGGGTACACATTAAGAGTAATGATGTACTGGACAGACCCATCATGAGAACGTTGCATGGATCATTACATGAATGTCATAAACGATTCTCAATGTGATAATGGTATATGTAGTCCTTTGACCTAAAGTCACTACGATTCCTACATAAGGAGTTTATTATTTTAATACAATCAAACGTCTTCTATAATAAAAGGACTATAAAGGTTGTGGTAAGGCAGTGTACAAATTATGTAGAGGGATGTGAGTGATGTAGATGGGATTTGTCTCTCCTATGTGATAGGAGTGATATCTATAGGCCACTTGATGGAGTGAGACTAAGGAAATGCATGGCCATGCTAGAAAGAATAAATATTGGATATTTATTCGAATAAAGTCTACTCTGGTATCAAGTAAAATAAATTAGACCGTACAAGGATGACATGACCATGCCTTGGGCCCAATTAGGATATCATGACAAAAGGAATAAACATATAAAATAATTATCACTTATAGGTTATGTTGTTAATAAATAATATTCGGACATAATGATGTATTACTAGATGCCGCTCTTATTTTATATTAATAATAAAATAGTTTATTATTAATATAACCGAGTATTTTACCTATAGGGTCACACACATAGAGTAAGCCCATCAGAAAATAGCTTTTATTTTAGTTGGACTAAAATAAGACTATTGGGCCTAACTCATTTAGAATGAGTAAGGAGTCCACTCTTTAGAGAGCAAATTAGGTTAAACCTAAGCCTATAAATAGAGCATAAGATGCTCATAGGCGGCTACCCTAAAGAGACACAAAAATACGCAAAAGTTGCAAAAGCTACACGCTGTCAAACTAGCATTTGGAAGGTGTAGCATTTCTGGTGGGAGTACTCGTGTGGACTCCTAAAGGACGAGGCTACGATTGCTTCGATATTCTTCAAGAGGTAATCCTAAAACGCAATTTTCGTGTGTGTTTGTCTTATGCTTTGAAACACGGCGCTTTGCAAATCCTATGGGAATCTTTGTATTTCCGCTGCTCATACACTAGGGATTCCTAACAGTGGTATCAAAGCCAGGTTGCAAAACCGTGTTTTGGGCAAACATTTGTTTAAAGAACATGTAAAAATAAAATTAAAATTTCTTTTATGAAAAGAATTGTAAAGGTTGAATCCTTTTGCAAAGGTTGCATCTTTTATTAGATATGTTGCAAAGTTTGCATTTTTAATGAGATATTATGTAAAGGTTACATTTTTATGAGATATGTTGCAAAGGTTGCACCTTTTGAAAGCTAATATCAATATATTTTGCTTTATGTATATTGATTTCTTTTCTCAACATTTTAATTAAAGAACATGTTTTTAGGATGTGCTTTATTATATGAACATGTTGTATGTTGCAATGGTGATTGTTTTATATGTGTTCTAATTATAAGGCATATTTTATGTTTATTTAATTAAATTGAAATCAAGGGTTGTATGCAATGACGTCTATATGCTTTCTCTTTTCTAATATGAATTGTTCATGTGAGATTGTGTTTAGAAAGTTTAAGAGTTAAACCCTAGCCGTAATGAAAACTAAGATTCAAAAGTTGAAACCTAGCCATAATTGTATTTTATTTATTTGTAAATGTTACAAATAAAATATTTGATTTTAATATTATATTTTAAATTTGATTTGTAAAAGTTACAAATCAAATTTTTAATTATTTGTTAAAATTAAAGTTTGTAAGAGTTACAAATTTAAATAATTTATTCTTATTAATTTTAATAGGATTTGCATTGTTTGTGATCCTTTTAAAATTAATGTGATTTGTAAGAGTTACAAATTTAAATAATTTATTCTTATTAATTTTAATAGGATTTGCATTATATGTGATCTTTTTAAAATTAATGTGATTTGTAGGAGTTACAAATTGATTCATATTTATTAAATTTAATATGATTTGTAATTGTTACAAATAGAAGATAAGATCTTTATTAAATTTAATAATTTTAAAATCAAATATTTAATCCTTAATAAATTTGATAGGATTTGTAAAAGTTACAAATTAAAGATAAGATCTTTATCAAATTTAATAGGATTCGAAATAAAATATCTTGAACTCTAGAGATAAGGTCTAAAATTTAAACCTTGATCGTTCCTAAAAATTAGGATGATTGTTGAGACTCTAGAGATAAGGTTTAAAAGTTAAACTTTGATTATTCCTATTTTAGGATAATTATAAGGGTCAAAAGATAAGTTTTAAAAGTTAAATCTTGGCCGTTTCAAAATTAAAGATTTCAAATTGTTTGAAATCATAACCGAATATTTTGAGCTGTTAATGGTCAGTGGGACGTTCTGGCTAGGAAAGACTTGGTACTTAAGCGGTCACTCCGGACCCACCTCTCTTTCCTGGGAACTAACCTGATTACAGTACTAAATATTTGGGTTGGAACACCCCTTGACCCTGTCTGTTGAACGGTCAACAGAGCCGCCAAACTTCCTTGCGTAGTTTTCCTTTTATGACCCCGTATGTTTAATTATGTGTTTTAAAATTTATTTTATTTTAAATACAATTGATTACTCTATTAATTGATTAATTAACACGTCTAGCGGTGAATGGTTATGGTCTTAGATTTTTTTATTTAATTTTAAATACAACCTGCGTGCTGTGCCTTACTCTATTCTTAAATTTCTTCTCTCAACCCTTCACTCGTATGTAAAATGAGTTTTCTTTATTACATTGTAATCTTGGAAAAGCCAACAAGGTGGAGACCTAGAAGAAACCTAGAGTGGTGATGGATATGACCTTGAAAGGAACAAAGGAGTGTTGACTCTAGGAGGATGGTGGTTTCAAGAAGTAGGACTTCATGAAGTCAAGACACCATAGTTCCTTTAGGTTTATTTTATTTTATTTTATTTTCTAGGAAGACCATAACCATCTCACAATTTTTTGATTGCATGTTTTGGGGTTTTATTTTGCGTTAAAGCGTTTAATGAAAGTTGGTAATGAACAATAAGAAAATTGAAATCCCTCAAGCCCGACAATCATACCTTCCAATAAGTAATAACGTCTAACTTGATATAAATAAAGTGCAGGTCACGTCATAGTTGGGTGCCTTTATTTATGTTTAGTAGGACATGATTGGATAATTGGATTATCCAAGAATTATTAAGTTTTATTCAAATAGACTTTTTTTTTCAATTGGATTGGAAAAGCCTAAAGGTATGAACAGTCTAAAACGCGTTCTAATAAACAACAGTCACCAATGCTAGTTTTAATAAAGTGTAGGTTCTGCCAAAGCAGGGTGCTTTTATTGATGTTAGTAAAGGATGATGGATAATTGGATTATCCAACCATTTGTTATTGGACTTATCTAGGTAACTTTAATCAGATTGAAGAACCTAGAAGCGTTAATATTAAGTTTAAACGCCTTCTAATAAGTAACACTCATCGAGACTAATGTCAATAAATAGTGGGCCTGCCAAAGCAGGGTGCTATCATTTATATTAGTAAGGCGCGATGGGATAATTGTAATATCCAAATTGTTTTTATTAGGCCTAAACTTAACTAAGTTTTTCAATTGGATTGAAAATAACTTAGAGGCGTAAGGATTGAGCTTAAATTCATAAGATGAATAAGGGTAAAGAGTTACCCACTCAATCATCCAAGAGTTGCATGAGATGCAATTGGAAATGTGTTTCCTACCTAAATAACCAAGGGTTGGGTGATCAGCCAAAGCTGACTCAACATTAGGCCAAATATGGATCTTGACCCACTAGAAAAATCTTCCAATGGGATTTTTTTATGATTCAGTGAGGGTATTTGTTTTGAATCAAAATAGTGGGAGACAACATATTTATTTAATGACCAAAATTTAAATATGTTTTTAAATAGAAGTGATAGATTTGCATGTAATTTGTTTTAGAATAACCATGATATACCAAATATTGTTTTGTTGCAATCTGTCCTTTGGAAGGACACTTTATCTAAAAAAAAATGCCTAGATAGGTATTGAGACTTGAGAATTATCTTCATTAAAGATGAAGCGGCAGTGTGTGATGTTTGGCTTATATGTCATCTATGGTTGGGTCTTGAATACCCTATGGAGTCTGCATAAACTCTGAGCTATAAAAGGCAATATGAATATATGGGAGATATACGATATGATCGTATACAAACTTTATTAAGGCCAAGTTAGTCTGGAAGTCTATAAGGTGATCAAGAAAGGAAATTGTTTCCAGTTTTAGCCAAAATAAGACATTGAAATAATTTTTCTAAAGAACTTGAAGGAGTTCAAAAGAAAGGGAAGTAAGACTTCCACTACAGGTCATGTTATAGAAGTCAAGTTATTTTACTTCACTAACATTAGTATCAGATACTAGTAGTAGATCTTAAATTTTGAAAGATCAAGGAAGTAGATCACTTGTTAAAGGTGGAGAAATCTGAATAAAATTGAGCAAAAGTTGCTACAATAAAGATAAGATCTTTACCTATTGGGCTAGTTAGTGAACTATACATTGTGCATATTATTTCTTGTTAGACAAGAAATGTTTTTCTTATTATAAAATAACTTTATTTCTTCAAATGGAAGTTGATGCACAATTGAATAATGGATTCCACATCCTAAATCTCAAAACACCCATTTATAACAACTGCCAAAGTAGGTTAAAATAAGTGATTTTGAACCTTAC
Source organism: Clitoria ternatea (assembly GCA_037962975.1). NCBI lineage: Eukaryota > Viridiplantae > Streptophyta > Magnoliopsida > Fabales > Fabaceae > Clitoria > Clitoria ternatea. Next base: position 187,055,724 of record CM075669.1, read on the forward strand.
TTACATAGTATTGTCTCCTAAGGTAAATGGATAAGAAACACATTTTCTAAATACCATTAATGTGGTTATATGGACTCTTTTTGATTTTGGAATCAACGGAGACATGTAAATCTTATTTATTGGAGAGATAATTGAGACCTCATTCATTGAAAAGATGAGTAATCTATTATCTAATACATAACGATGTATGTGGGCCTATTGGAACAATAACTAGATATGTTTTTCAATACTTCAACATACTAATTGAAAAGTCAATGAGTATGGATTTATGTAACATAAGTTAGAAAGTCTTTGAAAAGTTCAAAGAATTCATAATGAAGTAAAAACCAAATTGGCAAGACAATTAAAGCTCTTGATTAGATCAAGATAGCAAATAATTTGAGTTATAAGTTTGATAACTATCTAATAGAGTGAGAGATTACCTCTTAACTCATTCCTCATGGAATGCCTTAATAGCATCTCTACGGGGAAAGTCAAACCTTGTTGGACATAGTTTGATTATTGATTATTATCAAACATCTCTAACTCCTTCAACGTTTCTTTATTAACAAAATTTCCACACTTAACCATGTTCTATCTTAGACTTTCTTAAAGAAACCATATATGATATGGACTAGGAAGAAACCTAGTATGTCTTTACTAATAATTTGGAACTATGATGCTTCTATAGAGCATCCAACTCTGACAAGGTCGGATCCAAATTAGATAAATGTCTTTTGTGAGATACCCAAAGAAAGCTAAGGGTTATCAATTCTACAATCCATCTGAGAATAAAAGGCTTGTTGCTTAGAATATTGTACTCTTGAATAAGAGTACATCCCTTAAAGAATCAGTGGGAGGATGGTAGAACTTGAAGAAATTCAAGTATCACAAAGCATTTAAAAGTCAAGGATGGACTTGGAGCAGAAATCACAAAGTGTTGTGACATTATTAGCTCCGGTAGCACAAGACTTGCGTAAGATCAAATAGGATATGTCACCAAACCTGAAAAATATGGATATCTTATAAATCAGGAAGGAGGCATATTGCTAAATGACCAAGCTTCTTATGAAGAGGCCAATGCAAGTTTAGATTCTAAGACATGGCATAAGACCATGGGATTTGAAATGGTTCCATGTATATTAACAAGGTATGAACCTTGGTTGGCACACCTAAAGGGTAAAACCTATAGGATGCAAGTGGGTTTTCAAAAGGAAAACTAAACATGGATGGTAATAAGAGTACCTTTAAAAGCAAGATTGACAAAATTCAATTAGCTTAAAAACCATTTAGATCCTACTTATTGTAGCAGTATACCACCAATATGAGATATGGTAGATAGATGTCAAGATGGAAATCATCTTGAGGATGTGTATGTGACACAACCAAAAGGCCTTTTATGCCTAAAACATCTAGGAAGGTATGTGAACTACAAATGTTCTATTTATGGACTAAAGCAAGCTTTTAGAAGCTAGAATCTTCATTAAAGAATGAAGATAAATCTTGTGACTATAAAAGGGTTAGTAACTGCACAATTATAGTTCTAGTATTACATGCAGAAGACATGCTTCTTCTAGAACTAATAATATTCTCATTCTATAGTCAAAAGTATCCTTAAACACTTAAGAAGGACTAAGGATTTAATCTTGATAAATGGAAGATGAGCTCGTTGTAAAGGTTACATTGATGTCAATTTTTGATTAATTTGAAAGACTTAAGATTGCAATCAAAATATATGTGTTGTCAAGATGGTTACGATGTATGCTTGAAAGGTTCAAAGCAAGAAACAATCGTTGGTTCTACTAACAAATCTAAGTATTTTGCTATGTTAAATTACAAAAGAAGTTAATTTACATTTAATCATTCCAAATGTTTTGTATCCTATGAGTTTCCACTGTGATGACAATGGAACCATAGAACAATATAAGGAAGTGGATTAATCCAAGCATATACTTAAATAGTTCTATCTTTGAAAGATGTGAAAATATGCAATGTGCATACCAACAAAACCCACTAGTAAAACCGCTTACGTAGTAAAAGTATAAGGGCACTGTAGACGTCATTGGGCATTAACCTTATCGGCTCTAAGAGCAAGTGGGAGATTGTTGGAAATATGCACTAAAAGCCTATATAGGTTTGCATCATTTTGAATAAGTCATTTTTTATTAAATAGTTTAACAACCTTTATTTATCCTTGGAGTAATAGGTCATATGAGAGTTATTCCTAAAATGTCCCTAGTCAAGTATTTACGTGGGGACATGTAAATACATTAAGACTAGTGTGTGAGTGTACTGATGACCTGATCTCACAGATCATGGATATAAATGATATCAAGTCTTTACACGGGTACACATTAAGAGTAATGATGTACTGGACAGACCCACCATGAGAACGTTGCATGGATCGTTACATGAATGTCATAAATGATTCTCAATGTGATAATGGTATATGTAGTCCTTTGACCTAAAGTCACTACGATTCCTACATAAGGAGTTTATTATTTTAATACAAACAAACGTCTTCTATAATAAAAGGACTATAAAGGTTGTGGTAAGGCAATGTACAAATTATGTAGAGGGATGTGAGTGATGTAGATAGGATTTGTCTCTCCTATGTGATAGGAGTGATATCTATAGGCCACTTGATGGAGTGAGACTAAGGAAATGCATGGCCATGCTAGAAAGAATAAATATTGGATATTTATTCGGATAAAGTCTACTCCGGTATCAAGTAAAATAAATTAGACCGTACAAGGATGACATGACCATGCCTTGGGCCCAATTAGGATATCATGACAAAAGGAACAAACATATAAAATAATTATCACTTATAGGTTATGTTGTTAATAAATAATATTCGGACATAATGATGTATTACTAGATGTCGCTCTTATTTTATATTAATAATAAAATAGTTTATTATTAATATAACCGAGTATTTTACCTATAGGGTCACACACATAGAGTAAGCCCATCAGAAAATAGCTTTTATTTTAGTTGGACTAAAATAAGACTATTGGGCCTAACTCATTTAGAATGAGTAAGGAGCCCACTCTTTAGAGAGCAAATTAGGTCAAACCTAAGCCTATAAATAGAGCATAAGATGCTCATAGGCGGCTACCCTAAAGAGACACAAAAATACGCAAAAGTTGCAAAAGCTACACGCTGTCAAACTAGCATTTGGAAGGTGTAGCATTTCTGGTGGGAGTACTCGTGTGGACTCCTAAAGGACGAGGCTACAATTGCTTCGATATTCTTCAAGAGGTAATCCTAAAACGCAATTTTCGTGTGTGTTTGTCTTATGCTTTGAAACACGGCGCTTTGCAAATCCTATGGGAATCCTTGTATTTCCGCTGCTCATACACTTCATAACCTAAATTCAAAGGTCACTTGAAACATATATAACTCATTCTAATCTGGTTTCTAATTTAAACATGCATTATTCAACACCTACATATACCTTATTGTGTATCAAAACTAACGTTATATGTATCGCTCATAACATTATAGTGTCATTCACTAGACTAAAATGACATATACAATCACCTGCCTATTACATACCATGCATGAAACATGTTAAAATCCAAGTAGTTCAAGTCATATATACAAACCAAAATTTAGATAAAGTAGCCAAAAGGGTTAGAGAAATTTATCTACATATACACATTCATAAGACAACAAAATATTGGCCATGCTCTCTTCCATTACCACCAATATTCCAAAGTTTCACCATGCGTTACCTGGCTTATACCCAAGTATTGTTTCAACAAGCCACTCCTGCCTCAATCCCAAGTATTCTTTCTAAAGCCTTTTCAAACCAGCAACTGTTCCTAACAAAACTAAGACTAGCAACACACCAGACTTTACACAAATCAGAATTTGAAAGAGTGTTTGTGTTTGAGTTTATGAGAACTTAGTGTATGTAAAAGATACAAGATAAAAAGCTGATACACTAAGTATAAAAAACAAAGACTAAGGTTCACTAGAAGTATAACAACAAAGAAAGTCTTCGCTTTAGAGAAGAAGGCTAAGACAGACACTAGTGGAAAAAATGGATATAATCACGGTTAAAAATGGCCTTTATTCACGGTTAAAGAACCGTGGTTGTTGCAGCCGTGGTAGTAGATGAGGGTCTTTAACCACGGTTAACAACCGTGGTAATAAATAAGATCTAACCACGGTTGTCGAGCATAACCGTGAATATAACAGACAATGTATATTCACGGTTATAGTAAAACCTGTGGATAAAGAACAGCTATATTCACAGTTGTTTAGCATAACCGTGAATATAAGTGAAAAAAAATAACTTACTGACCATGTATATTCACGGTCATAGTAGGAACCGTGGATAAAGAACCTCTATATTCACGGTTCTTTAGCAAAACCGTGAATATAAGTAATATAAAAAATTCACTTACAGAGTATGTATAATGATGGTTATAGTAGTAACCGTGGATAAATAGTGTCTATATTCACGGTTATAGTAATAACCGTGGATAAATAGTGTCTATAATCACGGTTGTTACCATAACCGTGAATAAACACTGAGGTTTTTTTTTAATATGGTTTCTGTTTTATTGTTTCCCAAACCTGCATTCAGACAACCAGCACAATATACAGTATCCCAGCATATCCAGCAACAAACAATATATAAAAAGAATGGTATATAGATAACAATTAATTTGATATGAATTCATAACAACGTAAAAAATGAAACTATATACAATTCAGATGAATGTAACCTAATAAAATGTAAACCCTAAATCCTACACTAGATACATATTTAAGAGAATAAAGTTCCTATATCTAGCTAAGTTCTTTTCCTGATTTCAATGAAGTATGAGGCCCATTGCCTTCTAACATTATCTACAAGTGTCTTAGAGAAGTATGACCGGTCCTGGAAGTACTGCAAACAATGCACAAAACAATTAGAACAAAAGCTATATTTATTACATGAAATTGATGAAATTGTTAGAAAAGTAGTCCAAATGATGAGACTTACATCTGTCCATCCCTCTACTAAATGTTGTTGGACAATGGTCAGCATAGTGTGCATGACGAAATAGCCACACTCGAAGGAACCCTCCTTCCTGTAAGACTACAATGGACATAAAATATAGAATAAGTGAATTCGCAACTTAAAAAATATATATTGAAGATTTGAATGAATACGATAGACTTACCTTTGGGTGCACCCACACAACTTTTTTTCCGCTGGACTTAACTCCAACCAGTCGATTATATCCAATCAGCGCCCTACATCAAATAAAACACAAGATAAGTTAGAATCGTATAGGTCCAAAAATGATGTAATCAAATTTGTACTTATTGTTTAGGGATTAACTTACCCGTCTACTACAGTTTTAAGGTCTTGTGGAACTGCCCGATGCGTAGTATCAAAGTACAGAGCAAGATAAGCCCGGGGACAGATCACCACAAGCGTCCAGTGAGAGCTGCAGTTGCCAGTGATAAGTGAGACTTCAAAATGCAAAAATTAATGACAATAATTATGGAATAGAATATTACCCTTTATGATAGGGGCCCATGTATACAGTCTTCCCAGACTCAAACATCCAATTCTGGATGTATGTCTGGGTGTCCTGCTTGGTGTTTGAGAGCTTCTATATGAGAGAGGGCTCTAAAAAACCATAAGTTCCTTGGAAACCCAACTCCACACAAAGTTTTGTCAAAAACCTAAACAAGTTGAGACATGGTTAGCGACAAATAACTTGTATAATGAAAAAATTGGACAAAAAGAGATATACTTACAGCTCCTATAACTGAATGATGGAGATGTTCAGCATTGACGTCCCCGTAATAATCTCACATGTCAGAATGTGTAATGTAAAGTGGTAGTGCACTTGGACGGCCGAACACCAGTGGCTCCCGACACCCCACACCTCCTTGCTCATACCCGACACCCCACACCTAGGACATCGATGCAGCATTTCTAACTCACCCCGGAATAATACACAATCATTTGGGCATGCATGTATTTTCTCATACTCTAAACCCATAGGACACAACACCTTTTTGGCCTCATAGTTACGATTCGGCAAGGTGTTTCCAGCTGGGAGCATTTCTTTCAACAACTTCAGTAAGTCAGTGAAACTTTTATCCGTCCACCCGTTTATGGCCTTCAAATTAAACAATTGCAAAACTGCTGATAACCTCGTGAAATTGACGCAGTTTGGATACAACGGCTGCTCAGAGTCCTCACACAGAGTCGTATATACATGAGCTTTCTTAAAACCTTCTACCCCCACATCACGGATCATATCCTCGAGTCGGTCATCCATGTCGACATCGGTGTCATGCATCGAGCTTCGATTTTCAGTTTGAGAGCTGTTACTTGGCACCACCACATCTTCACCATGCCATATCCAACGCGTATAACTATGCAGAAAACCGTCACATAGTAGATGCTCTCGCACCTCTTCCAAGTCTACCCGACGCAGGTTCAAGCATTTCACACAAGGGCAAAAATACTTTCCATTCACCTCCTCCATTGCATTCCTCGCTATGAATTCTATAAATGATTCAACTCCCCCCTCGTACTCTAGACTTAGGCGTGATGCAGTTATCCAACTCCGATCCATACCAACTGTTTACAAGGTGCTATGATCAACCTCACTTTTTCCACAAGGTGGTGGTCCTATACCCATTCAGGATGAGAATTGTTTTTATACGTCATTCTAATATACAGGTTAGGAGTTATTTTAAAATTTGATGAAATTTCGACAGCATTTTGCATTGGTCTCTAAGTACACAAAATGAGAGTGGTCAAATCAAATTCAACCACAACCAAATATGCACCCAGAGAACAACACAAAATGCAAGTTACCGAAAGTTTATCAAATTTTAAAATAACTCCTAACTTGTACATACTAAAAATGACGTATAAAAAATAATTGTTCATCCCAAACTGTCCAAACGGACAATTCAAGATTCAACACAAACGATGAAATTAATTAATTTAATGACCATTTGTGTTGAATCTCAAACGGGGAACTACGGTTCACTCATATGCACAACAACTTTCATACTAGTTAACTAGTTAACTAGTATGAGCCTACGAGTTTGCAAGATTGAAAACCACATACATACAATAGACAGAAATAACATTATATACGAGCAACCAACAACAACAATAATAACATTATATAAGTGAAATGTAACTTTTCATTACAACTCAACTCAAAAATCTAATAATGAAATATCAAAATTTTAAACTAAACTTCAACAGAACAAAATTGATAAATGGAAAATGTTTTAAAGGGAATGGTTAACAATGATGAAGTGAAAATTTTCTATTTAAAAATATCTAACTTGAACCTAGGAATGCGTTATGTTCATATCTAACAATGATGAAGTATGGATTTATGGATTATGGATTATGAATTATGGATCATGGATTATGAGATATGAATTATGGATCATGTTAAGCTTTCCCGTTTACATAATTTGTAGATATTCATACTTCAAACGCGTATAACTACATCTATATGTGTTTGATGATTTTCTTTTCTAATGTTTAATTCTGATCCAATAGTATTTATTTATTTTTTATGTAGGACTGAACTCGCCATATTTTTTTAAATCTGAAGGGGATACATAGATTATTCAATAGTTTGTTTCCCTATACACTAAGGTGATTTATTTCTAATTTGATAGCCTAAAGCTTCTTATTCTATTCATCCTTTACTTGGTTTCCATAAAGACCATTGAATGTAAGTTTGAAGGAAATTGTATTATATGTAACATCCAAAATTTATAAAAATTATTAATTAAGAGAAATACACAGAACCAGCAAGCTTGCTTTAATTATTACACAGATATTATCTAATCAGATATCTTATACATATATAATATCTATACTACAGGGAATGTCACAGGCAATGTCACAGGTAATGTGTCACAGGCAATGAAAACACAATGAGATTGAAAAAAAATGAAACACATGTCTAATCAGATATCTTGCTGCTCCCTTTTTACAATTTTTCATTAAATAGATTGAAAAAAAATTACCACAACAATGAAAACACATGAAAACAGAGGCAATATCACAGGCAATGTCAAATAAGCAGAGATAGAGTTCAGCTTCAACAATGAAAACACAAACTCAGAGACCTATATTCATTCATGTTCGACTACACACAAACAGAGAGACAAGATTTCCAGACAATGGTGATAAAGCATAACAAAGAAGCAGGGCTAAAAAGTGAACGAAAGAAGAAGGGCAAAGGAACACTTACCAGACAATGGTGAACGAAGAAGAAGAAGGGCACACGAAAGAAGAAGGAAGGGAACGGAGAAGCCTACGACCAGCAAAGAGGAGGACGAGGAAGAAGACGACAACCAGCGCGAAAGAAAAAGAGAAAGTGAAAAAAGGCTGAAAGGCGCTACTTTTGAAGTTTCAGAAAGGATGTATATTCACGGTTTCCCTTGAAACCGTGAATATATTACACATATATTCACGGTTGAACAAAAAACTGTGGATAAATGTTAACTATTTATCCACGGTTACGACCCCAACCATGGATAAATATTAAATCTATAATCACAGTTATATATACAACTGTGGACATATAGTACCCAGTAATTAAACCCTAAAACCTGAAGTATATATCCACGGTTGAAAATACAACCGTCATTATAGACATCAATATATATCCATAGTTAACCTAATAACCCTGATCATACCCATGAATATCTATCCACGGTTGTGCACATAACTGTGGATATATATTTCAGGTACTATATATCCACGGTTGACTTCTCAACCGTGAATATATATTGACGTGTACGATGACGGTTATGATGTTAACCGTGGATATATAGTTTTCTCTAATTATATCATTCACCTTATAATTTCAAAAATGCCACCGCGCATGTTTTTATCACTGATCCACTACAATCCGTGAATATATCCCGTTGTTATATCCAATTTTTGCACTAGTGAGAGAGCTTAAAAGAGCAAAGAGAAGCTTTCATGAATTTGATTCTTAGAGTCATTAACTTCTTCAAGTTATAAGATCCCTTTATATATAGAGAGGCCTTCGAGATAGTCGTTGTGAATTCATTGAAAAGGTTTAGCCGTTGTAAGCATTGGACCTTGAAGATGAGATGCGAACAAAAGGTCTAGAATGAGGAATATTAGAGCTTCCACTGAAATGGTGTTCCTTGAGTGCTTCAGAGCAAAAGATCTTTCATTGGCTTTCTTCTTTTAACTAAAATATGCAGAGCATATAGGGTTGACCTTCTGAAAGCTTTTTGAAACAAGTACTGATCTTTATTAGCTTTTTTGAAATATGTAGCATAGCTACATTGGTTTCTTCCCATCTGAGCTTTGGTTCATGCACTAGTTTTTCTTCTTTCCTCTTTGATGATAAGAGTAGTTTCTCTTGATAGGAACTTGGTTCAAAGTATCTTTAGAATTAAACCTTGATCTTTGTTTGATGCAAGCTTTGGAGAACGTTCTTATTGCTTAAAAATTCTAGGGTCTGATTGATGAAGCAAGTACGCGTGCTAAGTTAAGAGAACAGAAAACATATCACTTAGCAGTCCAAAAGTTTGGATGAGCGCACTTGAATCAGACTCTTTTTGAGCATTATTCCAGGGTTAGACTTTTCTTGGGACGATCTTATACGCAAGCTGATTTTGATCCCAAGCAGACTTGTTCTGAAATAACTTGCATGGCTCAAGGCAGAATTTTTGATTGGTGGACTCCCCTTTTCATTTATAACCCGTGCATCTTAGGTTTGTATCCTGAAACACTTAATTTAATAGATTAGATAACACGTAGATGGACTTTATTTAATTAAATGTCTTGATGTATGTTATTAACAAATCTTGGGGTCTAGTAAATGATAATTAATAATTTGAAATCCTTTACAAACCAGACTTAGTTCGAACACATCCAAACTTAGATACAAAAAGATTGCAATGTTATGCACATGTCAAACAAGGCTAATTCAATTACATATATCCAACATAATGGATTCATTAAACTCATGGATGTCATTATAGTGATCCATAGTCATAAGTAATATTTTATTAGTACCAAATTGAAGCACCCATCTGTTACACCACCATCTTCCATGACTCGGGTATATATATATATATATATATATATATATATATATATATATATATATAACTTGGTGTTGTAGACCTCCTCTAAAACACATTGCAAAGCTCTAGAGGAGCTAGGGTCTCTAAAGGACCACACATATAAGGTTTTCCGCTCTCTAAAGGACCCTTATATCCTTTGAGAATGTTAGTGCATATGATGTATGATGCATTGGTCAATATTATATTACAGTATACCATATTCAAGATCTCAATTTGACAATTCGTCATAACCATATGGTTATTCACATTCCACTAGGGTGTATGCATATTAATCTAGTGCATATATAATTGAATTCAATTCCATATTAATATATACATATATATCATTCATCGCCAACTGATTACCTAACCATGTATTCCTTTTTAATTTAGTAGAATTATCATACCACATATCATTAAAGAGTTCAATAAGGTTCAAGAATACATTCACATGCTTCTTAAGGCTAGACATTGATTATCTAATGAGGATATGGCTAAGGACATAAACCATAAGGAATGCATAACCTAGATACTTCAAAACATAGTGCCATTAAAACCCAGGCACTCATATGTCCATATAATTCATCCATTTCCATAATTATCACAACCAACAACAAATTACAACCCCAATGTACCAACACACTTTAAGTCATCAATTTTACAACTAAGCCACATTCCACAAAATAGAACCATATACTAACACTTTAACCTATAACCATTCTAATTCACAAGTCATCATATTAATAACATTCCAATCTTCCAATACACCTTTCCATTTTGTTCACTCATTTTTATAAACACCTTGTCTACTAACATTTCAACATATATGTGTATATATATATATATATATATATCCAAGTCTTCCATTGATCAATTCATAAAGTCACTAACTCATCAAGTTATCAAGTCATCAATTCATTAACTTATCAAGTTATCACTTCATTAAGTCATCAATTCTTACCACAAAACAACACTAAAACATTCAATTAATGAAAACTATCACATTTCTAAAATCAAGCATGCAACCCTACTCATTCTCTATTTATTCACAACATCATCTCTTCTTCATTACCTTAAGGAGATCAACCAAGTGATGTTAGCTCTCCTTTGGCCCTAGCTTCACCCTACAAGTAACAACATGCCAAATTTCACACAATCAATAAACCATGCCCTAAATTCATCCGTTAACCAATTCCTAACTACCTAGAAAATTCAAAAACATTAAAAATGCACGATTCTAGAGGATATGTCAATTTCATAAGTTTTGACCAACTAAATGAAAGCCAAAATGAAGGGTTTGTGGTTCTTTTCTGCAACACTAGTAATTAAGAATACTTACAAGCTTGGATTTAAGGAATTTAGGGTTTGATTTCAAGAATTAAGGTACCAAAAGAGGATCCTAGAAACACATATATTTTTGAGAAGGAGAACAAGGGAAGCTTGCCTCTCTTGTGTGTTCTTGCATGCAAGTGAGAAGGAGGAAGAGAAGAAAAGGATACTCCTAGCCTTAGTATGAGTGAAGATGGTGATGAAGTGGGCACGATGATTTACGGGTGTGGTGAGGAAGAAAGAAAAGGGAGAATTGGTAAGGTGGGGTAGTGGAAGTGTGAGACATGAGTGAGAGTGTGAAGGAATGAGTGGAGTGTGAGGATGTAAAAAGGAGAGAGTGATTTTAATGTTTTAAATTTAAACTAGGATGGGCAATTGGTACGTTTTGGGTATGGTTGACTTCACGAAAAGGTCAAAACCAATTTTTGGGTATATCCCTTTAATTAGAATCTAAAGCTTTATTTTTCCTATCAATCCTTAAAATAAATTGAAAAATTAAACTATACTCCTAAACTACTCAGATCAAACCAAACACACAAATATAATGAAATCTCTAAAAATAAGACGTTACATCCTAAAATAAGTGCTTTTTAATTCTTCTAATAAATGCCGCAACTTGTATCATTCCTAGCTATTTATTTATACTTTTGTTATGACAAATGTAATGTAATTGTACAATCCTAATGAAGAATTTTATTATGACAAATACATAAGTGATTTTTGGTAGTGTATTTGTGGTTGTGGATAGAACATGCCTTAAATTTAAGTGATTTTGAACACTTCTAATAAATGGCATAACTTGAATAATTTCTAACGATTTATTTATACTTTTGTTATAAAAAATGTAATTGTACAGTTCTAATAAAAAAATTTATTATGACAAATACATAAAGTCATTCAAAATGTTATCAATTTATACAAATATACAATTTGATGTCAAACTATTATATTAAATTTAAGGCTAAAGGGTAAATTTAGCCCCTGGAATTGTTGCGATTTTGAATTTGCCCCCTGAAATAATTTTTCTTAGTATTGTGTCCTTGAAAATTTTTAAGTATTGAATATAACCCCTTCCATTGACTGCCTCTGCCAACTGATGAGTTGAAGCCTAGTCACATGTCTGTCATGGCATATGTGGCATGTGACTCATCATTTTAGGATTGAGTCTCTGATTAGGCTTTTTTAATTAAAGGTTAATGAAATTAATTAGCATGAGGGAGAGGAAGGGGAGGAAGGGGAAGAGGGACAAGAACAAGAACAACACCAGTAATTGTTTTAGATGAAGGAGGTCCAGTTGGAGGGGAAGTTGACATAGTGGCTACACAATCAAGTGTTGTTTGAGACAATGTTTAAGCATGCTATAATTATTTTGAGACAATGTTATTAGATGTTGTAATTATTTTCAGATAATTCTAAAGTGTTGACACAATGTTGTTAAGCCTTTAACAGTGTTCAGACAATGTTTTCATTTTGATTCAATGTAGTATGCTTTAGTTCACAGGTTGAAACACATGAAAAAATTCAACCAATACAAATAAGATTCAACAAAACAAAAGATTAAAAAGTAAGCATCTTTATTAATAGATCACATCACAGTTACATTCACCAATACAAATAATTAAGAAAACCCTAGACTCAAGTTAACATCATTATACTTCCCATCATTAGGGGCCTAATACTGTGAAACAAATTTCTAAAGGGCCTATTACTATATTTTGATTGACTGAACCATAACTCTAAATCAAACTACACCATGTCTTTAACCCCTTAACCCATTCACTGCAACCAACACTAGGATGAGGAAGACAATAGCCCACGATATTGTACACAGCCACATTAGCATGAAATTTATGGTTCTGTATTCTTTTAATCTATCTTTTAACATTACAACCTTATCCATCTCTATGTAAAGAACTTTATTGTCATGGCTAGCAGTCCTTGCAAGGCTTTGTTGCCCACTATTAACCCATTCAAAATATCTACACGACTTCTCATTCTGTGACAGGAATAGAACATTTTTCAAACATGGGTCACCTTTAAAACACGAAATGATACACAACAAACCCTAAACGCAAGCTTACCATCCAATTAACACATCTGAAGAATGATCTACCAGGATTTTTTAGGCTCTTCGAAACTAGTTGCAACACAGGTTCGTTACATTTACATAACCTCCTAAAGGGAACCCTTAAGAACGACCCACTCGACCTTGTAGACATGGCAGGCGCAGTCGAAACACTTGGAAGGATGGGGAGGAAAGCCTAGGGCACCTTTTTATGAGTCAGCAAGAAAAGTAACCGTTAAGGTATGTGAGTAGCACATGGGTGAGGAAGAAGAAGACAGAAGGAAGAGAGCAACGTCTTAATTTTAATTAACTTTATGTGCTAATTAATTTCATTAACCTTTAATTAAAAAAAAGCCTAATCACAGATTCAATCCTAAAATGATGAGTCACATGCCATATATGCCATGACAGACATGTGACTAGGCTCCAACTCATCAGTTGGCAGAGGCAATCAACGAAAAAGGTTATATTCAAAACTTAGAAATTTTTCAGGGACACAATACTAAGAAAAATTATTTCAGGGAGAAAATCCAAAATCGCAACAATTCCAGAGGTTAAATTTACCCTTTAGCCTAAATTTAATTTAAATTTAATTGATAATCTAAGGAATATTTGTAATTAAGTGTCTAAATGATGTTTTGACATTATAAAATTTTCTAGAAAATAATGGAAATAAAATTTAGTACGCTGTCATATGATTAAATTTAGGATAAAATCTATATACCTTATGGGCTCATTTGTTTTAACTTATTTTAAAAGATAAGTGTTTTTTAATTAAAATAAACACTTATTTTAAATTTTGATGTGTTTGTTTAAAGTTTTAAAAATAAGCAGAAACTGAAAATAAGTTGATTTTAGCTTATTTTAAGAAGTAACTCTAATTTGCTTATTAAAAAAATGATTATAAAGAAAGCACTTAAAAATAAGCTTAAATTGTATTGATTTGTTTTAAGTAGTCATTGATTAATATATAATATAATATATTTAATTTGAGTATATAATTAAATATATACCTATTAATTAAATATTTAATTAAATTATATTGATAATATTTGTAAGTAGATTCTTTTTTTATCAATAATGGTTTCATAATAATAATTATGATAATTCTTGTTTAAAATTAATTCATAGGTTATTTGTTGCATCAATTAATCAGTCTTATATACATAAATTATCTATCATTTATACTTAACATTTCATTACGTTTACTTCAATAATTAATAGAATATTTATAATATTTAATTTAGGTATAATTAGCATATATAAAATTAGAATTGTTTCTTCATTGAAGAATGTAATCATATATTATATTATGTGGTAGTCAGAATCATAATAAATTTTTACCTTAAATTTATTTGGTGTTTTAAATAAATTTTAATTCTTTAATTAATTTTTTATTAATAATTTTAATGGGTGGGGGAGGGAGAGAGAGAGAGAGAGAGAGAGAGAGAGAGAGAGAGACCATGCTCCTATTTGTCTATACGAAGATCCACCCCTATCTACAATTGTTTAGAATTAGTGAGATTATTGTACGCAAAAATTAGATTTAGGTTGCATGATTAGTTTGGATCCATTAATAGTAAGGGGGAGATTATCTAAAATGATAACGATATAGGATTTGTGATTTTTTCTTTTTCCTCAAAATAAGTTCTAATAATGGGATCTAGCATATGACATGAGAAAATTAGCTTTAGCGATATAGAAGATGAGTAAGGGTAGAGGTGGAGGTGGTCAAGGTTAGGAAGGATTAATGGGAAGAGTTAATGGAAGAAGGATGGATGTTGTGAAATTAAGGTTTTGGGGGTTTAAAATTTTAAAACTTTACCCTTAAACATAATCAACATTCAACAAAACGCAAGTATTTTAATAGCCATGTGATCATCTTAATGGTGTGACAGCCATACATGAATGTGACATGTAGGTTAAACTTAATGTCTTTGTCACGAGTTTAATGTTGAGAGACTTGTAAATAAGTGAGATATCACAAATTAATTTTTTATGTTTAAGTATTGGCTCCACAATGAGAAATTAAAAATTAAACTAATATATTTACTCTTAAAAAAATAAATGATGTGTGTCAATATGATGTATTTAATATAAGGAACAATATAAAGAAAAGTTATTGAGATGAACCAAACATGTTCTTGGTTAGCCTAGCTAAATATTTGGAGAAGAGATTCTCTCCATCACGTTGTCCCATCATCTTTCTTCTGCACAATTTAGATTGTTAGATTGGTATCATTAAACATAAAACTTTATTTGTATTGATTTATTATATAAAATAATGAGTATAAATAATTTTATATAACAAGTATAAAAACTTTGATGGAGAGAAGGCACGAGAGGTTGCTGCTGATCCAATTATTTTAGTGTTGGTGTAGTTAGTGGTTACTGTGAAGAAACGATGCAGAAGAGTTAGTTTGAAAATTGCATCCCTTGATTAGTGAGGAATGAGGAGGATTCTTTTTCTCCTGTTGAAAGAACCTTCCTCAACCCCACCCTTTCTTGTGCGACGCAACCACAATGTTATTCCTACTTCCCCCGAAGTGGTGGACCCCTTCTTCCACCTCTCCGACGTCGTTTCATCTCCGAAACCCTCTCCATGGGTCCCCCAAATCCTCAACCTACTGGACGGCTCCCCCTCAATGGAATCCAACCTCACCTCCTTCTGCCACCGCTTCCTCATCATCCTCTCCCCTTCCTTCGTCTCCCACACCCTCCGTTCCCTCACCGATCCCCACACCGCCACGCGCTTCTTCTCCTGGGCCTCCACCCAGCCTCGCTACTCTCACTCCCTCGACTGCCACGTGTCCCTCCTCACCCTCCTCCTCTCCTCCCCCGACCCCGACCCCGCCGCCTTCCATCACGCCTTCTCCCGTCTCCGCGCAACCCGCCTCCCCATCACCCTCCCTGCCGCCAATTCCCTCCTCAAGACCCTCGCCGCCCACGCCCGAGTCCACGAGCTTCTCTGGCTGTGGCGCGCCATGAAAGACGCCTACCTCCCCCTCCCCCTCTTCGCCCACAATTCCCTTGTCAACGCCCTCGTCAACGCTGGAATGCTCGACTCTGCCGAGCGCGTCTTCGCTGCCATGAAGGACGGAGGCGTCAGGCCGGACATTGTCACCCACAATACCCTCATCAAAGGGTGCTGCAAGGCCGGAAACACGCGCAGGGCGTTCGAGTTGTTTCGTGAAATGGGGGATGAAAATTTAGCCGCTGATGAGGTTACTTACACGACCCTTATGCAGGCGTGTTATGCAGGAGGCGACTTGGATTGTTGTTTGAGGCTCTACCGTGATCTGGAGGATAAGGGATTGGAGGTTCCTCCTCATGCTTATTGTTTGGTGATTTGTGGGTTGTGTAGGCAAGGGAAGGTTCTAGAAGGGTGTGCTGTGTTTGAGAGGATGATTGGGAAGGGTTGTAGAGCTAACAAGGCTGTGTATACTGCTATAATTGATTGTTATGCTAAGAATGGGGATTTAGATGGAGCTATGGGTTTTTTTGAGAGGATGAAAATGGATGGGATTGTGCCTGATGAAGTTACCTATGGAGCTCTTGTTAATGGGTTGTGTAAGAGTGGGAGAGTGGAGGAAGCTTTGGGTTATTTCGAGTATTGTAAGGGTAATGGCGTGGCCTTGAATGCTGTGTTTTATTCGAGTTTGATTGATGGTCTTGGGAAGGCAGGGAGGGTGGATGAGGCTGAGAAGTTATTTGAAGGTATGGCAGAGAATGGATGTTTGCCTGATTCGTATTGTTATAATTCTCTCATTGATGGGTTGTGTAAGTGTGGGAGGATTGATGAGGCTTTGGGGCTGTTTAGGCAGATGGAACGAGAGGGTTGTGAGCAGACTGTTTATACATTTACCATTCTCATCAGTGAGCTGTTCAAAGGGCGGAGGAATGAGGAGGCACTGAACCTGTGGGAGGTGATGATTGACAAAGGTGTTACCCCTAATGTTGCCTGTTTTAGGGCTCTTTCAATTGGACTGTGTCTTTCTGGCAAGGTTGCAAGGGCCTGCAGGGTGTTGGATGAGCTGGCCCCGATGGGGATTGTTCTTGAAACGGCTTATGAGGACATGATTGGTGTGTTGTGCAAGGCTGGTCGCTTGAAGGAGGCCTGTAAATTGGCTGATGGAATTGTGGATAGGGGAAGAGAAATACCCGGAAAAGTTCGAACTGTGCTGATTAATGCCCTGAGGAAAGCTGGTAATGTGGATTTGGCGATAAAGTTGATGCATAGCAAGATTGGAATTGGGTATGACCGAATGCGCAGTGTTAAAAAGCGAGTGAAGTTCCAAACCCTTGTTGACAGCTGATTTTTTTGAAACTATATATTGCCCCATCTCTGGGTATTGTTTTACCAGTTAACTTTTCTGAGCTTTTAATTCAATGTCTGATTACCAAAATTTTGTCAGATGTGATATACACAGATCATTTCAAGATTAGAGTATTTTAACCCAGCTGTGTTCCATTTCTTGTCAAATGCTTCTTGATTATATATCTTTGGACTGTTTGTGTGAGAGTGGGTGACTTGGGATGCAATGTCCTGGGGCTATTTGGCATTTTTGAAGTTATATAGTGGACAAGAACAAGACTAGAAGTAATGAGGGGGAAACCAGTACTCCATAGAATGTGACCGCAAGTGTAACTGGTGTGATGAAAGTTTTCTTATCTATACTTGCCCCTTCATCAAAAAGAGACATTGCTGAGAGAACTCCGGGTTTTGGCTTAGTCTTTTAAACCCTGGGGATACTTGGGCCAACCACTCTCTTAATGTCAGCAATTAGCAGATTGATGGGTGTGAAGGGACCTTTTCTTTGATGGTGAGCTCGGTTGAGGTTGCTTGGCAAAAGATCTGCTTGAATGGACAGTTTCTTCATCAAAGGTTCTTTTTGTCCTCTTCATTTGATACTTCATTTCAATATATTCTATGTAATACCATAGAGGTAGCACCCCACTGGCCACTGAAGTAGGGCTGGAAATGGTTTGATATTATTTATGTGCAATAGTTTCGTTAAATAATTCTATTAATGTTGATTATTTGACCAGTTCTATTTGATACATATTGGCAATTTTTTGTGATAAAATTAAATATACAGCAATTAAACCACTGAAAGTTCTCGTTGCTTTTGTTCAAGGCTTAACTTAAGAAATTTGTCCTGCCAATGTGTTTCAATTCTACTTGAAGCATATGTATATACTCTTTGGCGAAGAGGAGATGGTCTTGTTATAGTAAAAGAGAAATTATTTTTTATAAAAAAATATGTAGTCCTTTACAATAAATTTTTGTTTTTAAAATTCAAATATGTAATTCTACTTAAGAAATTAATGTTGGCTTTAATAATTGTTCTCCTGAACCTGAAAATATGTTTTATATCTTTGATGTGTATTACGTAACCTTGTGTATGTGTTCCTCTACATGCAAGTGGGAAATGAATGGGAAATTATTTAGTAGTCAAGCAAGGTCTAGTCTGTCTGGGCCAATAATTAATCAAAGGCTCATGATCCATTTACCCGGAGCTAACAAAGTGGCTATATTTAAGGGTAAATTACCGAAACCACCCTTGTGGTTTGCTGTAATTTCAGTTAGCCCCAAACTTTGGCCGAGATAACAATCTGCCCCATTTAATCTAATGCTGTTGGAACATGTATGAAGATTTGTACTCAGCTCCCTTTTAGTTAATTGTACTTAGCTTCTTCTAGAAGCTTTCCTATTGTTTTCCCTCTCCACTGTATAAATACAGTTATGACTCTTGTTATCATTCATTCAAGTCAATAGTCAATACAATAACAAACTCTGTTAGATTGTTTTCTCTCTATAGCTTGGTTTCTCAACCTAATAGAACAAAATATTCTCTGATGTTGGATAAGTTAACTCTAGTTTGGGCTTTTTATTTTTAATTTATTTTTAATGTACTTTGTGTTAAATGGGGCCTGTTTCTTTCCTGTATTTTAGTCCTCACGTTGTTCACTTGTGGTTCGTTTGGCTGCCGCTTGGGGAAATTTTTTGTGTCTCCTCTATTCACATGGTGTTCCTCCTCATTCCTTCTATTCCGTCTGTGCTTAAGCTTGGGCATGGCCTCATTGTGTTCCTGGGAAGGTGCGGTGAGGAGATGATTGCCATAAGATTCTGGAGATATGTCAAGATACATCTATGGAATTTAATGGACCTCAGTCTTTGATCACATAACACCAAATATTAAGTAGGAAAGAAGCCTCTCCAAGTAATACATACTACTGATTCTCGCTGTCAGTTAGCAAAATGCATCAGGTACAATATTGATCCTACCTGCCTGTAGAATCTAAAATTATAAAAGACAATATGTAACACATGAAGTATATGGATTTACTATTTGCTATTTATTTAAAATTAGAAAAAATACTTCAGAAAAATTTTTGTATGCAACAATTAGTTTATTTTTATGTAACACATGGAGTACAACATGCATATTTTATGGTAGAAAGTTATTTCCTATAATAATGGCTAGGAAGCATGGATATGATATAGAATGTGAGTTTGGTACGTAGATACTGGAACAAAGCTAATACTTATAGAATACACTATTGGTGGATGTTGATTACACAAATTATAATTGCAAAAATAAATTAAAAGCATTTGTGCTTAAGTAGTCAATTAATGTCACTGCATCATTTGTTGTTAGACTTGTAAAACTGTAAATGAAATAGAATACTAATGTAGAAGTAATTTGAAATCACAAATGAAAGGATATTAAGACCCAATAAACTAACAGAGGAAATAGACAATTGGAAGCTAAAAGTATTTGTAAGTGTTTTTTTTATAGATGTGTACTAGAATGACAACTTGTGTATAATAAACTCATCAAGTTAATATAGAAAATTGTAATTTTCTTAATGACATCTTACCACCATTACATAGACCGAATGTATTTTCTTTCTATGATGTGGATTCTTATTATATTTTCCGGCCCTTGGTTTGTTTGCTGCATTTTTTTTGTCTTGCAGCAAATACAACATCCTTTTCACAGTCACGGGAGGAGAGGAAAGTAGCTTATTAACTGCTCATGAGCGATTTTTCTGAGAATAAGGAAAAGATCCTCATGAACAGAAGTCGCAAAGCGTGTCTATGATTGCCCGCAGAATGTTTGCTCAAGCTCTGGAGTGCATTCTAGGAAGGATTGTTCTATTCCTAGTAGAAGTGGAGAAATAAAAACAAAGTTCATCACTTACGTAACATGTCTGTTATGCGAAGCTCCTTCAAATGGGACTTCCTTCACAAACTGCCCATGAACGATTTTCTCTGAGAATAAGGAAAAGATCCTCATGAATAGAAGTCGCAAAGTGTGTCTATGATTGTCCGCAGAATGTTTGCTCAAGCTCTAGGATTGCATTCTAGGAAGGATTGTTCTATTCCTGGTAGAAGTGGAGAAATAAAAACAAAGTTCATCACTTACGTAATATGTCTGTTATGTGAAGCTCCTTCAAATGGGACTTCCTTCACAAGCTCGCATGTTTGGCAGAACTGCCAACAAGGATGGATAACAAGAAATCCATGAACAACCATTAATGCACTTTGACTATGTTAGAGTAATGTTATATGCTTGTACACTGAGTTAAACTCAGCATTAGTTAGTGTTAAAATTATGTAAATATAGTAACAATGCATTATTAAGATTAATTAGATTAATTAGATTAATTCATATTTATGTAATTAGTCTTAATTAGGTAATTGTATATTCTGTAATTATGTGCAATCCTTTATAAATGCAATAGCTCTAGTATGATCACATCACACAGAATTCATATGTTCTTTCATTTCTCTCTCTCTCTCTCAAGGTGTTGGTATTGTCCATCTTCTTCATTCTCTTTGTATTCATAATGTGTTATATGTCCCTAGTGCCCGTATTAATTTATTATCCATTAGCCAACTTACCCAAAATCTTGATTGTATCATTTCTTACTAAAGATTTTGTTTCTCTGCAGGACCGAAAGACGGGGAAGATGATTGGCTTCAGATGTGAGTCTCACGACCTTTACTAGGCCATCTCTTGTTGGTTTGGCAGCAGTGTCTCCACTTCTTGTTCATGCCTAGTTAGGACATCCAGGTCTTTGTCTTATGGGTTGTGCCAGTTAGGTAAGCATACTTGTGTTTCCTTTCCTGATTGCATTAATAATTGTTGAAAACAAGGAAACCGAGAGGCATTAGATGAATTCTGTGTGTTTGAATACACATCGGAGTAGCCTTTTTATAATAGCAATGTAATAAATACAGGATCAAATACAATCATATACAATCAATCCTAATTACATATTTCTATATTTACAATATTCTAACACTCCCCCTCAAGCTGGAGCATATAAATCATATGCACCAAGCTTGTCACATATGTAGTTAATGCGAGGACCTCTAAGAGACTTTGTGAGAACATCTGCCAATTGGTTATTGGAATTTACAAATTTCGTAACAATGTCCCCTGATACAATCTTCTCTCATGAAATTGCAGTCTACTTCAATGTGTTTGGTCCTTTCATGAAACACTGGATTAGAAGAAATGTGCAACGTAGCTTTATTGTCACAAATAAGAGTCATAGATGTAGTTTCCCCAAATTTTAGTTCCTCAAGCAAGTGTTTGAGCCATATGAGCTCACATGTGGCCAAAGCCATGGCTTGGTACTCCGCTTCTACACTTGACCGGGCTACAACACTTTGCTTCTTACTCTTCCAAGAAACTAAGTTATCCCCAAGAAAGACACAATATCCCGTTGTAGACCTCCTATCAATAGGAGATCCTGCCCAGTCAGCATCTGAGTATCCATTTATTCGAGTATGACCCTTGTCTTCATACAAGAGTCCTTTACCTGGTGCCCCTTTGATATATTTTAAGATGTGGATGACTGTATCCCAATGACCTTCACAAGGGGAGTTGAGAAATTGACTTACTACACTGACTGCAAAGGAAATGTCAGGACGTGTGACAGTAAGGTAATTCAACTTTCCAACTAGTCTTCTATATCATTCTGGATCTGAGAGAGGCTCCCCCTGTTCTGGCATAAGCTTAGTATTAAGATCCATGGGAGTATCTACTGGTTTAGTCCCCATCAAGCCGGTCTCCTCTAAAATATCCAACGCATACTTTCTTTGAGAAATCACAACACCTGAACTAGATTGTGCCACCTCTATTCCTAAGAAGTAGCGAAGCCTTCCAAGATCTTTTGTCTGGAAGTGATGATGTAAGTGTTGTTTTAAGAGAACAATGCTAGTGTGATCACTCCCTGTGATGACAATGTCATCAACATACACAACCAAGTAAATACACCCGGAGGTAGAATGACGATAGAAAACAGAATGATCCGCCTCACTCCGAGTCATGCCAAATTCTTTTACGACAGTATTGAATCTGCCAAACCATGCTCTTGGGGATTGTTTAAGACCATACAGGGACTTTCAAAGCCGATAAACCAATCCTGAACACTCCCCCTGAGCAACAAAACCAGGTGGTTGCTCTATATATACTTCTTCTGTAAGATCACCATGAAGGAAGGCATTCTTGATGTCCAACTGAAAAAGAGGCCAATGACTAATGGCAGCAATGGAGAGGAATAGGCGTACATAAGCCATCTTAGCCACCGGGGAGAAAGTATCACCATAATCAAGACCAAAAATCTGAGTATAGCCTTTGGCCACCAAACGAGCTTTCAGACGATCAACAAAACCATCTGGACCAATTTTGACTGTGTAGACCCACCGACATCCGACCACTGTCTTACCGGAGGGAAGAGGAACAAGATCCCAAGTTTCACTACTTTGTAGTGCACTCATTTCATCAACCATGGCTTGTCGCCATCCAGGATGGGACAAAGCTTCACCTGCATTTTTAGGAATGGCAACAGAAGACAAAGAAGACACACCAATATAATGGGAAGGTGACAGACGATGATAAGACAAAGCAACATAATGAGGAGAAGGATTACGAGTAGAACGAATACCTTTACGGATAGCAATAGGAAAACTATTATCGGTGGGCGGAGCCGGAGGAGATGGAGGAGTTGGCTCCAAAGGTGAGTTAGAGGGGACTTCATCAGCTGGAACCTCCAGAGCAGGACGGGGCCGGCGTTGATATACCTGAAGAGGACGAGGTGGATTGGTCGGGATATCGACAACCACCGGAGACTGATATATAACCTGCATGGGAGAAACAGAAACAGGACCGGAAGAAGTAGGACTAGACACATGGTTCTCAACATCAGCTGAAAAATATGGAGTAGACTCAAAAAAGGTAACATCAGCCGAAACAAAGTAACGATGAAGACTAGGAGAGTAACATTTGTAACCTTTTTGAGATCTAGTATAACCAAGAAACACACACTTAGTAGCCCGGGCAGAGAGTTTATCATTGCCCGTGCCAAGGTTATGGACAAAACGAGTAGAACCAAAAACACGAGAAGGTAAAGAATATAAAGACTGATGAGGAAATAAGATGGAGTGAGGTACCTGATTATCAAGGACGGAGGAGGGCATGCGATTAATTAAATAACAAGCTGTAAGGACAGCATCCCCCAAAACCGATGAGGAACATTACCATGTAAAAGAAGTGTACGGGTGGTTTCGACAAGATATCGATTTTTCCTTTCGGCAATTCCATTCTGTTGAGGAGTATGAGCACAAGATGTTTGATGTAAAATCCCATGGGATGCCATAAAAGTTTGAAAAGCATTAGAGAAATATTCACGGGCATTATCACTACGCAAGATACGGATAGGAACACCAAACTGAGTTTTGATTTCATTGCAAAAGGTTTGAAAGATTGAAAATAACTCAACGATTTTTCATTAAAAATAACCAGGTACACCTAGAGTAATTATCAATAAAAGTAACAAAATATTGATAGCCCAAATTAGACACTGTACGACATGGACCCCAAATATCAGAATGAACTAAGCTAAAGGGAGACGCAGCTCGACTTAAGACTCGATTATTAAAAGAAGTACGACTATGTTTACCTAATTGACACGACTCACAAGATAATATAGACAACTTGGAAAGGGTGGGCACCATTATTTGCAATTTATGAAGACTTGGGTGACCCAACCGAGCATGGAGAAGACTGGAATCAACCGCTGACCCAACGTGTGCAGAAGGTTGAAGTTGATAAAGCCCATGTGACTCACATCCGGTGCTAATCATCCGTCCCGAACTCCGGTCCTGGATGAAAACAGAATTTTTAGTAAATGAGACAATGCAATCAAGAGAGTGAGTCAAACGACTAATAGATAATAAATTAAAAGGAGACCCAGGCACATAAAGAACATTGTCAACAAATAAAGAAGGAAGGGGATGAACAGTGCCAAGTCCGTGAGATGGAGTTTGGGACCCATTGGCCATAGTTATAGAAGGTAAAGAAGTAGAACTAGAAAACGTAGAGAATAAGGACTTGTTACCAGTGATATGATCGGTGGCCCCAGAGTCAAGGACCCAAGGGCTAAGAGAATGAGAAACACCAACAAAAGAATTACCCGTTTGCACTACAGAAGCCTTGGAACCTGGAATTTTAGACTCCTCTAACCATATAGTCATCGTAAGTAGGTGTGGGCACAGCCAGCGGTCCAGACGAAGGGGTTGTGGTGTGTGGCTCAAGCACTCCAGCAGGGACTTGCACAACATTTGCATTCGTGGTGGGCGACCATGTAATATTAAACCGAGAGGCATTGGATGAATTCCGTGTGTTTGAATACACATCGAAGTAGCCTTTTTATAATAGCAATGTAATAAATACAGGATTAAATACAATCATATACAATTAATCCTAATTACATATTTCTATATTTACAATATTCTAACAATAATCAAGCTTCATCCTTTTTTACTTTGATACAATATTAAAAATTAAAAGGTCTAACTCAACCCAAAAGTTAGCTCATGAGTAGAGCTGAGCAACAGGTCGAATTAATCTGATCATCTAATCTAATCCAACTATGTCGAATTAGATTTTTTTCGTAATCAGATCAAAACCAATCCAATCCAATCTAACCAACCTGTTAAAAGAGAGAAAAACGAGAAGACATATGAATTCCGCGTGTTTGTGATCACCCGGAGCTATTGTATTTATAGGGATTTTATACATAAATACAGAATATGCAATTAAAGATATGATTGATATATTTAATCCTAAAATATATCTTACTATATTTACATCATTCTAACACTCCCCCTCAAGCTGAAGCATATAAATCATGTACCATGCTTGATACATATATAGTCAATCCGAGGGCCCCTTAGTAAAAATATCCGCCAACTGATCATTAGAATTAACAAAGCTAGTGGATATTTCACCAGACAAGACTTTTTGCCTAACAAAATGACAGTCAACTTTACTGTTCTTCGTCCTCTCATGGAAAATTGGATTCGAGGCAATATGTATAACGGCCTGATTATTACAGATAAGTGTCATCTGTGAAACTTCTCCAAATTGAAGTTCTTGAAGCAATTGTTTGAGCCATATGAGCTCTTGACTGGCTATAGCCATAGCACGGTATTCTGCCTCCGCACTGGACCTGGCTACAACGTTCTGCTTTTTGCTCTTCCAAGAGACAAGATTACCTCTGACAAAAATGCAATATCCCGAAGTGGACCTTCTATCAATGGGAGAGCCGGCCCAATCAGCATTAGAGTATCCCACAACTCGAGTGTGTCCTCTATCTTCATATAACAGGCTCTTTCCAGGATCTTTCTTGACATATCGAACAATACGAGTCACTGCATCCCAATGTTCCTTACAAGGAGAGTTTAGGAGCTGACTAACCATACTAACTGCAAATGAAATATCTGTGTGAGTGGCAGTGAGATAGTTCAACTTGCCAACTAAACGCCTGTATCTCTCGAGATCCGGAAGGGGCTCCCCCTGATTTGGTAGGAGCTTGACATTAGGATCCATGGGAGTGTTAACTGATTTGGATTTTAACATCGTTGTTTCTTCTAGAATATCTATTGCATACTTTCTTTGGGATATGACGATTCCATTTTTGGATTGCGCTACCTCTATCCCTAAGAAATATTTGAGTTTGCCAAGGTCCTTCGTCTGAAAGTGCTTGAAGAGATGTTGCTTTACCTGTGTAATACTAAGTTGATCACTGCCAGTAATAACAATGTCATCCACATATACCACCAAGTAAATACAATCAACAACTGAATGACGATAGAAGACAGAGTGATCGGTCTCACTCCTGATCATGCCAAACTCCTGAATCACAGTACTGAACCTGCCAAACCATGCCCTGGGAGATTGTTTAAGGCCATATAGAGATTTCCACAAGCGACAAACAAGTCTAGAAGACTCCCCCTGAGCAACAAAACAGGGAGGTTGCTCCATGTAAACCTCTTCGAGCAGATCACCATGAAGGAAAGCATTTCTGATGTCTAACTAGTATAAAGGCCAGTGACGAATGGCGGCAATGGAGAGGAAGAGGCGTACCGAGGGCATTTTGGCAACAGGGGAGAACGTATCTCTATAATCTAAGCCGTAGATTTGAGTATAACCTTTGGCGACAAGGCGGGCTTTGAGGTGGTCAACTGATCCGTCTGGGCCAACCTTCACTGTGTACACCCATCGACAATCAACAACAGACTTCCCTGGTGGTAGAGGAACGAGATCCCAAGTCCCACTACTTTGTAAGGCACACATTTCATCCATCATAGCTTGTTTCCATCCTGGATAAGTAAAGGCATCTCCTAAATTCTTAGGAATAGAAACAGAGGACAAAGAAGAAAGACAAGAGTAATGTGATGGAGAGATGCGATGATAACTCAAAACAGTATAGTGAGGAGAAGGATTACGAGTAGATCGAATACCTTTGTGTAGGGCAATAGGAAGATTTGACTCAGGAGGCGGGACCGGAGAAGAGGTCGGATGAGTGAGCCCATGATGTGAGTCTACAATCTGATCGGTGGCAGGCTATAGTGGTAGAGAACGAGAACGACGCTGATAGACCTGCAAAGGAGGAGGAGGAAGTGGATCTGGAGAGGGAGGAGACTCCTCAAGAGGAGAAAAGAGGACTGTAGGTGTAGTCACAGGAAGAGGAGGCTCAGGTGGAGGTGTTTCAGACTTAAAGAAAAGAACATCTTCAAAGAATGTAACATCGGTAGAGATAAAATACCTGCGAAGAGAAGGAGAGTAGCACTTGTATCCTTTCTAGGTACGGGGATACCTAACAAAAACACATTTATGAGATCTAGCAGATAATTTATCAATGCCAGGACTAAGGACACGAGAGAAACAAGTAGAACCAAAGACGCGAGGAGGTAGAGAGTGAAGAGGACGATGTGGATATAAGACTTGATGAGGAATTTTACCTTGAAGAACAGAGGAAGGCATACGGTTGATGAGATAGCATGCAGTAAGGACGACATCACCCCAAAATTGAAGAGGAACATTAGAATGAAGTAGAAAGTCTAAGTAGTTTCTAGAAGATGTCTATTTTTACGTTTAGCAACCCTATTCTGTTGGGGGTATGAGGACAAGAGGTTTGATACAACAGTCCATGAGATGCCATAAAAGTCTGAAATGAGTTAGACAAATATTCACGTGCATTATCACTTTGTAAGGTACGAAAGGAAATCCCAAATTGACTTTTTATTTCATTAAAAAAAGACTGAAAAATAGAGAATAACTCAGAACGATCTTTCATTAAATATATCCAAGTATAACGGGAAAAATCATTGATAAAGGTGACAAAATACTTAGATCCTAAAGAAGACACAATACGACTAGGACCCCAAACATCCGAATGAACCAAAGCAAAAGGGGACAAGGCCCAATTATTTATGCGAGTAGAAAAAAAGTACGAGTATGCTTACCTAAGTGACAAGACTCACATGACAAAGATTCTAAATTAGAAAAACTAGGGACTAATTTCTTGAAAGCATCGAGATCAGGATGTCCTAACTGAGCGTGAATAAGAAGAGGGGACGTGGAAGTCGAACCAACAAGGGATGGTCTGTTAAGTTGATAAAGGCTGTGAGACTCACATCCGAAGCCAATCATCTTCCCCATTTTCCGATCCTGCAAAGAAACTGAATCTTTAGTAAAAGAGATGACACAATCAAGAGTACGAGTAAGCTGACTAATGGATAACAAATTAAATAGGGCACCAGGAACAAATAACACATTATCAACTGAAATAGAAGGGAGGGGATGGACAATACCAATACCCTGGGATTGTGTTTGAGAACCATTGGCCATAGTAACAGAGGGTAAGTAACCAGTGGTAGAGAGAGAAGAAAAAAGGGATTTATTACTAGTAATATAGTCGGTGACCCTTGAATCAAGGACCCAAGGACCCAAAGAATGGGAAATGCCAATGAAAGAATTACCAGTGTGTGCAACAGCAGCGGTAGGACCAGAGACCTGACGTTCTTCATGCCACTTCAGGAAGTCATTGTAGGAGGCGATAGAGATGGATTTGGCAGTAGCGGAGGAGCAGAAGACGGTGGAGGAGGAAGCTGAGCAACCTAAGCAGTGTGAGGAAGGAGACCATGAAGTCTCCAGCACTTATCAATGGTGTGGCCGAGTTTGTGACAGTGATCACAATGGGGACGTGGCCTACCTCCTCTTCGAGGTGCAGAGTCGTTGTTGCGTGAAAGCAAAGCGGAAGAATCAAGAGGAGAAACAGTCGAAGCAGCAGAGGGAGGCATGGAGGGAGAGACAAGACCATGAATGTTAACCTGAAGGAGAGTGGCCAAGGCACCATCCAGAGTAACCTCGGTGGGGTAACCCAAAATCTGATCACGAGTAGAGGAATACTCAGTAGGGAAGCCATATAAGGCAAAGGACAAAAGTAATTTCTTACGGTTCTCAAACTCAGCCTCAAGAGTAGCACCGATAGGAAGCATCTCATTGAGTTCACGCAAGAGATTAGTCACTTTACCCACATAAGTAGTTATAGAGCCCTGAAACTGTCGAGCCAAAGGTGGTCATAAGGTCCTCATTGATCTGATAGAGTCGCTGAATATTGTTGGTGAAGAGTTGCTTGACATGGTCCCAAACTCCCTTGCAGGATTTTTGACCATGGAAGCAATCACGATGGGATGGGGAAATGGTGTTCCGCATAATTGTAAATAGTTGAGCATCAATTTTCCTCCACCGCAGTCGGTCGGGTTCGGGGATTTCAGTTTCTAATTGTGAGGTGGTTCTCATAGCCTAGCCCAATAAGCCAAATTTTAATATTAGAGGCCCAATAGGAGTAGTTTTTGTCATCCAACAGCTCAGAAGAGAGGAGGGTAGTGAGGGAAGTGCCCGAAAGTAAAGAATCGGACTTAGTATCACCGGGAGCAGCCATGGAGATGTTGGAGATGTTGGAGAAGAGAGAAAAACAGTGGCAGCAACGAAAAACGGGCCAAACAGGGGGAAAAACTGAGTGAAACTAAAAACAAACACCAAATCGGGGAAGAAGAGGTCGAGGCGCTCAAAACCTAAGAAGGCGTGACGTCACCGATGGCCGGACGTGTCGTCACGCACGGCTGAGAGTGGCGGCGCGTAGGATTCACGGGAAGAAGCAGAGGTGGCGCGTGGGGTGCGTGGGAGCTCCGATGAGGGTGCGCCGCTGGGGAAACGCTGATCTGGAGCAGGGGAGGCTGGTCGTAAGGCCGCCGGAGAGAAAGGGCCGTTGGAGATGGTGGAACCAGTGGGAAGGCACGGAAAACAAGGTGGGAGGGGAAAAAAAGTTTACACAGTGAGTAATGGCTCACCGAAAAATCATGGAAAGGAAGGAACTTCTTGTTAGGCTCTGGATACCATGTTAAAAGAGAGAAAAACGAGAAGACATGAATTTCACGTATTTTTGTGATCACCCAGAGCTATTGTATTTATAGGGATTTTGTACATAAATACAGAATATACAATTAAAGATATGATTGATATATTTAATCCTAAAATATATCTTACTATATTTATATCATTCTAACACAATCGATTGTAATTGGATCGGATATCGAAGTCCAGGTTTGTAAACCTAAGTACTCAATTAGTATCCGACCTAATTTTGTATTATTTATTATTATTGCCATTTTATATTTTTGTTTTACACTATCTAACATAATTTTAATGTTCATGCCATGGAAAGGAATGTAAGAGAACCAAACTCAAGCAACCAAGCCCAAGACTTCAATTTGCTGAGTTAGATTTGTATTTATGTGTGTTAAAGACTTAAAGCAAAAGCTAAGATCTGATTTTTATTTGGTAGTTTTACACAGCAACGTTCATGCTATGCTCATGGTTATGTTGGGTGGTTATGGTTTTGATTTTCAAAGTTTTGTAATTGCGACAATGAATGTTTGATATAGATTTTGTGATGTTTGAAGTTTTTTATATCTCTATTTTCATAAAATTCATAACAAGTTATAATTAATCGGATATCCAATCATTCAATCTGATCCAAACTAACTTAGATTAGATTTTAAAAAAAAAAACACAAATCCAACTCAATCCAATTAACTTTGATCAGATCATTTTTTTTTTACTATAACCCAATCTAATCTATTGCTTGCTTAGCCTCACTCATGAGTTAAGAGTTGTCTCAAGTCTTATAAACCGGATAATTGTAATATTCCTAGTTGGTATGAAACTTATTTGAACATCTTGTTTGTTGACTACAAAAATCCTTATATGGCCTCAAGCAGATACCGGGGCATGGTCGGTAAATTTAGTCTTGTGATTCAAGAGTTTGACATGATTCGAAGTGAGGTTGATCATTCTGTCTACTATCGCCATTCAGTTGCTGGTTGCATC
Source organism: Clitoria ternatea (assembly GCA_037962975.1). NCBI lineage: Eukaryota > Viridiplantae > Streptophyta > Magnoliopsida > Fabales > Fabaceae > Clitoria > Clitoria ternatea. The sequence goes on from CM075669.1 coordinate 187,086,969, forward strand.
TACCTGATTTTTTATGTGAATGACATTGTTATCGTAAACAATGATCATCTCGACATTTCATAGGTGGAACAACATTTCTTTAAACACTTTCAGACGAAGGATCTTAGCGGACTAAAATATTTCTTGGGGATAGAAGGTGCGTAATCCAAAAATGGGATCATCATGTCTAAAGAAAGCATGCAATGGATATTTTGGAAGAAATAGGAATGCTAAATTCCAAGTCAATCGACATTTCCTTGAATCCTAATGTCAAACTCTTACCAAATCAGGGGGAGCTTTTTTTGGATCCTGAAAGATATTGACGTTTAGTTCATAAGTTAAACTATATCACTATTACTCACCCAGATATCTCATTTGCAGTGCGTGGTAAGTCAATTCCTTAACTCTCGTTGTAAGGAACATTGAGATGTAGTGACTAGAATTGTTCGATATGTTAAAAGAGCCCCAGGAAAGGGTCTATTGTATGAAGAATGGGACATACTTGAGTTGTAGGATATTTTGACACTAATTGGGTAGGTTCTCCCATTGATAGAAGAAGGTCTACTTCCGCTTATTGTATCTTTGTCGGAGGTAATTTTATCTTTTGGAAAAACAAGAAGTAGAGTGTCGTAGTCAGGTTCAGTGTAGCAGAGTACTATGTTGTAACTATAGCTAGTTAGGAGCTCATATGTTTAAACAGTTGCTTCAAGAACTCAAGTTGGGAGAGGTTGCATAGATGTCACTTATCTGTTACAATCAGGCTGCCATGCATATTGTCTCGAATCCAATATTCCATGAGAGAACGGAACATATTGAAGTTGATTATTATTTTGTCAGAGAGAAAGTCATGTCTGGTGAAATATCTACTAGCTTTGTTAGCTCTAATAAATAGTTTGCAGATGTTTCCATTAAATCATTGAGGGGTCCATGAAGAGGCCGCCATGCATATGTTTCCATTATACACTTGAATTATTTGTGTTGATTTGGCATGAGCTACAAGTTATGTAGTTGAGTGACACTTGTACTCATTATGTTAGAGTTTCATAACAGATTTTAGTTTTAGATTTACTTTCTCGCTCTCGGATTCCAATATGGTATCACGAGCTAAGTTGTTCCTCTTCTCTCTCTTTCTCATGACGAGACATGCTGCTATTGTTGGCCAACCATTACCAAACTCATCGTCTTTACTGATTATTCCGATCAATGCTCCATTTACTTTCTCTCAGTAAATCACAGATAAACTTGATGAGAAGAACTACTTGCTATGCAAATAACAAGTTGAACCTATTCTTCATGGTTATAGATTGCATCACTTTGTTCTGAATCCCACGATTCTGCCTAAGTTTCTCATTCAGGTAGATCGAGACACCCATCATGTGAATGAGGCATTCACGAATTAGGAACAATAAGACCAGCTTCTTCTTGCTCGGTTACAATCCTTGCTCTCGAGTTCCTTCTTTCCCCATGTTATTGGTTGCTTTAAATTTGTGGGAACTTTGGGATTGAATTCATCTCCACTTCGTTCCTTCCCTCTGATAAGATAGTAGTTGGATGTAGGTGGGTCTACACAGTCAAAATTAGCCCAGATGATTTTGTTGATCGATTGAAGGCTCGCTTGGTGGCCAATACTCAAATTTTTGGCCTTGATTATGGTGATACTTTCTCCTCGGTGGCTAAGATGGCCTTTTTACGCCTATTTCTCTCCATCATTACCATCCATCATTGGCCTTTTTTCCAGTTAGATATCAAGAATGCCTTCCTCCATGGTGATCTGACCGAAGAAGTATATATGGAGCAACCACCTGGTTTTGTTACTCAGGGGGAGTTTTCAGGATTAGTTTGTTGACTTTAGAAGTCCCTTTATGGTCTTAAACAATCCCTAAGAGTATGGTTTGACAGATTTAGCACTATGGTAAAAAAACATAGCATGACTCGGAGTGAGGCGGATCATTGTTTTCTATTGCCATTCTACTTCCGGGTGTATTTACTTGGTTGTGTATGTTGATGACATTATCATCATAGGCAGTGACCACGCTGGCATTGTTTTTTTAAACCAACATTTGCATCATCATTTCCAAACAAAAGATCTTGGAAGGCTTCGTTACTTCTTGGAGATAGAGGTGGCACAATCTAGATCAGGTGTTGTGATTTCTCAAAGAAAGTATGCGATGGATATTTTGGAGGAGATTGGCTTAATAGGGACCAAACTGATAGATACTCTCATGGATCCCAACATTAAGCTTATGTTAGAACAGAGGGAGCCTCTCTCAGATTCAGAGATATAGAAGACTAGTTGGAAAGCTAAATTACCTTATTGTCACACGGCCTGACATTTTCTTTGCTGGCAGTGTGATAAGTCAATTTCTCAACTCCCCTTGTAAAGATCACTGGGATGCAATCATCTGCATCTTAAAATATATCAAAAGGGCACCGAGTAAAGGGCTCTTGTATGAAGACAAGGGTCATACTCGAATAATTAGATACTCATATGTTGACTAGGCAGGATCTCCTATTGATAAAAGGTCTACAACGGGCTATTGTGTTTTCTTTGGGGATAACTCAGTTTCTTGGAAAAGTTAGAAGCAAAGTGTTGTAGCTCGGTCAGGTGCAGAAGTGGAGTACCGAGCCATGGTTCTGGCTACATGTGAGCTCATATGGCTCAAACAGTTACTTGAGGAACTAAAATTTTGGGAAACTATACCGATGACACTCATTGTGATAATCAAACAACATTGCACATTTCTTTTATTCTAGTGTTTCATTCATCAAAAAGAAGATTGTATCAGGAGACATTGTTACGAAATTTGTAAATTTCAATTATCAATTGACAGATTTTCTCACGAAGTCTCTTAGGGGTCCTGTATTAAATACATATGTGACAAGCTTAGTGCATATGATTTGTATACTCCAACTTGGGGGGAGTGTTAGAATATTGTAAATATAGTAATATGTAATTAGAATTGATTAGGATTGATTGTATATGATTGTATTATGATCTTGTATTTATTACATCCTTATTACAAATATGCTACTCCATTGTATATTCAAACACACGGAATTCATTCAATGTCTCTCGGTTTCCTCCTTCTTAACAATATGAATATTAGTTTGGTTCTATTTGATACATATTGACAATAGTTTGTGATGAAATTAAAAATCTAAATGAAATTGCTGAAAACCCCCGTTGCTTCTGCGCAGAGAATAACTTAATCAAGAAATTTGTCCTGCCAGTGCGTTTCATTTCTACTCAGATCTGCTCTTCTTTTGCTAAGAGGAGATGGTCTTATTATACTTATAGCAAAAGACAAATTACCTTTTATGAATAATATGGTGAACTCCTTCACAATAAAATGACCTGCTAGAGTTGGGAAAAAAAATTTAAATATGTAATTCTACATAATAAATTAATATTGGCATTAATGACTGTTCTCCCGGAAAATATGTTGTCATATATCTTTGATATGTATCATGTGTAGACCTTCTGTATGTCTTGTTGTGTGTGCAGGTGGGTAAGGAATGGGAAATTATATAGTAATGATGCAAGATCAGGTCTGTCTGAGCCAATTAATTAATCGAACTCTGAATTGACAAAGTGGGTATATTTAAGGGGCCATTTTCATTATTAGAATAGCTACAAAGTGGCCTAACCGAGTTACAGCTATTTGCTAATTGACTAGCTGTTCGTTATGCATTGCATTACCTGCAGAACAATATATTTTGTGTAATAACTCCCTTTGGAGTTGAGTTCAAGCTAATATATTGTCTAGGTGGGTTGAGTTGATCATCCAGTTCTGCCATATAAACTAAACTGGACTGTACATATTATATAGGTGGAACATAGTTATTTACGAGGAAGGTTCGGTTAAATGTGATGGCAATATGTCTGTTTACTTGCATGCTTTCATGCGCTCAGTTTAATCACGGCAATGGATCATAATATTATAATCGAACTTGCTGGATCATCATAGCCAGCTTGGTCTTGGTGATGCTCTGCCCACTAAAAGATTCCAAAAGGAACAAAGCAAAAGAAGTGAGAAACTGTCTAAATTTAGTCAGAGAGGTGGTAAGAACATAGATGCGTTCTTTGACTCTATGATATTACGCATATGACGAAAAGCTGCTGGTCTGTTGGAATGTTGAGCAACCGTCAGCTGTTGAATTAGTTTTATGTATGCATAGCTGAGTATGAGCTCAAAATGAAGAAATTTGGAGCTGAGTGAAGCTATACTGGAGTTAAACATAAATTGTTTTTGATAGTGATAGTGTAGCTACCGACATCTAAATTCAAGTAAGTAATAATAAGAAGAAGAATATTAGATACTCATCAATTGGATTGTGACAGGGCTCGTAATTTTAGATGCTAAAAGTCTCCAAATGTTTCTCAATGAATATTTAATTCCTGCTTTCATTTGCAGAGCATCAACTATAATTGATGCACAGGGTGCTAGCTTATGATATTCTATGTCAGCAAATCATGTGCTATATTTTAAATTTTAATCCCCTTATTCAAGCTCTTGAACCAATGAACTTGAGATCCTCAGGTCCCTACCTCACTATATATGACATCTGAATCTTGTCATGGGATTGGGCCCCCTTAAGATAGATATACCCTTAAGATTTAAGAGTTCAGTGCTTCTCTCTCAACTTTGTTATGCAGAAAGTCAAGATTGGTTCCTACACTCTGAGTAGGTTGCATGCATGAATACCATTGATGCTAGGATTCTCTTTACCAACAAATAACAACTCTTATCTTATGCAATCCCAACACAACACCATTTAATTGTATTTAATTATTGTATTATTAATCTGTTTTGAAAACTAAAAGTCAATTAAACTTAGTCATTTTAGTTTTTTTTTAAGAAGTCTTTGTGGATTTGACACTTTCACTCCCTTTTTAAAACTGCTGTGAGAAGTTGGTCTATCTTTTCAACTAATTTATAGGTATCCAATGAAGTGGTCATCAATAGATGCAACAACAAGAACATATTTTTGTAGAATGGAAATCAATTGCAACAATGGAAATATAGCACACAAAGAACAATAAATGATAAAAGCGATAAGGTTATGAAATCATTTGTTGAATAGCTTCAGGGTATTTGTAATTTCAAATTGAAATGTGTTCAGAACAAGATATGAAAGTTAAATCCTTAAAATTAGACTTAGCCCGAACTCTCGATGAGAAATTCCTTAATAGTGAGTTAAGGTTCCTATCATCCCAACCATGTAGCGTGAGCATAATAGTATGAAGTGTTAGAATTCAGTGGACTTCACCAACGTTTGCCTTTGATCTTTTGATGCATACAATTCATTGATGTTGAATTTCCTTGATTTAAATTCACACATCTCGCTCTAATGACTTTGCTAATTGAATTGTTATATGTGGATAGCATTTGAAGATTCGCACCAAGTACATGAACTAAGAACTTTGATCAATTTCGAATCTGAAACATAACTCTATCATGCTAAAGATAATCTCAAAATTCCTCCCCACCTAATTTGAAAACCTAAGTGAACATGACGGAAAAGTAAAATAAAGTATAGAAATCTATTCTCCAAAGGTGAACTAGAGAGTTTATATTTGGTTTAGGATTAAGAGAGAGGGAGAGAGAGAGAGAGAGAGAGAGAGAGAGAGAGAAAGAGAGAGAAAGAGAGATGCTCTAAAAATGATCTATGGATCTAGAAAAATGATTACAAAATGGGGCATATCTTTATTACAAATAAATAAAATGCCAAACTAGGCGAGTGCTCCCGGGTGCGACCCTACACGTATGTGGTTACATATGTACAAAACAGTTACAAAGAACTAATGGTGAGACGCCTAAATGTGCAATAGTACACGTAAGGTCCATGGGTTTTTATAAGAAATAAATCAAGTTATCCCTCATTGCAACGCGTGACAACACACATAGTTCTAATTCATCAGATAATGAAGGGTTGCTCAAACATGTACAACCCATTGATTTGGATAGCCTTTAGACCCATTGGGGTGACTAGGCATACATGGCATGACTAGGCATTCCCAATGATGTCAAAGTTTCTTTCTTTTAGTCCTTTTTTCTTGAAAATTAACTTCAATATAAAAGGTGAGTTATAATTTAATGAAATAATGATATCTTAAACTAATTAACATTATTAAATTGAATAATTTAATGTCATAGTGATTGTGGAAAGAACAACAAACAATTAATTATGGGAAAACATGAATGTTAGAGTAAAGTCTGAACTCATGATTGAGTAGTCTGAACCCCAAGTGATTTGTTAATAATACACATCAAGACTCTAAGCAAAAATGAAGTTTGTACTGTTTTGAGGTCTAACAATTTTGTTCAAGTGTGCCAGGAGTCTGGAGAGCTCTACTTGCAAATAATAAGGGAAGACCGTGAAACTCAATATGTCCCAAATATGAAAAAGTCTATACTCACTCAAAATATCCCTGAATCAAGTCAAGTGAACCTACAAACCATGATGCAACTTCACTCATCGAAGTACTCGATAAAAGGATCTCTCATTTCTAGAAATAAAGCTGCATGAACTTTCTCCTTTCATCTCTGAAGTTTGCACTAAAAAGGAAATCAACGGAAAAGTTGATAAGCTTTCTCGCATGCCTCAAGTAAACTACCTCACACATCTCAAGATGTCAGAAAAGCTGAACCTGATCAGTATGATAAGCCTAAGGTCAACTTCTATGATATGTACATGCTTCCTTAAAGTGGATAAGCAAAAGGGATCTTTTTCTGAAAGACTTTCGAAGTTGTCCAATTTAGGAAACTCCTTAAAAGCATGTCTCTATAATCACTGATGGCACAACACTCGAAGAGATCAACGTTCTTCAAGATGAACCAACGGATCTTTTCAGAGGGACTATAAATACAAGAACCCTTTGAATCCAAGATAGTAATGTTGTTCATTCTTTTTCTTGAATTCTGTTGTTTTCTATCTAGAAACCTAAGTCTGTAAAGACTTTTCTTGAAAAGTTTCTAATTTCTTGTATTCACTACATAAGTCCTCTTTGTCGTTCTGTCTTGTGTAGACCGTGACTTATAGTAGTTTGCAGCTCAGTGTGCCTGTACTCATTTAATATATTTATACGCTGAGTTGTTTGCTTGTAACTTCAAACACTTTACTACCTTCACTTTGTGTGTTCTGGTGTGTTGCTAGAATTTGTAAAGTGTTGGGAAACATGTATGGCCTGAAGAGGCTTTGGGAAGAATAATTGGGATTTTAGCCAGGAGTGGCTAGTGTCAAGAATACTTGGGTATAAACCAGAAGTGGTTGGAGTCAAGAATACTTGGTGCACTGTGTTGGTGCAGATTATAAAGGTGTTTTACAATAGTGAAAATCCTTCGGGCTGAAGGGACTGGACTAGATTTTATGTTAGAAGTGAAGCAGGATAAATTTCTGCTGTGCATTTTGTTGGAAATATGTACTAAGAGCCTATATAGGACACATCATTTTGAATAAGGCATTTTTTGTTAAATAGTTTAACAACCTTTATTTATTCCTGGAGCAATAGGTCATATGAGAGTTATTCCTAAAATATCCTTAGTCAAGTATTTACGTGGGGACATGTAAATACATTAAGACTAGTGTGTGAGTGTACTGATGATCTGATCTCACAGATCATAGATATAGATGATATCAAGTCTTCACATGGGTACACATCAAGAGTAATGATGTACTGGGCAGATCCACCATGAGAACGTTGCACGGATCGTTACATGAATTTCATAAACGATTCTCAATGTGATAATGGTATATGTAGTCCTTCGACCTAAAGTCACTATGATTCCTACATAAGGAGTTTGTTGTTTTAATACAATCAAAAGTTTTCTGTAACAAGAGGACTATAAAGTTTGTGATTAGGCAATGAACAAATTATGTAGAGGGATGTGAGTGATGTAGATGAGATTTGTCTCTCCTATGTGACAGGAGTGATATCTATAGACCACTTGATAAAGTGAGACTAAGAAAATGCATGACCATGCTAGAAATAATAAATATTGGATATTTATTCGGATAAAGTCTACTCCAGTATCAAGTAAAATAAATTGGACCGTACAAGGATGACGCGCCCATGCCTTGGGCCCAATTAGGATATCGTGACAAAAGGAACAAACATAAAATAATTATCACTTATAGGTTATGTTGATAATAAATAATATTTGGACATAATGATGCATTGCTAGATGCCACTCTTTTTTTATATTAATGATAAAATAGTTTATTATTAATGTGACCGAGTAATTTACCTATAAGGTCACACACATAGAGTAAGCTCATCAGAAAATAACTTTTATTTTAGTTAGACTAAAATAAAGCTATTGGGCCTAACTCATTTAGAATGATTAAGGAGCCACTCTTTAGAGATAGCAAATTAGGTTAAACCTAAGTCTATAAATAGAGTATAAGATGCTGATAGACGGCTCACCAAAAAAAGAGACACAAAATGAAAAAGTTGTAAAAGCTACACGCCGTCAAACTAGCATTTGGAAGGTGTAGCATTTCTGGTGGGAGTACTCGTGTGGACCCCTAAAGGACAAGGCTATGACTGCTTTGATTTTCTTTAAGAGGTAATCCTAAAACACTTAAATAAAATATTTGATGTTTGTCTTATGCTTTGAGACACGAAGTTTTACAAGTTCAATGGGAATCCTTGTATTTTTGCTACTTATGCACTAGGGATTCCCTAACAGTGGTATCAGAGCCTGATTGAAAAATCATGTTTTGGGCAAATGTTTGTTTAAAGAACATATGAAAAAAAATTTCTTTTACGAAAAGAATTGTAAAGGTTAAATCTTTTGTAATGGTTGCATCTTTTATTAGATATGATACAAAGGTTTCATTTTTAATGAGATATTATGCAAAGGTTGCACATTTTTGAAAGCTAGTATCAATTTAATTTTGTTTTGTGTATATTGATTGTTTTTCTCAACATTTTAATTAAAGAACATGTATTTTTTGCATGTGCTTTATTATATGAACATGTTGTATGTTGCAATGGTGATTGTTTTTATGTGTTCTAATTATAAAGCATAACTTTATGTTCGTTTAATTAAATTGAAACTAAAGATTGTATGCAATGTATGTCTATATACTTTCTCTTTCTAATATGAATTGTTCATGTGAGAGTGTGTTTAGAAAGTTTAAGAGTTAATCCCTAGTCGTAATGAAAACTAGGATTCGAAAGTTGAAACCTAGCCATCATGGTATTTTATTTATTTGTAAATGTTACAAATAAAATATTTGATTTTAATATTATATTTTAAATTTGATTTTTTAAATGTTGCAAATCAAATTTTAAATGTTTGTTAAATTTAAAGTTTGTAAGAGTTACAAATTTAAATAATTTATTTTGATAAATTTTAATAGGATTTGCATCGTATGTGATCTTAAAATTAATGTGATTTGTAGGAGTTACAAATTGATTCATATTTATTAAATTTAATATGATTTGTAATTGTTACAAATAGAAGATAAGATCTTTATTAAATTTAATAATTTTTAAAATCAAATATTTAATCCTTAAGACATTTGATAGGATTTGTAAAAGTTGCAAATTAAAGATAAGATCTTTATCAAATTTAATAGGATTCAAAATAAAATATCTTGAACCCTAGAGATAAGGTTTAAAATTTAAACCTTGATCCTTCCTAAAAATAAGATGATTGTTGAGACTCTAAAGATAAAGTTTAAAAGTTAAACCTTGACTATTCTTATTTCAGGATAATTGCTAGGGTCAAAAGATAAGGTTTAAAAGTTAAACCTTGGCCTTTCTAAAATTTAAGATTTCAAATTGATTGAAATCATAACCGAATATTTTAAGTTGTTAATGGTCAGTGGGATGTTCTGGCTAGGAAAGACTTGGTACTTAAGCGGTTACACCAGGCCCACCTCTCTTTCCTGGGAACTAACCTGATTACAGTACTAAATTTTTGGGTTGGAACGCTGATCGGGACCTTATAAAGGGTAGCCTCCCTTTGACCCTGTCCGTTGAATGATCAACGGAACCACCAAACATCTTTGCGTAGTTTTCCTTTTATGACCCTGCGTGTTTAATTATGTATTTTAAAATTTATTTTATTTTAAATACAATTGATCACTCTATTAATTGATTAATTAACGCATCCAGCGATGAATGATTATGGCCTTAGATTGTTTTATTTAATTTTAAATACAGCCTGCTTGTGGTGCCTTTCTCTATTCTTGAATTTCTTCTCTTAACCCTTCGCTCATATGTAAAACGAGTTTCTTTATTACAATGTAATCTTGAAGCCAACAAGGTGGAGACCTAGAAGAAACCTAGTGTGGTGACTCTTGATGGATATAACCTTGAAAGGAACAAAGGAGTGGTGATTCCAGGAGGATGGTAGTTTCAAGAAGTAGGACTTCATGAAGTCAAGGCACCATAGTTTTTTTAGGTTTATTTTATTTTCTAGGAAGACTATAACCATCTCATATTTTTTATTACATGTTTTGGGGTTTTATTTTGCGTTAAAGTGTTTAATGAAAGTCGGTAATGAACAATAAGAAAATTGAAATCCCTCAAGTACGAGAATCATACCTTCTAATAAGTAATAACGTCTAACTTGATATAGATAAAGTGCAGGTCACGCTATAGTTGGGTGCCTTTATTTATGTTTAGTAGGAAATGATTAGATAATTAGATTATCCAAGTATAACTTATTAAGTTTTATTCAAATAGACATTTTTCAATTGGATTGGAAAAGCCTAAAGGTATGAATAGTCTAAAATGCATTACAATAAGCAATACTCATCAATGCTAGATTCAATAAAGTGTAGGTTCTGCCAAAGCAGGGTGCTTTTATTAACATTAGTAAAGGATGATGGATAATTGGATTATCCAACCATTTGTTATTGGACTTATCTAGGTAACTTCAATCAGATTGAAGAACCTAGAAGCGTTAATATTAAGTTTAAATGCCTTCTGATAAGTAACACTCGTCGAGACTAATGTCAATAAATAGTGGGCCTACCAAAGCAGGGTGCTATCATTTATATTAGTAAGGTGCGATGGGATAATTGTAATATCCAAATTATTTTTATTGGGCCTTAACTTAACTAAGTTTTTCAATTGGATTGAAAATAACTTAGAGGTGTAAGAATTGAGCTTAAATTCATAAGATGAATAAGGGTAAAGAGTTACCCACTCAATCATCCAAGAGTTGCATGAGATGCAATTAAAAATATGTTTCCTACCTAAATAACCAAGGGTTAGGTGATCGGCCAAAGCTGACTCAACACTAGGCCAAATATGGATCTTGGCCCACTAGAAAAATCTTCCAACGAGATTTTTTTTGATTCAGTGAGGGTATTTGTTTTGAATCAAAATAGTGGGAGAGAACATATTTATTTAATGACTAAAAAATAAATATGTTTTAAATAGAAGTGATAGATTTGCTTGTAATTTGTTTTAGAGTAACCATGACAAACCAAATATTGTTTTGTTGCAATCTGTCCTTTGGAAGGACACTCTATCTAGAAAAATGCCCGATAGGTATCAAGACTTGAGAATTATCTTCAGTAAAGAGGAAGCGGCAGTGTGTCATGTTTGGCTTATTTCAATATCATCTATCGTTAGGTATTGAATACCCTATGGAGTCTGCATAAACTCTAAGCTGTAAAAGGCAATATGAATATATGAAGATATACGATATGATCATACACAAACTCTAAAAGGTGATCAAGAAAGGAAATTGTTTCCAGTTTTAGCCAAATAAGACATTGAAATAATTTGTCTAAAGAACTTGAAGGAGTTCAAAAGGAAGGGAAGTAAGACTTCTGCTACAAGTCATGTTATAGAAGTCAAGTTAGTTTACTTCACTGACATTAGTATCAGATACTAGTAGCAGATCTCACATTTTGAGAGATCAAGAAAGTAGATCACATGCTAAGGGTAGAGAAATCTGTGTAAAATTGAGCAAAAGTTGCTACAATAAAGATAAGATCTTCACTTATTGGGCTAGTGAGGGAATTAGACATTGTCCATATTGTTTCTTGTTTGACAAGAAAAGTTTTTATATATATATAAAATAACTTTATTTATTCAAAAGGATGTTGATGCATAATTGAGTAATGGATTCCACATCCTAAATCTCAAAACACTCATTTATAACATAATTGTCAAAGTAGGTTAAAGTAAGTGATTTTGAACCTTACTTACATGGTATTGTCTCCTAAGGCAAATGAATGAGAAACACATTTCTAATATACCATTAATATGGTTATCTGGATTCTTTTGATTTTGGAATGAATTGGGACATGTAAATCTTATTTATTTGAAGGATAGTTGAGACCTCATTCATTGAAAAGTGAAAGATGAGTAATCTATTATCTAATATATGACGATGTATATGGGCCTATTGGAACAATAACTTTCAATACTTCGACATACTAATTGAAAAGTCAATGAGTATGGATTTATGTAACATAAGTTAGAAAGTCTTTGAAAAGTTCAAAGAATTCATAATGAAGTGAAAAACCAAATTGGCAAGATAATTAAAGCTCTTGATTAGATCAAGGTAGCAAATAATTTGAGCTACAAGTTTGATAACTATCTAATAGAGTGAAAGATTACCTCTTAACCCATTCCTCGTGGAATGCCATAATAGCATCTCTACGGGGAAAAGTCAAACCTTGTCGGACACAGTTTGATTATTGATTATTATCAAACATCTCTAACTCCTTTAATGTTCTCTTTATTGACAAAATTTTCACACTTAACCATGTTCCATCTTAGACTTTCTTTAAGAAACTGTAACATCCCGAATTTTATAAAAAAATGATTAAATAGGAGGAATAAATAATAAATAATTATATATGAATTGATTTATGTCCCAAAAATATAGAAATAATAAAATTGGTATTTATTATGAAAAAATTTTAATTTATTGAGACTAAATGCGATAAAATTTCACCCGGTTAAAATATAGGTGTCGGACCAAGTATCTCCAATTGAGATGCTGTTGGTCAGGACTATTAAGAATATTATTGGGAATCCGAATATATCTTCGAAATAATTTTTGGATTTAGTATTGAGTCTGAACGAAGATCCTGGTCATAATAAAATGAAGAAGCTTTAATGAGGGATAAAAATAAAACATAAAACCCTTCCCCTTCCCTCTCATTTTCACGTTACTCTCCCTTTTCTCTCCCTTCTCCATTTCTTTCATCTTCTTCCTCCTCTCTTCTTTCCCAAACCGTGCCCCCTTTCCATGGCCATTACCCACCAAAATTTCTTGGTCTCCATGGATTCATGAAGCATGAATGAAACATTGGAGCAAGCTTAACTTTCTTCTTCTTTCCTTTCCCTTATTTTTGTTTTGGAGCTTGAGCTTGGAGATGAGGTAAGGTTTTAAACCATTCCCCTTTCATTTATGGTTGTTATGGTGTTTAAGTTTGAAATGGTGACATTAGGCTTTATGGGTAATGAAGAAGATGGTGGAAACCCTAAGCTTAAATGATTTAAAATGTGATTTTTGATGATGGTTAGTGTTGTATGATAATGAGGGCTTATTAAGTTTATGATGCTTTGAGGAAATGATGGAAGTTAATTGTTGTTGGAAGATTTTAGAGAAAACCCTAGGTTTAAGAATTTAGGGCTTTGGCCAAATTGATAGGTATTAATGATTTATGCTTTAGAATGGGTTTTGGGAAGATTGAAATTGATTATTTATGGTGATGGTTGGGTTTTAATGGAACCCTAACTCTAGGAATTGGTGGAAATGAGTGATGATGTTATGAGAAATTATTTTGAGTGTAAACCAATGATACTTTGTATATGAATGTTGTTAATGATGGAGATTGGTGGTTATTAGAAATGGTTGTTGGATTTTGATGGAAACCCTAGGCAATGAGGTTTTTGGGCTTTGGGGAATCCTTAAGAGATTGTGAGTTATTGATATGAGAGTGATTTTATATATGAGAAAGAGTTTTGAATGAGTAATATTGATGATTGATGTTGAGGAATTGTGGAATCAAGAAAATTAGAGTAATGACCCCAAGTTGTTTAGTGTGCTAAAGGTAAAGATATGACTAAGAAAGGCTTGAATTATAAGAATAATAGCTATTGAATTCTTTAAAGAGTTCTAATCTTAAGATTTAGAAATGTGTGTATAATGACTAAGAAAATTGATTTTTGATTGTTGTTGCTTATGATGATGATGATAATGGTGAATGACTGATAGTGATAGATTAAGGAAGTGAAATGAGATTGTGACTTAATGGGATCTTGGACCATGTTGGGTGCCATTGAATTTATTGATGGACGATGATTGATAGGAGCTAAGATGGCTCATGATGAACCCTAAGTGACAATAATGGAATTTGAATGATTGAGGTAATGCGGAATGCATTTTGGATGAGGGATGAAGGAGATGATTGTTGGGTGTAGTTGGTCTTTTAGGATTTAGAAAATCTTGGTTTGGGGAAAAGAATTCCTGACGCCTAACACAATGGTATAAATTGGTGTTTTAGCAAGTCTAGGACTTGATATTGAGCTTTATGATAAGCTAGCATTTGTTTAGAATTATGATGGTTCCTTGAGATTGTTTGATGATTGTATGTATGCATATGTATGTATGTTGGTGTAGATGATATTCCGGGCAATGTGGCTAAGCATTCGGAGCATGCATTTGGTTGGGGTTCTTCCCTCGAGGTAGGAGAGGAGTTTACATTCAAATTGCATGAGTTATATAATTGATGATTATTGTATGTCATGATACTCATGCTTGCCTTGCCATGTTTATAGTGAAATGATGTGAATGGTAAATTGTTGGCTATTGGTGATAATATATGTGTATATAAGTTGATGAATGTTATACTCGGTAATGATGGATTCTTGAGAATGATATATATATATATATGTACATATAAATTAATGATGAATATATAGTGCCCTTTAATGGGAGTAATGCATTGTTGATGGATAACCCATGAGGGGTTGAAATATGCATACACCATGTGAATTTAGAATTCCATGCAATTTCGATGAATGAATACTGGAGATGAGAGGCTAAGGCCAATAGATGACATTAATGTTTATATTGATAGGGAAATTGCTCAAAATGTGAAACTAGGTGTTGACATTAATGCATAATTGAGGAACTAATAAGGCCAAATAGAGTTTTATGAGGATTGAATGGCATGGGATAGTTCTAATAGCTTCCATGTATAGTTTATGACTTGTAGGAATTGGAGTGGGCCAATTCTAATGAGAATAGGTCCTTGAGTTGCACAAAAGTGCCTCAAAATGGGTAAAACACATTTATGCGCATAAGTCACTCATTTTAAAGGATTTTCGAGTGAGGCTGTGGCCACGTGTCACGAATGGTGTAATTTAGTTGATGTTAAAATTTGGTAGCATTTAGAGTTGATATGAAAAAGTTAGAGGGGTTGGAAGTCCAAAATTATACATTTTCTGCATAATTTTTGCATTCTGATAGGCCGTAATCGATTAGATTATCAGTCTAATCGATTACGAGAATTCAATTCTTATAGTAATCGATTGGCTTAATCGATTACAAACCTGTATGCAGCCTAGTAATTGATTGTGTTCGAGGGTGTAATCGATTAGAGACCAAACAGAATCAATGTAATCGATTGTGTTCAAGGGTGAAATCGACTATATACTAAAACAAACAAAGTAATCGATTACCCTAGTCCTGTAATTGATTATGCACAACACCTGATACATTATACCACCTACAGAAGTAGTGTAATCGATTAGTTCCTACCCCGTAATCGATTATCACTCGCTAAATTAGCTTAGAGTTTGCATTTTTACTTCTTTTGAGTACTTATCTTGTACTCCTTGGACCTTTAGGCCTACTTGACAATTAAATGGGGTATTCTGAAACCTTCTTCCAATCCCATGCATACTTTTGGAATAACTGCGAGCGAATTCACTAGGGGTATATATGTAGTTTGTCTTAGTGGTGATTGGGGAATGGCTTAAGGCCTTGGCAAGGTATGTGTATGCCTATGCTATGTTATGAAAACATGTATGCTTCCCCTCTATTGATATATTATGAATCTTGATGAAAAGTAAATGATGTGATTGTATGACACACCTTGATTGACGATGGAACTAATAAGGGGACAATTGAATAGCAATGAGTTATTATAACTCAATGAATTTTGAAAAAGTGTCAACGGTGATTATTATTATTGTTATGCCATTGTGTTTGATGCAAGTGAAATCTTGTATATGTAACTTGAATTGTGTTGGTTAGCATGTGATGCTATGAACTTGAAACGTATTTGTTAACATGCCTTGTTGAATTCTATGCGTGGATTAATGTGAGAATGATATTGTGGCTATTGAGATGTCAAGTATATGAATGATCTGCCTTGAAGGGCTTTGTAAATGATTGTATGTTATTGAATAAAAATGTTAAATTAAAATATATCCCTATGTGAGAGGGTGAGATATCCTTGCGAGGTTGATTGACATATGCATTATTGCATTTTGCATACATGGCATGGCATAACATTGAATATGTGGTTGCGATCACAATGATGAAAGATCCTGCAGGATTCTATGAAGGGAGTACTGTAACATCCCGATTTTTAATTTAATTACCGATTGAGACTAAGCCATTAATTAAGGATTAACTGTAGAATTGGGATTAATGAATAATTAAACTAATTGCTGATTGGTTAGAAAATGATTGAATAAATAATGATAATAATAATAATAATGCCAGGCGAAAGGACGCATGTGTCCCTGAGGGTATAAGACAACTTCATCTCTCTCTTTCCTTCATTAATTCACGCTGGACAGCTCTTCTTGTGCGTGCGTCTGGTCTCTCCTTTCCCTGTTTTCTCTTCTCCACTCTCATTCGCGTTGAACAGTGAGAGAGTCGAGAGCTTTCTGGGAGAAACATCAACGCGGCCCTGTTCCACTCCCTGTCCTCTTCTTCCTCTCCGTCGCCTTCTTCCCCCTCCTTCTTCTTCCACTTGGAGCTGTTAGCGTCCCAGTTGGAAGCCTGTGCGGGGAAGTGCCTTGGAGCCGTGGGGGAGACGAACCCATTGGAGGAAAGAACAACTCTGGTCCAGGATCAACGCTGAGTTTGAAGGCTGGTGGAGGAGGAGTAACAGAAGGGCGATCGGTCAGCATTGTAACTCGAGGAGTCTCTAAACCTCGACAGCAGGTAGGGGGCGCTTTGCATGTCAAGTGTATGGTTTATGATCGGGTCCCGGGTGCTTGCTTTAATATGATATGTTGTGTGAAAGGTGTAGATCAATGTGTTGTGATTGAGTGATTGTGCATGCAACTCCCGGATTGGTGGTATCTGTGAAGGGTTGAGGGTTGTGTAACTCCGTCCTTGAGTGCTTGTTAATATGTCTGTGATGCATGTTGTTGAAATATGAGACTGCTGAGTGAATACATGTGTGCGTTACCATTATTCCCGAATGCATGAGATGTGAATTGATACGTGATTTCCATTTTGAATGTTGTGTTAAAATGCATGCTGACTCCGTTAAAATGTCGAGTGGATGTGCTGTAATGTGGTTACCGTGGTTTGCTTGTTGTGAGTTACTATGATTGATGCGTGTGATGCTGTAATGGAAATGTGGGATTCCGAATGAATCTGAATGCTGTGTGGGGGATCGGTTGTGACCCATTGAGGGCTATGTGAGACGCGCCTGGTAAGCTTGGATGTTTGTTGTGGAATTGCATGAGATTGCATATATGAGATGACTCCCAGATTCCTGACCAGTTCCATGAGGACCCGTGGTAGCTGACGGAGCTAGAGCTGGGTCTCGAGACGTCATGGGGTGACCGGTGCCACACAGAAAGGGCTAGTGGACGGGGGGTCGGAAAGGTATTTGGAGTCGTATAAGATGATATTTTTTCAGTCAGATTCCTGACCAGTTCCATGAGACCCGTGGTAGCCGACGGAGCTAGAGCTGGGTCTCGAGACGTCACGGGGTGACCGGTGCCACACGGAAAGGGCTAGTGGACGAGGGGCAGGGGAGGAATCTGCACTGAATAACTGTTTAAGTCGGATCCGCATGCATGAGTGTATGAGCATTGTTATTGAGATTATTATGATTTACATGGATTGAATGATTTGAGTGAATTCCGACTGGATGATGTCGTATGAGTGAATTCCGACTGAATGAATATGCATGTATTGATGCTGTTGCTGAGTGCAGTTTGATGCTATGATTGAGAATGTATGTTATTGTGCGAATTCTGATTGGATGACGTGGTCTGACTCTTATATTAATTGGCAATATATATATATATATATCGTTATGGATTGAACCCGGTAAATTATATAATTGAAGATTGAGGTAAAATCTGAGTCAATAGCTGTCATTTTATATGTAGAAGCTCACCCCTACACCATTTTTCAGTGTGTGCAGGTTGGACTCTAAAGTGATGACAAGGCCTCAGGTCCGAGTGAGGTGCACTCCAACTGTTGAGTGCTTATTTTGTATTTGTCATGTTTCGTCAGTTGTAGCCTTGGCCGGCTCATAATAACAGTGTTGTATAACGAATATGAATATATATATATATATATAAGTAATCTGAGCTATTGTGACCCGAGTGCATGTTTATATACGTATATAGTTTACATTGATAGCTTGTGCTTGCATCGGATAACAGGTGTGGAGGAATGAATGATGTTAAGGTACTGGATATTCCGAGTGCATGATTATGTATGTACATATATGTTGTATACGGGTGGTTTGTGTCTGGGTAGACTGAGAGGTGTTGATGGATGGAATATTGCTCAGTTAATGATTTTCCGAGTAGATGTATTTGGGGGAGTCAACTTCGAGTGGGGCTGTAATTGGCTATGCCTTCTTGTCTGAGTGATGATACTTAAATGGTTTCTGAGTAAGATATCTTAGATGGACCTATACTGTGTAAGATCTAATGGGAGAATCCCCGAGTGATATTGAGAACGGTCATTACCGAGTGAAAATTATAAGTAAAACCCGAGTGAGGAAGAGTTATATTCCCGAGTGAAAACCTCGAGTGATCCTCTCCCGAGAGGGAGTTAGTGTAGTGGGTTAGAGAGGAATGAATTCTAAGTGTATGATATCTAAAACCCGAGTGAACCTGGCTGAGACATTCCGAGCGATGAATGATTATGGGACCTCTTCTAAGCGAAGGAGGGTCTACGTGTTCTCCGAGTGAGAAGTGTAAATATGTCGAGTGATGAGTGTATAAGGGAATTCTGATTGCACCCAAGTTTGACGTATACCGAGTGGGATAACCCATGTTTTCCCGAGTAGATTATTGCGTGGCCTTGTGTATAAGGACATAAAGGGCTAAGTTATGGGACGTAAGTGTATTATGGTTATCTCCGAGCGATTGAGACCCCCTGACTCCGAGTGAATGGATGTTGATACCGAGCGATGGGAATTACCGAGTGTGTTGCCCGCCTCAGCGACTAAGGTGTTTGCCCCAGCGAGTGGGTGTTGCTGGAAGGCTCTCGTTTTGATTTCGCTTGAGCGCTGTTGCTCTTCCGCTCGGTTGTTTCTAATTGGTTTCTTTCACTGCTTTCCTTTCCCATTCTCCTGGTCTCTCGGTTTAGTTTTTCCCTTCTTTGGTCGGCTTTTTGCCTCTCTGCCCTTACGCTGTTTGCTAATTACTCCAACCATTACCTTGGGTCAGATTATGAATGTTTGGCCGGCTTTTATTTTACTTCGTTGCCTTCTTTTCCTTCTCTTCTTGGACCCGGTGCCATTGGTTTATTTTTGGAAAATTTTCCCTGTTTTAGGTCTTATCTATTTGTTAATTTAGGGTGTTACATTTTGGTATCAGAGCAGACCGAAAGGTCCAAGGCCAAGGTGTGCTTACCGAGTGTAAGCGGTTGTATGTATTATGACCGAGTGGTCATCATTATTGTGATATTCTGATTGAACATGATTGATGTTGAGATATTGATTTGAGGATAGGAGGTAACTCCTCTCCTGGTCCGAGTGATTGCATGACGTATATATATGAATGGTATAATGTGCTATAATCAGTGGATACGGGGATGAGATCCGATCGGAAAAATGTAACCTTGTCAACTTATCCTTGAAGGGTGTTAATTTCAGGATAAGTTATGGCGAATCGTCAAAGCATGGAGGCCATAGCCACGACATTCCAACGTTTTACTGACGTGTTCGAGAGGCAGGGCCAGCCTCGAGCTGAAGATGGCCAAGTGTTGGACCGCTTCCTGAAGAGGAAGCCGAGTGAATTTCAAGGAGGACGTAAACCCGAGGCAGCTTACAAATGGACTCAAGAGTTAGAGAGGATTTTTTGGGGTCTTCACTACACCGAGGCCCAAAAGGTGGAGTGCGCGGTGTACATGCTGAGGGACGAAGCAGAGAACTGGTGGAAGATAGCCAGAAACCGACTGACTGACGATGATACCCAGCTGACCTGGTAAAATTTCAAGACATGCTTCTTAGAGAAGTACTTCCCCGACACAATAAGGAGTCAGAAGGAACTGGAATTCATGGAACTGAAACAGGGGTCCATGTCTGTGGAAGAATACGCAGCCAGATTCGAAGAATTGTGCCTGTTCTACCCGCCCTTCCAACAACCTGGGACAGAGAATTCCAAGTGCCTTAAATTTGAAAACGGATTGAGATCGGACATTAAAAGAGCCTGCAGATATCAAGAAATTAGAAGTTTCCCAGCACTGGTGAATAAATGCAGGATTTTTGAAGAGGACGACAAGGCCCACTCGGGCCAGAGCAACAAAGCCGACACCTCCTTGAAGCCTCAGCAATCTCGCTTCAAGAGGCAGGATGACTCTGGTAGGAGCAGACTCCCTTCTAGGCGCGGAGGTTGGGGTAATCAAGAGGGTCGTACTGGCAGTCGCCCAAAGTACGGCAAGTGTTTTATATGTGGTGGTGATCACTTTGCCCAAGATTGTGAAGAAGGAGATGATGTCATGTGCTTCCATTGCAATGGGAGAGGGCATATTCGCCCTAACTGCCCACTGTTGTGACGATCGAATACTGATGCACACCGTGGGGGTTTCCGAGAGAGAGACTGCGGAAGTAATGGTCGAGGGAACAGTGGCAGAGGCAATGGAACTAAGGATAACAGGAGGTTTGTCCCAAATAACCGTGGGAGGAGCGCGGATCGACCAGCTGCAGGTAGAGTTTAAGCCGTCAGTACTGAGAAAGTTGTACGAGCGAACGACTAGGTGCAAGGTAAGGGTAAACAATTCTAGAAGCCGGTTGTTATTATACTGTCTTGGGTAATGGCAACTGCTATTCGAAGATTATCGTCGTGTGATAGTTACTCGGTAATGGTTTGGGGGCCGATTGTTAATATGTCATTTTATAACTAGGTGCATACTTGTGGGGTCGGAAATCTACCCCCATTACACCGTTTTACAGTAGTAGTAATCTATGTTGCGTGATTATTGCTGTGTGATGTACTATGGGTGATGCGTAATGATGATGCTGACGTAAATGTATTGCTTATATATATGTGTGTATGATTTGTCATTAATTTCTGTGAATTAGTGTTGGCTAATTGAATTTGGTCAGTAAGAGTAAAAGGAGTGTAATGAATCTTGTCCCGATACGACCCCTCAACCCATAGGTATCGTGGCAGCATATACGTTGCAATGGCTCTATGTAATTGTTGTAACCCTATAGGAATGAGACGTCATCCTATAAGTTGGATGCAGCAATTCATGAGTCGGGCAAGTAAGGTTGTAGCTGCTTATGGTGAGGGTGAGTCTATCGGACTGCTCCGAGTGAAAATGAGAACTGTATTGAGTGGAAGTAATTGTTAGTTTATCAAAATAAAGATTGGAGGTTGTTTAGCCTTGATATATTTACCTCTGAGAAGATCAGAAGTTATTAGGGTTGAACTGGCTATTAAAGTAACAACTGGTTGTTGAAATAAATGGGTGATGCAGTCTGTCACAGGAATTAGAAGTCTTGTGGATCTAACCGAGTGATACTGTAAGTTTAATAAGGAAAACTGGACCTTGAGCCAAGGTGTTCGGTAAGGTGAGGATTTGCTTGGGAAAGATTAGTATATTCCGAGTGTGTAAAGGTGGAAATGGTTCCGAGTGAAATCCTTCTAGGAGAAAGAATTACTGAGCGAAAATTATGATGTTTCGAGTGAAACATCGTTTTGGTCATCAATAAGGAGCTGTGTCCGAATGACACTTCTGTGTTGGGTAAAATCAAAGTGAAATATCCAAGTCGTGTGAATTTCGGGTGAAGTGTCTCAGAGTGTACCACTTCTGAGTGGATGGTACCGTGTGGAGTGGTTCTGAGTGGAAAGGTATCGAGTGTAGAACTCCTAATACCCGTGTGATGTTCCACCAAGTGATCTTTGTCCAGGAGAAAAGTACTTCTAGTCGAAAAATGGAACTTCGAGTGTGTAAGTTTTCGAGTGAATTACCCAAGGGGGGAGTAGATACCGAGCGGTAAACTTATTCATAGCTGTGTTCGGGTGATGTCGAGCTGCTGAGTTTGAACTCAGATTTATATTTGGAGTAGGCCTGAATTCCGAGTGGAAATTTGGTAAATAGAAAGTTTCTGCGTGAAGGGTCTCCAAGGGAGTAGATATCCGAGATAAGGATTTATGTAAAATCGTACTCAGGTCAGCGATTGGGACTGCTGGGCTTGAACTCAGGTTTGGTTCTGAGGTAGGCTTGAATTACAAGTGAATTTTGCAAGTGGAAAGATTTCCGGATGAGGACTGCCTTTAGAAACCCCGATTGATATTTTTGAGTAAGAGGTCCGAGTGACATTCCCGGGTTATAGGCATGAAAATAGCCGAAGGAATGATTAGGAATCTGAGATGTTAGAACGGAGTGTGGTGCCTGTATGAGGTAAATCCAGGCGAATTGTGCTAATTGAAGCACATGGGAACTCATTTGAGTGTTCATTTTGTTCAAGAAGGAAATTTTGTGGTCGAATGTTGAAAATCCGAGAGCTTAATCCGAGATGAACCGGTCGGTAGTGGGTATTATAGGGAATCGGTAATGTTGTTTACCGACTAGATTCT
Source organism: Clitoria ternatea (assembly GCA_037962975.1). Lineage (NCBI taxonomy): Eukaryota > Viridiplantae > Streptophyta > Magnoliopsida > Fabales > Fabaceae > Clitoria > Clitoria ternatea. The sequence continues at coordinate 187,109,962 of CM075669.1, forward strand.
TCCCAACTGGTTGAATAACATCTAGAATGTGTACCATGTGACCCAATATCGAGCCTATGCTTTGTGTGAACTCATGGTCGTATCGAGTGATTCATTGAGTCGGAGAACCCGATGGTGTAAATACGCCGATCGGTGTTGAGAGTGTAAGGCCGAGCGGCCAAAGAACTGGAAAGTGTCAATGGCTAGGGTGAACTAGCAGAGTTTAATGGGGGTAACTACGTGGGAAATGGAATCCCGAATGTAATGAAGACTATGAAGAGCTGTTTTAGTTATGCTGATTAGAAATTGTGAAGCAGTCGGAAACGTTGAGAAACGAAGAGTTGCAGTCGGAGCATGACTGTGGTATTCCGATCTGTTTGTTGAGGTAAGTCTGAGTGAAAGAAAGGAATGTTATTCCGAGTCAATGGTGACACTTCCGAGTGGAAATGTGTTAAGAATGATGTCTCGGTTCTCTGGGTGGAGCGGTCGGTAAATTGCTTTGGAAGCCAATTATACCGACTGGAACTTAAGCAATGGATGAATACTTGAGGTACATGGATGTGTAATTGCTTATTGTGATATGACAGTGATTTTCCGAGTGATTCATTGAGGCTAAGCATGTGTTTGAATTTCGAGGACGAAATTCTTTTGAGAGGGGGAGAACTGTAACATCCCGATTTTTAATTTAATTACCGATTGAGACTAAGCCATTAATTAAGGATTAACTGCAGAATTGGGATTAATGAATAATTAAACTAATTACTAATTGGTTAGAAAATGATTGAATAAATAATGATAATAATAATAATAATGCCAGGCGAAAGGACGCATGTGTCCCTGAGGGTATAAGACAACTTCAGCTCTCTCTTTCCTTCATTAATTCACGCTGGACAGCTCTTCTTGTGCGTGCGTCTGGTCTCTCCTTTCCCTGTTTTCTCTTCTCCACTCTCATTCGCGTTGAACAGTGAGAGAGTCGAGAGCTTTCTGGGAGGAACATCAACGCGGCCCTGTTCCACTCCCTGTCCTCTTCTTCCTCTCTGTCGCCTTCTTCCCCCTCCTTCTTCTTCCACTTGGAGCTGTTAGCGTCCCAGTTGGAAGGCTGTGCGGGGAAGTGCCTTGGACCCGTAGGGGAGACGAACCCGTTGGAGGAAAGAACAACTCTGGTCCAGGATCAACGCTGAGTTCGAAGGCTGGTGGAGGAGGAGTAATAGAAGGGCGATCGGTCAGCATTGCAACTCGAGGAGTCTCTGAACCCCGACAGCAGGTAGGGGGCGCTTTGCATGTCAAGTGTATGGTTTATGACCGGGTCCCGGGTGCTTGCTCTAATGTGATATATTGTGTGAAAGGTGTAGATCGATGTGTTGTGATTGAGTGATTGTGCATGCAACTCCCGGATTGGTGGTATCTGTGAAGGGTTGAGGGTTGTGTAACTCCGTCCTTGAGTGCTTGTTAATATGTCTGTGATGCATGTTGTTGAAATATGAGACTGCTGAGTGAATACATGTGTGCGTTACCATTATTCCCGAATGCATGAGATGTGAATTGATACGTGATTTCCATTTTGAATGTTGTGTTGAAATGCATGCTGACTCTGTTAAAATGTCGAGTGGATGTGCTGTAATGTGGTTACCGTGGTTTGCTTGTTGTGAGTTACTATGATTGATGCGTGTGATGCTGTAATGAAAATGTGGGATTCCGAATGAATCTGAATGCTGTATGGGGGATCGGTTGTGACCCATTGAGGGCTGTGTGAGACGCGCCTGGTAAGCTTGGATGCTTGTTGTGGAATTGCATGAGATTGCATATATGAGATGACTCCCAGATTCCTGACCAGTTCCATGAAGACCCGTGGTAGCTGACGGAGCTAGAGCTGGGTCTCAGGACGTCACGGGGTGACCGGTGCCACACGGAAAGGGCTAGTGGACGGCGGGTCAGAAAGGCATTTGGAGTCGTATAAGATGATTTTTTTCAGTCAGATTCCTGACCAGTTCCATGAGGACCCGTGGTAGCCGACGGAGCTAGAGCTGGGTCTCGAGACGTCACGGGGTGACCGGTGCCACACGGAAAGGGCTAGTGGACGAGGGGCAGGGGAGGAATCTGCACTGAAATCACTGTTTAAGTCCGATCCGCATGCATAAGTGTATGAGCATTGTTATTGAGATTATTATGATTTGCATGGATTGAATGATTTGAGTGAATTCCGACTGGATGATGTCGTATGAGTGAATTCCGACTGAATGAATATGCATGTATTGATGCTGTTGCTGAGTGCAGTTTGATGCTATGATTGAGAATGTATGTTATTGTGTGAATTCTGATTGGATGACGTGGTCTGACTCTTATATTAATTGGCAATATATATATATATATATATATCGTTATGGATTGAACCCGGTAAATTATATAATTGAAGATTGAGGTAAAATTCGAGTCAATAACTGTCATTTTATATGTAAAAGCTCACCCCTACACCATTTTTCAGTGTGTGCAGGTTGGACTCTAAAGTGATGACAAGGCCTTAGGTCTGAGTGAGGTGCACTCCGACTGTTGAGTGCTTATTTTGTATTTGTCATGTTTCGTCAGTTGTAGCCTTGGCCGGCTCATAATAACAGTGTTGTATAACGAATATGAATATATATATATATAAGTAATCTGAGCTATTGTGACCCGAGTGCATGTTTATATACGTATATAGTTTATGTTGATAGCTTGTGCTTGCATCGGATAACAGGTGCAGAGGAATGAATGATGTTAAGGTACTGGATATTCCGAGTGCATGATTATGTATGTACATATATGTTGTATACGGGTGGTTTGTGTCTGGGTAGACTGAGAGGTGTTGATGGATGGAATATTGCTCAGTTAATGATTTTCTGAGTAGATGTATTTGGGGGAGTCAACTCCGAGTGGGGCTGCAATTGGCTATGCCTTCTTGTCTGAGTGATGATACTTAAATGGTTTCTGAGTAAGATATCTTAGATGGACCTATACTGTGTAAGATCTAATGGGAGAATCCCCGAGTGATATTGAGAACGGTCATTACCGAGTGAAAATTATAAGTAAAACCTGAGTGAGGAAGAGTTATATTCCCGAGTGAAAACCTCGAGTGATCCTCTCCCGAGAGGGAGTTAGTGTAGTGGGTTAGAGAGGAATGAATTCTAAGTGTATGATATCTAAAACCCGAGTGAACCTGGCTGAGACATTCCGAGCGATGAATGATTATGGGACCCCTTCTAAGTGAAGGAGGGTCTACGTGTTCTCCGAGTGAGAAGTGTAAATATGCCAAGTGATGAGTGTATAAGGGAATTCCGATTGCACCCAAGTTTGACGTATACCGAGTGGGATAACCCACATTTTCCTGAGTAGATTATTGCGTGGCCTTGTGTATAAGGATATAACGAGTGGGTATTGCTGGAAGGCTCTCGTTTTGATTTCGCTTGAGCACTGTTGCTCTTCCGCTCGGTTGTTTCTAATTGGTTTCTTTCACTGCTTTCCTTTCCCCTTCTCCTGGTCTCTCGATTTAGTTTTTCCCTTCTTTGGTCGGCTTTTTGCCTCTCTGCCCTTACGCTGTTTGCTAATTACTCCAACCATTACCTTGGGTCAGATTATGAATGTTTGGCCGGCTTTTATTTTACTTCCTTGCCTTCTTTTCCTTCTCTTCTTGGACCCGGTGCCATTGGTTTATTTTTAGAAAATTTTCCCTGTTTTGGGTCTTATCTATTTATTAATTTAAGGTGTTACAAGTACCCCTTGTGAGGCGGGAAACCAACATGATGATGATCTGATATTGAGCCGGTGGTTGCGATCACCTGGTTGTTGAAATGAAAGGCCCTGCGGGGACCATTGTGGATGAATACCTATGGTTGTGACCACGAGGAGGGAGTACCCCTTGCGAGGTGGGAAACCATTATGAAATGATTGAAATGTGGTTGCGATCACAATGAAACATCCTGCAGGATTGTATGATGATAAGCCAGTGGTTGTGATCAATTGGTACTTGAAATGAAAAGGGCTTGCAAGTTCCTATGATATTCCGTGGTTGCAATCACGAGGAGGGAGTACCCCTTGCGAGGCGGGAAACCAATATGATGATGATTATAAGTGGTTGCGATCACTTGACATACCATGTGCGCATAGGTGTTTGAAATGGATCCATGCATATGCATTAAACAGTTGACATATACATTAGCCATAGGTGCATGGCATTTGAGATGGTATGACCATGAGAGATGAGAAACCCCTTGCGAGGAGGAATTGAGTAAAGATTTAATGAATTGATGATGATAATTTGTGAATGTCCTTGTTGATAAGTGACAATGTGATTGTGTATGTGCTTGTGCTTGCTTATGTTGTGAACTGCGTTTCATGAGGCTTGTATGTCTATTATATCAATGTGATGATGATTGAATGATGAATTGATGATTTTATAGCAAAGCACACATGATGAATGAATGCATGTACACTTAATCACAATATATGTATATTCATCATTTTGAATGTATAACTCACTCTCACATGTGGTCTCCTTTTTAGCATTGTGATGCAGGTTGCCATGAGATGAGTTCAAATTTTAAATTGAAGTTTTAGGAAGGTAAATAGTGGTAGTGGAAGTGCCTTGGCCGAAATCATTTATGAATTTTAATGTAAGGAATAAATTGTATATGATGATATTGATGATTTAGTGATTTTGGTCATGTATAAGATAATCGTGCATGCATGAATGGTGATCATATGTATTAGTACGTAAGTAATGATTTGATAAGTATATGAGGATTAGAATTTGGATTTTGTACATTGGGGATGAAGATGACTATATAGATACACATCGTTTGTGACAAATTAGTTATGACGTAATAGGCTTATGTTAAGTATTTGCATGATTTGTCGAGCCTTTCCTAATATCTTCATATATAGGACTAGGCGTATGCCCAGTATACGCATTCTTCTTCCGCTGTAAATTCTACTATTTTTGTATACCGTTATGGGCAAATTAGTTATCGATCCAGTTATATGTTGATAAATCTCACTCTTCGATTTTCTGTGGTTTGGGTCTTAATGTAGTCGAGATGGTGTTTAGAAACTATTTCGAACGCGAAAAATTTACTCGTATTTTATTATCTTGATTACATCAGGATCCGAGTCGAAAATCCAGGGTGTTACAGAAACCATATATGATATGGACTAGGAAGAAACCTAGTATGTCTTTACTAATAATTTGGAATTATGATGCTTCTATAGAGCATCCAACTCTAACAAGGTCAGATCCAAATTGGATAAATGTCTTCTGTGAGATACCTAAAGAAAGCTAAGGGTTATCATTTCTACAATCCATCTGAGAACAAAAGGTTTGTTGCTTAAAATATTGTATTCTTGAATAAGAGTACATCTCTTAAAGAATCAGTGGGAGGATAGTAGAACTTGAAGAAATTCAAGTATCATAAAGCATTCAAAAGTCAAGGACGAACTTGGAGCAAAAATCACAAAGTGTTGTGACATTATTAACTCTGGTAGCACAAGACTTGTGTAAGATCAAATAGGATATGCCACCAAATCTGAAAGATATGGATGTCTTATAAATTAGGAAGGAGGCATATTGCTAATTGACCAAGCTTCTTATGAAGAAGCCAATGCAAGTTTAGATTCTAAGACATAACATAAGACCATGGGATTTGAAATGGGCTCCATGTATATTAACAAGGTATGAACCTTAGTTGACGCACCTAAAGGGTAAAACCTATAGGATGCAAGTGGGTTTTCAAAAGGAATACTAAACATGGATGGTAATAAGAGTACCTTTAAAAGCAAGATTGACAAAATTCAATTAGCTTAAAAACCATTTAGATCCTGCTTGTTGTAGCAGTACACCACCATTATGAGATATGGTAGATAGATGTCAAGATGGAAATCATCTTGAGGATGTGTATATGACACAACCTAAAGGCCTTTTATGCCTGAAACATCTAGGAAGGTATGTGAACTACAAATATTCTATTTATGGACTAAAGCAAGCTTTTAGAAGCTAGAATCTTCATTAAAGAATGAAGATAAATCTTGTGACTATAAAAGGGTTAGTAACTACACAATTATAGTTCTAGTATTACATGTAGAAGACATGCTTCTTCTAGAACTAATATTCTCATTCTATAATCAAGAACATCCTTAAACACTTAAGAAGGACTAAGGATTTGATCTTGATAAATGAAAGATGATCTCATTGTAAAGGTTACATTGATGCCAATCTTTTGATTAATTTGAAAGACTTAAGATTGCAATCAAAATATATGTGTTGTCAAGATGGTTATGATGTATGCTTGAAAGGTTCAAAGAAAGAAACAGTCATTGGGCCTACTAACAAATTTAAGTATTTTGCTATGATAAATTACAAAAGAAGTCAATTTACATTTAATCATTCCAAATGTTTGGTACCCTATGAGTTTTCACTGTGATGACAAAGGAACCATAGAACAATATAAGGAAGTGGATTAATCCAAGCATATACTTAAATAGTTCCATCTTTGGAAGATGTAAGAATATACAATATGCATACCAACAAAATTGTTGGGAACCGACTAGTAAAACTGTAACATCCCAAATTTTGGAGAAAATAAAATTTTTGGATAATGACAATTAATTATTTATGGTCCAATATATGTGGGAAAATTAATTAGACACTAAAGGTGAATTATCGGTAAATTAATATTTACTAAAACTAGATGATTTAACAGATGGTATAGGACCTACTAGGTCAAATTGGATATTTGATGGGTCTCGAATACTTAGAAAATTATTGTGGTTATGGTGATATACTTAAAATAATTTTTGGTATTGAGGAGATAATTATTCAAACGCGACATATGAAATTAAACGGGGAAAATACGAGCCAAATGGAATTAAAAGAAAATATAAATTCTCATTTTCCCTCTCTACATCACCGTCCACTTTTTCCACTCTCCTTTACTTCCTTTTACCCAATGGATAAAGGGTTTTATAATTCAATGGACAAAAGGCAAATGGTGCATGGTTTTATCCAATGGACAATGACCAATTTTGGTCATCTTTTCCCATTTTCCCTAGCAATTCACGTTGGCCCCTTTCTCTTTTCGTTTCTTTTCATTTTTCTTCTCCTTCACTCCTCCTTGACAAAAACCGAATTCCACCCCTTCCACCTCCATTTCTTGCCAAAATTAAAAACTAAGCATGGATTCATGAAGCATTTATGGGACTTTGGGGCTAATGTTAGAGCATCTCCTTCTTCCTCTCCCTCATTTTCATTTTTGGCATGAAGCTTGTAGGTGAGGTAAGGTGTTGAACTCACCTTGCTCTATTTGTGGTTTTATGATGCCCAAGCTTGAAATATTGACATTGGGCTTTATGGGTGACGACGAACACGGTAAAAACCCTAGGCTTGAACAATGGAAATATGATTCTTGAATATGTCTTGATGTTATATGATGAGGAGGGTTATGGTACCCATATTGATTTAAGAAAATTGACTAAGGATGTGGTTGGGTGATTTTTATGAAAACCCTAAGTGTTAGTAATTTAGGGGTTTTGGCCAAATTGGTGGTTTTAATGATTATGGTGACTTTAGAATGATTTTATATAAGGAAAATGAATTTTTAGAGGATTGGAATTGATTATTGATGTTGATGAAATTTTGAACTAAGTTCAATATATTATGAATAATGATTTATGCATGTGGAACCCAAACCCTAGGTTAGATGACTATTGGGATCAATGATTGCTGTTTACAATTGATTGACACATTGATGATGATGTTATGTTTGAGATGATGCATGAGTATTGTTGTGATTGATGATTGGTAATTTTATGAAGAACCCTTAAGAATTGTTAAATTGGTGCTTTTGACAAGAATGGTGAAATTGATGATTTGGTTGACATAAGAATGACATTTATGGGTAGAGATGATGTTTGGAATCATTGGTGTTGATTATTGACGTTATTGGATTTTGATGAGGTTCTAATCTTGAGATTTGGATGATATATGCATATATATAGGTATGGTGATTAGAGGAGTTGATCTTGAGAATGAATATGAAATATTCCATGTTGGGTGTTATTTATGATGATGACAATAATGGTAGATGACCATGAGTGATGGATTAATGAAATGGACATTTTTAGTTGATGAGTTATTAGGCCATGATAAGTGCTAATTGAATTTGTTGATTGATGATGGTTTAAAAGAAACCAAAAGGCTTATGTTGAATTTGGATGATTCATGTGAGATTGGGAGCAATATTGATGAAGGATGTGATATTGTGGTTGTTGGGTATGGTTAACCCTTTAAGATCTAAAGAATCTTGGTTTTGGGAAAGGAATTCCTGAAACCTAAGACAATGGTGTGAATTGGTGTTTTGAAAAGTTTAGGACTTGATACTAAGCTTCATATGATGTTAACAATTGTTTAGAATTGTAATGATGCCTTGAGATGGCTCAGTAATTGAATGAATGTATTTGTGTATATTGTGTAGATTGTATTCCGGCCAATGATGTAGAATGATCGAAGCATTCAAATCATTATTCTTCTCTCGAGGTAGGAGAGGAGTTTTACATTTCAAATGCATGAGTTAAATAATTGATGATTATATTAAAATGATGTAATATTCGGTTGTGTGGCGAATGACATGCTTGGTTTAGCCAAAAAGGGCTTGAAATTCTATTGGGACATACTTTGGTCTAGGAAACAAATCATGGGATGAGACTTGTTTGTTCAAGTCACATTTATATATGTGAATATAGGTCCATAGAGAGTTTAGACCAAAACTTAGCCAATTATATTTTGGTATGTCATATAAAAGGTCCAAAATATGCATAAAACTACCCTATGGTTTAGATTATGATTGGGATGGTATTTGGGCTTGAAATATGGCCACATAATTGATATTAGGGTAGGTAAGTTGTGTATAAAATTTCATACAAATTGGAGTTGAATAGCCTAGTGAAAAGGAGTCCCAAAGTTGGCAAAAACGTAAGGGCCAAAAAGCTGCAGAATGGTGCCTACAACAGTGAGATCCACAGCTAGTGGATCATTCTGCCTAAAAAACATGGAAAAATGGTAGCTTTTGGTGGTGGTAACAGTGGGATCCACAGCCAGTGGGAATTTCCCACGGCCAGTGGAATTGCCACTATTAGAAATTTCCAACTACTACTTTTCCCTTGCTGTTTTTGGCTCGTTAGGGTATCTTAATGACATTTTTGGCCTTCAACATTTTCATGAAAGTTGTAGATAATTGTGTTAGGGAGCTATATAAATTGGCCTCACCTCAATTGAAGTTTTCTAGCTCTCATTAGACGTAAAATACCAGATCTACTGCAGTGAAAAACTCAATTTTAAGAGGGGTTTGGACCCAATTTCTTGTGATTTTCAATTTGAGACTAATAGGTGATATTTATGACATGTCCCACTATTCCTAAGACTAAAAATAAACTTCTCTCATATCGTTTCTCATGTCTTCATATATGGAAAGTGTGATTAATCAAAGGTCTGGGGCACAACGTTAAATGATTTTCTTTTAATTCGTGGTATACCACATTTTGGTGAAATTGTTGATTGTTATATATGACATTATGCATGTTTACCTTGTCCATGATGTATTGATAAATTGTGATGATGGACATGAAGATGTTAGTGTGTTTGGCCAATATGTGACATGTATTTGGATTGTGAATGGTATGCTTTGTTGTGGTGTTGTTGATTGGTAAATGTTGTGCCTTGAATTGTTGTAAGTATATATGTATATCACCATAATATGAATGATAAATTATTGATCATGAATGAGGATGAATATGAATATTGAGCATACCTTGAGGGTCAATAAAAGATCAATAAATATTATTAATGATTTTTATTGATGTAAGATATGCTTGTAATTATGAGTTAAAATTATAATTGAAGGGAAATTATTGATGATGAACAAAGATAAAGGTTGTTGTGGGTGTATGTATGTTACCACACATTTTGAATAATGAATATTAAAGCTGAATGAAAAGGGATGTTGTCGTTGAGCATAACCTTAAATATTGACGAGATGTTGATGATGATAGTTATTATTAATGGTTGTAATGCCATTGCGATTGATGCAAACATCGACTTGTATGTATGAGACAAGATGGTGATTTATGAATATATGTTATGAAGTGCCTTGTTGGTTTCCATGCATGGATTAATGCTCTGATGATTGATATGCTTTTAATTACCATGCATGGTTTGATGTAACTATGAATGATGTGCCTTGAGGGGCCTTATGATTAATTGTATGCCACTAATGACAATGCTAAATGGAAAATATACCCCTAAGTGAGAGGGTGAGAGAATCCTTGCGAGGTTAAGATTTGACATATGCATTGTTGCATTATTGCATTCATGACATACATAGCCTAGCATTGAATATGTGGTTGTGATCACAATGAAAGGTCCCGTGGGACTATATGAGAAAGAGTACCCTTGCGTGGGGGAAATGAATGTACGTGTTTGTGATCATGAGTATACTGAAATGATAAAAGATCCTGCGGGATTCTATGAGAATGAGTATCCTATGTGTGGGGGAATGAGTCTGTGGTTGCGATCACATGAAAGATTGAAATGATGAAGGTGGTTGTGATCACTAGTGTATTGAAATGATAATGGTCTTACGGGGATATGAGGAGAGTACCCTATACGTGGGGGAAACCAATATGAGAATGATGAATGTGGTTACGATCACAATGATAAAGATCCTATGGGATTCTATGAAAAGGACCCTTACGTGGGGGACATATGTTTGATTAATTATAAGTGGTTACGATCACTTGAGAAACCATGTGTGCATGGGTGTTGTGAAATGGATCCATGTATATGCATTAAACAATATGACATATGCATTAGCCATAGGTACATGGCATTCGAGATAGAGATGACCAAAGAGAGATGAGAACCTCTTGAGAGTATAAAATTGATTAAAGATGTAATAACTTGATGATAATATTTATGAAAACCCATGATGATGAGGGGCAATGTGAATGTGTATGTGCTTGTGCGTGTGCTTGTTATAAATTGTGAACAATGAGGCTTGTAAGCCTAAGACGATATCTTAATGACGATTTAATGATGAATTGATGACTTAATTACAAAGCACACATGATGTTTGCATGCATGTATACATGATCACAATGTATTTAAATTCATCATTCGAAATGTATAACTCACTCTCCCATGTTGTCTCCTTTTTAGCATTGTGATGCAGGATTGTCATAGGATGAGATGGTGATTTTTAAATAAAGCTTTTGGAGAAGGTAAATAGTGGTAATGGAATACCTTGGTCGGCAGCGATTGATAATTAAGATGTATTGAATGACTTGTGTATGTTGATGATGATTAGTGATGTGTGGATATGAATCCATCAATCTTTTGTAATGTTTATAGTGGATATATGCTGATTATGTAAGTGGATGATTAGTTAAAACACTTATGGATTTGATTTGGGTAATGTATAATGGTGATGGTGATATTTGAATTAATACCATTAAGGAATGAATATGGTCAAATATGGAATGTGATTACTAGAAATGTGGGTTGTATGATATTGAGGCATAGGGGATGTCCAAATACTAGGAAGTGCATAACCTTTAACTCTGTTGGTGAATGATGCCTCATGTAGAGGCTACTTACAATCCATAAAGCATGTATATGACCCATGTGTGAGGTTGGTTATGGTCTAATAGGCTTAGATAATGAACTAACATGCTTGGTTGATCCTTTTCTCAAATCTTCATATATGAGACTAGGCGTGTACCTTGTATACACATTTTTCTTTCGCTATAGACTCAATTATTTTGTATACACATATCGGCATTTTATTTAGCGATCCAGTCTATAAATGATTAAATATCACTCTTCGGTTTTCTGTGGTTCGGGTCTTGATGTAATTGTTAAGGTGTTTTGGAATTATTTTAAATGTGAAAAATTTACTCGCATTTTTATTAATTATTTATCTTGATTATATTAAGATTCGGGTCTGGGAAATCGGGGTGTGACAAAAACCACTTGCGTAACAAAAGCATGAGGGCACTATAGACGTCATGGGGCATTAACCTTATCGGCTCTAAGTGCAAGTGGGAGATTGTTGAAAATATGCACTCAGAGCCTATATGTTAGGAAATCCCTAAACATGAGCAGCGAAGAAAGAAAAAAAAAGGGATTCCAAAGGATTTGCAAGGTTCCGTGTTTCAAAGCACAAAACAAACACAAAAATTGTTTTTGGATTACCTCTTGAAGAACACCGAAGCAGTCGTAGCCTCGTCCTTTAGGAGTCCACACGAGCACTCCCACCAGAATCGCAACACTTGCCAACTGCTAGTTTGACGGCGTGTAGCTCTTGCAACTTTTGCGAATTTGTGTCTCACTTGAGTGAACGGCCTATGAGCATCTTATGCTCTATTTATAGGCTTAGGTTTGACCTAATTTGTTCTCTCTAAAATTGGGCTCCTTACTCATTCCAAATGAATTAGGCCCAATAGCTTTATTTTAGTTCAACTAAAATAAGACAACATTTTCTGATGGGCTTACTCTATGTGTGTGACCCTACAGGTAAAATACTCAGTCATATGAATAATAAATTATTTTATTATTAATATAAAATAAGAGCGGCATCTAGCAATGCATCATTATATCTGAATATTATCAACATAACCTATAAGTGATAATTATTTAATATGTTTGTTCCTTTTGTCACGATATCCTAATTGGGCCCAAGGCATGGTCGCATCATCCTTGTACGACCCAATTTATTTTACTTGATACCGGAGTAGACTGAATCTGAATAAATATCTAATATTTATTCTTTCTAGCATGGCCATGCGTTTTCTTAGTCTTACTCCATCAAGTGGCCTATAGATATCACTCCTGTCATATAGGAGAGACAAATCCCATCTACATCACTCATATCCCTCTGCATAATTTGTTCATTGCCTAATCACAACCTTTATAGTCCTCTTGTTACAGAAGACGTTTAATTGTATTAAAACAATAAACTCCTCATGTAGGAATCGTAGTGACTTCAGGTCGAAGGACTACATATACCATTATCACATTGAGAATCGTTTATGACAATCATATAACGATCCATGCAACGTTCTCATGGTGGGTCTGTCCAGTACATCATTACTCTTAATGTGTACCCGTGTGAAGACTTGATATCATCTATATCTATGATCTGTGAGATCAGGTCATCAGTACACTCACACACTAGCTCAGTGTATTTACATGTCCCTATGTAAATACTTGACTAGGGACATTTTAGGAATAATTTTTATATGACCTATTACTCCAAGGATAAATACGTTTTAAAATAATTTTAAACTGAAATATTTATTTTATTGATAAGCATAAAAAAATGATACAAATGAAAAAGCATAAAAGCTCATAGTGGATACACCAACACTATATAGGACGCATCATCTTGAATAAGGCATTTTTTTAAATAGTTTAACAACCTTTATTTATCCTTGGAGTAATAGCTCATATGAGAGTTATTCCTAAAATGTCCCTAGTCAACTATTAACGTGGGGACATGTAAATACATTAAGACTAGTGTGTGAGTGTACTGATGATCTGATCTCACAGATCATGGATATAGATGATAAGTCTTCACATAGGTACATATTAAGAGTAATGATATATTGGACAAACCCTCCATGAGAACGTTGCATGGATCGTTACATGAATGTCATAAACAATTCTCAATATGATAATGGTATATGTAATCCTTCGACCTGAAGTCACTATGATTCCTACATAAGAAGTTTGTGTTTTAATACAATCAAATGTCTTTTATAACAAGAGGACTATAAAGGTTATGATTAGGCAATGAATAAATTGATGTGAGTGATGTAGATGAGATTTGTCTCTCCTATGTGATAGGAGTGATATCTATAGACCACTTGATGGAGTGAGACTAAGAAAATGCATGGTCATGCTAGAAAGAATAAATATTGGATATTTATTCAGATAAAGTCTACTCTGGTATCAAGTAAAATAAATTGGACCGTACAAGGATGACGCGATGATGCCTTGGGCCCAATTAGGATATCATGACAAAAGGAACAAACATATAAAATAATTATCACTTATAGGTTATGTTGATAATAAATAATATTTGGACATAATGATGCATTGCTAGATGCCGCTCTTATTTTATATTAATAATAAAATAGTTTATTATTAACAAGACCGAGTATTTTACCTATAGGGTCACACACATAGAGTAAGCCCATCAGAAAATAGCTTTTATTTTAGTTAGACTAAAATAAAGCTATTGGGCCTAATTCATTTAGAATGAGTAAGGAGCTACTCTTTAGAGAGAGCAAATTAGGTCAAACCTAAGCCTATAAATAGAACATAAGATGCTCATAGGTGGCTCACCAAAAAAAGAGACACAAAATGCAAAAGTTGCAAAAGCTACACGCCGTTAAACTAGCATTTGGAAGGTGTAGCATTTCTGGTGGGGGTACTCATGTGGACTCCTAAAGGACTAGTGTTAACCCGGCGATAGCGTCTCAACAGTTCGTTTCCACCACCGGGTTGTTAATTGGCAAGCGCACCAATCGTTTGTAGTTTTCAAAATTTAGATATCGTTCCATTGGGATTGAAAGTCCAATATCAACAGTAATTTTCTATTTACTATGATAAATGTGAAGAAAGTTATAGACAAAAGAATGATTTATATATAATTTATACAATATTCACAGGATAGCATGATTGAGTGGTTCATAAGATAAAAAGAAAATAAAATCTATCTAAAAAGTTGAGTTGTAATCTAAAATAGGTAAGATACTTGAGATAAACACTGATAAACAAATTATGTTGGAAATTGGATCGCTAATCTAGAATAACAATGAGGAACTCAAGACATGCATAGTTAATCATTAAGTTTCATGTCATTGCAGCTTAAAACATTATAACCGATCCCTCGTGATATAAATTCTAAGAATTCACCGTAAAGTTCGATCCCTCGTGAGCTTTCTCAGTAAAAACTTGCTTTAAGAACTGGCCTTATGGCAACAATGGTTAACAACCCCTATAGAATTGAGATACCAAGGGTATTCCAACTTTTACTTTCGTCAAAACAAGTTTCAATACGGCATGAATAATCATTCTCCCGTTTGACATTCATACTAATAAAACAAGTTTCAATACACATGAAAATCATTCTCCCGTTTGACGTTCATATTAATAAAAGGTTAAAATACTAACATGGACTTGAATCATAAACATGCAGAGGTCAAATTCATAACATTATACTCAATAGATTAGTTCACCAATTCCAACATAAATAAATTAGTTACACATGGTGAAAGTAAAAACAACACTTACAGAGTTTGACATTACGAAGACGATGGGAACTTCACAATACAACGATCACAATACACCAAAACACACTCAAGTATCTAGAAAACTATTCTAGAACTAGAACTCACAAAAGAAGTACTCAAAGTCGAGCACAAAGAGAGAAAAGAAGAGAATGAGATGCTATGGGATGTTATAGAATGGTGTTGGATGGCCCTATTCATAGGGCTGAGCAAGGGTGCTGACGCTACGCGTCAGTGTGGCGCTACACGTCAGACCCCTGACTCAGCCTCCATTAAACACTTGATAATGGCCACTTCTAATTATTAAATTTGATCATGCCTGGCCACATGAACATGTTTCCACCGAGTTTTGGCCTTTCATGCTGAGTGGGATGCCCATTGGTGCTGAGTGGAGTGCCTATTATTCGGTCCAAGTGGAGTGGTTGGCCAAAGTGGAGGTGGAGACCACGCAGCACTGACGCTATGCGTGGATGTGACGCGTAGCGTCAGCATCAAAAATAGTTGTTGATGCTACGCGTGGGATGAGGCTACGCGTCAGCTCCTCCAGTGTAATTTTCTCTTGATTTCTTAACTTTTTCACTACAAAACTTAGAGAAAATTGATCAAGGGCAGATTATTTCCAACAACATCCATTTATTGAATTTAAATCCTAATTTTCTAACAAATTAAACTAATTTTTGTAATTTTTGTGAAATTTTTATTAAAACTTTTATTGAAAATTTGAGGACTAACAAATACCCCCAACTTGAGACATTGCTCGTCCTCGAGCAAGAGAGAAAAATAAATAAAAATTTGGAATCAAATTTTTGTGTTAGTCCGAGAATTTACAAAAAGTAATTTTCACAATTTAACTAATTTTGTAATAATCAAAAATTGGTATCAAGTATGACAAAGGTTTAATGATAAAATTTATTTACAATATTCTATTAACAATCAAGCAGAATTTCAGGCTTACCTCACAGGTGTTTATCTCTATGTAATAGGTAACCTGTTTCACTCAATCAATCATAAGATCAAACGAATTTAACGTTGTTTGTCATCTAATCAATGGTTATTTATACAGAATTAGTTCAGAAATCACAATGTCTTTTCACGGCTTGTAATGAGGCTTGGCTTACAAGAATCAATGGTTTTTCTTTGAATTCAAAAACCTGAAATCATAAAAGAGCATTTTATAATTTTTTAGGCTTTCTCTTGACCCAAACTCTCATTTCTTTTGTTGATGAAAAATAAATACCCCCAACTTGATTCTTTTCACTATTTTTGACTTTTCTTTTCCATACTTTATTATTTTTTTCTGAAAAGAATCAAGTTGCTTATTTTCACTCCCCATTTTTTTTGTGAGAACATTCAAAATATTTTTCATTTATTTCAACTGCCCTTTTAATCAATCAAGTATAGGGAATGGTAAAAACAGATTTAGGTTTAAGGGTACCAAGGAATTTTATTTTAGGCTCAAATTGGCTTGCAAAGGATAAAATAACTTTTACCAAGGTAAGCTGTTTGGCCCAAGGTTTTTTTTCACCAAAAATGTGCCTTGATCATTTTCTTGAATTTTCTGTACAACAACACAAATCAGAGATTAAAGAAAAATCAATTCGAATTGAAAATATGTCGATTAAACCCTCAAGTATATAAAAAGATATCTCTCTGCTCACCGGGCTATTGAAATTTGCTTGATGGTTAATAAACCTATTGTAATTAAATTTATCAAAATTCCTAAGTTATAAAGAGCTAATAATTGATTTTACAAAATTAAGTTTCATTGTGTAAAAACTGTAAGTGTATTAACTTACTAACAAAAATTTGATTAATTTATTAAAAGATAAATTTTATTTTTGGATTTTTTTGATTATATATATATATATATATTTTTCACATAATTTAAAATAAACAAATAACAAAATGGGTTGCCTCCCATTGAGCGCTAGGTTTAGTGTCTCCAGCCTGACATTCCTGCATTTCAAGGGTCTGTTAAAAGATAACTAGTGGTAATTTTGTTAATTTCACCACCCAAATATAGTTTCAACCTTTGCCCATTTACCATCCAACTTCTTTTGGAAGTTGGATCTTCAATTTCCACTGCTCCATATGGTTTGACTTCTTTAATAAAAAACGGGCCTGACCATTTTGATTTCAATTTTCCAGGAAACAATTTTAATCTTGAGTTGAACAATAAAACTTGCTGACCTGGTGTGAAGTGTCTTTTCTTTAACTTTTTATCATGGTAGGCTTTCACCTTACTTTTGTAGCATCTAGATGATTCATAGGCATTGTTCCTCATTTCCTCTAACTCGAGTAGCTGCAACTTCCGTTTGTCTGCTGCTACATTTTGATCAAAATTGAGGAATTTTAAAGCCCAATATGCTTTATGTTCCATTTCAACTGGAAGGTGACATGATTTTCCGTAAACCATCTGGAAAGGAGAAAGACCAATTGGTGTTTTAAATGCAGTTCTGTATGCCCAGAGTGCACCATCAAGTTTTTGTGACCAATCCTTTCTAGAAGATGACACAGTTTTCTCCAGAATTCTTTTCACTTCACGATTTGAAATCTCTGCTTGCCCGTTGGTTTGTGGATGATATGCGGTGGCTACCTTATGCTTTACTCCATAATGTTGTAATACTTTCTGAAGAATTTTATTACAAAAGTGTGAACCACCATCACTGATGTCCCAAATCTGCAAAAAATATTTTTCTTCAAAAAATTCACAACAGTTTTAGTGTCAGTATTAGGGGTAGCAATTGCTTCCACCCACTTTGAAACATAATCAACTGCCAAAAGAATGTATTGATTTGAGTATGAGTTAGGAAAAGGTCCCATGAAGTCGATTCCCCAACAATCAAATACCTCAACTTCTTGTATATTTGTGAGAGGCATTTCTTGCCTTCTTCCAACATTACCTGTTCTTTGGCAGTTATCACAAGATTGAACAAATAAGTGAGCATCTTTAAAAAGAGAAGGCCAGTATAAACCTGATTGGAGAACTTTTGCAGCTGTTCTTTCATCATTAAAGTGTCCTTCATATGGTGATTTATGACAATGCCATAACACATATTTTACTTCCCAGTCAGGCACACAACGTCGTAACAAATTATCCGTTCCAATTTTGAATAAATGAGGGTCATCCCAAACAAAATATCTTGCATCTCTAAAGAATTTTTTCTTTGTTGCCAAGTCAAATCATTTGGAAGAACTCCTGCTGCTTTGAAATTGGCCATGTCAGCAAACCATGGCCGTTGTGTTATTTTGAAAAGTTTTTCATCGGGAAATTCTTCTAAAATTTCTTTTTCTTTGGCAGTAATCTCATTATTCATTAATCTAGAAAGATGGTCAGCTACCATATTTTCACTACCCTTTTTATCTTTGATTTCAAGATCATATTCTTGAAGGAGCAAAATCCATCTGATTAACTGAGGTTTTGAATCAGATTTAGTTAAAAGATACTTGATTACAGCATGATCAGTAAAAACAATTATTTTTGAGCCAATCAAGTAAGATCGAAATTTTTCTAAAGCATATACTATGGCTAGTAATTCTTTTTCAGTAGTTGCATAATTTATTTGATTTTCATTCAAAACTTTACTAGCATAATGTATGACTTTAAAAACTTTTTCGTATCTTTGACCTAAAACTGCTCCAACAGCATAATCACTTGCATCGCACATAAGTTCAAAGGGTAAATTCCAATTAGGAGCAACAATTACAAGGGCAGAAACCAATTTTTCTTTCAAGGAATTAAAAGCTTTAAGACATGCTTCATCAAATTTGAATTCAACATCTTTATTTAGAAGGTTTGATAAAGGTTTTGCAATTTTTGAAAAATCTTGAATAAACCTCCTATAAAATCCAGCATGTCCTAAAAAGCTTCTAATACCTTTTACATTTATAGGAGGTGGGAGTTTAGAAATTACCTCTATTTTGGCTTGGTCAACTTCAATGCCTCTAGAAGAAATTTTATGACCAAGTACAATTCCTTCTTTCACCATGAAGTGACATTTCTCCCAATTAAGCACCAAATTTGTCTCAATACACCGCTTCAGTACGGTGTCCAGGTTGGATAGACATGTTTCAAATGAATTCCCAAAAATTGAGAAGTCATCCATGAAAATCTCAATGCTCTTTTCAATTAAATCTATAAAAATAGCAAACATGCATCTTTGAAAAGTAGCAGGTGCGTTACATAATCCAAATGGCATTTTTCTGTAAGCAAATATGCCAAAAGGACATGTAAAGGCAGTTTTCTCCTGATCAAGAGGGTCAACAACAATTTGATTATATCCAGAATAACCATCAAGAAAGCAATAATATTCTTGTCCAGACAATCTTTCAAGCATTTGATCCATAAAAGGCAATGGAAAATGATCTTTTCTTGTTGCTTGATTTAATTTTCTATAATCAATGCACATTCTCCAACTGGTGACAGTTCTTGTAGGAATTAGTTCATTTTTTTCATTAACAATTACTGTCATACCACCTTTTTTTGGAACAACTTGAACAGGACTTACCCATGCACTATCAGAAATAGGATAAATAATACCTGCTTTCAGCAATTTCAGAACCTCCTTTTTGGTTACCTCTTTCAAAGTTGGGTTGAGGCGTCTTTGAGGTTGAGCAATAGGTTTGAAATTATCTTCCAACAAGATTTTGTGCATGCAGTATGATGGACTTATACCTTTCAAATCTTCAAGTGTCCACCCAATTGCTTCTTGATTCCTCTTCAATACTTCCACCAGTTTTTCTTCCTCTATTTCGCTTAACAGATTACTAATGATTACTGGTTTTAAATTACCTTCTTTCAAAAAGATGTATTTCAGATTGGAAGGTAACACTTTTAGTTTAGGTTTCTGGATTTCTTCAACAGGTGATTCTTGAATTTCTTCAATCTTTCTTGATTCAAAGGAAATTTCTTTCCCTTGATCGAATTCTTTAAGATACCTTTCAATCTGTTTCTCCTCTTCTTCATTCAAAAATTCAACAGAGTTAGTCAATAACTTATTTAATGGGTCAGAAATAGTCATACCTTTTGATAAGGAAAGATAAGTTTCATCAAAGATGTCTACTTTGAAACAGTCTTGCTTTGGGCTAGGATGTTTCATTGCCTTGAAGACATCGAAATTCACTTCCTCATCATGCACTCTTACTGCTAGCTTCCCATTGTCCATATCAATCAGTACTCGAGCAGTTTTCATGAATGGTCTTCTAAGAATTAGATGAACATCAGCATCTTCTTCCATGTCTAAGATCATAAAATCCACAGGGAAGTAGAATTTGTCAACCTTTACAAGTACATCTTCTACAATCCCATAAGGTCTTTTGATGGATTTATCAGCTAATTGCAGAGTCATCCTTGTCTACTGTAGATCAAGGTCACCAATACACTTCATCATACTTAGGGGCATTAGATTGATGCTAGCCCCTAAATCTAATAAAGCCTTACCGATATTTACTCCACCAATAGAGACAGGAATAGTGAATTTGCCAGGATCTTTGGATTTTTCTGGCATCTTGTATTGCAAAATAGCGCTGCAACTTGCTTCAAGTTCTACGATCTCTTCATCATACTTCCTTTTCTTTGTAAGCAGTTCTTTCATAAACTTAGCATATGTAGGCATCTGTTCTAATGCCTCAGAAAAAGGAATGTTTATGTGTAACTGCTTAAAGATTTCAAGAAATCTCTTGTATTCCTTTTCTTTATCTTTTCTTGATGGTGGATGAGGATAAGGTAAATCCTGGACAGGAGGTGTCTGTCCAAGATACTAATTTTTTTGATTTTTTTCTTTTATTTCATCTTTTTCTTTATTTTCTTCACTTTCTTTTTCTTTTTCTTCTTTTTCTTTTTCTTTTTCTTTTTCTTTTTCACAGTTTATACCTACAGTTTTACCACTTCTTGTAAAAATAACCTTACATTGTTCTTTTGCTTTGAATTCCTTGATGTCAGCTACTTCTTTTACTAGCTGACTTAATTGTTGATCTGATGCTTTACGTGCAGCTTTAATTGTCTCCATGTATTGCATCAATTGTTGAATATTTTCTTCAGCCTTTGTCAATCTAGTATTGTAATCACCTTGATTATTGAAAGGTCTAGCATGTTGCTTCCAACCATAGTTTTGGTTTTGCCTTCCCTGCAGGTAATTGTTAGAAAAAGAATTTACAAGAGGATTTAGAGAATTACCTGTAGGTAACCTCTGATGAATCAAGGAATTAGCTTGTTCTTGTTCATTCTTGTCAAGAGCACAGTAACCACATGGTTGTTCGCTCATACAATACTCACATTGTTTTAATTGAGCAGGAAGTTGTGGTGGTACATGGGTAACTTGAAGTTTTCCAAGTTGTTTACTCATTGCCTCAATTTGTTGTATCAACAATTTTTGTTGAATTAACACTGTATCATTTACTCCTTGTTCAAGTATACCTTGTACATTACCTCTTTCTGGTTTAGCTTGATGGTCACTAATGGACATTGATTCCAATATCTCAATAGCTCCCTCCACAGTTTTGTTCATTAAAGAACCACCTGCACAAGCATCTAACATCATCTTGAACTGAGGCAATAAACCATGGTAAACGATTCTTACCTTTTCGGCATCATTCAGGTTGTGGTTTGGACACTTTCTCAAAAGTGCCTTGAATCGTTCCCATGTCTCTCCTAGTGATTCATCATTATTTTGAGAAAAAGAGTGTATGGCTGTCATTGCTTCAAAATATTTCGAAGGAGAATAAAATCTTTCCAAAAATTTTCTTTCAACATCGGACCAGTTTGCAAAACTACCCGGTGGACAAGATTTAAACCATTCTTTTGCTTTACCAATCAATGAAAAAGGAAAAAGTCTCATGTAAACAGACTCTTCTTGATTGGGTTCAAAACCAATTGTGCTGCATAACTCATAAAAAATAGTTAAATGTTCATATGGTTCTTCATGATTTAAACCAACAAATTGATTGTTTTGAATAATATTTAAAGTAGCAGGTTTAATCTCCACTGGTACAACAGGTCCTTGAAACATACCTGAAACTCGGGGTGGACCATTAATAGCAGCAAACTGTCCCAATGTTCTCCTCTTAGCAGCCATATTTGAATTTTCAAATTTTTAGAGGTAGAAGAAGATTTAGTTTGTGTTTTAGAATTCAAAGACTTGATTTTCTTTACAAACTTTTCTATCTCAGGATCAAAATAAATTTTACCTGCGGTAGATCGAGTTTGCATACACAAACTAGACAAAGAAAGTTAGTGTAACAATAAGTAAAAATAAAAAAATTTAACTAAGGTAAAAAAAAATATTTACCACGGTAATTAAAAATTTACTGTTTTACTGAAACAATTCAATCCCCGGTGACGACGCTAGAAAACTTGTTAACCCGGCGATAGCGTCTCAACAGTTCGTTTCCACCACCGGGTTGTTAATTGGCAAGCGCACCAATCGTTTGTAGTTTTCAAAATTTAGATATCGTTCCACTGGGATTGAAAGTCCAATATCAACAGTAATTTTCTATTTACTATGATAAATGTGAAGAAAGTTATAGACAAAAGAATGATTTATATACAATTTATACAATATTAACAGGATAGCATGATTGAGTGGTTCATAAGATAAAAAGAAAATAAAATCTATCTAAAAAGTTGAGTTGCAATCTAAAATAGGTAAGATACTTGAGATAAACACTGATAAGCAAATTATGTTGGAAATTGGATCCCTAATCTAGAATAACAATGAGGAACTCAAGACATGCATATTTAATCATTAAGTTTCATGTCATTGCAGCTTAAAATCATTATAACCAATCCCTCGTGATATAAATTCTAAGAATTCACCGTAAAGTTCGATCCCTCGTGAGCTTTCTCAGTAAAAACTTGCTTTAAGAACTGGCCTTATGGCAACAATGGTTAACAACCCCTATAGAATTGAGATACCAAGGGTATTCCAACTTTTACTTTCATCAAAACAAGTTTCAATACGGCATGAATAATCATTCTCCCGTTTGACATTCATACTAATAAAACAAGTTTCAATACACATGAAAATCATTCTCCCGTTTGACGTTCATATTAATAAAAGGTTGAAATACTAACATGGACTTGAATCATAAACATGCAGAGGTCGAATTCACAACATTATACTCAATAGATTAGTTCACCAATTCCAACATAAACAAATTAGTTACACATGGTGAAAGTAAAAACAACACTTACAGAGTTTGACATTACAAAGACGATGGGAACTTCATAATACAACGATCACAATACACCAAAACACACTCAAGTATCTAGAAAACTATTTTAGAACTACGACTCACAAAAGAAGTACTCAAAGTCGAGTACAAAGAGAGAAAAGAAGAGAATGGGATGCTATGGGATGTTATAGAATGGTGTTGGATGGCCCTATTCATAGGGCTGAGCAAGGGTGCTGACGCTACGCGTCAGTGTGGCGCTACGCGTCAGACCCCTGACTAATTTTTGTAATTTTTATGAAATTTTTATTAAAACTTTTATTGAAAATTTGAGGACTAACAACGAGGTTGTGACTGCTTCGATTTTTTTCAAGAGGTAATCTTAAAACAGTTAAATAAAATATTTGATATTTGTCTTATGCTTTGAAACACAAAGTTTTGCAAGTCCAATGGGAATCCTTGTATTTCCACTGCTTATGCACTAGGGATTCCCTAACACATTTCTCTATTCTCTTATCTCTAGTCCCTAAAATAGGTTTTTATCTTGTACGGTCTATTTGTGAAATATTTTGAAAAAGCGTTTAAGACTTATTCAACCCCCGTTTTAAGTCTAACTTTGTACTATCAATTGGTATCATAGCTTATCCTTTCTGGTTGATTGCTCTTACGAGTAAAAAGGTACAAGATTCATGGCCTCATCTTTTCAAGACCAGCTCATTCCTGAAGGAGCATCATTCAATAGACCACCTACCTTCTTTGGTGAGGATTATCCTTACTGGAAAGATAGGATGGAAATGTTCATCATGTCAACTCAATATTCCTTGTTGGGAAGAATAATCAAAGGTGATGAACCAGCTCCTACTGATGACAAAGGAAAGCCTATTTTCAAAGATAAATAGGCTCTTACTGACTCTAAAAAGATGGAATCAAATGCTAAAGAAAGATTTCTCTTGATTTGTGCTATAAGCAAATTAGAATATAACAAAGTGTACAACTAACAAATTGTAAAAAAACTCTGGGATGCTTTACAGCACAACTATGAAGGTACTTCGAATATTAAAAGATCCAAGAGGATTCTTATGAGTAAGAAGTATGACAACTTCAAGATGGAAGATCATGAGTCTGTAGACCAGATGTTTAAAAGGTTCCAGACTTTTCTCAATGAGCTTAAAGCCCTTGGATCCATGCCCTCCATTTAAGATATCAACGTGAAACTTCTGGGTTGTTTACCTGAAAAGTTTGATGCAAAGTGTGCCGCTTTGGAAGAAGCCAAAGATCTCAACACTTTCACTCTTGATGAGCTTCTCGGTGTACTAAGAGTTCATGAGGTGAAGCTTAGTCAGAAGGAAGTGTCCAAGACCTCATCCTCTAAGAATATTGCCCTGAGATCTGAAGAGACTACCTAATGAGGACACACTAAGGGAGGACCCTCACTCCATCTTAGACAAAGGACTAGAGGCTTACAAGGGTCCCCTCACAAGGGCCAAGTCCAAGAAAGCTAAAGAGAGCATCCATAAAGCCTTGTCATCTTCATCTCTTTGCTTAGTGGGCCCAAGCCCAAGGGAGACACCATGAGGATCTACTTGCTTTCATCTTGTAACATAAGTCATAATTAGATTCTCTAGACATTTAGGTTTTATTTGGATCTTGTTAGGTCAATTGGGCCACTTTAGGCTATGTACTTTCATTTTGGGCCATGTATAGGCCATGTTCTCTCCTTTGTTGTACTATTGGGCCTTGGATCCATTATCCAAGCCCATTTTTCCTCCCTTGGCCAAAATGTAGAAAGGCTATATAAGGGGGTTCTCCTTTTTAAATTCACACAATAATGATCATTTGAGATTTTTCACCTTGAGTACAAATTTTCTAGAGTGAGAAGCTCCTCCTTCTCTCTAGGATTGAGTCTCTAGAGCAAGCTCTTATCCAAGAGAATCCTCTCTCTCTTGGTGGCGAGAATTTAGGGAGTTATCTTCCCTTGGAAGTGGCCTCCCACCTTCACCTTCCATTCCTCCTTCCATTTCTTTTATCTTGTCCAAACCACTTCACTTTCTCTCTTCTCTTCCATCCAAATTCCATCCAAATCCTTAGAGTTTTCCTTTGTTTCATTTCAGTTTCAACCTTGAGAAGACAAGCATTCAGCCATGACTTGAAGGAAGAACAAGGAAAGGAGCCAAGATCCACCTTTCTCTTAAGGAGCTTGAAGAAACTCCTACATCATTTGGTATCACTTGAGCCTAGGAGGTTCTTTTCTTACTTCTTCTTCCTTTAGCATTCGGTTTTAAGTTTTCATTGCTTTCTGGTTGTGAAATTTTATTTCATATAATTGTCTTGTTGATGCCATGATATAGTAGAAAATCCATAAAAAGTTGGTGTTGTTATGAATTTTTTGTGGTACTTCTTCTTTTCTTTCAATTTTTGGCATATTGTCCCTTTCATTTTTGGTTTTGGTATGATCTTGTTCTTTTTTAGGACTTCTAAATTTCAGAGTTTGACACTTAGTTAATTCGGTTTTCAAGTTGTTAGTTTGGTAGTTACAAGTTTGTTAAGTAGTTAGAGCCAAAGTAGGTGTGTTGTGCCTTGTTGGAACCTTTTCTTTGTTCTAGAAAATTTCTTTGATCCAACTTTAGAAAGTGCAAACCATGTCTAAGATTTTCCTAATCATCTTTAGGAACTCTTCTAAAGGTTCCAAATTCTTGTGTTAGGAGACCTTGATTTTAGGCTCTCCAAAGTTAGGTCATTATTAGGTGTGTTAGAAATCTATTCTTAGCTTTGCATCTAGGTTTAATTTTTGTTTTGAATGCACTACTAGGTTCATCTTTAATTTCAGTTTTCATATTGCTTTGCATAAAAGAAAATTTTGTCATAAAAGAATCATAAGCCTTCCATTCATCTTAGTGAAAGTAGGTTGCATTTTCCCTTAAGCAAAAGAGTGAACATTGAACTTGTAAGACTAGTGTGGGTTTTAGTTTTAGAATTAAAACTTGGAAAAGTACATTACAAAATCAAGAGGCAAAAGATAAAAGAAAAGAGAAAAAGTACAAAAGAAAAAGAAAAGCAAAAACCCTACAAATCAAAATTCAAAAAGGGTGTAAAAAGAAAAGTGTGGAAAATAGACCTCTTTAGCAAAAATTGTGAAGTTTGAGCATCAAACCAAGTTCAATTTCGAAACCTTAAAGCCATTTTATAGTTGATACTTTACACTTATTTCAATTAGACTTGCTTGCTTAATTGTGCAACTCTAGAGTTCTAGGCTTAAGTTTTCCTTCCTTTGTTTTTTTGGCATATTATTTTGCTTGCTTGTCTTGTTTTATCTAACATTTTCAAATCCAAATCATTCTAGTGTAGCCTTTATTCTTTTGAACTTTTCTTGCTTTAGTCTTGTCATAATCAAAAATCCAAAAACATTTCCATTTGAGTAGCTTTTCCTTCTTAAACATTTTTTAGTTTGTCTTTTATTCCTTCTTAAGTTTTGTCTTTGAGTTGTCTTCCTTTCATAATTCCTATGATAATTCCCTTCTCTATACCGTTGAGGGTAGCATCTTGAGGATACTTGAGGTAAGAGTTCAATTGCTTTGGTAGACTTGAGACTAAAGAGCAAGGGTAAGGATTGAGCGAGGACACTTGAGAGATACACTTAAGAGGTTTAAAATTTTGTCTTGTCTTTTGCTAACCTAAATTTTCGTTGGAGTTTTTGTGTTAGCATTATTATTGTAGGTGAGGTGAAGCTTCTACAAATTCAAGTGAAGAATAGTGAAGACCTTGTAAAGGAAGCAAAAGCCTTTTAACATTAGACACTTAGGAAAAGTTGTGAATTCTTAGGTTTGGTGTAGTAGGTTTTTGTCTTGTATTTTGGACACCCATTGGACTTTAGACTTTGGACACTTAATTTTTACTCTAAGTAATTTTGACTAGCTTGTGTAATGCATTAGGTATTTCGCCTTGTCGATTACCACATAGGATATAATCGATTACCTTGGTTCTGGATAGTTCATAATCGATTATAGCCTTAAGCCTAATCAATTACCTTAAGGATAGAAATCTTGTAATCGATTAAGCCTGTGGGCTAATCGATTACGATCTATCAGTATGCAGAAATTATGCAGATTTTTATAGAAAAACGAACTTCTCAACCACCAAAACCCATGCAAATGATATCGGAATGCCACTAAATTTTAACACAAGCTAAAACATATTATTTGTGACGTGTGGCCACTAGCCGCACTTAAAAATTCCTAAAAACAAGTAAATTATGCGCATAAATGCGCTTATCTCATTTTAAGGCATTTTGAGGCAACCTAGGGGTCTACTTTCCACAAAATTGAACCATTTCCTTCCCCACAAGTCGTGATTAAGATATTTAGACTATTGAATTCATTACATCGTTTTAGAACCTCCTAAATCATAATTTGACCATGTTAGTTCCTAGCTTGTACATAAGACAACCATGGGAAACTTCAAATATGCATCACATAAGATTACCATTCATAATTCTCATCATTCATTCATCAATTTGAGCAAAGCTCAAACATCATATATTAGTATCATACATCACCAAGGTCTAATCCGAAAATTAGGCATATACATAAGTTCCAATTTTCACTCATGACCCACAAAATCAATATACATCATTCTAACCAGAATAAGCATAAGCTCCTATCATGAACTACACAAAATTAACAGATTGCCGGCCAAGGCACTTCCTATACACCCATTTACCTCCTTCCATAAAATGTACTCTAAAATATTTTCACTCCTCCCATGAGTGACCTGCATCACAAATCTAAAAAGTAAACAACATGGGAGAGTGAGTCATATATTCCAAAAGTATGAATATGAATACCATGCGATTATGTGCATATGAATCATACATGTATACTTTGCATTCACATATAACTTAACATCAATCATCATTACACAAAATAAGTATCATCATGAAATAAAGCAAAGTAAGGCATTTAACATATAATCTAGTCCTTCAATAATTGGACTATTACACATCTCATTATTTGACTCAATTTACTCTTGGTATTCATATCTTTTATGTTGTCTTATTACAACTCCTCATCCACAACACAACCATCACCATATATCATCACCTTTGACATACTTCCTTGCTATATGCAAATGCTCTTAAGCTAATGCATATGCACAATGGAATATTTCAATAATTGCAGATCTAACTGTGGGAATATAAACACCAAATATGGGATTCAAGTATGATCATCTAACTATACCCCTACTACAGTAGTAAAATGTGTACACTTATTCTTAAATTACATGCATTTCACCAAGTCTTTTACTGGTACCAAACCGTATTACCCATTTTGCAACACCGGTCATTTACACCATGACCATGGTAACACATATTCAATATATGGTGTTGCGGGCCGGCCATGACTCATTTCATGGCGGCTGTGATCTCAAAGACCACTGGGGTCACCTGCTCATCAAGAGCCACCCCCCACAAGGGTCGGCCACATGTAGCTCCCCGTAGCAATACATGGGCGGCTTCGTGACTTACACATTGAGTCACAGGGGATAATGAAATTGCTCGTGCACTGAGGTACCCTCCCACTGGGTCGGTCGAGGGAACTCCTCTAACGTTCCAACATCGGTGGCTATACAGTATGTAACATCCTGATTTAGAGTTAATTACCGGCTGAGATTAGTCACTGATTAAGGTTAATTGCAGGTTAGGCTAATGGTTGAATAATACAAGTGGCCAAGGAAAATGACGCATGTACCCCTGATGGTATAAAAAGGGTTCGGTCTCTCTCTTTCACTCATTCATTCGTGTTAAGTTGGAAAGGATTGAGAGAGTTGAGAGCTATTTCCTTCGAGGATACAGAGACATTATTCTGTTTCTCTTCCCAAGTTCTTCTTCCTCTTCATTGTCTTCTCTCCTTCTTCCTTTTCTCCCACTTGAAGCTGTCAGAGTCTCAGTTGGGAAGTCTGCAGTGTGAAGTGCTTCGGAGTTGTGGAAGTAGTCTACTGTTGTTGAGACAAAACTGCTTGAGGAAGAGAATAGCTTTTTTTTTCTTTCCAAAGCTGAGAGCAGAGTCGACGACTGAGTTCGAAGGTTATCCAGTGGGGAGGAGTGACCGAAAGGAGTGATCGGTCAGCATTATAGCTCGAGGAGCTTCTGAGTCTCTTCAGTAGGTAGGGGGTATTTTATATCTCAAATGCATGGTTTATGGACGGGTTCTGGGTGATATTGCCATGTTGGATGCTTATGATTTGAAAAGCGTTGATAGTTGTATTTCGATTGAGTAATAGTTTATGTAATGCCCAGATATGTGATGACTATGATTTGTGTAATGCATGTCGATTTCCGTCCATGAAATGTATGTTGATAATCATGATAATGTTGAGTGATTGCATGAGATGTATGTGTTAAGGGACTGTTGTCGATCCCCGTGTGTGATTTATATGAGATAGCATGAGATGCTTGTTACTGTAAATTTGAATGCCGAGTGCATGTGATGGGGGACTATCTTGTTGAGTTCCGTTGGTGTTTAATACTAATTGCATGAGATGCAGGTACTGTTAGGGAAAAGGTTGAGTGTATATGATATGCGTCTACCATGGTGATTTCCATGTGTGGTTTTATATTATGATGTATGGGATGTATGTGTTAACACTGAAATTATTATACCGATTCCGTTTATAACTTAATGATAATATTTTGCATGAGATGCATCGGTAAGAATGCTGAGAGCATTTAGCGTGTGACACTAGTATTTGAATCGGTAATTATATGCATGAGATGCTACCAAAGACCTTGAGTGGGATTCAAGGCAAGCCGACTGAGTGGGACTCAGGGCTGCCCGTAACACTGCCGTTGACGCTGAGAGTGTTTGTGTTACATGTGAGGGCAAACAGTTTGGTACCAGTAAAACGGTCGGATCAGCTGAGAGCTAAATAAAAGGCTGAGAGCCATGTTGCAACATAAAAAGCTATTAATGAGTAATTGGATCCGACTGAATGAATATGTGCACATTTATAATTGTTGCCGAGTATAATGTGACTTGTAAGTATATGTATTAATGTTATTGAGAATAACATGTTTAATATAGCCGAGAGTTAGCTGAGTAGATTTCGATTGAATGATGCTATGTGTGTAATCATATGGAATGGCAGTGTGTATGTTATTGATTGTTGACATATGATATTGCATGGTTGAGAACATGAGGATTAATCCTAGTCAATAACTGTCATTTAATATGTAAAATACTCACCCCCTACTGTGGCTATATTTTAGTGGATATTGCTCGGGATGGTGAATGATGGGAGAGCACCAATCCTTGTGGAGTGCACCTGTAAAGTGGAAGTGTGCATATATATATATAATGTGTAAATGGTTTTGATGTAGCCTTGGCCGGCTCTTAAGTATAATGTTTTGTTGAATGTATACGAATTGAACTCTCGGACTTGAGAGCATAATTATATATATATATATATATATATATAATGTTATGTGTTAATTTTGTTCAGTGAGTGTTGATGTAGGGAAATGTCCAAGTTATATATATATATATATATATCTATTTTTTCGCTGAGCAAATAAGGCTTGCATGATTCCGAGTATAGGAGTGCTAAAGTAATTCTGTGTGTGGCTAAATCAGAGATCCTCTTCCGAATGAAGAAGGGTTAAACTAATTCCGAGTGAGTGATGAGACGCCCCAAAAATTGGGGTAAATTTTTCGCGATTTAAAACAATTAAAGGATGGAAGAGATCGCGAGATGAAAACTTTGGCAAGTAATCCCCGGACCTAATTTAATAACCTATCTCATATGTGAAGATATGAGAAGGTGAACAATTAAGTCAAAGAGTGAACCTTGGATGATTTATCTCATGATCATCAACAAGGAGTAGCGGAAGTATGCAATTACATTAAGGAATTGAAGGGAAGTGGTAGAAGGTCAAAGGATGGTCTATCGATTTGATAAAATGCATTAATTATGCGTGTGGGGTGTTGTGCAATCATATTATAGTCAAACAATACCAATGATATCCCAAGATAGAGGAAAAATATGAAAAACAGGGTCATGAATTGATTCAAACACCCTATGAATCGATTCAAATGATTCTGGAATGCAAAACAGTGAAAACAGGACCCCTTGAATCGATTCAAGCTCGTATGAATCGATTCAGACACTTCTGGAACTCAAAATTACGCAAACAGAGGTCCTTGAATCGATTCAGGATCGTATGAATCGATTCAGGCCTTCCTGGAACCAAAAACAGTGAAAACAGCAGCTCTCGAATTGATTCAGGGATCCTCGAATCGATTCGAGACAGCACAGTTGCTGTTTTTATGCAGAAAAAGCATTATTTTTGGACTTCTAACCCCTCTAACTTTTTCATATCAACTCCAAACGCTACCAAATTTTAACACCAACTAAAATACACTATTTAAGATGTGTGGCCACCGGCCTCACTCAAAAATTCTCAAAAATGAGAAAGTTATGCAAATAAATGCGTTTAGTCCATTCCTGAGCCTTTTTGAGTAACTTAGGGGTCTATTCTCAACGGAATTGACCCGTTCCAGTTTCTACAAGTCACAAATCATGTATTTAAGCTATTGAAACCATCACACACTGCCCAAAACTCATAAAACTCATTTTGACCCCACTAGTTTCTTACTTATGCATAACAATCATGAAATATCATCAATTAAACAGTACATAAAGTCATCATTCACAATTCTCATCATTTGATCATCAAAGTGAGCGAAATTCAAGCACTCACACATTAGCATCTTACATCACCAGGGTCATAACTGAAAATTGGTCTTATATGTGGGTTCCAATTTTCACACGTGACCTACATAATCATTATACATCATTCATACCAATTCATGACTATACAAAATGTGTAGAATACTATATTCATCACAAACATTCTACACAAACCATAAAATCAAAATGTTGCCGGCCAAGGCATTCTTTACCAAAAAGAGGCTTCCTTTACACTTCTCCTCCACAAACAGCTGCAAAGCGAAACCTACAACACAGAAGCTAAAAAGATATACCACAAGGAGAGTGAGTATACTTTCTCAATGATGAAAATCCAATAAATAAAACAATATATGCATGAATGCAATACAACTATCTCCTCCTCAAGAGGAGTTTATTTTATATCAACATTCAATCAGCAATTCTTATTCAAACACAATTATTCCTTAATTCTCTTAGAATCATATCAATCAATCTCACCATCACACCATAGTAATTAAAAGGGAATATCCATACATATCGCATTATCAACGTATCACACTATATTATGCTTCAAGACTGATGCACATGCTAATGTCATTAAAATGCATATGCACGGATCCGATCTCATTTCCTCGGGTGATCGCAACCACCATAATCATATACTCATTCTCAATGGTTTCCCGCCTCGCAAGGGGTACTCCCTCTAGCAGCCTCGCAAGGTGCTTCTCGTGATCGCAACCACGTTCAATATTTCATAAGGTTTCCCACCTCGCAAGGGGTACTCCCGCCTTATGATCGCAACCATGGGCATTCAATCACATTGGTCCCGCAGGGCCTTTCATTTCAATACCAGGTGATCGCAACCACCGGTTGTTAGGAACTCGCAAGCCCTTTTTCATTTCCATTATCAAGTGATCGCAACCACTTATCAACATCATCATGATATTCATGTCATGCCATGTACACAACAATGCTCATACATGCCTCAAGCTCATTTAGCTTATCTTACCCTCTCATCTAGGGTACATTCATTCTCAACCATACAATTTTCCACCAAATCATACACAAGAATCAATCTTCATATGAACTCAATCATGTATCACACATAATAAGCCATCCATAGCCTCACTTAGGCTTCATCATATAAACACTAAATTCACATCATCATACATAATTCACTTCACATACACATAATATCACCTTTATCCAAGCAAACATGTCATACTACATTAATACATACATTATCATCATAATTCTCATGCATTTAGAAAATACACCCCTCTCCTACCTCAAGAGAAGTAGACCTCTGGGGTTGATGTTCCTGCTTCACCAATATTGCCAAGCCCTACACCAATCAATTATAGGGTCACATCAAATATTCTTTCAAACACCAATTCAATATACATATACATAGGTATACACATGATTCTTATCATGTGGGAACTATTTATCAATTTCATTCATTTGCCTAATCGGGAATTCCTTCTCTTAAATCACAATCCATTATTACCAAGAGCTACAACCTAATTGTTAGGTTATCCCATCTATTAAGCTTCCACCAACACCTTGGTGAGTTTCCCACCTATTATGACTTCAAG
This sequence comes from Clitoria ternatea, assembly GCA_037962975.1. Classification (NCBI taxonomy): domain Eukaryota; kingdom Viridiplantae; phylum Streptophyta; class Magnoliopsida; order Fabales; family Fabaceae; genus Clitoria; species Clitoria ternatea. The sequence continues at coordinate 187,143,798 of CM075669.1, forward strand.
TCAACATCATCATCATTAAATGTCTCTACCTCATCATTTATCATATTTCCTTCATCAATAAGTGCTAATCCCACTTATATTACTCATTTCCCCCAATTCTTATAAGTTAGGGTTTTGTAAAAACCCACCTATATCATAATTGCACTTCCTCACTCACCATCTTTTAACCCCATCTTCATATACTTCATTTATTTCTTATAAACATCCATATTCATTTCACCCACACCCTAGGGTTCATGCATTTGATGCTTTCCTCTCACCACCCACAAAACATTTAATGCACTTCCAACCCACAACTACAAATTCCCTAAATTCCATGCATAAAAGAATGACAAAGAGCTTACCTTGCTCCAAAACAAAAATGGTAGTTGAGAGGGAAGATGAGGATGACAAAAATGAAGAGAAAGGAGGGAGTAGTTTCAAACATTCATGGTCTCTTCCTTGTTCACTAAAGAAAATGAAAATTTTGAGAGGAAGGTACCACTTAATCTAGATTTTTCTTTTGGGGAAGAAGAAGATGAGTAATGAAAAAGAAGAAGAAGAGGAAGAAGAAAGGAAATGTGTCTACGTGAGAGAAGGAGAAGTCACGGGAATGAGAGTGAAAAATGGTAAGATTATGTTTTAATCTTTTCCTTCTCACTTAAATTCCTTCATTTTTAAATAAACAGGCTCTCAGTTCGGGCTCAATACATACTCTAAAAATTATTCCGAATACATATTCAGATTCCCAATAATATTATCTACAGCCCTGACCAACGGCATCTCAATCGGAGATACTTGGTCCGACACCCATATTTATCCGGGTCAGTTTTTGACTTATTCGGTCTCCATAATTCACTTATGATTTCTAAGAGTCTTAATTAAATCATTTCAAGAATTTTGGGATATTAATTAGCCCACATTTAATTATTCAACATTTATTTTCCTAATTTAACTTCCTACTTTAAAAATTCGGGGTGTTACAATCCACCCCTCCTAAAAGAAATTTCGTCCTCGAAATTCAACTTACCGGATTCAAATGCATGAGGGTACCGCTTACGGATATCGTCCTCACGTTCCCAAGTGAGTGTTTCCACGTCTCCATGCTTCCATGCTACTTTTACTAGTGGTACCATCTTATTCCGCAGTCTCTTCACAGAATATTCAACAATACGAACAGAAACGGGAAGGATGGTTAAGTCATCCTGCACCTCAACATCGTCAATAGAGATCACGTGCAGAGGATCATGCATATACTTTCTTAACTGTGACACGTGGAATACGTCATGTAGGTTCGCAAGCTGTGGAGGGAGTGCAATCCGATATGCGACATCTCCAATCCGCTCCAAGATCTCATAGGGTCCAATGAATTTAGGGCTTAGTTTTCTGCTCTTTAAAGCTCTTCCTATACCCTTATCACGCGAGACACGCAATAACACATGATCGCCGACTTGGAACTCAAGTGGCTTTCTCCTTTTATCATAATAGCTCTTCTGCCGGTCTTGAGCGACTTTCATCTTCTCTCGGATCATCTTGATCTGTTCAGTAGTTTCCTCAACAACCTCAGGCCCTAAGGCCAAGTTCTCACCAACTTCAAACCAACATAAAGGAGTTCGACACCTCCTTCCATATAAGGCCTCGTATGGTGCCATACCAATACTAGAATGAAAACTATTGTTGTAGGTGAATTCGATCAGAGGCAAATATTTCTCCCATGAACCGCCATGCTCCAGAACACAAGCGCGTAGTAAGTCCTCAAGACTCTGAATAGTCCTCTCAGACTGCCCATCGGTCTGAGGATGATACGCCGAACTTAGCTTCAGCTTTGAACCCATCGCCACATGTAAGCTTCCCCAGAATCGGGAAGTAAATCGGGGGTCACGATCAGAAACAATGCTTGACGGCACGCCATGTAATCTCACAATCTCCCGAATATACAACTGTGCTAAATCTTGCAAGGAGCTCTCCATACTGATTGGTAGAAAATGTGAACTCTTTGTCAAACGATCTACAATTACCCATATTCCGTCACATCTAGACCTCGTTCTTGGTAATCCGGACACAAAATCCATGGCAATCGCGTCCCACTTCCAAACAGGGATATCAAGTGGCCTCAAAGTACCTGAAGGTCTTTGGTGTTCCACCTTCGCCTTCTGACAAGTAAGGCAAGAAGCTACAAAGTTAGCAACATCACGTTTCATTCCGGGCCACCAAAAGTTCTTCTTTATATCATGATACATCTTGGTTGCACCAGGATGGATGCTAAAAATGCTTTTATGTGCTTCCTCTAGCACCGTACGCCTCCAATCACCGAATGAAGGTACATACACACGACCTTTTACTCGCCATATACCATCAACGCCTTTCATAAGAAATAAATTTTTCCCATTACCTTGAGATCTCCGCATCTCTTGTAAGTAATCATCATCTTTTTGTTTCTCTTTCACAAGCTCCAAAAACTCATTGCATATCTTCAAGGTAGCAAAACATAGTCTCTTGGAGGATTGAACCTCGGTTCCAACATTCAAATTCCGAAATTCTTCCATTAACTCGAACTCTTTGACCATCATAGCTGATACATGTAAGGATTTCCGACTAAGAGCATCGGCAACAACATTGGCTTTTCCCGGGTGGTACATCAATTTAAAGTCGTAATCCTTCAAAAATTCCATCCATCTCCTCTGACGCATATTCATTTCCTTTTGGTCAAAAAGATATTTCAAACTTTTGTGGTCACTAAAAACCACGAATCTTGATCCATACAAGTAATGACGCCAAATCTTTAGAGCAAACACAACCGCAGCCAACTCCAAATCATGAGTTGGGTAATTAACCTCATGAGGTCGTAACTGGCGTGAAGCATAAACTATTACACGTTCCTTCTGCATTAGCACACATCCAAGTCCATGCTTAGAAGCATCACAATACACCACAAACTCTTCTTGTAAATCAGGCAACGCCAAGATAGGAGCAGAAGTCAGCCTCATCTTTAATTCCTCAAAGCACTTCTCACATTCAACCGTCCATACAAAAGGTTGGTTCTTCCTTGTTAAATTTGTCAAAGGTCTTGCAAGACGAGAGAAACCTTCAATGAACCTTCGATAATAACCCGCAAGTCCAAGGAAACTTCGGATTTCAGTAACCGTCGTAGGTCTAGACCATGCCATAACAGCTTCAACCTTAGAAGGATCCACCGAAATACCATTCTCGGATATTACATGTCCAAGGAACTGGACGCTTGTCAACCAGAATTCACATTTAGAGAGCTTGGCGTACAGCTGGTTCTTTCTAAGAATGTTCAACACCACTCTTAAATGTTCTTCATGTTCCTCCCGGCTCTTGGAATATACTAGGATATCATCGATGAACACCACAACAAAACGATCCAGGTATTCGTGAAAGATGTGGTTCATGTAACTCATGAACACCGCTGGAGCGTTAGTCACTCCAAAGGGCATCACGATATACTCGTAGTGGCCATATCGCGTCCTAAACGCAGTCTTCAGAATGTCTGCGGCTCTCACCTGAATTTGATGATAACCGGAACGCAAATCAATCTTTGAAAATACCACCGCACCTCTCAGCTGATCCAACAGGTCATCAATACGAGGTAAAGGATATCTATTCTTTATCGTCAGCTTGTTCAGTTGGCGGTAGTCTACACACAACCGCATAGTTCCATCCTTTTTCTTAACTAATAAAACAGGAGCTCCCCAGGGTGACACACTGGGTCGAACAAACTCCTTTTCAAGCAGCTCCTCAACTTGCTTCTTTAGTTCAACTAACTCCATAGGAGACATCCTATATAGGGCAATAGACACTGGTTCGGCACCAGGTACAAGGTCAATAGCAAACTCAACCTCCCTTGGAGGTGGTAAGCCAGGTATCTCATCAGGAAACACGTCTAGAAATTCAGACACCACGGGGATATCCATGGGACCGGGACCACTCGTCCCATCGACAAGAGATAGCAGTACACAAAGTTGAATTATACCTTGTACATCAAACTGTCCCCTATCAAGAGAAAGGAAAATAACAGTTCGTTGTTGACAACCAACTATGACTCTGTTGGCAGAAAGCCAATCCATACCAAGTATGATCTCCAGTCCCTTCATAGGCAAGCAAATAAAAGACGCAACAAACCTTCTCCCATCTAGGAGCATATCAACATTATCACACCGGTTAATCGATCTAAGACAAGTACCGGTTGGGGTGGTAACCACAAGAGTATTTTTCATTAAACACACCGGCAATCTCAATCGCCGAACACAATCCTCAGATATAAAGGAGTGGGTCGCACCCGAATCATAAATAACATGAACTGAATGTCCAAGAATTTCACACTTACTTTCAACCAAATTTTCTGCTTGTGCTGCTTCCTCACCGGTTACAACAAAAACTCTCCCGGCATTGGGTTGAAGATTTTCACCATCCCTATTTCCACCTCGAGCACCATTACCACTTCCTTGACCGTTACCATGCCTTCCATTATAGCCACCTCGACCACCACGTCGACCACCATTATTTCCATCACCACGGCCCCGACCACCATTATGGCCTCCACGGTTCACATGAACAGGTGCATTAGCACGATTGGGAATATTAGCTTGTACCGGAGCGGGTCTTGCAAGCATAGGACATGCAGGGCGGATATGTCCCACTTGATCATAATTAAAACATATAACATCTTCACGATGCACACATTCCCGAACATAATGAGGTCCTTCACATCTATAACATCTTGGCCCATTGGCTTTTGCATTGCCCCGGCCAAAAGTACTACTTTGTCCACCACCTCTAGCTTGGGCATTAGAAGGAGCGCCCCTAGAAAACGTCCTCTTCTAAAACCTCCTTGTCTTTTGAAATTAAAAGCTGGACCCTTCAGCTTAGAGTCAAACTTAGAGTGTTGAAAAGACGCATGTTCTTCATAAATACGACACTTATTCACAAGCACCGCAAAACTTCAGATCTCTTGATGACATATGGCCCTTTGAATATCAGGGCGTAAACCATTTTCAAACTTCACACATTTTGACACTTCAGTTCCCTCTTGTTGAAAAGGAGGGTAGAATTCACAAAGCTCCTCAAACTTGGAAGCATACTCTTCCACTGTCATCGTGCCTTGCTTGAGTTCCATGAACTCAAGTTCTTTCTTGCTCTTATAACTTTCAGGCACATATTTCCTCATAAGTTCACGCTTAAAGTTTTCCCAAGTTAAGGGAATTGCAGCAGCATTCATTCTATTCTTGGCGAGTCTCCACCAAGTCTCTGCTTCATCTCTCAGCATAAAAACAGCATACTCCACTTTCTGGAGCTCATTGCATTCAAAACTGTCAAAGATTCTCTCAACATTCCGGATCCAACCATAGGCTTCCTCAGGCCCAAATCCCCCATGAAATTCAGTGGGTTTTCGCTTTAGAAACATATCAAGGCCCTGAGTACCTTGAACAACAGGGGCAGGTGGTCTTTCCGCCTCTTGTCTTTCGCGGTTTTGCGATTCAAGGAGATCCGCAAAACGATTCAAGGCTCTAGCTATAGCGTCATCATTATCTCGACGACGACGGGCCATCACAATATCTAAAACCACAACATAAAATTCAACTAACATCAGTAAACCCGTTCATAACTTTTCTCTATAATCTCATACTATAGTACTTCATCATAAAAATTAAATTATGGCCCTCCCCCATGGAGTCCAATATCAATCAATCCATATTAAAGCCCATATGGCAACATCATCATATCATAACATAGTATGCATTTATAATATATAGGATCTATCATTGAGGGAGGATAGTGTGAAGAAGCTTGGCCGGACTTATAACAATCACATTCAATCCATAATCAATTCATACACCAATCAAATAACTATAACAGTCATTCATCAATCATATATCATGTTCTGGTAATAGCAACAGCTAATAGTAGTAATACAGAGCGAATAATGCTCTGATACCAGATTGAGACGCCCCAAAAATAGGGGTAAATTTTTCATGATTTAAAACAATTAAAGGATGGAAGAGATCGCGAGATGAAAACTTTGGCAAGTAATCCCCGGACCTAATTTAATAACCTATCTCATATGTGAAGATATGAGAAGGTGAACAATTAAGTCAAAGAGTGAACCTTGGATGATTTATCTCATGATCATCAACAAGGAGTAGCGGAAGTATGCAATTACATTAAGGAATTGAAGGGAAGTGGTAGAAGGTCAAAGGATGGTCTATCGATTTGATAAAATGCATTAATTATGCGTGTGGGGTGTTGTGCAATCATATTATAGTCAAACAATACCAATGATATCCCAAGATAGAGGAAAAATATGAAAAACAGGGTCATGAATCGATTCAAACACCCTATGAATCGATTCAAATGATTCTGGAATGCAAAACAGTGAAAACAGGACCCCTTGAATTGATTCAAGCTCGTATGAATCGATTCAGACACTTCTGGAACTCAAAATTACGCAAACAGAGGTCCTTGAATCAATTCAGGATCGTATGAATCGATTCAGGCCTTCCTGGAACCAAAAACAGTGAAAACAGCAGCTCTCGAATTGATTCAGGGATCCTCGAATCGATTCGAGACAGCACAGTTGCTGTTTTTATGCAGAAAAAGCATTATTTTTGGACTTCTAACCCCTCTAACTTTTTCATATGAACTCCAAACGCTACCAAATTTTAACACCAACTAAAATACACTATTTGTGATGTGTGGCCACCGGCCTCACTCAAAAATTCTCAAAAATGAGAAAGTTATGCAAATAAATGCGTTTAGTCCATTCCTGAGCCTTTTTGAGTAACTTAGGGGTCTATTCTTAACGGAATTGACCCGTTCCAATTTCTACAAGTCACAAATCATGTATTTAAGCTATTGAAACCATCACACACTGCCCAAAACTCATAAAACTCATTTTGACCCCACTAGTTTCTTACTTATGCATAACAATCATGAAATATCATCAATTAAATAGTACATAAAGTCATCATTCATAATTCTCATCATTTGATCATCAAAGTGAGCGAAATTCAAGCACTCACACATTAGCATCTTACATCACCAGGGTCATAACTGAAAATTGGTCTTATATGTGGGTTTATATTTTCACACGTGACCTACATAATCATTATACATCATTCATACCAATTCATGGCTATACAAAATATGTAGAATACTATATTCATCACAAACATTCTACACAAACCATAAAATCAAAATGTTGTCGGCCAAGGAATTCTTTACCAAAAAGAGGCTTCCTTCACACTTCTCCTCCACAAACAGCTCCAAAGCGAAACCTACAACACAGAAGCTAAAAAGATATACCACAAGGAGAGTGAGTATACTTTCTCAATGATGAAAATCCAATAAATAAAACAATATATGAATGAATGCAATACAACTATCTCCTCCTCAAGAGGAGTTTATTTTATATCAACATTCAATCAGCAATTCTTATTCAAACATAATTATTCCTTAATTCTCTTAGAATCATATCAATCAATCTCACCATCACACCTTAGTAATTAAAAGGGAATATCCATACATATCGCATTATCAACGTATCACACTATATTATGCTTCAAGACTGATGCACATGCTAATGTCATTAAAATGCATATGCACGAATCCGATCTCATTTCCTTGGGTGATCACAACCACCATAATCATATACTCATTCTCAATGGTTTCCCGCCTCGCAAGGGGTACTCCCTCTAGCAGCCTCGCAAGGTGCTTCTCGTGATCGCAACCACGTTCAATATTTCATAAGGTTTCCCACCTCGCAAGGGGTACTCCCGCCTCATGACCGCAACCATGGGAATTCAATCACATTGGTCCCGCAGGGCCTTTCATTTCAATACTAGGTGATCGCAACCACCGGTCTAACAATCATAGAAACTCGCAAGCCCTTTTTCATTTCCATTATCAAGTGATCGCAACCACTTATCAACATCATCATGATATGCATGTCATGCCATGTATACAACAATGCTCATACATGCCTCAAGCTCATTTAGCTTATCTTACCCTCTCATCTAGGGTACATTCATTCTCAACCACACAATTTTCCACCAAATCATACACAAGAATCAATCTTCATATGAACTCAATCATGTATCACACATAATAAGCCATCCATAGCCTCACTTAGGCTTCATCATATAAACACTAAATTCACATCATCATACACAATTCACTTCACATACACATAATATCACCTTTATCCAAGCAAACATGTCATACTACATTAATACATACATTATCATCATAATTCTCATGCATTTAGAAAATACACCCCTCTCCTACCTCAAGAGAAGTAGACCTCTGGGGTTGATGTTCCTGCTTCACCAATATTGCCAAGCCCTACACCAATCAATTATAGGGCCACATCAAATATTCTTTCAAACACCAATTCAATATACATATACATAGGTATACACATGATTCTTATCATGTGGGAACTATTTATCAATTTCATTCATTTGCCTAATCGGGAATTCCTTCTCTTAAATCACAATCCATTATTACCAAGAGCTACAACCTAATTGTTAGGTTATCCCATCTATTAAGCTTCCACCAACACCTTGGTGAGTTTCCCACCTATTATGACTTCAAGTCAACATCATCATCATTAAATGTCTCTACCTCATCATTTATCATATTTCCTTCATCAATAAGTGCTAATCCCACTTATATTACTCATTTCCCCCAATTCTCATAAGTTAGGGTTTTGTAAAAACCCACCTATATCATAATTGCACTTCCTCACTCACCATCTTTTAACCCCATCTTCATATACTTCATTTATTACTTATAAACATCCATATTCATTTCACCCACACCCTAGGGTTCATGCATTTGATGCTTTCCTCTCACCACCCACAAAACATTTAATGCACTTCCAACCCACAACTACAAATTCCCTAAATTCCATGCATAAAAGAATGACAAAGAGCTTACCTTGCTCCAAAACAAAAATGGTAGTTGAGAGGGAAGATGAGGATGACAAAAATGAAGAGAAAGGAGGGAGTAGTTTCAAGCATTCATGGTCTCCTCCTTGTTCACTAAAGAAAATGAAAATTTTGAGAGGAAGGTACCACTTAATCTAGATTTTTCTTTTGGGGAAGAAGAAGATGAGTAATGAAAAAGAAGAAGAAGAGGAAGAAGAAAGGAAATGTGTCTACGTGAGAGAAGGAGAAGTCACGGGAATGAGAGTGAAAAATGGTAAGATTATGTTTTAATCTTTTCCTTCTCACTTAAATTCCTTCGTTTTTAAATAAACAGGCTCTCAGTTCGGGCTCAATACATACTCTAAAAATTATTCCGAATACATATTCAGATTCCCAATAATATTATCTACAACCCTGACCAACGGCATCTCAATCGGAGATACTTGGTCCGACACCCATATTTATCCGGGTCAGTTTTTGACTTATTCGGTCTCCATAATTCACTTATGATTTCTAAGAGTCTTGATTAAATCATTTCAAGAATTTTGGGATATTAATTAGCCCACATTTAATTATTCAATATTTATTTTCCTAATTTAACTTCCTACTTTAAAAATTCGGGGTGTTACAAGTGATGTTCAGTAAGATTATTTCCGAGGGAAGGTGAGTCAATGTGTCGTCGAGTGGTGTCGAAAGAATAATGTTAAGTCAATAAGTTTTTGAGTAGAATATAGTTGTGAGCCTGTCCCGAGTGATGAAGGCTTAAAACGGTTCCGAGTAAGATGTGCTCGGGTGGACTTCTTTCGAGGGAAGAATAGTCATAATACCCGAGTGAGATATAGCTGGAGAACCTCTTCCGAGGGAAGAAAGGTTTAATACTCCCGAGTGAGAATTGACCGAAGTAAGAATGGTTAAAATGGTTCCGAGTGAATAAGGTTGTATATTCCGAGTGAATAAGGTTGTATATTCCGAGTGAATAAGGCTGTATATTCCGAGTGAATAAGGTTGTATATTCTGAGTGAATAAGGTGGTATATTCTGAGTGAATAAGGTTGTATATTCCGAGTGAATAAGGTTGTATATTTCGAGTGAAGAGAGGTTAGAGTACTTCCGAGGGAGACTTGGTTAAGGAGATCGTTTCCGAGAAATGAAGGGTTAAGGTGTTCTCCGAGTGAGGAAGATTAAAATATGCCGAGTGAAGAATGCGCAAGACAATTCTGAGTGAATTGAGGTTGAAAAATACCCGAGTGATGTATGACTGGGGAAAATATTTCCATGTGAAGAAAACTTTATAGATTTCGAGTGGAATAACTGAGGGAATCATTTTCCGAGTGGAACATGTGTGTGACCTTCCAGAATAAAAATAAGGAACTGTGTATAAACTTCCGAGGGAGGCATGTATGTAGGGACCGTTCCTGAGGGAATGGAGTCCCGATTCCGAGTGATGGATTTACCCGAGTGCATGGACTCACTTCAGCAAATAAGGGCTCGCTCAAGCGTTATGTTTTGCTGGTTTTGTTTAACCGAAGCTGGGTCTTGCCAGCGTGTGGCATCCTGACCCGGTCTTCTCTTTTCTTGATCAGTTTTCTATTTCCTTGACTTCAATTTATTTTATTTTGCCCCGACAGCTTTATGGACGTGGAAAAAAAAAATTTTCCCTGGTCGCAGATTTACTCTTATTTAAGTCGGGTTGTTTCACAGTATGCCATGGATGCAAATGCCAATCATATGCATTTCTCACTTTATGCATCCTATTCATGCCACTCATCATTCATCATTATCATCATCACCAACATCACCACAAGGATTTTAGTGGATTTATTATCGTTGGTTATTATCATTAGTTTAGACTTCTGTGTGGCATTTCAATAGTTCTCATCCACTTCGTTCAATTTTTATCACCAATATAATGACATCAACAACATTCATTTTATATTTATGGTGGATATAAGCATAACATCATATTATTGATCATTCCGTACCACTATATAGCAAACCATGAATATTCTAAATGCATCAGAGCATGTTGCCAAATACATCACCAATACTATACACAACATTACAATTCTTCATAGCATTTCAAACAAGGCAAACATGCATATTGTCACATATGACAATCAACACTATTCTACTCATGCATTTAGAATATAAAGACTCCTCTCCTACCTCAAGAGAAGAATTCCGATTGATACGACGTTCCCGCTTCATCGTTCGGAATGGATCCTATATTAACATACATGTAAAATCCTAATTAATCAACCATTCAAGATACAATTCAACTCCAATTGACCATAAGCATATCTATGATTTCATAACACGTGCAAGACATGTTATAGACATCATTTTGATTATTTGTTAGGCTTCAGGAATTCCTTCCCACTAAGCCACATTCATTAAATTCAAGGGCTACCAACAACAATAGCCCAACATTCATGAAATGCCTTTCATACCAACACTCATATTCTCAAATTATATATTTCTTCTCAAAATGCATTATCCACTTCACATTTGTCATTTCCCTGAATTCTTAAAGGCTAGGGTTTTCACCAAACCCACCACCATTCATAAATGATCATCCATCTTCCCCATTTATTTTATTTAAATCATGCATTTATGATAACCCATTCTAGGGTTTTCTTATTTATGACTCGTAATAAATACCCATTCACATATATTACTCCTCCAACCCTTAAAAACTCATAACCATATCATTAACCCATCCAAAAATTGGTAAAAAGGCTTACCTCACCCAAAAATGAAATGGTTTCCAAGAGGGGGAGAGAGCCAACGAAAATGAAGGGAAAGAGGAAGAAGACTCCAAGCTCCAAGGTTTCCCTTAAGCTCCTTTGAAAACGAAAATGGGAGATGAAGAAAGAGCCACCACCTTTGCCAAAGGTTTTGGGAGAAGAAGAGAAGAAGAAATAAAGTAGGGAATCAAGAGAAGTAGAAGAAGCAATGGGTTTGCCAAATGTTCTCTGGGCCAACGAAAATTAAGAAGAGAGGTAAGGGTTTTTGGCTTTTAATTTTAACTCCTCTCATTAAAAGTTCATCATTTCATGTCAAACAAGATCTATGTTTGGGCTCAATACTTTATCCAAAAATTATTCCGAATACATATTCGGACTCCCAATAATATTGTTAACAACCCTGACCAATATCATCCCAATCAGAGATACTTGGTCTGACACCCATATTTTAATCGAGTCAGTTTTTAGCTTATTCGGTCCCAATAAATTACCAACAGTCCCCAAAGTCTTAGTTTTAATTAATTCCAATAATTTGGGACATTAATTATTCCATATATATTTATTTAATATTAATTTCCTTAATTAATCCTTTATTTTAAAATTTAGGGTGTTACAAGAATCCATGCATGAATCACAAACAAATGAATCACAAAAATTAGACAATACAGGAAAATCAACACCATCAAACAACTTAATAATATTATCATCAACTAAATCAGTTATTAAGTCAATTTGAAAAATAAAATAATCCTCAGTAGGATGCTTCATAGCGTCTAAAATGTTGAATCTAACCACACTACCTCCAAATTCCATAGAAAGTGTTCCTGCATGCACATCTATCTTTGTTCTAGCTGTTTTTAAGAATAGTCTATCTAAAATTATTGGAGCTTTATTGGAGGAAGTCTCACTTTCCATATCTAGAACATCTGCAAGAAAAATTAAATCATTAACTTTAACAAGGACATCTTCAATAATTCCTGCAGGATGTGCAGAGCTTCAATTTGCTAATTGTATAACCACACCTGTAGTTTGCAAAGGTCCAAGGGAAAGTGAAGTAAATATAGTCATAGGCATAACATTAATAGATGCACCTAAGTCTAGCATGGCATTTTCAAATTTGTTATTGCCTATTATGCATGAAATGGTAAACGTCCCAGGGTCTTTACATTTTTCTGGTATATGTGACAAAGGTTTCTCAATTAATGCAGATACATTTCTACTTATATTAATCCTTTCATTGCCTTTTAGTCTTCTTTTATTAGTGCATAGTTCTTTAAAGAATTTTCCATATCTTGGGATTTTCTTGATGGCTTCTAATAAAGGTATATTTACCTCTACTTTTTTAAATGTTTCCAAGATCTCCTCATCCATTTTCTTATTTTGTATAGATTTTTGTCTTTGTGGAAATGGAAGAGGGATATGTTGTTTATTAGGATCAACTGCAGAAGGAGGATTTGTAAGAGATATATCATTACTATTATTACTATCTAAAACTTCTTCTGCATGTTTTTCTATGACAATAGTATTTTTAGTTTGTTGTTGTTTTTCTGGTCCATGGATAGCTTTACCAGATCTTAAAGTAATTGCACTTACATTTTTAGGATTGACAATTGTCTGAACGGGTAACTTATCTGAACCTTGAGACTGTAAATGGTTTGAAGATGTAGCCAATTGACCAATCTGATTTTCAAGAGTCTGAATTGTAGCCTCAGTTCTTTTTTGGAAGTTCAAATTATCTACTAACATTTGCTTTATCAATTCCTCCAAATTTGATTTCTTAGTGGAAGGTGTAGCTATTTGTGTAGCTTGTTGTTGTACATGAGGAGGTTGATATGGTCTGCTTGGTCTAGTATTTGCCTAAAAACGTGTATGAGGTTGTTGTGAGGAATTACCCTATCTTAAATTAGGGTGATTCCTCTAACCAGGATTATATCTATTAGAAGAAAGATCATAATTATTATGTTGTTGTTGTGGCAGTCTGTTATTGTATAGGTTGGCAGCACATACTTGAGGATTTTCATCGGGAATTTTAACTTCCTGTAGTGAAGGACAACAATCGGTATAATGATCTAATGAAGTACATATAAAACATACCTTAGCAAGGGTTGCAGGTTGTTGTTTTTGAGACACAATAATATTTTTCATAAGTGTTGCTAGTTCAGCAAATTTACTTTCCCATTTTTTATCTCCATCATTAGTAGTTTTAATTTCATGGACTTCTCTAATTACTACAGAATTATTTCTAGTGGCATGTTGTTGAGCATTAGCAGTCATGTTCTCAATTAAAGTTTTTGCTGCATTGTAGTTTTATTTTGCAAAGCACCACCACTAGCTGCATCAACCTAAGTTCTATCCATTGGATTAAGACCTTCATAGAAATATTGTATGAGAAGTTGGTCTGTAATTTAGTGATAGGGACAACTAGCACACAATCTTTTAAATCTTTCCCAGTATTCATAAAGATTTTCTCGGTCATGTTGCCGGATGAGACGCCCCGAAAACACGGGTAAATTTTTTGTGATTTTAAAATCATTATTCAATGAACAGAAAAATAAGTGGTGAAGCTTTCAAGTTTAACACCTGGATCTATAAAAAGCCACTCCCATATATGAAGATATGAGAGGGTAGATTAAAAGAAGATTTCATGATAAGTTTTTAATTAGAAATAGCGGAGGAATTAATTTAATTTAATTGTTGTATGATTGAATTTAAGAGAAGGGATTTCATGAGGTTCCGTGATTCCTAATATGTCCAATAACACCCTTAAGATGATGCATGATAAGGATTTGATGCATAAGAAATAAAAATTTATTTGGAACAAAAAAAGTGGGGCATCAGGAGGCTACTCACTCAAGCGAGAGCCACACTCGCTTGAGCGAGCACACGTGGTAACGCTTGAGCGAAGCCAGGAAGATTACTGAGCGAGGAAGGGTTTAAGCATCAGGGGGTCCCTTTGCTTGAGCGGACCCTATCTCGCTTGAGCAAGATTCAAAGGCCACACTTGGGTGAGCCAACGAGACGCTTAAGCAAGAGAGGAGGTTTTCCTCAGGAGCCAACCTCGCTTGAGCGAATTCCACCTCACTTGAGTGAGATTACTCCAGTAGCATCAGGGACTCACTGCCCGATTTTCACTTAGGCAATGCATGGCTTGCCTGGGCGAAAATTGTCCAGTGTCCATTTCCTCTTCTCTTTGCTTGAGCGAGTCTCAAACCAAGGCCGCTTCGCCTAAGCAAAAATGGTCCAGTGACCAACCACTGATTCCAGCCGAATCTCGCTTGAGTGAATTTCGACCAGTGACCACACCCCATTTTCACAAGGGTCTCGCTCGAGCGAGATTACTACTTGCTTGAGCGAGTTCTGCAGAACTTATGCAGAAATGTGGATTTTTCACAACATAGCACCTCAAACTTCAATTCATGCTATTTTAGCCTATTTTAATGCATTATATCCCTTCAACCATGCAAATATAATCTCACTCAATTATCTATACATTCCAAATTCAATTACCATTATTTTAATGAATATCATTTGAGATCATCTTCTCATAAATTCCATAAAGTGCTACAAGACACAATACTCATCATTCATTCATAAGAATTAACATTATCCAACATCATAATTCATCATCTTACATTATTTGGGTCATAAATGAAAATTGGCCATACACACCAAGGTCCAATTTTCCTACATGACCCTCAAAATCATCATCTATAATCTAGATAACAAAATAAGCATGCATACATCCTCTATGCTATACAAAAATCTAGATTTTGCCTGCCAAGGCACTTCCTATACCATTATTTACCTCCTCAACCAAAATACAGCTCAAAATGTCCACTCCTCCCATAAATGCCCTGCATCACAAGTCTAAAAATGGACAACATGAGAGAGTGAGTCATACATTCCAAAGGGATGAATATGAATACCATGTGATTATGTACATATGCATCAAACATGTATACTCGCATATACACAACACCTCATTTCTCATTATATCTTTATCGCACACATAACTCAACATCATTTTATGTCAAGCAAGGTATACTAACATATACATAATCAAGTCCTGCAACATTGGACTATTACACAAGGCATCATTTTACTCGAATTATTATTTGATATTCATATCTTCATGTTGTCTTAACGTATTATATCATCTCCATTACATCCATCATCAAAACTTATCTTCTTTGGTATACCTCCATACTATATGCAAATGCTCTTAAGCTAATGCATATGCACAATGGAACTTTTCAACAATTGCAGATCTGACTGTGGGAATATAAACATCAATTGTGGGTTTCAAGTATGATCATCTAACCATACCCCTACTATAGTAGTAAAATATGTACACTTATTCTTAAAATTTGCATGCATTCACCAATTGTTTTACTGGTACCAAACCGCATCGCCCATCTTGCAACACCTGGTCATTTTCACCATGACCGCGGTATACAACATATTCGACATATGGTGTTGCGGGCCAACCATGAGTTATATCATGGCAGCTGTGATCCCAAGGACCACCAGGGACACCTACTCATCAAGAGCCACTCCCCACAAGGGTCAACCACATGCGACTCCCCGTAGAACAACATGGGCAGCTTCGTTACTTACACACCGAGTCACAGGGGAAAATATAAATTACTCGTGCACAGAGCCGCCCTCCCACTGGGCCAACCGGGGGAATCCCCTAAAATTCCAACACTGGCAGTTATGCAGTATGCCATGGATGCAAATGCCAATTATATGCATTTCTCACTCTATGCATCCTATACATGCCACTCATCAACATCATCATCAACACCATTACCAACATCACCATAAAGTTTATAGTGGACTCATTATTTTTGGTTATTCTTGTTAATTTAAATGTTTGTGTGGCATTTTTGATAATTCTCATTCACATCATTCGATTTCATCATTAATACAAAGGCTTCAATCATTCTCTATCAAATATCATCAACATTCATTATACATTTACGATGGACATGCGTATCAACACATAATACTAAACAATTTACGCCACCATACAACACACCAAAATTATTCTAAATGCATCATGCGTGTTGCCAAAACATCTCATCAACATCATACACAACATCATGTAGCATTAAAAGCAAGGCAAACATGCATATCAACACATATGGCAATCATATACCATTCAAATTCATGCATTTAGAACATAAGACTCCTCTCTTACCTCAAGAGAAGAATTCTGATTGATAAGATGCACCGCCTCGTCGTTCGGAACGGATCCTACATTAACATGCATATAGAATCCCAATTAATCAACTATTTAAGACATAATTTCAATTCTATTTAATCATAATCGTATCTATAATTTCCTAACATGTACTAGGCATGTTATAGACATCATTTTTATTATTTATTAGGCTTCGAGAATTCCTTCCCATTAAGCCACATCCATTAGATTCGAAGGCTATCAACAACAATAGCCCAACATCCACAAAATTTTATTTATCAACACCCACACCAACCAATACTCATATACCCAATGGCTTATATACACTCTCAACATGTCATTCAATCAATATTCATAACTTCCCCCAATTCCTCATAACTAGGGTTTCCACCAAAGTCTAACCATTCATTAATGCATCATCTTTCTCTATCTCTTTCCAATATAAATGCATCTACCATCATTAATCCTTCATAAATATTCACATTTATGATAACCCACTTTAGGGTTCAAGCATTAAATACTCTCTTCAACCACCCATCCACATACATTGCTCCCCCAAATCATATTAAGACATATATATGGCAAAAACCTCAACAAAATGATGAGTATACTTACCTCACACTTAAAAAAAATGGGTTCAAGAAGGGGGAAGAGGCTACACGAAAATGGAGAAGAAGAGGAAGAAGAATTCAGCTTCAATGGCTTCCCTCCAAGCTCCAACAAAAAGGAAATAGAAGGGGAATGTGTCACCTTTTGGCTTAAGGTTTTGGAAGGAGAAGAAGAGGAAGAATGAAGAAGGGAATAAAGAAGGAGAAAAGAAAAAGGGTATTTTCTCCTTTTCACTCAGCAAACTCACGTGAAATGCCAAGGGGAAATGGAGCTTTGTGTTCTATTTTAACCTTTACATTAAAAGATTCATCGTTTTACCACAAACAGGATCATTATTTGGGCTCAATACTTTATCTGAAAATTATTCCGAGTATATATTCGGACTCCCAATATTATTCTTAACAGCCCTGACCAATATCATCTCAATCAGAGATACTTGGTCCGACACCCATATTTCAATCGGGTCAGTTTTCAGCTTATCCGGTCTCAATAAATCACCAATAGTCCCCAAAAATCTTAATTTAACTATTTTCAATATTTTGGGACATCAAATGACTCATATTCAATCATTCAATATTTATTTCTTTAATTTATCCTTTTATTTTTTTAAAATCTGGGATGTTACACCGGATGCCACATATTTCTTTTCTAATTGAGGAAGTTCTTGAAGCGGGGAAAAAATTTTCAAGAAACATTTTCTTTAGGTCATCCCAACTTGTAATGGAGCCAGGAGGAAGGTAAAATAACCAATCCTCAGCGATATCTGCTAGGGAGAAAGGAAAAGCTTTAAGTTTTTCATGTTCTTTTGAAACCCCTTCAGGTTTCATGGTAGAGCAAAGGATATAAAATGCTTTTAAGTGTTTATGAGGATCTTTACCTGCACGACCATGAAACTTTGGTAACAAATGAACTAGACCAGTTTTAAGCATAAAAGGAACATCTTCCTCAGGATATAAGATGCATGATGTTTGATTAGTAACATCTGGTGTAGCTAGTTCTTTTAATGTCTTTTCAGCCATGTTATACAAATGCTCAGAAGTTGAAGGTTTAGTTTCACTACTTATGCTATTAGCTAGAATATTATTATTTGTTTTGTTATTATTGTCTAATAGTTTCTTAGATGATCTAACTAATTGATGAAATGTTCTATCTATTTCAGGATCAAAAGAATATATTGGTTCGGGATTAGATCTAGTCATGCACAATACATATACACATATTGTAACAAAATACTACAACTACGTAATAAAAGGAAAAAGTTATCATTTTAATTATGTAATGCTTAGAACATATATTTAAAAATTTAAAGATTTTTTTATATTTATATTTTTTTTTCAATGGTTGAAAATGAGATTACTAGAAAATAAATAAGATATAATAAAGTGGATTTTTTTTAAAAATTTTTTTATAAGCTCACATTCAACCAAACCTGAATATCTTCAACACACCTACAAAAAAAATGTAAAACATATTAGGTAATTGAATGCAAATAATTAGGACCAAAGGTCCCCGACAATGGCGCTAAATTTGACATGTTGTCGTTGTTGGGTCAAATAACAAGTTTAAATTAATATAATATAAGTTGAACAACCTTAGTCGTCTCTCGGGGACCTTAGTTCAGTTAGTTACATTCAATTTAGTTATAACAAAGGGGGTTTGTGTTGAGATTGAAAGGAAAATTAAGTAATTATATAATAATACAAAAAGTAAATTTATAAGTGAGTGAATAATCAAACTTAGAAATACACAACTAAAAAAACACTTGTTAGCGACAGACAAAATTGGTCGCTAATCCATACTAAGACCGTCGCTAACAAACCTAGCGACAGTATTTCAGACGGCCAAATGCCCGTCGCTAAAACCTTCATCAAAGATAGATCAGCGACCACAAAAACACCGTCGCTAAAATACCGACGGTATAATGCCGTCGCTAACATGGTCTCTGCTTCACTTACTTCAGTCGTCGCTAACTAACCACGTTCAGCGACCACCAGAACCCCGTCGCTACTAGTAGCCATACAGCGACGGAGTGACGACGTCGCTATTAGTAACCATACAGTGACCTCACATCTCTGTCGCTATTGACAGCCACACTGCGACCACTTATGGTCGTCGCTATTAACAGCCACACTGCGACCACTTATGGGCGTCGCTATGGGTAGCCACACAGCGACCGCACTGGTCCGTCGCTATGGGTAGCCATACAGCGACCACTAGCCTCCGTCGCTGTTTCTGGCCAAACAGCGACCACTTCTATCCGTCGCTATTGGTAGTCATATAGCGACCATCTTTGTGTGTCGCTAATGGGAATTTTTATTTTTTTTAAAATTGGTTAAATATTTATAGGTTTTGTTAATTTAACTTTAAAAATGTTGATTAATATTTTGTATTGGCTGATAAAATTTTGTAATTAAATTTGAATAATTTTAAAGTTATGGGTACACATCCCTTCACTCCATTGAAAAATATTAAACTTGTAGCCATTTACTTAGTAAATAGGCCATTTTAACAGTTTTCACCGGCCCCAAGAAAGGGCTTGGAGTAAAGAATCTTCAATATGGTTGTTAGGGTCTTGTATCTATGTACAACATAACAAATAGGTCATCATTAGATACTGGGAGTTAGAAGCACAGATAAAAAACACTCGGTATATGGGTCTTACGTGTTGTGCGAACCAACCAATGAACTTGGATGACACCTCACTATGAATTTGGTCATCAGTTAAATCATTTTGCTCAAGTTTTAACATATTTGTATATAAGCTATTTAAAGGAAACAAATTTAGATACTATAAAAGCTAGGTTTAGAATGTAACATATAACTTTTAAGACTTACTCAAGAAAAGGTTCCACTTCTGGGTAATTTAGAAGAATGTACAAGTGAGCCGCCTTTCGATCTTTTTCATCAATGTAACATTTTGTGAGCTTGCCCCCCGGATGACCAGGATAGTTAAAAATCGATATTTGTTCATCAAACCCTATGCGGGTGGCTACCCCAAGATTGCGAGGAATTCTACTCATTCTAGTTTCTATCTCCATTGGAAAATAGAAAGAAGCAAAAGTTGTCATTTCTTGACTAAGTATGCCTCACAAATTGATGCTTCAATGCAGGATTTGTTTGACACTTTGTCTTTTAAAGAGCGTAAGAATCTTCAAATCATAAACAAATGTTAAGTTAGAAAAAACTATTATAAGAAATGTTTGCAAGGAAATGTTTGCAAGGAAATTAAAGAGTTCTGGCGTTCACCTTTTGAATGGATACATCCAATGATACTGCACGGGGCCACCAACCAAGGCCTTGTACGGTAGATGGATAGGCAAATGCTCCATCGAGTCAAAGAAACTTGGTGGGAAAATCTGCTCCAACTTACAAATCAATACCGAGATAGTTTCTTCTATCTTCACAAGGTTCTCCACAGTCAACGAAGTTGCCGTCAACTCCTTAAAGAAGTTACTCAACTCAACCAACAGTTTCCAAATAGGCTTCGGTAAGGCATGAAACACGTACAGGAGTAGTTGTTGCATAAAGACATGGAAATCATGACTTTTCATGCCAAACACCCTGCCCTCCTTCATGTTGACACATCTACTCAAGTTAGAAGCGAATCTGTCAGGCAGGGTCAACCCATTCATCCAAATACACATAGCAATCTGTTGCGGTCTAGTTAAAACATATTTTGCATGGGGTTTAAACATTCTTCCACGTCCCGCATCCCTCAATTCCAACTCCTTCCTAGAACACCAAATTGGAAGGTCTAGACGACTCTTCTCGTTGTCATTTGTTCTCCCTTTGATGTCCATAACAGTGTTAAAAACATTCATGAAAACATTACGTTCGGTGTGCATGACATCAATGTTGTGTCCTAACAATAAGTCTTTCCAATATGGCAAATCCCACAAGATGCTCTGTTTCACCCAGTGGTGTTCCTTACCATAACCCGTAAACTCCTTAACACTCTTGTCCCAGATGTAGGGATACTCTTCGACCCTCTGCCAAACCCGTGCACCGGATAACCTACGGGGTGGAGGTTCATTAACAACCTTGTTCTTCTTAAAAGCGGTTTTGTTTCTCCTAAATGGGTGATCCAACGGTAGAAACTTTCTATGATAGTCAAAGAAACTTGTCTTACCACTAACAGGGAGTGATTCCCTCCGGTATATTCCATGCATATAGGGCAAGCAAGCTTCCCAGACGTTGACCATCCAGAAAGCATACCGTAGGCCGGGAAGTCGTTAATAGTCCACATCAAAATAGCACGCATCATGAAATTGTTCTTCAAAGACGTATCGTATGTCATTACCCCGACATCCCATAATTGTGATAACTCTTCAACCAACGATTGCAAAAACACGTCTATGTTCGTCTTTGGATTTTTGGGTCCTGGAACCAGTATAGATAGAAACATGACCTCCCTCTTCATACACATATCAGGAGGCAGATTGTATGGGGTCAGTATGACTGGCCAATAAGAGTAAGCTCTTTCGTATTGACCGAACGGGTTAAACCCATCAGTATATAAGCCAAGTCTTACATTGCGCGGCTCGCCAGAAAAGTCTGGATATAGCTCATCCAAACACTTCCATGCTTTCCCGTCGGAAGGATGGCAACGAAACCCCTCTTGTGTTCGGTTCAGAGCATGCTAACGCATGTGTTTTGCCGTGGACAATGAGGCATATAGGCGTTGAAGACGCGGTGTTATAGGGAAGTACCACATTTTCTTCCTGGCCGTCCGGGTTACTTTCCCTCTCCTTTTAACGGTTTTGTAGCGTTCCTCATTACAATGTAGACATTTTGTGACACTCTTATCTGCAAACTCATTTCTGAACAGCATACATCCGCCAATAGAGCACTCTATCTTCACATAACCCAACCCTAAGTTTACCACTTGTTTCTTAGCATGGTACAGGTTTGTTGGAATTCGATGATTACTAGGCATGGTGGAACCCATCAGATTGACCATCCTATTAAAACAACCTCCAGAAAGATTATAATCTGCCTTTAGGCTTAAAGCAGCTAGGGAGGCGGATAACTCAGTGTGACTCTTGCACCCATCCCACAATGGAGTCTGAGCCGCCGCTAACAAATCATAAAATCTCTTCACCTCTGGATTAGGATCCTCCTCTACATTGTTAGAGTCTCGATGACCTGCTTGGTCATCTTGTTCTATGTTGTTGTACGTATCCCTGTTTCCCCCAACCTCGTAGTAAGACTGTTGCACGGTTACACCTGATGGTCTAGGCGGTAACTGCTCACCATGGTTGTACCAGCAATGGTATGCTTCCTTGAAACCTTTCTCAGTTAGGTGGCACATGACATCATCCGCGTATTCAAAACTCATGCATTTGCACCTTGAGCACGGACAACGAATCTTCTGAGTCGCTTCAAATCCAGGCGTGTTTGCCATAGCGAACGGAATGAACTCCAATAGCCCCATCATAAACTCCTCAGTCACTCGCCGACTGCGATCTAGTGGTTGTACATCCATCGCTGATTTTTCGGTACCTCCATTTACAATATCTAACAAGCACGATTTCTATTACTTCAAATTATTTAAATTTTATTTGACTATCGGTTGTGAATCACTCTCTATCTCTTTGATGTTGCAAATTGGTGGGGCCCTATCCCATTCGGGATGAATATGCAACCATCCGTTACCCATCGATGTTGTATGTGGTCTATCTTGTGTCGTTGATGTTCATTTGAAATTTCGACAGCATTTCGCATCAGTCGCCGTGTACACAGAGATACGTACGGTATGAAACACCGCACACAGACATGCACCCTAGGGACAATACGAAACACCATAACCGAAATTTCAAATGAACATTCAACGTCTCAAGATAGACCACATACAACATTGATGAGTTACGCCCTACTGGTTACAAATTCATACCAAACTATCCAACCGGGACAATTCAAGATCCAACACAACACGATACATCAGCTGATTGTTTTGAAACTTGAACGGGAATCTAATGGGTACACACACGACTAAACCCTACATTATTAAAGTTAAGTTTCATTTTTTAAGTTCCCTAAGAAAGGGAGCCTCCCAAAATTTTGGCAGAGTCTCCCCTGTAAACTAGACATTTCCCAAATTTAGAAACGGCCTGTTACATACAGAAAACTTCCCAGTATAGATAAATATATATGCTACGCATTGTATATGGTATTGAGCATTATGAACACCAAATCATGTTATCAGCACACAAAACCAATGCCTAATGAGCTCTACTCTCCACTAACAAACAACATTACACATGCATAAAAAATCATGTTATTAGCACACAAAACCAATGCCTAATGAGCTCTGCTCTCCACTAAAAAACAACATTACACATGCATAAAAAATCATGTTATCAACACACAAAACCAATGCCTAATGAGCTCTGCTCTCCACTAACAAACAACAATCGACATGCATACACATAATGAGAAAGTCAGTGTTAGGGGATTACCTGGGGAAAAAAGTCAGGGATGATTATGAAGCTGTCGACAGACGATCAGAGACCACGCGTAACGTGTGCTAGTCTGCATGACAAACCAATAAGTGGTTGGACAGTTACAAGTAGCAAGGAAACTAAACAAAGAGAGACATGTAAAGCAAATTATAGATTAAGTTCATTATCAATGAAGATTGATTTAATTGATTAAGTGTTTGTTTGTTATTAGTTTAAGTTATTTAAATGTAATTGATTAGAAATAAATTTTTTATTTTATGGTGAATCGAAATTTGATGGTATCTTTTGTTGACATGTGAAATCTATATTAACTATTAAATAATTAAAAAAATTCTATTTCACATCCTCAATGACTAAAGAAGCATTAAAGAATGAACTGTATCCTAGAGGGGATTTGAGCATGCATCAATTAGAGAAGACCAAACCAATAAACCCATTTCATGCAGTG
Source organism: Clitoria ternatea (assembly GCA_037962975.1). Lineage (NCBI taxonomy): Eukaryota > Viridiplantae > Streptophyta > Magnoliopsida > Fabales > Fabaceae > Clitoria > Clitoria ternatea. The sequence goes on from CM075669.1 coordinate 187,168,195, forward strand.
ACTTTGATTGAATCAGGGTGACCTGTGAAGAAGCGGAAAGTAATATCCTTGAAAATGATTTTTTTCTTAGTTCCATACAATTGAGTTCCAAAAGAGTGGGTTTTTGTATAAATCAAATATTTTATGAACCTATGGTTCTGGCTTGGAGATCAAGTTTTTGTAAAGTGTAGGTGGATTCAAATTAAGATCGTCGTGTAAAATGTTAGGACTAGCCACATGATGCAACAAGACTAGGGAGATTTTTTAGGTGAACAAGATTTCATACATACATCTAATTAACTAGTGCTATATTAAAATGACAATCATTCGTAACTAGATTTATTTTTCTGTATAGCAAGTCATAGCTATGTTCCTAATGGAAAAAATTCATGAATCTAGTAAGACATTAAAAGTCAAGGTTTATGACAATGATTACAGACTGAAAAGTAGGTCAGGTTAGCAGGTTAGACAAGATTTCTTCCTGTTCTATACAAGTACAACCAAGGTGGCCACGTTACAACTACTTAGGAATTAAGATCATCAAATTTTACAATCTTAACTAGGTACATTGTCTAAATCCCCTTACAACGGTGGAAATCATAGGCAGACACAGGATGGCATTCTCAATTACTCATCAAAGTGCAGATTTTTAAGATTGTGTATCGAGTATTCAAAAGTAAATCACCTTATACATAAACTAGAGATATTACCATATACAGTTCTATCTAGTACACTTGAAAATTGAAGGTGTAAGGTCATTCAACTATAGAGAAATGGCCTTGCCTACAAACAAGTCTTGACATTAAAATATACTTCACATTAAAATACTATACCATTTCAGCATCAAGTCTTGACATTAAAAGTTTGACAACAGGTGCCAAACACCAAGTACAAGTCAAATGTTCTTATCCGTAACATTGACTACAAGATTGCACTATGACTATAAGATTGAGATAACAAAAACAAAATATAAAATTAAGCCAATTGGTACAAATAAACACATATATAGTGAAGGGAGGGATTACAGGAAGAAGGAAAGCCTGAAAACAGCAGTGGCTGGGGCTGTTTAAGGCTACTGAAAACTGAAAAAGAGAAGACCCATAGCTGTTCTCTTGCTGCAGTGGTGGTCGGAGTTGCAGAGCTCGCCAGAGAAGGAGAAGGTCGTGCAATAGAAGAAGTTATTGTAGGCTTGCAGCAGAGAGAAATGGGAGAAACGGGAGAACAGGAAGAGGAAAGTTTAGGTTTTCTGAAATATACAATGAAACATACAATGATTCAAATTAATTTTTAGCTATAGCGGCCGCGATTCCGCTGTTTAACTACTATGAAATATACAATGATTAAATTCAATTTTTAATATGATATTGGAACTTGATTTGCTTTAAGTGTTAAATTATCTTTAGATATTTAATCCAAATATCATATAGAATATTTCCAATCTTAAGTAAAAAAGAATGTGATGTATGTTACTCATAACCTTCAGATTTGATATAACAGGAATTATCAACATAATGGACATGGAAAATGGCATAACTAACACACAAAAATACAGCACTATAAATCTGTTGATAAGAATTACCTTAATTGGAAGAATTTTGTAATGAAAATCATCAAAATGGAAATGCAAAACAACTTCCACCAGAACAGTTAAAGCACTATAGAAATAGAGCTCAGAAATAAACTGGAACTGAAACCTCATGAGATACTGCAAATCCAGAAAATAGAGCTTAAAAATAAACTAAATTAATTTAATCATAATTCTCAGTTTTTGAAATGCAGGGTTGCCACATTTAAATTTTAATTGTAACCCTCATAAAAAAATCTAGATTTATTTTTTTGAAAAGGACAAGTGAATTGACTTATCCTTCAAGTGATTAATAAAATGGTTTTTCTAAACTGTCGACTAAACTGGATAAAAAATTAAACAAGAGAAAGTTATCATAATAAATCATGCAGATATTAGTCAAATGACCATCCATGGCACTACTGAGACCCAATATATTACTTACATGCTAATATTATTTTCCATTTCAATTATGCTTATACAAGTTGTTGCTACAAGATAACCACCAATTAAAAAAGAAAATAAAGTAATCAATAAACATTTTACAAAATTTTAAGGACTTAATCTACCTCATGAGAACTTCTCATCTAATAGTTGGATCAATAACAATCAACTTGTGAATAAAGTTTTGTCTCAAAAGTCTATACAACATGACTTGATATGAAGAGTAGATTCACATAAAAAGTAGAACTGAATGTAAATGTTTATTCTACAGGGAGTAAAGATACAAAAAGTACATAACGACTAGGTTTCAGTAATATTACTTCAAACTGAATGCCCAAATCATGAAAATTTGTTTAATGTATAGAGGAACGTGGAAATAATACAGGTGTATGAAAGCTAATGATTAAATCAAAAGATGCAGCTAAGTATGAAAGCTATCAGCACTATCCAGATCATATAGCTATCATGGTGGATGGATGTTTTATTTTTTGGAATATTGTAATGACAGAAGTGCATCTTTTCCTTAAGTATCTGCTCTCAATACATTCTGGATTTATTGAGGAGATTTAGACCGTTAACCAATATATAACTCTATAGAAAATTCAGGTTTAGGACCCGGTACACTTGTTGGTTCTGAGAAAACTGGAGACTGTTTCTCACTTTCAAGAATGTTAGATGTGGTACTTAGGTTTTCATGTAAATGCCAACAAGTGTTTTTCTATATCCTAAGTTAGCACTGAGTTTTCTAGATAAGCTTGTGACCCAATCAGAAAATCAGAATAAGTTATAACCCATTTACTTTTACTTAAATTTTGATAAGTTTAAAAATCAAAGCATATCCTGTTTAACTATATCATCACCCTGCTTGTGTAATTCTTTATTGTTCTTTCTTTTTGTGTGTGTAATGCTCATCATTAGGAAATAAACACCTAAAACCCCCCCAGAAATTACTACTTCAAAACAAAAGCCACAGAAGTTTAAGTAAAGCAGGACAAACCTACGGGTTAGAGACAGCCGTGCGCGTGGTGGTGGTCGGGTCTCGTGGTGGTCGGATATGATAATGGTAATGGAAGGAGAAATAGAACTGAGTAAACAAAAGACCTAACGATGAGCCTTCATTTCACAGAGAGAAGAAAGACAGACGGGGGGAGGAAGGAAGGGAAGAGAAAAGAAAAACTTACCTGGGTTTCTCAAAGAAGCTGACTGTCAAACCGCCGGTGCTGCGAGGCGCGACGGTGCTAGGCAGTTCGCCGACGAAGCTATGTTGGAGACGGTGCTGGAGTGCGACGCGAGAGAGAGGGAAGGGCTGAGACTGAGAGGGAAATCAAATTAGGGTTAGGGGAAATGAATTGGGGGAGGGAAAGCCACTGTCGAGTTAGATTAAAAACTTAGTGACGGACAAAATACCGTCCCTAACAAAGTCACTAAACTGGCAGATATAGAGACAGTATCCAATATCCATCACTACTTAGCGACGGCATACAATATCCGTCCCTAATTTTGAGTAGCTATCAGATAGTGTTAGCGACGGTATTCAATATCCGTCACTACTTAGCGACGACTACATAACTGTCGCCATAAACAACAAATAGCGACGAAACAGGGCCGTCGCTAACATTTGGCGAAACAAAACACTTGGAGGGAAACCAAAAAAGGGAGGGAATGAAATCTAGCGACCGCAGTAGCAACGGGGTCACTATTAGCGACGGTACATGTACCGTCACAACGACTTGGCGCCAACAAGTGGGAAACAAAAAAATGGAGGGAACGAAATATAGCGACCGCACTAGCGACGACGTGTCATTAGCGACAGTGTTAACAACGGTGTTAGTCGTACTTGTTAGCGACGGGTGATGCTGGTCGATAAATTAGTCACTAAGATATTTTCCCAGTCCCTATTTCCTAGTCGGCCGCTAATGCGGTCGCTACTTAGCGACGACATTCGGTGGTCGCTATTTTGAGGTGGCTAATTGGGTTTTTTTTATTAGTGATAACCAACTCAAGGAATTAATAAATCTTTAGTTAACTAATCATTGATCACAAATATGATTAAATATAATTAATTTCTCAACCTTGAATAATTTGGAATCCTTAAATGATTATATTCTAGAAAATCTTCTAGAATTGAATTAATGAACTAATAAGAATAATAAATCGATATATTCTTATTAATTACTAAAATAACTTTAAAACCATAATTTGATTGAGTTAAGAAACTAAATAGAAATCTCTTATTTAGTGACTTAATCTTTGTTCTCAAATTGATTATTGATTAACCAACCAACATCATTTTAGATTATAGATTGTTTAATTATATACCAATCGGTTATACACTTAAATAATCTACCATCATAAGTGTTTGAGAAATAAAGAAAAGTAATTATCTTCAATCAAAATATTAAGAGCAAGAACTCAAAGTTAACATAAAGAAAAATTAAATTCCTTGAGTTGATTCTAAAAGATTAAGCTCCCATGATAATTTTTAACAATGAAAGCTAATATTAAATTAACTATAACTTTGATTATAAAAGTAAATAACAAATAATAAAATTAACTTACTTGATATTGAGGAAGGGAAATAAAAATCATAACTTGAGGGATGGAATATAGAACAAAGAAATAAAGCAAGAGAAAGAACTAAAACTTAAGAAACTAAAGCAAAGATATAGAAAATGTAATGAAAACTAAAGCATGTATTTCTTATGTATCTCTTATGTATCTTCCTTAAAACTTTAAGCATCTATTTATAGGCAAGGTATCATGACACTATACATTCAATTTCTGATCATTAATGCATTTTTTCAATATTGGTAGGCTTGAAATTACAATAATTTAAAAGATGATAATGGTAGGTGTTGAAATTCTTTCTCCTCTTTATCTTCTCATCTAGATGGCCGAATTTTGCAAAATCTTCAACATGAAAGTTGTAGATCTCTGTCTTATTGAGAATTTAGCACAAGAATGAGGTCATTTAGACATCTACAGCTCTAGATATGTGTATTTTAGTGAACTATGTCAATGCTGGTGGGACACATGAGGGCTGATTGATTCAAGCTCTATTTCTTCATTTTTTCAGATACAAAATAATCAAATCTAATCATCATGATATAGGCCTTTTTCTTAGCTTTCCATAGGCTCTAAGATTAGCCTATTTGGATCATAAAAGCCCAAGTTATGGTCAAAACAAGGCAAGATACTCAAGATACATACAAAAAACAAAAATTGAAACATATATACATAATACTTCAATTTAACTAAACAATATAAAACTTAATTAAAATACTATTATCAAACATAGTAATTATATAATAAACCCCAAGTGTAAAACTATAAGAAGTGTATTAAAATTGATTTATCAGACATCATCGCGTATTCAAAACTCATGCATTTACACTTTGAGCACGGACAACGAATCTTCTGAGTCACTTCAAAACCAGGCGTGTTCACCGCAGTGAACAAAATAAACTCCAACAACCCCATCATAAACTCCTCAGTCACTCGTCGACTGCGATCAAGCGGTTGTACATCCAACGCCTATTTGCCAGGACCTCCATTCACGATATCTAACAAGCAGAGTTTTGGTTACTTTAATTTAAACATTATATGACTATTGTTCGTGAATCACTCTCTATCTCTTTGATGTTGTAAGTAGGTGGGGCCCTATCTTGTTCGGGATGAATATGCAACCATCCATAACCCATCGATGTTGTTTATGGTCTATATTGTATTGTTGATGATTATTTGGAATTTCGGTAGCATTTTGCATTGGTCCCCAAGTACATAGAGATACGTGTGGTATGAAACACCATACACAGACATGAACCCAAACACAATACAAAACACAGTAACCGGAATTCAAAATGGACATCAACAACACAAGATAGAATTCAAACAACAACGATAGGTTACGCCCTACTGGTTACAAATTCATCCCAAACTGTCCCACCGGGACAATTCAAGATCCAACACAACATGGTATGTCGGCCGATTGTCTTGAATCTTGAACGGGAACCTATTGGGTACACATACGACTAAACCCTACATTGTTAAACTTTAATATACTTCTTTATGTATCCTAAAACAGGGAGCCTACCAAAATTTTGGTAGAGTCTCCCTTGTAAACTAGACATTTCCAAATTTTAGAAATGCCCTGTTACATATAGAAAAGTTCCCAACACAATTCAATATATAAGTAGGACTAAACCCTATGAAATTAGGGCAAACGACACAATAACCTAGTGAGCTCTACTCTCCACTAATAAACAACAATACACATGCATAAAACATCATGTTATCAGCACGCAAAACCAATGCCTAATAAGCTCTACTCTCCACTAACAAACAACAATATACATGCATAAAAGACATGTTATCAGCACACAAGACCAATGCCTAATGAGCTCTGCTCTCCACTAACAAACAAAAATCAACATGCATTCAATGATATTGTTAAGAAATAATTTGTACAATAGTGGTTTGATAGACTTGCCTCTACACTACACGTAACTACAATCAAAGCACCCAACTGGACGTCCTCAGAAATCGTGTCCGAGTAGGGCGGTGGCTAGAACGAAAAGAAATAACACTTAATTAGTCATAAAGGAAAACAATTCACATAGTTATGTGGAGGAATACACATATAGGCACTTATCACAGGATTTAAACAATTCATAGGATTTTATTCACTCTTATTTCTTATTTTAAAACAAATGTTATTTGAAGGGGCATACTCTATACATACAGAATGCAGGGATAATCACTACTTTGTATTAAGTCTATTCAACACTAAAATTTTAAATAACTATAATTGACAGGGAAACTATAGCAAAAAGAAAAGCATCCCTGCATCGTGAACTACTCTCTTCTGTCTTCACTATTAGATAGATACAATAGATGTAAATTTTTAAGAAACATAACAGGTATCAAATCAAAGAGCCAATACTATTCGGGGTCTAATTTCATTTTAACCATGTTCAATTTTAGAAACAAAAATAATGATGACAATTTTGTAATTAAAACTAAAATCAGAAGATGAGAACAAAAAACATTTTTACAATCCAAATGCGTCTAATTCGATGAAGGTCATTCCTGTTTTGCTCTTCGTCCTTCTTCTTTCGACATTAGGTATTGTCTACTTCGTCACAGCTCTTTCATTTCATGTGCAATATTTCCATCGTACCAAAACCCCGTTATTCGGTTCTTCATTCCTCGCAGCTTAATCCATAATTACTTCAGATCTCATTAATTTTTCACTTAAATTGACCTTTATTTATGTTTTCTCTCAGTCGTTGATCTTTTTCTTGTTTTGTTTTGTGTCGGTGATTTAGTCTCTACAAAGAAAGCTGTTAATGTAACGAATTCACAAATTGGCGTGAAGGTAACATGTTATTTTTATTTGAACCCTCGCTGTTATAGCTAAGGTTTTATGTTTTGAATGAATTGTATTAAAAAAAAGGATAGACATGAAGTCTTTCTTTGCTTATGGAGGGAGAGGTTAAAATTCATTGCCTAGTGTATGTGTGTTTTAGGTTAATGTTAGATCCAAATATGTATTGATTGGCTTGGTGTGATGGATTCTTAGTTGTAGCAAAATAAATGAGTGGTAAATGTAACCAACCACATTGATCCATTAAAAAATTTGTTAGAGGAATTTAGATTGTATAAGTGTAGTTTTCTACATTTCTTGGCTTAGTTGCTACTTCAAAGGGTATTTTTGTGCCACCTCAGTTCCTATTTTTCTGTTTAAAAACAAAATGAATTTTGTCCAGTAGGGGTTCTAGTCAATAGTAAATATTACTTTTTACTAATATCCTTTAATCAATGCAATGAAAATAAATAAAGAGAAGAGTTTAATTAAATAAATGAATGGTAGATTAGAAATTTCATCAATTATTATTGCAGAGTTATTGGATTCCTTAGGCTGTCTAATTTCTCTCTCCTTAGACCTATAAATACAGACGGAAGTGTATAAAATAATTATATGTGAATATTATCCAACACAGTTCATTCTTAGACACTTGTCTGTTTCTTGTAAGTTGTAAAACCTTCTTGTTTTGCATAAAAGTGAGGTGAAAAGCCTTGTGTGTGGTAGAATGCTTTGTTATAATGTTATGCATCAGAAATGGAGAGTGAATGAGTGATATTGTTTATGTTTTAGACTAGTGAGTAAATAGCTACCGTGTTTGTTCACAAAGGGGGAAAATTTTTGGTAGCATGCTCAGCAATCTGAGTTCTAAAGTAATGTATATAAATCCCTGAGTCGAGTCTGGCTCTAGTTTTGAATGATACAATTAGTGGTTTGTTGTAATATTGCCTTTTTGAAAAAGGAAAGTAAGGCCCTTTCATGTAGCTTACATAATTGTGCTACCTACTGTGAGGTTGAGCATTCATGATATAATTTGATAACAAAAAATTTTGCTGCTATAAAACCCCCTTCCCTCTCCCTTTGTCTCTTCAACTCGGTTTCCTTTTCTGCTAAGTGTTCTGTTCATTTTTCTCTTCTAAAGAAAGAACAAAAAAATATGGGTGCTCTCGATTTCCTCTCAGATTACTTTTTAGTCTCCATCAGAAAAAGGAAACGCAAACTGATGTAGGTTTTTTTATCACCTCTTATCCCATATATTAGTAAACTATAGTTTTTTATGAATCTTTATGATAAACAATTGGCATCGCCATATACACTACCCAAAAGATGATCTATAAGCTAATCTTGTTGGTCAAAAGTATATAATTTCCTGTGAGAAAAATTAGAAAAAAATAATTACCAAAATGTGTGAAACAATAAAGTAAGATGGAAACAATTTATAGTTTTAAAAGATCAAACTTTCCAACTAAAAAAAATAGAATAGAATCAACACATAAATAGTAGTGATATAAAAAACAAATAGTCTAGTATATGAAAAGCAAACAGTTTTGATTGTACACTACAAACCTCCGTATATAGTCAATCCCTTCAAATACAAGATGCACCATTACTAAGTTCAAGGTAGTTAAAATCAAGATCTTACCCAAGATTGGAAAGCTTATGAAAACACATAAATCATATAATCGTAACACGAATTGTAAGATTTTACCTAAACATGTAAAATAATATTTGAATACATATATATAAATATATATATATATGTAAAAAATAATATAAGTAAGCCATAATAACTTTAATTTCATTATTGATGGTTAGAAACTTGTTTGTTACAACTTACAACCTAACTATTCAAAATACTAAAGAGTAAAGACACTACATGTAGAAAATACATGCATTGTCAACTCAAAAAACATAATCCTAATTGTCCAACTTGTGAATGACAGTGTATGTACTGCAGAGCAAGAAAAATAGAGTAAGAAAATAATTTTAAATGGATCCCACTTACGAGATCGTACGATCTTATGAGAATGATTGTGATTTTAACTACATTGACTACATTAATCCATCAAATCAACAAATAAGTTACAGTAAAACCAATTCAGATAAATAAGTCCACTACCTTAAAAACAAGGTATTACACATTAGATAGCCAATGTTTTTTGGTGTCAAGTTAACAGACAAAATGTATGAACTATTAGAGAAAATGCAACAATAAGATATAAAACTAACCGATAGATGGAATTTTCGGTTCTCAAGAGTGTTGATATTCTTCAGCTGCATACAGTTCCAGTAATAAAAAACATGTAATTTTAATGAACAAGGAAACATTTTGTAACATTTATATAAATATTCAATTAAGGGGAAATAAATGACAATTATTCATGTATGGAAAGATTAATGCTCCAAAAATATAGAAATAAATTACTAAGCTTCATGAGCTAAGATTTATGCCCGGTTAAAATGTGGGTGTCGGGCCAAGTATCTCTGATTGAGATGCCGTTGGTCAGGGCTGTAGATAATATTATTGGGAATCTGAATATGTATTCGGAATAATTTTTAGATAAAGTATTGAGCCCGAACAGAGATCCTGTTTATTATAAAACAGAAAAACTTTAAATAATGGACTTAATGTTAAAACAAAATCCCACTTTCCTTTCTCAATTCACGTTACTCTTCTTCTCTTAAGGCAAACCCACATTACTCTTTCCTCTCATTTCTATACTCTCTTTTCTTCATCTTCTTCTTCTCCAAAAACCTAGACTAAGAGATGCCCCCTTTCCCTTCTCTATTTTCGTTCTTCAAGGTGTAAGGAGGAGACCATGGAAGCTTGAAGTTCTTCCCTCTCTTCTCCTATTTTTGTGCTCTCTCCCACTCCTTTGGTACCCATTCCCTTTTCTTGGTTTAAGGTAAACTCTTCATCATTTTTATGGTGTTAAAGCCCTAGGTTATGTGTTGTAATGGTTGGGAGAGTGTTTAAATGTATATAGGTGTTAAAGGAATCCATTAAGTACATAAACCCTAAGGAGAGGAGAAATAAATATGAGTTTTTATGGGCATAGAAATAGGTACACGAAAATGGTATTGGAGGATGATGAATATTGATGTGTATTTATGATATGGTTGGGTTTAAGGTGAAACCCTAACCTTTGATTTTGGGGGAAAGGTGAAATGTGGATGGGATTGGCATTTAATGATGATTTATGATGGTGGTTGGAAGCCATAAATGAAAAACTCACCCAAGGTGTTGGTGAGAAATTAATGTGTATGGGTAACCTAGTTATTAGGGTTATTGTTTTAATTATAATGAGTTTTAATTTAAGGGAAGGAATTCTCGAAGCCTAATAAGGTAAATGAATGAGGCCTATAAATAATTTCTTCATGATGAGAATTGTAATACCCTAAATTTTAAAATAAAGGATTAATTAAGGAAATAATTATTAAATAGTTGTATGGGGTTATTTAATATCCCAAAATATTTGAAATAATTAAATTAAGATTTTTGGGGACTACTCATAATTTATTGGAGCCGAATAAGCTGAAATTAAGCTCGACTAAAATATGGGTGTCGAACCAAGTATCTCCGATTAGGATGATATTGGTCAGGGTTGTCAAGAATATTTTTGGGAGTCCGAATATGTATTCGAATAATTTTTAGATAAAGTATTGAGGCCGAACAGAGATCCTGTTTGTGGTAAAACGATGAAATATTAATGAGAGGATAAAAAATTAAAAGCAAAAGCCTTCTTTTTCCCTTATCATTTTCGTTGGCTCCTGTGACCAAATTGGCAAAACACTCTTCTTCTTCTCCTTCTCTTATTCTCTTCATCTCTTTTCCTCTCCAACCCTTAACTAAGGTGTTTCACCCATTCCCTCTACCATTTTCGTTTTCTCCATTGGCCAAAGAGGAGACCATAGAAGCTTGAAGTCTCCTCCTTCTCCCCTCCATTTTCGTTTGACTTTTCTCTCCCTCTTTGGAACCCATTTTCATTTTGGGTGAGGTAAGCTTTTCTCACTATTTTGTTTGGGTTTAATGCTATGTTTATGAGTTATTTGGACTTGGGAGAGTAATGTATATGAATGGGGGTTGGTGAAGAGCCATAAATGTGTATAAACCCTAGAGTAGTTTGTCATAAATACAAACTTTAATGGTAATAAATGAGGAAGATGAACTTGTTATTGGAAGGAGATAAAGGTTGATGATTATTTAAGAATGTTGTTGGGTTTTAGGTGAAACCCTAACTTGGAAATTTTGGGAAAATTGATAAATGTGTGATGAGTAATATATTTGAGAACAAATACATAATATTAAGAATATGGGTATTGGTTGATAAATTGAGTATTGTGAATGTTAGGCTATGATTGTTTTGTAGCCTCTAAATATAATGAATGAGGCTAGATGGGAAGGAATTCCCGAAGACTAATAGATGAGGGAATCATGTCTATAACATGTCCTATACATGTTAAGAAATTGTAAATAAGATAATGGTTGATTGATTGTGATTTTATATGTATATTAATGTAGGACCATTCCGAACGACGAGGCGGGAATGTCGTATCAATCAGAATTCTTCTCTTGAGGTAGGAGAGAAGTCTATATGTTCTAAATGCATGAATTGAATAGTAATTAATTGTCATATGTGACAATATGCATGTTTTCCTTGCTTGTAATGTATGAAGAATTGTAATGTTGTGTATGATGTTGGTGATGTGTTTTGGCAACATGCATTGATGCATTTAGAATAATTGTGGTGTGCTATATGGCGGTGTGGTTTGTTTGACAATGTGGTGTCTTGAATATGATGTTATACTTATGTCCACCATAAATGTGAAATGAATATAGTTGATGTTTGATTGAGAATGTGTGTAAATGAATAGCATACCTTGATTGATCGTGAAAGATTGATGTCATTGTGTTTGATGATGGAATTGAACTATGTTAATGAGAACTATTGAGATTGTCACACGAAAATTTAAAACAATGACAATAACCAATGATAATAAATTCACTAAAAGCCTTGTGGTGATATTGGTGATAATGATGATGATGATTGATGAGTGGCATGATTAGGATGCATAGAGTGAGAAATGCATATGATTGGCATTTGCATCCATGGCATACTATATAGCTGCCGGTGTTGGAATTTTAGGGGATTCCCCAGGTTGGCCCGGTGGGAGGGAGGCTCTGTGCATAAGCAATTTTTTATTTCCCCTGTGACTCGGTGTGTAAGTCACAAAGCTGCCCATGTTGTGCTACGGGGAGCCATATGTAGTTGACCCTTGTGGGGGTGGCTCTTGATGAACAGATGTCCCCGGTGGTCCTTGGGATCACAGCTGCCATGATATGACTCATGGTTAGCCTGCAACACCATACGTTGATTATGTTGTTACCGCGGTCATGGTGAAAATGACCAGGTATTGCAAAATGGGTGATGCAGTTTGGTACCAATAAAAGATTGGTGAAATGCATGCAATTTTATGATAAATGTACACATTTTACTACTGTAGTAGGGGTATGGTTAGATGATCATACTTGAATCCCACAATCGGTGTTTATATTCCCACAGTCAGATCTGCAACTGTTGAAATAATCCATGGTGCATATGTTGTAGCTTAAAAGCATTTGCATATAGCAAGGAAGTATGCCAAAGGTGATGAGATGTGATGATGGTTATGTTGTAGGTGAGAAAATGTATTAAGACAACATAAAAGATGTGAATACCAAATAATAATTTGAGTAAAATGATGAGATGTGTAATAGTCTAATTTGTTGAAGGACTAGATCATGTGTATGCTTTTATACTTGCTTGATTTACAAAGATGTTTGTATTATGCGATAATAGTTGATGATGAAATATGCGTGAATATAAAGTATACATGTTGTGATACATATGCACATGATCACATGGTATTCATACTCATTCTTTTGGAATATATGACTCACTCTCCCATATTGTCTACTTTTTAGACTTGTGATGCAGGGCACTCATGCTGAAATCCCGAGTCATTAAATTGATGGTAAAATCTTAGTAAAATGAAATGTGACTCTCGGATTCACACTTATGGCAAGCGCACCAGTCGTTAAAATTGTAGTATATTTGATCGTCTGACAGGGATTGTGGTAAGTACCTCAATCTAGGACTAGTACAAGCTGAACGAATAGAAAATACATGAAATTCATTCGGTTTTTATGGTTTTAGTGTTTTATAGTTGTTTTTATATTTTGAGAAACAGAGTTAAAGTGAAATGTAGAAAGTGATTAAAAAAAAACAGGTCAGGATTGCTTCGGCTCACAATTTCCTCAAGAAACATGAAATTAAGTATCATCGAACTTCACAATCTAGAGGACAATCCGCTTGTGGTTATTCCCTAATTCCTTAGGTGAAAAACACTAATCCTTAAGCAATGAACCTTAATTCCTTAAGTGCTCGATTAACCTAAGAATCTAATGTGAAATTGGAGGTTGAACTCTAACTATTCACCTAAATTGATTAGGCCTGAACTAGTTAGAAAGCTGGAAGTTACCTAAGCTTCAGCCATGATTCCTCACTGGTGAAGTTCTTCATCCGTTCTGGATTTGTCAATCCAGCGATTCTGCTCCACTCCTCAGCTTGTTCGCCTCAAGATCTTCGAAGCCGATCTACTTGCTCACAGCTTCAAGATTCCATTGCTCACCTTCACAATCCCAACCTTAGGGATTTAGAACTCCATAGACTTCGGTTCCATCGAAGGATTGTGGAACGTCATGGAGGAGAGAGTTTAGAGAGATGAAAATGTAGTGAGAGATTGGAATTGGAAAAATGAATTTGTATTACGTTGCTCTGTATCTCTACACACACACGCCACTGCAAAAACAGAGTATGTACATCCTATTTATAAGTTTCTACCTAACTAACTTAACTGATAACTTCGGACAACTTAAGTTAACGACTAACACTACTTAATTACATAGTTTACAAAATAACTAACTAAATACAGTTCAGCTCTTAACAGGATCCAGCTCAACCTTAGCTAATGTACAGCTCAGCACCAGCTAATTGACAGCTCACTTCTTAAGTTAGCTTGAGGTTGCAGTAGTAGAGAAGAAGGCAATGGAAGCGGAACGGTACTGCACCAAGTGTGTTGTTGGAGGGAAGGAACAGTGTTTAAATTACTGCCTTGATGCTTCAGCTGCATAGTATTCGCTTGGGCGGATTAAACTTCGCTTGAGCGAGTCCGGATTAACACTGCAGTGTTTCTTTCTCACTTGGGCGTTATGGCAAAACTTGGGCGAGGACGGTCTCTTAAAGTAATGCTTGAATGAGTCCGGATTTTACTAGGACGGATTAAATAATGACTAAGCACATCGAATTCTTATGTAACATTCTGATCTTCTTCTCTTTTATAACCGGTGTCTTGGGAGTCTTCTTAAGTAAGCTTGGGCGTAGTCTTGCTTGGGTGGAGTCTTGCTTGGGCGGAGTCTTGCTTTTCTTAAGTGAACTTGGACCCTCGCTTGAGCGGATTTAACTCCCGCTTGGGCGGATTAATTATTAAATCGGTATTCTGTAGTTGGCACTCGGGTTCTTCATGCAGTATGAGTCCTTATTCTCTTTTGGAGTCAGTGTCTTTGAAGTCTCACTCAGTCGGTCTTTGGACTCTTTTCAGTCGGAATTGGGGAAGTCTCACTCGGATTTATCAAATCTCGCTCGGCTCTGTAGGATTTCACTCGGAATTTTCTTCTTATCTCGAGTCCACCCTGTTCCTGCACCAATAAACAGCTACTTGCCTAGCATTTATACGTTGGCCGCTTAGTAAATTGTAAATACTTCAAAATTCCTTATTTAATTAAAATTTTCAATCGGTTTCTTACATAGATAACATACTTTTGAAATAATTAACTACAACATGAATTCTTATCAAATTATTAAATAATAATAATAAAACTAGACAATACTTAGTAAATTATGTTAAATAATCAGTGGAATAATTAAGTCTTTTCAAGACTTATCACATCCCCAAACTTAAAACTTTGCTTGTCCTCAAGCAAATATTCAGATTAATTATCAATCAGCAATTGATCAACACAGTCAACCTTTCCTTAACTTAATTCATACTATAATTATTGAATACCGATCATGCTTTCTTCTCGCAATTTCTAAAAGTATAAATACTTACACCTCCTTTGGAAGACAAGCTGCTGATGCTTTCCTCACTGGTCGGTGTTTAACTCTTCTCTCGGTGTGTAGGGTAAATAAAAATGCACTCAGCACCTGCATACTTGTTAGATCAACATAGGCTTGCAACAGTTCTAAACATCATGAAATATGCCAACTCAATCGGATCAGTAAGGGCTTTTTTAAGCTTATAATGGGGCTCGGCTACAGGCTCAATTATTGTTTTTCCGAGTCATAGATAGGTTACAAGATGCGTCCACTGATGCTTTGCCTCGTTTCTAACTTACTTGCCTTCTACTAACAACTCTCTTTATTTTTCCGACTGGATGCTACTTAATAACTCGTGCTGTTTTGCACTTTCTTTTTCTTTCAGTCCTTCGGACTTTTCTTTTCTTTTTCTTTCTTTTCTTTCCATCTTTTCCAATCGAATTTTTTTTTCTTTTGGTGCTTTGCACCTCTTTTTCTTTTCTGAATTTTCTTCATTTTTCTCTCTCGGCTTTGCCTTTCTTCCTTTTATTTTTCTACATATTTATCCATAATCACGGTCGGAGTGTGTCCTTAATTAATGTTAGGCACACTCTTCATCCCTAAACTTAGAGATTGCTAGTCCCTAGCAATAAGCAAAAACCAGTAATTCACCAGTGGAACATCAAGGGTAATTCAGTCGGGTTTTTCTTGGATAAAAAGGCTTGTAACGTTAGGTGCATAAAACGAATGAAAGGGTCTCAGGCTCAAACATAATTATTGGGTCAAAGGATGATTAATATATTAGGAAGGTTATTTTTGGCCCTGGCTAAATAATCAAAGAAGGCCTTCATCATTTCCGATTGGTTGACATACTACAATTAGCAATAACTGAGGCAAATTCTGTCTCACTACTAGCATGCAAGCTCACTTGGAAAAGATAAAACAGGCTCAAAAGCTCATATAATTATAACAGTTAATCAGCCAGTCTTGTCCCCAAACTTAATGTAAGATCATACATCTAGATTGCTAACTAGCATACCGAGTAAACATTTTAATTAATGATGAATAATAGTTAAGGGCAGAGATCATGAGTTAAGCAAAAACCGATCAATTAATTTATCCGACTACAGCTTAACGAATCAGCAAACTTTTTAAATTATGAAGATGGATTTTGAAATTAAATATAATTATCATATTTTATCAAAGATTCAGACAATTAAATAAGGAGTCGGGATACTAGAATACTTCCCTTTTACTTAAATGGCAGTGCTTAGAAGTGCGTAATAGGATTGGGACTCATGGAGTTTACCAATACATATGAAAAACCGAATAAAACAAACAATTGAACAAGAAAGTAAAATTCTCATTACATAATTAAAAATAAAAATAAGTTCAGTGTTCAGCAAGCAATTACAATAGCTTCAAACTAAATACATAGGAAACATTATAAAAACGTGGCACAACTGCTTAAACATTCTGAACTTCATCGTCCTTGTCCTGCTGGGGGGGATCGTGAATCCAATGGAAGCTAACCACGCATCTCTATCAGGTGGGGCTCCCATATCTGCTGACTGTTCAACCCTCAGTTTCGAGGCAATCTTCCTGAGCATCTGATCGTGGTTCAAAACCCGATCATAAATTTCAAGTTGCATCTTCTTCATAACCTGTAATTCCTGTAACACTAAAAGTATGTCAGAAGAAGAAGAAGAAGAAGCAACTCCTACAGATTGCTTGGGACGTTGCGGTTCTGTGGCTTTAAACTTCACAGCACAGTTTTCATCAGCTTTAATACTTTCAACCTCTGGTGACTCATTTTCCTCACTTGTAGGAGATACATTCCTTTGTACCAGAGGAGATACATCCCTTTGCTCCTGACTTTGACTAGGGACCTGGACAGACGAATCAGATATCGTGATGGTTGCCACTTCTCTTTCAGTATCTAATTGTTTCCTTCGCACACTTCCTTCTGTGAAGTTTGGTCTAGGTTTCTGTAGAAGTCTTTGAGATCTTCTTTTCATGATGAATGTTAAAATAACGATGATAAACAACCTAATCAAACAAAAATAAGAACAGAAATCCAACAGAAAAACAACAAACCAAACTGTGAGATGCATGGCTTATGAATAGTGGAAAACAATAATAATGAAACAAGAAGATAATAACCACTAACTGCGAAGTGAAAGAAGTGGAAAGGTGATACCTTTCTTAGAAATCAGAAAGTGTCTTTTCGTCTTCCGCTTAAGTTCAACACAGGTACTGAGGGTTGGAAACTGAAAGGTTTCTTTTTTATAACGAGGAATTCAATTTTCCAGAAACGCGTAAATGCGGTCAACTTTAATTATTACTTTTATTAAATGCATTACTACTGTTATTATTAGTATTATGTTTATTATTTATTTATATATATATTTTGGATTTTTTTTAATTTTATTTTTATTCATTATTATTTTATTTATTATTATTTTTGAATACTCAATTACTAGAGGGGTCTGAAGATCGAGGAAGAGTGGGATGATACCAATGTGATGCCAAATGGACATAGGAGAATGGAAGATGGATAAATGAACAGACCGTAAGACAAAATAGTAAACGAAAAATTTAAATACATGAAATAGAGTGCACGAAAAACGAGTGAAAAATTGTAATGGAATACGAGTGAATCAAGAAATGAATAATAAAAGAAACGAATATAAGTATGAACGAATGAAGGAAAACTCGAATAAATAAATAATGAATAAAAGAGAGTGAAAGGGCGAAAAGATGATAACCGAGTGAAAATGGAGACGGGTACCGAGTGATAACAATCTAAAAAAAATGAAGAACGAGTGGCTGACAATGAGATAATACAAAACAAATCGAAGAAAGTAAAATAAGTGGAGTGAAACAACAAGTATATGAATACCGAGTAAATAATACCGGTCAGATAATGAGCGAGTGAAAAGTGAATGAATGAATGGATGCCGAGTGGGTACAATTTATACCGAGTGAATGAATAGTTGATCGACGAATGAGGTGATCAAAACGAAAGTCCGAGTAAATGAAAGGGAAAGAATGAATGCATAACCGAAAGACTGAATGACGGGTGAGGAACGGAAAAGGAAGTGACCGAGTGAAAATGAGGAAAGGGTATACCTATCGATGAAGGAGATGAGTAAATGAAGGAACCGAGTGAACTAGCAAGAAACCTAGTGAATAAGGAACAGAGTGATGAGTGAGTGAGAAAAAGTGAATAAAACACTGAATGAAAAGGGTACTGAGTAAATGAATACCGAATGGGTCACAGAATGAAAGAATGAATGAATGAAGATAAGTGTATGAGAACCGAGTGTGACAATGAATGGACGAGTGAACAACCATCGCGAGATACGAGTGAACAGAGAAGTGCGTGGAAGAAAGAACGAATGAGAGTAAGGCTGAGCGAAAGAAAGGACGAGTGGATGAAACTGAGTGATATAGACGTGAAGAATGAGTGAATGACAATGAGAGTTCGGGCAAAAAACAAATGACAGGAGTGAAAAATGGAATGAATGAAATACCGAGTAAATGAAAGGCCGAGTGAATAAAATGAATACAATGGAAAAACTCAGGGAATGAAAAACGCGAAGACAAGAAATTGAGTATGACAATCGCGAATGAAACACGAGTAGAGGAAAACGAAAAATCGACAGCGTGAGAAAACTGAGAAAGAAAAATAAGTGAAATGAAACGACGGGTAAATGAATACCGAGTGGATTAAACCGGGTAAGAGTGAAAAAACGAATGAACGAACAGCGAGAGGTCGGACGAATATAAAAACAAGTGAAAGGACAGGAAAGAATGGCTGACCGATCGGGTGAACAAACATGAGTGAAAGATAGACGAAGAAGAAGATAAAAGAACCAATATATTGGAAACTGAGTGGATGGATATACTGAGTGGATGAGGTCAGGGAAGAGTACGGTGAGGGAAACCAGCGAACAATGGCCGAGTGAACAATATATGTGTATTAAACATACGTGAACGAAAGACAGAGAGAGACGAGTAGAAAAACGAAAGGATAAGAAACTGACTGAAATAAACCGAGTGAATGTAAAACGAGCTAATGAGAAACTTACAGAGAGATGAGTAAAGAACATAATAGAACTAAAGTAAATTGAAAGAACGAGTGAATGATATACTAGATGGAAAGAATACTGATTGAATGAAAAATGAGAAAATGAAGACGAGTAAAGGATTAACTAGGGAATGAAGGATGAATGAAATAGAGTGACCGAGTGAAATGAAGAACGAGTGAAATGAAAAACAAGTGAAAAATGAGGTCACAACGAAAGTCAGAATGATATGGAGCGACTGAGTGAGAAAAACAAATGAATATAAGAATGACTGCATAGGGGTCCGAGTGAATCGGAATACCGAATGGACGAAGAAGAAGACGACGATTGAGTGACAAAATGAGTAGACGAGAGAATGAGTGAATGAAAGGCTGGGTGAACAAGCAGCACATGCAGAGAGATCGGGTGATGAAACCGAGGAAGAACTTCGGTGGATTGAAAGCACGAATGCATGAATCGACGACTGAGAAGAAGAGATAAAGTATGGAAATGAGTGACGGATGAGGGTGGACAACAGAATATATGAAACGAAGGATGAGTGACTCATAAATGAAAGAAACTGAGTGAGGAATGAGGGAGCCGAGTGAAAGAAACTGACTACTAGAGAAAGCCGAGTGGATGAATGAATAAAAGGCTGCGTGCAAATGAGACTAATGGATACAATACTGATTGTGATGACTGAGGAATCCGAGTGGTGAAAAGCCGATTGAAATAAGTCACTTTTCACTATCTGACCCGTTCATTACATCAACGATCAGAAATCCTTCCAAGTCTTCCTTTTTATTCGCAGAAATTTATTGAAAAATACCGAGTGAAGTTCAGTCGGGAAGAAGGGTTACGACGAAGTAACAATTATCCGAGTGCACTATTTCAACTTAGTACAATTTTCCTCTAAGTGCGAGACAACAATCAACATTGGCTCGCCTAGGCTACCAGTGCTTCGCCTGAGCGAAAATAGAAGAATCAAACTCGGATTTCCTTCTTCAACTTCACAACTTTATTTTATTCAGAGTTCTAAACAAAACAATCGGGACATAGGGCTGCCTCCCTAGAGCGCTTCTTTAAGGTCACTAGCTTGACCTTATTGTATTTAAGAAGATGGCTTTAGTAACAAGGAGGTTTTCTGCCTATCAAACTCTCCTCCAAAGTAGAGTTTGAGTCGCTGGCCATTCACCTTGAAAAACCGATCGGTAGTCGGATCTTTCAGTTCAACTGCACCATGAGGAAAAACCTCATTTACAGTAAAAGGCCCGGACCACTTGGATCTAAGTTTTCCAGGGAAAAGTTTCAGTCGGGAATTGAATAACAAAACCTGGTCGTCCTTCTGAAACTCTTTCTTATTAATTCGCTTATCATGCCATTTCTTTGTTTTCTCCTTATAAATGGAGGCACTTTGATAAGCGTTGAGTCGGAACTCCTCTAATTCATGGAGTTTCAAAACTCTTTCCTCCTGAGACTGGTCACAGTCCATGTTTAATAATTTTATGGCCCACCACACTTTGTGTTCTAACTCCACAGGGAGATGGCAAGCCTTACCGTACACCAGTTGATACGGGGACATGCCAATCGGAGTTTTGAAAGCGGTTCGGTAAGCCCACAATGCATCATCTAACTTTACCGACCAATCTTTTCTGGATTTTCCGACCACTTTTTCTAAAATTCTCTTTATTTCTCTATTTGACAATTTGACTTGTCCACAAGTCTGTGGATGGTAAGGAGTGGATATCTTATGTAAAACCTCATAGTGACGCAGGGCTTTTTCCATTATCTTATTGCAAAAATGTGAACCCCCATCACTAATAATTACTCTCGGAACTCCAAACCTAGAGAAAATATTCTTCTTAATGAACCTAAGCACAACCTGTGCATCATTGGTTCGGGTCGGAATTGCCTCCACCCATTTGGAGACATAGTCCACAGCAACCAGAATGTATTCGTTGGAGAACGACTTAGGGAAGGGTCCCATGAAGTCGATACCCCAAATGTCAAATAATTCCACAATTAGAATGTTCGTCAAAGGCATGCCAGCTTTTGCGGAGAGACCTCCACTCCTTTGACATTTGTCACACCTTTTGACATATTCCTTAGAATCCTGAAAGATAGTTGGCCAGTAAAAGCCACTCTGTAATACTTTTGCTGCGGTACGGGAGGCACCATGATGGCCTCCATAATAAGAATCGTGGCAGTGCCACAAGAGCCTTTCTTGCTCGGATTCAGGCACACAGCGCCTGATTACTCCATCTATGCCTATTTTAAACAAAAATGGATCATCCCAAAGAAAAACTTTACTATCATGAAAGAATTTTTTTCTCATTTGGGATGTCTAACCATCCGGTACCACTGAGGCACTTTTAAAGTTTGCCATGTCAGTGTACCATGGCCCAGTCATAATGGCCATTAATTTTTCGTCTGGAAATTCTTCTTTTATCAAGATAGAATCCGACTCAACTTCCAGACGAGACAATTGGTCTGCAACTGAGTTCTCTACTCCTTTTTTGTCTCGTATTTCTAAGTCAAACTCTTGGAGTAACAGAACCCACCTAATCAGTCTCGGTTTGGACTCTTTTTTAGCTAGTAAATACTTGATTGCCGAGTGGTCTGTATATACAATGACTTTGGCACCAATCAAGTATGCACGAAATTTATCAAATGCATACACCACAGCAAGCATTTCTTTTTCAGTCGTGGTGTAATGTATTTGATTTTCATTTAACACTTTACTAGCATAATAAATCATATGAGTTAATTTCTCTTTTTTCTGACCCAATACAGCTCCGATTGCAAAGTCACTTGCATCACACATCAATTCAAACGGTAAAGACCAGTCGGGTGATGCAAGGATCGGAGCTGAAGTCAAACTTTGTTTCAATTTTTCAAATGCCTTGACACAGTTTTCATTAAATGCAAACACCTGATCTTTCACAAGCAAATCGGTCAAAGGCTTAGCTATTTTTGAAAAATCTTTTATGAATCTTCTATAGAACCCAGCACATCCCAGAAAACTCCTTACTCCTTTCACATTGATCGGAGGAGGAAGTTTTTCAATAATTTCAATTTTTGCTCGGTCCACCTGCATGCCCTCAGCAGAAATCCTATGGCCAAGGACTATCCCTTCCTTAACCATAAAGTGGCATTTCTCCCAGTTAAGAACGAGATTAGTCTTTTGACATCTCAGTAGCACCTTAGCTAGGTTGCTGAGGCATGTGTCAAAACTACTCCCAAATACCGAGAAGTCATCCATGAATACCTCAATAAATTTCTCTACCATATCCCCAAAAATTGCCAGCATGCACCTTTGGAAGGTTGCTGGAGCGTTGCACAAGCCGAACGGCATGCGCCTGTATGCAAAAATTCCATAGGGACATGTGAAGGCAGTCTTTTCTTGATCCTTCGGGTCAACCACAATTTGGTTATAACCCAAGTACCCATCAAGAAAACAATAGTACTCATGTCCTGATAACCTCTCAAGCATTTGATCAACAAACGGAAGGGGGAAATGGTCCTTCCGAGTAGAGTTATTTAGCCTTCTGTAATCAATGCACATCCTCCAGCCTGTAGTTGGCCGAGTGGCAATGATTTCACCCTGGTCATTTCTTACAGTCGTCATTCCTCCCTTCTTGGGCACCACTTGGACTGGGCTAATCCAAGTGCTGTCCGAGATCGGGTAAATGATTCCCGCATCAAGAAGCTTGACCACTTCCTTTCTCACTGCTTCCTTCATAATGGGGTTCAGTCTGCGTTGTGGCTGAACAACAGGGGAATAGTCATCCTCCATCAGGATTTTATGCATACAAAAAGATGGACTGATTCCCTTCAAGTCAGAAATGTTCCAGCCAATGGCAGATTCATGAGCCTTTAATACCCCAACTAGTTTATTCTCATCCTCTTCTTTTAAGTCGGAATTAATAATTACAGGATGAGTGTCATTTCCTCTCAGGAAAACATATTTCAGATGAGAAGGTAAAGGTTTTAAATCACATTTTTCTTCCAAAAATTCCTTTCCTTTCTCATCTTCAGTATTTTCCAAATCATTTTTCTTTTCTAAATCACCTACTTCTAAAACTTCCAGTAGGTCCAGTATTTCCGAGTGAGAGTCAATTGACTCGGTCTCAGAATCAAAGTCATCCTCTAGAAAAGTTTGTAAAACCTCTTCCTTAGTTTTTAGCAGTAAGGGAGTCTGGTAATTTTCAACCTCTTCAATCATTAGGCAATCCATCCGTTCAGTCGGATGTTTCATAGAATTGAAGACATTAAAAATTACTTGTTCCTCCTGAACTCTCAGCATGAGTTCACCCTTTTCCACATCAATCAATGCTCTACCAGTAGCTAGGAAGGGTCTACCTAAGATCAAAGGGATCTCTCGGTCAGCTTCCATATCCAACACTATGAAGTCTGCTGGGAAGATGAATTTATCAACTTTCACTAACAAATCTTCCAGCATGCCTTGGGGATATTTAATGGACCTGTCAGCCAACTGTAAGGACATGCGAGTCGGTTGCAAGTCATTAATTCCCAGTTTTTTCATTAAAGATAAAGGCATCAGGTTTATACTGGCTCCTAGATCACAGAGAGCACTTCCTACATGAATATCCCCTATTGCACACGGTATTGTGAAAGATCCAGGATCCTCTAGCTTTTGGGGAAGTTTCTTTTGAATGATTGCGCTACACTCTTGAGTGAGAGTAATCATTTCATCCCCCCTAAGCTTCCTCTTCTTAGACAATAGTTCTTTTAAAAATTTTGCATAAGAAGGCATCTCCTGCAATGCCTCAACAAAAGGGATATTAATGTGAAGTTTTTTAAAGACCTCTAAGAACCTAGCAAACTTCTGCTCCTCTATTTGCTTTTTAAACCTGTGCGGAAATGGAGCATTCCTCAGTTTTTCAGGAGTCAGCTTAGAAGCTTCCTCCAGGATCAAATCAACCTTTTTCTTTTTCTTTTGATGGACTTTATTTTCTTTTTCTTTTTCTGATTCATTCTTATTTTCTACTTCATCTTTATTATCCTACTCGGTTTCTTGTATTATTTCTTTTCCTTTTTCTGAACCTATTTCTTGACTCGGAGATGGAGAAATAATTTTTCCACTCCTAGTAATTATGGCCTTGCAATGTTCCCTTGGATTTACCTCGGTATCTCCAGGGAAATTGCCTGCTTGCCTCTCAGCTAATTGTTTAGAAAGCTGTCCTACTTGATTTTCTAAATTCCTTATGGATGCTTCCTGATTCTTAAAACTGGCCTGAGTGGCCTGGATAAACTGAGAAAGTACATTCTCGAGTTCGGATTTTTCTTTAACAAGAGGGTGGGAAGGTTGTTGTGGTTTATTTGTGGGTTGACTCGGTGGGATATTCTGATTCAGATGTGGACCTTTCTACCAGGAAAAATTGGGGTGGCTCCTGTAATTAGAATTAAAAGAATTAGAAGGATAATTCCTTTGATACTGTTGCTGCCCCATATAATTCACTTGCTCGGAAGGCACAACTGGATCATACATTCCATTTTCATGGTCTCCACCACAAAAATCACAACTGATCATAGAAACTTGGCTCGGCTTTTGGAGTTCTGAAATTTGAATGCTTAATTTTTCCAAAGCCTGAGTCATTAATTTGCTCTGAGCCAGATAAGCATCTTGTGCTTCTAGTTCTAATATTCCTCTCCTAGGGACTTGGTTTCTCTCACTAATCAGGCATTCATTAGAAGCCATCATATCAATCAGCTCTATAGCTTCTTCTACAGTTTTAGTTGTTAATGAGCCTCCAGCCGAGGCATCTATCAAGACTCTGGTAGCTGGCCTGACACCATTATAGAAAATAGTCACCTGCTGTACATCGGAAATCTGATGATGAGGACATCTCCTCAGACTTTCTTTATACCTATCCCATGCTTCCATCAAGGACTCACCTTCCCTTTGCTGAAAACATGTGATTTCATTACGCAGCTTTGCATATTTAGAAGGAGGAAAGTATTTAATCAAAAATTTCCTTTGCAAATCCTCCCAGGTAGAAATACTGCCTCTCGGTTGACTCTGCAACCAGGCTTTTGCTCGGTCCCTTAGAGAAAATGGAAACAACCTTAGTCGGATTGCCTCCTCAGGGACTCCATTCATTTTTACTGTATCACAAATTTGGAGGAAAGTTGCTAAATGTAAATTTGGATCTTCAACCTCACTTCCTCCGAATTGTTCATTTCTTACCAACTGCAGTAAAGCTGGTTTTAGTTCAAAATTGTTAGCTGCAATCGGTGGCCTAAGGATGCTAGCTTGCGATCCTTCTTCAGTCGGCCTGGAGTAGTCACCTAGTGTAACTCTCCTCTGTTCCATTTCTTTTTCTTCTTTTTGATTTTTCTCTTTCCTTAATCTACGTTCTAACAAATCGATGTCAGGATCAAAGAAGAAAGGTTCTCCTCTGCTCCTTGACTGCATACAACAATTGTTAACACGACAAAACAACTAACAGCTACGACTACTTGAAAAAATAACTACTAAGAAAAATACGTATTGACTGCACACAGAAACAAAAGCAAATGGTTCTGTCTAGTACCGGTCCAAGGATTGTTGATATTACTCAATAATCCCCGGCAACGGCGCCATTAACTTGATGTTGAAATCCCGAGTCATTAAATTGATGGTAAAATCTTAGTAAAATGAAATGTGACTCTCGGATTCACACTTATGGCAAGCGCACCAGTCGTTAAAATTGTAGTATATTTGATCGTCTCACAGGGATTGTGGTAAGTACCTCAATCTAGGACTAGTACAAGCTGAACAATAGAAAATACATGAAATTCATTCGGTTTTTATGGTTTTAGTGTTTTATAGTTGTTTTTATATTTTGAGAAACAGAGTTAAAGTGAAATGTGGAAAGTGATTAAAAGAAAATAGGTCAGGATTGCTTCGGCTCACAATTTCCTCAAGAAACATGCAATTAAGTATCATCGAACTTCACAATCTAGAGGACAATCCGCTTGTGGTTATTCCCTAATTCCTTAGGTGAAAAACACTAATCCTTAAGCAATGAACCTTAATTCCTTAAGTGCTCGATTAACCTAAGAATCTAATGCGAAATTGGAGGTTGAACTCTAACTATTCACCTAAATTGATTAGGCCTGAACTAGTTAGAAAGCTGGAAGTTACCTAAGCTTCAACCATGATTCCTCACTGGTGAAGTTCTTCATCCGTTCTGGATTTGTCAATCCAGCGATTCTGCTCCACTCCTCAGCTTGTTCGCCTCAAGATCTTCGAAGCCGATCTACTTGCTCACAGCTTCAAGATTCCATTGCTCACCTTCACAATCCCAACCTTAGGGATTTAGAACTCCATAGACTTTGGTTCCATCGAAGGATTGTGGAACGTCATGGAGGAGAGAGTTTAGAGAGATGAAAATGTAGTGAGAGATTGGAATTGGAAAAATGAATTTGTATTACGTTGCTCTGTATCTCTACACACACACGCCACTGCAAAAACAGAGTATGTACATCCTATTTATAAGTTTCTACCTAACTAACTTAACTGATAACTTCGGACAACTTAAGTTAACGACTAACACTACTTAATTACATAGTTTACAAAATAACTAACTAAATACAGCTCAGCTCTTAACAGGATCCAGCTCAACCTTAGCTAATGTACAGCTCAGCACCAGCTAATTGACAGCTCACTTCTTAAGTTAGCTTAAGGTTGCAGTAGTAGAGAAGAAGGCAATGGAAGCGGAACGGTACTGCACCAAGTGTGTTGTTGGAGGGAAGGAACAGTGTTTAAATTACTGCCTTGATGCTTCAGCTGCTGAGTATTCGCTTGGGCAGATTAAACTTCGCTTGAGCGAGTCCGGATTAACACTGCAGTGTTTCTTTCTCACTTGGGCGTTATGGCAAAACTTGGGCGAGGACGGTCTCTTAAAGTAATGCTTGAATGAGTCTGGATTTTACTAGGACGGATTAAATAATGACTAAGCACATCGGTTTCTTATGTAACATTCCGATCTTCTTCTCTTTTATAACTGGTGTCTTGGGAGTCTTCTTAAGTAAGCTTGGGCGTAGTCTTGCTTGGGCGGAGTCTTGCTTGGGCAGAGTCTTGCTTTTCTTAAGTGAACTTGGACCCTCGCTTGAGCGGATTTAACTCCCGCTTGGGCAGATTAATTATTAAATCGGTATTCTGTAGTTGGCACTCGGGTTCTTCATGCAGTATGAGTCCTTATTCTCTTTTGGAGTCAGTGTCTTTGAAGTCTCACTCAGTCGGTCTTTGGACTCTTTTCAGTCGGAATTGGGGAAGTCTCACTCGGATTTATCAAATCTCGCTCGGCTCTATAGGATTTCACTCAGAATTTTCTTCTTATCTCGAGTCCACCCTGTTCCTGCACCAATAAACAGCTACTTGCCTAGCATTTATACGCTGGCCGCTTAGTAAATTGTAAATACTTCAAAATTCCTTATTTAATTAAAATTTTCAATCGGTTTCTTACATAGATAACATACTTTTGAAATAATTAACTACAACATGAATTCTTATCAAATTATTAAATAATAATAATAAAACTAGACAATACTTAGTAAATTATGTTAAATAATCAGTGGAATAATTAAGTCTTTTCAAGACTTATCAATCACATGGTATTCATACTTATTCTTTTGGAATATATGACTCACTCTCCCATATTGTCTACTTTTTAGACTTGTGATGCAGGGCACTCATGGGTATAGTGAATCTTTTGAAGTACATTTTGATGAAGGAGGTAAATAGGTGTAGAGGAAATGCCTTGGCTGGCAAATCTAGATTTTTGTATAGCAAATAGTGTATATGTATGCTTATTTTTCTATCTAGATTGTAGTTTGATGATTTTGAGGGTCATGTACGAAAATTGGACCTTGGTGTGTACGGTCGATTTTCATTAATGTATGATAATGAACTATGATGCTTGTTAATGTTAAATTCTATGAACGAATGGTGTGTTTCATAATTTGTAGCATTTTATGAAGTTCATGTAAAGATGATTTAAATATCATGCATTAAATGAATGAGAATTGATCTTGATGTGTATAAATCATTGGATGAACTTTTAAATGCATGATGGAATGTATCTAACCAATTAGTATAGGCTAAAATGGTATAAAATGAGATTTGGTATGTTAAGTTGTGTCTTAAGAAGGGATACATGTCTTTGATGGGTGTGGGTGTTGATAAATGAAATTTTGTAGATGTTGGGCTATTGTTGTTGATAGCCTTTGAATCTAATGGATGTGGCTTAATGGGAAGGAATTCCCAAAGCCTAATAAATAATAAAAATGATGTCTATAACATGTCTAGTACATGTTAAGAAATTATAGATACGATTATGATTAAATAGAAATGAAATGATGTCTTAAATAGTTGATTGATTGGAATTCTATATGCATGTTAATGTAGGATCCGTTCCGAATGACAAGGCGGGTGCGTCTTATCAATCAGAATTCTTCTCTTGAGGTAGGAGAGGAGTCTTATGTTCTGAATGCATGAATTTGAATGGTATATGATTGCTATATGTGTTGATATGCAGGCTTGCCTTAGTTGGAGTGCTACATGATATTGTGTATGATGTTGATGAGATATTTTGGCAACATGCATGATGCATTTAGAATAATTTTGGTGTATTGTATGGTGGCATAAATTGTTGAGTATTATGTGGTGATACACATGTCCACCGTAAATGTATAATGAATGTGGATGATATTTGATAAAGAATGATTGAAGCCTTTGTATTAATGATGAAATCGAATGATGTGAATAAGAATTATCGAGAATGCCACACAAAGATTTAAATTAACAAGAATAACCAACAATCATGAATTCACTAAAAGCCTTGTGGTAACATTGGTGATGATGATGATGATGTATGATGAGTGGCATGTATAGGATGCATAGAGTGAGAAATGCATATGACTTGCATTTACATCCACGACATAGTGCATAGCCGCCGATGCTGGAACATAGGGGAGTTCCCTCGGCCGACCCTGTAGGAGGGTGGCTCGGTGCACGAGTGATAAGTGCTTTATAACATAATAAATTAGGTCTAGTTTGCTTAGGATTTTAATCATTATGCACTGTATTTCCTTTATTTATTGTGATTTTTGCTTTCTTTCCACTCTATTCTACTTGGGTATGTTATTTTGCAGAAATTAGGGTCAATAACAAGAGAAAAAAGACCATAAAGTGATAAAGAATCAAGAAGAACAAGCCCAAGTAGAAAGAATTCCCCTTTTTACACTGAAATCCGACTCAAAATGACCAAATCCGAGTAGGATGACTCAGAAAGGACCAAATCCGAGTGGAATGACTCAGAATGGAGCTTTGCCGAGTGGAATACTTTACTGTTAAAGCAGAATCCGAGTGGAAAGTTCCCTGTCAAAGCCATTTCGAGTGATAAATGGCTGACTCTGTTGGAGGTTCAATGCTGAAAAGGAATAAGTCTCGGTTGGAGGTGATTCTGAGTGGAAGATTCCCCGACTGCGTCCATTCCGAGTGAAAAAAGGGGACTGACTATGAATAGATGCTGTCCAAAGCTATTCTCCGAGTAAAAGGATTGCTGATTGAAGTGTCCGAGTGGGAGTTTTCTGATTGCAAATAATCCGAGTGAAGAAATGCTGATTGAAACAAGTCTGAACTGTTTTTCTGTGCAAAACTGCCTCTGATTGGAAAACTCCCAAGTGGTCAAAACTGTTGTCCGAGCAAAAGAAGCCACTGAAAGAGCAACTGTTGAATAAGGAGGTTTCCGAGTGGTTTTGTAACATCCCGATTTAAAACGAATTACCGAGTAAAATTGAGCCATTAGAATAATTATGAAAGTGGAGAGTTACTTGTCAATTTTATATAATTTAATTAGTTCAACTTTGGAAATGATGGCTGAGTAATTGTGATAGCTGGCCGCTTGTGTGTGGTGGGTGTCGTGAGTGGACTGCCAATTCATGCCTTCCCACCCCACTTCTCTTCTCTTCTCTTCATACATATATATATATATCCTGGCCACGGTTGACATGTATTCCTTTCAAAATTCCTCTTTTGCTACCTCTTTCTCCTAGTTTCTTCTTCTCTTCCTCGTCGTTCTCCTTCTTCTTCCCTGTTCCCTGTTCTCTATTCTCCGTTTCTGGAAACCCACGAAGATGGTGCTGCAGAAGACTCAGAGTTCCTCCTGTTGGTGAAGGACGACCACCGAAGCAGAAGGGAGTAGCTTTCTGTTCCCGAGCCGATTGTAGAATACGACCGCGTCGAAGGGAGACTGAACAAGGCAAATAGACCAGCGTATCGAACGTCAGGAAACAGAGGAGCTTCCCGAGTCCCTTCTGTAGGTAGGGGGTGCTTGCATGTCAAATGCATGGTTCATGAACGGTACCGGGTGAATGTATTGCTTTAAGTGTGTGCATGTATCTATGACGATTGTGTGTGTGATGCATGATTGTTGATCCTTGGATTCCATGTGTATGTTAGTAGCATCTTGTTAATAGTTATACAATATTATGCATGCTAGTATGATTGACGAGTAAATGTAGGAACTATGTGGAATCGGTTTCTACCTTGATGGTTACAAAGAATGCGTCAGATGAGTGATGATGCTTGCTGACAGAACGCATAAGCTACATATGTAGGAATGGGGTGACCCGTGGAAGGTCAGGAACCCCGAAAGAATGATTTCCAGCTACAGGCCTTGGCTAGATCCTGTGAGGGCTCGTGGTAGCCGTGGGAGCTAGAGATAAGTCTCGAGACGTCAATGGGAGACCGATACCACGCAGAAAGAGCTAATGGACGAGAGGCCAGTAAGGGGGACCTGTAACTGAAAGTCACTGCCTAAGTTGGATCCGCAGGCATGCATGTAGATATGATGATGATTAGGATAGTACGCGTGGTATGACTTGGGGCGATATGAATGAATTCCGAGTGAGTCGATGCATATGATTGTGTGAATGAGAATGAAGTTCACGTAATATGTATGTGAGTGTATGCTATTGCTATTATTCTAATCTGTATGGCCTTATTTTAATCTGAATGCGACCGAGTGATCATGGGTGTGCGTACTGATTCTGATACCGAGTCCTTGACTGTCATTTTATATGTAAATGCTCACCCCTACTGTGGCTATACTTTTCAGTGAATGTCTCTCGGAATGAAGGATGAAGGAGGAGCTGAATGCCGAGTGAAGTGCTGGTGCACTGTGGAAATTATGTGTTCACGTATATGCCTCGTTAAGCCTTGGCCGGCTCGTATTTCAGTCGTAGTCTCTTATACTAGAACTTGAACCCTCTTGGGTAGAAGTCGTGACCTTGTGCCTGTAATTATTTATATCCTTTTATACCTATCATACTGCGTGTTGCTCTATCTTGCGTGAATGATCCGAGTAATATGTGTATATGTACTTACTGAGTGTGTGAGGTTGGTATGGCCATGGGTAGAAATGGGATTAAGAGTTGATGGGGAAGTGAGACAATGATTTATTCTGAGTTCCGAAGAGTTTAGGTATTACCGAGTGAATGAGAGCACGGATCACCGAGTGAGGGTCGATCTAGGTACTTCCCGAGTGATAACTGTTAAGATTTTTCGAGAGTAGAATAATTAATAATTACCGAGTGAGAATCCGCCGAGTGAAGGTTTCCCGACAGAAAGGCGTCACCTAAGGCTTTAAGTGGACCCCGTTGTATCAGATTATTAGTAGTAAGGGGATCTGAGTGAATCTTGACTTAACAGGATAGCTAAAGCGGAAAAGTCATGGTTACCGAGTGAAAAATAAGTGAATAATCCAAGTAGGGTAGAGCCTAAGTATTTTCGAGTGGTACCTGGTTGGGAAAGATTCTGAGTGAGGGAGTTTATGGAATCCGAGTGGAGGACCCTCATTTCCCGAGTGGAACCCTGGAGTGATCCTCTTCTGAGAGAGGAGTTAGTGTAGTGGTTTAGGGTGGAACGGAATCTAAGTGTATGATAATCCGAGTGAATGATGTAAATTCTGAGTGGGTGAGGATCTGTATTCCGGGTGGTTAAGATGAGACTAACTCTGAGTGGGGGTTGACTTCATGATTTCCTGAGCGAACAAGATGTCATATGCCGAGTGGAATAGCTATCATTTTCCAAGTGAATGAGTCGTGTGATAACTCTGGGTTCCGAGTGTCTGTATAGCTGAGCGTAGTTTCTCGCTCAGCGAATGAAGGATTCGCCGCAGCGAGTGCACGTTGTCGTATGATCCGCCTGAGCGTTTCTTCTCCGCTGGCAGCCTCTGAGTTGGTTTTATTCCTCTTGCCTCCCTTCCACTATTCTTTCTTGTCGGTTCTCCTTGGTTTATTTGGGAAAAATTTCCTCAGTTTTATTTAATTATTTATTTACTAAATTAGGGTGTCTCATTTTGGTATCAGAGCAGACCGAAAAGTCCAAGGCCAAGGTGTGCTTACCGAGTGTAAGCGGTTGTATGTGTTATGACCGAGTGGACATCATTATTCTGATATTATGATTGAATATGATTGATGTTGAGATATTGATTTGGGAATAGGAGGTAACTTCTCTCCTGGTTCGATTGATTGCATGATGTATATATATATATAAATGGTATAATGTGCTATAATCAGTGGGTATGGGGATGAGATTCGATCGGAAAAGTGTAACCTTGTAAACTTATCCTTGAAGGGGTGCTAATTTCAGGATAAGTTATGGCGAATCGTCAAAGCATGGAAGCCATAGCCACGGCATTCCAACGTTTTGCTGACGTATTTGAGAGGCAAGGCCAGCCTCGAGCTGAAGAAGGCCAAGTGTTGGACCGCTTCCTGAAGAGGAAGCCGAGTGAATTTCAAGGAGGATGTAACCTTGAGGCAGCTTACAAATGGACTCAAGAGTTAGAAAGGATTTTTGGGGGCCTCCACTGCGCCGAGGCCCAGAAGGTGGAGTGCACGGTGTACATGCTCAGAGACGAAGCAGAGAACTGGTGGAAGATAGCCAGAAACTGACTGACTGACGATGATACCCAGCTGACGTGGGAAAATTTCAAGACATGCTTCTTAGAGAAGTACTTCCCCGACACAGTAAGGAGTCGGAAGGAATTGGAGTTTATGGAGCTGAAACAGGGTTCCATGTCTGTAGAAGAATATGCGGCCAAATTTGAAGAGTTGTGTCTGTTTTATCCACCCTTCCAACAACCCGGGACTGAGAGTTCCAAATGCCTCAAATTCGAGAATGGACTGAGATCGGACATCAAAAGGGCTTGCAGATATCAGGAAATTAGGAGCTTTCCAGTGCTGGTGAATAAATGCAGGATCTTTGAAGAAGACGACAAGGCCCACTCGGGCCAGAACAGTAGGGCAGGTCCCTCCTTGAGGCCTCAACAGTCACGCTTTAAGAGGCCAGGTAACATTGGAAGAAATGGACCCTTTACTAGATATAAGGATCGCAGTAACCAAGGGAGACAGATGAGTGGACGTCCAAAATATGGCAAGTGTTTTAAGTGTGGTGGCGACCACTTCACTCAGAATTGCGATAGTGAAGATGTCAAGTGTTTTCATTGCAAAGAGAAGGGGCACATTCGCCCTGACTGCCCCCAACTCTGTCCAGCAAGTGCCAATGTACGCCAAGGAGGCTTCCAAGAGAGGATCCGTGGAAATGATGGTCAAAGTTCGGGGGGCGGAAGCCTCAGAGCCAGAGGAAATATGATGTTTGCCCCAAACAACCGAAGGAGAAACACCGACCAACCCGCTGCTGGAAGAGTCTACGCCATCAGTGCTGAGGAAGCAGCACAAACGAACGACTTAGTGCAGAGTAAGTGCCTACTCGGTAAATATACACTTAGTGTAATTTTTGATTCTGGAGCCACCCACTCCTTCATAGCTGATGATTCTGTAAGACGTTTGAGATTACCGACTGTGGATATGAACCGGACCTTGGAAGTGGCCAACCCGACTGGCCCTAAGGTGTTGACATCATCGATGTGTAAAGACATAACGTTTGTATTGGGCGATCGGAGTTTTACCTTTGATCTGGTGTGCGTACCTCTGAAGGACCTTGACATGGTACTCGGTATAGATTGGCTCTCAGCTAACAAGGTGTTGGTGGACTGCAGAAACCAGAGGATAATCTTTCCGAGGCAGAACCATGAGGACCACACGGTACAAGGTATAGCTCAGCTGTTTATGATGCTTTGTTTAACTGAGGGTGAGAGTAGAGCCCGAGTGAATGATATTCCAACTGTCTGTGAGTTCCCAGAGGTGTTTCCGGAAGATGTGTCAGGTGTCCCTCCGAGTAGAGAAGTCGAATTCTCTATAGACCTGATCCCTGGAGCCGAGCCAGTCTCCAGTGCACCTTATAGAATGTCCCCAACAGAATTGACTGAGCTGAAAAAGTAGGTGGATGAGTTACTCAGAAAATAATTCATTAGGCCGAGTGTGTCACCGTGGGGCGCACCTGTACTACTTGTTAAGAAGAAGGATGGCAGCATGAGACTATGCATAGACTACCGACAGCTAAACAAACTCACGATTAAGAACCGATACCCGTTGCCCAGGATCGACGATCTGATTGACCAACTGCGTGGTGCTTCAGTCTTCTCGAAGATCGATTTACGGTCGGTATACCACCAAATCCGGGTGAAGGACTCGGATATTCCCAAGACTGCCTTTAGGACTCGGTATGGCCACTACGAGTATGTAGTGATGCCGTTCGGTGTAACAAATACACCTGCCATATTCATGAATTACATGAACAGCATATTCCACCCGTACTTAGATCGATTCATAGTAGTTTTTATTGATGATATCTTAGTCTACTCCAAGACCTCTGATGAGCATGAAGAACACCTCCGAGCGGTACTTCAAGTTTTGAAGGAGAAACAGCTATTTGTAAAATTTTCAAAGTGTGATTTCTGGATGGATAAGATCCACTTTCTCAGACATGTGATTTCCAAGGAGGGTGTCTCGGTAGACCCTTCAAAGGTAACAGCTATAATGGCATGGGAGAGACCCGAGTCGGTCTCGGAGATAAGGAGCTTTATGGGCCTGGCTGGTTATTATAGGCGGTTTATTGAAGGTTTTTCTAAGCTCGCTTTGCCACTGACTAAATTGACCCGGAAAAATGTTCCCTTCGTGTGGAGTTCCGAGTACGAGAGCAGTTTCCGAGAGCTAAAAGACAAATTGACGACCGCTCTAGTATTGGCATTGCCTAACTTACAAAAGAGCTTCGTGGTTTATTGTGATGCATCAGGACTCGGATTGGGATGCGTGCTGATGCAGAAAGACCGAGTGATAGCTTATGCCTCTCGGCAATTGAGGCCTCACGAACAGCATTACCCGACTCATGACTTGGAATTGGCAGCCACGGTCTTCGCGTTAAAAATATGGAGGCACTACTTGTACAGTTCTAAGTTCGAAGTTTACAGCGACCACAAGAGCCTTAAATATTTATTCGACTAGAAGGAGCTGAACATGAGGCAGAGGAGATGGATGGAATTTTTAAAGGATTATGACTTCGAACTGAAGTACCATCCGGGTAAGGCAAACGTTGTGGCCGACGCGTTGAGTCAGAAATCCCTCTATATAGCAGTGATGATGGTGAAGGAAGTGGAGTTGTTGGAACGGTTCCGAGACATGAACTTGCAGGTTGACATTCCCTCTTCTCGGAAAATGACAATCGGTACGTTGAGAATTGCCAATGAATTCCTGAAATCCGTGTACAAGCAGCAGCAGTCAGATTCCTACTTGGCTGAAATGAAGGAGACTTGGGCCAAGGGAAAGGATTTGTCCTTGATCGAGGGATCGGATGGAATCTTCCGAGTGAAAAAGAGAATATATGTACCGGGTGGAGGAGAATTAAGGAGAATGATGCTTGATGAAGCCCACAAGAGCCTACTCAGTATTTACTCGGGTACCACGAAGATGTACCAGGATCTAAGGACACGATTCTGGTGGCCCGGATTAAAGAGGAATGTGGCAGAATATGTGGCTCGGTGTATCACTTGTCAAAAATCGAAAGTCGAGCACCAGAAGCCGTATGGTGCATTGCAACCCCTGGAGATTCCCGTATGGAAATGGGACTCAATTGCCATGGACTTTGTCATGGGATTGCCAAAAAACCGAGCGGGCCATAATGCGATTTGTGTCGTTGTTGACCGACTGACGAAGGGTGCACACTTCCTACCTGTGAACATGAAGTACCCGTTGCATAAGTTAGCTCGGATTTACATTCGCGAAATTGTTCGACTACATGGTATACCGACTTCTATCGTATCAGATAAGGATCCAAGGTTCACGTCCCGGTTTTGGACCAGTATGCACCAGGAAATGGGTACTAAACTTTGGCTAAGTTCTGCCTACCACCCCAATCAGATGGACAATCCGAGCGAACGATCCAAAGCTTGGAGGACTTGCTGAGGGCGTGTGTGTTGGAGCACGGTGGAGATTGGGAGCAGTACCTTTCCCTGATCGAGTTTACATACAACAATAGCCACCACAACAGTATTGGCATGGCGCCCTACGAAGTACTATATGGTCGAAGATGCCGAACCCCACTCTGCTGGTCGGAAACAGGTGAGAGTCTACTATTAAGACCAGAAATTGTGAAGCAGACTTCAGAACAGATCCAAGTGATAAGGGAAAAGATGAAGGCGTCTCAGGATAGGCAGAAGAGCTACCATGATAAACGAACCCAACCACTGGAGTTTTCAGTCGGAGACAGAGTGTTTCTAAAGACTTCAACAAGCAAGGGGGTCGGGCGAGCCTTGAAAGGGGGAAAGCTGAGCCCCCGATACATTGGGCCTTATAAGGTATTAGAGCAGATCGGCCCCGTGGCATACCGAATAGCATTACCGACTCACTTATCCCGGTTGCATAACGTGTTTC
The DNA here is from genome assembly GCA_037962975.1 of Clitoria ternatea. Taxonomy (NCBI): domain Eukaryota; kingdom Viridiplantae; phylum Streptophyta; class Magnoliopsida; order Fabales; family Fabaceae; genus Clitoria; species Clitoria ternatea. The sequence goes on from CM075669.1 coordinate 187,205,575, forward strand.
ATGTGTCTCAATTAAGGAAGTACTTACACGATTCCACTCACACGATGCCGGATGATGAAGTGGAGATTAAAGAGGACCTGACCACTGTGACTATACCGACTAGAATAGTGGACCGATCGGTAAAGCGTTTAAGCAGTAAAGATATGCAACTGGTTGAGGTAGAGTGGCAGCAGGACGGGTATACCTCTTATACCTGGGAATGCGAGGATGCCATGAGGCTGCAGTACCCCGAGTTGTTTGATCAAGGTGAGTTACCGATTGAATTTCGAGGACGAAATTCTTTTGAGAGGGGGAGAACTGTAACATCCCGATTTAAAACGAATTACCGAGTGAAATTGAGCCATTAGAATAATTATGAAAGTGGAGAGTTACTTGTCAGTTATAATTAATTTAATTAGTTCAACTTTGGAAATGATGACTGAGTAATTGTGACAGCTGGCCGCTTGTGTGTGGTGGGTGTCGTGAGTGGACTGCCAATTCACGCCTTCCCACCCCACTTCTCTTCTTTTCTTTTCATACGTATATATATATATATATATCCTGGCCACGGTTGACATGCATTCCTTTCAAAATTCCTCTTCTGCTACCTCTTTCTCCTAGTTCCTTCTTCTCTTCCTCGTCGTTCTCCTTCTTCTTCCCTGTTCCCTGTTCTCTATTCTCCGTTTCTGGAAACCCACGAAGACGGTGCTGCAGAAGACTCAGAGTTCCTCCTGTTGGTGAAGGACGACCACTGAAGCAGAAGGGAGTAGCTTTCTATTCCCGAGCCGATTGTAGAATACGACCGTGTCGAAGGGAGACTGAACAAGGCAAACAGACCAGCGTATCGAACGTCAGGAAACAGAGGAGCTTCCCGAGTCCCTTCTGTAGGTAGGGGGTGCTTGCATGTCAAATGCATGGTTCATGAACGGTACCGGGTGAATGTATTGCTTTAAGTGTGTGCATGTATCTGTGACGATTGTGTGTGTGATGCATGATTGTTGATCCTTGGATTCCATGTGTATGTTAGTAGCATCTTGTTAATAGTTATACAATATTGTGCATGCTAGTATGATTGACGAGTAAATGTAGGAACTATGTTGAATCAGTTTCTACCTTGATGGTTACAAAGAATACGTCGGATGAGTGATGATGCTTGCTGACAGAACGCATAAGCTGCATATGTAGGAATGGGGTGACCCCTGGAAGGTCAGGAACCCCGAAGAATGATTTCCAGCTACAAGCCTTGGCTAGATCCTGTGAGGGCTCGTGGTAGCCGTGGGAGCTAGAGATAAGTCTCGAGACGTCAATGGGAGACCGGTACCACGTGGAAAGAGCTAATGGACGAGAGGCCAGTAAGGGGGACCTGTAACTGAAAGTCACTGCCTAAGTTGGATCCGCAAGCATGCATGTAGATATGATGATGATTAGGATAGTACGCGTGGTATGACTTGGGGCGATATGAATGAATTCCGAGTGAGTCGATGCATGTGATTATTTGAATGAGAATGAACTTCACGTAATATGTATGTGAGTGTATGCTATTGCTATTATTCTAATCTGTATGGCCTTATTTTAATCTGAATGCGACCGAGTGATCATGGGTGTGCGTACTGATTCTGATACCGAGTCCTTGACTGTCATTTTATATGTAAATGCTCACCCCTACTGTGGCTATACTTTTCAGTGAATGTCTCTCGAAATGAAGGATGAAGGAGGAGCTGAATGCCGAGTGAAGTGCTGGTGCACTGTGGAAATTATGTGTTCACGTATATGCCTCGTTAAGCCTTGGCCGGCTCGTATTTCAGTCGTAGTCTCTTATACTAGAACTTGAACCCTCTTGGGTAGAAGTCGTGACCTTGTGCCTGTAATTATTTATATCCTTTTATACCTATCATACTGCGTGTTGCTCTATCTTGCGTGAATGATCCGAGTAATATGTGTATATGTACTTACTGAGTGTGTGAGGTTGGTATGGCCATGGGTAGAAATGGGATTAAGAGTTGATGGGGAAGTGAGACAATGATTTATTCTGAGTTCCGAAGAGTTTAGGTATTACCGAGTGAATGAGAGCACGGATCACCGAGTGAGGGTCGATCTAGGTACTTCCCGAGTGATAACTGTTAAGATTTTTCGAGAGTAGAATAATTAATAATTACCGAGTGAGAATCCGCCGAGTGAAGGTTTCCCGACAGAAAGGCGTCACCTAAGGCTTTAAGTGGACCCCGTTGTATCAGATTATTAGTAGTTAGGGGATCTGAGTGAATCTTGACTTAACAGGATAGCTAAAGCGGAAAAGTCATGGTTACCGAGTGAAAAATGAGTGAATAATCCAAGTGGGGTAGAGCCTAAGTATTTCTGAGTGGTACCTGGTTGGGAAACATTCCGAGTGAGGGAGTTTATGGAATCCGAGTGGAGGACCCTCATTTCCTGAGTGGAACCCTGGAGTGATCCTCTTCTGAGAGAGGAGTTAGTGTAGTGGTTTAGGGTGGAACGGAATCTAAGTGTATGATAATCCGAGTGAATGATGTAAATTCTGAGTGGGTGAGGATCTGTATTTCGGGTGGTTAAGATTAGACTAAGTCTGAGTGGGGGTTGACTTCATGATTTCCTGAGAGAACAAGATGTCATATGCCGAGTGGAATAGCTATCATTTTCTGAGTGAATCAGTCGTGTGATAACTCTGAGTTCCGAGTGTCTGTATAGCCGAGCGTAGTTTCTCGCTCAGCGAATGAAGGATTCGCCGCAGCGAGTGCACGTTGTCGTATGATCCGCCTGAGCGTTTCTTCTCCGCTGGTAGCCTCTGAGTCGGTTTTATTCCTCTTGTCTCCCTTCCACTATTCTTTCTTGTCGGTTTTCCTTGGTTTATTTGGGAAAAATTTCCTTAGTTTTATTTAATTATTTAATTATTTATTTACTAAATTAGGGTGTCTCAGGTTTCATTCGGAGAAGATGGCATTCTCAAGCGGTACAAGGCATTTCCGAGTAGTGTCTGATCAAGCAAGAAAATATCTGACCGGAAATAAATCACACTCGGGCAGACTCTCAAGTTTCACACTAAGCCCGAGTGAGAAGTCTCCAAGGAAGACATCCGAGTGAGTTGGGACAGAAAGTTGCATTTCCGAGCAAAGCAAGGCTCAGACATGGGAAGAACTCCTATCAGCCAGATTCCAGAGTCTTTCAAGCTCCAATTTTCTGAGTGAAAGACAAAGCCATCTCCGATTCCCGAATGGATTAATTGACGACTGAAATAAATTCCGAGTGGAAATCAACTCAGACTTCCGAGTGAAGGTGTCTGATTTTATCATTTGAATGAGTAAAGGAAGGTGTCCGAGTGTATTCCTGAGCAAATCCGAGCAAGGTCTCTCCAAGTGGTTCAATTCCAGAGACATATCCGAGTGAAACAGTGAAAGAAGAATTCTCGCTTGAGCGAGCCTTTCTCCGCTTGAGCGAGATTATCACAAAATGGTTTCCTTCAACAAACGCTTAAGCGAAATAAATTCTCGCTTGAGCGAAGGATGGACAGTGACCTACTGGAGTGTTTTCACTTAAGCGAGAAACTCTCGCTCAAGCGAAATGAAGAGAAAATTTAGCATCAGGGGTCCTCACAGCACAACACCGACTCCATCCAACCCCTCAGCTGTAACACCGACCGGTTCTTCTCCACAACGTCCAGCAACCCAAACACCGGATCAACCTTCCATCCATTCACTCCAATACTGGCTCCATCCATTCACACCGGATCAACCCTCCATCCACTCACACCGGCCACAATCAACTCAACACCGGATCAACCCTCAAACCACTCCTTCCAATTCTTCACAGCCAACACCGGATCAACTCCAAACACCGGATCATTCTACACCGACCCCTCAAACCACAACACCGGATCAAACTATAACACCGTCCAATTCCAACTTAACACCGTCCAGTTCTCCATCCAACAACAACGCCGACTCTCCTCAAGCCATAACATCGTCCCCTCTCCTTTGAACACCGCCAGACTCCTCTCCTACCAACACCGCCCAGCAACACACTCTCTTCACACCATCTAGAAACCAGCACCTTCCAGCAAGCTATCACTCGGTCTTGTGGAAAAACAGCACTTTTCCACTCGGAATTTCTCCACCTGCACCAATCATCACTAAATCCAAGCACCGAATTATTGGAAATATTAAAATACGTAAATTGGAAACAAGTTGGCACAGCTGGAACTCACATGCACCGAAAGTTTCTTCCACTTGCAATTTTAACGCGTTTTCTTAGCTGGATTCCTCTATTCCTTCGCCTATAAAAACAGGAGCAGCTAATCCAACATCCATCAGCGAATTCCCATCCTTTCTCTTCGTTCCTTTCTCTTTTTTTCTCTTTAGTTTTCTTCTTTTTCCCTTTTTCTTTCTCTGTTCATTTTTCTTCTCTTTCTTTTTATTTTCTTTTCTTTCTTTTATTTTGTAAGAGTGGTAAGGGCTGTAAAAGTGAGAATTCCAATTTGTAATTGGTGGAGAAATTATTGCAACAAGGAAATACAGTGGTAAAATTATTCTGAGCTTTTGGAGAAACCCGTAAGTCTTTATTTTTACCATGACTTGTATGTTTTATTTTTCCATCATTTATATGAATTTGAATTATTTCATGAGTAACTAAATTAATTATCTTGGGATGAAAGGGGTGTGATAATATTTTATTGTTAATATTATTTTGACTTGGAATTAAATAAATTTCTGTTTTCCATTTAGTTCAATTATACTCAATTCTTTTAGTGATTCCTAACAAGAACCTAAATGATAAAACTATGTACTTGCGGGTATATTAGTAAGTTTAGGTAATAAATAGAATCGAGAGATTTATTTTTACCGAAAAGCTTTGAACTAAACCTAAGATTTTTGAGATGCTTTTTGTGACCTCGGTAAAACCGTGAAAGTAATCAAAATTCTTTTGAGGAAATAAAAGGGATTTTCATAAAACGATAATGGGCCTTTCTGAGGATTAAGCAGCGCTTTCCATAGGTTAGGTACATTAATAGGATTCGGAGAGGAACATATTAATTAGCTTTTGGAAAATTCACCTTGGAAAACTTAATTCGATTCTTATTTATGAAAAGTTAAAATTCATTAACATAAAATAGAGTCTTAATCTCCCGAAATCCCAAGATACTCTCAACTCTGATTTTTTTTAAGTGTCAAGTAAATTTTGTTTCTAAATTTAGATTTTTAAATTGTGTTTTATTTTACAAAAACATTACAAATCAATTGTGTGGATAATTAAATTTTAATATGCCGGTACTTTGAACACAGTCCCTGTGGAGAACGATAATCTTTTATATTACGCGACATAACCCGTGCGCTTGCTTAAGCGAGAAGTCTTCTTTCACTGTTTCACTCGGATATGTCTCTGGAATTGAACCACTTGGAGAGACCTTGCTCGGATTTGCTCAGGAATACACTTGGACACCTTCCTTTACTCATTCAAATGATAAAATCATACACCTTCACTTGGAAGTCCGAGTTGATTTCCACTCGGAATTTATTTTAGTCGTCAATTAATCCATTCGGGAATCAGAGATGGCTTTGCCTTTCACTCAGAAAATTGGAGCTTGAAAGACTTTGGAATCAGGCTGATAGGAGTTCTTCCCATGTCCGAGCATTGCTTTGCTCGGAAATGCAGCTTTCTGTCCCAACTCACTCGGATGTCTTCCTTGGAGACTTCTCACTCGGGCTTAGTGTGAAACTTGAGAGTCTGCCCGAGTGTGATTCATTTCCGGTCGGATATTTTCTTGCTTGATCAGACACTACTCGGAAATGCCTTGTTCCGCTTGAGAATGCCATCTTCCCCGAATGAAACCACTCGGAAACCTCCTTATTCAATAGTTGTTTTTTCAGTGGCTTCTTCTGCTCGGACAACAGTTTTGACCACTAGGGAGTTTTCCAATAGGAGGCAGTTTTGCACAGAAAAATAGTTTAGACTTGTTTCAATCAGCATTTCTTCACTCGAATTATTTGCAATCAGAAAACTCCCACTCGGATTCACTTCAATCAGCAATCCTTTCACTCAGAGAATAGCTTTGGACAACATCTATTCAAAGTCAGTCCCCTTTTTTCACTCGGAATGGATGCAGTCGGGGAAGTTTCCACTCGGAATCACCTCTAACCGAGACTTATTCCTTTTCAGCATTAAACCTCCAACAGAGTCAGCCATTTATCACTCGGAATGGCTTTGACAGGGAACTTTCCAGTCAGATTCTGCTCCAACAATAAAGTATTCCACTCGGCAAAGCTCCATTCTGAGTCATTCCACTCGGATTTGGTTCTTTCTGAGTCGTCCTACTCAGATTTGGTCATTTTGAGTCAGATTTCAGTGTAAAAAGGGGAATTCTTTCTACTTGGGCTTGTTCTTCTTGATTCTTTATCATTTTATGGTCTTTTTTCTCTTGTTATTGACCCTAATTTCTTTAAAATAACATACCCAAGTAGAATAGAGTGGAAAGAAAGCAAAAATCACAATAAATAAAGGAAATACAGTGCATAATGATTAAAATCCTAAGTAAACTAGACCTAATTTATTGTGTTATAAAGCACTTATCAATGAGTAATTTTATTTTTCCCCTGTGACTCGATGTGTAAGTCACGAAGCCGCCCATGTATTGCTACGGGGAACTACATGTGGCCGACCCTTGTGGGGGGTGGCTTTTGATGAGCAGGTGACCCCGGTGGTCCTTGGGATCATAGCCTCCATGATTTAGATCTGGCCAGCCCGCAACACCATATGTCGAATATGTTGTATACCGTGGTCATGGTGAAAATGACCAGGTGTTGTAAGATGGGCGATGTGGTTTGGTACCAGTAAAATAATTGGTGAATGCATGCAAATTTAAGAATAAGTGTACACATTTTACTACTGTAGTAGGGTTATGATTAGATGATCATACTTGAGACCCACAATCGGTGTTATTATTCCCACAGTCAGATCTACAATTGTTGAAACATTCCATTGTGCATATGCATTAGCTTAAGAGCATGTACATATAGCAAGGAAGTATGCCAAGGGAGATGAGTTATGATAATGGATGTATTGGAGATAATATAATGTGTTAAGACAACATGAAGATATGAATACCAAATAGTAATTTGAGTAAAATAATTTATTATGTATTAGTCCAATGTTGCAAGACTTGATTATGTACATGCTAGTATACCTTGCTTGACTTAAAATGATGTTGAGTTATGTGTGTGATAAAGATATAATGAGAAATGAGGTGTTGTGTATATGCAAGTATACATGTTTGATGCATACGTACATAATCACATGGTATTCATATTCATCCCTTTGAAATGTATGACTCACTCTCCCATGTTGTCCATTTTTAGACTTGTGATGTAGAGCATTTACGGGAGGAGTGGATATTTTGAAGTGAATTTTGGTTGAGGAGGTAAATAGTGGTATAGAAATTGCCTTGGCCGGCAAAATCTAGATTTTTGTATAGCATATAGGATGTATGTATGCTTATTTTGTTATCTAGATTATAGATGATGATTTTGAGGGTCATGCAGGAAAATTGGACCTTAGTGTGTATGGCCAATTTTCATTTCTGACCCAAATGATGTAAGATGATGAATTATGATATTCGATAATGTTAATTCTTATGAATGAATGATGAGTATTGTGTCTTGTAGTACTTTATGGAATTTATGAGAAGATATGTTTAAATGATATGCATTGAATGAATGGTGATTGAATATGAAATGTATAAATGATTGGATGAGATTATATTTGCATGATTGAAGGGATATAATGCATTAAAATCGGTTAAAATAGCATGAATTGAAGTTTGAGGTAAAAGTTGTGAAAAACCAATGTATCTGCATAAGTTCTACAGAACTCACTCAAGCGAGTAGTAGTCTCGCCTGAGCGAGACCCTTGTGAAATATGGGTGTGGTCACTGGTCGAAATTCGCTCAAGCGAATAGCCTTCTTGCTCAACGAGACTCGGTTGGAATCAATGGTTGGTCACTGGACCATTTTCGCTTAGGTGAAATGGTTTGGGCTTGGGAGTCGCTCACGCGAGAGGGAAGGAAATTGGACACTGGATAATTTTCGCCCAGGCGAGCCTTGCCTCGCCCAAGCTAAAATCGGGTAGTGAGTCCCTGTTGTTGCAGGAGCAATCTCGCTCAAACGAGATGGAACTCGCTCAAGCAAGATTAGCTCCTGAGGCAACTCTCCTCCTTCGCTCAAGCGTCTCGCTAGCTCTCCCAAGTGTGGCCATCGAATCTCGCTCAAGTAAGATGAGGTTCACTCAAGCGAAGGGACCCCCTGATGTTCAAACTCTCCCTTGCTCAACATTCTTCCTGGCTTCACTCAAGCGTTACCATGTGTGCTCGCTCAAGTGAATGTGGCTCTCACTTGAGCGAGTAGCCTTCTGATGCCCCACTTGTTTTTGTTCCAAATAAATTTTCATTTCTTATGCCTCAAACCCTTACCATGCATCATCTTAAATGTGTTATTAGACATATTATGAATTATGGAACCTCATGAAATCCCTTCTCTTAAATTCAATCATACAACAATCAAATTAAATTAATTCTTCCGCTGTTTCTAATTGGAAATTTATTATGAAATCTTCTTTTAATCTACCCTCTCATATCTTCATATATGGGAGTGGCTTTTTATAGATCCAGGTGTTGAACTAGAAAGCTTCACCACTTATTCTTCTTTTCATTGAATAATGATTTTAAATTCGTGAAAAATTTACCCGTGTTTTCGGGGCGTCTCACTGAGGATCTTGTTTGTGGTGAGTGTGAAATCCTTGGTACTTCGGTATATGTTATATTCGATTCTGGTGCTACGCATTTATTCATTTCCAAGGATTGTGTGAGGCGCTTGAAGGTGCCTGTTTGCATGATGAGGGTTTCCATAATAGTGACTACACCGACCGGTGCTTGTTTGAGATCGGTGACTCGACGTGAGAATGTCAAGATGACTCTTGAGGGTCGAAAATTTTTTGTATCTCTCATGTGTTTACCCATGAAAGACCTGGACATTATTGTAGGCATGGATTAGTTATCCGCCAAAAAAGTCTTGGTGGATTGCCATAACAAGACGGTGATCTTCCCGACTTCTAATGTTGAAGGCTTTGGCCTACAAGGTATCTCTCAGCTTATCGTGATGTCTTGCATGGTTGATGGGAATGGTATTTGCCAATCTTGTGAAATCCCTGTTGTTTCTAAATTTTTTGACGTTTTTCCAGATGAGATTCCTAGATTGCCTCCTCCACATGAAGTGGAATTCTCTATTGATCTCATTCTTGGTGCTGAACCTATTTTTAGAGCTCTTTATAGGATGTCTCCTATAGAGTTGGCCGAATTAAAGAAGCAAGTTAAGGAATTACTTGAACGGGAGTTTATCAGCCCAAGTGTGTCTCCTTGGGGTGCTCCTGTGCTATTGGTGAAAAAGAAGGATGGAAGCATGATATTTTGCGTTGACTATTGCCAACTCAATAAGTTAACTATCAAGAACAAGTATCCTCTTCCTTGCATTGATGATCTTTTGGATCAATTAAAGGGTTCCGTTGTATTCTCCAAGATTGACTTGCGTTCCAGATATCACCAAATTCGGGTGAAGACCAAGGATATTCCTAAAACTGCCTTCCGAACACGTTATGGTCACTATGAGTATGTAGTGATGCCATTTGGGGTGACAAATGCTCCTGCAGTTTTCATGGATTACATGAATCGCATCATTCACGAGTATCTTGACCAATTCGTCGCGGTGTTTTGGTGTATTCTAAGAGCCATGAAGAGCATGAAAGACATCTTCGCCTTGTGTTATCTATTCTTCGGGAGAAGGAATTGTATGCTAAGCTCTCTAAATGTGAATTCTGGATGAATGAGATTTCTTTTCTTGGTCATGTGATTTTCGGTGATGGAGTTGCCATTGATAAATCAAAAGTGGAAGCTATTATGGCTTGGGAAAGACCGACGTCCGTGACAGAAATAAGAAGTTTTCTTGGTCTTACCGGTTATTATCGGAGGTTTATTAAAGGATTTTCCCGCTTAGCCTTAACATTGACTAAGTTGACTTGCAAGAATTAACCATTTATGTGGACCCGTGAATATGAAGAAAGTTTTCAAGAGTTGAAATTGACGCTTACTACTGCACCAGTGTTAGTATTACCAGATTTGTTGGATGACTTTGTGGTATATTATGATGCTTCTATGCATGGTCTGGCTTGTGTGTTGATGCAGTGTAAACGTGTGATAGCCTATGTGTCGAGACAGCTACGACCGCATGAGGTTAATTATCCTACACATGATCTTGAATTGGCGGGGGTGGTGTTTGCTTTGAAGTTGTGGTGACATTACTTATATGGTTCTAAGTTTGTGGTCTTTAGTGATCACAAGAGCCTTAAGTACTTGTTTGACCAAAAGAAACTTAATATGTGCCAATGGCGATGGATGGAGTTTCTAAAAGATTATGAGTTTGAACTGAGGTATTATCCTAGAAAGGCAAATGTGGTTGCCGATGCTTTAAGCCGGAAGTCATTGCATGTTTCCACAATGATGGTGAAAGAGATGGAATTAATTGAACAATTTAGAATCTTGAATGTGGGCGTGGAAACATATACTCCAAAGAAGATGTCCCTTGAAATGTTGACCGTTGCTAATGTGTTTCTTGAAACCGTGAAATTGCAACAATTGAAAGATGAATACTTGGTTGAAATGAAAAGAACTCAAGAAAAAGGGAAGAACTTGTTTCTAGTGGAAGGTCGGGATGGCATTTGGCATACAAAGGGCCAAATTTATGTTCCCTCGAGTGGTGATTTAAGGAAATATGTACTTAAGGAAGCTCATAAGAGTGTATTGAGCATTCATCTTGGTTCCATCAAGATGTACCAAGACTTGAAGAAGAATTTTTGGTGGCCCGGTATGAAACGTGATGTGGCGAACTTTGTTGCATCTTGCCTTATTTGTCAAAAGGCTAAGGTCAAGCATCAAATACTATCTGGTTATTTGAGACCTTTGGAGATCCTTATTTGGAAGTGGGATAGTATTGCTATAGACTTTGTTTCTGGACTACCTAGAACTCGTGCTGGAAATGATGCTATATGGGTGATTATGGATCGATTGACAAAGTGTGCTCACTTCTTGCCCATGAGTATGAAGAGTTCCTTGGAGAGACTAACCCGGTTGTACATAAAGGAGATTGTTAGGCTGCATGGTGTGCCATCTAGTATTATATCCGATCGTGACCCTCGGTTTACTTATCAATTTTAGGGAAGTTTACATCATAAGTTAGGTTCTACGTGAAGCTTAGTTCGGCTTATCATCCTCAAACCGACGGGCAATCTGAGAGGACTATGCAAAGCCTTGAAGATTTGTTGAGGGCTTGTGTTCTTGAGCATGGCGGGTGTTGGGAGAGATTTCTCCCATTGATCGAGTTCACTTACAATAACAGTTACCATAGTAGTATTGGTATGGCTCCTTATGGGGCACTCTATGGCAGAAAATATAGAACCCTCTATGTTGGTTGGAGACTGGTGAGAATTTGCCTTTAGGGCCGGAGATTGTTCAGGAGACTACTGAACAAATTAAGAAGATATAAGAGAATATGAAAGTTGCTCAGGACCGACAGAAGAGTTATTATGATAAGAGGCATAAACCACTTGAATTTTAAGTTGGTGATCACGTATTCTTAAGAGTCTCGCGTCATAAAGGAATTGGAAGGGCATTGAAAAGTGGAAAGTTAAGTCCTAGGTTCATTGGACCTTATGAGATTTTGGAGCGGATTGGCGACGCTGCTTATCGAATTGTACTCCTTTCGCATCTAGCGAATCTACACAATGTATTCCATGTGTCACAGTTGAGGAAATATGTTCATGATCCTCTGCACGTGATCCCTGTTGATGATGTGGATGTGCAGGACGACTTGTCTATTCCTCATGTTTCTGTTCACATTGTTGAGCATTCCATGAAGAAATTACGGAACAAGTTGGTACCTTTGGTGAAGGTCGCTTGGAAGCATGGAAATATGGAGACGTTCACATGGAACGTGAATATGATATAAGGGAATGATACCCTAATGCGTTCGAATCTGGTATGTTAAATTTCGAGGACGAAATTTTCTTTTTGGTGGGGTGGATTGTAACACCCTAAATTTTAAAATAAAGGATTAATTAAGGAAATAATTACTAAATAGTTGTATGTGGGTTATTTAATGTCTTAAAATATTGGAAATAATTAAATTAATATTTTTGGAGACTACTCATAATTTATTGGAGCCGAATAAGCTGAAATTAAGACCGATTAAAATATAGGTGTCGGACCAAGTATCTCCGATTAGAATGATATTGGTCAGGGCTGTCAAGAATATTACTAGGAGTCTGAATATGTGTTCAGAATAATTTTTAGATAAAGTATTGAGCCCGAACAGAGATCCTGTTTGTGGTAAAACCATGAAATATTAATGAGAGGATAAAAATTAAAAGCAAAAGCCTTCTTTTTTCCTTTATCCTTTTCGTTGGCTCCTGTGACCAAATTGGCAAAACACTCTTCTTCTTCTCCTTCTCTTATTCTCTTCATCTCTTTTCCTTTCTAACCCTTAACCAAGGTGTTTCACCCATTCCCCCTACCATTTTTGTTTTCTCCATTGGCAAAAGAGGAGACCATGGAAGCTTGAAGTCTCCTCCTTCTCCCCTCCATTTTTCTTCGGCTTTTTTCTCCCTCTTTGGAAACCATTTTTGTTTTGGGTGAGGTAAGCTCTTCTCACCATTTTGTTTAGGTTTAATGCTATGTTTATGAGTTATTTGGACTTGGGAGAGTAATGTATATGAATGGGGGTTGGTGAAGAGCCATAAATGTGTATAAACCCTAGAGTGGGTTGTCATAAATACAAACTTTAATGGTAATAAATAAGGAAGATGAACTTGTTGTTGGAAGGAGATGAAGGTTGATGATTATTTATGAATGTTGTTGGGTTTTAGGTGAAACCCTAACTTGGAAATTTTAGGAAAAATGATAAATATGTAATGAATAATATATTTGAGAACAAATACATAATATTGAGAATATGGGTATTGGTTGATAAATGGAGTATTGTGAATGTTAGGCTATGATTATTTTGTAGCCTTTAAATATAATGAATGAGGCTTGATGGGAAGGAATTCCCGAAGCCTAATAGATGAGGGAACGATGTCTATAATATGTCCTATGCATGTTAAGAATTTATAAATATGATAATGGTTGATTGATTGTGATTTTATATGTATATTAATGTAGGACCCATTCCGAACGACGAGGCGGGAATGTCGTATCAATCAGAATTCTTCTCTTGAGGTAGGAGAGGAGTCTATATGTTCTAAATGCATGAATTGAATAGTATTTGATTGTAATATGTGACAATATGCTTGTTTTCCTTGCTTGTAATGTTATGAAGAATTGTAATGTTGTTTATGATGTTGGTGATGTGTTTTGGCAACATGTATTGATGCATTTAGAATAATTGTGGTGTGCTATATAGTGGTGTGGATTGTTTGACAATGTGTTGCCTTGAATATGATGTTACACTTATGTCCACCATAAATGTGAAATGAATATGGTTGATGTTTGATTAAGAATAGGTGCGAATGAATAGCATACCTTGATTGATCGTGAAAGATTGATGTCGTTGTGTTTGATGATGGAATTGAACTATGTTAATGAGAACTATTGAGAATGCCATACAAAAATTTAAAACAATGACAATAACCAACAATAATAAATTCACTAAAGGCCTTGTGGTGATATTGGTGATGATGATGATGATGATGATTGATGAGTGGCATTGTTAGTCCTCAAATTTCCAATAAAATCTTTAATAAAAATTTTGTAAAAAGAATAAGAATTTGGTAAATTTGTTAGAAATTTAGGTTTGAAATTCAATAGATGGATGTTGTTGGAAATAATCTGCCCTTGATCAATTTTCTCTAGTTCTGCAGTAAAAATATGAAGAATTTAAAGAGAAAAATTGAAGAACTGCAGAGCTGACGCGTAGCATCAACACCACGTGTAGTGTGGGAACTTCTGATGCTGACGCTATGCGCACACCCACGTGTAGCTTCAGGAGCTACGTGGACACCACTGACAGGTGGTCAAGCACTCAGCCAATGACCCCTTCACTACCCACAAGTGTCCAAGCTGAATTGGGGGACAAGGCACATCTGTCTGGGCATGATTAATTAAAATAATTATACAATAGTGGCCACTTCGAGCTGATTAATGGAGGCTGAGTCAGGGACTTGACGCGTAGCATCAGGCTGGCGCGTAACGTCAGGACCTTTCCTCAGCCCTATAAATAGGGCCATTCTCCACACTTCTAAGCATCCCATCTCACATTCTGAGTTCTCTTCTTCCCTTATATACTCGTGTTTGAGTGGTTCTTCTGTGAGTTTGTAGTTCTAGAATAGTTTTCAAGATACTTGAGAGTGTTGTGTAGTATTGTGATCGTTATACCGTGAAGTTTCCATCGCCTTCGTAATGTCAATCTCTGTAAGTATTGTTTTTACTTTCAGCATATGTAACTAATCTGTTTATGTTGGAATTGGTGAACTAGTCTATTGAGTATGACGTTGTGAATTCGATCTCTGCATGTTTATGATTCAAGTGCATGTTAGTATTTCAATCTTTTATTAGTATGAACGTCAAACGGGAGAATGATTTTTCATGCGTATTAAAACTTGTTTTATTAGTGTGAATGTCAAATGGGAGAATGATTATTCATGCCTTATTAAAATTTATTTTAACAAAAGTAAAAGCTGGAATACCCTTAATATGCCAATTACTAGGGATAGAATTGGTGATTATTGTTGCCATAAGGCCAGGACTTAATGCAAGTTTTTACTGAGAAAGCTCACGAGGGATCGGACTTTACTGTGAATACTTAGAATTTATATCACAAGGGATCGGTTATAATGATTTTAAGCTGCAATGACATGAACTTGATGATTAAATATGCATGTCTCGAGTTCCTCCATTGTTATTCTAGATTAGGGATCCAAATTCCAACATAATTTATTTATCTGTGTTTTATCCTCAAGTATCTTAGTTATTCTAAATTGCAACTCAACTTTTTAGATATATTGTTATTTTCTTTTTATCACATGAACAACTCAGCTATGCAATCTTGTGAATATTGTATAAATTGTATATAAATTATTCTTTTGTGAATAGGTTTCAATAAATTTACCATAGTAACTAGAAAATTACTGTAACTATTGGACTTTCAATCTGAGTGGAACGATATCTAAATTTTGAAAACTACAAACGATTGGTGCGCTTGCCAATTAAAAGACCCAATAGTAACACGGAGTTAACAAGTTTTCTGCAACACTATATTCCGGGTCTAACAAGTTTTCTGGCGCCGTCGCCAGGGATTGAATTGATTCAGTAAAACAGTAAATTTTTAATTACCGTGGTAAGAATATTTTTTTTACCTTAGTAAAAATTTTCAATTTATTCATTCATTCATTCATTTTAACATTGTTTTACTAACCTTTCTTTATTTAGTGTGTTTATCCAAACTCGATCTTCTGCAGGAAAGGTATTCTTTGATCTTGAGATCGAGAAGTTTGTAAAGAAACTTAAAGCATTAAAATCTAAAAAAATAAAAACTTCTTCTTCAACTTCATCTTCCTTTGAAAAATCTAAAAATTTTGAAAATTCTAATATAGCTGCTGAAAGAAGAACATTGGGATAGTTTGCTGCTATTAATGGACCACCTCGTGTTTCGGGGATGTATCAAGGATCTATTGCTGCTGTAGAAATCAAACCAGCTACTTTAAACATTATTCAAAATAATCAATTTGCTGGTTTAAATAATGAGGAACCTTATGAACACTTAACTGTTTTTTATGAGTTATGCAACACAATTGGTTTTGAACCCAATCAAGAAGAATCGGTTTACATGAGATTGTTTCTTTTTTCTTTGATTGAAAAAGCTAAAGAATGGTTTAAATCTTGTCCACCCGGTAGTTTTACAAACTGGTCCAATGTTGAGAGAAATTTTTTGGAAAGATTTTATTCTCCTTCAAAGTACTTTGAAGCCATGACAGCTATACATTCTTTTTCACAAAATAATGATAAGTCATTAGGAGAAACATGGGAACGATTTAAGGCACTCTTAAGGAAATGTCCAAACCACAACTTAAATGATGCCGAAAAGGTAAGGATCGTTTACCATGGTTTGTTACCTTAGTTTAAAATGATGTTAGATGCTTGTGCAAGTGGTTCTTTAATGAATAAAACTGTGGAAGAAGCAATAGAAATATTGGAATCAATGTCCATCAGTGACCGACAAGCAAAACATGAAAGAGGTAATGTACAAAGAAAGCCAGGTATGCTTGAATTGGGGGTGAATGATGCAGTATTGGCTTAACAAAAATTGCTAACTCAACAAATTGAGGCTATGAGCAAACAATTGGAGAAACTTCAAATTGCTCAAATGTCATCACCACTCCTGCTCAATTGAAACAATGTATGCATTGCATAGGAGAACAACCATATGGTTACTGTGCCCCTGATAGAAATAAGCAAGAGCAAGCCAATTTTCTAAACCATCAAAGGATACCCTTAGGTAATTTTCCTTTCAATCTTGGTAATTCTTTTCCTAATAATTACCCGTAGGGTTGGCAGAATCAGAATATTGGCTGGAAACAAGATGTTGGACCTTCTAACCGACCTCCTAACAATCAATTCAAACAATAACCACAATCTGATCAAATAGCAAGGCTAACTAGGATAGAAGAGTCTATCCAACAATTACTTCAATACATGCAAACAAATGAAGTCGCACGTAAAGCGTCGAACATGTAATGGGGACAGTTAGCAAAAGAAGTAGTTGACATGAAAAGCTCTGGTTTTTCTGCAAACACTCAAAATCCAAGAGAATAATATAATGCTATTTTTACAAGAAATGGTAAAGTTGTAGGAAATGATTGTAAAGAAGAAAAAGAGAAAGAAGAAGAGAAAAAGGAAAAAGAAAAAGAGAAGGAAAAAGAAAAAGAAAAAGAAGAAAAGAAAGAAAAAGAAGAGAAAAAAGAAAAAGAAAAGAATGATGAAAAAGAAAAACAAAAAAATCAAAAAATTAAAAAACAAAAAATCAGTATTTGGGTCAGACACCTCCAGTTAAAGATTTACCTTATCCACATGCACCATCAAAAAAGGATAAGGAAAAGGAATACAAGAGATTCCTTGAAATCTTTAAGCAATTACACATAAACATTCCATTTTTTGAGGCATTGGAACAGATGCCAACATATGCAAAGTTTATGAAAGAATTGCTCACTAAAAAGAGGAGGTATGATGAAGAAATTGTTGAACTGGAAGAAGGTTGCAGCGCTATTTTGCAACATAACATGCCAGAAAAGTCGAAAGACCTTGGAAGTTTCACCATTCCTGTTTCCATTGGAGGTATAAACATTGGAAAAGCCTTGTTAGACTTAGGGGCTAGCATTAATCTAATGCCTCTAAGTATGATGAAGCGAATTAGTGGCCTTAATCCTCAAAGAACAAAGATGACTCTGCAATTGGCTGATAGATCAATCAAAAGACCCTATGGTATTGTGGAAGATGTACTTGTGAAAGTTGACAAGTTCTACTTCCCTGTTGACTTTGTGGTATTAGACATGGAAGAAGATGTTGAAGTTCCCCTAATCCTGGGAAGACCATTCATGAAGACTGCTAGAGTGCTCATTGATGTAGATAATGAAAAGTTGGCAGTAAGAGTTCATGATGAAGAAGTAAACTTTGATGTTTTCAAAGCCATGAAACTTCCCAATCCAAAACAAGATTATTTTAAGGTGGATGTTCTCGACAAAGTCTGCTTCTCCATATCCATAGGTATGTCGAACTCTGATCCTTTAAATAAGTTATTAACTAATTCTGTGGAATTCTTGAGTGAAGAAGAAGAATAACAGGTAGACAAATATCTTGAAGATCTTGATCAAGGGAAAGAAATTTTCCCTAAATCAAGAGAAATTCAAGAAATTCAAGAAGTACCTGTTGAAGAAATCAAGAGGCCTGAATTGAAAGTGCTACCTTCCAACTTAAAGTATATCTTTTTGAAATCAGGTAATTTAAAACCAGTGATTATTAGTAATTTTTTAAGTGAAACAGAAGAAGAAAAACTAGTTGAAGTCTTGAAAAGGAATCAAGAAGCAATTGGATGGACACTTGAAGATCTGAAAGGTATAAGCCCATCATATTGCATGCATAAGATTTTAGTGGAAGATAATTTTAAACTTGTTGCTCAACCCCAAAGACGCCTCAATCCAACCATGAAAGAGGTAACTAAGAACAAGGTTTTGAAATTACTGACAGCAGGTATTATCTATCCCATTTCTGATAGTGCATGGGTAACTCTGGTATAAGTTGTTCCAAAAAAAGGTATTATGACAGTAGTTGGAGACTAGAAATTTAGGTTTTAAATTCAATAAACGTATGTTGTTGGAAATAATCTTCCCTTGATCAATTTTCTCTAGTTTTGCAGTAAAAATGTGAAGAATTTAAAGAGAAAAATTGAAGAACTGGAGAGCTGACGCTTAACATCAACACCACGCATAGCATGGGAACTTTTGATGCTAACGCTACGCGTCACACCTACACGTAGCGTCAGGAGCTATATGGACACCATCGATAGGTGGTCAAGCACTCAGCCAATGACCCCTCTACTACCCACAACTGTCCAAGCCGAATTAGGGGACAAGGCACATCTGTCTGGGATGATTAATTAAAATAATTATACAATAATGGCCACTTCGAGCTGATTAATGGAGGATGAGTCAGGGTCCTGATGTCCTCAGCCCTATAAATAAGGCCATTCTCCATACTTCTAAGCATTCCATCTCATATTCTGAGTTCTCTTCTTCTCTTATACACTCGTGTTTGAGTGGTTCTTCTGTGAGTTTGTAGTTCTAGAATAGTTTTCTAGATACTTGAGAGTGTTGTGCAGTATTGTGATCGTTGTACCGTGAAGTTTCCATCGCCTTCGTAATGTCAATCTCTGTAAGTGTTGTTTTTACTTTCACCATGTGTAACTAATTTGTTTATGTTGGAATTGGTGAACTAGTCTATTGAGTATGACGTTGTGAATTTGATCTCTGCATGTTTCTGATTCAAGTGCATGTTAGTATTTCAATATTTTATTAGTATGAACGTTAAACGGGAGAAAGATTTTTCATGCGTATTGAAACTTGTTTTATTAGTGTGAATGTCAAACGGGAGAATGATTATTCATGCTTTATTAAAATTTGTTTTAACAAAAGTAAAAGTTGGAATACCCTTAATATGCCAATTACTAGGGATAGAATTGGTGATTATTGTTGCCATAAGGCCAGGACTTAATGCAAGTTTTTACTGAGAAAGCTCCCGAGGGATCGGACTTTACTGTGAATACTTAGAATTTATATCACGAGGGATCAGTTATAATGATTTTAAGCTACAATGACATGAACTTGATGATTAAATATGTATGTCTTGAGTTCCTCCATTGTTATTCTAGATTAGGGATCCAAATTCCAACATAATTTGTTTATTTGTGTTTTATCCTCAAGTATCTTAGCTATTCTAAATTGCAACTCAACTTTTTAGATATATTGTTATTTTCTTTTTATCACATGAATAACTCAGCTATGCAATCTTGTGAATATTGTATAAATTGTATATAAATTATTCTTTTGTGAATAGGTTTCGATAAATTTACCATAGTAACTAGAAAATTACTGTAACTATTGGACTTTCAATCCAGTGGAACGATATCTAAATTTTGAAAACTACAAACAATTGGTGCGCTTGCCAATTAAAAGACTCAACAGTAACACGGAGTTAACAAGTTTTCTACAACACTATATTTCGGGTCTAACAGGCATGATTAGGATGCATAGAGTGAGAAATGCATATGATTGGCATTTGCATCCATGGCATACTACATAGCTGCCGGTGTTAGAATTTTAGGGGATTCCCTAAGTTGGCCCAGTGTGAGGGTGGCTCTGTGCACGAGCGATTTTTTATTTCCCCTGTGACTCAGCTGCCCATGTTGTGCTACGGGGAGCCACATGTGGTTGACCCTTGTGGGGGTGGCTCTTGATGAGCAGGTGTCCCCGGTAGTCCTTGGGATCACAGCTGCCATGGTATGACTCATGGTTGGCCCACAACACCATATGTTGATTATGTTGTTACCGCGGTCATGGTGAAAATGACCAGGTGTTGCAAAATGGGCGATGCGGTTTGGTACTAGTAAAAGATTGGTGAAATGCATGTAACTTGATGATAAGTGTACACATTTTACTACTATAGTAGGGGTATGGTTAGATGATCATACTTGAATCCTACAATCGGTGTTTATATTCCCATAGTCAGATCTGCAATTGTTGAAATAATCTGTTGTGCATATGCATTAGCTTAAGAGCATTTGCATATAGCAAGGAAGAATGCCAAAGGTAATGAGATGTGATGATGGTTGTGTTGTGGGTGAGAAAATGTATTAAGACAACATAAAAGATGTGAATACCAAATAATAATTTGAGTAAAATGATAAGATGTGTAATAGTCTAATTTATTGAAGGACTAAATCATGTGTATGATTTTATACTTGCTTGATTTACAAAGATGCTTGTATTGTGTGATGATAGTTGATGATGAAATATGCGTGAATGCAAAGTATACATGTTGTGATATATATGCACATGATCACATGGTATTCATATTCATTCTTTTGGAATATATGACTCACTCTCCCATGTTGTCTACTTTTTAGACTTGTGATGCAGGGCACTCATGGGTGACGTAAATCTTTTGATGTACATTTTGATGAAGGAGGTAAATAGGTGTAGAGGAAACGCCTTGGCCAGCAAATCTAGATTTTTGTATAGCATATAGTGTACATGTATGCTTATTTTGCCATCTACATTATAGTTTGATGAATTTAAGGTTCATGTACAAAAATTGGACCTTGGTGTATATGACTGATTTTCATTAATGACCTAGATGATGTATGATAATGAACTATGATGCTTGTTGATGTTGAATTCTATGAATGAATGGTGTGTTTCATAACTTGTAGCATTTTATGAAGTTTATGTAAAGATGATTTAAATATCATGCATTAAATGAATGAGAATTGATCTTGATGTGTATAAATCATTGGATGAACTTTTAAATGCATGATGGAATGTATCTAACCTATTAGTATAGGCTAAAATGGCATCAAATGAGATTTGGTATGTTAAGTTGTGTAAAATTGTACATATAAAACTCGCTTAAGTGAGTGTGAATCTCGCTCAAGAGAGATCCTCTTGTAACAAGGGTGTGGCCACTGGTCCTAATTCGCTTAGGTGGGAGAGGCCTCGCTCGAGCGAGTGAGAGGTGGAGAGTTACTAGACCATTTTCGCTCAAGCGAAATGGCCAGTGTATGGCGATTCGCTCAAGTGAGCGAGGGAAAAATCGATTCTGGAACGATTTTGCTCAGGCGAGCCTGGCCTCGCTCGAGCGAAATAAGAACAGTGAGGTTCTGTCCCTTTTTGGCTCAAGCGGGCGTGCCTTGCCTAAGCAAAATGAGGACCTGATGCTACTGGGACAATTTTGCTCAAGTGAGCAGAGCTCGCTCAAGAGAGATTGGCACTTGATGCTAATTTTTCCTTTCGCTCAAGCGTGTTTCTTGACTCGCCCAAGCGTGACCGCGGCGAACTCGCTTAAGCCAATATGGTACTTGCTTGAGCGAGTAGTGCCTGTTTCCTCCTAATGTTCTTGCCTTAATTATTTTGATTCTCCTTTGCATCAAAGCTTCTTCTTGCATCATCTCACAAGTATATTTAACATATTATGAACTATTACATCTCATGAAATTCACTCTCTTTAAATCCAATCATACAACATCAATTCAAATGATCTTTCCGCTCTTTTTAATTGAGAATTTCTCATGAATCATTTTAATTCACCTTCTCATATCTCCATATATAAGGTAGGTTTTCAGAGATCCAGGGTGTTGATTAAAACTTCACCACTTTATTTCTGTATTAAATAATGACTTGCAAAACATAAAACATTTACCCCAATTTTTGGGGTGTCTCAAGAATCATGTACATATGTATATATATATTGATAATGATGCTTGAATGAATGATTGATGTGGCCCTACAATTGATTGATGTAGGATTTGATAACACTTGTGAGGTGGGATCATCAAACCCCGAAGTGTACTTCTCTTGAGGTAGGAGAGGAGTGTGTTTTTTAAATGTATGATGACTTGTGTGATGATAATGTATGTATTGATGTAGTGTTACAAGTTTTCCTTGAATTGACGTAGTGCTTCATCTGTGTGCTATAAAATAAAGATTAAATCTTGTGATGATTGACTAAAAAATGATACTTTAAAGAGGTTATAAGTTGTATAGTGGATGATGACATACTATTGTTTCCATGTTTGGGATTGATGAATATTTGAAACCCTTTGCTATGATAACTTTTGAGTATTGTGAATTATATGCCTTAGGAGATTGAAGTATATGAGTGATTGAATACCACTAGCTATGAGAATGAATATAAACCTACCCTAGATGAGAGGGTGAAATATTCCTTACGAAGCCAAAGCATGCATGAACATTTTTGCATATATAGCATGGCATACATAAGCACATTTATGATGTAAATAACCTTGCGGGGTTCCACAAGGGGAGTACCCCTTGCGAGGCAGGAAACCGATGTGATGACATTTGTGATGTAAATAACCTTGCGAGGTTCCACGAGGGGAGTACCCCTTGTGAGGTGGGAAACCAATGTGATGACATTTGTGATGTAAATAAACTTACGGGTTCCACAAAGGGAGTACCCGTTGCGAGGTGGGAAACTGATGCGATGACATTTATGATGTAAATAACCTTGCGGGGTTCCATGAAGGGAGTACCCGACGTGACGACGATATGAAATTTGCAAAATGAATGACCTTGCGGGGTTCCATGGAGGGAGTACCCCTTGCGAGGTGGGAAACCGACGTGATGATAATTGATGTAAGTGGTTGTGATCACTGTTGGAATGAAATCGGATTCGTGTATATGCATTCTTAAACACCAGCATATGCATTAGCCATAGAAGCATGGCATTGAGGGATACCCTATTAGAATGTTATGTGAGGTGTATGTAAAAATCCTCTTTTGGTCACTAACTATACTTGTGTGGTTGATTTGTTGTGACCTTTTATGAATATCATGGATATGACATTTAGTGTGGTGTAATCATGAATTGATGATATGGCTTAATTGGTATGAACTGATGATGGACTTGTTATCCATGTAAATGTATGAATATATGTGTTCAATGGATTTCATGAAATAGGTGGTTTCATTATATAATGAACTCCTAAATAGGAGAAGGTGTTTTATTGTATTCATATGTAT
The DNA here is from genome assembly GCA_037962975.1 of Clitoria ternatea. Lineage (NCBI taxonomy): Eukaryota > Viridiplantae > Streptophyta > Magnoliopsida > Fabales > Fabaceae > Clitoria > Clitoria ternatea. Next base: position 187,228,963 of record CM075669.1, read on the forward strand.
ATTATCATATTTTATAGGATTTTTCATCATTGAGAAAGTATACTTACTCTCTATATGGTCTATCTTTTTAGCTCTTGTGTTGTAGGGCTTGACTATGGAGTGAGGCACCTCATGTGTAGAGGAAATGGTGTGAAGAAGGTTTATTTTCGGTAATGATGCCTTAGCCAGCGATGATTTTGATTTTATGACTTATATGTATTCTTTTGAGTTGTATATATATATAATGATATTTAGTATGGCTATGATATGTTTTGAGTAACTTGTGAAAATAAAGAATAGATGATGATGAATTATAACCTTTATTGAACTATAATTTGATGATTGATGGTATTGATGTGCTTGATAGTTCATGTGTAGATTGAATTATGCAGTCTATATATGATAATCATACATAATTAAGGAACTAATAGGGTTAAAATCAGTTTTATAAGTCTTAGATGGTGTGTGATGGTTCCAATAGCTAAAATATATGATTTGTGACTCGTAGAATCTGGAATGGGTCAATTCCATTAAGAATAGACCCTTGAGTTGAATGAAAATGCCTCAAATGGGTAAAATGCATTTATAGCATAAATCCTTCATTTCGAGGAATTTTTGAGTGCGGCCGGTTACCATACGTCACAAATGATATATTTTAATTGGTGTTAAAATTTGGTAGCAATTGGAATTTGTATGAAAAAGTTAGAGAGGTTAGAAGTTGAAAACCCAATTTTTTTTTGCATAATTTGAGGTGAATTGATTCAATACAGTTCTTGAATCGATTCAAACGTCTCTGTTTTCACTATTCACGAATTCCAGAATAGCTTGAATCGATTCACACCTGGGCTTGAATCGATTCATCCTTCTCTGTTTTTATTGTTCCTGGCCTGATCATTCACGTGAATGGATTCAAGGCATAAGGAATTGATTCATGGGTACCTAATTCACTTGTTTTGGCATTTTCACTCGCATGAATCGATTCACACCCTTGGGGAATCGATTCATAGCATTGATTCATGAAAAATTACATATTTTTAGGTACGGTTTGGCATTAAATGGACATGGTACCTTTCTATACTTGTTTTAAACACTTCTTTGACATAAATTAACATTCTTTACAAGTGTTCTTGATGATCTCACTCAATTAATCCTTATTTTTGAACCAAGATACGCATTCCGCTATTTATTAAATCTCATACCTTCTCATATCTTCATATATAAGTTAGGTCTTCATATAGATTTGGGATTGACTTCTCAAAATAAAATTGTGGTGTTCTTTATCCACCTTTCAAGATTTAAAAACGTGAAAAATTTACCCTTAACCTTATTATCTGAATGCTTAATATTAATGATTTATTTACCGGATTAAGGGCGCCACACATTTCACTTATATTTGCATAGAAAAACTAAACAGAAAGTTCAAACCTGCTCCTCCAGAGTATCTCTAGAACTAGAGGAAAGTCATTTGCCTTCTTTAACTCGATCTTGAATTCTATTTGAAACTCTAAAACTTCCAGAATTATCACTTTGGCCAGTAATGCCCTGGTATCTCCTATTCCTTTTGTCATTGCAACAACAATTACTGATATTTAGCCAAAAACATGGATAAGGATCTGATTAAAATGAAAAAAAAGTATCAGTAAATGTAGGTTTGTCTCTAGAAAGCCACATTCAGTCATTAAATGCCTGGAAAGTGAGAACATAATATCAAGATAATAAATTCCCTCACCAGTTTCTTGCTATAGAATGTTAAAATTGGCTAAAACTAGCAAATCTAATTAGAAAAGACACTTTTCAACAACGCTGTCATGCTCATGCCCAGAGCATGTGTTTGCTATGAACTAATTTTAAAGATTTGTCACAAAAAGCCAACTGAAAATTTGGAAACTTCAAATTCATTGGATCATAATTACACAATAGAAAGTTTCATCCATGTCAAGTACATGGTTACTTTTGGTACTGAATTTTATCATCTTATACTCTTATCTATTATTCACAAGGCATTAAGCCTCTTCCCACATTTCTCTAGTTTCGTTTCCTTTTATAAAGGTTACCTTTCCTAAATCAATGTCAATCCTTTTCTCTCAAAATAGAATAATGAAGTTCCTAATTTTTATCTCTCAAATATACCATTTTTAACATACATTGACATTCAACAAGACCAAAAGTGGTAGACAACAAATGGCAACAAACACTAAAGGATGTATACAAAGTTATCAATAGTGATTCATGCTGATTTACCTTTTTTTCTCCAAAGACCTTGAAGAACTATATTCTGCAATTTAAATTCATGGAATATTAGGCAAGAGAAAAGGGGAGAACTTATTATGTAAAATTAAAGCAACATATGTATATCTTCTCCTATCTCTCTGTGTTTGTATCAGCATAAAGACATGATTTTGAGCATGAAGGAATTAAACCCCATATACAAATGCATCCTCTCAGCTATGCCCAGGTAAACAAGAGCATAACTTTATTGTATAAGTAATGAACCTTCTTCATACATAGCTTAAAGAAAATTGAAGACATAACAGAGAAATAAATTAGCCATGTCTCTTGACAATCTCATGCCGAAAGTTCTATGAAAATTTGGATTTGATTAATTATAATATCTGATACATTAAAGATTTTTGAGACATCAGTCACAGAAAGTGAAATGTCAGAACACTATTTAACTTATTCTTTGACAAAATTAATTTTAAGCCATAAAATATGCCAAACTATGGGCTTTCACAAATTTTACATTTGAAATGTATATTGTATTTGTAATGTATGAATAGAATTGATTTTACATGATAACCAAGCAGTTCAAGAACTTGATGAGGTAACTTTTAACTACAAAATCTAATGATATAGCCTAGACTTCAATCTTGTAGGCCAAGAAGGACGGATCTAGCTATCTTTCTTCAAAAAGACCAATGAACGCAAATTTGGAAGCATGGAAAGGTAGAAGATGAAGTTGAAAGGATAATGATGGAGATGGAATGGATTGGATGGAGGTAAAGGATTGGACGCCACCTTAGGGAAGGATAAGTGCTACTCGCCACTCTAGGGGATAAGAGCCTAGAGATAAGAACTTGCTAGAAGGGAAAAGTCACTCTAGCCTAAAGAAGAGACTAAGCATTCACAAATTAACAACAATGTGAATATTCTCAAAATGTAAGGTGTAAGGTACATGGAGAGCATGCCTTTATATAGGCAAGAGAAATATTTATAGACTATACCCTCATCATCTAATTAAAAATTGGTGAAAGGGTTTAAGGAGTAAAGTTAACTGTTCATTACTTGTTTGTTTTAGAGGAAAGCATATAGGGTGAAGAAAAAATTTGATTTGAAGAGAAATATGTTACGAGTTTTCTATCATTTCTCCTAATAACTATAAAATTTTTATATTAATTAATTCTAATTGAAAATAAGATAATTGATATAAAATATATTCTTTAAAGATAAACAATATTGAATGATTTGATGACAATAACTTAATTACAAAGCTAAAATCTTAAAATAACAAAGCCAAATAAAAGTCAACAATTCAATCTAGGTGAATATGTATTCAATTAAAAGAACTTCAGTAATGACTTTTTTATATTCATTTGTGATTAATAGATAACAATAAACATAGAGAACCATATGCTATAATGGATAGTTACATTTACTTATGGCAGGCCAATTTACAGCCAGTCTTTTGGGAAAGCTATACTTTGACAAAGGTGGTAAGAGCAAATGGATAGTTACATTTACTTAATCAGCTGGATTCTTTATTCTAACTCCACTCTTTTTTTACTTTACTAATCAAAAACATGCAAAATTAACAAATATACCCAACAATAATGTAATAAGTTTTTGTGGTATTTCTTAGAAATTTTAAAAAACAAAAGACAATGTAATAACTGTGAAAACAGAAAATGTTTCTTGAAATCAAATAGCCTCTTACCTTGATGCTGTAGAAATGCACAATTTCTTTAATTCTAATGTTGATTCAGAAAATACATACTTACCCTTCTCATTCATACCACATCTCTAAAATTTTTATCGCATAAACAAGTAATGAGAAACTAAATACAAAAATCAAGATCAGTACTTATTAGTAGTTGATTTCTTAATCGGTATTCTTAGAATATTGTTTGGCAAAACCCTTGATAAATTTTTGTTAAATGTTGGAGGTTCTTATCATCCCAAGAATTTTTGTTAAATGTTAGAGGTTCTTATTATCCCAAGAACTTTTTTCCTATAGGAAATAGATCAGAGGTATAACAACAAAGGTGCCTAAACTGTCCTTGAACCCCCAAACTTTGATTAATTGGTTTTTCTGACGTCATAATTTATAAAAGGAAATTTCACTTTGAAGAAACATAACTACAATTTGAATTCACAATGGATTATATAATATAACTGCAGGTAAAGGTGACTTCACAATAGAATACAAGGAACATTCATCAGTTTCTTAGGACGTATAGATACAATTGATAAATACATACAAGGAATAGGCCATCAATTTCTTATGAATTAGTTTCTCAAAAGAGTGCTGAGTAATGACATTGTTGATAAATGACAGCATTCAGGAAAAAAAGAAAGGAGAAACAAAACAGACCTGAGAGAGGAGGGAGTGCGTAGCCGTAAGTGATGGAATGGGTGGTCACCAGTCGGATGTAGCTTCGTCTTTGCAGCCATGGAGAAGGAGACAGAGGAAGGAAGGGAATGATAGAGCTACGTATAGAGGAGAGATAGAGACGGACGAAGGGACAATGAGGAACTGACGGATGGAGGGAGAAAGAGGGACAGAGGGATGGAGGGAGAAGGAGGGATGAAGGTTCAATTTAGGGTAAAGGATTGGGAGGTTCGAATTAGGGCTTGATGATTAGGAGAAATGGTTAGCCATAAGGGATGTCCTAATTACATTAAAATATTAGTGACGGTTTACCTCCATCGCTACTAACGTTGCTAATACGGCCACCTCACAGACATAGGGACAGAATAGCACACGGTCGCTAATATGAAATCACATTTGTGATGGTAAACCATCGCCCGTCGCTACATTCCCTCCAACTTTTTGGATTACCCTTCAGGGTTTTTTCAGTTAGCGACGGATTGGCATCATCGCTACATATCCCAATATAGTGACTGATCTCATTGCCTAGGCACTGTTGCTATATATCTTTTTGTTAGCAATGGTAACTTACGGTCGCAATCTTTTTACCTCCCTCCAATTTTTTTGTTAGCGCCAAACGTTAGCGACGGTAGTCTCACTGTTGCTGACATTTGGCGCTAATAAAAAATTGGAGGGAACCTAAAAATTGGAGGTTAACTATAGCGACTCGATTAGTGACGAGTCTGACTTAGAGACAAAATTAGTGACAGGGTTATGTTGGTCGCTAATGTGGTCACAAATGTGACTTTTCAGGGTCCCTTTCCATGTTGCGGTGGCTAACACGATCGCTAATTAGCGGCGACATAGTTCGGTCGCTAACTTGGAGTAGCTATTAGGTCTTTTTCTAGTAGTGATCCAAGATAGCAATGTTGTTCATTCTTTTTCTTGAATTCTATTGTTTTCTATCTAGAAACCTAAGTCTGTAAAGACTTTTCTTGAAAAGTTTCTAAGTTCTTGTATTCACTACATAAGTCCTCTTTGTCATTCTACCTTGTGTAGATCATGACTTATAGTAGTCTACAACTCAGTGTGCCTGAACTTATTTCATATATTTGTAAGCTGAGTTGTTTGCTTGTAACTTCAAACACTTTATTACCTTCACTTTGTGTATTTTGGTGTGTTGTCAGAATTTGTTAAGTGTTGGGAAACATGTGTGGCCTGAAAAGGCTTTTGGAAGAATACTTAGGTTTTTAGCCAGGAGTAGCTAGTGTCAAGAATACTTAGGTATAAGTCAGAAGTGGCTGGAGTCAAGAGTACTTGGTGCACTATGTTGATGCAGATTGAAAAGGTGTTTTACAATAGTGGAAATCCTTCAGGCTGAAGGGACTGGACTAGCTTCTGTGTTGGAAGTGAACCAGGATAAATTTCCGTTGTGTTTTTCTTTCTTCTCTTGTCTATAGTCCGTACAATTGGTTTTTATCTTAAGTGGTCTGTTTGTGAAATATTTTGAAAAAGAGTTTAAGACTTATTCAACCCCCTCTTCTAAGACTAACTCTGTACCATCAATGAATAATTAGCTAATGAATACAGATGTTATGCTTCAAAATCCCTTAATTTAATCAATAATTATAGCTAAAATTTGAGTCTTCTAGAGACTTATTGATCATAACACTTCCTAGTTCCTAGACTCTAACTTATTTATGAAAAACCTTAATAGTTCCTCATATATTCTTTTGGAAAATGAGTAAACAAAAATGAATCCTTTGTACAACATTCTTTGTATGATCCAAGTTTGTAGGTAGATAGTGTGACCTATGCTACATAACAAGCTCTTCACATCCCGTCCTTGGAAGATGCCCCTCTCATTGAACACTGTTTTTCCCTAGTCCATGTTGTCGCTTAATCCCATTCACTTTCTTCACACATGGAAAGTTCATCAAATTAATTCACAAAGAAAAAAGTTACCTTTTTTATTGGACTAATGAATTTAAGAGGGTTTAGATAACCTTTCTACATGGAACAATAAAATGTAAGCATTTAACATGTTTTTTAATTAATTTTTTAATTTAGAATCTATGTCATATAATTCAGCAATTAAAAGAATTGGTTGATTACAAATAAGTCCTTTGGAAAACACCCAAATGATAAATAAGTGTGAAAATAAGAATAAAAATCTCCAAAAAGAATAACAAATGATGATTTATCCTTAACCCTAATAAATTTTACTAATTATCTCCAAATCCAAGAGAGATTTCATAATTATGATGAAATGAAGTTCCTAATCTAATGAATACTACACAAATAACTAAAAGTAAACTTCATTTTTTTAAAAAAAACAAACCCTTAAGAATTAGTATTTTTTCTCAAATATTACTATTAATTATGATAAAAAAATTATTACTGTTAATGTTCTTGATCTAAGACGGAAAACTAGACAAGCAACTTAATATATGATTAAACTTTGTTGAAAGATCAACTTTCAACGATCATTAGGATTTAATTTTCTCCTAAATTTTTTCTTTCCTTATTTATTTTTTCTTAGAAAAATTCAACATCAATTCCCATGATAGCAAGAAGAAAAAACATATCTATCTTTTTTTGGGTGAATAGGAAAAGCAAAGAATAGGAAGGAAAATTAATAAAGGAGACTCCTACCCAGGAGAAGGAGTCTCTCACACCCTACGATAACCATAATAAGAAACCCTCTATCTAATAAGGAGATCCTATAATTGAATTAGCCTCACAAAGAATTAGGTAAATATACATTTATCGTCACTTCCCTAGTAGCTCCCTAACTACAACAAGGCATTATTTAACTCATTCCCAATCACATTGTGGTTCCCAAGAGCCAATTGTTCTTTTTTCTTTGACAGATGGTTAGAACTTCATATCGGTTTGAGTCCTACTGACCCATTTACCAAATGAACCAACTCTGCGTAATCTATTTCACAAACAATATGACAAATACCTTTTTACCAAGAAAAAGCAAGACCCAACTTCATAGCTGAAGCTCTACCTCATAAAATGTTAGAACCTATCTTACCTATTGCAAGATTGAATAACCACCCTCCACAACTATCATGGAAAACCACCCACCATATCTCAATGACTCCTGTGACGTCCCGTATAATTTTCTGAATAAATTTTTCGCGTTTTTAAAAGATCATTTAAAATTCATAAATTAAAATCAGAGTTCACATAAAAGTCGATAATAGCGGAATATTATCATGCATACTAGTCGTGAATAATAAAATTTAAGGAATAATTACGTAGCGGAAACGATTTTAAAAATAACAGTACATAACACGTTGTATTTATTACAAATCATAAAATTAGAATAAATTCAAAATCCAAGCAATAATTCACATAGGCATCAACCATAGCATCACTCTTCATCCTGGGTGGCATTCACTGTAAAAAATTAATGTAAAAGTGAGACAAAACATAGAATAAATATAAAATATATAGAATTGCACAAACACAATCAATAATACATAATGATATGATGAATATGCCAAACAAGTTTATTTAATAAGTCTTTAATTAGTCAAATGATGTCATGCTGGATCCATTTGGTTTGGTGGGAATACTGCAGTAAAAGGTCTCATAGAGACACCGGTAGGAATTAATACAGTCATGGATCCCTACAGCCCCATGACCAACACATCGGTAGGAATTTATACAGTCATGGATCCCTACAGCCCCATGACCAACACATCGGTAGGAATTTATACAGTCATGGATCCCTACAGCCCCATGAGCAACAGATCGGTAGGAATTTATACAGTCATGGATCCCTACAGCCCCATGACTAACACACGGCAAAAATAGGGCTTTAACTCATCATAGAGAAACCCCCCACCAGGGTAGGCAATCATGGAACCCCTAAAATTCCATGGTGCGTCCAAATGCTTATGATGCATGAATGCCTTTAATTCTCTTTATCATTTAACATACCATGATATTAATATTTCCAAAACCACTTGGAAAACCACAAATCCTCAAAGGACACATCACATATAATAATTTTCAGAATCATGGATTTACTGTTTTAACCACATGTAACAATAACCACAAGGCATTCATGTATATATATAAATTTAATCATTCATAATTATCTACCACCAAAGTATACAACTGTATGATACTCATTAGACACTCAACAACATCAATAATAATTCATAATTACTCAAGAGTTTAATAATAAATTGTTACCCTTAGAGAAAATATCATTTTTATCCATAATAACCATTATAAGTAAATTTCAGCATTTCCAACAGCAACATACGTTAGTAAAACAGTCATCACATGAGCAAATCAAATCCTTTTCATGTGATTCCACTTTCTATAGCTCAATAACATAATTATCTACAACTTTCATGAATACCATAAATTCAAATTCTAAACATAAACATAACTTATTCACAGAATACAAAACTGCCTCAAAGAGGATTTTTAAAACGTACACAGGTTAGTATTTTTGACGTTTCTGGAGCTACAAAAACACTTTTGGCATGAAACCAATTCTAAATTATTCTTAACACAAATATCTACAACTTTCATGAAGGCACCAACCACTAATTCTCCCCACAAAATTCCCTGTTTTAAAAATAAGGTTCGGATTTCATAGTTAATAGATTTTCATCATGAACATACTTCTGTATTTTGAGCATATCTAGAGTTACAAGCATCTTTTTAACTCAAAACAACTTTCTATAGATCCCTAACATAAATATCTACAACTTTCATGAAGACATCAAAGTCTACAAACGTATGTATAATTCCCAGAATATTCATATATGCACAAAACACAAGATAAGTATTTCAATCGGACATGTTGTAGTATTTTGATCATAACTCATGCTATACATATCCAATTCAGTCGGTTCAGGTCTCAAAATTCCCATAACAAGAAGATATACAACTTTGATGAAGACACCAATCACTAATTCTCAACACAAAGTTCCCAGTTTTGAAAATAAAATACGTATCTCAAGTTAACAGATTTATAGCTTGGACATACTTCAGTATTTTAGGCATAACTCGAGCTACAAAAATCATTTTGACTTGAAACCACTTTCTACAGATCCATAACACAAATATCTACAACTTTTGTGAAGACATCAAAGACTGATTATGCTTGTAAAATTCCCAGAATATCAATATATACACAAAACATAGAACAAATATTCCACTCGGACATGCTGTAGTATTTTGGCTATTACTTTTGCTATACATATTCAAATTAATTGATTCAGGTCTCAAAATTCGGATAACAAAAAGAGCTACAACTTTCATGAAGAAGTCAGAATCAAATTCACACGTTTTCAATCTCAAAACTAAGCAACAAGATATGAAATTAAAACTGGAATCCTAGAACAGCATACAATTCTACCCATTTCATAGTTATTCACAACCCTGTCCCCTCTTACTTGGATTGAAGATTCTGGCCCACTGAAAATGTTCTCCTCACTGTCCTAGCTTCAGATTGAAGGTGCCTTGATGGAGAAGAGGAATGAAAGGAAGAGAATTGACTGACTTAATTGATCTAAGGAGTTCTGGTCTTAACAAAGGCAGTGTTAATAATGCAAAGGCAAGTGGGGAACAACTTTTCGTGAGTGGGTTTCTAGTGGGCTGTTAGTGGGTTGATAATGGAGATCTAGATAAGAAAGTAAGTTATATGTCTTCCACTTTTGGCCGTCCACCCACTAGGGTGAGTAATTGGATCAGATATATTAAAAAATATGCATAAAGGGACAAAATTGAAGTCAAAACGTTAATTCTGACAGTGAATATCGAGTGAAATTCTACCCTGTCAGCATATATGCCAACTGGAAATTTCCAGTACCGTGAAGAGAGGGAAATCCGAGTACTCTCGCTCAAGAGGAATCCTCTCTTGCTTGAGCGAGTGCCGCACATTACACTGGCAGAGGAGTTTCGCTCAAGCGAAAACCGACTCGCTTGAGCGAATGTGAGTTTCGCTCAAGCGAATACTGACCCACTTGGGCGAGACACACAAGCCTCACTTAAGCGAAATCCGACCAGAGGTTGTCATTCCCCAAAACCGACCCTTCATCCACTCGGTTTCCACTCAACAAATTAAATTCAATCCGACTCCAAACTCTTAGATTCTCACTCGGCAGAACCTCTTGAAACCGAGTCAGCTCTCAATCAGTCTCTCACTCGGCAGTTTCAAACCAAATCATTCCTAAGCTGACTCACACTTACATAGTCTATCACTCGGCTAATTTCGAGTCATCACAAGCAGTCTTTCACTAAATTAAATCTTTCTAGACCGATCCACACTCTTTGGTTTGTCACTCGGCAGATTACTACAAACCGGCTCATTCTACTCGATTGTGCACTCGGTAAAATCTATTAAAACCGATTCCCAACACCCAGATTTCTACTCGGTAGAATAATCCTTACTGATCATCATTCACTCTGCATTTCACTTCCAGAACTGATTCAACATCAGATCAACCATCACTCGGCAATTCCTTTCCTTACCGACTCATCTCTAAATTGATTACTCACTCGGTATGTCATCCCAAAACCGACTCCTCATCAGGTTAATCCTCACTTGGTTAATTCATTCCAAAACCAACTATCCTTCATTTTTACTGTATATCCTCAGCAGGAGCCATCCCACTCGGAATTACACATTCGGAGGCACTCCACTCTCAAGTTCCACTCGGAATTACTCTGCCCTTTCATCACTAGGAGGAATTCACTAAGCCGTCTCACTCGGATCTTATTCAAATCTTATCTACTCGAAATATATAACTTCATTCACTCGGAAGATATATATATAACTTTCACTCAGAATAGTTATAACATCTTTCACTCAGAAAGCAACACTCAGGAATATTAAAGTTTTCCCCACTCGGGGTTCACTCTACTAATCATTACTTAGCCAAGGTTAGGCCAACTTCTTCAACTACATTTCACTCAGAGTCCATTAAGGCCATCATCACTCGGAAAATGCCCACACGTATGATTCTCACTCAGAAATGGAGTCGTATACATAAGGCTCACTCGAAATGTTACACAACTCTGGTTCCTCTCTCGAAAGTATCTCTCCAGTCATTTTTCACTCATAAATAAATTTTCCTTTGTACTCCTTCTCGGAAATGGGCACTCAGGAAACTTTCACTCAGAAATGAAAATGCTTAACAATGTATGACTCAGAATTGAGTCGTTGGAAAATACTTGACTCAGAAATGAGTCCTTCTGAGATGTTTGACTCGGAATTGAGTCATTCAGATATAATTGACTCGGAAATGAGTCATTTGAATGCTTTTGACTCAGCAATGAGTCATTCCAAGGTGAGTCACTCGGATTCTTTCACCCAGAAGTGGTTCTATCAGTCCCACTTCACTCAGAAGTGCCTCAGACAAGGATTCCACTCGGAATAAACTCTCTCGGCCATATTCCACTCAGAAAACACAACCTTCACACGGAATTTCTCTTAGTCACTCGGAAATTTCCTTTTTCACTCGGAATAGAGTCTCTTCCTTACTCGGACAGTCCTTTCTATGGCATGCTTCACTCGGAAATTGGAAAATATTAATAATGACCTAGATTAAAAATAATTACACATGAGATTGAAATTTTTGGGATGTTACAATTCTCCCACCCTAATAAAACTTTTGTCCTTGAAATTTAAAGTTGAAATCGTTCCGCATCATTGTTCGGAACACAAACCTATTACAAACATACATATACATGCTATTAATATACCATCATAGGGCATTATTCTCCCAACTCATTGTCAAGTCCTAGACTTGTCTAATCCAATTTACACGCTCATGTTAGGCTTCGGTAATTCCTCTCCCAAGACCAAGATTCTTTAAATCTTAAAGGGCTAACCACACCTAACAACAACAATACTATGTCCCTTAGCCTTAAGACCTCCAAATCATCACATGAATTATTCAACCATCATCAAAAATCTATTCGAACTCATTATAAACCTATCAGATTCATCTAAGACCATTACCAATTCAACTATTTCAAAATGGCATATCCATTCATCAATTTAAGTATCTATTTCCCTAATCCACTATCAATGGCTTACAACCATTTTTAACATCATCATAAACATCAACAACCTAAATTAATTCCCCCAACCATACACATATTCATATACACTTTTCTCCCAATCCTCAATATTCAACACTAATGCTTCAAACATTCATTTCCTCTTTATATAATCATTCTAGAGTATTCAAAGTCATCAAAAATCTTCAATTTAACTAAATTCCCCAAATTACAACACTTAGGGTTCTTCATCAAAACTAAATAACCATTTCTAATAACCACCAATCTCCATTATTAATAACACCTACACACTCATTACTAGGGGTTTTCACTAAAAATCATTTCATAACCTTATTACTCATTCCCCCCAAATTTTAGAGTTATGATTTCACTAAAATCAATAATCACCATTAACAATCATCATCTTTCATCTCTAATCTTGAAACTTTCGTATACTACTTCACACCTAACCAAAAACACATAAATCACATCCAACCTTTGGGTTTTACATGAAAATGGTTCTTATTTCTAAATCCATTCATAAGACACTCTCCTAACCATATAGGAACCAAAACTTAGGGCAAAAACAACAAAAGAGTAGAGAAATTTACCTCAAGCCCCAAGCTACCCCAAAACCCTAGCATGTATACGAATATGAAGGGAGAATAGAGAGCTTCCAAGCATTTGAATCATTCTCCAAAACGAAGAAAACGAAGGCATGGTTGGTTGGGTATGGAAGGAGATTCATAAAATGGTGAGCTTTGTAGAAGAAGAGGAGAAAAGAGAGTTTGTGTAGAGGAGCAAGAAAGTGACGAAAATGTGAGAGAGAGAGAGAGAGAGGGAAATAAGTTATATCTTGGTCCATGATTAAAATGTTTCCTGTTTTATAACAAACAAGATCGACCAGAAAGTTTCTACCTTTTACGAGCACAGAACATTCGTTACACACCTTAGTAGTCCTAAGTTGTGTACTGGTGGGAGTGGAAATGATTAAGTCATATATCATAGACTTCACAGGTAATTGAAGACGTCTAACACACTCTTCAGAAATAAAAGAATGTGTAGTACCAGAATCGAACAACACAGATAAAATGGTACTATTGATCTCTCACTTACTTTGCACAAGGTCATCTGCTTGGTCTGCCTCTAAACCGTTGATGGCAAGGACTCTTCCCGTTGCTGGTTGTAATCTCTCATCTGTTGACTCCCCATACTGTCTTAGAGGTTGAACAGCACGAGCGTTTCCTCCACGAACTCCTTGATAACTAGAACCTCTTTGATTATCCATGGTGTTATTGTTGTTGTTGATTAGACGGTTCTGTGGACAATTTGGGCTGATGTGACCCTTCTGATTACATCGATAGCAAGTGACATTTTCTAAGCGTCTATTGTAATCACGTATATGGTGATTACCTCCGCAGTTATGACACTTTATATTCACATGATTGTTACGTTTTTCAGAAGAAGATAATGATCCTCCCTTGAAACGATTTGGATAAAACGATCCTCTCCTTTTGAAGGTAATTGACTGAGGTTTCAGTTGTCTATTAATCTCTTCTCGTGCCAATCTGACTTGGTGGTTTTCTTCAAAAATTCTTAGTTGATTTTGCCTTTCTATAGCTTCAGCCAAACGGTTGATAGCAGCTGCCATAGCGTCGTTATCGTTCCTTGCCATCCTATATTCATGGTTTGATTTATACTAATCCTATGGGAAAATATATTATGTATATAAATACTACCTAACTATGAATGTTCTATAGTTTATCATATAAGTCATATAACATTTATCATATTATCAAGTAGTAATCAAACAAATTATTTTTGTAATTTATCAGTCAGGCACAAGTCATATAGTACACACTTATCATATTATCAAGCAATGAATCAAATATCTCATATAGTATATCAAGAAACAATACATGTTATAGCATTTGGTCCTGAATTTTGAAAATGCTCTGATACCACCAATGTGACGTCCCGTATAATTTTCCGAATAAATTTTTCGCGTTTTTAAAAGATCGTTTAAAATTCATGAATTAAAATCAGAGTTCACATAAAAGTCGATAATAGTGGAATATTATCATGCATACTAGTCGTGAATAATAAAATTCAAGGAATAATTACGTAGCTGAAACGATTTTAAAAATAACAGTACATAACACGTTGTATTTATTACAAATCATAAAATTAGAATAAATTCAAAATCCAAGCAATAATTCACATAGGCATCAACCATAGCATCACTCTTCATCCTGGGTGGCATTCACTGTAAAAAATTAATGTAAGAGTGAGACAAAATATAGAATAAATATAAAATATATAGAATTGCACAAACACAATCAATAATACATAATGATATGATGAATATGCCAAACAAGTTTATTTAATAAGTCTTTAATTAGTCAAATGATGTCATGCTGGATCCATTTGGTTTGGTGGGAATACTGCAGTAAAAGGTCTTATAGAGACACCGGTAGGAATTAATACAATCATGGATCCCTACAGCCCCATGACCAACACATCGGTAGGAATTTATACAGTCATGGATCCCTACAGCCCCATGACCAACACATCGGTAGGAATTTATACAGTCATGGATCCCTACAGCCCCATGACCAACACACCGCAAAAATAGGGCTTTAACTCATCATAGAGTAACCCCCCACCAGGGTAGGCAGTCATGGAACCCCTAAAATTCCATGGTGCGTCCAAATGCTTATGATGCATGAATGCCTTTAATTCTCTTTATCATTTAACATACCATGATATTAATATTTCCAAAACCACTTGGAAAACCACAAATCCTCAAAGGACACATCACATATAATAATTTTCAGAATCATGGATTTACTGTTTCAACCACATGTAACAATAACCACAAGGCATTCATGTATATATATAAATTTAATCATTCATAATTATCTACCACCAAAGTATACAACTGTATGATACTCATTAGACACTCAACAACATCAATAATAATTCATAATTACTCAAGAGTTTAATAATAAATTGTTACCCTTAGAGAAAATATCATTTTTATCCATAATAACCATTATAAGCAAATTTCAGCATTTCCAACAGCAACATACGTTAGTAAAACAGTCATAACATGAGCAAATCAAATCCTTTTCATGTGATTCCACTTTCTATAGCTCAATAACATAATTATCTACAACTTTCATGAAGACCATAAATTTAAATTCTAAACAGAAACATCACTTATTCACAGAATACAAAACTGCCTCAAAGAGGATTTTTAAAACGTACACAGGTTAGTATTTTCAACGTTTCTGGAGCTACAAAAACAATTTTGGCATGAAATGAGTTCTAAATTATTCTTAACACAAATATCTACAACTTTCATGAAGGTACCAACCACTAATTCTCACCACAAAATTCCCATAGTTAATAGATTTTCATCATGAACATACTTCTGTATTTTGAGCATATCTAGAGCTACAAGCATCTTTTTAACTCAAAACCACTTTCTATAGATCCCTAACATAAATATCTACAACTTTAATGAAGACATCAAAGTCTACAAACGTATGTATAATTCCCAGAATATTCATATATGCACAAAACACAAGATAAGTATTTCAATCGGACATGCTGTAGTATTTTGATCATAACGCATGCTATACATATCCAATTCAGTCAGTTCAGGTCTTAAAATTCAAATAACAAGAAGATCTACAACTTTGATGAAGACACCAATCACTAATTCTCACCACAAAGTTCCCAGTTTTGAAAATAAAATACGTATCTCAAGTTAACAGATTTACAGCTTGGACATACTTCAGTATTTTAGGCATAACTCAAGCTACAAAAATCATTTTGACTTGAAACCACTTTTTACAGATCCATAACACAAATATCTACAACTTTTGGGAAGACATCAAAGACTGATTATGCTTTTAGAATTCCCAGAATATCAATATATACATAGAACATAGAACAAATATTCCACTCGGACATGCTGTAGTATTTTGGCTATAACTTTTGCTATACATATTCAAATTAATTGATTCAGGTCTCAAAATTTAGATAACAAAAAGAGCTACAACTTTCATGAAGAAGGCATAATCAAATTCACAAGTTTTCAATCTCAAAACTGAGCAACAAGATACGAAATTAAAACTGGAATCCTAGAACAGCATACAATTCTACCCATTTCATAGTTATTCACAACCCTGTCCCCTCTTACTTGGATTGAAGATTCTGGCTGACTGAAAATGTTCTCCTCACTGTCCTAGCTTCAGATTGAAGGTGCCTTGATGGAGAAGAGGAATGAAAGGAAGAGAATTGACTAACTTAATTAATCTAAGGAGTTCTGGTCTTAACAAAGGCAGTGTTAATAATGCAAAGGCAAGTGGGGAACAACTTTTCGTGAGTGGGTTTCTAGTGGGCTGTTAGTGGGTTGATAATGGAGATCTAGATAAGAAAGTAAGTTATATGTCTTCCACTTCTGGCCGTCCACCCACTAGGGTGAGTAATTGGATCAGATATATTAAAAAATATGCATAAAGGGACAAAATTGAAGTCAAAACGTTAATTCTGACAGTGAATGCCGAGTGAAATTCTACCCAGTCAGCATATATGCCGACTGGAAATTGCCAGTACCGTGAAGAGAGGGAAATCCGAGTACTCTCGCTCAAAAGGAATCCTCTCTCACTTGAGCGAGTGCCACACATTACACTGCAGAGGAGTTTCGCTCAAGCAAAAACCGACTCGCTTGAGCGAATGTGAGTTTCTCTTAAGCGAATACTGACCCGCTTGAGCGAGACACACAAGCCTCACTTAAGCGAAATCCGACTAGAGGTCGTCATTCCCCAAAACCGACCCTTCATCCACTCGGTTTCCACTCAACAAATTAAATTCAATCCGACTCCAAACTCTCAGATTCTCACTCGGCAGAACCTCTTGAAACCGAGTCAGCTCTCAATCAGTCTCTCACTCGGCAGTTTCAAACCAAATCATTCCTAAGCTGACTCACACTTACATAGTCTATCACTCGGCTAATTCCGAGTCATCACAAGCAGTCTTTCACTCAATTAAATCTTTCCAGACCGATCCACACTCTTTGGTTTGTCACTCGGCAGATTACTACAAACTGGCTCATTCTACTCGATTGTGCACTCGGTAAAGTCTATTAAAACTGATTCCCAACACCCAGATTTCTACTCGGTAGAATAATCCTTACTGATCATCATTCACTTAGTATTTCACTTCCAGAACTGATTCAACATCAGATCGACCATCACTCGGCAATTCCTTTCCTTACCGACTCATCTCTAAATTGATTACTCACTCGGTATGTCATCCCAAAACCGACTCCTCATCAGGTTGATCCTCACTTGGTTAATTCATTCCAAAACCAACTATCCTTCATTTTTACCGTATATCCTCTGCAGGAGCCATCCCACTCGGAATTACACACTCGGAGGCACTCCACTCTCAAGTTCCACTCGGAATTACTCTGCCCTTTCATCACTAGGAGGAATTCACTAAGCCATCTCACTCGGATCTTATTCAAATCTTATCTACTCGGAATATATAACTTCATTCACTCGGAAGATATATATATAACTTTCACTCAGAATAGTTATAACATCTTTCACTCAGAAAGCAATACTCAGGAATATTAAAGTTTTCCCCACTCGAGGTTCACTCTGCTAATCATTACTTAGCCAAGGTTAGGCCAACTTCTTCAACTACATTTCACTCAGAGTCCATTAAGGCCATCATCACTCAGAAAATGCCCACACGTATGATTCTCACTCGGAAATGGAGTCGTATACATAAGGCTCACTCGAAATGTTACACAACTCTGGTTCCTCTCTCGGAAGTATCTCTCCAGTCATTTTTCACTCATAAATAAATTTTCCTTTGTAATCCTTCTCGGAAATGGGCACTCAGGAAACTTTCACTCAGAAATGAAAATGCTTAACAATGTATGACTCAGAATTGAGTCATTGGAAAATACTTGACTTAAAAATGAGTCCTTCTGAGATGTTTGACTCAGAATTGAGTCATTCAGATATAATTGACTCAGAAATGAGTCATTTGAATTCTTTTGACTCAGCAGTGAGTCATTCCAAGGTGAGTCACTCGGATTCTTTCACCCAGAAGTGGTTCTATCAGTCCCACTTCACTCAGAAGTGCCTCAGACAAGGATTCCACTCAGAATAAACTCTCTCGGCCATGTTCCGCTCGGAAAACACAACCTTCACTCGGAATTTCTCTTAGTCACTCAGAATTTTCCTTTTTCACTCGGAATAGAGTCTCTTCCTTACTCGGACAGTCCTTTCTATGGCATGCTTCACTCGAAAATTGGATAATATTAATAATGACCTAGATTAAAAATAATTACACATGAGATTGAAATTTTTGGGATGTTACAACTCCACCCACTTTTATCCACATTAAGCTTCATTATAGGAGCAATTATAGGTAGCCATGAAGAAGCCATGGAAGATTCATAGTCATCATCAATCATGTTACAAATAGATGATAAGTAATCCACAATAGAAGCATGGATGGAATTAATCACAAAACCTATATACCACTCCTCCTCACCAAAAGCAGCATTATTCTTCTAAGTTCATACATGCCATAAGCTATTTAAGAACAATTTCACATAAGAACCTAAACACAATTCTTCACCTACGAGGCCAATTTATCTTATTACCTATGCCATAAACATACCCACAAACTTCCTAGGAGTGAAGACGGTCTCGTAACACATGCACTCCTGACTCTTGCTCCATAAAACATCCATCACACGAAGGAAAGGCTGCAAGGTTTCTTTGCCACCTGTTGGGACTTTGACAAATGTACCAAAGTGACTGTAGTTTCAATAAGTATTAAGTTATTGTACCCATAAGGACTTACATGATATTCAATAATAAAAGAATAATCACTTGTAAATCACAATGAATATACTGCATTATATTCAAGGTTTTCTTCAAAAGGTTGATTGGTTGGAATTCGATTAAGTGTCAAAGTAAAAAAAGCAATAAAACAAAGATAACAAGTAATAAAAGACATTAGGATCAGACTTCCCCATTCTATTCATTCCTGTGAAATCCTATTATATATAGTTAGACATTAAATCAAGTTAATGTGGCATAAAATTCACTAAACTTAATCCCTTAATGAAAATATTATAAACCCTAACATTAAATCTCAATCCTTTGACAATGAAATGTTGGAATTTGTATTAAGAAAAGACTTTGAAAACCATTAGAATAAACTCTATCCCTAAAAGAATAATCTAATGGGCATTTTATCCCCAAAACCTATTCAGTAAACCAAACACACACAAATAACATCCACCTAAATAAAAATAAGCATCAGACATAAGGAAAAAAACATTAACATGTTATAAATGCATAAATATACACAAATACTCACTACAAAGTTATAAACAGAAATGGGTGTATCAAATCCTAACAAAGGAGGGTTTTAGTCACACATAGTCTTGACGACTCCTAAAAGATCAAAATACAAAATGAAAAGAGAAAAGGGGCAGAAAACTATGTTGCCTCCCAAGAAGCTCTTGCTTTAACATCCCTTAGCTGTGCGGTCCATAGAGGGATCAATTGCCACTCTCAACAGAGATTTCCTCCACTAAACCATCATGAGGCTTTAGACCTTGCCCTTACACAATCCACCTCCTGCAGTTGTACAGTCTTTAAGTTTTCATTCAAGATCATTTTCCTCACTAGGAAAAGACCATGCCTTTAAGGCCTCAAATTCATAGGCAATGACTTAAACTTTAACTTGGGGACTTGCACCATCTTCCTCCTAAGTGGAATCACTTGTGCCACTTCCACTTTAAAGCATTTCTCACCCTTTATAGCATATGTTAGACCATGGAATGCATTGAAATACAACTCATTTTGTTGATACCTTGAGGTAACCCCACCTCTGTCAATGTCCAATGTCAATACTAACTTTGGTAGCCTTATGAAAGGTCTCCTCAAAATGAGAGGGATCTCAGCATCTTCCCTCATATCAAGGATCACAAAGTCCATCAGGAATTCCATGGCGCCCACTTCCATCTTTAACTCCTTCACAACCTTACAAGGTTATTTGATTGATCGGTCCTTTAATTAAAGTTCCATAGTGGTTGGTGATAACTTTGCGCCCTTTATCTTTTGAAAAAACTTTAAGGGAAATAAGTTGACACTTGCCCCTAAATCAAGAAGTGCATTCTTGATCTCTAAGCCCCCCAAAGAAATTGGCAAGGTGAAATTTCCTAGATCTGTTGACTTTTCATGAATAGGATCTTTTAGAAGAACTTTACATCCTAGCTCTAGAGTGGGAGACTTCTTTACAACACACCTATGTTTTTTGTCAAAGTCTTTCATAAAACGAATGTAACTTAGGATGTGATCCAAAGCCTTAATGAATGGGATAATAACTTACAAATGACCCAAAATTTTAATAAATATTTTAAATTGATCCTCCTTAGCCTTTTTGGAGGGGCTATAAGGATATATGACAACTTGTTCCTTAACATTTCCACTTCATAATCAAGCAATCTTTTTTCTAATTCCTTTTTTTTATTTTTCTTTTCTCATTTCTTCCTTACTTTTTCCTTTCCACTCATATTTTCATTCTTTTCCTCACTATCTTCTTTATATTCTTTTCCTCCCCACTCTTATTCTTTTTCACACTCTTATCCTTTTTTCACACTCTTATTTTTTTCTTATCATCTTTATTCTCATCTTCCTCAACAATTGCTTTAGGAATATTTCCACTTCTAGTGGCAATGACATTACAATTCTCATTGGGATTAGGCTTTTTTTGAGTAATGGATTTTGGATCTTGTTTCCCTATAACTTACTTGACTTGTTGGCCAACTTAAATCTTTAAGTTCTTAATAGAGTCATTAGTGTTTTTTTATTGGTCATCACTCGACCCATGAATTAGGTGAACATATCCTTCAATCCTGTGATCTTGTCAGGTTATTGTTGTTGTTAAGCTTGTTGTTGTTATTGGTATTAAGGTGATGGTGTGTTTGATGTGTCAACTCTTTGATTATACCTTTGATCTTGGTTGTTTCCCGTACAACATTGTTGAAAGTTAAAGTTGTTGAAATGGTAGCCACCCTCAAGGTTTTCATGGCCCTCCATGTAATTCACTTACTCCGGGGACATATCTTCATGCACACTAAAATGATTAGAGTAGTTTCCTACGTAGATATGCATTGCATCACATCAGAGAGGGATGAAACTTGAGCCACTTGAAGATTAGCCATCTGCTTGTTTAGGGCATTCATTTGTAGGATAAAATATTATTTTAAGCAAGTATGGTATTGTGAACACCTCTTTCAGTCCGACACAAGTGGAAAGCAATCTCGGAGAAAGGACTGAGCTTCAATTTTAACTAACCTTTTGGCTATAATATTTCTGAATAAAAAAATGGGTATTTCCGAGTGAAAATGGCTATTTCCGAGTGACAAATGGATATTTCCGAGTGAAAATGGCTATTTTCGAGTGGGATATCTGAGTCATCTGTTTCCGAGTGAAATTTCCGGGTGGGATATCTCCGAATGACAATTTTTCGAGTGGCTCCAAGTGTGGGATATATTTCCGAACGAGAAAAGGCTCTGGATAGTCATTTCCGAGTGTTTGGCTACCGAGAGATGTACATTTCCGAGTGGAATGCCTCCTAGTGAGTCATTTCCGAGTGGAACGCCTCTGATTGGGTCATTTCCGAGTGGTTTGCTACTGAGAGATGTGTTTTCGAGCAAAACAAAGCGAATAGAAGGTCTGAGTGAAATTTTTGAGTAAAAAGAACTTCTAATTACGAATGGGAGTTCTTGGAGGAAAGGCTGAGAGAAATGCCTCGGAACAATGAGAGGCCGGTTTCAAAAGAAATACCTCTCAGGCTAGGACATTAGAGGAAAGAATCCCCAAGTGAATAGGTCCGAATGGGTTAATTCCTGATTAAGGCAATTCTGAGAGAAAGGCAATTGACTTTCGAGTGGTTTATTGTCAAGACATGTATTTCAATCGTCATCAAGTTCCAAATTCTGATTGAAACCATTCCAAGCCCGACTCCTGAATGAATACATCCGAGTGGGTTGGTTTTCGATTGAAGAACCCTTCTGATTGAAAAGAAGGTCAGTTTCTGAGTGAATGCATTGAGTGGTCAGGTTGTGCATCCCGAGTTGAGTTTAGAGTTTCATTCTGAGTTAAGAAACAAGGATGACTCCCGATTGTAAATCCTAGTGGGTTGATGCATCCAATTGAATCATTTCCGAGCCATGTATCCGACCAAAGAAATGATGTATTTCCGAGTGAAATTTACTTCACGATTGAATTGGTCTTAAGACAAAGGAAGAATGATGCTAACCTGTCGGCCAGGGGTATAGCCGAATATACTATTTCTGAGATGTCGACTGAATCAAGTAGAAGGGCCGAATGAATGCTTCAAACAGAAGCAGTGCCGAGCAAAACCCTTCCAATTGAAGCAACTCCGATTGAGTACTTCAAACCATGATATTATCAAGAAAATTCGAGTAAAGGTTTCTCCGAGTCGTTCATTTCCAGAGCAAATCCAGGTGAAATTCCAGAGCAAATCCAAGTGAAAGAAGATGTCTCGCTTGAGCGGGTCTTTCTCCGCTTGAGCGAGATTATCACAAAATGTGTTCCTTCAACAAACGCTTAAGCGAGAAACTCTCGCTCAAGCGGAGTGAAGAGAAAATTTAGCATCAGGGGTCTTCACGCTAAACACCGACTCCTCAACTCAGCACCGAGTGAGTCCTTTCACTCAATTTATGAGCCATTTTTACCCATTTCTGAGCGGCCCTTTCACCCCTTTTTGAGTCATATTTCACCCATTTCTGAGCCCCTTTCCACTCAATTTTCGAGCCATTTTTAGCCATTTCCGAGCCATTTGTTTACACAATTCTGAGTTGTAACATCCTGATTTAATAATTAATTGCCGAATAAAAATAAATCATTGAAATAATAATTGCAAGGTGGGAAAATTATTTATTAATTATAATTAACTTAATTAACTCAACTTAAGAAATAATGACTCGTTAAGAGTGGTTAATTAATAATTGCTGGCTGATTGTGATTGGTGTACTGCTTCACACTTTCCCACCCCACTCTTCCTTTCTCTCTCTCTGTGCATGCATATATGGGTACACTATCACTCATTCTTCCCCTTCAGACTTCTCTTCCTTCTGTTTTCTCTCCTTTCTTCTTCGCTCTTCACTCCCCTTCTCTTCTTCTTTCTTCTCTGCTCGTTGTTTTCGTGAGTCCGCAACAATGGTGGCTGAGGATCGGAGTCCTCCTCCCTTACTCAACGAGCCAGTGAGGGTGAGGGTGTGTATTCCCTCTACATGCAACCTGTCTCCTTCCTTGTTCCTTCATTCCTTCATCGGCTTCCCTCCTTCTTCCTCTCCTTGCTCGAAGCTGCCAAGTCTCAGTGGAGATCTGCGCTTCGAGGAGCTTCAAGGTGGTTGGAGTGTTCACAACATTGTGATGGAGCCATTCCAGGGAGCGAGCCGAGAGCTGGGCGTCTTGGGCCTCCCCTGCTCTTGCATGTAGATGTGCTAAGAGTGACTCAGTGTTCCTCTAGAACTGAGCGTCGTGTTGACCGACTGAAAGCTTCAGTCCAGGTAGGGGGGTATCTTCTATCTTAAATGCATGGGTTATGAACGGGTTAGGGTGTCAATGGTTTGCTGACTTTATGTCCGATTCTATGTCTGCTTGCATGGTGAGTATATGATACCGAATGCATGGTGACTTGGTGTGGAGTAATGTATGTTTGATTCCGTATGCGAAATGCATGTTAATAGCCTTGAGAATATTGCATGATTATATAAAATGAATGTGTTACAGTGCAGTTGATGATTACTGTGTGGTTTATGGGATGTGCAAGTTACTGTGAGCTTGAAATGCTGACTGCATATGTGTGGATGTGAAATTAGTAAATCTGACAGTGTCCAATACCGACTGCATGAGATGCATGTGCTGTTGAGTTTTGGTGATGTGCTATACCGATTGCATGAGATACATGTACTGTTGGGTTTTGGTGATGTGCTATACCGATTGCATGAGATGCATGTGTTGTTGAGTTCTGTTAATGCCTGGTACGGATTGCATGAGATGCATGTATGGCTGTGTATATGAACTCTGTGTTGTGTGATGAATCCGCGTGTGGCGCATGGGATGCGTTTGTGCTGGGAGCACGTAGTGTGGGACACTACCATCGGTTATTAAAGCGTGGGACGCTATGAAATCCTTGAGTGGGACTCAAGGTAGCCCTTGAGTGGGACTCGGGCTGCCTGTGAACACCTCCGTTGGCGCTGAGAGCGTTGGTGTCACCTGTGGGCAAACGGTTGGGTACTTGTAAAATGGCCAAGCAGCTGGGAGCTGATTTGATAGCTGAGAGCTATGTATAAAAAGGCTGAGAGCCTACGTTGCAACGTCTAAACCGATACACACGAATGCGGAACCGAGTGAAATACTACGTGCCTATTAACTGTTGATATTGTTTGGAATTGGTTATGCATGCGAAGGTGTTAAATAGATGATGAATGTTTATAACCGAGTGAAATACTCTGTGTGTATTAACTGGTTGATATTGTTTGGAATTGATTATGCATGTGATGATGTTAATGAAAGGATGAATGTGTATAACCGAGTGAATACTCTGTGTATATGTATTGCTGATGCTGACTGGAATTTGATTATGCGTGTGATGATGTTAAGGAGATGATGAATGGATATAACCGAGAGAGTATTCTGTGTGTATACGCAGTTGATGCTGATTGAAGTTTGCTCCATGAATATATGTTAATGTTATTGAAATATTATGTGTATATAGCCGAGTGAGAACTGTTAGATTCTGATCAAAAAATGTTGAATATGTGCATTCTGATTCGTTGGTATTATCATGTTGCTGATTGTTGTTATATTAATGTTATTGGCTGTATATGTGCACCTGGCCGAGTGGTGACTGATGAATTCCGATCGGTAAGAGTCTGATGTGTGTCCTGGTTGATTGGTATTGCTTTGACTTTAATCGTTGCCATGTATGATTGAGTGTATATAAATACTGTTGTATAATTGTGGGATAACCCGAGTCAGTATCTATCATTTAATATCTAAGATGCTCACCCCTACACCATTTTTCAGTGCGTGCAGGTCTTGCTCGGAAATGATAATAGGGTCTCAAGTCCGAGTGTAGTGCACTCCGACTGTTGAGTACTTGTATTGTATTATTATGTTCTGTCCGTGTAGCCTTGGCCGACTCTCATGTAAAATGACGATTAAATATATTCATTTATAAAGATAGAATAGTCATGGTGTCCCTTGTATGGTATCGTAAGTATTGGTAAATGTATAATATCAAGATAATGGGTATTCCGAGTATATGGTTACATGTTTATGGGTCGGTAGATTGGAATTGTGGGTATATCTATGTTTCTGGGAACATATATTCGTACATATGTACTCTATGTTGATTTGATGCGTCTTCCGACTGGAATATGTTGTTAAATGATTCGAAGGTTGTTGATGAATGAATTGTGCTGAGTTGATGATTCCGAGCGAGACTATAGTATTTGGGTATTTCCGAATGAATATGCTGAGTAATCCCGAGTGAAAAATATAGGTAAACCTGAGTGAGGTAGAGTTCGTATTTCCGAGTGAAAACCTCTAGGGATCCTCTTCTGAGAGAGGAGTTAGTGTAGTGGTTTAAAATGGAATGGGTTCTGAGTGTAAGATGTTTATAATCCGAGTGAATGATGTGAAATCCGAGTGAGTGAGGATCTGTAGACCGAGTGGTTTATACTTGTGACCTATATGAATAAAATGAGGAGTTGCGAGGACCCCCGAGTGAAGTACGAGCGTGATGATTTACCGGGTGAACCTATGTCCCAAATCCGAGTGAGAAATTACCTTGTACCTGTGTCCGCCCCAGCTAATTAGACTTAGCTCTAGCGAGTGTGTGTTGGGAAGGCTTTCGTGTTGGCATCGCTTAAGCGAATCGTGCCTCGCCCGAGCGACTAGAGCTGTTTCGCCCAGGCGCTGATGTATTTCGCTGAACTGATTGGACCGGTTTAAGCTGCTGTGCTCCGCTGATTACCGACAGCCTTGTTGCTCTCGCTGATTGCTTTACGTATGAATATTCTTTTATCTCCCTTGCCTTCCTCTTCTTTCTATGCCGACTGTCCAGTGGCTGTTTTTGTGGAAAAAAATTTTTTCCCTGTTTTTAGGTTTATTACTTATTAAAATTAGGGTGTTACACGAGTCACCCTTCTCAGTTAATTCCGAGCCATTTTCACCCAATTCCGAGTCAGCATTATTACCCATTTCCAAGTCACTTTCCACCCATTTCCGAGCCATCTTTTCAGCCATCTCCGGGTCACCTTTCAACCATTTCCGAGCCATCTCTTCAGTCATTTCCGATTGAATGTTTCAACCAGAATTGTTTTGCTCGTCCAACAAAGCAATACCGAGCAAAGCTTTCACTCGGTTTCTGTATAAACAACACATTTTTCCACTCGGTCTTGTGCTTAAAAGGAACCTTTTCCACTCGGATTATTTCCCACTATGGGTGTATACCGACTGAGGTACTAAATCCGAGTCAGAAGCAGAAAACCGACCCCTACTCCCCCTGTTCGCCCGTGCTGACTTGGATTCCACCACCAAGTGGATCCAGGAATCCTGAGGGTGGCAGACAGGGGCGGAAGTAGAGAAATTAAAAATCTCCACCAGCCGCTGTCCCCCACTACCAGGCTGCCTCCACTCAGAGTGGAAGCCTGAGCTGGCCTAGCACTCAGCCCATGTCTTCAACCCCTATAAATGCCCTAGCTGAAGAGGCTAAGGGGGTTGGACTGGCTCCCTACAAGAAAACTCTGCCTCCTGAGTTCTCCTTCTCCTCTCTCCCATACCAACCATTACTTCACTCGGTACAGCACCATATTGTTCTTCCTTCTCCCACACCCCCGTCTTCTCTCTCCCTACACCGTACAGCCCTTCTCTCATCTCCACACCGTCCTCCTACCCATCAACCTCGTCTTCTCCTAAACTCCACAATATCCACCTCCTAAATCCACACCACACCGTCCCTTCCTCCTTTAAATCCACTCCATCCGACCTCTCCTAAACCCGTACAGCCCCTCACTCCTTACCCACACCATCCGACCTCCTTCTCCTCACCCAAAAACCACACCGTCCTTCTCCTTAAACCTCAAACCTGACCTGCTCTTCAACTTTCCAGCACCGACCCTCACCTTATCCCACACCAACCGACCTTCTCTTCCTCAAACCAGTACCATACAGCCCCCTCTAACTCACACCGTCCTCCATTTTCCATAATAACAATCCCTCAAATCCTTATCACACCGGTCCCACTCTCCTCTTAACTCCAACACCGTCTCTCTCCATCACTCCGTCTCCCAACTTTCACTCGGTATTTTTATTTTTTACTCAGTATTTTCTATTTTTTACTCAGTTTTTCCATTTTTACTCGGTTTTCCCTTTTTCTCACTCGGTTTTCTCTTCTCTCACTCAGTTTTCCCTCTCTTTTCCGAATTTACTATTTCTCTTTCTCTCTTGTAGCTTCTGCTACCCTACATCCTTTGCTTCATAGTTTTTTTTTAAAAAAATAATAAAGGGAAATGGATGTTTCATGTGTTTTCTTTCAAATCTAAGTAAAATCAAAAATCAAAAAAAAGAAAAAAATCATTTTTAGTCAGTGTCGTACGGAAAATACTTCCATCTATACAACCTCTATAGGATCCGTACACGTGCGAAGAACTTCGTCTTACATGGGTTCACCACCAAAATGATACCCACCAATATTTTCCCAATCTTTTCCTAAAAGAAAAAACACTCAGAACTACGTAACCCTGATTTCTTGATAATTCAAGAATACGTAGGAGCGGGACTCAACTCCTGTCGGGCCCATCTTTCTTATTTCTTTTTGCTATTTTATTTCTTTGCTTTCGCATTTCTTTCATAAGTGTTCTTTTTTTGTCGCTTCCGTGAAAATCAATTTAGACGTGACGTCTTGTTGATTTCCCCCTAGTTTTTGTTCAAGCCTTGCCACAATTCATAGGGAAGAGATACTTAGGACGAGACGTCCCGCTTATCTTTTTCCTATCCCTGTCCCTTTTTTATCCGAGGATGTCTAATTTAGGCGTGACGTCTTATTAGCATTCTCTTCCCCTCTCTGTCTCATATCGAAGTCGAGTTTAATTCGGATGAAATGTCCTGTTGACCTCGCTTCGCCATTCTATATTTGTACAGTTCTCTTACTCCATTCCGTCATTTTCAAATAAAAATACAAAAAAAAGAAAGAAACCATGTTTTATTTAAGGCTATTTATGTTGCGCTTTCAATCTTGGTACTGTTTTTGACAGGCGATGTTGGGTGTTAATACCTTCCCTACTCGTAACCGACTCCCGAACTTGAATCTCATTTTTAAACCAGTGCTTTCACTGAACTTAGTTTTTTTCCAATGTTTTTCCTATGGATAAAAACGTTG
Organism: Clitoria ternatea; assembly: GCA_037962975.1. Lineage (NCBI taxonomy): Eukaryota > Viridiplantae > Streptophyta > Magnoliopsida > Fabales > Fabaceae > Clitoria > Clitoria ternatea. The sequence goes on from CM075669.1 coordinate 187,258,100, forward strand.
GTGGCGACTCCCTGTTTCACACACGGTTTTTGTTCCTCACCGTGCCGTCGTGATCTAGGTTGCGACAGGTATCATTGGTGCTTAACTTCAAGATACCACCCTTCTTTTGAATTAAGCCTTATCACACTTTTGTTGATGATGATTGGATGTTGATGGTTCAGAGTCAGACTTAGAAGTAGGGGTTGAATCAGTCACGGACTGTTTTCATGGAAAATTATGAACCAAATAACACAAGTAATCAAGCAAATAAAGAGATAGAAGAAATCAACACAGAGAGTTTACACTGGTTCACTTCTAACATAGAAGCTACATCCAGTCCCTTCTAACTTGAAGGATTTCCACTATTGTAAAATCTCCTTTATAATATTAGCACCAAACCTATGCCAGAAGTATTCTTGACTCCAGCCACTTCTAGCTTAACCTAAGTATTCTTTCAACAAGCCACTCCTGGCTCAACCTAAGTATTCTTTCGAAAGCCTTTTCAAGCCAACAATTTTTCTCACACAAACTAGTTTTGGTAACTCACCAGACTCTCACAAGGTGTTTGAATAAATGTAAAGTATTTTACAGAACTTAGTGTATAAGAGATAAACAATTGAAGTTGTACGCTATGTTTGACACAAGACTAGGGTATTTGTCTTTACAAGGAACAATGAAGAATAGAATTAAAACTTGAAAGAGATTGGATAAGAGCTCGAAAGAAATTCTCTATGTATGTCTGTGTATTTTTTATGTTTAATCTTCCTTAGTATATATAGAAGCTGAAGGATATGACCGTTACCGCTTCTTGAAAGGAGATATAGTCGTTGGAAATCCTTTGAAGGTATTTTTCCTTAAGATTCTTATTACCAGATCTTGAGGATGAAATGGACTCAAGGGGGCTGGTACAGATACTTCTTCAGCTTTTTCATGAAAAAGGTTTCTAATGCATAATCATGCACAAACTATTCATAAACTAATTCTAGATTGAGATTAAGTAAGATGTCAGAGCTTTCTGAAATATTCTGACACAATCTCTAAACTTGATCAGAATACATAGAAGTAGGTACGCTGATAGTTGTTGCTCATTTTGATCTTGTTCCTTGTGTTCTTTGATGATAAGCACGCAAATATGATAAGAGCATGAATCCCAATACATCACTTAAATAGAATTTAGGAACGTTGAGAATGGTTGTTCGATCAGAATGCTTCTATCAGACTTTTGATAGTCTTCCAAACTTTTAGAGTGTTGATACTCCCCCTTTGTTTTCATAGCCTAATACTCGTATCCTGAAATTACTTAGGCGTACAAATACGCTATAAATAGTACAAACTTTACTTTCAAGCAAAAATACTTGATGAGCGATATTAACGAATTTAGGGATATAAAGTTTGGGGTCTGGTCCAATAAGACTTAAAATTCTTTTCCATCCAGACTTTTTTCAAGAATCTCCCCCTATTTGTTGATAATAAACATCAAGTCTTTTTCGTAAACTAAGTCTGTAATACAGGGTGTTAATCAAGTATCTATATAACAAGTAGTAGATCAAAATTTAGCAATTTGTAGAGACAAATAGAAATAGGATGATTCTTCATTAACCAAAATGATAATACATATCATTTCATTAAATCAAAACCAATAATGCATTCTTCATACAAGGAATTACTTCACACAAAAAGACTTGTAAATGTTCTCTCTTTTTGTAATCAACAAAAGAAGGGACATCACCGAGACTCAAAAAGCAAATAAAAAGACCACGGTGAAAAACCAAGTTTGAAAAATAAAAAGAAATAGTGAATCAAAAGTAATTAAAGAAAGTCGATATTGAAAAATAGAATTGTAGGAGGAGGAGGTATAAGAGCAAGAGGGTTCTTCTTGAAGTGTCCAAAGATAATGGCACCAAATAGCATTAGCATGAGCCTTAGTCGGTTTAGGAGCAGTCCAAAGACTCTTAAGAGTAGCAGGCGGAAGTTGCTGAAGCTGATAAGGACCCTTGTAGTGAGGCTTGTACTTTGGAGGTGTGGGCTTCTTCAATCTGCCCAGAGAAATCAATTTGGTAGGTGAAGGTCTGTGAGACACAACAAATAAAGTATTCTTCCAAGGAGTAGCAACAAGATAATTCCTGATAGACACATCATCAAGCTTGTTTCTGAATACACATTTAGTTCCAATGATACTTTTATCTTTGGGCTTAGGAACAAGTGTTCATACATTACTTCTTTCAAACTGATTTAACTTTTCTTGCATAACTAGTAAGAGATTTTTATGTAAATCATACAAAGAAATGAAGTGTTCAAGGAAAGAGAATCAAGTTTGTATAATATGAACTCAATAGAATGTTTGTGCCAAGTTTAAACACAGTAATTATAGTATAGTATAGATGTCATTCCACTGAGGAGGTGTTGGTTTGAAGATCTTAGTTCTTGAATTGATTTTGACAAAAGATTTGTTTTGATTTTGTAGTGCAAAATATTGAATACAAGATAAACAGCAAGTGTTGAATGAAAATAATGACAGTAAAGTGTTTGGGTAAAACTCAGATTTGGAAAACTGGGATTGGTTTCATCTCATCTCACCTTCCATAAGCTGAATAAATTGCATGTATGTAATTTGAAATGATAATTTCTACGTCACAATCAAAGTCATTTGTATCGATCCCTCGACTACAAACTTCATAAGAATGATTTCAAACCGCTGATCCCTTAGTCACTTTGAAATCATTCCAGCATTAGCGATCGATTGTTTTGACATTCATTGCGTTAGATTCCATCCCTGGTCAGCTACTCACAAGGAGTATTTCATTCGGATCTACTTCCAAAACTTACTTCCCAGTATACTTAAGAAAACTTAAAACAAGAAAATAGTGATCAAGTACCTTCAGGCATTAATGGCAGAATGAAATACAGAAAGTATCAAATCTCATTAACATACATAAAAACTTACAGTAGCATTACTTCAGGTTTGAATTGATTACAACCAATCCCAATAAAGGAAAATTAGTTACTCATGCTCTACATTTTCACTTAAGAAAATTTGGAAATGAATACAAAATGAATGGTGGGATACAGGAGATGTGTTTGATGATTTGAAGGAGATGCTTTCCAATGATCTTCTCTGCTAGATTTATAGTGATTATACTTCGGCTTCCTTTGCCCACTTGCATAATTCCAATGAAGGAATATTTAGAGACATGCAGAAACACTTCAAGGTGGTTGAGTTGGCATCGCACCATTGGTCAATATTAAATTACAAACCCCATACTGCATGAGTCACGCTTGAGCTTAATGGTCACGCTCAAGCGTGGAAGGTCCTGATGCTCACTTGTTGTCTCACGCTCAAGCCGACTTAACCACGCTCAAGCGTGCCCTTTATATATGATTCACGTCTGATCCACGCTCAGGCGAGCTCGGGTTCATGCTTGAGTACCCCATTGCCACGCTTGAGTGTGAAAGGGTCCTGATGATTTTTTTTTGGTGTGGACAAACCATGCTCAAGCCAAGCTCGAGTGAGCTCTCCTGTCAAGTCACGTTTAGATTACACTTAATCCAAGCTTAAGCGAGCTCGGGCTCATGCTTGAGCGCCCCATTTCCACGCTTAAGCTTCAATGAGGTTTGATGCTTGGCTTGATCATGCTCAAGCGAGCGTAAGACACGCTTAAGCATGATGTCTTGAATGCTCGCTCTTTTGACTTTTCTTTGACTTGGTAGCTTTTCCTGCAATTCTTAAAGGATTTCAAGCTGATCTTTTTATTTTTCAAAACTTGTATTTATGTTTATAAATTCTTTGTTTTTTTTCAGCCATTCAATTGATTTTCTTGCAACGATGCTTCAAATAATCATATGAATATATGGCTTGATTAGCATTTATCAAACTCTCCCAACCTAGATTTTTGCTTGTCCTCAAGCAAAAGATTTAAATCAAGACAAGAAGATAGTCATGCTCAAATTCTCAGTATGAACATAATTAAAAGACAGTAATTATTCAATGTTTTCAGACAAGTGGCATTCTTAATATCCATTAATTTGAAATACAGTGCTCTGTTTTAACTTCTCACAAAACAAGTAACCCAATGCTGTAAGATCAAAGGACTTCTCATTATCTTTCACTAGGTGACTGTTTCACTCTTTCATTATTAGAATTGCTCAGTTGACATTGTCGGTCATTTCTTTTTAAACCCAATCAAAAGATCAGTAAGGATCAAAAAGGTCTTTTAAAAAAGTTGTAACGAGGTTGGGCTAACAAGAATTACTGGTTTTCCTAGGATTTAAAATTGCATTTATGAAGAAGAGCATAAATATTCATTAAAACTTAGAGGCTTCTTCCTTGCTTTTCAAGCTTCAAAATTCATTTTCTTCCTTTTTCTATTTTTGTTCAAAGATTCGTCTTTGGAGAATCTATTAATTTTCCTTAGGCATTTTTCAACCTCTCTTTCTTTCATCACCCTTATTTGGAAAAATATTTTATCCTCTTTTCTTATTAAGCATGCTGAGAAGATAGGAATTTTATTTCTCATTCTCAGGTTAGGGTGTTTTTCTGGAAAAAATTTTTTGGCTCAATTGGGCTACTAAAAAATGGGATAATTTGTTAAGGATAGCTTTTTGGCTTCTTGGCTTAAAATGTGTTTTCAAACAAAATGCCTTGATCATTTCCTTGCTTGCTTCTTAAGAAAAGGGTTAATCAGAAAATTAGGCAATGCCGACTTAAAAATTTTCAATAAGACTCTCTGTGTTTAATTACTCACTTCTCACCCAATTTAAAGGCATATTCCTTTGTTCTAGCAAAAAAAGGTTCAAGCATGTAAGAAGTTTTCATAAGTTTATGTATTTCATTTTTCTGGTTTTTAATTCAGCCAATTGTCCTATTTAATTGTTACTGTCTTATAATTTGTTATGCCTAAAGAATCTGTGCATGCATTCTAATATCTTGCTTATGGTTGGGAAACAAATCTACTTCAAGCATATTCATGTGAAACCATTCAAACAATTCATGCAAAATTATGAGAAACTTCAAACCAAAACCAAAGTACCTTAATTGAGTTATCTGCAGTAAGTAAAATAAAAGGAGAAAAATGAAAATTGTTTATCAGAAGTAAAAATAGCAACCATAGATCAGAAAATGAAATTAGAAGAAAAGTCACTCATCATCCTCCGTGTTTGTGTCTTCTTCCCTCACTGAAGGTCCTTGTCAGGAGGGTCCTGCTCCCGCCTGTGATGTCTTACCCTCTCCAAAGAAAGGAGGCCTGTCCCCAGGCCAAGAAATATGGGCTTCAAAGTGGGTTGGGTCCATCCAGGGGTTGGTTTATCCTGTAGGAATGTTATGGTATAAGCCATTATGTATGTGTATCAAACCTTGATGATTAGCATTTTGTTGTGCTAAGAGGTGGCTGTTCTGGATCTTAAGAAGATGGATGGCCTGTAGAATCATTGATATCTCTATGCTGAGAGGAGGAAGGGTAGGTTCTGATCCTGCTGGTGGTGGTGCTTGCTGTGTATCTGAGGCGGGTGGTGGAGATACTTCTGGTGCAGTTTGAGTGCTACAATACCACTCAATGAAGCATTTGTCAATGAATGGTCTGATAGGTTTAAGGTCCTGTACCTCAATCCTATGTGCTGCACAAAAATCAGTAATAAAAGCAGGGAAACCTAAACTTCCTTTAACCTTTTCCCTGCCTGGGAATACTTTTGATCAGCTTTTACAAATTTGTGAATTTTATCAGAGATTATCTGTGGTAGATCAATGGAGATGTCATTTTCTAAAATGCAATATAGTAAATAACAACTGCTGAAAATGAGATCAGAAACATGTGCATTAGGTGTGATGTTGGCAAGCATGAAAGAAGTCCATACTTGAGAAATGGTAGTCATGTCTTTTCTTAGAACTCACAGTGGGTTTTCTCCTTGCCCCATCTAGAAGTGACGTCTTGGAATGCATATGGCGGCCTCAAGATCATTGGTGGCAATGAATTGGTTTCTTGAAACCATAGCAGCATATTCATAAATTTCTCCTTCTCCTAGTTCCATGATGCTGCCCAGGTAGAAGTTAATCTCATCCCTGCCATATGAGAGCCAATGACCCCTGACATATGTCCTTGGATCACCTTCCCCCTCCTTAGGCCAAGCATTGGCATAGAATTCTCTAACTATCACTGGGTCATATTTCTCTCTTGGATAGCAGATCTGGAGCCAGTTTCTCCTTCTTATAACCTATAAAAATGCATCACATTCTCCCAAAGCCAAATCAACCTTTCTTTCCGGTATGAACGTCCAGTTGGAAATATCCTCATAACGCCTACTCTTATCTTTGTTTCTGAATTTTAAGGCGTTATCTTGGTCTTCGGTCCTTGGCCTCTTACCCTTATTTCTTCTCGTACTTCTTGGTGGGGAATTAGTTGCAGGGGAACTTAGTGCAACTTGCTTGGTTCTTGCCATCTGCAATCAATTTAGTACTCATATTATCACATGTCAAGGGTAGATTTCTAACACTTTCATTAATAAGCCCAAAGATTTTTTACTCATTGTATCATGATATTTCCTCATCAAACATGTCTATTAGTTACTAAGCATAGCAACACAAGCATAGCATTTCAATCATAAAGCATGTATGACACATTTTGTACTTTTATCGGACAGTTGGCGTGCATCCTTAAAAACAAATAAGGTTTTCATAATGCTCTTTCACAAATAATTAATCAATCCATGTTTGAATTAGCAAATCCAGATATAATACACCATTTGATCACAAAAGCATGTAAGACAAAGAAACTTGATTTTCAAATTAAGATCGAAACATGCTTTTTACTTCATATCACAGCAAAACATTTGTAAGATACATCAGAGAAAAGAAAAGGGCTGAGATTTACCTTGCTTCAGAGGAAATGGACGATGCACAGAAGATGAAATGATTATGGAAATAGAAATTAGAAATATAAGTAACATGCAAAGTGGAAACTATCAGAGGAGTGCTCAATGGAAACTGATGAGGAGGAGCAAATGGGGTTATGGGAATAAAGATGGGGTGCGGTTACAGATTCTACAATAATGGCTCCCTTTAAAAAAAATTTTAAAAATTGGCATCAGGTGGCAGTTTAATAGTTACTCGCTTAAGCGTGAGTACATCGTGCTTAAGCGTGATTGAGATTTTGAAGTTCTCACTTGAGCGTGCAATTGCCACGCTCAAGCGTGGTTAAGACCTAATCTAGTTTAAAGTTCTTGCTTAAGCGTGGGCTCCCTTGCTTTAAGCGTGGCATTCATTATTAGTAGACAGACCCTGTGACTCAAGCATGAAAGGTCACGCTTAAGCGTGATCAGGGTTGAGTTTTGGGAAACTTCTTTTCTAGTGTTGCCACGCTTTAAGCTTGAGCCCTGTGCTTAAGCGTGAGTTGAACAATATGTGACTTACCTTGGTTCACTTACGCATGTAAGAGCTCGCTTGAGCGTGAACATACCTGATGCTTGAATTTTATACCTTGCTTAAGCTTTAACATGATTCGCTTGAGCGAATTCAAGACAGAACAGAGATTTTTATTGATCGCTTAAGCGATCATATCTTCGCTTGAGCATGGCTAACTCTGATGCTTTTTCTCCTCCCTGTCTTTCCTCGCTTAAGCGTATCTTATCATGCTTGATCCCTTGAACTGGTCACGCTTGAGTGTGATTAATCAAGCTTAAGCGTTCATGATATCTGGCAGTGTTTGAGGCTTATTTCTCACACCCGGAGTGGTTTGATGAGCGACCTACAAAATAAATGAGAACTTCAATAATTTTTAAAGTAAAATTAATAGAATGCAGAAAACACAAAATATTGGGTTGCCTCCCAAAAAGCGCTTGTTTATCGTCATTAGCTTGACACCTGATTTGTTTGATCATGGGTCCTTCAGTTGAATAGTGATGACCTTCTCCACCTCTCCTCCCAAATAAGGTTTGAGTCTTTGACCATTTACAACCCAGGTTCTTTCAGATTTAGGGTCTTGTAATTCAATGGCTCCATAAGACCTTACTTCTTTCATAATGAATGGCCCTGACCATTTGGATTTTAGTTTTCCTGGGAACAATTTTATCCTTAAATTAAACAGGAGCATAGACTTTCCTGGATAAAAGATTTTTTTCACAATGTGCTTTTCATGGTAAGCCTTCATCTTTTCCTTATAGATTTTTGATGATTCATAGGCTTCCTTCCTCTATTCTTCTAGCTTATGCATCTGACTTTTTCTTTCTTGAATTGATGCTTTTGGGTCATAGTTCAGTACTTTTATTGCCCAGAATGCCTTGTGTTCAAGTTCTACAAAAAGGTGGCAATTTTTTCCATACACCAACTGGTAAGGTGAAAATCTAGTTGGTGCTTTGTAAGCTGTTCTATATGCCCATAAAGCGTCATCGAGCTTTAAGGACCAATCCTTCCTGTTGTGGCCAATTGTCTTTTCTAATATCCTCTTGATCTCTCTATTGGATACTTCCACTTGGCCATTGGCTTGAGGGTGGTATGGGGAGGTTACCTTATGCTTTACTCCATAGTGTTCTAGACACCTTTGAAGTTGAGTGTTGCAGAAATAAGAACCTCCGCCCTTGGAGTACCAAACCTGCTGAAAATGTTTTTCTTGAAAAATTTTATCACGGTTTTGGAATCAGCTTTAACACAAGCCAAGGCTTCAACCCACTTTGACACATAGTCCACTGCTACAACAATGTACTCATTTGAAAATGAAGTAGGTAGAGGTCCAACAAAGTCTATGCCCCAGCAATTAAAGACTTCTATTTCAAGAATGGTAGTTAATGGCATCTCGTTCCCTTTTGATATGTTACCTGTTTTCTGACATTCATCACAATGCTGCACAAAAACATTAGCATCTTTAAACAATGATGGCCAATAAAAACTTGATTGGAGGACCTTAGCTGCAGTCCTTTCCCCATTGAAATGTCCTCCATATAGGGAGCTGTGACAGTGCCATAAAATGTTGTTGGCTTCTTATTGAGACACGCATCTCCTCAAAATATAGTCTGATCCAAGTTTAAACAAGTATGGATCATTCCATATAAACTTCTTTTCATCTTTCAGAAACTTTTTCTTTTGTTGCCATGAAAGATCCTCAGGCAACACTCCTGCGGCTTTAAAGTTTTCCATGTCTGCAAACCATGCCCTTTCTTGTATCATCAGTAGCTTCTCATCCGGAAATTCTTTATTTACTTCCGGTTGTAGTAGCGTGACTTCCTTGTTGACAAGGCAAGACAGATGATCTGCAATAAAATTCTCACTACCCTTTTTGTCTTTGATTACTAGATTGAATTCTTGCAACAACAAGATCCATCTAATCAACCTGGGCTTAGAGTCAGGTTTGTTCAACAGATATTTAATAGTAGCATGGTCAGTAAAAATAGTGACTTAGGAACCAATCAGATAAGGTCTAAACTTTTCCAGGCCATACATTATTGCTAACAACTCTTTTTTTGTTGTTGCATAATTTTTTTGGGCAGGGTTTAAAACTTTGCTAGCATAGTGAATGACATGAAAAATTTTAGCCTTCCTTTATCCTAATACGGCCCCAACAGCATAGTCACTTGCGTCACACATTATTTCAAAATCTAACTCCCAATCAGGAGCAATTATCACAGGTGCACAAGTTAATTTATGTTTCAAAGTTTCGAATGCAAGTAAACAAAAATCATCAAAAATAAAGGGAGTGTCTTTGTTCAAGAGATTACTCAAGGGCTTTGCAATTTTGGAGAAATCTTTGATGAATCTTTTATAAAATCCTGCATGGCCTAAGAAGCTTCTAACACCTTTCATATTCCCTGGTGGTGGTAGCTTCTCAATTACTTCCACTTTGGCTTTTTCCACCTTGATGCCTCTTTTGGATATTTGATATCCAAGCACAATTCCTTCAGTAACCATGAAGTGGCACTTTTCCCAATTTAAGACTAAATTGGTTTCCATACATCTTTTCAATACTATACTTAAATTTTCCAAACATTGATCAAATGATAGCCCAAAAACAAAAAAATCGTCCATGAAGACTTCAATGCATTTCTCCACCAAATCTGAGAAAATAGCTAACATACACCTTTGGAATGTTGCAGGAGCATTACTGACAGGGCCCGCAAACGCACGAGTTTTGTGGCGTAATATAAAAGATTATCATTCTCCACAGGGACTGTGTTCAAAGTACCAGCATATTGAAATTTAATTATCCACACAATTGGTTTTTAATGTTTTTGTAAAATAAAGCACAAAATTAAATTGTACAGAATATGAATAAATACAAAAATAAAATTTACTTGACACTTAAAAATCAGAGTTGAGAATATCTTAGGATTTCAGGGGATCAAGACTCTATTTTATGTTAATGAATTTTAACTTTTCATAAATAAGAATCGAATTAAGTTTTCCAAGGCGAATTTTCCAAAAGCTAATTAATATGTTCCTCTCGGAATCCTATTAATGTACCTAACCTATGGAAAGCGCTGCTTAATCCTCAGAAAGGCCCATTATCGTTTTATGAAAATCCCTTTTATTTCCTCAAAAGAATTTTGATTACTTTCACGGTTTTACCGAGGTCACAAAAAGCATCTCAAAAATCTTAGGTTTAGTTCAAAGCTTTCCCGTAAAAATAAATCTCTCGATTCTATTTATTACCTAAACTTACTAATATACCCGCAAGTATACAGTTTTATCATTTAGATTCTTGTTAGGAATCACTAAAAGCATTGAGCATAATTGAACTAAATGGAGAACAGAAATTTATTTAATTCCAAGTCAAAATAATATTAACAATAAAATATTATCATACCCCCTTTCATCCCAAGATAATTAATTTAGTTACTCTTGAAATAATTCAAATTCATATAAATGATGGAAAAATAAAACATACAAGTCATGGTAAAAATAAAGACTTACGGGTTTCTCCAAAAGCTCAGAATAATTTTACCACTGTATTTCCTTGTTGCAATAATTTCTCCACTAATTACAAATTGGAATTCTCACTTTTATAGCCCTCACCACTCTTACAAAATAAAAGAAAGAAAAGAAAATAAAATAAAGGAGAAGAAAAACGAACAGAGAAAGAAAAAGGGAAAAAGAAGAAAACTAAAGAGAAAAAGAGAGAAAGGAACGAAGAAAAAGGATGGGAAGGGATGCCTTTGGCTGATGGGTTGCTGCTGCTTTTATAGGCAAAGGAATGGAGGAATCCAGCTAAGAAACGCGTTGCAATTTGCAAGTGGGAGAAAACTTTCGGTGCATGTGACTTCCAGCTGTGCCAACTTGTTTCCAATTTACGTATTTTAATATTTCCAATAATTCGGTGCTTGGATTTAGTGATGATTGGTGCAGGTGGAGAAATTCCGAGTGGAAAAGGTGCTATTTTTCCACAAAACCGAGTGAAAGCTTGCTGTTTGGTGTTGGTTGCTGGGTGGTGTGGAGTTGGTACTGGATGGTGTTGAGTTAGTGAGGAGTTGGACGGTTTGTTAAGCTGGACGGTGTGGTGCTAAGCTGGATGGTTGGATGGTTGAGTTGCTAGACGTTGTTCAAAGGGGACGGTGTTAATGGATGGAGCCGGTGTTCAAAGGAGATGGGACGGTGTTACTGAGGAGAATTGGTCGGTTTTGAGTTGGAGTTGATCCGATGTTATGGTGATCCGGTGTTGTGGTGATCCGGTGTTTGGAGTTGATCCGGTGTTAGCTGTGAAGAATTGGAAGGAGTCGGTATGGTTTGAGGGTTGATCCGGTATTGAGTTGGTGTGAGTGGATGTGAAGAGAGCTGACCAAAACAACTCTGATTGAAACATTCAATCGGAACCGATTAGAAAATGATTCACTCGGCACTGATTGAAGATTGACTCGGAACCGATTGAAGATGATTCATTCGGGACTGATTAAAGACTTACTCAGGATCAAAATTTATTCAATCGGCACCCAAACTGTTTCACTCGGCTGTCTCTGAATTTGAATCACTCGGAGAACCTTTGCTCGAATTTGCTTTGAAATAATTCAGTCGACCTTCATTCCTTGAAATGATACACTCGGAAATGCCTTCTTGCTTTTCACTCGGAATGGCCTTCAGTCGTCAATCAACCCAGTCGGTTGTCTTCACTCGGGAATCGGATATACCTGTCACTCAGAAATTTGAACTTGAAAGACTCTGGAATCTGGCAGATAGGAGTTCTTCCCATGTCTGAGCCTTGTTTTGCTCAGAAATGCAACTCTCTGCCCCAACTCACTCAGTAGTCTTCCTTGGAGACATGTCACTCGGGCTTAGTGTGAAACTGTGAGAGTTTGCCTGAAAGTGATTCACTCCCGGTCGGACTTTTGTCCTCTTCTCCGAATGACACCACTCGAAGATCTCCTTTTTCAACAGGTGCTCTTTCAGTGGCTTCTTCTGCTCGGATAACAGTTTTGACCACTCGGGAGTTTTTCACTCGGATTAGTTGCAATCAGAAAGCTTCCACTCGGATTCACTTCAATCAGCAATCTTTTCACTCGGACAATAGCTTTGGGCAGCATATATTCAAGGGCAGTCCCTTTTTTCACTCGGATTGGTTGTAGTAGGGAACTTTCCACTCGGATTTTGCTCCAACAGTGAAGTATTCCACTCGGCAAAGCTCTATTCTGAGTCATTCCACTCGGATTTGGTCATTTTGAGTCAGATTTCAGTGTAAAAAGGAGAATTCTTTCTACTTGGGCTTGTTCTTCTTGATTTTTTTATCATTTTATGGTCTTTTTTCTCTTGTTATTGACCCTAATTTCTGCAAAATAACATACCCAAGTAGAATAGAGTGGAAAGAAAGCAAAAATCACAATAAATAAAGGAAATACAGTGTATAATGATTAAAATCCTAAGCAAACTAGATCTATTTTATTGTGTTATAAAGCACTTATCAATTACATAACCCAAAAGGCATTTTTCTGTATGCAAATACCCCAAAGGGACATGTGAATGTTGTTTTTTCTTGATCTTCTAGTGCAACAGCTATTTGGTTGTATCCTGAGTATCCATCCAAAAAGCAATAATAGGCTTGTCTTGCGAGCCTTTCCAATATTTGGTCCATGAAGGGTAGAGGAAAATGGTATTTCCTGGTTGCTGTGTTTAGCTTCTTGTAGTCAATGCATATTCTCCATCCTGTGACTGTTCTTATGGGGATTAATTCATTTTTGTCATTTTGTATGACAGTTACTCCTCCCTTCTTTGGAATAACCTGCACAGGACTAACCCAAGAACTATCAGAGATTGGATAAATTATACTAGCTTCTAGCAACTTAATTACCTTCCCTTTGACAACTTCCTTCATGGTTGGATTCAAGCGTCTCTGCGGCTGAGCGGCTGGTTTGAATTCTTGTTCCATGTAAATGTGGTGCATGCAATAGGCTGGACTTATGCCTTTCAAGTCTTCTAGTTTCCAACCGATTGCCATTGAGTTTTCCTTCAACACTTGAATCAATTATTTTTCCTTAGATTCTGACAAGTGCCCATTAATAATAACAGGTTTTTGCCTTCATCGTCAAGAAAAACATATTTCAAGTGTGAAGGCAAAACTTTTAGCTCCACTTTTGATGCTGTGACTTTTCTTGCTTTCTTTGGTAGCTCTTCATAATGATTTTCTTCCTGAGTGTTACACTTTTTATCTTCCAAGTCCTTCTCATCCATGTCAGCATCCTCTATCACTTTGCCATTTGGTTCAGCTTTTGCCATTAACTCCTTCAGTGAATCTTTGTTGAGCCATTCATTGGATTTTCTCTGATAGCTATTTCTTCAATGTCAATTTGGAAGCACTGGTGCTTCTCCGCTGGGTACTTTATTGCATCAAACACATTGAAGTTCACTTCCTCATCTTGCACTCTTACCTTGAGTTTCCCATCATCCACATCAATAATTACCTTTGCTGTTTTCATAAAGGGTCTGCCCAAAATGAGAGGCACCTTTGTATCTTCTTTGATATCCATGATGACAAAATCTATAGGGAACACGAACTTATCAACTCGTACCAGCACGTCCTCCGCTATGCCATATGGAAACTTCATAGATCGATCAGCAAGTTGAAGAGTCATTCGTGTTGGTTTCACCTCAAGATCTCTGATTCTTTTTACCATTGAGAGAGGCATTAAGTTAATGCTAGCTCCCAAGTCTAAGAGTGCCTTTCCTACGGGTAAAGTACCAATAGTTATTGGAATTGTGAAACTCCCTGGGTCTTTTGTTTTCTGAGACAATGCTTTTTGAATAATAACACTACATCCTACTGCGAGCTCTACTGTCTCTTCAGAGAATCTTTTCTTCTTTGTTAATAGCTCTTTCATGAACTTTGCGTATGTTGGCATTTGATCCATAGCTTCCACAAAAGGTATGTTTATCTGCAACCTTTTGAAAATGTCCATGAATCTTGTAAACTGCCTCTCCTTGTCTATCTTCGAAGGATTCTTTGGATACGGTAAACTTTTCAGCTGCGGTGCTGGGTCGTCCACCTTTTTTTCCTTCTTTTATTTCTCTCTTTTTATTTTTTTCAACTACATCCTCCTCTATATGTACATCCTTCTTTTTTTATTTTTTCTTCTGAACTTCCTCCCTTGATTCTTTTTCACAACCTTTTTCTTCCATCTTTTCACCTTTCGTCTCTTCTTGTCCAGTGACTTTTCCGCTTCTTGTGATCATTACTTTGCATTTCTCCTTTGGGTTTGGGTGGGTATTAGCCCCTAATTGTGAATTATGATGTTCTGCAATTTGACGAGCCAATTGCCCCACTTGGGTCTCAAGATTTCTAATTGAGGCATCTGTATTTTTTTGGTTGGTTATTAAAACTTGCATAAAGTTTTCTAGAGTGTCCTCTAGTTTGGATGTTCTTTCCATCAAAGAAGAACCTTGTTGGTAAGGTTGTTGTCTGTTGGAAGTGCTTGCCTCCTGCTTCCATCCATTATTCTGATTACTTCTCCATCCCTATGAAAAATTGTTAGAGTAAGCATTGTTATGAAATTACCCTGCTTACCTTGGTTATTCATGTAGAGTATGGATTGGTCAGATTGCTCTCCTTGGCAATGTCCATTCTGATGTTCTCCTCCATAAAAATCACATTTCAATTGTGATTGCTGATTGATTGTAGAGGTTTGCACTACATGTAACTGTTGTAGGAGTTTTGCCATTTGTTGTGTTAAAGCTTCAATTTGTTAAGTCAAAATTTTATTTTGAGCTAAAATGGCATCTGTTGTATTTAGTTCTAATACTCCCTTCTTTTGGACTTGCGTTCTATCGTGCTGGGCTTGGTAATCTGTGGATGATAATGCTTTAATGATTCTTATTGCTTGTTCTGCATCACTGTCATCATGGTGCCTCCAGCTGCTGCGTCCAATATCATTTTGGTATCAGCTTTGAGTCTACTGTAGAAGATATTAAGTTGTGCAATATCTTCAAGTCCATGGTTTGGGCATTTTCTTAGGAGAGATTTGAAACGTTCCCATGCCTCACAAAAAGGTTCATCTTGGCTTTGTTTAAATGTTGTAGTATCTGACTTGGCCTTGATGAATCTGGATGGAGGAAAGAATCTGTGTAGGAATTTTTCTTCCACTGTGTCCCAACTATTCAAACTTTGATTTGGGTGTGACTGGAGCCATTCTTTAGCTTTACCTGCTAGAGAAAAAGGAAATAGTCTTAGATATGCAGCTTCAATTATTTCCTGTTCAAAACCCATAGTTCCAACTAATTCATAGAATGTGGCCAAGTGAGTATATGGATCTTCACTTGTCATTCCATGGAATTGGTGGGAACTAATTAAACTAAGAAAAGCAGGTTTCAAGCTTTTCCTGCAATTCTTAAAGGATTTCAAGCTGATTTCTATTTATGTTCATAAATTCTTTGTTTTTTTCATCCATTCAATTGATTTTCTTGCAACGATGCTTCAAATAATCATATGAATATATGGCTTGATTAGCATTTATCAATAACAATGATGCAATCAACATCTTTTAGAGCTTCATGAACATTCTTTGGTTCTAATTCTAAGATAAAAGCGGTTGATGACTGATTGTGAAGGCTAGATCTAGTTCTAACTCTAGCTAGCTGATCTCCAATTATGAGGTTTGAAGGATGATAGGCTTTGAATTTCCAATCCTTTGGCCTTTCTGGTTTGGAGAGCAGATCTTGCTTAGATTTTTTAGGGTTTGCTACTCCTTGGTTGCTCAAATTCTTGTTGAGTTCCTACATCATCAAAATCTAGATCTGCCAATTTCTTGTCAGTCTTTTGAAGATCATCAAGTCTTACATGCATAGATTCTTCTATGGTTTGACTTCGAGTGCTAAACACTCTGTAAATATTCCTTTGTCACGTTTTTAATCAATTTCCAATATAATCTTTAGTGTTTAAAATATAACAGGTACATCCAAAAGGATAAAAGTATGAGATGTTTGGTTTTCTACCTTTCCAAAATTCATAAGGAATCTTATTCAGTATTGATCTGATAAAAATCCTGTTTTGTATATAACAAGAGGTACTCAGCTTTTGCCTAAAAATATTTAGGAAGATTATTTTCACAAAGCATAGTTCTTGCCATCTCCTACAAGGATCTATTTTTCCTTTCCACAATACTATTTTGTTGTGGTGGTGTTGGTGAAGAAAAACTATGAGCTATCCCATACTCATTGTAGAACGTTTCAAAAATTTCATTTTCAAATTCTCTATCATGATCACTTATTATTGTACCAATATGGTAGTCTTTCTTATTTTGAATTTTCTTGTAAAAATTTTAAATACTTTTATAGACTCATCCTTGTGGGCTAGGAAGTATACCCATGTCAATCTTGTGTAGTCATCAATAATGATGAATCCATACTTCTTTCTGCTAGACTTTGTACTTGAGAAGGACCGAATAGATCTAAATGCAATAATTGTAAAGGTCTGGTTGTGAAAAAACATTCTTAACAAGATCCTTTCAGTGAAGTTTTGAGATAAGTTTTAAATTTACATGCCTAAGCTTTTTGTGCTAGATCCATCTTTCTTCAGAGTTTGAAAACAAACATTTTACATTTTGATCATTCAGTTCATTCAAGCCAACCTTATAAAGGTTGTTATGTCTGTTTGCGTTAAAAAGTATGGTTCCATCACGATTGATAATAGTACACTTACCCTTGTCAAAAGAGACTTTGTACCCACTATCATAAAATTGACTGATGCTTAGTAAGTTATGTCTCATACCTTCAACAAGAAATACATTTTCAATGACAGGTGAGGGAAGTTTACCCACTTAACCAGACCCAATGATCCTTCCAGTATGGTTTCCTCTAAAGGTGACAGATCGACCTTTAAACTGATCCAGGTCTAGGAACATAGACCTTCTTCCTGTCATGTAATGCGAGCATCCATTGTCCAGATACCATTGCAGAGTTTATGGTTTTGTCTTTAAGCATATCTACAAAAGGAATAATTAGTGACTTTGGTACCCATATTCTTTTGGGTCCTACATTATTATTAACTCTTTCATTTCTTCTTTTTTTTTTCCTACATTTGTTTATTAAATGGCCATGTTTCTTATAGTAATTACATTTAACAAACTTTTGCTTTTAAGGAATGAATATAGGAGTTGAAGGATGCTAAAATATTCTTGGTTTGAAATTATCTTTCTTCTCTACATATCCCAGACCTAGACCATTTCTATTTCCTTGAGATGTTCCTTGAGCATCCAAGTTTTTAGTACTGTTTACAAACTTGCCTAAGTCTGAGGTAAGAGAGTTGACTTGTTTTTCCAACTTGATGATTTCTTTACCCTGAGAGTTGCAGCAAGTCTTAGATTTTTCCAAATTTGTTTTCAAAGTGATGTTTTCTTTTCTAAGTTTGCTCAACTCTTCAAGATGCATCTTTTCATTCTTTTCCATTTCTTTCAAAGTATTTTTATCAAAGTTTTCTTATTTCATTTTAGAAATTTGATTTTCAAAATGAGTAATTATGTCAACATGCTTCAGTTTCAATTTTTTGAAGTTTTCAATAGTTTAGAAAAATTGTTGAATAATAAATCATAATTTTTATTTAGTTCTGAATAACTTACTTCCTTAGTGTCTGAATCACTGGAGCTGGCTTCGAAGTCTGATTCCTTATTTGTCATAAGACAGAGTTGAGCTGATTCTGTTTCCTCATTAGACTCTTCCGAACTGGATGATTCTTCATCGTCCAATGTTATCAGACCTTTTTGTTTCTTACGAAACCTTATCCTTTCTTTTTTGTCTTTTTTATCTTTATTTAGAAGAGGACATGTTGCTTTTATGTGACTGAGTTTCCTGCAATTGAAACATTCTAGAGTAGATTTGTCAGTTTTAAACTTGAATTGATTTTTTTACCTTTGTAGTCTTTTTTTGAAACTTTTATGATCTAAACTTTTTCTTTTCAGCAATCTATGGAATCTTTTGGTTACAAAAGCCAGTTCTTCATCAGTATCACGATTTGATTCATTAGAGTCTGGTTCAGAACTTAAAGATTCCTCAACTTTCAGAGCCTTGCCTTTTCTTTGATTCATCAGACTTTAGGGCAATACTTTTGGAAGAGGAAGGTTTGCTGGTTTCCTTCTGTTTCAGCTTCAACTTATGTACCTTGAGAACTTCAAGCAACTCATCTAAGAGGAAGGTACTTAGGTCCTTAGCTTCCTCCAAAACAGAGCATTTTGCATCGAATCTTTCTGGTAGGCATCCAAAAAGCTTGGTGTTTATATCTTTAACAGAGGGAATGGTTCCAAGACTCTTAAGCTCATCCAGGAGAGTTTGGAATCTTCCAAACATTCAGTCTACTGACTCATGTTCCTCTATCTTGAAGGTATTATACTGTTTGATCAGTAGTATTTTCTTGGATCTCTTAACATTTAATATGACTTCGTAGTTGTGTTGAAGTGTATCCCAGACTTCTTTAACTATTTTATAGCTGAAAACCTTATTGTACTCAAATTTATTGAGAGCACAAGTAAGTAGAAATCTGGCTTTGGCATTGATCTCCATCCTTCTAATCTCTATAGTTGACCATTCATCTTCTGATTTAGGTTGACCTTCATTGTCAACAGAAGGGTCATAGTCACCATTAGTAATGACTACCCATAGACTATAATGAGTGGATTTTATGAACATTTCCATTCTATTCTTCCAGTATGGGTAGTCTTCTCCAAAGAAAGGTGGAGGCCTATTGCTAGAAGATCCTTATGCAATTAATTGATTACTCTGAGATGATGCCATAGATTTTGATCATTTTTACTCGAGGGAGTGATCATCCCAAAGGGCAAGCTTTAATACCAATTGATGTTTAAGAGTCAGACTTAGAAGGGGGTTGAATAAGTCATAGTCTCTTTTCATAGAAAGTTATGAACCAAATAACATAAGTAATCAAGTAAATAGAGAGATAGAAGAAATCAACACAAAGAGTTTATACTAGTTCACTTCCAACACAAGCTATGTCTAGTCCCTTCTAACTTAAAGGATTTCCATTATTGTAAAATCTCATTCACAACAATAGCACCTAACCTGTGCCATAATTATTCTTGACTCCAGCCACTTTTAGCTTAACCCAAGTATTCTTTCAACAAGCCACTCCTGGCTCAACCCAAGTATTTTTCGAAAGCCTCTTTAGGACAACAGTATTTTCTACACAAACTAGTTCTGGTAACTCACCAGACTTTTACAAGGTGTTTGAATAAATGAAAAGTATTTTACAAAACTTAGTGTATAAAAGATAAACAATTAAAGTTGTATGTTATGTTTTGACACAAGACCAAGGTCTGCTAGACATAGAAAGAAAGAAAAACAATGAGGGTCTTTGTCTTTACAAGGAACGATGAGCAATAGAATTAAAAATTGAAAGAGATTAGATAAGAGCTCGAAAAAAATTCTCTATGTATGTCTATGTATTTTTTATGTTCAATCTTCCTTGGTACATTAGAAGCTGGAGGATATGACCATTACTGCTTCTTGAAAGGCGATATAGTCGTTGGAAATCCTTTAAAGGTATTTTGCCTTAAGCTTCTTATTACCAGACCTTGAGGATGGAATGGACTTAAGGGGGCTGGTACAAAGACTTCTTCAGCTTTTTCATGAAAAGGTTTCTCATGCATTCCCAAGCACAACACCATTCATAAACTAATTCTCTATTGAGCGTCAAGTAGGATGTCAGAGCTTTCTGAAATGTTCTGTCGCAATCTCTAAACTTGATCAGAATACGCAGAGGTAGGTACACTGATAGTTGTTGCTCATTTTGATCTTGTTCCTTGTGTTCTTTGATGATAAGCACACAAATATGATAAGAGAATGAATCCCAATACATCACTTAAATAGAATTTAGGAACGTTGAGAATGGTTCTTCGATTAGAATGCTTCTATCAGACTTTTGATAGTCTACCAAACTTTTAGAGTGTTGATACTCCCCTTTTGTTTTCATAGCCTAATACTCCTATCTTGAAAATACTTAGGTGCACAAATACGTTATAAATAGTACAAACTTTACTTTCAAGCAAAAATACTTAATGAGCGATATTAACAAATTTAGGGATATAAAGTTTGGGGTCTAGTCCAATAAGACTTAAAATTCTTTTCCATCCAGACTTTTTCTCAAGAATCTCCCTCTATTTATTGATAACAAATATCAAGTCTTTTTTGTAAACTAAGTCTGTAATATAGGGAGTTAATAAAGTATTTATGTAACAAGTGTTAGATCAAAATTTAGTAATTTATAGAGACAGATAGAAATAAGATGATTCTTCATTAACCAAAATGATAATGCATATCATTTCATTAAATCAAAACCAATAATGCATTCTTCATACAAGGCATTACTTCACACAAAAGACTTCTAAATCTTCTCCCCTTTTTAGAATCAATAAAAGAAAGGACATCATTGAGACTGAAAAGTAAATCATGAGTAGCAAATGAACTAAAAAGAGGTGAAGTAGTAGAAGAGACAATAGTGAAAAATTGATTTTGAAAAATAAAAAGAAAGGGTGCATCAAAAGTAATTAAGGAAGGCCAATATTGAAAAATAGGATTGTAGGAAGAGGAAGTATAACAATAAAAGGGTTCTTCTTGAAGTGTCCAAAGATAATGGCACCAAATAGCATCAACATGAGCTTCAGTCGGTTTAGGAGCAGTCCAAAGACTCGTTACCTCTACTCTACATCAGGTATTCATTTATCGAATTTACTTTTTTATATTGATTTAGGGGTTAGGGTTTGTAGATAAAATTCATTATCATGCAATTAATGCTAAATTATAGTGGTTCATTACTTTAGTTGGTTGCATATGCCTGTTTGATAAAATGCCTAGCCGGTGAAATTTATCTATTGTTTTAACAACTATTAATTTGGTATAAGATTACATTTCTCAACCATTGCTAATACTATCTCACTGATCTGTGGCTTGTGTATTTACTCTGATAGCTATATTGATTAAATAGTATGGGGGTTTCTCAGCCCATTATCATCATACATGGTTCTTTACAAGTGTTGTTAAACATGTGCATTTTCTTGTGTGTTAATTTGTTGTTTGTTAGTCCTCAAATTTACAATAAATCTTTTAATAAAAATTTTATAAAAATAAATAAAAATTTGGTTAATTTGTTAGAAAATTAGGTTTTAATTCAATAAATGGATGTTGTTGGAAATAATTTGCCCTTGATCAATTTTCTCTAGTTTTGCAGTGAAAAAGTAAAGAATTCAAGAGAAAATTATACTGGAGGATCTGACGCGTAGCATCAATCCCACGCGTAGCGTGGACTTTGAATTTTGATGCTGACGCTACACGTCATAGCCACGCGTAGCGTCAGTGCTGCGTGGACTCCACATCCAACTTGGCCAAGCACTCAACTTTGACCCAATAATGGCCACCCCACTCAGCACCAAGGGCCACCCCACTAAGAACAAATGGCCAAAATACAGTGGAAACACATCCAAGTGGCCAGGCATGATCAAATTTAATAATTTGAAGTGGCCATTATCAGCTGTTTAATGGAAGCTGAGTCAGGGGCCTGACGCGTAGCGTCAGCACCCTTGCTCAGCCCTATAAATAGGGCCATCCAACACCATTCAAATCATCCCATTCTTATTCACTTCTCTTCTTTTCTCTCTTTGTGCTCGACTTTGAGTACTTCTTTTGTGAGTTTTAGTTCTAGAATAGTTTTCTAGATACTTGAGTGTGTTTTGGTGTATTGTGATCGTTGTATCTTGAAGTTTCCATCGTCTTCGTAATGTCAAACTCTGTAAGTGTTGTCTTTACTTTCACCATGTGTAACTAATTTGTTTATGTTGGAATTGGTGAACTAATCTATTGAGTATAATGTTGTGAATTCGACCTTTGCATGTTTATGATTCAAGTCCATGTTAGTATTTCAATCTTTTATTAATATGAACGTCAAAAGGGAGAATGATTTTCATGTGTATTAAACTTGTTTTATTAGTATGAATGTCAAACGGGAGAATGATTATTCATGCCGTATTAAAACTTGTTTTGACGAAAGTAAATGTTGGAATACCCTTGGTATCTCAATTCTATAGGGGTTGTTAACCATTGTTGCCATAAGGCCAGGTCTTAATGCAAGTTTTTACTGAGAAAGCTCACAAGGGATCGGACTTTACGGTGAATTCTTAGAATTTATATCACGAGGGATCGGTTATAATGATTTTAAGCTGTAATGACATGAAACTTGATGATTAAATATGCATGTCTTGAGTTCCTCATTGTTATTCTAGATTAGGGATCCAATTTCCAACATAATTTGTTTATCTGTGTTTATCTCAAGTACCTTACCTATTCTAGATTGCAACTCAACTTTTTAGATAGATTTTTATTTTCTTTTTATCTCATGACCAACTCAACCATGCTATCTTGTGAATATTGTATAAATTGTATATAAATCATTCTTTTGTCCATAACTTTCTTCACATTTACCATAGTAAATAGAAAATTACTATTGTTATTGGACTTTCAATCCCAGTGGAGCAATATCTAAATTTTGAAAACTACAAACAATTAGTGCGCTTGCCAATTAACAACCCGGTGGTGGAAACGAACGGATTAGACGCTATCGCCAGGTTAACAAGTTTTCTGGCACCGTCGCCGGGGATTGAATTGTTTCAGTAAAACAGTAAATTTTTAATTACCGTGGTAAATATTTTTACCTTAGTTAAAATTTTTTTTATTTACTTTTACTTATTGTTACACTAACTTTCTTTGTCTAGTTTGTGTATGCAAACCCGATCTATCACAGGTAAAATTTATTTTGATCCTGAAATAGAAAGGTTTGTAAAGAAAATCAAGTCTTTGAAATCTAAAACACAAACTAAATCTTCTTCTACTTCTAAAACTTTTGAAAATTCAAATATGGCTGCTGAAAGGAGAACACTGGGACAGTTTGCTGCTATTAATGGTCTACCCTGAGTTTCGGGAATGTTTCAAGGACCTGTTGTACCAGTGGAGATTAAACCTGCCACTTTAAATATTATTCAAAACAATCAATTTGCTGGTTTAAATCATGAAGAACCATATGAACATTTAACTGTTTTTTATGAGTTATGCAGCACAATTGGTTTTGAACCCAATCAAGAAGAGTCTGTTTACATGAGACTTTTTCCTTTTTCATTGATTGGTAAAGCAAAAGAATGGTTTAAATCTTGTCCACCGGGTAGTTTTGCAAACTGGTCCGATGTTGAAAGAAACTTTTTGGAAAGATTTTATTCTCCTTCAAAATATTTTGAAGCAATGACAGCCATACATTCTTTTTCTCAAAATAATGATGAATCATTAGGGGAAACATGGGAACGATTCAAGGCACTCTTGAGAAAATGTCCAAACCACAACCTGGATGATGCCGAAAAGGTAAGGATCGTTTACCATGGTTTATTACCTCAGTTCAAGATGATGTTAGATGCTTGTGCAGGTGGTTCCTTAATGAACAAAACTGTAGAGGAAGCAATTGAAATATTGGAATCAATGTCTATCAGTGACCGCCAAGCAAAACATGAAAGAGGTAATGTACAGAGGAAGCTAGGAATACTCGAATTGGGAGTGAATGATGCAGTATTGGCTCAGCAAAAATTGCTGACCCAACAAATTAAAGTTATGAGCAAGCAATTGGAGAAACTCCAAATTGCTCAAGTAACATCACCACCCCCTGCTTAACTTAAACAATGTATGCACTGCATGGGAGAACAACCATGTGGTTACTGTGGAAATGAGCAAGAGCAAGCCAATTTTCTGAACCATCAAAGAATACCATTGGGTAACTTTCCTTTCAATTATGGTAATTCTTTTCCTAACAATTTTCAACAGGGATGGCAGAATCAGAATTCTGGCTGGAGACAAGATACTGGACCTTCCAACAGACCTCCTAACAATCAATTTAAGCCACAACAATCACAAATTGACAATGCAAGATTGACAAGGATTGAGGAATCTATCCAACAGTTATTACAGTTTGTGGAGACAAATGAAGCTGCCCGGAAAGCATCGGATATACAAATGGGTCAGCTTGCTAAAGAAATAGCTGAATTGAAAATTTCTGGGTTTACTGCAAACACGCAAAACCCAAGGGAACAATATAATGTTGTTTCTTCTAATGTTGTAAAAATTGATTGTAAAGAAAAGAGTGAGAAAAAGAAAGAAGAAGAAGAAAAAGAAAGTGAAAAAATAGAAAAAAATAAAAAAAATATACAAGAATCTGTGAAAATAGAGCAAGAAACAAACTGTACTGCCATCATAACTCCGAAAAAATGTAAAGATCCAGGGAGTTTCACCATTCCTGTAACCATTGGAAATATCAACATCAGGAATGCTTTGTTAGATTTAGGGGCAAACATCAATCTGATGCCCCTAGATTTAATAAAGCGCATTGGTGAATATGAGCTAAAAGAAGCGAAGACGAACTTGCAGTTTGCGGATCGCTCTGTCAAGAAGCCTTTTGGGATTGTGGAAGATGTATTGGTAAAGGTTGATAAGTACCACTTCAGGGTTGACTTTGTGGTACTGGATATGAAGGAGGATACTGAGATCCCCCTGATCCTAGGAAGACCTTTCATGAAGACTGCAAAAATAAGAGTAGATGTTGATCAAAGTATGGTTACAGTCAAAGTTTATTAAGAAGAGGTAAACTTCAGTGCTCATGAACATCTTAGGACGAATGATAAAGTTTACCCTTCAACCGAACCAGGTATATCTCTTCCCAATCAATTAAATTGTTTTAAATTAACCGATGCTTTGAATGATGAAAGATAAGTAATCAAGCATTGGAGAAGAAGAAGGAGGAAGAAAAAGACAGGTGATTCCTCAACGAATATTGGGAGACCACCTGATTAATTAGAGGTAACGTCTGGCTGGAGACATTAAATCTAGCACTCAATGGGAGGCAACCCATTCTTGTTATTTTCAATTATTTTTAACATAAAAACAAAACAAATATTTTTAGAATTATGTTTTTAAAAGAAAAGGGGTTTAAAACTCAAAAGAAAAGGTTTTTGAAAATCAAAATTTTTAAAAAATCAAAAATAGAAGCCCACGCGTAGCGCTACTGTGACGCATAGCGTGGACTCTGAATTTTCAATAGGACGCGTAGCTTCCCAACCAAGCGTAGCGTCAGAGCCCACGTTTAGTTTCTAAAACTGAACCAGAGAGGCCCATCTTAGGTTTTGAAACCTAAAACCTCCTCTCTGCCTCACTTTAGTTTTCAAAACCTTAAAAATTCGAAGCCCTCTTTTTCTCTCAACACTTCCAAACCTTCTTATATTTGCTCAAGGGATCACAAGTAAGTTTTCTAACCCTTTCTCTTTAGTTTGATTTTAATTTTCAAATCTTAGAATTGCATGTGGTTAGGGTTAGAATTAGATGACCATTGGAAATTGCTTGCTGATTGAATTAAATGTGGTTTGGAAAGGGGTTGCTGCTGTGCAACCCCTGATTTTTTTTCTGTTCTGTGCAGCTCACGCGTAGCGTCCCACTGACGCGTAGCGTGAGGATGAACTGAAAGCCCACGCATAGCGTTCCATTGACGCATAGCGTGGGCAGAACAGGCTGACACGTAGCGTCCCACCCACGCGTAGCGTCAGCCTCTGTTTTTAATTTTGTTAAATTTTGAGTGATGTATACTGTTTCATGTATATATTTATTTTTTGTTTTTAATAAATCAGTCCAGTATGCCTACTTTGAAGTTTGTTCGTTGTTTTCTTTTAAATTAATAAATTTTCTTATTTAGTATTTGTTATACTTTCTTGCATTAATAAAAATTTCAATAAATAAAAAATAAATAAATAAAAAAAATTTCAATAAATAATCAAATTTTTGTTAGAAAGTTAATTTATTCACTTAACATTTTTACATAATAAAACCAATTTTGTAAAATCAATTATTAATTCTTTTATAACTTAAGAATTTTGATAAATTTAATTACAATAAGTTTATTAACTATCAAGCAAATTTCAAAAACCCGGTGAGTTGAGAGATCTTGTTAAACACTTGAGGGTTTAATCGACATAATTTCATTCGAATTGATTTTGCTTTAATCTTTGATTTGTGTTGTTGTACAGAGAATTCAGGAAAATGATCAAGGCACATTTATTGGTGAAAAGAAACCTTGGGCCAAACAGCTTACCTTGGTAAAAATTATTTTATCCTTGGAAAGCCAATTTGAGCCTAAAATAAATTCTTTGGTACCTTTAAAACCTAAATCTGTTTTAACCATTCCCTATACTTGATTGATTAAAAGAGCAGTTGAAATAAATAAAAAAAAATATCTTTAAGTGTTCTTACAAACATGGGGAGTAAAAATAAGCAACTTGATTCTTTTCAAAAGAAAATAAAGTATAAAAAAAAAGAAAAGTCAAAAATAGTGAAAAGAATCAAGTTGGGGGTATTTATTTTTCACCAATAAAAGAAAATGAGAAGTTTGGGCTAAGAGAAAGCCTAAAAATTATAAAATGCTCTTTTATGATTTCAGGTTTTTGAAATCCAAGAAAAACCATTGATTCTTGTAAGCCAAGCCTCATTACAACCCCTGAAAAGAGCTTGTGATTTCTGAATTAACTCTGTATAATTAACCATTGATTAGATGAAAATCAAAATTAAATTCATTTGATTTTATGATTGATTGAGTGAAACAGGTTACCAATTGCATTAAGATAAACACATGGAGAGGTAAGCTTGAAATTATGCTTGGTATGTTAATAAAATATTGTAAAGAATTTTATCATTAAACCTTTGTAATATTAGATGTCTATAATTGATTATTTCAAAATGGTAAATTGTGTAATTACTTTTTGTGGTAAATTCTCGGACTAACTCAAAAATTTGATTTCAAATTTTAAATTTTTATTTTTCTCTCTTGCTCGAGGACGAGCAATGTCTCAAGTTGGGGGTATTTGTTAGTCCTCAAATTTACAATTTCATAAAAATAAATAAAAATTTGGTTAATTTGTTAGAAAATTAGGTTTTAATTCAATAAATGGATGTTGTTGGAAATAATTTACCCTTGATCAATTTTCTCTAGTTTTGTAGTGAAAAAGTAAAGAATTCAAGTGAAAATTATACTGGAGGATCTGACGCGTAGCATCAATCCCACGCGTAGCGTGGACTCTGAATTTTGATGCTGACGCTACGCGTCACAGCCACGCGTAGCGTCAGTGCTGCGTGGACTCCACATCCAACTTGGCTAAGCACTTAGCTTTGACCCAATAATGGCCACCCTACTCAGCACCAAGGGCCACCCCACTAAGCACAAATGGCCAAAATACAGTGGAAACACATCCAAGTGGCCAGGCATGATCAAATTTAATAATTTGAAGTGGCCATTACCAGCTGTTTAATAGAAGCTGAGTCAGGGGCCTGACGCATAGCGTCACACTGACGCGTAGCATCAGCACCCTTGCTCAGCCCTATAAATAGGGCCATCCAACACCATTCAAATGATCCCATTCTCATTCACTTCTCTTCTTTTCTCTCTTTGTGCTCGACTTTGAGTACTTCTTTTGTGAGTTATAGTTCTAGAATAGTTTTCTAGATACTTGAGTGTGTTTTGGTGTATTGTGATCGTTGTATGGTGAAGTTTCCATCGTCTTCATAATGTCAAACTCTGTAAGTGTTGTCTTTACTTTCACCATGTGTAACTAATTTGTTTATGTTGGAATTGGTGAACTAATCTATTGAGTATAATGTGATGAATTCGACCTCTGCATGTTTATGATTCAAGTCCATGTTAGTATTTCAATCTTTTATTAATATGAACGTCAAACGGGAGAATGATTTTCATGTGTATTGAAACTTGTTTTATTAGTATGAATGTCAAATGGGAGAATTATTATTCATGCCGTATTAAAACTTGTTTTGATGAAAGTAAAAGTTGGAATACCCTTGGTATCTCAATTCTATAGGGGTTGTTAACAATTGTTGCCATAAGGCCAGGTCTTAATGCAAGTTTTTACTGAGAAAGCTCACGAGGGATCGGACTTTACGGTGAATTCTTAGAATTTATATCATGAGGGATCGGTTATAATGATTTTAAGCTGCAATGACATGAAACTTGATGATTAAATATGCATGACTTGAGTTCCTCATTGTTATTCTAGATTAGGGATCCAATTTCCAACATAATTTGTTTATTTGTGTTTATCTCAAGTACCTTACCTATTCTAGATTGCAACTCAACTTTTTAGATAGATTTTTATTTTCTTTTTATCTCATGAACAACTCAACCATGCTATCTTGTGAATATTGTATAAATTGTATATAAATCATTCTTTTGTCCGTAATTTTCTTCACATTTACCATAGTAAATAGAAAATTACTGTTGTTATTGGACTTTCAATCCCAGTGGAACGATATCTAAATTTTGAAAACTACAAACGATTGGTGCGCTTTCCAATTAACAACTCGGTGGTGGAAACGAACGGATCAGACGCAATCACCGGGTTAACATTGTTCGCAGCGTCGTTTAATAGGATTTTTCAATTATTGAATTTTTGAATTTGAATATAAGGCAAACTTTAGATATTAAATTCAAAGCATCTTATAAAAAGACACATATCATAACAACAATTATTATAGACACATATTATAAAAACACAATTATTCAATCAATCATACAATAAAGAACTCAATAAATGGCGTACCTGATGTGAAATGATCCATGACCCCTTTTCTGAGTCAATTGAGCGTTTACTATTCTGAGTATGATTCACCATGTTTTCACTCTCTAATATTTGTCTAATGGGATAACGTATATATAAGCAAACTAAATGAGAGCAGGAACCTCTCAATGGGCACTAGGATAGGTTAACCCATCACTAATCTATCTTATCAACAAGCACAATTATGATATCTATTTGAATAGATAATTCTATTCAGATTATTATTATTATTATATAATTAATAACATAATATAGATATAATAAATAAATAATTCTTATCCACTAAATATTAATATAATAATATATTGATTCAAATATTGGAATTAAAAGTTCCAACATTCTCCCATTTGGATAACATTATTAAATTATTGAACACAAAAATTATTTTCTCAGAACAAGTTATTAATTATTATCTAGAAAAATAATTATAATCTTGCAATAACATATAATCATATCCGATAGGAATATGCACTATACACCATAACGCAATATAGATAAAGATATACGAATTTTATTTCCACAAGTTCCAAACATCTAACAATGCTATAAGATATATGATAATAAGTTAGACTAATACATATCTCATAAATGCAATATATCATTCAAAACTCTCACTAACTCAAAACACCAAAAGACTCAACAAATGTCATATGAGCTACATGAATTCGAAAGCTCCAAAATAAGTCTTTAGATAGTAAATGGTATTGTAACAAATAACCAAAACAAAATTCACTTAAATTTAAGTGCTTATAATAGCTCAAAACAAAAATGATCACAATTGGGCTAGCCCATTAGTGATCACAAATAAACTAAACAAATTGCTCTACAACATGACATGTTATCAAGTGTCCACAAAGTGTCAATAATGAGCAAGCATAAAGGATCTTCAAGTCCATAGATGACTAGTATATCAAAAGCTAGAAAATCATACTTGACAAGAGTATTGACATCATACATAATGAATACTTGTATATCTATGATCACAATAAAAGTGAAATGTCAATAAACATAAAAATACACATTAAAATTACATGCCAAAATTGTGCATTTATTGACAACAAACAGGGGTCTTAACATCCATTTTGGATGTTCACTAAGATTTGACAAAAAATTATTTATCTCAGTACAAAGAAGTGAGAGAGTACCAAAGTCTCTAGAAAGCCATATGCCTATAAACTGCACACAATAATATATGACAATAACAATAAATCTTGAGATATGACTATGATACAAACTCCACTAATCCAGCATACCAAATGTTGACATTAATGTTCTCATAAAAGGTCAACATATTAGAAACTCAATTAGTATAATAATAGGATTTAAACTCTATGTTAGAGTACTCAATATGAGTCTAAGAACTTAATTCTTTCATCAAAACAAGATTATAAAGTAGAGGAAAACACATTAATAGAGCTATCAAACAAAAATGGTTACCAAAATAAAAATGAAAACCCAAGACAAAGTTTAATCAACCATAGAGTTTTATAGAATTCTGGGTTTCATGGTCAACCATATACTCTACTTACAAACAATGAAGATTGTAAGTGTCCACTAGATACATCATATCTTAAAATCTCCACACATTGAAAGATTCCAAAAAAAATCTTTCTAAACAAAATTGATCAATAAGAGCGAGACTAAACAAGGCATTATTTATATATTTAAATAACTTGCTCAAGACTTAAATTTCACATTATAGGTTACTAATAAATAACGGAATAACTTTATTTTAATAGGACATAGAGGTATAAAATATAATTTAAATAGGCACAACACATAGGAACAAAAATTAAATAAATCACATTAGTGACCTTTTCAAGTATTATCATTTAATATAATTCAATAATGCCACGTAACCTTTTACAATGAAAATTGATGCAAGAAGAACAACTAACACATCACTAAGGTCCCATATATCAAAAGTGACGACTAAAGATGTAATTTATCTCAACAATGAAATTTCATCAAAAAGATGATAAAATTACTCCATAATTAAACTGGTTAAAGAAAACCATTAAACCAGAATTGACTAGTGAGCCAAAAGTAAAGTGTCATAGTCTAGAAGCTTATTTAATCTTAAAGAGTTATTTTTAACCTATAAATCAAAGATTTGTCAGTTTGATAAAATTCATTAGGTTGAACTAAATTTATTTATTTATTTTATCAAAATCTCTGTTCAAAAATATTTTTAATATGTATCAAAGTCTCTAAAAAAATGAGTTTAGACCATAAAAAACTAATGGACATGACTCAAAATATTTGTCCAAAAATATTAAGGTAAATAATATTGGTCTTGAAATTCAAAACTTATTTAACTCGTGATTAAGGTAAGACAATATGAGACTTAACTCACACTTGTATTTCTAATAATTCTCCCCTTTAAGTGTGAGTTCCAACATAATCCCCATCAAAATATACTTCCATGGGAGTTTAAAAGAAAATAAAATAACTGAAAACATATACTTATTTATTTTATTCAACGTCATGCACCACACAAGTTCCAAAAATAGGGTCCTAAAACATTTGTTAAATTTTCATTATATTGACCCTGGTACTTATAAAAAAATTCCATAAGTTTGATCTTCTGGTCTATCATAAATTTGATAGTAATCCTTAAAAAAATTAGAGGCGTCCTAATGAAGACCCAACCAACTAGATTTGGAACAATTACAATTATATATTTGGGAGAATAAACAAACTCTATAACAAAATACCTCAAATACAATAAGTCCTCAAATTAGTCTCATCTAATTTTTAACAAAAGTGGGCATATAACACTTATGGGAAATAAGAAAAAGATAATATTAAAGTGAAATGATAATATGCCCATCATAAAATTTCCTATCATTATGGTCCACCCTAAGGGTCTCAGATCATGATAAATAAAAAATACATTATACAAAACTTCATGCCACAGAATCCCAACACTGATAGGGTATCAGTACAAGATTGATATAACCAAAATAAAATATATTATATTCATCATAAATTACATTAATAACAACACACTGATAGGATGTAATTATCATTAATAAATATGATTTTATATTCATATAATCCACACAAATCTTATATAAACGATCCCACGATAGGTGAGATAATATTAATACAAAATAATCATGTATGTATATCATATAAAATTAAGGATTATATCACAATTATTATCATAATTCAGTTAATTTGATTTATCTTACTCAAAAAAATTTGTTTATAATTGTACCTACAATAGGTGGGCTCACGATTATAACAAATTAGAACTTTCATACCAAACAATATATATATATATATATATATATATATTGTATGAAAGAACATATTAGAAAAAATCAGAATATGCTATATTCAATTTCATAATGCCCAAATAAATAATTCCCTAGAGAATTATTACAACAAACTTTTAAGCCTAAAAATTCAAGAATATAACTTTAAATAAAAAGTAAAAAAAATATGAACCATTAAATGAATTAATTTCATAAGTTTAAATCATATTACAAAACCATGCTCATATTTATGTCTTTCTTTCACCATGATTTACTCATGATGATCACCACCTTTCACATACACAAGTATAAAGAGAGAGATAAATTTATAACAAGGAAGAATATTACAAAATTCATAACATGTAAAACTAAACCTCTCTATTAAAGTTTTGAATTGTTAACTCATTTGAAAGATTTTAAAAAAATAAAGTCAGGGTTATAAGTTTCAAAGAAATGAGAATGATCAAATTCTCTCCCTTTATGTTATGAAATATAAAGATATTTATGATATTTTATCTATGGAATAACAATGGTTAAAACCCCTCAATTAAATAAAAAGTCCACACATGAGATCATGGTGTTTCAAAATCACAAAATTCTTTACTTACTGTAATCTCACTTAAGGGTCTCAGATTACAATAAATAAAAAATATAAATAAGCAAATGCACAAAATCTATGTCATAAAATTCTAACACCAATGAGGTATCAGTACAAGTACATAATTGATATAACAACACAAGTGTATAAGTGAAGAATCATAATATGTGTCAATAAGGGTTTTGATACCATTTGCAGAATTTAGATATTAAATTCAAAGCATATTATAAATAGACACATATCATAACAACACAATTATTATAGACAAATATTATAACAACACAATTATTCCACTAATCATAAAATAAAGAACTCAATAAATGGTGTACCCAATATGAAACGATCCATGACCCTTTTTCTAAGTCAATTGAGCATTTACTAGTCTCAGTCTGACTCACCTTGTTTTCACTCTTTAATATTCGTCTAATGGGATAACATATATATATATATATATATATATGCAAACTAGATGGTAGTAGGAACCTCTCACTAGGATAGGTTAACCCATCACTAATTTATCCTATCAACAAGCCCAATTACGATATCTATTTGAATAGATAATTCTATTCAGATTATTATTATATAATTAAGAATAGAATATAGATATAATAAATTAATAATGTTTATTCACTAAATATTAATATAATAATATATTAATTCAAATATTGGAATTAAAATTTCAAACATATAAATCTTTTATGTGTATGGAGGGGGCATCTCTGTTGATGCAGGTCACTCTACTTCAAAATGCCTGCATTTGTAGAAAGGCGGCCTTCTTAGATTCCTTAACTTGATGGACTGATTCCATTTGATGATGAAGTGCTTTCTACGTCAAATGTGAGTAGCAAATTTTACCTCCTTCTTATACTCGTCGTGCAATTTTGTATTCAAATAATATCTTTAGTTCTTACTATGACCCACCCTTCAATATTGGGTCTTTGGTTCATAAAGACCTCATCTTTCAATTTTGGTAATTAATTACCCCTTGACTGTTGAAAATATACTAATAGCTGCATTTTTTCATAGTTATCAATTTGAATATAAATTTAAAATGATCCTTTCTTGTCCTAGAATTATTCACAGGAAGTCTTACATTCCAATCTTACTATTTTTTTATTTACTTGCTTATAGATATATGATTATAGAGTGTTCAGTGAAGGCTACAACATTGCAAATACACCGGCTCTTGCTGTAATTTGAGAATATAGGTAAGTTACTAATATTAGATATCTAGTTCTCTTACATTATCTATCATATGTTTCTAGTGTATATTTTCACCTTATTTATTAGAAGTTCCAGATAGCACCCCTGTTCTTATTATTCAAAAGATTGATGAAGATGATGATGATGAATCCTCCCCCCCCCTCAAAATGAAAATGATGATGATGATTTAGATGATTTGGAACAAAGAGATGATGAAAATACACAATATCTTGTTTTAGCTTATTTTGACAAGGTAACAAGTATTAAAGCACATAAGTCTTGAGGACTATATAATTTCTAAAGTTCCAAGCTTGAAAGAGGGCTCTGGTCAAAAAACAAATGGTGAACTGAAAGCCTCTTCATTAAAATTACTTACCAACAGTATACAATTCCTACAGAGGTTAGTCAAAATTTTTGTAGTTTTGAAATACTACTATAATTTATATTTGTAGTTTGCACTGACTAGGTAATAATACAGTGTTTTTTATCCATCTTTTGGGCAATAATGTTGTGTCTTTTATCTATCTTTTGTGTAACTATTTTCTGAATTTATTTCTGCAGGCATGAATTCAAACTCATGCATGATGAGTAGATAAACTCCAAATTGATGTAGCTGATGTAAAGATTGAAAACTCCAACTCTTTTAGAAGTGAGATGTGAACTGCTTTAAATTCACTTTTAAAGGTAATGATTTTACATTGCTTCCTACTTTCCTTATATACTCCTTACTATAATAGCATGTCTCAGATCCTAAATCTTTTTGGAAGGTAAACCTTAGTCTTTAGGGGGATATTATTATATATAGAGTAGTTATGTTTTGTGTAAATTTTCATATCACAATAGCAATATTGCCACTCATAAAGCATGAGTCCCAAATGTTAACTAATGTAGTCTCTAACTTTACCTTTTCCTTTTATCTGAACAAAAATTATATAATATAATGAATCTGTTGATATTAAAGCCATAATAATTTTTCTTTTTTGGATATGATAGAACATGACAAACAAATCCACCCTGTGTGTCTTGTCCAAGCATGTCTTAGATTTGGATGCCAAAGAATGGGTGTTACACTTTAGAATTTAATCTTCATAGTTAGTAACACCACTTTATTTTACAAATGAGTTGTCCAATTCTAGATCATCATTAGCACAATTTGCATAAGTTAACTAGCATTCTCATGGAAGGGAGAAGGGATGGATTTTCTATTCTTAGATCTAACGTTAAAATCTATAACATTTTTTAAGTTGTAAGAAAACCACTAAAAAGGTTCATTGAGTAGTACGGATTATACTTTAAACATAATATAATTAAGCCTAGTGTTGTAAGGTAGTCCTAAAACATTCATTAGTTGTAAGCAAAATTGGAACCTCTTCTTAAAGGTTAGCATCATATTTTGAAATATTAAATATCTATAAATTTTTGTATTTATCTTCTAATATGTCATGGAAATTGCTCTTATAGTTATTGTAATGATACTTGAGATATAATTTTTTAAAATAAGAGCATGAATTTGTTTTATTTGCTTCTATGGTAAACTGCCCTTTTTGATTGATTTGTACCCTAAATCTCATTGATATCCCCTGGTCAGACATGGTTTTGATTTAAAAATGCTAGCTTACATATTCTTTCTATATTCTAGTAATGATGGCCTACTTTATGGAATCATAAAGCGATTTGAGTATCATGCATCAAATTTATCTTTGTGATTTTAATTGTTTAACCATTTTTTCTTGTGTTACTTCCTCCTAGTAACCAAGTAGCTTGTTTTATTTTTCTAGTCTCCAAGATTTGAAGAAGAATGTTGTTGGAAAAGAACATGTTACAAAATTGGCAGATGACACATAGCTCTACTGGCTTCTGATATGCTTCAGATGCATAGAGTGGCCTAAATGATCTTGTACTTTAATATCATGTACTTTAATATGGTTTTAATTCCTATATAGATTTTGATTTTATGACATTTGATGACTAAATTCAAACATGGTCATTATATCTATCAAATATAATTGATTTTGGATTTACATGGATGATTACAATTTGATTAAAACTGGACAGGATTGAAGTGCTGCCAAAGGAAAAAAGGGAAAGTAGAAAAATAAAGAAAAAAGGAAAAAATAATAGTTTTACACCGATTGTGATAGGCAACCAATCTTAAATATTTCCTTTTTTATATTGGTCATAAAGTATAGGACTGGTGTAAATGTAACATTTACACTGGTCGTAATGAATAAGACTGGTGTAAATGTTACATTTTACACCGGTAGTAATGCAAACGCCCGGTGTAAAAGTCAGTTTCTCATGGGTCCTTAACTAATAAAAAAACCCATATTTTCCCACTTGGTGGATCTACATTGGTCGTAAAACCAGTGTAAAAGGCCAAAATGAACTGGTGTAAAAACTTTTTTTTTGGCACTAGTGTTATAAACAATATCAATTACATCTTTTTATATTTCTCTCTTCCTTTTTTAATTTTTTTCATAATTTTACTAAAAAAATTAAAATATATTAATATAAGTATTACTTATAGTCTTTTTTTTTAAAATAAAATGAAATAAGAGGTTTAAGATTAGAGATAATATTTGGTCAATACTTCTTAAGACGTACATCACTAAAAAAACATTAAACTTAGAGGAAAGATAAACAATAAATTTAAATCCATATTTAAGTATCCTAACTTTTTTAAAGTTTTTCAT
Source organism: Clitoria ternatea (assembly GCA_037962975.1). Classification (NCBI taxonomy): domain Eukaryota; kingdom Viridiplantae; phylum Streptophyta; class Magnoliopsida; order Fabales; family Fabaceae; genus Clitoria; species Clitoria ternatea. Next base: position 187,294,927 of record CM075669.1, read on the forward strand.
TTGGCTCTTTCATCAAAAAGTTATCAATGTCCTTAGGGAGATATTTGACATGGATTGTTAACATTTGCTTGATATGATTTGAAGATGTTCCCTTGCTTAGAGAAATAACTTGCTTTACCAATGAACCACAAATTACATCAATATATATATATTGTAACATCCAAGGTAATTAATTTAAAATCTGTGATTGGCGAAAGAATATTAATAATTATCTTTAAATTAAATCTAAATTTTTGGAAATTGTTACTAATTAATACAAATGCAATTTTAAATAATAAGATGTTATAAAATTAAATAAATTTATTGATTGATTGATTATTGAAAATTTTATAGAGTATAAATTGAAGATGGTAAATTTTATTTACCAAAGGGTCAAAAGGTAAGTTTTAATTTAAGTTTAAAATAAAAAGAAAAAGGTGGATGACCATTTTACCCCTACGGCATTAAAATTTCAAGTTTCTCTTCTTCCTCCACATGCACATACATGAGCTTCTTCTCCATCTTCCCTTCACCATGGCCGTGAGCTTCTAGGCTCCAATTAGTGGCCAATTTCACGTCAAAACTTCAAATTAACCAAATGCACCTCCAATTTCAAGCTTCCCCCCTCTTCTTCTTTTCCTCTCTCTAACCGTGGGGTGCATGCATGGTAAGGGGTTCAATTTTACTATCTTTTTGAAAAATGTGAGGCTCGAAAATCACTTCTAGGGCCATGAGTGTGATGAAATAGGCGTTCAAAGGATCGTCAAGTGAAGTGGGTGTCAAAATCGGAGGCGGAGCGATGAACAATCTGACCATGGGCCATAACCAACACAAGGAAGAACTTGTAGAAGCGTGGAATCAAGAGTGTTCGGGTCATAATTAATTAGAACTAGTTAGTGGGTAATTAGGTTCGAAAGGAATATAATGTTTATGAGATGCAAGAAATTTAAGGGTACGGTTAGATGATAAATATATATATATAATGGTATACATACGTTGTTAATTGATTAATTGGTTTGTATAGGTTGTGTGTAACTATTTTGGTAATTGTGGAATTAAAATTTTATAATAGAGGTTGATGTTATGTTATAATGATGAATGATGATGGTTTAATCTATCGAGGCGATGTAAATATATGTTCAAGAGGCCTGGTCTATGTGGCCGCCCTAGGTGATTATTGTGTATCAATAAAGAAATATACGATTTGAGATATGTTTATGTGATTATGTGGTGTGGGGCGGTCGATGATATGTTTCACCCCTCGTTTTTGGCTCTCGTGGTCATTTGAGATCTAGTTGAGCTACCCAGTGGTCAAGTAGAACCCAATGGATAGGGTGGAGAGCCAAGTCAGGCTCGATAGACCAAGTCGGGTTCACGGGGTGTCAAGTAGGATCCTTAGCTAAAGGCTGATCCTTTTAGTATCTGGAAACTAGGCGTCATATTACATGATGAGAGTCAGTGATGTTTCTTAATATGAGTTTGACAATGGATACACTAGAAGCTAGTAAAGTGTTTAAGAATTATGATATTTGCATGAACTTGTAGTCAACCTAGAAGTTAAGTGATAAAGTATTGAAATTGTTACTTTTTGCATTGTGCTTACTATTTTACATTAATTATGATTTTGTTTCCAAACAATCACCCTTGTTGTGGCTTCCTTTCTTTTAGTAACCAGTGACAGGAAAGGTGCGGCTGCCTTGGAGGAAATCACCAAGTGAGGAATTGATGCTAAGAAAGCTATGGAATTGTGGCTTATGTAATAGTTTAGTAAATGACTTTAGATATAAACATATGTGTGTTTAATACTTGTATGCGTGATGAATAAATGATGAGATGATATTTATGCTGTGAGATTATGGTTAGCATATATTAGTCGTGTGTAAGGTGTTATAATGTTATGTGTATGTATGCACGAAGCCATTTGATTGGTAAATTTGAAATGGGCAGGTATTGTATTGTGTGTAAATGTATAGGAAGGTATGGAATGATGATTAAAAATGACAGTATACGTATTGACAAATGTGAGTGGAGTTATGTGGAATTTAGGAACTGTTTAGGTGATTTTTGGATGATTCTGTAGGTTATGGATCTCACTTGGGCGAGATGGTACCTGTGAGGTTCTGTGGGGATTTCGCTTAAGTGGGTGTCACCTCGCTTAAGCAAATTTGGCATGATTTGTTACTGTGTGTATTTTGCTCAAGTGAATGGTGTCCCGCTTGAGTGAAGTGGTGCATTTAGGTTCTGTATGTTTCTCGCTCAAGCGAGTGGAACCTCGCTTAGTGAAATTAGTGTGGCTGCTCTTTGTTTCTTTCTCGTCTGAGCAAGTGGCATCTCACTTGGGCGAGGAGCCATGCCTGTTTCCCCTTTGTTCTTGCTTGAGCGAGAATGGTATATGTGTTTTTATTTGTCATTCGGTCAAGCAAAAAGAGATCCGCTTGAGCAAAAACTCATTTTCTTGCTTATGTTCGTGCTTGCTCAAGCGAGTGGGATTTTGCTTGAGCAAGTTTGACCTGTTTTGTTCTTTTCCTCATTTCCTCAACACCTCGTGTGTCAATATATGGGGGTCTTTATATTTAATGGCGCGCTTCCTTTATTGTGTACAATTCTTGTGCTCTTGTGAATGTATTTAGTGCTATTATAATTAACATCACCTTGGGTTTTCATGGTTTATCATCAGGGCTCTAACGTGAAAAATTTTATTCGTGTTTTCATTCAACCCCGAGGCAAATCATGGAAGCTAACAAAGGGATGTCCCTGAGCTGTTTGAATTAATTATATTTACTACTTTACTTATGTCCAATACAAAGTTCCAATTTTTTATTTATTAATCTATGCAAGATTATACAATTTAGACAAACCCTTAAAAGGGATACTAAAACAACTTGAAAGGTTCTACTATTTATGTAAAAGCTACTTCATTTATAGTCAATTTAAATTATAGTTAGGTAGTAAAATAAGTTGGTTATGTTTGTAGGAAATACTTTAAGAAGTTAGAAACCATTTTGGAAAAAAAAAGAGGGAGAGAAATACATAGGATTGATTTAACGCAAACATAGAAGATATATAACTTGAATATGGATTTAGTCTAAAGGTCAGTTTGGTTTCCAGTTGGGAATCCCAATTGAGGTGGGTTAAATGTAACTTTCTATTCCATTGGTCAAACATAATTTGACTAACATCGAATGACGTGTAAGATTAATATTAACCTTGTGATGGTTCCATTTTCATAACTTATGTGGACATGATATTGGTATTATTAGTTTCAGAAGGCTCATATTGATATATAATACGACATCTAGTGTCCTGGGAACACCTCACTATACAATGCTAAATGGAACCCACGATATCCCGTATGAAGCCTATACTGTTATATCTTAGAGGTGCTTAGTCAACATTTGAAAACACTTAAATCCACAAAGACGATTGTGTTTGTGACAACTTTACTTGTACTTTACAGAGCTAAATATAATTTAAATAATTTAGTATTAAATATGACTTAAATATATTTAGTATTAAATATATTTATTATTTACAATATTTTTAATATATGATGAAATATATTAGTCCATTTATTTTTAGTTAAATTTAATGTATTTTTAATATATCAAATATATTAAACTTAAATATATTAATATACTAAATCTATGTAATATACTAAATGTATTTAAGACTATTTAATATATCAAAATTTATTAAATAAAAGAAATAAATGTAATATATTTTAATAAATATATATTTAATTAATTTAAAATATATTAAATATATTAATACATTAGTTTTTAGTTTTTAAAAGTTATTATTAAATTTATTTTTTAAAAATATATTTTATTATACAAACTCACTTCATCTTTATTGCATTAAAAGTAGAGTATATCTAACATGTGTAATTTATTAAGATTCAGTAGGTAATTTTAACCAAATTCCAATTCAAAGTTCTAATTTTTGATTTATTAATCTATATAAGATTACACACCTTAGACAAACCCTTAAACATGACACTAAAAAACTTGAAAAGTTATACTATTTAAGTAAAAATTACTTCATTTATATTTAATATAATTTGTGTCTGGTAGTAAACTAGTGATTATCTCTATAATAAGCTAGGGAACCATTTTGTAAAAAACAAATAGGGCTAATTTCACACAAACATATAAGATATAAAACCTGAATATGGATTTAGCCTAAGGGTCTATTTGGTTCCTAGTTAGAACCCAATTGAGGTTGGCTAAATGAAACTTTCTAATCTGTTGGCCAAATAGAGTTTGACTAACTTTGAATGATGTGCAAGATTAATATTAATCATTTGATGGTTCCGTATTCACAATTCCATTCTCACAACTTGATGTGGCCATGATATCGGTATCAGTTATATCATACTGTTAATTGTATATTTTAAGTTAATTTGCATGTAAATATTTCCTTAATTTTGATATAAATACACCATTTAGCTAACAATTTTTCTTATTTTGTAACTATCAAGCATTTACATTTAATCTAACCTTACTTTAGTTTTTACTATGTTTTATAGGTAGATAAGTCAGTAAAAAAGATGAAAGTAGGAGTTAGGAAGATTCTATTCTAGAGACCATTCACCTAAGCGAGTCATTCTTGGCTAGGTGAATCAAGGAAAATTTTGGTATTTCACCTAGGCAAATCATACTTGCCTAGGCGAATCATGCGGGACAATACATCTTCCACTCACTGTCTGAGCCATATAAAAGGCTTAAATTCTATTTTAATCGCACGCATACTCAGTGGAACATAAGGGATAGCTTGGAAAACCATTTTTGGCACCTCAGAGCTTGACAACCTTCAAGGATTCTATGTAGTTTCTTAATTTTGTATCATTTTGTAAGTTGTAGTAGTTATGTGGGGCTAGCTTCCTCTTTTTGTTAGGATTGAACAATCTTAGTAAGTTTATGGCTTTGTAATTATTTTTGGCTTCTTTTTTTTGAATTAATTCAAGTTAGTATTTCAATTCTATCTAATGCATGTTTTGTTCAGGAAAAATGACTTGTTCGCGTGCTTGTGATTTCCAAGCGAATAATAGGTTTAATTACCTATCATCCTTGATTTCTAAGGATATGGTCAAGAATAATAGTCGTTAGCACTCATTTATAATGTTGATTCTATCTTTATTCGTTAAAGAGATCTTCGTCGAAAGATGAAATTTAGGATCCCTACTTTGAGGGATCGAGTTTGGTGAATTTGAGTTTCAATGACTTAGTTAATTCCATAATTGAACCTAATAATTATATAAGAACATAATCTCATAGGGGAAGTTCGATCCTAATGCTTTTAATTAGTTTACATTTCTTATTCTAAATTATAAAAACCCAAAATCATTCTTTTCCATCGTTGTAATTTCTATATATACTTTTTGTATAAATTAGCAACAACTATTCAACCAATTTCCATATAGCTAATAATTACATGAGGATGACAACCCCCATTTATTAATTTTGAAATTTTAAAGAAACTGATGCACTTACTGGGATCCTAATAAGTTTCTAGCATGTTATCGGGGACTTGTGTAACATCCCGATTTCTAACTTAATTACCGATTGAAGTTAAGCTATTAATTAAAGGTTAATTACAGAATTAGGATTAATGGTTAATTAGAGTAATTGCTGATTTGGGTAGAAATAATTGAATAAATAATAATAATAGTGCCAGGCGAAAGGACGCATGTGTCCCTAGGAGTATAAGACAACTCCAGCTCTCTCTTTCTCTCATTATTCACGCTGGTAGCTCTCCTTGTGCGTGTATATGGTCCCTCCTTCCCTGTTTCTCTTCTTCTTCACTCCCATTCACGTCGCCACTCGAACAGTGAGAGAGTCGAGAGCTCCTGGAGGAACATCAACACAGCTCTGACTCCACTCCCTGTTCTCTCCTTCCTCCCTATTGCCTTCTTCCTCTCCTTCTTCTTCTACTTGGAGCTGTGGTATTCCAGTTAGGAGGCTGGGCTGGAAGTGCTTTGGAGCTGTGGAGGAGACAGACCCGTAGGAGGAAAGGAGCAACTCTGGCCCAGGATCAACGCTGAACTCGAAGGCTGTTGGAGGAGTAACGGAGGGACGATCGGTCAGCACTGCAACTTGAAGAGTCTCTGAACCCTGACAGCAGGTAGGGGGCGCTTTGCATGTCAAGCGTATGGTTTATGACCGGGTCCCTGGTGCTTGCTTTAATGTAATATGTGTGTGAAATGTGTGGATCGATGTGTGGTGATTGACTGATTGTGCATGCAACTTCCGAATTGGGACATCTGTGAAAGGTTGAGGGTTGTGTGACCTCGTCTTTGAGTGCCTGTTAATACTTTTATGATGCATGTTGTTGAAATCTGAGTTTGCTGAGTGAATGTGTGTGTGTTACCATTGTCCCCGAATGCATGAGATGCGAATTGATGTGTGATTTCCATTTTGAATGCCGTGTGGAAAGGTATGCTGACTCTGTTAAAAATGTTGAGTAGATGTACTGTAATATGGTTCCCTATGCTTGCTGTTGTGAGTTATTATGATAGAGACATGTGTTGTTGTAATGGAATGTGGGATTCCGAATGAATCTGATTGCTGTGGGGGGATCGGTTGTGACCCATTGATGGTTGTGTGAGACGCGTCTGGTAAGCTTGGATGTTGTTGTGGATTTGCATGAGATTGCATATGTGGGATGATTCCCAGATTCCTGACCAGTTCCATGAGGACGGGGGGTCAGAAAGGCATCTAGAGTCATGTAAATCGAGTTCCAGTCAGATTCCTGGTTAGATCCATGAGGACCCGTGGTAGCCGATGGAGCTAGAGTTGGGTCTCGAGACGTCACAGGGTGACCGGTGCCACACGGAAAAGGCTAGTGGATGAGGGACCGGGAAGGAATCTGCATTGAACTCACTGTTTAAGTCAGATCCGCATGCATGAGTCTATGAGCATTGTTAGTGAGATTATTATTGTGAATTGCATGGATTAAATGAATTGAGTGAACTCCAACTAGACGATGTAGTATGAGCAAATTCCGACTGAACGAATGTACGGGTATTGATACCGTTGCTAAGTGCAGTGTGATGCTATGATTGAGAATATATGTTATGGTGTAACTTCTGATTGAATGATGTGGTCTGACCCTTAAATTAATTGGCAATATATATATATATATATCATTATGGATTGAACCCGGTAAATTATATAATTGAGAATAGAGGTAGAGTCCGAGTCAATAGCTGTCACCTTATATGCAAAAGCTCACCCCTACACCATTTTTCAGTGTGTGCAGGTCGTGCTCGGAAATGATGATAAGGTTTCAAGTCCGAGTGTGATGCACTCCGACTGATGAGTACCTGTATCGCTTTATTATGTTCTGTCCGTGTAGCCTTGGCAGGCTCTTATGTAAAATGACGATCAAACATATCCATTTATAAAGATTGAATAATCATGGTGTCATTGTGTGGTATCATATTGGTAAACGCATAATATCAAGTTAATGAGTATTCCAAGTATATGGTTACATGCTTGTGGGTCGGTGGATTGAATTTGTGGGTAGATTTATGTTTCTGAGAATATGTATTCCTATGTATGTGCTTCGTACTGACTCGATGCGTTTTCCGAATGGGACGTGTTGCTAAATGACCCGAGGGCTGTTGATGAGTGAAATTATGTCAAGTTGGTGGTTCCGAGTGAAGATTCTGAGCGACTCCGAGTGAAGATTATAGGTAAACCTGAATGAGGGAGAGTTCTCATTCCCGAGTGGAAAACCTTGGGTAATTCTCCTCCTGAGAGAGGAGTTAGCGTAGTGGTTTAGAATGGAATGGGTTCTGAGTGTAAAACATTGATAATCCGAGTGAAAGATGTAAAATCTGAGTGAGTAAGGGTCTGTATACCCAGTGGCAGAGTTCCGACTAAGTCCGAGTGGGACCTAACTACCTGATTTTCCTGAGTGAATGTGAATGCACACCGAATAGTGGAAGTGTAATGTGACCCGAATGTGTTAAGGATGGATTACGTCGAGTGATGTTCGAATAGGATATATTCTGAGTGAGAAGGGGTTTGATAGAATCCAAGTGGGATTACCCTCATTTCCCGAGTGGATCCTTAGGCTGAATTTATGAAGAAAGTTGAGAGACTAAGTTACGAGTTACCGAGGGAAGTGAATATTGGGGTTGTTCCCGAGCGAATGGAACCCTTTACTCCCGAGTGGTTTGAGCGTTACCCAGCGAATGGCTGTCTCGTATTCCGAATGGTGGATTAGCCGAGTGTGGCTTCTCACTCCCGCGAGCGTGCGGGTTTGGAAGTCTGACTCTGAACCATCAATTGTATCAGAGCTTATCCATTAGGTTGATCACTCCCTTGAGTGAAAAGGGTCAAGATCTATGGCAGCTTCTTAATGTAATCTATTAATCATAGAAGGATCCTCCATCAATAGACCCCCAGCTTTCTTTGGGGAAGACTATCCATACTGGAAGGATAGGATGGAAATGTTTATAAAATCCACTCAAAATTAGTAAAGGACAACCTAAAGCAGAAAATGAATGTAGTTCGGATAAATTCAAAAAGATAGAGATCAATGTCAAATCCAGATTTCTTCTCACATGCGCTCTAATTCTAAATACAACAAGGTATTCAGCTGTAAAATAGCTAAAGAAGTCTGGGATGCTCTTCAACGCAACTACGAAGGAACATCGAAAGGTCAAGATATCCAAGAAGATATTGTTTACTAAACAATATGACAACTTCAAAATAGAGGAACATGAGTCAGTAGATCAAATGTTTGGAAGATTCCAAGCCCCACTGAATGACTTAAAAAATCTTGGAACTACTCCCTCTATAGAAGACATAAACTTCAAGCTTCTCGGATGCTTGCCTGAAAGATTTGATGCAAAGTGCTCTGCTCAGTAAGAGGCTAAGGATCTGAGTACCTTTTCTCTAGAGTTCTCAGGGTTCATAAGCTAAAGCTGAAGCAGAAAGAAACAACAAATATGCTTCCATCAAGAGCATTGCCTTGAAGTCTGATGAAATAAGAAAAGGCAAGGGTTTAAAAGTAGATGAATCATCTAATTCTGAACCAGACTCTGATGAATCAGATGATGACACTGATGAAGAATTGGCTCTTGTAACTAAAAGATTTCATAAGTTACTAAGAAAGAAAAAGTTTAGACCGAAAATGATCCAAAAGAAAGACTACAAAGGTAAAAGTCAATTTAAGTTTAAAACTGACAAATTTATTTTAGAATGTTTTAATTGCAGAAAGCCAGGACACATAAGAGCAGAGCGTTCTCTTCTAAAGAAAGATAAAAAGGACAGAAGGGAAAGAAGGAAGTTTCTAAAAAAAAGGTCTGATCACTTGGGATGATGAAGGATCATCCAGCTCAGAAGAATCTGATGAAGAAAGTAAGTCAGCCCAAATCTGTCTCATGGCAAGTAAGGAAACAAACTCAGATGCCAGCCTCTGACTTAGACACTGAAGAAGTAAGTCACTCAGAACTTAAACAAAATTATAACTTGTTATTTAATGATTCTTCTAAACTATTAAAGAGTTTCAAGAAACTAAAACTAAAGCATGTTGATATGATCACTGATTTTGAAAATCAAATTTCGTTGTTAAAAGAAGAAAAGCACAGTACAAATACTTTAAAAGAAAATAAAATGAATCTTGAAGAGTTAAGTAAAATTAGAAAAGAAAGCATCTCTTTGAAAATAAATTTTGAAAAGTCTAAGAGTTACTTCAACTCTCAGGATAAAGAAATTATTAGATTAAAAAATCTTGTCAACTCTCTTACCACAGATCTAGGCAAATTTGTTACTAGCACTAAAAACTTGAATGCTTTATTAGGAACATCCAAAGGAAATCAAAAAGGTCTTGGTCTAGGATATGTGAAAAAGAAAAATGTTTGAAAATCAAAAACTTCTAAGTATCTTTCAGCTCCTATATTTGTTCTAGAAAAACAAAGGATTATTAAATGTAATTATTGTAAAAATAATGGTCACTCTATAAATGAATGTAGGAAAAGAAAATGAAAGAATAAAAAATTCACTAACAATCTAGGACCCAAAAGAATATAGGTACCAAAATCATTAATCATTCCCTTTTCAGATATGTTTGAAATCAAGAACAAAAACTCTAGAATGGTATCTGGACAGTGGATGCTCGTATCACATGACAAGAAAAAGGTCTATGTTCCTAGACCTAGAGAAATTTAAAGGAGGATCTGTCACATTTAGAGGGAACTAGACTTGAAGAATCATTGGGTTTGGTAAAGTGGGTAAATTTCCCTTACCTATCATTGAAAATGTATTTCTTGTTGAAGGCCTAAAACATAACCTACTGAGCATTAGTCAAATTTGTGACAGTGGGTACCAAGTTTCATTTGACAAGAATAAGTGTACGATCATCAATCATGATGGAACCATACTCTTTAATGCAAACAGACACAATAACCTCTATAAGGTAAACTTGAACGAATTAAACGATCAAAATGTAAAATGTCTATTTTCAAATTCTGAAGAAAGATAGATCTGGCATAAAAAGCTTAGACATGTAAGTCTCAAACTTATTTCAAAACTTCGCAGAAAGGATCTAGTCAAAGGATTACCAAAAATTTCCTTTAATAGTTTCCTACCATGTGAAGCATGCCAAAGTGGAAAACAATACAAAACCTTTTTTAAAAACAAAGATGTTGTTTTCATATCCAGACCTTTAGAATTATTACATTTAGATCTATTTGGTCCTCTCAAGTACAAAGTCTGATAGGAAAGAAATATGGATTCGTCATTATTGACGACTACACCATATTAAGATGGGTATATTTCCTAGCCCACAAGGATGAGTCTATAGAAGTATTTAAAATCTTTTGTAAGAAACTCAATGAGAAAGGATACTGTATTAGTACAATAAGAAGTGATCATGACGGACAATTTGAAAATGAAATCTTCAAAAAATTCTACAATGAGGCTGGAATAACTCAGTTTTTCCTCACCAAGAACTCCATAACAAAATGGAGTTGTGGAAAGGAAAAACAGATCTCTAAAGGAAATGGCCAGAACCATGCTTTGTGAAAATAATCTTCCAAAATATTTCTGGGCAGAAGCTGTGAGTACTTCTTGTTATATTCAAAATAATGTTTTTATTAGACCAATACTGAATAAGACTCCCTATGAATTGTGGAAAGGTAAAAAACCCAACATCTCATACTTTCATCCTTTTGGGTGCACCTGTTACATTCTGAATACCAAGGACTATCTTGGAAAATTTGATTCAAAGTGTGACAAAGGTATATTCATGGGATACTCTTGTCGCGATGGGGATCGCGCGGCACGGCCGACCCTCAAAATGGTTTTAACACGCGGTTTCAAAATCCTTTCGAAAAAACAGGGAGTCGCCACCAATATTTTTTAGGATAAAATACTGGGAAAACCTTTCGTTAAAGCACTGGTTATAAAAATGAAATTCCATGTTCGGGAGTGTAATTACAGGTGAGGAAGATATTAGCACCTCACAACTGTCCGCTATAAAAATGGTTACCTCAATATGATAGCGCGTATTATAATTAACCCAGAAATTATTTTAACTTCTTCATGAAAAGAAAGCATACAAAATGACAAAATATACAAAAATAAACAAAAAAATAAACATGAAATTTTTACATGAGATTCACAGGACGTCTCGTCCAAATTAAACTCGCTCCTCCTTTTTTTAAGAAAATAATAAAATATATGAAACACCCATTGATTCAATTATCAGAAATTAATTAATAATTGAAAAGGAAATGGATTCATCAATCAACAGTTAATTAATTTCGACGGAAAAATAAATAATAACAAACACTGATAATGAGGAACAAATTTTTGATGGGAAACTAATCCGATCAATGAAAAATAATTACTTATTAGAAAGGGAACAGTTCCATCGAACAACAATTAATTTTAACATAAAAAATAAATAAATAATACAAGCATTAAAAAAAATAAGGGACGGATTCGGACCGGTGTGACGAGAGAGAGAGAGAGAGAGAGAGAGCTGGTATTGGAGCTTCTGTTGAATTATGGGGCTGGATGGTGTGATGAGGATTTAAGAGGAGCTTGGACGGTATGGATTTAGGAGGAGCTGAAGGTATGGTGGGGGGTTTTAGGAGCAGGATGGTGTGGTGTGAAGGGATGAGGTGCTGTGTGGGAAAGTTGGACGGTGTGGTGAAGGGAAGGACGGTGTTGGAGTTCAGAGGAGAAGGACGGTGTTGGGTAGAGGTGAAGGACGGTGTTGGGTGGAGAGGTGAAGGACGGTTGGGAGAGAGAGGTGAAGGACGGTGCTGGGTGAGAGGTGAAGGACGGTTGGGAGAGAGAGGTGAAGGACGGTGCTGGGTGAGAGGTGAAGGACGGTTGGGAGAGAGAGGTGAAGGGTGGTGCTGGGTGAGAGGTGAAGGGCGGTTGGGAGAGAGGTAAAGGACAGACAGTGTGGGTTAGGAGAGAGTGAGAACGGGTGGGAAGAGGAGGATGGACAGTATCGAGAGAGGAGAGGGATGGTGTTAGGTGGAGAAGGAAGGGGACGGTACTGGGTGGAGAAGGACAGTGTGGAGTAAGGAGAGGGACGGTGTTTGAGAAGAGGAGGACGGACAGTGTGGAGAGGAGAGAGGGACGGTGTTGATGTGAATGAGAGGAGAAGGACGGAGTGTGGGTTTAAGGAGAGAGAGGGGCTGTACAGTGTGTTGAAGGGAGAGGGACGGTGTTGGTGAGTTTTAGGGGGCTGTATGGTGGATTTGAGAGGAGGAGGACTATGAATTAGAGGAGAAGGACGGAGTGGTGTGAAGAGGTGCTGGACTGAGTGAAGGAATGGCAGACTTCTCCTTAAATGAAAGCTCCCGAATCCCCTCTCCAACGAAGGCTTCCCCCATCCTTCCTTCTCTTTCGTTGGGGTATTTATAGAAGTCCCAACTGTGCACTGATTGCTTGAACAACCTGGCTACCAATGATGGGGACAGCAACTGATGAATAACTTATTATTTTAATTTTTGTTTGTTATCAGCCGCCCCATGAAATTAGCAAATCAACTTGGATGGTGTGTTGGGGAAACAACCTGGATCTTGACAACTGTAAGGAATGGAGGCTGGTGGGAATTCTTTATTATTTTCCTCCTTCGTCTTGTTGTGAGCCGCCCCCCATAATTCAAGGATCCACTTGGATAGTGGGAATCCAAGTCAGCAAGGGCAATCGGTGGAAAATATGGGTCGGTTTTCTCCTTCTGACTTGGATTTAGTGCCTCGGTCGGTATACACCCATAGTGGGAAATAATCCGAGTGGAAAAGGTGTTGTTCATACAAAAAAGACCGAGTGAAAGCTTTGCTCTGTGTTGCTTTATTGGTCGGTGTTGGGTTGCTGTGAGGAGCTGGACGAGCAAAGCAATTCTGATTGGAACACTCAATTGGAACCGAGTGAAAAGTGACTCGGAACTGACTGGAGGGTGACTCGAAACTGACTGGAGGGTGGCTCAGAACTGGCTGAAGAGTGACTCGGAACAAGTTCAAACGATTCAATCGGCACTAATTGAAGAATGACTCGGAACAAGTTCAAATAATCCAATCAGCACTGATTGAAGAATGACTTGGAACAAGTTCAAATGATCCAATCGGCACCGATTGAAGAGTGACTCGGAACAAGTTCAAATGATCCAATCGGCATTTCCTAAAATTTTCACTCGGCTATGTCTCTGGAATTGAATTACTCAGAGAAACTTGTTCGGATTTGCTTGGGAGTCATTCAGTCGACTCTTTCTTCACTCCACAAGGACACATTCATTCGGAAATCCGACTAGCTTCTCACTCGGAATTGCCTTCAGTCGTCAATCATTCCATTCGGTTGTTTTCACTCAGGAATCGGCCTTACCTTTCACTCAGAAAATTGGAGCTTGAGAGAATCTGGCCGATAGAGGTTCTTCCCAGGTCCGAGCCTTGCTTTGCTCGGAAATACAGCTCTTTGCCCCAACTCACTCGGATGTGCTTTCCTTGGAATCTCACTCGGGCTTAGTTTGAAACATTGAGAGAGTCTGCCCCAAGGTGATTCATTCCCGGTCGGACCCTTCCTTGCTTGAAAATGCTATCTTCTCCGAATGACACCACTCAGATACCTCCTTATTCAACAGGTGATCATTCAGTGGCTTCTTCTGCTCGGAACCAACTCACTCGGGAGTAAGCCTCAGGCTCCAATCAGAATTTAAAACTCAGCTTCAACAATCCTTCGGGTGCATTCACTCGGAAGTCGACTTTCTTCTCACTCAGAACTTGAGAATCTGACCACCCGGATATATTCACTCGGAACCGGCCTTCTTTTCAATCAGAATTTGGATTTTGAGAATCTGACCACTCGGATATATTCATTCGGAGCCGGCCTTCTTTCCAATCAGAATTTGGATTTTGAGAATCTGACCACTCGGATATATTCACTCGGAGCCGGCCTTCTTTCTACTCGGAGTAGCTACAACCGATTTCTTTCTTTCGGAATTACCTCCAATTGAGGGATACTCACTCATAACAGTCTCATTTCACTCGGAATAGCCTTCCCCGAGCCTTTTCTTCGTTTGGAAATATCTCCCACACTTGAGGCCCACTTGGAAACACCTTGCCCGGAGACAAACCACTCGGCCATGTCCCACTCGGAGACCCCTACTCGGAAATGATCATTCCGAGTCATCTTACTCGGAAATGATTATTTTCGAGTCAGGATTTTTTTATTTTTTATTTTTTTATTTTTTTATTTTTTATTTATTTTTATTTATTTTTATTTATTTTTTAGAATCCTTTTCACTTATGGATATCAATCGGAGCCTAAGACAGTCCTGAAGATGAGCACAAATAGAAAGAAGGGATTCCAAGTGACGAAAATTCCCCATTCTTAGTGAAAATTGACCAGACCGAAATAGGTGTTCACAACTCTACCACATCAAAATCCTATAGAGTATTTAATACTCAAATGCAAACCATAGAAGAATCTATGCATGTAAGATTTGATGACCTTCAAAATACTAATAGGAGACGGACAGATCTAGACTTTGATGATGGAGGGATTTAGCAAGAGGAAGAGTAATCAATAGAACAACCAGCTGAAAATGGTTAATCAAAATCAACAAATCCTAAAAAGTCGGAAAAAGATCAACCCCTTGAACCTGAAAAGCTAAAAGATTGGAATTTAAAGTTCATCGCCCTTCAGACCTTATCATTAGAGATTAAACTGCTAGAGTAAGGACCAGATCCAACCTTCACAATCAGTCAACAATTGCTCTTATCTTAGAAGTAGAACCAAAAAATATTCTGGAAGTACTAAAGGATACAAATTGCATTCTTGCTATGTAAGAAGAACTAAACCAATTTGAAAGAAGTAAAGTATGGACACTTGTTCCCAAACCCAAAGATAAAAGTATAACTGATACTAAGTAGGTATTTAGAAACAAGATAGATGAAGATGGAAAGGTAATTTAAAACAAAGCGAGATTGGTAGCTCAAGGATATAATCAACAAGAAGGTATAGATTTTACTTAAACCTTTGCTCCTGTAGTCAGACTTGAGGCTATCAGGATACTTCTTGCATTTGCAGCCTTTAAAGGTATTACATTATATCAGATGGATGTAAAGAGTGCTTTTTTGAATGGTTTTATTGAAAAAAAAAGGTTTATGTAAAACAACCTCCTAGTTTTGAAGACGTGTCTCTTCCCAATCATGTTTTTAAATTAAGTAAAGCATTGTATGGTCTGAAACAAGCTCCCAAAGCCTGGTACGATAGACTCAGTTCATTTTTTATTTCAAAAGGCTTTACAAGAGGCCGAGTTGACACAACCCTCTTCAGAAAAAGCTCTAAGAAACACTTTATTATCGTACAGATTTATGTAGATGATATTATTTTTAGTGCTACTGATGATAGTCTGTGTAAAGATTTTTCAAAAATGATGCTAGCAGAATTTGAAATGAGTATGATGGATGAACTTAAATTCTCTTAGGCTTGCAAATTCAACAGACTAGTGATGGAATTTTTATTCATTAACAAAAGTACACAAAGGAACTACTCAAAAAGTTTAAAATGGCTAATGCCAAGGCCATGAGTACTCCTATGTATCCTAACTATACCATAAATAAAGATGAGTCTGGTACATCAGTAGACCAGACCTTATATCGAGGAATGATTGGTTCACTCTTGTATCTTACATCCAGAAGATCTGACATAATGTTTAGTGTTTGCATGTGTAAAAGATATCAATCAGATCTAAAGGAATCAAACTTGTCTGCAGTGAAGAGGATTCTGAGATATCTTATTAGAATCACTAACCTTGGGCTGTTCTACAAATGAACAAACTTTCTCTCTCTTTCTGGATTCTATCATGCAGACTTTGCAAGAGATAGAGTTGATAGAAAAAGCACTAGTGGTGGATGTCACTTCTTGGGGAGCAACTTAATTTCATGGAGCAGCAAAAAGCAAAACTCCATTGCACTTTTAACCACTGAAGTAGAATATATATCTACAGTTAGTTGTTGCTCTCAACTTCTTTGGATCAAATATCAACTTCAAGATTACTCAATCAAAGAAGGAGACATCCCAGTATTATATGATAATACTAGTCCAATAAATCTCTCTAAGAATCCTATTCAGCACTTCAAAGCAAAACACATTAAAGTAAAATATCACTTCATTCATGACTATGTACAAAAAGGAACCTTGGGTTTGAAATTCGTGGACACAGATCATTAATGGGCAGACATCTTCACTAAGCCTCTAGCAGAGGCCAGGTTTAATTTTACTAAGCATAATTTAAATTTAAAAATTATTGCCTAAATATTTTGCTTCATGTATCAGTCTGTTATAACTTGCATTGTTTGACTTTGATCTTTGAGAGACTTACTTTATTAAATCATTTTTTGATTTTCCTTTTTAAAACGTGGCAGCAATTATCACACTTTAGTATAACCACTTTCTGACGGTGTTTTCTCTCTCCATATTTGTGGCCAAAATTTTATTAATTTATGTCTCTTCACTTTCACTTTTTCCCATCGTTTTCCTCATATCTTTCTCTTCCCTCTTTGACTTCTCTTTCAAAAAACTTCTTCAGTTTTTAAAAACTTCCTTTCTTCTCATCACACCTAAGAAATAGCATACAAGGCATCTGACATTGTTGATTCCTCTATCTTTAACCTTAGGCAGAACAAATTGGAAGGGCGTGATATTTCTGAGGAGCTACATGGCATAGGGTGGATGAAGTTTTGCCTCGACCAAACTCCCTATTCTCCATCTCTGGTTCTTAGTTTTTCGAATATGGTTTCTGTGGACAAGTCTAAGTTTCTTATTCTTGGCACTCTTTAAGGGAAGTCTATCAAAATTTCTACGGACCTTATTGCTACTACTACTGGTTGTCCGAATGCAGGAGAAGTGTTTAATGAACTCTTTGAGTTCAATGTTGTGTCTTCACTGGAAATCAACGAAATGTTGTATGGTACTCAGCATCCAACCAAGCTTGCTTCTGGGTCTATTCTCCCAAAAGCAAAAATGCTGCACCTTATGATGAAGCAAGTCTTTTGCTCTAGAAAAAGTGCAAAAGATACTATAAGCAAGCTCGACCGCTTTTGTATGTACCATATGCTCACCAAAGAGAAGGGTAGTTTGCCCAATATTATCATGACGTATCTATTTCCTCCATAGGAAAGAAGCAAAATAAGATTCCCTACCCTGTTGTTCTCATGAAGGTATTTGCACTTGAGAATGTGCAAACCACCTCATTTCCTTCTTGATGGTCAGTAAGTTTCCTGCATTTTCCTCTCAATTGGATCAACCTCCAAGTACTGCCCTGGCTCTCCCAAAGAAGAAAAAGTTCGCACCCTCCAAGAAAAGAAAGTCTACTCCATCCAGTACTCTGAATACTCATTCTACTAAGAATATAAGAAAATTGCTTCTCGAAGAGTCCGATACTCCCTCAGACAAATTAGACTCTCCTCATGAAGAGGCACCCTATAAATCATCTCCTACTTCGTCTCAAGTTACAACCTCAACACTAACTAAGGGTTCCTCAAACTCAGATAATCATCTTCCAATTGGCAAACTGCAATAGCGTTCTACAAAAAAGTCTAGCCCTAGCAAAAGAATCAACATCTCAGCTATCTCCAAGGCTCCATAGACTCAACCTCCTCTATTTCAACCCTCTTTTGAGTCTCATCTAAATAAACTCTCTGGTGATAAAGCATTGGATTTATTTATCTTTGTCTTTACTTCCTTGAACCCAGATATTTTAGTATCTGGATGGGATTTTTTAGCTTGGAGTTCAAATTTATTGAGCTACGTGATGACTATCAGAGAGTCATGGCTAAGAATCACTATACTCTACAACAATATGGTGGCTATCCAGCATACACCCATTATTTGCGCTTCATCCATGGTTATCTAAGGAATCATTCTGTCTTAGAGGTCCGTACCTGGGAACACATTGATTAGATTAATAAATTCTACACCATTGTTGCTTTATATCGTAGTGATATAAGTGCCTTCAAAGCCTCGCTCAAGAGAAAAAGGTCTTCTTCTCCTGAGCCATGTTCCAAACGGTCAAGGTCTGAACACTTACCTTCTCCAGACTACACTCCCTCCTTTCCTCAACCTATTCCTCTTGCCATTCTACCTCCATATTTACCTCAAACTACCTTCTCTCTAGCCCTTATCCCTGGTCCTCTTATCTATACCGTTGTTCATAAGTCTTACCTTTCCTCTCTTCTTAAACATTACCCTACCCTACCTGAATATTTTAACTACAAACCTATTCTTAACACCTCTAACCCTAGTTATCGCAGCCCCTAAAATCAGGCTATTGTGAACAACCCCAACTTTAACCCTCACAAGCTTCACATTAGACCATTTGCTCCACGACGCTACCCTCCTCTCCTTATTGAAAAGCTTCTTGGCTTCCCAGACTTATTCTCAAATGATGACCTTGGGGTGTTTCATGTGCTTCAAGCCGAGTAGGCCTTTGTAGCCCGAGATCTAAAACATGGCTTCATTGCTCTTGATGATGTATCCATCAAGAATTGTCCTATTGCTACTCCATGGAAGAAGATTCTATTCGAGGTTCCACGTCCTTCTCCACCAGCTAAGTGGATCTCTTTGGGCAGACTAAAGAAGCCCATGCCTCCAAACCCTAAGCCCTACTACAAAGGTCCTTTTCAGCCTAAGCAATTGTCTATCGCAACCTTGAAGAGTCTCTGGACTGCCCCTAACCCAACTGAAGCTCATGTCGATGCCTTGTGGTGTCATTATCTTTGGACTCTATAGGAAGAACCCTTTTGTTCTTATTCCTTGTCTTCCTACTATCCTATTTTTCTTTATCGCCCTCCCTTAATCATGTTTACTTCTTCTTTTCTATTTGTTTTTCAAACTCATTTTCTCACTGTTATTTCATCTGTTGCTTTCCTTCTTTTTACTTCATCTGTAACTCGTGATTTGCTTCTCAAGTCTCGTTGATGTCCTCTCTTTTATTTATTATAAAAGAGAGAGTTATTTAGAAGCCTTTTATGGCTCAATGTAATGGCTTAGAATGATACGTGATGTATGCACTATTTTGATTAATGAAGACTCATTTTTATTTTATTTTTCTTTCTATCATCTTAATTATGATTCTATGATATTTTGATGAGAGTCTTCACTCACGAAAAGACTTGATGTTTATTATCAATAAATAAGGGGAGATTGTTGAGAAAAAGTCTAGTCAAAAATATAAGTTTTAAGCTTTGTAGTACCTGAGACACCCCGAAAATACGGGGAAATTTTTTGCATTTTTATAAATCGTATTTAGTATGAAGAGAGTAAGTGGTGTAGCTTTTAATAAGATACCTGGATCTTGCTAAACCACTCCCATATATGAAGATATGAGAGGGTGAGTTCCAAAAGGTTATCTTATAATAACTTTTCCAATTAAAAACAGCGGAAGATGTAATTAATTTAATTGTTGATTGATTGATTTTCAAGTGAAAGAATTTCATGAAAACATGGAAGGTATTTCATATAGCTTAGAAGTCCATTATGCATTCCATAATACCCTTAAAGTAATGTTTATTGGAGAATTAGTGCATAGGGATCAAAGATTTATTGTAAACGAGCCATTATGAGCAACAGTGGGCCACTCGCTCAAGCGAGGATCCCATTCGCTTGAGCGAGCCAACATAGGCACGCTTGAGCGAGCGAAGAAAAACTGAGCGAATGAAAGGTTTAGGCATCAGGGGCTCCTCTCGCTTGAGCAAGCCCCATCTCGCTTGAGCGAGATGCAAAGGAAATCCTAGAGCGAGCCAGTAAAGCGCTTGAGCGAAGGGAGGAGATAGGCATCAGGTGCCAATCTCGCTTGAGCGGATCATGACTCGCTTAAGCGAGATTGCTCCAGAATCGTTAGTATCTCACTAGCCAATTTTCGCTTGGGCGAGGCACCACTCGCCTGGGCGAAAATCATCCAGTACCAATTTCTCTTCTCCCTCGCTTGAGTGATTACACCTCCGCCTGAGCGGAAATTGTCCAGAAGCTAACCCCTGTTTCCGTGACAATTCCGCTTGAGCGAAACATACACCCACTCGGGCGAAAACGGACCAGAGGCCAAAACTCGATTTCACAACAATCTCGCTCGAGCGAGACTCTCACTCGCTTGAGCGAGTTCTACAGAATCCATGCAGAAACGGGAAACTCTAACAATCATGGCATACTAAGTTATAATTCATGCTATATTGACCTTGTTCACTACATTATATCTTATCTAGCATGCATATACAAACTTATCCAACTACCATTCACTCAAAGCATATAATTTTAGATTATCACCAATTCATCTACTTCATAAAATGGTTCAAGTCACCACATACACCATTCATTCTTTCAAATCTTAATAGCAACACACAACATCTTTCATTCATTGCATCAGTGGGTCATAAATGAAAATTGGTCATACACCAAGGTCCAATTTTCCTCTCTGACCACTCAAAGTCACCTACCATCATTCTATAAATCAAAATAAACATCAGTATACAAACCAGCTATATAAAATCTATATATATCGCCGGCCAAGGCACTTCCTATACAACTATTTAACTCCACGGCCAAAATATACTTCAAAATGCTTAACTCTTCCCATGAATGCCCTGCATCACAAATCTAAAAAATAGACAACATGGGAGAGTGAGTCCACATTCTAAAGGTATGAAAATAAATACCATGTGATTATGTGTATATGCTTCTACACATGTATACTTTGCATATCCATAACATTCACCACACCATTTACTATCACAATTCCATCTTACATTTTATCATAATTAACAACACAAATCCAAACAAAGTACACGAGCACAGACATAATCACGCCTCTCAACAATTGAACTATCACACAACCATTATCGGGTATTCATATCTTTTATGTTGTCTTAAATATATTTTTACCACCTCGTCACAATCATCATCATATCTCATCACCTTGGCATACTTCCTTCTATATGCAAATGCTCTTAAGCTAATGCATATGCACAAAGGAGTATTCCAACAAATGCAGATCTGACTGTGGGAATTCAACACCAATTGTGGGATTCAAGCATGGCCATCTAACCACACCCCTACTGCAGTAGTAAAATGTCTACACTTATTCTTTAAATTGCATGCATTCACCAATCGTTTTACTGGTACCAAATTGCATCGCCCATCTTGCAACACCTGGTCATTATCACCATGACCGCGGTAAACAACATATCAACATAAGGTGTTGTGGGCCAACCATGAGACAAATCATGGCAGCTGTGATCCCAAGGACCACCGGGGACACCTGCTCATCAAGAGCCACCCCCCACAAGGGTCAACCACATGCGGCTCCCCGTAGCACGACATGGGCAGCTTCGTGACTTACACACTGAGTCACAGGGGAAGTATAATTTGCTCGTGCACCGAGCCGCCCTCCCACTGGGCCAACCGGGCGAATCCCCTAAAATTCCAACACTGGCAGCTATGCAGTATGCCATGGATGCAAATGCAAATCATATGCATTCCTCACTCTATGCATCCTATACATGCCACTCATCATTCATCATCACCAACACCAACATTACCACAAGGCTTTTAGTCATTGTTGGCTCTTTACATCAATTTAAGTTTTTTTGTATGGCATCCTTGTTTGTTCTCATTCATGTTTCTCACCTTATCAATAGTACAAGGACTTCAATTGTTCTCTATCAATCATCATCCACACTCATAATACATTCATGGTAGATATAAGCATAACAACATGTCATTTATCATTCCACACCATCGTATAACATACCATGAATATTCTAAATGCACCAAAGCATGTTTCCAAACATACAATTCACACCACACATCACATTACAATTTCTCATAATATTTCAGGCAAGGCTAACATGCATACCAATACATATGGCAATCAAATAACATTCAAATTCATGCATTTAGAACATAAGACTCCTCTCCTACCTCAAGAGAAGAATTCCTATTGATAAGACGCTTCCGCCTCATCGTTCGAAATAGGTCCTACATTCACATTCATGTAAAACCTTAATTAATCAACTACTCGAGTCATCAATTCTATTCTATTTAGTCATATTCATATTTATAATTTCATAAGATGTGCTAGACAAGTTGTAGATACCATCAACATCCTTATTAGGCTTCGGGAATTCCTTCCCATTAACCCACCAGCATTAAGTTCAAAGGTTAACAACCACAACAGCTCAAATCCTCATATAACTCCATTCATCTATACACCTATTCACCAATATCATACATTCTCTTCATAAATCATTGTCTTAAATCAACATTTACCATTTCCCCCCAATCTTAAGATTAGGGTTTTTCTCAAAACCCAACCACATTCATTAATACCTCTATCTCTCATCTCCTTCCAACATAAATGCACCAACCACCATTAACTCCTCATAAATACTCACATTTATGGTAACCTATTCCTAGGGCATAAGCATTAAATGCTCTCTACAACCACCCATTCACATGCATTACTTCCTCAACATATATTAACATTTATACAATGGAAAAACCCAAGTAAAATGATGAGTCTTCATACCTCACACCCAACAACAATGTGGGTTCAAGAGAGAGAAAGAGAACATAAAAATGGAGAGAAAGAAGAGGTGAGGAACTCCAAGCTTCCAAGCCTCTTCAAAACGAAAATGGAGGAGAAGATGATTACCTCACAAAGTTAGGGTTTGGAAGAAGAAATAGGAGGAGAAATAAGGAAGAGATGAAGAAGAGAAGAAGTGAAATATTTTTCTCCCAATGGCTTCAGCATTCACATGGAAATAGAGAGGGTTTTGGGCTCATGTGTTTTAATTTTAATCATTCACTAGAGATTTATCATTTTATGACCAACAGGCTCCTCGCTCAGGCCCAATACTTCATCTAAAAATCATTCCGAATATATATTCAGACTCCCAATAATATTCTTAATAGCCCTGACCAATATCATCTCATTCTGAGATACTTGGTCTGACACCCATATCTCAACCGGACTCATTTTCAGCTTAACTGGTCTCCATAAATTACCAACAGCCCCCAAAAATCTTAATTTAATTAATTTCAATATATTGGGACATTGAACAATTCATATTCAACTTGTCAATATTTATTTTCCTTAATTAATTCTCTATTTTAAAATTTGGCGTGTTACAATCCACCCCTCCAAAAAGAAAATTTTGTCCTTGAAATTTAACTTACCGGATTTGAATGTGTCGGGACACCGTTCTCTGATACCGTCTTCGCGTTCCCATGTGAATGTTTCTACATTTCAATGTTTCCAAGCTACCTCCACCAAAGGTACCAACTTGTTCCGCAATTTCTTCACGGAATGTCCGACAATGCGAACGGAAACAGGAGGAATAGATAATCCTCACGTACATCAATCTCGTCCGTAGAAATCACATGTAGAGGATCATAGACATATTTTCTCAACTGCGACACATGGAACACGTTGTGTAGACTAGCAAGATGCGGAGGGAGCGCAATCCGCTCCAATACCTTGTAAGGTCCGATAAACCTAGGGCTCAATTTTCCACTTTTCAACGCCCTTCCAATTCCCTTATCGCGCGAGACCTTCAGGAATACATGATCACCAACTTGAAATTCAAGTGGTTTACGCCTCTTGTCATAATAACTCTTTTGTCTATCCTGAGCAATTTTCATATTCTCTTGTATCTTCCTAATCTGCTCAGTAGTCTCTTGAATGATCTCTGGCCCTAAGGCCAAGTTTTCACCAACTTCAAGCCAACACAAGGGAGTTCTACACTTCCTTCCATACAATTCCTCATACAGTGCCATGCCAATACCAGAATGGAAGCTGTTATTGTACGTGAATTCAATCAATGGCAGGAATCTCTCCCAACATCCTCTGTGCTTAAGGACACAAGCTCTCAACAAATCTTCCAGGCTTTGTATAGTTCTCTCCGATTATCCATCGGTTTGGGGGTGATATGCGGAACTAAGCTTCAACTTAGAACCCAACTCATCATGCAAACATCCCCAAAACCGAGAATTAAACCGAGGATCACGGTCGGATATGATGCTGGATGGTACACCATGCAGCCTAACAATCTCCTTGATATATATTCGTGCCAATTTTTCCAAAGAACTCTTCATATTCATGGGCAAGAAATAAGTACACTTCATCAAACGGTCTACAATAACCCATATGGCATCATTTCCAGCACGAGTTCTGGGTAATCCAGAAACAAAATCCATAGCTATACTATCCCATTTCCAAACAGGGATCTCCAACGGTCTCAAATAACCAGATGGTCTTTGATGCTCGACCTTAGCCTTTTGACAAACAAGGCAAGATGCAACAAAATTCGCCATATCATGCTTCATACCGGGCCACCAAAAATTCTTTTTCAAGTCTTGATACATCTTGGTAGAACCAGGATGAATGCTCAATACACTCTTGTGAGCTTCCTCAAGTACAGATTTTCTCACATCACCACTTGAGCGAACATAAATTCGGCCTTTCACACACCAAATGCCATCTTGATCTTCTACTATGAACAAATTCTTCCTTTTCTCTTGGGTTTTCTTCATCTCAATCAAATACTCATCATTGGGTTGTTGCGCCTTCACATATTCAAGAAATTCATTTGTAACTTTCAACATCTCCAACGCCATTTTCTTGGGAGTGTAAGTCTCCACACCCACATTCAAATCTCTAAATTGCTCAATCAACTCCATCTCTTTCGCCATCATCATAGAGACATACAATGACTTCCGGCTCAAAGCATCGGCAACTACATTCGCCTTTCTGGGGTGATACCTTAATTCAAATTCATAGTCTTTCAGAAACTCCATCCATCGCCCTTGGCGCATATTCAATTCCTTTTGGTCAAACAAGTACTTCAGGCTCTTATGATCACTAAAGACCACAAACCTGGAGCCATACAAGTAGTGTCACCACAACTTCAATGCAAACACCACCGCCGCCAACTCAAGATCATGTGTGGGATAATTAACCTCATACGGTCGCAACTGTCTTGACGCATAGGCTATCACCCGCTCCTTTTGCATCAACACATATCCAAGACCGAGCTTAGATGCATCGCAATATACCACGAATTCATCCGCCAAATCAGGTAATGCTAACATCGGTGCGGTAGTAAGTCTCAACTTTAACTCTTGGAAACTTTCTTTACATTCTTGGGTCCATACAAAAGATTGATTCTTACGAGTCAACTTTGTTAGTGGTAAAGCCAAATGGGAAAATCCCTCAATAAACCTCTGGTAGTATCCAGCAAGACCAAAGAAACTTCTTATCTCCGTCACAGATGTCGGTCTTTCCCAAGCCATTACAGCTTCAACTTTCGATCTATCCACAACAACTCCATCTTTTGAAATAACATGTCTAAGAAATTGGACTTCAAACAGCCAAAATTCACACTTGGAGAGCTTCGTATACAATTCTTTCTCGCGAAGAATGGTCAACACAAGACGAAGATGTCTTTCATGCTCTTCATGACTCTTGGAGTACACCAAAATGTCGTCGATAAATACCACAATGAATTGATCGAGATATTCATGAAAGATGCGATTCATGTAGCTCATGAAAATCGCAGGAGCATTCGTCACTCCAAATGGCATCACTACGTATTCATATTGTCCATATCGCGTTCAGAAAGCAGTCTTCGGAATATCTTCGGTCTTCACCCGAATTTGGTGATATCTAGAACGCAAATCAATCATCAAAAACACAACAGTACCCTTCCATTGATCCAAAAGATCGTCAGTACGTGGAAGAGGATATTTATTCTTAATGGTTAGTTTGTTGAGTTAGCGATAATCAACGCACAATCTCATGCTCATATCCTTCTTCTTGACCAACAACACAGGAGTACCCCAAGGAGACACACTTGGGCGAATAAACTCCCGTTCAAATAGTTCTTCCACTTGCTTCTTTAACTTAGCTAACTCCATAGGAGACATCCTATAAGGAGCTCTAGAAATAGGTTCTGCACCCGAAATAAGATCAATAGCAAATTCCACTTCTCGTGGAGGAGGTAATCCGGGAACCTCTTCCGGAAACACGTCGGGAAATTCCGAAACAATAGGGATTCCACAAGATTCAGAAGCACCATTCCCATCCACCAAACAAAACATCACAAGAAGCTGAGAGATACCTTATACATCGAAGCCTTCCGCGGTCGAAGTCGGGAAGATCACCGTCTTACTATAACAATCCACTAAAACCTTGTTAGCGGATAACCAGTCCATGCCTAGAATAATATCCAAATCCTTCATAGGCAAGCACACGAGGGATACAACAAATTTCCTACCCTCAAGGTCCATCTCGACATTCTCACATCGAGTTACCGATCTTAGGCAAGTACCAGTTGGTGTAGTCACCAATATAGAACCCTTCATCTTACACACAGGCATCCGCAAGCGCCTCACACAATCTTTAGAAATAAACTAGTGCGTAGCACCAGAATCATAAATAATATGCACCGGAGTGCCAAGATTTTCACACTCACCACGGATAAGATCTTCAGCTTGAGCAGCTTCATCACCAGTAACTTCGAATACTCTACCTGCAGCTTGCAGTTGATCTCCACCATTTTGATTTCCATTTCTTCCACCACGACCGTTACCTTGACCATTTCTTCCATCATTGTGATTTCCACCACGGCCACCATTACGGCCACTATTTTGTCCACCACCATTCCCACGACCACGGCCTCCTAAGTCACCACGGTTAGCACCATAGTTTATGCGGTTAGGAGTGTCAACATTAGCACCTCTTGTATTCAACGGGTAATTAGGACGAATATGTCCGGGTTGGTTGCATTGGAAGCATACAACGTCATCTTACGGACAATCGCGTGCCAAATGGTTGGCACCACATCTGAAGCAAGTTAGGCCTTGGACATTTCCATGGCCTTGGTTACCACCACCATAACCTCCTCTAGGAGCACCACGTCCCCTAGTGTTTGAGGACCCACCACGAGAGAATTTCTTATTAAAGTGCCCTTGTTTCTTGAAACTAGTAAATTGGCCTTTCAACTTAGGCTCATGCTTCCCATGTCTTGAAGGAACCACATCGTCTTCTTCATAAATTCGACACTTATTCACAAGCGTCGAAAAACTCCTTATTTCTTGATTGCGAATAGCCCGCTTAATCTCGGGCCTTAACCCATTTTTGAACTTCACACATTTTGAAGCTTCAGTACCCTCTTGCTGATAGGGCGGGTAAAATGCACATAATGCTTTAAATTTGGAGGCATACTCCTCCACAGTCATACCACCTTGCTTAAGCTCCATGAACTCAAGCTCCTTCTTGCTCCTATAGCTGTCCGGAAAGTATTTCTTCAAAAATTCCAACTTGAAATTTTCCCAAACCAAGGGAACATCAGCAGATACCATGCGTCCCCTAGTAAGACGCCACCAAGCTTCAGCTTCATCGCGGATCATAAAGATCGCATACTCCACCTTTTGCGCCTCAGAACATTCGAAGCTTGCATATATTCTTTCCAAGTCATTTATCCACGTATACGCATCTTCAGGCTTATAACCTCCATGAAACTTTGAAGGTTTCCTCTTGAGAAACAAGTCAAGACCTTGGGAACCTTGTCCCACATTCAGCTAGCCTTGCCTTTCCAAGAGATCGGCGAATCGATTCAAGGTGTTTGCCATAGCAGCAGCCTCACGATTTGGTCTACCAGCCATATCTTATGGCTATACATCAAAACATGGCTAACACATAAGTACACTAGACCAATCAATAACTTTTCGACTTGTGAACTCAAGAATTTTAGCATTCATAGGCCTATCATGTATTACACCACATAATCATATCATTTTCAATACATGATCGTAACATATTCATTATTAAAGGTAAATAGTGTAAGGACTCTTGGCCGGACTTAACAATTCCATACAACAATTTCAATTCAATGATATTAATCACAATTCAATCAAGTAATCTATAAATCAATCACAAACAATAATCACATGTACAACATCAATCATAATCGTATCAAGAGCAACAAATGCTCTGATACCAGGTTGAGACACCCCGGAAATACGGGGAAATTTTTTGCATTTTTATAAATCGTATTTAGTATGAAGAGAGTAAGTGGTGTAGCTTTTAATAGGATACCTGGATCTTGCTAAACCACTCCTATATATGAAGATATGAGAGGGTGAGTTCCAAAAGGTTATCTTATAATAACTTTTCCAATTAAAAATAGCGGAAGATGTAATTAATTTAATTGTTGATTGATTGATTTTCAAGTGAAAGAATTTCATGAAAACATGCAAGGTATTTCATATAGCTTAGAAGTCCATTATGCATTCCATAATACCCTTAAAGTAATGTTTATTGGAGAATTAGTACGTAGGGATCAAAGATTTATTGTAAGCGAGCCATTATAAGCAACAGTGGGCCACTCGCTCAAGCGAGGATCCCATTCGCTTGAGCGAGCCAGCGTAGGCACGCTTGAGCGAGCGAAGAAAAACTGAGCGAATGAAAGGTTTAGGCATCAGGGGCTCCTCTCGCTTGAGCAAGCCCCATCTCGCTTGAGCGAGATGCAAAGGAAATCCTAGAGCGAGCCAGTAAAGCGCTTGAGCGAAGGGAGGAGATAGGCATCAGGTGCCAATCTCGCTTGAGCGGATCATGACTCGCTTAAGTGAGATTACTCCAGAATCGTTAGTATCTCACTGGCCGATTTTCGCTTGGGCGAGGCACCCCTCACCTGGCGAAAATCATCCAGTACCAATTTCTCTTCTCCCTCGCTTGAGCGATTACACCTCCGCCTGAGCGGAAATTGCCCAAAGGCTAACCCTTGTTTCCGTGACAATTCCGCTTGAGCGAAACATACACCCGCTCGGGCGAAAATGGACCAGAGGCGAAAACTCGATTTCACAACAATCTCGCTCGAGCGAGACTCTCACTCACTTGAGCGAGTTCTGCAGAATCCATGCAGAAATGGGAAACTCTAACAATCATGGCATACTAAGTTATAATTCATGCTATATTGACCTTGTTCACTACATTATATCTTATCTAGCATGCATATACAAACTCATCCAACTACCATTCACTCAAAGCATATAATTTTAGATTATCACCAATTCATCTACTTCATAAAATGGTTCAAGTCACCACATACACCATTCATTCTTTCAAATCTTAATAGCAACACACAACATCTTTCATTCATTGCATCAGTGGTTCATAAATGAAAATTGGTCATACACCAAGGTCCAATTTTCCTCTCTGACCACTCAAAGTCACCTACCATCATTCTATAAATCAAAATAAACATCAGTATACAAACCAGCTATATAAAATCTATATATATCGCCGGCCAAGGCACTTCCTATACAACTATTTAACTCCACGGCCAAAATATACTTCAAAATGCTTAACTCTTCCCATGAATGCCCTGCATCACAAATCTAAAAAATAGACAACATGGGAGAGTGAGTCCGCATTCTAAAGGTATGAATATGAATACGATGTGATTATGTATATATGCTTCTACACATGTATACTTTGCATATCCATAACATTCACCATACCATTTACTATCACAATTCCATCTTACATTTTATCATAATTAACAACACAAATCCAAACAAAGTACATGAGCACAGACATAATCACGTCTCTCAACAATTGAACTATCACACGACCATTATCGGGTATTCATATCTTTTATCTTGTCTTAAATATATTTTTACCACCTCATCACAATCATCATCATATCTCATCACCTTGGTATACTTCCTTCTATATGCAAATGCTCTTAAGCTAATGCATATGCATAAAGGAGTATTCCAACAAATGCAGATCTGACTGTGGGAATTCAACACCAATTGTGGGATTCAAGCATGGCCATCTAACCACACCCTTACTGCAGTAGTAAAATGTGTACACTTATTCTTTAAATTTCATGCATTCACCAATCGTTTTACTGGTACCAAACCGCATCGCCCATCTTGCAACACCTGGTCATTATCACCATGACCGTGGTAAACAACATATCAACATAAGGTGTTGCGGGCCAACCATGAGACAAATCATGGCAACTGTGATCCCAAGGACCACCGGGGACACCTTCTCATCAAGAGCCACCCCCCACAAGGGTCAACCACATGCAGATCCCCGTAGCACGACATGGGCAGCTTCATGACTTACACACCGAGTCACAGGGGAAATATAATTTGCTCGTTAACCAGGGGAATCCCCTAAAATTCCAACACCGGCAGCTATGCAGTATGCCATGGATGCAAATGCAAATCATATGCATTCCTCACTCTATGCATCCTATACATGCCACTCATCATTCATCGTCACCAACACCAACATTACCATAAGGCTTTTAGTCATTGTTGGCTCTTTACATCAATTTAAGTTTTTTTGTATGGCATCCTCGTTTGTTCTCATTCATGTTTATCACCTTATCAATAGTACAAGGACTTCAATCATTCTCTATCAATCATCATCCACACTCATAATACATTCATGGTAGATATAAGCATAACAACATGTCATTTATCATTCCACACCATCGTATAGCATACCATGAATATTCTAAATGCACCAAAGCATGTTGCCAAACATACAATTCACACCACACATCAAATTACAATTTCTCATAATATTTCAGGCAAGGCTAACATGCATACCAATACATATGGCAATCAAATAACATTCAAATTCATGAATTTAGAACATAAGACTCCTCTCCTACCTTAAGAGAAGAATTCTGATTGATAAGACACTCCCGCCTCGTCGTTCGGAATAGGTCCTACATTCACATTCATATAAAACCTTAATTAATCAACTACTCGAGTCATCAATTCTATTCTATTTAGTCATATTTATATTTATAATTTCACATGTGCTAGACATGTTGTAGATACCATCAGCATCCTTATTAGGCTTCGGGAATTCCTTCCCATTAAGCCACCAGCATTAATTTCAAAGGTTAACAACCACAACAGCTTAAATCCTCATATAACTCAATTCATCTATACACCTATTCACCAATATCATACATTCTCTTTATAAATCATTGTCTTAAATCAACATTTACCATTTCCCCCAATCTTAAGATTAGGGTTTTTGTCAAAACCCAACCATATTCATTAATACCTCTATCTCTCATCTCCTTCCAACATAAATGCACCAACCACCATTAATTCCTCATAAATACTCACATTTATGGTAACCCATTCCTAGGGCATAAGCATTAAATTCTCTCTACAACCACCTATTCATATGCATTACTTCCTCAACATATATTAACATTTATACAATGGAAAAACCCAAGTAAAATGATGAGTCTTCATACCTCACACCCAACAACAATGTGGGTTCAAGAGAGAGAGAGAGAGAGAACATGAAAATGGAGAGAAAGAAAAGGTGAGGAACTCCAAGCTTCCAAGCCTCTTCAAAACAAAAATGGAGGAGAAGATGATTACCTCACAAAGTTAGGGTTTGGAAGAAGAAATAGGAGGAGAAATGAGGAAGAGATGAAGAAGAGAAGAAGTGAAATATTTTTCTCCCAATGGCTTCAGCATTCACGTGGAAATAGAAAGGGTTTTGGGCTCATGTGTTTTAACTTTAATCATTCACCAGAGATTTATCATTTTATGACCAACAGGCTCCTCGTTCGGGCTCAATACTTCATCTAAAAATCATTCCGAATATATATTCAGACTCCCAATAATACTCTCAACAGCCCTGACCAATATCATCTCATTCCGAGATACTTGGTCTGACACCCATATCTCAACCGGACTCATTTTCAGCGTAACCGGTCTCTATAAATTACCAACAGCCCCCAAAAATCTTAATTTAATTAATTTTAATATATTGGGACATTGAACAATTCATATTCAACTTGTCAATATTTATTTTCCTTAATTAATTCTCTATTTTAAAATTCGGGGTGTTACAGTACCAGACCCCAGATTTTATAAATTGTAAATTTGTTTATATTGTTCATCAAGTACTTTCTCTAAAGGAATAAAGTCTAAACTATTCATAATATTTTTTTGGTGCATAAGTAATTTCAGGATACGAAGATTAGGTTGCAAAAACAAAGGGAGAGCGTGTGCCTTATAAAAGTCTGGTAGAAAAAGAAAAGTTTGATAGAAGCATCTTGATTAAAGGACTTTCCTTCAACGTTTAAAAATTCTATTTTGGTGATGCCTCGGGAGAAATGATCATATCATATTTACGTGCTTGTCATCAAAGAACAAAAAGAACAAAATTAACATAAGCAGCAACTGTCAGCGTAGCTACTCCTACGAATTTTGATCATAAGCCAGAGATCTTATCAGGACGTCTCAGAAAGTAACCTTTCTCAATCAAGAATTAGTTCATGAGAAACCATTCTCGTGAAAATACTAAAATATGATTCAGACCTCTCTCAAGCTTGAATTCAACTTCAAGGTCTGATCTCAAGAAGCTTAAGGCAAAATACCTTCAAAGAATTTCCAACGTCTATATCAACTTTCAAGAAGCAATAATGGTTATATCTTTCAAGTCACTATAAATATCAAGGAAGTTTGAACATCAAAGTACACAAGAAAATCTCAAAGGAAAACTCTTCAAGTTATCATTCAATCTCATTCTTTTACATTCTCTTGTAAAGACAAAGACCCTCATTACTCTCTAGCTCTGCTTCTAGCAGACTCAGGTCTTGCGTCAAAAATACTTAGTGTTTGATCTCAAAATTGTCTATTATTTGTACACTAAGTTCTGAAAACCTCTTTATTCTTGCTATTTGTATAAGTCTGGTGTGTTACAAGAATAAGTTTGTGTGTTGGGAAACACTTTGGCCTGAAAAGGCTTTTGAAAGAATACTTGGGTTAAGCCAAGAGAGGCTTGCTGAAAGAATACTTGGGATAAGCCAGAAGTGGCTAGTGTCAAGAATACTTGTAGCACGGGTCTGATACTGACATTGTAAAGGAGATTTTTCTAATAATGGAAATCCTTCATGTTTAAAGGGACTGGATGTAACTTCTATGTTGGAAGTGAACTAGTATAAACCCTGTGTGTTTATTCTCTCTCATTCATCATTGTTTGATTACTTGTAAATTTTATTTGGTTTAAAGTTTGGTGAAAAAGAGTCTAAGACTTATTCAACCCCCCTTCTAAGTGTGTCTCTGAACCATCATAGACTTTTGAAGATACAGGCAAGCTTTGTAAGAATCAGAGCATATTTATCTAGAAATATATCAGAGCATATCAGACTTATCATATTATGGATCAGAGTAAACATATCAAAGAAAAACATATTTGTATTTATTCCAAAAGGTTGAAAGACCATTACATAAAACATTACTCATAAGACTAGCACTACTGATGAAACTACCCCTAAGACTAAACCTATAAAAGGTTATACTCTACTCCCCCTTTTGATATCAACAGAAAGGAAGGACTTCACAAAGATGGAAAAGTCAGACCATGGGTTGAATAACTAATGATAAGAAGGGTGGCAGTGGTTGAAACAAAGATAAGGTGGCGAGTTGTGGTAACATAGATCTCTGAAGAATGAATAAAAATGACAGATGGTTGATAAAAAAGATTCATTCGTTAGCAAAGCAAACACTATGCTTGAAAACTATACCATGATGCTCCTTAAATATTTGAGCATAGAAGAGTTCTTCATTCCTAGGAGAGGTGTGAGAATAAGATCCTTGTTGTTCCAACTTCCACAGATAGTGGTTCCATAAAGCATAGGCATGATCCTTAGTGGGATGAGGTGTAAAAATAATGCTCTTCAAAGAATCTTCAGAAAGCTCCCGGGGTCTGGGATCATCCTAGGCAGCCTTATAATAATTTCCCTTTAGAGGAAGGGGCTTTTTAAATCTTTCTTTGTCAATGATTACAGCCTTAGGATTCAAGCAGTTTGGTGTAATCAAAAACTTCTTTGTAGGAGAAACAACACAGTGAAGCTTATGAAACTATTTACCTTGGCACGTATTAAATTAAACTCTTGATTATTTTGATTTTAATGCATGAAACATAGCTAAATCTGATACAGAGGTCAGGTTAGTGTTAAACATGACCTATTCAAAGGGTAAGGCTAAGGGAAAGCAAGGTGTAGGGTCAAAGATTTTAACCTTCTCAGGATCAAAGCTAGGGGATTCAATAATGGATAGGTTGCTAGGGTGATGGTATCCTAGGTCATATTTGTCTAGGACAGGTCTGATGATTTTGAAGAGTGGAAGGTCAGGGGTAACTAAGGTAAATGGGTTCTTACTGGTAAATTGGTTGGAACTAGGACAAGCTGGAAAGATATAAAGGTGTCTAAGAGGAGGTGGGGTAGTGGCAGCAAGGTAAGCTCAGGAGAAGCAGGTTAGGGTGAGATCTGGTCAGGTTGGGAGGTCTAATCAGGTGGTGTGATTAAGGTGGTCTCAATTTAAAGGGTATGGGGACCTACAGCATCAGACTTCACTCTTTTTTGACTTGCCTCTTCCTGCATTTCCATCCTTTTCCTTTTCCTATTTTCTTCTACCATTTTCCTCAATGCTGCTTTATCCATCTAAAATTCTACATAGACTTCAATGAACTTGTTGACCTAGTCTATGTTTGTCCAACCGTTGGTTTCAACGACAGGATAGTGCTTGAAATGACCTTCAATGAATCTAGTGATATCAATATAGTTAGGACAACCACCAGACTTTTCCAGGATATCTCTCTCTTTATCTTCATAAGCACACAGCTCTCTGTACTTGTCTACCTAGTTCTGGTTAGTCCAACCATCTACAAAAATAGAAGGATTCAAGAGAGAAAAGACTCTCATGAATTATTTACTCTCTTTTAAAGATAAGAATACTTCTTCTTTTGAGGAGGAGGAAGAGAAGTTTTCTATTGTTGAGCCACTACTTTGCTTCTCAATTGGTTTAGAGAGATTTTATCATCAGAAGCTAATGACTCTTTTGATTCCTCATAGCTTTTAGAAACTATAGACTTCTTAACTTGAGAGGAAGGAGGAATAACATTTTCTGGTTATGCCTTGATAGAAGAGTCAGACTCCTCAAACTTTTCTGATTCTTCCATGATAACCTTTCTAGTTTTCTTCATACCAGATACCTTAACTCTACCAGTCTTCCTCTTAGGGGCTGGCTTGGATTATTCAGGAACAGGTTCACACTTCTTTATTTGATTTACAACATCAGGAACAAATTTCTTCTTCTGAAGGGTAGAATCAGACCTTTCCATGGTTTGGTCCAATAGTGGTGAGAAGGTTAGAAGCCTGCTCACTAGAGGAACTCTGAATCATGTCACCAACAGTCTGAGTTGGCACATTCTCAAGGGTAAAAACTTTCACTCAAAACAACTGGGTATGGAATCTTGTTCTGCTTCTTTTTGAATGATGAAATCAAGTAGGTCATAATCACATTTGGCAAGTTGACTTTCTCCTTAGCCAACATGTGATACATGCAAAATCTGTCAAGCTTGGTGACAATGTCTTTTGTACTTTTCCTAGGGAAAAAGACTTATTTCATTAGGAGATGAAGCATCTTGACCTTTGGCAACAAATTCCTAAATATAAGTTTTATTTGATGCATCTTTCCATATAACATCTTGTTTATATCTAGGGATGAGACTTCCACACTCTCAAAGTCATCTGCGTACACATTTTCAACAATAGGGCACCACATCAGTCGTTACGACATCTTCAAAAAATTTAATGACTCTTAAGAGGCCTATTGAGGATAAACCTTGACTTGTCCATAAAAATTAAGTTCCAGAACTTCAATACAAGCAAAGGGGAGAAAGACTCCCCGTTAACACAAAATCTTATCCAACCTATGCCTTCAAGTTCAGTAATCTCGTCCCTTCCATCAAGCTTGTACTGATCTAAATGGAAGTAAGATGATTCAACAATGTTGTCTATTGAAACTTTAGGGGCCATGGTAGTTTTCAAGAATTTTTATGAGGAGAAACATTTAGGGTTTTAGAAGAGAGAAAGGTTTGTACTTCTAAGGGAAAAAGAAAAATCAGAGACATAGAAGCTCAAAGGTTTAAAAAAAAGGAGGGAAATAAAGTGAAAGGACGCTTTATTTAAAAAGGGATAAAAATTATTCACTTGAAAAGAGAGAGAAAACAATTCAGATGGAAGATACACAAAAACATATTAACTTTTGCCCTATAAGATGTTTTAAAGTAAATGATAATAAAACATGTAAGGTTTTGTTTAGCATAGAATCCCAATTGAAATAACCTCTTAGCATTAAGAGTCAGACTCTTATAGGTTTAAACAAGTTAAACATATAAGCATACATAACTAGACCTAAGCCTTTCATGCAAACATTCAAAATTTTTAATTTAAACAAGTTCATACATGAAGCAGACATATTCAAGTAACATTTCTTAAATTTAAATTATGTTTGATAAATGCAAACCTTGCCTCAGCTAATGGCTTTGTAAAAATGTTTACCCACTGATGATCTGTGTCCACAAATTTCATGTCCAGAATTCCTTTTTATATATAGTCTCTGATGAAGTGGTACTTCACCTCCATGTGATTGGCTTTAGAATGCTGGATAGGATTCTTAGATAGATTTATTATACTTGTGTTGTCATATAACACAGGGATCTCTTCCTCTTTGGTTGAGTAATCCTCAAGTTAATACTTCATCCAAAGAAGTTAAGAACAGTAACTTGCTGTTAACATGTACTCAGCCTTAGCTGTTGAGAGAGCAATTGAGTTCTCTTTCTTGCTTCCCTAATATATAACACTCTGGCCCAGAAAGTGACATCCCCTACTGGTGCTTTTTCCATCTACTCTATCACCTATAAAATATGCACCACAAAATCTAGATAAAGAGAATAAGTCTATTCTTTTGTAGAACAGCCCAAGGTTAATGGTACCTAGAAGATACCTTAAAATCCTCTTCACTGTAGACAAGTGTGATTCCTTGGGGTCTAATTGATATCTTGCACACATATAAATACCAAACATTATATCTGGTATGCTGGATGTTAAGTACATAAGTGAACCAATCATTTCTCTGTATAAGGTTTGATCCACTGGTGTACTAAAATCATCTTTATTAATTATACAATTAGGATGCATAAGGGTGCTCATTGGCTTAACATCAGCCATTTTAAACTTTTTAAGTAACTCCGTGGTGTACTTCTGTTTATGGATAAAAATACCATCATCAGTCTATTTGAGCTGCAACCCTAGGAAGAATTTAAGTTCTCTCATTGTTAGTCCTCAGATTTACTGTTATTTTCATAATAAAAAGTGTTTATTTTAAATAAAATTAGTTTAAATTGTAATAAATTTATTTTTTTAATTCAATAAATGGATGTTATTGGAAATAATCTGCCTTGATCAATTTTGTCTAGTTTTGTAGTGAAAAATTAAAGAAAATCAAGAGAAAATTAAAAAACTGGAAAGCTGACACGTAGCATCAACACCACGCGTAGCGTGGGAATTTTTGGTGTTGATGCTACGCG
The DNA here is from genome assembly GCA_037962975.1 of Clitoria ternatea. Lineage (NCBI taxonomy): Eukaryota > Viridiplantae > Streptophyta > Magnoliopsida > Fabales > Fabaceae > Clitoria > Clitoria ternatea. Next base: position 187,332,865 of record CM075669.1, read on the forward strand.
TCACAGCCACGTGTAGCGTTAGACCTACGTGGACTCCATTTCCAGGTGGACAAGCACTCAGTCAAAAGGCCAAATAATGGCCAATCCAATTAAGCAAAATGCCAATCCGAATTGGGAGACATGTGGAACCATTGTCTGGGTATTATTGGATTTAATTAATCTTAATCATGGCCACTTAATCATGTTTTTAATGGAGGCTAAGTCAGGAACCTGATGCGTAGCGTCAGGACCCTTCCTCAGCCCTATAAATAGGGCCATTCTCCACTCTTCCAAGGCATCCCATCTGAGAATTCAGAGCTTCTTTTCTCTCCTTTCACTCAAGTTTGAGTGTTCTTTTTGTGAGTTTATAAGTTTAGAGTGGTTTCTAGATACTTGAGAATGTTATGTTGTGAGCTCTTGTATCGTGAAATGTTTCCAAATCCTCGTAATGTCAAACTCTGTAAGTGTTGTTTTTACTTTTACCATGTGTAACTAAATTATTTATGTTAGAATTTGGTGAATCAATCTATTATATGATGTTGTAATTATGACCTTTGCATTTTTATGATTCAAGTACATGTTAGTATTTCAATCTTTTATTAGTGTGAACATCAAACGGGAGAATGATTTTCATGCGTATTGAAACTTGTTTTATTAGTGTGAATGTCAAACGAGAGAATGATTATTCATGTCGTATTAAAATATATTTTAATGAATGTAAAAGTTGAAATACCCTTAATATACCAATTACTAGGAATAGAGTTGGTAATTATTGTTGCCATAAGGCCCAGTACTTAATGCAAGTTTTTACTGAGAAAGCTCACGAGGGATCGGACTTTACGGTGACTACTTAGAATTTATATCACAAGGGATCGGTTATAATGATTTTAAGCTGCAATGACATGAACTTGTTAATTAAATATGTATGTTTGTACTCACTTCATTATATTTTAGTGCGAGGATCCTAATTCCAACATAATTTGTCAATCTGTGTTTTTACTTCAAGTATCTGAGTTATTCTGAATTACATCTCAATTTTTAGATAAATTTTGTATTTACCATTTTTTTACCACATGAACAAATCAATCATCAAATTTTATGGATATTGTATAAATTGTTTATAAATCATTCTTTTGTTAATAACTTTTGATAAATTTACCATAGTAATAAGAATTACTGTGAGTTACTGGACTTTTAATCCTAGTGGAACGATATCTAAATTTAAAAAGTACAAACGATTGGTGCGCTTGCCAATTAAAGACCCAACAGTATTTCAGGTTTAACACTCATCATACTCATTTTAAACTCAGCTTGCATCATTTTAGAAAATTCTTTGTAAAGACTTACATCAGTAGTACCAAAAACAATATCATCCATATAGATTTACACGATTATAAAGTTTTTATGAGAGCTTTTTCTAGATAAGGTTATATCAACTTTTCCTCTAGTAAAGCCTTTTAAAATCAGAAAAGAACTGGGCTTATCATACCACACTCTAGGTGCTTGTTTCAGACCATACAATGCTTTACTAAGTTTAAAAACATGGTTTGAAAAAGAAATATCTTCAAAACCAAGGGGTTGTTTCATAAAAACTTCTTCTTCACTAAACTCATTCAGAAAAGCTCTCTTAACATCCATCTGATATAATTTAATTCCTTTATAGGTAGCAAATGCAAAAAGTATCCTAATAGCCTTATGTCTGGCTACAAGAGCAAAGGTTTCACTAAAATCAATACCTCATTGCTGGTTATAGCCTTGTGCTACAAGTCTGCCTTTATTTCTGACAACCTTTCCATCCTCATCAAGCTTATTTCTGAAGACCCACTTTGTTCCAATAATGTTGTTGTTCTTGGGTCTTGGGACAAGGTCTAGACCTTATTTCTCTCAAATTAGTTTAGCTTTTCTTGCATAGCTATGAACCAGTCAGCATCTTCTAGAGTTTTTACAATAGATTTTGGTTCTAATTTTGACACAAAAGCAATGGATGACTGATTGAAAAGTTTTGATTTGGTCCTTACTCTGGCCGCTTGATCCCCAATGATAAGGTCTGGGGGGTGATAAGCCTTGAACTTCCAATCCTAGGGTTCTCAGGTTCAGGCATTGATGGTTGTTGTTTAGGATCTTTGTTTTCATCTTCTATTGAATCAGATTAACAAGGATCTAATCTTTGTTGATCTTGTTCAATTTTCTACTGCTGCCCACCTGCATCATCAAGTTCTAGATCTACTAGTTTCCTACCAGTCTCTTGAAGATCATTAAACCTTACATGCATTGATTCCTCAATGGTTATGTTCTTGTATTGAAAAATTCCTCAATGGTTGAGTACCCCATGGATATTTCTTTATCACATTTAGAATCAAATTTTCCAAGATGATCCTTTATGTTGAGAATATAGCAAGTGCACCAAATTGATGAAAATATGATATGTTGGGTCTTCTTCTCTTCCACAATTCATAAGGAGTCTTGTTCAATATTGGTCTAATAAGGATTCTGTTATAAATATAACAAGAAGTGTTCACAGTCTCTGCCCAAAAATGTTTTAGAAGATTATTTTCACAAAACATTGTTCTCACTATTTTTTTATAGAGATCTATTTTCCCTTTCCACAACACCATTCTGTTGAGGTGTTCTTGGAGAAAAAAAACTATGAGTTATGCCAAACACATTGCATAATTTTTCAAAAACCACATTTTATACCAATACATAATCCTTTCTCATTTTAGATTTTCTTACAGAAAATCTTGAATACTTTCACAGACTTCCTTGTGGTTAGGAAGTATACCCATGTCATTCTTGCGTAATCGTCAACAATAACAAATCCATATTTCTTTCCTGCCAGACTTTCTACCTGAGATGGACCAAATAAATCTAAATGTAATAGTTCTAATGGTCTGGTAGTGGAAACAACATTCTTGTTTTCAAAGGAGGTTTTATGTTGTTTCCCTCTTTGGCATGCTTCACAAGGCAGGGAATTGTTAAAGGAAATTTTTGGCAGTCCCTTAACTAAGCTTTTTCTGTGAAGTTTTGAAATGTTTTAAACCCACATGCTCAAGCTTTTTGTGTCAGGTCTATTTCTCCTCAGAGTTTGGAAATAGACATGTTACATTTTGATTACTTAGATCATTCAAGTCAACCTTGTACAGGTTATGATGTCTGTTTGTAGAGAAGAGTATGGTTCTATCATGGTTGATGATAGTACATTTTTCTTTGTCAAAAGAAACCTTATACCTACTGTCACGAAATTGACTAATGCTTAGTAGGTTATGTCTTTGACCTTGAACCAAATACACATTTTCAATAACAGGTGGAAAATTTTTACCAACTTTACCAGACCCTATGATCTTCCCAGTCTGGTTTCCTCTAAATATGACTATTCCACCTTTAAACTGCTCCAGGTCTAGGAATATATACTTTCTTTCTGTCATGTGATATGAGCATCCACTATCCAGATACTAATGCAAAGGCTTTGTCTTTCTCTTTAAGCATATTTCTTTAGAATTTAAATCACTTGAGCTAGCTTGTGAATCTACTTCAGCATTAGTAATAAGACAGATTTGGGCAGATTCTGACTTTTCATCAAACTCTCTAGAGTTGGATGAATCTTCATCATCCCAAGTGATTAATCCTTTTTACTTCTTAGGGAATCTCTTCTTATCTTTTCTATCCTTCATGTCCTTGTTTAGGAAAGGACATTCTACTTTCATATGTCCTAGTTTCCTATAGTTGAAACATTCCAAAGCAGATTTGTCAGTTTTAAACTTAAATTGAGATTTACCTTTATGGTCTTTCTTTTGGAACTTCTCATATCTGAATTTCTTTTTCTTCAGCAACTTATGAAATCTTTTTTTTATAAGGGCCATCTCTTCATTTGTATCTCCATCTGACTCATCAGAGTATGGTTTTGAGCTTGTGGATTCGTCAGCCTTGAGAGCTTTAGACTTCTTACTTGATTCCTCAGACTTAAATGCAATGCTTTTAGAGGAGTAATGTTGCTACCCAATTTTGTCCGGGCCCATTTGAAAAAATCAAATCCGACATACGATTTAGTTTTTAAAGGAAAAAGTGTGAACACCTTCTTTTGTTTGGGTAAAAAAAGAAGAAAAAGGATAAGGAAGAAAATGGGAAAAGGGAAAAAAAGAAGAAAGAAAAGAAAAAAGAAGAGGGGAGAAAAGAAATAAAAGAGATGATAAAGTAAGACTAGATTTAGTCCCGCATTGAATTAGGAGTTGTTAAAATCTAAATTGCTAGCTTTTTTTTAGTCTCACATTGAATATTCTTTTACGGAGGATGCTTATCATGTTACTATATAAACAATATCTTGTAACACTGGGAGGGAGGCGGTGGACATAGCCCTTTTCTTATACTATGTGGTTGCAACTTTGACCGATCTTCCACATTAGAAAAGATTTGGTTTTTTCCACGAGAGTCTCAGTTTAGAAGAAACAAGCGACACCATTAAATCCAGAGGCAGTTTTAGAACTTTCTCTTTGGCTCGGAAAAGAATGTAAGTTTTTTCGTTATTTATTATTTTCTTTTTTTATGCTCTAATTTATTAGCCTTTTTTGTTGTTTATTGTTTTCATTTTTATGCTTTGATTTATTAGCTTTTTCTTTTCTTTTCTTCTACTTATTCCGCTATTTATTTTATAGACTTATCTTTTTCCTTGTTTTAGCTCTTTTATTTTATTTTTATTTTTATTTTTATTTTTATTTTTATTTTCTCTTCTTATTTCTATCTAAAAAAAGATAAATAAACCTAAGGTCTATTTTTAAAAAATAATAAATAATACAATATTTAAGATCAATTTGGACGAGACGTTATATTGATCAACATCTTTTAAATTTCAACATTTTTAATTTATCTTTCATTTTTTAAAAATAATAATAAAAGAAAGAACTACGTAACCCTGATTTCCCCTCACGCTTGGGAAATACATAAAAGTGGGAACAATTAATCCTATTGGGCCCTAATTTTAAAAAACTAAATATATCCCATAATTAAAAAATTATATATAGAAGTCTTTTAAGCGATGACTAATTAATTTGGATGAGACGTCCTGTTAATCATCTAAAAAAACACATTTTTTAAATAAATACAACAAATAATCAATTTGGTATAAAATCCATGAAAAATCTTTAAGAGGTTTAAATCACAAATTATCAAGATTATTCAAAACTTAAACAACTATCAGGATTATCAGGATTATTCAAAACTTAAACAACTTACCTTAAAAACATTGGTAGCGACTCAACGGTTTTTGGAAGGAATTCAAGAACCTAATTTATTTTTAGGGCCTGCATCTTGCCGCAATCCCTTCACGACAGATAACGACTCCATTAGGGACTTTAGAAAGTCAAGCTCATTCAAATTGTTTAGGTATATTAGAACAATCCTATATAACATCTTGCCTATGTGTTTGTGCCATGTATTTTTTGTTGATATATGTTATTATGGAACCTTAAGGTAGAAGACATTATATTATTGTGTTATTGAACGCTTGGGTAGAGGACAATGTAATATTGTATTTGTGTTATTTTAATGAAAGGTAAGGTTCAGGTATGTATACCCCTTCACACACTACACTTACACTCTTCACACACTTCGAGTGGGACCCTATACCTAGGGGTATGAATAAACCTTAAGTTTAGGGGAGGTTGTGTAGTAGTGTCAGACATTCGTCTCTGTTTGACATCATAAAAACCTCAACTAGAGCGTGACTTCCTCATGGTTCCCACACCTGGTAGGCTTCCTACCGTTGTGGTCAACATCATGGGTGGAGTCTAAACTTTAGTGGCCTTTAGTAATTTAGAACAACCACCTAATGTAAGAGGTCACTATTAGAGGACCCTAGAACCGACAGGAGACCTTCAGACAAACCTTGTTTAGGGCACTAAGGGGAAATATCCCTTTTACCTCTCATTCTTTTGAATTAAATTCACTGGGCTACTTGCCTCCTTAAAGGATTTTCTCTTTTACACCTCAACATATGCTTTTTTTAATAAAAGCTCAATAATCCTTCATGGGGCAAGCGGTCCTTAAGTTTGTTCAATTTCATCATTTTAGTTATAGGTTTCCTAGATCGTAAATTTTTTTATGCAAAGTTCTTTAAAAAATTAGACGATCTGAGAAGTCTGTAACTTATTCTTAAGCTTTGTTAGTCATTATTCCTTATAGATACGAAAAATACTTATAAGAAATAATGATTAACGAGGCATGACAAGTCCACAAGTTGACTTTTTCTTTTTTTCTCCTTTCTTTTTAGGAAGTAATTTGAACTTGGCCAGTATCCTACTAGAAATGGAAACTAAAATGGGTTTAGATGAATGTGGGGTCAACAGGGCTAAACTGAGGAAACTACTAATGTCAAGGCTGGGAAAATTGATTTAGCTAGCCTATAGGCTTTAGGGAAAGAAGTTGAAATCTGACCCAAAAAATAGCCTTCTCAAGGAAATATGGGAACATCCTAAAACTTCTGGAGGCTAAAGTATAAGTCGAAGCGATCATCGCTTTAGCCCAATTTTATGACCCACCCCTTAGGTGCTTCACCTTTCGGGACTTCCAATTAGCGCCATTAGTAGAGAAGTTTGAACAGATCTTGGGCTTGCCATTAGAGGGGCAGATACCCTACAAATGACTTGAGTAGCATGCCTACATCACATCCCTTGCTTCTATATTAAAAATCAATCCGACTGAGTTTGAAAAAGCACAACTGAAGAGGAATTAGATACCAGGGTTTCCCAGGGTGTATCTTAAAAAACATATGAATAATTTGGCTGAGAAAAAAAATTGGGAGACTTTCATGGATACGCTAGCACTTACCCTCTATGGTGTCATCTTGTTCCCTCGAATTAAGAATTTTATGGATTATGATTCCATACATGTCTTCTTGGCCCGCAAGCTTCATTGTGAAAATCTTGTTACTGCTGTCTTGGTGGATGTTTACTATACCATAGACTTTTGCCATACTCAATGGGGGAAAAGAATCCTCTGTTGCTCCCCTGCTTTGTAAGTGTGGCTTACATGACATATCTTCAGTTAAGTGAGCAAGGTCAAATATGTTGTATCTGACCTAAAGTTATGCTAGTTGACTATGAAGAATGGGTATGAATAGGCCAACCATCTTGTTGGGCTCACTGTTGAGAAGATAAGGTGGTATCCATAATGGCTGAAAGTGGACACCATTATTCATCATTGTGCAAGCTATCCAAATGTCCAACTCATAGACACACGCAGATGTATCAATTACAATTCGGTGATAGCCAAGCGCTAACTAGCCTACCCTCCGCTCGGACCACCAAATAAAGAGTCATTGACCCCTTTGTCCTTTACTATGCAAGAGGGGATTATACTTGTACCGTTATGTATATAAGGGCTGCCTAGCAGAGGGTCTATAGAAAAAGGGAAAGAGTTGAGTTTAGAAGTCACAATGTGAAAGAAGAGTACTATCAATGAACCTAAATCGAGTCTCTATCATCAAGGTGCCATTCAGATGACTCAATTCCCTTCCAAGGTACAAGTCATCTACTGTGCCTCCCCTTGAAGACGAAAAGGTTAGAGAAATGAAAGATAAATTTATCAAGCTCACGATTAAGAAGAAGAAGTTAGAAGATGACCTGACAAAGGCCCACCAAGATTGTACATTCTTAAAGAGAGAGAATCATGAAAAAGAGCAGGCCCTTGAGGATATTAGCAGTCTGAGCGGCCAATTTATGGTTTTCTTAGAATATTGTAAAAGTTGACTTAGTGAAATGAAGGCTATGATTGCCCAAGCTAGGAAAGAATGATTATTTCCCTTGATGTAATGAATGCTTTTTACTGAAGTAATAAATTGGTTATTCTGTGTCTACAATGATTCAATATTGGTTTCCATATTGCTTAACTTAGTACTTTTTAACGAGATGTTTTGAGGAATGGTGTAAAAGGATGCTCGTTAAGGCTCAAAATTGCTTCAATCACTATTTTTTCCCTTTTTTCTTTGTTGTCTCCTTCTTTTTCTTTTCCTTTTCACTAACACATCTTGTTTTGAAAAAAGAAGAAATCACAGGGAGGTACTCTTACAGAACTCAACTTCAGGTAAACTCATGGCTGAGATGGATTACAAGATTATGGGCTTAAGGAATTTATGTCAACCAATTAAAGGAATAGATAACTGAGTGAACCAGGCTTCTAGAGAAGAGAGTCACAAAGGAAGGCCCATCCACAAGCGACGAGTGACAACCAAGTTCTTTACACCCTCATGGTTTTACTCCGACCCAGGCCCAAGATGCTCCACCCACTAATAATACTAGAAACTCTGGCTAAGCTGTTGATCCTCGTGCCATGCAATTTCTGTCTTATGGCATGCCATATGGATACATCCCAAACCCATAAGGTTTGACCCAGCCAAATCCCGCACATCAAGCACCACCCTCTCCTCACTTCCACTCATAGTATAATTATCCTTATGGGTATATGATGCCTTGCCTTATCGTCGTGTAGAACACCAATCCTGTAGTTGCAACTCCTCAGCCTAAAGGAAAGGAGCTTTAAGTGCTAGAAATCACCAATGCTTTTTATATAGGGGAATGAGCTTTAATAACGAAAGCTTATATGCCAAATGCGTCTTTAATAATGGTGAAAATCAAGTTGCAAAGTGAGTATTAACCTGGGAAAGATTTAAGACACAACCTAAAAGGAGGAATAAAGTTGGCACAGTTTCTAGAGAATAAAGATAGATTTAGCCTGGGATATAGACCCTTTGTAGTTGACAAAAGGAGGGTCACGGAGGAGAAGAATGAGACAATGATTACTCGTCTAGAAGGTCGTGAGCCTCGCATCAAAAGAGCCCTCATTTATGACCTCTATCAGAGCTTTTGAAGCGCAGGCTTACTATACCCAGACAGAGTGGCTGCTATTGAATATGGTTCTTATGAAGATGCAAGCTTTGTGCACCCGTATTCACTAGGCATAGAACTTTGTAACTAGGAGGCTGTTGAGCTCCCCACAACTTAAATTTATGACTCAAAGTAATTTATAATTACCTTAATGAGTCGATATTCCCATTGCTATGCCCAAGTCTTTGGGGGGTTTTTTACAATAAGGGCGAAACATGTTTTGTCATGTTTTCAAAATTTCCATTATTAAATGCGTATTTGAATTTCAATATCTCTTTCTTTGCACCCTTTACCAATTCCCTTTCACTTTTTCCCTCATTCGACCAGTTTTGTTATTCAACCATATGCAGATTCAAAAATGATCCACTCAAAAATTGTAAGATCGCAATCCCATTTCATGACTTTGAGTGTTTGGTTGATTGTGCCGACAAAGAGGGTGAGGAAGACTATGGTCCCTCGCCCGAATTGACCAGAACATTGGAACTAGAGGCTAGATAAATTCAGCCCCATCAGAAGGTGATTGAGACCATTAACTTAGGGAGTGAAGAGGATAAAGAAGGTCAAGATTGGTACTTCCCTGAGTCAAGAACAACGAGAAAGTTAGTTAAGTTATTGGTAGAGTTTCTTGACATCTTTGCTTGGTCTTACCAAGATATGCCTGGTTTGGATAACAACATTATGGAACACAAATTACCCTTAAAACCTGAGTGCCTCCAGGTAAAATAGAAATTATGCTGGATGAGGCCCGAGATGCTCTTAAAGATTAAGGATGAGGTTAAGAGGCAATTCAATGTCGAATTTTTGGCTGTTGCAAAATACCCTCAATTGGTGGCTAACATTGTCCCTATCCCGAAGAAGGATGGGAAGGTGCAAATATGTATAGATTATCGGGACTTAAATAGAGCCAGTCCCAAGGATGATTTTGCCTTACCATAAATTGATGTCCTAGTTGGTAACACGGCTCAGAATTCCATCTTCTCATTCATGGATGGTTTCTTTGGGTAAAACCAAATTACATTGGTGCCTAAGGACATGGAAAAAACTACGTTTATCACCTTATGGGGAACCTTCTGCTATAAAGTGATTTCCTTTAGTTTGAAAAATGTTGGGGTAACTTATCAGAGGGCGATGGTGACCTTGTTTTATGATATAATGCACAAAGAGATAGAAGTCTATATGGACGACATCATTGCCAAGTCCCGAAATGAACAGGGGCATATCTATGATTTAAGGAAGCTTTTTGAGTTGTGGAGAAAGTTTAGACTTAGACTAAATCCAGCTAAGTGCACTTTTGATGCAAGATCTAACAAATTGTTAGGGTTTGTGGTAAGCGAAAAAGAAATAGAAGTTGATCATGACAAGGTCAAGGCAATTCCTGAAATGCCTTTGCCCCATACAGAAAAAGAGGTCCGGGGATTCCTAGGAAGGCTAAATTATATTGCTCAATTTATTTCACAATTTACAGCAACTTGCAAGCCAATCTTTAAGTTTCTCTATAAGAATCAACTAGGGCAGTGGGATAAGAATTGTTAAATAGCTTGTGATAAGATAAAGCAATAGTTGCGAGAGCCACCGATGCTGGTACCTCTGACCCCTAGGAGGCCTCTTATTGTTTACTTGACCATACTGGATAAGTCCATGGGCTGCGTATTAGGGTAGCATAATGAGATTAGGAAGAAAGAGCATGCTATTTATTATTTAAATAACAAGTTCACTGAATGTGCGTCAAGGTATTCTGTACTAGAGTGGGCTTGTTGTGCATTAGCATGGGTTACTCGACATTTAAGATATTACATGTTGTGTCATATTACTTGGCTTGTATCCCGAACGGATCCAGTCAAAGACATCTTTGAAAAACCCACCTTAACCAGGAGGATTGCTCGGTGGCAGGTTCTATTGACTGAATACAACATAACATATGTCACCCAAAAAGCTATAAAAGGGATTGCTCTAGTAGATTACTTGGCACACTAACCTGTGAATGACTACCAACCTATAAAATTTGAGTTTCCCGATGAGGACATCATAACCTTGATTAATGAAGAAGAAACCCAAGGAAACAGATGGACTTTGAGATTTGACGGACCTTCTAATGAACTAAGGCATGGAATATAGGTTGTTTTAATTTCTCCAGATAAAAATATCATTCCTATTTGTACCAGGGTATGCTTTGACTACACCAATAACATTGCTGAATATGAGGCATGCTCTATGGGAATCCAAGTAGCATTAGATGCAAAAGTAAAATTGCTAGAAGTTTATGGGGATTCTGCCTTGGTTATCTATCAATTGAAAGGTGAATGAGAGACTAGGGATACCAAGTTAATTCCTTATCAAGCTCATATAAAAAGAGTTGATCAAGGGGTTTGATGGGATCTCTTTTCACCATGTTCCTTATTATGATAATTAAATGGTTGATGCTTTGTCCACCATGCATCGATGTTTGAAATAAGCAATGATTGTGATATGCCCTTCATTGAGGTAGGCAACTATGACAGACCTGCATATTACCAAGTAGTAGAGGAGGAGACAAACGGGAAGCCATGGTATCATGATGTTAAGAATTACATCCAAAATCAGGAGTACCCCTAAGGTGCTATCGAGAAGGACAAAAGAACCATAAGGTGACTCTCTATGGCTTTTTCTTGAATGGCAATGTGTTTTACAAGAGGAATCATGACTCTGTTCTCCTTTGACGTGTCGATGTAAGTGATGTAGAAAGATCATGGTTGATATTCATGAAGGATCCTTCGGGACCCATGCTAACGGACATGTTATGGCAAGCAAGATCCTGAGAGTTGGGTATTACTGGACAACCATGGAATCTGATTGTTTTGACTATGTTTGGAACTGTCATAAATGTCAAACCTATGCTGACCAAATTCATGCACCCCCGTCATCTTTGAATGTTTTATAAGCTTCATGTGAAACACCCTTAATTTTAATTAAATAAATAAAACTCAAGACAGGGTAAATCTTTTCCCAAAGACCAAGACCAAGCAGCCGGGACAATAAAAGAGGAGGGAGAGGAAGGCAAAGGAAATTAAAACCGTTCACAAACAGCCCAGCGGAAGACGAAACGCTCAAGCGAAGCCCACAAAAAAACGTACACTCGCTCAAGCGAGATCCAGCACGCTTGGGCGAGACGGCCCAACTCGCTCGGGCGAAGCACACGCCGCTTAAGCAAAGCCAACCTAAAAGCCTTCCCGAAACTCACACTCGCTGGAGCGAATCCTTCATTCGCTGAAGCGAGAAGCCACACTCGGTATTTCCCATCACTCGGTATCCAGAGTTCCATTCACTCAGAAACAACTCATCATATCATACTTAGCCATTTATTTTCTATCCTCAAGGGTCACATAAACAATCCACTCGGCATATGAGGATTATTCCACTTGGAATCTACAGACCTTCCTCACTCAGAATATTTCCTAATCAAACACCACTCGGTGTATTTAACTTCAACACAATCGGGAATGTACTTCACATTCATCACTTGGCATATATTTCAACTTCTCTCACTCGGAGAACACATAGACCTTCCTTCACTCGGAAGGGGTCTCCACAACCATACTCCACTCAGGATATTCTAGCCAGATTCACTCGGTATACGATATCTTATTCACTCAGAGAAACCATTAAATAAGTCCCACTCGGACTTGCCCAGATCTTAACCACTCAGGATATAGAATCTCATTCACTCGGACTATACCTGTATCACACACTTAGAATATATCCCAATCTCAACCATTATAACATTCCGTACCTCTGAGGTGGTTCACTCGGATTTACCACTCGGTAATATTCAATCCCTTTCCCACTTGGGTTTACTCATATCTTTCGTTCGGTAATATTTAGGCCCATGATCACTCGGGTAATTCTCCCATCAAAGCCTACACAGAATGGGTTCATCAAAGGGAATTTCTCTCAGAATCCATTTAAGTATTCTTCACTCGGAAAGGAGGCCAAACATCATAGCCTCAAACGGAATCATTAACTTAACACTATTTTATCCATCAACGCTTCTCAAATAATTTAACAACACATTCCAGTCGGTAGGAAGCATCAAATCAACATAAAACACTTATATGTATATATATATACTCATACACTCGGAATACTTATCATCTTAACATTATTCATTCACCAATCCTTATTATCCGATACAAGTACATGATAACAATGTAATCCATATATATATATATGAACATGCACTCAGATTCCTATACATATATATTTGTATTCCTTATACATCATTGTTATATGAGCCGGCCAAGGCTACAACTGCCTAAACAATATATAAATATACAATGCATGCACTCAACAGTCTGAGTGCACATCACTCAGACTTGAGTCCTTCACATCATTTCCCGACTGACCTGCACATACTGAAAAATGGTGTAGGGGTGAGCTTTATATATTAAATGACAGTTATTGACTCAGATTTATCACAGAGTCCTCAATTAAGCAAATTCATTAATTCAAACAAACCTAACACAGTCTGCCATTTAAATATGAACATTCACAAACATCCTCCGATCGGGTTTACCCATCAGACTCGGCTATAAAGCCCAACATCCTCAATAACAATATTTTAATTCGTCCACTCAAATTTTACCCCAACTTTAATCACAATCAATAATGCTCAACTCCGAGCCTTGCTCAAGGAGTGTGCCTGAGCCCTGCTCAAGGACTTAATCATATTCTTACATGTTTCATCTGATTGCCGATTAGTAATAGGCGTCCAACGCATTCCAGTGGCGAATCGGATGCATACAGTCTCATTTACTCGGCGTCCAACGCCAATGCACTCGGCATTTGCCTTGAGTCTAACCCAAGGTCTTTCATCAAGCGTCTTATCTCACGCTTAGTACAATTCATATTGGTTTCCCGCCTCACAAGGGGTACTCCCGCCTCATGATCGCAACCATGGGCATTCAATCTCAATGGTCCCGTAGAGCCTTTCATTATATTCAACACATATTCACTTACATTCAACACATATTCATCCGATTGCCCACTCGGTATTTAGCGTTTAACATTATATGCACTCGGCACTTCCACAGCAAATCAGATGACTCAGCTCACATCTCATCCACTCGGCAATCACCAAGCCAATCCACTCGGATTATTCTCTACAGCAAGCATTACATGCTATTTTAAGAGATCTACTCGGCACTGACATTTCTAAGCCTCTCATGCCATTTCATATAGAATTCCACTCGAAAATCAACACTAATAAACATCCCATGCCATTACATATAACATTTCACTCGGGATTATCATAACAGTCCCCATTCTATGCCCTCAGCATACGCATAATCAATGGCAAACATTACATGTATGTAATCATACCATCACACACATAGGGACTAATAACAAATCACACAAATGCACTTGTAATTCATCATATGCATCTCACACATTCTAACATAAACATCATCAACAGCATCATACTTCATATGGATGAAAAATCATACATAACACAAATAATAAACATCATACATCCGGGCTACTACTCAACAACATGCAACATACATCAAACACAACACAGTGTGATGGTTTCACCCGGAAACCCGTCCATAAACCATGCATTTGAGATGCAAAGCCCCCTTACCTGGAATGAAGCTTCCAGGAGTCACATGGCCACTCGTTCATACAGAACGACTCAGCCTCCAACCAACAGTAGCACTCTGCTCGGCTTTCAACCATCAACACTCTGCTCGCAGCTTTGGAGAACTAACTCTGTCTCCACTCGAGCATCAAAGCCACCAAGACTCAACTCTGTCCTCACCCAGCTCAGTGAAGGACTCCCAACACGGTTCTTCACTTGGACAACCTAGTCCTTGCCAAAGATAGAGGACCACCAAGCTCCCAAGCACAACATCGTCTTCTCCCACGGCCAGTAGAGGATTCCAACATTCCTCTTCACTCAAGCATCATAGCTTCAAAGGTATATCATCATCCTCACCAACAGTGGAGGACCACAAACTTTCCAAGCACCATCCATACCTTCTTCCTAACGAGAGCAGCTCTGCCTCACAACAGTGGACCATCTTCCATAACACCGAGGCAACCACACGCTGCTATAGGCTTCAAACACCGAGGCTCTAACAGCCCCATCAATGGGAGAAGAAGAAGAGAAGAAGAAGCATCAGGAAGAAGAAGAAGAAGAAGAAGAAGAAGAAGAAGAAGCCACAGGGAACAAAAGAGAGAAAACGGAGGAGTTTCTCCAAGTCCCCACGAAAAAAGAATGGCGAAGAGTGGGTGGGAAGATAAGAAGCTCTTATCCTTCCAATGCCTAGCTAGCACTCCCATCAGCCATCCGTCCCATCACAATTACTCTCCATCCCATCATCAATTAATGCCAACAGCGAGGGAATTGAGGGAGAGAGAGAACCGGGCCCAATTTCACCCACCAAGGGCACATATGCCATTTCTTTGGCATTAATATTATTATTATTATTCTTCAATTAACTTAAATGGGCAATTATTTTCAACCCACCAATAACTTAATTAATCTATAATCCTTAATCCTGAATTTAACCTTAATTGGCAATTAATTAAAAATCAGGATGTTACATTTCTCCCCTCCTTTAAAGAATTTCGTCCTCGAAATTCAAACACACACATAGCCTCAATAAACCGCTCAGAATATCAATATCATGTCACTCTAAACAATTACACATCTATGCTTCCCAAGCATTCACTGACCGGTTCATAATTCCATTTGGTATAATCACCTCTCAAGAGGTTTACCGACCGCCCCACAATTTCAGTCGGCAAAACACTAAAGTCAGGTCCTACCTGCTCACAACCTATTCATATAGTTCAATATATATTGGGGATTCAATTTTAAAAACGTATAAGTTACCCCATTTAACTCAACCAGTTCACCATAACCGATGGCACCACTAGTTCTTTGGCCGCTCGACCCTACACTTTCAACACCAATCGGTGTACATCCACCATCAGATTCCTCAACTCAAAGGAGTCGCTCGGCTCATTTAAGTACTTACACAGAGCATAGGCTCAAAATCATGTCACATGAGACATATTCTGGGTATTAACTAACCAGTTGGGAAGAATCTAGTCGGTAAACAGCATTACCGATTCCCTATAATACTCACCACCGACCGATTCATCTTGGATTAAACCCTCGGATATTCAATATCCGACCACAAAATTTTTTCCTTAAACCATGATATCCCTTGGAAACACCAAGATGAACACTTAAAAAGTTCCCATGTGCTTCCATTAGCACAGTTTACCTGGATTCATACTCTACAGACACCACACTCGGTTCTCAAAACCTCATATTTCTAACCATTCATTCGGCTAATTCCATGCCTACACCCAGAGAATATCACTCGGACCTCTCAATTAAAAGGGTCATTCGGGGTTTGGAAACAATTCACACCTGGAAAACTTTCCACTTAAAAAAATTTTCACTCGGCATTCAAGCCTACATCAATTACAAACCTGAGTTCAATCTTAACAGTTCTAAACATTAACCCGAACACAAATATGAATAAATTTACCTCTCGGATATCTATTCCCCTCGGGAGCCATTCGCTCGGAAAATTACCTATTCCAAGTCCCATACGGCCATTCCACACAGAAGTGTCACCACCAGAGACACTTCACCCAGAGTCACACGACTCGGATATTTCACGTGGATTTTGCCTAACACAAAAGTGTCATTCGGGCACAATCCCATAACTTAGTAATGACTCCCAAACGATGTTCACTTAGAGCATCCTAACTCCACTCAGAAGTTCTTTCTCCCAGAAAGATTTCACTCAGAATTATTTTCCACATTCTTACACTCGGAATATACTAATCTGTCCCGAGCAAATTCTCACCTTATCTATCACCCATCTATTTTAATACCCAATCATTACATTATTGGCCAATAGCTAATTTATACCCAATAACCTCTGATTCTCTCTGAGGTAAACAAATCAAGGTTAAACAACCTTCAACTCTTATTTTGATTCACTAACAATTATTTTCCACTCAATACAGTCCTCATTTTCACTCAGAACAGTCCGATAGACTCACCATCACCATAAGCAGCTACAACCCCACCTGCCCAACTGATGAATTGCTGCATCCGACTTATAGGATGACGTCTCATTCCTATAGGGTTACAACAATTACATAGTCACTGCAATGTGTACGCTGCCATAATACTTATGGGATGAAGAGTCGTCTCGGAACAGCATACATTACGTTCTTTCCACTCACACCGACCAAATTCACTACACTAATACTAACCCATAAAAATTAATAACAGTTCACACACATATATAAACACACATTTATATTAACATCGTCCTCATTATGTACCACCTAGGCACATCTCACAGCAACAATCATTAAGTATAATTTACCACCACTGTGAAACAGTAAAATGGCAATAGGTTTCTGACCCCACAAACTCACATGGGTCCAGCACTATATTCACCTATACTCACTTGGCATATCAACAATCAGCTTCCAGCCCATACCGAGTAAATATCTCATCCTTAACCTTATTCATCACAAAATCATGGCTCAACAGCCTAATAATCCCTCATTGTATTATATTCATCACATGCCACCAATCAATTAAAGCCTAAATGATTCACTAAGCTCCCCATAAGCATACAACTCCGAGTCACAATATGGTTTCAATCTCATAGCAAGTTTCTGCATCAGTAAACCTGTTCACCCATCATAGACACAACCCACTAGTGGACGTATAATCAGCATCACACGGGTTCTATCATTATCATACTCAACACCCAAGTGTACTCAGATTTCAACCTTACCGGTCACTATCCATCCGGTGTCACATTTACTATTCACATTTCCACTTAAGACAATTTAAGCCTCAACAATTCATTACACATTACTTTACTCGGCTCAACAATCCATAAGGTCAATCAGATTATCCGACTCGGGATATTTGAAAAATATGGGGATGTCCCACGATGGGTACTAGGTGACCCCTGGAATTTCCGAGAAATGTAACATCCTGATTTTTAATTAATTGCCAATTAAGGTTAAATTCAGGATTAAGGATTATGGATTAATTAAGTTATTGGTGGGTTGAAAATAATTGCCCGTTTAAGTTAATTGAAGAATAATAATAATAATATTAATGCCAAAGAAATGGCATATGTGCCCTTGGTGGGTGAAATTGGGTCCGGTTCTCTCTCTCCCTCAATTCCCTCGCTGCTGGCATTAATTGATGATGGGATGGAGAGTAATTGTGATGGGACGGATGGCTGATGGGAGTGCTAGCTGGGCATTGGAAGGATAAGAGCTTCTTATCCTCTCACCCACTCTTCGCCATTCTCTTTTCGTGGGGAGTTGGAGAAACTCCTCCGTTTTCTCTCTTTTGTTCCCTGTGGCTTCTTCTTCTTCTTCTTCTTCTTCTTCTCCTTCTTCTTCCTGATGCTTCTTCTTCTCTTCTTCTTCTCCCATTGATGGGGCTATTGGAGCCTCGGTGTGTGAAGCCTGTAGCAGCGTGTAGTTACCTCGGTGTTGTGGAAGATGGTCCACTGTTGTGAGGCAGAGCTGCTCTCGTGAGGAAGAAGGCATGGATGGTGCTTGGAAAGCATGTGATCCTCCATTGTTGGTGAGGACGATGATATACCTTTGAAGCTGTGATTCTTGAGTGAAAAGGAATATTGGAATCCTCTACTGGCTGTGGGAGAAGACGATGTTGTGCTTGGGAGCTTGGTGGTCCTCTATCTTTGGCAAGGACTGGGCTGTCCAAGTGAAGAACCGTGTTGGGAGTCCTTCACTGAGCTGGGTGAGGACAGAGTTGAGTCTTGGTGGCTTTGATGCTCGAGTGGAGACAGAGTTGGTTCTCCAAAACTGCGAGCAGAGTGTTGATGGTTGAAAGCCGAGCAGAGTGCTGCTGTTGGTTGGAGGCCGAGTCGTTCTGTATGAACGAGTGGCCATGTGACTCCTGGAAGCTTCATTCCAGGTAAGGAGGGCTTTGCATCTCAAATGCATGGTTTATGGATGGGTTTCCGGGTGAAACCATCACACTGTGTTGTGTTTGATGTGTGTTGCATGTTGTTGAGCCGGATGTATGATGTTTATTATTTATGTTGTGTATGATTTTCCATCCATATGAAGTATAATGCTGTTGATGATGTTTATGTTAGAATGTGTGAGATGCATATGATGAATGCCGAGTACATTTGTGTGATTTGTTATTGGTCCCTATGTGTGTGATGGTATGATTAAATGCATGTGATGTTTGACATTGATTATGTGTATGCTGAGGGCATAGGATGGGGATTGTTATGATAATCCCAAGTGAAATGTTATATGTAATGGCATGGGATGTTTACTAGTGTTGATTTCCGAGTGGAATTCTATATGAAATGGCATGAGAGGCTTAGAAATGTCAGTGCCGAGTGGATCTCTTGAAATAGCATGTAATGCTTGCTGTAGAGAATAATCCGAGTGGATGGCATGGTGATTGCCGAGTGGATGAGATGTGAGCTGAGTCATCTAATTCGCTATGGAAGTGTCGAGTGCATATAACGTTAAACGCTAAATACCGAGTGGGCAATCGGATGAATATGTGTTGAATGTAAGTGAATATGTGTGGAATATAATGAAAGGCCCTACGGGACCATTGAGATTGAATGCCCATGGTTGTGATCATGAGGCGGGAGTACCCCTTGCGAGGCGGGAAACCAATATGAATTGTACTAAGCATGAGATGAGACGCTTGATGAAAGACCTTGGGTTGGACTCAAGGCAAATGCCGAGTGCATTGGTGTTGACGCCGAGTGAATGAGACTGTATGCATCCGATTCGCCACTGGAATGTGTTGGACGCCTATTACTGATTGGCAATCAGATGAAACATATAAGAATATGATTAAGTCCTTGAGCAGGGCTCAGGCACACTCCTTGAGCAAGGCTCGGAGTTCAGCATTATTGATTGTGATTAGAGTTGGGGTGAAATTCGAGTGGATGAATTGAAATATTGTTATTAAGGATGTTGGGCTTTATAGCCGAGTCTGATGGGTAAACCCGATCGGAGGATGTTTGTGAATATTCATATTTAAATGGCAGACTGTGTTAGGTTTGTTTGAATTAATGAATTTGCTTAATTGAGGACTATGTGATAAATCCGAGTCAATAACTGTCATTTAATATGTAAAGCTCACCCCTACACCATTTTTCAGTATGTGCAGGTCAGTCGAGAAATGATGTGAAGGACTCAAGTCTGAGTGATGTACACTCAGACTGTTGAGTGCATGCATTGTATATTATATATTGTTTAGGCAGTTGTAGCCTTGGCTGGCTCATATAACAATGATGTATAAGGAATACAAATATATATGTATAGGAATCCGAGTGCATGTTCATATATATATATATGGATTACATTGTTATCATGTATTTGTATCGGATAATAAGGATTGGTGAATGAATAATGTTAAGATGATAAGTATTCCGAGTGTATGAGTATATATATATATACATATAAGTGTTTTATGTTGATTTGATGCTTCCTACCGACTGGAATGTGTTGTTAAATTATTTGAGAAACGTTGATGGATGAAATAGTGTTAAGTTAATGATTCCGTGTGAGGCTATGATGTTTGGCCTCCTTTCCGAGTGAAGAATACTTAAATGGATTCTGAGAGAAATTCCCTTTGATGAACCCATTCTGTGTAGGCTTTGATGGGAGAATTTCCCGAGTGATCATGGCCCTAAATATTACCGAGCGAAAGATATGAGTAAACCCGAGTGGGAAAGGGATTGAATATTACCGAGTGGTAAATCCGAGTGAACCACCTCAGAGGTACAGAATGTTATAATGGTTGAGATTGGGATATATTCTAAGTGTGTGATACAGGTATAGTCCGAGTGAATGAGATTCTATATCCCGAGTACTTAAGATCTGAGCAAGTCCGAGTGGGACTTATTTAATGGTTTCTCTGAGTGAATAAGATATCGTATGTCGAGTGAATCTGGCTAGAATATTCCGAGTGAAGTATGGTTGTGGAGACCCCTTCTGAGTGAAGGAAGGTCTATGTGTTCTCCGAGTGAGAGAAGTGGAAATATATGCCGAGTGATGAATGTGAAGTACATTCCCGATTGTGTTGAAGTTAAATACACCGAGTGGTGTTTGATTAGGAAATATTATGAGTGAGGAAGGTCTGTAGATTCCGAGTGGAATAATCCTCATATGTCGAGTGGATTGTTTATGTGACCCTTGAGGATAGAAAATAAATGGCTAAGTATGATATGATGAGTTGTTTCCGAGTGAATGGAACTCTGGATACCGAGTGATGGGAAATACCGAGTGTGGCTTCTCGCTTCAGCGAATGAAGGATTCGCTCCAGCGAGTGTGAGTTGCTGGAAGGCTTTTAGGTTGGCTTCGCTTAAGCGGCGTGTGCTTCGCCCGAGCGAGTTGGGCCGTCTCACCCAAGCGTGCTGGATCTCGCTTGAGCGAGTATACGTTGTTTTGTGGGCTTCGCTTGAGCGTTTCGTCTTCCGCTGGGCTATTTGTGAACGGTTTTAATTTCCTTTGCCTTCCTCTCCCTCCTCTTTTATTGTCCCAGCTGCTTGGTCTCGGTCTTTGGGAAAAAATTTACCCTATCTTGAGTTTTATTTATTTAATTAAAATTAAGGGTGTTTCATTCTGGTATCAGAGCATTCTTAAGAAAATTACGGATGTTTCATCATGGCCCTTCTCATATGGGGTATGGACGTTTCATCTCGGTCGTTATTGACTATTTCACCAAATGGGTTGAGGCAACTTCCTATGCCAATGTAATAAAAAATATTATGGTTAAGTTTGTCAAAAGGAAGCTGATATGTCGATATGGTTTTCCAAGTTAGATTATTACTGACAGTGGCACAAATTTAAACAACAGGATGATGAAGGAATTATGTGAGAATTTTAAAATTCGTCACCTCAATTCCTCCCCGTATCGACTAAATTTGAATGTGGCAGTTGAAGCAGCAAATAAAAATATCAAGAAAATTGTAACATCCCAATTTTGAGGATTAATACCGAATGAAAATAAACCATTGAGATTATGATTGCAAAGAAGAAAAAATTAATTATTAATTATAATCAACTTAGCCTAAGAAATAGTGACAATTAATTAAGCTTGGTTGGTAGGACGGCTGCTTCCGATTGGGAGTTACGTGAGTGGGACTGCAATTCACGTTTTCCCATCCCACTCTCCCTCGTGCACGCATATGTTTATATATGTGCCTCTAGTCACTGAAGCTACGCATCTCCTTTAGACTCCCTCTTCCTCTCTTCTCTTCTTTTTCCTTCTTGTACTCTCTTCCCCCTTACCCTTCATCTTCCTTCCCCTGCTCCCTGTTCTATTCCTGAGAACGCACGACGACAATGCTGCAGAAGACTTGGAGTTCCTTCGGCTGGTGAAGGACGATCATCAGGGTGAAAGACGAACAACCCCTGTGTCACGGTGCGACTACGACCAAGGAGGCCGAACGAGAGTGAGCCTGGGCAAGGCAATCAGACCAGCGTCGGGAAAATAGAGGAACCCCTCGAACTTCCTTCAGTAGGTAGGGGGTGCTTGCATGTCAAATGCATGGTCCACGAACGGTACCGGATGAATGTACTACTTTAGGTGTATGCATGTGTCTGACACGATTGTATATTATGCATGATTATTGATCTTGGATCCCATGTGTATGATGAGTAGCTAGATAATAATTGCATGTGAGCAAGATAGTGGTAATGTAGTCTGCTAGCCTTTCTGATATAGCCGAGTGAGATGCATGCTTCTACCTCTGTTAATAATGTGAGAATAAGAATGTGTGACTGTTAGTTGATTCGTCCGATGTTATTACCTTGATTGTTCGATCACTGTGCATGTTGGTGTGTTTGGCAAAGTAAAGATAGAAACGGTGTTGAATATGCTTCTACCTTGATGTTTACAAAGGAGGTATCACTTGAGTGATGTTGCTTGCTGGTTAAACGTATAAGTTGCATATATAGGAATGGGGTGACCCGTGGAAGGTCATGAGCCCCGAGGGAATGACTTCCAGTTACAGACCTTGGCTAGATCCTGAGAGAGCTCGTGGTAGCCGTAGGAGCTAGAGAGGAGTCTCGAGACGCCCATGGGAGGCCAGTACCACACAGGAAGAGCTGATGGACGAGAGGCCAGAAAAAGGGGGAACTGTAACTGAAAGTTATTACTCAAGTCGGATCCACAGGCATGCATGTAGTTATGATGTTGGTTAGGATAGTACGCGTGGCATGTATTGGGTGTTATGAATAAATTCCGAGTATGTGGATGCATGTGCATGTGTGAGTAAGGATGAACTCTATGTAGTATGTATATGAGTGTATGTTATTGATACTGTTTTAATTTGCATGGCCTTAATCTAATCTGAATGCGACTGAGTGAACGTAAGTGAGCGTACTGACACTGATACCAAGTCCTTGGCTGTCATTTTCCATGTAAAAGCTCACCCCTACTGTGGCTACATTTTTCAGTGAACATCTCCCGGAATGAAGGATGAAGGAGAAGCCGAGTGTAGAGCAGAGAACCCGAACGCTATGGAATATATGTGTATATGTATATACTGTGTATAAGGTTTTGTCAAGCCTTGGCTGGCTCATATTTTGTTTTTAGTCCCTATATTAGAATTTGAACACTTCGGGTAGAAGGAACATGTTAATGCGTGTGTAATTATTTAAATACTTCCCTATATATATTCTGTGTTTATTCTATGCTGTGGGTGATGTATGAGCGATAAACCTAAATGTATAAGTATACTTTCCGAGCGTAGGAAGTCAGTGTGACTATGAGTAGATGTGGAGCTAAGTCGTTGTTGGGGGAAAGCGAGATGGCAAATCATTCCGAGTGATGAGAGATTGAATGGTCCGAGTAATTGAGGTCGCATAGCCTGGAGTAGGAGTTGGTGCGAATCCTGAGATTGATAATTGTGAGGTTTTCTGAGTAGAGGATAATCAACGATTCCGAGCGAGAACCCGCCGAGTGAGAATTCACCGACTGGGGAACGACACCTAAGACTCTAAGTGGATTTGTTGTAATAGATTAATAAGCAGCTAGAGAACCTGAGTGAGTCTCGATTTAGTAGGAAAATTTGAGTAGGAAATATGATGGTTACCGAGTGAAAGGTTAGCAAAATGCCCGAGTGGTGTAATAGACGTGAATGTTATCCCGAGTGAGAAGTCTTCATAGATTCCGAGTGAGCGGCTTTGGGAATCATTCTTGGATTGCCAATACGTATACGTATATAATCCGATCGAGTGGAGCAGCAAAGTGTGATATGCTATCAGAATGGGCTGGCGAGTACTAAGGTTAGTCCGAGTGGGTTAGGAAGTGAACCCTCCCGAGTGAAGCACGAGCGTGATGATTTACCGAGCGAAACATACGCTAGAAACCGAGTGGAATGTCAGGACACCGAGTGTAGCATCGCTTCAGCAAAGTGTAGTGCGGACTGGAGATCTTGTGTAGAATCGCCCGAGCGTAGTTAGCTCTTGCTTGAGCGAGTGCACCTGGTGCCATCGGGTTCGCTTATGCGCTTCTTCCTCTCACTGTGTGTGAGTTTCTCCCTTGTCTTCTTCCCCTTCCTTTTCTTGTTGTACTCGGTTTTATCAATTCAAACAGATTATGCACGGTTTGTTAACCTTGAAATTTGGAAATTTTTTCCCTGTTGATTTTATCTATTTAATTAAAAATTAGGGTGTTACATTTTGGTATCAGAGTAGACCGAAATGTCCAAGGCCAAGGTATGCTTGCCGAGTGTGAGCGGTTGTGTGTATTATGATCGGATGGTCATCGTTGTTGTGATATTGTAGAACCTGATTGATACTGTGATATTGATTTGTGGATAGGAGGTTACCCCTCCCGATCCAACTGATTGTGTAATATATAGAAATGGCATAATGTGCTAAGTTGCTGAATATTAGGCTGAGATACGATCGGTAGTAAGTGGCTTGGTGTACTTATCCTTGAAGGGGTGTTAATTTCAGGATAAGGGATGACGCATCGCCAAAGCATGGAGGCTATAGCCACAGCATTCCAACGCTTTACGGATGTGTTTGAGAGGCAGGGCCAGCCTCGAGCTGAGGATGGCCAAGTGCTGGACCGCTTCCTGAAGAGGAAGCCGAGTGAATTTCAGGGAGGAAGGAACCCTGAGGCAGCTTTTAAATGGACTCAAGAGATGGAAAGGATCTTTGGAGGCCTTCGCTATACCGAGGCCCAGAAGGTAGAATGTGCAGTGTATATGCTGCGAGCGAGGCGGAGAACTGGTGGAAGATAGCCAGAAGCCGATTTCCTGATGATGATGCTCAGCTGACCTGGAACAACTTTAAGACATGCTTCTTAGAGAAGTACTTTCCCGACACAGTAAGGAGTCGGAAGGAGTTAGAGTTTATGGAGTTGAAACAGGGTTCCATGACTGTGGAAGAGTATGCAACTAGATTCGAAGAATTGTGTCTATTCTACTCGCCCTTCCAGCAACCCGGGACTGAAAGCTCCAAATGCCTCAAATTTGAGAATGGATTAAGGTCAGATATTAAGAGAGCCTGCAGATATCAAGAGATCAGGAGCTTTCCTACACTGGTGAATAAGTGTAGAATATTCGAAGAAGATGACAAGGCCCACTCAGGCCAGAACAGTAGAGCAGGTCCCTCCTTGAGGCCTAACTAGTCACGCTTCAAGAGGCCAGGAAACATGGGAAGAAATAGACCCTTTACTAGACATTAAGATCGCAGTGACCGAGGGGGACAGAGGAATAGACGACCAAAACATGGCGGGTGTTTTAAATGTGGTGGTGACCACTTCACTCAGAATTGCGATGGTGCAAATGTCGAGTGTTTCCATTACCAGGAGAAGGGGGCACACTCGCCCTAACTGCCCCCAACTCCGTCAAACAAGTGCCAACGTACGTCAGGGAGGATTCCAGGTGAGGAGCAGTAGGAATGATGGTCAACGCTCGGGGGGCGAAGGCAACAGAGCTAGGGGAAATATGATGTTTGCCCCGAATAACAGGAGGAGGAACACCGACCAGCCAGCTGCTGGAAGAGTTTACGCCATCAGTACTGAGGAAGCCGCGCAGGCGAACGACTTAGTACAGAGTAAGTGCCTACTCGGTAAATATACACTTAATGTAATTTTTGATTCTGGAGCCACCCACTCCTTCATAGCTGATGAGTGTGTGAGACGATTGTGATTACCGACTGTGGTTATGGATCGGATTTTGGAAGTAACCAACCCGACTGGCCCTAAGGTGTTGACATCAACGATGTGTAAGGACGTAACGTTTGTGTTGGACGACCGGAGTTTTACCTTCGATCTTGTGTGCGTGCCTTTGAAGGGCCTTGATATCGTGCTCGGCATAGATTGGCTTTCATCCAACAAGGTGTTAGTGGATTGTAGAAACCAAAGGATAATCTTCCCGAGGCAGCACAATGAGGGCTACGCGGCACAAGGTATAGCTCAACTGTTTATGATGCTTTGTTTAACCGAGGGTGAAAGTAAAGCCCGAGTGAACGAAATTCTGACTGTCTGTGAATTTCCAGAGGTGTTTCCCGAGGATGTACCGAGTGTCCCTCCCAATAGAGAAGTCGAATTCTTTATAGACTTGATTCCTAGAGCCGAGCCAGTCTCTAGTGCACCTTATAGAATGTCCCCAACTGAATTAGCCGAGTTGAAGAAGCAGGTAGATGAGTTACTCAGAAAACAATTCATTAGACCGAGTGTATCACCATGGGGCGCACCAGTGCTACTTGTTAAGAAGAAGGATGGCAGCATGAGACTATGTATAGATTACCGACAGCTAAATAAACTCACAATTAAGAATCGTTACCCACTACCCAGAATTGACGATCTAATTGACCAACTGCGTGGAGCCTCAGTCTTCTCGAAAGTACACCTACGATCGGGATACCACCAAATCCGGCTGAAGGACTCGGATATTCCAAAGACTGCCTTTAGGACTCGGTATGGTCACTACGAGTATGTAGTGATGCCGTTCGGTGTGACTAACGCCCCTGCTGTCTTTATGAATTACATGAACAGCATATTCCATCCATATCTAGACCGATTTGTTGTCGTTTTCATTGATGATATCCTAGTCTATTCTAAGACTTCTGAGGAGCATGAAGAACACCTCCGAGCGGTACTTCAAGTGCTGAAGGAGAAGCAGTTGTTTGCAAAACTTTCAAAGTGTGATTTCTGGATGGATAAGATCCACTTCCTCGGACATGTGATTTCTAAAGAAGGTGTCTCGGTGGACCCTTCGAAAGTGGCAGCTGTAATGGCGTGGGAGAGACCCAAGTCGGTCTCGGAGATAAGGAGCTTTATGGGCCTGGCTGGTTATTATAGAAGATTCATTGAAGGTTTTTCTAAGTTGGCCTTGCCACTGACTAAATTGACTCGAAAAAATATTCCCTTCGTATGGAGTTCCGAGTGCGAGAGCAGTTTCCGAGAGCTGAAGGACAAGTTGACGACTGCTCCAGTGTTGGCATTACCCGACTTGCAAGAGAGCTTCGTGGTTTATTACGATGCATCAGGACTCGGATTAGGATGCGTGTTAATGTAGAAAGACCGAGTGATAGCGTATGGCTCTCGGCAATTAAGACCTCACGAACAGCATTACCCGACCCACGACTTGGAGCTGGCAGCCGTAGTCTTCGCATTGAAAATATGGAGGCATTATTTGTACGGGTCTAGATTTGAAGTATACAGTGATCACAAGAGCCTCAAATACTTATTCGACCAGAAGGAGCTGAACATGAGGCAGAGGAGATGGATGGAATTTTTAAAAGATTACGATTTCGAGCTGAAATACCATCCGGGTAAGGCAAACGTTGTTGCCGACGCGTTGAGTCGGAAATCCCTTCATGTAGCAGTGATGATGGTGAAGGAAGTAGAGTTATTAGAACAGTTCTGAGACATGAACTTACATGTTGACATCCCCTCCTCTCGGAAAATGACAATCGGTACGCTGAGGATTGCCAATGAATTTCTAAAATCCGTGTACGAGCAACAGCAGTCAGACTCCTACTTGGCTGAGATGAAGGAGACTCAAGCCAAGGGTAAGGATTTATCCTTGACCGAGGGATCGGATGGAATCTTCCAAGTGAAAAATAGAATATATGTACCGGGTGGAGGAGAATTAAGGAGAATGGTGCTTGATGAAGCCCACAAGAGCCTACTCAGTATTCACCCGGGTACCACGAAGATGTACCACGATCTGATAGCACAATTCTGGTGGCTCGGATTAAAGAGGAATGTGGCAGAATATGTGGCACGGTGTATTACCTGTCAGAAATCAAAAGTCGAGCACCAGAAGCCGTACGGTGCATTGTAGCCTATGGAGATTCCCGTGTGGAAATGGGACTTAATTGCTATGGACTTCGTTATGGGATTACCAAGAAACCGAGCGAGCCATGATGCGATCTGGGTCATTGTTGACCGACTGACAAAGAGTGCACACTTTCTACCTGTGAACATGAAGTACCCGTTGCATAAGTTAGCTCGGATTTACATTCACGAGATTATCCGACTGCATGGTATACCGACTTCTATCGTATCGGATAGGGATCCTAGGTTCACGTCCCGGTTTTGGACCATCCTGCACCAGGAATTAGGTACGAAGCTTTGGCTAAGTTCCGCTTACCACCCCCAATCGAATGGACAATCCGAACGAACTATTCAAAGCCTGAAAGACTTGCTAAGGGCATGTGTGCTGGAGCACGGAGGGAATTGGGAGCAGTACCTTTCCCTGATCGAGTTTACATACAATAATAGTCACCACAACAGTATCGGTATGGCACCCTACGAAGCACTTTATGGTCGAAGATGCCGAACCCCACTCTGCTGGTCATAAACGGGTGAGAGTCTGCTATTGGGACTAGAAATTATAAGGCAAACGTCAGAACAGATCCGAGTGATAAGGGAAAGAATGAAGGCGTCTTAGGATAGGCAGAAGAGCTACCATGACAAACGAACCAAACCATTAGAGTTTTCAGTCGGAGACAGAGTATTTTTGAAGACTTCACCGAGTAAAGGAGTCGGGCGAGCCTTGAAAGGTTGAAAGCTGAGCCCCCGATACTTTGGACCCTATGAGGTGTTGGGACGAGTCGGCTCCATGGCATACCGAATAGCATTATCGACTCACTTATCCTGATTGCACAACGTGTTTCATGTGTCTCAACTAAGGAAATATCTACATGACCCCAACCACACAATGCCTAATGATGAAGTAGAAATCAAGGAAGACCTGACCACTATGACTATACCGATTAGAATCGTGGACCGATTGGTAAAGCGTTTGAGGAGCAAAGACGTACAACTGGTTGAAGTAGAGTGGCAGCAAGGCAGGACTACTTCTTGCACCTGGGAACGTGAACACACCATGAGGCAGCAGTACCCCGAGCTGTTTAACCAAAGTAAGTGACCGACTGAATTTTGAGGACGAAATTCTTTTGTGAGGAGGAGAACTGTAACATCCCAATTTTGAGGATTAATACCGAATGAAAATAAACCATTGAGATTCTGATTGCAAAGAAGGAAAAATTAATTATTAATTATAATCAACTCAGCCTAAGAAATAGTGACAATTAATTAAGCTTGGTTGGTAGGAGGTGGCTGCTTCCGATTGGGAGTTACGTGAGTGGGACTGCAATTCACGTTTTCCCATCCCACTCTCCCTCGTGCACGCATATGTTTATATATGTGCCTCTGGTCACTGAAGCTACGCATCTCCTTCAGACTCCCTCTTCCTCTCTTCTCTTCTTTTTCCTTCTTGTACTCTCTTCCCCCTTACCCTTCGTCTTCCTTCCCCTGCTCCCTGTTCTATTCCTGAGAATGCACAACGACGACGCTGCAGAAGACTTGGAGTTCCTTCGGCTGGTGAAGGACGATCATCAGGGTGAAAGACGAACAACCCCTATGTCACGGCGTGACTACGACCAAGGAGGCTGAATGAGAGTGAGCCTGGGCAAGGCAATCAGACCAGCGTCGGGAAAACAGAGGAACCCCTCGAACTTCCTTCAGTAGGTAGGGGGCGCTTGCATGTCAAATGGATGGTCCACGAATGGTACCAGATGAATGTACTACTTTAGGTGTATGTATGTGTCTGACACGATTGTATATTATGCATGATTGTTGATCTTGGATCCCATGTGTATGATGAGTAGCTAGATAATAATTGCATGTGAGCAAGATAGTGGTAATGTAGTCTGTTAGCCTTTCTGATACAGCCGAGTGAGATGCATGCTTCTACCTCTGTTAATAATGTGAGAATAAGAATGTGTGAATGTTAGTTGATTCGTCCGATGTTATTACCTTGATTGTTCGATCACTGTGCATGTTGGTGTGTTTGGCAAAGTAAAGATAGAAACCGTGTTGAATATGCTTCTACCTTGATGTTTACAAAGGAGATATCAGTTGAGTGATGTTGCTTGCTGGTTAAACGTATAAGTTGCATATATAGGAATGGGGTGACCCGTGGAAGGTCATGAGCCCCGAGGGAATGACTTCCAGTTACAGACCTTAGCTAGATCCTGAGAGAGCTCGTGGTAGCCGTAGGAGCTAGAGAGGAGTCTCGAGACGCCCATGGGAGGCCGGTACCACACGGGAAGAGCTGATAGACGAGAAGCCAGAAAAAAGGGGGAACTGTAACTGAAAGTCATTACTCAAGTCGGATCCGCAGGCATGCATGTAGTTATGATGTTGGTTAGGATAGTACGCGTGGCATGTATTGGGTGTTATGAATAAATTTCGAGTGTGTGGATGCATGTGCATGTGTGAGTAAGGATGAACTCTATGTAGTATGTATGTGAGTGTATGTTATTGATACTGTTTTAATTTGCATGGCCTTAATCTAATCTGAATGCGACTGAGTGAACGTAAGTGAGCGTACTGACACTGATACCAAGTCCTTGGCTGTCATTTTCCATGTAAAAGCTTACCCCTACTGTGGCTATATTTTTCAGTGAACATCTCCCAGAATGAAGGATGAAGGAGGAGCCAAGTGCAGAGTAGAGAACCCGAACGCTATGGAATATATGTGTATATGTATATACTGTGTATAAGGTTTTGTCAAGCCTTGGCCGGCTCATATTTTGTTTTTAGTCCCTATATCAGAATTTGAACACTTCGGGTAGAAGGAACATGTTAATGCACGTGTAATTATTTAAATACTTCCCTATATATATTCTGTGTTTATTCTATGCTGTGGGTGATGTACGAGTGATAAACCTAAATGTATAAGTATACTTTCCGAGCGTAGGAAGTCAGTGTGACTATGAGTAGATGTGGAGCTAAGTCGTTGTTGGGGGAAAGCGAGATGGCAAGTCATTCCGAGTGATGAGAGGTTGAATGGTCCGAGTAATTGAGGTCGCATAGCCTGGAGTAGGAGTTGGTGCGAATCCTAAGAGTGATAATTGTGAGGTTTTCTGAGTAGAGGATAATCAACGATTCCGAGCGAGAACCCGCCGAGTGAGAATTCACCGACTGGGGAACGAAACCTAAGACTCTAAGTGGATTTGTTGTAATAGATTAATAAGCAGCTAGAGAACCCGAGTGAGTCTCGATTTAGTAGGAAAATTTGAGTAGGAAATATGATGGTTACCGAGTGAAAGGTGAGTAGAATGCCCGAGTGGTGTAATAGACGTGAATGTTATCCCGAGTGAGAAGTCTTCATAGATTCTGAGTGAGCGGCTTTGGGAATCATTCTTGGATTGCCAATACGTATACGTATATAATCCGATCGAGTGGAGCAGCAGAGTGTGATATGCTGTCAGAATGGGCTGGCGAGTACTAAGGTTAGTCCGCGTGGGTTAGGAAGTGAACCCTCCCGAGTGAAGCGCGAGCGTGATGATTTACCGAGCGAAACATACGCTAGAAACCGAGTGGAATGTCAGGATGCCGAGTGTAGCATCGCTTCAGCAAAGTGTAGTGCGGACTGGAGATCTTGTGTAGAATCGCCCGAGCGTAGTTAGCCCTCGCTTGAGCGAGTGCACCTGGTGCCATCGGGTTCGCTTATGCGCTTCTTCCTCTCGCTGTGCGTGAGTTTCTCCCTTGTCTTCTTCCCCTTCCTTTTCTTGTTGTACTCGGTTTTATCAATTCAAACAGATTATACACGGTTTGTTAACATTGAAATTTGGAAATTTTTTCCCTGTTGATTTTATCTATTTAATTAAAAATTAGGGTGTTACAAAAATCGTGCAGAAAATGGTTATGACCTACAAATATTGGAGTGAGATACTTTTTTTGCTTTACATGGGTATTGTACTTCAGTTTAAACTTCAACAGGAGAAACCCTATTCTCTTTGGTATATGGCATTGAAGCAGTCTTACCTATTGAAGTAAAAATTCTATCTCTCCTAGTAATCAAGGAGGCCAATTTGGAAGAGGCTGAATGGGTTCAAGTTGGACATGACCAACTGAACCTAATAGATGGGAGGTGATTAACCGCACTCTATCATGAACAGTTATATTAGAGGTGTGTGAGCAAAGCTTATGAAAATAGGGTACAACCTTGACAGTTTCAAGAAGGGGATCTTGTCCTCAAGAA
The DNA here is from genome assembly GCA_037962975.1 of Clitoria ternatea. Taxonomy (NCBI): domain Eukaryota; kingdom Viridiplantae; phylum Streptophyta; class Magnoliopsida; order Fabales; family Fabaceae; genus Clitoria; species Clitoria ternatea. The sequence continues at coordinate 187,365,287 of CM075669.1, forward strand.
GATTCTGCTAATTTGTAAGGATCATAGAGGCAAAAGAACACCTAATTATGAAGGATTGTATATGGTGAAAAAGGGCCTTTTCCAGTGGAGCTTGGATATTGACCAACACGGATGGGGATGACTTGTCGATGCCCATAAATGCAGACACAGTCAAGAGATACTTCACCTAAAAAAGTAATAAATGGGAAAAAATAAAAAACGAAAATAGATCAAAAAAGAGAAAATATAAATAAAGAAATTATGCTCGCTAAACTCAAAACCTAAAAAGGTGGTCTAGGCAAAATTAGAGCTACCCGATGAGTCAAAAACCTAAAAAAGTGACTCAAGCAAAAATTAGAGTCAAGATTTTGACAAAGTAACTAAAACTCTTTGTGTAAGTAGAACAGGACCAAACTGGGGCACAAGGACTATAGTTGAATTACTTTCTCGAAAGCAAGATTGAAGGTTAAACTCGTCATCATGATATAGGATCAAGATTCTTGTTGTTCTCATGGATTCAGTGAAGGATCTGTAAACCCTCCTTAGTTCACCCACTACCAAGCTTTTGACCACATTTGCTTCTCTTTCCTTTTCCCTACACTGATTTCCCTTTCCTTTTCCCTGAACTTGATTGACCCACATGAATAAAATTACTACCTTTTCAATATACATTTATATGAGTTTCATTGACATGACAAAACATGTGCTTTAACAAATAAAATAAGGCAATAATAATTATTTTTTAAAAGTTGTGGGAGTGAGATGCTTTTGTTATCTGTTAGTACCTCAGACAAGCATTACAAGGACCGAGCCATATACATACTCTGAAGATAGGGTCGCCTTGTTCTTTTTGTTTCATCCATAAGTATCACCCTAAAATCTGTAAGGATTGTAGTTCCAAAGGTTTCTCCCTGAATTTAAATTTGGTTTTATTTTTCTTTACTCTCCTATCAGGTCTTAATACTTTGATCGCAGAAGCTAACGGCACCTTTTAAATTTCCATGTCGTCGAAGCTAGCACCATTTAAATTTCTTTGTCACCAAACATGACATCCTTTAAATTTCCATGTTGCCGAAGTTGGTACAATTTAAATTTCTTTGTCGCCGAAGATGGCATCTATTTAAATTTCCATGTCACCGAAGATGGTGTTCTTTAATTTCCTTGTCGCCGAAGATGATATTCCTTTAAATTTTCTTATCACCGAAGATGGCATCCTTTACATTTCCATATCGTCGAAACTAGCACCATTTAAATTTCTTTATCGCCGAAGATGACATCCCTTTAAATTTTCTTATCACCGAAGATGGTATCCTTTAAATTTCCATGTCGCCGAAGCGGGCACCGTTTAAATTTCTTTATTGCCAAAGATGGCATTCTTTAAATTTCCATGTCAACAAAGCTGTCACTAATTTAAATTTCTTTGTTATTGAAGATGGCATCTGTTTAAATTTCCATGTCACCGAAGATGGTGTTCCTTAAATTTCCTTGTCACTGAAGCTGGCATTCCTTTAAAATTTTCTTGTCACCAAAGATGACATCCTTTAAATTTCTATGTTGCTGAAGCTGGCACCATTTAAATTTCTTTGTCCCTGAAGATGACATCTGTTTAAATTTCCATGTCACCAAAGATGGCATTCTTTAATTTTTCTTGTCACTGAAAATGACAATCCTTTAAATTCTATTGTAGATAAAAATGGCATCCTTTAAATTTCCATTATCGCCAGAGCTGGCACCATTTAAATTTCCTTGTCATCGAGCATAGCATTTTCTTAAATTTCTCTAACACTAAAGATGACACTTATGTTAGTTTTCTCTATCACCAAAGCTAGTGCCATGGATAAAATTTGTTCGTATAATCTTTACTTACCTCTTACTATGATGCAGTAACGAATAAGTAAAGAGGGGCAAGCTGTTGCTACCCAATTTAGTCCGAACCCATTTGAAAAAATCAATCCGACATAGGATTTAGGTTTTAGGGGGAAAAGTTTGAACAACCCCTTTTGGCCGAGTAAAAAGAAGAAGAAAAGGAAAAAGGAAAAATAAAAATGGGAAAAAGGAAAAAAAGAAAGAAGAAAGAAAAGAGATGATAAAGTAAGACTAGATTTAGTCCCACATTGAATTAGGAGTTGCTAAAATCTAAATTGCTAGTTTTTCTTTAGTCCCACATTGAATACTCTTATACGGAGGATGCTTGTTATGTTACTATATAAACAACATCTTGTAACACTCGGAGGGAGACGATGGACATAGTCCATTTCTTAGAATACTCTATGGTTGCGGCTTTAACTAATCTTCCACATTGGAAAATATTTGGTTTTTTCACGGGAGTCTTAGTTTAGAAGAAACAAGAGACACCACCGAATCCAGAGGCAGTTTTAAAACATTCTCTTTGGCTTGAAAAAGAAGGTAAGTTTTTTTGTTGTTTATTGTTTTCTTTTTTTATGCTTTAATTTATTAGCCTTTTTTGTTGTTTATTTTTTTACTTTTATGCTTTGATGTATTAGCTTTTTTTTCTTTTCTTCTACTTCATCTGTCATTTATTTCATAGACTTATTTTTTTCCTTGTTTCTTCCCTCTTACTTGGCACTTTTATTTTATTTTATTCTTATTTTCTCTTCTCATTCTTGTCTAAAAAAGATAAATAAACCTAAGGTCAATTTTTAAAAAATAATAAATAATACAATATTTAGGATCAATTTGGACGAGACGTTTTATTGATCAACGTCTTTAAATTTCAATGGTTTTAATTTATCGTTCATTTTGTTTAAAAAATAAAAAAAGAACTACGTAACCCTAATTTCCCTTCACGCTTGGGGAATACATAGAAGAGGGAACAGTTAATCCCGTCAAATGCAAATTTTAAAAAAATAAATATATCCCATAGTTAATATATATATATATATAGTAAAAAATATAACTCTTTTAAGCAATGAGTGTTTGATTTGGATGAACTATCTTGCTAATCACCTAAAAAATGGATAATCAATTTGGTATAAAATCCATGAAAAATATTTAAGAGGTTTAAATCATAAATTATCAGGATTATTCAAACTTAAACAATTTAGGGTAACTGTTTAAAATGGACAGTGTGGGGTGATAATACCTTCCCTACCTGTAATTAGACTCCCGAACTTAAAATCTCAACTTAGGACCAATACCTTAGGTTATGGTTTTTCTAATATTTTACCTTAAAAACATTGTTGGTGACTTTATGGTTTCTGGAAGAAATTTGGGAACCTAATTTCTTTTTAGGGCCTGCATCCTACCACGATCTTGATCTCCATAAGGAAGGCTTAGTGACTTCCTTTAGCTTCAACTTCATTTCATGTACTCTACGAACCCCAAGGATTTAATCCGAAGTGAGGATGCTTAGATCTTTAGTTTTCTCAAGAGTTGAGCACTTAGCATCAAATCTTTCAAGCAAACTTCCAAGAAGCTTGACATTGATATCTTCTGTGGAAGATATTATCCCAAGAGCTTTAAGCTCATTTAACAAGGTTTGGAATCTTCCAAACATCTGGTTCATTGTCTCATGATCCTCTATCTTGAATGTATCATACTGCTTTGTCAACAGTATTTTTTTAGATCTCTTTACGTTGAAGGTGCCCTCATAATTACATTGAAGAACATCACAGACTTCTTTAGTTGATTTATAACTAAACACCTTATTGTACTTTGATTTTCTTAGAGCTAAGGAGAAATTTGGCTTTAGCATTAATCTCTATTTTCTTTATTTTAAGCATAGACCATTCATATTTAGATTTGGGCTTTCCATCTTTATCAACAGGAACTCGATGATCATTATTGATGATAATTGCCCATAGGCCATACTCACTAGATTTGATGAATATCTCCATTTTGTCCTTCCAATATGGGTAATCTTCTCCAAAGAAAACATATGGTCTATTGATGGAAGAACCTTCTGCTATAAGCTGATTGTTTTGAGAAGTTGTCATTGATCTTGTTCCTTTTCACTCGTTTTGTTGATCAACGTCTTTTAAATTTCAACATTTTTAATTTATCTTTCGTTTTAAAAAAAACAAAAAAAACTACGTTACCCTGATTTCCCCTTACGCTTGGGGAATACGTAGAAGTGGGAACCATTAATCTTGTCAGACCCTAATTTTAAGAAAATAAATATATCCCGTATTTAATATATATATATATATATATATATATATAACTCTTTTAAGCAATGACCATTTGATTTGGACGAGATGTCCCGCTAATCACCTAAAAATGGTGTTTTTAAACTAGTATAACAAATAATCAATTTGGTATAAAATCCATGAAAAATCTTTAAGAGGTTTAAATCATAAATTATCAAGATTATTCAAAACTTAAATAATTTAGGGTAACCATTTAAAATAGACAGTGTAGGGTGATTATACGGTTACCCAAGTGGCCTCTAAGAGGTTCTTTTTATAAACGCTTTAGTATGCATTGATAATTGATTTAAATAAAACCGCTTAGAATATAAAGAGTTAATGGTTAGAGATTGCAAACAGAGATTTTATACTGATTTGGCCAACACCTGCCTACGTCCATTCCTCAAGTAACCCTTGAGATTTCCACTATAACTTTCACAAATTACAACAACGAAGCACTCCCATACCTCCCGGATACCATACCCTTATGTGGAGACTTTGACCTTGCATGAGCCTTACCCTTGACTTAATCTCCTTGGCATACCTCACCCAAGATACACTATTAGGGATGACCCTAGATTTTTTCCCTTTTGGGATATTTCACCCAAGATAATACAAGAATATTAAAACTCTCTCAAAGAGTGGATATAACAACTTAAAGCTTTTCTAATGGTAATACTCAAGTATAAGAATGACCTTTGAATATTAATGAGTATTTAGGTTATAGATTATAAGGATGTCAAAATGTTTTTCTAAATCCATGAAAAGAAATGATTAATGCTATACCTATTTATAGCAATTGAAGAGATGTATTTGATTGACGAAAAGTTCTTTTTGATGTTGGAAAGATGTCTTTTCAAAGGGATATGTCCATTGAAAGGTTTGGTGAAAGAGCATATCTTTCCATGCAAGAAACAATGAAGAGATGCAACTTTTCATGAATTTTGATGTTGTGGTAATCGATTACCATATTCCTGTAATCGATTACAGCGTTTCAAATTTTAACTGTATTTATTTAAAATTCAATTTTAACCCAATGGTTAAGTGTGTAATCGATTACACTAAACTAGTAATCAATTACATGCTTTTAATTTTATGAAAATGATTTTCAAATGCATGTTATCAAGGTTTCAATTTAATCCTAAGGCCATACTGACACTTGATTAAAACCTTACATGTGTGTTAAGACCTTTTGGACTTTGATGCTTTATTCTTTTGACTTATTGGTCTTGCTTTTTGTTGATTCATTTTTCTTCCAATCTTGGCCTTCATGATTGATGTCTTTTAGAGATTGCATGCCCTTTGTCATTATCAAAACCTTATGTCTTCATTCTCCCCCCTTTTAATAATGACAAAATCTGAGAAGAAAAATGACATTACAAATAATTAATAGTATAACCATATATAGTTGTGTTTGTGTTCTCCCCATTTTAATTTCTTGTTTGAAATTCATGAGGATTAAAAGAAATTTTAGTGTTGTTGTTCTTATTTTTTTCTTAAACAAATACCTTCCTTACCTCTAACCAGACTCTTGAACTTAAAATCTCAACTTAGGACTAATACCTTAGGTTATGGTTTTTCTGATGTTTTACCTTAAAAACATTAGTGGCGACTCCATGATTTGCAGAAGAAATTTGGGAACCTAATTTCTTTTCAGGGCCTGTATCCCGTCGCGATCTTGATTGCGACAAGGAAGGCTTAGTGACTTCCTTCAGCTTCAGCTTCATTTCATGTACTCTAAGAACCCCAAGAAGTTCATCAAGAGTGCAGATGCTTAGATCTTTAGCCTCCTCAAGAGCTGAGCACTTAACATCAAATCTTTCAGGCAGACTTCGAAGAAGCTTGACATTGATATCTTCTATGGAAGGTGTTATCCTAAGAGCTTTAAGCTCAAGTAACAAGGTTTGGAATCTTTGAAACATATGGTCCACTATCTTATGATCTTCCATCTTGAATATATCATATTACTTTGTCAATAGTATTTTTTAGATCTCTTTACATTGGAGGTGCACTCATAATTACATTGCAGAACATCCAAGACTTCTTTAGTCGATTTATAGCTAAACACCTTATTGTACTTTGATTTGCTTAGAGCATAAGTAAGGAGGAATCTGGCTTTGACATTAATCTCTATTTTCTTTATTTCATGCATAGACCATTCATGTTTAAAGTTGGGCTTTCCATCTTCATCAACAAGAACTAGAGTTCACCATTGATGATGAGTGCCCATATGCCATACTGATTGGATTTGATGAACATCTTCATTTTGTCCTTCCAATATGGGTAATCTTCATCAAAGAAAGCAGGTGGTTTATTGATGGATGAACCTTCTACTATAAGCTGATTGTTTTGAGAAGTTCTCATGGATCTTGTTCCTTTTCACTTGTTGGAGTGATCAACCTAAAAAAGACAAGCTCTGATAAAATTGATGGTTCAGAGTTAGACTTAGAAGGAGTAGGGTAGAATAAGCATTAGACTCTTATGAACACTTTTTACAGAATATAAAACTTTAAAGTTCAACCAAGCAGACTTTTGTAGCAGACTTGTTAAAACCAAGGAAAGGGAGAATGAACATAAGGTATTTATACTGGTTCACTTCCAATGCAGAAGCTACGTCCAGTCCCTTCAAACTAGAAGGATTTCCACTATTGTAAAACTTCCTTTTACAATTTCAGCACCAAATTGTGCCACAAGTATTCTTGACATCAACCACTTTTGGTTTAAATACCTAAGTATTCTTTCAACAAGCCATTTTTGGCTCAAACCCAAGTATTCTTTCGAAAGCCTCTTCGGGCCAAACTATTTTCCATAAGAATGAAAGGCTAGCAATATACCACACTTTTACATAAATATAAATTTGAAAGATAGATTGTGTTTGGTGTTTCTGAGAACTTAGTGTATCAACAAATATAAGTGATAAACAGATACACTAAGTAAGAAAACAAAGAAACCAAGGTCTGCTAGATGCAAAACAATAAAGAAGGCATTTGCTTAGAACTAAAAGGGAAGAGGGCTTTGTAAATTGATTCTAATATTTTCTTCGAATGACTCAGTGGTTCTCTCTTCTTTATTCTTCAAATTTATAGGTCACTTAAAATGACCATTTTGCAATCTGATCAAGACCCATAACCACTGTAAGTCCATTGGTGAAACTTTAGTTTGTTGCAATCATAAGACCTTGGTAGTATGAAGAGAGAGCAAAAGGTCTAGTGTCAAAGAATCATCAAGGCTTACACTAAAATGGATTTCTTTGATATTTTTAGTGAAAAAATCCTTTTCTGGGCTTTCTTCTTTCAATCAGAGAATGTACAATGTATGCAGTTGACCTTCTACGGGTGTTGACACGAGAGCTGATTGTCATCACCTTTTCTCAGTTGCGTAGAGTAGCTATATTGATTTCTTCACAATAAGGCTTTGGCTGCTTCACTATGTTGTCTCTTTATCTCTTTTGATGATAATTGTAATTTTTCTTGATAGGCACACAACTTAGAGTATCATCAAATAGGATCTTGAACATTAGCTATTGTAAGCTTAAAGTGAAGTTCTTTAGCTTTAAAAGTTTAAGGTCTAATTGGTAGAACAAAGGTCTTATCGTACTTAAATAAGATTCTTTATAAGAAAGCTTGGAATCATACTTTTTCTTGAAACTTTTTATTTGTCATAACTCAGACTCTTGTTTTGATGGACTCCCCCTTTCATTTGTAACCTGTGTGCTTAAGATTTATATCATGAAACACTTAATTTAATAGGTTAGATAACACATGGGTAGATTTCATTTTACTTTGAATGCCTTGATGTGTGTTATTAACCAATATTGAGGTCTATTTAACACATAGTCTTTCTTTTATAAAACCAGACTTGGTTCCAACAAGACTTTTACAAAAGAATCAACAAGTGGCATCATCTATGGGAATGTCTAAATCATCAAGAAATCAAAGAATCGGTTCCATGAAATTCGACATTAAGAAGTTCTCTAGGGAAAATGATTTTGGTCTATGGAAAATCAAAATAGAGGCAATCTTGATACAACAAGGCTGCGCAGAAGTTATAAAAGGAGTTGATAAAATGCCTACATCTCTATCTCCAAGAGAGAAGGAAAAAATGATCGAAAAGGAAAGAAGTGCCATCATCTTGTGCCTTAGTGATAAGGCGTTGAGGGAGGTTACGAAGGAGAAGACAGTTACATCAATATGGGTGAAGTTGGAGTCATTATACATGACAAAATCTCTTAGGAACAAATTGGGCCTGAAACAACAACTATACTCATTCAAGATGAATGAGACAAGAAACGTCTTTGAGTAGGTTATAGACTTTAAAATCTTGAAAACATTGAGACCATAACTCTGGAGGAGGTTATGACCTCAATTAGATCCAAAGAATTACAAAGGCTATAGGAATCTAAGTCAGAAGGAAATGGTGAAGTCTGAATATATCTAAGGAAAAAAAAAGAAATGGAAAGGCAAAAAGGGAAAGAAATCCTTTTAGAAGTTAAAGTCTAGAGAACATACTTTCCAGTACAGATGTCATACCTGTAACAAGATAGGTCACCTCAGGAAAAATCGTCCTGAAAATTCTAAAGGTTCAAAAAGGATCGTTAAAGCAGCAGACTTTGCAGGTGCATTAGATTGATATGAAAGTGCTAGAGTTCTGGTTGCATCTTCTTCACGGACTCTGAAAGATTAGGTTTTGGACTCAAGTTTCTCTTATCATGTGTTCCCCAAGAAGGATTATTTTAAGACCTTGAACCTGAAAGAAGGTAGAACAATCTTACTAGGAGATAATCATCCTTGCAAGGTAGGAACCATCATATTAAAGATGTTTTATGACAAGGAATATCTTTATAAGGAGGTAAGGTATGTTCCTGAACTTAAGAGAAATCTTATTTCTATAAGCATGTTTGATAATCTAGGATATTTTACTAGAACTCAACATGATGTGCTTAAGATTTTCAATAGGTATTTAATCATTTTTAAAGGCGTTAAAGATAAAAGTAATAGTCAGTTTATCTTTTATAGTTCCACTATGATTGCTCATGTTTCTATAGCTAGTAAAGTCTGTAATGATAAAACAAAATTATGGCATCTCAGACTTGGGGATATTAGTGAAAAAGGTTTATTTGAATTGAAAAAAATCTATTAAATGGAGATAAAATGAACAAATTAGATTTTTGTGAAAACGATGTGCTTGGTAAATCACATAAGGTGAAATTTGGGTTTGACATGCATATTTCTCCCAAACCTTTTGAATATATCCATTGTGATTTATGGGGGCCTTTTAGAGTTCAAACTCTATGTGGAGGCTCATATTTTCTATTCATTATTGATGATTTTTCAAGGAGAGTTTAACTGTATATGCTAAAGGATAAGTCTGAAACCTTCACAAAGTTCCAGGAATGGCACACACTGATTCAAAATCAGATAGGCAACTTTTAAGGACTAACAATGGCCTAGAATTTCTCTCAGAGCATTTTAATGAGTTTTGTAGGAAACATGGAATTAAGAGGCATAAGATAATTCCTCATACACCCCAACAAAATAGGTTGGCTAAAAGAATGAATAAGAAAATCCTTGAAAGAGTTAAATGCATGCTTTTAGGAGCAGGAATGCCTACATGCTTCTAGGGAGAAGTTGTTGCCATTATTGTACACCTAATACATAGGTGCCCTCTTCAGCTTTAAATTTTAAGACACCTATGGAAGTTTAGAGTGGAAAGCCAGCAAACTATTCAGGTCTATGTGTGTTTGGTCTTCTAGCTTATGCCTATATCAAGGAAGAAAAACTAGAACCAAGGGCTGTCAAATGCATTTTTCTTGGATATCTAGAAAGTGTAAAAGGTTACAAGCTATGGAGACTAGGAGTAGGTGGAGGAAAATGTATCATAAGCAGAGATGTCACTTTTGATGAGTCAACAATGAGGATATTAAAGAAGGAACGGACTCTACAGGAAAATACCTCAAAGGTTAAATAGTCTCAGTTTAAGGTGGAGCTTTCATTAAAGGAGAAGCACACTTAGAATACAAGGGAGTACTTCTTACAAACTACAGACCTAGAACCAGGATCTACTACAGAAGAATCTGATTTTCCAGAAAGTTATAGTTTGAGTGGAGCTGTAGACCTTTACAGTGTCGCTAATTATCGGTTGGTTAGAGACAGAGGAAAGAGAATTCTTAAGCCATCAAATAGATATGGGTATGCAGACCTTATTTGTTATGCCTTAAATATGGCAAAAGAAATCCAGAGTGTTGAACAAAGATCTTTTAAGGAAGCTATAGAAAGCTCTGTAGTACATCATTTGAGGTCATACATAAAGAAATGGAGTCTTTAAAAAATATCCAAACCTGGAAGCTTGTGGATTTTCCTAAGGGGCAAAGAGTCATTGGAATCGAGTGGGTCTTTAAGAGAAATGATGGCATACCAGGAGTAGAAACACCAAGATTTAAAGTCAGACTTATTGCAAAGGGTTTTACCCAGGTTTATGGTGTTGACTACAACGTAATTTTCTCACCCGTAGTTAAACATTGTTCTATTAGAATCCCTGCTAAGTTTGGTAAATTAGTTTGACTTAGAGCTGAAACAAATGGATGAAAAATAACATTTCTTCATGGTGATTTGGAAGAAACTATCTTCATTTAGCAACCAGAAGGGTTTTTAAAAGATAGGAGCAAAGTTTGTTTGCTCAAGAAGTCCCTCTATTGAGACACCCTAAAAATGAGGGTAAAGTTTTCACGATTTAAAGTAATTAAATAATAGAAGAAACCACGAGATAAATCGTTAATGAGTAACCCCCGATCATTTTTAATTAGCCTATCCCATATATGAAGATATGAGAAGGTGAATAAATTTAATCAAGAGTCTTCCTTGGACAATCAATCGTAGGATCGTCAACAAGGAACAACAGAAAGCATAATTTATTTAAGAGTTATGGAAAAGAATGAAGAAAGGTTTAGAGAGACTTGAATTGATGATTAAAAAGTGGTAAATAAAGTCACATGTATATATATAATTGAACCATGGCTAAATGGAACCCATCAATTAGCAAAATACATGAAAATTTGAAGAATCAGGGGTGTGAATTGATTCAAGCATCCCAAGAATCGATTCAAGTGCTATTGGAGTCCAAGAAATGAAAACAGGCCCCTTTGAATCGATTCAAGCTCACGTAAATCGATTCAAACGTTCCTGGAACTCATGAATATTTATTTTGGTGAGCTTTGAATTGATTCTTGCGGGGGCTTGAATTGATTTAAAGTTCCCAAAATTCAGAAATAGTGAAAACAGTGTGTCTTGAATCGATTCATGCACTGTTGTGAATCGATTCATGACAGCACAGAGGCCATTTTATGTAGAAAAAGTCTTATTTTTAGACTTCTAACCCCCTAACTTTTTCATATGAGTTCCAATGCCTACTAAATTTTGACACCAACTTATATACGTCATGTATGACGTGTGGCCACCGGCCGCACTCAAAAATTCCTAAAAACAAGAGAGTTATGCGCATAAATACGTTTTGCTTGTTTTGAGGCATTTTTGTGCAACTCAAGGACCTATTCTCAATGGAATTGGTCCATTCGAATTTCTACAAGTCACAAATCATGAATTTAAGCTATTGGAGTCATTAAATACCATCAAAATCACTTAAAACATAATTTGACCCTATTGGTTCCTCAAATAAGCATAAACATCAAACCACATCATCACATACACTTCATAAAACATTATAATTCATGAATCAACATCATTCACTCATCACTTGGGAAATAAATTCAGCCCCATAATTAACATCATACATTGCCTAGGTTATAATCAAAAATTAGCCATACATATAAGGTCCAACACCTATGACCTCCAAAATGAATATACACCAATCCAAATACATATTAAGCATACACTATTCATCATATGCTATACAGAATCAATACTCATCGGCCAAGGCACTTCCTATACACTAATTTAGCTCCACCCTCAAAATGCACATTTATAATCTTACTTCCATGAGTGTACTGCATCACAAGGCTAAAAATAGACAACATGGGAGAGTGAGTTATACATTCCAAAGAATGAATATGAATACAATGTGATTATGTGCCTATGCATTGAACATCATGTATACTTTGCATCAACATATCATTTACCATTATGATTATCAACATTTCACCAATATACACATAACTCAATCATTCCTATGGATCATAACAAAGTATATATGCATATACACAATCAAACCCTTCATCATATTGGGCCATCACACATAAAATCTGTAACATCCCGATTTAATAATTAATTACCGAATGAAAATAAATCATTAAAATAATAATTGCTAAGTGGGGAAAATTATTTATTAATTATAATTGGCTTAATTAATTTAAGTTAAGGAAGCAAAGGCTGATTGAAGGTGATTAGTTGTCAACAACTGACTAGTTATGTCTATGTGCGTATGACGCGTGTGGGGGCTGCTGTTGTGCACGACTTCCCACCCCACTTTTCCCTTCTCTCCGTGCATGCATATGGGTACACTATTATTCATTCTTCCCTTGAGACTTCTCTTCCTTCTGTTTCCTCTTCTTTTCTTCTTCGCTCTTCATTCTTCTTCTCTTCTTCTTCTTTCTTCTCTGCTCTCTGTTCCCGTGAGCTCGCAACAGTGGTGGCTGAGGATCGGAGTCCTCCTTCCTTACTCGATGAGCCAGAGAGGGTGAGGGTGTGCATTCCCTCTGCATGCAACCCATCTCCTTCCATACTGTTCCTTCCTTGTTCCTTTGTTCCCTTCGTCGACTTCCCTCCTTTTTCCTCTCCTTGCTCGAAGCTGCCAAGTCTTAGTGGAGATCTGCGCTGCGGGGAGCTTCAAGATGGTTTGAGTGTTCACAGCGTTGGAATGGAGCTACTCCAGGGAGCGAACCGAGAGCTGAGTACCTCAGAGACTCGAATGGCCTCCCCTGCTCTTGCATGCAGATGCACTGGGAGTGACTTAGTGTTCCTCTAGAACCGGGTGTCGTGTTGACCAACTGGAAGCTTTATTCCAGGTAGGGGGTATCTTCTATCTTAAATGCATGGGTTATGAATGGGTTCCGAGTGTTGATGCTTGCTGTTTCCGTGTTCTGATTGTGTGTTGTGTTGCATGCGAGTGTGTACTGCCTGGTTGCATGACGAGTGAAAGTTGAGTGTTACATGTTGATGGCCTGTGAATGTTGAAGTGTTGTGTAGGAGGAATGTGTTGAAGTGCTGTTGATGAATACCGTGTGCTTTACGTGATATGCAAGTTGTTATGAGTTCAAAAGCCTGGCTGCATGTGATAAAATATGACTTAGTGAATCTGATAATGTACCTCGTCAATTGCATGTGCTGATTGAGTCTAGACAATGTATTTTACCGATTGCATGTGTTATCTGAGTCCTGACATTGCTTAATGCAGATTGCATGTGTGTTGTTTGGGTCCTGATGATGTGTTATACTAATCGCATGAGATGCATGTGTTGTTAAGTGCTGATAATGCCTAATGCCGATTGCATAGGATGCATGTGCTATTTGAGTTCTGATGATGTATAATGCCGACTGCTTGTGATGTATATAATGCTGAGTGAATGGTTGTGTATATGAACTCTGTGGTTATGATGAATCCGCGTGTGGCTTATTGGATGCGTTTGTGCTTGGAGCACGTAGTGTGGGACACTACCATCGGTTATTAAAGCGTGGGACGCTGTAAATCCTTGAGTTGGACTCAAGGTAGCCCTTGAGTGGGACTCGGGCTGCCTATGAACACCTCCGTTGGCGCTGAGAGCGTTGGTGTCACCTGTGGGCAAATGGTTGGGTACCTGTAAAATGGCCAAGCAGCTGGGAGCTGAATGGATAGCTGAGAGCTATGTATAAAAATGCTGGGAGCCTACGTTACAACGTCAAAAACCGATTACACACGAATGCGGAACCGAGTGAAATACTCTGTGTATACTGACTGTTGAGGTTATTGGAATTGGTTATGCATGTGATGATGTTAATAAGATGATGCATATACATAACCGAGTGAATTATTCCATGTGCACATGCTGTGGATGCTGATTGAAATATGTTCTATGAATACATGTTAATACTATTGAAAGTTGTATATATAGCCGAGTGAGAATTGTTGAATTCTGATTGAGAAATGTTCAATACGTGCATTCCGATTCATAGGCATTATTATGTCACTGATTGTTGTATGTTAATGTTATTAAATTGATACATGTATAAGGCCGAGTGATAACTGGTGGATTCCGATCGGTAAGAGTCTAATGTTTGCCTTGGTTGATTGGTATTGCTCTGACTTTAATCGTTGCCACGTAGAATTGCATATATACATATTGTTGTATAATTGTGGGACAACCTGTGTCAGTATCTATCATTTAATATTTAAGATGCTCACCCCCTACACCATCTTTCAGTGTGTGTAGGTCGGACTCAGAAAGGATGATAGGGCCTCAAGTCTGAGTGTGGTGCACTCTGACTGTTGAGTGCTTGCAATGCGTTTATTATGTCTAGTCAGTGTAGCCTTGGCCGGCTCTCTTGTAAAATGACGATTAAATATATTTATTTATAAAGACTAATTTGATAAGTATATATATGGTGTGTCACTTATGTAGAACTATGAATAGCGGTAAAGGTATAATGTTAAGCTAATAAGTATTCTGAGTATGTGGTTACCTGTACATAGGTCGGTAGATTAGATTTGTGGGCAGATTTATATTTCTGGGAACATATATTCATACGTATGTGCTTTAAGCCGATTTGATGCGCCTTTCGAATGGAATGTATTGTTAAATGATTCGAGGGCTGTTGATGAGTGAAATAATGTTAGGTTGATGGTTCCGAGTGAGGACTACTGGGTGGCTTTTCTGAGTGAACACGCTGAGTGATTCCGAGTGAAAATTATAGGTAACCCGAGTGATGAAGAGTTTGTATTCCCGAGTGAAAACCTTGAGTGATCCCCTTCTGAGAGAGGAGTTAGAGTAGTGGTTTAGAGTGGGATGGATCCTAAGTGTAGGGTCTTAGTAATCCGAGTGAATGATGTAAAATCTGAGTGAGTGGGGGTCGGTATGCCGACTGGTTGAGTTTTGAATAGGACCGAGTGGGACTTAACTACCTGATTTCCCGAGTGAATGTGTGAATGTATTCCGAATAGTGAATAGGTAATGTGACCCGATTGTGTTAAGGTTGGGATGCGTCGAGTGATGTTTGATTAGGGTGTATATTCCGAGTGAGAAAGAGTTCTGGATTCCGAGTGGCAGAATTGGGGAAGTCGTTTCCCGAGTGGTTTATACTTGTGACCTGTATGGATGAATGAGGAGCTGTGCGGATTCCCGAGTGAGGTATGAGTGTGATGATTTACCGGGTGAACATATATCCCAAACCCGAGTGAGAAACTACCTTGTACCTGTGTCCGCCCCAGCGAATTAGACCTAGGTCCAGCGAGTGTGCGCGCATGGAAGGCTTCTGGGATGTTTGCTTAAGCGAATGGTACTTCGCCGAGCGAGTGGATACTGGTGTTGGGCTTCGCTTGAGCCTCTCCTTGTTCCGCTGTTGCATTGTCATGTCTCGCTCAGGCGGCGTTTGGCCTCACTTGAGTGAGTCAGCGTTGTCATGGATTTCACCCAGGCGCTGATGTGTTTTGTTGAACCGAATGGGTCGGTTCAAGCCTTGTCCCTTCCGCCGATTGCTATGCATATGAATGTTCTTTTATTTTCCCTCGCCTTCCTCTTCTTTTTATGCCGATCATCCAGTGGCTATTTTTGTGGAAAAATTTTCCTGTTTTCGGGTCTATTATTTATCAAAATTAGGGTGTTACATTTTGGTATCGGAGCAGACCAAAAGGTCCAAGGCCAAGGTATGCTTACCGAGTGTAAGTGGTTGTATGCATTGTGACCGAGTGGTGACCATCATTGTGATATTGATTTGAGGATAGGAGGTCATTTCCCTCCTGGTCCGATTGATTATATGCCCTGATTTAATTGGTATTGTATATGTTTGTTGATTTGGTATATATTGGACTAGGAATGGTGTATGCCTGTATCTTGTTTTGGAATTTGAATGTGTGATGGATGAATGGTATATGATGTATATGATTTTTGGTATAAGAGATGTGTTGCAGTTTCCTAAGTTGAAATTTGGGTGTGTAATAAGTGTGTAAAGGTGAGGTCGGGTATATGTTAAATTGGGATCGCACCTCAGTGGCTGGTTGAGGGAACCGAGTGAATGGTACTATACCTTATAGTAATGTTGGAATGTTGTGGGATACTAGGTAAATAGTGACCCCTTAGGAATCCTAAGTCTAATAATTATTTAACCTTATGTGCTGTTGAACCCGAGTAAAGCAATTGCGTAGTAACTCATTGAGGCTTGAATTATTATCGTGTGATATGTGAAATGTGTTAGTAGTTGTGCTGTAAATTAAGTAAATGCGCATGCAACTCCTGGATTTGTGGTATTTGTTAACTGTTTAGTGATCATGCGACTCTGTCCACGAATGCATGTTGGTGATTCTGCGAATGCTGACTGAATGCTTATAAGTAGGAGTGTTACCATTATTGCCGAGTACGTGAGTTAAAAGGGGATGAACCTCTAAGTTCTGTTTACAGTTTCATGTTAAAATGTATATGAATGAGAATGCCATGATGATTTCCGAATGAATGATATGTGAGCTGATCTGTTGATTCCATTATGATGCTGTGTTGAAATGCATGCTGCCTTCATTATAAAATACCGGGAGGATGTGCTGTAGTATTGTTACTCTGTTTGCTGTTGTGAGTTACTATGACAAACGCTTGTGATGCTGTAATGAAACCATGAAATTCTGAGTGAATCTATATGTTGTGTTGAAACGGTTGTGACCTATTGATGGCTGCGTGAGACGCACCTGGTAAGCTTGGATGCTTGTATGAAATTGCATGAGAATTGTTCACATGAGACGAAATCACTGTTTAAGTCAGATCCGCATGCATGTGTGTAAGAGCATTGTTATTGAGACTAACATGATTCGTATGGATTGAATGACTTGAGCAAATTCTGACTAGATGATGTTGTATGGGTGAGTCCGACTGAATAAATATGTATGCATTGACGCTGTGGCCGAGTGTAATGTGATGTTATGATTGAGAATGTATGTTATTGTGCAATTTCCAATTGAATATCTGTGTACACGCTTATGATTGGCAGTGAACTCAACATGAATTACATGAATATGTGGATATAATATTGTGAATGAAATCCTTAACATAGTTGGGAATTGGTTTGGGTAAACCGATTGGATGAGTACATATGTAATTAATGCTATTGTTGAGTGCAATATGTGGTTATGGTTACGGTGCATGCTGTAGTGAACAATGACATAGCCATGAATAATTGGTATGAATCCGACTGAGTGTCTGTATGTACATTAGTGTTGTTTCCTAGTCCATGGTGTGTTATGACAGCATGTGTGATTGTGAATTACTTAATCCTGATTGAATTGCATGAACTCGAGTGAGTGACGTTACTGTATAGTTGAGAATTGAGAATTTATCCGAGCCATGGTTTTGTGATGAATAAGATTTAGAGGAAATATTTACTCAGTGTTGGCTAGAAGCCGATTGTTGTATTGCCATCATACTGATTTACAGAAGTGATAAATAATTTTCATGATTGTTGTTGCGTGATGTGCCCTATGTGATGCATAATGATGAGGTTGATGTAGATGTATTGCTTACAATGTGTGTGTGAACTACTATTAATTACCGTGTGAAATAGTATTAGCTGAGTAAGTCTGGTCGGAGTGAGGCATGCTGTTCTGAGATGACTCGTCCTGCCATAGGTATTGTGGCAGCGTACACGTTGCAGTGACTGTGTAATTGTTGCAACCCTATAGGAATGAGACGTCATCCTATAAGATGGATGCAGCAATTCATGAGTCGGGCAGGTGAAGTTGTAACTGCTTATGGTGATGGTGAGTCTTTCGGATGGTTCTAAGTGTGATGAGAGTTATATTAAATGAATATTATGTGGTTATGTACCGATTGAGGATAGAGGGTTTGTTTAGCCTTGATGGGTTTGCCTCCAAGAGGATTAGAGGCTGTTGGGTATAGATTGGCTTCTAAGACGATGATTAGTTATTAAAACAAGAGGGGTGATCAAATCTGTCATTGAAGTGGAGTTTTATAAGGTTAACCGAGTGATACTGTAAGTTAAATGGGGGAAACCAGGATTTTGAGCCAAACTAAATTGTAAGGTGAAGAATTGCTCGGGAAAGGTTAGTATATTCCGAGTGTGTAAGAGTGGAGACAATTCCAAGTGAAGTCCTTGTGAGAAAGAACTGCTGAGTGAAAATTATGGTGTTTTGAGTAGAACCTTATAGAGAGGATCATTACTAAGTTAAGGGAATAATGTCCGAGCGTAACATTTTGAGTAGGGTAAGATTCGGGTGATCTGACTCAGAGTGTATCAATTCCGAGTAGAAAGATATCGAGTGTAGAATTCCTAATACCCATGTGATGTCCAACCGAGTGATCCTCCAGGAGAAAAGTTCCTTGATCGGGAAAAAGAGATTCCGAATGATTAAGTTCCGAGTGAATGGTCTCCGAGGGGAATAGATATCCGAGTGAAGGATTTAAATGAAGTCGTACTCAGGTCAGTGATTGGGACTGCTGAGCTTGAACTCAGGTTTTGTTTCAAGGAAGGCTCGAATTGCGAATGAATTTCTGGTAAGTGGAAGGATCTCTGGGTGGGAATTACCCTTGAATCCCGAATGATGTTTTGTGTAAGAGGACCGAGTGAAATTCCCAGGATGAAAGCATGGAATTAGCCGGAAGCATGGGTAGGAATCTAAGATTTCAGAATTTAGTGTAGTGCATATGCAAAGTAAATCTGGGTAAATTGTGCTAATTGAAACACATGGAAAATTCCTTGAGTGTTCCCTTTGGTGTAGGAGAGAGATTTTGTAGTCAGGTTTTGAAAACTCGAGGGTTTGGTCCGAGAGAAATCGGTCGGGAGTGAGTATTTTTGGGAGTCGGTGATGTTGTTTGCCGATTAGATTATTCCCAACTGGTTGATTAGCCTCTGTAATGTGTCTCATGTGATACAATTTTGAGTCTTTACTCTGTTGAGTTATGGTTGTGCCGAGTGACTCAATTGAATCGGGGAGCCCGATGGTGTAAATACACCGAGCGGTGTCGTAAGCGTAGGACCGAGCGGCCAAGAAATTAGGAAGTGCCACTACTTATGATGAATTGGCTGAGTTAAATAAGGGAAATTGTGCGTTATAGAAATTGAATCCCCAAATGTATTAAATTCTATGATGAAGTTGTAATCAGGAAGGGCCTGACCTTTACGTTTTGCCGACTGAAATTGTGGGCGGTCGGTAAACCGCTTGAGGGGTGAATCCTTGCCAAGTGAAATTGTGATCCAGTCGGTGAATACTTGTGGAAGCTCAGTCGTGTGAGTGATTGAGACAGCAATTTTCTGAGTTAATTATTTAAGGGAAGTCACCGACTGAATTTCGAGGACGAAATTCTTTTGAGAGGGGGAGAACTATAACATCCCGATTTAATAATTAATTGCCGAATGAAAATAAATCATTAAAATAATAATTGCTAAGTGGGGAAAATTATTTATTAATTATAATTGGTTTAATTAATTTAAGTTAAGGAAGCAAAGGCTGATTGAAGGTGATTAGTTGTCAACAGCTGACCAGTTGTGTCTATGTGCGTATGACGCGTGTGGGGGCTGCTGTTATGCATGACTTCCCACCCCACGTTTCCCTTCTCTCCGTGCATGCATATGGGTACACTATTATTCATTCTTCCCTTGAGACTTCTCTTCCTTCTGTTTCCTCTTCTTTTCTTCTTCGCTCTTCACTCTTCTTCTCTTCTTCTTCTCTTCTTCTTCTTTCTTCTCTACTCTCTATTCCCGTGAGCTCGCAACAGTGGTGGCTAAGGATCGGAGTCCTCCTTCCTTACTCGACGAGCCAGAGAGGGTGAGGGTGTGCATTCCCTCTGCATGCAACCCGTCTCCTTCCACGCTGTTCCTTCCTTGTTCCTTCGTTCCCTTCGTCGACTTCCCTCCTTCTTCCTCTCCTTGCTCGAAGCTGCCAAGTCTCAGTGGAGATCTGTGTTGCGGGGAGCTTTAAGATGGTTGGAGTCTTCACAGCGTTGGAATGGAGCTACTCCAGGGAGCGAACTGAGAGCTGAGTACCTCAGAGACTCGAATGGCCTCCCCTGCTCATGCATGCAGATGCACTGGGAGTGACTCAGTGTTCCTCTGGAACCGGGTGTCGTGTTGACCGACTGGAAGCTTTATTCCAGGTAGGGGGTATCTTCTATCTTAAATGCATGGGTTATGAACGGGTTTCGAGTGTTGATGCTTGTTGTTTCCGTGTTCTGATTGTGTGTCATGTTGCATGCGAGTGTGTACTGCCTGGTTGCATGACGAGTGAAAGTTGAGTGTTACATGTTGATGGCCTGTGAATGTTGAACGATTGTGTGGGAGGAATGTGTTGAAGTGCTGTTGATGAATACCGTGTGCTTTACGTGATATGCAAGTTGTTATGAGTTCAAAAGGCTGGCTGTATGTGATAAAATATGACTTAGTGAATCTGATAATGTACCTCGTCAATTGCATGTGCTGATTAAGTCTGGACAATGTATTTTACCGATTGTATGTGTTATCTGAGTCCTGACATTGCTTAATGCCAATTGAATGTGTGTTGTTTGGGTCCTGATGATGTGTTATACTAATCGCATGAGATGCATGTGTTGTTAAGTGCTGATAATGCCTAATGCCGATTGCATAGGATGCATGTGCTATTTGAGTTCTGATGATGTATAATGTCGACTGCTTGTGATGTATGTAATGTTGAGTGAATGGTTGTGTATATGAACTCTGTGGTTATGATGAATCCGCGTGTGGCGCATTGGATGCGTTTGTGCTTGGAGCACGTAGTGTGGGACACTACCATCAATTATTAAAGCGTGGGATGCTGTAAATCCTTGAGTTGGACTCAAGGTAGCCCTTGAGTGGGACTCGGGCTGCCTGTGAACACCTCCGTTGGCGCTAAGAGCGTTGGTGTCACCTGTGGGCAAACGGTTGGGTACCTGTAAAATGGCCAAGCAGCTGGGAGCTGAATGGATAGCTGAGAGCTATGTATAAAAAGGCTGG
Organism: Clitoria ternatea; assembly: GCA_037962975.1. Taxonomy (NCBI): domain Eukaryota; kingdom Viridiplantae; phylum Streptophyta; class Magnoliopsida; order Fabales; family Fabaceae; genus Clitoria; species Clitoria ternatea. The sequence goes on from CM075669.1 coordinate 187,386,561, forward strand.
GAGCCTACGTTGCAACGTCAGAAACCGATTACACACGAATGCGGAACCGAGTGAAATACTCTGTGTATACTGACTGTTGAGGTTGTTGGAATTGGTTATGCATGTGATGATGTTAATGAGATGATGCATATACATAACCGAGTGAATTATTCCGTGTGCACATGCTGTAGATGCTGATTGAAAAATGTTCTATGAATGCATGTTAATACTATTGAAAGTTGTATATATAGCCGAGTGAGAATTGTTGAATTCTGATTAAGAAATGTTCAATACGTGCATTCCGATTCATAGGCATTATTATGTCACTGATTGTTGTATGTTAATGTTATTAAATTGATACATGCATAAGGCCGAGTGATAACTGGTGGATTCCGATCGGTAAGAGTCTGATGTGTGCCCTGGTTGATTGGTATTGCTCTGACTTTAATCGTTGCCACGTAGAATTGCATATATACATATTGTTGTATAATTGTGGGACAACCTATGTCAGTATCTATCATTTAATATTTAAGATGCTCACCCCCTACACCATCTTTCAGTGTGTGCAGGTCAGACTCGGAAAGGATGATAGGGCCTCAAGTCCGAGTGTGGTGCACTCTGACTGTTGAGTGCTTGCAATGCGTTTATTATGTCCAGTCAGTGTAGCCTTGGTCGGCTCTCTTGTAAAATGACGATTAAATATATTTATTTATAAAGACTGATTTGATAAGTATAGATATGGTGTGTCACTTATGTAGAACTGTGAATAGCGGCAAAGGTATAATGTTAAGCTAATAAGTATTCCGAGTATGTGGTTACCTGTACATAGGTCGGTAGATTAGATTTGTGGGCAGATTTATATTTCTGGGAACATATATTCATACGTATGTGCTTTAAGCCGATTTGATGCGCCTTTCGACTGGAATGTATTGTTAAATGATTCGAGGGCTGTTGATGAGTGAAATAATGTTAGGCTGATGGTTCCGAGTGAGGACTACTGGGTGGCTTTTCCGAGTGAACACGCTGAGTGATTCCGAGTGAAAATTATAGGTAACCCGAGTGAGGAAGAGTTTGTATTCCCGAGTGAAAACCTTGAGTGATCCCCTTCTGAGAGAGGAGTTAGAGTAGTGGTTTAGAGTGGGATGGATCCTAAGTGTAGGGTCTTAGTAATCCGAGTGAATGATGTAAAATCCGAGTGAGTGGGGGTCGGTATGCCGACTGGTTGAGTTTTGAATAGGACCGAGTGGGACTTAACTACCTGATTTCCCGAGTGAATGTGTGAATGTATTCCGAATAGTGAATAGGTAATGTGACCCGATTGTGTTAAGGTTGGGATGCGTCGAGTGATGTTTGATTAGGGTGTATATTCCGAGTGAGAAAGAGTTCTGGATTCCGAGTGGCAGAATTGGGGAAGTCGTTTCCCGAGTGGTTTATACTTGTGACCTGTATGGATGAATGAGGAGCTGTGCCGATTCCCGAGTGAGGTATGAGCGTGATGATTTACCGGGTGAACATATGTCCCAAACCCGAGTGAGAAACTACCTTGTACCTGTGTCCGCCCCAGCGAATTAGACCTAGCTCCAGCGAGTGTGCGCGCATGGAAGGCTTCTGGGATGTTCGCTTAAGCGAATGGTACTTCACCGAGCGAGTGGATGCTGGTGTTGGGCTTCGCTTGAGCCTCTCCTTGTTCCGCTGTTGCATTGTCATATCTCGCCCAGGCGGCGTTTGGCCTCACTTGAGCGAGTCAGCGTTGTCATGGATTTCACCCAGGTGCTGATGTGTTTCGTTGAACCGAATAGGTCGGTTCAAGCCTTGTCCCTTTCGCCGATTGCTATGCATATGAATGTTTCCCTCGCCTTCCTCTTCTTTTTATGTCGATCGTCCAGTGGCTGTTTTTGTGGAAAAATTTTCCTATTTTTGGGTCTATTATTTATCAAAATTAGGGTGTTACAAAATCACTATACACCATATATGGGTTTGTATTCATATCTTTTATGTTGTCTTTAGGTACTTTCTCACCCAATCACAACCATCATCATTTCTCATCACCTTTGGCATACCTCCTTACTATATGCAAATGCTCTTAAGCTAATGCACATGCACAACAGAGTAATTTATCAATTATGGATCCGACTGTGGGAATAAACACCAATTTGTGGGTCAAGTATGATCATATAACCATACCCCTACTACAGTAGTAAAATATGTACACTTATATCATAAACTTTTGCATGCAATTCACCATGTTTTACTGGTACCAAACCCCATCACCTATCATGCAACACCTGGCCATTTACACCATGACCACGGTAAACACCATAATCAATATAAAGGTGTTGCGGGCCGGCCATTGTTCATACCATGGCGGTTGTGATCCATAGGACCACCGAGGACACTTGCTCATCAAAGAGTCACCCCTACAGGGTCGGCCACATACAGCTCCCTGTAGCTATACATGGGCGGCTTCGTGACTTACATTCCGAGTCATAGGGGAAAATAAGAATACTTGTGCACCGAATCACCCTCCCACTGGGCCGGGCGAGGGAATCCCCCAATATTCCTACACTGGTGGCTATGCAGTATCCCATGGATGCAATGCAAATGCAATTCATAATGCATTCTCACAACTTTGCATCCTAATTACGCCACTCACCAATGAACATCACCATTATTTGCACCATATGTTTCTTAGTGGATTTTATTATCAATGGTTGTCACCATTGTTCAAGTTTTTGTGTGGCATTTTCAATAATTCTTCATTGTCACAAGGGCATCAAATCATCAATTTCAATCATCAATCTTTCATCATCATAAAGGCATGCTAATCTTTCATTTTCATTCTCATTTATTATTAATAATGACCATGCCACATTCATGGTGAACATAACTCAATCACATCATCATCAAGGCATTATACTAGCTAAACAAGTCAAATCTCCATTTAGCATACCATAAACATTCTAAATGCGCATTACATGTTGTCAAGCATATTCATCATCATCATCATCATCATCATCATGTTTAACAACCACAAATCATCATTACCACTCAAACAAGGCAAACATGCATATTATCACATATGATAATCAAACTCTACTCAATTCATGCATTTAGAATATAAAACTTCTCTCCTACCTTAAGAGAAGAATTCTGAATGATACGACGTTCCCGCCACGTCATTCGGAATGGGTCCTACATTTCACAAGGCACATATCATTATTTTCTACTCAAGATCACCAAGATTCACATATTCTAATCTAACACTTGGTGTTTACAACATTATCATTATTAAGCCATTTTCTATTTTATTAATCTCACCACAAACACCATTGGTTTGGTGTTTATGTTTATTACCATGCATTTATAGTCATACCCATCAATGGGCTTACCTACCAATGGCCATCAATCACTATTAATGGCCATCTACCCTCATCAATGCTATCAACCATATTCAATAACTACTCTCCTAACATATTTACTCATACCCATCATTTAAATATCATACTATTCCTCATTAAATCACCTTCCAAAGCAATATTAATCATTTTCCCAAATTTTCACAAGTTAGGGTTTCTCTAAAAATCCTACAACATCATAAATACATATCATCTTTTACCATTCCAAGCACCAATTTTCGTGTACCCTATTAAAGGCTCATAAAAGCTTACATTCAAGCCACCCCACATTAGGGTTTCCATATTAATGGCTTCTCCCAACAACCTATACATATTAAATGCTCACTTAAACATTAAAAACCCAAAACCTAGGGTTTAAGCTCTTATAAAGTGATGGAAAACTTACCTCAAAAGAAGAAATGAGAGAGTTTCCATTAGAGGGAGAGAGCCACACGAAATTAAGGAAGAAGAAGGAGAAGAGAGCTCCAAGCTTCAAGCTCTTCCTTCTTGCCAATGGAAAGTGAAAATGGAGGAGGGAGGTATACACGCCACTTAGGGCTTTTGAGAGGAAGAAGATGGAGAGAAGAAATGAGGAAGAAGAAAAGAGAGTGTTTACTAAAGAAGTAGAAAGCCAACGTGAGAGTGAAGAGAGTTAAGTGAGTTTTATGTTTTAATTTTACCTCTTTCACTAAAATTTACCGTTTTACAACATATAGGATCTCTGTTCAGGCTCAGTACTTTATCTAAAAATTATTCCGAATACATATTTGGACTCCTAATGCCCTGACCAATGGCACCTCATTCGGAGATACTTGGTCCGACACCCATATTTTAATCGGGTATATTTTCAGCTCATAAAGCCTCAATGAATTATGAATAGTTTCCAAAAATCTTAATTTAATTATTTCTAATATTTTGGGCATTAATTAATCCATAAGTAATTATTTAGTATTTATGCCTCATATTTAATCATTTATATAAAATTTGGGATGTTACATCTATGGTCTGAAGCAAAGTTCAAGGACGTGGTATAAAATATTTGATGATTTTTTTTTACTAAAGTTCAGGTTCTACAGGTGCTACTATGACAGCTGCATATACATTCTCATAAGGGACATAGAATTTTTATTACTCCTTTATGTGGATGATATTCTACTAGTAAGCTCAAGCATAAAGGACATAGAATTTTTTAAACAAACTTTAAAATCAGAGTTTGAAATGAAGGATCTATGACTTACTAGGAAAATATTGGGAATGGACATCATTAGGAACAGAAAGAAAAGGGAACTCTTCTTATCTTAGCAAGGGTATTTGAAAAAAGTTGTTGAAAGACTTAGAATGCATCAATATATGCCTGTTGAAACACCTCTAGGTTCTTTGTCAAAGCTTTTAGCTTCTTAGTCACCAGTAACTGAGGAAGAAAGAAAAAATATGGACTCTATCCCATATGCTAGTGGAGTTGGTAGCCTTATGTTTGGTATGGTCCACACTAGACCCGATTTAGCCTATGTTGTAAGTCTGATCAACAGGTTCATGGTTAATCTTGGCTAGACTCATTGTAATGCTCTAAAATAGGTTCTGAGATATGTAAATAGAACAATAGACTTTGGCTTAATGTATAAGAAGATGCTCAAGGTAGTGATCCCATCACTGGTTACATGGATGCAGACTTTGTAGGTTGCATTGACACAAGGAAATCTCTTACTTGTTATGTTTTCAGTTTGCTTGGTACTACTGTATCTTGAAAAGGTAATTTACAGTCTGTGGTGGCTCTGTCAATAATAGAGTCTGTATACATTACTCTAGTTGAAGGATTGAAGGAAGGTCTGTGGTTGAAAGGTCTGATTGGTGATCTTGGAGTAAATCAAGACAACATTATAATTTTTTGTGATAGCCAAAGTGCAATTCACTTGGCAAACCATCAGACTTACCACAAAAGAACCAAGCACATTAATGTGAAGTTTCATTTCATAAAGGAAATGATTGATTCAAGGAAGATTCTGGTTTAGAAGATTGCTACTGAAGAAAATCCTGAAGATATGTTGACTAAGTCTTTTCCAAAAGTGAAGTTCAAACATTGCTTGGACTTAATCAAATTTTCAAAATATTTATTGATTCATAAGTGGAGAGAAGCTATGGAAACATGCTTTTGGATCAAGGTCTGTTAGAGTTAAGGTGAAGAATTGTGAAGATCTATGACTCTAAAGACTGTCCCAGAATCTAAGTTTGTTGCATGCCTAAGTCTGTTGGTCTTAAACTCGATCCGCTGCGAAGTTTGTTAGCAGACTTTGCCTAAGTCTGTTTGCCTGTTTCTGTTATGATTCAGTTTCTATGTAACTATCTTAGTTCATATATGGTGCTAGACATTGCTTCCTATAAATAATCCTTAGGTGCTTGCTTAAAGGGTTAGAAAAATCTCTAAGTGCTGGAAAAAAGTTACTAAGTGTTGTAAACTGTGTAACTTCTTCATCATAATCAGTTTTGCTTCTCTTCCTATAGAGGTAGGCTATCCTTGGATGAATCACGTTATCTCTTGGTGTTCTTTTTCCTCTCTATATCTCTTTTATGTTTAATCTCTTAAGTTTACGTGTAATCTTTTATACTTTATTTTATCTTACTTTTCTGTTCAAGTTCTTTCCCTATTTTGTATTTGTGTTTTGTGGTGTTTTTTTGTGTTTCTTGTTATTAGAATTTTATAAAAGAATCAACAATGGTTATACTTATAAGTACCAAACAAAGAGATAAATACAATTAAAGGGAAAAAGAAGTAAGTTGGGAGGTAAATGTTTATATGGAAGAGAGTTTCATGTAGAAAAATATCTAAAAGTGAAAATTTTATAAGCTTTGTCTCCATATCTAATTAAATGCTCTTTCATTCTATCAAGTACTCTACTATATAAAAAAATAATAATTTCTTCTTAGCCTAGCTTCATTACAACCCTATTAAGACCCTGCGATCCTTGTTGAGTTTGTGAAGTGATGAATGATTAGATGATAATCAAATTTGACCTGTCATGTTATATAACTTGAATTGATAGAGACACACTTGTGAGATTAGCCATTGAAACTATTTTAATTATTTGACATCGAATTTTGATTACTCTTGTTCATGGGCTTTTCATGAATACATAATAATTCATTTTGATTTAAATTATGATTTTAACTCTTCTCTTTTACATATTTTGAATTTTTGTGCATAATAGTCAGTTGTAATTAAAGCTCAATTTTGGTAGTGAGAATATTTTGGTTTTAATCCCTTTTTAGTTAGCTTGATAAAGGCTTACTTGAGGACAAACAAGTGTTAAGTTAGGGGTGCTGGTTAATTGTATATTTTAGGTTAATTTGCATATACATATCTCCTTAATTTTGATATAAATATACCCTTTAGCTAGTAATTTTTTTTTATTTTGTAACTACCAAGCATTTACATTTAATTTAGCCTTACTTTGGTTTTTACTAAACTTTATAAGTAAATCAACCAAGAAAAAGATGAAAAGCATGAGTTAAGAAGATTTTGTTTTGGAGGCCATTTGCCTAAGCGAGCCATTCTCGCCTAAGCGAGTCAAAGAAAATTTGGGTATTTCGCCTAGGAGAGTAGGTGAATTATGTGGGACAACATATCTTCCACTCACTGTCTAAGCAATATGAAAGCCCAAATTCAATTTTCATTGCATGTAGATTCGAGGGAACACAAGGGATAGCTAGGAACACCATTTTTAGCACCTCGAAGCTTGATAGCCTATGAGGATTCTCTACAATTTCTTGATTCTATATCATTTTATAAGTTGTAGTGTAGTTATGTAGGGCTAATTTCCTCTTTTTGTTAGGATTGAACAACCTTATTAAGGTTATGACTTTGTAATTTTTTTTTCTTCTTTTTGGAAATTACTTCGAGTTAGTATTTCAATTCTATCTAATGCATGTTTTGTTCAAGAGAATGACTCGTGTGCGTACTTGTGATTTTTGTGTGAACGATAGGTTAAATTGCCTATTATCCTTGATTCTTAGGGATAGGGTCAAGAAGAATAGTCATTAGTACTCGTTTATAATGTTAATTCTATTTTTATTCTCTAAAGGGATCTTCGTCTAGAGATAGAATTTAGACTGAGGGATTGGGTTTGATGAATTTGAGTTTTGATGACTTAGTTGATTCCATAAATGAACTTAATAATTATAAGAACATAATATGAGAGGAGAAGTTTGATCCCTACGCATTTAATTAGTTTATGTTTCTTGTTTGAAATTATAAAAACCCAAGATCATTCTTTTCCATATTTGCAACAATTTCTGTATATATTTTTATGGCAAATTAATGATAATCATTTACTAATTGCCATATAGCTGACAAGTCCATAAGGAAGATACTCCTTATTTGTCGGGTTCGTAACACATACAACACCTAGTGTCATGGCAACATCCCATGATACAACACTAATGGAACCCACCGTATCTGGTATGAAGGCTATATTGATATATTTAAGTTGTGCTTAGTCAATATCCAGGTACACTTAAATCCACCTTATTAGAGATAATTATGCCTATGACAACTTTACTTGTACTTAATAGAAAAGTGATAATACAAGTATCATTAAAAGGAAACTACATTGACTTCTATGAATACCTAACATTCATTATGTATAAGGTACGTTAATTTGATCCCTTATGCTTGAGCTCTGATATCGTATATCGAATTGACTTGAGCGTCAGAGTGTTCTTACAAGTGAAATTAAAATTCGCCCGACAACACTAAGGACATATTAGATAGCATATCGAATTAGATAACATGCTACAAGCCCTCTTAATCTCCACTAAACTTAAGAAAAAAATGAGTGCTCATATAACTAGTATCATTAGATACATACATAGACATGTATACCCACTTACTGGTCAGATCACCACTTAGTTACCAAACAAGAATAAGATTAAATAAAGATAAAAATGAATAAAAATATAGAGGTCAATACTCTATAAATCATTAGTATTGATATTAAATTACAAAGACCGACATAAATAACATGCGTCCAAGTGCCACATAGACATAACCTTCGCGGACCTTAAAAATCCCACAAATTTTCTTCTCCCTTACAATTTTCAACTAGAATTCTCTTCTCTCTTGAAATCCTCCATCCGCATATCAAAGTTTGAGACTTTATTTAACCGTGTCAGAAAATCTCGTTAGTTTGCAACTAGGAAGGAAGGGTGTGAGAAGAATGAAGATTCAGTGCAACGTGTGTGATGTTGCGGAGGCTAAGGTTCTTTGCATTGCCGACAAAGCGGCACGGTGCTGGGAATGTGATGAGAAGGTTCATGCAGCTAACAAACTTGCCACCAAGCACCAAAGGGTTCCTCTTTCCCTCTCTTCCTCTCACATGCCCAAGTGTGACATATGTCAGGTACCGTTTCTTATTGAATAAATCTTTACTTTACTTCCAGAAATTCCCAGCCTACCTACTTTAGTTTTGAATTTCACAAGCTATACCTTTAATCCTTTTCTTTCAGAAACCAGTTACTTTAGTGTCCGTATAGTTTCTGGTTGGAGTTATCTAACTAAGATTGATTAAAAAGTAAGTTTTTGATTTGTTAGTTAACTATAGGCTGGAAAGTATCTCGAATGGTATGGGCGAATCATCATTGATTATTGGATACTGGCGGTTGGTCTAACTTATTTCTATAGTTAGGTTTCCAAAAAGACACTTAGTCGTCAAATTGCTTGTAACCACTTTCAATTTGAGATTGTTCATTTTTAATCAATTATATCCTTAATATCACGATGTAATTAATTAACCACAAGTAATTTTCTGATGTAAAGTGATAGTTTGAAAAGTCATAGCTTAATTGATTGATGTCAAATATTTTTAAGGAACCAAGTGATGGATTCTAAAAAGTAGAATGCTATCAATTTCAGCTAGCAAAGTAAAAGGTTGCTCGTCTTTCATCTTTTTCTCTTTCTTTTCTATAAACTAATGTTTGTTCAAACATTTAAGCTAATAATAACAAAACTTCATATGAAATGTACAAGGTTACTGTTGCTAGCTTTTAACCACTTATTTTGCACAAAAAGTAACGCTTTCTCTTATTATTTATAGAACCATATTCATGGCTATCTTATATGCTTTGGTTGAAATGATCATGTGACTTTGTCTTTTAATCTAATTGGAGGAAAGAATAGTACTAGTAGATAAAGTCTTCATGGCATGTTAAGTTGAGTAGAGTGTGAGTTATTGTAAACCCCTATAATATATCTTCGATTCCTATTGAAACCAAACAAAACATGGTAGATCTTTTCTCAAAAGTGAATTCCTTTCTGGAGCTTTGAAATTTTGTTCTCTTCGCTGGGTTCTTTCATCTTTGGTTCAGCTTGACGTTCTGAGAATTTTGCAGTGAACTATGTTCTATTGCTATAGAAAGAATATTTTTGGTGTTGTTGCAATTATTCTTTTTGAGTAAACCCATTTGAGTTCTATTGCCGTAGAAAGAATTTTGCAGTGAACTATATCCTTTTTGTTGTGTGGGTTGGACATTTTATTCTCATGTTAAAAGCCTCTGTTTAGTTTTTGACTTTACGAAAATTCATTTTAATCCTTTGTTACATTTTTTAAAAAATTGTTTTACACCTAAAAAGAGTAAATTGATCAATGTTTTATAAAGTTAGAGATTGAATGAAGGTATTTAAAATTTTAGGGGCTAAAATGTCATACTCATACAATCTCAAAGATTAAGATAAGTTTACTTTTACCTTTTTTTTAATTTAAATAATAAGATCATTCTTGTCCAGAATCTGGATTTTACATTTTTTTTTAGTATTTTTAAACTTTGTAAAACCACACTTTACAAGTTTTGAGTCTATTGCTGTCATTGTTTCTGAGAAGATTAGGACCTTCTTCATATGTTATGAATCTATATCATTTTGAATAGCTCGTGATGTTCTATTCCTTACAGGAAATGGTTGGTTATTTCTTCTTCCTAGAGGATCGAGCTTTGCTGTGCAGGATTTGTGATGTGGTAATACACACAGCAAATGCCTGTGTCTCGGGTCATCAAAGATTTTTGCTTACTGGTGTAAGAGTAGGGCTTGAAGCTGTAGACCGTGGTGCTTCATCGTCTTCTGTGAAGTCACAGTCTGGGGAGAAAATGTCTGATACTAAATCTTCATCCATCTCAAGAAATGTTTCATCAATGCCCCAGCCATCGAATTTCAATGAATCGTTACCCCTCCAAACGGTAAGAGTTGAGGAGTTTTCACCAACCAAGGTGTCTTGTGCTGGTGGTTATACTGCTGGAAGTGTCTCGCAATGGCCCTTTGAAGAATTTCTTGGGTTAAATGAATTCGGTCGGAATTATGATTATGTGGATAGAACACCCAAGGTATGTTTATATTTGCATAACTTGCCTACTCTAGCCTAGGGTCACATGATCATCAGTTTTGAAGTGTGTCTATCTTTTTAATTTTTTGATTTATGGCTGAGTTAGTGATCTGATAATCAGCTGATCACCCCTTTTACTTTGTATCTCTCCCTCTCTCTCTCTTGTGAAAACTGTGCACATGTATATAGATGCTGGTACAATGCAGTTCTGAACATGCCTACTTATGCTGCAGCAAGTTCCTATGTTTGGTGTTTACAGATAGGATATCATTCATTTATCTCATTGGACTTATTTGGCATGAGCTTTTTAGGTTGTGAATGTGAAGGGAACTTCATTGGAGGCTAATTATATCCACTATGATTGAACAAATGATGGATTAATGCATCATTGGATAGGAAGGTGGGGGGACTTGATAGGAGTAGGACTGGTCTAGTCTTCTGAGGGTAAATTCTCAGTTTATGTGTAATCAGATTATCACTAAACGATGAAGATGAACAAATGTAGCCTCTATAAATGTGTGTTTGCTGACTGCGTTCAAACAGTGAAATTAGATTTGGTCTGCCGAACTGAGGGATTTCATTGATTGATTACAGTAGTGTTTGTGCTTTTCCCTAGAGCTTTACACTTGGAGAACTGCAAGATAATGGGCTACATGAAATACTTTTCTTGGGGGGCATTTGAATGTATATGCCATCGCATCATGTTTTTCTTTTGCATTTGAGAAGTATTTAATCAAATTTATCCTGGACTTGCTTTGTTGTTTCTTTCTTTTCTGAAAGCCAAAATGTAAAAGTTTGGAGATGTGACCTTTGACGAAAAGTTTGTGGGTGTTCATAGGATGTCCAGTTGGATTTTTGCAAGAACTTATTATGAAAATTTTCTAAACTCAAGACTGTAAGCTGAGGGTCAATGTCACGAGAACAGCTTAAAAGTGGTTATACATATTTTACAACACCATGTATTATTGGAAGTTGCTATGCTTTATAATTTAAGGTTTTACACGACAAAATAGTCTTTCAATGTTCTATTTATAAAAACTTTTTACTTTTGATTGTAATTTTATTCAGTTCATCACATTTTCGTGTATTCATTTCCCATGTACTACTAATTACGCTTGCTAAGCTAGGTATGCGTTGTACACCTCCACCTATATTTTGCCCATAGTCATCATTGTTTTGGTTCCATTGTTTAGGATCTCTTCTGCTGAATTTTTGCAGGGTGACAACGGTAAGCTTGGGAGTTCTGATTCTTCTGTTTTTAGGTCTGGGGAAGAGGAAATGGATGATGGTGACTTTTTGAGGCATGTTCCTGATTCATCCTGGACAGTTCCTCAGATCCCTTCCCCTCCTACAGCTTCAGGGTTATATTGGCCGAGAGACTCTCGCTTCACATCTGAAAATATTGTGTTTGTTCCTGACATTTCCTTTTCTTGCGTGCGACAGCCTCTCCATGCTCAGAACAATTCTATTCCTTGAAAACGGTGGAGACATCTATAACTCTGTTAGAGATGGAGCGAGATTCTGAAGCTCTTCCCCCCTTTAGAGCATATGAAGTTAGATATGTCTCAACTTCATCCTGGGACTTCGGAGTAAATCTCTTAACTTTAGATTTGTCATTGAGAGTTTGGCAAAGAAAGTAGCTGTAACTGCAATGTAAAAGGCAAGGCTTCTCATTTGAGTTCGATGTTGTGGCATTTTAACTTGCACCTCTAGGCTCCAACATAGAGATCCTGTTCAATGGAAGCCGACTCATGTAATTGTTTGTTTTTACCCCTAAAGGGTGCCCAGAAGATCTCATTTATATGTGTGATCGTAACATGTGTTATTTTTACAAGTTAGTGGCAAGAAAGTACAGATACTTCAATCTTGTTAAGGTGAAAAGTTAAGCACCATTCTTTCTGTATTTTTTGGTACTCGTTAATTAAATAATTTACACTTAAGGTGGTATGTATTGAAATCCCTTTACTTCTACTAAAAGAGGTGATCTCATTATGTGAATATTTCCTCCGGATTGTTTCCTACAGACATGTGGTTAAACTCAAAATACCAAATCTTATTGCGTAAAATGTTATGATATATTCTAATTCTAAAAGAGAATAGTCTTAAAAGTATCTGAAGAACTATACTTTCTTGCCATTTTTAGTATAATGTTATTTAAAGTGACCTACTAAAAATAAGGTGGTTCTTAATTGAGTATGATGGTCACTAACCTTATCCTTACTTTCTAACTACTTTACCTCTAGACCATATGTAGAGAGGAATAGAGAAGTATTATTGGAGATAGTCCACCGGGTAGAGTCCTGAACCACCTTCTATAAGGCACTCATTCATTGCAGTTGCCGTGACTTATCCGGCTCTAGTAAACTTGAGAGCGCCCATGGATCACCTGGCGACATTCTCCTCCCACCTGATGTGCAAGCCCTTTTCAGCCACATTAAAGAAAGTTGGATTGTAATGTCCTCTTCTAATTCGAGTGGCACTATCAAGAATTTCAATGAACTGAAAGATAAGTTTGTCACCCAGTTCTGAACTAGTCGGACAACCCATAAAACCTCGGTGTGCTTGGAGAATTTATGCCAACACAAAAATGAAACCTTGAAGCAATTCATGACCAGATTCCACACAAATGTGATACATGTCCCTAATCTGACCTCCGAAGTGACCCTACATAGCATTTTCGCCAATGATAAACTAAGGAGGTTTTATAATCTTTGGCCAAAAAGCCGTTGGTAAACATGGATAAGTTACGAATAAGAGCTGTGAAGTACATCACCATGGAGGAAGTAAAGTCAACCCGTAAAGAGGTTCAGGGGAGTACTAAGTCTAGCTCCAAATGACAAAGATCCTAAGCAATTCGAAGGAAATAACCGCCCCAGACGGGAAGGTAAGGCCGTGACCTATAATTTTCCTGGATATGATAACTTCACACCTGTTAATGCTAGGAAGAGGCACATTCTAAATAAGATCTACCACACGGACCTGGCCTGACTACCACCACCTAAAGAAACCTCTTAAAGAGCAAAGTCCTGAGTTTCACACATTGCACAACCACACCATAGAGGGCTACTTGTCGTTCCGAAACCAAATTAAGCATCTCAATAGGTAGGGGCATTTAGGTTGATTCGTGGATCAATGACAGAAGCAAGGTCTTTTCCGCTTGGATAATCACAAACTAGAGTAAAGAAGAAAGGACAAGAAGCCCCCGAAGCAGGAATAGTCTCGATCCTGGCCACTTTCTGTTACACCTCAAATGGGCTCTAGCATAACAGCTAACACTAGGCCCAAGAGAATGACCATGAGACCCAAATGGTTTAATGATTTTATTTAAAGGTTGTATTTAAAGATTTTATTTAAAGTGTGTTTTCTTATTTTTTAGAAGCCCAATTAGTTTTAGGTCATAGTTATCCTTTTCCTCAAGAAATGTTACCCTATATAATGTTAGTAATAAGATATGAACAATATTCTGGTATTCAGTAGATTTTCGTTCATTTATTTTCAAAAGTTGTAGTTATCTCTTTCCAGTAATCCAATAGCTAACTTAATCATAGTAGTAGAACCTATCATTTTGGTGCTTTCATTTACCTCCTCATGCTTATTAAACCCACCTCTAATAAAGATTTGGAGGAGCTTCTCTAGGGCATTTCCGATAAGATTGGTCTTTTACAGACCCAACTTGATAATCAATGACATATCCAAGAAAGCCGGCACCAAAACCTCCATCAAATGATGGACTCTAGCCGTGAGTCAATGACCAATTTTTTGGGAAGTCTTTTGGAGCAAATTTCCTCCCTACAGATCAACCTTTGGCTCACGGTTTTATTTCTTCCCCTTCTCCATCTCCCCCTTTAACCATAACTTTCCTAGCTTCCACTAACAGTCCCATAGTTATTCTTTTTTCTATTCTGCTTTCTAGCACTGTGTCTTCTCCTACGAACCCTATTCTAACGAGACCCCTTGTAACATCCCAAAAATTTAAGTAGAACTAATTAATCAGAGTAAATAAATAGAACAATTATAGAAAATAATTATTTGATACCCTATACAGGTAGAAAAATTAATCATGGAATCCTTGAGTTAATACGGCGAATACAACGATTACTGTTGTTGTTTAATTGACGAATGATGTACGAGCAGAATATAGAGACGGGCCCAACGGGCCGGAAAACATTTGATAAATATTGGGAATGAATGTTTATGTCCCAAAGATGAGCTAGAATTAATTTGAGTGTCATGGAATTTATTGTGAATTATTTAGGATTTATCGACGTCGTTTAACATCAGAAAATGACCGATTTGGGCAACGGGCCTCAATTGGGCCTCAAAAATTCACTAACCCAAAAATAATTATTGAGTATTAGAAAACACTCAAATAAATATTTTAAACCCAAAAATAAACCCAGAAAAATTTATAAATAATTAATAAGACGTACAGGGGCCCCAAGCGACCAAAACGCTTCATTTTCAAGCCAAAACGCAATGAATTTCACCTAATTAAATGAGCTGACCATGAATGATATATGGGGTTGTTCCCATCAGATTTCTAGGCCCAAGATGATGAATTGCTAAAAATTTGGGCCTTGGAGCCAAAAATTGTGTTTGAATATGTATTTCAGGTTGCATAATTTTGATAATGACAAAGAGATCAAAAAGCAATTGAAGAATCATGGCAAAGAGAACAAGTGTTTATAAAAGAACACTTAAAAGAGAAAAATAGAGAAAACAAACATTAGACCTGCAAAAACACGAAGCCTAATCGATTACAGGACCTCTTGTAATCGATTACTGAAGTTCTGTCAAACACCTAATCGATTACCTCATCAAAACTAATCGATTATGAAGCCTCTATTTGTCACCTAATCGACTGCACCAAGGAAACAAATCGATTACCAAGCTGTGAAAAAGAATTAAAAGCATCAGGTGCATATGCTAATCGATTACAAGGATGACACAATCGACTACCAATGTTCTATAAGGCCACTAATCGATTACCGCTAAAGAACTAATCGACTACAGAGTTTCTTTTTGTGTAATAATCGATTGCACATGAGTCATAATCGATTACCATGCTGCGTAACACAATTAAATGCATCAGGTGCCACTCACAATCGATTACAGAGTAAAGAACAATCGATTAGCAAGGTTCTGTCTCTTAGCTAATCGATTACGTGATAAAATCTAATCGACTACCTGTTCAATTACACTGAAGAATTCAAAGTGTAATTGATTACAGCTCGAGGCCTAATCGATTACACTAGTGCCAGAATTTGGGGAAAGCATTTTTTAAGTGGGAAACCAGCTCATTTCTCCATTGTCACTCCAATGCCCATACTATACAACGGCTCTGAAGACTTTGGGGCACCTCTCCAAGGCCTATAAATGCAAGACTCATTCAAGCTTCTCATGCATCCAAATCCATCAAAGGGAAATCAAATCTTGTGCCTTGTGAGTTCTATTTCTTTGTCTAGTTTCATTTTCTGAAACTTAAAGCTTATATTTGTAAATCCTCTCTTGTGGGAGTTAGAAATTGTGTGAGCCTTCATTTGTTCATCTACTCTATTAAGAGAGTTTATTGATTGTAAAACCAAACATCAAAACACCAAGTTTATTCACTCTAGGTTGAATGGTCACAAAGGTTGGGGTTCAACCTTTGGGTATTGAGAGTTTGAGAGATTGGGTGGGTTGCCCTTGTGCTAGTGAGGATTGGGTTCTTGAGTGTGGGACACTAGGAAGCTGCAATTGCTCATAGCTTGTATCTTATAAACTTCAATAGTGGAAATCCTTCAAGTGGGTTGCTTGAAGGCGAGACGTACACCAGGTTGGCGGAACTCGTTAAATTGCTTTGCAAGCTTTTCTTCCCTACTCTCTTGCATTTACTTATCGTACTTAATTGGTATATTGATTTGATTGTGATATTATTGCTTGAACTTGAGTAACTAGGCTAAGTTAAAGTGTTGCACACCAAGTGTTTGATAAATTGCCTTAGCAACATTTGCACACTTTCTCATATTGATTCTTGCTATACACTTGTTATTTCTTACATACAAACATACTTAGTGAAAAAGAAATCAATTTCAAAGGCATTCCAATTAAAAGTTTTAAAACTCAATTCACCCCCCTCTTGAGTATTAAGGCCACTTGAACAACAAGTGGTATCAGAGCTTGACTCTTGGTAGATCAAGCTTAATAGATTTAAGAGAAAAATGGCCTCTAATTCTCTAAATCTTTTTCTTGAGGGTGGTGCCACAAATAGACCTCCTGCTTTCAATGGGGAAGGTTATGCTTTTTGGAAAGAAAGGATGAAAATTTTTGTACAATCTATTGATCTTAAAGTTTGGAATGCAATTGAAAATGGTCCTTTCATACCCATGCATATTGTAGATGGTAAACAAGTAGAAAAATTGATGGATGATTGGACTAGCGATGAAGAAAAGAAAGTCCAATATAACTATAAAGCTAAAAATCTAATCACTTTAGCTTTAGGCCCTGGTGAATTCTTTATAGAGTAGTTACATGTAAATCCGCCAAGGATATGTGGGATACCTTACAAATAACCCATGAAGGTACAAGTGATGTCAAAGACTCTAAGATTAGTACCTTAACTAGTCAGTATGAAAGCTTTAGACTAAATTCTGGAGAAACAATTGTTGACAAAAGAGGTTCACCCTTATTATAAATCATCTCTTTACTCTTGGCAAGACTTACACTAACAAAGAACTTATTCATAAAGTGTTAAAAAGTCTCACCAGGGAATGGCAACCTTTAGTTATCGCCATTAAACAATCTCCTAGCATCAATGAAATGTCTCTTGCTACACTATTCAGTAAGTTACAAGAACAGGAACAAGAGTTGAAAGAATTAAGGATGGTGGAAGAGGAAGAAAAATCTTCCAAGAAGAAAGGTCTAGCTCTCAAGGCCACTTCTATCAATGAAGAAGAATCCGGTAGTGAGCTTGATGAAGAAGAAGAGTTTGGACTATTTGTGAAGTGTTTTGGAAAGTTTATGAGAAACAAACGCTTCCAAAAGAGCTTCAAACCTCAAGGTAAGAAACCAATTTCAAATGAAAATTCTTCCTCACCAAATTGCTTTGAGTGTGGTAAGGAAGGCTACTTCAAGGTGGATTGTCCAAATCTCAAGAAGAAGAACAAAGAGAAAAGAGGAAGAAGAAGAGCTTACATTGCTTGGGATGAAAATGAGATAAGTAGCTCGGACGAATTCGAAAACGAGAAAGTCAATCTATACCTCATGGCTAATCATCAAGATGAAGATGATGAGGTAAGTCTCCTTGACTTAGATAGAAATGAATTTCTAGATGCATTTGAGGAATTGTATGACAAGTTTGTTAAAATCTCAAACAAGTATAAGTTATCTAGGAAATGTGACATCCTAGAAATGTGACATCCTAGAAACTAAGGTTTTAGACTTAAATAAAACCTTAGAAAAGTTTACAAATGGTAGAGATAATTTGATGTATTACTTGGAAATCAAAGATGCATGTTTGACAAAACCGGATTAGGATACAATTCTACCAAAAAGGAAAAGCATTACAAAAACTTCTTTGTACCACCTAGAAAATCTTCATCACTATTCACTAAATGCAATCATTGTGGTGCTAAAGGAAATAATGTTTTAAATTGTCATATTAGAAAGCTTGGACCAAAAGTGGTAAGAAAGGTGTGGATTCCCAAAGGGACACTAGCACAAGCTAACCAAAATGGACCCAACATAAAATGGGTACCAAGTTCTCTAAACTAATTTTATTTTATAGGTATGCTTCAAGGCAAGCAACACCCATTGGTACTTGGATAGTGGGTGTTCAAAGCTCATGACGGGAGATATGAGCAAATTCACAACATTCACTCCCAAAAGAAAAGGAAGCGTCATTTATGGGGATAATACCAAAGGAAAAATACTTGGTATTGGAAACATTGGTAAAGATTCCTCTACTTCAATTAGTGATGTATTATATGTTGAAGGACTCAAACATAACTTGCTTAGCATAAGTCAATTATGTGATAAAGGATATAGAGTATTATTTGAGTCTAAGTGTTGTATAATTGAAAATAAGTTAAACAAGGAAGTTAAGTCTGTTGGTAAAAGAATTGATAATATTTACATGATTGATGTTGATAGTTTGTCTTCAAATGATGTGTAATGCTTCATGACTAGAGAGGATGAATCATGGTTATGGCATAGAAGAATAGCACATATACATGTAGACCATCTAAACAAACTTGTTTCTAAAGAATTAGTAATTGATTTGCCAAAGCTCAAATTTGAAAATAAATTTTATGATGCATGTCAAAAGGGAAAACAAGTAAAGGCATCTTTTCATGCTAAAAACATTGTTTCTACTCAAAGGCCTTTACAACTTTTGCACATGGATCTATTTGGACCTTCCAAAATCAAAAGCTTTAGTGGTAATTACTATGGTCTAGTAATTGTAGATGACTATTCAAGATATACATGGACCTTGTTTCTTGCTCACAAAAATGAAGCATACCATGCATTTAAGAAACTAACCAAGGTTATCCAAAATGAACAAAATTCAAAGATTGCATCCATTAGAACCGATCATGGGGGAGAATTTGAAAACTAATCTTTTGAAAAGTTTTATGAAAAACATGGTATTGAACACAATTTTTTAGCTCCTAGAACTCCACAACAGAATGGAGTGGTTGAAAGGAAAAATAGATCTTTGGTTGCAAGAACCATGTTAAATGAAAATAACATTGCAAAATATTTTTGGGCCGATGCGGTAAATACCGCTTGTCACGTGATGAATAGATGTTTGATAAGGCCTATTCTAAAGAAAACTCCCTATGAACTTTACAAAGGAAGAAAACCAAACATTTCCTATTTTCATATATTTGGATGCAAATGCTTTATACTTAACAATGGAAAGGATAATCTAGGAAAGTTTGATGCTAAAGCTGATGAGGCAATCTTTCCTGGATATTTATCATCAAGTAAATCTTATTGAGTATTTAACAAGCAAACAAATACTATTAAAGAATCAATTCATGTGAAACTCAATGAAAATAGCCATAACTCCCTGAGAAAGGAAGATTTTGATGATCTTGTAGGTACTTTCCAAGAATTGAACTTGGATGACAAAGAAAAAGACAACAAAGAAGGAGACACAACACAAAGTATGGAAGCTAAACAAAAAGAATGGATCACCTCAAAAGACCATCCATTAGACAACATCATAGGTGATATAACAAAAGGTGTAAGTACCCGACGCTCCTTCAATACTTACAATCATCTAGCGTTTGTATCTTAAATTGAACCTAAAACCATTGATGAAGCTATTATTGATGAACATGGATGTTGGCCATGCAAGAGGAGCTAAATCAATTTGAAAGAAATGAAGTTTGGGAATTAGTGCCAAAACCCAATGATCACCAAATAATAGGTACTAAATGGGTGTTTAGAAATAAACTTGATGAAAATGGTATAATCACTAGAAACAAGGATAGGCTAGTAGCTAAGGGATACAATCAAGAAGAAGGCATAGATTATGTAGAAATGTATGCACCCGTAGCTAGGCTAGAAGCTATTAGATTATTGTTAGCCTTTGCATGTTGTAAAGATTTAAATTGTACCAAATGGATGTCAAGAGTGCTTTCTTAAATGGATATATTCAAGAAGAAGTATATGTTGATCAACCTCCAGGTTTTGAAAACTATCAATTTCCAAATCATGTTTTCAAACTAAGAAAAGCATTATATGGTTTAAAACAAGCTCCAAGAGCTTGGTATAAAAGATTGAGCAAATTTCTTTTGAAAAACAATTTTGAAAGAGGAAAGGTTGATACAACATTATTCATTAAGCATAAGAAGAATGACATACTATTGGTGCAAGTATATGTAGATGATATCATTTTTGGTGCTACTAATGAATCACTTTGCAAGGAGTTTGCTAAGTTAATGCAGGATGAATTTAAAATGTCTATGATGGGAGAACTTATATTCTTCCTTGGGCTACAAATTAAGAAAACCAAAGAAAGTGCATTCATTAGTCAATCTAAATATTGCAAGGAGTTGCTTAAGAAATTTAACATGGACAAGGTAAATGAAATTGCCACACCTATGGGCACTTCATGTTATTTGGATAAGGATGAGAAAGGTAAGGATGTAGAACTCATAAAGTATAGAGGTATGATTGGATCCTTACTTTACTTAACCGCTAGTAGACCGGATATCATGTTTGCTGTTTGTATGTGTGCAAGATACCAAGCATGCCCAAAAGAATCACACCTTACTGCTGTAAAAAGAATAATGAAATATTTGGTTGAAACTCAAGATGTTGGTTTATGGTACCCCAAAGGGGTTGAATGCACTCTTGTTGGATATTCTGACTCTGATTTTGCAGGATGTAAACTTGATAGGAAAAGCACTAGTGGTACTTGTCACTTGCTTGGTAGTTCTCTTGTATCTTGGCATAGCAAGAAACAAGTGAGTGTTACATTATCAACAACTGAGGCAGAATAAGTTACAGTTGGTAGTTGTTGCGCTCAAATCCTTTGGATGAGACAACAACTCCTAGATTTTGGTGTTATGTTAGACCATGTGCCTCTAAAATGTGATAAAACAAGTGCCATTAACATTTCAAAGAATCCTGTGATGCATTCTAGAACCAAACATATTGAGATTAGACACCATTTCATTAGGGATCATGTGTTAAAGGGTGATTGTGTGCTTGAACATGTTGAAACCTCTAAGCAATTAGCTGATATCTTCACCAAACCACTTGCAAAGGACCAATTCATACACATAAGAAGAGAGTTAGGAATATTAGATATTTCAAATTATGTTTGTATATTGATTGACGTTGATGATTCTTTGACTTGTGATATATTTGATAAATAAAAATTGGCTGAATAATGAGATGAGTATGATTTATTCCATGAAAATTGAGTCCCTGATGCCTTTGTGACTAAAGAACATGTGTTTTTAAGCAATTCTGGGCTGTCATAATCGATTAGGTAGCTTCATCCAATCGATTAGAATCATTTTGTCCTTCACATAATTGATTAGATAACCTCAGCTAATCGATTAGAAACTTCCAGATAATCGATTAACACTCATGCCAAATCGATTAGTGACGTTCCGTCTTCCAACTAATCGATTACATACTCCTCCTAATTGATTTCCAAGGTTCTGTTTTTAATGAAATCGATTACCAACCTAGCCCAATCGATTAGAACACCTGACGATTCAAATTCTGAAAGGGTGTAATCGATTACGAGTAACCCCTTAATCGATTACGAGTGTATCAAAAAT
Source organism: Clitoria ternatea (assembly GCA_037962975.1). Lineage (NCBI taxonomy): Eukaryota > Viridiplantae > Streptophyta > Magnoliopsida > Fabales > Fabaceae > Clitoria > Clitoria ternatea. The sequence continues at coordinate 187,408,584 of CM075669.1, forward strand.
GTGACTTCTGCAGAATCCAAGTAAAAATCATTGGCCCAATCAACACTCACCTCTTTAAACCCTATTTCTCATCTCTAAACCCTATTTTTACCCTATAAATAACCCCTCCTTCACCTCTTCTACCTCACACCTCAAATACCTTTCCTCCCTCCAATCTCTCAAATTTTCCAAAGACCCCTCACTCTCTTCATCTTTTCTTCTCCATTCTCACAATGTCTTCCTCTAGGAATGTGAAAAGAGCTAGGTCCTCACTTGCCCAAACCAATAACCCCATTGATTTTTCAAGGTTCTTTACCAATCCTGGAGACCTCCAAAACTTCATCCAAAAATTTCTCTAAAAAGGATATCATCTCCCCTCACTACATCAATGCTGAAATCTTTGACCATCCCAACTTCACCTTCACTCACTCTCTCCACCACTACAATCTTTTTCCCTTCCTCACTCTCAAAGAGGATGTATACTATCCAGAACTCATGCGAGTCTTTTTTTGCAATTTAAGGCTCGTTGATGGATTACTTGAGGCTAGAGTCAAGAATGTGACTCTAAGGATCACCAAATCCCAACTAGCTGAAATCACACAACTTCCCTTCTTCGATGCTGAGTTTGCTGGTGGAAATCCGGAGGATGAATGGGACTTCAATGCCATCACTGCTCGTCAATCCCTTTAGAAAACTGACCGTGCCCGGAGCAATCACAAATTGGTAGGCCATCTCACTATCAATAACCGCCTCCTTCACTTCTTCTTGGTTAAACTTTTGGTCCCTCATGGTGGTAATTATGCCTTGGTTGAAGAAGATGATGTGCTCTTAATGTAGGCTATGAAAAATGAGAAAAAAATTGATTGGATTTAGCTGTTGAAGTTGCATATGCTCAAGGCCAAGGATCAACAAAAGCTTCCTTATGCCATCCTTCTCACAAAAATTTCAAAGCTTTTGGTGTTGACCTTGCTGGGGAACTTTCTGAGAAAATACCTCCAAAAGCATGCATTGGCACCCATCATCTCACCAAGATGGGTATCATCTATGTCAATGGAGCTTTGCTCTCTAAGATGGAAGGCATTCATGCCAACATTCCCTTTGAAGCTCCAGCCAATGATCCTGCCCCTCCTCCTCCTGCAACTCAAGAAACACAAGGTGAACTATCTGCTCCCGTTTACCCTTTCACCTTTCTCTATGCTTATCTCAATCAGCGTTTTGAAAGAATTGACAACACTCTTCAATAATTTTAAATGACCGAGCAACAACATTTTGAGCTCATGGAGCAACGTTGTGAGGAGCTCTTAAACAAAATTTCTAAAATGCATTTCTTTAATCTGGATAATTAGATCCTTCTTGTTTTGTTATGTTTGTTTCCTTTTGTCATGCAATTTCTATTTTGTAATTTGCTTTTGTAATTTCCTTTATCAATGAATGAACTTTTCCTTTTCTTATATCTCTATATGTGTTTTTGATGATTACAAAAGGGGAGAAAAATTAGCATTAGTGTTCATCTTTTATAACCAAATAGCAAATGGCAATCAAGAAGTAGAGTAATAACAAATGATTAATCATCAAGTGGATTAATAATAAATGATTAATGATAAGTGCTTTATAACACAATAAAATAGATCTAGTTTGCTTAGGATTTTAATCATTATGCACTGTATTTCCTTTATTTATTGAGATTTTTGCTTTCTTTCCACTCTATTCTACTTGGGTATGTTATTTTGTAGGAAATAAGGTAATAAAGGGTCAAAAACAAGAGAAAAACGACCATAAAATGATAAAGAAACAAGAAGAACAAGCCCAAAGTAGAAAGAACTCTCTTTTTATGCTGAATTCTGACTCAGAATGCTGAAATCCGACTCAGAATGTTAAAATCCGACTCAGAAATGACCAAATCCGAGTGGGATGACTGAGAAAGGACCAAATCCGAGTGGAACGACTCAGAATGGAGCATTGCCGAGTGGAATACTTCACTGTTAGAGCCAAATCTGAGTGGAAAGATCCCTGTCAAAGCCATTCCGAGTGATAAATGGCTGACTCGAGTAAAGGACCAATGTTGAAATGGAATAAGTCTTGGTTGGAGGTGATTCCGAGTGGAAACTTTCTCGACTGCGTCCATTCCGAGTAAAAAAAGGAGACTGACCTCCAATAAATATGTCCAAAGCTATTCTCCGAGTAAAAGGATTACTGATTGAAGTGAATCCGAGTGGGAGTTTTCTGGTTGCAACGAATCCGAGTGAAAAGCTGTTCTGAGTGAAAGGATTCCGAGTAGAAGAGGCCACTGAAATGAATAAATGCTGACTAAAGAGGAATCCGAGTGGTCTCACTCAGAGAAAATGGCATTCTCAAGCAGAACAAAGCATTTCCGAGTAAATCTTAGCAAGGAAGGAAAAATCCGACCGGAAATGAATCACACTCGGGCAGACTCTCAAGTTTCACACTGAGCCCGAGTGAGAAGTCTCCAAGGAAAGCACATCCGAGTGAGTTGGGTCAGAAAGATGCATTTCCGAGCAAAGCAAAGGCTCACACATAAGAAGAAATTCAATCAGTCAAATTCCAACCCTTCAAGTGCAAGTTCCTGAGTAAAAGTGAAGGCCATTCCGAGTGATTTGATTGACGACTGAAGTCAATTCCGAGTGGAAATCAACTCGGACTCCCAAATGAAGGTGTGATTTTACCATTTGAATGTGACCGAGTGTATTCCTGAGAAATCCGAGCAAGGTCTCTCTCCGAGTGGTTCAAATTCCATAGACATAGCCGAGTGAAACAGTGAGCAGACTTCCCAATCCTGAGTGAGCCACTTTCTAGTCGGTTCCGAGTCACTTTTTAAACAGTTCCGAGTGAATCACTTTTCACTCGGTTCCGATTCACTCTGCAATCAGTTCCGAATGAACTCCATGAACCTGAGCCGAGTGAATGGTTTCAGTCGGTTCCGAGTCCTCCTGCATTCAATTCCGACTGAATGGCTCAATCAGAAGTTACTCTTCAGTCACTCTTCACTCGTCCTTTCATCCAGCTTCATCACCAATTGGTTCTTCCACAAACACCGACTCCTTCCATCTCTTCTAAACACCGTCCCAAACCAACACCGTCCCATCCACTTTGAACACCGGCTCCATCCACCACACCGTCCAGCAACTCTGTCCCTCAAACCAACACCGCCCAGACTCTTCTCCTCAAACCAACACCGCCCAGACTCTTCTCCCCAACCAACACCACCCAGACTCTCCTTTCTATCCACAACACCGTCCAACAGTACTCTCTACACCGCCCAGCAACCCACTCAACACTTTCCTCTCCACACCGTACAAATCTCCATCCAACAGCAACTCCTCTCCACGCTGTCCAGTTTGCACCCACACCGTCCAGCACTCAACAAACCACCCTCCAGTAAGCTTTCACTCGGATTTGTGGGAAAATAACATTTTTCCACTCAGAATTTCATCATTCTGCACCAATCATCACTAAAATCCAAGCACCGAATTATTGGAAATATTAAAATATGCAAATTGGAAACAAGTTGGCACAGTTGGAAATCACATGCACCGAAAGTTTCTTCCACTTGCAATTTGAATGTGTTTTCATAGCTAGAATCCTCCATCCATTTGCCTATAAAAGCAGCAGCAACCCATCAGCAAAATCAATCATCTCTTCCCATCAATTACCATCAGCTTCATTCTATTTTCTTTTCTTTTCTTCGTTACTTTCTCTCTTTTTCTCTTTCGTTTTCTTCTTTTCCATTTTTCTTTCTCTGTTCGTTTTTCTTCTCTTTCTTTTTATTTTCTTTTCTTTCTTTTATTTTGTAAGAGTGTGAGGGCTGTAAAAGTGAGAATTTAAATTTGTAATTGGTGGAGAATATTGCAACAAGGAATTACAGTGGTAAATTATTCTGAGCTTTTGGAGAAACCCGTAAGTCTTTATTTTTACCATGTCTTGTATGTTTTATTTTTCCATTATTTATATGAATTTGAATTATTTCATGAATAGATAAATTAATTATCTTGGGATAAAGGGGGTATGATAATATTTTATTTTAATGTTATTTTGACTTGGAATTAAATAAATTTCTGTTTTCCATTTAGTTCAATTATGCTCAATGCTTTTAGTAATTCCTAACAAGAACCTAAATGATAAAACTGTATACTTACGGGTATATTAGTAAGTTTAGGTAATAAATAGAATCGAGAGATTTATTTTTACCAGAAAGCTTTGAACTAAACCTAAGATTTTTACATAAAATAAAGTCTTAATCCCCCGAAATCCCAAGATATTCTCAACTCTGATTTTTAAGTGTCAAGTAAATTTTATTTTTATATTTATTCGTATTCTGTGCAACTTTAATTTGTGCTTTATTTTATAAAAATCTTAAAAATCAATTGTATGGATAATTAAATTTCAATATACTGGTACTTTGAACACAGTCTCTGTGGAGAACGTTAATCTTTTATATTACGCGACATAACCCGTGCGCTTGCGGGCCCTGTCAAGTTTTTGGCGCCGTTGCCGGGGACTGTTGTCCCTCAAATATCGGTAATATTGAAATTCGATTAGATCATACTTGTTAATATTTTTATTGTTATTTTTTATTTTTATTTTTATTTTCCTTGTAATTTTGTATTTTGTTCTATATTCTGTGTATATGTTGTTGTTTTATTTTTGTAATTGTTTGTTTTATTTGTCATTTATTTTCTATTTATGCGACGAAGCCGTAGTGTCGATCTAAACTGAGGATTTGACCCTGAGATAGAACGTACCCTTAGAGCTTTGAGAAAACAACAAAAACAACAAAAAGAACAAAAAGAAAAACAAATGGCAGACCAACACAGACCCTTAAGAGATTTTGCCGCTCCAAGGTCAAATGGAAGAGGATCTAGCATCCTTAGACCCACAGTAGAGGCTAACAATTTTGAATTGAAGCTTTCACTACTCTCAATGGTTCAACAGAACCAATTCGGAGGATTACCCTCCGAAGATCCAAACCTTCACCTTCAAATCTTTCTTGAATACTGTGACACCCTGAAGATGAACGGAGCCACCAATGATGCCATTCGCTTAAGACTTTTCCCTTTCTCCTTAAGAGATAAAGCGAGAGCGTGGTTATACTCTCTTCCTGAAGGATCCATCACGACTTAGGAACAATTGTCCAGTGCTTTTATCAATAAATGGTACCCAAGGAACAAGACTGATGTGCTGAGAAAACAAATCATAAATTTTTCACAAAAAGATGATGAATCCTTATATGAAGCCTAGGAGAGATACAGAGAGTTACTAAGAGAATGTCCTCACCATGGGATAGAAAGGTGGTTGACAATCCATATTTTCTATAATGGACTAACTTCCACACAAAAGATCTCTTTAGATGCTGCAGCTGGAGGAGCCTTCATGAGTAAAAATGTTGATGAAGCTGAGAACCTGATTGAGGAAATAGCTCAAAATACTCACCAATGGAACTCTGAGAGAGGAATACCTTCTAAAACACCGGGTAAGTACTCTATTGATGCTCTTTCCCTACTTTCTGCTAAAGTTGAAGCATTAACATTAAAACTTGATAAAATAGGGTCAACAGGTGCTACTAATATTGTTTGTGAAGTTTGTGGTGTTTCAGGACATGGAGCTACAAACTGCCATTTAGCAATGACTCCTAATCAAGAACAAGAAATGCATCAGGTGGATGCTATTGGAAACTATGGGGGAAATTATCAAGGTAACTACAGACCTCCACAAGGTCCACTTGGCTTCCAAAATAGGCCACCTTAATTCCAAAGTAACTACAAACCTCAACAAGGAACCTATATTCCACAAAAATCAAAGCTAGAATCCTTGATGGAGACATTTGTAGCTACTCAACTTAAACAAAATGATGAATTCTCTGATGCAATAAAAATCTTGGCTTCAAAAGTGGACTTTCTTGCCACTCACAACAAAATACTAGAAAATCAAATTGCCCAACAAGCCTCCTATTCTCAAAGAACACTGGGAACATTTCCTGGAAAACCAGAGGCTGGACCATCTAACCAAACCATGGCTGTCACTCTTAGGAGTGGTACTCAATACGATGGGCCAGTTGACAAGACTGCAAAGGAGGAAAAGAAAGTGGATGAATCTTCATCCCATCCAGTGATTGAAGAAGAGAAACCACGAGAAAAGAAGGAGGAGGTTAAGCCATATCAACCTCCCATTCCATTTCCTCAGCGCTTAGCCAAAGCAAAGTTGGACAAACAATTTGGTAAGTTTCTTGATGTTTTAAAGAAATTGTATATTAATATTCCTTTCACAGATGCTTTACAGCAAATGCCTACATATGCAAAGTTCCTGAACGACATTCTGTCCAATAAAAGAAGACTGGAGGAAGATAGTATAATTGCACTTACTGAAGAGTGCAGTGCTCTAATTCAAAAGAAAGTTACACCCAAGCTCCAAGATCCAGGTAGTTTCTCTATTCCTTGCATGATTAGTGACATGAATATAGATAAAGCATTGTGTGATTTAGGAGCGAGTGTGAGTTTAATGCCATTATCTGTTGCTGAAAAGTTAGGATTGGGTGAACTAAAACCTACTAGGATGTCTTTACAATTGGCTGATAGATCTGTAAAATATCCTGTAGGAATTTTAGAGGATGTTCCTATTAAGATAGGAAAATTTTTTATACCTGCTGACTTTGTTGTGCTTGAAATGGACGAAGATTCTTTGATTCCTACTATTTTAGGCAGACCATTTTTAGCAACTGTAGGTGCTGTGATCGATGTCAAGAATGGTAAGTTGTCTCTAACTGTTGGAGACCAAAAGGTTGATTTCAACTTGAAAAATGTTTTAGAAAAACCTTATAATGATGTTTGTTGTACTGTGGATTTTGTCAAACAAGTGGTAAAGGAAACAACCCTTCCTAATGACCCACTTAAAACTATTTTCATGATTGAGCTGACAGAAACATCTGATTGCTCTGAGGCCCCACATGACACTGAGGTCATGTGTGACAAAGTGGTAAGCCCCAATGTGGAATTAAAACCTTTACCAGCTTCTTTAAGGTATGAGTTTCTTGGCCCTAATTCCACATATCCTGTGATTATTAATGCTGAATTGAATCCATCTGAAACTAAAAAACTTTTGAAACAACTTAGGTTGTATAGAAAGGTAATAGGTTATACAATGGATGATATCAAAGGGATTAGCCCTTCTCTTTGTATGCACAGGATTACTATAGAAGATGAAAGTAGGCCCACAGTAGAACCACTTAGGAGATTAAATCCTAAAATGCAAGAAGTGGTTAAAAAGGAAATTTTGAAATTGCTTGATGCTGGAGTCATATATCCTGTTGATAGTAGTAAATGGGTAAGTCCTGTCCATGTGGTGCCTAAAAAGGGGGGAATAACTGTGATTGAAAATGATAAACATAACTTGATTCCTACTAGGATTGTCTCTGGTTGGCGCATGTGCATTGATTATAGGAAGTTAAATAGCGCCACGAAAAAAGATCATTTTCCCCTCCCTTTTATTGATCAGATGCTTGAAAGACTTGCGAAACACTCTTATTTCTGTTATTTGGATGGGTATTCAGGTTTTCATCAAATTCCCATTCATCCATCTGATCAAGAAAAGACTACCTTCACTTGCCCTTATGGGACTTATGCTTACAGACGTATGCCTTTTGGTTTATGTAATGCACCTGCGACTTTTCAAAGGTATATGCAAGCAATTTTTTTTGATCTTATTAAAAATATGATGGAAGTCTTTATGGATGATTTTTCAGTGCATGGTTTGGATTTTGATAATTGTTTAACAAATTTGTGCCAAGTCTTGCAGCGTTGTGAAGAAACCAATTTGGTTCTAAATTGGGAAAAATGCCATTTTATGGTAAGAGAAGGCATAGTTCTTGGACACCTGGTGTCTGAGAGAGGTATAGAAGTTGATAAGGCTAAAGTGGAAGTGATTGAAAAATTGCCTCCACCCACAAATGTGAAAGGTATTCGGAGTTTTCTTGGACATGCAGGGTTTTATCGCAGGTTCATTAAAGATTTCTCCAAGATCACAAAGCCTCTTACAACTCTTCTGGGTAAGGATGTGCCTTTCAATTTTGATTCATCTTGTATGGAAGCTTTTTGCAGGATGAAGCAAGCTCTAATCTCTGCCCCCATCATACAACCACCTGATTGGAAACTCCCATTTGAGCTGATGTGCGATGCGAGTGATTATGCAGTGGGGGCTGTGTTGGGGCAAAGAAAGGATAAAAAGCTCCATGTAATTTATTATGCCAGCCGGACGTTAGATGATGCTCAGGTAAATTATGCTACAACTGAAAAAGAACTGTTAGCTATTGTCTTTGCTTTTGATAAATTTAGGTCTTATTTGGTAGGTTCACATGTTACTGTTTACACTGACCACTCTGCCATTAAGTATCTATTGAATAAAAAGGAAGCAAAGCCTAGATTAATTAGGTGGATTCTAATATTGCAAGAATTTGACTTGGAAATTAAGGACAAGAAGGGTACCAAGAACTTGGTCGCTGACCACCTATCTAGGTTGACATCTGAAAAAGAAGAAACAGATAATATTCCCATCAATGAATCTTTTCCAGATGAACAACTCTTGAATCTTAGTATCCAACGTGTTCCTTGGTATGCTGATTTTGTAAATTTTCTTGCATGTGGTATCTTACCTCCTGATCTTAGCTTTCAGCAAAGGAAAAAGTTTTATGCAGATGTCAAGCATTATTATTGGGATGAACCACTCCTTTTCAAGCAATGTGCAGATGGTATGATTTGGAGATGTGTTTCACAAGATGATGTCCATGCTATCTTGGATCATTGCCATTCTCTTTCCTGTGGAGGACACATGAGCACCTCTAAGACAGCCGCTAAAGTATTGCAAGCTGGGTTCTATTGGCCAAATATTTTTAAGGATGTACGTAAGTATGTTCTAACTTGTGATGCTTGCCAAAGAACAGGTAACATTGGTAAGAGACAAGAAATGCCATTGAATACCATTCTAGAAGTTAAATTGTTTGATGTATGGGGTGTTGATTTTATGGGTCCCTTTCCCTCTTCTTTTGGAAATCAGTTCATATTAGTGGTAGTTGACTATGTGTCAAAATGGGTAGAAGCCATTGCTTTACCCCATTCTGATGCTAAGACTGTTATTAAACTTTTCAAGAAAATAATATTTCCAAGGTTTGGGGTCCCAAAATGTGTTATAAGTGATGGAGGGTCTCATTTTATTGAGAAAACTTTTCAGACCCTTCTAAAGAAATATGGAGTTAGGCATAAGGTTGCTATACCTTATCACCCACAAACTAGTGGACAAGTTGAGGTATCCAATCGGGAAATTAAAAATATTCTTCAAAAAGTGGTGAATACATCACGTAAGGATTGGTCTATTAAGTTAGATGATTCCTTATGGGCGTATCGAACTGCATACAAAACTCCCATTGGAACCACACCTTTTAAGCTAGTATATGGGAAGCCCTGTCATTTACCTATTGAGCTAGAATATAAATCTTTTTAGGCTGTTAAAACTCTTAACTTTGATCATAAGGCTGTAGGTGAACAAAGATTGTTGGAATTAAATGAGCTTGAAGAACTCCATCTAGATGCATACGAAAATGCCAGAATTTATAAAGAAAAAACCAAACAATGGCATGATCGTCACATCCAACAGAGAACATTTAATCCAGGTGATATGGTTTTACTGTTTAATTCCAGACTGAAGCTTTTTCCAGGTAAACTGAGATCCCGATGGTCGGGACCATTCAAGGTGACAAAAGTCTTTCCCTTCGGAGCTGTCGAACTATGGAGCGAGAAATCTGGTACATTTAGGGTAAATGGACAGAGAGTAAAGCACTATCTGACAGGTCAACCAATACAACAAGCAAGTGACTTGGACTTGTTTGATGCTCCTGATGAGTAAATCCAAACGGTGAGAAGTCTGGCTGAAGACTTAAAACTTAGCACTGATAGGGAGGTAACCCTATAAAAAGTTGTTGTTTCATTTTTAGCAAAAAAAAAAAAACCCAACTATGTCAACTGCTGGTTTGGGGTTACTACAGGTAAGTTTTCTTATCCTTTTATCATCCATTTTAACATTGAGGACAATGTCAAATTCTGGTTTGGGGTGGTAGGTAAGAAAACTTAACTGTTTTGTTTACGTTGTGTGATTGTTATATTTTTCATGCATGTGTGTTTTCCTTGTTTGTAATCTTGTAATTTACCATTATTGCATGATAAAGTTACTTTGAACACAAGGCTAAAAGTATCTAAGGACCCCAAAATTTTGAGAAAAATTTTCAAAATTTGATTGTTTAAATGCCAAATAAATGCTTAAATGAACTTTATGTGATTAAAATTTTCTTTGAAAAGACTTTCCATGGTTAGACTTGAGCCAAAATGGGTTATTTATCAAACAAATTTTCAAAACCTATATTTTCTTGATTGAGTGAATCTCATAGTCATTAATATTCTAGAACTTGTTTTTCAACCGATTCAAAATGGTTTTTGATTATATGTCTTAGGATGATAAAGGCACAATTAGGTCTTATTCTTAAGCCTCAGAATTTTGTATAATTTGACCCCTAGTTGCCCCTTTTGAGCCTAAAAGCGAAAATTTTTCCTTGAAACCTTTCATTGAATGATATTCTCTTAATGGTGAAAAAGTTGGAAATTTAGTGGAGCAAAGAAATAAAAAAAGGACTTAAGAAAAATATGGTATTGGATGCAAAGAAACGCAAGAAAAAGAAAAGAAAATCAAAAGGATGATATTGAATGAATTCCAAAAAGTCCATAAAAATTCAAAAATTTGCTCTGTTAAATTTATGATGATAATTTGAATCATTCATGACTGTTAAAGCCCTTTTGTATTCTATTTTTCTTGAAATTCCTACCTTGACAATACAACCCAAGGCCACGTTACAACCTTTGAAAGACCTTTAGACTTTGACATATTTTCTATCTAAACTGTGGAGTTTCTGGTTTATTAACAAGCTTATGGTAATATTTTTTGACTATGATGATTTGAGAGATACACAAACCTTGAAACACTTGAGTGAAAATTGTGAGAAGAGTATCTCAAGTCTTGACATTGAAAATTGATTCACATAAGTAAATTAAAATTGGCATTTGAGTAAATCTTTTTCTTTGCTTCGGATTCCTTAGTTTATTAAGCTTAGTGTTTTTTGTATTTTATCTTGTGAATATAGTGATTGCTTGAGGACAAGCAATGCTTTGGTTTGGGGTATTTTGATAAGTGCTTTATAACACAATAAAATAGATCTAGTTTGCTTAGGATTTTAATCATTATGCACTGTATTTCCTTTATTTATTGAGATTTTTGCTATTTTTCCACTCTATTCTACTTGGGTATGTTATTTTGTATGAAATAAGGTAATAAAGGGTAAAAAACAAGAGAAAAAACGACCATAAAATGATAAAGAAACAAGAAGAACAAGCCCAAAGTAGAAAGAACTCTCTTTTTATGCTGAATTCCGACTCAGAATGCTGAAATCCGACACAGAATGTTAAAATCCGACTTAGAAATGACCAAATCCGAGTGGGATGACTGAGAAAGGACCAAATCCGAGTGGAACGACTCAGAATGAAGCATTGTCGAGTGGAATACTTCACTGTTGGAGCCAAATCCGAGTGGAAAGATCCCTGTCAAAGCCATTCCGAGTGATAAATGGCTGACTCGAGTGAAGGACCAATGTTGAAATGGAATAAGTCTTGGTTGGAGGTGATTCCGAGTGGAAACTTCCCCGACTGCGTCCATTCCGAGTGAAAAAAGGAGACTGACCTCCAATAAATATGTCCAAAGCTATTCTCCGAGTGAAAGGATTACTGATTGAAGTGAATCCGAGTGGGAGTTTTCTAATTGCAATGAATCCGAGTGAAAAGTTGTTTTGAGTGAAAGGATTCCGAGTAGAAGAGGCCACTGAAATGAATAAATGCTGACTAAGGAGGAATCCGAGTGGCCTCACTCAGAGAAAATGGCATTCTCAAGCAGAATAAAGCATTTTCGAGTAAATCTTAGCAAGGAAGGAAAAATCCGACCGGAAATGAATCACACTCTGGCAGACTCTCAAGTTTCACACTGAGCCCGAGTGAGAAGTCTCCAAGGAAAGCACATCCGAGTAAGTTGGGTCAGAAAGATGCATTTCCGAGCAAAGCAAAGGCTCGCACATAAGAAGAAATTCAATCAGTCAAATTCCAACCCTACAAGTGCAAGTTCCTGAGTAAAAGTGAAGGCCATTCCGAGTGATTTGATTGACGACTGAAGTCAATTCCGAGTGGAAATCAACTCAGACTCCCGAATGAAGGTGTGATTTTACCATTTGAATGTGACCGAGTGTATTCCTGAGAAATCCGAGCAAGGTCTCTCTCCGAGTGGTTCAAATTCCATAGACATAGCCGATTAAAACAGTGAGCAGACTTCCCAATCCTGAGTGAGCCACTTTCTAGTCAGTTCCGAGTCACCTTTTAAACAGTTCCGAGTGAATCACTTTTCACTCGGTTCCGATTCACTCTGCAATCAGTTCTGAATGAACTCCATGAACCTGAGCCGAGTGAATGGTTTCAGTCGGTTCCGAGTCCTCCTGCATTCAATTCCGACTGAATGGCTCAATCAGAAGTTACTCTTCAGTCACTCTTCACTCGTCCTTTCATCCAGCTTCATCACCGATCGGTTCTCCCACAAACACCGACTCCTTCCATCTCTTCTAAACACCGTCCCAAACCAACACCGTCCCATCCACTTTGAACACCGGCTCCATCAACCACATCGTCCAGCAACTTTGTCCCTCAAACCAACACCGCCCAGACTCTTCTCCTCAAACCAACACCGCCCAGACTCTTCTCCCCAACCAACACCGCCCAGACTCTTCTTTCCATCCACAACACCATCCAGCAGTACTCTCTACACCGCCCAGCAACCCACTCAACACTTTCCTCTCCATACCGTACAAATCTCCATCCAAAAGCAACTCCTCTCCACGCTGTCTAGTTTGCACCCACACCGTCTAGCACTCAGCAAACCACCCTCCAGCAAGCTTTCACTCAGATTTGTGGGAAAATAACATTTTTCCACTTGGAATTTCATCATTCTGCACCAATCATCACTAAAATCCAAGCACCGAATTATTGGAAATATTAAAATATGTAAATTGGAAACAAGTTGGCACAGCTGGAACTCACATGCACCAAAAGTTTCTTCCACTTACAATTTGAACACGTTTTCATAGCTGGAATCCTCCATCCATTTGCCTATAAAAGCAGCAGCAACCCATCAGCAAAATCAATCATCTCTTCCTATCAATTACCATCAGCTTCATTCTATTTTCTTTTCTTTTCTTCGTTACTTTCTCTCTTTTTCTCTTTAGTTTTCTTCTTTTCCATTTTTCTTTCTCTGTTCATTTTTCTTCTCTTTCTTTTTATTTTTTTTTCTTTCTTTTATTTTGTAAGAGTGTGAGGGCTATAAAAGTAAGAATTTAAATTTGTAATTGGTGGAGAATATTGCAACAAGGAATTACAGTGGTAAATTATTTTGAGCTTTTGGAGAAACCCGTAAGTCTTTATTTTTACCATGTCTTGTATGTTTCATTTTTCCATTATTTATATGAATTTGAATTATTTCATGAATAGCTAAATTAATTATCTTGGGATAAAGGGGGTATGATAATATTTTATTTTAATGTTATTTTGACTTGGAATTAAATAAATTTCTGTTTTCCATTTAGTTCAATTATGCTCAATGCTTTTAGTAATTCCTAACAAGAACCTAAATGATAAAACTGTATACTTACGGGTATATTAGTAAGTTTAGGTAATAAATAGAATTGAGAGATTTATTTTTACCAGAAAGCTTTGAACTCGGTAAAACCGTGAAAGTAATCAAAATTCTTTTGAGGAAATAAAAGGGATTTTCATAAAACGATAATGGGTCTTTCTGAGGATTAAGCAGCGCTTTCCATAGGTTAGGTACATTAATAGGATTCCTAGAGGAACATATTAATTAGCTTTTAGAAAATTTGCCTTGAAAAACTTAATTCGATTCTTATTTATGAAAAGTTAAAATTCATTAACATAAAATAAAGTCTTAATCCCCCGAAATCCCAAGCTATTCTCAACTCTGATTTTTAAGTGTCAAGTAAATTTTATTTTTATATTTATTCGTATTCTGTGCAACTTTAATTTGTGCTTTATTTTATAAAAATCTTAAAAATCAATTGTGTGGATAATTAAATTTCAATATACTGGTACTTTGAACACAGTCCCTGTGGAGAACGATAATCTTTTATATTACGCGACATAACCCGTGCGCTTACGGGCCCTGTCAATTAACATATATTGATTCTCAATTGGCTTTAATTCTATATGGTTATTAACTGGCTTTAATTTTAGAGCAACAAGAAAACATATGCACAAACTCCTTAAGAAAGGGTAAGAAAACTTTATTTGGACTAACACCCTTATAAGATAAACATTGTTTGTCACCATCAAAAAGGAGGAGAATATGTTTGAATATGTATTTCAGGTTGCATAATTTTGATAATGACAAAGAGATCAAAAAGCAATTGAAGAATCATGGCAAAGAGAACAAGTGTTTATAAAAGAACACTTAAAAGAGAAAAATAGAGAAAACAACATCAGACCTGCAAAAACACGAAGCCTAATCGATTACAGGACCTCTTATAACCGATTACTGAAGTTCTGTCAAACACCGAATTGATTACCTCATCAAAACTAATTGATTATGAAGCCTCTATTGGTCACCTAACCGATTACACCAAGGAGGCAAATCGATTACCATGCTGAGAAAAAGAATTAAAAGCATCAGGTGCATATGCTAATCGATTACAAGGATGACACAATCAACTACCAATGTTCTATAAGGCCACTAATCGATTACCGTTAAAAAACTAATCGACTACAGAGTTTCTGTTTGTGCAATAATCGATTGCACATGAGTCATAATCGATTACCATGCTACGTAACACAATAAAATGAATCAGGTGCCACTCACAATCGATTACAGAGTAAAGAACAATCGATTAGCAAGGTTCTGTCTCTTAGCTAATCGATTACGTGGTAAAATCTAATTGATTACCTGTTCAATTACACTAAAGAATTCAAAGTGTAATCGATTATAGCTCAAGGCCTAATCGATTACACTAGTGCCAGAATTTGGGGAAAACGTTTTTAAGTCAGAAACCAGCTCATTTCTCCATTGTCACTCCAATGCCTATACTGTGCAACGGCTCTAAAGACTTTAGGGCACCTCTCCAAGGCCTATAAATGCAAGACTCACTCAAGCTTCTCATACGTCCAAATCCATCAAAGGGAAATCAAATCTTGTGCCTTGTGGGTTCTATTTCTTTGTCTAGTTTCATTTTCTAAAACTTAGAGCTTATATTTATAAATCCTCTCTTGTAGGAGTTAGAAATTGTGTGTGCCTTCATTTGTTCATCTACTCTATTGAGAGAGTTTATTGATTGTAAAACTAAACATCAAAACACCAAGTTTATTCACTCTAGGTTCAGTGGTCACAAAGGTTGGGGTTCAACCTTTGGGTATTGAGAGTTTGAGAGATTGGGTGGGTTGCCCTTGTGGTAAGGATTGAGTTCTTGAGTGTGGGACACTAGGAAGCTGCAATTGCTCATAGCTTGTATCTCTAAACTTCAATAGTGGAAATCCTTTGAGTGGGTTGCTTGAAGGCGAGACGTACACCAGGTTGGTGGAACTTATTAAATTGGTTTGCAAGCTTTTCTTCCCTACTCTCTTGCATTTACTTATTGTACTTAATTGGTATATTTATTTGATTGTGATATTATTGCTTGAACTTGAGTAACTAGGCTAAGTTAAAGTGTTGCACACCAAGTGTTTGATAAATTGCCTTAGTAATATTTGCACACTTTCTCATATTGATTCTTGCTCTACACTTGTTATTTCTTACATACAAACATACTTAGTGAAAAAGAAATCAATTTCAAAGGAATTCTAACTAAAAGTTTTAAAACTCAATTCACCCCCCTCTTGAGTATTGAGGCCACTTGAACAACAAAAATTTTAAGTGAAGGGCATTGTGGTAAATTGGTACATAAGACAAATGACCTTTCCTCTTCCTCTCCTTCCAATTTCACGTTCTAGCAACTGTTCCACTCCCTCTTGGAATGAAAATTTTAGCGTCCCTCTCTTCTTCATGTTCACGTAAATGGGTTGCTTCCTCCATGGTTCTTTTTGAAATTTCTTGAAAGAAAAAGCTAAGGTAAGCATAATAAACCTTAGGCTTTATCTTCTTCATTCTTGCTCTTCCTTTTCAATTCATGCTCTTCTTCTCTGTTCACCCATGTCAAAACCGAAAATCCATCTTGTGCTCACCATGCTTGTGACAAAAATTATAGGTTCTTGGAGGCTTAAATTGCTAATTAGAGAAGCTTGCTTGGCCTTGAGTGTTGGGGTTTCTTAAACCTCCATCTCCACCACTCTCTTGAAATTTTGAAATTGTGTTTCACTTAGGGTAAACTATGGACTTTCATGAAGTTTTGGAATTGGTAGTTTAAAGTATGGTAGATATTATAGTTAGTGTTGGAAAAAGTAAAAATTGTATGTGGAACCCAAAACCTAAGGTAAGAGACCATTGGGAACTTTGTGTGTTGTTAGAAACATGATTAGGCACTTGAATTAGAATATGATTGATTATTGGAATTAAGTTTAATGTATAGATTGTGATTAATGGGTGCTTTGATTTAATTATATGCAAAATTGGGACCTTGAGGCTTACTTTAATTGGTGAAAAAAATTACAATTAGGAGACTTAAATTAGTTTGAATGATTTTAGAATGATTATGAGGTCTAAATTAGTGTATTGAAATGAATTGGTGATGTTGGAATGAATGAATTTGGTCTTAGATGATATTAGCTGAAAAATCCTATTGGGACTTATTTTAATTTAGAGGAAAATTGTGTTTTGGTCTTGAAGTGGCTTAGGGATGATTTTGAAGTAATTATAGAACTTTTGATGATACTCTAGAATTTATTTGAGGAATTGTAGAGAAGAAAGGAATTAATGGTAAACTTTAAAGTTCTCTTAGAGGATAAAAGTGATAAGGAGGCATAATAGGCCTAATAGGGTAATGACCTTGCTAATAGCTTGAGAACTCTTGTTAGACGTGGGTTATTAATTAAAATTAGTGTTGGATAATTATTGAGTGATATGGTGTGTAAAATGTCATGAGTTAAGTGAAGTGTTATATGAACTAGTAAAGGGTAAGTATGTTGTTAAGATGAATGAAATAGTTAACAACACTTTAAGAATTAAGAGTGTAATCATGAAATTGTGTTTGTGCTAATAAATGTAATTTATGAATTTGAATGGTCATTAGGTAAGAAAGGTTAAGAAGAAAAAGTGTGTAGTGTAGAAGTGGATTTGATGACAATTATGAACTAATGGAGTTGGAAGAAAGAGTAATGGTTTAGAAATATTATTAGAACACATTAGGAAATGGAAAAGCTAATAGATAAAATTTAGAGAAGTTTATTGTTGATGATAGGTGACTTATTAAGGTTACGGATAATTGTAGTGGAATGAGTGAGGAAATGGCATTTAATGAGAAGATGAGATATGATGTTAGAGTTAGAAACAAATATGAAGATTAATGTGTTAGTGGGAATTTAAAAATCAAGTAGGAAGAAAGGACTTGGTATTTTAAGGGATATACCATGCAAATCATGTGTTGGGTAAATAACATGTGTTTCTAAAGAATTAGCATGGTTTGATCTAACAATTAAAAATCACTACCAAGTGGGTTATGTATTAATGGGTGAAAAACAAGTTGATTAATTTATTAGTTGAGAGAAACTTGTTGTCTACAAAAGGAAAAGTATGGTAAATAATTATAGTGAAGGGAGAAGTTTTAAAACCCCATGAATGATTCTTGAAAATTGACAATTATAGACAAAGTCAATTTACTAGTACTAAAAGGTATTAAAAGAATCCATAATACTCCTAAAAAATCTCAAGGATGAAACTTTTATGCACTAGTATAAAGTGTGTACATAAAAAGTGGAGTTGTGGACACCACAAAAAGATTAGCAAGATGATTAATGTGTTTCTACACTTATTCAATGTAGGCTTTGACCAATCTTGTGAAGCAGGACCATCCAACTCCTCTAACCCCACAGAATACTTCTTTTGAGGTAGGAGAGGAGTTTATTTTCTAAATATATCACCTTGATATTGATAGTGTATGCATGTGTGATGTATAATTGCTTATTAGCTTTGGTTGCTTCAATTGTGCCTATGTGTGATGAATGTTTAAAGTAAGACTCTTGAATGACATTGGTGGTAAATTGATGTTTGTGATGGTGATATACCTTAATGTGTCTTCTTGGTTTATATATGATAATGAAGTGGGGTTATGTGAGAAATTGAGACCATTATGTGCACTTTTGCATCTCATGACATGCATAACATATCTCATGGGTGATAAATAATGATCTTGCGTTGATCTTGAGAATAACAACCTTGCGTTGGTTAATTTTATAAATGACTATATGTGGTCATAGTGGATATCATGCGATATGTATTATTGATCTTGCGTTGATCTTGAGAAAGAAACCTTGTGTTGATTTTATATATTAAACAACTATGCGTGGTTGTAAGTCACATGGGTGAAATATGCACATAAGGAGAAAATGAAAATTATACAAGTTGGTCTCATTGCTTATGCATTAGTTGTTGGATAGCATATGCATTATTTGTGAATATATGACATTTGAATTTGAGTACCCAAAATGATTATGTCTCATGAGTATCTTGAATTGAGCAATATTATTGATATCGTTGGCTATTGTACAAATGTAGTGATGTCCATTGTTGGTGACATGAGATTGATACTTAAGGCTTTTGGCATGAGTTGGTATTTATGGTACATGATGTATGTATTTGATTGACTAATTATGGCTTATATATTAAACATTGAGATTGGATATGTTGAAGGAAAATATGTATGATTGCTTCACTATGCATGACTTCTCATTATAATTGCTCATCATTGAGAAATATACTCACTACCCATGCCATCCATTTTAGCCTTGTGATGTAGGTTGAAATGGTGGAGAGGTACACTTTTTGTGGAGGCAGCTCGGTGTGAAGAGGGTGTCTCATTTGCCTTTGCCGGCATTCCTTTTTTTTGAACATCTTGATTTAAATTCTTTATAGAATTTGATGTGTATAGGCATTATTTTCTATAGCTTGACTATTAATGTATATGCCTAAGTTTTTAGAATTCCAAATGAGTTTGTTAGATTAATTGTTGGTACATTAGGATTTAGAGACTGAGCTATGAACTTGTTGGTATATTGGAGATTGATGATCATGAATCTTTATGAATGAGTAATTATGCATGAAAGTTGATATTATGTCACAAAATTGTGTATGTTGCATAGAAGTAGTTATGGAGTGGATTTATGAAGCTTTGTTTATGTTAGTGTAAATGCTGAATTTTTATCATACAATTGGTGTAAGATATGTAGGATGAGATAATATGATGTATACCTCCTAGCTATGAGTATATTAAGAGGCCTAGTTGATAAGAAGCAAATATTGATGATTTATTAGTATGTATGGATGGTAATGTCACCTAATTAGATTCTTGGAAAAGCTTTGATGTGGATGTTCATGATATGAACCATTAGACTCGAATGTGTAGGTTTATGAGTATGTATCTTGATTGTGAATGATTAATGTTCAATATGAGAAATGAAGGTCTTGTGCATGACAATTTCATATATTGAAGAAGTTGATTAGGTACTTGATTAATTTTCACCTTCTCATATCTTCACATATGGGTTGGTTTCCAATTAGATATAGGGTAGTTACCATAAGTCTTAAATGATGGTGTGCCTTAATTAAGTGATGAAAAATAAACGTGAAAAATTTCTCCTACTTTTTATTAATTAGAAGTAGATAACTATAATATCGAATAACGGATTTAGGGCACCACACCCCTCTCTAATGGTCTCTCATTTCAAGTTGGCCCGTCTATTTTCTACCTTTACAACCGCAACTTCTTTTCCCATCCCTAGTTTTCCTTATTCTCCTTTTATACCAGCCTTCCCTATTTCAACCACTCCTAACCCCTTCCCCCATTAGACCCCCTAAACTAGAATTAGCACCTTTTGATGGTTCAGAACCCCTAGACTTGCTCTTCTAGGCAGACCAATTTTCTATGTTTTACCAGGTTCCCCCTGACCTGCATCTTCCTATGGTGACCTTCTATATGAGGGAAGAAGCTCTCAGTTGGTTTAAATGGATGTATCACAACCGGCAACATACAAATTAGCCTAGATTTGTTAGATCCCTTAAGCTTCGATTTGCTCCTTTCACCTATGAGAACCAACAGGCAGAACTCTTTAAACGTTGTCAACAAGAATCAGTAACAGACTATCAAGCTTAATTTAAGAAACTCTCCAATAGAGTTATTGGCTTATCCCCTGAAATATTACTTAGTTGCTTAATAACAGGCCTACATACCAATATTCGAAAAGAGTTGGCCATTTTACGAACCACCCATATCACTCAAGCTATAGGCCTTGCAAAATTAGTTGAAACTAAAATCAAAGATTCAAGACCCAAATTCTCCCATCCTATTCCTTCTTTACCCATTCCTATTCCCCATTACAAACCCCACCCTCCTCCTGTCTCTAGTCTCTTACCTATCAAACGTTTGACACCCACACAAATGCAAAAGTGTCGAGCTTTAGGCCTATGCTACAATTGTGATGAGAAATTCATCCCTGGCCATAAATATACCTCTAGGCGTTTCTTATTACTTATGACTGAAGATGACACTATTCCTACAGAACCTCAACCTGACACAGATCCCCCTTTGACCTAGATATCATTCTCAATATTCACAGGATGCTATTGACACTATTTCTGGGCTTCTAGTCCGTGTGCTCATTGACTTTGGTAGCTCTCACAATATTTTTACAACCCCGCATAGCAACCCACTTTAAATTGCCCGCTCAACCTGTCCCTGCAATGGTTGGTAATGGTACCCATATTGTTTATTCAGGTTTATGCTCATAAGTTCCCCTTTCTATTCAGAGCCATGACTTTTCTATCTCATTTTATTTGTTACCTATTGAAGGAGCTGATATGGTACTAGGCATCGAATGGCTTCAAACATTAGGCCTAATTACAATAGATTTCTCAATCCCCAGCATGTCCTTTAGCCACCAAACTCAACCCATCACCTTTTCTGGTGAGAAATTCACATCCATAACCCTCTCCACTTTTTCTCAATTTTGTTAGCTCTTATAGTCTAACTCTATAGCTTCTTGCGACCTCCTTACATTCCTTTTTACTACCCAATCCAATATAACCCCAGACTCCCTAAATCTTTCCCATCCCTCCCTAGCCCATTTAACCCCTTCTCTTTTTAATACAATTTTATCCTATGCTTCTGTCTTCACTAAACCTCAAGGCTTTCCCCACCACGCCCTTATGACCACCATATTTCCTTCCTACCCAATGCTTCCCCTATCAATGTTAAATTGTACTGCTATCCACATTCCTAGAAAACTACAATGTCTCACCTCATACAGGACATGCTTCAGGAGGGTATCATTACTCCTAGCAAAAGCCCTTTCTTATCCCCAGTCTTATTGGTAAAAAAAGAAATGATGGCTCTTGGCGATTTTGTGTTGATTATCGAGCCCTAAATGCTATTACTATTAAGGGTCGGTTCCCAATTCCTACGATTGATGAACTATTGGATGAACTAGGGTTTGCTACGGTTTTCTCTAAACTAGATCTTTGTTCTAGCTATCATCAATTACACGTTCACCCCCTTGAGACTCACAAAATTGTGTTTCGAACGTGGGATGGATACTACGAACTTCTAGTCATGCCATTTGGGGTCGCTAATGCCCCATCAACATGTTGTGATGAATGATCTACTTCACCCTTACCTTCGTCAGTTTGTTTTAGTTTTCTTTGATGATATTCTTATTTATAGTTCATCACTTACTGACTACACTGTTTATTTAAATTCAGTTTTACATCGGTTAGTTACTCATCATTTCTTTGCCAAACTCTCCCAGTGTGTTTTTGCTACTCCTATGGTACATTACTTGGGTCATGTTATTTCTGCTAATAGTGTGTCCCCAAACCCTAAGAAAATTCAAGCTATCCTAGACTGGCCTTTACCTCGTTCTCACAGCTTTGTGTGGTTTTCTCGGTTTCACCGGTTACTATCGACGATTTTTCTGTCACTACGTCTCTCTCATCGCTCCTCTTACCGATTTACTTAGCAGTTTAGAATTTACATGGTCTATAAAGGCTACAAAAGTTTTTCAAGAATTAAAATAAAAGCTAACATCTATTCCTATCTTGGTTCTTCCAGATTTTTCCAAGCCCTTTGTTCTCAAAATTGATGCTTATGTGGTGGCTATTGACGCAGTCCTCACATAGACGGGTCATCCCCTTGCTTATTTTAGTAAGAAACTGGGCCAACGTATATCAGCTGCTTTCACTTATGTCCGTGAATTCTATGCTATTATAGAAGCAGTAAAAAAATGACGCCAATACCTATTGGGAACCTACTATTTCATAGATTGACAAAGTTTGAAACATTTTTTTATCACAAACTGTCCAGACCCTAGAGCAACAAAAATGGACAATCAAATTGCAAGGTTACAGTTTTGATATATCTTACCGGCTAGGATCTGCTAATAGAGTTGCGAACGCCTTGTCTTGAGCATATATCGATGATACTTTCCTATTGCTCAGTGTGTCATCTGTGATTCCTTCGCTCCTCTCTACCTTGCAATCCTATTACTCTAAGGACTTAAGGAAAATATTATTTGTCAAACTCACATCAGATCCAACGACTTTTAATAGTTAAAATGGTATTGTTTTCACAAAGGGTAGAATTTTTGTACCTCTATACAGTGATATCTGTAACACTCTTCTCCATGAATTTCACTCTACACCTACATCATGTCACTCAGGAATCAGACCAACCTTGGCTTGCTTGGCTGCCTCCTTCTCATGGCTGGGCCTGCAAAAGGATGTAAAGCTGTTTATTAGAACTTGTCAAATCTGCCCAAGCTCTAAATATAAAACAACAAAAAAAAGGTCTCCTTCAACCCCTTCCTATGCCTTATTCCCTAGTTGCAAAACCGTGTTTTGGGCAAATGTCTGTTTAAAGAACATGTAAAAAAATTTTCTTTTACAAAAAGAATTGTAAAGGTTGAATCCTTTTGCAAAGGTTACATCTTTTATTAGATATGTTGCAAAGGTTGCATTTTTAATGAGATATTTTGTAATAGTTGAATTTTTTATGAGATATTTTGTAAAGGTTGCACCTTTTGAAAGCTAGTATCAATTTATTTTTATTTTGTGTATATTGATTGCTTTTCTCAACATTTTAATTACAGAACATGTTTTTGGGATGTGCTTTATTATATGAACATATTGTATGTTGCAATGGTGATTGTTTTATGTGTTCTAATTATAAGACATGTTTTATGTTCGTTTAATTAAAATGAAATCAAGGGTTGTATGCAATGCATATCTATATGCTTTCTCTTTCTAATATGAATTGTTCATGCGAGATTATGTTTAGAAAGTTTAAGAGTTAAACTCTAGCCGTAATGAAAACTAGGATTCAAAAGTTGAAACCTAGCCATCTTGGTATTTTATTTATTTGTAAATGTTACGAATAAAATATTTGATTTTAATATTATATTTTAAATTCGATTTGTAAAAGTTACAAATTCAATTTTAAATGTTTGTTAAATTTAAGGTTTGTAAGAGTTACAAATTTAAATAATTTATTCTTATTAATTTTAATAGGATTTGCATCATATGTGATCTTTTTAAAATTAATGTGATTTGTAGGAGTTACAAATTGATTCATATTTATTAAATTTAATATGATTTGTAATTTTTACAAATAGAAGATAAGATCTTTATTAAATTTAATAATTTTAAAATCAAATATTTAATCCTTAATAAATTTGATAGGATTTGCAAAAGTTACAAATTAAAGATAAGATCTTTATCAAATTTAATAGGATTCAAAATAAAATATCTTGAATTCTAGAGATAAGATTTAAAATTTAAACCTTGATTATTCCTAAAAATAGGATGATTGTTGAGACTCTAGAGATAAGGTTTAAAAGTTAAACATTGACCATTCCAAAATTTAGTATTTCAAATTGTTTGAAATCATAACCGAATATTTTGAGCTGTGATGAGTGCTTATTTTATGATTAAATTCATGGCTCAATTAGAACTATTTTTTGAATAACTTAACAAAATTGATAAATAATTGAGCATGATTTTGATTATAAAGGGAGTATTAAGGAAAGAAGCTTGAAATTTGAAAATCAGTGAACAACTTGTCAAAAGCCTTGAAGAAACCAAGAGCATCAAGCAAAGGACACTTGAGCGTGGTACAATACACGCCTGAGCGTGGAGGAAACAAAAGCCACGTTGCCCATGCACCCAAGTGAAACAATGAGGAACACACCAACAGCCCCTCACGCTTGAGCGTGAGCCCGAGCTCGCTCAAGCGTGACTTCATGCATGACTGACGCTCAAGCGTGGCACTAAGGAGCTTAAAGCGTGACTGAATTGCATTAAGGAACAGCATCAGGTCATCTCACGCTTAAGCGTGAGCAGGAGCCGCTTGGGCGTGACCTCGATCCCGCTTGAGCGTGGCCTGAGCGTGGAGTACGTATTTTGGGATAGAGGAGCTCGCTCAAGCGTGACATGCCCAGCTTGAAGCGAAGGATCAAGCATATGCTGCACAAAGGAACCACGCTTAAGCGTGGACAAGGAAGCTCAAGCGCAAGACTATCAAAAAGCTTCAGAACCCTTCACACTTGAGCGTGACCATCAAGCTCAAGCGTGACTCACACAGCGTGGGCTTCTTAATTCTTTATTCACCCGTAATGCGATGCAAACTCATCCACTTTCTGCTGTTTCCACCAGTCTCTGAAAGATGCCGCATGGGTTCTACGCAAGTGGGTAAGAGAAGCTAAGCCAAAAACTCCTATAAAGCAAGCTGCAAACAGGGTATCAGGATCATCAATCTCCTATCATCTGATACATCATTTCATCCTCTGTATTTTTTATTTCACACTTTCCATTTTCTGCATTCATTTCTTTGATGGTGAAAATGCAAGGCATGAGTAACTAATTTCCCTTATGGGATTGGCTGTAATCCATTCAACACTGAAGTAATGCTGTCGTAAGTTTTCATTGAGTAATGAGATTTGATAAAGTTTCTGTATTTCCTTCTGCGTTAAATGCCTGAAAGTACTTGATCACTATTTTCTTGTTCTAAGTTTTCTTGAGTATGCTGGGAAGTGACTTTTGAAAGCAGACCCTGAAAGAAATGCTTGTTGTGAGTAGGTAGCCAGGGATGGCGTCTAACGCAACAAACGTCAAAACAATCGATCGATAATGCTGGAATGGTTTCCAAAGTGACTGAGGGATCAGCGGTTTGGAAATCATTCTTATGAATTTTGTAGTCGAGGGATTGATGCAAATGACTTTGATTGTGACGTAGAACTTATCTTTTCGATTTACTTATATGGAAACTTATGCAGCTTACAGAGGTGAAGATGTGATGAAGCCAATCCCTGTTTTACAAAACTGATTTTTCCAACATCATTTACTGTTATATTTTGCAAAGTGCTATCCTCTGTTATTTTGTTACTTACTGTTTTTCATTCAGCAACATTCACAACAAATCAAAACTGAAACTTTCTGCCTAATCAATTCAAACTAAGATCTTCATTCTAGCACCTCCTCAGTGGAATGACAACTATACTATATTACAACTTCTGTGTTTAAACTTGGCACATCCATTTCATTGAGTTCATATTATACAAACTTGATTCTCTTTCAGCAAACTCAATATAAGCAAAACACTTATCAAGCTGTTAATGGTTTGTGGGACGTTCTGGCTAGGAAAGACTTGGTACTTAAGCGGTTACACCGGACCCATTTCTCTTTCTTGCGAACTAACCTGATTACAGTACTAAATTTTTAGGTTGGAACGCCACTCGGCACCCTATAAAGGGTAGTCTCCCCTTGACCCCGTCTGTTGAACAGTCAACGGAACCGCCAAACTTCTTGCGTAGTTTTCTTTTTATGATCCGAGTGTTTAATTATGTGTTCTAAAATTTATTTTATTTTAAATACAATTTATCACTTTATTAATTGATTAATTAACACGTACAGCAGTGAATGGTTATAGTCTTAGATTTTTTTATTAAATTTTAAATACAACTTGCGTGTTGTGCCTTTCTTTATTCTTGAATTTCTTCTCTCAACCCTTCACTCGTATGTAGAACGAGTTTCTTTATTACATTGTAATCTAGAAGAAGCCAACAAGGTGGAGACCTAGAAGAAACCTAGCGTGGTGACTCTTGATGGGTATGGCCTTGAAAGGAACAAAGGAGTGGTGACTCTAGGAGGATGGTGGTTTCAAGAAGTAGGACTTCATGAAGTCAAGGCACTATAGTTCCTTTAGGTTTATTTTATTTTATTTTATTTTATTTTCTAGAAAGACTATAACCATCTAACATTTTTGATTGCATGTTTTGGGGTTTTATTTTACGTTAAAACATTTAATGAAAATCAGCAATGAACAATAAGAAAATTGAAACCCCTCAAGCTTGACAATTATACCTTCTAATAAGTAATAACATCTAACTTGATATAGATAAAGTACAGGTCACGACATAGTTAGGTGCCTTTATTTATGTTTAGTAGGACATGATTGGATAATTGGATTATCCAAGTATAACTTATTAAGTTTTATTCAAATAGACATTTTTCAATTGGATTGAAAAAGCCTAAAGGAAATAGTCTAAAGCGCGTTCCAATAAGCAACACTCATCAATGCTAGTTTTAATAAAGTATAGGTTCTGCCAAGGCAGGGTGCCTTTATTGATATTAATAAAGGATGATGGATAATTGGATTATCCAACCATTTGTTATTGGACTTATCTAGGTAACTTTAATCAGATTGAAGAACATATAAGCGTTAATATCAAGTTAAAAAAAGACTTCTAATAAGTAACACTCATCGAGACTAATGTCAATAAATAGTGGGCCTGCCAAAGCAGGGTGCTATCATTTATATTAGTAAGGCACGATGGGATAATTGTAATATCCAAATTATTTTTATTGGGTCTAAACTTAACTAAGTTTTTCAATTGGATTGAAAATAACTTAGAGGCGTAAGGATTGAGCTTAAATTCATAAGATGAATAACGGTAAAGAGTTATCCACTCAATCATCCAAGAGTTGCATGAGATGCAATTAGAAATGTGTTTCCTACCTAAATAACCAAGGGTTGGGCGATCAGCCAAAGCTGACTCAACACTAGGCCAAATATGGATATTGGCCTACTAGAAAAATCTTCCAACGGAATTTTTTTTGATTCAGTGAGGGTATTTGTTTTGAATCAAAATAGTGGAAGACAACATATTTATTTAATGACCAAAATTTAAATATGTTTTAAATAGAAGTGATAGATTTGCATGTAATTTGTTTTAGAATAACAATGACAAACCAAATATTGTTTTTGTCATAATCTGTCCTTTGGAAGGACACTTTATCTGGAAAAATTCCCAAATAAGTATCGAGACTTGAGAATTATCTTTAATAAAGAGGAAGCGACAGTGTGTCATGTATGGTCTATTTCAATATCATTTATCTTTGGGTATTGAATACCCTATGAAGTCTATATAAACTCTAAGCTGTAAAAGGCAATATGAATATATAGAGATATATTATATGATCATATATAGACTCTATTAAGGCTGAGTTGGTCACGAAGTCTAAAAGGTGATCAAAAAAGGAAATTGTTTCCAGTTTTGGCCAAATAAGACATTAAAATAATTTGTCTAAAGAACTTGAAGGAGTTCAAAAGGAAGGGAAGTAAGACTTCCACTACAAGTCATGTTATAGAAGTCAAGTTATTTTACTTCGCTAACATTAGTACCAAATAATATTAGTAGATCTCACATTTTAAAAGATAAAGAAAGTAGATCACTTGCTAAGGGTGGAGAAATCTATGTAAAATTGATCAAAAGTTGCTATAGTAAAGATAAGATCTTCACCTATTGGGCTAGTTAGTGAACTAGACATTCTGCATATTATTTCTTGTTGGACAAGAAAGGTATTCTTTTATAAAATAACTTTATTTCTTCAAAAGGATATTGATGCACAATTGAGTAATGGATTCCATAACCTAAATCTCAAATTACCCATCTATAACATAATTATCAAAGTAGGTTAACGTAAGTGATTTTGAACCTTAATTACATGGTATTCTGTCCTAAGGCAAATGAATGAGAAACATATTTCTAAATACCATTAATGTGGTTATCTGGACTCTTATGATTTTGGAATCAATTAAGACGTATAAATCTTATTTATTGGAGAGATAGTTGAGACTTCATTCATTGAAAAGTGAAAGATGAGTAATCTATTAACTAATACATGACGATGTATGTGGGCCTATTGGAACAATAACTAGATATGTTTTTCAATACTTTGACATACTAATTGAAATGTCAATGAGTATGGATTTATGTAACATAAATTAGAAAGTCTTTGAAGAGTTCAAAGAATTCATAATGAAGTGAAAAACCAAATTGGCAAGACAATTAAAGCTCTTGATTAGATCAAGATAGCAAATAATTTAAGCTACAAGTTTGATAACTATCTGATAAAGTGAGATATTACCTCTTAACTCATTCCTTATGGAATGACATAATAGCATCTCTATGGAAAAAGTCAAACCTTGTTGGACATAGTTTGATTATTGATTATTATCAAACCTCTCTAACTCCTTCAATGTTCCTTTATTGGAAAAATTTCAATATTTAACCATGTTCCATCTTTAGACTTTCTTAAAGAAACCATATATGATATGGACTAAGAAGAAACCTAGTATGTCTTTACTAATGATTTGGAACTATGATGCTTTTATAGAGCATCCAACTTTGACAAGGTCAAATCCAAATTGGATAAATGTCTTCTATGAGATACCCAAAGAAAGCTAAGGGTTATCATTTCTATAATCCATCTGAGAACAAAATGCTTGTTGCTTAGATGTTGTATACTTGAATAAGAGTACATGTCTTAAAGAATCAGTAGGAGGATAGTAGAACTTGAAGAAATTCAAGTATCACAAAGCATTCAAAAGTCAAGGATGGACTTGGAGCAGAAATCACAAAGTGTTGTGATATCCTAAGCTCCGGTAGCACAAGACTTGTGTAAGATCAAATAGAATATGTCACCAAATCTGAAAGATATGAATATTGTTGGAAATATGCACTAAGAGCCTATATAGGATGCATTATTCTGAATAAGGCATTTTCTGTTAAATAGTTTAACAGCCTTTATTTATCCTTAGAGTAATAGGTCATATGAGAGTTATTCCTAAAATGTCCCTAGTCAAGTATTTACATGGGGACATGTAAATACATTAAGACTAGTGTGTGAGTGTACTAATGATCTGATCTCATAGATCATGGATATAGATGATATCAAGTCTTCACATGGGTACACATTAAGAGTAATGATGTACTTGATAGACCCATCATGAGAACGTTGCATGGATCCTTACATAAATGTCATAAATGATTCTCAATGTGATAATGGCACATGTAGTCCTTCGACCTAAAGTCACTATGATTCCTACATAAGGAGTTTGTTGTTTTAATACAATCAAACATCTTTTGTAACATGAGGACTATAAAGGTTGTGATTAGGTAATGAACAAATTATGTAGAGGGATGTGAGTGATGTAGATGGGATTTATCCCTCCTATATGACAGGAATGATATCTATAGGCCACTTGATGGAGTGAGACTAAGGAAATGCATGGCCATGCTAGAAAGAATAAATATTGGATATTTATTCAGATAAAGTCTACTCTGATATCAAGTAAAATAAATTGGACCGTATAAGGATGATGCAACCATGTCTTGGGCCCAATTCGGATATCGTGACAAAAGGAACAAACATATAAAATAATTATCACTTATAGGTTATGTTGATAATAAATAATATTCAGACATAATGATGCATTGCTAGATGCCGCTCTTATTTTATATTAATAATAAAATAATTTATTATTAACATGACCGAGTATTTTACCTATAGGGTCACACACATAGAGTAAGCCAATCAGAAAATAACTTTTATTTTAGTTGGACTAAAATAAAGCTATTGGGCCTAACTCATTTAGAATTAGTAAGGAGCTACTCTTTAGAGAGAGCAAATTAGGTCAAACCTAAGCCTATAAATAGAGCATAAGATGCTCATAGGTTGTTCACCCAAAAAAGATAGAAAATACGCAAAAGTTGTAGCGTTTGGAAGGTGTAGCATTTTTGGTAGGAGTACTCGTGTGGACTCCTAAATGACGAGGCTACGACTGCATCGATAATCTTCAAGAGGTAATCCTAAAACATAATATTTTTTTGTGTTTGTCTTATGCTTTGAAACACGACGCTTTGCAAATCCAATGGGAACCCTTGTATTTCCGCTGCTCATGCACCAGGGATTCTCTAACAGTGGTATCAGAGCCTATATAGGACTATAAAGGTTTTGATTAGGCAATGAACAAATTATGTAGAGGAATGTGAGTGATGTAGATGAGATTTGTCTCTCCTATATGACAAGAGTGATATCTATAGGCCACCTGATGGAGTTAGACTAAGGAAATGCATGGACATGCTAGAAAGAATAAATATTAGATATTTATTTAGATAAAGTCTACTCCGGTATCAAGTAAAATAAATTGGGCCGTATAAAGATGACGCGACCATGCCTTGGGCCCAATTAGGATATCGTGACAAAAGGAACAAACATATAAAATAATTATCACTTATAGGTTATGTTGATATTAAATAATATTCAGACATAATGATGCATTGCTAGATGCTGCTCTTATTTTATATTAATAATAAAATAGTTTATTATTAATATGACAGAGTATTTTACTTATAGGGTCACACACATAGAGTAAGCCCATTAAAAAATAGCTTTTATTTTAGTTGGACTAAAAAGCTATTGGGCCTAACTCATTTAGAATGAGTAAGGAGCCCACTTTTAGAGTGAACAAATTAGGTCAAACCTAAGCCTATAAATAGAGCATAAGATGCTCATAGGAGGTTCAACCAAAAAGAGACACAAAATGCAAAAGTTACATGCCGTCAAACTAGCATTTCGCAGGTGTAGCATTTCTGGTGGGAGTACTCGTGTGGACTCCCAAAGGACGAGGCTATGACTGCTTCGATTTTCTTCAAGAGGTATTTCTAAAATGCTTAGATAAAATATTTGATGTTTGTCTTATGCTTTGAAACACGATGCTTGTAACATCCCATATTTTAAAAATAAAAGAATAAATTAAGGAAATAAATATTGAATAATTGAATATGAGTCATTTAATGTCCCAAAATATTGAGAACCATTAAATTAAGATTTTTAGGGACTGTTGGTGATTTGTTGAGACCGTATAAGCTGAAAATAAGCCTGATTGGAAAATGGGTGTTGGACCAAATCTCTGATTGGGATGATATTGGTCAGGGCTGTTAAGGATAATATTGGGAGTCCGAATATATACTCGGAATAATTTTCAGATAAAGTATTGAGCCCAAATAAAGAGCCTGTTAGTTGTAAAACGATGAATCATTTAATAAGATGACTAAAATTAAAACTAAAAAACCCAATTTTCCCTTCTATTCTCGTGAGCATGCTGAAGGAAATAGGGGAAAAATACTTCACTTCTTCTTTCTCTCTATTTCTCCTTTACTTCTTCTCTACTCCTTCTTCATTCTTTTCTTCTTCCAAAACCCTAAGCTAAGGTGGTGTCATCTCTATTCCCTCCATTTTTGTTTGAAGAAGACTTGGAGCTTGAAGTTCTTCCTTTCTTCTTCTTCTCATTTTCGTGTGGCGTCCATCTCCTTTGAAAACCCATTTCGTTTTGGGTGTGAGGTAAGTTATACTCACTCTTTTTTTGAGTTTTTGGCCATGGGTGTGTGTTATTATGAGTTGGGGAGTCATGCATGTAAACGGGTGTTTATTAGAAGTATTTAATGTTTGAACCCTAGAGTGGGTCATCATAAATGTGAATATTTATGAGGGGTTAATGATGATAGATGCATTTAAGATAGGTAGGAGATGAAGATTGATGAGGCACTAATGAGAGTTATTGGGTTTGGTGAAACCCTAACTTTGGGGTTTGGGGAAATGGTGAATGTTGACTTAAGAGAATGTTTTATGAAGAGAATGCATGACATTAATGAATATGGATGTAGATAAGTGGAGTTACATGAAGGTTTGGGCTATGATTATTTTGTAGCCTTTGAATTTAATGAATGTGGCTTGATGGGAAAGAATTCCCAAAGCCTAACAAATAATGAAAATGAGGTTTATAGCATGTCTTGTACATGTTAAGGATTGGTAGATATAATAATAATTAATTAAGAGTTGAAATTGTGCCTTGAATAGTTGATTAATTAGTATTTTACATGTATGGTTATGTAAGATCCATTCCAAGCGATGAGGCGGGTGCGTTTTATCAATCAGAATTCTTCTCTTAAGGTAGGATAGGAGTCTTATGTTCTAAATGCATGAATTTGAATGGTATATGATTTCCATATGTATTGAGATGCATGTTTGCCTTGTTGGAGTGTTACATAATGTTGTACATGATGTTAATGATATGTTTTGGCAACATGCTTGGTGCATTTAGAATGATCTTGGTGTGTTATATGGTGGTGTAAATTGTTTGATGTTATGTGGTGATATGTATGTCCACCATAAGTGTATAATGATTGTTGGTGATGTGTGATAGAGAATGGTTGAAGTCTTTGTATTGATGATGAAAGTGAACGACATGAATAAGAGCTATCAAAAATGCCACACTAAGATTTAAACTAATAAGAATAACCAACAATAATGAACCCACTAAAAGTCTTGTGGTGATGTTGGTGATGATGATGATGATGATGATGTATGATGCGTGACATGTATAGGATGCATAGAGTGAGAAATGCATATGATTTGCATTTGCATCCATGGTATACTGCATAGCTGCCATTTTTGGAACATTAGGGGAGTTCCCTCGGCCGACCCAGTGGGAGGGTGGCTCTGTACACGAGCAATTTTATTTTCCCTTATGACTCGGTGTGTAAGTCACGAAGCCGCCCATGTATTGCTTCTGGGAGCTACATGTGGCCGACCCTTGTGGGGGTGGCTCTTGATGAGCAGGTGACCCTGGTGGTCTTTGAGATCATAGCCGCCATGATTTGAGATCTGACCGGCCCGTAACACCATATGTGGAATATGTTGTATGCCGTGGTCATGGTGAAAATGACTAGGTGTTACAAGATGGGCGATGCGGTTTGGTACCAGTAAAACAATTGGTGAATGCATGCAAATTTAAGAATAAGTGTACACATTTTACTACTATAGTAGGGGTATGGTTAGATGATCATACTTGAGTCCCATAATTGGTGTTTATATTCCCATAGTCAGATCTGCAATATTCGGTTGTCCATATGCATTAGCTTAAGAGCATTTACATATAGCAAGGAAGTATGCCAAAGGTGATGAGATATGATGATGGATGTGATGAGGATGTAATGATATACAAAGACAACATGACAGATATGAATACCAAATAATAGTTTGAAAAATAGCCAAATTATTGTGGGACTTGATTATGTATATGCTTGTGTACTTTGTCCAAATTATGATGTTACTTGTGATATATGCATGATGGTGTTATGTTGATAAAGAGTATGGTGAATGATATGTGTGCGTAAAGTATACATGTTTTAATGTATATGTACATAATCACATCGTATTCATGTTCATTCCTTTGGAATGTATGACTCACTCTTCCATGTTGTCCATTTTTAGACTTGTGATGCAGGGCAGTTATGGGAAGAGTGGATATTTTGAAGTGCATTTTGGTTGAGGAGGTAAATAGTGGTGTAGGAAGTGCCTTGGCCGGCAAAATCTAGATTTTTGTATAGCATATAGGATGTATGTATGCTTATTTTGTTCCCTAGATTTAAGATGATGATTTTGAGGGTCATGTAGGAAAATTGGACCTTGGTGTGTATGGCCAATTTTGATTTGTGACCCAAATGATGTATGATTAGGAATTATGATGTCGGATGGTGTTAATTCTTATAAATAAGTGACATGTTTTATAATTTATGGTATTTGATGAAGATTTTATGAGAATGATTTGAATGCCATGTAATGAATGAAAGGGAGTTGAATTTAATATGTGTGAAAGAGTGGGTAGACTCCCAAATGCATAATAGAATATGAATAATGCATTGGAATAGGCTAACATAGAAATACATGGTAATTGGCATGTTAAGTTGCATGAAAATCTCATGTTTGCCCATTTTTTGCATAACTCGGTCAAGCGAGTGAGAATCTCGCTCGAGCGAGATCCTTGGGTATCAGTGTTTTGGCCACTGGCCGAAATTCGCTCAAGCGAATGGCCTTCTCGCCCAGGCGAGATTGGTCTGGAATTAGTGGATGGTCACTAGACCATTTTCCCTCAGGTGAAGTGACTTAGGTTGGAGACTCACTTAAGCGAGGAGAAGGGAAATAGATACTGGATGATTTTCTCCCAGGTGAGACTTGCCTCGCCCAAGCGAAAATCGAGCAGAGAGTTTCTAATGTTACTGGAGCAATCTCGCTGAAGCGAGATGGAACTCACTCAAGCGAGATTGGCTCCTGATGCAAACCTCCTCCCTCGCTCAAGCGTTTCGCTGGCTTGTCCAAGTGAGGCTTTCGAATCTCGCTCAAGCGAGATAGGGTTTGCTCAAGCGAAGGGACCCCCTGATGCTCAGATTCTTTTTCGCTCAGCCTTTCATGTTTTTGCCTAAGCATGTCTATGCTTGCTCGCTCAAGCAAATGTGGTGCTCGCTTGAGCGAGTAGCTCCCTGATGCACAAAATTTTATTTTATTTCAAATGATTAAATCTCCCTTGTATTGAACCCTTTCCTTGCACCATCTCAAGAGTATTTTAGGGCATATTATAAATCTTTACACCACATGAAATACCTTCTCTTTAATTTCAATCATGCAATAATTAAATTAATTAATTAATTCTTCTGTTGTTTCTAAATAGAAGTTTATTATGAAATCATCCTTTAACTTACCCTCCCATATCTTCATATATAGGAGTGGCTTTTATAGATCCAGGTGTTGAGTTAAAAGCTTCACCACTTTACTTATTCGATTTATAAAAATGTGAAAAATTTCCCTGTATTTTCAGGGCGTCTCAATGTTTTACAAGTCCAATGGGAATCCTTGTTTTTCCACTGCTTATGCACTAGGGATTCCCTAACAGTGGTATCAGAGCCTGGTTGCAAAACCGTGTTTTGAGGAAATGTTTATTTAAACAACATGTGAAAAATTTTCTTTTACGAAAAGAATTATACAGGTTGTATCTTTTATTAGATATGATACAAAGGTTGCTTTTTAATGAGATAGTATGCAAAGGTTGCATTTTTTTACGAGATATGTTGCAAAGGTTGCACCTTTTTGAAAGCTAATATCAATTTATTTTTGTTTGTGTATATTGATTGCTTTTCTCAATATTTTAATTAAAGAACATGTTTTGGGATATGCTTTATTATATGAACATCTTGTATGTTGCAATGGTGATTGTTTTACATGTGTTCTAATTATAAGGCATGTTTTATGCTCATTTAATTAAATTGAAATCAATTTTTGTATGCAATGCATGCTATATGCTTTCTCTTTCTAATATGAACTGTTCATGTGAGATTGTGTTTAGAAAGTTTAAGAGTTAAACCCTAGCTGTAATGAAAACTAGGATTCAAAAGTTGAAACCTAGCCATCATGGTATATTATTTATTTGTAAATGTTACAAATAAAATATTTGATTTAATATTATATTTTAAATTTGATTTGTAAAAGTTGCAAATCAAATAAATAATTTATTCTTATTAATTTTAATAGGATTTGCATCGTATGTGATCTTTTTAAAATTAATGTGATTTGTAAGAGTTACAAATTTAAATAACTTTTTCTTATTAGTTTTAATAGGATTTGAATCGTATGTGATCTTTTTAAAATTAACGTGATTTGTAAGAGTTACAAATTGATTCATATTTATTAAATTTAATATGATTTGTAATTGTTACAAATAAAAGATAAGATCTTTATTAAATTTAATAATTTTAATATCAAATATTTAATCCTTAATAAATTTGATAGGATTTGTAAAAGTTGCAAGTTAAAGATAAGATCTTTATCAAATTTAATAGGATTTGAAATAAAATATTCTAAACTCTAGAGATAAGGTATAAAATTTAAACATTGATCGTTCCTAAAAATAGGATGATTGTTGAGACTCTAGAGATAAGGTTTAAAAGTTAAATCTTGAGTATTCTTATTTTAGGATAGTTGTAAGGGTCAAATTGTTTGAAATCCTAACCGAATATTTTGAGCTGTTAAAGGTTAGTGGGACGTTTTGGCTAGGAAAGACTTGGTACTTAAGTGGTCACACCGGACCCACCTCTATTTCCTAGGAACTAACCTGATTACAGTAATAAATTTTTAGGTTGGAGCGCCACTCGACACCCTACAAAGGGTAGCCTCCCCTAGACCCTGTCTGTTGAACGGTCAACGGAATCGCCAAACTTCTCTCTGTAGTTTTCCTTTTATGACCCCGTGTGTTTAATTATGTGTTTTAAAATTTTTTTTATTTTAAATACAATTGACCACTCTATTAATTGATTAAGTAACACGTCCAACGGTGAATGGTTATGGTCTTAGATTTTCTATTTAATTTTAAATACAGCCCATGTGTTGTGCCTTTCTCTATACGTGAATTTCTTCTTTCAACCTTCACTCGTGTGTAAACGTGTTTCTTTATTACATTGTAATCTGGGAGAAGCCAACAAGGTGGAGACCTAGAAGAGACCTAGCGTGGTGACTCTTGATGGGTATGACCTTGAAAGGAACAAAGGAGTGGTGACTCTAGGAGGATGGTGGTTTCAAGAAGTAGGACTTCATGAAGTCAAGGCACCATAGTTCCTTTAGGTTTATTTTATTTTCTAGGAAGACCATAACCATCTTACATTTTTGATTGCGTGTTTTGGGGTTTTATTTTACGTTAAAGTGTTTAATGAAAATCGGTAATGGACAATAAGAAAATTGAAATCCCTCAAGCTTAATAATCATACCTTCTAATAAGTAATAACGTCTAACTTGATATAGATAAAGTCCAGGTCACGCCATAGTTGGGTTCCTTTATTTATGTTTAGTAGGACATGATTGGATAATTGGATTATCCAAGTATAACTTATTAAGTTTTATTCAAATAGACATTTTTCAATTTGATTGAAAAAGCCTAAAGGAAATAGTCTAAAACGCATTCTAATAAGCAACACTCATCAATGCTAGTTTCAATAAAGTGTAGGTTCTGCCAATGCAGGGTGCTTTTATTGATATTAGTAAAGGATGATGGATAATTAGATTATCCAACCATTTGTTATTGGACTTATCTAGGTAACTTTAATCAGATTGAAGAACCTATAAGTGTTAATACTAAGTTAAAAAATGACTTCTAATAAGTAACACTCGTTGAGACTAATGTCAATAAATAGTGGGCCTGCCAAAGCAGGGTGCTATCATTTATATTAGTAAGGCGCGATGGGATAATTGTAATATCCAAATTATTATTATTGGGTCTAAACTTAACTAAGTTTTTCAATTGGATTAAAAATAACTTAGAGGCGTAAGGATTGGGCTTAAATTCATAAGATGAATAAGGTTAAAGAGTTACCCACTCAATCATCCAAGAGTTGCATGAGATGCAATTAGAAATGTGTTTCCTACCCTAATAACCAAGGGTTGGGCGATCAGCCAAAGCTGACTCAACACTAGGCCAAATATGGATCTTGGCCCACTAGAAAAATCTTCCAATGGGATTTTGTCTGATTAAGTGAGGGTATTTATTATGAATTGAAATAGTGGGAGACAACATATTTATTTAATGACCAAAAGTTAAATATGTTTTAAATAGAAATGATAGATTTGTATGTAATTTGTTTTAGAATAAGCATGACAAACCAAATATTGTTTTGTTGCAATCTGTCCTTTGAAAGGACACTATATCTTGAAAAATGCCCAGATAGGTATCGAGACTTCAGATTTATCTTCAATAAAGAGGAAGTAGTAGTGTGTCATGTTTGGCTTATTTCAATATCATCTATCGTTGGGTATTGAATACCTTATGGAGTCTGCATAAACTCTGAGCTGTAAAAGGCAATATGAATATATGAGAAATACGATATAATCGTATACAGACGCTAAAAGTGATCAAGAAAGGAAATTGTTTCCACTTTTAGCCAAATAAGACATTGCAATAATTTTTCTAAAGAACTTGAAAGAGTTCAAAAGAAAGGGAAGTAAGACTTCCGCTATAAGTCATGTTATAGAAGTCAAGTTATTTTACTTCACTGACCTTAGTATCAGATACTAGTAGTAGATCTCACATTTTGAAAGATCAAAGAAGTAGATAACTTGCTAAGGGTGGAGAAATCTATGTAAAATTGAGCAAAAGTTGCTACAATAAAGATAAGATCTTCACCTATTAGGCTAGTTAGTGAACTAGACATTGTGCATATTGTTTCTTGTTGGACAAGAAAGGTTTTCTTTTATAAAATAACTTTATTTCTTCAAAAGGATATTCTTGCACAATTGAGTAATGGATTCCATATCCTAAATCTTAAAACACCCATCTATAACATAATTGTCAAAGTAGGTTAAAATAAGTGATTTTGAACCTTACTTACATGGTATTGTCTCCTAAGGAAAATGAATGACAAACACATTTCTAAATACCATTAATACGGTTATTTCTTTTGATTTTGGAATCAATTGAGACATGTAAATCTTATTTATTGGAAAGATAGTTGAGACCTCATTCATTGAAAAGTGAAAGATAAGTAATCTATTATCTAATACATGACGATGTATGTGGGCCTATTGGAACAATAACTAGATATGTTTTTTAATACTTCAACATACTAATTGAAAAGTCAATGAGTATGGATTTATGTAGCATAAATTAGAAAGTCTTTGAAAAGTTCAAAGAATTCATAATGAAGTGAAAAACCAAATTGGAAAGATAATTAAAGATTTTGATTAGATCAAGATAGCAAATGCTTTGAGCTACAAGTTTGATAACTATTTAATAGAGTGAGAGATTACCTCTTAACTCATTCTTCATTAAATGCCATAATATCATCTCTACAGGGAAAAGTGAAACCTTGTTAGACACAGTTTGATTATTAATTATTATCAAACATCTCTAACTCCTTTAATGTTCCTTTATTGACAAAATTTTCACACTTAACCATGTTCCATCTTATACTTTCTTGAAGAAACCATATATGATATAGACTAGGAAGAAACCTAGTATGTATTTACTAATAATTTGGAACTATGATGCTTCTATACAGCATCCAACTCTGACAAGGTCAGATCTAAATTGGATAAATGTTTTCTGTGAGATACCTAAAGAAAGCTAAGGGTTATCATTTCTACAACCTATATGAGAATAAAAGGCTTGTTGCTTAGAATATTGTATTCTTGAATAAGAGTACATGTCTTAAAGAATCAGTGGGAGGATAGTAGAACATGAAGAAATTCAAGTATCACAAAGCATTCAAAAGTCAAGTATAGACTTGGAGCAAAAATCACAAAGTGTTATGACATCATTAGCTCTGGTAGCGCATGACTTGTGTAAGATCAAATGGGATATATCACCAAATCTGAAAGATATGGATATCTTATAAATCAGGAAGGAGGCATATTGCTAATTGACCAAGCTTCTTATGAAGAGGCCAATGCAAGTTTAGATTCTAAGACATGGCATAAGACCATGGGATTTGAAATGGGTCCATGTATATTAACAAGGTATGAACCTTGGTTAACGCACCTAAAGGGTAAAACCTATAGGACACAAGGGGGTTTTTAAAAGGAAAACTAAACATGGATGGTAATAAGAGTACCTTTAAAAGCAAGATTGATAAAATTCAATCAGCTTAAAAACCATTTAGATCCTGCTTATTGTAGCAATATACCACCATTATGAGATATGGTAGATAGATGTTAAGATGGAAATCATCTTGAGGATGTGTATATGATACAACCTAAAAGCATTTTATGCCTAAATCATCTAGGAAGGTATGTGAACTGTAAATATTCCATTTATGGACTAAAGCAACCTTTTAGAAGCTAGAATCTTCATTAAAGAATGACGATAAATCTTGTGACTATAAAAGGATTAGTAACTGCACAATTATAGTTCTAGTATCACATGTAGAAGACATACCTCTTCTAGAACTAATATTCTCATTCTATAATCTAGAATATCCTTAAACACTTATGAAGGACTAAGGATTTGATCTTGATAAATGGAAGATGAGCTCGTTGTAATGGTTACATTGATGCCAACCTTCTGAGTAATTTAAATGACTTAAGATTATCAAAATATATGTGTTGTCAAAATGGTTATGACGTATGCTTGAAAGTTTCAAAGCAAGAAATAGTCGTTGGTTCTACTAACAAATCTAAGTATTTTACAATGATAAATTACAAAAGAAGTCAATTTACATTTAATCATTCCAAATGCTTTATACCCTATGAGTTTCCACTGTGATGACAATGGAACCATAGAACAATATAAGGAAGTAGATTAATCCAAGCATATACTTAAATAGTTCCATCTTTGGAAGATGTGAAAATATACAATGTGCATACCAACAAAATTGTTGGGAAACCCACTAGTAAAACCATTTACGTAGCATAAGCATGAGGGCACTGTAAACGTCATTGGGCATTAACCTTATCGGCTCTAAGTGCAAGTGGGAGATTGTTGGAAATATGCACTAAGAGCCTATACAGGATGCATCATTTTGAATAAGGCATTTTCCTTGGAGTAATAGGTCATATGAGAGTTATTCCTAAAATGTCCCTAGTCAAGTATTTACGTGGGGACATGTAAATACATTAAGACTAGTGTGTGAGTGTACTGATGATTTGATCTCACAGATCATGGATATAGATGATATCAAGTCTCCACACGGGTACACATTATGAGTAATGATGTATTGGACATACCCATCATGACCCATCATGAGAACGTTGTATGAATCGTTACATGAATGTCATAAATGATTCTCAATATAATAATGGTATATGTTGTCCTTCGACCTGAAGTCATTACGATTCCTACATAAGGAGTTTGTTATTTTAATACAATCAAACGTCTTCTATAGCAAGAGGACTATAAAGGTTGTGATTAGGCAATGAATAAATTATGTAGAGGGATGTGAGTGATGTAGATGAGATTTGTCTCTCCTACGTGACAGGAGTGATATCTATAGGTGACTTGACGGAGTGAGACTAAGGAAATGCATGGCCATGCTAGAAAGAATAAATATTGGATATTTATTTGGATAAAGTCTACTTCGATATCAAGTAAAATAAATTGAACTGTACAAGGATGACGCGACCATGCCTTGGGCCTAATTAGGATATCGTGACAAAAGTAACAAATATATAAAATAATTATCACTTATAGGTTATGTTGATATTAAATAATATTCAGACATAATGATGCATTGCTACATACTGCTCTTATTTTATATTAATAATAAAATAATTTATTATTAATATGACCGAGTATTTTACCTATAGGGTCACACACATAGAGTAAGTTTATCAGAAAATAGTTTTATTTTAGTTGGACTAAAGAGCTATTGGGCCTAACTCATTTAGAATGAGTAAGGAGCCCACTCTTTAGAGAGAACAAATTAGGTCAAACCTAAGCCTATAAATAGAGCATAAGATGCTCATAGGAGGTTCAACAAAAAAGAGACACAAAATGCAAAAGTTGCAAAAGCTACACGCTGTCAAACTAGCATTTGGAAGGTGTAGCGTTTTTGGTGGGAGTACTCGTGTGGACTCCTAAAGGACGAGGCTATGACTGCTTCAATTTTCTTTAAGAGGTAATTCTAAAATGCTTAAATAAAATATTTGATGTTTGTCTTATGCTTTGAAACACGAAATTTTGCAAGTCCAATGGGAATCCTTGTTTTTCTGCTGCCTATGCACTAGGGATTCCCTAACATTTTTGTACCTCCATATAGTGATATCTGCAACACACTTCTCCATGAATTTCACTTTATACCTACATTATGTCACTCAGGAATCAGACCAGCCTTGGTTGACTTGGCTGCCTCCTTCTCATGACCGGGCCTGCAAAAGGATGTAAAGCTGTTTATTAGAAATTGTCTAATCTACCCAAGCTCTACATATAAAACAATAAAAAAAAGGTCTTCTTCAACCCCATCCTATACCTCATAGAGCTTGTAAAGACATTACTATGGACTTCATCACACACTTACCAAATTCTTTAGGCCACACGACGATTGGGGTTATTTGTGACTGTTTTACAAAGTCAGCCCATTTCCTTGCTCTCCCGACCAAATATATTGCTTTTGACTTGGGCCACCGCTTCGCAGTCGACATCTTTTGTCTGCACAGAACTTCTTCCATGATTGTCTCTGACTGTGACCCTATCTTCTTTAGTTCTTTATGGCAGTAGTTGGTTAAATCCCAAGGCACCATATTAAAATTTAGTACGACCTACCACCCTAAAACATACAAACAATTAAAAGTTTTAAATCAAACTTTAGAAGCTTACCTCCTTTGTTTCTGTGCCTATCACCCAACGTCTTGGTTTCATTTCCTCTATTTGGCAGAACTTTGGTATAACTCTGCTTACCATTCAACGATCGAGAAGCCTCCGTTCTAGGCTCTTTATGGCAGAAACCCACCTTTCATCTCTGGCTTTATACCAACATTAGTGTCAATCAAATCTCTCATAGAGTCCCTCTCAGAACGCCGTACCATCCTCCGCAAGGCTCGGTCTTCTTTGTTATGTACTCATCAAAGAATGGTTGCCTAAGTAAACTGTCATCGCCAAGACATTTCCTTCGATGAGGGTGTGTATGGATGACTCCGCCTATGACGTTATCGCCAGAACACGGTGGTACGACGCCCTTTTCTGAAGATCTCTCACCGATTCTATGGCCCCTTCCAGATACG
Organism: Clitoria ternatea; assembly: GCA_037962975.1. NCBI lineage: Eukaryota > Viridiplantae > Streptophyta > Magnoliopsida > Fabales > Fabaceae > Clitoria > Clitoria ternatea. The sequence goes on from CM075669.1 coordinate 187,451,778, forward strand.
ACGACATATTGGTCGTGTAACATATGAGCTAGCCCTTCTTGATCATTGTCGATTGCATCTGGTATTTCATGTTTCCTCTCTCAGAGCCTTCCATAGACACTTCCCTCTAGAAAATTTTCACCCCATTCAATCTGTTTTAGCCCCTAACCTGTTTATTCCTCTCTCAGAATCTAATGCTACCTCTGTTTCCCAAGTTAAGTAAACTTCTATTTCACTTCTAAAAATCATGACTTCTCTACATACTTCCCAGCCTTTGATTCCTCATAATCCCCAAGTAACTCCAATCTCACCATTCATTCAAACTGCTACTCTGCCAACCTATTCAGTTTCAATAGAAAACACGCTCTAACCTGTCATGCGTATCCGTGCCATGTGATTTGTATTCAGACTCTCCTTCTCCTTTGGACCCTGAGGACATGGCTCGAACTCATCAGGGAGGTAGTGTTACACCTCAAATGGGCTCCAACATAACAGCTAACACTAAGCCTAAGAGAATGCCCATGAGACCTAAATGGTTTAATGATTTTATTTAAAGATTGTATTTAAAGATTTTATTTAAAATGTGTTTTCTTATTTTTCTATAGCTCAATTAGCTTTAAGGCATAGTTACCTTTTTCCTCAAGAAATGTTACCCTATATAATGTTGGATGCTATAAGTAATGAGATATGAATAATATTCTGGTACTCAGTAGATTTTCATTTATTTATTTTCAAAAGCTGTAGCTATCCCTTCCAGTAATCCAATAGCTAACTGATTTGGTGTGCATACCTGTCCCAAAAGGCCAGCAACACCGGTCAACGCAGTAAATGAACAATAAATGCTAAGTTTAGCAAAGTACAGAATGAAGTGCACCCAGATCAATATGATTATTAAGACCCAGTACGGATTCATGATCATGACCCCAGTCAAAAAAACTACCACCTGAATCTGAGTTAGGTGCAAGTGGGTAACTTGTACTTGCAAAGACTACAGCCACTGTTCACTATTAGAAAAGTCAAATCACCACTTGTATTGAGGGAAATTCTATAAATATAACTCATTCATTAACTTATAACACAACATTTACTAAGTTTAACCATTTCTGTAATCTCATTATTTTTCCATAATAACTGTATTAACTTAAGCATCAGAGTCCCTTTACCAGGTACACCTTCGGTGTGTCCCATAAACTATGGTTGAAATTGACTTGCATAATTTCCTTAACACGAAAAGCATAGTGTTCCCACTGGACCAGTGTGTATAATACTAGACTTCTACTGAGATGATGTAAAAGTGATAGAGAGTGATACATACTTGACACCGATTTGGAAAGGGGAACTTTGTACCTTGTACACCGGTCAGATCATTGGCATACCTAGTGGGACCATATAAATTTAAAGTCTCACATTGCTATAAAGCAAACAAGTCATGGAGCATAATGAGAGGAACGGAACTCTGGAGGGCCACCTTTAGAATCTGGCTCAAAGGATGGATCCCTAAACTTTGGAGTATGGCACCGAAAGCGTTGAAACCCTGGGCATGGAGCAGAACCAAAGAAGACTGCAAGCTGTAGTGCATCCTGATCCTCGAGATGAGATCACCAGATAACTCCAACTAGAAATTCAGAAGCTAAAAAGGAGTAAGGAGGTAAGAGAGAATGCGGTTGGAAGCCAGAGATTCATTCTTTTCACTCCTAGGTGTAACATCCCAAAATTTTAAAATACAGGATTAAATCAAGGAAAATAAATATTGACCAATTTGGATGTAAATTATTTAATGTCCCAGAATATTGAGAATAATTAAATTAAGAATTTTAGGGACTGTTGATGATTTATTGAGACCAGTTAAGCTGAAAATAAGCTCGATTGGAATATGGGTGTCAGACCAAGTATCTCTGAATGAGATGATATTGGTCAGGGCTATTAAGAATAATATTGGGAGTCCAAAAATATATTCGGAATAATTGTTAGATTAAGTATTAAGCCCAAATAGAGGTCTTGTTAGTCATAAAACGATGAATCTTTTAATGAGATGACTAAAATTAAAACCCAAAAACCCAATTTTCCCTTCTATTCTCGTGTGCATGCTGAAGGAAATAAGGGAAAAATACTTCACTTCTTCTTCTCCTCATTCCTTCTTCATTTTCCTCTTTTTTCTTCCAAAAACCCTAAGCTAAGGTGGTGAACTCCCTCTCCCTCTCAATTTTGTCCTTGGAGCAAGCTAGGAGATTGAAGTTCTTCCTCTCTTCTTCTTCTCATTTTCATATGGCCTCTCTCTCCCTTGAAAACCCATTTCGTTTTTGGGTATGAGGTAAGTTATACTCACTCTTTTGTTGAGTTTTTGGCCATGGGTGTGTTATTATACCTTGGGGGAGCAATGTATGTGCATGGGTGTTTGAAGAGAGCATTTAATGCATAAACCCTAGAGTGGGTTGCCATAAATATGAATATTTATGAGGGGTTAAGGGTGGAGGTGCATTTATGGTTGGAAGGTGATGAAGATTAATGATGCTTTAATGTGTGTTATTGGGTTTTAGAGAAACCTCAGCTTTTAAGAATTAAGGAAAGTTATGAATATTGGTTGGAAAGTGTGATTGAGAGCAAATTCAAGCATTTGGGTGTATGGGCATTAATTGGTGTGGTATGTTGTGAAGGTTAGGGCTATGGTTGCCTTGTAGCCTTAGAATCCAATGAATGTGGCTTAATGGGAAGGAATTCCCGAAGCCTAATAAATAATAAAAATGATGTCTATAACATGTCTAGTACATGTTATGAAATTATAGATATGATTATGATTAAATAGAATTAAAATGATGTCTTAAATAGTGAATTGATTGAGATTCTATATGTATGATTATGTAGGATCCATTCCGAACAATGAGGCGGGTGCGTCGTATCAATCAGAATTCTTCTCTTGAGGTAAAAGAGGAGTCTTATGTTCTAAATGCATGAATTTTAAATGGTATATGATTGTTGTATGTATTGATATGCATGTTTGCCTTGCTTAGAGTGCTCTATGATGTTGATGATGTGTTTTGGCAACATGCTTGATGCATTTAGAATAATTCTGGAGTGTTATATGGTGGCGTAAATTGTTTGATGATATATGGTGATGTACATGTCCACCGTAAGTGTATAATGAATATTGATCATGTTTGATAGAGAATAGTTAAGGTCTTTGTATTGATGATGAAATTGAATGATATGAACGAGACTATCGAAAATGCCACACAAAGATTTAAACTAACAAGAATAACCAACAATAATGAATCCACTAAAAACCTTGTGGTGACATTGGTAATGGAGTTGATGATGATGTTGATGAGTGGCATGTATAGGATGCATAGAGTGAGAAATGCATATGATTGGCATTTGCATCCCTGGCATACTGTATAGCTGCCGGTGTTGGAATTTGAGGGGATTCCCCCGGTTGGCCTAGTGGGAGGGCGGCTCTGTGAACGAGCAATTTGTATTTCCCGTGACTCAGTGTGTAAGTCACGAGCTGCCCATGTTGTGCTACAGGGAGCTGCATGTGGTTGACCCTTGTGGGGGGTGGCTCTTAATGAACAGGTGTCCCCGGTGGTCCTTGGGATCATAGGTCCCATGATATAACACATGGTTGGCCCGCAACACCATATGTCGAATATGTTGTATACCGTGGTCATGGTGAAAATAACCAGGTGTTGCAAGTTGGGCAATGCGGTTTGGTATCAGTAAAATGATTGGTGAATGCATGAAAATTTAAGAATAAGTGTACATAATTTTACTACTGCAATTGTCGATATATTCCATTGTGCATATGTATTAGCTTAAGAGCATTTGCATATAGCAAGAAGGTATGCCAAAGGTGATGAGTTATGGTGATGGATATGATGAGGATGAAATAATATATTAAGACAAAATAAAAGATATGAATATCAAACTGTAGTTATGTAATAGTCCAATTATTGAAGGACTTGATTATGTATATGCTTGTGTACTTTGTTTAAATCGTAATGTTACTTGTGATGTATGTATGATGGTGTTATGATGGTAAATAGTATGGTGAATACTATGTGCATGCAAAGTATACATGTTTTGATGCATATGTACATAATCACATGGTATTCATGTTCATTCCTTTAGAATGTATGAGTTACTCTCCCATGTTGTCCATTTTTAGACTTATGATGCAGGGCACATATAGGAAGAGTTTATATCTTGAAGTAAAACTTATTGAGGAGGTAAATGGTTGTATAGGAAGTGCCTTGGCCGGCAAAATCTAGATTTTTGTATAGCATATAGGATATATGTATGCTTATGTTGTATCTAGATTAGAGATGATGATTTTGAGGGTCATATTGAAAAATTGGACCTTGGTGTGTATGGCCAATTTTCATTTATGACCCAAATGATGTAAGATGATGAGTATGAAGTTAGTTGATGATGAATTCTCATGAATGAATGATGTGTTTTATAATTTATGATATTTGGTGAAGATGTTGTGAGAATGATTTAAATGCCATGTAATGAATGAAAGGGAGTTGAATCTAATATGTAAGAAAGAGCGGATAGACTCCCAAATGCATAATAGAATATGAGGAATGCATTAGAATAGGCTAAAATAGCACTAAATGGTATTTGGCATGTTAGGTTGCATGAAAATCTCATGTTTTCCCGTTTTCTACATAACTCGCTCAAGCGAGTGGTGATCTCGCTCGGGCGAGATCCTCCTGCATCAGTGTTTTGGTCACTGTTCGAAATTCACTCAAGCGAACGGCCTTCTCGCCCAGGCGAGATTGGTCTGGAATCAATGGATGGTCATTGGACCATTTTTGCTCAGGCGAAGTGGCTTTTGTTGGAGACTCGCTCAAGCAAGAAGGATGGAAATAGACACTGGACAATTTTCGCCCAGGCGAGACTTGCCTCGCCCAAGCGAAAATCGGGTAGAGAGTCTCTAATATCACTGGAGCAATCTCGCTCAAGCGAGATGGAACTCGCTCAAGCGAGATGGAGTTCGCTCAAGCAAGATTGACTCTTGATGCAAACCTCTTCTCTCGCTCAAGCGTCTCGCTGGCTCACCCAAGGGTACTCTTCAAATCTCGTTCAAGCGAGGCGGGGCTCGCTCAAGTGAGAGGAGACCCTAATGCCTAATCTTTTCTTCGCTCAGCCTTTCCTTGTTTCACCCAAGCATGTCTATGCTTGCTCATTCAAGCGAATATGGTGCTCGCTTGAGCGAGTAGCTCCCTGATGCACATATTTATTTTGTTTCAAATGATTAAACCTCTCTTCGTATTAAACCCCTTCTTGCATCATCTTAAAATGAGTTTGGGCATATTATGGATCCCTGAACCTTATGAAATCTTCTCCCTATAAATTCAATCATGCAACAATTAAATCAATTTTATTCTTCTGCTGTTTCTAAATAGAAGTTTATTATGAAATCATCTTTTAACTTACCCTCTCATATCTTCATATATGGGAGTGGCTTTTATAGATCCAGGCGTTAAACTAGAAAGCTTCACCTCTTATTTTCTTTTCATTGAATAGTGATTTTAAAATCGTGAAAAATTTACTTGTATTTTTGGGGCGTCTCAACCTGGTATCAGAGCATTAGTTGCTCTTGATACGATCATGATTAATGTTGTTCATGTAATTGTTGCCTAAGATTAAATTATATGAGCTGTGATTGATTAATTTATGGGCTATTTGGATGAGTTTTGATTGTTATCATTGAATTGAGATTAATGCATTTGTTGTTGAGTCCGGCCAAGAGTCCTTACACTATTTACCTCTAATGATGAATATGTTGTGATCATGTATTGAAAATGATATGATTATGTGATGTAGTACATGATAGGCCTATGAGTGCTAAAATTCTTGAATTCATAAGCTGAAAGGTTATTGTTTGGTCTAGTTTACTCATGTGTGAGCCATGTTTTAACATATAGGCTTGAAATATGGTTGGTAGACCAAATCGTGAGGCTGCTGCTATGGCAAATGCCTTGAATCGCTTTGCCGATCTCTTGGAAAGACAAGGCCAGCTGAATGTGGGACAAGGCTCCCAAGGTCTTGATCTATTTCTCAAGAGGAAACCTTCTGAATTCATGGAGGTTATAAGCTTGAAGATACGTATGCTTGGATTAATGATCTGGAAAGAATATATGCTAGCTTCGAATGTTCTAAAGCGCAAAAGGTGAAGTATGCGGTCTTTATGATCCACGATGAGGCTGAGGCTTGGTGGCGTCTTACTAGGGGACGCATGATATCTGCTGATATTCTTTTGATTTGGGAAAACTTCAAGGTGGAGTTCTTGAAGAAATATTTTCCAGACAGCTATAGAAGCAAGAAAGAGCTTGAGTTTATGGAACTTAAGCAAGGTGGCATGACGGTGGAGGAGTATGCCTCCAAGTTGTAGGAGCTATATGCATTCTATCCACCCTATCAACAAGAGGGTACAGAGGCATCTAAATATGTGAAGTTTGAAAATGGATTGAGGCCCGAGATCAAGCAGGCTATCCGACATCAAGAGATACGAAGCTTTCCGACACTTGTGAACAAGTGTCGCATATATAAAGAAGACGATGTGGCTCCTTCGAGTCATGGAAGGCATGAGCCTAAGTTGAAAGGCCAATTTTCTAGCTTCAAGAAGCAAGGGCATTTCAAGAAGAAGTTCTTTCATGGTGGACCCTCCAATGCAAGAAGACGTGGTGCTCCTAGAGGTAGTTACGGTGGTGGTAACCAAGGTCGTGGAAATGTCCAAGGCCTAACTTGCTTCAAATGCGGTGCTAACCATTTGGCACGAGATTGTCCATAAGATGATGTGGTGTGCTACCAATGCAATCAACCAGGGCATATCCGCCCTAATTTCCTGTTGAATACAAGGAACGCTAATGCCAATACTCCAGTACATATGAATCCTAATGGTAACCGTGGAGGCCATGGTGGCTTTGGAGGTCGTGGCCGTGGAAACGGTGATGGTCATAATGGTGGCCAAAATGGTGGCCGTGGTGGAAATCATAACGGTGGAAGAAATGGCAATGGTCGAGGTAATGGCCATGGTGGAAGAAATGGAAACCGCAATGGTGGTGAGCAAGTACAAGCTGCTGGTAGAGTATTTGCAGTTACTGGTGAAGAAGCCGCGCAAGCTGAAGATCTTATCTGTGGTGAGTATGAAATCCTTGGTGTTTCGGTAAATGTTATCTTTGATTCTGGTACTACGCACTCATTTATTTCTGAACATTGTGTGAGGCGCTTGAAGGTTCCTGTTTGTATGATGAAGGGTTCCATATTGGTGACCATACCGACCGGTACTTGTTTAAGATCGGTGACTCGATGTGAGAATGTTGAGATGGACCTTGAGGGTAGAAAGTTTGTTGTGTCCCTCGTATGTCTGCCTGTGAAGGACCTGGACATCATTCTAGGCATGGATTGGTTATCTGCTAACAAAGTCTTGGTGGATTGTCGTAACAAGACGGTGATCTTCCCGACTTCGAATGCTGAAAGCTTTGTGTGCAAAGTATCTCTCAGCTTCTTATGATGTTCTACTTGGTTGATGGGAATGGCACTCCCCAATCTTGTGAAATTCGTATTGTTTCAGAATTTCCCGATGTGTTTTCGGGTGAGATTCCTGGACTACCTACTCCACGAGAAGTGGAATTTTCTATTGACCTTATCCCCGGCGCTGAGCCTGTTTCTAGAGCTCCTTATAGGATGTCTACTATGGAGTTGGCCGAATTGAAGAAGCAAGTCGAGGAATTGCTTGAACGGGAGTTTATTCGCCTAAGTGTGCTCCTATGTTGTTGGTGAAAAAGAAGGATGGAAGCATGAGGTTGTGCGTTGACTATCGCCAACTTAACAAGCTAACCATTAAGAACAAATATTGTAACACCCTAATTTTAATAAGCAATAAACCTAAAAACAGGGAAATTTTTTTTTCCACAAAAACAGCCACTGGACAGTCGGCATAGAAAGAAGAGGAAGGCAAGGGAGATAAAAGAATATTCATACGTATAGCAATCAGCGGGAGGAACAAGGCTGTCGGTAATCAGCGGAGCACAGCAGCTTAAACCGGTCCAATCAGTTCAGCGAAATACATCAGTGCCTGGGCGAATCCCACGAACAGCGCCCACTCGCTCAAGCGAGGTCCAACACCGCCTGAGCGAGATATGACAATGCAACAGCGGAAGAAGGAGATACTCAAGCGAAGCCCAACACCAGCATTCACTCGCTTCAGCGCGATCCCACACGCTTGGGCAAAACAGCTATAGTCGCTCGGGCGAGGCACGATTCGCTTAAGCGATGCCAACACGAAAGCCTTCCCAAACACACACTCGCTGGAGCTAAGTCTAATTCGCTGGGGCGGACACAGGTACAAGGTAATTTCTCACTCGGATTTGGGACATAGGTTCACCCGGTAAATCATCACGCTCGTACTTCACTCGGGGGTCGTCACAACTCCTCATTTCATTCATATAGGTCACAAGTATAAACCACTCGGTCTACAGATCCTCTGTCACTCGGATTTTACATCATTCACTCGGATTATAAACATCTTACACTCAGAACCCATTCCATTTTAAACCACTACACTAACTCCTCTCTCAGAAGAGGATCCCTCAAGGTTTTCACTCGGAAATACGAACTCTACCTCACTCGGGTTTACCTATATTTTTCACTCGGGATCACTCAGCGTATTCATTCAGAAATACCCAAATACTATAGTCTCGCTCGGAATCATCAACTCAGCACAATTCATTCATCAATAACCTTCGAATCGTTTAACAACATATTCCAGTCGGAAGACGCATCAAATCATCATAGAGTACATATGTACGAATATATGTTCCCAGAAACATAGATATACCCACAATTCCAATCTACCGACCCATAAACATGTAACCATATACTCGGAATACCCATTATCTTGATATTATGCATTTACCAATACTTACGATACCATACAAGTGACACCATGACTATTCTATCTTTATAAATGAATATATTTAATCGTCATTTTACATGAGAGCCGGCCAAGGCTACACGGACAAAACATAATAATGCAATACAAGTACTCAACAGTCGGAGTGCACTACACTCGGACTTGAGACCCTATCATCATTTCCGAGCACGACCTGCACACACTGAAAAATGGTGTAGGGGTAAGCATCTTAGATATTAAATGATAGATAGTGACTCGGGTTGTCCCACAATTATACAGTAGTATTTATATACACTCAATCATACATGGCAACGATTAAAGTCAAGCAATACCAATCAACCAGGACACACATCAGACTCTTACCGATCGGAATTCATCAGTCACCACTCGGCCAGGTGCACATATACAACCAATAACATTAATATAACAACAATCAGCAACATGATAATACCAACGAATCAGAACGCACATATTCAACATTTTCCGATCAGAATCTAACAGTTCTCACTCGGCTATATACGCATAAAATTTCAATAACATTAACACATATTCATGGAGCAAATTTCAATCAGCATCAACTGCGTATACACACAGAATACTCTCTCGGTTATATCCATTCATCATCTCCTTAACATCATCACACGCATAATCAAATTCCAGTCAGCATCAGCAATACATATACACAGAGTATTCACTCGGTTATACACATTCATCCTTTCATTAACATCATCACATGCATAATCAATTCCAAACAATATCAATCAGTTAATACACACAGAGTATTTCACTCGGTTATAAACATTCATCATCTCATTAACACCTTCGCATGCATTACCAATTCCAAACAATATCAACAGTTAATAAGCACATAGTATTTCACTCAGTTCCGCATTCGTGTGTATCGGTTTAGACGTTGCAACGTAGGCTCTCAGCCTTTTTATACATAGCTCTCAGCTATCAAATCAGCTCCCAGCTGCTTGGCCGTTTTACAGATACCCAACCGTTTACCCATAGGTGATACCAACGCTCTCAGCGCCAACGGAGGTGTTCACAGGTAGCCCGAGTCCCACTCAAGGGCTACCTTGAGTCCCACTCAAGGATTTCATAGCGTCCCACGCTTTAATAACCGATGGTAGTGTCCCACACTACGTGCTCCCAGCACAAACGCATCCCATGTGCCACACGTGGATTCATCACACAACACAGAGTTCATATACACAGCCATACATGCATCTCATGCAATCGGTGCCAGGCATTAACAGAACTCAACAACACATGCATCTCATGCAATCGGTATAGCACATCACCAAAACTCAACAGCACATGCATCTCATGCAGTCGGTATTGGACACTGTCAGATTTACTAATTTCACATCCTCACACATGCAGTCAGCATTTCAAGCTCACAGTAACTTGCACATCCCATAAACCACACAGTAATCATCAACTGCACTGCAACACATTTATTTCATATAATCATGCAATATTCTCAAGGCTATTAACATGCATTTCACATACGAAATCAAACATGCATTACTCCACACCAAGTCACCATGCATTCGGTATCATATACTCACCATGCAAGCAGACATAGAATCGGACATAAAGTCAGCAAACCATTGACACCCGTAACCCGTTCATAACCCATGCATTTAAGATAGAAGATACCCCCTACCTGGACTGAAGCTTTCAGTCGGTCAACACGATGCTCAGTTCTAGAGGAACACTTAGTCACTCTTAGCACATCTGCATGCAAGAGCAGGGGAGGCCCAAGACGCCCAGCTCTTAGCTCGCTCCCTGGAATGGCTCCATCACAACGCTGTGAACACTCCAACCACCTTGAAGCTCCTCGAAGCGCAGATCTCCACTGAGACTTGGCAGCTTCGGGCAAGGAGAGGAAGAAGGAGGGAAGCCGACAAAGGAATGAAGGAACAAGGAAGGAGACGGGTTGCATGCAGAGGGAATGCACACCCTCACCGTCACTGGCTCGTTGAGTAAGGAAGGAGGACTCCGATCCTCAACCACCATTGTTGCGGACTCACGGAAACAGCGAGCAGAGAAGAAAGAAGAAGAGAGGGAGTGAAGAGCGAAGAAGAAAGGAGAGAAAACAGAAGGAAGAGAAGTCTGAAGGGGGAGAATGAGTGATAGTGTACCCATATATGCATGCACGGAGAGAAAAGGGAAGAGTAGGGTGGGAAAGCGTGAAGCAGTACACCAAACACAATCAGCCAGCAATTATTAATTAACCACTCTTAACCAGTCATTATTTCTTAAGTTGAGTTAATTAAGTTAATTATAATTAATAAATAATTTTCCCACCTTGTAATTATTATTTCAATGATTTATTTTCATTCGGCAATTAATTATTAAATCGGGATGTTACAGTTCTCCCCCTCTCAAAAGAGTTTCGTCCTCGAAATTCAATCGGTAACTTACCTTACATACATAACTCAGAAAATTGCTGTCTCAATCACTCACATGACTGTGCTTCCACAAGCATTCACCGACCGAACCACAATTTCACTCGGCAAGGATTCACCACTCAAGTGGTTTACTGACCACACCATAATTCCAGTCGGCAAGACACAAAAGTCAGGTCCCACCTGATTACAACCTCATCATAGAATTTAATATATATTTGGGGATTCAATTGCTAAAACGTACCAAGTCCCTCATTTAACTTAGCCAATTTCGTCATAAGCAGTGGCACTTCCTAATTTCTTGGCCGCTCGGCCATATACTCTCAACACCATTCGGCATATTCACACCATCGGTTTCCTGACTCGAACGAGTTACTCGGCACAATAATGAAATCACATAAAGCATAAGCTCGACATTGTGTCATGGGGAACACATCCTTAGAGGTTATTCAACCAGTTGGGAAAAATTCAGTCGATAAACAACACCATCGACTCCCAAAATACTCACTCCCGACCGATTTCTCTCGGACCAAACCCTCGGGTTTTCAAAACCTGACCACAAAATCTCTCTCTTACACCAAAGGGAACACTCAAGGAATTTCCATGTGTTTCAATTAACACAATTTACCCGGATTTGCTTCGCATATGCACTACACTAAATTCTGAAATCTTAGATTCCTACCCATGCTTCCGGCTAATTCCATGCTTTCATCCTGAGAGTTTCACTCGGTCCTCTTACACAAAACATCACTCGGGGTTCGAGGGTAATTCTCACCCGGAAATCCTTCCACTTACCAAAAATTCACTCGTAACTCGAGCCTACCTCGAAACCAAACCTGAGTTCAAGCTCAACAGTCCCAATCACTGACTTGAGTACGACTTCTATTAAATCCTTCACTCGGATATCTACTTCCTCTCGGAGCCCCCTTCACTCGGAAACTTGCACACTCTAAGTTCTATTTTCCGACCAGAAGGACTTTTCTCCTAGAAGATCACTCGGTTGGACATCCCAAGGGTATTAGGAATTCTACACTCGCTATCTTACTATTCAGAATCGTTCCACACGGTGCCATTCCACTCGGAAGTGATACACTCCGAGTCACGTCACTCAAATTTTACCTTACCCAGAAGGTTACGCTCAGACACTATTCCCTTAACTTAGTAATGATCCTCTCAATAAGGTTCTACTCGGAACACCATAATTTTCACTCAACAGTTCTTTCCCACAAGGTCTTCACTTGGAATTGTCTCCACTCTTACATACTCAGAATATACTAACCTTTCCCGAGCAATTCCTAACCTTACAATTTAGTTTGGCTCCAATCCTGGTTTCCTCATTAGGCTTACAGTATCACGCGGAATCGTCTGAAAGACTCACCATCACCATAAGCAGTTACAGCTTTACCTGCCCGACTCGTGAATTGCTGCATCCAACTTATAGGATGACGTCTCATTCCTATAGGGTTACAACAATTACATAGTCACTGCAATGTGTACACTGCCACATTACCTATGGCAGGAAGAGTCATCTCAGAGCAGCATGCCTCACACGGACTAGACTCACCCAACTAATACTAATTCACACAGTAGTTAATGGCAGTTACACACATAAGTAATACACCTACATCAACATCATGCATCACATAGGGTACATCACGCATCAATAATCATGAAAATTATTTATCACTTCTGTAAAACAGTATGATGGCAATACAACAATCGGCTTCTAGCCAACACCGAGTAAATATTTCCTCTAAACCTTATTCCTCACAAAACCATGGCTCGGATTAAATTCTTAATTCTCAGCTATATAATAACATCACTCCCTCGGGTTCACGCAATTCACTCAGGATTAAGCAATTCACAATCACATATGCTATTATAACACATCATGAACTCAGCAACGGCACTAATGTACATACAGACACTCAGTCGGATTTCATACCAATTATTCATGGCTATATTATTGTTCACTACATCATGCACCATAACCACAACATCATATTGCACTTGGTAATAGCATCGACATATACATATACTCATCCAATCAGATTTACCCAAATCAATTCCAAACTACATTAAGGGTTTCATTCACAATATCATATCCACATATTCATATAATTCACACTGAGCTCATTTATCATCATAAGTGTACACACAGTCATTCAATCAGAAATTGTACCATAACATACATTCTCAATTATAACATTGCATCACACTTGGCAACAACATCAATACATGTACATTCACTCAGTCAGACCTCATTCATACAACATCATCAAGTCGGAAACTACTCAAATCATTCAAATCCATGCAGATCATGTCAGCCTCAATAATAATGCTCTTATACACATGTATTCATGCAGTCGGCGAATCAGATGCATACGATTTATTCACCAGGAGTCCAACTCCAATGCACTCGGCATTTGCCTTGAGTCCAACCCAAGGACTTTCATTAAGCATCCAATGCTCATGCTCCAAGCATGGCCTCGAGTCCACCTCGGAGGTCTTTTAGGATTAATCTCAGAATCCTCAATACCCCACGCATTCATTTGATTGCCCACTCTGAAAAACGTTCAACGCTGATGCATTTCATTATAAATCACACACAGCTCTTATTTGCTGACTCACAGCATAAGCCACTCGACATTCTCATTAGCATATATATATATATACACATCTTTCAGACAGGGTATCATCACAACGATTTACAATTAATATCTATCACAATATCTGGGTGTTGCATGCATCAATAATTAATCACACACAGATCACGTATTTCAATCATCAAACAACTGTCATGTTTCAATTATAGAGCAATACATAAAAGCAGTTCACCCGGAACAAATTACATCGTTTCAACTCATATAGATCAGCATATAAATATATCCATCAATCATTCACCCAGTTATCACAAACCAGGAACCAAGACTCTATCATAATCTAATTATTCAATCAGGGCTCACCCTCAATCACCTATATCATATATATATATATATATATATTACGTAGGGTTCATATGCTAGGTTACAAAACATCCATCACAAATAGCACTCGGCAGTAATGGTAACACTCCTATTTACAAGTATTCAGTCAATATTCGCAGAATTATTAACATGCATTCGCGGACAGAGTCACACCATCACTAAACAGTTCACAAATACCACAATCCAGGAGTTGCATGCACAACTACTCAATCTTAGTACAGCTACCAACACATCTCACACATAACACATCACATGATAATCATTCAAGCCTCAATGAGTTACTATGCAATTGTTCTACTCGGCTCAACAACTCACAAGGTTAATAAATTATTAGACTTAGAATCCCTAAGGGGTCACTATTTATCCAGTATCCCACGATGGGTACCTCACAATATTCAAATATTGTTATAAGGTCTAGTACCATTCACTCGGTTTTTCATACACCAAACCAAGACAGTATCCAAGTCAAACAGATGTTCTATTTCACATTCATTCGTTCATGGTCATGCCTAATCAACTGGGTCACTACACCTATTGGTCCAACATCTAGTCCATCACTCACTTGGTTTCTTCAATCGCCACCGAGACACAACCCCAATTTTAACATATATCCGATCTCACCTTTACTCACTTATTACACACCCAGATTTTCAACTTAGGAACTATAACCCATCCCTTATACTGCAAATCACATACATCATATACCATTCATTCATCACACATTCAAATTCCTCAACAAGGCACAGGCATACAACCACACCATTCATAGTCAACATACACCAAATCCAATAGAAGATCATAAGCACATATCATCATACGAGTCATGATGGAACAGGTATCAACATATAATAGAATATCATAAGCAATTGTGACAATCTGGCTTAATGCACTCAACCACCCACTAACAGTAGGCAAACCTTGGCCATGGACCTTTTGGTCTGCTCTGATACCAAAATGTAACACCCTAATTTTAATAAGTAATAAACCTAAAAACAGGGAAAATTTTTTTTCCATAAAAACAGCCACTGGATAGTCGGCATAGAAAGAAGAGGAAGGCAAAGGAGATAAAAGAATATTTATACGTATGGCAATCAGCTGGAGGAACAAGGCTGTCGGTAATCAGCGGAGCACAGTAGCTTAAACCGGTCCAATCAGTTCAGCGAAATATATCAGCGCCTGGGCGAATCCCACGAACAGCGCCCACTCACTCAAGCGAGGTCCAACACCGCCTGAGTGAGATATGACAATGCAACAGTGGAAGAAGGAGATACTCAAGCGAAGCCCAACACCAGCATCCACTCGCTTCAGCGCGATCCCATATGCTTGGGCGAAACAGCTCTGGTCGCTCGGGCGAGGCACGATTCGCTTAAGCGATGCCAACACGAAAGCCTTCCCAAACACACACTCGCTATAGCTAAGTCTAATTCGCTGGGGCGGACACAGGTACAAGGTAATTTCTTACTCGGATTTGGGACATAGGTTCACCCGGTAAATCATCACGCTCGTACTTCACTCGGGGGTCCTCACAACTCCTCATTTCATTCATATAGGTCACAAGTATAAACCACTCGGTCTACAGATCCTCACTCACTCGGATTTTACATCATTCACTCAGATTATAAACATCTTACACTCAGAACCCATTCCATTTTAAACCACTACACTAACTCCTCTCTCAGAAGAGGATCCCTCAAGGTTTTCACTCGGAAATACGAACTCTACCTCACTCGGGTTTACCTATATTTTTCACTCGGGATCACTCAGCGTATTCATTCAGAAATACCCAAATACTATAGTCTCGCTCGGAATCATCAACTCAGCACAATTCATTCATCAACAACCTTCGAATCCTTTAACAACATATTCCAGCCGGAAGACGCATCAAATCATCATAGAGTACATATGTATGAATATATGTTCCCAGAAACATAGATATACCCACAATTCCAATCTACCGACCCATAAACATGTAACCATATACTCTGAATACCCATTATCTTGATATTATGCATTTACCAATACTTACGATACCATACAAGTGACACCATGACTATTCTATCTTTATAAATGAATATATTTAATCGTCATTTTACATGAGAGTCGGCCAAGCCTACACGGACAGAACTTAATAATACAATACAAGTACTCAACAGTCGGAGTGCACTACACTCGGACTTGAGACCCTATCATCATTTCCGAGCACGACCTGCACACACTGAAAAATGGTGTAGGGGTGAGTATCTTAGATATTAAATGATAGATACTGACTCGGGTTATCCCACAATTATACAGCAGTATTTATATACACTCAATCATACATGGCAACGATTAAAGTCATGCAATACCAATCAACCAGGACACACATCAGACTCTTACCGATCAGAATTCATCAGTCACCACTCGGCCAGGTGCACATATACAGCCAATAACATTAATATAACAACAATCAGCAACATGATAATACCAACGAATCAGAACGCACATATTCAACATTTTCCGATCAGAATCTAACAGTTCTCACTCGGCTATATACGCATAACATTTCAATAACATTAACACATATTCATGGAGCAAATTTCAATCAGCATCAACTGCGTATACACACAGAATACTCTCTCGGTTATATCCATTCATCATCTCTTTAACATCATCACACGCATAATCAAATTCCAGTCAGCATCAGCAATACATATACACAGAGTATTCACTCGGTTCTATACATTCATCCTTTCATTAACATCATCACATGCATAATCAATTCCAAACAATATCAATCAGTTAATACACACAGAGTATTTCACTAGGTTATAAACATTCATCATCTCATTAACACCTTCGCATGCATAACCAATTCCAAACAATATCAACAGTTAATAGGCACATAGTATTTCACTCGGTTCCGCATTCGTGTGTATCGGTTTAGACGTTGCAACGTAGACTCTCAGCCTTTTTATACATAGCTCTCAGCTATCAAATCAGCTCCCAGCTGCTTGGCCATTTTACAGGTACCCAACCGTTTGCCCACTGGTGATACCAACGCTCTCAGCACCAACGGAGGTGTTCACAGGTAGCCCGAGTCCCACTCAAGGGCTACCTTGAGTCGCACTCAAGGATTTCATAGCGTCCCACGCTTTAATAACCGATGGTAGTGTCCCACACTACGTGCTCCCAGCACAAACGCATCCCTTGCGCCACACGCGGATTCATCACACAACACAGAGTTCATATACACAGCCATACATGATCTCATACAATCGGTGCCAGGCATTAACAGAACTCAACAACACATGCATCTCATGCAATCGGTATAGCACATCACCAAAACCCAACAATACATGCATCTCATGCAATCGGTATAGCACATCACCAAAACTCAACAACATATGCATCTCATGCAGTCGGTATTGGACACTGTCAGATTTACTAATTTCACATCCTCACACATGCAGTCAGCATTTCAAGCTCACAGTAACTTGCACATCCCATAAACCACACAGTAATCATCAACTACACTGCAACATATTTATTGCATATAATCATGCAATATTCTCAAGGCTATTAACATGCATTTCACATACGAAATCAAACATGCATTACTCCACACCAAGTCACCATTCATTCGGTATCATATACTCACCATGCAAGCAGACATAGAATCGGACATAAAGTCAGCAAAACATTGACACCGGTAACCCGTTCATAACCCATGCATTTAAGATAGAAGATACCCCCTACCTGGACTGAAGCTTTCAGTCGGTCAACACGACGCTCAGTTCCAGAGGAACACTGAGTCATTCTTAGCACATCTGCATGCAAGAGCAGGGGAGGCCCAAGACGCCCAGCTCTCGACTCGCTCCCTAGAATGGCTCCATCACAACACTGTGAACACTCCAACCACCTTGAAGCTCCTCGAAGTGCAGATCTCCACTGAGACTTGGCAGCTTCGAGCAAGGAGAGGAAGAAAGAGGGAAGCCGACGAAGGAATGAAGGAACAAGGAAGGAGACGGGTTGCATACAAAGGGAATGCACACCTTCACCCTCACTGGCTCGTCGAGTAAGGAAGGAGGACTCCGATCCTCAGCCACCATTATTGCGGACTCACGGAAACAGTGAGCAGAGAAGAAAGAAGAAGAGAAGGGGAGTAAAGAGCGAACAAGAAAGGAGAGAAAATAGAAGGAAGAGAAGTCTGAAGGGGAAGAATGAGTGATAGTGTACCCATATATGCATGCACGGAGAGAGAAGGGAAGAGTGGGGTGGGAAAGCGTAAAGCAGTACACCAAACACAATCAGCCAGTAATTATTAATTAACCACTCTTAACCAGTCATTATTTCTTAAGTTGAGTTAATTAAGTTAATTATAATTAATAAATAATTTTCCCACCTTGCAATTATTATTTCAATGATTTATTTTCATTCAGCAATTAATTATTAAATCGGGATGTTACAAATATCCTCTTCCTCGTATTGATGATGTTTTGGATCAATTGAAAGGTGTTGTGGTATTCTCTAAGATTGACTTGCGTTTCGGATATCACCAAATTCGGGTGAAGACCGAAGATATCCCAAAAACTACCTTCCGAATACGATATGGACACTATGAGTACATAGTGATGCCATTTGGAGTGACAAATGCTCCTGTGATTTTCATGGATTACATGAATCGCATCTTCCACGAGTATCTTGATCAATTCATCGTGGTATTTATTGATGATATTTTGGTGTACTCCAAGAGTCATGAAGAGCATGAAAGACATCTTTGTCTTGTATTGACCATTCTTCGGGAGAAAGAATTGTATGCTAAGCTCTCTAAATGCGAATTTTGGATGGGTGAGATTTCTTTTCTTGGTTATGTGATTTCCGGTGATGGAGTTGCCGTTGATAGATCAAAAGTTGAAGCTGCTATGGCTTAGGAAAGACCGACGTCCGTGACGGAGATAAGAAGTTTTCTTAGTCTTGCCGGTTATTACCCCGGAAAGGCCAATGTGGTTGCAGACGCTTTGAGCCGAAAATCGTTGCATATCTCTATGATCAAACAGTTTAGAAATTTGAATGTGGGCGTAGAGACCTATACTTCCAACAAAATATCGCTTGAAATATTGAAAGTCACAAATGAGTTTCTTGAATATGTGAAGGCATAACAACCAAATGATGAGTATTTGATTGAGATGAAGAAAACCCAAGAGAAAGGGAAGAATTTGTTCCTTGTGGAAGGTCAAGATGGCATTTGGCTTGTGAAGGGCCAAATTTATGGTCCCTCAAGTGGTGATGTGAGGAAATGTGTACTTAAGGAAGCTCACAAAAGCGTAGTGAGCATTCATCCTGGTTCTACCAAGATGTATCAAGACTTGAAGAAGAATTTTTGGTGGCCTAGTGTGAAGCGTGATGTGGCAAACTTCGTGGCATCTTGCCTCGTTTTTCAGAAGGTGAAGGTCGAGCATCAGAGACCATTTGGTTATTTGAGACCTTTGGAGATCCCTATCTGGAAATGGGATGCTATTGCTATGGACTTTGTGTTCGGTTTACCTAGGACGAGGTCCAACTATGACGGAATTTGGGTGATTGTAGATCATTTAACAAAGAGTGCGTATTTTCTGCCGATTAGCATAAAGAGTTCCTTAGAGGATCTGGCGCAGTTGTACATTAAAGAGATTGTGAGGTTGCATGGTGTGCCCTCTAGTATCATTTCTAATAGAGACCCACGCTCTACTTCTCGATTTTGGGGAAGCCTACATGAGGCCATGGGCTCTAAATTGAAGTTGAGCTCAACTTATCACCCTCAGACGGACGAACAATCTGAGAGGACTATTCAAAGTCTTGAGGATTTGTTACGTGCATGTGTTTTAGAACATGGTGGCTCATGGGTGAAATACTTACCTTTAATCGGGTTTACCTATAACAACAGCTTCCATTCTAGTATTGGCATGGCCCCATATGAAGCGTTTTATGGAAGGAAGTATAGAACCCTTTTGTGTTGGCTTGAGGTTAGTGAGAACTTGGCCTTAGGGCCAGAGTTTGTTCAAGAGACTACTGAGCAGATTAGAAAGATACAAGAGAATATGAAGATTGCTCAAGATAGACAGAAGAGTTATTATGACAAGAGGCATAAACCACTTGAGTTTCAAGTGGGTGATCACGTATTCTTGAAGGTCTCGCGTGATAAAGGGATTGCAAGGGCGTTGAAAAGTGGAAAGTTAAGCCCTAGGTTTATTGGACCGTACGAGATATTAGAGTGGATTGGCGACGTTGCTTATCGAATTGCACTCCTTCCGCATCTTGCTAACCTACACAACATGTTCCATGTATCACAGTTGAGGAAATATGTTAATGATCCTCTACATGTGATTCCTATGGACGATGTCAATATACGTGATGACTTATCTATTCCTCCTGTTTCTGTTCGCGTTGTCGAACATTCTGTGAAGAGATTACGGAACGAGTTGGTACCTTTGGTGAAGGTCGCTTGGAAACACGGAAATATGGAGACGTTCACGTGGGAACGTGAGGACGACATCAGAGAATGATATCCCGACGTGTTTGAATCCGGTATGTTAAATTTCAAGGACGAAATTTTCTTTTTGGTGGGGTGGATTGTAACATCCCAAAATTTTAAAATACAGGATTAAATCTAGGAAAATAAATATTAATCAATTTGAATGTAAATTATTTAATGTCCCAGAATATTGAGAATAATTAAATTAAGATTTTTAGGGACTGTTGGTGATTTATTGAGACCGGTTAAGCTGAAAATAAGCCTGATTGGAATATGGGTGTCGAACCAAGTATCTCTGAATGGGATGATATTGGTCAGACTAAATATATTCAGAATACTTTTTAGATTAAGTATTGAGCCCAAATAGAGGTCTTGTTAGTCATAAAATGATGAATCTTTTAATGAGATGACTAGAATTAAAACCCAAAAACCCAATTTTCCCTTCTATTCTCGTGTGCATGCTGAAGGAAATAAGGGAAAAATACATCACTTTTTCTTTTCCTCATTCCTTCTTCATTTTCCCTTCTTTTCTTCCAAAAACCCTAAGCTAAGGTGGTGACCTCCCTCTCCCTCTCAATTTCATCCTTGGAGAGAGCTAGGAGATTGAAGTTCTTCCTCTCTTCTTCTTCTCATTTTCATGTGGCCTCTCTCTCCCTTGAAAACCCATTTCATTTTTGGGTGTGAGGTATGTTATACTCAATCTTTTGTTGAGTTTTTGGCCATGGGTGTGTGTTATTATACCTTGGGGGAGCAATGTATGTGCATGGGTGTTTGAAGAGAGCATTTAATACATAAACTCTAGAGTGGGTTGCCATAAATGTGAATATTTATGAGGGGTTAAGGGTGGAATGCATTTATGGTTGGAAGATGATGAAGATTAATGATGCTTTAATGTGTGTTGTTAGGTTTTAGAGAAACCCTAGCTTTTAAGAATTAGGAAAAGTTATGAATATTGGTTGGAAAGTGTGATTGAGAGCAAATGCAAGCATTTGGGTGTATGGGCATTAATTAGTATGGTATGTTGTGAAGGTTAGGGCTATGGTTGCCTTGTAGCCTTAGAATCCAATGAATGTGGCTTAATGGGAAGGAATTCCCGAAGCCTAATAAATAATAAAAATGATGTCTATAACATGTCTAGTACATGTTATGAAATTATAGATATGATTATGATTAAATAGAATTAAAATGATGTCTTAAATAGTGAATTGATTGGGATTCTATATGTATGATTATGTAGGATCCATTCTGAACAACGAGGCGGGTGCGTCGTATCAATCAGAATTCTTCTCTTGAGGTAAGAGAGGAGTCTTATGTTCTAAATGCATGAATTTTAAATGGTATATGATTGTCGTATGTATTGATATGCATGTTTGCCTTGCTTAGAGTGCTCTATGATGTTGATGATGTATTTTGGCAACATGCTTGATGCATTTAGAATAATTCTGGAGTGTTATATGGTGGCGTAAATTGTTTGATGATATGTGGTGATGTACATGTCCACCGTAAGTGTATAATGAATATTGATCATGTTTGATAGAGAATAGTTGAGGTCTTTGTATTGATGATGAAATTGAATGATATGAACGAGACTATCGAAAATGCCACACAAAGATTTAAACTAACAAGAATAACCAACAATAATGAATCCACTAAAAACCTTATGGTGACATTGGTAATGGAGTTGATGATGATGTTGATGAGTGGCATGTATAGGATTCATAGAGTGAGAAATGCATATGATTGGCATTTGCATCCATGGCATACTTGATGAGTGTTTTGCTTATATTGAGTTTGCTGAAAGAGAATCAAGTTTGTATAATATGAACTCAATGAAATGGATGTGCCAAGTTTAAACACAGAAGTTGTAATATAGTATAGTTGTCGTTCCACTGAGGAGGTGCTAGAATGAAGACTTTAGTTTGAATTGATTTGGCAGAAAGTTTTTGTTTGGGTTTGTTGTGAATGTTGTTGAATGAAAAACAGCAAGTAACAGAATAACAGAGAATAATATTGTGCAAAAGATGACAGTAAATGAGGTTGGAAAAATCAGTTTTGTAAAACAGGGATTGGCTTCATCACATCTTCACCTCTGTAAGCTGCATAAGTTTCCATATAAGTAAATCGAAAAGATAAGTTCTACGTCACAATCAAAGTCATTTGCATCGATCCCTCGACTACAAAATTCATAAGAATGATTTCCAAACCACTGATCCCTCAGTCACTTTGGAAACCATTCCAGCATTATCGATCGATTGTTTTGACGTTTGTTGCGTTAGACGCCATCCCTGGCTACCTACTCACAACAAGCATTTCTTTCAGGGTCTGCTTTCAAAAGTCACTTCCCAGCATACTCAAGAAAACTTAGAACAAGAAAATAGTGATCAAGTACTTTCAGGCATTAAACGCAGAAGGAAATACAGCAACTTATCAAATCTCATTACTAAATGAAAACTTACAGCAGCATTACTTTAGTGTTGAATGGATTACAGCCAATCCCATAAGGGAGATTAGTTACTCATGCCTTGCATTTTCACCATCAAAGAAATGAATACAGAAAATGGAAAGTGTGAAATGAAAAATACAGAGGATGAAATGATGTCTCAGATGATAGGAGATTGATGATGATGATGTTGTTTGCAGCTTGATTTATAGGAGTTTAGGTTCAGCTTCTCTTGCCCACTTGCGTAGAACCCATGCAGCATCTTTCAGAGACTGGTGGAAACAGAAGAAAGTGGATGAGTTTGCATCGCATTGTTGGTGAATAAAGAATTAAGAAACCCATGCTGTGTGAGTCACGCTTGAGCTTGATGGTCACGCTCAAGCGTGAAGAGTTCTGATGCTTATTGATGATCTCACGCTCAAGCTGAAGTAATTCACGCTCAAGCGTGGCTTCCTTGCCTTCTCACGCTTGCTCCTCGCTTAGCCTCGCTCAGTTACGCTCAGGCGAGGCCTTAATATCCATTCCTCACGCTCAAGCGGCTCATTCCTACGCTTGAGCGTGAGAGGGGTCCTGATGCCTCTGTTTCCTTTAATTCATGCTGGCCATGCTTAATCCATGCTTAGGCTTCCATTTTTATCATTCCACGCTTAAGCTCCTAGTGTTCACGCTCAAGCGTGAGGGGTCCTGATGCTTTCTAACTTGTTCAAGCTTAAGCTTGCTTGCTCAAGCTTAAGCTTGGTTGTTCAAGCTTGAGCTTGCTGTCTTCAAATGCTCCCGATCACGCTTGAGCTTGCTCTTTCACGCTTGAGCTTGATGCTTTCACGCTTGAGCTTGATGCTTTCACGCTTGAGCTTGATGCTTTCACGCTTAAGCTTGATGCTTTCACGCTTAAGCTTGATGCTTTCACGCTTAAGCTTGCCTGCTTCAAGCTTAAGCTTGATTTTTCACGCTTAAGCTTGCTTGCTCCAGGCTTAAGCTTGATTTTTCACGCTTAAGCTTGCTTGCTCAAGCTTAAGCTTGCCCTGCTTTCCTGTTGAATTTCCTGCAACTTTCCAAGAGTTTTAACACAATATTTCTTTTATACACCTATCCATCACTACTTAAAAGATTCATGCTCACTTCCTTCAATAATTCATCAATTTAGCTCAAGTTCTTTACAAAATTAATTCGAATGAGTCATGAAATCAATGCTTAATCAACACTTATCAAACTCTCCCCAACCTAGATTTTTGCTTGTCCTCAAGTAAAAAGAAGTTTAGGAAAGGGAATCAAGCGTTAAAAAATCTAAGTTTCTGTTGCAGACAAAAAGTTTAAAAGACAATAATCTGAGTTGATGTATAGGCAAATGATTTTCTTAATACCAATTCCTTGAAATGTAATGCACCATTACCTTGTTCATAAAGCATGTAACCCATTGCTGTAAGAATATAGAACTCTCATTATTTCTTACCATGTGTCTGTTTCACTCATCCATCATTAGAACTGCTCCGTTAACATTGGCCGTCATTTCTAGTAAAACCAAAATTCAAATGAATAGCAAGGATCAAAAGGTCTTTTAAGGATGTAATGAGGCTGGGCTAACAAGAATCTTTGGTTTTTCTTGGTTTCAAAACGCATGTTTAAAGAAGAGCATAAGTGTTTTTGGTTAATTTATTTAACAAATTAGAAGGCTCCTTCTTTGCATTGAAACTTCAGAATTTTCTTTTGTTTTCCTCCAGCTCTTTTATACATTTTTGGAGAGCTTACTATTCTTTTTGCATTTTCTTCTACTGCCTCCATTTGTTTCATCTCCTTTTGAGAAAAATATTTTATGCTCTTTTTCAAGATGAACATACAGGTAAGATAGAATTTTTGCTTTTATGCTTAGCTCAGGGCAGAGAAAAATTTTCATGCTTTTATGGCTCAAAGATGGGCTGCGAAAAAATCGGATCTTTTTATCGAGGTAGCTTTTTGGCTCTTGGCTAACTATGTTTTCAAAATTGCCTTATCATTTCCTTGCTTGTTTCTTAAGAAAAAGGTTTAATTAGAAAATCAGTCAATGCCAATTTAACAAATTCAAATGAGGCTCTCAAGTGTTTAGATTTTCTCACTTCTCATCAAGATATCAGGCTTACTTCCTTATTCTAACAGAAAAGGGTTCACGTCATGTAATCAAGCAACAATACATGCATTCCAGTTCCTTGGTTCTTAATTAAGTCATTTTGCCAAAAAAAAGAATCAGTGTTATTGCCTAAAAACATTCTGTTGCTTAGAAACTTTTCTTGTTCAAAAAGTAAAATCTTTGGTTGGGGTTTTCAAAATTGGTACAACTGCAAGCATGTAATGGTATATCCAAACAATCAACCAAAAGCATCAAAATTTTAAAAATTTTCAAAGCATGCTGCAGTAATGTTAGACAAAACTAACTGAAAGTAAACCAAAGCAATAAAAACTAAAGCAGTAAACTCATCACTCATCCTTAGAAGAGTCATCCCCTGTCTCATGTTTCCTTGCTGGAGTCCCTTGTGAGGGTGGTCCTGGTTTAGTCTATAAAGTCTCACCCCTCCTAAGAAAGAAGGCCTGTCCCCAGGCTAAACAATGTGGGTTGTAAACTTGCTTTCAGATAATGAGTGGGATGAATTTGATGAGCTGCCTGAAAAGTAGAAGAAAAATTCAATCTTAGGATAAAATTTACTTAAATTAAAATCAACAGAAAAGATAAAAAATAAAAGATTGGGTTGCCTCCCAATAAGCGCTTGTTTAACGTCATTAGCTTGACGCATGATTTTTTTCAAGTTGGGTCATGGAGCTGGTGGATGAGAGTGTTGAGTTTTTCCACCTTCTTGCCTAAGTCAGGCCTTAACTTTTTTTCATTCAGATTTTCAAGTGCAAATTCTGAGTATTTATTTGTTTCATTAATAACAAAGTTGGCTTCTTCTTTCTGCACTCGAATTTTGACTCTTCTGTCATCCACATCTATGATGACTTTGGCTGCTTTCAAGAATGGTCTCCCCAGTATTAGGGGAACTTCAGGATCTTCCTCCATATCTATGATAACAAAATTCTCATGAAATTCAAATTGATCAACTTTGACCTCAACATTTTCAGCAATACCATAAGGGATTTTTATTGATTGATCTGCCATTTTTAAAGTCATGTTTGTTGGCTTCACTGAAAAATCCCCTATACTTTTAAGTGTGGATAATGGCATCAAATTTACACTAGCACCAAGATCTAATAAAGCTTTACTTTTTGAAAGATTTCCAATAGTAACAGGAATAGAAAAACTCCCTGGATCTTTGGTGTTATGAGGTACTGCTTCAGAGATGATAGTATCATGTCCATCTTCTTCCTCAGTTATTTCCTCAGTCAGTGTGGTCACAGCCTTACAATGCTCTCTTGGGTTTGTTTCAGTGTTTGCTCCATACTGAGGCTTCTGTTACTCAGCAAGTTGTTGGGCTAGTTGTCCCAATTGTGTTTCCAAGTTCCTAAGCGATGCTTCATTGTTCTTCTGACTTGCTAAAGAAGTTTGTATAAATTTTTCCAAGGTGTCTTCTAATCTAGAAGTTCTTTCCACCAAAGAAGGGCCATTATTTTGATATGGTTTATTTGAAGAGCTGGGCTCTTGCTTCCATCCTTGGCTTTGGTTTTGGTTACTTCTCCATCCCTGAAATGGGTGGTTAGAAAAATTTGAATTGAAATTACCAGACCTTCCTTGGTTGTTCATTAAGTATACAGTTGCTTCTTGTGAGCCACAGTTTTCATTGAGATGATCTCCTCCACAAAAGTTACATGTTACAGGCATTTGTTGTTGCCCTGGTTGTGATGACTGTACTACATGTAATTGTTGTGGGAGATTGGATATCTTTTTGGTCAATGCTTCTAATTGTTGGGTCAGAATTTTGTTCTGTGCTAAAATGGCATCTGTGGTGTTTAAGTCAAGGACTCCTTTCCTTTGAACTTGCTGACGATCATGTTGAGCTTGGTAGTCTGTTGAGGATAAAGCTTCTATTATCCTTGTGGCTTGGTCAGCATCCACTGTCATCATTGTTCCTCCTGCTGCTGCATCTAAAATCATTTTAGTGTCAGCCCTTAAACCACTGTAAAAAATATTAAGTTGTGCAATATCTTCAAGTCCATGGTTTGGGCATTTTCTGAGCAGTGATTTAAAGCGTTCCCATGCCTCACAAAAAGGTTCATCTTGGCCTTGTCTAAATGTTGTAATATCTGATTTGGCCTTGATGAATCTAGATGGAGGAAAGAACCTTTGTAGAAATTTTTCTTCAACTATGTTCCAGCTATTCAAACTTTGATTTGGATGAGATTGTAACCACTCCTTTGCTTTTCCTGCTAAAGAAAAAGGAAATAGTCTTAGATATGCAGCATCAATAACATCTTGGTCAAATCCCATGGTTCCAACCAATTCATAGAATGTGGCCAAGTGAGTGTACGGATCTTCACTGGACATTCCATGGAATTGATGTGAACTAATCAAACTCAGAAATGCTGGTTTCATTTCTAGTGCTCTGACAGTGTTTGGGATTGCAATGCTTGAGAAATGTCTTGGCCCTTGCTGTAAAGCATAGTCTCCAAGTGTTCTCCTTGGTGGATTTTGATTATTGCTGTTGTCATCCATTGTATCAGAGGAAGTTTGTCCTTCTTGGAAGTTCTGCTTTGCTTTCTTGATTTTCTTGAGGAACCTATCTATCTCAGGATCAAATGCAAGCTGTTCTTTTGTACCCTGTCCTCTCAAGATCATAAATCAAGAACTCAAAGTAGCAAGGTTAAAAAAATAAAAATAAAAAACAAATTACAAACAAGTTTATTTACACTGTCTTGTCAATTCAATGCTAAAATATTCAAACTTAAATCACCTCCCCGGCAACGGCGCCAAAACTTGATGAGTGTTTTGCTTATATTGAGTTTGCTGAAAGAGAATCAAGTTTGTATAATATGAACTCAATGAAATGGATGTGCCAAGTTTAAACACAGAAGTTGTAATATAGTATAGTTGTCGTTCCACTGAGGAGGTGCTAGAATGAAGACTTTAGTTTGAATTGATTTGGCAGAAAGTTTTTGTTTGGGTTTGTTGTGAATGTTGTTGAATGAAAAACAGCAAGTAACAGAATAACAGAGAATAATATTGTGCAAAAGATGACAGTAAATGAGGTTGGAAAAATCAGTTTTGTAAAACAGGGATTGGCTTCATCACATCTTCACCTCTGTAAGCTGCATAAGTTTCCATATAAGTAAATCGAAAAGATAAGTTCTACGTCACAATCAAAGTCATTTGCATCGATCCCTCGACTACAAAATTCATAAGAATGATTTCCAAACCGCTGATCCCTCAGTCACTTTGGAAACCATTCCAGCATTATCGATCGATTGTTTTGACATTTGTTGCGTTAGACGCCATCCCTGGCTACCTACTCACAACAAGCATTTCTTTCAGGGTCTGCTTTCAAAAGTCACTTCCCAGCATACTCAAGAAAACTTAGAACAAGAAAATAGTGATCAAGTACTTTCAGGCATTAAACGCAGAAGGAAATACAGCAACTTATCAAATCTCATTACTAAATGAAAACTTACAGCAGCATTACTTTAGTGTTGAATGGATTACAGCCAATCCTATAAGGGAGATTAGTTACTCATGCCTTGCATTTTCATCATCAAAGAAATGAATACAGAAAATGGAAAGTGTGAAATGAAAAATACAGAGGATGAAATGATGTCTCAGATGATAGGAGATTGATGATGATGATGTTGTTTGCAGCTTGATTTATAGGAGTTTAGGTTCAGCTTCTCTTGCCCACTTGCGTAGAACCCATGCAGCATCTTTTAGAGACTGGTGGAAACAGAAGAAAGTGGATGAGTTTGCATCGCATTGTTGGTGAATAAAGAGTTAAGAAACCCATGCTGTGTGAGTCACGCTTGAGCTTGATGGTCACGCTCAAGCGTGAAGAGTTCTGATGCTTATTGATGATCTCACGCTCAAGCTGAAGTAATTCACGCTCAAGCGTGGCTTCCTTGCCTTCTCACGCTTGCTCCTCGCTTAGCCTCGCTCAGTTACGCTCAGGCGAGGCCTTAATATCCATTCCTCACGCTCAAGCGGCTCATTCCCACGCTTGAGCGTAAGAGGGGTCCTGATGCCTCTGTTTCCTTTAATTCATGCTGGCCATGCTTAATCCATGCTTAGGCTTCCATTTTTATCATTCCACGCTTAAGCTCCTAGTGTTCACGCTCAAGCGTGAGGGGTCCTGATGCTTTCTAACTTGTTCAAGCTTAAGCTTGCTTGCTCAAGCTTAAGCTTGGTTGTTCAAGCTTGAGCTTGCTGTCTTCAAATGCTCCCGATCACGCTTGAGCTTGCTCTTTCACGCTTGAGCTTGATGCTTTCACGCTTGAGCTTGATGCTTTCACGCTTGAGCTTGATGCTTTCACGCTTAAGCTTGATGCTTTCACGCTTAAGCTTGCCTGCTTCAAGCTTAAGCTTGATTTTTCACGCTTAAGCTTGCTTTCTCCAAGCTTAAGCTTGATTTTTCACGCTTAAGCTTGCTTGCTCAAGCTTAAGCTTGCCCTGCTTTCCTGTTGAATTTCCTGCAACTTTCCAAGAGTTTTAACACAATATTTCTTTTATACACCTATCCATCACTACTTAAAAGATTCATGCTCACTTCCTTCAATAATTCATCAATTTAGCTCAAGTTCTTTACAAAATTAATTCGAATGAGTCATGAAATCAATGCTTAATCAACACTTATCAATACTGCATAGCTGCCAATGTTGGAATTTGAGGGGATTCCCCCAGTTGGCCCAGTGGAAGGGTGGCTCTGTGCACGAGCAATTTGTATTTCCCCTGTGACTCGGTGTGTAAGTCATGCAGCTGCCCATGTTGTGCTACCAGGAGCCGCATGTGGTTGACTCTTATGGGGGGTGGCTCTTGATGAGCAGGTGTCCCCGGTGGTCCTTGGGAATATTGACCAATTTAGATGTAAATTATTTAATGTCCCAAAATATTGAGAATAATTAAATTAAGAATTTTAGGGATTGTTGATGATTTATTGAGATCGGTTAAGCTGAAAATAAGCTCGATTGGAATATGGGTGTCGGACCAAGTATATCTGAATGAGATGATATTGGTCAGGGCTATTAAGAATAATATTGGGAGTCCAAAAATATATTCGGAATAATTGTTAGATTAAGTATTAAGCCCAAATAGAGGTCCTGTTAGTCATAAAACGATGAATCTTTTAATGAGATGACTAAAATTAAAACCCAAAAACCCAATTTTCCCTTCTATTCTCGTGTGCATGCTGAAGGAAATAAGGGAAAAATACTTCACTTCTTCTTCTCCTTATTCCTTCTTCATTTTCCTCTTTTTTCTTCCAAAAACCCTAAGCTAAGGTGGTGACCTCCCTCTCCCTCTCAATTTTGTCCTTGGAGCAAGCTAGGAGATTGAAGTTCTTCCTCTCTTCTTCTTCTCATTTTCATGTGGCCTCTCTCTCCCTTGAAAACCCATTTCGTTTTTGGGTGTGAGGTAAGTTATACTCACTCTTTTGTTGAGTTTTTGGCCATGGGTGTGTTATTATACCTTGGGGGAGCAATGTATGTGCATGGGTGTTTGAAGAGAGCATTTAATGCATAAACCCTAGAGTGGGTTGCCATAAATATGAATATTTATGAGGGGTTAAGGGTGGAGGTGCATTTATGGTTGGAAGGTGATGAAGATTAATGATGCTTTAATGTGTGTTATTGGGTTTTAGAGAAACCTCAGCTTTTAAGAATTAAGGAAAGTTATGAATATTGGTTGGAAAGTGTGATTGAGAGCAAATGCAAGCATTTGGGTGTATGGGCATTAATTGGTGTGGTATGTTGTGAAGGTTAGGGCTATGGTTGCCTTGTAGCCTTAGAATCCAATGAATGTGGCTTAATGGGAAGGAATTCCCGAAGCCTAATAAATAATAAAAATGATGTCTATAACATGTCTAGTACATGTTATGAAATTATAGATATGATTATGATTAAATAGAATTAAAATGATGTCTTAAATAGTGAATTGATTGGGATTCTATATGTATGATTATCTAGGATCCATTCCGAACAACGAGGTGGGTGCGTCGTATCAATCAGAATTCTTCTCTTGAGGTAAGAGAGGAGTCTTATGTTCTAAATGCATGAATTTTAAATGGTATATGATTGTCGTATGTATTGATATGCATGTTTGCCTTGCTTAGAGTGCTCTATGATGTTGATGATGTATTTTGGCAACATGCTTGATGCATTTAGAATAATTCTAGAGTGTTATATGGTGGCGTAAATTGTTTGATGATATGTGGTGATGTACATGTCCACCGTAAGTGTATAATGAATATTGATCATGTTTGATAGAGAATAGTTGAGGTCTTTGTATTGATGATGAAATTGAATGATATGAACGAGACTATCGAAAATGCCACACAAAGATTTAAACTAACAAGAATAACCAACAATAATGAATCCACTAAAAACCTTGTGGTGACATTGGTAATGGAGTTGATGATGATATTGATGAGTGGCATGTATAGGATGCATAGAGTGAGAAATGCATATGATTGGCATTTGCATCCATGGCATACTGCATAGCTGCCGGTGTTGGAATTTGGGGGGATTCCCCCGGTTGGCCTAGTGGGAGGGCGGCTCTGTGCATGAGCAATTTGTATTTCCCGTGACTCAGTGTGTAAGTCACGAGCTGCCCATGTTGTCCTACAGGGAGCCGCATGTGGTTGACCCTTGTGGGGGGTGGCTTTTGATGAGTAGGTGTCCCCGGTGGTCCTTGGGATCACAGCTGCCATGATATAACACATGGTTGCCCGCAACACCATATGTCGAATATGTTGTATACTGTGGTCATGGTGAAAATGACCAGGTGTTGTAAGTTGGGCGTTGCGGTTTGGTATGAGTAAAATGATTGGTGAATGCATGTAAATTTAAGAATAAGTGTACATATTTTTACTACTGCAGTAGGGGTATGGTTAGATGATCCTACTTGAGTCCCACAATTTGGTGTTTATGTCCCACAGTCAGATCTGTAATTGTCGACATATTCCATTGTGTATATGTATTAGCTTAAGAGCATTTGCATATAGCAAGAAGGTATGCCAAAGGTGATGAGTTATGTTGATGGATGTGATGAGGATGAAATAATATATTAAGACAACATAAAAGATATGAATATCAAACACTAGTTATGTAATAGTCCATTTATTGAGGGACTTGATTATGTATATGCTTGTGTACTTTGCTTAAATCGTAATGTTACTTGTGATGTATGTATGATGGTGTTATGATGGTAAATAGTATGGTGAATAGTATATGCATGCAAAGTATACATGTTTTGATGCATATGTACATAATCACATGGTATTCATGTTCATTCCTTTGGAATGTATGAGTTACTCTCCCATGTTTTCCATTTTAGACTTGTGATGTAGGGCACATATGGGAAGAGTGGATATCTTGAAGTAAAACTTATTGAGGGGGTAAATGGTTGTATAGGAAGTGCCTTGGCTGGCAAAATCTAGATTTTTGTATAGCATATAAGATGTATGTATGCTTATGTTATATCTAGATTAGAGATGATGATTTTGAGGGCCATGTAGGAAAATTGGACCTTGGTGTGTATGGCCAATTTTCATTTATGACCCAAATGATGTAAGATGATGAGTATGAAGTTAGTTAATGATCTATTCTCATGAATGAATGATGTGTTTTATAATTTATGATATTTGGTGAAGATGTTGTGAGAATGATTTAAATGCTATGTAATGAATGAGAGGGAGTTGAATCTAATATGTAAGAAAGAGTGGAAAGACTCCCAAATGCATAATAGAATATGAAGAATGCATCAGAATATGCTAAAATAGCACTAAATGGTACTTGGCATGTTAGGTTGCATGAAAATCTCATGTTTGCCCCTTTTTTGCATAACTTTCCCGGTTTGGTCACTGGTCAAAATTCACTCAAGCGAACAGCCTTCTCGGCCAGCCGAGATTGGTTTGGAATCAATGGATGGTCACTGGACCATTTTTGCTCAGGCGAAGTGGCTTTGGTTGGAGACTCGCTCAAGCGAGGAGGATGGACATAGACACTGGACGATTTTTGCCCAAGCGAGACTTGCCTCGCCCAAGCGAAAATTGGGTAGAGAGTCTCTAATGTCACTGGAGCAATCTCGCTCAAGCAAGATTGACTCCTGATGCAAACCTCCTCTCTCACTCAAGCGTCTCGCTGGCTCGCCCAAGGGTACTCTTCGAATCTCCCTCAAGCGAGGTGGGACTCGCTCAAGTGAGAGGAGCCCCTGATGCCTAATCTTTTCTTCACTCAGCCTTTCCTTGTTTCACCCAAGCGTGTCTATGCTTGCTCGCTCAAGCGAATATGGTGCTCGCTTGAGCGAATAGCTCCCTGATGCACATATTTATTTTGTTTCAAATGATTAAACCTGCCTTCGTATTAAACCCCTTCTTGCATCATCTTAAAATGAGTTTGGGCATATTATGGATCCCTGAACCTTATGAAATCTTCTCCCTATAAATTCAATCATGCAACAATTAAATCAATTTAATTCTTCTGTTGTTTCTAAATAGAAGTTTATTATAAAATCATCTTTTAACTTACCCTCTCATATCTTTATATGTGGGAGTGGCTTTTATAGATCCAGGCGTTGAACTAGAAAGCTTCACCTCTTATTTTCTTTTCATTGAATAATGATTTTAAAATCATGAAAAATTTACCCATGTTTTTGGGGCGTCTCACCAAGAGCACTCGTAAGCTCAGACTTATGATGAATAGGAGTCCACGTGTTAACTAAGTGGCCTCAATGACTCAAGAGGGGGGGGGGGTGAATTGAGTCTTAAAGATAGTTACCTTTTTAGAACTTAATTTCAATTTTACTTTATCTTGTTTAAAGAGATAAAGAAATAGATATCTCAATAAATAAATAATAACGATTAAATTAAGAAAATAAAGCAAATAAATAACTTGAAATTAAATAGAGTAAGGGAAGAGAGAGAATAACACACTCAAATTTTTATCCTAGTTCGGAAACCCCTACGTCCAAGCCCCAAGTACACCACTTGAGATTTTCCACTAAGAATTTGAGATTTACAAGATGAGCCAATACAAGTCTCTTGATTTTCCTACCAAGAACTTTATCCCTCACTTTTATCGTTCTCACAATTCTTACTCAACCCCCAAAGGCCACAACCTTGCCTTTGTAACAATGCTCTCAACTTAATTTATGAATGAGTAAAATAAAACCTTTTCCACTCCCCTTACAATGTTAAACAAAGCAAGAGAAGAAGTAATGTGATAAGAATCATGAGATGTAGCTCTCTTTATAGAGCAGATTTTGCAAATTATAAGCAATAATAAAACTCTCTTGATAGAGTAAATAAAAAGTTTAAAGCACAAATCAAGTATGATCAACTTTAAAGAATGTAGCTCTCTTTTTGATAAAGCGGTTTTAGAAAATTTAAACGTAGAAGAAGTTGATCAAAAATGAAATTCTCTTTGATAAAGCAAGTTTAAAAATGAAAGCACAAAAAGAATAACTTACTCAAAGAATGTAGCTCTCTTTAAGAGCAAAATAAGAAAGTTAAATACGCAGAAAAAGTTTATCAAAACTTTTCCTCTGGAAAGCGTGTGAGAAAGATTAAGAAAGTTAATGCATATGAGTGTTTTTTCAATGAGGACTTAGGCCTCTATTTATAGTGTTTCAAGAGATAACTAGCCGTTGCAATCTGATTTTATTTGAATTTGATTCCATTGAAATATCCCAAGATTTTAGCAAAAGCTGAGAATGAGACAAATTTACCCAATGTATTTGAATACCTTATTCGAATAGCAATGTTCTACTTCACTAAAAATAAGTCCAGATTAATCCTACTCGAATACGTTAATCGACTAAGAAACGTTCTGATTTGTTTTTGAAAGTTCCAAAACCATCTTAATCGATTACCTTAATCGATTAGCAATATTCTATCTTGAATTTAAAAATTCCAAAAACGTCTTAATCGATTACCTTAATCGATTAACAAGGTTCTATTTCAAGAAAATTTGTCCAGATTTTACCTTATTCAAATACCTTATTCGATTAGCTCTGTTCTGGTTTAATAAAAACTTTTCCAGATTTACCTTATTCGAATACCTTATTCGATTAGCTCTATTCTGAATAATTTCAAAATTTGTATTGAGAGATTTAATCAAATATCTTAATTAATTACCTTGCTCCTAATCAAATACCTTATTTGATTATAAAAACTAATTTTAGATTCTCAATGCTTTAATATTTTTGGAACACATTTTTGGAATCATCAAAACTTGGATTATAACAGTTCTTTCAAAAAAAACTCCCCCTGTTTGATATATTATTATAAACCAAAAACATTCTCCCTATTTTTTATGATGACAAAAATTTGTTGATGATAGGGAAAATGATGAAGAGACCTTATTTTTCTCATTTCAATAAATCTCAAATCCATAGTAGTGAGGATCAAATCTTTCATATTTAAAACACAACATAATATTCAAATTATCATATAGCATAGCATATCATTAAATCATATCATCATTATATTCAAATCATTTCAAAATATTCAAATTATTTCAAAATCATCAAAGGCATGCTCATTTAAATCATCATATTATCATATTTTCTCCCCCTTAGTCTTCTAATCATTATATATTCTTA
This sequence comes from Clitoria ternatea, assembly GCA_037962975.1. NCBI lineage: Eukaryota > Viridiplantae > Streptophyta > Magnoliopsida > Fabales > Fabaceae > Clitoria > Clitoria ternatea. The sequence continues at coordinate 187,487,714 of CM075669.1, forward strand.
TGGTAACTTCATTTCATATTTTCTCCCCCTTTGTCATTATCATGTCATTATCATATTCAAAATCATCACATTTAAATACATCATTTTAAAATCATCATATTTTTTTCTCCCCCTTTGTCATTATCAAAAAGAAATAGATAAAAGAAAATATTGTCATAGAGTGATTTATCATTAAAAGCATAATCCAATACAAAGAAAAACTAATCCATAAGTGGGGGAGGTGGATAGGATGGATGATGAAGTTGAAAACTCTCTAATCGAGCAATGATAGATTGTTGTCCTTCTTCAAGAGTGTTAAAGCGAGCTTCAAACCTATCAAGATGATTGTTCAAGTTTTGAACCGCTTCAAGGATAGAATTTCCATGGTCTTGAGGTGGTTGACGCAGAGGGCGATCATGAGGGGGAGGTCGATGATTAAAGTTCCATACTCCAATATATTGAGAAATTCCCATTTTTACCAATTGAGCCGCTGCCATTTCATTTTTAGAAGATAGCTTTTCCTTAACTTATTCTCTTAAATCAATATTAAAGGCTTTGAATAACTTGGTGAGAAGGATAGCATAAGGAAGTTTGGAGTGGTTCTTACTTTCAACCATATGAGTTTTGATCATATCAATCCAATTCATAGGATGCTCATTAACCATAGCCCAAAGGATCAAAACATCTATTTCTTCAACCAAGGCATAGTTGCTACTTCTAGGAACTAGAATTTTGGCAAGACAATAATGCAATAATCTATTATCTGAAGAAAGCCTACCAACAGTCCTAACATTATGGGAGTCATGGTGTTCATGCCAAAGAGATGTTCTAGCCTCCGTTGGATCATAATTCCAAGATTCATCAATAGAGTGACCATTAAAATCAGAATCAACTAAAGGAATAAGCCCAGTCATGGATAATATTTCATTAGAAATTTTCATATTGACCTTTTTAACACATGCTTCAAGAACTCCATCTTTCAAGGATAAAGAGAAGTAGAACATTTTGACCAAATCAAGATAAATGAATTAATCAGAAAAGGAATCAAATTCAAGAATATCATGTTTCTCTAAGACATTTAGGAAAGAGAAACCTTGGTCTTTAAAGAAGTTCTTTGAAAGCCATAGAGGGGAGATGATACCTTTGCTTGCAAAATTATAGAGATAATGGGTTTCCTCTTGCTTGGTTTCAAAGTGAGATGAGAAATACTCAGAGGAATGAGAGGATGCTCCAACAATGTTGGCTCTTTACTTCTTCCTTGCATGAGACATGGTTGAGAAAGTTGAAAGCTTAAAGCTTTAACAATGGAGGTTTTAGAGAGAGAGGGTGAGAGATGGGTGAGAGATTAGAGGAAAGAGACGATTTTTATAGAGGGGAAGAATGATAGAGTGAATTAATGGGAGATTAATAGGGAAAGGAAGAGTTTTGGTGGAAACGAAAAGATGTAACTGATTGGGGTTTCTTGGAATTTGAATGAGTGCGCGAAGAAGAACGTGAAAACGTGTTCATTTATGGCTCCTGCAACTTTGGTAATCGATTAAGCTATTCAAATACGAGGCACCTAATCGAATATGCTATTCTAATAAGATGTCATTGTTTCAAATTTTTATAGCACTAATCGATTATTTTAACCAATTATCCTAATATTTTTGAAGTCTTTCCTAATTTTTTTTCCTTTAATAACTCCATTCCAAAGAAATTCAGTACTGTAATTAGGTTGGTTCCCAGGAAAAAAAGGTGGATCTGGTGTGACCGCTTAAGTACCAAGTCTTTCCTAGCCAGAACTTTCCACTAACCGTTAATAGCTCAATTATTTTAGAAAAGAATTATTCAAAGCATGATTCATATAAAATTCCCAATTCTCTTCGAATTATTATAAAATTATCTTTTGTTAAAGGTTTTGTAAAAATATCTGCTAGTTGATCATTTGATGCCACATATTCAATTTTGTAATCACCTTTTAACACATGATCTTGAATAAAATGATGTCTTATTTCAATATGCTTAGTTCAAGAATGCATTATCAGATTCTTTGATATTTTAATCGTGTTTGTGTTATCACATTTTAGAGGAATTTGATCTTGAAAAACTCTAAAATCTGCAAGTTGTTGCTTCAACTATAAGCTTTGAGCACAACAACTTCTGGCTGTGATATACTCAACCTTTGCAGTAGATAGGGCAATGCTGACTTGTTTCTTGCTATGCCAAGACACAAGAGAACTACCTAGAAGATGGCATAAGCCACTAGTGCTCTTACGGTCGGTTTTGCGACCAACAAAATTAGAATCAGAATATCCAACAATGGTGCAATTTTCCCCTTTTGGATACCACAGACCAATATTTTGAGTACCAACAATATATCTTAAAATTCTTTTTACAGCAGATAAATGAGATCTTTTAGGATTAGACTGAAATCTAACACATACACAGACAACAATCATTATATCAAGACGACTAGTAGTAAGATAAAGAAGAGATCCAATCATACCTCTATATTTAGTGACATCAACTTCTTTGCCTTTTTCATCATGATCTAGATAACATGAGGTTACCATTGGTGTAGCAATTTCTTTTGCTTTGTCCATGTCAAATTTCTTAAGAAGTTCTTTGCAGTACTTTGATTGGTTGATGAAGAAACCATTCTTTCCTTGTTTGACTTGAAGTCCAAGGAAGAAGGCCAACTCTCCCATCATTGACATTTCAAATTCTTTCTACATCATTAGCACCAAAAATGATGTCATCAACATATATTTATACAAACAGGATATCTTTATTATCACGTTTTATGAAAAGGGTGTTGTCTACTTTTCCTCTTTCAAACTTATTTTCCAAAAGAAATTTACTTATCCTTTCATACCAAGCCCTTAGAGCTTGCTTCAAACCATACAAGGTCTTTTTAAGTTTGAAAACATGATCCAGATATTTAAAGTCTTTAAAACTAGGTGGTTGTTCAACATACACATCTTCTTGTAAATAACCATTTAAGAAAGCACTTTTTACGTCCATTTGATATAATTTAAAATCCATACAGCAAGCAAATGCTAGTAGCAATCTAATGGCTTCAAGTCTAGCTACGGGTGCATACGTTTCATCATAGTCTATTCCTTCTTTTTGATTATAACCCTTTGTCACTAATCTAGCTTTATTTCTAGTTATTAAGCCTGATTCATCAAGTTTGTTTCAAAAAACCCATTTCGTTCCGATTACTTGATAATTTTCAGGTTTTGGCGTTAATTCCCATACTTCATTTCTTTTAAATTGATTTAATTCATCTTGCATAGCTAATATCCAATGTTCATCTAAGATTGCTTCTTCAATAGTTTTAGGTTCAATTTGAGAAACAAAGTCGAGATGATTGCATGCATTTCTAAGAGAACTACGAGTAATTACCCCTTTGGTGATATCACCTTTGATATTATTCGTTGAAAGATTTCTTGGATATATCCATTCTTTTGGAATATTAGATGGTGATTCTTTTTGGTGTATATCCTCAGCTTGCTTTGTTTCTTCTTCTTTGTCTCCTATCCTTATGTCTTCCATTAGACCTGCAAGATCATCCGTACCCTTATTTATCGGTGTCTCTTGGTTATCTTCGTTAAACTTTATATGAACAGACTCTTCTATAGTTAAGGTTCGTTTGTTAAAGACTCGATAAGATTTACTATTAGTTGAATAACCCACAAAGATTGCCTCATCATACTTAGCATCCAATTTTCCTAGATTGTCTTTACCATTATTATGAACAAAACATTTGCATCCAAAAACACGTAAGTGTGAAATATTTGGTTTTCTTTTCTTGAAAAGCTCATAGGGGGTTTTGTTTAAAATGGGTCGAATCAAATAATGGTTCATTACATAGTAGGCTGTATTGACAGCTTCGGCCCAAAAACGTTTTGGAATCTCATTTTCGTTTAACATTGTTCCAGCAAGTTCTTCTAGAGAATGATTTTTCCTCTCAACAACACCATTTTTTTGAGGTGTTCTTGGTGCAAAAAAATTATGTTTGATTCCATTATTTTCACAAAAAATTTCAAAATCTTGGTTTTCAAAGTCTCCTCCATGACCAGTTTGAATGGATGTTATTCTTAAGTTCATTTCATTTTGGACAACCTTCATAAGCTTTTTAAATGCTTCACTTTTATGAGATATGAATAAAGTTCATGTAAATCTAGAGTAATCATCCATAATCATAAGTGCATAGTAATTTCCACCAAAGCTTCTAATTCATGATGGTCCAAAAAGATCCATATGCAAAAGTTGTAAAGGCCTATTTGTTGAAACAATGTTTTTAGGTTTAAAGGAGGCCTTTACTTGCTTTCCCTTATGGCAAGCATCATAAAATTTGTTTTCAAATTTCATTTTGGGCAATCCTATCACTAAGTCTTTTGAAATCAATTTGTTTAGGTAATCTATGTGAATGTGGCCAATTCTCCTATGCCATAGAAATGATTCATCTTCTCTAGAAATCAAGCATTGTGCATCATTTGAGGGCAAACTATCTAGATTAATCATGTAAATATTATCTATTCTTTGACCAATAAATTTGACTTTATTTTCTTTAACTTCAATCATGCAATAATTTGAATTAAAGGTTATAATGAATGCTTTATCACATAATTGACTTATACTTAAACAAATTATATTTTAAACCCTCAACATATAAAATATCATTGATTGAAGTAAAGGAATTTATACTTACATTTTCATGTCCAAGTATCCTTCTGTTTGTGTTGTCTCCATAGGTAACACTTCCTTTGTTCTTTGGAGTGAAGGTTAAAATTTTTGACATATCTCCAGTCATATTTTTGAACATCTGCTATCTACGTACCAATGAGTTTGCCACCTTAAAACACACCTACAAAATAAGTTTTCAAGTTTTAGGTACACTTTGTATGTTGGGTCCTTTCTCATTAGTTTGGGTTTTCAAAATTTCTTTTGGAACCCATACCTTTCTAGTAGATTTTTGGAAGGTATTCTTTATAAAGAAATTATAAGTAATATGACAATATACACCAGAATAGAAACATGTTGTATTCAAGGAATAAGACATTTTATAATGGTTCTTATATGGTTTGTTATACCTTCTTTTAAAGCACTTTATACTTGTATGACCTATTTTTCCACAAGTTGCACATTTTAGAATGGGTTTAGGTTTTTTTCTAAATGGTACAAAAAAGTTCTTGTATTCCTTACTATTTTCATGCTTTTCATAACCTATGCCCGTTCTATCAAGGGTATGCTTTTGATTTCCAAGAAGTGCATCAAGATTCTTTTTACCATTTGGAAATTTCTCAAGAGTTTCCTTTAAGTATTTATTTTCATTTTCAAGAAGCATGCATTTCTCAAACAATATACAATCTTCATCACCATTACAAGTCATGAGAGTGATATTAGATGTGATTAATTCTCCATTTTACACTCTAAGGTTTTCCTTTTATAACTTTATTTCATGCAACTCATTTTCAAGTTTCAAAATGGTTTGTTTTGAGCATGCATACTTTTTTGTTATTAACATAAACTTCTCACGTAATTCACCAATTGCTTCTAATAATTCATCTTTATCAATTTCACTTTCATCATCACTAAAGTCATTTAGGGAACTTACCTCATCATTTTTGAAGTGCTTGGTCATAAGGCAAAGGTTGGCGACCTCTTCCTCTAATTCCTTGGATGAGTCTTCATTGTTTTCTTCCCAAGCTATGTATGCTCTTCTTTTTCCTTTGTTGTCCTTGTTCTTTTTCTTGGGGTTTGGACAATCTATTTTGCAGTGACCTACCTTGCCACATTCGAAACAACTAGGAGAATTAGTATAATCTTTAATGAACTTTTTACCTTGGTTTGGATTTCTTCCTCGAAAGCCTTTCTTCTTCATAAACTTTGTGAACCTTTTCACAAGTAGACCAAACTCTACATCATCAATTTCTTTATTTTTGGATTCTTCATCTTCATCTTCTATTGATAAAGCTTTAAAAGCAATACTCTTCTTTTTATTGAGCTTCTTCTCTTCTTCTTCCTCGGCTATTTTCAAATCTTTGAGCTCTTGTTCATGTTCTTGAAGCTTACCAAAAAGTGTAGCGAGGGACATGGTGTAAAGATTTGCCATTTGCTTCAATGTGATCACCATTGGTTGCCATTCCCAGTTAAACTTTTCAACACCTTTTGAATCAATTCCTTGTTGTTGTAACTTTTGCCCAAGGTTAGTAAATGATTTATAATAGGAGTAAAACGTTTTTGCATATCCATAACACTTTCCTCCGGACTCATTTTAAAACCTTTATATTGACTCATAAGTGTATCAATTTTAGCATCTTTAACATCATTAGTACCTTCATCAATTATTTCAAGAGTGTCCCACATTTCCTTTGTCACACCCCGATTTTCTAGACCCGAATCCTGACGTAATCAAGATAATAATTAATAAAGATGCGAGTAAATTTTCACGTTTAAAATAATTTCAAAACACCACAATGATTACATCAAGACCCAAACCACTGAAAATCGAAGAGTGAGATTTAATAATTTATAAACTGGATCACTAATCAAAATGCCCACATGTGTATACAAAATAATTTGAGTTTACAGCAGAAGAAAAATATGTATACGGGGCACCCGCCTAGTTCCATATATGAAGATATGGAAAAAGGCCCAAGGAATCATGCAATTCATGATGTAAGCCTATTAAACCGTAATCGACCACCCATATAAATCATAATCATACATCATCAATTGGTATCACTTCAAATACCACTAACATAAATAAATATTAGTATATATACATATTTAAGAGCCACTATCTATCAATGTCAATATACATAAATCAATGATTACATTATGTTTAACAAATGTTGTCGGCCAAGGCATTCCATTACCACTATTTACCTTCTTTAAGAGCTTTAATTCAAAAACCCAAACTCATCCCATGGTAAACCTACATCACAATGCTCGAAAGGATACAACATGGGAGAGTGAGTTATACATTCAAAATGACGAATATAAATATATTGTGATTATGTGTACATGCATACAACCAACATGTATGCTTTCCTATAAATCATCAATTCATCACTAAACCATCATCAAGGTATTATATTAGGTATACAAGCCTCATTATTCACAATTATGGTCAAGCATAAGCACATACACATTCACATAGCCCTAAATTATCATGAGCATTCACAATTTTCATCATTAAATCATTTAAATCTTTAATCAGTTAACACTCTCTCAAGAGGTTCTTATCTCTTTCTGGTCATCTCCATCTCAAATGCCATGCACCCATGGCTAATGCATATGTCAACTATTTAATACATATGTAATGGATCCATTTTTTACCATCAGGTGTTCGCAACCACCATATCATTCATTTCATAAATCTATATATCAATTGTCATCACGTCGGTTTCCCACCTCACAAGGGGTACTCCCTTCATGGAACCCCGCAAGGTTATTCATTCATCAAATATCATAACATCATCACGTCGGGTACTCCCTTTGTCGAACACCGCAAGGTTATTCATTCATTAAATATCATCACATCTACACGTCGGGTACTCCCTTCGTGGAACCCTACAAGGTTATTCATTCATTTAATATCATCACATCATCACATCGGGTACTCCCTTCATGGAACCCTGCAAGGTTATTCATTCATTAAATATCATCACATCATCACGTCGGGTACTCCCTTTGTGGAACCCCGCAAGGTTATTCATTCATTAAATATCATCACATCATCACGTCGGATACTCCCTTCGTGGAACCTCGCAAGGTTATTCATATCACATATATTATATCATCATCATGTAGGGTACTTCCTTCATGGAACCCCGCAAGGTTATTCATTCATTAAATATCATAACATCATCACGTCGGGTACTCCCTTCGTGGAACCCCGCAAAGTTATTCATATCACATATATCATATCATCATCACGTAGGGTACTCCCTTCGTGGAACCCCGCAAGGTTATTCATTGTGATCGCAACCACATAATATCAATGCTATGCCATGCCACAAATGCGATAATGCAACAATGCATATGCCAATCTTCACCTCGCAAGGATATCTCACCCTCTCACATAGGGATATATTTTAATTTGGCATTTTCAATAATCAACATACAATTATTTACAAAGCCCCTTAAGGTATATCATTCATATACTTGGCATCTCAATGGCCATAAAACCATTCTCACATTGATCCACGCATGGAATTCAAGAAGCATAGCAAGCATCATAGTATGAGTCCATACATGGGAATCAATCAAGGCATGTTAATAAACACATTTCAAATTCATAACATAACGTGCTAGCAATACGATTTAATTTACACGTACGAAATTACACTTGTATCAAACACAATGGCATTGCAATCATTAATAGTAAAAATCACCATTAAACCAAGGGTATGTTCAACAACAATATCCCTTCTCATTCAACATCAGTAATCATTATTCAATGTGTGTGGCATCATCCATTTTTGGTCATTATTGATACTATTTCAATTTCATTGAGTTATCATAACTTATTGCCACTCCATTGTCCCCTCATTAATTTTATTATCATACAAGGTGTGTCATATAACCATAACCTTTGTTTTTCATTGTCAATTATCATATCACATCAATGGTGGTGTACATTTATGTTTTCATAACATGATTTAGGCATATACACACTTCGCCAATATCTTAGATCAACATAAAATACCACCAAACACACCTCATGGTTTACCCTTAATATAATCTCTTGGTTTTATATAATAAAAAGGGGTTTTGAGCAATAATAAGCTCAAGACAAATTTCAACATTAAGACATGGGCAAAGCTTACTTTTAGTCTTAAAAAATTGTGGGATATGTCACAAATATCACCTATTAGTCCCAATTTGACAACCATAAAAAAATTGGGTTCAAAACCCTCTTAAACTTGAACTTTTCAATGTAGTGGGTCTGGTGTTTTATGCCTAATGAGAGTTAGAAAACTCCAATTTAAGTGAGACCATTTCTCAAACCTCCGTAACACAATTATCTACAACTTTCATGAAGAAGTCGGAGGCCAAAAATGTAATTAAGATCCCCAAATGGGCCACGAACAACAAAGAAATCATATCAGTCAGAAAAACAACATAACAGTGGCCATAACAGAGCTTTGAAACGATTCAAAGGTTTTTGAATTGATTCAAACGTCTCTGGAACTCAAAAATAGTGAAAACACGGTCCTTGAATCGATTCAAACTCGTATAAATCGATTCAAACGCCTATGGAGCCCAAAATAGTGAAAATAGCACCTCTTGAATCAATACAAAGAGTCTTGAATCGATTCGAGACAGCCCTGCTGCTGTTTTTATTTAGAAAACGCATGATTTTTCAACTTCTAACCCTCTTAACTTTCTCGTATGAACTCCAAATGCTACAAAATTTTAACCCCAACAAATATACATCACTTGTGACGCGTGGCCACCGGTCTCTCTCAAAAATTCCCAAAAAAAGGGACTTATGTGCATAAATGCGTTTTACCCATTTTGAGGCACTTTTATGCAACTCAAGGGCCTATTCTCAATGGAATTGGCCCGTTCGAGTTTCTACAAGTTGTAAACTATGCATAGAAGCTACTATAACTATCACATGCTATTCACTTCTTATAAAACTCTATTTGGCTCTATTAATTCCTCAATTAGGCATTAGTATCAAGATATAGCTTCGTATTCTAAACAATTTCTCCCTCAACATAAGCATCACTCCCATCAAAGAGACTTTAAACATTCATTATCAATTCATGTATATATATTTCTTAAGAATCCACCATTGCCAAACATAGCATTCATCTCATCATCAATTATCTCATCATTCAACATAGTCATGGCAAGGCAAGCATGAGTATCATCACATACAATAATCATCAATTATATAACTCATGCATTTGGAATGTTAGCTCTTCTCCTACCTCGAGGGAAGAACCGCAATAATTTGCCCGCTTCTAATGTTTCGCCATATTGCTCGGAATGCCATCTCCTATTAACACACATACACACACATGTATTCAATTTATGAGCCAACACAAGGCATCATCACAAGTTTAAATAATTGACACATCTCTTAGAGTTCAATATCAAGTCCTAGAGTTGCTAAAACACCAATCCATACACTTGTGTTAGGTTTCGAGAATTCCTTTCCAAAAAGCAAGATTCTCTAGATCTTAAAGGGCTAACCATACCCAACAACAACAACATCTCTTTCACCATCACTTAAACTATTATTTTCCATTCAAATTCATCATGAGCCTCTTAGCTCCATTCAAAGCCATCATCAATCCACAAATTCAAGTAGCCCATTTCATGGCCTAAGGCTTTATCAAATCCTCATTATGTTTATTTTATTTATCCCACTATCAATGACCATTCTCATTATTCAAGCATCTCCTAACATTATCTCAACTCTTTACACACTAAACAATTTGGAGTCATCACTTTGTTTTCTTGATTTCACAATCCCCCAACATCAATAATCAATATTACTCGTTCTCATGTATATATAATCATTCCAATACCAATAACTCATAATTTTCTCATCAATTTCCCAAAGCCCCAAAATCGTAATTTTTAGGGTTTCCATCAATAACCTAAAATCATCAATTTTAGCCATTTACAGGCATCCATTGACTAGCATCAATGTATCCTATTCATTATCAACAACAACAATGAATCCCCAAGAATTATCCAACCTAGGGTTTTGGTTCTACATACTCTTATTCATCAAAACAACCTCCAATCTCCTATCACAATACCTCAATAACATAAAAAGATAAACAAAAGCTATGGGTGTTCAAGAATCATACCTCTTTCTCCTAGCTCTATGCCAAATACAAAAATGAGGAAAAGGGAGGAAAAGGAGAACAAAGCTTTGCTCCAATATTCCATTCATGCTTCATGAATCCAAGCTTTGGTTTTAATTTTGGAAATGGATAGAAAGAGAAAGTGGAAGGGAGGGGGACGGTCATGGAGAAGAAGAATGGAGGGAGAATAAAAAGCAAAGTGAAAGGGAGAAGTAACGTGAAATATAAGAGAGAAATGAGAGTTTTATTTTAAATTTTGACCCATCATTAAAACTTCTCTGTTTTATAATAAATAGGATCTCAGTTCAGGCTTAATACTAAATGCAAAAATTATTCCGAAGACATATTCGGATTCCCAATAATATTCTTAACAGCCTTGACCAACGACATCTTAATTGGAGATACTTGGTCCGACACCCATATTTCAACCGGGTATAATTTCAGCTCCTTAAATCTCAATAAATTATGAATATCCATAATAACTCCCAATTTAATTATTCCCAAATTTTTTTGGGAAATAAATCAACTCATATATAATTATTTATTATTGATTCTTAATTAATCATTTTTATAAATTGTGGGATGTTACAATCCACCCCACCTAAAAAGAAATTTCGTCCTCGAAATTTAACCTTGACACATATATCATAAGGCCATACCTCAGGCTGCACACCAACTAGGTATAACGTCATCATAAAATAGTATTGGAATTCCCAAAGACATGATCATTATCATCCCATCATTTCTAACATAAAATTCTCTACATTCAAAGTGTGCCATACATCTTCAATCACAACTCATCCAACATAGCTCGCATGTTCATACTCAGTACGACTAGATAGGATCAATACATTCACCATAAGCAGTTACAACCCTACACCTGCCCGGCCTACATGTTGCTGCATCCGACACACAGGAAGCCGTCCCAATCCAGTAGTGGTTACCACAAACACATGAGGTCGGCGCATAAGTGCACGTTGCCATAATTTCTTTGGCATGTAAAGTCATATCGGGACAAGTACTTCGTATTCTCATCATTCACATTAATCACACATACTCAAATATCCTCAATTCATATGAGACTTAGTGACAATTCTCACAAGTCCATAATCAACATATTCATATCTCATCCTCATTATACAATTAATTTGGCCTAAATCATGCCATACCAATCATCAAATATTAATTTACATCATCATAAATTGGTGTACCAACCATAAATTTTCAATCATTGCAAGGTAAATACCCTATCCTTGGGCTTCATCCATCTAAAACCATTGTCAAATAGCCTAAAAATTCTTGTCTCACTTACATATTATTGGCTATAAATCAATTCGAGCCATAAAAGATTCACCAATCTCTTATCAAGTAGGCTACCCAACCGTATAATAAGATTTCACATTAGGGATCTTCCTTATAGATCACAACCAAAGCTCATAAATTAGACGTACATCTCATATAGTATCACATCACTATGTGCTTTCTATCACCAAAATGTCATCTTTCAAATTAAAAAGGGAGGTAATGTCATGATCAAATTTCCATCTACCAATCCATAATTACACATGTCATCTCTACCTCATATCATATTGCATCTCTACATGGTTTCTACCCTCAATATAGCACCTTTTAAATAAAGAGAGAGGTAATGACATGATCAAATTTCTATTTACCGACTCATAATCACGCATGTCATCCCTATGTCATATTATAATCCATGGCTAATTTCATGATCACAACGTCAAGGGCATACAATTTAGCCCAAGGTCATACCATAAAATCATGTACACCATAGCCAATACCAATCATACCCTGAATTCAACATTATTATTTATCAATCATTAGGGGTTACATTCATTATTCGCATTCCTTATAAAGTCCAAGGGGTTACCTAGTACCTATTGTGGAATAATCCCACAACACACAACATCATTATATAAATGGCACATAAATATAACATAGAGCCTAGACCACCATAGGGTCTAATTTCACAAGGTTTGATCTTCCAAGATCACATCAAGTTAGCCGAGGTCACCACACTTAGTGGGTCATAGTTAATTCAACCATTTATTCGGTTTTCATATACAAATCTAAGGCATAACCCCAATCATTTGCATACACAATTTCACATTTCATAATCTTATCATTTATTCATGTTCCCGATCTAGGGAGACACAACAATCACGTTTCATAAGATACAATATTCATTGAGAAAGGATATAAAATCCATCTTTCAAAAATAGCATAATCAATCAATTCATTTCATAAATGTCCATATTAGGAAACTCTTCAATTATCATTCATTTATTTAACTCTATCACACAAGTTATTTTTATTCAACAAGCATAACTCAGCTAAGAGCCACAAGTATGAATCATACAAAAGACCTAATCAATTAATTTAATTTTCAACATATAACAAGGTCTCAACATATATGGTCTATCACCATAGCAATTCCTTTCTCAATACTTCTTATCCATGATTAATACATGGCATAGGTCCATTATTAAATCAATTCATACTTAATATATCATATCCATGATCACACATGGTATAAGTTCATCATCAATTCGATTCATACTCATTATATATCAAAATTAATGCATAATAACAATGTATTCGTCAATTGAAGGAAATAGTGTAAGGAACTTGGCTGGACTTACACAAACAACTATATCAATGACATAAGGAATTCATCTATATATATTCGATACCATGAATCAACTAAAACCATCAATCAGTATTTATGCTGTAGTAGTGTATCACACACTTCACTGATAAATTAATGAGCATATTTCCATAACTAAAAATTATAGCTCAATAACATTAATTCTTACGGAATCAATAATGGGCAACCAACGCCTATCATAAACATAACCTTGGACAATAACACTTGTAACTTTATATAGAGCAACTACACTCCAATGATCACTAAAAATGTCTAACAATTGAGCAATTACGCTCCAAACATCCATAACACCAATTCATCACAGAGCAACCATGCTCCAATAATAATCAATAACTCTAATTTAGAGCAAAATACGCTCTGATACCAGCTTGTCACACCCTGATTTTCTGGACCCGAATCCCGACGTAATCAAGATAATAATTAATAAAGATGCGAGTAAAATTTTCACGTTTAAAATAATTTCAAAACACCACAATGATTACATCAAGAGCCGAACCATAGAAAACTGAAGAGTAAGATTTAATAATTTATAAACTGGATCGCTAATCAAAATGCCCACATGTGTATACAAAATAATTTGAGTTTACAACGGAAGAATATGTATACGGGGCACCCGCCTAGTTCCATATATGAAGATATGGAAAATGGCCCAAGCAATCATGCAATTCATGATGTAAGCCTATTAAATCCTAATCGACCACACATATAAATCATAATCATACATCATCAATTGGTATCACTTCAAATACCACTAGTATAACACCTTAAATTTTAACGAAAACAATTTATTGAATAATGATAATTAATTATTTATAGTCCAATAATTGTGGGAGAATTAATTTTACACTAGAGGTGAAGTATCGGTAAATTAAAAATTATCGAAACCGGGTGATTTAATGGATTATATGGAACCCACTTTGTCAAATTAAATAATTGATGGGTCTAGAATGTTTGGAAAATTATTGTGGTTATGGTGATATAATTAAAATAATTTTTGGTGTTGAGAAGATAATTATTTGGACACGACGTAGGATATGAAACAGGAAAAATACGAGCCAAATGGAATTAAAAGAAAATGAAAATTTACTTTTCTTCTCCTCACTCAGCCATGTGCATTTTTCCCTCTTAATTGGCTCTTTTATCCATTGGGTAATAAGATTTATGGACCAATGGTAAAAGCATGATGAAACACTTTTTTACCCAAAGTGTAATACCCAATTTTCTTTACAATTTCCCTCTCTTTCTCTATACCACCGTGGGCTCCTTTCTCTTCCCTTATCATCTTCATTTTTCTACTCTCTTACTCCCACTCATGGAAAAACCATCCACCACCTTCTCCACCTCCATTTATTGCAAAAATTAATCCGTAAGCTTGGAGTGGTGGTGCATATATGGAGCATTAGGGCCAATGTTAAAGCATCATCTTCTTCCTCTTCCCCATTTTCGTTCTTCGCTTGGCTTGGGGTTATGAGGTAAGGTTTTGAACCCCTCTTGCTTTATTTATGGTTTCATGATTATGAAGCTTAAAATATTTATGTGGGGTTTTATGGGTGTTGATGAAACTGTGAAACTCTAGACTTGGATGGTTTGGAAAATGATTTGGTTTATGGTTTTATGTTGAGAATGGATGGGAAATTATTGTAATTATATGGATTTAGTGAAATGGATGGGAGTTGATTGTTGTTGGTAAGTCTACAGAAAAACCCTAAGTATGATAAATTGGGGGTTTTGGCTAAATATGTGATTTTGATGATTTTTGATGCCTTAGAATGATTTTATATAAGGAGATGAATGTTTGAAGCATTGGTGTTGATTATTGAGGTTTGGGAGATGAGTGTATATGAGTATGTATGTGATTAGAGGAAATTGATTTTGATTGTTAATATTTATAATGATGTTAATAATGGGTTGAAGACCATTGATAGTGGATTGAGGAAATGGATACTTGAGTTGATGAGTAAGTAGACCTTGATGTGTGACATTTGGAAATTGTTAAATTGATGATGGTTAAAGAAGCTAAGATAGCTTATATTGAACTCTAAGTGACAATTATGATTTTAAAAGAATTAAGGTGATGGTTGAGTGATTCATATGATGATTTGGAAGCCTTATGGATATGGGCCATGATGTTGATGTTGTTAGATTTGCTTAGCCCTTAAGATTTTAAGAATCTTGAATTTGGGAAAGGAATTTTTGAAGCCTAATATAAGCGTGTGAGTTAGGGTTTAGACAAGTCTAAGACTTAATATTGAACCTTATGGGATGATGTCAATCACTTGAAAATTTTGATAGATGCCTTGAGATGGCTTAATGATTGAGTGTATGTATGCATGTGTAAATTGTAGATTATATTCCGGATGATGATGCGGAACGATCGAGGAAATTACGTTACGGTTCTTCTCTCGAGGTAGGAGAGGAGTTTACATTTCAAATTTGCATGAGTGAATAATTATTAATTATGTATATGTGTAAACTCATGGAATGCCTTGCCATCAATGTGTTAAATGTTTGAATTGATGATGTGATGAATAATGGCTTGGCTTATGTTGAATGTTATGAAAATATATATATATATATATATATATCTATATGATAATAATAAGTGTTGGGTTGTCTCTTATGTTAGACATGAGTAGATTAATGATGTAGACCCGTAAATGGATGAATTATCTAAAATATGGCAATATGTTTATGAAAATTATGCAGAAAGATTGGTGGAGTAGTGATAAAAGTGTTTTAGATTCTCTCCTAGGTAATAGATGAATTAGACCTAAATTGAGAGGTAAAACTTGTTGAACTAAGCCCCTCATGTATGATTACAATGGATGAATATTGTTAACTTAGGCCAATTATACATTTGTAGTAATGATGGCATGATTAAGAAGTGAAAAACTAGAGTTTTTGAATGTGTGATGGTAATCTCGCTCAAGCGATATGGATTCTCGCTCAAGTGAGAGTCCCCTGTATCAGGTGAGTGGCCTCTGGCCCAATTTCACCCAGGCGAACATGAGTCTCGCTCAAGCGAGACACGTACAACAAAGAAGGGTAAGTTACTGGGTGAATCTCGCTCAAGCGGGTATGGCCGCACTTGAGCGAGTGAGTTAGAAAACGGTCCTGTGAGTATCTCGCTTAAGCGAGTAGTGAGGTAAGATAGATCTCGCTCAAGCGAGTGAGCCAAGAATTTGATACTGGACAATTTCCGCCTAAGCGAGCAAGAGTCACTTAAGCATGCGAGAGACCTGATGCTTCATGATTGTCTTGCTCAAGCGAGTGATCAGGTGAAAGGTGTCTCGCTCAAGCGAACGAGCAAGGGGTTAGACACTGGTGTATTTTCACTCAGGCAAGAATGCCTCGCCCGAGCGAAAAGTGTTGAGAATTGAGGTTCTCACTTAAGCGAGATTGGCTCGCTCAAGCGAGATCGGGGCCTGATCGTTAAAATCCTTCTCGCTTAGGAGGAATTGGGGGTGCTTAAGCGACCTATCTCAATCTCGCTCAAGCGAGTGTGGGTCTCGCTTGAGCGAGTTGCCCAGAATGTAATTTTATTTTATTTCCTTTGTTTTGGGCTTATTTTGGACCCCTTCCTTGTATTGTGAGGCATTTAAAGGAATGTATAGGAGGTATATAAGCATGATATAATATGGTAGTGTTTGATGTTGATTAAAACATTGGGATAATTTGTTTATTCCCATAATGTGTAATGAAAAACATAATTGTTGTCCACCAAGAGTAGGATATAGATGAAGGGTAATGAGTAATAAATGGATAATGATATTGATCATTTTCTTATATAAAGGATGATTGTCATTGAGGTTGATTGTTATTATTGATCAGTTGTTGTGTACCATTGTGAGTGATACAAATGTGATCTTGCATGTGTGGTTTGAATCATATTAATGAAATGTTGTGAATGCCGCACCAATATATAAACGAAACAATGGTAATGATAATTGATAATTCACTAAATGATTATATGGTGGTATTAATGAAAGATTAATAAATGTTAATGATGATTTATGATGTTTGTAATGCCATTATGGTTGATTGCAAATGTTGACTTGCATGTATAATATATGATATATTGAGATGAAAATGCCATATATAAAACTTGAAAAACAATGGCAAAAACCAACAATAATAAAATCCACTAAGGTGTGTATGCTGGTGTTGGTGATTATGATGATGATGTTTGATGAGTGGTATTTAGGATGCACAGTGTGAGAAATACATTTGATTTGCATTGTAATTGTATCCATGGCATATCATACACTGCCGGTAAGGAATATTAGGGGGTTCCCCTGGTTGGTCCAGTGGGAGGGCGGCTCAGTGCACGAGCATTCTTGTTGTTTCTCCTGTGACTCGGTGTGTGAGTCACGAAGCTGCCCATAGTTTGGTGACGAGGCACCCTATAAGGTTGGCCCAGTGGGCAGGCGGCTCTATGATGAGCAAGTACCTCAGTGACCGATGGGGCACGGCTCTCTCGATGTGTGTTTGGGAGGGGCCCGTATCACTTTTGGCAGTTGAGGCCATGTTGTTGATCTGCAAGTCACGGGGTGACTAGTGCTATAGATGGGCGATAGCGGTTTGGTACCAGTAAAAGATGTTGTTGGTATGCATGCATGCGTTGAGATATGTGTACATATTTTTCTACTACAGTAGGGGCATAGTAGCACACCTATGCTCGACCCACATTTGGTGTTTATTCCCATAGTCGGATCCGCATTTGTTGTCTATTCCATTGTGCATATGCATTAGCCATAAGAGCATTTGCATATAGCATGGAGATATGCCAGAGGTTAATAATGATTGAGATTATGGTATGGTGTTGATGAGATGGGTAATTTAGTACCTAAAAGACCACATAAAATTAATAAATGATATGAATACACAGAACGATATTGAATATGATGATATATGTGTTATAGCCTAATATGATAAAGGGCATCTTTATGTATGATTTATAATGATGATTGTTGGCCCACTGTGGCCTTGAGAAAGACCTGAATGGTCAATACTAATGATGTTGGCCCATTGTGACGTTGGAATTGATGTGTATATGCCTGCTTTGCTATGACTTGATTAATAAACTTGAAATATGTATATGTTGTTAAGTTAATGACTTATGATGATTGTTGATGTGTTTAGCAAAGCATACATGATGTTGATATGCATATGCACATAATTTCAATTGTATTCATATCGTCATTTGAAATGTATAACTCACTCTCCCATGTGGTCTACTTTTTAGTATTGATGCAGGATGTCATGGGAAGAGAATATTTTTAAAGTAAAGCTTTTGTGGAGGTAAAATAGTGGTAATGGAATGCCTTGGCCGGCAACATCTGTGAACTATTTCATTTTGAATAAATGTATGTAAGGTTGTTGATAACTACTGATATTGGTGGATATAATGTGAATAATGTATAAGTGTTGATAATGTATGACTCTATGGATGAATTGAATATGGTCAATTATAAATTATAAGTATTAGAGATGTATGATGCATGACCATATAGATATGTGTATATACATATATTAGGCATTGCATGTTCATGAGATTATGTGAAAGGATGATGGTTGTCTATTAGGCTTATGATATACCTTGCATGTTTTGCCGAGCCTTTTCTCATATCCTCATATATGGGACTAGGTGTATGCCCGGTATATACATTTTTCTTCCGCTGTAAACTCTGTTATTTTGTATACCGTTATGGGAAAGCATTTAACGATCCAGTTATAGATTATCAAATCTCACCCTTTGGTTTTCTGTGGTTCGAGTCTTGATGTAGTCATGGTGGTGTTTTGGGAATATTTCAAACGTGAAAAACTTATTCTCATTTTTATTGTTTATTTATTTAGATTACATCGGGATTCGAGTCCAGAAAATTAGGGTGTTACAACCTGGTATCAGAGCGTATTTTACTCTGAAATAGAATTTTTGATTATTATCAAAGCATGGTTATTCTGCAAAGAATTGGCACTATGGATGTTTAGAGCGCAATTGCTCAGTAGTGAAACATTTTGGTGATCCTTAGAGCGTGATGCTCATTGTTAGAATGTGGTTGCTCTATATAGACTTAGGAGTGATAATTATATAGAGGATGATGATATGTTGAGGTATTGATTGCCCTATATGAATTGGAGAGTGGTTAATTGTCTATGAATTATAAATTGATTATAAGGGCATTATTGCTTATTGAGGATTATTGTGAATCATTAAAGTAGAGTTGTGATTGATACTCATTGAGGAGTTTTTATGAGATTATGATTCATAAGGTATGATTGATGTTTATGGGAGTATGCCCTTTTATCACTGAGGTTGTATGATGCACTTGTGGAGCATAGTTGCTCATTAGTAAACTAAATGATTCATGAGATTAAATATATGTGGGTGAATTTCTCATGTGATAAATTTGGTTGTTTGTGTAAGTCCAGCCAAGTTCCTTACACTATTTCCTTTGAATGACGAATACATTGATATTATGCATTTGAATATTGATATATTGAGTATGATTTGAGTTGACAATGAATTTGTACCATGTGTGATCATGGATATAATATATTAAACATGAATGGATTTAATGAAGGACCTATGCCGTGTATTGACTACGGATAACAGATATTAAATATGAATTGATATGGTGATAAACCGTGAAATATTGAGACCTTGATATGTATATGTATTGAAATTGAATAATTTGCTTAGGTCTCTTGTATAAATTATGAGGTGACTTATAGCCATGGTATGCTCATGGAACATGAAAATGTGTTGGCACATGATTGGGGTTATGTCTCGGTTTTATATTTTGAACCGGGTGGATGGTTAACTTAGTTGTGACCCACTAAGTGTGGTGACCCTGGATAACCGAATATGATCTTCAAAGATCGAATTTTGTGGAATTAGACCCTATGGTGGTCTAGGCTCTACGATGCTTATATGAGCCGTGTATAATGATTTTAGGTGTTATGGGAGTATTCCACGATGGGTGCTAGGTAACCCTTGAACTTCCTAAGCCTAATGATGGATTGAATCTTATGAATTGTAGAGCCATAGTGAAATAAATTATGAAATTAGTTGTTAAGGCTAGAGCCAATGTGTTCTTGGATCTGAAATATAAATGTAAACCCCTAAGTATTTGGTGAATGATGATGTTGAATTCGGGGTATGACTTAGCATTGGCCATGATGAAAAATTTTGTGGTATGACTTTGGGCTAAGTTGTGTGCCCTTGATTTTAAGATTATTAGATTAATTGTGGATTATGATGTGATGTAGAGGTAATATATGTAAACATGAGTTGGTAAATGGAGTTTAATCATGATGATACCTCCCTTTTGTTTTGAAAAGAAATTATATTGGTGATAGAAACCATATACTGGTGTTACAAAATGTGAATCGTATGTCCAGTATATGGACTTTAGCTATGATAAATGAGGAGATCCACTAGTGTGGAAGATTATTATATGATTGTGGACCTTATTTTAACCTAGGGAGTTTATACTTGACGTGAGTTTGGTGATTCATTTAGGCTAGAATCGAATTATAGCCGACAATGTTTGAATTAGACAAATGATTTTTGAGTTACTTGACTATGACTTCAGGATAGATGAAGTCCAATGGTGGGGTATTTACCCTATGGTGATTAGAGATCTATGGTTGATGCACCAATTTATGGTGATGTTAATTGATATTTGATGATTAATACAGCGTGATTGATGCCAGATTATATGTATGGTGACGATGTGGTATGAGTATGTTGGTGGTAGACTTGAGTGAAACACCACTAAGTCTCATGTGAGTTGGTATTATTTGAACAAGTGTAATTAATGTGAGCGATAAGACATGAAGGTACTTATCCTGATATGTCTCTACATGCCATAGGCATTGTGGCAACGCGCACTTATGTTCCAATCTCATGTGTTTGTAGTAACCACTACGAGATTGGGACGCCTTCCTATATGTCGGATGCAGCAACACATAGACCGGGCAAGTGTAGTGTTATAACTGCTTACAGTGAATATATTGAACCTATCCGGTGGTACTGGATAAAAATATGAGGGTTGTAATGAATAAACGGAGAATTGATAAGTGGTGACTCAATATGAATGTATGAGGCTGTATGCTTGGACATAGGAATGATAATAATCATGTTCTGCTGGACTTTGGAAAGTCTGATATTACTTCATGGTGTCATCGAACCCTATTGTTGTGCGGCCAAGTGTGACCTTACGATGTATGCTGATGTTAAACTTCGAGGACGAAGTTTCTTTTTGGTGGGGTGGATTATAACACCCTAAATTTGAAAGAAAACAATTTATTGAATAATAATAAATAATTATTTATAGTTCAATAATTATGGGAGAATTAATTTGACACTAGAGGTGAATTATCGGTAAATTAAAAATTACCAGAACCAGGTGGTTTAACGGATGATGTGGGACCTACTTGGTCAAATTAAATAATTGATGAGTCTAGAATGTTTGGAAAATTATTGTGGTTATGGTGATATAATTAAAATAATTTTTGGTGTTGAGAAGATAATTATTTGGACATGACGTAGGATATGAAACGGGGAAAATACGAGCCAAATGGAATTAAAAGAAAATGAAAATTTACTTTTCTTCTCCTCACTCAACCGTGTGCATTTTTCCCTCTTAATTGGCTCTTTTATCCATTGGGTAATAAGATTTATGGACCAATGGTAAAAGCATGATGAAACACTCTTTTACCCAAAGTGTAATACCCAATTTTCTTTACAATTTCCCTCTCTTTCTCTATACCACCGTGGGCTCCTTTCTCTTCCCCTCTCATCTTCATTTTTGTTCTCTCTTCCCCCCTCTCATGGAAAAACCGTCCACCACCTTTTCCACCTCTATTTCTTGCCAAAATTAATGCTAAAGCTTGGATTGGTGGTGCATATATGGAGCATTGGGGCCAATGTTAAAGCATCATCTTCTTCCTCTTCCTTATTATTCATCATCTTCTTAGCTTCTTCAATATGGCACACATCAATTGAACCCCTTTTACTTTATTTATGGTTTCATGATTAACGAAGCTTGAAATATTCATGTGGGGTTTTATGGGTGTTGATGAAAATATGAAACCCTAGACTTGGATGGTTTGGGAAATGATTTGGTTTATGGTTTTATGTTGAGAATAGCTGGGAAATTATTGTATTCATATGGATTTAGTGAAATGGATGGGAGTTGATTATTGTTGGTAAGTCTAGAGAAAAACCCTAAGTATGATAAACTAGGGTTTTGGCTAAATAGGTGATTTTGATGATTTTTGATGCCTTAGAATGATTTTATATGAGGAGATGAATCTTGGAAGCATTGGTGTTGATTATTGAGGTTTGGAAGATGAGTGCATGTGAGTATGTATGTGATTAGAGGAAATTGATTTTGATTGTTGATATTTATGATGATGTTAATAATGGGTTGAAGACCATTGATAGTTGATTGAGGAAATGGATGCTTGAGTTGATGAGTAAGTAGGCCTTGATGTGTGCCATTTGGAAATTGTTAAATTGATGATGGTTAAAGAAGCTAACATAGCTTATATTGAACTCTAAGTGACAATGATGATTTTGAAAGAATTGAGGTGATGGTTGAGTGATTCATGTGATGATTTAGAAGGCTTGTGGATATGGGCCATGATGTTGATGTTGATATTGTTGGATTTGCTCAGCCCTTAAGATTTTGAGAATCTTGAATTTGGGAAAGGAATTCCCGAAGTCTAATGTAAGCGTGTGAATTGGGGTTTAGACAAGTCTAAGACTTAATATTGAACCTTATGGGATGATGTCAATCACTTGAATATTTTGATAGATGCCTTGACATGGCTTAATGATTGAGTGTATGTATGCATGTGTAAATTGTAGATTATATTTCGGACAATGATGCAGAACGATGAAGGAAATTACGTTGCAGTTCTTCTCTCGAGGTAGGAGAGGAGTTTACATTTCAAATTTGCGTGAGTGAATAATTGTTAATTATGTATATGTATGAACTCATCCAATGCCTTGCCATGAATGTGTTAAATGTTTGAATTGATGATGTGATGAACGATGGCTTGGCTTATGTTGAATGTTATGAAAATATATATATGATGATGATAAGTGTTGGGTTGTCCCTTGTGTTAGACATGAGTAAATTAATGATGTAGACCCGTAAATGGATGAATTATCTAAAATGTGGAAATATGGTTATGATAATTATGTAGAAAGATTGGTGGAGTAGTGATAAAAAGTGTTTTAGATTCTCTTCTAGGTAATAGATGAATTGAACCTAAATTAGAAGGTAAAACTTGTTGGACTAAGCCCCTCATGTATGATTACAATGGATGAATATCGTTAACTTAGGCCAATCATACATTGTAGTGATGATGGCATGAGTAAGAAGTGAAAAACCAGAGTTTTTGAACGTGTGATGGTAATCTCGCTTAAGAGAGATGGATTCTCGCTCAAGCTAGAGATGGATTCAGGTGAGTGGCCCCTGGCCCAATTTTGCTCAGGAAAACATGAGTCTCGCTCAAGCAAGATGCGTACAACAAAGAAGGGTAAGTTATTGGGCGAATCTCGCTCAAGTGGGTATGGCCGCGCTTGAGTGAGTGAGTTGGAAAACGGTCCTGTGAGTATCTCGCTTAAGCAAGTGGCGAGGTAACATGGATCTCGCTCAAGCGAGTGAGCCAAGAATTTGATACTGGAAAATTTTCACCCAAGCGAGCAAGAATTTGATGCTTTATGATTGTCTCGCTCAAGCGAGTGACCAGGTGAAAGGTGTCTCGCTCAAGCGAACGAGTGAGGGGTTAGACACTGGTGTATTTTCACTCAGGCAAGAATACCTCGCCCAAGCAAAAAGGGTTGAGAATTGAGGATCTTGCTCAAGCGATATTGGCTCACTCAAGCGAGATCGGGGCCTGATGGTTAAGATCCTTCTCGCTCAGGAGGAATTGGGGGCGCTCAAGTGACCTATCTCAATCTCGCTAAAGCGAGTATGGGTCTCGCTTGAGCGAGTTGCCCAGAATGTAATTTTATTTTATTTCCTTTGTTTTGGGCTTATGTTGGACCCCTTCCTTGTATTGTGAGGTATTTAAAGGAATGTATAAGGGGTATATAAGCATGATATAATATGGTGGTGTTTGATGTTGATTAAAACATTGGGATAATTCGTTTATACCCATAATGTGTAATGAAAAACAAAATTATTGTCCACCAAGAGTAGGATATATATGAAGGGTAATGAGTAATAAATGGATGATGATGTTGATCATTTTTTTATATAAAGGATGATTGTTATTGAGGTTGATTGTTATTATTGATGAGTTGTTGTGTACCGTTGTGAGTGATACAAATGTGATCTTGCATGTGTGGTTTGAATTATATTAATGAAATGTTGTGAATGCTACACCAATATATAGACAAAATGATGGTAACGATAATTGATATGAAAATCCACTAAATGATTATGTGGTGGTATTAATGAAAGATTAATGAATGTTAATGATGATTTATGATGTTTGTAATGCCATTGTGGTTGATTGCAAGTGTTGACTTGCATGTATAATATATGATATATTGAGATGAAAATGCCACATATAAAACTTGAAAAACAATGACTAAAACCAACAATAATAAAATCCACTAAGGTATGTATGGTGGTGTTGGTGATTATGATGATGATGTTTGATGAGTGGCATTTAGGATGCATAGTGTGAGAAATACATTTGATTTGCATTCCAAATGTATCCATGACATATCATACGCTACCGGTAAGGAATATTAAGGGGTTCCCCTGGTTGGCCCAGTGGGAGGGCGGCTCAGTGCACGAGTATTCTTGTTATTTCCCTTGTGACTCGGTGTGTGAGTCACGAAGCTGCCCATAGTTTGGTCACGAGGCACCCTATGTGGTTGGCCCAGTGGACGGGCGGCTTTGTGATGAGCAAGTACCTCGGTGTCCGAGGGGCACGACTCTCTCGATGTGTGTTCAGGAGTGGCCCATAACACTTTTGGTGGTTGAGGCCATGTTGTTGATCCGTAAGTGACGGGGTGACTAGTGCTACAGATGGGCGATAGCGGTTTGGTACCAGTAAAATATGTTGTTGATATGCATGCATGCCTTGAGATATGTGTACACATTTTTCTACTGTAGTAGGGGCATAGTAGCACACCTATGCTCGACCCAAATTTGGTGTTTATTCCCATAGTGGGATCCGCATTTGTTGTCTATTCCATTGTGCATATGCATTAGCCATAAGAGCATTTGCATATAGCATGGAGATATGCCAGAGGTTGATAATGATTGAGATTGTGGTATGGTGTTGATGAGATGGGTAATTGAGTACCTAAAAGACCACATAAAATTAATAAATGATATGAATACACAGAACGATATTGAATATGATGATATATGTGTGATAGCCCAATATGATGAAGGGCATGTTTATGTATGATTTATAATGATAATTATTGGCCCACTGTGGCCTTGAGAAAGACCTGAATGGTCAATACTAATGATGTTGTCCCATTGTGGCATTGGAATTGATGTGTATATGCCTGCTTTGCTATGACTTGATTAATAAACATCAAATATATATGTTGTTGAGTTAACAATTTATGATGATTGTTGATGTGTTTAGCAAAACATACATGATATTGATATGCATATGCACATAATTTCAATTGTATTCATATCGTCATTTGAAATGTATAACTCACTCTCCCATGTGATCTACTTTTTAGTATTGATGTAGGATGTCATGGGAAGAGAACATTTTTAAAGTAAAGCTTTTGTGGAGGTAAAATAGTGGTAATGGAATGCCTTGGCCGGCAACATCTGTGAACTATTTCATTTTGAATAAATGTATGTAAGGTTGTTGATAACTACTGATATTGGTGGATGTAATGTGAATAATGTATAAGTGTTGATAATGTATGACTCTATGGATGAATTGAATATGGTCAATTATAAATGATGAGTATTGGAGATGTATGATGCATGACCATATAGATATGTGCATATACATATATTAGGCATTGCATGTTCATGAGATTATGTGAAAAAATGATGGTTGTCTATTAGGCTTATGATATACCTTGCATGTTTTGCCGAGCCTTTTCTCATATCCTCATAGGTGGGACTAGGTGTATGCCTGGTATATACATTTTTCTTCCGCTATAAACTCTGTTATTTTGTATACCATTATGGGAAACCATTTAACGATCCAGTTACAGATTATCAAATCTCACCCTTTGGTTTTCTGTGGTTCGAGTCTTGATGTAGTCGTGGTGGTGTTTTGGAAATATTTCAAACGTGAAACATTTATTCGTATTTTTATTGTTTATTTTTTTAAATTACATCAGGATTCGAGTCCAGAAAATCGGGGTGTTACAACTAACATAAATAAATATTAGTGTATTTACATATTTAAGAGCCATTAACTATCAATGTCAATGTACATAAATCAATGATTACATTATGTTTAACAAATGTTGCCGGCTAAGGCATTCCATTATCACTATTTATCTTCTTCAAGAGCTTTAATTCAAAAGCCCAAACTCATCCCATGGTAAACATGCATCAGAATGCTAAAAAGGAGACAACATGGGAGAGTGAGTTATACATTGAAAATGATGATTATAAATATATTGTGATTATGTGTACATGCATACAACCAACATGTGTGCTTTGCTATAAATCATCAATTCATCACTAAACCATCATCAAGGTATTATATTAGGCATACAAGCCTCATTATTCACAATTCTGGTCAAGCACAAGCACATACACATTCACATAGCCCTACATCATCATGGGCATAAACAATTTTCATCATTAAATCATTTAAATCTTTAATCAGTTAACACTCTCTCAAGAGGTTCTTATCTCTTTTTGGTCATCTCCATCTCAAATGCCATGTACCCATGGCTAATGCATATGTCAACTATTTAATGCATATGCAATGGATCCATTTCTTACCATCAGGTGTTCGTAACCACCATATCATTCATTTCACAAGTCTACATATCAATTGTCATCACATCGGTTTCCCGTCTCGCAAGGGGTACTCCCTTCATGGAACCCCGCAAGGTTATTCATTCATCAAATATCATAACATCATCACGTCGGGTACTCCCTTCGTGGAACCCCGCAAGGTTATTCATTCATTAAATATCATCACATCATCACGCCGGGTACTCCCTTTGTGGAACCTCATAAGGTTATTCATATCACATATATCATATCATCATCACGTATGGTACTTCCTTCGTGGAACCCTGCAAGGTTATTCATTCATCAAATATCATAACATCATCACGTCAGGTACTCCCTTCGTGGAACCCCGCAAGGTTATTCATATTACATATATCATATCATCATCACATAGGTTACTCCCTTCGTGGAACCCCGCAAGGTTATTCATTGTGATCGCAACCACATAATATCAATGCTATGCCATGCCACGAATGCAACAATGCAACGTTGAATATGCCAATCTTAGCCTTGCAAGGATATCTCACCCTCTTACATAGTGATATATTTTAATTTGGCATTTTCAATAATCAACATACAATCATTTACAAAGCCCCTTAAGGCATATCATTCATATACTTGGCATCTCAATCGCAATAAAACCATTCTCACATTAATCCACGCATGGAATTCAAGAAGCATAACAAGCATCATAGTATGAGTCCACACATAGGAATCAATCAAGGCATGTTAATAAACACATTTCAAATTTATAACATCACGTGCTAGCCAATACAATTCAATTTACATGTACAAAATTACACTTGTATCAAACACAATGGCATTGCAATCATTAATAGTAAAAATCACCATTAAACCAAGGGTATGTTCAACAACAATATCCCTTCTCATTCAACATCACTAATCATCATTCAATGTGTGTGGCATCATCCATTTTTGATCATTATTGATACTATTTCAATTTCATTGAGTTATCATAACTTATTACCACTCCATTGTCCCCTCATTAATTTCATTATCATACAAGGTGTGTCATATAACCACAACCTTTATTTTTCATTATCAATTATCATATCACATCAATGGTAGTGTACATTCATGTTTTCATAACATGATTTAGGCATATACACACTTTGCCAATATCTTAGATCAACATAAAATACCACCAAACACACCTCATGGTTTACCCCTAATATAATCTCTTGATTTTATATAATAAAAAGGGGTTTTGAGCAATAATAAGCTCAGGACAAATTTCAACATTAATACATGGGCAAAGATTACTTTTAGTCTTAAAAAAATAGTGGGACATGTCACAAATATCACCTATTAGTCCCAATTTGACAACCATAAAAAATTGGGTTCAAAACCCTCTTAAACTTGAATTTTTCAATGCAGTGGGTCTGGTGTTTTATGCCTAATGAGAGTTAGAAAACTCAAATTAAAGTGAGACCAATTCTCACACCTCCGTGACACAATTATCTACAACTTTCATGAAGAAGTCAGAGGCCAAAAACGTAATTAAGATTTTTGAATCGATTCAAACGTCTCTGGAACTCAAAAACAGTGAAAACAGGGTCCTTGAATCAATTCAAACTCGTATGAATCGATTCAAATGCCCCTGGAGCCCAAAACAATGAAAACAACACCTCTTGAATCGATTCAAAGAGTCTTGAATCGATTCAAGACAACCCTGCTATTGTTTTTATGTAGAAAACGCATGATTTTTCAACTTCTAACCCTTCTAACCTTCTCGTATGAACTCCAAATGCTATGAAATTTTAACCCTAATAAATATACATCATTTGTGACGCGTGGCCACCGGCCTCACTCAAAAATTCCCAAAAAAAGTGGACTTATGCGCATAAATGTGTTTTACCTATTTTGAGGCACTTTTATGCAACTCAAGGGCCTATTCTCAATGGAATTGGCCCGTTCCAGTTTCTACAAGTCGTAAACTATGCATACAAGCTACTACAACTATCACATGCTATTCACTTCTCATAAAACTCTACTTGGCTCTATTAGTTCCTCAATTAGGTATTAGTATCAAGACATAGCTTCACATTCTAAACAATTTCTCCCTCAACATAAGCATCACTCCCATCAAAGAGACTTTAAACATTCATTATCAATTCATGTATATATATTTCTCAAGAATCCACCATTGCCAAACATAACATTTATCCCATCATCAATTATCTTATCATTCAACATAGTCATAGCAAGGCAAGCATGAGTATCATCACATACAATAATCATCAATTATATAACTCATGCATTTGGAATGTAAGCTCATCTCCTACCTTGAGGGAAGAACCGCAACGATTCGCCCGCTTTGAATGTTCCGCCACATTACCTGGAATGCCATCTCCTATTAACACACATACACACACATGTACTCAATTTATGAGCCAACACAAGGCATCATCACAAGTTTAAATAATTGACATATCTCTTAGAGTTCAATATCAAGTCCTAGAGTTGCTAAAACACTAATTCGTACACTTGTGTTAGGTTTCAGGAATTCCTTTCCAAAAACCAAGACTCTCTAGATCTTAAAGGGCTAACCATACCTAACAACAACAACATCTCTTTCACCATCACTTAAACTATTATTTTCCATTCAAATTCATCATGAGCCTCTTAGCTCCATTCAAAGCCATCATCAATCCACAAATTCAAGTAGCCCATATCATGGCCTAAGGCCTCATCAAATCCTCATTATGTTTATTTCATTTATCCCACTATCAATGACCATCATTCTCATTGTTCAAGCCTCTCATAACATTATCTCAACTCTTTACACACTAAACAATTTGGAGTCATTACTTTGTTTTCTTGATTTCACAATCCCCCAACATGAATAATCAATATTACTCGTTCTCATGTATATATAGTCATTCCAATACCAATAACTCATAATTTTCTCATCAATTTCCCAAAGCCCCAAAATCTTAATTTTTAGGGTTTCCATTAATAACCCAGAATCATCAATTTTAGCCATTTAGATGCATCCATAGACTAGCATCAATGTGTCCCATTCATTATCAACAACAACAATGAATCCCTAAGAATTATCCAACCTAGGGTTTTGGTTCTACATACCCTTATTCATCAAAATAACCTCCAATCTCCTATCACAATACCTCAATAACATAAAAACCATAAACAAAAACTATGGGTGTTCAAGAATCATACCTCTTTCTCCTAGCTCTATGCCAAACACGAAAATAACGAAAAAGGAGGAAAAGGAGAACCAAGCTTTGCTCTAATGTTCCATTCATGCTTCATAAATCCAAGCTTTGGTTTTAATTTTGGAAATGGATGGAAGGAGAAAGTGGAAGGGAGGGGACAATCATGGAGAAGAAGAATGGAGGGAGAAGAAGAAAACGCAAAGTGAAAGGGAGAGAGAGGGAGAAGTAACATGAAATATAAGAGAGAAATGAGAGTTTTATTTTAAATTTTGACCCATCATTAAAACTTCTCCGTTTTATAATAAATAGGATCTCAGTTCGGGCTCAATACTAAATCCAAAAATTATTCCGAAGACATATTTGGATTCCTAATAATATTCTTAACAGCCCTGACCAACGGCATCTCAATTGGAGATACTTGGTCTGACACCCATATTTCAACCAGGTATAATTTCAGCTCCTTAAATCTCAATAAATTATTAATATCCATAATAACTCCCAATTTAATTATTCCCAATTTTTTTGGGACATAAATCAACTCATATATAATCATTTATTATTTATTCTTAATTAATCATTTTTATAAATTTCAGGATGTTACAATCCACCCAACCTAAAAAGAAATTTCATCCTAGAAATTTAACCTCGACACATATATCATAAGGCCATACCTTAGGCTGCACACCAACTAGGTATAACATCATCATAAAATAGTATTGGAATTCCCAAAGTCCAGCAAGACATGATCATTATCATCCCATCATTTCTAACATAAAATTTTCTACATTCAAAGTGTACCATACATCTTCGATCACAACTCATCCAACATAGCTCGCATTTTCATACTCAGTACGACTAGATAGGATTAATACACCATAAGCAGTTACAACCTTACACCTGCCCAGACTACATGTTGCTACATCCGACACACAGGAAGCCGTCCCAATCCAGTAGTGGTTACCACAAACACATGAGGTCAGTGCATAAGTGCACGTTGCCACAATGCCTATGGCATGTAAAGTTATATCGGGACAAGTAATTCGTATTCCCATTGCTCACATTAATCACACATACTCAAATATCCTCAATTCACAGGAAACTTAGTGACAATTCTCACAAGTCCATAATCAACATATTCATATCTCATCCTCATTATACAATTAATTTGGCATAAATCATGCCATACCAATCATCAAATATTAATTTACATTATCATAAATTGGTGTACCAACCATAAATTTTCAATCATCGCAAGGTAAATACCTTATCCTCAGGCTTCACCCATCTAAAACCATGGTCAAATAACCTAAAAATTCTTGTCTCACATACATATTGTTGGCTATAAATCAATTCGAGCCATAAAAGATTCACCAAACTCTTATCAAGTAGGCTACCCAACCGTATAATAAGCTTTCATATTAGGGATCTTCCTCATAGATCACAACCAAAGCTCATAAATTATACGTACATCTCATGTAGTATCACATCACTATGTGCTTTCTATCACCAAAATGTCATCTTTCAAATTAAAAAGGGAGGTAATGTCATGATCAAATGTCCACCTACCAACCCATAATCACACATGTCATCTGACAGGGCCCGCAAGCGCACGGGTTATGTCGCGTAATATAAAAGATTATCGTTCTCCACAGGGACTGTGTTCAAAGTACCAGCATATTGAAATTTAATTATCCACACAATTAATTTTTAAGATTTTTATAAAATAAAGCACAAATTAAAGTTGCATAGAATAAAAATAAAATTTACTTGACACTAAAAAATCAGAGTTGAGAGTATCTTGGGATTTCAGGGGATTAAGACTCTATTTTATGTTTAATGAATTTTAACTTTTCATAAATAAGAATCGAATTAAGTTTTCCAAGGCGAATTTTCCAAAAGCTAATTAATATGTTCCTCTCGGAATCCTATTAATGTACCTAACCTATGGAAAGCGCTGCTTAATCCTCAGAAAGGTCCATTATCGTTTTATGAAAATCCCTTTTATTTCCTCAAAAGAATTTTGATTACTTTCACGGTTTTACCGAGGTCACATAAAGCATTTCAAAAATCTTAGGTTTAGTTCAAAGCTTTCTGGTAAAAATAAATCTCTCGATTCTATTTATTACCTAAACTTACTAATATACCCGTAAGTATATAGTTTTATCATTTAGGTTCTTGTTAGGAATTACTAAAAGCATTAAGCATAATTGAACTAAATGGAAAACAGAAATTTATTTAATTCCAAGTCAAAATAACATTAAAATAAAATATTATCATACCCCCTTCATCCCAAGATAATTAATTTAGCTACTCATGAAATAATTCAAATTCATATAAATAATGGAAAAATAAAACATACAAGACATGGTAAAAAATAAAGACTTACGGGTTTCTCCAAAAGCTCAGAATAATTTACCACTGTATTTCCTTGTTGTAATATTCCTCCACCAATTACAAATTGGAACACTCAATTTCACAATTCTCACAACTCTCACACAAAATAAAAGAAAGAAAAAGAAAATAAAAAGAGAAAGAAACGAAACAGAGAAGAAAACGAAGGAAAAGAAAAGAAAGGAACAAAGTGAATGAATGAGAACTGGATTGTTGGATTCCTTCTCTGCTTGGATTGCTTCTCCTTTTATAGGCGAAGGAAGGGAGGAAGCCAGCTAAGAAAACGCGTTGCAAGTTGGAAACTTTCGGTGCATGTGATTTCCAGCTGTTCCAGTTGTCTTCAATTTGCGTATTTTTGTTGTTTCCAATAATTCGGCGCATGATTTCACTGATGAATCGATTCCTCCAGTTGATTTTTGCCTTCAAAACAACGTGTGAATCGATTCCTAAAGGTGGGAATCGATTCCCAGCATGATGAATCGATTCCTGGCCTTCATGAATCGATTCCCAGCCTTCCAAACATCAATGAATCGATTCCTATAAGGGGGGAATCGATTCCCAGCCCTATGAATCGATTCCCAACAGCCTTGAATCGATTCCTGGCTTATGTTTCACATGGGAATCGATTCCTGTAAGGGTGAATCGATTCCTACCCTTTCCTGGAAGTGTTTTCTTGCATTTTTGAGGCATTTTGGACAGTATAGCTCATGGTTCTTGATTGCTTTCATCCTTTGGCACTTTGATCATCTTTTTGGGTTCTTGAATCCATTTTCCATTTATATTCATTTATTCTTAAAATGGATCATCAATAATTCCAAATCTATTAATTTCTGCAAAATAAAAGTACCCGAGTAGAATACAGTGGAAAGAAAGCAAAAATCACAATAAATAAAGGAAATACAGTGCATAATGATTAAAATCCTAAGTAAACTAAATCTAATTTATTGTGTTATAAAACACTTATCAAAATACCCCAAACCAAAGCATTGCTTGTCCTCAAGCAATTACCATATTCACAAGATAAAATACAGAAAACACTAAGCTTAATAAACTAAGGAATCCAAAATAGAGAAAAAGATTTATTCAAATGCCAATATTAATTTTCTTATGTGAATCAATTTTCATTATCAAGACAGAGGATACTCTTCTCTCAATTTTCACTCAAAGTGTTTCATGGTTTGTGTATCACTCAGATCATCATAGTCAAAAAATATTACCATAAGCTTGTTAATAAACCATAAACTCCACAGTTTAGATAGAAAATATGTCAAAGTCTAAAGGTCTTTCAAAGGTTGTAATGTGGCCTTGGGTTGTTAAGGTAGGAATTTCAAGAAAAATGGAATACAAAAGGGCTTTAACATCATGAATGATTCAAATTACCATTATAAATTTAACAGAGCAAATTTTTGAACTTTTATGGACTTTTTTGGAATTCATTCAATATCATCCTTTTGATTTTCTTTTTCTTTTTCTTGCTTTTCTTTGCATTCAATACATATTTTTCTTAAGTCCTTTTTTTTTTTTTTTTTTTTTTTCCACTAAATTTCCAACTTTTTCACCATTAAGAGAGTATCAGTCAATGAAAGGTTTCAAGGAAAAATTTTCACTTTTAGGCTCAAAAGGGGCAACTAGGGGTCAAATTATGCAAAATTCTGAGGCTTAAGAATAAGACCTAATTGTGCCTTTATCATCCTAAGACATATAATCAAAAACCATTTTGAATTGGTTGAAAAACAAGTTCTAGAATATTAATGACTATAAGATTCACTCAATCGAGAAAATATGGGTTTTGAAAATTTATTTGATAGATAACCCATTTTGGCTCAAGTCTAACCATGGAAAGTCTTTTCAAAGGAAATTTTAATCACATAAAGTTCATTTAAGCATTTATTTGGCATTTAAACAATCAAATTTTAAAAATTTTACTCAAAATTTTGGAATCCTTAGATACTTTAGCCTTGTATTCAAAGTAACTTTATCATGCAATCATGGCAAATTACAAGATTACAAACAAAATAAAGAAAACACACATGCAAAATAAAATAACAATCACACAACGTAAACAAAACAGTTAAGTTTTCTTACCTACCACCCCAAACCAGAATTTGACATTGTCCTCAATGTTAAAATGGATGATAACAGGATAAGAAAACTTACCTGTAATAACCCCAAACCAGCATCTGACATTGTTGTTTTTTTTTTTTTTTTTTTTTTTTTTTAGAATAAAAGTTTAAAATAAAACAACAACTTTTTATAGGGTTACCTCCCTATCAGTGCTAAGTTTTAAGTCTTCAGCCAGACTTCTCACCGTTTGGATTTACTCATCAGGAGCATCAAACAAGTCCAAGTCACTTGCTTGTTGTATTGGTTGACCGGTGAAGTAATGTTTTACTCTCTGTCCATTTACCCTAAATGTACCAGATTTCTCGCTCCATAGTTCGACAGCTCCAAAGGGAAAGACTTTTGTCACCTTGAATGGTCCCGACCATCGGGATCTCAGTTTACCTGGAAAAAGCTTCAGTCTGGAATTAAACAGTAAAACCATATCACCTGGATTAAATGTTCTCCGTTGGATGTGACGATCATGCCATTGTTTGGTTTTTTCTTTATAAATTCTGGCATTTTCGTATGCATCTAGACGGAGTTCTTCAAGCTCATTTAATTCCAACAATCTTTGTTCACCTGCAGCCTTATGATCAAAGTTAAGAGTTTTAACAGCCCAAAAAGATTTATATTCTAGCTCAACAGGTAAATGACAGGGCTTCCCATATACTAGCTTAAAAGGTGTGGTTCCAATGGGAGTTTTGTATGCGGTTCGATACGCCCATAAGGAATCATCTAACTTAATAGACCAATCCTTACGTGATGTATTCACCACTTTTTGTAGAATATTTTTAATTTCCCGATTGGATACCTCAACTTGTCCACTAGTTTGTGGGTGATAAGGTGTAGCAACCTTATGCTTAACTCCATATTTCTTTAGAAGGGTCTGAAAAGTTTTCTCAATAAAATGAGACCCTCCATCACTTATAACACATTTTGGGACCCCAAACCTTGGAAATATTATTTTCTTGAAAAGTTTAATAACAGTCTTAGCATCAGAATGAGGTGAAGCAATGGCTTCCACCCATTTTGACACATAGTCAACTGCCACTAATATGAACTGATTTCCAAAAGAAGAGGGAAAGGGACCCATAAAATCAATACCCCATACATCAAACAGTTCAACTTCTAAAATTGTATTCAATGGCATTTCTTGTCTCTTACCAATGTTACCTGTTCTCTGGCAAGCATCACAAGTTAGAACATACTTACGTACATCCTTAAAAATATTTGGCCAATAGAACCCAGCTTGCAATATTTTAGCAGCTGTCTTGGAGGTGCTCATGTGCCCTCCACAGGAAAGAGAATGGCAATGATCCAAGATAGCATGGATATCATCTTGTGAAACACATCTCCGAATCATACCATCTGCACATTGCTTGAAAAGGAGTGGTTCATCCCAATAATAATGCTTGACATCTGCATAAAACTTTTTCCTTTGCTGAAAGCTAAGATCAGGAGGTAAGATACCACATGCAAGAAAATTTACAAAATCAGCATACCAAGGAACACGTTGGATACTAAGGTTCAAGAGTTGTTCATCTGGAAAAGATTCATTGATGGGAATATTATCTGTTTCTTCTTTTTCAGATGTCAACCTAGATAGGTGGTCAGCGACCAAGTTCTCGGTACCCTTCTTGTCCTTAATTTCCAAGTCAAATTCTTGCAATATTAGAATCCACCTAATTAATCTAGGCTTTGCTTCCTTTTTATTCAATAGATACTTAATGGCAGAGTGGTCAGTGTAAACAGTAACATGTGATCCTACCAAATAAGACCTAAATTTATCAAAAGCAAAGACAATAGCTAACAGTTCTTTTTCAGTTGTGGCATAATTTACCTGAGCATCATCTAGCGTCCGGCTGGCATAATGAATTACATGGAGCTTTTTATCCTTTCTTTGCCCCAACACAGCTCCCACTACGTAATCACTCGCATCGCACATCAGCTCAAATGGGAGTTTCCAATCAGGTGGTTGTACGATGGGGGCAGAGATTAGAGCTTGCTTTATCCTGCAAAAAGCTTCCATACAAGATGAATCAAAATTGAAGGGTACATCCTTACCCAAAAGAGTTGTAAGAGGCTTTGTGATCTTGGAGAAATCTTTAATGAACCTACGATAAAACCCTGCATGTCCAAGAAAACTCCGAATACCTTTCACATTCGTGGGTGGAGGTAATTTTTCAATTACTTCTACTTTAGCCTTATCAACTTCTATACCTCTTTCAGACACTAGGTGTCCAAGAACTATGCCTTCTCTTACCATAAAATGGCATTTTTCCCAATTTAGAACCAAATTGGTTTCTTCACAACGCTGCAAGACTTGGCACAAATTTGTTAAACAATTATCAAAATCCAAGCCATGCACTGAAAAATCATCCATAAAGACTTCCATCACATTTTCAATAAGATCAGAAAAAATTGCTTGCATACACCTTTGAAAAGTCGCAGGTGCATTACATAAACCAAAAGGCATACGTCTGTAAGCATAAGTCCCATAAGGGCAAGTGAAGGTAGTCTTTTCTTGATCAGATGGATGAATGGGAATTTGATGAAAACCTGAATACCCATCCAAATAACAGAAATAAGAGTGTTTCGCAAGTCTTTCAAGCATCTGATCAATAAAAGGGAGGGGAAAATGATCTTTTTTCGTGGCGCTATTTAACTTCCTATAATCAATGCACATGCGCCAACCAGAGACAATCCTAGTAGGAATCAAGTTATGTTTATCATTTTCAATCACAGTTATTCCCCCCTTTTTAGGCACCACATGGACAGGACTTACCCATTTACTACTATCAACAGGATATATGACTCCAGCATCAAGCAATTTCAAAATTTCCTTTTTAACCACTTCTTGCATTTTAGGATTTAATCTTCTAAGTGGTTCTACTGTGGGCCTACTTTCATCTTCTACAGTAATCCTGTGCATACAAAGAGAAGGGCTAATCCCTTTGATATCATCCATTGTATAACCTATTACCTTTCTATACAACCTAAGTTGTTTCAAAAGTTTTTCAGTTTCAGATGGATTCAATTCAGCATTAATAATCACAGGATATGTGGAATTAGGGCCAAGAAACTCATACCTTAATGAAGCTGGTAAAGGTTTTAATTCCACATTGGGGCTTACCACTTTGTCACACATGACCTCAGTATCATGTGGGGCCTCAGAGCAATCAGATGTTTCTGTCGGCTCAATCATGAAAATAGTTTCAAGTGGGTCATTAGGAAGGGTTGATTCCTTTACCACTTGTTCGACAAAATCCACAGTACAGCAAACATCATTATAAGGTTTTTCTAAAACATTTTTCAAGTTGAAATCAACCTTTTGGTCTCCAACAGTTAGAGACAACTTACCATTCTTGACATCAATCACAGCACCTGCAGTTGCTAAAAATGGTCTGCCTAAAATAATAGGAATCAAAGAATCTTCGTCCATTTCAAGCACAACAAAGTCAGCAGGTATAAAAAATTTTCCTATCTTAATAGGAACATCCTCTAAAATTCCTACAGGATATTTTACAGATCTATCAGCCAATTGTAAAGACATCCTAGTAGGTTTTAGTTCACCCAATCCTAACTTTTCAGCAACAGATAATGGCATTAAACTCACACTTGCTCCTAAATCACACAATGCTTTATCTATATTCATGTCACCAATCATGCAAGGAATAGAGAAACTACCTGGATCTTGGAGCTTGGGTGGAAGTTTCTTTTGAATTAGAGCACTGCATTCTTCAGTAAGTGCAACTGTACCATCTTCCTCCAGTCTTCTTTTGTTGGACAGAATGTCCTTCAGGAACTTTGCATATGTGGGCATTTGCTGCAAAGCATCTGTAAAAGGAATATTAATATACAATTTCTTTAAAACATCAAGGAACTTACCAAATTGTTTGTCCAACTTTGCTTTGGCTAAGCGCTGAGGAAATGGAATGGGAGGCTGATATGGCTTAACTTCCTCCTTCTTTTCTTGTGGTTTCTCTTCTTCAATTACTGGATGAGATGAAGATTCATCGACTTTCTTTTCCTCCTTTTTTGTCTTGTCAACTGGCCCATCGTATTGAGTACCACTCCTAAGAGTGACAGCCATGGTTTGGTTAGATGGTCCAGCCTCTGGTTTCCCAGGAAATGTTCCCGGTGCTCTTTGAGAATAGGAGGCTTGTTGGGCAATTTGATTTTCCAGTATTTTGTTGTGAGTGGCAAGAGAGTCCACTTTTGAAGCCAAGTTTTTTATTGCATCAGAGAATTCATCATTTTGTTTAAGTTGAGTAGCTACAAATGTCTCCATCAAGGATTCTAGCTTTGATTTTTGTGGAATATAGGTTCCTTGTTGAGGTTTGTAGTTACTTTGGAATTGAGGTGGCCTATTTTGGAAGCCAGGTGGACCTTGTGGAGGTCTGTAGTTACCTTGATAGTTTCCACCATAGTTTCCAATAGCGTCCACCTGATGCATTTCTTGTTCTTGATTAGGGGTCATTGCTAAATGGCAGTTTGTAGCTCCGTGTCCTGAAATACCACAAACTTCACAAACAATATTAGTAGCACCTGTTGACCCTATTTTATCAAGTTTTAATGTTAATGCTTCAACTTTGGCAGAAAGTAAGGAAAGAGCATCAACAGAGTACTTACCTGGTGTTTTAGAAGGTAATCCTCTCTCAGAGTTCCATTGGTGAGTGTTTTGAGCTATTTCCTCGATCAGGTTCTCAGCTTCATCAACATTTTTACTCATGAAGGCTCCTCCAGCTGCAGCATCTAAAGAGATCTTTTGTGTGGAAGTTAGTCCATTATAGAAAATATGGATTGTCAACCACCTTTCTATCCCATGGTGAGGACATTCTCTTAGCAACTCCCTGTATCTTTCCCAGGCTTCATACAAGGATTCATCATCTTTTTGTGAAAAATTGATGATTTGTTTTCTCAGAACATCAGTCTTGTTCCTTGGGTACCATTTATTGATAAAAGCACTGGACAATTGTTCCCAAGTTGTGATGGATCCTTCAGGAAGAGAGTATAACCATGCTCTTGCTTTATCTCTTAAGGAGAAAGGGAAAAGTCTTAAGCGAATGGCATCATTGGTGGCTCCGTTCATCTTCAGGGTGTCACAGTATTCAAGAAAGATTTGAAGGTGAAGGTTTGGATCTTCAGAGGGTAAACCTCCAAATTGGTTCTGTTGAACCATTGAGAGTAGTGAAGGCTTCAATTCAAAATTGTTAGCCTCCACTGTGGGTCTAAGGATGCTAGATCCTCTCCCATTAGTGCTTGGAGCTGCAAAATCTCTTAAGGGTCTGTGTTGGTCTGCCATTTGTTTTTCTTTTTGTTCTTTTTGTTGTTTTTGTTGTTTTCTCAAAGCTCTAAGGGTACGTTCTATCTCAGGGTCAAATCCTAAGTTTAGATCGACACTACGGCTTCTTCGCATAAATAGAAAATAAATGACAAATAAAACAAACAATTACAAAAATAAAACAGATACACAGAATATAGAACAAAATACAAAATTACGATGAAAATAAAAATAAAAATAACAATAAAAATATTAACAAGTATGATCTAATCGAATTTCAATATTGCCGATATTTGAGGGACAACAGTCCCCGGCAACGGCGCCAAAAACTTGACAGGGCCCGCAAGCGCACGGGTTATGTCGCGTAATATAAAAGATTATCGTTCTCCACAGGGACTGTGTTCAAAGTACCAGCATATTGAAATTTAATTATCCACACAATTAATTTTTAAGATTTTTATAAAATAAAGCACAAATTAAAGTTGCATAGAATAAAAATAAAATTTACTTGACACTAAAAAATCAGAGTTGAGAGTATCTTGGGATTTCAGGGGATTAAGACTCTATTTTATGTTTAATGAATTTTAACTTTTCATAAATAAGAATCGAATTAAGTTTTCCAAGGCGAATTTTCCAAAAGCTAATTAATATGTTCCTCTCGGAATCCTATTAATGTACCTAACCTATGGAAAGCGCTGCTTAATCCTCAGAAAGGTCCATTATCGTTTTATGAAAATCCCTTTTATTTCCTCAAAAGAATTTTGATTACTTTCACGGTTTTACCGAGGTCACATAAAGCATTTCAAAAATCTTAGGTTTAGTTCAAAGCTTTCTGGTAAAAATAAATCTCTCGATTCTATTTATTACCTAAACTTACTAATATACCCGTAAGTATACAGTTTTATCATTTAGGTTCTTGTTAGGAATTACTAAAAGCATTAAGCATAATTGAACTAAATGGAAAACAGAAATTTATTTAATTCCAAGTCAAAATAACATTAAAATAAAATATTATCATACCCCCTTCATCCCAAGATAATTAATTTAGCTACTCATGAAATAATTCAAATTCATATAAATAATGGAAAAATAAAACATACAAGACATGGTAAAAAATAAAGACTTACGGGTTTCTTTAAAAGCTCAGAATAATTTACCACTGTATTTCCTTGTTGTAATATTCCTCCACCAATTACAAATTGGAACACTCAATTTCACAATTCTCACAACTCTCACACAAAATAAAAGAAAGAAAAAGAAAATAAAAAGAGAAAGAAACGAAACAGAGAAGAAAACGAAGGAAAAGAAAAGAAAGGAACAAAGTGAATGAATGAGAACTGGATTGTTGGATTCCTTCTCTGCTTGGATTGCTTCTCCTTTTATAGGCGAAGGAAGGGAGGAAGCCAGCTAAGAAAACGCGTTGCAAGTTGGAAACTTTCGGTGCATGTGATTTCCAGCTGTTCCAGTTGTCTTCAATTTGCGTATTTTTGTTGTTTCTAATAATTCGGCGCATGATTTCACTGATGAATCGATTCCTCCAGTTGATTTTTGCCTTCAAAACAACGTGTGAATCGATTCCTAAAGGTGGGAATCGATTCCCAGCATGATGAATCGATTCCTGGCCTTCATGAATCGATTCCCAGCCTTCCAAACATCAATGAATCGATTCCTATAAGGGGGGAATCGATTCCCAGCCCTATGAATCGATTCCCAACAGCCTTGAATCGATTCCTGGCTTATGTTTCACATGGGAATCGATTCCTGTAAGGGTGAATCGATTCCTACCCTTTCCTGGAAGTGTTTTCTTGCATTTTTGAGGCATTTTGGACAGTATAGCTCATGGTTCTTGATTGCTTTCATCCTTTGGCACTTTGATCATCTTTTTGGGTTCTTGAATCCATTTTCCATTTATATTCATTTATTCTTAAAATGGATCATCAATAATTCCAAATCTATTAATTTCTGCAAAATAAAAGTACCCGAGTAGAATACAGTGGAAAGAAAGCAAAAATCACAATAAATAAAGGAAATACAGTGCATAATGATTAAAATCCTAAGTAAACTAAATCTAATTTATTGTGTTATAAAACACTTATCATCATCTCTACCTCATATCATATTTCATCTCTACATGGTTTCTACCCTCAATATAGCACCTTTCAAATAAAGAGAGAGGTAATGACATGATCAAATTTCTATTTACCCACTCACAATCACGCATGTCATCCCTAGGTCATATTATAATCCATGGCTAATTTCATGATCACAATGTCAAGGGCATATAATTTAGCCCAAGGTCATACCATAAAATCATGTACACCATAGCCAATACCAATCATACCCTGAATTCAACATTATTATTTATCAATCATCAGGGGTTACATTCATTATTCGCATTCCTTATCATGATAGCTCTAGCCTCAACAATTTATTTCATAATCAATTTTACTATTGCTCAATTAATCATAATGTTCAATTGATCATCGGGCTTATAAAGTCCAAGGGGTTACCTAGTACCCATTGTGGAATACTCCCTCAACACACAACATCATTATATAAATGACTCATAAATATAACATAGAGCCTAGACCACCATAGGGTCTAATTTCATAAGGTTTGATCTTCCAAAATCACATCAAGTCAGCCAGGATCACCACACTTAGTGGGTCACAGTTAATTCAACCATTTATTCGGTTTTCACATACAAAACCGACTCGCTTGAGCGAGATCCCCTGAGTCTCATTTTTCTCATTTTGGCCTCCTTATCCCATTTTTTTTATTATTTGGAAACCCTAAATCTTGAAAATGATAGTATTATTATTATTTTGTATTTCTAGTGTCTATAAATTAATGAGGTATCTTTTATCCTTCTTTTCTACACTTTTCATTAACTTTTAAATTATATCCGATCTTCCGCTTTTCCTTTGTAATGGTCTCGAGTCCGATCGTCCAAGGAGCACTCTGATACCATCTTATATCTTTATATATGAGATAGGTTATGAAATGATCCGGGGTAATTATTTGGTATTATACATATCGTGTTTCTTCTATTTATAATTATTTTTAAATCACAAAAAATTTACCCCTATTTTTGGGGTGTGCATAACCCCAATCATGTGCATACATAATTTCACATTTCATAATCTTATCATTTATTAATGTTCCTAATCTAGGGAGATACAACAATTCACTTGCATCACATAATATACGGTTTTTGTGCCAAAGGATATAAAATCCATCTTTCAAAAATAGCATAATCAATCAATTCATTTTATAAATGTCCATATTAGGAAACTCTTCTACTATCATTCATTTATTTAACTCTATCACACAAGTTATTTTCATTCAACAAGTATAACTAGGCTAAGAGCCACAAGTATGAATCATAAGTTTAAATTGTACCTTTTTCTCCTCCTCGTTTGTTCATAAGTCTATAGGCTTAGCACATTCAACATTATTAACAACATATTTAGGAATGAAAGGACCAAATTGAATAGCATGCCATACCTTGAGATCATAGGATTGGACGAAAA
Organism: Clitoria ternatea; assembly: GCA_037962975.1. Taxonomy (NCBI): domain Eukaryota; kingdom Viridiplantae; phylum Streptophyta; class Magnoliopsida; order Fabales; family Fabaceae; genus Clitoria; species Clitoria ternatea. The sequence goes on from CM075669.1 coordinate 187,531,707, forward strand.
TTTTCATCATTTCTTTCCAAAAAGCATAGCCTTCTCCATTGAAAGCGGGAGGCCTATTTATGGCTTCACCCTTGGGAAAGAGATTGCTTGAGGCTATTTCTATCTTGCAGCTGTTAAGCCTTGTAGCAAGAGTCAAGCTCTGATACAACTTGTTAACCAATTGGCCTCAATGACTCAAGAGGGGGATGAGGGGTGAATTACGTCTTAAAGATAGTTACCTTTTTAGAACTTAATTTCAATTTTATTTTATCTTGTTTAAAGAGATGAAGAAATAGGTATCTCAATAAATAAATAATAACGATTAAAGTAAGAAAATAAAGCAAATAAATAACTTAAAATTAAATAGAGTAAAGGAAGAGAAAGAATAACACACTCAAATTTTTATCCTGGTTCGGAAACCCCTATGTCCAGGCCCCAAGTACACTACTTGATACTTTCTACTAAGAATTTGAGATTTACAAGATGAGCCAATACAAGTCTCTTGATTTCCCTACCAAGAACTTTATCCCTCACTTTTATCGTTCTTACAATTCTTACTCAACCCCTAAAGGCCACAACCTTGCCTTTGTAACAATGCTCTCAACTCAATTTATGAATGAGTAAAACAAAACCTTTTCCACTCCCCTTACAATGATAAACAAAGCAAGAGAATAAGTAATGTGATAAGAATCACGAGATATAGCTCTCTTTGTAGAGCAGATTTTGCAAATTATAAGCAATAATAAAACTCTCTTGATAAAGTAGATAAAAAGTTTAAAACACAAATCAAGTATGATCAACTTCAAAGAATGTAACTCTCTTTTTGATAGAGCGGTTTTAGAAAATTTAAGCGTAGAAGAAGTTGATCAAAAATGAAATTCTCTTTGATAAAACAAGTTTAAAAATGAAAGCATAAAGAGAATAACTTACTCAAAGAATGTAGCTCTCTTTAAGAGCAAAATAAGAAAGTTAAATGCGTAGAAAAAGTTTATCAAAACTTTGCCTCTTGAAAGCATGTGAGAAAGATTAAGAAAGTTAATGCATATGAGTGTTTTTTCAATGAGTACTTAGGCCTTTATTTATAGTGTTTCAAGAGATAACTAGCCATTACAATATGATTTTATTTGAATTTGATTCCATTGAAATATCCCACAATTAGCAAAAGCTGAGAATCAGTCAAATTTACCCAGTGTATTTGAATACCTTATTCGAATAGCAACGTTCTACTTCACTAAAAATTAGTCCAGATTCATCCTATTCAAATACGTTAATTGATTAAGAAACGTTCTGATTTGTTTTTGAAAGTTCCAGAACCATCCTAATCGATAACCTTAATCAATTAGCAATGTTCTGTCTTGAATTTGAAAATTCCAGAAACATCTTAATTGATTACCTTAATCGATTAGCAAGGTTCTGTTTCACGAAAATTTGTCCAGATTTTACCTTATTCGAATACCTTATTCGATTAGCTCAGTTTTGGTATAATAAAAACTTTTCTAGATTTGCCTTATTCGAATACCTTATTCGATTAGCTCTGTTCTGAATAATTTCAAATTTTTTTTTGAGAGATTTAATCAAATATCTTAATTGATTACCTTGCTCCTAATCAAATACCTTATTTGATTACAAAAACTAATTTTAGATTCTCAATGCTTTAATATTTTTGGAACACATTTTTGGAATCATCAAAACTTGGATTATAAAAGTTCTTTCAATAAAAACTCCCCCTGTTTGATATATTATTATGAACCAAAAACACCACGTACCAGACCGAGGAGCTGAACAGCCAAAGAAGACCTTTATGGCAAGGTAGGGGAGGAAAATATCGGTTCAATGTTCCTTTTACGAGGAGGTTGAGGAATTTTCCCATTCTAAGGCACCTGTAGATCCCCAACCACTATCAATAGGAAAGTACACCGGGGAAACTGAACCAGGGCATCACTTGGACGCCTATACGAATGAATCCCTTTTCCTAGGAGCTGAAGAAAATTTAATGTGTAGGATGTTCCCCAATATTTTTTGCTGAAGTGCTAGGATAGTTTACGCGCTTGTTGTTGGGGTCCATTGATTCTTGGGATGATATAACGTATGCATTTCTATAACATTTTATGGTTTCGAGGGATGTCCTAAGAATGTCTCATACACTGGCACAAATAAAGCAAGGGGCGGAGGAAAGCCTTAGAGATTTCCTAAAGAGGTTTTACAATGAAGTAATACTCGTGTTGGGGTTGATGAAGCAAATCCAGCTGCATATTGTGGTAGAGGCTCTCCAACCGTAGTCCCCCTTTGTCGTGTCGTTGGTAAAGGAAGCCCCCAAACCTTTGATGATTTTAGGAGGAAGGCAGCAAAGTATGTAGGAAGGGAAATACATCTCTTTGTGACTAAAGGAAAACCACCAGTTCCTAAAGAGTGTACCCCGACCCACGAAAAGAAAGGCCCAAAGTTTGAACAAAGAAGTCATAACAAGGACGCGTCCCTGAGACAAAGGGAGCGCCAGAGTGTTAATTTTACTCAGTATACCCACTTAACAGTCCGGCTAGGATAAATTCTAAGAGAAGTTGGCTTACGAGGATCAATAATGTACGGAGTAAAGAAGCCCATGTCAATAAAAAGACTACGCAGCACCAGCAAGTATTGCGAGTTCCATGAATAGACCAATCATAGTAACGATAAATGTCAGTAGTTAAAGGAGGCAATTGACATCTTGATCAGAGAAAGAAAGATAGAGCAATACCTCTTTAAGCAATGAGTGTATAGAGAGACGGAGAAAGAGACACCTCATAGGAGGGAACACGCTTCGGGAGAAGAATAGAAGGAAAAAAGCTCAAAAAAGTTAGCCTTGGACAAGGGCAAGGCAATTGTTGATAACATTGAGGAAGATGACGATGCTTCGATGAAACCCCCAGGCTCAGGAAGGAAGGACGTGATTGTTATGATTGCAGGAAGTTTTGTTAGCAGAGGAGTATCCAATGCCGCCCAAAAAATCATTTAAGAATGATAATGTCTGTACAAACAAAAATAGATAATCAACCATACTGAGGTGGGATTCAGACTCTACCCATTGTGTTTTCAGATGACAATTACGGTTCAACCATCCCAGGAGAGGACAACACAGTAGTCATTGAAGCCGTAGTTACAAAGAAGACGATTCAGAGGATGCTGGTAGACTAGGGGAGTTCCTGTGATGTAATTTTCTATGAATGCTTCAAGAATATGGGATTGTCAGATTCTGATCTACAGCCTTACACGCAAGACTTAACAATATTTAATGGAGTGAAGCATCCTACAAAAGGTTACTTAGATACGAGATTGACATTTAAAGGAGAACTGAGATCTAGGATGGTTCAGACCCGTATTTTGGTGATCCATATGAAATCCCTTTTTCATGGAATCCTTGGAAGGCCATCCTTGAATGCATTAGAAGTCATGATTTCAACACCACATTTATTGATAAAATTCATAGATAAGGATAACCAAGTTTCTTCTGTTAGGGGAGACCAACAGATGGTAAGGTACTGTTATAACCTTAATGTCCAGATGAGTAAGGTGGAGGAGTCAATTAAAAGAAAGTGATTGAATGATGGAGGAGTGGTCCGAGGTTCATTTAACCCTTAAAGGCCCATATCGGAGGGAGGCATCAAAGCAATTCCATTAGACGAAGATCCCTCCAGAACCACTAGGATTAATGATTGCTTGGAAGAAAGTATGGAAGAGTAGTTAGTGAAATTGTTGAGAAAGTTTAAACACTTATTTTCCTAGACCATGATAGACATGCCCAGTATTGATCCAAATTTTTGTTGCCACAAGCTGGTAGTAGATCCGGAGTCAAGGGCGATTGCTCAAAAAAAGAGAAGATTGGGTCCTAAAAAGCAACAGGCAGCGTGTGAGTAAACAAAGAAGCCATTAAAGGCTGGTTCCATTAGGGAAGTTTAGTATTTGTCCTGGGTCTCCAAAGTTGTGATGGTAAAGAAAGTTAATGGCAAATAGTGGATGTGCACGAACTTCACAAATTTGAATAAGTGTTATCCAAAAGACCCATACCGACTGCCTAGCATCGACCAGATGGTGGATGATTCCTATGGGTATCAGTTCCTATCTTTCATGGATGTATACTCCAGTTATTGTAGTAGTACTTGGCTAAGGTGAAAGAATTAGGAGACAAAGTTCAGAGAAATAGAGTACAAACATGTCCCAGGAGAAGATAATATATGAGTCGATGTCTTATCATGGCTAGCGGGCACAAAAAAATGGGATCCACGACTACGGTTATTCAAAGTACTTTGGCAGCACCTAGCATATCGACTCCATTAAGAATCTGCACCATCCAGTCTAAGGCTTACCCAGAAGATTCAAGGGTAGCACCAATTGTTCAGTACATGGTGAGCGGACAGCTCTTGACAGATCCACTCGAAAAGAAAAAAACTAAAGAAAAAGCTACCAAATTTTGTTCTAGTTGATAGAAATTTATTCTAGAGAGGAATAATAGCTTCTTACTTAAAATGTTTGAATGAGGAAGAAGTGAAAGAAGTGATGACTGAGGTGCATGAGGTAACATGCAGCCATCACTGTGGAGGAAAAAGTTTAGTTAGAAGAATGCTTCAGGTAGAATACTGGTGGCCCACCATGACCAAAGACATTGTTGAGTATGTTAAGAAGTGTGATGCCTGCCAAAAGCGTAGCAATGAGCACCATGTCTTGGCAGTAGAGCTTTTTACATCAGCTATACATTGGCCTTTTGATCAATAGGGGATGAATGAGGCCTATTTCCAAAGGCCCCGGGTGGGGTCAAGTATTTTAATTGTTAGAGTTGACTACTTCAATAAATGGATTGAGGCAGAAGTAGTAGTGCACATCACTTCTACCTGGACTTGAAGATTCTTATATGAGAATATCATTGCTAGATTTGGCATTCTAGGAAGGGTTGTTACTGACAACGGAACACAGTTCACAGATGCTAAGTTTGTAAGCCTTCTTGAAGGTCACTAAATTCAAAAAGTATTTTCGTCTGTTGAACACCCCCAGATGAATGGGCAAGCCAAGATAGCAAATAGAGAAATCTTAAAAAGACTAAAGAATCAGCTCAGAGATTCAAATAAGGAGTAGGCTAACTAGTTGTGCCATGTCCTTTGAGTGTACCATACTACGCCTCATTCATCTATAGGAGAGGCCCTATTTTGGTTGGTATACGGTATAGACATGGTTATACCGGTTGAAATTAATCAAATCTCCCTAAGAATTCAACAGTTCAATGAAGAGGAAAATTGCCCAAGGTTAAGAAATGAGCTGGACTCCCTTCATGAAGTTAGGGAAGCGACTTTTATCTAGGATCAAGCCATCAAGGCTAAAGCTGAACTACACTACAACATGAAGGTTCAGAAGTGAAGGTTCAACATCGGTGATCTAGTTTTGAGGAAAGCATTAGTTAGGAACCGCTTCACACACCAGGGAAAGCTCGTACCTATATAGGAGGGCCCATACCGGGTTAACGATGTCATATTGGGAGGAGCCTATCTTTTAGAAACCTTACAAGGTGAAGTGTTTAAAAATAAATGGAATGTAAAGAACTTGCATATGTATTACAGTTAACTGGCACCATGTACCATGCACTCTTTTTCCCTACCTAGGTTTTTTCCATAGGGTTTTGACTGGGAGGTTTTTAACGAGGCATGCAGTCGGGGTGCTTCTTTAAAATGAAATCAATTGTGAAAGGATATGACCTTCTTTTCACTTTATTTTAATTTTAAAATGATTCGGCATTTTTTATAAAAATCAAACCCCGGAGTGGCTAATGAAGCCCCAAAGCAGTTATAAAAATTAACCCTAGAGTGACTAATGAAGCCCTTAGAAAGGTTATAAAAATTAACCCCCTAGTGGCTAAAGCCCTAAGAGCGGTTATAAAAGTTTAACCTTGGAACGGTCGAGAACTTAATCCCCAAAGTGTGGCTTAAGGCCCCAGAGTGGATTAGGATAAACCCAATACCTTACAAACTACGTAAAGAAATATCGTATATCAGAAATAAGCATGGAAGAATTATTTCTAAATTAACAAGTGATATCAACAATTAAAGATAAGTACGAGGTGATAGTATAAACTGACATGACAAAATAACATATATCATTCAAACATCTAAAAAATGGGTAGTCGTACCCTAGAAAAATTATAAGGGAACTAAGGTCAAGTTACACAAAGGATTATCAAAATGGATGAAGCTTATTCCATCTACAAAGCAAGAGAAACATAAAAATTCAAGGGTCCACGTGACTGCCATCCTCCTCCCCATGAACAGGCTCACTGTTCTTTTCCTCCTCGCCAAGGTCTTCATCACCCTCCTTGGTCTTGTTCTCTTGATCTTCATTCAAAACCCTTTGTAGTAAGGGTTAAGGAGTGTCATCTTCGTCCGCCGCCAAGGGTGTAAACTTGAAATGCACGTCAGAAGGAATAAAGGACTCGCCATTAACCTCAGTGACCATTTCCCTATCATGGAATTTGTTAAAAAAGCTAATTCCATTTAGCTTAAGCTTGACACCTTAGTTGCGGAAGACAACCTGACAAATGGTGTGGTGGAAGGCATCCATAGTAGCCCGAGCAAAAAATGCCATATCCTTATGATACTTTGCTTACTCATCATGGACTGTTATAGAGAGGTCTTTGTTCTTCTTTTGTAGGTCGGCCATTTTCTTCTTCAAGTCATCTGCTTGTTGGCAGGGTTGATCATTCTCCATCTTCAAATAACCCTCAGATTTTTATAGAGCCTGGTTACATTCATTCAAATTTTGAGGCCTCTGGTGAACCTGGCTCTTGATCTTTTAAGAGGCAAGCATTCTTCTCCTTGAGCCACTCTATCTTTCTTTTTGGGCTATTAGAAGTAGTAGAGTAGATGACAAAGAGGGTTTTCAAATGACCCCATATCATCATCTCAAGGGCAAAGTCAATGTCATTGGTGTTAAGTCTCTCTTTGAGCCAAAAATGGAGGAGGAATTTGGTTGATAGGGAGGTGGTTCTTACGATGAGTCATTAAGGACGTCCATGCCGGGGTCCCGTATGGGAACCTCTTTTGCCTCCTCGTTCTCAACAATGATGACCTTGCCCTTGCCGGAATCTCCTTACCCAGCAGCGGTCTTCTGTCTCTTGCTAGGGCCTTCAGAATTCTTTTTTCCCCTTCTTCTTAGAGGCAGCATTAGTTTCAACTGGGATATTGTCACCCAGGATTTGAAGGGAGGAGGCCTTCTTTATCTGGGGCGTAGCCGTGTTCTCTTGAGAGACGTCGGCATCCATGTCGGCTAGAACCTTGCGGAAGATGTCTAATGCTTTGTCATTCATGTTTCCTAAAGAATTCACAAGTTAAAGAAAAACAGTTATAACCAATGTAGTAAGATTTAAAGCAGAAATGAGGAAGAAAGAGCGAACACCTAAATGAGCAAAGTACTCATTTCTCCTCTCTGTATAACCAAGGAGAGAATGACATTTTATGGGCACACACCAGGAGATAGTATGTAGGGTATCGACTACAGTCCTAGAACAATCTGAGAGTTGGCATTCCTTGATGTTGTATGCCGAGCTCTCAAGAAGAAAGTGCTTGTGAGTCTAGCCGGTGTGAAATAAAAACCGACCTTTCTCGTCTTTCCAGAAGGGGGGATCGGTCCCTTTGGTGAACACTTTGAAGTTAGAATTTTTAAAGGATCCGCAAAGGCGTGAAAGTTGACAATGTCACTTTGACACCAAAGGTTGACAAAGCCCATTCCGATATTACCACGACGTATCACCCGAGTATACCGGAAAAACATGGCAACGGTCGGAGTGAAGCCAAGCTATTTTCCTAGAACTTCAAGGGGGAGGATCAAAGCCCATCCATTCAGGTGTAGTTAGCTAAGGGTGATGTCCAGAAATCTCAATACCCCCATCTTGAATTTGGTGAAAGGGAACCAAACTACCACCTTCATCAGGGTAAAGTTATGAAAGAACATGAATATATCGCGGGGAATGTGGCAGATCCGTTCTACGATTGTCAAAGCTTATAAGAGAAATGACTTCTTATATTTCTTGGAGTACCAGATAGAATGGGCCTCAAGCTCCGCGCCTTCGCTGGCATTGGCATGCCAGGTGTAGGTGGCCATAATGTCTCAGGCAACCTAGAAATAAGGATCTTTAACTTTTTGGGCTAGCCAGTTTACCTTGTCCGTGATCATGAAGGTGTCTGCAAGATCGTTTCTCAGAACAGAAGAGCCAGTAGCGTCCTTAGCAATGACGTGTTTTAAAAAAGGAACAGTTAAATAAAATCAGTGTCATCAGTGTAGTAATGCACTACACTGGAATCTATATCCCGATTTGGAGATGAAAATGGCAAAGTGTTGGGGGCATGAAAGAAGAAGACCGAGGTAAAGGGAACATGAAAGAAGGAGATGGCTCCGGGTTAGGGGGAAAAGTGTTTTGGCTTGTTGAGTTAATATCCCCAGTGGGGATGCCCCAATGATTTGTCCTAACCCATCTTCGTATGTCCGTTTAAGTAAACCGTGGACTTTGCCGAGGTACCCCAAAAGGCCAAGATACAGAAGGGTTAGAAATGATTTCTACCGGACTGTCTTCTTCTTGGCCATTGTTTGTAGATAAATCAGACATTGTAAATAAAAGAAGGAAAAGTATCGGGGTGTAGAAGGTTATTTATGTAGATAGTTCTGGTGGTTCTTCTAGTACAGGCCAGAACGAAGTTAAATTAGCAAGGACACTGGCGAGGCATAGTTTCAGGATAGAAAATGCAAGTAAGAAAGCAGTTGGATCCACTCACCTTATATAGGTGTCGAGATTGTTGTGGGCCGTAATTCAACTGTCGTGGCCTATGGACAGGGTAGAAGGCAAAATGATGTGGCCCATAAAGCCAACGTCATTTCAACTCCCAACTGTATAACCGGTCTGACATGATGGCACGTGTATTGAATGCCCAATCATAACCTGCTACGTCAATAACCCGCATGCCATGTCATTTTTCTAAAGAGTACCAAGCGGCGTGTATTTAATGAGGCACTTACTGGTGTTTAATTAACCTTAATCATAGATTAAGAGCTTAATTAAATGTGCCCATACCGGCCAATAACAAGCTAGGGGTGTAACATCCCAACATTTATAAAAATAATTAATTAAGAGGGATAAATGGTAAATAATTATATATGGGTTGATACATATCCTAAAAATTTAGAAATAATTATATTGGGATTTATTATGGATATTTATAATTTATAGAGACTAAATGAGATGAAATTATACCCGATTAAAATATGGATATCGGACCAAGTATCTGCGATTAAGATGCCATTGGTAACGGCTGATAAGAATATTATAGGAAATCCGAACATGTCTTCAGAATAATTTTTGGATAAAGTATTAAGCCCGAACTGAGATCCTGTATGTTATAAAATGGCAAAGTTTAATGAAAGGATTAAAATTTAAAGCAAAACCCTCATTTCTCTTCTTTTTTCACATTGGCCCTTTCTCCCTCTCCACTTTATTTTTTATTTCTTCTCTTCCCCTCCTTCATGGGCAAACCATCCACCTCTTCTCCTCCACCATTTCTTGTAAAAATCAACTTCTAACCCAGGATTCATGAAGGATTAATGGACATAGGAGCAAGCTTGGATCTCCTCTTCTTCCCCTTCCCTTATTTTCAAGTTTGGGTTTGGGCTTGGAAGAGAGGTATGATTTTTGAACACCCATGGCTTTTGTTTATGGTTTTTGAGTTATTGAGGTATTGTAATGGGATGTTAGATGTTGTTTTAATGAATAGAGGTATATAGAACCAAGCCCTAGGTTGGATAATCATTGGGGATTCATTGTTGTTGTTGCTAATGAATAGGATACATTGTTGCTAGCCTAAGGATGTTTGAAATGAGGCATAAATGTAGTTGGAATTGATGATAGTGAGTTCTTGATGAAAACCCTAGAAATTCAGATTTTGGGGCTTTGAGAAATTCTTGAGAAAATTATAAGTAATTGACATTGGAGAGGTTTTATATATGAGAATAAGTTTTTAAATGAGTAATATTGATTATTGATGTTGAGGGTAGATTAAAATGGTAGAGAACCATGGATGATGACACCTATAAATGAGTATTGTCATAAGTGTGAAATAATAAGTGTGAGCACTAAACCATAATGGTGGTGATGGATTAATGAATTGAAATTGTTGATTGATGATGGCTTAGAAGAGGCTATGTTGGATCATGTTGAACCTTGAGTGCCAAAGATGACAATTGGATGGGTTGTGTAATATTGGATGCCTTTTGATGAGGGATATGATATTGTTGATGATTGGGTGTGGCTTACCCTTAAGATTTAGAGAATCATGGTTTTGGGAAAGGAATTCCCGAAACCTAACACAATGATATGAATTGGTGTCTTAGCAAGTCTAGGATTTGATATTAAGCTTTATGATGAACTAGTAATTGTTTAGATTTATGATGGTGCCTTGTGATGGCTCATAAATTGAATACATGTATATTTATGTGTGTTGATAGAAGATTATATTCTAGACTATGGAAAAACTTTCAGAGCATGCAAATCATTATGGTTCTTCTCTTGAGGTAGGAGAGGAGTTTACATTTCAATTGCATGAGTATAATGATTGGCGATTAATGTATATATGATTTATCCTCATGCTTTCCTTGCCATGAATATAATGAAATAATAAGATGCCTGGTAATGTGATAAATGATATGCTTGGCAATTTGATGACTTTAGGAGTCATGTATATATGAGATGATGATGAGTGTTTTAGTGGTCCCTTTTGGAGGGCATGATTTAATTGTTGATGGAAATCCATGGATGGATGGATTATTCAAATTGTGATGATATGTTTATGATGTTATGCATAATTGAGGAATTAATAGGGCTATATTGAGTTTTAGTATGATTGAATGCCATGAAATAGTTCAAATAACCCATGTATGTAGTTTATAACTTGTAGGAATTGGAATGGGCCAATTCCATTGAGAATAGGCCCTTGAGTTGCACAAAAATACATTGAAATGGTCTAAACACATTTATTCGCATAAGTCCCTCATTTTTGGGAATTTTTGAGTGTGGCGGTGGCCACACGTCACAAATAATGTATATAAGTTGGTGTTAAAATTTGGTGGGCATTAGAATTTTTATGAAAAGGTTAGGGGGATTAGAAGTTCAAAAATATGGCTTTTTCTACATAAAAATAGGTCTGTGCTGTCATGAATCGATTCAAAATAGTGTTTAAATTGATTCAGAGGCTCCTGGATGGGCTTGAATTGATTTATACGAAGCCTTGAATCTATTCAAGACTCCCTGGATTTACTGTTCCTCAATTTCACAATGCTTGAATCAATTCACACGAGTTTGAATCGATTCAAGGCCCTCTGTTTCTACTGTTTTGAGCCCCAGGCACGTATGAATCGATTCAAGGGGGTGTTTGATATTGATTGAGACATTGGAAAATATGTATGTACCTATGATAAGTTATGAAAACATAAATGTACACCACTAATGATATGTTATGTGTTTGATAATGAAAAGTTAAATGATATGGTTGTAAGACACACCCTTGTATCATGATGAAACTAATGAGGGGATGATTGCATGACAATGTATTTATTATAAATCGATGAATCAGAAATGATATCGATAATGGATAATGATGGATGATGTTGTTGATAATTTCCTTGAATAAAGGATGATTGTTACTATTGGTGATTTGTTGAATACCATTGTGTTTGATAAAATCAACAATGGCTAAAACCAACAATTGCCACACTTAAAACTTGAAAATAATGGCTAAAACCAACAATGATAAAATCCACTAAGAATTGTATGGTGGTATTGGTGATAATGGTGATGATTGATGAGTGGCATGATAGGATGCATAGTGTGAGAATGCATTGATTGGCATTTGCATCCATGGCATATCATACATTGTCTATGTGGAATGTTAGGGGTTCCACTAGGCAGGCCCAGTGGGAGGGCGACCTAGTACACGGGTAAATTGTTGTTCTTCCCTAGTGATTATGGGAATCACGAAGCTTCCCTTAGATTGGTGACGAGGCACCCTATGTGGCAGGCCCTGTGGGTGTGTAGCTTTGTGTTGAGCAAGTTACTTTGGTGTTCGATGGGGCACGACTCTCTCAATGTGTGTTTGGGAGAGGCCCATAGCACTTGTGGGGAGTAAGGCCATGTAAGTAATCCACAAGTCATGGGATAACTAGTGTTACAAATGGGTGATAGCGGTTTGGTACTAGTAAAATATGATGTTAAGCATGCATGATTTGAGATATAAGTGTACACATTATACTACTGCAATAGGGGCATAGTAGCATACCTATGCTTGACCCATATTTGGTGTTTACTCCCACAGTCGGATCTGTATTTGTTGTTGAAAATTTTGTTGTGCATATGCATTAGCCTAAGAGCATTTGCATATAGCATGGAGATATGCCAAAAGGTGATGATGATTGATCATAATTGAGATGAGATATGACAATGATGAGATAGTAAAATGAATTACCTAAAATACAACATGTAAAATATGAATACAACAAAATGACATTGAATATGATAATGTTGTATGTGATGGCCTAATGTGATGAAAGGCTTGTTTGTCTATGATTAATGACAATAATGTTGGCCCATTGTGGCATTGAGAAATGATGTGTATATGTGCTTGCTCTGCTATCAATTGATGGATGAATATGTTATGTGTATATTGTTAAAATGAGAAAATACGATGATTATTGATGAGTTAAGCAAAGCATACATGATGTTAATATGCATATGTACATAATCTCAATTGTATTCATATTCATCATTTGAAATGTATAACCCGCTCTCGTATGTTGTCTATTTTTAGCATTGTGATGCAGGGTTATCATGGGATAAGATTGAGTCTTTAAACTAAAGCTTTGGAGAAGGTAAATAGCTGTAATAGAATGCCTTGGCCGGCAACGAATGTTAATTATGATATGATGATTAAGCTGTATAAGATGATAGTTGATAACCATTAATTTGATGATGTTGTATAGATGACAACGCATATGATTGATGTATTGATATTTAAGGTATTGGCGTTTATACCCATTTGATGGATGAATGTGTTAGTCATGTAGCCCATTTTAGAAATGTATAAATGTTGATGATATATGATTTTAAGGTTGAATTGAATGTGGTTAATTATAGAATATAGATATTGGAGATGTGTATTGCATGACCATATAGATATATATAGATATATTTCACGTAAAGCATGTTCATAATTTATGTGTAAGATTGGTTATGGCCTAATAGGCTTGTGTTGTGTAATTGCATGCTTTGCTGAGCCTTTTCTCATATCTTCATATATAGGACTAGGCGTGTGCCCTGTATACATATTCTTCTTCCGCTATAAACTCTGTTATTTTTGTATACAATTATGGGCGAATTATTTTATGATCCAGTTATAAAATATTAAATCTCACTTTTCAGTTTTCTGTGGTTCAGATCTTGATGTGATCGTTGAGGTGTTTTAAAATTATTTCAAACGTGAAAAATTTACTCGTATTTTCATTAACTATTTATCTTAATTACATCGGGATTCAGGTCCAGGGAAGCGGGGGTGACAGGGGGTAAGTACCTAAAACACAAAGGTAGCTTATTATTGTAACACTATTGCAATCACAAGGTAGGGGCAAATGATTTGGTGTACATACTGGTCTCAAAAGGCTAGCGACACTAGTCAACACAGTAAATGAACACTAAATGCTAAGTCAAGCAAAATACAGAACTTAGTGCACCCAGATTGACGTAATTATTAAGACCCAGTATGGATTCATGATCATGTCCTCGGTAAAAAAAGTTGCCACCTGAATCTGAGTGAGGTGTAAGTGGGAAACTTGCACCTGCAAACACTGTAGCCACTATTCACTGTCAAAAAGGTCAAATCACCACTTGTATTTAGGAAAGTTCTATAAATACAACTTACCTATTAACTCATAACACACAATATTTACTAAGCTTAACTACTTTCATAATCTTTTCACTTTTCTATAATAACTGGACTAACTTAAGTATCAGAGTCCCTTTTGTAGGTACTTCCTCGGTGTGTCCCATAGACTACGGTTGGAATTGACTTGGATCATTTCCTTAACACAAAGAGCATAGTGTTCCCACTAGACCTATCTATATAATACTGGACTCCCACTGAGATGGTGTAAAAGTAAGAGAGAGTGAGACATATTTAACACCAGTTCAGAAAGGGGAACATCGTACCCTGTACACTGGTCATATCACTAACTTAATCATAGTAGTGGAACCTATCATTTTCTCCCCGAGGCGAAAAGAGAATGGTTATCCACACAATTATGGGCGAATTCTCTAGAACCTTCAAGAAGCGACCGTGTGAAGGAATTGCCTATGAGGTAAACCAAATCAAGCCTAATAGGAGGATATCACCTGCTATTTGTTTCAATGACATCAGCTACCTAGAAAATAGGCCCAAAGGTGATTGTTGTATAGTGAATTAGGTCATAATTTACTAAGGAAGCTTGACCAACATAATGTACCAATGTGTCTTTTGATGCCTCAAGCTACCCGAGAAGGATTATGGGGTGTGATAGCTCTCTATTGAGCTTTATTGGGGATAAGGCGATGGTAAAAGGACATATTAAGGTGGAAATAGTGGTTAGTGAGTGTTTATATAAAAAATTCATCAAGGCCATGTTCATGGTGGTAAAGTTTCCTAATGAGTCATACAACATGATTTTGAGAAGACTAAGCCTCAATTTGTAGAGGCAATTGTATCCATACCCCACCTTACTATGAAATTCCCATTTCCCATAGATCGATGAGTATGATCCGAGTGGACCTAAGAGTAGTGGACAAGTGTTAACAGCATGTCTGAAACCCCCCGTTGATGCTAAAATCCTGAGTCATCAAATTGGTGTGAAAATCTTTGTTTAAAAATTGTGACTCTCAGATTTATATCTTGGCAAGCGCACCAGTCATTAAAATTGTAGTATATTTGATCGTCCCACAGGGATTGTGGTAAGTACCTCAATCTTGGACTAGTACAAGCTGAACCAACAAAAGACACAGGAATTTCATTCGGTTTTTGGTTGTTTTAGTGTTTTATAGTTGTTTTTGTATTTCCAGAAACAGAGTTAAAATGAAATGTGAAAGGTGATTAATAGAAAACAGGCCAGGATTGCTTCGGTTCACAAATTCATCAAGAAACATGCAATCACAGTATAATCAAACTTCATAATCCAGAGGACAATCCGCTTGTGGTTATTCCCTAATTCCTTAGGTGAAAAACACTAATCCTTAAGCATCGAACCTTAATTCCTTAAGTTCTCAATTAACCTAAGAATCTAATGCGAAATTGGAGGTTGAACTCTAACTATTCACCTAAATTGATTAGGCCTGAACTGGTTAGAAAGCTGGAAGTTACCTAAGCTTCAGCCATGATTCCTCACTGGCGAAGTTCTTCATCAGTTCTGGATTTGTCAATCCAGCGATTTGGATCCACTCCTTAGCTTGTTCGCCTCAGGATCTAGAAGTCGATTTCCTCGCTCACAGCTTCAAGACTCCATTGCTAACCTTCGCAGTCCCAACCTTAGGGAATTAGAACTCCATTGACTTCGGTTCCATCGAAGGATTGTGGAACGTCATGGAGGAGAGGATTTAGAGAGAGAAAATTGCGTAGTGAGATGTACAAAATTGTGAATGAATTGTGTTCTATGTATTCTATGTGAATCTGTCTCTGTCCCCCTATAGAATATGTACATGTATATATATATAGGCATCTAACTAAACTAGCTGACTTAACTAATACCTAAAAACTGAGTTAATAATTAAACTAACTAACTAGTTAAATAATTGCGGAATAATTAACTAATCACAGCTCAGCACTTAGCAGATTACAGTTCAGCATTAGCTAATTTACAGCTCATCACTTAAATTACTAAGGTACAAGTAGAAGAGAAGGCAATGGAAGCGGAAACAACACTGCGCCGAGTGTGTTATTGGAGGAAAGGAACAGTGTTTAAGTTACTGCCTCTACACTTCAGCGAACTGGGTTCTCGCTTGAGCGGATTGATAAATGAATCAGCGTTCTGAAGTTGACGCTCGGGTTCTCATGCAGTATCCGGTTCCTTGTTCTCTTTTGGAGTCGGTATCTTGGGAGTCTTTTAAGTCGGGCTTTTGTTAATTCTTTTCGGTCAACCTTTTGGGAAGTCTTTTCAGTCAGCCTCTTTGAAGTCTCGCTCAGTCGGTCTTTTGGACTCCTTTTCAGTCGGATTTATGAAGACTCACTCGGATTTGTAAATTCTCGCTTGGCTTTATGATTTCTCACTCGGCTTTTTGTAATTTTTCACTCGGATTTGTCTTCTTAGTTTGAACACAACCTGTTCCTGCACCAAAAATCAACTAATTTCCTAGCATTTGTATGTGTATTTTTATGTTGATGTAGGTTTTGATAATGACACAACAAATGAAGGATCAAACATAAATGATTAAGGACGAATTAATTATGTTTGATGTGGCATTTAAAATGGTTGATGTCTAAATTTGATAAAGGCATTTTAAGAAGCTCAAATTCGGTGAAATAAATTTATCAAAGTGCCTAAGGATCAAAGAATTGGAGCCATGATTGAACAAATATCAAAGAGGGCTAAAACGAGTCAAATATATTCATACGTTCCAAATTGCCCAGAATCTTCAAATTTTCATAAATAAATCAATTCATATTTCACATGAATAGATTTATTTAGTTCAAAATTTGAATTTCGAATTTTGAATGCTGACAAAGTTGCAAGAAACATGGAAACATGTATTCATTGAATCAAGGAGCATTGGAGACATAAATAGCAAGAATCAAGGTCAGGAAAGTTGTGCATGGAAACAAGGAACACAAAACATGGAATGTTTTGTGGATTTATGTTTCTGAGGAATTAAAAATTGGACAAATTACATGTGCCCTTGCCTATAAATAGAGAAGGAGTTGAAGGCAAAACTTGCACCAAGCATTTGAAGCATTTCCATTTGCTTTCTTCCTCCTCCATTCTCTTGCTCTTCTACTTACTCTCTTTATTCTTGATTGGCATATTTCTTGAGATTATTTTTGAGAGTTAATTTGTGGGAAGATTATATTTGTGTACTTAACTTGCATATCCTCTCTTTGAGAGTTACTATCTTGTGTAAGCTTTAAACTTGTATATCCACTCTAGTGAGAGAGTTTCCTTGTACACTTAAACACTAAACTTCATAGAAGCTTTGGGTTGGGTTTCAACCTTGTAATTGTGAGATTGAGAGATTGGGTGGGGTGCCCTTGTACTTGTGAGGATTGATTTCTTGAGTGTGGGACACTAGGAAGTTGCAATTGCTCAAAGTGTATCTCTAATCTACAATAGTGGAAATCCTCTAAGTGGGTTGCTTAGAGGCGAGACGTACACCGGCGTGGTGGAACTCGTATACATCGGTTTGCAAATCTTTCTTCCCTTAACTCATTTAATTTGTGCACTTAATTTGTTTGCTTAAATTCCTTGCTTTATTAATTTGACTAAGTGCATGATACATTAAGTTGAAACCTTTTTTTTTTTAATAACTTTGTTAAACTTGGACTTAAGCATTTCTTTTGAATCAATCTTTCTAAAGTCCCATAAATTGCTTTGTAACTTAATTGATTCATTGTTCAAACTCTTTAAAGTTGTTATTAGTTTGTCTTGTGTATAACTTGTTGCTTCTTGTTATCTAATTTATTATCTTAAGTATACATAGTGACAAAAGAATCAATTTCAAGAGCATTCCAAAGAAAATTTTTAATACTCAATTCACCCCCCCTCTTGAGTAATTGAGGCCACTTGGTTAACAAGTGGTATCAGAGCTTGACTCTTGGAAAATCAAGCTTAACGGCTTCAAGAGAACAAATGGCCTCAACCTCATATAACATGTTTCCCGAGGGTGGTGCTACAAACCGACCTCCCGCTTTTAATGGTGAGGGTTATGCTTTTTGGAAAGCAAGAATGAAAATTTTTGTACAATCAATAGATTTAAGAGTGTGGAATGCTATTGAAAATGGTCCCTTTATACCTATGCATATTGTGGATAATAAACAAGTTGAAAAGCCTATGGACATTTGGTCTAGTGAAGAAGAAAAGAAAGTGCAATATGGTTATAAGGCAAAAAATCTTATTACTTCGGCCTTAGGTCCCGATGAATTCTTTAGAGTAATAACATGTGAAACGGCTAAAGAGATGTGGGATACTTTACAAGTAACCCATGAAGGTACAAATGATGTTAAAGACTCTAAGATTAGTACATTAACTAGTCAATATGAGTGCTTTAGGCTAAATACCAATGAATCTATTGTTGATATGCAAAAACGTTTTACACTCATTATAAATCAACTCATTACACTTGGAAAGACTTATACTAATAAAGAGCTTATTCACAAAGTCTTGAAAAGTCTTAATAGGGAATGGCAACCATTAGTCACGGCCATCAAACAATCACCTACTATCAATGAAATGTCTCTTGCTACACTATTTGGTAAGTTGCAAGAACAAGAACAAGAGCTAAAAGAATTAAAGATGGCGGAAGAAGAAGAGAAAGTCTCCAAAAAGAAAGGACTAGCTCTCAAAGCTACTTCAATTGTTGAAGATGAAACCGAGAGTGATCTTGACGAAGATGAAGAGTTAAGCCTATTTGTAAAAAGGTTTGGAAAGCTCATGAAGAACAAACGCTTTCAAAGGAACTTCAAATCACAAGGTAAGAAATCTATACCTAAAGAAAATTCTACTTCACCAACTTGTTTTGAATGTGGAAAGGAAGGACATTTCAAAGTGGATTGTCCAAATCTAAAAAAGAAGAACAAAGAAAGAAAGGAAAGAAGAAGAGCATACATAGCATGGGATGAAAATGAGGTGAGTAGTTCGGATGAATCCGAAAATGAAGAAGCAAATCTTTGCCTCATGGCCAATCACCAAGATGAAGAAAATGAGGTAAACTTTCATGACTTAGGAAAGGATGAATTACTTGATATTCTTGATGATTTGTATGATAACTTCACCAAAGTCTCTAATAAGCTTAAGTTATCAAGAAAAACTAGTAATACTCTAGAAATGCATCTCATGGAAGTGTGCAAAGAAAATGAATCCTTAAAAGAAGAGTTAGCAAATGTTCAATCATGTTCTAGGACCAAACCTTGTGAGTTTTCAAAGAAATGTGATATGCTAGAAACTAAGGTTTTGGACTTGAATAAAACTCTTGAAAAACTTACAAATGATAGAAACAATCAAGCATGCTCTAAGGTTAAACCATGTGATTTTGCAAGAAGATGCATTATATTAGAAACCAAGGTTGTAGACCTAAATAGGACACTAGAAAAGTTCACTAATGGAAGAGATAATTTGAATATCCTACTTGGGCAACAAAAATGCATGTTTAGTAAAACCGGCTTGGGATATGATCAAGAACATAGCAATCACAAAATGGAAAAACACTACAAAAATTTCTTTGTACCTCCAAGCAAATTCTCCTCACCTTTTATAAAATGTAATCATTGTGGTCTTAAAGGTCATAACTCTTATAATTGCAAAGTTAGAAGATTAGGACCAAAAGTGGTGAGAAAAGTATGGGTTCCTAAAGGAACTTTTTCACAAACTAACCTACAAGGACCCAACATAAAATGGGTACCAAGCTCTCTAACTTAAATTGTTTTGTAGGTATGCTTTAAGGCAAGTAACACCCATTGGTACTTGGATAGTGGGTGTTCCAAACATATGACGGGAGATAAGAGTAAGTTTATATCACTTACTCCACGAAATAAAGGATTTGTTACTTATGGAGATAACACAAAGGGAAGAATACTCGGAATCGGAAATGTTGGTAAAAATTCTTCCACCTCCATAAATGATGTGTTATATGTTGAAGGTCTAAAACACAACTTGCTTAGTATTAGTCAATTATGTGATAAGGGCTACAAAATTGTTTTTGAATCAAATGGTTGCATAATTGAAAATAAACTAAACAAGGAGATAAAGTTTGTTGGTCAAAGAGTAGATAACATTTACATGATTAATCTAGATTGCCTTGCTTCAAATGATGTACAATGTTTCATAACTAAAGAGGATGAATCATGGCTATGGCATAGAAGAATCGCTCACATTCATGTAGACCATTTAAATAAACTTGTTTCAAAAGATTTAGTTATTGGTTTACCAAAATTAAAATTTGAAAATAAATTTTGTGACGCTTGTCAAAAAGGAAAACAAGTAAAGGCTTCTTTTCAAGCAAAAAATATTGTTTCAACAACAAGGCCTTTACAACTTTTACATATGGATTTATTTGGACCTTCGAAAATCAAAAGTTTTGGTGGAAACCATTATGGTCTTGTGATTGTGGATGATTACTCTAGATATACATGGACATTGTTTCTTACTCATAAACATGAAGCATATCAAGCATTTAAGAAACTTGCCAAGGTCATCCAAAATGAACAAAATTTAAAAATAGCATCCATTCGAACGGATCATGGGG
This sequence comes from Clitoria ternatea, assembly GCA_037962975.1. Classification (NCBI taxonomy): domain Eukaryota; kingdom Viridiplantae; phylum Streptophyta; class Magnoliopsida; order Fabales; family Fabaceae; genus Clitoria; species Clitoria ternatea. Next base: position 187,552,207 of record CM075669.1, read on the forward strand.
GAGAATTTGAAAACCAATCTTTTGAAAAATTTTGTGAAAAGTTTGGCATTGAACATAATTTTTCGGCTCCAAGAACTCCACAACAAAATGGAGTAGTTGAAAGGAAAAATCGATCTTTAGCGGAGCTTGCAAGAACTATGTTGAATGAAGCAAATATTTCAAAACATTTTTGGGCCGATGCGGTGAACACCGCTTGTCATGTTATGAATCGTTGCTTAATAAGGCCTATACTAAAGAAAACCCCCTATGAACTTTACAAAGGACGTAAACCAAATATTTCTTACTTTCACATTTTTGGATGCAAATGCTTTGTCTTAAACAATGGAAAGGAAAATCTTGGCAAATTTGATGCAAAATCTGATGAAGCAATTTTTCTAGGTTATTCATCTACTAGTAAAGCATATAGACTCTTTAACAAACGAACCTTTACAATTGAAGAGTCCATACATGTTAAATTTGATGAACTTAACCAAAATCCTCCGAGAAAGGAAGTTGATGATCTTGTAGGTACCTTCCAAGAAATGAACTTGGAAGACAAAGAAGAAGCCAATAATGAAGAAGGTGCAACACAACTTGACAATCAACAAGATTGGATAACCTTAAAGGACCATCCCTTGGACAAAATTATTGGAGAAATCACCAAAGGGGTAAGCACTCGAAATGCTATTAGGAATGCATGCAATCACTTAGCCTTTGTATCTCAAATTGAACCCAAAAATATTGATGAAGCCATTATTGATGAACATTGGATGTTGGCCATGCAAGAAGAATTAAACCAATTTGAAAGAAATGAAGTTTGGGAACTTGTGCCAAGACCCAATGACCATCAAATAATAGGCACCAAATGGGTTTTTAGGAACAAACTAGATGAAAATGGAATAATAACTAGAAACAAAGCTAGGCTAGTTGCTAAGGGGTATAATCAAGAAGAAGGAATAGACTATGAAGAAACGTATGCTCCCGTAGCTAGGTTAGAAGCCATTAGATTATTATTAGCTTTTGCTTGTTGTATGGATTTTAAACTTTATCAAATGGATGTCAAAAGCGCTTTTTTAAATGGCTATATTCAAGAAGAAGTTTATGTAGATCAACCTCCCGGTTTTGAAAATCATAAATTTCCAAAACATGTTTTTAAATTGAGAAAAGCCTTATACGGTTTGAAACAAGCTCCAAGAGCTTGGTATGAAAGACTCAGTAAATTTCTTTTAGAAAATAATTTCGAAAGAGGAAAGGTTGACACTACACTATTTATAAGGCGTAAAAATCATGACATTCTTTTGGTACAAGTTTATGTTGATGACATAATTTTTGGTGCTACAAATGAAAGCCTTTGTCAAGAGTTTGCTAAATTCATGCAAAAAGAATTTGAAATGTCCATGATGGGAGAACTTACCTTTTTCTTAGGATTACAAATCAAACAAACAAATGAAGGAACTTTTATTAGTCAAACAAAATATTGTAAAGAATTACTTAAACGTTTTGAAATGGATAAGGCAAATGAAATAGCAACACCAATGAGCACATCTTGCTATCTAGATAAAGATGAAAAGGGTAAGGACGTTGAAATAACTAAGTATCGAGGAATGATAGGATCCTTACTTTATTTAACTTCTAGTAGACCCGATATTATGTTTGCCGTATGCATGTGTGCTAGATATCAAGCTTGTCCTAAAGAATCACATCTCACCGCTGTAAAAAGAATTTTGAAATATCTTGTGGGTACTCAAAATGTTGGTTTATGGTATCCCAAAGGCGTTGAATGTAATCTTTTAGGATATTCCGATTCCGACTTTGCGGGTTGTAAGCTTGATAGAAAAAGTACTAGTGGCACATGTCATCTACTTGGTAGTTCCCTTGTTTCTTGGCATAGCAAGAAACAAGCAAGTGTTGCATTGTCAACGGCTGAGGCAGAATATGTAGCAGCCGGTAGTTGTTGTGCTCAAATTCTTTGGATGAGACAACAACTTCTTGATTTTGGTATTTCCTTGGAAAAAGTCCCCATTAAATGTGATAACACTAGTGCAATAAATATATCTAAGAATCCGGTCATGCATTCTAGGACCAAACACATTGAAATAAGACATCACTTCATAAGAGACCATGTTTTGAAAGGAGATTGTGTACTTGAATATGTTGAAACTTCAAAACAATTGGCGGACATTTTTACAAAACCCCTTCCAAAAGACCAATTTATAAATATTAGAAGGGAGTTAGGAATTTTGGAAATTTCCTAATTGATTTATTTTATCACACTTTCTTACTCTTTGAACAAAATTTTGCAAATCTTTAACTTGAAGATTTCCAACTCATCTTTTTCATAAAATTTTCATTTCCTTGAACATAATACCTTACTTTGTGATATACATACAAATTTGTAAAGAAAATTTATACTCACACTTTCAATAATCAACTTAATGCTCTACAAATCTCTTGTGTTATTTAAAGACCCCGTGGAGTCCCCATATATTTTAAACATATTTTGACACAAAGATAATCTCCTATATACAACGTGGTTCTCAAAAATAAATGGCAAATGACCTTTGATTTTCTTGACCTTCTTGTGCAACAAAATCATTGGCAACTTGCTAAATCCAAATCCTTGTATGAATCCCTCACTTCACAACCATCTAGTAACATGATTCTTCAAAATCGCGTAAAAATAGCTAGATGAATCGATTCCCATGAGACATTATGTGCCTATATGCTTTGAATGATTTCATAATGTATGTTGCATTGTCATCTTACTTCAAAATGTATGCATCTACCTTTAAGTTGTATATGTTTATAAGGAAATCTTTTTGATGATGCCAAAGGGGGAGAGAAATACATATTTCTTAAGGGGGAGAGATATATATAAGAAAGGGGGAGAAGATATACACTATCTAAATGGCATAAAAATATCTTGTAAAAGGTGAGAGATCTTTAAAGTGTTGAATGATTAAGGGGGAGATGATTAAGAGGGAGAGACTGTATTAAGGGGGAGAGACCGTATTAAGGGGGAGAGACCTTTTATATTAAATATTCTCTTGATAACTTGTGCCTTTAAATTCATAAACATAATGGTATCAAATTGTATGTGATAGGGCAAGTCATTCTTGCAATATATTTGAATTATTGTGATACTAACATCCCAAGAGATAAACATTTGTTGTCATCATCAAAAAGGGGGAGAATGTATTTTTATGTTGATGTAGGTTTTGATAATGACACAACAAATGAAGGATCAAACATAAATGATTAAGGACGAATTAATTATGTTTGATGTGGCATTTAAAATGGTTGATGTCTAAATTTGATAAAGGCATTTTAAGAAGCTCAAATTCGGTGAAATAAATTTATCAAAGTGCCTAAGGATCAAAGAATTGGAGCCATGATTGAACAAATATCAAAGAGGGCTAAAACGAGTCAAATATATTCATACGTTCCAAATTGCCCAGAATCTTCAAATTTTCATAAATAAATCAATTCATATTTCACATGAATAGATTTATTTAGTTCAAAATTTGAATTTCGAATTTTGAATGCTGACAAAGTTGCAAGAAACATGGAAACATGTATTCATTGAATCAAGGAGCATTGGAGACATAAATAGCAAGAATCAAGGTCAGGAAAGTTGTGCATGGAAACAAGGAACACAAAACATGGAATGTTTTGTGGATTTATGTTTCTGAGGAATTAAAAATTGGACAAATTACATGTGCCCTTGCCTATAAATAGAGAAGGAGTTGAAGGCAAAACTTGCACCAAGCATTTGAAGCATTTCCATTTGCTTTCTTCCTCCTCCATTCTCTTGCTCTTCTACTTACTCTCTTTATTCTTGATTGGCATATTTCTTGAGATTATTTTTGAGAGTTAATTTGTGGGAAGATTATATTTGTGTACTTAACTTGCATATCCTCTCTTTGAGAGTTACTATCTTGTGTAAGCTTTAAACTTGTATATCCACTCTAGTGAGAGAGTTTCCTTGTACACTTAAACACTAAACTTCATAGAAGCTTTGGGTTGGGTTTCAACCTTGTAATTGTGAGATTGAGAGATTGGGTGGGGTGCCCTTGTACTTGTGAGGATTGATTTCTTGAGTGTGGGACACTAGGAAGTTGCAATTGCTCAAAGTGTATCTCTAATCTACAATAGTGGAAATCCTCTAAGTGGGTTGCTTAGAGGCGAGACGTACACCGGCGTGGTGGAACTCGTATACATCGGTTTGCAAATCTTTCTTCCCTTAACTCATTTAATTTGTGCACTTAATTTGTTTGCTTAAATTCCTTGCTTTATTAATTTGACTAAGTGCATGATACATTAAGTTGAAACCTTTTTTTTTTTAATAACTTTGTTAAACTTGGACTTAAGCATTTCTTTTGAATCAATCTTTCTAAAGTCCCATAAATTACTTTGTAACTTAATTGATTCATTGTTCAAACTCTTTAAAGTTGTTATTAGTTTGTCTTGTGTATAACTTGTTGCTTCTTGTTATCTAATTTATTATCTTAAGTATACATAGTGACAAAAGAATCAATTTCAAGAGCATTCCAAAGAAAATTTTTAATACTCAATTCACCCCCCCTCTTGAGTAATTGAGGCCACTTGGTTAACAGTATGCTGGCTGCTTAATGAAATTACAAATAATCATAAACTCTTAACTAATTAATGTTTTTAACCATTTTCTTACATAAATAAAACACTTTTGAAATAATTAAATAAATTATAAATTATTATCAATTAATTGAATAATAAGGCTAAACTAATCACTTAAACAATGAATTAATTCAAATAAAAGGCAGAATAATTAAGTCTTTTCAAGACTTATCACCCGTAAATGTATATGTTGAGAGAAGATGTACATCTAGGTTTTGACCTAAAAAAGCAGTTAAAGATGACATGATTGCTCACCCAAAACCTATTAAGAATTTAAAGACTGTGCATATTTTTCTAAAGCTACACTAGCCCACCAAGATAAAAGAAATATTGTCACTCGATTTATAAGTAGCTCTTGTAAGTATACTTAGTGAAATATTGATTTGTTGACATGGTCGCCTAGTGACATGTTAGGGACAAATCCAGATGTCATGTGGCACTCGCTTGAAGTGGACCCAGGGATCCTCTCGGTAGCACACAAGAAAAAGAAACCCAAAGGAGACAGAGAAGTAGCCATTCAAGAAGAGGTAGGAACTCTCCTAGTGAAAGAGGTTCAATAGAAAGGGCAAATATCCAACTTGGCTTTCAAATGTTATGAGAAAAGTAAGTGGAAAATGACAGATGTGTGTTAAGTTCATGCCCTTCTTGATAACAAACATCAAGTCTTTAAGATAAAATGAGATTTATATTCAAAGAAATGAAGCATTGAAGATACTTGTTTCTGAATATCATACATTTAGGATGACTAATTTTTCATATATAATAGACTCTAGTTGTAACAGTAAATATTCGAAGAGATGTGTATGTAAACTGAACAAATTATTAATGATATACGTAATAAGTTTACATAGAGATTACAAAGAGAAAAATATATATATATATAGACTACATAATATTTTTCCTTTAACTAAGACATTTTTTACTCTTAGACACATATTCTCCTCCTTTTGTAATCAACAATAAGAGGGACATCATCGAGACTTAGCAGTCTTAAAAGGTGTAAGGAGACATTGTGTAACAGAAGCAGAAATCATTTGGGATATGGAGGCAAACACCAAAAGCAAACGACTAACTTGTTTACAAAAGAAGAAACGGTTGTCTGTAAGAATGAAGGAAGGAAAACAAATAGAAGGAGGAATGATGGTTGTTGTTGGATCCCAGAAGAATGGATGAGTCTGTTTGATTCTACCAGCATGGCTCCAAAAATTTTAAACATTAATCAGAAGTCCAAAAAGTTAAGCAGGAGATGTGTTGAACTCTTGATCTCTTTCCTAACAATAATGGGACCATAACAATCCTCTTGTGTGACCATCTGGAGAGGGGTCTACACGAAGCACCTTCAGGATGTCATCAGAAAGACGTTTTGGAGTCTACACGTACCATTTTGGAGCAAAGGGAGTAGAAATCCAAACATTCTCTTTCATCTTATTGGTGATTATTTATTGGTTCTTGGGCATGATCCGGTCTGGATGTACCAAAATGCAAGCCTCCAGCTTGGCAAGCATCTGATTCCAGGGCTTCATCGGAAGCTTGTGGTCTCTGAAATTTTGGTGATGTTCTTGTTGCATTTAGATAGCTTGAGTGTAGGCTTGGAATTCGAGTCGATAAAGGTGAGGGTTGGCTAGGAGTTTCTCAAGGGAAATGGGAAGGTGGAACCTATCCCTAGGGAAAATTTTGATACCACTTCCAGGGAAGAAGGTCTGCTTATTTACCTGGAGGTCACCTGGGGCATGGTATGGAAATGGACGACCAGGGAGTTGAAGGATAAGGGTGTAGGTTTTCTTTTTAGCTAAGGGGACAATTGGAGGTTGGTAAAATTAAATGTGGGGTGAGAAGGTGATTTTAGGGTAAAGAGGTCTGGATACTGAGGGAATGGGTATGGTAGGCTTAAATGTAGGTTAAGACCTAGTGGTAGCCTTTTTAGGTTTGGATTTGGGTTTGGGTTTGGGTTTGGGTTTAGGTGCAGCTGGTTTAGATTTAGGTGATTTAGGAGGTGTAGATGGCTTAAGTACAAATAGTTGAGGTTGAGAGGGTTTAGATGGGGTGACTATAGGTTGAGGTTTAGGTTGAGGAACAGAAGGGGTAGGAATAAATATTGGTGGGGGAACAGATGGTTTAGAAAGGTTCAGTTCAGTTACCTTGGGTTTAGTTCTTGAACAGCAGGAGTTGTAGCAGGTGTCTGTACCTGTGCTTGAGCAGAGGTCTTGGCCGAGGCTTGCTCAGAGGTCTTAACCGAAGACCCAAACGACTTCTTCTTCTGAACTATAGAAGTTTTAGGCTTCTTCTTGGCAGAAATATCTTCTTTATCTTTCTTCTTCTTTTCTTCATCCCTCAAGGCGTTCCTTTGAGCCTTGTCTGATTTATACATGTCGTAATTGAGGTTGTACAAATCAATCCAAACATACTTGGTCCATTTTGACACATTTACATCAGGGAATTTGTCACAATAGTAGCGAACAAAGTGAATATATCACTTCTTGAAGGGAATTTTGATATAGTTCTTGAGAGAAGTGAAGTATGGATCATAGGAACTTTTGGAAGAAGAAGTTGAAGAGGCAGGTTAAGCCCTTTTGGCAGTAGCAATAGTAGTCTAAGCTTGAACAGACTTATTTTTATTCAACACTTGCCTAATGGGCATTTCATCATCTAAGGCAGAGGATGCACGGACTGGTTCAACAGGAGTGTCTTATGATCTATTCCTTGTTATTAAGGAGTTGTAGAGTCTAAAGGTTTAGGTTCTCTTTCAGGTAGCATAATACCTGCATCATCACACTCTAGATCGCTAATTTCTTGTCAGTCTTTGTTAGATCATCAAATCTTACATGCATTGATTCCTCAATGGTTTGAGTCCTTGTGTTAAAGACTCAGTAAGATTTGGACGTATTTGAAAAGACCATGAAAATACCTTTATCACACTTTAAGTCCAACTATCCAAGTTGATCTCTTGTGTTTAGGATATAGCATGTGCATCCAAATGGATGAAAATATGATATATTGGGTTTTCTTCCTTTCCACAATTCACAGGGAGTCTAATTCAGTATTAGTCTGATAAAGACTTTGTTTTGAATATAACAAGAAGTGCTTACAACTTCAACCTAAAAATATTTTGGTAAATCATTTTCACAAAGCATGGTTCTAGTCATCTCTAACAGACTTCTATTTTTCCTTTCCATAACACCATTCTGTTGAGGTGTTCTTAGAGAAGAAAATGTGTGATAGATGTCAGTTTTGTTACAAAACTTTTCAAAAATTTAATTTTCAAATTCTCTACCATGGTCACTTCTTATTGTACCAATGTAGACTCCTTTTTTAGACTGGATTTTCTTATAGAAAGTCTTGAATACTTGTGCAGACTCATCTTTGTGGGTTAGGAAATAAACCCGCATTATTCTGGTGAAGTCATCAATAATAACAAAATCATATCTCTTTCCAGCAGGACTTTGGATTTGAGATGGTCCAAAATAGCTTAAGTGGTCTGGTAGTTGAAACAACATCTTTGTTTTTAAAAAAAGTTTTGTATTGTTTCCTTTTTTGACATGCTTCGTAGGGTTAGGTTCCATTGAATAAAATTATAGGAAGTCTCTTAGCTAACCCTTTTATATTGATTTTTGAAATATGTTTCAAGCTAACATGTCCAAGCTTCTTGTTTTAGATCCACTTTTCTTCAGGCGAGGAGAAGAGACAAGTTACATTTTGATTGTTCAGTTCACCCAAATCAACCTTCTAAAGGTTGTTATGACTGTTGGCTGAGAAAAGAGTAGTTCCATCATGGTTGATGATAGTGAACTTTTCTCTATCAAAAGAAACTTTTTAACCATTGTCGCAAAATTTACTTATGCTTAGTAGGTTATGCTTTAGACCCTTAACAAAATAAACATTTTCAATTATTGGAGAAGGAATGTTACCAACTTTGCCAATCCCAGTTATTCGACCAGAATGGTTTCCTCCAAAAGTAACTTTTCCACCTTCAAACTATTCCAAGTTTAGGAACATAGACCTTTTGCCTCTGATAAGTGTTGATTAAACATTGATTTCAAGACTCATTTGAACTAATTTTGTAAAGACTTGAGCTAAATTAATGAATTATTGAAGGAAGTGAGCATGAATCTTTTAAGTAGTGATGGATAGGTGTATAAAAGAAATATTATGTTAAAACTCTTGGAAAGTTGCAGGAAATTCAACAGGAAAGCAGGGCAAGCTTAAGCTTGAGCAAGCAAGCTTAAGCGTGAAAAATCAAGCTTAAGCTTGAGCAGGCAAGCTTAAGCGTGAAAAATCAAGCTTAAGCTTGAGCAGGCAAGCTCAAGCGTGAAAAATCAAGCTTAAGCTTGAGCAGGCAAGCTCAAGCGTGAAAAATCAAGCTCAAGCGTGAAAGAGCAAGCTCAAGCATGAAAGAGCAAGCTCAAGCGTGAAAAAGGAAGCTCAAGCGTGATCGGGAGCAATTGAAGACAGCAAGCTCAAGCTTGAACAACCAAGCTTAAGCTTGAGCAAGCAAGCTTAAGCTTGAACAAGTTGGAGAGCATCAGGACCCCTCACGCTTGAGCGTGAACACTAGGCGCTTAAGCGTGGAATGATAAAAATGGAAGCCTAAGCGTGGATTAAGCGTGGGCAAGCGTGAAGTTGGACAAGGAAGGCCACGCTTGAGCGTGGCTGCAGTGGTTTAAGCGTGAAACATTTAAATAGTATCAGGACCCTTCACACTTGAGCGTGACCATCAAGCTCAAGCGTGACTCATACAGCATGGGTCTCTTAATTCTTTATTCACCAATGATGCGATGCCAACTCACCCACTTTCTTGTGTTTCTACAAGTCTCTGAAAGATGTTGCATGGGTTCTATGCAAGTTGGCAAGGGAAGCTGAACCATAACTCCTATAAATCAAGCTACAAACAATCTCACAGAGATATCCATCCCTGTAATCCCCTGTATTTTCCTTCACAATCCAACCTTTTCCATTATCTTTTGTATTTATATTTTGAGGGTGAAAATGCAAAGCATGAGTAACTAAACTCCCTTATGGGATTGGCTGTAATCCATTCAACACTGAAGTAATGCTATTGTAAGTTTTTATTTAGTAATGAGATTTGATAAGTTTCTGTATTTCCTTCTGTGTTTAATGCCTGAAAGTACTTGATCACTATTTTCTTGTTTTAAGTTTTCTCAAGTATGCTGGGAAGTGACTTTTGAAAGCAGATCCGAAAGAAATACTTGTTGTGAGTAGGTAGCCAGGGATGGCGTCTAACGCAATAAACGTCAAAACAATCGATCGATAATGCTGGGATGATTTCAAAATGACTGAGGGATCAGCGGTTTGAAATCATTCTTATGAATTTTGTAGTCGAGGGATCGATACAAATGACTTTGATTGTGACGTAGAAATTATCTTTTTGATTTACTTATATAAAAACTTATGCAGCTTACAGAAGGTGAAGATGTGATGAAGCCAATCCCTGTTTTACAAAACTGATTTTTCCAACACTGTCATCTTTTGCAGAATTTCACTCTCTGTTATTTATTCACTTTCTTATTCAACATCTTTCAAAACAAAACAAAAACCAAAACATTCTGCCAAATCAATTCAAAACTAAGATCTTCATTCTAACACCTCCTCAGTGGAACGACAACTATACTATATTACAACTTCTGTGTTTAAACTTGGCACATCCACTGCATTGAGTTCATATTATACAAACTTGATTCTCTTTCAGTGAACTCTTCATTCCAATATCTCAAAAAAACATCAACAAGTTTTGGCGCCGCAGCCGGGGAGGTGATTTGAGTTTGAATATTTTAGCATTGAATTGACAAGACAGTGTAAATAAATTTGTTTTCAATTTGTTTTTATTTATTTATTTTTTTTTGTGTAGTAACTTTGCTATTTTGAGTACTTGATTTATGATCTTGAGAGGACAGGGTACAAAAGAACAAATTGCATTTGATCCAGAGATAGACAGGTTCCTCAAGAAAATCAAGAAAGCCAAGCAGAACTTCCACGTAGGACAAACTTCCTCTGATACAATGGATGTCAACAGCAACAATCAAAACCCACCAAGGAGAACACTTGGAGACTATGCTTTACAACAAGGGCCAAGACATTTCTCAAGCATTGCAATTCCAAACACTGTCAGAGCACTAGAAATGAAACCAGCATTTCTTAGTTTGATTAGTTCACACCAATTTACTGGAATGTCAAGTGAAGATCCGTATACTCACTTGGCCACATTCTATGAATTGGTTGGAACCATGGGATTTAACCAAGATGTTATTGATGCTGCATATTTAAGACTATTTCCTTTCTCTTTAGCAGGAAAAGCAAAGGAGTGGTTACAATCTCATCCAAATCAAAGTTTAAATAGCTGGAACATAGTTGAAGAAAAATTTCTACAAAGGTTCTTTCCTCCATCTAGATTCATCAAGGCCAAATCAGATATTACAACATTTAGACAAGGCCAAGATGAACCTTTTTGTGAGGCATGGGAATGCTTTAAATCACTGCTCAGAAAATGCCCAAACCATGGACTTGAAGATATTGCACAGCTTAATATTTTTTACAGTGGTTTAAGGGCTGACACTAAAATGATTTTAGATGCAGCAGGAGGAGGAACAATGATGACAGTGGATGCTGACCAAGCCACAAGGATAATAGAAGCTTTATCCTCAACAGACTACCAAGCTCAACATGATCGTCAGCAAGTTCAAAGGAAAGGGGTCCTTGACTTAAACACCACAGATGCCATTTTAGCACAGAACAAAATTCTGACCCAACAATTAGAAGCATTGACCAAAAAGATATCCAATCTTCCACAACAATTACATGTAGTACAATCATCACAACCAGGACAACAACAAATGCCTGCAACATGTAACTTTTGTGGAGGAGATCATCTCAATGAGAACTGTGGCTCACAAGAAGCAACTGTATACTTCATGAACAACCAAGGAAGGTCTGGTAATTTCAATTCAAATTTTTCTAACCAACCATTTCAAGGATGGAGAAGTAACCAAAACCAAGGCCAAGGATGGAAGCAAGAGCCCAGCTCTTTAAATAAACCATATCAAAATAATGGTCCTTTTTTGGTGGAGAGAACTTCTAGATTAGAGGACACCTTGGAAAAATTTATACAAACTTCTTTAGCAAGTCAAAAGAACAATGAAGCATCGCTTAGGAACTTGGAAACACAATTGGGACAACTAGCCCGACAACTTGCTGAGATACAGAAGCCTCAGTATGGAGCAAACACAGAAACAAACCCAATAGAGCATTGCAAGGCTGTGACCACACTGACTGAGGAAATAACCAAGGAAGAAGATGGACATGATACTATCATCTCTGAAGCAGTACCTCATAACACTAAAGATCCAGGGAGTTTTTCTATTCCTGTTACTATTGGAAATCTTTCAAAAAGTAAAGCTTTATTAGATCTTGGTGCTAGTGTAAATTTGATGCCATTATCCACACTTAAAAGTATAGGGGATTTTTCAGTAAAGCCAACAAACATGACTTTAAAAATGGCAGATCAATCAATAAAAACCCCTTATGGTATTGCTGAAAATGTTGAGGTCAAAGTTGATCAATTTGAATTTCATGAGAATTTTGTTGTCATAGATATGGAGGAAGATCCTGAAGTTCCTCTAATACTGGGGAGACCATTCTTGAAAGCAGCCAAAGTCATCATAGATGTGGATGACAGAAAAGTAAAAATTCGAGTGCAAAAAGAACAAGCTGATTTTGCTATTGAAGGTGCACTTGAAAAACAGAATGGAAGAAAGCCAAGGCCTGACTTAGGCAAGGAGGTGGAAAAACTCAACACTCTCATCCACCAGCTCCATGATCCATATTGAAAAATCTATCAGGCGTCAAGCTAATGACGTTAAACAAAGCGCTTATTGGGAGGCAACCCAATCCTTTATGTTTTCCTTTTCATCCTGTTGATTTTACATTGCGCACACTTCATTTTCATGTTTTCCTTTTAAAGTCTCATAATTGAAGTTCTTTTATAGTAGGTCACTCATCAACCCATTCCAAGTGTCAAACACTGATAGAAAGCATGCACCCTTAAGCTTGATTATGCACGCTTAAGCGTGAACTATTCAAGGGATCAAGCGTGATAGCATATGCTTAAGCGAGAAAACTGTGGCAGTATCAGGGTTATGCATGCTCAAGCGTGATAACATTCGCTTAAAGCGACCAAGGAAGAGTGGGTTCTATCTTGAATTCGCTCAAGCGAATAAATTTAGAGCTTAAAGCGAGGAAGGGAAATTCAAGCATCAGGTATGCTCACGCCTAATCTCGCATATGTCACGATTAAGCGAGCCAAGGTAAGCCACCCATTGCTTAGATCACGCTTAAGCATAAGGATCAAACTTCAAGCGTGGAAACATTACAAAAGAAGTTCCAAAAATTTCAAACCCGACTTCGCTTAAGCGTGGCCTTTCTCGCTTAAGCGAAGATCTCTTAAAGCCAACAATAACTGCCATGCTTAAAGCAAGGAAATTCACGCTTAAAGCGTGGAAATAAATAGCATCAGGTACCAATCTTGCATATATCACGCTCAAGCGAAGCCATTTTTCTCATCTCACGCTTAAACGTGAAATTTCCAAGTCTAAGCGTCCCCACCTGATGCTGTTTTTAAATTTTGAAAAGGGGCCATTATTTCAGATTCTGTAACCGCACCTCATGTTAACTCCCCATGTACTCTCATTCCCTTCTCTCTATGAGTTTTTATTTAGCATTATAACTGCATTACATTTCTCAACTCACTCATGGTGCAATATGTTTTTCTTCTACATTGAGCTTTCTCATTGGAAGCAAGTTTGTAGCCCACATTGCTTGGCCTGGGGACAGGCCTTCTTTCTTAGGAGGGGTGAGACTTCATAGGCTGGACCAGGACCCTCCTCAAAAGGGCCTTCAGTAAGGGAACAGGAGACAGAGGATGACTCTTCTGAGGATGAGTGATGAGTTTACTGCTTTAGTTTTTAATTGCTTTAGTTTACTTTGAGTTGGTTTTCTTACTGCAGCATATTTTGAAATTTTTTTAAATTTTCATGCTTTTGGTTGATTGTTTTGATGCAAAGTCACATGTTTAACACATAAAAAAAAAGTTTTGAAAAACCCAACCAGGATTTACAACTTTTGTTTCAAGAAAAGATTCTGAGTTAGCAATTATTTTGAGGCAATAACATTAGTTTTGAGAAGGAAAATTAACTGATTTAAGACCATGAAAATGAAGGAAATGAACCATTAAAATTTGTTTGCATGCTTGAAACCCTTTTAGAATATGGAAGTATGCCTTATAAACCGGTGAGAAGGGAGAAATTTAAACACTGAGAGTCTCATTAGAATTTGCTAAGTTTGCATTGCCTAATTTTCTGATTAATAATATTTTTCATAAGAAATTAAGCAAGGAAAGGATAAAGGAAATTTTGCAAATAAAATATCCCAGAGCCAAAAAGCTACCCTAAAGTATGCCCTATTCCTTGGTAGCCCACTTTTGAACAAAAATTTTATTCTATAAAAACACCCTAACCCAAGCATGAGAAATAAAAATCCTACCTTATCAGCATGCTTAAATTTGATAAGAGCATAAAATAGTTTTGACCAAAAGAGTCATGAAAGAAACAGAGGAAGAAAAAGAAAATGCTAAAAACAGTAAGTTTTCCAGAGATTCAAACAGAATTAGAGAACTAGAAAAAGAAAAAGAAAGAATTCTGTAGCTCAAAAAGGAAGAAACCTCATAAACTTTGAAAAGTTTCATAATTTATGCTCTTCCTTATGCATGCATTTTGAACTCAAAGAAAAACCAAGAATTCTTGTTAGCCCAGCCTCATTACAACCTTGAAAGACCTTTTTGATCCTTGCTGCTCTTATGATTTGATTTTGATTGGAAATGACTGGTAATGTTAATTAGGCAGTTCTTATGATGAATGTACGACACACCTGGTGAGAAATAATGAGAAGTTCCTTATTCTTAATTGGTTACTTGCCTTGTGAAAAATTGAGTGGTGCATTGTAATTCAAAGGATTGGTATTAAGGATGTTATTTGCCTTAAGTTAAATTGAGATTATTGTCTTTCAAAATTTTGTCTGCAACTGAATCTGATCTTATTGAATGCTTGAATTCCCTTTAAAAACTTCTTTTGCTTGAGGGCAAGCAAAAATCTAGGTTGGGGAGAGTTTGATAAGTGTTGATTAAGCATTAAGCATTGATTTCAAGACTCATTTGAACTAATTTTGTAAAGACTTGAGCTAAATTAATGAATTATTGAAGGAAGTGAGCATGAATCTTTTAAGTAGTGATGGATAGGTGTATAAAAGAAATATTATGTTAAAACTCTTGGAAAGTTGCAGGAAATTCAACAGGAAAGCAGGGCAAGCTTAAGCTTGAGTAGGCAAGCTTAAGCTTGAGCAGGCAAGCTTAAGCGTGAAAAATCAAGCTTAAGCTTGAGCAGGCAAGCTCAAGCGTGAAAAATCAAGCTTAAGCTTGAGCAGGCAAGCTCAAGCTTGAAAAATCAAGCTCAAGCGTGAAAGAGCAAGCTCAAGCGTGAAAGAGCAAGCTCAAGCGTGAAAAAGGAAGCTCAAGCGTGATCGGGAGCAATTGAAGACAGCAAGCTCAAGCTTGAACAACCAAGCTTAAGCTTGAGCAAGCAAGCTTAAGCTTGAACAAGTTGGAGAGCATCAGGACCCCTCACGCTTGAGCGTGAACACTAGGCGCTTAAGCGTGGAATGATAAAAATGGAAGCCTAACCATGGATTAAGCGTGGGCAAGCGTGAAGTTGGACAAGGAAGGCCACGCTTGAGCGTGGCTGCAGTGGTTTAAGCGTGAAACATTTAAATAGTATCAGGACCCTTCACGCTTGAGCGTGACCATCAAGCTCAAGCGTGACTCATACAGCATGGGTCTCTTAATTCTTTATTCACCAATGATGTGATGCCAACTCACCCACTTTCTTGTGTTTCTACAAGTCTCTGAAAGATGCTGCATGGGTTCTATGCAAGTTGGCAAGGGAAGCTGAACCATAACTCCTATAAATCAAGCTGCAAACAATCTCACAGAGATATCCATCCCTGTAATCCCCTGTATTTTCCCTCACAATCCAACCTTTTCCATTATCTTTTGTATTTATATTTTGAGAATGAAAATGCAAAGCATGAGTAACTAAACTCCCTTATGGGATTGGCTGTAATCCATTCAACACTGAAGTAATGCTATTGTAAGTTTTTATTTAGTAATGAGATTTGATAAGTTTCTGTATTTCCTTCTGCGTTTAATGCCTGAAAGTACTTGATCACTATTTTCTTGTTTTAAGTTTTCTCAAGTATGCTGGGAAGTGACTTTTGAAAGCAGATCCAAAAGAAATACTTGTTGTGAGTAGGTAGCCAGGGATGGCGTCTAACGCAATAAATGTCAAAACAATCGATCGATAATGCTGGGATGATTTCAAAGTGACTGAGGGATCAGCGGTTTGAAATCATTCTTATGAATTTTGTAGTCGAGGGATCGATACAAATGACTTTGATTGTGACGTAGAAATTATCTTTTTGATTTACTTATATAAAAACTTATGCAGCTTACAGAAGGTGAAGATGTGATGAAGCCAATCCCTGTTTTACAAAACTGATTTTTCCAACACTGTCATCTTTTGCAGAATTTCACTCTCTGTTATTTATTCACTTTCTTATTCAACATCATTCAAAACAAAACAAAAACCAAAACATTCTGCCAAATCAATTCAAAACTAAGATCTTCATTCTAACACCTCCTCAGTGGAACGACAACTATACTATATTACAACTTCTGTGTTTAAACTTGGCACATCCACTGGATTGAGTTCATATTATACAAACTTGATTCTCTTTCAGTGAACTTCTTCATTTCAATATTACAACAACACACCATCAAGATACGTTCATCAGCCTCCCATGTAATGCGAGCACCCATTGTCCAGATACCAGAAGTATTGCTTTGCTTTTGTCCTTAAGCACATCAGAAATAGGAATAATCATTGCCTTTTGTACTCAGAACTTTTTGGGTCCTATACGGTCAGTACTTTTTGCATTTTTCCTTTTTCTTTCTAAGCAATCTTGAACCACATGACCATGCTTCTTGCAATAGTTGCATTTAGCATGCTTATGCTTAGATTGAAAAGATGAAGAGGGAGAACTCTTTTCTTTGGAATCAGTTCCTTCAACATACCCCAAACCAGGCCTTTTGGAACTTCCTTTTGATCTTCCCATAAGTATTATACAAATTATCAATTCCATTTACAAATTTGGCCAGGTCTATAGTAAACGTGCTTACTTCTTGTTGAAGAGACTTGATTTCCTTGTCTTGAGAGATACAACGAGTGTCTGAACTATTTAGTTTAGTTTTCAAAAAATAATTTTCCTTTTTGAGCTTAAATATCTCTTCAAGGTGCATCTTTTCTTTCTCATCAAGCTCCTAAATAAGTTCTTGATCTAAATCCTTTTTCTCCAGTTCAGATATAGTATCTTCATATAAAGAAATATTTTCAAATTGTTTCTTTTTCAATACTTTATGATGGTTGTTAGACTTAGAAGGAGGGGTTGAATAAGTCTGAGACTTTTTTCATGGAAAATATAAAACAAATGATATAGGTAATCAAACAAATAACGAATAAAAAATCAACATAGAGAGTTTATACTAGTTCAATTCTAACACAAGTTATGTTCAGTCTCTTCTAACTTGAAGGATTTCCACTAAATCTCCTTTACAATAACAATACTAGACTAGTGCCACAAGTATTCTTGACTACAAAAACTTCTGAGTTAACCCAAGTATTCTTTCAACAAGCCACTCCTGGCTTAACCCAAGTATTCTTTCGAAAGCCTCTTTAGCTATAGTGTTTCCAAAAAAAACACACTCTGGCAACACACTAGACTTTTACAAGGTTTAAGTATGAATATAGATCACACTTGAAACTTAGTACTTAATAGATATACAAGAGAAATTTAAGCACTAAGTTATGACACAAGACCAGAGTCTGCTAAAAGCAGAATAGAACAAAGAGGGTCTTTGTTTTACAAATAAGAGAATTGAAATTAAGAATTTTGCAAGCTTGGAAGATTTATGGCTCTTGTTATATTTGAGATGTTTGAATGTTCTTGGTTTATATAGAATCTTGAGAATATAACCGTTACTGCTTCTTGAGAAGAGATATAGACGTTGGAAATCCTTTGAAGGTATTTTGCCTTAAGCTTCTTGTTACCAGACCTTAAAGATAAACTCAATGAGGGGGTCTGGTACAAACGTCTTTAGCTTTTTCATAAAAACGGTTTCTCATGCATTTCCATGCATAAACCATTTATAAACCAATTCTTGATTGAGAGACAAGTTGCTTTCTGAAATATTCTGACAACTGTTTCTCAGTTTGAACTTGTTCTTTATGTTCTTTGATGATAAGCACGCAAAAATGATAAGAGCATAAATCCCAATGCATCACCAAAATAGAATTCAAAAACGTTGAGAATAGCTTCTTCGAATAAAATGCTTTTATTAGACTTTTGATATTCTGCCAGACTTTTGAGAATGCTGATACTCCCTTTTTGTTTTCATAACATAATACTCGTATCCTGAAATTACTTAGGCATATAGAAATACATTATTAACAGGATAGACTTTAATTTTTGAGAGAAAATACTTAATGAAAGATATAAACAAATTTAGGAATATAGAGTTTGCGGTATGGTCCAATCGGACTTAAAAATTCTTTTTCATCTAGAGTTTTTCTTAACAATCTTCCCCTATTTGTTGATAACAAACATCAAGTCTTTTTGTAAGCAAAGTCTGTAATTCAGGGAGAATAAAATAATAAGTGACAGTAAGATATATAAATAAATAGGAATAAATAAAAATAATATAATTCTTCATTAATCGAAAAAGATATTGCATAACATTTCATACAAAAAAATACATCATACAAGACATTACTTTACACAAAAGACTTGTAAATCTTCTCTCCCTTTTGTAATCAACAAAAAAGGGACATCACTAAGACATGAAAAGCAAATCATGGTTCACAGAGGATGTAAAAAGAGGTAAAGTAATAGAGGAGACAACAATGAAAAGTCGAGTCTGAAAGACAAAAAGAAAAGGTGAAGTAAAAGTAATTAAAGAGGGCTAATAGAGAAAGATAGGATTGTAGGAAGAAGATAAATAGGAATAGGAAGGTTCTTCTTGAAAAGTCTAGAGATAGTGGCACCAAAGAGCATCAGTGTGAGCTTCGGTCGGTGTAGGAGCAGTCCAAAGACTCTTAAGAGTAGTTGCTGAAAGCTGCTTGGGCTGATAGAGGCCCTTGTAGTGAGGCTTGTACTTTAGAGGCATGGGTTTCTTCAATCTACCTAGAGAAATCCACTTAGCATGAGGAGGTTTGAGAGGTACAACAAATAAGATCTTTTTCTAATGGGTAGTAACAAGATAATTATTGATGGATACATCATCTAGAGAGACAAAACCATGTTTCAAGTCTCTAGCAATAAAAGCTTGCTCAACTTGAAGCGCATAAAACATTCCAAGATCATCATTTGAGAATAGGTCTGGGAAGCAGAGAAACTTTTCAATGGGAAGAGGGGGATAGCGTTTGGGGGTAGAGGGTCAAATATGGAGTCTGCGAGGGTTGAAGTTAGGATTATGAACAATAACATAGTTATAAGGGTTGGTATAGCCAGGGTCAGTAGGGTCAAGAATAGGTTTATAAAAAACATATTCAAGTAGTGTGGGGTAGCGTTTATAAAGAGAGGGAAGTCTAAATTTATAGATAATAGTAGAGATGGCAGGGCAAAGAATAATGGCTAGGGAAGACGGGGTCTGGGGTAAGGAGAGAGGTACAATGGAAAAAGGAATGGGCTGAGGAGAGGAATAGGGTAAAAAGGAATCAGAGGCAATAGAAGGTAAAGGTTCAGACCTTGATGTTTTGGAACATTTCACATGGGAGGCTGATCGTTTGCACTTGAGAGAAACTTTGAAAGCATTAGTATTACTTCTGTAGAGGCCAACTGTGGCATAGAATTAATTTAGCCAATCTAGATATTTCCAGTTGTGAACCTTAGACTGGATTAGTCTTCAAGTATCCACGGATGAATATGAGATAGTGAGAGTAAGATGGGTAACCACCACACTATTGAAAGATGTCATGGTTGTCAACCGTAACATGCTGATATTCATCACAAAACTCAATAAACTTGGCACTCCAGGCTAAGGTGTCCTAACTTGCAACTAAAATTTTTGGATGTAGAAAAGTGAAGACATATATAAACAACTCAAATACTTTATCACTACAAAGTTTCTTCAAATGAGATTCAAAAGAAAGGCAGAATAATGGAGGCGTTAAGGTCTGTTGAGCCTTAAGGGGAGCAGAAGCCTTGACACCTTTCTTAGTACCAGACTTTGTCTTTGCTGAGCGCCGTTGAATTTGACCAATAGGAAGATGATCATCAGAATCTTAGGATCCTTTGGTGTTGTAGAAACAGGATTCACAGGAAGGTCTAATGCTTGAACAGGAAATAAAGAAGGGGCCATCTGACAGGGTTCCACCTTAAGAAGAGAGTTTGATTCGTTGAAGGATTCATCAGACACATCAAGGACTAATTTCCTGACCTTTTTACTAGAACGAGAGCACTAAGAACGCTGAAGAGTAGACCCAGACCATTTCTTGGAAGGAGTAGACTTTCTTTTCTGAGGATAAGCCAGGGAAGTACCTTGAGGTTGATCTATTAGAGGAGAGAAAGTGGGCAACTTGCTGACCATCAAAGAGGGAGTGACGAGAACTTTTATCGTGTCAATTTGCATATTTTTAAGTGTAAATGTCTTCATGAGAACACCAGGGTAGGGAATCTTGTTCTGCTTCTTGCCAATAGAAGACATTAGATAAGTCATAATCACTGACCTTTTCTTTCATAAGCATATGATACATGCAGAACTTGTCGACCTTGCTCACTATGTCTTTTACACCTTTCTTAGGGCAAATGACTTATTTCATTACAAGATGTAACATCTTGACCTTGGGAAGAAGAAAGCTAAAGACTAGCTTGGCTGGGTGCTTAGCTCCATATAGCATTTCATTGATCTCTAGAGACGAGACAACATTATACTTAAAATGCTCACTAAAGGCTTCACCAGCATTCAGACAACCAGTAATAGTGGCGATAATATCTTCAGAAATCTCAATAGATTTTCCTTGAAGCTTCCCGAGGACAATGAACTAAAACTTGTCCATAGATACTGTCTGCCAGAAATTCAGAACCAGAGATGGTGAGTAAGGTGTTTGGTCGAGACAAAACTTTGTCAAACCAATTCCATCTAGCTCAACAGAAATATCACGCCCATCCAGTTTGTGCTGCCTTAGATTGAAGACCGAAGACTCAACAATGTCAGATGCTTTGAATGCCATTTCTTAAAGGAGCAAAGAAGAAGAAAGGGTTTGTAGAAACAAAGGGTGAAAGAAGTTTTTCAAAAGAGAAATTGAAGGGGGAAGAAAAAATGGTTTGTGAAAAGGATGGAAAAAGTGTAAGTGAAGAGACACAAATAAATAGGGTGAAAAACTGACCACAAAAGTGGAGAGAGAAAACACATTTTAAATGGTTATATAAAAAGGTGATAACTACTGCCATGTTGTAAAAAGTGAACAAAAAAATCTCTCAAAAAAATTTAAAAGTCAAGTATGAAGTAAAGCAAGATACACTATAACAGACATTTCATACAACAGACTTATTAAGTAATTATTTTTCATATTTAAATTTTGCTTAATAAAATCAAACCCGGCCTCTGCCAGAGGCTTAGTGACGATGTCTACCCATTGATGGTCTGTGTCCATAAATCTCAAGTCTAGAATTCCCTTTTATACGTAGTCACGAATGAAGTGATATTTTACTTCAATGTGTTTTCCTTTAGAGTATTGAATAGGGTTCTTAGAGAGGTTTATTACATTGGTATTATCACAGAATACTAGAATTTCTCCTTCTTTGATAGAATAATCTTCAAGTTTGTATTTGATCCAAAGAAGTTGAGAGCAACATCTAATTACGGACATATATTCTGCTTTAGCCGTTGAAAGTGCAATGGAGTTTTGCTTTTTGTTGCTCTAAGAAATTAGATTTCTCCCCAAGAAGTGACATCCACCACTTTTGCTTTTTTTTAACTCTATCTCCTGCAAAGTCTACATCACAAAATCCAGATAGAGAGAAAGAGCCTGTTCATTTATAGAACAGCCCAAGGTTAGTGGTTCTAACAAGATATCTCAAAATCCTCTTCACAACAGACAAATGTGATTCCTTGGGATCTGATTGATATCTTGTACACATGCAAACATTAAACATTATGTCAGGTTTGTTAGATATAAGATACAGAAGTGAACCAATCATTCCTTGGTACAAGGTCCAGACCACTATTGTACCAGACTCATCTTTATTTATAATGCAGTTAGGATGCATAGGGGTACTCATAGCCTTAGCATCAGCTATTTTAAATTTCTTGAGTAACTTCTTTATGTACTTCTGTTGATGAATGAATATTCCATTACTAGTTTGTTGACTTTACAAGCCTAGAAAGAACTTAAGTTTGCCCATCATACTCATTTCAAATTTTGCTTGCATTATTTTAGAAAAATCTTTACACAGACTATCATCAGTAGCACTAAAAACAATATAATCCACATAAATCTGCACAACAATAAAGTGTTTCTTAGTGAAAAGGGTTATTTCAACTTGACCTCTAGTAAAGCCTTTTGAAATAAGAAAGGAATTGAGTCTGTTGTACCAAGCTCTGGGAGCCTGTTTTAGACCATACAGTGCTTTACTTAATTTTAAAATATGGATAGGAAGGGACATGTTTTCAAAACCAGGAGGCTATTTTACATAAACTTCTTCTTTAATAAAACCAATTAGAAGAGCACTCTTTACATCCATATGATATAATGTAATTCCTTTAAAAGTTGTAAATATAAGAAGTATTCTGATAGCTTTAAGTCTGGCTACAGGAGCAAAAGTTTTAGTGAAATCTATACCTTTTTGCTGATTATAGCCTTGAGCTACTAGTCTGGCCTTGTTCCTGATTACTTTTCCATCTTCATCAAACTTATTTCGGAATACCCACTTAGTTCCAATGATTCTTTTATCTCTGGGCTTAGGAACAAGTGTCCAAACTTTACTCCTCTGAAACTAATTTAATTCTTCTTGCATAGTGTCGCGACCGGGATCGCGGCGGCACGGCCGACCCTCAAAACGATCTTTTGGTTTGGTTTGAAAAGAAAAAACAGGGAGTCACCACCAATATTTTTAGGATAAAATATCGGGAAAACCTTTCGTTAAAGCACTGGTTATAAAAATCAAATTCCATGTTCGGGAGTCTAATTACCGGTGAGGAAGGTATTAGCACCTTACAACTGTCCGTTATAAAAATGGTTACCTCAATATGATAGCGCGCATTATAATTAACCCAATAATTATTTTAACTTCTTCATGAAAAGAAAGTATACGAGATGACAAAACATACAAAAATAAACAAAAATAAACGCGGAATATTTACATGAGATTAACGAGACGTCTCGTCTAAGTTAAACTCGCTCCTCTTCCTTTTTTTTAAATAGAAAAATAAAAATTGCAATAATAATGAGAATAATAATAATCATTACAACTTTTATGCTAGTCCAAATAAAATGTAAGAAGCACTCATTTTTTTTTGTTATATATTTATTACAAACCTAGGAAGGGGTAAAAAAGAAAAGAAAAGAAAATAACAGCAATTTATTTTAGTGGGAAAATAAAGTACCGAGTGAAAAAATGGAATTCTGAGTGAAAAGCTGAAAAACCGAGTAAAAAATGGAAAAACCGAGTGAAAAATGGAAAAACCGAGTGAAAAAGTGGAATGTCGAGTGAGAAAGTGGAATACCGAGTGAAAGATGAATACCGAGTGAAAACGGGGGCTGACCGAGGGAGAAGAGGGACGGTATTGGAGTTAATAGGAGAGGGACGGTGTTGGTGAGGATTTTTGAGGGGTGCTGGACAGTGTTGGGCTGAAAAGAGGGGCGGTGTTAGAGTTGATAAGAGAGGGACGGTGTTGGTGAGGATTTTAAAGGGTGTTGGACAGTTGGGAGAGGAAGAGTGAGGATAGTTGGGAGGATTTGTTAGGAGAGTAACAGTAGGGTTTTTTTTTGGGAAGAGAGGGATGGTGTTTGAGAGGAAGAGGACGGTTGAGAGAGGAAGAGAGGGGCTGTGTTGTACGGTGTTTTTTTTTAGAAGGGCCTATTGGTGCTGAGTGGGGGACGGTATTGAGAGGTTTATTTTAAGGGTGGTGTTGAGTGAGTTTTAGGAGAGAGGAGAGAGGGATGGTTTCGGTGGTGTGGGTGGAAAAGGAGAGAGGGACAGTGGAAGGAGAGGAAGAAAGGAGTGAGGGACGGTGTGGGAAGGAAGGAGGTCTTAGACAGTGAGAGGAAGAGGACGGTGGAATGGAAAGAGAGGGACGGCTGGGTATTAGGGTTTTCTCTAATGAAGGCTCCCTTTGAAGGCTTCAGGATCCTCTCTATTTATAGAGGTCCTTGACGCCCATAGCAGTGGCAAGTGGGGCTCCCCCTTTTGTCCTGCAGTCAGCCGCCCCACTTGATCAACATTGGATACAGCCTGGATGGAGTTGGTGGACACAGCTTGCACCTAGACAGCCATAGGGGTCGGCAGCTAGTGGGTCTCTCCTTTGTCACTTTGTCAGCCGCCCCCCACAAGTCAAAGATCCACTTGGATAGTGGAAATCTAAGTCAGCAAGGGCACTCGGTGGGAGTATGGGTCGGATTTTACCTTCTCTCCACAATCCGAGTGGAAAAGGTGCTGGTCTTCACTTTGCCTCCTGAATCCGAGTGGAAAAGGTCTGTTTTGTGCAGAAACAGAGTGAAGAATGACACAGAACCGACTGAAATGGTTGGAGTACGACTCAAAATTGGGTGAAAGATGACTCGGAATTGGCTAAAAGAATGGCTCGGAAATGGCTAAAAAGGATGACTCAGAAATGGTTTAAGTATGGCTCAGAAATTGGTGGAAATGGGCTTGGTGATGATTGGCCAAAAAGGGCTCGGGAATGGGTGAAAAGGATAGCTCAGAAATGAAACAAAGGTGACTCAGAAATTGAGTGAAAGGATTCACTCGGTGCTGACTGAAGAGTGGTTCAATCGGAACTGACCGAAAAGAAAATGACTCGGAATTGACTGAAGAGGGTTCACTCGGTGCTGACTGAAGAGGCATCACTCGGTACTGACTGAAGAGGCATCACTCGGTACTGACTGAAGATTCTTCATTCGTTGCTGACTTGAGATTCTTCACTCGGTGCTGACTGAAGAGTCTTCACTCGGTGCTGACTGGAGATTCTCCACTCGGTACCGGCTGGAGATTCTTCACTCGGTGCTGACTGAAAGAGTGGCTCGGTGCTGACTGAAGAGAGTACTCACTCGGCACCTCCTAAAATGTTTCACTCGGCAACGTGAAGGGAATTTAATCACTCGTAAAAACTTGTTCGGATTTGCTTGGGAGTTATTCAGTAGACTCTTTCTTCACTCGGAAATCTGACTAGCTTCTCACTCAGAATTTGGCACTCAGCTCCGACTGGCTTCTCACTCAGAATTGCCTTCTTCTCACTCGAAAACCGACCCTACTCACTCGGATGTGTTCATTCAGAGTCAGTTTTGTTTTTTAATCAGAAGGGTTTCAACCACCAATCAACTCGGAGTCGGCTTTGTTTTCAATCAGCACTTAGAACTTCTTTGAACTTCTTATTTTTTAGTTTTTTTCTCTTTCTTTTGAATTCGTTTCACTTGTGGATATCAATCGGACTAAAATAGGTGTTCACAGATGCCCCTCTTTACTTCTTTTTCATGAGAAAAGCATGAAGTTTCTTCTTGCTTTTGAAATGGAAAGGGAGTAAAGACGTGAACACCATGTCGAAATCACCAGGAATACCAGATGAGGGAGTAAACCTAGGAATTGACACTTGAATCACCTCCTTTTTTTTTTAAGAATTACCCTAGTATCTCGAGAAGCCTAGAATCCGAAGCTTTGGAGAAACATGAATGAACTGGGGTGTGCTTGGAAATTGTCTAGGTAGGGGATTTCTAAATCTATGACTGGAAAATAAACGGCGTAGGTATCTCCTCTCAGTGAACAACAAAAGTAAAGGTGAGGGTGTTGCCTTTCGGTTGACAGGAAAAGAAAAAGGTGAGGGTGTTGCCTCTCGGTTTACAGGAAAAGTAAAGTGTGCCATTTGTCCGGCGATTAGAAAGTAAAGGGGTACCATTTGATCGGCGACTGGAAGGAAAAGGGTGAGGGTGTTGCCTCTCGGTTGACTGGAAAGAAAAGGGTTGCCATTTGATCGGCGATAGGAAAGTAAAGGGGTGCCATTTGATTGGCGACAGGAAGGTAAAGGGGTGCCATTTGATCGGCGACTGGAAAGTAAAGGGGGGCCATTTGATCGGCGACAGGAAGGTAAAGGGTGAGGGTGTTGCCTCCCGGTTGACTGGAAAGTAAAGGGTGAGGGTGTTTCCTCTCGGTTGACTGGAAAGTAAAAGGTAAAAATTGGGGGAGCTAACAGGACGTCTCGTCCGAATTAACTCTCTGTACCTAAAAGCTTGGGGTGATGCCTCGACTTGCCATGACTGAAGCCTTTGATTGAAAGAGAATAAATCTGGGATGATGCCCCAGTTTGAGATTGTTTGAAAGAATCTTGGGGTATTACCCTTTGTTTGAAAGGAGGAGGCCTGGGGTGATGCCCCAGTCTTGGAAAAAGTGATCTGGGGGTCAACAGGACGTCTTGTCCAAATTAACCAAGATCTGGAGCTTTGGGGTGATGCCCCAATTTTGGAAAAGTGATCTGGGGGTTAACAGGACGTATCGTCCAAATTAACCAGGATCTAGAGCTTTGGGGTGATGCCCCATTTTTGGAAAAGTGATCTAGGGGTTAACAGGACGTCCCGTCCAAATTAACCGGGATCTAGAGCTTTGGGGTGATGCCCCAATTTTGGAAAAATGATCTGGGGAGATGCCCCTAGTTTGCAAGAAAGATCTAGGGAGATGCCCCAATTTGGAAGAGAGATCTGGGGAGATGCCCCAGTTTGGAAGAGAGATCTGGGGAGATGCCCCAGTTTGAGCTTTTTAGTGAGAGGAGCATGATGGGTGCTAGTTTGGTAATGGTGAACTCACTGGGGAAGGATAAGTCCTCTTAAGCCTGATCAAAGAAATATCCTGGTTGAGGGAGCTGAGTCCATTTTGCGGTTTTCCTCAGGAGAGATCTTTAGTCTATGTTCTACTGAAGTACGAACAATAGGTCTTGCTGAGAGAAAACTTTGGCGAATACCTACTTTTGGATGATGGATTTGGTGTCCCTTTGACAAAAGAGTGAGTTAGTATAAAAAGACTTACAGGTAAATCTTCCCTGACGACTGGCTTTTTAAGATAACTCATGGATGAAATAGAAAGATCCTCTGACTTTTGGCAAGCGTATTTAGCAGAGATAGTTATGCTTATACCAAGCGAATTCTGGCGCTAGGATGTATTTCGTTCCCCATAACTTTACGCTCTGTCGTTTCCAATTTCAAAAATTTATTTTAGGTAAAAACTTGTTTATTCATAAAATTTAGTCATGAACACATGTAGGAAGAAGGGTGACTTTTATTTAGCGCTAGGATGCATTCTGGCGCTAGGAGACTTTTATTTGCACTATCTTCTTGATATTTTTGTTGGCTGCCTCAACTGCTCCATTCATTTTCAGACGGTATGGAGAGGAGTTGTGGTGGGAGATTTTAAAGCTCTCGCAAAGCTCTTTCATCATTTTGTTGTTTAAATTTGTACCATTGTCCGTGATGATTTGGTTTGGTAGGCCATACCGGCATATCAGCTCACGCTTGATGAATTTGACTACAATTTTCTTCGTTACATTGGTGTACGAAGCTGCCTCCACCCACTTGGTGAAATAATCGATGGCCACTAGAATGAAACGATGACCGTTTGAGGCTTTTGGCTCAATGGGCCCAATTACATCCATACCCCACATTGAAAAAGGCCATGGTGCTGACAAGACATTTAAGGATGAAGGCGGTGCGTGAATGTGATCAGCATAAATCTGGCATTTATGACATCTCCGTACGTAAGCAAAATAGTCTGCCTCCATAGTCATTCAATAATACCCGGCTCTCAGGATTTTTCTTGACATGCCCATTCGTATGAGTTCCGAAAGATCCTTCATGGATATCTTTCATGATTTGATTTGCCTCAACGGTATCAACACACCGGAGGAAAACAGAATTGTAGTTCCTCTTGTATAGTACGTTACCACTCAATAGGTATCCTATAGCTAGCCTTCCCAAAGTTCGTTTGTCATTATCCGTGATGCCCTCAGGGTATTCTTGGCATTGGAGGTATCTTTTGATGTCATGATACCAAGGTTTGCCATCTAGCTCTTCTTCTATGACCTGGCAATGGGCAGGTTCTTGTCGTTTCTTTACCTCAATGAGAGGCACTTCGTAATCACTACTGACTTCGAACATAGCGGCTAGGGTGGCTAAAGCATCTGCCATTTGGTTGTCTTCCCGTGGAACATGATAGAAGGTAACTTCATCGAATCTTTTGATCATCTCCTTGATGTGAGCATGATAGGGAACTAGTTTACTATCTCTAGTTTCCCACTCATCCTTTAGTTGATGGATAACCAAAGCAAAATCTCCATAAACTTCCAGGATTTTTATTCCCATGTTCAGAGCTGCTTGCATTCCTAGAGAACATGCTTCATATTCCACAACATTGTTGGTGCAATCAAAACACAGCCGAGCGCAAATAGGGATAAATTCCTTATCAGGTGAGATCAGGATAACCCCAATTCCATGTCCCAGCGCATTGGAAGCCTCGTCAAATCTCATGATCCATCTGGTTTCCAGACCATCTTCTTCTTTGGAAAGAGCCAAGATATCCTCATCTGGGAAATCATGCCGTATTGGTTGGTAAGCCTCAATGGGTTGGTGTGCCAAGTAATCTGCTAGCGCACTCCCTTTAATTGCCTTTTGGGTGACATATGTTATGTCGTATTCCGTCAGTAACACTTGCCAACGGGCAATCCTCCCAGTCAAAGCAGGTTTTTCAAAGATATACTTGATGGGATCCATCTTAGACACCAGCCAAGTAGTATGATTAAGCATGTATTTCCGTAAGCGCCGGGCAGCCCAAGCCAATGCATAACATGTTCTTTCAAGAGATGAATACCTCATCTCGCATTCAGTAAATCTCTTGCTCAAGTAGTGGATGGCGCATTCCTTCCTCCCTGTCTCATCATGTTGACCTAATACGTATCCCATGGATTCATTCAGCACGGTCAAGTATAGGATTAGTGGTCTCCCATGAACAGGTGGCACCAAGACTGGTGGCTCCAATAAGTACTGCTTTATTTTTTCAAATGCAATCTGGCAATCTTCATTCCACTGCCCAGGCTAATTCTTGCGAAGCAATTTGAAAATTGGCTCACAGGTTGCTG
This sequence comes from Clitoria ternatea, assembly GCA_037962975.1. NCBI lineage: Eukaryota > Viridiplantae > Streptophyta > Magnoliopsida > Fabales > Fabaceae > Clitoria > Clitoria ternatea. Next base: position 187,581,347 of record CM075669.1, read on the forward strand.
TCATTTGGGAAATGAGTCGGGCGATGTAATTCAATCTTCCCAAGAATCCTCAGACTTCTTTTTCAGTACGAGGAGAAGGCATTTCCAGAATTGCCTTGACTTTGTCAAGATCAACTTCTATCCCTCTCTCATTTACAATGAATCCTAACAATTTGCTAGATCTTGCGCCAAAAGTGCACTTGGCGGGATTCAATCTAAGCTTGAATTTCCTTAACCTTTTGAAAAGTTTTCTCAGGTCGGCAATGTGTTCTTCTTCAGATCTGGACTTGGCAATTATGTCATCCACATAGACTTCTATTTCTTTGTGCATCATGTCGTGGAAGAGAGTCACCATTGCCTTTTGATAGGTGGCTCCTGCATTCTTCAATCCGAAGGACATTACTTTATAACAAAAGGTGCCCCACAGAGTGATGAATGTGGTCTTTTCCATATCTTCTGGTGCCATCTTGATCTGGTTATATCTCGAAAGTCCATCCATAAATGAGAAGATGGAATGCTGAGCTGTGTTATCAACCAGTACGTTAATCTAAGGTAAAGGAAAATCATCCTTAGGACTTGCCCGATTCAAGTCTCGGTAGTCCACACACATTCTTACTTTCCCATCTTTCTTTGGAACGAGAACTATGTTGGCTACCCATTGCGGATACTTAGCTACAGCTAAGAAACCGGCATCGAATTGTTTCTTGACTTCTTCTTTGATCTTAAGAAGCATTTCTGGTTTTATTCGTCGCAACTTTTGCTTGATCGGTGGACATTCCGGCTTTAAAGGCAACTTGTGTTCCATAATGTTATTATCCAGACCCGGCATATCTTGATACGACCATGCAAAAATGTCTTAAAATTCCCAGGGCAGTTTAATCAATTCACTCTGCCGTTGTTCGCTCAAGAGGGTGCCTATCTTGACTTCTTTATTTTCCCCTTCATCTCCCAGGTTAATGGTCTCAATCTTTTCCTGATGAGGTTGGATTTCCTTATCTTCCTGTTCCATTAATCTCGTCAATTCGGGTGAAGGTTCAAAGTTTTCCTCATTCTCCTCATAGGCGTAATCATTCGGATTATCAGAGTCATGAAATAGAACCGAGTTCTCATTACTCTCAGAAGAATCGCTTTCAGATCTACATTTGGTGTTATATTATAATGAATGAAAACAAAGAAAGACAAGCAAATAGAAGGTTTAAAAGAAAGGGATTGAACAAAGATGAGGTATAAAATTGGACTGCTTTCATTTAATTTAACAAACAAACAAGTTTTTTGCCTTTATTACAAAATGGATCCCAAAGCCTTAGGCATAGCAAAGGGATGGACAAGTTTTGAAAACAACAACAATTACTTTGACTGAGGGTTGATAGTTGTGGGGAACTCCATGATTTCCCAGTTGTCCAATTCTTGACCGGGTAAGCAAGCATGCACCAATTCCACATCATAGCTGAGTCCGTCTCCAACCATAGCCACCTGACCCGGATATATAATCCCGGCGCTCCTGAAGCTTTGATAGAGGTCACAGATAGGGATTCTAGTAGTGTCGAACTCTTGACCGGTAAGACGAGCAATCCTTCTCTCCCTTCTTTCTTCTCCTACCCTTTTTCTATCAGCTGCTGTAGGCTTGTATCCCAGACCATATCTATCCTTGTTCTCTGGGAGGCATATAGGTTGGGTCCTTCCTTCCAATTCTCGTCCTAGCCCTTTTCCCAGCTTGTATCCTTCTCTGAACATTGTCTTTGCAACCATCAGAGGCATATTTGGGAAAGACGTCTTTGTAATGCTTGTTGCGTTTACAACCTCTAAAGCTTGAAATGAGGTTTTGAGGGCTTCCTCAGTTGCTTCAATGTATGGGGTGTTGGCAGGTTTGCTGACCAACAAGTCCTCTTCTCCAGAGACAATCACCAACTTATTATCAATGATGAATTTCAACTTCTGGTGCAGAGTGGAAGGGACTACCCCAGCCGAATGGATCCATGGCCGTCCCAGCAAACAACTGTAAGCGGGCGTAATATCCATGACTTGAAAAAGGATTTGAAAGGTACATGGCCCAACTTGTATAGGCAGTTTAATTTCTCCCATAACCTCCCGGCGAGTTCCGTCAAAAGCCCGGACTACCATAGAACTAGGTCTCATATAGGTCCCATTAAAAGGCAACTTTGCCAACGTAGATTTTGGCATTACATTCAAGGACAACCCATTGTCAACAAGCACCTTCGCCATGATATGATCTTGGCATTTTACGGAGATATGAAGGGCTTTATTGTGCCCTCTTCCTTCTACCGGTGTCTCATCATCCGTAAAAGTTAGATAGTTGTTGGCCACAATGTGTCCTACTATGCCTTCGAACTTATCTACCGGTAAATCATGTTTCACATGTGCCTCACTCAAAACCTTCATCAGTATGTTCCGGTGTGGTTCGGAACTCATTAGCAAGGACAACAAAGAAATTTTTGCCGGGGTGTGGTTCAGTTGGTCCAACACCTGGTAGTCACTATGACGAATGAATCTTAGAAACTCTTGGGCTTCCTCTTCAGTTATGGCCTTCTTTGCCTCACCAGAGGATTCTCCCTTCCCAGGTCTAACATCCCCTGTAGCTTTGTCAAGTTTTGGTTCTGGGGGAGCATATATTCTTCCACTTCGGGTGACACCCCCAATTCCAGCAATATTCGTGACAGGGGATGATGGTGTAGGCTCAACTACCTCAGAACTAGTAACAACCACATCAGTGCCATACTTCCACGACACAACTCGTGAATCCTTGTAAGGGAACGGGGTTGGTGCGTTCATCGTGATGACAGTCTTGGCAGGAGTCGAAGCCACAGGTGCATTTTTGTTGTAAAATATGACTAGAGGCTTTGGGGCTCGAACTCGGCTTTACTCTTGTATCATATTTATTCTGCCTTCACGATGCCGGCAAACTTCTATGACATGACTATCCATAAGTCCCTGAAGGGTTTTTTGGAAGTCCCTTCGCTTTGCGGACTGGAGGTCATTGCACTCTTCATCCCATGATCCTTCTATCAATCCCATCTTAAGCATATAGGAGTGAATCATTTCCAATGGCATTTGGATGTCCTCAACCTTGGAAATACATTCCTCATCTTTTTCCACAGCGTTAACACCTGGCCTTCCATGGTTAGGCAGAGGATTGGTGGTCACATTCAGGCTTTCCTCTTTGAAGCTTATCCAATCAGCTCTGATTAAATCCCTTACCTTAAATTTCAGTGCCAGGCAGTTCTCGGTGGAATGTCCTGGTGCACCGGCGTGGTAATCACACCGCGCATTTGGGTCATACCCTCTGGGATAAGGTGGTCGAAGCGGTTTTAGAGGGAAAGGTGCCACCAGTGTGTTTTCAATAAGATGGGGGAGAAGCTCGGTGTAGGTCATGGGAATTGGATCAAATTGCACTTGAGTGCGGTCATTATTCTGTCTCCTCAGGTTTGGATTCGGTGGGTTTATTTGCGGTGGTTGGTATGGTGCTTATGGTGGTACAGGTGGTCACATAACTGGTGGTCAGAAATGTGGTGGGTTTGAATTTGGAATTGCAGCCACATATGGGTGTGGCGCATTATGGTAAGTTGACGGAAAGGTGACGGGGGTAGGTGATCTGGGCTGGTTCCTTCTTTGATTGTGAGAGACCAGGTTAGTCTCTCCCTCTCTTCTTTTACCTTCTCCAAGTGAAGGTTTTCTTGCTGCTCCAACCCCAGGTGGGCCACGAGTAATCTTCCCAGTCCTCAGGCCATTCTCTATTCTTTCTCCGATAGTGACGATGTCGGAGAAATGGGAGGAAATGCTTCCAATCATCTTATCGTAGAAGGGTGACTGGAGTGTATCAATAAATGTGGAAATTACCTCTTTCTTTGATAGAGGCGGGTCAACTTGAGCTGCTACCTCACGCCACCGTTGGGCGTACTCTTTAAATGTCTCGTTATCTTTTTTGGTCATGTTCTGCAACTGTACTCTATCTGGCGCCATATCCAGATTATACTTGTACTGTTGCATGAAAGCATCTACCAGATCTTCCCAACAGCGTATACGAGATCGTTCAAGATGATTGTACCAAGTTAGAGGTGCTCCAGCCAGACTATCCTGGAAATAATGAATGAGCAAAGGGTCATTGGAAGCGTGAGAAGCCATCTTCCGGCAATACATGATAAAATGGTTCTTTGGACAGGTTAACCCTCGATACTTATCAAATTCAGCCATTTTGAATTTGGGAGGAATGACAACATCGGGAATCAGACTGAGTTGTGCAGCACTGCTCATTCCAAACCGATTCGTTCTTTCCATTTCTCTTAAACGCCTTTCTAGGAACTCTAACCTTCCCTCCTGGGTAGCAACAGCAGCGCTTGGACCTGCAGCAACATGATGACTAGTACCCCTAATTGGTTGGTCGATATGTGCCGGGTTTACATTAGGCATCGAGATGTGGGGTCTGGTTGTTGCTTGGGTAGCTTGTGGTTGCGCGACTTATGTATGGATCGGAATCGTTTGAGGATCTCGGATGGGTGGAGCGTTTGGTTGAGCCGTATGAAGGATTGTTTCCTGATAATCAGGCTCTTCTTGAAGTGGTGGGAAATAGTCAGGTGGCAATCCATATGGGGGAAAGGGTTTGATTTCCTAACATGAATAGTTAGGGGAGGCGCAACAGGGTTTGAGCTTGGCCCTCCAGCAGGACCCTGAGTGTGTTGGGGAGTGGATGGTCGTTGTCTGGTGTTTTTAACACCTGCTGAAGAATCCCCTTCTGTGACTCTCCTTTCAAGAAGCTTGGCCATCTCAACCATCTATTCTTTCAGCTGATTGACTTCGGCTCTCAAGCTCTCATTTTCTTGTTTCATTTCAGCCATGAGTTTTGTATTGAGCCTAGTCGCGTAAGGATGTCTACCCGTTATGTCTGGAAACCACAACATTTTGTTAGGAAAATAAAAGTAAACAGATAAAGAAAAAAAGGAAAAGAAAAACAAATCATGTTACGCGAGATGCGATTCTGAATTTAGTGTGTATTCTCCGACCGTTCCTCAGAACGTCCCGTTCAAAAGTACTAGGTAAAGCAGTAAAGTGGAAATTAACATGAAACAATTGTGAAAGCAGATTTATTCATCATTCCATTCTTCTGTAGAGGTACAATATTACTTGAAAGATTTGATTATAACATTTCAACCATCCCTGGCCCGAGCAATCATGTCCCTCATTTTACAAAGTCTTTCCTGGCAATAATTCAAAAATGATGATATCTCTTTTGGGGTGGATAAAGGATTGATCATGCCTTCGGCCTGCTTCAACATTGAGGGAAAATCCTCCAAGATTCCATTAGCTATGTATGCCAACTTGGCGAAACGGTCCATCCATAAATGAACGACCTCGTCCCGTTGAGCTAACTCAGTCTCCAAAGCTCGTGTGGCCTTTTGGCAGCGTTGCTCAGCATCACAGGCTTTTTTCTGTTCATCATGTATTTCTTGCTCATAAGCCCTCATTGTTTCATCAAGCTATTGCTCCAATTTGTGGACCTGGCTTTGCAGCATTTCCTTTTGCACCGAGGTCTCTTTTTCTTTTTCTTTGGATAGTGTCAGCATGTTTTTCAGGACTTGTTTTTTGGCCAATATGGCGTCACTCTGTTGGCCTTTTGTTTTAAGCTGGGAATTAGCCGCACGAAGGAAATGGTCCTGTTTCACCCTGTAGTCTTCATCAATCTTCCTCTTCTTTCGCATTTCATCCATAGCATGTTTCCCTTCGGAATTCTCCTTCCTCTGAAGGGAGCACTCTTGTTGACATTTCAAAAGATCTTCTTCTAGCTTCTGATTCTTTGCTGTCAACTCTTCTATTTGTGCCTTTAGAGCCATGGTGACCTTGTCTTCCATGATGACTGGCGGAGGGAAATTATTCGCGGATTGGTATGAAGGGCTTTTGAAAGGCAGTTTTACAATAGAGGCCCTGTTTAGGACCCATTCAAAATATTCAGCCCCTACAGCATGGCTTCGTGCCCCTAATTCTTTTCCCATTTTATGGATCTTCTTCCACGCATTAGCTATATCCTGAACACCAGATGTGTAATTCCCTTTTGCATAGTACAAAATGAAAAGAGTGAGCAGTTTTTCGTTTGGTGGCCCGAGTAGAGGATAAGCCAACTGACACTTTGCAATAACAGGGTTGTAGTTGATGCATCCCTGCGTGCCCATGAGAGGAACATTCGGATAACCTCCGTAACTGTAGATGATTGACTCAACCATTAGCCATTGAGGATACCACCTGACTTTTTCAGCTGTAAGGCTTACGTGGTGATTAGCCCATTCACGCCCACTCTTCACGGCCAATTGGCACAATTTCAAATCAAAAACCGGACACTCGGCTTTACATATTTGATGGAAGATATGAGATGTGAGCCATACATATAAAACGGGTAAACAACAAATGATCCTCTTTCCCCCTTGCGTGTGGCAGAAATCCATGGTGCAATACACATTAGCCAAAATGGCTGTGACGGGATTCTGGAGCCGGTGCTTACGAGCCAGGAAGACAGCAACGGCATCATAATCTACGTAGTTGTCTAAATTAGGGAACAAGACAACCCCATAAATAGTGAGGGCTAAAGTATCCATGAAAGCCTCCCATTCCTCTTTATCAGCCAGGATCTGCATGTGCTTCTCAAGAAATTCTCGGGTGAACCCGGGAACTTGATTTCTGTTCATTTGCACATTCCTCAATGCCTCGGGAGAGATCCTCAAAACACGGGCGATTGAAGCGGTTGTTGCGTGATGGTCAAGATGGCGATAGGGAATTTACCCTTCCACTTGTATCCCCAATATCTGTTCAAATTCTTCGATTGACGGAGCCAATTGAAAATCTCTAAATGTGAAAAAGCGGAGGGGTGGGTCATAAAATTGTGCCAAGGCTGTAATTGCTTCGGTTTGGACTTCCACCTCCAATAGTTTTAAGATCTTCCCATATTTCCTGGTAAGGGCCATCTTCTGAGTCAGACTTAATCTTTTCCCCAGTGCTTGTAGACTAACTGTATCAACTTTCTTAGCTTTGAGATGTAATATTTTCTTCAACTCTGTCACATCTGTACCATAATTGTCATGTTTCATGTTAATTTCCATCCTTGCTCAGAGATACTGCCAATTTCTGAATCGTTTCCTACGAATATCGAAATAAAGAAAAGGAATCAGTTATTGTTATGTTTTGAAATTCATGTTTTCCCCAAAGATGTGATGTAAAAAAAAATTGTTTTTGTTTTTGGGAAACATTGATTTCCAAAACTCATGCGAGTCTAAGTTGCAGAAGCCATAGATTTTCTTAATCGTCATTGATGCCCCAGTTAAAGGGACACAAAATTGTTTCTTTTGATTTTCTTGTTTTGACGACCAGGAAAATCTACAACTCAGGACTTGGAGGTACATGATCAAAAGAGAATTATCCATCCACTCAAAGTGTACTGGGTGTTTTGGAAATGAATCATTATTTTTGAAATAGAGTACCCTCAATGGATAGATAATTCATTCATTTGGATTTAAAAGGGAGAGTGAAAATGACATAAGGTAAAGTTAAGTCTGCCCTTTTGTGGCCTAGGTTGGGTTTTGTTGAAAGTTTTTTCTAGGCCCTATGGCTTGTCTAAAAGTGACTCTTCACATCGGGTGGCTTTCACTAGATATCTAGAAGGTCACCAGAGCCAAGATCCTACCCATGACAGGGACGCAAATAGTGGGGAATCCACTAAGTGCGTATATCATGAGAGGTCAAACTCTGGTTGTGGTTCTCACGAACACCGGATAGGAAGTACATCCCATACGATTCCGTTACCAACCCCTCCTAACTTAAGCTTCATTTGGGGCCCGGGTATGGGGCGCCACTCATAGGTGTGTGCAAGTAATTGTGAGTGTAGTGTGTGAAAGGGCATTCAATACCTTTTACCTTACCTCATTCTGCACAAAGAACAAACACAGAACAAATATACAAAATCATCTACCCTAGAGTTCAATGATTGCAGAAAAGTAACATGGTCCTCTAGCCTAGGGTTCAACAAACATGCAAACATTTACAGAACATAAATGATAGAATATAAATAAAACAGAAACCATATACAAATATTGACAAAAAATAAAATAAAAGAAGAAGTTAAATAATTATTATGCTAATTAAAACATGCGCTATCAAGTTGACTGGCTTGACTCTCTAAGTCCCCAGTGGAGTCGCCATCTGTCACGACCGGGATCGCGGCGGCACGGCCGACCCTCAAAACAATCTTTTGGTTTGGTTCAAAAAGAAAAAATAGGGAGTCGCCACCAATATTTTTAGGATAAAATATCGGGAAAACCTTTCGTTAAAGCACTGGTTATAAAAATGAAATTCCATGTTCGGGAGTCTAATTACCGGTGAGGAAGGTATTAGCACCTCACAACTGTCTGTTATAAAAACGGTTACCTCAATATGATAGCGCGCATTATAATTAACCCAATAATTATTTTAACTTCTTCATGAAAAGAAAGTATACGAGATGACAAAACATACAAAAATAAACAAAAATAAACGTGGAATATTTACATGAGATTAACGGGACATCTCGTCTAAGTTAAACTCGCTCCTCTTCCTTTTTTTTTAAATAGAAAAATAAAAATTGCAATAATAATGAGAATAATAATAATCATTACAACTTTTATTCTAGTCCAAATAAAATGTAAGAAGCACTCATTTTTTTTTTGTTATATATTTATTACAAACCTAGGAAGGGGTAAAAAAGAAAAGAAAAAAAAATAACAGTAATTTATTTTTGTGGGAAAATGGAGTACTGAGTGAAAAAATGGAATTCCGAGTGAAAAGGTGAAAAACCGAGTGCAAAATGGAAATACCAAGTGAAAAATGGAAAAATCGAGTGAAAAAGTGGAATGCCGAGTGAGAAAGTGGAATACCGAGTGAAAGATGAATACCGAGTGAAAACATGGGCTGACCGAGGGAGAAGAGGGACGGTGTTGGTGAGGATTTTTAAGGGGTGCTGGACAGTGTTGGGCTGAAAAGAGGGGTGGTGTTGGAGTTGATAAGAGAGGGACGGTGTTGGTGAGGATTTTAAAGGGTGTTGGACGGTTGGGAGAGGAAGAGTGAGGATAGCTGGGAGGATTTGTTAGGAGAGTAACATTGTGGTTTTTTTTTTGGGAAGAGAGGGATGGTGTTTGAGAGGAGGAGGACGGTTGAGAGAGGAAGAGAGGGGCTGTGTTGTACGGTGTTTTTTTTTAGAAGGGGCTATTGGTGTTGAGTGGGGGACGGTATTGAGAGGTTTATTTTAAGGGTGGTGTTGAGTGAGTTTTAGGAGAGAGGAGAAAGGGATGGTTTCGGTGGTGTGGGTGGAAAAGGGGAGAGGGACAGTGGAAGGAGAGGAAGAGAGGAGTGAGGGACGGTGTGGGAAGGAAGGAGGTCTCAGACAGTGAGAGGAAGAGGACGGTGGAATGGAAAGAGAGGGACGGCTGGGCGTTGGGGTTTTCTCTAATGAAGGCTCCCTTTGAAGGCTTCAGGATCCTCTCTATTTAAAGAGGTCCTGGACACCCACCAGCAGTGGCAAGTGGGGCTCCCCCTTTTGTCCTGCAGTCAGCCGCCCCACTTGATCAACGTTGGATACAGCCTGGATGGAGTTGGTAGACACAGCTTGCACCTAGACAGCCATAGGGGTCGGCAGCTAGTGGGTCTCTCCTTTGTCACTTTGTCAGCCGCCCCCCACAAGTCAAAGATCCACTTGGATAGTGGAAATCCAAGTCAGCAAGGGCACTCGGTGGGAATATGGGTCAGATTTTACCTTCTCTCCATAATCCGAGTGGAAAAGGTGCCAGTCTTCACTTTGCCTCCTGAATCCGAGTGGAAAAGGTCTGTTTTGTGCAAAAACCGAGTGAAGAATGACACGAAACTGACTGAAATGGTTGGAGTACAACTCGGAATTGGGTGAAAGATGACTCGGAATTAGCTAAAAGAATGGCTCGGAAATGGCTAAAAAGGATGACTCGGAAATGGTTTAAGTATGGCTCGAAAATTGGTAGAAATGGGCTCGGTGATGATTGGCCAAAAAGGGCTCGGGAATGGGTGAAAAGGATAGCTCGAAAGTGAAACAAAGGTGACTCAGAAATTGAGTGAAAGGATTCACTCGGTGCTGACTGAAGAGTGGTTCAATTGGAACTGACTGAAAAGAAAATGACTCGGAACTGACTGAAGAGGGTTCACTCGGTGCTGACTGAAGAGGCATCACTCGGTACTGACTGAAGATTCTTCATTCGTTGCTGACTTGAGATTCTTCACTCGGTGCTGACTGAAGAGTCTTCACTCGGTGCTGACTGGAGATTCTCCACTCGGTACCGGCTAGAGATTCTTCACTCGGTGCTGACTGAAAGAGTGGCTCGGTGCTGACTGAAGAGAGTACTCACTCGGCACCTCCTAAAATGTTTCACTCGGCAACGTGAAGGGAATTTAATCACTCAAAAAAACTTGTTCGGATTTGCTTGGGAGTTATTCAGTAGACTCTTTCTTCACTCGGAAATCTGACTGGCTTCTCACTCAGAATTGCCTTCTTCTCACTCGAAAACCGACCCTACTCACTCGGATGTGTTCATTCAGAGTCAGCTTTGTTTTTTAATCAGAAGGGTTTCAACCACCAATCAACTCGGAGTCAGTTTTGTTTTCAATCAGCACTTAGAACTTGGACATATTCACTCGGAACCGACCTTCTTCTCACTCAGAACTTGGAAACTTGGACATTTTCACTCGGATAATCCTTCTTCTCACTCAGAACTTGCAAACTTGGCAACTTTCACTCAGATCCGGCCTTCTTTCCACTCAGAGATTGGAACTTAACCATTTTCACTTGGAAATTGCCTTCTTTTCACTCAGAACTTGGAAATTTGGCCATTGTCACTCGGAAATAGCCTTCTTCTTACTCAGAACTTGGAAACTCCTTATTTGGAGACTTAGCATTCGGCCACGTCCCATTTGGATGTCCCTTACTCGGAAATGATCATTCCGAGTCCTTTCACTCGGAAATGATCATTCCCGAGTCATTTTTTTTTGAACTTCTTATTTTTTTCTCTTTCTTTTGAATTCTTTTCACTTGTGGATATCAATCGGACTAAAATAGGTGTTCACACATAGCAAGGATCCAATCAGCATCTTTTAGAGCTTCTAGAACATTCTTTGGTTCTATTTCTGAGATAAGAGTGATTGATGACTAATTGTGAAGACTGGATCTAGTTTTGACTCTGGCTGCCTGATCTTCAATTATGAGGTTTGAAGGATGGTAGACTTTGAATTTCCAATCCTTTGGCTTTTCTAGTGGTTGATCTTGTTCAGATTTTTTGGAGTTTGCTAACCGCAGTTGATCATCTACAGTTATTTGTTCTGTTGGTTGCTATGTCTCTTGTTGAATTCTTGCATCATCAGAATCTAGATCTGTTAGTTTCTTGTCAGTCTTTTAAAAGTCATCAAATCTTACATGCATAGATTCTTCTATGGTTTGAGTTTGAGTATTGAATACTTTGTAAGATTTTGATGTGGTTGAATATCCCATGAATATACCTTTGTCACATTTTGAATCAAATTTTCCAAGGTAATCCTTAGTGTTCAAAATATCACAAGTGTATCCAAAAAGGATGAAAGTATGAGATGTTGGGTTTTATACCCTTCCACAATTCATAAGGAGTCTTATTCAGTATTGGTCTGATAAAAATTTTGTTTTGAATATAACAAGAAGCACTCACGGCTTCTGCCCAAGAATATTTAGGAAGATCATTTTCACAAAGCATGGTTCTGGCCATCTCCTGCAAGGATCTATTTTTCCTTTCCACGTCACCATTTTATTGTGGTGTTCTTGGTGAGGAGAAACTGTAAGTTATTCCAGACTCATTGCAGAATTTTTCAAAAATTTCATTTCAAATTCTTTGTCATGATCACTTCTATAACACCCCAGTTTTCCGCACTCAGATCTCGATGAAATCAAGATAATAATTAATAAAAATACGGGTAAGTTTTTTGCATTTGAATTATTTCTAAACACCTCGACGATTACATCAAAACCCGAATCACAGAAAGCCGAAGCGTATGATTTAATAGACTAAGACTGGATCGATAGCTAAACTCACCCATAATGGTATACAAAAATAATAGAGTTTACAGTGGAAGAAGAATGTGTATACCGGGCAAACGCCTAGTTCCATATATGACGATATGAGAAAAGGCTCGGCAAAGCATGCAAATACCCGACATATACCTACAGAAACAAAGCTCGTCTAATTCATTCACAACATACACATGCTTTGCCTAAGACACAATTATATATATATATATATACATATACATACGGGGATCTTCTCCCAACTTTCACAATCATCAATGTTCATCATTCAATTTCAATCCTTCTAGTACACATTAAATCATCTCTGACATACTACATTTATATTCACCATTCACAATTTCAAAGAATTATCTTATACACATCCAAAATCACTAAATCCTCTATATCATCATAAGCAACTTATTCATTTCATAAATTCAATACATGATAGTTCACAAATGATGTCGGCCAAGGCACTTCCTCTACCACTATTTACCTTCACTAAAGCTTTAATTTAAAATCCGAACTCATCCCATGGCAACCTGTATCACAATGCTAAAAAGGAGACCACATGGAAGAGTGAGTTATACATTCAAAATGAAGAATATACATATATTGTGATTATGTGTATATGCATGTAATCTATATGTGTGCTTTGCTATACAACCATTAAAACATCATTCAATCATCATCACATTAATATAATAGGCATACAAGCCTCATGAATCGCAATTCACAATATAAGCAAGCACAAGCACATACACAATCACATTGCCACTTATCAACAAGGGCATTCACAAATTTTCATTACCAATTTATTTAATGTTTACTCAATTCCTCCTCGTAAGGGATTTCTCATCTCTCGTGGTCATCCCATCTCAAATGCCATGCATCTATGGCTAATGCACATGTCAACTGTTTAATGCATATGCAACGGATCCGATTTTTAATCCAATAATGATCACAATCACTTAAATTATCATCATCACTCTGGGATATACCCTTCGTGGCACCCCGCAAGGTGATATACTCATAAACATGATAACATCATCTTCACTCCGGGATATACCCTTCGTGGCACCCCGTAAGGTGATATACTCATAAACACGATAACATTGTCTTCACTCTGGGATATACCTTTCGTGGCACCCCGCAAGGTGATATACTCATAAACACGATAACATCGTCTTCACTCCAAGATATACCCTTCGTGGCACCCTGCAAGGTGATATACTCATAAACACGATAACATCGTCTTCACTCCGGGATATACCGTTCGTGGCACACCGCAAGGTGATATATTCATAAACACGATAACATCTTCTTCACTCCGGGATATACCCTTCGTGGCACCCCGCAAGGTGATATACTCATAAACACGATAACATCGTCTTCACTTCGGGATATTGACAGGGCCCGCAAGCGAACGGGTTATGTCGCGTAATATAAAAGATTATCGTTCTCCACAGGGACTATGTTCAAAGTACCAGCATATTGAAATTTAATTATCCACACAATTGATTTTTAAGATTTTTATAAAACAAAGCACAAATTAAAGTTGCACAGAATACGAGTAAATATAAAAATAAAATTTACTTGACACTTAAAAATCAGAGTTGAGAGTATCTTGGGATTTCGGGGGATTAAGACTCTATTTTATGTTTAATGAATTTTAACTTTTCATAAATAAGAATCGAATTAAGTTTTCCAAGGTGAATTTTCCAAAAGCTAATTAATATGTTCCTCTCGGAATCCTATTAATGTACCTCACCTATGGAAAGCGCTGCTTAATCCTCAGAAAGGCCCATTATCGTTTTATGAAAATCCCTTTTATTTCCTCAAAAGAATTTTGATTACTTTCACGGTTTTACCGAGGTCACAAAAAGCATCTCAAAAATCTTAGGTTTAGTTCAAAGCTTTCCGGTAAAAATAAATCTCTCGATTCTATTTATTACCTAAACTTACTAATATACCCGTAAGTATACAGTTTTATCATTTAGGTTCTTGTTAGGAATTACTAAAAGCATTAAGCATAATTGAACTAAATGGAAACAGAAATTTATTTAATTCCAAGTCAAAATAACATTAAAATAAAATATTATCATACCCCCTTTATCCCAAGATGATTAATTTAGCTACTCATGAAATAATTTAAATTCATGTAAATAATGGAAAAATAAAACATACAAGACATGGTAAAAATAAAGACTTACGGGTTTCTCCAAAAGCTCAAAATAATTTACCACTGTATTTCCTTGTTGCAATATTCTCCACCAATTACAAATTTAAATTCTCACTTTTACAGCCCTCACACTCTTACAAAATAAAAGAGAGAAAAGAAAATAAAAAGAAAGAGAAGAAAAATGAACAGAGAATGGAAAAGAATAGAACTTAAGAGAAAAAGAGAGAAAAAAGAACGAAGAAAAGAAAAGAAGTCTGATGGTTATTGATTGGGAAGAAGTTGTTTTCGTTGCTCCTGGTTGCTCTCATTTTTATAGGCGAATGGATGAATGAATCCAGCTTGGAAAAACGCGTTGCAATTGTCTTCTTCTTAGCCGCCCCACCGTCACAGCTTGGAGGCAGCCTGGATGATGTCAAGTAGGAGAAAACTTTCGGTGCATGTGACTTCCAACTGTGCCAACTTGTTTCCAATTTGCATTATTTTAATATATCCAATAATTCGGTGCTTGGATTTTAGTGAAGATTGGTGCAGAATGATGAAATTCAGAGTGGAAAAACGTTATCTTCCCACAAATCCGGGTGAAAGCTTGCTGGACGGTGTAGGGAATGAACTGGACAGCGTGGAGAGGAGTTGCTGGGCGGTATTGGTTTGTATGTGGTAGGTATGGTGATATGAGGGACAGTGGAGTTCCTGGACGGTGTGGTGGATGGAGCTGGTGCTGCTGGGCGGTGTTGTGTTGAGTGAGTTACTGGGCGGTGTTCAATTGATCTGGTGTTGGGCCTGCAAAGGAGAGTCTGGGCGGTGTGGAGAGTACTGCTGGACGGTGTGGTGGTTTGAGAGTCTGGGCGGAGTTGAGAGGCTACTGGGCGGTGTTATGTATTAGAAGAAGAAAGGGAGACGGTGTTGGGAAGTTGGGCGGTGTGTTGAGGTGAGGACGGTTGGGCGGCATTGAGAGTGTTGGAAAGGAAAGGAGTATGGGCGGTGTAGGTGTTGAAGAGGATTGTTGGGCGGTGTGGATGGAAAGGAAAGGTGGGACGGTGTCTGGTATGGATTAGAAGTCTGGGCGGTATTGGTTGGAGAGAAGAGCTTGGGCGGTGTAGGTTGATGGATTACTGGGCGGTGTCATGGATTAGGAGCTTGGGCGGTGTTGGTTGGGGAAAAGTCTGGGCGGTGTTCTGGATTGAGGACGGAGTTTGTGGAGTAGGTCGGTTTTCTCTTGTTTTTGACCCTTTATTTCCTTAATTCCTGCAAAATAACATACCCAAGTAGAAAATAGTGGAAAGAAAGCAAAAATCACAATAAATAAAGGAAATACAGTGGATAATGACTAAATTCTAAGCAAACTAAATCTATTTTATTGTATTAAAAAGCACTTATCAAAATACCCCAAACCAAAACATTGCTTGTCCTCAAGCAATCACCATATTCACAAGATAAAATACAGAAAACACTAAATTTAATAAACTAAGGAATCCAAAATAGAGAAACAGATTTATTCAAATGCCAATTTTTATTTACTTATGTGAATCAAATTTCAATGTCAAGACTTGAGATACTCTTCTCACAATTTTCACTCAAGTGTTTAGAGGTTCGTGTATCTCTCAAATCATCATAGTCAAAAAATATTACCATAAGCTTGTTAATAAACCAGAAACTCCACAGTTTAGATAGAAAATATGTCCAAGTCTAAAGGTCTTTCAAAGGTTGTAACGTGGCCTTGGGTTGTATTGGTAGGAATTTCAAGAAAAATGGAATACAAAAGGGCTTTAACAGTCATGAATGATTCTACTTATCATCATAAATTTAACAGAGCAAATTTTGAACTTTTATGGACTTTTTGTAATTCATTCAATATTATCCTTTTGATTTTATTATATATTTTTTTTTCTTTTTCTTGCTTCTCTTTGCATTCAATACATATTTTTCTTAAGTCCTTTTTTTTTTATTTCTTTGCTCCACTAAATTTCCAACTTTTTCACCATTATAGAGGATATTAGTCAATGAAAGGTTTCAAAGAAAAATTTTCACTTTCAGGCTCAAAAGGGACAACTAGGGGTCAAATTATGCAAAATTCTGAGGCTTAAGAATAAGACCTAATTGTGCCTTTATCATTCTAAGACATATAATCAAAAACCATTTTGAATTGGTTGAAAAACAAGTTCTAGATTATTAATGACTATGAGATTCACTCAATCAAGAAAATATGGGTTTTGAAAATTTGTTTGATAGATAACCCATTTTGGCTCAAGTCTCACAGTGGAAAGTCCTTTCAAAGAAAATTTTAATCACATAAGGTTCATTTAAGCATTTATTTGGCATTTAAACAATCAAATTTTGAAAATTTTACTCAAAATTTTGGGATCCTTAGATACTTTAGCCTTGTGTTCAAAGTAAATTTATCATGCAATCATGGTAAATTACAAGATTACAAACAAATCAAGGAAAACACACATGCATAATAAAATAACAATCACACAACATAAACAAAACAGTTAAGTTTTCTTACCTACCACCCCAAACCAGAATTTGACATTGTCCTCAATGTTAAAATGGATGATAACAGGATAAGAAAACTTACCTGTAGTAACCCCAAACCAGCATCTGACATAGTTGGTTTTTTTTTTTTTTTAGCTTAAAAGCTTAAAATAAAACAACAACTTTTTATAGGGTTACCTCCCTATAAGTGCTAAGTTTTAAGTCTTCAGCCAGACTTCTCACCATTTGGATTTACTCATCAGGAGCATCAAACAAGTCCAAGTCACTTGCTTGTTGTATTGGTTGACCTGTGAAGTAATGCTTTACTCTCTGTCCATTTACCCTAAATGTACCAGATTTCTCGCTCCATAGTTCGACAGCTCCAAAGGGAAAGACTTTTGTCACCTTGAATGGTCCTGACCATCGGGATCTCAGTTTACCTGGAAAAAGCTTCAGTCTGGAATTAAACAATAAAACCATATCACCTGGATTAAATGTTCTCCATTGGATGTGACGATCATGCCATTGTTTGGTTTTTTCTTTATAAATTCTGGCATTTTCGTATGCATCTAGACGGAGTTCTTCAAGCTCATTTAATTCCAACAATCTTTGTTCACCTGCAGCCTTATGATCAAAGTTAAGAGTTTTAACAGCCCAAAAAGATTTATATTCTAGCTCAATAGGTAAATGACAGGGCTTCCCATATACTAGCTTAAAAGGTGTGGTTCCAATGGGAGTTTTGTATGCGGTTCGATACGCCCATAAGGAATCATCTAACTTAATAGACCAATCCTTACGTGATGTATTCACCACTTTTTGAAGAATATTTTTAATTTCCCGATTGGATACCTCAACTTGTCCACTAGTTTGTGGGTGATAAGGTGTAGCAACCTTATGCTTAACTCCATATTTCTTTAGAAGGGTTTGAAAAGTTTTTTCAATAAAATGAGACCCTCCATCACTTATAACACATTTTGGGACCCCAAACCTTGGAAATATTATTTTCTTGAAAAGTTTAATAACAGTCTTAGCATCAGAATGAGGTGAAGCAATGGCTTCCACCCATTTTGACACATAGTCAACTGCCACTAATATGAACTGATTTCCAAAAGAAGAGGGAAAGGGATCCATAAAATCAACACCCCATACATCAAACAATTCAACTTCTAAAATTGTATTCAATGGCATTTCTTGTCTCTTACCAATGTTACCTGTTCTCTGGCAAGCATCACAAGTTAGAACATACTTACGTACATCCTTAAAAATATTTGGCCAATAGAACCCAGCTTGCAATATTTTAGCAGCTGTCTTGGAGGTGCTCATGTGCCCTCCACAGGAAAGAGAATGGCAATGATCCAAGATAACATGGACATCATCTTGTGAAACACATATCCGAATCATACCATCTGCACATTGCTTGAAAAGGAGTGGTTCATCCCAATAATAATGCTTGACATCTGCATAAAACTTTTTCCTTTGCTGAAAGCTAAGATCAGGAGGTAAGATACCACATGCAAGAAAATTTACAAAATCAGCATACCAAGGAACACGTTGGATACTAAGGTTCAAGAGTTGTTCATCTGGAAAAGATTCATTGATGGCAATATTATCTGTTTCTTCTTTTTCAGATGTCAACCTAGATAGGTGGTCAGCGACCAAGTTCTCGGTACCCTTCTTGTCCTTAATTTCCAAGTCAAATTCTTGCAATATTAGAATCCACCTAATTAATCTAGGCTTTGCTTCCTTTTTATTCAATAGATACTTAATGGCAGAGTGGTCAGTGTAAACAGTAACATGTGAACCTACCAAATAAGACCTAAATTTATCAAAAGCAAAGACAATAGCTAACAGTTCTTTTTCAGTTGTGGCATAATTTACCTGAGCATCATCTAGCGTCCGGCTGGCATAATGAATTATATGGAGCTTTTTATCCTTTCTTTGCCCCAACACAGCTCCTACTGCGTAATCACTCGCATCGCACATTAGCTCAAATGGGAGTTTCCAATCAGGTGGTTGTACGATGGGGGCAGAGATTAGAGCTTGCTTAATCCTGCAAAAAGCTTCCATACAAGATGAATCAAAATTGAAAGGCACATCCTTACCCAGAAGAGTTGTAAGAGGCTTTGTGATCTTGGAGAAATCTTTAGTGAACCTACGGTAAAACCCTGCATGTCCAAGAAAACTCCGAATACCTTTCACATTCGTGGGTGGAGGTAATTTTTCAATTACTTCTACTTTAGCCTTATCAACTTCTATACCTCTCTCAGACACTAGGTGTCCAAGAACTATGCCTTCTCTTACCATAAAATGGCATTTTTCCCAATTTAGAACCAAATTGGTTTCTTCACAACGCTGCAAGACTTGGCACAAATTTGTTAAACAATTATCAAAATCCAAACCATGCACTGAAAAATCATCCATAAAGACTTCCATCACATTCTCAATAAGATCAGAAAAAATTGCTTGCATACACCTTTGAAAAGTCGCAGGTGCATTACATAAACCAAAAGGCATACGTCTGTAAGCATAAGTCCCATAAGGGCAAGTGAAGGTAGTCTTTTCTTGATCAGATGGATGAAT
This sequence comes from Clitoria ternatea, assembly GCA_037962975.1. Lineage (NCBI taxonomy): Eukaryota > Viridiplantae > Streptophyta > Magnoliopsida > Fabales > Fabaceae > Clitoria > Clitoria ternatea. Next base: position 187,600,642 of record CM075669.1, read on the forward strand.
GGGAATTTGATGAAAACCTGAATACCCATCCAAATAACAGAAATAAGAGTGTTTCGCAAGTCTTTCAAGCATCTGATCAATAAAAAGGAGGGGAAAATGATCTTTTTTCGTGGCGCTATTTAACTTCCTATAATCAATGCACATGCGCCAACCAGAGACAATCCTAGTAGGGATTAAGTTATGTTTATCATTTTCAATCACAGTTATTCCCTCCTTTTTAGGTACCACATGGACAGGACTTACCCATTTACTACTATCAACAGGATATATGACTCCAGCATCAAGCAATTTCAAAATTTCCTTTTTAACCACTTCTTGCATTTTAGGATTTAATCTCCTAAGTGGTTCTACTGTGGGCCTACTTTCATCTTCTACAGTAATCCTGTGCATACAAAGAGAAGGGCTAATCCCTTTGATATCATCTATTGTATAACCTATTACCTTTCTATACAACCTAAGTTGTTTCAAAAGTTTTTCAGTTTCAGATGGATTCAATTCAGCATTAATAATCACAGGATATGTGGAATTAGGGCCAAGAAACTCATACCTTAATGAAGCTGGTAAAGGTTTTAATTCCACATTGGGGCTTACCACTTTGTCACACATGGCCTCAGTATCATGTGGGGCCTCAGAGCAATCAGATATTTCTGTCGGCTCAATCATGAAAATAGTTTCAAGTGGGTCATTAGGAAGGGTTGATTCCTTTACCACTTGTTCGACAAAATCCACAGTACAGCAAACATCATTATAAGGTTTTTCTAAAACATTTTTCAAGTTGAAATCAACCTTTTGGTCTCCAACAGTTAGAGACAACTTACCATTCTTGACATCAATCACAGCACCTGCAGTTGCTAAAAATGGTCTGCCTAAAATAATAGGAATCAAAGAATCTTCGTCCATTTCAAGCACAACAAAGTCAGCAGGTATAAAAAATTTTCCTATCTTAATAGGAACATCCTCTAAAATTCCTACAGGATATTTTACAGATCTATCAGCCAATTGTAAAGACATCCTAGTAGGTTTTAGTTCACCCAATCCTAACTTTTCAGCAACAGATAATGGCATTAAACTCACACTTGCTCCTAAATCACACAATGCTTTATCTATATTCATGTCACCAATCATGCAAGGAATAGAGAAACTACCTAGATCTTGGAGCTTGGGTGGAAGTTTCTTTTGAATTAGAGCACTGCACTCTTCAGTAAGTGCAACTGTACCATCTTCCTCCAGTCTTCTTTTGTTGGACATAATGTCCTTTAAGAACTTTGCATATGTGGGCATTTGCTGCAAAGCATCTGTAAAAGGAATATTAATATACAATTTCTTTAAAACATCAAGGAACTTACCAAATTGTTTGTCCAACTTTGCTTTGGCTAAGCGCTGAGGAAATGGAATGGGAGGTTGATATGGCTTAACCTTCTCCTTCTTTTCTTGTGGTTTCTCTTCTTCAATTACTGGATGAGATGAAGATTCATCGACTTTCTTTTCCTCCTTTGCTGTCTTGTCAACTGGCCCATCGTATTGAGTACCACTCCTAAGAGTGACAGCCATGGTTTGGTTAGACGGTCCAGCCTCTGGTTTCCCAGGAAATGTTCCTGGTGCTCTTTGAGAATAGGAGGCTTGTTGGGCAATTTGATTTTCCAGTATTTTGTTGTGAGTGGCAAGAGAGTCCACTTTTGAAGCCAAGTTTTTTATTGCATCAGAGAATTCATCATTTTGTTTAAGTTGAGTAGCTACAAATGTTTCCATCAAGGATTCTAGCTTTGATTTTTGTGGAATATAAGTTCCTTGTTGAGGTTTGTAGTTACTTTGGAATTGAGGTGGCCTATTTTGGAAGCCAGGTGGACCTTGTGGAGGTCTGTAGTTACCTTGATAGTTTCCACCATAGTTTCCAATAGCGTCTACCTGATGCATTTCTTGTTCTTGATTAGGGGTCATGGCTAAGTTACAGTTTGTAGCTCCATGTCCTGAAACACCACAAACTTCACAAACAATATTAGTAGCACCTGTTGACCCTATTTTATCAAGTTTTAATGTTAATGCTTCAACTTTGGCAGAAAGTAGGGAAAGAGCATCAACAGAGTACTTACCTGGTGTTTTAGAAGGTAATCCTCTCTTAGAGTTCCATTGGTGAGTGTTTTGAGCTATTTCCTCGATCAGGTTCTCAGCTTCATCAACATTTTTACTCATGAAGGCTCCTCCAGCTGCAGCATCTAAAGAGATCTTTTGTGTGGAAGTTAGTCCATTATAGAAAATATGGATTGTCAACCACCTTTCTATCCCATGGTGAGGACATTCTCTTAGCAATTCTCTGTATCTTTCCCAGGCTTCATACAAGGATTCATCATCTTTTTGTGAAAAATTGATGATTTGTTTTCTCAGCACATCAGTCTTGTTCCTTGGGTACCATTTATTGATAAAAGCACTGGACAATTGTTCCCAAGTTGTGATGGATCCTTCAGGAAGAGAGTATAACCATGCTCTTGCTTTATCTCTTAAGGAGAAAGGGAAAAGTCTTAAGCGAATGGCATCATTGGTGGCTCCGTTCATCTTCAGGGTGTCACAATATTCAAGAAAGATTTGAAGATGAAGATTTGGATCTTCGGAGGGTAATCCTCCGAATTGGTTCTGTTGAACCATTGAGAGTAGTGAAGGCTTCAATTCAAAATTGTTAGCCTCCACTGTGGGTCTAAGGATGCTAGATCTTCTCCCATTGGTGCTTGGAGCGGCAAAATCTCTTAAGGGTCTATGTTGGTCCGCCATTTGTTTTTCTTTTTGTTCTTTTTGTTGTTTTTGTTGTTTTCTCAAAGCTCTAAGGGTACGTTCTATCTCAGGGTCAAATCCTAAGTTTAGATCGACACTACGGCTTCGTCGCATAAATAGAAAATAAATGACAAATAAAACAAACAATTACAAAAATAAAACAGATACACAGAATATAGAACAAAATACAAAATTACAAAGAAAATAAAAATAACAATAAAGATATTAACAAGTATGATCTAATCGAATTTCAATATTGCCGATATTTGAGGGACAACAGTCCCCGGCAACGGCGCCAAAAACTTGACAGGGCCCGCAAGCGCACGGGTTATGTCGCGTAATATAAAAGATTATCGTTCTCCACAGGGACTGTGTTCAAAGTACCAGCATATTGAAATTTAATTATCCACACAATTGATTTTTAAGATTTTTATAAAACAAAGCACAAATTAAAGTTGCACAGAATACGAGTAAATATAAAAATAAAATTTACTTGACACTTAAAAATCAGAGTTGAGAGTATCTTGGGATTTCGGGGGATTAAGACTCTATTTTATGTTTAATGAATTTTAACTTTTCATAAATAAGAATCAAATTAAGTTTTCCAAGGCGAATTTTCCAAAAGCTAATTAATATGTTCCTCTCGGAATCCTATTAATGTACCTCACCTATGGAAAGCGCTGCTTAATCCTCAGAAAGGCCCATTATCGTCTTATGAAAATCCCTTTTATTTCCTCAAAAGAATTTTGATTACTTTCACGGTTTTACCGAGGTTACAAAAAGCATCTCAAAAATCTTAGGTTTAGTTCAAAGCTTTCCGGTAAAAATAAATCTCTCGATTCTATTTATTACCTAAACTTACTAATATACCCGTAAGTATACAGTTTTATCATTTAGGTTCTTGTTAGGAATTACTAAAAGCATTAAGCATAATTGAACTAAATGGAAACAGAAATTTATTTAATTCCAAGTCAAAATAACATTAAAATAAAATATTATCATACCCCCTTTATCCCAAGATGATTAATTTAGCTACTCATGAAATAATTTAAATTCATGTAAATAATAGAAAAATAAAACATACAAGACATGGTAAAAATAAAGACTTACGGGTTTCTCCAAAAGCTCAAAATAATTTACCACTGTATTTCCTTGTTGCAATATTCTCCACCAATTACAAATTTAAATTCTCACTTTTACAGCCCTCACACTCTTACAAAATAAAAGAGAGAAAAGAAAATAAAAAGAAAGAGAAGAAAAACGAACAGAGAATGGAAAAGAATAGAACTTAAGAGAAAAAGAGAGAAAAAAGAACGAAGAAAAGAAAAGAAGTCTGATGGTTATTGATTGGGAAGAAGTTGTTTTCGTTGCTCCTGGTTGCTCTCCTTTTTATAGGCGAATGGATGAATGAATCCAGCTTGGAAAAACGCGTTGCAATTGTCTTCTTCTCAGCCGCCCCACCGTCACAGCTTGGAGGCAGCCTGGATGATGTCAAGTAGGAGAAAACTTTCGGTGCATGTGACTTCCAACTGTGCCAACTTGTTTCTAATTTGCATTATTTTAATATATCCAATAATTCGGTGCTTGGATTTTAGTGAAGATTGGTGCAGAATGATGAAATTCAGAGTGGAAAAACGTTATCTTCCCACAAATCCGGGTGAAAGCTTGTTGGACGGTGTAGGGAATGAACTGGACAGCGTGGAGAGGAGTTGCTGGGCGGTATTGGTTTGTATGTGGCAGGTATGGTGATATGAGGGACAGTGGAGTTCCTGGACGGTGTGGTGGATGGAGCCGGTGTTGCTGGGCAGTGTTGTGTTGAGTGAGTTACTGGGCGGTGTTCAATTGATCTGGTGTTGGGCCTGCAAAGGAGAGTCTGGGCGGTGTGGAGAGTACTGCTGGACGGTGTGGTGGTTTGAGAGTCTGGGCGGAGTTGAGAGGCTACTGGGCGGTGTTATGTATTAGAAGAAGAAAGGGAGACGGTGTTGGGAAGTTGGGCGGTGTGTTGAGGTGAGGACGGTTGGGCGGTGTGTTGAGGTGAGGACGGTTGGGCGGCGTTGAGAGTGTTGGAAAGGAAAGGAGTATGGGCGGTGTAGGTGTTGAAGAGGATTGTTGGGCGGTGTGGATGGAAAGAAAAGGTGGGACGGTGTCTGGTATGGATTAGAAGTCTGGGCGGTATTGGTTGGAGAGAAGAGCTTGGGCGGTGTAGGTTGATGGATTACTGGGCGGTGTTGTTTGATGGATTACGGGGCGGTGTTGGTTGATGGATTACTGGGCGGTGTCATGGATTAGGAGCTTGGGCGGTGTTGGTTGGGGAAAAGTCTGGGCGGTGTTCTGGATTGAGGACGGAGTTTGTGGAGTAGGTCGGTTTTCTCTTGTTTTTGACCCTTTATTTCCTTAATTCCTGCAAAATAACATACCCAAGTAGAAAATAGTGCAAAGAAAGCAAAAATCACAATAAATAAAGGAAATACAGTGGATAATGACTAAATTCTAAGCAAACTAAATCTATTTTATTGTATTAAAAAGCACTTATCAGATATACCCTTCGTGGCACCCCGCAAGGTGATATACTCATAAACACGATAACATCGTCTTCACTCCGGGATATACCCTTCGTGGCACCCCACAAGGTGAAATACTCATAAACACGATAACATAGTCTTCACTCTGGGATATATGACGATGGTGGCACCCCGCATGGTGATATATTCATAAACGAGATAACATCGTCTTCACTCCGGGATATACCCTTCGTGGCACCCCGCAAGGTGATATACTCATAAACACAATAACATCGTCTTCACTCCGGGATATACCCTTCATGGCACCCCGCAAGGTGATATACTCATAAACACGATAACATCGTCTTCACTCCGGGATATACCCTTCGTGGCACCCCACAAGGTGATATATTCATAAACACGATAACATCGTCTTCACTCCAGGATATACCCTTTGTGACACCCCGCAAGGTGATATATTCATAAACACGATAACATCGTCTTCACTCTGGGATATACCCTTCGTGGCACCCCGCAAGGTGATATATTCATAAACACGATAACATCGTTTTCTATATTGTACCAATACAATAACCTTTCTCATTTTGAATTTTCTTGTAGAAAATTTTAAATACTTTTATAGACTCATCTTTATGGGCTAAGAAGTATACACATGTCAATCTTGTAAAATCATCAACAATGAAAAATCCATATTTCTTTCTGTTAGGGGATCCCTAGTGCATGAGCAGTGGAAATACAAGGATTCCCATAGGATTTGCAGAGCGCCGTATTTCAAAGCATAAGACAAACAAAAAAAATTTTGCATTTTAGGATTACCTATTGAAGAATATCGAAGCAATCATAGCCTCGTCCTTTAGGAGTCCACACAAGTACTCCCACCAGAAATGCTACACCTTCCAAATGCTAGTTTGACGGCGTGTAGCTTTTGCAACTTTTACGTATTTTGTGTCTTTTTTTAGTTTTCCGTCTATGAGCATCTTATGCTCTATTTATAGGCTTAGGTTTGACCTAATTTACTCTCTAAAGAGTGGGCTCCTTACTCATTCTAAATGAGTTAAGCTCAATAGTTTTATTTTAATCCAACTAAAATAAAAAGCTATTTTTTGATGGGCTTACTCTATGTGTGTGACCCTATAGGTAAAATACTCGGTTATATTAATAATAAACTATTTTATTATTAATATAAAATAAGAGCAGCATCTAGCAGTGCATCATTATGTCCGAATATTATTTATTATCAACATAACCTATAAGTGATAATTATTTTATATGTTTGTTCTTTTTGTCACGATATCCTAATTGGGTCCAAGGCATGGTCGTGTTATCCTTGTACGGTCCAATTTATTTTACTTGATATCCGAGTAGACTTTATCTAGATAAATATCCAATATTTATTCTTTCTAGCATGGCCATGCATTTCCTTAGTCTCACTCCATCAAGTGGCCTATAGATATCACTCCTGTCACATAGGAGAGACAAATCCCATCTACATCACTCACATCCCTCTACATAATTTGTTGATTGCCTAACCACAACCTTTATATTCCTCTTGTTATAGAAGACGTTTGATTGTATTAAAACAACAAACTCCTTATGTAGGAATCGTAGTGACTTCAGGTCAAATGACTACATATACCATTATCATATTGAGAATCGTTTATGACATTCATGCAACGATCCATGCAACGTTCTCATGGTGGGTCTGTCCAGTACATCATTACTCTTAATGTGTACCCATGTGAAGACTTGATATCATTTATATCCATGATCTGTGAGATCAAATCATCAGTACACTCATACACTAGTCTTAATGTATTTACATGTCCCCACGTAAATACTTGACTAGGGACATTTTAGGAATAACTCTCATATGACCTATTACTCCAAGGATAAATAAAGGTTGTTAAACTATTTAACAAAAATGACTTATTCAAAATGATGCGTCCTATATAGGCTTTTAGTGCATATTTCCAACAATCTCCCACTTGCACTTAGAGCCGATATGGTTAATGCCCAATGACGTTTACAGTGCCTTTATGCTTTTACTACATAAGCGGTTTTACTAGTGGGTTCCCAATAATTTTGTTGGTATGCACATTGCATATTTTCACATCTTCCAAAGATGGAACTATTTAAGTATATGCTTGGATTAATCCATTTCCTTATATTGTTCTATGGTTCCATTGTCATCACAGTGGAACTCATACGGTACAAAACATTTGAAATAATTAAATGTAAATTGACTTATTTATTAATTTAACATAGCAAAATACTTAGATTTGTTAGTAGAACCAAAGATTGTTTCTTGCTTTGAACCTTTCAAGCATACATCGCAACCATCTTGATAACACATATATTTTGATTGCAATCTTAAGTCTTTCAAATTAATCGAAAGATTGGCATCGATGTAACCTTTACAACGAGCTCATCTTCCATTTATCAAGATCAAATCCTAAGTGCTTCTTAAGTGTTTAAGGATACTCTTGACTATAGAATAAGAATATTACTAGTTCTAGAAGAAGCATGTTTTCTACATGTAATACTAGAACTATAATTGTACAGTTACTGACCTTTTTATAGTCACAAGATTTATCTTTATTCTTTAATGAAGATTCTAGCTTCTAAAAGCTTGCTTTAGTCCATAAATAGAACATTTGCAGTTCACATACCTTCCTAGATGTTTTAGGCAAAAAAGGCCTTTAGGTTGTGTCACATACACATCCTCAAGATGATTTCCATCTTGACATCTATCTACCATATCTCATAATGGTGGTATGCTGCTACAACAAGTAGGATCTAAATGGTTTTTAAGCTAATTGAATTTTGTAAATTTTCTTTTAAAGGTACTTTTATTACCATCCATGTTTAGTTTTCCTTTTGAAAACCCACTTGCATCCTATAGGCTTTACCCTTTAGGTGCGTCAACCAAGTTTCATACCATGTTAATATACATGGAACCCATTTCAAATCCCATGGTCTTATGCCATGTCTTAGAATCTAAACTTGCATTGGCCTCTTCATAAGAAGCTTGGTCATTTAGCAATATCCCTCCTTCCTGATTTATAAGATATCCATATCTTTCAAGTTTGGTGACATATCCTATTTGATCTTACACAAGTCTTGTTCTACCAGAGCTAAGGATGTCATAACACTTTGTAATTTCTGCTCCAAGTCCATCCTTGACTTTTAAATGCTTTGTGATACTTGAATTTCTTCAAGTTCTACCATCCTCCCACTAATTCTTTAAGGGATGTACTCTTATTCAAGAATACAACATTCTAAGCAACAAGCCTTTTATTCTCAGATGGATTATAGAACTGATAACCTTTAGCTTTCTTTGGGTATCTCACAGAAGACATTTATCTAATTTGGATCTGACCTTGTCAGAGTTGGATGCTCTATAGAAGCATCATAGTTCCAAATTATTAGTAAAGACATACTAGGTTTCTTCCTAGTCCATATCATATATGGTTTCTTTAAGAAAGTCTAAGATGGAACATGGTTAAGTGTTAAAATTTTGTTAATAAAGGAACGTTGAAGGAGTTAGAGATGTTTGATAATAATCAATAATCAAACTATGTCCAACAAGGTTTGACTTTTCCCCATAGAGATGCTATTAAGGCATTCGATGAGGAATGAGTTAAGAGGTAATCTCTCACTCTATTAGATAGTTTTCAAACTTGTAGCTCAAATTATTTGCTATCTTGATCTAATCAAGAGCTTTAATTGTCTTGCCAATTTGGTTTTTCACTTCATTATGAATTCTTTAAACTTTTCAAAGACTTTCTAACTTATGTTACATAAATTCATACTCATTGACTTTTCAATTAGTATGTTGAAGTATTGAAAAACATATCTAGTTATTGTTCCAATAGGCCCACAAACATCGTCATGTATTAGATAATAGATTACTCATATTTTCAACAAATGAGGTCTCAATTATCTCTCAAATAAATAAGATTTACATGTCTCCATTGATTCCAAAATCAAAAGAGTCCATATAACCACATTAATGGTATTTAGAAATGTGTTTCTTATCTATTTGCCTTAGGAGACAATACCATGTAAGTAAGGTTCAAAATTACTTATTTTAACCTACTTTGACGGTTGTTATAGATGGGTGTTTTGAGATTTAGGATATGGAATCCATTACTCAATTGTGCATCAACATCCATTTGAAGAAATAAAGTTATTTTATAATAAGAAAAACATTTCTTGTCCAACAAGAAACAACATGCACAATGTCTAGTTCACTAACTAGCCCAATAGGTAAAGATCTTATCTTTTACATAGATTTCTCCACCCTTAGCAAGTGATCTACTTCCTTGATCTTTCAAAATGTGAGATCTATTACTAGTATCTGATACTAATGTTAGTGAAGTAAACTAACTTGACTTCTATAACATGACTTGTAGTGGAAGTCTTACTTCCCTTTCTTTTGAACTCCTTCAAGTTCTTTAGACAAATTATTTTAATGTCTTATTTGGCTAAAACTGGAAACAATTTCCTTTTTTGATCATCTTTTAGACTTCCAGACCAACTCAGCCTTAATAAAGTCTATATACGATCATATCGTATATCTCCCATATATTCATATTGTCTTTTACAGCTCAGAGTTTATGCAAACTCCATAGGGTACTCAAGACCTAACCATAGATCATATATAAGCTAAACATGACAGACTGCCACTTCCTCTTTATTGAAGATAATTCTCAAGTCTCGATACCTATCTAAGCATTTTTCCAGATAAAGTGACCTTCCAAAGGACAGATTGTAACAAAATAATATTTGGTTTGTCATGGTTATTCTAAAACAAATTACATGCAAATCTATCACTTTTTTTCAAAACAAATTTAAATTTTGGTCATTAAATAAATATGTTGTCTCCCACTATTTTGATTCAAAACAAATACCCTTACTAAATCATATAAAATCCTGTTGGAAGATTTTTCTAGTGGGCCAAGATCCATATTTGACCTAATGTTGAGTCAGCTTTGATTGATCGCCCAACTCTTGGTTATTTAGGTAGGAAACACATTTCCAATTGCATCTCATGCAACTCTTGGATGATTGAGTGGGTAACTCTTTACCCTTATTCATCTTATGAATTTAAGCTCAATCCTTACGCCTCTAAGTTATTTTCAATCCAATGGAGAAACTTAGTTAAGTTTAGGCCTAATAAAAAACAATTTGGATATTACAATTATCCCATCGCGCCTTACTAGTATAAATGATAGCACCCTGCTTTGGCAGGCCCACTATTTATTGATATTAGTCTCGACAAGTGTTACTTATTAGAAGGCGTTTGAACTTAATATTAACGCTTCTAGGTTCTTCAATCTGATTAAAGTTACCCAGATAAGTCCAATAAAAATGGTTGGATAATCCAATTATCCATCATCCTTTACTAATATCAACAAAAGCACCCTGCTTTGGCAGAACCTACACTTTATTGAAACTAGCATTGATGACTATTGTTTATTAGAATGCATTTTAGATTGTTGATACCTTTAGGCTTTTCCAATCCAATTGAAAAATGTCTATTTGAATAAAACTTAATAAGTTATACTTGGATAATCCAATTATCCAATCATGTCCCACTAAACATAAATAAAGGCACCCAACTATGATGTGGCCTACACTTTATCTATATCAAGTTAGACATTATTACTTATTGGAAGGTATGATTGTTAGGCTTGAGGGATTTCAATTTTCTTATTGTTCATTACCGACTTTCATTAAACGCTTTAAAGCAAAATAAAACCCCAAACATGCAATCAAAATTATGAAATGGTTATGGTCTTCCTAGAAAATAAAATAAAATAAAATAAACCTAAAGGAACTATGTTGTCTTGACTTCGTGAAGTCCTATTTCTTGAAACTACCATCCTCCTGGAGTCACCACTCCTTTGTTCCTTTCAAGGTCATATCCACCAAGAGTCACCACTCTAGGTTTCTTCTAGGTCTCCACCTTGTTGGCTTCTTCAAGATTACAATGTAATAAAGAAACTCATTTTACATACGAGTGAAGGGTTGAGAGAAGAAATTTAAGAATAGAGAAAGGCACAACACTCAGGCTATATTTAAAATTAAATAAAAAAATCTAAGACCATAACCATTCACCGCTGGACGTGTTAATTAATCAATTAATAGAGTAATCAATTGTATTTAAAATAAAATGAATTAATAGAGTAATTGGCGGCTTCGTTGATCGTTCAACAGACAGGGTCAAGGGGTGTTCCAACCCAAAAATTTAGTACTGTAATCAGTTTAGTTCCCAAGAAAGAGAGGTAGGTCCGGAGTGACCGCTTAAATACCAAGTCTTTCCTTACCAGAACGTCCCACTGACCATTAACAGCTCAAAATATTTGGTTATGATTTCAAACAATTTGAAATCTTAAATTTTGAAACGGCCAAGGTTTAACTTTTAAACCTTATCTTTTGACCCTTACAATTATCCAAAAATAGGAATACTCAAGGTTTAACTTTTAAACCTCATCTCTAGAGTCTTAACAATCATCTTATTTTTTTTAGGAACGATCAATGTTTAAATTTTAAACCTTATCTCTAGAGTTCAAGATATTTTATTTTGAATCCTATTAAATTTGATAAAGATCTTATATTTAATTTGCAACTTTTGTAAATCCTATCAATTTTATTAAGGATTAAATATTTGATTTTAAAATTATTAAATTTAATAAAGATCTTATCTTTTATTTGTAACAATTACAAATCATATTAAATTTAATAAATATAAATCAATTTGTAACTCCTACAAATCATATTAATTTTAATAAGATCACATACAATGCAAATCCTATTAAAATTAATAAGAATAAATTATTTAAATTTGTAACTCTTACAAACTTTAAATTTAACAAACATTTAAAATTTGATTTGCAACTTTTACAAATCAAAAATATAATATTAAAATCAAATATTTTATTTGTAACATTTACAAATAAATAAAATACCACGATGGCTAGGTTTCAACTTTTGAATCCTAGTTTTCAATACGGCTAGGGTTTAACTCTTAAACTTTCTAAACACAATCTCGCATGAATAATTCATATTAGAAAGAGAAACCATATAGACATACATTGCATACAACCCTTGATTCTAATTTAATTAAACGAACATAAAATTAACATGCCTTATAATTAGAACACATATAAAACAATCACCATTGCAACATACAACATGTTCATATAATAAAGTACATCCTAAAAAATATGTTCTTTAATTAAAATATAGAGAAAAACGATCAATATACACAAAACAAAATTAAATTGATACTAACTTTCAAAAAGGTGCAACCTTTACAACATATCTCATAAAAATGCAACCTTTACATAATATCTCATTAAAAATGCAACCTTTACAACATATCTAATAAAAGATGCAACCTTTGCAAACAGATTCAACCTTTACAATTCTTTTTGTAAAAGAAATTTTATTTTATTTTTACATGTTCTTTAAACAAACATTTACTCAAAACACGGTTTTGTAACCAAACTCTGATACCACTGTTAGGGAATCCCTAGTGCATGAGCAGCGGAAATACAAGGATTCCCATAGGATTTGCAAAGTGCCATGTTTCAAAGCATAAGACAAACAAAAAAAGATATTGCGTTTTAGGATTACCTCTTGAAGAATATCGAAGCAATCATAGCCTCGTCCTTTAGGAGTCCACATGAGTACTCACACCAGAAATGCTACACCTTCCAAATGCTAGTTTGACGGCGTGTAGCTTTTGCAACTTTTATGTATTTTGTGTCTTTTTTTGGGTTTTGCGCCTATGAGCATCTTATGCTCTATTTATAGGCTTAGGTTTGACCTAATTTCCTCTTTAAACAGTGGGCTCCTTACTCATTCTAAATGAGTTAGGCCCAATAGTTTTATTTTAATCCAACTAAAATAAAAAACTATTTTCTAATGGGCTTACTCTATGTGTGTGACCCTATAGGTAAAATACTCGGTTATATTAATAATAAACTATTTTATTATTAATATAAAATAAGAGCGACATCTAGCAATGCATCATTATGTCCGAATATTATTTATTATCAACATAACCTATAAGTGATAATTATTTTATATGTTTGTTCCTTTTGTCACGATATCCTAATTGGGTCCAAGGCATGGTCGTGTCATCCTTGTACGGTCCAATTTATTTTACTTGATACCGGAGTAGACTTTATCTGAATAAATATCCAATATTTATTCTTTCTAGCATGGCCATGCATTTCCTTAGTCTCGCTCCATCAAGTGGCCTATAGATATCATTCCTGTCACATAGGAGAGACAAATCCCATCTACATCACTCACATCCCTCTACATAATTTGTTCATTGTCTAACCACAACCTTTATATTCCTCTTGTTACAGAAGACGTTTGATTGTATTAAAACAACAAACTCCTTATGTAGGAATCGTAGTGACTTCAGGTCAAAGGACTACATATACCATTATCACATTGAGAATCGTTTATGACATTCATGTAACGATCCATGCAATGTTCTCATGGTGGGTCTGTCCAGTACAACATTACTCTTAATGTGTACCCATGTGAAGACTTGATATCATTTATATCCATGATCTGTGAGATCAGATCATCAATATACTCACACACTAGTCTTAATGTATTTACATGTCCCCACGTAAATACTTGACTAGGGACATTTTAGGAATAACTCGCATATGACCTATTACTCTAAGGATAACTAAAGGTTGTTAAACTATTTAACAAAAATGACTTATTCAAAATGATGCGTCCTATATAGGCTTTTAGTGCATATTTCCAGCACTTTCTTGCCAAACTTTGTACTTGAGAAGGACCAAATAGATCTAAGTGTAACAATTTCAGAGGTCTGGACGTGGAAACAACATCCTTGTTTTTGAAGGAAATTTTGTGTTATTTCCCATTTTGGCATGCCTCACATGGTAAGGAACTATTAAAGGAGATTTTTGGTAATCTCTTAGCTAGATCCTTTCTGTGAGGTTTTGAAATAAGTTTTAAACTTACATGCCTAAGCTTTTTGTGCCAGATCCATCTTTCTTCAGAGTTTGAGAACAAACATTTTACATTCTGATCATTTAGTTCATTCAAGTTAACCTTATAGAGGTTGTTATGTCTATTTGCATTAAAGAGTATGGTTCCATCACGATTGATGATAGTACACTTGTTCTTGTCAAAAGAAACTTGGTATCCACTGCCATAAAATTAACTGATGCTCAATAGGTTATGTTTAATACCTTTGACAATAAATACATTTTCAATGACAGGTGAGGGAAGTTTACCCACTTTACCAGACCCAGTGATCCTTCCAATCTGGTTACCTCTAAAGGTGATGGATCCACCTTTAAATTTCTCTAGGTTTAGGAACATAGACCTTCTTCCTGTCATGTGATACGAGCATCTACTGTCTAGATACTATTGCAGAGTTTTTGTTCTTTTTTTAAGCATATCTAAGAAAGGAATAATTAATGATTTTGGTACCCATATTATTTTAGGTCATACATTGTTAGTAATTCTTTCATTTCTTCTCTTTCTTTTCCTGCTGTAACATCCCAGTTTTGAAACTAAATGCCGAATGAAGAATAAACCATTAAGACTTGATTTCAAATAGAAAATAATTGTTAATTATATATAACCAAGTAGATTTAAGCCATTAAAATATGAAAAATGGTGGTGGTCAGGGGATGGGGTGGAGTGCGCGTGGCTGCTGGGCTCACACTCTCCCATCCCACTCTTCTCTTACTCGTGCGCATATACATATATATAAAAACGTAAGCCTTGGTTAAGGACACACTCACTATTCCTTCAGATTCCTTCCTCCGTCACTTCATCCTCTACTTTTCTCTCTTCGTCTCCATCCTCCTCCTTCCCCTTTCTCACTCTTCGCTCCTGGAGATCTTGATTTCAGTACTGGAGAACGGACCACACTCCATCCCAGAATCAGGCGCAGGATACGACGAAGCCAAGGAAGACCGAACGAACCAGGAGAAGGACATCGGACCCAACGATAAGAACGGAAAGGTTCTGAGGTTCTTCTAAAGGTAGGGGGCGCTTGCATGTCAAATGCATGGTCTACGAACGGTACCGGATGAATGTATTGCTGTGTGTGTGTGTGCATGTATTCATAATCATTAAAACTGATGCATGATTTAAGATTCTGATAGTGATTTCATGGGGACGGAGTAGCCTGTTAGTGGATGATAATGATGAATGATATGCATGGATCTATCTTCTTGTCACTATGGAAAATATGTACGTGCATGCTCTTAATTGGTTGTTCAATGTTGTTAGTCTGATGACCGATTGTAACATGCGTTGGTGTGATTGACTAAATGAATACGAGTAATGTGGGGAAATCCGTTCTTGCTTAATGGCTACGGAGAAGGTGTTCATGGCGTGATGATGTGTGTTAATAAATGTGTTAGTTGCATGAGTGAGAGTGGGGGCGACCCATGGAAGGTCAAGAACCCCAAGGGAACGACTTCCAGTTACCAACCCTGGCTAGATCCCGATAGTGCTCGTGGTAGCCGTAGGAGCTAGAGAAGAGTCTCGAGACGCTGTGGGAGGCTGGTGCCACCTGGTAAGAGCTGAGGGACGAGGGGCCAGAAGTAAAGGGGACCGTAACTGAGAGTCTTTACCCGAGTCGGATCCGCAGGCATGCATATAGATATAAGGCCGATTGTGGTGATGTATAAATCTATGTGTGTATATGTGTATGATTTTGAATGCATGAATGTGTATGTGCGTAGGAACTCCGAATGCATGAATAGATTGTAGAAATGAACTCTGTGTAATATGTGTGGCATGAATGTTGTTTTGAACTGCATGAACTTGTTACTCGAGAAAGGTTGAATGATGGTAGGAGCGTGTACTGACGCTGATACTGAGTCTGTGAGTATCATTTTACATGTAAAAGCTCACCCCTGCAGTGGCCATATTTCAGTGAACATCTCTCGGAATAAAGAATGAAGGAAGAGCCGGGTGTGGAGCAAAGCAGCTGAGCATGATGGATCGTGTGTATATATGTGTGTACTGTGTGCTTGTCGTGTTTAAATGTTTTAGAGGAAGCCTTGGCCGGCTTTTGTTAATTTTGGGTTTTAATTACGAAACTTGAACGCTCCGGACAGAAGGGGCATGTTGTGGTTGTAATTATTTAGATGTTTCCTAACTATATATATATATATGTGTGTGTTGTGCATTATATTATGCTGCGGAAGGTATTGAATGATAAGTACGAACGCCTGAGTATGTCTTGCGAGCGTAAGTTGGCCGGTGTGGCTACGGTTAGGTAGTAGGAATAAGTTTGGGGTTAAGAAGAGGAAATATAGAGCTCAGATATGCTTCGATTGAGGGAAAAACGAAAGACGAGTGAAAAACTGAGTGGTCATAAGAAGGGAGACCATTATCGAGTGAAAATGATAGTGAAAACCGAGTGAGACTTAACTTTCCAATTTCACGAGTGGAGTCCCTCGCTTCAGCGAGCAGCATTCCCGCTCCAGCGAGGGCGGACTAGGAAGACTTATGTTGGATTCACACGGGCAGAGTCATACCTCGTCCAAGTGCTAGAGCAGTCCGCCCAAGCATAAGGACTCGCGCTGAAGTGAGTAAAAGTCAGAGTGAGATACCGTCCCACTATCCTTCCTTTCCGTTGTGGAGCTAATGTGACCCCAACAACGGTGTTGACCCCGGCCTGGACGTTGTGGTTGAGTCCGCCCAGGCGTTGCCATACCTAGTCGCGTTGGACGGAATGAGTTCAGGTCCCTTCTCCTCCACAAACCATTACTGCACTCGTACTTCTCCTTTCTCCTTCCCCTTACCTATCACTTCCTACTGAACAAACTAGTGTTACTCGTGGAAGAGTTTCTCTTTTAGAATCTCCCTCCATCCGCTGTTGCATTATCATACCCCGCCTAGGCGGTATCAGACCTCGCCTGAGCGAGCCCATGATGTTGTGCAATCCGCCCAGGCGCTGGTGTGCTGCCTTAAACCCAACGAACCAACCCCAGTCTTAGTTTTTCTGTAAAATACCCTATACGTATGAATGCTCTTGTTTTTCTTGCCTGCTTCCTTCCTTCCATGTCGAATAAACCGTGACTGTTATTGTGAAAAGTTTTCTCATGGTTTTTGAAACTATTAATTGCTAGGAGTAGGTTGTTACATTTTGGTATCAGAGCGGATCAAAAGATCCAAGGCCAAGGTATGCTTACCGAGTGTAAGCGGTTGTGTGTGTTTTCTGACTAAATGGTTGAAACTGTTCTGATACTAGTTGAACTTGATTGATGTTGACTTGAGGACAAGAGGTTGTTTTCCCCTGGTCCGATTGTGTGTATAACCTAGACGAATGACATAATGTGCTAAGCTATTAATTGTTGGACTAATAACCCGATCGGTAGTAAGTGGCTCCGTATACTTATCCTTAAATGTCGATTTCAGGATAAGGAATGGCGCATCGTCAAAGTATGGAGGCTATAGCCACAGCATTCCAACGCTTTGCGGATGTGTTTGAAAGGCAGGGCCAGACTCGACCTGAGGATGGCCACGTGCTGGACCGCTTCCTGAAGAGGAAGCCGAGTGAGTTTCAGGGAGGGCGTAATCCGGAGGCAGCTTTCAAATGGACTCAGGAACTAGAGAGGATTTTTGGGGGTCTTCACTGTACCGAGACCCAGAAGGTGGAATGTGCAGTGTATATGCTGTGAGATGAAGCGGAGAATTGGTGGAAGATAGCCAGAAGCCGATTCCCTGAAGATGACAATCAGCTGTCGTGGAATGATTTCAAGACATGCTTCTTAGAGAAGTACTTCCCCGACACAGTGAGGAGTCGGAAGGAACTGGAGTTCATGGAGTTGAAACAAGGCTCCATGACTGTGGAAGAATACGCGACAAGGTTCGAGGAATTGTGTCTATTCTATCTGCCCTTCCAGCACCCTGGGACGGAGAACTCCAAGTGCCTTAAGTTTGAGAACGGATTGAGATCGGATATCAAGAGGGCCTGCAGATACCATGAGATACGGAGTTTCCCTGCATTAGTGAACAAATGTAGAATATTCGAAGAGGATGACAGGGCCCATTCGGGCCAGTGCAGCAGAGCCAACCAGCACCTGAGGCCTCAGCAGTCACATTTCAAGAGGCCAGGGAACGTGAGGAGAAATGAACCCTTCACTAGATATCAGAGTCAGAGTGACCGAGGGAGACATATGAGTGGACGACCAAGATATGGCGGATGCTTTAAATGCGGCGGTGACCACTTTGCTAAGGATTGCAATGATACAAATGTTAAATGCTACCACTGCGGAGAGAAGGGACACGTTCGTCCTGACTGCCCCCAACTCCGCCAAACAAACGCCAATGTACGTCAAGGAGGATCTCAAGATAGAACCCGAGTGAATGATAACCAACGACCTGGTGGCAGAGGCAACGGAACCAGAGGAAACATGATGCGTGCTCCGAACAACCGAGAGAGGAATACCGGTCCGCCAGCAGCAGGAAGAATCTACACCATCAATGCAGAAGATGTTGCACCAGCAAACGACCTAGTACAATGTAAGTGCTCACTCGGTAAGAATACACTTAACGTTGTTTTTGATTCGGGAGCCACCCATTCTTTTATAGCCGACGAGTGTGTAGAGCGTCTGAAGTTACCGACTGCACCTATGAATCGGATTTTAGAAGTAACCAGCCCGACTGGCACTAACGTGTTCACATCATCAGTGTGCAAGGACGTAGTGTTTGTGTTGTATGATCGGAGTTTCACCTTCGATCTGATTTGCATACCCTTAAAGGGTCTTGATATCGTGCTCGGGATAGATTGGCTTTCCGCCAATAAGGTATTGGTAGATTGTAGAAACCGAGAGATAGTTTTTCCGAGACAGCCCGCTGAGAACGACACGGCACCAGGTATAACCCAACTATTTATGATGCTTTGTCTAACCAAGGATGAGAGTGAGACCCGAGTGAACGAAATTCCGATTGTCTGCGAATTCCCAGAAGTGTTCCCTAAAGACGTTCCGAGTGTGCCTCCCAATAGAGAAGTCAAATTCTCTATAGACTTGATCCCTGGAGCCGAGCCGGTCTCCAGCGCACCCTATAGAATGTCCTCAACTGAATTGGTCGAGTTGAAGAAACAAGTGGATGAGTTACTCGAAAAGCAGTTCATTAGACCGAGCGTGTCACCATGGGGCGCACCTGTACTACTTGTTAAGAAGAAGGATGGCAGCATGAGACTTTGTATAGATTACAGACAGCTAAACAAACTCACAATCAAGAATCGGTACCCACTGCCTAGAATTGATGATTTAATTGACCAGCTGCGTGGAGCCTCAGTCTTCTCAAAAATCGACCTACGATCGGGATATCACCAAATCCGAGTGAAGGACTCGGACATTCCTAAAACTGCCTTTAGGACTCGGTATGGTCACTACGAGTATGTAGTGATGCCGTTCGGTGTGACCAACGCCCCTGCTGTTTTCATGAATTACATGAACAGCATATTCCACTCCTTCTTAGATCGGTTTGTTGTTGTCTTCATCGATGACATCCTAGTTTATTCCAAGACGTCTGAGGAGCATGAAGGACATCTCCGAGCGGTACTCGAAGTGTTGAAGGAGAAACAATTGTTTGCAAAGCTTTCGAAGTGTGAATTCTGGATGGATGAGATCCACTTCCTCGGGCATGTGATTTCCGAGCGAGGCGTCTCGGTGGATCCTGCGAAGATAGCCGCTGTAATAGCATGGGAGAGGCCCAGGTCGGTCTCGGAAATAATAAGTTTTATGGGCTTGGCAGGTTATTATAGGAGGTTTATCGAAGGTTTTTCTAAACTGGCATTACCCCTGACTAAATTGACTCGGAAAAACGTTCCTTTCGTGTGGAGTCCCGAGTGTGAGCACAGCTTCCGAGAGCTGAAGAATAAGTTAACGACTGCTCCGGTGTTAGCATTACCTGAGTTACAAGAAAGCTTCGTGGTCTATTGTGACGCGTCAGGACTCGGATTAGGGTGTGTACTCATGCAGAAGGACCGAGTGATAGCATATGCCTCTCGGCAATTGAGACCTCACGAGTAGCATTACCCGACCCATGACTTGGAGCTAGCAGCAGTGGTTTTTGCATTGAAAATCTGGAGGCATTACTTGTACGGGTCCAAATTTGAAGTGTACAGCGATCATAAGAGCCTCAAATACCTATTCGACCAAAAGAAGCTGAACATGAGGCAGAGAAGATGGATTGAGTTTTTAAAGGACTACGATTTCAAGTTAAAATACCACCCGGGTAAGGCAAACGTCGTGGCCGACGCATTGAGTCGGAAATCCCTCCACACGGCAGCAATGATGGCGAAAGAAGTAGAGTTGTTGGAGCGGTTCCGAGACATGAACTTGTATGTTAACACCCCCTCCTCTCAGAAAATGACAATCGGTACGTTGAGGATCGCCAATGAATTCTTAAAATCCGTGTATGAGCAGCAACAGTTGGACTCTTACCTAGCTGAGATGAAGGAAATTCAGGCCAAAGGAAAGGATTTATCCTTGGCCGAGGGGTCAGATGGGATCTTCCGGGTGAGAGACAGAATATACATACCGAGTGGAGGAAGATTGAGAAGAATGGTGCTTGACGAAGCCCACAAAAGCCTACTCAGCATTCACCCAGGAACCACGAAAATGTACCACGACTTGAGGAGACAGTTCTGGTGGCCCGGACTAAAGAAGGATGTGGCGGAATACGTGGCCCGGTGTATCACTTGTCAGAAATCGAAAGTAGAGCACCAAAAACCGTACGGTGCAATGCAGCCTCTAGAGATCCCCGTGTGGAAATGGGACTCGATTGCGATGGATTTTATCATGGGATTACCCAAAAACCGAGCGGGCCATGATGCCATTTGGGTCATTGTTGACCGACTGACGAAGAGTGCACACTTCCTACCTGTCAATATGAAGTACCCATTGCATAAGCTGGCTCGGATTTACATTCAAGAAGTTATCCGACTGCATGGCATACCTACTTCTATCGTATCAGATAGGGACCCTAGGTTTACGTCCCGGTTTTGGACCAGTGATGATGCATGATTTATCTTTAGTTCTTCACTTTAAATGTGTATAATTTGCCATCAATTATTGTCTAATATATTGCATTTTAACACATTTTCATCATATGAGCTTTATTTAATATTTGATTTTAAAAATGAATTAAGGATTAATTTTTAATAAATATTGGTTTTCTCTTGTTTACTTGGGTATTTTATTTTGCAGAAATTAATAAAATTAAGGAACAAGTACAAAGATAATCCAAGGGTCAATAACAAGAGACAAATGACCATCAAATGATAAAGAAACAAGAAGAACAAGCCCCGGTGAAAAGAAAGCTACAAAAGCATGAAAATTGGCTATTAGTGCGCTATCTATTAGTGCGGTTGTAACAGGAACCGCACTAATAGGGTGGGAATCGATTCCTACACCAAATCAGCCCATGGGAATCGATTCATGCACTTGGGAATCGATTCCCAGCCTACATGAATCGATTCATTTGATGTTTTTCACCTGGGAATCGATTCCCAACCTATAGGAATCGATTCATGAGTCTAGGAATCGATTCCCCTTGCTAGGAATCGATTCATGAGCTGTATTTTACGCAAAAATGAACTGGAGGAATCGATTCATCATTTAAATCATGCGCCGAATCATTGGAAACAACAAAACGCAACTTGGAAACAACTTGGAAACAGCTGGAAATCATCTGCACCGAAAGTTTCCACTTGCAACGCGTTTTCCTTAGCTGGCTTCTCCTTTCATTTGCCTATAAATAGAGAAGAACGAGAGGCTTCAGAAATCATCTTCAGACACTTCACTTCACACTTCTCTCTTAGTTCCTTTTCTTTCTTTTAAGCATTAGAGGAAGGCTTCTGGAGGAATTTTTCCATTCCGGGTTAGGTCTTTCTTATTTTTAGTTTATTTTAATTATGGAGGGCTAAAACCCCTAGATTGATTTTCTTGGAAAATATTGTAATATAATTTTGAGGTTCTTGTTTTTAATATAGTATGCTTGTATTATTGTTATTTCTTCATAATCTTACTCTGCTTATTTAATTCCATTCTGTTTAATTAAATTTGTATGCTTAATCGGTTTAATTATTCAAATAGAATAAAATAAGATTTTAAATTAAAATGGATTAAGGAAATATGCATGCTTAATGAATATTTTCATAATCACTTTTAATAATTATGGTTTGCTTAATTCCATAATTTAAGAATAGATTATGTATATAGGCGATGTTCTTATATATGCTCAATAATTCCTAGATTTTACGATCTTGACTCCTTTTGCTTAATTAGGATGCTTGATTAAAATATTCATTTTTAAATGAAAGTAAAGGAATTATGAATTGAAAAAGACGCTTAGTTGATTAATTCAAATTGAGCTAAGAAATCAACAGTAATGAAAGTATACAAATTATCTTTAGTGAACCAAGGATAAATTTATTTACAATATTCCAAGAAAATCAATCGCTTGTTATTTATTGTTTTAAATCCTATAATTACTTTGTTTTAGTTTTAATTGTCACAACAAAATCAAACAAAACCCCCCCAATTGTATGTTAGTGAACTTATGTTTGTAAAAATTTTTAGTTGTTTAGTTTTTATTTTTAATTGTTAAAAATTAGTTTAAGACTTGATTTTTCCTAAATTTTTGTGTTGATCCTTGAGAGAACGACCTAGGTTGACACCCTAGTACTACGTTAATTAATTTTAATGTACTAATTTGACGGAATCACGACTGCAAAAAGAATATTCACGTCAAATTTTGGCGCCGTTGCCGGGGATCAACGATCTTTAGGAAAAACACTTGTTTTAAATTAATTTTTTTTAATTGAAAAAAAAATTAAAAATTTAATAATAATAAAAAATTTTCTTTTGTTTGTTTGTTTGTTTATTTTATTTCTTTTGCATGATTTAGGATTCTTATGATTTATTGCTCATCATGATCAAATATCTTGTTGTATGCTATGTATGACTAGAAGAACTTTTGAGCATTTATATTCATTTGATCCTGAAATTGAAAAAACTTTTCATAGGTTAATTAGAGAAGCTAGATTTAATAATAATTTTGTTGATATTGATAGTGATAGTATTTTTTCTGAATCTGTTGAAAGTACTACTGCTAGTTTTTCTGATATGGCTGAACCTCGTGAAAGAACTCTTAGAGAACTAGCTGCTCCTGAATTCACTTACGAAAGTTTGTGTATTCAATATCCTGAAGAGGATATCCCTTTTATTCTTAAGACCGGACTTATACACTTATTGCTTAAGTTTCATGGTCTTGCGGGTGAAGATCCGCACAAACACCTCAAAGAATTCCACATTGTGTGTTCCACAATGAAACCCCAAAACGTTCAAGAAGACCACGTCTATCTTAAAGCATTTCCTCATTCTTTAGAGGGTGTTGCTAAGGATTGGTTGTACTACCTTGCTCCAAGATCAATCACAAGTTGGAATGACTTAAAGAAAATGTTCTTGGAAAAATTCTTTCCTGCCTCTAGAACAACTGCAATCCGTAAGGATATATCTGGCATTAGGCAACTCTCTGGAGAAAGTCTTTATGAGTATTGGGAGAGATTTAAGAAACTCTGTGCAAGTTGCCCTCACCACCAAATTTCTGAACAACTTCTTCTTCAGTACTTCTATGAAGGTTTACACCACGTTGATCGCAACATGATTGATGCGGCAAGTGGAGGAGCTTTAGGAGACATGACTGCTGCTGAAGCAAGAAACTTGATTGAAAAGATGGCATCCAACTCTCAACAATTTGGTGTGAGAAATGATTCTTTCAAACCCATGTTTGATTCTAATTCTAGTTCATCTGGAATTAAATTGGAGAGCAAACTTGATGCTCTCACCACTCTGGTCACACAATTGGCAGTAAATCAAAAATCCATGACCGCTAAAGTATGTGGCATCTGCTCTTCACAAGAGCACCCCACTGATTGTTGTCCTTCTCTACAAGAAAAGGATAATAATAGTCCCCATGCCTATGCAGCCAATATCTACCATGATAGACCTCCACCACCACAACAACAAAACCATGACCTTTCCACCAACAAATACAATCCAGGTTGGAGGAACCATCCAAATTTGAGATGGGGCAACCAACAACAAAATCCCCATCCCCAACCTCCATTTCAAAACAATGCACCAACCTTCCAAAGACCGACACCTCAACCATCCACAAGTGGCCCTTCTTTGGAGGATCTGGTGAAACAAATGACTGCACAGAACTTGGATTATCAACAGAGGAATGATGCTACCATCCAGAGTTTAAGCAACCAAATTGGGCAATTGGCTTCATCATTAAGCCAGTTACAATCTCAAAACTCTGACAAATTACCATCTCAACCAGCCGCAAATCCAAGAAATGTGAGTGCAATTCAGTTAAGATCAGGTAAGAACCTTGAAGTACCCATACCTAAGGAACCTGAAAAACAAACAGATGTGCCCACAACAGTTGAGAATGATGTGCCCTCTTCAAGCACAAGCAAATCTGAGATGCAACCATCCCAAATTCCACCTCATATCCCTCTTCCTTTCCCACCAAAAGCAATTCCAAGCAAGAAGATGGAAGAAGTGGATAAAGAAATTTTGGATACTTTCAGGAAAGTGGAAGTGAATATACCTCTTCTTGATGCAATCAAGCAAATTCCCAAGTATGCCAAATTTCTAAAGGAGTTGTGTACTCACAAAAGGAGACTCAAGGGCAATGAAAGGATAAGCATTGGAAGAAATGTATCTACACTGCTTGGTAAGGAAAATATCCCTGAGAAATGCAAGGATCCAGGTACGTTTTCTATACCCTGTATCATAGGCAATAACAAATTTGAAAATTGCATGTTAGATTTAGGAGCTTCAATAAATGTTATGCCTATGTCTGTTTTTAAATCTTTGTCTCTTAGAAATTTACAACCTACTGGTGTAGTAATTCAGCTAGCCAATAGGAGCACTGCTTACCCTGCTGGAGTTATAGAAGATGTTTTGGTTCAGGTAGAACAACTTGTTTTCCCTGCTGACTTTTTTGTACTTGACATGGAAGAAGGTATGCCTCAAATTCCTGTTCCTATCATTTTAGGAAGACCATTTTTGAAAACAGCTCGAACCAAAATAGATGTTCATTCTGGAACTCTCTCTATGGAATTTGGTGACACAAGAGTTCAATTCAATATTCTTGATGCCATAAAATACCCAGCAGAAAATCATTCTGTTTTCCAAATTGACATTATTGATGAACTAGTTTTTGAACATTTTTCTAATGTTGATTTGGATTGCATAGATGATTCAAACAAATGTTTTGCATGCAATGATTCTGGAAGTTGTGATATTTGTGCTGAAATTAATAAATACATAATTTCTGATTCAGAGTCTCTAGATATACCTGTTAACCATAAGGAGCTGTATTCAGGATTTCAAGAAAATTCTAACAAAATTTTTGAGGTGCAAACAGCAGAATCAAAATCTACTTTGTTAGTTCCATCTGTTTTGCAGGCACCCAAGTTAGAATTGAAACCCCTACCTGAGAACCTAAAGTATGTATACTTAGGGGATAATGAACAGCTCCCGGTGATAATTTCCACTTCCCTTGATGAAAATCAAGAAGAAAAATTGTTGCAGGTATTGAAAAGACATAAGAAGGCTATAGGATGGACATTGGCAGACATTCCTGGAATTAGTCCATCCATGTGCATGCATAGAATATTTCTGGAGGAAAATACTAAGGCAGTAAGACAGCCCCAGAGGAGACTCAACCCTGTAATCCTTGATGTGGTTAAGAAGGAGATCACCAAGCTTCTACAAGCAGGAATTATTTATCCTATCTCTGATAGCCAATGGGTGAGTCCAATTCAAGTGGTTCCTAAGAAAACAGGGATCACAGTTGTGAAAAATGAAAAGGATGAATTGATCCCAACTAGAGTGCAGAATAGTTGGAGAGTCTGTATTGACTACAGGAGACTTAACCAGGCAACAAAGAAGGACCATTTCCCTTTACCCTTCATTGACCAAATGCTTGAGCGTCTCGCAGGTAAGTCTCACTACTGTTTTCTTGATGGATTCTCTGGATATTTTCAGATTCACATTGCACCTGAGGATCAAGATAAGACCACATTCACCTGTCCCTTTGGCACATTTGCTTATAGGAGAATGCCATTTGGCCTATGCAATGCTCCTGGAACTTTTCAAAGATGCATGATAAGTATTTTTCATGATTTCATTGAAAATTGCATAGAGGTGTTTATGGATGATTTTACTGTCTATGGATCTTCATTTAATGCATGCCTTGATAGTCTTGATAAAGTTTTAAACAGATGTATTGAAACTAACCTTGTCTTGAACTATGAGAAATGTCATTTTATGGTAAAATAAGGAATAGTTTTAGGGCATGTAATCTCTGAAAAAGGAATTGAGGTAGATCTTGCTAAGGTAGAAGTTATATCACATTTGCCTTACCCCTCTTGTGTTCGACAGGTTCGTTCTTTTCTTGGCCATGCAGGTTTCTACAGAAGATTCATAAAGGATTTCAGCAAGAAGGCTAGGCCGCTATCCAGTTTGCTTCAAAAGGATGTGGCATTTGAATTCGATGAAAAGTGTAAGGAGGCTTTTAATTGCCTCAAGCAAGCATTGACCACTACCCCAATAATCCAAGCACCTGATTGGACAGCCCCATTTGAATTGATGTGTGATGCCTCTAATTATGCATTGGGAGTTGTCCTTGGTCAAAAGATTGACAAGCAACCTAGGGTCATCTACTATGCATCTAAAACTTTAGATGCTGCCCAGGTAAATTACACCACTACTGAAAAAGAACTCTTGGCCATTGTTTTTGCATTAGATAAGTTCAGATCTTACCTACTCGGTTCTCGAGTAGTTGTCTTTACTGACCATGCAGCTCTGAAGTACTTGTTGAAGAAAGGTGAGTCCAAGCCAAGATTAATTCGTTGGATGCTTTTGCTCCAAGAGTTTGACTTGGAAATTCGTGACAGAAGTGGAACACAAAACCTTGTGGCAGACCATTTAAGCAGAATTGAGAATGCTCCTGATTCAGCACCTATTCGGGATCATTTTCCCGATGAACACCTCATGAGTATTTCTAACTCTTTTGATTCACCTTGGTTTGCTAACATTGTAAATTATCTTGTTGCTTCTGTTTTTCCACCATGTGCATCCAGAAACCAAATTTCAAAATTAAAAAGTGATGCAAAGTATTATATTTGGGATGACCCGTATTTGTGGAAATTGTGTAATGATCAGGTGATTCGAAGATGCATTCCCGATCATGAAATAGAATCAGTTCTTCGATTCTGCCATGCTTCACCAGTTGGTGGACATTTTGGTCCATAAAGAACAGCAAGAAAAGTGTTGGATTCTGGTTTATATTGGCCCACAATTTTTAAGGATGCATGGAGAATTTGTAACACCTGTGATAAATGCCAAAGAGCTAGTAATGCTACCACATGGAGACAACAGATGCCTCAGCAACCAATGTTGTTTTGTGAAGTATTTGATGTTTGGGGCATTGATTTTATGGGTCCATTTCCTCCATCCTTTGGTTTTACTTACATTTTATTGGCTGTTGATTATGTTTCTAAATGGGTGGAAGCTAAAGCCACCAGAACTAATGATGCGCGAGTTGTTATGGATTTTGTTAGATCTCAAATTCTTTGCAGGTTTGGCATTCCGAGAGCAATCATTAGTGATCAAGGAACACATTTCTGCAACAGGACCATACAAGCTATGCTCAGGAAGTATGGAGTTGTTCATAGAGTCTCTACTCCATATCACCCCCAAACCAATGGACAAGCAGAAGTCTCTAACAGAGAAATCAAAAGAATCCTGGAGAAGATAATACAGCCTAACAAAAAGGATTGGAGCAGGAAATTGGATGATGCTCTTTGGGCATATAGAACAGCTTTTAAGGCACCTATAGGAATGTCTCCCTATAGAATTGTTTTTGGTAAAGCATGTCATCTTCCAGTGGAGATTGAGCATCGTGCTTATTGGGCTGTAAAAGCGTGCAACTTAGCACTTGATCAAGCAGGTGAAGAAAGGAAATTACAACTGAATGAGCTCGATGAGATCCGTTTGGCAGCCTATGAGAATTCAAAATTCTACAAGGAGAAAACAAGGAAATTCCATGATAGCTCAATAGCTAGAAAGGATTTTACTGCTGGACAGAAAGTGCTACTGTTTAATTCCCGGTTAAAACTGATGGCCGGAAAATTGCGCTCTAAATGGGAAGGACCTTTCATTGTTACAAATGTATTTCCCCATGGAGCTGTGGAAATAAAAAGTGAAAACTCCAACAAAAGCTTCAAGGTTAATGGACAACGTTTGAAGCCATTTCATGAAAATCCTTCACTTGTGGATGTTACAATGGAGGAACATGCTTTGGGGGAACCACTTCTTGATCCCCCTTGAGGGAGTTTTTTTTTCTTACCCATCTCTTTACTTTTTCATTATATTGTTTATTTTGTATGCTCTGTCTTACATTGAGGACAATGTATGATTTAAGTGTGGGGGTGGGATCATTTATGTGTTATTGTGTGTGTTTTTTTGTATGATTAAATTTTGTGTGCTTTTATTAAAAAAAAAATAAATAATAAAAAAAAGATTTTGTGTGTGTTTTTGTTTTAAAAAGGCATGTTTTATTGGAATTTTAAGATATGCATGAGTAACAAGTAAATTCTTTCATGTCTGATATGAGCTTAATGATATGTTATAATTTGAACTCAAGCAATTTTGGTATGATGAGAATGACATGATAATTGATAGATGATCATATATGATAGAATTATACCTTGTGAGATTTTTGAGCCTTTAAATTTGATGGATCACTTTAAACCATCTTAATCCTTTCATGTGTGATTAATTCCTGAAAGCTTACATCTTAATTTTTTGTCTTGTTTCTTGATGATACTTGAAACTCATGTGAATGTATTTGAAATGATACAGGCATTTTGTTCAATTGAGCCACTAAGCCATAGAAGCCTACCATGAATAAATTATCCTTTGCTAGCCACTTTGAGCCTATTTAACCATTTCTTTGTTGCAGCTCAAATAAGCCATGGATGAAAAACCAAAAATATACCTACCCGAAGGAATATATTGGAGCTTTGGAATCAAGTCAAAAACAGGCATTCAAATAATGTGGGGGTGTACAAAAAAAAAAAAAAGAGTTCCAACTCTTGTTTCAAGTGTTATGCAATCACATAAGAAAAAGATAAAAAAAATATATATTATATATATATATATATATATTGATGAATTACCCTCACTGTTTGCCAGTTAAATTAATTGCTCCATCATTCTTTTTGGTATTTAAACTTATTTTCCAAAATTTTTTTTTTCCACCTACTTTAACCTTGGCCACATTACAACCTTGGAAAGCCCTGTTGATCTATACATGCAATTGTGTTGATTGTGGAATTGAGAAACTTGCCAAATTTTTGGACTGTCTGTTTTTCAGGAAATGTTTTGAGAGTATACACAAACCCAAAACACTTGAGAGTATGTCTTGTGAGGTTCTGTCACTTATGGTTTTCCCTTCAGTTTGATTTAATTCTCACATGTCTAATTGTTTGAATGATTTTTATACATATCTTGATGCTCTGTATCTTGCATGATGAATAACTCTTGTTTCTCTGTATATTCCTAAAGATTTCATATTGAACATGCTAGTTTTGTGTGTTTACTATTTTTTTAACTTGATGTTTTCAATAAACTGTGATACTTGTTTTTATTCTAATATTGCCCGGGAGTGCAAAAGAATAAGTGTGGGAGTATTTGATGATGCATGATTTATCTTTAGTTCTTCACTTTAAATGTGTATAATTTGCCATCACTTATTGTCTAATATATTGCATTTTAACACATTTTCATCATATGAGCTTTATTTAATATTTGATTTTAAAAATGAATTAAGGATTAATTTTTAATAAATATTGGTTTTCTCTTGTTTACTTGGGTATTTTATTTTGCAGAAATTAATAAAATTAAGGAACAAGTACAAAGATAATCCAAGGGTCAATAACAAGAGAAAAATGACCATCAAATGATAAAGAAACAAGAAGAACAAGCCCCGGTGAAAAGAAAGCTACAAAAGCATGAAAATTGGCTATTAGTGCGCTATCTATTAGTGCGGTTGTAACAGGAACCGCACTAATAGGGTGGGAATCGATTCCTACACCAAATCAGCCCATGGGAATCGATTCATGCACTTGGGAATCGATTCCCAGCCTACATGAATCGATTCATTTGATGTTTTTCACCTGGGAATCGATTCCCAACCTATAGGAATCGATTCATGAGTCTAGGAATCGATTCCCCTTGCTAGGAATCGATTCATGAGCTGTATTTTACGCAAAAATGAACTGGAGGAATCGATTCATCATTGAAATCATGCGCCGAATCATTGGAAACAACAAAACGCAACTTGGAAACAACTTGGAAACAGCTGGAAATCATCTGCACCGAAAGTTTCCACTTGCAACGCGTTTTCCTTAGCTGGCTACTCCTTTCATTTGCCTATAAATAGAGAAGAACGAGAGGCTTCAGAAATCATCTTCAGACACTTCACTTCACACTTCTCTCTTAGTTCCTTTTCTTTCTTTTAAGCATTAGAGGAAGGCTTCTGGAGGAATTTTTCCATTCCGGGTTAGGTCTTTCTTATTTTTAGTTTATTTTAATTATGGAGGGCTAAAACCCCTAGATTGATTTTCTTGGAAAATATTGTAATATAATTTTGAGGTTCTTGTTTTTAATATAGTATGCTTGTATTATTGTTATTTCTTCATAATCTTACTCTGCTTATTTAATTCCATTCTGTTTAATTAAATTTGTATGCTTAATCGGTTTAATTATTCAAATAGAATAAAATAAGATTTTAAATTAAAATGGATTAAGGAAATATGCATGCTTAATGAATATTTTCATAATCACTTTTAATAATTATGGTTTGCTTAATTCCATAATTTGAGAATAGATTATGTATATAGGCGATGTTCTTATATATGCTCAATAATTCCTAGATTTTACGATCTTGACTCCTTTTGCTTAATTAGGATGCTTGATTAAAATATTCATTTTTAAATGAAAGTAAAGGAATTATGAATTGAAAAAGACGCTTAGTTGATTAATTCAAATTGAGCTAAGAAATCAACAGTAATGAAAGTATACAAATTATCTTTAGTGAACCAAGGATAAATTTATTTACAATATTCCAAGAAAATCAATCGCTTGTTATTTATTGTTTTAAATCCTATAATTACTTTGTTTTAGTTTTAATTGTCACAACAAAATCAAACAAAACCCCCCCAATTGTATGTTAGTGAACTTATGTTTGTAAAAATTTTTAGTTGTTTAGTTTTTATTTTTAATTGTTAAAAATTAGTTTAAGACTTGATTTTTCCTAAATTTTTGTGTTGATCCTTGAGAGAACGACCTAGGTTGACACCCTAGTACTACATTAATTAATTTTAATGTACTAATTTGACGGAATCACGACTGCAAAAAGAATATTCACGTCAACCAGCATGCATCAGGAAATGGGGACGAAGCTTTGGCTTAGTTCTGCCTACCACCCCCAATTGGATGGCTTAGTTCCAACATTCTCTGAGCAGATTGCATTCTCCAGGTCTCCACTATGCAAGTTGCAATTTAAGTAACTAAAAATAGACATACGCTCCACTGTTGCACCTTGTCATGGAAATTAAATACACTGCTCCACCATAAAATGACCATATTGCTCCATGTCATCAAAGGAAGTTAAAGATACAAGGAACCATACTACACTATCCTCGGGTGAATATTTTAATTGCAATCACCAGCTTCCATCTACTATAAATAGGGAAGGCAATTGAATTTGTAATTCGTACCAAAGCATTTGAAGCATTTCCATTTGCTTTCTTCCCCCTCCATTCTCTTGCTCTTCTTCTTGCTCTCTTTATTCTTTGATTGGCATATTTCTTGAAGTTAATTTTTTTTTGAGAGTTAATTTGTGGGGAAATTATATTGTGTACTTATTTTGCATATCCTCTCTTTGAGAGTTATTACTTTGTGAAAGCTTTAACTTGTATATCCACTCTATTGGAGAGTTTCCTTGTATGCTCAAACACCAAACATCTTAAAATCTTTAGCTTGGGGTTTCAACCTTGTAATTGTGAGATTGGGAGATTGGGTGGAGTGCCCGTGTACTTGTGAGGATTGGATTCTTGAGTGTGGGACACTAGGAAGTCGCAGTTGCTCAAAGTTGTATCTCTAATCTCCAATAGTGGAAATCCTCTAAGTGGGTTGCTTAGAGGCGAGACGTACACCGGTGTGGTGGAACTCGTATATATCGGTTTGCAAATCTCTCTTCCCTAAACTCATTTAATTTGGGCACTTAACTTGCTTGCTTGATTTATTATATTATTTCCAATTAATTTGGACTAAGTGCATGTTATATTAAGTTATAAATTATTTCGATTAACATTGTTGAAATTAGCCTTAAGTAATATTCTTGAATTATTTTGAAATCTCTCTAAGTACCATAAATAGTGTTGAGATTAATTTGATTCCATTTCTTGAATATTACTTAGACCTTTTAAGTGCTAACTATTTTGTCTGTGTATAAATTATTACTATTTACCATTAAGTTTTTCATCTTTATCAAACATAGTAACTAAAGAATCAACTTCAAAAGCATTCAAAGTAAAAATTTTTAATACTCAATTCACCCCCCCCTCTTGAGTACTTGAGGCCACTTTGTTAACAAGTGGTATCAGAGCTTGACTCTTGGTAGATCAAGCTTAACAGCTTCAAGAGAACAAATGGCCTCAAATTCTCTAAACCTTTTTCCCGAGGGTGGTGCCACAAATAGACCTCCCGCTTTCAATGGTGAGGGCTACGCTTTTTGGAAAGCAAGGATGAAAATTTTTGTGCAATCAATTGACTTGAAAGTATGGAATGCTATTGAAAATGGTCCTTTTGTACCTATGCATACTGTTAATGATAAACAAGTTGAAAAACCTATGGATGATTGGACTAGTGAGGAAGAGAAGAAAGTACAATATAATTACAAAGCAAAAAATCTTATCACTTTAGCCTTAGGACCCGATGAGTTCTTTAGAGTAGTTACATGTAAATCTGCTAAGGATATGTGGGATACCCTTCAAGTAACTCATGAAGGAACTAGCGATGTTAAGGACTCTAAGATTAGTACTTTAACTAGTCAATATGAAAGTTTTAGAATGAATTCCAATGAATTTATTTTAGAACTTCAAAAGAGATTTACTTTAATTATTAATCATCTTATTACACTTTGTAAATCTTATACTAACAAGGAACTTATCCATAAAGTTCTAAAAAGTCTTAATAGGGAATGGCAACCTCTTGTTACGGCCATCAAACAATCTCCCAATATAAATGATATGTCTCTTGCCACTTTGTTTGGTAAACTCCAAGAACAAGAACAAGAATTGAAAGACTTGAAACAAGCAGAGAAAGAAGAAAAGTCTCTAAGAAGAAAGGGATAGCTCTCAAAGCCACCTCAATTGTTGAAGATGAATCCGAAAGTGATCTTGACGAGGATGAAGAGTTAAGCCTATTCGTGAAACGTTTTGGAAAGCTTATGAAGAGCAAACGCTTCCAAAGGAACTTCAAATCACAAGGTAAGAAATCTAATCCTAAAGAAAATTCTACTTCACCTACTTACTTTGAATATGGAAAGGAAGGACACTTCAAGATAGATTGTCCAAACCTAAAGAAGAAAAACAAAGAAAGAAAAGAAAGGAGAAGAGCATATATCGCATGGGATGAAAATGAGATAAGTAGCTCGGACGATTTAGAAAACGAAGAAGCGAATCTCTGTCTTATGGCCAATCACCAAGATGAAGAAGATGAGGTAAACTTTCATGACTTAGATAAGGAAGAACTACTTGATGCTCTTGAAGAATTGTATGATAAACTTATGAAAGTGTCTAATAAGCATAAATTATCTATAAAAACCATTGACACTCTTGAGATGCATCTTATGGAAGTTTGTAAAGAAAATGAATATTTGAAAAATGAGTTAGTAAATGTTCAAGCATGCTCTAGGACTAAACCTTGTGAATTTGTAAAGAAATGTGACATGCTAGAAACTAAGGTTTTGGACTTGAATAGAACTCTAGAAAAATTTACAAATGGTAGAGACAACTTAAATGTTTTACTTGGTAAACAACGGTGTATGTTTGATAAAACGGGTTTAGGTTTCAATGCCGTTAAGAAACAAAAGAATTATAAGAACTTCTTTATACCACCTAGTAAAACTTCATCACCTTTCATGAAATGTAATCATTGCGGTTGTAAAGGACATAATGCATCTAATTGTAATGTTAGAAAACTAGGGCCAAAGGTTGTGAGAAAAGTATGGGCTCCTAAAGGAACATTACCTCAAACTAACCTACAAGGACCCAACATAAAATGGGTACCAAGTTCTCTAACTTGACATGTTTTGTAGGTATGCTTTAAAACGAATAGCACCCATTGGTATTTGGATAGTGGGTGTTCAAAACACATGACGGGAGATAAAAGTAAGTTCATATCATTTACTCCACGAAATAAAGGATTCGTTACTTATGGAGATAACACGAAGGGAAGAATACTAGGAATCGGAAATGTTGGTAAAAATTCTTCAACTTCTATAAACGATGTATTATATGTTGAAGGACTTAAACATAACTTGCTTAGCATTAGTCAATTATGTGATAAGGGCTATAAAATTGTTTATGAATCAAATGGTTGCATAATTGAAAATAAGATAAACAAGGAAATAAAATTTGTTGGTCAAAGAGTTGATAATATTTATATGATTAATCTTGATTGTCTTGCTTCAAATGATGTGCAATGCTTCATAACTAAAGAGGATGAATCATGGCTATGGCATAGAAGAATTGCTCACATTCATATAGACCATTTAAATAAACTTGTTTCAAAAGATTTAGTAATTGGTTTACCAAAATTGAAATTCGAAAATAAATTTTGTGACGCTTGTCAAAAGGGAAAACAAGTAAAGGTTTCTTTTCAAGCGAAAAATATTGTTTCAACAACTAGACCTTTACAAGTTTTACATATGGATTTGTTTGGACCTTCAAAAATTAAAAGTTTTGGTGGAAACTATTATGGTCTTGTGATTGTGGATGATTATTCTAGATATACATGGACATTGTTTCTTACTCATAAACATGAAGCATATCATGCATTTAAGAAACTTGCCAAGCTCATCCAAAATGAACAAAACTTGAAAATTGCATCTATTCAAACTGATCATGGGGGAGAATTTGAAAACCAATCTTTTGAAAAGTTTTGTGAAAAATTTGGCATTGATCATAATTTTTCGGCTCTAAGAACTCCACAACAAAATGGAGAAGTTG
The DNA here is from genome assembly GCA_037962975.1 of Clitoria ternatea. Classification (NCBI taxonomy): domain Eukaryota; kingdom Viridiplantae; phylum Streptophyta; class Magnoliopsida; order Fabales; family Fabaceae; genus Clitoria; species Clitoria ternatea. Next base: position 187,636,357 of record CM075669.1, read on the forward strand.
AAAGGAAAAATAGATCTTTAGCGGAGCTCACAAGAACTATGTTAAATGAAAGTAACATTTCAAAACATTTTTGGGCCGATACGGTAAATACTGCTTGCCATGTTATGACAGATGTTTGATAAGGCCTATATTAAAGGAAACCCCCTATGAGCTTTATAAAGGAAGAAAACCAAATATTTCTTATTTTCATATATTTGGATGCAAATGCTTTGTTTTAAATAATGAAAAGGATAATCTCGGCAAATTCGATGCAAAATCTGATGAAGCAATATTCTTAGGTTATTCATCTACTAGTAAAGCTTATCGACTCTTTAACAAACGAACATGTACAATTGAAGAGTCTATACATGTCAAATTTGATGAACTTAACCAAAATCCTCCAAGAAAGGAAATTGATGATCTTGTAGGTGTTAGGAAATCCCTAAGCATGAGCAGCGGAAAAATAAAAGGGATTCCATAGGATTTGCAAAGTTCCGTGTTTCAAAGCACAAAACAATCTCGAAATTCATTTTGGATTACCTCTTGAAGAACTCCGAAGCAGTCGTAGCCTCGTCCTTTAGGAGTCCACACGAGCACTCCCACCAGAATCACAACACTTGCCAACTGCTAGTTTGACGGCGTATAGCTCTTGCAACTTTTGCGAATTTGTGTCTCACTTGAGTGAACGGCCTATGAGCATCTTATGCTCTATTTATAGGCTTAGGTTTGACCTAATTTGTTCTCTCTAAAAGTGGGCTCCTTACTCATTCCAAATGAGTTAGGCCCAATAGCTTTATTTTAGTCCAACTAAAATAAGACAACATTTTTTGATGGGCTTACTCTATGTGTGTGACCCTATAGGTAAAATACCCGGTCATATTAATAATAAACTATTTTATTATTAATATAAAATAAGAGCGGCATCTAGCAATGCATCATTATGTCCGAATATTATCAACATAACCTATAAGTGATAATAATTTTTTTAATATGTTTATTCCTTTTGTCACGATATCCTAATTGGGCCCAAGGCATGGTCGCGTCATCCTTGTACGGCCCAATTTATTTTACTTGATACCGGAGTAGACTGGATCCGAATAAATATCTAATATTTATTCTTTCTAGCATGGCCATGCGTTTTCTTAGTCTTACTCCATCAAGTGGCCTATGGATATCACTCCTGTCACATAGGAGAGACAAATCCCATCTACATCACTCACATCCCTCTGCATAATTTGTTCATTGCCTAATCACAACCTTTATAGTCCTCTTATTACAGAAGACGTTTAATTGTATTAAAACAGTAAACTCCTCATGTAGGAATCGTAATGACTTCAGGTCGAAGGACTACATATACCATTATCACATTGAGAATCGTTTATGACAATCATGTAACGATCCATGCAACGTTCTCATGGTGGGTCTGTCCAGTACATCATTACTCTTAATGTGTACCTGTGTGAAGACTCGATATCATCTATATCTATGATCTGTGAGATCAGGTCATCAGTACACTCACACACTAGTCTCAGTGTATTTACATGTCCCCATGTAAATACTTGACTAGGGACATTTTAGGAATAATTTTTATATGACCTATTACTCCAAGGATAAATATGTTTTAAAACAATTTTAAACTGAAATATTTATTCTATTGATAAGTAGAAAAATGATACAAATGAAGAAGCATAAAAGCTCATAGTGCATACACCAACAGTAGGTACCTTCCAAGAAATGAACTTGGAAGACGAAGAAGGAAATAAAAATGAAGGAGATACAACACAAAACGACGAACCTCAACAAAAGGAATAGATCACCTTAAAGAATCACCCCTTGGACAATGTTATAGGAGAAATAACAAAAGGTGTAAGTACTCGAAATGCTATTAGAAATACATGCAATCACTTAGCTTTTGTATCACAAATAGAACCCAAAAATATCAATGAAGCTATTATTGATGAACATTGGATGTTGGCCATGCAAGAAGAATTGAATCAATTTGAAAGAAATGAAGTTTGGGAACTTGTGCCAAGACCCAATGACCATCTAATAATAGGTACTAAATGGGTTTTTAGAAATAAGCTAGATGAAAATGGAATAATAACAAGAAACAAAGCTAGATTAGTTGCTAAAGGATATAATCAAGAAGAGGGAATAGACTATGAAGAAACATATGCTCCCGTAGCTAGATTAGAAGCCATAAGATTACTGTTAGCTTTTGCTTGTTGTATGGATTTTAAGCTTTATCAAATGGATGTCAAAAGCGCTTTTCTAAACGGCTATATTCAAGAAGAAATCTATGTAGATCAACCTCCCAGTTTTGAAAATCATAAATTTCCAGACCATGTTTTTAAAGTGAGAAAAGCTTTATATGGTTTGAAACAAGCTCCAAGAGCTTGGTATGAAAGACTTAGTAAATTTCTTTTAGAAAATAATTTTGAAAGAGGAAAGGTTGATACTACGTTGTTTATAAAACGTAAAAATAATGACATTCTTTTGGTACAAGTTTATGTTGATGACATAATATTTGGTGCTACTAACGAAATTCTTTGTCAAGAGTTTGCCAAGATTATGCAAGATGAATTCGAAATGTCCATGATGGGAGAACTCACCTTCTTCCTTGGATTACAAATCAAACAAACAAATGAAGGAACATTCATTAGTCAAACAAAATATTGTAAAGAACTACTCAAAAGATTTGAAATGGACAAAGCAAACGAAATAGCTACACCCATGAGTACATCTTGCTATTTAGACAAAGATGAGAAGGGTAAGGACGTTGAAATAACTAAATACCGAGGTATGATTGGTTCCTTACTTTACTTAACAGCTAGTAGGCCTGATATTATGTTTGCTGTGTGCATGTGTGCTAGATATCAAGCATGTCCTAAAGAATCACATCTCACTGCTGTAAAAAGAATTTTGAAATATCTTGTGGGTACTCAAAATGTTGGTTTATGGTATCCCAAAGGCGTTGAATGTATTCTCATAGGATATTCTGATTCTGACTTTGCTGGTTGTAAACTTGATAGAAAGAGTACCAGTGGCACATGTCATTTACTTGGTAGTTCCCTTGTTTCTTGGCATAGCAAAAAGCAAGTAAGTGTTGCTTTATCGATAACTGAGGCAGAATATGTAGCGGTTGGCAGTTGTTGTGCTCAAATTCTTTAGATAAGACAACAACTTCTTGACTTTGGTGTTGTTTTAAACAAAGTGCCTATTAAATGTGATAACACTAGCGCCATAAATATCTCAAAAAATCCTGTCATGCATTCTAGGACTAAACATATTGAAATAAGACATCATTTTATAAGAGACCATGTTTTGAAAGGAGATTGTGTTCTTGAATATGTTGAAACTTCAAAACAATTGGCGGATTGACGTGTTTGTCGTGGTTCCGTCAAATTAATACATCAAAATTAATTAATGTAGTACTAGGGTGTCAACCTAGGTCGTTCTCTCAAGGATCAACACAGAAATTTAGGAAAAAAATCAAGTTTAAAATTAATTTTTACAAACAGAAATTTAACAAACATACAAATACAATTGGGGGGTTTTGATTGATTTTGTTGTGACAATTAAAACTAAAACAAAGTACATATAGGATTTAAAACAATAAATAACAAGCGATTGATTTTCTTGGAATATTGTAAATAAATTTATCCTTGGTTCACTAAAGATAATTTGTATACTTTCATTACTGTTGATTTCTTAGCTCAATTTGAATTAATCAACTAAGCGTCTTTTTCAATTCATAATTCCTTTACTTTCATTTAAAAATGAATATTTTAATCAAGCATTCTAATTAAGCAAAAGGAGTCAAGATCGTAAAATCTAGGAATTATTGAGCATATGTAAGAACATTGCCTACATACATAATCTATTCTCAAATTATGGAATTAAGCAAACCATAATTATTAAAAGTGATTATGAAAATATTCATTAAGCATGCATATTTTCTTAATCTATTTTAATTTAAAATCTTATTTTATTCCATTTGAATAATTAAACCGATTAAGCATACAAATTTAATTAAACAGAATGGAATTAAATAAGCAGAGTAAGATTATGAAGAAATAAACAATAATAAAAGCATACTATATTAAAAACAAGAACCTCAAAATTATATTACAATATTTTCCAAGAAAATCAATCTAGGGGTTTTACCCTTCCATAATTAAAATAAACTAAAAATAAGAAAGACCGAACCTGAAATGGAAGAACTGAACTCCTCCAGAAGCCTTCCTCTAATGCTTAAAAGAAAGAAAAGGAACTAAGACAGAAGTGTGAAGTGAAGTGTCTGAAGATGATGTTCTGAAGCCTCTCGTTCTTCTCTATTTATAGGCAAATGAAAGGAGAAGCCAGCTAAGGAAAACGCGTTACAAGTTGAAACTTTTGGTGTAGATGATTTCCAGCTATTTCCAAGTTGTTTCCAAGTTGCGTTTTGTTGTTTCCAATGATTCAGCGCATGATTTCACTGACGAATCGATTCCTCCAGTTCATTTTTGCGTAAAATACAACTCATGAATCGATTCCTAGCAAGGGGAATCGATTCCTAGGCTCATGAATCGATTCCTATAGGTTAGGAATCGATTCCCAGGTGAAACACATCAAATGAATCGATTCATGTGGGCTGGGAATCGATTCCCAAGTGCATGAATCGATTCCCATGGGCTGATTTGGTGTAGGAATTGATTCCCACCCTATTAGTGCGGTTCCTGTTACAACCGCACTAATAGATAGCGCATTAATAGCCAATTTTCATGCTTTTGTAGCTTTTTTTCATCGGGACTTGTTCTTCTTGTTTCTTTATCATTTGATGGTCATTTTTCTCTTATTATTGACCCTTGGATTATCTTTGTACTTGTTCCTTAATTTTATTAATTTCTGCAAAATAAAATACCCAAGTAAACAAGAGAAAACCAATATTTATTAAAAAAATTAATCCTTAATTCATTTTAAAATCAAATATTAAATAAAGCTCATATGATGAAAATATGTTAAAATACAATATATTAGACAATAAGTGATCACAAATTATACACATTTAAAGTGAAGAATTAAAGATAAATCATGCATCATCACAGATATTTTTACAAAACCTCTTCCAAAAGAACAATTTATAAATATTAGAAGGGAATTAGGAATTTTGGAAATTGTTTAAATTGATGTTTATCATTTTTCTTTACTCCTTGAACATAATTTTGAAAGCCTTTAACTAAAAGATTTTAAAATTTTTTTCATTTCTTTGAACATAGTTCTTTACTTTGTGATATACATACAATTCTTGAAGTCAATACATACTTCACAAAACTCTTGTTTTATTTTATGTTCTCAGGAAAAATATACTTAATTAAACATATCTTGACACAAAAATAATCTCCTATGTACCACATGGTTCTCAAAAATAAATAGCAAATGACCTTGATTTTCTTGACTCTCTTGTGCAATAAAAATCATTGGTAAATTACCAAATTTTAATCCTATATAACCTCTAACTTTGCTTATCCAAAAGAAAGAGAAAACATCATTATGATTGCTTACATGCTTATATATATTCTTAGATGTTTTTTTAATGATGCCAAAGGGGGAGACAATAAATATATACTTTCTAAGTGACATAAAGTATCTCACAAAGGGGGGGAGAATATCATGACGTTATAATGGTATCAAATTATATGTGTAAGGGGGAGTCATTTTTGTAATGTATTTGAACTGTTATGATACTAACATCCCAAGAGACAAACATTTGTTGTCATCATCAAAAAGGGGGAGAATATATTTATATGTTGATGTAGGTTTTGACAATAAACAACAAATGAAGATTTAAGTTCAAATACACAAATCAATAATGATTAACAAATGATTACCAAAATAGTCAAAATAAATCTTGAAGAAACTTGGTTGTTAAATCGTCCTGGAAAAGCCATTACAAGTATACAATAAAATGAAGGAAGCTTAAGCAAGGGAATGAAGAATCAGGGACTTGCACACTCTAAGCGTGAGTCAGCGTGGTGTTATTCAAGTGGCCTCAATACTCAAGAGGGGGGGGGGGTGAATTGAGTTTTTAAAACTTTGCTTGGAATGCCTTTGAACTTAGTTCTTTTATCACAAGTTTAGAAATTATGCAAGTGAAGTCAAGTATAATGCAAAAGACAATGCAAAACAAGAGATAGATATAGCTGAGACAATATATCAAACACTTGGTATGCAATGTTCAAAGTTAACTTAATCAAGCAAACTCAAGTATCCAAATCACAATCAATCAATCCAAATCAATTAAGTGCAGTATATAAATGTAAAAGAGTAAGGGAGAAGAGCTTGCAAACTAATTTAACGAGTTCCACCAACCCCGGTGTACGTCTCACCTTCAAGCAACCCACTTGAAGGATTTCCACTATTGAAGTTTAGAGATTACAAGCTATGAGCAATTGCAGCTTCCTAGTGTCCCACACTCAAGAACTCAATCCTCACTAGCACAAGGGTAACCCACCCAATCTCTCAAACTCTCAATACCCAAAGGTTGAACCCCAACCTTTGTGACCACTCAACCTAGAGTGAAAACCTTTGTGTTTGGTGTAGTGTTTACAAGCAAATAACTCTCTTAATGGAGTAGATGTACAAGTGAAGGCTCACACAAATTCTAACTCTCAGGATGAGAGGATATACAAGTTCTAGGCTTGAAATTTCAGAGTATACACAAGAATAGACTCACTAAGCACAAATGAAGGTAAGGAATGATTGCCTCTTATTGTATGTGTTGTTGTGCTTATGTTTTCCTTGCATTTATAGAGCCATGGATGAGCTGCAGAAGTTCCTAGCCGTTGCATGTAGTGGGCATCTAAGAAATGGTGAAAAAATGAGCTGTCTTCCCACTAAATCGTGTTTTCCCACTATCATAATCGATTACGCCTCGAGCTGTAATCGATTACATTTCAAATTTTTCATGTCAGATCGTTCTGTAATCGATTAGCATTCATCTCCTAATCGATTAGCTGCAACTCAGAATCCTGGTAATCGATTATGTCTTTGCCTAGTAATCGATTAGATATGATACCCGATGCATTTAATTCAATTGTTGACTTGGTAATCGATTAGCACACATGTGTAATCGATTAGTGATGTTCCAGTAGCTTGGTAATCGATTGGCTGAAGTCCTGTAATCGATTAGCATATATACCTGATGCATTTAATTCAGTTTCTGATGTTGGTAATCGATTATTACATTTAGGTAATCGATTAGTGTCATTCCAGAAGCTCTGTAATCGATTGCCTCAGGTCTTGTAATCGATTAGCATATGTTCCTGATGCAACTTATTCAAAACAGAAGCTATCTAATCGATTAGCTCTGTTTCCCTAATCGATTAGCTGCGCTATTTTTGCAGGTCTGATTCTGAATCTTGTTTTTACAAGATGTTCTTCTTGATTCCTTTGTCATTATCAAAATCCTTTGAACCTGTAATCATATTCAAACACATTCTCCCCCTTTTTGATGATGACAATCGTGTTCATCTCTTGAGGGTTGTTAGTTTAAACAACAAGCATATCTTTAATTCTATCTCTACAAAAACATATCTTTTGAATTCTGCATGAGCTCTTATCTCTTATCTCTTAGCCAGATTTTTGCAAGTTATCTCTTAAAAAAAATCTGGTATACATTATCTCTTAAACATTTTCAAATCTCCCCTTATCTTTAGGAATCTATGCCTTTTGAAGATAATTAACCACTTAGAGATAATTAATCATTTTAGCATATTTGTTTTAACAGTAAAACATATGAATAATGAACAATGAACACTTATTTCTTCTCCCCCTTTGGAATCATAAAAAATAATGAAGCAATTTAGAGGCATGTTATGAAAGGTAAAACTTTATTCAATTAAAAATGAGGGGAAAGTACATAAAAGGAAACTTTGCAGAATTAAGAAAACTAATGCAAAACACAAAACACATTCATCAAAACATGAAAAATGGATTTAGTTATCCAGATTAAAAAATCGAAGCTTGAAAATTTGGTGTGAGAGTTCCTCATAGCGCTATTACATCAGCTCAAAGTGCTGCTGCTCAGTCATGGAAAACTCTTGAAGAGAGTTCTCAATGCGGTCAAAGCGACGGTCAAGGTGAGCGTAGAGAGATGCGAATGGATCAGAGGGGCCTTCCGGTGTAGGTTGTGTTGCAGGAGGAGGAGGAACTGGTTCATCAGCAGGGACTTCAAAGGGAATGTTGGCATGATAGCCTTCCATCCTTGAGTACCAAGCGCCATTCAGAAAAACAAGACCCATTTTGGTGAGGTGATGGGTGCCAATGCAAGCCTTTGGAGGCACCTTCTCCGACAGCTCTCCATCCAAGTCTACTCCAAAATGTTTGAAGATTCTAGTGAGTAGAATGGCATAGGGAAGCTTTTGCTGATCCTTGGCTTTGCGCATGTGGAGCTTGATCATTTGAACCCAATTTATCTCTTTTTGGTTTAGCATAGCCCACATCAAGAGGACATCATCCTCTTCTACTAAAGCATAGTTCCCGCCACGGGGAACCAACATCTTGACCAAGAAGAAGTGTAGGAGGCGGTCGTTCATGGTCAAGTGGCCCACCAGCTTGTGGTTGCTTCTTGGGCGATCAACTTTCCATAGGGATTGCCGGGCAGTGAGAGCGTTGAAACCCCATTCATCCTCAGGATCTCCTCCATCGAACTCGACATCATTAAGTGGCAGAAGAGAAATTTTCGCCAACTGGGCATTTGTGAGCTTGATGGTCACATTTTTGACCTTTGATTCTATTACCCCATTGACAAGCTTGAGGTTACAGTAAAATACCCGGATGAGTTCCGGATAGTAAAGTTCTTCCTTGAGGGTGAGGAAGGGGAAGAGGTTGTAGTGATGGAGGCATTGGGTGAAGGTGAGGCTGTGGTTGTCAAAAGTTTCAACAATGGTGTAGTAGGGGGTCATGATGTCTTTTCAGAAAAGTGATTGATGAAGTGTTGAAGGTCTCTATGGCTTGAGAAAAACCTGGAGAAATCAAGGGGATTGTTGGCTTGGGCCATGGAGGACCTTGCCCTTTTGACATTGCGTGAGGAAGACATGGTGGTGGAGAAAGGGAAAGAAGATGAGAAGAGAGTGAGAGCTTTTTGAGGCTTGAGGAAGTGGAAGAGGTAGTGTGAGAAGAGAAGGTGAGTAGGGATGTATTTATAGGAAAAAGTAGGTTTAGAAAGGAGAGAAAGTGGTTTATTGGGAGTTGAATGGGAAGAGAAAATGAGCAGGCCTCGGAAAATAGCGTTTGACTGTCACAGACTCGATGCTAAGCGATTACGAGGCATAGGTAATCGATTAGGTAACTGTTTTTGAGGAATTTGAATCGTTTCGTATAGTGGGTAATCGATTAGGGAAGGTGGGTAATCGATTGGGTTGAAAACAGAATCGTCCTAATCGATTGAGGAAGGATGGTAATCGATTAGTGGAAAGATGAAACGTTTTGGACCTGAAACAGAGGCTTTGTAATCGATTATGGACCAAGTGGTAATCGATTAGGTAGAAAACAGAAGCTTTGTAATCGATTAGGTATCAAGGAGTAATCAATTAGGTAAGAATCAGGAGCTTACTAACCGATTATTTCAACCTTTGTAATCGATTATTTTGCTTAAAAACGCCCAAGTTTTACAGATTTTGTTTCAGAAGACTAAGTTTATAAAGTTATTCCTTAGAACATTTCGAACTTTATGAAACATAATTTAGAGTCAAGCAATTATCAAAATCATTCATTTATTCAAACACAATTGGTTATATCAAGGATTCCTAATTCTCTTCTAATATGAATGAATTGCTCTTTTGCTAGAGGTTTGGTGAAGATATCTGCTAATTGCTTAGAAGTTTCGACATGTTCGAGCACACAATCACCTTTTAATACATGATCTCTAATGAAATGATGTCGAATCTCAATATGTTTGGTTCTTGAATGCATTACAGGATTCTTTAAAATATTAATAGCACTTATGTTATCACATTTGAGAGGCACATGGTCTAACATAACACCAAAATCTAGAAGTTGTTGTCTCATCCAAAGAATTTGAGCACAACAACTACCAGTTGCAACATATTTTGCCTCAGCTGTGGATAGTGCAACACTTACTTGTTTCTTGCTATGCCAAGAAACAAGAGAACTACCAAGTAAGTGACATGTTCCACTAGTGCTTTTCCTATCTAGTTTACATCCTGCAAAATCCGAATCAGAATATCCTACTAAAGTGCATTCAACCCCTTTGGGGTACCATAGACCAACATTTTGAGATCCAACAAGATATTTCATTATTCTTTTCACTGCAGTAAGGTGTGATTCCTTTGGGCATGCTTGATATCTTGCACACATACAAACAGCAAACATGATATCCGGTCTACTAGCGGTTAAGTAAAGTAAGGATCCAATCATACCTCTAAATTTTGTGAGTTCAACGTCCTTACCCTTGTCATCCTTGTCCAAATAACATGAAGTGCCCATAGGTATGGCAATGTCATTTTCCTTGTCCATGTTGAATTTCTTAAGCAATTCTTTGCAGTACTTTGATTGACTAATGAATGTGCCTTCATTAGTTTGCTTGATTTGTAGCCCAAGGAAGAAAGTAAGTTCCCCCATCATGGACATCTCAAATTCTTCCTGCATTAACTTAGCAAACTCCTTGCACATTGACTCATTAGTGGCACCAAAGATTATATCATCAACATATACTTGCACCAATAGTATGTCATTCTTTTTGTGCTTTATGAATAATGTTGTGTCAAGCTTTCCTCTTTCAAAGTTGTTTTCTAAAAGGAATTTGCTCAATCTTTCATACCAAGCTCTTGGAGCTTATTTTAAACCATACAAGGCCTTCTTTAGTTTGAAAACATGATTTGGAAATTGATAGTTCTCAAAACCTGGAGGTTGATCAACATAAACTTCCTCTTGAATATAGCCATTCAAGAAAGCACTATTGACATCCATTTGGTACAATTTAAAGTCCCTGCAACATGCAAAGGCTAATAGTAGTCTAATGGCTTCTAGCCTAGCTACGGGTGCATATGTTTCTTCATAATCAATTCCTTCTTCTTGATTATAACCTTTAGCTACTAGCCTAGCTTTATTCCTAGTAATTATGCCATTCTCATCTAGTTTATTCCTAAACACCCATTTTGTTCCTATTATTTGGTGATCATTGGGTCTTGGCACTAATTCCCAAACTTCATTTCTTTCAAATTGATTCAATTCTTCTTGCATGGCCAACATCCAATGTTCATCAATAATAGCTTCATCTATGCATTTGGGTTCTATTTGTGATACAAAGGCTAAATGATTACATGCATTTCTAATAGCGTTTCGAGTACTTACACCTTTTGTTATTTCACCTATGATATTGTCCAAGGGGTGATTCTTTAAGGTGATCCATTCCTTTTGTTGAGGTTCTTCATTTTGTGTTGTATCTCCTTCATTTTTATTTCCTTCTTCATCTTCCAAGTTCATTTCTTGGAAGGTACCTACAAGATCATCAATTTCCTTTCTTGGAGGATTTTGGTTAAGTTCATCAAATTTGACATGTATAGACTCTTCAATTGTACATGTTCGTTTGTTAAAGAGTCGATATACCTTACTAGTAGATGAATAACCTAAGAAAATTGCTTCATCAGCTTTTGCATCAAATTTGCCGAGATTATCCTTTCCATTGTTTAACACAAAACATTTGCATCCAAATATATGAAAATAAGAAATATTTGGTTTTCTTCCTTTATAAAGCACATAGGGGGTTTTCTTTAATATAGGCCTTATCAAACATCGGTTCATAATATGGCAAGCAGTATTTACCGCATCGGCCCAAAAATGCTTTGAGATGTTACTTTCACTTAACATAGTTCTTGCGAGCTCCGCTAAAGATTGATTTTTCCTTTCAACTACTCCATTTTGTTGTGGAGTTCTTGGAGCCGAAAAATTATGATCAATGCCAAATTTTTCATAAAACTTTTCAAAAAGTTGGTTTTGAAATTCTCCCCCATGATCAATTCGAATGGATGCTATTTTCAAATTTTGTTCGTTTTGGATGATCTTGGCAAGTTTCTTAAATGCATGATATGCTTCATGTTTATGAGTAAGAAACAGAGTCCATGTATATCTAGAATAATCATCCACAATCATAAGACCATAATAGTTTCCACCAAAACTCTTAATTTTTGAAGGTCCAAATAAATCCATATGTAAAAGCTGTAAAGGTCTATTTGTTGAAACAACATTTTTCGCTTGAAAAGAAACCTTTACTTGTTTTCCCTTTTGACATGCGTCACAAAATTTATTTTTGAATTTCAATTTTTGTAAACCAATTACTAAATCTTTTGAAATGAGTTTATTCAAATAGTCTATATGAATATGAGCAATTCTTCTATGCCATAGCCATGATTCATCCTCTTTAGTTATGAAGCATTGCACATCATTTGAAGCAAGGCAATCAAGATTAATCATATAAATATTATCAACTCTTTGACCAACGAATTTTATTTCCTTGTTTAGCTTATTTTCAATTATGCAACCATTTGATTCAAAAACAATTTTATAGCCTTTGTCACATAATTGACTAATACTAAGCAAGTTATGTTTAAGTCCTTCAACATATAATACATCGTTTATAGAAGTGGAAGAGTTTTTACCGACATTTCCGATTCCTAGTATTCTTCCCTTCGTGTTATCTCCATAAGTAACGAATCCCTTATTTCGTGGAGTAAATGATATGAACTTGCTTTTGTCTCCCGTCATGTGTTTTGAACACCCACTATCCAAATACCAATGGGTGTTGCTTGCCTTGAAGCATACCTACAAAACAAGATTAATTTAGAGAACTAGGTACCCATTATATGTTGGGTCCTTTAATGTTAGCTTGTGGTAATGTTCCTTTAGGAACCCATACTTTTCTCACAACCTTTGGTCCTAGCTTTCTAACATTACAATTAGATGCATTATGTCTTTTGAAGCCACAATAGTTACATTTCATGAAAGGTGTAGATGATTTACTAGGTGGTACAAAGAAACTTTTGTAATGTTTTTCTTTCTTGCTAGCATGTGATCCTTGATTATATCCTAATCCGGTTTTATTAAACATGCAACGTTGTTTTCCAAGAAGTGCATCTAAATTATCCCTACCATTAGTGAATCTCTCTAAGGTCTTGTTTAAGTCTAGGACCTTCTCTTCTAGATCGATGCATTTCTTAGCAAATTCACAAGGTTTACTCTTAGAGCATGCTTGGACATTTTCTAACTCTTCTTTTAAACATTCATTTTCTTTGCAAACTTCCATGAGATGCATTTCTAGAGTATCGCTTGTTTTTCTAGACAATTTAAGCCTATTAGAGACTTTTGTAAATTTATCATACAATTCATTAAAAGCATCAAGCAATTCTTCTTTATCTAGGTCATGGAGACTTACCTCATTTTCCTCTTCAGAGTGATTGGCCATTAAACAAAGATTTGCTTCTTCATTGTCTGAATCATCGGAGCTACTTACGTCATTTTCATCCCATATGATGTAAGCTCTTCTTCTTCCTCTTTTCTCCTTACCTTTCTTCTTGAGATTTGGGCAATCCGCCTTGAAGTGCCCTTCCTTGCCACATTCAAAACAATTAGGTGAAGAAGATGATTCATTAGGAATAGGTCTCTTACCTTGAGGTTTGAAATTCTTTTGGAATCGTTTGTTTTTCATGAACTTTCCGAATCTCTTCACAAACAATCCAAATTCCTCCTCATCATCAAGGTCACTACAAGATTCTTCTTCATGTGTGGAGGTGGCCTTGAGAGCTAGGCCTTTCTTCTTAGAGACTTTTTCTTTTTCCTCCGCTTGTTTCAAGTCTTTCAATTCCTGTTCTTATTCTTGGAGTTTACCAAACAAAGTGGCAAGAGACATATCATTTATATTGGGAGATTGCTTAATGGCCGTAACAAGAGGTTGCCATTCCCTAGTAAGACTTTTTAGAACTTTGTGGATAAGTTCCTTATTAGTATAAGATTTACCAAGTGTAATAAGATGATTAATAATCAAAGTAAATCTCTTTTGAAGTTCTAAAATAGTTTCATTGGAATTCATTCTAAAACTTTCATATTGACTGGTTAAAGTACTAATCTTAGAGTCCTTAACATCGCTAGTTCCTTCATGAGTTACTTGAAGGGTATTCCATATTTCCTTAGCAGAATTACAAGTCATTATTCTGAAAAATTCATCGGGACCTAATGCCATAGTGATGATATTTTTAGCTTTATAGCCGTATTGCACTTTCTTCTCCTCATCACTAGTCCATTCATCCATAGGTTTTTCAACTTTTTTATTATCAACAGTATGCATTGGTGTGTAAGGACCATTTTCAATTGCATTCCAAATTCTTAAATCAATAGATTGAATGAAGATTTTCATTTTTTCCTTCCAAAAAGCATAGCCTTCCCCATTGAAAGCGGGAGGTCTATTTATGGCGCCACCCTTGGGAAAAAGGTTTAGAGAACTTGAGGCCATCTTTATCTCTTGAAGCTGTTAAGCTTGATCTACCAAGAGTCAAGCTCTGATACAACTTGTTATTCAAGTGGCCTCAATACTCAAGAGGGGGGGTGAATTAAGTTTTTAAAAACTTTGCTTGGAATGCCTTTGAACTTAGTTCTTTTATCACAAGTTTAGAAATTATTCAAGTGAAGTCAAGTATAATGCAAAAGACAATGCAAAACAAGAGATAGATATAGCTGAGACAATATATCAAACACTTGGTATGCAATGTTCAAAGTTAGCTTAATCAAGCAAACTCAAGTATCCAAATCACAATCAATCAATCCAAATCAATTAAGTGCAGTATATAAATGTAAAAGAGTAAGGGAGAAGAGCTTGCAAACTAATTTAACGAGTTCCACCAACCCCGGTGTACGTCTCGCCTTCAAGCAACCCACTTGAAGGATTTCCACTATTGAAGTTTAAAGATTACAAGCTATGAGCAATTGTAGCTTCCTAGTGTCCCACACTCAAGAACTCAATCCTCACTAGCACAAGGGTAACCCACCCAATCTCTCAAACTCTCAATACCCAAAGGTTGAACCCCAACCTTTGTGACCACTCAACCTAGAGTGAAAACCTTTGTGTTTGGTGTAGTGTTTACAAGCAAATAACTCTCTTAATGGAGTAGATGTACAAGTGAAGGCTCACACAAATTCTAACTCTCAAGATGAGAGGATATACAAGTTCTAGGCTTGAAATTTCAGAGTATACACAAGAATAGACTCACTAAGCACAAATGAAGGTAAGGAATGATTGCCTCTTATTGTATGTGTTGTTGTGCTTGTGTTTTCCTTGCATTTATAGAGCCATGGATGAGCTGCAGAAGTTCCTAGCCGTTGCATGTAGTGGGCATCTGAGAAATGGTGAAAAAATGAGCTTTCTTCCCACTAAATCGTGTTTTCCCACTATCGTAATCGATTACGCCTCGAGCTATAATCGATTACATTTCAAATTTTTCATGTCAGATCTTTCTGTAATCGATTAGCATTCATCTCCTAATCGATTAGCTGCAACTCAGAATCCTGGTAATCGATTATGTCTTTGCCCAGTAATCGATTAGATATGATACCTGATGTATTTAATTCAATTGTGGACTTGGTAATTGATTAGCACACATATGTAATCGATTAGTGATGTTCCAGTAGTTGGTAATCGATTGGCTGAAGTCCTATAATCGATTAGCATATATACCTAATGCATTTAATTCAGTTTCTGATGTTGGTAATCGATTATTACATTTAGGTAATCGATTAGTGTCATTCCAGAAGCTCTGTAATCGATTGCCTCAGGTCTTGTAATCGATTAGCATATGTTCCTGATGCATCTAATTCAAAACAGAAGCTATCTAATCGATTAGCTCTGTTTCCCTAATCGATTAGCTGCGCTATTTTTGCAGGTCTGATTCTGAATCTTGTTTTTACAAGATGTTCTTCTTGATTCCTTTGTCATTATCAAAATCCTTTGAACCTATAATCATATTCAAACACGTGGAAGTATGGGCTTGAAAGTAATGAATCAGGGGCTACAATTGAAGCTCGCTTAAGCGCTGGACCAGCTCGCTTAAGCGCTGGACAAGCTCGCTTAAGCGTGAAGCTATGGAGCTTAAGCGTGAGCGTGGAGCAAAGCATGATGCATCAGGAGCCCAAAATCACAAGTCTCGCTTAAGCGCTGGACCAGCTCACTTAAGCGCTGGACAAGCTCGCTTAAGCGTGAAGTATTGAGCTTAAGCGTGAGCGTGGAGCAAAGCGTGATGCATCAGGAGCCCAAAATCACAAGTCTCGCTTAAGCGTAAACAAGGTTCGCTTGAGCGTGATAGCACGCTTGAGCGTGGATTCGAGCATGATGCAAGCGTGAAAAGGAAATCAAGGGAAATATACCTGTACGCTTAAGCGTGATTAAACTCGCTTGAGCAAGGATGCTACAAAATTAATTACAGCATGTGTTTATGATGTGCAGTGAAATATCAAAAGTTCCAAGAAGCTAATTCAAACATCATGCTACTCTCCGATAATTAAACTACGTCACCATGAGTCAGATAAGTTTACTTAATTAAAATGAATTATGTGAATTTGAATTTAAATCTCTATTGAATATATGACAGCCTTGCATCGCACTTGGACAAACTGAATCACACTATGAATTAGTAAATACAACGTTCTAACATTCTCTGAGCAGATTGAATTCTCCAGGTCTCCACTATGCAAGTTGCAATTTAAGTAACTAAAAATAGACATACGCTCCACTGTTCCACCTTGTCGTGGAAATTAAATACACTGCTCCACCATAAAATGACCATGTTGCTCCATGTCATCAAAGGAAGTTAAAGATACAAGGAACCATACTACACTATCCTCGGGTGAATATTTTAATTGCAATCACCATGCTTCCATCTACTATAAATAGTGAAGGCAATTGAATTTGCAATTCGTACCAAAGCATTTGAAGCATTTCCATTTGCTTTCTTCCCCCTCCATTCTCTTGCTCTTCTTCTTGCTCTCTTTATTCTTTGATTGGCATATTTCTTGAAGTTAATTTTTTTTAGAGTTAATTTGTGGGGAAATTATATTGTGTACTTATTTTGCATATCCTCTCTTTGAGAGTTATTACTTTGTGAAAGCTTTAACTTGTATATCCACTCTATTGGAGAGTTTCCTTGTATGCTCAAACACCAAACATCTTAAAATCTTTGGCTTGGGGTTTCAACCTTGTAATTGTGAGATTGAGAGATTGGGTGGAGTGCCCGTGTACTTGTGAGGATTGGATTCTTGAGTGTGGGACACTAGGAAGTCGCAGTTGCTCAAAGTTGTATCTCTAATCTCCAATAGTAGAAATCCTCTAAGTGGGTTGCTTAGAGGCGAGACGTACACCGGTGTGGTGGAACTCGTATATATCAGTTTGCAAATCTTTCTTCCCTAAACTCATTTAATTTGTGCACTTAACTTGCTTGCTTGATTTATTATATTATTTCCAATTAATTTGGACTAAGTGCATGTTATATTAAGTTATAAATTATTTCGATTAACATTGTTGAAATTAGCCTCAAGTAATATTCTTGAATTATTTTGAAATCTCTCTAAGTACCATAAATAGTGTTGAGATTAATTTGATTCCATTTCTTGAATATTACTTAGACCTTTTAAGTGCTAACTATTTTGTCTGTGTATAAATTGTTACTATTTACCATTAAGTTTTTCATCTTTATCAAACATAGTAACTAAAGAATCAACTTCAAAAGCATTCAAAGTAAAAAATTTTAATACTCAATTCACCCCCCTCTTGAGTACTTGAGGCCACTTGGTTAACAGTGTGTCTTGGTGGTGTTGATGTTAATCTCATGTATCGAGAAATGTGTATATGCCTAAATCATGATATGAAAACATGAGTGTTCGCCACTAATAATGTGATGTGATAATTGATAATGAAAAGTAAGTGTTATGGTCATATGACACGCTTTGAATGATGATAAAACTAATAAGGGGACAATTGAATGGCAATGAGTTATTGTAAATCAATGTATTGGGGATATTGATGTTGAACATACCCTTGAACAAGCAGTGATAGTCATTGTTGATGAGTGTGATGCCAATATGATTAATGCAAGTATTGACTTGTATGTGTGAGATGCAATGATGATTGCTAATTATATGTTTTGGAATACCTTGTTGGCTGATAAGTCTTGAAAAGACTTAATTATTTCATCTTTTATTTAACATAATTCATTAAATATTGTTTAGTTTAGCACTATTATTTAATAAATTGTCAATAATTCTTATTTTATTTATTTATTTAAAAGTGTTTAATTTATGCAAGAAAATGATTAAAAATAATAATTAGTTAAAGAAATCATATTTATTTATAAATTCACTAATCCAGCGTACAAGCGCTGGACAGCCAACGTTCAAACGTTAGGCAATTATTTGTTTATATGTACAGGTGCAGTAATATAAGTTTCACGCTCAAGCGGGAAAGACCCAAGCTCAAGCGTGAAGGATACATGCAGCTACGTAAAAGGAGAGGACATTGCATGAGGAAAAGGAAACTCGACCACGCTCAAGCGTGGCTCATTCACGCTCAAGCGTGAAGACATAGTGCAGTGAATTTTTTGATCTCGCTCAAGCGAGAAAGTTCACGCTTAAGCGTGACCCCAAAAATACCATCCACGCCCAAAGCTTCCAAGCTCACGCTCAAGCGTGACTCCAACAGTGCCTTAAATAATTCGACCTCGCTCAAGCGAGAGCCCTTCACGCTCAAGCGTGAAGGTGGTTATTTAAATTGATGCTTTCCCTCCATCAAAAGCTGTGCACCATTTCTGTTCCTATTACCTGATGTATTGCTGTTGTACATTAGTAATTTAAGTATTAAGTTGTAATTATTTATTTACTTGTAATTAGGTAATTAGTTTAGTTAATTTAATTATTAATTAAGCTTTCTTTGTAATTAATTAAGTTAGTTAGTAGTTAGATACCTATATATACTTGTACATATTCTGTAAACATGGACAGAGATGGAAGAATACATAACATGATTCATTTACACATTTTTAATCTCTCTCTAATTCTTTTCTCTCTCTAAATTCTCTCATTCATGTCTCTCCACATTCCTTCGACAGAATCCTTGTCTATGGGTTTCTAAACCCCTAGGGTTGGGATTACGAAGGTTTACAATGAATTCTTGAAGGTGTATTGAGGAAGTCAACTTCTAAATCTTGAGGAGAACAAGCTGAGGAGTGGATCTACTTTGTTGGATTGACAAATCCAGATCTGATGAAGAAACTCACCAGTGAGGAATCATGGTTGAGGCTTAGGTAACTTCTCACTTCCTAACTAATTCAGGCCTAGTAATTAGGTGAATAGTTACAGTTCAACCCTCAATTTCACATTAGATTTCTCTGTTAATTGAGCACCTAAGGGATTAGGGTTTAATGCTTAGGAATCAGTGTTATTCACCTAAGGAATTAGGGAGTAACCATCTGTGGATTGTCCTCTTGAGTCTGAAGATTGATTGAACCTTAATTGCATGTTTCTTGATGAAATTGTAAACTGAAGCAATCCTAACCTATCTTCCATTACTCACATTTCATCTTTTGTACTGTCTCTGAAAATACAAAAACCTTAGAAATATAAAACAACAAAACAGAATGAAATCTATCTGCATTGCGTTGGTTCAGCTTGTACTAGTCTAAGATTGCGGTAATTACCACAATCCCTGTGGGAACGATCAAATATATTACAAATTTAACGATTGGTGCGCTTGCCAAAATAATAAATCCTCTGAGAGTCATACAATAAGTCAATATTAATTTAAGATTTTCGAACCAAATTAATGACTCAGAGATTTAGCATCATGTTAATGGCGCCGTTGCCAGGGATTATTGAGTAATATCAACAATCCTTGGACCGGTACTAGACTGAATCGTTTAATTTTGTTTTTGCATTTAGTAAGTAGCTTAATTCTTGTTTTTAGTATAGTAGTAATTTTTGTGTAGCTGTAGCAGTAGCTTTAATATTGTTTGTGTCTAAGATTTGGTGTATGCAGTCAAGGAACAGGGGAGAGCCTTTCTTCTTTGATCTTAATATTGATTTGTTAGAGCGTAAGCTTAGAAAGGAAAAAAAGCAAAAAAGAGCAGAAAGAAATGGAAAAGAGGAGAGTTACACTAGGTGACTACTCCAGGCCTACTGAAGAAGGATCGCAATCTAGCATCCTTAGGCCTCCGATTGCAGCCAATAATTTTGAACTTAAACCAGCTTTGCTGTAGTTGGTTAGAAATGATCAATTCAGAGAAAGTGAGGTTGAGGATCCAAATTTGCATCTAGCAACCTTCCTTCAAATCTGTGATACTGTCAAAATGAATAGAGTCCCTGAAGAGGCAATAAGACTGAGATTATTTCCTTTTTCTTTAAGGGATAGAGCAAAAGCCTGGTTGCAGAGCCAACCAAGAGGTAGTATCTCTACTTGGGAGGATTTACAAAGAAAATTTTTGATTAAGTATTTCCCTCCTTCCAAGTATGCTAAATTACACACTAAAATCACTTGTTTCCAATAGAGAGAGGGTGAATCTCTAATGGAAGCATGGGATAGATATAAAGAGAGTTTGAGGAAATGTCCTCATCATCAAATCACTGATGTGCAGCAAGTTACTATATTTTATAATGGTGTAAGACCAGCTACTAGGGTCTTGATTGATGCCTCAGCTGGAGGTTCATTAACCACCAAAACTGTAGAAGAAGCTATAGAGCTGATAGATGTTATGGCTTCTAATGAATGTCTGGTTAGCGAAAGGAGCCAAATCCCTAAGAGAGGGATACTAGAATTGGAAGCACAAGATGCTTATTTGGCTCAAAGTAAGTTGATGACTCAGGCTTTAGAGAAATTAAGTGTACAGATTTCAGAACTTCAAAAGCCTAGTCAAGTTTGTATGATAAGCTGTGATTTTTATGGTGGAGATCATGAAAATGGCATGTGTGATCCAAATATGCCTACTGAGCAAGTGAATTATATGGGGCAGCAACAATTTCAAAGGAATTATCCGTCTAATTCCTTTAATCCTAATTATAGGAATCACCCTAATTTTTCATGGCAGAAAGGTCCACATTTGAATCAAAACATGCCATAACATCAAACCACAATTAGATCACAACAACCTTCTCCCCCTTCTTCTAAAGAGAAATTGGAACTTGAGAATATGTTGTTTCAGTTCATTCAGGCCACTCAGGCCAGTTTTAAAAATCAAGAAGCGTCCATTCGAAATTTAGAAAATCAGGTCGGACAGCTATCAAAACAATTAGCTGAGAGACAGCCTGGCAATTTTCTTGGAGATACTGAGGTAAATCCAAGGGAGCATTGCAAAGCAATAACTACTAGGAGTGGGAAAATTCTTTCCCCACCTCCAAGTCATGAAGTGAGTTTAGAAAAAGATGAAGAAAAAGAAAAAGTGCAGGAAAGTGAGCAAGTTAATATTGAAACTGAAAATAAAGTTGAAACAGAAAAAGAAAAAGAAAACCAAGTTCATCAGGAGAAAAAGAAAAAGGCTGATTTGATCTTGGAGGAAGCTTCTAAGCTAACTCCTGAAAAATTAAAGAATGCTTCATTTCCTTATAGATTTAAAAAACAAATAGAAGAGCAAAAGTTTGCTAAGTTCTTAGATGTGTTTAAAAAGCTTCACATAAATATTCCTTTTGCTGAGGCATTGCAGGAGATGCCATCCTATGCTAAATTTTTGAAAGAACTTCTGTCTAAGAAGAGAAAGCTTAAGGGAGATAAGATGATTGCTCTCACTCAAGAGTGTAGTGCAATTATTCAAAAGAAACTCCCTCAGAAGCTGGAAGATCCTGGATCTTTTACAATACCTTGTGCAATAGGGGATGTTCATGTAGGAAGTGCCTTATGTGATCTAGTAGCTAGCATAAACTTGATGCCTTTATCTTTAATGAAGAAGTTAGGAATTAATGACCTGTAACCAACTCGTATGTCTTTGTAGTTGGCTGATAGGTCCATTAAATATCCTCATGGGATGTTGGAAGATCTATTAGTTAAGGTAGATAAGTTTATCTTCCCAGCAGATTTTGTAGTTCTGGATATGGAGGCTGATAGAGAAATTCCTTTGATTTTAGGAAGACCCTTCTTAGCTATAGTTAGAGCTTTAATTGATGTAGAGAAGGGAGAACTCATGCTGAGAGTTCAGGAGGAGCAGGTAACTTTTAATGTCTTCAATGCTATGAAACATCTAGCTGAGAAGATGAATTATTTTATGATTGAAGAAATTAAAAGTTATAAGACTCCTATGCTGTTAAAAACTGAAGAAGAGGTTTTACAAGCCTTTTTAGAGGATGATTTTGACTCTGAGACTGAGGAGTTAAATGACTCATATTCTGAATTGCTGAACCTACTTGAAGCATGTGAAGTAGGTGATTTTGAAAATGAAAAGAAAGAAAATTTGAATAATACTGAACTTGAGAAAGGTAAGAAGGTGTTTGAAGAAAAACATGAATTAAAACCTTTGCCTTCTCATTTGAAATATGTTTTCTTAAGAGATGATGAATCACATCCTATAATCATTAATGCTGATTTAAAAGATAAGGGTGTAGAAAAATTGATAGAGGTTTTAAGGAAACATGAGTCTGCTATTGACTGGAACATTTCTGATTTAAAGGGATTAGTCCATCCTTTTTTATGCATAAAATTTTAATGGAAGATGACTATACCCCTGTTGTTCAGCCACAAAGAAGATTAAACCCCATAATGAAAAAAGCTGTAAGGAAAGAGGTGGTTAAACGTCTTGATGCAGGAATTATCTATCCTATCTCAGACAGCGCTTGGATTAGTCCAGTCCAACTGGTGCCTAAGAAAGAAGGGATGACCACTATTAAGAATGAAAAAGGTGAAGTCATTGCCACTAGACCAACTACAGGTTGGAGAATATGCATAGATTATAGAAGGCTTAATGACTCCACTAGAAAAGACCATTTTCCTTTACCATTTGTAGATCAAATGCTTGAGAGACTATCAGGTCATGAGTATTACTGCTTCCTTGATGGATATTCTGGTTACAACCAAATTGTGGTTGATCCAAAAGATCAAGAGAAGACAGCCTTCACCTGTCCCTATGGAATCTTTACTTATAGGCGCATGCCATTTAGTTTGTGCAATGCACCAGCAACCTTCCAAAGGTGTATGCTGGTAATTTTTGGGGACATGGTAGAGAAGATCATTGAAATGTTTATGGATGACTTCTCTGTGTTTGGAAATAGTTTTGATATATGCCTCAGCAACCTATCTAAGGTGCTGGTGAGATGTCAGGAGACTAATCTTGTCCTTAACTGGGAAAAGTGTTATTTTATGGTTAAAGCAGGGATAGTTCTTAGCCACAAAATCTCTGCTGAGGGCATTCAGGTAGATAGAGCCAAGATTGATATCATTGAAAAACTTCCTCCTCTAATCAACATGAAAGAGTGAGGAGTTTCTTAGGATGTGTTGGCTTCTATAAGAGATTTATAAAAGACTTTTCAAAAATAGCAAAGCCTTTGACTGATTTACTTGTGAAAGATCATGCTTTTATTTTTAATGAAAACTGTGTCAAGGCTTTTGAAAATTTGAAACAGAGATTGATTTCAGCTCCAATCCTTGCAGCACCTGATTGGTCTTTACCATTTGAACTAATGTGTGATGCAAGTGATTTTGCTGTAGGAGCTGTACTGGGACAGAATAAAGAAAAATTAACACATGTCATTTATTATGCTAGTAAAGTATTGAATGAGAATCAAATAAATTACACCACCATTGAAAAAGAAATGCTTGATGTGGTGTATGCATTTGATAAATTCAGAGCTTACTTAATTGGTGCTAAGGTCATTGTGTATACAGATCATTCAGCAATTAAGTACTTGCTAGCTAAAAAAGAATCTAAGCCAAGGTTGATCAGGTAGGTTCTTTTACTCCAAGAGTTTGATTTAGAAATAAGAGACAAAAAGAGAGTAGAAAACTCAGTTGCTGATCAATTATCTCATCTGGAAGGTGAATCTGATTCTATTTTAATTAAAGAAGAATTTCCAGATGAGAGGTTGATGGAAATTATCACAGGGCTATGGTATGCTGATATGGCCAACTTTAAAAGTGCCTCTGTGGTACCTGAAGGTTGGACATCTCAAATGAAGAAAAAATTATTTCTTAACAGTAAAACCTTTCTTTGGGATGATCCATTTCTTTATAAGATAGGAGTAAATGGAGTTATCAGGAGATGTGTGCCTGAATCTGAGCAGGAAAGGTTCTTGTGGCATTGCCATGACTCCTATTATGGAGGACACCATGGTGCCTCCAGAACAGCAGCAAAAGTTTTACAAAGTGGCTTTTATTGGCCAACCAATTTTCAGGATGCTAAAGTGTATGTTCAAAGGTGTGATAAGTGTCAAAGAAGTGGAGGTCTCTCTGCTAAAGCTGGCATGGCTTTGACAAACATTTTAGTTGAGGAGTTATTTGATGTTTGGGGCATTGACTTCACAGGACCTTTCCCAAAGTCATTCTCCAATGAATATATCCTTGTTTCTGTGGATTATGTCTCCAAGTGGGTGGAGGCAATCCCTACCAGAACCAATGATGCACATGTGGTGCTTAGATTTATAAAGAAGAACATTTTTTCTAGATTTGGAGTCCCTAGAGTCCTCATTAGTGATGGAGGGTCATATTTCTGTAATAGACTTATAGAAAAAGCCCTGAGACATTATGAGGTACTGCATAAAGTATCCACTCCATACCATCCACAAACTTGTGCACAAGTTGAACTTTCTAATAGAGAAATTAAAAAAATTTTAGAGAAAGTGGTAGGAAAGTCTAGGAAAGACTGGTCTATAAGATTAGATGATGCATTGTGGGCCTATAGGACAGCATTTAAAACTCCCATTGGCATGTCTCCTTATCAGTTAGTTTATGGTAAGGCTTTCCATCTTCCTGTGGAGTTAGAACATAAGGCATGGTGGGCCACAAAGCTGTTAAATATGGATTTTGACCAGTCTCAAGAGGAGAGAGTCCTAACACTCCATGAACTTGAGGAGTTTAGACTCAATGCTTATCAGAGTGCTTTAATCTATAAAGAGAACTAAGAGGTGGCATGATAAGTGGATACATAGAAAAGAGTTTCAAAAAGATGATAAAGTTTTGTTGTTTAACTCTAGGCTGAGACTCTTTCCAGGAAAACTTAGATCTAAGTGGTCTGGACCTTTTATTGTGAATGAGGTTTTCCCTCATGGTGAAATTGAATTGAAAGAACCAGCCATTGATAGAACTTTTAAGGTGAATGGCCAAAGACTCAAACTCTACTTTGGAGGAGAGTTTGATAGGCAGAAAACCTCCATGTTGTTGCAGGCATCTTTTTAGATGTCAGAAGGTCAAGCTACTGACCTTAAAGAAGCGCTTTAGGGAGGTAACCCTACATTCTGATTGTTGAATTTTTGTGTTAGAAATAATAAAAGAAAGCCAAATTTTTGTGAATAAAATGTGAATAAAATTGTAAAATTTTGAATAAGGTCTGAGTGTTCATACACTCAAATTTTCAGTATGCATACTTGAAAATTCATTAGTTAGATTTAGAATCAGGAACCTTGGTTCGCTTGAGCAAATCTATTTGCGCTTAAGCGTGACCTCCTGTTTGTCCAGTCGCTTGGATGAAATCTATGTTTGCTGAACTAGTCGCTCGAGCATGATTTATTCCCGCTTAAGCGAGAACTGTTCCAGGTTTGATCTTTCTATTTCGCTCAAGCGAATGCACTGTGAGCTTAAGCGAGTGCATCCATTCTTTTTATTTTGCTCGAGCGAATTTCATACAGAATGCAAAATTACCAAAGTCTTTTCTGCTCGCTCAAGCGAAACCATTAAAAGCTTAAGCGAGAAGCTCTTGTTGTTCCTCTACGCTTAAGCGAACACTTATTGAGCTTGAGCGTGAGTGATGAATTCCTCCTTTCGCTTGAGCGTGTCTTACGTCGCTTGAGCGAATCATCCCCTGTTGCACTTGACGCTTGAGTGTCATTCCACACACTCTAAGCGTGACCGTAATGCAAGACCCTGTTGTACCTCTCGCCTGGGCGTAATCAACACGCTTTGACCGTGCCTTATTTATAAGTGCCACGCTTAAGCGCCTCAAGCCCATGCTTGAGCGTGATCGGGGCTGAGGTTTTACTGTTTCATGTTCTCGCTTAAGCGTGCTGCTATGAGCTTAAGCGAGAGTCCCAATTTTGAAGCCATCTAATACTGTGTATTTCGCGCCTGAGCGTGATTCAACGCGCTTTGAGCATGACCATGGGTACCTAAAAGAAAATATCGGCGCTTGTAGCTTAAAGTTCCACGCTTTGAGCGTGCTTTATAAACAAGTGCCTCGCCTGAGCTCCCTAACCTCACGCTTGAGCGTGATCGGGGCTGAGGAAATTAGAAGCCTTTTGTACAAAAATTGTCGCTTGAGCGGGTACCAATCATACTTAAGCGTGATCATCAAAGTGGAACAGAATGGGTTGTCGCTCAAGCGTACATTCCTCACGCTTAAGCGTGATAGCTACTAGTGAAATCCACGCTTGAGCCTTATTAACCACGCTTTGAGCGTGATGTATATATAAGTCTCTCGCTTAAGCGCCACAAGCTCTCGCTTAAGCGCGATCGAGAAGAAATGATGTACTGTTCATTTTCTCGCTCAAGCGTGATGAAGTGAGCTTGAGCGAGAGTGCCATATTGAAGCCACCTAATGTTGTTTATTTGGCGCTTGAGCATGATTTAGAACGCTTGAGCGAATATCATACCTGATGCTTTCTATGTGATTTAATTTGGGCGTTGGTACGCCAAGATTTCAGCGTAATTACGCATACCTCAGGTAGTGGGTTCAACATTATAAAACCCTCTCAGTGTACAAACCCTAACTTTTTACGCTGGAAATTTTGGTTTTGAAGAGGAAAAGGCACAACTTCTGATTCCTTAGAAAGGTACCATCTTTATACTTCTTTCTTTCAATTCTTAGTTACATAGTTAATGTTTTACTGTTTCACTGTCAAATTTCTTTCATTTTTCATAACCATTCATCTTACATTTTTCGGTTTGTTGTGATTGTTTGGTTTTTGTACTTATTTTCATTTAGGATTTTTAACCACCATCTTTAACACTCACAATGAGGAGAAGATCACAAAGATTCTTGAAAAAACCTGAAGAAATTATGGAAGTGGAAAATATGAAGAAAACCCTAAAAGATAAGGAAAAGGGGATGGTTACTGTCAGTATCTCTGATTCCCCACCACCCAAAATAAGTCAAAGTCTGAGTGAGAGAAATAAATCCCAGGCCGTTGAAAGTTTTGATGGGCATAGGTTTAGAGATTTTAAGGCCGCCCAAGATTATGAACAAAAGTTTAAAACTAGAGGAGTAATAAGGGATAGAGCTCTGGTTCTTGAGGGAGAAAAATGTGCTGACCTTAATGTGCAAGCTGCTACGATTGAAAGGGGATGGCAGTTCTTTAATGAGAACTTAGGCAATATTACCAGGAACTCACTAGAGAATTTTATGCCAATCTGAGGACTCATTCTATAGAGGATAAATTTCTTTTTTCTTCCTTCGTGAGAGGTGTCACTATTCCTCTAACTGGTAACATTTTGAATAAGCTTTTGCAAATACCTATATTAGAGGAAGAAGGATGTCACTACACATGGAAGGTGGATATTTTTCATAGGGCTAAAAATGAAAATCTTAGGAAAGAAATATTAGAGGAATGCTGTGAACAGGGAGCTGCATATTTGACACGGGTCAATGGTGTACCAAAAAGTGTCAGGAAGAATTATCTGAATCACCTTCCCCTTTTATGGTGCCACTATGTCCTATCATCTTTGCAACCTGTGCTATATGCTACTGAGATTACCATTAAGAGGTTGGTATTGATTTATTGTCTAATGAGAGGTTTGTATGTAAATTTAGGCAAGTTGATATTGGAAGAGATGATGAAGAAGCTTGAAAAGAATCTTCAACTGCCATATTGCTCTATTATCACCCTGTTGGCCCAAAAGAATCAGGCTCTGGTGAATTATGTTGAACTAACAACGGTAAAGCCTGAGAGGATTATGGATAAGCAATGGGTGATAAACCACATTGACAATTTTATGCCTCAAGAGTCCAAGCGTTCAAGGCAACCTCAACCAAAATCTTTTGCACCACCACCTCCAATAGGAGCAGGTCCTTCTTTTGATATTTCCATGATAATGCAGGAACTGTAGGTTATGAAGAAAATGCAGCTAGGAACCTATGATCTGGTCCTGAACCATGATCTCATGCTGAGAAAGATTGCCACCAAATTAAATGTGGATCATGCTGAAGAAATGGGAGTTCCACCTGACAGAGATCCATGGTTGGCTTCCATTGGATTCACTATTCCCCCTGATGACACACCTTTAGCAGCTGAATTTCCACCTTATCTAGAGCAAGATGATGATGAATCTATGAATGAAGAAAGTAAAGAAGAGGATGACTGATCTTTTATTTTGTGTTTATGTTATGTTGCTTCTTTGTAATGACTTTGTTTAAATATTTTCTTGAACAATGTATTTCCTTTTTCATTTGTAATGGAATTTTATTTCTATATAAGTTGTTTGTTGTTATTTCTATTCTGAATTGTATTGTTAAATTCATCCACACTATTACTCACCATTCATTGCCATTCAGGTAAAAAGGGAAGTATTTTCTCCTTTCATCTCATTAATTGATAGATTATGTTAATTAGGTTTAATTTAGAATCCATCTTAATAATTTAAAGTTACTGATTCTCAGGATTTAATTAGATAATTAATTGATTGGCATTGCTTGATTCATGATCCCTATCCATAACTATTTCAATCCTATATTATTTGTTTATTCAGCATGCTAAATGATTATATGTTGCCAATTGGAAATGATGAAGGCCTTCTTTGTTAATCTAGCCAGGGCCAAAATTAGCCATCCTAATATTATTAATTATCCTTTGACCTAATAATTATTTTTGAGCCTAAGACCCTTTCATTCTTATTTTATACCTAATTTTACAAGCCTACTTATCTGAGAAAAACCAAGAGAATTATCCCTAGATGTTCCACTGATGAATTGCTGAGTCTTACTTATTGCTAGGGACTAGCAAGTTCTAAGTTTGGGGATGAAGAGTGTGCCTAACAACAATTAAAGGACACACTCTGACCTTAATTATAGATGTGGGTTTTGAAAAAAAAAGAGAAGAGAAATGAAAGGAAGAACAGTAAAAGTTAAAGAAAAGTGAAAAATCAGCAAAGAAAGAAGGTGCAAAGCACCACAAGAGAAAAATAAGAAAAAAAAATGGAAGAAAAGAAAGAAAGGAAAGAGTCCAAAGGACTGAAAAAGAAAAAAAGGGAGAGCAAAGCACCACAAGTCATTGAATTATCCTTCATTTGAAAAATAATAAAAGCAAAAGAGCTAGTTAGTAAAGGCATTTAAGTTAAGATTGAGGCAGGCATCAGTGGCCACATCCTTTAACCCAACATTGACTAGAAAAACAAAAATAGAGCCTGTAGCCTAACCCCATTACAAGCTTAAAAATCCCTTACTGATCTAATTGTGCTAGCATATTTCATGATGTTTAGAACTGTTGCAAGCCTATGTTGATCTAACAATTATGCAGGTGATGAGTGTATATTATTGAACCTTATACACTGAGAGAAGAGTGAAACACCAATCCAGTGAGGAAAGTATCACCATCTTGTTTCCCAAAGGAGGTGTGAGTTGTATATATTCAGATTTGTGAAAGGAAAGCATGATTCGTATTCAATAATTATGGTATGAACTAAGTTAAGGAAAGGTTGATTGTTTTGAGTAAGTGTTGTTGATTTAATTGATCTGAGTCTTTGCTTGGGGACAAGCAAGTTTTAAGTATGGGGATGTGATAAGTCTTGAAAAGACTTAATTATTTCATCTTTTATTTAACATAATTCATTAAATATTGTTTAGTTTAGCACTATTATTTAATAAATTGTCAATAATTCTTATTTTATTTATTTATTTAAAAGTGTTTAATTTATGCAAGAAAATGATTAAAAATAATAATTAGTTAAAGAAATCATATTTATTTATAAATTCACTAATCCAGCGTACAAGCGCTGGACAGCCAACGTTCAAACGCTAGGCAATTATTTGTTTATATGTACAGGTGCAGTAATATAAGTTTCACGCTCAAGCGGGAAAGACCCAAGCTCAAGCGTGAAGGATACATGCAGCTACGTAAAAGGAGAGGACATTGCATGAGGAAAAGGAAACTCGACCACGCTCAAGCGTGGCTCATTCACGCTCAAGCGTGAAGACATAGTGCAATGAATTTTTTGATCTCGCTCAAGCGAGAAAGTTCACGCTTAAGCGTGACCCCAAAAATACCATCCACGCCCAAAGCTTCCAAGCTCACGCTCAAGCGTGACTCCAACAGTGCCTTAAATAATTCGACCTCGCTCAAGCGAGAGCCCTTCACGCTCAAGCGTGAAGGTGGTTATTTAAATTGGTGCTTTCCCTCCATCAAAAGCTGTGCACCATTTCTGTTCCTATTACCTGATGTATTGCTGTTGTACATTAGTAATTTAAGTATTGAGTTGTAATTATTTATTTACTTGTAATTAGGTAATTAGTTTAGTTGATTTAATTATTAATTAAGCTTTCTTTGTAATTAATTAAGTTAGTTAGTAGTTAGATGCCTATATATACTTGTACATATTCTGTAAACATGGACAGAGATGGAAGAATACATAACATGATTCATTTGCACATTTTTAATCTCTCTCTAATTCTTTTCTCTCTCTAAATTCTCTCATTCATGTCTCTCCACATTCCTTCGACAGAATCCTTGTCTATGGGTTTCTAAACCCCTAGGGTTGGGATTACGAAGGTTTACAATGAATTCTTGAAGGTGTATTGAGGAAGTCAACTTCTAAATCTTGAGGAGAACAAGCTGAGGAGTGGATCTACTTTGTTGGATTGACAAATCCAGATCTGATGAAGAAACTCACCAGTGAGGAATCATGGTTGAGGCTTTGGTAACTTCTCGCTTCCTAACTAATTCAGGCCTAGTAATTAGGTGAATAGTTAGGGTTCAATCCCCAATTTCACATTAGATTTCTCTGTTAATTGAGCACCTAAGGGATTAAGGTTTAATGCATAGGAATCAGTGTTATTCACCTAAGGAATTAGGGAGTAACCATCTGTGGATTGTCCTCTTGAGTTTGAAGATTGATTAAACCTTAATTGCATGGTTCTTGATGAAATTGTAAACTGAAGCAATCTTAACCTATCTTCCATTACTCATATTTCATCTTTTGTACTGTCTCTGAAAATACAAAAACATTAGAAATATAAAACAACAAAATAGAATGAAATCTATCTGCATTGCGTTGGTTCAGCTTGTACTAGTCTAAGATTGCGGTAATTACCACAATCCCTGTGGGAACGATCAAATATATTACAAATTTAACTATTGGTGCGCTTGCCAAAAGAATAAATCCTCTGGGAGTCTTACAATAAGTCAATATTAATTCAAGATTTTCCAACCAAATTAATGACTCAGAGATTTAGCATCATTGGCTTCCGTGCATGGATTAATTCTATGATGATTGATATGCTTTTGATTACCATGCATTGTTTAATATAGCTATGAATGTTTTGCCTTGAGGGGCCTTATGGTTAATTGTATGCCTCTAGTGACAATACTAAATGGAAAGCATACCCCTAAGTAAGAGGGTAAGAGATCCTTGCGAGGTTAAGATTAGCATGTGCATCATTACATTATTGCATTCATGGCATGTATGGCATAGCTTTGAATATGTGGTTGCGATCACAATGATGAAAGTCTTGCAGGACTATATGAGGGGAGTACCCCATGCGTGCAGAAACTAATATGTGAATGAATGAAGGTGGTTGCGATCACGAGTATACTAAATGATAAAGATCCTGTGAGATTCTATGAAGGGAATACCCCATGCGTGGCGGGAAACCAATATGAATTGAATGAAACATGGTTGCGATCATGAAGAAAGCCTTGCAGGGTTATGAAAAGGGAGTATCCTATGCGTGGTGGGAAACCATTATGAGATTGATTAGAAGTGGTTGCGATCACTTGAGAAACCATGTACGCATGGGTGATTCAAATGGATCCATTGCATATGCATTAAACAGTTGACATATGCATTAGCCATATGTACATGGCATTTGAGATAGAGATGACCAAACAGAGATGAGAGCCTCTTTAGAGAGTGTTAATTGATTAAAGATTTAATGACTTGATGTTGATAATTGTGAATGCCCAAGATGATAAAGGGTAATATGTGAATGTGTATGTGCTTGTACTTGTTGTGGATTATGAACAATGAGGCTTGTATGCCTAAGATAATATCTTGATGATGGTTTAATGATGAAATGATGATTTATAGCAAAGCACACATGTTGTCTGTATGCATGTACACATAATCACAATGTATTATATTCGTCATTTTGAATGTATAACTCACTCTCCCATGTTGTCTCCTTTTTAGCATGTGATGCAGGGTTGTCATGGGATGAGAGTGTGTCCTTGAACAAAAGCTTTTGGAGAAGGTAAATAGTGGTAATAGAATACCTTGGTCGGCAGTATTTGTTAAACATGATGTAATAATTGATTTATGTATAATGATGTTGATAAATAGTGATTTATAAACATGTAAGTATATCAATGTATATTGATGATGGTGATACTTGAAATGATACCATTTTGGTGATGTGTGATGTCATCTATGGAATGTGATTAGTGGATTTAAGGGTTGTATAATCATATATATATTTAAGGCATAGGGGA
Organism: Clitoria ternatea; assembly: GCA_037962975.1. Classification (NCBI taxonomy): domain Eukaryota; kingdom Viridiplantae; phylum Streptophyta; class Magnoliopsida; order Fabales; family Fabaceae; genus Clitoria; species Clitoria ternatea. The sequence continues at coordinate 187,669,189 of CM075669.1, forward strand.
TTGTAAGGTCATTAGGAATTGGATAGTTCATAATTCAATTTAATGATTAATACCTAATATAGAGGCTACTAACAATTGATGTTGTATGATTATGATTTATGTGCCTAGTCAGTTGTGGCTTAATAGGCGTATATTATGTCATTGCATGATTGCTCGGGCCTCTTTCCATATCTTCATATATGGAACTAGGCATATGCCTTGTATACAATGGTGGTTTTTGGGTTCTGTTGGGCAAATCAAAAGATCTCATCTGAGAGTATCTGAGCTATGTCCACTGTGATATCTAGAGTGAGAATGCAATACAGGAGTGATACATGAGTGTTTGGAATCATATTTGCTAGAAGAAATACAGTCCAAACTCTGGTCAGCATAGTCATATCCTTCCTCAAAAGTTTGGTAGGATGCTGACTCGCCCTGCGGTGAAGATGATGATCAGGAAGACATAAGGTGTCCTCTAACTCCTGTGTAGCATAAATATGTCTCTCCTTCTTTATTGTACCATATGTGCAAAGCTCTCCATCATCTAACTAGAGCAAGTCACCAAGATGGTCATTAAGAATGTCTCTAGTATAAGAGATCCATGTGCCTTTCACCCAAGTCCTTCTCTCTAAAGTGCCTTCTTTATTCCATTCATTTGCATAAAACTCCTTGACAATGTCTAGGTCGTATTTAACTCGCGGTTTGGCTATTCACAACCCTTTTCGATCCCGGATAACTTGCAAAAATTCATCGCATTCACCTGCTCTCAGATCAACTCTGCGCTCCGGTATGAAAGTCTAATGTTCTATGTTTTCTAAACACTTGGCAAGTTCTTTACTCCTAAACTTTTGATGTTGTGGGGGCTTAGGGTTTGTGGCTATTCTTTGGTGTTTCCCTCAGTCTCGATCACCTTGTCGTGAAGGGTCAGCACTTTTCGTCTTGGTGTGAGCCATATCTGAAAAATAGAATTGCCCAATACAATGCATATAAAAATTAATTTCAACATGATGGAACTAAAAAAATGCAGAAACAAGCACAACGATACCATATGTGAAAACATATGATACCATACTCATTATACAAGCACAATGGAATAAAAAAATGGTAGAAATAAAGGCATACATCAATGGAACCACACATATTGCATTGCATTGCATTTTATTCATGTTTTTGATAAGTGCTTTATAACACAATAAATTAGGTCTAGTTTGCTTAGGATTTTAATCATTATACACTGTATTTCCTTTATTTATTGTGATTTTTGCTTTCTTTCCACTATATTCTACTTGGGTATGTTATTTTGCAGAAATTAAAGTAATAAAGGGTCAATAACATGAGAAAAACGACCATAAAATGATAAAGAAACAAGAAGAACAAGCCCAAAGTAGAAACAACTCTCTTTTTATGCTGAATTCTGACTCAGAATGCTAAATTCCGACTCAGAATGTTAAAATCCGACTCAAAATGACCAAATCCGAGTAGGATGACTCAGAATGGAGCTTTTCCGAGTGGAATATTCACTGTTGGAGCAGAATCTGAGTGGAAAGTTCCCTGTCAAAGCCATTGCGAGTGATAAATGGCTGACTCTGTTGGAGGTTCAATGCTGAAAAGGAATAAGTGTCGGTTGGAGGTAATTCCGAGTGGAAGCTTCCCTGAGTGCAACCATTCCGAGTGAAAAAAGGGGACCGACCTTCAATAAAAACTGCCCAAAGCTAATTCCGAGTGAAGGAATGCTGACTGAAGCAGGTCTGACCAGGGAATAAGTGCTTTTCTGGGCAAAAAGCTGTTCTGAGTGAATGGATTCCGAGCAGAAGAAGCCACAGAATGAATAAACTATTGAATAAGGAGGTCTCCGAGTGGTTTCATTCGGAGAAGATGGCATTCTCAACCAGAACAAGGCATTTCCGAGTAGAGTCTTGTCAAGCAATGAAAGATCCGACTGGGAATGAATCACACTCGGGCAGACTCTCAAGTTTCATACTAAGCCCGAGTGAGAAGTCTCCAAGGAAAGCACATCCGAGTGAGTTAGGTCAGGAAGCTGCATTTCCGAGCAAAGCAAGGCTCGGACATGGAAGAACTTCTATCAGTCAGATTCCAAAGTCTTTCAAGTCCAAATTTCTGAGTGAAAGGTATATCCGAGTGATTTGATTGAAGACTGAAGGCAATTCTTATTGAAAATCAACTCCGATTCCCGAGTGAAGACAACCGACTAGGTTGATCGACGACTAAAGTGAAAAGCAAGAAGACACTTCCGAGTGTATCATTTCAAGGAATGAAGGCCGACTGAATTATTTCAAAGCAAATCCGAGTGATTCAAATTCAGAGACAGCCGAGTGAAACAGTTTGGGTGCCGATTGAATTTGTTCCGATCCTGAGTGAGTCTTCAATCAAGTTCCGAATGAATCATCTTCAGTCGGATCCGAGTCCCTCTTCAGTCAGTTTCGAGCCATTTTTTAATTAGTAACCGAGTGAAGTAATTCCGATTAAACAAAGGTCTTTCGCTCAAGCGACTTTGGTTACACTCAAGCGAGTGGCATAATATTAGAATGTACTCGCCAAGCGAAATTAAACACGCTCAAGCGTGAATGGGAGCCACTCGGATTAGTTCCCATCTCCTTTGAACACCGACTGGTTTTCTCCTAAACACCGACCCCTCAACTCAACACCGAGCAAGATTTCACTCAGCCTTGTGAACGAACAGCAGCTTTTTCACTCGGTCTTGTGCATAAAAGGCACTTTTTTCACTCGAATTGTTCCCACTTGGACTAAGGCACCAAATCCGAGTCAAAAATGTGAAAACCGACCCATATTTCCACCGAATGCACTTGCTGACTTGGATTTCCACTATCCAAGTGGATGTTTGACTTATAGGGCGCGGCTGACAGCATCCAGGCTGTCTCCAAGCTGTGATGGTGGTGCGGCTGAGAAGAAGACAATTGCACCTAAAATCTCCAACTGGCAACGCGTTTTCCAAGCTGACTTCTTCCCTTCTTTTGCCTATAAAAGGGAACACGGACAGCACTACCAAAGCATCAATTCCATAAGCTTCAATTCCTTTTCTTTCTCCTCTTTCTTTCGTTTTCTCTTTTCTTCTTCCGTCCTTCTCTTTTCTTTCTTTCTTTTTTCTTTATTTCTTTCTTCGTTCTTTTTCTTTCTTTTTCGTTTTGTTTCTCTTTCTATTTTCTTTTTCTTTATTTTATTTTAAGAGTTGTGAATTGTAAAAGTGAGTATTTAAATTTGTAATTGGTGGAGGAATATTGCAACAAGGAAATACAGTGGTAAATTATTCTGAGCTTTTGGAGAAACCCGTAAGTCCTTATTTTTACCATGTCTTGTATGTTTTATTTTTCCATTATTTATATGAATTTGAATTATTTCATGAGTAGCTAAATTAATTATCTTGGGATAAAGGGGGTATGATAATATTTTATATTAATGTTATTTTGACTTGGAATTACATAAATTTCTGTTTTCCATTTAGTTCAATTATGTTCAATGCTTTTAGTGATTCCTAACAAGAACCTAAATGATAAAACTGTATACTTGCGGGTATATTAGTAAGTTTAGGTAATAAATAGAATCGAGAGATTTATTTTTATCGGAAAGCTTTGAACTAAACCTAAGATTTTTGAGATGCTTTTTGTGACCTCGGTAAAACCGTGAAAGTAATCAAAATTCTTTTGAGGAAATAAAAGGGATTTTCATAAAACGATAATGGGCCTTTCCGAGGATTAAGCAGCGCTTTCCATAGGTTAGGTACATTAATAGGATTCCGAGAGGAACATATTAATTAGCTTTTGGAAAATTCGCCTTGGAAAACTTAATTCGATTCTTATTTATGAAAAGTTAAAATTCATTAACATAAAATAGAGTCTTTGTAACACCCAAAAAAATTAATTAAAGTTAAACCCGGGGCAGGGGAAATTTTTCCCAAAATAATCATGAAGAACCGGGTCAATTATTTAGAAAATACCTGGATCAATAAAAAGCCACTCTCATATATGAAGATATGAGAGCCAGGTCCAATAACCAATAATAAAAAGGAAGGGAAGGCAACAAGAAGGAAAAAGCTGGGAAAACCGATCAGAACAAAGGAAAACATTCACAACGAAAGAATAAAACAGCGCCTAAGCGAACTTCCCAAAACAGCGTGCACTCGCTCAAGCGAGATCCGACTCCGCTTGAGCGAGGCCGACTTACTCGCTCGGGCGAAGCACACAAGTGCTTAAGCGGAACCACAACAAACGCCCTTCCAATCACATACCCGCTGGAGCGAGATCTCACTTGCTGAAGCGAGAAGCCACACTCGGCCAATCCACTACTCGGTATACGAGACAGCCATTCACTCGGTAATGACTTAGTCCACTCGGTATTTCATTATTCCGCTCTCTCGGAATAGATTCCCATACTTACTCAAAATACTTTTGTAATTCATATACTTAGAATATTTCTTATCTGAACCATCAACAACTCTTTCCTCGGAGAAGTTCACTCGGATATCCACTCAGATTTATACAAAATTATTCCCCACTCGGGGTCCCCCATATATTTTTCACTCAGAATAACTTCATGCCCATCACGCCACTCGGGACATTTCACTCACCTTTCACTCGGTGTCCATAATATTTCCTACTCTGATTTTCCCACTAAGTCTCGGGTTCTCTAGCTACTTACTAATTTATTACTATGGGCCCACTTAGAGTCTTAGGTGTCGTTCCCTAGTCGGTGAACTCTCACTCGGCGGATTCTCAATCGGAAATCGTTGATTAATCTCCACTCGGAAAATCTCACAGATATCACTTAAAGAATTCAAACCAATTCCCACTCTAGGCTATATGACCTCACTCACTCGGTGCTACCCGACTCCTCATCACTCGGAATATCTCTCTATCTCGCTTTCCCAAACAACAACTTAGCTCCGCTTCTACCCATAGTCACACCGACCTCATACGCTCGGGAGTATACCTGTACACCCATATTTATCACTCGGACATCACTCATAGCGTAGGATAAACACACAATATATATATATATAAGGATGTATTTAAATAATTACAAATGCATCATCATGTTCTTTTCACCCGAAAGTGTTCAAGTTCTGATATAAAGACTAAAACCAAAATACGAGCTGGCCAAGGCTTAACAAGACTTTATACACAGTATATACGTATACACATCTATTCAACAACGCTCGGATGCTTCGCTCTGTACTCGGCTCCTTCTTCATCCTTCAATCCGAGAGATATTCACTGGAAAATGTAGCCACAGTAGGGGTGAGCTTTTACATATAAAATGATAGTCAATGACTCGGTATCAGTGTCAGTATGCACACTTACATTCACTCGGTCGCATTCAGATTAAACAAAGGCCATGCAAATTGGAATAATATCAATAACACACTCTCACATACACACTACATAAAGTTCATCCTTATTCACACATACACATGCATCCGCACACTCGGAATTCATTCATAACACTCAACACATGCCATGCATACTATCCTAATCAACATCATATCTACATGCATGCCTGCGGATCCGACTTAAGTAATGACTTTCAGTTACAGTTTCCCCCTTACTGGCCGCTCATCCATCAGCTCTTTCCGCGTGGTACCGGCCTCCCATTGACGTCTCGAGACTCATCTCTAGCTCCCACGACTACCACGAGCTCTCACCAGATCTAGCCAAGGTCTGTAGCTAGAAGCCATTCCTTCGGGGCTCTTGACCTTCCACGGGTCACCCCATTCCTACACACGCGACTTATGCGTTTTACTAGCAAGCATCGTTACTCAACCGATACCTCCTTCGTAGCCACTAAGGTAGAAACCGAGTCAATATAGTCCCTATACTTACTTTGTCAATCACACCAACATGCACAACAATCAACAGTTCAGAGCAATAACATCGGACGAATCAACTAACAGCCACACATTCATGCCTCACTGTATTAACAGAGATAGAACCACGCATCTCACTCGTCTATAACAGAAAGGTTGACAGGCTACATTACCACCATCTCGATTGCATGCAGTTATTGTATAACTACTAACAAGATACTACTATCATACACATGGAATCCAAGATTATCAATCATGTATAACATACAGTCGTCACAGACACACGCACACACTTAAAGCAGTACATTCATCCGGTACCGTTCGTGGACCATGCATTTGACATGCAAGCGCCCCCTACCTACTGAAGGAACTCAAGAAGCTTTTCTGCTCTCCGACGTTTGGTCTGACGCCTTTTCTGACTCGTCCAGCCCCCCTTCGCACCGTCGTACCCTGCAATCGGCTCGGGGATGGGGAGTTGTTCTTCCTCTGCTTTAGTGATCGTCCTTCGCCAGTCGGAGGGGCTATGACCTTTCTCCAGTACCGTCGTCGTGATCCCCAGAGACGAAGAATAAAAACAGGGAAGAAAAGAGGACAAGACGAAGAAGAAGAAAAGAGAGGATGAAGCAGTAAGGAAGAATGAATATCACGGTGATACAGGGTATATGTATATGCATGCGAAGAGAAGGAAGTGGGATGGGAAAACATGAATCGCAGTCCACTCACGTGACTCACCAATCACAAGCAGTCATCTTTTACCAACTAAATTAATTTGTCATTATTCCTTAAATTAATTGATTATAATTAACAATTATCTTCCCACTTTGAAATCAAGGTCTTAATGGTTTATTTCATTCGATTTTTAACTTCAAAATTAGGATGTTACAGTTCTCCCCCTCTCAAAAGAATTTCGTCCTCGAAATTCAGTCGGTAGCTCACCTTGGTTAAACAACTCGGGGTACTGTTGTCTCATGGCATCTTCGCATTCCCAGGTATAAGAGGTAGTCCCGTTCTGTTGCCATTCCACTTCAACTAGTTGTACATCCTTGCTCCTCAAACGCTTTACCGATCGATCCACAATTCTAATCGGTATAGCTACAGTGGTCAGGTCTTCCTTGATTTCCACTTCCTCATCAGGCATTGTGTGATTGGGATCATTTAGATATTTCCTTAGTTGGGACACGTGAAACACGTTATGCAATTGGGATAAGTGAGTCGGTAATGCTATTCGGTATGCCATGGAGCCAACTCGTTCCAACACCTCATAAGGTCCAATGTATCGGGGGCTCAACTTCCCACCTTTCAAGGCTCGCCCGACTCCTTTACTCGGTGAAGTCTTCAAAAACACTCTATCTCCGACTAAAAACTCTAATGGTTTGGTTCGTTTGTCATGGTAGCTCTTCTGCCTATCCTGAGACACCTTCATCCTTTCCCTTATCACTCGGATCTGTTCTGATGTTTGTTTTACAATTTCTGGCCCCAATAGCAGTCTCTCACCCGTTTCTGACCAGCAGAGTGGGGTTTGGCATCTTCGACCATAAAGTGCTTTGTAGGGTGCCATACCGATGCTGTTGTGGTGGCTATTGTTGTATGTAAACTCGATCAGGGGAAGGTACTGCTCCCAATTTCCATCGTGCTCCAACACACACGCCCTTAGCAAGTCCTCCAGACTTTGAATCATTCACTCGGATTGTCCATCCGATTGGGGGTGGTAAGCGGAACTTAGCCAAAGCTTCGTACCTAATTCCTGGTGTAGGCTGGTCCAAAACCAGGACGTGAACCTAGGATCCCTATCCGATACGATAGAAGTCGACACTCCATGCAGTCGGACAATTTTGCGTACGTAAATCTGGGCCAACTTATGCAGTGGATATCTCATATTCACAGGTAGGAAGTGTGCACTCTTCGTTAGTCGGTCAACAATGACCCAGATTGCATCATGGCCCGCTCGGTTTTTTGGTGATCCCATGACAAAGTCCATAGCAATTGAGTCCCATTTCCACACGGGAATCTCCAGGGGTTGCAATGCACCATATGGCTTCTGGTGCTCGACTTTTGATTTCTGACAGGTAATACACCGAGCCACGTATTCTGCCACATTCCTCTTTAATCCGGGCCACCAAAATTATGCTCTTAGATCATGGTACATCTTCATGGTACCCGGGTGGATACTAAGCAAGCTCTTGTGAGCTTCATCAAGTACTATACTTCTTAATTCTCCTCCACCCGGTATATATATTCTATTTCTCACTCGGAAGATTCCATCCGATCCCTTGGTCGGGGACAAGTCCTTTCCTTTGGCCTGAGTCTCCTTCATTTCAGCCAAGTAGGAATCTGACTGCTGCTGCTCGTACACGAATTTCAGGAATTCATTGGCGATTCTCAACGTACCGATTGTTATTTTCTGAGATGAGGGAAGGTCAACATGTAAGTTCATGTCTCGGAACTGTTCCAATAACTCCACTTCCCTTACCATCATCACTGCTATATGGAGAGATTTCTGACTCAACGCGTCGGCAACAACGTTTACCTTACCCGGATGGTACTTTAGCTCGAAATCATAATCTTTTAAAAATTCCATCCATCTCCTCTACCTCATATTCAGCTCCTTTTGGTCGAATAAGTATTTGAGGCTCTTGTGATCACTGTATACTTCAAATATGGACCCGAACAAATAATGCCTCCAGATCTTCAATGCGAAGACTACGGCTGTCAATTCTAAGTCATGGGTCGGGTAATGTTGTTCGTGAGGTCTCAATTGCTGAGAGGCATACGCTATTACTCGGTCTTTCTGCATTAACACGCATCCCAATCTGAGTCCTGACGTATCACAGTAAACCACGAAGCTCTCTTGCAAGTTAGGTAATGCCAGCACTGGAGCAGTCGTCAACTTGTCTTTCAGCTCTCGGAAACTGCTCTCGCACTCGGAACTCCATACAAACAAAATGTTTTTCTGAGTCAATTTAGTTAGTGGCAAGGCCAACTTAGAAAAACCCTCAATGAATCTTCTATAATAACCAGCCAGGCCCATAAAGCTCCTTATCTCCGAGACCGACTTGGGTCTCTCCCACGCCATTATAGCTGCTACTTTCGAAGGGTCCACCGAGACACCTTCTTCGGAAATCACATGTCCGAGGAAGTGGATCTTATCCATCCAGAAATCGCACTTTGAGAGCTTTGCAAACAACTGCTTCTCCTTCAACACTTGAAGTACCGCTCGAAGGTGTTCTTCATGCTCCTCAGGAGTCTTAGAGTAGATTAGGATATCATCAATGAAAACTACAACAAATCGGCCTAGATATGGGTGGAATATGTTGTTCATGTAATTCATGAAGACAACAGGGGCGTTTGTCACACCGAACGGCATCACTACATACTCGTAGTGGCCATACCGAGTCCTAAAGGCAGTTTTAGGAATGTCCAAGTCCTTCACCCGGATTTGATGGTATCCCGATCGTAAATCGATCTTGGAGAGGACTGAAGCGCCACGCAGCTGGTCAATTAGATCGTCAATTCTGGGCAGTGGGTACCGATTCTTAATTGTGAGTTTGTTTAGCTGTCGGTAATCTATACATAGTCTCATGCTGCCATCCTTCTTCTTAACAAGTAGTACAGGTGCGCCCCATGGTGACACACTCGGCCTAATGAATTGTTTTCCGAGTAACTCATCCACCTGCTTCTTCAACTCGGCCAATTCTGTTGGGGACATTCTATAAGGTGCACTGGAGACTGGCTCAGCTCCAGGGATCAGGTCTATAGAGAATTCGACTTCTCTATTGGGAGGGACACTCGGTACATCCTCGGGAAACACCTCTGGGAATTCACAGACAGTCGGAATTTCGTCCACTCAGGCTTTACTCTCACCCTCGGTTAAACAAAGCATCATAAACAGTTGAGCTATACCTTGTGCCGTGTAGTCCTCATTGTGTTGCCTCGGGAAGATTACCCTTCGGTTTCTACAATCCACTAACACCTTGTTGGCTGAAAGCCAATCCATGCCGAGCACGATATCAAGTTCCTTCAAAGGCACGCACACAAGATCGAAGGTAAAACTCTGATCGTCCAACATAAACGTTACATCTTTACACATCGTTGATGTCAACACCTTAGGGCCAGTCGGGTTGGCTACTTCTAAAATCCGATCCATATCCACATTCGGTAATCGCAATCGTCTCACACACTCATCAGCTACGAAGGAGTGGGTGGCTCCAGAATCAAAAATTACACTAAGTGTATATTTACCAAGTAGGCACTTACTTTGTACTAAGTCGTTCACCTGTGCAGCTTCCTCAGCACTGATGGCGTAGACTCTCCCAGCAGCTGGTTGATCAGTGTTTCTCCTCTGATTATTTGGGGCAACCATCATATTTCCTCTGGCTCTGTTGCTTCCGCCCCCCAAACTTTGACCATCGTTCCTACTGCTCCTCACCTGGAATCCTCCCTGACGCACATTGGCACTTGTTTGACGGAGTCGGGGGCATTCAGGGCGAATGTGCCCCTTCTCCTGGCAATGAAAACACTTGACATCCGCACTATCGCAATTCTGAGCAAAGTGGTCGCCACCATATTTAAAAAACTTGCCATATTTTGGTCGTCCACTCATCTGCCTCCCTTGGTTACTGCGATCTTGATATCTAGTAAAGGGTCCATTTCTTCCCATGTTACCTGGCCTCTTGAAGCGTGACTGTTGAGGCCTCAAGGAGGAACCTGCTCTACTGTTTTGGCCTGAATGGGCCTTGTCATCTTCTTTAAATATTCTACACTTATTCACCAATGCAGGAAAACTCCTAATCTCTTGGTATCTGCAGGCTCTCTTAATATCTGACCTCAATCCATTCTCGAATTTAAGGCACTTGGAGTTCTCCGTCCCCAGTTATTGGAAGGGTGGGTAGAATAGACACAATTCTTCGAATCTGGCCGCGTATTCTTCCACAGTCATGGAACCCTGTTTCAACTCCATAAACTCCAATTCCTTCCGACTCCTTACTGTGTCGGGGAAGTACTTCTCTAAGAAGCATGTCTTGAAATTGTTCCAGGTCAGCTGAGTATCATCGTCAGGAAATCGGTTTCTGGCTATCTTCTACCAGTTCTCTGCCTCGTCTCGCAGCATATACACTGCACATTCTACCTTCTGGGCCTCGATGCAGCGAAGACTCCCAAAAATCCTTTCCAGCTCTTGAGTCCATTTAAAAGCTGCCTCAGGGTTACGCCCTCCTTGAAATTCACTCGGCTTCCTCTTCAGGAAGCGGTCCAGCACTTGGCCATCCTCAGCTCGAGGCTGGCCCTGCCTCTCAAACACGTCTGCAAAGTGTTGGAATGCTGTGGCTATAGCCTCCATGCTTTGGCAATGCGTCATCCCTTATCCTGAAATTAAGACCCCTTCAAGGATAAGTATACCAAGTCACTTACTACCGATCGTATCTCAGCCTAATATTCAGTAACTTAGCACATTATGCCATTCCTATATGTTACACAATCAGTCGGACCAGGAGGAATAACCTCCTATCCACAAATCAATATCATAGTATCAATCAGATCCAACAATATCACAATAATGATGACCATTCGATCATGATACACACAACCGCCCACACTCGGTAAGCATACCTTGGCCTTGGACCTTTCGGTCTGCTCTGATACCAAAATGTAACACCCAAAAAATTAATTAAAGTTAAACCCGGGGCAGGGGAAATTTTTCCCAAAATCATCATGAAGAACCGGGTCAATTATTTAGAAAATACCTGGATCAATAAAAAGCCACTCTCATATATGAAGATGTGAGAGCCAGGTCCAATAACCAATAATAAAAAGGAAGGGAAGGCAACAAGAAGGAAAAAGCTGGGAAAACCGATCAGAACAAAGGAAAACATTCACAACGAAAGAATAAAACAGCGCCTAAGCGAAGCTCCCGAAACAGCGTGCACTCGCTCAAGCGAGATCCGACTCCGCTTGAGCAAGGCCGACCAACATGTGTTTGAATGTGTAAACAGGTTCAAGAATTTTGATAATGACAAAAACACTCTTGAAGAAATCCTTGCAAAAACAAAGACATGAAATCAGACCCTAAAATACAGCGAAGATAATTGATTAGGAAGACCAGGCTAATCGATTAGGGTCATTCTGTTTTGGAAGCAATTGCATTAGGCCATAAGATAATCGATTACAGCAATCAAGATAATCGATTACTAAGCTACTGGAATTAGGCTAATTGACTACACACATGATATAGTCGATTACCAATATCAAAAATGGCATTAAAGGCATCAGGTATAATGGCTAATCGATTGAGGGAATTTATACAATCGATTAGAAGGCTACTGGAATTAAGCTAATCGATTACCAGACAAAACTAATCGATTAGGAAGCTGCGAAGCCAAATTAAATACATCAGGTATAGTTGCTAATCGATTGCAGTACAAGATGTAATCGATTAGTTGTCCTATGACTTGAAGATAATCGATTACAGCTCGAGGGTGTAATCGATTACAATAGTGGGAAAACACTTTTAAGTGGGAAACCAGCACATGTCTCAACCATTTTTCAGAATCCCACTATGTGCAACGGCTAGGAAGAAGAAAGGAACTCCTCAAGCTCTCAAATGGCTCTATAAATAGAAGAGGAATTCAAGCACAAACACACACCAAGAAGCTACAATTCCTTTGCTCACTCTTGTGCTTTGTAAGCTCTATTCTTGTATATCTTGAGATTTCATTTGTATATCCTCTCTTCTTGAGAGATTAGAAATTGTGTGAGCTATCATTTGCTTATCCACTCGTCATTTCCTTGTAAACACTTTAACAAACACAAAAGATTTTCACTCTAGGTTGAGTGGTCATAAAGGTTGGGGTTCAACCTTTGGGTATTGAGAGTTTGAGAGATTGGGTGGGTTACCCTTGTGCTAGTGAGGATTGAGTTCTTGAGTGTGGGACACTAGGAAGCTGCAATTGCTCATAGCTTGTATCTCTAAACTTCAATAGTGGAAATCCTCTAAGTGGGTTGCTTAGAGGCGAGACGTACACCGGTGTTGGTGGAACTCGTTATATCGGTTTGCAAGCTCCTCTCCCTTACTCTTTTACTTTCATATACTGCAATTAGTTAATTTGTGTTGATTGATTGAGAATTGCATACTTGAGCTTGTCTAATTAGATACATTTCAAATACTGCCCACCAAGTGTTTGTTAAATTGCTTCAGCTATATTTATCCTTGTTGTGTATTGCATACTACCTTTAACTTGATTTAACTTGCATTCTCTTGTAAACTTGGATATAAAAATCAAGTTCAAAGGCATTCCAATTCAAAGTTTTTAAAACTCAATTCACCCCCCCTCTTGAGTATTGAGGCCACTTGAACAACAAGTGGTATCAGAGCTTGACTCTTGTTAAATAAAGCTTAACACCTTCAAGAGACTAGATGGCCTCAAGTTCTCATAACATTTTTCCCGAGGGTGGTGCTATAAACAGACCTCCCACTTTCAATGGGGAAGGCTATGCATTTTGGAAAGAAAGAATGAAAATCTTCATTCAATCCATTGATTTGAGAATTTGGAATGCCATTGAAAATGGTCCTTATATACCAATGCATACTGTTGATAGTAAGAATATGGAAAAGCCTATAGATGAATGGACCAGTGATGAAGAAAAGAAAGTACAATATGGCTATAAGGCAAAGAATCTAATCACTATGGCATTAGGTCAAGATGAATTCTTTAGAATAATGACTTGTCAAACTGCTAAGGAAATGTGGGATACTCTACAAGTAACTCACGAAGGTACTAACGATGTGAAGGACTCCAAGATTAGTACCTTGACAAGTCAATATGAAAGCTTTAGAATAAACTCAGGAGAATCCATTGTAGATATGCAGAAAAGATTTACTCTTATTATTAATCATCTCATTACTCTTGGTAAAGTTTACACTAACAAAGAACTTGTGCATAAAATTTTAAAAAGTCTTAGCAGGGAATGGCAACCACTTGTCACAGCCATAAAACAATCTCCAAGCATCAATGAGATGTCTCTTGCAACACTCTTTGGAAAATTACAAGAGCAAGAGCAAGAACTAAAAGCATTGAAGCTAGCAGAGGAAGAAGAAAAATCTTCCAAAAAGAAAGGCTTAGCACTCAAAGCCACCTCTATACATGAAGAAGAATCATGCAGTGACATGGATGAAGAAGAGGAATTTGGGCTGTTTGTGAAACGATTTGGAAGATTCATAAAGAACAAAAGATTCCAAAAGAACTTCAAGCCCCAAGGTAAGAAGCCAACTTTAAATGAAATTTCTTCTTCACCTAGTTGTTTCGAATGTGGCAAGGAAGGGAACTTCAAGGCCGATTGCCCAAATCTTAAAAAGAAAGGCAAGGATAAACGAGGAAGAAGAAGAGCTTACATCGCTTGGGATGAGAACGATGTAAGTAGCTCCGACGATTTAGAAAATGAGGAAGCAAATCTTTGCTTAATGGCCAATCACCAAGAAGAAGATAATGAGGTAAACCTTCTTGACTTAGATAAGAATGAACTACTAGATGCTTTTGAGGAGTTATATGATAAATTTATAAAAGTGTCTAATAGGCTTAAGTCATCTAGGAAAACTAGTGACACCCTTGAAATGCATCTTATGGAGGTATGTAAAGAAAATGAAAGCTTAAAAGAAGAATTAGAGAATGTTCAAGCATGTTCTAGGGATAAACCATGTGACTTTGCAAAAAGATGCGTGATGTTAGAAACAAAGGTTGTAGATCTAAATAAGACATTAGAAAAGTTCACTAATGGACGAGACAATTTGAATATCTTGCTTGGACAACAAAGATGCATGTTTAATAAAACTGGGCTAGGATATATTCAAGAAAATAGCAATCACAAAAGGGAAAAACACTATAAAAATTTATTTGTACCACCAAGCAAATCATCTTCACCTTTTATGAAATGTCATCATTGCGGTTTTAAAGGTCATAACTCTTCGAATTGCAATGTTAGAAAATTAGGGCCAAAGGTTATGAAAAAGGTGTGGGTTCCCAAAGGAACATTACCACAAGCTAACCTAAAAGGACCCAACATAAAATGGGTACCTAGTTCTCTAAACTAATCTTGTTTTACAGGTATGCTTCAAGGCAAGCAACACCCATTGGTACTTGGATAGTGGGTGTCCAAAGCATATGACGGGAGACATAAGCAAGTTTACATCATTCACTCCCAAGAGAAAAGGAAGTGTCACCTATGGAGACAACACCAAAGGAAGAATCCTAGGCATCGAAAATATTGGTAAGAATTCTTCCACATCCATAAGTGACGTGTTGTATGTTGAAGGCCTCAAACATAATCTACTTAGCATAAGTCAATTATGTGACAAAGGATATAGAGTTTTATTTGAATCCAATTGTTGTATAATTGAGAATAAGCTAAACAAAGAGGTCAAATTTGTTGGAAAAAGAATTGATAACATTTACATGATTGATGTGGATAGTTTGTCTACAAATGATGAACAATGCTTCATTTTAAAAGAGGATGAAACTTGGCTATGGCATAGGAGAATAGCTCATATACATGTAGACCATTTGAACAAACTTGTTTCCAAAGAATTAGTGATTGGATTACCAAAGCTTAAGTTTGAAAATAGATTTTGTGATGCATGTCAAAAGGGAAAACAAGTAAAGGCATCTTTTCAATCCAAAAATATTGTTTCCACACAAAGGCCTTTACAACTTTTGCACATGGACTTATTTGGACCATCCAAAATCAAAAGCTTTGGAGGTAATTACTATGGTCTAGTTATTGTAGATGACTATTCTAGATATACATGGACATTGTTTCTTGCTCATAAAAATGAAGCATATCATGCATTCAAGAAACTTGCAAAGATTATCCAAAATGAGCAAAATTCTAAAATTGCATCCATTAGAACCGATCATGGGGGAGAGTTTGAAAATCACTTTTTTGAAAAATTTTGTGAAAAACATGGTATCGATCATAATTTTTCAGCTCCTAGAACTCCACAACAAAATGGAGTAGTTGAAAGGAAAAATAGATCCTTGGTGGAGCTTGCAAGAACCATGTTAAATGAAAACCATATTGCAAAACACTTTTGGGTCGATGTGGTAAACACCGCTTGTTATGTAATGAATAGATGTTTAATAAGGCCTATTCTAAAGAAAACCCCCTATGAACTTTACAAGGGTAGAAAACCCAACATTTCACACTTTCATATTTTTGGATGAAAATGTTTTGTGCTCAATAATGGAAAGGATAATCTTGGAAAGTTTGATGCCAAATCTAATGAAGCAATATTCCTAGGGTACTCTCAATCTAGTAAATCTTATCGAATCTTCAACAAACAAACAAACACCATTGAAGAGTCTATTCATGTTAAATTTGATGAAAATAGCCATAACCCTCCGAGAAAGGAAGATGTTGATGATCTTGTAGGTACTCTTCAAGAATTGACCTTAGATGACAAGGAAGGAGAAATCAAAGACACAAATGAAGCCAAACATGAGGAACCACAACAATGGATCACTTTGAAGGATCATCCTCTAGACAAAGTCATAGGTGAAATGACTCAAGGTGTAAGTACTAGAAATGCTATTAGAAATACTTGTAATCACCTAGCATTTGTATCACAAATAGAACCCAAGAACATAAATGAGGCTATTATTGATGAACATTGGATGTTGGCCATGCAAGTAAATCAATTTGAAAGAAATAAAATTTGGGAGCTCGTGCCAAGACCCAATGATCACCAAATAATAGGAACCAAATTGGTTTTTAGGAATAAACTGGATGAAAATGGTATAATTACTAGAAACAAAGCTAGGCTAGTAGCTAAAGGCTATAATCAAGAAGAAGGCATTGATTATGAAGAGACGTATGCACCCGTAGCTAGATTAGAAGCAATTAGACTACTATTAGCCTTCGCATGTTGTAGGGACTTCAAATTGTACGAAATGGATGTTAAAAGTGCTTTCTTGAATGGATACATTCAAGAGGAAGTATATGTTGATCAACCTCCAGGTTTTGAAAACCATCAATTTCCAAATCATGTTTTCAAATTAAAGAAAGCTTTGTATGGTTTGAAACAAGCTCCAAGAGCTTGGTACGAAAGGTTGAGCAAATTTCTTTTAGAAAATCATTTTGAAAGAGGGAAGGTTGATACAACTTTATTCATAAAGCACAAAAAGAATAACATACTATTGGTACAAGTTTATGTTGATGATATAATATTTGGTGCCACTAATGATTCAATGTGCAAGGAGTTTGCTAAGCTAATGCAAGAAGAATTTGAAATGTCCATGATGGGGGAACTCACTTTCTTCCTCAGACTACAAATCAAGCAAACCAACGAAGGCACATTCATAAATCAATCCAAGTACTGCAAAGAACTACTCAGAAAATTCAATATGGATAAAGCAAATGATATAGCCACACCCATGGGCACTTCATGCTATTTGGACAAGGATGAGAAAGGTAAGGATGTTGAACTCACAAAATACAGAGGTATGATAGGATCCTTACTTTACTTAACCGCTAGTAGACCGGATATCATGTTTGCTGTGTGTATGTGTGCTAGATACCAGGCTTGTCCTAAGGAATCACATCTCACTGCAGTAAAAAGGATAATGAAACTCAAAATGTTGGTTTATGGTACCCCAAAGGGGCTGAATGCACTTTAATTGGTTACTCTAATTCAGACTTTGCAGGATGTAAACTTGACAGAAAAAGCACTAGCGGAACATGTCACTTGCTTGGTAGTTCTCTTGTTTCTTGGCATAGCAAGAAACAAGTAAATGTTGCGCTATCAACAGCTGAGGCAGAATATGTTGCAGCTGGTAGTTGTTGCGCTCAAATCCTTTGGATGAGACAACAACTTCTAGACTTTGGAGTTGTATTGAACCATGTGCCTCTTAAGTGTGATAATACTAGTGCTATCAATATCTCAAAAAATCCTGTAATGCATTCTAGGACTAAACATATTGAGATTAGGCATCATTTCATTAGAGACCATGTATTAAAAGGAGACTGTGTACTTGAGCATGTTGAAACTTCTAGGCAACTAGCAGATATTTTCACCAAACCTTTAGCTAGGGAGCAATTCATCCACATTAGAAGAGAATTAGGAATTCTTGACATAACCAATTGTGTTTGAATGATGAGTATTTTGATAAAAGCACTATTGTATAGCATGTTTGTATAAATTTGGTATTATGTGTGGCATGATTCTTTAAGACTACAAACTTCCTTTGAGAAAAATGCATAAAAGTGAATTTTTGATCCATATAATCGATTACTCATCTCCTCATAATCGATTAACACGTTTCTGTTTTGTTGATAATCGATTACCCTTTGATATCTAATCAATTACAATGCTTCTATTTTAATCTAATCGATTACTTTCTAATCCATAATCGATTACACAGCCTCTGTTTCAGGTATAAAACGTTTCATCTTCTCACTAATCGATTACCATACTGTTTCAATCGATTAGGACGATGCTGTTTCTTCACTAATCGATTATTACATTTCAATAATCGATTACACACTGCTCAAAACCCTTCAAATTCCCCAGAAACAGTGAGCTAATCGATTACCCATGTCTCGTAATCGATTAGCATCGGTACTGCAGAGTCAAAATGCATGTTTCCGAGGTCTGCTCGAATTCTTCACTCCCTTAACTCACCTCACTCTCTTCTAGACCTAATGTTTCCCTATAAATACCTTTCTCTTCACCCTCTCAACTCACACTACCTCCTTCCTCTTTCTCATTCTCAAAAGTTCCCAAGAACTCTTCTCCTCTCCTCATCTTTTTCTACATTCCTTGTCAATGGCTTCCTCCCGCAGCATCAAAAGAGTTAGGTCCTCTATGGCTCAGGCCAGTAACCCTCTTGACTTCTCAAGGTTCTTTTCCTCTCCTAGAGACCTCCAAAACTTTGTCAAAAACTTTTCTGAGAGAGAAATCCTGACACCCCACTACACCATTGCTGAGACATTCGAAAACCATAGCCTCACCTTTACTCAATGTCTCCACCACTATAACCTTTTTCCCTTTTTCACCCTCAAGGAAGACGAATATTATCCTGAACTCATCAGAGTTTTCTACTGCAATCTCAGACTTATCAATGGGATGGTCGAATCAAAAGTGAAAAATGTGACCATCAAGCTCACCAACGCCCAGCTTGCTGACATTTCTCTGCTGCCACTAAACGATGCTGAGTTTGATGGAGGAGACCCTGAGGATGAATGGGGTTTCAATGCTCTTAATTCCCGTCAATCATTGTTGAGCAACCACAAACTGGTAGGACATTTGACCATGAACAACCGCCTCCTACACTTTTTCTTGGTCAAAATGTTGGTTCCCCGTGGTGGGAACTATGCCTTGGTGGAAGAGGATGATGTCCTCTTAATGTGGGCTATGCTGAACCACAAAGAAATAAACTGGGTTCAAATGGTCAAGCTTCACATGCGCCACGCAAAAGACCAACAAAAACTTCCATATGGTATTCTCCTTACCAAAATTTTCAAATATTATGGAGTAGACTTGGCTGGAGAATTATCAGAAAAAGTGCCTCCAAGAGCTTGCATTGGCACCCATCACCTCACTAAGATGGGTCTTGTTTTTCTACACGGAGCATGGTACTCACGAATGGAAGGCATTGATGCCAACATTCCCTTTGAAGCTCCTGCTGATGATGAGCCCGTTCCTCCTCCTCCTACACCTCAAGCCTCTTTATCCGCTCCTGCTGACCCCTTTGCATCACTCTATGATCATCTTGACCGCTGCTTCGATCGCCTCGAAAACTCCCTTCAAGAGTTCTCAATGACCGAGCAGCAACACTTTGAGATGATGCAACAGTGCTATGAAGAACTCTCCCACCAAATCTCCGAGCTTCGATTTTTTAATCCTGATAACTAGATTTTGTGGTTGTGCCTTCTATTTTTCTGCTTCAGTTCTTCATTTCATTAACGTTTTTATGTAATTTCCTTCCGTTATCCTTAAATAAACATTTGTCTTTCCTTATATGCTATACTTGTTTTAGTATTTTTTGATGATTCCAAAGGGGGAGAAGAATTATTTGTTCATATCTTGTTCATCTAGGAATAAGCTGCTAAAACAAAATAATTGCCAAATGATTAACAATTTGTAAAGAGGTTAATAAATTCCTTTTGATAGGGGGAGATTTGTTAATGCTAAAAGATAAGAGATAAGGATATTGTTAAGAGATAAAGATGCTGAACATTTGAAAAATTGGTTAAAGAAACTCTGCTATTTGAAACTATGATTAAGAGATAATGCAACTGATATGTTTCTGCAAGAGATAAAATTAGAGATAAGTCTTTTGTTTAAAACTAACAACCCTCAAGAGATGAACATAGTTGTCATCATGAAAAAGGGGGAGAATGTGTTTGAATGTGTAAACAGGTTCAAGAATTTTGATAATGACAAAAACACTCTTGAAGAAATCCTTACAAAAACAAAGACATGAAATCAGACCCTGAAATACAGCGAAGATAATCGATTAGGAAGACCAGGCTAATCGATTAGGGTCATTCTGTTTTGGAAGCAATTGCATTAGGCCATAAGATAATCGATTACAGCAATCAAGATAATCGATTACTAAGCTACTGGAATTAAGCTAATTGACTACACACATGATATAATCGATTACCAATATCAAAAATGGCATTAAAGGCATCAGGTATAATGGCTAATCGATTGAGGGAATTTATACAATCGATTAGAAGGCTACTGGAATTAAGCTAATCAATTACCAGACAAAACTAATCGATTAGGAAGCTGCGAAGCCAAATTAAATGCATCAGGTATAGTTGCTAATCGATTGCAGTATAAGATGTAATCGATTAGTTGTCCTCTGACTTGAAGATAATCGATTACAGCTCGAGGGTGTAATCGATTACAATAGTGGGAAAACACTTTTAAGTGGGAAACCAGCACATGTCTCCACCATTTTTCAGAATCCCACTATGTGCAACGGCTAGGAAGAAGAAAGGCACTCCTCAAGCTCTCAAATGGCTCTATAAATAGAAAAGGAATTCAAGCATAAACACACACCAAGAAGCTACAATTCCTTTGCTCACTCTTGTGCTTTGTAAGCTCTATTCTTGTATATCTTGAGATTTCATTTGTATATCCTCTCTTCTTGAGAGATTAGAAATTGTGTGAGCTATCATTTGCTTATCCACTCTATTAAGAGAGTCATTTCCTTGTAAACACTTCAACAAACACAAAAGATTTTCACTCTAGGTTGAGTGGTCACAAAGGTTGGGGTTCAACCTTTGGGTATTGAGAGTTTGAGAGATTGGGTGGGTTGCCCTTGTGCTAGTGAGGATTGAGTTCTTGAGTGTGGGACACTAGGAAGCTGCAATTGCTCATAGCTTGTATCTCTAAACTTCAATAGTAGAAATCCTCTAAGTGGGTTGCTTAGAGGCGAGACGTACACCGGTGTTGGTGGAACTCGTTATATCGGTTTGCAAGCTCCTCTCCCTTACTCTTTTACTTTCATATACTGCAATTGGTTAATTTGTGTTGATTGATTGAGAATTGCATACTTGAGCTTGTCTAATTAGATACATTTCAAATACTGCCCACCAAGTGTTTGTTAAATTGCTTCAGCTATATTTATCCTTGTTCTGCATTGCATACTACCTTTAACTTGATTTAACTTGCATTCTCTTGTAAACTTGGATATAAAAATCAAGTTCAAAGGCATTCCAATTCAAAGTTTTTAAAACTCAATTCACCCCCCCTCTTGAGTATTGAGGCCACTTGAACAACACAACTCGCTCGGGCGAAGCACTCAAGCGCTTAACGGAACCACAACAAACGCCCTTCCAATCACATACCCGCTGGAGCGAGATCTCACAAGCTGAAGCGAGAAGCCACACTCGGCCAATCCACTACTCAGTATACGAGACAGCCATTCACTCGGTAATGACTTAGTCCACTCGGTATTTCATTATTCCGCTCACTCAGAATAGATTCCCATACTTACTCAGAATACTTTTGTAATTCATATACTTAGAATATTTCTTATCTGAACCATCAACAACTCTTTCCTCGGAGAAGTTCACTCGAATTTCCACTCGGATTTATACAAAATTATTCCCCACTCGGGGTCCCCCATATATTTTTCACTCAGAATAACTTCATGCCCATCACGCCACTCGGGATATTTCACTCACCTTTCACTCGGTGTCCATAATATTTCCTACTCTAATTTTCCCACTAAGTCTCGGGTTCTCTAGCTACTTACTAATTTATTACTATGGGCCCACTTAGAGTCTTAGGTGTCGTTCCCCAGTCGGTGAACTCTCACTCGGCGGATTCTCAATCGGAAATCGTTGATTAATCTCTACTCAGAAAATCTCACAGATATCACTTAAAGAATTTAAACCAATTCCCGCTCTAGGCTATACGACCTCACTTACTCGGTGCTACCCGACTCCTCATCACTCGGAATATCTCTCTATCTCACTTTGCCAAACAACAACTTAGCTCCGCTTCTACCCATAGTCACACCGACGTCATACGCTCGGGAGTATACCTGTACACCCATATTTATCACTCGGACATCACTCATAGCGTAGGATAAACACACAATATATATATAAGGATGTATTTAAATAATTACAAACGCATCATCATGTTCTTTTCACCCAAAAGTGTTCAAGTTCTGATATAAAGACTAAAACCAAAATACGAGCCGGCCAAGGCTTAACAAGACCTTATACACAGTATATACGTATACACATCTATTCAACAGCGCTCGGATGCTCCGCTCTGTACTCGGCTCCTTCTTCATCCTTCATTCCGAGAGATATTCACTGGAAAATATAGCCACAGTAGGGGTGAGCTTTTACATATAAAATGACAGTCAATGACTCGGTATCAGTGTTAGTATGCACACTTACGTTCACTCGGTCGCATTCAGATTAAACAAAGGCCATGCAAATTGGAATAATATCAATAACACACTCTCACATACATACTACATAAAGTTCATCCTTATTCACACATACACATGCATCCGCACACTCGGAATTCATTCATAACACTCAACACATGCCATGCATACTATCCTAATCAACATCATATCTACATGCATGCCTGCAGATCCAACTTAAGTAATGACTTTCAGTTACAGTTTCCCCCTTACTGGCCGCTCATCCATCAGCTCTTTCCGCGTGGTACCGGCCTCCCATTGACGTCTCGAGACTCATCTCTAGCTCCCACAGCTACCACGAGCTCTCACCGGATCTAGCCAAGGTCTGTAGCTGGAAGCCATTCCTTCGAGGCTCTTGACCTTCCACGGGTCACCCCATTCCTACACACGCGACTTATGCATTTTACTAGCAACCATCGTTACTCAACAGATACCTCCTTCATAACCACTAAGGTAGAAACCGAGTCAATATAGTCCCTATACTTACTTTGTCAATCACACCAGCATGCACAACAATCAACAGTTTAGAGTAATAACATCAGACGAATCAACTAACAGCCACACATTCATGCCTCACAGTATTAACAGAGATAGAACTACGCATCTCACTCGTCTATAACAGAAAGGTTGACAGGCTACATTACCACCATCTCGATTGCATGCAGTTATTGTATAACTACTAACAAGATACTACTATCATACACATGGAATCCAAGATTATCAATCATGCATAACATACAGTCGTCACAGACACACGCACACACTTAAAGCAGTACATTCATCCGGTACCGTTCGTGGACCATGCATTTGACATGCAAGCGCCCCCTACCTACTGAAGGAACTCAAGAAGCTTTTCTGCTCTCCGACGTTTGGTCTGACGCCTTTTCTGACTCGTCCAGCACCCCTTCGCACCGTCGTACCCTGCAATCGGCTCGGGGATGGGGAGTTGTTCTTCCTCTGCTTTAGTGATCGTCCTTCACCAGTCGGAGGGGCTATGACCTTTCTCCAGTACCGTCGTCGTGATCCCCAGAGACGAAGAATAAAAATAGGGAAGAAAAGAGGACAAGATGAAGAAGAAGAAAAGAGAGGATGAAGCAGTAAGGAAGAATGAATATCACGGTGATACAGGGTATATGTATATGCATGCGAAGAGAAGGAAGTGGGATGGGAAAACGTGAATCGCAGTCCACTCACGTGACTCACCAATCACAAGCAGTCATCTTTTACCAACTAAATTAATTTGTCATTATTCCTTAAATTAATTGATTATAATTAACAATTATCTTCCCACTTTAAAATCAAGGTCTGAATGGTTTATTTCATTCGATTTTTAACTTCAAAATTGGGATGTTACAGTCTTGATCCCCCGAAATCCCAAGATACTCTCAACTCTGATTTTTTAGTGTCAAGTAAATTTTTATTTTTATATTTATTTGTATTTTGAGCAACTTAATTTTGTGCTTTATTTTACAAAAACCTTAAAAATCAATTGTGTGGATAATTAAATTTCAATATGTTGGTACTTTGAACACAGTCCCTGTGGAGAACGATAATCTTTTATATTACGCGACATAACCCGTGCGCTTGTGGATCCTGTCAAGTTTTTGGCGCCGTTGCCAGGGACTGTTGTCCCTCAAATATCGACAATATTGAAATTCGATTAGATCATACTTGTTAATATTTTTATTGTTATTTTTATTTTTATTTTTATTTTGTTTGTAATTTTGTATTTTGTTCTTTATTTTGTGTATCTGTTGTTGTTTTATTTTTATGATAATTTATTTTATTTGTCATTTATTTTCTTTTTATGCGACGAAGCCGTAGTGTCGATCTAAACTTAGGATTTGACCCTGAGATAGAACGTACCCTTAGAGCTTTAAGAAAACAACAAAAAGAACAAAAAGAACAAAAAGAAAAACAAATGGCAGACCAACACAGACCCTTAAGAGATATTGCCGCTCCAAGCACTAATGGGAGAGGATCTAGCATCCTTAGACCCACAGTGGAGGCTAACAATTTTGAATTGAAGCCTTCACTACTCTCAATGGTTCAACAGAACCAATTCGGAGGTTTACCCTCTGAAGATCCAAACCTTCACCTTCAAATCTTTCTTGAATACTGTGACACCCTGAAGATGAACGGAGCCACCAATGATGCCATTCGCTTAAGACTTTTCCCTTTCTCCTTAAGAGATAAAGCGAGAGCGTGGTTATACTCTTTTCCTGAAGGATCCATCACGACTTGGGAACAATTGTCCAGTGCTTTTATCAATAAATGGTACCCAAGGAACAAGACTGATGTGTTGAGAAAACAAATTATTAATTTTTCACAAAAAGATGATGAATCCTTATATGAAGCTTGGGAGAGATACAGGGAGTTGCTAAGAGAATGTCCTCACCATGGGATAGAAAGGTGGTTGATAATTCATATTTTCTATAATGGACTAACTTCCACACAAAAGATCTCTTTAGATGCTGCAGCTGGAGGAGCCTTCATGAGTAAAAATGTTGATGAAGCTGAGAACCTGATTGAGGAAATAGCTCAAAACACTCACCAGTGGAACTCTGAGAGAGGATTACCTACTAAAACACCAGGTAAGTATTCTGTTGATGCTCTTTCCCTACTTTCTACCAAAGTTGAAGCATTAACATTAAAACTTGATAAAATAGGGTCAACAGGTGCTACTAATATTGTTTGTGAAGTTTGTGGTGTTTCAGGACATGGAGCTACAAACTGCCATTTAGCAATGACTCTTAATCAAGAACAAGAAATGCATCAGGTGGATGCTATTGGAAACTATGGTGGAAATTATCAAGGTAACTACAGACCTCCACAAGGTCCACCTGGCTTCCAAAATAGGTCACCTCAATTCCAAAGTAACTACAAACCTCAACAAGGAACCTATATTCCATAAAAATCAAAGCTAGAATCCTTGATGGAGACATTTGTAGCTACTCAACTTAAACAAAATGATGAATTCTCTGATGCAATAAAAAACTTGGCTTCAAAAGTGGACTCTCTTGCCACTCATAACAAAATACTGGAAAATCAAATTGCCCAACAAGCCTCCTGTTCTCAAAGAGCACCAGGAACATTTCCTGGAAAACCAGAGGCTGGACCATCTAACCAAACCATGGTTGTCACTCTTAGGAGTGGTACTCAATACGATGGGCCAGTTGACAGGACTGCAAAGGAGGAAAAGAAAGTCGATGAATCTTCATCTCATCCAGTAATTGAAGAAGAGAAACCACAAGAAAAGAAGGAGGAGGTTAAGCCATATCAACCTCCCATTCCATTTCCTCAGCGCTTAGCCAAAGCAAAGTTGGATAAACAATTTGGTAAGTTCCTTGATGTTTTAAAGAAATTATATATTAATATTCCCTTCACAGATGCTTTGTAGCAAATGCCTACATATATGAAGTTCTTAAAGGACATTTTGTCCAACAAAAGAAGACTGGAGAAAGATGGTACAGTTGCACTTACTGAAGAGTGCAGTGCTCTAATTCAAAAGAAACTTCCACCCAAGCTCCAAGATCCAGGTAGTTTCTCTATTCCTTGCATGATTGGTGACATGAATATAGATAAAGCATTGTGTGATTTAGGAGCGAGTGTGAGTTTAATGCCATTATCTGTTGTTGAAAAGTTAGGATTGGGTGAACTGAAACCTACTAGGATGTCTTTGCAATTAGCTGATAGATCTGTAAAATATCCTGTAGGAATTTTAGAGGATGTTCCTATTAAGATAGGAAAATTTTTTATACCTACTGACTTTGTTGTGCTTGAAATGGACGAAGATTCTTTGATTCCTATTATTTTAGGTAGACCATTTTTAGCAATTGCAGGTGCTCTGATTGATGTCAAGAATGGTAAGTTGTCTCTAACTGTTGGAGACCAAAAGGTTGATTTTAATTTGAAAAATGTTTTAGAAAAACCTTACAATGATGTTTGCTGTACTGTGGATTTTGTCAAACAAGTGGTAAAGGAAGCAACCCTTCCTAATGACCCACTTGAAATTGTTTTCATGATTGAGCCGACAGAAACATCTGATTGCTCTGAGGCCCCACATGATACTGAGGTCATGTGTGACAAAGTGGTAAGCCCCAATGTGGAATTAAAACCTTTACCAGTTTCATTAAGGTATGAATTTCTTGGTCCCAATTCCATATATCCTATGATTATCAATGCTGAATTGAATCCATGTGAAACTAAAAAACTTTTGAAACAACTTAGGTTGTATAGAAAGGTAATAGGTTATACAATGAATGATATCAAAGGGATTAGCCCTTCTCTTTGTATGCACAGGATTACTGTAGAAGATGAAAGTAGGCCCACAATAGAACCACTTAGGAGATTAAATCCTAAAATGCAAGAAGTGGTTAAAAAGGAAATTTTGAAATTGCTTGATGCTGGAGTCATATATCCTGTTGATAGTAGTAAATGGGTAAGTCCTGTCCATGTGGTGCCTAAAAAGGGGGGAATAACTGTAATTGAAAATGATAAACATAACTTGATTCCTACTAGGATTGTCTCTGGTTGGCGCATGTGCACTGATTATAGGAAGTTAAATAGCGCCATAAAAAAAGATCATTTTCCCCTCCCTTTTATTGATCAGATGCTTGAAAGACTTACGAAACACTCTTATTTCTGTTATTTGGATAGGTATTCAGGTTTTCATCAAATTCCCATTTATCCATCTGATCAAGAAAAGACTACCTTCACTTGCCCTTAGGGGACTTATGCTTACAGACGTATGTCTTTCGGTTTATGTAATGCACCTGCAACTTTTCAAAGGTGTATGTAAGCAATTCTTTCTGATCTTATTGAAAATATGATGGAAGTCTTTATGGATGATTTTTCAGTGCATGGTTTGGATTTTGATAATTGTTTAACAAATTTGTGCCAAGTCTTGCAGCGTTGTGAAGAAACCAATTTGGTTCTAAATTGGGAAAAATGCCATTTTATGGTAAGAGAAGGCATAGTTCTTGGACACCTGGTGTCTGAGAGAGGTATAGAAGTTGATAAGGCTAAAGTGGAAGTGATTGAAAAATTGCCTCCACCTACAAATGTGAAAGGTATTCGGAGTTTTCTTGGACATGCAGGGTTTTACCGCAGGTTCATTAAAGATTTCTCCAAGATCACAAAGCCTCTTACAACTCTTCTGGGTAAGGATGTGCCTTTCAATTTTGATTCATCTTGTATGGAAGCTTTTTGCAGGATTAAGGAAGCTCTAATCTCTGCCCCCATCGTGCAACCACCTGATTGGAAACTCCCATTCGAGTTAATGTGCGATGTGAGTGATTACGCAATGGGGGCTGTGTTGGGGCAAAGAAAGGATAAAAAGCTCCATGTAATTCATTATGCCAGCCGGACGCTAGATGATGCTCAGGTAAATTATGCCACAACTGAAAAAGAACTGTTAGCTATTGTCTTTGCTTTTGATAAATTTAGGTCTTACTTGGTAGGTTCACATGTTACTGTTTACACTGACCACTCTGCCATTAAGTATCTATTGAATAAAAAGGAAGCAAAGCCTAGATTAATTAGGTGGATTCTAATATTGCAAGAATTTGACTTAAAAATTAAGGACAAGAAGGGTACCGAGAACTTGGTCGCTGACCACCTATCTAGGTTGACATCTGAAAAAGAAGAAACAGATAATATTCCCATCAATGAATCTTTTCCAGATGAACAACTCTTGAATCTTAGTATCCAACATGTTCCTTGGTATGCTGATTTTGTAAATTTTCTTGCATGTGGTATCTTACCTCCTGATCTTAGCTTTCAGCAAAGGAAAAAGTTTTATGCAGATGTCAAGCATTATTATTGGGATGAACCACTCCTTTTCAAGCAATGTGCAGATGGTATGATTTGGAGATGTGTTTCACAAGATGATGTCCATGCTATCTTGGATCATTGCCATTCTCTTTCCTGTGGAGGACACATGAGCACCTCTAAGACAGCCGCTAAAGTATTGCAAGCTGGGTTCTATTGGCCAAATATTTTTAAGGATGTACGTAAGTATGTTCTAACTTGTGATGCTTGCCAAAGAATAGGTAACATTGGTAAGAGACAAGAAATGCCATTGAATACCATTCTAGAAGTTGAATTGTTTGATGTATGGGGTGTTGATTTTATGGGTCCCTTTCCCTCTTCTTTTGGAAATCAGTTCATATTAGTGGCAGTTGACTATGTGTCAAAATGGGTGGAAGCCATTGCTTCACCCCATTTTGATGCTAAAACTGTTATTAAACTTTCCAGGAAAATAATATTTCCAAGGTTTGGGGTCCCAAAATGTGTTATAAGTGATGGAGGGTCTCATTTTATTGAGAAAACTTTTCAGACCCTTCTAAAGAAATATGGAGTTAAGCATAAAGTTGCTACACCTTATCACCCACAAACTAGTGGACAAGTTGAGGTATCCAATCGGGAAATTAAAAATATTCTTCAAAAAATGGTGAATACATCACGTAAGGATTGGTCTATTAAGTTAGATGATTCCTTATGGGCGTATCGAACCGCATATAAAACTCCCATTGGAACCACACCTTTTAAGCTAGTATATGGGAAGCCCTGTCATTTACCTGTTGAGCTAGAATATAAATCTTTTTGGGCTGTTAAAACTCTTAACTTTGATCATAAGGCTGCAGGTGAACAAAGATTGTTGGAATTAAATGAGCTTGAAGAACTCCGTCTAGATGCATACGAAAATGCCAGAATTTATAAAGAAAAAACCAAACAATGGCATGATCGTCATATCCAAGGGAGAACATTTAATCCAGGTGATATGGTTTTACTGTTTAATTCCAGACTGAAGCTTTTTCCAGGAAAATTGAGATCCCGATGGTCGGGACCATTCAAGGTGACAAAAGTCTTTCCCTTTGGAGCTGTCGAACTATAGAGCGAGAAATCTGGTAAATTTAGGGTAAATGGACAGAGAGTAAAGCACTATCTGACAGGTCAACCAATACAACAAGCAAGTGACTTGGACTTGTTTGATGCTCCTGATGAGTAAATCCAAACGGTGAGAAGTCTGGCTAAAGACTTAAAACTTAGCACTGATAGGGAGGTAACCCTATAAAAAGTTGTTTTATTTTAAGCTTTAATTCTGAAAAAAAAACCAACTATGTTAAACGCTGGTTTGGGGTTACTCCAGGTAAGTTTTCTTATCCTTTTATCATCCATTTTAACATTGAGGACAATGCCAAATTCTGGTTTGGGGTGGTAGATAAGAAAACTTAACTGTTTTGTTTCATTGTATGATTATTATATTTTTCATGCATGTGTGTTTTCCTCGCTTTGTTTGTAATCTTGTAAATTACCATGATTACATGATAAATTTACTTTGAACACAAGGCTAAAGTATCTAAGGATCCTAAAATTTTGAGTAAAATTTTCAAAATTTGATTGTTTAAATGCCAAATCAATGTCTAAATGAACTTTGTGTGATTAAAATTTTCTTTGAAAAGACTTTCCATCATTAGACTTGAGCCAAATTGGGTTATTTATCAAACAAATTTTCAAAACCCATATTTTCTTGATTGAGTGAATCTCATAGTCATTAATATTCTAGAACTTGTTTTTCAACCGATTCAAAATGTTTTTTTTTTATTATATGTCTTAGGATGATAAAGGCACAATTAGGTCTTATTCTTAAGCCTCAGAATTTTTGCACAATTTGACCCCTAGTTGCCTCTTTTGAGCCTAAAAGTGAAAATTTTTCTTTGAAACCTTTCATTAACTGATATTCTCTTAATGGTGAAAAAGTTGGAAATTTAGTGGAGCAAAGAAATAAAAAAGGACTTAAGAAAAATATGTATTGAATGTAAAGAAAAACAAAAAAAGAAAAAAGAAAATCAAAAGGATGATATTGAATGAATTCCAAAAAAGTCCATAAAAATTCAAAAATTTGCTCTGTTAAATTTATGATGATAATTTGAATCATTCATGACTGTTAAAGCCCTTTTGTATTCCATTTTTCTTGAAATTCCTACCTTGACAATACAACCCAAGGCCACGTTACAACCTTTGAAAGACCTTTAGACTTTGACATATTTTCTATCTTGGAGTTTCTGGTTTATTAACAAGCTTATGGTAATATTTTTCACTATGATGATTTGAGAGATACACAAACCTTGAAACACTTGAGTGAAAATTGTGAGAAGAGTATCTCAAGTCTTGACATTGAAAATTGATTCACATAAATTAGAATTGGCATCTGAATAAATCTTTTTCTCTGCTTTGGATTCCTTAGTTTATTAAGCTTAGTGTTTTTGGTATTTTATCTTTTGAATATGGTGATTGCTTGAGGACAAGTAATGTTTTGGTTTGGGGTATTTTGATAAGTGCTTTATAACACAATAAATTAGGTATAGTTTGCTTAGGATTTTAATCATTATGCACTGTATTTCCTTTATTTATTGTGATTTTTTCTTTCTTTCCACTATATTCTACTTGGGTATGTTATTTTGCAGAAATTAAAGTAATAAAGGGTCAATAACATGAGAAAAACGACCATAAAATGATAAAGAAACAAGAAGAATAAGCCCAAAGTAGAAAGAACTCTCTTTTTATGCTGAATTCCGACTCAGAATGCTGAATTCCAACTCAGAATGCTGAATTCCGACTCAGAATGTTGAAATCTGACTCAAAATGACCAAATCCGAGTAGGATGACTCAGAATGGAGCTTTTCCGAGTGGAATATTCACTGTTGGAGCAGAATCCGAGTGGAAAGTTCCTGTCAAAGCCATTCCGAGTGATAAATGGCTGACTCTGTTGGAGGTTCAATGCTGAAAAGGAATAAGTCTCGGTTGGAGGTGATTCCGAGTGGAAGCTTCCCTGAGTGTAACCATTCCGAGTGAAAAAAGGGGAATGACCTTCAATAAAAACTGCCCAAAGCTAATTCCAAGTGAAAGGATGCTGACTGAAGCAGGTCTGACCAGGGAATAAGTGCTTTTTTAGGCAAAAAGTTGTTCCGAGTGAATGGATTCCGAGCAGAAGAAGCCATAGAATGAATAAACTGTTGAATAAGGAGGTCTCCGAGTGGTTTTATTCGGAGAAGATGGCATTCTTAACCAAAACAAGGCATTTCCAAGTAGAGTCTTGTCAAGCAATGAAAGATCCGACTGGGAATGAATCACACTCGGGCAGACTCTCAAGTTTCACACTAAGCCCGAGTGAGAAGTCTCCAAGGAAAGTACATCCGAGTGAGTTGGGTCAGGAAGCTGCATTTCCGAGCAAAGCAAGGCTCGGACATGGAAGAATTTCTATCAGTCAGATTCCAGAGTCTTTCAAGTCCAAATTTCTGAGTGAAAGGTATATCCGAGTGATTTGATTGAAGACTGAAGGCAATTCCTATTGAAAATCAACTTTGATTCCCGAGTGAAGACAACCGACTGGGTTGATCGACGACTAAAATGAAAAGCAAGAAGACACTTCTGAGTGTATCATTTCAAGGAATGAAGGCCGACTGAATTATTTCAAAGTAAATCCGAGTGATTCAAATTCAGAGACAGCCGAGTGAAACAGTTTGGGTGCCGATTGAATTTGTTCCGATCCTGAGTGAGTCTTCAATCAAGTCCCGAATGAATCATCTTCAGTCGGATCCGAGTCCCTCTTCAGTCAGTTTCGAGCCATTTTTTAATCAGTAACCGAGTGAAGTAATTCCGATTAAACAAAGGTCTTTCGCTCAAGTGACTCTGGTTACGCTCAAGCGAGTGGCATAATATTAGAATGTGCTCGCCCAAGCGAGATTAAACACGCTCAAGCGTGAATGGGAGCCACTCGGATTATTTCCCATCTCCTTTGAACACCGACCGGTTTTCTCCTAAACACCGACCCCTCAACTCAACACCGAGCAAGATTTCACTCGGCCTTGTGAACGAACAGCAGCTTTTTCACTCGGTCTTGTTCATAAAAGGCACTTTTTTCACTTGAATTGTTCCCACTTAGACTAAGGCACCAAATCCAAGTCAAAAATGTGAAAACCGACCCATATTTCCACCGAATGCACTTGCTGACTTGGATTTCCACTATCCAAGTGGATGTTTGACTTATAGGGGGCGGCTGACAGCATCCAGGTTGTCTCCAAGCTGTGATGGTGGGGCGGCTGAGAAGAAGACAATTGCACCGAAAATCTCCAACTGGCAACGCGTTTTCCAAGCTGACTTCTTCCCTTCTTTTGCCTATAAAAGGGAACACGGACAACACCACCAAAGCATCAATTCCATAAGCTTCAATTCCTTTTCTTTCTCCTCTTTCTTTCGTTTTCTCTTTTCTTCTTTCGTCCTTCTCTTTTCTTTCTTTCTTTTTTCTTTATTTCTTTCTTCGTTCTTTTTCTTTCTTTTTCGTTTTGTTTCTCTTTCTATTTTCTTTTTCTTTATTTTATTTTAAGAGTTGTGAATTGTAAAAGTGAGTATTTAAATTTGTAATTGGTGGAGGAATATTACAACAAGGAAATACAGTGGTAAATTATACTGAGCTTTTGGAGAAACCCGTAAGTCCTTATTTTTACCATGTCTTGTATGTTTTATTTTTCCATTATTTATATGAATTTGAATTATTTTATGAGTAGCTAAATTAATTATCTTGGGATAAAAGGGGTATGATAATATTTTATATTAATGTTATTTTGACTTGGAATTAAATAAATTTCTGTTTTCCATTTAGTTCAATTATGTTCAATGCTTTTAGTGATTCCTAACAAGAACCTAAATGATAAAACTGTATACTTACGGGTATATTAGTAAGTTTAGGTAATAAATAGAATCGAGAGATTTATTTTTACCGGAAAGCTTTGAACTAAACCTAAGATTTTTGAGATGCTTTTTGTGACCTCGGTAAAACCATGAAAGTAATCAAAATTCTTTTGAGGAAATAAAAGGGATTTTCATAAAACGATAATGGGCCTTTCCGAGGATTAAGCAGCGCTTTCCATAGGTTAGGTACATTAATAGGATTCCGAGAGGAACATATTAATTAGCTTTTGGAAAATTCGCCTTGGAAAACTTAATTCGATTCTTATTTATGAAAAGTTAAAATTCATTAACATAAAATAGAGTCTTGATCCCCCGAAATCCCAAGATACTCTCAACTCTGATTTTTTAGTGTCAAGTAAATTTTTATTTTTATATTTATTCGTATTTTGAGCAACTTAATTTTGTGCTTTATTTTACAAAAACCTTAAAAATCAATTGTGTGGATAATTAAATTTCAATATGCTGGTACTTTGAACACAGTCCCTGTGGAGAACGATAATCTTTTATATTACGCGACATAACCCGTGCACTTGCGGGTCCTGTCAGTTTTCAATCATCAACATTGGGATATCGTATATCCTAATCTTGAAACTCCATGTTTTTCTTTTTAACTAACCTGTATTAAAATTTCAACTAGTGCACATCAAAAAGAAAAACCAAAAATAGAGGAACATGCCAGAAATAGAGCAATGTTGATACCCATGATACTACCTTTTCATCCTAACTTATTCTTACATTACACACAACCCTAGCCCTAAAACTCACGATTCACTTTCACGTACATGAAAATCACCAACTACATATACTCACTAAAAGAAAACATGAGAAGAAGAAAAAAAATCAAGAAATGAACTTTACCTTGTAAGATGAAAATAGAAGAAAATGAAGATGGGAGTCAGAACCCTAGACTCTTCGAAGTAGAAAGATGAAGTTACGGAGAGAGAGGGGATTTGTGAAAATGTAACTGTGTTTTAATGGTTACCAAAAACGTTTGAATGGGCTTCTTAAAAGATGGCACCATTTCAATTCGCTTAAGCAAAGTGAAAACGCTTGAGCGATGAATGCGGTTATGAACTGAAAAGATGCAATCTCACTTAAGCGATGTCACTCGCTGTAGCGAAATAATGATAGAGACTCTGGTTCTTTAATTTGCTTAAGCGTGATGAAGTTGCTTAAGCAAGATATTATTAAAAAGCCCCCTGATTCTTTTTCAAAAAGGTGCTTGGGCAAAAAAGGGAAAGGATCAAGCAAAAATTTGGCAGTGTGCACTCTGTTGTAATTCGCTTTAGCGAGATATTCTTGCTTGGGTGAATTTATTCTAGAAACAAACTTCTTTTATTTCGCCTGAGCGAGAGTGGTATAATTTTAAATCTAAAAGATCCTCTTGATCATTCGCTTAAGCTCAACTGGTTCGATTGAGTGAAAAAGAGACAATCTCTATTGATTTGTTAATCCGCTTGAGCGAGATAATCTCGTTTGAGTGAGTTTTGTTTTGAATGGACCCTGTCATTTTTTTGCTTGGGTGAAGTAATACTTACCTTAAGCGTTCAACCATAAAACCGAACTCGCTTAAGCTCCCAAAACATTCGCTCAAGCGAATTTAGCAGACAACTCATTAAATGCGTAATAAATGCAAGTCTACAAGTTTCGCTTAAGCCAAATATGTTTCGCTTGAGTGAAATACTTATATTATGCACAAAACTAAGGATTTTCATGGAAACTCAGCAACTCTTCATTTAACTTGGATTTTCCAAACATCCAATCTAATCCTATGTCAATGAATTATGCATCACATTGTTCATGTTGCAATCAAAACTCAATCAAATTTGATTTTCTTACTCTCCTTCATGAAACTTGATTTTCTCTAACATACATATACTAAACACACAAAATTCATGGTACACATATCAAAACATTCAAAAGAAAAGAAAAGTTAGGTTGCCTCCTAGTTGGCACTTGTTTAACGTCATGGGCTCGATGCCTGATTTGTTCTTACAACTCATGCAAGTGGATTAGCATGTCAAGCTTCTCCACACCTCCACCCAGATAGGGTTTAAGCCTTTGGCCATTGACTATCCACGTTCTTTCTGACTCTGGATCCTTCAATTCAATGGCACCATATGATTTGACATCATTGACTACAAAAGGTCCCGACCACTTAGATCTCAACTTTCCAGGAAATAACTTTAATTTGGAGTTGAATAACAGTACAGATTGATCTGGATAGAAGCTTTTCTTCAATATCTTTTTGCATTGATAAGCCTTCATTCTTTCCTTATAAATTTTGGAAGATTCATAAGCTTCTAGCCTCCATTCTCCTAACTTCTCAATCTGAATTTTTCTTTCTTGTGCAGATGCCTGTGGATCAAAATTGAGCAATTTCATTGCCCAATAGGCTTTATGTTCTAGTTCCACAAGGAGGTGACAACTTTTTCCATATACTAACTGATAAGGTGAGAATCTGGTTGGAGCTTTGAAAGCGGTCCGGTAGGCCCATAAAGCATCATCCAATTTCAGCTACTAATCTTTCCTGCTTTGGGATATAATTTTCTCTAGAATCCGCTTAATCTCTATATTGGATACCTCCACCTGTCCATTGGCTTGGGGATGATATGGAGATATCACCTTATGTTTTACTCCATAGTGCTCTAGACATTTTTAAAGTTAAATATTACAAAAGTGAGATCCTTCATCACTTATTAGCACCATGGGGTACCAAATCTGCTAAAAATGTTTTTCTTTAAGAATTTGATAATAGTTTTGGCATCTGCTTTAGCAAAAGCTATTGCCTCTACCCATTTTGAAACATAATCAACAGCTACCACAATATATTCATTGGAGAGTGAGGTAGGTAAAGGTCCAACAAAGTCTATGCCCCAACAATCAAAGACTTCTACTTCCAAAATAGTTATCAGCGGCATTTTATTTCTCCTGGATATACTTCCTGATCTCTGGCAAGTATCATAATTATGCACAAAAACATTAGCATCTTTAAACAAAGAAGGCTAAAAAAACCTGATTGAAGGACTTTGGCTGCTGTCCTTTCTCCATTAAAATGTCCTCCATACGCTGAACTATGACAGTGCCATAAAATACTTCTGGCTTCTTGTTACGATACACATCTTTTAGGATATTATCTAATCCAAGCTTGAACAAGTATGGATCATCCCACACAAATTTATGTGCATCTTTTAAAAACTTCTTTCTTTGTTGCCATGTGAAATCCTCAGGAAGCATTCCTGCAGCTTTAAAATTTGCCATGTCTGCAAACCATGGCTTTTCCTAGATCAACAACAGCTTTTCATCTGGAAATTCATCTTGAACTTCAGGCTATAACTTGGTAACTTCATTGTTAATCAGCTTAGACAAATGATCTGCTATGTGGTTTTCACTGCCCTTTTTATCCCGAATAATCAAATCAAATTCTTGTAAGAGAAGAATCCATTTGATTAATCTGGGTTTAGAATCAGATTTATTCATCAAGTATTTGATGGCAGCATGATCTGTAAAACAAACAACTTGAGACCCAATTAAATAAGATCTAAATTTTCCCAGCCCATACACTACTACTAGTAATTCCTTTTCAGTTGTGGCGTTGTTAATTTGTGCCTCATTCAAAACCTTACTAGCGTAATGTATAGGATAAAAAATTTTAGATTTTCTTTGTCCTAACACCGTACCAATTGCATAGTCTTTTCTATCACATATAATTTCAAAATCAAGTGTCCAATCAAGGGCAACTATGACAGGTGCAGTGCTAATTTTTGCTTCAACAGTTGAAAAAAAGATAAGCAAGAGTCATCAAAATGAAAGGAAATATCTTTTTGTAGCAAATTACTCAATGGTTTAGCAATTTTTGAGAAATCTTTGATAAACCTTCTGTAAAATCTTACATGTCCAAGAAAACTCCTAACACCTTTAACATTGATTGGTGGAGGTAATTTTTTAATAACTTCTACTTTAGTACGATCTACTTCAATGCCTTTGCTTGAAATTGTGTGGCCTAACACAATGCCCTTGGTTACCATAAAATGGCATTTCTCCTAATTTAGCATTAGGTTAGTCTCCACACATCTTTTAAGCAGCGTCAAGATTTTCTAAGTATGAGTGAAATAATTTAAAAAAAATTGAAAAATCATCCATAAAAATTTTAATGCATTTTTCTACATGGTCAGCAAAGATAGCAAGAATGCACCTTTGGAAAGTAGCTGGAGCATTGCAAAGTCTAAAAGGTATTTTTCTATAAGCAAAAACACCATAAGGACAAGTAAATGTTGTTTTCTCTTGGTCTTCTGGAGCTACAGCTATTGGATTGTATCCTAAATAACCGTCCAGAAAGCAATAGTAAGCTTAGCTAGTCTTTCTAGTATTTGATCCATGAATGGCAATGGGAAATAGTCCTTCCTTGTAGCCTGATTGAGTTTCTTGTACTCTATA
Source organism: Clitoria ternatea (assembly GCA_037962975.1). Lineage (NCBI taxonomy): Eukaryota > Viridiplantae > Streptophyta > Magnoliopsida > Fabales > Fabaceae > Clitoria > Clitoria ternatea. Next base: position 187,707,145 of record CM075669.1, read on the forward strand.
CACATCCTCCACCCAGTCACTGTATAGGTGGGAATCAACTCATTATTTTCATTCTTTACTACTATCATGCCACCCTTTTTCGGTACAACTTAAACGGGACTCACCCAAGCATTGTCTGAAATTGGATAAATCATTCCAGCTTCTAACAATTTCATGACCTCCTTTTTCATAACTTCCTTCATAGTTGGATTTAAACGTCTATGAGGCTGTGCTACGAGCTTCTACTCTTGTTCCATGAAAATTTGGTGCATACAATACGAAGGGCTGATACCTTTTAAATCATTTAATTTCCATCCAATGGCTTCTTCATTCTTCTTCAAAATCTTAATCAGTTTTTCTTCCTCTTCCTTCAACAAGTTGTTGCTGATTAATACTAGTTTTTCTCCTTCAGCATCTAAAAAGACATACTTTAAATGTGAAGGTAACTCTTTCAATTCTAACTTTTGAACTTCAGAAACTTATTTTTCAAGAAGGTTCTCCATTGCTTCCTCTTTACTTGCACTCACTTTGCTTGCATCAAGTCTTTGTAGAATCTTATTCACTTCATCAACTTTGGAATCATCAAGACTTTCAACAGCACCAACTAAGGCTTTTTCAAGAGGACTTGAACTTTGCACCTTGCTGAACTATTTTTTAATTACTTCCTCTTCCACATTAATTTTGAAACAACTCTGTTTGTCCACTTGATACTTCGTCGCTTCAAAAGCATCAAAATTTACTTCTTCATCTTGGACTCATACCTTCAATTTCCCATCATTAACATCTACGATGACTTTAGCAGTCTTCATAAACGGTCTTCCTAAAATCAACGGTACTTCTGAGTCCTCCTCCATATCCATTATCACAAAGTCTACTAGAAACACAAATTTCTCCACTTTCACCAAAACATCTTTTGCTACACCATAAGGAAATTTCATCGACCTATCAGCCAATTATAGAGTCATTCTGGTTAGTCTAATCTCCAGATCTCCGATCCTTTTCAGCATAGACAAAGGCACTAAATTGATACTGGCTCCTAAGTTTAGTTGTAACATCCCAGATTTTAAAAATAAAAGAATAAATTAAGGAAATAAATATTAAATAATTGAATATGAGTCATTTGATGTCCCAAAATATTGAAAATAATTAAATTAAGATTTTTGGGGACTGTTGGTGATTTGTGGAGATCGGATAAGCTGAAAATAAGCCCGGTTGAAATATGGTGTCGGACCAAGTATCTCTGATTGAGATGATATTGGTCAGGGATATTAAGAATATTATTGGGAGTCCAAAAATATATTTAGAATAATTTTTAGATAAATTATTGAGCCCAAATAAAGATCCTGTTTGCCATAAAACGATAAAATTTTAATGAATAAGTTAAAGTTAAAAGCAAAAGCCCAATTTTATTCTCTTCTTTCACGTTGGCTTCTTGTTTCCGTGGCAACATCCCTCTTCTTCTTTCTCTCTATTTCTCCTTCACTTCTTCCTCTCTTCTTCTTCCAAAAAACTCTAGCCAAGTGGTGATCTTCTTCCCCTCCATTTTTGTTTTCAAGAAGCTTGGAAGGAGGCCATTGAAGTTGAAGTCTTCTCCTTCTTCCCCTCTATTTTCATACTACCTCTCCCTCCTTCTTGAACCCACTTTGTTTTTGGATGTGAGGTAAGTATACTCATCATTTTGTTGAGGTTTTTGCCATATATATGGGTTAATGTGATTTGGGGGAGCAATGTATGTGGATGGGTGGTTGAAGAGAGTATTTAATGCTTGAACCCTAGAGTGGGTTATCATAAATATGAATATTTATGAGGGGTTAACGATGGTAGATGCATTTATATTGGTAGGAGATGAAGAATGATGGGGCATTAATGAGAGTTGTTGGATTTTGGTGAAAACCCTAATTTTAAGAATTGGGGAAAATGGAGAATGATTGGTTAAATAATATACTTGAGAAGGAATGCATGACAATGATGAATATGAATATGAATGTAGATAAATGGAGTTGTATGAAGGTTGGGTTATTATTGTTGATAGCCTTTGAATCTAATAGATGTGGCTTAATGGGAAGGAATTCCTGAAGCCTAATAAATAATAAAAATGATGTCTATAACATGTCTAGTACATGTTAAGAAATTGTATATATGATTATGATTAAATAGAATTGAAATGATGTCTTCAATAGTTGATTGATTGGGATTCTATATGCATGTTAATGTAGGATCCATTCCGAACGATGAAGCTGGTGCGTCTTATCAATCAGAATTCTTCTCTTGAGGTAGGAGAGGAGTCTTATGTTCTAAATGCATGGATTTGAATGGTATCTGATTGCCATATGTATTGGTGTGCATGTTTTTCTTGCTTGAAATGTGATGAAGAATTAAAATGTTGAGTATGGTATTAATGATATGTTTGGCAACATGCTTGATGTATTTAGAATAATCTTGGTGTGTTATATGGTGGCATGAATTGTTTAATATTATATGGTGATTCACATGTCCATTGTATGTGTATAATGAATGTTGATGATGTTTAATAGTGAATGGTTGAAGTCTTTATATTGATGATAAAATTGAATGATATGAATGAGAACTATCGAGAATGCCACACAAAGATTTAAACTAACAAGAATAACCAACAATAATGAATCCACTAAAAGCCTTATGGTGATGTTGGTGACGATGATGATGATATATGATGAGTGGCATGTATAAGATGCATAGAGTGAGAAATGCATATGATTTGCATTTGCATCCATGGCATACTGCATAGCCGCCGTTGTTGGAATATAGGGGAATTCCCTCGGCCGACCCAGTGGGAGGGTTGCTCGGTGCACGAGCAATTTTATTTCCCCTGTGACTTGGTGTGTAAGTCACGGTGCCACCCATGTATTGCTACGGGGAGCTACATGTGGCTGACCCTTGTGGGGGTGGCTCTTAATGAGCAGGTGACCCCGGTGGTCCTTGGGATCACAGCTGCCATGATTTGAGATCTGGCCGGCCCGTAACACCATATGACCAGGTGTTGTATGATGGCCGATGCGGTTTGGTACCAGTAAAACAATTGGTGAATGCATATAAATTTAAGAATAAGTGTACACCTTTTTCTACTGCAGTAGGGGTATGGTTAGATGATCATACTTGAAACCCATAATTGATGTTGATATTCCCACAGTCAGATCTACAATTGTTGAAAAATTTCATTGTGCATATGTATTAGCTTAAGAGCATTTGCATATAGTAGGGAAGTATGCCAAAGGAGATGAGTTAAGATGATGGATGTATTGGAGATGATATAATACGTTAAGACAACATGAAGACATGAATACCAAATAATAACTTGAGTAAAATGATGTATTGAAATGTTGCAGGACTTGATTATGTATATGCTTGTATACCTTGCTTGACTTAAAATGTTGTTGTGGTATGTGCATGATAATGATATAATGAGGAATGAGATGATGTGTGCATGAAAAGTATACATGTTTGATGCATATGTACATAATCACATGGTATTCATATTCATTCTTTTGGAATGTATGACTCACTCTCCCATGTTGTCCATTTTTAGACTTGTGATGCAGGGCATTTATGGGAAGAGTGGATATTTTGAAGTACATTTTGGTTGACGAGGTAAATTGGGGTATAGGAAGTGGCTTGGCCGGCAAAATCTAGATTTTTGTATAGCATATAGGGTGTATGAATGCATATTTTGTGATCTAGATTGTATTTGATGATTTTGAGGGTCATGTAGGAAAATTGGACCTTGGTGTGCATGGCCAATTTTCATTAATGACCAAATGATGTAATGCAATGAATGATGATTCTTGTTGATGTTTAATTTCATGAATGAATGGGGCATTTCATAATTTATAGCATTTTATGAAGTTTATGTTGGAATGATTTTAAATCCTATGCATTAAGTGAACGAAATTTGATTTGAAGTGTATGAACAATTGGGAGGACTTATAAATATAGGATGAAGTACAACTAATGCATTAGGATAGGTTAAAATGGTACGAAATGAGGTTTGATATGCCAAGTTGTGGAAATTTCACGTTTCTGCACAAGTTCTGCAGAACTCGCTCAAGCGAGTGATGGTCTCGCTCGAGCGAGACCCTTGTGAAACAGGGGTGTGGTCACTGGCCGAAATTCGCCCAAACGAATGCTGTTCTCGCCCAAGCGAGATTGGTCTGGAGCCAGTAGTTGGTTACTGGACCATTTTTGCTCAGGCGAAATGGTCTTGGTTTTGGAGTCGCTCAAGCGAGGAGAAGAGGAAATAGACACTCGACGATTTTCAGCCAGGCAAGCCTTGCCTTGCTTAAGCAAAAATCAGGCAATGAGTCCCTGATGCTACTAGGTTAATCTCGCTCAAGCGAGGTGGAATTCACTCAAGCGAGGTTGACTCCTGAGGAAAATCCCCTCTCTCGCTCAAGCGTCTCGTTGGCTCACCCAAGTATGGCCTTCGAATCTCGCTCAAGTGAGATGGGGTCCGCTCAAGCGAAGGGACCCCCTGATGCTTAAAACTCTCCCTCGCTCAGCCTTTCTTATTTTCGCTCAAGTGTACCTACGTGAGCTCGCTCAAGCAAATATGGTACTCGCTTGAGTGAGTTCATCCTGATATACATATTTGTTTTGTTTTAAATGACTACATTTCCCTTTGCATTAAACCTCTTCTTGTATCTTCTCAAAATTAGTTTGGACATATTATGGATCCCTGAACCTTATGAAATCTTCTCCCTTTAGATTCAATCATGCAATAATCAAATTAATTAATTCTTCCGCTGTTTCTAATTGGAAAATTTATTATGAAATCTTCTTTTTAATTTACCCTCTCATATCTTCATATATGGGAGTGGCTTTTCATAGATCCAGGTGTTGAATTAGAAAGCTTCACCACTCCAATTATTTGGTTAATTTATGAATTATAAAACATGAAAAATTTCCCCGTATTTTTGGGGTGTCTCAACCTGGTATCAGAGCGTTGGTTGCTCTTAATACGATTGTGATTGATGTTGTCCACATAGTTGTTGTTTATGATTGAATTATATAAGCTATGATTGATTGATTTATAGATTGTTTGATTGAATTGTAGCTGTGTGCTATTGAAATAAAGTGAATGCATTATTGTTGAGTCCGACCAAGAGTCCTTACACTATTTACCTCTAATGATGAATATGTAGTGATCATGTATTGAAAATGATATGATAATGTGATGTAGTACATGATAGGCTTATGAGTGCTAAAATCCTTGAATTCATAAGCTGAAAGGTTATTGTTTGGTCTAGTTTACTCATGTGTGATCCATGTTTTGATGTATAGGCTTAAGATATGGCTGGTAGACCTAACCGTGAGGCTGCTGCTATAGCAAATGCCTTCAATCGCTTTGCTGACCTCTTGGAAAGACAAGGCCAACTGAATGTGGGACAAGGCTCCCAAGGTCTTGATTTATTTCTCAAGAGGAAACCTTCAGAATTTCATGGAGGCTATAAGCCTGAAGATGCGTATGCTTGTATTAATGATCTGGAGGGAATTTATGCTAGCTTTGAGTGTTCTGAAGCGCAAAAGGTAGAGTATGTGGTCTTTATGATCCGCGATGAATCCGAGGCTTGGTGGCATCTTACTAGCAGATGCATGGTATCTACTGATATTCCCTTGGTTTGGGAAAACTTCAAGGTAGAGTTCTTGAAGAAGTATTTCCCAGATAGTTATAGAAGCAAAAAAGAGCTTGAGTTTATGGAACTTAAGCAAGATGGCATGACGGTGGAGAAGTATGCCTCTAAGTTTGAAGAACTTTATGCGTTTTATCTGCCCTATCAACAGGAGGGTACCGAAGCGTCGAAATATGTGAAGTTTGAAAATGGATTGAGGCCCGAGATCAAGCGGGCTATCCGACATCAAGAGATTAGAAGTTTCCCTACACTTGTGAACAAGTGTCGCATATATGAAGAAGATGATGTGGCTCCTACGAGTCATGGAAAGCACGAACCTAAGTTGAAGGGGTAATTCTCTAGTTTCAAGAAACAAGGACATTTCAAGAAGAAGTTCTTTCGTGGTGGATCCTCCAATGCAAGAGGACGTAGTGCTCCTAGAGGTGGTTACAGTGGTGGTAACCAAGGTCATGGTAATGTCCAAGGCCTAACTTGCTTCAAGTGTGGTGCTAACCATTTGGCACGAGATTGCCCAAGGGATGATGTGCTGTGCTACCAATGCAACTAACTTGGGCATATTCGCCCTAATTGCCCATTGAATGCTAATGCTAATGCTCCTGTACGTGTGCATCCTAATGGTAACCGTGGCGGCCATGGTGGCTTTGGAGGCCGTGGTCATGGAAACGGTCATGGTTATAATGGAGGCCAAAATGGTGGTCGTGGTGGAAATCATAACGGTGGAAGAAATGGTAATGGTCGAGGTAATGGCCATGGTGGAAGGAATGGAAACCGCAATGGTGGTGATCAAGTACAAGCTGCAGGTAGGGTGTTTGCAGTTACTGGTGAGGAAACCGCTTAAGCAGAAGACCTTGTTCGTGGTAAGTGTGAAGTCCTTGGTATTTCGGTAAATGTTATCTTTGATTCTGGTGTTACGCACTTATTTATTTCTGAAGATTGTGTGAGGCGCTTGAGGGTGCCTGTGTGTATGATGAAAGGTTCCATATTGGTAACTACGTCGACCGGTACTTGTTTAAGATCGGTGACTCGATGTGAGAATGTCGAGATGAACCTTGAGGGTAGAAAGTTTATTATATCCCTCATCTGTTTGCCTATGAAGGACCTGGATATTATTCTAGGCATGGATTGGTTGTCTACTAACAAAGTCTTGGTGGATTGTCACAACAAGACGGTGATCTTCCTGACTCCAAATGCTAAAAGCTTTGATGTGCAAGGTGTCTCTCAGCTTCTGATGATGTTCTGTTTGGTTGACGGGGATAGTACGTCCAAGTCTTATGAAATTCCTATTGTTTCAGAGTTTCTCGATATGTTTCCGGATGAGATTCCTGGATTACCCCCTCCATGAGAAGTGGAATTTTCTATTGACCTCATTCCTGGTGCTGAGCCTATTTCTAGAGCTCCTTATAGGATCTCTCCTATGGAGTTGACCGAATTGAAGAAGCAAGTCAAGGAATTGCTTGAATGGGAGTTTATTCGCCCAAGGGTGTCTCCTTTGGGTGCTCCTGTATTGTTGGTGAAAAAGAAGGATGGAAGCATGAGATTGTGCATTGACTATTGCCAACTCAACAAGCTAACTATCAAGAACAAATATCCTCTTCCTTGTATTGGTGATCTTTTGGATCAGTTGAAGGGTGCTGTTATGTTCTCTAAGATTGACTTGCATTCTGGATATCATCGAATTTGGGTGAAAATCGAAGACATTCCTAAAACTGCTTTCCGAACATGATATGGACACTATGAGTACGTAGTAATGCCATTTGGAGTAACGAATGCTCCTGCGATTTTCATGGACTACATGAATATTATTTTTCATGAGTATCTTAATCAATTCGTCGTGGTGTTTATCGATGATATTTTGGTGTACTCCAAGAGTCATGAAGAGCATGAAAGACATCTTCATCTTGTATTGACCATTCTTCGAGAGAAAGAGTTGTATGCAAAACTCTCTAAATGTGAATTTTGGATGAGTGAAATTTCTTTTCTTAGTCATATGATTTCCGGTAATGGAGTTGCCGTTGATAGATCGAAAGTTGAAGCTGTTATGGCCTGGGAAAGACCGACATCCGTGACAGAGATAAGGAGTTTTCTTGGCCTTGCCGGTTATTACCGGAGGTTTATTGAAGGATTTTCGTGCTTAGCTTTACCGTTAACGAAGTTGACTCGTAAGAATCAACCGTTTGTGTGGACCCGTGAATGTGAAGAAAGTATTCAAGAGTTGAAGCTAAGACTTACTACCGCATCGGTGTTGGCGTTACCCGATTTGACGGATGATTTTGTGGTGTATTGTGATGCGTCTAAGCTTGGTCTTGGGTGCATGTTGATGCAAAAGGAGCGTGTGATAGCCTATGCGTCGACACAATTGCGACCGCATGAGGTTAATTATCTGACTCATGACCTTAAATTGGCGGCGGTGGTGTTTGCTTTGAAGTTATGGCGACATTACTTATATGGTTCTAAGTTTGTGGTCTTTAGTGATCACAAGAGCCTTAAGTATTTGTTTGACCAAAAAGAACTTAATACGCGCCAACGGCGATGGATGGAGTTTTTGAAGGATTATGAGTTTGAGTTGAGGTATCATCCCGGAAAGGCAAATGTAGTTGCCGATGCTTTGAGCCGAAAGTCGTTGCACAATTCTATGATGATGGCGAAAGAGATGGAGTTGATTGAACAATTTAGAGATTTGAATATGGGCGTAGAGACATATACTTCTAAGAAAATGTCGCTCAAGATGTTGAAAGTCATAAATGAATTTCTTGAATATGTGAAGGTTCAACAACCAAATGATGAGTATTTGATGGAGATGAAGAAAACCCAAGAAAAAGGGAAGAATTTGTCCCTAGTGGAAGGTCAAGATGGCATTTGGCGTGTGAAGGGTCGAATTTATGTTCCCTCAAGTGGTGATGTGAGGAAATGTGTACTTGAGGAAGCTCACAAAAGCGTATTAAGCATTCATCCTGGTTCTACCAAGATGTATCAAGACTTGAAAAAGAATTTTTGGTGGCCTGGTATGAACCGTGACGTGGCGAATTTTGTAGCATCATGCCTTATTTGTCAGAAAGCTAAGGTCGAACATCAAAGACCATTTGGTTATTTGAGGCCTTTGGAGATCCCTGTTTGGAAATAGGATGTTATTGTTATGGACTTTGTGTCTGGTCTACCTAGGATGAGGTCCAATTGTGACGGAATTTGGGTGATTGTGGATCGTTTGACGAAGTGTGCGCATTTTCTACCGATCAGCATGAAGAGTTCCCTAGAGGATCTGGCGCAGTTGTACATTAAGGAGATTGCGAGGTTGCATGGGGTGCCGTCTGTAACATCCTGAATTTTATAAAAAAATAATTAAATAGAAAGAATAAATATTGAATGATTATAAATGGGTTAATAAATATCCCAAAACTATTAAAATGATTAAATTGAGATTTAAAAGAATTATTTATGATTTATTGGGACTTTAAGAGTTAAAATTATACCCGATTAGAATATGGGTGTCGGACCAAGTATCTCCGATTGAGATGTCGTTGGTCAGGGCTATTAAGAATATTATTGGGAATCCGAATATGTCTTCGGAATAATTTTTGGAATTAGTGTTAAGCCCGAACGGAGACCCTGTATGTTATAAAACGGTAAAACTTAAGGAGGGGATTAAGTTAAAAACCCAAACTCCTTCTTTCCCCTCCCATTCTCGGCAGCTTCTCTTCTCTCCCTCTTAACATTTCATTTCCTCCTCCTTCTCCATCCCTTCTCTTGTTAAAAGTGACCAACACCACCCATGACCATTTCCACCTAAAATCAAGAGGATCCCTTGGGTTTATGAAGCTTACATTGGACATAGAGGCAAGCATGGCTCATCTTCTCTTCTCTCCCTATTATTTTCGTTTTGGAGCTTAAGCTTGGAGGAGAGGTATGATTTTTGACCACCCATGGTTTTTATTGATAGTTTTTGGAGTTATTGAAGTGTTATAATGGGAGGTTAGATGTTGTTTTGATGAATGGTGGTATGTGGAATCAAACCCTAGGTTAGAAAAATTATTGGGGTATTGAATGAAGCCATTAATATAGAAAACCATAAGGTGGGGTGGCTTAAATGCAAGCTTTTATGAGCATTTAATGTGGTATTTAAGATTAATGTTGAAAGGTGTGAACACCTCTTTTGGTCCAGTCCAAGTGGAATGAATCTTTTTTATATTGAATTCTAATTCAGAATGGTCAAATTCGAATAGAATGGCTCCAAAATAATCAGAACCGAGCGAAATAACTCAGAATGAAGCTTTTCCAAGTGAAATACAGCCCTGTTGGAGATAAATCCGAGTGGAAAAACTCAAAAATGATCAAATTCGAGTCAAAATGAAGCATTTCCGAGTGGAATGACTCAAAAATGATCAAATCCGAGTGGAATCACTGAGAATGAGTCATTTCCGAGTGAAATGCTCCCCTGTTGAAGTTGAATCCGAGTGGATTGCTTCCCTGCCAAGCCAGTCCGAGTGGATTATGCCCATTTTGAAGAGAAGTCCGAATGGAATGACTCAAAAAAGTTGAATCCGAGTGGAATCACTTAGAATGAGTCGTTTCCGAAGGAAAAACTCCCCTGTTGAAGCTGAATCCGAGTGGCATCACTCAGAATGAGTCATTTCCGAGTGAAATGCTCCTGTTGCATTAAATCCGAGTGAAATTACTCAGAATGGGTCAAATCCAAGTGAAATGCTCTTGTTGCATTAAATCCGAGTGAAACTACTCAGATTTGGGCATGTCCGAGTGGAGTATGACCTGTTGGGTGGGAAATCCGAATAATGACTCAAAAATGGATCAATCCGAGTAGAGTATGAGTTGTTGAGTTTAAATCTAAGTGAAATGACTCAGATTAGATGTAAATCCGAGTGGATAAATCCCTCTCAGATGCATTTCGAGAGAAAATGCCAGTTTACAAGCCCTGATCGCAAAGAATGTCAATTCCGAGTGGAAGCTGTCTCACTACAATCATTCCAAAATTCAAATTTCCAATTCTGAGTGGAAAGAGAGTCATTCCGAATGAAAAATGACCCTATTAGAGGAGAATCCGAGCGGAAGATCCCCTACTGCAACCAATCCGAGTGGAAAAAGGGACTGACTTTGGATGGATGCTGCCCAAAGCTATTTTCCGAGTGAAAGGATTGCTGATTGAAGTAAATCCGAGTGAGTATCACTCGGTTGGAAGGAAATCCGAATTAAAATAGCCAAACTTCCAATTTCTGAGTGGAAAATAGGCAAAATCCGAGTGAAAATGACCAAGTTCCATTCGGATTAAGAGCTCACAAGGTCAGTTCCGAGTTGATCCTTCAAGCAGTGAAGTTCTATATCACTTTTGAAGAAATTCCGAGTGGATGCTTCATGTAACATCCCAATTTTAAATTAACTATGGTCAAGATTAAGCCATTAATTAAAGGTTAATTAGAGAATTAGGATTAATGGTTAATTAGAATAAATGGCTGACTGGTCAGCGATAATTGAATAAATAATAATGATCATAATACCGTGAAAGGACGCATATGCCCCTGGTAGTATAAGACAACTTCAGCTCTCTCTCTTACCTTCATTAATTCACGTTAACAGCCTCCTTGTGCGTGCATATGATCTCTTCTCCCCTATTTTCTCTTCTTCCCTCTCAATCGCGTTAAACAGCGAGAGAGTCGAGAGCTCCTAGAGGAACACCAACGCGGCTCTGTTCCACTCCCTGCCTTCTCCTTCCTCCCCATTGCCTTCTTCCTCCCCTTCTTCTTCCACCTGGAGCTGTTAGTATTCCAGTTGGCAGGCTGTGCGGGAAGTCCCTTGGAGCTGTGGGGGAGACGAACCCGTAGGAGGAAAGGAGCAACTCTGGTCCAGAATCAACGCTGAGCTCGAAGGCTGTTGGAGGAGGAGTAACGGAAGGACGATCGGTCAGCCTCGCAACTCGAGAAGTCTCTAAACCCTGACAGCAGGTAGGGGGGCACTTGCATGTCAAATGCATGGTCCGCGAACGGTACCGGATGAGTGTACTGCTTGAATGTGTGTGTGCATGTGTTTACAATGATTAAAGCTTATGCATGATTAAGATTCTGGATCTCGTGTGTTTTATAGTGGGTATACAGCAATTCATGGGGGTGACATAGTCTGTTAGTAATTAACAATGACGAATGAAATGCATGGCTATATCTTTCTTATCACTATGAAGATATGTGTGTGTGCCCTTTAGTTGATTTGTTTGATGCTATCATCTTGATTCCCGATTATGGCGTGTATTGGTGTGACTGGTAAAACAAATATAAATGCTGTGTTGAATCTGGTTTCACTTAGTGGCTACGAAGGAAGTATCCGTGGTGTGATGATACGTACTGGTAAATGCATTAGTTGCATGTGCAAAAGTGGGGTGACCCATGGAAGGTCATGAACCCCGAGGGAATGACTTCCAGCTACAGACCTTGGCTAGATCCTGATAGTGCTCGTGGTAGCCGTAGGAGCTAGAGAAGAGTCTCGAGACTCCCATGGGAGGCCGGTACCACCTGGTAAGAGCTGAAGGACGAGGGGCCAGAAGAAGGGAAACCGTAGCTGAAAGTCATTACCCGAGTCGGATCCGCAGGCATACATATAGATATGAGGCTGATTGTGGTAGTGCACATAGTATGCGTGGAGTGTGTGTATGATTTCCAAGTGCGCGGTTGCATGTGTGTGTATGTGTGGAAATGAAATATACGTAGTATGTATGTTATAAATGTTATCTTGAATTGCATAAATTTAGTTAACCGATAACGCTTGAATGAAGGTAAGTGTGCGTACTGACTCTGATACCGAGTCCCTGATTGTCATTTTACATGTAGAAGCTCACCCCTATACCATTTTTCAGTGTATGTGCAGGTCGGACTCTAAAGTGATGATGAGGATTCAAGTCCGAGTGTGGTGCACTCCGACTGTTGAGCAATTGTATTGCATTATTATGTTTTGTCCGTGTAGCCTTGGCCGGCTTTTATGTAAAATGACGATTAAATACACTCACCTATAAAGATTGAATAGTCATGGTGTCACTTGTATGGTATTCGTAAGCCTTAGTAAATGCATGTATTCATATGTATGTGGTTCGTACTGATTGGGTGCGTTTTCTGACTGGAAGTGTTGCTAAACGTCTCGAGGGCCGTTGAGGAGCGAAATTATGTTAAGTTAGTAGTTTTGAGTGAAGATTTCTGGGTGGCTTTTCCGAGTGACATGTTATTCGACTCCGAGTGAAAATCATAAATAAATCCCGAGTGAGGGAGAGTTTGTAGTTCCCCGAGTGAAAACCCCAGGTGATCCCCTACTGAGAGAGGAGTTCGAATGGTGGTTTAGAGTGGACTGGATCTTAAGTGTAAGGCATCGGTAACTCGAGTGAAAGATGTAAAGTCCGAGTGAGGATCGGTATCCCGAGTGGTTGGGTTTCGAATAAGTCCGAGTGGGACTTAACTACCTGATTTCCCGAGTGAATGTGTGAATGTGCTCCGAATAATGGATAGGACATGTGACCCGATTGTGTTAAGGTTGGAGTGCGTCGAGTGATGTTTGAATAGGATATAGTCCGAGTGAGAAGGAGTTCTGGAATCCGAGTGGGATAACCCTCAGTTCCCGAGTAGAGTATAAGTGTCGCCGTATGGATAAAATTGGAAGGCTAAGTTATGGAGTTCCGAACAGACTTAGGAATGAATTTTCGAGTGGACTTAGTCGGTTACCGAGTGTATGGATGCCCCGATGCCGAGTGATGAATTTACCGTGTGAGGCTTTTCGCTTCAGCGAACGAAGGATCCGCTCCAGCGAATATGTGTTTCGGAAGGCTTTTGTGTTGGCATCGCTTAAGCGGATCGTGCCTCGCCCGAGCGACTAGAGCTGTTTCGCCCAGGCGCTGTTGTGTTTCGCTGAACCGAATGGGTTGGTTCCAACATTATACCTTCCGCTGATTGCTATATATGCAAATGCTCTTTGATTTCCATTGCCTTCTTTTTTTCTACGCCGATTGACCAGTGGTTGGTTTTTGTGAAAAATTTCTCCCTGTTTTTGGAATTATTATTTATTAAAAATTAGGGTGTTACACTTCACGCAGGGATGAGATCCGAGCAAAATGCATCCGACTGAAGGAATTCCGAGTGTTTCCTCTTCAATCAGAACCAAGAGTCCCTCTTCAGTCAGTCGGAACCGAGTGATACACCAAACCAGTTGACCCTCTTTAAACTAATTCCCTCTCATCCCTCCTCAAGCCAATTACCGAGCACATTTCCATCAATTTTCACTCGTTTCCGAGTCATCTTTTACTTATTTCTGACTCATCCTCTAAAGCAATTACCGAGCTACTTCTCACCTAATCCCGAGTCCTTTTAAACCCCATTCTCACTCGGAAAAGAGTATTTTCACTCGGCTTTCTATGGAAATGCTTTATTCCAGTCGGAATTGACTCCCAATGTAGACGAATACTGACTGGGAGGCTGATCCGAGCCATCCTCACTCGGATTGACACTATTTTCACTCGGATTTCAGCCTTTTTCACTCGGATTTCAGCCATCCCCTCTCGGATTGCACATGCTGACCTGGATTCCACCACCCAAGTGGATCCAGGAATCCTGGGGTGGCTGGCAGACAAGGGGCAGAAGTGGAGGAATTAAAAATTCCCACCAGCCGTTGTCCCCCACTACCAAGGCCGAGTGGAAGCCTGAGCTGGCATTCCACTCGGAGTGGAAGGCTGAGCTAGCTTTCCACTCGGAAAGGGCTATAAATAGAGGGCTGAAGCTTTCATTCCTGGTTACACACACAATATACGCGTCCAGCACCCTCACCATTCCTTTCTCCTCCTTCCTCTATCCAGCACCCTCACCATTCCTTTCTCCCCCTCCCTCTCTCCATCAGCCAACTCCGTCCTCTCCTCTCCAACCAACACCGCCCAATATTCCTCTCCATCAGCCCACTCCGTCCTTTCCCCTCAACACAACACCGCCCAGTACTCCATTCCTCTCAGCCAACACTGCCCAGCAAACCCCTCAACATAACATCGTCCAGCAACTCTATTGTCCCTCAAGCCACAACACCGTCCCTTTCTCCCAAAACACCCAACCGTCCTCACCAAAACCGACCTCCTCACCCCTTCTCCTACACACCGTCCCAATTCCTCTTACACACCGTCCAGTACCCCCCTCAAGTCCACCAAATCCGATCTCCTCACTCCTCTCAACTCCAACACCGTCCCTCTTCTCACTCTGTCTCACTCGGTAATCACTTCTCACTCGGTAAGCTACTGCTCTCACTCGGTTTCTGCTATTTCCACTCGGTTTTACCATTTTTTACTCGGTTTTCCTCAATTTCACTCGGTATTTTCCCATTCCACTCGTTTTTTACCATTTTTACTCGGTTTTCCTCAATCTCACTCGGTTTTCTGCTTTTCTCACTCGGTATTTCATTTTTTACTCGGTTTCTTCCATTTCCACTCGGTTTTTCCCATTTTCACTCGGTTTTTTCCCTCTTTCTCACACGGTTTTCTCTTCTTCCCCTTAGTTTTTTTTGCTCATTTTTCCTCTGTTTTCCGAACTTACTGTGGGAAACAAATGCTTCCTATGTTTTCTTTCAAATCTAAATAAAAATAAAAAAAAGAAACAAATCATTTTTAAACAGTGTCGTACGGGAGCACTCCCGTCTACACAACCTCTTTAGGATTCGTACACGTGCGAAGAACTTCGCCTTGTATGAGTTCCCCGTCTCAATGGCATCCACCATCATTTCCCAAGTCTTTTCCTAAAAGAACAACACTCAAAACTACGTAACCCTGATTTCTTGATAATTCAAGAATACGTAGGATCAGGACCTCAATTCCTGTCGGGCCCATCTTTCTTATTTCTTTTTATTAATTTATTTCCTCACTTTCATGTTTCTTTCATAAATGTTCTTTTTTTTTGGTCACTTCCTTAAAAATCAATTTAGACACGACGTCTTGTTGATTTCCCCCTAGTTTTTGCTCGAGCCTTGCCATGATTCATAGGGAAGAGATACTTAGGACGAGACGTCCCGTTTATTTCTTTCCTATCCCTCTTTTTATTTCAAGAACGTCTAATTTAGGCGTGACGCCTTATTAGCATTCTCTTCCCCTCTCTGTCTCATATCGAAGTCGAGTTTAATTCGAAAGAAACGTCCTATTGACCTCGCTTCGACATTCTATGTTTGTACAGTTCTCTCACTCCATTCTGTCGATTTTAAATAAAAAATACAACAATAAAAGGGAAGAAATAAACCATCTTTTGTAAGGCTATTTATGTTGCGCATTTTCAATCTTGGTACTGTTTTTGACAGGCGATGTAGGGTGCTAATACCTTCCCTACTCGTAACCGACTCCCGAACTTGAATCTCAATTTTTAACCAGTGCTTTACTGAACTTAGTTTTTTCCAATGTTTTTCCTATGGATAAAAACGTTGGTGGCGACTCCCTGTTTCATCCTACACATTCGACTCCCTCTCTCTTTCTCGCCGCGCCGTCGTGATCCAGGTTGCGACAGATGGCGACTCCGCTGGGGACCCTTAAGAGAGTCAGGCCAGTTTGGTTGAAAGCGTATTTTTATATATAGCCTTTGTTAGATGGGATTTCTTCCCCTTGTTTATTTTTTTGTAATTTGTTGTGAATGTTTGTTCTTGTTTTAATTGTATCTTGTTATCTGTTTCATTTTCTATTGTTTTGCATGTCTGTTGAACCCTAGGATAGAGGACCATATTACTTTCCTGTAATTATTGAACCCTAGGGTAGATGACTTTGTATATTTGTTTTGTGTTTGTTCTATGTGCAGAATGGGGTAAGGTAAAAAGGTATTGAATGCCCTTTCACACACTACACTCACAAATTACTCGCACACACTTATGAGTGGCGCCCTATACCCGGGCCCCAAATGAAACTTAAGTTAGGAGGGGTTGGTATACGGAATCGTATAGGATGTACTTCCTATCCGGTGATCATGAGAACCCCAACTAGAGTTCGACCTCTTGTGACATACGCACCTAGTTGTTCACCACTGTTGCGTCCCTGTCATGGGTAGGATCTTGGCTCTGGTGACCTTCTAGAAGTCTAGTATAAGCCACCCGGTGTGAAGAGTCACTTTTAGACAAGCCCTAGGGTCCAGAGAAAACCTTCAACAAAACCTGATTTAGGTCACGAAAGGGCAAACTTTACTTTACCTTATGTCATTTTCACTCTCCTGTTATCAAAGAGGGATTATCTATCATACAAAGATTCACTTAGTCTTGGAAAATCTTTGGAACACACAAGTATTCTTCGGGTGAATGGATAATCCTCTCTTTTTTGTCATGTATCTCTGAGTCTGAAGTCATAGGTTCTCCTAATCGTCAAAGGAAAAATCCACAAAAAAATTATACTTCATTTCCCTCGGGTTGAAGTGGCAATGATGATTTGGAAAACCTACGACTTTTGAGCTCGCATGAGTTTTAGAAAGCCATGTTCCCCTCATTTTTTTTAACTTCTATCAAATCCTTGGGAGGAACATTGATCTTTAGGACTTGATAATAACTGATTCCATTCTTTGTCTTGATGTTCGCAGGGAACGATTCCGAATTTGTTAGTATTCCTAAGACAGTATGGAAATTAACATGGGACACAGTAATTGTGATATAGGGGTGTCTGAATTGAAAAGTTATTACACCTCAAGGCTAGAAAGGTTAATACTGACAGTTTACAAGCATTAGGGAAAAAACTGAGCTTGACACAAAAGATGACTTTCGCGAGGAAGTATGGGAAGATCCTGAAACTCTTGGAGGTAGACGTCCAAACAGAAGCCATCACAGCTCTGGCACAATTCTATGACCCACCACTCCGATGTTTTACTTTTCAAGACTTTCAACTGGAACCCTCCATAGAAGAGTTTGAACAAATATTGGGGATGCCAGTAGAAGGACAGATTCCTTACCGCCACCTGGACCATCATGCGTCAGTCACCTCGGTCGCTCGTATTTTGAAGGTCCATCCTGAAATGTTAAAAGGAGTACAAATGAACAGAAACCAGATTCCCAGATTCACAAGGGAATTTCTGGAGAAACACATGCATGTCCTGGCAGAGAGGGAAGAATGGGAAGCTTTCATCGATACCTTGGCTCTCACTATCTACGGAGTTGCCTTATTCCCTGACTTAGACAACTACGTAGATTATGATGCTATAGGTGTCTTCACCGCTCGCAAGCATAGACTGGAAAATCCCGTCACAGCAGTATTGGCCAATGTCTATTGCACCTTGGAATTCTGCCATACCCAAGGAGGAAAAAGGATTATTTGTTGTTTGCCTATTCTGTATGTGTGGCTCACATCCCACGCTTTCCATTAACTATGCAAAGCCGAGTGTCCCATCTCTGATTTGAAATTGTGTCATTTGGCAATGAAGAATGGGCGCGAATGGGCCAATCACCTTGTGGGCCTTACAGCAGAAAAGGTGAGATGGTGTCCTCAATGGCTAGAAGTTGAGTCCATCATTTATAGCTGCGGAGGATATCCAAATGTTCCTCTAATGGGTACACAAGGTTGCATCAATTATAATCCTGTTATTGCTAAGCGGCAGTTGGCTTATCCTCTACTTGGGCCGCCGGACGAAGCACTGCTTACTCCTTTTGTTTTGTACTATGTGAATGGGAATTACACCTCCACTATTCGAGACATAGCCAATGCCTGGAAGAAGGTCCATAGGATGGGCAAAGAACTGGGAGCACGAAGCCATGCCGTAAGAATTGAATACTTAGATTGGGTGGTGAACAGAGTCTCCATTGTGAAATTGCCTTTCAAGGGCCCTTCATACCAACTTGTGGACACAGTTCCTCCGCCATGCATTATGGAAGACAAGGTTACCATATCGCTAAGAGCCCAAATAGAAGAGCTGAAGGCAAGGAATCAAGAACTGGAAGAAGACCTCTTGAAATGCCAACAAGAATGCGCCCTCCATAGGAAAGAGAACTCCGAAGGAAGACATGCTATGGAAGATTGACGAAGATTACAGAATAAAACAAGATCAATGCCTTCGGGCGGCCAATTTGCAGCTGAAGATGTAGGGTCAGCAGAGCGATGCTGTATTGGCCGAAAAACAAATTTTAAAAGACATGCTGGTACAATCCAAGGAGAAGGGAAAGGAGGCTTTGATGCAAAAAGAAATGCTATAAACCCAAGTCCACAAATTGGAGCAACAGCTTGATGAAACGATGAGAGCTTATGAGCAAGAAATACATGCTGAACAGAAGAAAACCCTTGATGTCGAACGCCGCTGCCAAGAAGCCACACGAGTTTTGGGGACTGAGTTAGCTCAACGGGATGAAGTCATTCATTTATGGATGGACCGTTTTGCCAAGTTGGCATACCTATCCAATGGAATCTTGGAAGATTTTCCCTCAATGTTGAAGCAGGCCGAAGGCATGGTCAATCCCCTATCCACCCCAAAGGAGATATCATCATTTTTGAACTATTGTCAAGAAAGACTTTGCAAAATGAAAGTCATGATTGCCCAAGCTAAGAATGGCTGAATATTGTAACTGTATCTTTCAAGTAACATTGTACCTTTACAGATGAATGGAATGATGAATTAATGTGCCTTCATAGTTGTCTCATGTTAATTTCCAATATACTGTTATACTAAGTACTTTTGAACGCGATGTTCTGGGGAAAGGTCAAGGAATACGTGTCAAATTCAGAATCGTATCCCGCGAATGCCCATTTATTTTTTATTTTTCTTTTATCTTCTTTAACTGTTCCCTCTATTTTTCTAACCATTTGTCATGATTCTTTAGACACTACGGGTAAGCATCCCTACGCGACCAGGCTCAGAAAGAAACTCATGGCCGAAATAGAGCAAGAGAATGAAAACCTGCGAGCTGAGGTTAATCAATTGAAAGAACAAATGGCTGAAATGGCCAAGATGTTTGAAAGGAGGATCGCAGAAAGGGATTCTTTAGCAGAAGTTGAAAATGCTAGGCAGTAATCTCCCATTCTCCAACACGCTCAAGGTCATGCTAGGGAACCAAGCTCAAACCCTGCAGGGCCTACTGTTACCGTTCGCCTTAGTAAGCCGAACCCTGCTCACGTTCAACAACACTCTTTTGTTAATAAAGAAGGGAATGTTGTACCCTTCCCACAGTATGGGTTACCCCCAGGCTATTTCCCACCACTCCAAGAGGAGCCAGATTATCAGGAAACAATCCTTCACGCGGCTCAACCAAACATCCCACCTGTTCGGAACCCCCAAACGATTCCGGTCCATACACAGGCTGAACAACCACAAGCTGCCCAAGCCACGGCTGGACATCAGGTCTCAATTCCGAATGAGAGCCCGACACATGTTGACCGACCAGTCTGGAGTGCAAGTCATTATGTCGTTACAGGTCCAAGTACTGCCACTGCTGCTACCCAGGAAGGAAGATTAGAGTTCTTGGAAAGGCGTTTAAGGGAAATGGATGGAAGAAATTGATTTGGGTTAGGCAATGCTGCACAACTCTACCTAATTCCCGACGTTGTTATTCCTCCCAAATTCAAAACGCCTGAATTTGATAAGTATCGGGGGATGTCATGTCTGAAAAACCATCTTACTATGTACTATCGGAAGATGGCTTCGCATGCCTCCAATGACTCTCTGCTCGTCCACTGTTTCCAAGATAGTTTGGCTGGAGCGCCTCTGACCTGGTACAACCATCTTGAACGATCTCGTATACGCTGTTAGGAAGATCTGGCAGATGCTTTCATGCAACAGTACAAGTATAATCTGGATATGGCGCCAGACAGAGTACAGTTGCAAACCATGTCCAAGAAAGATAACGAGACATTCAAAGAATACGCCCAACGGTGGCGTGAAGTAGCAGCGCAAGTTGACCCACCTCTGTCTGAGAAAGAGGTAATTTCAACATTTATTGACACACTCCAATCGCCATTCTATGAAAAGATGATTGGAAGTATTTCATCCCACTTCTCCGATATCGTCACTATCGGAGAAAGAATAGAGAATGGCATCCAGACAGGGAAGATTCCCCGAGGTCCAGTTGGGTTTAATGCAGCGAGAAAACCCTCCCATATGGAAGGAAAGAGAAGAGAGGGAGAGACTAACCTAATCTCCCATAATCAAAGAAGGAACCAGCCCAGACCACCTACCCCGGTCGCCTTTCCATCAACCTATCATAATACACCACATCCATATATGGCTGCAGTTCAAACACCACATTTCCGCCCACCTGTTATGCGACCGCCTGCACCACTACAGGCACCATATCAACCACCACAAGCGCCGTACCAACAGCCACAAATGAACCCGCCAAATCCAAATCAGAGAAGACAAAACAATGACCGTGCCCCACTGCAATTTGATCCGATCCCCATCTCTTACACAGAGCTTCTCCCTTACCTCATCGAAAACACGATGGTAGTGCCATGCCCTCTAAAGCCACTTCAGCCGCCATATCCTAGAGGGTGTGACCCGAACGCACGGTGTGATTACCACGCCGGTGCACCGGGACATTCTACTGAGAATTGCCTGGCACTGAAGTTTAAGGTAAGGGACCTCATCCGGGCCGACTAGATAAGCTTTAAAGAAGGGAGTCCAAGCGTGACAACTAATCCCCTTCCAAACCATAAAGGATCGGATGTCAATGCTATAGAAGGGGATGAAGAATGCATTTCCAAAGTAGAGGACATCCAAATGCCTTTGGAAACAATACACTCCCATATGCTGAAGCTGGGATTAATAGAAGGGTCATGGGATGAAGAGTATAACGACCTCCAGTCCGCAAAGCGAAGGGGCTTCCAGGAAACCCTTCAAAGACTCATGAATGCTCGAGTCATAGAGGTCTGTAGGCACCGTGAAAGACAAATAAATATGGTACAGGGACATGGTAAGGCACGAGTTCTGAAACCCCTGGTCGTATACTATAACAAGGATACGCCAGCGCTTCGGCTCCTCCCAAGACTGTCTTCACGGTGAAGGCACCAACCCCTTTCCCCTTCCAAAGTTCCCACGCTGTGCCATGGAGGTATAATACAGATGTGGTCATCACCAATCCGGAGGCGGTCAACTCCATACCATCCTCCTCTATTACAAATATAACTGGAGTAGGAAGAATGACACGGAGTGGAAGGATATATACACCACCTGAGCCCAAACAAGGCAAGACTACCGGAGAAGGAAAAACTGGGAAAGAAGTAGCCTCTGGCGAAACAAAGGGGGCTGTGACTGAAGAGGAAGCCCAGGAATTTCTAAAGTTTATTCGTCATAGTGACTACCAGGTGTTGGACCAATTGAACCATACCCCTGCAAAAATTTCCCTGTTGTCTTTGCTAATGAGTTCTGAACCACATCGGAACACGTTGATGAAGGTGTTGAGCGAGGCGCACGTGAAGCATGATTTACCCGTCGAACAATTTGGGGGCATAGTGGGGCATATCGTTGCCAATAATTACTTGACCTTCACAGATGAGGAAGTACCTATTGAAGGAAGGGGGCACAACAAAGCCCTCCATATTTCTGTGAAATGTCGGGATTATATCCTGGCAAAAGTACTTGTGGATAATGGATCTTCTCTGAACGTCATGCCAAAATCCACATTGGCAAAATTGCCTTTCGACGGAACATACATGAGGCCTAGCTCTATGGTTGTGCGGGCTTTTGATGGGACACGTAGGGAAGTCGTTGGAGAAATTGAATTGCCTATACAAGTCGGGCCCTGTACTTTCCAGGTACTCTTTCAAGTAATGGATATCGCGCCCGCCTACAGCTGTTTATTAGGGCGACCATGGATCCATTCGACAGAGGTGGTCCCCTCCACGCTGCATCAAAGACTGAAATTCATCATCAATAACAAGTTAGTGACTGTTTCTGAGGAGGAGGACCTTTTGGTCAACAAACCCATATCCACTCCATACATTGAGGCCGCCGAGGAAGCCTTCGAAACATCCTTCCAAGCCTTGGAGATTGCCAATGCCATAAGCGTTGTAAAGATGTCTTTCCCCAACGTACCTCTAATGGTGACGCTGAACATGTTGCGGAAAGGGTACCAACACGGAAAAGGATTGGGGCGGGATTTAGAAGGCAGAACCCAACTGGTGAGTCTCCCGGAAAATAAAAACAGATATGGCTTGGGATATAAGCCCACTGTGACGGATAAGAAAAGGGTTGAAGAGGAAAAGAAGGGGAGGAGAGTTGCTCGCCTTACTGGTCAAGAGATCAACACTGCGAGAATCCCTATCTGTGATCTCTATCAGAGCTTTAAGAGCGCCGGAGTGATATATCCGGATCAAGTTGCCATGGTTGAGAACGAGCCTGACCTCAATGTGGAGCTGGTATATGCTTGCCATCCAGATCAAGAGCTGAACAATTGGGAAGTCATGGAATTCCCTACAACCATTAACGTTCTGTCAGAGTAATCACTGTATTTCATAATTTGGTGGTCCCCTTGCCATGCCCAAGGCTCCGGGACCCATTTTGTAACAAGGGCAAAACTTGTTTATTTTATTTTTGAAAACCAATGAACACATTTTATTTCCCATCACCTTATTTTTGTGCACTCTATTTTTCTCAAACCTTTTACTTGTTTGTTCTCTTTTCACTTTATAATATAACCCGAATACAGATTCAAAAATGATTTCCCTGAGAATGACGAAAACCTGGATTTATTTCATGACCCTGTTTATCCAAATGATTGCGTCTACGAGGAAAGTGAGGAAGACTTTGGACCCTCATCTGAATTGACGAGATTGTTGGAATAAGAGGATAAGGAGATCCGCCCACATCAGGAGGAAATTAAAATCATCAACCTTGGAGGTGAAGGAGAAGATAAAATGATCAAGATAGGCACCTGCCTGAGTAAAAACCAGCAAGATGAATTGATTAAACAGCTCCGAGAATTTCGGGATGTGTTCGCTTGGTCATATCAAGATATGCCAGGGTTGGATAACAGCATAGTAGAACATAGATTGCCTCTGAAACCAGAATGTCCACCAGTTAAGCAAAAGTTGCGAAGAATGAAACCGGAAATGCTTCTCAAGATCAAGGAAGAGGTCAAAAAACAATTCGAAGCCGGTTTCTTGGCCGTAGCCAAATATCCACAATGGGTAGCCAACATAGTCCCGGTCCCGAAGAAGGATGGAAAAGTGCGGATGTGTGTGGACTATCGAGATTTAAACAGGGCCAGCCCTAAAGACGATTTTCCTCTTCCACATATTGACATGTTGGTCGATAACACAGCCCAGCACTCCATTTTCTCTTTCATGGATGGTTTCTCTGGGTACAATCAGATTAAAATGGCGCTCGAAGACATGGAAAAAACCTCGTTCGTCACTTTATGGGGTACTTTTTGTTACAAAGTAATGTCCTTTGGTTTGAAGAACGCAGGGGCGACTTATCAGAGAGCAATGGTCACTTTATTCCACGATATGATGCACAAGGAAATAGAGGTCTATGTGGATGATATCATTGCAAAATCCAGAACCGAGGAAGATCATGTCCGTGACTTAAGGAAATTGTTTGAACGGTTGAGAAGGTTTAAGCTTAGATTGAATCCTGCCAAGTGCACGTTTGGCGCAAGGTTAGGCAAACTGTTGGGTTTCATTGTAAGCAAGAAAGGAATTGAAGTGGATCCCGACAAGGTCAGGGCAATCCTAGAAATGCCACCTCCTTGCACAGAAAAAGAAGTCAGGGGGTTCTTGGGAAGATTAAACTACATTGCTCGATTTATCTCACAATTGACATCGACCTGCGAGCCGATCTTCAAGCTACTCCACAAGAACCAACCGGGGCAATGGAATGAGGACTGCCAAACGGCTTTTGAGAAGATTAAGCAGTACTTGAAAGAACCATCAATATTGGTGCCACCGACCCCTGGGAGACCACTGATTTTATACATGACGGTACTGGATGAGTCCATGGGCTGCGTATTGGGTCAGCACGATGAAACGGGAAAGAAAGAACATGCCATATATTACCTAAGCAAAAAGTTCACTGATTGTGAAATGCGATACTGCGTATTAGAACGAACTTGTTGCGCGTTAGCATGGGCTGCGAAGCGTTTAAGGCAATACATGTTGAGTCACACTACCTGGCTAGTCTCTAAGATGGATCCTATCAAGTACATCTTTGAGAAGCCAGCCCTGACCGGAAGGATTGCTCAATGGCAAGTGCTGCTAACTGAGTACGACATAACATATGTCACTCAGAAAGCCATAAAAGGGAGCGCTTTGGCTGACTACCTAGCCCATCAACCCATAAGTGATTACCAACCAATACCATTCGACTTCCCAGACGAGGATATTTTGGCATTGTCCGACGAAGAAGAAGGCGGTAACAAAGACAAATGGATTTTAAGATTCGATGGAGCTTCTAATGCTTTAGGGCACGGAATTGGGGCCATTTTGATTTCTCCAGAAAAAGAATTCATTCCTGTCTGCGCCAGGCTATGTTTTGATTGTACCAACAATGTCGCTGAATATGAGGCATGCTCCTTAGGGATCCAAGCGGCATTGGATATGAAAGTAAGAACACTGGAAGTCTACAGAGACTCTGCTTTAGTCGTCCACCAGTTGAAAGGTGAATGGGAAACCAGAGATAGCAAGCTTCTCCCCTATCACGCCCATTCGAAGAGATTTCTTTCCATCATATTCCTCGGGAAGATAATCAGATGGCTGACGCTTTGGCCACTCTCGCTTCAATGTTCAAAGTAAACAATGACTATGACGTGCCCCTCATCGAGGTAGAAAGGCGTCATGAGCCCGCATACTGCCAAGTAGTCGAAGAACAATCGGATGGAAAACCTTGGTATCACGATATCAAGAGGTATATCCAGAGGCAAGAATACCCCGACAATGCCACAGAAAATGACAAGAGAACCCTGCGACGGCTCGCCATGGGATTTTTCTTAAATGGAGACGTGCTTTACAAAAGAAACCATGATTCTATCCTTCTTCGCTGTGTTGATACCGCTGAAGCAAATAGAATCATAAGGGATATCCACGAGGGATCTTTCAGAACCCACATCAATGGGCACGCCATGTCAAGGAAAATCTTAAGGGCTGGTTATTTTTGGATGACCATGGAAGCAGACTGCTTCGCCTATGCTCGGAGATGTCATAAGTGCCAAATATATGCTGATCATATTCACGCACCCTCGTCATCTCTAAATGTTTTGTCTGCACCATGGCCCTTCTCGATGTGGGGCATGGATGTCATTGGTCCCATTGAACCAAAGGCTTCAAACGGCCATCGTTTCATTTTGGTCACCATTGATTACTTCATAAAATGGGTGGAAGCAGCTTCATACACTAATGTAACTAAAGGTGTTGTTGTTAAATTCGTCAAGCGTGAGTTGATATGTCGGTACAGCCTACCGAGTCAAATCATCACAGACAATGGTACAAACCTAAACAACAAAATGATGAAGGAGCTTTGTGAGAACTTTAAGATCTCCCACCATAATTCCTCTCCGTACCGCCCAAAAATGAATGGGGCAGTCGAGGCAGCAAACAAGAATATCAAGAAGATAATACAGAAAATGGTGGTAACCTATAAAGACTGGAACGAAATGCTTCCTTTTGCTCTGCACAGTTATCGTTCCTCAGTCTGGACCTCGACTGGGGCAACTCCATTCTCTTTAGTTTATGGCATGGAAGCAGTCCTGCCTTTTGAAGTGGAGATTCCTTCCCTCCGAGTAATCATGGAAGCCAAACTGGTTGAAGCTGAATGGATCCAGACTCGATATGACCAATTAAATCTGATTGATAGTAAGAGACTGACTGCCCTCTGCCATGGTCAGTTATATCAAAGGCGTATGAAGCGAGCGTTTGAAAAGAAAGTATGACCCCGACAATTCCAAGAAGGAGACTTGGTGCTCAAGAAGGTTTTGTCGATGCATAAAGATCACTGGGGCAAATGGACTCCCAGCTATGAAGGGCCTTATGTCGTGAAGAAGGCTTTTTCTGGAGGTGCTCTCATACTCGCCAACATGGATGGGGAAGATCTACCGATGCCTATAAACATGGACGCAGTGCGAAGATACTATACGTAAAAAAAAAAAAAGGGCTCGCTAGGTTGAAAACCTGAAAAGGCGACCTAGGCAAAAGTTAGAGCAATTGGTGGGGTCAAAAAATCTT
The DNA here is from genome assembly GCA_037962975.1 of Clitoria ternatea. Taxonomy (NCBI): domain Eukaryota; kingdom Viridiplantae; phylum Streptophyta; class Magnoliopsida; order Fabales; family Fabaceae; genus Clitoria; species Clitoria ternatea. The sequence goes on from CM075669.1 coordinate 187,733,896, forward strand.
AAGAAAGCAACCCCAACAAATTCACATCCTATAGATTCAACACTGCAATGCCAATTTTCCAAGTCACAGACAAGGGGATGGGTCTAGAACATCGAAGCCATTGTCAAGTCACGCCCTCAAAAGCAAAATCAGAAGATAAACAGGAAATCATGGAAAAGACCAGGAATCTTGTCGCTCTCAGGAAATCAATGGAGGATCTAAAAGGCCTCCCCTTCCATCCTTACCATCAATTCCTCACACCTTGTCATATTTTTGCATTATTATTGTCACCTGTACATATCTGTTGTTCATAAATAAAAAGTTTCCTTTCTTCTCACATGTGTTCATGACTAGAATGAATAAACAAGTTTTGTCTAAAAAGAATTTCTTAAAAAATAAGTTTTGAGAAGAACGAAAACACAAAGTTATGGGGAACAAAGTGGACACCGTTGCCAGATCTTACCTCAAGCAAGCTCAACCAGCTCTGTGAAACAACCTCAATGAAGTCAGAAGTAATAATTGTTTTGGCCATGAGTTACTTCAACGCCTGTCGCCAAGGGAGTCCGCCTGTAAGTTTTTAATTAGTTTCGCGTTTCTCTGTTAAAGGATGGCCAGGAACCATGATCCCCGAGATGTGTAGTTACCCAACTCTCTCCTTAGCAGACCTTCGGCATGTCCGCAGTAAACCCCAAGTCCATTCTCTTTCACCCAAAGGGGCATTACCCTGAATCACCAAATTTTCTTCCCCAGTGGAACCATAATCGCCAAAAACTACACTTCCCAAATCCTTCCCCAGTGGGACTACACTTCCCAGTCAACCCAAAACTGGGGCATCTCCCCAGATTCTTCTTTCGGTCAAGGGATAGTTTTCCCCAAAGACTCTTTCGATCATGTCAAACCAGGGCATCTCCCTGGGTTTATTCTTTCATTCAAGGGGTAGTTCCCCAAGCTTCATCCAATCATCTCAAACTGGGGCATCTCCCCAGATTCTTCTTTCGGTCAAGGGGCAGTTCCCCAAGCTTCATCCAATCATCTCAAACTGGGGCATCTCCCCAGATTCTTCTTTCGGTCAAGGGACAGTTTTCCCCAAAGACTCTTTCGATCATGTCAAACCAGGGCATCTCCCCGGGTTTATTCTTTCATTCAAGGGGCAGTTCCCCAAGCTTCATCCAATCATCTCAAACTGGGGCATCTCCCCAGATTCTTCTTTCGGTCAAGGGACAGTTTTCCCCAAAGATTTCATCCAATCATGTCTAACTAGGGCATCTCCCCGGGTTTATTCTTTCATTCAAGGGGCAGTTCCCCAAGCTTCATCCAATCATCTCAAACTGGGGCATCTCCCCAGATTCTTCTTTCGGTCAAGGGGCAGTTCCCCAAGCTTCATCCAATCATCTCAAACTGGGGCATCTCCCCAGATTCTTCTTCCGGTCAAGGGACAGTTTTCCCCAAAGACTCTTTCGATCATGTCAAACCAGGGCATCTCCCCAGGTTTATTCTTTCATTTAAGGGGCAGTTCCCCAAGCTTCATCCAATCATCTCAAACTGGGGCATCTCCCCAGATTCTTCTTTCGGTAAAGGGACAGTTTTCCCCAAAGATTTCATCCAATCATGTCCAACTGGGGTATCTCCCTGGGTTTATTCTTTCATTCAAGGGGCAGTTACCCAAGATTTCATCCAATCATGTCTAACTGGGGCATCTCCCCGGGTTTATTCTTTCATTCAAGGGGCAGTTCCCCAAGATTTCATCCAATCATGTCAAACTGGGGCATCTCCCTGGGTTTATTCCTTCATTCAAGGGGCAGTTCCCCAAGATTTCATCCAATCATGTCTAACTGGGGCATCTCCCCGAGTTTATTCTCTCAATCAAGGGGTAGTTCCCCAACCACCCACAGTCATATCAAACTGGGACATCCCCCCAGATTCATTCTCTTGCGTTCAAGGGGCAGTTCCCCAAGAACCCGCAGTCATGGCAACCGAGGGTCAACCCCAACCTTTACATTTCCTGCCAACATTAAGTTAATTCGGACGAGACATCCTGTTAACTCCCCCAACCCCTACATTTCCTGCCAACATTAAGTTAATTCGGACGAGACGTCCTGTTAGCTCCCCCAACCTTTACATTTCCTATCAACAGTGAGCTAATTCGGACAAGACGTCCTGTTAGTTCCCCCAATCTTTACTTTCCTATCGCCGATCAAAAGGCACCTTTACTTTCCTATCGCCGATCAAATGGCACCATTTTACTTTCCTGTCGCCGATCAAATGGCACCTTTATCTTTCCTATCGCCGATCAAATGGCACCTTTACTTTCCTGTCGCCGATCAAATGACACCTTTACCGATCAAATGGCACCTTTACTTTCCTATCGCTGATCAAATGGCACCTTTACTTTCCTATCGCCGATCAAATGGCACCTTTACTTTCCTATCGCCGATCAAATGGCACCATTTTACTTTCCTGTCGTATAATCAAATGGCACCTTTACTTTCCTGTCGCCGATCAAATGGCACCTTTACTTTCCTATCGCCGATCAAATGGCACCTTTACTTTCCTATCGTCGATCAAATGGCACCTTTACTTTCATATCGCCGATCAAATGGCACCATTTTACTTTCCTGTCGCCGATCAAATGGCACCTTTATCTTTCCTATCGCCGATCAAATGGCACCATTTTACTTTCCTGTCGCCGATCAAATGGCACCTTTATCCTTCCTGCCGCCGATCAAATGGCACCTTTACTTTCCTGTCACCGATCAAATGGCACCTTTACTTTCCTATCGTCGATCAAATGGCACCTTTACTTTCCTATCACCGATCAAATGGCACCATTTTACTTTCCTGTCGTCGAACAAATGGCATCCTTTTACCTTTCAGTCGCCTAAAAAGGCATCCTTTTTCTTTCGATCGCCGAACGAGGCACCCTTCATCTCCAATTAATTGAGAATGGACACTCAATCCTCTCGCCTCTTGTTGACTGAAAGACAATCCTTCTACTTCATGTCATTCAAAGGATAATTCCCAGTTAACCACTTCTTGCTAAAAATTGAAGCACTGCCCCACTTCTTTTTCCCAGATTCAAAAAAAAAACAAAAAAAAGAAGAAGAGAAGAGAGATAAAGAAAGAAGAAGAAGAGAAAAGCGAAACGGAAGAGGAAAATGCTCGTCTTTAAAGAAGAAAGGTCACACTGACTCGTGGTTGCCTACACCATCAGTCGCCATACCGATCAAGAGGTCCCACTTGGCCCCCTACATCGGTGTTCATATCTTTACTTCCTTTTCACTTCAAAAACACAGAAGCTTCGTGTTTCTTTTGTGAAAAAAGAAGTAAAGAGGGGCATCTGTGAACACCTCTTTTGGTCCGGTCCAAGTGGAATAAATCTTTTTTATATTGAATTCTAATTCAGAATGGTCAAATTCGAATAGAATGGCTCCAAAATAATCAGAACCGAGCGAAATAAGTCAGAATGAAGCTTTTCCAAGTGAAATACAGCCCTGTTGGAGATAAATCCGAGTGGAAAAACTCAAAAATGATCAAATCCGAGTCAAAATGAAGCATTTCCGAGTGGAATGACTCAAAAATGATCAAATCCGAGTGGAATCACTGAGAATGAGTCATTTCCGAGTGAAATGCTCCCCTGTTGAAGTTAAATCCGAGTGGATAGCTTCCCTGCCAAGCCAGTCTGAGTGGATTATGCCCATTTTGAAGAGAAGTCCGAATGGAATGACTCAAAAAAGTTGAATCCGAGTGGAATCACTCAGAATGAGTCGTTTCCGAAGGAAAAACTCCCCTGTTGAAGCTGAATCCGAGTGGCATCACTCAGAATGAGTCATTTCTGAGTGAAATGCTCCTGTTGCATTAAATCCGAGTGAAATTACTCAGAATGGGTCAAATCCGAATGAAATGCTCCTGTTGCATTAAATCCGAGTGAAACTACTCAGATTTGGGCATGTCCGAGTGGAGTGTGACCTGTTGGGTGGGAAATCGGAATAATGACTCAAAAATGGATCAATCCGAGTGGAGTATGACCTGTTGAGTTTAAATCTGAGTGAAATGACTCAGATTAGATGTAAATCTGAGTGGATAAATCCCTCTCAGATGCATTCCGAGAGAAAATGCCAGTTTACAAGCCCTGATCGCAAAGAATGTCAATTCCGAGTAGAAGCTGTCTCACTACAATCATTCCGAAATTCAAATTTCCAATTCTGAGTGGAAAGAGAGTCATTCCGAATGAAAAATGACCCTGTTAGAGGAGAATCCGAGCGGAAGATCCCCTACTGCAACCAATCCGAGTGGAAAAAGGGACTGACTTTGGATGGATGCTGCCCAAAGCTATTTTCTGAGTGAAAGGATTGCTGATTGAAGTAAATCCGAGTGAGTATCACTCGGTTGGAAGGAAATCCGAATTAAAATAGCCAAACTTCCAATTTCTGAGTGGAAAATAGGCAAAATCCGAGTGAAAATGACCAAGTTCCATTCGGATTAAGAGCTCACAAGGTCAGTTCTGAGTTGATCCTTCAAGCAGTGAAGTTCTATATCACTTTTGAAGAAATTCCGAGTGGATGCTTCACGCAGGGATGAGATCCGAGCAAAATGCATCCGACTGAAGGAATTCCGAGTGTTTCCTCTTCAATCAGAACCAAGAGTCCCTCTTCAGTCAGTCGGAACCGAGTGACACTCCAAACCAGTTGACCCTCTTCAAACTAATTCCCTCTCATCCCTCCTCAAGCCAATTACCGAGCACATTTCCACCAATTTTCACTCGTTTCCGAGTCATCTTTTACTTATTTCTGACTCATCCTCTAAAGCAATTACCGAGCTACTTCTCACCTAATCCCGAGTCCTTTTAAACCCCATTCGCACTCAGAAAGGAGTATTTTCACTCGGCTTTCTATGGAAATGCTTCATTCCAGTCAGAATTGACTCCCAATGTGGACGAATACTGACTGGGAGGCTGATCCAAGCCATCCTCACTCGGATTGACACTATTTTCACTCGGATTTCAGCCTTTTTCACTCGGATTTCAGCCATCCCCTCTCGGATTGCACATGCTGACCTGGATTCCACCACCCAAGTGGATCCAGGAATCCTGGGGTGGCTGGCAGACAAGGGGCAGAAGTGGAGGAATTAAAAATTCCCACCAGCCGCTGTCCCCCACTACCAAGGCCGAGTGGAAGCCTGAGCTGGCATTCCACTCGGAGTGGAAGGCTGAGCTGGCTTTCCACTCGGAAAGGGCTATAAATAGAGGGCTGAAGCTTTCATTCCTAGTTACACACACAATATACGCGTCCAGCACCCTCACCATTCCTTTCTCCTCCTTCCTCTATCTAGCACCCTCACCATTCCTTTCTCCCCCTCCCTCTCTCCATCAGCCAACTCCGTCCTCTCCTCTCCAACCAACACCGCCCAGTATTCCTCTCCATCAGCCCACTTCGTCCTTTCCCCTCAACACAATACCGCCCAGTACTCTATTCCTCTCAGCCAACACTGCCCAGCAAACCCCTCAACACAACACCGTCCAGCAACTCTATTGTCCCTCAAGCCACAACACCGTCCCTTTCTCCCAAAACACCCAACCGTCCTCACCAAAACCGACCTCCTCACTCTTTCTCCTACACACTGTCCCAATTCCTCTTACACACCGTCTAGTACCCCCCTCAAGTCCACCAAATCCGATCTCCTCACTCCTCTCAACTCCAACATCGTCCCTCTTCTCACTCTGTCTCACTCGGTAATCACTTCTCACTCGGTAAGCTACTGCTCTCACTCGGTTTCTGCTATTTCCACTCGGTTTTACCATTTTTTACTCGGTTTTCCTCAATTTCACTCGGTATTTTCCCATTCCACTCGTTTTTTACCATTTTTACTCGGTTTTCCTCAATCTCACTCGGTTTTCTGCTTTTCTCACTCGGTATTTCATTTTTTACTCGGTTTCTTCCATTTCCACTCGGTTTTTCCCATTTTCACTCGGTTTTTTCCCTCTTTCTCACACGGTTTTCTCTTCTTCCCCTTAGTTTTTTTTGCTCATTTTTCCTCTGTTTTCCGAACTTACTGTGGGAAACAAATGCTTCCTATGTTTTCTTTCAAATCTAAATAAAAATAAAAAAAAGAAACAAATCATTTTTAAACAGTGTCGTACGGGAGCACTCCCGTCTACACAACCTCTTTAGGATTCGTACACGTGCGAAGAACTTCGCCTTGTATGAGTTCCCTGTCTCAATGACATCCACCATCATTTCCCAAGTCTTTTCCTAAAAGAACAACACTCAGAACTACGTAACCCTGATTTCTTGATAATTCAAGAATACGTAGGAGCAGGACCTCAATTCTTGTCGGGCCCATCTTTCTTATTTCTTTTTATTAATTTATTTCCTCACTTTCATGTTTCTTTCATAAATGTTCTATTTTTTGGTCACTTCCTTGAAAATCAATTTAGACGCAACGTCTTGTTGATTTCCCCCTAGTTTTTGCTCGAGCCTCGCCATGATTCATAGGGAAGAGATACTTAGGATGAGACGTCCCATTTATTTCTTTCCTATCCCTCTTTTTATTTCGAGAACATCTAATTTAGGCGTGACGCCTTATTAGCATTCTCTTCCCCTCTCTGTCTCATATCGAAGTCGAGTTTAATTCGAAAGAAACGTCCTATTGACCTCGCTTCGACATTCTATGTTTGTACAGTTCTCTCACTCCATTCTGTCGATTTTAAATAAAAAATACAACAATAAAAGGGAAGAAATAAACCATCTTTTGTAAGGCTATTTATGTTGCGCATTTTCAATCTTGGTACTGTTTTTGACAGGCGATGTAGGGTGCTAATACCTTCCCTACTCGTAACCGACTCCCGAACTTGAATCTCAATTTTTAACCAGTGCTTTACTGAACTTAGTTTTTTCCAATGTTTTTCCTATGGATAAAAACGTTGGTGGCGACTCCCTGTTTCATCCTACACATTTGACTCCCTCTCTCTTTCTCGCCGCGCCGTCGCGTTCCAGGTTGCGACAAAAGGTGATGAGAAATTAATAAGTATTTATGATGGTGGTGGGTTCTAGTGAAACCCTAACTTTAATAAATTAGGGAAAGTGTAAAATGTGAATAGGATGTATGTTTAATGGTGTTAATGATAAGAAATGGCCATTGATGATGATTGGTGAATATTGATGATGGTTGTTGGGTTCTCATGAAACCCTAGCCCTAAGAATTTGGGGAAAATGAATATATTTTAATTTAGGAGGTTAGTTGAATGTGGATAGGTGATATTTAAGGTTGAATGTTACTTGAAATGGTAGAGGACCATTTGTGGTGACATCTATAGATAAGTGTTGTTATGAATGTGGAATGTGGGGGATTGGTATGATGAGATTGTGACTTGATGAGGTTCTAGATCATTTGTGGTGTGCCATTTAAATTTGATTAATTAATTATGGTTATTGAAGGATATGAGAGCTTGATAAGTATCCAAAATATATAGATTTTGTAATGTACTTTGTGTATATAATAGACATAAGAGTACCATGTTTGTTAATTTTGTAAGCTAAAATGAACAAATTTAGAATCAAGCATTGTACATTATCGAATGGTTAACAAGAACTACTTAAGCCCAGATCTTGGTATGATTTCAGGCACAAATGAAGAAGGAAAAGAAAAGAAGTCAAAAATACAGAAGCTTCATTAAGAGAAGTCTTATTTCCAGCATTTTTTGAGAATCTCGCTCAAGGGAAATGATAATTAGCTTGAGCAAATAAGTTCACTGAAGCCATAGAAGAGATTTGCCTGAGCGAGATGAAGAAAGAAAAATTAAGGCATCAGGTTGAAGACTTGCTTGAGCGAACCATTAATTCGCTCAAGCGGAATAGAGCTAGAAAGGAAACTGAAGCACTAAGCTTAAGCGAACCTTATTCGCTTAAGCTAAAATGTTCCAGAGAGCAAAGAACAAGCAATCGCTTGAGCGAATCACTTTTCACTCAAGCGAAATTCGTCCAGAGCCTAAATTCAAAGGATTCGCTGAAGTGGATGAAGGAATGGCTTAAGCGAAAAGGAATAAGGGATCAGTATATAAAGATTTACTTAAGCGAACTGATACCGCTTGAGCGAATAAGCATGCAGATGAAGCAGGACTCAAAGCTTTCTTCACGTTGAAGTAGTCTATTCGCTTGAGCGAAACGTAAACTCGCTTGAGCGAGTATTTCTTTATATAAGCATATAAGAGGGTCACTTCATGGGACGGCTGGGTAGTTCTAGGAAACACTTTGTACTCTCTTTTCTTCATCTTTCTAAGTTTGTGATGGCTACAATAAGTAGCTAAACTTCTCATTGGGATTGGATGTAACCATTCATGCTTGAAGATCACGTATGATATATTCATGGATCGGGTAACTTTGTTCAATGAATCTTTGTCTTCCATTTTATGTTCATTGCCTAAATCTATTTGATCACTAGTTTCTTGATTCAAGTTTATGTTTGTTGTTGGAAAATAACTTTTGAAAACGGATCTAAATGGAATACCCATTGTGAGTAGATAACCATGGATGGTATCTAACGCAATGGATGTCCAAACAATCATTCTTAATGCTGGAATAGATTTAAAACGATCAAGGGATTGACGTTATTAAATCTACTCTTATGAATTTCATAGTCAAGGAATTGATATGAATGAATGTGATTGTGACGTAAAGAATCATATTGCAAACATTGATTACATGAATATTAACGGTGTATCGGAAGGTGAGAAAGGTGAATCCAATTCCCAAACTCTATACACTATCATTTCACTCATATTTCTTATATTGCTTTCGTAGACTTTTAGATTTATAAAAAGTTGTTTAATTCATTATCATGAAAACTACAAGTTACTTCTGCCGTAATAGTTTGAAATCGATTTAATCTGATCCGTAGTGGGAACGACATTTGTTCTTTGGAACATATACTACAACCGACAAAGTGGTGCACTTGCCATAAGTCAATTTAAAACTGACAACTAAGTGTCTTATGAATATATTATACCCAGACAACCAGCAGAGCTAAGTTGAATATGGAGTGAGTGATGATGATGTTTAAAGGATTGAGGTGATTTGGGATTACATTATGTAATGGATGAGATGATGATGATGTTGGGTTTAGTTAGTCTTTAAGATCTAGAGGATCTTGGCTTTGGGAAAGGAATTCCCGAAGCCTAACACAATTGTATAAATTGGTGTTTAGCAAGTTTAGGACTTGATGTTAAGCTTTATGATAAGCTAGCAAATGTTTAGAATTATGATGGTTATTGATTATGTGAATGCACATATATATGGTATGTAGATTTTGTTTTGAACTATGTGGCGGAGCTTTTGGAGCATGCATTCAGATTTTGGCTCTTCCCTCGAGGTAGGAGATGAGTTTACATTTAAATTACATGAGTAGATTGATAGTGATTGTTGTATGTGTTCTATACTTATGCTTGCCTTGCCATGTATATATATTGAAATAATGAGAATGGCAATTTATTGATTATGAGGATAGTGTATGAGAATAAGTGATGATTGTTATAGAAATGTATACCTATATGTGTGATGATGATAAGCTTAATTTTAATGAGGTAAATGACTTAGAATGGAAATTGTTGTGTATGAAGATTTGAGACAAGTTTTAAATGTCTATTATGAGGTATATGAAGTATGCAATTTGGTCAAATTAGTTTTGAATAGATTTTGGTATGTTGAGTTGTGAACTCTCATTTTTTCTGCGCATGATCTGATAATCTCGCTTGAGGGAGTTGTGGCCGCGCTTGAGCGAGCGAGAGAGGAAATTGATCCTGGATGTGTTTTGCTCAAGCGAGCGTGAGACGCTTGAGCGAGTGTAGGGGTCTGATGCTGGGGCGATTCTCGCTCAAGCGAGTGGCAGGAACTGGTGCGCCTCACCCAAGCGAGACATGTGTGGAATGAGGGGATGGCCTCTGGCTGAATCTCGCTTAAGCGAGTGGGTGTCTGGCTCAAGCGAACGAGCGTGGAAACGTTGCTAGACAATTTTTGCTTGCGCGAAGGGGCTCGCCCAAGCGAGCTATGTTAAGCTCGCTCAACCGAGTGAGGGGCTCGCTCAAGCAAGTTGCCCAGAACTGAATGTTGTTTCATTTTCTTGGTTTTGGATGGTGTTAGGCCTTTTTCCCTTATATTGTAAGATGCTTGGGGGGTGTACAGGGATATATAATTATGACCTAACATGGTAGTGTTGGATAATGATTAAGATATTGGGATAACTTGTCTATGCCCATAATATATAATGTGAAACATGAATGTTAACCACTAAGAATGAGATATGTGAGAGCGATGGTAAGGGTTTGACGATGAGCTATGAGAGGTACCCTTGGGTGACACAAACCCGTTGTGAGAATGATCGAACGGTGAGGTGGTTGTTATAAACCGAAGTGTCGAAATAATATCGGTATCGTGCGACAATAAATAATGTAATGATTATTCCTTGTGCAAGAGGAAATATGTTATTATTAAATTGTGAAATGTCCTTACATTTTATAATAAGTGCAATATTACATGAGTGGCTCAGAATTGAAGTGATGAGTTGTGGTATCGCCACACTAGTTACTAAACAACGTTGATAAATAAGATAATGTTGTAATGCCACTATGGTTGAATGCAAGTATTGACTTGCTATATGATATGAAATATACGTATATATGATGTTGAGATGTAATGTCAAGGACATGGTTGTGTTGGGCATAAGTGTAATTGCCATGTATGTGGGGTGATGAATATGCCTCGAATGATTCTAAGTGTGGATTAATATTATGATGTCTGTTATGCCTTCTGATCTCTATGTGTAGATTGATATGAAATGATGTTGTGGCCATTGAAATGCTAATTATATGAATGTTGTGCCTTGAGGGGCCTTATGATTTTTTATGCCAATGGTAATAAGATTAAATATACGATATATCCCTAATTGAGACGGTGAGATATCCTTGCGAGGTTGTTGGGCACATGCATTATTGCATTGTCGCATTCATGGCATAACATGGCATTGATAAAGTTTGTTATCATTGAAATGAATCACCTTCCGGGGTGCCACGAAGGGTATATCCCGGAGTGAAGATGATGTTATCGTGTTTATGAATATATCACCTTGTGGGGTGCCACGAAGGGATATCCTGGAGTGAAGACGATGTTATCGTGTTTATGAATATATCACCTTGCGGGGTGCCACGAAGGGTATATCCTGGAGTGAAGACGATGTTATCGTGTTTATGAATGAATCACCTTGCGGGATGCCATGAAGGGTAAATCCCAGAGTGAAGATGATGTTATCATATTATTGAATATATCACCTTGAGGGGTGCCACGAAGGGTGTATCCCTGAGTGATGATGGTATTGTGATAATTATTATGAAATGAATCACCTCGCAGGGTGCCACGAAGGATAAATCCAGGAGTGAAGATGATGTTATCATATTATTGAATATATCACCTTGCGGGCTGCCACGAAGGGTATATCCCAGAGTGAAGATGATGTTATCGTGTTTATGAATATATCACCTTGCGGGGTGCCATGAAGGGTATATCCCGGAGTGATGATGATGTTATGATGTTAACGAATATATCACCTTGCGGGGTGCCACGAAGGGTATATCTCGGAGTGATGATGATGTTATGATGTTAACGAATATATCACCGTGCAGGGTGCCACGAAGGGTAAATCCCGGAGTGAAGATGATGTTATCATATTATTGAATATATCACCTTGCGGGGTGCCACGAAGGGTGTATCCCTGAGTGATGATGGTATTGTGATAGTTATTGTGAAATGAATCACCTTGCGGGGTGCCATGAAGGGTGAATCCCTGAGTGATGATGGTATTATGATATTTATTGTGAAATGAATGGTATGGTAGATACAATCACCTAATTGGATAAAATGGATCCATTGCATATGCATTAAACAGTTTACATATGCATTAGCCATAAGAGCATGGCATTTGAGATGGGATGACCACGAGAGATGAGAAACCCCTTGCGAGGACAAAATGAGTAAAGATTTAATAAATTGATGATGATAAATTATGAATACCCTTGTTGATAAGTGGCAATGTGATTGTGTATGTGCTTGTGCTTGCTTTTATTGTGAATGGTGTTTCATGAGGGTAGTATACCTATTATATTAATGTGATGATGATTGAATGATGAATTGATGGTTTTATAGCAAAGCACACATGATGAATGAATGCATGTACACTTAATCACAATATATTTATATTCATCATTTTGAATGGATAACTCACTCTCCCATGTGGTCTCCTTTTTACCATTGTGAGGCAAGGTCATCATGGGCTGAGATGAGACTTTGAATTGAAGTTTTGGCGAAGGTAAATAGTGGTAATAGAATTGCCTTGGCCGACATCATTTATGAGTTCTTATGTAATAAATAGGTTGTTTATGATGATATAGATGATTTTGTGAATTTAGTCATGTATAAAATAATCCTTCATATTTAGGAATGGTGAATATAGATGTAGTATGTAAGAGATGATTTAATGTGTACTAGAAGGATTGAAATTGAATGATGAACGTTGATGATTGTGATAGTTGGGAAAAGATCCCCGAATGTATATGTATATATTTATAATTGTGTCTTAGGCAAAGCATGTGTAAGTTGTGAGTGAATTAGACGAGCTTATTTCAGTAGGTATATGTCGGGTATTTGTATGCTTTGCCGAGCCTTTTCTCATATCGTCATATATGGGACTAGGCGTTTGCTCGGTATAGACATTCTTCTTCCGCTGTAAACTCTATTATTTTTACATACCGTTATGGGCATTTTAGCTATCGATCCATTTTTAGTTTATTAAATTGTACGCTTCGGTTTTCTATGATTCGGGTTTTGATGTAATCGTTGAGGGTTTTCAAATGCGAAAAATTTACCTGCACTTTTATTAATTATTATCTTGGTTACATCGGGATCTGAGTCTGGAAAACCGGGGTGTTACAGAGGTAGTATCAGAGCGTGGTCTGCTCTGTATAGAATTGACATTGTAGATGATTGGAGCACAATTACTCAATAGTGAGACATTTTTGGTGATCCTTGGAGTGTGATGCTCATTGTCGAAATATGGATGCTCTATATAGACCTAAGAGTGGTAACTATCTAGAGGATGATGATATGTTGAAGTATTGATTGCCCTATATGGATTATGAATGACTAGTTATCTAAGAATTATGAATCAACTATAAGGGCATTACTGCTTATCGAGGATTCTTTGTGAGTGATTGTCCATGTTATGATTGATGTTATGGGAGTATACCCTTTATCATTGAGGTTGTATGATGCACTTGTGGAGCATAGTTGCTTATTGAAAAACTTAATGAAATCATGAGATTGAATACGAGTGAATGAATTTCCTCAATATATGATTAATGTATTTATTGTGTAAGTCCGGCCAAGCTCCTTACCCTATTACCTTCAAAATGACGAATACATTGTTATTGTGCATTGATGTTGATGTATAGAATACATATTGATTTGATGATGGATCCATGTTGAATGTTGATCATGGAAAGGAAATATTAGAATTGATAAATGTGAGATATAAAATATGAATTGATATGATGATGGATTTATGCCATGTGTTGATCATGGATAGGGAGTATTGAGAAATGAATTGACATGGTGGTAGACCATGGATTTTGAAACCATGAAATATGTAATGAAATTAAATTGTTGGTTAGGTCTCTTACATGCATTACGCTTGTAACGTCTAGCCAAGGAATGTTTGTTAAATAAAAGGGAACTCACATGCTTGAGTTGATTAAATGAATGATATTGAAGGAATCCCCTGGTGTGGTATGTTTGAATTCAAATGATCAGTTGTGCCATTTGTATGGGATGAATTTTATATCCTTTGGCACAATAACCCTATATGTTATATGATATAAGTGATTTGTTGTACCTCCCTAGATTGGGAACTTGAATATGTGATAAGTGATTAGATGTGAAATTGCGTACGTGTTAGATTGGGGTTATGATTTGATTTTATGTATGTGAGCACCGAGGGAATGATTTAATTAATTGTGACCAACTAGGTGTGGTGACCCCCGGTTGATTTGATACGATCTTGCATGATCAAACCTTATGGATGATTGATTTAATTGACCCTATGGTGGTCTAGACTCTATGTTGTTTTTATGAGCCATATCTAATGATGTTGTGGGGTATGGGAGTATTCCTGGATGGGTACTAGGTAACCCTTAGAGTTCCCAAGTCTAGTGATTGATCGAAGTTTGTGAATAGTTGGGCCATAACGAAATTAATTGAGAAATACGTTGTTGAAGCTAAAGCCGGTATGTAATGGAATGCGAATAATGAATGCAACCCCGATGATTGATGAATAATAATGTTGAATTTGGGGTATGATTGGTATTGGCTATGGTGTACGTGATTTTATGGTATGACTTGGGGCTAAATTGTATACCTTTGATGTTGTGATTATGACAATAGCTATGGATTATGATATGACATAGGGATGACATGCATGATTATGAGTCGGTAAATGGAAATTTGATCATGTTATTACCTCCATTTTTAATTGAAAGGTGCTATATTGAGGGTAGAAACCCTGTAGATATGTACTGTGATATGAATTATACATCTAATTTATGAGCTTTGGTTGTGATTTATGAGAAGAATCCCTAATGTGAAAGCTTATTATACGATTGAGAAGAGTTTGGTGAATCTTTTATGGCTCGAATTGAATTATAGCCAACAATATGTAAGTAAGACAAGAACTTTAGGTTATTTGACCATGGTTTTAGATGGATGAAGCCTGAAGATAGGGTATTTAACTTGTGATGAATTGAAAATCTATGGTTGACACACCAACATATGGTAATATTAATTAAGATTGATGATTAGTAGGGCATGATGGATGCCAAATTAGTTGTAGAATGACGACGAGATATGAATATGTTGACTAGAGACTTGTGAAAATTATTACTAAGTTGATGTGAATTGATGATTATTAGGAAATGTGTGACCGATGTGAGCAATGGGAATACGAAGTACTGGTTTCGATATGGCCTTACATGCCATAGGCATTGTGGCAACATGCACTTATGCGCCGCCTTCATGTGTTTGTGTTAACCACTACGGGATTGGGACGCCTTCCTGTATGTCGGATGTAGCAACACGTAGGCCGGGCAGGTGTAGGGATTTTAACTGCTTATGGTGAATGTATTGAGCCTATCTGGACGTACTGAGTATGAACATGTGAGCTCTGTTGGATAAGTTATAATTGATGACATATGACACACTTTGATGTGGAAATTTTATGTTAAGAATGATGAAGTGATGATGAACATGTCTTGATGGACTTTGGGAAGTTCGATGTTATTTTATAGTGTCATCGAACCTTGTTGATGTGTGGCCTGAGGTATGGCCTTGCGATATGTATATCGATGCTAAACTTCGAGGACGAAGTTCTTTTTAGGTGGGGTGGATTGTAACATCCTGAATTTTATAAAAAAATAATTAAATAGAAAGAATAAATATTGAATGATTATAAATGGGTTAATAAATATCCCAAAAATATTAAAATGATTAAATTGAGATTTAAAAGAATTATTTATGATTTATTGGGACTTTAAGAGTTAAAATTATACCCGATTAGAATACGGGTGTCAGACCAAGTATCTCCGATTGAGATGCCGTTGGTTAGGGCTATTAAGAATATTATTGGAAACCCGAATATGTCTTCAGAATAATTTTTGGAATTAGTGTTGAGCCCGAACGGAGACCCTGTATGTTATAAAACGGTAAAACTTAATGAGGGGATTAAGTTAAAAACCCAAACTCCTTCTTTCCCCTCCCATTCTCGGCAGCTTCGCTTCTCTCCCTCTCAACATTTCATTTCCTCCTCCTTCTCCATCCCTTCTCTTGTTAAAAGTGACCAACACCACCCATGACCATTTCCACCTAAAATTAAGAGGATCCCTTGGGTTTATGAAGCTTACATTGGACATGGAGGCAAGCATGGCTCATCTTCTCTTCTCTCCCTCTTATTTTCATTTTGGAGCTTAAGCTTGGATGAGAGGTATGATTTTTGACCACCCATGGTTTTTATTGATAGTTTTTGGAGTTATTGAAGTGTTATGATGGGAGGTTAGATGTTGTTTTGATGAATGGTGGTATGTGGAATCAAACCCTAGGTTAGAAAAATTATTAGGGTATTGAATGAAGCCATTAATATAGAAAACCCTAAGGTGGGGTGGCTTAAATGCAAGCTTTTATGAGCATTTAATGTGGTATTTAAGATTAATGTTGAAAGGTGATGAGAAATTAATAAGTATTTATGATGGTGGTTGTAACACCCTAATTTTAATAAATAATAAACCCAAAAACAGGGAAAATGTTTCCACAAAAACAACCACTGGACGATTGGCATAGAAAAAGGAAGAGGAAGGCAAGGGAAAATAAGGAACACTCATACGTATAGCAATCAGCGGATCAGAAATCAGCGGAGCACAGCAGCTTAAAATGGTCCAATCAGTACCCCCTTCGCTCAAGCGAGGTCCAACGCCGCCTGAGCGAAATATAACAATGCAACAGCGGAAAAAGGAGATGCTCAAGCGAAGCCCAACACCAGCACCCACTCGCTTGGCGAAGTACCATTCACTTAAGCGAACATCTCAGAAGCCTACCATGCACGCACACTCGCTGGAGCTAAGTCAAATTCGCTGGGGCGGACACAGGTGCAAGGTAATTTCTCACTTGGATTTGGAACATATGATCACCCGGTAAATCATCACGCTCATACTTCACTCGGGAATCTACACAGCTCCTCATATCATTCATACAGGTCACAAGTATAAACCACTCGGGAAATGGCTCCCCCAATTCTGCCACTCGGAATCCAGAACTCTTTCTCACTCAGAATATATCCTAATCAAACATCGCTCGACGCATTCCAACCTTAACACAATCGGGTCACATACCAATTCACTATTCGGGATACATTCACGCATTCACTCGGGAAATCAGATAGTTAAGTCCCACTCGGACTTATTCAAAACTCAACCAGTCGGTATACCGATCCTCACTCACTCGGATTTTACATCATTCACTCGGATTACCAATACCTTACACTTAAGATCCATTCCACTCTAAACCACTACTCTAACTCCTCTCTCAAAAGGGGATCACCCAAGGTTTTCACTCGGAAATACAAGCTCTTCCTCGCTTGGGTTTACCTATACTTTTCACACGGAATCACTCAGCGTTTTCACTTCAGAAAAGCCATCCAGTAATCCTCACTCGGAACCATCAACTTAACATTATACCTTTACCATTATTTACAGATACGTACAAGCGACACCATGCCTATACTTATCAAATCAATCTTTATAAATAAATATGTTTAGTCATTTTACAAGAGAGGAGGCCAAGGCTACACCGACTGAACATAATAAACGCATTACGAGCACTCAACAGTCAGAGTACACCACACTCGGACTTGAGGCCCTATCATCGTTTCCGAGTCAAACCTGTACACACTGAAAAATGGTGTAGGGGTGAGCATCTTAAATATTAAATGATAGATACTGACTCGGATTGTCCCACAGATATGCAACAATATATATATATATATACACAATTATACAAGGCAATAGTTTAAGTCAGGACAATACCAATCAACTAGGATACACATGGGCCCTTACCGATCAGAATCCACCAGTTATCACTCGGCCTTATGCACGTATCAATTCAATAACATTAACATACATCAATTAGTGACATAATACTGCCCATGAATCAGAATGCACATATTGAACATTTCTCAATCGGAATTCAACAATTCTCACTCGGCTATATATATACAACTTTTCAATAACATTAACATGCATTCATAGAACATATTCCAATCAGCATCCGCAGCATATGCACACAGAATATTTCACTCGGTTATATACATTCATCATCCCATTAACATCATCACATGCATAATCAATTCCAAACAACATCAGCAGCTAATATACACAGATTGTTTCACTCGGTTTCGCATTCGTGTGTAATGGGTTTTGACGTTGCAACGTAGTCTCCCAGCCTTTTTATACATAGCTCTCAGCTATCAATTCAGCTCCAAGCTGCTTGGCCGTTTTACAGGTACCCAACCGTTTGCCCACAAGGTGACACCAACGCTCTCAGCGCCAACGGAGGTGTTCACGGGCATCCCGAGTCCCACTCAAAGGCTACCTTGAGTCCCACTCAGAAGGATTTCACAGCGTCCAACGCTTTTATATAACCGATGGTAGGGTCCCACACTACGTGCTCCAAGCACAAACGTATCCAATACGCCACACGCGGATTCATCACACAACACAGAGTTCATATACACAGCCATTCACTCAGCATTACATGCATCACATGCAGTCGGCATTATACATCATCAGAACTCAAATAGCATATGCATCTCATGCAATCGGCATTAGGCATTATCAGCACTTAACAACACGTGCATTACATGCAGTCGGTATTGGACACTAACAGATTCACTAAATCCACATTCTCACACATGCAGTCAGCATTTCAAGCTCATAGTAACTTGCACATCACATAGACTACACGACAATCATCAACCGCACTGCAACACATTCTTTTCATATGATCATGCAATATCCTCAAGGCTATTAACATGCATTTCACAGACGGAATCAAACATGCATCACTCAACACCAAATCACCATGCATTCGGTACCACATACTTATCATGCAAGTAAACATAGAATCGGTCACAAAGTCAGTAAACCATTGACACCCGTAACCTGTTCATAACCCATGCATTTAAGATAGAAGATACCCCCTACCTGGACTAAAGCTTTCGGTCGGTCAACACGACACTCGGTTCCAGAGGAACACTGAGTCATTCTTAGTACATCTACATGCAAGAGCAGGGGAGGCCATTCGAGTCTCTGAGACACCCAGCTCCCGGTTCGCTCCCTGGAGTGGCTCCATCACAACGTTGTGAACACTCCAACCATCTTGAAGCTCCTCGTAGTGCAGATCTCCACGGAGACTTGGCAGCTTCGAGCAAGGAAGAAAGAAGGAGGGAAGTCGATGAAGGGAAATAAAAGAACAGGGGAGGAGTAGCGTGGAAGGAGATGGGTTGCATGCAGAGGGAATGCACACCCTCACCCTCTCTGACTCGTTAAGAAAGGAAGGAGGACTCCGATTCCTCAGCCATCACTGTTGCGAGCTCACGGGAACAGAGAGCAGAGAAGAAGGAAGAAGTAGAGAAAGAGAGTGAAGAGCGAAGAAGAAAAGAAGAGAAACAGAAAGAAGGGAAGTCTAAAGGGAAAGAATGAATGATAGTGTATCCATATATGCATGCACGGAGAGAAGGGAAGAGTGGGGTGGGAAGTCGTGCACAGCAGCAGCCCCCACACGTGTCATACGCACATAGTCACAACTAATCAGCTATTGACAACTAATCCAACTCAATCAGCCTTTGTTTCCTTAAGTTAGATTAATTAAACCAATTTTAATTAATAAATAATTTTCCCCACTTAGCAATTATCATTTTAGTGATTTATTTTCATTCAGCAATTAATTATTAAATCGGGATGTTACAGTTCTCCCCCTCTCAAAAGAATTTCGTCCTCGAAATACGATCGATAACTTACCCTAAATAAATAACTCAGAAAATTGGTCTCTCACTCACCCGACTGTGCTTTCACAAGCGTTCAGCGATCGGACTACCATTTCGCTCAGAAAAGATTCACCCTCAAGCGGTTTACCGACCGCACCACAATTTCAGTCGGCAAAACATAAAAGTCAGGCCCTACCAGATTACAACCTCATCACAGAATTTAATATACTCGGGGATTCAATTTCTAAAACGTACAGTTTCCTTTATTTAACTCAGCCAATTCATCATAAGCAGTGGTACTTCGTAATTTCTTGGCCGCTCGGTCTTATACTCACGACACAGATCGGCGTATTTACACCTTCGGGTTCCCTGACTCAAATGAGTCACTCGGCACAACCATAACTCATACAGAGTACAGACTTAAAATTGTATCACATGAGACACATTACGGAGGTTAATCAACCAGTTGGGAATAATCTAATCGGCAAACAACATCACCGACTCCCAATAATACTCACTCCTGACCAATTTCTCTCGGATCAAACCCTCAGGTTTCAAAACCTGATCACAAAATCTCTCTCTTACACCAAAGGGAACACTCAAGGAATTTTCCATGTGTTTCAATTAGCACAATTTACCCGGATTTACTTCGCATATGCACTACACTAAATTTTGAAATCTTAGATTCCTACCCATGCTTTCGGCTAATTCCATGCTTTCATCCTGAGAATTTCACTCGGTCCTCTTACACAAAACATCATTCAGGGTTCAAGGGTAATTTTCACCCGGAAATCCTTCCACTTACCAGAAATTCACTCGTAATTCGAGCCTACTTCGAAATAAAACCTGAGTTCAAGCTCAGCAGTCCCAATCACTGACCTGAGTACGACTTCATTTAAATCCTTCACTCGGATATCTATTCCCCTCGGAGACCATTCACTTGGAAACTTACTCACTCGGAATCTCATTTTCCCGACCAAAAGAACTTTTCTCCTGGAAGATCACTCGGTTGGACATCACATGGGTATTAGGAATTCTACACTCGATATCTTCCTACTCAGACTTGTTCCACATGGTACCATTCTACTCAGAGGTGATACACTCCGAGTCAGATCACTCGAATCATACCCTACTCAGAATGCTACGCTTGGACACTATTCCCTTAACTTAGTAATGATCCTCTCTATAAGGTTCTACTCGGAACACCATAATTTTCACTCAGCAGTTCATTCTCACAAGGACTTCACTTGGAATTGTCTCCACTCTTACACACTCGGAATATACTAACCTTTCCCGAGTAATTCTTCACCTCACAATTTAGTTTGGCTCAAATTCCTGGTTTCCCCATTTAACTCACAGTATCAATCAGTTAACCTTATAAAACTCCACTTCAGTGACAGATTTGATCACCCCTCTTGTTTTAATAACTAATCATCGTCTTAGAAGCCAATCTATACCCAACAGCCTCTCATCCTTTCGGAAGCAAACCCATCAAGGTTAAACAAACCCTCTATCCTCAATTGATACATAACCACTTATTTATTCACTTAATACAACTCTCTTCTTCACTCAAAGCAGTTCGATAGACTCACCATCACCATAAGCAGCTACAGCCTCACTTGCCCGACTTATGAATTGCTGCATCCAACTTATAGGATGACGTCTCATTCCTATAGGGTTGCAATAATTACATAGTCACTGCAACGTGTACGTTGCCATAATACCTATGGCAGGAAGAGTCATCTCAGAACAGCATGCCTCACTCCGACCAGACTCACTCAACTAATACTAATTCACACGATAATTAATGGCAGTTCACACACACATTATAAGCAATACATCTACATCAATATCATCATTATACATCACATAGGGTACATCACGCAATCAACGATCATGAAAATTATTTATCACTTCTGTAAAATAGTATGATGGCAATACAAAAATCGGCTTCTAGCCACACCGAGTAAATATTTCCTCTAAATCTTATTCATCACAAACCATGGCTTAGATTAAATTCTCAATTCTCAGTAATATGATAACATCACTCACTCGGGTACATGCAATTCAATCAGAATTAAGTAATTCATAATCACATATTGCACTCAACAATAGCATCAATACATATGTACTCCTCCAATCGGGTTTACCCAAACTAATTCCCAACTATGTTAAGGATTTCATTCACAATACTATATCCACACATTCATATAATTCACGTTGAGTTCAATGCCAATCATAAGCGTGTACACAGACATTCAATCAGAAATTGCACAATAACATACATTCTCAATCATAACATCACATTACACTCGGCCACAGCGTCAATGCATACATATTCATTCAGTCGGACTCACTCATACAACATCATCTAGTCGGAATTTGCTCAAATCATTCAATCCATGCGAATCATGTTAGTCTCAATAATAATGCTCTTACACACATGCATGCGGATCTGACTTACCAGGTGCGTCCCACGTAGCCCTCAATAGGTCACAATCGTTTCAACACAATATATAGATTCACTCAGAATTTCATGGTTTCATCACAGCATCACAGGCGTTTGTCATAGTAACTCACAACAGTAAACAGAGTAACAATACTACAGCACATCCTCTCGGTATTTTATAATGAAGGCAACATGCATTTCAACACAACATCACAATGGAATCAACAGGTCAGCTCACATATCATGCATTCGGAAATCATCATGGCATTCTCATTCATATACATTTTAACATGAAACTGCAAACAGAACTAAGAGAATCATCCCCTTTTTAACTCACGCACTCGGCAATAATGGTAACACTCTTATTTGCAAGCATTCAGTCGGCATTCGCAAAAATATTAACATGCACTCATGGACGGAGTCACACAACACTAAACAGTTTACAAATACCACAATCTGGGAGTTGCAGGCACATTTACTTACTCACAGCACAACTACTAACACATTTCACACATCACATGATAATTATTCAAGCCTCAATGAGTTACTACACAATTGCTTTACTCGGCTCAACACTCGCAGGAGCAATAAATTATTAGACTTAGAATTCCTAAGGGGTCACTATTTATCCAGTATCCCACGATGGGCACCTCAATATATTCAAATATTATTATAAGGTCTAATACTATTCACTCAGTCTTCACACACTAAAACCGAGACAGTATCCAAGTCAAACAGATATACTATTTCATATTCATTCATTCATGATCATGACTAATCAACTGGGTCACTACACCTATTGGTCCAGCATCTAGTCCATCAAACAGGGAAAATTTTTCCATAAAAACAGCCACTGGACGATCGGCATAGAAAACGGAAGAGGAAGGCAAGGGAAAATAAGGAACACTCATACGCATAGCAATCAGCGGAGCATAGCAGCTTAAACCGGTCCAATCAGTACCCCCTTCGCTCAAGCGAGGTCCAACGCCGCCTGAGCGAAATATGACAATGCAACAATGGAAAAAGGAGATGCTCAAGCGAAGCCCAACACCAGCACCCACTCACTCGGTGAAGTACCATTCGCTTAAGCGAACATCTCAGAAGCCTACCATGCACGCACACTCGCTGGAGCTAAGTCTAATTCGCTGGGGCGGACACAGGTGCAAGGTAATTTCTCACTTGGATTTGGAACATATGATCACCCGGTAAATCATCACGCTCATACTTCACTCGGGAATCCACACAGCTCCTCATATCATTCATACAGGTCACAAGTTTAAACCACTCGGGAAATGGCTCCCCCAATTCTGCCACTCGGAATCCAGAACTCTTTCTCACTCAGAATATATCCTAATCAAACATCGCTCGACGCATTCCAACCTTAACACAATTGGGTCACATACCAATTCACTATTCGGGATACATTCACGCATTCACTCGGGAAATCAGATAGTTAAGTCCCACTCAAACTGATTCAAAACTCAACCAGTCGGTATACCGATCCTCACTCACTCGGATTTTACATCATTCACTCAGATTACCAATACCTTACACTTAGGATCCATTCCACTCTAAACCACTACTCTAACTCCTCTCTCAGAAGAGGATCACCCAAGGTTTTCACTCGGAAATACAAGCTCTTCCTCGCTCGGGTTTACCTATACTTTTCACACGGAATCACTCAGCGTTTTCACTTCGGAAAAGCCACCCAGTAATCCTCACTCGGAACCATCAACTTAACATTATACCTTTACCATTATTTACAGATCCGTACAAGCGACACCATGCCTATACTTATCAAATCAATCTTTATAAATAAATATGTTTAGTCATTTTACAAGAGAGCCGGCTAAGGCTACACCGACTGAACATAATAAACGCATTACGAGCACTCAACAGTCAGAGTGCACCACACTCGAACTTGAGGCCCTATCATCGTTTCCGAGTCCGACCTGCACACACTGAAAAATGGTGTAGGGGTAAGCATCTTAAATATTAAATGATAGATAAGGAAGGAGGACTTTGATTCCTCAGCCACTACTGTTGCGAGCTCACAGGAACAGAGAGTAGAGAAGAAGGAAGAAGTAGTAATGTAGACATACCCAAGGAAGACCCTCGCATTACATTGGAGAAAGGACTTGAGGCATATAGAGGTCCCCTCACAAGGGAAAGACCAAACGGGCCAAAGAGAGCATCCATAAAGCCCTTTTCTCTTTTCTCTCTTCTAGTGGGCCTAAGCCCAATAAGGAACCTATGAGGATCTATGTGTACTTTACTTGTAATATACTTCCTAAATAGTTTCTCTAGGCTTATAGGATAGCTTTGGGCCTTACAAGGTCAAATGGGCCACTTTTGGGCCTTGTACTTTCCCTTTTGGGCCATGTATAGGCCATTTGTTCATCTTTTCTCTTAATGGGCCTTGGATCCATGACCAAGCCCATCTAGCTAGTCCTTGGCCGAAATTCTCCATGGCCTATATAAGGGCTTCTCCTTTTGTAATCAAGCACCATTAATTCATTTGCAAAATTTGAGAGCACTTAAGTGTTTCCTAGTGAGAGATTCTCCTCCTTCTCTCTAGAATTTGAGAGCTCTCTCAAGCTCTTATCCAAGGGGTTTCTCCCTCCCTTGGTGGTGAGTGGAGTTATCTTCCTCCACCCTAGGAAGTGGCCTCCAACCTTTCCCTCTCCTCTTTTCCAAGCCTTCCTCCATTGTCCACCTTCTCTCCTTCTATTTCCACTCTCTTCTCCTTTGTTTTGGCGACACATTCCTCTAGCTTAGGCTTAGATTTTTCGGTTTCTTTGCCTTGAAGAAGAAGAGTTCTCAAGCTTACTTTGAAGGAAGATAGGAGAAAGAACCCTAGATCCATCTCTCTTCAAGAAAGTGCATGAAGAGCCTACATCATGTGGTATCATTGAGCCTTGGGAGGTTCTTTTCTTCTTCTCTTCCATTTTAATTTTCGGTTTTCACTTCTTTTGCTGGCTGGAATTCTGTTTCTTAGTCATTCATATGCCTTATTAATGCCATGTTAGCATAGAAAAAAATCATAAAAAGTCTTGGTTCTTTTGAGTTTTTGTGATAGTTTCTTTGTGGTTTCAATCTTTGCATCTTGTAATGGTCATTTTCGGTTAGCAATTGTTACCATTCTGTTTTGGTCTCTAAAATTTCAGAATTGGTACATGTTAAATTCGGTTTTTAGGTGGTTAGGTAGTTGTTACATGTTAGTTAATTGTTAGTTGTTAGTTAGAGCCAATTTAGGAAGTTAGTTAGGTGCCATGTGGAACCTTTTCTAGAGTTCTAGGAAGTTAATTGCTTCTCCCTTTTTAGTGTGCAAACCGTGTGGATTAGGGGCAATTCAAGCATCTTGATTAGCTCCTACAAAGGTTCCATTCTAGTGTTAGGAGGTCTCACATTCAAGACACTCTAAAGTCAACTCAATTTTTAGGATTGTTAGTTTCTATTCTTAGTTTGATTCTAGGTTTAATTTTGTTGCACTATTAGGATATCTCTTTTACATTCCTATTTTCATCTTGCTTGCATCAAAATACAAAACTTGTCAAAAAGAATTTTAGTCACCTCCTATACTGCAATTTAGGAGAAGGTTGCATAATTTGCCTTAAGCAAGAAGCATTAATTGAACTTGTTAGTAACATTTGTGCATTTCGGTTTTGGTATTATAAACTTGGTGTTGTTATCTTAAAATTTTGAGAGGCAAAAGAAAAGTATCAAAAGAAAAGAAAAGTATCAAAAGAAAAGAAAAGTACCAAAGAAGAAAAAAAGAGTGTTAAAGAGAAAGCCTCATTACAAAGTTGAATTTGAGACACCAAACATCATCACCAAATTTCGAAAGAAAAGTATTTCATTACTTGACATTTCTAAGACTTGTTCATTAAGACTTCTTTGCTTATTCTTGCAACTCTAGAGTTTCTAGGCTAGGTTATACCTTAAACTTTGTTTCTTGCATTTGTTTGCTTGTTTGTCTTGTTTTGTCAATTTCAATTCTATTCCAAGTTAGCTTTCATTCTTTTAAACTTTTATTTGTTTTTAGAGTCTTGTCATTCCAAGTTAACTTTTGAACCTTCATTCTATTCCATTTGAGTAGCCATTATTTCTTAAGCCTTTTTAGTTTGTCATTTTTGCTTCTTAAAGTTTTGTCTTGAGTTTGTATTCTTTTGGACTTCTAAGATCACTCCATTTCGCCATTAAGTGAGGGTAGCATATTGAAACACTTGAGATTGGTGTGGAAATTGATTGAGCTTGATAATCTCTAAGAGAAGGCATACACTTGAGAGATACACTTTTGAGAGTTTTAAAGTTTTCTTTGTGATTTCCATTAACCAAATCTTGTTTGGAGTTGTTGTCTTGTTTTTTTGCTAGGTAAAGTTGGAGCTTATACATCAAGAAGGACTTGTGAAGACACTTGTAAAGGAGGCAAAAGCTTTGTAACTAGTAGATATTAGGCAAAGTTTTTCAATTCTTAGGCTTTGTGTAGTAGGATTTTGTCTTGTATTTTGGACACAACAAGGACATTGGACTTTTTTGGACATTATAACTTTCCTTTTGCTTAGTAAATTTTGAATTAGGATAGTGCATGTGCATTTGTTTGTTAACTACTTTTAGTTAATTGGTTAGAGTTAGTTAGATGTTACAACTATAATTAGTTAGTTAGTTGGTAGTTAGTTGAGTGTCTTAACTAATTGGTTAGTGGTTAGAACTAATTCTAGTTGTCATAACTAATTGTTAGTTGAGTTAACTAATACATAACCGAATTAGTTGGGTAGTTATAGTGGTTAGACTTTGTTACAACCTCCATAACTAATTAACTACTTTTGGTTAGGGTTGTTAAGACTTAGTTAGTTAGTTGAACTAATTTTGTTAGGTTAATGATGAGTGCTTATTTTATGATTAAATTCATGGCTCAATTAGAACTATTCTTTTGAATAACTTAACAAAATTAATAAATAATTGAGCATGATTTTGAGTATAAAGGAAGTATTAAGGAAAGAAGCTTCAAATCTGAAAATCAGGAACAACTTGTCAAAAGCCTTGAAGAAACCAAGAGCATCAAGCAAAGGACACTTGAGCGTGGTACACTTCACGCCTGAGCGTGGAAGCCACGTTGCCCATGCACCCAAGTGAAACAAGGAACTCACCAACAGCCCTTCACGCTTGAGCGTGAGCCCGAGCTCGCTCAAGCGTGACTTCATGCATGACTGACGCTCAAGCGTGGCACCAAGAAGCTTAAAGCGTGACTGAAATGGAAGAAGGAACAGCATCAGGTCATCTCACGCTCAAGCGTGAGCAGGAGCCGCTTGGGCGTGACCTCGATCCCGCTTGAGCGTGGCTTGAGCGTGGAACACATCTGTGGGGATAGAGGAGCTCGCTTAAAGCGTAACATGCCCAGCTTGAAGCGAAGGATCAAGCATATGCTGAACAAAGGAACCACGCTTAGGCGTAGACAAGGAAGCTCAAGCGCAAGACTATTAAAAAGCTTCAGAGCCCTTCACGCTTGAGCGTGACCATCAAGCTCAAGCGTGACTCACACAGCGTGGGCTCCTTAATTCTTTATTCACCCGTAATGCGATGCAAACTCATCCACTTTCTGCTGTTTCCACCAGTCTCTGAAAGATGCCGCATGGGTTCTACGCAAGTGGGTAAGAGAAGCTGAGCCAAAAACTCCTATAAAGCAAGCTGCAAACAGGGCATCAGGATCATCAATCTTCTATCATCTGATACATCAGATTCATCCTCTGTATTTTCATACTTTCCATTTTCTGTATTCATTCCTTTGATGGTGAAAATGCAAGGCATGAGTAACTAATCTCCCTTATGGGATTGGCTGTAATCCATTCAACACTGAAGTAATGCTGTTGTAAGTTTTTATTGAGTAATGAGATTTGATAAGTTTCTGTATTTCCTTCTGCGTTTAATGCCTGAAAGTACTTGATCACTATTTTCTTGTTCTAAGTTTTCTTGAGTATGCTGGGAAGTGACTTTTGAAAGCAGACCCTGAAAGAAGTACTTGTTGTGAGTAGGTAGCCAGGGATGGCGTCTAACGCAATAAACGTCAAAACAATCGATCGATAATGCTGGAATGGTTTCCAAAGTGACTGAGGGATCAGCGGTTTAGAAATCATTCTTATGAACTTTGTAGTCGAGGGATCGATGCAAATGACTTTGATTGTGACGTAGAACTTATCTTTTCGATTTACTTATATGGAAACTTATGCAGCTTACAGAGGTGAAGATGTGATGAAGCCAATCCCTGTTTTACAAAACTGATTTTTCCAACATCATTTACTGTTATATTTTGCAGAGTGCTATCCTCTGTTATTTTGTTACTTACTGTTTTTCATTCAGCAACATTCACAACAAATCAAAACTGAAACTTTCTGCCTAATCAATTCAAACTAAGATCTTCATTCTAGCACCTCCTCAGTGGAACGACAACTATACTATATTACAACTTCTGTGTTTAAACTTGGCACATCCATTTCATTGAGTTCATATTATACAAACTTGATTCTCTTTCAGTAAACTCAATATAAGCAAAACATTTACCAAGTTTTGGCGCCGCAGCCGGGGAGGTGATTTAAGCTTGAATATTTTAGCATTGAATTGACAAGACAGTGTAAATAAACTTGTTTGTAATTTGTTTTTATTTTTCAGTAACCTTGCTACTTTGAGTTCTTGATTTATGATCTTGAGAAGACAGGGTACAAAAGAACAGCTTGCATTTGATCCTGAGATAGATAGGTTCCTCAAGAAAATCAAGAAAGCAAAGAAGAACTTCCACGTAGGACAAACTTCCTCTGTTACAATGGAGGACAACAGCAACAATCAAAATCCACCAAGGAGAACACTTGGAGATTACACATTGCAACAAGGACCTAGACACTACTCAAGCATTGCTATACCAAATACAATCAGGGCTATAGAAATGAAACCTGCTTTCCTTAGTTTAATTAGTTCCCATCAATTTCATGGAATGTCCAGTGAAGATCCTTACACTCACTTGGCAACATTCTATGAATTGGTAGGAACAATGGGATTTGAACAGGAAGTAATTGAGGCAGCATACCTAAGATTGTTTCCTTTTTCTCTTGCAGGAAAAGCCAAAGAATGGCTCCAGTCACACCCAAATCAAAGCTTGAACAGCTGGGAGACAGTGGAGGAAAAATTCCTACACAGATTCTTCCCACCATCCAGATTCATCAAGGCTAAATCAGATATCACAACATTTAAACAAAGCCATGATGAACCCTTTTGTGAAGCATGGGAACGCTTCAAATCTCTCCTCAGGAGATGCCCAAACCATGGACTGGAAGATATTGCCCAATTGAATATCTTTTACAGTGGTTTAAAGGGTGATACTAAAATGATTTTGGATGCAGCAGCTGGAGGAACCATGATGACAGTGGATGCAGAACAAGCTACAAGGATCATTGAAGCATTATCATCCACAGATTACCAGGCTCAGCATGACAGAACACAAATCCAAAAGAAGGGAGTGTTGGAACTTAATACAACAGATGCCATTTTGGCTCAAAATAAGATTTTGACACAACAAATTGAAGTTCTCACACAGCAAATGGCAAAACTCCCGCAACAACTGCATGCTGTACAGTCCTCTACAGGAAACCAACAAGCACAAATGAGATGTGACTTTTGTGGAGGAGAACATCAGAATAGACACTGCCAAGGAGAACAAGGAGACCAATCCATCCTCTATATGAATAACCAAGGTAAGCAAAGTAATTTCAATAACAATACTTACCCCAATAATTTTTCACAGGGATGGAGGAATAGTCAAAATGGTGGATGGAAGCAAGAAGCAAGCACATCCAACAGACAGCAACCTTATCAACAAGGTCCTTCATTGACAGAAAGGACATCAAAACTAGAGGACACTCTAGAAAAATTCATGCAGGTCTCAATCACCAACCAAAAGAACACTGATGCTTCGATAAGAAACCTGGAGACACAAGTGGGGCAATTGGCTCGCCAAATTGCAGAGCATCACAACTCTCAATTTGGAGCTAATACACACCCAAATCCAAAGGAGCAATGCAAAGCAATCACAACAAGAAGTGGAAAGGTCATTGGACAAAAAGAGAATGACAAGGTGGAAGAAAAAGTAGAAAAAGAAAAAGAAACAGAAGAGGAAGTTAGTGAAAAGAAGAATAATGATATGAAGAAGGAAGTTGAAAAAGAAAAAAAGAAAGAAATAAAAGAGGGGAAGAAGAAGGTGGACGACCCAACACCACAACTGAAGAGCTTGCCGTATCCAAAGAACCCTTCAAAAATGGACAAGGAAAGGCAATTTGCAAGATTTATGGATATCTTCAAAAGGTTACAAATAAACATACCTTTTGTGGAAGCCATGGAGCAAATGCCAACTTACGCTAAATTTATGAAGGAGCTGTTAACAAAGAAGAAGAGATTTTCTGAAGAAACAGTGGAGCTTGCAGCAGGCTGCAGTGCCATCATTCAAAAGGCACTGCCACAAAAAACAAAAGACCCCGGAAGTTTCACAATCCCAGTAACTATTGGTACTCTACCAGTAGGAAAAGCACTCTTGGATTTGGGAGCAAGCATTAATCTAATGCCTCTCTCAATGGTGAAAAAAATTGGAGATCTTGAGGTGAAGCCAACCCGGATGACCCTCCAGCTGGCGGATAGGTCTATGAAATTTCCATATGGCATAGCTGAAGATGTACTGGTAAGAGTTGACAAGTTTGTATTTCCTGTAGATTTTGTCATAATGGATATAGAAGAAGATGCAGAAGTACCTCTCATTTTGGGGAGACCCTTCATGAAGACTGCAAAAGTAATCATTGATGTGGATGACGGGAAGTTAAAAGTAAGAGTGCAAGATGAAGAAGTAAACTTCAACATGTTTGATGCAATGAAATACCCAAAAGACAAACAACAGTGCTTCAAAATTGACATTGAAGAAGAAGCCATCAGAGAACAAACCAACGAATGGTTCAACAGAGACCCACTAGAGAAGCTGAACATTGGAGCAATGGAGGAAGACAAGAAGGACAAGCAAGATACTCAAAAAGAAAGTCACTTTGAAAGGCTGTCTGAGGAAACAAAAGAAGTTGTCCCACCAAAAGTGGAGTTAAAAGCTTTACCTCCACACTTGAAATATGTCTTTCTTGATAATGATAACCAAAAACCTGTTATTATTAATAGGGAATTGACAGGTACAGAAGAGAAGCAGTTGATTCAAGTGTTAAAGGAACATTCAACAGCGATTGGATGGAGGCTGGAAGATTTGAAGGGAATAAGCCCAGCTTACTGCACTCATCACATTTACATGGAACAAGAATTCAAACCAATTGCTCAGCCACAGAGACGTTTGAACCCAACTATGAAGGAAGTGGTAAAAGGGGAGGTAACTAAATTACTAGAAGCTGGTATAATTTATCCTATTTCTGATAGCTCTTGGGTAAGTCCTGTGCAGGTTGTTCCAAAGAAAGGAGGAATCACTGTCATACAGAATGAGAAGCATGAATTGATCCCTACAAGAACAGTCACAGGATGGAGGATGTGTATCGATTACAGGAAACTAAACACTGCTACCCGGAAAGATCACTTCCCTCTACCCTTCATGGATCAAATGTTAGAAAGACTTGCAGGTCAAGCATACTACTGCTTCCTAGATGGATACTCAGGGTATAACCAGATCGCAGTTGCACCTGAGGATCAAGAAAAAACAGCATTCACATGTCCCTTTGGGGTATTTGCATACAGAAAAATGCCCTTCGGATTGTGCAATGCCCCTGCAACATTTCAAAGATGTATGCTTGCTATCTTCTCTGATTTGGTGGAAAAATGCATAGAGGTTTTCATGGATGATTTCTCTGTTTTTGGTTCATCATTTGATCAATGTTTGAATAATTTGACCATTGTGTTGAAAAGATGTGTAGACACCAATTTGGTTTTGAATTGGGAAAAATGTCACTTCATGGTGACTGAAGGCATTGTATTAGGACATCAAATCTCCAAAAGAGGTATTGAAGTGGACAAAGCAAAGGTAGAAGTAATCCAGAAATTGCCACCACCAGGAAATGCAAAAGGAGTCAGAAGCTTCTTGGGCCATGCAGGATTTTATAGAAGGTTCATCAAGGACTTCTCAAAAATTGCAAAGCCTTTGAGTAATCTCTTAAACAAAGACACTCCTTTTATTTTTGATGATTCTTGTTTACATGCCTTTGAAACTCTAAAGCATAAACTAACATGTGCACCTGTAATAGTTGCCCCTGATTGGGGACTAGATTTTGAAATAATGTGTGATGCCAGTGATTATGCTGTTGGGGCCGTATTAGGACAAAGAAAGGCTAAAATTTTTCATGTTATACACTATGCTAGTAAAGTTTTAAACCCTGCACAAACAAATTATGCAACAACAGAGAAAGAACTCTTAGCAATAGTGTTTGGCCTGGAAAAATTTAGACCTTATCTGATTGGTTCCAAGATTACTATTTTTACTGACCATGCTGCCATTAAATATCTGTTGAATAAGCCTGATTCTAAGCCCAGACTAATTAGATGGATCTTGCTAATGCAAGAATTCAACCTAGTAGTCAAAGACAAAAAGGGCAGCGAAAATTTCATTGCAGATCATTTGTCCCGACTTGTCAATCAGGAAGTCACACGGCTCCAACCTGAAGTGAAGGAAGAATTTCCTGATGAGAAGCTACTGATGATGAAAGAACGGCCATGGTTTGCAGACATGGCCAACTTTAAAGCTGCTGGAATGCTGCCTGATGACCTTTCATGGCAGCAGAAGAAGAAGTTTCTAAGGGATGCAAAGCAATTCATATGGGATGACCCCTACCTATTCAAACTTGGATCAGATCACATCTTGAGGAGATGTGTGTCCCAAGAGGAGGCTGAGAGCATCCTATGGCACTGTCACAGCTCACCCTATGGAGGACATTTCAATGGGGAAAGGACAGCAGCAAAGATCCTCCAATCAGGTTTTTATTGGCCCTCTTTGTTTAAAGATGCTAATGTTTTTGTGCAGCATTGTGAAGCATGTCAGAAGACAGGAAACATATCAAAAAGACATGAGATGCCCTTGACTGCCATCCTTGAAATAGAAGTCTTTGATTGCTGGGGCATCGATTTTACTGGGCCATTACCAATGTCATTCTCAAATGAGTACATAATTGTGGCAGTAGACTATGTCTCCAAGTGGGTGGAAGCCATGGCATGTACTAAAGCTGATGCCAAGACTGTCATCAAATTTCTTAAGAAACACATTTTCAGCAGGTTTGGCACCCCAAGAGTTTTAATAAGTGATGGAGGCTCTCATTTCTGCAACAGTCAACTCCAAAGATGCCTTGAACATTATGGAGTCAAGCACAAAGTAACTTCCCCTTACCATCCTCAAGCCAATGGCCAAGTGGAAGTATCCAACCAAGAAATTAAGAGGATACTTGAGAAGACAATCAGCCAAAGCAGAAAAGACTGGTCATTGAAGTTAGATGACGCTTTATGGGCCTATAGAACAGCATACAAGGCACCAACTGGATTTTCACCTTATCAATTGGTATATGGTAAAAATTGCCATCTTCCAGTGGAACTTGAACATAAAGCATTTTGGGCACTGAAAACCCTCAACTATGACCCAAAGGCATCAGCTGAAGAAAGGAAGATTCAGATGCACAAGTTGGAAGAATGGAGGAATCATGCCTATGACTCATCCAGGATCTATAAAGAGAAAATGAAGGTTTACCATGATAGACACATCATGAAAAAAAGTTTTCACCAGGGACAATCTGTTCTTCTTTTCAACTCAAGGATGAAATTATTCCCAGGAAAACTCAAGTCTAAATGGTCAGGACCCTTTATTGTCAGGGAGGTGAAACCTTATGGAGCTATTGAGTTGCAAGATCCAAAATCTGAAAGAACTTGGGTCGTGAACGGACAGAGAATAAAGCCCTATTTAGGGGGAGAAGTGGAGAAGGTTGCCACTGATATCCTGCTAAAAGACCCATGATCAAACTCAGGCGTCGAGCTAATGACGTTAAACAAGCGCTTATTGGGAGGCAACCCAATCTTTTGTGTTTTATTTCTTTGAAAATTTTTCAAAAATAAAAATAAAAATAAAAATAAAAAATAAAAAAGTTTCTGTTTACCTTGTAGAAGAGTCTCAAACAAAGGCAAACAAAACTGGAGTTGGAGGTTGAGTTCAGAGAGACCTGAGGACATCACCACGCTCAAGCGTGGATAATCTAGCTTAAGCGAGCCAAGGTAAGTCCTAAACCATCCTCATCAAGCTTAAGCGTGGCACCTCTGCTAAAGAAATTTTCAACAAAATAAACCCGATCTCGCTTAAGCGTGACCTATTACGCTTAAGCGAAAGGATCTGGACAGCAATCAGAGGCTGACACGCTCAAAGCAAGACCCCTGCGCCCAAGCGAGAAGTTAAACTAAGCATCAGATGGGTGATCACGCTCAAGCGTGATACTTTGGCGCTCAAGCGCAACATACCTGCGCTCAAACATGCGCTCAAGCGAGACATTGATAAAGCATCAGGTATTAAAACTTTGTTGTATGCTCAAGCGAGATAAAAACCAGCCTGAGCGAGGAAAGCATACCTTGGAGCAATGCCCACACGCTCAAGCGTGATAAACCTGCGCTCAAGCGCGAAACTCTTACGCCCAAGCGTGACAAAAACACGCTCAAGCGTGAAGTTTTCATTCCCAAACTTTGCATCCAGGCCGATCACGCTCAAGCGTGGTTATATTGCGCTCAAGCGTGAAGTTTCCATTCTCAAACTTTGCATCCAGATCGATCACGCTCAAGCGTGGTTGTATTGCGCTCAAGCGTGGAATTCAAGCGTGAGAATGCAAACAGCCCCTGATGCTAATAAATGCAGAATTTTGAAACTGCCCACTCTCTCACTTACATAACCGTTCATTAACCTTCTGACTCTCTAAGTTTTGTAACTGCCTCTCTTCTCCAATAATTGTCTTTTCACTCTCATTTCATAAGTCGCACTCTTATTTTGCAAGCCATTCTCTCTTGCACTTTCGGATCCTTCCAGGTAACTACTGCCCTATCCTCTTTTTGAACTAACAGCATATGTGTTAGGGAGGATTTATACCTTTCTTTTTGCACATGTTGATGTCATTTCTCTCTGTGTTTAATGAATGCTATGATCTATACTTGGTTGTTCCTGAATTGTTAGAGAAAGACATTCAAGGTTTGGTTCTTGTGTTTCACTTTCATTGTAATGCATGTCCCTTTTCTATTTCACATTCTTTTAATGCATGCTGAATGTTTGATAAAAGTCCTAAAAGGAAGTATTTTAAGTGCAAAGTGGTTCTTAACCTTCTTGCAGATGGCCAGAACCAAGCAAACTGCACCAAATCCCCCTGCCACCACTTCCCCAAAAAGAAGTTCCCGAAAGAACAAGGGCAAAAGACCACGAACAGATAAACAAGATGATGCTCCAAGATTCAGGAAGCAAGGCAACAGCAAGCGGTATGAAGACATCTCAAATTGGACATTCATACCAGAAAGGAAAGTAGACTTGGCCTTGGGAGAATGCGATGCCTTCCTGCAGATTATAAGAAGGAGAAATTGGCTAAAAGTATGTTACCCAAGGGAGAAATTTGACCCTGAAGTGGTAAGAGAATTCTATGCAAACGCGTGGACAAGAGATGGAGGGGGGAACGAAAAACCTATGTGCGGGGTACATGGCTCTCATATGACAGAGACACCATCAATTTCTACTTGGGGAACATCATGACCTTAGGAGAAGGGGAAATCTGCGAATATGCTGCCATGGTTGCAAGGAACCAGTTCATTGCCACACATGACCTTGAAGCCGCTATCTGTGTTCCAGGACACCACTTCCAAATGGGGCAAGGAGAGACACCACTGAGAGTTTTAAGAAGGGACATGACTACTGTTGCTCAAGTTTGGACTTCCTTCTTATTAGCTAACATAGCACCTAACGCTCATGTTTCTGATTTGATTTTTAGTAGGTGTTATCTCCTATACTGCATTCTGAGAGAGGACATCTCTATTGATCTAGCCCAAGTACTATCGGATGAAATCCACAAATTTGTGATTTCTGACCAGAAGTACTCCCAGGCAGGTCAAAAGGTAAAAGGGAGTCTTGGTTTTCCTGCCTTTATCACTGATTTTTGTGCAGCTCATGGTGTTGAGGTACAAGACCTCAAACTAATCAGGCCTTCAATAGACAAACGCTTCATTGAGCGTTACTGCAGCAATCCAGCACTCCCTGCAACTGATGCACCTCCTCTACATGCCCCACAAGCAGCACAGCAAACATTCAGCACTGCACCTGCCCACCCCCCCTCAGCACTGAAGCCAACCTGATTTTACAAGGCATTCACATCCTGAAAGTTCAAAACAGCCATCTCCTAGCCCAGCAGAACGCTCAGCATAGAGGTTTGTTACATGTTCACAATGGCCTTTATCATAGCATTCCTGCAGGTCAACACAATCCATGGATGCCACCTGCCCAGTTTGAGGCCCTGCTTGCTTGGCCTGGGGACAGGCCTCCGTTTGTGGGAGGAGGTGAGGCTACACAGGAGGATAGGCCAGGAACTTCAACTCAGGGACCTCCAGAAAGAGACTTGGGAACAGAGGAGGACTCATCCGAGGAAGAGTGAAACTTTTTAATGCTTTCAGTTCTTGACAATTAAAATTGCTACTTAGTTTGACAATTTATAGCCTTACTTTACCTTTAGTACATACTTTATCTTTAGTACAGCACACTTTAGAAATTGTTTGAGATTATATGCCTGTGATTATTCCTATCTGCCTGTGATTATTCTTGTTTGTTTTTGATTATTCCTGTTTTGATGATTAAGACTTTGAACATCCCTGAAAACCCCAACCAAAGATTTCACTTTTTGAACAAAGAAAAGTTTCTAAGCAGCACAATGTTTTTAGGCAACAACACTGATTTTGTTTAGGCAAAATGACTTAATTAAGAACCAAGGAACTGGAATGCATGTATTGTTGCTTGTTTTTATGACTTGAACCCTTTTCTGTTAGAATAAGGAAGTAACCTTTATATCTTGATGAGAGGTGAGAAAAATCTAAACACTTGAGAGCCTCATTTGAATTTGTTAAATTAGCATTGACTGATTTTCTAATTAAACCTTTTTCTTAAGAAACAAGCAAGGAAATGATAAGGCAATTTTGAAAAATAATTAGCCAAGAGCCAAAAAGCTACCCTGATAAAAATATCCGATTTTTTTGGCAGCCCATCTTTGAGCCATAAAAGCATGAAAATTTTTCTCTGCCCTGAGCTAAGCATAAAAGCAAAAATTCTACCTTACCTGCATGTTCATCTTGAAAAAGAGCATAAAATAATCTGCATGTTCATCTTGAAAAAGAGCATAAATTAATTTTCTCAAAAGAAGATGAAACAAATGGAGGCAGGAGAAGAAAATGCAGAAAGAATAAGTAAGCCCTCTAAAGATTGTATAAAAGAGCTGGAGTAAAACAAAAGAAAATTCTGAAGTTTCAATGCAGAAAAGGAGCCCTCTAAATCAACCAAAAACACTTATGCTCTTCTTTAAAAACATGCGTTTTGAAACCCAGAAAAACCAAAGTTTCTTGTTAACCCAGCCTCATTACACCCTTAAAAGACCTTCTGATCCTTGCTATTCATTTGAATTTTGGTTTTACTAGAAATGACGGGCAATGTCAAGAGAACATTTCTAATGATGGATGAGCGAAACAGACACAGGGTAAGAAATAATGAGAAATTCTATATTCTTACAGCAATGGGTTACATGCTTTATGAATAAGGTAATGGTGCATTACATTTTAAGGAATTGGTATTAAGAAAATCATTTGCCTAGATATTAAGCCAGATTATTGCCTTTCAAACTTTTGTCTGCAACAGAAACTCAGATTTTTAAATGCTTGTTTTCCCTTTTCAAATCTTCTTGTTACTTGAGGACAAGCAAAAATCTAGGTTGAGGAGAGTTTGATGAGTGCTTATTTTATGATTAAATTCATGGCTCAATTAGAACTATTCTTTTGAATAACTTAACAAAATTAATAAATAATTGAGCATGATTTTGAGTATAAAGGAAGTATTAAGGAAAGAAGCTTCAAATCTGAAAATCAGGAACAACTTGTCAAAAGCCTTGAAGAAACCAAGAGCATCAAGCAAAGGACACTTGAGCGTGGTACACTTCACGCCTGAGCGTGGAAGCCACGTTGCCCATGCACCCAAGTGAAACAAGGAACTCACCAACAGCCCTTCACGCTTGAGCGTGAGCCCGAGCTCGCTCAAGCGTGACTTCATGCATGACTGACGCTCAAGCGTGGCACCAAGAAGCTTAAAGCGTGACTGAAATGGAAGAAGGAACAGCATCAGGTCATCTCACGCTCAAGCGTGAGCAGGAGCCGCTTGGGCGTGACCTCGATCCCGCTTGAGCGTGGCTTGAGCGTGGAACACATCTGTGGGGATAGAGGAGCTCGCTTAAAGCGTAACATGCCCAGCTTGAAGCGAAGGATCAAGCATATGCTGAACAAAGGAACCACGCTTAGGCGTAGACAAGGAAGCTCAAGCGCAAGACTATTAAAAAGCTTCAGAGCCCTTCACGCTTGAGCGTGACCATCAAGCTCAAGCGTGACTCACACAGCGTGGGCTCCTTAATTCTTTATTCACCCGTAATGCGATGCAAACTCATCCACTTTCTGCTGTTTCCACCAGTCTCTGAAAGATGCCGCATGGGTTCTACGCAAGTGGGTAAGAGAAGCTGAGCCAAAAACTCCTATAAAGCAAGCTGCAAACAGGGCATCAGGATCATCAATCTTCTATCATCTGATACATCAGATTCATCCTCTGTATTTTCATACTTTCCATTTTCTGTATTCATTCCTTTGATGGTGAAAATGCAAGGCATGAGTAACTAATCTCCCTTATGGGATTGGCTGTAATCCATTCAACACTGAAGTAATGCTGTTGTAAGTTTTTATTGAGTAATGAGATTTGATAAGTTTCTGTATTTCCTTCTGCGTTTAATGCCTGAAAGTACTTGATCACTATTTTCTTGTTCTAAGTTTTCTTGAGTATGCTGGGAAGTGACTTTTGAAAGCAGACCCTGAAAGAAGTACTTGTTGTGAGTAGGTAGCCAGGGATGGCGTCTAACGCAATAAACGTCAAAACAATCGATCGATAATGCTGGAATGGTTTCCAAAGTGACTGAGGGATCAGCGGTTTGGAAATCATTCTTATGAACTTTGTAGTCGAGGGATCGATGCAAATGACTTTGATTGTGACGTAGAACTTATCTTTTCGATTTACTTATATGGAAACTTATGCAGCTTACAGAGGTGAAGATGTGATGAAGCCAATCCCTGTTTTACAAAACTGATTTTTCCAACATCATTTACTGTTATATTTTGCAGAGTGCTATCCTCTGTTATTTTGTTACTTACTGTTTTTCATTCAGCAACATTCACAACAAATCAAAACTGAAACTTTCTGCCTAATCAATTCAAACTAAGATCTTCATTCTAGCACCTCCTCAGTGGAACGACAACTATACTATATTACAACTTCTGTGTTTAAACTTGGCACATCCATTTCATTGAGTTCATATTATACAAACTTGATTCTCTTTCAGTAAACTCAATATAAGCAAAACATTTACCAGTTAACTACTTAAAACCGAATTTGGTTAGGCTTGTCTAGGGTTAGTTAATCACTAGCAACATCCTAGGACAACCATAATCAACTTAGGTTAAGGACAACTTAGGATTTACATAAGCAACATAGGACTAACCTAGTTAAAGACAACCTAGGACATTGTTTCCCTTTAGGATAGAAACCTAGTATTGATATTTTAGGTTTGTTGAAGTGTTTTTTTCACTTGTATTGCATTCATCTTCCTCGACTAGCTTGTCTATACATACTTTGTTTTTGTCTTGAATTTCTTTGACAACATTAAAAGATGTCATCTAGTGATAGGGAGAACAAAACCATGCTTCATAACATAATGGATAGCTTAAACAATATTAATGCTAGGCTAACTAATCTTGAGCATAATGAACCCCCTAGAACTAGGCATAGACAAAGAAATCAAAGACATAACACTAGTGATAATGAGGAAGAAACAAGACAAAGAAGGCACCATGAACATAGAAAAGATGACATAGGCTTAAGAGAGGTAAAATTAGAAATTCCCCCATTCAATGGAAAGAGTGACATTGAAGCTTACTTAGAGTGGGAGATGAGGGTAGAACAAATATTCAACTCTCATCAAATAAAAAATGAAAAAAAAAGTTAGGATTGCAACTCTTTCTTTCCAAAATTATGCCCTAGTTTGGTGGACCCAAATTTGTAAGGAGAGAAAAAGAGACAACTTCCCTCCCATAGATGATTGGGTAGACTTAAAAGCTCTCCTTAGGAAAAGATATGTTCCTAACTATTATAGGGGTGAACTATTAGCAAAGCTTAATAGGCTCACACAGGGCTCCAAATGTGTAGAAGATTACTATAAAGCCTTAGAGATAGCCATGATTAGAGCCAATCTAGAAGAGGATGAGGAAACCCTAATGCATAGGTTCTTACATGGGCTTAATAAGAACATCAAAAATAGGGTAGAACTCCTTCCACATGTGGATATAGAAGAGTTACTCCACCAATGCACCAAAGTAGAAAACCAATTTAAGGAAAGAGAATCCTATAGTGGGGATAACAATAGAGCCTATAAGTCAAAATGGGTAGAAAATAAGGGTAGGTTTGAGAGAAACCCTAGAGAGCGAGAAGTGGGCACTTCCTCCTCTAAACCCCAAAGTGAGTTACACAAAAATGGCAAAGTCTTTCGCAATCAACATGATAAGCATGAACCATCATCAAAACCACAATCCTCTAGATCTTCTTCCATAAAATGTTTTAAGTGTCTTGGAAGAGGACACATTGCTTCAGACTGTCCAACAAAAAGAACAATGATTTTAAAAACCAATGGAACCTACTCAAGTCAATCAGAGTCTAATTCTGATTCTCACTATTCAAGTGATG
Source organism: Clitoria ternatea (assembly GCA_037962975.1). NCBI lineage: Eukaryota > Viridiplantae > Streptophyta > Magnoliopsida > Fabales > Fabaceae > Clitoria > Clitoria ternatea. The sequence goes on from CM075669.1 coordinate 187,774,986, forward strand.
ACTCTAGTAGTGATTCCAGTGACAGTGAGCATATTTTAGGGGATGATGGTGAGTTGTACATGATTAGAAGGTTGCTTGGTAGTCATGTAAAACTCGATGATACAACACAAAGAGAGAACATCTTTTATACAAGATGTTATATTAATGACAAATTATGTTCTCTCATTGTGGATAGTGGGAGTTGTGCAAATGTTGCAAGCCAAAGACTAGTCAAAAAGATGGGATTAGAGCTTATAAAAAATCCAAGTCCCTATAAATTACAATGGTTAAATGAAAAAGGGGAAATGGTAGTCAATAAGCAAGTCCTAATCAATTTCACCATAGGCACATATAGAGATGAAGTCAGAAAGAAGAAAAGAAGAGAAACAGAAAGAAGGGAAGTCTAAAGGGAAAGAATGAATGATAGTGTATCCATATATGCATGCACGGAGAGAAGGGAAGAGTGGGGTGGGAAGTCGTGCACAGCAGCAGCCCCCACACGTGTCATACGCACATAGTCATAACTAATCAGCTATTGACAACTAATCCCACTCAATCAGCCTTTGTTTCCTTAAGTTAGATTAATTAAACCAATTTTAATTAATAAATAATTTTCCCAACTTAGCAATTATCATTTTAGTGATTTATTTTCATTCAACAATTAATTATTAAATTGGGATGTTACAGTGGTGGGTTCTAGTGAAACCCTAACTTTAATAAATTGGGGAAAGTGTAAAATGTGAATAGGATGTAACTTTAATGGCGTTAATGATAGGAAATGGCCATTGATGATGATTGATGAATATTGATGATGGTTGTTGGGTTCTCATGAAACCCTAGCCCTAAGAATTTAGGGAAAATGAATATATTGTAATTTGGGAGGTTATTTGAATGTGGATAGGTGATATTTAAGGTTGAATGTTACTTGAAATGGTAGAGGAACATTTATGGTGACATCTATAGATAAGTGTTGTTATGAATGTGGAATGTGAGGGATTGGTATGATGAGATTGTGACTTGATGAGGTTCTAGATCATTTGTGGTGTGGCATTTAAATTTGAATAATTAATTATGGTTATTGAAGGATATGAGAGCTAAGTTGAATATGGAGTGAGTAATGATGATGTTTAAAGGATTGAGGTGATTTGGGATTACATTATGTAATGGATGAGATGATGATGATGTTGGGTTTAGTTAGTCTTTAAGATCTAGAGGATGTTGGCTTTGGGAAAGGAATTCCCGAAGCCTAACACAATTGCATAAATTGGTGTTTAGCAAGTTTAGGACTTGATGTTGAGCTTTATGATAAGCTAGCAAATATTTAGAATTATGATGGTTATTGATTATGTGAATGCACATGTGTATGGTATGTAGATTTTGTTCTGGACTATGTGGCGGAGCTTTCTGAGCATGCATTCGGATTTCGGCTCTTCCCTCGAGGTAGGAGAGGAGTTTACATTCAAATTGCATGAGTAGATTGATAGTGATTGTTGTATGTGTTCTATACTCATGCTTGCCTTGCCATGTATATATATTGAAATAATGAGAATGGCAATTTGTTGATTATAAGGATGGTGTATGAGAATAGGTGATGATTGTTATGGAAATGTATACCTATATGTGTAATGATGATAAGCTTAATTTTAATGAGGTAAATGACTTAGAATGGAAATTGTTGTGTATGAAGATTTGAGACAAGTTTTAAATGTCTATTATGAGGTATATGAAATATGGAATTTGGTCAAATTGGTTTTGAATAGATTTTGGTATGTTGAGTTGTGAATTATCATGTTTTCTACACATGATCTGATAATCTTGCTCAAGTGAGATGGATTCTCGCCCAAGCAAGAACCCCCTGCACCATTATTATGGCCTCTGGCCTAATCTCGCTCAGGCGAGTGAGCTATTCGCTCAAGCGAGACGAGTGTGAAGTGAGCAGAAGAGACACTGGACGAATCTCGCTCAAGCGGGCGTGGCCGCGCTTGAGCGAGCGAGAGAGGAAATTGATCCTAGATGTTTTTCGCTCAAGCGAGCGTGAGATGCTTGAGTGAGTATCGGGGTCTGATGCTGGAGCGATTCTCGCTTGAACAAGTTGCTGGAACTGGTGAGCCTCACCCAAGCGAGATGTGTGTGGAATGAGGGGATGGCCTCTAGCTGAATCTAGCTTAAGTGAGTGGGTGTCTCGCTCAAGCGAACGAGCATGGAAACGTTGCTGGACAATTTTCGCTGGCGCGAAGGGGCTCGCCCAAACGAGCTATGTTAAGCTCGCTCAAGCGAGTGAGGGACTCGCTCAAGCGAGTTGCCCAGAACTGAATGTTGTTTCATTTTCTTGGTTTTGATTGTGTTAGGCCTTTTTCCCTTATATTGTAAGATGCTTGGGGGGATGTACAAGGATATATAATTATGACCTAACATGGTAGTGTTGGATAATGATTAAGATGTTGGGATAACTTATCTATGCCAATAATATATAATATGAAACATGAATGTTAACCACCAAGAATGAGATATGTGAGAGCGATGGTAAGGGTTTGACGATGAGCTATGAGAGGTACCCTTGGGTGACACAAACCCGTTGTGAGAATGATCGAACGGTGAGGTGGTTGTTATAAACCGAAGTGTCAAAATAATATCGGTATCGTGCGACAATAAATAATGTAATGATTATTCCTTGTGCAAGAGGACATATGTTATTATTAAATTGTGAAATGTCCTTGCATTTTATAATAAGTGCAATATTACATGAGTGGCTCAGAATTGAAGTGATGAGTTGTGGTATCACCACACTAGTTACTAAACAACATTGATAAATGAGATAATGTTGTAATGCCACTATGGTTGAATGCAAGTATTGACTTGCCATATGATATGAAATATACGTATATATGATGTTGAGATACAATGTCAAGGACATGGTTGTGTTGGGCATAAGTGTAATTGCCATGTATGTGGGGTAATGAATATGCCTCGAATGATTCTAAGTGTGGATTAATACTATGATGTCTGCTATGCCTTTTGATCTCCATGTGTGGATTGATATGAAATGATGTTGTGGCCATTGAAATGCTAATTATATGAATGTTGTGCCTTGAAGGGCCTTATGATTTCTTATATGCCAATGATAATAAGATTAAATATACGATATATCCCTAATTGAGACGGTGAGATATCCTTGTGAGGTTGTTGGGCACATGCATTATTGCATTGTTGTATTCATGGCATAGCATGGCATTGATAAAGTTTGTTATCATTGAAATGAATCACCTTGCGGGGTACCACAAAGGGTATATCCTAGAGTGAAGACGATGTTATCGTGTTTATGAATATATCACCTTGCGGGGTGCCACGAAGGTTATATCCCGTAGTGAAGACGATGTTATCGTGTTTATGAATATATCACCTTGCGGGGTGCCATGAACGGTATATCCCAGAGTGAAGACGATGTTATCGTGTTTATGAATGAATCACCTTGCGGGGTGCCACGAAGGGTAAATCCCGGAGTGAAGATGATGTTATCATATTATTGAATATATCACCTTGCGGGGTGCCATGAAGGGTGTATCCCTGAGTGATGTTGGTATTGTGATAATTGTGAACACCTCTTTCGGTCCGGCCCAAATGGAAAGGACACCGGTCTCGTGGCACCCCAAAAGTTTCGACTGTTGTAAAAATGACACCGGTTTATATGGGGAACACCTGACACCGGTTTATGTGGGGAACACCGGACCAGTTGTTGGAGTTCCTTAGTGACCGATGTCATACATCTGACAACGGAAGGATAGGTCAATCTGGCCCAAGTAAAATTTCTCGATCTAATGGGATGACTCAGATCGAAACATATGCACACCGGCTGAAACATTAGATCCGGACTAGGAGGGAGAACACCGCCCCTGTGATACCACCTTGAAAAAGTTCAACCGGTATGAAGATACAGATCCAGGTTCTTGAGAGGCCACATCGGACCAGTTGGAATCCTGTCCAACCGGTGTCTTTAAAGGCCGACGTCACAAACTTGACAACGGAAGGACGAGGTCGGAGGTTTATGTGCACTGACCTGGAATCGCACTCTCTAAAGGTGGCAGACAAGGGGCGGAAGTGGACAATTAAAAATACCCCACTGAACCACTGCTCCCCACAAACAGATAGTGGCCAGGGTTGCACCACTATGCGTATGGGTGAGTGGGAACTCTGGTTGTCCCAAACACTCAACCCATACCCTTAAGCCTTATAAATATCCCAACCAGAGAAGCTCAAGGGGTTGGAATCCCCCTCTTGGAAGAAAACTCTCCCAAATTCTCTCCGATTCCTCAAAACCTTCAAAGGACTTTCCCATTTGAAACCCGTGATTTGCCTAGATTATCATTAAAGAACCTCCAGTATTAGAAAACTTGAAGTTCTCTATTGTTCAGAGACTGTCCCTCACATCGAACCTACACCGTTCCTACGTCGAACCTACACCGTCCCAGTATGAAGTCATTGCCCTCCACTGTTTCCATCGTACCTTACCAGGTCACTGCCTTTACCAATCCTCGACATTGACCCTACACAGCGTCTGGGCACTTCCTCGCTTCGGATCAACTCATACCAACACCGGTCACATCCTTCAGTTTCCGGCATTTAATCCAACACCGGTCCAGTGTTTCTGTCAACGTGTAAGTCCAGTACCGGTTTGACACCGGACCTGCGCCTGACTCCAACACCGGTCCTGAGCCCTCCACACCGGTTCCTTTCTGTCCCCTATTTCTCTTGTTTTCAATCATTTATTTCCTTGCCAGTTTGCTGTCCATAGTTATGATTTTATGTGTAGCATAGTTTATACTGTCAGTGTTTACCCCCCTTTCCCCTAGAAAAAAATAATAATATAAAAATAATAAGTAATAAATTTTGGACATGTTATATTTTCTAGTTTGAAAATCTTCTTTTTTTAAAAAAAAAAACAGTGTCGTACGGGAGCACTCCCGTCTACACAAACTCTTTAGGATTCGTACACGTGCGAAGAACTTCGCCTTGTATGAGTTTCCCGTCTCAATGACATCCATCATCATTTCCCAAGTCTTTTCCTAAAAGAACAACACTCAGAACTACGTAACCCTGATTTCTTGATAATTCAAGAATACGTAAGAGCAGGACCTCAACTCCTGTCGGGCCCATCTTTCTGATTTCTTTTTATTGATTTATTTCCTCACTTTCATGTTTCTTTCATGAATGTTTTTTTGGTCACTTCCGTGAAAATCAATTTAGACGTGACGTCTTGTTGATTTCCCCCCTAGTTTTTTTGCTCAAGCCTCGCCATAATTCATAGGGAAGGGATACTTAGGACGAGACGTCCCGCTTATCTCTTTCCTATCCCTGTTTTTTATTCGAGAATGTCCAATTTAGGCGTGACGCCTTATTAGCATTCTCTTCCCCTCTCTGTCTCATATCGAAGTCGAGTTTAATTCGGATGAAACATCCCATTGACCTCACTTCGACATTCTCAGTTTGTACAATTCTCTCACTCCATTCTGTCATTTTTTTAAATAAAAAAATACAACAATAAAAGGGAAGAAATAAACCATCTTTTGTAAGGCTATTTATGTTGCGCATTTTCAATCTTGGTACTGTTTTTGACAGGCGATGTAGGGTGCTAATACCTTCCCTACTCGTAACCGACTCCCGAACTTGAATCTCAATTTTTAACCAGTGCTTTACTGAACTTAGTTTTTTCCAATGTTTTTCCTATGGATAAAAACATTGGTGGCGACTCCCTGTTTCATTCGACCCCCTCTCTCTCTCTCTCGCCGCGCTGTCGCGATCCAGGTTGCGACAGATGGCGACTCCGCTGGGGACACTTAAGAGAGTCAGGCCAGTTTGGTTGAAAACGCGTTTTTTTTATAGCCTTTGTTTAGCTTGGATTTCTTCCCCTTGTTTTTTATTTTTTCCATTGATTGTTGTGAATGTTTGTTATTGTTTTAAATTGCATTTTGTTATTTGCTTTATCGTCCATGTTCTGTATGATTGTTGAACCCTAGGGTAGAGGACTATGTTACTTTTCTGTAATTATTGAACCCTAGGGTAGACGACTGTGTATATTTGTTCTGTGTTTGTTCTCTGTGCAGAATGGTGTAAGGTAAAAAGGTATTGAATGCCCGTTCACACATTACACTCACAAATTACTCACACACACTTATGAGTGGCGCCCTATACCCGGGCCCCAAATGAAACTTAAGTTAGGAGGGGTTGGTATACAGAATCGTATAGGATGTACTTCCTATCCGGTGATTGTGAGAACCCCAACTAGAGTTCGACCTCTTATGACATACGCACCTAGTGGTTCCCCACTGTTGCGTCCCTGTCATGGGTAGGATCTTGGCTCTAGTGACCTTCTAGAAGTCTAGTACAAGCCACCTGGTGTGAAGAGTCACTTTTAGACAAGCCTAGGGTCCAGAGAAAACCTTCAACAAAACCTGATTTAGGTCACGAAAGGGCAAACTTTACTTTACCTTATGTCATTTTCACTTTCCTGTTATTAAAAAAAAGGATTATCTACCATCCAAAGATTCGCTTAGTCTTGGAAAATATTTGGAAAACATAAGTATTCTTCGGGTGAATGGATGATCCTCTTTTTTTTGTCATGTAACTCTAGTCAGAAGTCATGGGTTCTCTTAATCGTCAAAAGAAAAATCCACACACAAAAAAATTTTTATAATTCATTTCCCTCTGGTTGAAGTGGCAATGACGATTGGGAAAAACCTACGACTTTTGAGCTCGCATGAGTTTTAAAAATCCATGTTCTCCCCACTTTTTTTTAACTTTTCTTTAACTTGTATCAAATCCCGGGGGGGAACATTGGTTTTTAGGACTTGATAATAACTGATTCCATTTTTTGTCTTGATATTCGCAGGGGACGATTCCGAATTTGTCGGTATTTCTAAGACAGTATGGAAATTAACATGGGACATAGTAATTGTGATATAGGGGTGACTGAATTAAAGAAGTTATTGCACCTCAAGGCTAGAAAGGTCAATACTAACAGTTTACAAGCACTAGGGAGAAAACTGAGCTTGACACAGAAGATGACTTTCGCAAGGAAGTATGGGAAGATCCTGAAACTTTTGGAGGTAGACGTCCAAATAGAAGCCATCACAGCTCTAGCTCAATTCTATGACCCACCTCTCCGCTGTTTCACTTTTCAAGACTTTCAACTGGCACCCTCCATAAAAGAATTTGAACAAATATTGGGGATGCCAATGGAGGGACAGATTCCTTATCGCCATTTGAACCATCATGCGTCAATCACTTCTGTCGCTCGTATTTTGAAGGTCCATCCTGAAATGTTAAAAGGAGTACAAATGAACAGAAATCAGATTCCCGGATTTACTAGGGAATTTCTAGAGAAGCACATGCATGTCCTGGCAGAGAGGGAAGAATGAGAAGCTTTCATTGATACCTTGGCTCTCACTATTTACGGAGTTGTCTTATTCCCTAACTTAGACAACTACGTAGATTATGATGCTATAGGTGTCTTCACCGCTCGCAAGCACAGACTGGAAAATCCCATCACAGTAGTATTGGCCAATGTCTATTGCACCTTGGATTTCTGCCATACCCAAGGAGGAAAGAGGATTATTTGTTATTTGCCTGTTCTATATGTGTGGCTCACATCCCACGCTTTTCATCAACTATGCAAGGCCGAGTGTCCCATCTCTGATTTGAAGTTGTGTCAGTTGGCAACGAAGAATGGGCGTGGGTGGGCTAATCACCTTGTAGGCCTTACAGCAGAAAAGGTGAGGTGGTGTCCTCAATGGCTAGAAGTTGAGTCCATCATTTATAGCTGTGGGGATATCCAAATGTTCCTCTAATGGGGACACAAGGTTGCATCAATTATAATCCTGTTATTGCTAAGCGGCAGTTGGCTTATCCTCTACTTGGGCCGCCGGACGAAGCACTACTTACTCCTTTCATTCTATACTATGTGAATGGGAATTACACCTCCACTATTCGGGACATAGCCAATGCCTGGAAGAAGGTCCATAGGATGGGCAAAGAACTGGGAGCATGAAGCCACGCTGTGAGAGTTGAATACTTAGATTGGGTGGTGAACAGAGTCTCCATCATGAAATTGCCTTTCAAGAGCCCTTCATACCAACCTGAGGACACAGTTCCTCCGCCGTGCATTGTGGAGGACAAGGTTACCATATCGCTAAAAGCCCAAGTATAAGAGCTAAAGGCAAGGAATCAAAAACTGGAAGAAGACCTCTTGAAATGCCAACAAGAATGCGCCCTCCATAGGAAAGAGAACTCCGAAGGAAGACATGCTATGGAAGAAATGCGGAAAAAGAGAAAGATTGACGAAGATTACAGAATAAAACAAGATCAATGCCTTCAGGCGGCCAATTCGCAGCTGAAGATGAAGGGTCAGCAGAGCGATGCTGTATTGGCCGAAAAACAAATTTTAAAGGACATGCTGGTACAATCCAAGGAGAAGGGAAAGGAGGCTTTGATGCAAAAAGAAATGCTACGAACCCAAGTCCACAAATTGGAGCAACAGCTTGATAAAACGATGAGAGCTTATGAGCAAGAAATACATGCTGAACAGAAGAAAGCCCTTGATGCCGAACGCCGCTGCCAAGAAGCCACACGAGTTTTGGGGACTGAGTTAGCTCAACGGGATGAAGTCATTCATTTATGGATGGACCGTTTCGCCAAGTTGGCATACCTATCCAATGGAATCTTGGAAGATTTTCCCTCAATGTTGAAGCAGCCGAAGGCATGGTCAATCCCCTATCCACCCCAAAGGAGATATCATCATTTTTGAACTATTGTCAAGAAAGACTTTGCAAAATGAAAGTCACGATTGCCCAAGCTAGGAATGGCTAAATATTGTAACCGTATCTTTCAAGTAACATTGTACCTTTACAGATGAATAGAATGATGAATTAATGTGCCTTCACAGTTGTCTCATGTTAATTTCCAATATACTGTTATACTGAGTACTTTTGAACGCGACGTTCTGGGGAAAGGTCAAGGAATACGTGTCAAATTCGGAATCGTATCCCGCGAATGCCCATTTATTTTTTTATTTTTCTTTTATCTTCTTTAACTGTTCCCTCTATTTTTCTAATAGTTTGTTGTGATTCTTTAGACATTACGGGCAAGCACCCCTACGCGACCAGGCTAAAAAAGAAGCTCATGGCCGAAATAGAGCAAGAGAATGAGAACCTCAGAGCTGAGGTCAATCAGTTGAAAGAACAAATGGCTGAAATGGCCAAAATGTTCAAAAGGAGGATCGCAGAAAGGGATTCCTTAGCAGAAGTTGAAAACACTAGGCAGCAACCTCCCACTTCCCGACACGCTCAAGGTCAGGCTGAAGGACCAAGCTCAAACCATGCGTGGCCTACTGTTACCGTTCGCCTTGGTAAGTCGAACCCTGCCCAAGTTTAACAACACACTTTCGTTGATGGAGAAGGGAATGTCATACCTTTCCCACAGTATGGATTACCCCCGGGTTATTTCCTGCCACTCCAAGAGGGGCAGGATTATCAGGAAACAATCCTTCACGCGGCTCAACCAAACATCCCCCCTGTCCGGAATCCTCAAACGGTTCCGATCCATACACAGGCTGAACAACCACAAGCTGCCCAAGCCACAGCGGGACACCAAGCCTCAATTCTGAATGAGAGCCCGGCACATGTTGACCGACCAGTCAGGAGTGCTAGTCACTATGTCGTTGCAGGTCCAAGTACTGCCACTGCTGCTACCCAGGAAGGGAGATTAGAGTTCTTGGAAAGGCGTTTAAGGGAAATGGATGGAATGAATCGATTTGGATTAGGCAGTGCTGCACAACTCTGTCTAATTCCCGACGTTGTTATTCCACCCAAATTCAAAACGCCTGAATTTGATAAGTATCGGGGGCTGACATGTCCAAAAAACCATCTTACCATGTACTGCCGGAAGATGGCTTCGCATGCCTCCAACGACTCTCTGCTCATCCATTGTTTTCAAGATAGTTTGGCTGGAGCGCCTCTAACCTGGTATAACCATCTTAAACGTTCTCGTATACGCTGTTGGGAGGATCTGGCAGATGCTTTCATGCAGCAGTATAAGTACAATTTGGACATGGCGCCAGATAGAGTACAATTACAGAACATGTCCAAGAAAGACAACGAGACATTCAAGGAATACGCCCAACGGTGGCGTGAAGTAGCAGCGCAAGTTGACCCACCTTTGTCTGAGAAAGAGGTGATCTTGACATTTATTGACATACTCCAATCGCCATTCTATGACAAGATGATCGGAAGTATTTCATCCCACTTCTCTGATATCGTCACTATCGGAGAAAGAATAGAAAATGGCCTCCGGACAGGGAAGATCGCCCGAGGCCCAGCTGGGGTTAATGCAGCAAGAAGACCCTCCCATAGGGAAGGAAAGAGAAGAGAGGGAGAGACTAATCTAATCTCCCATAATCAGGGAAAAAACCAGCCGAGGCCACTCACCCCGGTCGCCTTTCTATCAACCTATCATAATACACCACATCCATATGTGGCTGCCGTTCAAACACCACATCCACCACATTTCCGCCCACCTGTCATGCGACCGCCTGCACCACTACAGGCACCATATCAACCACCACAAGCGCCATACCAACAGCCACAAATAAACCCGCCAAATCTGAATCTGAGAAGGCAAAACAATAACCGTGCCCCACCGCAATTTGATCCGATCCCCATCTCTTAAACAGAGCTTCTCCCTTACCTCATCGAAAACACGATGGTAGTGTCGTGCCCTCTAAAGCCACTTCAGCCGCCATATCCTAGAGGGTATGACCCAAATGCACGGTGTGATTACCACGCTGGTGCACCAGGACATTCTACTGAGAACTGCCTAGCACTGAAGTTTAAGGTAAGGGACCTCATCCGGGCCGACTGGATAAGCTTTAAAGAAGGGAGCCCAAGTGTGACAACCAATCCCCTTCCAAACCATAAAGGACCGGATGTCAACGCCATAGAAGGGGACGAAGAATGCATTTCCAAAGTAGAGGACATCCAAATGCCTTTGGAAACAATACACTCCCATATGCTGAAGGTGGGATTAATAGAAGGGTCATGGGATGAAGAGTGATGACCTCTAGTCTGCAAAGCGAAGGGGCTTCCAGGAAACCCTTCAAAGACTCATGAATGCTTGAGTCATAGAGGTCTGCAGGCGCCGTGAAGAACAAATAAATATGGTATAGGGACAGGGTAAGGCACGAGTTCTGAAACCCCTGGTCGTATACTATAACAAGGATACGCCAGCGGCCTCGGCTCCTGCCAAGACTGTCTTCACGGTGAAGGCACCAACCCCTTTCCCCTTCCAGAGTTCCCACGCTGTGCCATGGAGGTACAATACAGATGTGGTTGTCACTAATCCTGAAGAGATCAACTCCATGCCATCCTCCTCTATTACAAATATAACCGAAGTGGGAAGAATGACACGGAGTGGAAGGATATATACGCCACCTGAACCCAAACAAGGCAAGACTATCGGAGAAGGAAAAATTGGGAAAGAAGTAGCCTCTGGCGAAACAAAGGGGACTGTGACTGAAGAGGATGCCCAGGAATTTCTGAAGTTTATTCGCCATAGTGACTACCAGGTGTTGGATCAATTGAACCACACCCCTGCAAAAATTTCCTTGTTGTCTTTGCTAATGAATTCTGAACCACATCGGAACACGTTGATGACGGTGTTGAGTGAGGCGCACGTGAAGCACGATTTACCCGTCGAACAATTCGGAGGCATAGTGGGGCATATCGTTGCCAACAATTACTTAACCTTCATAGATGAGGAAGTACCTATTGAAGGAAGAGGGCATAACAAAGCCCTCCATATTTCTGTGAAATGTCAGGATTATATCCTGGCAAAAGTACTTGTGGATAATGGATCTTCTCTGAACGTCATGCCAAAATCCACGTTGGCAAAACTGCCTTTCAATGGAACATTCATGAGACCTAGCTCTATGGTTGTGCGGGCTTTTGATGGGACACGTAGGGAAGTCATTGGAGAAATCGAATTGCCTATACAAGTCGGACCCTGTACTTTCCAAGTACTCTTCCAAGTGATGGATATCGTGCCCGCCTACAGCTAGGGCGACCATGGATCCATTCGACGGGGATGGTCCCCTCCACGCTGCATCAAAGACTAAAATTCATCATCAATAACAAGTTGGTGACTGTTTCTGGGGAGGAGGACCTTTTGGTCAGCAAACCCATATCCACTCCGTACATCGAGGCCACCGAGGAAGCCCTCGAAACATCCTTCCAAGCCTTGGAAATTGCCAATGCAACAAGCGTTGTAAAGATGTCTTTCCCCAATGTACCTCTAATGGTGACGCTGAACATGTTGCGGAAAGGGTACCAACCCGGAAAAGGATTAGGGCGGGATTTGGAAGGCAGAACCCAACCGGTGAGTCTCCTGGAAAATAAAAATAGATATGGTTTGGGATATAAGCCCACTGTGATGGATAAGAAAAGGTTTGAAGAGGAAAAGAAGGGGAGGAGAGTTGCTCGCCTTACTGGTCAAGAGATCAACACTACGAGAATCCCTATCTGTGATCTCTATCAGAGCTTTAAGAGCACCGGAGTGATATATCCGGATCAAGTTGCCATGGTTGAGAACGAGCCTGACCTCAATGTGGAGCTGGTATATGCTTGCCATCCAGATCAAGAGCTGAGCAATTGGGAAGTCATGGAGTTCCCTACAACCATTAACGTTCTATCAGAGTAATCATTGTATTTCATAATTTGGTGGTCCCCTTGCCATGCCCAAGGCTCCGGGACCCATTTTGTAACAAGGGCAGAACTTGTTTATTTTATTTTTGAAAACCAATGGACACATTTTATTTCCCATCACCTCATCTTTGTGCACTCTATTTTTCTTAAACCTTTCACTTGTTTGTTCTCTTTTCACTTTATAATATAACCCGAATGTAGATCCAAAAATGATTTCCCTGAGAACGACGAAAACCTAGATTAATTTCATGACCCTGTTTATCCAAATGATTGTGTCTACGAGGAAAGTGAGGAAGACTTTGGACCCTCATCTGAATTGACGAGATTGTTGGAACAAGAGGATAAGGAGATCCGCCCACATCAGGAGGAAATTAAAATCACCAACCTTGGAGGTGAAAGAGAAGATAAAATGATCAAGATAGGCACCTGCCTAAGTAAAAACCAGCAAGATGAATTGATTGAACTGCTCCGGGAATTTCGGGATGTGTTCGCTTGGTCATATCAAGATATGCCAGGGTTGGATAACAGCATAGTGGAACATAGATTGCCTCTGAAAGCAGAGTGTCCACCAGTTAAGCAAAAGCTACGAAGAATGAAACCGGAAATGCTTCTCAAGATCAAGGAAGAGGTCAAAAAACAATTCGAAGCCGGTTTCTTGGCCGTAGCCAAATATCCACAATGGGTAGCCAACATAGTCCCGGTCCCCAAAAAGGATGGAAAAGTACGGATGTGTGTGGACTATCGAGATCTAAACAGGGCCAGCCCTAAAGACGATTTTGCACTTCCATATATTGACATGTTGGTCGATAACACAGCCCAACACTCCATCTTCTCTTTCATGGATAGTTTCTCTGGGTACAATCAGATTAAAATGGCGCCCGAAGACATGGAAAAAACCACGTTTGTCACATTATGGGGTACTTTCTTTTACAAAGTAATGTCCTTTGGTTTGAAGAACGCAGGGGTAACTTATCAGAGAGCAATGGTCACTTTATTCCATGATATGATGCACAAGGAAATAGAGGTCTATGTGGATGATATCATTGCAAAATCCAGAACCGACGAAGATCATGTCCGTGACTTAAGGAAATTGTTTGAACGGTTGAGAAGGTTTAAGCTTAGATTGAATCCTGCCAAGTGCACGTTTGGCACAAGGTCAGGCAAACTGTTGGGTTTCATTGTAAGCAAGAAAGGAATTGAAGTGGATCCCGACAAGGTCAGGGCAATCCTAGAAATGCCACCTCCTTGCACAGAAAAAGAAGTCAGAGGGTTCTTGGGAAGATTAAACTACATCGCTCGATTTATCTCACAATTGACATCGACCTGCGAGCCGATCTTCAAGCTACTCTGCAAGAACCAACCGGGGCAATGGAATGAGGACTGCCAAATGGATTTTGAGAAAATTAAGCAATACTTGAAAGAACCACCAATATTGGTACCACCAACCCCTAGGAGACCACTGCTTTTATACATGACGGTACTGGATGAGTCCATGGGCTGTGTATTGGGTCAGCACGATGAAACGGGAAAGAAAGAACATGCCATATATCACCTCAGCAAAAAGTTCACTGATTACGAAATGCGATATTCCGCATTAGAACGAACTTGTTGCGCGTTAGCATGGGCTGTGAAGCGTTTAAGGCAATACATGTTGAGTCACACTACTTGGCTAGTTTCTAAGATGGATTTTATCAAGTACATCTTTGAGAAGCCAGCCCTGACCGGAAGGATTGCTCGATGGCAAGTGCTGCTAACTGAGTACGACATAACATATGTCACTCAGAAAGCCATAAAAGGGAGTGCTTTGGCTGACTATTTAGCCCATCAACCCATAAGTGACTACCAACCAATGCCATTTGACATCCCGGATGAGGATATCCTGGCATTGTCCGATGAAAAAGAAGGCGGTAACAAGGACAAATGGATTTTAAGATTCGATGGAGCTTCTAATGCTTTAGGGCATGGAATTGGGGCCATTTTGATTTCGCCAAAAAGAGAATTCATCCCTGTCTGCGCCAGGCTATGTTTCGATTGTACCAACAACATCGCCGAGTATGAGGCTTGTTCCTTAGGGATCCAAGCGGCATTAGATATGAAAGTAAGGACACTGGAAGTCTACGAAGACTCTGCTTTAGTCGTCCACCAGTTAAAAGGTGAGTGGGAAACCAGAGATAGCAAGCTTCTCCCCTATCACACCCACATTATGGAAATGATCAGAGATTTCGAAGAGATTTCTTTCCATCATGTTCCTCGGGAAGATAATCAGATGGCTGACACTTTGGCCACTCTCGCTTCAATGTTCAAAGTAAACAATGACTATGACGTGCCCCTCATCGAGGTAGAAAGACGTCACGAGCCCGCATACTGCCAAGTAGTCGAAGAACAATCGGATGGAAAACCTTTGTATCACGATATCAAGAGGTATATCCAGAGGCAAGAATACCCCGACAATGCCACAGAAAACAACAAGAGAACCCTGTGACGGCTTGCCATGGGGTTTTTCTTAAATGGAGACGTGCTTTACAAAAGAAACCATGATTCTATCCTTCTTCGCTGCGTTGATACCGTTGAAGCAAATAGAATCATGAGGGATATCCACGAGGGATCTTTCAGGACCCACATCAATAGGCACGCCATGTCAAGGAAAATCTTAAGGGCTGGTTATTTTTGGATGACAATGGAAGCAGACTGCTTCGCCTATGCTCGGAGATGTCATAAGTGCCAAATATATGCGGATCATATTCACGCGCCCCCGTCATCCCTAAATGTTTTGTCAGCACCATGGCCTTTTTTGATGTGGGGCATGGATGTCATTGGTCCCATTGAACCAAAGGCTTCAAACGGCCAACGTTTCATTCTGGTCGCCATTGATTACTTCACAAAATGGGTGGAAGCAGCTTCATACACTAATGTAACCAAAGGTGTTGTTGTTAAATTCGTCAAGCGTGAGTTGATATGTCGGTACGGCCTACCAAGTCAAATCATCACAGACAATGGTACAAACCTGAACAAAAAAATGATGAAGGAGCTTTGTGAGAGCTTTAAGATCTCCCACCATAATTCCTCTCCGTACCGCCTAAAAATGAATGGGGCAGTCGAGGCGGCGAACAAGAACATCAAGAAGATAATACAGAAAATGGTGGTAACCTATAAAGACTGGAACGAAATGCTTCCTTTTGCTCTGCACGGTTATCGTACCTCAGACCGGACCTCGACTGGGGCAACTCCATTCTCTTTAGTTTATGGCATGGAAGCAGTCCTGCCTTTTGAAGTGGAGATTCCTTCCCGCCGAGTAATCATGGAAGCCAAACTAGTTGAAGCTGAATGGATCCAGACTCGACATGACCAATTAAATCTGATTGATAGTAAGAGACTGACTGCCCTCTGCCATGGTCAGTTATATTAAAGGCGTATGAAGCGAGCGTTTGAAAAGAAAGTACGACCTCGACAATTCCAAGAAGGAGACTTGGTGCTCAAGACGGTTTTGTCGATGCATAAAGATCGCCGGGGCAAATGGACTCCCAGCTATGAAGGGCCTTATGTCGTGAAGAAGGCTTTTTCCGGAGGTGCTCTCATACTCGCCAACATGGATGGGGAAGATCTACCGATGCCTATAAACGCGGACGCAGTGAGAAGATACTATGCGTAAAAAAAAAAAGAGGGCTCGCTAGGTTGAAAACCTGAAAAGGCGACCTAGGCAAAAGTTAGAGCAATTGGTGGGGTCAAAAATCCTAAGAAAGCGACCCCAACAAATTCACACCCTATAGATTCAACACTGCAATGCCAATTTTCCAAGTCATAGACAAGGGGATGGGTCTAGAACATCGAAGCCATTGTCAAGTCACGCCCTCGAAAGCAAAATCAGAAGATAAACAGGAAATCATGGAAAAGACCAGGAATCTTGTCGCTCTCAGGAAATCGATAGAGGATCTAAAAGGCCTTCCCTTCCATCCTTACCATCAATTCCTCACACCTTGTCATATTTTTGCATTATTATTGTCACCTGTACATATCTGTTGTTCATAAATAAAAAGTTTCCTTTCTTCTCACATGTGTTCATGACTAGAATGAATAAACAAGTTTTGCCTAAAAAGAATTTCTTTAAAAAATGAGCTTTGAGAAGAACGAAAACACAAAGTTATGGGGAACGAAGTGGACACCGTTGCCAGATCTTACCTCAAGCAAGCTCAACCAGCTCTGCGAAACAACCTCAATGAAGTCAGAAGTAATAATTATTTTGGCCATGAGTTACTTCAACGCCTGTCGCCAAGGGAGTCTGCCTGTAAGTTTTTAATTAGTTTCGTGTTTCTCTGTTAAAGGATGGCCAGGAACCATGATCCCCGAGATGTGTAGTTGCCCAACTCTCTCCTTAGCAGACCTTCGACATATCTGCAGTAAACCCTAAGTCCATTCTCTTTCACCCAAAGGGACATCACCCTGAATCACCAAATTTTCTCCCCCAGTGGAACCATAATCGTTAAAAACTACACTTCCCAAATCCTTCCCCAGTGGGACTACACTTCCCAGTCAACCCAAAACTGGGGCATCTCCCCAGATTCTTCTTTCGGTCAAGGGACAGTTTTCCCCAAAGACTCTTTCGATCATGTCAAACCGGGGCATCTCCCCGGGTTTATTCTTTCATTCAAAGGACAGTACCCCACCCTTCAAGCTTCATCCAATCATCTCAAACTGGAGCATCTCTCCCAGGTTCGTTCTCATTCATTCAAGGGGCAGTTCCCCAAGATTTCATCCAATCATGTCAAACTGGGGCATCTCCCCGGGTTTATTCTCTTATTCAAGGGGCAGTTCCCCAAGATTTCATCCAATCATGCAAACTGGGGCATCTCCCTGGGTTTATTCTTTCATTCAAGGGGCAGGTCCCCAAGATTTCATCCAATCATGTCTAACTGGGACATCTCCCCGGGTTCGTTCTCATTCATTCAAGGGGCAGTTCCCCAAGATTTCATCCAATCATGTCAAACTGGGGCATCTCCCCGGGTTCGTTCTCATTCATTCAAGGGGCAGTTCCCCAAGATTTCATCCAATCATGTCAAACTGGGGCATCTCCCCGGGTTCATTCTCTTGTGTTCAAGGGGCAGTTCCCTAAGAACCCGCAGTCATGGCAACCGAGGGTCAACCCCAACCTTTACATTTCCTGCCAACGGTGAGTTAATTCGGACGAGACGTCCTGTTAACTCCCCCAACCTTTACATTTCCTGTCAACAGTGAGCTAATTCGGACGAGACGTCCTGTTAGTTCCCCCAACCTTTACTTTCTTGTCGCCAATCAAATGGCACCTTTTTACTCTCCAATCAACGAAGAGGCAACACCCTCACCCTTTACTTTTTTGTTGCCGATCAAATGGCACCCTTTACTTTCCAGTCAACGAAGAGGCAACACCCTCACCTTTTACTTTTCTGTTGCCGATCAAATGGCACCTGTTACTTTCCAGTCAACGAAGAGGCAACACCCTCACCCTTTACTTTCTTGTCGCCAATCAAATGGTACCTTTTTACTCTCCAGTCAACGAAGAGGCAACACCCTCACCCTTTACTTTTCTGTTGCCGATCAAATGGCACCCATTACTTCCCAGTCAACGAAGAGGCAACACCCTCACCTTTTACTTTTCTGTTGCCGATCAAATGGCACCTTTTACTTTTCAGTCAACGAAGAGGCAACACCCTCACCCTTTACTTTCTTATCGCCGATCAAATGGCACCTTTTACTTTCCAGTCAACGAAGAGGCAACACCCTCACCCTTTACTTTCTTGTCGCCAATCAAGTGGCACCTTTTATAATTCCTGTCAACAGTGAGTTAATTCGGATGAGACGTCCTGTTAGCTCCCCCAATCTTTACCTTTCTTGTCAACCGAGGGTCAACCCCAACCTTTACTTTCATGTCGCCAATCAAATGACCCCCCCCTTTTACTTTCCTGTTGCCAATCAAACGGCACCCCTTTACTTTCATGTCACCGATCAAATGGCACCCCTTTACTTTCCTGTCGCCAATCAAATGGCACTACGTTACTTTCCTGTTGCCGAACAAATGCCTTTTAGTCACCTAAGAGGGCATCCTTTTATCTTCCGATCGCCAAGCGAGGCACCCTTCATCTCTAATCGATTAGAAATCGACAACCAATCCTCTCTCCTCTTGTTAACTGAAAGACAGTCTTTCCGCTTCATGGCATTCAAAGGGTAATTCCCAGTTAACCACTTCCTACAAAAAAAAAACAAAAACAAAACAAAACAAAAAAAAACAAAAGAAAACAAAAACAAAAAAAAATAAAAAAATAAAAAAAAACCGGTGTCATGACCCTCAAATCGAATGAAGTCAGCCCAATGTGAATTAGGGGACGATGTCCCAGTGGTTACACAGGTTTTTGTTGTGTAACGAACGGTATCATGAAACCTACCTCGGATAGCATTAAGTTCACGGTTCGATTCGGGCATTGCCGAGGCCGATGTCGTGCACATTACCCCGGCCATTTAAAGGCGATAGAAATTGAGGACGAAGTGATCATGGTGCACCAATCCTAGGTTGTGCGTTGAAGGGACGATGTTTAATTTAAACTGGGAAACGATAAGTGAAGTCTCAATCCCAACTACAGATTAATGTTTAGACGGTGTTATTTCAAGTTGTTATCTTACATCGGTCAACAGGTTGGTTGTACTTTGATATTTTTGAAAAAAATTTGAAAGACAAGCAGATGTGGAAAAATTGCCTTATATTAATAAAGGGCACTAAGGCCATTACAAAAGTTTGACTCTGGAGCCCATCTCGGAACAAGGCTAAAAGAAAAAATCCTAATTAGATGCTGGAGAGTCTGGTCTAGCAGAAGCTGTCCTCTCGGATTCCTCCGACACCGTCCTCAGCTCCATGCTCTGGCCCTCAGGGAGAGGCATGGGCTCATAAGGAATATCCTCAGGTTCCGAAGCCTGACCCCGGTTCATAGCATATAAATGACCACCATGAAATTCGTAGTAGACACCTATACCGTTCAGGTTAAGTTGTACAGTGGAATTCCGATGTACAACCTGATGAACGGTGGAGCTGAAAGTGACATCGGCCAATACCGAAAATTCAGCCAATTGCTCCTCAGTTTCCTTCCGCTCCCTCACCTGCTCTTCCTGCACACCGGCAAGCTTCTCGGCTAGCTCCTTGTTCTTCTTATCTACCTCAGCCTTTGCAGCCTTGGCTTGATCTAGTTCGGTCCGGAGAGCCTGGAGAGCGTCCTCTGAAGCTTTGCCCTTAGCCTCAGCAGCATCTGCCCTCCTGGCTGCCGATGTGTAAGCCGCTGTGAGTTCGGACAGGTCTTCTTTGCTCTTGACCAACTCCTGCTCCTTTTGGGTCAAGGCGGTCTGGGCCTCAACTCTCAAGGCCTCAGCTTTCTTCATCCGATCTAGGCATTCCTTAGCCTCAACACCGGAATAGTAGGAGTGGCCCAAAGAGCTGAGGACCCCAGCAGCCTCAACTAAATTAAAAATAGCTGCTTCAGCAGCAGACTGAGCCTCAGGAGCAGGAAGATCGGTTTTGAGCTTGAAGGGGATGTTGAACCGAGCCGGTGTCCCTCCGACATACTCCAAAAAATCTGAAAGACAGGAGTTGATGACGATGTCTTCTGGTCGAGACCGGTCCGGAGAAGTATTTACAGGATCGGCCTGCTCCTCCCGTGGTGCCTCTACCTCGGTCACAACCCTTGAAGCCTTGTGCTTTTTCTACTTAGAGGTTGCGCCGGGGTTGGTCTTCCTTTTAACTGGGACCCTTTCAGCTGGCCCCAGAGTCATAGCCCCAACATTGTCAGCCGGGATGCTCACAACCTTGGCCGGTGTGATACGAGGAGTCACCCTGTTCTCCTGTTCAGCAGCAGCAGCGTTCCGGGCTTCGGCAGCCTCCCTCAGTTTTCTGAGAATGTCTATCCGAGCCATCTCACCTGAAAAAAGGGGGAAGATGTTAGGACCGGTGTGAGTATATCAAAAAAAATATAAAAAAAAGGGGAAAAGGAAAGGGAAGGTTGAACAGTATCTACCAAGGTAGGCATCCCGGCCCGACTCCGTCCCCAAAAGCTTCCTGCAGGAGATCTTGGCCAAGACGGAGTAACCCTTCAGAGCGTCCAGGACTTTCTTGGACTCAGTTGACAAAGTACTCTCACTGACGATGTAGGCATTGCTTGTCAGGAGAAAGTGCTCATGAGTCCAACCGGTGTAGAACTTTCTGGAAAAATCAGAATTCTCCCAGAACACCGGCCTCCCTACATTGACATCGACTTTAACATAGGAGTGTTTGAAGCTGACCCCGTCTGTCTTGGCCGATTCGGTGTAACTTTCGAAGTTAACCACCTTTGAGTCACAGCGGAGATTGATGAAGCCCAGACCCCCTCCAGCGTTACCCCGGCGCATCACCCTGCAGTAAGTAAAAAAGAGGGCCACTGTGGGGACGAAGTGAAAGTACTCCCCAAGTACTTCCAAAGCCCTTACCAAGCCCCAGCCATTGGGATGAAGTTGGCTGGGAGAGCAGTCCAAAAAATGGAGTACCCCCTCTCGAACTCCGTCAGTGGGAAGCGGACGCCTATCTTGGAGAAGACCATCTCATACATGAATAGATTTCTCGACCCCGGTTGATGGCAGATCCTATCTGAGGTTAGGGGGCAGAATACAGTAAAGTCGTTTTCATGCTCAATATCGGCGTGAACAACGACATCTTCAATGGTGACATCGGCAGCATCTTTAGCATACCGGGAGACGATGGTCTTTGGGTCTTCATGAACCCAGAAGTAGGGATCCCTGGCCTTCTCAGCTAGCCAGTTAATCTGGTGTGCCAAGACATTTGTCTCAACGGGATCAGTTATCACAGCGGCGCCGGTGGAGGAGTTTTCAGAAGCCATCCGGACGGTGTGGCGAAGGAAGGGAATACAGCTGTAAAAAGCCACATCGTCAGTAAGATAGAGATCGACGCTGCTACCCCTCTCACTAGTAGTGCCCAAGTTAAACGATGAGTCTGACGATGTGTCAAACCCCTCTGTTTCCCACAAAGGCAATGTGGAGAAATGGTGTCTTGATGAGACGAGCCGATGTGAAGCCCCTGAGGTTGCCTCACTATGGTGACTCAGACCTCGGCTCGAGACTCCACCCGACTGACGTCGGGATGTAATTGAAGGAGGACCTGATAGGACCTCAATGGAGTCACTACTCAAACCGGTGTCCCCCATGACCTATCTACGAATTAAAATGAAGGAGATGAGGGCTACCTGCTGAGGCGATGCGTGCAGTTCTCTTAGTACGAGCCAGGGTTTGCAACACCGGAGAAGAATTGTAATACCGAAGAAGAACTTTAACACCGGAGAATTCGGACGTCGGAGAGGCAGCACTTCAATATCAAGAAAGGAGTGAAAATGATAGATCCCCGAAGCTGTTTTTATAGAGGGGGAAGCGAGGATCCAGAACTTTCCGCATTCCGGCCCAAGGCCCATTAAAAAAGGGCCGACTTTTGGCATTCCGGTCCAGGGGCGCGAATTTTGAATTTTGAAAAGAACCAGTTAGATGATGACACGTAGGATGTTCCAGTCATCTCCTGACAAGGGCCACGTGGAGGACACGTTGATTGATTAACCAGCCACATCATCGAGTCCCACACCGGCTTTGGGTCCCGCTTAGCCCCTACATCGGTGTTCATGTCTTTACTCCCTTTTTCACCTCGGAAATACGAAGATTCTGTATTTCTCTTGTGAAGAAGGGGAGTAAAGAGGGGCATCTGTGAACACCTCTTTCGGTCCGGCCCAAATGGAAAGGACACCGGTCCCGTGGCACCCCAAAAGTTTCGACTGTTGTAAAAATGACACCGGTTTATATGGGGAACACCTGACACCGGTTTATGTGGGGAACACCGGACCAGTTGTTGGAGTTCCTTAGTGACCGATGTCATACATCTGACAACGGAAGGATAGGTCAATCCGGCCCAAGTAAAATTTCTCGATCTAATGGGATGACTCAGATCGAAACATATGCACACCGGCTGAAACATTAGATCCGGACTAGGAGGGAGAACACCGCCCCTGTGATACCACCTTGAAAAAGTTCAACCGGTATGAAGATACAGATCCAGGTTCTTGAGAGGCCACATCGGACCAGTTGGAATCCCGTCCAACCGGTGTCTTTAAAGGCCGACGTCACAAACTTGACAACGGAAGGACGAGGTCGGAGGTTTATGCGCGCTGACCTGGAATCGCACTCTCTAAAGGTGGCAGACAAGGGGCGGAAGTGGACAATTAAAAATACCCCACTGAACCACTGCTCCCCACAAACAGATAGTGGCCAGGGTTGCACCACTATGCGTATGGGTGAGTGGGAACTCTGGTTGTCCCAAACACTCAACCCATACCCTTAAGCCTTATAAATACCCCAACCAGAGAAGCTCAAGGGGTTGGAATCCCCCTCTTGGAAGAAAACTCTCCCAAATTCTCTCCGATTCCTCAAAACCTTCAAAGGACTTTCCCATTTGAAACCCGTGATTTGCCTAGATTATCATAAAAGAACCTCCAGTATTAGAAAACTTGAAGTTCTCCATTGTTCAGAGACTGTCCCTCACATCGAACCTATACCGTTCCTACGTCGAACCTACACCGTCCCAGTACGAAGTCATTGCCCTCCACTGTTTACATCGTACCTTACCAGGTCACTGCCTTTACCAATCCTCGACATTGACCCTACACAGCGTCTGGGCACTTCCTCGCTTCGGATCAACTCATACCAACACCGGTCACATCCTTCAGTTTCCAGCATTTAATCCAACACCGGTCCAGTGTTTCTGTCAACGTGTAAGTCCAGTACCGGTTTGACACCGGACCTGCGCCTGACTCCAACACCGGTCCTGAGCCCTCCACACCGGTTCCTTTCTGTCCCCTATTTCTCTTGTTTTCAATCATTTATTTCCTTGCCAGTTTGCTGTCCACAGTTATGATTTTATGCGTAGCATAGTTTATACTGTCAGTGTTTACCCCGTTTTCCCCTAGAAAAAAAATAATAATATAAAAATAATAAGTAATAAATTTTGCACATGTTATATTTTCTAGTTTGAAAATCTTCTTTTTTAAAAAAAAAAAAACGGTGTCGTACGGGAGCACTCCCGTCTACACAACCTCTTTAGGATTCGTACACGTGCGAAGAACTTTGCCTTGTATGAGTTTCCCGTCTCAATGACATCCATCATCATTTCCCAAGTCTTTTCCTAAAAGAACAACATTCAGAACTACGTAACCCTGATTTCTTGATAATTCAAGAATACGTAGGAGCAGGACCTCAACTCCTATCGGGCCCATCTTTCTTATTTCTTTTTATTGATTTATTTCCTCACTTTCATGTTTCTTTCATGAATGTTTTTTTGGTCACTTCCGTGAAAATCAATTTAGACGTGACGTCTTGTTGATTTCCCCCTAGTTTTTTTGCTCAAGCCTCGCCATAATTCATAGGGAAGGGATACTTAGGACGAGACGTCCCGCTTATCTCTTTCCTATCCCTGTTTTTTATTCGAGAATGTCCAATTTAGGCGTGACGCCTTATTAGCATTCTCTTCCCCTCTTTGTCTCATATCAAAGTCGAGTTTAATTCGGATGAAACATCCCATTGACCTCGCTTCGACATTCTCAGTTTGTACAATTCTCTCACTCTATTCTGTCATTTTTTTAAATAAAAAAATACAACAATAAAAGGGAAGAAATAAACCATCTTTTGTAAGGCTATTTATGTTGCGCATTTTCAATCTTGTACTGTTTTTGACAGGCGATGTAGGGTGCTAATACCTTCCCTACTCGTAACCGACTCCCAAACTTGAATCTCAATTTTTAACCAGTGCTTTACTGAACTTAGTTTTTTCCAATGTTTTTCCTATGGATAAAAACGTTGGTGGCGACTCCCTGTTTCATTCGACCCCTTCTCTCTCTCTCTCGCCGCGCCGTCGCGATCCAGGTTGCGACAATAATTATTGTGAAATGAATCACCTTGCGGGGTGCCACGAAGGGTAAATCCCAGAGTGAAGATGATGTTATCATATTATTGAATATATCACCTTGGGGGGTGCCACGAAGGGTATATCCCAGAGTGAAGACGATGTTATCGTGTTTATGAATATATCACCTTGCGGGGTACCACGAAGGGTATATCCCGGAGTGATGATGATTTTATGATGTTAATGAATATATCACCTTGCGGGTGCCATAAAAGGTATATCCCAGAGTGATGATGTTGTTATGATGTTCACGAATATATCACCTTGCGGGGTGCCACGAAGGGTAAATCCCGGAGTGAAGATGATGTTATCATATTATTGAATATATCACCTTACGGGGTGCCACGAAGGGTGTATCCCTGAGTGATGATGGTATTGTAATAGTTATTGTGAAATGAATCACCTTGTGGGGTGCCACGAAGCGTGAATCCCTCAGTGATGATGGTATTATAATATTTATTGTGAAATGAATGGTATGGTAGATACAATCAACTAATTGGATAAAATGGATCCATTGCATATGCATTAAATAGTTTACATATGCATTTGCCATAAGAGCATGGCATTTGAGATGGGATGACCACGAGAGATGAGAAACCCCTTGCGAGGAGGAAATGAGTAAAGATTTAATAAATTGATCATGATAAATTGTGAATGCCCTTATTGATAAGTGGCAATGTGATTGTGTATGTGCTTGTGCTTGCTTTTATTGTGAATGGTGTTTCATGAGGGTAGTCTACCTATTATATTAAGATGATGATGATTGAATGATGAATTGATAGTTTTATAGCAAAGCACACATAATGAATGAATGCATGTACACTTAATCACAATATATTTATATTCGTCATTTTGAATGTATAACTCACTCTCCCATGTGGTCTCCTTTTTAGCATTGTGACGCAGGGTCATCATGGGCTGAGATGAGACTTTGAATTGAAGTTTTGGCGAAGGTAAATAGTGGTAATGGAATTGCCTTGGCCGGCATCATTTATGAGTTCTTATGTAATAAATAGGTTGTTTATGATGATATAGATGATTTTATGAATTTAGTCATGTATAAAATAATCCTTCATATTTAGGAATGGTGAATATAGATGTAGTATGTAAGAGATGATTTAATGTGTACTAGAAGGATTGAAATTGAATGATGAACGTTGATGATTATGATAGTTGGGAAAAGACCCCCGGATGTATATGTATATATTTATAATTGTGTCTTAGGCAAAGCATGTGTAAGTTGTGTATGAATTAGACGAGCTTATTTCAGTAGGTATATGTCGGGTATTTGCATGCTTTGCCGAGCCTTTTCTCATATCATCATATATGGGACTAGGCGTTTGCCCGGTATACACATTCTTCTTCCGCTGTAAACTCTATTATTTTTGTATACCGTTATGGGCATTTTAGCTATTGATCCAGTTTTAGTTAATTAAATTGTACGCTTCGGTTTTCTGTGATTCGGGTTTTGATGTATTCGTTGAGGGTTTTCAAACGTGAAAAATTTACCTGTACTTTTATTAATTATTATCTTGGTTACATCGGGATCTGAGTTTGGAAAATCGGGGTGTTACAAGGGTGGTATCAGAGCGTGGTCTGCTCTGTATAGAATTGACATTGTAGATGATTGGAGCACAATTACTCAATAGTGAGACATTTTTGGTGATCCTTGGAGCGTGATGCTCATTGTCGAAATATGGATGCTCTATATAAACCTAAGAGTGGTAACTATATAGAGGATGATGATATGTTGAAGTATTGATTGCCCTATATGGATTTATGAATGACTAGTTATCTAAGAATTGTGAATCAACTATAAGGGCATTACTGCTTATCGAGGATTCTTTGTGAGTGATTGTCCATGTTATGATTGATGTTATGGGAGTATACCCTTTATCATTGAGGTTGTATGATGCACTTGTGGAGCATAGTTTCTCATTGAAAAACTTAATGAAATCATGAGATTGAATATGAGTGAATGAATTTCCTCAATATATGATTAATGTATTTATTGTGTAAGTTTGGCCAAGCTCCTTACCCTATTACCTTCAAAATGACGAATACATTGTTATTGTGCATTGATGTTGATGTATAGAATACATATTGATTTGATGATGGATCCATGTTGAATGTTGATCATGGAAAGGAAATATTAGAATTGATAAATGTGAGATATAAAATATGAATTGATATGATGATGGATTTATGCCATGTGCTGATCATGGACAGGGAGTATTGAGAAATGAATTGACATGGTGGTAGACCATGGATTTTGAAGCCATGAAATATGTAATGAAATTAAATTGTTGGTTAGGTCTCTTACATGCATTGCACTTGTAGCGTCTAGCCAAGGAATGTTTATTAAATGAAAGGGAACTCACATGCTTGAGTTGATTGAATGAATGATATTGAAGGAATCCCCTGGTATGGGTATGTTTGAATTCAATTGATCAGTTGTGCCATTTGTATGGGATGAATTTTATATCCTTTGGCACAATAACCCTATATGTTATATGATATAAGTGATTTGTTGTACCTCCCTAGATTGGGAACTTGAATATGTGATAAGTGATTAGATGTGAAATTGCGTACGTGTTAGATTGGAGTTATGATTTGATTTTGTGTATGTGAGCACCGAGGGAATGATTTAATTAATTGTGACCCACTAGGTGTGGTGACCCCCGGTTGATTTGATACGATCTTGCATGATCAAACCTTATGGATGATTGATTTAATTGACCCTATGGTGGTCTAGACTCTATGTTGTTTTTATGAGCCATATCTAATGATGTTGTGGGGTATGGGAGTATTCCCGGATGGGTACTAGGTAACCCTTAGACTTCCCAAGTCTAGTGATTGATCAAAGTTTGTGAATAGTTGAGCCATAACGAAATTAATTGAGAAATACATTGTTGAAGCTAAAGCCGGTATGTAATGGAATGCGAATAATGAATGCAACCCCGATGATTGATGAATAATAATGTTGAATTTGGGGTATGATTGGTATTGGCTATGGTGTACGTGATTTTATGGTATGACTTGGGGCTAAATTGTATACCTTTGATGTTGTGATTATGACAATAGCTATGGATTATGATATGACATAGGGATGACATGCATGATTATGAGTCGGTAAATGGAAATTTGATCATGTTATTACCTCCTTTTTTAATTGAAAGGTGCTATATTGAGGGTAGAAACCCTGTAGAGATGTACTGTGATATGAATTATACGTCTAATTTATGAGCTTTGGTTGTGATTTATGAGAAGAATCCCTAATGTGAAAGCTTATTATACGATTGAGTAGCCTACTTGAGAAGAGTTTGGTGAATCTTTTATGGCTCGAATTGAATTATAGCCAACAATATGTAAGTGAGACAAGAACTTTAGGTTATTTGACCATGGTTTTAGATGGATGAAGCCTGAAGATAGGGTATTTAACTTGTGATGAATTGAAAATCTATGGTTGATACACCAACATATGGTAATATTAATTAAGATTGATGATTAGTAGGGCATGATGGATGCCAAATTAGTTGTAGAATGACGACGAGATATGAATATGTTGACTAGAGACTTGTGAAAATTGTTACTAAGTTGATGTGAATTGATGATTATTAGGAAATGTGTGACCGATGTGAGCAATGGGAATACGAAGTACTAGTTTCGATATGGCCTTACATGCCATAGGCATTGTGGCAACATGCACTTATGCGCCAACTTCATGTGTTTGTGGTAACCACTACGGGATTGGGACGCCTTCCTGTATGTCGGATGCAGCAACACGTAGGCTGGGCAGGTGTAGGGATTTTAACTGCTTATGGTGAATGTACTGAGCCTATCTGGACGTACTGAGTATGAACATGTGAGCTCTGTTGGATGAGTTATAATTGATGACATATGACACACTTTGATGTGGAAATTTTATGTTAAGAATGATGAAGTGATGATGAACATGTCTTGATGGACTTTGGGAAGTTCGATGTTATTTTATAGTGTCATCGAACCTTGTTGATGTGTGGCCTGAGGTATGGCCTTGTGATATGTATATCGATGCTAAACTTTGAGGACGAAGTTCTTTTTAGGTGGGGTGGATTGTAACATCCTGAATTTTATAAAAAAATAATTAAATAGAAAGAATAAATATTGAATGATTATAAATGGGTTAATAAATATCCCAAAAATATTAAAATGATTAAATTCAGATTTAAAAGAATTATTTATGATTTATTGAGACTTTAAGAGTTAAAATTATACCCGATCAGAATACGGGTGTCGGACCAAGTATCTCCGATTGAGATGCCGTTGGTTAGGGCTATTAAGAATATTATTGGAAACCCGAATATGTTTTCAGAATAATTTTTGGAATTAGTGTTGAGCCCGAACGGAGACCCTGTATGTTATAAAACGGAAAAACTTAATGAGGGGATTAAGTTAAAAACCCAAACTCCTTTTTTCCCCTCCCATTCTCGACAGCTTCTCTTCTCTCCCTCTCAACATTTCATTTCCTCCTCCTTCTCCATCCCTTCTCTTGTTAAAAGTGACCAACACCACCCATGACCATTTCCACCTAAAATTAAGAGGATCCCTTGGGTTTATGAAGCTTACATTGGACATGGAGGCAAGCATGGCTCATCTTCTCTTCTCTCCCTCTTATTTTCGTTTTGGAGCTTAAGCTTGGATGAGAGGTATGATTTTTGACCACCCATGGTTTTTATTGATAGTTTTTGGAGTTATTGAAGTGTTATGATGGGAGGTTAGATGTTGTTTTGATGAATGGTGGTATGTGGAATCAAACCCTAGGTTAGAAAAATTATTAGGGTATTGAATGAAGCCATTAATATAGAAAACCCTAAGGTGGGGTAGCTTAAATACAAGCTTTTATGAGCATTTAATGTGGTATTTAACATTAATGTTGAAAGGTGATGAGAAATTAATAAGTATTTATGATGGTGGTGGGTTCTAGTGAAACCCTAACTTTAATAAATTGGGGAAAGTGTAAAATGTGAATAGGATGTATGTTTAATGGCGTTAATGATAAGAAATGGCCATTGATGATGATTGATGAATATTGATGATGGTTGTTGGGTTCTTATGAAACCCTAGCCCTAAGAATTTGGGGAAAATGAATATATTGTAATTTGGGAGCTTAGTTGAATGTGGATAGGTGATATTTAAGGTTGAATGTTACTTGAAATGGTAGAGGACCATTTATGGTGACATCTATAGATAAGTGTTGTTATGAATGTGGAATGTGGGGGATTGGTATGATGAGATTGTGACTTGATGAGGTTCTAGATCATTTGTGGTGTGCCATTTAAATTTGATTAATTAATTATGGTTATTGAAGGATATGAGAGCTAAGTTGAATATGGAGTGAGTGATGATGATGTTTGAAGGATTGAGGTGATTTGGGATTACATTATGTAATGGATGAGATGATGATGATGTTGGGTTTAGTTAGTCTTTAAGATCTAGAGGATGTTGGCTTTGGGAAAGGAATTCCCGAAGCCTAACACAATTGCATAAATTAGTGTTTAGCAAGTTTAGGACTTGATGTTGAGCTTTATGATAAGCTAGCAAATATTTAGAATTATGATGGTTATTGATTATGTGAATGCACATGTGTATGGTATGTAGATTTTGTTCCGGACTATGTGGCGGAGCTTTCGGAGCATGCATTCGGATTTCGGCTCTTCCCTCGAGGTAGGAGAGGAGTTTACATTCAAATTGCATGAGTAGATTGATAGTGATTGTTGTATGTGTTCTATACTCATGCTTGCCTTGCCATGTATATATATTGAAATAATGAGAATGGCAATTTGTTGGTTATGAGGATGGTGTATGAGAATAGGTGATGATTGTTATGGAAATGTATACCTATATGTGTGATGATGATAAGCTTAATTTTAATGAGGTAAATGACTTAGAATGGAAATTGTTGTGTATGAAGTTTTGAGACAAGTTTTAAATGTCTATTATGAGGTATATGAAGTATGGAATTTGGTCAAATTGGTTTTGAATAGATTTTGGTATATTGAGTTGTGAATTCTCATGTTTTCTGCGCATGATCTGATAATCTCGCTCAAGCGAGATGGATTCTCGCCCAAGCGAGAACCCCCTGTACCATTATTATGGCCTCTGGCCTAATCTCGCTCAGGCGAGTGAGCTATTCGCTCAAGCGAGATGAGTGTGAAGTGAGCAGAAGAGACACTGGACGAATCTCGCTCAAGCGGGCATGGTCGCGCTTGAGCAAGCGAGAGAGGAAATTGATCCTGGATGTTTTTCGCTCAAGCGAGCGTGAGACGCTTGAGCAAGTGTAGGGGTCTGATGCTGGAGCAATTCTCACTCAAGCGAGTGGCTGGAACTGGTGCGCCTCGCCCAAGCGAGACGTGTGTGGAATGACGGGATGGCCTCTGGCTGAATGTCACTTAAGTGAACGAGCTTGAAAACGTTGCTAGACAATTTTTGCTCGCGTGAAGGGGCTCGCCCAAGCGAGCTATGTTAAGCTCGCTCAACCGAGTGAGGGGCTCGCTTAAGCGAGTTGCCCAGAACTGAATGTTGTTTCATTTTCTTGGTTTTGATGGTGTTAGGCCTTTTTCTCTTATATTGTAAGATGCTTGGGGGGATGTACAGGGATATATAATTATGACCTAACATGGTAGTGTTAGATAATGATTAAGATATTGGGATAACTTATCTATGCCCATAATATATAATGTGAAACATGAATGTTAACCACCAAGAATGAGATATGTGAGACCGATGGTAAGGGTTTGACGATGAGCTATGAGAGGTACCCTTGGGTGACACAAACCCGTTGTGAGAATGATCGAACAGTGAGGTTGTTGTTATAAACTGAAGTGTCGAAATAATATTGGTATCGTGCGACAATAAATAATGTAATGATTATTCCTTGTGCAAGAGGACATATGTTATTATTAAATTGTGAATAGTCCTTGCATTTTATAATAAGTGCAATATTACATGAGTGGCTCAGAATTGAAGTGATGAGTTGTGGTATCGCTACACTAGTTACTAAACAACGTTGATAAATGAGATAATGTTGTAATGCCACTATGGTTGAATGCAAGTATTGACTTGCCATATGATATGAAATATACGTATATATGATGTTGAGATGTAATGTCAAGGACATGGTTGTGTTGGGCATAAGTGTAATTGCCATGTATGTAGGGTGATGAATATGCCTCGAATGATTCTAAGTGTGGATTAATATTATGATGTCTGCTATGCCTTTTGATCTCCATGTGTGGATTGATATGAAATGATGTTGTGGCCATTGAAATGCTAATTACATGAATGATGTGCCTTGAAGGGCCTTATGATTTCTTATATGCCAATGATAATAAGATTAAATATACGATATATCCCTAATTGAGACGGTGAGATATCCTTGCGAGGTTCTTGGGCACATGCATTATTACATTGTTGCATTCATGGCATAGCATGGCATTGATAAAGTTTGTTATCATTGAAATGAATCACCTTGTGGGGTGCCACGAAGGGTATATCCTGGAGTGAAGACGATGTTATCGTGTTTATGAATATATCACCTTGCGGGGTGCCACGAAGGGTATATCCCGGAGTGAAGACGATGTTATCGTGTTTATGAATATATCACCTTGCGGGGTGCCACGAAGGGTATATCCCAGAGTGATGATGATGTTATGATGTTAATGAATATATCACCTTGCGGGGTGCCACGAAGGGTATATCCCGGAGTGATGATGATGTTATGATGTTAACGAATATATCACCTTACGGGGTGCCACGAAGGGTAAATCCTGGAGTAAAGATGATGTTATCATATTATTGAATATATCACCTTACGGGGTACCACGAAGGGTAAATCCTGGAGTAAAGATGATGTTATCATATTATTGAATATATCACCTTACGGGGTGCCACGAAGGGTGTATCCCTGAGTGATGATGGTATTGTGATAATTATTATGAAATGAATCACCTTGCGGGGTGCCACGAAGGGTGAATCCCTGAGTGATGATGGTATTATGATATTTATTGTGAAATGAATGGTATGGTAGATAGAATCACCTAATTGGATGAAATAGATCCATTGCATATGCATTAAACAGTTTACATATGCATTAGCCATAAGAGCATGGCATTTGAGATGGGATGACCATGAGAGATGAGAAACCCCTTACGAGGAGGAAATGAGTAAAGATTGAATAAATTGATGATGATAAATTGTGAATGCCCTTATTGATAAGTGGCAATGTGATTGTGTATGTGCTTGTGCTTGCTTTTATTGTGAATGGTGTTTCATGAGGGTAGTATACCTATTATATTAATGTGATGATGATCGAATGATGAATTGATGGTTTTATAGCAAAGCACACATGATGAATGAATGCATGTACACTTAATCACAATATATTTATATTCGTCATTTTGAATGTATAACTCACTCTCCCATGTGGTCTCCTTTTTAGCATTGTGACGCAGGGCCATCATGGGTTGAGATAAGACTTTGAATTGAAGTTTTGGCGAAGGTAAATAGTGGTAAAGGAATTGCCTTGGCCGGCATCATTTATGAGTTCTTATGTAATAAATAGGTTGTTTATGATGATATAGATGATTTTGTGAATTTAGTCATGTATAAAATAATCCTTCATATTTAGGAATGGTGAATATAGATGTAGTATGTAAGAGATGATTTAATGTGTACTAGAAGGATTGAAATTGAATTTTGAATGTTGATGATTGTGATAGTTGGAAGAAGATCCCTGGATGTATATGTATATATTTATAATTGTGTCTTAGGCAAAGCATGTGTAAGTTGTGAATGAATTAGACGAGCTTATTTCAGTAGGTATATGTCGGGTATTTGTATGCTTTGCCGAGCCTTTTCTCATATCGTCATATATGGGACTAGGCGTTTGCCCGGTATACACATTCTTCTTCCGCTGTAAACTCTATTATTTTTGTATACTGTTATGGGCATTTTAGCTATCGATCCAGTTTTAGTTTATTAAATCGTACGCTTCGGTTTTCTATGATTCGGGTTTTGATGTAATCGTTGAGGGTTTTCAAACGTGAAAAATTTACCTGCACTTTTATTAATTATTATCTTGGTTACATCAGGATCTGAGTCTGGAAAACCGGAGTGTTACACCATCTAGTATTGTTTCTGATAGAGACCCACATTTTACTTCTCGATTTTGGGGAAGTCTACATGAGGCCATGGGCTCTAAATTGAAGTTGAGTTCAGCTTATCACCCTCAGACAGACGGACAATCCGAGAGGACTATTCAGAGTCTTGATGACTTGTTACGTGCATGTGTTTTAGAACATGGTGGTTCATGGGTGAGGTACTTGTCTTTAATCGAGTTTACCTACAACAACAGCTTCCATTCTAGTATTGGCATGGCACTATATGAGGCGTTGTATGGAAGAAAGTGTAGAACCCCTTTGTGTTGGCTTGAAGTTGGTGAGAACTTGGCCTTAGGGCCGGAAATTATACAAGCGAAGAAGTCTTGCTTGAGCGAAACCTTCTTCATCCTTCACTGGCTCGAATTTGCTTGAGCGAAGTAATGGCTCGCTTCAGCGAATGTCACACCTGATACTTAACTTCATTAAATACATTACTCATTCAAGCGAGTCTTCATTTGGCCACAGCAAACTCACTCGCTCAAGTGAATTGGTGTCTCGCTTGAGTGAATTGATCATCCTTTGTCCTTAACTTAAGAAATTTTAGTGAAGCTTCTTTCTTTTCTTTTCCTTTTCTCTTCCTTCTTCATTTATACCTGAAATTACACCAAATTTTGGGATTTAGCAGTACTTTTTGATATTTTCAAATGTGCAATGTTTGAATCTTAATTCATATTAAATTTAACTCATAAAATATCCCAACACAACACATTATGTCCAAAATATGCTCAATTTATACCACAAAACATATATAATTTAGACATCTATCAGACAACAAACGTGGTAATGGTAATGGCCGTGGTAATTGTAATGGTGGCTTGAATGGTCGCAACAATGAAGCTAATCAACAAACTGTTGGAAGAGTCTTCACTATGACAGGTAAGGAAGCTGCACAAGCTAGTGATTTGGTCCAAAGTTCCAAATCCTTGGCAATTCTATTGATGTATTGTTTGATTCTGCTGCAACACACTCTTTCATTTTGGAAGAACATGTAAGGCAATTGAAATTATTGATAAATATGATGAAAGGCTCTATAATGATGTCTACACCGACCGATACTTGTTTACAAATGGTTACTCGATGTGATGACGTAAAGGTGATTCTTAAAAATAGGAGATTCGTTGTATCTCTTATTTGTTTGCCCATGAAGGACTTAGAAGTTATTCTGAGAGTGGATTGGTTATCTGCTAAGAGAATCTTGGTGGATTGTCAAAATCAGAGCTTTGTTTTTCCCTCTCCAAATACTGAGCATTTTGATATGCAAGGTATATCTCAACTTCTTGTTATGCTATGCATGGTGGATGGATAAAATGTTATTCAATCCTGTGATATTCCTATTGTATCTGAATTTCTGGATGTATTTCCTGATGAGGTACCTAGTTTACCTCTTCCATGAGAGATGGATTTTCCATCAATCTTGTTCTAGGTACGGAACCTATTTCTCGACCTCCATATCGGTTGTCTCCTACGGAACTAATCAAGTTGAAAAGGCAAGTTAAAGAATTGTTAGAATGAAAATTTATTCGTCCAAGTGTATCTCCTTGGGGAGCACCTGTATTATTGGTGAAAAAGAAGAATGGAAGTATGAGGTTATGTGTGGATTATCGACAACTCAACAAGTTGACTTTCAAGAACCGATATCCCTTACCTCGTATTGATGATCTTTTGGATCAATTGAGGATATTGTGGTGTTTTCTAAGATTGACTTATGTTCTGGATATCACCAAATCAGGGTGAAGACCGATGATATTCCAAAAATTACTTTTTGTACTCGTTATGGCCACTATGAATATGTAGTGATGCCTTTTGGTGTAACAAATGCTCCTATGATTTTTCATGGATTACATGAATTACATTTTCCATGACTATCTTGACCAACTTATGGTGGTGTTTATTGATGACATGAAAGGCATGAGGAATATGAAAGGCATCTTGGCCTTGTTTTGAATATCCTTCATGAAAAAGAGTTGTATGTGAAGTTTCTAAGTACGAGTTTTGGTTGTCTGTGGTTCAATTCCTTCAACATGTCATTTCTAAAGATGGTGTTGTAGTTGATCCGTCAAATATTGAAGCCGTGATGACTTAGGAAGGACTGGCGTATGTGATTGAAATAAGAAGTTTTCTTGGTATTTTTGATAATTACTAGAGATTTATTGAAGGTTTCTCTCATCTGGCTTTGCCATTGATGAAATTGACTTGTAAGAATCAACCGTTTGTAGGGAATCTCGACTATGAGAAAAGTTTTCAAGAGTTGAAAGTAAGACTCACTTTTGCTCCAATGTTGGCTTTGCCTGATCTACTGGATGAATTCATGGTGTATTGCGATGCTTCTAAGCTTGGTCTTGGTTGCGTCATAATGCAGAATGAGCATGTGATAGCCTATGCGTCGAGACAGTTGCGACCGCATGTGCTTAACTACCCCACACATGATCTTGAATTGACAGTGGTTGTATTCAATTTGAAATTATGGTGGCATGATTTGTATGGTTATAACTTCATGGTCTTTAATGATCACAAAAGCCTAAAATACTATTTGATCAGAAAGAACTTAATATGCGTCAATGAAGATTGATGGAATTTTTGAAAGATTATGAGTTTGATTTGAGATACCATCCCAGAAAGGTAAATGTGGTTATCGATGCTTTGAGCCGGAAGTCATTGCATGTTTCCACTATGATGGTGAAGGAAATGGAACTAATTGAACAGTTCAGAAACTTGGATGTTGGTGTGGAGGTTTATACTCTAAAGAAGATTTCTCTGGAATCATGAAAAGTTGCTAATGAGTTTCTTGAATAGTTGAAGACGCAATAACGAAATAATGAGTATTGGATAGAAATGAAAGAATCTCAAGCTAATGGGAAAAATATATTTCTATCGAAAGGTTCTGATGGTATTTGGCGTGTGAAAGACCGTATTTATGTCCTATCTATTAATCATATATGAAAAACCATGTTGGATAAAGCTTATAAAAGTGTATTCAATATACACCCTAATGCTACTAAGATGTATCAGGACTTGAAGAAGAATTTTTGATGGCCTGGTACTGAATCGGGATGTGATTAATTATGTTGCTGCTTGCATTGTTTGTCAAAAGGCTAAGGTGGAACATCAGAAGCCATCTGGTGTACTTAGACCTCTTGATATCGCTGTTTAGAAATGGGATGACATAGCTATAGATTTTGTTTCTAGATTCCCCAGAACACATGTTAGAAATGAGGCGATATGGGTGATTATTGGTAGGTTAACAAAGTGTGCTCACTTCTTGCCTATGAACATGAAAAGTCCATTGGATAAATTGGCATAATTGTACATTAAAGAGATTGTTAGGCTACATGGTGTACCTTCAAGTATTGTGTCAGATCGCGATGCGCGGTTCACTTCCCAATTTTAGGGAAGCTTGCATAAAGAACTAGTTTCTAAGCTCAAGCTTAGCTCTGCCTATCATCCACAAACAGATAGACAATCCGAGTGAACAATTCAAAGCTTTGAAGATTTGTTGAGGGCTTGTGTGTTGGAGCATAGAGGTTATTGGGAAAGAGTCCTACCATTGATTGAATTCACATACAACAATAGTTATCATAGTACTATTGGGTTGAAGCATTGTATAGTCAAAAATGTAGAACTCCGTTGTATTGGGTTAAAACTGGTGAAGACTTGGCTTTAGGGCCAGAGTTGATCATGAAGACAAATGAACAAATCAAGATGATACAAGAAAAGATAAAGATTTCTCAAGATCGTCAGAAGAGCTATTATGATAAGAGGCAGAAGCCATTTGAGTTTCAAGTTAGCGATCATGTATTCTTGAAGGTGTCAAAAGACAAAGGCATTGGAAGAGCTTTATAGAGCAAGAAGTTAAGCCTGAAGTTCATTGGACCATTTGAAATCCTTGAAAGGATTGGCAAGTTAGCATATAGGATTGTCTTTCCTCCGTATTTGTCCAATTTGCATAATGTGTTTCATGTTTCACAATTGCAGAAGTATGTGCATGATCCTACGCATGTGGTTGCCTTTGATGATATTGAGATTAGGGAAAATCCATCTATTCCTCCAGTGTCCGCTACTATTGTGGAACGTTCTGTCATGAAATTGTGAAACAAGTTAATTCCCTTAGTGAAAGTATGTTGGAAGCACGGAGATGTGGTTACTACCACTTGGGAGCATGAGGACGATATACGGAAGCGATACCCTAAAATATTCGAATTAGGTTGGTAAATTTCAGGGACAAAATTTCTTTTAAGATGGGGTGGATTGTAACATCCCAAAATTTATATAAATGCTTAATTGAGTGAAATAAATATAAAATAATTACATATAAACCTATTAATGTTCTAAAAATTTAGAAATAATTAAATTAGGAATTATTATGATTATTCATAATTTATTATGGCTTAAAGAGCTGAAATAATACCCGATTTAAAATATAGGTGTTGGACCAAGTATCTCTGATTGAGGTACTTTTGGTCAGGGCTGTCAAAAATATTAGTGTGAATCTAAATATACATTCGGAATAATCTTAGATAAGTATTGAGCCTGGACGGTGATCCTCTTTATCATAAAATGAAAGGATTTTAATAAGGGGCCAAAACACAAAAACTAAAATCTTTTCTCTTCTCTCATTTCACGTTCACTTCTCCTTTCCCTTTGGAAATTTTCGTCACTCTCTTTCTCCCTCACACAAACCCCTTTATTTGTCTTCTTTTCCTATAAAACTCATTAAATTTATGAGCCTCCTTCCGTACCTAATCAATTTTGCCACTTCTTCACTTTGGAAGGTGTTTAGAGCTTGGAAACTCTCTCCATTGTTCCCTATTTTCATGGTTGTGCTAGGGCTTCTTGGAGCTAGAGGTAAGTTCCTTCATTCTTTTGGTGTTCTAAGCCATAGGTTATGGTGTTGGGTTGATGGGAGAGTGTTCAATGTGCATGGTTTATGGAATGGGAACCATTTTTATGCAAAGCCCTAAGGTGGGTGTAATAAATATGTGGTTTTGTGTAGGTGTATTAGCATACATGAAAATGGCATTATTATGCTAGAAAATGATGAGTATTAATGGTGATTGTTAGGTTTTTGAGTGAAACCCTAACCCTAGGTTTTAGGGAAATATGAAATGTGTTTGGAAGATTTGATTTTAAGTGTGAATGTATGATATTTCATGTGAAGTTGATGTTATTAATGAAGAGTGATAACCATTAATGATGGTGGATGGTTGATAATGGTAGTTGGAAGCCATTAATGTGAGAACCCATTAATGGGTATGGCTTTTAAATGCATGAGAGTTAATGTAGCACCAAACCCATGGATGTTGTGGTGGATTAAATGAAATAGAAGTGGTTTAGTAATGAAAATAGTATAAACACCAAGTGGTTAACTTAAAAAATTTAAATCTTGGTGGTTGGAATAGAAACTAATTATGTGGTATGTTGTGTGGTGTAGGGAACGACCCCATCGACGAAGCGAGACCTTCGGACTATAGTAATTTCTACTTCTCTTGAGGTAAGAGGGGGTAACGTTCCTAAATGCATGATTTCATCCATTATTCATGTGTATGTATAAATGTGTTTCCATAATTTGGCTTGGATGAATATCTTGATGTTTATGTGATTTGGAATGCATTTAGAATGATTTGTGTTATGTGGTGAATGTTGTTGGGATAATGATTATGATGTTGAGTTTGATTCATGGTAATGTGACTTGTTTGTGAAAGGCATTGAGACAATGATTGAATTAATTGCAATTATATTGGACATCCCATGACATGTAATTTGATGAATAACAATTGCCACTAACTATGATGTGAACGAAATCCAATGATAATTGGTAATGGTTAAGAATGATGAGAACATTGAATTCTATCAAGTGATGGTGGTGAGTTGTTAATTGTAGAGTGGCATTTTAGGATGCACGGTGTGAGAAATGCATTGATTGGCATTTGCATTCGTGGCATATCATACGCTGTCTATGTGGGATGTTAGGCATTCTAATAGACGGGCTAGTGGGAGGGCGACCCAGTGCATAGGTAAAATTGTATTGTTCCTCAGTGATTTGATGGAATCGTGAAGCTGTCCATAGTTTGGTGGTAAGGCACCCTATGTGGCGGACCTAATGGGTGGGCGGCTCTATGATGAGAAAGTGACCTTGGTGTCCTTATGGGGTACAACTCTCTCGATGTGTGTTCGGGAGGGGCCTATAGCACTTTTTGCAAGTGAGGCTATGTTGTTGATCCGTAAGTCACGGGGTGACTAGTGCTATATATCGGTGATAGCGGTTTGTTACCAGTAAAATATGGTGTTATGCATGCAAGATTTAAAATATAAGTGTACACATTTACTACTGTAGTAGGGGCATAGTAGCACACCTATGCTTGACCCACATACTATATCATGTTGTTTCCCATAGTCGGATCCATGATTTGATAATGATTCCTTGTGCATATGCATTAGCAGTAAGAGCATTTGCATATAGTCGGAGATATGCCGAGTTTGGTAGCCATGGTAGCGAGGGATGATTGATAAATAAAGAGAAAGAAAATATGGTACTAACCTTAAATGTGTGGGTGTACTTGATTAGATTGCCAATGATTTGATACATATATTGTAAATGTGTGATTGAAATATGTGCTATTTTGAAATGAAATAATATGATGTGTGAAAGGATCATACGATTCCTTTGAGGAACATATGTTATGCACATGTATATATGTATTGTCACGCCCCGATTTCCATAACCCGAA
Source organism: Clitoria ternatea (assembly GCA_037962975.1). Classification (NCBI taxonomy): domain Eukaryota; kingdom Viridiplantae; phylum Streptophyta; class Magnoliopsida; order Fabales; family Fabaceae; genus Clitoria; species Clitoria ternatea. The sequence goes on from CM075669.1 coordinate 187,815,634, forward strand.
TCCGATGTAATTAAGATAACTGATTTAATAAAAATGCGAGTAAATTTTTCACGTTTGAAGAGTGGTTCATCACTCCCATAATTATATCAAGATCCGAATCATAGAAAACGAAGAGTGAGAGTTTAAAGATTTTTAACAATCTGGATAGATAAAGTAAAGCTCCATTGTGTATATGAAACAATTTAAGTTTACAGCGGAAGGAGTATGTATACAGGGCAATACGCCTAGTCCCATATATGAAGATATAAGAAAAGGCCCAAAAATGAGAAAGGAAATCAAGAAAATGAAAGAAAACATAAAAGTTAATACCAGACCAGCCAACGTAAGTACGTTGGTTCCTGGCGTTCCCACACCCAGCAACCAGGTACCCACGGAGGCCAAGCGCTCCAACGCTCACCCCAGCATACCAGCGCGTAGACCTCCAACATGCTTATGTGGATCCCAACGTAAGTAAGCCCAGCTACTGACTAAATACCATCCAAACGCCAAGTCATGTAGCCTGCTTACGTTGAGTGGCACACCATCAGACCCTAATTTACCGTGAATCAGCGTGCCAATGCCCAATTCAAGCGTACCTATGCCTAGAGCCACACCAAGCCACAACATGCCAGCATGCCTACGCCCAAAACCAGCGTAGGTACGCCCAGTCACTGGCCAACAGACCCTGTTGTAGCTTTTTGCACCCTATATTTTCACCAAATTTGGAACCCCTTTTCACTAGGCTATTCAACTTCAATTTGCGTGAAATTATATACACAACATGCCTTCCCTAATATCAATCATGTGGCAAAGTTTCAAGCCCAAATTCCATCCTAAACAAAATCTAAGCTATAGGGTTATTCTACACATATTTAAGGCATTTTACCGGATATGTCAAATCTCAAATGGCTAAGTCACATACCAAACTCTCTAGGAACCTATATCCATATATGTATAAGTGACTTGTTCCAACAAGCCCCATCCAATAATTCTATTCCTAGATCAAGATACACCCTTGTGGTAATTTATACACTTTCTAGCTAAACCAAGCATATTAATTTACAAACTAGGCCTAATTGGACAAAACCATACATACACATAAGTCATGTATATATCATATGAGCTACAAGTGACCCTTACATAAGGTCTTAGCCATTCTATAAGAATACGGCCTATCCACTTTTTAATATTTATGCACATTAGCATTTCAAACATCATAAATTCTCACTCATGTCTCATAAACAGTTTTAATTCATCATCAATAGCATCCATTCATCACATTGGCATTAATCAAGTATTACAATTATCAAGGTCATAATCGAAAATTAGCCATACAACACAAGGGTCTAATTTTCATGAATGACCTACAAAATGAATATTCATTATTCGAATACATAATGAGCATATATCAAAATCATATGCTATACAAAATCAATGGTTACCGGCCAAGGCACTTCCTATACAACTAATTTACCTTCATCATCAAAATATATACTTCCAAAACTAGGAGTATCTCACCTCATGCATACCATGCATCACAAAGCTAAAAATAGACAACATGGGAGAGTAAGTTATACATTCCAAGTGACGAATACGAATACATTTGTGATTATGTGCATATCTATTCAATGACATGTATACTTTGAATCAACATATCAATCATCATCATAGTTACAACATTCTATCAATATACACATATTGTAATCATACTCTATGATCCATAGCAAAGCATATACGCATACACACATTAATGCCCCTATCATATTGGGCTACCACATATAACATCACCATACACAAAGTCATTTCTTTGTATTCATATTTTATATGCTGTCTTTAGGTATTCTTTCACCCAATCTCAACCATCACCATATCTCATTACCTTTGGCATATCTCCAGGCTATATGCAAATGCTTTTAACCTAATGTACATGCACAACGGAGTTAACAACAATTACGGATCTGATTGTGGGAATATAAACACCAATTTACAGGTTCAAGCATGGATTCATAACCATACCCCTACTATAGTAATAAAATGTGTACACTTATCATAAATTGTATGCATATCACCATGTTTTACTAGTACCAAACTGTATCGTCCATCTTGCAACACCAGTCATTTTCATCATGACTGCGGTAAACAACGTAAACAACATAAACAACATAAAGGTGTTGCAGGCCAATCATGATTCATACCATGGTAGCTGTGATCAAAAGGACCACTGGGGACGCCTACTTCTAAAAAAGCCACCCCCACAGGGTCAACCACATGCAGCCCCCTGTAGCTAAACATGGGTAGCTTCTTGACTTACACAACGAGTCACTAGGGAAACAACAATAACCCTTATGTACAGAGCTGCCCTTTCACTGGGCCAACTAGAGGAACCCCTAATATTCCATTACTGACAGCTATGCAATATGCTAGGGATGCAATGCAAATGCAAATTATATGCATTCTCATACTATACATCCTATCATGCCACTCATCAATCATCACCATCACCAATATCACCACACAATTCTTAATGGATTTTATTATCATTGATTATTATCATTGTTTCAAGTTTTAAATGTGGCATTTATAACAATTTTCCATCAACACAATTCTCATCTCACACATACAAGTCAATACTTGCATCAATCATAATGGCATTCATCAACCATCCTTATCAATCTTTCATCAACATTTAAGGTATGCTCAACATCCATTCTCATACTCATTCATCATTAATAATGATCATTCCATATTTATAGTGAATATAGACACATCCTCAACGTATCAAGGCATAACATTTGCCAAACAATAACATCACCACATAGCATACCATCAATATTCCAAATGCACAACACACATTGTCAAGCAAAATTAACATCATCATGTTTAACATCTCAATTTGTCATCATAACATAGCAAGGCAAACATGTATATTGTCACATATGACAATCAACCAATACTCAATTCGTGCATTTAGAATATAAAACTCCTCTCCTACCTTAAGAGAAGTAGTCCGAGCGATTTGACGTTCTCGCCTCGTCATTCGGAATAGATCCTACACCACACGGTATAGCACAACATTACTTTCTATTCAAAATCACTAAGACTTACACATTTTAAATCTAATACTTGGTGTTTATAACATTATCACCATTAAACCATTTTCCATTTCATTAATTTCACCACAACCGCCATGGGTTTGGTGTTTATATTTATCATTATGCATTTAAAGCTACACCCAACAATGGGCTCACACACCAATGGTCATAAACCACCATTAATGACCATCTAACACCATTGATGCTACTAACCATCATCAATAAATATTCTCCAGCACCATTAATAACACCCATACTCTCAATATTATGTATTTCCTCACAAGATACATTCTTCAACCAACATTTATTATTTTCCCTAATTTCTAGAGTTAGGGTTTAACTAAAAACCAAACAACCATCATAAATAATTATCATTTCCCATCATTTCCAACATCAATTTCGTGTACAACATTAAATTCATATAAAAGCTTGTATTTAATACACCCCACCTTAGGGTTTCCATATTAAAGGCTCTCCCAAACAACCCACATGCATTTAATCACTCACCCAACATCCGTAACCTAAACCTAGGGCATAAGCTCAAAGACAATGGTGAGGAACTTACCTCAAGCCAAGAAAAGAGTGAGCTTCAAGAGAGGAAGAATGGGAGCATGAACATGAAAGGGGGGAGTGATAAGTGTTTTATAACTCAATAAATTAGATTTAATTTACTTAGGATTTTAATCATTGTGTACTGTATTTCCTTATTTTTCATGATTTTTGCTTTCTTTCCACTGTATCCTACTTGGGTATATTATTTTACAGAACTCAAATAAAATTAAAGAACAATAAAGACACATAATAAAGCCAATCCAAGGGTCAATAACAAGAGAAAAATGACCACCAAATGACAAAGGAGCAAGAAGAACAAGCCACAAGTCATCACGCATTAAGAAAAGGGTAAAAAAGCAAGAAAAAGCACTAGAACAGCCCTGGGAATCGATTCACCACCCTTGGGAATCGATTACCACATGAATTCAAGCTTAGGAATCGATTTATCTCACCGGGGAATCGATTCACACAGCTGGGAATCAATTCCCAACCCCTAGGAATCAATTTATACGTTGTTTTTACCCCTGGGAATCGATTCCACTACTAGGAATCGATTTATGCAGTATAAATTTGGCTAAATCATGCTTTTAGGAATCGATTCTTTCAGTGCAAACACCATTACGCAATTTAAGGAAGTGAAAACAACATGACGGTTTTTCTTCACCGAAAGGATCCACTACTCCAAAAATTACGCTTGTTGTTCCTTTCCTTCACCTATAAATAGAAATGGAAATCAAGCTTCACGGCATCCATCGAAGGCAAGGAAAATTGAAGCCTTTGCTCTATTTCTTTCTTTCTTTTCCTTTTTGTTTCTCTCGTTCCTTTCTTTCTTTTATTTCTTGTAAAAGAATTAAGAGTTTTGTGAAATTGAGTGTTCCAATTTGTATACATGGGAAAATATTGCAACAAGGAAATAAAGTGGTGAAATTATTGGGCTTTTTAGAGAAACCCGTAAGTCTTATTTTATTTTACCATGTGTTTTATATTTTATTTCCTTTCAATTATGTAATGAATTTGAATCACATCATGAGTAACTAAATTACTTATCTTGGGATGATGGGGGTATGATAATATTATTTTGACTTTGAATTAAATACATTTCTGTTTTCCATTTAGTTCAAATTATGCTCAATGCTCTTAGTGATTCCTAACAAGAACCTAAGTGATAAAACTGTATACTTGCGGGTATATTAGTAAGTTTGGATAATTAATAAAATAGAAAGATTTATTGTTACTAGAATGCTTTTAAACTAAGCCTAAGATTTTGAAACACTTTTTGTGACCACGGTAAAACCGTGAAAGTAATTAAAATCTTTTGGGGAATAAAAAGGGATTTTCACAAACGATAATGGCCTTTCTTAGGGATTGAACGTGGTTCTCCATATGTTAGGTACATTAATAGGATTCTGAGAGGAACATGTTAATCAGCTTAAGGAAAATCTGCCTTGGAAAACTTAATTTGATTCTTATTTATGCAAAGCCAATTCATTAACATAAAATAGAGTCTTGATCCCCCGAAATCCCAAGATACTCTCAGTTCTGATTTTTAAGTGTCAAGTAAATTTTGTTTCTGTATTTATTTTTATTCTATGTTTTATTTTACAAAAACTTTGAAAATCAATTGTGTGGATAACTAAATTTCAATATGCCAGTTTAAAAACAGTCCCTGTGAATACAATAATCTTTTATATCACGCGACATAACTCGTGCGCTTGCGGCCCCTGTCAAGTTTTTGGCGCCGTTGCCGGGGACTGTGTCCCTCAAATATCGGCAATATTGAAATTCAATTAGATCATACTTGTTAATATTTTTTTGTTTTATTTTATTTTGTTTGTTTTATTTGTTTCTTTTTTGTATATTTATTTTAATATTTCTCTCTTTGTTTTTATTACTTATTTTATTCTGTTGTTATTTTGTATTTTGTTCTTTGTTTTGTGTATCTGTTGCTGTTTTTAGTTTTTGTGACTGTTTGTTTTATTTGTCATTTATTTTCTTTTTATGTGACAAAGCCATAGTGTCGATCTAAACTTAGGATTTGACCCTGACATAGAACTTACCCTTAGAGCTTTAAGAAAACAACAAAAACAACAAAAATTACAAAAATTAAAATAAATGGGAGACCAGAATAGGGCTTTAAGAGATTTTGCTGCTCCAAGCACTAAAGGAAGAGGGTCTAGCATCCTTAGACCCGTAGTGGAGGCTAACAATTTTGAATTGAAACCTTTACTACTTTCTATGGTTTAGCAGAACCAATTTAGAGGATTACCCTCCGAAGATCCTAATCTTCATCTCTAAATTTTTCTTGAGTACTGTGACACTAAAGATGCCATTAATGATGCCATTCGTTTGAGAGTCTTCCCTTTCTCACTATGGGATAAAGCGAGGGCATGGTTGTACTTACTCCCCGAAGGCTCCATTACAACTTGGGAACAACTATCCAGTGCTTTTATCAACAAATGGTACCCAAGGAATAAGGCTGATGCGTTAAGAAAAGAAATCATAAATTTTGCACAAAGAGATGATGAATCACTGTATGAAGCCTAGGAGAGATACAAGGAGATGTTGAGAGAATGTCCCTATCATAGGATAGAAAGGTGGTTGACAGTCCACATTTTCTATAATGAACTAACTTCCATACAAAAGATCTCCTTGGACACTGCAGTTGGAGGTGCATTCATGAACAAGAATATGGAGGAAGCAACCAACCTGATCGAAAAAATTGCCCAAAATACCTACTAGTGGTCTTCCAAAAGGAGTTTACATTCAAAAGCTCTCAGTAAGTATTCTGTTGATGCTATTTCTTTACTTACCGCTAAGGTTGAGGCATTATCTGCAAAATTCAATAAGTTAGGAGCAGGTGTTACTAACATTGTCTATGAGTTATGTGGTGTTTCAGGTCATAATATCTTAAGTTGTCAGCTTGGAGTAACTCAAAATACCGAGCAAGAAATGTATCAGGTGGATGTTATTGGAAACTATGGTAGAAATTATTAGAGTAACTACAGACCTCCACAAGGTCCGCCTGGTTTCCAAAATAGGCCACCTCCATTCCAAGGTAATCAAAGTAACTACCACCCTCAACAAGGACCCTACATTCTACGGAAATCAAAACTAGAGTCCTTGATGGAGACATTTGTAGCTACTCAACTAAAGTAGAATGATGAGTTATCCAATGCAATAAAGACCTTAGCTTCAAAGGTGGACTCACTTGCCACTTATAACAAAATATTAGAGAATCAAATTGCCCAACAAGCCTTTTTTTCTATGAGAGCACCAGGAACATTTCCTGGAAAACCTGAGGCTAGACCTTCCAACCATGCCATGGCTATCACTCTTAGGAGTGGTACTCAATATGATGGTCCAGTCGGTAAGATTGAAAAGAAAGCTAAGGAGGAAAAGAAATTGGATGAGTCTCCATCTCATCCGGTGATTGAGGAAGAAAAACCACATGAAAAGAAGGAAGAGGTTAAGCCATATCAACCTCCCATTCCATTTCCTCAACGCTTGGCAAGAGCAAAGTTGGACAAATAATTTGGTAAGTTTCTTGAGGTTTTTAAGAAATTGTATATCAATATTCCCTTCATAGATGTTTTACAGCAAATGCCAACCTATGTGAAGTTCTTGAAGGTTATTTTGTCCAACAAAAGGAAACTTGAGGAAGATGGAACTCTAGCATTTATTGAAGAGTGTAGTGCTTTAATTCAAAAGAAGCTACCACCCAAGCTTCAAGATCTAGGTAGTTTCTCCATCCTATGTATGATTGGTAACATGACAATAAATAGGGCATTATGTGATTTAGGAGCTAGTGTTAGTTTGATGCCTTTATCTATTTTTGAAAAATTAGGATTGGGTGAATTGAAACATACTAGGATGTGTTTACAATTGGCTGATAGGTCCATTAAGTATCCTGTAGGTATCTTAGAGGATGTTCCTATTAAGGTAGGAAAAATTTTTATCCCTGCTGATTTTGTTGACCTAGAGATGGACGAGGATTCTATGATCCCTATTATATTAGGCAGGCCCTTTTTAGCCACTGCAGGTGGAATACCCCAGAAATCAGAGTAAATTTTTCGTGTTTTTAGAATATACCTGGATCTATAATAAGCCACTCCCATATATGAAGATATGAGAGGGTAAATTTAAAAGGATTAATTTTAAGAAAGTTCCTCAATTAAATCAGCGGAAGGAAAATTGAGCACATGAATAAATGTGATTCTGTTTTAAGAAATCGACCCCTGGGAATTAATAAAACCCAATTTTGCACTTAAGGTATCCATAAAATAATGTGGGTTCAAGTCTCAGTTTTTGGAAAGGAATGAAATTAATTAGGATAGTGCATTTCTTGGCATCACAGGAGTAGCAGGGCGAAAAGGAAAAAAAGAGTAACAGGGGCGTCATCTCACTCAAGCGGAGTCCGACTCGCTTGAGCGAGACACACATGCCTCGTTTGGGCGAAGCCAGCGAGGCTTGAGCGAAATGCGTCCAGACTCGAATTCATGATTGACTCGCTTGGGCGAGACTTACTCGCTTAAGCGAAACACTCTCGGGGTCAAGCCTATACCCACTCGCATAATCAGAATCTTCAAGACTTAAATTTTCACTCAGCAAACCCCTCTAAATCCGACTCCCCTTACACGGGTTGTTACTCGGTATTCTTCTCCAAAACCGACTCAAAGCACTCAGGTTCTCACTCAGTAGAGTCTTCCTGAAACTGACTCAAAGTACACAGATTCACCACTCAGCAAGATCCCTTGACTGAGCCATCATTCACTCAATCCCTACTCGGCAACAGCAGCCCAGACCGAGTCCTCCCTCACACAACATCCACTCGGTAAATTCACTCCAAGTCCGAGACTTCACCCACTCGGTGGTTCACTCGGGAAACTTCCCAGAAACCGACTTACCTTTGTTTGGTTATTCACTCGGAATCCCATTCAAAGACCGACTCATTGCCTGACTAGCATTCACTAGGCATTTCATTACAAAGCCGACCTCCTCTCTTTTGCACTCGAGAAGAGTTATTCCTGAGAAATTCCTGGGCAACTCACACCGAGTACCACCAATCGGAGTTCTCCCACTCGGAGAATACAAGGTCAAAACACACCACTCAGAATAAGTACACTGGACTCGGAAATTCCCCTCTGGAACTCCACTGCCCAGATCATCACACTCAAGAGCCTTCTCACTCGGATTACGTACCCTTCCTCACTCGAAAAACTATGGCTCGGACTTAAGTCACTCAGAATTCACTCGAAAATTCCACCACCTCTTAGTTTATTTCCAAAATCCTCACTTAGACAGAATTCATTCATAGACTCACCCACTCACCATCTAATGGCCTCGCTTGGGCGAATGCCATTCCTTAGGCCCTTCGCTTGAGCGGATTTCTTCCAGTAGTCAACCCCCTGATTCTCCTAGCATTTACGCTTGAGCGAATTGGCCATTCGCCTGAGCGGAGTCAGGCCAGCAGCTAATCCCTTCGCCCTCGCTCGGGCGATACTCTATTTGCCTGAGCAAAATTCCTCCAGAGAGCAAACATTGATACTGCTAAGTTCCTTCAGAGAGTAAACATTGATAAGGGGGCAATTTCGCTTGAGCGAGATTCAATCTCGCCTAAGCGAAATTATCCAGAGACCAATTTCCTATCAGGTGTGGCTCTCGCTCGGGCGAGAATCCACCTCGCTTAAGCGAAACTACCAGACACCCTACAGGACTTGAAATTTACACAACACAGCACACTAGCAATTGAACTTCACTTATTCTACAGACATGCATTATATATCAAACATCATTCAGAGCTTTTAAAACTGGTTCTGCAACAGTATACTCTTAAATTCCATTCAACTCTTCAAAGTCATATATATAAATTAATTCTTTATCTCATCAGTTTTATAAAAGAAATACTGAAATATAATTCTTCATCCATTCATCAACACATAGGAAATCTCAATTATAATTTAAACCTTCAAACATACTTAGGGTCACCAATGAAAATGAGATATACATACAATTTCTCATTTTCTCCCATGACCCTCCAAAATCATTTATCAAGTAGACTTCCAAAATACGCATTCATTACATATCCTACTACTAAAAATACATATGATTACATACATCGCCGGCCAAGGCGCTTCCTATACACTAATTACCTCCACGGCCAAAATATACTTCAAAATGCTTACTCTTCCCATAATTGCCCTGCATCACAAGTCTAAAATTGACAACATGGGAGAGTGAGTCTACATTCCAAAGGAATAAACATGAATACCAAGTGATTATGCATATAGGCTTCCACACATGTATACTTTGCATATCAATAATATTCATCATGACATATACCAACACCATTTCACACAAAGCATACAAGCATATACATAATCACAATACTCAACCATTGAGTTATCACAACAACTTTCAAATGGTATTCATACTTGTATGTTGTCTTAAATATATTTGTACCACCTCTCACAATCACCATCACCACCTTGTCATACTACCTTCTATATGCAAATGCTCCTAACTAATGCATATGCACAAAGGATTATTTCAACAATTGTAGATCTGACTGTGGGAATTTCAACATCAACTGTGAGATTCAAGTGTGATCTTTTAACCACACCCCTACTGCAGTAGTAAAATGTGTACACTTATTCTTTAAATTGCATGCATTCATCAATAGTTTTACTGGTACCAAACCGCATCGCCCATCTTGCAACACTTGGCCATTTCCACCATGACCGCGGTATACAACATAATCATCATAGAGTGTTGCGGGACAACCACGATTTATACCATGGCAGCTATGATCTCAAGGACCACCGGGGATATCTGCTCCTCAAGAGCCACCCCCACAAGGGTCAACCACATGTGGCTCCCCGAAGCACAACATGGGTAGCTTCGTGACTTATACACCAAGTCACAGGGGAAATATATCATGCTCGTGCACCGAGCCGCCCTCCCACTGGGCCAACTGGGGGAATCCCCTAAAATTCCAACACTGGCAGCTATGCAGTATGCCATGGATGCAAATGCAATTATATGCATTCCTCACTCTATGCATCCTACACATGCCACTCATCATCCAACATCGTCAACACCACAAGCTTTTATTAACATTGATTGTTCACAATAGTTTCAATCTTTGGGTGGCATTCTTTTTATTTTCAATCTCAACAAACAACATCAACAATCATATCACATTCATGGTAATACAACTTAACATAACACACCATGATTATTCTAAATGTACAAAAGCATGTTGCCAAACATATTATCTACATCACACCATAAGTCATCATTTCTTACAACATTCAAGCAAGGTTAACATGCATAACACCATATACCACAATCAACTAACATTCAAATTCATGCATTTAGAATTTAGACTCCTCTCCTACCTCAAGAGAAGAATTCTGATGGATAAGACGATCCCGCCTCGTCGTTCGGAATAGGTCCTACATTCACATTCATGTAAAACCTTAATCAATCAACTATTCAAATCATCAATTTAATTCTATTTAGTCATATTTATATTTATAATGTCACAACATGTGTTAGACATGTTATGGATATCATTTTTATTCTTTATTAGGCTTCGGGAATTCCTTCCCGTTAAGCCATCATCATTAAATTTAAGGATTACAAGACAACCCTATCCCCCAAGCTTCACCAAACTCCTTCCACCATCATTCATATCTTTTAATATCATACATTTCTCCATAAAACACATTCTCAAACTAACTTTAACTATTTTCCCCAAACTCCAAGGTTAGGGTTTTCTCCAAAACCTATCCACCTTCATTAATACATCATAAACCTTCACTTCTCACCATCATTAATGCACCAACAAGCATTTTCCTCCCATAAATACTTGTATTTATAATATCCCATTCTAGGGCATGAGCATTAAATGCTCTAATAAACACCCATGCATATGCATCTCCTTCCCAAAATCATAAAACCCATAATATCAACATAAACCCATCCAAAAATGGTGGGAGAAGCTTACCTCACACCCAAAACGAATTGGGTTCAAGAAAGGAAGGGAGGCAGCATGAAAATAAGAGGAAGAAGAAGGAAGAACCCCAAGCTTCCAAGTCCTCTTCAACGAAAAGTAGAGAGGAAAAGAGTCACCACACAAACTCAAGGTTTTTAGGAGAAGAAGAGAGAAGAATGGAGGAAGATGAAGAGAAGAAGAAGTAAAGTATATTTTCTCAAAGCTTCAGCGGTTTACACATGAATAGAAGAAGGAAAGTTTGGGCTTTTGGGTTTATTTTAATTCCATCTATTAGAATTCATCGTTTTTGTCACTAACAGACTCTTCGTTTGGGCTCAATACTTCATCCAAAAATTATTCCGAATGTATATTCGGATTCCCATTATTATTCTCTACAGCCCTGACCAGTATCATCTCATTCTGAGATATTTGGTCCGACACCCATATCTCAAGCGGGCTCATTTTCAGCTTAACCGGTCTCCATAAATTACTAATAATTCCCAAAAATCTTAATTTAGATAAATTCAATTTATTGGAACCTTAAACAATTCATATTCAACTTGTCAATATTTATTTCCCTTAATTAATCTTCTATTTTAAAATTCGGGATATTACAGCAGGTGCGGTGATCGATGTTAAGAATGGTAAGTTATCTCTGACTATAGGAGACCAAAAGGTTGATTTTAATTTAAAAGATGTTTTGATAAAACCTTCTCATGATAATTTTTGCTGTAGAAATTGAAATTGTTGACCAAGTGGTGAAGGAAGAAACTCTTCTTAATGACCCACTTGAATCTGTTTTCTGAATAAGTTTGTAGGAACATCAAAAAGTAATGAAGGTAACATACCACTGAGACATGATACTGAGGTCATGTATGGAAAAATAGTGAGCCCAAATGTTGAACTTAAACCTTTACCTTCCATACTAAGGTATGAATTTCTAGACCCTATTCGGTTCTTGACTGTAATTGAGGTATAGAGTTTGGCTGAAGACATTAAACTTAGCACTTGTGGGGAGGCAACCCCATGTCTTTATTTTTCTTTCCAAATTCTAAAAAAAAGACAAAGTTTAATTCTGGTTTGGGGTGACTACAAGTAAGTTTTCTTATCCTTTTATCATCCATTTTAAACATTGAGGACAATGTTAAATTTTGGTTTGGGGTGGTAGATAAGAAAACTTAACAATTTGATTTGCATTGTGTGTTTGGTTTGTATTATGTGATTATTGTATTTTCCTATTTTATTTTGCATATGTGTATGATTTCCCTTGTCTTGTTTGTCATCTTGTAATTTACCATGATTGCATGATAATTAACTTTGAACATAAAGCTAAAGTATCTAAGCACCCCAAAATTTTGAAAATTTTTCAAAAATTGATTGTTTAAATGCCAAATAAATGCTTAAACGAACCTTATGTAATTTAATTTTTCTTTGAAAAGACTTTCCATGGTAAGATTTGAGCCTAAATGGGTAAATTATCAAAAATTTCAAATCCTTATTTTTCTTGATTGAGTGAATCTCATAGTCATTAATATTCTAAAACTTGTTTTTCAACCGATTCAAAATGGTTTTTGATTGTATGTCTTAGCATGATAAAGGCACAATTAGGTCTTATTCTTAAGCCTCAAAACTTTTTGCAAAATTTGACCCTTAGTTGCCCCTTTTGAGCCTGAAAGTGAAAAATTTTCTTTGAAACCCTTCATTGACTGGTATTCTCTTAATGGTGAAAAAGTTGGAAATTCAATGGAGCAAAGAAATAAAAAGGACTTAAGAAAAATATGTTATGGGATGCAAAGGAAAGCAAGAAAAAGAAAAGAAAATCAAAAGGATGATATTGATGAATTGCAAAAAGTCCATAAAAGTTTAAAAATTTGCTCTGTTAATTTCTAAATTTATGATGGTAATTTGAATCACTCATGACTACTTAAGCCCTTTTGTATTTCACTTTTCTTGAAATTCCTACCTTAACAATATAACCCATGGCCCCGTTACAACCCTTTGAAAGACCTTTAGACTTTGACATGTTTTCTATCTAAACTATGGAGTTTCTGGTTTATTAATAAGCTTATGGTAATGTTTTTGACCATGATGATTCGAGTGATACACAACCCATGAAACACTTAGAGTGAAAATTATGAGAAGAGTGCCTTATGTCTTGACATTGAAAATTAAATCACACAAGAAAATTAATTTTGGCATTGGAATAAATCTATTTCACTATATTGGGTTCCCTAGTTTACTAAGCCAAGTATTTTCTATATCTTATCGTGTGAATATGGTGATTGCTTGAGGATAAGCAATGACTTGGTTTGGGGTATTTTCATAAGTGTTTTATAACTCAATAAATTAGATTTAATTTACTTAGCATTTTAATCATTGTGTACTGTATTTCTTTGTTTTTCATGATTTTTGCTTTCTTTCCACTATATTCTGCTTGGGTATGTTATTCTACAAAAATCAAATAAAATTAAAGAACAGTAAGGACACATAACAAAGCTAATCCAAGGGTCAATAACAAGAGAAAAATGACCACCAAATGACAAAAGAGCAAGAGGAACAAGCCACAAGTCATCACGCCTCAAGAAAAGGGTAAAAAAGTAAGAAAAAGCACCAGAACAGGCCTGGAATCGATTCACCACCCTTGGGAATCGATTCCCACATGAATTCAAGCTTAAGAATCGATTCATCTCACCAGGGAATCGATTCACATAGCTGGGAATCGATTCCTAGCCCCCAGGAATCGATTCATACATTGTTTTTACCCCGGGGAATTGATTCCCACCACTAGGAATCAATTCATGCAGTATAAATTTGGCTAAATCATGCTTTTAGGAATCGATTCTTTCAATGCAAACACCATTACGCAATTTAAGGAAATGGAAAAAGCATTACAGTTTTTCTTCACTGAAAGGATCCACTACTCCATAAATTATGCTCGTTGTTCCTCTCCTTCGCCTATAAATAGAAATGGAAATCAAGCTTCATGGCATCCATCGAAGGCAAGGAAAATTGAAGCCTTTGCTCTGTTTCTTTCTTTCTTTTCCTTTCTATTTCTCTCGTTCCTTTCTTTCTTTTATTTCTTGTAAAAGAATTGAGAGGTTTGTGAAATTGAGTGTTCCAATTTGTATACGGTGGAAAAATATTACAACAAGGAAATACAGTGGTGAAATTATTGGGCTTTTTGAAGAAACTCATAAGTCTTATTTTATTTTACCATGAGTTGTATGTTTTATTTCCTTTCCATTATGTATATGAATGGGGGTATGATAATATTTTATGTTAATATTATTTTGACTTTGAATTAAATACATTTCTGTTTTCCATTTAGTTCAAATTATGCTCAATGCTCTTAGTGATTCCTAACAAGAACATAAGTGATAAAACTGTATACTTGCGGGTATATTAGTAAGTTTGGGTAATTAATAAAATCGAAAGATTTATTGTTACTGGAAAACTTTTGAACTAAGCCTAAGATTTTGAAGTACTTTTTGTGACCATGGTAAAACCGTGAAAGTAATTAAATTCTCTTGGGGAATAAAAAGGGATTTTCACAAACGATAATGGGCCTTTCTTAGGGATTGAACATGGTTCTCCATATGTTAGGTACATTAATAGAATTCTAAGAGGAATATATTAATCAGCTTAAGGAAAATTTGCCTTGGAAAACTTAATTTGATTCTTATTTATGAAAAGCCAATTCATTAACATAAAATAGAGTCTTGATCCCCCAGAATCCCAACATACTCTCAATTCTGATTTTTAAGTTCAAGTAAATTTTGTTTCTGTATTTATTTTTATTCTGTTTTATTTTACAAAAACTTTGAAAAATCAATTGTGTGGATAATTAAATTTCAATATGTCGGTTTGAAAGCAGTCACTATAGATATGATAATCTTTTATATCACGCGACATAACCCGTGCGCTTGCGGGCCCTATCAAGGAGGAGAAGAGAGTCTTCAATCACAAGTTTTTCCTATGCTCCAAGTAGAAAATGAAAATAGAGGAAGGAATAAGGCACACCACCACTTAGGGTTTTTGGAGGAAAAGATGAAGAGAAAGAGTAAAGAGAAATGTGTTTTGCCTTAGGAAGAAAGGGGAGTGAATTTGCCATAGAGGAACAAGAAGCCAACGTGAATGAAAATGGAGAAATGAGAGTTTTTTTTTAAAGTTTAATCCTTTCATTAAAACTTCTCTGTTTTATAATAAACAGGATCTCTGTTCGGGCTTAACACTTTATCCAAAAATTCTTTCGAATATAGATTCGAATTCACCATACTATTCTTAACAGCCCTGACCAACAGTACCTTAATCGAAGATACTTGGTCCGACACTCATATTTCAATTGGGTATAATTTCAGCTCTTAAAGCCACAATAAATTATGAATAATCATAATAAATCCCAATTTAATTATTTCAACATCTTTGGGACATTTGTTAATCCATGTGTAATTATTTAATATTTATTCCTCTCATTTAATCATTTATATAAAATTTGGGATATTACATGTATCATTATGATGTATGATTTTAATTTATTTAGTATATGTTACTCACCTCCTAGTTGCCTTTTTTAAAGGTTGATTTAGGTACGTTGGAAGTCCTACTCTTTTGGAGGTTGAGCTTGAAGGAGGTAAATATTAGAAAGAATCCCTCGTGCCTTGGCCGACAATTATGTTTACGAAAAGCACAATGTTTATGTTTTATATATGATAGATAGTTAAGGATATTGATTTTGAGGGTCATGTGTAAAAATTAGTCCATAGTATTTTGGAAGGATAATTTTTAGTTATGACCTTAACAATAGTTTATGTTAATTGTGATACATTGATTGTTATGCTATATCGATGAATGAATCATGATAGTGTAAGAATGGTGATTCATTGGAGTGAATATGTGACTTGTGTATCATTAATATTGTGAATTGAATGAAAAATAAGGAAGTGGACAGGTTTATATTTTCATTTAATGGATAAGACTTCATGTAGGGGCCACCTACAACCCATAATATGTATGAAACTTGTGTGTATGGTTGGTTATGGTCAAATAGGATTAGTTTGCAATTTGGCATGCTTGGTTTAGCCAAAAAGGACTTGAAATACTATTGGAACATACTTTGATCTAGGAAATGAATCATGGAATGAGACTTGTTGGAGCAAGTCACATTTACATATATGAATATAGGTCCATAGAGAGTTTAGACCAAAACTTAGCCAATTGTATTTTGGTATGTCATGTAAAATGCTTTAAATATGCATAAAACTACCCTATAGCTTAGATTTTGATTGGGATGGGATTTGGGCTTGAAACTTGGCCACATAACTAATATTAGGGTAGGAAGTTGTGTATAAAATTTCATGCAAATTGGAGTTGAATAGTTTAGTGAAAAGGGGACCCAAAGTTGACAAAAAATCAAAGGCAAAAAGCTACAGAATTGGTGCCTACCGCAATGAGATCCACGGCAAGTGGAATTTCCCACAGCTAGTGAATCCTCCAGTTCTTAAAAATTCACAAAACTGAGTTAGAGGCAGTGATATCCACGACCAGTGGATCCCTTGACTTGAAAATTTTGAAATCCTGGCATATGGCAATGAAACCCATGACTAGTGGAAATTCCCACTGCTAGTAGATTTCTCCAGTGTTGGATTTTACATACTTGTATGCCTTTTGGGGTTATGATTTACACTTCCTTGCTTCATGAGATATTTGTATGAT
Organism: Clitoria ternatea; assembly: GCA_037962975.1. Classification (NCBI taxonomy): domain Eukaryota; kingdom Viridiplantae; phylum Streptophyta; class Magnoliopsida; order Fabales; family Fabaceae; genus Clitoria; species Clitoria ternatea. Next base: position 187,832,965 of record CM075669.1, read on the forward strand.
TGAATATATATGTTTTTATCGAATCTTAGTAATCACCTTATGCATAGCTAGATCATTTCTCATACTCCCCTTTTACTCTTGGATTAATTTTCACATTCCTTAAATACTTGTGCGGGGATTAAGTGATTGAATCTCCTAGGTAGATGTTTGTTTAAATTGTTTACCTTCTTAAATCCTCATATATGAGATAGGTGTTTAAAAAGGTCTGGGGTTAATTGTTTAAGTTTTTATTTATGGTGTTCTTCTTCCAACAGTTGTTTTAAATCGTGAAAAATTTAACCTAGTTTCCCTAATGAAAATATTAAAATCTTTAATATTATTTACTAGATTAAGGGTGCCACAAGAGAGCTTCGCATTGTCTATAGCTTTAAACTAGCTTGTTTCAATAAAGCTTTGAGTGAGTATAAACTTGTTCATTTTAAGAATGATTTGAGTTATACAGACTCCCCCTATTCTTCGCAAATGGAGTTCTACGGACTTTCTATCACAATTGAACAAAATAGTTAGATAGACAAACGTACAGACTTTATTTTAGCTAAGAGTCTTGATATATATTATTAACAAATCATATGGAGTTCAGACTTTTTAGTCATGAATTCAGACTTGATTCTAACAAAAGAAGAGAATTGTTTTTAGGTATTACCATAATTCCTCCCCCCTAAAGTTCCCCTATCTTGGAAGATGATGAAACCCCAACAACAAAAGTCCTTGGCGTTGCTAGGATAGATTTCTTAGCCCTATTTCTAACTCACTTATACTTGTGAAAACCATAACTTTAACTAGGGTTTCACAGACGGTTACAATAGTGAATCAGAGAGACTTAGCCCATTGAAGTAATACATGACGCTTCAAAAGGCTAGGGGCAAATGATTTAGGCCTGATATCAGCCCCAATTTGAAGACATAACATCGGCTACTCAAACAACCATCATGACACTGGCCATAGACAGTAGCCGGTATGCTTCTCAAAACACATTGACTTATACCCTCCACATTTAGGTTAATCATGAACGATGTCCGAGAATGGAATCGTAAAAGTGCAAAGGGACATATCAGACCTAAAGGTTGCAAGTATGTTAGGCAAGACTGAGCCTGTGACAATCTTTCCGTACCAAATGGATAGGCATTGATAAACGCCATATTAAAGTTTGTCCCCCAACCAATGCCTATAAATACCTACATTCAATACACACATTGTAACACATTTAATATTAGCATTTGCTCCAGTATTAAACTCTTTACTGACTTAAGCTTTAGAGTGTCTTCGTAGTTGACACTCCAATTCTCCTAGTGATGTAAATTCCAGTGATCATATTGGAGCAGGACATGAAAACTCTAAGCTCCCACTGAACTCAGTGACGTATAATACCAGATCCCACTAGATCAATGTAAAATAGAGAGGAAGAGAGAGTTATATGTAATATCGGTTCCTGGCCCAAAGGGCCTATCCCCTATACCGGACAATTTACAAATATATTGAAGTTAACGTGTCATATATTAAAATTCACAAATGTAAAATAAAAGACAATGTTGGTTCCATGGTCAATATAGTCTCAATGCACAATCAAGGTCATACATAGGTTTGATACCTAGCTAAGACAAATATTTTAATTTCTAACTTTATGTATCATTTAATCAAATTATGACACATGTATGAATCATTTTGTGATATATGTCAACATATTAAATTGTGACACATATGCCAAGAAGACTCTAGGGGACCCTCTTCGATGATGGTAAACTTGCGGTGAGTGGAAAAAATGGATCAATGTTTCAATTTATTAAAGATACAATGATTAGGATGGAGTGGAGTTTTCTTTGCAATTACTACGTGAACCATTTTTTAATCTCTAAAATTTGTAACTGAAGAATCTTATATTCTCACGTTTGATGTAATTGTTTTAATTTTTTTTTGGGAAACTAGGATTTTGATAATTTATTTTTATTTATAATTTTCATCAAAGGAGGTAATAATTCTAATTCTCATCTAGTACAGAAGTTTTTTTATAATGTAAAAATACAATCATATCCTAGATATAAATTTATTTTAACTTTTCTTGCACATTGAAACATCATCCAAAATTATAAAAAAATATGAGAGTAATCAAAATTCGAAACATTAATGTGATTTTCCCAAAAGTATTTTAATCATATCAAACATATTTATAACATTCTTAGAAAATATAATTCGTAAGAATTATATCAATTGGAATTCAAGTGAAAATTGTTGTAGATCAGAATTTGGAAAGAAAGTTTTTTATATTAAGACTAATTATAATCACATGTAAATCAAAACAGTTTTTCTAATATACACATCTATTGATAAATAAAATATTTAGTTTACAATAAATTAATTAAATAAATAAATTAAAGAACCTATCAAAAGAATATTGTAGTAATATATGAAAATTTATAGTCATAATGTAATATACAAAATGATCCATCTCACCTAATGAAATAAGACTATATGTTGTTATTTTGTTTAAGGTAACTAATTGTTGTAGTAACATTTCTTCTTAAAATTGAGTTCATATGAAGTAGTTGTTAAACAGTAACGAAATACTGCTTCATTTTTATCATATTGATATTATCATTTTTATCATTATTAATTTATGCATATAATTTTTCCTATTTGTTATTGTCACTAATGGAAAAAAGTCTTTTTACACCGGTCCTTTTTGGCTTTTTACACCGGTTATAGGACCGGTGTGAATGCAGCCGGTGAGAAAATATGAACTTTTTACACCGGTTTTGAGACCGATGAGAAAAATGGTTTTTACACTGGTCCTGTTTGTTACAACCGGTGTAAATATTACATTTTATACCGGTCCCGTTCTTTACAACCGGTGTAAATATTATATTTTACACCTGTCCTTTTGTATACGACCGGTACAAAAAATAGACTTTTAACACTAGTTATTTACTACAACTAGTGTAAAAACATTTTTCCTTATTTTTTCTTTATTTTTTATACTTTCCCTTTTATTTCCTTTAATAGTAATTCAATCATGTTCTATAACATGCCAATGCCAATGACAATCCAAATTCAATTACATGTCGATCATACAATCCAATGAAATAGTAACCATGTGCGACGCCCCAAAAATTGGGGGTAAATTTTTCACGTTTTATAAATCATTATTTGACAAAGAAATAAAGTGGTGAAGCTTTAATTCAATACCTTGGATCTATGAAAAACCTATCTCATATATGAAGATATGAGAAGGTGAGTTAAAAACATTTCATGATGATCTCTCTATTGGAAACAACGGAAATATAATTTGAATTGATGTGATATGATTGGATTTCGAGAAAGTAGACATCATGGGGTTTATTGATTTATAATATGTTAAGAGTATTAGTAAGATGATGCAAGAAGAGACCCTAATGCAAAGGAAAACCAAATATTTGAAACAACAGCATTTGGAAGGATCAGGAGCATCTCGCTCGAGCGGATACCCCACTCACTTGAGTGAGTTCCAATAGCCACGCCTGGCGATCCAGCAAACACGCTTAAGCGAAGGAAGCAGTGCCCATCAGGTATCCATCTTGCTTGAGTGAGATCACTCCAGTAGCCAAATGATTCCCCTTCGCTTAGGCGAGGCATCCTCACCTAAGCGGGATTACTCCAGTGTCCAATCCCATTCCCTCTCGCTTGAGCGAGCCTCTAGACACTGACCATTCACTCAAGCGAAAATGGTCCAGTAGCTTTCCACCTCGCTTGAGCGAGATTCACACTAGCTTGAGCGAGTTCTGCAGAACAAGCAAAAAACATGGGGATTTCACATAACTTGACATACCAAATCTCATTTCATGCCATTTTAGCCTATACTAATATGTTAGATACATTCAACAATGCATTTAAAAGTCCATCCAATTATTCATGCTCATCAAAATCAATTCTCATTCATCCAATGCATGATGTTTAAATCATTTTCACATAAACTTCATAAATTGCTGTAAATTGTAAAATACTTTATTCATACATGGAATTCAATATCAATTAACATCATAATTCATCCTCATACACCATCTAGGTCATTAAGGAAAATTGGCCACACACCTCAAGGTCCAATTTTCGTACATGACCATCAAAATCATTAAACTACAATCTAGATGGCAAAATAAGCATACATGTACACTATATGCTATACAAAAATCCAGATTTGTTGGCCAAGGCACTTCCTATACATCCATTTACCTCCTTCATCAAAATATACTTCAAAAGAGATTCACATCCTTCATGAATGTCCTACATCACAAATCTAAAAAGTAGACAACATGGGAGAGTAATTCGTATATTCCAAAAGAATGAATATGAATACCACGTGATTATTTACATATGCATCAAAACATGTATACTTTGCATACATATATCATTCATTATCTCATTCATCATCATAGTACTATCATTCATATATCACGATCAACATTTTAGATTAAGCAAAGTATATAAGCATACACATAATCAAGTCCTTCAATAAATTGGACTATTACACACCTCATCATATTACTCAATTTACTGTTTGGTATTCACATTTTTTATGTTGTCATAGTACATTTTCTCATCCTCAACACAACCATCATCATATCTCATCACCTTTGGCATCCTGGCTATGTGCAAATGCTCTTAAGCTAATGCATATGCATAATGAAGTGTTTCAACAATTGTAGATCTGATTGTGGGAAATAAACACCAATTGTGGGATTCAAGTATGATCATCTAACCATACCCCTACTACAGTAGTAAAATGTGTACACTTATCATCAAATTGCATGCATTTTGCCAATCTTTTACTGGTACTAAACCACATCGCCCTTTTTGTAACACCAGTCATTTTCACCATGACTACAGTAACACATAATCAACATATGGTGTTACAGGCCAACCATGACTTATATCATGGCAGCTATGATCCTAAGGACCACCGGGGACACCTGCTCACCAAGAGCCACCCCCCATAAGGGTCAACCACATGTGGCTCCCCGTAGCACAACATGGGCAGCTTTGTGACTTACACACCGAGTCACAGGGGATGTAATCACAATCATCATATTCAAGGCTCACACTTGCCAAACATCATCACCAACATCATACACAACATTACAATTCATCATAACATCACAAACAAGGCAAACATGCATATTGTCACATATGACAATCAAATACTATTCACTTCATGCATTTAGAACATAAAGACTCCTCTCCTACCTCAAGAGAAGAATTTTGATTGATACGACGTTCCCGCCTCGTCATTCGGAATGGGTCCTACATTAACATATATATGAAATCCCATTCAATTCATCATTCAGGACATGATTTAAAACTCTAATTACTACTCATTACATCTACAATTTCATAACATATATAAAACATGCTATAGATATCATTTCCTCAATTTGTTAGGTTTCGGGAATTCCTTCCCATCAAACCATACTCATTATGTTTAAAGGCTACAAACAACCATAGCCTAACATTCATAAGAATGCCTATCAATCAATACCCATATCCTCAATATCATGTATTTGCTCTCAAACACATTATTCATCATATATTTATCATTTTCTCAAAATTTCCAAGTTAGGGTTTTTCCTAAAACCCAACAATATTCATGAATGCATGCATAACTCCTTATCTTATTCCAACCATAAATTCATATTCCTCATTTATTACCATCAAAGCTTGTATTTATGATAATCCACCTTAGGTTTCTCACATTTAAAGCTTCCATTAAATACCCCACTCACATACATTGCTCTCCCAAGCCATAAAACTCATAAACATAGCATTGAACCAAAACAAAATGGTGAGAAAGCTTACCTCACCCCAAAAATGAAAATGGGTATCAAAGAGGGAGAGAGAGAGAGAGAGAGCAAACAAAAATGAAGGGGGAGAAGAAAGCTCCAATGGCTTCCTTCAAGCTTTCACTCAAAACGAAAATAGAGGAGGAATGGGTCACCACCAAGCTTAGGTTTTAGAAGAGGAAAAGAGAGGAAATGAAGAAGGAGGATAAGAATGTGTTTTTGCCAAATGGTTTCAGTAAGTGAACGAAAATGAGAAGGGAAATGAAGGCTTTTGCTTTTAATTTTAATCCTCTCATTATTATTTCATCGTTTTTACATAAACAGGATCTCTGTTTGGGTTCAATACTTTATCTAAAAATTATTCTGAATACATATTCAGACTCCTAATAATATTCTCAATAGCCCTGACCAATATCATCTCAGTCAGAGATACTTAGTCTGACACCCACCTTTTATCGGGTTTAATTTCAGCTTATTGAGCTCCAATAAATCATGAATAGTCCTGAAGAATCTTAATTTAATTATTTCTAATATTTTGGGACATAAATAACCCACATACAACTATCTAATATTTATTTCCTTAATTAATCCTTTATTTTAAAATTTAGGGTGTTACACTATGCATGTTTGAATTTAATAACGAAACATGATAAAATCAATATCAATATCTATATCTAAATTAAAACCATATAATATATCAATTAAACTTGATAAAGAGATCAACAAATACACCAAAATATATCCATACATGCATACAAATGAAGTGGCAATAGTCTAGGAAAAAACATTAATAATTTAAGAAAATAATTAAATTTAAACTAGAACGATTGCAACAACACTTCAAACAAATATGTTGCCCATCATTTTGAATGTCTGTAGTTTCATCCTCAGAAAATGATTCTCGATCGAATCTCTACAAATTTAAAATCACAATACATTAGCAACACGAACATAATAATATAAAATATGTAGTTACTTTATCAAAATAATATAAAATATGTACTTGAACTAATATGCTTTGTTAAAATGTGTTACTGATCTAATCTGGTTTATTAGAATATTTTTTATCTAAAGTCTAATAATATTAACTAAATAAAAAAGTTAGTGTTTCATATTTAAAATTGCATCAGCAGTAGATAACTTGTAAATGTTTATTTGCCGTCTATTATTAGGTATGGAATTTAAGCTAATAATTTGAATTAGGCCAGTTAATTAGAATGATAAATAACATGACAATTCCATAGAATTACAAAATAACTAGTAACTAGCTTGACTTCAGTTATTTCAATTTCTTAACAGTACTTATATTACAAAAACATTTTAAGCAAAAAAAGTATATTGCAGTTTGCAATGATGAAAAATTTATATAAAACAATAAACCACATCTCTTGACAGTGTACTAAAAATAAAGTGATGTATGTACTGATACCATGCTCTCTGTTCGGTAACATAAACCTTAGTTTCCCAATAACCATACCAGAATTAATAAAATTAATGTAACCAAGACTGAATGTTTTTCTTAAATAAGTTTTGTGTGAATTAGATATAATATTTAGGTTTAAAACCAATTTTGAAAAGAAAAAAATAGAAGTGAATTGGTTTACTAGTGGATTTGGTTTGGTTTTATGCCAAGCCTATCCAGGCACACCCATACCCAAGATATAAAACTAAGCCAGCCATTGCTTCAGAATAAATAGACCATCTTATATGAAAAGACATATTGCACATCATTTGACCATAAAATGTTACATGGAACCCAGTATTAGAAGCCACTTTGAAATAACTATAGCCTAATTTTTATTTACCACTGTCAACTGGCATTCCCTTCTTCCTTTACAAAGCATTGGCTAGAAAGCATGTACAAATAATATAAAAATAGTAGAATACCTTGAGTAGATCAAACACCTTCTCAGCAATATGCTTTTGTTGAAGAATAACACATTTCTGCTATACTTTATCAGGATGAATGCATAATGTAGCCTTCCTATAAGCTTTTTTAACAGTAGCAACCGTAATTAAATCAGTCAAAGAAACTGGCTGCTAACCAGATTCAGGCCACAACACCTGATCATCATTCGTGAAGGAAACAAGTTAGCATAATAAAACACAAATTATAACAGCAAAAATAATATGACCTTTAAAAAATACTCCTTCAGTTCCTATTAAACAATCCAGAGAAAGAAAAATTACACAAACCAAGAAATGTAATCATTTTGTCATAATTATATACCAAAATCTTGAATCGTTAGACATCAATGAATTTTATAATTTTCACACACACAACATCTTTGACACAAAAAATGTTAGACATAGATTCTAGTAATGAACTTCAAACTATAGCAATTGAAGATTTTAGGCAAGTGGATATGACACAAGCCCCTTATATGTCACCGTGAATGGGACAAGTTTCCTAAAAGCTTAAGTTAATATGTGAAGCCATATGAATGATTTTAGGCATAAATCATTCCACAATTCTCCATTAATCACTTCAAAAAGAGTATCTTTTCATTTAAGGTTCTCTAGAACTGCATCATGAATACCCTATAGCTACGAGTTTAACTGATCAAGCCTTAGCATTGTCAAAAATGCATTATTGTTTATAATATTGAGTCCAGGATGATAACCAATCAAGAAATCCACCATTAGAAGAAAAAAATTATAATCAAGTTGCAACACAGGTTAAAATCTTCCTAAAAACATGAGAGAACAGGTTCCAACCTTTGTTTAATGCAATCCATGCAGAAAAACTCCTTCTGGCAGTTTGAACAGTTGATAAGATTATGAGAATGACTTCTCTGGCACCAATTACACTTGTTCCTCCTACCTATCTTCAAGTTTCTTCCATAAGACTCAACCTTAAAAATCTAGAAAACAAAAAACAAACACCTCAATCAATCAATCAGAACAATTAAGTGTCTATTCAGCTTTGAGTTAGTTTCCTCTCTACTTTTCACCTCTCCCACTAATCCCTGCACCATAGTACATGAGCCCTGCCCGGCCCATAAAATCCTTAGTCACAATATACAAATTTTATACCAATTATTTCTAGATCTGAAATAAATAAAATTTAAATAAAGTGTTACATTTAATTAACTAATGCTAAAATAAGAATATAAGAAAACTGATTGCAAACCATAAAAGCAACTGCTAAAATAAGCATGCTAAAATAATTTAGAAATCCATTTCCACTTTAATCAGAACATCAGAGGGTAAAAAATAAGAATTCATCTACAAGTTACTCCTACAATACGAACTTCCAATTCATTAATAGTGACAGGCATTGTGCGGTCTTGATGAAACTGGCCTTTCTCAATTACTACATGCTCAAGCTTTAATTTGTTGAAAGCTCTTTTCAACATGCGACCCCGTCAACAGACTTTGTCATATATCCATTTGAATCTGACAAACCACTAGTCACAAATAACAAATCGAGCCTAATATATAACATTTCTAAGTACCTCAATAGATTGGGCCGTTATGAGCTTGTAAACATAAACAGGCTTTGTTTGCCCTATTTTATGACATCTATCCATGGCCTGTAAATCCATTTGAGGATTCTGAAGTAAAACAAAATGAGTGAAAATTAAAATTTAAAAATTAAAAAAGAAAAAGGAAATGATACAAGGATATGTCAAAAAGTACCTAATCACTATCATAAAGAATGCAAGTGTCCGCTACAGTCAGGTTAATTCCCAATCCACCTACCCTAGTAGAAAGAAGAAATACTCTGCAATTGTTGTTCACATCATTTAATCAATGCACAATTATCCATATAAATATTGGAATTATATTTTTTAGAACAGAGAAAAACATAATAATTCCCAAAGGATATATAATCATTTTCTTGAACTGACCTTCTACCCTCTTGAGGGCATTCTCTGGCTTCAAGAACCATGTCATATTGAGAGTTCACAAGAATCAGACTCCCCTATTTAAGTACAAATAGAAAACAATAAATAAGGGAGATTCGTAACAACAAATAATGTTTCAGCCCGCACCTAGAACATATGGGGATATCTAAATTCCAAAGCAAAAATTACCTACACAACGTTGCACTTTTAAGGGGATAAGAATCAATTTAAAGAGAGGATATTCATAAACCAAGGAATCAAGTAAAATTATCCGGGTTTGCTTAGCTAAATTGTATTATCCATTAATGACAGGACAAATACATCAATGTTCAAAAGCCAAAATTGATGAACTATATTCACGACAACGATAATTGAATCAACCTAAAGACAAAGCTGAGAACCATTTATACAGCATGTGAAATCACGAATTGAGCATAATTAAAACTGGAAAGAGCATTACAGTTATACAACCAGCACGACTTCATGATTTTCAAGATCTGGTAAATCAAATAACTGAAAAGGTTTTTTAATTTCTTTGTTAATGCAGCACCATCAATGGCACCAGTGAACGAGTAGAGTGATATACAAGGCTAAGGTTTCAAGGGAGAAGAGAAAAATAGAAGCAGGGAATCGTTGAACCTGAGAAGAGGATCGTTGGGAATGGCCACACTTGTGGTTGGTTCGAGTAGCGCAGTTGCTACCCTAGAAAGAAAATGATGAAAGTAAAACCTCTTGGAAGTGTCTATTCTAAATCGACTATGTATCTGGGCCTCTACTTATTGGGCCTAGCTTACTGCGCAGGTCAGATTCTTCGAAGGAGAAGAGGGAGACAATGGCTTTGAGGGAGAAGACGGAGACAATGGCTTTAAGGGGGAGGGAGACGATGGCGGAGAAGAGGGAGACGAGTGTTGAGTTGAAAGAGTTCGAGAAGAGGTTCGGGAGGGGGCGGGGCTGTTAGGGGTAGGGCTCGAAAATGATGTAAGATAGAAGAAGTTTCTCACCGGTCCAAAAGTAAGACTGGGACAAGTTTTGCCATTTTTCACTGGTCAAAATTTAAAACTAGTATAAATTTAACTATTTTTCACCGGTCCAGAATGTAGACCGGTGTAAAGTTTTAAATTATTTATAAAACTGCCACCGCCTTATTTTTTACACCAGTCATATTACAACCGGTGTAAAAAGCCTTTTTTTCATTAGTTTGTTTTCTATCCTTTTTATCAACAGGAAAGCATTCTAACTTAACGGTTCAACTTTGAATAGTGTGAAAAGAAGTTAATTTAATAAGGAGAATTATGGAATAGAGTATATCAAACTTTAAAAAGCTTACTTTATTTATTGCTGCAATTTTATTTTTTAAAATTGAGAATATAAAAATATGGAATGCAGTAGTAATAACTTAAATTTGAAAACGCATAATATCTGGCTCTAGATTATTAAAAATAAGTTTTTTTGCTTTTAGTAAGAAACTATTAAGTAAAAGGTTGTGTTTTGACTTGAAGAGGCATCCACCTAAAATTTTGAGATCGGAAGTTGAAATTATACATTGTGTTGCAAAATGACCGATCAGTTGCCAGCCATTACATTGACAGGTTTTTATTTATGTATATTATTATGAAGATGATTTTTTTAAGAGCTTTTTAGTTGCATTACGCCTGATTCTTGTCAGTTACAAATTGTTCTCCTAACAACAGGTAAGAAAAAAAAGATTAGAATAATGTGACCAGTTTAATGGTCCGATGAGGAACACTTATTATGGACGACTTTATCAATTTGTAAGGCATGGTATTGTGTTTGTTTCCTATAATATCCTCGTGGGTGAAATTAAAATCCCTGTATAAAAATAGAGATTGTTCCCCCAAGTCTGAGGGGAGAGTCCCGTATGAGTTTCTTCTTCTCTTTTTTAGGAAAAATATCCTTAGTATCTTGATTCTTCTTATCTTAGGCGATTATTGTTAGCTGATAATTGTTGGGCCAAAGTCAAGGCCCTTTTCTTACTGTACAAATTGGGCCTCATAGTCTCCCTTGTATTCTAAGTTATATTTTTGAGTAATAAACCTTAATTTTCTTAGAGTAATTCTCTAAGGTTTAGCTTTTATATGCTTAAAGTGAACATTTTTCCACCAATCATGGGACCTAGTAAAACGGTTCTCGCATTCCACAAAGAAATACTAGCTCGAAGGAAGAAGAAGAAGATGGTGATCACATGCAACAACTCCAACTGTAGAGAAGAAGAAGATCCTTGAGGAAACCAAAAAGGACATCAGGGCGGGGATAACTAGTTGGAGGAGGTTTTGGCCCTTATCAAAACACTATAGCACACGGTGGAGGAATTGAGAAAAGAAAATGAAGACCTGAGAAACAACTGATTAGAGGAGAGAGAAGCCTCTAGTTATCAGACTACGCAAGCTATAAAGCTAAAGGAAGACATACTAGAAACCTTGATTCCCTACTCGACACACTCATTCACGTAGGACATAATGGAAGCCCCTACATTATTGAACTACAAACCCCCTACGATGGAAAAGTATGACGGGAGAGGCGATCCAGAAGAACACCTCACTATGTTCACAACCAACCTACTCATCTTATGAGCATAAAACGCCTTACTATACATAACCTTCCCTACAACCCTCACTAAATCTTCCCTGCTCTGGTTCTCACATATTCCTCCAAGGAGTGTGTAATGTTTTACAAAACTTATAGAAAATTCCTCACCCAATTTGCCTTTAGCCGAGCGATCCAGCAGACTTCACATAGAATCTGAAGTAGGGAAGGAGAGAAACATTCAAATGGTTTATGGTCATTTTTATGTCATATAGAACCGAGACCTAAGCTCAGAAGTAGTCAAGCCATCCATGTTGTTAGAACCAAGTCTGGTTTGCAAAGGATTTTGAAATTATTGGTTATTATTTAAAAGACACCAGGATTTGTTAATAACACATATCAAAGAATTTAATTAAATAAAGTCTGCTTGGGACCAAAAACAGTTTGTGTACAAGTCCATCCCAAGAAAAGTTTAATACTAAACAATGTTCAAAAATAGTCTAATTCGGTTATGCCCTTCCAAACCTTTGGATTGCTGAGTTATGCACCTGATACATATTCAAGTGTTAGACTCAACACGCATATCATACCATAGACTTTTCAAGCTCAAGAATGTTACTCAAATTTTTGCATCAAACAAGCACAAGGATATTTTTGAAGATACCCAGAACTGGATCTTGATTAAGCTGAACCATGCTTTTCAAGGAAAAAGGAAATAAGATAAGGCAGTGCAAAGACCAATGATTACATGGATAAGAAATCGAGGAAGCTACTCTACACAAATCAAAAAGTTGACGAAGATTAGTACTTGCGTAAGAAAGTAGTCAAAAGGTCAACCATGTTGTTTTTGCACAAGTTGATAATAGAAGAAAGACTATAAAAGGACTTTTGCTATGAATCACTTGAGGAACTCTATTTTAGTGCAAGTTTTGAAGATCCTCGATTTAGACCTTTTGTCTTATTCTCAGCCTTAGAGTCAGCAAGCTTCAACGGCTACTTCTCTTCAACGGATTATCAATGGTCATCTTCCTTAGTATATAAATATGAAGAGAATCTAGACTTTGAAGATGTTAATGAGTTTGAAAGACTCATGCATGAAAGCATCAATCTTCAAGCAATCACTTAAGCTTTCTTCTTAAAAGCAAAGACTTTCTTTTTATCTCTACTTTTTATAGACTTAGTCTTGTCTTTCATACTTACTGTATATGTTTTTTAAGATTTATTATCTTGTACACTAAATTCTTGAAAAAATAAATGCACTCTCAAATCTCTATTTGTGTCAAGTCTGGTATGTTATCAGTCTTAGTTTGTATGGGAAACATTGTTTGGTGTAAAAAGGCTTTCAAAAGAATAATTGGGTATTGAGTCAGGAGTGGCTTATTGAAAGAATACTTGGGTTTAAGGCAGAAGTGGCTAGAGTCAAGAATACTTAAGGCACGGGTTATGCATGATTATAAAAAGATGTTTTTACATAGTGAAAATCCTTCAGGTCTGAAGGTACAAGACATAGTTTTACATAGTGAAAATCCTTCAGGTCTGAGGGAGTTTTTCTTAACCATCTCTTTACTTTTTCATTTTATTGTCTTTTCTGTATGCTCTGTCTTACATTGAGGATAATGTATGATTTAAGTGTGTAGGTGGGATTATTCTTGTGTGTTGTTTTTGTTGCTTTTGTTGTGTGAATTTGTGATTATTTTTGTGTGATATTTTTTCTGATAAAAAAATAAAATAAAATAAAATTTGTGTGTATTTTTGTTTAAAATGGTATGTTTTATTGGAATTTTTAGGATATACATGAGTAATAGGTGATTTCTTTCATGTTGATATAAGCTTCATGATATGTTATGATTTGAACTAAGACATTTTTGGTATGTTGAGAATGACATGATAATTGAGAGATGATCACATATGATAGAATTATGCCTTGTGAGATTTTTGAGCCTTAAAATTTGATGGATCACCTTATACCATCTTAATTCTTTCATGTATAATTTATTCTTGAATGCTTACATCTCAATCTTTGTCTTGTTTCTTGATGATACTTGAAACTTATATGAATGTATTTGAAAGGACACGGGCATTTTGTTCAATTGAGCCACTAGCCATATAAGCCTACCATGAATAAATCATCCTTTGTTAACCCTTTTGAGCCTATTTAACCATTTCTTTGTTGCAGCTCAAATAAGCCATGGACGAAAAACAAAAAACATACCTACCTTAAGGAATATATTGGAGCTTTGGAATCAAGTCAAAAACAGGCATTCAAATAAGTGTGGGGTGCACAAAAAGGAATCGCAACTCTTGGTTTAAGTGTTATGCAACCACAAAAAAAATATAAAAAATTATATATGTATTTTGATGTTTGTGACCAAATTTGATCGAACAAATGTTTTACCCTCACTGTTTACCTGTTAAATTAATTGCTCCATCATTCTTTTTGGTATCTAAACTTATTTTCCAAAATTTTACCACCCCATTATACCTTGGCCACATTACGACCGTGAAAAGCCCTGTTGATCTATACATGCATTTGTGTTAATTATGGAATTGAGAAACCTGCCAAATTTATGGGACTGTCTATTTTTCAGGAAAATATTTTGAGCGTATACACAAACCCAAAACACTTGAGAGTTGAGAGTATGTCTTGTGAGGTTCTGTCACTTATGATTTTCCTTTCAATTTGATTTAATTCTCACATGCCTAAGTGTTTGGATGATTTTTATATGTATCTTGATGCTTTGTATCCTACATGTTAGATAACTCTTGTTTCTCTGAATATTCTTAAGATTTCATGACAAGCATGCTAGTTCTGTGTGTTTATTGTTTTCCAACTTAATGTTTTCAATAAATTGTAAAAACTTGTTTTTATTTTGATTTTGCTCAGGAGTGCAACAGAGTAAGTGTGGGGGAATTTGATAATGTATGATTTATCCTTAATTCATCATTTTAAATATGTATAATTTTCCACCAGTTACTGCCTAACATACTGCATTTTAACACATTTTCAAAGTTTGAGCTTTATTTAATATTTAATTTTAAAATGAATTAAGGATTGATTTTTAATGGAAATAATTAAATTTTGGTTTCTCTTATTTTGTAGTGTATGATTGAGGTTACAATTGAAAAATAATTACCACAGATCAAACAGAAGAAGCCACAAGTCACCACGCCTCAAGAAAGGGTCAAAAATGCAAGAAAAAGCACCAGAACAGGTCTGGGAATTGATTCACCAACTTGGGAATCGATTCCTACATGAAATCATGCTTGGGAATCGATTCACACACCTGGGAATCGATTCCCAGCCCCTAGGAATCGATTCATATGTTGTTTTTACCTTTGGGAATCGATTCATGCGTGGAATTTACCCAGTTTTTGCCTAAATGAATTGATTCATGTACTTTTAGGAATCAATTCCTCCCGTGGAAACACCATTACGCAATATAAGGAAGTGGAAATAGCATTACGAGTTTTCTTCGACAAAAGTTTGCACTGATCCTATGTTTTTTGCTCGTTGTTTCCTTCGCTTCGCCTATAAATAGAAAGGGAAACCACGCTTCTCATCATCCCTTCAATTCGTTCTTCCTTTCTTTCTCGGAGCATCAGAGTCTTTCCTCTGGAGGATTTCTTCCACCTCCTCCGCTGTAATTCCGGGTTGGGTATATTTATTTTTAGTTTGTTTTAATTATGGAGGGCTAAAACCCCTAGATTGATTTTCTTGGAGAATTATTGTAATATGACTTTGAGGTTCTTGTGTTTAATATAGTATGCTTTTATTATTGTTTATTTCTTCATAATCTTACTCTGCTTATTTAATTCCATTCTGTTTAATTAAATTTGTATGCTTAATCGATTTAATTATACAAATGGAATAAAATAAGATTTTTTATTAAAATGGATTAAGAAAGTATGCATGCTTAATGAATATTTTAATAATCACTTTTAATAACTATGGTTTGCTTAATTCCATAATTTGAGAATAGATTATGCATGTAGGTGATGTTCTTACATATGCTTAATAATTCCTATATTTTACGATCTTGACTCCTTTTGCATAATTAGGATGCTTGATTAAAATATTCATTTTTAAATAAAAGTAAAGGAATTATGAATTGAAAAAGATGCTTAGTTGATTAATTCAAATTGAGCTAAGAAATTAACAGTAATGAAAGTGCACAAATCATCTTTTGTAAACCAAGGATAAATCTAATTGCAATACTCCAAGAAAATCAATCGCTTGTTATTTATTGTTCTAAGTTTCATTATTTATGCTGTTTTAAATTTCTGTGACAAAAAAACAACCCCCCCCAAATGTATTTGTATGTTTGTTGAACTTCTGTTTGTAAA
Organism: Clitoria ternatea; assembly: GCA_037962975.1. NCBI lineage: Eukaryota > Viridiplantae > Streptophyta > Magnoliopsida > Fabales > Fabaceae > Clitoria > Clitoria ternatea. The sequence goes on from CM075669.1 coordinate 187,849,508, forward strand.
AATTATTTTAAAACTTGATTTTCCTAAATTTTTTTGTTGATCTTCGAGAGAACGACCTAGGTTGACACCCTAGTACTACATTAATTATTTTTAATGTATTAATTTGACGGACCATGACAGTAACACGTCAATGCCCCTGACTCAAATGGAATAGCCTAGGAGGGGGTACCTGAGGCTTTTTGATAGAAAATAAATGATTTAGGGGGATGCCCCTGACTTAAATTGAGAAATGGAATAGCCTCGGAGGGGGTATGTGAGGCTTTGATAGGAATTAAATGACTGGGGGCAATAGAGGGCTTGAAAAAGGCCAAAGCTTGAAAGGGTGCCAACTTCGGCAATGAGAAAACTTGAGAAGTCCAATCCTTGGTAGCGTAGAAATTTAAAGGGGTGCCCCATTTGAAGATTGAGAGAAGCCAGCTTTGGCGATTGAAGAAGAAGCTTGAAAGGTGCCAGTTTTGGTAGTTGAAAGGTGTGACGTCCCGTATAATTTTCTGAATAAATTTTTCGTGTTTTTGAAAGATCAATTTAAAATTCATAAATTAAACTCAGAGTTCACATAAAATTCGATAATTGCGGAATATTATCATGCATACTAGTCGTGATTAATAAAATTCATGAAATATTTGCATAGCGGAAACGATTTAGAATGATAACAATACATGATACGTTATATTTATTACAACCCATTAAATATAAATAAAAATCAAAGTCCAAGTAGTAATTCATATAGGCATCAATCAGGGCATCACTCTTCATTCTGCGTAGCATTCACTGTAAAATTTAATGTAAGAGTGAGACAGAATATAGAATAAATACAAAATAAATAAAATTGCACAAACACAATCAACAAAACATAATGTTATGATGAATATGACAAACAAGTTCATTTATAATTATTAAGTCTTTAATTAGTCAAATGATGTCATGCTGGATCCATTTGGTTTAGTGGGAATACTGCAGTAAAAGGTCTCATAGAGACATTGGTAGGAATTAATACAGTCATGGATCCCTACAGCCCCATGACCAACACATCGCAAAAATAGGGCTTTAACTCATCATAGAGTAACCCCCCACCAGGGTAGGCAATCATGGAACCCCTAAAATTCCATGGTGCGTCCAAATGCTTATGATGCATGAATGCCTTTAATTCTCTTTATCATTTAACATACCATGATATATCAATTTCCAAAACCACTTGGAAAACCACAAGTCCTCAAAGGACACATCACATATAATAATTTTCAGAATCATGGATTTACTGTTTCAACCACATGTAACAATAACCACAAGGCATTCATGTACATATATATTAATTATGTCATTCATAATTATTCACCACCAAAATATATAATTGTATGATACTCATTAAAACGTAACAACATCAATAATAAATCATAATCACTCAAGAGTTTAATAATAAATTGTTACTCATAGAGAAAATATCATTTTCATTCATAATAACCATTATAATTAACTTTCAGCATTTCCAACAGCAACATACTCTAGTAAAACAATCATAACATGAGCAAATCATAACCTTTTCATGTGATTCCACTTTCTATAGCTTAATAATACAATTATCCACAACTTTCATGAAGAACACAATTTCAAATTCCAAACAGAATTACCACTTATTCATGAAATACCACACTGCCTCAAGGTGAGTTTTCCAAAATGTACATATATTAGTAATTTGAACGTTTATGGAGCTACAAAAATGATTTTGGCATGAAACCAGTTCTAAATTATCCTTAACACAAATATCTACAACTTTCATGAAGGCACCAACCACTAATTCTCAATACACAATTCCCAGTTTTAAAAATAAGATTCGGATTTCAAATTAACAGAATTACAGCTTGTACATACTTCTGTATTTTAGGCATAACTCAAGCTACAAAAATTATTTTGACTTGAAACCACTTTCTATAGATCCATAACATAAATACCTACAACTTTGATGAAGACATTAAAGGCTGATTATGTACGTACAAGTCCCAGCATATTAATATATACACAAAACATGGGATAAATATTCCACTCGGACATGCTGTAGTATTTTGGCTATAACCTTTGCTACACATACTCAAATCAGTTGGTTCAGGTCTCAAAATTCACATAATAAAAAGATATATAACTTTTATGAAGACATTAATCACTAATTCTCACCATAAAATTCCCAGTTTTAAAAATAAAGTTCGTATCTCAAGTTAACAGATTTACAGCTTGGACATACTTCAGTATTTTAGGCATATCTCGAGCTACAAAAATCATTTTGACTTGAAACCACTTTCTATAGATCCATAACATTACTATCTACAACTTTCATGAAGACATCAAAGGCTGATTATGCACATACAAGTCCCAGTATATTAATATATACACAAAACATAGGATAAATCTTCCATACGAACATGCTGTAGTATTTTGGCTATAACTTTTGCTATACATATTCAAATTAATTGATTCAGGTCTTAAAATTCAGATAACAAAAAGATCTACAACTTTCATGAAGAAGTCAGACAAATTCACACGTTTTCAATTTCAAAAATGAGCAACAAGTTACGAAGTTAATTCTGGAATCCTAGAACAGCATATAATTCTACCCATTTCATAGTTATTCATAACCCTGTCCCCTCTTACTTGGATTGATGATCTTTGGCTGACTGAAAAGAAGTCCCTTGGCTGTCCTAGTTCAGATTGAAGGTGTATTGATGGAGAAGAGGAATTGGGAGTTTCAGAATCAGTGTGTGTGTTTAATAATGCAAGGTAGTGGGAGACAACTTTCCATGAGTGGGTTTCTAGTGGGCTATTAGTGGAAATTAAGAGTGGTTTAGATCAAAAGTAAGCTCCACTTCTACAGCCTACCCACTAGAGTATGCATGATTGAAGAAGATTTATTAAAATATGCATAAAGCGACAAAACTGAAGTCAAAACGTCAATCTAACAGTGAATTCCGAGTGAAATTTCACTCGGTCAGCCTCTTGGCCGACTGGAATTCTACCTGATCAATGTATATACCGACTGGAAATGGTCGGTAACATGAAAAGAGGGAAATCCGAGTCCCTCTCGCTCAAGCAGATACCGACTCGCTTGAGCGAGTTCCATACAATGCACTGGCAGAGGGGTTTCGCTCAAGCGAAAACCGACTCGCTTGAGCGAGTATGAGTTTCGCTCAAGCGAATACCGACTCGCTTGAGCCAGATACTCTCCCTCCCCAAAACCGATCCTTCATTCACTCGGTTTCCACTTCAACATCTTAATCCACTCGGTAGAACCTCCTAAAACTGAGTCTTCACCTATTACTCACTCGGAATTGATTCCTCTTGAAACACTCGGTCTGATTTCTCTTCCTTGGAGGTGACTCAGTTGGCATATTCTCCTGAAACCGAGTCATCTCAATTAGTCTTTCACTCGGTAATTTCATTCCAATTCCGAGTCATCTCTTGCTCAGCCTTCCACTCGGCAATTACACTAAAACCGACCCATCACTCTATTGGTTTTTCACTCGGTACACAACTCCAAGACCGACCAATATCCATTTGGTCCCACACTCAGTATTCATACCTCCATTTTACTCGGATAATGCCTTAACTAATCCTTCTTCAGAATAAACTCCCCAATCAGGTTCCACTCAGAATTATTCCACTCCTCATCACTTGGAAAAATTCACCAAGTCAAGCCCCACTCGGACTTACACCATACATAGTCACTCAGAATACGGGTTACATGGGTTCACTCAGAATATCTTTCACTCGGATATCAACACTTATGAATATAGAAGTATTTCCCACTTGGGTTTCACTTGGTTAATCATTACTTAGCCGAGATCAGATCAACTTCTTCAACTACGTTTCGTTCAGAGTCCATCAGGGTCATTATCACTCGGAAAAAGACCCATACATACGAGTCTCACTCGGATTCTTGAACTCAGAAGTGGTTCTATCAGTCCCACTTCACTCAGGAGTGTCTCTGACAGGGATTCCATTCGGAAGAAACCCTCTCGGCCATGTTCCACTCAGAAAACACAACCTTCACTCAGAATTTTAACCTTTCACTCAGAATTTCAATCTTTCACTCAGAATTTCATCCTTCACTCGGAATTTCTCTTGGCCACTCAGAACAGAGCCCCTTTTTCACTCGGAAAGTTCTTTCTAAGGCATATTTTACTCGAAAAATGGATCTTATCATTACAGGTCTATGTAATTTCTATAATTATACCCAAAAATGGAATTTTTGAAGTAATATAAGCCATCTATTGGATGTTTTATTCATTGATTATCCCTTACAGACCTTCCATACTTCATAATTTACAAAATAGAGCTATTATTAAAAGCAGGATGTTACAAAAGGTGCACTAGGGAAGAGGACTTGATTGAGGTGTCGAGACTCAACATGATCGTCTACTTTTAGCAACCTTCAGAAAAAGGGTAAATAGTGTAGAGATAAAATAAATTGAAATTCAGGCAGAAATCTTGAGAGGATGCCAACTCGGGTAATGAGAAAACTTGAAAGGGACAATCCTTGGCTGTAAAAGCTTGAAAAGGTACCTACTTCGGCAAATGAGAAAACTTGAAAGGGCCAATCCTTGGCGATAAAAGCTTGAAAAGGTGCCAACTTTGACAAATGAGAAAACTTGAAAGGCCAATCCTTGGCGGTAAAAGCTTGAAAAGGTGCCAACTTCGACAATGAGAAAACTTGAAAGGGCCAATCCTTGGCAGTAAAAGCTTGAAAATGTGCCAACTTCAGCATATAAGCAGATTGAAAGTGTAGTGAAAGTTCAAAGAGGTGTCAATTTTGGCCTTGTGGAAACCTTAAAGTACAATGGAGTTAAAAGGGGTGCCAACTTTGGCACTGTGGAATCCTGGAAGGATACCGTGTTCGGTGATGAAAAAGTAAAAGGGTGCCTCGTTCGGCGACTAGAAAGTTAAAGGTGCCTCGTTTGGCGAATGGAAGGTAGAAGGGTGCCTCGTTTGGTGACTAGAAAGTAAAGGGTGCCTTGTTCGACGATTGGAAATTAAGAGTGCCTCATTCGGTGATTGGAAATTAAGGGGGCCTTATGCGGCAATTGGAAAGTAGAAGGGTTCCCTGTTCGGTGACTGGAAAGTGAAGGATGCCTTGTTCGGTGATTGGAAGGCAGAAGGGTGCCTCGTTCGTTAACTAGAAAGTAAAAGGTTCCTTGTTTGGCGATTGGAAAGTGAGGGTGCCTCGTTCGGCGTCTAGAAGGTAAAGGGTGCCTCGTTCGGTGACTAGAAGGTAAAGAGTGTCGTTCAATGACTGGAAAGTAAGAAGGGTGCCTTGTTCAGCAACTGGAAAGTAAAGGGTGCCTCGTTCGGTGACAGCTTTGGTGAGTGGGGAGGAAACTTTGAGATGTTCCAGCTTTGGCGATCGAGGAAGAGACTTTGAGAAGTACCAGCTTTGGTGATTGAGACTTTGAGAAGTGCCATCTTTGGTGATTGAGGAAGAGACTTTGAGAAGTTCCAACTTTGGCAATTGAGGAAGAGACTTTAAGAAGTGACAACTTTAGTGATTGAGGAAGAGATTTTGAGAAGTGACAAATTCAGCGATTAAGGAAGAGATGCCAACTTTGGCGATAGTGATTCTACTGGGGAAAAGAACTTGATTGAGTTATCGAGACTCGACATGACTGTCTGTTGCAATAACCTACAGAGAAAGGTTAGTAGTATAAAGTAAAACAAATAGGAATTTGAGGAAACTTCCTATAGAACCACAATCCCTATAGACTTGAGGTGACTCATGATTGAAACAAAGCAGATGAGGTAACCCTAGCTTCGTGGAATGTGTCTGGCCCAGTCTTCATAATGATTACTTGAGATGAGATCAAGTAACAGAAAAGTCTTGTCCTCACGACTTTAAATAGTTATTATTTTCTTATCTTATATATTAAGGGAAACACATGTTTTATCAAATCAATAAAACTCACAATCTGAACACATATGAAAAAGTGTGAGATTTTATTCATGAGTTGAGCATGTATAGGGAAAGGAAAGTAAGGAGTCAAATTGATAATTGGTTAAAAATAGGGAGGGTTTCACAGATCCTCCAGTGAATCCCTGAAAACAACGTATATCTCAATCCCATTTCACGACCTCAAGTTCACCCTTCGACTCTACCTCTGAGAAGGTAGTCCAACCATGATCCACGTGCCCCAGTTTGGACTTATGTTTTTTGTATGGGAAACTTTAATCACTCTGCCGAAATCTTGACCCAAATTTTGCCTGAGCCACCCTTTCGGGTTTTCGACTCGCCGAGTCACTCTAACTTTTGCCTAGGGTGCCTTTTCAAGTTTTCAACCTAGGGAGCTTTTCTTTCTTTATGACGTATTTTTTTAATCAAGGTTGTGTCCTTCACAACAAAATGTTTAAGCTAATTTCATTGAAAATGAGCCTGTCTAGCCTCTCTTGATTTAGTTTCATCCTTTAGGGAAATTAATGTCACTTCAAACATGAAACTTTGCCCTAATGCCATGTACCTAAGGAAATAGGGGTGAGCCTTTTCGAATCAATGAGAGAGACCATCCTGAGTCATCCTTTTGGCTTTTGTTTTCTTGTTTTTTTGTGTGTCATTCTTCACTCTTTTTTTCTTGACTTTTTCTTTATCATTGTTTTCTTGTTTTTTGTTTTGACCTTCGAATGACCCTCTTGGTGCCTTGACCGTTGTACTCGCCCTTAACCAATGTGGCAAAGAACTATGATGCAGATGGTGTTGTTAGCGATTACTTATCATGGTAGACTATTTCCTTGGTTACATCGATATTGGAAACATTGTTTTTGTCGCGTTCTTGTTTTGATGACATCTGTGCCCCATGCAGAAAGGTAAGGTCTGCTCTGTGATCTAAATATGCCCGAATATGAGAATACGAGGGCATCAGCTTGTCCCAATTGGTATGTGCATAGGGCACCAACCTTGACTCTTTTGTTTTTTCTTTTTCTTTTTTTTCTTTTTCATTTTATTCTATTATACTTTTCTATTGATCGCGTTTGCACTTATGGGCCTCAGCAAGTCCTTGCCATCCATTACTGAAACTTCCTTGAATGATAGATCGCCCTTGTTCATTACAGGATCTGGCAGTGTTGTCGTCCACATAAACATCTTCATTATGTCATCAGACTAGGCTACCATCATCTTTTGATAAATTGCCCTAATGTTTTCTAAGGTAACTTGATCAACTTTCCCTCTTGTTCATGAATCTTGACCTCTTGTTAACCTTTTCACTCCATGAGTTGGTGGTATCAATCATCCCCTGATAGGGCTGAATGCCCCTTGTTTGAACTTCCTGGTTAATTTGGCCAAAGGACCATAGTCTTAGCCACCCTCTTCGTCAATGTGATCAACCGAGTAGTCAAAGTCGTGAAATAGGATTGTGATCTCATTACTCTCAGAAGGATCATTTTTTGGATCTACACTTATTTAGTATATGATGACAAAGAAAAAATGGATAAAGGGAAAATGATTCAAAGTAGAGATAGAGGAAGCAAGAAAACATATTTTGAAATCCGACATGCATCCATTGAGAGAAATTTGACATGATAAAAACATGTTTTTACCCTTATTACATAAAATCCCAAAACTTTAGGCATAGTAATGGGGTAAAAAAAAGTCGTTAAAGTATCACTCTATTTAAAGTCATGGGGAGTTTTATAGTCTCCCAATTATAAAGTTTTCCACTTGCAGGAAAGCAACCACAAAGTCTGCATCTCTTACATACCCTTTATTCTTCTTGGGTCTTGGTTTTGTTTAGGGGTAGAAGGTTGGCCTCACTGTTGTGGAGGATGGTTTGGCATTGGTTTTGGATTTGGTGCTCTGGTGGTAGGTGGACGATAGTGAGATTGTGGTGGGGTAGGATGAAAGGTCTGGCTATGGGTGGTAGCAGCCATATATGGGTATGGTGCATAAGGAAAATGATTGGCAAGTTAAAAATTGGCAGAGGTGAATGGTCTTGGTTGGGCCCTCTTTTGGTCATAAGAGATAGAGTTGGTTTCCCCATCTCTTCTTCTTTCGTCTCCAGGCACAGGTCTTCTTATAGCAGGTTCCCCAGATAGGCTTTGGGCGATCTTCCCCATCCTCAGACCGCTCTCTATTCTTTCTTAAATAATTACAACGTTGGAGAATTTGGATGACACACTACCAATCATGTCATAGAAAGGAGACTGAAGTGTGTCAATAAACATTGTGACTACTTCCTTCTCCAAGAGAGGGGGATTTACTTGCACGGCCGTCTCACGCCATCGCTAGGCATATTCTTTGAATGACTCGCTATCCTTTTTTACCATATTCTGAAGCTGAATTCTGTTAGGTGCCATGTCCAGATTGTATTTGTATTATTTCAAGAAGGCATCTATCTGGTTTTTCCAACGACAAATACAAATTTGCTCTAGCTGAATATACTAGGTAAGGGTGGCTCCAACTAGACTGTCTTGAAAACAGTGTATCAGCAGCTTGTCATTAGAGGCATGAGAGACCATCTTCTGAAAATACATTATAAGATGATTTCATGGACAAGTCAATCCCTGGTACTTATCAAAATCTGGCACTCTGAACTTCGGTGGGATAATAACATCTGGAACCAGGTAGAGTTTGGAAGCATCCATAGACCTGAGACCTTCCATACTTTCCACAACCCTTAGTCGCTCCTCTAGGATTTCTATTTTGCCCTTGTGGGAGGTAGAGACTGTGCTTGGGCTGGCAGCTGGGTCTACCATATGGGTCATGCCTTATGAATTAGCAGCGTGAGAGTTTATATACCCATGTGGGCAACTGTAGTATGGATAAAAAGGTGTAGTTGAATGAGATTGATTTATCGGGCCAGTGTTTAGCACGGTACCATGGGATTGAGTTATAGCATGGATTGGCTGTGCTATCCGGTTGGTTTCAGAGGGTTGTGCGGCTTGAGCTTGGACGATTTATGGCTTATGGAGTGGTGGTATAGTTGGCTGGGCAGGGTGTGAGATGTGGGGATTTGCTGTTTACTGTTGGGCACCCTCGATATTTGTAGAAGAGCCCCCTCTGTGATTCTCTTTTCCAGGAGCTTGGTTAACTCTACTACCTACTCCTATAGCTGGTTGACCTTATTTCTAAGATCTTTATTCATATGTTCTATTTCAGCCATGAGTCTCCTCTGAAGTTGAGTTCTGTAAGGGTGTGTCTCCATGGTGTCTTTATAATTGCGAATAGAAAGCAAATCAGTCCAATGGAACTTGATGTGTCCATGACTCATGACTTCCCTTGTAACTTATTTTTTGAAAACATTTTTATAGTCGGGGAAGTAATAATTTATGAAAAAAGTAGGAGTTATGTGGGTTACGGGTATTCCAATCATCCTTAAAAGATTTTACAGTTTTGTTTTTTTATTCTGTCGGATGATTTGGAAAACCCATACCTCGAGATCCAAAGCTTAGGTAAAATATACCTAAGGGAAAAGATTGTTTGCCTATTAGAGATTATTAGTTCAACAAAAAGAAATCATTTTTTCTAAAAAAGGATAATCCATCAAACGGGTAAGTGGTCTAGTAATTTGGATTAAAAAGGGAAAGTGAGAATGAGAAAAGGTAGAGGGAAAGTCTGTCCTTTTGTGCCCTAAATTATTTTTTTAAGGCCTTTTACTGGGACCTAAAGCTTGTCTAATAGTGACTCCTCACATTAGGTGGCTTGCACTAGACTTTTAAAAGGTCACTAGAGCCAAGACCCTACTCATGATGTTGACCACAACAGTAGGGAATCTACTAGGTGCGGGCATCATGAATAAGTCAAACTCTAGCTGAGGTTCTTACGATAGCCAGATAGGAAGTACATCCCAAATGACACCGCTACCAACCTCCCCTAACTTAAGCTTCACTTGGGGCCCGGGTATAGGGCGCCACTCATAAGTGTGTGCAAATTGTGAGTGTAGTGTGTGAAAGGGCATCCATACTTGTACCTTACCCATCCTGCATAGAGAACAAACATAGAAAAACAAAACAAAAGTCTTCTACCCTATGGTTTAATAATCATAGATATTAACAGAAGATAAAATGACAAAATATAAACAAAACAGAAACACATATAAGTATTGACAGAAGATAAAATAAAGGAAGAAGTCAAATAATTAACGGGCTACTTAAAACATGCGCTATCAACTTGACTGGCTTGACTCTCTCAAATGGTCCCCAGTGGAGTCGCAATCTGTCGCGATCGGGATCGCGGCGGCACGGCCGACCCTCGAAAAATGGTAAAATGTTTTGAAATCCTTTCGAAAAGAAAACAGGGAGTCGCCACCAATATTTTTAAGGACAAAATACCGGAAAATCCTTTGTTAAAGCGCTAGTCAATAAAGAATAAGATTTCAAGTTCGGGAGTTGAATTATAGGTGAGGAAGGTATTAGCACCTCACAACTATCCATTATAAAACAGTTACCTCAAATTGATAGCGTGCATTATTAGTAGCCTAGAAGTTATATTAACTTCTTTAAAAATGAACAAACAAAACAGACCAAAAAGCTTGAAATAAGATCAACAGGACGTCTCATCCAAATTAATCTTAAATCAAACAATTTAATTAAACAGTTACAGTAAAATACCAAACAGTGACAGTAAGGGACTAAACAGTGATAGTAAGAAATCAAACACTAATAGTAAGAAACCAAACAATAACAGTAGAAGACTAAACAGTGACATTAAAAACCAAACAGTGACATTAAGGATTAACAGGACATCCTATCCAAATTAACCTGAAATTGTAACACAAAATAGAGATTAAAATAAGGTTAAATAAGATAAAATAAAGTTAATTAATCAAAACAAAAGATTAACAGGACGTCACGTCCAAATAAATCCTTTTCTATAAGAAAAATAAAATATATTGAAAATATTGGGGAATATGATGAGATCAACAAGACGTCTCGTCTAAATTAATCTCATTTAAAATATTATTATTTAAAGAATGATGACATACTGAAAAATTGAAAAGATTAACAAGACATCTCGTCTAAATTAACCTTCTCATGATAGAATAATTTTAAAATTAAGCAATAATAATATAAATCTAACTGAGGTGAAACAAATATAAAAAGAAAGTGAAAGTGGGCCCTAATCGATTCTTTCTATTTAATTCTGTGGAAAAAACAGCGCGTGAATGGATTCCTGAAGCTGTGAATCGATTCCTAGGCAAGCATGAACCGATTCCTAACTACTTGAATCTATTTCTAGGCATTTGAATGAGTATGAATCGATTCCTAAGGCTTATGAATCGATTCCTGGTGCTGAAAAGTGCATGAATCGATTCCTAGACCATGGACTGCGCATAAATCGATTCATACACTAGGGGAATTGATTCTTGGCCTTTAAATTTGTAATTTTGGCACTTCCAGGGGCATGAATCGATTCCCCACTTTGGTTAATCGATTCCCCCTTTAATTTTGGGTTTTTTGAAATTACAAGGGTGTTTGGTGGCTTTCATTCTCCTTCTTATGCATCAAACAAAACTTGCTCTCATATTTGAGGGCTGATGCGGGCCAAATTTGAAAAAAGGCCCAACATGAGAATTGTAAGTCTTTCTCTTAGCTTTAGTTTAATATAAGGCATAAAACTTTTCATCAAGAAATGAGGGAGATATAACCTATTTATGAAAACGGCTCTAGGGTGTGACGGGAATACATTTGCAAGCAAAATAAATTCATTGGGCAAAATGGGTAGAGAATTAGCTTTCGTGCCCTTTATGAAGTTTGTAGATCTCCTTGATGTGGATCCATATCAAAAAGAATGAAGTAATTTCAGAATCATATGAGGAAGATACGAATTTTTTTCTAAAGGTGTGTAGAGCAGTCACGAAACTGGAACAGGTCTAGGAAGATTATTAAAACTGTACCAATTGGTAAGGATATAGGCTTCGAGATCTTCATAAAAGTCATAGATAATCTTGTTACAAAAAGTTTTAGACTGGGTTTACGTAAATCAAAGGTCGTATGAAGGAGTTATAAATTTTTATGCAAACCATGCGTAGAAAAGAGTGCCCAAATAATGGAACTGTACCAATTGTCCAGACAAAAAGAGGTGTTTACACCGAGTTAGGTGACAACAGAGAAGAATATGATGAAGAACACACCCTATGGACCCTCTTAGTTGATGGGTCATCAAATAAGAAGGGAAGTAACTCAAATCCCTAACTGGATAGCCATACAAGAGTCATTAAGATTCCTATTCAAAGTGAGCAACAATCAGGCGAAATGGCCCTAGACCTTTGGACCCAATGCATACAGGAGAAAACCAACTCATAATTAGTTACCTGATAGGTGGAAAAATCCTACCAGGAAAAGATCCTACCTTTTCCAAATACCTCTCCCAGGTCAAGGCGCTAGTAGCAGAATTCAAGTTGTTCAAAATTATACATTCCCCCAGGTAAAAAATGAAAGAACAAATCTGTTGTCCAAGATAGCTAGCATAAGAAAGCAGGGAATCTAAAAACACTCCTATAAATAACCTTTGATGAGCCCATCATCAAGAACGAAGAACAAGTGAATGAGATCTTCATCGCACCGGGGGAAAAAACATAGATGACCCTAGTAAGGAATTTTTTAACAGAAGGAACTCTACCAACTAATCCCTCAGAGGCCAAGAAGGTACAAATGCACTCGGCCAATTACACCCTAATAAGAGGATAACTTTATAAGAGGGGATTCACGTTACCACTCTTCAAATGTCTTAACAAAGAACAATACGTAATGTAAGAACTCCACTCAGGAATCTACAAAAACCACAGAGGAGTATGACCCAGGCTACTAGGGTCCTCTGAATGGAATACTTCTGGCTCACCCTACACTCAGATTGCTCTAACATCATCAAAAAATGTGAGTTGTGTCAAAGGAATGCTAATAGAATACACAACCACCTCGAGCTGTTACATGGGATCCTTTTCCCTTGGCCCTTCAATACGTGGGAAATGGACATCTTAGGACCATTTACCCCAGGGAAAGGATAGGTAAAATACCTATTGGTAGCCATAAACCTTTTCAAAAAGTGGATAAAAGCTAAGTTGTTCGCCATCATTTTCGCAACGTATAGAATTTCACTTGGAGGAACATCATCTATAGATACAGGCTTACCCATATTATTATCTTATATAACAGACGATAGTTCACATATAAACATTTCATCAAGTTTTATAACAACTTAGGCATAAAATGTAGGTTTTCATCAATAGATCATCTGCAAACGAATGGATAAGCGAAGTTGCCATCAAAGTTATCCCGTAAGAGTTAAAACGAAGATTGGGACAACCAAAAGCAAGATAGGAAGAAGAGCTATCTAGAACTCTATGGGCTTACCACATAACTCCTTACTCAACAACCCACGAAACACCATTCTGACTTACATATGAAGTAGACGCGATGATCCTTATGAAGCTAGGAAAACCCTCCCTTAGAAGAATTTTTTAAGACGAAGAAAATAATGATGCAAGAAGAAAAGAAGACCTAGACCTTCATTTAGAAGAGTGAGACATAGCCCACGTTAAGATACAGGCCTTCAAACAAAAATCCACTAATAAGTTGATTACATTGCTCAATCCACGATCCTTTTAGAAAGGAGACCTAGTCTTAAGAATAGTTCACAACAATAAAAGAATAAGAGAAGATTAGAAACTAGTAGCTAACTGAGAGAGCCTGTACAGGGTAAAGTAAGTCATAGGAAAAGGAGCCTACGAGTTGAAGAGTTAGAAAGAAGAAGTATCCCACGAATATGGAATGCTACACACTTAAAGATGTATTATAGCTGAATGTAACGGGGGCACTTTTTCCCTAGTCAAGGGGTTTTTCCTACTTGGTTTCCCCCCGAGAGGTTTTAACGAGGCCCATTATAATATTAATAACGAAAGTATGATTCAGTTCATCAAAATTTTCTTATGTTTAAGTCCTAAAATCTCAGGTAAGGGAGTAACGACAATTTTCTTACGTTTAACTCCTAAAATCCCGAGCGAATGAGTAATAGCAATTTTCTTCCGCTTAAGTCCTAAAATCCTAAGCGATGGAGTAACGATAATTTTTTGATGTTTAAGTCCTAAAATTTTGAGCGAGGGAGTAAGAAAAATTTTCTTACGTGTAAGTCCTAAAATCTTGAGCGAGGGAATAACAACAATTTTCTTACGTTTAAGTCTTAAAATCCTGAGCGAGGGAGCAACGATAAATTTCCTACGTTTAAATCCCAAATGACGGAGTATCGACAAATTTCTTACGTTTATGTCTTAAAGTCCTACACGAGGAAGTAAAAGTGAATTTCTTACACCCCAACCAAAAGTCACAACACTAAAAATATGAATTCTTAGAAACACTACACACCCCGAGCGGAAAAACATGGAAACCATAAATCGCTAGCAAAGGTACTAACATAGAAAAGTCATATTTCATTCCAAAAGCAAAAATAAGTTTATACAAAAGGAAGTGCGAATCAAAAAGAGCTTAACGAACTAGCTAGGAGAAGGGACAAATAAGTCATCATGCAGAGGAGGAAACTAAAGGAAGGGAAGTTGGGGGGTTGGTAGTGGCATCTTCTCCTTTAGAATCTAGAGAATTCATAACTTCCTATCCACCACTTCTTGAAAGGATCCACTCCCTCTCAATATATGGCAAGAAAAGGGTTCAGACCCAAAACTTACACACGACAGAGATCAAACCCCAAGATGAACTTCTCCGCCACCTCCCCCTTAAAATTTCAACCTATTCCTCCCACTCCAAGCGCTCCTGGCAAGTACGAGCCTCAACGTCCTGAGCCCTGGACTCAACCTCTAGAGTACTTTGCCTCATTGACTCTAGAGCATCTTGCGCCTTCTTCAAAGACACATCAACTTACATAGCCTACAAGGCAAGATCCTTCTAAGCCCTCTCAGAACTCTCTAGTGTCATCTTGGTATCTTTTAGTGCCACCTTAACATTCCCTAACACTACTTGCTTCACTCCCAAGCACTCCTTTAGCCCAACTACCTTCCTCAGAGCTTCCTTAAACTCCTAAACCTTTCCCATAAAAATGTTCCTCTTCCTAGTTAATGCAACAACAGCCTTATCCTAAGCACCAACGTACCCATCCAAGTAACGTCCCATCGACGCTGCTCGAAGGGAAAACATCTCTATGGCTAAACAGATAGCCACAAAGTTGGAACCTTTGTACTTCGACTTATATTTCTCCAAGACCAAAGCACGATCAATGAATTGAGGGATAAGAAATTGAGCATCCTATAAAGATGTCGTAGGATTCTTGGCTTAATGGATTTAACGCATGAAACGCTCCCACTCTTGGGAGGAGCTGTGATACCCTCGGTTGTAACATCCTAAATTTTAGAGAAATAAAATTATTAGATAATGGTAATTAATTATTTATGGTCCAATATATGTGAGAAAATTAATTAGACACTAATTGTGATTTATCGCTAAATTAAAATTTACTGAAATCGGACAATTAAATAGATGGTGTGAGACCCATTAAATAATTTTGGACATTTAAAGGGTCTAGAGTAATGAGAAGTTTATTATAGTTACTGTAGTATGCTCAAAATAATTTTTGGTGTTAGGGAGATATTTATTTAGATATGACGTATGTTAATAAACAGCGAAAATACAAATGGGCATGAATTAAAGAAAATGAAAAATTCCCTTTTTCCTCTCCTCCATTGCTGTCCACTTTTCCCCCTCTCTTTAATCTATTTTACCCATTGGATAAAGGGGTTTCATGAGCCATTGGACAATGGGTTGGTATATCCTTTTGACCATTGGGTAATACCCAATTTTTACATAATTTTCACCCTTCTTCCCTACCATTTTCGGTGCACCTTTCCCTCATTCTCTCATTGCTTTTTTTTTTGCACTTCCTTTATTTCTCTCTTGGCCAAAACCATCCATCTCTCTTCCATAGCCATTTCCACTCAAATTTCTTGGATTTCTTGGATCCATGAAGCACTAAAGGTATAATGGAGCAAGTTTTTGATCATCTTCTTCTTCCTCTCTCTCATTTTAATTTTTGGGCTTAGAACTTGGTAAGAGGTAAGGGTTCCTTACCTTGTTGTTCTATTTATTGGTTTTGGTGTTGTTTAAGCCTAGAAGTGGTGGTTTGAATGTTGATAAATGGATATATGCATATGGAACTATGAACCCTAGGCTAGGTGACTTGAGAAAATTGATTTTTAAGGCTTGGTATATGGTACAGGAAAATGGTGGTGTTGTTACGCTTGAAATGGTGCAGGAAAATGGTGAAAATTGGTTGTTGTTGGATTTTTGTGAAAAACCCTAGAATTGGTAGTTTGAGGTTTTGGTAAAGTTTGAGAAATTGATGATTTAATTGCCATGGGAGTGACTTTTGTGTATAGAAATAAAGTTTGGAGTGATTGGTATTGATTATTGTTGTTGATGTTAAGGGACCATGTTGATGTGTATTAATGGTGGTTATTCACTAGTGCAAAAATTAGATATAACAACGGGATATATTCACGGGTTGTAGTGGATCAGTGATAAAAATATGCGCGGTGACATTTTTGAAATTATAAGGTGAATGATATAATCAGAGAAAACTATATATCCACGGTTAACATCATAACCGTCATAACCGTCATCGTACACGTCAATATATATTCACGATTGATGAGTCAACCGTGGATATATAGTACCTGAAATATATATCCATGGTTGTGTGCACAACCGTGACTATATATTCATGGGTATGATCAGGGTTATGATGTTAATCGTGGATATATATTGATGTCTATAATCACGGTTGTATTTCCAACCGTGGATATATAGTTCAGGTTTTAGTGTTTAATTACTGGGTACTATATGTCCACGGTTGTATATATAACTGTGATTATAGATTTAATATTTATCCACGGTTGGGGTCGTAACTGTGGTGATAGAGTTAACATTTATCCACAGTTGTTTGTTTAACCGTGAATATATGTATAATATATTCACGGTTTCAAGGGGAACCATGAATCTACATCCTTTCCGAAACTTCAAAAGTCGCGCCTTTCAACCTTTTTTCACTTTCTCTTCTTCTTTCGCGCTGGTTGTCATCTTCTTCCTCGTCCTCCTCTTTGTTGGTCGTAGGCTTCTCTGTTCACTTCCTTCTTCACTCGAGCTGTTAAGTCGTCCCTGTCTGGTAAGTCGTCCCTGTTTTTTGGTTTTCCACTTTCTCCTTCTTCATTTGAGCTATTTCTCATCTTCCCCATCTGTCCCAGTGTGGTCGTTGCTGTTGTTACCTTCTTCTTGCTCGATTCTTGTCCCAGTGTGCTTTGTGCTTGTCCCAGTGGTGCTGCATTGTTCTGTAAGTTCCCTGTTTTTGCTCGTCACTATTTTTATTGATCCCTGTTTGGTATGTTAATAATACTTCTATTGTTTGGATAAGAAAGTGAGAACGCATGCTATTTTTGGATTTTCATTTTGAATAGCTTTGTAACCAGACTTCACTGTATACTCCCTTTCTTTAGTGTAGGGCCACCTTAAACAATTCGTGCTTGTAGTTATCCTAATAGGGGTTTGGAGGGTAGGTAACTAGTTATGTTATGGTAAAATTTGACAGACTTTTGAGAGATTCCAAGAATGGGTAGATTGATTTATAAATGAGGATAACTTTATAGCAGAATCATTCTAGCAGTTTGGATGTTCATAACAAAGTGCATCATTCAATAGCCATTTGTCCATTGGCCTAATTTAAGTAGAATATCTCTGCCTTGAAAAAGGGGTGTTCATAACTTCCCCCTTACCCCATTTTAATCCACCAAATTAATCTTCCTATTACATTACACGCTAGTTGATTGGGCAAGTTCTCCAAAAAATAAAAATTAACATTAGTTAAGTATTACACAAACCAAACGAATATTTCAATTAGGGAGGGATTGACCCATTTATTTTGTTAGTTAAGTATTAAAATTAACATTATTGTTCATTTGGTATGACTAATCTACCCCCGTAACAATACTTGGTCCCTACCGTGACCACTGAATGCTGATCATGGTTCAATTCGGGACCAAATTAACCTTTGTGCTGTTGTTGTTGGTTGCTCTTACATGTTATTTTTATTGCTGTTGTATATGTGTGGTTGTTAATTACTATGAAAGTTACTGTGCATGAGTGAACCGTAGTTCCCCGTTTGAGATTCAACACAAATGGTCATTAAATTAATTAATTTCATCGTTTGTGTTGAATCTTGAATTGTCTATTTGGACAGTTTGGGATGAACAATTATTTTTTATACGTCATTCTAGTTTGTACAAGTTAGGAGTTATTTTAAAATTTGATAAACTTTCGGTAACTTGTATTTTGTGTTGTTCTCTGGGTGCATATTTGGTTGTGGTTGAATTTGATTTGACCACTCTCATTTTGTGTACTTAGAGACCAATGCGAAATACTGCCAAAATTTCTTCAAATTTTAAAATAACTCCTAACCTGTATATATGAATGACATATAAAAATAATTGTCATCCTGAATGGGTATAGGACCACCACCTTGTGGAAAAAGTGAGATTGATCATAGCACCTTGTAAACAGTTGGAATGGATCGGAGTTGGATAACAGCATCACGCCTAAGTCTAGAGTACGAGGGGGGAGTTGAATCATTTATAGAATTCATAGCGAGGAATGCAGTAGAGGTGAATGGAAAGTATTTTTACCCTTGTGTTAAATGCTTGAACCTGCGTCGGGTAGACTTGGAAGAGGTGCGAGAATATCTACTGTGTGACAATTTTCTGCGTAGTTATACGCGTTGGATATGGCATGGTGAAGATGTGGTGGTGCCAAGTAACAACTCTCAAACTGAAAATCGAAGCTCGATGCATGACACCGATGTCGACATGGATGACCGACTCGAGGATATGATCCGTGATGTGGGGGTAGAAGGTTTTAAGAAAGCTCATGTATATACGACTCTGTGTGAGGACTCTGAGCAGCCGTTGTATCCAAACTACGTCAATTTCACGAGGTTATCAGTAGTTTTACGATTGTTTAATTTGAAGGCCATAAACGGGTGGACGAATAAAAGTTTCACTGACTTACTAAAGTTGTTGAAAGAAATGCTCCCAACTGGAAACACCTTGCCAAATCATAACTATGAGGCCAAAAAGGTGTTGTGTCCTATGGGTTTAGAGTATGAGAAAATACATGCATGCCCAAATGATTGTGTATTATTCCGAGGTGAGTTAGAAATACTGCATCGATGTCCTAGGTGTAGGGTGTCACGGTATAAGAAGAAAGAGGCGGATTTGGATGAGGTATGCACTAAAGGGTCTCCTGCAAAGGTGTTGTGGTATCTGCCTATAGTTCCAAGACTAAAGCGTCTGTTTGCCAATGCAGATGATGCAAAACTTATGAGATGGCATGCTGATGAAAGGGTTGTTGATGGACTACTTAGGCATCCGGCCGATGGATCGCAATGGAAGAAAATGGATATGATTTTTTCAGAATTTGCCCATGAACCAAGAAATGTTAGGCTTGCACTAGCCACAGACGGCATGAACCCGTTTGGGAACCTGAGCACAAACCATAGTTCTGGCCTGTTTTGTTGTTTGTTTACAACTTGCCGCCATGGTTATGCATGAAGCAAAAATATGTCATGTTATCAATGATGATTTCTAGTCCATGACAACCGGGGAACGACATTGATGTATATTTAACTCCATTGGTTGAAGACCTCAAAAGGTTGTGGGAAGACGGGGTTGATGTGTTTGACGGGTTTACCGGGCAGTCATTCAAATTGCGTGCCATGCTATTTTGCACGATCAATGACTTTCCAGCGTATGGTAACTTATCCGGGTACAGCGTGAAGGGTCATAAAGCTTGTCCAGTATGTGAGGAGGGGACTAGTTCTGTGCGGTTGCATCATGGTAGGAAAAATGTTTATCTTCGACATTAAAGGTTTCTTAAAGCGAATCATCCATTTGGGAGGTTGAAGAAGTCGTTTAACTGTGCCCAAGATTTTGAAATGGCTCCTCCACCACTATCTGGTCGCCAGGCATATGAAAAGGTGAAAGACGTCAACGTGCAATTTGGTAAGTGTGAAAAACAGCACCTGACACAAAACAATTGGAAGAAAAAGTCAGTGTTTTTTGACCTGCCATATTGGAGGGAGCTTGATGTAAGACACTACATTGATGTAATGTATGTGGAGAAAAATGTGTGCGACAGTTTAGTTGGTACACTCTTAAACATACCCGGGAAGACTAAGGATGGCCTAAACTCGTGTATGGACTTGGAGTTGATGGGTATACGTCAGGATTTGCATCCACAATCAAAGGGCAAAAGAACATATTTGCCCCCAGCATGTCATACGTTGTCCAGAAAAGAAAAGCAAAGTCTGTGTGAATCGTTACGAAGTGTGAAAGTTCCTTCTGGTTATGGCTCCAACATCAACTCTTGTGTTTCCATGAAAGATTTGAAGTTAGTTGGGTTGAAGTCTCACGATTATCACATGTTGATGCAATAATTTCTGCCTATCACCATTCGTGACATTCTTCCTAAAAATGTGAGAAATGTCATAACAAGGTTGTGTATGTTTTTCAATGCCATATGTTGCAAGGTAATCATGCCCGGCGAATTGGATGTGTTGGAACATGAAGCATTACTTATATTATGTTAGCTTGAAATGTATTTCCCGCCCTCTTTTTTTGACATAATGGTCCACTTACTCATCCATTTTGTGAGAAAGGTCCGTTTGTGTGGTCTAGTGTTCTTACGGTGGATGTATCCCGTTGAGCGATATATGAAGATATTGAAAGGGTATATGAAGAACCAGCGTCGTCCCGAAGCTTCAATTATGGAAAGATATATTGCAGAGGAAGCAATTGAGTTTTGCACTGAATACATGTCACATGCTGCAAGCATTGGTATTCCAATGACTCGTCATGAAGGGAGATTGGATGGGAAAGGAACGATTGGAAAAAAAATAAAGAGCATGCCACGTGATGATGTCCTTCAGGCACACTTGTATATTTTAAACAACACAGATGACGTGCAATCGTATCTAGCCACTCACAAGGAGCTAGTCAAGAAAACCAACCCTAAAATGACTAAAAAGTAATTGTTGAATGAACACAACAAGAGTTTCATGTAGTGGTTCCAAAAGACCGTTCTGAAAGATGCATCTGCATCCTCGACATTGCATCGACTGGCACAGGGCCCGAACTTTGATGTCCTCACCTTTTGTGGATATGACATAAACAACTATTCGTTTTATACAAAGACACAGGATGAAAAGAATACAAATCAAAATAGTGGAGTGATGGTTGTCGCTCAGTCAATGCATTTCTTAACTTCAAAGGATAACAGCCCTGTGATGGCCGAGTCATGCTCCTTTGGTGTGATTGAAGATATATGGGAAGTCGATTATGGTCCCTTCACCGTTCCTGTGTTTAAATGCAAATGGGTTGACAATAAGAACAGTGTCAAAACTGATGATTTAGGAGTTACATTGGTGGACCTCAACAAGATAGGGCATAAGGACGAACCATTCATAATGGCAACGCAAGTGAAACAAGTTTTTTATGTTGCTGACCCAGCTGACAAACGATGGCCAATTGTTATCCAATGTAGACACATTGGAGACCCCAATCTTGATATTGTGGAAATTTCATCTACCACAACACGTATTCTAACATCTATTGTGGAACATGACATAGATGATGTAGTTGCCAGTCGTCGTGACCACCATGAAGACTTGTGGGAAAATATTTCATCTTCATAGGGTATTAATCATGTTAATGATTCATTGAATTACATGTTATATTAATTATTTGTTGTATTAAATGTTATATTAAATATTTGACAATTGTGTTTCCTTGTTTGGACAGATACTCATGGCTGACCAGGATGGACGATCTAGGTCTGACTCACAGGCCACTGATTCCTCTGCTCGAAGGAGCAGAGGTGTTACCCGGATGGCAGACGTTGCACTTAGGTGTCACAGGGGAGAGAGGTTATGTGTTGACATGGATGTCAACACTGGTAGATTTGGAGGACCAAATACCGCGAAGTTTAGCAGTTATTTGGGAGTCGTGGCTCGGTTGAAGGTGTCCATCATTATCCCCGACTGGGATAATGTCGAGGAGGTGGTGAAGAACCAGATATGGAGTGATATTCTGGTAACTTAGATATCATTTAAGTTTTATTTTAGTGTATTATTTCATGTAATTCATAATAAGGACTCCTTTATGGACTAACTCCTTTCATGTAGGATTCTTTTGACATACCATCACATGACATAGCGAGGAGGAAGATCCTCAGTATTATGGCTGAGCGATGGAGGTCATTCAAATCGATACTCACCAGGAGGTATATTTGGACTTTAAATTCTTAATCAACACTTTGCCAAATTGTACTAATCCTTACTTTAAATGTACCTGAATTGTAGGTATGTATTCGGGTAGGACCAAGGACAGTTCCCTGGTGAGAAATATCCATTCATTAATCAGGAGACTTGGGATTCTTTCGTTGTATCTAGGCATTCTGACCAGTTTCAGGTACATTAGTTTTTAAATGATTAAATTGTATAATTTAAACGGCTAACTCTGAATATTTTTCTTTCTTGTTGTAGGCGGTCAGATCGAAAGCCCAGGACATTAGGAAGCTGAATGACTGCCCCCACACACTGTCACGTGGGGGTTGCCGTAGGTTGGAGGAGCGGCTGGCCCAGGAGAGGCTGAGTTAGTGTCAGACTAGTCAGCCTGACACTCGTGTTGTGGATCCCCCTTCCCTACCTACACGCCATGACAAATGGAAGCGGGCCAGGATCAAGAAGAGTGGGGAATACACTTCCTCATAAGCTCAGGAGGTCGTCTCACGGATATTAAGTATTCCCCTTGTATCAGTGTCTATTTTTTGGTTTACGTGCAGGAAGTGAATACTAACTTGTTTGCTTTCAGGATTCCTTGGTTGAGCAATCAACCCAAGGGTGTTTCATAGCCCATGGTAGGCAGGATATTTTGACTACCGCCATCGGCAGGCCAGAGCACCCAGGAAGAGTGTGTGCTGTTGGTCGAGGTGTAGGTAAGTTGTAAATAACTGTATCCTTTCATTTTGTTATCTGTTAAATAATTATGGGCTAATCATTCATATTTTACAGGCCTCCATAGCTATTACAGTGCTCCCGACCCTGCCCCCTCCTTTGAAAAGTTGGTGGAGCAGAAGGTGGCTGTTGTGAAGGCTGAGTATCAGGAGTAGATATCTAGGCTCCACCAGGAGATGGCCCGATTCAGGGAGGAGATGAAGGCCTCATTCAGCCATCACCAGGAGACTACTGCACCAGCTAGCGACCCACAGGTTAGATTCCCTATTCAATTTCCTCGGTTTTATTGTTTGTAATCACTTTCTTTCATTGTTGAATAACTTCTGCTTGATGTGTAAATATGTAGGTACGGAGAGTTAGCACTAAGGGGTCGTGCGCTACGGCTGACCCTGATGATGATGGGGTCGAGCCACCAGATACCCGTCAATATGACCTATTCATTGACGGGTCGGAGGAGCCAGTTGCCACTGGCATGGTCTACAACTTAGGCCCTGTGGTTCACCATCAGACATTACCTGATCGTATATCCAGGGTCTCTGTTGTGCTCATCCTCGAGGAGGATGCTGCTGTGCCAATGGCAACTCCAGAGGTGAAGACCGTCGGTCAGGCGGTGGGCCACTTTCTGATGTAGCCCAACAGCCTTCTGACGGTTTCCCTTGGACAGGTAAAAACCTTAAACACTAACTAATTTTGTTATATTGTCAATTATGGTACAAACTGTGATGGTTGTCAATTGTTCAACAGGAACAGGCATTGAAGAGGCCAGACCCGGCCGACGATCCCATCCGGATGCTATGGCGCATCGGGTATGAGCAAGAAGTGGAGACTGTTCAGGTCCCATGGGAGCCACTAGTGTTCGGCCGTCCAAGTACAGTACCACTTTACATTACACATTCTGACATGTGTGAGATTATTTCAGGGACGTCGATGCTGAACATCTCCATCATTTAGTTATGGGAGCTGTAAGTATATTGTTTTTTGTCCAATTTTTTCATTATACAAGTTATTTGTCGCTAACCATGTCTTAACTTGTTTAGGTTTCTGATAAAACTCTGTGTGGACTTAGGTTTCCAAGGAACTTATGGTTTCTTAGAGCCCTCTCTTATACAGAAGCAAGGAAACACCACGCAGAACACCCAGGCATACATCCAGAATTGGATGTTTGAGTCTGGGAAGACTGTATACATGGGCCCCTATCATAAAGGGTAATATTCTATTCCATAATTATTGTCATTAATTTTTGCATTTTGAAGTCTCACTTATCACTGGTAACTGCAGCGCTCACTGGACGCTTGTGGTGATCTGTCCCCAGGACTATCTTGCTCTGTACTTTGATACTTCGCATCGGGCAGTTCCACAAGACCTGAAAAATATAGTAGACGGGTAAGTTAATCCCTAAAAAATAAGTACAAATTCGGTTACATTATTTTTAGAACTATACGATTCTAACTTATATTATGTTTTGTTTGACGTAGGGCGGTGGTTGGATACAATCTACTGGTTGGAAATAAGTGCAACGGAAGAAAAGTTGCGTGGGTACACCCAAAAGTAAGTCAATCGTATTCATTCAAATCTTCAATATATATTTTTTAATTTGCAAATTCACTTATTCTGTACGTTATGTCCATTGTAGTCTTACAGGCAGAAGGGTACCTTCGAGTGTGCCTATTACGTTATGCATACCATGCTGACCATCGTCCAACAACATTTAGTAGATGGATAGACAGATGTAAGTCTTATCATTTGGACTACTTTTCTAACAATTTCATTAATTTCATGTAATAAATATGGCTTTTGTTCTAATTGTTTTGTGCATTGTTTGCAGTACTTCAAGGACCGGTCATACTTCTCTAAGACACTTGTAGATAATGTTAGAAAGCAATGGGCCTCATACTTCATTGAAATTAGCAAAAGAACTTAGCTAGATATAGGATCTTTATTCTCTTAAATATGTATCTAGTGTAGGATTTAGGGTTTATATTTTATTAGGTTACATTCATCTGAATTGTATATAGTTTCATTTTTTAGGTTGTTATGAATTCATATCAAATTAATTGTTATATATATACCATTCTTTTTATATATTGTTTGTTGTTGGATATGCTGGGATACTGTATATTGTGCTGGTTGTCTGAATGCTGGTTTGGGAAACAATAAAACAGAAACCATATTAAAAAAAACCACAGTATTTATTCACGGTTATGGTAACAGCCGTGATTATAGACCCTATTTATCCACAGTTACTACCATAACCGTGATTATACACAGTCTGTAAGTGAATTTTTTTTACTACTTATATTCACGGTTGTGCTAAACAACCGTGAATATAGATGTTCTTTATCCACGGTTTCTACTATAACTGTGAATATAAATTGTCTGTTATATTCACGGTTATAATCGACAACCGTGAATATACATAGTCAGTTATAGTCACAGTTGTTCCTAACCGTGGTTAGATGTAATTTATAACCACGGTTGTTAACTATGGTTAAAGGCCCTCATTTACTACCACGGCTGCAACAACCACAGTTCTTTAACCGTGATTAAAGGCCATTTTTAACCGTGATTATATCCATTTTTTCCACTAGTGATTGGGTTTTGATGAAACCTTAACCTTAAGATTTAGGAATATATATATATTGTGGCTAGGAGAGTTGATTTTGAGAGTAAATATATGATATTTAATGTTGGGTGTTATTATTTATGATGATAGATAATATTAATGATGGTAGATGACCATTGGTGATGGAACCTATATGTGAGTGTTGCCATAGATGTATAGAAATGAATGTGAACACCAAAACTGTGGTGGTTGTGATGGATTAATGAAATAAAATTATGGTTTGATGAGGTTTTAGACTATAATAAGTGTTATTTGGGCTTGTTGATTAATGTTGGTTTAAAAGAGGCTAAAATGGTTTATGTTGAACCTTAGGTGGCAATGATGACATCTGGGTGATCTATATAATATTGGACCCATTATGGATTATGGGTGTGATATTGTTGTTGGGTATGGCTAACCCTTTAAGACTTAGAGAATTTTGGTTAATGGGAAAGAATTCCTGAAACCTAATAAGGGTTAGAAAATGGTGTTTGTAACATGTTTAAGGCATGTTAAGAATTTTTAAATATGATAGTGAATATTTAGAATTGAAATTAATGCCTTGATAGGCCAATTGATTGATATATATATATATATATATATATATTAATGTAGGACCTATTCCGAACGATGAGGCGTGACCGTCGAATCTTTCAGATTACTTCTCTTACGGTAGGAGAATAGTTTATATTCTAAGTGCATGATTTGAATAATTGATGATTAATGTATATGATATTGCTCATATTTTCCTTGTTATAGTTATGTTGGAATGATGTGATGATTGATATTGTGATCATGATGTACTTGGGAAATATATGATTGCATTTAGAATATATGTGTATGGTGTGTCCTTGGTGGTGATTGATAGTGACTTGAGATATTTACAAAGTGTGTGCCTATGTCATAGTGTAAATACCATGTATATTTCACCATTATTAATGAGATATAATAATTAATGATGAGAATTAAATGATGTGGTTGTGTGACACACCCATGAGTGATGATGAAAATATTGAGACAATCCATTATGTTTGTGGCCAATTAGTGAATTGGAAATGATGTTAAAAAAATTAAAATGATTAAAGAGATTGTGAATACCATATTAAATCTTGAAAGAATGGAAAAATAATTGAAATTGAAATCCACTAAGAATTGTGTGGTGACAATGTATATGTTGGTGTTATACATTAGAAGTATACTTGTTGATATGCCTTCTTGATTTCCATGTGTGGATTGATATTGATGAGATTCCTTGACTATTATAATGTGTGTTGGAAATATGCACTAAGAGCCTATATAGGACACATCATTCTGAATAAGACATTTTTTTGTTAAATAGTTTAACAGCCTTTATTTATCCTTGGAGTAATAGGTCATATGAGAGTTATTCCTAAAATGTCCCTAGTCAAGTATTTACATGGGAACATGTAAATACATTAAGACTAGTGTGTGACTGTACTAATGATTTGATCTCACAATTCATGGATACAGATGATATCAAGTTTTCACACAGGTACACATTAAGAGTAATGATGTACTGGACAGACCCACCATGAGAATGTTGCATGGATCATTCCATGAATGTCATAAACGATTCTCAATGTGATAATGGTATATGTAGTCCTTCGACCTGAAGTCACTACAATTCCTACATGAGGAGTTTGTTGTTTTAATACAATCAAATCTCTTTTGTAACAAGAGGACTATAAAGGTTGTGATTACGCAATGAACAAATTATGCAGAGGGATGTGAGTGATGAAGATGGAATTTGTCTCTCCTATATGACAAAAGTGATATCTATAGGCCACTTGACAGAGTGAGACTAAGGAAATGCATGACCATGCTAGAGAGAATAAATATTAGATATTTATTCAGATAAAGTCTACTCTGGTATCAAGTAAAATAAATTGTGGTGTATAAGGATGACGTGACCATGCCTTGGGCCCAATTAGGATATCGTGACAAAAGGAACAAACATATAAAATAATTATCACTTATAGGTTATATTGATAATAAATAATATTCAAACATAATAATGCATTGCTAGATGCCGTTTTTATTTTATATTGGTAATAAAATTGTTTATTATTAATATGACCGAGTATTTTACCTGTAGGGTCACACACATAGAGTAAGCCCATCAAAAAATAGCTTTTATTTAAGCTATTGGGTCTAACTCATTTAGAATGAGTAAGGAGCCCACTCTTTAGAGAGAACAAATTAGGTCAAACCTAAGCCCATAAATATAGCACAAGATGCTCATAGGCGATTCACCTAAAAAGAGACACAAAATACGCAAAACTTGCAAAAGCTACACGCCGTCAAACTAGTATTTGGAAGGTATAGCATTTCATGTGGGAGTACTCGTGTGAACTCCTAAAGGACGAGGCTATAACTGCTTCAATATTCTTCAAGAGGTAATCCTAAAATAAAATATTTTTTTGTGTTTGTCTTATGCTTTGAAACACGACGCATTACAAATCCTATGAGAATCCTTGTATTTCTGCTGCTCATGCACTAAGGATTCTCTAACAGTGGTATGAGAGCCTGGTTGCAAAATCGTGTTTTGGGCAAATGTTTTCTGCTGCTCATGCACTAAGGATTCTCTAGAATCTTTTGCAAGGTTTGCATCTTTTATTAGATATGATACAAAGGTTGTATTTTTAATGAGATATTATGCAAATGTTGAATTTTTTTTATGAAATATGTTGTAAAGGTTGCACCTTTTTGAAAGCTAACATCAATTTATTTTTGTTTTGTGTATATTGATTGCTTTTCTCAACATTTTAATTAAAAAACATATTTTGGGATGTGCTTTATTATATGGACATGTTGTATGTTGCAATAGTGATTGTTTTATATGTGTTATAATTATAAGGCGTGTTTTATGTTCATTTAATTAAATTGAAGTCAAGGGTTGTATGCAATACATGTCTATATGCTTTCTCTTTCTAATATAATTGTTCTTGTGAGATTGTATTTAAAAAGTTTTAGAGTTAAATCCTAGCTGTAATGAAAACCTAGGATTCAAAAGTTGAAACTTAGTCATCGTGGTATTTTATTTATTTGTAAATGTTACAAATAAAATATTTGATTTTAATATTATATTTTAAATTTGATTTGTAAAAGTTGCAAATCAAATTTTAATTGTGTTAAATTTAAAGTTTGTAAGAGTTACAAATTTAAATAATTTATTCTTATTAATTTTAATAGAATTTGCATCGTATGTGATCCTTTTAAAATTAATGTGATTTGTAGGAGTTACAAATTGATTCATATTTATTGAATTTAATATGATTTGTAATTGCTACAAATAGAAGATAAAATCTTTATTAAATTTAATAATTTTAAAATCAAATATTTAATCCTTAATAAAATTGATAGGATTTGCAAAAGTTGCAAATTAAAGATAAGATCTTTATCAAATTTAATAGGATTCAAAATAAAATATCTTGAACTCTAGTGATAAGGTTTAAAATTTAAACCTTGATCATTCCTAAAAATGGGATGATTGTTGAGACTCTAGAGATAAGGTTTAAAAGTTAATCCTTGATTATTCTTATTTTAGGATAGTTGTCGTTCCAAAATTTAGGATTTGAAATTGTTTGAAATCATAATTGAATATTTTTAGTTGTTAATGGTCAGTGGGACGTTCTGGCTAGGAAAGACTTGGTACTTAAGTGGTCAAACCAGATCCACCTCTCTTTCTTGGGAACTAACCTGATTACAGTAGTAAATTTTAGGTTGAAACGCCACTCGACACCCTACAAAGGGTAGCCTTCCCTTGACCTTGTCTTTTGAACGGTCAACGGAACCTCCAAACTTCTCTGCGTAGTTTTCCTTTTATGACCCTGCGTGTCTAATTATATGTTTTAAAATTTATTTTATTTTAAATAAAATTGATAATTGATTAATCAACACGTCCAACAATGAATGGTTATGGTCTTAGATTTTGTTTATTTAATTTTAAATACAGCCTGCGTGTTGTGCCTTTCTCTATTCTTGAACTTCTTCTCTCAACCCTTCACTCGTATGTAAAATGAGTTTATTTATTACAATGTAATATTGAAGAAGCCAACAAGGTGGAGACCTAGAAGAAACCTAGAGTGGTGACTCATGATGGATATGACCTTGAAAGGAACAAATGAGTGGTGACTCTAGGAGGATGGTGGTTTCAAGAAGTGGGACTTTATGAAGTCAAAGCACCATAGTTCCTTTAGGTTTATTTTATTTTATTTTATTTTCTAGGAAGACCATAACCATCTCACATTTTTTAATTGCATGTTTTGGGGTTTTATTTTGCATTAAAGCATTTAATGAAAGTCGGTAACAATAAGAAAATTGAAATCCCTCAAGCTCGACAATCATACCTTCCAATAAGTATTAACGTCAAACTTGATGTAGATAAAGTGAAGGTCACGCTATAGTTAGGTGTCTTTATTTACGTTTAGTAGGACATGATTAGATAATTGGATTATCCAAGTATAACTTATTAAGTTTTATTCAAATAGACAATTTTCAATAAGATTGGAATGGCCTAATGGTATGAATAGTCTAAAACGTGTTCCAATAAGCAACACTCATCAATGCTAGTTTCAATAAAGTGTAGGTTCAGTCAAAGCAGGGTGCTTTTATTGATATTAGTAAAGGATGATGGATAATTGAATTATCCAACCATTTGTTATTGGAGTTATCTAGGTAATTTTAATTAGATTGAAAAACATAGAAGTGTTAATATAAAGTTTAAATGCCTTCTAATAAGTAACACTTGTCGAGACTAATGTCAATTGTTACACCCCGATTTTCTGGACCTGAATCCCAACGTAATCAAGATAATAATTAATAAAGATACGATTAAATTTTTTGCGTTTAAAATAATTTCAAAACACCGCAATGATTACATCAAGACCCGAAACACAAAAAACCGAAGAGTGAGATTTAATAATTTATAAACTGGATCGCTAATCAAAATGCCCACATGTATACAAAATAATTCGAGTTTATAGCGGAAGAAGAATATGTATACGGGGCACCCGCCTAGTTCCATATATGAAGATATGGAAAAAGGCTCAAACAACCATGCAACCACACCATATAAGCCTAATAGGTGACAACCAAGCAAGCATCCATATATCATTCATTGCCTATCATGATTTTTCAACCTTAGCTTATGTATTATCAATACATCATCCATATACATTGTCATCCATACAATATCATTAAATCGATGGTTATCAACTATCATCTTATACAATTCATTCATCATAACATAATTAATAGTCATTGTCGGCCAAGGCTTTCCGTTACAACTATTTACCTTCCTCGAAAGCTTTAGTTCAAAGAAACAATCTCGTCCCATGATAATCCTGCATCACAATGCTAAAAAGGAGACAACATGGGAGAGTGAGTTACACATTCAAAATGACGAGTATAAATACATTGTGATTATGTGTACATGCATTCAACCAACATGTGTGCTCTGCCATAATTCATTAATTCATCATTAAACCATCATCAAGGTATTATCTCAGGCATACAAGCCTCATTGTTCACAATTCATGTCAAGCACAAACACAAGCACATATACATTCACATAGCCTACATCATTATGGGCATTCATAATTATCATCATTAAATCATTTAAATCTTTAATCAGTTAACACTCTCTCAAAAGGTTTTCATCTCTTTTGGTCATCTCCATCTCAAATGCCATGCACCCATGGTACTGCATATGTTAAGTATTTAATGTATATGTAATGGATCCATTTCTTACCATCAGGTGATCGCAACTACCATGTCATTCATTTCACAAATATCATATCATCATCACGTTGGGTACTCCCTTCGTGGAACCCCTCAAGGTTATTCATTCATCAAATATCATAACATCATCACGTCGGGTACTCCCTTCATGGAACCCCGTAAGGTTATGCATTCATCAAATATCATAACATCATCACGTCGGGTACTCCCTTTGTGGAACCTCGCAAGGTCATTCATTCATTAAATATCATAACATCATCACGTCAGTTACTCCCTTTGTGGAACCTCGCAAGGTTATTCATTCATCAAATATCATAACATCATCATGTTAGGTACTCCCTTCGTGGAACCCCGCAAGGTTATTCATTGTGATCGCAACCACATAATATCGATGCTATGCCATGC
The DNA here is from genome assembly GCA_037962975.1 of Clitoria ternatea. NCBI lineage: Eukaryota > Viridiplantae > Streptophyta > Magnoliopsida > Fabales > Fabaceae > Clitoria > Clitoria ternatea. The sequence goes on from CM075669.1 coordinate 187,881,304, forward strand.
CATGAATGCAACAATGTAATGATGCATATGCCAATCTTAACCTCGTAAGGATATCTCACCCTCTCCCATAGGGATATATTTTAATTTGGCATTTTTAATAATTAACATATAATCATTTACAAAGCCCCTCAAGGCATATCATTCATATACTTAGCATCTCAATGGCCACAATACCATCCTCACATTAATCCACGCATGGAATTCAAGAAGCATAACAAGCATCATAGTATGAGTCCACACATGGGAATCAGTCAAGGCATGTTAATAAACATATTTCAAATTCATAGCATTACGTTCTAGCCAATACAATTCAATTTACATGTACAAGATTACACTTGTATCAAACACAATGACATTACAATCATTAATAGTAAAAATCACCATTAAACCAAGGGTATGTTCAACAACAATATCCCTTCTCATTCAACATCACTAATCATCATTCAATGTGTGTGGCATCATTCATTTTTGATCATTATTGATACTATTTAAATTTCATTGAGCTATCATAACTTATTGCCACTCCATTGTCCCCTCATTAATTTCATTATCATACAAGGTTGTGTATCTTCATGTTTTCATAACATGATTTAGCTATATATGTAACACCCTGAATTTTATAAAAACGAATAATTGATGAGAATAAATAATAAATAATTGAATGTGAGTTGATTTGTGTCCCAAAAATATTGGAATAATGAAATTGGGATTTTATTAGGGATATTTATGATTTATTGAACTAATATGAGATAAAATTATACCCGATTAGAATATGAGTGTCAGACCAAGTATCTCCGATTGAGATGCCGTTGGTCAGGGCTATTAAGAATATTATTGGGAATCCGAATCTATATTCAGAATAATTTTTCGAATTAGTATTGAGCCCGAACTAAGAGCCTGTTTATTATAAAACGATGAAATTTTAATGTGAAGTAAGACTATTAAAAACGTAAACCCTTCTTCCTCTCATGCTTCATGCTACTTCTTCTCATCCTCATTATTCTCTTTTCCTCACCTCTTCTTCTTCTTCTTTTCAAAACCCAAAACGCATGGTGGCCTTCCCTTCCTCCACCATTTTTGTTTATATGGAAGCCTGAAGGAGAAGCTTGTGCTGGAACTCCTCCTCCTTCTCCCACTCTATTTTCGTGTGGCTCTTTCCTCTTGTGGAAGCTCATGTTGTTTCTTTGGATGAGGTAAGTTCCTCATCATTTTCATGAGTTTTATGCCCTAGATTTTGGGTTCTATGTATTCGGGGGAGTATTTATTGAATAAGGGTTGTTGGGAGAAGCTTTAAATGAGGAAACCCTAAGGTGGGGTGTTGTTATTATGGCATTAATGGTGGGTTATTATATGTGTAAGGAGTTAATACTTGGATGAGTGGAAAATGAATGAGCATTTATGGTGTTGTTGGGTTTTAGTGAAACCCTAACTTTAATAAATTAGGGAAAGTGTAAAATGTGAATAGAGTGTAGGTTTAATGATTATGAGAATGATATTAATGAAAAAAGATGGCTATTTATGGTAATTAATGAGTATTGGTAAATGTTGTTGGGTTTTGATGAAAAACCCTTGCCTTAGGAATTTGAGAAAATGTATATATTGTGACTTGAAGGTTGAATTGGAAGTGAATGGGTGATGTTTGATATATATGTTGTTAGTTATAGTGATGAACAATGATGAACATTGTAGATAATCCTTAATGGTGGAATCAATGGTTATATATATTGGTATGATAAGATTGTGACTTGATGAGGTTCTAGACCATTGTGGTGTGCCATTTAAATTTGAATGATTAATTGTGATTATTGAAGGATATGAGGGCTAAGTTGAATATTGAGTAACAATGATGATGTTTGAAGGATTGAGGAGATTTAAGACTACATTATGTAATGGGTAAGATGATGATGCTGTTGGATTAGTTGGTCTTTAAGATCTAGAGGATCTTGGCTTTGGGAAAGGAATTCCCGAAGCCTAATACAATTATATAACTTGGTGTTTAGCAAGTCTAGGACTTGGGGTTAAGCTTTATGATAAGCTAGCAAGTGTTTAGAATTATGATGGCTTATTAATTGCATGAATGCATATGTATATTATGTAAATCGTATTCCGGGTGATGCGATGGAGCTTTTGGAGCATTGGAATGATTCGGCTCTTCCCTCGAGGTAGGAGAGGAGTTAACATTCAAATTGCATGAGTAAATTGATAGTGATTATTGTATGTGATGAATACTCATGCTTGCCTTGCCATGTCTATATTTATTAGATTAATGAGAATTGCAAATGGTTGTTTTTGTGGATGATGCAGTGAGATTATGTGATGATTGTTGTGGAAGTATGCATTTGTATATTTGATGTGGATAAGTTTAAGTTTAATGTGAATATTAAGTTTGAAATAGAAATGTATAAGTATGAATATTTGAACAGGATGTATATGCCTTTCATGATGTGTATGAACAGTTGGATATATCCAAATTTGGCTTATAATGAGAAATTTCGAGTGAGAACTCTTAGAACGAGTTGAATGTGCCTCAAATATCATATATGATGTGTGGGATATGATTTAGTAGGCCTAAAATGTGAAATCATATGTTGAGTTGTAAGAACTTTCGTTTCCTGCCTCTGTCCTGTATTCTCGCTCAGGTGAGATGGGATCTCGCTCAGGCGAGAGTCCCCTGCACCAATATTATGGCCTCTGGGCTAATTTCGCCCAAGTGAGGGAGTGTTCTGCTCGAGCGAGTAAAGTGTGTTGTGATCAGGTGAGGTTCTGGACGAATCTCGCTCAAGCGGGCGTGGCTGCGCTTGAGCGAGCAAGGGAGAACATTGATTCTGGAAGAATTCCGCCCGAGTGTGGACTTAGAAAATAATACATGATCTGTGGTGAATTTCTGAGTGAAATTCCATGTGGGCTATGCCAAGGCAGAACCCTCCGAGTGAGGGAGTGGATAAAATTCTGAGTGAGAGGTCTCCCTGTGTGATGCTCCGAGCAGTGGAGTTCCAAGTGGAAATTTCTGAGTTCAAAGTAACTCGTTCCAAGTGGAGCCCCTCCGTGTGTGTAATTCTGAGTGGGGATACCACCGAGTGAGGACACATAGTGTGTTGTCCAGAAGTATTCTGGAATATCTTTACTCGTGTGAAAATGAAAGGAAGTCGGTTTTTGAAATGAATTACCAAGTGGAAAACCGAGTGAGGAAAAGACTCAGTCTGGATTATTTTTCCGAGTGGAACCCCGAGTGAGTGTGAAGTCGATTTTGAAATAATTCACCGAGTGAGGACCGATCAGGTAATGAGTCGGTTGTAGAGTAATTGCCGAGCGAAACACCGAGCGAGAGATGACTCGGATTCGAAATTAATTAACCAAGTGAAAGGCTGATTAAGAGATGATTCAGATTTGGAATAAATTGCCAAGTGAAAGGCCAAGTGAGAGACGAGTCAGCTTTGATTGATTTTGCTTAGTAGATAACCAAGTAGATGAGTCGGTGTTAAGATGAATTTCTGAGTGAACGGTCAATCAAGTGATGAGTCAGTTTTGGAGTAATTAGCCGAGTGATAGACTATGTGAGTGTGAGTCGGCCCTAGAATGATTTGGTTGAATGAATAATGGGTCGGTTTTGAGGGATTCTGTCAAGTTAAAACCCGAGTGACGGGAGTCAGTTTTGGTGGGACTTTGCTGATTGAAAACCCAAGTGTTGGGGAGCCTAGTGGAACGAGTGGGTATATGCTTGGCAGTATGAAGTTGGTCCTGGAAGGATTTAGCTGAGTGAAGGATCAAATGGGAGGAATCGGTTCTAGAACAGGTCCACTGAGTAGAAACCGAGTGTTGGGAAATACGACCTCTGGTCGGATTTCGCTTAAGCGAGTGGACTCCTCGCTTAAGCGAGCGAGTGTGGAAATGGTTACTAGAGTAACTTCGCCCAAGCGAGTGACTGGGTGTGTGGTCCTTCGCCCAAGCGAGCATCTTGGAATTTGGTACTGGCTTGATTTTGCCAGAGCGAGATAGGCTCGCTCAAGCGAGACTGGGCCTGATACTTAAAACCCCTCTCTTTGTTCGGGAAAACTTCGGATTTTGCTTTTCTTCCCTCAATAGATACCGAGCCCCATTCCCTTATATTATGGGATATATATGGTGATTTATGTAAGGTAATTATTAATGATATGCCACTATGGGGAATTAAAAATAAACTAATGGATTTGAAATGAATTATTTGTGATGTTTTCACCACTAAAAGTGGAATATGAGGGAATGATGATGAGAATTTAATAAAAGGCTGTAAGCTACATTTTAAGACAATGAGGAGAAATAATGAGAGGAAAGCCCACTAAATGAATGTGTGACAACAGTGATGAATATTACCTAATAATGTAAACCTATTATGGAGGAATACAAGTGTTGACTTGCCACACGATATAAAATAAATAAATGTATTGTGTTAAGATGCAAAGTCAAGAACATGATTGTGTTGGACCTAAGTGTGATTGCCATGTATGTGAATGATGAATATGTCTTCGATAACTCCAAGTGTAGAATAATATTATGATTGTTTGCTATGCCTTTTGATATCCATGTGTGGATTACTATGAATGATGTTTGTGGCCATTGAATTCCAATTATATGAATGATATGCCTTGAGGGGCTTGTAAATAATTATATGATTCTTGAAATTGCCAGATTAAATTATATCCCTAATTGAGAGGGTGAGATATCCTTGCGAGGTTGTTGAGCATATGCATTATTGCATCTTGCATTCATGGCATGGCATAGCATTCGTATTATATGGTTGCGATCACAATGATGAAAGATCCTGCGGGATTCTATGAAGGGAGTACCCCTTGTGTAACATCCCGATTTAATAATTAATTGCCGAATGAAAATAAATTATTAAATTAATAATTTCTAAGTGGGGAAAATTATTTATTAATTATAATTAGTTTAATTAATTTAAGTTAAAGGCTGATTGATTATGGTTAGTTGTCAATAGCTGATTATTTGTGACTGTGTGCGTATGACACGTGTGGGGGGGGCTGCTACTGTGCACGACTTCCCACCCCACTCTTCCCTTCTCTCCGTGCATGCATATATGGGTACACTATCATTCATTCTTCCCTTCAGACTTCTCTTCTTTCCGTTTTCTCTCCTTTTCTTCTTCGCTCTTCACTCTCTTCTTCTTCTTTCTTCTCTGCGCTCTGTTTCCGTGAGCTCGCAACAGTGGTGGCTGAGGATCGGAGTCCTCCTTCCTTACTTGACGAGCTAGAGAGGGTAAGGGTGTGCATTCCCCCTACATGCAACTCGTCTCCTTCCACGCTGTTCCTTCCTTGCTCTTTCATTCCCTTCATCGACTTCCCTCCTTCTTCCTCTCCTTGCTCGAAGCTGCCAAGTCTCAGTGGAGATCTGCGCTACGAGGAGCTTCAAGGTGGTTGGAGTGTTCACAGCGTTGTGATGGAGCTACTCCAGGGAGCGAACCGAGAGCTGGGTGTCTCAGAGGCCCGAATGGCCTCCCCTGCTCTTGCATGCAGATGTACTAAGAGTGACTCAGTGTTCCTCTGGGACCGAGTGTCGTATTGACCGAATGGAAATTTCATTCCAGGTATGGGGGCGCCTTACATGTTAAATAGCTTATGGACGGGTTTCCGGGTGAAGCCATTGTACTGTGTTGTGCTTTCTGGATGTTGCATGCTATTGAGTGGTAAACCGGATGTATGACGTTTATTATTGTGCTGTGCATGACTTTCCGTCCATATGAAGTATAATGCTTGTTGATGATGTCTATGTTAAGTGTATGAGATGTATATGAGGAATGCTAGTGCATCGTGTGGTCATTTACTGATACCCATGTGTGTGATTATATGATTAGATGCATGTAAACGTGAATGATATTATGGTTTCGAGTGCATGTACTATGTCATTGTTATATCGACTCCTGATTATGACTTGAATGATACAATACAGCTGATGCATGTGATGAAATTGTGAATAGCCGAGTGCATTAAGGCATGGGGCAGGGCATAAATCTATGTGGTGTTAAAATGCTTGAAATGCATGTGAATATTATGGTTACCGAGTGTTATAGGTGAATTGTCGAGTGCATGCAATGCTGTATGAATTCCATGTGAAGGTATGGGATATTGTGGCTGTTGATGAGAAAGCCGAGTGCATGTATTGCCGAGTGCATGTATTGCTGAGTGCATGTATTGCTGAGTGCATGTATTGCCGAGTGCATGTGACTGCCGTGTGCATGTGTTGTGGTATTGCATTGGATGCATGTGATTGATACATTGAATACCAAGTGCATAGGCGTTGGATGCCTGATGAAGGACCATATTCATCCAATTCGCCATTGAAATGCTTAGAACATATAGCGTTGGACACTTAATACCGATCGACAATCAGATGAATATGTGTTGGATTATATAAAAGACCCTGGGTTGGACTTGGGGTAGTGCCGAGTGCACTAAGCGTTGGACGCTTAAAGACCTTGGGTTGGACTCAAGGCAGGCTTACCGAGTTGGACTCGGGGCTGCCCGTGACACTCCCGTTGTTGCTTGGAGCAATTGTGTTACGCGTGAGGGTAAACGGTTTGGTACCTGTAAAATGGCCGAATCAGCTTGGAGCTGAGTGAAAGGCTTGGAGCCTATGTTGCAACAATAAAATTGGTAATCGGATCCGGGCGAATTGATGTGTGCACATTCTTGATTGATGCCGAGCTCAATACGAAATGTTTGCATATGTGGATATGAATTAGTTGGATTGAAGCATGCATACTAATGTATTTACCGAGTGAAATGTGACATCATGAGTATTATACATGCTGTGATGAATGATATGAATTATCTGTCCATGTGTGATTGAATATATGTATATATATATGTATATGCTGTTGTCGAGTGCAGTATTAGCCTATGGTTGTGATTATACGTGATTGTAAATAATGTGAGTTTTATATAACCGAGTGGATTAACTGCAATGAATTCCGATCGGATTATGATGAGTGAATATTCATATTTAAACAACAGTGTAAGTTATGGATGATTGAACTGTATGAATTGCATAATCGAGGATTGTGGTATAATCCGAGCCAATATCTGACGTTTAACATGTGAAGCTCACCCCTACACCATTTTTCAGTGTGTGCAGGTCGGACTCGGGAATGTTGATAGGGCCTCAAGTCCAAGTGTGGTGCACTCTGACTGTTGGGTGCTCGTAATGCGTTTATTATGTTCAGTCAGTGTAGCCTTGGCCGGCTCTCTTGTAAAATGACTAAACATATTTATTTATAAAGATTGATTTGATAAGTATAGACATGGTGTCACTTATATGGATCTGTAAATAATGGTAAAGGTATAATGTTAAGTTAATGAGTATTCCGAGTATATGGTTACATGTATATAGGTCGGCAGATTGGATTTGTGGACAGGTTTATATTTCTGGAAACATATAAATATACATATGTGCTTTTTGTGGATTTGATGCGTCTTCCGACTGGAATGTGTTGTTAAATGATTCGAGGGCTGTTGACGAGTGAAATGATGTTAAGTTGATGGTTCCAAGTGAGGATTACTGGGTGGCTTTTCCGAGTGAAAACGCTGAGTGATTACGGGTGAAAAGTATAGGTAAACCTGAGCGAGGAAGAGCTTGTATTTCCGAGTGAAAACCTTGGGTGATCCCCTTCTGAGGGAGGAGTTAGAGTAGTGGTTTAGAGTGGGATGGATCCTAAGTGTAAGGCCTTAGTAATCCGAGTGAATGATGTAAAATCCGAGTGAGTGAGGGTTGGTATGCCGACTGGTTGAGTTTTGAATAAGACCGAGTGAGACTTAACTACCTGATTTCCCGAGTGAATGTGTGAATGTATTCCGAATAGTGAATAGGTAATGTGACCCGATTGTGTTAAGATTGGAATACGTCGAGTGATGTTTGATTAGGATATATATGTTCCGAGTGAGAAAGGGTTCTGGATTCCAAGTGGCAGAATTGGGGGAGTCATTTCCCGAGTGGCTTATACTTGTGACCTGTATGGATGAATGAGGAGCTATGCGGATTCCCGAGTGAAGTATGAGCGTGATGATTTACCGGGTGAACATATGTCCCAAATCCGAGTGAGAAACTACTTTGTACCTGTGTCCTCCCCAGCGAATTAGACTTAGCTCCAGCGAGTGTGCGTGCATGGAAGGCTTCTGGGATATTCGCTTAAGCGAATGGTACTTCGCCGAGCGAGTGGATGCTGGTGTTGGGCTTCGCGTAACAATCCCCTTGTTCCACTGTTCCATGGTCATATTTTGCTCAGGCGGCGTTGGGCCTCGCTTGAGCGAGTCAGCGTTGTCATGGATTTCGCCCAGGCGCCATGTGTTTCGTTAAACCGAATGGGTCGGTTCAAGCCTTGTCCCTTCTGCCGATTGCTATGCGTATGAATGTTCTTTTATCTTCCCTTGCTTTCCTCTTCTTTTTTCTTTGCCGATCGTCCAGTGGCTGTTTTTGTGGAAAAATTTTCCCTGTTTTTGGGTATATTATTTATTAAAATTAGGGTGTTACATTTTGGTATCAGAGCAGACTAAAAGGTCCATGGCCAAGGTTTGCCTACTGTTAGTGGGCGGTTGAGTGCATTAAGCCAGATTGTCACAATTGCTTATGATATTCTATTGTATGTTGATACCTGTTCGATCATGACTCGTGTGATGATATCTGCTTATGATCTTCTATTAGATTCGGTATACGTTTGACTATGAATGATGTGGTTGTATGCCGGTGCCTTGTTTGGGAATTTGATTGTGTGATGAATGAACGGTATATGATTTGTGGTATAAGAGATGTGTTGCAGTTTCCTAAGTCAAAAGTCTGGGCGTATAATAAGTGTGTAAAGGTGAGGTTGGGTATATGTTAAATTGGGATCGCACCTCAGTGGCTGGTTGAGGGAACCGAGTGAATGGTACTATACCTTTTAGTAATATTGGAATGTTGTGGGATACTGGATAAATAGTGACCCCTTAAGAATCCTAAGTCTAATAATTATTTAACCTTATGTGCTGTTAAACCCGAGTAAAGCAATTGCGTAGTAACTCATTGAGGCTTGAATGATTATCGTGTGATATGTGAAATGTGTTAGTAGTTGTGCTGTAATTAAGTAAATGCGCATTGCAACTCCTGGATTTGTGGTATTTGTTAACTGTTTAGTGATCATGTGACTCCGTCCATGAATGCATGTTGATTATTCTGCGAATGCTGACTGAATGCTTGTAAATAGGAGTGTTACCATTATTGCCGAGTGCGTGAGTTAAAAGGAGATGAATCTCTGAGTTCTGTTTGTAGTTTCATGTTAAAATGTATATGAATGAGAATGCCATGATGATTTCCGAATGCATGATATGTGAGCTGATCTGTTGATTCCATCATAATGCTGTGTTAAAATGCATGTTGCCTTCATTATAAAATACCGAGAGGATGTGCTGTAGTATTGTTACTCTGTTTGCTGTTGTGAGTACTATGACAAACGCTTGTGATGCTGTGATGAAACCATGAAATTCCGGGTGAATCTATATGTTGTGTTGGAACGATTGTGACCTATTGATGGCTGCGTGAGACGCACCTGGCAAGCTTGGATGCTTGTATGAAATTGCATGAGAATTGCGTACATGAGATGGAATCGCTGTTAAGTCGGATCCGCATGCATGTGTGTAAGAGCATTATTATTGAGACTAATATGATTTGCATGGATTTGAATGATTTGAGTAGATCCCGACTTGATGATGTGGTATAAATGAGTTCTGACTAAATGAATGCACATGTATTGACACTGTTGCCAAGTGTGATGTGATGTTATGATTGAGAATGTATGTTATTATGAAAATTCCGATTGAATGTCTGTGTACACGCTTATGATGGGCATTGAACTCAATGTGAATTTTATGAATATGTGGATGTGATATTGTGAATGAAATCCTTAATATAGTTAGGAATTGGTTTGGGTAAGCCCGATTGGAGGAGTACATATGTATTAATGCTATTGTTGAGTGCAATATGTGGTTATGGTTATGGTGCATGCTGTAGTGAACAATGACATAGCCATGAATAATTGGTATGAATCCGACTGAGTGTCTGTGTGTACATTAGTGCCGTTTCCTAGTCCATGGTGTGTTATGACAGCATGTGTGATTGTGAATTACTTAATCCTGATAGAATTGCATGAACCCGAGTGAGTAACACTACTATATAGCCGAGAATTGAGAATTTATCCGAACCATGGTTTTGTGATGAATAAGATTTAGAGGAAATATTTACTCGGTGTTGGCTAGAAGCCGATTGTTGTATTGCCATCGTACTGATTTACAGAAGTGATAAATAATTTTCATGATTGTTGTTGCGTGATGTGCCCTATGTGATGCATAATGATGAGGTTGATGTAGATGTATTGCTTACAATGTGTGTGTGAATTGCCATTAATTACCGTGTGAATTAGTATTAGTTGAGTGAGTCTGGTCGGAGTGAGGCATGCTGTTCTGAGATGACTCGTCATGCCGTAGGCATTGTGGCAGTGTACACGTTGCAGTGTCTGTGTAATTATTGCAACCCTATAGGAATGAGACGTCATCCTATAAGTTGGATGCAGCAATTCATGAGTCGGGCAGGTGAAGTTATAACTGCTTATGGTGATGGTGAGTCTTTCAGACGGTTCTGAGTGTGATGAGAGTTGTATTAAATGAATATTATATGGTTATGTATCAATTAAGGATAGAGGGTTTGTTTAACCTTGATGGGTTTGCCTCTGGGAGGATTAGAGGCTGTTGGGTATAGATTGGCTTCTAAGACGATGATTGGTTATTAAAACAAGAGGGGTGATCAAATCTGTCACTGAAGTAGAGTTTTATAAGGTTAACCGAGTGATCTTCCAGGAGAAAAGTTCGTTTGGTCGGGAAAATGAGATTCCGAGTGAGTAAGTTTCCAAGTGAACGGTCTCCGAGGGGGATAGATATCCGAGTGAAGGATTTAAATAAGGTCGTACTCAGGTCAGTGATTGGGACTACTGAGCTTGAACTTAGGTTTTGTTTCGAAGTAAGCTCGAATTACGAGTGAATTTCTGGTAAGTGGAAGGATTTCCGGGTGAAAATTACCCTTGAACCCTGAATGATGTTTTGTGCAAGAGGACCGAGTGAAATTCTCAGGATGAAAGCATAGAATTAGCCGAAAGCATGGGTAGGAATCTAAGATTTCAGAATTTAGAGTAGTGCATATGCGAAGTAAATCCGGGTAAATTGTGCTAATTGAAACACATGGAAAATTCCTTGAGTGCCCCCTTTGGTGTAAGAGAGAGATTTTGTGATCAGGTTTTGAAACCCAAGGGTTTGATCCGAGAGAAATCGGTCGGGAGTAAGTATTATTGGGAGTCGGTGATGTTGTTGTCGATTAGATTATTCCCAACTGGTTGATTAACCTCCGTAATGTGTTTCATGTGATACAATTTTGAGTCTGTACTCTGTATGAGTTATGATTGTGCGGAGTGACTCATTTGAGTCAGGGAACCCGAAGGTGTAAATACGCCGATCAGTGTCGTGAGTATAGGACCGAGCGGCCAAGAACTTAGGAAGTGCCACTACTTATGATGAATTGGCTGAGTTAACTAAGGGAAATTGTGCGTTTTAGAAATTGAATCCCCAAATGTATTAAATTCTATGATGAAGTTGTAATCAGGTAGGGCCTGACTTTTTACGTTTTGCCGACTGAAATTGTGGGCGGTCGGTAAACCGCTTGAGTGGTGAATCCTTGCCGAGTGAAATTATGATCCAGTCGGTGAATACTTGTGGAAGCACAGTCGTGTGAGTGTTTGAGACAGCAATTTTCTGAGTTAATTATTTAAGGAGAGTCACCGACTGAATTTCGAGGACGAAATTCTTTTAAGAGGGGGAGAACTGTAACATCTCGATTTAATAATTAATTGCCGAATGAAAATAAATTATTAAAATAATAATTGCTAAGTGGGGAAAATTATTTATTAATTATAATTAGTTTAATTAATTTAAGTTAAAGGCTGATTGATTATGGTTAGTTGTCAATAGCTGATTATTTGTGACTGTGTGCGTATGAAACGTGTAGGGGGGCTGCTACTGTGCACGACTTCCCACCCCACTCTTCCCTTCTCTCCGTGCATGCATATATGGGTACACTATCATTCATTCTTCCCTTCAGACTTCTCTTCTTTCTGTTTTCTCTCCTTTTCTTCTTCGCTCTTCATTCTCTTCTTCTTCTTTCTTCTTTGTGCTCTGTTTCTGTGAGCTCGCAACAATGGTGGCTGAGGATCGGAGTCCTCCTTCCTTACTCGACGAGCCAGAGAGGGTAAGGGTGTGCATTCCCCCTGCATGCAACCTGTCTCCTTCCACGCTGTTCCTTCCTTGCTCTTTCATTCCCTTCATCGACTTCCCTCCTTCTTCCTCTCCTTGCTCGAAGCTGCCAAGTCTCAGTGGAGATCTGCGCTACGAGGAGCTTCAAGGTGGTTGGAGTGTTCACAGCGTTGTGATGGAGCTACTCCAGGGAGCGAACCAAGAGCTGGGTGTCTCAGAGGCCCGAATGGCCTCCCCTGCTCTTGCATGCAGATGTACTAAGAGTGACTCAGTGTTCCTCTGGGACCGAGTGTCGTATTGACCGAATGGAAGTTTCATTCCAGGTAGGGGGCGCCTTGCATGTTAAGTGTATAGCTTATGGACGGGTTTCCGGGTGAAGCCATTGTACTGTGTTGTGCCTTCTGGATGTTGCATGCTGTTGAGTGGTAAACCGGATGTATGACGTTTATTATTGTGCTGTGCATGACTTTCCGTCCATATGAAGTATAATGCTTGTTGATGATGTCTATGTTAAGTGTATGAGATGCTTATGAGGAATGCTGAGTGCATCGTGTGGTCATTTATTGATACCCATGTGTGTGATTATATGATTAGATGCACGTAAACGTGAATGATATTATGGTTTCGAGTGCATGTACTATGTCATTGTTATATCGACTCCTGATTATGACTTGAATGATACAATACAGCTGATGCATATGATGAAATTGTGAATAGCCGAGTGCATTAAGGCATGGGGCAGGGCATAAATCTATGTGGTGTTAAAATGCTTGAAATGCATGTGAATATTATGGTTACCGAGTGTTATAGGTGAATTGCCGAGTGCATGCAATGCTGTATGAATTCCATGTGAAGGTATGGGATATTGTGGCTGTTGATGAGAAAGCCGAGTGCATGTATTGCTGAGTGCATGTATTGCCGAGTGCATGTGACTGCTTGGAGCAATTGTGTTACGCGTGAGGGTAAACGGTTTGGTACCTGTAAAACGGCCGAATCAGCTTGGAGCTGAGTGAAAGGCTTGGAGCCTATGTTGCAACAATAAAACTAGTAACCGGATCCGGGCGAATTGATGTGTGCACATTCTTGATTGATGCCGAGCTCAATACGAAATGTTTGCATATGTGGATATGAATTAGTTGGATTGAAGCATGCATACTAATGTATTTGCCGAGTGAAATGTGACATCATGAGTATTATACATGCTGTGATGAATGATATGAATTATCTGTCCATGTGTGATTGAATATATGTATATATATATGTATATGCTGTTGTCGAGTGCAGTATTAGCCTATGGTTGTGATTATACGTGATTGTAAATAATGTGAGTTTTATATAACCGAGTGGATTAACTGGAATGAATTCCGATCGGATTATGATGAGTGAATATTCATATTTAAACAACAGTGTAAGTTATGGATGATTGAACTGTATGAATTGCATAATCGAGGATTGTGGTATAATCCGAGCCAATATCTGACGTTTAACATGTGAAGCTCACCCCTACACCATTTTTCAGTGTGTGCAGGTCGGACTCGGGAATGTTGATAGGGCCTCAAGTCCAAGTGTGGTGCACTCTGACTGTTGGGTGCTCGTAATGCGTTTATTATGTTCAGTCAGTGTAGCCTTGGCCGGCTCTCTTGTAAAATGACTAAACATATTTATTTATAAAGATTGATTTGATAAGTATAGACATGGTGTCACTTATATGGATCTGTAAATAATGGTAAAGGTATAATGTTAAGTTAATGAGTATTCCGAGTATATGGTTACATGTATATAGGTCGGCAGATTGGATTTGTGGACAGGTTTATATTTCTGGAAACATATAAATATACATATGTGCTTTTTGTGGATTTGATGCGTCTTCCGACTGGAATGTGTTGTTAAATGATTCGAGGGCTGTTGACGAGTGAAATGATGTTAAGTTGATGGTTCCAAGTGAGGATTACTGGGTGGCTTTTCCGAGTGAAAACGCTGAGTGATTACGGGTGAAAAGTATAGGTAAACCCGAGCAAGGAAGAGCTTGTATTTCCGAGTGAAAACCTTGGGTGATCCCCTTCTGAGGGAGGAGTTAGAGTAGTGGTTTAGAGTGGGATGGATCCTAAGTGTAAGGCCTTAGTAATCCGAGTGAATGATGTAAAATCCGAGTGAGTGAGGGTTGGTATGCCGACTGGTTGAGTTTTGAATAAGACCGAGTGAGACTTAACTACCTGATTTCCCGAGTGAATGTGTGAATGTATTCCGAATAGTGAATAGGTAATGTGACCCGATTGTGTTAAGATTGGAATACGTCGAGTGATGTTTGATTAGGATATATATGTTCCGAGTGAGAAAGGGTTCTGGATTCCAAGTGGCAGAATTGGGGGAGTCATTTCCCGAGTGGCTTATACTTGTGACCTGTATGGATGAATGAGGAGCTATGCGGATTCCCGAGTGAAGTATGAGCGTGATGATTTACCGGGTGAACATATGTCCCAAATCCGAGTGAGAAACTACTTTGTACCTGTGTCCTCCCCAGCGAATTAGACTTAGCTCCAGCGAGTGTGCGTGCATGGAAGGCTTCTGGGATGTTCGCTTAAGCGAATGGTACTTCGCCGAGCGAGTGGATGCTGGTGTTGGGCTTCGCGTAACAATCCCCTTGTTCCACTGTTCCATGGTCATATTTCGCTCAGGCGGCGTTGGGCCTCGCTTGAGCGAGTCAGCGTTGTCATGGATTTCGCCCAGGCGCCATGTGTTTCGTTAAACCGAATGGGTCGGTTCAAGCCTTGTCCCTTCTGCCGATTGCTATGCGTATGAATGTTCTTTTATCTTCCCTTGCTTTCCTCTTCTTTTTTCTTTGCCGATCGTCCAGTGGCTGTTTTTGTGGAAAAATTTTCCCTGTTTTTGGGTATATTATTTATTAAAATTAGGGTGTTACACCTTGCGAGGCGGGAAACCAACTTGATGATGATATGATATTGTAATGGTGGTTGCGATCACCTGATTATGGAATGTGAAAGGCCCTGCGGGGACCATTGTATAATGATGAGCAAGTGGTTGCGATCACTTGGTATTTGATATGATAAAGGGCTTGCTAGCACCTATGATGCCCATGGTTGCGATCATGAGGCGGGAGTACCCCTTGCGAGGCGGGAAACCTATGTGAATTGTTGAACGTGGTTGCGATCACGAGAAAGCTCCTTGCGAGGCTGCTATAGGGAGTACCCCTTGCAAGGCAGGAAACCAATGATTATGAATAATTGATTATGGTGGTTGCGATCACCCGTGATATGAAATCGGATCCATTGCATATACATTAAACAGTTGACATATGCATTAGCTTTAAGACCATGGCATTTGAGATGGGATGACCATGAGTGATGAGAAACCCCTTGCGAGGAGGTATTTGAGTGAAACCTTAATGAATTAATGATGGTAATGATTATGAATGCCCTTGTTGATAAGTGGCAAAGTGATGGTGTATGTGAATGTCTATATGTTGTGCTTGTTTATGATATGAATTGCAAATCATGAGGCTTGTATGCCTATTGTGATAATGAGATAAGGAATGAATGATAATTTGATGTTTTGATAGCAAAGCACACATGATGTTTGTATGCATATACACATGATCACAATATATATATTATTCGTCATTTTGAATGTATAACTCACTCTCCTATATGGTCTCCTTTTTAGCCTTGTGATGCAGGTTGCCATGGGATGAGTTTGGATTTTAATTAAAGATTTGGTGAAGGTAAATAGTGGTAGAGGAAATGCCTTGGCCGGCATCATTTATGGATTCTTGTGTAATGAGTAAATTGTTTACGATGATATAGATGTTTTAATGGATTTGGATATGTATAGGATAATCCTTTGAATTGTGGATGGTGAATATATATGTAGAATATGAGAGATGATTTGATATGTATTAGAAGGATTAAAATTGAATGATGTTCATTGATGATTGAGATAGTCGGGAGTATATTCCCGAATGTATATAAAATTAGTTATATCTTAGGCATTGTATGCTTATGAAATTAAATGTAAAATGATGATGGTTATCTATTAGGCTTATAATATGCCATTGCATGTTAACCTAGCCTTTTCTCATATCGTCATATATGGGACTAGGCGTGTGCCTGGTATACATATTCTTCCGCTGTAAAATCCATTATTTTTGTATACCGTTATGGGCAATTTATCTATCGATCCAGCTTTAGGTTATTTAATCTCACTCTTGGGTTTTCTGTGATTCGAGTCTTGATGTGATCGTGATGATATTTTGAAAACATTTCAAACGCGAAAAATTTATTCGTAATTTTATTAATTATGTCAATTACATCGGGATTCGAGTACAGAAAATCAGGGGTGTTATAAAGGTGGTATCAGAGCATATTTTGCTCTGAATTGGAGTTAATGGTTATTATCATAGCATGGCTGCTCTGTGAGGATTTGATATTATGGATGATTGGAGCATGATTGCTCAATGGTGAGATGCTTATGGTGATTTTTGGAGCGAGATACTCATTATTGGAGTATGGTTGTTTTGTATAGATTTAAGGATGATGACATGTTTGAGTATTGATTGCCCTATATGGACTTGTGAATGATTAATTGCCTAAGGATTGTAAATTGATTATAGGGCATACTTGCTTATTGAGGAATTATTGAGAATTGTTAAAGTTGAGCTGTGATTGATGCTCATTGAGGACTTTTTATGTGATTGTGATTCATAAGGTGTAGTTATTGTTTATTGGGAGTATACCCTTTTTCATTGAGGTTGTATGATGCATTTGTGGAGCCTAGTTGCTCATGAATTATGGGATTAAATATGAGTGAATGAATTTCCTCAATATGTGATTGATGTATTTATTGTGTAAGACCGGCCAAGTTCCTTAACCTATTACCTTCAAATGACGAATATACTGTTATTGTGCATTGATGTTGATATATGAAATACAAATTGATTTGATGATGAATCCATGATTGAATGTTAATCATGGAAATAAAATATTGGAATTGATGAATATAAGACATGAAAGATGAGTTGATGAATATGAAATATAAGATATGAATTGATATGGTAGTAGACCATATATGTTGAGAACTTGATGTGCGTATGCACCTCGAATATAAATTGTTGGTCAGGTCTCTTATATGTGTTATACTTGTGGTTCTTAGCCGAGGCATACTTATTGAATGTAATGAAACTCACATGCTTGAGTTGATTGGATGAGTGATATTGAAGAATTCCCTAGTGTGGGTAGTTTCGAATTTGAATGATTGGTTGTGCCATTTATGAAGGATGAATTTTATATCCTTTGGCACAAGAACCCTATGTGTTATATGTTATAAGTGATTTGTTGTATCCCTCTAAATTGGGAATTTGAATATGTGATGAGTAATTAAATGTGAAATCGGATATGTGATAAATTGAGGTTGTGTCTCGGTTTTTATGTGTGAAAACCGAGTGAATAATTGAATTGATTTTGACCCACTAGGTGTGATTATCTAGATTGACTTAGCATGATCTTATATGATCAGATGTTGTGGGGAATTGATGTAATTGGACCCTATGGCGGTCTAGGCTCTATATTGTTTTTGTGAGCCATATCTAATTATAATGTGATTTAGAGATGACATGTGTGATTGTAAGTCGGTGAATGGAAATTTGATCATGTCATTACCCCCCCCCATTTTATTTGAAGGGTGTTGTATTGATGATGGAAATCACATAATGATGTTGTACTACGTGAGACGTAGATCTAATTTATGGATTTTGGAGGTGATCTAGGAGGAGAATTCCTAATGTGAAGGCTTATGGTACGATTATGTAGCCTACTTGATAAGAGTGTGGTGAATCTTTAAGGCTCGAATTGATTTATAACCAACAAATATGTAAGTGAGACAAGAATTTTAGGCTATCTGAGCATAGTTTTGGATGGATGAAACCCAAGGATGGGGTATTTACCCTATGATGATTGAAAACTTATGAATGGTACACTGATTGATGGTGAAGTTAATTAAGATTTGATGATTGATATGGCATGATGGATGCCAAATTAATTACAGAATGACAATAAAGCATAAATATGTTAGCTGTGGACTGGTGAGGATTGTCACCGAGTCTTATATGGACTGGTATCACTTGAATATGTGTGACCAATATGAGCAATGAGAATACGAAGTACTGGTCTCGATATGGTCTTACATGCCATAGGCATTATGGCAGCATGCACTTTTGCGCCGACTTTATGTGTTTGTAGTAACCACTACAGGATTGGGACGCTTTCCTGTATGTCAGATACAGCAACACATAGGCCGGGCAGGTGTAGGGATTGTAACTGCTTATGGTGAATGTATTGAGCCTATCTGGTCATACTGAGTATGAACATGTGAGCTCTATTGGGTGAGTTGTAATTGATGATATATGACACACTGGATGTGGAAATTTTGTGTTAGAATGATGAAGTGATGATGAACATGTCTTGATGGACTTTGAGAAGTCCAATGTTATTCTATGGTGTCGTTGAACCTCATTGGTGTGCAGCCTGAAGTATGGCCTTATGGTGTGTATGTCGATGCTGAATTTCAAGGACGAAATTCTTTTTAGGTGGGGTGGATTGTAACACCCCGAATTTTATAAAAATGAATAATTGATGAGAATAAATAATAAATAATTGAATGTGAGTTGATTTGTGTCCCAAAAATATTGGAATAATGAAATTGGGATTTATTAGGGATATTTATGATTTATTGAACTGATATGAGATAAAATTATACCCGATTAGAATATAAGTGTCGGACCAAGTATCTCCGATTGAGATGCCGTTGGTCAGGGCTATTAAGAATATTATTGGGAATCCGAATCTATATTCGGAATAATTTTTGGAATTAGTATTGAGCCCGAACTGAGAGCCTGTTTATTATAAAACGATGAAATTTTAATGTGAAGTAAGACTATTAAAAACGTAAACCCTTCTTCCTTTCTTGCTTCACGCTACTTCTTCTCATCCTCATTATTCTCTTTTCCTCACCTCTTCTTCTTCTTCTCTTCAAAACCCAAAACACAAGGTGGCCTTCCCTTCCTCCACCATTTTTATTTTTATGGAAGCCTGAAAGAGAAGCTTGTGCTGGAACTCCTCCTCCTTCTCCCACTCTATTTTCGTGTGGCTCTTTCCTCTTGTGGAAACTCATGTTGTTTCTTTGGATGAGGTAAGTTCCTCATCATTTTCATGAGTTTTATGCCCTAGATTTTGGGTTCTATGTATTCGGGGGAGTATTTATTGAATAAGGGTTGTTGGGAGAAGCTTTAAATGAGGAAACCCTAAGGTGGGGCGTTGTTATTATGGCATTAATGGTGGGTTATTATATGTGTAAGGAGTTAATACTTGGATGAGTGGAAAATGAATGAGCATTTATGGTGTTGTTGGGTTTTAGTGAGACCCTAACTTTAATAAATTAGGGAAAGTGTAAAATGTGAATAGAGTGTAGGTTTAATCATTATGAGAATGATATTAATGAAAAAAGATGGCTATTTATGGTAATTAATGAGTATTGGTAAATGTTGTTGGGTTTTGATGAAAAACCCTTGCCTTAGGAATTTGAGAAAATGTATATATTGTGACTTGAAGGTTGAATTGGAAGTGAATGGGTGATGTTTGATATATATGTTGTTAGTTATAGTGATGAACAATGATGAACATTATAGATAATCCTTAATGGTGGAATCAATGGTTATATATATTGGTATGATAAGATTGTGACTTGATGAGGTTCTAGACCATTGTGGTGTGCCATTTAAATTTGAATGATTAATTGTGATTATTGAAGGATATGAGGGCTAAGTTGAATATTGAGTAACAATGATGATGTTTGAAGGATTGAGGAGATTTAAGACTACATTATGTAATGGGTAAGATGATGATGCTGTTGGATTAGTTGGTCTTTATGATCTAGAGGATCTTAGCTTTGGGAAAGGAATTCCTGAAGCCTAATACAATTATATAACTTGGTGTTTAGCAAGTCTAGGACTTGGGGTTAAGCTTTATGATAAGCTAGCAAGTGTTTAGAATTATGATGGCTTATTAATTGCATGAATGCATATGTATATTATGTAGATCGTATTTCGGGTGATGTGATGGAGCTTTTGGAGCATTGGAATGATTCGGCTCTTCCCTCAAGGTAGGAGAGGAGTTAACATTCAAATTGCATGAGTAAATTGATAGTGATTATTGTATGTGATGAATACTCATGCTTGCCTTGCAATGTCTATATTTATTGGATTAATGAGAATGGAAAATGGTTGTTTTTGTGGATGATGCAGTGAGATTATGTGATGATTGTTGTGGAAGTATGCATTTGTATATTTGATGTGGATAAGTTTGAGTTTAATGTGAATATTAAGTTTGAAATAGAAATGTATAAGTATGAATATTTGAATAGGATGTATATGCCTTTCATGATGTGTATGAACAGTTGGATATATCCAAATTTGGCTTATAATGAGAAATTTTGAGTGAGAACTCTTAGAACGAGTTAAATGTGCCTCAAATATCGTATATGATGTGTGGGATATGATTTAGTAGGCCTAAAATGTGAAGTCATATGTTGAGTTGTGAGAACTTTCGTTTCCTGCCTCTGTCCTGGTATTCTCGCTCAGGTGAGATGGGATCTCGCTCAGGCGAGAGTCCCCTGCACCAATATTATGGCCTCTGGGCTAATTTCGCCCAGGCGAGGCAGTGTTCTGCTCGAGCGAGTAGAGTGTGTTGTGATCAGGTGAGGTTCTGGACGAATCTCGCTCAAGCGGGCGTGGCTGCGCTTGAGCGAGCAAGGGAGAACATTGATTCTGGAAGAATTCCGCCCGAGTGTGGACTTAGAAAATAATACATGATCTGTGGTGAATTTCCGAGTGAAATTCCATGTGGGCTATGCCAAGGCAGAACCCTCCGAGTGAGGGAGTGGATAAAATTCTGAGTGAGAGGTCTCCCTGTGTGATACTCCAAGCAGTGGAGTTCTGAGTGGAAATTTCTGAGTTCAAAGTAACTCGTTCTGAGTGGAGCCCCTCCATGTGTGTAATTCTGAGTGGGGATACCACCGAGTGAGGACACATGGTGTGTTGTCCAGAAGTATTCTGGAATATCTTCACTCATGTGAAAATGAAAGGAAGTCGATTTTTGAAATGAATTACCGAGTGGAAAACCGAGTGTGGAAAAGACTCGGTCTGGATTATTTTTCCGAGTGGAACCCCGAGTGAGTGTGAAGTTGGTTTTGAAATAATTCACCGAGTGAGGACCGATCAGGTAATGAGTCGGTTGTAGAGTAATTACCGAGCGAAACACCGAGCGAGAGATGACTCAGATTCGAAATTAATTAACCGAGTGAAAGGCTGATTAAGAGATGATTCGGATTTGGAATAAATTGCCGAGTGAAAGGCCAAGTGAAAGACGAGTCGGCTTTGATTGATTTTGCCGAGTAGAAAACCAAGTAGATGAGTTGGTGTTGAGATGAATTTCTGAGTGAACGGTCAATCAAGTGATGAGTCAGTTTTGGAGTAATTAGCCGAGTGATAGACTATGTGAGTGTGAGTCGGCCCTGGAATGATTTGGTTGAATGAATAATGGGTCGGTTTTGAGGGATTCTGTCAAGTTAAAACCCGAGTGACGGGAGTCAGTTTTGGTGGGACTTTGCTGATTGAAAACCCAAGTGTTGGGGAGCCTAGTGGAACGAGTGGGTATATGCTTGGCAGTATGAAGTTGGTCCTGGAAGGATTTAGCTGAGTGAAGGATCAAATGGGAGGAATCGGTTCTAGAACAGGTCCACTGAGTAGAAACCAAGTGTTGGGAAATACGACCTCTGGTCGGATTTCGCTTAAGCGAGTGGACTCCTCGCTCAAGCGAGCGAGTATGGAAATGGTTACTGGAGTAACTTTTCCCAAGCGAGTGACTGGGTGTGTGGTGCTTCGCGCAAGCGAGCATCCTGGAATTTGGTACTGGCTCGATTTCGCCCGAGCGAGATAGGCTCGCTCAAGTGAGACTGGGCCTGATACTTAAAACCCCTCTCTTTGTTCGGGAAAACTTGGGGCGCTCAAGGGAACTGCCCTCATCTCGCTCAAGCGGAAGTGAATCTCGCTTAAGCGAGATACCCAAAACTTGGGATTTTGCTTTTCTTCCCTCAATAGATACCGAGCCCCATTCCCTTATATTATGGGATATCTATGGTGATTTATCTGAGGTAATTATTGATGATATGCCACTATAAGGAATTAAAAATAAACTAATGGATTTGAAATGAATTATTTGTGATGTTTTCACCATTAAAAGTGGAATATGAGGGAATGATGATGAGAATTTAATAAAAGGCTGTAAGCTACATTTTAAGACAATGAGGAGAAATAATGAGAGGAAAGCCCACTAAATGAATGTGTGACAACAGTGATGAATATTACCTAATAATGTAAACCTATTATGGAGGAATACAAGTGTTGACTTGCCACACGATATAAAATAAATAAATGTATTGTGTTGAGATGTAAAGTCAAGAACATGATTGTGTTGGACCTAAGTGTGATTGCCATGTATGTGAATGATGAATATGTCTTGGAACTCCAAGTGTAGAATAATATTATGATTGTTTGCTACGTCTTTTGATATCCATGTGTGGATTACTATAAATGATGTTTGTGGCCATTGAATGCCAATTATATGAATGATATGCCTTGAGGGGCTTGTAAATAATTATATGCTTCTTGAAATTGCCAGATTAAATTATATACCTAATTGAGAAAGTGAGATATCCTTACGAGGTTGTTGAGCATATGCATTATTGCATCTTGCATTCATGGCATGGCATAGCATTGGTATTATGTGGTTGCGATCACAGTGATGAAAGATCCTGTAGGATTCTATGAAGGGAGTACCCCTTGTGAGGCGGGAAACCAACTTGATGATGATATGATATTGTAATGGTGGTTGCGATCACCTGATTATGGAATGTGAAAGGCCCTGCAGGGACCATTGTATAATGATGAGCCAGTGGTTGGGCTCACTTGGTATTTGATATGATAAAGGGCTTGCGAGCACCTATGATGCCCATGGTTGCGATCATGAGGCGGGAGTACCCCTTGCGAGGCGGGAAACCTATGTGAATTGTTGAACGTGGTTGCGATCACGAGAAAGCTCCTTGCGAGGCTGCTATAGGGAGTACCCCTTGCGAGGCAGGAAACCAATGATTATGAATGATTGATTATGGTGGTTGCGATCACCCGTGATATGAAATCGGATCCGTTGCATATGCATTAATCAGTTGACATATGCATTAGCTTTAAGACCATGGCATTTGAGATGGGATGACCACGAGTGATGAGAAACCCCTTGCGAGGAGGTATTTGAGTGAAACCTTAATGAATTAATGATAGTAATGATTATGAATGCCTTTTTTGATAAGTGGCAAAGTGATGGTGTATGTGAATGTGTATGTGTTGTGCTTGTTTATAATATGAATTGCGAATCATGAAGCTTGTATGCCTATTATGATAATGAGATAAGGAATGAATGATAATTTGATGTTTTGATTGCAAAGCACACATGATGTTTGTATGCATATACACATGATCACAATATATATATTATTCGTCATTTTGAATGTATAACTCACTCTCCCATGTGGTCTCCTTTTTAGCCTTGTGATGCAGGTTGCCATGGGATGAGTTCGGATTTTAATTAAAGATTTGGTGAAGGTAAATAGTGGTAGAGGAAGTGCCTTGGCCAGCATCATTTATGGATTCTTGTGTAATGAGTAAATTGTTTATGATGATATAGATGTTTTAATGGATTTGGATATGTATAGGATAATCCTTTGAATTGTGGATGGTGAATATATATGTAGAATGTGAGAGATGATTTGATATGTATTAGAAGGATTAAAATTGAATGATGTTCATTGATGATTGAGATAGTCAGGAGTATATTCCCGAATGTATATAAAATTAGTTATATCTTAGGCATTGTATGCTTATGAAATTAAATGTAAAAGGATGATGGTTGTCTATTAGGCTTATAATATGCCATTGCATGTTAACCTAGCCTTTTCTCATATTGTCATATATGGGACTAGGCGTGTGCCTGGTATACATATTCTTCCGTTGTAAACTCAATTATTTTTGTATACCGTTATGGGCAATTTATCTATCGATCCAGCTTTAGGTTATTTAATCTCACTCTTGGGTTTTCTGTGATTCGGGTCTTGATGTGATCGTGATGATATTTTGAAAACATTTCAAACGTAAAAAATTTATTTGCAATTTTATTAATTATGTCGATTACATCGGGATTCGAGTACAAAAAATCAGGGGTGTTATAATATACACACTTCGCCAATATTTTAGATCAACATCAAATACCACCAAACACACCTCATGGTTTACCCCTACTATAATCTCTTGATTTTATATAATAAAAAGGGGTTTTGGATATTAATGAACTCATAACAATTTCAACATCAAGACATGAGGAAAGCTTATTTTTAGTCTTAAAAATAGTGGGACATGTCACAAATATCACCTATTAGTCCCAATTTGATAACCATAAAAAATTAGGCTCAAAACCTCTTAAATTTGAATTTTATGACGCAGTAGGTATGGTTTTTTATGCCTAATGAGAGTTAAAGAACTCCAATCAATGTGAGACAAATTCTCACACCTCCGTAACACAATTATCTACAACTTTCATGAAGAAGGCGGAGGCCAAAAATGTCATTAAGATGCCCAAACAAGCCAAAAACAGCAAAGAAATTATAACAGTTGGAAAAACAGCATGACAGTGGCCCTAACAGGGCCATGAATCGTTTCCCATATATGGTGAATTGATTCATGCGTCCAAAAGTCCCAAAATTGACAAACAAAGGGGTGTGAATCGATTCCCTTCCCCCTTGAAATGATTCATACGTTCTGGAGGTACCAAGATTCATAAATTAACACAATGAATCGATTTACATAGAAGGAGGAATCGATTCATGCGTGGGAAAGTTAAGAAACAGTGGAAATAGGGAGGTTTGGATCGATTCATTCCCTGGTGTGAATCAATTCACACGTTTTTGCAATTATGAACAGTAAAACCAGAGAGCTTTGAATCAATTCACACACTATTGTGAATCGATTCATGACAGCACAGAGCCTGTTTTATGCAGAAAAGTTACATTTTGGAACTTCTAATCCCCCTAACTCTTTCATATGAATTCCAAAGCCCACCAAATTTTAACATCAACTTATTTATATTATTTGTGACGTATAATCACTGGCCGCACTAACCAATTCTCAAAAATGAGAGACTTATGCGCATAAATGCGTTTTACCCATTTTGACGCACTTTTGTGCAACTCAAGGGCCTATTCTTAATGGAATTGGCCCATTCCAAATCCTACAAGTCATAAACTACCTATATGGGCGATTAGAACTATCACATGCCATCAAAATCATATAAAACTCTATTTGGCTTTATGAGTTCCTCAATTATGCATGATATCACCAACTCAACATCACAATTTTGGACAATCCGTTCATCCATGGATTTCCATCAACAATTGAATCATGTCCATCAAAAGGGACCACTAAACATTCATCATCACCAAAATATATCATTCTCAATAGCCATTAATTTGCCATTTATTTCATTCATCAAATTCCATTCATCTCATCATTTTAATATACATATGGCAAGGCAAGCATGAGTACTATAATATACATAAATCACTAATTATTCTACTCATGCATTTGGAATGTAAACTCCTCTCCTACCTTGAGGGAAAAACCATAATGATTTGCACGCTCTGAATGTTTCGCCACATTGCCCGGAACACCATCTGCATATTTCCACATATACATACATACACTAAATTAATGAGTCATCCCAAGGCATCATCACAAATTCAAGTAATTGACAACAACTTTTAGAGTTCAAAATCAAGTCCTAGACTTGTTTAAAGAACTAATTCACATACTTATGTTAGGCTTCGGGAATTCCTTTCACGAAACCAAGATTCTCTAGATCTAAAAGGGCTAACCATACCCAACAATAACAACATCTCTTTCACCATCACTTAAACTATTATTTGCCATTCAAATTCATCATGATCCTCTCAGCTCCATTCAAAGCCATCATCAATCCACAAATTCAAGTAGCCCATATCATGGCCTAAGGCCTCATCAAATCCTCATTATGTTTATTTCATTTATCCCACTATCAATAACCATCATTCTCATCGTTCAAGCCTTTCCTAACATTATCTCAACTCTTTACACACTAAACAGTTTGGAGTCATTACTTTGTTTTCTTGATTTCACAATCCCCCAACATCAATAATCAATATTACTCATTCTCATGTATATATAATTATTCCAATACCAATAACTCATAATTTTCTCATCAATTTCCCAAAGCCCCAAAATCCTAAATTCTAGGGTTTCCATCAATAACCTAAAATCATCAATTTTAGCCATTTACATGCATCCATAGACTAGCATCAATGTATCCCATTCATTATCAACCACAATGAATCCCCAAGAATTATGCAACCTAGGGTTTTAGTTCTACATACCCTTATTCATCAAAACAACCTCCAATGTCCTATCACAATACCTCAATAACATAAAAACCATAAACAAAAGCTATGGGTGTTCAAGAATCATACCTCTTTCTCCTAGCTCTATGCCAAACAAAAAAATAAGGGAAAGGGAGGAAAAGGAGAACCAAGCTTTTTCCATTCATGCTTCATGAATCCAAGCTTTGATTTTAATTTTGGAAATGGATGGAAGGAGAAGGTGGAAGGGAGAGGGACGGATATGGAGAAGAAGAATGAAGGGAGAAGAAGAAAAAGCAAAGTGAAAGGGAGAAAGAGGGAGAAGTAACGTGAAATATAAGAGAGAAATGAGAGTTTTATTTTAAATTTTGACCCATCATTAAAACTTCTCCATTTTATAATAAATAGAATCTCAGTTCAGGCTCAATACTTAATCTAAAAATTATTCCAATTATATATTCGGATTCCCGATAATATCCTTAACTACCCTGACCAATGGCATCTCAATCGGAGATACTTGGTCCGACACCCATATTTTAACTGGGTATAATTTTAGTTCTTTAAGCCTCAATAAATTATAAATAATCCTCATAAATCTTAACTTAATTATTTCAATATTTTTGGGACACTTATTAACCCATTTATAATTATTTAATATTTATTCCTTATATTTAATCATTTTTATAAAATTCGGGATGTTACATCAATAAATAGTGGGCCTGCCAAAGCAGGGTGCTATCATTTATATTAGTAAGGCGTGATAGAATAATTATAATATCCAAATTGTTTTTATTGGGCCTTAACTTAACTAAGTTTTTAATTGGATCGAAAATAACTTAGATACGTAAGGATTGAGCTTAAACTCATAAGATGAATAAGGGTAAAGAGTTACCCACTCAATCATCCAAGAGTTGCATGAGATGAAATTGGAAATATGTTTCCTACCTAAAATAACCAAGGGTTGGGCGATCGGCCAAAGCTGACTCAACACTAGGCCAAATACGGATCTTGGCCCACTAGAAAAATCTTCCAACGAGATTTTTTTGATTCAGTGAGGGTATTTGTTTTAAATCAAAATAGTGGGAGACAACATATTTATTTAATGACCAAAAGTTAAATATGTTTTAAATAGAAGTGATAGATTTATATGTAATTTGTTTTAGAATAACCATGACAAACCAAATATTGTTTTGTTGCAATCTGTCCTTTGGAAGGACACTCTATCTAGAAAAATTCCTAGGTAGGTATCAAGACTTGAGAATTATCTTTAATAAAGAGGAACAACTGTATGTCATGTTTGGCCGATTTCAATATCATCTATCGTTGGGTATTGAATACCCTATGGAGTCTACATAAACTCTGAGCTGTAAAAGGCAATATGAATATATGGAGATATATGATATGATCATATACATACTCTAAAAGGTGATCAAGAAAGGAAATTGTTTCCAGTTTTAGCCAAATAAGACATTGAAATAATTTTTCTAAAGAGCTTAAAAAAGTTCAAAAGAAAGGGAAGTAATACTTCCGTTACGAGTCATGTTATCGAAGTCAAGTTATTTTACTTCACTGAAATTAGTATCGTATACTTGTAGCAGATCTCATATTTTGAAAGCGGTGGAGAAATCTGTGTAAAATTAAGCAAAATTTGCTACAATGAAGATAAGATCTTCACCCATTGGGCTAGTTAGTGAACTAGACATTATGCATATTGTTTCTTGTTAGACAAGAAAGGTTTTCTTTTATAAAATAACTTTATTTCTTCAAAAGGATGTTGATGCACAATTGAGTAATGGATTCCATATAACACCCCTGATTTTCTGGACCCGAATCTCAATGTAATCAAGATAATAATTAATAAAAATGTGGATAAATTTTTCACATTTGAAATATTTCTAAAACACCTCGACGATTACATTAAGACCCAAACTGCAGAAAATCGAAGAGTGAGATTTAATAGAATATAACTGGATCGATAAATAAATTACCCATAACAGTATATAAAATAATAGAGTTTACAACGAAAGAAGAATGTGTATACCAGGCACACGCCTAGTCCCATATATGAAGATATGACAAGAGGCTCGGTAGAGCATGCAATGGCATATCATAAGCCTAATAGACAACCATCATCTTTTCACATAATTTCATGAACATACAATGCCTAAGATATATATACATATACATATCTATAAGATCATGCAACATACATCTCCGATATCCATTCTCCATAATTGACCACATTCAATTCTATCTTAATATCATGTATCATCAACACTTATACATTCCTAAAATGGGCTACACATCTAACATCATTTTATTCATCAAATGGGTATAAATTCCAACACCCCAAATATTGGCACATCGCCCACTTATGTTATCACTTACATTACATCCATCAATATCATTAATTATCAACGCTATGATACACATTTTACTTCACGACACAATAATGACAATTGCTGCCGACCAAGGCATTCCGTTACCACTATTTACCTTCGCCAAAGCTCTACTTTAAAATAATCCTCATCCCATGATATTCCTACATCAATGCTAAAAATGGACAACATGGGAGAGTGAGTTATACATTTCAAATGACGAATATGAATACAATTGAGATTATATGCATATGCATATTAACATCATGTATGCTTTGCTAGAATCATCAACAATCATCATAATCAATTCATTTCAATAATATACATATTAGGTATTCCTCCATCAAATCATAGCAAAGTAATCACATACACACATCTTTTCTCAATGCCACAACGGGCCAACATCGTTATCATCAACCATAGACAAACAAGCCCTTCATCACATTGGGCCATCACATGCAACGTTATCATATTCAAAATCTTTTCATTGTATTCATATTTTACATGTTGTCTTTTAGGTATTCATTTACCCATCTCATCATCATCACATCTCAATCTCAACCATCATCAATCATCATCACCTTTTGGCATATCACCATGCTATATGGAAATGCTCTTAGGCTAATACATATGCACAATGGAATAACAACAACAAATACAGATCTGACTGTGGGAAAATACACCAAATTGTGGGTCAAGCATGATCACATACCATGCCCCTACTGTAGTAGTAAAATATGTACACATATATTCATAATGCATGCAAAATCATCAAATTTTTACTGGTACCAAACCGCATCGCCCATAATACAACACCTGGCCATTTTCACGGTGACTGTGGTAACAACATAATCAATATATATATAGTGTTGTGGGCCAACCATGATTCTCAACATGGCAGCTGTGGTCCAAAGGACCACCGGGGACACCTGCTCCTCAAGAGCCACCCCCCACAAGGGTCAACCACATGTAGCTCCCCATAGCTCAGCATGGGCAGCTTTGTGACTTACAGACCGAGTCACAGGGGAAACAACAGAAATGCTTGTGCACTGAGCCGCCCTCCCACTGGGCCAACCGGGGGAATCCCCTAATATTTCGACACCGACAGCTATGATATGTCATGGATGCAATGCAATGCAAATCAAATGCACTTCTCACACTGTGTATCCTAAATGCCACTGATTAACCAACATCATCATAATCACCAACACCATCATACACACCCTAA
This sequence comes from Clitoria ternatea, assembly GCA_037962975.1. Lineage (NCBI taxonomy): Eukaryota > Viridiplantae > Streptophyta > Magnoliopsida > Fabales > Fabaceae > Clitoria > Clitoria ternatea. The sequence continues at coordinate 187,911,786 of CM075669.1, forward strand.
TGGACTTTATCATTATTGGTTTCTTAACCATTGTTTTCAAGTTTTATATATGGCATTACATCTTAACAAATTTCATATATATTTCATTTCATACATGCAAGCCAGTGCTTGAAATCAACCACAATGGCCTTACAACATTACACAATATTCCTTAATATTACTACACATTCATTTAGTGGGTTTTTAATTCATTATTCGTTACCACTGTCTCATACACACATATATATATATATATATATATATATATATCGGTGTGGCATTCACAACATTTCATCCTTATATTTCAAATCACATATACAAGATCATGCTTGTATCTCACACAATGGCACATAACAATTCATCAATAATAACGATCATCCCTTACTCAAGAAAATGATCCACAACATCATTCATCATCACGTAATACTAACATCATCTTCGATTCATTGGTTTATAACAATTAATAAGTCATCTATTCATTCTCTCATCGGTCTTATAATTATTCTAGGGTATCTCTCATAACCCCATCACCAAGTTATCTTTATCATTCTGTCATATCCCACTCTTAGTGGTAAGCATATCATAGTAAGTCATCCCCAAGCATATCAATAAGTTTCCAATCTTCACTTTATCATACCATCACCGTACATCTCATATACATTCCTTAAGTATCATATAATGTAGAGGAAAGGGTCCAACATAAGCCCAATTCAAAGAAAATGAAATGAAAATTCAATCTGGGCAACTCGCTCAAGCGAGACCCACACTCGCTTGAGCGAGATCAACATGACTCGCTTGGGCGACCCCTTTTGCGCAAGCAAAATGCTTCCAGCAGTGCCTCCACGTTCACTTGCTCGAGCGACATTCCCTTCGACATGGCCACTCGCTTGAGCGAGTGGAGTCACAGTATCAGACCCCTCGTGCCAGCTCAAGCTCGCTTGAGCGAAAATCGTCCAGTACCTATTTTAGGCTTGCTCGCTTGAGCGAGATCCAATACACCTCACCACTCGCTTAAGCGAGATTTGTCCAGAACCAATCTTCCCTTCTCGGTCGCTCAAGCGCGGCTACACCCGCTTGAGCGAGACTTGCCAAGTGACTGCCTCACCTATGTCATACGCGTCTCGCTTGAGCGAGACCTCTTCTCGCCTTAGCGAGATTGGGCCAGAGGCCAATTTTTTGATGTAAGGGACTCTCGCTTGAGCGAGATCCCATCTCGCTTAAGCGAGATAGCCATTACACGCTCAGTACTTAGCTTTTTCACTCCGCTTTACACATCAATCTCCTTCCATGCATATTTGGCTTAATTCAATACTATACACCCATTACATTTCATCTTTCAGTCCTAATTCCACAAATTATACTTCTCCACTCTTACTCCAAATTATCAACTACATGAGGGAGGTTTTAACCCAAACTTTCTTACAATCACATATGTCATTATGCCTCACTTCATAATTCAAGTAATTTATTTATTCATAGGCTTTCATTAACAATAATTCACGTCCAACCAAGGGACAATCAAGCACTCATCTTCATTTCATATATACATATACATTTTCATGACATTCAATATAAGCCAAGCCATCATTCACCACAACTTCAGTTTAAACATTTAACACATTCATGGAAAGACATTGCGTGAGTTCAACATATACATAATTAACAATTATTCACTCATGCAATTGAAATGTAAACTCTTCTCTTACCTCGAGAGAAGAACCGCAACGTAATTGCATCGATCATTCCACATCATCGTCCGGAATACAATCCTATCAACAAATACACATACACATGCAATCAATAAACCATCACAATGCATTATTTCTTAAAATTCATTGTCAAGTCCTAGACTTGTCTAAACTCCAATTCATACCATTGTGTTAGGCTTCGGGAATTCCTTTCCCAAAACCATGATCCTCTAGATCTTAAAGGGCTAAACAACCTAACAACAACAACACCATGTCCCTTATCCATAAGGCCTCTAATATCACATAAATCATTTAATTTCCATCATAACTCCTTTTAGTTTTTTTTAAGACTTTAATAAATCAATAAACTCTAAATGGAATATATCAAGGTCCTAAACCTCACTGTATCAATTTCCACTCTATTGGTCTATCACTCATAGTCATCTTCCATTATGATCCTCACCTTAAGGAACACCAATGACTTGCTAGCATTATTACAAGATTAATATGGTCATTCATCAAAACCAACTTCAACATACCATAAAACTCATTCTAGAGTGCAATATCATCAATACCCATCATTCTTACTAAAACCCCCAAAATCATCACACTTAGGGTTCCTCTCTAGTTTCACCAACAACAATCAACTCCCATCCATCTCACTAAATCCATGTGAATACAATAATTTCCCATCTATTCCCATCACAAAACCATAAACCAAATCATTCCCCATACCATCCAAGTCTAGGGTTTCACATTTTCATCAATACCCTTCAAGCCTAACATTAATATCGCAAGCCCAAACATTATAAACCACAAATAAAATAACAAAGAGGCAAGAAATCCTCACCTTACCTCCATGCTTCCTCAAAAAATGAAATTGAGAGTGAAGAAGAGGGAGATGACCATTGCAAGCTCCCAAGCTCCAAGAATGCTTCACATTTCCAAGTTTTGTTGTTGATTTTGATGAAAATGTGTATAGAAGGAGGTGGGACACGGTTTGTGGAGAGGATGAGAAGAAGAAAAAGAAGAAGAAGAAGAAGAAAAAGTGAGTATAGAGGAGAAGAAGAGGTCTCCACCGAAAATGAGAGAGGAGAGAGGAATTTTATGTAAATATGGGACATTGTCCAATGGGTAAAGCCATGTATCTTGCCTATTGTCCATTTTGTCATTCAATCCTTTAACCATTGTGTAATAGAGTGTAAAGTGAGCGGAGAGAAAGGAAGAAGAGGACGGTTGAAGTGAGGAGAAGAAAATGGAGTTTTCATTTTCTTTTAATCCAATTTGGTTCATATTTTCCCCATTTCATATCGTACGTCGAGTCCAAATAATTATTTTCTCAACACCAAAAATTATTTCCACTATACCGTCGTAACCACAATAATTTTCTAAGCACTCTAGACCCATCAAACATCTAATTAAGTTAAGTGGGTCCCACATTATTCATTAAATCATCCAGTTCTGCTAAATCTTGATTTACCGATAATTCACCTCTAATGTCTAACAAAATCTCCCATATTTATTTGACCATAATTAATCAATTACTATTATTCAATAAATTTATTTTCCTTCAAATCCGGGATGTTTCAATCCACCCCACCAAAAAGAAACTTCGTCCTCGAAGTTTAACATCGGTACATACCGTAAGGCCACACTTCGGCCACGCATCAACAGGGTCCAATAACATCATGACGTAATATCGGAATTTCCAAAGTCCAGTAGGATATGGTCAATATCATTCTTTTATCCAAGTATAAAACTCCTTATGTCAAAAACGAGTCACCGCTCATCAATTCTCAGTTTATTCATCACCATTTTTGCATTCTAATCCAGTACCTCCGGATAGGTTCAATACATTCACCGTAAGCAGTTACAACTCTACACTTGCCCGGTCTATGCGTTGCTGCATCCGACATACAGGAAGGCGTCCTAATCCTGTAGTGGTTACCACAAACACATGAGATCAGTGCATAAGTGCACGTTGCCACATTGCCTATGGCATGTAGAGACATATCAGGATAAGTACCTTCACGTCTTATCGCTCATATTAGTCACACTTGTCCAAATAATACCAACTCACATGAGACTTAATGACAACTCGCATAAGTCCATCACTCAACATGTTCATGTTACGTCATCACAAAATATAATCCAGTATCAATCACGCCATATAAATCATTAAATATCAATTACTATAACCATGCATTGCTACATTGATAATAATTTTCCAACCATCATAAGGTAATCACCCCACCATTGGACTTCATCTATCCTGAAGTCGTAGTCAAATAACTTAGAAATCATTTGTCTAATTCGAATATTGTTGGCTATAATTCGATTTAAGCCTAATTGATTCATCAAACTCATACCAAGTACACACCCTCTAATTTAAGATAGGGTCCATAATCACATAATAATCTTCCACTCTAGTGGACTTCCTCTTCCATCATAGCCAAAGTCTATATACTAGACATACAATTCACATTGTGTCACATCAGTATGTGGTTTCTATCACCAATATAGCTCCTTTTCAAAACAAAAAAAGAGGTATCCATAGAATTAAACTCCTTTTACCCACTCATGTTTACACATATTACCTCTTCGTCATATCATAATTTCTTATTCAATCTATTGATCATAAGATCAAGGGCATATAATTCAGCCCAACATCGTATCATAAATTTTTCATCATAGCCAATGCTACGTCATACTCCGAATTCACGTCATTATTCATTAAATACCTAGGGGTTCACATTTACATGTCGAATCCAATTACATACCGGCTTTAGCCTCAGCAATTTATCTCATAATCAATTTCACTATGGCTCAATCATTCATATGATTCAATTCTATTATTAAGCTCAAAAAATTCAAGGGTTACCTAGCACCCATTGTGGAATACTTCCACAACACATATAATCATTAAACATGGCTCATAGATACATCGTAGAGCCTAGACCACCATAGGGTCTAATTCCACAAGATTTAATCTATCAAGATCATATTCAGTTATCCGGGGTCACCACACTTAGTGGGTCACAACCAAATTAGCCATTCACTTGGTTCACAAATATAAAATCGAGACATAACCCCCAATCAGGTGCACACACAGGATTTACATGTCACCAATTTATCACTCATTCACATTCCCGATCTAAAGGGTACAACAATTCACTTGCATCATATAATGCAAGTCTCCCGTGCTCAAGGATATAAAATCCATAATCCAAAATAGCACAATCAATCATTTTAATTTATGAATATCCACATTAGGGAATTCCCTTACTATCGTTCATTCAATTAATTTTCAATACATGAGTCATTCACGTCTAATACCCCCTATCTGTAATCAATATACGGCATAGGTTCATCATCAAATCAAATCATACTCAATATATCGTATCCATGATCACACATGGTATAAATTCATCATCAAATCAATTCCTAGTCAATATATCATATCCATGATTACACATGGTACATATTCATCGTCAATTCAAGTCATACTCAACATATCAATATCAAATGCATAATATCAATGCATTCATCATTTGAAGGAAATAGTGTAAGGAACTTGGCCTAACTTACACAAATAACCATATCAAGCACATCAATGGATTTATCCATATGTATTCAATCTTATGAATCAATCAAGATTATCAATAAGCAACTATGCTCCACATAACCTCAATGACAACGACCATACTTTCATAAACAACCATCATATCTTACGAATAATAATTCACAAACATCCTCAACGAGCTATCTTCACAACCCAAAACCAATGATTCACAGGGAATCACCATTGAGGAAATAATGCCCCGATAATCAATTTACAACTCTTAGACAACTAGTCATTCATAATTCATATAGGGCAATCAATACTTAAACATATCGTCATTTCCCTAGATAACTTTCACTCCTTAGTCTATACAAAGTAATTAGATTCCAATAATGAGCATCTTGCTCCACAAATCACCATAAATGTTTTACAATCGAGCAATGGTGCTCCCATCATCCATAATACCATTTTGGCAAAAAGTAATCACAACCTACCAAAATTAATGCCCTCAATATAGAGCAAAATACACTCTCAACTAACAATTGACAATATCATTTCAGAGTAAAATACGCTCTGATACCACATTATAACACCCCTGATTTTCTGGACCCAAATCCCGATGTAATCAAGATAATAATTAATAAAAATGCAGATAAATTTTACGCGTTTGAAATATTTCTAAAACACCTCGACGATTACATCAAAGACCCGAACCGCAGAAAATAACTGGACCGATAAATAAATTGCCCATAACGGTATACAAAATAATAAAGTTTACAGCAGAAGAAGAATATGTATACCGGGCATATGCCTAGTCCCATATATGAAGATATGAGAAGAGACTCGGCAGAGCATGTAATGGCATATCATAAGCCTAATAGACAACCATCATCTTTTCATATAATTTCATAAACATACAATGCTTAAGATATATATACATATACATATCTATAAGATCATGCAACATACATCTCCGATATCCATACTCCATAATTGACCACATTCAATTCTATCTCAATATCATGTATCATTAACACTTATACATTCCTAAAATGGGCTACACATCTAACATCATTTTATTCATCAAATGGGTATAAATTCCAACACCCCAAATATCGGCACATCGCCCACTTATGTTATCACTTACATTACATCTATCAATATCATTAATTATCAACGCTATGATACACATTTTTTTTCATAATACAATAATGAAAATTGCTGCCGGCCAAGGCATTTCGTTACCACTATTTACCTTCACCAAAGCTCTACTTTAAAATAATCCTCATCCCATGATATTTCTGCATCAATGCTAAAAATGGACAACATGGGAGAGTGATTTATACATTTCAAATGATGAATATGAATACAATTAAGATTATGTGCATATGCATATTAACATCATGTATGCTTTGCTAGAATTATCAACAATCATCATAATCTATTCATTTCAACAATATACATATTAGGTATTCATCCATCAACTCATAGCAAAGTAATCACATACACACATCTTTTCTCAATGCCATAACGGGCCAACATCATTATCATCAATCATAGACAAACAAGCCCTTCATCACATTGGGCCATCACATGCAACGTCATCATATTTAATATCTTTTCATTGTATTCATATTTTACATGTTGTCTTTTAGGTATTTATTTACCCATCTCATCATCATCACATCTCAATCTCAACTATCATCAATCATCATCACCTTTTGGCATATCACCATGCTATATGCAAATGCTCTTAGGCTAATGCATATGTACAATGGAATAACAACAACAAATGGGGATCCGACAGTGGAAAAATACACCAAATTATGGGTCAAGCATGATCACATATCATGCCCCTACTGTAGTAGTAAAATGTGTACACATATATTCATAATGCATGTAAAATCACCAAATTTTTATTGGTACCCAACCGCATCACCCATAATACAACACCTGGCCATTTTCACGGTGACCGTGGTAACAACATAATCAATATATATATAGTGTTGTGGGCCAACCATGATTCTCAATATGGCAGCTGTGATCCAAAGGACCACCGGGGACACCTGCTTCTCGAGAGCTACCCCCCACAAGGGTCAACCATATGTAGCTCCCCATAGCTCAGCATGGGCAACTTCGTGACTTACACACTGAGTCACGGGGGAAACAACAGAAATGCTCGTGCACTGAGCCGCCCTCCCACTGGGCCAACCGGGGGAATCCCCTAATATTCCAACACCGACAGCTATGATATACCATGGATGCAATGCAATGCAAATCAAATGCACTTCTCACACTGTGCATCCTAAATGCCACTGATCAACCAACATCATCATAATCACCAACACCACCATACACACCCTAATGGACTTTATCATTATTGGTTTCTTAACCATTGTTTTTGAGTTTTATATATGGCATTACGTCTCAACATATTTCATATATATTTCATTTCATACATGCAAGCCAGTGCTTGAAATCAACCACAATGGCCTTACAACATTACACAATATTCCTTAATATTACTACACATTCATTTAGTGGGTTTTTAATTCATTATTCATTACCACTGTCTCATACACACACACATATATATATATATCGGTGTGGCATTCACAACATTTCATCATTATATTTCAAATCACATATACAAGATCATGCTTGTATCTCACACAATGGCACATAACAATTCATCAATAATAACGATCATCCCTTACTCAAGAAAATGATCCACAACATCATTCATCATCACACAATACTGATATCATCTTCGATTCATCGGTTTATAACAATTAATAAGTCATCTATTCATTCTCTCAGCGGTTTATAATTATTCTAGGGTATCTCTCATAACCCCATCACCAAGTTATCTTTATCATTCTGTCATATCCCACTCTTAGTGGTAAGCATATCATAGTTAATTCATCCCCAAGCATATCAATAAGTTTCCAATCTTCACTTTATCATACCATCACCATACATCTCATATACATTCCTCAAGTATCATATAATGCAGAGGAAAGGGTCCAACATAAGCCCAATTCAAAGAAAATGAAATGAAAATTCAATCTGGGCAACTCGCTTAAGCGAGACCCACACTCGCTTGAGCGAGATCAACATGACTCGCTTGGGTAACCCCTTTCGCGCAAGAAAAATACTTCCAGCAGTGCCTCCATGTTCACTCGCTCGAGCGACATTCCCTTCTACATGGCCACTCGCTTGAGCGAGTGGAGTCACAGTATCAAATCCCTCGTGCCAACTTAAGCGACTCATGCTCGCTTGAGCAAAAATTATCTAGTACCTATTTTAGGCTTGCTCATGTAACATCCCGATTTTTAATTTAATTACCGATTGAGACTAAGCCATTAATTAAGGATTAACTACAGAATTGGGATTAATGAATAATTAAACTAATTGCTGATTGGTTAGAAAATGATTGAATAAATAATGATAAAAATAATAATAATGCCAGGCGAAAGGACGCATGTGTCCCTGAGGGTATAAGACAACTTCAGCTCCCTCTTTCCTTCATTAATTCACGTTGGACAGCTCTTCTTGTACGTGTGTCTGGTCTCTTCTTTCCATGTTTTCTCTTCTCCACTCTCATTCGCGTTAAACAGTGAGAGAGTCAAGAGCTTTCTGGGAGGGACATCAACGCGGCCCTGTTCCACTCCCTGTCCTCTTCTTCCTCTCTGTCGCCTTCTTCCCCCTCCTTCTTCTTCCACTTGGAGCTGTTAGTGTCCCAGTTGGAAGGCTGTACGGGGAAGTGCCTTGGAGCCGTGGGGGAGACGAACCCGTTGGAGGAAAGAACAACTCTGGTCCAGGATCAACGCTGAGTTCGAAGGCTGGTGGAGGAGGAGTAACAGAAGGGCGATCGGTCAGCATTGTAACTCGAGGAGTCTCTGAACCCCGATAGTAGGTAGGGGGCGCTTTGCATGTTAAGTGTATGGTTTATGACCGGGTCCCGGGTGCTTGCTTTAATGTGATATGTTGTGTGAAAGGTGTAGATCGATGTGTTGTGATTGAGTGATTGTGCATGCAACTCCCGGATTGGTGGTATCTGTGAAGGGTTGAGGGTTGTGTAACTCCGTCCTTGAGTGCTTGTTAATATGTCTATGATGCATGTTGTTGAATTATGAGACTGCTGAGTGAATACATATGTGCATTACCATTATTCCCGAATGCATGAGATGTGAATTGATACGTGATTTCCATTTTGAATGTTGTGTTGAAATGCATGCTGAATCCGTTAAAATGTCGAGTGGATGTGCTGTAATGTGGTTACCTTGGTTTGCTTGTTGTGAGTTACTATGATTGATGCGTGTGATGCTGTAATGGAAATGTGGGATTCCGAATGAATCTGAATGCTGTGTGGGGGATCGGTTGTGACTCATTGAGGGCTGTGTGAGACGCGCCTGGTAAGCTTGGATGCTTGTTGTGGAATTGCATGAGATTGCATATATGAGATGACTCCCAGATTCCTGACCAGTTCTATGAGGACCCGTGGTAGCCGACGGAGCTAGAGCTGGGTCTCGAGACGTCACGGGGTGATCGGTGCCACACGGAAAGGGCTAGTGGACGGGGGTTCGGAAAGGCATTTGGAGTCGTATAAGATGATTTTTCAGTCAGATTCCTGACCAGTTCCATGAGGACCCGTGGTAGCCGACGGAGCTAGAGCTGGGTTTCGAGACGTCACGGGGTGACCGGTGCCACACGAAAAGGGCTAGTGGACGAGGGGCAGGGGAGGAATCTGCACTGAAATCACTGTTTGAGTCGGATCCGCATGCATGAGTGTATGAGCATTGTTATTGAGATTATTATGATTTGCATGGATTGAATGATTTGAGTGAATTCCGACTGAACGATGTCGTATGAGTGAATTTTGACTGAATGAATATGCATGTATTGATGCTGTTGCTGAGTGCAGTGTGATGCTATGATTGAGAATGTATGTTATTGTGCGAATTCTGATTGGATGACGTGGTCTGACTCTTATATTAATTGGCAATATATATATATATATCGTTATGGATTGAACCCGGTAAATTATATAATTGAAGATTGAGGTAAAATCCGAGTCAATAGCTGTCATTTTATATGTAGAAGCTCACCCTTACACCATTTTCAGTGTGTGTAGGTTGGACTCTGAAGTGATGACAAGGCCTCAAGTCCGAGTGAGGTGCACTCCGACTGTTAAGTGCTTATTTTGTATTTGTCATGTTTCGTCAGTTGTAGCCTTGGCCGGCTCATAATAACAGTGTTGTATAACGAATATGAATATATATATATATATAAGTAATCTAAGCTATTGTGACCCGAGTGCATGTTTATATACGTATATAGTTTACGTTGATAGCTTGTGTCTGCATCGGATAACAGGTGCGGAGGAATGAATGATGTTAAGGTACTGGATATTCCGAGTGCATGATTATGTATGTACATATATGTTGTATACGGGTGATTTGTGTCTGGGTAGACTGAGAGGTGTTGATGGATGGAATATTGCTTAGTTAATGATTTTCCGAGTAGACGTAATTGAGGGAGTCAACTCCGAGTGGGGCTGCAATTGGCTATGCCTTCTTGTCCGAGTGATGATACTTAAATGGTTTCTGAGTAAAATATCTTAGATGGACCTATACTGTGTAAGATCTAATGGGAGAATCCCCGAGTGATATTGAGAACGGTCATTATCGAGTGAAAAATATAAGTAAAACCCGAGTGAGGAAGAGTTGTATTCCCGAGTGAAAACCTTGAGTGATCCTCTCCCGAGAGAAGAGTTAGTGTAGTGGGTTAGAGAGGAATGAATTCTAAGTGTATGATATCTAAAACCCGAGTGAACCTGGCTGAGACATTCCGAGCGATGAATGATTATGGGACCCCTTCTAAGCGAAGGAGGGTCTACGTGTTCTCCGAGTGAGAAGTGTAAATATACCGAGTGATGAGTGTATAAGGGAATTCCGTTTGCACCCAAGTTTGATGTATACCGAGTGGGATAACCCACATTTTCCCGAGTAGATTATTGCGTGGCCTTGTGTATAAAGACATAAGGGGCTAAGTTATGGGACGTAAGTGTATTATGGTTATCTCCGAGCGATTGAGACCCCCCTGACTCCGAGTGATGGATGTTGATACTGAGCAATGGGAATTACCGAGTGTGTTGCTCGCCTCAGCGACTAAGGTGTTCGCCCCAGCGAGTGGGTGTTGCTGGAAGGCTCTCGTTTTGATTTCGCTTGAGTGTTGTTGCTCTTCCGCTCGGTTGTTTCTAACTGGTTTCTTTCACTGCTTTCCTTTCCCCTTCTCCTGGTCTCTCGGTTTAGTTTTTCCTTTCTCTGGTCGGCTTTTTGCCTCTCTGCCCTTACGCTGTTTGCTAATTACTCCAACCATTACCTTGGGTCAGATTATGAATGTTTGGCCGACTTTTATTTTACTTCCTTGCCTTCTTTTCCTTCTCTTCTTAGACCTGGTACCATTGGTTTATTTTTGGAAAATTTTCCCTGTTTTGGGTCTTATCTATTTATTAAATTAGGGTGTTACAGCTCACTTGAGCGAGATCCAATACACCTCACCACTCGCTTAAGCGAGATTTGTCCAGAACCAATCTTCCCTTCTCCGTCGCTCAAGCGCGGCCACGCCCGCTTGAGCGAGACTTGTCAAGTGGCTGCCTCACCTATGTCGTACGCGTCTCGCTTGAGCGAGACCTCTTCTCACCTTAGCGAGATTGGGCCAGAGGCCAATTTTTTGATGTAAGGGACTCTCGCTTGAGCGAGATCTCATTTCGCTTAAGCGAGATAGCCATTACACACTCAGTACTTAGCTTTTTCACTCTGCTTGACACATCAATCTCCTTCCATGCATATTTGGCCTCATTCAATACTATACACCCATTACATTTCATCTTTCAGTCCTAATTCCACAAATTATACTTCTCCACTCTTACTCCAAATTATCAACTACATGAGGGAGGTTTTAACCTAAACTTTCTTACCATCACATATGTCATTGTGCCTAATTTCATAACATCACTTCACAATTCAAGTAATTTATTTATTCATAGGCTTTCATTAACAATAATTCACGTCCAACCAAGGGACAATCAAGCACTCATCTTCATTTCATATATACATATACATTTTTATGACATTCAATATAAGCCAAGCCATCATTCACCACAACTTCAGTTTAAACATTTAACACATTCATGGCAAGATATTGCATGAGTTCAACATATACATAATTAACAATTATTCACTCATGCAATTGAAATGTAAACTGTTCTTCTACCTCGAGAGAAGAACTACAACACAATTGCATCGATCATTCCGCATCAGCATCCGGAATACAATCCTATCAACAAATACACATACACATGCAATCAATAAACCATCACAATACATCATTTCTTAAAATTCATTGTCAAGTCCTAGACTTGTCTAAACTCCAATTCATACCATTGTGTTAGGCTTCAGGAATTCCTTTCCCAAAACCATGATCCTCTAGATCTTAAAGGGCTAAACAACCTAACAACAACAACACCATGACCCTTATCCATAAGGCCTTCAATATCACATAAATCATCTAATTGCCATCATAACTCCTTTTAGTTTCTTTTTAAGACCTTCATAAATCAATAAACTCTAAATGGCATATATCAAGGTCCTAAACCTCATTATATCAATTTCCACTCTATTGGTCTATCACTCATAGTCATCTTCTATTATGATCCTCATCTTAAGGAACACCAATGACTTGCTAGCATTATTACAAGATTAATATGGTCATTCATCAAAACCAACTTCAACATAACACAAAACGCATTCTAGAGTGCAATATCATTAATACCCATCATTCTTACTAAAACCCCCAAAATCATCACACTTAGGGTTCATCTCTAGTTTCACTAATAACAATCAACTCCTATCCATCTCACTAAATCCATGTGAATACAATAATTTCCCATCTACTCTCAACACAAAACCATAAACCAAATTATTCCCCATACCATCCAAGTCTAGGGTTTCACATTTTCATCAATACCCTTCAAGCCTAACATTAATATCGCAAGCCTAAACATCATAAACCACAAATGAAATAACAAGGAAGCAAGAAATCCTCACCTCATCTCCATGTTTCCTCAAAAAATGAAATTGAGAGTGAAGAAGAGGGAGATGACCATTGCAAGCTCCCAAGCTCCAAGAATGCTTCATATTTCCAAGTTTTGTTGTTGATTTTGATGAAAATAGGTATAGAAAAGGGTGGGACACGGTTTGTGGAAAGGAGGAGAAGAAGAAGAAAAAGAAGAAAAAGTTAGTATAGAGGAGAAGAAGAGGTATCCACCGAAAATGAGAGAGAAGAGAGGAATTTTGTGTGAATATGGGACATTATCCAATGGGTAAAGCCATAAATCTTGCCTATTGTCCATTTTGTCATTCAATCCTTTAACCATTGTGTAATAGAGTGTAAAGTGAGTGGAGAGAGAGGGAGAAGAGGACGGTTGAAGTGAGGAGAAGAAAAGGGAGTTTTCATTTTCTTTTAATACAATTTGGTTCGTATTTTCCCCGTTTCATATCCTACGTCGAGTCCAAATAATTATTTTCTCAACACCAAAAATTATTTCTACTATACCGTCGTAACCACAATAATTTTCTAAGCACTCTAGACCCATCAAACATCTAATTAAGTCAAGTGGGTCCCACATTATTTGTTAAATCATCCGGTTCTGGTAAATCTTGATTTACCGATAATTCACTTCTAATGTCTAACAAAATCTCCCATATTTATTTGACCATAATTAATCAATTACCATTATTCAATAAATTTATTTTCCCTGAAATCCGGGATGTTACATTCCATATTCTAAATCTCAAAATACCCATCTATAACATAACTGTCAATGTAGGTTAAAGTAAGTGATTTTGAACTTTACTTACATGGTATTGTCTCCCAAGGCAAATGAATGAGAAACACATTTCTAAATACCATTAATGTGCTTATCTAGACTCTTTTGATTTTGGAATCAATTAAGACGTGTAAATCTTATTTATTGGAGAGATAGTTAAGACCTCATTCATTGAAAAGTGAAAGATAAGTAATCTATTATCTAATACATAATGATGTATGTGGGCCTATTGGAATAATAACTAGATATATTTTTTAATACTTTGACATACTAATTGAAAAGTCAATGAGTATGGATTTATGTAACATAAGTTAGAAAGTCTTTGAAAAGTTCAAAGAATTTATAATGAAGTAAAAACCAAATTGGCAAGACAATTAAAGCTCTTGATTAGATCAAGATAGCAAATAATTTGAGCTACAAGTTTGATAACTATCTAATAGAGTGAGAGATTACCTCTTAACTCATTCCTTAGGGAATGCCACAATAGCATCTCTAAAGGAAAAGTCAAACTTTGTTGGACATAGTTTGATTATTGATTATTATCAAACATTTCTAACTCCTTCAATGTTCCTTTATTGACAAAATTTCCACACTTAACCACGTTCCCTCTTAGACTTTCTTCAAGAAACCATATATGATATGGATTAGGAAGAAACATAGTATGTCTTTAAAAATGATTTGGAACTATGATGCTTCTATAGAGCATCCAACTCTGACAACGTCAAGTCCAAATTGGATAAATGTATTTTGTGAGATACCCAAAGAAAGCTAAGGGTTATTGTAACACCCTAAATTTTAAAATGAAGGATTAATCAAGGAAATAATTATTAAATAATTGTATGTGGGATATTTAATCTCCCAAAATATTGGAAGTAATTCAATTAAGATTTTTGGGGACTACTCATAATTTATTGGAGCTGAATAGGCTGAAATTAAGCCTGATTAAAATAAGGGTGTCAGACCAAGTATCTCTGATGGAGATGATATTGGTCAGGGCTATCAAGAACATTATTGGGAGTCCGAATATGTATTCAGAATAATTTTTAGATAAAGTATTAGACCCGAACAAAGATCCTGTTTGTGGTAAAATGATAAAATATTAATATGAGGAATAAAATTAAAGCCAAAAGCCTTCTTTTTCTCTTCTCCTTCTCGTTGGCTTGCTGACCCTTTTGGAAAAACACTTATTCTTCTTCTCCTACTTCCCTCCTCTCTTCTTCTCTCCTAAAACCCTAGCAAAAGTGTAACCCATTTCATTCCTCTATTCCCACTTGAGAAAGCTTGAAGGAAGCCATTGGAGCTTGGATTCTCTTCTCTTCTTTCTCCATTTTTGTTTGGCCTCTCTTTCCCTTGGCTCCATTTTTGTTTTTGGGGTGAGGTAAGCTTTTCTCACCATTTTTGATGAATTTAATCCCTTGGTTATGAGTTATTATAGCTCGAGGGAGTAATGTAGATGAATGGGGGTTGGTGAAGAGCCATAAATGTGAAGACATTAATATGGGTTATCATAAATGCAAGCTTTGATGGTAAGAAATGAAGTAGATGAATTTATTATTGGAATGAGATGAAGATTTATGATGCATTATGAGTATTGTTGAGTTTAGTGAAAACCCTACTTTGAAGATTTGGGGAAAATGATAAATGTAGTTAGGTAATGTATTGGAGGGTAAATACAAGCCATTGAGAGTATGGATAGTGATACATGATGTATTGTGGATGTTAGGCTAAAGTTGTTTTGTAGCCTTTAAACATAATGAATGAGGCTTGATGGGAAGGAATTCCCGAAGCCTAATAAATAAAGAAAATGATGTCTATAACATGTCTTATACATGTTATGAAATTGTAGATATGATTATGGTTAATTAAAGTTGAATTTGTGTCTTGAATAGTTGATTGATTGGGATTTTACATGTATGTTAATGTAGGATCCATTCCAAACAATGAGACGGGTACATCGTATCAATCAAAATTCTTCTGTTGAGGTAGGAGAAGAGTCTTTATGTTCTAAATGCATGAAATGAATAGTATTTGATTGTCATATGTGACAATATGCATGTTTGCCTTGCTTGTAATATTATGAAGAATTATAATGTGTGTATGATGTTGGTGATGTATTTTTGGCAACATGCATTGATGCTTTAGAATAATTGTGCTATCCTATATGGTGGTGTGGATTGTTGGCAATTTGGTGCCTTGAATATAGTGTTATACTTATGTCCACCATAAATGTGAAATAAATATAGTTGATGTTTGTTCGAGAATGGGTGTGAATGAATCGCATACCTTGATTGATAGTGAAAGATTAATGTCGTTGTGTTTGATGATGGAATTGAATTATGCTAATGAGAACTATTGAGAATGCCACATGAAAATTTAAACTAATGATAATAACCAACAATAATAAATCCATTAAAAGCCTTGAGGTGATGTTGGTGATGATGATAATGATTAATGAGTGGCATGAATAGGATGCATAGAGTGAGAAATGCATACGATTGGCATTTGCATCCATAGCATACTGCATAGCCATCGATGTTGGAACGTTAGGGGAGTTCCCTCGGCCGACCCAGTGGGAGGGTGGCTCGGTGCACGAGTAAGATTTTATTTTCCCATGTGACTTGGTGTGTAAGTCACGAAGCCGCCCATGTATTGCTACAGGGAGATACATGTGGCCGACCCTTGTGGGGGTGACTCTTGATGAGCATGTGACCCCGATGGTCCTTTGGATCACAGCCGCCATGGGTTGAGTCATGGCTGGACCGCAACACCATATGTTGAATATGTGTTACCGCAGTCATGGTGAAAATAACCAGGTGTTGCAAAATGGGCGATGCGGTTTGGTACCAGTAAAAGATTAATGAAATGCATGAAATTGGATGATAAATGTATACATTTTACTACTACAGTAGGGGTATGGTTAGATGATCATACTTGAATCCCACAATCGGTGTTTATATTCCCACAGTCAGATCTGCAATTGTTAAAATAATCCATTATGCATATGCATTAGCTTAAGAGCATTTGCATATAGCAAGGAAGTATGCCAAAGGTGATGAGATGTGATGATGGTTATGTTGCGGGTGAGAAAATGTATTAAGACGACATAAAAGATGTGAATACCAAATAGTAAATTGAATAATATGATAAGGTGTGTAATAATCTAATTTATGTAAGGACTTGATTATGTGTATGCTCATATACTTTGCTTGATTCCAAATATTGATTGTGATATATGAATGATAGTACTATAATGATGAATGATATGTGTATGCAAAGTATATATGTTTTGAAGCATATGCACATGATCACATGGTATTCATATTCATTCTTTTGGAATATATGACTCACTCTTCCATGTTGTCTACTTTTTAGACTTGTGATGTAAAGCGCTCATGGGTGGAGTGAATATTTTGAAGTAATTTTGATGAAGAAGGTAAATAGGTGTATAGGAAGCGCCTTGGCTGGTAAAATCTAGATTTTTGTATAGCATATAGAATACATGTATGCTTATTTTGTCATCTAGATTGTAGTTTGATGATTTTGAGGGTCATGTACAAAAATTGGACCTTGGTGTGTATGACCAATTTTCATTAATGACCTAAATGATGTAAGATGATGAATTATGATGCTTGTTGAAGATAAATTCTATGAATCAATGATGTGTTTCATAACTTGTAGCATTTTATGAAGTTTAAGAGAAAGTGATTTCAAATGTCATGCATTAGGTGGGTGAGAATTGATTTTGATGTGTATAAATAATTGGATGAGCCTTTAAATGCATGATGGAATGTATCTAATACATTAGTATAGTCCAAAATGACATAAAATGAGATTTGGTATGCTAAGTTGTGTGAAATCTTACATGTTTTCCTTTGTACTGCAAAACTCGCTCAAGTGAGTGTGAATCTCGCTTAAGCGAGATCCTCTTGTATTAGTGGTATGGCCACTGGCCATATTTCGCTCAGGCGAAAAGGCTCTCGCCCGAGCGAGAGCAAGGTGGAGAGCTACTGGACCTTTTTTTCTCAAGTGAAATGGCCAGTGTATGGCAATTCACTCAAGCGAGCGAGGAAAAAATTGATTCTGGGAGGTTTTCGCTCAGGTGGGCCTAGCCTCGCTTGAGCGAAATATGGACAGTGAGGTTCTGTCCCATTTTCGCTCAAGCGGGCATGCCTCGCCTAAGCGAAATATGTCCCTGATGCTTCTAGAGTGATCTCGCTCAAGCGAAGCGAAGCTCGCTCAAGCGAGATTGGCACCTGATGCTTTTCTCTTCTTCGCTCAAGCGTGCTTGCTTGTTCCACCCAAGTCTGGGCCACTGAACTCGCTCAACTGAGTGGGGCATCCGCTTGAGTGAGATGCCCCTGATCCTCCCAAATGCCTTTATTTTAACTATTTTGACTCTCCTTGCCTCAAATCTTCTTCTTGCATCATCTTAATAATACCTTTGACATATTATAAAATTATTAAACCTCATGATGCCTAATTTCTTGAACCCAATCATACAACATCAAATTAAATGATTATTTCCGTTGTTTTTAATTAAAAAATTTTATTTATCATTTTCGACTCACCTTCTCATATCTCCATATATGAGATAGGTTTTCCTTAGATCCAGGGTGTTGATTAAGACTTCAGCACGTTATTACTGTATTAAATAATGACTTGTAAAATGCAAAAAATTTACCCCCAATTTTTGGGCGCCACAGTTATCATTTCTACAATCCATATGAAAACAAAAAGGCTTATTGCTTAGAATGTTATATTCTTGAATAAGAGTACATCTCTTAAAGAATCAATGGGAGGATAGTAGAACTTGAAGAAATTCAAGTATCACAAAGCATTCAAAAGTCAAGGATGGACTTGAAGCAGAAATCATAAAGTGTTGTGGCATTATTAGCTCTGGTAGAACAAGACTTGCGTAAGATCAAATAGGATATGTTACCAAATCTGAAAGATATGGATATCTTATAAATCAAGAAGGAGGCATATTTCTAATTGACCAAGCTTCTTATGAAGAGGCCAATGCAAGTTTAGATTCTAAGACATGGCATAAGACCATGGGATTTGAAATGGGCTTCATGTACATTAGTAAGGTTATACCTTGGTTGATGCACCCAAAGGGTAAAACCTATATGATGCAAGTAGGTTTTTCAAAAGGAAACCTAAACATGGATGGTAATAAGAGTACCTTTAAAAGCAAGATTGACAAAATTCAATTAGCTTAAAAACCATTTAGATCCTGCTTGTTGTAGCAGTATACCACCATTATGAGATATAATAGATAGATGTCAAGATGGAAATCATCTTGAGGATGTGTATATGATACAACCTAAAGGCCTTTTATGCCTGAAACATCTAGGAAGGTATGTGAACTACAAATGTTCTATTTATGGACTAAAGCAAGCTTTTAGAAGCTAGAATCTTTATTAAAGAATGAAGATAAATCTTGTGACTATAAAAGGGTTAGTAACTACACAATTATAGTTCTAGTATTACATGTAGAAGACATGCTTCTTCTAGAACTAATATTCTCATTCTATAATCAAGAACATCCTTAAACACTTAAGAAGGACTAAGGATTTGATCTTCATAAATGAAAGATAATATCGTTGTAAAGGTTACATTGATGCCAATCTTTTGATTAATTTGAAAGACTTAAGATTGCAATCAAAATATATGTTTTGTCAAGATGGTTACGATCTTAAAAGGTTCAAAGCAAGAAACAGTCATTGGGCCTACTAACAAATCTAAGTATTTTGCTATGATAAATTATAAAAGAAGTCAATTTATATTTAATCATTCCAAATGTTTTGTACCCTATGAGTTTTCAGTGTGATGACAAAGGTACCACAAAACAATATAAGGAAGTGGATTAATCCAAGCATATACTTAAATAGTTCCATCTTTGGAAGATGTGAAAATATGCAATGTGCATACCAACAAAATTGTTGGGAACCCACTAGTAAAGCTGTTTGCATAACAAAAGCATGAAGGCATTGTAGACATCATTGGGCATTAACCTTATCGACTCTAAGTGCAAGTGGGAGATTGTTGGACACATGCACTAAGAGCCTATATAGGACGCATCATTCTGAATAAGGTATTTTTTTGTTAAATAGTTTAACAGCCTTTATTTATCATTGGAGTAATAGGTTATATGAGAGTGATTCTTGTAAGACCTCATGAGTGATTCTTGAAAATTGACAATTTGTAAACAAGGTTCTAGAATTTACAAGTATTGAAAAAAATATTTAAGAATTCATAATACTCTTAAAAGTCTCAAGAATGAAACTTTCATGGGTTACTATGAAGTATGTATATAAAATGTGGAGTTGTGAACATCACAAAAAGATTAGTAAGATGTTGATGAGTTTCTACACTTATTTAATGTAGGCTTTAACCATTCTTGCGAAGAGGGACCATCCAACTCCTCTAACCCGTCAGAGTACTTCTCTTGAGGTAGGAGAAGAGTTTCTTTTCTAAATGCATGGCCTTGATATTGATAGTGTATATATATGTGATGTATAATTGTATATTGGCCTTGGTTGCTTCTATTGTGGCTATGTGTGATGAATGTGTAAAGTAGGACTCTTGAATGACATTGGTGGTAAATTGATGTTTGTGATGGTGACATACCTTGATGTGTCTTCTTTGTTTATATATGATAATGAAGTGGGGTTATGTGATAACTTGAGACCATTATGTGTATTTTTGCATCTCATGACATGCATAACATATCTCATGGGTGATAAATAATGATCTTGCGTTGATCTTGAGAATAACAACCTTGCGTTGGTTGATTTTATAAACGAATATGCGTGGTCGTAGTGGATATCATGTGACATGTATTATTGATCTTGCGTTGATCTTGAGAAAGAAACCTTGTGTTGGTTTTATATATTAAACAACTATGCGTGGTTTTAAGTCACATGGGTGAAATATGTACATGAAGAGAAAATGAAAATTATACAAGTTGGTCTTATTGCAAATGCATGAATTGTTGGATAGCATATGCATTAATTGTGAATACATAACATTTGAACTTGAGTGCCCATAGTGATTATGACTCATGAATGTCTTGAATTGAGAAACATTGTTGGTGTTGTTGGCTAATGGGAAAGTGTAGTGATGACTATTGTTGGTGACATGAGATTTATACTTAAGACTCTTTGGCATGAGTTGGTATTTATGGTATATAATATATGCATTGATTGTCAAATTTTGGTCTATATGTTGTATCAATGAGATAGGATATATTGAAGAAAAATATGTATGATTGCTTCACTATGCATGACTTATCATAATAATTGCTCATCATTGAGAAAATATACTTATTCTCCATGTTGTCCATTTTAGCCTTGTGATGTAGGTCGAGATGGTGGAGAGGTCTACTTTTTATGGAGGCAGCTCGGTGTGAAGAGGGTGTCTCTTTTGCCTTGACCGGCATACTTCTTTTTGAACATGTTGATTTAAATTCTTTATAGAATTTGAGGTGTATAGGCATTATTTTGTATAGCTTGACTATTGATGTATATGCCTAAGTTTTTGAAACTCCGAATGAGTTTTTTAGATTAATTGTTGGTATATTTGGATTTAGAGATTGAGTTACGAACTTGTCGGTATATTAGAGGTTGATGATCATGAATTTTTATGAATGAGGAATTATGCATGAGAGTTGATATTATGTCACAAAAATTGTGCATGTTACATAGAAGTAGTTATGGAGTGGATTTATGAAGCTTTGTTTATGTTAGTGTAAATACTGAATTTTTATCACATAATTGGTGCAAGGCATGTAGGAAGAGATAATATGATGTATACCTCCTAGTTATGAGTATATTAAGAGGCCTAGTTTATAAGAAGCAAAGATTGATGTTTTATTAGTATGTATGTATGGTATTGTTACCTAATTAGGCTCTTGGAAAAGCTTTGATATGGATGTTCATGATCATGGATTTTTAGACTTGAATATGTAGGACTATGGGTAAGTACCTTGAATTTGAAGGATTAATGACCAATATGAGAATTTGAGGAATTGGTGCATGACAAACTCATATATACATTGATGAAGTTAATTAGGTACTTGCCTAACTTTCACCTTCTTATATCTTCACATATGAGTTGGTTTCTAACTAGATCTAGGGTAGTTATTATAAGTCTTGAAATGTGGTGTGCCTTAATTAAGTGATGAAATAAACGCGAAAAATTTCTCCTACTTTTTATCAATTAGAAGTAGATAACTATAATATCAAATAACGGATTTAGGGCACCACATTGGGTGGTATCAGAGCATAACATGCTTTGTTGGGATGATTGTCAATATAATTGCACTTGTGATGTGTGCATGGTGATTAATGATTGATTTTGATAGGTCTGGCCAAGCTCTCTTCACACTAATCCTTCTCAATGATGAATTATTATGTTTATGCATATATGCATGATATTTTTATTTGAAAGCATGCCTTGGATTGATATTACCCTATTGCTTTTGATAAGTTGCATAGTAAGGAGTTGAGGCTTAATTATAAGATAAATTACTATAGTATGTGACTAACTCACTAATGTTAGTTGGTCTTGATGTTGTGGATATAGATTTTGAGAGTTAGAGATGGCTCGTCGTCACCCTGATCAAGATGATTCCATTGCTCGTGCCTTGAACCGTTTTGCTGACATCCTCGTGAGAGGCAGGGCAACGGTGGGCAAGCCCCTCTGGTAGCTCAAGGTACTTCTAGCCTTGACAAATTTCTGAAGAGGAAGCCTTCAGAGTTCCATGGCGGGTTTAGACCCAAACAAGCCTTCTTTTGGGTCTGTGATGTGGAGTGAATCTTTGATAGCTTCGAGTATTCTCAGCTCTAAAAAGTGGAGTATGCTGTGTTCATGTTGAGAGATGAGGCTGAAACTTGGTGGAGGCTCACCAAGAATCGAATACTAGCTGCTGCTACTCCCTTGATTTGGGAGAATTTCAAGTTTGAGTTAATGAGAAAGTATGTGCCTGAGAGCTACAAAAGCAAGAAGGAGCTTGAGTTTATGGAACTCAAGCAAGGCAACCTGTCTGCGAAAGAGTATGCTTCAAAGTTTAAGGAATTGTGTGAGTTTTACCCTTCATACCAACAAGAGGGGACAGAAGCTTTAAAGTGTGTGAAATTCAAAAATGGCCTACGTCCTAACATCCAGAGGGCCATTTGTCACCAGGAGATCAGAAGCTTCATGGCGCTTGTGTACAAGTGTCGTATCTATGAGGAGCATGCCCTATCACACACCTTCAGATTTGACTCTAGGCTGAAGGGTCAATCATCCAGCTTCAAGAGGTGGGGTACCTTCAGGAGAGGATAGTTTTAGAGAGGTGCTCCTTCAGTTGCCCGAGGTAGGGGCGGTGGTATTGGTGATACCCGTGGCCGTGGCAATGCAAATGTTCATGAGCCACGATGCACTAAACATGGAGGAGCTCACTATGCTAAAGACTGTGTACACCGAGATGGTGTTGTTTGCTTCAACTGTGACCAAGTGGGTCACATCCAACTTGCATGTCTTCTACTTGTACGGAGACCTAATATTCCAGTCAACACTCCTGCACATCCTACTACTCCTACTCCTATGAACCATGGAGGCCACATTGATGGTCGTGGACACGTTAATAGGGCCACTGGCGGACGGACTAGTGGTCGTGGCAGCCACACCGGTGGGAGATATGGTGGTGGCACTGGAGGGAACACCATCCAGACACCGAGAATGATCTTTACTGTGACCGGAGAGGAAGCTGCACAAGCTGGTAATTTGATTGAAAGTAAGTGTGAGATACTTGGCACTACAGTGAATGTCATTTATGATTCGGGTGCTACTTACTCTTTTATATCTGAGGAGTGTGTCCGGTAGTTGAGATTCCCGGTAAATAAAATGAAAAATGCTCTTATGGTCACTACTCTGACCGGTGCTTGTCTTAGATCGATTATACGTTATGACAATGTTAAGATGTTACTTGAGGGGAGAAGATTTATTGTCTCCCTTGTTTGCTTACCTATGAGGGACTTGGAGATCATCCTCGGTATGGATTGGCTTTCCGCCAACAAAGTTATGGTTGATTGTCAACAAAGAACCATCATCTTTCCTTCTCCAAGCGTTGAAAAAATTTGATATGCAAGGTATATCCCAACTTTGCATATTGTTATCTCTTGTTGATGGAACTAATCATTCTGACCCCTTAAGCATTCCAGTGGTATCTAAGTTTCTTGATGTCTTTCCTGATGAGGTTCCTGGTTTACCACCTCTTGGAAAAGCTTTGATATGGATGTTCATGATCATGGATTTTTAGACTTGAATATGTAGGACTATGGGTAAGTACCTTGAATTTGAAGGATTAATGACCAATATGAGAATTTGAGGAATTGGTGCATGACAATCTCATATATACATTGATGAAGTTAATTTGGTACTTGCCTAACTTTCACCTTCTTATATCTTCACATATGAGTTGGTTTCTAACTAGATCTAGCGTAGTTATTATAAGTCTTGAAATGTGGTGTGCCTTAATTAAGTGATGAAATAATCGTGAAAAATTTCTCCTACTTTTTATTAATTAGAAGTAGATAACTATAATATCGAATAATGGATTTAGGGCGCCACAGACTATACCAATCATCTGATCTACCAGATCATGGATATAGATGATATCAAGTCTTCACACGGGTACACATTAAGAGTAATGATGTACTAGACAGACCCACCATGAGAACATTGCATGGATCATTACATGAATGTCATAAACGATTCTCAATGTGATAATGGTATATGTAGTCCTTCGACCTGAAGTCACTATGATTCCTACATGAGGAGTTTGTTGTTTTAATATAATCAAATGTCTTCTGTTACAAGAGGACTGTAAAGGTTGTGATTAGGCAATGAACAAATTATGCAGAGGGATGTGAGTGATGTAGATGGAATTTGTCTCTCCTATATGAAAGGAGTGATATCTATAGGCCACTTGATGAAGTGAGACTAAGGAAATGCATGACCATGCTAGAGAGAATAAATATTGGGTATTTATTCAGATAAAGTCTACTCCGGTATCAAGTAAAATAAATTGGGGTGTACAAGGATGACGCGACCATGCCTTAGGCCCAATTTGAATATCGTGACAAAAGGAACAAACATATAAAATAATTATCACTTATAGGTTTTGTTGATAATAAATAATATTCAAACATAATGATGCATTGCTAGATGCCCCTCTTATTTTATATTAATAATAAAATAGTTTATTATTAATATGACCGAGTGTTTTACCTATAGGGTCACACACTTAGAGTAAACCCATCAAAAAATAACTTTTATTTTAGTTGGACTAAAATAAAGCTATTGGGCCTAAATCATTTAGAATGAGTAAGGAGCCCACTCTTTAGAGAGAACAAATTAGGTCACACCTAAGCCTATAAATAGAGCACAAGATGCTCATAGGCGGTTCACCCAAAAAGAGACACAAAATACGTAAAAGTTGCAAAAGCTACACGCCGTCAAACTAGCATTTGGATGGTGTAGCATTTCTGGTGGGAGTACTCGTGTGGACTCCTAAAGGACGAGGCTACAACTGCTTCGGTATTCTTCAAGAGGTAATCCTAAAGCGCAATATTTTTTTATGTTTGTCTTATACTTTGAAACATGACGCTTTGCAAATCCTATAGGAATCCTTGTATTTCTGCTGCTCATGCACTAGGGATTCCCTAACATTTTGAACAATGTGAATTAATGCCTTAGAGATTATGTGACAAGTGGTATGCCTTGGAGAGTACTATAATTGGTTGCGTATCACTATCTGTAATGTTAAGTGTAAATATACCCCTAAGTGAGAGGGTGAGAAATTCTTGTAAAGCTAAGGCTAGCATGTGCATTCTTGCATCTCATGGTATGCATGGCATATCATATGGTGATGTACTAAGATCTTGCGGATCTTGTGGAAAGGACCCTTGTGGGGGAATAACTATTTAAACAACTAAAAGTGGTTGCAATCACTTGACATGTTGAATAATTGAGGTCTTGCGGGATCTTGTGGAAAAGACCCTTGCAGGGGGATAACTATTTAAATGACTAAGAGTGGTTGCGATCACTTTACATGTTGAAATAATTAAGGTCTTGTGGAATCTGGTGAAAAGGACCCTTGTAGGGGATAAATGTTTAAGCAACTATGCGTGGTTGTAATTGTTTGATAAATTGTGTGCACATGTTTATAAATATTTATTTCGAATCAGATCCGCTGCACATGCATTTCATGTTATGATATATGCATTAACCATAGGAACATGGCATTTAAGCTGGAGATTGCTAAGAAAAATGATAACCTATTGAGAGTGTGAATTGATGAAAGATGTAAAAACTTGATGTTGACACTTGTGATAGCCCATGATGATAAAGGGAAATGTGAATGTGTATGTGTATGTGTATGTGCTTGCTATAGTTGTAAATAATGAGACTTGTATGCCTATGATGATATCTTGATGAAGGCTTGGTGATAAATTGATGATTATATTGCAAAGCACACATGTTTATATGCATGTACACATGATCAAAATGTATTGGGATTCATCATTTTAAATGTATAACTCACTCACTCATGTTGTCTCTTTTTAGCATTGTGATGTAGGATTGTCATAGGATAAGATCATGTTTTGAATTAAAGCTTTTGGAGAAGGTAAGTTAGTTGTAAAGGAATACCTTGGCGGGCAATATTGATAATTAGTGACTTTGTGGATGTGTAAATGGCAATTTAAATGAATGATGATGTTGATATTATTTTGAGGATCACATCTCTATTCTTTTGCTAATATGTATTAGCCATTCTTTTGTATCTAAAACTATACAATGCTTGGACAAATGTAATTTGATGCTATTGTGATGGTGAAGATAGTCATGTCAATGAGGAATTGATGAATTGCAAGTATGAAATGATGTAGGACATGGAGTCCTTTTGTGCATGTATATGTATTGATGATGATTCATGATTAATGCATGCTTGATGATTTAATTTTGTGCAAGAAATGATGTTATACAAAGCCCAGATGTTTAAGTTTGATTCTAGGTCAAATGTCATGAAAATGAATGCTTGTTTTGTGTCAAAAATGTTCAAGAAAGTTTAAGGTTCAAAAATGTTCAAAAATGCTCAACATCTTCATTATACAATTTTGGGAGATATGAGTACTTACACATGTAAACATATATTTACCAATTTTATGCTTACTAATGTTTTTTATCGACTATATGTTGTAGGTATATGCATGATGTATGTGTGGCTAAAGGGAAGAATGACACGTTTGAATTCCTGGAGCCCAAGGCCATACAGGGGAGTGGGACCAAGGACATTACCATCCAAGCCTACATAAAGAACTAGATGACTGAGTCCAAGAAGAGGGTTTACTTGGCGCCACACATTAACAGGTAAGTTGACACTATTTTTAGTATGTGTATATTTATATAAATGTATATTACTCATTAGTGTGTTGAGTACTAACTCGGTTCCATTTCGTTTCAATCCTCACTGGCTTCTTGTGGTTATCTGCCTAGCAGATAACTTGGCAGTTTGCATTTGTTCAGTACATGGCTCAGTTCCTCAACAACTTAAGCTTTATGTTGAAATGTAAGTTGACATTAGTACTTTTATTATAAACAATAAACAGCTTGTTTTATTGACAGTTCTAATTGGTGTTTATTTTTTCAACAGAGCTATAAGTGGATATAACAGATTGAAGGGCGTCAACATAAAGAAAAGATTATAATGGTTGTTCCCTAAAGTAAGTGCACACAGACACACGCACACACACACACACATATATATATATATATATATATATATATATACAGGTTACCGGTCCCTATACACTACAAAAGAGATCAAGGAAATTCGGGAGCAATGGGCCTCATATTTTTTTAG
Organism: Clitoria ternatea; assembly: GCA_037962975.1. Classification (NCBI taxonomy): domain Eukaryota; kingdom Viridiplantae; phylum Streptophyta; class Magnoliopsida; order Fabales; family Fabaceae; genus Clitoria; species Clitoria ternatea. The sequence goes on from CM075669.1 coordinate 187,939,823, forward strand.
GATTGGGGGACAATAGTATAGTTATATAAGTATAAGTTTTGTTTGGAAAACCTGTTTTAGTTGTAGTAGTTTTAGTTTTAGGATTTTATATATATACATTTACTATTTAGTATATACGTATTTTTGTATTGGGTCAATTTTGTCATTTATAGGTTTGGGGTTATAGAAAAACAAAACAGATAATTAAAAAAATCCTACCTACAAACTCGGTTCTGCCATTAACCGAGTTCATAGCACATCTATGAACTTAGTTGTTGCTTAAACCGAGTTCATACTCTGTTTTTGGGTCAATCGATGAACTTGGTTTAAGCAGCAACCGAGTTCATAGATTTACTCAGAAACAAAGTATGAACATGGTTTATCTAGAAACCAAGTTCATAGATTGACCCAGAAACAGAGTATGAACTTGGTTCTTCTTATAACGAGGTCATATATTGGCTTTATGAACTCGGTTTTTTAAACTAAGTTGATACCCTTGTTACAAACGAACACAGCCGGAACAAACTCGCTCTCGTAACTGAGTTTGTATCCCAATTTTAACTGAGTTCATAGACCTTTTCTGTACTAGTAGATAGTTATTGCGTCAATGAATTTGATATTTTTATCACTTTATATTTCATAATTGTACGTCCTTTTATGTGTAACGTGTTTGTAATGATGTGACCAGTAAATATGTGCTTGCTTCCTATTTTTTTCATTCATGGCCAAATGTAACCACAGGGTCCACTATTAAAAGTTACAAAAATTTACTTGAGTCCAGAGATTTAGCTCTCAAATCTGTTTAGTGTAGGCTGCATAATTTCTTCCTAGTTATATTGATTTTATGATTATTTTTAATAGGGGGTCTTATACTTTGTCAAGATTTTATGTAGTAAGTTGACTACTACATGGGATTATTAGATTATTGAATGTGAGGTGAATGAGAAATATATATTTTCTTGTGTGATTCATCTTAGTTTTTTCTATTGTAGGTTACACTTGAAATAATACTAGGTTGGTTATTGAGTTAAGAGTCAAAACAATGCAGTAAAATAGTGCCAAGGTTGTTACCTTTTTGTGACATTATTGTATTTGGCTTTAAGAGAAAAGAAAACAAAAAACATTATTGTGTTTGTAGCGCCTCGGTTTTCTGGACTCAGATCCTGATGTAATCAAGATAATAATTAATACAAATGCGGGTAAATTTTTTCTTTTTTTTGCGTTCTAAAGTAAGTCTAATGTCACACCGAAACCCGAATCATAGAAAACCGAAAGCGTACGATTTAATAAGATATAACTAGATCGATAGCTAACTTGCCCATAATGGTATACAAAATAATAGAGTTTACAGCGGAAGAAGAATGTGTATACCGGGCATATGCCTAGTCCCATATATGAAGATATGAGAAAAGGCCCAAGCAATCATACAATTTCATAATATAAGCCTATTAGGCTTCAATCGACCATGCACCTGAAGCATAATTATATATCATCAAATGTAGGAAGTCTATACATGACACATCCATCACTAGATGGCATCAATCTAATCATCACTCACTTGCTAAACATATAATCTATGTATCCATCACTAGATAGTATCAATCTAATCATCATTTACATACTAAACTTATATTCACCATTCACAAATTCAAAGGATTATCTTATACATATCCAAATTCACTAAGTCCTCAATATCATCACATACCATTTATTCAATACATTAAAGTTCACAGTTGATGCCGGCCAAGGCACTTCCATTACCACTATTTACCTTTGTCAAAACTTCAATTCAAAGTCTCATCCCAGCCCATGATAACCCTGCATCACAATGCTAAAAAGAAGACCACATGGGAGAGTGAGTTATACATTCAAAATGACGAATATAAATATATTGTGATTATGTGTACATGCATACAATCATCATGTGTGCTTTTCTATAAAACCATTAGACTACCATTCAATCATTAGCACATTATTATAATAGGCATACAAGCCTCATGAATCGTAATTCACAACATAAGCAAGCACAAGCACATACACAATCACATTGCCACTTATCAACAAGGGCATTCACAATCATTATCATCATCTTATTAAATCTTTATTCCATTCCTCCTTGCAAGGGGTCTTTCATCTTTCGTGGTCATCCCATCTCAAATGCCATGCATCTATGGTTAATGCATATATCAACTGTTTAATGCATATGCAATGGATCCATTTCATTCAATTAGGTGATCGCAACCACCATATCAATCATTTCATAATCTATATATCAATTGTCATCACGTCGGTTTCTCCTTTCGTGGAACCTCGCAAGGGTATTCATATTACATACATTATATCATAACATTATCATCACTTCGGGATACACCCTTCGTGGCACCCCGTAAGGTGATTCATTTCAACAACAATTTTTAAATATCATCATCACTCAGGGATACACCCTTCGTGGCACCCCGTAAGGTCATTCATTTCAACAACAGATATCAATTATCATCATCACTCAGGGATACACCCTTTGTGGCACCCCGCAAGGTGATTCATTTCAACAATAGATATCAAGTATCATCATCAATCAGGGATACACCCTTCGTGGCACCCCGCAAGGTGATTCATTTCACAATAAATATCAAAATATCATCATCACTCAGGGATACACCCTTCGTGGCACCCCGCAAGGTGATTCATTGTGATCGCTGTAACACCCCGAATTTTAAAATATAGGAAGATAAATTAGGAAAATAAATGTTGGATAATTAACTTTGGGCTAATAAATATCCCAAAATTCTTGAAATGATTTAAAGAAGGTTTTTCGAAACTGTTGGTGAAATATGGTGGTCAGATGAGATGAAAACTGACCCGGATAAAATATAGGTGTCGGACCAAGTATCTCCGATTGAGATGCCGTTGGTCAGGGCCGTAGATAATGTTAATGGGATTCCGAATTTATATTCGGAATAATTTTTAGAATATGTTTTGGGCCCGAACGGCGAACCTGTTTGTTAAAAAACAGAAGAGTTAGTGAAGAATGGGTAAATTAAGTGTTAAATTCCCATTTTCCTTTCATAAGTCGGTTGCACTTTCTTCTTTCACGTTGACATCCTTCTTCTTATCTTCTTCTTCATGTCTATTTCTTCTTCTTCATAATTCCTATTCCTCTTTCTTTTGAATTCAAAAATTAAAAGGAGATATCTCTTCTTTCTCCATTCTTAACCTTCAAGGACTTTAAGAAAGCTTGGAAACTAAAATATTTTCTCCTCCTTCCTTCTCAAATTCGTGTGAACCTCTTCATCTTTTGCAAATTCACTCTTTTCTTCTCTTGAGGTAAGGTTATGATCATTTTCTATGTATATAAGTATATAGTTGAGGTTTGGTTGAAGTTTTGGTGTTAGAACACAACAAATGTATGAGAAATGTTGAGGAAAACTTAAAAGTGGAACCCTAAAGATAAGTTGACATAAATACAAGCTTATGAATGATTAGTGAGGTAGTTATAATTATGGTAAGAAAAGAAGGAGGTATATGAGCATTTATGAAGGTTGGTGGGTTGGTGAAAACTTTAAATTTGAATCCAAGGAGGAAAGGTAGAATATTAAAGGATATTGTAATTAATGAAGAAATTAGCATTTGTTGATGGGAAGAATGATATAAATGAGGTGGTAGATACATTAAATGATGATAAAGTTGATTTAAAGATATAATAGGTAGGAACTCACCAAGGTGTTGGTGGAGACCTACTAGGTGAAATAACCCAATAATTAGGTTGTAGCCTTTGATACTAAGGGATTGTAATTCAAGGAAAGGAATTCCCGAAGCCTAAGTAGGCAAACGAATGAAATTGGTAAATAGTTTTCACATGATAAGAATCATGTGTACACCTATGTATATATATATATATATATATATATATATATATATATTGAATTGGTATTTGAATAAATGATTGATGTGGCCCTATATATGATTGGTGTAGGGCTTGGCAATATTGGTGAAGCAGGAACATCAACCCCAGAGGTCTACTTCTCTTGAGGTAGGAGAGGGGTGTATTTTCTAAATGCATGAAAATTGTACTGATAATATATGTATTAATGTAGTATGACATGTTTGAGTGGTTAAAGGTGATGTTATGTGTATGTGAAGTGAATTGTGTATGATGATGTGAATTTAGTGTTATGTGATGAAGCCTATGTGTGGCTATGGATGACTTATTATGTGTGGTACATGGTTGAGTTCACATGAAGATTGATTCTTGTGTATGAGTTGATGGAAAATTGTGTGGTTGAGAATGAATATACCCTAGATGAAAGGGTAGGGTAATCCAAATGAGCTTGAAGCATGCATGAGTATTTTGTATACATGGCATGACATGCATATTATGATGATGTTGATAAGTGGTTGTGATCACTTGATGTTGAAATGAAAGGCCCTGCGGGACCAATGAGATTGAATGCCCATGGTTGCGGTCATGAGGCTGAAGTACCCCTTGCGAGGAGGGAAACCTATATGAAATGTTTATGAGGCGGGAGTACCCCTTGCGAGGAGGGAAACCTATGTGAAATATTGAACGTGGTTGCGATCACGAGAAGCACCTTGTGAGGTTGCTAGAGGGAGTACCCCTTGCGAGGTGGGAAACCATTGAGAATGAGTATGTGATATGGTGGTTGCGATCACCCGAGGAAGTGAAATCGGATCCGTGCATATGCATTTTCATGACATTAGCATGTGCATCAGTTTGAAAGCATGGTATAGTGTGATACTTGATGATGAGATATGAATGGAAACTCCCTTTTTAATTACTAAATTGTGATGGTGGATTGATTGATAGATTTCTAAGAGAATCAGGAAATAGTTGTATTAGAATGAAAAATTGATGATTGATTAATTGATATTAAATAAACTCCTCTTGAGAAGGAGATAGTTGTATTGCATTCATGCATATATTGTTCTATTTATTGGATTTTCGTCATTGAGAAAGTATACTCACTCTCCCTGTGGTATATCTTTTTAGCTCCTGTGTTGTAGGTATTGCTTTGGAGCTATTGTGGAGGAGGAGTGTGAAGAAGGCCCCTTTTGGTAAAGAATGCCTTGGCCGGCAATATTTTGGTTTACAAAGATATGTGGAATAAGTGTAATGTATATGGTACAATATATGTTGACATAGTGTGGATTTAGAATGGATAATGGTATGAATGATAAGTTTAGGAGGTCATGGAGGAAAATGAGATCTTTGTTTATGACTCATTTTCAATCATGACCCTATGGATGAATGAATGATGAAACTCTCTATATCTTGATGAATGAATGAAGTTTATATATGGAATGTTAGATTTATGAAATGGAGGAGTTAGTGAGTTGATTTATACAATAGATGAGTTGTAATGGGACTTGATAAGAATGACTTATTAGAACAAGTCTCAAATGTGAAATATGTTATATATGAAGTGTTGAAATTAGGTAAATTTGATTAGAATGAGTTTTGGTGTTAAGAGTTGAGTAAATTTCTGCATTTCCCTGTTTTTCTGTCAAACTCGCTCAGGCGAGAGGGCTTCTCGCTCAAGCGAGAATGCCCCTGTATCAATTTTTGGATTCTAGATGATTTTCGCTCAAGCGAGAATGGGACTCGCTCAAGCGAGATCGTCCCAGCATCAGTGTTGGGCCATTATTCCAATTTCGCTCAAGCGGTTGTGCAAGTCGCTCAAGCGAAATTACATTAGAATCAGAGTTTGGACCTTGGTTGGTGTTCGCTCAGGCGAGTTGAGGATTCGCCCAAGCGAGAGGGTTTTGGTCTCAGGTTTTGCTCTCGGGTTTATCAGGAAATTGCTCTCGGGAGCAATCTCGCTTAAGCGAGGATAGTGTCGCCCGAGCGAGTGAGCGTGGAGTGGGTTCTGGGTGTTTTTCGCCTTATGCTCGCTGGCTTCGCCCAAGCGAGGATTGTGTTACTCGCTCAAGCGAGTTGGGTTTGCTTGAGCAAAGTGGCCCTGAACTTCTACTTTCTTCTTTCGCTCAGCATTTTAAGGTTCGCCCAAGCGTGCTATGCGAAGCTCGCTCAAGCGAATTGGGATTTCGCTCGAGCGAGAGGGACCTGATTCTCCCAAAAAGCTTGAAATATATTATTTTATTTCTTTTTCTTCTTACTAATCCATGATTCTATCTTACTTCATGATCACTTTGGGATAACCTTGGCTATTAAATTTCAAATGAATGACCTCTTAAGAATTCAATTCCATAATGTTATTTTACCAAAGATTCTTCCGCTTTTAATTAATAATGGATTTCTTAAGAATAATTCCTTCAACTTACCTTCTCATATCTTCATATATGAGATAGGTCTCTGATAGATCCAGGGAATTTGTTAAATGGCTTCACCACCCACATGTTTTAGAGATTAATAATAATAAAAACGCAAAAAATTTACCCCTATTTTTGGGATGTCACAATCGCAACCACATTTCAAGATTATGCCATGCCATGAATACAAGGGTATTCATATTACATACATTATATCATAACATTATCATCACTCCGGGATACACCCTTCGTGGCACCCCGTAAGGTGATTCATTTCAACAACAATTTTTAAATATCATCATCACTCAGGGATACACCCTTCGTGGCACCCCGTAAGGTCATTCATTTCAACAACAGATATCAATTATCATCATCACTCAGGGATACACCCTTCGTGGCACCCCGTAAGGTGATTCATTTCAACAATAGATATCAATTATCATCATCAATCAGGGATACACCCTTCGTGGTACCCCGCAAGGTGATTCATTTCACAATAAATATCAAAATATCATCATCACTCAGGGATACACCCTTCGTGGCACCCCGCAAGGTGATTCATTGTGATCGCAACCACATTTCAAGATTATGCCATGCTATGAATGCAAAATGCAATAATGCATATGCCAATCAACCTCGCACGGATATCTCACCCTCTCAATTAGGGGTATATTTTATATTTGGTTTTTATTATCATTGGCATACAATCAATCACAAGGCCCCTCAAGGCACAACATTCACATTTCCATAAATCCCCACATGGCAATCATAGCATATCAATCATCATAGCATTTATCCACACATGGAAACCAATAAGATATCTCAAAACATGAATTCAACAATCATCATTGCATCTTATACATACAAGTCAATACTTGTATTAATCATATTAGCACCACACTAATCAAAAATAGCAAACACTGCTTATTCAAGGGCATGTTCAACAACAACATCCCTTTCCATTCAATAACATCATTTATCATTCAATATATGTGGTATCCTTAACTTTTAATCATCATCGACACTATATCAAATCCATTGATTTATACACTCATTGCCATTCAATTGTCCTCTCATTAATTTCGTCATTACACAAGGTGTGTTATGTAACCATATCACTTACTTTCCATCATGATTCACAATATATCCATAGTGGTGAAACACATATGTATTCATAACATAGCATAGGCATACACATACCTCACTAAGGCCTTAAGCTATTCCTCAATCACCACTAAGACAAACCACACCTATACCCCTAGTGAATTCGCTTGCAATTATTCCAAAAATATACATGGGATTGGAGGAAGGTTTCAGAATACCTCATTTAATTGTCAAGTAGGCCTAAAGGACCAAGGAGGACAAGATAAGTACTCAAAAGAAGTAAGCATGCAATTCCTAAATTGATTTAATCATTTTAGCTAGTTATAATCGATTACGGGGAAGTAGCTAATCGATTACACTACTTCTGTAGGTGGTATAATGTATCAGGTGTTGTGCATAATCGATTACGAGACTAGAGTAATCGATTACCTTGTTTCTGTTTTAGTACATAATCGATTACACCTTCGAATGCAATCGATTACATTGGTTCTAGACAGCCCATAATCGATTACAGTATGTTTCCTAATCGATTAGATGAAGGACGGAGGCCTAGTAATCGATTATACCTTATAGGCTAATCGATTACGCCCTGTCATTCTGTAGAAATTATGCAGATTTTGCACCAAAAATGAACTTCTCAACTACCAAAACCCATGCAAACGATATCGGAATGTCACCAAATTTTGACACAGGCTAAAACACATTAATTGTGGCGTGTAGCCACCGGCCTCACTCAAAAATACTTTAAAATGAGTGACTTATCCGCATAAATGCGTCTTACCCATTTTGAGGCACTTTTGTGCAGCTCAAGGGCCTATTCTCAATAGAATTGGCCCACTCCAGTTTCTACAAGTTATAAACTATGCATAGAAGCTATTGGAACTATCCCATGCCATTCAATCCTCATAAAACTCTATTTGGCTCTATTAGTTCCTTAATTATGCATTAATGTCAATACCTAATTTCACATTTTGAGCATTTTCTCTACCAATATAAACATTAATGCCAACAAATGGGCCTTAGCCTTTCATTACCAATATTCATTCGTCAAAATTGCATGGAATTCTAAATTCACATGGTATATGCATACTTCAACCCCTCATGGGTTATTCATCATCATATTTACACATATATTATCACCAATAGACAACAATTTACTATTCACATCATTTCACTATAATCATGGCAAGGCAATAATGAGTATCATGACATACAATAATCATCAATTATATAACTCATGCAATTTGAATGTAAACTCCTCTCCTACCTCGAGGCAAGAACCGCAACGATTCCAATGCTCTAAATGCTCCGCCGCATTATCTGGAATACAATCTACACAACATACATATGCATTCATACAATTAATAAGCCATCGTAATTCTAAACATTTGCTAGCTTATCATAAAGCTCAACATCAAGTCCTAAACTTGCTAAACACCAATTTATGCCATTTTGTTAGGCTTCGGGAATTCCTTTCCCAAAACCAAGATTCTCTAGATCTTAAAGACTAACTAAACCCAACAACATCATCATCTCATCCATTTCATAATGTAATCCCAAATCACCTCAATTCTTCAAACATAATAATTATCATCGTCTATTATCGTAACTAATGACACCCAACATTGAATATTTCATATACCCCTCCTTAAAATTAATTCTTCTACTCCCTCACATTCCATATTCATATTAACACCTATCTATAGGTTTCACCATCAATGGTTCTACATTATTTTAAGCCACATTCAATCTTAAACATCATCTATTCACTTTCAATTTAACCTCCTAACCACAATACATATATTCCCTCAGATTCTTAGGACAAGAGTTTTCATCAAAACTCAACAACCATTATCAAGATTCGTCAATTCATCATCAATGGCTATCTCTCATCATTAACATCATTCTCTAACATCATTAAACATAAATTCTACTCACATTTTACATTTCCCCCAATATATTAAAGTTAGGGTTCCATTAAAACCCAACCATCACCACAAATAATCAATTCCAATCTTTCCAAGACCCATTCTAAAGCATAAATCATTAATACCTATCAATTGGCCAAAAGCCCCAAATTCCTAAACCTAGGGTTTTCATCATAAATACTTCCTCTCATAACCCACATGCATTTAAACTCTCTCCCAACACCTACAACTCATAACCAAAGGTTTAAGCTCTTGAAAAATGGTAAGAAGCTTACCTCAAGAGAAGAAAGAGGCAGCTCCCAAGAGAGGGGGAGGGCCACACGAAGAGGGGGAGAGTTCCAGCTACAAGCTTCTTCTTCAAGCTCCTAAGAAGACGAAAATGGTGTAGGAGGAGAGGGCCACCATTAGCTTAGGGTTTTGGAGAGAAGAAGAAGAAGAAGAAGAAGAGGAGAAGGAGAAGAGATAAAGGGAAGAGGATAGAAAGAAGGAGAAGAAGTGGTGTGAAAACAAAGAGAGGGAGGAGAGTTTGCTTTTAAGTTTTTACCCCTCATTAAAATTTTACTGTTTTATAATATTCAGGATCTCTATTCGGGCTGGATATATTATCCAAAAATTATTCCGAAGATATATTCGAATTCCCAATAATATTCTTAACAGCCCTGACCAACGGTATCTCAATTGGAGATACCTGGTCTGACACCCATATCTTCACCGGGTATAATTTAACTCTTAAAGCCCCAATAAATTATAAATAATCCTCATAAATCTCAATTTAATTATTTCAATATTTTTGGGACACTTATTAACCTATTTATAATTATTTAATATTTATTCCTCCTATTTAATCATTTTTATAAAATTCGGGGTGTTACAATCCACCCTACCTAAAAGAAATTTCATCCTTGAAATTTAACATCGGCATATACCGTAAGGCCACACTTTGGACCGCACACCATCAGAGTTCACTGACACCATAAAACAACATCAGACTTCCCAAAGTCCATCAAGACATGTTCCTCATCATTTCATCATTCTCAACATAAAACTTTTTATGTCCAAGCGTGTCATATGTCACCGATCACGACTCGTCCAACAGAGCTCACATGTTCATACTCGGTACGACCAGATAGGCTCAATACATTCACCATAAGCAATTACAACCCTACACCTGCCCGGCCTATGTGTTGCTGCATCTGACATACAGGAAGGAGCCCCAATCCCGTAGTGGTTACCACAAACACATAAAGTCAGTGCATAAGTGCATGTTGCCACAATACCTATGGCATGTAAGGCCATATCGGGACCAGTACTTTGTATGCCCAGTACTCATGTTGGTCATTCTTATTCTAATAACATCAATTCATAAGAGACTTAGTAACCATTCACACAAGTCCACAACTCACTTATTCATATCTCATTGTCGTTATACAATTAATCCGACATAATTCACGTCATACCAATCATCAAGTATTAACTAACATCACCTTAAATTGGCGTACCAACCATAGATTTTCAATCCTTACAAGGTAAACATCCCATCATCGGACTTCATCCATCTAAAACCATGGTCAAATAGCCTAAAATTCTTATCTCACTTACATATTGTTAGTTTTAAATCAATTCAAGCCATAAAAGATTCACCAAACTCTTATCAAGTAGGTTACTTAATCTTATAATAAGCTTTCACATTAGGAATTCTCCTCATAGATCACAACCAAAGCTCATAAATTAGACGTACATCTCATATAGTACCATATCACTATGTGCTTTCTATCATCAATATAGCACCTTTCAAATAAAATGGGGGGTAATGACATGATCAAATTTCCATTCACCGACTCACAATCACACATGTCATCTTTATGTCATATTGTGATCCATAGCTAATTTCATAATCACAACGTCAAAGGCATATAATTTAGCCTAAGGTCACACTACAAAATCTCATATCTCATCCAATGCCAAATTATACCTCAAATTTCAACGTTATTATTCATCAATCATCAGGGGTTACATTCATCATTCGCATTCTATTTCATGCCGGCTCTAACCTCAATAATTCATTACACAATCAATCTTATTATGGATCTACTAACCATGAGGTTTAACAATTCACCAACTTACAAAGTCCAAGGGGTCACCTAGCACCCATCCTGGAATACTCCCACAACACACAACGTCATTGTATAAATGGCTCGAAAAAATAATATAGAGCCTAAACCACCATAGGGTCAATTAAATCAATCATCCATAAGGTTTAATCATGCAAGATCAGGCCAAATCAACAGGGTCATCACACCTAGTGGCTTAAAATCAAATCAATCATTCACTCGGTACAAAACCGAGTTCAACCCAATGGGTGCATATGCAGTTTCATATTTCACTACCTTATCATTTTATCATCTATTCAAGTTCCCAATCTAGGGAGATACAACAAATCACTTGTATCGTGTAACATATAAGGTCCTTGTGCCAAATGATATAAAATCCATCCTTCAAAACTTGGCACAACTAAGCATTTCAATTCATAGACATTCACACTAGGGGATTCTTTCCCTATCATTCATTTAATCAACTCAAGCATATGAGTTTCATTTCATTTAACAAGCACTCCTTGGCTAGATGCCACATGCATAATGCATGTAAGAGACCTAACCAATAATTTAATTTCAAGGTGCGTATGCACATCAAGGTCTCGACATATATGGTCTACTACTATATCAATTCATTTCTCAATACCCCCTATCCATGATCAACACATGGCATAAATCCATCATCATATCAATTTATATCTCGTATTTTATATTCATCAACTCAATATTTCATTTCCATGGTTAACATCCAACATGGATCTATCATCAAATCAATTTTATACTCAACGTATAAGCATCACTATATAATCACAATATATTCGTCAATGGAAGGAAATAGGGTAAGGAATTTTGCCGGACTTACACAAATAAACATATCATTCACATCGAGGAATTCATCTATATGCATTCAATCTCATAATTTCATTAAGCTTTCCAATGAGCAGCTATGCTCCACAAGTGCATCATACGACCTAAATGATAAAGGGTATACTCCCAATAAACAACAGCCACATCTTATGAATCACAATCTCACAAAGAGTCCTCAATGAGTATCAATCCCAACTCGACTCTAATGATTCACAATAATTCCTCAATAAGCAATAATGCCCTTATAATCAATTCATATTTCTTAGATAACTACTCATCCGTAAGTCCATATAGGGCAATCAATATCCCTACATATCATCATCCTCTAGATAATTATCACTCTTAAATCTCTACAGGACAACCATATTCTGATGAACACCAAAATATTTCAATATTGAGCAACCCTGCTCCAACCATCTTGTAATATCAATTCAATTTAGAGTAACCACACTCTGATGATAATTAACAAATCTAATTCAGAGCAAAACCACGCTCTGATACCACCAATGTAGCGCCCCAATTTTCTGGACTCAGATCCCGATGTAATCAAGATAATAATTAATACAAATACGGGTAAATTTTTTCTTTTCTTTTTGCATTCTAAAGTAAGTCCAATGTCACACCGAAACCCGAATCACAGAAAACTGAAAGCGTGCGATTTAATAAGATATAACTAGATCGATAGCTAACTTGCCCATAACGGTATACAAAATAATAGAGTTTACAGCGGAAGAAGAATGTGTATACCGGGCATATGCCTAGTCCCATATATGAAGATATGAGAAAAGGCCCAAGCAATCATACAATTTCATAATATAAGCCTATTAGGCTACAATCGACCATGCACCTGAAGTATAATTATATATCATCAAATGTAGGAAGTCTATACATGAGACATCCATCACCAGATGGCATCAATCTAATCATCACTTACTTGCTAAACATATAATCTACGTATCCATCACCAGATAGTATCAATCTAATCATCACTTACATACTAAACTTATATTCACCATTCACAAATTCAAAAGATTATCTTATACATATCTAAATTCACTAAGTCCTCAATATCATCACATACCATTTATTCAATACATTAAAGTTCACAGTTGATGCTAGCCAAGACACTTCCATTACCACTATTTACCTTCGCCAAAACTTCAATTCAAAGTCTCATCCCAGCCCATGCTAACCCTGCATCACAATGCTAAAAAGGAGACCACATGGGAGAGTGAGTTATACATTCAAAATGACTAATATAAATATATTGTGATTATGTGTACATGCATACAATCATCATGTGTGCTTTGTTATAACACCATTAGACTATCATTCAATCATCATCACATTATTATAATAGGCATACAAGCCTCATGAATCACAATTCACAACATAAGCAAGCACAAGCACATACACAATCACATTGCCACTTATCAACAAGGGCATTCACAATCATTATCATCATCTTATTTAATCTTTATTCCATTCCTCCTCACAAGGGGTCTTTCATCTCTCGTGGTCATCCCATCTCAAATGCCATGCATCTATGGTTAATGCATATATCAACTGTTTAATGCATATGCAATGGATCCATTTCATTCAATTAGGTGATCGCAACCGCCATATCAATCATTTCATAATCTATATATCAATTGTCATCACGTCGGTTTCTCTTTTCGTGGAACCTCGCAAGGGTATTCATATTACATACATTATATCATAACATTATCATCACTCCGGGATACACCCTTTGTGGCACCCCGCAAGGTGATTCATTTCAACAACAATTTTCAAATATCATCATCACTCAGGGATACACCCTTCGTGGCACCCCGTAAGGTGATTCATTTCAAACACAGATATTAATTATCATCATCACTCAGGGATACACCCTTTGTGGTACCCCGCAAGGTGATTCATTTCACAATAAATATCAAAATATCAACATCACTCAGGGATTCACCCTTCGTGGCACCCCGCAAGGTGATTCATTGTGATCGCAACCATATTTCAAGATTATGCCATGCCATGAATGCAAAATGCAATAATGCATATGCCAATCAACCTCGCAAGGATATCTCACCCTCTCAATTAGGGGTATATTTTATATTTGGTTTTTATTATCATTGGCATACAATCAATCACAAGGCCCCTCAAGGCACAACATTCACATTTTCATAAATCCCCACATGGCAATCATAGCATATCAATCATCATAGCATTTATCCACACATGGAAACCAATAAGATATCTCAAAAACATGAATTCAACAATCATCATTGCATCTTATACATACAAGTCAATACTTGTATTAATCATATTAGCACCACACTAATCAAAAATAGCAAACACTGCTTATTCAAAGGCATGTTCAACAACAACGTCCCTTTTCATTCAATAACATCATTTATCATTCAATATATGTGGTATCCTTAACTTTTAATCATCATCGACACTATATCAAATCCATTGATTTATACACTCATTGCCATTCAATTGTCCTCTTATTAATTTTGTCATTACACAAGGTGTGTCATGTAACCATATCACTTACTTTCCATCATGATTCACAATATATCCATAGTGGTGAAACACATATGTATTCATAACATAGCATAGGCGTACACATACCTCGCCAAGGCCTTAAGCTATTCCTCAATCACCACTAAGACAAACCACACCTATACCCCTAGTGTATTCACTTGCAATTATTCCAAAAATATACATGGGATTGGAGGAAGGTTTCAGAATACCCTATTTAATTGTCAAGTAGGCCTAAAGGACCAAGGAGGACAAGATAAGTACTCAAAAGAAGTAAGCATGCAATTCCTAAACTGATTTAATCATTTTAGCTAGTTATAATCGATTACGGGGAAGGAGCTAATCGATTACACTACTTCTGTAGGTGGTATAATGTATCAGGTGTTGTGCATAATCGATTACGAGACTAGAGTAATCGATTACCTTGTTTCTGTTTTAGTACATAATCGATTACACCTTCGAATACAATCGATTACATTGGTTCTAGACAGCCCATAATCGATTACAGTCTGTTTCCCAAACGATTAGATGAAGGACAGAGGCCTAGTAATCGATTATACCTTATAGGCTAATCGATTACGCCCTGTCATTCTATAGAAATTATGCAGATTTTGCACCAAAAATGAACTTCTCAACTACCAAAACCCATGCAAACGATATCGAAATGTCACCAAATTTTGACACAGGCTAAAGCACATTAATTGTGGCGTGTGGCCACCGGCCTCACTCAAAATTCCTTTAAAATGAGTGACTTATCCACATAAATGCGTCTTACCCGTTTTGAGGCACTTTTGTGCAACTCAAGGGCCTATTCTCAATAGAATTAGCCCACTCCAGTTTCTACAAGTTATAAACTATGCATAGAAGCTATTGGAACTATCCCATGTCATTCAATCCTCATAAAACTCTATTTGGCTCTATTAGTTCCTTAATTATGCATTAATGTCAATACCTAATTTCACATTTTAAGCATTTTCTCTACCAATATAAACATGAATGCCAACAAATGGGCCTTAGCCTTTCATTACCAATATTCATTCATCAAAATTGCATGGAATTCTAAATTCACATGGTATATGCATACTTCAACCCCTCATGTGTTATTCATCATCATATTTACACATATATTATCACCAATAGACAACAATTTGCTATTCACATCATTTCACTATAATCATGGCAAGGCAATAATGAGTATCATGACATACAATAATCATCAATTATATAACTCATGCAATTTGAATGTAAACTCCTCTCCTACCTCGAGGCAAGAACCGCAACAATTCCAATGCTCTGAATGCTCCGCCACATTATCTGGAATACAATCTACACAACATACATATGCATTCATACAATTAATAAGCCATCATAATTCTAAACATTTGCTAGCTTATCATAAAGCTCAACATCAAGTCCTAAACTTGCTAAACACCAATTTATGCCATTTTGTTAGGCTTCGGGAATTCCTTTCCCAAAACTAAGATTCTCTAGATCTTAAAGACTAACTAAACCCAACAACATCATTATCTCATCCATTTCAATAATGTAATCCTAAATCACCTCAATTCTTCAAAAATAATCATTATCATCATCTATTATCGTAACTAATGACACCCAACATTGAATATTTCATATACCCCTCCTTAAAATCAATTCTTCTACTCCCTCACATTCCATATTCATATTAACACCTATCTATAGGTTTCACCATCAATGGTTCTACATTATTTTAATCTACATTCAATCTTAAACATCATCTATCCACTTTCAATTTAACCTCCTAACCACAATACATATATTCCCTCAGATTCTTAGGACAAGAGTTTTCATTAAAACTCAACGACCATTATCAAGATTCGTCAATTCATCATCAATGGCTATCTCTCATCATTAACATCATTCTCTAACATCATTAAACATACATTCTACTCACATTTTACATTTTCCCCTAATATATTAAAGTTAGGGTTCCATTAAAACCCAACCATCACCACAAATAATCAATTCCAATCTTTCCAAGACCCATTCCAAAGCATAAATCATTAATACCTATCAATTGGCCAAAAGCCCCAAATTCCTAAACTTGGGGTTTTCATCATAAATACTTCCACTCATAATCCACATGCATTTAAACTCTCTCCCAACACCTACAACTCATAACCAAGGGTTTAAGCTCTTGAAAAATGGTAAGAAGCTTACCTCAAGAGAAGAAAGAGGCAGCTCCCAAGAGAGGGGGAGGGCCACACGAAGAGGGGGAGAGTTCCAGCTACAAGCTTCTCCTTCAAGCTTCCAAGAATACGAAAATGGTGGAGGAGGAGAGGGCCACCATTAGCTTAGGGTTTTGAAGAGAAGAAGAAGAAGAGGAGGAGAAGGAGAAGAGATAAAGGGAAAAGGATAGAAAGAAGGAGAAGAAGTGGCGTGAAAACAAAGAGAGGGAGGAGAGTTTGCTTTTAAATTTTTACCCCTCATTAAAATTTTACTGTTTTATAATATTCAGGATCTCTATTCGGGCTCGATATATTATCCAAAAATTATTCCGAAAGATATATTCGGATTCCCAATAATATTCTTAACAGCCCTGACCAACGGTATCTCAATTGGAGATACCTGGTCTGACTCCCATATCTTCACCGGGTATAATTTAACTCTTAAAGCCCCAATAAATTATAAATAATCTTCATAAATCTCAATTTAATTATTTCAATATTTTTGGGACATTTATTAACCCATTTATAATTATTTAATATTTATTCCTCCTATTTAATCATTTTTTTAAAATTCGGGGTGTTACAGTGTTCGTATTTCACAATTGATAATATTCATATTATTTTACTATGGTATTTAAAGGTTGTTGTTATTCTGAAGATTGAAATTTTAAATCGTTAAAAAATAGGCGAAATGGAAAAAATAAAGAAAAAAAATACTTTTTACACTGGTTGTTGTCAATAGCAGGTGTAAAATGTATACTTTTTACACCGAGCATAAATGAATGGCCGGTAAGAAAAATACATTTTATACTGGTCGTAATGAATAGAACCGGTGTAAATTAAACATTTTACACTGGTTCCTTACTTAATAACCGGGGTAAAATGTATTTTCCTCACCGGTTGTTGACCAATGTAAAAAAGTCCCATTTTTCTCACTTGTTGCGTCTACACCGGTCATACAACCGGTGTAAAAAGCCCAAAATGACCGGTGTAAAAAGTGTTTTCTACACTAATGGGGTAATGTGAAATGTATGGACCAATGGATAATATCCAATTTCATTTCACTTTTCTCATTCCTCCTTCTCAAAAATTCGGTGCATTCCCTCTTCCTCACCACTCTCTTACTTTTCATCGTTTCTTTATTCCTTTCTTGCTCCCAACCATATGCCCTCTCCTCCATAGCCATTTTGTGAAAATCAACACCCAAGCTTTGATTTGTGAAGGATACATTTGATATTGGAGCTAGCTTTGGGTCACTCTCTCTCTTCCTCTTCTATTTTTGTTTTCCATTGGAGCTTGGTGTAAGGTATGAACCTCATTCTCATTTATTGATTCTATTCAATGTTTTAAGGTTTTAAGAGCTTGATAGTGGTGGATTGGATGTTGTTGAGATGAAATAAGCATGTGGGGATGTGAAGCCCTAGGTTAGCTGATATGAACATGTAAATTTTTATAGCTAAATGGTGGTATACAAATTTAAGAGTTTGGTTGTGCCTAAGCAATGCATGAAAATGATTAAAAGTTATGGTTTATGATGTTGGGTGAAAACCCTAGGTTAGGTACCTTTGTGGCTTTTGGAAATGGCTAAGAAAATGTGTTTATTTGACATGGAAATAACTAGTTGGTATGAAGATAAAGTTTGGAATGGATGGTAATGATTATTGGTGTTATTAGGTGTAACATCCCAAATTTTAAAAATAAAGAATTAATTAAAGAAATAAATATTGAATAATTGAATGCGAATTATTTAATGTCTCAAAATATTGGAAATGATTAAATTAAGATTTTCGGGGACTATTAGTAATTTATTGGAACCGAATAATCAGAAAACTGACCCGGTTAAAATATGAGTGTCAGACCAAGTATCTCTGATTGAGATGCCGTTGGTCAGGGCTGTAGATAATATTATGGGGAATCTGAATATGTATTCAGAATAACTTTTAGAATGGGTATTGAGCCCGAACAGAGATCCTGTTTGTGGTAAAACGGTAAAATTTAAATGAATGAAGTTAAAAATTAAAACAAAAACTCCACCCTCATTCTCATTATTCACGTTGCTTTCTGTCAAGGAGGGGGGAAACACTCTTGCTCTTTTTCTTCTCACTTTCTTATTCCCTTTTACTCCATCTCCTTCATCTTTGTCTTCTCTAAAAATCTTGACCAAGTGGTACCCTTCCTCTCTCATTTTCGTTCACCATTGGAGCAAGGAGAAGACTTTAGGTGTTTGATGTCCTTCCCCTCTTCTCTTCCAATTTCGAGCTCACCATCCTCTCCCTTGTTTCCCATTTTCGTTTTTGGAACAAGGTAAGCTTCTTGCCATTTTTCTTGTGTTTGGAACCTAGGAAATTGATGGTTATGACTTGGGAGAATATTACATGCATATGGGTATTGAATGGAACCATTTAATTCACAAAACCTAAGGTGGGGTGGAATAAATGTGGACTTTTATGAGCACTAAAAAGGGTACATGGAAATGGCATGGGAGGGTGATGAATATTGATGTACATTTATGATGTTTGTTGGATTTTTAATAAAACCCTAACCTATAAATTTGGGGGAAATGTATAATGTGAATGGGGTTAGTATTTATTGATGGAAGAGGTGTTATTAATGATGAGGTATTGCCATAAATGATGATTGGTGATGGTGGTTGGAAGCCATAAATGAAAAACCCACTTAAGAAGTTGGATGTGAAAATGGCATGTGTGGGTAACTTGACTACTTAGGTTATGGACTTTGATAATAATGGATTTGGACTAAAGGGAAGGAATCCCGGAAACCTAATAAGGAAAATGAATGAAATCTATGAATAATTTCTACATGATGAGAATCATGTGTATATGTATATATATTGATAATGATGCTTGAATAAATGATTGATGTGGTCCTACAATTGATTGATGTAGGACTTGATACCACTTGTGAGGCGGGAACATCAAACCCGGAATTCTACTTCTCTTGAGATAGGAGAGGGGTGTATTTTCTAAATGTATGATGCATTGAATGTTGATAGTATATGTATTGATGTAATGTGGCATGTTTTCCATGAATGTATGTAGTAATATATGTATTTGATATGAAATTAAGCATGGCTCTAGTAATGATTGATTGTAGAATGATACCTTGATGAGGTTACAAATTGTAGAATATGTGTTGGCATGATATTGCTTCCATGTGTGGATGAATAATTATATGTGATCCTTGGCTAGGATAACTCTTGAGCTTTACGAATAGCGTGCCTTGGATGAATGATGTGTATGTTGAAATATACGCCACAAACATTGTGAATGAGTATGAGGTATACCCTAGATGAGAGGGTGAGACGATCCTTATGAGGTTAAGACATGCATGAGTATTGTTGCATATATATATATAGCATGGCATGCATAAGCATATTTGTAAAATGAATAACCTTGCGGGGTTCCACAAAGGGAGTACCCCTTGCGAGGCGGGAAACCGATGTGATGACATTTATGATATAAATAACCTTGCGGGGTTCCACGAAGGGGGTACCCGACGTGACGACGATATGGAATTTTTAGGATGAATAACCTTGCGGGGTTCCACGAAGGGAGTACCCCTTGCGAGGCGAGAAACCGATGTGATGACATTAATAAGATAAATAACCTTGCGGGGTTCCACGAAGGGAGTACTCAATGTGATGACAATATGAAATTGTAAAATAAATGACCTTGCGGGGTCCCATAAAGGGAGTACTTCTTGCGAGGTAGAAAACTGATGTGATGATAATTAATAAGAGTGGATATGATTACTATTGGAATGAAATCGGATCCGTGCATATGCATTCTTAAACACCAGCATGTGCATTAGCCATAGAAGCATGGCATTGAGTGATATCCCATTGAGGAAGTTATGTGAAGTGTACATGGAATCCTCTTGAGCACTAACTATATTTGTGTTTATTGGTTTGGTGTGACTCAATGAATTTTATGGTTATGAGTGTTCTATGAATTGGATGATTGATTGATTTTAGTGTCACTTGATCTTCTTTTTGGGAGAAGATGTTTAACTTGCATTCATATGTATATTATCACTAATTATTGGATTTTTCATCATTGAGAAAGTATACTCACTCTCCGTGTGGTATATTTTTTTTAGCTCTTGTGTTGTAGGGCTTGACCATGAAGCTCGTGGGAGGAAGAATTGGGTGAAGGAGGTTAATTGGGTAAAGGATGCCTTGGCCAGCAATTGTTTTGATTTTATGCCTTATACGTGTGTTTTTCTAATGTATATACATGATGGATATTTTGTATAGCCTTGAACTAATATGGATAACTTGTAGAGATGATAAGTAGATGAATGATGATTTTGGAGGTCACGTAGGAAAATGAGACCCTTGTATTGTATGGCTCGTTTTCATTGGTGACCTTGACAATGATTGGATAATGGGATGATATGTTAGGTTGATAGAATTGATTAATTCATGGAGGTTTATCTAGATTTTGTGTTTTACAGGGCATACAATATGATAAGCTTGAATATGTTGAAATTCAAATGATTTTCATGCATGATTAGGGAACCTAATGGATGAAAATGAGTTTTAAGGACTATGAATTGTAGGTAATGATTCCAATAGCTCAAATGTATGATTTGTGACTTGTGTAGATTGGAATGGGTTGATTATACCAAGAATGGACCCCTATGTTGTCTCTAAATGCTTTGAAATGTGCTAAATGCACTTATACGCATAAGTTCCTTATTTCTAGGAATTTTTGAGTACGGCCAGTGGCCACACGTCACAAATGATATATTATAACTTGTGTTAAAGTTTGGTAGCATTCCGATATCGTTTGTATACGCTTTGATAGTTGAGAAGTCCATCTTTTTTCAAAAATCTACATAATTTATGCATACTGATAGGGTGTAATTGATTAGCTCCCCTGACCTAATCGATTACAAGGCTCCTGTCTTTAAGGTAATTGATTACATTCAGTGTTGTAATCGATTATGAACCAACCCGAAGCCTTGTAATCGATTAGATTGGTCCTTGTAATCGAATAGGTGAAATACCTGATGTATTACATACATTCTAGGAGCTCTGTAATCGATTATTCCCAACTCTATAATTGATTAGTGTAGATTCCAGTAGCTTGGTAATCAATTATAATTGGACCCAACAGAAACAATGTAATCGATTATTCTAAGTGTTGTAATCTATTAGGTGAAACCCCTGATTCAATGTACCATTTCAAAAGCTCTATAATCGATTACGCCTTGCTCTGTAATCGATTATGGTAATGTAATCGATTAACTCCTGCCCTGTAACCGATTGGGGCCTTTGATTTATACATGATTAATCAACTATATCAATCAGGATCGAAATGGTACTACTTGAGTATTTCTTGTGCACTCTGATACCTTCTCATATCTTCATATATGGGATACGTTTTTCATAGATCCGGGGTATTGACTAAAGCTTTCCTTCGCGCTCCCTTGCTGAAATAATTTCTTTAAAATCGTGAAAAATTTACCCTTATTTTTTGGGGTGTTACATTAGGAATTTGAGGAAGTCAAGAAAGTGTGTTAATGCCTTGAGTAGTTAAGTTTGGTGCATGTTGTATTTTAGTAGTATTGACATGATAAACTGGGATGGCATATTTTGAGACATTAGAGACCCATTAAGCATGATGGGAGAGGTGTTTGATGTGGTTGTAAGTCATTAGATTATAGAGAATCTTGGTTAATGGAAAGGAATTCCTGAAACCTAATAAGAGAAAGAATTGATGTTTATAACATGTATTATACATGTTGAGAATCTTAAATATGAAGTTAATGGTACTTAAATGTGTGTTAATATAGGATTAATTCCGAATGATGAGGTTAGACCGTCGAATCGCTCGGACAATTTCTCTTGAGGTATGAGAGGAGTTATATATTCTAAATGCATGAATTGGAAATATTGGTGATTGTTGCATTCTGATATGAATCATATTTACCTTGCCTTGATTGTTGTGTTGTGATGCAATGAGTGGCTTGTTGATTTCTTGATGGCAAATATGTCTTATGCATTTAGAATATATATGTGTGTGGTGTGTTACTTGTAGTGAAATTGATATATGTTGAGTTGTGGCAATGTGTATGCCTATGTATTAGAATACAAAAGTTATGTGTTTCACTACGAATATCAATGATTATGTTGGTGATGTGAATAATGATATGATGTTGTATAACACGCCCATGATTGTTAATGGAAAATGATTGGCAATGTTGTTACTATTAATATTAAGATTTGATTCGTTAAAGATATATATGCCATATATATATATATATATGAAAGAATGATAAGATTGATAAAAACTTAAATCCACTAAGAGAAGGTGATGAAGATGATGGATAATTGATGAGTAGCGTGGTAAGATGCATAGTGTGAGATTGCATATGATCTGCATCTGTATTGTATCCATGACATATTTTCATAGCTGCAGGTGTGGAATGTTAGAGGTTTCTCTAGTTGGCCCAGTGGGAGGGCGGCTCTGTGCACGAGCATTTGTTTACCCTAGCGATTCAGTTGTGAAATCACGAAGCAGTCCATGCTTAATCACGGGGGTTGCATGTGGTTGAGCTGGTAGGGGTGGCTATTTGAGGAGCAAGTTTTCCCCTGTGGTCCTGTTGGATCACAGCTGCCATAGCATAGTTCATGGTTGGCTCGCAACACCATTTTGATGTTGATGTTGTTTACTGTTGTCATGGTGAAAATAACAGGTGTCGCATGATGGGCGATGTGGTTTGGTACCAATGAAATTGAGATTTGTTATATATATATATATATATATATATATATATATATATATGTACATAATTTTCTACTGCGGTAGGGGCATGGTTGTATACCTATGCTTGAACTCACATTGATGTCTTATATTCCAACAGTAGGATCCGTATTGCATTGTTGCATCTTTATTGAATATATCCTTTGTGCATATGCATTATCCTAAGAGCATTGCATATAGCCTAGAGATATGCCAAAACGATAATGAGATATTGGATAGGTGATGATTGATGGAACAGTGAAAACTTGAGACAAGATAATTAATAATGATGAAAACTCTATGATAAGACTTATGATGAATTGTCATAATCCACATTGGGTGGTACGGAGAAATGATTGATTATAAATGTGTATAGTTAGCTATGTGTGCCTATGATTATAAGATGATTATTTGGAATGTATTTTAGTGCTTATGTTGCAAAGCACATGATGATTTGTACGCATATACACATGATCACAAATGTTTGGTTTTCGTTGTTTTGAACATAATGACTCACTATCCCATGTTGTCTCTTTTTAAGCATTATGATGTAGGACCAACATGGGATGATATGTCCTTTTGAAGATTGAAGTGTTTTGGAATAAGGTATAATAGTTGTAAGTGAATTCCTTGACCGACAAATAATGACATTGTGGATGATGTATATGATTAATGCTATTGTTTATCACATTGTGTATATGGCTCAATTTATTTTTTAAACAATACCCTATTCTTTTAAAGGATTAATTTATGGACATTTGTTTTGTAAACAATTATGCATGACATAAATGTGAAGTTTGGATTGCTATTATGATAGTATTGGTCTTGATGGACTTGTATTTAGAGTGAATGATGAATGACCATTTTAATACCCAATTTTGTCTTAAATATGTGAATTAGATGATATTGTATTAGAATGAGTTAGAGGCATGCATTAATTGGAATGGTATTTTGATTTGGAACCATTGGCACTATGATAATGGGGTTCAAATTTTGAAATCTGATAATCTCTCTCAAGTGAGTGAAATCTCGCTTAAGCGAGAATGTGATATATTAGTGTTGTGCTCTCAGGACTATTTCCGCTCAGGAGAGATTCTTTTCGCTCAATGAGAGTCAGAGGAGCTAGTTTGCTTGTTGCTTGCTCAAGCGAGGCTTGAGCCAAAGGTATGGGTGAGATTCTGTGATATTTTTGCTCAAGCGATAAGTGACTCGCTCAAGCGAAAATGTAATGTCTGATTTTGTGATATTTTCACTCCAGCGAGAAGTGTCTCGCTCAAGCGAGCATGAAAGGCTTGCATTCTGCAAGATTTTCGCTCAAGTGAGAAGTGTCTCGCTTAAACGAAAATCAAAAGTTTGATTATATGATATTTTTGCTTAAGCAAGAGTTGTCTCGCTCAAGCGAAAATATGAGGATCTGATTCTGGATCCTACTCGCTCAAGTGAGTTTATGCTCGCTTAAGTGAGACTATCAGGATTGAAATTCTAGGTTTTTCTTTATTATTTTGGATCTCTTCTCATATCTTCATCTATGATAAGAGATGGTATCCTATATACATATTCTTTTCTTCCGTTGTACATTTATTCTCCATGTATACGTTTAAGGGCACTTTTCTTCGATCCACTTCTTTTATTTCTTTAAAATCATGGCTTCTAATTTTTCATGGTTTGGGTCTTGATGCAAGTTGCTGGTTATGGGTTTTAACAACGTGAAAATTTATCTTTATTTTCAATAACTAATTGTGTCTATATTCGGATCCAGGGAATCAGGGTGCCACAATATATACGCAAGGGAAAGGTAACCCTAGGCGGAAGATTTAACAATTGGGAGCAACATCACCTATTCCACGACCACAATGCCGCAATGGCCTCTCAAAAGACAACTGCCTTCGTCACAGGGCAAAAAGCTCACCTGTAATTGAAGTGACGCTCATAAACTCTAGAGGCTTATTTAAGAACATTGGGATACAAAACGCATCATTATTGCAAAAACGGCTTCATTCAGACATCACCTTAAGAAATACAGCAACAGTTACCCACTATCAGACACATGTCTTCCCTTAAACCTCCCTCTTAAAACGTTACGAATTTCCCCCCAACATGGACAAGAGAACAAAAACAATTCCCTTACAACCCCAACATCAAGCCACTCGGAATGTCTCTACTTGGTATCGAACCACTCGAAACACCTCCACTCACTATCAAGTTACTCAAAGTATCTCCACTCGGTGTATAGTCACTCAACACGACCTTTAGCCGAGAGCTCGTTACTAGGGGGCTCATGTTCCCCCAAGTCTGAGGGGGAGGGTCCCATAGAACTCCCATCTTCCCTTTTTTAGGAAAAGTATCTTTAATGTCCTGATTCCCTCTAACCTTAGGCGATTATTGTTAGCAGACAAATGTTAGGCTGAAGTCAAGGTCGCTTTCCTATTGTATAAATAGGGTCTTATAATCTCCCTTATATTCTAAGTGACATTTTTTAGAAATAAACCCTAATTTTCCTAGAGTAATTTTCTAGAGTTTAACTTTTACACACTCAGAGTGAACAGAGAGATTTCATTAATGTTTTTAATTCCAAATATAAAAGTTTTTTGGATGTATTTTTGGTATTAATTGATTGATGAAAGATGTTTTTAAGTAAGAGTCAATATTAATATGTTGTAATTGCCAATTAAAAGCCTTAGTTGATGGAAAATAAAGAATGAAACAAAGAGCCCTGATATTTACCTACCATCAAGTCAACAGGTAGGCCTTCAAGTTGGCAGATTTCAAGCCGCGTGAAAATGTTTCATATAACAATGATGGACTGAGCATTTGTTCAAATAACTAGATTGGTTAGTTTTGAAGGCTCAGAAGTGGTGGGACACGTGACATTACATTGATAGAACACATAAGTAACTTTCTGTGTGGTGACAAAGAGGGAGTTAACTCCTATCAAGTTTGCAGATTTACGAGAATGCATGAAAATGAAATTGAACTTAGAAGCAAAAGAGATAATGAATTCAAAATGCTCCGGTATCTAAGAGCAACAGTTAGTCTCTCCACTTTAATTTTCACATCTTTTACTTTTTTGCATCTTGGTTCTGTTTGGACCTTTATTTTTGAAATTTTATGCATATTCTATGTATTTTCTCATGTGTTGAATCCTTGTATGCCTTGTATCAATATTTGATCTCTGTCACTTGGAATTACAAATTGTCTCAGGCACAATCTGTAATGTTTTTCTATTTGTGTTGCCAGAATAGTTTCCATACCGTTTTATTTTCTTTCATCGTGTACATCTTTCCAAATCCACTTTTATTTTCTACTTTAAATTTTATTTTTACTTAAAAGCCTTTAACACCATAAGCTCATCAATTTAAAAGCCTAAAACGGACTCTGATTCACGTCCTGCATTAAACTTATGAATAAAAAATTATATAAATTTCACCCTAAATAGGAGACATTTCAAATTTGGGGTCACAATAATGGAGCTTAAATGTTTCTTTAGTAGATACTGAACTCAATTATTTTTGGTAACAATGGTGATCTCAATTTAGGTGTATTTTATGTAATAATGTTGCATATATTTCCATCTTCCTAGAAAAATTCACAAATGACAAATGCAGAGCCAGGTCAGGTACCAATGATTAGCCGTTTCTATACAAAAGAAAATCCGAACTGCTTATTACTTCAAATTTTCAACAATCAAAACCATGCAGTTATTTATTGATTGCTGTGTGATGTTACAATCATGGGTTACATTTTCTCTATGATGTTGAAGATTGGCTCCAACATCTGTCTATGATTTGATTAATGTTTCAACCTGAAACCGCACTAAAAGTTTCACAGATTTAAATTTCTTTCCCTTTGTGTCATGCAGAGGTACTGATCGAAATCCATGTCTTAACTCTGATACTGGCAAACAGGTCTGTCCTGCAAAGTCATCCTTTGTCTGATCTTTATCTTTTACTTCTATTCGAAGCAAAGCAAGCTCAGGAACAGTTAGGGGGAATTCAAACTCTTCATCCCACACAGGATACCAGTTATCCATCTTTACACTTGTTCTCTTCTTCACAGAATCAGCTGGCACTCCAATAATACAGACCTGTCAAACAATTTGATCAAACACGATGAATGTACAACAGCAACAGCTTGTACTTCTATCTTTCTGCGTTTGAAATCCTATGTTGTTCGGATTGCCCTGGTAAAATAAATTTAGCACTAGGTTCCTTAAGCTTAAAAGTAGTGGAAAGTGGATTCCATGCCCATTTCATGTGAGACACATAACGATGCTAAATGAATCATTGTGATTTGATATGATACAAATCTCAATATCGGTGGATGGAGCATGGAGGTGATAATTTTTCACTTCCTTTCCATCTATGGTAAGATGAATGAACACTAGATCAGACATGCTATATCCATTGTACTAGTGAATGGTAGTTATAGGGTGGTAAGATTTTATAGTATTCATGATAAATATTCAATAATGGAAACTTGGCATCAACTTTTTGTTCTTTGAGGGATAGGCACACCTGAGTCTACAAAGAAATTGCTCCAAATGTATCAAATAAATATATGGATAAAGTACTGACCTTTGCGTAGAAGTCTGGTGGAGAAAATAGATCAAAGTGTGTTGGACTGAAATCAGACTTCCAGCCTTCTCCTTTGTATACTTTCACCTATTGTTGAACATGAAAATACTCAGATATGTTATGAAACAACTCAATTTTCTTTCAGCAAAGTGAGTAAGGGTATGCTCACTTTTAGTCTCTGCTTCACCGGCAATGTTCTTTTAGGATCAAACTCCTCCTCATGTGGAAGTTTTCGGATCATAAAGTCAGGCTTTTTAACATAACCACACCCACCATTTGCTCTGAACATTCCCTGCATATACTGGAGTGATTTACCATGCCCCTGCCATAAGAAAACAAATGTTAGTGCATGTTTGGAAACAAATCAAATCAGACCAAATGTGGAACCAAGACGTGAAAGTCACTCTAGTTGTGTTAAAATGGATCCACTTCGGAGATATAAAGTTGGTTCAATAATTAAAGGACAAGCAAAGGGAGGAGGTTATAGGTTTGAATCCCACAGTAACCATTCTAATAGAAATTAACAAATTAACATTTGCTTATTAAAAAAAAATGGATCTATGGTTATAGCTGACAAACATGAAACCAAACATGCACACGCACTCAATCCCTTGAAAGCTTTATATTTATATTCTCACTGGTATACAAATTTGGGATCTCCATAACAACATTTAGTTAGAATAGAACAACAAAGACTAATTTCGCAAAAACGAAACAGATTTCTCTTTGACAAATTTTAGACAATGACCACATGGCTCAGTTATAGATTTATAATTCAACAGGCATATCAAGTTAGACCACCATAAAATCCAAAATATATCAAAAAGGCCATTTTATCTAATAACACTTTGCTTTATAGATTGGTTATAACTTTCCAACCTGCATATTGAATGCCACCATCTGAGCTCCATACATCCACCCTAAATGAGGCCTGAAATTTGAGGATTGGATACGTTCTCCTTTAGGATAAACTCTGAGGATATTTTTCTGTGTGAACCTGGAAAGCATAACAATGGGTATGAAGTTAAATGGTAGCTTTATTAAGTGTCATGGATGTTTTAAGCTATAGAAATGCTAACCATCTCTTCAGCTACTGGTTTTGTTCAAATAAATATGATATGTACCTAATAAGTTCAGCTCCATGTGACTCGCAGGCACCTTTGAGTTTCTTCTCACTCAAACTTAGCCGTCTAACTTTAATATCATCTTTCAGTCTATCCATCATAGAACCTTTTGATTTCCCACCATGGATTGTGATCAAGTGTTTATATTGACGAGCACCTTGCTGGTTTTGTTTGTTATCACATATAATTATACCTACCTCATCTAAATCACTTATATTCTGCTATCCATCAAAAGAAAAAATTGTAAATGCAGGACTGATAATTTAGGGCGGTAAAAAAATATTCTGTTTTTATTTGTTTTTACTTTTAATTAAAAAAAAACTATCTTCTTATTTTTAGTTATAAAATTGACACATTATTTTTTATTTTTTAAAAGTTTGTATAAAAAACACTAAAAATAATTTCCGGGATAAACTTTTGAAAATAAAAAATAATTTATCAATTTTATAATTAAATCTAAGATGATAATATAATTAAAAGTAAAAACAGAAAATATTTTCTGAAACCTGACCCTTAAATTTCTTTTTTTATTTGACTACGTGATAAAATTAAGAATGCACGTTTCTCTCACCCTGTTCTCAGTTTTCAGTCTAGCGATGGATTCTGGCAATTCTTGTCCCCATGGTTCATCTTCAGATAATTCACTTCCACTTGGCACTGGATTGTTACTATCAGATAGCTGATACTCCTTTGGTGGTTTGGTTGATATAACTATCCGGTTTTTCAATGATTCGGGTGAGGGAAATTCTGTCAAATAATCTGTCTCGGGACAGTAAAGCATTTTTCCAAATATTTGAGTTGCTATCTGCATAAATAGGGGGAAAATGTAAAAGCAACAGAAAAAATGTCTATTTTACTTCTTAAGTAAATCCTTTCTTTCTATGCTTACTTGTGCAAAGTTAGCCTGAAGTCTTGATGTTAGGTGGTCTTCCAAAGTTAGAATAACTGGAAAATCAGATTTGACAAAAGCATATTCCTTGATGGATTTTAGACATTTGGTTAGTGAGACTGGAGTGGTAAAAGTTCTGCATTGATTCCAACAAAATAAATAACTCAGAAGATCACGAAGTATAAGAAACAATCGTCCAAGTCTGTAAGATGGACTCTTTTACTGCTTTCCTTTGCTGGCAAGTAACAACTCTCTTAAGAGACAATTTTAATAATAATCAGCTATTACCTTCCATGAACCACTTTAATACCACCATCTTTAGTTGGTGATGGCCATAAATCTAGTTCAATGACTCGTACACCTTGTTGCAAAGCCTCTATAATTGGCTCATCACTGCTCTCACTAGTGAGTTGATTCCCAGTGAGGTAGGAATTGTGTCCCGTATACATAAAATAATGTGACAAGGGGGCACTCATATCATGATGTACCTAGAATGACATGATTTATATATTGTCAGAAACAAGTTAATCTCTCTATCTTATTATCAATTCTCGTAATAAATTTATTATAAATGTATTTGGATCCATAGCAAAGCTAGAGAGATACTTACATTAGAAAAAAAAAAAAGATCACCGCATTTGGCATGTCACATCCCTTAGCAAACACAAAAACTATGTAAATGTTTGTATCAATGCTTTGTAGGAGCTAATGTGAATCTTTTTTTTACGAACTTGAGAGAGTACCCAACTAAAAGGAAATTAATTTCTTTAAAATGTAAAGATGATTGAAGTGGGGCTTCCCTCTCATAATAAAGTTTTCCTAACAAAGTCGTTTGAATCCATAACAGGATACCTAAAGGGATTATTTATCAACTATGTCGGACTTTGTTAGTAAATATGAATCCATTTAAATGCTAAAAAAAATTGTTTGTGCGTTTAAGACATGATTTTGAGAAAATGTGACGTGTACTATCTAAATGATATGGTAAACCAAAAAGACAAGAACACAATAGCATGTTTGAAGAAATTTTATACCCAGTTTGTCGGTGTTCAAACAAACAAAGAATGTGCATACCTCATCTTTCAAGGGACCATTGAAATCATCAAGAAGCAGAAAATCGATGAACTCATTGAGATTTAATCCTTGTCTCTTGCACACACTGTTAGAACTTCCAACTTGCAAAACCTTTTTAATATTTTCCTCCAAATTGGCTGAGGAGCAATTCTTTTCTCCCTGGTGCTCCACCATGAATATAAGGAGCTGATCCTTGGACATTTGGCTCCCTCCTTTTGCAAACTTGGAAAAGGCTTCCTTAAGGTCCAAAGGTGGTCCTGCCTTTTTGACTTCACCCTTTTTGGTCAAGAAATTTAACACCTTGTCCTTTAAAGTCCCCATTTTCATCCTTAATCTCACCCTTCCCTGCCAACAACTCTATTTCTTAAGGGATTCAGTGGAGAAACCAAAGAGATATCACAGAACTTAAAAAGTGCAGTTTAAGAGCATCATAGATTCATAGTAAGACAGGTGACTCAACCTTGGAAACATAGCCTCTGTTTTTCTAGGTTTTCATTGGCTAAAAGACTCTGTTGCCTTCTTTTGTGTCTTACTATGAGAGTCTCTTCTATGTTGGATCTGCAATTGGACAATTGCATATATATAAGATACAATCAAGGTCACAGAAACCAAAGGGCATCAAAGAAGTCAAAGAAACCAAAGTAAAAATAAATGTTCACAGACAAAAATCATTGTTATTTTTTCTTTGGATTAGTCCTTCTAAAATAAAATGAAGTCAATGAAGACCTGAATATAAAATGTAGTTACCGTGTATTGGAAATGTTATTTTAACTCAAGTTGATATGGGAATGAGAAAGTAGCACTGCTAACAACGTGCTTTATTTTCACGCTGACGATGTAAAGTATTACTATGTGGGGGAGGGCAGGAGGGAGGGATCACATGCGACGCAATGAATAGATAAATGTATTGTTTTTAAAACTGAATTGAAATCGATGTAACCAATTAAATTATTTGTTAATTAGGTGATCAGTTCATATTAATAATTTGTAAATATTCACAATTAAATTGGTTTCATCATAATTTATTTGAATAGATAATTTTATCTATTCAATTCTAAAAACATTAGAAAAATGGAAATATGTTGTAAATATGTTCGTGGAAAGTTTCAATCATCATCTAAGTGGGAATTTGGAAAGTTTCATTCATCCGAGTTAGGGGGAATTTGGAAAGTCGACAAATTTTTTCTTCAGGCATCTTATTAAGACTAAGTTAGGTAAGGATGGATAAAATTATTGGTCCCTCACAAATTATAAATTGTATGCGTCAATCATTTAATTTCATTATAATTACTGTTTTTTTAAGCTAAAAACTAAACATCTTTCTAATGTCAAAAGTGTATCACAACTCATTCACTTTTTTAAATTTGAGGTGTATTAAAAAATGAAGTTATAAAAATAAAAAAATTTAATAATTAGTATTAATCTTTTACATCGTTTAAGATAATCAAAACTTTATTAAATTACAATTGTTTTTTTTCAAACCAAGGTTTGGTTGGTCATTGGGATAACCAACCAACTTTGTGGCTTATTTATTTGATGAGAGTTTGATGCTAAATCAACTTATTTTTGAAAGGATTTGAACCCATGATGCACAAAGAAATAACTACTCAATTACTAAACCACAATGTCATATATATATATATATATATATATATATATATATCAATTACTAAACCACAATGTCATATATATATATATATATATATATATATATAAACAATAACCACTATAGAGAATAGTAATTCATTTTTTTTAGTTTATACACAATATGGATGAGGTAAGTGTATATGATAAAATATAAATCAATTAACTGATGAACTAGATTTTAAAACTAATTTCACTTATATTTTTGTGAACTCACGTGTCTCCATTTATAAAATAATAAAACAATTAATCATTAATGTACTTTTTTATATTTTTGATTTATGATTACAATAATTATACTATATACTTAGATTTTAATTTTAATTTTAATTTTTAATGAATTTTAAAATTTAAAATATTATAAAATATTAAACTAATTAATTAAAGTAGTTAATTCTATATATATTTATCGATTGATAGTTACGGTAACTAAGAATACTAACTCTAGCATATATTTCAATTTTTATTTTAAATTTTAAATGAATTTTGAATATTTATATATTATAAAATATTAAACCAATAAATTAATGTAGTTAATTCTGCATATATTTCTCGATTTATAAAAATTGTAATTCCTAAATATAGTAACTAAGGACATTAAGTGTAACATCCCAATGTAAAATTAAGGGATAAATTATCGACAGATAAGCAATTAATTAAGGTTGACAAATTGGAAGTAAAATGGGGTAACTTAAAATAGGTAAAATTACCTAAATACCCTTAAAATCTAAACTAATCATTTGTCCTACCTTCTTCTCCAAAACAAATTAAGAAAGAAAAGAAAAGTGAACCATTCTTCCCTTTTCCTTTCTTCTCCCTATAGTTGCGTGCCATCTTCCCACCACCTCTATCATCTTTAATTTCCTTCTTCCTTTACTACTAAGCAAAGATCAAGCTCCACTCAACTTCATTTTCCCCCACGTGCAAGTGCTTCGAGTTGCAAGTTTTCCCTCTTATTTCATTTCGATTAAGGTAAGGTTTTTAAGAACCATTTGGGTGTTTGATCCCATTTCTCAAATTCACCTCAAAGTCCCTAAATTCCATGGTCGTAGGTAACGCTTGGACCTACAAATAATGTTGAGAGTTCAATCCACTTACAGAAGCCATTCTCAACGCGCATTCAATAAGTCAAGACTTTTGAATCTCTTCCCTTTCATTAAATTGGGGTAACTAGAAATGTTTTGGGCTTTCGGATAACTTAGGTTAGGTTGTACTTACTTGATTATTGATCGATTGAATACTCGGTGGAAAATTAGTATATTTTGATATATAGATTGTGTAACATCCAAAAAATTTACGAAAATAGTTAATTGAGAGGGATAAATATTCAATAATTATAAATGGGTTAATAAATGTCCCAAAAATGTTGGAATAATAAAATTGAGATTTATGAGGATTATTTATAATTTATTGAGGCTTTAAGAGTTAAAATTTCACCCAGTTAAAATATGTATCTCCGATTGAGATGCCGTTGGTCAAGGCTGTTAGGAATATTATTAGGAATCCGAATATGTCTTCGGAATAATTTTTGGATAAAGTATTGAGCCCGATTTGAGATCCTGTATGTTATAAAACAGTAAAATTTAATGAAGGGTTTAAGTTAAAACAAAAATCTCCTCCTCTTTTCTTCACTTTCCCGTGGCTTCTCCTTCTCTCTCCTTTCTTCATTTCTTTCATCTTCTTCCTCCTCTCTTCTTGCCCAAACTGTGTACCCCTTTCCATGACCATTACCCACCAAAATTTCTTGGTCTCCATGGATTCATGAAGCATGAATGGAACATTGGAGCAAAGCTTGACTTTCCTCTTCCTTTTTTTCATTCAATTTCGTGTTCCTCTTTGGGCTAGGAGAAAGAGGTAAGATTTTGAACACCCATAGCCTTTGTTGATGGTTTTGAGTTTATTTAAATATTGTGATAGGAGATTGGATGTTATTTTGATGGATAATGACATGTAGAACCAAACCCTAGGTTAGATAACTATTGGGGATTGTTATTGTTATTAATGATGGTTTGAATGCTATGTTGTTAGCCTATGGATGCTTGAAATAATGCATATAAATGGTTAAAATTGATGATTATGGATTATTGGTGAAAACCTTAAGAATTGAGATTTTGGGGCTTTGAGAAATTCTTAAGAAAATTATGAGTAATTGACATTGGAGAGGTTTTATATATAGGAATAAGTTTTTGAATGAGTAATATTGATTATTGATGTTGAGGGATTATGAAATCAAGAAAATAGAGTAATGGCTCCAAGTTGTTAGTGTGTTAAAAGTTGAGATATTATTAGGAGAGACTTGAATAATGAGGATGATGATTATTGAATTTTAAAGAATCCTAATCTTAAGAGTTAGGAATGTATATATTGTGACTAGAAGAATTAGTTTTGGGAAATGGATATGAGGTACTCAATGTTGGATGATGATTTATATGATAAAAATGATAGTGAAAATGGTAGAGGACCATTGATGGTGAAACCTATAAATAGGTGTTGTCATGAAATGTGTAAGAATGAATGTGAACATTAAGGTCATAATGATTGTGATGACATTTGAATGATTAAGGTAATATGGAAGGAATTTTAGATGAGGGATGAATGTGATGTTGTAATTGGGTATAGTTAACCCTTTTAGATTTAGAGAATCATGGTTTTGGGAAAGGAATTCCCGAAACCTAACACAATGGTATGAATTGGTGTTTTAGCAAGTCTAGGACTTGATATTAAGCCTTAAGATATATTTACATTGTTTGAAATTATAATGATGCCTTGTGATGGCTTGATGATTGTATGTATGCATATGTATGTATGTTGGTGTAGATGATGTTCCGGGCAATGAGGCGGAATGGTCGGAGCATGCAAAACGTCGTTGTTCTTCCCTCGAGGTAGAAGGGGAGTTTTACATTCCAAATGCATGAGTAGAATGAGTAGTGATTAATGTATATGATAATACTCATGCTTGCCTTGCCATACTGTGTTGAAATAATGTAAGTGGTAAATTATTGGTCATTGAGATGATATATATGTATATGTGCTATTGATGAACCATCCTTAAGAGGATGAAGTGTATGTCTTGAGAAATAAGGATTTCATGTGAACACTTGTCATTGAATGTGATAGCCATTGTGATCGTAGTGATGATAAGATTGAAAGATAATGCATAATTGAGGAACTCATAGAGTTAAATTGAGTTTTATGTGATTTTAATGGTATATGATAATCCCAATGGCCCATACATGTAGTTTATGACTTGTAGAAATTGGAATCGGCCAATTCCAATGAGAATAGGTCTTTGAGTTGCACAAAAGTGCCTCAAAATAGGGTAAAACGCATTTATGCACATAGGTCCCTCATTTTTAGGAATTTTTGAATGTGGCCAGTGGCCACACGTCACAAATAATGTATATAAGTTGGTGTTAAAATTTGGTGGGCATTGGAATTCGTATGAAAAAGTAGGGGGATTAGAAGTTCAAAAATATGGCTTTTTTTTGCATAAAAAGGGGTCTGTGCTGTCATGAATCGATTCAAAACAGTGTTTGAATCGATTAAAAGGCTATTGGATGGGCTTGAATCGATTCATACGAAGGCTTGAATCAATTTAAGACTCCCTAGATTTACTGTTCCTCAATTTCACAATGCTTGAATCAATTCATACGAGGTTTGAATCGATTCAAGGCCCTCTATTTCCACTGTTTTAGGCCCCAGGCAAGTATGAATCGATTCAAGGGGGTGTGAATCAATTCACTACCCTTTGTTTGTCAAATTTTGAGATTTTTGGACGCATGAATCGATTCATGGCCCTGTTATAGCCCCTGTTATGTTGTTTTTCCAACTGTTGTAATCCCTTTACTGTTTTTGGCCCATTTGACATCTTAATGACATTTTTGGCCTCTGACTCCTGCATGAAAGTTATAGATAATTATGTTATGGGGGTGTAAAAATTGGTCTTACCTTAATTGGAGCTTTCTAACTCTCATTAGGCATAAAACACTAGACCCACTACATTGTAAAACTTAAGTTTAAGAGGGTTTTGAACCCAACTTTTTATGATTGTCAAATTGGGACTAATAGGTGATAATTGTGACATGTCCCCCTATTTTTAAGACTAAAAGTGAACTTTTCTCATGTCTCAATGTTGGAATTCTTCATGGGCTCATTATTGTCCAAAACCCTTTTTTATTATATAAAAACAAGAGGTTGTATTAGGGGTATACAATTGTGGTGTGTTTTGGTGGTGTTTGATGTTGATCTAAGGTATTGACAAAATGTGTCCATGCCTAAATCATGTTATGAAAACATGAATGTCCACCACTATTGATGTGATATAATAATTGACAATGAAAAGGAAATGTTGTGGTTATATGACACACCTTGTACGATAATAAAATTAATGAGGGGACAATTGAATGGCAATGGGTTGTGTAAATCAATGAATTTGATATGATGTTGATGATGATTAAAAGTAGAAGATGCCACACGTATTGAAGGATAAATGATAATGTTGAATGAAAAAGGATGTTGTTGTTGAACATGCCCTTGAATAAATGGTGATGATTATCATTGATGATTGTGATACCATTGTGATTAATGCAATCATTGACTTGTATGTTTGAGATGCAAGGATGATTGATTAATATATGTTCTGAAATACCTTGTTGGTTTCCATGCGTGGATTAATGCTATGATGATTGATATGCTTTTGATTACCATGCGTAGTTTAATGTAAATGTGAATGTTGTGCCTTGAGGGGCCTTGTGGTTAATTGTATGCCAATGATAACAAAACTAAATATATAATATACCCCTAAATGAGAGGGTGAGAAATCCTTGCGAGGTTAAGATTTGGCATATGCATTATTGCATTTTTGCATTCATGGCAGAACATAGCATTGATTATGTGGTTGTGATCACAGTGAATGGTCTTGTAGGACTATATGAGGGGAGTCCCCATGCGTGGTGAGAAACCAATATGTGAATGAATAAAGGTGGTTGGGATCACGAGTATGTTGAGAATGATGAACGTGGCTGCGATCACGAGTACTGAAATGATAAAGATCCTGCAGGATTCTATGAGATTGAGTACCCTATGCATGGGGGAATGAGTCTGTGGTTGTGATCACATGACAGATTGATATGATAAAGGTGGTTGCGATCACTAGTTTATTGAAATTGAAATTGGTATTGAGGGACTATGAAGGGAGTACCCCATGCGTGGCGGGAAACCAATGTGAAATGAATGAAATGTGGTTGCGATCACAAAGAATACCTTGTGGGGTTATGAAAAGGGAGTACCCCATGCGTGGTGGGAAACTATTATGAGATTGATTATAAGTAGTTGCGATCACTTGAGATACCATGTGCGCATGGGTGATTGAAATGGATCCACTGCATATGCATTAAATAGTTGACATATACATTAGCCATAGGTACATAGCATTTGAGGTAAAGATGACCAAACAAAGATGAGAACCTCTTGAGAGAGTGTTAATTGGTTAAAGATTTAAATGACTTAATAATGATAATTGTGAATGGCCATAATGATGTAGGGCTATGTGAATGTGTATGTGCTTGTGCTTGTGCTTGACATGAATTGTGAATAATGAGGCTTGTATGCCTAAGATAATATCTTGATGGTGGTTTAATGACGAATTGATGATTTATATCAAAGCACACATGTTGGTTGAATGCATGTACACATAATCACAATATATTTATATTCGTCATTTTGAATGTATAACTTGTAACACCTCGATTTTCTGGACTCGAATCCCGATGTACTCAAGATAATTAAACAATAAAAATATGAATAAATATTTCACGTTCGAAATAATTTCAAAACACCACCATGACTACATCAAGACTCGAACCATAGAAAACCAAAGGGTGAGATTTGATAATCTATAATTAGATCGTTAAATAGTTTGCCCATAACGGTATACAAAATAACAGAATTTACAGTGGAAGAAGAATGTGTATACCAGGCATACGCCTAGTCCCATATATGAGGATATGAGAAAAGGCTCAACAACACATACAATGACATATCTTAAGCCTAATAGACAACCGTTATCTCTTCACATAATTTCATAAACTTACAAAGCCTAAGATATATATGTATACGTATATATATAGTCATACATCATACATCTCCAACGTCTATATTCATAATTGACCATATTCAATTCATCCTCAAAGTCATATATCTTGAACTCATATACATTCCTAAAGTGGTTACATAATCGACACCATTATATTCATCAAATGGGTATGAATTCCAATACTCTTATTATCAATATATTAACCACTTATAATATCATTCCCAATACACCCATCGATATCAAGAATTATCACTATCGCTATACACATCTCATTCATAATACAATAATTTACAAGTGCTGCCGGCCAAGGCATTCCATTACCACTATTTTACCTTCACAAAAGCTTTACTTTATAAACATCCTCGTCCTATGATATTCCTGCATTAATACTAAAAAGTAGACCACATGGGAGAGTGAGTTATACATTTTAAATGAAGATATGAATACAATTGAAATTATATGTATATGCATATCAACATCATGTATGCTCTGCTAAACACATCAATGATCATCACAAATTGTTAACTTGACAACATATACATACTTCATATTCATTAATCAAGTCATAGCAAAGCAGGCATATACACATATAACACAATGCCACCATGGGCCAACATCATCAACATTGACCATTCAGGTCTTTTCTCAAAGCCACAGTGGGCCAACAATCATCGTCACCAATCATATATAAACACACCCTTCATCATATTGGGCCATCGCACATATATCATTATATTCAATATCGTTCTGTGTATTCATATCATTTATTAATTTTATATGGTCTTTTAGGTACTCAATTACCCATCTCATCGACACCATACCACAACCTCAATCATCATCAATCATCATCATATTCTGGCATATCTCCACACTATTTACAAATGCTCTTATGGATAATGCATATACACAATGGAATAGACAACAAATGCGGATCCGACTATGGGAAATAACACCAAGTGTGGGACGAGCATAGGTGTGCTACTATGCCCCTACTATAGTAGAATAATGTGTACACATATCTCAAAGCATGTATGCATATCAACAACATCTTTTTCTGGTACTAAACTGCTATCGCCCGTCTGTAGCACTAGTCACCCCGTGACTTGCGGATCAACAACATGGCCTCAACTGCCAAAAGTGCTACGGGCCCCTCCCGAACACATATCGAGAGAGCCGTGCCCCGTCGGACACTGAGGTACTTGCTTATCACAGAGCCGCCCACCCACTGGGCCAGCCATATAGGGTGCCTTGTCACCAAACTAAGGGCAACTTCGTGACTCACAGACCGAGTCACAGGGGAAACAACAAGAATGCTCGTGCACTGAGCCGCCCTCCTACTGGGCCAACCGGGGGAACCCCCGGCAGTGAATGATATGTCATGGATGCAATGCAATGCAAATTAAATGCATTTCTCATACTGTGCATTCTAAATGCCACTCATCAAACATCATTATCATAATCACCAACACCACCATACACACCTTGACACATCCCGGATTAAATAAAGGTAAAACCAAGACAGGGGAAATTTTTCCCAAATTTACAAGCAACCCGGACAGAATAAAACAATCTGCAGGCGAGGAAAGTAGAAAACCAATCACAAGGCAGCCCAGCGGAATACCGTGCTAGAGCGAACCCAATTAGTGTTCACTCGCTCAAGCGAGGCCCAAATTCGCTTGAGCGAGACACCCACTCGCTTAAGCGAGAACCAACCCAGAACCTTCCTCCCCATTCCACACTCGCTGGAGCGAACCCTTATTCGCTGAAGCGAGTGATTACACTCGGTATTCCATCACTCAGAATCAGGGATTCCATTCACTCGGGAACGATCCCAACATGTCACACTTCCCTCAGAAGTTTACACAGAGTTTCTTATCTTCATTCAGGAAGGTCCCACACAATATCCACTCAGGCAATGATGGCTATTCCACTCGGAATCTATAAATTTTCCCTCACCCGGAATATTTTCCCAGTCAAACACCACTCGGATATTTCAACCTCAACACAATCGAAAATATATTACACATTCATCACTCGGCATATTTTCACTTCTCTCACTCGGAGAACACTTAGACCTTCCTTCTCTCAGAAGGAGTCTCCACCAACAAATTCCATTCGGATTTACTCTAACCATACAAAATTGATACTCGGAATATATATATATATATAGCCTCTGTCGCGACCGGGATCGCGGTGGCGCGGCCGACCCTCAAAACGATTTTAAAAATAAACAGGGAGTCGCCACCAATATTTTTTAGGATAAAATACCGGGAAAACCTTTGTTAAAGCATTGGTTATAAAAATGAAATTCCATGTTCGGGAGTCTGATTACAGGTGAGGAAGGTATTAGCACCTCACAACTGTCCGTTATAAAAACGGTTACCTCAATTTGATAGCGCGCATTATAATTAACACATTAATTATTTTAACTTTTTCATGAAAAGAGAATATACGAGGTGACAAAATATACAAAAATAAACAAAAAGAAATTAAACACAGAATATTTACATGAGATTAACAGGACGTCTCGTCCAAATTAATCTCGCTCCACCATTTTTTAAGAAATATAATAAAGATTACAATAATAATAATAACGACAATAATAATAATTACAATTTTTATGCTAGTCCGAATAGAAAGTGTGAAACATTCATTTCTATTAATATTTATTAATTAACAGAAATTAATTAATAACATAGTCATCAAACAGTAATTAATTTAACAGAAAATGAAATAAATACGAGTATTAAAAATGAGAGTGAGACCGATGTGGTGAGAAAGGAGCTGGATGGTGTGCAAAAGAGAAGGACGGCTGAAGGAGTTTGTTGGTGAGGTCGGATGGGTGTTTGAGGGGAAGGACGGAGGTGTGTGTATGGTTTGGTTTTGAAGGAGAAAAGGAAGGGAAAAGTGAGCGTGGAGTGAGGGGGAAATGGGATAGTGAAAGGGGACTGTGAGGTGTAGAGAGGGAGGAAACAGTGGTGAAGGGTAAGGGTGGAGGACGGAGTGAGGCAAGGGAGAGAGGGACGGTGTAGAGGGGCTGTGAGGAAGGTTTGGGGCGGTGTGGAGCAGGACAGTGTGAGGAGTGAGGAGAGAGGACGGTGTTGGGAGAGGGCTGTGAGGCGGTGTTGAGGGGCTATGAGGACGGTGTTGGGTGAGGTGAGTGGGGACGGTATTAAGAGGGACGGTGTTTTAGATGAAGGGG
Source organism: Clitoria ternatea (assembly GCA_037962975.1). Taxonomy (NCBI): domain Eukaryota; kingdom Viridiplantae; phylum Streptophyta; class Magnoliopsida; order Fabales; family Fabaceae; genus Clitoria; species Clitoria ternatea. The sequence goes on from CM075669.1 coordinate 187,982,201, forward strand.
GCTGTATGGGAAAGGAGAAGGATGGTTGAAAAGTGAGGAAAAAATTTGTTTTGAATTCTCTCTAATGAATGCTTCCAGGATCCCTTTTTCTTCCTTCGTTTGCAGTATTTATAGAACATTTGAGGAGCATGATGATTGCCTGAACAGACCCGTGACAGCCTGGCTGCCAATTGGTGAGGATTTTTTAATATTTCCACTTTGTCTTGTTGCCAGCCGCCCCTTGAAATTATCAAACAACTTGGATGGTGTGTTGGGAACAGCCTGGATCTTTGACAATTAAGAAGAATGGAAGCTGGTGGCAATTCTTTATCATTTTCCTCCTTGTCTAGTTGCCAACCACCTCCCGTAATTCAAGGATCCACTTGGATAGTGGAAATCCAAGTCAGCATGGTGAAAATCCGAGAGAAAATGATGGAAATCCGAGTGAGAGTGGTAGAATTCCGAGTGAAAATGGTAGAATTCTGAGAAAAAATGACTCAGATCAGCCTCTCAGTCAGTATTCATCCACATTGGGAGTTAATTCCGAGTGGAATGAAGCATTTCCCATAGAAAGCCGAGTGAAAATACTCCTTCCCGAGTGAGAATTCTTCTGGGAGGAGTCCTCCTATGGAAGGCCGAGTAGAGGTTTTGCTCGGTGTGAGGCTGCTGTGAAACATTCAATCAGAACCGAGTAACAAGTGACTTGGAACCGACTGAAATGGTTGAATAATGACTCAGAATTGGGTGGAGATGACTCGGAATTGAATGAGAAGTCACTCGGGAATTGGTGAAAATGACTCGGGAACGGGTGATGAGGGATGACACGGAATTGGTAAAAGTGAGTCAAAAATGATTGAAGACTGACCAAGAACTGACTGAAAAGTGTCACTCAAAAACCGATCGAAGATTGACTCAGAACTGATTAAAAATGACTCAGAATTAGGTGAGAATGATGACTCGAAGTTTGGTAAAAATTGACTCGGAAACGAGTAAAGGATGACTCGAAATCTGGGTGAGAATGGTGAGTCAGATTTGGGTGAAAATGAGCTCGGGTTTGGTTTAAAGAGTGACTCGGGAATGGGTGGAATGGAGGGTGATAGTAAAAGAATGGCTCGGAGCCAACTGAAAATGGAAGGGAACGACTCGGTGCAGACTGGAAATACTTCACTCGGTAGACCCCTTCTTCCCTCGGTTCTGAGTGGATTTTGAGTCATTCAGTAGACTCTTTCTTTGATTGGCTTTTCACTCGGAATTTGGTACTCAGCTCCCACTGACTTCTCACTCAGAATTTCTTTCACTCGTCAACCATTCCTTCCTTTCTAATCAGAAATGGCTATCATTCTGAGTCGGCTTTATTTTACTCAGTTTCAATCACCAATCATTAATCACCAATTGGAGGCTCTTTACTCTGCAAGCATCCACTCGGTTTTTATGAGGGCATCAGTCTTCTCTCAGAATCGTTCCATATGTGCATCAATCCACTCGGATATCTGGGAGTTGTCCTTATTTTTACTCGGTTACCGAGAGGTCAGAACCATTCTTTCTTTGACTTCACATTGACAGTCATGAAGTAAGTTTCACTCGGAAGCGCATCACTCGGATTTTCTTTAAAAATGACAGAACCTCACTTCTTGGAGGATTTACCCGGAACTGACTTTGGGAGTCGGTTTCATCTTCCAATCAGAATGGAAATTGGACATTTGCACTCGGAAATGGTCTTATTCCTCACTCAGAATTTAGAACTTGGACAACCACTCGGAAATGCCTGATTATTTTCCACTCAGAAATTGGAATTTGAATACTTTTCACTCAGAATCTGCCTGCTTTCCAGACAGAACTCAGAAATTGGACGTTTGTCACTCGGAAACTGTCTTCTTTCCACTCAGAAGTTGAAATTTGACTATTTTTCACTCGGATCTTCCTGCTTTTCAGTTAGAACTTGGAATTTGGCTCGGAATGATTACAGTGGGACAGCTTCCACTCTGATTTGCTCCATTCTGAGTAATTCCTACTCGAATTTCATCATTCGAAGGAAAGGAATATGCATCAGGTATCAATCTCGCTCGGGCGTGACATGTCTCGCTTGAGCAAACCATCACCCGCTTGAGCGAAAACAGGCCAGGGACCATGTCTCACTCGGAAATGATCATTTCCGAGTCCCTTCACTCGGAAATGATCATTTTCGAGTCAGTTTTTTTTTCTTTTTTACTTGTATTTGTTTTACTTGTACTTTTCTTTTTTTTTCTTTCTTCTTTTTCCTTTTTTACTTGTATTCTTTTTTCTTTCTTCTTTTCTCTTTTTTTTTTATTTTTTTACTTGTGAATCGACCGGACTGAAATAGGTGTTCACAGCCTCGTTCACTCGGAAGAGGTTCCTAGAATACACCCCAATCAGTACCATTACAACCCTTCTCCCTTCGGAAGTGGTTCATTCGGGATTTCCACTCGGGAGTATACAATCCTTTCCACTTGGAATCCTTTTAAGCCTTCACCACTCGGAAAAAGGCCCACACAATAAGCCCACTCAGAAATGGCTCTAAGCCTTCTTTATTCGGAACAGGCTCTCACCTCTATAGTCCACTCGGAACTTATTAACTCGGCATTATTTCTTTCAACATTATTCTTAGTCGATCCAAGTAATAATATGACAGTATAAAATATACACACATATATATATATTCTTGTTCACAAACCTGACTGTCGGTTCATATAAATAAATGAATATATTCAACAACGTATTACATGGGAGCCGGCCAAGGCTTTAACGTATCTATTCTACAATCGGTGCAGTATACTAGGTGCACCACAACAGCATATATATATGTATACCCATCACTCGAGTTTAAAGCCTTCTCGTCATTCACCAATCTAACCTGCATACACTGAAAAATATAGCCACAGTAGAGGTGAGATTTTACATATAAAATGTTAGTTATTGGCTCGGATTTAACCCCAATTCTCAACTATATAATAACATCACTCAATCAGCAATAATACACCCTACCATTCTATATAAATACTATAACAACGTCACCCACTCGGGATTCATGCAATTCAATCAGGCTAGGAATTTCACATCATTCACAACCACGTATATTTACACCCATAACAACACCTTGCACTCGGTAACAGTACCAATGTACATATATCCACCTAGTCGGAATTCAATCTAATTATTCATGGCTATATTAATCATACTATTCATAACAGCATTTACACATCGATATACAATCACATTGAACTCATCAATAGTTATAAGTGTGCACTCGGCATAGCATCAGTACACATGCATTCATCCACTCAGATTTACTCATATCAATTCCAACTATATCAATGCTGTTATTCTCAATAACACATCCACATATACATACAAATCACATTGAGCTCAGTAACCATTATAAGTGTACACACATTCATTCAATTCAATCAGATCCGATCCATTCATTATTAATTTTTATTGTTGCAACACAGGCTCCTAGACTTTTATTCAGCTCCCAGCTGATCCGGCTGTTTTACAGGTACCAAACTGTTTGCCCTCTCTTATGACACAAACACTCTCAGCATCAACAACAGTGTCACGGGCTAAACCCCGAGCCCCGCTCAAGAGGTTGCCTGAGCCCCGCTCAAAGGACTTTGATTTTATGTTCACACATATTCATCTGATTGCCGATTCTACATCAAGCGTCCCACGCTATATGCCCTCGGCATTACCAATGGCGAATCAGATGCATATGGTCATATTCATTAAGTACATCAGTGCCATTTCACACGTTAAAGCACCACATATCACATGCGACTCATGCAATCATTATAAATCACACAGAGTCTAAACAGCATTCGTACATCTCATGTACTCGACAATCCATTCTTTCGTTTCATGCATGACATGTCTTTTTAATATGAGAATCCCCAAACAGGGGCCGACCAACAATTTACACATATACACTCAGTATTCGAATCATCAGTAACATGCATCTCATACGGTTAAACATAAACCACGCACTGGAATCAGTATAACAAATTCATACACTCGGCAATTCAAAAGAGTCAACATGTATTTTAGCATAAACATCAAACAAATATTTTTCCACTGCCTCATAATAAAATGCGCTCGACAATCACCATAATAGCATACACATACATTCACTTTGCATTCTCATGATCATCTACGCACATCTCATGAACAGAAACCAACATGCACCACACATCCGGGCTACCACTCAATCACAGTACCATAATCAACAAATTACTAGTACAACGCAACACAGTGAAGTGATTTCACCCGGTATCCGTCCATAAACCATGCATTTGAGATGTAAGTTAGCTCCCCCTACCTGGAATGAAGATCCCAGAAGCTCCTCGAGCCTACGGCTTCTCAATCAGGCGTCCGTGCCTCCAGTCATCCAACAGCGCTCTGCTCTCAGCTTTAGGAGAATCAACGCTGCTTCCTCTCAAGCAGCTCTGCCACCAAAGCACTCAGCGCTCTTGCATGTAAGGACAGTGGGGGGTTCAAGTCTCCAAAGCACACGCTGTCCTTTTACTCGGTCTAGTGGAGGATTCCCGAGCCTCCGAGACACACAGCGTTCTGCACCCTCTCTTGAGCAGCCTCGTCTTACCACGAGTAGAAAAACTCTACAAATCTGAGGCACATCAACGCTGCCCACACATCCACTCGAAATTCCAAACAGTTTTCGAGTGGAGGAAGAAGAAGAAGAGACAAAAACGAAAGACAGCAAGAAGAAGGAGAATGCAAGATGCATGTGCAGGGAGAATTACATAGCCCTCATAGTCTCTCTTTTCCCACAGCGTGAAAAATAATGAAGAGAGGGAACCGAAGCCCCTTTATACCCCTAAGGGCACATGCGTCATTATCTCCAGCCAATTGTATTAATTAACCACTAGTTTTTAATCTGCAATTTAACCTTAATTCAGTAACTAATCTCAGCCGGTAATTAAATCAAAAATCAGGATGTTACATACCTTTGTGGATTTTATCATATCATTATTCATTACCATTGTTTCATCTATATATATTGGTGTGGCATTTGTTAGTCCTCAAATTTTCAATAAAAGTTTTAATAAAAATTTCATAAAAATTACAAGAATTAGTTTAATTTGTTAGAAAATTAGGCTTTGAATTTAATAAATGGATGTTGTTGGAAATAATCTGCCCTTGATCAATTTTCTCTAAGTTTTGCAGTGAAAAAGTTAAGAAATCAAGAGAAAATTACACTGGAGAATCTGACGTGTAGCCTCACCCCACGCGTAGCATCAACAACTATTTTTGATGCTGACGCTACGCGTCACATCCACGCGTAGCGTCAGTGCTGCGTGGACTCCACTTCCAACTTGGCCAAGCACTCAGCTTTGACCCAATAATGGCCACCCCACTCCACACCAAGGGCCACCCCACTCAACACAAATGGCCAAAACACAGTGGAGACACGTCCAAGTGGCCAAGCATGATCAATTTTAATAATTTGAAGTGGCCATTATCAGCTGTTTAATGGAAGCTGAGTCAGGGGCCTGACGCGTAGCGTCACACTGACGCGTAGCGTCAGCACCCTTGCTCAGCCCTATAAATAGGGCCATCCAACACCATTCTAAGATATCCCATAGCATCCCATTCTCTTCTTTTCTCTCTTGTGCTCGACTTTGAGTACTTCTTTTGTGAGTTGTAGTTCTAGAATAGTTTTTCTGGATACTTGAGTGTGTTTCGGTATATTCTGATCGTTGTATCGTGAAGTTTCCATCATCTTCGTAATGTCAAACTCTGTAAGTGTTGTTTTTACTTTCACCATGTGTAACTAATCTGTTTATGTTGGAATTGGTGAACTAGTCTATTGAGTATAATGTTGTGAATTTGACCTCTGCATGTTTATGATTCAAGTCCATGTTAGTATTTCAACCTTTTATTCATATGAACGTCAAACGGGAGAATGATTTTCATGTGTATTGAAACTTGTTTTATTAGTATGAATGTCAAACGGGAGAATGATTGTTCATGCCATATTGAAACTTGTTTTGACGAAAGTAAAAAGTTGGAATACACTTGGTATCTCAATTCTATAGGGGTTGTTAACCATTGTTGCCATAAGGCCAGGTCTTAATGCAAGTTTTTACTGAGAAAGCTCACGAGGGATCGGACTTTACAGTGAATTCTTAGAATTTATATCACGAGGGATCGGTTATAATGATTTTAAGCTGCAATGACATGAAACTTGATGATTAAATACGCATGTCTTGAGTTCCCCATTATTATTCTAGATTAGGGATCCAATTTCCAACATAATTTGTTTATCTGTGTTTATCTCAAGTATCTTACCTATTCTAGATTGCAACTCGACTTTTTAGATAGATTTTATTTTCTTTTATCTTATGAATCACTCAATCATGCTATCCTGTGAATATTGTATAAATTGTATATAAATCATTCTTTTGTTTATAACTTCCTTCACATTTACCATAGTAAATAGAAAATTACTGTTGTTATGGACTTTCAATCCCAGTGGAACGATATCTAAATTTTGAAAACTACAAATGATTGGTGCGTTTACCAATTAACAACCCGGTGGTGGAAACGAACTGTTGAGACACTATCGCCGGGTTAACAAGTTTTCTGGCGCCATCGCCGGGGATTGAATTGTTTCAATAAAATAGTAAATTTTTAATTACCGTGGTAAATATTTTTTTTACTGTAGTTAAATTTTTGATTATTTACTTATTGTTACACTAACTTTCTTTGTCTAGTTTGTGTATGCAAACTCGATCTACCGCAGGTAAAATTTATTTTGATCCTGAGATAGAAAAGTTTGTAAAGAAAATCAAGTCTTTGAAATCTAAAACACAAACTAAATCTTCTTCTACTTCTAATTTTGAAAATTCAAATATGGCTGCTGAAAGGAGAACATTGGGACAGTTTGCTGCTATTAATGGTCCACCCCGAGTTTCGGGTATGTTTCAAGGACCTGTTGTACCAGTGGAGATTAAACCTGCTACTTTAAATATTATTCAAAACAATCAATTTGCTGGTTTAAATCATGAAGAACCATATGAACATTTAACTATTTTTTATGAGTTATGCAGCACAATTGGTTTTGAACCCAATCAAGAAGAGTCTTTTTATATGAGACTTTTTCCTTTTTCATTGATTGGTAAAGCAAAAGAATGGTTTAAATCTTGTCCACCGGGTAGTTTTGCAAACTGGTCTGATGTTGAAAGAAAATTTTTGGAAATATTTTATTCTCCTTCGAAATATTTTGAAGCAATGACAGCCATACACTCTTTTTCTCAAAATAATGATGAATCATTAGGAGAGACATGGGAACGATTCAAGGCACTCTTGAGAAAGTGTCCAAACCACAACCTGAATGATGCTGAAAAGGTAAGAATTGTTTACCATGGTTTATTGCCTCAGTTCAAGACTGTGGAGGAAGCCATAGAAATATTGGAATCAATGGCTATCAGTGACCGCCAAGCAAAGCATGAAAGAGGTAATGTACAAAGAAAGCCAGGAATGCTCGAATTGGGAGTAAATGATGCGGTGTTGGCTCAGCAAAAATTACTGACCCAACAAATTGAAGTTATGAGCAAGCAATTGGAAAAACTCCAAATTGCTCAAGTAGCATCACCACCCCCTGCTCAACTTAAACAATGTATGCACTGCATGGGAGAACAACCATGTGGTTACTGTGGAAATGAGCAAGAACAAGCCAATTTCATGAACCATCAAAGAGCACCCTTAGGTAGTTTTACTTTCAATCATGGAAATTCTTTTCCTAACAATTACCTGCAGGGTTGGCAAAATCAAAATATTGGCTGGAGACAGGATGCTGGACCTTCCAACCGACCTCCTAACAATCAATTTAAGCAACAACAAACTGACAATGCAAGATTGACAAGGATAGAGGAATCTATTCAACAGTTATTACAGTTTGTGGAAATAAATGAAGCTGCCCGAAAAGCATCAGGCATACAAATGGGTCGGCTTGCAAAAGAAATAGCCGAATTAAAGAGTTCTGGGTTTACTACAAACACTCAAAACCCAAGGAAACAATGTAATGTTGTTTCTTCTGATGTTGTAAAAATTGATTGTAAAGAAAAGAGTGAGAAAAAGAAAGAAGAAAAAGAAAAAGAAAGTGAAAAAATAGAAAAAAATGAAAAAAATGAAAAAGAAAAAAATGTGCAAGTAAATACAGAGCAAGAAACAAACTGTGTAACCCCTAAAAAATGCAAAGATCCAGGGAGTTTCACCATTCCTGTAACAATTGGAAATATCAACATCAGGAATGCGTTATTAGATTTAGGGGCTAACATCAATTTGATGCCCTTAGATTTAATAAAGCGCATTGGTGAATTTGAGCTAAAAGAGGCAAAAACAGAATTACAGTTTGCGGATCGCTCTGTCAAGAAGCCTTTTGGGATTGTGGAAGATGTGTTAGTAAAGGTTGATAAGTACCACTTTAGAGTTGATTTTGTGGTACTGGATATGAAGGAGGATACTGAGATCCCCCTGATCCTAGGAAGACCTTTCATGAAGACTGCAAGGATCAGAGTAGATGTTGATCAAAGTATGGTTGCAGTCAAGGTTTATGAAGAAGAGGTAAACTTTAGTGCTCATGAACATCTAAGGACAAGTAATGAGAAAAAAGTTTATCCTTCAATCGAACCAGGTATATCTCTTCCCAATCAATTAAATTGTTTTAAATTAACCGATGCCTTGAAAGATGAAAAACAGGTAATTAAGCATCGGAAAAGAAGAAGGAGGAAGAAAAAGACAGGTGATTCCTCAACAAATAGTGGGAGACCACCTGATTAATCAGAGGTAATGTCTGGCTGGAGACATTAAATCTAGCGCTCAATGGGAGGCAGCTCATTCTTTTCTTGTTATTTTCAATTATTTGAAAAAAACAAAAACAAAAACAAAAACAATCAATTTTAAAAGAAAAGGGGTTTAAAACTCAAAAGAAAAGGTTTTTGAAAATCAAAATTTTAAAAAATCAAAAAACATAAGCCCACGTGTAGCGCCACTGTGACGCGTAGCATGGACTCTGAATTTTGGACCTGACGCGTAGCATCCCATACACGCGTAGCGTCAGATCCCACGTTTAGTTTTTAAAACTGAACCAGAGAGGCCTATCTTAGGGTTTAAAACCTAAGATCTCCTCTCTGCCTCACTTAAGTTTTCAAAACCTAATTTTTGAAACCTCCTTTTCTCTCTTCCAAACCTTCTCAATCCTATTTGCTCAAGGAATCACATGTAAGTGTTCTAATCCTTTCTCTTTAGTTTTGTTTTTAATTTTCGATTCTTAGAAATAAATGTGGTTAGGATTAGGATTAGAAGACCATTGGAATTGATTGTTGTTAGAATTAGGAAATTGAATGGATATAATGTGGTTTGAAAGGGGTTGCTGCTATGCAACCCCTGTTTTTTTTCTGTTCTGCGCAGCTCACGCGTAGCGTCCCACTGAAGCGTAGCATGAGGATGAACTGTGAGCCCACGCGTAGCGTCCCACAGACGCGTAGCGTGGATAGAACTGGCTTACGCGTAGCGTCAGCCTCTGTTTTTAATTTTTGTTAATTTTTGTTTCTTATTTTATTTTTCTATTTAACATGCTGTGTGTTTGTTTATTTGTTGTTTTCTTTTTAAAATTAATAAATTGTCATATTTAATATTTGTTATACTTTCTTGCATAAAAATATAAAAATAAATTTGTATAAATTTTGAATAAATTGTATGAATTTCGTTTTGAAAACTTGATTCAAAATTACTTAAAAATATGTATGTTAACTTTCTTTATAAATCACAAAAATACAAAAATATGTTGTTGTGTGAATTTCATTTTTAGAAAAACTAAAAATATTTATGTTTCAAATTTTGTGTAAATATTTGGTTGATTGTTTAGGATAGATAATGTGTGATTTACTTTTTAACATGTGTTTAATTTTAAAATTTTTACTTTTTGCAGATGGCATCAAGGAAATCCATTCCCACTACTGGTCCCTCTAAAAGACAGAGGAAGACCACCGATACTGACACCACCTCTGAGGATCCTAATCTTCAGGGACAGGAGGTGTTAGGACCGAGGGATCCTACCAGATTTCGTACTGATGCGAAGTGGGCACGGTTTCATTAAATCAAAGGCCAGAGACTTATCTGGGAGAGGGTCCTTGATTTAAGTGCAGGAGATTACCCTGAGCTTCAGGATGGAGTTCAGCAGAGGAGATGGGGACCTCTATTCTCTCTACCTACTGAGGGGGATCCCATCTTAGTGATGGAGTTTTATGCAAATGCCTTCAGGACTCGCCAGGACACACCTAAAATAGGACAGCAGAGAACGAGTTGGGTAAGGGGCCGGTATATTTCATATGACTGGGACACTATCAGTACCCTATTGGGTAATCCTTGGGAGCCTACTCCCGAGGATGACACTTGTTTCTGGAAGGAAAACAGAAATAAGATTATTGCTGAGGGAGAGTTAGGATACTCCCTCGAGGAGGTTGCTCACTTCTTGAGCAAAGATGGAATCTTTTTCAACCTCAGTAAGGTTGGAAGGAGTCCATCTAACCTCCTAAAGACCCAGCTTACCCCTATAGCCCAGGCGTGGTCCCACCTCATGCTTCATAACATCACTCCTGTCACCCATCTTTCATCTCTTCCAGTTGAGCATTGTTGCCTTCTATTTTCTATCCTCCAGGGTCATACCATTGACATAGCTGAGCTTATATCTGAGCAGATTCACTTGTATGCCCTTGGGTATAAAGTGAACCACCCCATTCCATTTCCTCTCATTATATCTGCCTTACTGAGGAGGCAGGGAGTCGTCATACCTTCACCTGAGTTCACTAGTTCTTCGGGGAGAGTCCCCAAAGTTTTAGTGAATAGAGATTATTTCGTCTAGCAGTGCGAGCTTCCACCACTAGAGTAGGAGGCTCAGCCCAGACCTAGGAGGAGGAGACCACCAGTGCAGCCTCCATCTACTGATGCTGTCACACAGGGCTTTGCCCGGATATCACTTGAGCATCAGCATATGATGCATATGATAGCTGCCACTCATAGAGCTTATATTCATCTTCACGATGAATTTTATCAGTACAGGTTACAGGGAGAGGGAGCACCTTATGTTACTCCGGCCGAGTTTGCCGCACATGTAGCTTGGCCCGGTGATTTACCTACCTACCCTGAGACTGGTGGATCATCTGGCGTACAGGCTGACTCTGACGGCGATGATGAGGAGGAGGAGCAGGATGATGATCAGATGGAGGATTGATGATGCCATCTTCTTATTTCTTGCATTTACCTTGAGTACAGTTATTTTTAGTTTATATTTATATTTACATTTACATTGACACTTTATATTATGGTATTTTATTATTGTGTGGTGTGTTTTTACGTAATTATTTATTTTTGCATATTCGAAAAAAAATCCAAAAATCCAAAAATAAAATTTATCTTTTAATAAATCAATCAAATTTTTGTTAGTAAGTTAATTTATACACTTAGAGTTTTTACACAATAAAACTTAATTTTGTAAAATCAATTATTAGTTCTTTATAACTTAGGAATTTTGATAAATTTAATTACAATAGGTTTATTAACCATCAAGCAAATTTCGATAGCCCGGTGAGTAGAGAGATATCTTTTTATATACTTGAGGGTTTAATCGACATATTTTCAATTCGAATTGATTTTGCTTTAATCTCTGATTTGTGTTGTTGTACAGAAAATTCAGGAAAATGATCAAGACACATTTTTGGTGAAGAAAACCTTGGGCCAAACAGCTTACCTTGGTAAAAATTCTTTTATCCTTTGCAAGCCAATTTGAGCCTAAAATAAAATTCCTTGGTACCCTTAAAACTAAATCTGTTTTTACCATTCCCTATACTTGATTGATTAAAAGAGCAGTTGAAATAAATGAAAATTATTTTGAGTGTTCTCACAAAAATGGGGAGTGAAAATAAGCAACTTGATTCTTTTCAAAAAAAAAAAATAAAGTATGAAAAAGAAAAGTCAAAAATAGTGAAAAGAATCAAGTTGGGGATATTTATTTTTCATCAATAAAAGAAATGAGAGTTTGGATCAAGAGAAAGCCTAAAAAAAATTATAAAATGCTCTTTTATGATTTCAGGTTTTTGAATTCCAAGAAAAACCATTGATTCTTGTAAACCAAGCCTCATTACAACCCGTGAAAAGACCTTGTGATTTCTGAACTAATTCTGTATAAATAACCATTGATTAGATGACAAACAAAGTTAAATTCGTTTGATCTTATGATTGATTGAGTGAAACAGGTTACCTATTACATAGAGATAAACACCTGTGAGGTAAGCCTGAAATTCTACTTGATTGTTAATAGAATATTGTAAATAAATTTTATCATTAAACCTTTGTTATACTTTATACTAATTTTTGATTATTACAAAGTTAGTTAAATTGTGAAAATTACTTTTTGTTGTAAATTCTCGGACTAACTCAAAAATTTGATTCCAAATTTTTATTTTTTTATTTTTCTCTCTTGCTCGAGGACGAGCAATGTCTCAAGTTGAGGGTATTTGTTAGTCCTCAAATTTTCAATAAAAGTTTTAATAAAAATTTCATAAAAATTACAAGAATTAGTTTAATTTGTTAGAAAATTAGGCTTTGAATTTAATAAATGGATGTTGTTGGAAATAATCTGCCCTTGATCAATTTTCTCTAAGTTTTGCAATGAAAAAGTTAAGAAATCAAGAGAAAATTACACTGGAGAATCTGACGCGTAGCCTCACCCCACGCGTAGCATCAACAACTATTTTTGATGCTGACGCTACGCGTCACATCCACGCGTAGCGTCAGTGCTGCGTGGACTCCACTTCCAACTTGGCCAAGCACTCAGCTTTGACCCAATAATGGCCACCCCACTCAGCACCAAGGGCCACCCCACTCAACACAAATGGCCAAAACACAGTGGAGACACGTCCAAGTGGCCAAGCATGATCAATTTTAATAATTTGAAGTGGCCATTATCAGCTGTTTAATGGAAGCTGAGTTAGGGGCCTGACGCGTAGCGTCAGCACCCTTGCTCAGCCCTATAAATAGGGCCATCCAACACCATTCTAAGATATCCCACAGCATCCCATTCTCTTCTTTTCTCTCTTGTGCTCGACTTTGAGTACTTCTTTTGTGAGTTGTAGTTCTAGAATAGTTTTTCTGGATACTTGAGTGTGTTTCGGTGTATTATGATCGTTGTATCGTGAAGTTTCCATCATCTTCGTAATGTCAAACTCTGTAAGTGTTGTTTTTACTTTCACCATGTGTAACTAATCTGTTTATGTTGGAATTGGTGAACTAGTCTATTGAGTATAATGTTGTGAATTTGACCTCTGCATGTTTATGATTCAAGTCCATGTTAGTATTTCAACCTTTTATTAATATGAACGTCAAACGGGAGAATGATTTTCATGTGTATTGAAACTTGTTTTATTAGTGTGAATGTCAAACGGGAGAATGATTGTTCATGCCATATTGAAACTTGTTTTGACGAAAGTAAAAAGTTGGAATACCCTTGGTATCTCAATTCTATAGGGGTTGTTAACCATTGTTGCCATAAGGCCAGGTCTTAATGCAAGTTTTTACTGAGAAAGCTCACGAGGGATCGGACTTTACGGTGAATTCTTAGAATCTATATCACGAGGGATCGGTTATAATGATTTTAAGCTGCAATGACATGAAACTTGATGATTAAATACGCATGTCTTGAGTTCCTCATTGTTATTCTAGATTAGGGATCCAATTTCCAACATAATTTGTTTATCTGTGTTTATCTCAAGTATCTTACCTATTCTAGATTGCAACTCGACTTTTTAGATAGATTTTATTTTCTTTTATCTTATGAATCACTCAATCATGCTATCCTGTGAATATTGTATAAATTGTATATAAATCATTCTTTTGTTTATAACTTCCTTCACATTTACCATAGTAAATAGAAAATTACTGTTGTTATGGACTTTCAATCCCAGTGGAACGATATCTAAATTTTGAAAACTACAAACGATTGGTGCGCTTGCCAATTAACAACCCGGTGGTGGAAACGAACTGTTGAGACGCTATCGCCGGGTTAACAGCATTCACAATATTTCATCATTGTATTTCAAACCATACATACAAGATCACACTTGCATTACTCACAATGGTACATAACAAATCATCAATAATAACGATCATCCTTTACCCAAGGAAATGATCCATAACATTATTCATGAGTACACATTACCATTATCATCTCCGATTCATCGGTTTAAAATAATTACTATGTCATTTAACCATTCCCTCATTAGTATCATAACCATACAAGGGTATATTCTATAACCCCATCAGTAAACTTTTATTATCATTCACCATGTCACATTATTGGTAGTGGATGTTCATATTTTCATAACATGTCATCATCATATGCCTCTACTATATTTTCCTCAAGTATCTCATAGTATAAAGGAATGGGTCTATCATAAGCCCGAAACAAACAAAATGAAATAAAATTCTATTTTGGGCAACTCGCTTGAGCGAGACCCTCACTCGCTTGAGCGAGATCAATATAGCTCGTTTGGGCGAGCTCCATCGCGCGTAAGCGAAAGGTTTCTAGTAGCGTATCCACGCTTACTCGCTTGAGCGAGGCTTCCCACATCTGGTCACTCGCTCGAGCGAGAACCATCTAGTATCCAATTTTATGCTCCTTCACTTGAGCGAGGCTTCCCAAGGCCAGCTACTCGCTTGGGCAAAAATGCTCCAGTATCGATCCCATGCTTGCTCGCTTGAGTGAGACTCCACATGCTTCATCACTCGCTTGAGCGAGATCCATCCAGAACCATTTCCTCTCTCGCTCGCTCAAGTCCGGCTATACCCGCTTAAGCAAGACTCGTCCAGTAGCTCATCCACCTATTCCACATACGTCTCGCTTGAGCGAGACCTCTTCTCACCTGAGCGAGATTGGGCCAGAGGCTACCCTTCTAATGCAGAGGACTCTCGCTTGAGCGAGATTCCAATTCACTTGAGCGAGTTAACCATCACACGCTCAACACTTAAGTTTTCACTCATTATCACATGGAACACTCTATCCTTTGTAAAATTGGTCTAATACATGGATGAAATCACACCCTTAGGCCTACTCCAACAAGTTATACTTCTCCACACTTGTTCTAATTCATCAACTACGTGAGAGAGGTTTCTAAACTATTTTTCATCACAACCATACATATCTTTATGCATAATCATCATAAACATATTTCCATACTCTAGGAAATTCATCCATTTATAAGTCTATGTCATCAATTTATTTATGTCCAACAAAAGGGAAAACTAATTATTCATCATCATTACATATATATATATTCTCATAACATTCAACAAAGGTCAAGCCATCATTCATCACATTGTCAATTTGACATTTAACACATTCATGGCAAGGCAATGTATGAGTTCATACATATACATCATTAACAATTATTCACTCATGCAATTTGAAATGCAAACTCCTTTCCTACCTCGAGAGAAGAACCGTAATCCAAACGCAATTGCCTCGATCATTCTGCATCATCGTCCGGAATACAATCCTATCAACAAACACATATCTATACATGAAATTAATAAGCCATCATATGGCATCATTTCTTAAAACTCATTATCAAGTCCTAGACTTGTATAAACTCCAATTCACATGCTTATGTTAGCTTTCAGGAATTCCCTTCCCAAAACCAAGATTCTCTAGGTTTCAAAAGGGCTAACTATACCCAACAACATCATTACCTCTCATCCATAAGTCTTCCAAATCATTTCATGAATCACTCAACTATCATTATAATTTATTCAAACTCATTATAAGCCTCTTGGCTCTATTCAAGACCATCATTGTGAACACCTCTTTATGGTCCGGACTAAGTGGAAAGAATTCTGAGAGGACTGGACCTCGACTCTGAAAGTCATTTCTGAGTGGAATGTCTCCTAGTGAGTCATTTCTGAGTGAAATGTCTCCCAGTGAGATATTTCTGAGTAGAATGTCTCATAGTGAGTCATTTCCGACTGAAATGCCTCCGACTGAGCCATTTCTGAGTAGTTTGTGTAGAAGATTCCCGAGGGAGATGCCTCCAAATGAAATGACTAACCTGGGAATTAAATCTGAGTGAAAGGCTCTCGGTTGCAACCACTCTGAGTGAAAAGAGACCGATTTTTGAATAAATGCTGCCCACAGATATATGACCGAGTAAGGGATTACCGACTGAAGCAAAGCTCTGGCATGGATTACCAAGTAAGGGTTTAGTTTTGTTCCTGAGAGATGAAATTCCGAGCGAAGAAACACCCGGGTTCCATACTTCCGAGTGTGCTATTTCCGAGTGAATCGACTCGGAGGAAGTTATTTCCGGGCGAAGGAAAGCTCCGACTGAAACTTTTGTTCAAAGATATATATATCCGAGTAAGGTTCCTTCGAGTGGTTTATTTCCAAAAAATGTGCTTCCGGTTGAAGAAGGATTTTGAAAGAATACCTCTCGGGCTGAGGCATTCAAGTAAAGAATTCCCGAACGAATGAATTTTAAATGGTCCCGAATTTGAAGAAGCTTGCCGACTGGAGGTGCAGCCGAACAGAATATTTTGGAGTAGTTCCGAGTGAATGTTTCAAACCGTGATAAGTTCCAAGTAAAAACCCCTCCGATTAAAGCAGTTCCGAGTGAATGCTTCAAGCAGTGACGAATTCTGAGTGAATGTTTCAAACAGTGATAAGTTCTGAGTAAAAACCTCTCCGATTAAAGCAGTTCCGAGTGAATGCTTCAAGCAGTGACGAATTCCGAGTGAAGAGGCATTGTCCGGTATACATCAAGGGGACACCGGCCCAAGTATGAAGAGGTCACATCAGCCCAAGCATTGGAAATTCGAACCGATGTTTCCTTCTTCCGATCTCATGAATCTTATACCGGACTGATGAGTCCGGTTATCCATGCTGTTGTATTTTTATGTTGATGTAGGTTTTGATAATGACACAACAAATGAAGGATCAAGATCAAACATATATATTTATGGACGAATTAATTATGTTTGATGATGGAAAATTGAAGAATTACAAAGAAATAGTTCAAGGCATTTTTAGAGGTCTTAAACAAGTGAAAAATGATCAACAAAGTGCCTAAGGATCAAAGGATTGGAGCCATGATTGAACAAATATCAAAAGGAGTAAAACAAAGTGTCAAAATGCATGAATCAGGTAGTTGAATCGATTTACACAGCCATGCATAGCAAAATGAATCGATTCATTCGAATGAAATACTCCAGGAAGTGATTTTTTAATACTTGAATCGATTCCTCCTTGCATTGAATCGATTCACACGGTTCTGTTAAGGCCAGGATTGCATTTTATGAAGCATGAATCGATTCACTCTTCACTTGAATCGATTCCCACGTGTAGGATGGCCCAGGGAATGTATTTTGGAAGCTTTGAATCGATTCACTTATCCCACGAATCGATTCATGAGGCTGTCAGAAACAAAATCACACGCTGGAAACATTGAAAATTGAAAGGGAGACATTGTGCTCTTCGGTTGAAACAAAATAGAAGACCCAAGGCAAGGTTTATTACTTTGTCCCTCTCCACATGCATGTGTTACATTGGTAATGCAATTTAATTTGAATTAAATCAAACATGCACATGCTATGTTCTTCTTGGAGACATTAAAAGCTCATTGGAATTGCAATGCCATTTTGAATGGAGACACACATGTTCCAAGTTCAAGCTCCCAAGGAATTTAATATTGCAACATGCCATGCCTCATGGAGCCTATAAATAGAGAAGGAGTTGAAGGCAAAACACACACCAAGCAATTGAAGCATTTCCATTTGCTTACTTCTTCCTCCTTGCTTCATTCTCTTCTACTCATTCTCTCTTGTTCTATATTGGCATATTCTCTTAGTGAGTTATTTAAGAGTTAGAGAGAAAGAAATTTGTGAGCTAAATTTGTATATCCTCTCTTTGAGAGTTATTTTTGTATGAGCTTTAAGTTGTGTATCCACTGTATTGGAGAGTTATCATTGTAACCATCAAACACCAAAATTCCTAGAGGTTTGGGTTGAGGGTTCAACCTTGTAATTGTGAGATTGAGAGATTGGGTGGGGTGCCCTTGTACTTGTGAGGATTGGGTTCTTGAGTGTGGGACACTAGGAAGCCGCGATTGCTCAAAGTTGTATCTCTAATCTCCAATAGTGGAAATCCTTCAAGTGGGTTGCTTGAAGGCGAGACGTACACCGGTGTGGTGGAACTCGTTATATCGGTTTGCAAATTCTCTCTTCCCTAAACTCATTTAATTTGTGCACTTAAATTACTCACTTGATTCATTGTATCATTCCTAATTAAATTGGACTAAGTGCATGCTATAAGTTGCAAACTATATTGGATAACATTGTTGTTAAATTAAATCCTTGAATCAAATGTCTTAAACATTGTTGGATTTAATTATTGAGGAAGAAAAATATTGGTGTTAACAAATTGGTAAAACTATCATGCTTAATTAATTTGTTAGAAGTTGTTCAAGTTATACTTATGTTGAAATTAATTATTGCATGACAAGTGTTTCAAGAATTGCCTAAACTAATAACTTGCTTTACTTATCAAAATCAATTCTTGAACATAGTCCATTCAACTTAAAATGTTTTAGTATGAAATGTGCTTCATAATTATTACATCTTTTATATTGCATCATTTGTGTACTACTAACCGTTTTGAAAGGGATTCCGCACGAAAATTTGAAATACTCAATTCACCCCCCCTCTTGAGTATCGAGGCCTTGGCTAACAATTGGTATCAGAGCTTGACTCTTGGAAGATCAAGCTTAACCGCTTCAAGAGATCAAGATGGCCTCTACTTCTTATGATGCATTTCCACAAGGTGAAATAATAAATAGACCACCAATCTTCAATGGTAAAGACTTTGTTATTTGGAAAGAAAGGTTGAAAATCTTTATCCAAGCCTATGACCTCAAGGTATGGAATGCTATTCAATTTGGTCCTTTTATTCCTAAATACATAGTTGATAATATAGAATGTATGAAGCCCATGAACTTATGGACTAAGGAAGAAGAAAGAAAGGTACAATTTAATCTTAAAGCTAAAATTCTTATCACATTAGCATTAGAACTAATGATGTTTCTAGATTTATTACTTGTAACAATGCTAAAGAAATGTGGGAAACTCTTGAAACAATTTATGGAAATACTAATGATGATAAAGATGCAAGAATTAGTACTCTTTCTAGTCAAGATGAAGAATTCGAAAGAAGCATTGAAAAAGAGACCAACGAGAAGGAAGAAGAAATTGCATGCCTAATGACAAAGCACTCTCAAGATGATGAGGTATGCTCTTTAAATGCTTTTAGTGATGATAATGATGATGAAATTGATAAGGATGAATTATTAGAAGCATTTGAAGAATTGCATGAAAAATTTGTCTTGTTATCAAAGAAATATGCATGCTCTAAACAAACCATTTTGACGCTTGAAAAAGAATTGCATGATGTTCACATAGAAAAAGAATATCTTAGAGCTCAAAATGATAAATTAGTAGCTTCAAATGCATCTCCTAGGACTTGTAATGGAAATAAAGATTGTATGCTAATTGACAAATGTATGCTTCTTGAAAAAGAGAATAAAGAACTAAAAGAAGCACTTAGTAAGCTTACAAGTAGTCAAAAGAATCTAAGTGCACCTATTAAAGATCAAAAGCATACACTTGATAGAAGAAAAATAGTTCATTACAAGAACCCTTGTGCATCCTACAAAGAAAAATCCAAATCTTCTCTTAGATGCACAAACCATGAAAGAAAAGAGAACTCATTGCCTAATTGTTTTAAAAGGAATCATATAGAACATAATAAGAACCATTACAATTCTACTATGACTTACTCTTTGGATGCAACATGTTTTTATTGTGGAATATATGGTCATATATCTTCTAATTGCTTTATAAAGAAATCCCGTCAAAAGTGTACAAGAAAGGTATGGATTCCAAAAACAAATTTGAAATCCTAAACTAACAAGAAAGGACCCAACTTTTAAAGGGTACCATAAAACTTGACAATTTGTAGGAACACTTTCAATCGGCAATTTCTCATTGACGAATTACCAAGGAGTCAAGAATCACAATCTTCACTCAAAGAACAAGGGATGAAAAGGATAAGGACGTAGGCTTCACACATCTACAAGGTACTATCGGATCCTTACTCTAGTTGATCAATTATCATGTTTGCTATGTGTTTGTATGCTTGATTATGTTAAAACATCTATGGACTTGATTGATAATTTTTTTTTGAAGTGTCTAAATAATTTTTGTAAAGCCAAATTCCATATTTGTTCATAATGAATTTAGATGTGTGAAAATCAAACTTTGATTTAAATGATTGGTATAAAGTTTGATGAATGATTACTTGGATAATATGTTTGATTCTATGAAAAACAAGAGATATGATTAAAGTTGTTTGGATCCATGTGTGTTAGGAAGGATTGAAACATGGAAATGTTAAATCTTGATGCTTAAATTCAAAGTCTTAAATGATGCATAAACTCTTGATGATATATGATGTATGTATCCTTGATAATGTATAAATGCTTAATGATGCATGAATAAATATGAATTCTTGATGATGTATCATTTATTGAACAAGAAATATGTTAGTTAACTAGTGGTATCTAAGTAACAAACATCTTCCTTTAACAATGGTATCAATTGAATTAGTAAGAGGAAGAGATCATGATGACATATTCTTGATTATATACTTGTCACTATGCTTTGATGATAAATACATATGTTGTATACAAGTGGTATTCATGCCTTGATAATTTATGCATAATTTGTTTTAACAAGTGGTATATTATTTTCCTAACAAGCAAGTATTTTTTCATAACAAGTAGCATTGAACTTCATATCAAGAAAATGTTATGACAAGTTGATTATGACAAACTTTAAAGTTGCTTTATGTTATAACTATATGACTTATCTCTATGTTTCTACAAAGATGTCCATCTTAGGCAAAATATCTTCTATGTTGGTTTTGATAAATGCCTAAGGAGAAAAATATGTATGCTTTAACAAGTGTTTGCCTAGATTTAATAACTAGTAACATTATAGGCATACGCTAAGAGACAATGTATGATATGTCACAATACTTGGTATATTAAAGGACAATGCATTATAATACATGACATGACCTTCCTTGATACACCATGCTTGAGCAAATTGGCATCTATCTTGAGTGACATATATGTTTGATGATGCTTGATCTTGAATATGAAAAGAAATTTAAATATATACATCATTGAGTTTGAAAAGAATTATTGATTGAATCAAGAATGATGAATGATGATCTTGTGATAATATGCTTAAATGTTTATAATTGATATCAAGAGCTTAAATTGACAAATCCATCTAGTGATATCATGACTAGATACTAGCAACAAGTGGCATGGACAATGAATAAGAAACAAATGGTGTTGATCAAGAAAAGAATGTTTGACATAAAAAGGGTCATAAATATATTGGCATGTGTTACAATACAAATGCATGAGTAAGCCAACAAGTTGTATTAATCATTCTACCGATGCTATGATACCTACATTTGAGTGCATATTGTTGAAAATTCTTCTATGATTACCACTTTGATTGAAGATTGACTAGTGAATTTTATATACAATTGGTATCTAAATTTTGAGTGGTATCTATTAAAAGGTGATCATGTGCTTAAGAAATAAACAAATGGTATCAAACTTGCTAAATAGGCCAACATGAACAATTGGTATCAATTAGCTTAAGAATTACATCAATTAGCTTAAGAATTACATCAATTAGCTTAACAATTGGTATTCAATTATATGTGTTTGGTGCTTAACTTGATTGAAGTTAATAACAATTGGTATTCAATTTCAATTGGTATTAAATTACATGTGTTAATAACAATTGGTATTAGACTTGATCAAAATAGTGTAATTGGGTTCATAACAATTGGCATCATTTAGAGTTATTACTTATAACAATTGGTATCAATATATGTCAAAGAGGGAGAAAATATCATGACATCTTAGTATCTATTAAATGATTAAGGAGGAGATATATCTTGCATGATACATTATGATCTTCTAACAATTGGTATATCTTTCAAACAATTAGTATCTATTAAATGCATGACATGTATTCAACAATTGGTATCAAACTTCATCAAATTGATTTCACATGTTAATAAGTGGTATATATTTTTATAAGTGACATCAATTACAATAGTAAGGGGGAGCATACACATGAATGAATATCCATCATTTTACCTCTCTATGATTATGTTTATGGCACTTATGCTTACAATTTTATTCTCCTATATGCTTACTTGGAAAAGTCCTTGTGTGTTTGATAATGCCAAAAAGAGAAAACTATGTGCTTAGATAAAATAATGATGTACTTACTTGAAGTGATATGTGTGCTTACTTAAAAAAAATCATGTGACGCTTACCATACTTGAAAGTAATATCAATTACATGATTGAAAATGAGTTAGCAATCAACTATACGTTTACTTGATAAATGAACTATGTGATTGATTATTGACTCTAAATGCATCAAATTGACATATACACTTGATCATATTATGAGCTTTGATTTGAAATCCTTTTCATGAAATACTTACCTTACATCTCTCTTATTCAAATACATGAGTTTATATGTTGATGGCACAGAATATAATTAAGATGATGATCTTTTTGATGATGCCAAAGGGGGAGAGATTAGTGAAAGGATTAGTAAAAAGGATAAAATGTTATTGATGTCAAAAAGAGGAGAATTACTATGACTAATGTTTTATCATAAGGAAAGTTTTTGATGATGCCAAAGGGGGAGAAGATTATAGGAAGATATATATACACCCTAAATGGAATAAAGTCTTTTACAAAGGGGGAGAGATATAAAGAGAGAAATATATAAGAAAGGGGGAGAAGATATACACTACCACTATGCTCTAAATTAGATGAACTATTTTGTGGTATCTATTATATGATTGGTATCTATTGTATAATTAAAGGGGAGATGATTAAGAGGAAGAGAACATATATTAAGGGGGAGAGACCTTATTAAGGGGTAGAGACTTTGATTCTTAAATACTCACTTGATTTCTTGTGTCTATGATTTCATCAACATGTGGTATCAAATTATATATGATAGGAGGAGTCCTTATTGCAATGAATTGTTATGATACTAACACCCCAAGAGACAAGCATTTGTTGTCATCATCAAAAAGGGGGAGAATGTATTTTTATGTTGATGTAGGTTTTGATAATGACACAACAAATGAAGGATCAAGATCAAACATATATATTTATGGACGAATTAATTATGTTTGATGATGGAAAATTGAAGAATTACAAAGAAATAGTTCAAGGCATTTTTAGAGGTCTTAAACAAGTGAAAAATGATCAACAAAGTGCCTAAGGATCAAAGGATTGGAGCCATGATTGAACAAATATCAAAAGGAGTAAAACAAAGTGTCAAAATGCATGAATCAGGTAGTTGAATCGATTCACACAGCCATGCATAGCAAAATGAATCGATTCATTCGAATGAAATACTCCAGGAAGTGATTTTTTAATACTTGAATCGATTCCTCCTTGCATTGAATCGATTCACACGGTTCTGTTAAGGCCAGGATTGCATTTTATGAAGCATGAATCGATTCACTCTTCACTTGAATCGATTCCCACGTGTAGGATGGCCCAGGGAATGTATTTTGGAAGCTTTGAATCGATTCACTTATCCCACGAATCGATTCATGAGGCTGTCAGAAACAAAATCACACGCTGGAAACATTGAAAATTGAAAGGGAGACATTGTGCTCTTCGGTTGAAACAAAATAGAAGACCCAAGGCAAGGTTTATTACTTTGTCCCTCTCCACATGCATGTGTTACATTGGTAATGCAATTTAATTTGAATTAAATCAAACATGCACATGCTATGTTCTTCTTGGAGACATTAAAAGCTCATTGGAATTACAATGCCATTTTGAATGGAGACACACATGTTCCAAGTTCAAGCTCCCAAGGAATTTAATATTGCAACATGCCATGCCTCATGGAGCCTATAAATAGAGAAGGAGTTAAAGGCAAAACACACACCAAGCAATTGAAGCATTTCCATTTGCTTACTTCTTCCTCCTTGCTTCATTCTCTTCTACTCATTCTCTCTTGTTCTATATTGGCATATTCTCTTAGTGAGTTATTTAAGAGTTAGAGAGAAAGAAATTTGTGAGCTAAATTTGTATATCCTCTCTTTGAGAGTTATTTTTGTATGAGCTTTAAGTTGTGTATCCACTCTATTGGAGAGTTATCATTGTAACCATCAAACACCAAAATTCCTAGAGGTTTGGGTTGAGGGTTCAACCTTGTAATTGTGAGATTGAGAGATTGGGTGGGGTGCCCTTGTACTTGTGAGGATTGGGTTCTTGAGTGTGGGACACTAGGAAGCCGCGATTGCTCAAAGTTGTATCTCTAATCTCCAATAGTGGAAATCCTTCAAGTGGGTTGCTTGAAGGCGAGACGTACACCGGTGTGGTGGAACTCGTTATATCGGTTTGCAAATTCTCTCTTCCCTAAACTCATTTAATTTGTGCACTTAAATTACTCACTTGATTCATTGTATCATTCCTAATTAAATTGGACTAAGTGCATGCTATAAGTTGCAAACTATATTGGATAACATTGTTGTTAAATTAAATCCTTGAATCAAATGTCTTAAACATTGTTGGATTTAATTATTGAGGAAGAAAAATATTGGTGTTAACAAATTGGTAAAACTATCATGCTTAATTAATTTGTTAGAAGTTGTTCAAGTTATACTTATGTTGAAATTAATTATTGCATGACAAGTGTTTCAAGAATTGCCTAAACTAATAACTTGCTTTACTTATCAAAATCAATTCTTGAACATAGTCCATTCAACTTAAAATGTTTTAGTATGAAATATGCTTCATAATTATTACATCTTTTATATTGCATCATTTGTGTACTACTAACCATTTTGAAAGGGATTCCGCATGAAAATTTGAAATACTCAATTCACCCCCCCTCTTGAGTATCGAGGCCTTGGCTAACAGCTGTGACTTGGAATTCCACCACCCAAGTCGATCCATGAATTCTGGAAATGGCAAACAGGGGGCGGAAGTGGAAATGATTAAAAATTCCCCACCAGCCGCTGCCTCTCACTACCTGTTAGTGGCTAGCTGCGTCCACTGTGAGTGGAGGTTTGAGCTGTCTGAGCACTCGGCCCATGTCCAAAAGCCCTCTATAAATACCTCACATGAAGAAGCACAAAGGGTTTGAATTTTTTGGGTTGGAATCTTTAGTTGGAAGTTTTAGCCATTTTGTCAAGCTGACACTGCACCCCTCAGAAACTTGCTCCGATCTTCAAGAAAAACTTCTTGACCCAAAAGCTCTTGGAGATCCCTCTGGTGTTCAAAGCCTGGACCTTGGTCTCTTGAGCCTCACAAATTGTTAGACCCTAAATCGTAACCAGAACACCGGACCAGACCCAACTCCTAGTAAACTTCTCATTTCCCAGACTTTAACAGGATCCCTTAAAACCACCCTCACCAATTTGACACCGGCCCTCTCACCAAGCCCATACACCGTCCCTCCACTTAACTTTACACCGACTCCCCATAACAGCCACACCACCGTTACTTCGGTCCCATATCATCCAAGCACCTGTTCAACGTTCCCGTCATACCGTCACGCCAGTAGCACTTCGGCTCTCATCGTTCAAGCCCACACCGGCTCTCGTCACCTCGTCATACCGGTTACATTCTGTTCCTTATTTTCCCTGTTTTTACCTATTTTTCTATCGAATTCATTGCTGTTTGTCAAATCTGTTTCTCATTTAAGTCAAATTTTGTCCCTGTTTTATCCTTCCACTTAGGTTTGTAACAAGAAATAAAAAGAATATGTATTTCACACACTTTATTCAATTAGCATAAAATTATTTTTTAGTCAGTGTCGTACGGGATTACACCTGTCTACACAATCTCATCAGAACTTGTACACGTACGAAGAACTTCACCTTGTATAAGTTTTCCTCGGAGACTTCATATGTCACCAACCACCTAGCCGTTCCCTAAAAAAAAACATCATACAAAGAACTACGTAACCCTAATTTCTTGGTCATCCAAGAATACGTAGGAGCAGGACTTCAAATCCTGTCGGGCCCACCTTTTCCATTTTATTCCTATTTTTATTTTCTTTATTTTTCCTTTGCAACTCCCTTTCTATCCACTTCCATGAAAATCAATTTAGACGTGACGTCTTGTTGATTTTCCCCTATCTTTGGTAGGCCATCGCCACAAGGAACGGAATACTTGGGATGAGAAGTCCCGCTTATTCCCTTCCCGTTTCTAACCCTGTATTTTGATTAAATCCCATGAAAATCAATTTAGACGTGACGTCTTGTTGATTTCCCCTATCTTTGGTAGGCCCTCACCACAAGGAACGGGATACTTGGGACGAGACGTCCCGCTTACCCCTTCCCATTTCAAACCCCGTATTTTGAGTAAAGGATGACTAATTTAGACGCGACGTCTTGTTAGTATCCTTCCCTTTTCCTGTTTTATACCAAAGCTAAGGTTAATTTGGACGCGACGTCCTGTTGACCTACACTCCATGTCTGTTCAGTTTGTTCCTTCTATTTTTACACAAAGTATAACAATAAAAGGGGAGAAATATAACATCTTTTGTAAGGCTAGTTATGCTGTGAATTTTCAATCTTGGTACTGTTTCTGACAGGCGATGTAGGGTGCTAATACCTTCCCTACTCATAACCGACTCCCAAACTTGAATCTCATTCTTTAAACCAGTGCTTTACTGAACTTAGTTTTTTCCAATGTTTTTCCTATGGATAAAAACGTTGGTGGCGACTCCCTGTTTTCTTTGTTCGTTTTATTTCGAGAGGGTCGGCCGCGCCGTCGTGATCCAGGTCGCGACAGATGGCGACTCCGCTGGGGACACTTAAGAGAGTCAGGCCAGTTTGATTGAAAGTGCATGTTTTTTTATATAGCCTTTATTAGCTTGGATTTTTTCCCCAGATTTTATTTTCTGTTAGTTGTTGTGAATGTTTGTTCTTGTTTTAATTGTATCTTGTCATTTGTTTCGTTGTCTATGTTTCGCATGTTTGTTGAACCCTAGGGTAGAGGACCATGTTACTTTTCTGCAATCATTGAATCCTAGGATAGAGGACTGTGTATATTTGTTCTGTGTTTGTTCTTTGTGCAGAATGGGGTAAGGTAAAAGGTATTGAATGCCCTTCCACACACTACACTCACAATTACTTGCACACATTTATGAGTGGCGCCCTATACCCGGGCCCCAAATGAAGCTTAAGTTAGGAGGGGTTGGTAACGGAATCGTATGGGATGTACTTCCCATCCGGTGTTTGTGAGAACCCCAACCAGAGTTTGACCTCTCGTGATATACGCACCTAGTGGATTCCCCACTGTTTGCGTCCCTGTTATGGGTAGGATCTTAGCTCTGGTGACCTTCTAGATGTCTAATGGAAGCCACCCGGTGTGGAGAGTCACTTTTAGACAAGCCATAAGGCCTAGAAAAAAAAACTTTCAACAAAACCCGACCTAGGCTACAAAAGGGCAATCTTTACTTTACCTTATGTCATTTTCGCTTTCCCTTTTATTAAAAAAAAATGAATTATCTGCCACCCGCAGGTTTGCTTAATTTTTGAAATAATAACTCATTTTGAAACACATAGTATTCTTCGGGTGAATAGATAATCCTCTTTTTGACCATGTACCTCTGAGTTCCTAATCGTGAGTTTTCCTAATCGTCGAAAAAAAAATAAAATCATTTTTGTGTCCCTTTAACTGGGGCATCAATGACGATTAAGAAAGCATATGACTTTTGACAGTTTGGGCTTACATGAGTTTTGGAAATCGATGTTTCCCAAAAAAAAATAAAAAAATATTTTACTTTACATCAGATCCTTGGGGAAACATGGATTTCGAAATGTAATAATAACTAATTCCTTTCTCTTTATCTTGGTAATTTGCAGGAGGCGATTCCGAAGGGTGCAGTATCTCTGAGCAAGTATGGAAATTAACATGAAACATGATAATTATGGTACATATGTGACAAAGTTGAAGAAAATACTACATCTTAAAGCCAAGAAGGTCGATACAGTGAGTCTGCAGGCACTGGGGAAAAGACTGAGTTTGACACAAAAAATGGCCTTTGCCAAAAGATATGGGAAAATCTTAAAACTGCTGGAGGTGGAAGTCCAAACCGAAGCAATTACAGCTTTGGCACAGTTTTATGACCCGCCCCTCCGGTGTTTCACATTTAGAGATTTTCAACTGGCTCTGTCAATAGAAGAGTTTGAGCAGATAATGGGGTTACAAATGGAAGGGCAGATTCCCTATCGCCATCTTGACCATCACGCGACAACCGCTTCAATCGCCCGTGTTTTGAGAGTCTCTTCCGAAGCATTGAGGAATGCGCAGATGAATAGAAACCAAGTTCCCGGTTTCACCCGAGAATTCTTTGAGAAGCACATGCAGATCCTGGCTGATAAAGAGGAATGGGAGGTTTTCATGGATACTTTAGCCCTCACTATTTACGGGGTTGTCTTGTTCCCTAATTTAGACAACTACATGGATTATGACGCTATTGCCGTCTTCCTGGCTCGTAAGCACCGGCTCGAGAATCCTGTTACAGCCGTGTTGGCCAACATGTATTGCACCATGGATTTCTGCCACACGCAAGGGGGAAAGAGGATCATTTGTTGTTTGCCTGTTTTGTACGTATGGCTCACCTCTCATGCATTCTATCAGATATGTAAAGCTGAGTGCCCAGTTTCTGATCTGAAATTGTGTCAACTGGTCGTGAAAAGTGGGCGTGAATGGGCTAATCAGCTAATAAGCCTTACATCTGAAAAGGTCAGGTGGTACCCTCAATGGCTATTGGTTGAGTCGGTCATTTACAGCTATGGAAATTACCCGAATCTTCCTCTCATGGGAACACAGGGCTGCATCAACTACAACCCTGTCATTGCAAAGCGTCAGTTGGCTTATCCTCTGATCGGGCCACCGAACGAAGAACTGCTCACTCCTTTTGTTGTGTACTATATGAAAGGGAATTACGCACCTGTTGTTCGGGATGTAGCCATTGCATGGAAGAAGGTCCATAGAATGGGAAGAGAATTAGGAGCACGAAGCCATGCTGTAGGAGCTGAATACCTTGACTGGGTCCTAAACAGGGTTTCTATTATGAAACTACCCTTCAGAAGTCTTTCCTACCAATCTGTGAATGATTTCCCTCCGCCGCCCATCATAGAGGACAAGGCCACCATGGCTCTGAAGGCACAAATAGAAGAATTGACAGCAAAGAATCAAAGGTTAGAAGAAGACCTTTTGAAATGTCAACAAGAGTGTACCCTTCAGAAGAAGGAGAATTCCGAAGGAAAGCATGCAATGGATGAAATGCGGAAGAAGAGGAAAATTGATGAAGACTACTGGGTAAAACAAGACCAATGCCTTCGTGCAGCCAATTCACAATTGAAAATTAAAGGCCAACAGAGCGACGCCATATTGGCCGAAAAACAAATCCTGAAAAACATGCTGGCACAATCCAAAGATAAAGAAAAGAAGACTTTGGTGCAAAAAAAAATGCTGCAAACCTGGGTCCACAAATTGGAGCAACATCTTGATGAAACAATGAGGGCCTATGAGCAGGAGATACATGCTGAACAGAAAAAAGCCCTTGATGCTGAACGACACTGCCAGGAGGCCACGCGAGTTTTGGGGACTGAGTTAGCTCGAAGGGATGAAGTCGTTCATTTATGGATGGACCGTTTCGCCAAGTTGGCATTCCTATCCGATGGAATCCTGGAAGATTTTCCCTCAATGTTAAAGCAGGCCGAAGGCATGGTCAATCCCTTATCCACCCCAAAGGAGATATCGTCATTTCTGAACTATTGTCAAGAAAGACTTTGCAAAATGAGAGCCATGATTGCCCAGGCCAGGAATGGCTAAATGTTGTAATCGTATCTTTCAAGTAACATTGTACCTTTACAGATGAATGGAATGATGAATTAATTTGCCTTCACAGCTGTTTCATGTTAATTTCCGCCTTACTGCTTTACCTAGTACTTTTGAACGCGACGTTCTGAGGAACGGTCGGAGAATACATGCCAAATTCAGAATCGCATCCTACGTACCTCGTTTGTTTTTTTTCTCGTTCTTCTTTTACCATAGTCTTTATCTATTTTCTTTTTCTTTCCTAACAAAATGTTGTGGTTCCCAAACATTACGGGTAAATATCCTTACGCGACTCGGTTAAGGAAGAAACGCATGGCCGAGGTAGAGCAAGAGAATGAGAGTCTCAGAGTTGAGATTAGTCAGTTGAAAGAACAAATGGCCGAGATGGCCAAGCTACTTGAAAGGAGAGTCACAGAGGGGGATTCTTCGGCCGGAATTGAAGACGCTAGGCAAAGGCCGCCCACTCCCCGACACACTCAGGGTCCTGCTGAAGGGCCAAGCGCAAACCCTGCTGCGCCTCCCCTAACAGTTCATGTTAGGAGACCAAACACTGCAGACGCCCAGCAACCTATCTTCATAAATGCAGAAGGTAACATCATACCTTTTCCGCAATACGGGCTGCCACAGGGCTATTTCCCACCGCTCCAAGAAGAGCCTGATTATCAAGAGGCGATCCTGCATATGGCTCAGCCAAATGTCCCGCCCGTCCGGGACCCTCAAGCAATTCCGATCCATACGTAGGCCGTTCATACCCAAGCCACGCAACCACAAGCTGCCCAAGCAACAACCGGACCCCATACCTCAATACTGAATGCAAACCCGGTATATGTTAACCAGTCAATCAGGAGTACTGGTCATCATGTCGCTGCAGGTCTAGGTGCTACTGCCTCTACCCAGGAGGGAAGGATAGAGTTCCTGGAAAGGCGATTAAGAGAAATGGAAAGAACGAACCGGTTTGGAATGGGCAGTGCTGCCCAACTCTGTTTGATTCCTGACGTTGTTATCCCTCCCAAATTCAAAATGCCTGAATTTGATAAGTATCAAGGGCTAACCTGTCCAAAGAACCATCTTACCATGTACTACTGAAAGATGGCTTCACACGCTTCCAATGACCCTCTGCTCATCCATTGTTTCCAGGATAGTCTGGCTGGAGCACCTCTGACTTGGTACAATCATCTTGAACGATCTTGTATATGTTGTTGGGAGGATTTGGCAGATGCTTTCATGCAACAGTACAAGTACAATCTAGATATGACGCCAGATAGAGTACAGTTGCAGAACATGACCAAAAAAGACAACGAGACGTTTAAAGAGTACGCCCAACAATGGCGAGAGGTAGCAGCTCAAGTAGACCTGCCTCTATCAGAAAAAGAGGTAATTTTCACGTTCATTGATACGCTCCAATCACCCTTCTATAATAGAATGGTAGGGAGCGTTTCAGCACATTTCTCTGATATTGTCACTATCGGAGAAAGGATAGAGAATGGTCTACGAACTGGGAAGATCATCTGGGGTCCATCTGGGGCTGGGGTAGCAAGAAAACCTACGCCCGGAGAGGGTAGGAGAAAGGAAGGGGAAACCAACTTGGTCTCCCATAACCAAGGAAGAAACCAACCCAGGCCATTCACCCCCGTCACCTTTCCATCGGCATACCATAACGCACCACAATCATACGTGGCTGCAATCCTAAATCTAAACCCACCACACTTCCGACCACCCATTATACAACCTCCCGCACCACCACAAACACCATACCAGACACCACAAATGAACCCACCTAATCCAAACCCTAGGAGGCAAAACAATAACTGCGCCCAACCACAGTTTGACCCAATACCTATGACTTACACTGAGCTTCTTCTCTATCTCCTTGAAAACACAATGGTGGTTCCTTGCCCTCTGAAACCACTTCTACCACCTTATCCTCGGGGGTATGACCCGAACGCATGGTGTGACTACCATGTCGGTGCGCCGGGGCATTCCACCGAAAATTGTCTGGCGTTGAAGTTCAAGGTACGAGACTTAATCAAGGCTGATTGGATAAGTTTCAGAGAAGGGAGCCCGAATATAACAACCAACCCCCTGCCCAACCACGGGGGACCAGGGGTCAATGCTATAGGAAAGGATAAAGAACATATTTCCAGGGTTGACAATATCAGAATGCCTTTGAAGATGATACACTCCCATATGCTTGAAATGGCATTGATAGAGGACGTATGGGACGAAGAGTATGATGACGACCAGTCAGTGAAACGACAGGGCTTTTGGAAAACTCTTCAGGAGCTTATGGACAATCATACTGTAGAAGTTTACAGACATCACGGGAACAGGGTAAATATGATACAAGGGCAAGCAGGGGTACGGGCCCCGAAGCCCCTGGTCATATTCTACAATAAGAGTGCATCGACAGCTCCAGCTCCTGCTAAGACTGTCATCACTGGACAAACACCCGCTTCGTTCCCTTTCAAAAGTTCCCATGCCGTGCCATGGAGGTATGATACAGATGTGGTCGTCACCAACCCGGGGGCAGTCGACCCCGCACCATCCTCCTCTATCACAAATATCGCCAGAGTCGGAAGAATGACCCGGAGTGGGAGGATATATACACCGCCTGAGCCTAAACAGGACAAAACTGCTGAAGAGGTAAAAACCGGGAAAGAAGTAACTGTCGGCGAGACGAAAAGGGCTGTAACTGAGGAAGAAGCCCAGGAATTTCTCAAGTTCATCCGCCACAGTGAGTACCAAGTGCTTGACCAGTTGAATCATACTCCGGCTAAAATATCCTTGTTGTCCCTACTGATGAATTCAGAACCGCATCGGGACATATTAATGAAAGTTTTGAGCAAGGCCCATGTTAAGCATGACTTACCCATTGATCAGTTCGGGGGTATAGTGGGGCATATTGTTGCCAACAACTACTTAACCTTCACAGATGATGAGGAACCCACTGAAGGAAGAGGGCACAAGAAAGCCCTTCATATTTCTGTGAAGTGTCGGGATTATATCCTGGAAAAAGTACTTGTGGATAACGGATCTTCCCTGAATGTGATGTCGAAATCCACATTGGCAAAACTACCCTTTGATGGGACATACATGAGACCTAGCTCTATGGTTGTGCGGGCTTTTGATGGAACTCGCCGGGAGGTCATGGGGGAGATTGAATTGTCGATACAGGTTGGACCCTGTACCTTCCAGGTGCTCTTTCAGGTTATGGATATCACGCCAGCCTACAGTTGTTTGCTAGGACGGCCGTGGATCCACTCAGCTGGGGTGGTCCCTTCCATACTGCATCAGAAGTTAAAATTCATCATCGATAACAAATTGGTGATCGTCTCTGGAGAGGAGGACCTTCTGGTTAGCAAACTCGTCTCTACCCCATACATCGAAGCCGCCAAGGAAGCCCTTGAAACTTCATTTCAGGCCCTAGAGATAGCCAATGCGACGAGCATTATGAAGACATCCTTCCCCAATATACCTCTAGCGGTGGCAAGAAACATGTTGCGGGATGGGTACAAGCCTGGAAAGGGATTAGGACGCGAATTGGAAGGGAAAGTCCAACCGGTGTATCTCCCAGAGAAAAAAAATAGATATGGCCTGGGGTACAAGCCCACTGCGGCTGATAGAAGAAGGGTCAAAGAAGAGAAAAGAGGAAAGAGGGTGGCCCGCCTTACCGGACAAGAATTCGAGGCTGCAAGAATCCCCGTCTGTGACCTCTATCAAAGCTTCAGGAGCGCTGGAATGATATACCCGGATCAGGTTTCCATGGTCGAAAGCGAGCCTAACCATAATGCGGAGTTGGTGTATGCTTGCCACCCGGATCGAGAACTGAGCAACTGGGAAGTCATGGAATTCCCTACAACCGTTAACGTTTTGTCAGAGTAATCACTGTTATTTCATAACTTGGTGGTCCCCTTGCTATGCCCAAGGCTTCGGGACCCATTTTGTAATAAGGGCAAAACTTGTTTGTTTTAAAATTAATGAATACATTTCAGTCTCATTACCTCATCTTTATGCAATCTCTGTCTCTTAAACCTTTCACTTGCTTGTTTCTTTTTTCATTTGTTATAATATAACCCAAATGCAGATCCAAAAATGATCTCCCTGAGAACGATGAGAACTTGGTTTTGTTTCATGACTCTGATTATCCAAATAATTGCGCCTATAAGGAAAGTGAGGAAGACTTTGGACCCTCGCCTGAATTGACAAGATTGTTGGAACAAGAGGATAAAGAGATTCGACCTCATCAGGAGGAAATCAAAACCATTAAACTGGGGATGAAGGGGAAGATAAAATGGTCAAGATAGGCACCTGCCTAAGCAAAGACCGGCAGGATGAACTGATTAAACTACTCCGGGAATTTCGGGATGTGTTTGCTTGGTCATATCAGGATATGCCAGGGTTGGATAATAGCATCGTGGAACATAAGTTGCCTCTAAAACCAGAGTGTCCACCAATCAAGCAAAAGCTACGGAGAATGAAGCCGGAAATGCTTCTCAAGATCAAGGAGGAGGTCAAAAAACAATTCGAGGTTGGCTTCTTACCCGTAGCTAAATATCCGCAATGGGTAGCCAACATAGTTCCTGTTCCTAAGAAGGATGGAAAAGTGCGGATGTGTGTGGACTATCGAGATCTAAACAGGGCCAGCCCTAAAGACGATTTTCCTTTACCGCAGATTGATGTTTTGGTCGATAACACGGCCTAACACTCCATTTTCTCATTCATGGATGGTTTCTTCGGGTACAATCAGATTAAAATGGCACCCGAAGACATGGAAAAAACCACGTTTATCACTCTGTGGGGTACTTTCTGTTACAAAGTAATGTCCTTCGGTTTGAAAAACGCTGGGGTAACCTATCAGAGAGCAATGGTCACTTTATTTCATGATATGATGCATAAGGAGATAGAAGTCTACGTGGATGATATCATTGCAAAATCTAGATCTGAGAAAGATCACGTCGGTGACTTAAGGAAGCTGTTTGAGCGGTTGAGGGAGTTTAAGCTCAGATTGAACCCTGCCAAGTGCACGTTTGGCGCGAGGTCAAGTAAACTGTTGGGTTTCATTGTAAGAAAGAAAGGAATCAAAGTGGACCCTGACAAGGTCAAGGCAATCCTAGAAATGCCACCTCCTTGTACAGAAAAAGAAGTCAGAGGATTCTTGGGAAGGTTAAACTACATTGCTCGGTTTATCTCACAGTTGACATCGACCTGTGAACCGATCTTCAAGCTGCTCCGCAAGAACCAACCAGGACAATGGAATGAGGTTTGCCAAATAGCTTTTGAGAAGATTAAGCAATACTTGCAAGAACCACCGATATTGGTACCACCAACTCCTGGGAGGCCACTGATCTTATATCTGACGGTACTTAATGATTCCATGGGCTGCGTGTTAGGTCAGCATGATGAAACTGGAAAGAAGGAACATGCTATCTACTACTTAAGCAAGAAGTTCACTGATTGCGAGATGCGATACTCTGCTTTAGAACGGACTTGTTGCGTATTAGCGTGGGCCGCAAAGCGCCTAAGGCAGTATATGTTGAGTCATACTACCTGGCTAGTTTCCAAGATGGATCCCATTAAGTACATCTTTGAAAAGCCAGCTCTGACTAGAAGGATTGCTCGATGGCAAGTACTATTAACCGAGTACGACATAACATGTCACTCAGAAATCCATAAAAGGGAGCACTTTGGCCGACTACTTAGCCCATCAACCCATAAGTGACTACCAACCAATGCCATTTGACTTCCCGGACGAGGATATCCTGGCACTGTCTGATGAAGAAAGCGGCAATGGAGACAAGTGGATTTTGAGATTTGATGGAGCCTCTAATGCTTTGGGGCACGAAATCGGAGCCATTTTGATTTCACCAAAGAGGGAATTCATACCTGTCTGCGCCCAGCTATGTTTCGATTGTACCAACAATGTCGCTGAGTATGAGGCGTGTGCTCTAGGAATCCAAGCGGCACTAGATGCAAAAGTTAAGTCGTTAGAAGTCTACGGTGACTCCGCTTTGGTTATCCACCAATTGAAAGGCGAATGGGAAACTAGGGACAACAAGTTGGTTCCCTATCACTCCTATATCAAAGAAATGATCAAGGACTTTGATGAGATCTCCTTTCACCATGTTCTTCGGGAAGACAACCAGATGGCTGACGTTTTAGCCACTCTCGCTTCAATGTTCAAAGTGAGTAACGATTGTGATATGCCTCTCATCGAGATAGAGAATCGTTGTGAGCCCGCGTACTGCCAAGTGGTTGAAGCAGAACCAGACGGAAGACCTTGGTACCACGACATTAAGAGGTATAGCCAGAATCAAGAATATCCCAACAGTGCTACGGAGAATGATAAGAGAACCCTACGTCGGCTCGCCATGGGTTTCTTCTTGAATGGCGATACGCTTTACAAAAGAAACCATGACGCTATCCTCATTCGCTGTGTTGATACCACTGAAGCAAACAAAATCATGAGAGATGTTCACGAAGGCTTTTTGGAACCCACTCCAATGGGCACTCCATGTCAAGAAAGATCTTGAGAGTCGGTTATTACTGGATGACCATGGAAACAGACTGCTTTGCCTATGCTCGGAGATGTCATAAGTGTCAAATATATGCTAATCATATTCACGCACCCCCGTCATCTCTGAATGTTTTGTCAGCACCATGGCCTTTCTCGATGTGGGGAATGGATGTCATTGGTCCCATTGAACCGAAGGCTTCAAACGGTCATCGCTTCATCTTGGTCGCCATCGATTATTTCACGAAGTGGGTAGAGGCCGCTTCGTATACCAATGTGACAAAGAATGTCGTTGTTAAGTTCATCAAACGAGAATTGATATGCCGGTACGGTCTACCGAGCCAAATCATCACAGACAATGGTATAAATCTGAACAACAAAATGATGAAGGAGCTTTGTGAGAGCTTTAAAATCTCCCACCACAACTCTCTCCGTATCGCCCAAAAATGAATGGGGCAGTCGAGGCGGTTAACAAAAATATAAAAAAGATAGTGCAAAAGATGGTGGTAACCTACAAAGATTTGAATGAAATGCTTCCCTTTGCTCTAAACGGGTATCGTACCTCAGTTCGAACCTCAACTGGGGCAACCCCTTTCTCTTTGGTTTATGGCATGGAAGCAGTCCTGCCTTTCGAAGTAGAGATCCCTTCCCTCCGAGTGATCATGGAAGCCAAACTGGTTGAAGCTGAATGGATCCAGGCTCGACATGACCAATTGAATCTGATTGATGGTAAAAGACTGACTACCCTCTGTCATGGTCAGTTGTATCAGAGGCGTATGAAACGAGCATTTGAAAAAAAGGTGCGACCCCGACAGTTCCAAGAAGGAGACTTGTTGCTCAAAAAGGTTTTGCCGATTCAGAAAGACAGCCGGGGAAAATAGACTCCTAACTACGAAGGGCCTTACGTCGTGAAGAAAGCTTTCTCCAGAGGTGCTCTCATACTCACCAACATGGATGGGGAAGATTTACCGATGCCTATAAACACGGATGCAGTGAAGAGATACTACGCGTAAAAAAAAAGGAGCTCGCTAGGTTGAAAGCCTGAAAAGGCGACCTAGGCAAAAGTTAGAGCGATTGGTTGAGCCGAAAACCCGAGAGGGCGGCTCAGACAAGATCACGGCCTGTAGATTCAACACTGTAACGTCGTCTTTTCAAGTCATAGACGAGGAGGTAAGTCTAGGGCATTGAAGCCATTGTCAAGTCACGTCCTCGGAAGCAAAATCAGAGGATAAACAAGAAATCATGAGGAAAAAACCAGAATCTCGTCGCTCTCAGGAAATCGATGGAGGATCTAAAAGGCCTTCCCTTTTACCTTTACCATCAGTTCTTTGCACTGTTTTCATCACCTGTACATACTTGATGATCATAAATAAGATGTTTTCTTCTTCTTACATGTGTTCACAATTTAAAATGAATAAACAAGTTTTTCCTTAAAGAAAGTTTTTAAATTTTGAAAATGACAAAAACACAAAGTTATGGGGAACGAAGTACACACCATTGCCGGATCTCACCTCAGACAGATGCAACCAACTCTGCTAGACGACCTCAATGAAGCCAGGAGTAACAATTATTTTGGCCATGAGTTACTTCAAAAGCCAGTCGCCAAGGGAGTTCACCTGTAAGTTTTAATTTGCCTCACGACCCCAAGACATTTAATTGCCCAAAGTTTTTCCGGCAGAGGAACCCCATCTGAGGGTTCCTCCCCATGGGAACCATAAAAGGGACTCAGCTCCCTTAGCTAAAGTACTTCCCAATTAGATTCGGGAAGGTCAGGTATCCCAGTGGAACTACACTTCCTAAATCTTGTCAAACTGGGGCATCACCCCAGGTTTATTCTTTTTTAGTCAAGGGGCAGTTCCCCAAGATTCCGCCAAATCTTGTCAAACTGGGGCATCACCCCAGGGTTATTCTCTTTCAGTCAAGGGGTAGTTCCCCAAGATTCTTTCAAATCTTGTCAAACTGGGACATCACCCCAAGTTTATTCTCTTTCAGTCAAGGGGCAGTTCCCCAAGATTTCGTCAAATCTTGTCAAACTGGGGCATCACCCCAGGTTTATTCTCTTTCAGTCAAGGGGCAGTTCCCTGAGATTCTTTCAAATCTTGTCAAACTGGGGCATCACCCCAAGTTTATTCTCTTTCAGTCAAGGGGTAGTTCCCCAAGATTCCGCCAAATCTTGTCAAACTGGGGCATCACCCCAGGGTTATTCTCTTTCAGTCAAGGGGCAGTTCCCCAAGATTCTTTCAAATCTTGTCAAACTGAGGCATCACCCCAAGTTTATTCTCTTTCAGTCAAGGGGCAGTTCCCCAAGATTCCGTCAAATCTTGTCAAACTGGGGCATCACCCCAGGTTTATTCTCTTTCAGTCAAGGGACAGTTCCCCAAGATTCTTTCAAATCTTGTCAAACTAGGGCATCACCCCAAGTTTATTCTCTTTCAGTCAAGGGGCAGTTCCCCAAGATTCCGTCAAATCTTGTCAAACTGGGGCATCACCCCAGGTTTATTCTCTTTCAGTCAAGGGGCAGTTCCCCAAGGGTCTTTCAAATCTTGTCAAACTGGGGCATCACCCCAGGTTTATTCTCTTTCAGTCAAGGGGCAGTTCCCCAAGATTCTTTCAAATCTTGTCAAACTAGGGCATCACCCCAGGTTTATTCTCTTTCAGTCAAGGGGCAGTTCCCCAAGATTCCATCAAATCTTGTCAAACTGGGGCATCAGCCCAGGTTTATTCTCTTTCAGTCAAGGGGCAGTTCCCCAAGATTCTTTCAAATCTTGTCAAACTGGGACATCACCCCAGGGTTATTCTTTCAGTCAAGGGGCAGTTCCCCAAGAACCCGCAGTCATGTCAACCAAGGGTCAACCCCAACCTTTACATTTCTTGGCAACAGTGAGTTAACTCGGGCGATACGTCCTGTTAGCTCCCCCAATCTTTACCTTTCCTGTCAACCAAGGGTCAACCCTAATCTTTACATTTCCTGTCAACCGAGGGTCAACCCCAACTTTTTACATTTCTTTCAACCAAGGGTCAACCCCAATTTTTACATTTCTGTCAACCAAGGGTCAACCCCAACTTTTACATTTCTATCAACCAAGGGTCAACCCCAACTCTTACATTTCTGTCAACCAAGGGTCAGCCCCAACTTTTACATTTCTGTTAACCAAGGGTCAACCCCAATTTTTACATTTCTGTCAACCAAGGGTCAACCCCAACTCTTACATTTCTGTCAACCAAGGGTCAACCCCAACTTTTACATTTCTGTCAACCAAGGGTCAACCCCAACTTTTACATTTCTATCAACCAAGGGTCAATCCCAACTTTTACATTTCCTGTCAACCGAGGGTCAACCCCCCAATTCTCTCACCTATTGGTAACTGAAAGACAATCCTTTCGCTTCATGTCATCCAAAGGATACTTCCCAGTTAACCGCTCCTTGTTAAACTGGTACACCGCCCCATTCCATTTTCCAGATTCAACGCAAAAAAAAAAGGTATCCAATATTGACACTTGTTGGAAGGAGTTTTCTCAGCATTTTAGGACAGAGCTGGTGATGTAAAAAAAAAAAGTGAGATGCGTTGGTCCAATATGAACTAGCTGTCATGAGAGACAATGTCCTAGTAATTACACCGATTGCTATTTTGAAGCCATGAAGAATAGTATCATAAACCCTACCTCGGTTAGAATCAAGTACTGGGTTGATCATAAAGAACGATGTCATATTCCCTACACCGGTCACTTAGGTTTTGAATCTGGGCAAAATGGGGATTAAAGACGACGTGACCACGTTGCACTGATCCCAAATTCTATGCTCTGAAGAGACGGTGTTGAAGGTTCAATTCAGAATGACAAATTATTAAGGTGTGAATGTGAATTCAAATTCAAGTACAAATTAATGTTCAGACGGTATTACTTCAAGTTGTTATTATACATCGGTCATGAGTCGATTATACTTCGACACTTGTTGACAAATGGATATGGAAAATTGCACTTCATTAGAAAAGGAAAAGGGGCACTTCGGCCTTACAAAGATTCACACCGGAGCCCATCCTGGAACAAGGCTATCAAAAGGGGGAAAATCTTAAGTCCTAAGCCGTGGAGTTCGGATCGACGATGGCAGCTGTCCTCTCAGACTCTTCTGACACTGTCCTCAACTCCATGCTTTGGGTCTCGGGGAGGGGCAGTGGCTCGAAAGGAATATCCTCAGGTTCCCTCGCCTGACCGTGGTCCATAGCATATAGGTGCCCACCATGGAACTCATAGTAAGGACCTATACCATTCAAGTTTAGTTGAACCGTGGAATTCCGGTGTACGACTTGACGAACGGCGGAGCTGAAGGCGATGTCGGCTATTACTACGAATTCGGCCGCTTCCTCTGCCCTTTCTTGCCTTTCCTGGGCTTGAACCTCTTTCACAGCGGCGAGCTCAGCTGCCAGCTCTCCTTTCTTTTTCTCCATATCGGCCTGGTGTTAACCCGGCGACAGAGTCTCAACCGTTCGTTTCCACCACCGGGTTTGTTAATTGGCAAGCGCACCAATCGTTTGTAGTTTTCAAAATTTAGATATCGTTCCACTGAGATTGAAAGTCCAATAACAACAGTAATTTTCTATTTACGATGGTAAATGTGAAGAAAGTTATAGACAAAAGAATGATTTATATACAATTTATACAATATTCACAGGATAGCATGATTGAGTGGTTCATAAGACAAAAATAAAATAAAATATATCTAAAAAGTTAAGTTGTAATCTTAGAATAGGTAAGATACTTGAGATAAACACAGATAGACGAATTATGTTGGAAATTGGATCCCTAATCTAGAATAACAATGAGGAACTCAAGACATGCATATTTAATCATCAAGTTTCATGTCATTGCAGCTTAAATTCATTATAACCGATCCCTCGTGATATAAATTCTAAGAATTCACTGTAAAGTCCAATCCCTCGTGAGCTTTCTCAGTAAAAACTTGCATTAAGACCTGGCCTTATGGCAACAATGGTTAACAACCCCTATAGAATTGAGATACCAAGGGTATTCCAACTTTTACTTTCGTTAAAACAAGTTTCAA
Source organism: Clitoria ternatea (assembly GCA_037962975.1). Lineage (NCBI taxonomy): Eukaryota > Viridiplantae > Streptophyta > Magnoliopsida > Fabales > Fabaceae > Clitoria > Clitoria ternatea. The sequence goes on from CM075669.1 coordinate 188,023,823, forward strand.
TACGGCATAAATAATCATTCTCCCGTTTGACATTTATACTAATAAAACAAGTTTCAATACACATGAAAATCATTCTCCCGTTTGACATTCATATTAATAAAAGGTTGAAATACTAACATGGACTTGAATCATAAACATGCAGAGGTCGAATTCACAACATTATACTCAATAGATTAGTTCACCAAATTCCAACATAAACAAATTAGTTACACATGGTGAAAGTAAAAACAACACTTACAGAGTTTGACATTACGAAGACGATGGGAACTTCACGATACAACGATCACAATACACCAAAACACACTCAAGTATCTAGAAAACTATTCTAGAACTACAACTCACAAAAGAAGTACTTAAAGTCGAGCACAAAGAGAGAAGAGAAGAGAATGGAATGGAATGGGATGATTTAGAATGGTGTTGGATGGCCCTATTTATAGGGCTGAGCAAGGGTCCTGACTCAGCCTCCATTAAACACTTAATAATGGCCACTTCAAATAATTAATCTTGATCATGCTTGGCCACATGGACATGTTTCCACCGAGTTTTGGCCTTTCATGCTGATTGGGGTGGCCCTTGGTGCTGAGTGGAGTGCCCATTATTGGGTCCAAGTGGGGTGGTTGGCCAAAGTGGAGGTGGAGACCACGCAGCACTGACGCTACGCGTGGATGTGACGCGTAGCGTCAGCATCAAAATTCAGAGTCCACGCTACGCGTGAGATTGATGCTACGCGTCAGCTCCTCCAGTGTAATTTTCTCTTGATTTCTTAACTTTTTCACTGCAAAACTAGAGAAAATTGATCAAGGGCAGATTATTTCCAACAACATCCATTTATTGAATTTAAAGCCTAATTTTCTAACAAATTAAACTAATTTTTATAATTTTTATGAATTTTTTATTAAAAGATTTATTGTAAATTTGAGGACTAACAAATACCCCCAACTTGAGACATTGCTCGTCCTCGAGCAAGAGAGAAAAATAAAAATTTGGAATCAAATTTTTGAGTTAGTTCGAGAATTTACAACAAAAAGTAATTTTCACAATTTGACCAATTTTGTAATAATCAAAAATTAGCATCAAGTATAACAAAGGCTTAATGATAAAATTTATTTACAATATTCTATTAACAATCAAGCAGAATTTCAGGCTTACCTCACAGGTATTTATCTCTATGTAATAGGTAACCTGTTTCACTCAATCAATCATAAGATCAAACAAATTTAACTTTGTTTGTCATCTAATCAATGGTTATTTATACAGAATTAATTCAGAAATCACAAGGTCTTTTCACAGGTTGTAATGAGGCTTGGCTTATAAGAATCAATGGTTTTTCTTGGAATTCAAAAACCTGAAATCATAAAAGAGCATTTTATAATTTTTTTAGGTTTTCTCTTAACCCAAACTCTCATTTCCTTTGTTTGATGAAAAATAAATACCCCCAACTTGATTCTTTTTACTATTTTTAACTTTCTTTTCCATACTTTATTTTTTTCTGAAAAGAATCAAGTTACTTATTTTCACTCCCCATTTTTGTGAGAACATTCAAAATATTTTTCATTTACTTCAATTGCTCTTTTAATCAATCAAGTATAGGGAATGGTAAAAACAGATTTAGGTTTAAGGGTACCAAAGAATTTATTTTAGGCTTAATTTGGCTTTCAAAGGATAAAATAATTTTTACCAAGGTAAGCTGTTTGGCCCAAGGTCTTTTTCACCAAAAATGTGCCTTGCTCATTTTCCTGAATTTTCTGTACAACAACACAAATCAAAGATTAAAGCAAAATCAATTCGAATTGAAAATATGTCGATTAAACCCTCAAGTATATAAAAAGATATCTCTCTGCTCACCAGGTTATTGAAATTTGCTTGATGGTTAATAATCTTATTGTAATTAAATTTATCAAAATTCCTAAGTTATAAAAGAATTAATAATTGATTTTACAAAATTAAGTTTCATTGTGTAAAAACTCTAAGTGTATAAATTAACTTACTAACAAAAAATTTGATTGATTTATTAAAAGATAAATTTTTTATTTTTTATTTTTTTATTTTTTTATATTTTTTTTAAAGATTTTTCGAATAGAATATGCAAAAACGTAAAAACACACCACGCAATAATAAAATACCATAATATAAAGTGTAAATGTAAAATGTAAATATAAACTAAAAACAACTGTACTCAAAGTAAATGGAAGAAATAAGAAGATGGCATCATCAATCCTCCATCTGATCATCATCCTGCTCTTCCTCCTCATCATCGCCGTCAGAGTCAGCCTGTGCACCACCAGTCTCAGGGTAGGTAGGTAAATCACCAGGCCAAGCTACATGTGCTACAAACTCGGCCGGGGTAACATAAGGTGCTCCCTCTCCCTGCAACCTGTACTGATAAAATTCATCGTGAAGATGAATATAAGCTCTATGAGTGGCAGCCATCATCTGCATCATATGCTGATGCTCAAGTGATATCCGAGCAAAGCCCTGTGTGACAGCATCAGTAGATGGAGGCTGCACTGGTGGTCTCCTCCTCCTAGGTCTGGGCTGAGCCTCCTGCTCTAGTGGTGGAAGCTCGCACTGCTGGACGAAATAATCTCTGTTCACTAGAACTTTGGGGACTCTCCCCGAAGAACTAGTGAACTCAGGTGAAGGTACAACGACTCCCTGCCTCCTCAGTAAGGCAGATATGATGAGAGGAAATGGAATGGGGCGGTTCACTTTATACCCAAGGGCATACAAGTGAATCTGCTCAGATATAAGCTCAGCGATGTCGATGGTATGGCCCTGGAGGATAGAAAATAGAAGGCAACAACGCTCAACTGGAAGAGATGAAAGGTGGGTGACAGGAGTGATGTTATGAAGCATGAGGTGGGACCGCGCCTGGGCTATGGGGGTAAGCTGGGTCTTTAGGAGGTTAGATGGACTCCTTCCAACCCTACTCAGGTTGAAAAAGATCCCATCCTTGCTCAAGAAGTGAGCAACCTCCTCGAGGGAGTATCCTAACTCCCCCTCGACAATAATCTTGTTTCTGTTTTCCTTCCAGAAACAAGTGTCATCCTCGGGAGTAGGCTCCCAAGGATTATCCAATAGGGTACTGATAGTGTCCCGGTCATATGTAATATGCCGACCCCTCACCCAACTCGTCCGCTGCTGTCCAATGCTCGGTGCGTCCTGGCGAGTCCTGAAAGCATTTGAATAAAACTCCATCACTAAGATGGGGTCCCCCTCAGTAGGTAGAGAAAACAGGGGTCCCCATCTCCTTTGTTGAATTCCATCCTGAAGCTCAGGGTAATCTCCTGCACTCAAATCAAGGACCCTCTCCCAGATGAGTCTCTGCCCCTTTATCTTATGAAAGCGGGCCCATTTCGCGTCAGTGCGAAATCTAGTAGGGTCCCTTGGACCTAACACCTCCTGTCCCTGAGGATCAGGATCCTTAGAGGTGGTGTCAGTATCCGTGGCCTTCCTCTGTCTTTTAGAGGGACCAGCAGTGGGAATGGATTTCCTTGATGCCATCTGCAAAAATAAAAAGTTTCAAAATTAAGCACACACTTATATACAATCACCCAAATATTTACACACAAATATTTTTAGTTTTTCTAAAGATAAAAATTTACACATGTAATTCACACAATTCAAAACAACATATTTTGTATTTTTGTGATTGAAAAAGTTAATATGCATATTTTTGGATTTTTTTGCAATAAAAAATTTTCACACAAAATAATATGCATCAACAAATTTTTATATATTTTTAATTTTTTTTATTAATGCAAGAAAGTATAACAATTACTAAATAGGAAATTATATTAAATTAAAAGAAAATACAAACAAACTTCAAAAATAGGCATACTGGACTGATTTATTGAAAACAAAAATAAATACATTCATGAAACAGTAACATCACTTAAAATTTTAACAAAATTGAAAACAGAGACTGACGCTACGCGTGTATGGGACGCTACGCGTCAGCCTGTTACTCCCACGCTACGCGTGGGCTTGCAGTTTATCCTCACGCTACGCGTCAATGGAACGCTACATGTGAGCTGCGCAGAACAGAAAAAAGAACAGGGGTTGCACAGCAGCAACCCTTTTCCAAACCACATTATATCCATTCAATTCCTAATTCCTAACAGCAATCAATTCCAATGGTCTTCTAATCCTAATCCTAACCATATTTATTTCTAAAAGTTGAAAATTTAAAACCAAAACTAAAGAGAAAGGATTAGAATACTTACTTGTGATTCTTTGAGCAACTAGGATTGAGAAGGTTTGGAGGAGAGAAAAGGAGGTTTCGAAAATTAGGTTTTGAAAACTTAAGTGAGGCAGAGAGGAAATCTTAGGTTTTAAACCCTAAGATGGGCTTCTCTAGTTCAGTTTTAAAAACTGAACGTGGGCTCTGACGCTACGCGTGGATGGGACGCTACGCGTCAGGTCAAAAATGCAGAGTCCACGCTACGCGTCAAAGTGGCGCTACGCGTGGGCTTCTGTTTTTGATTTTTCAAAAAAAAATTTTATTTTCAAAAACCTTTTCTTTTGAGTTTTAAACCCCTTTTCTTTTCAAAATAAATTTTCTATCTACAAATTTGATTTTTTTTTTAATTTTTAAAATATCTTAAAAACAAAACAAAAATGATGGGTTGCCTCCCATTGAGCGCTAGATTTAATGTCTCCAGCCAGACATTACCTCTGATTAATCAGGTGGTTTCTCAATTTTCGTTGAGGAATCACCTGTGTTTTTCTTTCTTCTTCTTCGTCTCCGATGCTTGATTACCTGTCTTTCATCACTCAAGCCATCGGTTAATTTAAAATAATTGAATTGATTGGGAAGAAGTATACCTGGTTTGGTTGAAGGGTAAACTTTTTCTTCATTACTTGTCCTTAGATGTTCATGAGCACTAAAGTTTACTTCTTCTTCGTAAACCTTGACTGCAACCATACTTTGATCAACATCTACTCTGATTCATGCAGTCTTCATGAAAGGTCTTCCTAGGATCAGGGGGATCTCAATATCCTCCTTCATATTCAGTACCACAAAGTCAACCCTGAAGTGGTACTTATCAACCTTTACCAGTACATCTTCCACAATCCCAAAAGGCTTTTTGACAGAGCGATCTGCAAACTGTAATTCTGTCTTTGCTTCTTTTAGCTCATATTCACCAATGCGCTTTATTAAATCTAAGGGTATCAAGTTGATGTTAGCCCTTAAATCTAATAACGTATTCCTGATGTTGATATTTCCAATTGTTATAGGAATGGTGAAACTCCCCAGATCTTTGCATTTTTTCAAGGTTACACAGTTTGTTTCTTGCTCTGTATTTACTTGCATATTTTTTTCATTTTTTTCACTTTCTTTCTTTTCTTCTTCTTTCTTTTTCTCACTCTTTTCTTTACAATCAATTTTTACAACATCAGAAGAAACAGCATTACATTGTTCCCTTGGGTTTTGCGTGTTTGCAGAAAACCCAGAACTCTTTAATTCGGCTATTTCTTTTACAAGCTGACCCATTTGTATGTCTGATGGTTTCCGGGCAGCTTCATTTGTCTCTACAAAATGCAACAACTATTGAATAGATTCCTCTATTCTTGTCAATCTTGCATTGTCAGTTTTTTGATGCTTAAATTGATTGTTAGGAGGTCGGTTGGGAGGTCCAGCATCCTGTCTCCAGCCAATATTCTGATTTTGCCAACCCTGTAGGTAATTGTTAGGAAAAGAATTTCCATGATTGAAAGGAAAATTACCTAAAGGTGCTCTTTGATGGTTCATGAAATTGGCTTGTTCTTGCTCATTTCCACAGTAACCACATGGTTGTTCTCCCATGCAGTGCATACATTGTTTAAGTTGAGCAGGGGGTGGTGACGCTACTTGAGCAATTTGGAGTTTTTCCAATTGCTTGCTCATAACTTCAATTTGTTGGGTCAGTAATTTTTGCTGAGCCAACACCGCGTCATTTACTCCCAATTCTAGCATTCCTGGCTTCCTTTGTACATTACCTCTTTCATGTTTAGCTTGACGGTCACTGATAGCCATTGATTCCAATATTTCTATGGCTTCCTCCACAGTCTTGTTCATTAAAGAACCACCTACACAAGCATCTAACATTATCTTGAACTGAGGCAATAAACCATGGTAAACGATTCTTACCTTTTCGGCATCATTCAGGTTATGGTTTGGACACTTTCTCAAGAGTGCCTTGAATCGTTCCCATGTCTCTCCTAATGATTCATCATTATTTTGAGAAAAAGAGTGTATGGCTGTCATTGCTTCAAAATATTTTTAAGGAGAATAAAATCTTTCCAAAAATTTTCTTTCTACATCGGACCAGTTTGCAAAATTATCCGGTGGACAAGATTTAAACCATTCTTTTGCTTTACCAATCAATGAAAAAGGAAAAAGTCTCATATAAACAGACTCTTCTTGATTGGGTTCAAAACCAATTGTGCTGCATAACTCATAAAAAATAGTTAAATGTTCATATGGTTCTTCATGATTTAAACCAGCAAATTGGTTGTTTTGAATAATATTTAAAGTGGCAGGTTTAATCTCCACTGGTAAAACTGGTCCTTGAAACATTCCCGAAACTCGGGGTGGACCATTAATAGCAGCAAACTGTCCCAAAGTTCTCCTTTCAGCAGCCATATTTGAATTTTCAAAAATTTTCAAAGTAGAAGAAGAATTAGTTTGTGTTTTAGATTTCAAAGACTTGATTTTCTTTACAAACTTTTCTATCTCAGGATCAAAATAAATTTTACCTGCGGTAGATCGAGTTTGCATACACAAACTAGACAAAGAAAGTTAGTGTAACAATAATAAGAAATAGATAATCAAAAATTTAACTAAGGTAAAAAAAAATATTTACCACGGTAATTAAAATTTTACTGTTTTACTGAAATAATTCAATCCCCGGCAACGGCACCAGAAAACTTGTTAACCCGGCGACAGAGTCTCAACCATTCGTTTCCACCACCGGGTTTGTTAATTGGTAAGCGCACCAATCGTTTGTAGTTTTCAAAATTTAGATATCGTTCCACTGGGATTGAAAGTCCAATAACAACAGTAATTTTCTATTTACGATGGTAAATATGAAGAAAGTTATAGACAAAAGAATGATTTATATACAATTTATACAATATTCACAGGATAGCATGATTGAGTGGTTCATAAGACAAAAATAAAATAAAATCTATCTAAAAAGTTGAGTTGTAATCTTAGAATAGGTAAGATACTTGAGATAAACACAGATAGACAAATTATGTTGGAAATTGGATCCCTAATCTAGAATAACAATGAGGAACTCAAGACATGCATATTTAATCATCAAGTTTCATGTCATTGTAGCTTAAATTCATTATAACCGATCCCTCGTGATATAAATTCTAAGAATTCACCGTAAAGTCCGATCCCTCGTGAGCTTTCTCAGTAAAAACTTGCATTAAGACCTGGCCTTATGGCAATAATGGTTAACAACCCCTATAGAATTGAGATACCAAGGGTATTCCAACTTTTACTTTCGTCAAAACAAGTTTCAATACGGCATAAATAATCATTCTCCCGTTTGACATTTATACTAATAAAACAAGTTTCAATACACATGAAAATCATTCTCCCGTTTGACATTCATATTAATAAAAGGTTGAAATACTAACATGGACTTGAATCATAAACATGCAGAGGTCGAATTCACAACATTATACTCAATAGATTAGTTCACCAAATTCCAACATAAATAAATTAGTTACACATGGTGAAAGTAAAAACAACACTTACAGAGTTTGACATTACGAAGACGATGGGAACTTCACGATACAACGATCACAATACACCAAAACACACTCAAGTATCTAGAAAACTATTCTAGAACTACAACTCACAAAAGAAGTACTCAAAGTTGAGCACAAAGAGAGAAGAGAAGAGAATGGAATGAAATGGGATGATTTGGAATGGTGTTGGATGGCCCTATTTATAGGGCTGAGCAAGGGTGCTGACGCTACGCGTCAGTGTGACACTGCACGTCACACTCCTGACTCAGCCTCCATTAAACACTTAATAATGGCCACTTCAAATAATTAATCTTGATCATGCTTGGCCACATGGACATGTTTCCACTGAGTTTTGGCCTTTCATGCTGATTGGGGTGGCCCTTGGTGCTGAGTGGAGTACCCATTATTGGGTCCAAGTGGGGTGGTTGGCCAAAGTGGAGGTGGAGACCACGCAGCACTGACGCTACGCGTGGATGTGACGCGTAGCGTCAGCATCAAAATTCAGAGTCCACGCTACGCGTGAGATTGATGCTACGCGTCAGCTCCTCTAGTGTAATTTTCTCTTGATTTCTTAACTTTTTCACTGCAAAACTAGAGAAAATTGATCAAGGGCAGATTATTTCCAACAACATCCATTTATTGAATTTAAAGCCTAATTTTCTAACAAATTAAACTAATTTTTATAATTTTTATGTAATTTTTATTAAAAGATTTATTGTAAATTTGAGGACTAACACCTGGTGAGCCAAGGCTTCGTCCAGTTTAGCCTGGAGAGCTTTCAGAGCATCCTCCGAGGTCCTATGCTTAACCTCGACATCATCTGCCCTTTTAACAGTGGAGTTGTACGCCGCAGTGAGTTCGGTCAAATCCTCCTTGCTCTTGGCCAGTTCTTCGTCACGCTTAGCCAAAGTTGTCTGGGCCTCTTCCCTGAGGGCTTCAGCCTTTCTCATCCGGTCTAGACATTCTCTAGCCTCCATACCGGAGTAGTAAGACTTCCCTAAAGTACCAAGGACCCCGGCCGCTTTGACCAAGTTGAAGATAGCTGCCTTGGCTGCACTCTGGACCTTAGAGGCAGGAAGATCATTCTTCAGTTTGAAGGGAAGTTCGAACCTTGCCGGTGTCCCCTTGATGTAATCCAAGAACCCCGAAAGGCTGGAGTTGCAATGGATATTTCCTTGAATAGGCTGGGTCCGGTCTATAGTATCTACGTCAACCCCAGCCAGCTCCTCCTCCTGTTAAACCTCCACATCGGCATCAATTCTTCAGGCCTTGTTTTTCTTGGCCTTAGAACTTTGGCCGGTGTGGGTGCGCTTCTTGCCCTGAGCCACATCGGTCGGGCCCAAAGTCAAATCCCCAACTTTATCGGCCGGGATACTGACTACCTTGGCCGCTGTCCGCTTCGGAGTCACTCTGTTCTCTGCCTCAGCTGCATCGTTCATGGCTTCAGCGCGCTCCCACAGTTTTCTCATGATATCAATCTGAGCCATTTCACCTGGAGAGAAAAGAAGCCGTTGTCAACATCGGTATATCAAAAAAAAAGAAAAAAAAACTACCTAGGTAGGTATCCCGATGAGACTCCGACCCAAGGAGGTTTTTGCAGGAAATCTTGGCTAAATCGGAATAGCTTTTCAGAGCGTCCAGGACCCTTTTGGACTCCGCTGATAGAACATTCTCGCTGACGGAGTAGGCATTGCTGGTCAGGAGGAAGTGCTCATGAGTCCATCCGGTGTAGAACTTTCTAGAAAAATCTGAATTCTCCCAGAACACTGGTTTTCCTGCATTAACCTCGACCTTGTCATAGGAGTGCTTGAAGCTTAATCCGTCTGTCTTGGCCAATTCAGTGTAACTTTCGAAGTTCACCACCTTGGAGTCACATCGAAGGTTGATGTATCCGAGACCTCCTCCCTGGTTACCCCGGCGCATCACCCTACAGTATGTAAAGAAGAGGGCGACGGTAGGGACGAAGTGGAAGTACTCCCCAAGTAGCTCCAATGATCTAACTAAACCCCAGCCGTTAGGGTGAAGCTGGCTGGGAGAGCAATCCAGAAACCAGAGTACGCCCATTTCAAACTCCGTAAAGGGGAGACAGACACCGATCTTGGAAAATGGCATCTCGTACATGAAAAAGTATCTTGCCCCCAGTTGATGACAAATCCGATCCAATGTCAGAGGGCAGAAAACTGTGAAGTCATCCTCATGTTCCTCACCGGCGTGAACGACCACGTCTTCAATGGTAAAGTCAGCCGCATCCTCAGCATAACGTGAGACGATGTTCCGAGGATCTTCATGAACCCAAAAGTAGGGGTCTTTGGCTTTCTCCGCGAGCCAATTAATACGATGAGCGACGACGTTGGTTTCTATGGGATCAGTAGCTACCACGGGGACACCGGTTGATGAATTTTCAGAAGCCATGCGAACGGTGTGACGAAAGAACGGAATACAGCTGTAAAAGGCCACGTCGTCAGATAAATAGAGGTCGGCACTGCTGTCCCGCTAACTGGCAGTGCCCAAGTTAAAGGGAGAGGACGATGTGTCAAACTCCCTCGTTGCCCACAAGGGTAATATGGAGAAACGATGTCCTGAAACTTTTGGCCGATGTGAAACCCCAGAGGTAGTTTCACCATGGCGACGCTGACTCCGGCTCATGACTTCCCCCGACTAACGCCGGGATGTAATTGAAGGAGGCCCTGATAAGACCTCGACGGAGTCACTACTTGAGCCGTTGTCCCCCATACCCTATCTAAGAATGGAAAAGAAAAGAAAGGTATGGAGGTACCTGCTGAGACGATGCGAGTAGTTCTTTTGGTGTGAGCCAGGATGTTGAACACCGGAGGTATTGGATGTCGGAGAGGAAGAACTTCGGTATCAGAAAACAAGTGAAAATGAATGACCCCCACGTCTGCTTTTATAGGGTGAGGGGATGGGGATCGAGAACGTTCCATATTCCGGCCCAGGCCCATGAAAAGAGGCCCACTCGCTTCGACTCTTCGCCTCCTCGGTCTGAAGGCGTGAATTTTTGAAATTTGAAAAGACGAATCGGGTAATAACACGTGTAAAGACTTATGTCATTCCCAAAGGTAAATCATCCAAAGGTCACACCGGACCATTGTCTACCAATACCGTCAGATGTCATATCGGCTGAGAGACAAATACATCGGTGTTCTTATCTTTACTTCCTTTTCACTTCAAAAAGACAAATACTTCATGTTTCTTTTGTGAAAAAAGAAGTAAAGAAGGGCATCTGTGAACACCTCTTTCGGTCTGGACTAAGTGGAAAGAATTTTGAGAGGACTGGACCTCGACTCTGAAAGTTATTTCTAAGTGGAATGTCTCCTAGTGAGTCATTTCCGAGTAAAATGTCTCCCGGTGAGACATTTCTGAGTAGAATGTCTCCTAGTGAGTCATTTCCGACTAAAATGCCTCCGACTGAGCCGTTTCTGAGTGGTTTGTGTAGAAGATTCCCGAGGGAGATGCCTCCAAATGAAATGACTGACCTGGGAATTAAATCTGAGTGAAAGGCTCTCGATTGCAACCACTCTGAGTGAAAAGAGACTGATTTTTGAATAAATGCTGCCCACAGATATATGACCGAGTAAGGGATTACCGACTGAAGCAAAGCTCTGGCATGGATTACCGAGTAAAGGTTTAGTTTTGTTCCTGAGAGATGAAATTCCGAGCGAAGAAACACCCGGGTTCCATACTTCTGAGTGTGCTATTTCCGAGTGAGTCGACTCGGAGGAAGTTATTTCCGGGCGAAGGAAAGCTCTGACTGAAACTTTTGTTCAAAGATATGTATATCCGAGTAAGGTTCCTCCGAGTGGTTTATTTCCAAAAAATGTGCTTCCGGTTGAAGAAGGATTTTGAAAGAATACCTCTCGGGCTGAGGCATTCAAGTGAAGAATTCCCGAACAAATGAATTTTAAATAGTCCCGAATTTGAAGAAGCTTTTCGACTGGAGGTGCAGCCGAACGGAATATTTTGGAGCAGTTCCGAGTGAATGTTTCAAACCGTGATAAGTTCTGAGTAAAAACCACTCCGATTAAAGCAGTTCCGAGTGAATGCTTCAAGCAGTGACGAATTCTGAGTGAATGTTTCAAATAGTTATAAGTTCCGAGTAAAAACCCCTCCGATTAAAGCAGTTCCAAGTGAATGCTTCAAGCAGTGACGAATTCCGAGTGAAGAGGCATTGTCCGGTATACATTAAGGGGACACCGGCCCAAGTATGAAGAGGTCACATCGGCCCAAGCATTAGAAATTCGAAAAGATGTTTCCTTCTTCCGATCTCATGAATCTTATACCGGACTGATGAGTCCGGTTATCCATGCTGTGACTTGGAATTCCACCACCCAAGTCGATCCATGAATTCTGGAAATGGTAAACAGGGGGCGGAAGTGGAAATGATTAAAAATTCCCCACCAGCCGCTGCCTCCCACTACTTGTTAGTGGCTAGGCTACGTCCACTGTGAGTGAAGGTTTGAGCTGTCTGAGCACTCGGCCCATGTCCAAAAGCCCTCTATAAATACCTCGCATGAAGAAGCACAAAGGGTTTGAATTTTTTGGGTTGGAATCTTTAGTTGGAAGTTTTAGCCATTTTGTCAAGCTGACACTGCACCCCTCAGAAACTTGCTCCGATCTTCAAGAAAAACTTCTTGACCCAAAAGCTCTTGGAGATCCCTCTGGTGTTCAAAGCCTGGACCTTGGTCTCTTGAGCCTCACAAATTACTAGACCCTAAATCGTAACCAGAACACCGGACCAGACCCAACTCCCAGTAAACTTCTCATTTCCTAGACTTTATCAGGATCCCTTAAAACCACCCTCACCAATTTGACACCGGCCCTCTTACCCAGCCCATACACCGTCCCTCCACTTAACTTCACACCGGCTCCCCATAACAGCCACACCACCGCTACTTCGGTCCCATATCGTCCAAGCACCTGTTCAACGTTCCCGTCATACCATCACGCCAGTAGCACTTCGGCTCTCATCGTTCAAGCCCACACCGGCTCTCGTCACCTCGTCATACCGGTTACATTCTGTTCCTTATTTTCCCTGTTTTTACCTATTTTTCTGTCGAATTCATTGTTGTTTATCAAATTTGTTTCTCATTTAAGTCAAATTTTATCCCTGTTTTATCCTTCCACTTAGGTTTGTAACAAGAAATAAAAAGAATACGTATTTTACACACTTTATTCAATTAGCATAAAATTATTTTTTAGTCAGTGTCGTACGGGATTACTCTTTTCTACACAATCTCATCAGAACTTGTGCACGTGCGAAGAACTTCACCTTATATGAGTTTTCCTCGAAGACTTCATATGTCACCAACCACCTAGCCGTTCCCTAAAAAAAACATCATACAAAGAACTACGTAACCCTGATTTCTTGGTCATCCAAGAATACGTAGGAGCAGGACTTTAAATCCTGTCGGGCCCACCTTTTCCATTTTATTCCTATTTTTATTTTCTTTATTTTTCCTTTGCAACTCCCTTTCTATCCACTTCCATGAAAATCAATTTAGACGTGACGTCTTGTTGATTTTCCCCTATCTTTGGTAGGCCATCGCCACAAGGAACGGAATACTTGGGACGAGATGTCCCGCTTATTCCCTTCCCGTTTCTAACCCCGTATTTTGATTAAATCCCATGAAAATTAATTTAGACGTGACGTCTTGTTGATTTTCCCCTATCTTTGGTAGGCCCTCACCACAAGGAACGGGATACTTGGGACGAGACGTCCCGCTTACCCCCTTCCCATTTCAAACCCCGTATTCTGATTAAAGGATGACTAATTTAGACACAACGTCTTGTTAGTATCCTTCCCTTTTCCTGTTTTATACCAAAGCCGAGGTTAATTTGGACGCGACGTCCTGTTGACCTACACTCCATGTCTGTTCAGTTTGTTCCTTCTGTTTTTACACAAAGTACAACAATAAAAGGGGAGAAATATAACATCTTTTGTAAGGCTAGTTATGTTGCGAATTTTCAATCTTGCTACTGTTTCTGACAGGCGATGTAGGGTGCTAATACCTTCCCTACTCGTAACCGACTCCCGAACTTGAATCTCATTCTTTAAACCAGTGCTTTACTGAACTTAGTTTTTTCCAATGTTTTTCCTATGGAAAAAAACGTTGGTGGCGACTCCCTGTTTTCTTTGTTCGTTTTATTTCGAGAGGGTCGGCCGCACCGTCGCGATCCAGGTCATGACAATCATCAATCAACAATTTCTAAATGGCATATATCAAGGCCTAATACATCATCAAATCAAGTGTCCATTTCCTTAATCCACTACCAATAGTCTTCAACCATTATTATCATCATCATAGTTGCCAACACTCAAGGGATTCAACTCCTCCAATCACATACACACTTCTTCCAAACCTCAAAAATCAATACCAATTTAAATATTCATTCCCATATAAAATCATCCTAAGGCATTAAAATCATTTAACTCATCAATTTGGCAAAAACCCTAAAACTATCAACACTTAGGGTTTTCCTCTAAAATCACCTAACAACACTCTCAATCAATTTCCTTAAATTAACATGAACATCATAACCTCCTCATTACATAACATTAAATCATAATCAAGAATCACATCTCCATTGTCCAAGCCTAGGGGTTTTTATCATTTTCCATCACCCATACAATCCAACATTAATATTTCAAGCATGTGCATAAACTAACAATGGAATAGAATGGTTCAAAATCTTACCTCTTTCTCCTAGCCTAATGCCAAACACGAAAATGGAGAGGAAGATGGAGAACCCAAAAATATTTGTCCTAAAATGCCATGCAAGCCCTATGAATCCTTGTCCAAGCATTAATTTTGGTAAGAAAATAGAGTGGAGAGAGTGGGGTTCGGTTTTGGCAAGAGGGAAATGAAGAAGAAGAGGAAAGATGGAGATGGTGTGGAGAAGAGGAGTGTTTTGACGGTTAGGAGAGGAGAGAGGGAAAAAATGACCAAAAATTGGTCATTACCCATTGGGTAAAGCCAGGCATCCATGCCTTTTTGTCCATTGTGTTATAAAACCCTTTAACCATTGTGTAATAGAGTGTAAAGTAAGTGAAGGGAGAGAGGAAGAAATGGACGGCTACAACAAGTGGAGAAAATAGGATTTTTGGTTTTCTTATAATTCTAATTAGTTCATATTTTTCCCGTTTAATAACATATGTCGAGTCCAATTAATTATTTCCTTAACACTAAAAATTATTTCAACTATACCATCATAACCACAATAATTTTCCAAGTATCCTAGACCCATCAAATATTTAATTTGACCAAGTGGGTCCCTTACCATTCGTTAAATCATCTAATTTCGGTAAATCTTAATTTACCGATAATTCACCTCTAATGTCTAATAAAATCTCCTATAGTTACTTGATCATAAATAATCAATCATCATTATCCAATTAATTTTTTTCCTTTAAAATTTAGGATGCTACATAACTCACTCTCCCATGTTGTCTCCTTTTTAGCATTGTGATGTAGGTTTGCCATGGGATGAGTTTGGGTTTTTGAATTAAAGCTCTTGAAGAAGGTAAATAGTGGTAATGGAATACCTTGGCCGACAGCACTTGCTAAACTTGATGTAGTGAATGATTTGTGTATATTGAGGTTGATAAATAGAGATTTGTAAACATGTATATATCATTGTATATTAATGATGGTGATAATTGAAGTGATACCATTTTGATGATGTGTGATGTCAACTATGGAATGTAATTAGTGAATTTGAGTGTTGTATAATCATATATATATACTTGAGGCATCGGGGATATATTTATGCTAGGAATTAGATAGCCCATATTCTGATTTAATGATTAATACCTCATGTAGAGGCTACCTACAATTGATGATGTATGATTATGATTTATGTGCATAGTCGATTGTGGCCTAATAGGCTTATGTTATGAAATTGCATGATTGCTTGAGCCTTTTTCCATATCTTCATATATGGAACTAGGCGGGTGCCCCGTATACATATTCTTCTTCCGCTGTAAACTCAAATTATTTTGTATACATATATGGGCATTTTGATTAGCGATCCAGTTTATAAATTATTAAATCTTACTCTTTGGTTTTCTGTGGTTCGGGTCTTGATGTAATCATTGTGGTGTTTTGAAGTTATTTTAAACGCAAAAAATTTACTCACATTTTTATTAATTATTATCTTGATTACATCGGGATTCGAGTCCAGAAAATCAGGGTGTGACAGATTATAATTCAGAATTGAGTCATAATCTAGAAACATTGTGGAATTCTCAATTCTAAGTAGGAGAGGGGTGACATGTTTCAAATGTATAAATTATGAGTAGATATATATGTGGTTATGCAAATTGTTGAATGTTGATTGATATTCGATGTTGATGAATAATAATGAATTACGTTGTAATGTTATAATGGTGATAATGATGATCACAATGATGTTATTAAAATGATAAGTCTATTGATGACTAATGACTATGTTGATGTGAAAGTGGATGATTAATGGTGTAAGTTGTTAGAGATGATGATAACTGAGATGTTAATGATAATTATGATCATATTAATACATGGTGATGGTAATTATGCTAGATAAGTTAGAGTTAGCTTTGTCGTTGCTAGTGATGATTGCATGTTGTGTTGTTGAGAAATGTTGTGAAACCTTTGATGATGTTATTCAAGAGGTGACCCTTGATAATGGTAATCTAGAAGTGATGTTAATATTATAGATTTGTGAAACATAACATGTGCATAAAGCTACTTACAGGTTGTAAGGTTCCTGTGAGGGGGTCTAGATAGGAGGGCGGCCTGATGGTAAGACACAAACCCTATGGTGGCTCCTTAGGGAACCACATCCGCTCTAGAATGAGGTTCTAGGACTGTCCCACAACACCAAAAGTGTTGAGATAACGTAGTCAGTGAGAGTAACGGTGTCGCAAATGGGTGGCGGTTTGTTATCGATAAAAATATTATATATGTTGAATCTTTAAATATTGTAGCATATCTCATCAGTACAGTCAAATCTACATGCATATGCATTAGTATAGTAGTATTGAGCTAGGTGAGCTACATTACAGTTGATGATGAATGATGAATGTGAGTAACTATGATTATTGTTGAAATGTTAAATTATGTTGTATGATTATATATATGATAATATGTGCATTAATTGGAATATGTGGTGTTTGGTGTAATCCGGTCAATATTTTCCATTTAATATATGATTGCTTACCTCCTACCTTTTTTGTTAATTCATAGTGAATCTCACACAAGAAGGTGATTAGTGATATGCTAATGATGATTGACAATGGAGATGGCATTGGCATTTTGGAAGGATTGTATGTAAATACATAGGTTTTAGTTTAGCTAGTAACAGTAATGCCTTGGTCGCTCAGTTTAGAATGGCTTGTATAGAAACCTATTAGATGCCTCATTAGAGGTTTAGTATAGGCCTTTCATATATGTGAATGAGTTTATGTTATTAATGGTTGTTGTTTAAAAATACATGTATAGAAGGATAGTACTCTGAATGGTAAGCCATGGGTTGATTCCATGAGCATTGATGTATATGAATTACAATGGGCAGGAAATATGTTTAGTATAATGAAAGTGAGGGTATGAGATGCCTAATGCTTCAAAGGGTATAGGACGTTAGATTTCATGCACTAGAATGTGTATTTGAATGAATTAGTGTATATGATGATAGAATTTCCTGGTGAAATGAGGAACCAGTCCCAATTTGTTAGGTTGATGTATATGTATGATGTAATTGGTGCCAAAGCAACCGAATTGAATTTCACATGTCATGTAAAATGACTATGTTTACCTTAAATTCTTTCGATGTACACAAAATTCAATTGGAATAAAATTTTGGCATGGGACTTAAACCATTAACTAAATTATGGGGTGTATTAACTTGTGGTAAATTTTGGTTTTATTTGGATGAAGTTTGGTTAGTTTTGGCATATGGGCAAATTGGATTTTTTTTAAAACATAAATTTTCTACTAGTGCTGAAACTTCTATATTTCAGTTCTGTATTTTGTTAAACTAGGAATCATCTATAACAAATTAGCATTACTTGTCCTTATAAAAGTTGTAGATATCTGAGTTACAAAAATTTACCAAAGAGTTTTGTAGCTCAAGTTATGCATAAAACACTTCAATATGTCCCGTTGGAAATTTTTTGCATAACAACTTTGCATTTTGTTAAACTGGGATGTATCTATACCGAATTAGCATTTTTCCTTCATAAACATTGTAGATATCTATGTTAAAAAAATTTACCAATTGGTTTCACTTGAAAAGGAGTTTTGTAGCTCAAGTTATGCACAAAGCACTCCAATATGTCCCTATTGGAAATTTTCTCCATAATAGCTCCGTGTAACATCCCGAATTTTATAAAAATGAGTAATTAATGAGAATGGAAAATGGTTGATTATTGAGGATGATGTGTGAGAATATGTGGAATCATTGTGGCAAAGTATGAATATATATAAGATGAAGATGAGTTTGAATTTAACATGAATAATATGTTGGAATGAGAATTTTATAAGTAGGAATGCTTGAACAGGCTGTATATGCCTTTCATGATGTGTATGAGCTGTGGGATAAATCCAAATTTGGTTTATAATGAGGAATTCCGAGTGAGAATATTTATAACAAGTTATATATGCCTTATATGATGTACATGATAGCTTGGATATGATTAAATTGGCTTATGATGAAGTTTCGTATAATGGCCTGTGTAGATTTTCGTTTTTGACTCTGTGCTGGTATTCTCGCTCAGGCGAGATGGGACCTCGCTCAGGCGAGAGTCTCCTGCACCAATATTATGGTCTCTGGGCAAATCTCGCCCAGGCGTGTGAGGGATTAGCTCGAGCGAGTAGAGTATGTTGTGATCAGGGGAGCTACTGGACGAATCTCGCTCAAGCGGGCATGGCCGCGCTTGAGCGAGCTAGTGAGGAAATGGTCACTGGACATTTTCCACCCAAGCGTGTGTGAGTGGCTTGAGCGAAATTGTGAGGTCTGATGCTGGAGGGTGCTCACGCAAGTGTGCGACTGGTATGGTTATGTTTTGACTGAGTGTATGGAGAGCAAGTGGGACTCTGGACGAAATTCCACTTGAGTGAGGACTTAGAAAATAATACATGATTTGTGGTGAATTTCCGAGTGAAATTCCGAGTGACATATGTCCTAGTCTTTCCCTTCTGAGTGAATAAGGTATAAATCCGAGCGGTTAAGATGTGAGTAAGTCTGAGTGGGACTTAATTTGGTAAGTCTCTCCGAATAAGTAGAGGTCAGAGTAATTTCCGACTGGAACCAGATTGTGGGGGACCCCTTCTAAGGGAAGGGAGGTTTATGAAGTCTTCGAGTGGAGTCCCGAATAGGGAACTTCCAAGTTCAGCATAACCTATTCCGAGTGAGTGACCTATTGGGCGAAAGGTCGGTCTCTGGAATATTTACCGAGTGGAATCTCATGTGAGTGAGGGCTCGGATTTGGAATGAGTTTACTGAGCGGTAGTTGTGTAAAAGAGGACCCAGTCTGGACTGTTTTACCAGGTGGAGGACCGATTGAGTAATGGTCGGTCTTGAAATTAATTACCGAGTGAAGGACCATAAGAGAGAAGAGTCGGTTTTGAAATAATTCACCGAGTGAGAACTGATTATAAGTTGAGTCGGTGTTGAGATGAATGGCTGAGTGGTAGCCGATCAGGTGGAGTCAGTTTTGGGAATGAAATGCTGAGTGAGTGATGTTATATACACTCCGAGTGAATGTTAAGTATAAATTCCGAGTGAATAAGATTTCATGTATTTTGAGTGGCTAAGTGTTAAGTAATTCCAAGTGGAACTTGATTAAGGAGTTTATTCCTGAGGAATGAATGGTTAAGGTATTCTCCGAGTGAGAGGAGGTATGAATACCGAGTGGAAGACCCAATCAGTGATGAGTCAGTTTTAGAATGATTACCGAGTGAGAAACTATGTGAGTATGAGTCGGCCCTGAATGACTAGGTTGAATGGAAAGTGGATCGGTCTAGATTATTATGTCAAGAGGGAAGCCGAGTGTGAGATGACTCGGATCCGGATGAATTTTGCCGAGTGAAAACCGAAGGAATGTTGGGTCGGTTTTGGGGGAAATTCTGTCAACAGAAACCCGAGTGATGGGAGTCAGTTTTAGTTGGACTTTGCTGATTGAAAACCTAAGTTGAGTAAAACTGAGTGATTGGAAGAACGACCTCAGGTCAGATTCCGCTTAAGCGAGTGGATACCTCGCTCAAGCGAGTGAATATGAAATTCCTTACTGGACAATTCTCGCCCGAGCGAGTGGCTAGTTGAAGGGAGCCTCGCTCGAGCGAATGCACTTGGGAATGCTTACTGGAATGTTTCCGCCCGAGCGAACTGAGACGCTCAAGCGAGATGGGCTGTCTCGCTCAAGCGAATGTGGGTTTCGCTTGAGCGAGTGACACCCTGATTGTATTTTCCCCTCTTTTCTCTCGGTTTGAGTATGTTGGCCCTTCTTTTCTTGGTTCCGATGGCTTGGACTTTTTTCCCTTTACTTTGTTAGATACCCAAGGGGATGTAAAAGGATATTAATGTAAATATAACATGGCATGATGGATTATTGGGCTGCCATCTTAATTATGAAGTAACGGTGAGATTTTAATGGGGAAGCATTTATTAAAATAAAAACTCTCACTTTCTTTCCACTTTCACGTCACTTCTTCCTCTCCTCTCTTCACTCTTCTTCTTCGTCTTCTTCCCTTCTCCATCTCCTCTTTTCTTCTCTCCAAAAACCAAAGCCGTGTGGAGCTTTCTTACCCTCTCCCATTTTTGTTTTCATGGAGGCTCAAAGGAGAAGCTCATGGTTAGATCTTCTTCCACTCTTCTCATCTATTTTTGTGTGGATCTCTCTTTTCCTTGGGAGCTCATGGCCAACCCTTGGTGAGGTAAGTTCCTCACCATTCTTTATGAGTTTATGCCCTAGATTTTGGTTTCTTGGTTTTGGGGGAGTATTATGGCATATGGGTTGTTGGGAGAGCATTAATGTGGAAACCCTAAGGTGGGGTGGCTTAAATGTGAGCCTTTATGAGTATCTAATAAGGCACTTAAGATTAATGTTGGAAGGTGATGAGAAATAAATGGGTATTAATGAGTGTTTTGGGTTTTAGTGAAATCCTAACTCTAATAAATTGGGGAAAGTGTGAAATATGAATAGAATGTGGGTTTAATGACATTGGAGAATGATATTAATGATGAGAGATGGCCACTGGTGGTGATTCATGAACATGGGCAAATGTTGTTAGAGTTTTGATGAAAAACCCTAAGTGGAGTGATTTGGGGGTCTTGATTAAATAAGTGATTTTGGTGATTTTTGATATCTTAGAAGGAATTGTAAGAAGGGAATGAACCCTTAGAATTATCGGGATTGATTAATGAGGTTAATAATGATTTGAACTATGTTCATGAGGTGGTGTAAGATAATAAATGCCAGAAGGATTTGTTAATTGATGATGGTCTTGATTGGGGCCAAAAGGCTTGTAATGAATTTAGATGAAATTTTATAATGAGGATATTTGAAGAGTTGAGGTGAATTGAAAATACATCATGTAATGGATGAGATAATGATGATGTGAGATTTAGTTGGCCTTTTAAGATCTAGAGGATCTTGGCTTTGGGAAAGGAATTCCGAAGCCTAATACAATTGCATAAGTTGGTGTTCATCAAGTCTAGGACTTGATGTTGGGCTTTATGATAAGCTAGCAAATGTTTAAGAATTATGAGGAACGCCTTGAGATGGCTTATTAATTATGTGTATGCATATGCATGTGGTATGTAGATTATATTCCGGGTGATGAAATGGAGCATTTGGAGCATTGGAATCGTTTCGGGTCTTCCCTCAAGGTAGGAGAGGAGTTAACATTCAAATTGCATGAGTAAATTTAATAGTGATTGTTGTATGTGATGGATACTCATGCTTGCCTTGCCATGTATATGTATTGAATTAATTGAAATGGCAATTTGATAATTATTGAGAATTATTATGATACTCTTGTGATGGGTGCAAGTAATTAACTTGCATGTGTGTGAGGCAATTATGATTGTTATGTATGTATATGTAATTCGTAACACCTTGTTGCCACATGTGTGGATTAATATTATGATAATTGTTATGCCCTTTGATATCCGTGTGGGGATTGTTATGAATGATGAGATGAAAATCCACTAAATGAAGTGTGATAATATTGATGAATAATATGTGATGTTGAAATGCCATAATGGCTGTTTACAAGTATTGACTTGCGTGTATGATGTGAAATATATGTGAAAATATGTTGAGATGGAAATGCCACATTAAAACTTGAAAATAATAATTATAAAACCAACAAGGTTGAAATCCACTAAGGTGTATGGTGGTGTTGGTGATTATGATGATGATGATCTATGAGTGGCATTTAGGATGCACAGAGTGAGTATGCATTTGATTTGCATTACATTGCATCCATGGCATATCATAGCTGCCGGTGTTGGAATATTAGGGGATTCCCCCGGTTGGCCCAGTGGGAGGGCGGCTCAGTGCACGAGCAATATGTTGTTTCCCCTGTGACTCGGTGTGTGAGTCACGAAGCTACCCATGCTGAGCTACGGGGAGCTGCATGTGGTTGACCCTTGTGGGGGGTGGCTCTTGAGGAGCAGGTGTCCCCGGTGGTCCTTCGGATCACAGCTGCTATGTTGAGAATCATGGTTGGCCCGCAACACCATATGTTGAATATGTTGTGTACCGCGGTCATGGTGAAAATGACCAGGTGTTGCATGATGGGCGATGCGGTTTGGTACCAGTAAAAATATGGTGAATATGCATGCATTATGATATATGTGTACACATTTTACTACTGCAGTAGGGGCATGGTATGTGATCATGCTTAAACCCACAACTTGGTGTTTATTCCCACAGTCGGATCCGCATTTGTTGTCTATTCCATTGTGCATATGCATTAGCCATAAGAGCATTTGCATATAGCATGGTGATATGCCATAATATGATGATGATTGATGATGAATGAGATGGTGGTATGGTGTTGATGAGATGAGAAATTAATATACCGGAAGACCACATAAAAGTAAGAAAAGACATGAATTAATGAAATGATGATGATAATTTATGAATTCCCTTGTTGATAAGTGGCAGAGTGATGGTGTATGTGATTGTGTATATGTTGTGCTTGTTTATGATATGAATTGCGGTTCATGAGGCTTGTATGCCTATTATAATAATGAAATGATGAATGAATGATAATCTAATGATTTTATAGCAAAGCACACATGATGTTTGTATGCATATACACATGATCACAATATATATATATATATATTATTCGTCATTTTGAATGTATAACTCCCTCTCCCATGTGGTCTCCTTTTTAGCCTTGTGATGCAGGTTGCCATGGGATGAGTTCGGATTTCTAGTCAAAGCTTTGGTGAAGGTAAATAGTGGTAATGGACGTGCCTTGGCCGGCATCCTTTATGGTTCTTGTATCATGAATGAATCCTGAGAATGTAGGCGATTTTAATGAATTTGAACATGTATAGAATGATCCTTCGGAATTGTGAATCGTGGATATAAATATAGTATGTAAGAGATGATTTGATGTGTATTAGAAGGATTAAAAATTGAATGATGAGCATTGATGATTAATTCTTGAATGTAGTATGTGGTATGTGTAAGATAATTCCTGAATTTGTGGATGGTGAATAAATATGTAGAATGTAAGAGATGATTTACAGTGTATTGGGAGGATTAAAATTAATTGATGTATATTGATGATAGCGAAGGCTGGGAGAAGACTCCCGTGTGTACATGTATATATATATATATAGTTATACCTTAGGCTTTGCATGCTTATGGAATTAATTGTAGAATAATGATGGTTGTCTAATAGGCTTATAATATGCCATTGCGTGCTAGCCTAGCCTTTTCTCATATCGTCATATATGGGACTAGGCGTGTGCCCGGTATACACATTCTTCCGCTGTATACTCTGTTATTTTGTATACCTTTATGGGCAAACCATTTATAGATCCAGTTATAGGTTACTAAATCTCACTCTTTGGTTTTCTGTGATTTGGGTCTTGATGTGGTCATGATGGTGTATTGGAAATGTTTTCAAACGCGAAAAATTTATTCGCAATTTTATTAATTATAACGATCACATTGGGATTCGAGTACAGAAAATCCGGGGTGTTATACTCCGTACTTTGTTAAAATGGGACTTGTGTATGCCAAATTAACATTTCTAACTTTCATGAAAATTATGTAGAATTAAGTTTGAATTCATGACTAAGAAGTCTGAACCCCATGTGATTTGTTAATAATACACATCAAGACTCTTAGCTAAAATGAAGTCTGTACGCTTGTTTGTCTAACATGTATGTTCAAGTATGACAGGGAGTCCGTAGAACTCCATTTATGAAGAATAGAGGGAGTCCGTAAAATTCAAATTGCTTTTCAAACAAAGAAGTTTATCAGATTCCTATCCTAATATTCAGGAAATACTACAACTATCCCAATAAATTCAATGTATGAACACCTTAATCGGGAGTTTTAGGAAGGAATTTTTTTTTGATTTAAGGTTTTAAATTTTTTAATTTAAATTTTATTTTTTGACAACTGAAATTTTAAAATTTACTAAAATATTTAAATAACATCTTAGTTAGTAACCTTTTTAGCCATCTTATAGAGAAAGCATTCTTATTATTACTATTGTTGTCATTATTGTTATTATTATTATTGTTGTTGTTATTATTATTATTACTTAGATGTATTTTATTCTCTTCTTTCTACATTAAAAGATAGATTTTGATAAGCCAGAGGGTACCGCTATTCTAGTTCCCAAATATGGGTTCTTAAACTTCCACAATGGCCTAGTAGCTAGTACCTTGGCATGACATGGGGATTAAGGCAACAGTGGGAAGCATAATGCTAGTGAACCAGCGCTCTAAGCTACTACGAGAGGCAACGCGCATGTCACGCCAGGGAGAGAAATGACGCGCAAGGGATGGTCTAGTCCACACGTGGATGTGTTTCACGTTGGGCAGGTGACGCAAGGAGCAGAACTCACCCAAGCACTTGTGGGGAATGGTGTGCGTGAGAAGCCAGCATTAGAACGCCACACGAGCATGCCTACGTGTATGCACCAGAGAGAAAAGGTCCAAAGTGGATTGGTGCAGGACATAACACTAGACAATTTAATTTTGATAAACTCTAATAAATCCCAATTTCGCAAATTTTGACCATAACCTAACCAGGATAAGGAATTTCTCCATCAGAATTGGCATATGAGAATTCTTTCTTAACGCTAGTAAAAATGAGGTTTTTCTCCTTTTTTTAAAAGATTTTCCTCAACTATTATCAGTAAATATATTCACATTTTAGTGGAATTCAGTAAGGAGAAAAAATTTTAATGCTATTGAAACCATACAATTAATTGACTACAACTAAGAGAGACTGGCTATACTTCTAGAAGAGAGAAGTGATATTTCACACCTCTGCTGTAGATTGAGTAGTTAACCAAATATCATAACAAACAGATCTAAGGAGTAATAGCCATACTGACTCAGCAAACAATACCAAACTAAAACACTCAATAGAAATATACATGCCTTTGAATTATTCAAAACTAGTGACCTATGCAAATTAATGTATTCATAAATAAAATTTTATAGTATATTATCAAGAAAGAAATACAACAAGCAGAAAGTCTAAAAATAAAACTAAGAGAAATTTTACACAACTGAATTCCTAAATTCCAAAAGTTTAACCCAACCCATTGAATAAAAATTCATTCAAACAGCTAAGCACTGAACCATAGTTAAGTATATTATTCGGGTTCACCATATTCTGAACCTTTTCATCTTAATTATATCCCTAAAACATACCGCTAGTTCTATGCTTGCACTAACCGAAGCAAATGTCTAGTTGAGTAATCTATTCACTTTCAGCCTTTTACTCTAGACTACCAAAAATTCCACTTTGTACCTCATCAGATTATCTTATAAGCAGGAAAACATTCAAATAAAGTAGTACAAAAGGAAAAGAATTCGACTTCACGGTGCACGTTCATCACTACAAGTCTACAACCAGTATGAAACCAGTCAAACTTAGCACCTTATAGACTTAGTGCAGAAAGTATGCATAATGCTATTTTTCTACCTTCTACAAATTACTAAATTCACTCATATGTAATACAACAACGTAAACAGACCTGTCAAAACAATTCAATTCACAATATTGTACTTATGTATAATTTAATATTAAACTCACAATGCATCACACATCAAATAATAGCCATAATTACCATATGCAATATCCTACTAACTTATGACTTAATCATTTCCAGCTTTACATTCCCAAAGGATATTTGATGCCCGTCTTTAATTGCACATATTCAGCATGTTGCATAAGATTCATTGTCAACTACACTGCACTATGGTCTTAACCTTAGTACTCATAAAACTAGGGTAATACAATAACTTGCCCTTCATACCTAAATGCATGGTTATAACTACTCATAATCAAATTCCATAAAAATATCAATACTTTATAACTACTTGTATCAAGAACCACGCATGTGTGTGTGTGTATATATATATATATATATATACTATCTCCACAAAAACATACACATCACGATCAAGGTCCTCAAAATGATTCAACTGTACTTTACTCCCTACACAAAATGTATGTATGTATATATATATATATACTCAACCACAAAAGCATCCACTATGGCCATATATGCGTTTCCACCCGCGGATCATCAAGCCAAATCATCTTCTTGTAATCTCACTATAAAATCCACAAACTAAGAGGGTGAGTGTTATTCTAGGTGATAACTGGTAATTAAATTTAATAATTTACAAACAATTCATTTCATACCTGCAATCACATAGAGTCATATGTCTACATACATAAATATGTTTTCTTAATATAAGCATCATGCACTTACCATCGTAACTGAGAGAAAACTAAACTTGTCCATTATTTAATTTCATATATGCTTACATAAAACTATATCATTACACATCAATGCAATGATGATATGCTCTGAGCTTTGTAAAATGCCCCTTTTTAAATGCAAATAAAAATAATGGAATGCGGATCCGAGTTAGTGATACAGGGCAAGTGCCAAGACAACCCACTTAGTGAATCTCTACACTATAATTGAGCGGCGTCAGTATAGCCATGCGGTGAATCTCAACACCATAAGTAGTGGCACCCGAGGTATACCAATGAATCTCAGCACTACTAACGGCAGCCTCTTAGACAACGAGCCATAGACTGTACAGTGAATCTCAACACTAAAATGTAATAGTCTCTTCAACAAATCTCAGTGCTGGAAATGCAATATGATATCATGGATATAGATAAGTGTATGGAATGTAAATCACAACGCAAAGTATTTAATTAACATCATGAGACCAATCAGTTTATTCCCCAATACAATACATTTATAGCAAGATAATTTAGCATAACACACTACTATACAACACAACTCAAATTCTCATTTTTTCATCACAAAATAAATATCTAATTGCATAAAGGCTAACCCAATATTTAATTCCAATTATCCCTAAATTAACAAACCCCTCGTACGTATAAGAACGTACTTGAATTCAATTTGGTTCTAGTTTTACCTCTGACCAACAGTCCGTTAATCATACAAATTTGAATATATCCATAACGTGTTACACAACATGTAATTTAGCTTCCGGAAACCGATTAGGTTCAAATAACAAATCTTAAAAATATTGAATAATTATTTTAAGTATCCATAAGTTATACTTAGCACGTTACAAATTAAGGAATTGACAGTGTTTTGGCGAAGAACGATTTACCGAATTGTCGATGCACCCCCTCCCCCTGATTTGAATCTATTCACTTCAAGGATTCCAAAATCAAATCAGGACAGCTCCAAATGCTATACTTAGCTGCTGCTGCATGGAACACACAAGGAATAGGAAAACTTTAGCACCATAGGTGATGCCCCAAGTGAACCGTACATAAGGGAGGAGAAGGAAACCATGCTACTAATCTTTTAAACTTCAAGAACCCACACCCAAGGTCGACAAACCCCAACAATTGCTACGGGTGCTCACAATTTGGCCCTAGGAGAAGTAATAAGAAGCTCACACATATGCATGAAGGAAATAAAGGGGAAAAACAAAATTAAAGTTTCCATTAACTCACCTCTGTCAGGTATTTGAAATGACAAGCAAGGGTAGTGATGAATCCAGGAAAAGAGGAAAAAAATTGAAGAGTGTGATATTTATGATGTTCAGCTTGTGTGAAGTGGGAAGAGAGAGTAGGTACTTGAGAAAAAGAGGGACTAGGCCAAGGGAAAAATGAAATAATTAATTTAGGTAGATAACTAAATTTTTGTTTTGTAAAATTTAATAATTGTAGTAACTAAATTACCAATTTAAAATTTTAGGATGTTACACTTCACCCCACCATCAAAAATTTCATCCTCAAAATTTCAACAAGAGCATACGTCAGTTAAATAGCTCAGAATGGTGTTTCTGTATAACGTCCTCACGCTCCCAAGTAAACATAGTATAACTATCTTGCTACCATGCTACCTTCACCAACACAACATCCTTGCTTCTAAGATGTTTAACCGATCTGTCGACAATACGAGTAGGCATAGCTGGAGTAGTCAAATTCTCCCGAATCTCGATATCATCATCTCACATCTCATGAGTGGAATCAGGTAAATATTTTCTTAACTGGGAAACGTGAAATACATCATGGAGATTAGCTAACTGGGGCGAAAGTGCAATCCTATAAGCCACTAGGCTGACCCTCTCCAAAACTTCATATGGCCCACAAACCCTAAGCTCAACTTCCTGCTTTTTAACACTCTACTGGCACCTTTGTGAGCTGAAACCTTCAAGAATACAAAGTCACCCACCTTAAACTCAAGCGATTTGTGTCAGTTATCATAATAGCTTTTCTGCCAATCCTGAGTAATCTTCATATTTTCTCGAATTATCTCAATTTGCTTAGAGGTCTGCTGAATGATCTCAGGCCCTAAGGCCTGACTCTCACCAGTCTCTAGCTAACAAATAGGTGTCCTACACCTCCTACCATATAACGCCTCATATGAAGCCATGCCTATACTACTGTAGTAAGTGTTTGTTGTATGTAAACTCAACCAGTGAAAGGAAATCCTCCCAAGAACCACCATGCTTCAAAACACATGCTCTCAACAGGTTCTCTAGGCATTGTATAGTCCTCTCAGTTTGACCATCAATTTGTGGGTGGTAAGAAAAACTTAATTTCAATTTAGAACCCAACTCCTAATGTAAACTACCCCAAAATCATGAGGTAAAACACAAATCACGATCAGAAATAATGCTGGAAGGTACACTATGCAACCTGACAATCTTTTTTATATACAACCTAGCCAACTTTTCCATGGGAGCTCTTGAACTGATGGTAAGAAAATGGGCAGACTTAGTTAGTTTATCAATAATCACCTAAATCATTATCGAATCAAGTCCTCGGTAATCCAAATACAAAATCCATAGAAATGGAATCCTACTTCCATACTGGACATCAAGAGGCTGCAAAACACCAGAAGGCTTCTGATGCTCAACCTTGGTCTTCTGACAAACTAAGCAAGATGCAACAAAGTCTACTACATCAAGCTTTAGGCCAGGCCACCAGAAATTCTTTCTCAGATCATGATACATCTTAGTAGTTCCAGGGTGAATACTTAACATGTTGCGGTGAGCTTCATTCAATATATTTTTCCTCAGCTCATTCCCTTCAGGAACATATACTTTATTCTTCACTCTCCATATACCATCAGGGCCTTCAACAAGGAACATATCTGTGCCTTTTGCTTGAAGTTCCTTCAACTCCTGAAGGTAAGGACCACCCTTCTGTAACTCACCCACCATTTTCAAGAATTCATTAGTTATTCTCAATGCGCCAACCACTATGGCCTCACCAGAACACACATCCACACCAAGGTTCAAATTACGAAATTGTTCCAGTAATTCATGTTCCTTTAGCATTAAGGAGGACACATGTATGGACTTTCTGCTTAGATCGGGATTGTACATTATGTCAAATTCATAATTTTTTAGGAACTCCATCCATTGCTCTGACGTATATTCAGTTCTTTCTGGTCAAATAAGTACTTAAGGTTCTTATGATCACTGAAGACCATAAATTTAGAACCATACAAGTAGTGATGCCACAACTTCAATGTGAACGCCACAATTGCTAATTCTAGGTCATGAGTAGGGAAATTAATCTCATGAGGTCATAATTACCTTGAGGCATAAGCAATTACCCGGTTATTCTACATCAAAACACAACCGAGACCCAGCCTGAAGGCATCATAATACACTATAAAGTCCTTCTGTAAATCAGGCAGTGCAAGAACAGGAGCAGAAGTAAGTCTATGCTTCAGTTCTGAGAAGCTTCTCTCATACTCAGGCGACCATACAAATGGCTGATTCTTCCAAGTTAGCTTTGTCAATGGCAAAGCCAAACAGGAAAACCCCTTAACGAACCTCTTGTAATAACCAGCCAATCTAAGAAAAATCCTAATATCTGTGACAGATTGCGGTTGCTACCAAGCCATTACAGCTTCAACCTTAGCTAGATCCACCGACACTCCAGCTTTAGAAATGATATGCCCCAAAAATTGGACTCTATTAGTCCAAAACGCACATTTTGAAAACTTTGCATATAATTATTTTTTTCTCAAAACTTACAAAGCAACGTAGAGATGTTGCTCATGCTCTTCAGGAGACTAGGAATAGATTAAGATATCGTCAATAAACAGCACAACAAACTTATGTAAGTAAAGGTGAAATATGCGATTCATGTAATCCATGAAAATTGTGGGAGCATTAGTAATACTAAACGACATGACAACATATTCATAATGCTCATATCTAGTCTAGAACGTTGTTTTTAGAATGTCCTCAGACTTTACACGAATCTGGTGGTATCCAGATCAGAGATCAATCTTGAAGAATACACAAGCACCTTCTAATTGATCCAAGAAGTCATCAATACGGGGCAGAGGATATTTATTTTTAATGGTCAATTTATTCAACTACCTGTTATCAACATATAACTGCATAGAACCATCTTTCTTGTTTACCAGAAGCACCAGAGCACCCTAAGGTGAAATGCTCGGATGAATGAACTATTTCTCAAGCAACTCATCAACCCGCTTCTTTAATTCAGCTAATTCTGATGATGACATCCGGTATGGTGCCTTAGAAATAGGCTCTGTACCAGGTATAAGATCGATGACAAACTTTACCTCATGAGGAGGAGGTAATCCGGGCACCTCATCTGGAAAAACATCTGGGAACTCACTCACAACATGTATATCATGAAGGTCAGGAGAACTCTTGCCTTCTGTGATAGCAAGCATCACAAGTAACAAAGAAATGCCACTTATAGAGAAATCATGAACACGATCTGTGGAGAAAATGATTTTCTTCTTATGACAATCCACCACCACATGGTTGGTTGACAACCAATCCATGCCCAAAATAACATTGAGACTTTTCAAGGGAAAACAAATAAGATCCATCATGAACTGTCTACCATCTAAGGTGAAAGGCACATCTCTACACATAATAGAAATCCTCACACTATATCCAGTAAGGGTGGAAACAACTGTAGTGCGATTTATATCAAAAACAGGAATATCAACCGCTTCACATACTCATCAGATATAAAAGAATGTGTGGCTCCAGAATCGAACACTACACTAAAAAATGACCATTAATCAGGCACTTACTCTGCACAAGGTCAGTAGCTTGCCTTGCCTCCTCACCAGTAACTACAAATACGAGTCCCGTGGTAGTATACTGTTGGCTACTCCCAACCTGAGAGTGAAAATCTCGGTACATCTGAGCTCCATGGCCCCCACCAACACGACCACCATGGTTTTTAACATTCCCACGATCTGCCACGCTACCACAACCCCCAGAGGTAGTAGCTACAGAATGCTGAAGGACAGTTAGAATAGATGTGGCCCTTCTGACCCCACTGATGGCAAATAATCTCAGGTCTTTTATTATAGGTGCGTGCCAAATGATTACCCCCATAATGGAAGCAAGGATACTGTAGCTGGCCACCACTGTGGCCACCTAAAGAAGATGAGGATCCTCCCCTGAAGCGGTTTGGACCCTTTTGAACATACTTTTTGAATTTCCTAGATTGAGGCCTTAAGCCTCTTTCAGCTTTTCTCTTAGCAACCCTAGTCAATTGGTCTTCTTTTAATATCCTGCACTTGTTTACTGATGCAAATTCATTGGATGATGATTTTTATGACAAACACACCAATCATTAAAAAGTAATATATTTAAATCGTTCTCATAGGGATTGTAGTAATTACCAGAACCTAGAACCTAGGACTGACATTAGTTAAACCAAACAGCAAGGATAAATAATCCATGAAATTTTTCTTTTAAGTTTCTGATTTAATATTTTTGTATTTTTGTACTTTTAAGTTAGAATTAGCTTCAACTATCAATTTTAGTTAAAACTCAATGAATGAAATACAATTCCCTATATTACAACATGCGTAACTTTACAGATGACTAATCCTTAATTCCTTAAGTGATTAATGCTAATCTCAATGTAAATAAACCCTAATCCCTTAGGTGATCATGCATACTAAGACCTAATATGAAATTAAGAGAATAAACCCTAACTATTCACTTAAATCCTTAGGCCTGAATTAATTAGGTTGCAAGAAGAATACCTAAGCTCTCAGCCATGATTCCTCTCTAGAGAGAACTCAAAATTAGATCTAAATTTTCTAATTCAGAGTTGAAATCCACTCCTTGCCATGTTCTACATGCTCCAACATAGAGAATGCTCCAGCCAAAAGCTAAACTTCCATTGAAGCTTTAACAATTTCCAACCTTATGGATTTAGCAATCCATAGAAGGAAAAGAGGTGAAAGTAGAGTTCGAATGCATAATGGAGTATAGGGGATTTAAAGAGAAGGAAAATGTAGAGAGAGAAGTAAATCTGAAGAATGAATCTGTATTAAAATCTCTATGTACATAATTAACTCATTGAAGCTATTTATATCAACTTCTAATAAGTTACAATAATCACTAAATTAATTCTGAAATTTTCCCTTAATAGACTTACAAAATAAATAGAAAACTTAAATTAACTAATTTACAACTGAAATTCAAAAGGTTGGGCTGTTTCCCTCGCAATCATGTGTAAGCACGCCTTTTACCAGCTGAAATTGCTCTCTAAACTGTTACCCGTGCATAGGTACGACAATGGTCAACGTAGGCACACTGACCTTTTATTTTCTTTTGAGCTTTGTCCTTCAGGTGTGCGCCAGTACGCTAGTGACTAGCGTAAGTACGATCAAGGTTAGCAAAGGCACGCTAACCTTCTTGACTAGCGTTTGATGCTTTCTAATTCCAGTGTAAATATGGGCTTAGGTATACTGGTCCTCTGGAACTTGTCTCCTTAAATACGCGTAAGCACGCTGAGACACAATGTAGGTACGCTGTTCTTCTGTCTTCCTCTTGGACTTGAGCGTAATCATCAACATTGGTACGTTGGTTTCAGTGTAGGTACACTTAGGTCTCACGTAACTGCGTTGAGCTTCATGTCCTGTTCCTCCCAACTGAGTGTCAGTACGCTGAACTGGGCGTGGGTACGCTGGTCTCGTGGTCTTGTAATTCAACATAAAAATAACACTAGCGTAGGTACGCTAAGTGTGACCGTTAGTACGCTCAGGGGAGTTTTAACTCAAGAAACACCCTTTTTCATTTTGTTATCTATTTATTCCTAATTCTAGGGGTAATTGCTAAAATAATAAATAATTAATAAAATTGCACAAACAACAGATGCTTTCGAATTTACATATAATCTTATTAATAAGGCCTAATCTTTCACATTAAATAGGGTTAAATATCACTAAATAATTAAGTCTTTTCAAGACTTATCATTTACTAATGCCGGGAAGTTATGAATCTCTTGGTATCTAATAGCTTCTTTCAACTTAGATCGTAGCCCACTTTCATATTTTTCACATCGTGAAGCCTCAGTTCCCTCATTCTGAAATAGAGGGTAGAACACACTCAATTCATTGAATTTGGTAGTCGCCAACAATCATCTTTCCTTACTTTAGCTCCATATATTCTAGCTCCTTCTCACTTCAAACATTTTCTGGAAAGAATTCCTCCAAAAATAGCTCTTTAAAGTTTGCCCAAATCAACTACATACCAAAAGTAATCATTCATTGCTTGGCTTGTAACCACCAAGTCTCAGCTTCTTCCACAAGTTGATATGTGGCATATTCCACCTTTTGCGCTTCAGTGCACTCTAAGGAACAAAAAAAATGCTCTATTTTCTTGACCCATAGATAGGCGCCCTCGGTGTTATAGCCTCCCCGGAATGTAGAAGGTTTCCATTTTAGGAATCTATCAAGACCACCATTATCGCGACCCTGCCTATCAAGTGCACTGGCCAACTACGTAATCGCATCAGCCATGTACACTTTGTTGAAACCATGTGGTTATATATATGCATGTTAAGTGTTTGATAAAATGCTAAAGTGTTCATAGTTTCCTAGTTACATGTCTTAAGTTTTGGAGCTTGTTTCTTGTGTCTTCTAGGTGTGTTTCTTTGTATTTTGCTATATGTTTGAGTTGCTAGAATCTAAAACATTTTAAACTTTTTTCTTAAAGTGCTTAACAAGCTCCTTGTGTTTGTGCCTTCCATCTCCATTTAAAGTGGAATTTATGCTCATTAATTATGTAAGATTGTTAGTTTTCCTTTAGGTCTTTGTATCTAGTTTAATTTCACTTTTTCCAGCAAGCTTTTGTCAATCTTTACATATTGTCTTTAAGTTCATTTTAATGTCATTTGTGTCATAAAACCTTGCCTTTCATCGCCTTACATTTGTGGAAGAAGATGCTTGCATTTACTTAGTTGTAGTTTCCTAGTTTCATACCTTTTGTGCATTATTTTGGAGTAATTTGTAATTTTATTTTTGCTATAATTTTTTGAGGAAAAAAATAGGGAAATCTAAAAAAATAAGTGAAAAAAGTGTGAAAAGAAAAAAGCTTGAAAGGTCCATTGTTTGTGCATTTATTTGGTCCTTTTCTTGGCAAAACGTGTGAAAAAAGTGCATTAAAACCCTTTGCAAATAAATAAAAAATTTCCAGTAGCTGCAATTCTTCTTGTGCAGTACTTTAATTGCTCTTTTTGTGTTGTATTGTACACTTGTGTTGAGGGAAAAAGGCTTTGGAAACTATATAAAGAGGTGTTGGTGTTGTAAGCATTCCGGTTTCTAGTTTGCCTTTGTGTGCCTTTTCTCTTTGCTTGTGATGCAAATTCAATGGATGATGATTTTTATGGCAAACACACTAATTGTTAAGAAGTAATATATTTGTATAGTTCCCACAGGGATTTAGTAATTACCACAACCTAGGACTGATACTAGCTGAACCAAACAACATGGTAATTAATGAAATTTTCTTTTAAGTTTCTGATTTAATATTTTTGTACTTTTCAAAATGTAATTTCAGTATCTAAATAGAAGTTGATGAGATGAACACTGATTTAAGAATAGGTTGGAAGTAGCTTCAGCTATCAATTTTAGTTAAAACTCAATGAATGAAATACAATTCCCTATATTACAACATGTGTAACTTCACAGATGACCAATCCCTAATTCCTCAGGTGATAATGCTAATCTCAATGCAAATAAACCCTAATCCCCTAGGTGATCATGAACACTAAGACCTAATGCAAAATTAAAAGAATGAACCCTAATTATTCACCTAAATCCTTAGGCCTGAAGTGATTAGGTTGCAAGGAGAATACCTAAGCTCTCAGCCATGATTCCTCTCTGGAGAGAACTCAAAATTAGGTTTGAATTTTCCAATTCATACTTGAAATCCAGTCCTTGTTGTGTTCTATATGCTCCAACATAGAGAATCCTCCAGCCACAAAGCTAAACCTCCATTGGAGCTTCAGCAATTTCCAACCTTATGGACTTAGCAATCCATGGCAGGAAAAAATGTGAAAGTAGAGTTGGAATGCACAATGGAGTGTAGAAGATTTAAAGAGAAGAAAAATGTAGAGAGAAAAGTAAATCTGAAGAATGAATCTGTATTAAAATCTCTGTGTACATAATTAACTCATTGAAGCTATTTATATCAACTACTAATAACTTACAATAATCACTAAATTAATTTCGAAATCTACCCCTAATAGACTTACAAAATAAATAGAAAACTTAAATTAACTAATTTACAACCGGAATTCAGAAGGTAGGGTTGTTTCCCTCATAATCACGTGTAATCACACCCTCTACCAGCGTTACCCCGCTGGTTTTCTGCCTGGAAATTACTCTCTGGAGTGTTACCCGTGCGTAGGTACGCCCATGGTCAGCGTGCCTCTGTTTGCTTCTGAGCTTTTGTCCTTTAGGTGCGCGCTAGTACGCTAGTGACCAGCGTAAGTACGTTAGGTTTTTGACTTGGTTCTCCTTTCACTGCCTTATTCATGTATAACTATGGTCAAGGTCAGTGTAGGGACGTACATCAACCTTCTAGACTTACACCTTATGCTTCTTAACTCTAGTGTAAATGTGGGCGTATACGCGGGTCATCTGGAACGTCTCTCTTTAGATCCGCGTGAGCGCGCTGAGACACAACCTAGGTACTATTCTTCTGTCTTCCTCTTGGACTTGAGCGTAATCATCAACATTGGTACGCTGGTTTCAACATAGGTACGCTCAGGTCTTGCGTAACCATGTTGAGCTTCTGGACTCTTCCTCCCAATTGAGCGTGGGTACGTTGAACTAGGCGTGGGTATGTCGGTCTCTTGGTCCTGTAATTCAACATAAAAATAACACTAGCGTAGGTATGCT
The DNA here is from genome assembly GCA_037962975.1 of Clitoria ternatea. Classification (NCBI taxonomy): domain Eukaryota; kingdom Viridiplantae; phylum Streptophyta; class Magnoliopsida; order Fabales; family Fabaceae; genus Clitoria; species Clitoria ternatea. The sequence goes on from CM075669.1 coordinate 188,060,506, forward strand.
AAGTGTGACCATTAGTATGCTCAGGAGACTTTTAACTCAAGAAACACCCTTTTTCATTTTGTTATCTATTTATTCCTAATTTTAGGGGTAATTGCTAAAATAATAACTAATTAATAAAATTGCACAAATAAACAGATACTTTCTAATTTACATACAATCTTATTAATAAGACCTAATCTTTCACATAAAATAGGGTTAAATATCACTAAATAATTAAGTCTTTCCAAGACTTATCATTTACTAATGCCGAGAAGTTATGAATCTCCTGGTATCCAATAGCTTTTTTCAACTTAGATCGTAACCCAATTTTATATTTTTCATGTCGTGAAGCCTCGGTTCCCTTATTCTGAAATGGAGGGTAGAACACACTCAATTCATTGAATTTGGAAGTATAGTTGCCAACAATCATATTTCCTTGCTTTAGCTCCATAAATTCTAGCTCCTTCCAGCTTCGGACATTTACTGGAAAGAATTCCTCCAAAAATAACTCCTTAATCTTTGCCCAAATCAACTACATACCAGAAGTAATCATTCGTTGCTTGGCTTGTAACCACTAAGTCTCAGCTTCCTCCATAAGTTGGTATGTGGCATATTCCACCTTTTGCGCTTCGGTGCACTCCAAGGAACGAAAAACACACTCCATTTCCTTGACCCATAGATAGGCGCCCTTGGGGTTATAGCCTCCCGGAACGTAGAAGGTTTCCGTTTCAGTAATCTGCCAAGACCACCATTATCGTGTCCCTGCCTATCAAGTGCACCGACCAACTACGTAATCGCATCGGCCATAGGATCGACTGTCTGCGTACGGCCAACCATCAGGTATACCTAAGCACCTGAACAAATGCAACATATGAAAATGGTTACAACATTTGCCAGTTAATGCATATATCAACATTTAATCAAATAATCTAAATGAAACTGATCATGGAGTGGAACCATAGCCATAGGGACCTGCAAATATCAATCATTCATGCCAAATAGTCATCAACACCTTTCACATATAATCATACTATTTATGAAATTTTGACTTAATATTTAATCATACATTTTATAGCTTTAAGTAATTTAATCTTATATCAACTTAACAGATTTTAAGCTCAAACAACATATTAAATTAATAATAATCAAATATTAATCATCATCATGCTAATTATTTTATCAACATTTTCTACATCATAATATATATTTCAAGTAGTTTGAGGAAATACTTGATCAAATAATTCATACATTTAGACAATTTAACCATGTATTTAATTTTTAATTTTCACCTATCCTAATAGACAAAGTTAAATGACATGAATTATTTAATCAAGAAACATATTTATAATAATTCTAATAAGTTGTTGGACCTACGAAAGCGAAACGCTCTGATACCACTCTATTAGATTCCTATCCTAATATTCAGGAAATACTATAACTATCCCAGTATATTCTATTTATGAACACCTTAATCGGGAAATTTAGGAAGAATTTTTTTTTTTGATTTAAGGTTTTTAATTTTTAATTTAAATTTTATTTTTTAACAACTGAAATTTTAGAATTTACCAAACTATTTAAATAACATCTTAGTTAGCAACCTCTTTAGCCATTTTATAGAGAAAACATTACTATTATTACTATTGTTGTCATTGTTATTGTTATTATTATTATTATTGTTATTATTATTATTATTATTATTATTATTACTTAGATATATTTTATTCTCTCATTTCTGCATTAAAAGATAGATTTTGATAAGCCATGGGGTACAACTATTCTAGTTCCCAAATGTGGGTTCTTAAATCTTCCACAATGGCCTAGTAGCTAGTACCTTGGCATGACATGAGGATTAAGGCAACAGTGGGAGGCATAATGCTAGTGAACCAGCGCTCCAAGCTGCTTCGAGCGGTAACACGCATGTCACGCTAAGGAGAGAAATGACGCGTAAGAGGTGGTCTAGTCCACACGTGGACGTGTTTCACGTTGGGCAGGTGACGCAAGGAGCAGAACCCATCTAAGCACTTGTGGGGAATGGTGTGCGTGAGAAGCCAGTGTTAGAATGCCACACGAGCGTGCCTACACGTATGCGCCAGAGAGAAGGTCCAAAGTGGATTGGTGCAGGACATAACACTAGACAATTTAATTTTGATAAACTCTTAATGATACACAACAATAAATCCCAATTTGGTAAATTTTGACCATAACCTAACCAGGATGGGAAATTTCTCCATTAGAATTGGCATATGAGAATTCTTTCTCAACGCTAGAAAAAATGAGGTTTCCCTTCTTTTTTTGAAAAGATTTTCCTCAACTATTTTCAGTAAATATATTTGCATTTTAGTGGAATTCAGTAAGGAGAAAAATTTTTAATGCTATTGAAACCGTACAATTGATTGACTACAACTGAGAGAGACTGGCTATACTTCTAGAAGAGAGAGTGATATTTCACACCTCTGTTGCAGATTGAGTAGTTAACCAAATATCATAACAAACAAATCTAAGGAGTAATAGCCACACTAACTCAACAAACAATACCAAACTAAAACACTCAATAGAAATATACATGCCTTTGAATTATTCAAAACTAGTGACCTGTGCAAATTAATGTATTCATAAATAAAATTTTATAGTATATTATTAGATTTATGATCAAATGAAGAAAGAAATACAACAAGTAAAAAGTCTAAAAATAAAACTGAGAGAAATTTCACACAGCTGAATTCCCAAATTCCAAAAGTTTCACCCAACCCATTGAATAAAAATTCATTCAAACAGCTAAGCAGTGACCCATAGTTAAGTATATTGTTTGGGTTCACCATATTCTGAACCTTTTCATCTTAATTACATCCCTAAAACATACCGGTAGTTCTATGCACTAACCGAAGCAAATGTCTAGTTGAGTAATCTATTCACTTTTATCCTTTTACTCTAGACTACCAAAAATTCCACTTTGTACCTCATCAGATTATCTTACAAGCAGGAAAGCATTCAAATAAAGTAGTACAAAAGGAAAAGAATTCGACTTCACGGTGCACGTTGATCACTACAAGTCTACAACCACTATGAAACCACACTATGCCAAAAATTGGATATTACAACACTCATATTAAAGCATTTTTAATGAGAAATGGTATAAAAAATAGTGATTGATTATTTTATAGTATTTTTGCTCTGAAACACTATAATAGACTGGATATGTTAACAGCATTTATGTAAAAAATGCTTTAAAAAGTCATTATAATAATTCTATTAATAAAATGACAGTGTTTATTCAATAAAGTGATGTAATAGTTAAATTTATTTACAGCGTTTCTGTGTTTTTTTAGAAAATGCTGTAATACTGACTTCCATTAACAATGTTTCTGTGTTTTTTTAAAATGCTATAATAGATGCTTCCAGTTACAGTGTTTTTGTAATCTTGCTTTCTTTCTTGCGTACCATATCAGTGACAAAAACCCAAGTCACAAAACCCGTTTCTAAAAAAGGCTAGGTTATTAGGGTTTCTAGAGATTGTCCTCTCCCTTTGTTGTTACCGTGTAGATCCTGAAGACATTTTTCTCATCAAGGACACCAAGGTTTTCTGTCAAAACCAACAACAACGGAGGTGTAACGAACGGGGATGTTTGCGATTAGACATCGAAAGAGAAATTACGGAGTCTCGATGGAGACATTTGTGGGGGAAAGAGAAACAGAAATAAAGGAGTAGAGTTGGAGGTGGACACCATTTTTTGAAGGTCGTTAGACAGTGCGACATCGAGGAAGGAAGGATTTTCCTTGGTAAGTGTAACATCCCTGATGTTTTAATGAGAATTAAAAGAAATGGGAAATGATTAGTAAAAGTTTTAGAAGTTTTATTTAATATTTGTTCTGTCTGAGCCAGAGATAAGAAAGCCAGTGTCGAGATCGGTCTCCGAAGTGCGAGCACGCGGAGTTAAAGATCGGGAGTGTAGGAGAAGAGCGGGCAGGGCTAGGTGGTCTGGTCCAACCGATGTGAGGAGAGCGCCTCACACGGGGTCATAGCCCGGATTAACCTCATAATGACTGAAACAACGGGTGTAGGTAACCAAGAGGTGGGCACGGATGAGATATCCGACCTCTCAGGTTGTAGCTCGGATTTCCGAGGTATGAACACTAAGCTAGGCACCGGGGGGCCGATATTTATATTGGGCTTATACTCTTGCGAAGTATTAGAGAATTATGAATAATTAAACGTTGAGGGAATAAATAAGTGTAATTGATTTGATAACTATGCAATAGTTTAATATAGTGAAATTGATTAAATTTAGTAAGAATACAAATAAAATAAAGGAAAAGACAATCTTGCCCATGAGCTATATACATATATAAGGAGATTCTCTTCCTTCCCTCTTCATTATTTACAAGTTACCTTTGCTGTTGGTCTGTTCCTTCTCTTTCGTTTTTCTCCCCTCTCTTAACGCTGAGTTGCATGCGCTGGAGAGGGACCCCATTTGTGTCCAAACTTCAATTGATTCCCATTCCTGTGATCGAGGCTTCAAGGTGAGTCTACTGATCCGTTTCAATTGTGATTCCCTTATCCCTTTTATTCTTTGGCGGTTTAGGGCCATGCATGGCTATATTTATGGCTGTTCTCCACTCCTCCGGTGAGTGTGAGCCCAAATGCAGTCCATGAACTAAGGGTGTTGAAGTGACGAGCTGTACTTTATGATCCGTAGGTAGTAGGTTAAGCAACGGAAGATTGAGTGACGGAGTTGAGACTGCGAAACCAGTGCTCAGAGGAAGGAATCGACACAGAGAATAGATCATCGAAGCGTGGAACCAATGTAAGGGGGTGTTCGGGTTATAATTAATTAGAATAGGACTCGCTTCTTATTCAGGTCACTGAGGTAATGTAAACAGGTTAAGGAAAATGTTGCTAAACGTAGTTGTGTGTTTATGCTTGTGCATATATGACTGGGTTCATTAATTAGTGGAGGATCAGGTGTGGTTGAGTTTATCATGTTATGATCTTGTGATATCTAATGTTGAAATGATCAGTGTTATGTGACGTCGGGTTAGCAAGCAGGCTACCCGAGTGATGAGGAGTTGATATTATTATGTGAAAGGTAAACTGTTGAATGACTATGTGGTGTGGGATGGCCGACGGTATATGATAGCCCCTCATTTCCGGCTCCCGTGGTTTTCGTGCCCAGTTGAGCTACCCAGTGGTCAAGTAGGACCCAGTGGTCGAGGTGGAGAGTCAAGCAGGACTCGGTGAACCAAGCAGGGTTCACGGGGTGTCAAGTAGGACCCCCAGCTGAAGGCCAATCCGTTAGTATCCGGATACTAGGAGTCAGATTGTATGAGAGTCAGTTGTGATCGTGATGAATGTGATGGAATTGCATGGTTGGGTTAATATAGTTACTGTATGTAATACACTATGTTTCGGTATGCTTACTTTCGAATGATGCTTGATGTATATGTATAAATATGCATGTATATTTGTTAAGTTCCATTCTATATTAATTACAATGCCAAACACTCACCCTTGCCTTTTTTTTTAGTAACCAGTGACAGGGAGGGGGAAGGAGCCATGGAGTCACGCCAAGGGGGAGAACGGTGCCAGGGTCCGAGTGACTTTGAGTGACTCTCTATAGAGTTAAATGTGTGTATAAGAACTTCCGAGTATTATTAATTAGTTGTGTTTAAACAAGACCGGACCGGATGCAAATCTACATTTTAAAATACATTACTGTCATTTACATATGCTGTCGTGGTAGCTATGACAAACCTTTGATTAACAGAATCATTTTTAGGGTGAGATTTTCGGGAGTCCGTCTGCATGTTTTGTCTAATCCGATGTGTGAAAGGTATTCGCTCAAGCGAATAGAAACCTCGTTCAAGCGAGAGTCCGGAATCTCGCTTAGACGAGTAGGGGCCTCGCTCAAGCGGGAAACCCTGATTCCCTTTCTCCCATCCGTTGTGCTTCGATTAACTTGCTCTTCTTTTCTAGATCTCATTTATTTAATCTAATTGTGACTGCTGTCACTTGAATAAGTCAGTAAAAATAAATGCTTTTTCACTAAATCTCGATTAATTTTCAAGAAAAGGAAAAATTTATCGTAAGATGTAATCGTTTGAATAAAAATAAATGCAAAAATAACCTAGGACGTTACACTTGGTATCAGAGCGGTTCTTTCTAGAGCCGGTGTATGGGCCGATCTAGTGATTGTGATTGTCTTATGAAGGTTGATTGTATTTCGTTGTATTGAGATTGTGTGTGGCCTGACATCGTTCCCTTGGCACTCCACTGGCGTAGTATTCTATGAATATAAGGTAAATTTACGATCCCCTGACTGATCTTGGTTATTAATGGTGATGTGTTTGCTCATTGTAGAATTACTAAATGGCCGGAGAGACTAGTTCTGGGGGAAGAGATGATTTCTTCTCTAGATTTACTCAGCTGATGAGTAGGACCGAGTCCGGTCTCACTCTGGATAAATTCCTGAAAAGGAATCCTCCGACTTACAAAGGGGGACACGACTATGACGGGGCATACATCTGGATCAGGGATATCGAGCAGGTTTTTGAATATTTTGAGTGCTCTGAAGAGCAAAAGGTTTTATTTGCTACTTACCAACTAAAAGAAGAGGCTAGAGTATGGTGGTCCCGAGTGAAGGTGCAGATGAACGCAGCAAATGAGCCGTTGGTATGGGCGAATTTCTGAAGGAGGTTCCTTGTTAAATACTTCCCGGATAACTACAAAATCCAGAAAGAAATGGAATTCCTGAAGTTGGAGCAAGACCGGATGTCTGTAGCTGAGTACACCAGCAAGTTTGACGAGCTGTGTGATTTTTACCACCCTTTCTCGTTAGAAGGGACTGAAGGTAGCAAGTGCGCCAAATACGAAGCTGGACTACGGATTGAGCTCTGTAGTGTAATCGTACCGATGGAGATTAGGGACTACCCAACCCTGGTGAACAAAGCAAGACTGACTGAAGAGGTGCAGTTACAAAGGATGTCCCAGCCGAGAGATAAAAAGCCACTGAAGGCAAAAGGATTCAACTTCAAGAGGATGAGCCAATTCTTCCGGGGCGGCAAGTCTTCTGCTACCTCCTCATCCTCTTCCGGTCGGGGTTCCACTGGTCGATCGGGTAATCCTTCTAGTAATCGTACATGCTACAATTGTGGTCAGGAAGGTCACATTGCCAAACATTGCCAAGCTAATCAGATTGTGTGCTTCCAGTGCGGACAACCAGGGCACCTCAGGCCCGATTTCCCTCAGAGGCAGCAGCAGGGCAGGTCGGACAACCGAACCAACTCTTCTGGGACCCGGGGTTCCAACTTTTCGAGGGGAGGCCGGAATGGAGCTGGTAGAGGGAACCAACAATCGGGAAGATATGATGCCCAATCTAGCGGTGCCCAGAACGCCATGACCGGGCGTGTATTTGCGTTTGATGCTTCAGAAGCTACGAGGAATGACAATTTGGTACAGGGTAAGTGCCTCATCTATGGTTATCTGGTTGATGTAATTTATGATTCAGGTGCCACCCATTCCTTTATTTCGGAAAGTTGTGCGCGACGACTTGGTCTGCCAATCGGTTTAATGGAGAACGCTCTTATTGTTTCCACTCCAACTGGTTCCACTTTCCGTGTAACTACAGTGTGTAGAGAACTGCCGATGCAAATCGAAGCCCGTACTTTTCGAGTAAATTTTATCTGTATGCCATTGAAGGACTTAGATGTTATTCTGGGTCTCGATTGGCTTGCTGCTAATCATGTGTTGGTCGACTGTTATCGGAAGAATATTGTTTTCTCTCAGGAACTTGACATGAAGAACGGGGTGAGCGATGTCCTAACCACGTATGTTTTTTCATTCGCTTCGGAGGGTCGGCATAACCTCTTGCTAAGTGATATTCCGATTGTTTGCGAATTTCCTAACGTTTTTCCGGAAAAAATTCCGGAGCTACCTCCCAGTCGGGAGATTGATTTCTCTATTGACTTGATTCTCGGGGCAGAACCTGTGTCCCGAGCGCCATATAGAATGTCTTCGGTGGAATTAACCGAAGTGAAGAAACAAGTAAACGAATTACTAGAAAAGGGCTTTATCCGACCCAGTGCCTCACCCTGGGGCGCTCCGGTGTTACTGGTAAAGAAGAAGGACGGTAGTATACGAATGTGCATTGATTACCGACAGCTGAACAAACTGACAATCAAAAATAAATATCCACTACCTCGGATTGACGATTTACTGGACCAGTTGCGAGGCGCCGTTGTGTTCTCTAAGATCGACTTGAGGTCGGGGTACCACCAGATCCGAGTGAGGTCGGAGGATATCCCAAAGACAGCATTTCGGACTCGGTATGGGCACTTCGAGTACGTAGTAATGCCCTTTGGAGTAACGAACGCTCCTGCTATTTTTATGGACTATATGAATCGGACCTTTCAACCGTACTTGGACCAGTTTGTGGTAGTATTCATTGATGATATTTTGGTATATTCGAGGTCGGACGAGGAGCATGCTCAACATCTTCGACTTGTTTTACAAGTACTTCGGGAGAAGAAGTTGTACGCTAAACTATCTAAGTGTGATTTCTAGGGGAGTAGTGTACAATTCTTGGGGCATATAATTTCCCAAGAGGGAATCTCAGTTGATCCGACAAAAATTGAGGCGGTTATGGCTTGGGAGAGGCCGAAGTCAATAACTGAAATCAGGAGTTTCCTCGGATTAGCTGGATACTATCGACGCTTCATTGAGGGATTCTCTCGGATAGCACTTCCTCTCACTCGGTTAACAAGGAAAGGAAACCCCTTCGTGTGGTCGGAAAAGTGTGAATTAAGCTTCCAAACTCTTAAGCGATGTTTAACGACTGCCCCTGTGCTTGCACTGCCCGATGTAACACAGGAATTTGAAGTATATTATGATGCATCCAAATTTGGATTGGGGTGTGTGTTGATACAAGCTGATCGGGCAATTGCTTATGCTTCGAGGCAATTGAGGCCACATGAGGAGAATTACCCAACTCATGATCTGGAACTTGCAGCAGTGGTGTACGCACTGAAGATTTGGCGTCATTATCTGTATGGGGCTCGCTTTGTAGTATTCAGTGATCACAAGAGTTTAAAGTACTTATTTGATCAAAAGGAGCTAAATATGAGACAGAGGCGATGGGTGGAGTATTTAAAGGATTACGACTTCGATTTAAAGTATCACCCGGGCAAAGCGAATGTTGTGGCAGATGCACTAAGCAGGAAGGTATTACACGTGGCTTACCTGATAGGTAGAGAACAGGAATTGCTGGAAAGCTTTAGAGATATGAATGTTGGAATTGTTATGGACGCACCAAATCGAATGACAATCGGAATGTTAAAAATCTCCAACGAATTTCTGGAGTCGATGGTAGCTGCACAGAAAGACGATAAAGAGTTACTGAGGCTGATTGATACTCAGACCCAAGGCAAAAATGTGGAGATAACTCGGGGTAATGATGGTATATGGAGATTCAGGAACCGAGTGGTGGTGCCTGCACATGGAGGCTTCAGGCAGGCGGTGCTATCAAAAGCACACAAGAGCTCTCTGAGTATACATCCGGGAGTGACAAAAATGTATCATGACTTAAAAAAGGAATTCTGGTGGCCAAGTATGAAGAAGGCAATAATCGAGTATGTGAAATCCTGTGTGATATGCCAGAAGTGCAAGGTTGAGCACCAACGACCTCCAGGTTTGCTTCGACCTCCAGAAATTCCGATCTGGAAGTGGGAAGGTATCACCATGGACTTCGTGTCCGGACTACCCCGCACTCAAACCGGATACAACGCGATTTGGGTGATTGTTGATCGACTAACCAAAAGTGCGCATTTCCTGGCAATAAATATGAAGTGGTCGCTAGATCGATTAGCTAAGTTGTACGTTGCTGAGGTCGTACGACTGCATGGTGTGCCCTCAAGCATTATCTCCGATCGGGATCCCCGATTCACTTCAAGGTTTTGGGGGAGTTTGCAACAACAACTGGGTACTGAGCTCAAATTGAGCTCAGCCTACCATCCCCAGACCGATGGCCAATCAGAATGGACTATACAGACTCTTAAAATTATGTTAAGGACATGTGTACTGGAACAGGACGGATCATGGGAGAAATACTTGCCCTTGGTAGAGTTTGCATATAATAACAGTTACCATAGCAGCATTGGGATGGCTCCATACGAAGCTCTTTATGGTCGGAAATGTCGTACTCCATTATGTTGGAATGAGAACGGCGATGCCCTTCATCTGGGGCCTGAGATGATTCAAGAGATGAATGAGCAAATCGCTTTAATCTGAGAGAAGATAAAAATTGCTCAAGACCGGCAAAAGAGCTATTATGACAATCGGCATAGACCCCTTGAATTCCAAGTGGGTGATTGGGTGTTCCTAAGGATTTCACCGACTAAGGGTGTAGGTCGAATTTTGAAGAGCCAAAAGCTTAATCCGAAGTATATTGGACCATACCAAATACTAGAACGGATTGGTGAAGTCGCTTATCGACTAGATCTTCCCCAATCGTTGACTAACATTCACAACGTGTTCCACGTATCGCAACTTCAAGCCTACATTCCGTGTGATACCATGATTGTACCGAGTGACTCCATTGAAGTGAAGGAGAACCTGACGGTGGAGGCAGTACCAATCAGCATTGAAGAGCATCAAACCAAACGGTTAAGGAACAAGGAGGTACCGCTGGTAAAGGTGAAGTGGCAGAATTTACATTGGATGAACTACACTTGGGAGTTAGAATCCGATATGAGACGAATGTACCCTCATCTTTTCCAACCGGAACACTGATTTCGGGGACGAAATCTCCTTTTAGAAGGGTGGATGTAACATCCCTGATGTTTTAATGAGAATTAAAAGAAATGGGAAATGATTAGTAAAAGTTTTAGAAGTTTTATTTAATATTTGTTCTGTCTGAGCCAAAGATAAGAAAGCCGGTGTCGAGATCAGTCTCAGAAGCGCGAGCAGGCGGAGTTAAAGATCGGGAGTGTAGGAGAAGAGCGGGCAGGGCTAGGTGGTCTGGTCCAACCGATGTGAGGAGAGCGCCTCACACGGGGTCATAGCCCGGATTAACCTCATAATGACTGAAACAACGGGTGTAGGTAACCAAGAGGTGGGCACGGATGAGCTATCCGACCTCTCAGGTTGTAGCTCGGATTTCCGAGGTATGAACACTAAGCTAGGCACCGGGGGGCCGATATTTATATTGGGCTTATACTCTTGCGAAGTATTAGAGAATTGTGAATAATTAAACGTTGAGGGAATAAATAAGTGTAATTGATTTGATAACTATGCAATAGTTTAATATAGTGAAATTGATTAAATTTAGTAAGAATACAAATAAAATAAAGGAAAAGACGATCTTGCCCATGAGCTATATACATATATAAGGAGATTCTCTTCCTTCCCTCTTCATTATTTACAAGTTACCTTTGTTGTTGGTCTATTCCTTCTCTTTCGTTTTTCTCTCCTCTCTTAACGCTGAGTTGCATGCGCTGGAGAGGGACTCCATTTATGTCCAAACTTCAATTGATTCCCATTCCTGTGATCGAGGCTTCAAGGTGAGTCTACTGATCCGTTCCAATTATGATTCCCTTATCCCTTTTATTCTTTGGCGGTTTAGGGCTATGCATGGCTATATTCGTGGCTGTTCTCCACTCCTCCGGTGAGTGTGAGCCCAAATGTAGTCCATGAACTAAGGGCGTTGAAGTGACGAGCTGTACTTTATGATCCGTAGGTAGTAGGTTAAGTAACGGAAGATTGAGCGACGGAGTTGAGACTGCGAAACCAGTGCTCAGAGGAAGGAATCGACACAGAGAACAGATCATCGAAGCGTGGAACCAATGTAAGGGGGGTGTTCAGGTTATAATTAATTAGAATAGGACTCGCTTCTTATTCAGGTCATTGAGGTAATATAAACAGGTTAAGGAAAATGTTGCTAAACGTAGTTGTGTGTTTATGCTTGTGCATGTGTGACTGGGTTCATTAATTAGTGGAGGATCAGGTGTGGTTGAGTTTATCATGTTATGATCTTGTGATATCTAATGTTGAAATGATCAGTGTTATGTGACGTCGGGTTAGCAAGCAGGCTACCCGAGTGATGAGGAGTTGATATTATTATGTGAAAGGTAAACTGTTGAATGACTATGTGGTGTGGGATGGCCGACGGTATATGATAGCCCCTCATTTCCGGCTCCCATGGTTTTCGTGCCCAGTTGAGCTACCCAGTGGTCAAGTAGGACCCAGTGGTCGAGGTGGAGAGTCAAGCAGGGCTCGGTGAACCAAGCAGGGTTCACGGGGTGTCAAGTAGGACCCCCAGCTGAAGGCCAATCCTTTAGTATCCGGATACTAGGAGTCAGATTGTATGAGAGTCAGTTGTGATCGTAATGAATGTGATGGAATTGCGTGGTTGGGTTAATATAGTTATTGTATGTAATACACTATGTTTCGGTATGCTTACTTTCGAATGATGCTTGATGTATATGTATAAATATGCATGTATATTTGTTAAGTTCCATTCTATATTAATTACAATGCCAAACACTCACCCTTGCCTTTTTTTTAGTAACCAGTGACAGGGAGGGGGAAGGAGCCATGGAGTCGCGCCAAGGTGGAGAACGGTGCCAGGGTCCGAGTGACTTTGAGTGACTCTCTATAGAGTTAAATGTGTGTATAAGAACTTCCGAGTATTATTAATTAGTTATGTTTAAACAAGACCGGACCAGATGCAAATCTACATTTTAAAATACATTACTGTCATTTACATATGCTGTCGTGGTAGCTATGACAAACCTTTGATTAACAGAATCATTTTTAGGGTGAGATTTTCGGGAGTCCGTCTGCATGTTTTGTCTAATTCGATGTGTGAAAGGTATTCGGTCAAGCGAATAGAAACCTCGTTCAAGCGAGAGTCCGGAATCTCGCTTAGACGAGTAGGGGCCTCGCTCAAGCGGGAAACCCTGATTCCCTTTCTCCTATCCGTTGTGCTTCGATTAACTTGCTCTTCTTTTCTAGATCTTATTTATTTAATCTAATTGTGACTGCTGTCACTTGAATAAGTCAGTAAAAATAAATGCTTTTTCACTAAATCTTGATTAATTTTCAAGAAAAGGAAAAATTTATCGTAAGATGTAATCGTTTGAATAAAAATAAATGCAAAAATAACCTAGGACGTTACAGTAAGACTTGCTTGGTTTTGACTTACTCAAATTAGGTAATTTTGTTGACATACCAGTTTATTGTCACCATGATGGTTGGTGATGAATTGACAAATTTTGTTCCTCTTAGATTTAGGAGATTGCTCAGGGTACATATGAGCTTAATCTTTTAATTATAAAAGGCAATCAAAAACTTGTAGCTTTGAAAAATGGGGGACTGCATTATCCTTCTCCTTTAGTTTTCAATGCTGATTGGGTGTACCGACTAGTTCACTATGAAAACAACATGTTCAATTATCCTACCATCTCTAGGATAGATGATGTGTAAATCCTGAGTCATTAACTTGATGCATAACTCTCAGAGGATTTATATTCTTTTGGCAGGCGCATCAATCGTTAAATTTGTAATATATTTGATCGTCCCACAGGGATTGAGGTAATTACCATAATCTTGGACTAGCACAAGCTGAACCAAAACACAAGAAGATAGAATTCATTCTGTTTTTGTTGTTTTATACTTTCTATGTTTTTATATTTTCAGAAACAATAGAAAAGATGAAGTGTAATTGATAGAAGATAGGTTAGGATTGCTTCAGCTTACAATTTTATCAAAAAACATGCAATCGAGGTTCAAACAAACTTCAGACTCAAGAGGACAATTCACAGATGGTTAATCCCTAATTCCATAGGTGATTAACACTAATTCCTAAGCATTCAACCCTAATCCCTTAGGTGTTCAGTGACAGAGAAATCTAATGCGAAATTGGGGATTGAACCCTAACTATTCACCTAATTACTAGGCCTGAATTAGTTAGGAAGCTAGAAGTTACCTAAGCCTCAACCATGATTCCTCACTGGTGAGATTTTTCAATTAGGCTTGAATTTTTCAATCCAACAATGTAGATCCACTTCTTAGCTTGTTCTCCTCGTGATTCTGAAGATAAATTCCTCAATGCAGATTCAAGATTCTATTGGAAACTTCAGCAATCCCAAGCCTAGGGGTTTAGCAACCCATGGAAGTGGTTTCAGAAAGTGAAAAAAGTGGAACGTAGAAAGCCATGGAAGAGAGAGTTTAGAGAGGGAAAATGTTTAGAGAGAGATTAAAATTCAGAAAAATGAATCATCTATTGCTTCTGTGTATTTTTCTTTTTACAGGGTGACTACAACTATATATAGATAACTTAACTAACTAACTAACTCTAATTAATTACAAAGGAAACTAGTTAATAATTAAAATAACTAAACTAATTACAAATAATACTTAAGTTACTAAAATACAAAAAATAAACAGTAACTGATACATAACTAATGGTCACTATTGCAGTTTGACGTTGAAGGCACTTAATCAATTTGGAAAATGAACTTCCCGCTTGAGCGTGATTGAAGCCCACTTAAGTGAGGTCGTTAAATTAATGAGTGCAGTGAATTCACACTTAAGCATGATCGACTGAGCTTAAGCGTGGTCAAAGCTTGCTGCATGCTATGATATTTACGTGGATTGCATGGTGACTTCACGCTTAAGCGTATAGCCGTCTCGCTTTAGCGAGGTGCATGTGTCTTCACGCTTGAGCGTGATCGTCTTCGCTTGAGCGTGACATCTAACTGCACCTGATCCTGCAAAATGCAAACAAATAAATGCCTAGCATATGTACGCTGGCTGTCTAGCGTATGTACGCTAGGTTAATGAATCTACAAATAAACATATTTCCTTAAATACTTATCTTTTTAACCATTTTCTTACACAATTTAAAAACTTTTGAATTAAATAATTAGAATAAGAAATAATGATAATTTATTAATTAATAATGCCAAACTCAACAATATTTACTATATTAAGTTAAATTAAAGATGAATTTATTAAGTTTTTTCAAGACTTATCAATAGAGACCTGAATCTGAAGAAGATATTGCCTCTATGACTGTATGTGGTCCATCATTGTTGACAGACTACTAGTTTGATTTTGACTATATCTGATATAAATGTTTATAACATGTGTTTACTGTTTCATGGATGACTGTTTTCTCCCATGTTTGAAACCAGGTTCTTGAGTTAGGTGAGCTCATCAAAACAAAGCAAATTACTTCTAAGGAGCTTACATAAATATTCTTGAGGAGATTGAAAAAGTAGTACTAGTATCAAAATGTTAATTTGCTACCAATTATTATAACATGTATTGTGTTCACTCTAGAGATTTGCTTTTTGAGTGGGGGAATAACTTAGAGGAACATGTATAAATTATTGTGAAAGCTTGTGTGCTTCTTTATCAAATCTCCAAATGAGTGTTTTGTTTTGTCAATGAAGATTCAAACCCATACTCTTTCTCCATCCAATCTTATATCTCCTCAAATGGCATGTTACTTTGTCAAAACCAGAGGGCACTATTCTTGGAATATCTTATAATGGAATAAATAATATGCTTAAGTGTCATAACAGATATAATAACAAAGGATACTAATGAATTATATTCACTAATTTCTTTTGAGTCGTTAATATATTTTACAAGAGTTTATCTAAATCAATGACTAATTAGTATTCATTATTGATTTAATTGATTGAATTAACTCATTGTGTTTGTAGGTATTTTGACATTGTTTGGAATGCACTAGGAAATACTTCAAAACTTTAGGGGTATATATACTTTTCTTCATAATTTATTTATAATTTTATATCATGGTATTGATACCTGTAATTATTCAAATTTAATGACGAGTAAAAAAAAGTCTTGTACATTTCATTATATTATCAATTAATTAATAGATAATAAATTAACAAAAAATTAATTTTTATAATATTTACATTAAAAATCATATCTTTGATGATATGTAAAAAAAAATCTATAACACTTGGTATTTATAAATTCTATCAATGATTTATTTCTACTTAAACTCCCAGTCCTGAATGGCAGTAGTGGTGCTGGCTACGTTACTAGTCTGGGTGGTGTTAATTACTATGTCATTGGTTCCCTTCTCCTCACTCTCGTCATTATTCTCGCCTCTGATTTTTTTGGTATTATTAATTCTATATAATCAACACTTTTATTTTAATATTTATTCAATCCATGGTTACTTTGTTTTATTTATATAGATACTTGAGTCATATGTCTAATTCAGTTCTAGTTAAATTTCCTTTTGGGTTTGAATCAGCTGCAACAAACTTGAACTTAACGCTTAATGCTTTTTTTAAGGCTTTAACTATATTTTCTTCTAACATGTTCCATTTGTTTTTCAGGATATGAAGTCCCACTTTTGAGGTATGTTAATTAATTTGTTTATCTGCTTATTCATTCTTACTAAGATTGTTTCTTCTGATGCAAAATATGGCCTCTATTGACATTTCACTTAATAAATGACAAAGTTAAACTTCACTGAGCATTTCGAAAGAAACAAAATTTTGCCTTTAAAATGTGGCCTTCATTTTCAACAAGTATGTAACTCAACTACCTTCTCTAACAAGTCATAGATTAAAACTTTTCAAACAATTCTATAATGTCATAATGTTATAACCTAATTGTTAAACATATTAATCTTTATGTGACCCCTACATATGTCACGTCTAAGAAAACATATTATGTAAAATATTACAAAAATTTTCACATGATAAATATGATTATAAAAGTTCCATGCTACTAGAACAAGAATAGGGGATTTAATTTAAGTATATGAATAGTTGAGAAGACAAACTAGTTAATGGAAAGAGTTTAAATGTTGAAATTTCAAACTTAACAGTTTATCAGATTGTTTGATAATCCTTTATTTTGTATTTTTCCTACAAATAATTTTCTTATGCTTTGATGGGTTCTTCTTTTTCTTCATTCTTCAAGTGACAAAGCACAATCATAAATCTTAGATAAAAATTTAAGTAATGTTGAGTTCTTATGTTGTTGTTTAATGTGCATTACAAATATTCAGTTGCAGAAAAATGTGATTTTTTGTTGGAGAATGGATTCCAGACCAATCTGGTTTAGTGTACACAAATGAAAGCTACCCTATGATTGAACCTCATCAAAATTGTATGAAGAATGAACGCCCTGATTCAGAGTACCTTTGTTGAAGGTGGAGCCCACGTGACTGTGAATTGCCAAAGTTCAATCCAAATAAGTTTCTTAAGCTTAAAAAGAGAGGATTGATGCCTAGTTTGACTTACTCAAATAAGTTTTTTATTATTAGGCTTTATTGTCATTTATTAAATGCAAAACACACCTTTTGGATATGTTGGTATTCACAATTTATATAGATTTTTCAAAATGTGATGTATCTGTTAACTATAATTGTTATGAAATTTATATATATATATATATATATATATTTTATCTAGTTTCAGTTCCGTCTTCATACTCTTTAGCAAGTTGGACAGATCTAAAGTAAAACTTCTATCTAATGTCTACCAAGCTTGTTGGTTATGAAGTTTAGGGCCATTATAGCACACAAACTTGTTTGAAACCTTAAAGTGTTAAATCCTTTTTCTTAAATATCTTGTTAAAATGAAATAAAGACAATTCTTTGGTGCATAAGGAGTTCTGGTGGCACGTTGAAAATTCTCTTATATAATATATTTTCTATACATGATATTTGATTCAGATATACTTTCTGTATCTCATTTTATTTTTCTTTGTCTATAATTCAAACTATAGATTCATACAATAAAGATTTCATTATTTCAATTCAAAATAACAACTTATTCAATAAAAGAGAGGGTGTTGTGTGGTTGGAAAGTTTTATTTCAGTAAAGACTTTAGTTAGGCTTGCCATTATATATAATTGGGTGTTGTCATAAGCACCATTAAACCTTTTTTTTTATTTTAGAAAAAATACTTATTAGTGCGGTTACAATAGGAATAACACTAATAAAGTCACATCTGTTACAGCGTTTTGGAAAACGCGCTAACGCTGTAAAAGGTCACGTCTGGGATAGTGATTATGGCATTTCTAAAAAAATGCTATAAATTATATGCCCTTTTTATAGCATTTCCATTTTTTTAAAACGCTGTAATAGGACATGTATACCTATTACTACACTTGAAACAATGACATTTAAAAATGCTGTTAAATGTGGTGCAAAAACGCTATAAAAGACCATTTTTGGCATAGTGCTAGTCAAACTTAGCACCTTATAGACTTAGTGCAGAAAGTATGTATAATGTTATTTTTCTATAAATTACTAAATTCACTTATATGTAATACAACAACACAAACAGACCTGTTAAAACAATTCAATTCACAACATTGTACTTATGTATAATTTAATATTAAACTCACAATGTGTAACATCCTAAATTTTAGAGAAAATAAAATTATTGGATAAAGATAATTAATTATTTATGGTCCAGTACATGTGGGAAAATTAATTAGACACTAGACGTGAATTATCGATAAATTAAGATTTACTGAAACCAAATGATTTAACAGATGGTGTGGGACCCACTAGGTGAAATTGGATATTTGATGGGTCTAGGATACTTAGAAAATTATTGTGGTTACGGTGGTATGGTTAAAATAATTTTTGATGTTGAGAATATAATTATGCGGACACGACGTATGATAATAAATGACAAAAATACGAGCCAAATGGAATTAAAAGAAAATGTAAAATACATTTTTTCCTCTTCTCATCACCGTGTGCCTTTTCTATACTTTTCCTACCTTCTTTTGCATAATGGATAAAGGGAAATATTACCCAAGGGAAAAAGTAACATAATGCACCCTTTGGACCAATAGACAATAACCAATTTTTACATTTTCTCTCTCTTTCCCTTTTCATTTTTGGTGGGAGCTTCTTCTTCTCCACCTATCTTCATTTTTCTTCTTCTTCTCCTTCCTCTCATGGCAAAAACCGCCCACCACCCTCTTCCCTTTATTTTCTTACAAAAATTTAAACAAAGCATGGATTCATGAAGCTTTTATGGTATATTGGGGCAAATATTTGGTGGCCTCCTCTTCTGTTTCTCTGTATTTTTGTTTTAGTCATAGCTTGAAAATAAGGTATGGTTTTGAACCCATCTTGCTCCATTTATGGTTTTTATGATACTCATGCTTGAAATATTGGCATTGGGTTTTATGGGTGTTAATGGAAATGGTGAAACCCTACGCTTGAATGCTTGAGACATGACTTTTGATTATGGTTTTGTGCTAAATCAGGATGTGGATTATTGAGCTTATAATGATTCAAGGAAATGGTTGGAGTTGAATGTTGTTGGGTGATTCTAGAGAAAGCCCTAAGAGTTGGTAATTTAGGGGTTTTGGCCAAATTGGTGGTGTTAATGATTTCGGTACCTTTAGAATGATTCTATATGAGGAAAATGAATTTTTAGAGGATTAGAAATTGATTATTAATGTTGATGAGGTTTCAAACCAAGTTGAATGTTGTTATGAATGATAATGTATGCATGTGGAACCCAAATCCTTGGTTAGATGACCATTGAGATCATTGATTGCTGTTTATAATTGATTGGCACATTGATAATGATGTTATGCTTGAAGATGATGGTTTGGTTGTCATGAGAATGACTTTTGTGGGTAGAGATGATGATTAGAATAGTTGGTGTTGATTATTGAGGTTATTGGATTTTGATGAGGTTTCAATCTTAAGATTTGGAAGATATATATGTATATATATGTATATGATGACTTGTAGAATTGATTTTAATAGTGGGTAAGTGATGTTCAAAGTTGGGTGTTACTCATGATGATGACAGTAATGGTAGATGACCATAAATAATGGATTAATGAAATAGACATTTTGATTTGATGAGGGTATTAAGCCATGATACGTGCTATATGAATTTGTTGATTGATGATGGTTTAAAAGAAGCCAAGAAGGCTTAGGATAAATTGGATGGTAATAATGGTAATTGGATGGTTCATATGATGATTGGATGCATTATGGATAAGGGATGTGATATTGTTGTTGTTGGGTATGGTTGACCCTTTGAGATTTAGAAAATCCTGGTTTTGGGAAAGAAATTCCAAAACCTAACACAAGTATATAAGCTGGTGTTTTGACAAGTTTAGAACTTGTTACCAAGCCTTAAGATATGTTTGCAATTGTTTGAAATTGTGATGATGTCTTGAGATGCCTCATTAATTGAATGAATGTATGTATTTGTATTGTGTAGATTGTATTTTGAGCAATACGGCGGAACAATCAGAGCATTCAAATTGTGTTCTTCTCTCGAGGTAGGAGAGGAGGTTACATTTCAATTGCTTGAGTTGAACGATTGGTGATGGATGTAGATGATTATACTCATGCTTTCCTTGCCAAGATTATATTGAAATGATGAGATGATTGATAATGTGATGAATGATATGTTTGGCAAATTATTGGTTTTTAGAATCCATATATGTATATACATGAGATGATGATGAATGTTTAGTGGTCCTTTTGATGAGAATGATGTGTTGATGATGAATAACCCACGAGGGGTTGAAATATGTATGTATCTACTTGGGAATTTCATGTGGATGCATGGCCTAGTTGTGTTTGATGCCCAAATTGATGAATTTGAAGCATGGGTGAGATTTTAAAGCCCCTAAATCGATTCATGTATGTCATGTAGAATGCCTAAATATGTAAAAAACTACCCTACAGCTTAGACTTTGATAGGGATAGAATTTGGGCATGAAACTTTGCCATATTGTTGATGATAAGGTAGGTGTGTTTTGTATGAGATTTCATGAAATTTGGAGTTGATTAACCTAGTGAAATAATGTCATAAAGTCGGAAAAAATAGTAACCCAAAAAGTTACAGAACAGGGGCTGCTGCCCAGTAGCTGGGCATACTTACGCTGGTCATGGGCGTTGGCATGCTGAGATTCTGGAAGTTGGGGTCTGATGGAGTGCCATTTAGCGTGGCCCTTAATATGGGCATGCTGCCTTGCTGGTGTTTGAATGGTGCATGGTCAGTGGCTCAACGTACTTACGCTGGGATTCAGCGTAAGCACGCTGATGATTTACGCGTTGGTACGCTGGCCTAACTGTTGGCATGCGTGGGTTCTGTTTTGGGGATGGTCACTGGGTGTAAGTACGCTAGGAACGGGCGTACCTACGCTGCCTGGTCTAGTGATAACTTTATGATTTTCTTTCATTTTCTTGATCCCCTTTTCATTTTCGGGCCTTTTCTCATTGGCCCTACTTGAATCAATTCATGGTGTGTTTTTAGCTAATTTTCATTACATTTTGATGTTGTTTGATGTGGTTGAGTCATGGCATGTTCATGCATTCGATTGCATACATTTTAAACATGATTTAGCAATCGAAACATGATGACATTGTCATGTCCCTCATATACCTTAATGTTGAAGTTTGCCATAAGATTAATGTTATTATCTAAACTTTGTTTCATCACACAATGAAATATGATTGTATCAAGGATATATGATTGTGGTGTGCCTTAGTGGTGGTTGCTATTGATTTAAGATATTGGAAAAATGTGCATGTGCCTAGGACATGTTATGAAAACATGAATGTTCCACCACTAATGATATATTATGATGCTTGATAATGAAAAGTTAAATGATGTGGTTGTAAGACACACCATTGTATAATGATGAAACTAATGAAGGGACAATTGAATGACAATGTGTTTGCAGTAAATCGATGAATCAGAGATGATATCGATAATGAATAATGATGGATGATGTTATTGGTCATTTCCTTGAATGAAGGATGATTGTTATTATTGATGATTGTTGAATGCCATTGTAATTGATACAAGTGTGATCTTGTATGCGTGGTTTGAATTATATTGGTGAATCGTTGTGAATGCCACACTTAAAACTTGAAACAATGGCTAAAACCAATGATGATAAAATTCACTAAAAACTTTTATGGTAGTGTTGGTGATGATGATGATTGATGAATGGCATGATAGGATGCATAGTGTGAGAATGCATTTGATTTGCATTGCATTGAATCCATGGCATATCATACGCTGTCGGTAAGGAATGTTAGGGGATTCCCCCGGTTTGCCCAGTGGGAGGGCGGCTATGTGCATGAGCATTTTTATTGTTACCTTGTGACTCAGTGTGTAAGTCATGAAGCTGTCCATGCTTAGCTACGGGGAGCTGCATGTGGTTGACCCTGTGGGGTGTGGCTTTTGAGGAGCAGGTGTCCCCGGTGGTCCTTTGGATCACAGCTGCCATGATATGATTCATGGTTAGCCCGCAACACCTCATGTTGATGATTATGCTATTTATCGTAGTCATGGTGAAAATGATTGGTGTTACAAAATGGGTGATGCAGTTTGGTACTAGTAAAATTAGTGTTATGCATGCATTATGAGATATGTGTACACATTATACTACTGTAGTAGGGGCATGGTTTATATTCATGCTTGAACCTACAAATTGGTGTTTATATTCCCACAGTCGGATTCGTAATTATTGATAATTTCATTGTGCATATGCATTAGCCTAAGAGCATTTGCATATAACATGGAGATATACCAAAGGTGTTGTGATATGATGATGATTGATGTTGATATATGATGGTGGTTGAGATTGAGATATGATGATGATAAGATAGGCAAATGAATACCTAAAGATAACATGTAAAATATGAATACAATGAAAAGATATTGTATATGATGGTGATGTGTGTGTTGGCCCAATATGATGAATGGCATGCTTGTGTATGATTGATGATAATGGTGTTGGCCCATTGTGGCACCGAGAAATAATGTGTATATGTGCTTGCTTTGCTAAGAGTTGATTGGTGAATATGATATACGTATATATTGTTGAAATGAGAAATTATGATGATTATTGATGATTTAAGCAAAGTACGCATGTTGTTGATATGCATATGCACATAATCTCAATTGTATTCATATTCGTCATTTGAAATGTATAATTCACTCTCCCATGTTGTCCATTTTTAGCATTGATGCAGGAATATCATGGGATGAGAAGGTATTTTAAAATAAAGCTTGGAGAAAGTAAATAGTGGTAAGGAAATGCCTTGGCCGACAACGATTGTAAATTTATTGTATTGTGAATAAAATGTACATAATAGTGTTAATAATTATTGATATTGGTGAATGTATTCTAAATGGCCATATATGTGAATGTTGTATTGATATTTGGGGTAATGGGGATTCATACCCATTTGATGAATATAATGACGTTGGATGTGTGATCCCTTTGGGTATGTATAAGTGTTGATGATACATGATTTTGAGGTTGAATTGAACGTGGTGAATTATGGAATATGGATGTTGGAGATGGTTGTTGCATGACCATATAGATATATTTATTTTAGGCACTGCATGTTTATGACTTATGTGTAAGGATGATTGTGGCCTATTAGGCTTATGTTATGTATTTGAATGCTTTGCTGAGCTTTTTCTCATATCTTCAAATATGGGACTAGGCGTGTGCCCTGTATACAGATTCTTCTTCTGCTGTAAACTCAATTATTTTGTATACACTTATGGGCAATTTATCTTGCGATCCATTTGTAAATTTCATATATCTCACTCTTTGGTTTTCTGTGGTTCAGGTCTTGATGTAATCGTGAGGAGTTTTGAAATTATTCTAAACATAAAAAAAATTTACCCGCATTTTTATTAACTATTTATCTTGATTACATCCGGAATCGAGTCTGGGAAATCGGGGTGTGACACAGTGCATCACACATCAAATAATAGCCACGATTACCATATGCAATATCCTTCTAACTTATGACTTAATCATTTCCAACTTTACATTCCCAAAGGATATTTGATGCCCGTCTATAATTGCCTAAATTCAGCATGTTGCATAATATTTATTGTCAACTACACTACACGATGGTCTTAACCTTAGTACTCATAAAACTAGGGTAATACAATAACTTGCCCTTCATACCTAAATGCATGGTTATAACTATTCATAATCTAATTCCACAAAAATATCAGTACTTCATAACTACTTGTATCAAGAACCACGCATGTGTGTATATATATATATATATATATATACTATTTGCACAAAAGCATACACATCACGATCAAGGTCCTCAAAACCATTCAACTATACTTTACTCCCTACAAAAAATGTATGTATATATATATATATATACTCAACCACAAAAGCATCCACTATGGCTATACTATGTGTTTCCACCTGCAGATCATCAAGCCAAATCATCCTCTTGTAATCCCACTATAAAATCCATAAACTAAGAAGGTGAGTGTTATTCTAGGTGATAACTGGTAATTAAATTTAACAATTCACAAACAATTCGTTTTATATCTGCAATCACATAGAGTCATATGTCTACATACATAAATATGTTTTCTTAATATAAGCATCATGCACTTACCATTGTAACCGACAGAAAACTAAACTTGTCCATTATTTAATTTCATATATGCTTACATAAAACTATATCGTTACACATCAATGCACAAATGATATGCTGAGCTTTGTAAAATGGCCATTTTTAAATGTACATAAAAACAATGGAATGAAAATCCGATTTAGTGATACAGAGCAAGTGCCAAGACAACCCACTTAGTGAATCTCTACACTATAATTGAGGGGCATCTGGTAGCCATGTGGTGAATCTCAGCACCGTAAGCAGTGGCACCGAGGTATACCAATGAATCTCAGCACTGCTAACGACGACCTCTTACACTACTAAAAAAAAACATGTTAGCGACGGACACAAACGGTCGCTATTTTATGACATCTCCGTCGCTAAAAGTGTTAGCGACGGACTTTAAGATGGCAACGCTACCATCGCTAAAACATTCATCGTAGACAGAACAGCGACAAGGAAAGTCTTCATCGCTAAGTTTTCGACCACGTTCTGCCGTCGCTAAAATGGTCCCTGCTTTGGTAACGTTTACCGTCACTAATGGTAACCATACAGCGACCACGTAACGCCGTCGCTACGGGTAACCAGACAGCGACCACAGAACGCCGTTGCTACTGGTAACCATACAGCGACCACATATCGTCGTCGCTACAGGTAACCCTATAGTGACCATGTAAGACCGTCGCTATAGGTAACTATACAGCGACCTCGAAACGCCGTCGCTACGGGTAACCATACAACGACCACGTATCGCCATCGCTACAGGTAACCCTTAGTGACCACGTAAGACCGTCGCTACAAGCAACCATTCAGTGACCACCTGGCTCCGTCGCTATAGGTTACCATGCAGCGACCACATACAAGCCGTCGCTATATGTTAGTATACAACGACCACCGTCGTCCGTCGCTATGGGTATCCAGTCAGCGACCACTAATACGACGTCGCTATATGTTAGTATACAGCGACCACTGATGTGCCGTCGGTAATAACATTTTTTATTTTTAATAGGTTTTTTAATTTAATTTTAGACTAGATATTTTAAATAGTATTTTCTATTCACTGAATGCTTTCTTTTTAAACAAGAAATTTTGATAATTAAATTTTGAATATTTTTTATTTTAATATTAAATTATTATTAAAAACACAATAATGGATTAAATTTAATTATCAAATAAATTGAATTATTAATAATAATCACAATAAGGCATTTTTCTTAGAATTTAATTACAAATATCTAATATTGACATAATAAAATAATAAATAAAGAATGACATAAAATGGTTACTGAATGGAATATAATGTAAAAACTATAAATCAAATATACAATTTCTATACATAATAAAAAATTATAAAAAAGTAATCATGGTGGTGGGGGATCCTATGGTGGTGCTGGTGGCGACTGGGAAGTGAGGAGTGGTAGCCTCGCCATCAACTGCATCAGTAGCTCTTGCTGCTGAGCAAGTTGTCAACGAGTCTCGACGTGCTGCTCCTCGGCCCGTAGTCAATCCGCCTTGGCCCGCTGTCGGTCCGCCTCAGCCTGCTATCGGTCCGCCTCGGCCCGCTGTCGGTCCGCCTAGGCCCGCTCCTTTAAAAGCTGCCTCTGACGTTGCTCCTCCTGTAGCTCGTTGTTCAGGTTTTGAATTACCTAAACAACTTCAGTCGGAAGACCAGATGAAGAGGAAGAGGAAGAGGTCTTCCCCTTTTTCACCAACTGCGTGCCGACACCACCCAAACCAAAGATCCTCCCTTTCTTGTTCACGCCGCCAACAGCCTCCATATAGATGGCGTTGTCATCAGAACAAGATAAGGTGGGAGGAACCTCCCCTTCAGGAGTCGAAGCCACCAAGTCCGCCTCCTTCTCGGCCCTCCTGGCCTGATATGCCTCTTGTAAATTCAAAAACACTGATAGGATTAGTAAGCTGATTTGTAAATTATAAGCATGTAAGTTAAAAGTAAATACCGCTAGATCTGTAGTCTTCTGGTTTACCCATGCACCGGCTTTGTTCTTCTTGGTCATTTGCATGACTTCAAACAAAGAAGGCTCTCGATGCCCCCTCAGCTCCTGTAGTGGACAACAAGCACTGAAGTTAATATTCCTAAACATGTCAGACTAATCATAATAAAAATGTTTAACATAAATAGACTTACAAATCGTTTCTTGTGCTTGAGGGTTGAAATGCTACCCCCAGTGTAAACTGACGCTGCAACATCAGCGACTCTATTTGCCTTGTTCTGAGCACTCGCCTACTGGAACAAGACATCGCCCCACTTATGGACCATCCCATCCCAATGGTCCTCGGGGATCCAATGAGGGCATTCGCCCTTGTCCCTCACCTTTCAAAGGGTACTCTTGATGATTTTAGAGGTCTTTGTGGCAAAGACCTCCCTAATGTCATCAATCATACCCTCTGCCCACTGATAATCATGCTGTAAAATGAAATTAGAATTCAAAATTAATAAGAGGTCTATTTTACAAATCAATTCACAGTAAATTCATGTGGTAACTTACCGAGAAGGTGTCAAACCACCTATCTTGGATAACCTTCCCAGCATCTGTCCAAGATATGTATGGACCATCCCACTGGGCCTTCAAAACCTTAGTAATCGCTTTGATAGTGTGACTACTATCAACAAAGCTGTAATCACAATAATTATAAGAGAATAAAATAACATACAACCTAGGGAGACTCCCAAAATTTCGACAGAGTCTCCCCTATAATTGTAACATTTCCAAATTTGAATAGTTACCCTATTACATACAGAAGAGTTCCTAGTATAATTTAATCTGTACAAGTACTAATTAAACTAATATACAATAAACCAACAAGTCTTTCCACTAAAGTAGTAAATAAACTACTATATAAATAGCATAAAAGTATATGAGTTTTATAACATAAAAGTATGTGAGTTTTAGTGACTTACTCGTCTCCGACCGGCACTGGTACCAGCATTATAGGTAGAGGGGATGCCGGAGGTGGGGTGGCCTCAAGGCCAGGGTCCTCTAAACCACCAACTCCAGGAGTCTACTCTAGGGTGGTCCGCTGTACTGGTGATCGAGTGGTCTACTGTATTGGTGATGGAGTGGTCTGCTGTGGTGGTGATGGAGTGGTCTACACAGGTGATGCAGTGGTTCCCTGCTCTAGGGTGGGAGTCCCTAGATGGGATGCTGGGGTCCTGGACCCACCACCCCTACTGAAGGTTAGTCGACGTCCCGTCATCTGTGGATAAAACCATGAAAACAAAGGTTTGTCTCAGGATATATATAAACCTATGTATATATGTTTAACAACTACATACTTTATGTCTATTTCAGTTTCAAATTCCCCCTCAGTTTCAGTGTCACTACGGCTATCTGTTTGAACAAGTTTAATAATATCCAAATCAGCCCTAGACCATTTTGATCGGGAGACAAGGTCTTTGTCAATGTGTTCACCCCCCGTAGTGGCGAGTGTCCCATCCATTATGACTGGATCAATGTTAAACAACAAATGACTATCGTTGAGCTCGTTCGGTGCAAGCTGATAAGCGTCATCAACCTCATCGGAGACATTGTCAGTGATCTGACTTTGGGCCTTGGCCTTGATTACTGCGTACCAGTCCCGATGCCCTCCCGAGAAGTCTGTGTAATAAACCTGCTCAGCTTGTTGGGCAAAAATAAAGGGATCAAACCCTCTATATCTACCATTTTTCTTGACCTCAACTAAGCCGTAGTTGTTGTCAACCTTTGTTCCTACATCGATTGTGTTATCGTACTAATCACATTTAAATAGAACAATATCGCTTCTTAGTCATCCAGAGAAAGAAACTTCAACAATCTCCGTCAGCACTCCATAAAAGTCTTCCTCTAACTATTTGGCTGTGCCTTTAACACAAACCCCATAGTTATGGGTACGCATCCCTTCACTTCATTGAAAAATGTTAAACTTATAGCCATTTACATAGTAAATGGGCCATTTTTTAACAGTTTTCACCGGCCCCCAAGAAAGGGCTTGGAGTAAAGGATCTTCAATATAGTTGTTAGGGTCTTGTATCTATGTCAACATAACAAATAGGTCATCGTTAGATACCTGACATTTCAAGTACAGATAAAAAACACATGCTATACGGGTATTACATGTTGTGAGAACCAACCAATGAATTTGGATGATACCTCACTATGAATTTGGGCATCAGTTATATCAGTTTGCTCAAGTTTTAGCATATCTGTATATAAGCTATTTAAAGGGAAAAACATTTAGATACTATAAAAGCTATGCCAGGAATGTAAACTAAAAGTTGGTGACTTACTCAAGATAGGGTTCCACTTTTGGGCAATTTAAAAGAATGTACAAGTAAGCCGTCTTTCGATCTTTCTCATCAATGTAACATTTTGTGACCTTGCCCCCTGGATGACCAGGATAGTTAAAAAATGATATTTGATCATCCAACCCTGAGCGGGTGGCCACCCCAAGATTATGGGGAATTCTACTCATTCTAGTTTCTATCTCCGTCGGAAAATAAAAAAGAAAGCAAAAGTTGTCATTTCTTCAACTAAGTATGCCTCGCAAATTGATGCTTCAACGCATGCTTTGTTTGACACTTTGTCTTTTAAAGAGCGTAAGAATCTTCAACAACATAAACAAATGTTAAGTTATAAAATACTATTATATAGGAAACCATGTTTGTAATAAAATTAAAGAGTTCTGGTGTTCACCTTTCAAATGGATACATCTATCGATACTGCACCGGGCCACCAACCAAGGCCTCATACGGTAGATGGATAGGAAAATGCTCCATCGAGTCAAAAAAACTTGGTGGGAAAATCTGCTCCAACTTACAAATCAACACCAGGATAGTTTCTTCCATCTTCAAAAGTTTCTCCATAATCAACGAAGTTGCCATCAACTCTTTAAAGAAGTGACTCAACTCAACCAACGGTTTCCAAATAGGTTTTGATAATGCATGAAACGCGTATGGGAGTAATTGTTGCATAAACACATGGCAATCATGACTTTTCATGCCAAACACCCTGCCCTCCTTCACGTCGACACATCTACTCAAGTTAGAAGCGAATCTGTCAGGCAGGGTCAACCCATTCATCCAAACACACACAGCAATCTATTGAGATCTAGTTAAAACATATTTTGCATGAGGTTTAAACATTCTTCCATGACCCAGATCCCTCAATTTCAACTCCTTCCTAGAACACCAAATCAGAAGGTCTAGACGACTCTTCTCATTGTCCTTTGTTCTCCCTTTGATGTCCATAACAGTGTTAAAAATATTCATGAAAACATTTTGTTTAGTGTGCATGACATCAATGTTGTGTCTCAACAACAAGTCTTTCCAATATGGCAAATCCCATAAGACACTTTGCTTCACCCAGTGGTGTTCCTTCCCATAACCCGCAAACTCCTTAACACTCTTATCCCAGATGTACGGATACTCTTCAACCCTCTGCCAAACCTGAGCACTGGATAACCTACGGGGTAGAGGTTCATTAACAACCCTATTCTTCTTAAAAGCGGTTTTGTTTCTCCTGAACGGGTGATCCAACGGTAGAAACTTTCTATGACAGTCAAAAACACTTGTCTTGCCACTAACAGGAAGTGATTCCCCCCGGTATGTTCCATACATACAGGGCAAGCAAGCTTCCCAGACGTTGACCATCCAGAAAGCATACCATAGGCCAGGAAGTCGTTAATAGTCTACATCAAAATAGCCCGCATCATGAAATTGTTCTTCAAAGGCGTATCGTATGTCATTACCCCGACATCCCATAATTGTGATAACTCTTCAACCAATGGTTGCAAAAACATGTCTATGTTCACCTTTGGATTTTTGGGTCCTGGAACCAGTACAGATAGAAACATTACCTCCCCCTTCATACACATATCAGGGGGCAGATTGTATGGGGTCAGTATGACTAGCCAACAAGAGTACACTTTTCCGTATTGACCAAACGGGTTAAACCCATTGGTACATAAGCCAAGATAAACATTGCGCGGCTCACCAAAAAAGTCTGGATATAGCTCATTCAAACACTTCCATGCTTTCCGATCAGAAGGATAGCACAGAAGGCCCTCTAGTATTCGGTTCAGAGCATGCCAACGCATGTGTTTCAATGGACAATGAGGCGTACAGGCGTTGAAGACGCAGTGTTATGGGGAAGTACCATATTTTCTTCCTGGCCGTCCTAGTTACCTTCCCTCTCCTTTTAACAGTTTTGTAGCGTTCCTCATTACAATGGACACATTTTGTGACACTCTTATATACAAACTCATTTCTGAACAAGATACACCTGGCAACACAACACTCCATCTTCACACAACCCAACCCCAGGTTTGCCATCCTTTTCTTAGCATGATACAGATTTGATGACATTCGATGATTAACAGGCATGGTGGAACTTATTAGATCGACCATCCTATTAAAACAACCTCCTGAAAGATTATAATCTGCTTTTAGACTTAAAGCAGCTAGGGAGGCAGATAATTCAGTATGACTCTCGTAGCCGTCCCACAATGGAGTCTGGACCACCGCCAACAAATCATAAAATCTTTTTACCTCCGGATTAGGATCCTCCTCTACATTGTCGTCCTCATTCCCTGCTTGGTCATCAAGTTGTAGTATACGCCCAATGGAGGGTCCAACATGATCCATCACCATCCGCTCCATGTTGTTGTATACATCCCTGGTTCCTTCGACCTTATAGTACAACTATTGAACGGTTACAGCTGATGGCCTGGGTGGTAACTGCTCACCATGGTTGTACCAGCAGTAGTATCTTTCCATGAACCCCTTCTCACTTAGATGACACATGACGTTATTCGGGTATTCAAAATTCATGCATTTGCATCTTGAGCACAGACAATGAATTTCGTGAGTCGCTTCAAAACCAGGCGTGTTCGCAGTGGTGAAAGGAATAAACTCCAACAGCCCTATCATAAACTCCTCAGTCACTCGCCGACTGTTATCTAGCTGGTTGTACATCCATCATCGATTTTTTGGAACCTCTATTTACAATATCTAACAACCAGAGTTGGTGTTACTTTGACTTAAACATTATATAGTTATCGTTCATGAATCGCTCTCTATCTATTTGATGTTGCAAGTAGGTGGGGTCCTATCCCATTCAGGATAAATATGCAACCATTTGTAGC
Organism: Clitoria ternatea; assembly: GCA_037962975.1. NCBI lineage: Eukaryota > Viridiplantae > Streptophyta > Magnoliopsida > Fabales > Fabaceae > Clitoria > Clitoria ternatea. The sequence continues at coordinate 188,092,069 of CM075669.1, forward strand.
CTGTTGATGTTGTATACGGTCTTTCTTGAATGTTGATGTTTGTTTGGAATTTCGGCAGCATTTTGTATTGGTCCCCGAGTACACAGAGATACGTGCGGTATAAAACACCGCACGCAAACATACACCCGAAGACAATACGAAACACCATAACCGAAATTACAAATGAACATCAACGACACAAGATAGACCATATGCAACATTGATGGGTTAGGCCCTACTAGTTACAAATTCATCCCAAACTGTCCAACTAGGACAATTCAAGATCCAACACAACACGGTATGTCGGCCGGTTATCTCGAATCTTGAATGGGAACCTAATGGGTACACACACGACTAAATCCTACATTTTTAAACTTGAGTTAACTTTTTTATGTACCCTAAAACAGGGAGCCCACCAAAGCTTCGGCAGAGTCTCCCCTGTAAACTAGACATTTCCAATTTTTTTACAATGCCCTGTTACACACAGAAGATTTTCCAGTACAGTTCAATATATGTGTTATGGATTGTATATGAATTTGATGGAGGTAATCACCACAACCTAGTGAGCTCTTCTCTCCACTAACAAACAACAACACACATGCATTAAAACATCATGTTATCAGCATACAAAACCAATGCCTAATGAGCTCTACTCTTCACTAACAAACAACAATACACATGCATAATTTTAACACATGTTATCAGCACATATAAGCAATGCCTAATGAGCTCTGCTCTCCACTAACAAACAACAATCAACATGCATACATAATCATCATAGGTTATAGATCACGAGAAAATTAGATTGAGGGGATTACCTGCAAAAGTGACACAACTATAGAGATGAAGTAGAAGACACACGAACAAAGACCACACAGCGTATGGAGCTGCATGGAAAACCATAAAAGGTTGAAGCATCAAATCAACATATACAAGAAATTTATGAAGAGATTCTAATCTCAAGGCAATGCTCCATGAAAAGGAAACCCAATTAAAATCTTATGAATATAATATGAACTTAGGATATGAGCATTAATTTATAAGGGTAAATTTATGAAAAATCAATAAATGTTTCTTAAACTACTGTTGTTGATGAGAAATCATCTTTACTTTCAAAGTTACAAATTGTCACTGAAAGTATGCAGAAGCTATTGGAGAAAAATTCCTTGCTGGAGAAGTCTCTCTCTGATGCAAAGACTGAGCTTGAAGGTTTGAAGGCTAAGTCAACTGACTTGGAAGAATTCTGTAGGTTGCTAAATGATGAGAAGTATAACCTTTTAAATGAAATAAGCGATCTAGTATCTCAGTTGGAGAGTGTTGAGGCAAAATTAAGCAACCTGGAAAAGATGTTTACAAAATTGGAAGAAAAATATGCTGATGTACAAGAAACCACAGACAACAAGTAGAAGAACTTTGTGCTCCAATTTTGGTGCAAAAACAGAAGCATGCCAATCATAAACACTCTAGTGAAGCCCGACTCATATGTAACATCCCTGATCTGTTAGTAAAATTATGATGAGCGAAAAATATTAATAATTGTTTTAAAGATTTATTTGATATTTTTATGAATTATTAGGCAATTATAAATAATTAACTAGTGTGGAAATAAATAAATTTATTGATTGATTAATTACAAAAAGGTTAAATAAGATGAAATTAGAAGGAGGTAAAAGTTTAATTAAAACTTTCAAAGAAATGGGCAAAAGACAGTTTTACCCCTGAGTCTTAAATAATAAGGATTTGCTTTCTTCTTCCTCATTATCCACGTGAGCCTTCTTCTTCTTCTCCTTCTCTTCCTCTTCTCCTCCTTCACTGTCGAGAGTTGCATGCTCCAAGGGAAGACTCTGTTCGCGTCAAAACTTTGAAATAACCCCATTTCTGAGATCGTGACTTCGAGGTGAGTACAATGGACCTATTAGAGTTGAGTTATGTCTTCCCTCTTCACTTTCTCTCTCTAGCCGATGGACATGCATGGTGGGAGAAGCTTCTATTTTCCACTCCTCCACCGCATGGGAGTTTGAAAATGGTATTTAGAACAATTAGAGCAGTATAATGTTAATGGGTTTTGCGTTCGACCTCTGTAGGTAGCCAAACGAATGTCGGAGGACCGAGTGACAAAGCGGGTGTTGAATTCAGAGGTGGAACCTTGAGCCCAGCACTTAGAGGACACAATCGGCATCAAGAACAAATCGTTGAAGCTTGGAATCGAGGTAAGGGGGGTGTTCGGGTTGTAATTAATTAGAATAGGAGCGTATTTTGGGTTCGGGTCACCGAACTAAGTATTAAAACGGTAAGAAAGATTATGGATAATAATTGCATATGAATAGTGTTTGGTTTATGATGAGTGTGAGATTAAAGTGTTTTGCATGGTGATGATTCGATGTGTATAGTGACGTTGTGATGACGGGCTTGACAAGTAGGTCGCCCAGTGGCAATGTGATGGCGGGCTTGACAAGTAGGTCACCCATTTGATGAGTGTGTGCTGTTATTGATGGCCATTTGTTATATAATATGATGAATGTGAATGATATATGTATGATTATGTGGTGTGGGACAGCCGACGGTATGTATAGCCCCTTATTTCCAGTTCCCGTGGTTTTTGTGCCCAGTTGAGCTACCCAATGGTCAAGTAGGACCCAGTGGTTGAGGTGGAGACTAAAGCAGGACTCGGTGAACCAAGTAGGGTTCACGGGGTGTCAAGTAGGACCCCCAGCTGAAGGCCGATCCTTTAGAATCCGGATACTAGGCGTCGATTTTGTGTGAGAGTCAGTGGTGATAATTGATGAATTATTAGTATTATGTGATGGTGTATTTACCTAATTATATTTGCCGAGTGTGACTTGCTATATTCACCGAGTATGATTTTCTATATTCGCCGAGTGTGATTTGCTATATTTGCCGAGTGTGATTTGCTATATTTGCCAAGTGTGATTTGCTATATTTGCCGAGTGTGATTTGCTATATTTACCGAGTGTGATTTGCAATTTATGGATAAAGCAGTCGGACGGAGTTTATATACACGTATTTTGTTATTAAATTTCCGTTCTAGATTAATTATGATGCCAAACACTCACCCTTGCTGTGGCTTTCTTTTAATTTAGTAACCAGTGACAGGGAAGAGGTCGGAGCCGTGGAGGTGCGCCAAGCGGAGGATTGATGCCAAGGAACCGAGTGATTATGAAATGAATTATGTGTGTAATGCATAATGAGTTTTCCGTGTATGTGATGATATATTATGTTGCTTGTGTGTTGAACTAATTTAGAATTGGTATGTTGATTAATCGGATATGAATTCATGGTGCTGAAGTAGTATGGTATTGATGTTAATGTGGTCGGTGTTGATTTTATGAGTAGATATAGATATATATATATATTGGCACGGAGCCAATGGTAGGTGTATATGATAAATTGCTATGGGCAGGTTTTGTGAATAAGTGTGGGTCATGAATGATGAAAATGGGATGAATTGTGTCTGCTGTAGTATAGTTGATTACCAGACGAATCTCGCCCGAGCGGATTCAGTCTTGTCCAAGCGAGGGCCAGGGAAATTGATTCTGTGCCTATTTCGCTCAAGTGAGTATCCCTCGCTCCCTTCCGAGTGAAGGTTAGAAGGTTTCCGAGTGAGGTATACCCGAGAGAACCTTTTCCGAGTGAAGGAAGGTTAAGAGGTTCCGAGTGAGATATGACCGAGTGGACCCATTTCTGAGTAAAAACCGAATTGTTAATCTTCCTGTAAGTCTCGTAGTTCGCTCAGGTGTAAAATGTAGAATTCGCCCAAGCGAGTTGGAACTTGCCTAAGCGACCTTCACGAGTTTCGCCTAAGCGAATCAGGGTCTCGCTCAGGCGAATTACCCTGTCTTCATTTTCTTCTTCCGCTGATTCTAAATAATTCCATTTTATTATTTAATTTATTTGCTATCTTTTATTATTCTGAGTATGCTTAAGGAAAATAAATGTTGTTTTACATTAGGATCTAATTAATTATCAATAAACGTGAAAAATTTATTGTGAAAAATAATTAAACAGATGTAAATAAATGTGAAATTGACGTAGGATGTCACAGGTGGTATCAGAGCGGTTCTTTCTAGAGTTGGGTACATGGGTGAACCCAATAATTTGTGAGTCCTATACTAGACTATTTTTGCATTCTATTGCATTGTGCTTATGGCTGTTTGTGTAGCTTGGCATCATTCCCTTGGCACTCCGGCGGCGTTGTATTTTATATATGTGAGGTAAATATCCGACTCCCTGGTGGATCATTGGTTATTAATGGTGATGTGTTTCTTTATTGTAGAATTACATTATGGCTGAGGGAACTAGTTCTGGTGGAGGAGATGACTTCTTCTCAAAACTTTCCCAATTGATGAGTAGGACTGAATCTGGTCCCACTCTTGACAAATTCCTGAAAAGGAATCCCCTTGCTTATAAGGGAGGGCAGGACTATAACGGAGCGCATGTTTGGATACGGGAGATGGAACAAGCTTTTGAGTATTTTGAGTGCTCGGAGGAGCAGAAAGTGCAGTTTGTAACTTATCAGCTGCAGGACGAGGCTAGGATATGGTGGTCTAGGACCAAGGTGCAAATGAATGCAGCAAGTGAACCGCTAGTGTGGGCAAATTTCCGTAGGAGGTTTCTCATCAAATACTTTCCTGATAATTACAAAATTTGTAAGGAGATAGAGTTTCTGATGCTAGAACAAGGCAGAATGTTAGTGGCCGAGTATACTACCAAGTTTGATGAGTTGTGTGACTTCTATCACCCTTTCTCTTTGGAAGGAACCGAGGGTAGTAAATGTGCTAAGTATGAAGCCGAGTTATGAATTGAACTCCACAGTGTGATTGTGCCTATGGAGATTCGAGATTATCCGACTTTGGTGAATAAGGCTAGGCTGACTGAGGAAGTACAACTACAGAGAGCGTTTCAACCAAAAGATAAGAGGCCGTTGAAGGCAAGAGGATTCAGCTTTAAGAAAATGGGTCAGTTCTTTCGTGGTGGCGAGTCTTCCGCTATGTCTTCTTCCTCTTCTGGTCGGGGTTCTACTGGCCATTCGAGTAGTCAGTCGGGTAGCCGTGCATGCTATAATTGTGGCCAGGAGGGCCATATTGCGAAACATTGTCCGGCTAGTCAGATTGTGTGTTTCCAATGTGGACAACCGGGGCACCTTAGGCCCGACTGCCCACAGAGGCAGCAACTGAGTGGACATGGTAACCGAGCCAATACTTCTGGGACTCGTGGTGCTAATTTTCCGAGAGGAGGTAGAAGCGGTGGTGGTCGTGGAGGCCAACACTCGGGGAGGTCTGATGCTCAATCCAGTGGCGCTCAAAATGTTATGGTCGGGCGAGTATTTGCCTTTAATGCTTCTGAAATTGCAAGGACCGACAGCTTGGTGCAGGGTAAGTGCCTTATTCATGGCTACCTCGTAAATGTAATTTATGATTCGGGTGCGACCCATTCTTTTATCTCTGAGAGTTGTGTATAACGGCTTGGTTTGTCGGTTGTGTTAATGGAGAATGCTTTTAGTGTCTCCACTCCTACTGGCTCCACTTTCCGAGCAACCACTATGTGTGGGGAATTGCCAATGCAAGTTGAAGATCGTACCTTTCTGGTGAATCTGATTTGTATGCCATTGAAGAACCTAGATATTATTTTAGGTCTCGATTGGTTGGCTGCTAACCATGTTATGGTGGACTGCTATCAGAAGACCATCGTTTTCTCCCAGGAACTCGACACAAAGAACGTGGTGAGTGACGTCTCCGTAACTTATGTTATTCTATTTACTTTGAAAGGACGATATAATCTTATGCCCAGTGATATTCTGGTAGTGTGTAATTTCCCTGATATATTTCCAGAAGAAATTCCAAAGTTGCCTCCCAGTCGGGAGATTGATTTTTCCATTGATTTGATTCCCGGGGCCGAACCTGTGTCCCGTGCGCCTTATAGGATGTCTTCGGTAGAATTGACTGAAGTGAAGAAACAAGTGAACGAGATGTTAGAGAAGGGGTTTATCCGACCGAGTGCTTCATCATGGGGCGCTCTGGTACTATTGGTGAAAAAAAAGGACGGTAGTATGCGGATGTGTATCGACTACCGACAGTTGAATAAGTTAACGATTAAGAATAAATATCCTTTGCCACGAATCGATGATTTGTTGGATCAGTTGCGAGGCGCTGTAGTATTTTCCAAGATCGACTTGAGGTCAGGATATCACCAAATAAGAGTGAAGTCGGAAGATATTCCAAAGATGGCGTTCCGGACTCGATATGGACACTTTGAGTATGTTGTAATGCCCTTTGGAGTGACAAATGCTCCTGCCATCTTTATGGACTTCATGAACTAGATCTTTCAGCCATATTTGGATCAATTTGTGGTAGTATTCATCGATGATATATTGGTGTATTCGAAGTCGGTTGAGGAACATGCACAACATCTTCAAGTTGTTCTGTAGATATTACGTGAGAAAAGGTTGTATGCTAAGTTATCTAAATGTGATTTCTGGGAAGGAAGTGTACAATTCTTGGGGCATGTGATTTCCTGAGAGGGCGTATCTGTTGATCCATCCAAGATTGAAGCAGTTATGGCTTGGGAAAGGCCTAGGTCGGTGACTGAAATTAGGAGTTTTCTCGGATTGGCTGGGTATTATTGTCGCTTTATTGCAGGATTTTCTCGTATTGCGCTTCCTTTGACTCGGTTGACGAGAAAGGAGAGTCGATTTGTATGGTCGGACAAGTGTGAATTGAGTTTCCAAACTCTTAAGCGGTGTTTGACTACTGCCCCTGTACTTGCACTACCTGATGTGACGAAGGAATTTATGGTGTATTGTGATGCATCTAAGTTTAGTTTGGGATGTGTGCTGATGTAAGATGACCAAGTGATTGCCTATGCTTCAAGGCAATTGAGACCGCATGAACAGAATTACCCGACTCATGACCTTGAACTTGCGGCGGTAGTATTTGTATTGACGCCATTATTTATATAGGTCTCGCTTTGTGGTATTTAGTGACCACAAGAGCTTGAAATACTTATTTGATTAGAAGGAATTAAACATGAGACAAAGGAGATGGGTGGAGTACCTGAAGGATTATGATTTCGATTTGAGGTACCATCCTGGTAAGGCAAATATTATGGTCGATGCTCTGAGTAGAAAAGTATTACATGCAGCTTTCTTGATGGGCAAGGAGCAAGAATTGTTGGAAAGCTTTCGTGATATAACATTAGGGTTGTTATGAACACTCCGAATCAAATGATAGTCAGGATGCTGAAGATCTCCAATGAATTTTTGGAATCTTTAGCTGTGGCCCAAAAGGACGATGAAGAGTTACTAGAACTGCTTGACACTCAAGCAAGAGGTAAAGATATGGAATTAACCAAAGGTAACGATGGAATTTGGAGATTCTGAGACCGAGTGGTGGTGCCTGCAAAAGGTGATTTCAGGCAAGCCATGTTAGCTGAAGCACATAGGAGTTCTTTAAGCATTCATCCCAGTGTTACAAAAATGTACCACGATTTGAAGAAAGAATTCTGGTGGTCGGGAATGAAGAAAGCAATAACTGAATATGTGAAGTCTTGTGTGATATGTCAGAAATGTAAGGTTGAACACCAGAGACCCCCTGGATTGCTCCAACCACCGGAGATTCCAATTTGGAAGTGGGAGAGTGTTACTATGGATTTCGTATCAGGGTTACCTCATACCCAATCCGGGTGTAATGCAATCTGGGTGATTGTAGACCGATTAACCAAGAGTGCTCACTTCTTGGCTATGAACATGAAATGGTCATTGGACCGACTGGCTAGGTTGTACATTACGGAGATTGTACGGTTGCATGGCATACCTTCAAGTATCATTTCCGATCGTGATCCTTGATTTACTTCCAGATTTTGGGGAAGTCTGCAACAGGAATTGGGTAGTGAACTAAGACTGAGTTCAGCTTATCATCCTCAGACTGATGGTCAGTCCGAGCGTACAATTCAGACTTTAGAGGATATTCTTAGAGCTTGTGTATTGGAGCAAGGTGGTTCATGGGAAAGATACTTGCCATTGGTGGAGTTTGCATATAACAACAGTTACCACAGTAGCATTGGGATGGCTCCATATGAAGCTTTGTATGGTAGAAGGTGTCGTACACCTTTATGTTGGAATAAAAATGGCGATGCCATTCATTTGGGACCCGAGTTAATCCAAGAAATGAATGAACAAGTTGCTTTGATTCAAGAGAAAATGAAGATTGCCCAAGACCGACAGAAAAGTTACTATGACAATCGGCATAGACCACTTAAGTTTCAGGCGGGAGACTGGGTATTTCTGAAGGTTTCACCGACCAAAGGTGTAGGTCGGATATTGAAGAGTCATAAGCTTAACCCGAGATACATCGGGCCATATCAGATTTTGGAGAGGATCAGTGATGTTGCTTACCGATTGGATCTTCCCCAATCGTTAACTAATATCCATAATGTATTTCACGTATCACAACTCCGAGCGTACATTCCGTGTGATTCCATGATTGTGCTGGAAGATTCTATTGAATTGAAGGAGGACCTGACGGTGGAAGTTACACCTATCGGTATTAAAGAATACCAGACTAAACGGTTAAGAAACAAGGAAGTACCATTGGTAAAGGTGAAGTGGCAAAATTTAAATGGGATAACCTACACGTGGGAGTTGGAATCAGACATAAGGCGGGTGTACCCCGATCTTTTTCAATAAGGTGCGTTGATTTCGGGGATGAAATCCCTTTTTAGGAGGGGTGGATGTAACATCCCTAATCTTTTAGTAAAATTATGATGAGCAGAAAATATTAATAATTGTTTTAGAGATTTATTTGATATTTTTATGAATTATTAGGCAATTATAAATAATTAACTAGTGTGGAAATAAATAAATTTATTGATTGATTAATTATAAAAAGGTTAAATAAGATGAAATTAGAAGGAGGTAAAAGTTTAATTAAAACTTTCAAAGAAATGGGGAAAAGACAGTTTTACCCCTGAGTCTTAAATAATAAGGATTTCCTTTCTTCTTCCTCATTATCCACGCAAGCCTTCTTCTTCTTCTCCTTCTCTTCCTCTTCTCCTCCCTCACTGTCGAGAGTTGCATGCTCCAAGGGAAGACTCTGTTCACGTTAAAACTTCAAAATAACCCCATTTCTAAGATCGTGACTTCGAGGTGAGTACAATGGACCCATTAGAGTTGAGTTATGTCTTCCCTCTTCACTTTCTCTCTCTAGCCGATGGACATGCATAGTGGGAGAAGCTTCTGTTTTCCACTCCTCCAGTGCATGGGAGCTTGAAAATGGTATTTAGAACAATTAGAGTAGTATAATGTTAATGGGTTTTGTGTTCGACCTCCGTAGGTAGCCAAACAAACGTCGGAGGACCCAGTGACGAAGCGGGTGTTGAATTCAGAGGTGGAACCTTGAGCCCAACACTTAGAGGACGCAATCGGCATCAAGAACAAATTGTTGAAGCTTGGAATCGAGGTAAGAGGGGTGTTTGGGTTGTAATTAATTAGAATAGGAGCGTATTTTGGGTTCAGGTCACCGAACTAAGTATTAAAATGGTAAGAAAGATTGTGGATAATAATTGCATGTGAATTGTGTACGGTTTATGATGAGTGTGAGATTAAAGTGTTTTACATGGTGATGATTTGATGTGTATAGCGGCGTTGTGATGACGGGCTTGGCAAGTAGGTCGCCCAGTGGAAATGTGATGGCGGGCTTGACAAGTAGGTCGCCCATTTGATGAGTATGTGTTGTTGTTGATGGCCACTTGTTATATAATATGATGAATGTGAATGATATATGTATGATTATATGGTGTGGGACAGCCGACGGTATATATAGCCCCTTGTTTTCGGCTCCCATGGTTTTTAACCCCAGTTGAGCTACCCAGTGGTCAAGTAGGACCCAGTGGTTGAGGTGGAGAGTCAAGCAGGACTCGGTGAACCAAGCAGGGTTCACGGGGTGTCAAGTAGGACCCCCAGCTGAAGGCCGATCCTTTAGTATCCGGATACTAGGCGTCGATTTTGTGTGAGAGTCAGTGGTGATAATTGATGAATTATTAGTATTGTTAGATGGTGTATGTACCTAATTATATTTGCCGAGTGTGACTTGCTATATTCGCCGAGTGTGATTTACTATATTCGCCGAGTGTGATTTGCTATATTTGCCGAGTGTGATTTGCTATATTTGCCGAGTGTGATTTGCAATTTGTGGATAAAGCAGTCGGACGGAGTTTATATACACGTACTTTGTTATTAAATTTCCGTTCTAGATTAATTATGATGCCAAACACTCACCCTTGCTGTGGCTTTCTTTCAATTTAGTAACCAGTGACAGGGAAGAGGTCGGAGCCGTGGAGGTGCGCCAAGCGGAGGATTGATGCCAAAGAACCGAGTGATTATAAAATGAATTATGTGTGTAATGCATAATGAGTTTTCTGTGTATGTGATGATATATTATGTTGCTTGTGTGTTGAACTAATTTAGAATTGGTATGTTGATTAATCGGATATGAATTCATGGTGCTGAAGTAGTATGGTATTGATGTTAATATGGTCGGTGTTGATTTTATGAGTAGATATATATATATTGGCATGGAGCCAATAGTAGGTGTCTATGATAAATTACTATGGGTAGGTTTTGTGAATAAGTGTGGGTCATGAATGATGAAAACGGGATGAATTGTGTCTACTGTAGTATAGTTAATTACCGAACGAATCTCGCCTGAGCGGATTCAGTCTTGTCCGAGCGAGGGCTGGGGAAATTGATTCTGTGCCTATTTCGCTCAAGCGAGTATCCCTCACTCCCTTCTGAGTGAAGGTTAGAAGGTTTCCGAGTGAGGTATACCCGAGAGAACCTTTTCCGAGTGAAGGAAGGTTAAGAGGTTCCGAGTGAGATATGACCGAGTGGACCCATTTCCGAGTAAAAATTGAATTGTTAATTTTCCTTGTAAGTCTTGTAGTTTGCTCAGGTGTAAAATGTAGAATTCGCCCAAGTGAGTCGAAACTCGCCTAAGCGACCTTCACGGGTTTCGCCTAAGCAAATCAGGGTCTCGCTCAGGTGAATGACCCTGTCTTCATTTTCTTCTTCTGCTGATTCTAAATAATTCCATTTTATTATTTAATTTATTTGCTATCGTTTATTATTCCGAGTGTGCTTAAGGAAAGCAAATGTTGTTTTACATTAGGATCTAATTAACTATCAATAAACGTGAAAAATTTATTATGAAAAATAATTAAACGAATGTAAATAAATGTGAAATTGACGTAGGACGTCACATCATAAATCTGGAGAATCTTATTCATGTATTACACGAAGAACTGTGGTCGAGGAAGATAGTATGAATGTTGAGCATTGGCATGAAGAATTTTAAAGTTTTATAATTGTTAAACTAATAATGAAGAGTGATTATAAACACTAAAGAAAGTATAATATAAAAGTAATAATGTAAGGAAATATAGTATGAGTTGAAAAGAAAAAAGAATTTTAAAATTCTTTTTCAACATGTATCATTTGAAATTTCTCTCATTTATACTAAAAATTGTCAAGTTGGAATTCTAAAATAATCTTAAAATTCTTTCTTGTCATTAAAAACATTGTCAATTTCACAATTCCCCAAAACTCTAAAAATTCTCTATCCAAACACAACTTAAATAATTTAAGAGTGTCTAAATACTTCTTTCCTCACTTCAGAAAAGTTGTTTTGATTCGGTACGACTAAGTCATATTATGGTTCTTGGTGTATGAAAGGCTCCAAATCATTTCCTCAACTTAACTTATCAAAAGAATACTAAAACACCAAAAATGGACATTTTATTTTTACTAGATATTTGTGGAAGCAATTATTAGTTGCAGCTAAATTATTATTAACATGCTATTTGCGTTCATGCAGGGACCTTTCTTACAACACTGGTTTGACAGGAACAATTCCACAAGAAATAGGGAATTTGAAAAAGCTAAAATCCCTATAAAAATGATTTGAATTCAAACAGAATTTCTTTGATCGAGTTCTTGCTATATAATGTATTTTTTTACCTTCTCTTTTTAACTGTTGTCCAGAGCATTGGTTGGTTGTGGTTTCTCTGGTCCTATTCCAGATTCAATAGGATCTTTAAAGCAGCTGACCTTTCTATAAGGATTCTATCTTAACAATTCTGTTACTTCATTTATGAGGGTTCTACACTTATAAAAGTTAATAGAGTCCTAGCTATTCCAATTTCACAAATGATGATTCTTCATATAAAATATCCATTGAAGAGTTCAGTTAACCACTATGATATTTTAGACATATAATTTACTAATGAGTATAAAATTAGTTTTCATAAAATTGAATTTGAAGTCGAACCATTGAAATATAGGACTAAATTAGATTCTCTTGAAACTTATGAAAAATTCATTGTTGTTAGCTATTAACCCCATCTTATACTCTTTTTACCAGGCTTTTCGACAGCAATCAACTGTAGGGTACTATTCCTAGTAGCATTAGTCTTGTGAGCACATTGGAGGTGATGTAAGTATATTGCCTTTAGTGTGACTGTGAAGTGATTATGTTCATAGAATTAGGCTATTTATGAATTAATAATATGGATTTTCTATCAATTGAACATTTTCTCTTGACCACAGGCGCTTTGATAGGAATAAATTAAGTGGGGGACTACCTTTGAAGTTCAAGAATCTCAGAAAGCTTAGTGAGCTATTATAGGGGTGAACTATTAGCAAAGCTAAATAGGCTCACCCAAGGCTCCAAATGTGTAGAAGATTACTATAAAGCCTTAGAGATAGCCATGATTAGAGCCAATCTAGAAGAGGATGAGGAAACCCTAATGCATAGGTTCTTACATGGGCTTAATAGGAACATCAAAAATAGGGTGGAACTTCTTCCACATGTGGATATAGAAGAGTTACTCCACCAATGCACCAAAGTAGAAAACCAATTTAAGGAAAGAGAAGCCTATAGTGGGGATAACAATAGAGCCTATAAGTCAAAATGGGTAGAAAATAAGGGTAAGTTTGAGAGAAACCCTAAAGAGAGAGAAGTGGGCGCTTCCTCCTCTAAACCCCAAAGTGAGTTACACAAAAATGGCAAAGTCTTTCGCAATCAACATGATAAGCATGAACCATCATCAAAACCACAATCCTCTAGATCTTCTTCCATAAAATGTTTTAAGTGCCTTGGAAGAGGACACATTGCTTCAGACTGTCCAACAAAAAGAACAATGATTTTAAAAACCAATAGAACCTACTCAAGTCAATCAGAGTCTAATTCTGATTCTCACTATTCAAGTGATGACTCTAGTAGTGATTCCAGTGACAGTGAGCATATTTTAGGGGATGATGGTGAGTTGTACATGATTAGAAGGTTGCTTGGTAGTCATGTAAAACTCGATGACACAACACAAAGAGAGAACATCTTTTATACAAGATGTTACATTAATGACAAATTATGTTCTCTCATTGTGGATAGTGGGAGTTGTGCAAATGTTGCAAGCCAAAGACTAGTCAAAAAGATGGGATTAGAACTTATAGACCATCCAAGTCCCTATAAATTACAATGGTTAAATGAAAAAGGGGAAATGGTAGTCAATAAGCAAGTCCTAATCAATTTCACCATAGGCACATATAGAGATGAAGTCAAATGTGATGTAGTACCTATGGAAGCAACTCATATACTATTAGGAAGGCCTTGGCAATTTGATAGGAAGGTCCTTCATGAGGGGTTCACTAACACCCTCACATTTAAACTAGATGGTAAGAAGATAGTATTACATCCCCTAACTCCACAACAAGTAGCCAAAGACCAAATCCAAATGAAAGCTAAGAGAGAAAAAGAGTTAGGATCTTCTTCCCATGTGAGTTTAGAAAAACCAAAGAAAAACAAAAAAGACAATAAAGGGAAAGGAGTTGTTGTCTATAATGACTCCCAACCTAATCTCTTTGCAAATAAATATGATGTGAAACATGCCATGTTTTCACAAAAGCATTGCTTAATCATATATCCAAAAGATATCCCTAACACTTCCTTGTGTTCAATGGGCACTTCTCCTCCCCCCTTGCCCAAAGGGATCCAAAATATCTTGCAAGAATTTAACGACCTCTTCCCAAAAGACATTCCAAAAGGGTTACCTCCTATTAGGGGAATTGAGCATCAAATAGACCTTATACCTGGGGCTAGTTTGCCAAATAGACCTGCCTATAGATGCAACCCTAAGGAAAGTTTAGAAATAGAAAAACAAGTGAATGAACTACTTTCCAAAGGTTGGATTAGAGAAAGTTTAAGCCCTTGCGCATTACCGGTTTTACTTGTACCCAAGAAAGATGGTTCATGGAGAATGTATACGGATTGTCGAGCCATTAATAACATCACCATCAAGTATAGGCATCCCATACCTAGGCTTGATGACATGTTAGATGAGCTTAGTGGATCTACAATCTTCTCCAAGATTGATCTTAAAAGTGGCTACCACCAAATTAGAATAAAAGAAGGAGACAAATGGAAAGCCGCTTTTAAAACCAAACTTGGCCTTTATGAGTGGTTAGTCATGCCTTTCGGCCTAACTAATGCACCAAGTACCTTTATGAGACTTATGAACCATGTTTTAAGGGATTTCATAGGTCATTTTGTTGTGGTATACTTTGATGACATTCTTGTGTACTCAAAGTCCATGACCTCTCATCTAATCCACCTAAGACAAGTTATGCTTGCCTTGAGAACAAACAATCTTTATGCTAACTTTGAAAAATGTTCTTTTGGCATGGATACCATTGTCTTTCTTGGTTTTGTAGTTAGTTCTAGAGGTGTTGAGGTAGATCACTCTAAGGTTAAGGCAATCCAAGATTGGCCTACACCTAAAAATATGAGTGAAGTAAGAAGTTTCCATGGTCTCGCAAGTTTCTATAGGAGATTTGTGAAAGATTTTTCAACCCTAGCCTCCCCTTTAAATGAGTTGGTTAAAAAGAATGTTTCTTTTATGTGGGGGCCTAGGCAAGAAAAAGCCTTTCAAGATCTCAAAGATAGACTCACTCATGCTCTAATTTTAAAACTTCCAAATTTTTCTAAAACCTTTGAGCTTGAGTGTGACGCATCTAATGTGGGCATAGGAGCTGTGCTTTTACAAGAAGGTCACCCCATAGCTTTCTTTAGTGAAAAACTTAATGGGGCCACTATTAACTATCCCACATACGATAAGGAATTTTATGCCTTAATTAGAGCCCTACAAACTTGGGAGCACTACTTAATCCTAAAAGAGTTTGTGATACATAGTGATCACCAATCTTTGAAATTCATCAAAGGGCAACATAAGTTAAACAAAAGGCATGCTAAGTGGGTTGAGTATTTGGAACAATTTCCTTATGTCATCAAGTATAAGAATGGCAAAACCAATACTGTGGCTGATGCTTTATCTAGAAGGCATTCTTTACTCACCTCTCTAGGAGCCAAAGTTATTGGGCTTGATGAAATTAGGTCTTTGTACCCAAATGATTTTGATTTTTCAAAAATCTTTAACTCATCTTCCACTTCTACATCTCATAAGGGCTTCTACATTTTAGATGGCTATCTTTTTAAAGCCAATAGACTTTGTATTCCACGAAGCTCTTTAAGAGATCTCCTACTTAGAGAGAGTCATGAGGGAGGACTCATGGGTCATTTTGGTAGAGATAAAACTTTGTCTATCTTACATGAACACTTTTATTGGCCCAAAATGAAAAAGGATGTTCAAAAACATTGCTCTAGGTGTATTGTTTGTAGAAAGGCTAAATCAAAACTTTCACCTAGTGGTTTATATACTCCCTTGCCAACACCTAGTGCACCTTGGATTGATATATCAATGGACTTTGTGTTAGGCCTGCCTAAGACCCAAAGGGGAATGGATTCTATCTTTGTGGTTGTGGATAGGTTTAGCAAGATGGCTCACTTCATCCCTTGCCATAAGGTTGATGATGCTAGTCATATTGCTAAGATCTTCTTTAAAGAGGTTGTGCGATTACATGGTGTACCCAAAACCATTGTTTCTGATAGGGACACCAAATTCCTAAGCCATTTTTGGAAAACTCTTTGGTCAAGGCTAGGAACACAACTCCTCTTTTCCACAACTTGTCATCCTCAAACGGATAGCCAAACAGAGGTAGTAAACAGGACCCTCTCACAACTTCTTAGGGTCTTAGTACACAAAAATGTAAAATCTTGGGATGAGTGTTTACCTCACATTGAGTTTGCATATAATAGAGTACAACACTCCACAACCAAGCATAGTCCATTTGAGGTTGTATATGGTTTTAACCCTCTCACACCCTTGGACCTTTTGCCCATTGAGGTTTCTGATTCTGTCCTTCATATGGATGGAGAGGCAAAGGCCCAATTTATCAAAGATTTTCATGAGAAGGTTAGACACCAAATACAAACTAAAAATGAACATTATGCTCGTTGTGTAAATAAACAAAGAAAGGAGATCACCTTTGAGGTTGGAGATTGGGTATGGTTACACCTTCGAAAGGAACGCTTTCCCAATTTGAGAAAATCCAAACTCAACCCTAGAGGTGATGGACCTTTTCAAATTCTCAAGAAAATAAATAATAATGCTTATGTCCTAGATCTACCAGGAGATTATGGTGTGAGTGCTTCTTTTAATATAACTGATTTGTCTCCCTTTGATATAGATGATGAGGATGATGCCTTTGATTTGAGGACAAATCCTTTTGAGGAGGGGGAGCATAATGAGGACATACCCAAGGAAGACCCTCACACTACATTGGAGAAAGGACTTGAAGCATATAGAGGTCCCCTCACAAGGGCAAAGACCAAACGGGCCAAAGAGAGCATCCATAAAGCCCTTTTCTCTTTTCTCTCTTCTAGTGGGCCTAAGCCCAATAAAGAACCTATGAGGACCTATATGTACTTTACTTGTAATATACTTTCTAAATAGTTTCTCTAGGCTTATAGGATAGCTTTGGGCCTTACAAGGTCAAATGGGCCACTTTTGGGCCTTGTACTTTCCCTTTTGGGCCATGTATAGGCCATTTGCTCATCTTTTCTCTTAATGGGCCTTGGAGTCATGATCAAGCCCATTCTTCTAGTCCTTGGCCGAAATCCTCTATGGCCTATATAAGGGCTTCTCCTTTTGTAATCAAGAACCATTAATCCATTTGTAAAATTTGAGAGCACTTAAGTGTTTCCTAGTGAGAGATTCTCCTCCTTCTCTCTAGAATTTGAGAGCTCTCTCAAGCTCTTATCCAAGGGGTTTCTCCCTCCCTTGGTGGTGAGTGGAGTTATCTTCCTCCTCCTTAGGAAGTGGCCTCCAACCTTTCCTTCTCCTCTTTTCCAAACCTTCCTCCATTGTCCACCTTCTCTCCTTCCATTTCCACTTTCCTTTCCTTTGTTTTTGGTGACATCATCTTCTAGTTTCTTAGGCTTTAGTTTCAGTTTCCCTTGCATTCAAGAAGAAGTTCTCAAGCTCCCATTAAAGGAAGATAGAAGAAAGATCCCTAGATCCAACCCTCTTCAAGAAAGTGCATGAAGAGCCTACATCATATGAGAAAACTAAGAAACATGCTCTATTATTATAAGCTTTATATTTTAATGAATAACTTCAATAGCTATTTAGCTATTTAGCTCACAATAACTTCAACAGCTCTCTGCCGGATCTAACTGGAATAAATAGTCTCACTTATGTGTATTTTGTAAAATATTAATGCTCTATTATATTTATTAATTGTAACTAATGCTTGGACTTTGGATAAAGTTTGAATTTTAATCATACGTCTTTAATACATGCTTACGACAATGTTTTCTCTCCACGCACATTATTATGCAACAACAAACTTGCAAAACATAGGTATTCATGCATAATACAATGATTTTGATTTGCATATTTTGATGGAAAACTATATGCAGGGATCTGAGCAACAATAGTTTCAATTCTTATGATATTCCTTCATGGGTTTCAAGTCTGCCAGAGCTAAAATAGCGTATGTTGTTCCTTCTCGTTACTTATTACCTGTCCCTATTTCTCTCTTACACTCTCCTTGCTATCTCTAAGCAATTTGTATTTACATTAATACTCTTTCATGCTACTGTACTCCGTAATACATACCTAGTACCTAACCACTTTCAGTTTTGGATAACAAAGGTACAGGTACAAGAAAGGAGAATACACATTACTCTCTCTAGTTCTATTTAAGTCACTTTTAATCCAATTATCAAAAATAAGAAATGGTAATAAAGTCATGAAGTGTATGTCAAAATACAATTGTTTTCCAAAATATAATTGTTTTCAAACTATATTTTTATATATCCAACAAACTCTACTAGTATCCTACTAGTATCCACACTCATCTCTATACCTCACCTTTTGCCCATCCTTCATCCTCCTCTCTCTATCCAAACCTGCAAATGAGATCCATTTCATTCCACTACAACATTCCCCTCCTTCATATACCCTCACAGACTTCAAACTAGGACCATTATATCATATCCATTATCCTACCCCTAAATCTTTCAATATCCTAAACATACTGATATGTTTAACATTTGTTAAGCTAAGCAAGTTTTTTCAAAAACAATCTTAGTTTAAGTTGGAAATATCCACTTCCTTGTGTTCTAACTTTTCACAATATTAAAATCTAATAACTTGTTTAAAGAAATTAAATAGTTATAGTTAAAAGTGTGATATTTAACAGAGATCTGACAAGCAAAAAATGAACTAGAGCTTGCAACAAAATCAGAAGAAAATGAACCTGGGTGTTTTCTTGCTGTGACCGAGGGATGAGTTGAACCAGCTGAACACCACCCTTGAAGGACTGTAGGATGGAGAGTAGTGAGCTTCGGGGAGATCGCGAGAGAAAGAGCGGGTGGAAGAAAGGGAGTAG
Source organism: Clitoria ternatea (assembly GCA_037962975.1). Lineage (NCBI taxonomy): Eukaryota > Viridiplantae > Streptophyta > Magnoliopsida > Fabales > Fabaceae > Clitoria > Clitoria ternatea. Next base: position 188,110,904 of record CM075669.1, read on the forward strand.
CCGCCAATGGAAGCAAGGGGAGCCACCGCCAGAGGAAGGAACACAGGGAGGGAGATAATTGGAGGAAGTCAGAGGAAGGGATGGAGGGAGGAAGGAATTTAGAGGAAGGGACAGAGGAGGGAGGAGGAGGGAAGAGGAATTCAGAAGAAGGGATGGAGGAGGGAGGGAGGAATTTAGAGGAAGGGACAGAGGGAGGGAGTCAGTCGGAGGGAGTCAGGCAAACAGAGGAGGGGGATTGAGAGTTAGGGCAAATGATTAGGGGAGAGGAGCTGGTCGAGTATGAATAAAACATTAGCGACGGCGTAGCACCGTCGGTAACAACCTCACTAAAGTCTAAAACTGGCATACATAGCGACGACAGAACATACATGGTCGCTAACAAAAAATCTTTAGTGACGGTAAAACAATTCCATCCCAAATCCCCTGAATATTAGCAACGGTTTCACCCCCCGTCACTACCTTCCCTGATTAAACTTAAGATTGTGGAGGGAAGACCGAAAATATTAGCGATGACTAACTAACTGTCGCTACAACACATAGCCGTCGCTAACATTTGGTGTAACAAAAAACTTGGAGGGAAATAGAAAAATGATTGAATAAAATCTAGCGACCACACTAGCGATGATGTAGATTATTAGCGACGGTGGCGCCAACAAAAACCCTTGAGGGAAACAAAAAAAAAAAGCGGGAATGAAATCTAGCGACCGCACTAGCGACGAGGTACGTGTAGCGACAGTGTATATGACGGTCGCTAATATGAGGTGGCTGTTTAGGGTTTTTTTGGTGGTGTAGCGATGGACAACTTAGCCACATATAACGATGAACTAATCCGTCGCTACAATTGAACATTTTGGTTTCACATACTATTTTTGTTTACACCAAAGTTATCGACGGATATACCTTCGTAGCTACGATGTTCCCTCCTAAATTTAGTGACGGACATAGTGACGACCTTCTCTATTTTTTATCTAGCGACCACACGTTTCCCGTCGCTATTATGTGCACCAAAAAAAATGTGGAGGGAAACCAAAGAAGAAAAGGAGGGAAACATAGCTACGGTTTCAGTGACGGTGTTGTGTTTGAGCGACGGATAGTGCGATGGGGGTTGCGAAATTTAGCGATGGGATATTGTGGTCGCTGGTGTGGTCACTGTATTTTCTTTAATGGTCCCTTTCTTATTTTTGGTCGCTAATACGGTCACTAATTAGCGATGGAGTCTTGTGGTCTCTAAATTTGGGTAGCTATCAAGTGCTTTTCTAGTTGTGTTAGAGAACGAGCCATAGACTGTACAGTGAATCTTAACACTAAAATGTAATAGTCTCTTCAGCAAATCTCAATGCTAGAAATATAATATGATGTCATGGATATAGATCAGTGTATGGAATACGAATCATAGCACAGATTATTTAATTGACATTATCAGATCAATCAGTTTATTCTCCAATACAATACATTTACAACAAGATAATTTAGCATAACACATTACCACATAACACATACTCGAATTCTCACTTTTTCATCACAAAACAAATATTTAATTGCATAAAGGCTAACCTAATATTTAATTCCTAATTATCCCTAAATTAACAAACCCTTCGTATGTATAAAAACGTACATGAATTCAATAACGTTCTGGTTTTACCTCTGACCAATAGTTTGTTAATTATACAAATTTGAATATATCCACAACGTGTTACACAAGTAATTCAGCTTCTGGGAAGCAATCAGGTTCAAACAACAAATCCTAAAAATATTGAATAATTATTTTAAGTGTCCCTAAGCACGTTATAGGGCATAATTAAGGAATTGACAATGTTTCAGCGAAGAATGATTTACCGAATTATTGATGCATCCCCTCCTTCTAGTTAAAATTTATTAACTTCCAGGACTCCAAAATCGAACCAGGACAGCTCCAAATGCTACACTTAGTTGCTGTCGCATGGAACACACAAAAAATAAGAAAACTTTAGCACTATAAGTGATGCCCCAAGTGAACCGTACATGAGGGAGGAGAAGGAAACCATGCTACTAACCTTTTAAACTTCAAGAACCCACACCCAAGGTCATTAAACCCCAAGAATTGCTACAGGTTCTCACGGTTTGGCCCCATGAAGAGTAAGAAGAAGTTTTCATGCACATGCATAAATGAAACAAAGGGGGAAAACAAAATTCAAGTTTCCATTAACTCACCTCGATCAGGGATTTAAAATGGTAGGCAAGGGTAGTGATGAATCAAGGCAAAGAGGAAGAAAATTGAAGAGTGTGGTACTTGTGATGTTCAGCTCGCGTGAAGTGGGAAAAGAGGGGAGGGTACATGAGAAAGAGATAGACCAGGCCAAGGGAAAAATGAAATAATTAATTTAATTAGATAACTCAATTTTTGTTTTATAAGAATTTAATTTATCAACATATTTGGATTTGTTATCAAATATATTCTTATTTTATTTCCTAATATCCCCATTCCAATCAAATTTAATAATTGTAATAACTAAATTACCAATTTAAAATTTTAGGATGTTACAAAGTCTGTACTCACTCAAAACTTTATTGAATCAAGCTAGTCTGAAGCTACAGACCACGAACAGCTCTCTTACTCTTCGAATATTTGAAAAAGGATCTTTACTTACCAAATCTTAAGCTGTATATACTTTCTCATGTCATTTCTAAAGCTATCATTAAAAGGCGGAAAAGTTAAAATGCATGCTTGCATATATCAAGAAAACTACCTCACATATCTCAAGGTGTCAAAAAAGATAAACTTGTTCAGAACAGATAGCCTAAGGTCAACTGCTATAGAGTGTACTTGTTTTCTCAAAGTGCATAAGTAAAAGGGATCTTTTGTTAAATACTTTTGAAGCAATCCAGTTAAGGAAACTTCTCTGAAGCATGTCTCTACACTCGCTGACAGCACAATCCTGATAGAGACCAATACCCTTCAAGCTGAATTAACAGTTATTTTTCAAGAAGGACTATAAATACAAGAAGTTTTGAATTCAAGAGTGTCTTGCTGCCCATTCTCATTCTTGAACACTCTTTGATCTCTCTTAAGAAACTGAAGTCTGAAAGACTTTTTTTTAAGTTTCTAAGTTCTCGTATTCACTACATAAGTCTTCTTTTTAGTTCTGCTTCCTGCAGACCTTGACTTATACTAGTTTGTAGCTTAGTGTACCTTGTAATCATTTCATATCTTACACTGAGTTATTTGTTTATAACACCAAAAACTCTTTATCACTCACTCTGTAAGATCTGGTGTGTTTGCTAGAGTCTGTTAGCGTTGGTGTGTTTGAAAGAATACTTGGGTCTGTAGCCAGGAGTGGCTCGTTGAAACAATACTTGGGTTTTAAGCTAGAAGTAGCTAGAGTTAAGAATACTTGTTGCACTGGGCTGGTGTAGTATTGTAAAGGTGTTTTACAATAGTGAAAAATCCTTTGGTCTGAATGGATTGGACGTAGCTTCTGCGTTAGAAGTGAACCAGGATAATTCTGTTATATGATTCTCTATTCCCTTTTCTGGTCTATTGAACTATTTATTATTTAAGCTATTTGTACGTTTCTAAAAAAGAATTTAATACTTATTCAACCCTCTTTTAAGTCTAACTCTGTACCATTAATTGGTATCAGAGCTTGTCTTTTTGGGTTGATTACTCTCAGGAGTAGAAAGGATCAAGATCCATGGCCTTATCTTCTCATTATCAGCTTACTACAGAAGGTTCTTCTATGAACATACCATCTGTCTTCTTTGGTGAAGATTACTCTTACAGGAAAGACAAAATGGAAATGTTCATCAAATCCACTTAGTATGAACTATGGGGAATAATCATAAGAGGTGATAATCCAGAACCTACAGACAATTCCAGAAGATAAATGATCCACTGATGACACCAAGAAGATGGAATCAAATTATAAAGCTAGATTTCTTTTAATCTGTTCCTTGAGTAAATCTGAATACAATAAGGTTTACAGTTACAAAACTGTGAAGGAAATCTAGGATGCCTTTCAGCGCAACTATGAAGGAACCTCCAATGCTAAGCTTTCAAAGAAGATTCTTATGACCAAGAAGTATGATAACTTCAAAATAGAGGATCATGAGTCTGTTGACCAGATGTTTGGAAGATTTCAAACTCTCCTCAATGAATTCAAAGCCCTGGGATCCACACCTTCCATTGAAGACATCAATGTGAAACTTCTGGGTTGTCTACCAGAAACGTTTGATGCAAAATGTGCTGCTCTTGAAAAAGGTAAAGATCTTAGCACTCTTACTCTTCATGAACTTCTTGGAGTTCTAAGAGTTCATGAGTTGAAGCTTAGCCAGAAAGAAGTGTTGAAGCCTTTATCTTCCAAGAACATTACCCTGAAGTCTAAAGAGACTACTAGGAGAGGAAAGAAGCCCAAAGTTGAAGAATTAACTAGCTCAGATCTTGCATCTGATGAAGGAGATAAGGATACTAATGAAGAACTTGCCCTTGTCACAAAAAGATTCCATAAACTTCTGAAAAAGAAGAAAGGTGGAGGAGGAAGGTTCAACAGAAAAGAACCTAGAGGTAAAAGTTCATTTAAGTTTAAAACTGACAAATCTGTTATAGAATGTTTTAACTGTAAGAAACTAGGACATATGAAAGCTGAATGTCCTATTCAGAATAAGGACAGAAAAGATAGAAAAGAAAAGAAGAAGTTTTTTAAAAAGCAAAAAAGACTTATCACTTGGGATGATGAAGACTCAACTAGCTATAGTGAGTCTGAAGAGGAAATTGAAACTGCTCAGATTTTCCACATGGCCAAGACTGATTCAGAATTTAAATCATGTTCAGATGAGTTTGAATAAGAGGAGGTAAACCAGTCTAAACTTAAAGAAAACTATGAAGCTCTTTTTTTAGATTTTTCAACTCTTTTGAAAAACTATAAACTATTGAAAAAGAAATAGTCTGAAACAATTTCTTTATATGAAGATATAATATCTGAACTGAAGTAAAAGGATTCAGATCAAGAATTTCTTAGAAGCTTAATAAGAAAGAAAAGATACATCTTGAGGAGATACACAAACTCAAAAAGAAAAATGATTTTCTAAAAACTAAACTCGACAGTTCAGACATTCGCTGTATTTCACAAGATAAGGAAATCAAGTCTCTTCAACAAGAAGTAAACACGCTTACTACAAACCTGGTTAAATTTGTAAATGGAATTGATAACTTGTATAAAATGATGGGAAAATCAAAAGGAAGTTCTAAAAGGCCTAGTCTGGGATATGTTGAAGAATGATTCCAAAGAAAAGAGTTCTCTCTCTATTTCTTTTCAATCTAAGCATAAACATGCTAAGTGAAACTATTGCAAGAAATATGGTCATGTGGTTCAAGACTGCTTAAAAAGAAAAATGCTAACAATACTAACCCTATAGGACCTAAAAAGTTCTGGGTACCGAAGGCAATGATTATTCCTATTTTAGATGTTTTTAAGGACAAAAGCAAAGCAACACTTCTGGTATCTGGACAGTGGGTGCTCGCATCACATGACAGGAAAAAGGTCTATGTTCCTAAACCTAGAATAGTTTGAAGGAGGAAAAGTTACTTTTGGGGGAAACCAGTCTGAACGAATAACTAGGATTGGTAAAGTTGGTAACATTCCTTTCCTTGTAATCAAAAATGTTTATTTTGTTGAAGGTCTAAAGCATAACCTGCTAAGCATAATTTAATTATGCGACAATGGCTATAAAGTCTCTTTTGACAAAGAAAAATGTACAATCATTAATCTTGATGGAACTACTCTTTTCTCAGCCAACAAACACAATAACCTTTACAAGGTTGATTTGAGTGAAATGGACAGTCAAAATGTAACTTGTCTCTTTTCTTTGTCTAAAAAGAAGTGGATCTGGCACAAAAAGCTTGGACATGTTAGCATGAAACATAATTCAAAAATCAACAAAAAAGGGCCAGTCAAGGGACTTCTTAGAATTTCATTCAATGGAACCCAACCCTATGAAGCATGTCAAAAAGGAAAACAACACAAAACTTCTTTTAAAAACAAATATGTTGTTTCAACTACCAGATCACTTGAGTTTTTGCATTTAGACTTGTTTAGACCATCTCAAATTCAGAGTCATGATGGAAAAAGATATGATTTTGTTATTGTTGATGATTTCACTAGAATGACATGGGTTTATTTCCTAGCCCACAAAGATGAGTCTGCATAGGTATTTAAGATTTTCTGTAAGAAAATCCAGTTTGAAAAAGGAATCTATATTTGTACAATTAGAAGTGACCATGATAGAGAATTTGAAAATGAGATGGCTAGAACCATGCTTTGCAAGAACACCTCAACAGAATGGCATCTCTCACATTTTCTTCTCCAAGAACATCGCAACAGAATGGTGTTGTGGAAAGGAAAAATAGAAGTCTGTTAGACATGGCTAGAACCATGCTTTGCAAAAATGAGTTGCCAAAACCATTGAAGAAGCATTAAAGGATCTAGACTGGATCATTACTATAGAAGAAGAACTCAACCAGTTTGAAAGAAGCGAAGTCTGGACCCTGGTCCCATGACCAAAAAACAAAAGCATCATTGGAACAAGATGGGTCTTCAGAAACAAGCTGGATGAAGAAGGAAAAGTTGTAAGAAATAAAGCAAGGTTCGTAACACAAGGTTACAATCAACAAGAAGGTGTAGATGTCACTAAAACCTTTGCTCCTGTAGCTAGACTCGAAGCTATAAGAATTTTGCTTGCCTTTTTTTCTTTTAAGGGAATTAAATTATATTAGATGGATGTTAAGAGCATTTTTCTAAGTGGTTTTATTGAAGAAGTTTTTGTAAAACAACCTGCTGGGTTTGAAGACAAATCTTTTAAAATCCATGTCTTGAAACTTAGTAAAGCACTGTATGGCGTGAAACAAGCACCAAGAGCTTGGTATCATCGACTCAGTTTCTTTTAAATTAAAAGGCTTTACTAGAGGAAAGGTTGACACAACCCTATTTAGAAAAGGTTCAGATAAACACTTTCTTATAGTGCAAATTTATATAGATAACATTATTTTTGGTGCTATTGAAGAAAGCCTGTGCAAAGATTTTACAAAAACCATGCAGGTTGAATTTGAGATGAGCATACTGCGTGAACTCAAATTTTTTCTTGGTTTGTAGATTAAACAAACTGCTAATGGAATTTTTATTTATCAATAAAAGTACACCAACGAGTTACTCATGAAATTTAAAATGGCTTATGCCAAACCCATGAGTGCACCAATGCATCCAAATTGCATCATAAGTAAAGATGAATCTGGTACATCAGTTGATTAGACTCTATATAGAGGAATGATTGGATCATTGTTGTATTTGACATCTAGCAGACTAGATATAATGTTCAGTGTGTATGTGTGTACAAGATATCAAGAAAGATATAAGGAATCATACTTTTCTGTAGTGAAGAGGATTCTAAGGTATCTGGCTTGTACCACTAACCTTGGGTTATTCTACAAAAAAATAGACTCTTTTTCCCTTCGTGGTTTGTGTGATATAGACTTTGCAGGTGATAGATCACATAGAAAAAGTACAAGTGGAGGATGCCATTTTATGGGCACTGGTCTGATCTCTTGGAGTAGCAAGAAACAGAATTCAATAGCCCTCTCCACAGCTGAAGTAGAATACTTGTCTACAGCCAGTTGTTGTTCACAACTTCTATAGATGAAGTATTAACTTTAGGACTATTCAATTAAGGAAGAAGAAATTCCAATGTTTTGTGACAACACAAGTGCTATCAACTTATCAAAAAATCCAATCTAGCACTCAAAGGTCAAACACATTGGAGTTAGGTATCACTTCATATGTGACTATCTTGAGAAAGGTATTCTGGACCTGCAGTATGTGGATACAAACCACCAGTGGGCTGATAGTCTTACCAAGCCCTTAGCAGAAGCCAGGTTTGCTTTTATCAAATATATTCTAAACATGCGTAATATTATATGATAGCGGTGTCTGCTTGACTGTAGTCTGTATGCTTTGTAACTTAGAATTACTTTTCATCTTATTCTCTATTATACTGAGAGACGCATGATGTACCCTTTTTTAGATTCTTTTAATTATTCATTTATTTTCATTTCATAACACGTGGTACTCTCTCATTGATTGGAATGCAACCGTTTCTGCAAACCGTTTTCCCTCCACTGTGCCACGTTGCCTTTAAATAACCCCTCTTAGTTGTCATGTCACCTTCTGTAACCTTTTACTTCTCTGCATTTTCTCTGCAACTGCTTTCTTTTTTTCTCTTTATTTTTAGCGAAACCATTCTTCTATTTTGCTTTAAAACTCTTCATCTTCACTAAGCTTTTCTCTCTTCTTCTAAAATAGCTGGACTAAACCTTTTCGTGAAGGATGTTATTCAGTCACTGTTCTTCAACGCTGCCCAGTACCAAGTTGAAGGTAGGGATGTATCTACTGAGATAAAAGGAATCAGTTGGACTAATTTCTTCTTGGACCAAGAACCATTTTCTCCCTCTGATGCACTCGAGTTATGGAAGACAGTTTTAGTTGACAAAGATAAATGCATTTTGGTTGCTCTTTACGTGTAAAGCAGACAGAGATCTCTGAGGATCTTTTGGTCATCAGTCTTCACTGTAAACCGGGTAGAACAGTCTTCTCTGAAGACTTCAAATTTATTAAAGTTTCAAGCTTCACTATAAATGAGATTCTGTATGGCAAGGCTCGTCTAGACAAGCTTACCTCTGGAAGTCTGTTGCCAAAGCCCAAGATGCTACATGTCCTGATACGTTAATTCTTTTGCCCAAGAAAGTCTACAAAGGATACAATATCTAAACTAGACAGATTCTGTATGTACCACATGGTGATGAAGGAACTAGTCAACCTCACCAATGTTCTACTTCCCTACATGACCACTTTTGTAGTGAAGAAACAATAGAAGGTCCTATACCCAACTGTGTTGATGAAAATTTTCAAGTTAGAGAATGTCAGTCTGGAGAATCTTATCGACTGAATGACAAGTGGCCCTCTGTTCACCAAATTACTAAGTTTCTCTCCTCTGTTGGATAAATCTTTAAAAACAGCTGCTGCAGCTGACGTGAAAAAGGCTCCTCTAAAGAGGAAACTAAAGTCTGAACCTGCCGAGGAACAACCTCAAGCCAAGAAGGGAAAGTTTAATAAAGTATTTATTTTGGTAGAAAAGAAAAAGTCTACAACCTCTCCCACTAAGAAATCTGGATCCACCCCACCAAAAAAGTTTGAAGCCTCAACTGTTGCCAAGCATACTGGACCTATACATGTTTCATCTGCTTAAGATAATGAAGTCCCCATTGGGCAAGTATTAAGGAAAAAGAAGTTTGTTGAAGCACAGACTATTGTAAAGGACAAATCTACTTCTTCAACTCTCTCTTCCACCAGCACTTATGATCCATACTCAACAAAGCTTAAAGACTATGTTAATATTCCATCCAAGAAGTGATACATTCATTTCATCCGCTACTACTATGATAAGTTTCCAGATGTTAATGTATCTAAATGGACAAAGTATGATTGGGTTGATTTGTACAATATCAACTATGATATGTATAAGAAATACAAGGATCAATGGAATGCCATAAAGGCTGAAGGCAAGAAGAAGAAAGATGAAGAAGCTGCATCTGGAAAGAAAAGGACTTCTAAAACTTCCAAAGTTCAGAAAAAGAAGAAGAAGAAGAAACCATTTGCATCTTCTGTTCAGACCCACACTCCCTCTCAAGTAAAGACTCCTGTTCAAGCATAGGTACAGACCCCTGTTGCTTCTGTTGTTCAAAAGTTTGCACCACCTCCATACCACCCAAGGTATCTGAACCCTAACCATCTAAAATATCTATTCCCCCATCTACACCTACTTCTACCCCTTCTGTTACTTAACCTGAACCCCAACCTGAATCTACCCCATCTGTACCTCCCAAAACACTAAAATCAAAACTAGCTGCAATTGAACCCAAACCCACATCAAAATCCAAGAAGACCTCCACCAAATCCAAACCTGCCTTTTGATAGCTAACCGCAAGAGCACGGGGTATCGAAGAAATAAAAAGATATCATTCCCATAGTGATTATGCCTAAGTACTAGTTATAACGGTGATTCAATTATCTAGCGGAATTTGATTAAAATGAATTACTAAAACGGTTGTGAATAGTAAATCAGAGAACAGAAAGTTCAACGTCTTTTGTAAAAGAAAATCAGAGCAAGTTTAGGAAATTGAATCAAAGGTAAATCTTGGGGTAATAAGGGTTCATATGCCAGTATAAAAATTAAAGGTTACTCACCTATCCAATTATATGATTTCATTCCTAAGGCAGATTCCCCTAAGTTAATTAATACCTTTCTATCGAAAGCCTATTAACGTTCCTAATTCCCAAAGAACCACGTTCAATTTGTTAATTAGGCCCTTTATGTTCTATGGAAATCTTATTAAACCCTTAAACAATTTCGCTTACCGTCGTAAATCAAAATCATAGGTTCAATTTAGGTATTTTTGAATTACATACCAATCTCTCGATTAGCCATATAATTTATGATCATCTACGCTTATCTGTAAGTCTTACAGAAGTATTAGGCATACATAAATTAAATAGAGATTGAAATTATATGAATTGGAATATGAAGAACAATTAATTGTAACACATAGGCATACTACATCCTTAGCCCCAAGAAAAGAGTTTAGTGTGCCATAAGGATTGTTGTCATCATGTCACACATCACAAAATCAATGCCAAACATAAAAGATATCAAAAGTGTAAACTAAGGATTCAGAAATTACAAATTAGTTCTGACTAGGATTTCTAATTCTTCCTCCCAAATCTACAGATTCGATTACCCTTGATGAAGTTGAATCTTGATTAACAATGAAATCTTCCCAAAGAGTTCTTCAAAATCTCCTAAAAGGTGTGTCAAAGTCTATCTATGAAGAAGTTGTCCCCAAATCCCCTAGAGTGCCCATTTAAATCCCTAAACAATTGAAAGATTTGGGCCGTGTAGGGGACAACCACGACTAGTGGTTCGGGTTCGGTTCCATTTTAAACCATAAATGCGCATTCTCTATGATAAACAGGGATAACCACGATTAGTGGTGAGTGTAACATCCCAAAATTTATGAAAATAATTAATTGAGATGGATAAATATTAAATAATTATAAATGGGTTAATAAATGTCCCAAAAAATGTTGAAATAATAAAATTGAGATTTTTGAGGATTATTTATAATTTATTAAGGCTTTAGGAGTTAAAATTTTACCTGGTTAAAATATGGGTGTCAGACCAAGTATCTCCGATTGAGATACCATTAGTCAAGGCTGTTAATAATATTATTGGGCATCTGAATATGTCTTTAGAATAATTTTTGGATTTAGTATTGAACTTGAACAGAGATCCTGTTTATTATAAAATGGTGAAATTAGTAATGAGAGGCTAAAATGTTAAATGGAAACTCTTTTCCCCTCTCCTATTTTTCACATAGGTTTCCCTCTCTTAAAGGCCAACGTACTTTTCCTTCTTATCTTCTCATATTTCTACTCCTTCATTCTCTTCCTCTTCCTCTCTAAACCTAGAAAAAATGATGATGTCTCTTTCTCCCCCTCCATTTTTGTTTCCCCATGGAGCTTGAAGGAGATGATGTGAGATGGAAGCTCTCCTTCTTCCCCTTTGAATTTTGTCACCCTCTCCCTCTCTTGGAAGCCCATTGTGATTTCTTGGCTTAAGGTATGTCTCCCTCTATTTTAATGAGCCTGAGCCCTAGGTTTTATTTTTCATATGATTAGGAGAGTGTTATATGTATGGGTTATAGAATAGGAGCCATTTTTATGCAAAACCCAAAGGTGGGGTGTGATTAGTATATGTTTTTGAGTGGGTGTGATGGGGTATACGAAAATCTCATTATTGGAGGTGAAAGATGATGATTGTTAAAGGTGGTGGTTGGGTTTTAATGGAACCCTAACTCTAGAGATTGGGGAAATGTTAAATGTTATTAGAATATATGTTTAATGATGTTAAGGAATATTCTTGATGAGGGGAAATAACCATTGATGATGGTTGATGATTATTGATAATGATTGTTAGGTTTTTGATGGAAACCTAGTCCTAAGAAATTAGGGAAAACATGTAATATTGGATTAAAAGTTGATTTGAAATAAAAATATATGATATCTAGAGTATGGGTATTGTTAAGGATGTTAGAAGAATAATTATTAATGATGAGAAATGACATTAATAAAGGTAGATGGTTAATAGTGATGGTTGAAAATCATTTATATAGGAAACCATAGATGAGTATGACCTTTAAATAAATAATGATGAATTTGAGCACTAAACCTGATGGTTATGATGGATTAAAGAAATTAAATGAGATTATGATTTGATGAGGTCTTAGACCATGATAGGTGCCAATTGAATTTATTGATTGATGATGGATTATATATGGCTAAGATGGCCCATGTTGAACTCTAAGTGACAATGATGGCATTTGAATGATTGATGTAATATGGAATGCATCTTAGATGATGGAAGGATGAGATATTGTTGATGTTAGGAATAGTTGGCCCTTTTAGACTTAGAGGATCATGGTTTTAGGAAAGGAATTCCTGAAACCTAACATAAGCATGTAAATTGATGCTTTAACAAGTCTAAGACTTGATATAGAACTTTAAGAGATATTGTTAATTACTTAAACTTGTGATGGTTCCTTATGATGACTTGTTGATTTAGTGTAAATATATATATGTGTAATGTGTAGATTGTATTCTGGGCAATGGAGTGGAACGTTCGGAGCATGTGAATCGTTGCGGTTCTTCTCTTGAGGTAGGAAAGGAGTTTACATTCCAAATGCATAAGTAGAATGATTAATGATTAATGTATATGATAGTACTCATGCTTGCCTTGCAATGTTATGATGAAATGATGTGAGTGGTAAATTATTGGTCATTGAGATGATTTATATGTATATGTGATGATGATGAATGGTTAACTATCCCTTTGATGGGAATGATGTGTTATTGGTGAACCATCTTTGAGAGGATAAAGTTTATGTCTTAAGAAATAATAATTTCATGTGGATACTTGCCATTGAATGTGATAGCCATTGTGATGGTATTAATGATAAGGTTGAAAGATAATACATGATTGATGTGTCTTCAATGGTTTGAGTCTTGGTATAGTTCCCAAAGTGTATTTTCATGCATAATCATGGAAGTACAGGGGTCAAATAAAGTTTTATGTGGTTTTGATGGCATAGGATAGTCACAATAAAATCTAAACATGGTTTATAACTTGTACAAATTGGAATGGATCAATCTAAGCGAGAAATGACCGTTAAGTTGCATAAAAACACCTTGAAATGGTCTAAACGCATTTATGTGCATAAGTCACTCATTTTAGGAATTTTTGAATGCGGCCAGTGGGCACACGTCATAAATGGGGTATATTTGCTGGTGTCAAAATTTGGTGGTCATTGGATTGATATGAAAAAGATAGGGTAAGTAGAAGTTGGAAAATTTGACAATTGTTGGGTTACTGTCATGAACTGATATACTTCAGGTGCAAATCGATTCCCCTATTACCTGAATCGATTCAAACACCTGATTCGCCTCTATTTTTACAAATTGGAACTCATGAATCGATTCCCAAAGGAGGTGAATCGATTCATTCACCTGATTGTACACTGACTTGGCATTTTCGAACGCATGAATCGATTCACTAAGGGGTTGAATCGTTTATATACCTGATTTGCATTATTTTTGGCCCTCGAATGCATGAATCGATTCAGGAGGGGAGTGAATTGATTCATAACCCTCATTTTGTCAATTTTTGAACTTTAAGGATGCATGAATTGATTCATGCAAGGGCTAAATTGATTCATGACCCTGTTATGGCCACTGTTATGTTGTTTTTCCAACTATTGTATTTCTTTTGCTGTTTTTGGCCTGTTTGGGTATCTTAATGATGTTTTTGGCCTTCAAATTCTTCATGAAAGTTGTAGATAATTATTTTACAGAGGTTTGAAAAATAGTTTCACCTTAATTGGAGTTTTCTAACTCTCATTAGGCATAAAACACTGGACCCACTGCATGGTAAAACTTAGATTTAAGAGGGTTTTGAACTCAATCTTTTATGATTGCCAAATTGGGTCTAATAGGTGATATTTGTGACATGTCCCCCTAATTTTGAAACTAAAAGTGAACCTTTCTCATGTCTTAATGTTGAAATTTGTCATGGTCTCATTATTATCCAAAACCTTTTTTTATTATGTAAAAACAAGAGATTGTATTAGGGGTATACGATTGTGGTGTGTTTTGGTGGTGTTTGATGTTGATCTAAGGTATTGACAAAATGTATATGCCTAAATCATATTATGAAAACATGAATGTTCCACCACCAATGATATAACATGATGATTGATAATGAAAAGTAAATGATGTGCTTATATGGTACACCTTGTATAATGATGAAACTCATGAGGGGACAATTGAATGGCAATGAGTTGTATAAGTGGATGATACCACATATATTGAATGATGAATGATAATGTTGAATGAAAAGGTATGTTGTTGTTGAATATACCCTTGAATAAGTAGTGATTATTATTATTGATGATTGTGATGCCATTATGATCAAGTCATGAGATGCAATGATGATTCATGAATATATGTCCTGGAATACCTTGTTGGTTTCCACATGTGGACTATGGTTATAATGATTAATATGCTATGATTGCCATGCGTGAATTTATGTAAATATGAATGTTATGCCTTAAGGGGCCTTATGATAAATTGTATGCTACTAATGATAATGCTAAAAAGAAAATATACCCTTAAGTGAGAGGGTGAGAAATCCTTACGAGGTTAAGATTTAGTATATGCATTACTACATTATTGTATTCATGGCATGCATAGCATAGCATTATATATATGGTTGCGATCACAATGATGAAAGTCTTGCGGGACTATATGAGAGGGAGTACCCCATGCGTGGTAGGAAACCAATATGTGAATGAATGAAGGTGGTTGCGATCACCCATATGTTGAGAATGATGAACGTGGTTGTGATCACGAGTATACTGAATGATAAAGATCCTGTGGGATTCTATGAAGGGAGTACCCCATGCATGGCGGGAAACCAATGTGAAATAAATGAGACGTGGTTGCGATCACGAAGAAAGCCTTGCGAGGTTGTGAAAATGGAGTACCCCATGCGTGGCGGGAAACCAATATGAGATTGATTATAAGTGGTTGTGATCACTTGAGAAACCATGTACGCATGGGTGATTGAAATGGATCCATTGCATATGCATTAAACAGTTGACATATGCATTAGCCATAGGTACATGGCATTTGAGATGGAGATGACCAAACAGAGAGGTGAACCTCTTGAGAGAGTGTTAATTGATTAAAGATTTAATGACTTGACATTGATAATTATGAATGCCCAAGATGATAAAGGGTAATATAAATGTGTATGTGCTTGTACATGTGCTTGTGCTTGTACTTGTTGAGAATTAAGAACAATAAGGCTTGTATGCCTAAGATAATATCTTGATGATGGTTTAATGATGAAATGATGATTTATAGCAAAGCACACATGTTGGTTGTATGCATGCACACATAATCACAATATATTATATTCGTCATTTTGAATGTATAACTCACTCTTCCATGTTGTCTCCTTTTTAGCATTATGGTGCAGGTTTATCATGGGATGAATTTGGGTTTTAAAATTAAAGCTCTTGAAGAAGGTAAATAGTGGTAATGGAATACCTTAGCTGACAGCATTTGTTAAACATGATGTAATAATTAATTTATGTATAATGATGTTGATAAATAAAGAATTATAAATACGTAAGTATATCAATGTATATTGATGATGATGATACTTGAAATGATACCATTTTGGTGATGTGTGATGTCAACTATGGAATGTGATTAGTGAATTTGAGTGTTGTATAATCATATATATTTGAGGCGTAGGGGATGTAAGTATGCTAGGAATTGGATAGCTCATATTCCGATTTAATGATTAATACCTCACGTAGAGGGTACTTACAATTGAAGATGTATGATTATGATTTAGGTGTATGGTCGATTGTGGCCTGATAGGCTTGTATTATGTAACTGCATGATAGCTTGAGCCTTTTCTCATATCTTCATATATGGGACTAGGCATGTGCCATGTATACATATTCTTCTTCTGCTGTAGACTCTAATATTTTGTATACATTTATGGGCGTTTCGCTTAGCAATCCAGTTTGTAAATTTTCATATCTCACTCTTCGATTTTTTGTGGTTCGGGTTTGGATGTAATCGTGGAGGTGTTTTGAAATTATTTTAAACTCGCAAAATTTACTCGTAATTTTATTAATTATTTATCTTGATTACATCGGGATGTGACAGTGGGTAACCACGACCAATGGTTGGTTTTGACTTGCTTTGCTTTGCTCCACTATGCTAACCACTGGCAGTGGTGGCAACCACAGCCAGTAGTGGTGATACAGATGATGTTTTTCCCTTAAAAAGAGCCAACCACGGCCAGTGGTGGGTAACCATGGCCAGTGGTGGGTAACCACGGCTAGTGGTAGGTTCTGCCACCAATTTCCTCTTTTCTAGTGCTAACCACGGCCAGTGGTTGGCCACCTTTGGCAGTGGTTTCCTCCCACCTTGCCAATATGCACTCCCAAGGGTCTCAAAGGTCTCTTCTTTCATCCACTTTACCATTTTCCCTCAAAATAGACCTATAACATCATTAATCCTGTAAAAATAGGAACAACCAAGTAGTAATAGTAGAAAGGAATCAAAATCAAGGGAATCGGGCCAAAACCCTAAAAATTAGACCTAAAAATAACCAAAAACAACATACAATGCACACTTATCAAAATACCCCAAATTAAAACATTGCTTGTCCTCAAGCAATCACTGAATCTATACAAGCATATAATGAAAAACCAGCAGACCCAAACAAACTTAAGGAATCTTGTGTTTATTTATTTATTGTTTTTGTGTTTTTAAGTGATTGCATAAACTACCAGAATATACCATAACCAACAGTCAAACCATATTTACTAAGATTAGACTTAGGGTACTCTTTCTCACTTTCCACTTAGTGTATGTGCTTGTATTTCAATCCACTTAGACCACAATATTCTAAACACTACCATAGGCTTGGCAATTGACCACAGACTCCATAGTTATCAAGAAAACATGCATTGGTCAAAAGGTCTTTTAAAGGGTTGTAATGGAGCTAGGGGATTCATAACATGGGAATGGAAATCAAGAAAAAGGGAAATACAAAGGGCTGAATTATGTAAGGAGAACAATATCAGAACAAGGCAAGCAAACCTTAATTCAATAAATCATTATACCTTCAAACCATAAAGGGTATGATTCATTCTTTCTTTCTCTCTCTCTTTTTTTTTATTTTGAAATCAAACTCCTTATCTTTCCTTTTCTTTGAATCACACACCCCAAACTATCATGGTTTTTGTTTTTCAATACAATTTTCAATTCAACCCCTTTTAGTTAGCTTACCCTTTTTGCCTCTTCTATATGTGAATCAAAAACCATTATGTTAAAGGTTTTGAAAGAAAATAATCATATTATTTCATGGCTCAAAAGGGACAACTAATGGATTACACTTTCAACAAATTCTGAGGTTAAAGAAAACAAAACCTAAAGTGCCTTTTTCATTCCAAGCATGCATTCATAAACCTTTTTGAATTGGTGAAAAGCCAAGTTCTAGAGTGCCATCAAATGTGTGAATCACCTAGTCAAAGAATCGTGGGTCATTTACAATTTAATGCACTAAACACCCTATTGGCTTAAAAGCTCACATTTGTAATTGCCTAATCAAAGAAACACAGTCATCATGCAGAGTGATTATTCTGGCAAGAATAACAATTGAAATTATTATTATTTTTTATTTTATCTTTTAAATTACAAGATTCACCCAAGTAATGCTTAAGATCCAACCAATCTGCATCACATGTCATACAGATTAGAATAACTGCAATCAATAATCAGTGATAGCCCAAGGCATATGAGCAGATATACAATCATGTAAATGAACCAGAAAATAAATATACAATCATACAAATGACGTAGAAAATAAAAATAAACAAAAATAAAGAAGAATAAAGTAAGAACAAGCTGAACTTTTGTGTACCCATCACCCTAAATTAAAACTGGACATTGTCCCCAATGTATATATCAAGGGGACCACAGAGATCCGTAATTGAGGAACCAGGGGTAAAAGGACACAAAAGTTCAACTTATACCTGTCATGGAGAAGGGGGTGGAAGTGACCTTGCTGGGTGTGCCAATCAT
This sequence comes from Clitoria ternatea, assembly GCA_037962975.1. Lineage (NCBI taxonomy): Eukaryota > Viridiplantae > Streptophyta > Magnoliopsida > Fabales > Fabaceae > Clitoria > Clitoria ternatea. The sequence goes on from CM075669.1 coordinate 188,129,209, forward strand.
ATGTGGCATCTACCTGGTCAGAACAATGCGGGCCCGTAAAGGTTTGCTCAATAGACATCTGCTGAAGCAAAGTATACATTTACTATATGGAAAAGGTGGCTCCTCACGAAAATGAGAGGGCTCACCCTGTTCTGGAGGCCCGATGGGTAGTGGCATCTCGGTAGATAGTGGAGTATGGTCATCTGTCTCTACAAAAAGAAAAGATGTCTTACCTTCCAAACTAGTAAAAGTAGGATCAGGCAAGGGGTGAGGAACACGAAAACCAGGTATGACTAAACAAGAGACATTATGCTGCTTTACAAGCATTCCCATATTTAATAATTCACCTATATCTACCCTCTTTGGTTGGTAAAGAAGATTATCCTGCTCTAAATCTATACCCCACATACCTTGCTATAGGATTAATGTAACCTGCAAGAACAATTTTACCAATAGTGGCATTGCCAACTCGAGAAAATTGGCTACCTAACTATTTAGCAGAGTCAATATGAGTACTATGAAGCATTGTGACAACCCGAAAATAGGGGTAAATTTTTCACGATTTTAATAGCATTAGTTTATGATATCATAAAGTGGTGAAGCTATCATTCAATACCCTGAATCTATAAGGGACCTGTCTCATATATGGAGATATAAGAAGGTAGGTTAAAGAAACGGTCAATGAGAATTTCTCATTTGAAAAGAGCGGAAGGAATCATTTACATTGGCACAATATGATTGGATTATAAGAGGGTAAACATCACGAGGATTTATGGCTTCCAAATATACCCAAGGTGTTATAAGATGATACAAGGAAAAGGTTGGATACCAAGAAATGGGAAAATATTTAAAGCAATGCAATATGGGGATTCTGGACTCCACTCGCTCAAGCGAGAGCCGAACTCGCTTGAGCGAGACCGAGTGGGACGCTTGGGCAAGCTACACCACGCGCTGAGCGAAAGGGATGAAAGGAGCATCAGAGGTCGTCTCGCTTGAGCGAGCCCCATCTCGCTTGAGCGAGATCCATAGGAACCGGTTGGGCGAGGCAAGCGAGCGTGGGCGAGATTCTTCCAGTATTAAACCTACACTCGCTCGCTTGAGCGAGTGCCACATCCGAAGGCCATTCACTCAGGAGAAATCAATCTAGTGGCAAAGTCCGTCCTTCTCGCTCGGGCGAGGCCCAACTTGCCTGAGTGATTTTCTTCCAGTGGCCAACCCCTGATTCATGGACAGTCTCGCTTGAGCGAGACCCTCTCTCGCCTAAGCGAGATTTGGCCAGTGAGCAAATATCGATACACGGGGATTCTTGCTTAAGTGAGAATCTATCTCGCCTGAGCGAGAATACCAGCAGAATCGCAGATATCAGGGATATTAAACAACTCAACATACCAAATCTCAATTTAAGCCAAATTGGTTAAATTCATCACATCACATACATCATACTATACATTTAAAACTTGTTCTAACCCTTCATACTGATAGATTTTCATTCCAACTCATAATCACATTCTAATCTAACTTACTACTTGACATAGTCTATGAAATGCAGTTTTCATGTAAATCATCATTCATTCATAATCATGCTTCTTTTTCAAAATCCAATAAAGACTATGGTCACTAACGAAAATGAGCCATAAACTCTAGGGTCTCATTTTCCTACATGACCTTCCAAAATCACCATTATCTATTCATCATTCATACAAGTATCTATACCAATCCTTGGCTAGACAATACATTCATTATAGTTATATACATTACAAAAATCCACGTAAAGCCACAAAGTCAAAATAATTGCCGGCCAAGGCATTCTTTACCCAAAATAGGCTTCCTTCACACCTCTTCTCCACACAATAGCTCCATAGGCAAACCCTACAACACAGGAGCTAAAAGATATTCCACATGGAGAGTGAGTATACTTTCTCAATGATGAAAATATAACAAATGTGATAATATATACATAAATGCAATATTACGTATCTTTTCCTTAAAAAGGAGCTCAATCAACACAAATCAATCATTCATTAAAATCGTTGAACACATTTATCCATTAAAATTCACAAAGTCACACTAACCAATATCACAATTACAATTAGTACTCAAAGGGGGTTCCACCTACTCCTCACATAATCTTCTCGATAGGATATCACACTATGCCATGCTTCTATGGCTAATGCACATACTGGTGTTTAAGAATGCATATGCACGGATTCGATTTCATTCTATCAGGTGATCGCAACCACCAAAATTATCCACTCATTCACACTGGTTTCCCGCCTCGCAAGGGGTACTTCCTCTAGCAGCCTCGCAAGGTGTTAACTCGTGATCGCAACCACGTTCAACAATTCAAAATGGTTTACCGCATCATAAGGGGTACTCTCGCCTCATGATCACAGCCACGGGTATTCAATCTCAATGGTCCCGCAGGGCCTTTCATTTCAAATACCAGGTGATCACAACCACCGGTCCAATAATCACAAGAACTCGCAAGCCCTTTTTATATTCCAAACATGAAGTGATCGCAACCACTTATGAACATCATCAGGATATGCATGCCATGCTTTGTATGCAAAAATGCTCATGCATGCCTCAACCTCATATGGATTATCTCACCCTCTCATCTAGGGTACACTCATACTCAATTACAATGTTAATTCCACATAATCAAACATATATATAGATTCCAATCATAGTATTCAAGAATCATTATAGCCAAGGACTTCAAGTATTCATCAAGTCATACATGAAATCCATAACATGTCATCACACATTATACTACTCATAATTTCATTAAGGCCTTATTCCACAATCAATTACTATAAGGACCTTACTCAATTTCATATCACATACACATAATACTACATCCATTCAAGAAAACATGCCACATTACATCTACACATACATTATCATCATACAAGTTCTCATGCATTTAGAAAATACACCCCTCTCCTACCTCAAGAGAAGTAGACTTCCGCATTCGATGTTCCCACCTCACAATCGTTACCAAGTCCTACATCAATCAATTATAAGGCCACATCAATCATCCATTTAAGCATCATTCTCAATAGATACATTACATGGACATGACTCTTCATCATGTGGCAATTTATTTATAGGCTCCATTCATTTGCCTAATTAGGCTTCAAGAATTCCTTCCCTCAAACCACCATTCATTATCATCAAGGCAATAACCTAATTTGTTAGGTTACCCCATTTACCAACCTTACATTTAACTCATTCTAAGTGGATTTTCATTTATGGTTTCCAACCACCATCTCCAATCATCATTTATGATTATATTCCAACATTAATGACATTCTCACCATTAATTAATGCCTATCTACCCATGCATCATATTTCCCCTAATTTATAAGGTTAGGGTTTCACCAAAGCCCATCAACATTCAAAATAATCATACATTTTCATCTCCTTCCAATCATAAATGCATCTACCTCATTAATACTATTTAAAGCTTGTATTTATGACACCTACCTTAGGGTTTCCACATTTAAAGCTTCTCCTAATGACCCACATGCATTAAATGCTCTCTTAACATTAAGGACACATAACTAAAGGTTCATATTCTTAAAAAATGGCTAAAACCTTACCTCACGTGAAGAAATAGAGGAGTTTTAAGAATGGGAGATAAAGATCACGAAATGGGAGAGGGAAAGAAAGGGAGTCCAATCTCCAAGCTTCTGCTTCTTGCTCCAAGAAAACAAAAATAAAGGAGAGAAATAGGTATCACTCCTTTGATTAGGGTTTTTAGAAGAAGAATGTGAATGGAGAAGTGATAGGAAGAAGAAGTAATTTTATTGAAGAAAGAGGAAGAGTCACAGGAATTGAGAGTGAAAATGGTGAGTTGTTTTTAATTTTAAACCCATTACTTAAATCTTTCCGTTTTATAACAAACAGGCTCTCTGTTCGGGCTCAATACTTATTCTAAAAATTATTCCGAGTACACATTCAGTTTCCCAATAATGTTATCTATAGCCCTGACCAACGGCATCTCAATCAGAGATACTTGGTCTGACACCTATATTTTATCTGGGTTAGTTTCCTGCTTATCCGATCTCAATAAATCACTAACAGTCTCTGTAAATCTTAATTAAATTATTTTCCAATATTTTGGGGGCATTAAATAGTTCATATTCAATTATTCAATATTTATCTCATTAAATTAATTCTCTATTTTAAAATTTGGGATATTACAATCCACCCTACCTAAAAGAAATTTCGTCCCTAAAATTTGACATACCGGATTCGAATGCGTAAGGGTACCGCTCATGGATATCATCCTAACGTTCCCAGGTAAGTGTCTCCATGTTTCCATGCTTCCACGCCACCTTCACCAGAGGTACCATTTTATTTTGCAACCTCTTCATGGAATACTCGACGATACGAACCGAAATGGGAGGAACAGACAAGTCATCCCGCACATCAACATCATCAATAGAGATCACGTGCAAAGGATCATGAATATATTTCCTTAATTGCGACACATGGAACACATTATGTAGGTTGGCAAGATGTGGAGGGAGCGCAATCCGATAAGTGACATCTCTAATCCGCTCCAAGATCTCATAAGGTTTGATGAATTTAGGGCTCAATTTTCTGCTCTTCAAAGCTCTCCCGATACCTTTATCACACGAGACTCGTAAGAACACATGGTCACCTACTTGAAATTCAAGTGGCTTCCTCCTCTTGTCATAATAGCTCTTCTGTTGGTCTTGAGCGATTTTCATCTTCTCTCAGATCATCTTAATCTGTTCAGTAGTTTCCTCAACGATCTCAGGCCCTAAGGCCGAGTTCTCTCTGACTTCAAGCCAACATAAAGGGGTTCGACACTTCCTTCCATATAATGCCTCATATGGTGCCATGCCAATACTAGAGTAAAAATTGTTATTGTAGGTGAATTCGATCAGAGGCAAATACTTCTCCCATGAACCGCCGTGCTCCAAAACACAAGCATGTAATAAGTCCTCAAGACTTTGAATAGTCCTCTCAGATTGTCCATCCATCTGAGGATGGTACGTTGAGCTTAGTTTCAATTTTGAACCCATCACTTCATGTAAATTTCCCCAGAATCGTGAAGTAAATCGGGGATCTCTATCAGAAATAATACTTGATGGCATACCATGCAACCTCAAAATCTCCTGAATGTATAATTATGCCAAATCCTGCAAAGAACTCTTCATACTGATCGGTAAAAAATGTGCACTCTTCATCAAACGATCTATAATCACCTAGATTCCATCACATCTAGACCTCGTCCTTGGCAATCCGGACATAAAATCCATAGCAATTACATCCCACTTCCAAACGGGGATATCAAGTGGTCTCAAAGTACTCGAAGGTCTCTGATGCTCTACCTTTGCCTTCTGACAAATAAGGCATGAAGCTACAAAGTTGGCAATATCACGTTTCATTCCAGGCCACCAAAAATTCTTTTTCACATCTTGGTATAGCTTGGTCGCACCAGGGTGAATACTAAAAATGCTTTTGTGCGCCTCCTCAAGCACCGTATGTCTCAAATCTCTGAATGAAGGCACGTACACACGACCTTTCACTCGCCATAAGCGATCAACATCCTCAATAAGGAATAGATTTTTCCCATCGCCTTGAGATCTCCTCATCTCCTTGTTTCTCCTTTACAAGCTTTAAGAACTCATTGCATATCTTTAAGGTAGCAAAACATAGCTTCTTAGGAGATTGAATTTCAGTCCCAACATTTAAATTCTGAAACTCCTCAATCAATTCAAATTCCTTGACCATCATGGCTGACACATGCAAGGACTTCCGACTAAGAGCATCGGCAACAACATTAGCTTTTCCTAGGTGGTACCTTAATTCAAAATCATAGTCTTTCAGGAATTCCATCCATCTTCTCTGGCGCATATTCAATTCTTTCTGATCGAAAAGGTATTTCAAGCTTTTGTGATCACTAAAGACCACGAATCTCGAACCATAGAGATAATGACGCCAAATCTTCAAGGCGAACACAATCGCCGCCAACTCCAAGTCGTGAGTCGGGTAATTAACCTCATGGGGTCTCAACTGGCGTGAAGCATAAGCTATAACACATTCCTTCTGCATCAAAACACATCCAACTCCATGCTTAGAAGCATCACAGTACCCCACAAAGTCTTCCTGTAAATCAGGTAATGCCGAGATAGGTGCAGAAGTCAGTCTCATTTTTAAATCTTCAAAGCACCTCTCACACTAAACCATCCATACAAAAAGTTGGTTTTTCCTTGTCAAGTTCATCAAAGGTTTAGCAAGATGAGAAAAACCTTCGATGAACCTCCGATAATATCCGGTAAGTCCAAGGAAACTCCAGATTTTAGTAGCCGATGTAGGTCTAGGCCATGCCATAACGGCCTCAACCTTAGATGGATCCATCGAAACACCTTCTCCAGATACCACATGTCCAAGAAACTGGATACTCGTTAACCAGAATTCACATTTAAAGAGTTTGGCATACAACTGGTTCTCTCTAAGAATATTCAACACAAGCTTCAAATGTTCCTTGTGTTCCCCACAGCTCTTAGAATACACTAGGATATCGCCGATGAATACCACCACAAAATGATCCAGGTATTCGTGAAAGATGTGGTTCATGTAACTCATGAACAACGCTGGAGCATTAGTCACTCCGAATGGCATTACAATATATTCATAATGGCCATATCGTGTCCTAAAAGCAGTCTTTGGAATGTCTTCGGTTCTCACCCAAATTTGATGGTAACCAGAGCGCAAGTCAATTTTCGAAAACACCACAGCACCTCTTAATTGATCCAAGATATAATCAATACGAGGTAAGGGGTATCGGTTCTTTATTGTCATCTTGTTCAATTAGCAGTAGTCAACACACAACCGTATGGTTCCATCATTCTTCTTGACCAATAAAACAGGAGCCCCCCAGGGTGACACACTGGGTCAAAAAAACTCCTTCTCAAGTAGCTCCTCAACTTGCTTCTTAAGTTCAGCCAACTCCATAGGAGACATCCTATAAGGAGTGATAGACACTAGTTCCGCACCAGGTACAAGATCGATAGTAAATTCAACCTCCTGTGGAGGTGGTAAGCCGGGTATCTCCTCGGGAAACATATCCAAGAATTCTGACACCATAGGGATACTAAGGGGATCGAGATTATTTATCCCATCGGCAAGAGATAATAATATGCAAAGTTCGGCTATACCTTGCACATCAAATCTCCCCGCATCAGAAGAAGGGAAAATGATGGTCCGCTGTTGGCAGTCAACCAAAACTTTATTGGCGGAGAGCCAATCCATACCAAGTATGATCTCTAATCCCTTCATAGGCAAGCAAATGAATGACATAATAAGCCTTCTCCCTTCTAGGAGTATGTCATTGTACCTTGCTTGAGTTCCATGAACTCAAGTTCCTTCTTACTCTTGTAGCTTTCGGGCACATATTTTCTCATAAGTTCAAACTTAAAATTTTCCCAAGTAAAGGGAATAGCAGCAGCAATCATTCTACTTTTGGTGAGTCTCCAGCAAGTCTCTGCTTCATCTCTCAGCATGAAAATATCATACTCCACTTTCTGGAGCTTATTGCATTCGAAGCTATCGAAGATCTGCTCGACATCCCAGATCCAAACATAAGCCTGCTCGGGCCTAAATCCACCATGAAACTCAGACAGTTTTCGCTTCAAAAACATGTCAAGGCCTTGAGTACCTTGAACAACAGGGGCAAGTTACCTTTCCGCTTCTTGTCTATCATGGTTTTACGACTCAAGAAGATCTACAAAGCGATTCAGAGCTCTAGCTATAGCGTCATCGCGATCTTGACAATGATGAGCCATGACAATATCTATAACCATAACATTAAATTCAACCAACATCAGTAAACTAGCTCATAGGTCTCTCTATAGTCTCATGCTATAGCAGTTCATCATATAATTAAGCCATGGCCCTCCATCATGGAGTCCAACATTGATCAATCCACATTAAAGCTTATAAAAAGCACATCATTATATCTTATAGTCACATGCATTCATATAATTATAAGAATTCATCATTGAGGGAGAATAGTGTAAAGAAAGCTTGGCCGGACTTATAGCAATCACATTTAATCCACACTCTATCCATACAAAATCAAGCAGCAATGCCAATCATTCATTAAATATATGTCATGATCTCATACTATTAATTTAATCACAGTAAGTAAGAGCAGATAATGCTCTGATACTAGGTTGTGACACCCCGAAAATAAGGGTAAATTTTTCACGATTTTAATAGCATTAGTTTATGATATCATAAAGTGGTGAAGCTATCATTCAATACCCTGGATCTGTGAGGGACCTGTCTCATATATGGAGATATGAGAAGGTAGGTTAAAGAAACAGTCAATGAGAATTTCTCATTTGAAAACAGCGGAAGGAATCATTTACATTGGCATAATATGATTGGATTATAAGAGGGTAAACATCACGAGGATTTATGGCTTCCAAATATACCCAAGGTGTTATAAGATGATACATGGAAAAGGTTGGATACCAAGAAATGGGAAAATATTTAAAGCAATGCAATATGGGGATTCTGGACTCTACTCGCTCAAGCGTGAGCCGAACTCGCTTGAGTGAGATCGAGTGGGACGCTTGGGTGAGCTACATCACATACTGAGCGAAAGGGATAAAAGGAGCATCAGGGGTCGTCTTGCTTGAGCGAGCCCCATCTCGCTTGAGCGAGATCCATAGGAACCGTTTGGGCGAGGCAAGCGAGCGTGGGCGAGATTCTTCCAGTATCAAACCTATGCTCGCTCGCTTGACAAGTGCCACATCCGAAGGCCATTCGCTCAGGCGAAATCGGTCCAGCGGCAAAGTCCCTCCCTCTCGCTCGGGCGAGGCCCAACTCGCCTGAGAGATTTTCTTCCAGTGGCCAACCCCTGATTCATGGACAGTCTCGCTAGGGGGATTCTCGCTTGAGCAAGAACCTATCTCGCCTGAGCGAGAATACCAGTAGAAACACAGATATCAGGGAAATTAAACAACTCAACATACCAAATCTCAATTTAGGCCAAATTGGTTAAATTTATCACATCACATACATCATGTTATACATTTTAAACTTGTTCTAACCCTTCATACTCATAGATTTTCATTCCAACTCATAATCATATTCTAATCTAACTTACTACTTGACATAGTCTATAAAATGCAGTTTTCATGTAAATCATTATTCATTCATAAGTTTTAATTACATCATGCTTCTTTTTCAAAATCCAATTAAGACTAACGTCACTAACGAAAATGAGCCATAAACTCTAGGGTCTCATTTTCCTACATGACCTTCCAAAATCACCATTATCTATTCATCATTCATACAAGTATCTATACCAATCCTTGGCTAGACAATACATTAATTATAGTTATATACATTATAAAAATCCACGTAAAGCCACAAACTCAAAACAATTGCCGGCCAAGGCATTCTTTACCCAAAATAGACTTCCTTCACACCTCTTCTCCACATAATAGCTCCATAGGCAAACCCTACAACACAGGAGCTAAAAGATATTCCACATGGAGAGTGAGTATACTTTCTCAATGATAAAAATCTAACAAATGTGATAATATATACATAAATGCAATATTACATATCGTTTCCTTAAAAAGGAGCTCAATCAACACAAATCAATCATTCATCAAAATCGTTGAACATATTTATCCATTAAAATTCACAAAGTCACACTAACCAATATCACAATTACAATTAGTACTCAAAGGGGGTTCCACCTACTCCTCACATAATCTTCTCGACAGGATATCACACTATGCCATACTTCTATGGATAATGCATATGCTGGTGTTTAAGAATGCATATGCACGGATCCGATTTCATTCCATCAGGTGATTGCAACCACCAAAATTATCCAATCATTAACATTGGTTTCCCGCCTCACAAGGGGTACTCCCTCTAGCAGCCTCACAAGGTGCTTACTCTTGATCGCAAGCACATTCAACAATTCATAATGGTTTCCCGCCTCGCAAGGGGTATTCCCGCCTCATGATCGCAACCACGGGCATTCAATCTCAATGGTCCCGCAAGGCCTTTCATTTCTAGTACCAGGTGTTCGCAACCACCGATCCAATAATCACAGGAACTCACAAGCTTTTTTTATATTCCAAACATCAAGTGATCGCAACCACTTATCAACATCATCAGCATATGCATGCCATGCTATGTATGTAAAAATGCTCATGCATGCCTTAACCTCATATGGATTATCTCACCCTCTCATCTAGGGTACACTCATACTCAATTACAATGTTAATTCCACATAATCAAACATATATATACATTCCAATCATAGTATTCAAGAATCATTATAGCCAAGGACTTCAAGTATTCATCAAGTCACACATGAAATCCATAACATGTCATCACATATTATACTACTCATAACTTCATTAAGGCCTTATTCCATAATCAATTACTATAAGGACCTTACTCAATTTCACATCACATACGCATAATACTACATTCATTCAAGAAAACATGCCACATTATATCTACACATACATTATCATCATACAAGTTCTCATGCATTTAGAAAATACACCCCTCTTCTACTTCAAGAGAAGTAAACTTCTGGGTTCGATGTTCCACCTCACAATCGTTACCAAGTCCTACACCAATCAATTATAAGGCCACATCAATCATCCATTCAAGCATCATTCTCAATAGATACATTACATGGATATGACTCTTCATCATGTGGTAATTTGTTTACACGCTTCATTCATTTGCCTAATTAGGCTTTGGGAATTCCTTCCCTCAAACCACCATTCATTATCATCAAGGCAATAACCTAATTTGTTAGGTTACCCTACTTACCAACCTTACATTGAACTCATTCTAAGTGGGTTTTCATTTATGGTTTCCAACCACCATCTCCAATCATCATTTAGGATTATATTCCAACATTAATGACATTCTTACTATTAATTAATGCCCATCTACCCATGCATCATATTTTCCTTAATTTATAAGGTTAGGGTTTCACCAAAGCCCATCAAGATTAAAAATAATCATACATTCTCATCTCTTTCCAATCATAAATGCATCTACCCTATTAATACCATTTAAAGCTTGTACTTATGACACCCACCTTAGGGTTTCCACATTTAAAGCCTCTCCTAATGACCCACATGCATTAAATGCTCTTTTAACATTGAGGGCACATATCTAAAGGTTCATATTCTTGAAAAATGGCTAGAACCTTACCTCACATGAAGTAATGGAGGAGTTCCAAGAATGGGAGAGGGAAAGAAAGGGAGTCCAATCTCCAAGCTTCTCCTTTTTGCTCCAAGAAAACGAAAATGAGGGACAGAAATAGGTATCACTCCTTTGATTAGGGTTTTTAGAAGAATGTGAATGAAGAAGTGATAGGAAGAAGAAGAAGTAAGTTTGCTGAAGAAAGAGAAAGAGTCACAGGAATTGAGAGTGAAAGAGGTTAGTTGTTTTTAATTTTAAACCCATTACTTAAATCTTTCCATTTTATAACAAACAGGCTCTCTGTTCAGGCTCAATACTTATTCTAAAAATTATTCTGAGTACACATTCAGATTCCCAGTAATGTTATCTAAAGCCCTGACCAACGGCATCTCAATTAGAGATGCTTGGTCCGACACCTATATTTTATCCGGGTTAGTTTCTTGCTTATCCGATCTCAATAAATTACTAACAGTCTCTGTAAATCTTAATTAAATTATTTTCTAATATTTTGGGGGCATTAAATAGTTTACATTCAATTATTCAATATTTATCTCATTAAATTAATTCTCTATTTTAAAATTGGGGATGTTACAAGCATAGAGTGCAAGAAAAATACCTCAGCTTGGTGGATTGTACCAAGGTTATCATACCTACCAAAAATAGAGCGGGCCATAAATCGCTGAAGGTATCAAAAAACGGGATGATGAATACAGGAAGCTTTGGAAGAGGAAGCATCATAGTTACCCCGTGCGCTAGAAATAAAGGACCAAAAGTATCCTAGTCTAAATTCCCTCGAGATGCTAGCAGCATGCCCCGGGGGAAAACCATAAATTTTAGCTACCTCATCCACATTCATTCTATAATCAGTATTGTTCAGTCTAAAGGACATTTCCCATCCATCGGTAATTGGGTACCTATTCACCTCCACTGAACTTAGGAACTCTATTGAAGTGCGTTTGTATGTAGGTTCAAATAAATTAACAAATGAATCCCACCCCACATTTTGACACAAGCGTAAGGTATCTTTAAAAATTCCCAGTTCCATTAAAGTATCTTTATAGAAAAACCTAGACAGAATAATCTCTCTACTCAATAAAGATTCAAATCTCATCTTTTGCCCCTCCGATGGGCATTCAATATCATTCAAGTCAGAGTAGTTAGAAGACTTACCTTTGGTCTTCCTTTTCCTAGAGGGAATCTTTGGTGCCATGGAGTTGAATATAAAACTTGGAGGTGACCTAATAAAACCATACAAGGAGAGTAAAAAATATTCTAATTCAAAGCTCCAAAGTTTTGCATCATGACAAGAGATAACACCTATATAATGTCATTAATTCATGGTATCTATGAGAGAAATGTACATATATGAACAATTAAATACCATGAAAGGTGAACTAGAACACATAAACATTCAAACCATGCAACAATTCAAGAACCTTGTCTCTTGGGCATTTCATCAAACACTTGGAGTGCACTAAATAAATGAGTGCCAAATGCCATATTCAAGAGCCATGCTACCCTTCATCAAGTTCAACAGCCGAAATAAACAACCAAATTTAGAATTTTACCACCTATCAAACATCCAATCCCTACCAAAGACCAAAATTTGCATATGAACACAAATGGGGTACATGAAAAAGTATGAACACTAGATGAAGTTCATGAAGATTTTAGTGTTACCCATTTGGTTTTACATCATTCAAATTCATCGTAAGGAAAATAGGGAAAGCTTAAATGAATCAATTTTAAGATTTTCATGCTTATTCCCCAAATTTTTTAGAAACCCCCAAAAACCAAATGAGAAATAATAGAATGCTTACTTAATTAAGAGACGAGAAGAGATGATTCAAGTAGAAAGATGATGATGATGTGCAAGGATATTGAAAGGAATTTGAGTTTCTCAAGTAGTTTGCTTGGTGTTTTCAAAAGAGATACGTGAAGGAACCAACAAGGCAATGCATAAAAAGGAGTACTAGGGCATGGGGCATTTAAAACTTTGAAAATCCCCACGCTGTGAAACATCCTAACTAAATTAAATAAAATCTGAGACAAGAGAAAAATTTTCCCAAAAATTCCGAACGGCTAACAGGGGAAATCGGAATAGGAATCCGACCAAAGAGAGGAAGAACTGGGTCAGGATGCCCCCACGTTGATAAGGCCCAATATTCATTGAATAATAGCCAGCGGAAGAAAGCGCCTAAGCAAACAATGATCGCTGGAGCGAAACCTTATTCTCCCAAGCGAACAAAGCACTCGGATAATTCGACCACTTGGAATCTAAACTCAAGTCCACTCGGTATCCTTATCACTCGGAATCGGAACCTAAGTTCACTCGGAGATTATTCCCTTGGCCATTACACTCGGAATCTATAAGTTTTCCTCGCTCGGAATATTTTCCTCAGTCACGTATCACTCTGAAATGTTTCACATATTTTCCACTCGGCATATTTGATCTCTCTTACCTTGAGAACTCTCTACAAGGTCAAGTCTCGCTTAAGGATTTTATAGCTTCGTTCACTCAGAATACTCTAGTTTCTCTTCACTCAGGAAATTCTAATAAGTTCTTACTCGGGAAGTTTTTAAGTCAATTCCCACTCGGAATTACATGACTTCATTCACTCGGGATATCATAGCCTTATCCACACGGAATAGGCTTACTAAAGGGATTTCTCACATAACACCCTTCGATTGATCCCCCCAGGGAAAATAGTCCTTTAATGAGCATAACTCACTCAGGATTAGCCCAACCCTTCTTCATTCAGAAGAGGGTCTCTTATCTCACCTCACTCGAATTTACCTTAGCTCTCCCTTACTCTGAATCACGTAAGCATTATTCATTTGGTAGAATATAGATGTACACGACTTAGACATTCACTCGTATCATTACCCACTGAACAAGATAAGACACATAGCATTATATATATATATTGAAATATGTTTAGTTTTACTCTCAATACCAAGAGAGTTCAAATCCTACACATTAAAAACAGAACGTTAAACTAAGAGCCGGCCAAGGCTATACAAAAAAAACCATCTATACAATATATATATATATATATACATGTACACTTCCACTGTACAATGCACTTCCCAGCAATTGGTTCTCTCCCATTATTCCTCATTCCGAGCAACATCCACTGAAATATGGCCAAAATAGGGGTGAGCTTTTACATATAAAATGACAGTAATGACTCAGAAAATCCTCTAGCTTTCCACTACACAACATTATCTCTCAATCAATCTATCATATGCACTGTCATTTGATATATCCACACACAGTATCATTCAATCGGAATTTATTCAAATAACACAGCCATATTAATCAGTAATACACAGCCATATTGCTCATATTAATATTCCCCATACATACGCATATAACCACATTGAGCTCATCAGTAGTATAAGTGTGCACACATTAATTTTAGTCAGATCCGATCAGTTTTTTATTAATTTTTTATGTTGTAACATAGATTCCAAGCCTTTTTCTCAGCTCCAAGCTGATCCGTCTGTTTTACTGGTACCAAACCGTTTGCCCTCACACGTAACACAATCACTCCAAGCGATAACGGGAGTGTTACGGGCAGCCCCGAGTCCAACTCGGTAAGCTTGCCTTGAGTCCAACCCAAGGACTTTCACCAAACGTCCAATGCTAGTACACGAGTATTTCACTCGGTATTGCCTTGAGTCCAACCCAAGGTCTTTTATTATTTTTCCATACATATTCATTAGTACAACAGTGGCATTTCACTCGGTAAAACCACATAACGCATGCATCTCATGTATTCATTATGAAATCCCATCAAATTCATCCTAGCATTTACATGCATATAATCATAAGATATCAATCAGGGATTTACCATCGGCTTCTCAGTACAAGTACTCGGTAATCATACCATTATTCATAACAACACGGTTTCATGCTTTCTAATATAAAAATCTACACAAGAATCAACTAACAGTCCCACAATATATACACTCGGTATTAGCAATATCAGTAACATATACCACATACTGTTAAGTGTTAAACTACACACGGGACTCAGCATAACAAACTCTTAACGCATGCACTCTGCCAACACAGATCCAGTACATTTTCATGCATTCATATATTTACTAACACACATCTCATGGACGGAGAAGGATATAACCTTACGTGACTCAGTTAACGCACACACACACCCGGTATTCGAAAGTTATCATCATATGATTCACACAATCAACATATTCACAACCATAAACACAAAATGTAGTACTTTCACCCGGGATCCGTCCATAACTATGCATTTAAGATGTAAAGCGCCCCCTACTTACTGGAAAGAGACAAGCTCCTCGATTTTCAGTGTTGACCCGTGCTCTGCTCGTTCACTCAGTCTCTCTCGCTCAACAACCTTCAGATCCAGATGAACACCACACACACAGCTTGGAGAAACTGGGAGTTGCTCCTCCTTCGAACGATCGCTCCTTGCTAACAGTGGGGAACTTCGAGTCCTCCACAACACCACAGTCGTAAACTGACGACGAAGAAGAAGAACAAAAAAGAAGGAGAAGAAAAGTAGAAGTAGAGGAAGAGTCTCGAGGGGATTTTTAAGAGAATAGGAAGGTGGTTGAGATCTTCTGAACCTATACTCAAGGAAATGAGGAGAGCGGGTGGGAGAACGTTAAAATGGCAGCCACCATCCAATCATGTGTCACAATCAATCAATCACAATCAATGGTCAAGCTTTAACTTATAATTAATCTCAATTAACAATTAATCCTAATTTGCAATTAATGTTAATTTTAATCTAGTCATTAATTTAATAATTAGGATGTTACACGCTGGGCCGAACCATGGCCCGTGGTTAGTTCGATTTGGCCCCAAAAATTGAAATGCAATTTAAATTATGCCCATGATGGCAACCACGGCCAGTGGTGGGAAACCACGACTACTGGTTGCCTCTGTTTTTGGCCAAAATCTCTTACATAAAAAGGAAGGGTCCCCTATTGGCAACCACGGCCAATGGTGGGAAACCACAACCAGTGGTTGCCTCTGTTTCGTGCCCAGAAAATTTAAAATGCAGAGGGGACTTCCAGTGCTAACCACGGCCAGTGATGGTTGACCATGGCCTGTGGTTTTCACTGTGTGGTACCCAAAAATTTCATATTTTTAGTGGAAAATGCCTGGGCCAAACCACTGCCAGTGGTGAGAATGCAAAGCCAGTGGTTGCCACTGTTTTGTATGATAAAACAAAATGCAAAACACCAAGTTTAGCACACATTCCTCTAATTTAAATTAGGACATGCATCATGGTAATAAAAAATTGTGCCTCACTCCATAACCTAACAAACCATCAAGTTCTTGTTTATTTGTTTTTCTCTTTATTTGATTTTTTTATTTTTTATTTATCTTTACTAACTAAAACATTCAAAGAAAACACAGAGATATAAACAATTATAAGGTTACCTCCCCACAAGTGCTAAGTTTAACGTCTTCAGCCTGACGCCTTACCCATTTAGATTTACGAATCTGATGCACTAAGCAAATCCAAAGCACTTGCTTGATGAATGGGCTCGCCTGTCAAGTAGTGCTTAAGTCTTTGCCCATTTACTTTAAATGGTCCAGACTTTTCGCTCTATAACTCGACAGTGCCAAAGGGAAATACTTTCAAGACTCTAAATGGTCCCGACCATCAGGACCTCAGTTTACCTGGGAATAACCTCAATTTGGAGTTAAATAACAAGAGCATATCACCTGGATTGAATATCCTCCAAAGGATGTGACGATCATGCCAATGTTTTATTTTTTCCTTATAAATTCTTGCATTCTCATACGCATCCAAACGGAGTTCCTCTAGTTCATTTAGCTCCAATAACCTACGCTCACTGCAACCTTATGATCAAGATTAAGCATTTTAATCGCCCAAAATGATTTATACTCAAGTTCAATAGACAAATGACAAGGCTTCCCATATATTAGTTTGAAAGGTGTGGTTCCAATAGGGGTTTTATATACGGTGTGATACACCCGTAAGGAATCATCTAATTTAATAGACCAATCCTTATGTGACGTATTGACCACCTTTTGGAGAATATTTTTTATCTCCCTGTTGGAAATGTAACATCCCGATTATTTAATTAATGGCAAGATTAATATTAAATGCTAATTGAGAATTAATTTAAAATAAAAGAAAACTTGATGCTGATGGAAATGATTGGATATGACATATGATTGGATGGTGGCTGCCATTTCACGTTCTCCCACCCACTCTCCTCATTTCTTTTGGGTACCTGTTCAGAAACTCTCAACCACTTTTCCATTCTCTCAAAATCCCCTCGAGACTCTTCCTCTTCCTCTACAATTCTTCTTTGTCAGTTTACGACTGTGGTGTTGTGGAGGACTCGAAGTTCCCCACTATTAGCAAGGAGCGATCATTCAGAGGAGGAGCAACTCCCAGTTTCTCCAAGCTGTGTTTGGTGTTCATCTAGATCTGAAAGTTGTTGAGCGAGAGAGACTGAGGGAACGAGCAGAGCACGGGTCAACACTGAAAATCGAGGAGCTTCTTACGTCTTTTCAGTAGGAAGGGGGCGCTTTACATCTCAAATGCATAGTTATGGACGGATCCTGGGTGAAAGTACTGCATTTTGTGTTTATGGTTGTGAATATGTTGATTGTGTGAATCATATGATGATAACTTTCGAATACCGGGTGTGTGTGTGCGTTAGCTAAGTCACGTAAGGTTATATCTTTCTCCGTCCATGAGATGTGTGTTAGTAAACATGTCAATGTATGAAAATGTACTGGATCTGTGTTGGCCGAGTACATGCGTTAAGAGTTTGTTATGCTAAGTCCCATGTTTAGTTTAACACTTAACAGCATATGGTATATGTTATTGATATTGCTAATACCGAGTATATATTATGGGACTGTTGGTTGATTCCTGTGTAGATTTTTATATTAGAAAGCATGAAACCGTGTTGTTGTGAATAATGGTATGATTACCGAGTACTTGTACTGAGAAGTCGAGGATAAATCCCTGATTGATATCTTATGATTATATGCATGTAAATGCTGGGATGAATCTGATGGGATTTCATAATGAAAACATGAGATGCATGTGTTATATGGTTTTACCGAGTGAAATGCCACTGTTGTACTAATGAATATGTATGGAAAAATAATAAAAGACCTTGGGTTGGACTCAAGGAAATACCGAGTGAAACACTCGTGTACTAGCGTTGGACGCTTGGTGAAAGTCCTTGGGTTGGACTCAAGGTAAGCTTACCGAGTTGGACTCGGGGCTGCCCGTAACACTCCCGTTGTCGCTGGGAGCGATTGTGTTATGTGTGAGGGCAAACGGTTTGGTACCAGTAAAATGGCCAGATCAGCTTGGAGCTGAGAAAAAGGCTTGGAGCCTATGTTGCAACATAAAAATTAATAAAAAACTGATCAGATCCGGCTGAAATTAATGTGTGCACACTCATACTGTTGATGACCTCAATGTGGTTATATGCGTATGTGTGAGGAATATCAATATGAGCAATATGGCTGTGTATTACTGATTAATATGGCAGTGTATTATTTGAATAAATTCCGATTGAATGATACTGTGTGTGGATATATCAAATGATAGTGCATGTGATAGATTGATTGAGAGATAATGCTATATAGTGAAAAGCTAGAGGATTTTCCAAGTCATTACTGTCATTTTATATGTAAAAGCTCACCCCTATTGTGGCCATATTTTAGTGGATGTTGCTCAGAATGAGGAATGATGGGAGAGCACCAATTGCTGGGATGTGCATTGTACAGTGGAAGTGTACATGTATATATTTATTGTATAGATGGTTTTTGTATAGCCTTTGCCAGCTCTTAGTTTAACGTTCTGTTTTTAATGTGTAGGATTTGAACTCTCTCGGTATTGAGAGTAAAACTAAACAGGTTTCAATATATATATATAATGCTATGTGTTTTATCTTGTTCAGTGGGTAATGATGTGGGTGAATGTCTAAGTGGTGTACATCTATATTCTACCAAATGAATAATGCTTGCGTGATTCCGAGTAAGGGAGAGCTAAGGTAAATCCGAGTGAGGTGAGATAAGAGACCCTCTTCCGAATAAAGAAGGGTTAGGCTAATTCCGAGTGAGTTATGCTCATTAAAGGACTATTTCCCTAGGAGGATCAATCAAAGGGTGTTATGTGAGAAATGCCTTTAATAAGCCTATTTCGTGTGGATAAGGCTATGATATCCCGAGTTAGTGAAGTCATGTAATTTCGAGTGGGAATTGACTTAAAAAACTTCCCGAGTAAGAACTTATTCGAATTTCCTGAGTGAAGAGAAACTAGAGTATTCTGAGTGAACGAAGCTATGAAATCCTTAAGCAAGACTTGACCTTGTAGAGAGTTCTCAAGGTAAGAGAGATCAAATATGCCGAGTGAAAAATATGTGAAACATTTTCGAGTGATACATGACTGAGGAAAATATTCCGAGCGAGGAAAACATATAGATTCCGAGTGTAATGGCCGAGGGAATAATCTCCGAGTGAATTTAGGTTCCGATTCCGAGTGATAAGGTCACTGAGTGAACTTAGGTTCCGATTCCGAGTGATAAGGATACCGAGTGGACTTGAGTTTAGCTTTCGAGTGGTCGAATTATCCGAGTGCTTTGTTCGCTTGGGCGAATAAGGTTTCACTCCAGTGATCATTATTCGCTTAGGCGCTTTCTTCCGCTGGCTATTATTCAATCGATATTGGGCCTTATCAACGTGGGGGCATCCTGACCCGGTTTTTCCTCTCTTTGGTCGGATTCCTATTCCGATTTCCCCTGTTAGCCGTTCGGAATTTTTGGGAAAATTTTTCCCTTGTCTTAGATTTTGTTTAATTTAGTTAGGATGTTTCATTTTGGTATCAGAGCGGACTTAAAAGGTCCAAGGCCAAGGTATGCTTACTCTTAGTAAGCGGTTGTGTGTATTATGACCGAGTGTCGTAATTATTTGCAGCATCTGATGGATTTGATCCATGTTTAAGCACAATTTGAGTGGCCATGTGCCTATGAGGTGTTGTTTTGGGGGTGGAAGATTGTTCCTACCCTGGTCCGATTAATTATATGATACTTAAGGATTGTATAATACTGTGTTATAATTGTTGAATGTTGGGTTGAAGTCCGATCGGTAGTGAGTAATTCTGTAAACTTATCCTTGAAAGGGGTGTTAATTTCAGGATAAGTCATGGCAAATTGTCACAGCATGGAAGCCATAGCCACGGTATTCCAGCGTTTCACTGACATATTCAAGAGGCAGAGCCAGCATCGAACTGATGATGACCAAGGGTTGGACCGCTTCGTGAAGAGGAAGCCGAGTGAGTTTGAAGGAGAATTCAATCCCGAATCGGCTTATTCATGGATTCAGGATTTAGAAAGGATCTTTGGTGGCCTTCAATGTACCGAGGCCCAGAAAGTGGACTATGTTGTATATATGCTGCAAGTTGAAGCCGAGTGTTGGTGGAAGATCACCAAGGCCCGATTGACTGACGCAGGTACCCAGTTAATCTGGGAGAATTTTAAAGCATGTTTTCTGGAGAAATACTTTCCTGACACGGTGAGGAGTCGGAAAGAATTGGAACTCATGGAACTAAAGTAGGGTTCTATGACTGTTGAGGAATACGCTGCTAAATTCAAAGCACTGTGCCTATTCTATCCTCCATTTAAGTAACCCAGAACCGAGGGTTCCAAGTGCATTAAGTTTGAAAGCGGATTGAGACCCAAGATTAAGAGAGCCTTCAGACACCAGGAGATTCAGAATTTTCCAGTGTTGGTGAACAAATGTAGAATTTTTGAGGAAGATGAGAATGTCCACCCGGGCCAGAGCAGCAAGACCGACACGTCCTTGAAGCCACAACAGCCTCACTTCAAAAAGCTGGGCAATGTTGGAAGAGGCGGACCCTCCTCTAAATATCGAGGACGGGGAAATCGTGGTAGACGTTTTGGAGGTCGTCCTGGGAATGGTAAGTGCTTTAGATGTGGTGGGGACCACTTTGCCCGAGAGTATGATGTTGGAAGAGATGTTGTATGCTTCCATTGTAATGAAAAAGGGCACGTATGCCCCGACTGCCCTCAGCTGCAGCAAGCCAATGCAAACGTACAGCGTGGAGGTTTCCGAGGAAGAGGTTGCGGAAATGACGACCGAGGGAATGGTGGCAGAGGCAATAGAGCTCGGGGTAATATGATGTTTACCCCAAATAACCAAGAGAGAAATACTGAGCAACCAGCTGCAGGACAGGTTTATGCAATCAATGCCGAGGAAGCTGTACAAGCTAACGACTTGGTGCAAAGTAAGTGCTCACTCGGTAAACATACTCTTGATATAGTTTTTGATTCTGGAGCTACTTACTCCTTTATAGCTGACGATTGGGTGAGACGTTTGAGGTTGTCGACTGTGTATATGGATTAGACTTTGGAAGTAGCCAATCCGACCGGCGTTAAAGTGTTAACATCGATGATGTGTAAAGATGTAACCTTTACGTTGGGCGATCAGAGTTTTACCTTCGATTTAGTATTTGTGCCTCTGAAAGACCTCGACATCGTACTTGGCATGGATTGGCTTTCAGCCAACAAGGTGCTGGTGGATTGCCAAAACCGAAGGGTATTTTTCCGAGGCAGAACGATAATGATTACACAGTGCAAGGTATAGCCCAGTTATTTGTGATGCTTTGTTTGACCGAGGGTGAGAGTAGAATCCAAGTGCATGATATTCTGATTGTTTGTGATTTTCTTGAGGTGTTTCTGGATGATGTGCCGGGTGTCCCTCCAAATAGAGAAGTTGAATTCTCTATTGACTTAATCCCTGGAGCCGAGCCAGTCTCCAGTGCTCCTTATAGGATGTCTCTGACTGAATTAGCCGAGTTGAAGAAGCAAGTTGATGAGTTACTCGGTAAACAGTATATCCGACCGAGTGTGTCACCGTGGGGCGCACCGGTGTTACCCGTCAAAAAGAAAGACAACAGCATGAGACTATGTATTGATTATCGATAGCTGAACAAGCTCACTATAAAGAATCGGTACCCATTACCGAGAATTAATGACCTGATTGATCAGTTGAGGGGTGCTTCGGTCTTCTCAAAAATCGATTTATGGTCGGGATACCACCAGATCCGGGTGAAGGACTCGGATATTCCCAAGACCGCGTTTAGGACTCGGTATGGTCATTACGAGTATGTAGTAATGCCATTCAGCGTGACAAATGCCCTTGCTGTATTCATGAATTACATGAACAGCATTTTCCATCCATACTTAGACCGATTCGTGGTCATTTTTATTGATGATATCTTGGTTTATTCTAAAACCCCTGAGGAGCATGAGGAACATCTCCGATCGGTACTCCAAATATTGAAGGAGAAACAACTGTTTGTGAAACTTTCGAAGTGTGACTTCTGGATGGATAGGATCCATTTTCTTGGGCATGTAATTTCTGAGGAAGGTGTCTCAGTAGATTCTTCCAAGGTGGAAGCTGTAATGGCATGGGAGAGGCCTAAGTTGGTCTCGGAGATCAGAAGCTTCATGGGTCTGGCCGGTTATTATAGAAGGTTTATTGAGGGGTTCTCTAAGCTTGCTCTTCCCCTGACCAAGTTGACTCGGAAGAATGTTCCTTTCTTGTGGAGTTCTGAGTGTGAGAGAAGTTTCCGAGAGCTAAAGACTAAGTTGACAACGGCTCCAGTGTTGGCATTGCCAAATTTGCAAGAAAGCTTTGTAATTTACTGTGATGCGTTGGGACTCGGTCTCAGATGTGTGCTGATGTAGAAGAACCGAGTGATAGCTTATGCCTTTCGTCAATTGAGGCCACACGAGCAGCACTATCCGACTCACGACTTGGAGTTGGCAGCTGTTGTCTTCGTGTTGAAAATATGGATACATTACTTGTATGGCTCCAAATTCGAGGTTTACAGTGACCACAAAAGCCTCAAATATTTATTTGATCTGAAAGAGCTGAACATGAGGCAAAGGAGGTGGACGGAATTCTTAAAAGATTACGACTTCGAGTTGAAATATCATCCAAGTAAGGCGAACATTATGGCCGACGCCTTGAGTCAGAAGTCGATTCATGTGGCAACAATGATGGTGAAAGAAATGGAATTAATTGAACAATTTTGAGACATGAATTTGCACATGGATGTCTCTTCGTCTCGGAAGGTAACGCTCGGAATGTTGAATATAACTAGTGAGTTTCTGAAGCTGGTGTATGTGGAGCAGAAGTCGGATCCCTACTTAGCTGAGATGATGGAGACTCAGGCTAAGGGCAAGGTTCTGTCCTTAACCGAGGGCTCGGATGGAATTTTTCGGGTGAAAGATAGGATATATGTGCCGGGTGCTGGCGAATTAAGGAAGATGGTGCTCGATGAAGCCCACAAGAGCCTGTTAAGCATCCACCCAGGCACTACAAAGATGTACCATGACTTGAGGATGCACTTCTGGTGGCCCGGATTGAAAAGAGACGTGGTCAACTATGTGGCTCGGTATATCATTTGCCAGAAATCAAAAGTTGAGCACCAGAAACCGTATGGTGGATTGCAACCTCTTGAAATCCCCGTGTAGAAATGGGACTCAATTGCCATGGACTTTGTAATGGGATTGCCTAGAACCTGAGCGGGTTATGATGCCATTTGGGTCATTGTGGACCGATTAACAAAATCAGCACATTTCTTACCCATGAACATGAGGTATTCCTTACAGAAGTTAGCCCAGATTTATATCCGAGAAATTGTCCGACTGCATGGTGTGTCGACTTCTATCGTGTCGGACAGGGATCCTAGATTCACGTCCCGGTTTTGGACAAGCTTACACCAGGAATTAGGCACTAAACTCCGATTGAGCTCAGCCTACCATCCCCAGTCGGATGGGCAATCCGAGCGGACAATACAAAGTTTGGAGGACTTGCTGAGGTTGTGCGTGTTGGAGCACGGTGGTAATTGGGATCAATATCTCCCTCTGATTGAATTTACACATAATAACAACCACCACAGTAGCATTGGCATGGCACCATATGAAGCATTGTATGGCCGGAAATGTCAAACCCTACTCTGTTGGTCGAAAACCGGTGAAAGTCTATTGTTGGGACCAGAAATTGTGAAGCAGACTTTTGAAAAAATTCAAGTAATTAGGGAAAAGATGAAGGCATCTCAAGACCGACAGAAAAGCTACCATGATAAGCGGACCAAGCCGCTTGAATTTTCGGTCGGCGATAAAGTGTTCTTGAAGGTTTCACCGAATAAAGGGGTCGGACGAGCCTTGAAGAGTGGGAAATTAAGCCCCCGGTACATTGGACCCTATGAAATATTGGAAAGGGTCGGTCCTGTGGCATACCGATTAGCATTGCCGACTCATCTATCAAACTTGCATAATGTGTTTCATGTGTCTCAATTGAGGAAGTGTTTACCCGATTGTACACACGAGATGCCGGATGATGAAGTTAAAATCAGAGAGAATTTGACGACTATTGCTGTACCGACTAAAATTGTGGACCGGTCGGTAAAACGCTTGAGGAGCAAGGATGTGCAACTAGTCGAAGTAGCGTGGCAACAAAATGGATGTACTTCTTATACTTGGGAACGTGAGGATACCATGAGGCAGTAGTATCCCGAGCTATTTTATTGAGGTAAGCTTGTGTTTGAATTTCAAGGACGAAATTCTTTGAGGGGGGAGTAGTGTAACATCCCGATTATTTAATTAATGGCAAGATTAATATTAAATGCTAATTGAGAATTAATTTAAAATAAAAGCAAACTTGATGCTGATGGAAGTGATTGGATATGACACATGATTGGATGGTGGCTGCCATTTCACGTTCTCCCATCCACTCTCCTCATTTCTTTTGGGTACCTGTTCAGAAGCTCTCAACCACTTTTCCATTCTCTCAAAATCCCCTCGAGACTCTTCCTTTTCCTCTACAATTCTTCTTCTTCTTCTTCGTTCTTCTTCTTTTTTGTCAGTTTACGACTGTGGTGTTGTGGAGGACTCGAAGTTCCCCACTGTTGGCAAGGAGTGATCGTTCGGAGGAGGAGCAGCTCCCAGTTTCTCCAAGCTGTGTGTGGTGTTCGTCTGGATCTGAAAGTTGTTGAGCGAGAGAGACTGAGGGAACGAGTAGAGCACGGGTCAACACTGAAAATCGAGGAGCTTCTTGCGTCTTTCCAGTAGGTAGGGGGCGCTTTACATCTCAAATGCATAGTTATGGACGGATCCCGAGTGAAAGTACTGCATTTTGTGTTTATGGTTGTGAATATGTTGATTGTGTGAATCATATTATGATAACTTTCGAATACCGGGTGTGTGTGTACGTTAGCTGAGTCACGTAAGGTTATATCTTTCTCCGTCCATGAGATGTGTGTTAGTAAACATGTCAATGTATGAAAATGTACTGGATTTGTGTTGGCCGAGTGTATGCGTTAAGAGTTTGTTATGCTAAGTCCCGTGTGTAGTTTAACACTTAACAGCATGTGGTATATGTTATTGATATTGCTAATACCGAGTGTATATTGTGGGACTGTTGGTTGATTCCTGTGTAGATTTTTATATTAGAAAGCATGAAACCGTGTTGTTGTGAATAATGGTCTGATTACCGAGTACTTGTACTGAGAAGCCAAGGGTAAATCCCTGATTGATATCTTATGATTATATGTATGTAAATGCTACGATGAATCTGATGGGATTTCATAATGAATACATGAGATGCATGTGTTATGTGGTTTTACCGAGTGAAATGCCACTATTGTGCTAATGAATATGTATGGAAAAATAATAAAAGACCTTGGGTTGGACTCAAGGCAATACCGAGTGAAACACTCGTGTACTAGCGTTGGACGCTTGGTGAAAGTCCTTGGGTTGGACTCAAGGCAAGCTTACCGAGTTGGACTCGGGGCTGCCCGTAACACTTTCGTTGTCGCTTGGAGCGATTGTGTTACGTGTGAGGGCAAACGGTTTGGTACCAGTAAAATGGCCGGATCAGCTTGGAGCTGAGAAAAAGGCTTGGAGCCTATGTTGTAACATAAAAATTAATAAAAAACTGATCGGATCCGACTGAAATTAATATGTGCACACTCATACTGTTGATGAGCTCAATGTGGTTATATGCGTATGTATGGGGAATATCAATATGAGCAATATGGCTGTGTATTACTGATTAATATGGCTGTGTGTTATTTGAATAAATTCCGATTGAATGATACTGTGTGTGGATATATCAAATGACAGTGCATGTGATAGATTGAGTGAGAGATAATGCTGTGTAGTGGAAAGCTAGAGGATTTTCCGAGTCATTACTGTAATTTTATATGTAAAAGCTCACCCCTATTGTGGCCATATTTCAGTGGATGTTGCTCGGAATGAGGAATGATGGGAGAGCACCAATTGTTGGGATGTGCATTGTACAGTGGAAGTGTACATGTATATATATATTGTATAGATGGTTTTTGTATAGCCTTGGCCGGCTCTTAGTTTAACGTTATGTTTTTAATGTGTAGGATTTGAACTCTCTCGGTATTGAGAGTAAAACTAAACAGATTTCAATATATATATAATGCTATGTGTTTTATCTTGTTCAGTGGGTAATGATGTGGGTGAATGTCTAAGTGGTGTACATCTATATTCTACCAAATAAATAATGCTTGCGTGATTCCGAGTAAGGGAGAGCTAAGGTAAATCCGAGTGAGGTGAGATAAGAGACCCTCTTCCAAATGAAGAAGGGTTGGGCTAATTCTGAGTGAGTTATGCTCATTAAAGGACTATTTCCCTAGGAGGATTAATCGAAGGGTGTTATGTGAGAAATCCCTTTAATAAGCCTATTCCGTATGGATAAGGCTATGATATCCCGAGTTAGTGAAGTCATGTAATTCCGAGTGGGAATTGACTTAAAAACTTCCCGAGTAAGAACCTATTAGAATTTCCCGAGTGAAGAGAAACTAGAGTATTCTGAGTGAACGAAGCTATGAAATCCTTAATCGAGACTTGACCTTGTACAAAGTTCTCAAGGTAAGAGAGATCAAATATACTGAGTGAAAAATATGTGAAACATTTTCGAGTGATACGAGACTGTGGAAAATATTCCGAGCGAGGAAAACTTATGGATTCCGAGTGTAATCGCCGAGGGAATAATTCCCGAGTGAACTTAAGTTCAGATTCCGAGTGATAAGGTTACCGAGCAGACTTAGGCTCCGATTCCGAGTGATGAGGATACCGAGTGGACTTGAGTTTAAATTTCGAGTGGTCGACTTATCCGAGTGCCTTGTTCGCTTGGGCGAGTAAGGTTTCGCTCCAGCGATCATGGTTCGCTTAGGCACTTTTTTCCGTTGGCTATTATTTAATCGATATTGGGCCTTGCCAACGTGGGGGCATCCTGACCCGGTTCTTCCTTTCTTTGGTCGGATTCCTGTTCTGATTTCCCCTGTTAGCCGTTCGGAATTTTTGGGAAACTTTTTCCCTTGTCTCGGATTTTATTTAATTTAGTTAGGATGTTTCAGGAAACCTTAACCTACCCACTAGTTTGAGGGTTATAAGGTGTGGCAACCTTATGCCTTACTCCAAATTTGTTCAAAAGAGTCTGAAAAGTTTTCTCAATAAAATGAGACCCTCCATCACTAATCATGCATTTGGGGACCCCAAACCTCAAAAAATTATCTTTTTAAAAAGCTTCATAATAGCTTTGGCATCCGAATGAGGTGAAGTAATGGCTTCCACCCATTTAGACACGTAATCTACTGCTACTAAAATAAAATGATTTTCGAAAGAAGAGGGAAAGGGTCCCATGAAATCAACTCCCCACACATTAAACAACTTAACCTTTAAAATGCTATTAAGTGGCATTTCATGCCTCTTACCAATATTACTTGTTCGTTGGCAAGCATCACAAGTCAGGATATACTTACGCACATCCTTAAAAAGGTGTAGCAAGTAGAACCCAGCTTGCAACACTTTCGAGGCGGTCTTGGATGTACTCATATGTCCTCTACAGGAAGGAGAGTGGCAATGGTCTAGGATGGCATGGACTTTATCCTCCAGAACACACCTCCTAATCAAACCATCTCCACATTGTTTGAAAAGGAGGGGCTCATCCCAATAGTAATGCTTAACATCTGCAAGAAACTTCTTTTTCTGCTGAAAACCAAGGTTAGGGGGTAAAACGCCACATGCAAGAAAATTAACAAAATCCACATAGCAAGGCACTTGTTGGACACTAAGACTCAGTAGTTGCTTATCCAGAAAAGACTCATTGATGGGAACAACATCACCTAACTTATCTTTTTCATATGACAACCTAGATAGGTGGTCAGCAACAAGGTTCTCAGTATCCTTTTTATCTTATATCTCTAAGTCAAATTCTTACAAAATCAAAATCCACCTAATTAACCTAGGCTTTGCTTCTTTTTATGTATAAGATACTTGATGGCAGAATAGTCAATATATACAGTAACATACGAGCCTACCAAGTATGATCTAAACTTATTAAAAGCAAAGACAATAGCCAATAATTCCTTTTCAGTGGTAGCATAGTTTACCTATGCTTCATCAAGTGTACGACTAGCATAATTGATTACATACGGCTTCTTATCCTTCCGCTACCCAAGCACAGCCCCCACTGTGTGATCACTAGCATCACACATAAACTCGAATGGAAGTTCCCAATCAGGGGGGTGTACAACGGGAGCAGAAACCAAAGCTTGTTTAATCCTACAAAAAGCCTCAAGACAAGATGAGTTAAAAACAAAAGGAACATCCTTACCTAAAAGATTAGTCAGAGGCTTGGTGATCTTGCTGAAATCTTTAATGAACCGTCGATAAAACCTGACATGCCCAAGAAAGCTTCGAATGCCTTTTACATTGGTCGACGGGGGCAATTTTTTAATAACCTCCACCTTGGCCTTATCCACCTCAATTCCTCCCTCAGACACCAAGTGTCCAAGAACTATGCCTTCTCTTACCATGAAATGGCATTTCTCCCAATTTAAAACCAAGTTGGTCTCCTCATAGCGTTGTAAGACTTGGCACAAATTTGTTAAACAATTATCAAAATCCAAACCATGTAAAGAAAAGTCATCCATGAAAACTTCCATCACATTCTCAATCAAATCAGAAAAGATGGTCTGCATACACCTTTGAAAACTTCCATTATATTCTCATCCTCTACAGTTATCCTATGCATGCAAAAGGAAGGGCTAATCCTCTTTATATCATTTATTGTATAACCAATAACCTTCCTATACAACCTAAGTTGTTTCAAAAGCTTCTCAGTTTCACATGGATTCAAGTCAGCATTTACAATGATAGGATATGTAGAGTTGGATCCAAGAAATTCATACCTCAGTGAAGCCGGTAAAGGCTTTAATTCAATAGTTAAGCTTACCACTTTCTCACATATGACTTTAGTATCATGTATAAGCGAGGTGTTCTCTTCCAAACAATCTGATGTTCCTACAGGCTCAATTAATAAAGCAGATTCAAGTGGATCCTTAGGAAGAGTTTCTTCCTTCACCACTTGGTTAATAAAATCCACACAACAAACATCATTAAAAGGTTTCTTTAAAGCATCTTTCAAACTAAAATCTACCTTTCGATCTCCAATAGTTAGGGATAATTTTCCATTTTTAACATCTATTACCGCACCCGCGGTTGCCAAAAATGACCTGCCTAGAATAATGGGGACCATAGAATCCTCATCCATTTCCAAAATAACAAAGTCGGTAGGAATGAAAAATTTACCTACTTTAATAGGTACATCTTCTAAAATACCTACAAGATATTTAACATACCTATCCGTTAATTGCAATAACATCCTAGTAGGTTTCAGTTCACCCAATCCCAATTTCTCAGCAATAGACAATGACATTAAACTAACGCTAGCTCCTAAGTCACATAATGCTTTATCAATAGCCATGTCACAAATCACATAAGGGATAGAAAAACTACCTGGATCCTGAAGCTTAGGTGGTAGCTTCTTTTATATCAAAGCACTACATTCCTCAGTGAGTGCTGCTGTATCATCCTCCTCTAATTTCCTTTTATTGGATAAGATGTCCTTCAGGAACTTCACATATGTCGGCATTTGTTGCAAGGCATCTGTAAAAGGAACATTAACATAAAGCTTCTTAAGAACTTCAAGAAACTTACTAGATTGTTTATCAAGCTTGGCCTTGGCCAAGCGCTGAGGATATGGAACTGGAGGCTGATATGGTTTCACCTTCTCCTTCTTTTCACTTTGTTTCTCTTCTTCAATTTTGGGATGAGAGTGAGATTCTATCCCATTCTTCTCTTTCTTGGCATTCTTTTCAATCAAACTAACCAGACCATCATACTGTGTACCACTTCTAAGAGTGATAGCCATGGAGTGAGCGGATGGTCCCGTTTCAGGCTTTCCAAGAAAGGTTCCTGGCATTCTCTAAGAGGATGAAGCCTGAGCAATCTGGTTCTCCAACATTTTATTATGGGTGGCAAGAGTGTCCACCTTGGAGGTTAGCTTCTTAATAGCATTAGACAACTCATTATTTTGTTTTAACTGAGTGGTCACAAAGGTCTCTATCAAGGACTCCAGCTTAGATATTTACGGAATGTAGGGTCCTTGGTTAGGACACCCCAAAAATTAGGGTAAATTTTTTGCGTTGTATAAGCCATTAATTGATACAGTAATAACATAGTGAAGTCTTAATCAACACCCTAGATCTATGAAAAACCTCTCTCATATATGAAGATATGAGAGGGTGAATTAAAAAGGATTCATAAGAAATTAAATTTTCAATTAAAAACAGCAGAAGGATTGAATTAAAAAGGATTCATAAGAAATTAAATTTTCAATTAAAAACAGCAGAAGGATCGATTAAAATGATGTTATATGATTGGATTTAAAGAGAATGAATTTCACAAGGTTCAATGGTTCATAATATGTCCAAAGTATTATTAAGATGATGTAAGAAGGAATATTAATACAAAGGAAAATCAAAGTAATTGTCACAATAACATTTTAAGGGAATCAGGTGCCACTCGCTCAAGCGAGTACCACACTCGCCTAAGCGAGTTCGCATGGTCACGCTTGGGCGAGATATGAAATACGCTTGAGCGAAGAAGGGAAGAGTATCAAGTGGTAATCTTGCTTGACCGAGCTCAGCTTTGCTTGAGCGAAATTACTCCAAAAGCTCTAGGTACAGATTTCGCTTGGGCGAGGCACGACCGCTTGAGCGAAAATGGGGCAGAACCTCACTGTCCATATTTTGCTCTAGCGAGTCTAGGCCCGCCTGAGTGAAAACCTCCCAGAATCAATTTTCTCCTTGTTCGCTTAAGCGAATTACCATACACTAGCCATTTCGCTTGAGCGAAAATGATCTAGTAGCTCTCCTACTCAATCTCGCTCGGGTGAGGT
The DNA here is from genome assembly GCA_037962975.1 of Clitoria ternatea. Taxonomy (NCBI): domain Eukaryota; kingdom Viridiplantae; phylum Streptophyta; class Magnoliopsida; order Fabales; family Fabaceae; genus Clitoria; species Clitoria ternatea. The sequence continues at coordinate 188,160,797 of CM075669.1, forward strand.
CCTTCCTGCCATAGCGAATTTTGGCCAGTGGCCACACCCCTGTTTCATAAGGATCTCGCTTGAGCAAGACTATCACTCGCTTAAGCGAGTTATGCAGAAACAGTGAAATCATGTAACAATTCATACAACTTAGCATACCAAATCTCATTTCATGCCCTTTTGACCTATGCTAGTGCACTAGACACATTCAGCCATGCATTTAAAAGTTCATCCAATTGTTTATACACTTCAAAATTAATTCCCATTTATTCCATGCATAGAATCTAAATCATTTTTATATAACTCCATGAAATACTACAGGTTGTGAAATACATCATTCATTCATGAATTTCATCATCAATAAGAATCGTAATTCATCATCTGACATCATCTAGGTCCTTAATGAAAATTGGCCATACACACCAAGGTCCAATTTTCCTACATGACCCTCAAAATCATCAAACTACAATCTAGATGGCAAAATAAGCAAGCATGTACACTATATGCTGTACAAAAATCTAGATTTGCCGGCCAAGGCATTTCCTCTACACCTATTTACCTCCTTCATGAAAATGTACTTCAAAAGATTCACTCCACCCATCAGTGCCCTGCATCATAAGTCTAAAAAGTGGACAACATGGGAAAGTGAGTCATATATTTCAAAAGAATGAATATGAATACCATGTGATCATGTGCATATGTATCACAACATGTATACTTTGCATTTACGCATATTTCATCATCAACTATCATCACATATTACAAACATATTTGTAAATCAAGCAAATGTAAAATCATACCCATGATCTAGTCCTTCAACAAATTAGACTGTTACACATCTCATCATTTTACTCAAATTAATATTTGGTATTCACATCTTTTATGTCGTCTTAATTCATTTTCTCTCCCACAGCACAACCATAATCACATCTCATCACCTTTGGCATACTTCCTTGCTATATGCAAATGCTCTTAAGCTAATGCATATGCACAATAGATTAATTCATCAATTGCAGATCTGACTGTGGGAATATAAACACCAATTATGGGATTCATGTATGATCATCTAACCATACCCCTACTGCAGTAGTAAAATATGTACACTTATCATCAAATTGCATGCATTTCACCAATCTTTTACTGGTACTAAACCACATCGCCCATTTTGTAACACCTGGTCATTTTCACCATGACCGCGGTAATAAGATAATCAACATATGGTGTTGTGGGCTAACCATGAGTCTTATCATGGCAGTTGTGATCCCAAGGACCACCGGGGACACCTACTCATCAAGAGCCACCCCCCACAAGGGTCAAACACATGTGGCTCCCCGTAGCACAACATGGGCAGCTTCGTGACTTACACACCGAGTCACAAGGGAAACAACAAATCGCTCGTGCACAGAGCCGCCCTCCCACTGGGCAACTGGGGGAATCCCCTAAAATTCCAACACTGGCAGCTATGCAGTATGCCATGGATGCAAATGCCAATCATATGTATTTTTCACTCTATGCATCCTAATCATGCCACTCATCAGTCATCATCATCATCATCACTAACATCACCATGAAGCTTTTAGTGAATTCATTATCGTTGGTTATTGTCATTGGTTTAGATTTTTGTGTGGCATACTTGATAATTCTTGTTAACATAATTCAATTCCATTGGCAAACACAACAACATCAATCTTTCACCATCAATCGAGGTATGCTATTTATTCACACTTATTCTTAATTAAACATCATTTATAATCATCTCACATTTACGTGGATATACGTATAACATTATATTCAAGACACCACATTGTCAAACAATTCACACCACATATAGCACACCACAATTATTCTAAATGCATCAATGCATGTTGCCAAGACACATCATACATAGCATTACAATTCTTCCTAACATTACAAGCAAGGCACATGCATATTGTTACATATGACAATCAAATACTATTCAACTCATGCATTTAGAACATAAAGACTCATCTCCTACCTCAAGAGAAAAATTTCGATTGATACGACGTACCCGCCTCATCGTTCGGAATGGATCCTACATTAACATACATGTAACATCCCAATCAATCAACTATTCAAGACACAATTTTAACTCTAATTAGCCATAGTCATATCTACATTTTCATAACACGTATAAGACATGTTATAGACATTATTTTCTTCATTTATTAGGCTTGGGGAATTCCTTCCCATCAAGCCTCATTCCCTATGTTTAAGGTTACAAAACAAACTCTAAACCCCCAACATTCACTCTACTCTATTTATCAACATCTATACCCATCAATGTCATGTATTCCCTCTCAAGTATATTACTCATTCAACATATACAATTTTCCTCAATTCTTAATAGTTAGGGTTTCACCATATCCCAACAACATCATATATAATCCTTAATCTCCCTCATCTACCAACATGAATTTCGTATACCCTTAACAACCCATCATAAATGCTATATTAACAACAACCTAACTTAGGTTTCCACATTAAATGCCTCTCCTAACAACCCATAAATATATTAAATGCTCCCCCAACACTAAAACTCATAACTGAAGGTTCATACTATTGAGAAATGGCAAGAATCTTACCTCAAGAGAAGAAATGAGAGAGTTTTCCAAGAGAGAGGAGAGCCAAACGAAAATGGAGGAGTAGAGAGGAGGAGAGTCCAAGCTCCATGGTCTCTTCCAAGCTCCTTCAATAACGAAAATAAAGAAGGAAGAAGAGCCAACACCCTTGCCTAGGGTTTTTGAAGAGAAGAAGAAGAAGTGAAGGAGAAGGATAGAGTAGGAGAAGAAGTAAAGTATTTGCCACAATGGACCAAGGAGCTTACGGAAATAAGAAGAGAGAAATAGGCTTTTGCCTTTAAAATTTTATCCTCTCATTAAACTTTCATCATTTTATGACAAACAGGATCTCTGTTTGGGCTCAATACTTTATCCAAAAATTATTTCGAATATATATTCAGACTCCCAATATTATTCTCAATAGCCTTGACCACTATCATCTCAATCAGAGATACTTGGTCTGACACCCATATTTTATTTGAGCTTAATTTTAGCTTATCAGGCCACAATAAATTACTAACAGTCCTCAAAAGTCTTAATTTAATTATTTCTAATATTTTGGGACATTAAATATTCCATATTCCATTATTGAATATTAATTTTCTTAATTAGTTCTTTATTTTAAAATTTTGGGATGTTAAAATCCACCCTACCAAAAAGAAAATTTCATCCTCGAAATTTAACATACTGGATTCAAATGCATCGGGGTATCGTTCTCTGATATCATCTTCACGTTCCCATGTGAACGTCTCCACATTTCCATGCTTCTAAGCGATCTTCACCAAAGGCACCAACTTGTTCCATAGTTTCTTTATGAAATGCTCAATAATGCGATAGAAACAGGAGGAATAGACAAGTCATCCCGCACACCCACATCATCAACAGGGATCACGTGCAGAGGATCATGAACATATTTCCTCAACTGTGCCATATGGAATACATTGTGTAGATTCGCGAGTTGCGGAGGGAGTGAAATCCGATAAGCTACGTCGCCAATCCGCTCCAAAACCTCATAAGGTCCAATGAACCAAGGGCTTAACTATCCACTTTTCAACACCCTTCCAATCCTTTTATCACGCGAGACTCTCATGAATACGTGATCACCAACTTGAAATTCAAGTGTTTATGCCTCTTATCATAATAACTTTTCTATCAATCCTGAGTAATCTTCATATTCTCTTGTATTTTCTTAATTTGCTCGGTAGTCTCTTGAACAATCTCCAGCCCTAAAGCCAAATTTTCACCAGTCTCTAACCAACACAGAGGCGTTCTATATTTTCTACCATAAAGTGCCTTATAAGGAGCCATATCAATACTACTGTGGTAACTGTTGTTCAAGGCTTTGTATAGTCCTCTCAGATTGCCCGTCGGTTTGGGGATGATAAGTGGAACTAAGCTTCAACTTAGAACCTAACTCATGATGTAAACTTCCCCAAAATCGACAAGTAAACTGAGGGTCACGATCAGATATAATACTAGACGACACACCATGCAGCCTAAGAATTTCCTTTATGTATAACTGGGCTAATTTCTCCAGAGAACTCTTCATATTCATGAGTAAGAAGTGAGCACACTTCATCAATCGATCTACAATCACCCATATAGTGTCATTTCCAGCAGGAGTTCTAGGTAGTCCAGAAACAAAGTCCATAGCGATGCTATCCCATTTCCAAACAGGGATCTCCAAAGGTCTCAAATAACGAGATGGTATTTGATGCTCGACCTTAGCCTTCTGACAAACAAGGCAAGATGCAACAAAGTTCACCACATCACGTTTCATACCAGGCCACCAAAAATTCTTCTTCAAGTCTTGGTACATCTTGGTGGAACCAGGATGAATGCTCAATATACTCTTGTGAGCTTCCTTAAGTACACATTTCCTCAATTCACCACTCGAGGGAACATAAATTCGGCCTTTTACATGCCAAATGCCATTATGACCATCCACTAGAAACAAGTTCTTCCCTTTTTCTTGAGTTCTTCTTATCTCTACCAAGTACTTATCCTTCGGTTGTTATAATTTCACAGTTTCAAGAAACATGTTAGTAACCGTTAACATCTCAAGGGACATCTTCTTTGGAGTATATATTTCTACACCCATATTCAGGTTTCTAAATTGTTCAATTAATTCCATCTCTTTCACCATCATTGCGGAAACATGCAATGACTCCCGGCTTAAAGCATCAGCAACCATATTTACCTTTCCGGGATGATACCTCAATTCGAACTCAAAATCCTTGAGAAACTCCATCCATCGCCGTTGGCGCATATTAAGTTCCTTTTGGTCAAACAAGTACTCAAGGCTCTTATGGTCACTAAAGACCATAAACTTAGGATCATATAAGTAATGTCGCCATAATTTCAAAGCAAATACCACCACCGCGAATTCAAGATCATGCGTAGGATAATTAACCTTATACGGTCACAACTGTCTCAACATATAGGCTATCACCCGTTCACATTACATCAACACATAACCCAGACCATGCATAGATATATCACAATATACCACAAAGTCATCCAACAAATCAGGCAATGCTAACACTGGTGCGGCAGTAAGTCTTGATGCTAAAATCCTGAGCCATTAACTTGGTGCTGAAAATCTTAGTAAAACAAAATATGACTCTCGGATTTACACTTATGGCAAGCGCACCAGTCGTTAAAATTGTAGTGTATTTGATCGTCCCACAGGGATTGTGGTAAGTACCTCAATCTAGGACTAGTACAAGCTGAACCAACATGAAATACAGGTAGTTCATTCAGTTTTTATGATTTTAATGTTTTCTAGTTGTTTTTGGTATTTTCAGAAACAGAGTTAAGATGAATGTGAAAAGTGATTAAAAGAAAGCAGGTCAGGATTGCTTTGGCTCACAATTTCCTCAAGAAACATGCAATTAAAGTATAATCGAACTTCACAATCTAGAGGACAATCTGCTTGTTGTTATTCCCTAATTCCTTAGGTGAAAAACACTAATCCTTAAGCAATGAACCTTAATTCCTTAAGTGCTCGATTAACCTAAGAATCTAATGCGAAATTGGAGGTTGAACTCTAACTATTCACCTAAATTGATTAGGCCTGAACTAGTTAGAAAGCTGGAAGTTACCTAAGCTTCAACCATGATTCCTTACTAACGAAGTTCTTCATCAGTTCTGGATTTGTCAATCCAGCAGTTCTGCTCCACTCCTCAGCTTGTTCGCCTCAGGATCTAGAAGCCGATCTCCTTGCTCACAGCTTCAAGATTCCATTGTTAACCTTTACAATCCCAACCTTAGGGATTTAGAACTCCATTGGCTTCGGTTCCATCGAAGGATTGTGGAACATCATGGAGGAGAGGATTTAGAGAGAGAAAAATGTGTAGTGAGATGTTCGAAGTGTTTAATGAATGTTCTCCATTCTGTTGTTTTGTATCTGTGTATGCGTGTGTATTTACAGAATATGTATAACCTATATATATATATATATATATATGTTTCTACCTAACTAACTAACTTAACTGATAACTTAGAAAACTTAAGTTATCGTCTAAACTAACTAGTTACATAGCTTACAGAGTAACTAACTAATTACAGCTCAGCTCTTATTAGGATCCAGCTCAGCCTTAGCTAATTTACAGCACAGCACCAGCTAATTAACAGCTCACTACTTAAGTTACTAAGGTTACAGTAGTAGAGAAGAAGGCAATGGAGGTGGAAATAGTACTGCACCAGGTGTGTGTTGTTGGAGGGAAGAAACACGGTTTAAGTTACTGCTTTTACGCTTCAGCTTGCTGGGTTTTCGCTTGAGCGGATTAACTCTCGCTTGGGCGAGCTCGGGAATTGCACTGCAGTGTTGCTTTGTCACTTAAGCGTTATGGCGAAGCTTGGGCGAGGATGGTACTTTGAAATTACGCTTGAGCTAGTTTTGCTTTCGCTTGGGCGAATTGAAAATATGTACTGCAGAATGGCTTTCTCGCTCAAGCGTGATAGAGAAGTTTGGGCGAATCCTTGACCCTCGCTTGAGCGAATTTAACTCTCGCTTGAGCGGATTAATTATTCAATCGGTATTCTGAAGTTGGCGCTCGGGTTCTTCATATAATATTTCGAATCCTTGTTCTCTTTTGGAGTCAGTGTCTTTGAAATCTTACTCAGTCGGGCTTTTGTTAATTCCTTTCGGTCAACCCTTTGAAGTCTTATCCAGTCGGTCTTGTGGACTCCTTTCAGTCGGATTTACGAATTCTCACTCGGCTTTTGGTAATTCTTCACTCGGATTTGTCCTTTTCTCTCGAGTACGTCTTGTTCCTGCACCAAAAATCAACTAATTGCCTAGCATTTGTACGCTGGCTACTTATTAAATTTATAACTAGTAATAAACTCTTAATTTATTAATGTTTTTGACCATTCTCTTCTATAAATAAAACACTTTTGCAATATTTACATAATTTATAAATTATTATCAATTAATTGAATAATAAGGCTAAACTAATCACTTACACAACGAATTAATTCTAAAATTGAACAGAATAATTAAGTTTTTTCAAGACTTATCACATCCCCAAACTTAAAACTTTGCTTGTCCTCAAGCAATTATTCAGATTAATTAACTAACAAGCTGTTGATCAACACAATCAGCCTTTCCTTAACTTAGTTCATGCCATAATTATTGAATACCGATCATGCTTTCTTCTCGCAATTTCTAAAAGTATAAAAACTTACACCTCCTTTGGGAGACAAGCTGCTGACGCTTTCCTCACTGGTCGGTGTTTAACTCTTCTCTCGGTGTATAGGGTAAATAGAATGCTCTCATCACCTGCATACTTGCTAGATAAACATAGGCTTGTAATAGTTCTACACGTCATGTCATATGCCAACATACTCAGATCAGTAAGGGCTTTTTATGCTTATAATGGGGCTGGGCTACAGGCTCAATTATTGTTTTTCGAGTGAGTGTTAGGTTACAGGATGTATTCATTGATGCCTTGACTCAATTCTAACTTTATTGCCTCTCCTAACAACTCTACTATTTTTCCGACTGAATGCAAACTTAATAACTTGTGGTGCTTTGCACCCTTTTTCTTTTAGTCCTTCGGACTTTTTCCTTTTCTTTCTTCTTTTTCATCTTTTTCTGATCATATTTCAATCGGTGTATAAATATATATATATATATATATTTTTTTTTCAATTGGTGCTTTGCACCTTTTTCCTCTTTCTGGCTGTGTTACTTTTTCTCTCGGCTTTACCTTTCTACCTTTCATTTATCAAGATACTCACCCATAATTTAGGTCGGAGTGTGTCCTGAATTACTGTTAGGCACACTCTTCATCCTCAAACTTAAAACTTGCTATTCCCTAACAATAAGAAAGAACTGAGCAACTCACCAGTGGAACATCCAGGGGTAACTTAGTCAGGCTTTTCTAGATAGATGAGTTTGTAACGTTGGGTGAATAAACAGAATAAAAGGGTCTCAGGCTCAAATTTTGGGGTCAAAGGATAATTAAATATATTGGGAAGGTTACTTTTTGGCCCTGGCTAAATTAACAAAGAAGGCCTTCATCATTTCCGATTGGTTGGCATACAAACAGTTAGCAAGTACTGAAGCAAATTCTGTCTCACTAACTAGCATGCAAGTTCACTCGGAAAAGAATAAAACAGGCTCAAAAGCTACGAATATAATAGTTAATCAGCCAGTCATGTCCCCAAACTTAATGTAAGATCATACATTCAGATTGCTAACTAGCATACCGAGTAAACAATTAATTAATGATGAAAAATAGTTATGGGCAGATATGATGAGTTAAACAAAATCGATCAATTAATTTATCCGACTAGGCTTAAGAATCAGTAACTTTTAAATTATTAAGATGGATTGAGAGAAATAATAAACATAATTTAACAATTAATAAGTGAGAATATTAATTAAGGAACGAGTCGGAAAGATACTTCCCTTTTTACCTGAGTGGCTGTGGATGGGAAACACGTAGTCGGATTGGGACGCATGGGTTTTACCAATACATATGAAAAACCGAATAAAACAAACAAATTAACACAGAAAGAAAATTTCCATTACATAATTAAAATAAAAGCAAATTCACTGTTCAGAAAATAGTTACAATAATGTCAAATTAATTACATAGGAAACATCATAAAAACATGGAACAACTGCTTAAACATCCTGATCTTCATCGTCTTTGTCCTGTTGGGAAGATGGTGGAGAATCAGCTGCTCGGGATACGTCCTCAGAGGGAATCGTGAATCCAATGGAAGCTAACCACGCATCTCTATCAGGTGGGGCTCCCATTTCTGCTGTGTGCTCAACCCTCAGTTTCGTGGCAATCTTCCTGAGCATGAGATCGTGGTTCAAGACCCGATCATAAATTCCAAGTTGCATCTTCTTCATGACCTGTAATTCCTGTAACACCATAAAAATGTCAGAAGAAGAAGAACCAGCTCCTACAGATTGCCTGGGACATTCTGGCTCTCTGGCTTTAAACTTTATAGCACAGTCTTCAACAGCCTTAACACTTTCAACTTCTGGCGATTCATTTTCCTCAACTGCAGGGGATACATTCCTTTGAACCAGAGGAGATACATTCCTTTGAACCTGACTTTGACTGGGTACATGTTCAGACGAATCAGATATACTTATGGTTGCCACTTCTCTTTCGTTATCTATTTGTTTTCTTCTCACACTTCCTTCTGTAAAATTTGGTCTAGGTTTTTGCAGGAGTCTCTGTGATCTTCTTTTCATGATTAATGTTAAAAGAATGATGATAAACAACCTAAATAAAAAAAAATAAGAACAAAAATCCAAAAGAAAGATAGCAAACCAAAACTGTGAGATGCATGGTTTATAAACAGTGGAAAATAATAACAATGAAACAAGAAGATAATAAACACGAACTTAGAATTGCACGGAATAAGTGAAAGAAGTGGAAAGATAATACCTTTCTTAGAAACCAGAAAATGTCTTTTCGTCTTCAGCCCAAGTTCAGCATAGGTACTTAGGGTTTGGAAGCTGAAAGGTTTTTATACTGTTGAATTCATTTTCCAAGAAACGCGTAAATGTGTTCCAGCTTTATTTATTACTTTATTATTATTATAATATATATATTATTATTATTTATTATTATTTTTTTTATTTTCTTTTAATACACTCATATATTGGATAGGGTGAAGATCGAGTAAGAGTGGGAAGTGATGCCAAATGGACACAAGAGAATGGAAGATGAATAAATGAACAAACGATAAGAAAGAATGGGCGAATGAAAACTATAAGTAAATGAACGAGTTAAAGAATGAATGCGTGAAAGATCCATGAATGAATACAGGATCCCGAGTGAATGAAACACTGAATGGAAAAGATCCTGAATGAATAAAGGACGAATAGATATTAGAACGAGTGAAAGAATGGATGAATGAAATATGAGAGACGAGTGAACCACTGTAGTGAAATACGAGTGAATAGAAAAGCGAATGGTAGAAAGAACGAATGAAAGTAACATCGAGTGAACGAAATGAAACAAAGAATGGAAGACTGTAAAGGAAGAGATTGCGTAAATGAGTGAAAAGAGTGAAACGATAATGACCAAATGAGTATGGAAAAAGATACCGAGTGATAGAGATCCGAGAAATGAAGAGTGAGTGCATGACAATGAGAATTCGTGTGAAGAACAAAAATGACACGAGTGGAAAATCAAAGGAATGAAATGCCGAGTAAATAAAAAAAACGAGTGAACAAAACGAATGCACAAGGGGTCGAGTGCATGGAGAGACTGGGGAAATGAAAAACGAGTGGCTGAGGGAGGTAGAAATAATGAATAACAAACAAATCGAAGTGAATGAAGGAAACGAGTGGTTGGAAAGAGTAGATGAAAAGATTCCGAGTCAATGGAATGAGTGAAAGCTATACTGACTGGATGAAGGAGACGAATAAATGCACAAGCCAGTGGAAGAATAAATGGAAAAATGAATAACAAACTTCCGCATGAATACCATCGAGAAAGGAATCGGTCGAAGAAATGAAAGAATTTGAATGAATGGAGTGAATGGAGAATGAGTGAAATAGAGTGTCCAAATGAATGAAAGCTGAGTGGGATAGATGAGTACAAGTTAGACCAAGTGGATGAAGAACTGAATGAAAAATGAGGTGGAAAACGAAGAATAAAATGAAGTGACAGAGTAAGAAAGATGAGTGAAAAGTGAACGACTGCGGAGGGATCCGAGTGAATGAAATACCGAGTGGAAGAAACCGAATACTCTAATGAGAAATTGAATGAATGAAAAAGGAACAGTAAAAAGAGACGCGTGAAAGAAATACCAAGTGATAAAGGTCGGGCAAGAGAATGAGAGAAAGCAGAGTGGATAAATGAAAAATCGAAAGACCGCGTGAATAGGAGACTAATGGATACAAAACTGATTGTGATGAGTGAGGAATCCGAGTGATAAAAGGCCGACTGAAATAAGTCGCCTTTCACCATCTGACCCGTTCATTAAATCAACGATCAGAAATCCTTCAAAGTCTTCCTTTTTATTCGCATCAAGAATTGGAATTTTATTGAAAAATGACGAGTGAAGTTTAGTCGGGAAGAAGGGTTAAGAATAAGTAACAATTATCCGAGTGTACTATTTTCACTCAAACTCAGTAAATTTTCGCTTAAGTGCGAAACAACAATCAGCAGTGTTTCGCCTAAGCTACAAGTGCTTCGCCTGAGCGAAATAGAAGAATCAAGCTCGGACTTCCTTCTTCAAACTTCACAAACTTTATTCACTAAATTTTTAGTTTTTCTTTTTATTTATTCTGACTCAAAGTTCAAAACAAAACAATCGGAACGTAGGGCTGCCTCCCTAGAGCGCTTCTTTAAGGTCACTAGCTTGACCTTATGGCATCTAAGAAGATGCTTGCAGTAACAAGGAGGTTTTCTACCTATCAAACTCTCCTCCAAAGTAGAGTTTGAGTCACTGGCCATTTACCTTAAAAATCCGATCAGTAGTCGGGTCTTTCAGTTCGACTGCACCATGAGGAAAAACCTCATTTACAGTAAAAGGCCCCGACCACTTCGATCTAAGTTTTCCAGGGAAGAGTCTCAGTCGGAAATTGAATAATAACACCTGATCATCCTTCTGAAACTCTTTCTTATTAATTCGCTTATCGTGCCATTTCTTTGTTTTCTCCTTATAGACGGAGGCACTTTGATAAGCGTTGAGTCGGAACTCCTCTAATTCATGGAGTTTCAAAACTCTTTCCTCCTGAGATTGGTCATAGTCCATGTTTAATAGCTTTGTGGCCCACCACGCCTTGTGTTCCAACTCCACAGGGAGATGACAAGCCTTACCGTATACTAATTGATACGGGGACATGCCAATCGGAGTTTTGAAAGCTGTTCGGTAAGCCCACAATGCATCATCTAATTTTACCGACCAATCTTTTCTAGATTTTCCGACCACTTTCTCTAAGATTCTTTTGATTTCTCTATTTGACAGCTTGACTTGTCCACAAGTTTGTGGATGGTAAGGAGTCGATATCTTATGTAACACCTCATAGTGACGCAGGGTTTTTTCCATTATTTTATTACAAAAATGTGAACCCCCATCACTAATAAGTACTCTCGGAACTCCAAACCTAGAGAAAATATTCTTCTTGATGAACCTAAGCACCAATTGTGCATCATTGGTTCTGGTCGGGACTGCCTCCACCCATTTGGAGACATAGTCTACAGCAACAAGTATATATTCGTTGGAGAATGACTTAGGAAAGGGTCCCATAAAGTCGATGCCCCAAACGTCAAATAATTCCACAATTAGAATGTTTGTCAAAGGCATGCCAGCTTTAGCAGAGAGACCTCCGCTCCTTTGACATTTATCGCACCTTTTGACATACTCTTTAGCATCTTGAAAGATAGTTGGCCAATAAAAGCCACTCTGTAAGATTTTTGCTGCTGTACGGGAGGCACCATGATGACCTCCATAATAGGAGTCGTGGCAATGCCACAAGAGCCTTTCTTGCTCGGATTCAGGCACACACTGCCTGATCAATCCATCTACTCCTATTTTAAACAGAAATGGATCATCCCACAGGAAGTTTTTACTATCATGAAAGAATTTTTTTCTCATTTGGGATGTCCAACCATCAGGTACCACCGAGGCACTTTTAAAGTTGGCCATATCAGCATACCATGGCCCGATGATAATTGCCATCAACTTCTCATCTGGGAATTCTTCTTTTATTAAAACAGAATCCGACTCTCCTTCCAGACGAGATAGTTGGTCAGCAACTGAGTTCTCTACTCCCTTTTTATCTCGTATTTCTAAATCAAACTCTTGGAGTAACAGAACCCACCTGATCAGTCTCGGCTTGGATTCTTTCTTTGCTAGTAAATACTTGATTGTCGAGTGGTCTGTATATACAACAACCTTGGCCCCATTCAAGTAAGCACGAAATTTATCAAATGCATACACCACAGCAAGCATTTCTTTTTCAGTAGTGGTGTAATGTATTTGATTTTCGTTCAACACTTTACTAGCATAATAAATTACATGAGTCAATTTTCCTACTTTCTGACCCAGTACAGCTCCGACTGCGAAGTCACTTGCATCACACATTAATTCAAACGGTAAAGACCAATTAGGTGCTGCAAGGATCGGAGCTGAAATCAGACTTTGTTTTAATTTTTCAAAAGCCTTGACACAGTTTTCATTAAACACAAATGCATGATCTTTCACAAGCAAGTCAGTCAGAGGCTTAGCTATTTTTGAAAAATCTTTAATGAACCTTCTATAAAAGCCAGCACATCCTAGAAAACTTCTCACTCCTTTCACATTGATTGGAGGAGGAAGTTTTTCAATAATTTCTATCTTGGCTCGGTCCACTTGAATGCCCTCAGCAGAGATTCTGTGGCCAAGGACTATCCCTTCCTTAACCATAAAATGGCATTTTTCCCAGTTAAGGACGAGGTTAGTTTCTTGGCATCTCACTAGCACCTTAGATAGGTTGCTGAGGCATGAATCAAAATTACTCCCAAATACCGAGAAATCATCCATGAACACTTCAATGAATTTCTCCACCATATCCCCAAAAATTGCCAGCATGCACCTTTGAAAGGTTGTTGGAGCGTTGCACAACCTGAATGGCATGCGCCTATATGCAAAAATTCCATAAGGACAGGAGAATACAGTCTTTTCTTGGTCTTTTGGGTCAACCACAATTTGGTTATAACCCGAGTACCCACCAAGAAAATAATAGTACTCTTGCCCTGACAACCTCTCGAGCATTTGGTCAACAAATGGCAGGGGGAAGTGGTCTTTTCTAGTGAAGTCATTCAGCCTTCTGTAATCAATACACATCCTCCAGCCTGTTGTGGGCCGGGTGGCAATAACTTCACCTTGGTCATTTCTTACAGTCGTCATTCCTCCCTTCTTGGGCACCACTAGGACCGGGCTGATCCAAGTGTTGTCCGAGATAGGATAAATGATTCCTGCATCAAGGAGCTTGACCACTTCCTTCCTTACCGCTTCCTTCATAATGGGGTTCAATCTGCGTTGTGGCTGTACTACAGGGGAATAATCATCCTCCATCAGAATTTTGTGCATACAAAATGAGGGACTGATTCCCTTCAAGTCAGAAATATTCCAGCCAATCGCAGATTCATGTGCCTTTAATACCCCAATTAGTTTATTCACATCCTCTTCTTTTAAGTCGGCATTAATAATGACAGGATGTGTGTCGTCTTCTCTCAGGAAAACATATTTCAGATGAGAAGGTAAAGGTTTTAAATCACATTTTTCTTCAGAAAATTCCTTTCCTTTCTCAGCTTCAGCAATTTTCAAATTATTTTTCTTTTCTTTTTCAAAATCACCTACTTCTAATACTTCCAGTAGGCTCAATATTTCCGAGTGAGAGTCATTTAACTCCTCAGTCTCGGAGTCAAAGTCATCCTCAAGAAAAGTTCGCAAGGCCTCTTCCTCAGTTTTTAAAAGCATTGGAGTGTGGTAGCTTTTAATCTCTTCAACCATTAAACAATCCATCCTTTTAGTTGGATGTTTCAAGGAATTGAAGACATTGAAGGTTAGCTTCTCCTCCTGAACTCTCAGCATGAGTTCAGCCTTTTCTACATCAATTAATGCTCTGCCAGTAGCTAGGAAGGGTCTACCTAAAATTAAAAGGATCTCTCGGTCAGCTTCCATATCCAACACTATGAAGTCTGCTGGAAAGATAAATTTATCTACTTTCACTAACAAGTCTTCCAGCATCCCTTGGGGATATTTAATGGACCTGTCAGCCAACTGCAAGGACATGCGAGTCGGTTGCAAGTCATTAATTCCCAGTTTTTTCATCAAAGACAGAGGCATCAGGTTTATACTGGCTCCTAGATCACAGAGAGCACTTCCTACATGAATATCCCCAATTGCACACGGTATTGTAAAAGATCCAGGATCCTCTAGCTTTTGGGGAAGTTTCTTTTGAATGATTGCACTGCACTCTTGAGTGAGAGTAATCATTTCATCCCCCTTAAGCTTCCTCTTCTTAGATAATAATTCTTTTAAAAATTTTGCATAGGAAGGCATCTCCTGCAATGCCTCGGCAAAAGGGATATTGATGTGAAGTTTCTTGAAAACCTCTAAGAACCTAGCAAACTTCTGCTCCTCTATTTGCTTTTTAAACTTGTGTGGAAATGGAGCATTCCTCAGTTTTTCAGGAGTCAGCTTAGAAGCTTCCTCCAGAATCAGATCAACCTTTTTCTTTTTCTTTTGATAGACTTTATTTTCTTTTTCTTTTTCTGTTTCATTTTTATTTTCTACTTCATTATTAACCTGCTCGGTTTCTTGTATTATTTCTTTTTCTTTTTCTTTTTCTGAACTTATTTCCTGACTCGAAGATGGAGAAATAATTTTTCCACTCCTAGTAATTATAGCCTTGCAATGTTCCCTTGGATTTACCTCGGTATCTCCAGGGAAATTGCCTACTTGCCTCTCAGCTAATTGTTTAGAAAGCTGTCCGACTTGATTTTCTAGATTTCTTATGGACGCTTCCTGATTCTTAAAACTGGTCTGAGTGGCCTGAATAAACTGAGAAAGTACATTCTCAAGTTCGGATTTTTCTTTAACAGGGGGGTGAGAAGGTTGTTGTGGTCTATTTGTGGGTTGATTTGGTGGGATGTTCTGATTCAGATGTGGACCTTTCTGCCAGGAAAAATTGGGGTGATTCCTGTAATTAGGATTAAAGGAATTAGAAGGATAATTCCTTTGATATTGTTGCTGCCCCATATAATTCACTTGCTCGGATCACACAATCCATTCTCATGGTCTCCACCACAAAAGTCACAACTGATCATAGAAACTTGACTCGGCTTTTGGAGTTCTGAAATTTGTATACTTAGTTTCTCCAAAGCCTGAGTCATCAGTTTACTCTGAGCCAGATAAATATCTTGTGCTTCTAATTCTAATATCCCTCTCTTAGGGACTTGGCTCCTCTCACTAATCAAGCATTCATTAGAAGCCATAACGTCAATCAGCTCTATGGCTTCTTCTACAGTTTTTGTTGTTAATGAACCTCCAGCTGAGGCATCAATCAGGACCCTGGTAGCTGGCCTGACACCATTATAGAAAATAGTTACCTGTTGCACATCAGAAATCTGATAATGAAGACATCTCCTCAAACTTTCTTTATACCGATCCCATGCTTCCATCAAAGACTCACATTCTCTTTGTTGGAAACATGTGATTTCATTGCGCAACTTTGCATATTTAGAGGGAGGAAAATATTTAATCAAGAATTTTCATTACAAGTCCTCCCAAGTTGAAATACTGCCTCTCGGTTGACTCTGCAACCAGGCTTTTGCTCGGTCCCTTACAGAAAACGGAAACAATCTCAGTCGGATTGCCTCGTCAGGGACTCCATTCATTTTTACTGTGTCACAGATTTGGAGGAAGGTTGCTAGATGCAAATTTGGATCCTCAACCTCACTTCCTCCGAACTGTTCATTTCTTACCAACTGTAGTAAAGCTGGTTTTAGTTCGAAATTATTTGCTGAAATTGGTGGCCTAAGGATGCTAGATTGCGATCCTTCTTCAGTCAGCCTGGAGTAGTCACCTAGTGTAACTCTCCTCTGTTCCATTTCTTTTTCTTCTTTTTGCTTTTTCTCTTTTTTTAGTCTACGTTCTAACAAGTCTATGTCAGGATCAAAGAAGAAAGGCTCTCCTCTGCTCCTTGACTGCATACAACAAATGTCACACAAAAGAACAATTCACAGCTACGACTAAATCTATACAAAAATAACAAACTAATACTACTAAAAACAAAAGTGAAACTTCGTATTAAATGCAAACAAAAATAGAATGGTTCAGTCTAGTACCAGTCCAAGGATTGTTGATATTACTCAACAATCCCCGGCAACGGCGCCATTAACTTGATGCTAAATTCCCGAGCCATTAACTTGGTGCTGAAAATCTTAGTAAAACAAAATATGACTCTCGGATTTACACTTATGGCAAGCGCACCAGTCGTTAAAATTGTAGTGTATTTGATCGTCCCACAGGGATTGTGGTAAGTACCTCAATCTAGGACTAGTACAAGCTGAACCAACACGAAATACAGGTAGTTCATTCGGTTTTTATGATTTTAATGTTTTCTAGTTGTTTTTGGTATTTTCAGAAACAGTTAAGATGAATGTGAAAAGTGATTAAAAGAAAGCAGGTCAGGATTGCTTTGGCTCACAATTTCCTCAAGAAATATGCAATTAAAGTATAATCGAACTTCACAATCTAGAGGACAATCCGCTTGTGGTTATTCCCTAATTCCTTAGGTGAAAAACACTAATCCTTAAGCATCGAACCTTAATTCCTTAAGTGCTTAATTAACCTAAGAATCTAATGCGAAATTGGAGGTTGAACTCTAACTATTCACCTAAATTGATTAGGCCTGAACTAGTTAGAAAGCTGGAAGTTACCTAAGCTTCAACCATGATTCCTCACTAGCGAAGTTCTTCATCAGTTCTGGATTTGTCAATCCAGCAGTTCTGCTCCACTCCTCAGCTTGTTCGCCTCAGGATCTAGAAGCCGATCTCCTTGCTCACAGCTTCAAGACTCCATTGTTAACCTTTGCAATCCCAACCTTAGGGATTTAGAACTCCATTGACTTCGGTTCCATCGAAGGATTGTGGAACGTCATGGAGGAGAGGATTTAGAGAGAGAAAAATGTGTAGTGAGATGTTCGAAGTGTTTAATGAATGTTCTTCGTTCTGTTATTTCGTATCTGTGTATGCGTGTGTATTTACAGAATATGTACAACCTATATATATATATGTTTCTACCTAACTAACTAACTTAACTGATAACTTAGAAAACTTAAGTTATCGTCTAAACTAACTAGTTACATAGCTTACAGAGTAACTAACTAATTACAGCTCAGCTCTTATCAGGATCCAGCTCAGCCTTAGCTAATTTACAGCACAGCGCCAGCTAATTAACAGCTCACTATTTAAGTTACTAAGGTTGCAGCAGTAGAGAAGAAGGCAATGGAAGCGGAAACAGTACTGCACCAGGTGTGTGTTGTTGGAGGGAAGAAACAGGTTTTAAGTTACTGCTTTTACGCTTCAGCTTGCTGGGTTTTCGCTTGAGCGGATTAACTCTCGCTTGGGCGAGCTTGGGAATTACACTGCAGTGTTGCTTTGTCGCTTAAGCGTTATGGCGAAGCTTGGGCGAGGATGGTACTTTGAAATTACGCTTGAGCTAGTTTTGCTTTCGCTTGGGCGAATTGAAAATATGTACTGCAGAATGGCTTTCTCGCTCAAGCGTGATAGAGACGTTTGGGCGAATCCTTGACCCTCGCTTGAGCGAATTTAACTCTCGCTTGAGCGAATTTAACTCTCGCTTGAGCGGATTAATTATTCAATCGGTATTTTGAAGTTGGCGCTCGGGTTCTTCATATAATATTCCGAATCCTTGTTCTCTTTTGGAGTCAGTGTCTTTGAAATCTTACTCAGTCGGGCTTTTGTTAATTCCTTTCGGTCAATGCTTTGAAGTCTTATCCAGTAGGTCTTGTGGACTCCTTTCAGTCGGATTTACGAATTCTCACTCTACTTTTGGTAATTCTTCACTCGGATTTGTCCTTTTCTCTCGAGTACGTCTTGTTCCTGCACCAAAAATCAACTAATTGCCTAGCATTTGTACGCTGGCTACTTATTAAATTTATAACTAGTAATAAACTCTTAATTTATTAATGTTTTTGACCATTCTCTTCTATAAATAAAACACTTTTGCAATATTTACATAATTTATAAATTATTATCAATTAATTGAATAATAAGGCTAAACTAATCACTTACACAACGAATTAATTCTAAAATTGAACAGAATAATTAAGTCTTTTCAAGACTTATCAAGTCTCAACTTCAACTCTTGAAAACTTTCTTCACATTCACGGGTCTACACGAACAGTTGATTCTTACGAGTCAACTTCGTCAATGGTAAGGCTAAATGGGAAAATCCTTCGATAAACCTCCGATAATAACCAGTAAGACCAAGAAAACTTCTTATTTCCGTCACGGACGTCGGTCTTTCCCAAGCCATAACAGCTTCCACTTTCGATCTATCAATGGCAACTCCATCACTGGAAATCACGTGACCAAGAAAAGAAATCTCATTCATCCAGAATTCACATTTAGAGAGCTTAGCATACAATTCTTTCTCTCGAAGAATGGATAACACAAGACAAAGATGTCTTTCATGGTCTTCGTGGCTCTTAGAGTACACCAAAATATCATCAATAAACACCACGCCGAATTGGTCAAGATACTCGTGGAAGATGCGATTCATGTAGTCCATGAAAATCGTAGGAGCATTTGTCACTCCGAATGGCATCACTACATACTCATAGTGTCCATATCGTGTTCGGAAGGCAGTTTTAGGAATGTCCTTGATCTTCGCCCGAATTCGGTGATATCCAGAATGCAAGTCTATCTTAGAAAACATAACGGCGCCCTTCAACTGATCCAAAAGATCATCAATACAAGGAAGAAGATATTTGTTCTTGATATTCAATTTATTGAGTTGGCGATAATCAACGCACAATCTCATGCTTCCGTCCTTCTTTTTCATCAATAGTACAGGAGCACCCCAAGAAGACACACTTAGGTGGATAAACTCCCGTTTAAGTAATTCCTCAACTTGCTTCTTCAATTCGGCCAACTCCATAGGAGACATCCTATAAGGAGCTCTAGAAACAGGTTCAGCGTGAGGGATGAGATCAATAAAGAATTCCACTTCATGTGGAGGAGGCAAACCAGGAATCTCATCTGAAAAAACATGGGAAATTCAAAAGCAATAGTGATTTCACCAGATTGGGAAGTACCACTCCCATCAACCATGTAGAACATTACAAGAAGTTGAGAGATACCTTGTATATCATAGTCTTCAGTGTTAGAAGTCAGAAAAATCATCGTCTTGTTATGACAATCCACCAAGACTTTGTTGGTAGATAACCAATCCATGCCTAGGATAATGTCTAGGTCTTTCATGGGTAGGCACACGAGGGATACAACGAATTTTTGACCCTTAAGAGTCATCTCGACATCCTCACATCGAGTCACCGATCTCAAACAAGTACTGGTCGGTATAGTCACCATTATAGAACCTCTCATCATGAAAACAGGCACTTTCAAGCGCCTCACACAATCCTTGGAAATAAATGAGTGTGTAGCACCAGAATCAAATATAACATCTACCAAAGTGACAAGGATTTCACACTTACCACGAACAAGATCTTTAGCTTGTGCGGCTTCTTCACTAGTAATAGCAAAGACTCTTCCAACTGCTTGTGGTTGAACACCACCATTACGGTTACCATTTCTTCCACCATGGCCATTGCCTCGACCATTTCCATTTCTTCCACCGTTATGGTTTCCACCCTAGCCATCATTATGACTATTACTGTTTCCATGACCACGGCCTCCAAAGCCACCATGGCCTCTACGGTTACCATTAGGGTTCATTGGAGCAGGAGTATCAACATTAGTATTCCTTGCATTCAATGGACAATTAGGGCAAATATGCCCCGGTTGATTACATTGGTAGCATACCATCTCATCTTGAGGACAATCTCTCGCCAAGTGATTAGCACCACACTTAAAACAAGTAAGGCCTTGGACATTGCCACGACCTTAGTTACCATGTCCATGACCACCCCTAAAAGCACCACGTCCTCTTGCATTTGAGGATCCACCACGAAAGAACTTCTTCTTTTTGAATTGACCATGTCCTTGAAATTAGAGAATTGCCCCCTCAACTTAGACTCATGCTTGCCATGACTGGAAGGAGTCATATCATCTTCTTCATAAATACGGCACTTGTTCACAAGTGTCAGAAAGCTTCTTATCTCTTGATGCCGAATAGCCCGCTTGATCTCGGGCCTCAAGCCATTTTTAAACTTTACACACTTCGAAGCCTCGGTACCCTTTTGTTGATAAGGAGGATAGAACACACAAAGCTCATCAAACTTGGAGGCATACTTCTCCACAGTCATACTACCATACTTAAGCTCCATGAACTCAAGCTATTTTTTGCTTCTGTAGCTATCCGGAAAATATTTCTTCAAGAATTCAACCTTGAAGTTTTCCTAAACCAAGGGAATATCAGCAGATATCATGCGTCCTCTAGCAAGACGCCACCATGCTTCGGCTTCATCGCGGATCATAAAAATCGCATACTCCACCTTTTGTGCTTTAGAACACTTGAAGCTTGCATAAATCCTTTACAAATTGTTAATCCATGCATAAGCATCCTCAGGTTTGTAACCTCCCTAAAATTCAGAAGGTTTCCTCTTGAGAAAGAGATCAATACCTTGGGCACTTTGTCCTACATTCAGTTGGCCTTGTCTTTCCAAGAGGTCAGCAAAGTGATTCAAGGCGTTTGCCATAGCAGCAGCCTCACGATTAGGTCTACCCGCCATATCTTAAGCCTATACATTAAAACATGGCTTACACATGAGTGTACTAGACCAAACATTAGATTTTTAACCTATAAATCCAAAGATTTCAACATTCATTGGTCCATCAGGCATCACATCATGTCAACCTTAATACATAATCATAACATATTCATCGTAGAAGGTAAATAGTGTAAGGAATCTTGGCAGGGCTCAACAACAAGTACATCAATTTCAATTCATTAACAAACAGCCACAAATCAATCAAATAATCCATAACTCAATCAATTATAGCTCATATGATCTAATCATAAGTGACAATTACTTGTACAACACTAATTATGTCTATATCAAGAGCAATCAATGCTCTGATACCAGGTCGAGACGCCCCAAAAATGGGGGTAAATTTTTCACGTGTTACAAGCCATTAATTGATACAGTAATAATGTGGTAAAGTCTTAATCAACACCCTGGATCTATGAAAAACCTCTCTCATATATGAAGATATGAGAGGGTGAATTAAAAAGGATTCATAAGAAATTAAATTTTCAATTAAAAACAGCAGAATGATCGATTAAAATGATGTTATATGATTGGATTTAAAGAGAATGAATTTCACGAGGTTCAATGGTTCATAATATGTCCAAAGTATTATTAAGATGATGTAAGAAGGAATATTAATGCAAAGGAAAATCAAAGTAATTGTCACAATAACATTTTAAGGGAATCGGGTGCCACTCGCTCAAGCGAGTACCATACTCGCCTAAGCGAGTTCGTGTGGTCACGCTTGGTGAGATATTACGCTTGAGTGAAGAAGGGAAGAGTATCAGGTGGTAATCTCGCTTGAGCGAGCTCAGCTTCACTTGAGTGAAATTACTCCAAAGCTCCAAGTATAGATTTCGCTTGGGCGAGGCATGACTGCTTAAGCAAAAAATGGGGCAGAACCTCACTGTCCATATTTTGCTCGAGCGAGTCTAGGCCCGCCTGAGTGAAAACCTCCCAGAATCAATTTTCTCCTTGTTACTTGAGTGAATTGCCATACACTGGCCATTTCGCTTAAGCAAAAATGATCCAGTGGCTCTCCTACTTAATCTCGCTCGGGTGAGGTCCTTCCCGCCTGAGTGAATTTTGGCCAGTGGCCACACCCATGTTTCATAAGGATCTCGCTTAAGCAAGACTATCACTCGCTTGAGCGAGACTATAACTCGCTTGAGAGCGTTATGCAGAAACAGTGAAATCATGTAACAATTCATACAACTTAGCATACCAAATCTCATTTCATGCCTTTTTAACCTATGCTAGTGCACTAGATACATTCAGCCATGCATTTAAAAGTCTATCCAATTGTTTATACACTTCAAAATCAATTCTTATTCATTCCATGCATAGAACCTAAATCATTTTTATATAACTCCATGAAATACTACATGTTGTGAAATACATCATTCATTCATGAATTTTATCATCAACAAGCATCGTAGTTCATCATCTTACATCATCTAGGTCATTAATGAAAATTGGCCATACACACCAAGGTCTAATTTTCCTACATGACCCTCAAAATCATCAAACTACAACCTAGATGGAAAAATAAGCATGCATGTACACTATATGCTATACAAAAATCTAGATTTGCTGGCCAAGGCATTTCCTCTACACCTATTTACCTCCTTCATCAAAATGTACTTCAAAAGATTCACTCCACCCATCAGTGCCCTGCATCATAAGTCTAAAAAGTGGATAATATGGGAAAGTGAGTCATATATTTCAAAAGAATGAATATGAATACCATGTGATCATGTGCATATGTATCACAACATGTATACTTTGCATTCACGCATATTTCATCATCAACTATCATCACATATTACAAACATATTTGTAAATCAAGCAAATGTAAAATCATACCCATGATCTAGTCCTTCAACAAATTGGACTGTTACACATTTCATCATTTTACTCAAATTATTATTTGGTATTCACATCTTTTATGTCGTCTTAATTCATTTTCTCTCCCACGGCACAACCATAATCACATCTCATCATCTTTGGCATACTTCCTTGCTATATGCAAATGCTCTTAAGCTAATGCATATGCACAATGGATTAATTCATCAATTGCAGATCTGACTGTGGGAATATAAACACCAATTGTGGGATTCATGTATGATCATCTAACCATACCCCTACTGCAGTAGTAAAATATGTACACTTATCATCAAATTGTATGCATTTCACCAATCTTTTACTGGTACTAAACCACATCGCCCATTTTGTAACACCTGGTCATTTTCACCATGACCGCGGTAATAAGATAATCAACATATGGTGTTGCGGGCTAACCATGAGTCTTATCATGGCAGTTGTGATCCCAAGGACCACCGGGGACACCTACTCATCAAGAGCCACCCCCCACAAGGGTCAAACACATGTGGCTCCCCGTAGCACAACATGGGCAGCTTCGTGACTTACACACTGAGTCACAAGGGAAACAATAAATCGCTCATGCATAGAGCCGCCCTCCCACTGGGCAACTGGGGGAATCCCCTAAAATTCCAAAACCGGCAGCTATGCAGTATGCCATGCATGTAAATGCCAATCATATGTATTTTTCACTCTATGCATCCTAATCATGCCACTCATCAGTCATCATCATCATCACTAACATTACCATGAAGCTTTTAGTGAATTCATTATCGTTGGTTATTGTCATTGGTTTAGATTTTTGTGTGGCATACTTGATAATTCTTGTTAACATAATTCAATTCCATTGGCAAACACAACAACATCAATCTTTCACCATCAATCGAGGTATGCTATTTATTCACACTTATTTTCAATTAAACATCATTTATAATCATCTCACATTTACGTGGATATACGTATAACATTATAATCAAGACACCATATTGTCAAACAATTCACACCACATATAGCACACCACAATTATTCTAAATGCATCAATGCATGTTGCCAAGACACATCATACATAGCATTACAATTCCTCCTAACATTACAAGCAAGGCACATGCATATTGTTACATATGATACTCAAATACTATTCAACTCATGCATTTAGAACATAAAGACTCATCTCCTACCTCAAGAGAAAATTTCCGATTGATACGACGTACCCGCCTCGTCGTTCGGAATGGATCCTACATTAACATACATGTAAAATCCCAATCAATGAACTATTCAAGACACAATTTTAACTCTAATTAGCCATAGTCATATCTACATTTTCATAACATGTATAAGACATGTTATAGACATTATTTTCTACATTTATTAGGCTTTGGGAATTCCTTCCCATCAAGCCTCATTCACTATGTTTAAGGTTACAAAATAAACTCTAAACCCCCAACATTCACACTACTCTATTTATCAACATCTACACCCATCAATGTCATGTATTCCCTCTCAAGTATATCACTCAATCAACATATACCATTTTCCCCAATTCTTAATAGTTAGGGTTTCACCATAACCCAACAACATCATAAATAATCATTAATCTCCCTCATCTACCAACATGAATATCGTATACCCTTAACAACCCATCATAAATGCTATATTAACAACAACCCAACTTAGGTTTCCACATTAAATGCTTCTCCTAACAACCCATAAATACATTAAATGCTTCCCCAACACTAAAACTCATAACTAAAGGTTCATACTCTTGAAAAATGGCAAGAATCTTACCTCAAGAGAAGAAATGAGAGAGTTTTCCAAGAGAGGGGAGAGCCACACAAAAATGAAGGAGTAGAGAGGAGGAGAGTCCAAGCTCCAATGGTCTCTTCCAAGCTCCTTCAACAACGAAAATGAAGAAGGAAGAAGAGCCATCATCCTTGCCTAGGGTTTTTGAAGAGAAGAAGAAGAAGTGAAGGAGAAGGATAGAGTAGGAGAAGAAGTAAAGTATTTGCCATAATAGACCAAGGAGCTGACGGAAATAAGAAGAGAGAAATAGGCTTTTGCCTTTAAAATTTTATCCTCTCATTAAACTTTCATCGTTTTATGACAAACAGAATCTCTGTTTAGGCTCAATACTTTATCCAAAAATTACTCTGAATATATATTCGGACTCCTAATATTATCCTCGATATCCCTGACCACTATTATCTCAATCAGAGATACTTGGTCCAACACCCATATTTTAATTGGGCTTAATTTTAGCTTATCAGGGCACAATAAATTGCTAACAATCTTCAAAAGTCTTAATTTAATTATTTCCAATATTTTGGGATATTAAATAATCCACATTCCATTATTTAATATTAATTTTCTTAATTAATTCTTTATTTTAAAATTTTGGGATGTTACACCTTGTGGTTGTTAAAAATTACTCAAATTGCCTTGATAGGGAGGTGGTCGGCTTTGGAAATCAGGCAGTCCTTGTGGTTGTCTGAAATTACTTCCATAATTTCCTCTATAGTTCCCAATAGCATCCACTTGATGCATTTCTAGCTCGACATTCTGAGTCACTCCAAGCTGACATCCTGAAATATTATGACCTAAAACACCACACAGCTCACAAACAAGATTAGAAGTACCTATTCCTAATTTATCAAATTTATCAATTTAACAGATAATGCTTCTACTTTAGCAGTTAATAAAGAGAGAACATCAACAAAGTACTTACCTGGAGTTCTCGGTAAACTCCTTTCTAAAGACCATTGGTATGTGTTTTGGGTAACCTCCGTAATGAGATTGTAACCTTCTTCCATGTTCTTACTCATGAAGGCACCGCCAGCTGCGGCATCCAAGGTTACCTTCTGGTTCAGAGTAAGTCCATTATAGAATATGTGCACTGTCAAGCAGCGTTCAATACCATGGTGTGGGCATTCTCGGAGCATTTTTTTGTACCTTTCCCAGGCATCATATAGAGTTTCATCATTTTTTTGAGTGAAAGTGGTGATTTGCTTCCTCAACTGGTCTATTTTTCTCCTTGGATAATATTTGTTGAGGAAAGTGCATGAACGCTACTCCCATGTAGTGATTGACCCTTTTGGAAACACATACAACTGAGCTCTTGCCTTGTCCCTTAAAGAGAATGGGAAAAGCCTCAGCCAGATTGCATCATTTGAGACCCCATTTACCTTAAGCGTGTCATAATACTCAAGGAAAATCTGAAGATGCAAGTTGGGATCCTCAGATGGCAATCCTCCAAACTGACTTTGTTGAACCATCGAGAGCAAGGATGGCTTCAACTCAAAATTATTCGCCTCAATGTTTGGTCTAGTAATGCTAGACCTTCGACCCATCGCATTGGGCGCTGCAAAATCACAGAGTGCTCTGTTGTCTTGATTTTCCATTTGCGTTTGGCTTGTTGAACTTGAAGGTTGGTGCCTATTTTGTTCAATGTGTGTCCTAAGAATTCTGATCTTTCGAAGGGTTCTTTCAATCTTAGGATCAAATATATGCTCAAATTTATCGCTTTTTCACATAAAGGGGCCTGCATAAATTTATAAACAACACAAAAACAAGCGTAATTCTGGAGAAAAATTAAAATAAAACTGAAAAATACAGAAAATGCAGACTAGTCCAATGAAACACCGTTAAGCTAATATTCGGGGAAAACACAATCCCTGGCAACGACGCCAAAAACTTGATAGCCAACCGCAAGCGCACGGGGTACTGAAGTAATAAAAAGATATCATTCCCACAGGAATTGTGCCTAAGTACTAGTTATAACAGTGATTCAATTATCTAGTGGAATTTGATTAAAATGAATTACCAAAATGACTATGAACAGTAAATCAGAGAACAGAATATTCAACGTCTTTTGTAAAAGAAAATTGGAGCAAGTTTGGGAAGTTGAATCAAAGGTAAATCTTGGGGTAAAAAGGGTTTATATGCCAGTATCAAAATTAAAGGTTACTTGCCTATCCAATTATACGATTTCGTTCCTAAGGCAGATTCTCCTAAGTTAATTAATACCTTTCTCTCAAAAGCCTATTAACATGTCTAATTCCCAAAGAACCACATTCAATTTGTTAATTATGCCCTTTATGTTCTATGGAAAGCTAATTAAACCCTCAAACAAGTTCGCTTACCGTTGTAAATCAAAATCATAGGTTCAATTTAGGTATTTTCGAATTAGATGCCAATCTCTTGATTACCCATATAATTTATGATCATCTACGCTTATCTCTAAGTCTTGCAAAAGCATTAGGCATACATAAATTGAATAGAGATTAAAATGATATGAATTGGAATACGAAGAACAATTAATTGTAACATATAGGTATACTACATTCTCAGCCCCAAGAAAAGAGTTTAGTATGCCATAAGGATTGTTGACATCATGTCACACATAACAAAATCAATGCCAAACATAAAAGATATCAAAAGTGTAAACTAGGGATTCAGAAATTACAAATTAGTTCTCACTAGGATTTCTAATTGTTCCTCTCAAATCTACAGATTTGATTACCCTTGATGAATTTGACTCTTGATTCCCAATGAAATCTTCCCAAAGAGTTCTTCAAAATATCCCAAAAGGTATGTCAAAATCTGTCTATGAAGAAGATATCCTAAAATCCCCTAGAGTACCCATTTAAATCCCTAAACAATTGATAGATTTGGGCTTCATAGGGGATAACCACGGCCAGTGGTTCGGGTTCTGTTCCTTTTTAAACCATAAATGTATATTTTTTATGACAAACAAGGACAACCATGACCAGTGGTGGATAACCACGGCTGGTGGTTGGTTCTGACTTGTTTTGCTTTGCTCCACAGTGCCAACCACTGGCAGTGGTGGCAACCATGGCCAGTGGTGGTGATGCTGATGATGTTTTGCCCATAAACAGAGCCAACCACAGCCAATGATGGATTCTGCCACTAATTTCCTCTTTTCCAGTGCTAACCACGGCCAGTGGTTGGCCACCACTGTCAATGGTTTCCTCCAACCTTGCCAATATGCACTCCTAAGGATCTCAAAGGTCTCATCTTTCATCCACTTTGCCATTTTTCCACAAAATAGACCTATAACATCATTAATCCTAAAAAATAGGAACAACCAAGCAGTAATAGCAGAAAGGAATCAAAATTATGGGAATCGGGCAGAAACAATATGCAAAAACCCTAAAAACTAGACCTAAAAATAACAAAAAACAACACACAATGCACACTTATCACCTTTACACCTACCTGCACCCCCTCTACCAAAGCACTTGTTCTTGTAATCACCTTCTCCCCTCACATCAAATATTACCAACCCCCTGCTACACCTGTTATCCCCACCGTAGAAAATTCCCAATAATCCCTTATGTTCCTAACATACCCTTCCCTGAAAATGTCCCTGTTATTAAACAAACCTTTTTTAGAAGAACTGGAATCTGCATCCTTTGGTGGTCTAGATCCCATGATGCTGAAATCCTGAGCCATTAATTTGGTGCAAAAATCTTAGTAAAATAAAATGTGACTCTCGGATTTACACTTATGGCAAGCGCACCAGTCGTTAAAATTGTAGTGTATTTGATCGTCCCACAGGGATTGTGGTAAGTACCTCAATCTAGGACTAGTACAAGCTGAACCAACAGACAATACATGAAGTTCATCCGGTTTTTATGGTTTTAGTGTTTTATAGTTGTTTTTGTATTTTCAGAAACAGAGTTAAAGTGAAATGTGGAAAGTAATTAATAGAAAACAGGTCAGGATTGCTTCGGCTCACAATTTCCTCAAGAAACATGCAATTAAGTATAATCGAACTTCACAATCTAGAGGACAATCCGCTTGTGGTTATTCCCTAATTCCTTAGGTGAAAAACACTAATCCTTAAGCAATGAACCTTAATTCCTTAAGTGTTCGATTAACCTAAGAATCTAATGCGAAATTGGAGTTTGAACTCTAACTATTCACCTAAATTGATTAGGCCTGAACTAGTTAGAAAGCTGGAAGTTACCTAAGCTTCAACCATGATTCCTCACTGGCAAAGTTCTTCATCGGTTCTGGATTTGTCAATCCAACGATTCTGCTCCACTCCTCAGCTTGTTCGCCTCAGGATCTTAGAAATCGATCTACTTACTCACAGCTTCAAGACTCCATTGCTCACCTTCACAATCCCAACCTTAGGGGATTAGAACTCCATCGACGTTGGATTCATTGAAGGAATACAGAGAGACATGGATGGGAGAGTTTAGAGAGATGAAAATGTAGTGAGAGATTGGAAATGGAAAATGAAGTGTATTATGTTGTACGCTATTCTGTTCTTCTTTTACTAACTTAGCTAATATCTAAAAACTGAGTTCTTAATTAAACTAAACTAACTAATTGAATAATTACAGAATAATTAACTAATCACAGCTCAGCTCGTAGCAGATTCCAGTTCATCATTAGCTAATGTACAACTCAGCACCAGCTAATTGACAGCTCACTTCTTAAGTTACTTAAGGTTGCAGTAGTAGAGAGGAAGGCACTGGAAGCGGGACAGTACTGCACCAAGTGTGTTGTTGGAGGGAAGGAACAGTGTTTAAATTACTGCCTTTATGCTTCAGCTGCTGAGTTTTCGCTTGAGCGGATTAAACTCTCGCTTGGGCGAGTTGATTATTCAATTGGTATTCTGTAGTTGGCGCTCGGGTTCTTCATGCAATATTCCGAGTCCTTGTTCTCTTTTGGAGTCAGTGTCTTTGAAGTCTCACTCAGTCAGTCTTTGGACTCTTTTCAGTCGGAATTGAGAAGTTTCACTTGGATTTTCCAAATCTCGCTCGGCTTTTGTAATTTTCACTCAGATTTGTCTTCTTTTCTCAAGTACGCCCTGTTCCTGCACCATTAGACAGCTAATTGCCTAGCATTTATACGCTAGCTGCTTAGTAAATTTGTAAATACTTCAAAATTCCTTATCTAATTAATATTTTCATCGGTTTCTTACATAAATAGCATACTTTTGAAATAAATAACTAAAACATGAATTATTAACAAATTATTAAATAATAATATCAAGACTAGACAATACTTAGTAAATTATGTTAAATAAACAGTGGAATAATTAAGTCTTTTCAAGACTTATCACATCCCCAAACTTAAAACTTTGCTTGTCCTCAAGCAAATATTCAGACTTATTAACTAACAGCCTTTGATCAACACAATCAACCTTTCCTTAACTTAATTCATACTATAATTATTGAATACCGATCATGCTTTCTTTTCGCAATTTCTAAAAGTATAAATACTTACACCTCCTTTGGAAGACAAGCTGCTGATGCTTTCCTCACTGGTCGGTGTTTAACTCTTCTCTCGGTGTGTAAGGTGACTCGAATGCACTCATCACCTGCATACTAGTTAGATCAACATAGGCTTGCAACAGTTCTAAACATCATGAAATATGCCAACTCAATCGGATCAGTAAGGGCTTTTTAAGCTTATAATGGGGCTCGGCTACAGGCTCAATTATTGTTTTTCCGAGTCATAGATAGGTTACAAGATGTATCCACTGATGCCTTGCCTCAATTCTGACTTAATTGCCTTTACTAACAACTCTCTTAACTTTTCCGACTGAATGCTACTTAATAACTCGTGCTGTTTTGCACCTTCTTTTTCTTTTAGTCCTTTGGACTTTTCCTTTCCTTTTCTTTCTTTTCTTTCCATCTTTTTCAATCGAATTTTTTTTTTCTTGTGGTGCTTTGCACCTCTTTTTCTTTTCTGACTTTATTCATTTTTTTTTCTCTCGGCTTTGCCTTTCTTCCTTTTATTTTTCTACATATTTATCCATAATTAAGGTCAGAGTGTGTCCTTAATTACTGTTAGGCACACTCTTCATCCCCAAACTTAGAGATTGCTAGTCCCTAGCAATAACCAAAAACCGAGTAATTCACCAGTGGAACATCCAGGGTACTCTAGTCGGGTTTTTCTTGGATAATTAGGCTTGTAACGTAAGGTGTATAAAACGAATGAAAAGGTCTCAGGCTCAAACATAATTATTGGGTCAAAGGATGATTAATGAAATTAGGATGGCAAATTTTTGGCCCTGGCTGAATAATCAAAGAAGGCCTTCATCATTTCCAATTGGCTAGCATACAATCAATTAGTAAGTACTGAAGCAAATTCTGTCTCACTAACCAGCATGCAGATTCACTCGGAAAAGAATAATACAGGCTCAAAAGCTTATATATAATAGTTAATCAGCCAGTCATGTCCCCAAACTTAATGTAAAATTCATACATTCAGATTGCTAACTAGCATGCCGAGTAAACAATTTAAGTAATGATGAAGAATAGTTATGGGCAGGGATCATGAGTTAAGCAAAAACCGATCAATTAATTTATCCGACTACAGCTTAACGAATCAGCAAACTTTAAATTATTAAGATGGATTTGAAATTAAATATAATTAACATATTTTATCAAATAAAGAATCGGAAAATCAAATAAGGAGTCGGGGTACTAGAATACTTCCCTTTTACCTGAGTGACAGTGTTGGGAAGCACCTGGTTGGACTTTCTCAGAAATTAGAAGACGTGCCTTCTCCTGCAATACGCGTAAGTACGCTGAAATATTGGCGTACCAACGCCCAATCTAAAAAAATGAAGCATCAGGTATGATATTCGCTCAAGCGTGTTAAATCACGCTCAAGCGAGAAACACAACATTAGGTATCATCAAAATGGTACTCACGCTCAAGCTCACTTCATCACGCTTGAGCGAGACAATGAATAGTATATCCTGTCTTCTTGATTTCGCTCAAGCGAGAGCCTGAGGCGCTTAAGCGCAGAACTCATCTTCCAGCCACGAGTGGTCACGCTCAAAGCATGAGAGTGTGTGCTCAAACTCTCAACACAACAGAAGTTATGCACCACGAAAGGAACGAGTGAATGAGGGACGGGTGGATGAAGAAACGAAATAAAAAAGAAAAATACAGAGAGATGGGTGAGAAAACCGAGAACGAGATTAGGTGGAATGAAACAACGAACGGATGCAAAAACGAATGAAAAAGAGACAGGGTGTGGGAATAAGAGACAGAGTGACGAGTGAGGGAACCGAGAGAGAGACGAATGAAAAAGATCGAGTGGAATAGTGAACGAGTGAATGAAAGATGGAGTGAGTATGGAGAAAAACACCGGGTGATGAAAAATGAATGACTGAACAACGAGTAGATGTAAGAACGGAAAAACGAGTGGAAGAACATGAAAGAATGAATGAATGAACGGGTGAATAAAAAAAACGAGCGAACGACAGAAGAAGACGATGATAAGCTGAGTGGATAACTGAACAACTTCAGGGGAAACTGAGTGAATGAAAATACTGAGTGGAAGAGGTCGGGGAAGGAAGCGGTGAGGGAAACAAGCAAACAAATGGCCGAGTGAACAATATATGTGTATTACACATACGTGAACAAAAGACAGAGAGAGAGAGAGGAGTAGAAAAACGAAGGGATAAGAAACTGACTGAAATAAACCGAGTGAATGTAAAACGAGTTAATGAGAGAATTACGGAGAGATGGGTAAGGAACACAATGGAAATAAGGTAAATTGAAAGAACGAGTGAATGATATACTGAATGGAAAGAATACTGAGTGAATGAAGAATGAGAAAATGAAGACGAGTGAAAGATTAACTGGGGGAATGAAGGGCCGTGTGAATAGAAGAATCAAGAAAGAATGAAAGAGATGCTGAGTAAATGGAAGAACCGATGAATAAAAGACGAACGGAAAAATGAGAGCAAAGCTGAGTGAAAAAATGACAAGTGGAAGAACAAAAAAGATAGAGTGCGGTAATGAAAGACTGAATGACGGGTGACGAACAGAAAAGAGAGTGACCGAGTGGAAGAGTAAACGAGTAGATTGAGGGTGGATGAAAAAAAACCAGTGGATGGAAGAATGAATGGGAGAACGAATGAGAATATTCCGAGTGAAGGAGATGAGTGAAGGATATACCAATCGGATGACAGAGATGAACGAGTGGAAGAAACCGAGTGATCTAGCGAGAAACCTAGTGAATGAGGAACTGAGTGAATGAAAAATCGAGTGAGAAAGAGTGAATAAAACACTGAATGAAAAGGGTACTGAGTGAATGAATACCGAATGGGTCACAGAATGAGTGAAAGAATGAATGAATAAAGAAAAGTGTATGAGAACCGAGTGTGACAATGAATGGACGAGTGAACAACTGCCGTGAGATACGAGTGAATCAGAGAAGTGCGTGGAAGAAAGAACGAATGAGAGTAAGGCTGAGTGAAAGAAAGAACGAGTGGAGGAAACCGAGTTATCTAGCGAGAAACCGAGTGAATGAGGAACTGAGTGAATGAAAAATCGAGTGAGAAAAGTGAAAGAGACCAAGATGGAGATACGAGTAGATAAGTGAAAGTGACCAAATAAATGAAAGACGAGTGGAAGATTGACGGAGTGAATGAAGAATGAGTGAAATAGAGTGACCGAATGAATGAAGACCGAGTGGATGAAAAACGAGTGAAAAATAAGGTGAACAACGAAAGTCAGAATGATATGGAGCGACTGAGTGAGAAAAACGAGTGAATACAAGAATGACTGCATAGGGGTCCGAGTGAATCAGAATACCGAATGGATGAAGAAGAAGACGATTGAGTGACAAAATGAGTAGACGAAAGAATGAGTGAATGAAAGGCTGGATGAACAACCAACACATGCAGAGAGATCGGCTGATGAAACCGAGGAAGAACTCAGGTGGATTGAAAGCACGAATGAATGAATCAACGACTGAGAGGAAGAGATAAAGTATGGGAATGAGTGACGGGTGAGAGTGGACAACAGAATATATGAAAAGAAGGCCGAGTGACACATAAATGAAAGAAACTGAGTGAGGAGTGAGGAATGAGGGATCCGAGTGAAAAAAGGCTGACTGAAATAAGTCACCCTTCATCATCTGACCCGTTTATTACATCAACAATCAGAAACCATTTATTAAAGTCCCCTTGAGAAGTTTCCGATCGAAAAGGGTATTAGTGGGTATCAGTGGCGCGATCATGTCAATCTCGCTCAGGCTCATTAAGCTTTTGCTTAAGCGGGAAAAATGCACAGCACATCCTCAGGCCCGATTGCGCTCAAGCGTGAGCTTGAAGCGCTCAAGCGGAGGTGCAGAAAAAGCCATGCATCACTGTCACGCTTTGAGCGTGTGGAATGACGCTCAAGCGAGCAGTTTATTGAGAGGAAAAAGAGCTCACGCTCAAAGCGGAAGGGGAAACAGGTCTCGATCTCGCTCAAGCGAAAAGAAGACACGCTCAAGCGAAAAGACTTATACAAGGTCACGCTTAGATCACGCTTAAGCGTCAACTTCCTCTTGCTCAAGCGTGGAGGGAATCTGATTCTATTTTCTTCATGTTGTTTAGTCTCTCACTATTTTATTTATGTACACGAAAAACCAACACAAGATCATCCTCCAGGATCCCATTTCTTATGTCCATACACTCTTGGTCTTTTTACTCCTTGTTTTTCCTTGTTATGTTTGAAGCTAATGTTCAACATAACTTTCCTCCAATCTTTTCTTTTCCAACCTTTCTGCTTTTTCTTCTTTTTCTTTTCTTCACTCTTTTTCTTTTTCTGTTTTTTGTTAGTCTTCCTCTTTTTATGCCACAAGCAATGTTCTTCTTGACTTGATGATTTACATTTCTTTTTGAATTCCATAGCTGCAGTAGTCATCACTAGCAAACGCTCCTCATAACATGGCTGAATTTCTTCTTCTTCTTTTATATTCTCAACATCTACACATGTTAACTCTTCTTGTGCATGAACTTCTACTTCTTTCTCTATGTTCACACTTGGCTCCAACAAAAATTCAGTATCATTATTATGTTGCCAAGATATGGTTTCCATCTTTGCTGAGATCTCAACCTTTTCTATCACTTCTTGCTCAATAATAGTGTCTAAATGATTTTCAGGTTCCTCAATGGCTTATGTTGTCATTTGTTCAATTTGCACTCCTACAACACTTGCACCATCAAAGAAATTATTCAATGACAACTCTTGCTCTTGTTCTTCTTCAGACCAATCTTTTTCATTCCAATCATCAAAGAATGCTTCACTAGATATACTATCATCTTCCACTTCTGAAGTATAATCCATATCACTTTCTTCTTCACATTCTTCAATTGACTCTTCTTCCATCAAATATCCCTAAACTTCCTTATTTTCTTCTTCTTCTTTTGTTTCAAGTTCAGGTTCATCCATTTCAATGTTTTCTAGCTGGTCTTCTTCTTCCCCAAACTTAATTTCTTCAACTAGACCAACATCATCATCCCGTGGCTCTTCATATTGGTCTTTTCTTCGTATGACCTTTGTATTTCTTTGCTCTTCGGCTAACTGCTTTGCAATAAAATCCACTTGCTTTTGAACATTCATGATTGAATTATAAAAATTTTGAAGGCCGGTTTGAGTGACTTTTATGAATTGAATTAAACTCCTTTCTAACTCTGATGGCTCCTCCTCAATTGGTTGTACCTCCTCTTCATGGTTCATGCACAACGTTTGTGAATATTGAAGAAACTCTGCTAAGGTGTCAT
The DNA here is from genome assembly GCA_037962975.1 of Clitoria ternatea. Taxonomy (NCBI): domain Eukaryota; kingdom Viridiplantae; phylum Streptophyta; class Magnoliopsida; order Fabales; family Fabaceae; genus Clitoria; species Clitoria ternatea. The sequence continues at coordinate 188,196,717 of CM075669.1, forward strand.
CAAGATCCATCACCTGTAACTTTTCACTTTCCAAAGGAACTAGAAAAACCATAAATGCAACAACTAACCACAAACAAAGCTACTGTAACGGTTAGTACCAACAACTAAACAACTAAAATCGAAACAGTAGTAACTATGAATAACAATACAAGCAAGATTTAACAAATCCTACTCTTACAACGAAATTTACTAACAACTAACAATCATGTACAGAAACTAAAAAAAAAATGGTTCAGTCTAGTACCGGTCCAAGGATTGTTGATATTACTCAACAATCCCCGGCAACGGCGCCATTAACTTGATGCTGAAATCCTGAGCCATTAATTTGGTGCAAAAATCTTAGTAAAATAAAATGTGACTCTCGGATTTACACTTATGGCAAGCGCACCAGTCGTTAAAATTGTAGTGTATTTGATCGTCCCACAGGGATTGTGGTAAGTACCTCAATCTAGGACTAGTACAAGCTGAACCAACAGACAATACATGAAGTTCATTCGGTTTTTATGGTTTTAGTGTTTTATAGTTGTTTTTGTATTTTCAGAAACAGAGTTAAAGTGAAATGTGGAAAGTAATTAATAGAAAACAGGTCAGGATTGCTTCGGCTCACAATTTCCTCAAGAAACATGCAATTAAGTATAATCGAACTTCACAATCTAGAGGACAATCTGCTTGCGGTTATTCCCTAATTCCTTAGGTGAAAAACACTAATCCTTAAGCAATGAACCTTAATTCCTTAAGTGCTCGATTAACCTAAGAATCTAATGCAAAATTGGAGGTTGAACTCTAACTATTCACCTAAATTGATTAGGCCTGAACTAGTTAGAAAGCTGGAAGTTACCTAAGCTTCAACCATGATTCCTCACTGGCGAAGTTCTTCATCGGTTCTGGATTTGTCAATCCAGCGATTCTGCTCCACACCTCAGCTTGTTCGCCTCAGGATCTTAGAAATCGATCTACTTGCTCACAGCTTCAAGACTCCATTGCTCACCTTCACAATCCCAACCTTAGGGGATTAGAACTCTATCGACGTTGGATTCATCGAAGGAATACAGAGAGACATGGATGGGAGAGTTTAGAGAGATAAAAATGTAGTGAGAGATTGGAAATGGAAAATGAAGTGTATTATGTTGTACGCTGTTCTGTTCTTCTTTTACAGAGTATGTACATGAATATATATATATAGGCATCTAACTAAACTAACTAACTTAGCTAATATCTGAAAACTGAGTTCTTAATTAAACTAAACTAACTAATTGAATAATTACAGAATAATTAACTAATCACAGCTCAGCTCGTAGCAAATTCCAGTTCATCATTAGCTAATGTACAACTCAGCACCAGCTAATTGACAGCTCACTTCTTACGTTACTTAAGGTTGCAGTAGTAGAGAGGAAGGCACTGAAAGCGGGACAGTACTGCACCAAGTGTGTTGTTGGAGGGAAGGAACAGTGTTTAAATTACTACCTTTATGCTTCAGCTGCTGAGTTTTCGCTTGAGCGGATTAAACTCTCGCTTGGGCGAGTTGATTATTCAATCGGTATTCTGTAGTTAGCGCTCGGGTTCTTCATGCAATATTCCCAGTCCTTGTTCTCTTTTGGAGTCAGTGTCTTTGAAGTCTCACTCAGTCGGTCTTTGGACTCTTTTCAGTCGGAATTGAGAAGTTTCACTCGGATTTTCCAAATCTCGCTCGGCTTTTGTAATTTTCACTCAGATTTGTCTTCTTTTCTCAAGTACGCCCTGTTCCTGCACCATTAGACAGCTAATTGCCTAGCATTTATACGCTGGCTGCTTAGTAAATTTGTAAATACTTCAAAATTCCTTATCTAATTAATATTTTCAATCGGTTTCTTACATAAATAGCATACTTTTGAAATAAATAACTAAAACATGAATTATTAACAAATTATTAAATAATAATATCAAGACTAGACAATACTTAGTAAATTATGTTAAATACACAGTGGAATAATTAAGTCTTTTCAAGACTTATCATCCCATCCACCCGTTACTCCTGAACTTGCCTTATCCCACCCCACTCTTTACTCAGATGACCTTCTAGTCCTCTCCAATGCACTCAGAAGTCAACAGCAAGTACGCCAACAAGCTAAGGATCTACACCGTCCTGTCTTTGCCTATATCAAGGCTCTTATTTTGCCATCTGCATGAATTTTGGTTAGTCCAGACCAGGTTATGCTTTAGCTAAAAAGAATTATAACAAACAAGCTGAAAGAGAAAGTATGGTATTTTGCACCCTCTGGCCCTAACTAGTACATCAAGATGCCAAAAAAGCTCCCTGATGATATTCTAAAGGTTTTGCGTCAAGACCGGAATCTAGACAATACCACTCGTGGCTTACTTTAGGCACATTATTGTTGGGAAAGAGATCAAGAATGTAGCACGTCTACTGCCCACCAGATTGATATTCAAAAATTTTGGAGTTGTGCTGACAGAATCAAGTAGATTCATCTATCCTTCTGGGATCTATCCACAGCCAACATTCTCCATTCCATCTGTTTTCCTTCTATCATTCTTACAGACCACCCCTTTTTCTCTTGTAAACCAGTTGGTTGTTTACTTCTGGTGTCTGCATCTGCCTCTCGTATGATTTCCACTTTGGCTACACAATGTCTTCCTACACCCTTTAAGACCGCTTAGTCTAGATAATGTCCCTCCTATTGTTACTTACAAAAGGGGGAGAGAAAATAAGTGTTTAAGAATGAAATGTCTAAGTAGTTAAGGAAGTCTGTAGTCTGTAAATATTTTTTGCAAACTCTATGTAAACTTGCTTCGTATGAATAAAATTTGTTTTGTTTACATATATGTCTCTTCATGATATTCTGAATCAAGTATCTTTACATTGCTTCATTTCCTTGAATACAGATCTTATTTTATCTTAAAGACTTGATGTTTGTTATCAACAAATAGGGGGATTCTTAGAATCAAGTCTGAATTCATGACTAAGAAGTCTAAACCCCTTGTGATTTGTTAATAATACACATCAAGACTCTTAGCTAAAATGAAGTCTGTGTGCTTCTTTGTCTAACAAGTTGTTCAAGTGTGATAGGGAGTCCATAGAACTCTATTTGTGAAGAATAGAGGGAGTCTATAAAATTCAAATTGCTCCCGAAATGAAGAAGTTTGTACTCACTCAAAGTTTTATTGAATCAAGCTAGTCTGAAGCTACAGACCATGAGAAGCTCTCTTACTCTTTGAGAATTTGAAAAAGGATCTTTCCTTACCAAATCTGAAGCTACATGTACTTTCTCATGTCATCTCTAAAGCTATTATCAAAAAGCCAATTAACGCAAAAGTTAAAAAGAACGCTCACATATATTAAGAAAACTGCCTCAAATATCTCAACGTGTCAGAAAAGTTTAACTTGTTCAGAACGGATAGCCTAAGGTCAACTACTATAGAGTGTATTTGTTTTCTTAAAGTCTATAAGCAAAAGAAATCTTTTGTAAAACATTTTTGAAGTAATCCAGTTAAGGAAACTTGTCTGAAGCATGTCTCTGCACTCACTGACAGCACATCCCTCGAAGGGACCAATACTCTTCGAGCTAAATCAATGGTTATTTTTCAAGAAGCACTATAAATAGAAGAAGCTTTTGAATTCAAGAGCATCTTGCTGCCCATTCTCGTTCTTGAACACTCTCTGATCTCTCTTAAGAAACTGAAGTCTGAAAGACTTTTAAGTTTCTAAGTTCTTGTATTCCCTACATAAGTCTTCTTTATAGTTCTACTTACAGTAGACCTTGACTTATAGTAGTCTGTAGCTCAGTGTACCTTGTAATCATTTCATATATTTGTACACTGAATTATTTATTTGTAACACCAAAAACTCTTTATCACTCACTCTATAAGATCTGGTGTGTTTGCCAGAGTTTATTAGTATTGGGAAACACTTGTGGCCTAAAGAGGCTTTTGAAAGAATACTTAGGTCTATAGCCAAGAGTGGCTCGTTGAAACAATACTTGAGTTTTAAGCCAAAAGTGGTTAGAGTCAAGAATACTTGTTGCACTGGGCTAGTGCAGTATTGTAAAGGTGTTTTACAATAGTGAAAAATCCTTCGGTCTAAAGGGACTAGGCGTAGCTTCTACGTTAGAAGTGAACCAGGATAATTTTGCTGTGTGATTCTCTATTCCCTTCTCTGGTCTATTGAACTATTTATTGCTTAAGCTGTTTGTATGTTTTTGAAAAAGAGTTTAAGACTTATTCAACCCCCTCTTCTAAGTATAACTCTGTACCATCATTATGGATATTCGAGCTACAATAATTTACAAATTAGGTTCACCACAAAGGGACTTTTATAAGTTATCATCAAAATACGAAACCATGCACAACACAAAAAATGTATCCTAAAATTTAATAGAGTTTCTTTAGATTTATTATTTGACTTTTGGTGTCACATTTTATTTGGTATCAAAGCATGGCTCTTTTGGCTTCGGTTTAGATGTGATTTTCAATGTTATTAGGTATAGTATACACTTAAATTTAAATTTATAACCAATTTTGAAAATTTTCAATATTATACTATATATTTGAATTAAATAGCTATAGTATATATTTAATATTTAATAATATTTAAAAATTCAAAATATTCAATACTTATAAGTTAAATAATTATAATATATATTTGAATTAAAAATTAATATTATATATTTGATATTATATAATATTTAGAATAAAATTTTAATTTAATACTACCTTCATCGCTAAATATAAGACCATTTTATTTGATTCATGCATATTAAAAAAGTTGGTTAATCTAATTAAAATGATTAAATTTATTTAAAATTTTTTATAATTTCTAAAAATTACCCTTAGGGTGATTATGACTCATCATTCAACTTTCTCCACTTATTCTCTTTCCACATACTACCCAATTATCATAGGTGAGATAAATAATATAATTAATGTATCTCATTTATTGTTATATTGATTCTAAGAAAAAATTATACATAAATAAGGGTATTTTAACAACATAATTAATGACATAAAAATTTAAGAGAGTCTTATATTAAGTAATAACTTTTTTGAAAATGGTCTGATAGTAAATTAGATCAAATATAAAAATATAATGGAAGTAAGTAATATTAAAAGAAATGTAAAATCATAATACAATCAGATAATTTACTTGTATTAATAAAATATATAAAGGTATACCATAATAATTTTTTACATATATGATAAATGTAGTTTGTTAGAACCAAGTTTGTTTTATAAAGGATTTTGGAATTTTTGGTTATTTAAAGACCCTAAGATTTCTTAATAATACACATCAAGACATTTAATTAAATAAAGTTTACCTGTGTTATCTAACCTCTCTAATTGAGTGTTTCAGGTTACAAGTTTGTGGTGCATATGTTACAAAAGAAAGGGGGAATCCATCACTTAAAGTCTGTCTTTTACTATGTAAAATATTTCAAGACTAAGTCTGTGTGGGACTAAAATAATTTGTTATCCAAGTCTGTCCCATGAAAAGTTTGATATAAGATAATGTTCAAGAAGAGAATTTATCAAGTGTGCCTTTCCAGACTTAGAACTGTTGAGTCATGCCCCTCGTATATATTATTTCTCAGACTCAATGCACATATTTTCTCTCTCAAACAATCAGACTCCAGACTCTTGATGCATAAAGATGTTACTCTGAATTTGCATCAGTCTACACAAAGATATTTTTGAAGATGCCTCAAAGCTAGATATCTTTCAAGCTAGACTGCTCTTAACACTAAAAAAGGAAAGAAGACAAACTCGTTCAAGAACCAATGCTTGCATGGAAAAGAAACTGGGAGGCTACTCTACATAAATTGAAAAGCTAACGAGGATGAGTACTTACATCAAAAAGCATCAGAAGGTCAACCATGCCTACTTTTGCATAAGTTCATGATAGAAGACAGACAACAAAAAGACTTTACCCTGCCTTGATCGAGGCACTATATTTTAATGCAAAATCTAGAAATCCTCAATTTAGACTTTTGTCTTCTTCTCATCATTCAAAGTGTATATGCTTCAAAGGGCTATCTCTCTTCAACCTATCAGTAATGGCTATCTTCATTAGCTTATAAGTATGAAGAGACTTCATACCTTGAAAAAGTTCATCAGATATACACACGAAAGCAACAATCTGAAAAACATTAGTGATCAAGTCTAGCTTTCATTTCAAAGATAGAGACTTTCTTTGTATCTCTGTTTCTTGTAGACTTAGTCTTTGTTTTTATACTTAGTTTATATGTTCTTTAAGATTTATCATCTTGTACACTAAGTTATCAAAACATAAAAACACTCTTTGTCAAAGTTTAGTCAGTGTCCAGTCTTAGTTTCTATTGGGAAACATTGTTTAGCCTGAAGAGGCTTTTGAAAGAATACTTGCGTTTGAGCCAGGAGTGGCTTGTTGGGGGAATACTTGGGTTTAAGCTAGAAATGGTTGGAGCTAAGAATACTTGAGGCACTGAATATGCTGTGTTATGTAAAAATACATTTTTACATAGTGAAAATCCTTCAAGTCTGAAGGTACTGGATGTAGGTTTTATGTTCGAAGTGAACTAGTATAAATCAGCCATGCATAATCTCTCTGCCCCTTACCTCTTTAGTCTGATTTAAAGTCTGTTGCCTTTCTTGTTTGAAAAAGTTTTGACACAGGCATCACTTGGGCCTCCTTTGGGCCTCTTTATTAGGCTTGTTTTCCATTTGTACATATTTTATTTTCATATTATTAGTTTTAGAAATATTTTAGGATTAGAAATTAGGACTTAGTTTTGGGTCCTGCATGGTCATATTTTCCATTTTGGGCCACTTTTGGGCCTTGTATAGGTGTTAGGTTGCTTTGGGCTCCTTTTGGGCCATGTACCTTTAGTTTTTGGGCCTTGGGTAAAGCTTTTTCAAGCCCACCCAAGCCAATTCCGAAAATTTAGTTTTCAAGAAGGTATAAATACTTTATTTTCTTTGTAATGCTTCATAATTCAAGTTTTAATGAGTTTTAGAGTGAGATACTCTTTCTCTCTAGAAAGTAGAAGCCTTAGCTACTTTTGATGAAAGTTTTGATATGATCAACCCTTTCTGTGGCAAGTTCCACTGTCGAGTTGTAGTATATGTTAAAAACAGAGTGTCGTTCCACTGGGATATGGTGTTTAATATTGATTCATTATTACCTTAGTGAAAATAAACAGAGAGTTTCAAAAATATATTGAACTCTTAAGAACTGAACATTAACTCACGTATAATAAAACAAATGATAAAGATATAAAATATCAAATGATAAAGGCTGAGATCGGATTTCATCAGTCTCGCCTATCAATACATTGCATACATTTATATAAATGGATCCTGAACTATCGCTTTTTAGTCACAATCTTAAGTCATCTGCATCGATTCCTCGACTACGAAATCCATATGAACATTCTTAAATATGTTGATTCGTCAATCTCATTAATAATATTCCAGCATTATACGCGATTGTTTCGACATTCGTTACATCAAATATTATTCCTAATATTTGTCGTAACAAGCATTTCATTTAGATCCATTTTCATAAGCTATTTTCCAATAATCAAACGGAAACTAAAATCAAGAAACTATTTTCCAATAGCATCAAGCATTAAACGTAAAATGAAAAGCCAAAAACGATGGAACAAAGGTGCCAAATATATAAATGTAGGACAAGTGTATGTCGGGGTTCGATCAACTACATCGAATCCTAATAGAGAAGTTAGCTATATATCGTAGCCATTACAATCAAAGCTCACTAAGAAAAAGATGAAGAAGAGGAAAAAGATGGATTCTGATAAAAGCTCCACGTTCCCAAGTGATGAAAATGGCCAACCAGTTTGAATCACCTTAATTCTGAAGGGGTTTTCCTTATATATTAAGTATATCGCTTAAGCTAGAGTTAGCTCGCTTAAACGAGATAGCTTTCTTAAGCATGAAGGACTCTTTTCTATTCTAGATTTTCCCTCAGAAGCTTGCTTAGGCGAATGAGTCGCTCAAGCGAGTAAAATTCTCTTGTTACTTGTTATTGCATTCTCTTGATGCCAATGATTCACTCAAGCGAGTAAAATTTCCTTGGATTTGGTTCTGGACGATTCTCGCTTGAGCAACTTAAGTCTCGCTCAAGCGACTTAAGTCTCGCTCAAGCAAGTTCTTCATACTCTGTTCCTGGATTATTTTCTCTTAGCCTGCTTTCCTTTAGCTTGAGTGAAGCCCTCATATTTAGATTCTGGACAATTCTCGCTTGAGCGACTTGAGTCTTGCTCAAGCGAGTTCTTCACTGATGCTCACTGGAAGTTTTTCGCTCAGACCAATTGAGATTCGCTTAAGCGAAATCTCTCTCTGATGGCTTCTTCTTGTGGTATCCTGACTCGCTCAAGCGAAGTATACTGTCACCCCCGCTTCTCCGGACCCAAATTCCAATGTAATCAAGATAAATAGTTAATAAAAATATGAGTAAATTTTTCTCATTTAAAATAATTTCAAAACGCCTCAACGATTACATCAAGACTCGAACCACAGAAAACTGAAGAGTGAGATTTGATAATGTAAAACTAGATCGCAAAATAAATCGCCCATAAGTGTATACAAAAACAATAGAGTTTACAGCAGAAGAAGAATATTTATATAGGGCACATGCCTAATCCCATATATGAAGATATGAGAAAAGGCTCGACAAAGCATACAAATACATAACACAAGCCTATTAGGCCATAATTATTTTTACACATTATATGGTCATGCAACATACATCTCCAACCTCCATATTCCATAATCGACCACATACAATTCAACCTCTAAGTCATGTATCATTAACACTTTTACACGCCCAAATAGATTACATAACCAACACATTTCATTCATCAAATGGGTATAAATTCCAATACCCCAAATATCAATACATCATCCATTTATATTATCATTTACAATACATCCACCAACATCAATGATTATTAAAACTATCATATACACTTTATTCACAATACGATAATTTACAACTGCTGCCTGCCAAGGCATTTCATTACCACTATTTACCTTCACCAAAGCTTTACTTTAAATAAATATTCTCATCCCATGATATTCCTGCATCAGTGCTAAAAATGGACAACATGGGAAAGTAAGTTATACATTTCAAATGACGAATATGAATACAATTAAGATTATGTGCATATGCATATTTACATCATGTATGCTTTGCTAAAATTAACAATAGCCATCATAACTACTCATTTCACCAACATATACATATAACATATTCATCAATCATTTCATAGCAAAGCATGCACATACACACATCATTTCTCAATGCCACAATGGGCCAACATCATTGTCATCAACCATAGACAAACAAGTTCTTCATCATATTAGGCCATCACATACAACATCATTATGATCAACATCTTTTTGTTGCATTCATATTTTACATGTTGTATTTTAGGTATACATTTACCCATCTCATCATCATCATATCTCAATCTCAATCATTATCAATCATCATCACCTTTTGGTATATCTCCATGCTATATGCAAATGCTCTTAGGCTAATGCATGTGCACAATGGAATTATCAACCACAAATATGGATCCGACTAGGGAATAAACATCAATTTATGGTCAAGCATGATCACATACCATGCCCCTACTGTAGTAGTATGTTGTGTACACATATCTCATAATGCATGTATAATCACCAATTTTACTGGTACCAAACTACATCGCACATTTTGCAACACTGGTCATTTTCACCATGATCACGGTAAACAACATAATCAACAACATAAGGTGTTGCAGGCCAACCATGATTCATAACATGGTAGCTGTGATCCATAGGACCACTGGGGACACCTGCTCCTCAAGAGCCACCCCCCACAAAGGTCAACCATATATAGCTCCCCGTAGCTCAGCATGGGCAGCTTCATGACTTACACACTGAGTCACAGGGGAACAACAAGAATGCTCGTGCACTAAGCCGTCCTCCCACTGGGCCAACCGGGGGAATCCCCTAATATTCCTTACCGGCAGCGTATGATATGCCATGGATGCAAATGCTAATCAATGCATTCTCACACTATGCATCCTATCATGCCACTATCAATCATCATCATCATTAACACCAACACTACCATACAATCTTTAGTGGATTTTATCATTGTTGGTTTAGCCATTGTTTTCAAGTCTTAAGTGTGGCATTTCATTTCAACATAATTTTCATCATACATGCAAGTCGATATCACAATGGCATCACAAACATCAATAACATTCATCAATCTTTCATCAATATCACCACATAATCTCTTAGTGGATTTTCATCTTATTGATCATTACCATTCTCTCATATATTAGTATGGCATCACATCAATTCGTCGATATAATTCAAACCACACATATAGGATCATACTTGTATGAATCACAATGGCATTCAACAATTCATCAATAATAACAATCATCCTTCTATTCAAGGAAATGATCAACATCATCATCCATCATCATTCATTATCAATATCATCTCTGATTCATCGATTTATAATAAATACATTGTCATACAATCATCCGTCATTAGTTTCATCATCATACAAGGGTGTGTTATACAACAATCATCATATAAGTGTCCATTATCAACCATCATAACATATTATTATTATTAGTGGTGGACTTTCATGTCTTCATAACACGTCCTAGGCACATACATATTTGCTAATATCCCAATTCAATATCAAATGCCACTAAGAACACACCACAATCACATACCCTTTATACATTTATATGGTTCTCCAAGATGAAACAAAATTTAAATATCAACAAGCTCATGACAATTTCAACATCAAGGTATGTGAGGGATATGACAATATCATCATGCATTGATTGCTAAAAATGTATTAAAATGTATACAATCAATTACATCAATTTCAACACCCAACACAACATCAAAATTTAAGCATTTTTGGGGAAACAGAGCCATGAATTGATTTAGGCCCAAGGTGAATCGATTCATGCATGCCTGATGCCCCGAAACAATAGAAACGGGAAGGAGTGAATCAATTCCCCCTAGTATGAATCGATTCACACGTGAGTGAAAGCCATGACCAGCCAAACCAGGGAAGTATGAATCGATTCTTCCCCTAGTGAATCGATTCATCCAAGTCTGAAGCTCATCAGTGAAAACAGGGAGCTAAAATCGATTCCTACAATGTTATGAATCGATTCCCATACTACTGTGAATCACTTCACACATTATTGTGAATCGATTCCCATACTACTGTGAATCACTTCACACACTATTGTGAATCGATTCATGACAACACAGAGACTGTTTTATACAAAAAAGTCATATTTTCAAACTTCTAACCCCCCTAACTTTTTCATATCAAATCCAATGGCCACTAAATTTTGACACAACCACATACACACAATTTATGGCACGTGGCCACTGACCACACTCAAAAATTTCCAAAAATAAGGGAATTATGTGCATAAATGCGTTTAGAACATTTCAAGGCATTTTGATGCAACTTAAGGGTCATTTCTCACTTAAATTGACCCATTCCAATTTCAATAAGTCATAATTCATGCATAGAGGCTATTGGAACTATCCATGGCATTCAAATATACTAAAACTCAATATAGCCCTATCGGTTCCTTAATTTTCACATGAATATCATAAACACAACATCACAATTTGAACAATCCATCCATCCATACATCAATCATCATACAAAATAATCATGGCAAGGCAAGCATGAGTATAAGTCATCCACACAAATCACCAACCATTCAACTCATGCAATTGAAATATAAACTCCTCTCCTACCTCGAGAGAAGAACCGTAATTTAAATGCTTTTATCATTCTGCATCATCATCTGGAACACAATCTATATATCATACACATGCATTCATACAATCAATAAGCCATCTCAAGGCATTCCTCACAATTCTAAATAATGATTTACATATCGTAAGGCTTGTGAGCAAGTTCTAAACTTGCCAAGCACCAATTCATACGCTTATGTTAGGCTTTGAGAATTCCTTTCCCAAAACCAAGATTTTCTAAATCTCAAAGGGCCAACTACACCCAACAACCACCATATCACATTCTTTATCCATAATGCCTCCAAATCATCATATGAATCATCCAAATACCATCATTATCACTTAATTTTTCAACATAAGCCATCTTGGCTTCATTCAAATCCATCATCAATCAATAATTCATATGGCAATATTATGGCCTAATCACCCATCACTCACTAATCTTATTTCTCTTATCCATCATCACAATTTACAACACTCAACATTAAATATTTTATATTCATTCTCAAAATCAACTCCTCAAATCATCACACCTACATACATGCATATATCCTCTAATTCTCAAGATTGGACTTTCATCAAAATCCAATACCTTCAACAATCATTGCCAATCATTCTAATCATCTCTTCTACACATCAAAATCATTCTCATGGTAATCAAACCGCCAATTCCTTAAACTTTTCAAAAGCCTTAAATCATCAATGTCTTAAGGATTCCTTACAAATAGAATAATATCAATTCCAACCATTTTCATATATCATCACAAGCATATTATCATCATCGAAGTGCCAATCAATCATAAACAACAATCAATGGTCCCAATAGTCATCTACCCTATAGTTTGAGTTTCACATGCATAAACCACCATACATAACATCATGAACTTAGTTCACATCTTTCATCAACATCAATATTAAATTTCAATACTTCTAAAATTTCATTTCCTTATATGAAATCATTCTAAGGCATCAAAATCATCAAATCCACCAATTTTGCCAAAAGCCCAAAAGGCCAATACTTAGGGTTTTTCATCAAAATCACCAAAATCAACAACTTCAACCATTTCTAAAATCCATATCAAAACCATAACCCTCATCCATTTCTAACACAATACCATAACCAAGAATCACATCTCCAAGCCATCCAAGCCCAGGGTTTTTCATTCCCATCAATACCCAAAGTTTCTAACATCACCATTTCAAGTTTAATATCATGAAAATTATAGATGGAACATTAAAGAGGCAAGCAACCTTACCTCATATCCATGCCAAGCCAAAAATGAAAATGAGAAGAAAGAAGAAGGAGATGACTCAAGCAAAGCCTCCATGTCCAATATAAGCTTCATAAATATATGCTTAAGTTTTAATTTTGGGCAAGAATGGAAGTAGAAGTGGTGGGGTTCAGTTTTTGGCTTGCAAGGGAAGAAGAAGAAGTGAAAAATGAAGAACGAATGGAAAGGGAAGGGGCTGCCAAAAAATTGGAAGGAAAAAGAGAGAAAATGCCAAAAATTTACCATTGTCCATTGGATAAAACCATGCATCATGTTACTTTTTCCTTGGGTAATATTTCCCTTTATCCATTGTGCAAAAGAGAATATAAAATGTGTAGGAAAGGCACACAGTCATTTAGAGGAGAAAAATGAAGTTTTACATTTTCTTTTAATTTCAATCAGTTCGTATTTTCCCCGCTTATTATCATACATCGTGTCCGAATAATTATTTCCTTAACACCAAAAATTATTTTAACTATACCACTATAACCACAATAATTTTCTAAGTATCCTAGACCCATTTATTATTCAATTTGACCAAGTGGGTCCCATATCGTCTGGTCCCAGTAAATCTTAATTTACCGATAAGTCACCTCTAGTGTCAAATTAATTTTTTGATAATTATTGGACTATAAATAATTAACTATCATTATCCAATAAATTTATTTTCTCCAAAATTTGGGATGTTACATATACTCTCGCTTAAGTGAGTCACCCAAAACTTGTAATTTTTCTTCATTTTGAATTGGGGAATGGCTTGGGATTCTTTGCTTTCCTTTTCATCTTTTTCGTCTATCATTTACACAAAAAATAAGAGCTTAGTTGCATTAAACATATCAAAATATCTCATTCTTAAATTCTATCTATTTCATACACAAAACTTTCCATATAATACAATACCTAACGAAATTGTACTTAAATTCTATCAAAATATCTATACATTGGAGCACTTATCACTTTTCTAGGTTCTTATCCTTTGGCTCCCTCCCAAAGGTGGTGAACAACCTTTTCCTATCTCCTTAGCCTTAAAGAGTGATGAATTCAAACCTCCACACTTGTTTCTCCATCTCTCCTTCACTTCTCCTTAACTTCTACCTTTAGATCTAGTTTTCCTTCACGTAAAATCTTCCATTTCCATATCAAAGAGCTTTTGGCCATATTTCCATGTGTTTTTCAATGCTTGGAGCAACCTTTGCTTGGATTTGAAGAAGATTGGAGAAGAAGATCCATATTTCCTAAGGAATTAAGCCTAATTCCTTTATCATTTGGTATCATGAGTCTAACTCTTCTCCATTCATTTCTTTAGACATGATTTTGTTTTATTTGAATTCTGAAATTTAATTTCTAGATTTGAATTCCTCATTGTCTCTGTCACACCCCGATTTTCTAGACCTGAATCCTGATGTAATCAAGATAATAATTAATAAAAATGTGAGTAAATTTTTGCGTTTAAAATAATTTCAAACACACCATAAAGATTACATCAAGACCCGAACCATAGAAAACCGAAGAGTGAGATTTAATAATTTATAAACAAGATCGCTAATCTAAACGCCCACATATGTATACAAAATAATTTAAGTTTACAGCTGAAGAAGAATAAGTATACAGGGCACCCGCCTAGTTCTATATATGAACATATGGAAAAGGCTCAAACAATCATGCAATTTCATAATATAAGCCTATTAGGCCATAATTGACTACGCACCTAAATTGTAATCATACATCATCAATTATAAGTAGTCTCTACTTGAGGCATCCCTCACCAAATGGTATCAATTCAAATATCATCATCATTAATATATATTATCATAATCATTCATTCGTACATTAAGCAATACATGTTCACACAGCATCTATCATCGATATCATCATTCATAATTTCACTTTTTTCAACATATTTAACAATCACTGCCGGCCAAGGCTTTTCGTTACAACTATTTACCTTCCTTAAAAACTTTAGCTCAAAAGCACACTCTCATCCCATGACAACCCTACATCACAATGCTAAAAATAAGACAACATGGGAGAGTGAGTTATACATTCAAAATGACGAATATAAATACATTGTGATTATGTGTACATGCATTCAACCAATATGTGTGCTTTGCCATAAATCATCAATCCATTATTGAACCATCATCAAGATATTATCTTAGGCATACAAGCCTCATTATTCACAATTCATGTCACATTGGTTTCCCGCCACACATGGGGTACTCCCCTCATAGAATCCCGCAGGATCTTTCTCATTTTAATATACTCATGATCGTAACTATGCTCATCATTCTCAATATATTAATGATCGCAACCACCTTTATTCATTCACATATTGGTTTCCTACCACGCATGCGGTACTCCCTCTCATATAGTCCCACAAGACTTTTATCATTGTGATCATAACCACATATTCAATGCTATGTCATGCCATGAATGCAATAATGCAATAATGCATATGCCAAATCTTAACCTCGCAAGGATTTCTCACCCTCTCACTTAGGGGTATATTATATATTTAGTTTTGTCATCATTAGCATACAATTAATCACAAGGCCCCTGAAGGCACAACATTCACATTTTCATCAAACTACGCATGGTAATCAAATGCATATTAATCATCATAGCATCTCATACATATAAGTTAGTACTTCCATTAATCATAATGGTATCACAATCAACAATGATAATCATCACCACTTATTTCAAGGGCATATTCAACAACGACATCCCTTTTCATTCAACATTAACATTTATCATTCATTACGTGTGGCATCACCCATTTTTAATCATCATTAAAATCATATCAAATTCATTGACTTACACAACCCATTGCCATTCAATTGTCCCCTCATTAATTTCATTATCACACAAGGTGTGTCATATAACTATATCATTTACTTTTCATCATGATTCATAATATCTCAATAGTGGTGAAGCATACATGTATTCATAACATAGAATAGGCATACACATACCTTTCCAAGGCCTTAAGCCATTCCCAATCACCACTAAGACCCACCGCACATGTACCCCTAATGAAATCACTTGTTTTTACATAATAAAAAGGGGTTTTGGACAATAATAAGCCCATGACAAATTTCAACATTGAGACATGTGAAAGGTTCATTTGTAGTCTCAAAACTAGAAGCACATATCACAAATATCACCTATTAGTCCCAATTTGGCAATCATAAAAAGTTGGGTTCAAAACCCTCTTAAACTTGAGTTTTACAATGCAGTAGGTTCGGTATTTTACACCTCATGAGAGTTAGAAAACTCCAATTGAGGTGAGACTAATTTTCACATCTCCGTAACATTATTATCTATAACTTTCATGTGGAAGTCAGAGGCCACAAATGTCATTAGAATGACCAAACGGGCCAAAAATAGCAAAAAGATTACAGTAGTTAGAAAAATAGCATAACAGTGGCCATAACAGGGCCATGAATCGATTCATCCCTTGCATGAATCGATTCATATGTTCCTAAGCCCCGAAATTAACAAACAGAGGGCCTTGGATCAATTTAGACACTCCATGAATCGATTCACACGTTTCAGGAGCTCAAAACAGTGGAAATAGAGAGCCTTGAATCGATTTAAACCCCGTATGAATCGATTCAAGCATTGTGAAATTGAGGAACAGTAAATCCAGTGAATCTTGAATCAATTCAAGCCTTCGTATGAATCGATTCAACCCCATCTAGTATCCTTTGAATTGATTCAAACACTGTTTTGAATCGATTCATGACAATATAGACCCCTTTTTATGCACAAAAAGCTATATTCTTAAACTTTTAATCCCCCTAACTTTTCATAGGAATTCTAATGCCCAACAAATTTTAACATCAACTTATATACATTATTTGTAAAAATTCTAAAAAATAAGGGACTTATTTGCATAAATACGTTTTACCCATTTTGAGGCACTTTTGTGCAACTCAAGGGCCTATTCTTAATGGAATTGGCCCATTCCAATTCCTACAAGTCATAAACTACATATATGGGCTATTGGAACTATCACATGCCATCAAAATCACATAAAACTCAATTTGACTCTATGTGTTCCTCAATTATGCATTATCTTTCAATCTTATCACTAATGCTATCACAATGGCCATCACATTCAATGCCAAGCATCCATATAAAATTCTCAATTCACAAAATATATACTTCATCCCCTCAAGGATGGTTCATTAACATGTACATATTTCAACCCCTCATTGGTTATTCATCAACAACACATTACTCCCATCAAAGGGACACTAAACATTCATCATCAATATATATACACATATATCCTTCTCAATAGCCAATAATTTGCCACTCACATCATTTCACTATAAACATGGAAAGACAAGTGTGAGTATCATGATATACATAAATCACTAATTATTCTACTCATGCTTTTGGAATGTAAAACTCCTCTCCTACCTCGAGAGAAGACCCACAATGATCCGCACATTCCAAATGTTCTGCCGCATAATGCGAAACATAATCTATACATCAAACATATGAATTCATACAATCAATAAGCCATCCCAAGGCATCATCATAATTTCAAACAATGTAAGTATATCTTAAGGCTTAATATCAAGTCCTAGACTTGTTAAAACAGCAGTTCACATACTTATGTTAGGTTTCGGGAATTCCTTTCCCAAAACCAAGACTCTTTAAGTCTCAAAGGGACAATCGTACCCAACAACAACAACATCTCTCTCATCATTACTTAAACTATCCATTTGCCATTCAAATTCATCATAAGCCCTTAGCTCCTTTCAAACCATCATCAATCAATAATTTAATATGTCATTTATCATGGCTCAACAACTTATCAAATCAAAACATCTGTTTCATTAATCCATCACTCTTGGTCATTTACCATTATCATTATCATCATCATAAACAACAACAATATCCCACTTTAAACATCACATATTCATTCTCAAACTCAACCCTTCTAACCACAACATATATAGTCCCAAATCTTAAGATTAGGATCCCATCAAAATCCAATAACCATTATTTTCTCATATACCTAATTCTAATCTCCCTTATGATAATACAATATTCTAATATCAATCAACAACCCTAATTACCAACATTTAAACATTATACCTCTACTCATCAACAACAATAAGCAATGTGTAACATCCCAAATTTTAAAATAGAGAATTAAATACCGGAATAAATATTAGAAATTAGTATGTGGAATATTTAATATCCTAAACTATTGAGAATAATTAAATTGATAATTTTGGGGACTGTTAGAAAATTATGGAGATCGGTTAAGCTGAAATTAAGCCCGGTTGAGATATGGGTGTCGAACCAAGTGTCTCGGAATGAGATGATATTGGTCAGGGCTGTAGAGAATAATATCGGGAATCCGAATATGTATTTGGAATAATTTTCAGACGATGTATTGAGCCTGAACTAAGAACTTGTTAGTTATAAAACGCTGAAGTTTTAATGAATAGGAATTAAAATAAATCAAAAACCCAAATTTCTTTCACTATTCACGTATGTTTTCGCTGAAGGCAGTAAGCATTTGTATTTCCTTCTTCTTCTCATCATTATCTTCTCCATTTTCCTCTTTTCTTCTTCCAAACCCTAGCAACTTGGCTTCATCTTCCACACCTCCTCATTTTCGTTTGAAGAGAGCTTGAAGGAGGCTTGTGGGGCTGCTATTTTTCCTCCTTCTCTTCCTCATTTTCGTTGGGGTTCTCCTCCCTCCTAGAACCCATTTTCATTTTTGGGTTTTGAGGTAAGTATACCCATTTTTGCTAAGGTTTCGGTTAAGAGTATGTGGTATTATGTGTTTTGGAAGCCATGCATGTGAATAGATGTTTTGAGGAGAGCATTTAATGTATGAGTTATGTTGGGTTTTAAGAAAGTAAGGTTTCTTGGGGGAGTAATGAAGTGGATGCATTTATGGTTGGAAGGAGAAGAGTATTTATGAAGGTGGATGGAATTTTTATGAACCCCTAGCTTCACAAATTTGGAGGAAATGTATAATGGAGGTTGATAAGTATTTATTGCTGGAAATAAATGTGAGTTATGATGAATAAGGGTCATTGGTGATGGTATTTTGTTGGTGGAAGTCATTAATGGAGAAACCCATGAAAGGGTTTGGTTGTTGAATGCATAATAATAAAGGGTAGCACCTAACCCATGGTGGTTATGGTGGATAAAATGAAATAAAAGAGGTTTGAGAGTTAAAATAATATAAACATCAAGTTATTGATATATGTATAAGTATTTAAGTCTTAATGAGTAAGTAGAAAATTGATTGTATAATGTATTGTGATGTAGGAAGTGACCCCATTGACGAGGCAGAATCATCAAACCACGTTGATCACTACTTCACTTGAGGTAGGAGGGGGTAACTTTTCTAAATAAATGATTTCATCCATTGATGATGTGAAAATATGTATATGTGATCATTTTGATGATTGTTTGAATGGACGATGTGGTAATGTTATGATTTGAATGCATTTAGAATGATGATTGTGATGTGACATTGTGTTTGGGATAATATTATGATGTGGTGATGATATTATTTGATGAAGTATGATGATGGTTTAAAACCATGTGTGAAATGGAATTATGATGTGAATATCCTGAAGATATGTGCATGATCTATTGAATGTGTATGTCACTAACTATTGACGTGAATGAGTGAAAAAGAGAATTGGGATTGGATGAGAATGATGAGAATATTGAAATCCACCAAGTGGTGGTGATGAAAAATTGAATGTGGAGTGGCATCTAGGATGCATAGTGTGAGGATGCACTTGATTTGCATTTGCATTGCATCCATGGCATAGCATAGCTGTCTATGTGGAATATTAGGGGGTTCCACTAGGCGGGCCCAGTGGGAGGGCGGCTAAGTGCATGAGCGTATTGTGATTTTCCCCTGTGACTCGGTGTATGAGTCATGAAGCTGTCCATAGTTGGTGACGAGGCACCCTATGTGGCGGGCCTAGTGGGCGGGCGGTTCTATGGTGAGCGAGTTTACCTCAGTGTCCGACGGGACACGGCTCTCTCGATGTGTGTTCGGGAGGGGCCCGTAGCACTTGTGGTAGTTGAGGCCACGATGTTGATCCGTAAGTCACAGGGTGACTAGTGCTACAGATGAGCGATAGCGGTTTGGTACCAGTAAAATTATGATGATGTAATCATGCATGAATTGAGATATATGTGTACATAATTTTTTCTACTACAGTAAGGGCATAGTAGCACACCTATGCTTGTTCCACAATTGAATTGATATGGTATTTTTCCCACAGTCAGATCCGCATTGTTTGATAAGAAATTCTTGTGCATATGCATTAGCTTTAAGAGCATTTGCATATAGCTGGAGATATGCCTAGTTGAAAGCCAATGGTGGCAACGGATGAATGAGAATTTAAAAGGGAAAGAGTTGAATACTAACCCGATGTGTGTGTTTGGCAATCCAAATGATTGAAATTGTGAATGTATACTTGAGATCATGAGATGTATTGTGTATGATGTATGATGTGTTGTAATGATTGATATGTGAGTAAGTATACATGTATTTCATCATAATGTATGACTTTAATTCATTTGGATTATGTTACTCACCTCCCCGTTGCCATTTTTAAAGTTGATGTAGGTATGACTTAAATCCTACAATTTTGGAGGCCGAGTTTGAAGGAGGTAAATATGAATAGGAATGTGTGCACCTTGGCCGGCATGAAAATCTGTTTTGGGTAGAGTATATGAGGTGTATATACTCAATTTTGTAATGGTTTATAATTTTGGGGGTCATGGGAGAAAATTGGACATGTGTGTGTAAGGCCAATTTTCATTCATGACCCAAAGGATGTAAATAAGGGACCATGATACTTAGTTTTGATTAATGAATGGATGCTGTGTTTTTATGTTATATTATGGAGCTTGTGGAATGATGCGGAATATAGATATATGTAGGGAGTGTAAGTGGTGTGATGATGAAATTAGATTATATGCATGAGTTAAAATTAGCATGATGATGTTGGTGGTATTTAGTTCAATGAATGAATCATGTAGTTTTAGATTGTAACATTATATGAATTGGTGCATGCATAATGAGGTAAAGTATGGTCTTATGTAAGGCCAAAATAGAAGGGGTTAAGGTTTCATGAGCTATGCCCAAGAGAATTTGGTTTCTGCTGAGTTTCTGCAGAACTCGCTCAAGCGAGTGAGAATCTCGCTTGAGCGAGATTGTTGTGAAATGGGGAATTGGATTCTGCCTCATTTTCGCTCAAGCGGAAGTGCATTTCGCCCAAGCGAGATTGCCACAGAATCAGTGTTTTGATTCTGGACAATTTTCGCTCAGGCGTGGGAGTAAACGCTCAAGCGAAGGAGAAGGATTTAGATACTGGACGATTTTCACCTAGGCGAGTGGTGCTTCGCCCAAGCGAAAATCGACCAGAGAGTTACTGATGCTTCTGGAACTATCTCGCTTGAGCGAGTCATGCACCGCTCAAGCGAGATTGATACCTGATGCTAATTCCTTCCTTCGCTCAAGCGTATCGCTGCTTCGCTCAAGGCATTCCTTCGTATCTCGCTCAAGCGAGACAGGGCTCGCTCAAGCGAGCTGGGCCCTGATACTTATTCCTCTCTTTCGCCCAGGGTCGCTCAGCGTTCGCCCAAGCGTAGGCACGCTGGCTCGCTCAAGCGAATTGATTCTCGCTCGAGCGAGTATGCCCCTGATGCTCATATTTGTTATTTTAATTAGATTTTTAAATCCTATGCACATGTTTTTCCTTAAACATTATTTTACAGTTATTGAGGAGTATATTTTGAATCTCCAAACTATATAAACTACATCCCATATTTTTATGAAACTCCTCCTCTTGGAAATCAATCGGTCAGCGAACAAATTAAATAATTCTTCCGCTGACTCTGACTGAAAAATAATATTTTAATTTCACCCTCTCATATCTTCATATATGGGAGTGGTTTATTTTAGATCCAGGGGTTTGGTGAAAAATACTTCACCACTCTAATTATTTGATTTATTATTATTATTATTTTCAAAGACGCAAAAAAAATTTCCCCTATTTTATATGGGGGGTTGGGGCGTCTCACAATGCCCATCATTCCAAACATTATTTCTACAAAAAAAGTTATTCCTATGATAATAAATCATTAATTCCTTAATTTTTTGCCAAAAGCCCTAATTCCTAAAGTTAGGGTTTCATCAAACCCCAATAATCACCACTAACACTCATCATCTTCCACTAACTAAAATGCCATTTTTGTGTGCTACCATCAATGCACATAAAAGTTAACATTCAACATATTTCACCTTAGGGTTTCCACATTCAATGGTTCCCACAACAATCCTTATGCATTAAAACATTCCCCTAATAACAAAAACCCACAACCTAGGGTATGAACTTAACATAAATGGGGAAGAGCTTACCTTAAGCCAACAAGCAAATGAGTCTCCAAGAGGGAGAGTGAAAGTGACAAAAATTAAGGGAAAAGGGAGGAGAGCTCCAAGCCACCATGTCTCCTTCAAGCTCCATAGAGAAAACCGAAATGGAGGAGGGAGGGGGGAACACCATCATCTTGCTAAGTTTTAGAGAGGAAGAAGATGAAGAGAATGTGAGGAGAAAAGAGAAGAAGTGTTTGTCGAGGGGGAGCCAAAAACCAACATGAAATGAGAAGAGAGAGTGAGGTTTTATGTTTTAATTTCATTCCCTTCATTAAAAATTTTTCCGTTTTACAATATACAGGATCTAAGTTGGGGCTCAATACTTTATCCAAAAATTATTCTGAAGACATATTTAGATTCCTAATAATATTCTTAACAGCCCCGACCAATGGCATCTCAATCGGAGATACCTGGTCCAACATCTATATTTTAACCGGGTATAACTTTAGCTCCTTAAATCTTAATAAATTATAAAAATCCATAATAAATCCAATTTAATTATTTCCAAATTTTTTGGGACATAAATCAACTCATATATAATTATTTATTATTTATTATCCTTAATTAATCATTTTTATAAATTTCAGGATGTTGTAGCCTCTACATAAATTTTCATAAAAAGTTTTGGAGCTTGTTTCTTGTGTCTTCTAGGTGTGTTTCTTTGTATTGTCCTATATGTTTGAGTTGATGGAATCTAAATCATTTTAAACTCATTACTTAAAGTGCTTAATAAGCTCCTTGTGTTTATGTCTTCCATCTCCATTTAAGGTGGATTTTATGCTCATTAATTATGTAAGATTGTTAGTTTTCCTTTAGGTGTTTGTATCTAGTTTAATTTCACTTTTTCCAGCAAGCTTTTGTCAATCTTTACATGCTATTTTTATGTTCATTTTAATGTATTTTGTGTCATAAAACCTTTCCTTCCATTGCCTTGCATTTGTGGAAGAAGATGCTTGCATTTACTTAGTTGTAGTTTCCTAGTTTCATACCTTTTATGCATTATTTTGGAGTAATTTGTAATTTTGTTTTTGCTACAGTTTTTTGAGTAAATAAATAGGGGAAATATCAAAAAAATAAGTGAAAAATGTGTGAAAAGGAAAGAGCTTGAAAGGTCCATTGTTTATGTATTTATTTGGTCCTTTTCTTGGCAAAATATGTGTAAAAGTGCATTAAAACCCTTACAAATAATTAAAAAAAATTCCAGTAGCTGCAATTCTTCTTGTGCAGTACTTTAATTGCTCTTTTTATGTTGTATTGTGCACTTGTGTTGAGGGAAAAAGGCTTTGGAAACTATATGATCCGGTCCCAACACCGGTCCCCAAGAGCATGGTTTTAATGCTTTGCCAGATCAGCATTTTGAACAGGAGAAGTACGTCTCAAATACCTTATAATTACTTTTATACGGAGTACATACCGCCAAGGCACGTTACTTCGCCAAGGCATGCAACTCCGCCATGGCATGTAACTCCGCCAGGGCACGTAACTCCGCCAAAGCACGTTACTCCGCCAATGCATACTACTCCGCCAAGCCATAGGCGGAATATTGAATTTCCTATATTGCGTAGCGAGCCCATACTTATAACCCCGACACGAGATTGACTCTGTCTTGAGAGGTTGAAAATGGGAATCACGCTGTCACGCATAAAAGGGAACAATGAATAAAATAATAAGGCATTAACGCTTTCCAAGTAAGTGGAAATACCCACTACAGCGATGGTGCTCGTGAACGACACAGGGACCCACTACCTTTCTTGCATTATGCCAGAAAACAAGGAACGGGTCCTACCAATAATGGAGCACCAGTAACAGGTATATAAACCTCAGCAAAAAGGTATAGAGGGATTCCCCCTCAATTCTGAACCTTACACTTTTACTTGTATAATTCTCTCAGATTTGCTTTCTAAGTCTTACAGTATTTCAAAATACTGACTTGAGCGTCGGAGAATAATTGCAGGTACCACCACCAATTGTGTGAAGGCAAAGAAGGTTACTTCAGGCGGACTGTCACACCGCCCAGAGTGCGTTGTATTCCGCCCCAGTATACAAGGATACTCCGTACTTGCACATTTATAAATATCTCCTTGTACCAGATTGACATTACATGTACATTTTGAATTGTTCATCAACCATACTTTTACACCCCCTGTAAAGAACAGTTCACTATATAAAAAGGTGTTGGTCTTGTAAGCATTCTGGTTTCTAGTTTGCCTTTGTGTGCCTTCTTTCTTTGCTTGTGAGGCAAATTCAACGGATGATGATTTTTATGGCAAGCACACCAATTGTTAAAAAGTAATATATTTGTATTGTTCCCATAGGGATTTAGTAATTACCATAACCTAGGACTGATACTAGCTGAACCAAACAACACGAATGAGTAATTCATGAAATTTTCTTTTAAGTTTCTGATTTAATATTTTTGTACTTTTCAAAATGTAATTTCAGTATCTAAACAATAGTTGATGAGATGAGCACTGATTTAAGAATAGGTTGGAAGTAGCTTCAGCTGTCAATTTTAGTTAAAACTCAATGAATGAAATACAATTCCCTATATTACAGCAAATGTAACTTCACAGATGACTAATCCCAAATTCCTTAGGTGATTCATACTAATTTTAATGAAAATAAACCTTAATCCCTTAGGTGATCATGCACACTAAGACCAAATACAAAATTAAAAAAATGAACCCTAATTACTCACCTAAATCCTTAGGCCTAAAGTAATTAGGTTTCAAGGAGAATACCAAAGCTCTCAGCCATGATTCCTCTCTAGAGAGAACTCAAAATTAGGTCTGAATTCTTCCAATTCAGAGTTGAAATCCAGTCCTTCTATTTTACATGCTCCAACATAGAGAATGCTCCAGCCACAAAGCTAAACTTCCATTGAAGCTTCAACAATTTCCAACCTTATGGATTTAGTAATCCATGGCAAGAAAAGAGGTGAAAGTAGAGTTGGAATGCATAATGCAGTACAGAGGATTTAAAGAGAAGAAAAATGTAGATAGAGAAGTAAATCTGAAGAATGAATCTGTATTAAAATTTCTGTGTACATAATTA
Source organism: Clitoria ternatea (assembly GCA_037962975.1). NCBI lineage: Eukaryota > Viridiplantae > Streptophyta > Magnoliopsida > Fabales > Fabaceae > Clitoria > Clitoria ternatea. The sequence goes on from CM075669.1 coordinate 188,222,280, forward strand.
ACTCATTGAAGCTATTTATATCAACTACTAATAACTTACAATAATCACTAAATTAATTCCAAAATCTACCCCTAATAGACATAAAAAATAAATAGAAAACTTAAATTAACTAATTTTCAACTAAAATTCAAAAGGTAGGGTTGTTTCCCTCGCAATCACACATAATCATGCCCTCTAGGAGCGTTAGCACGCTGGTTTTCTGCCTTGAAATTCCTCTCTAAAGTGTTACCCGTGCGTAGGTACGCCTATGGTTGTAGGCATACTGACCCTCTGTTTGCTTCTGAGCTTTTATCCTTCAGGTACGCGTCAGTACGCTAGTGACCAGCGTAAGTACATTGGGTTTCTGACTTTGTTCTCCTTTCAGTGCCTTATTCACGCATAACTATGGTTAAGGTTAGTGTAGGGACACTGACCTTCTAGACTAGCATCTTATGCTTCCTAACTCCAGCGTAAATATGGGTGTAGGTGTGGCGTAAGTATCTGGGTCCTCTAGAATGTCTCTCCTTAGATCTGCGTAAGGGCGCTGAAACACAGCGTAGGTACGTTGTTCTTCTGTCTTTCTCTTGGACTTGAGCGTAACCATCAACATTGGTACGTTTGTTTCAACGTAGGTATGCTCAGGTCTTGCATAACTACATTGAGCTTTTGGACTCTTCCTCCCAACTGAGTGTGGGTACGTTGAACTAGGCCTAGGTACGTTGTTCTCCTAGTCCTGTAATTTAACATAAAAATAGCACTAACGTAGGTACGCTAAGTGTGACCGTTAGTATGCTTAGGAGACTTTTAACTCAAGAAACACCCTTTTTCATTTTGTTATCTATTTTTTCCTAATTCTAGGGTAATTGCTAAAATAATAACTAATTAATGAAATTACACAAATAATAAATACTTTCTAATTTACATATAATCTTATTAATAAGACCTAATCTTTCACATAAAATAGGGTTAAATATCACTACATAATAAGTTTTTCAAGACTTATCACATCCCCAAACTTAAAACTTGCTTATCCTCAAGCAAGGCTCAAATTGGTCGATTTAATGTACTAAATTCATTTTCCTCCTTAAACCAAACTTGAACAATTTCAATTACTACACATAGATAAAAGACCTTTCAATTGATCCTTAATAATTTGAATGCAACGACTAAGAATGTTAACATGATAATGATGTTTCATTCTCACTGGTTCAATATGTTTCTCTCCTCCCTCAGTGTTTAAGGTAACAATTATGCACACATTAACTTGCAAAACAACAAATAAGCATAGGCTTACAATTCTCCTAAGCATCATACATAAAAGCAACTGCATATGTAAGGAGTTTATTTGGTTTGTAATAAGGTTAAGTTACAGGCTCTATTTTGTTTTTCTGGTCAGTGCAAGGGTAGAGAATATCCATCATTAGAGTTTTTCTTGCCTTGACTTCTATTTTCTTTCTTTTTCTTTTCATTTTTCTTTTGAATTTTTGTAGTGCTTGATCTTTTCACCCCTACTCAAACTCTTTTGTTTTTTAGAGCTTTGCTCTTTTACAACTTTTCTTTTGTCCTTTGGACTATCTTTCTCTTTTCTTTTTTTTGTACTTTGTAATTTTTTAGAGTGTTTCAGAGTGTGCCTTATTCTGATGTGGGGGAACACTCTACATCCCCAAACTTAAATGTTGCTAGTCCCTAGTGACTAATCAAAACAAGATATTCTACAATGTTACATATCAAGGTTAAAACATGGTTTTTCTATTGGATAATCAAGGCTTGTAATGTTAGGTATTATTATTGAAGAAAAAGTCTCAGGCTTAATAATTAAGGTCAATAGATAAATATGCACAAGGTAGGCTATATTTGGCTCTTGCTGTTAGATAGAAACAAGGCCTTCATCATTTCCATGTGCCAATTACCCTCATGTACAAGCAAGGAAAAAGGTAAGTTCTGCCACAATGTCATTAAGCAAGCACACTCTCAATAATTAAGGAATAAAACTCACAATATAGACAAGGCGAAACATCAATTATCACATCCCCAAACTTAAAACAATGCAATCATATCAAATTATCATCCTATGTCTTAAAATGTGCAACACAATAGAATATAATAAGAATGATTCGAAGATTCTCATAAATGTAGCACATATAAGTAACTCTATTTAAGCAATTACCTAGGACAATCGTTTCAGCTTTTGGGATGCGAAAACCTTATTATTATTATTATATATTTTTACGACTTCACTTGCATAATCATCAATAATTTTCAAGTTTTCAATGAGTAAGGAAAATAGGAACTTCCCTTTTTACCTATATAGGCATATATGCGCAAAGCTTTCGATAACAACCAAGGATTACAACAATGAATTAAAAGAAACACATAAAATGGGAACCAAAGCACACTCAGAAGAAATGAAATACTACAAATGAAATGATAGATAAAATAAAAACAAGTAGTTCAAATTTTTTTACAACCCAAAAATAGCATGATAGAGTCTAAACTGAATTACAAGGAGCAAAATAAAACTTCTAAACTACTCAACAGCAGGGCCATTTCTCTCTATAGTAACATCAACCATCTCTTTATCAACTGCCTTGTCATCAACAACCTGATCAACATGTGGTGGGAATTCTGTGCTCAAAGGTGTATCAATTAGAGGAATGGTGAATCCTATGGAAGCCAGCCATTGATCCTTGTCAGTCGGAACCCCTTCTCCTCAGGAAGGTCCAAATTCATTGCAGTGGCCATCTTCCTCAGCATCATATCATGATTCATTATCAAATCATATGTTCCCAATTGCATGTTCTTTATGGCCTGAAGTTCTCCCAAAATAGTGTTCAGAATTGGAGCTTGGGACGCTTGGGTTCATTGGGAGTATAATGATTAATGTGATCCTTTACCCAAACATGGTCCATGGCCTTCTCCATCTTAACCTTGGTGAAATCTCCTTCCTGCACTTTCACAAAATTCTTTCTTACCAGTAGAGAAACAACAAAACAATATGGTAATTGGGCAGGTTTCTCATTAGCTTTCACCATTTCATAAAGGATTAAGCCACCCAAGTCAACATACAATTCTTGCATCAAATAGTAAATGAGCACCAACCTTTTCACTATAATCTCACTAACATGTGCCACCGGTTGTAATAAAGAGAGAAGGTATTGGCACCATATCATAGGAACATCAAGAACAGTATTTTTCTTTATAAATTTTAGTGCACCACCTACAGTATTTTTAAAGGTGGTCCCTTCTTGGCAACAAACTTCCAATACTTTCTTTACCAAGTCAGCATTTTCCTCTAATGTAAAACCATTTACTAGTTTGGTGTATTGGCATTCAGCATCCTCTACCATAGGCAATCACAATACCTGATTGATGATTTCCCCTGAAAATAGGATGCCAACACCCCTTAAATATGAAGAATATGGGGTATCATCTTCTCTATCATTGACCCTCAAGTTGGCATAAAACTTCTTGGTAAGTTCTTGGTAACCATGGCCCAGAATTTTGTTAAATTTTTGCCACCCCTAGCAAACATGGCACCCTCACTATAGGGTCAGGACAACCCTCTTAGTCCAACAACATTAGCCTATCCCTTATGACACCTCTCTCCTTAAACTTTCTCTCATAATCTTAAGCAACTTTTAAATCCCTGAAACGCTTCCAATCAAAGTCTTCACGACGTTTAGACCACTTTTCTTAATGGGTGGGGGAGAAGTAGGAGTGCTTGCAGTAGCCACTCCCTTGCCTTTCTCTCTATGGGAAGCTTTGGCTTGCTCTAATTTTAAGAGTTTCTTAGTTTTGTGTATGGAACGGGAAGGTCTAGAAGCCATCACAAGTGAGTGGGGTACAATTTATAACAAATGAAAGGGTAAGTGAAGGGTGAAAGGGTGAGGTAAAATGGTATGAGTGAAGAGTTAAGAAGAAATTACAATAGTTTAACAAAATTAATGACAATAATAAACAAAAACCATTACCAATTTGAAGAGTTGAAGAGTTGTGGCTGCTGCACTTCCAAAGAGCCTGAACACGGGCATAACAGCTTTTGGGAATTAGGGTTCCTATACTGGGACAATTATTTATAGTATGTTCAACAGAGCATAAGCATGCATAGATCAACAAATGGGGAAATCCCATACATGCATTGGTACGCTTGAGCAGAGCGTTGGTACATTCAGATATGAGGAACAATACTTGATACTATAAAAAACACGCCTAAGCATGCTCCAGTAGAGTGTCAGTATACTCAAACACCGACTCACTAACATTATTCCTAGCAGAGAATGCGTGTAAGCATGCTCAGTTGAGCGTAAACACGCTTATTTACAAGTGCTAAAAATGATCAAAGTAGAAAATGGGTGTAAAAACACACCAAAGACACGTAAGTATGCTTATTTTTGAAATTGATAAGATGACCAAAATAGAAAGCAAGCATAAGAACACACAAAAAATAATGTAGGCATGCTTATTTTTGAAACACCACTGATATAGCAAAGTCAGGGTGTAAGAATGCTTGAGTGTAGCGTAAAAATGCATTAAACATGACAGAAACAGATTCTAACAGCCTAATTAGCATAGGCATGCTGACTCTTGGCATAAGTATGTACAACTTTAAAAATAGATGAGTTTGAAGATAGGAACGCAGCATAAACATTTTCAAGAAAAACATGGGTACGTTCAAAACTTAAGGGTTGAGTTCTGCAGAAACAGAACCTTAGCATAAATATGCTATTAGGAAGCGTAAGCATGCTCAAGGAAAACTGTAATTCATACCCTTGACAAAGATCACGCATAAACACGCAAGAACATGAGTGTAGGCATGCTCATATACTGACTTGTGCCTGATACTCAACATAACAGTAGCATGGATATGCTGAAGATTAGTGTAAGTACACATTAATCAAATAGCATTTTAGCACTGACAGCTGAGATCCAGCATAAGCATGCCATCATAAGCGTTTCTAAGCTCACCTCTTACTGATAAACAACACCTAATGCATAAAAAATAGTGTGGGTACACTGAAGAGGAGCGTAGCTACGCGTAAGGAAAATCTAGCACTCAATGTTGGACATGAGCTCAACGTAAGTATGCTGAGAATGGGCGTAAACACACTATTAGCATGAACAATGCAATCTAGCCACTTTCTCCACTGGGCGTAACGACGCTCGGCTGGTGGAGGAATGCACAGCCATTGATCATAAGTGTGAAAATGGGCGTAAGAGACTCCTATTCGAGCGTCAGCACGTTGGACTTTTATGCATTGATCCTACTTTATATTTTATTCCTGACCAACAATAGTTTCGGTTTCCAACTCTTCCTTGCTTTTCTCTTTTATATATATTTTTTGAAAACATTTATTTATTTTCCAAGATGAATTAAAACAACAATTTAAGGGAGAAGATATACAAGGGTACCTGCTTGAAGCGCTTTAACATCATTAGCTTGACATATGACTCCTAAGTAGGAGTATGCAATTCAATTGAGGCCTTTTGCCTATTAAACTCACCTCTAAAATAGAGTTTAAGTCTTTGACCATTAACCTTAAACATTCTTCCTATTTCTGGTTCCCTTACATTAATAGCACCATGAGGAAACACTTCATTAATAATGAATGGACCAGAGCATTTAGATTTTAGTTTTCATGGGAAGAGTCTCAACCTAGAGTTGAATAGCAGGACCTTGTACCCCTTCTAAAAATGTTTCCTTTCTAGCTTCCTATCATGCCATATCTTTGTCTTTCCTTGTATAGAAATGCACTATAATAAGCTTCCCATCTAAACTCATCAAGTTCATGGAGTTTTAGGACTCTTTCCTCCCGAGATTAGGAAAATTCCATATTTAATAACTTTGTAGCCCACCAAGCTCTATGCTCTAACTCCACAGGGAGATGACAAGCCTTACCATGCACAAGTTGATAAGGGGACATCCCAATTAGAGTTTTGAAAGCTGTGCGGTAAGCCTACAAAGCATTATCTAATTTTATAGACCAATCTCGTCTAGATTTACCTATAACTTTCTCAAGGATCCTCTTTATTTCCCTATTAGATAACTCTACTTGTCCACAAGTTTGTGGATGATAGGGAGTAAACACCTTATGGAGTACCTCATAATGCTTTAAGGCTTTTCCATCAACTTATTACAAAAATGAGACCCTTCATCACTAATGATCACTCTTGGTACTCTATACCTTAAGAAAATGTTTTTCTTAACAAACCTCAGCACCACATGTGCATCATTGGTTCTAGTATATATAGTTTCCACCCACTTTGACACACCGTCCACTATCATAAAAATATACTCATAGAAAAAGACTTTGGGAAAGGTCCCATGAAGTCTATCCCCCACACATCAAATAACTCAACTATTAGAATGTTAGTTAGAGGCATGCCAGCTTTAGTAGAGAGTCCTCCACTCATTTGGTATTTATCACACCTCTGAACATAACCCTTAGCATCTTGAAAGATGGTTGGCCGATAAAAGCCACATTGCAACACTTTGGTAGCAGTTCTTAAGGAACCATGGTGCTCTCCATAATAAGAATTATGGCAGTGCCAAAGAATTCTTTCCTGCTCACTTTCAGGCATACATCTCCTAATTATCCCATCTAATCCAACCTTATACAAGAAAGGATTATCCCATAAAAAGCTCTTGCTATCATGAAAGAATTTTTTTCTCATTTAGGATGTCATTCCTGCAGGTACCATAGCTGCGCTTTTAAAGTTTACCATGTCAGCATACCGTGGACTTTGCTCTATTTTCATCAAGCTCTCATCTGGAAATTCTTCATTGATTAGAACAATATCAGTATCTTCTTCCAAACGAGATAGTTGGTCAGCTACATAGTTCTCCATTCCCTTTTTGTCTCTAATTTCTAAGTCGAACTCTTGTAGTAAAAGGACCCATCTAATCAACCTAGGCTTTGACTCTTTTTGGCAAGTAAGTACTTAAGTGCTGAATGGTCTGTATAAACTATCACATTGACACCAATCAGATATGATTTGTGTGAACACCACTTTTTGTTCGGCCAATTGGTACAGTACCATCCTTTCGGCACTCTTTTCTGCGCATGGTTCACTTAAAATCCATAACTCCTTCATACAACCTTCGATTTGCGCAAACCTAGTCTCCAAATTCCCGTAACAAAATTGTATACGACTTTTGTTAAGACCTTGAAAGCTATATCCTTACCAATTAGTACAGTTTTAATAATCTTCCTAGACATGTTCCAATGTTGTGACTGCTCTACACACCTTTAGGAAAAAATTCATATCTCCCTCATATAGTACTGAAATGACTCTGTTCTTTTTGCTATCGATCCACATCAAGGATATCTACAAACTTCATGAAGGGCACAAAAGCTAATTCTCTACCCATTTTGCCCAGAAAATTTATTTTGCTTGCAAATGTATTCCCGTCACACTCTGGAGCAGTTTTCATAGAGGGGCCATATCTCCCTTGTTTCTTGATGAAAATTGTTGTGCCATATATCAAATTAAAGATAAGAGAAACATCTACAATTTTCATGTTGGACTCTCTTTCAAATTTGGCATGCATTTGTCCTTAAATATGCAAGCAAGTTTCGTGATGAAGAGAATGGAACCCACCATCAAAATTATGGTCATGACAAAGGCTTTCAAATTTGCAACAAATTGTCACCTAAGCCTACCAATTTTGACCAAGTCAAAATTAAATCAAGAAACAATCTCCTAAAGTGCAGAATTTTTATACAAAAGAAACACTCCAAATTGCCATACTCTCCATGACCCACACTTGGTCCTACATGCTGAATTTTTCAAAGAATATTTGCATCAACAAACCTTCACTCTTTCTCTCGGTCAAACAAGCACCAAAAGACATTATTTTATGCTACAAAATGTGCCAAGCAAACCTCCAAATTCATCAACATCTACCATGGTCCCATATGCTAAAAATTCAAGGGAAACAAGACAATCTACTTTGCCTTTCACGTTGAAACCATGGAAGTGCCATTGCCAATTTTTTTGCATATAATTGTCCACACAAAAAGCTACTCACGGACAGCACATTTGCAAGGCTTCAAGTGATCAATAATTTATGCAATAGAATACCAACCAAGACTCCATTTCAGCTGCACATGAAAAAGGTTCCATGGCCAAATTATTCAAAGCAAATAATGGACTTTGCCAATAGCTTTCCAACGTGAATGCCTTCTAAAAGTGCAGAATGGCTTTGTAAAATTTTTGTCACAATATGCATAAAAATTGAAAAAGAGAGACATAACATGGCAAGGCACGCTCACGGCCATGAAGTATGAAATACCATGTTCCCTTAGTGCCTTAAAAGCTAACGTGAAGGCATATGGGCAAAGGAGATGGGCTGAATTTTTGTGTCCAAAAATCAGCCAAGAAATTGCTATAAATTGGAGCCAAAATGCAGAATTTTGGAGGGGGGTTTTCAGGAAAGAAAAGAGAAAAGAAGGTGAAGGAAGTCAGGAGGGAAAAATCAAAAAAATAGCAGAGAGCAGAGAGGACAAAGAGCAAAGAGCAGTACAAGCTCAGTGGTTCAGAGATTTTCTTCTAGAGAGGGTTGGAAAAAATATTCTAGAGAGGAGATTATCTCAACATTCTTGAGTTTTGGAAGGCACTTCTGGATTCTTATAGTAGAAATTTGCAGCAACAGTGACAGCAACAGCAACAGCAACAACAGCAGCAGTAGCAGCAACAGCAACAGCAGCAGCAGTGACAGCAACAGCAACAGCAACAGCAGCAACAGTGAGCAAGAACTCAATCAGTGAGCAAGAACATTTTTTATATATTTCGTGAAATAGTGTTTATTTTCCGAAAGGTTGAATTTTTGTACAAGGATCAGATTAGTATTGTTGTATTGGACTCTCTTTTCTCTGCTGTCTCTTGTCGTTATTATGATTCGATTTTACAGCAGGATATTGTCATGTATGCTTGAATCTCTACTCAATCTCTGCTACTGTTTCTGTTCATGTTATTGTTCCCGTTTATTTGCTGCTTAATATTGTTGCTCAAATTGTTTGTATATATTTTAGTTCTGTACAGATTTAATTTTTCAAGGGTAGTTGCGATCTTAATTTTATTGCTCAGAATAGTAATCCTATTACAAGGAATCAATCGTCTGTATACTGTTTCTTTTTCTGGATAGTTCATTCACCGTATAGTTAGAGTGTAATTTTCTTTTAAGGCACTCGCTAGTCTTTGAAAGAATCAGGTTGTATAAAGCTTAACAAAATATGATTACGCATGTTTTTTTTAGTTTCTATTTTTTTTCGTTATTTCAAAATTGTGTCTAATTAAAATTTTAACAACTTAGCATTATCTTCAACCAAAAAAACATTACCCATTTTTCACTTTAGTAAGTCTGTATTCTCTTCGTCAAGTTTTTGATAAATTTTTACTATTTGATTTTTTAAAAAAATTGTTTTATCAAAAAGAGGTTAATTTAGACGAGATGTCGTGTTACCCTTTTTAAATTTTCAATCGGTTGTTATTTATTAAATAATAATATTTCAAAAAAAGGAAATCAATTTAGACGTGACATCTTGTTGATTTTCTCCCTTTTCCCTAGTCGTCATCACTCTTCACAAAAATTGAGTTAATTTGGACGTGACGTCGTGTTAACTCCTTTCACCGGTCAACTTTATACCTTGATGGAAAATGACTAATTTGGACGAGACGTCCTGTTAGCATTCTCTCCCTTTCATGCATTCCACCGTTAAAAGTCGGGATTAATTTGGACGCGACGTCCTGTTAATCCCTCATTTTCCCGATTTGGTATCTTGACGAAAGAATGACTAATTTAGACAAGATGTCTTGTTAGCTTCCTTTCTTCTTTTCCGCATTTTCCACCCATCAAGGCCAGGATTAATTTGGACGAGACATCCTATTGATCTTACTCTGAGCTTTTTCACTCATTTCATCTGTCTCCTTCGATTTTTTTTCGATTTTATTTTTTTAGAAAGAAGAAATAAATACAATTTTAAGGCTATCCATGATGCGTATTTTCAACTTTGGTACTGTTTTTAACAGGCGATGTGGGGTCCTAATACCTTCCCCACTCGTAACCAACTCCCGAACTCAAATCTCATTTTTTGCCAGTGCTTTGTGAAAGTTTTTTCCAACGTTTTCCCTATAGATAAAAATGTTGGTGGCAACTCCCTGCTTCGTTTCGACCCCTTCCGCCGGCGCCGCGATCCCGATCGCGACAATTTGAATTTATCAAAGCATACACCACAACAAGCATTTCTTTCTCAATGGTGGTGTAAATAATTTATGCCTCATTCAACACTTGCATATAGATGGCATGGATCAACTTACCCTTCTTTTGGCCCAACACAGCCCCCACAACAGAATCACTTGCATCACATATAAGTTCAAAAGGTAAAGACCAATCCGGTGCAGCAAGGATAGGGGCTGAAATTAATTTCTCTTTCAAACTTGCAAAAGCCATTGAGCAATGCTTATCAAAGACAAAAGGAGCATCCTTCACTAACAACTTACTTAACGATTTTGTAATCTTAGAGAAATCTTTTATAAATTTGTACTAAAACCCTACACATCCTAGAAAACTCCTTATCCCCTTAACATTAACAGGGGGTGGAAGTTTTTCTATCATTTCTATTTTGGCACGATCCACTATAATTCCTTCAGTAGAGATTTTGTGGCCAAGGATTATCCCTCCTCTTACCATAAAATGACACTATTGAGGACAAAATTAGTCTCTTGACATCTCATTAAAACCTTGGCCAAATTGCCTAAACATGTAACATAATCTATTAAAAAATAGAGAAGTCATCCATAAATACCTCTATGAACTTCTCAACCATATCTCCAAAAATTGCCAGCATACACCTTTGAAAGGTAGCTGGTCATTGCATAACCCGAAAGGCATGCGCCTATAAGTAAATATTCCATATGGGTAAGTAAAAGTAGTTTTTCTTGATCTTTTGGGTAAACCACAATCTGGTTGTACCCTGAGTACCCATCTAGGAAACAATAATACTCATGGCAACACAACCTTTCAAGTATTTGGTCAACAAATGGAAAAGGAAAGTGATCTTTTCTAGTGGAGTCATTCAACTGCCTATAGTCTATACACATCCTCCAACCTGTAGTACGCCTAGTTGAAATAACTTCCCCTTGCTCATTTTTTATGGTGGTCATACCTCTTTCTTGGGTACCACTTGAACCGGATTGATCCAAGCGCTATCTAAGATAAGATATATAATCCCTGCATCTAATATTCTCACCACTTCCTTTCTTACAGCCTCTTTCATTATAGGATTCAGCCTCTGCTATGGTTGGATAACCGGGGAATAATCCTCTTTCATCAAAATTTTGTGCATGCAGAAAGATGGACTAATCCTCTTTAAATAAGAAATTTTCCAACCTATAGCAGATTGATGTTTCAACAAAACCCTTATTAGCTTTTCAACATCCTCATCACTAAGTTCAGAACTTATGATAACAGGATGTGATTCATTCTTTCCTAAGAAGGCATATTTCAAATGAGAAGGTAAAGGTTTTAGATCATGTTTTTCTTCTACTACCTTTCTAGACCTCTCATTCAATTTCTCTTTTACTTATGCCTTCTTTTGCATCACTTCTAAAGCCTCAAGTGAATACAACATCTTAATTTCTTCCTCATTTAACTCTTTACTTTCAAAGTCAAAATCATCCTCAAGGAAGGGTTTTAAAGTTTCCTTTTCAGCTTTTAGTAACATGGGAGTCTTGTAAGTGGAAAACTCCTCAATCATAAAGCAATCTAATGTCTTAGTTGGATGCTTCATGGCACTAAACACATTAAAGACCACTTATTCCTCTTGAATTCTTAGCATCAATTCACCTTTTTGTATATCTATCAAAGCTCTACCTGTTCCTAAGAATGGTCTTCCTAATATTAAAGGGATTTCCTTGTCAGCTTCCATGTCTAACACTACAAAATCTGCTAGAAATATGAACTTATCAAGTTTTACTAACAAATCTTCCAGCATGCCATAATGATATTTGATTGATCTATCAACCAACTGCAAAGACATGCGGGTTGGTTGAACATCCTTTATCCCTAACTTCCTAATTAAAGACAATGGCATAAGATTTATGCTAGCTCCTAAGTCACATAAGGGACTCCCTACATGTACATCACCAATTGAACAAGGTATAGTGAAAGAGCCTTGATCTTTAAGTTTTTGTGGTAATTTTTTCTGAATAATTACACTATACTCTTAAGTGAGGGAAATTATTTCATCTCCCTTCAATTTCCTTTTTTTATAAAAGCTCTTTCATAAACTTTGCATATGAGGGCATATCTTGCAATGCCTTAACAAATGGGATGTTTATGTGGAGTTTCTTAAAGACATCTAGGAACTTAGAAAACTTTTTCTCCTCTATTTGTTTTTTAAATCTTTGAGGAAATAGAGCATGTTTTAGTTTTTTAGGCGTTATTTTTGTTGCCTCTTCTAATTCAATGTCTATCTTTTTCTTTTTCTTGGTTTTAATTGATTTTTCTTTTTTAGTTTCTATTGGATTTTCTATTTCAGTCACATTTTCTTAACTCTCATCTTTCTCTTCCTCACACTTATTTTTAATTGGAGTAGGGTCAACCAAAGTTTTCCCACTTCTTGTCATGATAGCCTTACAATGCTTTTTTGGGTTAACTTTAGTGTCTGCTGGAAAATTTTTAGTTTATCTCTCAGCCAATTACTTTGACAATTGTCCCACCTGATTTTCTAAATTTCTAATGGAGGCTTCTTGGTTCTTAAAGCTAGCTTGAGTAGATTGTATGAACTGAGACAAGACACTTTCTAACTTAGATTTTTCTTTCGCTGGTGTGGGTTGGGATTGTGGTCTATTAATGGATTACTGTGATGGTTGACCTTGGGCCATGTTTTGATTCAAATTTTGGTTGAGATGGGGCCCTCTCTACCAAGAAAAGTTTGGGTGATTATAGTTAAGATTAAACAAATTGGATGGGTAACTCCTTTGTTGCCCCATGTGATTCACTTGCTCTGCTGAATTATTGGAATCATACAACCCATTCTCATGGTCACCACCACAAAAATCACAATTCATCACACAAACTTAACTAGGCTTTTGAATTTCAGAGATTTGTACACTTAATTTTTCTAGGGCCCGAGTTATTAACTTACTTTGTGCCAAGTAAGCATCCTGCATGTCTAATTCTATAATTCCCCTCTTAGGAACACTATTCCTTTCACCTATCAAACATTCATTAGAGGCCATCACATCTATCAACTCTATAGCCTCATCCACTATTTTGGTAGTCAGAGAACCTCCTACTGAGGCATCTATTAACACTCTAGTTATTGGTCTGACTCCATTATAAAATATGTTAACCTATTGCATTTTAGGTATTTGGTGATAAGGACACTTCCTTAAGCTCTCCTTATACCTATCTCATGCTTCCAACAAAGACTCACCATTTCTCTGCTGGAAACAAGTAATTTCATTACACAACCTAGAATACTTAGAAGAAGGGAAATACTTAAGCAAAAATTTTCTAGTTAGATCCTCCCAAGTAGAAATACTACCCTTAGGTTGGCTCTACAACCAAGACTTAGCTCTGTCACAAAGAGAAAAAGGAAACAATCTCAACTAGATTGCTTTATCGAGAACCTTATTCATCTTAACTGTATCACAAATCTGAAGGAAGCTAGCTAGATGTAAGTTTGGTTCCTCAACCTTACTTCCTCTAAACTGATCATTCCTTACCAATTGCAGTAATGTTGGTTTAAGTTCAAAATTATTTGCTACAATCGAAGGCCTGAAATACTAGATTGCATCCCCTCATTTAGCTGGCCTAGAGTAGTCACCTAGTGTAACTCTTCTATTTTCCATTTTAGCTTTCTCTTTTAATCTTTTTTCTTTTCTTAACCTTCTCTTAAGCAAATTAATGTCAGGATCAAAGAAGAATGGCTCCACTTTATCCCTTGACTACATATACTAATTCACACACATAATTTAAAAAGACATACCTAAGAATTGAAACTAACTAACACAAACACACAATTAAACTAGTCAACAAAATGAAAATGGTTCAATCTAGTACTAGTCTGAGGATTATTGATATTACTCAATAATCCCAGGCAACGACGCCATTAACTTGATGCAAATTCATTGGATGATATTTTTATGGCAAGCGCACCAATCCTTAAAAAGTAATATATTTGTATCATTTCCACAGGGATTGTAGTAATTACCATAACCTAGGGATGATACTAGCTGAATCAAACAACAAGAATGAGTAATTCATGAAATTTTCTTTTAAGTTTCTGATTTAATATTTTTATACTTTTCAAAATGTAATTTCAGTATCTAAACAGTAGTTGATGAGATAAATATTGATTTAAGAATAGGTTGGAAGTAGCTTTAGCTGTCAATTTTAGTTAAAACTCAATGAATGAAATACAATTCCCTATATTACAGCATGTGTAACTTCATAGATGACCAATCCCTAATTCCTTAGGTGATTAATGCTAATCTCAATGCAAATAAACCCTAATCCCTTAGGTGATCATGCACTCTAAGACCTAATGCAAAATTAAAAGAATGAACCCTAATTATTCACCTAAATCCTTAGGCCTGAAGTAATTAGGTTACAAGGAGAATACCTAAGCTCTTAGCCATGATTCCTCTCTGGAGAAAACTCAAAATTTGGTCTGAATTTTCCAATTTAGAGTTGAAATCCACTCCTTGCTATGTTCTACATGCTCCAACATAGAGAATGCTCCAGCCACAAAGCTAAACTTCCATTGAAGCTTCAACAATTTCCAACCTTATGGATTTAGTAATCCATGGCAGGAAAAGAGGTGAAAGTAGAGTTGGAATGCATAATGGAGTACAAAGGATTTAAAGAGAAGAAAAATGTAGAGAGAGAAGTAAATCTGGAGAATAAATCTATATTAAAATTTGTGTACATAATAAACTCATTGATTAGGACATATTTTTGGGATTTCTTCTATATAGAATTTGTTTTGTATACATATACTATTCTTTAATGCCTTATAATTTGTGATGATGACTTGATTTCCTTAAGATATTGATGATATATTAGGATCATTGGGATGGACTTGTGATCTTTTTGTATCACAAAGTGGTATATGATGATGCATGACATTAAATTAAAAACTAGTCAATGATTTTTGTGAATAGGGTGATTAATGTCATGTGCTGAATTTTCTTATAAATTGATGAGTATTGTGATGGATGGGTTATAAGAAGGATTTTTAATCTTGGCTAGTGGCATATAGTGATACAATGATGATGAAAATTAATTGATAGAGAATAATGATATGGATATGTGGTAATTGTCCCAAGATTAAGTATTAGAATTATGTTAAATTATATATACATTGAAACTACTCCATTTTGATTGTAGGTTCAAATATATGTATATGAGATTGCATAAATAAAATTGAAAGGTTGATAATAACGGACTTAGTGACATACTAGAATGTCGTTGGATTGCATTCTAAACACATCATGGTAACATTGAAACTAGGTGTATAAATTGAATGTGATGAGATATGACCATGTAATCTAATTCTTAGAAGTGTTGTGAAATTTTAGAAAAATGAATAAGTGTTACTCATTTATTCTTTTAGACTTTTATTCCTAAAAAATCCACTCTTTCCTTTGGACTAATTTAAATGTTCCGCAAATACTTGTTTAGTAATTATGTGATTGATTGTCCTAAATATGCATTTGTTTAAATTACATACATTCTCAAATCATCATATATGAGATAGGTCTTTAAATAGATTCAGGTTGATTGTTAAAATTTTTAATTATGGTATTCTTCTTCCAATGGTTGTTTGATAGTGAAAAATTTATCTTAATTTTCATTATCTAAATATTAATACCATTAATATTATTTATCAGATTAAAGGCGCCACATCGAGTGTTAGAAAAAACCTCCACGCCTGGTACTCTTGTCCTTAATATGGTAATAATCAAAAGTTGTGGTTTCATGAAATCTTAAAACTATGATCTTTGTAATTCGGGTCTCAGTTACTGTTTAATGGATTCTTTTAGGAGTACTGAGACAAAGGCTTAGTTTGGGAATAAATCTTTTCAATAAATTTTATAAAATTTTGCCAACTACTTTAATTCGTTGGCTTTTGGACTCCCTTGGCAAACACATTCTACTTCTTCTTTCTCTCTACTTCTCCTTCACTCCTTCTCTTCTTCTTCTTCTTCTTCTTCCAAAACCCTAAGTCAACGGTGACACATTTCCTCTTCTAATTCATTTTCATTAGAGCCTAGAAGGAGGCCATTAGAGCTAAAATCTTCTTCCTCTTCTTCTCTATTTTCGTGTTGTATCTTCCCCCTTCTTAAACCCATTTCGTGTTTGGGTGTGAGGTAAGTTATACTCACACTTTTGTTGAGTTTTTGGCTAAGGGTATGAGTTATTATGATTTGGGGGAGCAATGCATGTGAATAGGTATTTATTAGGGACATTTAATGCATGAGCCCTAAGGTGGGTGACCATCAATATGAGGTTTTAATGAGGGATAAATAGGCTTGATGGGAAGGAATTCTCGAAGCCTAACAAATAATGAAAATAAGGTCTATAGCATGTCTTGTACATGTTATGAAATGGTAGATATAATGATGGTTAATTAGAGTTGAAATTGTGTCTTGAATGGTTGATTAATTAGGATTTTACATGTATGATTATGTAGGATCCATTCTGAACGAAGAGGCGGGCGTGTCTTATCAATTGGAATTCTTCTCTTAAGGTAGGAGAGGAGTCCTTATGTTTTAAATGCATGAATTTGAATGGTATTTGATTGCCATATGTGTTGACATGCATGTTGTCTTGCTCGAATTACTATGAGAAATTGTAATGTTGTGTATGATGTTGATGATGTGTTTTGGCAACATGCTTTGGTGCATTTAGAATAATCATGGTGGGCTATATCATAGTATGAATGGTTTGATAATATGATGTTATATTCATGTCCACCATAAATGTGAAATGTGTGTTGATGATGTTTGATTGAGAATGGGTGTGAATGAATAGCATGCCTAGTATGATAGTGAAAGATTGATATCATTGTGTTGATGGTGGAATTGAATGATGTGAATGAAAACTATTAAAAATGCCACACAAGTTAAACTAATGATAAAACCCAACAATAATAAATCCACTAAAAACCTTGTGGTGGTGTTGGTAATGATGATGATGATGGTGTTTGATGAGTGGCATGTATAGGATGCATAGAGTAAAGAAATGCATATGATCTACATTTGCATCCATGGCATACTGCATAGCTACCGGTGTTGGAATTTTAAGGGATTCCCCCGGTTGGCCCAGTGGGGGGGCGGCTGTAACATCCAAGTTTTGAAGTTGATTACCGAATGAAAATAACCATTAAGACTTTGATTTCAAAACAGGAAAAATTGACTGTTAACTTAATCTATAAAATCGTGGCAAATTAATTAAGCTTAGTTGGTAAGAGGTTGCTGCTTCCGATTGGGAGTCACGTTAGTGGGACTGCAATTCATGTTTTCCCATCCCACTCTCCTTCCCTTCCTCGTGCACGCATATGCTTATATATGTGTCTTTGATCATTGGAGTTATGCATCTTCGTTAGACTTCTTCTCTTCTTTCTCTCCTCGTACACTCTCTCTTCCCTTTTGTTCTTCGTCTTCCCCTATTTAATGTTCTATTCCTGTGAACGCGCGACGACGATACCATAAAAGACTTGGAGTTAGTTCGGCCAAAAGACGAACAGCCCCTGTTTCACAGTGCAACTTCGACCAAGGAAGCCAGAACGAGTGTGAGCCTGGGTGAGGCAATCAGACCAGCGTCAGGAAAATAGAGGAACCCCTCGAACTTCTTCAGTAGGTAGAGGGCGCTTGCATTTCAAATGCATAGTTTGTGAATGGATTCCGAGTGGTTTCTTACGCATGCATATGTGCTTAAGGGTATTTGTGATGAAATGTATATTTGATAGATAACTTTGTATACCGAGGCATGCTATGACTGAATCCGTTGGTAGATAGCTTATAATTGATATATGTGCTTATGAGATACACCGTTGGATGTGGATGCATGCGTGTGTTATGAGACTGTGTGTGAATGCAGTACATACTCTCAAATTGCTATACTGAGTCTAGTTAGATATTTACATGTACATGCGTGAAGTGGAGACATATTGTGTGATTCCTGAATGCTTTGTTTATGGAATAATGAGTAAATCCTGATTGCTATCCTATGTTGCCTTGCATGCGAGTATTGAAAATGAGTCTGTGTTGTTATGAGATGACGACTGAAATGCATGCAGAGTGTGGTTATGATAAATGAAAGGAGAAGTAATATTGTATTGGCAGACACACACAAAAGAATATAATTAAAAGACCTTGAGTTGGGCTTGAGGCAGTGTCGAGTGCACTAGCGTTGGACGCTTAAAGTCTCGAGTTGGACTCAAGCAAGCCACCGGGTTGGACTCGGGGCTGCCCGTAACACTGCCGTGGTCGCTTGGAGCGATTGTGTTACATGGGAGGGCAAACGGTTTGGTACCAGTAAAACGGCCGAACCAGCTTGGAGCTGGAGGAAAAAGGCTTGGAGCCTCTGTTGCAACGTAAAATTAACTGAGTGGGGGTCGGATCCGACTGTAGTAGACTGAGGTGTTCTGAATGTATATGTATACTCTTGTGTTATAATGAATTTATTGTGTTGCATGTGTGTAGTGTAAATCGGAAATAATATAATTTGTATAATGGAATGTTACATGAATGAATTCTGATTGCATAGCACTATTACGAGTAGATATACTAGAAGACAGTTAACGTTATGATTGCTTGAAACATGATGTGGTGTGGTGGGGAGCGTACGGGTTCCCAAGTCATTAACTGTCATTTTAAATGTAAAAGCTCACCCCTGCTGTGGCAATATTTTCAGTGAACGTTCCTCGGAACTACGAGTAAAGTAGAGCTACTTACCGAGCGGATTAGCTGTGCACCAAGGAACTATATATATGTAGATACCGTGTATAATGTTTTGATTATGCCTTGGCCGGCTCGTGTCTGATGTTAATCCTTTAGAATAGAACAGAATCCTTGGGGTTGGGAAACATGGCAATATGTTTGTAAATATTGATATACACTCTTATATATATATATGGTTATATTTATGTTGTGCTGCATGTTATACCATCATGTGCGTGATGTTTGATTGGTATATATGTTCATGTTCATCCGAGTATGTAGGAATGGAAAGACTTAGTGCGAAGGGAGTCAAGGTATGGTCTAGAGAGTGAATTTGGGATCCTGTTGCCGAGTGGGAGAAGCTTTAGGTGTTCCAAGAGGATGAGGGTATACCATTCCGAGTGGGGATTGACATAGTAGACTCCCAATTGATAAACTGTTATGATTCAGAGTAGAATAGCCTAATCATGCTTTCGATTAAGGACTAGCCGAGAGAGTCTTTTCCGACTAGAGAGCAATCCACCCGATTCCGAGTGTAAACTGTATAGAGAAATGGTAGAAGACTATGGAGCCCTTGAAGGGAGGTTAAGTTAGCGCGAGCACTGGGGTAGGAAGGACAATACTTGCCGAGCGAGAGACGAGTGAAATTCCGAGGGGTAGATAATTGAAGAGCTGTCCGAGTGAAGATACCCCTGGTTTCCGAATGGAACAGCCTACGTTTCCCGAGTGAACTGTTGTGTGGCATGATGGACAATAGAGAACTAAGTTATGGGGGTGCGAGTTTGGGGTCGAGAGGAGAGAGCCCCTTTACCGAGCGGATTTAGGAATGAAATCCGAGTGAATTAGGCCTTTACCGAGTGAACAATTGTCTTGATACCGAGTGAGTGTACGTTACTCCTTTGGGCTCGCTCGAGCATTGCTGGGCTCTGCTGGAGGGCTTTGTTTGGCCCTTGTCTCCCCTTGCTTTCTACTCCCTCCTCCTCCTTGTTGTATTGGGTTATTCGATTTGGGGCGGATTTTTCAGGCCTTGCTAACTCGAAAATTCGAGAAAATTTCCCCTGCTGGTTTTATTTACTTAATTAGAATTAGGGTGTTACATTTTGGTATCAGAGCAGACCGAAAGGTCCAAGGCCAAGGTATGCTTACCGAGTGTAAGCGGTTGCGTGCATGGTGACCGAGTGTTCATCATTATTGTGATATTTGTGAAACCTGATTGATATTGTAGTATTGAATTGCGGATAGGAGGTTGTCTCCCTCCTGGTCTGACTGATTGTATGGCATATAGAAATGGTATAATGTGTTAAAGTTACTGAATGTTAGGCTGTGATCCGATCGGTAGTAAGTAGCTTCGTAAACTTATCCTTGAAAGGGCTGTGAATTTCAGGATAAGAGATGACGAGTCATCAAAGTATGGAGGCCATAGCCACAGCCTTTCAACGCTTTGCAGACGTGTTTGAGAGGCAGGGCCAGCCTCGAACTGAAAATGGTCAAGTGCTGGACCGCTTTTTGAAGAGGAAGCCGAGAGAATTTCTTGGAGGACATAACCCTGAGGCAGCTTATAAATGGACTCAGGAGATGGAAAGGATTTTTGGGGGTCTTCACTGTACTGAGGCCCAGAAGGTAGAGTGTGCAATGTACATGCTACGGGAAGAGGCGGAAAACTGGTGGAGGATAGCCAGAAGCCGGTTCCCTGACGATGATGCTCAGCTGACCTGGAACGATTTCAAGACATGCTTCCTAGAAAAGTACTTCCCCGACACAATCAGGAGTCGGAAGGAACTGGAGTTCATGGAATTGAAGCAAGGGTCCATGACTGTGGAAGAATACGCGACGAGATTTGAGGAGTTGTGCCTATTTTACCCACCCTTCCAACAACCGGGGACGGAGAATTTGAAGTGCCTAAAATTTGGGAATGGATTGAGGTCAGATATTAAGAGAGCTTGTAGATACCATGAGATTAGGAGTTTTCCTACTTTGGTGAATAAGTGTAGGATATTTGAAGAAGATGACAAGGCCCACTCGGGCCAGAGCAGCAGAGCCAATCCCTCCTTGAGACCCCAACAATCACACTTCAATAGGACAGGCAACGCTAGGAGTACTGGACCTTCCTCTAATTTCAGAGACGAGGGAACCGTGGGGGTCATTTTGGGGGTCGCTCTGGAAATGGTAGATGCTTCAGATGCGGAGGTAACCACTTTGCTCGGGAATGTGATACTGGAAACGATGTTGTATGCTTCCACTGTAACGAAAGGGAGCATGTTCGCCCCGACTATCCGCAACTGCAACCAGAGGGTGGCCATGCACATCGTGGGGGTTTCCGTGTAGGGGGACGCGGAACCACCGGTGGAGGAAATGGTGGTAGAGGCAACGGAGCAAGGAGCAACATGATGGCTACTACAAGTAACCGAGGGAGAAATACCGACCAACCGGCGGTGGGAAGAGTCTACGCCATCAACGCGGAGGATGCTATGCAAGCGAATGATTTGGTACAATGTAAGTGTTCACTCGGTAAATATACATTTAATGTAGTTTTTGATTCGGGAGCCACCCATTCTTTTATAGCTGATGAGTGTGTGAGACATTTAAAGTTGCCGACTATGTGTATGGATCGGACCTTGGAAGTGGCCAATCCAACTGGCACTAAGGTGTTGACATCATCAATGTGCAAAGATGTAACGTTTGTGTTATACGATCGGAGTTTTACCTTCGACCTGGTGTGTGTGCCTCTGAAGGACCTCGACATTGTACTCGGCATAGACTGGCTTTCAGCCAACAAGGTGTTAGTGGATTGCAGGAACCGGAGGATAATCCTCCCAAGGCAGAACAATGAAGATTATACGGCACAAGGTACAGTTCAACTATTTATGATGCTTTGTTTAACCGAGGGCGAGAGTAGAGTCCAAGTGGACGAGATTCCGACTGTCTGTGAATTCCCAGAGGTGTTTCCGGAGGACGTGTTGGGCGTTCCTCCGAGTAGAGAAGTTGAATTCTCTATAGACCTGATCCCTGGAGCCGAGCCAGTCTCCAGTGCACCTTATAGAATGTCCCCAACCAAATTGGCCGAGTTAAAGAAGTAGGTAGATGCGTTGCTCGGAAAACAATTCATTAGGCTGAGTGTGTCACCTTGGGGCGCACCGGTGCTACTTGTTAAGAAGAAGGACGGCAGCATGAGACTTTGTATACATTACCGACAGCTAAACAGACTCACGATTAAGAATCGGTACCCGTTGCCCAGGATTGATGACTTGATTGACCAACTGCGTGGAGCCTCAGTTTTCTCAAAAATCGACCTACGATCGGGATACCACCAAATCCGGGTGAAGGACTCGGATATTCCAAAGACTGCCTTTAGGACTCGGTATGGTCACTACGAATATGTAGTGATGCCATTTGGTGTGACAAACGCCCCTGCTGTTTTCATGAATTACATGAACAACATATTTCACCCATATCTTGACCGATTCGTAGTAGTTTTCAATGATGATATCCTAATCTATTCCAAGACCCCTGAGGAGCATGAAAAACACCTCCGAGCGGTACTTCAAGTGTTGAAGGAGAAACAATTGTTTGCAAAGCTTTCAAAATGAGATTTCTGGATGGATAAGATCCACTTCCTCGGGCATGTGATTTCAGAGGAAGGTGTCTCGGTGGACCCTTCGAAGGTGGCAGCTATAATGGCATGGGAGAGGCCCAAGTCGGTCTCGGAGGTAAGATACTTTATGGGCCTAGCCGATTATTATAGAAGGTTCATTGAGGGTTTTTCTAAGATGGCCTTGCCACTGACCAAATTGACCCGGAAAAATGTTCCCTTCGTATGGAGTCCCGAGTGCGAGAGCAGCTTCCGAGAGCCAAAGGACAAGTTGACGACTGCTCCGGTGTTGGTATTACCTAATTTGCAAGAGAGCTTCGTGGTTTATTGTGACGCGTCAGGACTCGGATTGGGATGTGTGCTAATGTAGAATGACCGAGTGATAGCATATGCCTCTCAGCAATTGAGACCTCACGAATAGCATTACCCGACCCATGATTTAGAGCTGGCGGCTGTGGTTTTTGCATTGAAAATATGGAGGCATTACCTGTATGGTTCTAAATTTGAAGTTTACAGCAACCACAAGAGTCTCAAATATTTATTTGACCAGAGGGAGCTGAACATGAGGCAAAGGAGATGGGTGGAATTTTTAAAAGATTATGATTTCGAGCTAAAATACCATCCGGGTAAGGCAAACGTTGTTGCCGACACGTTGAGTCAGAAATCCCTTCATATAGCAGTGATGATGGTGAGGGAGGTGGAGTTATTAGAACAGTTCCGAGACATGAACTTGCATGTTGATATCCCCTCTTCTCAAAAAATAACAATCGGTACACTAAGGATTGCTAGTGAATTCCTAAAATCTGTATATGAACAACAGCAGTCAGACTCCTACTTGGCTGAGATGAAGGAAACTCAGGCCAAAGGGAAGGACTTGTCGTTAACCGAGGGATCGGACGAAATTTTCCGAGTGAAAAACCGAATATACGTACCGGATAGAGGAGAATTGAGAAGAATGGTACTTGATGAGGCTCATAAGAGTCTACTTAGTATCCACTCGGGTACTACAAAGATGTACCACGATCTAAGAACACAATTCTGGTGGCCCGGATTAAAGAAGAATGTAGCAGAATACGTGGCTCGGTGTATTACCTGTCAGAAATCAAAAGTGGAGCACCAGAAGCCGCATGGTGCATTGCAACCCCTGGAGATTCCTGTATGGAAATGGGACTCAATTGCCATGGACTTTGTCATGGGATTGCCAAAAAACCGTGCGGGCCATGATGCGATTTGGGTCATTGTTGACCGACTGACGAAGAGTGCACACTTCCTACCTGTGAATATGAAGTACCCGTTGCATAAATTAGCTCGGATGTACATCCACGAAGTTGTCCGACTGCATGGTATACCGACTTCTATCATGTCAGACAGGGATCCTAGATTCATGTCTCGACTTTGGACCAGTCTGCACCAAGAATTGGGTACGAAGCTTTGGCTAAGTTCTGCCTACCACCCCCAATCGGATGGACAATCCGAGCGAGCGATTCAAAGCCTGGAGGACTTGCTAAGGGCGTGTGTGTTGGAGCACGGTGGGGATTGGGAGCGGTACCTTCCCCTGATCGAATTTACGTACAACAATAGCCACCACAACAGTATCGGTATGGCACCCTACGAAGCACTATATGGTCGAAGATGCTGAACCCCACTCTGCTGGTCAGAAACGGGTGAAAATTTACTGCTAGGACCGGAAATTATGAGGCAAACATCAGAACAGATTCGAATGATAAGGGAAAAGATGAAGGCATCTCAGGATAGGCAGAAGAGCTACCATGACAAACGAACCAACCCATTAGAGTTTTCAGTCAGAGACAGAGTGTTTTTGAAGACCTTACCGAGTAAAGGAGTCGGTCGAGCCTTGAAGAGTGGAAAGTTGAGCCCCCGATACATTGGGCCTTATGAAGTGTTGGAACGAGTCGGCTCCGTGGCGTACCGGATAGCACTACCGACTCACTTATCCCGATTGCATAACGTGTTTCATGTGTCGCAACTAAGGAAATGTCTACATGACCCCGCCCATTCGATGCCAGATGATGAAGTGGAGATTAAGGAGAACCTGATCACTGTAACTATACCAATTAGAATCGTGGACCGATCGGTAAAGCGTTTGAGGAGCAAGGACGTACAACTGGTTGAAGTGGAGTGGCAGCAAGGCGGGACTACCTCTTGTACCTGGGAACGCGAAGACGCCATGAGGCAGCAGTACCCCGAGTTGTTTGCCAAGGTGAGTCACCGAGTGAATTTTGGGGATGAAATTCTTTTGAGAGGGGGAGAACTGTAACATCCCAATTTCGAAGTTGATTACCGAATGAAAATAACCATTAAGACTTTGATTTCAAAACAGGAAAAATTGACTGTTAACTTAATCTATGAAATAGTGGCAAATTAATTAAGCTTAGTTGGTAAGTGGTGGCTGCTTCCGATTGGGAGTCACGTTAGTGGGACTACAATTCACGTTTTCCCATCCCATTCTCCTTCCCTTCCTCATGCACGCATATGCTTATATATGTGTCGTTGATCATTGGAGTTATGCATCTTCGTTAGACTTCTTCTCTTCTTTCTCTCCTCATACACTCTCTCTTCCCTTTTGTTCTTCGTCTTCCCCTGTGTAAATCGGAAATAATATAATTCGTATAATGGAATATTGCATGAATGAATTCTGATTGCATGGCACTGTTACGAGTAGATATACTAGAAGACAGTTAACGTTATGATTGCTTGAAACGTGATATGGTGTGGTGGGGAGCGTACAGGTTCCCAAGTCATTAACTGTCATTTTAAATGTAAAAGCTCACCTCTACTGTGGCAATATTTTCAGTGAACGTTCCTCAGAACTACGAGTAAAGTGGAGCTACTTACCGAGCGGATTAGCTGTGCACCAAGGAACTATATATATGTAGATACCGTGTATAATGTTTTGATTATGCCTTGGCCGGCTCGTGTCTGATGTTAATCCTTTAGAATAGAACAGAATCCTTGGGGCTGGGAAACATGGCAATATGTTTGTAAATATTGATATACACTCTTATATATATATGGTTATATTTATGCTGTGCTGCATGTTATACCATCCTGTGCGTGATGTTTGATTGGTATATATGTTCATGTTCATCCGAGTATGTAGGAATGGAAAGACTTAGTGCGAAAGGAGTCAAGATATGGTCTAGAGAGTGAATTCGTGATCCTGTTGCTGGGTGGGAGAAGCTTTAGGTGTTCCGAGGGGATGAAGGTATACCATTTCGAGTGGGGATTGGCGCAGTAGACTCCCAATTGATAAACTGTTACGATTCAGAGTAGAATAGCCTAATCATGCTTTCGATTAAGGACTAGCCGAGAGAGTGTTTTCCGACTAGAGAGCAATCCACCTGATTCCGAGTGTAAACTGTATAGAGAAATGGTAAAAGACTATGGAGCCCTTGAAGGGAGGTTAAGTTAGCGCGAGCACTGGGGTAAGAAGGACTATACTTGCCGAGCAAGAGACGAGTGAAATTCCAAGGGGTAGATAATTGAAGAGCTGTCCGAGTGAAGATACCCCTGGTTTCTGAATGGTACAGCCTACGTTTCCCGAGTGAACTGTTGTGTGGCATGATGGACAATAGAGAACTAAGTTATGGGGGTACGATTTTGGGGTCGAGAGGAGAGAGCCCCTTTACCGAGCGGATTTAGGAATGAAATCCGAGTGAATTAGGCCTTTACCGAGTGAACAATTGTCTTGATACTGAGTGAGTGTACGTTACTCCTTTGGGCTCGCTCGAGCGTTGCTGGGCTCTGCTGGAGGGCTTTGTTTGGCCCTTGTCTCCCCTTGCTTTCTACTCCCTCCTCCTCCTTGTTATATCGGGTTATTCGATTTGGGGTGGATTTTTCAGGCCTTGCTAACTCAAAAATTCGGGGAAATTTCCCCTGCTGGTTTTATTTAATTAGAATTAGGGTGTTACAGTGGCTTTATGCACGAGCGATTTGTATTTCCCCTGTGACTCGGTGTGTAAGTCATGAAGCTGCCTATGATGTGCTACGGGGAGCCACATGTGGTTGACACTTGTGCGGGGTGGCTCTTGATTAGTAGGTGTCCCCAGTGGTCCTTGGAATCACAGCTGCCATGATATAACTCATGGTTGGCCGGCAACACCATATGTCGAATATGTTGTATACCGCGGTCATAGTGAAAATGACCAGGTGTTGCAAGATAGGCGATGCGGTTTGGTACCAGTAAAAGAATTGGTGAAATGCATGTAATTTAAGAATAAGTGTACATATTTTACTACTGTAGTAGGAGTATGGTTAGATAATCATACATGAATCCCACATTTGGTGTTTATATTCATACAGTCAGATCTGCAATTGTTGAAATATTCCATTGTACATATGCATTAGCTTAAGAGCATTTGCATATAGTAAGGAAGTATGCCAAAGGTGATGATATATGGTGATGGTTGTGTTGAGAATGGAGAGATGTAATTAAGACAACATAAATCATGTGAGTACCAAATAATAATATGAGACAGATGATGAAATGTATGATGGCCTAATTGTTGAAGGTCTAGATCATGTGTGTGGTTTTATACTTGCTTCATTTACAAAGTTGATTGTAATTGTGATGATAGTTAATGATGAGTTGTGTATGAATGCAAGTATACATGTTGTAGTACATATGCACATGATCTTATGGTATTCATATTTATTCTTTTGGAATGTATGACTCACTCTTCCATGTTGTCCATTTTTAGATTTATGATGCAGGTCACTCATGTGAGGAGTGAAATCCTTTTGAAGTACATTTTGTGGAAGGAGGTAAATAGGGGTATAGGAAGTGCCTTGGCCTGCAAATCTAGATTTTGTATAGCATATAGTGTATATGTTTGCTCATTTTGTTATCTAGATTGGAAGAGGTGATTTTGAGGGCCGTGTAGGAAAATTGGACCTTGGTGTGTATGGCCAATTTTCATTAATGACCCAAATGATGTAATATGATGAATTATGATGTGTGTTGATGTTAAATTTCATGAATGAATGATGCATTCCGCAATTTGTATAATTCAGGAAGTTTATGTAGGAGTAATTCAAATTCTATGCATTGAGTGGGTGAGAATTATTTTAAAGTGTATAAACCATTGAATGAGCCTTTAAATGCTTGAAGAAGCGCAACTAACGCATTAGGATAAGTTAAAATGGTAGGGAATGAGATTTGATATGTTAAGTTGTGCAAATTTCATGTTTCTGTACAAGTTCTGCATAACTTGCTCAAACAAGTGGAAATCTCACTTGAGCGAGATACTTGTGAAACAGGTGTATGACCACTGGCCAAAATTCACTTAAGCGAATGGAGTCCTCACCCAAGCGAGATTTGCCTAGAAGCAGAGGTTGGACACTGGACCATTTTCGCTCAGGCGAAATGGTCATGCGCTCAAGCAAGATGAAGGGAAAATGGATACTGGATGATTTTGGCCTAGGCGAGCCTTGCCTCGCGCAAATGAAAATTAGGCAGTGAGTGCCTGATGCCACTGGAGCAATCTCATTCAAGCTAGATTGGCCCGTGAGGCTAATCTTCATTCTCGCTCAAGCGTTTCGCTGGCTCGCCCAAGTATGGTCCTTGAATCTCAGTCAAGCGAGAGGACCCCCTGATGCTCAATCTTTTTCCTCGCTCTGTATTTTCTGGTTCACTCAAGCATCTCCACGTGAGCTCGCTCAAGCGAGTGTGACTCTCGCTTGAGCGAGTAGCTCTCTGATGCTCTCATTTGCTTTGTTTCAAATAAATTTCATTTCTCTTACATTAAATCTTTTACTTGCATCATCTTAAAGGTATTTTGGACTTATTATGAATCATGGAACCTTATGAAATCCTTTCTCTTAAATTCAATCATGTAGCATCAATTTCATTAATCCTTCCGCTGCTTTTAACTTGGAATCTCTCATGAAATCGTTTTAATTTACCCTCTCATATCTTCATATATGAGAGTGGTTTTTCACATATCCAAGGGTTGAATTGAAAGCTTCACCACTCTAATTATTTGATTAATTAATGATTTATAAAACGTGAAAAATTTACCCGTATTTTCCAGGGTCGTCTCAACCTGGTATAAGAGCATTGATTGCTCTTGATACGATTATGATTGATGTTGTTCATGTAGTTATTGCTTATGATTAAGTCATGTGAGCTATAATTGATTTATTTATGGATTATTTAATTGAATTGTGGCAGTGTGCTATTGAGATTGATGTTTAGAATTGTTGAGTCTGGCCAAGAGTCCTTACACTATTTACCTCTAATGATGAATATTATTTGATCATGTATTGAAAATGATATGATTATGTGATGTAGTACATGATAGGCTTATGGATGCTAAGATCTTTGAATTCATAAGTCGAAAGATTATTGTTGGTCTAGTTTACTCATGTGTGAGACATGTTTTGATGTATATGGCTGGTAGACCTAACCATGAGGCTGCTGCTATAGCAAATGCCTTGAATCGATTTGTTGATCTCTTGGAAAGACAAGGCCAACTGAATGTAGGATAAGGCTCCTAAGGTCTTGATCTATTCCTCAAGAGGAAACCTTGAGAATTTCATGGAGGTTATAAGCCTGAGGGTGCTTACGCATGGATTAATGATTTGGAGAGAATCTATGCTAGCTTTGAGTGTTCTGAAGCATAAAAGGTAGAGTATGCGGTCTTCATGATCCGCGATGAAGCTGAAGCTTGGTGGCGTCTTACTAGGGGACGCATGGTATCCGCTGATATCCCCTTGGTTTGGGAAAACTTCAAGGTGGAGTTCTTGAAGAAGTATTTCCCGGATAGTTATAGAAGCAAGAAATAACTCGAGTTTATGGAGCTAAAGCAAGGTGGTATGACGGTGGAGGAGTATGCCTCTAAGTTTGAAGAACTTTATGCGTTTTATCCTCCCTATCAACAAGAGGGTACTGAAGCATCCAAGTGAGTAAAGTTTGAAAATGGGTTGAGGACCGAGATTAAGCGGGCTATCCGACATCAAGAAATTAGAAGTTTTCCAACGCTTGTGAATAAGTGTTGAATTTATGAAGAGGACGATATGGCTCCTTCGAGTTATGGTAAACATGAGCCTAAGTTAAAGGGCCAATTTCCTGGTTTCAAGAAGCAAGGTCACTTCAAGAAGAACAAGTTCTTTCGTGGTGGATCCTCAAATGCTAGAGGACGTGGTGCTCCTACAGGTGGTTACGGTGGTGGTAACCAAGGCCGTGGGAATGTCCAAGGCCTAAGGGATTGTCCACAAGATGACGTGGTGTGCTACCAATGCAATCAATCGGGGCATATTCGCCCTAATTTCCCATTGAATGCAAGGAATGCTAATGTTAATACTCCTGTACGTATGAATCCTAATGTTAACCGTGGAGGCCATGGTGGCTTTGGAGGCCGTGGTCGCAGAAACGGAAATGGTTATAATAGTGTCCGAAATGGTAGCCGTGGTGGAAACCACAATGGTGGAAGAAATGGAAATGGTCGAGGCAACGGCCATGGTGGAAGACATGGTAACCGAAATGGTGGTGATCAACCACAAGCCGCTGGAAGAGTTTTCGCCGTCACCGGTGAAGAAGCCGCGTAAACAGAAGATCTTGTTCGTGGTGAGTGTGAAATCCTTGGCACTATAGTACATGTTATATTTGATTCTGGTGCTACTCATTCATTTATATCTGAGGATTGTGTGAGACGCTTGAGGGTGCCTGTTTGTATGATGAAAGGTTCCATATTGGTGACTACACTGACCGGTACTTGTTTAAGATCGGTGACTCGATGTGAGGATGTCGAGATGACTCTTGAGGGTCAAAAATTTGTTGTATCCCTAATATGTCTGCCTATGAAAGACCTGGACATTATCCTAGGCATGGACTGGTTATCCGCTAACAAAGTCTTGGTGGATTGTCATAACAAGACGATGATCTTCCCGACTTTGAATGCTGAAGGTTTTGATGTGCAAGGTATGTCTCAAATTCTTATGATGTTCCGCATGGTTGATGGGAATGGCGCTTCCCAACCTTGTGAAATTCCTATTGTTTTGGAGTTTCCCGATGTGTTTCCAGATGATATTCCTGGATTACCTCCTCCACGAGAAGTGGAATTTTCTATTGACCTTATTCCTGGCTCTGAGCCTGTTTTTAGAGCTCCTTATAGGATGTCTTCTATGGAGTTGACCGAATTAAAGAAGAAAGTTGAGGAATTGCTTGAATAGGAGTTTATTCGCCCAAGCGTGTCTCCTTGGGGTGCTCTTGTGTTGTTGGTGAAAAAGAAGGACAGAAGCATGAGATTGTGCATTGATTATCGCTAGCTCAATAAACTGACTATCAAAAACAAATATCCTCTTCCTTGCATTGATGATTTATTGGATCAATTGAAGGGTGTCGTTGTGTTTTATAAGATTGACTTGCGTTCCCGATATCACCAAATTCGGGTGAAGACCGAAGACATTCTTAAAACTGCCTTCCGAACTCGATATGGACACTATGAGTATGTAGTGATGCCATTTGGAGTGACAAATGCACCTACGATTTTCATGGATTACATGAATCGCATTTTCCACGAGTATCTTGACCAATTCGTCATGATGTTTATTGATGATATTTTGGTATACTCTAAGAGTCATGAATATCATGAAAGACGTCTTCGTCTTGTATTGGCTATTCTTCGAGAGAAGGAATTATATGTTAAGCTCTCTAAATATGAATTTTGGATGAGTGAGATCTCTTTTCTTGGTCATGTGATTTTGATGATGGAGTTGCTGTTGATATATCGAAAGTTGAAGCCGTTATGGCTTGGGAAAGACCGACGTCTGTGACGGAGATAAGAAGTTTTCTTGGTCTTGCCGGTTATTATCAGAGGTTTGTTGAAGGATTTTCCCGCTTAGCCTTACCATTGACGAAGTTGACTCGTAAGAATCAGCCTTTTGTATGGAACCATGAATGTGAAGAAAGTTTTCAAGAGTTGAAGTTGAGACTTACTACTACACCGGTGTTAGCACTACTCGATTTGACAGATGATTTTGTGGTGTATTGTGATGCGTCTAAGCTTGGTCTTGGATGCGTGTTAATGCAAAAGGAGCGTGTGATAGCCTATGCGTCGAGACAATTACGACCGCATAAGGTTAATTATCCTACTCATGATCTTGAATTGGCGGCGGTGGTGTTTGCTTTGAAGTTGTTGCGACATTACTTATATGGTTCTAAGTTTATGCTAAGTACTTGTTTGACATAAAGGAACTTAATATACGCCAACGACGATGGATGAAATTTCTAAAGGACTATGAGTTTGAATTGAGGTATCATCCCGGAAAGGCAAATGTGGTTGTCGATGCTTTGAGCCGAAAGTCGTTGCATATCTCTATGATGATGGCGAAAGAGATGGAGTTGATTGAACAGTTTAGAAATTTGAATGTGGGCGTGCAGACTTATACTCCCAAGAAAATGTCGCTTGAGATATTGAAAGTCACAAATAAGTTTCTTGAATATATGAAAGTACAACAACCAAATGCTGAATATCTGATTGAGATGAAGAAAACCTAAGAAAAAAGGGAAAAATTTGTTTTTAGTGGAAGGTCCGGATGGCATTTGGCGTGTGAAGGGCCAAATTTATGTTCCCTCAAGTGCTGATGTGAGGAAATGTGTACTTGAGGAAGCTCATAAAAGCGTATTGAGCATTCATCCTAGTTTTACCAAAATGTACCAAGATTTGAAGAAGAATTTTTGGTGGCTTGGCATGAAGCGTGATATTGTGAACTTTGTAGCATTTTGCCTTGTTTGTCAAAAGGCTAAAGTCAAGCATCAAAGACCATCTGGTTATTTGAGACCACTGGATATCCCCGTTTGGAAGTGGGATGCTATTGCTATAGACTTTATGTCCGGTCTACCTAGGACGAGGTCCAATTGTGACGAAATTTGGGTGATTGTAGATCGTTTGACGAAGAGTGCTTATTTTCTATCGATTAGCATGAAGAGTTTCTTAGAGGATCTGGTGCAGTTGTACATTAGGGAGATAGTGAGGTTGCATGGAGTGCCGTCTAGTATTATTTCTGATAGAGACCCATGCTTTACCTCTCGATTTCGGGGAAGCTTACATAAGGCCATGGGCTCTAAATTGAAGTTGAGCTCAGCTTATCACTCTCAAACGAACGAACAATCCGAGAGGACTATACTTGTTACGTGCATGTGTTTTGGAACATGGTGGTTCATGGGTGAAATACTTGCCTTTAATTGAGTTTACCTACAACAACAACTTCCATTCTAGTATTGGTATAGCACCATATGAGGCGTTGTATGGAAGGAAGTGTAGGACCCCTTTGTATTGGCTTGAGGTTGGTGAGAACTTGGCCTTAGGGCCAGAAATTGTTCAGGAGACTACTGAGCAGATTAAGAAGATACAAGAGAATATGAAGATAGCTCAGGACCAACAGAAAAGTTATTATGACAAGAGATATAAACCACTTGAATTCCAAGTTGGTGACCATGTATTCCTGAGAGTCTCACATTATAAAAGGATTGGAAGGGCGCTAAAGAGTGGAAAGTTGAGCCTTTGATTTATTGGACCTTATGAAGTATTGGAGCAGATTGGCGACGTTGCTTATCGGATTGCACTCCTTCCACATCTCGCTAACCTACATAATATGTTCCATGTATCCCAGTTGAGGAAGTATGTCCATGATCCTCTACAAGTAATCCCTATGGACGATGTTGATATACGTGATGACCTGTCCATTCCTCCTGTTCCTGTCCGCATTGCCGAGCATTCCATGAAGAGACTAGGGAACAAGTTGGTTCCTTTAGTGAAGGTTGGTTGGAAACACGGAAACATGGAGACGTTCACATGGGAACATGAGGACGACATCAGAGAACGATACCCTGACGTATTCGAATCCGATTTGTTAAATTTCAAGGACGAAATTTTCTTTTTGGTGGGGTGGATTGTAACATCCCAAAATTTTGAAATAAAGGATTAAATTAAGGAAATTAACATTGAATAATTACATGTAAACTATTTGGTGTCCCAAAATATTGGAAATGATTAAATTAAGATTTTTGGGGACTGTTAGTGATTTATTGAGACCGGATAAGCTGAAAATAGGCCCGGTTGAGATATAGGTGTCGGACCAAGTATCTCTGATTGAGATGATATTGGTTAGGGCCGTTGAGGATAACATTGGGAGTCCGAATATATACTCAGAATAATTTTTAGATGAAGTATTGAGCCCAAACAGAGGTCCTGTTTGTCTTAAAACAATGAATCTTTAATGTGAAGGTTAAATTAAAACACAAAAGCCCAATTCCCCTCTTCAATTCACGTTGGCTTTTGGACTTCCTTAGCAAACACATTCTACTTCTTCTTTCTCTCTACTTCTCCTTCACTTCTTCTTTTCTTCTCCTTCTTCTCCTTCCAAAACCCTAAGTCAAAGGTGACATATTTCCCCTTCTAATTCATTTTCATTGGAGCCTAGAAGGAGGCCATTGGAGCTGAAATCTTCTTCCTCTTCTTCTCTATTTTCGTGTTGTACCTTCCCCCTTCTTAAACCCATTTCATGTTTGGGTGTGAGGTAAGTTATACTCACCATTTTGTTGAGTTTTTGGTTAAGGGTATGAGTTATTATGATTTGGGGGAGCAATGCATGTGAATGGGTATTTATTAGGGACTTTTAATGCATGAGCCCTAAGGTAGGTGACCATAAATATGAGGTTTTAATGAGGGATAAATGTGGCTTGATGGGAAGGAATTCCCGAAGCCTAATAAATAATGAAAATAAGGTCTATAGCATGTCTTGTACATGTTATGAAATGGTAGATATAATGATGGTTAATTAGAGTTGAAATTGTGTCTTGAATGGTTGATTAATTAGGATTTTACATGTATGATTATGTAGGATCCATTCCGAATGATGAGGTAGGTGCGTCTTATCAATTGGAATTCTTCTCTTACGGTAGGAAATGAGTCCTTATGTTCTAAATGCATGAATTTGAATGGTATTTGATTGCCATATGTGTTGACATGAATTTTGCCTTGCTTGAATTACTATGAGAAATTATAATGTTGTGTATGATATTGGTGATGTGTTTTGGCAACATGCTTTGGTGCATTTAGAATAATCATGGTATGCTATATCGTAGTGTGAAAGGTTTGATAATATGATGTTATATTCATGTCCACCATAAATGTGAAATATGTGTTGATGATGTTTGATTGAGAATGGATGTGAATGAATAGCATGCCTGGTATGATAGTGAAAGATTGATATCATTGTGTTGATGGTGGAATTGAATGATGTGAATGAGAACTATTGAAAATGCCACACAAGTTAAACTAATGATAAAACCCAACAATAATAAATCCACTAAAAACCTTATGGTGGTGTTGGTAATGATGATGATGATGGTGTTTGATGAGTGGCATGTATAGGATGCATAGAGTAAGAAATACATATGATCTGCATTTGCATCCATGGCATACTGTATAGCTGCCGGTGTTGGAATTTTAGGGGATTCCCCCAGTTGGCCCAATGGAAGGCTGGCTCTGTGCACGAGCAATTTGTATTTCCCTTGTGACTCAGTGTGTAAGTCATGAAGCTGCCTATGATGTGCTACGGGGAGCCACATGCGGTTGACCCTTGTGCGGGGTGGCTATTGATGAGCAGGTGTCCCCGGTGGTCCTTGGGATCACAGCTGCCATGATATAACTCATGGTTGGCCCACAACACCATATGTCAAATATGTTGTATACCGCGACCATGGTGAAAATGACCAAGTGTTGCAAGATGGGCGATGCGGTTTGGTACCACTAAAAGAATTGGTGAAATGCATGCAATTTAAGAATAAGTGTACACATTTTACTACAGCAGTAGGAGTATGGTTAGATGATTATACTTGAATCCCACATTTGGTGTTTATATTCCTACAGTCAGATCTGCAACTGTTGAAATATTCCATTGTGTATATGCATTAGCTTAAGAGCATTTGTATATAGCAAAGAAGTATGCCAAAGGTGATGATATATGGTGATGGTTGTGTTGAGAACAGAGAGATGTAATTAAGACAACATAAATCATGTGAGTACCAAATAATAATATGAGACAGATGATGAAATGTATAATGGCCTAATTGTTGAAGGTCTAGATCATGTGTGTGGTTTTATACTTGCTTGATTTACAAAGATGATTGTAATTGTGATGATAGTTAATGATGAGTTATGTATGAATGCAAGTATACATGTTGTAGTACATATGCACATGATCTTATGGTATTCATATTCATTCTTTTGGAATGTATGACTCACTCTCCCATGTTGACCATTTTTAGATTTATGATGCAGGTCACTCATGGAAGGAGTGAAATCCTTTTTAAGTACATTTTGTGGAAGGAGGTAAATAGGGGTATAGGAAGTGCCTTGGCCGGCAAATCTAGATTTTGTATAGCATATAGTGTATATGTATGCTCATTTTGTTATCTAGATTGTACGAGGTGATTTTGAGGGTCGTGTAGGAAAATTGGACCTTGGGGTGTATGGCCAATTTTCATTAATGACCCAAATGATGTAATATGATGAATTATGATGTGTGTTGATGTTAAATTTCATGAATGAATGATGCATTCCACAATTTGTATAATTCAGGAAGTTTATGTAGGAGTAATTCAAATTCTATGCATTGAATAGGTGAGAATTATTTTAAAGTGTATAAACCATTGAATGAGCCTTTAAATGCTTGAAGAAGCGCAACTAATGCATTAGGATAAGTTAAAATGGTAGGGAATGAGATTTGATATGTTAAGTTGTGTAAATTTCATGTTTCTGTACAAGTTCTACGTAACTCGCTCAAGCGAGT
This sequence comes from Clitoria ternatea, assembly GCA_037962975.1. NCBI lineage: Eukaryota > Viridiplantae > Streptophyta > Magnoliopsida > Fabales > Fabaceae > Clitoria > Clitoria ternatea. The sequence continues at coordinate 188,258,620 of CM075669.1, forward strand.
GGAAATCTCGCTCAAGCGAGATACTTGTGAAACAGGTGTATGGCCACTGGCCGAAATTCGCTTCAGGAAATGGAGTCCTCGCCCAAGCAAGATTTGCCTGGAAGCAAAGGTTGGAAACTGGACCATTTTCGCTCAGGCGAAATGGTCATGGCTTGGGAATCGCTCAAGCGAGATGAAGGGAAAATGGATACTGGACGATTTTCACCCAGGCGGGCCTTGCCTCGCGCAAGCAGAAATTGGGCAGTAAGTGCCTGATGCCACTGGAGCAATCTCGCTCAAGCGAGGTGGAACTCGCTCAAGCGAGACTGGCCCCTGAGGCTAATCTTCATTCTCGCTCAAGCGTTTCACTGGCTCGCCCAAGTGTGGTCCTCGAATCTCCCTCAAGCAAGAGGACCCCCTGATGCTCAACCTTTTTCCTCGCTCAGTATTTTCTGGTTCGCTCAAGCGTCTCCACATGAGCTCGCTTAAGCGAGCGTGACTCTTGCTTGAGCGAGTAGCTCTCTGATGCTCCCATTTGCTTTGTTTCAAATAAATTTCATGTCTGTTACATTAAATATTTTACTTGCATCATCTTAAAGATATTTTGGACTTATTATGAATCATGGAACCTGATGAAATCCTTTCTCTTAAATTCAATCATGTAGCATCAATTTCATTAATTCTTCCGCTACTTTTAACTTGGAATCTCTCATGAAATCATTTTAATTTACCCTCTCATATCTTCATATATGAGAGTGGCTTTTCACAGATCCAGGGGTTGAATTAAAAGCTTTACCACTCTAATTATTTGATTATTTAATGATTTATAAAACACGAAAAATTTACCCTTATTAGGGTCGTCTCAAGATGCCATTGTACTTTATACAAGTGTGATTCTGTATGAGTTGTTTAAAATTGTATTGATGAATTGTTGTATTGTCACACTATTTATGAAACAATGGTAATGAATAATGATATGAAAATCCACTAATTGATTATGTGGTGATATTGATGAAAGTTCAATGAATGATGTTTATGTTGTGATGCCATTGTGGTAGATTGCAAGTGTTAACTTGCATGTATAATGAATGATAATGATATAATGAGATGAAAATGCCACATATAAAAGTTGAAAACAATGGCTAAAACCAACAACGATAAAATCCACTAAGATGTAAATGGTGGTGTTGGGGATTATGATGATGGTGTTTGATGAGTGGCATTTAGGATGCACAGTGTGAGAAATGCATTTGATTTACGTTGCATTGCATCCATGGCATATCATACGCTGTCGGTGTTGGAATATCAGGGGATTCCCTTGGTTGGCCCAGTGGGAGGGCGGCTCAGTGCACGAGCATTCTTGTTGTTTCCCTTGTGACTCGGTGTGTAAGTCACAAAGCTGCCCATGTTGAGCTATGGGGAGCTGCATGTGGTTGACCCTTGTGGGGGGTGGCTCTTGAGGAGCAGGTGTCCCCGGTAGTCCTATGGATCACAGCTGCCATGTTATGAATCATGGTTGGCCTGTAACACATCATATTGTTGATTATGTTATTTATCGCGGTCATGGTGAAAATAACCGGTGTTGCAAAATGGGCGATGCGGTTTGGTACCAGTAAAAATTGGTGATTATGCATGCATTATGATATATGTGTACACATTATACTACTACAGTAGGGGCATGGTATGTGATCATGCTTGACCCACAATTTGGTGTTTATTCCCACAGTCAGATCTGCATTTGTTGTCTATTCCATTGTACATATGCATTAGCCATAAGAGCATTTGCATATAGCATGGAGATATGCCAGAAGGTGATGATGATTGAGATTGTGGTATGGTGTTGATGAGATGGGTAATCGATGTACCTAAAAGACCACATAAAATTAATAAATGATATGAATACAACAAAACATTATTGAATGTGACGATGTGTATATTATGGCCCAATGTAATGAAGAGCATAATTATTATGATTGATGATAATGATGTTAGCCTATGGTGGCTTGAGAGAAGACCTGAATGGTCGATGCCGATGATGTTGGCCCATTGTGGGGTTGTGATAGATGTGTATGTGTCTGCTTTGCTTTGACTTAATTAAGGAATATGAAATATGTATATGTTGAATTGAAGTAATAATTTATGATGATCATAGATGTGTTTAGCAAAGCATACATGATGTTAGTATGCATATGCACATAATCTCAATTGTATTCATATCGTCATTTGAAATGTATAACTCACTCTCCCATATGGTCTCCTTTTTAGTATTAATGCAGGAATATCATGGGATAAGGATGTTGGTAAAGTAAAGTTTTTAGGAAGGTAAATAGTAGTAACGGAATGCCTTGGCCAACAGTGTTTGTAATTTAGCGAGTTACGTATAAAATGGATATTGTGATAGTGTCACTTACTGATATTAATGGATGAATTATGAATTATTTGTATACATGGGTGATGTATTAGTATTTGGGATGGTGAATTTCTATCCATTTGATGAATATAAAGATTTAGATTATGTAATCATTTTGGGAATGCATAGGTGTTGATGACATATGTCTTTGAGGGTGAATTGGATGCGATCAATTATAGAATATGAATATTAGAGATGTATGCTGCATGACTATATATATATATATATATATATATATATAACATAGACATTGCATGTATATGATTATGTGTAAGAATAGTTGTGGTCTAATAGGCTAGTGTTGTATGCTTGCACGCTTTGTCGAGCCTTTTCTCACATCTTCACATATGGGACTAGGCGAGTACCCGGTATATAAATCCCTCTTCCGTTGTAACTTTGTTATTTTGTATACCATTATGGGTAACTATTTAATGATCCAGTTATAGATTATCAAATCTCACCCTTTGGTTTTCTGTGGTTCGAGTCTTGATGTAGTTGTGGTGGTGTTTTGAAATTATTTCAACCGTGAAAAAAAATTTTACTCGTATTTTATTATTTAATTATCTTGATTACATCGGGATTCGAGTCAGGAAAATCTAGGGTGTTACAAAAATCATTCTTTTAGTGTCTTCTAGAAAAGCATTTCTTAATTAAGCAAATTAATATTTCTTTTCCGAATAAAATACGCGTAAAAAATTCTTTTTGTCAGTTTTGTTGAAAAACTTTATTTTTATCATTCTTTCACTAGAAAACTCTGATTCAAGCGATTCCAAAGCCAGAAATGCTTAACTTTTTGAATACCTTGATTTTAAGACAAAAATTCATATTTATTCAACCCAAAAAAAAAGATTGCCACAAATAGCTCAAGTTAATGAAAAATTCCTCATTTTGAAAATATGATAACTCACAATTAAGGACAAGTACCGTGTGGCACAGTAAATTACATACCAAGTGCAGTAAAACAAATTACAAATAAAGACAGCGTTGCCCATCCTCCCTTATAGGTCCGAAATTTCATGTTTCACACATTTTTGGCTAAGGTTTTGTTTAAGACCTCGAGGTTCTTTTTAATTCAGTTTCAAATAGCATTTAAACTAAATTTTTCTTATCACAAGCAGCCACTGATCACGCCCGAAACAGCAACCATATACGTTGGATTATGGGCTCAAGGTCATTTAAACTAAGTCACAATTTTTAACCTAATAACTTTACCAAAAATCAAAACTTTCACATGCAATTAAAGATACAAAAGCTTAGGGCTAAGAAAAATCACATGCAAGACAAAATATAGCAAGATCCATCAACATGCAAAGCAATTTCACCAAGGATACCATTTGGCTAACCACTCATATCAAACATGTATCACTCAACATTTCATTTTGAAGCTTAAAATCATGAATCAAGACCAAGGGAATCACATGCACAAGCCACCACCAAAAGGGCTCCAAAAACAAAATTTCTTAATATCATCAAAAGCCATTTTTATCAAGCATTTTGTAATCAATTTTCCAGCCATTAGAACCTAGAAGAAAAACTATTTTTGGTGAACCAACATGGTAAGAACCCTAGGGTGGTTCTTACCTACCTTTTCAATGTAAGATCTAAGAGCAAGAAAGTGAGAGAACTCTCCCTACCTCAAGGATGCTCATGAACAAGAGAGGATCAAGGTGGTGATGGTGTTTAGAATAAGATGGTGGTGGCGGATAGTGAAGAAATGAAGGGAAAATGGTGGAACCAATAGTAGTGCTTGATAAAATTTGCAAAAAGAACAAGAGACAAGAGTGGTACATGTCTTAGCCTAGTGAGGAGAAGAAGAGAAAACAATTATAAACATATAAAGGAATGGTTTATATAGAGGGGAGAAGGGAAACTCGGCCAATAGAAGCTAGACAAGTGGCCAAGTGTGATGTGAACATAGTCTATAAATAATTTCAATTATACTCAAAATAGTATAGGTTTATTATTGGGTCACTTTTGGACCTTATACATCATTTTGGGCCTTGTAGTTGGCCACATTTCTTAGTTTAGTTGATTTTGGGCCTAAGGAAAAGTGGGAAGCCCAAGTTGCCTAGCTTGGCCACCACTCCACCTTGCCTATATAAGGATTACCTCTCCATGTATTTCCACACCATTAGTTTGGAATGAAATTTACACTTTGTGAGATTTGAGTGCAAACTCTCTCCTTTAGGTTAGAGAAAGCCTAACCCCTTTCAAGCTCTTATCACTAGGTGACCATCCCTAGAGTGGCGAGTAGAGACTTATCCAAGTCATTGATGGCGTCTCCTTCATCTTCTTCCATCCCTTCCATCAATCTCCATCCATCTTCCATGTTTCCATGCTTCCGATTATTTTTGTTAGGTTTAGGGTTACCTTTTCCCTAGCAATTCGAAGAAAGATAGCTAGATCCTCCCTCATCCTATATCAAAGTGTATCAAATTTTCATTGGTTATTTGCCTTAATGGAATTCTGACATGTCAACCAAAGACAGCTGGTTCTTGGTTCAAAAATATCATTTTGTTCCTTTAGGAATTTTGAAAAGTGTTCAACATCAAAGTTATAGATCTTTTTCTCCTCTTTAAAGCAAGTAAAAGAATGTCAAATTTCAATAATGGGAAAGGGAGATATACTCAAAATACCAAAATTTGTCCAAGGGGTATACAAATTTTTGTTCAGCATATTAAAATAAAAATTGTGAAGAATTAGCTAGGAATTAATTTTTGGTGTCTTCATAAGAGTTATAGATATTTTTGTTAGGAAAGTAACAAAAAGAATTATTTGATTCCAATATCAAACGAGGGAGATATGCCAAAAATACTAACAGGTGTTCAGTTGAATTGGGGAAATTATAAATTAGTATAGTGTTTTGCAAACTGGGCTTGATGGGCTTAAAACTAGGCTTTGTGGTTGACATAAAGGTTGTAGAGGATTTTGATATGGAAAATTGGGGACAAGAGTCACTCGATTTTGATATCTTTAGAGGAAGATATGTCAGAAATAGTAAAGGGGCACAATAGCAATATGAATTATTAGGCTTAGACACTAAAAAAAATTAGGGACTTAAGTGTTTGGAATCGGAACTTGGGTTATCCATGAGAATTATTGTATGTTTCAATATGAATACTTTGGTACTAGAATGACTTAGATCAGACACTCGTGGCATTTGCACGGCAAGAAATGGTGAAGCATGCGAAAGAGGGTGATCGGGCGGTGACTAAGATTTTTTTTTCTTTTTACTTACTGAGTAGATAAATTTTTCATTTACTATGACTGATTTCCACCACCATCTACTCACCAATTACAAAGGGTTCATCACTAACCTCTGGGTCCTATGACCAACTCAAAAAATTTTCCTCGATCAGTAACATATTTTTTTGTATCCCCCATGATATTGGTGCATATCTTATACATATATTTTATTATTCTAAGTTAATAAAGCGTTTCATTACTACTATTACGAATAAAATTTTACTTCAATTAAATATTTTCATCAATTAAATCCCCAAAATAGGCAAACACACAAAGCACATAATTTAATTGGTCGAAGCCTAATATCACATTACAGCAATACACAAACAATTGTCACATTTTGGTCTGAGGACCAATCATAGAAACAAAGGGTGTTACAATATCCATATGATATAGCTTGTTATTATGATAATCAACATAAGCTAATAAAATTTTGATTGCTTCAAGTCTTGCTACAAGCTTGGTTTTGTTTCTTGCTACAATTCCATCTTCATTAAGCTTATTTTTGTACACCTATCTTGTTCAAATAATAGACTTGTTCACAAGCTTAAGGATAAGTTCCCATACATCATTTCTTGTGAACTTATTTAGCTCTTCTTGCATAACCGGAATATAGAACTCATCAAATAGTGTTTCATTGATGTTTTAGGGCTCAATCTAAGATAAGAGTAGATTTTAGTTCTTTGAAGTTGGATCTCGTTCTCACTTTCTCAAATGGTTCTCCTATGATATAGTCAATAGGATGGTGTAGTTTAAATCTCTATTCTTTGAGGTGTTAAAGCTCAGATGGTCTTTAAGATGATTTATGATCTCTAGACAAAAGGTTCTATTTAGATCGAGTTGTGTTTGAAGACTTTTCTTCAAATTTCACCTCTTGATTCTAATTAAGATCAATACCTGTAAAATCATCATTTAGGTTTGATAATTCCTTGTCAACCTTATGCTTATCATTGAACTTAAAATGTATGGATTCTTTAACCACTTGAGTCCTAGTATTGAAAATCTTGTGCACTTTTGAGGTGTCTAAATACCCCAGAAGTATACCTTTATCAACCTTGGAATCAAACTTTTCAAGTTAATCTTTTATGTTTAACAGAAAGCATTTTGTAACATCCTGAGTTTAAATAATTAGAAAATTCTATTAAAAATTTAAATCGAAGAATCAATGTGAAATTAGTGGGTAAAATTAGAAATAATCTGGAAATTTATTTTTCATATCTAAAAGTGACCCATTAAATTGCGGGACTTGTCCAATAATTTTTAGGAATTAAATCAAAGGGTGTTTAGTTTTGATAGTTAACAAAAAGGGTTAAAAGACTGAACTACCCCTAACCAACCGAGATTTAATTAATTTTCCATTTTCCCTTTATTTTCCCACCTACCAATCAAATCACCCTCCTTTCTCTTCTCTTCTTACGTTAACCCCTCCATTTTCCTTTCACTTTACATTTTTCTCTTACCTTACTTTCTCTTTCTGACTTTCATGAACCCTCTCTTTTTCTCCTTATCTCTATTTCTCTTTCTCTCTTCCTACACCCAAATTCATTTTTGGTCTCACAAGTAAATACTTATACCTTGTTCCTCATTCCCATGCTCATCTCTTACTTTTCCTCTTTCTCTCTAGGTGTAACAGCCCTAATTTTTAGAACAGGAACCTAGACTCTCAGGATCCCTAAGAATACCCTATTAAGCATTCCCAAGAAAGCTTGAGGCTTCGGCCTGCCCCTGGAGTTACCCAAACATAAGAAAATGGTGAAAGATAAACCCAATTAAGATGTTAAGCACGAAATGTTGGGATACCGCGACAATATATAAGTAATGAGAAACCCAGCTCAGTAAAATACAGAGATTTAGAGAAAAGACTATGTGTAATGATAGTGGGAGAAGAGCTAAAATAAGAGAATATTAATGGTAATAATATTTAATTATGTTGTTTAATTAGAGATAATACATTAGTTTAATATTAATTAATATTTGATGATGATAATCTTATTTGATTAAGTATTAATTAGTTAACAATATTCATAATATCTTCTTACTAATAATATTTTAATAATAATCAATAATATTTGATACATAATACTTAATTTTAATATTTAATATTTGATTAATATTTATTTACTTTGAAAAAATATATAATCATATAATAATAATATTTAATAATAAAATAGTTATATTTGCTAATAAATAATAATATAATATTAGGGAAAGTAAATAGAGGACCCTGCGGGTTGTCAAGAATTGACTATCCAATCCCACATCTAGTACATATACAAAAATCTAGTTAAACTAGTGTCATCGTTCGTGTAAAATGAGGAAAAATCAGGTATGTTCCCGTGCACCTGATTTATATCGGGAAAAGGCCCATAGTTGTTCGTTTATACACTTCGAGATGTCCAATTTCATCACGTGTAGTCTCAAATGAACTATTTTGACAAATCAAACACCTCTTCCAAAGAGCCTCAACTCTAATTCAGACCCCATCAACCTCGTTTCTTGGAAAAACTATCTAGTTAAATTGGAACCCTTGAGTCCGGCTCGAACACCTTTAGTGTTTTCAACCTAACTTTTTTATATGATATCGAAATCAAGTGATTCTTGTCTTGATTTCTTCGTTATAAAAAACCTAAAAACCTCTATTTCTAGCCTCAAACTCCGATTTGTGACCTATCATCCCCAATTTAAGAAACCAAGAATTTGTACTCTAAAAACTCATTATTTAATCCCATTAAATTGCACTAGTTTATGAGAAAAATCATATCTTCATTATACAAGCTCAGAATTAGTTTGTTCTAATTTCCTTATTCTTATATTGAAGCCCTCTATAATCTTTGTGCAGAACTTAAAAGCCAATTCCCAATTGATTAGCCTAGAAAAATTAAATTTTTCAGAGTTATATTAAATTCATAACTGATCAGCCCAACAATAGAAAAACACGCATATCTCCCTCATATGATGTTGAAACCACTTCATTCTTCTTCACAAATCTCGTGAAGAACTTGAAAGCTAATTCTTACCTCATCATTCTAGAAAAATCAGATTTTTCAGAGTAATAGTAAATTTGTAACTATGCAGGCTTGATCCCAAAAATCATGAATATCTCTCTCATACGAAGTTGAAATCACTTTGTTCTTTTTTCTATGGCTTTATATTGAAAAACCTACAACTTTAATGTATGTCCCAAAAGCTAATTCCTAAAGGATTCTATGCAGTGACTATGTCTTTTCAAGTTAAAACAATTTCGAGAGCTTCAGAACATTTTTCCTTGGTTCAGACATAACTCTTGCTCCGGGTGTTTGATTTTCGTGTGCCATAAACCATTTCAAAGAGAAAAATGAGATCTATAACTTTCATGTTGGACACTTTTGCAAATTCTAACCATATATATAAGTTATATATTTCTCAAATTAAAAAATTAAAAGTTGTAACTAGGGTTCCACCTAGTACCGATTAAATCTCGACCTGATGACCAGATTTTCCTATAAATAGGCATGCAGCCCTTCACTCCTTCCACACCAGACCTACACTTCACTTTCTTTCTCTAAAGCTTTCTCTCTCTCTCTCTCTCTCTAGGCTGTAGGCCACCACCACCCCTTAAACCACCTCATTTTCCTCTATTCCACCGCGAAACCACCTCTGATCTCCACCATTTTCCTTGCTCCACCCAAAAACATCCGATCTCTATTGCTATTATTACTACTATTAATATTGCTATTATTATGATTATTACTACTATTATTTTTTTATTTCTGTTATTATTTTTATTATTATTGTTATTGCTATTATTATTATTATTATTGTCATTATTATTCTTGTTACTCTTATTATTGTTATTATTATTATTGTCATTGTTATTATTATTATTATATTTATTATGATTGTTATCATTATTATTATTGTTCAATATTCGTTACCATACATAAAGGCATATTCATTAGAAATATATTTTAACTATGATTTTCTTAAGACCAAATTAAATAAGGTTTAAAGTCGATATCCACGACTAAGCCCCATTTTTTAAAATCGGCAAGAGGACCCAAATATAGTGTGTTAAGTGGTAAGTCTAGTTAGATTTACTCAGTACACACATAATGGTCGGATGCTATTTTATTCCCAAATACCCCATAAGTCTTCTAGACTTAGTTGGGTATACTAATAAAGGTAACGACTAATGATGTCATTTTAAGAAAAATCTTTACTTTATAAATAAGTACCAAATGTCATTTTATCCCCAAATGCTCCATGAATTTTAATTCAAGTAAGCATACCGATAAGGGCAATAGCCAATACCTTCATATTACTTGGAATTAATCTGGGTCTTTTCTTGACAAGTTATTAATTTCTGGAATTATAGTCAATAAATTATAAGTAGATATACATTTTTTGTTACTTATAAAGGAAGTTAATAAGTCGCGATGCAGCTCGTATATTTCCCGAATAAAATAAAAATATCTCATAAAGTATAAAAAACAGACAGGACCTAATAAGTTGAGGATAAATTTTATAATAAAAGTAACACATGGACACCCAGGGGTCAAGAATAATAAGGAATTAAAGAAATATGTATAGATTAATGAACTTATAAAACTAACATAGATATATTTCATCTATTTTACAGAAGTACACCGACTAGATAGACCTACAAGTATGATTGATTGATGTTACGTTTGAATGTGTGTATTTCTAGATGAACTATCTGAGATATGTATTTGTATATAAATATAAGAATAGTGTATATGATAATGATATAAGAACTGTGTATGAATGTTGTTATGAATTGTAATTTGAAATATAAAGTAAGAATGGGTCTCGGTAGGGCCCTGGTATGATGCGGAATTGGAAATGATGTGATGGAATGGTATTGGAAAATAAACATGATGGCGCACCAAGGTACAAGTGAGTACCCTGGAATATGGTGAATGATGAATGATGATGTACAACCCTTTTTATTCTTTATTATCAGATAACAGCTTAAGACAAACTGAATTTTAGTGCTCCGACGAAGAGTTTCATCAATTTCGGTAAGAAAAACCCTTTTGAAACTCCATGGATTAAATATTCTAGCTTCGATTCTTATGTTTCAGAGGTTTATAAACTAGGAAAATGAATTTCGTTAAGTTTTAAAGAATTTTGGATATAGAAAATTGGACATTCAGAGCTAACTCAACGTTCAAAATTGAATTCAGAAAGTTAGAAATCAATCGAGGTAGGTTTTAATGACTAGTAACGTAATTTAGAACTGGGAGTTTATGTTTAAAAATATATAAATAATTGTTTCTTGAAAAGCTTACCCAAAATTTCATGGTTATGTATCACTTGTGTTGTTGATGATGTTGAAAAATTATGAATTATTAGTGTTTGATATTGATAATAATTATTATTAATATCATATAAATATGTTGGTAATGATATGTGATAATTGATGAAAATTATTGTTGGTATTATGTAAGTGTTGATGATTATGTCAATTATGATGTGGATGGCTCCATGAATTTGAATTGATATGTATAATGTGATGGTTGTTGAAATCGATGAGTATTGAGGTTAGTGGAGCTAAGCTACGATGTCTAAGTTACAAGGTAGCACTTTCGTTCACTTTCATGCATATTGCATTTAGTTTATGACATCATATGCATGTTTGTTTAGGCGCAAGAGGTACAGGGTCTCTTGTTGCTAGCACTGGTGGGGGTTGCTCTTGAGGAGGAGCATTTAAATCCTTGAGGACTAATTTTTTCCTTAGCACTTTGGTTCACTTTGGGATATCTGCAAGCATGGCGCTTTGGTTCATCATAGATATCCAGGATATCCACTTTTATGGCACTTTGGTTTGTCGTGGATATCAAGGTTGCTTGTTCTTGGGACACTTCAGTTTGTCTAGCACTTTGGATGCCAACGGCTTCCCCTTGTTATGTTATGGCAATTTTCCTTAGCACTTTGGTTTTCTTTCCATATGCAAAAAAAATTGATGCCAATGAGGGTTATGTTATGATATATTTGATGTGAAAAACCTATAATTAGGTTATGATGTTAGTGGTTAATATACTATGGTTTGCATTTTGACTTGATGAGATGTAATGTGATGTAATGAAACAATGATGCATATATATATATATATATATATATATATATATCGCTACAGAATTTTTTACATAATTTGAATTTGTGCAGAATTCATTGTGTTGGATGTATTGACCTAATAGTGTTATAAAACCTTGTGGTATTGGTATGGTGATTGGTGATGGAAATGTGCCTTATTAAAGTGTAATCGTGTGCATGTAAGTAATACAAGAATTTAGTATTGTATAAATGATTGAAACTAGATTGAAACATACCTAGAAATGGAACCTAGAGGGTCATATTTTGATCCATGATGATTTAGTGTGCAAGTTAGACAACACCCATTAGGTATTTGAAACATGTTAGGATTAAAAGGGAACCAAGTGGATAGGTTTTGTGAGTTTAGTGTGCGTCATTAATCCATATATGGTCCAATTGCATTTTTTAGCATAACTCCTTCATTTCTAGGAATTTTTAGGCATGAATGGTGGCAATAATTCATAAATAGTATAAATAACTTTGTGTTAATTTTTGGTGGCATTCAGAGGTTAAACGAATAAGTTAGGATGTGTGGAAGTTGGCTAGGGACCAATTTCTGCATAATCGCTATAGAATTTTCTACATGATGCCTAAAAATTTGGCTTAAACATATATGTGTGATGAGAATTAGCTTTTACTCCCTTCATCAAAGTTGTAGGTATTTGAGCTATGGAGGTGTAGCCATTAGTTTTACCTCAATTGGAGTCTTGTAGCTTAAGATATACCCTAAAAACTTTGAAACGTTCTTGTTGGAGCAGGGCCTAGTAGAGAGAACCACGACTAGTGGTAGGAACCACAGCCAGGTTGTGGAACTTTCTTCCTCTAAGACCTAAAATACCATCTTTTTCATGACCGAGTAGTGTAAATCACGGCCAATGACAGGAACCATAGCTAGGTCATGGAACATACTGCTAGAGGGCCTATATTTTAATGTTTTTTTATCCTTCACTTGTCCATGTGTGCCTCTTTGTTTAGGGGTTTCATCCTTATGCTTCTAGACTCGTTTACATAACATTTAACATGGGTCTTATTCTTCCTTAGTTCCTTTCTCATATCCTCATATATAAGAAGGGAAGGATACCATGTATACATTTTTTCTTTCTGCTGCTATTATTCCCTTCATGGTGTACACGTTAGGGTTTCTTTCTTCCAATCCAGTTGTTGTAGTTATATCTTACATTATGACACTCGGTTTTCTAAGATTCGGTCCATGATGTAAGTGGTTTGCTTCAAGGATTTAAACATGAAAAATTTATTTGCATTTTTACTAATTAGTTACACTTACATCAAGATTCAGATATGGAAAATCAGAAAGGCGTCACATATTCACATCTAAATGAATGGAAATATGGAATATTGATTTTTCCTACCCTTTCATAATTCATAAAGAGTCTTGTTAAGCCTTTATCTTATCAAGATACAGTTTTGTATAGAGCAAGCAGTGTTGACTACTTCAGCCTAGAAGTACTCAGGGAGAGATCCTTCACACAAAAAGGTTCTGGCTATTTCTTATAATATTTTGTTCTTTCTTTCTGCCACACCATTTGTTGTGGTGTTCCAGGAGCAGAGAAATTGTGAGAAACACCATTGTTTTCACTAAATCTACTAAAATTTTCATTTTCAAATTCTCCACTATGATTACTTCTTATGGCGAAGATACAAAATTCTTCCTTATTTTGTATACTTATACAAAATATCTTAAAGACATGATAAAACTTATCCTTGTGGGCTAGGAAATAAACTCATATTAGTCTAGTAAAGTCATCAATAATGACAAAGTAGTATTTTTTACCTCTTAGACTTAAGATACTGGCTGGACTAAAAAGATCAATATGTAACAACTCAAGGGGTCTACTACTTGAAACAATATTTTGTTTATTTAAAAGAAGATTATACTTGTTTCCCCCTTTAACAACTTTCACAAATAGTCTTGCCACTATAAGACAATTTAGGCAACCCTCTAACAATCTCCAGTTTAATTAGCTTAAGAAGATGTTTGAGGTTGATGCGACCAAGTCTCTTATGCTAGAGCCAGTTTCATCACTCTTTGAAAATAGACATGTTACATCTTGATCTTTTAAATCTTTTAATTCAGTTTTGTAAACATTTGTGTCTAAAGGCAGTAAAACATATTGTTTTATCTTTGTTTTAGACTGTACATTTTTTTTGTCAAAAGAAATATCATATATACTACCACAAAATTGACTTATGCTAAGTAGATTGTGTTTCGAACCTTTGACATAGAGCATATTATCAATGTAAGGAAATGAAGTTGTACCAATTTTACCTACTCCTACAATGTACCCAATTTGGTTGCCATCAAAGGCAACTGTGCCTCCTTCATGTGATTAGAGGTATGGAAACATATGTAACATCCCAAATTTTGGAGAAAATAAATTTATTGGATAAAGATAAATAATTATTTAAGTCTAATAATTGTGGGAAAATTAATTAGACGCTAGAGGTGAATTATCGGTAAATTAAGATTTACCGAAACTGAATGATTTAACTTATGGCGTGGGACCCGCTAAGCTAAATTGGATATTTGATGGGCCTAGAATACTTAGAAAATTATTATGGTTATGGTGGTATAGTTAAAATAATTTTTGGTATTGTGGAGATAATTATTTGGACACGACATATGATATTAAATTGAGAAAATATGAGCCAATTGGAATTAAAAGAAAATGTAAAACTACCTTTTTCTCCTCTAATTAACTGTGTGACTATTCCCTCTCTTTTTCTACTCTCTTTTACACATTGGATTAAAGGAATGATGGACCATTGGAAAAAGTAAGAAGAGGCACCCTTTTTACCCATTGGTTATTGACCAATTTTGGTAATCTTTTCCCACTCTCCTTGGCAATTCACGTTGGTTCTCTTTCTCCCTCCACTCTCCATTATTTTCTTCTTCTTCTTCATCTTTCACCTTGCCAAAACCGAACCACCCTTCTTCCTTCTATTTTCTTGCCAAAATTAATACTTGAGCATGGATTCATGAAGCATTTATGGGACTTTGGGGCTAATGTTGGAGAATCTCCTTCTTCCTCTCCTCCATTTTTGTTGTTGGCTTGGTTTGGGTGGTGAGGTAAGATTTTGAACTCACCTTGTTCTATTCATGGTTTTGTGATGATTAAGCTTGAAATATTAATGTTGGGTTGTATAGGTATTGATGAGAATGTAAACCCTAGGCTTGAATAGCTTGAGATATGATTTTTTATTATGGTTTTGTGTTATAAATAGATGAGGGGTTGTTATGTTCATATGGATTCAAGAAATGGGTTGAGTGGTTGTTGTTGGATGATTTATGAGAAAAACCCTAAGTGTTGGTAAATTGGGGGTTTTGGCCAAATTGATGGTTTTAGTGATTTTGTGCTTTTAGAATGATTTTATATGAGGGAAATAAATTTTTAGAAGATTGAGATTGATTATTGATGTTGATGAAATTTTGAAGCTCAATGTATTATGAATGATGATTTGTGCATGTGAAACCCAAACCATAAGTTAGATGACCATTCTGATCATTGTGTGCTATTTATAATTGATTGGCAAATTGATAATGATATTAAGCTTGTGATGATGTATGAGAATTATTGAAATTGATGTTTGCCAATTTGTATATGCACCCTTGAGAATTGATAATTTGGGGCTTTTGGTATAGATAGTGAAATTGATGATTTAGTTATGATGAGAATGACTTTTATGGGTAAAGATGATGTTTGGAATCATTGGTGTTGATATTTGGGGTTATTGGATTTTGATGAGGTCCTATCCTAGAGATGTAAAAGATATATGTATATGAGTATATATGATGACTAGAGGAGTTGATTTTAAGGATGAATATATGATGTTTATTGTTGGGTGTTATTTATGATAATGACAATAATAGTAGATGACCATAAGTGATGGATAAATGAAATTAGATGAGGATTTGATGAGGACTTAGGCCATGATATGTGTAACTTAAAATTGTTGATTGATGATAGTTTAAATGAAGCCAAGGTAGCTTATGTTGAATTTGAATGATAGTGATGACATTTGGATGATTTATGTGTCATTGGGAGCAATATTGATGAAGCATGTGATATTGTGTTGTTGGGTATGGTTAGCCCTTTAAGATCTAGAGAATCTTAGTTTTGGAAAAGGAATTCCCGAAACCTACCACAAGTGTGTAAATTCGTGTTTAGACAAGTCTAGGACTTGATACTAAGCCTTGAAAAAAGCTTACAAATATTTGTAATTGTGATGATATGTGTGTGTTGATAGGAAATTGTATTCCGGGCAATGTGGAGAATAATCGAAGCCTTCAAGTTGTGATTCTTCTCTCGAGGTAGGAGAGGAGTTTGCATTTTAATTGCATGAGTTGAATGATTAATGATGGATGTATATGATTGCACTCATTCTTGCCTTGCCATGATTATAATGAAATGATGAGATGATAGATAATGTGATGGATAATATGTTTGGAAAATTATTTATTTTGAGAATCACATGTGTATTGGTGGTCTTAATGTTTCTGTTTGATGGAAATCAATGGATGAATGGATTATGCAATGAACGAGGTCATGATCTTGATATGTATGCATGAATTAGAGTTAGAATTGATGAATTGAATGTTGATGATGTTAATTGTATGAATTTTAGGCTTGGGGATGTTTTTTATGGTCCTTGAATCGATTCAAGACTCCCTTGAATCGATTCCTAGGCTGCTGTTTCCCCCAGGGTGTGTTCAAGAATCGTGGGAATCGATTCCTAGGGTTTGGAAATTAATTCATGGCTTTCTGGAATTATGGGAATCGATTCCCATGAACTAGGAATTGATTCATGGTCCCCTGGATTCGTGGGAATCGATTCCTAGGTGGTGGGAATTGATTCATGGCTCTATTTTTGGCCATTGTCAGAATTTTTCCAACTACTACTTTTCCCTTGATGTTTTTGGCCTGTTTGGGTATCTTAATGACATTTTTGGCCTCTGACTTCTGCATAAAAGTTGTAGATAATTATGTTACGGAGGTGTGAAAATTAGTCTCACCTTAATTGGAGTTTTCTAACTCTCATTAGGCATAAAACACCTGACCCACTACATTGTAAAACTCAAATTTAAGAGGGTTTTGAACCCAACTTTTTATGGTTGTCAAATTGGGACTAATAGATGATATTTGTGACATGCCCACTATTTTTATGACTACAAATGAACGTTTCTCATATGTCTTAATGTTGAAATTTGTCATGAGCTTATTATTACCTAAAACCCCTTTTATTATGTAAATATAAGAGATTGTATTAGGGGTATATGATGAAGGTGTGTCTTGGTGGTGTTTGATATTGATTGAGATATTGGAAAAATATGTATATGCCTATGATATGCTATGAAAACATGAATGTACACCACTAATAATATGATATGATGAATGATAATGAAACAATCGTAATGATCAATGAGATGAAAGATCCACTAAGAAATTTTGTGGTGATGTTAATGAAAGATTGATGAATGTTATTGATGTTTGTGACGCCATTGTGAATGTTGCAAGTATTGACTTGCATGTATGATATAAGTATGTTAAAATAAAATGCCACACTTAAAACTTGAAAACAATGGCTAAAACCAACGATGATAAAATCCACTAAGAATTATATGGTGGTGTTGGTGATGATGATTGATGAGTGGCATGATAGGATGCATAGTGTGAGAATGCATTGATTGGTATTTGCATCCATGGCATATCATACGCTTCCGGTAAGGAATATTAGAGGATTCCCTTAGTTGGCCTAATGGGAGGGTGGCTCTGTGCATGAGCATTCTTGTTTTTCCCCTGTGACTCAGTGTGTAAGTCACGAAGCTGCCCATGCTAAGCTACGGGGAGCTGCATGTGGTTGACCTTTGAGGGGGGGTGGCTCTTGAGGAGCAGGTGTCCCCAATGGTCCTTTGGATCACAGCTTCCATGATATGAGTCATGGTTAGTCCACAATATCTTATATTGTTTTTTATGTTGTTTACTGCGGTCTTGGTGAAAATGACCGGTGTTACAAAATGGGTGATGTGGTTTGGTACCAGTAAAATTGGTGATTATGCATGCAATATGAGATATGTGTACACATTATACTACTACAGTAGGGGCATGGCTATGTGATCATGCTTGAACCCACAATTTAGTGTTTATTCCCATGGTCGGATCTGTATTTATTGTTGATAATTCCATTGTGCATATGCATTAGCCTAGGAGCATTTGCATATAACATGGAGATATGCCAATGGTGTTGTGATATGATGATGATTGATGTTGATATATGGTGATGGTTGAGATGGGCAAATGAATACCTAAAAGGAAACATGTAAAATATGAATACAAAGAAAAGATGTTATACATAATGATGTTGTATGTGATGGCCCAATATGATGAAGGGTGTGCTTATGTGTGATTGATGATAATGGTGATGGCCCACTATGGCAATGAGAAATGATGTGTATATGTATTGCTTTGCTATGAGTTGATTGATGAATATACTATATGTATATTGTTGAAATGAGGAATTATGATAATTATTGATGATTTTAGCAAAGCATACATGATATTAATATGCATATGTGCATAATCTCAATTGCATTCATATTCGTCATTTGCAATGTATAACTCACTCTCCCATGTTGTCCATTTTTACCATTGATGCAGGAATATCATGGGATGAGGATGTTTTAAAGTAAAGCTTTGGAGAAGGTAAATAATGGTAATGGAATGCCTTGGCCGGCAGGGGTTGTAATTATTGTATTGTGAATAAAATGTACATTATAGTGTTGATAATCATTAATAATGGTGGATGTATTGTAAATGATAATATGAGTGAATGATGTGTTGAAATTTATGGTATTGGAATTCACACCCGTCTGATGAATAATATGAAAATGGATATGTAATCCTTTTGGGCATGTATAAGTGTTGACAATACATGATTTGAGATTAAATTGAATATGGTCAATTATGGAATATGGACATTGGAGATGTATGTTGCATGACCATATATATATACATACCCTAGGGAATGTATGTTTATGATTTGTGTGTAAGATTGGTTGTGACCTAATAAGCTAGTATTGTATGTTTGCATGCTTTGCCGAGCTTTTTCTCATATCTTCATATATTAGACTAGACGTGTGCCCTATATACATATTCTTCTTCCATTGTAAACTCTATTATTTTTGTATACAATTATGGGTGATTTATCTTGTGATCCAGTTATAAATTATTAAATCTCACTCTTCGGTTTTCTGTGGTTCAGATCTTGATGTAATCGTTGAGGTGTTTTGGAATCATTTCAAACGCGAAAAATTTCTTCATATTTTTATTAATTATTTATTTTGATTACGTCGGGATTGGGGTCCAGAAAATCGGGGTGTGACAACATAGATCTCTCTTCCATCATGTGTTATAAGCAGCCATTGTCCAAATACCATTTTTGGTGCTTCCTTTTTCTTGTTGAAGATATCTACAATAGGAATTATCAAGTTCTTTGGTATCTAAATTTTCTTGGGTCCTTTTTGGTTAGTTGCAACAGGTGGTTTTCTTTTCTTCTTTTTTTGAAAACTTTTAGAAGAAAAATGATCATCCTTTCCATAGTGAAAACATAAGATCTTTGGTTTCACTTTGATGTAGTCAAAGCCTAAACCAGTTTTGTCTTTGTAAGGTTTGTTGACTTTTAACAACAACTTTAATTTTTCAAATCCCAAAGTGAATTTACATAGGTCAACAATAAGCTTATCATTTTTCTTGAAGTATTGCAACTTCAGGGATGATCTAAGTTATATTCTTGACTTGTGTTTCCAAAGTTTTATTCTTTTTTTTAAGCTCTTTGATCTCATTATCTTTTTCTTTCAAAGTGAGAAGTAATAAGTCATACTGCTTCTTGAGATCAAAGTGCTTAGAAACAAGAAATTTTGAATCTCTTAACAAAGTTTCAAAAGCAGTTTCAAGTTTAGACGATTCAGAGTATACCTCTTCTACCTCTTCATTTGATTGGTCGTCTGAGTTGAACATCATATAGAAAAAAAGCTGATTCAATAGCTTCACCTTCATTGTGAGCCTTGTCTGAATCATCCCATACAATAACATAGCCTTTCTACTTGTGAGACTTTTTCTTAGAGTCTCTCTTCAAAAAAAGGATAATCAGGCTTGATATATCGTAGCTTTTTACAGTAGAATCAGGTGATGTTAAATTTTGATAGTTTGGAGAACAGACTTAGAAGGGGGGTTGACTAAGTCTGTTCACTTTTTCAAATTGTGACATCCTAAATTTTATATAAATGATTAAATATGAGGAATAAATGGTAAATAATTATACGTGGGTTAATGGCTGTCCCAAAAATGTTGAAATAATTAAATTAAGATTTTTGAGGATTAATTATAATTTATTGAGGCTTCAAAAGTTAAAACTATAGTCGGTTAAAATATGGGTGTCGGACCAAGTATCTCCGATTGAGATGCCATTGGTCAGGGTTATTCAGAATATTATTGGGAATCCAAATATGTATTCGGAATAATTTTTGGATAAAGTATTTAGCTCGAACGGAGATTCTATTCATAATAAAATGGATAAGCTTTAATGAACGGTTTTTAAAACAAAAACCTCTTTCCTCTCTTCCTTTCATTTTTTCGGCAGCTATTTCTCCTCCCCAAACACTCCATTTTCTTCTTCTTCTCTATTCCTTTCTCTTGCCAAAATGTGACCACTACCACCTATGGCCATTTCCACCCAAAATTAAGAGGATCCCTTGGATTTATGAAGCTTATATTGGACATGGAGGCAAAGCTTAGCTCATCTCTTCTTTTCTGTCCCTTATTTTCATGTTTGATGTTGAGCTTGGAGAAGATGTATGATTTTTGAACACCCATGGCTTTTATTGATAGTTTTTGAGTTATTGAAGTATTGTAATGGGAGGTTAGATGTTGTTTTGGTGAATAATGGTATGTAGAACCAAACCCTAGGTTTGATGATCCTTGGGGATTTATTGTTGTTGTTGATAATGAATGGGATACATTGTTGCTAGCCTAATGATATTTGAAATGATGCATATAAATGGTTGGAATTGATGATTATGGATTTTTGGTGAAAACCCTAGGAATTGAGATTTTAGGGCTTTCGGAAATTCTTGAGAAAATTATGATTAATTGATGTTAGAAAGATTTTGTATGTGGGAATGAGTTTCTTAGAGAGTGACATTAATTGTTTGATGTTAAGGATTTGAGAAACCAAGAGGATATAGTGGATGACTTGGATAAGGTATATGAGATGAGGGTTGTTATTGAATTTTAATGAACCTTGACCCTAAGATTTAGGAATGTGTATATATTGTGGCTAGAAGGAATGGCTTTTGAGAAGTGAATATGAGGTACTCAATGTTGGGTGTTGATTTGTATGATGATAAGTGATAGTAACAATGATAGAGAATCATTGATGGCTAAACCTATGGATAGGTGATATTATGAATATGGAATAATGAATGTAGACACCAAACCATGGTGAATGTGTGGGATTAGTGAAATAAGAATATGACTTGATGAGGTCTTAGACCATGTTGTATGCCATTGAATTGGTTGATAGATGATGAGAAAAAGGAGCTAAAAGGCTTATGATGGATTGAATGAAATAATGGCAAGTGGATGGTTTAAGTAATGAAGAATACATTATGAATGATGAAAGAAATGTTGTTGTTGGGTATGGTTGGCCCATTTAGACTTAGGATATCTTGGTTTTAGGAAAGGGATTCCCGAAACCTAACATAAGTATGTGAATAGGCATTTTAACAAGTCTAGGACTTGATATTGAACCCTAAATGAAGTTGTCAATTACTTAAACTTGTGATGATGCCTTAAGATGGCTTATTGATTGAGTGTATATGTATATATGTGTGTCCTAATAGGAGATGGCATTCTGGGCAATGTGGTGGAACATTTGGAATATGCGGATCATTGCGGTTCTTCTCTCGAGGTAGGAGAGGAGTTTACATTTCAATTGCATGAGCTGAATGGTTGGTGATTTGTGTGGATGACTTATACTCATGCTTGCCTTGCCATGCTTATTTTGTATGATGATTGATAATGTGATGAATGATAGGCTTGGCAATTTGTTGAATGTTTGAAAATTGCATATATATGAGATGATGATGAATGTTTAATGGTCCTTTTTGAAGGGCATGATTTAATTGTTGATGGAAATCCATGGATGAATGGATTGTTCAAATTGTGATGTTGTGTTTATGATGTTATGTATAATTGAGGAACTAATAAGGCTATATTCAGTTTTAGTATGTGTGAATGCCATGGAATAGTTCCAATATCCTCTATGAATAAATTATGACTTATAGAAATTGGAATGGGCCAACTTAAGCGAGAAATGACCCTTAAGTTGCACAAAAACGCCTTGAAATGTTCTAAATGCATTTATGCGCATAAGTTTAGACGCCCCCAAAATAGGGGTAAATTTTTTCACGTTTTTATAAATAATAATTCAAAGGAAAGGAAATAAGTGATGAAGCTGATGACACAACACCTGGATCTATGATAGACCACTCCCATATATGAAGATATGAGAGGGTACTTAAAAATATGGTTTAATAATAATTGTTCAATTAAAAACAGCGGAAGAATTAATTAAATTAGTTGTTGCGAAAATAAAATTTAAGAAGAGGACCTCATGAAGTTCCATGAGCCATAAAGAGTTCAGGATCCCATTAGAAATAATGTATTAATGCCATTTATTAAATAGGAAATGTAAATAATTAAAAATAAAAGGAAATGGGCATCAGGGTGATACTCGCTCAAGCGAGAACCCCTCCGCTTGAGCGAGGCAGCGTAATAACGCTTGGGCGAGAGGAGAAATAGCTGAGCGAAAGAAAGTATAAGCATCAGGGGTTGATCTCGCTTGAGTGAGCTTTACCTCGCTTGAGCGAGATGCGAAAGGAACCCCTAAGCGAGCCAGCGAGACGCTCGAGCGAAGGAAGGGGAAATGCATCAGGTACCAATCTCGCTTGAGCGGGTCATGACTCGCTTGAGCGAGATTGTTCCAGAAGCGTTGATAACTCTCTGGTCGATTTTTGCTTGGACGAGACACCCCTCGCCTAGGCGAAAATCGTCCAGTATCAAATTTGTGCCCTCCTCACTTGAGCGACCTACCAACCGCCTGAGCGAAAATCGTCCAGAGGCTAACCTCTGATTCTATGACAATTTCGCTTGGGCGACACATACCCCCGCTCGGGCGAAAACGAGCCAGAGGCCAAAACTCTGATCCACAACAATCTCGCTTGGGCGAGATGGCCATCCGCCTGAGCGAATTCGGGCCAGAAGCAAATCCCCTGTTTCACAACAATCTCGCTCGAGCGAGATTCTCACTCGCTTGAGCGAGTTTTGCAGAACTTAGGCAGAAAACGTGAAAATTGCATACCTAACACACAACCTACCATACCAAAACTTAATCTACTACAATTTATTTAATTCCTACATGATTTACACATTATAGGACACCTTTGGAACTTGCCTCATTCACCATTAACTAGTAAAATCCATTCTAATTCATGAAATTATAATGAATCCAACACACCAATTCATATAATCAACAAAACCCAAATCTTTGCATAAATTTTCATTCTTTCGTAAAATTGGGCAACATTTAACATGCTTTATAAAGTGGTAGAAATACACATGCACACATTCACACATCCATTCATTAAGTTCAACATCATCAAGCATCATAATTTTGTTCTTTACATCATTTAGGTCACGAATGAAAATTGGCCTTACACACACCACCAATTTTCTCCCATGACCTCCAAAATCATCAACTATCACAAACTTGAGTACATAAACACCATATACTCCACAAAACGATTTTATGCCGGCCAAGGCTCACACATTCCCATTCCATATTTACCTCCTTCGAACTCGGCCTCCAAAATGGTAGGATTTAAGTCATACCTACATCAACTTTAAAAATAGCAACGAGGAGGTGAGTAACATAATCCAAATGAATTAAAGTCATACATTATGATGAAATACATGTATGCTTGTTCATATAACATATCTTACACAATCAAGTACACATCTACAATTTTATTCATTTGGTTCACCACATACAAACATAGGGTTAGCATTCACTCTCTTCCCTTTCAATTCTCATCCATCCCTCGTCACTATGGACTTTCAACTAGGCATATCTTCAACTATATATAAATGCTCTTAAAGCTAATGCATATGCATAAGAATTTCTCATCAAACAATACGGATCCGACTGTGGGAAATACAACATTAATTCAATTGTGGGACAAGCATAGGTGTGCTACTATGCCCCTACTGCAGTAGAAAAAATTGTGTACACATATATCTCAATTTATGCATGCTTACATCCTTATAATTTTTACTGGTACCAAACCGCTATCGCCCATCTGTAGCACTAGTCACCCCGTGACTTACGGATCAACATCGTGGCCTCAATTACCACAAGTGCTACGGGCCCCTCCCGAACACACATCGAGAGAGCCGTGTCCCGTCGGACACCGAGGTAAACTCGCTCACCATTGAGCCGCCCGCCCACTGGGCCCGCCACATAGGGTGCCTCATCACCAAACTATGGACAGCTTCATGACTCACACACCGAGTCACAAGGGAAAAACCACATTACGCTCGTGCAATGAGCCGCCCTCCCACTGGGCCCGCCTAGTGGAACCCCCTAATATTCCACATAGACAGCTATGATATGCCATGGATGCAATGCAAATGCAAATCAAATGCATCCTCACACTGTGCATCCTAGATGTCACTCCATATAAAATCATTCACCACCACTTAGTGGATTTCAATATTTTCATCATCCTCAATCATCACCAATTCTCTTTACATTTCATACACATTAAGAGTTAGTGGCATACACATTCATCAATTCAAACATACATCTTCGGGATATTTTTCCTCATGGATTTTGTTCATACATGGTTTTAAACCACCATCACATCTCATTATCATAAACTCATTACAACATCATATCCATTATCCCAAACACATGCCACACTACAATAATCATTCTAAATGCATTCAAATCATAACATCATCACATCATCCATTCAAACAATCATCAACATAATCATATATACATATTTTCACATCATCAATGGATGAAATCATGCATTTAGAGTAGTTACCCCCTCCTACCTCAAGTGAAGTAGTGATCAATGCGGTTTGACGTTTCCGCCTCGTCGATGGGGCCACTTCCTACATCACAATACATTACACAATCAATTTTCTATTTACCCATTAAGACTCAAATACTTATATATTTCAATAACTTGATGTTTATATTATTTTAACTCTCAAACCTCTTTTATTTCATTTTCATCCACCATAACCACCATGGGTTAGGTGCCACCATATATTGTTATACACTCTAGAACCAAACCTTTTCATGGGTTTCTCCATCAATGACTTCCACCAACAAAATACCATCACCAATGACCCTTATTCATCATAACCCACATTTATTGTCAACAATAAATACTCATCTACCTCTATTATACATTTCCCCCAAACTTATGAAGCTAGGGTTTCATAAAATTCCAACAACCATCATAAATACTCTTCTCCTTCCAACCATAAATGCATCCACTTTCATTACTTCCCCAAGAAATCTTACTCTTATAAAAACCCACCTTAAAACTCATGCATTAAATGCTCTCTATATACTTCTATGTTCATGCATGACTCTCCCAAGTCACAACACTACATAATACCAACATCAATCCATCCAAAAATGGTGAAAAGAGCTTACCTTACACCCAAAATGAAAATGGGCTTCCAAGAAGAGGAGGATGGCTGCGAAAATGAGGAAAGAAAAGAAAGAAGGATTCAGCTTCAATAATCTCCTTCCTAGTTCCTTGAAGACGAAAATGAGAGGGGAAGTTCACCACTCAAGCTAGGGCTTAGAAAGAAGAGGAGGGAATGAAGAAGATGATGATGAAGAGGAGAAGAAGTGAAGTGCATATGCCCAACAACTTCAGCAATCACACATGAATAGGAAAGGAAAAATTGGGGTTTTTCAATTTATTTTAAATCCCATTTATTAACACTCTATCGTTTTATAACTAACAGGTTCTCAGTTTGGGCTCAATACTTCATCCGAAAATTATTCCGAGTACACATTCGGACTCTCAATATCATTCTCAATAGCCCTGACCAATATCATCTCATTCCCAGATACTTGGTCCGACACCCGTACCTCAACCGGGCTTATTTTCAGCTTAACCGGTTTCCATAAACCACCAGAAATTCCCAAAATGCTTAATTTAATTATTCTCAATAATTTGGGATGTTAAGTAATTCACACACAAATTCCTAATATTTATTCTGTTAATTAATTCACTCATTTTAAAATTTGGATGTTTCAATCCACCCCACCAAAAAGAAAATTTCGTCCCCGAAATTTCACATACCGGATTCAAATGCATCGGGATACCGTTCTCTGATATCGTCTTCGCGTTCCCATGTGAACGTTTCAGTATTTCCATGTTTCCAAGCGACCTCCACCAAAGGTACCAACTTGTTCCGCAGTTTCTTCACGGAATGTCCGACAATGCGAACAAAAACAGGAGGAACAGATAAATCCTCGCGTATATCAATCTCGTCCACAGGAATCACGTGTAGAGGATCATAAACATATTTTCTCAACTGCGACACATGGAACACGTTGTGTAGATTGGCAAGATGCGGGGGGAGTGCTATTCGATAAGCAACCTCACCAATCCGCTCCAACACCTCGTAAGGTCCAATAAATCTGGGGCTCAACTTCCCACTCTACAGCGCCCTTCCAATGCCTTTATCACGCGAGACCTTCAGGAATACATGATCACCAACTTGAAACTCAAGTGGTTTATGCCTATCTTGAGTAATCTTCATATTTTCTTGTATCTTTCTAATCTGTTCGGTAGTTTCTTGGATAATCTCCAGCCCTAAGGCCAAGCTTTCTCCAACTTCAAGCCAACACAAGGGAGTTCTACACTTTCTTCCATACAACGCCTCATACGGTGCCATGCCAATACTAGAATGGAAGCTATTATTGTATGTGAATTCAATCAATGGTAGAAATCTCTCCCAACATCCACTGTGCTCAAGGACACAAGCTCTCAACAAATCTTCCAGGCTTTGTATAGTTCTCTCCGATTGTCCATCGGTTTGAGGGTAATATGCGGAACTAAGCTTCAACTTAGAACCCAACCCATCATGCAAACGTCCCCAAAACCGAGAAGTAAACCGAGGATCACGGTCGGATATGATGCTGGACGGCACACCATGCAGCCTAACAATCTACTTGACATATATTTGTGCCAATTTCTCCAAGGAACTCTTAATATTAATGGGCAAAAAGTGAGCACATTTTGTCAACCGATCTACAATCACCCATATAGTATCGTTCCCAGCACGAGTTCTGGGTAGCCCAGAAACAAAATCCATAGCTATACTATCCCATTTCCAAACAGGGATCTCCAACGGTCTCAAATAACCAGATGGTCTCTGATGCTCGACCTTAGCCTTCTGACAACCAAGGCAAGATGCTACGAAATTCACCACATCACGCTTCATACCGGGCCACCAAAAATTCTTCTTCAAATCTTGATACATCTTGGTGTAACCAGGATGAATACTCAATATGCTTTTATGAGCTTCCTCAAGTACATGTTTCCTCACATCATCACTTAAGGGAACATAAATTCAGCCCTTCACACGCCAAATGCCATCTTGACCTTCTTCTATGAACAAATTCTTCCCTTTCTCTTGGGTTTTCTTCATCTTAATCAAATACTCATCATTGGGTTGTTGTGTAACATCCCCGTTTTAAAATTTAATGCTGAATGAAGAATAAACCATTAAGACTTGATTCCAACTAGAAATAACTGTTAATTGCATTTAACTAAGTAAGTTTAAGCCATTAAAGTATAAAAAAATGGTGGTGGTCAGGGGATGGGGTGGAGTGCACGTGGCTGCTGCAGCACGCACTCTCCCATCCCACTCTTCTTTTACTGTGCGCATGCACATATATATATATATATATATAAGCGTGAGCCCTTGGCAGAGAGAAAACGCACTTGCTATTTCTTCAGACTCTCTCCTCCGTCACTTCATCCTCTACTTCCTCTCTTCGTCTCCATACTTCTTCTTCTTCTATCTTACTTTCGCTCCTGGAGGCCTTGGTTGCAGTACTGGAGAACGGACCACACTTCATCCCAGAATCAGGCGCAGGATACGGCAAAGCTAGGGAAGACCGGACGAACCAGGAGAAGGACATCGGACCCAACAACAAGAACGAGAAAGGTTTCTGAGGATTCTTCTAAAGGTAGGGGGCGCTTGCATGTCGAATGCATGGTCTAAGAACGGTACCGGATGAATGTATTGCTGAGTGCGGGTGTGTGTGTGTGTGTGCATGTTTTTATAATCATTAGAACTGATGCTGTGCGTGTGTGCATGTATTCACAATTACTAAAACTGATGCATGATTTGAGATTCTGATAGTGATCTTCGTGGCGATGGCGTAATCTGCTCGTGGATGATAATGATGGATCTATTTTGTTGTCACTATGAAAAGTATGTATGTGCATGTTCTTATTTGGATTGCTCGATGTTGTTAGTCTGATGACCGATTGTAATATGCGCTGGTGTGACTGATTGAATGATGACGAGTGGTGGAGGATATTCGTTCTTACTTGATGACTACGGTAAGGTGTTCATGGTGCGATGATGTGTAATAATGAATGTGTTAGTTGCATGAGTAAGAGTGGGGTGACCCATGGAAGGTCAAGAACCCCAAGGGAAATGACTTCCAGTTACCAACCCTGGCTAGATCCCAATAGAGCTCGTGGTAGCCGTTGGAGCTAGAGAAGTGAGTCTCGAGACGCCGTGGGGGGCCGGTGCCACCTGGTAAGAGCTGAGGGACGAGGGGCCAAAAGAAAAAGGGGGCTGTAACTGAGAGTCTTTACCCGAGTCGGATCCGCAGGCATGCATATAGAAATAAGGCTGATTGTGGTGATGTATAAATCTATATCTGTACATGTGTATGATTTTGAATGCATGAATATATATATATGTAGACGTGGAATAAACTCTGTGAATTATGAGTGTCATGAATATTGTTTGAATTGTATGAATTTGGTTACGTGAGAAAGGTTGAATGAAAGCAGGAGCGTGTACTGACGCTGATACCGAGTCTGTGAGTATCATTTTACATGTAAAAGCTCACCCCTGCAGTGGCCATTTTCAGTGAATGTCTCTCGTGAGGAGGATCGAAAGCAGAGCTGGAATGCTGGGCGGAGTGCTGATGCATTTCGAAGGTTTAATTAAGGCGTTGTTAGATGAAGTCCGGACTGGCTCATACCGGATGTTAATGTTTTGTGATGAATAGAACTTTATGAACAAGTAGAAGTCTGATTTTGCATTGTAAATATTAATATACACTTTTATGTATATATATAGAGGTATGGTTTTGGTGTGTGTGATGCTAGGTGCTGCCTTGTTTTATAATTGTGCTTTAATAGATACGCAGGGACAGTCTGATTGAACAGGATATAGCTAAGTCCGAATGAACCGAGAATTGTCTTAGGAAAATTATGTCGGATACGCTGGGCGGAGTCGTACCCCGCCTGAAGTATGGGAGCAATCCGCCCCAAGCGAGAGGACTCACGCCGAAGCGAGTAATTACTAGAGCGAGATATCGACCATTATCCTTTCCTATCCGTTGCGATACTAACGCAATCCGGACCCCGGTGTTGAACCCCGGATTTGGTCATTATGGCTAAGTCCGCCCTGGCGTCGTCATACTTAGTTGAGCTGGACGGAATAGGTTCAGACTCTTCCTTTCTCCACAACCTACTAACGTATATGTACCCTGTAACTTCTCATTTTCTGAGTGAAAGGCGAGTGTGAGGATTTGCTTAGTGAACCCTTGTCCATACCCGATGGAGGAAATTACCTTGTAGTTGTGTTAAAAAGGCGTTATGTAGATTTCGTTTAGGTGGCGTCTTACCTCGCCCAAGTAACTAGGACAGCCCGCCCAAGATAAATATACCCCGCCTAGCCAAGTAGGATGATTCTAACTTCGCCTTTCCACCAAATGCTACGTGTGTGAATGTATTGACATATTTCCCTTATCTATTCCTCCTGTTGAGTGACCAGTATTTCTCGAAGGGAAGCCTCAGTGCGAAATCTCTTCTATCCGCTGCTGTATTACCACACTCCGCCAGGACGGTGTAAGACCCCGTCTGAGCGAATAAACGGTGTTGTGCAATCCGCCCTAGTGTTGGTGTGTTACGATAAACCCATCGAGCCGGCCCCAGTTTTTAGCTTCCCTGTAGGTTGCTTTATGCGCGTGAATGTTCTTAGTTTTCCCCATTGCCTGCTCCCTTCTACATCAAATGTTACGTGACTGTTTTTGTGAAAAAAATTTCTCTCATATTTTGGGATTTATTAGTTGCAAATAATTAGGGTGTTACATTTTGGTATCAGAGCGGACCGAAAAGTCCAAGGCCAAAGTATGCTTACCAAGTGTAAGCGGTGGTGTCTGTGTCTTTTTGATTGAATGGTTGAAATTGTTCTGATGCTGGTTGACCCGATTGATGATTGTCTTGAAGACAAGGGGTTGTTTTCCCCTGGTCCGATTGTGTGTATGACTTAGGCGAATGACATAATATGCTAAGTTATTAATTGTTGGACTAATAACTAGATCGGTAGTAAGTGGCTCCGTATACTTATCCTTAAATGTCAATTTCAGGATAAGGAATGGCGCATCGTCAAAGTATGGAGGCTATAGCCACAGCATTCCAACGCTTTGCTGATGTGTTTGAAAGGCAAGGCCAAACTCAACCTGAGGATGGCCATGTGCTGGACCGCTTCCTGAAGAGGAAGCCGAGTGAATTCTTAGGAGGACGGAACCCTGAGGCGGCATTCAAGTGGACTCAGGAATTAGAGAGAATTTTTAGGGGTCTTCGCTGTACCAAAGCCCAGAAGGTGGAATGCGCAGTATATATGCTGCGAGATAAAGCGGAGAATTGGTGGAAGATAGCCAGGAGCCGATTCCCCGAAGATGACAATCAACTGACGTGGAACGATTTCAAGGCCTGCTTCCTAGATAAATACTTTCCCGACACAGTGCGGAGTCGGAAAGAGCTAGAGTTTATGGAGTTAAAACAGGGCTCCATGACTGTGGAAGAATACGCGACCAGATTTGAAGAATTGTGCCTATTCTATCCGCCCTTCCAGCAGCCGGGAACGGAGCACTCCAAGTGTCTTAAGTTTGAGAACGGACTGAGATCGGATATCAAGAGGGCCTGCAGATACCACGAAATCCGGAGTTTCCCTGCCTTAGTGAACAAGTGTAGAATATTCGAAGAGGACGACAGGGCCCATTCGGGCCAGTGCAGCAGAGCCAACCAACACCTGAGGCCTCAGCAATCACGTTTCAAGAGACCAGGGAACGTGAGGAGGAATGAACCCTTCACCAGATATCAGAACCATAATGACCGAGGGAGACAGATGAGTGGGCGACCAAGGTATGGCGGATGCTTTAAATGTGGCGGTGATCATTTTGCTAAGGAATGCAATGATACAAATGTTAAATGCTACCACTGCGGAGAGAAGGGACACGTTCGCCCGGACTGCCCCCAACTCCGCCAGGCACACACCAATGTGCGTCAAGGAGGGATTCGAGATCGAACCAGAGTGAATGATAACCAACGACCTGGTGGCAGAGGCAACGGAACCAGAGGAAATATGATGCATGCCCCGAACAGTCGAGAGAGGAACACCGGCCCAACGGCGACAGGAAGGATCTACACCATCAATGCAGAGGATGTTGCACCAGCAAATGATCTAGTACAATGTAAGTGCTCACTTGGAATGAATACGCTTAATGTTGTTTTCGATTCGGGGGCAACCCATTCTTTTATAGCTGATGAGTGCGTGAAACGGTTGAAGCTACCAACTGTGTCTATGAACCGGACTTTAGAAGTGGCCAGCCCCACTGGCCCTAGTGTGTTCACATCGTCAATATGTAAAAATGTAGCATTTGAGTTGTATGATCGGAGTTTCACCTTCGATCTAATTTGCATGCCCTTAAAGGGTCTTGATGTTGTGCTTGGAATAGATTGGCTTTCAGCCAATAAGGTATTAGTAGATTGTAGAAACCGAGAGATAGTTTTCCCAAAACAACCCACTGAAGATGGCACGGCACTAGGTATAACCCAACTATTTATGATGCTTTGTCTAACCAAAGATGAGAATGAGACCCTAGTGAATGAAATTCCGGTTGCCTGTGAATTCCCAGAAGTGTTCCCAGAGGACGTCCCGAGTGTGCCTCCCAATAGAGAAGTTGAATTCTCTATAGACTTGATCCCTGGAGCCGAACCGGTCTCCAGTGCACCCTACAGAATGTCCTCAACTGAATTGGTAGAGTTGAAGAAACAAGTGGATGAGTTACTTGAGAAGCAGTTCATTAGGCCAAGCGTGTCACCATGGGGCGCACCTGTGCTATTTGTTAAGAAGAAGGATGGCAGCATGAGACTTTGTATAGATTATCGACAGCTTAACAAACTCACAATCAAGAATCGATACCCACTGCCTAGAATTGATGATTTAATTGACCAGCTGCGTGGAGCCTCAGTCTTCTCAAAAATCGACTTACGATCGGGATATCACCAAATCTGAGTGAAGGACTCGGACATTCCTAAAACTGCCTTTAGGACTAGGTATGGTCACTATGAGTATGTAGTGATGCCGTTCGGTGTGACAAACGCCCCTGCTGTTTTCATGAATTACATGAACAGCATATTCCATTCCTTCTTAGATCGGTTTGTTGTTGTCTTCATCGATGATATTCTAGTTTATTCTAAGTCACCTGAGGAGCATGAAGGACATCTCAGGGCGGTACTCCAAGTGTTGAAGGAGAAGCAATTGTTTGCAAAGCTTTCAAAGTGCGAATTTTGGATGGATGAGATCCACTTCCTCGGGCATGTGATCTCCAAGCGAGGCGTCTCGGTGGATCCTGCGAAGGTAGCCGCTGTAGTAGCGTGGGAGAGGCCCAGATCGATCTCGGAAATAAGGAGTTTTATGGGCTTGGCAGGTTATTATAGAAGGTTCATCGAAGGTTTTTCTAAGTTGGCATTACCTCTGACTAAATTGACTCGGAAGAACGTTCCTTTTGTGTGGAGTCCGGAGTGTGAGAGCAGCTTCCAAGAGCTGAAGAATAAGTTGACAACTGCTCCGGTGTTAGCATTACCTGAGTTACGAGAAAGCTTCGTGGTCTATTGTGACGCGTCCGGACTCGGATTAGGATGTGTACTCATGCAGAAAGATCGGGTGATAGCATATGCCTCGCGGCAATTGAGACCCCACGAACAGCATTATCCGACCCATGACTTGGAGTTGGCAGCAGTAGTTTTTGCATTGAAAATCTGGAGGCATTACTTGTACGGATCTAAATTTGAAGTGTACAGCGACCATAAGAGCCTCAAATACCTATTCGACCAAAAGGAGCTGAACATGAGGCAGAGAAGATGGATTGAGTTTTTGAAGGACTATGATTTCGAGTTGAAATACCACCCCGGTAAGGCAAATGTCGTAGCAGACGCGTTGAGCCGAAAATCCCTCCATATAGCAGCCATGATGGCAAAAGAAGTTGAGTTGTTGGAGCGGTTTCGAGACATGAACTTGCATGTTGACGCCCCTTCCTCTCAGAAGATGACAATCGGTACGTTGAAGATTGCCAACGAGTTCTTAAAATCCGTGTACGAACAGCAACAGGCGGACTCTTACCTAGCTGGAATGAAGGAAATTCAGGCTAAAGGAAAGGATTTATCCTTGGCAGAAGGGTCAGATGGGATCTTCCGGGTGAGAAACAGAATATACATACCAAGTGAAGGAGGATTGAGAAGAATGGTGCTTGATGAAGCCCACAAAAGCCTACTCAGCATTCACCCAGGAACCACGAAGATGTACCACGACTTGAGGAGACAGTTTTGGTGGCCCGGACTAAAGAAGGATGTGGCGGAGTACGTGGCCCGGTGTATCACTTGTCAGAAATCGAAGGTAGAGCACCAAAAACCGTATGGTGCAATGCAGCCTCTAGAAATCCCCGTGTGGAAATGAGACTCAATTGCAATGGATTTTATCATGGGATTACCCAAAAACCGAGCGGGCCATGATGCCATTTGGGTCATTGTTGACAGATTGACGAAGAGTGCACACTTCTTACCTGTAAATATGAAGTACCCATTGCATAAATTGGCTCGAATCTACATTCAAGAAGTTATTCGACTGCATGGCATACCTACTTCCATCGTCTCAGATAGGGACCCTAGATTTACGTCCAGATTTTGGACCAGCTTGCATCAAGAACTGGGGACGAAGCTTTGGCTTAGTTCTGCCTACCACCCCCAATCGGATGGACAATCCGAGCGAACGATTCAGAGTCTAGAAGACTTATTGAGAGCGTGTGTGTTAGAGTACGGTGGGGACTGGGAGCAGTATCTTCCCTTGATCGAGTTTACGTACAACAACAGCCATCATCACAGCATTGGCATGGCACCTTACGAGGCATTATATGGGCGTAGATGCCGAACCCCACTCTGTTGGTCGGAAGCGGGAGAAAGTCTATTACTGGGACCAGACATCGTGAAGCAAACCACAGAACAGATCCGAGTAATAAGGGAGAAGATGAAAGCATCACAAGACAGGCAGAAGAGCTACCATGACAAGCGCATCAAGCCATTGGAATTTCAAGTCGGAGATCAAGTGTTTCTGAGAACCTCTCCGAGTAAAGGAGTTGGACGAGCCTTAAAAAGTGGAAAGTTAAGCCCTCGCTACATCGGACCTTATGAGGTAGTGGAACGGATTGGCTCCGTGGCATACCGCCTCGCGTTACCAACTCACTTGTCCCGATTACACAACGTTTTTCATGTGTCTCAGCTAAGGAAGTATTTGCATAACCCCAGCCACACGATGCCTGACGACGAAGTAGAGATCAAAGAAGACCTAACCACTGTGACTACACCGGTTGGAATCGTAGATCAATCGGTAAAGCGCTTAAGGAACAAGAACGTAAGGCTGGTTAAGGTGGAGTGGCAACAAGGCAAGATCACCTCCTACACGTGGGAACGCGAAGACGCCATGCAACAGCAGTACCCCGAATTGTTTACCTACGTAAGTACCGACTGAATTTCGGGGACGAAATTCTTTTTCAGTGGGGGAGAACTGTAACATCCCCGTTTTAAAATTTAATGCTGAATGAAGAATAAACCATTAAGACTTGATTCTAACTAGAAATAACTGTTAATTGCATTTAACTAAGTAAGTTTAAGCCATTAAAGTATAAAAAAATGGTGGTGGTCAGGGGATGGGGTGGAGTGCACGTGGCTGCTGCAGCACGCACTCTCCCATCCCACTCTTCTTTTACTGTGCGCATGCACATATATATATATATATATATATAAGCGTGAGCCCTTGGCAGAGAGAAAACGCACTTGCTATTTCTTCAGACTCTCTCCTCCGTCACTTCATCCTCTACTTCCTCTCTTCGTCTCCATACTTCTTCTTCTTCTATCTTACTTTCGCTCCTGGAGGCCTTGGTTGCAGTACTGGAGAACGGACCACACTTCATCCCAGAATCAGGCGCAGGATACGGCAAAGCTAGGGAAGACCGGACGAACCAGGAGAAGGACATCGGACCCAACAACAAGAACGAGAAAGGTTTCTGAGGATTCTTCTAAAGGTAGGGGGCGCTTGCATGTCGAATGCATGGTCTAAGAACGGTACCGGATGAATGTATTGCTGAGTGCGGGTGTGTGTGTGTGTGTGCATGTTTTTATAATCATTAGAACTGATGCTGTGCGTGTGTGCATGTATTCACAATTACTAAAACTGATGCATGATTTGAGATTCTGATAGTGATCTTCGTGGCGATGGCGTAATCTGCTCGTGGATGATAATGATGGATCTATTTTGTTGTCACTATGAAAAGTATGTATGTGCATGTTCTTATTTGGATTGCTCGATGTTGTTAGTCTGATGACCGATTGTAATATGCGCTGGTGTGACTGATTGAATGATGACGAGTGGTGGAGGATATTCGTTCTTACTTGATGACTACGGTAAGGTGTTCATGGTGCGATGATGTGTAATAATGAATGTGTTAGTTGCATGAGTAAGAGTGGGGTGACCCATGGAAGGTCAAGAACCCCAAGGGAAATGACTTCCAGTTACCAACCCTGGCTAGATCCCAATAGAGCTCGTGGTAGCCGTTGGAGCTAGAGAAGTGAGTCTCGAGACGCCGTGGGGGGCCGGTGCCACCTGGTAAGAGCTGAGGGACGAGGGGCCAAAAGAAAAAGGGGGCTGTAACTGAGAGTCTTTACCCGAGTCGGATCCGCAGGCATGCATATAGAAATAAGGCTGATTGTGGTGATGTATAAATCTATATCTGTACATGTGTATGATTTTGAATGCATGAATATATATATATGTAGACGTGGAATAAACTCTGTGAATTATGAGTGTCATGAATATTGTTTGAATTGTATGAATTTGGTTACGTGAGAAAGGTTGAATGAAAGCAGGAGCGTGTACTGACGCTGATACCGAGTCTGTGAGTATCATTTTACATGTAAAAGCTCACCCCTGCAGTGGCCATTTTCAGTGAATGTCTCTCGTGAGGAGGATCGAAAGCAGAGCTGGAATGCTGGGCGGAGTGCTGATGCATTTCGAAGGTTTAATTAAGGCGTTGTTAGATGAAGTCCGGACTGGCTCATACCGGATGTTAATGTTTTGTGATGAATAGAACTTTATGAACAAGTAGAAGTCTGATTTTGCATTGTAAATATTAATATACACTTTTATGTATATATATAGAGGTATGGTTTTGGTGTGTGTGATGCTAGGTGCTGCCTTGTTTTATAATTGTGCTTTAATAGATACGCAGGGACAGTCTGATTGAACAGGATATAGCTAAGTCCGAATGAACCGAGAATTGTCTTAGGAAAATTATGTCGGATACGCTGGGCGGAGTCGTACCCCGCCTGAAGTATGGGAGCAATCCGCCCCAAGCGAGAGGACTCACGCCGAAGCGAGTAATTACTAGAGCGAGATATCGACCATTATCCTTTCCTATCCGTTGCGATACTAACGCAATCCGGACCCCGGTGTTGAACCCCGGATTTGGTCGTTATGGCTAAGTCCGCCCTGGCGTCGTCATACTTAGTTGAGCTGGGCGGAATAGGTTCAGACTCTTCCTTTCTCCACAACCTACTAACGTATATGTACCCTGTAACTTCTCATTTTCTGAGTGAAAGGCGAGTGTGAGGATTTGCTTAGTGAACCCTTGTCCATACCCGATGGAGGAAATTACCTTGTAGTTGTGTTAAAAAGGCGTTATGTAGATTTCGTTTAGGTGGCGTCTTACCTCGCCCAAGTAACTAGGACAGCCCGCCCAAGATAAATATACCCCGCCTAGCCAAGTAGGATGATTCTAACTTCGCCTTTCCACCAAATGCTACGTGTGTGAATGTATTGACATATTTCCCTTATCTATTCCTCCTGTTGAGTGACCAGTATTTCTCGAAGGGAAGCCTCAGTGCGAAATCTCTTCTATCCGCTGCTGTATTACCACACTCCGCCAGGACGGTGTAAGACCCCGTCTGAGCGAATAAACGGTGTTGTGCAATCCGCCCTAGTGTTGGTGTGTTACGATAAACCCATCGAGCCGGCCCCAGTTTTTAGCTTCCCTGTAGGTTGCTTTATGCGCGTGAATGTTCTTAGTTTTCCCCATTGCCTGCTCCCTTCTACATCAAATGTTACGTGACTGTTTTTGTGAAAAAAATTTCTCTCATATTTTGGGATTTATTAGTTGCAAATAATTAGGGTGTTACATGTTGCGCCTTCACATATTTGAGAAACTCATTAGTAACCTTCAACATCTCCAATGCCATTTTCTTGGTGGTGTAAGTCTCCACGCCCACATTCAAATCTCTAAATTGCTCTATCAACTCCATCTCCTTCGCCATCATCATGGAGACATGCAATGATTTTTGACTCAAAGCGTCGGCAACTACATTAGCCTTGCCGGGTTGATACTTTAATTCAAACTCATAGTCCTTTAGGAACTCTATCCACCGTCTTTGGCGCATATTTAATTCCTTCTGGTCAAACAAGTACTTAAGGCTCTTATGATCACTAAAGACCACAAACTTGGAGCCATACAAGTAGTGTCGCCACAACTTCAATGCAAATACCACCGTCGCCAATTCAAGATCATGTGTGGGATAATTAACCTCATGCGGTCGTAACTGCCTCGACGCATAGGCTATCACATGCTCCTTTTGCATCAACACACATCCAAGACCAAGCTTAGATGCATCGCAAGATACCACAAATTCATCCGTCAAATCGGGCAATGCTAACACTGGTGCGGTAGTAAGTCTCAACTTCAACTCTTGGAAACTTTCTTCATATTCACGGGTCCACACAAAAGAGTGATTCTTCCAAGTCAACTTCGTTAGTGGTAAAGCCAAACGGGAAAACCCTTCAATGAACCTCCGGTAGTAACCGGCAAGACCAAGAAAACTCCTTATCTCCGTCACCGACGTCGGTCTTTCCCAAGCCATCATGGCTTCAACTTTGGATTTATCCACAGCAACTCCATCATTCGAAATAACATGTCCAAGAAATTGGACCTTAGACAGCCAAAATTCACACTTAGAGAACTTTGCATACAACTCCTTCTCTCGAAGAATGGTCAACACAAGACGAAGATGTCTTTCATGCTCCTCATAACTCTTGGAATACACCAAAATATCATCAATAAACACCACAACGAATTGACCAAGATATTCATGAAGATGTGATTCATGTAGCTCATGAAAATCGCAGAGGCATTCGTCACCCCAAATACTACGTACTCATAGTGTCCATGTCGCGTTCGGAAAGCAGTCTTCGAAATATCTTCGGTCTTCACCTGAATTTGGTGATATCCGGAACGTAAATCAATCTTCGAAAACACAACAGCACCCTTCAATTGATCCAAAAGATCATCAATACACGGAAGAGGGTATTTATTCTTAATGGTTAGTTTGTTGAGTTGGCGATAATCAACGCACAATCTCATGCTCCCATCTTTCTTCTTCACTAACAACACAGGAGCACCCCAAGGAGACACACTTGGGCGAATAAACTCTCGTTCAAGTAATTCTTCCACTTGCTTTTTCAACTCAGCTAACTCCATAGGAGACATCCTATAAGGAGCTCGGGAAACAGGTTCCGCACCCAGAATAAGATCGATAGAAAATTCCACTTCTCGTGGAGGAGGTAATCCGGGAATCTCCTCCGGAAACACATCGGGAAATTCTGAAACAATAGGAATCCCACAAGATTGGGAAGCACCGTTCCCATCCACCAAACAGAACATCACGAGAAGTTGAGAGATACCTCGCACACCAAAGCCTTCAGTATTAGAGGTTGGGAAAATCACCGTCTTGCTATGACAATCCACCAAAACCTTGTTGGCGGATAACCAATCCATGCCTAGAATAACATCCAGATCCTTCATAGGCAAACACACGAGAGATACAACAAATTTTCTACCCTCCAAGTCCATCTCGACATTCTCACATCGAGTCACCGACCTTAAGCAAGCACCGGTCGGTGTAGTCACCAATATAGAGCCTTTCATCATACACACAGGCACCCGCAAGTGCCTCACACAATCTTCAGAAATGAAGGAGTGCATCGCACCCGAGTCAAATATTACATTAACATTATTACCATGTATTTGGCACTCACTCTGGACAAGGTCCTCAGCTTGTGCTGCTTCTTCACCGGTCACGGTAAAGACTCTTCCAGCCATTTGTTGATTAGCACCACAATTTGGACCATTCCGACCACTGTTACCATTACCTCGGCCGTTTCCATTACCACGACCGTTACCACCATTCCGGTTGCCAATTCTTCCACCATTACCGTTTCCGCAACCACGGCCTCTAAAAGCACTGTAGCCTCCACGGTTTGTATCATCACGTACCATAATATCCGTGGCATTCAAAGGACAATCGGGGCAGATATGCCCCGGTTGGTTGCATCTGTAGCACACCACCGTTTCTTCATGGTTGCATTCTCTATCCAAATGATTTCCACCACATTGAAAACAACAAAGTCCTTGGCCATTACCTCGGCCACCATTGGCACCATGCCTTCCGCCACCTCATCCACCTCTGAAGGAAGAGGAACCACGTACAAATTGTCTATTGCTCTTAAAGTTGCCTTTTTTCTTGAAGCTAGAAGATTGGCCCTTCAACTTGTAATCATGCCCTGAGTAACTCTTTGGAGCAACATCATTCTCTTCAAAGATTCTACACTTGTTCACAAGAGTAGGAAAACTCCTAATCTCTTGGTGACAAATCGCCTTTTTAATCTCTTGGCGCAGTCCATTTTCAAATTTAACACACTTTGAAGCTTCAGTGCCCTCTTGCTGAAAGGGAGGATAAAACACACATAACTCTTCAAATTTTGAAGCATACTCCTCAACCGACATGCCTCCTTGCTTGAGCTCTATAAATTCAAGTTCTTTCTTGTTTTTATAACTCTCAGGAAAGTATTTCTTAAGAAATTCCGCCTTGAAATTCTCCCAATTTAGAGGAGTGTGGGCAGCAATCATACGCCCACGGGTGAGGATCCACCAAGATTCGGCCTCACTCCGAACCATAAACACTGCATATTCCACCTTCCAAGCTTCGGTACATTCCATGCTAGCGAATATCCATTCCAAGTCACGGATCCAAACATATGCATCTTCCAGTTTGTAGCCTCCATGAAATTCAGAAGGCTTCCGCTTAAGGAATCGGTCAAGACCTTGATTTGGCTGACCAATAGGTTGTTGTTGCTGTTCAAGTATGTCGGCAAAGCGATTAAAGGCTTCAGCCATAGCGGCCGTATCAACATTGCGTCTATTCGCCATCACTCAATCTATATATAACAACATAAACATAATTAGAAACTTAAAGTTTCTTCACCCAGTGTATATACATATATCATTCATCATTAACCATCTTAACACAAGTATCATCATAATGCATTTCACAATTAGAAGGTAAATATGAGAAAGGAATTACCTGGCTGGGCTTAACAACAATCATATAATAATCTCAATTCAATGACAACCATTATAATTGACCCACATAATTCATAAATCAATCAGCCACAAGCAATAAACACATGGACAATATCACTTATAATCGTATCAAGAGCAATGAACGCTCTGATACCACGTTGAGACACCCCCAAAATAGGGGTAAATTTTTTGCGTTTTTATAAATCATAATTCAAAGGAAAGGAAATAAGTGATGAAGCTGATGACACAACACCTGGATCTATGATAGACCACTCCCATATATGAAGATATGAGAGGGTACTTAAAAATATGGTTTAATAATAATTGTTCAATTAAAAACAGCGAAAGAATTAATTAACTTAGTTGTTGCGAAAATAAAATTTAAGAAGAGGACCTCATGAAGTTCCATGAGCCATAAAGAGTTCAGGATCCCATTAGAAATAATGTATTAATGCCATTTATTAAATAGGAAATATAAATAATTGAAAATAAAAGGAAATGGGCATCAGGGTGATACTCGCTTAAGCGAGAACCCCTCCGCTTGAGCGAGACAGCGTAATAATGCTTCGGCAAGTGGAGAAAGATCTGAGCAAAAAAGAGTATAAGCATCAGGGGTCGATCTCGCTTGAGCGAGCTTTGCCTCGCTTGAGCGAGATGCGAAAGGAACCCTTAAGCGAGCCAGCAAGACGCTCGAGCGAAGGAAGGGGAAATGCATCAGGTACCAATCTCGCTTGAGCGGCTCATGACTCGCTTGAGCGAGATTGTTCCAGAAGCGTTGGTAACTCTCTGGTCGATTTTCGCTTGGATGAGACACCCCTCGCCTAGGTGAAAATCGTCCAGTATCAAATTTGTGCCCTCCTCACTTGAGCGACCTACCAACCGCCTGAGCGAAAATCGTCCAGAGGCTAACCTCTGATTCTGTGACAATTTCGCTTGGGCGACATATACCCCCACTCGGGTGAAAACGAGCCAGAGGCCAAAACTCTGATCCATAACAATCTCGCTTGGGCGAGACGGCCATCCGCCTGAGCGAATTCGGGCCAGAAGTGAATCCCCTATTTCACAACAATCTCGCTCGAGCGAGATTCTCACTCGCTTGAGTGAGTTCTGTAGAACTTAGGCAGAAAACGTGAAAAATGCATACCTAACGCATAACCTACCATACCAAAACTTAATCTACTGCAATTTATTTAATTCCTACATGATTTACACATTATAGGACACCTTTGGAACTTGCCTCATTCACCATTAACTAGTAAAATCCATTCTAATTCATGAAATTATAATGAATCCAGCACACCAATTCATATAATCAACAAAACCTAAATCTTTGAATAAATTTTCATTCTTTCGTAAAATTAGGCAACATTTAACATGCTTTATAAAGTGGTAGAAATACACATGCACACATTCACACATCCATTCATTAAGTTCAACATCATCAAGCATCACAATTTTGTTCTTTACATCATTTAGGTCATGAATGAAAATTGGCCTTACACACACCACCAATTTTCTCCCATGACCTCCAAAATCA
This sequence comes from Clitoria ternatea, assembly GCA_037962975.1. Lineage (NCBI taxonomy): Eukaryota > Viridiplantae > Streptophyta > Magnoliopsida > Fabales > Fabaceae > Clitoria > Clitoria ternatea. Next base: position 188,301,057 of record CM075669.1, read on the forward strand.
TCAACTATCACAAACTTGAGTATATAAACACCATATACTCCACAAAACGATTTTATGCCGATCAAGGCTCACACATTCCTATTCCATATTTACCTCCTTCAAACTCGGCCTCCAAAATGGTAGGATTTAAGTCATACCTACATCAACTTTAAAAATAGCAACGAGGAGGTGAGTAACATAATCCAAATGAATTAAAGTCATACATTATGATGAAATACATGTATGCTTGTTCATATAACATATCTTACACAATCAAGTACACATCTACAATTTCATTCATTTGGTTCACCACATACAAACATAGGGTTAGCATTCACTCTCTTCCCTTTCAATTCTCATCCATCCCTCGCCACTATGGACTTTCAACTAGGCATATCTTTAGCTATATACAAATGCTCTTAAAGCTAATGCATATGCACAAGAATTTCTCATCAAACAATACGGATCCGACTGTGGGAAATACAACATTAATTCAATTGTAGGACAAGCATAGGTGTGCTACTATGCCCCTACTGCAGTAGAAAAAATTGTGTACACATATATCTCAATTTATGCATGCTTACATCCTCATAATTTTTACTGGTACCAAACCGTTATTGCCCATCTGTAGCACTAGTCACCCCGTGACTTGCGGATCAACATCGTGGCCTCAATTACCACAAGTGCTACAGGCCCCTCCCAAACACACATCGAGAGAGCCGTGTCCCGTCAGACACCGAGGTAAACTCGCTCACCATAGAGCCGCCCGCCCACTGGGCCTGCCACATAGGGTGCCTCATCACTAAACTATGGACAGCTTCGTGACTCACACACCGAGTCACAGGGGAAAAACCACATTCCGCTCGTGCACTGAGCCTCCCTCCCACTGGGCCCGCTTAGTGGAACCCCCTAATATTCCACATAGACAGCTATGATATGCCATGGATGCAATACAAATGCAAATCAAATGCATCCTCACACTGTGCATCCTAGATGTCACTCCATATAAAATCATTCACCACCACTTAGTGGATTTCAATATTTTCATCATCCTCAATCATCACCAATTCTCTTTACATTTCATACACATTAAGAGTTAGTGGCATACACATTCATCAATTCAAACATACATCTTTGGGATACTTTTCCTCATGGATTTCTATTCATACATGGTTTTAAACCACCATCACATCTCATTATCATAAACTCATTACAACATCATATCCATTATCCCAAACACATGCCACACAACAATAATCATTCTAAATGCATTCAAATCATAACATCATCACATCATCCATTCAAACAATCATCAACATAATCACATATACATATTTTCACATCATCAATGGATGAAATCATGCATTTAGAGTAGTTACCCCCTCCTACCTCAAGTGAAGTAGTGATCCATGCGGTTTGATGTTTCCGCCTCGTCGATGGGGCCACTTCCTACATCACAATACATTACACAATCAATTTTCTATTTACCCATTAAGACTCAAATACTTATATATTTCAATAACTTGATGTTTATATTATTTTAACTCTCAAACCTCTTTTATTTCATTTTCATCCACCATAACCACCATGGGTTAGGTGCCACCATATATTGTTATGCACTCTAGAACCAAACCTTTTCATGGGTTTCTCCATCAATGACTTCCACCAACAAAATACCATCACCAATGACCCTTATTCATCATAACCCACATTTATTGTCAACAATAAATACTCATCTACCTCCATTATACATTTCCCCCAAATTTATGAAGTTAGGGTTTCATAAAATTCCAACAACCATCATAAATACTCTTCTCCTTCCAACCATAAATACATCCACTTTCATTACTTCCCCAAGAAATCTTACTCTTATTAAAACCCACTTTAAAACTCATGCATTAAATGCTCTCTATATACTTCTATGTTCATGCATGACTCTCCCAAGTCACAACACTATATAATACCAACATCAATCTATCCAAAAATGGTGAAAAGAGTTTACCTTACACCTAAAACGAAAATGGGCTTCCAAGAAGAGGAGGATGGCTGCGAAAATGAGGAAAGAAAAGGAAGAAGGATTCAGCTTCAATAATCTCCTTCCTAGTTCCTTGAAGACGAAAATGAGAGGGGAAGTTCACCACTCAAGCTAGGGCTTAGAAAGAAGAGGAGGGAATGAAGAAGATGATGATGAAGAGGAGAAGAAGTGAAGTGCATATGCCCAACAACTTCAGCAATCACACGTGAATAGGAAAGGAAAAATTGGGGTTTTTCAATTTATTTTAAATCCCATTTATTAAAACTCCATCATTTTATAACTAACAGGTTCTCAGTTCGGGCTCAATACTTCATTTGAAAATTATTCCGAATACACATTCGGACTCGCAATATCATTGTCAATAGCCCTGACCAATATCATCTCATTCCAAGATACTTGGTCCGACACCCGTACCTCAACCGGGCTTGTTTTTAGCTTAACCGGTCTCCATAAACCACCAGAAATTCCCAAAATGCTTAATTTAATTATTCTCGATAATTTGGGATGTTAAGTAATTCACACACAAATTCCTAATATTTATTCTGTTAATTAATTCACTTATTTTAAAATTTGGGATGTTACATAAGTCTCCCATTTTTGGGAATTTTTGAGTGCGGCCAATGGCTACGCGTCCTAAATGGTGTATATTTGGTTGTGTCAAAATTTGGTGGCCATTGGATTTGATTTGAAAAGATAGGGTGGTTAGAAGTTTGAAAATGGTGAGTTTTCTACATTATGCAGCAGGGCTCTATCATGAATCGATTTAAATAATTCCTTGAATCGGTTCAAGGGATTCTGGAATGGGCTTGAATCGATTCACACGAAGCCCTGATCGATTCATTGCTCTCTGGAATCATTGTTCCTCAAATTCCCTTGACCTGAATCGATTCATCCTGGCCCTGAATCGATTCATGTGGCTTTGTTTCTCCTGTTCATGCATTTCCTCACGCATGAATCGATTCACCATGGGGCTGAATCGATTCATTCACCTGATGCTGGCCTGTTTTGGAGTATGTTGGGTTTTCCTTGCTATTTTTGGCTTGTTTGGGTATCTTAATGGTATTTTTGGCCTCTAACTTCTTCATGAAAGTCGTACATAATAATGTTACAGAGGTGTGAAAATTTGTCTCACCTTAATTGGAGTTTCCTAACTCTCATTAGGCGTAAATCATAGACCCACTACATTGTAAAACTCAAGTTTAAAAGGGTTTTGAACACAACTTTTTATGATTGTCAAATTGGGACTAATAGGCGATATTTGTGACATGTCCCACTATTTTTTAGACTAAAAATGAACTTCCCTCATATAACTTGATGTTGAAATTTGACATGAACTTATTATTATCCAAACCTTGTTCATCATGCAAAACATATGATTGTGTTGAAAATATATGATTGTGGTGTGTCTTAATGATGATTGGGAAATGGCTTAAGGCCATGGCAAGGTATGTGAATGTCAATGTTATGTTATGGAAACATGTATGCTTCACCACTATCGATATGTTATGAATAATAATGAAAAGTAAATGATGTGATTGTATGACACATTTAATTGATGATGAAACTAATGAGGGGACAATTGAATGATAATGTGTTTATGGTGAATCGATGAATCGAAGATGATACCAATAATGTATAATGATGGATGATGTTGTTGATCATTTCCTTGAATAAAAGGATGATTGTTATTATCGATGATTGTTGAATGCCATTGTGATGAATACAAGTGAGATCTTACGTATGTGTGGTTTGAATTAAATTGATGAATTGTTGTGATGCCACACTAATACATGAAACAATGGTAATGATCAATGAGATGAAAATCCACTAAGAGATTACGTGGTGATATTGATGAACGGTCGATGGATGTTGTTGATGTTTGTGATACCATTGTGATTGTGCAAGTATTGACTTGCATGTATGATATAAAATATGTTAAAATGAAATGCCACACTTAAAGCTTGAAAACAATGGCTAAAAACCAACAATGATAAAATCCACTAGAGATTTTATGGTGCTGTTGGTGTTGATAATTGTAACATCCCGATTTAATAATTAATTGCCGAATGAAAATAAATCATTAAAATAATAATTTCAAAAGTGGGAAAAATTATTTATTAATTATAATGGACTTAATTAATTTAAGTTAAGGAAACAAAGGTGATTAGTTGTCAATAGCCGATTAGTTGTGACTTTGTGCGTATGACACGTGTGGGGGGGCTGCTGCTGTGTACGACTTCCCACCCCACTCTTCCCTTCTCCGTGCATGCATATATGTGCTACTGGGCCACTTTATTTATCATTTTTTTCCCTTCAGACTTCTCTTCTTTCTGTTTCTTTTCTTCTCTTCTTCGCTCTTCACTCTCCTTCCCTTCTTCTTCTTTCTTCTCTACTCTCTGTTCCCGTGAGCTCGCAACAGTGGTTGCTGAGGATCAGAGTCCTCCTTCCTTACTTGACGAGTCAGAGAGGGTGAGGGTGTGCATTCCCTCTGTATGCAACCCGTCTCCTTCCACGCTGCTCCTTCCCTGTTCTTTCATTTTCCTTCGTCGATTTCCCTCCTTCTTCCTTTCCTTACTCGAAGCTGCCAAGTCTCCGTGGAGATCTGCACTACGAGGAGCTTCAAGATGGTTGGAGTGTTCACAGCGTTGTGATGGAGCTACTCCAGGGAGCGAACCGAGAGCTGGGTGTCTCAGAGGCTCGAATGGCCTCCCCCGTCCTTGCATGCAGATGCACTGAGAGTGACTCGGTGATCTTCTAGAACAGAGTATCGTGTTGACCGACTGGAAGCTTTAGTCCAGGTAGGGAGGTATCTTCTATCTTAAATGCATGGGTTATGAACGGGTTCCGGGTGTCAATGGCTTGTTGATTCTGTGTCTGATCCCGTATTTTGCTTGCATGATGAGTATATGGTACCCGAATGCGTGACGAGTGGGTGTTGAGTGATGCGTGTTTGATTCCATCTGTGAAATGCATGTTAATAACCTTGAGAATATTGCATGATCGTATGAAAAGAATGTGTTGCAGTGCGGTTGATGATTACCGTGTGGTTTATGTGATGAGCAAGTTACTATAAGCTTGAAATGCTGACTGCATGTGTGAGAATATGGATTTAGTGAATCTGACAGTGTCCAATACCGGCTGTATTTGATGCATGTGTTGTTGAGTGCTGATAATGCCTAATGCCGATTGCATGAGATGCATGTGCTATTTGAGTTCTGATGATGTACAATGCCGACTGCGTGATATGCATGTGTTGTTGAGTTCTGTTAATGCTTAGCACTGATTGCATGAGATGCATGTGCTGTTTGAGTGCTGATGATGTACGATTCCGATAGCATAAAATGCATGTATGGTTGTGTATATGAACTCTATGTTGTGTGATGAATCCGCGTGTGGCGCATGGGATGCGTTTGTGCTGGGAGCACGTAGTGTGGGACACTACCATCGGTTATTAAAGCATGGGACGCTGTGAAATCCTTGAGTGGGACTCAAGGTAGCCCTTGAGTGGGACTCGAGCTGCCTGTGAACAACTCCGTTGGCGCTGAGAGCGTTGATGTCACCTATGGGCAAATGGTTTGGTACCTGTAAAATGGCCAAGCAGCTGGGAGCTGAACCGATAGCTGAGAGCTATGTATAAAAAGGCTGGGAGCCTACGTTGCAACGTCAAAACCGATTACACACAAATGCGGAACCGAGTGAATAATCTGTGTATATGTATTGCTGATGTTGAGTGGAATTTGATCATGCGTGTGATGATGTTAATAAGATGATGAATGTATATAACCGAGCAAATTATTCTGTGTGCATATGCTGTTGATGCTGATTGAAATATGTTCTATGAATACATGTTAATGTTATTGAAAAGTTGTATATATATATAGCCGAGTGAGAATTGTTGAATTCCGATTGAGAAATGTTCAATATGTGCATTCTGATTCATAGGCATTATTATGTCACTGATTGTTGTATGTTAATGTTATTGAATTGATACGTGCATAAGGCTGAGTGATAACTGGTGGATTCCGATCGGTAAGAGTCTGATGTGTGTCCTGGTCCGATCGGTAAGAGTCTGATGTGTGTCCTGGTTGATTGGTATTGCTCTGACTTTAATCGTTGCCATGTATAATTATGTGTATATATATATTATGGTATAATTGTGGGACGACCTGAGTCAGTATCTATCATTTAATATTCAAGATACTCACCCCTACACCATTTTCAGTGTGTGCAGGTCGGACTCAGAAGTGATGATAGGGCCTCAAGTCCGAGTGTAGTGCACTCCGACTGTTGAGTGTTTGTATTGCGTTTAGCATGTTCAGTCAGAGTGGCCTTGGCCGGCTCTTATGTAAAATGACGATTAAATATATTTATTTATAAAGATTGATTTGATAAGTATAGACATGGTGTCACTTGTATGGATCTGTAAATAATGGTAAAGGTATAATGTTAAGTTAATGAGTATTCCGAGTATATGGTTACATGTATATGGGTCGGTAGATTGGACTTGTGGGCAGATTTATATTTCTGGGAACATATATTCCTACGTATGTGCTTTATGTGGATTTGATGCGTCTTCCGACTGGAATGTATTGTTAAATGATTCGAGGGCTGTTGATGAGTGAAATAATGTTAAGTTGATGGTTCCGAGTGAGGATTACTGGGTGGCTTTTCCGAGTGAATACGCTGAGTTATTCTGAGTGAAAGATATAAGTAAACCCCGAGTGAGGAAGAGTTTGTATTCCCGAGTGAAAACCTTGAGTGATCCCCTTCTGAGAGAGGAGTTAGAGTAGTGGTTTAGAGTGGAATGGATCCTAAGTGTAAGGTATTGGTAATCCGAGTGAATGATGTAAAATCCGAGTGAGTGAGGATCGGTATGCCGACTGGTTGAGTTTTGAATATGTCCGAGTGGGACTTAACTACCTGATTTCCCGAGTGAATGTGAGAATGTTTACCGAATAGTGAATGTGTAATGTGACCCGATTGTGTCAAGGACGGAATACGTCGAGTGATGTTTGATTAGGATATATTCCGAGAGAGAAAGAGTTCTGGATTCCGAGTGGTTTATACTTGTGACCTATATGAATGAAATGAGGAGCTGTGTGGATTCCCGAGTGAAGTATGAGCGTGATGATTTACCGGGTGAACATATGTCCCAAATCCGAGTGAGAGATTACCTTGTACCTGTGTCTGCCCCAACGAATTAGACTTATCTCCAGCGAGTGTGCGTGCATGGAAGACTTCTGGGATGTTCGCTTAAGCGAATGATACTTCGCCGAGCGAGTCAGCGTTGTCATGGATTTCGCCCAGGCGCTGATGTGTCTCGCTGAACCGAATGGGTCAGTTCGAGCCTTATTCCTTCCGCTGATTACTATACGTATAAATGTTCTTTTATTTCCCTTGCCTTCCTCTTCCGTTTCCTATGCCGATTGTCCAGTGGCTGTTTTTATGGAAAAATTTCCCCTGTTTTTTGGTTTATTGTTTATTAAAATTAGGGTGTTACATTTTGGTATCAGAGCAGACCAAAAGGTCCATGGCCAAGGTTGCCTACTGTTAGTGGGCGGTTGAGTGCATTATGCCAGATTGTCATAATTGCTTATGATGTTCTATTGCATGTTGATGCCTGTTCAATCATGACTTGTGTGATGATATGTGCTTATGATCTTCTATTGGATTTGGTATACGTTTGACTATGAATGGTGTGGTTGTATGCCTGTGCCTTGTTGAGGAATTTGAACGTGTGATGAATGAATGGTATATGATGTATATGATTTTCAGTATAAGAGATGTGTTGCGGTTTCCTAAGTCAAAATTTGGGTGTGTAATAAGTGAGTAAAGGTGAGGTCGGGTATACGTTAAATTGGGATTGTGCCTCGGCGGCTGGTTGAGGAAACCGAGTGAATGGTATTAGACCTTATAATAATATTTAAATGTTGGGGAGTACCCATCATGGGATACTAGATAAGTAGTGACCCCTTAGGGATTCTAAGTCTAATGATTTACTAATCGTGTGAGTTGTTGAGCCGAGTAAAGCAATTGCGTAGTAACTCTTTAAGGCTTAAATGATTACCGGGTGTTTGTTTAGTTCTGTGTGATGTGTTATGTGTGAAATGTGTTGATAGCCGTGCTGTGATTGAGAAATAATGCATGCAACTTTTGGATTTGTGGTATTTGTAAACTGTCTAATGCGGTGTGGCTCCGTCCATAAGTACGTATTAATATTTCTGCGAATGCCGACTGAATGCTTGTAAATAAAAGTGTTACCATTATTGCCGAGTACGTGAGCTAAAAAAGGGATGATTCTCTGAGTTCTGTGGCAGTTTCATGTTCAAATATATATGAATGAGAATACCATAATGATTTCCGAATGCATGATATGTGAGTCAATCTGTTGATTTCCACTTGGATGTCATGTCAAAATGCATGCTGGCTTCATTAAAAATGCCAAGAGGATGTGCTGTAGTATTGTTACCCTGTTTTGCTTGTTGTGGGTCACTATGACAAACGCCTGTAATGTTGTGATGAAACTGTGAAATTCCGAGTGAATCTATATGTCGTGTTGAAATGGTTGTGATCTATTAATGACTATGTGAGACGCACCTGTAAGCTTGGATGCTTGTATGAAATTGCATGAGGATTACATACATGAGATGAAATCGCTATTTAAGTCGGATCCGTATGCATGTGTGTAAGAGCATTATTATTGAGACTAACATGATTTGCATGGATTTGAATGATTTGGGTAGATTCCAACTTGATGATGTTGTATGAATGAGTTCTGACTGAACGAATGTGCGTGTATTGATGCTGTTGACGAGTGTAGTGTGATGTTATGATTGAGAATGTATGTTATTGTGCAATTCCCGATTGAATGTCTGTGTACATGCTTACGATGGGCATTGAACTCAATGTGAATTATATGAATATGTGGATATGATATTATGAATGAAATTCTTAATATGGTTCGAAAATGATTTGGGTAAATCTGATTGAGTGAGTATATATATATGTCGATGCTATTACCAAGTGCAATATGATGTTGTGGTTATGGTATATGCTGTAGTGAACAATAATATAGCCATGAATAATTGGTATGAAATCCGACTGAGTGTCTGTATGTACATTAGTGCCGTTGCCGAGTCTAGGGTGTGTTATGACAGCATATATGATTGTGAATTACTTAATCCTAATGGAATTGCATGAACTCGAGTGAGCGATGTCATTATATAGCTGAGAGTTGAGAATTTAATCCGAGCCATGGTTTTGTGATGAATAAGATTTAGAGGAAATGTTTACTCGGTGTTGGCTAGAAGCCGATTGTTGTGTTGCCATCATACTGTTTTACAGAAGTGATAAATAATTTTCATGATTGTTGTTGCGTGATGTACCCTATGTGATGCATAATGATGATGTTGATGTAGATGTATTGTTTATAATGTGTGTGTGAACTGCCATTAATTACCGTGTGAATTAGCATTAGTTGAGTGAGTCTGGTCGGAGTGAGGCGTGCTGTTCTGAGATGACTCTTCCTGCCATAGGTATTGTGGCAGCGTACACGTTGCAGTGACTATGTAATTGTTGCAACCCTATAGGAATGAGACGTCATCCTATAAGTTAGATGCAGCAATTCATAAGTCGGGCAAGTGAGGCTGTAGCTGCTTATGGTGATGGTGAGTCTATCGGACTGCTTTGAGTGAAGATGAGAGTTGTATTAAGTGAATAAATAAGTGGTTATGAATCAATTGAGGATAGAGGGTTTGTTTAACCTTGATGGGTTGCCTCCGAGAGGATTAGAGGCTGTTGGGTATAGATTGGCTTCTAAGACGATGATTAGTTATTAAAACAAGAGGGGTGATCAAATCTGTCACTGAATTGGAGTTTTATGAGGTTAACCGAGTGATACTGTAAGTTAAAGGGGGAAACCAGGATTTTGAGCCAAACTAAATTATAAGGTGAAGAATTGCTCGGGAAAGGTTAGTATATTCCGAGTGTGTAAGAGTGGAGAGAATTCCAAGTGAAGTCCTTGTGAGAAAGAACTGCTGAGTGAAAATTATGGTGTTCTGAGTAGAACCTCATAGGGAGGATCATTATTAAGTTAAGGGAATAGTGTCCGACCGTAGCATTCTGAGTATGGTAAGATTCGAGTAATGTGACTCAGAGTGTACCACTTCTGAGTGGAATAGTACCGTGTGGAACGATTTCGAGTGGAGAGATATCGAGAGTAGAATCCATAGTACCCGTGTGATGTTTCGCCAAGTGATCTTTCTCCAGGAGGAAAAATACCTCTGGTCGGAAAATGGAATTTAGAGTGTGCAAGTTCCGAGTGAAGGGTCCCCGAGGGGAGTAGGTATCCGAGAGAAGGATTTGATTGAAGTCGTACTTAGGACAATGATTAGGAGCTGCTGAGTTTGAACTCAGAATTGTATTTGGAGTAGGCTTGAAGTCCGAATGAAAATTTGGGTAAATGGAAGTTTTCTGGGCTAGAACTACCTTCAACTCTGAACAACCCTGTTGATTGAGAGTTTCGAGTGACCTTTTCAGGGTATAGGCATGGAATTAGCAGAAGGAATGGTTAGAAATCTGAGATGTTAGAACTGAGTGTGGTACCCGTACGGAGTAAATCCAGGCAAATTGTGCTAATTGAAACACATGGAAAATTCCTTGAGTGCTCCCTTGGTGTAAGAGAGAGATTTGGTGGTCAGGTTTTGAAAATCCGAGGGTTTAATCCGTGATGAATCAGTCGGAAGTGATTATTAGTGGGAGTCGGTATTGTTGTTTACCGACTGAATTCTTTCCAATTGGTGGAATAACGTCTAGAGTGTGTCCCATGTGACACAATTTTGAGCCTATGATCTGTGTGAGTTCATGGTGGTGCCGAGTGACTCATTTGAGTCGGGGAGCCCGATGGAGTAAAAACACCGAGCGGTGTCATAAGTGTAGGACTGAGCGGCCAAGAAATTAGGAAGTGCCACTACTTATGATGAATTGGCTGAGTTAAATAAGGGAAATTGTGCATTTTAGAAATTGAATCCCCAAATGTATCAAATTCTATGATGAAGTTGTAATCAGGTAGGGCCTGACCTTTACGTTTTGCCGACTGAAATTGTGGGCGGTCGGTAAACCGCTTGAGTGGTGAATCCTTGCCGAGTGAAATTATGATCCGGTCGGTGAATACTTATGGAAGCACAGTCGTGTGAGTGATTGAGTCAACAATTTTCTGAGTTAATTATTTAAGGAGAGTCACCGACTGAATTTCGAGGACGAAATTCTTTTGAAAGGTGGAGAACTGTAACATCCAGATTTAATAATTAATTACCGAATGAAAATAAATCATTAAAATAATAATTTCAAAAGTGGGAAAAATTATTTATTAATTATAATGGACTTGATTAATTTAAGTTAAGGAAACAAAGGCTGATTGAAGGTGATTAGTTGTCAATAGCCGATTAGTTATGACTTTGTACGTATGACACGTGTGGGGGGGGCTGCTGCTGTGCACGACTTCCCACCCCACTCTTCCCTTCTCCGTGCATGCATATATGTGCTACTGGGCCACTTTATTTCTCATTTTTTCCCTTCAGACTTCTCTTCTTTCTGTTTCTTTTCTTCTCTTCTTCGCTCTTCACTCTCCTTCCCTTCTTCTTCTTTCTTCTCTGCTCTCTGTTCCCGTGAGCTCGCAACAGTGGTGGCTGAGGATCGGAGTCCTCCTTCCTTACTTGACGAGTCAGAGAGGGTGAGGGTGTGCATTCCCTCTGCATGCAACCCGTCTCCTTCCATGCTGCTCCTTCCCTGTTCTTTCATTTTCCTTCGTCGATTTCCCTCCTTCTTCCTTTCCTTGCTCGAAGCTGACAAGTCTCCGTGGAGATCTGCACTACGAGGAGCTTCAAGATGGTTGGAGTGTTCACAGCGTTGTGATGGAGCTACTCTAGGGAGCGAAGCGAGAGCTGGGTGTCTCAGAGGCTCGAATGGCCTCCCCCGTCCTTGCATGCAGATGCACTGAGAGTGACTCGATGATCTTCTAGAACAGAGTATCGTGTTGACCGACTGGAAGCTTCAGTCCAGGTAGGGGGGTATCTTCTATCTTAAATGCATGGGTTATGAACGGGTTCCGGGTTTCAATGGCTTGTTGATTCTGTGTCTGATCCTGTGTTTTACTTGCATGATGAGTATATGGTACCCGAATGCGTGACGAGTAGGTGTTGAGTGATGCGTGTTTGATTCCATCTGTGGAATGCATGTTAATAGCCTTGAGAATATTGCATGATCGTATGAAAAGAATGTGTTGCAGTGTGGTTGATGATTATCGTGTGGTTTATGTGATGAGCAAGTTACTATAAGCTTGAAATGCTTACTGCATATGTGAGAATATGGATTTAGTGAATCTGACAGTGTCCAATACCGACTGCATGTGATGCATGTGTTGTTGAGTGCTGATAATGCCTAATGCTGATTGTATGAGATGCATATGCTATTTGAGTTCTGATGATGTACAATGCCGACTGCGTGAGATGCATGTGTTGTTGAGTTCTGTTAATGCTTAGCACTGATTGCATGAGATGCATGTGCTATTTGAGTGCTGATGATGTACGATGCCGATTGCATAAAATGCATGTATGGCTGTGTATATGAACTCTGTGTTGTGTGATGAATCCGCGTGTGGCGTATGGGATGCGTTTGTGCTGGGAGCATGTAGTGTGGGACACTACCATCGGTTATTAAAGCGTGGGACACTGTGAAATCCTTGAGTGGGACTCAAGGTAGCCCTTGAGTGGGACTCGGGCTGCCTGTGAACACCTCCGTTGGCGCTGAGAGCGTTGGTGTCACCTGTGGGCAAACGGTTGGGTACCTGTAAAATGGCCAAGCAGCTGGGAGCTGAACCGATAGCTGAGAGCTATGTATAAAAAGGCTGGGAGCCTACGTTGCAACGTCAACACCGATTACACACAAATACGGAACCGAGTGAATAATCTGTGTATATGTATTGCTGATGTTGAGTGGAATTTGATCATGCGTGTGATGATGTTAATAAGATGATGAATGTATATAACCGAGCAAATTATTCTATGTGCATATGCTGTTGATGCTTATTGAAATATGTTCTATGAATGCATGTTAATGTTATTGAAAAGTTGTATATATATATAGCCGAGTGAGAATTGTTGAATTCCGATTGAGAAATGTTCAATATGTGCATTCTGATTCATAGGCATTATTATGTCACTGATTGTTGTATGTTAATGTTATTGAATTGATACGTGCATAAGGCTGAGTGATAACTGGTGGATTCCGATCGGTAAGAGTCTGATGTGTGTCCTGGTCCGATCGATAAAAGTCTGATGTGTGTCCTGGTTGATTGGTATTGCTCTGACTTTAATCGTTGCCATGTATATTGTGTGTATATATATATTGTGGTATAATTGTGGGACGACCTGAGTCAGTATCTATCATTTAATATTCAAGATACTCACCCCTACACCATTTTCAGTGTGTGCAGGTCGGACTCAGAAGTGATGATAGGGCCTCAAGTCCGAGTGTAGTGCACTCCGACTGTTGAGTGTTTATATTGCGTTTAGCATGTTCAGTCAGAGTGGCCTTGGCCGGCTCTTATGTAAAATGACGATTAAATATATTTATTTATAAAGATTGTTTTGATAAGTATAGACATGGTGTCACTTGTATGGATCTGTAAATAATGGTAAAGGTATAATGTTAAGTTAATGAGTATTCCGAGTATATGGTTACATGTATATGGGTCGGTAGATTAGACTTGTGGGCAGATTTATATTTCTGGGAACATATATTCCTACGTATGTGCTTTATGTGGATTTGATGCGTCTTCCGACTGGAATGTGTTGTTAAATGATTCGAGGGCTGTTGATGAGTGAAATAATGTTAAGTTGATGGTTCCGAGTGAGGATTACTGGGTGGCTTTTCCGAGTGAATACGCTGAGTGATTCTGAGTGAAAGATATAAGTAAACCCCGAGTGAGGAAGAGTTTGTATTCCCGAGTGAAAACCTTGAGTGATCCCCTTCTGAGAGAGGAGTTAGAGTAGTGGTTTAGAGTGGAATGGATCCTAAGTGTAAGGTATTGGTAATCCGAGTGAATGATGTAAAATCTGAGAGAGTAAGGATCGGTATGCCGACTGGTTGAGTTTTGAATAAGTCCGAGTGGGACTTAACTACCTGATTTCCCGAGTGAATGTGAGAATGTATACCGAATAGTGAATGTGTAATGTGACCGGATTGTGTCAAGGATGGAATACGTCGAGTGATGTTTGATTAGGATATATTCCGAGAGAGAAAGAGTTCTGGATTCCGAGTGGTTTATACTTATGACCTATATGAATGAAATGAGGAGCTGTGTGGATTCCCGAGTGAAGTATAAGCGTGATGATTTACCGGGTGAACATATGACCCAAATCTGAGTGAGAGATTACCTTGTACCTGTGTCTGCCCCAGCGAATTAGACTTAGCTCCAGCGAGTGCGCGTGCATGGAAGACTTCTGGGATGTTCGCTTAAGCGAATGATACTTCGCCGAGCGAGTCAGCGTTGTCATGGATTTCGCCCAGGCGCTGATGTGTCTCACTGAACCGAATGGGTCAGTTCGAGCCTTATTCCTTCCGCTGATTACTATACGTATAAATGTTCTTTTATTTCCCTTGCCTTCCTCTTCCGTTTCCTATGCCGATCGTCCAGTGGCTATTTTTATGGAAAAATTTCCCCTATTTTTGGGTTTATTGTTTATTAAAATTAGGGTGTTATAATAATGATGATTGATGAGTAACATGATAGGATACATAGTGTGAGAATGCATTGATTGGCATTTGCATCCATGACATATCATACGCTACCGGTGAGGAATATTAGGGGGTTCCCCTAGTTGGCTCAGTGGGAGGGCGGCTCTATGCACGAGCATTTTGTTGTTCCCTCTGACTCGGTGTGTAAGTCATGAAGCTGCCCACGCTAAGCTACGGGGAGCTGCATGTGGTTGACCCTTGTGGGGGGTGGCTCTTGAGGAGCAGGTGTCCCCAGTGGTCTTTTGGATCACAGATACCATGATATGAGTCATGGTTGGCCCGCAACACCTTATGTTGTTGATTATGTTGTTTATCGCGGTCATGGTGAAAATGACCGGTGTTGTAAAATGGACGATGCGGTTTGGTACCAGTAAAATCAGTGATTATGCATGCATTATGAGATATGTGTACACATTATCCTACTGCAGTAAGGGCATGGTAGGTGAGCATGCTTGACCGACAAATTGGTGTTTATTCCCACAGTCAGATCCGTATTTGTTGTTGATTATTCCATTGTGCATGTGCATTAGCCTAAGAGCATTTGCATATAGCATGGAGATATGCCAAAAGGTGATGATGATTGATGATGATTGAGATTGAGATATGATGATGTTGAGATGGGTAAATGAATACGTAAAAGACAACATGTAAAATATGAATACAACGAAAAGATATTGAATATGATGATGTTATATGTGATGGCCCAATATGATGAAAGGCTTGTTTATCTATGGTTGATGACAATGATGTTGGTCCATTGTGGCATTGAGAAATGATTTGTATATGTGTTGCTTTGCTATGAATTGATTGACGAATATGTTATATGTATATGTTGGTGAAATGAGCAATTATGATGAATATTGTTGATCTTAGCAAAGCATACATGATGTTGATATGCATATGCACATAATCTCAATTGTATTCATATTCGTCATTTGAAATGTATAACTCACTCTCCCATGTTGTCCATTTTTAGTATTGATGCAAGAATATCATGGGATGAGGATATTTATAAAGTATAGCTTTCACAAAGGTAAATAGTGGTAATGGATTGCCTTGGCCGGCAGCAGTTGTAATTATTGTATTGTGAATGAAATGTGTATCATAGTGTAAATAATTATCGATATTGGTGGATGTATTGTACACAACTATATATATGATTTAGTAATATTTGGGGTATTGGAGTTTATACCCATTTCATGAATATAATGATGTTGGATATGTGATCCTTTTAGGTATGTATAAGTGTTGACGATATATAAATTTGAGGTTGAATCGGATGTGGTCAAATATGGAATATATTGGGGATGTATGTTGCATGACCATATAGATGAATATATATATATATATATATATATATATATATATATATTCTAGGCAATGAATGTTTATGATTTATGTGTAAGATTGGTTGTGGCCTAATAGGCTAGTGTTGTATGCATGCATGCTTTGCCGAGCCTTTTCTCATATCTTTATATATGGGACTAGGCGTGTGCCCTGTATACATATTCTTCTTCCGTTGTAAACTCTATTATTTTTATATACAATTATGGGTGATTTATCTTGCGATCCAGTTATAAATTATTAAATCTCACTCTTCAGTTTTTTGTGGTTTGGATCTTGATGTAATCATTGAGGTGTTTCGAAATTATTTCAAACGTGAAAAACTTACTCGCATTTTTATGAATTATTTATTTTGATTACGTTGGGATTTGGGTTTAGAAAATCGGGTGTGACACAAACCAAAAAGTGATATTCAAGCGCAACAGCGTTTTGCACAGCAGACCAGACTTTTGCTTATGTGGAGTGCATGATACTTTGATTGAGTGAGCGTAAATTACCAGACTTGTACTATCAAGAATATTAACAATAATGCATCAGACTTTTGATAGTTAAAGATTTAGAGAGAGAGACAATACACAAGCAATTTATACTGGTTCACCTCTAACCTGGAGACTACATCCAATACCTTCAACTTTGAAGGATTTCCACTATGTAAAAATCATTTACATCAGATGTTAAGTATTATTGACACCAGCCACTCTTGGCTTAAGCACAGCCCGTGCTTCTGAGTATTCTTGAATCCGGCCAATCTTGGCTTAAGTACAACTCATGCTCTGAGTATTCTTGACTCCAGCCACTCCAGGCTTAAACACAACCTATGCTTCAACACACCAGATCCCTCTAGATTCCTATGAGTATTATTTTATAGCACCCACTCCTGGGACAGACCCAAGTATTCTTTCACAAGCTACTCCTAGCTCAAACCCCGAGTATTCTTTCAAAAGCCTTTCCAGGTCAACAGTGTTTCCCACACTAACAGAGCCTGGCAATACACCAAACCTGTCCTATCAAAGGATTGGAAGAATTATTGCAAATTGAATGAATAACCCTTCTAACTTAGCTGAGCTAAGTGATCAACTACATGAGTTGGTTTATAAAGAAAAAGAAGGACTTATTCATTTAGTAGACTCAATACCTATGTAATATGAAACAAGAGTACGAGAGGTACTGAGCGTTAAAGCATAACCAGAAATGATATGCTCTTCGAAGAGTAGAGAGATATGAGTTGGTGGTATATCTCTAGTTGCTATGGCTTTTTGGAGAGAAGAGATGCACATAGCGAGCTTTCTTTTTCTTCATGGCAATTCTTCTTGGTCTAATTTCTTCTCCTTGAGCAGATTGTCATTTCATTCTTTTTCTTAGGCTTTTGTATATGATCGTCTGGTGTCTTTCCATACTTCCTCTTTTGATTCACACTTTTTCTTAGTGTGTTTTTCCCTCCTTCCTTTTCTTCAACAAGCTCTCCCACTTTCTCTATTTTTTATTTTTTATGTTCTCTGAATTCTTTGCTCTTGCTCAAGTCTGTTCCTGCTCTCTTGCTTTATCTTCTTTTGAAGGGATTAGTTCTATTTATAGATGATTTTTCCAAGGATCCCATGGAGAGGGTAACTAATATAAGTCCACTGGGAGATGATATGTTCACAGAGAAGGATGTTGCACAATGGATAACAAGGTTTCTTTTGTCAGAGAGAGACGTTCTGAGCACGTAATTGTAGAAGGCTTTGAGATATGTGCGAACATAGATAGGGTTGAGATAGCGTAAGTTTCACAAAGGAGGAAGCTTTTATTCAGAGTATGCGCCCTTAATCCGGTAAATGATATTAAAGATTATTATTTAGATATTAAAAATGAGGATAAATTTTTAATGTTCTAAAACAATTGTTGGAAGAACACCACAAATAAAACTTTAATATTTAACCCTAGACCTTTTAAAGACCTATCTCATATCTAAGGATATGAGAAGGGATGTAGTTTAAACAAATGTTTACTTAGGACCATCAATTTCATGACCACCATATAAGTAATAGCGAAATATACAAGTTAATTCGAGAGCAAAAGTGGATATGAGAAATGATCCATGTAAGCACAAGGTGATTTCTAAAACTTAATGAAAATATGTACGTCCATCTATACAAACATTCCAGAATTGGAAGTATATGCATTTAATTAAGGAAGTATGCCAAGGAAGCTTCCTATAAGAAATCGAGGTGTACAATAAGTATTCAAGGGTAAAGGATTAAAGTACAAGGCATAAGGGACCAAGGAGTATAAGGTAAGTACCCAAAAATGGTAAAAATGTAATTTTAGAACTGATCTAATTGATTAAGCTAATCTGTTATTAAGCCAATCGATTATGCTGACAGCTAAATAATTGCCATCATCCAGAATGTCCATATTCGATTACGCCTAAAACAGAATGTCCATAATTGATTAAGCTAATCAATTACGACGTCCAGTGAACCAATTTCCATATTCCAGAATGACCCTAATCGATTATGTCACACCGTGATTTTCCAGACCCAAATCCCGATGTAATCAAGATAAATCGTTAATGAAAATACAAGTAAATTTTTTCACGTTTGAAATAATTTCAAAGCACCTCAATGATTACATCAAGATCCGAACCACAGAAAATCAAAGAGTGAGATTTAATATTTTATAACTGGATCGTAGAACAATTCTCCCATGATTGTATACAAAAATAACAGGGTTTACAGCGGAAGAAGAATATGTATACAGGGCATACACCTAGTCCCATATATGAAGATGTGAGAAGAGGCTCGGCAAAGCATGCAAGCACACAACACAAGCCTATTTGGCCATAACCAATCTTACACATAAATCATAAACATGCATTGCTCTAAATATATATACACATGCATCTTTATGGTCATATAACATACATCCCCATTATCGATATTCCATAATTGACCACATCCGATTCAACCTTAAAATCAAGTATCATCAACACTTATACATCCCCAAAATGATTATATAATCAACATCATTATATTCATCAAATAGGTATGAATTCCAATACCCCAAATATCAATACATCATCCACTTATATTATCATTTACAACACATCAATTGATATCAATAATTATCAAGGCTATAACAATACAATAATTACAATAACTGCCGACCAAGGCATTCCATTACCACTATTTTACCTTCACAAAAGCTTTACTTCAAAAATATCCTTATCCCATGATATTTATGCATCAATGTTAAAAATGGACAACATGGGAGAGTGAGTTATACATTTCAAATAACAAATATGAATACAATTGAGATTATGTGCATATGTATGTCAACATCATGTATGCTTTGCTAAAATCATCAATGATCATCATAATTCATTCATCCCAACAATATACATAAACCATATTTATCAATCAACTCATAGCAAAGCAACACATATACACATCATTTCTTATTCATTTTCATCAATCATAGACAAACAAGCCCCTCATCACATTGGGCCATCGCATACAACATTATCATATTCAATATCTTTTCATTGTATTCATATTTTACATGTTGTCTTTTAGGTATTTATTTACCCATCTCATCATCATCATATCTCAATCTCAATCCTTATCAATCATCATCAATCATTATCACCTTTTGGCATATCTCCATGCTATATGCAAATGCTCTTAGGCTAATGCATATGCACAATGGAACAATAACAACACATGTGGATCCGACTGTGGCAAATAAACATCAAATTATAGGTCAAGCATAGGTGTGCTACTATGCTCCTACTGCAGTAGTATAA
Source organism: Clitoria ternatea (assembly GCA_037962975.1). Lineage (NCBI taxonomy): Eukaryota > Viridiplantae > Streptophyta > Magnoliopsida > Fabales > Fabaceae > Clitoria > Clitoria ternatea. Next base: position 188,320,994 of record CM075669.1, read on the forward strand.
TGTGTACACATATCTCATAATGCATGCATAATCACCAATTTTACTGGTACCAAACCGCATCGCCTATATGTAGCACTAGTCACCCCATGACTTGCAGATCAACAACAACATGGCCTCACTTGCCAAAATTGCTACGGGCCCCTCCCGATCACACATCGAGAGAGCCGTGCCCTGTTGGACACTGAGGTAACTTGCTCAACACAGAGCCGCCCGTCCACTGGGCTCACCACATAGGGTGCCTCGTCACCAAACTATAGACAGCTTCGTAATTCCCAAAATCACTAGGGAACAACAATAATTTACCCATGCACTGTGTCGCCCTCCCACTGGGCCCGCCTATTAGAACCCCTAACATTCCACATAGACAACGCATGATATGCCATGGATGCAAATACCAATCGATGCATTCTAACACTATGCACCCTATCATGCTACTCATCAATCATCATCACCAACACCAACACCAACACCATCATACAATCTTTAGTGGATTTTATCATCATTGGTTTTAGCCATTGTTTCAAGTTTTAAGTGTGGCATTTTATTTCAACATACGTATATCATACATGCAAGTCAATGCTTGTAATCATTCACAATGGCATAACAAACATCAATAACATTCATCAATCTTTCATCAATATTACCACATAATTTCTTAGTGGATTTTTCATTTCATTGATCATCACCATTGTTTTACTTTCTAATGTGGCATTCATAACATCTCATTAATACAATTCAAACCACACATACAAGATCACACTTGTATCAAACATAATGGTATCAACAAATCATCAATAATAACAATCATCCATCATTACTCATTATTGACATCATCTTCGATTCATCGATTTATAAGAAACACATTGTCATGCAATCATCCCCTCATTAGTTTCATCATGATGCAAGGGTGTGTCTTGCAACCACATCATTTAACTTTTCATTATCAAACATCATAACATATCATTAGTGGTGTACATTTATGTTTTCACAACATATCATAGGTACATACATATTTTCCAATGTCTCAATCAATATCAAACACCACCAAGACACACCATCTTTATATACCTCTAATACAATCTCTTGTCTTTACATAAAAAGGGGTTTTGGGTAATAATAAGCTCATGATAATTTCAATATTAAAACATATGAGAAAGGTTCATTTTAGTCTTATAAATAGTGGGACATGTCACAATTATCGCCTATTAGTCCCAATTTGATAACCATAAAAAGTTGGGTTTAAAACCTCTTAAACTTAAATTTTACAATACAGTAGGTCCGGTGTTTTACGTCTAATGAGAGTTAGCAAACCCCAATTAAGGTAAGACCCATTTTTACACCTCCTTGATACAATTATCTATAACTTTCATGAAGAAGTTAGAGGCCAGAAATGTCATTTAGATATCCAAATAGGCCAAATACAGTAAGGGAAGTATAACAGTTAGAAAAATAGCATAACAGAGGCCATAACAGGGCCATGAATCGATTCACCCCTTGCATGAATCGATTCATGTGTGCATAGACCCAAAATAGTGGAAACAGAGGGCCTTGAATCGATTCACACCCCGTATGGATCGATTCAAACATTATGAAAATGAGGAACAATAAATCCAGTGGGTCTTGAATCGATTCAAGGCTTCGTATGAATCGAATCAAGCCCATCTACTAGCCTCTAAATCGATTCAAACACTATTTTGAATCGATTCATGACAGCACAGTCCCCTTTTTATGCAAAAAAAGCCATATTTTTGAACTTCTAATCCCCCTAACTTTTTCATACGAATTCCAATGCCCACTAAATTTTAACACCAACTTATATACATTATTTGTGACGTGTGGCCACCAGCCATACTCAAAATTCCCAAAAATGAGGGACTTATGCACATAAATGCATTTATACTGTTTCAAGGTATTTTTATGCAACTCAAGGGCCTATTCTCAATGGAATTGGTCCATTCCAATTCCTACAAGTCATAAACTACGTACATGGGCTATTGGAACTATTCCATGACGTTTAATCATACTAAAACTCAATATAGCCCTATTAGTTCCTCAATTATGCATAACATCATAAACACATCATCATAATTTGAACAATCCATCCATCCATGGATGTCCATCAACAATTAAATAATGCCCTTCAAAAGGGACCACTAAATATTCATCATCATCTCATATATACATGACTCCCAAAGTCATCAAATTGCCAAGCATATCATTTATCACATTACCAAGCATCTTATCATTTCATTATATTCATGGCAATGCAAACATGAGTATAAATCATATATACATCAATCACCAATAATTCTACTCATGCAATTGAAATGTAAACTCCTCTCCTACCTCGAGAGAAGACCCACAATGATCTGCACGCTCCGAATGTTCCACCACATTGCCCAGAATATAATCTACACCAACATACATACATACACATACATACAATCATCAAACAATCTCAAGGAATCATCACAACTCTAACAAATTGTTAACATCACATAGGGCTTGTATCAAGTCCTAGACTTTCTAAAACACCAATTCATACCATTATGTTAGGTTTTGGGAAATAATTCTCTAAATCTTAAGGGTAAGCCACACCTAATCATCAACAATATCATATCCCTCATCAAAAGGCATCCAATATCATACAAACCATCCAATTGTCATCTTTGTCACTCAAGGTTCAACATGATCCAACATAGCCTCTTTAAAGCCATCATCAATTAACAATTTCAATTCATTAATCCATCACTCGTGGTCATCTACCATTATCATTATTATCAACAACAATAACTAATGCCCATCATTCCAAACATTATTTCTAAACACAAAAGTTATTCCTATGACAATAAATCATCAATTCCTTAATTTTTTGCCAAAAGCCCCAATTCCTAAAGTTAGGGTTTTCACCAAAAATTCATAATCATCAATTCCAACCATTTATATGCATTATTTCTAACATCCTTAGGCTAGCAACAATGTATCCCATTCTTTATCAACAACAAAAATGAATCCCCAAGGATTATCCAACCTAGGGTTTAGTTCTAAAAGCCATTATCCATCAAAATAACATCTAATCCCTCATTACAATACTTAAATAAACTCAAAACCATCAAGAAAAGCCATGGGTGTTCAAAAACCATACCTCTCCTCCAAGCCCAAAGCCAAACTTAAAAATAAGGGAAGAGAAGAAGAAATGAGCTTCAATCAACATCATCTCCTTCAAGCTCCATGGTGCAACGAAAATGAAGAGGGAAGGAGGGCACACCACATTTAGGGTTTTAGAGAAAAAAGAGAAGATGAAGAAGATGAAGAGGGTATGAGGAAAAGAGAATAGGAAAATGTATTGCCTCTAAGGAAATGAAAACTAACGTGAATGAGGAGAAGAAAGAAGAGTTTTGTGTTTTAATTTTAAACCCCCTTCATTAAAATTTTACCATTTCATGATAAATAAGATTTCCGTTTGGACTCAATACTCAATCCAAAAATTATTCCGAATATATATTCAGATCCTTAATAATATTCTTAACAGCTCTGACTAACGGCATCTCAATTGGAGATACTTAGTCTAACACCCATATTTTAATCGGGTATAATTTCGCCTCATTTAGTCTCTATTTATGAATATCCATAATAAATCTCAATTTAATTATTTCTAAATTTTTGGGACATGTATCAACCCATATATAATTATTTACAATTTATCCCTCTCAATTAATTATTTTTATAAATTTTGGGATGTTGCAGATTAAGCTAACTGATTAGGCCATCCCAGAATGTAGAAATTATGCAAAAAAACCATATTTTTGTGAGTTTCTAGCCTACCAAAACTTATCCTAATCATATCCAATCATTGCCAAACTTTGTGGAAACACACCAAATAAGACTTGCTAGACTCAATCACACTCAAGGATTCATAACCATGAGGTTTAATCATGGGATTATGCATAAAAGGCATTTTTCAAAATAATGACAAACCTAAAACCATTCAAACCACATCAATTATGTTCCAAACCAATGTCAACAAGTTTCAAATATGTAATAGGGTTTATACACCCTAGTCCCAACTCCTAGAACCTCTTGGATCAAAATATGACCCACTCATTTCCTTAATATACATACAAAACTATTATTTCATTCAACCATACATCTTTTATATGATCTCTAATCATCATAACAATCATGATTTCTCCAAGCATGTATCCAAATATCATTCAGTATATATATATATATATTATGGCGCAAAATTCACCAAGTCATATATCATCATGTCATGCATCATCATACATCTCTTAGTGATACAAAATGATCACAAGCTTAATTCAAATGATCCTAATGTATCAAATACCATTCTAGGATGTCAAGTCATCAATATCCAAACATCATCATACTTATAAGGCATTAAGCAATAATATAATTGTACGAAGCAATGCCATATACAACCATTTCAAAAGGGATATACAAAAGTTATTTATCATAAAACATGCCAGTCAAAGCATCTACACTAACTCTTCCTTCACACCATACCTCATCTCTTTGACAAGCTCTACTCCATGGTCATGCCCTACAACACAAGAACTTAAAAGTAAACAACATGGAGAGTGGGCATACTTTCTTAATGATGAAAATCAACAAAGTGTGATAACATAGATATGAATGCAATTCAACATATTCTCTTATCAAGGAGTTCAATCAACCAACAAGGCCACATAATTTATTAATTGCCATTGAACACTCATGTTTATGCATAATAAGTCCATCGATCAAGGACATCACCAAGCAAAACCAAATCATTAATTGATAACATTATCAAATTCATTACCAAATCCACAAACAACATCAAGGGATCATCACAACAACAATACCACTTGGTTAATGACCACTATGGGGTCTATTTCTCAATTTACACTCTCTATAAGGTATCATTCTCTTGGTCAGTCTTAACTCATATACCATGTTCCTATGGCTAATGCATATGTCATACTGTATAATGCATATGAAATGGATCCATTTTGAAACATTTTCTCATAACCCATGCGCATATGGTTTTTCTTTTCAATAATTGCAACCATGCATAGTTGCTTAAGCCTTTATCTCCCGTAAGGGTGCTTTTCACAAGATCCTGTAAGATTTGTGTCATCTCCATATTTCAAGTGATCGTAATCATTGAGGAGCATTCAAATACGAGTCCCCTGTAAGGGTCCTCTTTCTCAGTCCCGCAAGACCTTTATCATTTTAATACGCTTGTGATCGCAACCACGTTCATTTGTTAACATATTGGTTTCCCCCACATAAGGATACTCCCTTTCATAGTCTCGCAAGACCTTCTTTATATTTGATATATTTTGTGATCGTAACCACATATGAATGCAATGTCATGCATGCCATGAATGCAATAATGCATATGCTAACCTTAGCTTCTCAAGCATTCCTCACCCGCTCACTTGGGGTTATAATTCATACTTAAAATCATAGTTAGTGGTGTACAACTAACCACAAGGCCATCCAAGGCTTATCAATCATATTATTCACAATATAATAACTAAGGATTTATATCATATTAATCCACACATGGGGATCAAAGAGTATACCAATAATCATACTCTAAATTTATGCTCACACCAAAAGAGTCAATCTAAATTCAATCATCAATTATGGAATCAATCTCAATCGATAGCACCCATAGAGGTAGTATATCCACACAAGGAAAACATGTAATATGCATTGATATATACATTATTTATATAAATAGAATCATGCATTTAGAAAATATACTTCTCTCCTACCTCAAGAGAAGTACTCTTCCGGGTTAGATAGTCCTGTGCCGCTAGAGTTATCAAACCCTACATTAAATAATTTTAAGACCACATCAATGAATCATTCAACATCATTTTCAATTTATGCATACAACTAACTGTATATATATATATATTTATAAGTCATATCATATTGTAACTTTCCATGGGTTCCATTCCCTTATTTTCTTAGGTTTCAAGAATTCCTTCCTTTTAACCAAAATTCATTATATTCAAAGGGGCAACAACACCAAAAATTAAGTTACCTATATATACCAATTTCACACTCAACTCCTTTAGTGGGTTTCTTCATTAATGGCTTCCAACCACCATTATTAATCATCTATCATCATTAAGGGTTATCACTCATCATTAATAGTTTACCAACTATCTTCATTAGTTATCTCTCTTCATTAATACATTCCCCAACATTATTAAATATTCATTCTACTCATATTTTACATTTCTCCTAAAATCAAGGGTTAGGGTTTCATCAAAAACCCAACAACCATCATAAATGCTTATAGTTTCCACCATTACCATGGCATTTTTGTGTACCTTTTTCAATGCACATAAATGTTCACATTAATCCCACCTTAGGGTTTGCACATTAATAGCTCTCACAACAACCCACATGTATTTAAACACTCTCCTAACCACCACAACCCATAACCTAAGGCTTTAACTCATTAAAAATGGTGAAGAACTTACCTCAAGCCAAGAAAAAAGAGTGGATCCCAAGAAAGGGGGAGAGAGCATGAAATTTAGAGGAATGGGGGGAAAGCTTCAAGTCAACACCATCTCCTTCAAGCTCAATAGAGGATTTTGAAAATGAGGGGGACGGAGATGTACAAACCTTGTCTAGGTTTTAGAGAGTGGAAAAAGATAAAGATGAATGAGGAAAATGAGAAGTGAAGAGGACCAAATGTGTTTTGCCAATGAAGAGGAATGTAACGTGAAAATAAGAGTAAAGGACGAGGTTTTTAGTTTAAAATTTAACCTATCACTAAAACTTCTCTGTTTCATAATAAACAGGATCTTCGTTCGGGCTTAATACTTTATTTAAAAATTATTCTAAATATATATTTAGATTTGTAATAACATTCTTAGCAGCCCTGACCAATGGCATCTCAGTCGGAGATACTTGGTTCGACACCCATATTTTAACCGGGTATTAGTTTTGGCTCATTCAGCTCAAATAAATTATGGACAGTCATAATAATTCCTAATTTGATCATTCCTAAACTTTTAGGATATTAATCATTTTATATATAATTATTTGTTATTTAATTCTCTTAATTAGATATTCATATAAAATTTGGGATGTTACATAGAGAATCTTTGAATTTATAAGGCACGGGTGAAAGACTTGGCACTGTTAGAGTAGAGCGCAGTCTGCCTAGCTTTGTCATTCTTCTTTTCATGGATCTTTACTTAAACGTGCTTACGAGGATGTTTTCTAAACGTTGAGATTCTTTGAGCCAGACTTGTCTAGGAACTTCCTTTAAAGAGGATTTTGGGTTCGATGATTCATAAGATGTTGGTGATAAGACAATTTTAAAGCACAAGTTATTCAGATGCCTTGGCAAGGTTTGGGAGCTTTGAGGCATATATGAAAAACAAAGATCTGATGTTCATACTTTGAGGTATGAGATAAACTTTTCTGAGCTAGGTCTGGTAAAACATTCAGATGTAAAGATCTTTTTCTTTGAAGACGAATTTCCAGACTTCAAGACTTTTCTTATTTTGGATCAAAGGGTTTATGTTGAGACTAGACTTTAAAGATTCTTTTGACACACATACTCCCTTTATCTTTTGTAATAGAATCCTTATGTTTTCATGAAACACTTAAACTCACATATTAAATAATAACACGATATAACTTTATTTAAATTAGAATCTGCAATGTTAGTTATCATCAAATCTTTAAGAGAATTCCAAGTCTTCTTGACTCTAACAGATTTGTTATCCTCCTTAACAAGTTTCTTACCTTTGAAGCTTGAACCACTTCTAGGTTTGCTTATTTAGTTTCTCTTCTTCTGCAACAGCTTGTTGATTCTTCTTGTGATAAGTGATAGCTCATGTTCACTAGAATCTTCTTTAGACTTAGACACATCTTCATCTACCTTTAAAGTCTTTGAGGGTTGAGCTTCTTCTACTATGGACTTAAGAGCCAAAGAATGTTCTTGCTTTGACTTTGAGCTTTATTCTTGAGATAAATCTCATGAGTTCTCAAAGAACTCAGAAGATCATCTAGATCCACTATGCTTAGATCTTTTACCTTATAAATAAAAATGACTTTGGGTTCCTGTTCTTTTAGTAAACTCTCAAGGATCTTGATGTTATTTTTCTTTAAAAGAGTACTCTTTTTTAAGGTCTTTCAAACCATTAACAATTGTTTGAAATATTCCAATCAACTAGTCAATAATTTCATTAATGTTCATATTAAACAACTCATATTGCTTAGTTAGCATGGTCATCTTTATTCTCTTAACCTTATTTCTAGCATCCCATATTTCTTTAATTATAGCAAAACTATAGATTTTGTTATATTCCACCTTAGACATAGCACACATAATGAGATATCTAGCTTTCTCATTTAGTTTCTAAAGCCTAAGTTGATCAGGTGCCCATTCTGCTTTAATAATTTGAATGTTTAACCTAGAGACAGGAACTAGATGATTACCAATAGTAATAATCCTCTATAAACTTCTCTGTTTGATTTTATATAACTTTCCATCCTATATTTCCAGTAGGGACAGTCTTCCATATAAAAAGTAGGAAGTCTAGTCACCTTCAGCAAGAAGTTGGTTGTTCATCATTGTTATAGGATTTTTCCTTCAAAACTATCAGGAGCTTAACTCAGAGGCTGAACTATGATACCAACTGAAGGTTCACAGGTGCGTACTAGAAGGTGAGTTGAATAGTGTGACTTTAAAAAAACTTTTTGTAAAAGTTTTTAAAAATAGCTCTTCAAACACTTGTTTGAGTTTTCTCAAAGCCTTAGTTGAAAACACAAAATTGTTTATCAAAACATATTATATACTTGTCTGAGTCTTCAAACATCTCAATCTTTAAACACCCTTCTAAGTATTTAGACACTTGTCTAAGCTTTCGTTAACTTAGTTAAAAAAAAGGTTTAATATAATGTTCAGACACTTGTCTTAGTTTTCACAAGATTTTTTATAAGACAAAAAAAAATTTAAGCTAAAAGTATTTTTGAAGAATGAGATCAATACACAAACTATTATATTGGTTCACCAAAAAACAAAAGGCTATGCCTAGTTCCTATTTATCCCAACATGAGTTTTATAGAGCAGATCTATTCAACAGTGTCCATAATACTATGATACAAGTATTCTTTCTTCACTTAGCCTCTTCAGGCTAATTTATATGAGCAAGTATTCTTTCTTAGACTTAGCCTTTCTTGGCTAACAAATAGAAGTAACTATTCTTTAAACAAGCCTCTTTAAGCTCTACAACATACAATAATATGAAAGAAAGATTTGGTTCTAAGTCTTACAAGCAAGACTCTAAGGAACTGAGCTTATGGATAATTAAACAACAGGTGCAAGATATGAAAGATAGAAAGATCTTTAAAACTATAACATCCCTGATCTTTTAGTAAAATTATGATGAGCGAAAAATATTAATAATTGTTTTAGAGATTTATTTGATATTTTTATGAATTATTAGGCAATTATAAATAATTAACTAGTGTGAAAATAAATAAATTTATTGATTGATTAATTACAAAAAGGTTAAATGAGATGAAATTAGAAGAAGGTAAAAGTTTAATTAAAACTTTCAAAGAAATTATAAAAGAAATGGGGAAAAGATAGTTTTGCCCCTGAGTCTTAAATAATAAAGATTCTTTCTCCTTCCTCATTCATTTCACGCGACTTCTTCTTCTTCTTCTTCTTCTTCTTCTTTCTCTTCTCCTCTCATTGCCAAGAGCTGCATGCTCCAAGGGAAGGCCTATTCCGCGTCAAAACTTTGAAATAACCCTATTTTTGAGATCGTGGCTTCAAGGTGAGTTTAATGGACCCTTTAAATTGAGTTGTCTCTCTCTCCCTTCATTCTCTCTCTCTAGCCAATGGCCATGCATGGTGGATGGGACTTCTGTTCCCTACTCCTTCAGTGCATAGGAGTCTAAAAATGGTCTTTAGAGCAATGAGGGTGGTATAACATTGATGGGTTTTGCGTTTCGACCTCTGTAGGTAGCAAAACAGACGTCGGAGGACCGATTAGCAAAGTGGGTGTTGAATTCGGAGGTGGAACCTTGAACCCAGCACTTAGAGGAGCAATCGGCATCAAGAACTAATCGTTGAAGCTTGGAATCGAGGTAAGGGGGTGTTCGGGTTGTAATTAATTAGAATAGGTACATATTTTGGGTCCGAGTCGTTGAACCGATTATGAACACGGTAAGAAAGATTGGATAATAGTTGCATGTGTATGTATGTATGAATGTGAATCGTATATGGTTTATGATGAGTATGTGATTAAAGTGTTTTGCATTATGATGATTCGATGTGTATGGTGGTAATGTGATGGCGGGCTTGACAAGTAGGTCGCCCATTTGATGAGTATGTGCTGTTGTTGATGGCCACTTGTGATATGATATGAGAAACGTGAATTATATATATATGATTGTGTGGTATAGGACGGCCGACGGTATGTATAGCCCCTCGTTTCCAGCTCCCATGGTTTTTGTGCCCAGTTGAGTTACCTAGTGGTCAAGTAGGACCCAGTGGTTGAGGTGGAGAGTCAAGCAGGACTCGGTGAACCAAGCAGGGTTCACAGGGTGTCAAGTAGGACCCTCAGCTGAAGGTCGATCCTTTAGTATCCGGATACTAGGCGTCAATTTTGTGTGAGAGTCAGTGGTGATAATTGATGAATTATCAGAATTGTGTAATGGTGTATGTACCTAATTATATTTTCTGAGTGTGACTTACTATATTTGCCGAGTGTGATTTGCTATATTTACCAAGTGTGATTTGCTATATTTGCCGAGTGTGATTTGCAATTTGTGGATAAAGCAGTCGGACGGAGTTTATATACACGTATTTTGTTATTTAATTTCTGTTCTAGATTAATTATGATGCCAAACACTCACCCTTGCTGTGGCTTTCTTTCAATTTAGTAACCAGTGACAGGGAAGAGGTCGGAGCCCTGGAGGTGCCCCAAGCGGAGGATTGATGCCAAGGAACCGAGGAATTATGAAATGAATTCTGTGTGTAATGTATAATAAGTTTTTGTGTATGTGATGCCATAACGTGTTGCTTGTGTGTTGAACTAATCTAGAATCGGTATGTTGATTAATGTGGACATGAATTCATGTTGCTGAAGTGGTATGGTAATGATGTTAATGTGGTCGGTGTTGATTTTTATAAGTTTGATATATATATTGGCACGGAGCCAATAGTAGATGTGAATGATAAATTGCTATGGGCAGGTTTTGTAGATAATTGTGAGTCATGACCGAGAGAACCTCTTCCGAGTGAAGAAAGGTCAGAATGTTTCTGAGTGAGGTATGACCGAGAGATCCACTTCTGAATGAAGGTTAGAATATTTCTGAGTGAGGTATGCTCGAGAGAACCTCTTCCGAGTAAAGGAAGGTTAGGATGTTTCCGAGTGAGGTATGCCCAAGAGAACCTCTTCTGAGTGAGGGTTAGGATGTTTCCGAGTGAGGCACGACTGAGAGGACCCCCTTCCGAGTGAAGGAAGGTTAAGATGTTCCCGAGTGGGATACGACTGAGAGGACCATTTCCGAGTAAGAGACTGAACTGTTAGCGAGTTTCCCTTACAGGTATCGTAATCCGCTCAGGTTTAAAATGTAGAATTTGCTCAAGTGAGTCGGAACTCGCCTAAGCGACCTTCACTGGTTTTGCTTAAGCGAATCAGGGTCTCGCTCAAGCGAGTGACCCCTGACTTTGTTTTCCTCTTCCGCTTATTCTGAATAATTCCATTTTATTATTTGATCCATTTACTATTGTTTATTATTTTGAGTGTGCTTAAGAAAAATAAATGTTGTTTTACATTAAGATCTAATTAACTATCAGTAAACGTAAAAAAAATTATTGTGAAAAATAATTAAACGGATGTAAATAAATGTAAAATTGACGTAGGACGTCACAAAAATTGTTGTTCATAACATGTTATCGTAGTATGAAAAATAGCTTGTTAAGCTCTTTCAAACTAGTTATGATTATAGTAAGAAGACTTATGTTTCTTGTAGATTTCTTAGTTTCAGCTAGTGACAATAGAAGGATAACTTCTCTTTATATAGGCCTTTAAAAAGAGGCATTGAGATAAAGAGAGAAAAAGTTAATCTACTTGAAGAGCACGCATGGCCACTTAGGATGACTAGAACCAAGCAGTTGCGGATGCAACATGGTGCTTGTTTAATCGTTTGAAGTTTTGATACTTCTGTATTTTTTTCATTTTGTTGAATGTAGACTACAAGAGATTGCAAACCTTAGCCAAGTTTCTTGAATGCTTCAAGAGGATGTTATCTTTATAGACACGTTGTTGCAATGGCTAGAAACTTTATCTGAACTTCAGAACCTTGACTTGATATGACTTAGAATTATTCTTCATCTTTCTGATATTGTATATCTAAGAGAATATATTTTTCAGATGATCATCAGTCAGATAACCAATTTGTTTCTTTGGCTTTAGAAAACTTGAAAAGCCATGATTAGAACTTCAAATATTTTATTGTTTACATGATAAATCAAAATAATTGATGGAACCATAGAACCTCATATATTCCTTCATAAACTTAATAGGATTGCGATTGAATAATAGAACATGAGCATGGTGATACTAGAATAGGTAGTAAGGGATCTAGGGGAAGTAATATTTCTGGTTACATGGCTAATTTTATTGCAAATATGGAATCCATGAAAAGATATTTGGATAGATTAAACCGAATTAGGATAAGAAGGAAATGAGTGAATAAAATAAAAAAGAATAGGAGAAGAGGCATCAGAGGGAAAAAAGGTATGAGAAAAGGCATGATATGATGGATTTTAGGATTAAAAAGGTTAAATTAGAAGTTGTTAAATTTCAAGGGAAAGATAACATGGATGCTTACTTGGAGTGGGAAATGAAAGTTGAGCAACTTTTTATTTGCTAGAACTTTGAGGATGAAAAGAAAGTGAAAATTGTCATTCTTGGTTTCTAAGATTATGCCTTGTTTTAGTGGAATCAACATAATGATATTAAGGAAGTAGGATTGCCAACATTGGAGGATTGGGAAAAGATGTTTGGGGAACACAAGTTTGATCAAGGGAATATGGAATGGAAGAAAAGGCTCTAGGTGGATTTAGAAGTCTTTGTGTGAGATGTATGCGGTGAAAGTCGCACGTACAATAATGGGGGTTTACATCTATACATCTAGTGTGGTGGTTGGGCTTCCCCGCCCTATTTATTTCATGATCTATGGCCATTATAAGGGAAAAATATGTTCTAAGGTACTATGGTCGTGAACTCCTTAGTAAGCTTCAAAGGCTTACTCAAGGATCTAAGAATGTTAAAGAGTATAGAAAAGAGACAAAGTTATGTCTTATAAGAGATCATGCTTAAGATGAGGCAAGGGTCACCGTGGCTAGGTTCCTAGGAGGTTTAAATAAAGAAATTTGTGATGTAGTTGAATTACTACCTTATATGGGTTTGGATGAGTTAATCCAACAGGCCATAAATATTGGTGTATGCACTACGAGTCATTAATATGTCAATTTTAAGTTATCAATAAAATAAGTATTTTCAGTTTTAAGATTGTTTTAAAACTATTTATCCCTAGAATAATACGTCATATGAGAATTATTCCTAAAATGTCCCTAATTAAGTATTTACATGGGGACATGTAAATACATTAAGACTAATGTATGAATGTACTGATGATTTGATCTCACAGATCATGGATATAGATGATATCAAATCTTCACACGGGTACACATTAAGAGTAATGTTGTACTGGACAGACCCATCATGAGAACGTTGCATGGATCGTTACATGAGTGTCATAAACGGTTCTCAATATGATAATGGTATATAGTCCTTCGACCTAAAGTCATTACGATTCCTACATAAGGAGTTTGTTGTTTTAATACAATCAAACGTTATCTGTAATAAGATGACCATAAGGATTATGATTAGGCAATTAACAAATTATGTAGAGGGATGTAAGTGATGTAAATGGGATTTATCTCTTCTATGTGACAGGAGTGGTAATGAGACTAGCAAAATGCATGGCCATGCTAAGAAGAATAAATATTAGATATTTATTCTGTAAAGTCTACTCTAGTATCAAGTAAAATGAATTGGGCCACACAAGGATGACAATGATCATGCCTTGGGTCTAATTAGATATTGTGACAAAAGGAATAAATATATAAAATATTTATCACTTATTGGTCATGTCGATGATAAATAATATTCGGGCATAATGATGTATTGCTAGATGCGCTCTTATTTTATATTAATAATAAAATAGTTTATTATTAATATAACCAGATATTTTACCTATAGGGTCACACACTTAGAGTAAGCTCACCTGAGGATAGTTTTATTTTAGTTGGACTAAAAATAACACTATTAGGCCTAACTCATTTAGAATGAGTCAGGAGCCCAATGTTTAATGAGAGCTCATTAGGTTAAGACCTAAACCCATATATAGAGCATGAGATGCTCAAAGGCTGCTGCTCAAATTAGGATTACTCTCTAAACTTCCGTACTAGTATTCGGAAATTTAGTTTCTGGTGGGAGTGCTCATGTTGACTCCTAGAGACAGAGCTAAAATTGCTTTGATTGAGGAACTCATTTTGCGTCTATAAAAGGTAAACTCTAAAACAAAAAATTTTAATTTTATATGTAATGCCTTGAAACATTCATTTTTGCAATTTGTTTTGGGAATCCTTTGTGTTTCTACTGTTTGACCCTAGGGATTCCCTAACAATAAAGGTAGAACAACAACTAAAAAGAAAATACTCTTATAAGAGATATACATCATCATCTTCTTATCCCAATACTTCATCCAAGTGGAAGAATAACAAATAAAAGGGAAAAGAGAAGGGTCAACATACGTCTACCTTAACCTTCAAAGGTAAAGATGGTAAAAATTTTAACTCTATTTAAGCATCTAATTCTAAGTCCATTGCTACTTTTTCTTCTAGTGATAATACTTCTTTTACTAAATGTTTTAAATGATTGGGAATGGATTATATTGCATCTCAATCCTCCACAAAGAAAAAGATGATTTGTAAAAGGGTTAGTTTTTATTCTAGTAAAGAAGATAAATTACCCTATTCTCCTTTTTCTTCCAGTGAATGTAAGACTATATATAGTGAAGAGGATGCATGTGGTATTGAGGGTGACTTTTTTACTATGAGGAGGCTTTTAGGAAGCCATGTGAGAGACTTGGATGAGTCTTAAAGAGATAACATCTTCCACACTAGATGTTATATGAAGGGAAAACTTTACTCCTTAATTATGGATGAGAAAAGTTGTACTAATTATGCCAGTGTGAGGGTAGTGCAAAAGCTCAACCTCACTACTATCGCTGCACCCTAAGCCATGCAAGCTTCAATGGATTAATGAAAAAGGGTGAGATGGTTGTGAATAAACAAGTGTTGTTTTCTCTATTGGTAATTATATTGATACGTATTATGTGATGTTGTTCCCATAGAGGTCGGTCATATATTGTTAGGTAGGTCATGACAATTTGATAATCATCACTTACATGATGGTACTACTAACAAAATTTCTTTTGTCCATAATTCAAAGAAATTTTGTTTAGTTCCTTTAACCCTTAAATAAGTGATAGAGGACTAAAAAAAGATGAAAATGAAGAGGGACAAAGAAGTGTAGGTGCTGCCCAAGAGCAATAAGGGCCAAAAGCTTGAGAAAAACAAAATAGGAAGAATAAAGGAGAAAAACATGGTCGAGAGCTAACTTTGAGATTCAAGAAGAAAATGGTAATTGGTCTTAAAAAGGGAAAGTGAGGCAAAGAAAGCTTACCTCATTAAGAAATCTTTAAGCTTGCACTCTTGTATAACTAATTCACTTACTTTAATTTGGTTACTAATGTTTATCCTTTTACTACTGTGTATTTTTGTTTTGTAGGGTTTGAAGGAGACTTAAAGAAACTACTAAATTACAATGAACTCTCTTTGGATCCTATTGACTTCATTCCTTGTAAGGGAGTGGGAGAGGAATGGACTCTAATTTGTGGTGTCTAATTATTGTGTCTTTTGTATATTTTGTTTTAGTGTTTAATTCTTTTAGGATTAAAGCGTGTTTTTATTGTTTTGGATTTTATTATCCATCTGATAGATATTTTGCTTTAGTGGTTGTTTCTTAGGATTTTAGGAAAAAAATTTCATGTGATTCTAGTTTTGATACTTTGTACTCTTTGGATCTTTCTTTGGACTTTTTGGAACATTATGATTTTTGCTTTTATAGTTTTGATGGTATGATTGCTTACATAGATAGGCTTTCATTTCATGATGAGATTGTTAGGGAGCTTAGTTTCTTGAAGCATGATATTGTGCCTCACATGGATAGTTTTGATGTATATACTATTTGTGAGGTATCCTTAGAGAAATCCTTGTATAAGCATGAGATACTCGTTAGAGTATATGTGCAGACTAGATTTCATGATAATGATGATTTGAGCATAAGCTATAAAGTGTTATTATTTCAATTCACTAGGCCATGTCTAATTTACAGAGTCTTACGTGTGCATTCCCAAAGCCGTCATTACTTATAGAATAAGAACATATATGACTATCATATACAAATTAAGAAGGGATAGAATATCCTCATGTGTATATGCATAACAACCAGCCAGATCAAAAACTAACCTTTTGAAGCCAAATGGTTTTAAGAAAATGACATGTATACATATTATAACATCCCTTCTGATATTATTTCTTTTCAACTTGATATTATCCAATTTACAAGAAATTTTTTGCTTTTATTAATTAGTTACAACTATTTAGACTTAAAAAGAAATAGAGACAGACCTACACATAGAGCCAACAATAGCATGGAGTCCGGGACAACAGACTCAAGCTAGAAAATAGAGACAGACTTAAACTAGAGAGGCAGCAACAGAATTGGACTCGCACAGTCATAGACCTAAAATAAATCAATAATAGCATACTCAAAAATAGGAGTTGCGAAAATATCATAATCACGTATAGCTGACTCAAATTAAAGCATAGTTAGATTCTTAGATAGTAGAAATAGACCTAGGTATATATATGTAACCAGATCAGACTGAAATATAGAAACAGTAGCCAGACTCATAGAGTTAGAAACTACAAGCTTAATAGTAGTAATAACAGACTTAGCCCATATGCCACTGTAGCAAGTCCATATAAAAACACATTAGCAGACCCAACTATAGAGTCAACAGACTCGTACAGTCAGAAGTAACAAATTCAAATTAGCAAGCAGGAACAGTAAACTCACACCCGTATACTAAAGGGCCACTAGACTCATGGCAGAACAACCACAACAAACTTAGCTATAGAATTCACAGACTGAAGACAAAAACAGTCACACAAGAGACTTAAAAGAACTACAACTACAACAAACTTATTCCATAAAACAACGGATCTAAAATACACACAGCTATAAAAGATTCATGAGCAACAACAGACTTGCAATGATAGAAACATAACTCGTGTACATACTAGCAACAAACTAAACCATAAGTAATCACAACAGACTTAATATATGTAAGCAGCTTCAACATACTCATGGTGAGACAAACTCAACCATCAGTAATCACAACAGACTCAACATATATATAAGCAGTTGCAACATACTTATGGTGACAGGAGTAGAGACTCAAGTAAAATCAATTACAATAGATAATGTATGTATCAACTGTAACAGACTTATGGTTACAAACCTAGCAAACTTGAATTGTAGAACAACACTAAACTTAACAGTAATTATACTGCCAAAAGCAACAAACTTTTTAGTATTTCTATTGTAAACGTCAACAGACTTATTAGTAATCCTGTCAAAAACAACAGACTCACATATTATTTACTTAATTATTATTAATTCATCAATTCCATCATTATTATTAAACTAACCACAATATGGCTTAATGCCATTCAACATCCAGACTTAAATACACAGACTTAGACACTTAATAATGCAATCACCTATAACATGCCCAGACTCAACACACACATAAACACGTAATTGTATATAATATACTTCATGGCTTAGTCCAGTACACTCAATTCACCATATTCAGTATTAAACCTTCATTATCACATCATAGCTAAATTAAGAATTCAAGAAAACATACTAGAAATACAAAATTCATCAACAATTATATTACAAACACATAGCCTTCACTCTCTTCCTTGGCATTAGCTTCTCACTTGGCGCTTCCCTCTGGGGTATCCATGATCTCTTTGTCATTGGTCAATAAAAATTTGACAACAACAAAGGTGGATGCTGGAAATCATTAGTTAATATAGAACTTAATATATATAAGTGAAAAAGATATAACATAACCTTATATATTCATTTACTCTCCCTCAAATCTCTTTACTCTTTCAATCAGAATAATCCAATAAATACCACTGTTCAGCATATATATTCAATCATCAATGACACTAGTCATACAAAATCACCACCAACCACTCGGGCTATCCATAAACTCATGCATACCAATATAGTTCCATTTAATTTCAAATACACCATTAAATCAATAATCATCACATTCATCATACATTATTAAATGTAAATGATGCAAATCACGACTAACTCTTATCCAAATACATTAGACTCGCTAGTATTTGAATACTAAAAGGATCAACCTCCAACTAGGGGTTGTCGCGACCGGGATCGCGGCGGTACGGCCGACCCTCAAAACGATGATTTTTTTTTGGTTCGAAAAGAAAAAAAAACAGGGAGTCGCCACCAATATTTTTTAAGATAAAATACTGGGAAAACCTTTTGTTAAAGCATTGGTTATAAAAATGAAATTCCTCGTTCGGGAGTCTAATTACAGGTGAGGAAGGTATTAGCACCTCACAACTGTCCGTTATAAAAACGGTTACCTCAATATGATAGCGCGCATTATAATTAGGCCAATAATTTTTTAACTTCTTCGTGAAAAGAAAATATACGAGATGACAAAATATACAAAAATAAACACGGAATACTTACATGAGATTAACAGGACGTCTCGCCCAAATTAAACTCGCTCCACCTTTTTTAAGAAAAAGATATTATATATAAAAAATGAGATTAACAGGACGTCTCGTCCAAATTAAACTCGCTCCTCCTTTTTTTTAAAATAAAAAATAAATAAATAAATAAATAAATAAAAAGTAATAAAAATTGCAATAATAATAACAATAATAATAATTATTACACCTTTTATACTAGTCTGAATAGAATGTGTGAAGCACTTATTTTTATTAATATTTATCAATCAATAGATATTAATTGATAATTGAAAAGGGAGACAAAGTCATTGAAGAGCAATTAAATCAACAGAAAATAAATAAATACAAGTACTAAAAAAATGAGGGAGAAGAGTGGGACCGGTGTAATGTAGGAGGAGGTGGGCGGTGTGACGAGGGAAAGAGAGAGAAAGAGAACTGGGTGGTGTTTTGGATTTAAGGAAGCTGGGCGGTGTGGTGTGAAGGGAAGGACGGTGTGGAGGTTTAAGAGAGGGACAGCGTTGGGTGAGGAGTGAGGGGAGTGTTGGTAAGGATTCTGAGGGGTGTTGGACGGTATAGAGAGGGACGGTGTTGAGAGGGGGACGGTATGGATGAGAGGAGAGAGGGACAGCATTTGGGAGGAGTGAGTGAGGACGGTGTTGGTGAGGATTCTGAGGGGTGTTGGGCGGTATGGAGAGGGACGGTGTTGAGAGGGGAACAGTGTGGATGAGAGGAGAGAGGGACAGCGTTTGGGAGGAGTGAGTGAGGACAGTTGTGAGGAGATAGGGACGGTGTGGGTTTTAGGAGGAGCTGGGCGATGTGAGGGAGAGCAGGACGGTGTGAAGAAGAAAAGGGACGAGTGAGAGAGGGCAGTAGTGAGAGAGTGGAAGACGGTGTGGAGAGGATGAGGGACGATGTTGAGTTTGAGGGAGGCTGGGCCGAATGAAGAGAGGAAGAAGGACGAGTGAGAGAGAAGACAGTTTTGAGAGAGGATTTGAGGGGCTGGTTTTAGAGGAGAGTGAGGGCGGTGTGATGCAGGAGGAGAAGGAGGGAGTGTACGGGTTTAAGGGGAGTGTGTTGGGTGAGGTGTAGAGAGAGAGAGGGGACAGTGTGGTGTAGGAAGGGAGGGACGGTGTAAAGAGAGTGAGGGGCTTTGTGTTGGTGGAGGAGAAGGAGGGTACGGTGTGGAGAAGAAGGAAGTTGGGACAGTGGAGAGAGGAAGAGGGACGTTGGAGTGAAAGGAGAGGGCTGTATGGTTTTTGAGGAGAGGGACAGTGGAGTTTTTTTTAAAGCTCTGTTTCTTCTACCTAAAGAAAATGCTTCCTCCTCCTCCGTTTTTTTCTTCAGTTCTCTCCTCCCCTATTTATAGAAGTGGGGAGCCTTGTCAATCAGTGGCAAGTGGGCTTTTTTATTAATTTTTTTGTGCCAGCCGCCCCACAATCACAACTTGCAGACAGCCTGGATGATGACAGCTATAGGGAACGGTGGAGAGACAGCCTGGATGTTGTCAGCCGCCCCTTCATAAGTCAAAGATCCACTTGGATAGTGGAAATCCAAGTCAACAAGGACCTTCGGTGGAAATATGGGTCGGTTTTCACCTTCTCTCCAAAATCCGAGTGGAAAAGGTGCCTTTTGTGCACAAGACCGAGTGGAAAAGTTCCCTTTTATACACAAGAGTGAGTGGAAAAATTTGCTTTTTGTACACAAGACCGAGTGAAATCCAGTCGGTGTTGAGGTTGTGAAGAGAGCTGGACGTATTATTGAAACATTCAATCGGAACCGAGTAAAGAATGACTCGGAACTGATTGAAAAGTGATTCACCCGGTACTGATTAAAAAGTGGCTCGGTACTGACTAAAGATCGGCTCACTCGGTGCTGACTGAAAAGGACTCAGTTCTGATTGAAGAGGGCTCACTCGGTATTCATCCACAGAGAGTCAATCCGAATGGAGTCGATGGTGTTCATACACAAAAGACCAAGTGGAATCACTCTGCTCATATAAAAGACCGAGTGGGAATTAATCCGAGAAGAATAAATGCCCTCATAGGGAAGGTCGAGTGAAAGCTGGAATCCACAAGTCGGATTTGACCTCTGTCACTCGGTGTGGGATTGAATTGGCAGCTCATTGACTCAGAAATGGTTTTCCGAGAAGCATTACTCAGGACTTTTGTTGCTTTTACTCGGTGTTGATTGGCCCGAACGTATCACTGTTTAAAGCACTCAATCGGAGTTACTTCAATTGGAGGGGCTTTATTTGGCAGTACTTCTCTTTGAAGTATTCACTCGGTCTCTCTGCTTGATTCAGTCAGGAGCTTCTGGAAGTCCTTTTTACTTGATTCAATCGGAACTTCAAAAATATTCTGCTCGGCTGTTGTGGTTTGAGGGGATGAGTGAAGAGTGACTCTGATTAAAACATTTAATCAGAACCGACTGAAGAGAGACTCGGAACCGATTCTTGCCCTATTGAGAAGTGTTCATTCAAATGATGCACTCGGACACCTTCACTCGGAAGTTCGAGTTGATTTTTACTAGGAATTGGCTTCAGTCGTCAATCAACTCACTCAAAATCGGATATACCTTTCACTCAGAATTTTGAATTTCAAGATTCTGGAGATTCCTTTTCTTTGCCCAAAATGCCATCTGTTCTGAATAAAACCACTCGGAGATCTCTTTATAAACGTGTTCATTTCAATGACTTTTTCTGCTCAGAATCAAATCACTCGGGAGTCGGCCTCATACTCAAATCACTCGGGAGTTGGGCTCGGAATGGTTTCAATCAGTACCTCCTAAAATGTCTCACCCGGCTTCTAAAAACGAACCATTCGGAAAGATCTGTGGGAGTCATTCAGTCGACTCTTTCTTCACTCCACCCGTACACATTCATTCGGAAACCCGACTGGCTTCTCACTCGGAATTGCCTTCGGTCGTCAATCATTCCATTCGGTTGTTTTCACTCGGGAATCATCCTTAGGAATAGTTTCACTCGTCAATCAACAGTTCAGATGCATTCACTTGGAGTTGGTCTTATTTTCCAATCGGGATGGTTTCACTTGTCATCCATCATTTGGATGCATTCACTCGGAACCGACCCTACGGATGCATTCACTCGGAACTGACCCTATTCACTAAGATGTGTTCATTCGGAGTCAGTTTTGTTCTCAATCAGCCCTCGGATATACTCATTCGGGAGTCAGATTTGTTTTTACTCAAAACAGCTTCAGTCGGAGATTATTCACTCGGATATACTTTCCTTGGAATCTCACTTGGGCTTAGTTTGAAACATTGAGAGAGTCTACCCAAGGTGATTCGCTTGGAAATATCCCTGCCCAAAAAAACATTCATTCAAAGTCAGAGTCTCCACTCGGAGGTACTTCAGTCAGGAATTCAACACTCGGGTGCATCTTTGCCTGAGAGGCTTCAATCTGGATTTCACCACTCGGATGTATCTTTGCTTGAGAGGTATTTCCCTCGGACTCAAACCATTCAAAAATTCCCTATTCGCAGACATCTCACTCGGAAATGATCATTCGGACATATAGAAATTGAGTCTCTGTCCAAAAAGATACTCACTCAGTCTGAGACTTTCCTTCATTCAGAGTAGTTCCTTTTGAAGCCCACTCGGAAATGATCATTCAGATATAAGGAAGTCTTTACTCTGTTAGGAAGTAACCTTCTCGGAAGCAGTCCACTCAGAAACTGTCAGTCGGAGACATTCCACTCGAAATTTCACTCGGTAACGGCTGACTCGGATATCTCACTCGGTAACAGCTATTTTCACTCGGAAATAGCCATTTTTCACTCAGAAATCATCATTCTGAGTGATTCCACTCGGCAAATCATTCAGAGATGAAGTCCAGTCCTCTCAGAATTCTTTCCACTTGGATCGGACCGAAAGAGGTGTTCATAGATGCCCCTCTTTACTTCTTTTTCACAAGAGAAACACGAAGTTTTCGTGTTTTTTTGAAGTGAAAAGGAAGTAAAGATATGAACACCGATGTAGGGGTGAGGTGGGTCCTCTTGATCGTTATGGCGTCTGACGGTGTTGGCCGTCTCGAGTTGTTGTGACCTTTTCCTCTTTAAACACGAGCATTTTCCACATCTGTCTCTCTCTTTTTCTTTTTCTTCTTCTTCCTTTTTTTTTTGTTTTTGTTTTTGTTTTTTTTTTTTTGAGTTCTGAATGGACCGGGAAGAAATGTCTTTCAGTTTACAGGAGGTGAGAAGATCGGGATTGACTCCCGGTAGACTGGAAGGTAAAGGTTGCCTTCATAGGCGACTGGAAAGTAAAGGGTGCCTGCATAGGCGAATGGAAAGTAAAGGGTGCCTGCATAGGCGAATGGAAAGTAAAGGGTGCCTGAATAGGCGAATGGAAAGTAAAGGGTGCCTGAATAGGCGAACGGAAAGTAAAGGGTGCCTGAATAGGCGAACGGAAAGTAAAGGGTGCCTGAATAGGCGAACGGAAAGTAAAGGGTGCCTGAATAGGCGGATGGAAAGTAAAGGGTGCCTGAATAGGCGAATGGAAAGTAAAGGGTGCCTGAATAGGCGAACAGAAAGTAAAGGGTGCCTGAATAGGCGAACGGAAAGTAAAGGGTGCCTGAATAGGCAAATGGAAAGTAAAGGGTGCCTGCATAGGCGAATGGAAAGTAAAGGGTGCCTGAATAGGCAAATGGAAAGTAAAGGGTGTGGGGTTGACCCTCGGTTGATAGGAAATGCAAAGATTGGAAGAGCTAACAGGACGTCTTGTCTGAATTAACTCACTAGACCTAAAGGCTCATGGCAATGCCCCAGCTTGACATGACTGAAGGTTCTTGGGGAATTGCTCCTTGAATGAGAGAGAGTGATCCTGGGGTGATGCCCCAGTTTGTCATGATTTAAAGGAATCTTGGGGAACTGCTCCTTGACTAAAACAGAAGAAATCCTGGGGTGATGCCCTAGTTTGAGATGGTTTGAAGAAGCCTTGGGGAACTGCCCCTTGGCGGAAAGAAAATGGACCAGGGGTGATGCCCCGGTTTGACATGACTGAAGGTTGTTGGGGAACTACCCCTTGAATGAACAAAAGAAATCTGGGGAGATACCCCAGTTTGAGTTGTTTAAGAAGTGTAATTTTACTGGGGAAGGATTTGGTGATTCGGGGTACTGTCTCTTTGGGTGAAAGAGAATGAACCTGGGGTGATGCCCCAGTTTGAAGTATCTGCCTCGAAACCTTGGGGAACTGCCCCTTAAGCAATAAGAAATGATCCTGGGGTGATGCCCCAGTTTGATTTATTTGGGAAGTGTAATTCCACTGGAGAAGGATTGATGACTAAGGGCATTGCCCCTTGATCGGTAAGGGAAAATCTGGGGCCCACCTGGTATGTGTGGATTCACTAAAAGAAGTGTGCTGGGGCTCTTTTGGGGAGAGTTCTTCTAAGCCTGATTAGAAAAATGTTCTTATTAGGGGGAAGAAGATGATCTGAATTTTTGGCTCACCGGGAAAGAGTTTGGTGATCCTGCTGAGGGAGAGAATTTTTGCTAGAAACAATCTTTGGGCTTGGGAAGGGACACACTAGACTGTCAGAATGTATCAGGTAGATTCCTTGGAAGGGAGTTTGAAGAAGTGTCAGCTTTGGCAGTTGAGAAGAAGACTTCAAGAAGTGCCAACTTTGGCGATCTAAGGAAGGAGTTCTGAGAAGTGCCAACTTTGGCGGTTGAAGAAGAGATTTTGAAAAATGCCAACTTTGGCGATTTGGGGAAAGAATTCTGAGAAGCGCCAACTTTGGTAGTTGAAGAAGAGATTTTGAGCAGTACCAACCTTGGCAATTCAAGGAAAGGATTCTGAAGAGTGCCAGCTCTGGCGATTAAGGAGAAGACTTTGAGAGGTGCCAGCTTTGGCAGTTTGAGGAAGAGATTTTGAAAAATGCCAACTTTGGCGATTTGGGGAAAGAATTCTGAGAAGCACCAACTTTGGCGATTTGAGGAAAGAATTCTGAGAAGTGCCAACTTTGGCAATTTGAGGAAGGGACTTGAAGGACTTGATTGAGGTGTCAATACTTGACATAACTGTCTGTTATAATAACCTGCAGAAAAAAGGTTAGTAGTGCAAAGTAAAATTCAAAAACAGGGTAGGTCCTGTGAAATTGCGACCCTTAGGATAACTCATGGATAGAGGAGAATGAAAGAGGCGATCATAGCTTTGAAGCACGTGCCTGGCTGAGTCTTCGTGATGATTATCTAAGATGAGGTCGAGTAGTGGGAGCGTCTTGTTCCTCACGACTTTAAATGTTCACCATTCTTTCATTTTACTTTTATAAAAACACAATGTTTTATCAGATCAATGCAATTCATAACACGTATCGAAAAAAGGATAAATTTTATTCATGTATGTCAAACAGAACACAGAGAATGGACAACGGGGAAATAGATGGGATGAAATAAAGTTACATAGGACAGGTCAAGGTCAGGGGAAACAGGGAAGGTTCAAGGATCCTCCAGTGAATTCCTGAGACTAGTGAGAACCTTAATCCCACATCACAACCTCAAGTACATCATTCAACTCTGCTTTTGAGAGGGTAGTTTGACCATGATCCACAAGCCTCAGTTTGCACGTTTTGCATTGGGAACTTTAGTTACTCTGCCGAAATCTTGACCCTAATTTTTACCTGAGCCGCCTTTTCAGGTTTTCAACCCACCAGGTTGCTCTAACTTTTGCCTAGGCCGCCCTTTCAGGTTTTCAGCCTAGCGAGCTTTTCATTTTCTTTATAATGTGTTTTTCTCTTCTTGTTCATTTTTGGCTCAATCTTTTATAGTAAAAAGTTGAAACTGATCACACTCCAATTAAGTCTGCCTATCCTTTTCCACATTTAGTTTGATCCTTTGGGGAGCTGATGTCACTTCAAATAGGAGACTCTACTCCTATGCCATGTACCCAAGGAAATATTGGTGAGTCTTTTTGGCATCGATGAGAGGGAATTACTTTGAGTTATCATTTTATTTTATTTTATTTTGTTTTTTTTCTTCTTTTTTTGTTTTGTTTTTTCTTTTTTCCTTTTTTTCTTTTTTTTTGTTTTTTTTCTAATCCCCTTAATGACGCAACGACTCAATCTGACAGACTATTTCCTTGGCTACATGGGCATGAGGAATGGCGCACTCTTTAGGGTTGAGGTGTTGATGATGACAAGAATACAAGTTCTTGGCCTATCGACATTCATTCCCCAATACAGAAAATGACAGCTTGCTTGATGACCTGGACGTAACCAGCTTTCCCCACTTGGTATATGCATTAGACCTCAAGCTTGATTCTATTTTTAAATTTTTATTTTTCTTTTCATTTATTTTTTTTTGTTTTGTTTTTTTTATTTTTTTATTTTTTTTCGGCAAAGTCTCCCTCAATTGCCTCTATCTATGTTGGTGACTGTTGAAGTTTCCTTAAATGACTGGCCTACCACTTGTCCAATTTGGGACTTGGCCATGTTGTCATTCCATAGATTCCCGCAAAATGCCTCCTGGTATGTTGCCCCTGTGATTCCTTCAGTTGTTCTTGACTTAGGGGTATTCTTTAACCTCTTGTTCTAACAATCTTGTTAACTTGTGTGATGGCTCACAGGTTTCCCTACCTTCTTCGTCGGCATAGTCGACTGGGTGATCGAAATCGTGAAACGGGATTGTGATTTCACTAGTCTCAAGAGGATCATTTTCGGATCTGCAATTTAGCGCATTATGGTAAAAAATAAAAAGAGGAACAAGCAAGTAAAGAAAATGAATCAAAGCAAGGATAAAGGGATGAAAATTTTTTTTTGAATTTTGATACGCATTTATTGATTGACTGGTAAAACAAGTTTTTTTTCGCCCTTATTACATGAAAAGTCCCAAAGCCTTAGGCATAGCAGAGGGATAATCAAGACATTAAGGCAATGATAAATTATTTTGGTGAATCATTTAAGAATCGTAGGGAGTTCGACAGCCTCCCAATTACTGAACTCTTGGCCCGGCGGGGAAACAATCAGTATTACCATCAGAACTATCTTCAATATCGGCCACCACGGCATTAACTTCTGAACCTCCATGATTGGGCAGGGGATTTGTGGTCACGTTAGGGCTTTCTTCTTGAAAATTAATCCAATCGACTTTGATCAAATCTCTCACTTTATATTTCAAAGCCATGCAATTTTCTGTGGGATGCCCTGGTGCCCCAGCATGATAATCACAATGAGCGTTTGGGTCATACCCCCTTGGGTAAGGAGGTTGCAATGGCCTCATGGGGGATGGAGCTACCAGACCTTTCTGAATGAGGATTGGAAAAAGTTCGGTATATGTTATGGGAATTGGATCAAACTGCACAGGGGTGCGCTCATTGTTGGGATTCCTTGTGTTCTGATTATGATTGGGTGGTCGAGTCACTTGCTGCGGGTGATGGTATGTCATGGGTTGCGACATTGGCGCTCTTACCATTGGTGGACGGAAGTGGGGAGTATAAGCTGTCGGGCCCTGAGTGGCGGCGGCCACATAAGGATTGGGAGCTTGAATCATGGTAGGGGCGAATGGTCTCGGCGGGGCCGTCTTTTGATTAGAAGAGATGGAATTAGTTTCTCCATCCCTTCTCCCAGGCGTCGGCTTTCTTGTCATGCTTGTCCCAGATGAGCCTTGAGTGATCTTTCCCGTTCGTATTTCGCTTTCCACCCTTTCCCCAATAGTCACGATGTCGGAGAAGTTGGATGAAACACTACCAATCATCTTGTCGTAGAAAGGTGATGGGAGTGTGTCGATAAACATCACGACTATCTCTTTTTCTAACAATGGGGGGTCCACTTGTGCCGCTGTCTCTCTCCAGCGTTGGGCATACTCTTTAAACGTTTTACTGTCCTTTTTCAACATATTCTGTAACTGAACCCTGTTGGGTGCCATATCCATGTTATACTTGTATTGTCTAAGGAAGGCATCTGCCAGGTCCTTCCAACAACGAATATGATTCCGCTCAAGGTGAGCATACCAGGTAAGAGCGGCCCCTGCCAGACTATCTTGGAAGCAATGGATCAACAATTAGTCGTTAGAAGAGTAAGATGCCATCTTTCGACAGTACATCGTGAGATGGTTCTTTGGACAAGTCATTCCCCGATACTTGTCAAAGTCTGGCATCTTGAATTTGGGCGGGAGGACAACATCTGTGACTAGGCATAGTTTAGAAGCATCTATCAGTCCAAAACCTCCGGCGCCTTCCATCATTCTCAAACGCTCCTCTAAGATTTCTATCTTTTCCTTTTGGGGAGCTGCGACCGTGCTATGACCGGCTACCGGGTTCATCATGCAAGTTGTATCTTAGAGATTGGCCATATAAGGGGTTGTGTATCCGTATGGATAGCCGAGTGGTTGGTTGAATGGAGGCAACGCATGAGACTGGTTCATTAGGCCTGTATTTGGTGAGGGACCTTGGGGTTGGGCCATAGTTTGTACGACATAAGTTGGCTGGGTCACCTGGGCTTGTGTGTTTTGGGTTTGTGCGTTGTAGGTTGGCTGGGCCATCAGGGCTTGTGTGTTTTGGGTTTGGTAGGCTTGTGGGTCATGGGCTTGCGTGTTTTGGGTTTGTTGGAGTGTTGGCATGTTTGGCTGAGTGGGGTATGAAGTGTGAGGATTCATCGCTTGCTGGTCATGGGCGTCTTGTTGGTTAGCGAGCGGGGGATAGTACCCCGGTGGTAGGCCATAAAGTGGAAAAGGTACTGGGTTGCCGTCAGGACCAACAAATGTATGCTGTTGTGCATAAGACTGGCCGTAAGGTGGTTGGGTATCAATGGCAGGATTAGGTCTTCCGACATGAATGGTGAGAGGGGGTGCTGTTGTGTTAGGTAGTTGGGTTCTTGCTGGGTCAGAACCAAGGGGGGGTGGTGCGGTGGCAGGCTGCTGTTGGGCGTCCTCAACACCCGCAGAGGAGCCTCCTTCTGTGAGTTTCTTTTCTAAAAGTTTAGTTAACTCTGCCACTCGCTCTTTCAGCTGATCGAACTCAGTTCTAAAGTCTCCATCAACAGCTTCTGCCTCAGCCATGAGTTTCCTTTGAAGTCGGGTTTGGTAAGGATGCCTACCCGTGACGTCAG
Organism: Clitoria ternatea; assembly: GCA_037962975.1. Lineage (NCBI taxonomy): Eukaryota > Viridiplantae > Streptophyta > Magnoliopsida > Fabales > Fabaceae > Clitoria > Clitoria ternatea. The sequence goes on from CM075669.1 coordinate 188,350,052, forward strand.
TGTTTCTTTTTCTTAAAAAAAAAGCAAAGAAATGTTAGGTGGAAATAGAAAGAAGGAGAATGTCATGGGAAGCAATCACAGGCTTTGGCGAGTATCCTTTGACCATTCCTTAGAACTTATCGTTCAAAAGTACTAGGTATGGTAAACATGGAAATTAATACGGGATAGTTGTGAAGACAGAAAAATCCTTCATTTTGAAGCGAGAGTCTCAAGCTCAAACATTTTCCTTGGGCAACCATGGCTCTCATCCTATAAGTTTAATCCCATGTTAATTTCTATGTCTACCCAAAGGGTATTCGTTAAGCTCTGAATAACTTCCGGCAACAATAGAGAGAAAGAGCTGTCAGAAATTGACGTGTTTTACAAATCGATACTCCCCTAGTAACTTTCTTGAAAACATTTTTGTATTTAGGGGGGTTACGATTTGACAAAACTTGTGTCAAATCGAGGATCATGTGAGCTATGGATTTTCTGATCATCGTCAATACAAAAAAAAAAGAATTTATTTTTTTATTTTTTTATTTTTTTGTTTTTTTTGTTTTTTTTTTCTTTGTTTTTTTTTATTATTCGAATGGTCCGTAACTCAAGGCCCAAAGACTTAAACAAATATGCATAAAAGGAAAGGACTACTTGCCCGTTAAAGGATCATTAGTTAAAAGTATGTCATTCTTGAAAAAAGTAATCCACTAAACGGGCAAGTGGTTCCCTAATTTGGATCAGAAGGGAAAGTGAGAATGAGAAAAGGTAGAAGTAAAGTTTTGCCCCTTTTGTGCCTTAAGGTGGGTTTTTCTGAAGGTCTCCTAATGGTTCTAAGGTTTGTCTATCAGTGATATCTCGCATTAGGTGGCTTATTCTAAAACTTCTAAAGGTCACTAGAGCCAAGATCCTACTCATGATGTTGACCACAACAGTAGGAAGTCTACTAGGTGTGGGCACCATGAATAAGTGGAACTCTAGCTGAGATTCTCACGGTAACCAGACAGGAAGTACATCCCAAATGGCTCCGCTATCAACCTCCCATAATCTTAAGTTTTATTTGGGCCCGGGTATAGGGTCCCACTCAAAAGTGTGTGTAAATTGTGAATGTAGTGTGTGAAAGAGGCATTCAATACCTGTACCTTACTCATCCTGCACATAGAACAAACACAAAGCAACAAAATCAAAGTTGCCTACCCTAGGGTTCAACAATCACACAAATATTTACAAAACATAAATGATAGAATACAAATACAACAGAAACCAAAGAAAAATAAAATAAAGGAAGAAGTCAAATAATTAATATGCTAATTAAAACATGCGCTATCAAATTGACTGGCTTGACTCTCTAAGTCCCCAGTGAAGTCACCATCTGTCACGACCGGGATCGCGGCGGCACGGCCGACCCTTAAAACGATGATTTTTTTTTGTTCGAAAATTAAAAAAAACAGGGAGTCGCCACCAATATTTTTTAGGATAAAATACTGGGAAAACCTTTTGTTAAAGCACTGGTTATAAAAATGAAATTCCACGTTCGGGAGTCTAATTACAGGTGAGGAAGGTATTAGCACCTCACAACTGTCCGTTATAAAAACGGTTACCTCAATATGATAGCGCGCATTATAATTAGGCCAATAATTTTTTAACTTCTTCGTGAAAAGAAAATATACAAGATGACAAAATATACAAAAATAAACAAAAATAAACACGGAATACTTACATGAGATTAACAGGACGTCTCGTCCAAATTAAACTCGCTCCTCCTTTTTTTTTAAAATAAAAAATAAATAAATAAATAAATAAAAAGTAATAAAAATTGCAATAATAATAACAATAATAATAATTATTACACCTTTTATACTAGTCCGAATAGAATGTGTGAAGCACTCATTTTTATTAATATTTATCAATCAATAGATATTAATTGATAATTGAAAAGGGAGACAAAGTCATTAAAGAGCAATTAAATCAACAGAAAATAAATAAATACAAGTACTAAAACAAATGAGGGAGGAGAGTGGGGCCGGTGTAATGTAGGAGGAGCTGGGCGGTGTGACGAGGGAAAGAGAGAGAAAGAGAACTGGGTGTTGTTTTGGATTTAAGGAAGCTGGGCGGTGTGGTGTGAAGGGAAGGACGGTGTGGAGGTTTAAGAGAGGGACAGCATTAGGTGAGGAGTCAGGGGAGTGTTGGTAAGGATTCTGAGGGGTGTTGGACGGTATGGAGAGGGACGGTGTTGAGAGGGGGACGGTGTGGATGAGAGGAGAGAGGGACAGCGTTTGGGAGGAGTGAGTGAGGACGGTGTTGGTGAGGATTTTGAGGGGTGTTGGGCGGTATGGAGAGGGACGGTGTTGAGAGGGGAACGGTGTGGATGAGAGGAGAGAGGGACAGCGTTTGGGAGGAGTGAGTGAGGACGGTTGTGACGACATAGGGACGGTGTGGGTTTTAGGAGGAGCTGGGTGATGTGAGGGAGAGCAGGTTGGTGTGAAGAAGAAAAGGGACGAGTAAGAGAGGACAGTAGTGAGAAAGTGGAAGACGGTGTGGAGAGGATGAGGGACGATGTTGAGTTTGAGGGAGGCTGGGCCGAGTGAAGAGAGGAAAAGGGACGAGTGAGAGAGAGGACAGTGTTGAGAGAGGATTTGAGGGGCTGGTTTTAGAGGAGAGTGAGGGCGGTGTGGTGCAGGAGGAGAAGGAGGGAGTGTACGGGTTTAAGGGGATTGTGTTGGGTGAGGTGTAGAGAGAGAGAGGGGACGGTGTGGTGTAGGAAAGGAGGGACGGTGTAAAGAGAGTGAGGGGCTTTGTGTTGGTGGAGGAGAAGGAGGGTACGGTGTGGAGAAGAAGGAAGTTCAGACAGTGGAGAGAGGAAGAGGGACGTTGGAGTGAAAGGAGAGGGCTGTATGGTTTTTAAGGAGAGGGACAGTGGAGTTTTTTTTAAAGCTCTGTTTCTTCTACCTAAAGAAAATGCTTCCTCCTCCTCCGTTTTTTTTCTTCAGTTCTCTCCTCCCCTATTTATAGAAGTGGGGAGCCTTGTCAATCAGTGGCAAGTGGGCTTTTTTATTAATTTTTTTGTGCCAGCCACCCCACAATCACAACTTGCAGACAGCCTGGATGATGACAGCTATAGGGAACGGTGGAGAGACAGCCTGGATGTTGTCAGCCGCCCCTTCATAAGTCAAAGATCCACTTGGATAGTGGAAATCCAAGTCAACAAGGGCCTTCGGTGGAAATATGGGTCGGTTTTCACCTTCTCTCCAAAATCCGAGTGGAAAAGGTGCCTTTTGTGCACAAGACCGAGTGGAAAAGTTCCCTTTTATACACAAGAGTGAGTGGAAAAATTTTCTTTTTGTACACAAGACCGAGTGAAATCCAGTCGGTGTTGAGGTTATGAAGAGAGCTGGACGAATTATTGAAACATTCAATCGGAACCGAGTAAAGAATGACTCGGAACCGATTGAAAAGTGATTCACCCGGTACTGATTAAAAAGTGGCTCGGTACTGACTAAAGATCGGCTCACTCGGTGCTGACTGAAAAGGACTCGGTTCTGACTGAAGAGGGCTCACTCGGTATTCACCCACAGAGAGTCAATCCGAATGGAGTCGATGGTGTTCATACACAAAAGACCAAGGGAATCACTCTGCTCATATAAAAGACCGAGTGGGAATTAATCCGAGAAGAATAAATGCCATCATAGGGAAGGTCGAGTGAAAGCTGGAATCCACAAGTTGGATCTGACCTCTGTCACTCAGTGTGGGATTGAATTGGCAGCTCATTGACTCGGAAATGGTTTTCCGAGAAGCATTACTCAGGACTTTTGTTGGTTTCACTCGGTGTTGCTTGGCCCAGACGTATCACTGTTTAAAGCACTCAATCGGAGTTACTTCAATTGGAGGGGCTTTATTTGGCAGCACTTCTCTTTGAAGTATTCACTCGGTCTCTCTGCTTGATTCAGTCAGGAGCTTCTGGAAGTCCTTTTTAATTGATTCAATCGGAACTTCAGAAACATTCTGCTCGGCTATTGTGGTTTGAGGGGATGAGTGAAGAGTGACTGAAGAGTGACTCTAATTGAAACATTTAATCGAAACTGACTGAAGAGAGACTCAGAACCGATTCTTGCCCTATTGAGAAGTGTTCATTCAAATGATGCACTCAGACACCTTCACTCGGAAGTTTGAGTTAATTTTTACTAGGAATTGCCTTCGGTCGTCAATCAACTCACTCGGAATCGGATATACCTTTCACTCAGAATTTTGAATTTCAAGATTCTGGAGATTCCTTTTCTTTGCCCAAAATGCCATCTGTTCTGAATGAAACCACTCGGAGATCTCTTTATAAACGTGTTCATTTCAATGACTTTTTCTGCTCGGAATCAAATCACTCGGGAGTCGGCCTCATGCTCAAATCACTCGGGAGTCAGGCTCGGAATGGTTTCAATCGGTACCTCCTAAAATGTCTCACCCGGCTTCTGGAAACGAACCATTCGAAAAGACCTGTGGGAGTCATTCAGTCGACTCTTTCTTCACTCCACCCGGACACATTCATTCTGAAACTCGACTGGCTTCTCACTCGGAATTGCCTTCGGTCGTCAATCATTCCATTCGGTTGTTTTCACTCGGGAATCGTCCTTAGGAATGGTTTCACTCGTCAATCAACAGTTCAGATGCATTCACTCGGAGTTGGTCTTATTTTGCAATCGGGATGGTTTCACTTGTCATCCATCATTTGGATGCATTCACTCGGAACCGACCCTACAGATACATTCACTACTGACCCTATTCACTCGGATGTGTTCATTCGGAGTCAGTTTTGTTCTCAATCAGCCATCGGATATACTCATTCGGGAGTCAGATTTGTTTTTACTCAGAACAGCTTCAGTCGGAGATTATTCACTCGGATATGCTTTCCTTGGAATCTCACTCGGGCTTAGTTTGAAACATTGAGAGAGTCTACCCAAGGTGATTCGCTCGGAAATATCCCTGCCCAAAAAAACATTCATTCAAAGTCAGAGTCTCCACTTGGAGGTACTTCAGTCGGGAATTCAATACTCGGGTGCATCTTCGCCTGAGAGGCTTCAATCTGGATTTCACCACTCGGATGTATCTTTGCTTGAGAGGTATTTCCCTCGGACTCAAACCATTCGGAAATGCCCTATTCGCAGACATCTCACTCGGAAATGATCATTCAGACATATGGAAATTGAGTCTCTGTCCGAAAAGATACTCACTCAGTCTGAGACTTTCCTTCGTTCAGAGTAATTCCTTTTGAAGCCCACTCGGAAATGATCATTCGGATATAAGAAAGTCTTTACTGTGTTCAGAAGTAACCTTCTCGGAAGCAGTCCACTCGGAAACTGTCAGTCGGAGACATCCCACTCGGAATTTCACTCGGTAACGGCTGACTTGGATATCTCACTCGGTAACAGCTATTTTCACTCGGAAATAGCCATTTTTCACTCGGAAATCATCATTCTGAGTCATTCCACTCGGCAAATCATTCGGAGATGAAGTCCAGTCCTCTCAGAATTCTTTCCACTTGGATCGGACCAAAAGAGGTGTTCACAGGGGTCCTACTTGACACCCTGTTAACCCGACTTAGTCCATCGAGCCTTGCTTGGCTCTCTATCTCAATCACTCGGTCCTGCTTGACCAATAGGTAGCTCAACTAGATCCTACTTGACCACAGGAGTAAAAAACGAAGAGCAAAATATACCGTTCAATCATCCCAACCACACAATCACATAAATTCATTTCAAAATCTTTTTCTCTTTAATAATTAGCATAAAGGCCTCATTTTAAATAAAAAGGGCGGCCATATAGACCCGACCCAATCATATAATCTCATTGTATTAACAACCAATAAAGCATCAATTTTAAACAAAAGGGATGACTACACAGACCCAGCCCATCTTTTACACATATTCTCAATCAATTTCACATAACTACCAAAACACAATAAATATAATCATATTGTCATACAACTACTAAGGCAGAATCAACACAATAACCACATATCATCACACAGACTCAATCTCATGTACACCACATAATAAATATCACAAGTCACAGACTTATAAGATCCTTATTCTCATCATTTCATCAATTGAAAACTTATTCCCATATTCATTATTTATATCATACTATCATTCGCTAATTTTTATTAGTTAACCTTTTTCAAACTCCGATTGGAGTTGATACTTAAATTATAATTAATTAAGACTCAAGACACCCCGTTACCTCGATTTCAAGCTTCTACTTGTTGCTCTTGGTGCCGATCATATCCAATAACTATAATTCAATAAGACCATGCATCCAATTAGTGTTCCAATTGGGAAATCGTGCACTAAGTCTGCGTCTGCCCTAAAGTTTGAGTCTGCATACACGAGTCTGCGTACACGAGTCTGGGTTTATACAACCAAGTTTAAGGCTACCCCAAAACTAACACTCATCATACAAATAACTTCAAAACTTATTTTTAAGACTTCTAAAGCTTACCTTGACCACTTTTCGCTTTGGTTCCAAGTCTCGCTTCGTTCAATGGTTTCCTGAAGCTTGATTTGCTACCTACGAATACTAAAACAAAGAACCTTTAGCCATTTACCAACACCCATAATGTAAAACTCCATTTCTAAGCTTTGTATGTAAAAAATTCATGAAAAACCGTAACCCCCATGCTCAACACTATCCTTGGTCTAAAGAAAGAAGCAAGGAAAATGAAAATTAAAGCCACCATAAGACTCACCTCACCTCCACGATCACAATACTACCCTTGATTTCGAATTTTAGCAACAATTCCAGTCTCTACCCAACCATGCAAGGTATGACCATGCAAGAGAGGAAGAAGCTCTGGCTTTCTCTCGAGGTATAACAGGTGTGAAAAGGAGGAAGAAGATGGAATTTCTTTTATTTAATCTCAAGGGAAATTGTGTTATTTTACACTTTCTCTTTTCTTTTCTCTTTATTTACTCAAAGATAATTGAATTTACCCTCTAGTTCGGAGTAAATTGTCTTTTTACCATTTCATTTAATTAACTCTAATTCATAATTTTAATTCACTAATTTTAATAACAATAAAATAATCTAGGACGTTACACATATCAGCAAGTCATCATCAAAGTAAGATATAAATTACTTTCATAAAAATGTATATGCAAACTTATGTAATAGACATGACCTAGTGATAAGGGTGTTTGCGGTTTGGATCAGTTTGGTTTTGAGACAAAATATCATTCAATCCGATCACTTTATTAAGATGCGGTTTGGTTCGGTTGAAATGAATGACACCATCTGTTCCGATCCGATCCGATCAAATGCGGTTCAGATTGGATCGGTTTGTTCAGTTTTTTTCCAATTTATATCTTTTGTAAAATCAAATGAAAATTATAATTATAACAATTCAAAAATATTAAGTTCTAAACAATGACATAATCATTAATAAGTAAAATATCTCAAGTTTTTAACAATTCAAACTCAAATATAAAATAATAAAGTACTACTTAAATAAGATTCAATGTAGAATACAACATAAATATTAAAAACTAAGTGTTTTCCACCAAGATTTTAGTCTTCTAGTTCTTCCTAAAACCTGGAGAGATTTTAAAAAATAAGTGTTACTATATAGTTTAGACAAAATTAAAAAATAATGTGCAAAACACGTAAAAGGTATGGTTTGGTTCAGTTTTCACAAGTGGAACCGAAAACCGAATCAAACCGATCATGAAAAGTGATTTTTTTGCGGTTTCAGTTTTTCAGTTTTTGGTTTGATTGGTTTCGGTTATTTTCGAATCGGTTAAGTGGTGTTTAGCGGTCTGGATCGTTTAATGAACACTCCTACCAAGTGAATTGAAATAATAACACTTGTTTAATATACTTTTAAATAAATAAAATGTTTTAAAAATTAATTTAAAATTTGTAAAATATATTCTAATATATGACATTTAAAAACTAAATATTTAAAATAATGTTTCATTTTTAAAATACTTTAATATTATTCTTTTTAACATATAAAAAACACATTTAAAATATTTTAAACAATTTTCAACCAAGAAAAATTAAAATTTTAAAATATTTAACACATTATCATTTTAAATATTTAATTTAAAATAATAAATATTCAATTAAAATATTTTAAAAGAGTTTATATAAATTTTAAGAACACTTTATTTATTTAAAAATATGTTAATAACTTTATTTAAAATAAAATAAATAATAAAATAGAATAATTTTAATATTTTTGAAATAAATAAAATTTTTAAAATTTTTGGTAACAATTTTTGACATAGTTTATTTTAATTTTTTGCATTAAAATATTTTAAAAAATATACTAGAATAGTTAATGTAATTATTTTAATATATTTATTTAAAACATAGGTTATATACAAACACACGGTTGATATTATGGCCATTTAAAGGCCTTAGAAAGTTGATGTTATTTTAAAGAGTAAATTTCACATATCACATATTTTAAATATTATATTATATTTTAATTGTTTTTTGTAAAATAAAGTTTAGATGAGTTCAATTAAATATAACTTATTAGAGTTGAGACATAACTCAAAATATAATGGTTGCTTATAAAAATGCTTACCAGAAAAATTCCTACTAATATGGGACTCAAACTTGAAATCTTATTTTATTCAAAACCTTTTTGAACTAGCTACAGTTGAATGTTAAGATTTTAAAAACTTCAGTTTTAATTTTATTTTATTTAGTACAGGCTTTAGGGTTTATGGAAAAGAAATTAAAATTTTTAAAGACTAATAAATCTCATACAATTTGAGAGTTTATTGTCAAACTACAATTTTTAGCGTCAGGTTGGGTGGCGCTAGACAGAAGACTGTGCTGTACTGTGCACTCGTAGGACTAGGAAACCGATAGCAGAGGCGAGACAGCAACGTGATCGTCACTTTGTTTGGTTCCACTCTTTTTGTTTTTTGAGGTAAATCTTTGTATCATTCTGAACTAAGCTTTGTGATGCTACCGCTACTTCCTTTCCTTTCTTACTTCTGAAGAGTTCTTTGATGTTAAAACTCGCATTTCTTTTGACTCTTATTTGTCTTGTTCCTTTACTTCTATTTCTGTTTCAAATGTAAAACCTTTGTCTTATCTCTAGTTTATGTAATGTGGCAGCATTTAACATATTTATACTTTGCATGCCTGGAAATTGGATCCATTTAGGGGTTGTTTGGAAGATAATTTTTGGAGGGAAAGAGAGTAAAGAGGAGGGTTATAGAAAGCTCTCTCCCCTTTTATGTTTGAGAGTTTGGGAAGACAAATTCTTCTAAATAACATTCGTTTTGCTTATCATCCTTTCCAAAATTGTTGAGTCAAACAAGTTAGGAGATTAAAACCTTTCTTCCCTTCCCTCAAGTTTAAACCAAACACGAGAGCAAAATCGCTTCATTATTTCTGAACTAACCAAACAAGATAACTACATTAAAACCCTTTGTCCTATCCTTATTTCCTATTAGGTAATTTCGATAGGTTGAGACGTGTTATGAAAACACTGTCCTTCTGGATTTAGGATTTAACAACGTCTTTTATGACAGACCTAGGATCTGAACTAATAGAAACAAACAAAATAATATTTTATGTAACCCAAGATTAGAAGATATATATCTCCCATTTGGAGAGAGTAAGAAAACAATTCATTAAATAAGAGTACATGTCAGTTACTTAAGATAAGACCTAATCAACTTACAGATAAGATCTGACTAAGTTGATAAGATCTAACTAGGTATAAGGATATAATTTGACTCAGTCAAAAATTATCTATAAAATTTAATTATAAAATAATTTAATTACTCCTTTTAACCAAGATAAGATAAACTTTATTTAAAACTTTGAAATATAATATAATTTTCAACATTTCCTGTATTAAATATTAGTTGAATATGATTTATATTAGTGACTTCACTTCTGTTCCTTTTTAATGTTACAGGGTAATGATTTGTTATTGGCAAGTCTTGCTTCTTTCCATTTTAATACTTTGCTAGGAAAGACTTGTTTATATTTATATATAAATTCAGTGAATAAGTGCGCGGAACTCTTGCTTGTTTGATGCTTTCCAGTGGTAGTTGCGTCAAGCAGCATAAGCAATTACTTGACCATGAGTGTAATAGGGCCATTTTCTCTTTATGAAATGGCGAGTCTGATCTCTAGAAGGCAAAAAGAGAACCAATCTCTCATTCGTGACACACGTTGATTCGAACAAAGTACTTCTTTACTTTACTCTTTCTTATTCTATAGCATTTGCTGGCTTTATGGACTATCAGCGGAGTAAGGGTCCGTTTGGTTAAACATTAGTGTAACCTGGTTGAGAAAATTAAGGTTTTGTAAAAAGGGTTTAAAAAAACTAAGGTTTTGTTAAAGTGATTGTGTTTGGATACTTTTTTCTAAACGAAGGTTGAGAAGTAGTGATTGTATTTGGTTGAAAAATGTTTTGGTAAATTTGGTTGAAAAGAATTGATTTTGGATAGAAAATTATCAAAAAGGGTATTAGTTGAAAAAATGGTAAAATATTATTTAAATTCTATATTAACATATTCTATTAAAAATTATATGAACAAGATATATTTAATAATAATTAATATTAATAAATGTTATAAAAAAGTTAAATTAATATTTTCTAATCATGTTTTTTTTTATTTTTTAAAAAATGCATATAACCAAGTAAATTTATAATGAATTTGTTTCTTCTTCTATTTACAAAGAAGCCAAGGTGAAGGTGAACAGTGGGTTGAAAAAATATTTTAGGGCTGGAGCTTTTTTTATCATCATTTTTTGGTTAGTCTTCTTAATTATTCACCTTTTAGTTTCAATGATTTGGGAAAAATTTCAAAAAACTGGATCTGCATAGCAATGGCCACACCATGCCCAATCTGCTGGTTCCTTAAGTTCTACAGCCTTCCAATGGTGGAAGTTGCAATCGGAAATAAAACAACCACTCAAGGGCAAAATAGTCCTTGCACCACAAACGAAAGCTAATGGGGAAATGGAGTTGGCTAAAGGGAGCTATGGACCACCTCCACAGAAATGTTGTTGGAGGATGCTGAACGGAGGTTGCTGAACATGGTTGCTGGAGCCAAACAGAAATGGTGGAAAACATAGTTGCTGGACGGAGTTAATCTAACGCAACGGAGAAAACTATGAAATGCAAACAGGCACTAAATCATTGTTCTTACTTCTTACTGCGAAACGTTACCTCTATGGGCAGTCTGAAACGTGGCTTCTCTTAATTTGACTCTTGAAAGGAATAAGATGAAGTTCTTTAATATGGACCATGGTTGCACATATTGAGACAAGTTTATCTTTTAAAAATGTTAACGGGTAGTGTACTGGTGGTGTGTATAGATTACTACCCCACCCTGAAAATGCTGGAATATAGTCAAATAGGGCTAAAGCTTCTGTTTCTGCATTAGCTTTGTAAAATGATGTGGTCATTTGTTGATTTTAATTCATAAAGTGCGTGTATAAGAAACCTGTCTTGTATATATTGCGTGGCTAATTTCTATAGTTTATCACAAAAATTAAAGATTATCATAAGCAAAGTTCTATGAAAATTAAAAACTCACAAGTAGTTTTTATAACTTGCGTTGTCAAAATCATATAAGATGATATGTTGTTCACTGCATATACTTGATTCCATCCTTCTAGCCAATGAGGTACCGGCTTTATAGTTGTTTGTGGTTGCGGCAATTCTTTCTTTTATTCTATTTGATTTTCATTTTACATAAGCCATTTTTATGTGTATAATTACCATTTGTGACGGGCACTATAACTGTTGTAGTAAATTTGGCTGTAAAGTCTGGGTCTTCTTTGTTTGCTTGCTTGCATTGCAATCACAGGCACACTGATGCAAAGTGACTCTGACTGTGATGTACATCTTTGTCATGAGCATTAAGTGTTACTGTTAACTGCTGGGGATATATGAATTGTGTTAGGTAAATAATAGGATGTCACTGCTATTCTGATGGTGAGGAGATCTGATGCAAAGCCTTGTTCTAGACTAATGAGGCACACAGCGGCAATCTATATGGTGTTGGTGGAGCATTAGGATTTTGGGTCCTTTGCCGACTGTACTATGGTATGTTCTCTACCTTTACCCTTGCTTCATCCTTCTTCTATATGCATGATTGTTGACTGACTTTTGAAACTTCAATCTTTGAGTTTCATTTATATATATAATGCCTGTTTGCTTAAATGTTCCATTACTGGAACGGAGTTGGCTAGAAGGGATAATAAATATCTTGCGGCTCAACATGGTTCAAATATTCCTCAAACCCCGTACAATAAAATATTATTTGTTGGATCAGATTCTCCGATGGGTGGGCTCCGTTGCGGTTACAAGTGCATAAAAGTTCATCAAGCTTTTGTTTCGTTGGTCATGCAGGTCCTTGAATCACAATTCCTAGGAGTCTTCGCTGGGCATCTTGTGGGGCTGTAATTGTAAGCTCAAGCATGGCTTTGCTGGTTGGTTTATTTAGTCCTGAATGTGAACCCCAGAATATAGCTGCTTATGACAACAAAATGTAGCACTGATACTGTTACCCCTTGCCTTTTACCCCACTAATTAATAAATAGAGGGGAAAATATTAGCTTTTGAAGTGGTGTTATGATAACTTTTCTCCAAGGGGAAGATGGACTAATGTGATTGAAACCAGATTACTATGGTATATTGTGTTTGAATATGATTACATGTTCAAGGATTTTGATAATGACAAAGGAATCTTGAAGAATATCTTGTAAAAACAAGATTCAGCATCAGACCTTCAAAAACAGCGTAGCTAATCGATTAGAGAGACAGAGCTAATCGATTAGATGGCTTTTGTTTTGAATTAAATGTATCAGGTACATACGCTAATCGATTATAAGACCTCAGGCAATCGATTACAGAGCTACTTGAACGACACTAATCGATTACCCGTGTCATAATCGATTACCAAGTCAAGAATTGAATTAAATGTATCAGGTACATAAGCTAATCGATTACAAGACCTCAGGAAATCGATTACAGAGCTACTGGAACGACACTACTCGATTACCTAAGTGTCATAATCGATTACCAAGTCAAGAATTGAATTAAATACATTAGGTGCTATAGCTAATCGATTACGGGGCAAGATCTAATCGATTACCAGGGTTCTGACTTGAAGCTAATCGATTAGGTGTTGAATGCTAATCGATTACAGCACGAACTGGACTGAAAAATTCAAAATGTAATCGATTACAGCTCGAGGCGTAATCAATTACAATAGTGGGAAAACATATTTTAGTGGGAAACCAGCTCATTTTTTCACCATTTCTCAGATGCCCACTACATGCAACGGCTAGAAGGCTTCTCAGGCTGCTCCAAGGCTCTATAAATGCAAGGGAAACACAAGCACAACAGGTGTAGAAGTAAGAGAGCAACAAGGAACAAAAGGAAATCAATTCTACAATCATTCTTGGTGCTTAGTGAGTTTTTACTCTTGTATATTTTGAGATTTTTCATTTGTATACCCTCTCCTTTTGAGAGTTAGAATTTATGTGAGCTATCACTTGCTTATCCACTCTTTTGAGAGAGTATTTTTGCTTGTAAACACAAACATCAAACACCAAAGTTCACTCTAGGATTGAGTGGTTATTCACTCTAGGTTGAGTGGTTACAAAGGTTGGGCTTTAACCTTTGGAATATTGTGAGATTGAGAGATTGGGTGGGTTGCCCTTGTACTTGTGAGGATTGGGTTCTTGAGTGTGGGACACTGGAAGCCGCAATTGCTCAAAGTTGTATCTCTAATCTACAATAGTGGAAATCCTCTAAGTGGGTTGCTTAGAGGCGAGACGTACACCGGGTTGGTGGAACTCGTTAAATCGGTTTGCAATCTCTTCTCCCTTACTCTTTTACTTTTATATATTGCTCTTGATCGATTTGTGTTGGTTGATTGTCGTTTGCATATTTTAGCTTGCTTGATTTGGTCAATATTGGATATTGCACACCAAGTGTTTGATAATTTGTCTAAGCTATTTAAACCTTGTTGTGCATTGCATATCTCCTTAAACTAAACTTATTTTGCATAATCTTATAAACTTGTGATAAAAGAATCAAGTTCAAGGACATTCTAAGCAAAGTTTTAAAAACTCAATTCACCCCCCTCTTGAGTATTGAGCCACTTGAATAACAAGTGGTATCAGAGCTTGACTCTTGGTAGATCAAGCTTAACAGCTTCAAGAGATTAGATGGCCTCAAGTTCTCAAAACCTTTTTCCCGAGGGTGGTGCCATAAATAGACCTCCCGCTTTCAATGGGGAAGGCTATGCCTTTTGGAAGGAAAGAATAAAAATCTTTATTCAATCTATTGATTTAAGAATTTGGAATACCATTGAAAATGGTCCTTATACACCCATGCATACTGTCAATGATAAAAATGTTGAAAAACCTATGGAAGAATGGATAGGTGATGAGGAGAAGAAAGTGCAATACGGATATAAGGCTAAAAATCTCATCACTATGGCATTAGGTCCAGATGAATTTTTTAGAATAATGACTTGTCAATCCGCTAAGGAAATATGGGATACTTTACAAGTAACTCACGAAGGTACTAGTGATGTAAAAGACTCCAAGATCAGTACCTTGACTAGCCAATATGAAAGTTTTAGAATAAATTCAGGGGAAACCATAGTAGAAATGCAAAAGAGATTTACTCTTATAATTAATCATCTTATTACTCTTGGTAAAGTTTACACTAACAAAGAACTTGTGCACAAAGTCTTGAAAAGTCTTAGCAGGGTTGTACACAAAGTCTTGAAAAGTCTTAGCAGGGAATGGCAACCACTCGTCACCGCCATCAAACAATCCCCAAGTATCAATGAAATGTCACTTGCCACACTCTTCGGAAAACTACAAGAGCAAGAGCAAGAACTAAGAGTTTTGAAGCAAGCGGAGGAAGAAGAAAAATCCTCCAAGAAGAAAGGCTTAGCTTTCAAGGCCACCTCTATACATGAAGAACACTAGTGGATTAAGGGGTTTTAAGCACGGTTCTTTTGGACCTTTAAGCACGGTTCCAAAACCGTGCTTGTTGTGGGCGTGTTAGTAGATGGCCACTTTTAAGCACGGTTGTTTAACCGTGTTCGTAGATGAACCTTTTAAGCACAGTTCTTTCCAACCGTGTTTGTTTTATATAACAAAAATCTCAAAACGCACTTTCTGAAAATTACTCTTTGCATCATTTTCTTTGTCAGCTTTAATAATATCAGTGGATGGAGGAATTTATAAGCGTCTAATGCTAATTTGGAATGTTAAAAGTGTACTAAAACAAGAGAGAAAAATCAAAAGAATCTCTACATGACGTCTTAAAATGCTAAATGAATATTTATTCTTTAAACATGTACATCTTTACATGAGTTTGAATCCAAACTCATAAACTGGATCAGAGAAGATGGAGTTCCAAACGGCGTGTCCATTCTACCAAGGCTTTTGATTTTTTCAGCTGCTGCCCCATCAACGCACACCATATGCTTGTACTCTTCATGCCCAAAATCTACCAAGGCTTTCCTTTTTTTTCTCCCACGGATTCCATACAACTACGCAATACCAAAATTGTTAGTGTAACAAAATTTCAAAACTATAGTACTAGATTTTGAGTCCTGTAAAGAAACTCACCAGTATCCGGAAGTCCTTCCCTTTTTATCAAAATTTTTCGCTTCTTTTGGTGATCTAGAACCGCTACTGCATTGATAGTTTTGAAACTGTATTTTGAGACTGGATTTGGAGCCTCTGCTTCTGAGCCATGGTGGGGTTGGGGCTAATGGTTTCAGTCATGGTTGAATCTGCAAAGCGAGTGAAAGTGAAGGAAAGATAAGGTTCACAATCAGAGAGATTTGGGGCAAACAGGAATGAGAAATGGAAGGAGGGAGGGAAAGTGAAAAGACAAATATACAGAGAAAACAAAAAAGAGAGGGAAAATAAAAAGCCAATAACTTCAAGAAAAGGAAGAAGAGGCGTGAACTAATAATTGAAACAGACCTTTAAGCACGGATAAAGCAAAACTGTGGTAATAGGCAACCTCTTTAAGCACGGGTCCCTCCTCCACCGTCCTAGAAGCCTAATTTTTTAAAAACTTTTAAGCACGGGTCCCTTCTCAACCGTGCTAGTATCTAAGCTCACCTTTTAAGCACGGGTCCCTCCTCAACCGTGCTAGAAGACTAAAACTTTTAAGGACGGGTCCTTCCCCAACCGTGCTAGTATCTAAGCCTTTAAGCACGGTTTCCTTTAACCGTGTTTGTAAGTCTTTTTAAAAAATTATTTTAAAAAATTATAGGACTTTTAAGCACGGTCCAGCTGTAACCGTGTTGAAATATGGCTTTTAAGGACGGTTGCCTTACAACCGTGCTCGTATATGACTTTTAAAATTAAAACACATTTGTTCCTATTTACAAAAATGTCACCGTGTTGTTTTTAAGCACGGTTATACGATAACCGTGCTTGTATCCTGTTCTCATAGGCGTTTTTTGCACTAGTGAATCATGTAGTGACCTTGACGAAGAAGAAGAATTTGGTTTGTTTGTGAAGAGGTTTGGAAAGTTCATGAAAAATAAAAGATTCTAAAAGAACTTCAAACCCCAAGGTAAGAAACCAATCTCTAATGAATCCTCTTCTTCACCAAATTGTTTTGAATGTGGAAAAGAAGGGCACTTCAAAGTAGATTGCCCAAATCTAAAGAAAAAGAATAAGGAGAAAAGAGGAAGAAAAAGAGCTTACATCGCTTGGGATGAAAACGATGTAAGTAGCTCCGATGAGTCCGAAAACGAAGAAGCGAATCTTTGTTTAATGGCAAATCACCAAGAAGAAGATAATAAGGTAAGTCTTCTTGATTTAGATAAGAATAAGTTACTAGATACTTTTGAAGAGTTGTATGATAAATTTATCAAGCTTTCTAGTAAATACAAATTGTCAAGAAAAACCATTGACACTCTTGAAAAGGATCTCATAGAAGTTTGTAAAGAAAATAAATGCTTGAAAGATGATTTAGAAAATGTTCAAGTTTGCTCTAGGACCAAACCATGCGAGTTTGTAGAGAAGTGTGATATTCTTGAAACCAAGGTTGTAGACTTAAATAGGACACTAGAAAAGTTCACTAATGGTAAAGATAATTTAAATATATTACTTGGAAACCAAAGATGCATGTTTGATAAAACTGGTTTAGGATACAACTCTACCAAGAAAGAAAAACACTATAAAAATTTTTTTGTGCAACCTATGAAATTATCTTCACCTTTTATGAAATGCAATCATTGTGGTTTCAAAGGTCATAGCTCATCAAATTGCAATGTTAGAAAATTAGGGCCAAAGGTCAAAAGAAAAGTGTGGGTTCCCAAAGGAACATTACCACAAGCTAACCTTAAAGGACCCAACATACAATGGGTACCTAGTTCTCTAAATTAATCTTGTTTTGTAGGTATGCTTCAAGGCAAGCAACACCCATTGGTATTTGGATAGTGGGTGTTCAAAGCATATGACGGGAGACATAAGTAAATTCACTTCCTTCACTCCCAAAAGGAAAGGAAGCGTCACCTATGGAGACAACACCAAAGGAAGAATTCTAGGCATTGGAAACATTGGTACTCTTTAAGAATTAACCTTAAATGACAAGGAAGAAGAGAACAAAGACAAAGATACAACACAACATGAGGAACCACAACAATGGATCACTTTGAAGGACCATCCCTTAGATAAAGTCATAGGTGAAATGACTAAAGGTGTAAGTACTCGAAACGCCATTAGAAATGCATGTAATCATTTAGCCTTTGTATCACAAATAGAACCCAAATGCATTGATGAGGCTATTATTGATGAACATTGGATGTTGGCCATGCAAGAAGAATTGAATCAATTTGAAAGAAATGAAGTTTGGGAATTAGTGCCAAGACCCAATGATCACCAAATAATAGGAACAAAATGGGTGTTTAGGAATAAATTAGATGAAAATGGCATAATTACTAGAAATAAAGCTAGGCTAGTAGCTAAAGGTTATAATCAAGAAGAAGGCATTGATTATGAAGAGACGTATGCTCCCGTAGCTAGGCTAGAAGCCATTAGATTATTATTAGCCTTTGCATGTTGTAAGGACTTTAAATTGTACCAAATGGATGTCAAGAGTGCTTTCTTGAATGGTTATATTCAAGAGGAAGTGTATGTTGATCAACCTCCAGGTTTTGAAAACTACCAATTTCCAAAACATGTTTTCAAACTAAAGAAAGCCTTATATGGCTTAAAACAAGCTCCAAGAGCTTGGTATGAAAGATTGAGCAAATTTCTTTTAGAAAACAACTTTGAAAGAGGAAAGGTTGACACAACACTATTCATAAAACCCAAAAAGAATGACATACTATTGGTGCAAGTATATGTTGATGATATAATCTTTAGTGCTACTAATGAGTCAATGTGCAAAGAGTTTGCTAAGTTAATGCAAGAAGAATTTGAGATGTCCATGATGGGAGAACTTACTTTCTTCCTTGGACTACAAATCAAGCAAACAAATGAAGGCACATTCATTAGTCAATCAAAGTACTGCAAAGAATTGCTTAGGAAATTCAACATGGACAAGGCAAATGACATTGCCACACCTATGGGTACTTCATGTTATTTGGACAAGGATGAGAAGGGTAAGGATGTTGAACTCACAAAATATAGAGGTATGATTGGATCCTTACTTTACTTAACCGCTAGTAGACCGGATATCATGTTTGCTGTTTGTATGTGTGCAAGATATCAAGCATGCCCAAAAGAGTCACACCTTACTACAGTAAAAAGGATAATGAAATATCTTGTTGGAACTCAAAATGTTGGCTTATGGTACCCCAAAGGGGTTGAATGCACTTTAGTTGGTTTTTCTGATTCAGATTTTGCAGGATGTAAACTTGATAGGAAAAGCACTAGTGGAACATGTCACTTACTTGGTAGTTCTCTTGTTTCTTGGCATAGCAAGAAACAAGTAAGTGTTGCACTATCCATAGCTGAGGCAGAATATGTTGCAGCTGGTAGTTGTTGTTCTCAAATCCTTTGGATGAGACAACAACTTCTAGATTTTGGTTTTATGTTAGACCATGTGCCTCTCAAATGTGATAACACAAGTGCTATAAATATTTCAAAGAATCCTGTAATGCATTCAAGAACCAAACATATTGAGATTCGACATCATTTCATTAGAGATCATGTATTAAAGGGTGATTGTGTGCTCGAACATGTTGAAACTTCCAAGCAATTAGCGAATATATTCACCAAACCTCTAGCAAAAGATCAATTCATACATATTAGGAGAGAATTAGGAATCCTTGATATAACCAATTGTGTTTGAATAAATACATGATTTTGATAATTCCTTTATTCTGATTATGTTTCATTAAGTTCAAAATGTTCTAAGGAATAACTTAATAGATTTCCAGCCTTCTGAAACAAAATCTGCAAAATCTGGGCGTTTTTAAGCAAAACAATCGATTACAAATTTTGACATAATCGATTAGTAAGCTTCTAGTTCTTATCTAATCGATTACTCCTTGACGTCTAATCAATTACCAAGCTTCTGTTTCTTGCCTAATCGATTACCCCTTGGTCCATAATCGATTACAAAGCCTCTGTTTCAGGTCCAAAACGTTTCAACTTCCCTTAATCGATTACCAGCCTCCCTTAATCGATTAGGACGATTTTGTTTCTTAAACTAATCGATTACCCATCTCTCCAAATCGATTACCCATGTGCGAAAATGATTCATCTTCCTTAGAAACAGTGAGTTAATCGATTACCCATGTCTCGTAAAAAATTAGCATCGGTTCCAGAGCAGTCAAACGACGGTTACCGAGGCTCTTCGTGTTCCTACCCCCACTAACTCCACTTTATTCCTTCCTAAACCTACCTTTTCCCTATAAAAACCTACCTATTCACTCTCTCAACTCACACTACCTCCTCTCCTTTAAACTCTCTCAAGTTCCCAAAGAACTCTCTCCTTCTCTTCATCTTCCCTTTACACTTTTCTCCTTCCACCACCATGTCTACATCAAGAACCATCAAGAGGGCAAGGTCTTCAATGGCCCAAACAAACAATCCCCTTGATTTCTCCAGGTTTTTCATAAACCATAGAGACCTTCAACACTTCATCAACCATTTTTCTGAAAAAGACATCATATCCCCCCACTACACCATTGCTGAAACCTTTGACAACCACAACCTCACCTTCACCCAATGTCTCCACCACTACAACCTCTTCCCCTTCCTCACCCTTAAGGAAGAACGTTACTATCCGAAACTTATCCGGGTATTTTACTGCAACCTCAAGCTTGTAAATGGGGTGATAGAATCCAAAGTTAAAAATGTGACCATTAGGCTCACAAATGCCCAGTTGGCGGAAATCTCTCTTCTGCCACTCAATGATGCAGAGTTCGACAGAGGAGATCCTGAGGACGAATGGGGTTTCAATGCTCTCACTGCCCGAGATCCTGAGGAGATCCTGATCGCCCAAGAAGCAACCACAAGCTGGTGGGCCACTTGACCATGAACAACCGCCTTTTACACTTCTTCTTGGTCAAGATATTGGTTCCCCGTGGTGGGAACTATGCTCTGGTAGAAGAGGATGATGTCCTCTTGATATGGGCTATGCAGAACCAAAAGGAGATAAATTAGGTTCAAATGATCAAGCTCCACATGCGCCAAGCCAAAGATCAGCAAAAGCTTCCCTATGCCATTCTACTCACTAGAATCTTCAAACATTATGGAGTAGACTTGGCTGGAGAGCTGTCGAAGAAGGTGCCTCCAAAGGCTTGCATTGGCACCCATCACCTCACCAAGACGGGTCTCGTTTTTCTGAATGGAGCTTGGTACTCAAGGGTGGAAGGCTATCATGCCAACATTCCTTTTGAAGCCCCTGCTGATGAGCCAATCCCTCCTCCTCCTACAACACAACCTACACCGGAAGCCCCCTCTGATCCATTCGCATCTCTCTACACTCACCTTGACCGCCGCTTCGACCGTATTGAGAACTCTCTTCAAGAGTTTTCAATGACTGAGCAGCAGCACTTTGAGATGATGCAACAGCGCTATGATGAGCTATCTCACCAAATCTCTGAGCTTCGCTTTTTCAATCCGGATAACTAAATCCGTTTTTCATGTTTTGGTTAATGTGTTTTGTGTTTTTCTCAATTCCGCATAAGTTTGTTTAATTCTTCCATCTTTCTATTAATGTAATTTCCCTTCCGTTTGAATTGAATAAAGATTTACCTTTCATTATATGCATCTATTTTCTTTATTGTTTTTGATGATTCCAAAGGGGGAGAAGAAGTAATTGTTCATCCATTATTAATTGTTCATCTAATTATTCATCTGATATTGGCTGCTAAAATAAATTACAAAATGGTTAATTTTCTCTAAAGTGGTTAATAGATTCTTTAAGATAGGGGGAGATTTATTTGCTTAAGAGATATTTGATAAGAGATAATGCAGACTCTAAAAATTTGATTAAGAGATAAGAGATCATGCAGAATACATAAGAGATATGTTTGTGTAGATAAACATTCAAGAGATAAACTTAGAGATAAGATTATTATTTAAACTAACAACCCTCAAGAGATGAACATTGTTGTCATCATCAAAAAGGGGGAGAATGTGTTTGAATATGATTACAGGTTCAAGGATTTTGATAATGACAAAGGAATATTGAAGAATATCTTGTAAAAACAAGATTCAGATAGCTTCTGTTTTGAATTAAATGTATCAGGTACATAAGCTAATCGATTACAAGACCTCAGGCAATCGATTACAGAGCTACTGGAACGACACTAATCGATTACCCGAGTGTCATAATCGATTACCAAG
The DNA here is from genome assembly GCA_037962975.1 of Clitoria ternatea. Lineage (NCBI taxonomy): Eukaryota > Viridiplantae > Streptophyta > Magnoliopsida > Fabales > Fabaceae > Clitoria > Clitoria ternatea. The sequence goes on from CM075669.1 coordinate 188,371,859, forward strand.
TCAAGAATTGAATTAAATGTATCAGGTACATAAGCTAATCGATTACAAGACCTCAGGAAATTGATTACAGAGCTCCTGGAATGACACTAATCGATTACCCAAGTGTCATAATCGATTACCAAGTCAAGAATTGAATTAAACGCATCAGGTGCTATAGCTAATTGATTACGGGGCAAGATCTAATTGATTACCAGGGTTCTGACTTGAAGCTAATCGATCAGGTATTGAATGCTAATCGATTACAGCACAAACTAGACTGAAAAATTCAAAATGTAATCGATTACAGCTCGAGACATAATCGATTACGATAGTGGGAAAACATATTTTAGTGGGAAACCAACTCATTTTTTCACCATTTCTCAGATGCCCACTACATGCAACGGCTAGAAGGTTTCTCAAGCTGCTCCAAGGCTCTATAAATGCAAGGGAAACACAAGCACAACAGGTGTAGAAGTAAGAGAGCAACAAGGAACAAAAGGAAATCAATTCTACAATCATTCTTGGTGCTTAGTGAGTTTTTAATCTTGTATATTTTGAGATTTCATTTGTATATCCTCTCCTTTTGAGAGTTAGAATTTGTGTGAGCTATCACTTGCTTATCCACTCTTTTGAGAGAGTATTTTTGCTTGTAAACACAAACATCAAACACCAAAGTTCACTCTAGGATTGAGTGGTTATTCACTCTAGGTTGAGTGGTTACAAAGGTTGGGGTTCAACCTTTGGGATATTGTGAGATTGAGAGATTGGGTGGGTTGCCCTTGTACTTGTGAGGATTGGGTTCTTGAGTGTGGGACACTAGGAAGCCGTAATTGCTCAAAGTTGTATCTCTAATCTACAATAGTGGAAATCCTCTAAGTGGGTTACTTAGAGGTGAGACGTACACCGGGTTGGTGGAACTCGTTAAATCGGTTTGCAATCTCTTCTCCCTTACTCTTTTACTTTTATATATTGCTCTTGATCGATTTGTGTTGGTTGATTGTGGTTTGCATATTTTAGCTTGCTTGATTTGGTCAATATTGGATATTGCACACCAAGTGTAATTTGTCTAAGCTATTTAAACCTTGTTGTGCATTGCATATCTCCTTAAACTAAACTTATTTTGCATAATCTTATAAACTTGTGATAAAAGAATCAAGTTCAAGGACATTCCAAGCAAAGTTTTAAAAACTCAATTCACCCCCCCTCTTGAGTATTGAGGCCACTTAAATAACATATATTACATACTTGATGAGCACAGTTAGGTTTTATGGTATGAATGTCCTTATTTTTGGCATCACATGTAAAATTAGGCTAATTAATAATCATTTGTTTCCGGAAGAAATAGAAGAATTTCTTGACGATCTTACAAGAATCAATCGTTCTTTTTTCTCTAACAAATGGTCTGAACTTCATGTGGGTTTGAATCCTACTATGAAGTTCACTAGAGATCAAATTGGAATCTAAAAAAAAGAAGGGGATATGACGAAATTAGTAGATGCTCTATTCTTAGTCTTATTTGTTATGAAAAACCAAAAAATGTATCTTTATATATAAATTTTTAGCTCGTTTGGAGTTGTACCCCAACGGAACTTTTTCCGTTAAATGGAAGTAAAATTTTAATCCTACAAGTCAATGGAGTTTTGATTGTCTTGAACGGCGTGAAGAATTAATATCAACCTTTAAATTTTTCACTCTAACTTAACTCCGTTTCCTCAACTGTAAACCAAACACACTCTTTATCCCCATGAAAATTTCCCACTTACTCTTCATTCTCATCATTCAACCTAAGGGTGTCGCATAATTGGAGTCTTGTAGAAGACACTGGCTAGAAGAGTAAGTCTGTCTACTCTTGAGTGATTAGTCTTCTTAAATGATAATAGGATGAATAATACTCAAAAGAAATAGTCATTGACCTAATCTTTGCCCCTTTTCTTACCACATGCATTGCCCATATCATTGGAGGTGCTTGGAGCTTAGTTACACTTTAGACTTTTCGTATTTTTTCAAGTGTATTTAGTAGGATTTGAATCTTCGACTTTTCTTATAATCTTAGATTGTGTTATTAATTGAGCAACCATTCATTAGTTAATCCTTACCATTTAAACAAATTGAAGTAAAAAAAGTAATGGAAAAAAAGGAAAGCACTTTTTGTTATTATGTGTAAAATAAAAACAAAAATGAACAATTGAGCACAAATATTGAAGTAAAAAAATAATGAAGAAATTGAGAACAATTATAGTAGCAATTGATCTACAAAAGTATACGTTTAGAAAATTTGCACCCTTTATCTTTAGAATAATCATATTTTGAATATTAGTATTGGTATCATTATAAAAAGTTGCAAACATAAAATTTGGATCATACTTTTCTAATTCTCCCCTAATATGTTATTTATTTTCTTAATTTTATTTGACTTGTTTGTCTATATAATTTTTCGAAGGGATTTCTACAATATTCACCATGTTATTTGAATTTAAAATTAAAATAGATTACCCAGATATATACAGTACTCAGAATATAGGCTCTGGTACATTACTCAATATTCAAAATTCCCATATTACACAACAAATTTAATATATAGATATGTAAATTAGTTTTCCATTCACGATGAAGATAATTTTCTAAAAAGACACTGAGGATATATAGGTTATATTCTGTTTCCAAAGTTTTATTTCCATGTGGTGCAAATGTCGATGTTTTTTCAATTATATACCTATTATTCATCTTCCTTGTCATCGGCATCTTTTCCTTCTTCCTCTTCATCTTTATCTTGTTCCTTTTTATGCTCCTCAATGGCTTTGGTAGCTTCCTTTAGGATAAGCTTCAAGAGCCTCTCATACATATCAATTGCAGATTCCAACATGTCAATGGCTCTTCTCTTGTCCTGCACCACCACATCCATGATCTCCCCAAGCTCTGTGATTTGCTTCAGAGTGTCAATCATCTCTTTTGCACACAACCCAGAAGAAGTAAAAGCCCCACCAACCTCATGATTATCATTTCCCTTTCTAACTCCAACCTCACTAGTGCCCCTCACTACAATCATATCACTAATGCTTCCCATTTCACTCCCTAAAACCATTGAGACTTCACCTTTCTCAACGTCCCACATCCACACACCCCCATCTTCTGCAGCAGACACCAAATTTTCCCCTCCATTGACCAAACTCAAGGACACAACTGACCCACCATGGCCCTTTGACCAAGTGCTCAACTCATAGGCCTTGCCTAGTAGTTTTCTGCTCCCAATCTTCACTCTTCCCTCATAAACCAACCCGTTGGCACCAGCAGCATAGAATCTTGAGACTGCTGAATCCAAAGCAACCCCAAAAATGGGACAAGGAAATGCGACAGTCCTCATTATGAGGATCCCATCATTTGCTAAATCCCAGAACTTGATTGTGCAGTCCATTGAACAAGAAACTAATGTTCGTATTCCAGAGTTGAGAGCAGTGACTGAACCAGAATGTGCCTCCCATTTGTGCAAGATCAAGCCTTTTGGGTCATCCAAAGAAGGGGACTCAACCACAAGCTTAAAAGTTGGGGTCACAACAATGGTGCCATCATCACTACCTGAAACAACTAGTGATCCATCATCATTGAGATGGAGACTAGAAACTGGTTTTGAGTGTGCAACAAATGATTTGATCACATCCCCTGAAGGAAGTGAGAGGGACTGAATGCTCCCTGATACGCCACCAGCAAAGAGAAAGGCGCCATCAAGGGTGGTAATGAGAGGGGCAACAGGTTCTGGGACAGGCAAGTTGTGGAACACAGTTGAAGTGTACCAATTGTACACGTTGATGGAACCTGCACCCGTGTCCGGAGACACGTGTGAGACTGCAATCAGTCCTTGGCCTGCGGTGGCTAGGCCGCGGCTCGGAGACCGGCTGCCGGAAAACCGGGCCATGACAGCGCCACTACAGGCTTCATAGGCTATTATAGGGCCGTCAGGGGAGCTGGTGAGAATGAGTTCATGGGAGGAAGAAGACATTTTCTGTTGGGAAAAAGGACAGTGTGTGTGGAGAGAGAGAATTGGGAGTGAGGAAACGAGATGGGCATTTGTATAACACATGGTTCTATTACATTGTTACAAAGAAATTATTACATTGTCCGGAAGTGGTTACGGTCTTTGTCAATTTTCAGGTGTAAAATTAATCCTCTTTGTCTCACCTTTTTTCGAATAAATAATAATTAATTTTATAGATCTTCAATTTTTTTTATATAGAAAATGCTACTAAGTAGGTAGATATAGAGTATTTTAATAAATATTCTCCCTCCCTCCAACAACTATAGGCTTTTTAAACATTTGTTTTTGGGTTCCAAAACTATTATATCTTAGAAGTTCAAGAAGTTAATGTTTTTTCTAAATTTATCCTCCTAGAATAAATGTATCTTTGTCCTATTACCCATCATTGACCCATATAAGTGAAATAAAATTTGAAATTGTAAACAAATATTTTATCCAATTTCTTAAAATACTTTTAATATTATTTGTTACACAAAGAATTAGTTGTATTTAGAATATATACAAGATGACATATTTAATAAATAAAACATTTATCGGCATTAAAAAGTATAATTTTAAACATATTATAAGATTAAAAAATTTATTAAAATTTGTTTATAGTACATTTAGAATAGGAGGCATCACTAATAAAACAATAAAAATTAAATGAGGATTGTTTAGTTAATATCTAATCAAATTTTATATAATTAATGATTTTTAATTTATGCAAAACAACCTTAAAAAACTATAATCATGGGATGATGTGAGTAATTAATTTTATAAGAAATATTAAATATTAATAAATAGCTTTAAAGCAGAAGCCAAAAAATTTTCTTAATTAAAATTTTAATATATAAGACGATTTAACGCATTTACTTTTAATTCTGTAAACAGTACTTCTGGAAACCAAATTGGCTAAAACATTAATTTTATTGTATCACATGACCTTTAATCAGAGAGACCTTGCAATAATTTTTGGTACTGTGACAAAGGAGATCAACTGATCCAATTTACTTCAGTAATTGGCACTAGTGATGCTGCAACATGTGAAGTTATGGTTGTCTTTCCTGGTTCTCGGGGCTGTGGTTTGTAAATGTTATTTTGGCTCTTTTTTTTTTTTAAGTTAACACTCATATATCTATTATAATTCAAGGTTTTTCCTGAACCAATTTCCCCTAAAGATTTTCCCTCCTAAAACTATCACATCATATTATATTATATTTTATTATATTATTTCTATTTCTATTACTACTATAATACCTATATATTATTATTACTATTATATAATTTTCATTACTATATTATTTGTAATATAAAAATATTACTTATAACAATATAAAAATATTGTTATATTATTCATAGTATTTATAAAAATTTGAATGAATAATTTTATTATTATTATTATTATTATTATTATTTTCATATATAAAATAGTTATGATTACTGTGTTTAAAAAAAACTTTAAAAAATATTATAGTTCCTTCACAATTATTACTGCTATAGTTATATTATTCATTATATAATTACCATATAACTATTATTATAGTGTGATTATTTTATTGTAAATAAATTTAAAGATAATTATTTATTATTTATATAAAAGTTATCATTTTATTTATCTGCATTAATCATAATGCAATATTTTCGTATGCAAAATTTTTTAAAATAATATAATAATTTTGTTAGGTGTTATATATTGATTAATTTTTTTTAAAGAATCATAAATTATAGTAACCCGTGTTAACACGGAAAATTATACTAGTTTAGGTTTTATTTACAAGCAAGTATTAGGTGGCCATAGGGTGTTCATCAAAGTGTATAGGATTGGATACATTTGAATTTGAAATGAGAATGAGAGAATATATATATAAAGGAGGAAAGTTATTGTCAACATTATCATATATGTTTATTAGTTTTGAGTCATTGAATCAATTTACTCTTTATATCACTATTTTTTACTTTTATTTTTTAAGTATACATTAATTAATATTATCTTTATCCCTTAGAACATCTTAACTAATTTCAATTTTTAAGAAAAATTGATTAATACAGTTAAAGTCATTTAATTTGTCTATAAATTATATTAATTTTTTAAAAGTATCATCTTACTTTTATAAGTACTAATGGTACAAAGTTAGACTTAGAAGGAGGGTTGAATAAGTCTTAAACTCTTTTTCTAAAACGAATCTACAGACCACTTTAGTGAAAAATATAATTTTAACAGATTGGAGAAAAGGAATAGAGAAACACATAACAAAAATTATCCTGGTTCACTGCAGTCCCTTCAAACTGAAGGATATTTCACTATTGTAAAAAGCCTTTACAATCTGTACCAGCCCAGTGCAACAGTATTCTTGACTCTAGCCACTCCTAGCTTAAACCCAAGTATTCTTGACACTAGCCACTAATAAGTCTTAAAAAGACTTATTAAATTCATCTTTAATTTAACTTAATCCATTAAATATTGTTGAGTTTGGTATTATTTTATAATGAATTGTCATTCTTTCTTGTTTTAATTATTTAATTCAAATATGTTTAAATTGTGCAAGAAAATGGTTAAAAAGATCAGCACATAAGGAAATATATTTATTGAGAGATTTATTAACCTAGCGTGCATAAGCTAGAAAGCCAGCGTACGTACGCTAGGCATTTATATGTTGTATTTTACAAGATCAGGTGCAGGACATGTTAAGGAATACCTAGTGTATGAGCAGCGGAAATACAAGGATTCCCATAGGATTTGCAAAGCGCCGTGTTTCAAAGCATAAGACAAACACATAAAAAAATATTACGTTTTAGGATTACCTCTTGAAGAATATCGAACCAATCGTAGCCTCGTCCTTTAGGAGTCCATACGAGTACTCCCATCAGAAATGCTACACCTTCCAAATGCTAGTTTGATGGCGTGTAGCTTTTGTAACTTTTGCGTATTTTGTGTCTCTTTTTGCGTAGCCACCTATGAGCATCTTATGCTCTATTTATAGGCTTAGGTTTGACCTAATTTGCTCTCTAAAGAGTGGGCTCCTTATTCATTCTAAATGAGTTAGGCCCAATAGTTTCATTTTAGTCCAACTAAAATAAAAAGCTATTTTGTGATGGGCTTACTCTATATGTGTGACCCTATAGGTAAAATACTCGGTTATATTAATAATAAACTATTTTATTATTAATATAAAATAAGAGTGGCATCTAGCAATGCATCATTATGTCCGAATATTATTTATTAACAACATAACCTATAAGTGATAATTATTTTATATGTTTATTCCTTTTGTCATGATATCCTAATTGGGCCCATGGCATGGTCGTGTCATCCTTGTACGGTCCAATTTATTTTACTTGATACCGGAGTAGACTTTATCCGAATAAATATCCAATATTTATTCTTTCTAGCATGGCCATGCATTTCCTTAGTCTCACTCCATCAAGTGGCCTACAGATATCACTCCTGTCACATAGGAGAGACAAATCCCATCTACATCACTCACATCCCTCTACATAATTTGTTCATTGCCTAACCACAACCTTTATAGTCCTCTTGTTACAGAAGACGTTTGATTGTATTAAAACAACAAACTCCTTATGTAGGAATCGTAGTGACTTCAGGTCAAAGGACTACATATACCATTATCACATTGAGAATCGTTTATGACATTCATGTAACGATCCATGCAACGTTCTTATGGTGGGTCTGTCCAATACATCATTACTCTTAATGTGTACCTGTGTGAAGACTTGATATCATTTATATCCGTGATCTGTGAGATCAGATCATCAGTACACTCACACACTAGTCTTAATGTATTTACATGTTCCCACCTAAATACTTGACTAGGGACATTTTAGGAATAACTCTCATATGACCTATTACTCCAAGGATAAATAAAGGTTGTTAAACTATTTAACAAAAAATGACTTATTCAAAATGATGTGACCTATATAGGCTTTTAGTGCATATTTCCCACAATCTCCCACTTGCACTTAGAGCCGATAAGGTTAATGCCCAATGACGTCTATAGTGCCCTTATGCTTTTACTACGTAAGCGGTTTTACTAGTGGGTTCCCAATAATTTTGTTGGTATGCACATTGCATATTTTCACATCTTCCAAAGATGGAACTATTTAAGTATATGCTTGGATTAATCCACTTCCTTATATTGTTCTATGGTTCCATTTTCATCACAGTGGAAACTAATAGGATACAAAACATTTGGAATGATTAAATGTAAATTGACTTGTTTTGTAATTTAACATAGCAAAATACTTAGATTTGTTAGTAGAACCAACGATTGTTTCTTGCTTTGAACCTTTCAAGCATACATCGTAACCATCTTGACAACACATATATTTTGATTGCAATCTTAAGTCTTTCAAAATAATCAAAAGATTGACATCGATGTAACCTTTACAACGAGCTCATCTTCCATTTATCAAGATCAAATCCTTAGTCCTTCTTAAGTGATTAAGGATACTCTTGACTATAGAATGAGAATATTATTAGTTCTAGAAGAAGCATGTCTTCTACATGTAATACTAGAACTATAATTGTGCAGTTACTAACCTTTTTATAGTCACAAGATTTATCTTCATTCTTTAATGAAGATTTTAGCTTCTAAAAGCTTGCTTTAGTCCTTAAATAGAACATTTGTAGTTAACATACCTTTCTAGATGTTTCAGGCATAAAAGGCCTTTAGGTTATGTCACATACACATCCTCTAGATGATTTCCATCTTGACATCTATCTACCATATCTCATAATGGTGGTATACTGCTACAACAAGCAGGATCTAAATGGTTTTTAAGCTAATTAAATTTTGTCAATCTTGCTTTTAAAGGTACTTTTATTACCATCCATGTTTAGTTTTCCTTTTGAAAACCCACTTGCATCCTATAGGTTTTACCCTTTAGGTGCGTCAACCAAGGTTCGTACCTTGTTAATATACATAGAGTTCATTTCAAATCCCATGGTCTTATGTTATGTCTTAGAATCTAAACTTGCATTGGCCTCTTCATAAGAAACTTGATCAATTAGCAATATGCCTCCTTCCTGATTTATGAGATATCGATATCTTTCAGATTTGGTTAGATATCCTATTTGATCTTACGCAAGTCTTGTGCTACTGGAGCTAATGATGTCACAACATTTTGTGATTTATGCTCCAAGTCCATCCTTGACTTTTAAATGCTTTGTGATACTTGAATTTCTTCAAGTTTTACTACCCTCCCACTGATTCTTTAAGAGATGTACTCTTATTCAAGAATATAACATTCTAAGCAACAAGCCTTTTGTTCTCAGATGGATTCTTAGCTTTCTTTGGGTATCTCATAGAAGATATTTATCCAATTTGGATCTGACCTTGTCAGAGTTGGATGCTCTATAGAAGCATCATAGTTCCAAATTATTAGTAAAGACATACTAGGTTTCTTCCTAGTCCATATCATATATGGTTTCTTTAAGAAAGTCTAAGATGGAACACGGTTAAGTGTGGAAATTTTGTTAATAAAGGAACGTTGAAGGAGTTAGAGATGTTTGATAATCATCAATAATCAAACTATGTCTAACAAGGTTTGACTTTTCCCCGTAGAGATGCTATTATGGCATTCCATAAGGAATAAGTTAAGAGGTAATCTCTCATTCTATTAGATAGTTATCAAACTTGTAGCTCAAATTATTTGCTATCTTGATCTAATCAAGAGCTTTAATTGTCTTGCCAATTTGGTTTTTCACTTGATTATGAATTCTTTAAACTTTTCAAAGACTTTCTAACTTATGTTACATAAATCTATACTCATTGACTTTTCAATTAGTATGTCGAAGTATTGAAAAACATATCTAGTTATTGTTCCAATAGGCCCATATACATCATCATGTATTAGATAATAGATTACTCATGTTTCACTTTTCAATGAAGTCTCAACTATCTCTCCAATAAATAAGATTTACATGTCTCAATTGATTCTAAAATCAAAAGAGTCCATATAACCACATTAATGGTATTTAGAAATGTGTTGCTTATTCATTTGCCTTAGGAGACAATACCATGTAAGTAAGGTTCAAAATCACTTATTTTAACCTACTTTGACTGTTATGTTATAGATGGGTGTTTTGAGATTTAGGATGTGGAATCCATTACTCAATTATGCATTAACATCCTTTTGAAGAAATAAAGTTATTTTATATAAAAAACATTTCTTGTCCAACAAGAAACAATATGCACAATGTCTAGTTCACTAACTAGCCCAATAGGTAAAGATCTTATCTTTATTGTAGCAATTTTTGCTCAATTTTACACAGATTTCTCCACCCTTCACAAGTGATCTACTTCCTTGATCTTTTAAAATTTGAGATCTACTAGTAGTATCTGATACTAGTGTTAGTGAAGCAAAATAACTTGACTTCTATAACATGACCTGTAGTGGAAGTCTTACTTCCGTTTCTTTTGAACTCCTTCAAGTTCTTTAGAGAAATTATTTCAATGTCTTATTTGGCTAAAACTGGAAACAATTTCCTTTCTTGATAACCTTTTAGACTTCCAGACCAACTCGGCCTTAATAGTCTGTATACGATCATATCGTATATCTCACATATATTCATAGTGCCTTTTACAGCTTAGAGTTTATGCAGACTCTATAGGGTACTCAAGACCCAACCATAGATCATATATAAGCCAAACATGACACACTACCGCTTCCTCTTTATTGAAGATAATTCTCAAGTCTCGATATTTATCTAGGTATTTTTCTAGATAAAGTGTCCTTCCAAAGGACATATTACAACAAAACAATATTTAGTTTGTCATGGTTATTCTAAAACAAATTACATGCAAATCTATAACTTCTATTTAAAAACATATTTAAAATTTTGGTCATTAAATAAATATGTTGTCTCCCACTATTTTGATTCAAAAACAAATACGCTCACTGAATCATAAAAAATCCCATTGGAAGATTTTTCTAGTGGGCCAAGATCCATATTTGGCCTAGTGTTGAGTCAGCTTTGGCTGATCGCCCAACCCTTGGTTATTTAGGTAGGAAACACATTTCCAATTGCATCTCATGCAACTCTTGGATGATTGAGTAGGTAACTCTTTACCCTTATTCATCTTATGAATTTAAGCTCAATCCTTACGCCTCTAAGTTATTTTCAATCCAATTGAAAAACTTAGTTAAGTTTAGGCCTAATAAAAACAATTTGAATATTACAATTATCCCATCGCGCCTTACTAATATAAATGATAGCACCCTGCCTTGGCAGGCCCACTATTTATTGACATTAGTCTCGACGAATGTTACTTATTAGAAGGCGTTTAAACTTAATATTAACGCTTCTAGGTTCTTCAATTTGATTAAAGTTACCTAGATAAGTCCAATAACAAATAGATGGATAATCCAATTATCCATCATCCTTTACTAATATCAATAAAAGCACCCTGCTTTGGCAGAACCTACACTTTATTGAAACTAGCATTGATGACTGTTGTTTATTAGAACGCGTTTTAGACTGTTCATACCTTTAGGCTTTTCCAATCCAATTGAAAAATGTCTATTTGAATAAAACTTAATAAGTTATACTTGGATAATCTAATTATCCAATCATGTCCTTTTAAACATAAATAAAGGCACCCAACTATGACATGACCTACACTTTATCTATATCAAGTTAGACATTATTACTTATTGGAAGGTATGATTGTCGAGGTTGAGGGATTTCAATTTTCTTATTGTTCATTATCGATTTTCATTAAACGCTTTAACGTAAAATAAAACCCCAAAACATGAAATCAAAATTGTGAGATAGTTATGGTCTTCCTAGAAAATAAAATAAAATAAACCTAAAGGAACTATGGTGTCTTGACTTCGTGAAGTCTTACTTCTTGATACCACCGCCATCATCCTGGAGTCACCACTCTTTTGTTCCTTTCAAGGTTATATCCACCAAGAGTCACCACCCTAGGTTTCTTCTACGTCTCCACCTTGTTGGATTTTCCAAGATTACAATGTAATAAAGAAAACTCATTTTACATACGAGTGAAGGGTTGAGAGAAGAAATTTAAGAATAAAATTAAATAAAAAGAATCTAAGACCATAACTATTCATCGTTGGACATGTTAATTAATCAATTAATAGAGTAATCAATTGTATTTAAAATAAAATAAATATTAAAACACATAATTAAACAAGCGGGGTCATAAAAGCAAAACTATGCAAAGATCTTTGGCGGCTCTGTTGACCGTTCAACAGACAGGGTCAAGGGGTGTTCCAACCCAAAAATTTAGTACTGTAATCAGGTTAGTTCCCAGGAAAGAGAGGTGGGTCTGGAGTGACCGCTTAAGTACCAAGTCTTTCCTAGCCAGAACGTCCCACTGACCATTAACAGCTCAAAATATTCGATTATGATTTCAAACAATTTGAAATCTTAAATTTTGAAACGGCCAAGGTTTAACTTTTAAACCTTATCTTTTGACCCTTACAATTATCCTAAAATAGGAATAGTCAAGGTTTAACTTTTAAACCTTATCTCTAGAGTCTCAACAATCATCCTATTTTTTAGGAACAATCAAGGTTTAAATTTTAGACCTTATCTCTAGAGTTCAAGATATTTTATTTTGAATCCTATTAAATTTGATAAAGATCTTTAATTTGTAACTTTTACAAATCCTATCAAATTTATTAAGGATTAAATATTTGATTTTAAAATTATTAAATTTAATAAAGATCTTATCTTCTATTTGTAACAATTACAAATCATATTAAATTTAATAAATATGAATTAATTTGTAACTCCTACAAATCACATTAATTTTAAAAAGATCATATATGATGTAAATCCTATTAAAATTAATAAGAATAAATTATTTAAATTTGTAACTCTTACAAATCACATTAATTTTAAAAAAATCACAAACGATGCAAATCCTATTAAAATTAATAAGAATAAATTATTTAAATTTGTAACTCTTACAAACTTTAAATTTAACAAACAATTAACATTTGATTTGCAACTTTTATAAATTGAATTTAAAATATCATATTATAATCAAATATTTTATTTGTAGCATTTACAAATAAATAAAATACCATTACGGCTAGGTTTCAACTTTTGAATCCTAGTTTTCATTACGGCTAGGGTTTAACTCTTAAACTCTCTAAACACAATCTCACATGAATAATTCATATGAGCAGGAGTTTTGCAACTAGGCTCTGATACCACTGTTAAGGAATCCCTAGTGTATGAGCAGCAGAAATACAAGGATTCCCATAGGATTTGCAAAGCACCGTGTTTCAAAGCATAAGACAAACACACAAAAAAATATTACGTTTTAGGATTACCTCTTGAAGAATATCGAAGCAATCGTAGCCTCGTCCTTTAGGAGTCCACACGAGTACTCCCACCAGAAATGCTACACCTTCCAAATGCTAGTTTGATGGCGTGTAGCTTTTGCAACTTTTTCTTATTTTGTGTCTCTTTTTGGGAAGCCACCTATGAGCATCTTATGTTCTATTTATAGGCTTAGGTTTGACCTAATTTGCTCTCTAAAGAGTGGGCTCCTTACTCATTCTAAATGAGTTAGGCCCAATTGTTTTATTTTAGTCCAACTAAAATAAAAAGCTATTTTTTGATGGGCTTACTCTATGTCTGTGACCCTATAGGTAAAATACTCAGTTATATTAATAATAAACTATTTTATTATTAATATAAAATAAGAGCGGCATCTAGCAATGCATCATTATGTCTGAATATTATTTATTAACAACATAACCTATAAGTGATAATTATTTTATATGTTTATTCCTTTTGTCACGATATCCTAATTGGGCCCAAGGCATGGTCGTGTCATCCTTGTACGGTCCAATTTAATTTACTTGATACCGGAGTAGACTTTATCCGAATAAATATCCAATATTTATTCTTTCTAGCATGGCCATGCATTTCCTTAGTCTCACTCCATCAAGTGGCCTATAGATATCACTCCTGTCACATAGGAGAGACAAATCCCATCTACATCACTCACATCCCTTTACATAATTTGTTCATTGCCTAACCACAACCTTTATAGTCCCCTTATTACAGAAGACGTTTGATTGTATTAAAACAAAAAACTCCTTATGTAGGAATCGTAGTGACTTCAGATCAAAGGACTACATATACCATTATCACATTGAGAATCGTTTATGACATTCATGTAACGATCCATGCGACGTTCTCATGGTGGGTCTGTCCAGTACATCATTACTCTTAATGTGTACCTGTGTGAAGACTTGATATCATTTATATCCGTGATCTGTGAGATCAGATTATCAGTACACTCACACACTAGTCTTAATGTATTTACATGTTCCCACCTAAATACTTGACTAGGGACATAGGAATAACTCTCATATGACCTATTACTCCAAGGATAAATAAAGGTTGTTAAACTATTTAACAAAAAATGACTTATTCAAAATGATGCGACCTATATAGGCTTTTAGTGCATATTTCCAATAGGAATCCCAGCGTACGTACGCGCATAATAGAATCAAATAAAGAGAAGAATCAGTAAGGCACGATCATGCTCAGGCGAACGACACCCACGCTTAAGCGTGAAGTCAACATGCAATCCACGCTTAGGCGAACAAGTTTCACGCTTAAGCGTGAGCCTTGCAATCCACGTAAAACTCCATGCATGCATCAAAAATAAAGCACCACGCTCAAGTGGACACGTTCACGCTTAAGCGTGATGTTCGTTTAGCCAGTGTTTCATTCTCCTTCAACGTGAAGTGCTGCATTTATCAGTTGTTAATTATTTTTGTATACAAGTAATTTAAGTTATGTATTATAATTAGTCATCTCTCTGTAATTATTTAATTAGAGTTAGTTAATTAGAGTTAGTTAGTTAGTTTCTTTATTTTAACTATTAAGCAGATTCCTTTGTAATTAATTAGAGTTAGTTAGTTAGTTTTGTTGTGGCTATATATATTTGTAAAAACGCTGTAAAATAAGGCATAGAAGCAATAACACAATTCATTTTTTTGATTTTCAATCTCTCTCTAAACATTTTCCCTCTCTAAACTCTCTCTTCTATGGCTCTCCATATTCCACGTTCTGAATCCATTTACATGGGTTGCTAAACCCCTAGGGTTGGGATTGCTGAAACTTCTGATGGAATCTTGAAGCTGTATTAAGGAATTCATCTTCAGAATCATGAGGAGAACAAGCTGAGAAGTGGATCTACACTGCTGGATTGACAAATTCAGACCTAATTGAAGACTCTCTCTAATGAGGAATCATGGTTGAGGCTTAGGTAACTTTCAGCTTCCTAACTAATTTAGGCCTTGTAATTAGGTGAATAGTTAGGGTTCAATCCCCAATTTTGCATTAGATTTCTCTGTCACTGAACACCTAAGGGATTAGGGTTTAATGCTTAGGAATTAGTGTTATTCACTTAAGGAATTAGGGATTAACCATTTGTGAATTTTCCTCTTGAGTTTGAAGTTTGTTTGAACCTCAATTGCATATTTCTTGATGAAATTATAAGCTGAAGCAATCCTAACCTATCTTCCTTCAATTACACTTCATCTTTTTTATTATTTCTGCAAATATAAAAACATAGAAAGTATAAAACAACAAAAATAGAGTGAATTCTATCTTCTTATGTTTTGGTTCAGCTTGTGCTTGTCCAAGATTGCGGTAATTACCTCAATCCCTGTGGGACGATAAAATATATTACAAATTTAATGATTGGTTCACTTGCCAATAGAATATAAATCCTCCGAGAGTTATGCATCAAGTTAATGGCTCAGGATTTATACACCAGCCACTCCTGGCTACAAACCCAAGTATTCTTTCAGGCCACAGTGTTTCCCGGCACTAATAGATTCTGGCAACACACCAAAATGTACAACATGATAGTAGAGAAAGTGTTTAAAGTTATAATCAAATAACTCAGTGTACAAGGATATGAAATGATTATAGGATACACTGAGCTACAGACTACTATAAGTCAAGCAGAACTACAAAGAGGACTTATGTAATGAATACAAGAACTTAGAAACTTTAAGAAAAAGTCTCTTAGACTTTAGTTCTTAAAATCAAGAATTCAAGTATAAGAATAAATAACGTAACTACATAACTTGTAATTCGTAATTGTCTTAAATTCTAAAGTTTCTTATATTTATAGACCTTTTGAAAAATATCCATTAGTTAGCTTCAAAGGATGTTGGTCTCTTGAGGATTGCGTTGTCAGTGAGTGCAGACACATGCTTCAGAGAAGTTTCCTTATTTGGGCAACTTCGAAAGTCTTCAGCAAAAGATCCCTTTTGCTTATATAATTTAGGAAAACATGTACACTCTATAGTAGTTGACCTTAGGCTATCTGTTCTGATCAGGTTCAACTTTTCTGACACCTTGAGACATGTAAGGCAGTTTTCTTGATAGACATGAGAAAGTCTTCAACTTTTCCATTGATTGCCTCTTTAATGCTAGCTTTAGATAAGGCATGAGAAAGTTCATGCAACTTCATTTTTGAAAAGGAAAGATCCTTTTCAAGAACTCGAAGAGTCACATATTTTCTCATGGTCTGAAGACACAAAAAGAGACTTGATCCAATGAAGCTTAAAATAGTATGGACTTTTTCATTCTAGAAGTGAATTAATTTTTATGGACTCCCCCTTTCTTTTGCAAATGGAGCTCTACGGACTCCTAGCATACTTCAACAGAATTGTTAGGCAAATAAACAGTACAGACTTTATCTTAGCTGAGAGTCTTGATATGTATTATTAACAGATCACATGAGGTTCAAACTGCTCATTCATGAGTTCAGAGTTTACTCTAACAATCTCCCCTTATTTGTTCATAACAAACATAAAGTCTCAAAGATAGAATGAATTATATATTATGTGAAGAATTAAAACATTGATTTCATGAAGCATGAAATTATTCCTTCAAGGCATAAGTTTTAAATTCTTTCAGGTTTTGGAAAAGATAGTCAAGTTAATCACATGCAACATACTGAAAGAGAGTTAAAGCAATGAATCATCAATAAGTTTAAAGATATAAAAACTAAACAATTTTATTTATGAATACAAGATGTGTTACAGACTTCAGAACATAAAAAATTACAATTGCACAATTTGAAACTTAGACTATCTAAAAAATATTCTCCCCCTTTTGTAATCAATAAATGAGGGTCATCACTGAGACCTAGGAGTCTTAGGAGAAGATATATCATGGATGGGTTGAACTGTTAGAGTTGCATCTTGCTTCACCTATCATCCACAAGATGTGATTTCACATGCGTCTAGCATTTTCTTCAGTGTTGTGATCAAACTGTAATAGTCTGGATACTTCTTCATCAGAGAGTCTGTGAGGTCTAGGTTCGTCCCATGTAGGTACGGTTGAACCAAATCTGAAATAGGTTCTTTTCCTTTTCTAGATGGATAAGGCGTAGTAACAAGACAAAGTTTGTTCAGAGCAATAAAGATTTTGGTAGAGGGTAGAATGAAAACGGACTTTGCTCTTCCACTTGTAATTGCAGTTAGGCATTTTCCTTGTTGTATGTCCAACAATATGGCTCTTTGTTCTTTCCTGAGCTTGTAGTACATAGCATCTCTTAAATTTGGGTATTGGGCCTAACTCAATCCTAAAAGCTAGCTCATAGGAAGAGGTTTACCCTCTACCTTATATACTTTTGGTTGGCCATATCTCTAGTCAATGTGGGACTTTTAACACAACCCCTCACACTTAGGAGTGGATCATGGATGAATACGGGTGGCCCACGAGACTTATTAACACCCCTTCACACTTAGGAATGGAACGCAGATGAATACGGGTGGCCAGTAGGACTTATTAACACACCCCTTCGCGCTCAGGAATAGAGTGTTGATGAATACGGGTGGCCCGTGGGTCTTATAGAACACCCCCATAGGCAGGAATAGAGCGTGGACAACATGGGTGACCCAACAACAGATCTAGAATAGGCTCTAATACCATCTTAAATTTAGGTATTGGGCCTAACTCAATCCTAAAAGCTAGCTCATAGGAAGAGGTTTACCCTCTACCTTATATAATTTTGATTGGCCATATCTCTAGTCAATGTGGGACTTTTGACACCAGTATTAGAACCTGAACACAGACTACCATCATGAAGTATTTCTTGTGCAAGAAGAGGAGGGTAAATGTGAGTGAAGATGAGGTGGATGGCAATATGATTCTGTTTGACTGAATTCTAGATTCTAGGTTATGAATGGGCACAAAGGTAAGACGGATGTGTGAATCTGCAATGCTTGACTTTGAGCAAGGGAAACAAATAGAGTTTCTTGATGAAATAATCTAGAATCATCTGAGATGTAGTGTCTGAAGATGGAGGTGAATGTATAGTCTTTGGTTCTGGTGAGGTGGACTTGGAGTCTAAAGAGTCAAAAATCACAAGATTGGCAGTAGAGGCCTTCTGAAACATTTTTTCTTGTAGAGATATGCTTCAACATTCTCCTTGTAATTCTTCCAGATAATCGAACAAGAACAGATGGTTTAGCAATCGATGGTTTAGCAATCTTCATAGCATGTTTAGACTTTGTCATGGAGGGGCCAGACTTTGTTGTTCTAGGAGAAATTCCAACAAGAGTCTTGACTTTCTTAGCAGGAGGTCCGGACTCTGGTTGATTAGAGTCTGATGAGGAATCATCGTCTAGGAATTCCTTTTCATCCTTTGTTTGGACAGCCACATGCATTTACAATGTTATTGATGGAGATTTTTATCCTTCTATCTTTGAGAACTCCAGAAATCATTGAATCTTCCTTGTTGATAGTCACAGTGGCCCAGAATTCCAACACCAAGGATGGTGAATACGCATATATCATGGAGTAAAAATGAAGCTAACCTATTCTATTCAATTCAGCCAAGAAATCTTTTCCTTCATCTTTATATTGGATAGGAGAGAAAAATATTGATTCAACAATGTCTTTTGTTGAAAAGTTGATTCCAATCATTTTAGAGAAAATAAGGTTTTGGGAAGACAAGAAGGTTTTAAGGCAGAAAGAGGTTTTGAGAGAGGTTCAAAAAGAGAGAGAGATTTCATAGAGAGAAATGAGAAGTTGTAAAGGGTTTTTGAAAAGGTGAAAAGACAAGTAAGAGCGAAACACATTTATAGGCAACGTGGCATAATGGAGGGAAAAGTAGTTTTTAGAAAATGGTTACGTTTCAAGCAGTAAAAAAGTGCCACGTGTTATAAAAGAAATTAAATGAATATTTAAAGAATTTAAAAAAAGAGGGTACAGACTGCGTCTCTCAGAATAACAGAGAATAAAGTAAAGAATAATGCTAAGTTACAAAGCATGCAGATTGTTAACGTACAGAAACTTCAGTTATTCAACATTACGCATGTTGAGACTGTACTTGATAAACGTAAACCTTGCTTCTGCTAGGGGCTTAATGAGAATATCTGCTCATTGATGGTCTGTATCCACATGCTGTAGATCTAGAATGCCTTTCTGAACATAGTCATGTATGAAGTGGTACTTCACTTCAATATGCTTTGCCTTTGAGTGTTGGATTGGATTCTTTGACAGGTTTATGGCACTAGTGTTGTCACAGAACACTGGAATTTATTATTGCTTGATTAAATAATCCTCTAGCTGGTACTTCATTCATAGAAATTGTGAACAATAGTTGGCTATAGATAAGTATTCTGCTTTAGTTGTGGAGAGAGCTATGGAATTCTGCTTCTTATTACTCCAATAATAGTGATCTAATCATTCCTCTATACAGAGTCTGATCAACTAATGTACCAGATTCATCTTTACTTATAGTGCAATTTGGATGCATTGGAGTACTCATGGGTTTGGCATCAGCTATTTAAAATTTATGAGTAACTCTTTGGTGTACTTCTGTTGATGAATAAAAATTTCATCAACAATTTGTTTAATCTGCAGACCAAGAAAGAATTTGAGTTCGCCCATCATGCTCATCTTAAATTCAGCGTGCATAGTTTTTATAAAATCTTTGCACAAATTTTCTTTTGTAGCACCAAAGACAATGTCATCTACATAAGTTTGTATTATAATAAAGTGTTTATCTAAGCCTTTTGATTTAAGAAAAGAAGTAAGTCGATCATACCAAGCTCTAGGTGCTTGTTTCAGACCATATAGTGCTTTACTAATTTTAAAGACATGATTTTCTAAAGATTTGTCTTCAAACCAGGAGGTTGTTTTTCAAAAACTTCTTCTTTAATAAAACCATTTAGAAAAGTGCTTTTAACATCCATATGATATAATTTAATTCCTTTAAAGGCAGCAAAGGCAAGTAGAATCCTTATGGCTATAAGTCTAGCTATAGGAGCAAAGGTTTTAGTAAAGTCTATACCTTCTTGTTGGTTGTAGCCTTGTGCCACAAGCCTTGTCTTGTTCCTTCCGACTTTTCCATCTTTATCCAGTTTGTTTCTGAACACCCATCTTGTTCCAATGATGCTTTTTGTTAAGACCTTGGCAAACGCACTAATTTGTCATTGTAGTTTTCAAAATTTATAGATATCATTCCCACAAGGATTGATGGTTTTTATTAAAAGATAGTAATTTTTATTTACTGATAGTAAAAGTATCAATACTTAGTAACAAAAGAATAATTCATATACAATTTTGTACACTATTCATAAATTCCAAGATTGATTTATACATTGATCAAGAGTAATGTAAAAATTGTAAAACTATCTAGAAAATAACTGTAAAAATAATACTTTCAAATTACAGTTTCAATACTTGAGATATAAAACAGAATGACAAACTATGTTGGAATTAGGATCCCTGCACTATAAAAATAACAAAGTAACTATAAACATGAATATTTAATTATCAAGTTTATGTCATTGCAGCTTAAAATCATTAAACTTGATCCTTCGGTAGATAAATTCTAAATAGTTACCATAAAGTCTGATCCCTTAGATGTTTTCTTAGTAAAAACTTGCTTTAAGCCCTGGCCTTAACACAACAATAATTACCGACTCTATCCCTAGTAATTAGTATATTAAGGGTATTTCAAATTTTACTTCCATTAAAAGTAATTCTAATACACATGAAAATCATTCTCTCGTTTGAAATCCATACTAATAAAAGATTGAAATATTGACATAAAACTTGAATCATAAACATGCAATATTCATAATCACATCATCATCTCAATAAACAGATTAGTTACACATGGTGGAAGTAAAAATAACACTTACAATTGGAGACATGATGAATAACAACTTTTACTTGAAAGGAACTTCACAAAATGGAAAGAAACTAGACCTAAGACAATAATCTCAAGTATGTGGAAGCTATTTTTGCAACTCAGAGCGCAAGAATGGGATCAAATGCTCTGAATTGATGAGTATTGGATGTTGAAACCCTTGGCAATGAGCCCTATTTATAGTGGGAGAATTTGGACTTAACTCTACATGTGGCTGTGGCGCTGCATGTCATATCTCTAACTCAATGCATTAATCTTTTCCTGATTTTGAGCTATAATTCACCATTATTCTCTAATAATGAGCAGACATAATTTCCCTTGTCTCCCATTGAGTTCATGCCTTATATCTGTAGTGGATTGGCCATTATGTGCAAAGGTTTGGCCTTTTTTCTGAGTGAAATCCATCCTGACGTTACGTGTAGGCCTGACGCTACACATCAGGGTCAAAATCCTGATGCTGAGCATAGGGTTAATGCTATGCGTCAACCCTCTGAATTGCTTAAATTTCCCACTTTTAATCCTCAAATATTCACTTTAAAAAAAGGAGAAATAGGTCATGCCAAGTTAAATTTAATAACTTTTATTTATTTGCAAACAAACCTAATTTTATATTTATTTAAGCTAATTTTTATTTTTTTCTCACACTTTTTACTATAAAAATAGCAATAAATGAAGGGCTAACAAAGTATCCCCAACTTAGGAATTAGCTCGTCCGAGCAACAAACTTAAACCATGAATCAAAATTTTGAAAATAATTTTTGAAAACTTTGAAATTTTATTACAAGTAATTCATAACTTACCATTCGAAATGATCATTATTGATGACTAGTGCGAAAGAAGCTTAAAGATAAAACCATCACAAAGTCATGTCACTAGATCAAGCTTATTTCAAGGCTTACCTCACGAGTGATTCTCTCTGTAAAAGGGTAACCTGTTTAACTCAATCAATCATAAAATCAAATAAATTTAATTTTGATTTTCATCTTATCAATTGTCATTCATACAGAATCAAATAAGAATCACAAGGTCTTTTTCAAGGATTATAATGAGGCTTGGTTACAAGAAGTCATGGTTTTTCTTGGAAAGCAAACACCTGAAATCATAAAATAGCATTTCATGTAAAATTAAAGTGTTTTCTTGGTCCAAAACTCACTTCCCCTTTTGATATAGGATGAGGGAGGATCTAGCTATCTTTCTTCAAGTTGATAAGGAAAAGGTTTCCCGAAACCTAACAAAAATGGTCGAAAGCATGGAAACATGGAAGATGGATGGAGGTTGATGGAAAGGATGGAAGAAGATGAAGGAGACGCCACCAATGACTTGGATAAGTCTCTACTCGCCACTCTAGGGATGGTCACCTAGTGATAAGAGCTTGAAAGGGGTTAGACTTTCTCTAACCTAAAGGAGAGAGTTCGCACTCAAATCTCACAAAGTGTAAATTTCATTTAAAACTAATGGTAATGAATACATGGAAAGGTAAGCCTTATATAGGCAAGGTGGAGTGGTGGCCAAGCTAGGCAACTTGGACTTCCCACTCTTCCTTAGGCCCAAAATCAACTAAACTAGGAAATATGGCCAACTACAAGGCCCAAAATGATGTACAAGGTCCAAAAGTGACCCAACAATAAACCTAAACTATTTTGAGTACACTTGAAATTATTTATAGACTATGTCCTCATCATACTCTCCCTCTTAAAAAAAGATTTGTCCTCAAATCCTGTAAAAGAAAAGAGAGTAATGAGTTCAAAACTAAAAACAAAGGACACTAAAATGTACAAGAAACAAGGTAGGGTATTGACCACCAGGATCAAACATTAACCTTTTTATTTTTAAAAGGATGATATAAGAAATATTAGCAAATAACATAATCGAAAGTTCCCATAAGAACGCACATATGAAATTATGGATACCTCTATGACAGTTAATCATGCTACTATCTAAATGCAATAAAATGAAAATATGAGTAGATGTAGTTATATGATCATGTGAGATATTACAAAATATTGACTTATCCTCAAAAAGATGGATTTTCCTAAAAGGATCATAATGAGTAATGGCATAATGGCATAATAAAGTTGGTACTAAAGTATGCATGTCATGTAATGTTGCCAAAAATTCTCTATATAACCCTTTATGAAATAAATCATATTAATATGATCACAGATAAGATGTGAAAAATGCAATGAAATTGACATGTTAATTGATAGAAAAAATGTTAATCCTATAAAATTTCTACTATGTAACATTGTAACATATGAAACGACTCTTGGAAAAGACAATTCAAAAGAGTAAAGACATATGTTAATCCTATAAGATCCTATAATAATTGTATACACGCTAGAACTAATTCTAAGACAATTATGAACAATGATTGACCAATTCTCTTTATTAGGGATATAAGAAAAGGGGTGTGATTCTTTTATTTTAAGGTCATCTTGAGGTTTAGAACTGATGATGGGTAAAGGCAAAATATCATTAATTCTAGGAAAACTATCACTAATGATTGGAATGGACAAATTGTTATTGGACAAAAGATTAGGTAAACTATGATCAAGGTGATTCTTTGTTGAAACACTAAGGTTGCTTAAAGATAAGCTATTATTCTCTACCTTATGGAAGTTTCACTTTTTCATCCATAGCTCTATTATGTTTGTGTCTTAACTTTTCTATTTCTTTTTCATTGTTACACAAACTAATTCCTAAATTTCCCATGGTATCTGACGAGAATATTTTTACAGTTGTGATTCCGTCAAATTAGTACATTAAAATTAATTAATGTAGTACTAGGGTGTCAACCTAGGTCGTTCTCTCAAGGATCAACACAAAAATTTAGGAAAAATCAAGTCTTAAACAACTAAAATTTTTTACAAACATAAGTTCAACAAACATACAATAGGGGGGGGGGGTTTGATTGATTTTGTTGTCACAATTAAAATTAAAACAAGGTAAATATAGAATTTAAAACAATAAATAACAAGCGATTGATTTTCTTGGAGTATTGTAAATAAATTTATCCTTGGTTCACTAAAGATAATTTGTACACTTTCATTACTGTTAATTTCTTAGCTCAATTTGAATTAATCAACTAAGCGTCTTTTTCAATTCACAATCCCTTTACTTTCATTAAAAAAATGAATATTTTAATCAAGCATCCTAATTAAGCAAAAGGAGTCAAGATCGTAAAATCTAGGAATTATTGAGCATACATAAGAACATCGCCTATATACATAATCTATTCTCAAATTATGGAATTAAGCAAACCATAATTATTAAAAGTGATTATGAAAATATTCATTAAGCATGCATATTTTCTTAATCCATTCTAATTTAAAATCTTATTTTATTCCATTTGAATAATTAAACCGATTAAGCATACAACTTTAATTAAACAATATGGAATTAAATAAGCAGAGTAAGATTATGAAGAAATAAACAATAATAAAAGCATACTATATTAAAAAAAGTGACCTCAAAATTACATTACAACATTCTCCAAGAAAATCAATCTAGGGTTTTAGCCCTCCATAATAACAACTACAAAGAAAAGAAACTAACCTGGAATGGAGCAAAGAGGGGAAAGAAGAGAGGAGGAGGCTTTGTGCCTTCCTTTGATGCTTATAGAAACAAAAAGAGAAACGT
Organism: Clitoria ternatea; assembly: GCA_037962975.1. Classification (NCBI taxonomy): domain Eukaryota; kingdom Viridiplantae; phylum Streptophyta; class Magnoliopsida; order Fabales; family Fabaceae; genus Clitoria; species Clitoria ternatea. Next base: position 188,396,690 of record CM075669.1, read on the forward strand.
GAATTCAGGTGTGTTTGAAGCCTTTGGCAATGGTCCTATTTATAGTGAAAGCAAAGGTAGCGTCAGCAGGACGCTACGCGTCAGCGTTGCGAATCTGCTTCTACGCTACGCTTAGTTGTAAGGTTACGCGTGAGGGTTTCTGACTCAGAATACATTATTTCATCCAATAATTCTTCAATAATGCTTGGACACTTGTGCTGCATGTTCCCCACTGAGATAGTGCCGTATGTCTATAATGGATTGGCCAATAAGTGTTTTAATATAAATAAATCCTCCACTTCTGAAGTTGCACACAGCCTGTTAATGGGATCCTCGTCACTGTTGACGCTACGCGTAGGCTTGACGCTACGCGTGAGCTCTTGAGGTCTTATGCTACGCGTGGTACTGGTGCTACGCGTCAGCCCTGATGCTCAATTTCATAATTTCCTAATTGCAACCTCAATTATTCACTACAATATAAGGGAATTCAAGTAAGATTTATTATTTTATTTAAAGATTATCACCTAATTCATTTAATATTAAATAAAGCTTGAATTATGAAAATGTGTTAAAATGCATAATATTACACAATTAGCAATGGCAAATTATACACATTTAAAGCAAGGAATTAAGGCTAAATCATGCATCATCAGTATCACATTCTAAAATATGATCCTAAAGTGCTTTTAATTTTCTATGGATTTCCTCAAGAAACTTTTTTATCTTTTTATTTTTTTCTATGAAAGAACCATACTTAGACTCATAAGAATCTATTTTAGAATGAAGGACATCTAATTGTTCAATTAAAACATCAAATTTATTAGGTGTTCTATCTTTTCTATTTTCCCTTTTGTGATGTTTCCTTGACCTAGGTTCATCCTTATTTTCTAGATTATCTAACCTAGAGTTGATTTTATCAAGAGAATCCATGATTAACCTAAGCGAGGACATGTTATCTCTATCACTAAACAATATTTTGAAATTCACTAAAATAGACAAGAAAACAATCAAGGGATACTAGTCGAGGATGTATACAAGACCAAAAACAAGAAATCAAACAATAATCCTAAAAATCAAATTTTAGGTTTTCTTCCTAAACATAACACCTATGATGTTTGTACTAGGTAGAATCCTAGGTTGTCTTACTATGATTAGTTATGAGAATTAAGGTTGTAACCAATGGCTTAAGAGAGGTAAAACTTGAAATTCCCCCATTTAATGTCAAAAGTGATGTTGAAGCTTATCTAGAATGGGAGATGAGAGTTGATCAATTGTTTAATTCTCATCAAATAAAAGAAAAAAAGAAAGTTAGGATTACAACTCTTTCTTTCCAAAATTATGCCTTAGTGTGGTGGACTCAAATATGTAAGGAGAGGAAAAGAGATGATTTTCCACCCATAGATGATTGGGTAGACTTAAAAGCCCTCCTAAGAAAAAGATATGTTCCTAACTATTATAGAGAGGAGCTATTAGCAAAGCTAAATAGACTCACCCAAGTCTTAAAAAGTGTAGAAGACTACTACAAAGCCTTAGAGATAGCCATGATTAGGGCCAATCTAGAAGAAGATGAAGAAACCCTAATGCATAGGTTCTTACATGGCCTCAATAGGAACATCAAAAATAGGGTAGAACTCCTTCCTCATGTAGATATAGAAGAGTTATTACATCAATGCACTAAGGTAAAGAACCAATTCAGAGAGAGAGAATCCTATAGTGGGGAAAATAAAGCCTACAAGTCTAAGTGGGTAGGTCAAGAAAACAAGGGTAAGTTTGAGAGAAACCTTAGGGAGAGGGAAGTGGGTACTTCTTCTTCCAAACCACAAAGTGAGTTGCATAAGAATGGTAAAATCTTTAGGCACCAAAAAGATAAGCATGAATATACATCTAAACCACAATCCTCTAGATCTTCTACCATAAAATGTTTTAAATATCTTGGTAGAGGTCACATTGCTTTTGACTATCCAACAAAAAGAACAATGATTTTGAAAACCAATAGAACCTACTCAAGTCAATCAGAGTCTAATTCTGATTCTCATTCTTCAAGTGATGACTCAAGTAGTGATTCTTATGACAGTGAGCATATTTTAGGGGATGATGGTGAGCTGTACATGATTAGAAGGTTGCTTGGTAGTCATGTTAAGCTAGATGACACTACACAAAGAGAGAACATCTTTTATACAAGATGTTACATAAATAACAAACTATGTTCTCTCATTGTGGATAGTGGGAGTTGTGCGAATGCAGTGAGCCAAAGATTAGTAAATAAGATGGGCTTAGAACTAATAGATCACCCTAGACCTTATAAGTTGCAATGGCTTAATGAAAAAGGGGAAATGTTAGTTAATAAGCAAGTCTTAATAAATTTCACCATAGACACATATAATGATAAAGTCAATTGTGATGTAGTACCTATGGAGGCAACTCACATCCTATTAGGAAGACCTTGGCAATTCAATAGGAAGGTCATCCATGAGGGGTTCACTAACACCCTCACTTTCAAGTTAGATGGTAAGAAGATAGTTTTACATCCCCTAACTCCACAACAAGTAGCTAAAGATCAACTACAAATGAAGCTTAAAAGAGATAAATAGTTAGGATCTTCTTCCTCTAATCATCTAGAAAAACATAAGTTAAACAAAAGACATGCTAAGTGGGTTGAGTTCTTGGAACAATTTCCATATGTCATCAAGTACAAAAATGGAAAATCTAATACTGTGGCTGATGCTTTATCAAGAAGGCATTCTTTACTAGCCTCTCTTGGAGCCAAAGTTATTGGACTTGATGAGAGTAGGACTTTTTATCTAAGTGACATTGATTTCTCAAACATTTTTAACTCATCCTCCACTTCTTCATCTCATAGAGGCTTCTACATTCTAGATGGCTATCTCTTTAAAGCCAATAGACTTTGCATACCTAGGAGCTCTTTAAGAGATTTGTTATTAAGAGAAAGCCATGCGGGAGGATTAATGGGCCACTTTGGAAGAGATAAAACTTTGTCTATTCTACACGAACACTTCTATTGGCCAAAAATGAAGAAAGATGTTCAAAAACATTATGCTAGGTGTATTGTATATAGAAAAGCTAAATCAACACTTTCATTTAGTGGTTTATATACTCCTTTGCCTACACCTAGTGCACCTTGGATTGATATATCTATGGATTTTATGTTGGGCTTGCCTAAGACCCAAAGTGGAATGGATTCTATCTTTGTAGTGGTGGATAGGTTTAGTAAGATGGCTCACTTCATCCCTTGTCATAAGGTAGATGATGCTAGTCATATTGCTAAGCTCTTCTTTAGAGAGATTGTAAGACTTCATAGTGTTCTTAAAACTATCATTTCTGATAGGGACACTAAATTCCTAAGCCATTTTTGGAAAACTCTTTGGTCAAGGCTAGGAACAAAGCTTCTTTTTTCTACCACTTGTCATCCTCAAACGGATGGACAAACTGAGGTAGTAAACAGGACCCTTTCTCAACTTCTTAGGGTCTTAATGCATAAAAATGTTAAATCTTGGGATGGGTGTTTACCCCACATTGAATTTGCCTGTAATAGGGTACAACACTCAACAACTAAGCATAGTCCTTTTGAAGTTGTGTATGGTTTTAACCCTCTCACACCTTTGGACCTTTTGCCCATTGATGTTTCTGACTCTGTCCTTCACATGGATGAAGAGGAAAAGGCCAAGTTTATTAAAGATTTTCATGAGAAGGTTAAAAACCAAATACAAACTAAAAATGAACACTATGCTCATTGTGCTAATAAGAAGAGAAAGGAAGTCACCTTTGAGGTTGGATATAGGGTTTGGCTACATCTTAGAAAAGAAAGATTTCTAAACTTGAGAAAATCCAAACTCGACCCTAGAGGTGATGGCCTTTCCCAAATAATCAAGAAAATGAATAATAATGCCTATGTCCTTGATTTACCAGGAGATTATGGTGTGAGTGCTTCACTTAATGTATCTGACTTATCCCCTTTTGACTTAGATGAAGAGGATAATGCCTTAGATTTGAGGATAAATCCTTTTGAAGAGGGGGAGTATAATGAGGACACACTAAGGGAGGACCCTCACTCCATCTTAGACAAAGGACTAGAGGCCTAAAAGGGTCCCCTCACAAGGGCCAAGTCCAAGAAAGCTAAAGAGAGTATCCATAAAGCCTTGACATCCTTTCTCTCTTTGCTTAGTGGGCCCAAGCCCAAGGGAGACACCATGAGGATCTATTTGCTTTCATATTGTAACATAAGTCATAATTAGATTCTCTAGACATTTAGGTTTTATTTGGACCTTGCTAGGTCAATTGGGCCACTTTAAGGTCATGTACTTTCACTTTGGGCCATGTATAGGCCATGTTCTCTCCTTTTGTACTATGGGGCCTTGGATCCATCATCCAAGCCCATTTCTCCATCCCTTGACTGAATTCTAAAAAGGCTATATAGGGGAGCTCTCCTTTGTAATTTCACACAATAATGATCATTTTGAGATTTTTCACATTGAGTGTAAATTTCTAGAGTGAGAAACTCCTCCTTCTCTCTAGGATTGAGTTATCTAGAGCAAGCTCTTATCCAAGAGGATCCTCTCCCTCTTGGTGGCAAGGTTAGGGAGTTATCTTCCCTAAGGAAGTGGCCTCCCATCTCACCTTCAATTCTTCCCTTCCACCCCTTCCATCTTGTCCAAACCCTTTCACCTTTTCTCTTTTTCTCAACCCAATTTCATCCAATTTCCTTAGAGTTTCTCTTTGTTTTGTTTCGATCAAGCTTGGGAAGACAAGAATTTAGCCATTGAATTGAAGGAAGAACAAGGAAAGGAGCCAACATCCACCTTTCTCTTAAGGAGCTTGAAGAAACTCCTACATCACCTTTTTTTTATAAATACCCCCAACTTAGTTCTATTCATTATTTCCTTTTCTGATTTTATGTTTATATATATATATATATATTATTTTTATTTTATTTTTATATATATATATACTTAAACTGATATAATGATTTTGGTAAAAAGAACTAAGTTTACAAATTCACTACCCTTTTTGTAAGAACACTTAGAAAAATTTTGATTATTTTTACAATGCTCTTTTACTTAATCAGATAAAAAGGAATGGATGAAAATATTTATGGGTAAGGGGTACCAAGGAAAATATTTTTAAGGCTTAAAATTGGCTATCAAAGGATAAATACATTTTACCATGGTAAGTTTTTTGGCCCTAAGTTCATGTGTTTACCAATAACGTGCCTTGATCATGTTCTTGGATCCTTTGTATAACAATACACATCAAAGAATTAAGCAAAATCAATTTGAAAGAAATTATGTCGATACCTTCAAAGTGTTTAAAGAACTCTCAGCTCACCGGGTTTTCGAAATTAGCTTGATTATTAACAAAATCATTGTAATTTGTTTTATAAAAATGCCTTAATTGCAAAAGAATCAATATTTAATTATTTAAAACAACTTATTGTGAAAAGACTTCAACCACATAAATTTTTCAATTTTGTCAAAAATTTGATTATTTTTGTTTTTGTTTTATAAAGAAAATCACACCACACTAAATAAAATATCATACCATACCAGATAACAATAGAAATATCCAATAAAAATACCCAACTAAATAACTAAAATCTCAAAGTAAACTAATGTAATATGATAAATGGCAAGAATGTAAAAACAGTCATATAAGATCCAAAAAATAAAATATGGCCCTCAATAGTCCTTATCCTGCATCTGATCATCATCATCATCCTCCTCCTTCTCAGCAGTCTCCTCCTCAGTATCAGCATGAGCACTAGATGTGCTACTCCCCATCTGGATATGTTGGCTAGTCCTCAGACCAAGCCACATGAGCTTCAAACTCAACAAGTGTCAAATATGGTACATCCGCTTCCTGAACTCTGTACTGATAAAATGAATCATGTAAATGTACATCAGCTTGATGGGAAGCAGCCATCATCTACATCATGTACTACCGGTCTATCCTACTCCTAGTCAACCCCTGGAGGATAGCATTATTGGAAGTCGCCTGAGGTGGTCTCCTACGCCTCGGTCTGGGCTGGGCCTCCTCCTCAGTAGGTGCTCACAGTGCTGCATAAAGTAAATTATGTTCACTAGAACATTGGATACTCGCCTCGATGAACTGGTGAACTCTGCAGAGGGTACCTACACTCCTTACCTCCTCAGTAAGGAAGAAATAATAAGTGGGAAGGACACTGGGTGGTTCAATTTATACACAAGTGCATAATAGTGAATCTACTCAGAAATAAGAGCAACAATGTCGATAGTCTTCCCCTACAAGATAGAGTACAACAAGCAACATCCTTCAACTAGAAAACTAGAGAGGTGGGTCACTGGCATGATGTTATGCAGCATCAGATACATCTATGCCTGAGCTATCGGGGTCATCTACGTCTTCAGCAGGTTAAAAGGTGTTTTATTAACCTTACTAAAAAAAATAGATCCCTTCCTTGCTTAGAAAATGAGCAACCTGCTCTAGGTCAAAGTGACGTTGATATTTTTTTAGTCGTGATTCCGTCAAATTAGTACATTAAAATTAATTAACGTAGTACTAGGGTGTCAACCTAGGTCGTTCTCTCAAGGATCAACACAAAAATTTAGGAAAAATCAAGTCTTAAACTAATTTTTAACAATTAAAAATAAAAACTAAACAACTAAAAATTTTTACAAACATAAGTTCACTAACATACAATTGGGGGGGTTTGATTGATTTTTGTTGTCACAATTAAGATTAAAACAAGGTAAATAAAGGATTTAAAACAATAAATAACAAGCGATTGATTTTCTTGGAGTATTGTAAATAAATTTATCCTTGGTTCACTAAAAATAATTTGTATACTTATTAATGTTAATTTCTTAGCTCAATTTGAATTGATCAACTAAGCGTCTTTTTCAATTCACAATTCCTTTTCTTTCATTTAAAAAAATGAATATTTTAATCAAGCATCCTAATTAAGCAAAAGGAGTCAAGATCTTAAAATCTAGGAATTATTGAGCATACATAAGAACATCGCCTATATACATAATCTATTCTCAAATTATGGAATTAAGCAAACCATAATTATTAAAAGTGATTATGAAAATATTCATTAAGCATGCATATTTCCTTAATCCATTCTAATTTGAAATCTTATTTAACTCCATTTGAATAACTAAACCGACTAAGCATACAAATTCAATTAAACAAAATGGAATTAAATAAGTAGAGAATGATTATGAAGAAATAACAATAATAAAAGCATACTATATTAAAATTAATGACCTCAAAATTACATTACAACATTCTCCAAGAAAATCAATCTAAGGGTTTTAGCCCTCCATAATTACAACTACAAACAAAGAAACTAACCCGGAAATGAAGAACTTGCTGGAAAAACTCCAACAGAGAAGAGAAATAGAGAACAAATGAAGGAGGAAAATGAAGAATGAATGGTGTCTCTGCCCCTTCCTCTTGGTGCTATTTATAGGAGTTCAAAAGCAAAACTAATGCCATAATTAATTCATAATGGAAGATGCACTCTTGAATTTACAATTCCATGGTGCTCCATGATCAATTTGAGTGCCTTGCCCACCATACTCAGTGCTTTGCCCACCTTCCAGAAGCTTGAAAACGTGTTTCTGGGCCAATTATTCACTCATGAATCGATTCATTGGTGGGAGGAATCGATTCATGCTTCCAAAATGCAATTCTGGGCTAACATTACTCGTATGAATCGATTCATTTAGGGAAAGAATCGATTCAATGCCTTTGAAACTCAAATGAATCGATTCAAAGTGCTGATTTTTGCATGATTCAGACGTATGAATCGATTCAAGCATGGATGAATCGATTCATGGCTCAAAATTTCACGGTGCATTAAATCTGTGTGAATCGATTCAGGAGGGGGATGAATCGATTCATCCCCCTGATTCTCCCTATTTTGTGTATTTTTCCAACCTTTTTGAGATCTTTTTGCATATAGCTTGATTCCTTTGATCCTTAGGCACTTTGATCTTCATTTTGGATTGGAATTCTTGAGTTCTTTGATCTATTTTCCTTTGGCACATATTAACAATCAAATATTACATAAAGATCAAATGATAAAAATGTGTTAAAATGCAATATGTTATACACTAAGTGATGGCAAATTATACACATTTAAAATGGAGAATTAGAGATAAATCATGCATCATCAAATACTCCCACACTTATTCTTTTGCACTCCCGGGCAAAATCAAAATAAAAACAAGTTTCACATTTTATTGAAAACATTAAGTTGAAAACAACAACACACAGAACTGGCATGCTTGTCATGAAATCTTAGAAATATACAAAGAAACAAGAGTTTTCAACATGAAAGATACAGAGCATCAAGATATATATAAAAATCATTCAAACACTTAGGCATGTAAAAATTAAATTAAACTGAAAAGAAGATCATAAGTGATACAACCTCACAAGACATACTCTCAACTCTCAAGTGTTTAAGGTTTGTGTATACACTCAAAACAATTCCTGAAAAACAAACAGTCTAAAAATTTGGCAAGTTTCTTAATTCCACAATCAACACAAATGAATGTATAGATCAACAGGGCTTTCACAGGGTTGCAATGTGGCCAAGGTTAAAATGGATGAAATATATATATTTATATATATATACCAAAAAGAATAATGAAGCAATTAATTTTACTGGCAAACAGTGAGGGTAAAACATTTATTGTATGGTATTTGGTAATTTTTTTTTTTTTTTAATACTGAGATTGCATAACACTTGGAACAAAAGTTGCAATTCCTTTTTGCACACCCCCACACTTATTTGAATGCCTGTTTTGACTTGATTCCAAAGCTTCAATATACTTCTTAAGGTAAGTATATTTTTGGTTTTTCATCCATGGTTTATTTGAGCTGTAACAAGGAAACAGTTAAATAGGCTCAAAATGGCTAGCAAGAGATAATTTATTCATGGTAGGCTTATCTGGCTTAGTGGCTCAACTGAACAAAATGCCTGTATCAAAATACATTCATATGAGTTTCAAGTATCATCAAGAAACAAGACAAAAATTAAGATGTAAGCCTTCAGGAATTAATCACACATGAAAGGATTAAGATGGTTTAAAGTGATCCATCAAATTTAAAGGCTCAAAAATCTCACAAGGTATAATTCCATCATATATGATCATTTTTCAATTATCATGTCATTCTCAACATACCAAAAATGTTTGAGTTCAAATTATAACATATCATTAAGCTCATATCAGACATGAAAGAATTTACTTGTTACTCATGCATATCTTAAAATTCCAATAAAACATGCCATTTAAAACAAAAACACACACAAAATCTTTTATTTTTAAAATTTTTTTTATTTTTTATTTATTTATTTATTTATTTTTTTTTAAAATTAAACAAAGTCACACAAAATTTAATCACACAAAACACACATAAATGATCCCACCCCCACACTTAAATCATACATTGTCCTCAATGTAAGACAGAGCATACAAAATAGACAATAGAATGAAAAAGTAAAGAGATGGGTAAGAAAAACTCCCTCAAGGGGGATCAAGAAGTGGTTCCCCCAAAGCATGTTCCTCCATTGTAACATCCACAAGTGAAGGATTTTCATGAAATGGCTTCAAACGTTGTCCATTAACCTTGAAGCTTTTGTTGGAGTTTTCACTTTTTATTTCCACAGCTCCATGGGGAAATACATTTGTAACAATGAAAGGTCCTTCCCATTTGGAGCGCAATTTTCCGGCCATCAGTTTCAACCGGGAATTAAACAGTAGCACTTTCTGTCCAGCAGTAAAATCCTTTCTAGCTATTGAGCTATCATGGAATTTCTTTGTTTTCTCTTTATAGAACCTCGAGTTCTCATAAGCTGCTAAACGTATCTCATCAAGCTCATTCAGTTGTAATTTTCTTTCTTCACCTGCTTGATCAAGTGCTAAGTTACAAGTTTTTACAGCCCAATAAGCACGATGCTCAATCTCCACTGGAAGATGACATGCTTTACCAAAAATAATTCTATAGGGAGACATTCCTATAGGTGCCTTAAAAGCTATTCTATGTGCCCAAAGAGCATCATCCAATTTCCTGCTCCAATCCTTTTTGTTAGGCTGTACTATCTTCTCCAGGATCCTTTTGATTTCTCTGTTAGAGACTTCCGCTTGTCCATTGGTTTGGGGGTGATATGGAGTAGAGACTCTATGAACAACCCCATACTTCCTGAGCATAGCTTGCATGGTCCTGTTACAGAAATGTGTTCCTTGATCACTAATGATTGCTCTCGGGATGCCAAACCTGCAAAGAATTTGAGATCTAACAAAATCCACAACAACTCGAGCATCATTAGTTCTGGTGGCTTTAGCTTCCACCCATTTAGAAACATAATCAACAGCCAATAAAATATAAGTAAAACCAAAGGATGGAGGAAATGGACCCATAAAATCAATGCCCCAAACATCAAATACTTCACAAAACAACATTGGTTGCTGAGGCATCTGTTGTCTCCATGTGATAGCATTACTAGCTCTTTGGCATTTCTCACAGGTGTTACAAACTCTCCATGCATCCTTAAAAATTGTGGGCCAATACAAACCTGAATCTAACACTTTTCTTGCTGTTCTTTGTGGACCAAAATGTCCACCAACTGGTGAAGCATGGCAGAATCGAAGAACTGATTCTATTTCATGATCGGGAATGCATCTTCGAATCACCTGATCATTACACAATTTCCACAAATACGGGTCATCCCAAATATAATACTTTGCATCACTTTTTAATTTTGAAATTTGGTTTCTGGATGCACATGGTGGAAAAATAGAAGCAACAAGATAATTTACAATGTTAGCAAACCAAGGTGAATCAAAAGAGTTAGAAATACTCATGAGGTGTTCATCGGGAAAATGGTCCCGAATAGGTACCGAATCAGGAGCATTCTCAATTCTGCTTAAATGGTCTGCCACAAGGTTTTGTATTCCACTTCTGTCACGAATTTCCAAGTCAAACTCTTGGAGCAAAAGCATCCAACGAATTAATCTTGGCTTGGACTCACCTTTCTTCAACAAGTACTTCAGAGCTGCATGGTCAGTAAAGACAACTACTCGAGAACCGAGTAGGTAAGATCTGAACTTATCTAATGCAAAAACAATGGCCAAGAGCTCTTTTTCAGTGGTAGTGTAATTTACCTGAGCAGCATCTAAAGTTTTAGATGCATAGTAGATGACCCTAGGCTGCTTGTCAATCTTTTGACCAAGGACAGCTCCCAATGCATAATTAGAGGCATCACACATCAATTCAAATGGAGCTGTCCAAACAGGTGCTTGGATTATTGGGGTTGTTGTCAATGCTTGCTTGAGGCAATTAAAAGCCTCCTTACACTTTTCATCAAATTCAAATGCCACATCCTTTTGAAGCAGACTGGATAGTGGCCTAGCCTTCTTGCTAAAATCTTTTATGAATCTTCTGTAGAATCCTGCATGGCCAAGAAAAGAACGAACCTCTCAAACACAAGAGGGGTAAGGCAAATGTGATATAACTTCTACCTTGGCAGGATCTACCTCAATTCCTTTCTCAGAGATTACATGTCCTAAAACTATTCCTTGTTTTACCATAAAATGACATTTTTCATAGTTCAAGACAAGGTTAGTTTCAATGCATCTGTTTAAAACTTTATCAAGACTATCAAGGCATGCATTAAATGAAGATCCATAGACAGTAAAATCATCCATAAACACCCCTATGCAATTTTCAATGAAATCATGAAAAATACTTATCATGCATCTTTGAAAAGTTCCGGGAGCATTGCATAGGCCAAATGGCATTCTCCTATAAGCAAATGTGCCAAAGGGACAGGTGAATGTGGTCTTATCTTGATCCTCAGGTGCAATGTGAATCTGAAAATATCCAGAGAATCCATCAAGAAAACAGTAGTGAGACTTACCTGTGAGACGCTCAAGCATTTAGTCAATGAAGGGTAAAGGGAAATGATCCTTCTTTGTTGCTTGGTTAAGTCTCCTGTAGTCAATACAGACTCTCCAACTATTCTGCACTCTAGTTGGGATCAATTCATCCTTTTCATTTTTTACAACTGTGATCCCTGTTTTCTTAGGAACCACTTGAATTGGACACACCCATTGGCTATCAGAGATAGGATAAATGATTCCTGCTTGTAGAAGCTTGGTGATCTCCTTCTTCACCACATCAAGGATTACAGGGTTGAGTCTCCTCTGGGGTTGTCTTACTGCTTTAGTATTTTCCTCCAGAAATATTCTATGCATGCACATGGATGGACTAATTCCAGGAATGTCTGCCAATGTCCATCCTATAGCCTTCTTGTGTCTTTTCAATACCTGCAACAATTTTTCTTCTTGATTTTCATCAAGAGAAGTGGAAATTATCACCGGGAGCTGTTCATTATCCCCTAAGTATACATACTTTAGGTTCTCAGGTAGGGGTTTCAATTCTAACTTTGGTGCCTGCAAAACAGATGGAACTAGCAAAGTAGATTTTGATTCTGCTGTTTGCACCTCAAAAATTTTGTTAGAATTTTCTTGAAATCCTGCATACAGCTCCTTATGGTTAACAGATATATCTAGAGACTCTGAATCAGAATTTATGTATCTATCAATTTCAGCACAAATATCACAACTTCCAGAATCATTGCATGCAAAACATTTGTTTGAATCATCCATGTATTCCAAATCAACATTAGAAAAATGTTCAAAAACTAGTTCATCAATAATGTCAATTTGGAAAACAGAATGATTTTCAGATGGATATTTCATGGCATCAAGAATATTAAATTGAACTCTTGTGTCACCAAATTCCATAGAGAGAGTTCCAGAATGAACATCTATTTTGGTTCGAGCTGTTTTCAAAAATGGTCTTCCCAAAATGATAGGAACAGGAATTTGAGGCATACCTTCTTCCATATCAAGTACAAAAAAGTCAGCAGGGAAAACAAGTTGTTCTACCTGAACCAAAACATCCTCTATAACTCCAGCAGGGTAAGCAGTGCTCCTATTGGCTAGCTGAATTACTACACCAGTAGGTTGTAAATTTCCAAGAGACAAAGATTTAAAAACAGACATAGGCATAACATTTATTGAAGCTCCTAAATCTAACATACAATTTTCAAATTTATTATTGCCTATGATACAAGGTATAGAAAACGTACCTGGATCTTTGCATTTTTCAGGAATATTTTCCTTACCAAGCAGTGCAGATACATTCCTTCCCATACTTATCCTTTCATTACCTTTGAGTCTCCTCTTGTGAGTACACAACTCCTTCAGAAATTTGGCATACTTAGGTATTTGCTTGATTGCATCAAGAAGAGGTATATTCACTTCCACTTTCCTAAAAGTATCCAAAATTTCTTTGTCCACTTCTTCCATCTTCTTGCTTGGAATTGCTTTTGGTGGGAAAGGAAGAGGGATATGAGATGGGATTTGGGATGGTTGTATCTCAGACTTTCTTGAGCTTGAAGAGGGTACATCATTCTCAACTGTTGTGGGTACATCTGTTTGTTTTTCAGGTTCCTTAGGTATGGGTACTTCAAGGTTCTTACCTGATCTTAACTGAATTGCACTCACATTTCTTGGATTTGCAGCTGGTTGAGATGGTAATTTGTCAGAGTTTTGAGATTGTAACTGGCTTAATGATGAAGCCAATTGCCCAATTTGGTTGCTTAAACTCTGGATGGTAGCATCATTCCTCTGTTGATATTCTAAGTTCTGTGCAGCCATTTGTTTCACCAGATCCTCCAAAGAAGGGCCACTTGTGGGTGGTTGAGGTGTAGGTCTTTGGAAGGTTGGTGCATTATTTTGAAATGGAGGTTGGGGATTTTGTTGTTGGTTGCCCCATCTCAAGTTTGGATGGTTCCTCCAACCTGGGTTGTATCTATTGGTGGAAAGGTCATGGTTTTGTGGTGGTGGAGGTCTATCATGGTAGATGTTACTTGCATAAGCTTGGGGACTATTATTATCCTTTTCTTGTAGAGAAGGACAACAATCAGTGGGGTGCTCTTGTGAAGAGCAGATTCCACACACTTTAGCAGTCATGGATTTTTGATTTACTGCCAATTGTGTGACTAGAGTGGTGAGAGCATCAAGTTTGCTCTCCAATTTAATTCCAGATGAACTAGAATTGGAATCAAACATGGGTTTGAAAGAATCATTTCTCACACCAAATTGTTGAGAGTTGGATGCCATTTTCTCAATCAGGTTTCTTGCTTCAGCAGCAATCATATCTCCTAAAGCTCCTCCACTCGCCGCATCAATCATGTTGCGATCAACGTGGTGTAAACCTTCATAGAAGTACTGAAGAAGAAGTTGTTCAGAAATTTGGTGGTGAGGGCAACTTGCACAGAGTTTTTTAAATCTCTCCCAATATTCATAAAGACTTTCTCCAGAGAGTTGCCTAATGCCAGATATGTCTTTACGGATTGCAGTTGTTCTAGAGGCAGGAAAGAATTTTTCCAAGAACATTTTCTTTAAGTCATTCCAACTTGTGATTGATCTTGGAGCAAGGTAATACAACCAATCCTTAGCAACACCCTCTAAAGAAGGAGGAAACGCTTTAAGATAGACATGGTCTTCTTGAACGTTTTGGGGTTTCATTGTGGAACACACAATGTGGAATTCTTTGAGGTGTTTGTGCGGATCTTTACCCGCAAGGCCATGAAACTTAGGCAATAAGTGTATAAGTCCGGTCTTAAGAATAAAAGGGACATCCTCATCAGGATATTGAATACACAAACTTTCGTAAGTGAATTCAGGAGCAGCTAGTTCTCTAAGAGTTCTTTCACGGGGTACAGCCATATCAGAAAAACTAGCAGTACTTTCAACAGATTCAGAAAAAATACTATCACTATCAATATCAACAAAATTATTATTAAATCTAGCTTCTCTAATTAATCTATGAAAAGTTCTTTCAATTTCAGGATCAAATGAATATAAATGCTCAAAAGTTCTTCTAGTCATACATAGCATACAACAAGATATTTGATCATCATGAGCAATAAATCATAAGAATCCTAAATCATACAAGAGAAATAAAATAAACAAACAAACAAAGAAAATTTTTTTATTAAATTTTTTTTTTTAAAAAAAAAAAATTAAAATTTTAAAACAAGAGTTTTTCCTAAAAAATCGTTGATCCCCGGCTGCGGCGCCAAAATTTGACGTTGCATTAAATCCTTGTGAATCGATTCAGGAGGGGGATGAATCGATTCATCCCCCTGATTCTCCCTATTTTGTGTATTTTTCCAACCTTTTTGAGATCTTTTTGCATATAGCTTGATTCCTTTGATCCTTAGGCACTTTGATCTTCATTTTGGATTGGAATTCTTGAGTTCTTTGATCTATTTTCCTTTGGCACATATTAACAATCAAATATTACATAAAGATCAAATGATAAAAATGTGTTAAAATGCAATATGTTACACACTAAGTGATGGCAAATTATACACATTTAAAATGGAGAATTAGAGATAAATCATGCATCATCACAAAGCCTAGATCATTATCCTCAATGGCAATCCTACCCCTGTTTTCCTGCCAAAAACATGTATCATCCTCATGAATGGGCTGCCAAAGATTACCCAAAAGGTACTAATGGTATCTCTGTCGTAGGCTTTGTGCCTACCTCTCACCCAGCTACTCCTCCACTGTCCAACGTTAGGCAAGTCCTGTTGTGTCCTGTAGGCGTTGGCATAGAACTCCAACACTAGAATGGGGTGTCTCCCTCAATAGCTAGGAAAAATAGTGGTCCCCACCTCCTCCTCTAAATCTCACCAATAGCTCAGGGTAGTCACTAGTTCCAAGGTCTAGTACTCTCTCACAAATCAATCTGTTACCTTTGATCTGGTGGAATCTAGCCTACTTGACGTCTATCTATAACTCGGTAACATCCCGAGGTCTAAGCTGCTCCTGCATCTCTGGGTCCCAGAGGAAGTAGTATTAGTCCTCTAGCTCCTCTTGGGATCGGAAGCAAGAATGGATTTCTTCAGTGCCATCTGTAAAATTAAAATTAAAACAACGCAAGATAATTCACATATTTAAACAAGCAATCTATCAAACAGATTATTTTACAAATTAAACAACATGCATAAAAAATTTAAGAAAATATGCCATATAATAGAAACAAACAAACATGCATCACAAAATCACACATGTCAAACAAAAACAAATGTTTTAATTTTTATATTTATTTGAAATACTAAAATCAAATTTAACTCATAAATTATAGGAAACACAAAATAAAATCTAATAAGCTAAACAACACACAAAAGATAAAAAACACGCATTTAAGATAACATAAACTAAATCTAATTAAAAATACTAATCTAAGATAATATTACAAAATTAAAATCCAATTAAGAAAAATAACATAAAAAACATAAAATAAAACACACAAAATTAAAATTAAAAGTAAAGAAAATAGAAAAACACAAAAACACAAAAAAATGAAAATATGAAAACATGGGCTTGATGCGTAACGTCAACTGTGTTTCCTCATACTACGCATCAAGGGACGCTACGTGTAACATCCCGAATTTTATGAAAATAATTAACTAGAAGGAGTAAATATTAAATAATTATAAATGGGTTAATGAGTGTCCCAAAAATATGGGAATAATTAAATTAGGATTTATTATGGATATTTATGATTTATCAAGGCTTTAAGGGTTAAAATTTATACTTGATTAATATATAGGTGTCAGACCAAGTATCTCTGATTGAGATGCCGTTGGTCACGGCTGTTAAGAATATTATTGGGAATCCGAATATGTCTTCGGAATAATTTTTGAATTTAGTATTAAGCCCGAACAGAGATCCTATTTGATTCAAAACGGAGCACTTTAAGTGATGGGCTAAAATATAACATTAAAACCTCTATTCTCCCTTTTCACTTCACGTTACTTCTCCTTCTCCTTCTATATTCAATTTCTTTTCATCTTTTCATCTCTCACTCTTCTTCTTCTTCTTCCATTCTCTAAAACCCAAGTGTGGTGTGCCCTTCCCTCTTCTTCCATTTTTGTTTGCTTCAAGCTTGGAGGAGAAAACAATGGTGATTTGAAGCTCTCCTCCCTTTCCTTGGAATTTCGTGCTCCCTCTCCCTCTCTTGGCTCCCACTTTCTTTTCTTTGCTTGAGGTAAGGTTCTCACCATTTCTAATGAGTTTATGCCCTAGGTTATGGGTCATTATGATTTTTGAGAAGGCTATATGTATGGGTTATGGATTAGGAACCATTTTTAGGCAAAACCCAAAGGTGGGGTGTGATAAATATGTGTTTTTGTGTTGATGTAGAGGGGTACACGAAAATGTAGTGTTTAGTGGTGGAAGATGATGATTCTTTATGATGGCTTTTGGATTTTTAATGAAACCCTAACCCTAGGAATTGGGAAAATGTAAAATGTAAGTAGAATGTGTGTTTAAGGATGTTAGAGAGTGACATTGATGATGGTTAATGAATATTAATAATGGTGGTTGGGTTTTGATGAAACCCTAGCCTTAAGAATTTGGGGACAACATGTAATATTGGTTTGAGGATTGATTTTAGGTGGAAATATATGATATTTAAAGTATGGGTATTATTGATGATGTTTAGAGGATACTTGTTGATGATGAGGGATGGCATTAATGGAGGTAAGTGGTTAATGTTGATGGTTGAAAGTCACTAGTATAGGAACCTATAGATAGGTATGGCCTTTAAATGAATAATGATAAGTTGAACACCAAAACTATGATGGTTATGATGGGGTAAACAAATGAAATAAGATTATGATTTGATAAGGCCTTAGGCCATAATATGTGGTTGATTGATGAGGGTCTTCAAAGAAGCTAAAAGGGTTTATGATGACTTATATGTGATTGGGAGTAATATTGGTAAAAGATGTGACATTGTTGTTGTTGGGTTGGTTAGCCCTTTTGAGATTTAAAAAATCTTGGTTTTGGGAAAAAAATTCCCGAAGCCTAACACATGTGTATGGATTAGTGTGTTGGCAAGTCTAGAACTTATTACCAAGCCTTAAGGGATGTTTGTGATTGTTTAAGAATTATAATGAAAGCCTTATGATGACTTATGATTGAATGAATACATATATGTGTGTTGTGTAGATTGTGTTCCGGATGATGGTGCGGAATGATTAAAGCATTTGGATTGCGGTTCTTCCCTCAAGGTAAGAGGGAAGTTTACATTCAAATTGCATGAGTTATATAATTGATGATTATTGTATATCATGATACTCATGCTTGCCTTGCCATGTTTATAGTGAAATGATATGAATGGTAAATTGTTGGCTAATGATGATAATATATGTGTATATATGATGATGAATAACCCATAAGGGGCTGAAGTATGCATATACCATGTGAATTTAGAATTCCATATGATTTTGATGAATGAATATTGATAATGAGAGGCTAAGGCCCATTTGATGGCATTAATGTTTATATTGGTAGAGAAATTGCTCAAAATGTGAAATTAGGTATTGACATTAATGCATAATTAAGTAACTAATAGAGCCAAATAGAGTTTTATGAGGATTGAATGGCCTGGGATAGTTCTAATAGCTTCTATGCATAGTTTATGACTTGTAGAAACTGGAACGGGCCAATTCCATTGAGAATAGGCCCTTGAGTTGCACAAAAGTGCCTCAAAATGGGTAAAACGCATTTATGCACATAAATCACTCATCTTAAGGAATTTTTGCAATGATGTACTATAACTTGTGTCAAAATTTGGTAGCATTCCGATATCGTTTGCATAGATTTAGGTGTATGAGAAGTTCGTTTCCTTAAGAAAATCTGTATTATTTCCCTAATCTGATAGGGAGTAATCTATTAGCCCCCTGGCCTAATCGATTAGAAGGCTTCTGTCTTTAAGGAAATTGATCAGCTTAATCACAGTTCCATAATTGATTAGACTCAAAGTTGTAATCAATTATGAGCTAAACAGAACAAAGGTAACGGATTACATTCAGTGTTGTAATCGATTATGAACCAAACAGAATCCTTATAGTCGATTAGATTGGTTCTTGTAATCGACTAGTTGGTAATGGATTTTATGGATCTTACAAAGAAATGAAGTGTTTAAGGAAAGAGAATCAAGTTTGTATAATATGAAGTCAATGTAATGTTTGTGCCAAGTTTAAACACAGTAATTGTAGTATAGTATAGATGTCGTTCCATTGAAGATCTTAGTTCTTGAATTGATTTTGACAAAAGATGTGTTTTGATTTTGTTGTGTAAAAGATTGAATACAAAAGAAATAGCAAGTGTTAAGTGAAAATAATAACAGTAAAATGTTTGGGTAAAAATCAGATTTGGAAAACTGGGATTGGTTTCATCGCATCTCACCTTTCATAAGCTGAATAAATTACATGTATGTAATTTAAAATGATAATTTCTACGTCACAATCAAAGTCGTTTATATCGATCCCTTGACTACAAAATTCATAAGAATGATTTCAAACCGCTGATCCCTCAGTCACTTTGAAATCATTCCAGCATTAGCGATCGATTGTTTTGACGTTCATTGCGTTAGATGCCATCCCTGGTCAGCTACTCAGAATGAGTATTTCATTTAGATCTGCTTCCAAATGTTACTTCCCAGTATACTTAAGGAAACTTAAAACAAGAAAATAGTGATCAAGTACCTTCAGGCATTTATGGAAGAATGAAATACAAAAAGTATCAAATCTTATTAACATACATAAAAACTTATAGCAGCATTACTTCAGGTTTGAATTGATTATAACCAATCCCAATAAAGGAAAATTTAGCTACTCATGCTTTGCATTTTCACTCAAGAAAGTTGGAAATGAATACAGAAAAAATGAATGGTTAAGAAGGTAGGATGCTGGAGATGTGTTTGATGATATGATGGAGATATCCTTCGATGATCTTCTCTGCTAGATTTATAGGGGTTATGCTTGAGCTTTCTTTTCCCACTTGCATAGTTCCCATGAAGGAATATGCAGAAACACCTCAAAGTGGTTGAGTTGGCATGGCACCATTGGTTAATATTAAATTAAAACTCCCATACTGCATGAGTCATGCTTGAGCTTAATGTTCAGCTCAAGCGTGGAAGGTCCTGACACTCACTGGTTGTCTCACGCTCAAGCCAACTTAACCACGCTCAAGCATGCCCTTCCTATCCAGCATGTCAGGCTCACGCTTGAGCACCCCATTTCCATGCTTGAGCGTGGGAGGGTCCTGATGCTGATTTTTGGTGTGCACAAACCACGCTCAAGCCAAGATCAAGCAAGCTCATCCTATCAAGTCACGCTTAGATTACGCTTAATCCACGCTTAAGCTTCAATGAGGTTTGATGCTTGGCTCGATCATGCTCAAGCGAGTGTAAGACACGGTTAAGCGTGATGTCTTGGATGATTGCTCTTTTGACCTTTCTTTGACTTAGTAGCTTTTCCTACATTTCTTAAAGGATTTCAAGCTGATCTCTTTATTTTTCAAAACTTGTATTTATGTTCATAAATTCTTTGTTTTTCCATCCATTCACTTTATTTTCTTGCAAAGATGCTTTAAATAATCATATAAATATATGGCTTGATTAGCAATTATCAAACTCTCCCCAACCTAGATTTTTGCTTGTCCTTAAGCAAAAGAGATTTTTAGATTTTCAAACAAGAAAATAGTCATGCTTAGATTCTTATCATGAACTAAAATTAAAAGATAGTAATTATTATTCAAGTTTAATTGGCATCTCAATAACCATTAATTTGAAATACAGTGCTCTGTTTTAACTTCTCACAAAACAAGTAACCTAATGTTGTAAGAACAAAGGACTTCTTATTATCTCTTACTAGGTGACTATTTCATTCTTTCATTATTAGAATTGCTCAGTTGACATTGTCAGTCATTTCTTTTTAAACCTCAATCAAAAGAGTAGCAAGGATCAAAAAGGTCTTTTAATATGGTTGTAATGAGGTTGGGATATCAAGAATTACTGGTTTTTCTAGGATTTCAAATTGCATGTATGAAGAAGAGCATAAATATTCATTAGAACTTAAAGGCTTCTTCCTTGCTTTTCAAGCTTCAGAATTCATTTTCTTCCTTTTTCTGTTCTCTTTTTGTTCAAAGATTCTTGTTTGGAGAATCTACTAATTTTCTCTAGCATTTTTCAACCTCTCTTTCTTTCATCACCATTATTTGGAAAAATATTTTATGCTCTTTTCTTATGCTGAGAAGGTAGGAATTTTATTTCTTATGCTCAGGGTGTTTTTCTAAAAAAATTTGGCTCAATTAGGCTACCAAAAAAAATTAGGATAATTTGTTAAAGGTAGCTTTTTGGCTCTTGGCTTAAATTGCGTTTTCAAACAAAATGCCTTGATCATTTCCTTGCTTACTTCTTAAGAAAAGGGTTAATCAGAAAATTAGGCAATGCCGTCTTAACAATTTCCAATAAGACTCTCAGTGTTTAATTACTCACTTCTCACCCGGTTTAAAGGCATATTCCTTTGTTCTAACAGAAAAAGGTTCAAGCATGTAAGAAGTTTTCACAAGTTTATGTATTTCATTTTTCTGGTTTTTAGTGCAACCAATTGTCCTCTTTAATTGTTACTGTCTTATAATTTGTTACGCCTAAAGAATCTGTACATGCATTCTAATTTCTTGCTTATGGTTAGGAAACAAATCTACTACAAACATATTCATGTAAAACCATTCTAGCAGTTCATGCAAAATTATTAGAAGCTTCAAACCAAAACCAAAGTACCTTAAACGAGTTATCTACAGTAAGTAAAATAAAAGAAGCAAAATGAAAATTGTTTATGAGAAGTAAAAATAGCAACCATAGATCAGAAAGGGAATTTAGGAGAAAAGTCACTTATCATCCTTTGTGTCTGTCTCTTCTTCCCTCACTGGAGGACCTTGTGAGGAGGGTCCTGCTCCCGTCTGTGATGTCTCACCCCCTCCAAAGAAAGGAGGCCTGTCCCCAGGCCAAGCAATGTAGGCTTCAAAATGGATTAGGTCCATCCAGGGGTTAGGTTGTCCTGCAGGAATGCCATGGTATAAGCCATAATGTATGTGCATAAGACCTCGATGATTGGCATTTTGTCGTACCAAGAGATAACTGTTCTGGAGCTGAAGTTGGTGGATTCCCTGTAGGATCATCAATGACTCTTAGCTGAGAGGAGGAGGGGCAGGTTCTGATCCTGTTGGTGGTGGTGCTTGTTGTTGTGCTTCTTGAGGTTCTTGTTGGGGTTCTTGGGCAAGCCTCGTGTTGGCGCAATGTTTTTCTATGAAGCGCCTATCGATAGGAGGCCTGATAGGCTTCAGGTCTTGAACTACAATTCCCTGCACTTCATAGAAATCAGTGATAAAACCTGGAAATCCTAAACTTCCCTTAACCTTTTGGCCTGCTTGAGAGTATTTTTGCTCTGCTGTGGAAAATTTGCGGATTTCATTTGAGATAATCTGTGCCAAATCAATGGTGACGTCTTCCTGTAAAATACAATATAACAGATAACATCTAGCATAAATCAAATCAGATACATGATCATTTGGGGCCACATTTGCAAGTAAGAAGGAAGTCCAAACTTAAGAAGGGGTAGTCATATCCTTTCTCAGGATACGCATTGGCTGTTCCCCTTGGCCAGTTGGAAGTGATGACCAGAGATGTATATGGCTGCCTCTATATCTTGGGCAGGGATTTCCTGATTCTGCAGTCTCATTTCTCCATACTGACAGGTTTCTCCTTCCTCCAATTCCATGAGATTACCTAAGTAAGTGTTGATAGCATCTCTGCCATAAGAAAACACATGTCCTCTTACATAGGTCCTTCTATCTCCTGCACCGTCCTTGGGCCAGGCATTGGCATAAAATTCCCGGACAATTTCAGGATCATATTTGTCTCTGGGATAACAGATTTTTACTAAATTTCTTCTTCTGATGATTTGCAAGAAAGAATCGCATTCTCCAAGGGCCAAGTCTACCTTTCTTTCTGGTATGAATGTCCAGTTAGAAATATCTTCATAGCGCCTACTCTTATCTTTGTTTTTGAATCTTGGGGCGCTGTCTTGGTCATCTGTCCTTGGCCGTTTTCCCTTATTTCTCCTTGATGACCTTGCAGTGTTCTTTGGTGGAGAAGGAGGGGCGGTTTGTTTAACTCTTGCCATCTTTGCAAAAGGCATAACTTTAAATGATGATAATATAATAAGGATGGCAAAGAAAAACCATAAGTGCAATATCCTGTGTCAAATTTTATAGACCATACAAATAGCATTGCTTATCGTGTATGATGGAGATCATGACCAATATGCAAAGTAAGTTCTTACAGGACTTTTCACAAATAATTTACATGCACTACAAAGAAGTTGAGAAGTAGTAGCACCAATCCCCTTTTTAAACACCCAAAAAAATAATCAAGCATGGAGTATTTTTGCATCATGATAGTCATACAATAGGAATGAGTATAAAGAAATTTTTAAGACTTCAACGCATGTATTCCTAAAGGGGTTATCATTTCTCTCTAACAGCATACCAAAAATTAAAGAGAAATGTTCAGTGGTTACCTTGAAGAATCAGAAATTGATGCAAAGAATAGAAACTACAGTGACCCTTGAAGTAACTTGTTGATGAAATGCAGTGAGAATGCTTAATGCAAATCAAGAGGGAATGGGATAAGTAGTGAAAATGGGCTTGTCAGTTACAGAACTTTAAAGTTACAAAACGCTTAATGGACGGTTACAGGAGAGGGAAGTTACAAAACGCTGCACTTATTAGTATCAGGGGTAGTTTTAAAAACTCTCGCTCAAGTGTGAGTACATCAAGCTTAAGTGTGAGTACATCAGATTCGCTTGAGTGTAGGGTTATGAAAATCATTTCATGCTTAAGCGTGAGGTAATTGCGCTTAAGCGCGGTCATGATTTCCTGTTCCTGCTTTAAATTGTCTTGACAAAAGGTCGCTTAAGCTTGAAAACACCACGCTTGAGTGTGACATGAGAGAAAGGCTACGCTCGAGCTTGGAGAGTTCACGCATAAGCGTGATTGAAGATTTAAAGTTTCTGCTTGAGTACGTAATTGCCATGCTTGAGCGTGGTTAATACCTGATGCCCCTTTATTTCCTCGCTTGAGTGTTTTCTATCACGCTTGAGCATGATCGAGGTTAGGAATCCTCGAATGCTAGTTTATCCCTCCCTCGCTCAGGTTCCTGACACATTCGCTTAAGCGAAAATAAGTCAGTAATCATTTGTACATGTCCTCACTTAAGCGCCTTACCTACGCTTAAGCGAAGTTTGGATAATATAACTCACGCTTGGGCGTAATATGTAACACCCTAATTTAATAAATAAATAAATGCCAAAATCGATTTTTTTTCCCACAAAAATAGCCAAAGGACAACCAGCACAGAAGAAGGAAGAGGAAGGCAAGGGAAAATAAAAGAACATTCATACGTATAGCAATCAGCGGAAGGGACAAGGCTTGAACCGATCCATTCAGTCCAGCAGAACACATCAGTGCCTAAGCGAATTCCTTAACAACGCTCACTCACTCAAGCGGGGTCCAATACGCTTGAGCGAGGCAACCAACTCGCTCGGGCGGACAGCCCTTCGTTTAAGCGAAGCCAGCACAAAGGCCTTCCATCCACTCACACTCGCAGGAGCTAAGTCTAATTCGCTGGGGCGAACACAGGTACAAGGTAATTTCTCACTCGGATTTGGGACGTAGGTTCACCCAATAAATCCTCCCGCTCATACCTCACTCGGGAATTTACACAGCTCCTTATTTCATTCATGTAGGTCACAAGTATAAACCACTCGGGAAATGACTCCCTCAATTCTACCACTCGGGATCCAGAACTCTTCCTCACTCGGAATATTTCCTAGTCAAACATCACTTGGGGTATTAGACTTCACTGCAATCGGGAATGTACCGTACACCCGTCGCTCGGTATATTTTTTCACATCTCATACCCAGAGAACATACGAACCTTCCTTCACTCAGAAGGGGACTCCATTAACCTACTCCACTCAGAATATTCATTCCAGTCGGAAAGACGCATCAAATCAACATAAAACACTTGTTTGCATGTTTATATATTCATACACTCGGAATATTTAGCATTTTAACATTATTCATTCACCAACACCCATTACCCGACATAAGTACTTGATACCAATATAAACTATATATATATAAACACGTATTCGGATTACAATACATATATACTCACATTCGTTATACAACATTATTATATGAGCCGGCCAAGGCTTAACACTGACTAAATATAATATAAATATACAAGGCATGCACTCAACAGTCGGAGTGCACCCCACTCGGACTTGAGTCCTTCACATCATTCACGACCGACCTGCACATACTAAAAAATGGTGTAGGGGTGAGCTTTTACATATAAAATGACTGTTACTGATCCGGATTTAATCCCCAATTTTCAGTTATATAGTAACATCACTCATTCAGATTTATACAATTCAGTGAGGATCAAGTAATTCACATCATTCACAATAACATAGACTCACAGTCATAACATCGCCTCACGCTCGGCCACAGTACCAACGCACATATATTCCCTAGTCAGAATTCACCCCACTTAATCATGGCCATACTAATCATGCCATTCACAATAGCCTTTACACATACAAATATATACACACAATCACATTGAACTCATCAACAATATAAATATACGCATTCACATTCAGTCAGAATTCATTCAGTCATCCAAGCTATACCAACCATATCAATCTCAATAACAATGCTCCTACATACATGCATGCGGATCCGACTTAAATAGTGATCTCAGTTACAGATTCCTTCCCTGCCTCTCGTCCATTAGCCCTTCCCGTGTGGTACCGGTCTTCCACAGACGTCTCAAGACTTAACTCTAGCTCCCTCGGCTACCACGGGTCCTCACGGATCTAGCCAGGAGTCTGTAATTAAAAGTCACCTCATAGGGCTCCTGACCTCCCACGGGTCACCCTTTTCTCATATATACAATTTCATGCAATTCCACACAGCATTCAGATTTACTCGGAATTCCACAGTTTCATCACAGCATCACAAGCGTTTATCATAGTAACTCATAACAAGTAAATCAGGGTAACAACATTATAGTGCACCACTCGACGTTCTTAATGAAACCAGCATGCATGTCAACATAACATTCCAAATGGGGACTCAACGTAACAACTCATATCTCATGCATTCAGAATTTATCATGGCATTCTCATTCACATACATCTAGACATAAACTGCAAATAGGACTCAGCAAGCAACCCCCTTTTTAACTCATGCACTAGGCAATAATGTTAACGCACACATGTATTCACTCTGCGTTCTCATATTCAACAGCATGCATCTTAGAAATATTAACAAGCACTCAAGGATGGAATCACCCGACACTAGACAGACCACAACCATCCTAGACCCGGGCGTTGCAAGCACTCCTACTCGAATACAACACATCAATCAACATACTCAGACACAACACAACACATGAAAGCGAAACACCTGGAACCGTCCATAAACCATGCATTTGACATGCAAGGCGCCCCCTACCTGGCATGAAGATTCCAGAGGCTCCAAGGGCTTACAGCTCAAATTGGTTGCTCTGCACAGCCTATTCACTGATTCACAATGGGGCAACCCTTCGCCAGTCATCCACCATTACACTTGGCTTTGGAGGAACTCCGAGCCACTCCTACTCTTAAACAGCTCTGCATTCAAGATCAACGGGGAGGCCCAAGCCCTCAGGACACCACCTTGACCTTCCACTCGGTCCAGTGAAGATTTCCAAGCTTCCGAGGCACCCATTTCCCTGCTCGCTCTTTTGAGCAGCTCCATCACAACACTGGTGAATGCTCCAACCTCTCCGAACACTTCATAGTGTAGATCTTCACTGAGACTCATGCAGCCTCAAGCAAAGGAGAGGGAGAAAAGAGAAGTCATCGAAGGGAAGTGGAAGAACAGGGAGAGAACAGAGTGTCGTCCCTGAGTCGTCGGAGGAGAAGTTCTCAACCCAACATCCTCACTCTCATGCTCGATGAAGGAAGGTGAAGAAGAACGAAGAGCGAAGAAGAAGAAAAGAAGAGAGAACGGAAGGGAAAGAAGCCTCAGGGGAAAAATGAATAATAAAGTGGCCCAGTAGTACATATATCCATGCACGGAGAAAGGAAGAGTGGGGTGGGAAGTCGTGTACAGCAGTAGCCCCCACACGCGTCACACGCACATAGTCACAACTAATCAGCTATTGACAACTAATCACAATTAATCAGCCTTTATTTCCTTAAGTTAAATTAATTAAGTCAATTACAATTAATAAATAATTTTTCCCACTTTGAAATTATTATTTTAATGATTTATTTTCATTCGGCAATTAACTATTAAATCGGGATGTTACATAATAAGTCTCGCTTGATCCCTTGAACTGGTCATGCTTGGGCATGCATACTTAAGCTTAAGCGTACATGATATTTTGTAGTGTTTGTAACTTGTCTTCTGACACTTGGAGTGGTTTAATGAGTGACCTAAAGAGTAAAACAAAACTTCAATCATAACATACAAATATTTAACAAATTGAAATTAACAAAATTTAAAATATAAAGATTGAGTTGCCTCCCAAAAGCACTTTGTTTAACGTCATTAGCTTGACGCCTGATTGTTTGATCATGGATCCCTCAATTGAATGATGGTGGTGACCTTCTCTACCTCTCCTCCCAAATAATGTTTGAGTCATTGACCATTTACCACCCAGGTTCTCTCAAATTATGGGTCTTGTACTTCAATGGCCCCATAAGACCTTACTTCTTTCACAATGAATGGCCCTAACCATTTGGACTTTAGTTTTCCTGGGAACAATTTTATCCTTGAATTAAATAGGAGCACAAACCGTCCTAGATAAAAACTTTTTTTCACAATGCGCTTGTCATGGTAAGCCTTCATCCTTTCCTTATAGATTCTTGAAGATTCATAGGCTTCCATCCTCCACTCTTCTAGCTTGTGCATCTGAATGTTTCTTTCTTGGACTGATGCTTTTGGGTTATAGTTCAGTATTTTCATTGCCCAGAATGCCTTGTGTTCAAGCTCTACAGGAAGGTGGCAATTTTTTTCCATACACCAACTGGTAAGGTAAAAATCCAGTTGGTGCTTTGTAAGCTATTCTATATTCCCATAAAGCGTCATCGAGCTTTAAGGATCAATCTTTCCTGTTGTGGCCAATTGTCTTTTCTAATATCCTCTTGATCTCTCTGTTGGACACTTGTACTTGGCCATTGGCTTGAGGGTGGTATGGGGAGGTTACCTTGTGCTTTACTCCATAGTGTTCTAGACACCTTTGAAGTTGAGTGTTGCAGAAATGAGAACCTCCGTCACTTATCAGTACCCTTGGAGTACCAAACCTGCTGAAAATATTTTTCTTGAGAAACTTGGTCACGGTTTTGGCATCAGCTTTAACACAGGCCAAGGCTTCTACCCACTTTGACACATAGTCCTCTCCTACAACAATGTACTCATTTGAAAATGAAGTAGGTAGAGGTCCAACAAAGTCTATGCCCCAGCAATCAAAGACTTCTATTTCAAGAATGGTAGTTAATGGCATCTCGTTCCTTTTTGATATGCTACCTGTTTTCTAACATACATCACAATGCTGCACAAAAACATTGCACTAGTGCAAAAAATAGATTTGACGACAGGATTTAATCACGGTTATGGGAGAACCGTAGTAATAAAAAATGCGGTGGTATTTTTGAAATTATAGGAAACATATTTAACCACGGTTGAGAAGTAACCATGGTCATAGGTGCCATTTAAAAATTTAAAGTAATATATAATCACGGTTGGTTAAGAACCGTGGTTATATCTCCCCTATAACCATGGTTGTATTTGAACTGTCGTCATTTTAGTCCCCTATTACCACGGTTGGAGTGATAACCGTGGTTAATTTGTCCCCTATTACCACGGTTGTTGTAGAACCGTGGTTATTTCCCTTCCTATTTATTATTTCATTTCCCTCCCGCCATCCGTTCAGTTTTCCCTCTCCTACTTCGCTGTTCCCACTACCTCTTCGTCTTCTTATTTCATTTCCCTCCTCCCCATCTGTAAACCATTTTAGTTTTCCCGAACTCTACTTCACTGTTCCCACTTCCTCTTCGTCTTCCACCTCTTCCCTCCATATTGCGTAATCGTCTTCCACATCTCCTTCCATATTCTCTTCGTCTTCCACCTCTCCTACTACGCAAAGACGCACCTCCTTCCTAACGCAATATCTTCTTTCCTAACGCAAAGACGCACCTACTTCCTCTTCGTCTTCCAACCTCCTCCCTCCATATTCTCATTGACGCAAGTTGGTCTTCCCTCCTCCTCCCTTCATCTCTCCATTGACGTCACTTCTGAAAGAGGTTTTTTTCTAAAACCCCACCTTTTCGTTTTTGAATGCTTATGGTTAAGTTAATGCAATTACCATTAGTGTTAAGATAATTAAAATGTCATTAGTTATATGTTAGTAAGAAAGAGGTTTTTTTCTAAAACCCCACCTTTTCGTTTTTGAATGCTTATGGTTAAGTTAATGCAATTACCATTAGTGTTAAGATAATTAAAATGTCATTAGTTATATGTTAGTAAAATTAGTTGTTAACTATAGATTAAATGGTTAGGTGTGTTGATTGTTGAAATTATTTTGAATACTTTGTTAATGTTAGGCTTAGTTTTAGGAAAATAAGAATATTAGTTATATATTAGGAAATTAGAATTTTGTTAGGTATAAATTAAATACTTAGATTGATTGACTTAGTTATAGATTAAATACTTAGATTAAATACATAAACATTAGTAATATTTCTTGCACTATTAAAAAAAAATAAATACAAAATGGTTGATATTTTAAACTAAATAAAAATTACATATCACACAATCCCTACAAAGGGTGAATTAAATTATAATTTAGGGGTAGTATGTGTTTAAATTGTTGATTGGGTAATTTAAAATTATAATTACATAATGAATTAAGGCCATAATTATTTTTGTTCTATAATTGTAAACAATTATATTATAATAATAATAATAACTAGTTTTGTTTATTATACAACACTCGAAAACACCTTAAGTTAAATCTAAATACTACCCGACAAAATAAAAAATTACTAATAGTAAAGTAATAAAATTCTTTGTTTATTGTCTTTAATTTCAATTTGAATTTGGTGGCACTAATGTTAATATTTTAGTCCCTTTTAAATGAGTTTGTGATTTTTTAAATTGTAAATAAGTGAACCATAGTTTTCCCATTTGAGATTCGACACAAATGGTAATTAAATTAATTGATTTCATCGTTTATGTTGAATCTTGAATTGTCCATTTGGACAGTTTGGGATGAACAGTTTTTTATGCATAATTGCTATGTACAAGTTAGGAGTAATTTTAAAGTTTGATCAAGTTTTGGTTAGTTAAATTTTGTATTGTTCTCTGGGTGCATATTTGATTGTGGTTGAATTTGATGTCACCACTTTCATTTCGTGTACTTAGAGACCAATGCGAAATGCTGCCGAAATTTTATCAAATTTTAAAATAACTCCTAAGTTGTATGTAGTTATGAAGTATAGAAAATTGTTCATCCTGAATGGGTAGGACCACCACCTTTGTAAAGAAAGGGAGATTCATAGCACCATTAAATTTACTGGTATTGTGAACAGTGGGTATGGATCGAAGTTGGATAGCTGCATCACGTGTAAGTCCATAGTATGAGGGTGGAGTCGAAACATTCATAGAATTCATGATACGAAATGCTGAGGAGGTGAATGGAAAGTATTTTTGCCCTTGTGTTAAATGCTTGAACATGCGTCGATTAGAATTGGAAGAGGTACGAGAACATCTGTTGTGTGATGGTTTTCTTCAAAGGTAGCAAGTACCAGTTTTCAAACAAATGACCAAAGCTTTACGCATGAGGTTGATGACGACATGGATGACCGACTTGAGGATATGATATGTGACGTAGGGGTAGAAAGTTTTAAGAAAGCTCATGTATATTTGAGTCTGTATGAGGATTCTGAGAAGCCGTTGTATCCAAATTGTGCCAATTTCATGAGGTTGTTAGCAGTTTTACGATTGTTTAATTTGAAGGCGATAAATGGGTGGACAGACAAAAGCTTTACTGACTTGCTTAAGTTATTGAAAGAAATGCTCCCAGTTGGTAACACCTTGCCAAATTGTAACTATGAGGCTAAGAAGGTGTTGTGTCCTATGGGATTGGAGTATAACAAAATACATGCATGCCCAAATGATTGTGTATTATACCGTGGTCAGTATAAAATGTTGCATCGATGTCCTAGATGTGGGGTGTCATGATATAAGAAAAACAAGTTAATTCTGATGAAGTCTGCACTAAAGGGTCTCCTGCGAAGGTGTTGTGGTATCTCCCTATAGTGCCGAGACTAAAGCGTCTGTTTGCCAATGTAGATGATGCGAAGCTTATGAGATGGCATGCTGATGAAAGGGTTGTTGATGGATAACTTAGGCATCCGGCAGATGGATTGCAATGGAAGAAAGTGGATACAATGTTTCTGGATTTTGCTCATGACCCAAGAAATATTAGGCTTGCACTGGCCACTGATGGAATGAACCCGTTTGGGAACCTGAGCACAAACCACAGTTCGTGGCCAGTTTTGTTGTTTGTTTACAACTTGCCGCCATGGCTGTGCATGAAGCAGAAATATGTTATGTTATCAATGATGATTTCTGGTCCACGACAACCAGGGAATGACATCGATGTATACCTAACTCCGTTAGTTGAAGACCTAAAAATGTTATGGGAAGAGGGGGTTGATGTGTTTGACGTGTTTACAGGACATTCATTCAAATTGAGAGCCATGTTATTCTGCACGATA
This sequence comes from Clitoria ternatea, assembly GCA_037962975.1. Taxonomy (NCBI): domain Eukaryota; kingdom Viridiplantae; phylum Streptophyta; class Magnoliopsida; order Fabales; family Fabaceae; genus Clitoria; species Clitoria ternatea. Next base: position 188,428,515 of record CM075669.1, read on the forward strand.
AATGATTTTCCTGCTTACGGTGACCTCTCGGGCTATAACATCAAAGGTCATAAAGCATGTCCTATATGTGAGGAGGGAACTAGTTCTGATCGATTGCATCATGGAAGGAAAAATGTTTATCTTTGACATCGTAGGTTTCTTCCATCTAATCATCCACTTCGTAGGTTAAAGAAGTCATTCAATGGTATGCAAGAGTTTGAAGGGCCTCCCCCACCACTATCTGGTCGTCAAGTATTAGAAAAGGTCAATAACGTTAATGTGGTTCTTGGTAAGTTAGAGAAGCAGTCAACTACAAAAAATAGCTGGAAGAAAAGGTTAGTATTTTTTGATTTGCCATATTGGAAAGAGCTTGATGTGAGACACTGTATTGATGTGATGCATGTGGAGAAAAATGTGTATGATAGTTTGGTTGGAACCCTATTAAACATACCTGGAAAAATGAAGGATGGCCTGAATTCACATCTAGACTTGGAGTTGTTGGGTATACGTGAGGAGTTGCACCCACAAGTAAAGGGAAAATGAACATATTTGCCTCCAACATGTCATACCTTTTCTATAAAAGAGAAGCAAAGTTTGTGTGAATCACTGCGTGGTATCAAAGTTCCATCTGGATACGGTTCTAACTGCAACACTTGTGTTTCCTTGAAGGATCTGAAGTTAGTTGGTTTGAAGTCGCATGATTGTCATATGCTGATGCAACAATTCCTACCCATTGCCATTCGTGACATTCTCCCTCAAAATGTCAAAGATGTGATAACAAGGGTGTGTTTGTTTTTTAATGCCATATGTGGCAAAGTAATTGCCCACGAGGAGTTGGAAGCGTTGGAACGGGAAGGGTTTCTTATATTATGTCAGTTGGAAATGTATTTCCCACCTTCATTCTTTGATATAATAGTACATTTAATCATCCATTTGGTGAGGGAGGTCTGTTTGTGTGGGCCAGTGTTCTTGAGGTGGATGTATCCCGTTGAGCGATACATGAAAATATTGAAAGGCTATATGAAGAACCAATGTCGCCCCGAAGCATCAATTATAGAAAGGTACATTGCAGAGGAAGCAATTGAGTTCTGTACAGATTATATGTCACAGGTTGAGAGCATTGGGATTCTGAAGACTCGTCATGAAAATCAATTGGATTGAAAAGGTACCCTTTGGAAAAGAATTAAAAGCATGTCACGTGATGAAGTCCTCCAAGCACACCTTTATATTTTGAATAACACAGACGTTGTCCTCCCGTATTTAGCTGCACACAAAGACATAGTCAAAAGAAACAACCCTAGAATGGCTGAAAAGTGGGTGTTGAATGAACACAACAAAACATTCATGTAGTGGTTCAAAATGACCCTTCTCCAAGATACATCTGCTTCTGAGACATTGCATCGACTAGATCTAGGACCCAACTTTGATGTAATCACTTATTGTGGCTATGACATAAATAATTATTCATTCTATACAAGGGCCCAAGATGACAAGAGTACGGTGCAGAATAGTGGAGTTATGGTTATGGCCGAATCAATGCATTTTTCCACTTCAAAGGACAGAAACCCTATCATGGTTGAGTTATGTTATTTTGGTGTCATTGAAGATATATGGGAAGTTAATTATGGTCTTTTCACAGTTCCTGTGTTTAAATGTAAATGGGTTGATAGTAAAAGTGGTGTAAAAATAGATGATTTTGGATTTACGTTAGTGGATTTAAACAAGGTCGGTCATAAGGAGGAGCCTTTCATCATGGCAGCTCAAGTAAAACAAGTTTTTTACGTTGTTGACCCTTCAGATAAACGATGGTCAGTTGTTGTCCAAGGTAGACATAACATTGGGGATCCAACTCTTGATGTCCTAGATATACGTTGTCTAACAACACGTACACCAACCGGCGTTGTGGAAGATCTCATAGATGATATAGTTGCGACTCGTAGTGACCACCAGGAGGGTCTGCGGGAAACATAGGGTATGTTTGTGGTTATATATCATTCATTATGTTTATTGTTGATTAATAATAAGTAAACATGGTACATCTATTAACTGAACGTGTTTTCTAAATATGTTTATTATACTCACCAATTATATTTTTGGTTGTTTAAATAGATACTTATGGCTGACCAGGATCCACATGCGAGATCTGACTCCAAGGGCACAGATTCCTCAAGTAGGAGGAAACGAGGTGTTACCCGGATGACCAGTATTGCTCTTCGGCACCATCGGGGTCAGAGGAGCCATGTTGACATTGATATTTACACAGGGCAGACTTCGGGACCTAACGCCGCCAAGTTTCAGAGTTACTTGGGTGTGTTGGCACGGTCGAAGGTGTCCATCATTATCCCTGATTGGGATAGTGTTGAGGAGGTCGTTAAGAATACAATTTGGTCTTATGTTCTTGTAAGTACTTGAACTGCACATTTGTTATTTTACTTGTATTTCCATATGTTCTGCATAATACAATAAACCATGTTTAATTTGCTGATTGTAGGATGCATGGGATATTCCTGCAGTCGATACACTGCGTAGGAAGATCATGTCTAAGATGGCTGAGATGTGGAGGTCATTCAAGACCAAACTGACTTCCACGTATGTATGCATATTATAAAATAAGTGTTTAAACTTGTCCTGTCTTATGCTATCAATTCCTTACTTCAAGTATTTTGAATTTTAGGTATGTCATCAGGAAGAAGCAGGGCAAGTTTCCTGGAGAGACTTACACATTTATAGATCAGCAGACTTGGGACACATTTGTTGCATCTAGGCAGACGAACGAGTTTATTGTAAGTACCTTTTACTTATGATGTTATTGAAATTGACATTGAATACTTTTATACAAGCATATATAAGGTTAAAGTTATTAACTGAATTGTTTGTGTTGTAGGCCCGACGTCTGAAAGCATATGAAATTCGTGGGAAGAATGACTGCCCTCACAGGTTGTCACGTGGGGGTTACCGATTGCTGGAGGATAAAATGGTCCAGGAGAAGGCCAGTCAGTGCCAGAGTAGCCACCCTGACACCAGTGTTGTGGATCCCCCCTCCCCACCTGCACGCCATGAAAAATGGAAGCGGGCCAGGACGAGGAAGAGTGGTGACTACACGTCATCACACGCTGAGGAGGTTGCCCAACGAATTGTAAGTGCAATGCTTCTTAAAATTATTTATGACATTATGTATTGTCCGTCTATTACTAAACAAACTCCATTAATCATTAGGTTTTGATTGCAGGATTCCTTGGTAAAGCAGTCGACCCAAGGGTCTTTCATGGCTCATGGTAGGGATGATATCCTGACCACCTCCATCGGCCAACCGGAGCACCCTGGGCGAGTCCGTGCAGCTGGTCATGGACATGGTAACTTTATACATCCAGCTGGTTAAGTTGTTTATCAAAATATTTTTGTTTGTAATCCTTCTTTCTCTCCAGGTCTCCAAACCTATTTCGGTCACCCCACCGCCTCCTCCCAATCCATCTCTGATTTGGAGAAGAGCTTTGAGGAGAAGGTAGCTGCAGTGAAGGCAGAGGCCAGGGAGGAGATGCAGCGGCTGCTACAAGAGGAGATGAGACGGTTTCGGAGTGAGATGATGGCCTCATTTAGTCAACAACATCAGCCTACACCACTGGTGGTCTCCCCACAGGTTAGGTTGCCCATGATTTAATTACATTACATGTAATTTATGGTATAATTATTTCTTGACTAACTTCAAAATGTTGTGTAAATATGCAGGTTAGGCGAGTCAGTACAAAGGGGTCATGTGTTGTACCTGACGGTGATGATGACGACGTACATCTTAGAGACTGCCGTCAGTGTGACCTCTTTGTTGATGGAGTGGAGGAGCCAGTTGCTGTTGGTTTAGTGTATAACCTGGGCCATTTGGTTCACCATCAGCCAATGCCTGATGGCATGTCAAGGGTCTCGGTTGTACAGGTCCTCAAGGTAGACGCAGTTGTGCCTATTCCTACTTCTGAGGTACGACTGGTCGGCCAGGCTGTAGGTCACTTCCTTATGTGGCCAACCAGACTTTTGTCATATGCTGGTCCCCAGGTATGCTCCTTATACTATCCCCATGTATATATTAAGTTATATTTTGAATAATCAACAATTTCTTCTAAATTTTTAACTGTGTTTAGCATGATGGTGGCCCATCAAAGAAACCACAGTCCCCCCCTGATCCCATCAAACAGTTATGGGCTGTATCGGCTCAGCTACGTGAGGATACAGTCCTGGTGCCATGGGAAGAATCTGTTTTTGGCAGCCAAAGTCTGTTGCCAGTGTACGTTGCGTGGCCTGACTTATGTGAGATCTTGATGGGGAAGACGATGTTGAACATATCTATGATTCAATGTTGGGAGCTGTAAGTATAATGTTTTTTGTTCAATAATTGTGTCAATTAAAATGTTTTTGTCACTAACTAAAAGTGTGTAAATTTTCTTAGGTTTCTACATAGACTTTGTGTAGAGAGGGGTGTCCATGACACTTATGGTTTCCTAGAGCCCTCTCTAATACAAATTCGTGGGAACACCAAGGAGGAGATTCAGGCATACATCTAAAATTGGATGCATGCCTCGAACAAGACTGTGTACCTTGCGCCATATCATAGAGAGTAAGAGTCTAGTAAATATTTAGTTACTGTTGTTAATTTAATCATGGAATGCGTACTAATCAACTTTCCTTGTAGCCTTCACTGGCAATTGTTGGTCATTTTCCCAAAGGATGGCATTGCAGCATGCTTCTGTTCCTTGCATGGGAGTCCTGGTGTTGACTACCAGAAAATAATCGATGCGTAAGTTGCTTAAAAAATTATACAATTTTACAAATTTTATTGAGTTATTCTATTAACTGAAAAGGTGTTTTATTCTCTTGCAGGGCTGTAACTGGATATTGTCGGCTACCAGGCAGGGTGATTAGGGAAAAACTACAGTGGCTTTTCCCAAAAGTAAGTACTTTAAAGTTACCTCAATTAGTAACAACAAAGTAACCAATTGTGAATTAAATGTATGCTACCTTGTAGTCTTATAGGCAGGATGGCACATTTGAGTGCGGGTATTTCGTCATGAAGACTATGTTGACCATTGTCCAATCCGGTATAGTAGATGGATGGACAACTGTAAGTTTTCACTGCCTACAATTCTAATTTGGTTTTCACATACTACTTAACAATTTGTTGGTCACTACTTAACAATGTCTCTTCTTTGCAGCACTTTCAAGACTCCTCAAAATTCCCAGAAAAATATGTTAACGAAATTAGAAACCATTGGGCCACCAGCTTTCTTCAAGTAAAGGATGGACTCAAGTAGTGTCTTTATTGTTTATTAGTGTCTTTGTTGTTTATTATTCTTAGTTTATAGGATTTATTTCTATTAGTGTAGCTTTAGGATTATCATATTATCTATTTTTGTACCATGTTGTTTATATTTTATTGAAATTTATTATTTTTTATCTCTTATGAATATTGGGCTGTCTGGTTCTCTGCTTGTAGGTTTGGGTCATGAATAAAACAAATCCTACATTTTAAAAAAATAAACTTTTAACAACAGTTGTGACCATAACCGTTGTTAAAAGTCAAGGTTGAAAGTCCCACTTATGACCACGGTTCTCAATAACTGTGGTTAAAAATCCCACTTATGACCACGATTCTAAATAACCGTGGTTAAAAATCCCCCTTCTTTAATCATAGGTCTTTGGAACCGTGGTTATAGGATGTTTTTTACCATGGGTCACAACCATGGTTAAAAGCCCATATCTATAACCACGGTGGGAACAACCACGGTTGTAGAACCGTGGTTAAAAATCATTTTTAACCGTGGTAAAAAGCCCAAAATCCACCAGTGTTAGCATCTTTAAACAATGATGGCCAATAAAAACCTGATTGAAGGATCTTAGCTGCAGTCCTTTCCCCATTGAAGTGTCCTCCATACGGGGAGCTGTGACAGTGCCATAAAATGTTGTTGGCTTCTTATTAAGACACACATCTCCTCAAAATATGGTGTGATACAAGTTTAAACAAGTATGAATCATCCCATATAAACTGCTTTTCATCTTTTAAAAAATTTTTCTTTTGTTGCCATGAAAGATCCTCAGGCAACACTCCTGTAGCTTTAAAGTTTGCCATGTCTACAAACCATGGTCTTTCTTGTATCATCAACAGCTTCTTATCCAGAAATTCTTCATTTACTTCCGGTTGTAGTAGTCTGACTTCCTTGTTGACAAGGCGAGACAAACGATCTGCAATAAAATTTTTACTGCCCTTTTTGTCTTTGATTACTAGATTGAATTCTTGCAACATCAAGATCCATCTAATTAACCTGGGCTTAGAGTTAGGTTTGTTCAGCAGATATTTGATAGCAGCATGGTCAGTAAAAATAGTGACTTGAGACCAATCAGATAAGGTCTAAACTTTTCCAGGCCATACACTATTGCTAACAGCTCTTTTTCCGTTGTAGCATAATTTGTTTGGGCAGGGTTTAAAACTTTGCTAGCATAGTGAATGACATGAAAAATTTTAGCCTTCCTCTGTCCTAATACGGCCCCAACAACATAGTCACTCATGTCACACATTATTTCAAAATCTAACTCCCAATCAAGAGCAATTATCACAGGTGCACAAGTTAATTTATGTTTCAAAGTATCGAATACGTGTAAACAAGAATCATAAAAAATAAAGGGAGTTTCTTTGTTCAAGAGATTACTCAAGGGCTTTGCAATTTTGGAGAAGTCCTTGATGAATCTTCTATAAAATCCTGCATGGCCCAAGAAGCTTCTAACACCTTTCACATTCCCTAGTGGTGGCAGTTTCTCAATTACTTCCACTTTGGCTTTGTCCACCTCGATGCCTCTTTTGGATATTTGATGTCCCAGCATAATTCCTTTAGTAACCATGAAGTGACACTTTTCCCAATTTAAAACTAAATTGGTTTCCACACATCTTTTCAATACTACACTCAAATTTTCCAAACATTGATCAAATGATGGCCCAAAAACAGAAAAGTCGTCCATGAAGACTTCGATGTATTTCTCCACCAAATCTAAGAAAATAGCTAACATACACTTTTGGAACGTTGCAGGAGCATTACATAACCCAAAAGGCATTTTTCTGTATGCAAATACCCCAAAGGGACATGTGAATGTTGTTTTCTCTTGATCTTCTGGTGCAATAACTATTTGGTTGTATCCTGAGTATCCATCCAAAAAGCAATAATAGGCTTGTCCTGTGAGCCTTTCCAACATTTGATCCATGAAGGGTAGAGGAAAATGGTCTTTCCTAGTTGCTGTGTTTAGTTTCCTGTAGTCAATGCACATTCTCCATCCTGTGACTGTTCTTGTGGGGATCAATTCGTTCTTTTCATTTCATATGATAGTTACTCCTCCCTTCTTTGGAACAACCTGCATAGGACTTACCCAAGAACTATCAGAGATTAGATAAATTATACCAGCTTCTAGTAACTTAATTACCTCCCCTTTGACAACCTCCTTCATGGTTGGATTCAAGCGTCTCTACAGCTGAGCAACTAGTTTGAATTCTTGTTCCATGTAAATGTGGTGCATGCAATAGGCTGGACTTATACCTTTCAAGTCTTCTAGTTTCTAACCGAATGCCGTTGAGTTTTCGTTTAATACTTGAATGAATTATTTTTCCTCGGATTCTGACAAGTGCCCATTAATAATAACAAGTTTTTGTCCTTCTTTGTCAAGAAAAACATATTTCAAGTGTGAAGGCAAAACCTTTAGTTCCAATTTTGATGTCGTGGCTTCTCTTGCTTTCTTTGGTAGCTTTTCATAATGATTTTCTTCTTGGGTGTCACACTTTTTATCTTCCAAATCCTTCACATCTATTTCATTTGGTTCAGCTTTTGTCATTAACTCCTTGAGTGAATCTTTGTTGTGCCATTCATTGGATTTTTCTTTGATAGCTATTTCTTCAATGTCAATTTTGAAGCACTGTTGCTTCTCCGTTGGGTACTTCATTGCATCAAACACATTGAAGTTCACCTCGTCATCTTGCACTCTTACCTTGAGGTTCCCATCATCCATATCAATAATTACCTTTGCTGTTTTCATGAAGGGTCTGCCCAAAATGAGAGGCACCTATATATCTTCTTCAATATCCATGATGACAAAATCTACAGGGAACATAAACTTGTCAAATCGTACCAGTATGTCCTCTATTATGCCGTATGGAAACTTCATAGATCGATCAGTGAGTTGGAGAGTCCTTCGTGTTGGTTTCACCTCAAGATCTCTGATTCTTTTTACCATTAAGAGAGGCATTAAGTTAATGCTAGCTCCCAAGTCTAAGAGTGCCTTTCCTATCGGTAAAGTACTAATAGTTACTGGAATTGTGAAACTCCCTGGATCTTTTGTTTTCTAAGGCAATGCTTTTTGAATAATAGCACTGCATCCTGCTGTGAGCTCCACTGTCTCTTTAGAGAATCTTTTCTTCTTTGTTAATAGCTCTTTCATGAACTTTGCGTATGTTGGCATTTGCCCCATGGCTTCCATAAAAGGTATGTTTATCTACAACCTATTGAAAATGTCCATGAATCTTGCAAACTACCTCTCCTTGTCTATCTTCGAAGGATTCTTTGGATACGGTAAACTTTTCAGCTGTGGTGCTGGGTCGTCTACCTTTTTATTTCCTTCTTTTATTTCTTTCTTTTTATTTTTTTCAACTACATCCTCCTCTATATATACATCCTCATTTTTTTTATTTTTTTCTTCTATAACTTCCTCCCTTGATTCCTTTTCACAACTTTTTTCTTCCACCTTTTCACCTTTCTCCTCTTCTTGTCCAGTGACTTTTCTGCTTCTTGTGGTGATTGCTTTGCATTGCTCATTTGGGTTCGGGTGGGTATTAGCCCCAAATTGTGAATTATGATGTTCTGTAATTTGACGAGCCAATTGCCCCACTTGGGTCTCTAGATTTCTGATTGAGGCATATGTATTTTTTTGGTTGGTTATTGAAACTTGCATGAACTTTTCTAGAGTGTCCTTTAGTTTTGATGTTCTTTCCATCAAAGAAGAACCTTGTTGGTAAGGTTGTTGTCTGTTGGAAGTGTTTGCCTCCTGCTTCTATCCACCATTCTGATTACTTCTCTATCCCTATGAAAAATTGTTAGAGTAAGAATTGTTATTGAAATTACCCTGTTTACCTTAGTTACTCATATAGAGGATGGAATGGTCAAATTGCTCTCCTTGGCAATGTCCATTATGATGTTCTCCTCCATAAAAATCACATTTCAATTGTGATTGCTGATTGTTTGTAGAAGTTTGCACTACATGTAACTGCTGAGGGAGTTTTGCCATTTGTTGTGTTAAAGCTTCAATTTGTTGAGTCAAAATTTTATTTTGAGCTAAAATGGCATCTGTTGTATTTAGTTCCAATACTCCCTTCTTGTGGACTTGCATTCTATCGTGTTGGGCTTGGTAATCTGTGGATGATAATGCTTTAATGATTCTTATGGCTTGTTCTGCATCCACTGTCATCATGGTGCCTCCAGCTGCTACGTCCAATATTATTTTGGTATCAGCTTTGAGTCCACTGTAGAAGATATTAAGTTGTGTAATATCTTCAAGTCCATGGTTTGGGCATTTTCTCAGGAGATATTTGAAACGTTCCCACACCTCACAAAAAGGTTTATCTTGGCTTTGTTTAAATGTTGTAATATCTGACTTGGCCTTGATGAATCTAGATGGAGGAAAGAATCTGTGTAGGAATTTTTCTTCCACTGTGTCCCAACTATTCAAACTTTGATTTGGGTACGACTGGAGCCATTCCTTTGCTTTTCCTGCTAAAGAGAAAGGAAATAGTCTTAAATACGCAGCATCAATAACATCTTGGTCAAATCCCATGGTTCTAACTAATTTATAGAATGTGGCCAAGTGAGTATAAGGATCTTCACTTGTCATTCCATAGAATTGGTGGGAACTAATTAAATTAAGAAAAACAGGTTTCATTTCTATAGCCCTTATTGTATTTAGAATAGCAATGCTTGAGTAATGTCTGGGTCCTTGTTGTAAAGTGTAATCTCCCAGTGTTCTTCTTGGTGGATTCTGATTGTTGCTATTGACATCTGCCATTCTGTCAGAGGAAGTTTCTCCTGTGTGGAAGTTATGCTTTTGCTTAGCTTTCTTGATTTTCTTGAGGAGCCTATCTATCTCTGGATCAAATGCAAGTTGTTCTTTTGGTCCCTGTCCTCTCAAGATCATAAATCAAGCATTCACTCTAGCAATGTTACCACACAAAAATGAAAAATGTAAACAAATAAAATTTATTTGCAGAGTCTTATTAATTCAATGCTAAAATATTCAAACTTGAATCACCTCCTCGGCTGCGGCGCCAAAACTTGGTAATGGATTTTTATGGATCATACAAAGAAATGAAGTGTTCAAGGAAAGAGAATCAAGTTTGTATAATATGAAGTCAATGTAATGTTTATGCCAAGTTTAAACACGATAATTGTAGTATAGTATAGATGTCGTTCCACTGAGGAGGTGTTGGTTTGAAGATCTTAGTTCTTCAATTGATTTTAACAAAAGATGTGTTTTGATTTTGTTGTGCAAAAGATTGAATACAAAAGAAACAGTAAGTGTTGAGTGAAAATAATGACAGTAAAGTGTTTGGGTAAAAATTAGATTTGGAAAACTGGGATTGGTTTCATTGCATCTCACCTTTCATAAGCTGAATAAATTACATGTATGTAATTTGAAATGATAATTTCTACGTCACAATCAAAGTCATTTGTATCGATCCCTCGACTACAAAATTCATAAGAATGATTTCAAATCGCTGATCCCTCAGTCACTTTGAAATCATTCCAACATTAGCGATCGATTGTTTTGACGTTCATTGCGTTAGATACCATCCCTGGCCAGCTACTCACAACGAGTATTTCATTCAGATCTACTTCCAAAAGTTACTTCCCAGTATACTTAAGGAAACTTAAAACAAGAAAATAGTGATCGAGTACCTTCAGGCATTAATGGCAGAATGAAATACAGAAAGTATCAAATCTCATTAACATACATAAAAACTTATAGCAGCATTACTTCAGGTTTGAATTGATTATAACCAATCCCAACAAAGGAAAATTTAGCTACTCATGCTTTGCATTTTCACTCAAGAAAGTTGGAAATGAATACAGAAAAAATGAATGGTTAAGAAGGTAGGATGTTGGAGATGTGTTTGATGATATGATGGAAATATCCTTCGATGATCTTCTCTGCTAGATTTATAGGGGTTATGCTTGAGCTTTCTTTTCCCACTTGCATAGTGCCTATGAAGGAATATGCAGAAACACCTCAAAGTGGTTGAAACACCTCAAAGTGATTGAGTTGGCATCGCAATATTGGTTAATATTAAATTAAAACTCCCATACTGCATGAGTCACGCTTAAGCTTAATGTTCACGCTCAAGCGTGGAAGGTCCTGATGCTCACTGGTTTTCTCATGCTCAAGCCAACTTAACCACGCTTAAGCATGCCCTTCCTGTCCAGCATGTCTGATTCATGATTGATTCATGCTCGGGCGAGCTCAGGCTCACGCTTGAGCACTCCATTTCCACGCTTGAGCGTGGGAGGGTCCTGATGCTGATTTTTGGTGTGCACAAACCATGCTCAAGCCAAGCTCAAGCGAGCTTATCCTGTCAAGTCATGCTTAGATTACGCTTAATCCACGCTTAAGCTTCAATGAGGTCTGATGCTTGGCTCGATCACACTCAAGCGAGCGTAAGACAAGCTTAAGCGTGATGTCTTGGATGATTGCTCTTTTGACCTTTCTTTGACTTGGTAGCTTTTCCTGCATTTCTTAAAGGATTTCAAGCTGATCTCTTTATTTTTCAAAACTTGTATTTATATTCATAAATTCTTTGTTTTTCCATCCATTCACTTTATTTTCTTGCAAAGATGCTTCAAATAATCATATGAATATATGGCTTGATTAGCAATTATCACTTGGTGAAATATCTGATGTATTACATAAATTCTAGGAGCTCTGTAATCGATTATCCCCAATTCTATAATCAGTTAGGGTAATCGATTAGCACATGGCCTAATTGATTATATCAGTGTGAAATTGAAATTTTCACACCTTAAGCATCTATCTTGCATCTTTTAGCTCCTCAAGCCTACCTTACAATCATTGGATCTTCTTAGACTCTCTTCGAAACCATTGTGACTAATAGGTGGCAATTGTGACATGTCCCCCTACTTTTAAGACTAAAAATGAGCCTTTCTTATATCTTGAAGTTGAAATTCGTCATGAGCTCATTAGTATCCAAAACCCCTTACATTATGTAATAACGAGAGAATTCATTAAGGGTATATGTGTGGTGTGCCTTAGTGGTGATTGGGAAATGGCTTAAGGCCTTGGTAAGTTATATGTATGCCTAAATCACGTTAAGAAAACATGAATGTACACCACCATTGAGGTGATACATAATTGATAATGAAAATTAAAGGTTGTGGTTATATGACATACCTTGTATGATAATGAAATTAATGAGGGGACAATTGAGTGGCAATGAGTTATGATAACTCGATGAAATTGAAATAGTATCTATAATGATCAAAAAATGGATAAGGCAACATATATTGAATGATGATTAATGATGTTGGATGAAAAGGGATATTGTTGTTGAACATTCCTTTGGTTTAATGGTGATTTATATTATTAATGATGGCAATGCCACTGTGTTTGATACAAGTGTAATCTTGTACATATAGATTTAATTGTATTGGCTAGCATGTGATGTTATGTATTTGAAATATGTTTATCAACATGCCTTGATTGATTCCCATGTGTGGGCTCATACTATGATGCTTGCTATACTTCTTGATTTCTATGCGTGGATTAATGTGAGAATGATATTTTGGCCATTAAGATGTCAAGTATATGAATGATATACCTTAGGGGCTTTGTAAATGATTGTGTTATTGATTGAAAATGTCAAATTAAAATATATCCCTATAGAAGAGGGTGAGATATCCTTGCCAGGTTGATGGGCATATGCATTATTGCATTTTGCATTCATGGCATGGCATAACATTGAATATATGGTTGCGATCACAATGATGAGACATCCTGCAGGATTCTATGAAGGGAGTACCCTTGCGAGGTGGGAAACTAAGTTGTTGATGATATGATATCGAGTCGGTGGTTACGATCACCTAGTTGTTGAAATGAAAAAGGGCTTGCGAGTTCCTATGATGCCCATGGTTGCGATCACGAGGCGGGAGTACCCCTTGGGAGGCGGGAAACCAATATGAATTATTGAACGTGGTTGCGATCATGAGAAAGCACCTTGCAAGGATGCTAGAGGGAGTACCCCTTGCGAGGTGAGAAACCCATATGAATGAATGATGTAGTGGTTGTGATCACTTGATGAAATAAAATCGGATCCGTGCATGTGCATTATCAAACAATCGACATATGCATTAGCCATAGGTGCATGGCATTTGAGATGGGATGACCACGAGATGAGAAACCCCTTGCGAGGAGGAATTGAGTATAGATTTAATGAATTGATGATGATAACTTATGAATGCCCTTGTTGATAAGTGGCAATGTGATTGTGTATGTGCTTGTGCTTACTTATGTTGTAAACTACGTTTTATGAGGCTTGTATGCCTATCATACTAATATGATGATGATTGAATGATGAATTGATGATTTTATAGCAAATCAAACATGATGATTGAATGCATGTACACTTAATCATAATTTAAGTATATTCGTCATTTTGAATGTATAACTCACTCTCTCATGTGGTCTCCTTTTTAACATTGTGATGCAGGTTGTGTAACATCCCTGATATTTTAGTAAAAATTATGATGAGTGGAAAATATTAATAAATGTTTTAGAGATTTATTGGTATTTTATGAATTATTATTAAAATAAAGGCAATTATGAATAATTAACTATTGTGGAAATAAATAAAATTTATTTGATTGATTAATTTTAAAAGGGTTAAGTGAGGTGTGATTAGGAGAAGAGAAAAGTTTAATTAAAACTTTTGAGGAAATTATAAAAGAAATAGGGAAAAGGCTGGTTTGCCCCTGAGCTTAAAATAAAGGTTTCTTTCTCTTTCCTCATTCATTCATTATTCATGCGAGCCACTTCTTCTTTCTCCTGCTTCGGTTTCTTTCTCTTCTTCTCCTTCCTCCATCGCTTCCGAGCTGCATGCTCCAGAGGAAGGTCCATTTCGCATCAAAACCTTGAGATAACTACATTTCCGTGACTGTGGTTTCAAGGTGAGTATAATGGACTCTTTAGTTTGAGTTATCTCGTCTCTTTTCATTTTTACTCCCTGACCGAACAGTCATGCATGGCGGGGTAAGGCTCTGTTTTCCACTCCTCTAGCAAGTGTGAGTTTGAAAATGGTCTTTAGACTGAGAGGGTGGTATGACGTTAACGGGTTTTGCATTCCGACCCCCGTAGGTAGTATAACAAACACCGGAGCACTGATTGATGAAGCTGGTGCTGGATTCGGAGGAGAAACCGAGAACCCAGCGCTCATGTGGGAAGTAGGTCGCCCAGTGGCAAAGTGATGGATGGGCTTGATAAGTAGGTCGCCCTGTATTGCGAGCACATGCCAGTTTCTGGTAGTTGCATCTGTTGTTTGTTGATGATATGTAATGACTGAGATATGATATGTGATTATGTGGTGTGGAATGGCTGACGGTATGTATAGCCCCTCATTTCCGCCTCCCGTGGTTTTTGTGCCCAGTTGAGCTACCCAGTGGTCAAGCAGGACCCAGTGGTCGAGGTAGAGAGTAAAGCAGGACTCGGTGAACCAAGCAGGGTTCACGGGGTGTCAAGTAGGACCCCCAGCTGAAGGCCGATCCTTTAGTATCCAGATACTAGGCGTCAATTTTATCTGAGTCAGTGGTGACATTTGATGAATTAGTATTGTGATGTGTATGTACTTAATTATAATTGCCGAATGAGAATTGTTATATTTGCTGAGTATAATTTGATATATTTACCGAGTGATTTGATATATTTGCTGAGCAATTTGATATATTTGCCGAGTGCAATTTGATATATTTGCTGAGTGATTTGATATATTTGCCAAGTGCAATTTGATATATTTGCCGAGTATGATTTGATATGTTTGCCGAGTGCAATTTGATATATTTGCCGAGTATAATTTGATATATTTGTCGAGTGCAATTTGATATATTTGCCGAGTATAATTTGATATATTTGCTGAGTGAAATTTGCTATATTTGCTGAGTAAGATTTGCTATATTTGCCGAGTGATAACTACTATATTGCTGAGTGAAATTTGCTATATTTGCTGAGTAAGATTTGCTATATTTGCTGAGTAAAAATTACTATATTTACCGAGTGAGAATTGCTATATTTACCGAGTGAGAACGGCTATATTGCCGAGTATGATTTACAATTTATGGATAAAGCAGTCGGACGGAGTGTATATACAAGCATTTTGTTAATTTCTGTTCTAGATTAATTATGATGCCAAACACTCACCCTTGCTGTGGTTTTCAATTTAGTAACCAGTGACAGGGAAGAGGTCGGAGTCCTGGAGGTGCGCTAAGCGGAGGATTGATGCCAAGGCACCGAGTGATTTTGAATGAATTGTGTGTAATATATATATATATATATATAATGAGTTTTCCGTATATGTGATGCTACATGTTGTGTGTTGAACTAAACTTGAATCGGTATGCTAATTAATCGGATGTGAATTTATGTTGTTATATGATCGGTATTAATTTTCATGAGTGTTTGTTGTAGCAAAGTCGATTACCGGGCGAATCTTGCCCGAGCGGATTCATTCTTTTCCGAGCAAGGGCCGGTTAATTTGGTGTCTGTTTCGCTCCGGTATGTATCCCTCGTCTCTTTCCGAGTGAAGAATAACTGATAGATCCTCTTCCGAGTGGAAGGTTAGGATGTCTCCGAGTGAGATAGGGCCGAGAGAATTACTTCCCAGTGAAGAAAGAGTAGAATGTTTCCGAGTGAAGATTAGAGTGCTTCCGAATGAAAGTGAGAATGTTTTCGAGTGAGTTATGCCCGAGAAAGGCTCTTCTGAGTAAAGTAAGGTTAGGTCATTTTCCGAGTGATCATGACCGAGAGAACCTTTTCTGAGTGAGGTCAGGTTAAGCTGTTCCTGAGTGGACCTATTTCCGAGTGAAACCCTGACTTGTGAATTTTCCTTGTAAGTCTTGTTCGCTCAGATTTAGAGTGTGGCATTCACCCAAGTGAGTCGGATCTCGCCTAAGCGACCTTCTCAGGTTTCGTCTAAGCGAATCAGGGTCTCGCCCAGGCGAATGACCCCTGACCCTGTTTTCCTTTTTCCGCTGATTCTAATTGAATCCTATTTTATTATTGATTTATTTCCGATCGGTTATTGTTATTTTGAGTATGTTTCTATTATTTTGAATGTATTTAAGAAAGGTAAATATTATTTTATATTATTTTATATTAAGACCGAGTTAATTTTTATTAAATGTGAAAAATCCATTGTGAAAAATGATTAACCAGGTGTAAATAAAAAGTAAATCGATACGGGTCGTCACAGGTTGCCATGGGATGAGTTCAGATTTTAAATTGAAGTTTTGGGAAGGTAAATAGTGGTAGTGAAAGTGCCTTGGCCAACATCATTTGTGAATTTTAATGTAAAGAATAAATTGTATATGATGATACTGATGATTTAGTGATTTTGGTCATGTATAAGTTGATCGTGCATGCATAAATGGTGATCATATGTATTAGTACATAGGGGATGATTTGATGAGTACTTAAGGAATTAAACTTGAACAATATATACATTGATGATGGTGATGTTTGGATTAATGCCAATAGGTGAATAGGTAGGCCAATTATGAGTTATGGGCAGTGGTGATAGTTGGGGCATGACCCCGGACGTATATGCATATTTATATTATATCTTAGGCAATGCATGTGTCTGTTGTGAGTGCATGAATGGGTTATTATAACACCCCTGATTTTCTGTACTCGAATCCCGATGTGATCGTCATAATTAATAAAAATGCGAATAAATTTTTCACGTTTGAAAATATTTCCAAGATATCACCATGATCACATCAAGACCCAAATCACAGAAAACCAAAAAGTGAGATTAAATAACCCTAAGCTGGATCGATAGATAAAGTGCCCATAACGGTATACGAAAATAATAGAGTTTACAGCGGAAGAATATGTATACAGGGCACACGCCTAGTCCCATATATGACGATATGAGAAAAGGCTCGGCAAAGCATGCAATGGCATATCATAAGCCTAATATACAACCATCATCATTTTACATAATTACATAAGCATACAATGCCTAAGATATAACTAATTTTATATACATTCAGGAATATACTCCCGATTATCTCAATCATCAATGAACATCATTCAATTTCTATCCTTCTAGTACACATCAAATCATCTCTTACATTCCATATATATATATATATTCACCATCCACAAATTCAAGGATTATCTTATACATATTCAAAATCTCTAAATCATCTACATTCTCATAACCAATTCATTCGTTACATAAGAACTCATAAATGATGCCGGCCAAGGCACTTCCTCTACCACTATTTACCTTCACCCAAGCTTTAATTAAAATCCGAACTCATCCCATGGCAACCTGCATCACAAGGCTAAAAAGGAGACCACATGGGAGAGTGAGTTATACATTCAAAATGACGAATAATATATATATTGTGATCATGTGTATATGCATACCAACATCATGTGTGCTTTGCTATAAAATCATAAAATTGTCATTCATTTATCATCTCATTATTATAATAGGCATACAAGCACTAGTACAAAAACAGCTTTTAACATCGGTTTTTTTTGGCTTTTCACATCGGTTTTCAAACCGATGTGGATCTGGCCGTTGTGAAATATAGGCACATCTCACATCGGTTTTAAAACCGATGTGAAATAGGGATTTAACATCGGTTTTTCCTTAAAAACCGATGTGAAGGATTGGACTTCTAACATCGGTTTTTTGAAAACCGACGTGAATTATGGCACTTATAACATCGGTTTTGTTTAAAACCGATGTGGAAACTAGGATTTTTAATTTTTATTTATTTTTATAATGATATTTTTAATTTTTAATTATTTTTATGGAACTTATTACAAATTCATGAACCAATTTAATTTCAGTAAAAAATCATGCAGTTCACCTAATTTATCAATTAATTAATCAAAACGAAAAAGATGATCGAATAAAAAAAGGAAGAGAAACAGGGAAAGAGACCTCCGCCATTGAACTTGATGGCGCTTTGGAGTTTAACGAAGGAAGAGGAATCGCAAAATGGAGTTGAAGAAGATGGAGAGAAGAGGGTTGAGAGAGGCACACAGTTGGAGAAGGTTGAGTCACAAAATGGAGAAGGTTGGAGTTGAAGAATATGTTGTTGTCGCTGAATGGAGAAAGGTTAAGAGTGTCGCTGTATATATGGTATATTGTGGCGGAAAACAAAATTTGAATTTTGATGAGTAGCCCGCGTTTTTTTGTTTCTTCTTCCACAACGGTTTTATTAAAAACCGATGTGGAGCCCGCATGAATTAATCCTTCCACAACGGTTTTATTAAAAACTGAAGTGAAACACATGCACCCTTTAATTACCTTATTATTTCCACCGCCTCCAAAATCCCAGTTCTCAATTCGGTGCCTCCCCCTTTAATTACCTTATTATTTCCATTTTTTATATTCCTGTCTTGTTATTATTAGAATAGACTAAATAGTAACCACTTCTCTTCCTCCTTGATTTTCTTTGGAAAAAATCGTGTTTGGATGCACATGCAAGAGTAGAGTGCAATATTCAATAATATTTAATAATCGACGACGGTGAAAAAGAAACGAAGACGTGATCTGCTTCTTATAATGAAGTGTTTTTTGTTTTATATTCAATTTATTCTTACGCGTCATTACCATGTGAAAAAACCGATATGGAGCCCAAACGCGCACTTTCACTTCCACAACGGTTTTCTTAAAAACCGACATGGAGCCCAAACGCGCAATTTTTTCACAACGGTTTTTTTAAAAAACCGACGTGGAGACCATCTTAATAACAATTTTAACATCGGTTTTCTTAAAAAAATCCAATGTGAAATCTCCACTGTACCTTTGGCGTAAAAAATTGTTTTCTATTTTAATAAATCGTGCACTTTACACATCGGTTTTTAAGGAAACCGATGTGCAATATCTGTTTCTAAAAGTTACGCATATTTTCAAAATTGCCACCACGTAATTATATCACTACGGTTTTTAATAGCTGATGTGAGATTTTATATTCCACATCAGTTTTTCTTAAAACCGATGTGAAATGTTTTGCTAATATTTTCAAAAATGCCACCGCGCTAATATTTAACAACGGTTTTTAGTAAAACCGATGTGAACATTTGTATATATTTTCAAAAATGCCACCGCATTGATTTTTCACATTGGTTTTTGTAAATCCGTGGTGAATTTGACGTTGTGAAAGAGTATTTTTGCACTAGTGAAGCCTCATGAATCGCAATTCATATCATAAACAAGCACAACATATACACAATCACATACACAATCACTTTGCCACTTATCAACAAGGGCATTCATACTCATTATCGTCATTAATTCATTTAGGCTTCACTTAATACCTCCTCGCAAGGGGTTTCTCATCACTCGTGGTCATCCCATCTCAAATGTCATGCTCTTATGGCTAATGCACATGTCAACTGTTTAATGCACATGAAATGGATCCATTTCTTACCATCAGGTGATCATATCCACCATACCAATCATTTCCCATTGATTATCACAATACCGTCATCACTCAGGGATACACCATTCGTGGCACCCCGCAAGGTGATATATTCAACAATAATAGGACAACGTCCTCTTCACTCCAGGATATACCCTTCGTGGCACCCCGCAAGGTGATATATTCAACAATAATAGGACAACGTCCTCTTCACTCCAGGATATACCCTTCGTGGCACCCCGCAAGGTGATATATTCAACAATAATAGGACAACGTCCTCTTCACTCTGAGATATACCCTTCGTGGCACCCCGCAAGGTGATATATTCAACAATAATAGGACAACGTCCTCTTCACTCTGGGATATACCCTTTGTTGCACCCCGCAAGGTGATATATTCAACAATAATAGGACAACGTCCTCTTCACTCTGGGATATACCCTTCGTGGCACCCCGCAAGGTGATATATTCAACAATAATGCATATCAATGCCATGCTATGTCATGAATGCAACAATGCAATAATGCATGTGCCCAACAACCTCGCAAGGATAGCTTACCCTCTCAATTAGGGTATATTTTAATTTGGCATTTCAATAATCATACATAATCATTTATAAAGCCCTTCAAGGCACATCATTCATATAATTGGCATCTCATCGGCCACAAACATCATTCATAACAATGCACACATGGATGTCAAAGGCATAGCAAATAATCATAATATCAATCCACACATGTAACAACAAGGTGTTTTCGGAACATATATATATATATATATATATATAGCAATCATCATTTCCTCACACACATACAAGTCAATTACTTGTATCAACCACAAGGGTGTCATAATATTTTTCATTATTCATCAATGCCATTATACATTCGTTTAGTGGTTTTCAACCCATCATAATTGTCATCTCCGATTTATTCGGTTATTAACATACACCTTGCTATTCAATCATTCCCATGAAGGGTCCATAATCACTCAGAGGTACAATCTCATAACTCAACGTCAACCCTTGACATTGTTCTCACACACTTCATTCTTGGTGGTTAAGGATTCATGTTTCATATCGTGCATATTATAGGTATAAACAAATTTTCTCAATCTCTCAATCGTTATCCATCACCACCCAATTATGTTATAGGCATATTTATATCCCCATACGTTCCCTCAGGTATCGCACAGGATAAGGGAAAGAAGGCCCAATACCATCAGAACCGAGAAAAGAAGGGAAAAAATACCATCAGGGGGTCACTCGCTCAAGCGAGACCTACATTCGCTTGAGCGAGACAGCCCATCTCGCTTGAGCGCCTTTACTCGCTCGGGCGAAATCATGCCAGTATCAAATTTCCATGTTACTCACTTGAGCGAGACACCACACACCCAGCCAATCGCTCGGGCGAAATTGTTCCAGTAAGGAATCCCCCTAACACTCGCTTGAGCGAGGCACCCACTCAAGCGAAATTCGACCAGAGGTCATCGTTCCTTTCAACACTCGCTCACTCGGCGAGGCTTCCCAACACTCGGTTTTTCACTCGGTGAACTCATTCCAGAACTGACTCCTCTCGTTCGGTCTTTCACTCAGCAAAATTACTCTAAAACTGACTCATCACTCGATCGGTCTTTCACTCGGTAATTCATCCAAAACCGACTCAACAACTGATCGGTCTTCACTCGGCAAATTATTTCTAAACCAACTTATCTCTCGAGCAGTCTAACACACGGCAAATTAATTCCAAGACCGACCATCACTCGCTCGGCCTTTCACACGGTATATTATTCCAAAAACTGATTTTCTTCCTTTTTCACTCGAGCTAGGCTTCCTAGCACTAAGTCCTTCACTCGGGTGGAATTATTCCAAAGTGCTTCTGGACAGACTCACACCGTATACCCCCAATCGGTGCCATCCCACTCGGAATTAAACACTCGGAGGCACTCCACTCGGAATGAGTTACACTGAACTCAGAAATTCCCACTTGGAACTCCGCTGCCTGAAAATATCACACTCGGAGACCTTTCACTCGGGATTATATCCACTTCCTCACTTGGAAGGTCCTGTCTCGGACATAGCTCACTCGGAATTTCACTAGGAAATTCACCACGTCATGAAATTATTTTCTAAAATTCTCGCTCGGACGGAACTCGTCCAGAATCTCGCCTATTCACCATTCACTCATCTCGCTCGGTCGAGGCACAACAATACTAGTCACTCGCTTGAGTGAGTACCGTCCCAGCATCAAACTTCACACTCTCGCTCGCTCAGGCGTAGACACATCCGCTTGAGCGAGATTCGCCCAGTAACTCCCCTGATTGCATAACATGCATCTCGCTTGAGCGGAAGTCCCACTCGCCTGGGGGAGATTGGCCCAAAGGCCATAATACTGATATAGGGGATCCTCGCCTGAGCGAGATCCCATCTCGCCTGAGCGAGAATATCAGAATATACGTAAGAAACATGAGAAACTCACAACCAAACATACCAAAACTTATACCAGCCAAAATTCATCAAATCTAATATAGCATATACTTCATACTAGGCATTTAAAACCTGTCCCAGACCTTTACACTCATTAACATTCAATTCAATCTATCAATCATGTCAAATTCAAACTTGTCATCATCTTATATGAATATACATTTTCATATCAATTTAACACATATTCTCACACATCATCCTCAATAATCATCAACTTGCCATTTCAATTAATTCAATACATATACATGGCAAGGCAAGCATGAGTATTCATCACATACAACAATCACTATCGAATTTACTCGTGCAATTTGAATGTTAACTCCTCTCCTACCTCGAGGGAAGAGCCGAACGGTTCTAATGCTCTGAATGCTCCATCGCATCACCCGGAATACGATCTACAGACCAAATGCAAGTATATTCACGTGATTAATAACCATCATAATTCTAAACACTTGCTAGCTTATCATAAAGCTCAACCCCAAGTCCTAGACTCGCTAAACGCCAAGTTATGCAATTGTGTTAGGCTTCGGGAATTCCTTTCCCAAAGCCAAGATCCTCTAGATCATAAAAGGCCAACTAAACCTAACAACATCACCATCACATTGTTACTCAATATTCAACTTAGCTCTCATATCCTTCAATAACCACAATGGTTTAGAACCTCATCAAGTCACAATCTTTTCACACCAATCCCTCACATTCCATATTCATAACAACACTCATCATTAAATATCATTCTCCAACATCATTAAACCTATATTCTACACATATTTCATACTTTCCCTAATTTATTAGAGTTAGGGTTTTCACTAAAACCCAACAACACCATAAATGCTCATTAATTTTCCACTCATCCAAGTATTAATTTCATGCACCTATAATAACCCACCATTAATGCCATAATAACAACACCCCACCTTAGGGTTTCCTCATTTAAAGCTTCTCCCAACAACCCATATGAAATAAACACTCTCCCAAATAACAAGAACCCAAAATCTAGGGCATAAAGCTCATGAAAATGATGAGGAACTTACCTCACCCAAAGAGACAACATGAGCTTCCAATAGAGAAAGATCCACACGAAAATAGAGGAGAAGAGGGGAAGAGGACCCAACCATGAGCTTCTCCTTCAAGCTTCCATGAAAACGAAAATGGTGGAGGAGGGGAAGACTCCACATGGCTTAGGTTTTTGGGGAGAAGAAAAGAGGAAATGGAGAAGGGAAATAAGAGAAGAAGAAGAAGAAGTGTCATTTTCCAAATGAGGGCAAGAGCCCAACGAAAATAAGAAGAGAATAATAGGCTTTTGGTTTTAATTTTTAATTCTCCATTCAAATTTTATCGTTTTAAAATAAACAGGCTCACAGTTCGGGCTCAATACTAATTCCAAAAATTATTCCGAATATAGATTCGGATCCCCAATAATATTCTTAACAGCCCTGACCAACGGCATCTTAATCAGAGATACTTGGTCCGACACCCATATTCTATTCGAGTATAATTTTATCTCACATAAGCTCAATAAATTATAAATATCCCCAATAAATCCCAATTTAATCATTCCAATATTTTTGGGGCACAAATTCACTCACATACAGTTACTTATTATTTACTCTCGTCAATTATTCATTTTTATAAAATTCGGGATGCTACAGTTATGATCTAATAGGTTTACGTTAGCCGTTTGCATGCTTTGCCGAGCCTTTTCTCATATCATCATATATAGGACTAGGCGTATGCCCGTTATACACATTCTTCTTCCGTTGTAAACTCTACTATTTTCGTATACCATTATTGGCAAATTAGTTATTGATCCAGTTATATTTTATTAAATCTCACTCTTGGGTTTTTTGAGATTCGGGTCTTAATGTAATCATGGTGGTGTTTTGAAATAATTTTAAATGCGAAAAATTTACTTGTATTTTTATAATTTAAATAGCTTGATTACATCGGGATTTGGGTCTGGAAAACCGGGGTGTAACACTACGCGTGAGCTCACAGTTTTTGAAATCCCAAATTAGGGGTTGCGCAACAACAACCCCATCTTCATACACCTAATCAGAAGCAACATTTTAATCAATCCTAGGGTTTCTAATTTTCCTAAGTTAATCCTAACTGCATACATTCTATGAAATTGAAAATGAAAATTGAAAGAGAAGAGATAAAGATACTTACTTGAATTATTGATGCAAAAGAGAGTGTGGAGTGTGGGTTGTTTGAGGCAATTAAGATTTTAGGGTTTTTGGAGAGGAATAAGTCACAAAGAAGGATTTGGGATTTTTAAAATTTTGAATGGGCCTCTCTATTAATGGGCTCTATTTTTTAAAAAAACTGAACGCAGGACCTGACGCTATACGTCAATAGGATGCTATGCGTCAGGTCTAATTTTTTCACCCCATTCTACCTACTAGAGTAAAAAATTCCCATCTTTTGAATTTTTTATTTTAAACCCTATTTCATGCCTTTTAAAACCGTTTTTATTCCTAAAAATATTTAATTTTATTGAAAATATTTTTTAATTTAAATACAAATCAATGTACCAAATAATGGGTTGCCTCCCATTGAGTGCTTGATTTACTGTCTTTAGCTTGACATTACCTACAAATTAAAAATCTGTTAAGTAACAAATGGTGGTGAGTCTGTTGATCTCACCACCTAAATAAGACTTCAATCTATGTCCATTAAGTTAGATCCTCAATTTCAACTGCTCTATATGGTTTAACCTCTTTAATCACAAATGGGCCTGGCCATTTAGATTCCAATTTACGAGGAAATAATTTTAATCTTGAATTGAACAATAAGACTTATTGACTTGGTGTGAAGATCCTTTTCTTTAATTTCTTATCATGGTAAGCCTTCACGTTATCTTTGTAGCACCTGGATGATTCATAAGTATTATTCCGCATTTCCTCCAACTCAAATAATTGCAACTTCCTTTTGTCAGTTGCGGAAGTTTGATCAAAGTTGAGGAATTTTAGTGCCCAATATGCTTTATGCTTCATTTCCATATGAAGGTGACAAGCTTTTCCATAAACCATCTGAAAAAGGGAAAGGCCAATAGGGGTTTTGAATGTTGTTCTGCATGCCTTGAATGCATCATCAAGTTTTTGTGACCAATCCTTTCTTGAAGAAGACACAATCTTTTCCAAGATTCTCTTCACCTTTCTATTTGAAATATCAGCTTGACCATTAGTTTGTGGATGATACGCTATGGCCACCTTATGTCTTACAACATAATGTTGTAACACCTTTTGAAGAACTTTGTTACAGAAATGTGAACCTCTATCACTAATCAAAGTTCTTAGTGTTCCAAACCTGTAAAAAATATTTTTCTTTAAGAAATTCATCATAGTTTTAGAATTAGCATTAGGTTAAGCAACTGCTTCCACCTATTTTGAAATATAATCAACTACTAAAAGGATAAATTGATTAGATTGAGAGTTAGGAAAAGGTCCCATGAAGTCAATTCCCCAACAATCAAATACCTCAACTTCTTGTATGTTCATGAAAGGCATTTCTTACCTCCTTGATATATTCCTTGTTCTTTGGCAATTGTCACAAGATTATATAAATAAGTGAGCATCTTTAAATATAGAAGGCCAGTACAAACCTGATTGGAGGATCTTGACAGGAGTTCTCTCTCCATTAAAATGGCCTTTGTATGGAGATTTTTGGCAATGCCACAACACATCATCTATTTCCTATTCAGGCACACAGCGTCGTAACAAGTTATCCACACCAATTTTAAACAGATAAGGGTTATCCCTGACAAAATGATTAGCATCTTTGAAATTCTTTTTTCTTTGCTGCCAAGTTAAATCATTACGAAGACTTCCTGCTGCTTTAAAATTTGCCATGTCAGCAAACTATGGCCTTTTTGCTATTTCAAATAATTTCTCATCAAGAAATTCTTCTTCTATTTCAATTTCTTTGGCAGTGACCTCATCATTTATTAATTTGGATAAATAGTCAGCGACCATATTTTCACAACCCTTTTTATCTTTAATTTCAAGGTCATATTCTTATAGGAGGAAAATCCATCAGATTAAATGAGGTTTAAAGTCTGTTTTTGTTAAAAGATATTTGATACCTGCGTGATCAATAAAAACAATTATTTTTAAACCTATCAAATATGATCAAAATTTTTCTAAGGCATACACTATGGCTAGTAATTCTTTCTCAGTAGTTTCATAACTTACTTGATTTTCATTTAAAACTTTACTAGCATAATGTATTACCCTGAAAGTCTTTTTATGCCTTTGACCTAAAACAACTCCTACAGCATAATCACTTGTATCACACATGAGTTCAAAGGGTAGATTCCAATTAGGAGCAACAACAACCAGAGCAGAAATTAATTTTTCTTTTAAAGAATTAAAAGCTTTTAGACATGCATAATCAAATTTAAATTTAGCATCCTTGTTCAATAGGTTTGTCACTTTTTTTTCTTTCTTTTCTTCTTCACTCTCTTTTTCTTTCTTTTATTCTTCGCTCTTTTCTTTTTCACTATCTTCACTCTCTTTACAACTTTCTTTACAATTAGTTCCTACAATTTTACCACTCCTAGTGAAAATAGCTTTACATTGTTCTCTTGGGTTCCAGGTATTGGCAGAAAAACTAGAACTTTTCATTTCAGCTAATTCCTTTACTAGTTGTCCCAATTGCAAATCCGACGCTTTCTGTGCAGCTTCATTTGTTTACATATATTGCAACGATTGTTGGATAGAGTCTTCTATCCTTGTCAGTCTAGCATTCTAATCATGAAGTGATTGTTGTGAAAACTGATTGTTGGAGGTTTGTTGGAAGGTCTAGCTTCTTGCTCCCAGCTAAAATTTTGATTCTTCCAGCCTTGTTGGTAATTGTTAGGAAAATAATTACCAAAATGAAAAGGATAGTTACCGACAGGCTATCTTTGATTATTCAAAAAATTGGCTTGCTCAGGTTCATTATCATCGAGTGCATAATATCCACAAGGTTTTTCACCCATACAATGTATGCACTGTTTCAACTAAGCAGGAGGTTGTGATGACACTTAAGTAATATGTAGTTTGTGCAATTTCTTGCTCATCATTACTTCAATTTGTTGTGTTACTAATTTCTGTTGAGCTAGGACCGCATCATTCACTCCTAACTCTAACATACCTGGCTTCTTGGAAATATTACCTCTCTCATGTTTTTCTTATCTGTCACTAGTAAACATGGACTCCATTATAGCTATTGCCTCCTCAGCTGTCTTGTTCATTAATGAACCACCTTCACAGGCATCTAACATTATCTTAAACAGAGACAGTAAACCATGGTAGACGATTCTTGCCTTTCCACCATCATCCAAATTGTGGTTTGGGAACTTTCTTAGCAATGCTTTGAATCGTTCCCAAGCTTCTCCTAGTGACTCATCATGGTTTTATGAAAATGAGTGGATGGTTGTCATAGCTTTAAAATATATAGAAGGGGAATAAAACCTTTCCAAAAACTTTCTTTCAACATTGGAGCAGTTTGTAAAACTACCAGGTGGACAAGATTTAAACCATTCTTTTGCCTTCCCAACCATAGAGGAAGGAAATAATCTCATGTACACAGATTCTTCTTGATTGGGTTCAAAACCAATCGTGCTGCATAATTCATAAAAAGGTAGATGTTCATACGGTTCTTCTTGATTTAAACCAGGAAATTGATTGTTTTGAATTATATTCAATATAGCAGGTTTAATCTCCACCGTTACAATAGGTCCTTGAAACATTCCTGATACACGAGGTAGTCCATGAATAGCAGCAAACTATTTCAAAGTCTGTCTTTGTTGTTCTCCAACCATTTGAAAATTTTCAAAATTATGAAAAGAAGATGAGGTTGAAGAAGAAGAAGAAGTAGTTTGTGTTTTGGATTTCAAAGATCCAAGTTTTTTACAAATTTCTCGATCTCAGGATCAAAGAAGAGTCTTCCTGTGAAGATTGAGTTTGTATAAACAAACTAAATAGAAAAAGTTAGTGTAACAAGAATAATTAAATAATAAGTAAAAGTGAATAAATAATTGTGTAAGCAGAAAGTAAAAGTGAAATATTTTACCTAAGTTAAAAAGTAAAGAAAATTTACCACAATAATTAAAAATTAAGTGTTACTGAAAATTGAATCAATCCCCGGCGACGACACTATAAAACTTGTTAAGACCCTGGCAAGCACACCAATTTATCATTGTAGTTTTCAAAATTTATAGATATCATTCCCATAAGGATTGATGGTTTTCAGTAATAGACAGTAATTTTTATTTACTGATAGTAAAAGTATCAATACTTATTAAAAAAAGAGTAATTCATATACAATTTTGTATACTATTCATAAATTCCAAGATTAATTTAAACATTGATCATGAGTAATGTAAAAATTGTAAAACTATCTAGAAAATAACTGTAAAAATAATACTTCTGAATAATAGTTCCAATACTTGAGATATAAAATAGAATGACAAAATATGTTGGAATTAGGATCCCCGCACTATAAAAATAATAAAGTAACTATAGACATGTATATTTAATCATCAAGTTTATGTCATTGCAACTTAAAATCATTAAACCCGATCCCCCAGTGGATAAATTCTAAATAGTTACTGTAAAGTATGATCCCTCATATGCTTTCTCAGTAAAAACTTGCTTTTAAGCCTTGGCCTTAACACAACAATAATTACCAACTCTATCCCTAGTAATTGGTATATTAAGGGTATTTCAACTTTTACTTCCATTAAAAGTAATTTTAACACTCATGAAAATCATTCTCCCGTTTGAAATCCATACTAATAAAAGATTGAAATACTAACATAATACTTGAATCACAAACATGTAATATTCATAATCACATCATCTTAATAGATTGATTCACTAATTCCAATATAAACAGATTAGTTACACATGGAGAAAGTAAAAACAACTCTTACAAGTGGAGGCATGATGAACAACAACTTGTACTTGAAAGAAACTAGACCTAAGACAACAACCTCAAGTATATGGAAGTTATTTTCATAACTCAGTGTAAGAATGAGATGCAATGCTCTGAATTGATGAGTATTGGATGCTGAAACCCCTAGCAATGAGCCCTATTTATAGTGGGAGAATTTGGACCTGACGCTACGTGTGGTTGTGGCACTGCACGTCAGGTCTCTGACTTAGAATGCATTAATCTTTTCCTGATTTTTAGTTATAATTTGCCATTATTCTCTAATAATGAGCAGACATAATTTCCCTTGTCTCTCACCGAGTTCATGGCTCATGTCTGTAGTGGATTAGCCATTATGTGTAAAGGTTTAGCCCCTTTATTCTAAGTGAAATCCATCCTGGCAGTGGGATACACGTAGCATCTGATGCTACGCGTGGGCCTAATGCTACGCGTCAGGGTCAAAATCCTGATGCTGAGCATGAGATTGATGCTACGCGTCAGCCCTCTAAATTGCTTAAAATTTCCACTTTTAATCCTCAAATATTCACTATAAAAATGGGAGAAATAGGTCATGCCAAGTTAAATTTAATAACTTCTATTTATTTGCAAACAAACCTAATTTTATATTTATAAAAGCTAATTTTTATTTATTTTCTCATACTTTTTATTATAAAAATAATAATAAATGGAGGACTAACACTTTTGTTCTTCGATCTTGGAACTAGGGTTTAGACTTTGTTTCTTTCAAATTGGTTTAATTCTTCTTGCATGGCAATGATCTAATTTGGATCCTCTAAGGCTTCCTTAATGGTCTTAGGTTCAAAGTCTGAAATCTGTGCCATTGATGATTGGTTCTGGATCCTTGATCTAGTTCGGACTCCTTCTGTTTGATCTCCAATTATAAGGTCTGAAGGATAATAAGCCTTGAATTTCTAATCTCTTGGTTTCTCCTCTTCAGATGCTGTCTGTTGATCAACAGAGTCTGAAGGTCTAGGATGTTCATCAGATTTCATGATACCTACATCATCACTATCTAGATCTGCCTAATTTCTTACCAGTCTTTGTTAGATCATCAAATCTCACATGCATTGATTCCTCAATAGTTTGAGTCCTTGTATTGAAGACTCTATAAGATTTTGATGTATTTGAATACCCCATGAAAATACCTTTATCACACTTTGAGTCAAACTTTCCAAATTGATCTCTTGTGTTTAGGATATAGCATGTGCATCCAAATGGTTTAAAATATGAGATGTTGGGTTTTCTTCTCTTCCACAATTCATAGGGAGTCTGATTCAGTATTGGTATGATAAAGACTCTATTCTGAATATAACAAGAAGTGCTTATAGCTTTAGCCCAAAAATATTTTGCCAAGTTATTTTCACAAAGCATAGTTCTAGCCATCTCCAACAGACTTCTATTTTCCTTTCCACAACACCATTCTGTTAGGGTGTTCTTGGGGAAGAAAATGTGTGAGAGATGCTAAACGTTTCAAAAATCTCATTTTCAAATTCTCTACCATGGTCACTTCTTATTGTACCAACACAAATTCCTTTTTTAGATTAGATTTTCTTACAAAAAATCTTGAATACTTATGTAGACTCATCCTTTTGGGCTAGAAAATAAACCCATGTCATTCTAGTGAAATCATCAACAATAACAAAACCATATCTTTTTCCAGTAAGACTATCGATTTAGGATGGTCTGAACAAATTTCAATGCAACAACTCAAGTAGTATGGTCATTGAAATAACATCTTTGTTTTTAAAAGAATTTTTGTGTTGTTTCCCTTTTCGACATGCTTTGCAGGGTTGGGTTCCATTAAATGAGATTCTACAAATACCTTTGACTAACCCTTTTCTGTTAATTTTGGAAATATGTTTCATGCTAACATGTCCAAACTTCTTATGCCAGATCCACTTTTCTTCAGACGAAGAGAAAAGACAAGTTACATTTTAACTGTCCAGCTCACCTAAATCAAGCTTGTAAAGGTTGTTATGTTTGATGGCTAAGAAAAAAGTAGTCCCACCAGCATTGATGATTGTACATTTTTCTTTATCAAAAGAAACTTTATAACCACTGTCGTAGAATTTACTTAT
Source organism: Clitoria ternatea (assembly GCA_037962975.1). Lineage (NCBI taxonomy): Eukaryota > Viridiplantae > Streptophyta > Magnoliopsida > Fabales > Fabaceae > Clitoria > Clitoria ternatea. The sequence goes on from CM075669.1 coordinate 188,459,731, forward strand.
ACTCAGCAAGTTATGTTTCAAACCTTCATAAAATAAACACTCTGAATTATAGGAGAAGGAATTTTACCAACTTTACCTATCCTGGTGATACATTCAGACTGGTTTCCTCCAAAAGTAACTTTTCCTCCTTCAAACTGTTCCAAGTTTAGGAACATAAACCTTTTACCCGTCATGTGATGTGAGCATCCACTGTCCAGATACCAGAAGAGATGCTTTGCTTTTGTACTTAAGCATATCTAAAATGGGAACAATCATTGTTTTTGGTACCCAAAACTTTTTAGGTCCTATAAAGTTAGTTGTCTTAACACTTTTCCCTTTTCTCTTTGGATAGTCTTGAATCACATGACCATGTCATTTGCAGTAGTTGTATTTGGCATGTTTATGTTCAGGCACAAAGTGCATTTTTAAACAATCTTTAGTAACATGACCATGCTTCTTGCAACATTTGCACTTAACATGTTTATGTTTAGATTGAAAGGATGTAGAGGGAGTATTCTTTACTCTAAAATCAATTTCTTTAACAAAACCCAGACCATCCTTTTTGGAACTTCCTTTTGATCTTCCCATTAATTTATAAAGATTTTCAGTTCCATTAACAAATTTGGCTAGGTTTATAGTAAGTGAACTTACTTCTTGTTGAAGACACTTGATTTCCTCACCTTGTGAGATACAACAGGAGTCTGAACTGTTGAGTTCAGTTTTTAGAAAATTATTTTCCTTTTTAAGTTTGTGTATCTCCTCAAGATTCATCCTTTCTTTCTCATCAAGCTCCTTGAGAAGTTCTTGGTCTGAATCTTTTTTCTTCAGTTCAGATATTTTATCTTCATATGAGGAAATAATTTCAGACTATTTCTTCCTCAGTAATTTATAATTCTTTAAAATAATTAAAAAGTCTTTAAAAAGAGCTTCATAGTTTTCTTGGAGTTCAGACTGATTTACCTCTTTTGTTTCAAAGTCGTTTGAACATGATTCAAATTCTGAATTAGTGTTAGCCATAAGATAGATATGAGCAGTCTCAGTTTCTTCTTCAGACTCACTAAAGCTAGTTGAGTCTTCATCATCTCAAGTGATGGGTCCTTTTTATTTCTTGAAGAACTTCTTCTTTTCCCTTTTGTTTTTTCTATCCTTATTCAGGAGAGGACATTCAGCTTTCATGTTTCCTGGTTTCCTACAATTAAAACATTCTATGATAGATTTTTCAGTTTTAAACTTAAATGAACTTTTACCTTTAGGTTCTTTTCTATTGAACCTTCCTTCTCCACTTTTCTTCTTTTTCAGAAGTCTGTGGAATCTTAGTCATGAGAGCCAATTCTTCATTAGTGTCCTCTTTTTCTTCATTAGTTGTAAGTTTTGAGCTAGTTGATTCTTTAACTCTTGGCTCCTTGCTCCTTCTAGGAGTTTCTTCAAATTTCAGGGCAATATTCTTTGAGGATGAAGGCTTGGACACCACTTTCTAGTTAAGCTTCAGCTCATGAACTCTCAGAACACCAAGGAGTTTATCTAGAGTAAAAGTGCTGAGGTCTTTAGCTTCCTCTAATGCAGCACACTTTGCATCAAACGTTTCTAGCAAATAGCCCAGAATTTTAACGTTAATGTCTTCAGTTGAGGGGGGGATCCCAGTGCTTTAAGCTCATTAAGGAGATTTTGGAACCTTCCAAACATCTGATCTATAAACTTATAGTCTTCCATCTTAAAGTTATCGTACTTCTTGGTCATAAGAATTTTCTTAGACCTTTTAACATTAGAAGTACCTTCATAGCTGCGCTGAAGAGCATCCCAGATTTCCTTTGTTGTTTTGTAGCTGTACGCCTTGTTGTACTTTGATTTACTTAAAGCATAGATTAAAAGTATCTAGCTTTAACATTTAACTCCATCTTCTTGGTGCCTGCTGTGGACCATTTATTTTTAGGGGTTGGGTTTCCTTCTTTATCTGTAGGCTCTAGATTGTCACCTTTGGTGATTATTCCCCACAGTTTATACTGTGTAGACTTAATGAACATTTATATCCTGTCTTTCTAGTAACAATAATCTTCACCAAAGAAGGTAAGTGGTTTGTTTAATGATGCTCCTTCTAGAATGAGCTGATCTTGAGAAGTTGAGGCCATGGATCTTTACCTTTTTACTCTTAAGAGTAATCAACCCAAAAGGACAAGCTCTGATACCAATTGATGCTATAGAGTTAGACTTAGAAAGGGGTTGAATAAGTCTTAAACTATTTTCTAAAAAGAATCTACAAACTGCTTTAGTGAAAAATATAATTTTAACAGACTAGAGAAAGGGAACAAAGAAACACACAACAAAACTTATCCTGGTTCACTCCAGTCCCTTCAAACTAAAGGATTTTTCACTATTGTAAAATGCTTTTACAATCTGCACCAGCCCAGTGCAACAGTATTCTTGACTCCAGCCACTCATGGCTTAAACCCAAGTATTCTTCACTCTAGCCACTCCTGGCTACAAACCCAAGTATTCTTCAAAAAGCTTCTTCAGGCCATAGTGTTTCCCAACACTAAAAGATTCTGGAAACACACCCAGAATGTACAACATGATAGTAGAGAAAGTGTTTAAAATTACAATCAAATAACTCAGTGTACAAGGATATGAAATGATTACAAGGTACACTGAGCTACAAACTACTATAAGTCATGATCTACACTAAGCAAAACTACAAAGAGGACTTATGTAGTGAATACAAGAACTTAGAAACTTTAAGAAAAAGTCTCTCAGACTTTTGTTCCTAAAGTCAAGAATTCAAGTATAAGAATGAACAACGTCACTACATAACTTGTAATTCGTAACTATCTTGAATTGTGAAGTTTCTTGTATTTATTGTCCTTCTGAAAAATATCTGTTGGTTAGCTTCGAATGATATTGGTCTCTTGAGGATTACGCTGTCAGTGAGTGTAGACATAGGCTTCAGAGAAGTTTCCTTATCTGGGCAACTTCAAAAGTCTTCAGCAAAAGATCCCTTTCACTTATATAATTTAGGAAAGCATGTACACTCTATAGCAATTGTCCTTAGGCTATTTGTTCTAATCAGGTTTAGCTTTTCTGACACCTTGAGACATGTGAGGCAGTTTTCTTGATAGACATGAAAAAGTCTTCAACTTTTCTATTGATTGCGTCTTTAATGCTAACTTCAGAGAAGGCATGACAAAGTTCATGCAACTTCATTTTTAGAAAGGAAAGATCCTTTTCAAGAACTCGAAGAGTCACATATCTTCTCATGGTCTGAAGACACAAAAAGAGACTACATCCAATTAAGCTTGAAAACATGCAGAATTCTTCATTCCAGAAGCGAATGAATTTTTATGGACTCCCCCTTTCTTTTACAAATGGAGCTCTACGGACTCCTGTCACACTTTAATAGAATTGAGAGACAAATAAACAATATAGACTTTATTTTAGTTGGGAGTCTTGATGTGTGTTATTAACAAATCACATGGGTTTGAAACTGCTCAATCATGAGTTCAGACTTTACTCTAACAAGTACTCATAAATCTTGCTTTCTTTCTAGTTAATTAATGTTATGTCATTAATGACTAATAAAAATATTTTAGGAAAAATTAATTAATGTTATTGATTTTTTTATGAGCTTCTTATATTAAGAAGAAAGAAAATATCTTTGGAGATTCTTATATTAAGGAACAAAGGTAGTACTAATACATTCTAGTGTCATATTTTTATTTTCAACTACAAACATTTTTAACTAGAAAGAGTTTTGTTTGTGGTATAAAAAGATTACTGTTACAGTGGATGTTGAAGAAAAGTCCAATTTGTAAAGAAACAATAAGTCATTACTTGATCAGACCTCAAAGTTACGCGTTATTATCAGACCCTGGATTTACTAATAAAAAACATCAATAATTAGTCAAAAGAAGTCTGCTCTCATGTAATCTAACCTATTTGTCTAAGTAAACTACACTGGTTGTAAAACATAGGGGGAGTTTGTATCAACAAAAGTGTGATCTAACTTTGTTAAACCCAAAAAAGTATGATACTCACTCAATCCCGTGCTCTGATGAATTTTAAGAATCAGACTTTTAGGCATCCTTAATTTAACAGAGAACAATGTTACTCCAAAGGCCAAACCTCAATGTTTGTAAAGTTATTTTCATGATGCCTTGGAACTCATGCATTTATCTAGACAAATGTGTTTATCATAAAAAAGAACAAGAAACAAATCAGTAGAGCAGCCAACTTAGTGCTCGAAGATCCAAACACAATCCTCAGTGCAAAAATATAAAAAGTTGGTACAAGTCATCATGTGTGTCAGCTTAGTTTGGGAGGATTACGACTTTATCTGCTTCTCTTTGTTCCAATCAAATAAAGCAAGAAAATAACTTTATTTGTTAACGCCTCATAAGGAACTATTTTTATGCAAGAACAGAGAAACCTAGTTATCAGACTCTCCATACACCTTGCTGGAACAACAAAAGTTTGATACCTCGCAAAACTTAAAGCTCACAACTCCTTCATAAGATTTCCAATAGATATATCTCCTTTCAAAAGGCAGCAATAGTTACCATTTGCTTCCTATAAATACTCTTTACAAGATTGATGTAAAACATAAAGACAAGTAACAAACTTACAAGATTCATTTTGCAAAAGATCATTGCCTTCTCTTTCTTTGCAATCAGTCTTTAAGTCTCTCAAAAGACAAAGATCTTCTTTGTGTGCTCTACCTCTAGCAGACCTTGATCTTGTGTCTTTTCAACTTAGTGTATACTTTCTTCATTGTATATCTTGAAACACTAAGTTCTGTGAGATACTCTCTTTCACTCTTTCAAACTCAATTTGTAAAGTCTGATGTGTTACTAGCCTTAGTTTTTAGTGTGGGAAACATTATTGGCCTGAAAAGGCTTTTGAAAGAATGCTTGGGTTATTGAGCCAGAAATGGCTTGTTGAAAGAATACTTGGGTTAAGCCAGAAGTGGCTAGAATCAAGAATACTTGGTATATTGGTCTGGTGCTGTTATTGTAAAGGATATTTTACAATAGTGGAAATCCTTCACGTTCTAAGGGACTGGACGTAGCTTCTGTGTTGGAAGTGAACTAGTATAAACCTCTTGTGTTGCTTTCTCATTCCTACTTTCATAAGTCTGATTATCTGTGTTTAATTTGGTTCTTTCTATAAAAAGAGTCTGTGACTTATTCAACCTCCCTTCTAAGCTAGACTTTGACCATCAATTGGTATTAGAGCTTGTCCTTGGGGTTGATAGTGACATGGATAAATATCTATGGCAACTGCTCAAGGAAATCAGCTAATCGTAGAAGGATCTTCAATCAATTAGCGTCAAGCCTTCTTTGAAGAAGACTATCTATACTGGAAGGATTGAATGGAAATGTTCATAAAATCTACCCAGTATAATTTATAGATAATCATTACCAATGTTGATTATGTTGCTTTTGTTGATGAAAATGGAGAACCAAAATCTAAAGATGAGTAGACTTCTAGGGAAATCAAAAAGATGAAGTTGAATGCTAAGGCTAGATTCTTAGTCACTTGTGCTCTTAGTAAATGAGAATACCATAAAGTATTTAGTTATAAATTAGCTAAAGAAGTCTGGAATACCCTTCAACAAAATTATAAAGGCACCTTCAACGTTAAAAGATCCAAGAAAATATTGTTAACAAAACAATATGATACTTTCAAAATGAGCTCAAAGCTCTTGGAACCACACCCTCTACAGAAGATATCAATGTAAAGCTCCTTGGAAGCTTACCAGAAAGGTTTAATGCCAAGTGCTCAGCTCTAGAAGAAGCTAAGGATCTGAGTACCTTCTCTTTGGATGAATTTCTTAGAGTACTCAGAGTGCATGAATTGAAGCTAAAGTAGAAGGAAGTCAGCGAACCTTCATCTTCCAAAAGCATTTCATTGAAGTCTAATGAGTCAAGAAGTAAATCCAAAGCACTAAAAGCAGAAGAATCCACAAGTTTTGATCCAGACTCAGATAATTCAGAAGCTGATACAGATGAGTAATTAGCTTCCATAACCAAGAGATTTCATAGGCCGTTAAAGATGAAAAAATTCAGACCTGACAAATTTCAGAAGAAAGAACATAAAGGTAAAAATCAATTCAAGTTTAAAATTGACAAATTTGCTCTAGAATATTTTAACTACAGGAAACCAAGACATATGAAAGCAGAATGTCCACCCCTAAGTAGAGACAAAAAGGAAAAGAAAAGGTTTACCAAAAGGCAGAAAGGTCTAATCACATAGGATGATGAATGATCATTTAGCTTAGAAGAGTCTGATGAGGAAAGAGAATCAGCTCAAATCTGTCTAATGGCAAATGAGAAATCAAATTTTGAAGAAAGCTTTAGTGATTCAGACTCTGAAGATGTCAGTTCTTCTGATCTCAAACAAAATTATGATTTTTTGTTCAATGATTTTTCTAAGCTTTTGAAAAACTTCAAAAGACTAAAATTAAAGCGTGTTGACATGATTACTGGTTTTGAAAATCAAATTTCAAAACTGAAAGAAGAGAACTTTGACAAAAATACTTTGAAAGAAATGGAAGAAAATGAAAGGATGCACTTAGAAGAGTTAAGCAAACTCAAAAGAAAATGCTGCTTTGAAAACTAATTTTGAAAAATCTAAGGTCTGCTACAACTCTAAAAGTGAAGAAATCATTAAACTACAAAAGTAAGTTAGCTTTCTTACCTCAGACTTGAGCAAGTTTGTGAACAGTACTAAAAATTTGAACATTCTATTAGGAAAGTCCCATGGCAATCATAAAAGGCCAGGTCTGGGATATGTAAAGGATAATGGTCTCAAGCAAGTTTCACATTCTTCATTTACTTTAAAAATTCAGAAACGTATCAAATGTAATTACTGTAAGAAGCATGGTCACTTAATCAATGATTATAGAAAAAGAAAAAGAAGAAATGAGAGAATATCTAATAATGTAGAACCTAAAAAGATATGGGTACCAAAGTCATTAATCATTCCAATTACAGATATGCTTGAAAGCAAAGACAAAGCCTCTACACTGGTATCTGGATAGTGGATGCTTACATCATATGACAGGAAGAAGGTCTATGTTCCTAGACCTAGAATAGTTTAAAGGTGGAACAGTCACCTTTGGAGGCAACCAGACTGGAAGGACCATAGGGTCTGGTAGAGTGGGTAAAATTCTTTCACCTGTTATTAAAAATGTGTTTTTGATTGAGGGTCTGAGACAACCTCCTAAGCATTAGTCAATTTTGTGACAGTGGGTACAAAGTCCCTTTTGATAAAGAAAAGTGTACTATCATTAACCCTGATGGATCCATACTCTTTAATGCAAACAGACATCACAACCTATATAAAGTTAACCTAAATGAGCTAAATGATCAGAATGTAACATGTTTATTTTCAAACTTTGAAGAGAGGTGGATCTGGCATAAAACACTTGGGCACACAAGTCTGAAGCATATCTCAAAACTTCACAAAAAAAGGTCTTATTAAGGGATTTCCAAAGATCTCCTTCAACAGTTCCTTGCCTTGTGAAGCATTCCAAAAAGGAAAATAACATAAAACATCTTTTGAAAACAAGAATGTTATTTCCATTGTTAGACCTTTAGAACGGTTACATTTAGATCTATTTGGTTCATCTCAGGTGCAAAGTCTTGTAGGAAAGAAATATGGATTTGTCATTATTGATGACTACACAAGAATGACCTGGGTATACTTCCTAACTCACAAGGATGAGTTTGTCAGAGTATTCAAGATTTTCTGCAAGAAAATCCAGAATGAGAAAGGTTTATGTATTGGTACAATAAGAAGTAATCATGACTGAGAATTTAAAAATGGTGTTGTTGAAAAATTCTGCAATGAGTCAGGTGTTACAGTTTTTCTTCTCTAAGAACACCTCAATAAAATAGTGTTGTGGAAAGGAAAAATAGATCTCTACAAGAAATGGCCAGAACAATGCTTTATGAAAATAATCTTCCAAAATATCTCTGGGCAGACGCTGTGAGTGTAACACCCCCTTATATACACGAGATATGTATATTCTTATTGCTTTTAAAAACTTTGGAAATATATATATATATATATGTATTATTTCTTATCTCTCATATACAAGGACGTATATACATCTGATTTTCTTTGAATATTGAAAGTAAAAAAATGTTGCCTCTCAATATTTGTCCATAATGACTAAATAAATTTATAGAAATCATAAGTGATAAAAGATTATAGTATCAAAATTTAACATTCACCTTGTTACAACTATCCAACTTGATATTGTAATAAGGTGAACTAAAATTAAATTATACCTCTACTACGACTGTGATCAATCATTTCCTAGCCCTCGAACGATAGGTTTTTGGAATCATACTCTTGCCATATCTCTTCACCCATCCGATTGAGGATAAGACCACTTTACCCTCTTGTAATTACATCCTTTCATCTTGGACTACTAGCTATATATCACATAGCATTTATTTTGGACACAAATTCAAACAAGAAAGAGTGAGAAACAAAATGTAATATTTTACAGATAAGACATAAGCATAAGGGTTTTCACGAACTAATATAATAATATAAGTCATAATCTCATACACAGTCAATTATGAATATAGGGTTTCCATATACATAACAATTACATTTTAATTCATAACCACCCACATATAATAAGGACATACCCAAGGAAGACCCTCACACTACATTGGAGAAAGGACTTGAAGCATATAGAGGTCCCCTCACAAGGGCAAAGACCAAACGGGCCAAAGAGAGCATTCATAAAGCCCTTTTCTCTTTTCTCTCTTCTAGTGGGCCTAAGCCCAATAAGGAACCTATGAGGATCTATGTGTACTTTACTTGTAATATACTTTCTAAATAGTTTCTCTAGGCTTATAGGGACACCAAATTCCTAAGCCATTTTTGGAAAACTCTTTGGTCAAGGCTAGGAACACAACTCCTCTTTTCCACAACTTGTCATCCTCAAACGGATGGCCAAACAGAGGTAGTAAACAGGACCCTCTCACAACTTCTTAGGGTCTTAGTAAACAAAAATGTAAAATCTTGGGATGAGTGTTTACCTCACATTGAGTTTGCATATAATAGGGTACAACACTCCACAACCAAGCATAGTCCATTTGAGGTTGTATATGGTTTTAACCCTCTCACACCCTTGGACCTTTTGCCCATTGAGGTTTCTGATTCTGTCTTTCATATGGATGGAGAGGCAAAGGCCTAATTTATCAAAGATTTTCATGAGAAGGTTAGACACCAAATACAAACTAAAAATGAACATTATGCTCGTTGTGTAAATAAACAAAGAAAGGAGATCACCTTTGAGGTTGGAGATTGGGTATGGTTACACCTTCGAAAGGAACGCTTTCCCAATTTGAGAAAATCCAAACTCAACCCTAGAGGTGATGGACCTTTTCAAATTCTCAAGAAAATAAATAATAATGCTTATGTCCTAGATCTACCAGGAGATTATGGTGTGAGTGCTTCTTTTATTATAACTGATTTGTCTCCCTTTGATATAGATGATGAGGATGATGCCTTTGATTTGAGGACAAATCCTTTTGAAGAGGGGGAGCATAATGAGGACATACCCAAGGAAGACCCTCACACTACATTGGAGAAAGGACTTGAAGCATATAGAGGTCCCCTCACAAGGGCAAAGACCAAACGGGCCAAAGAGAGCATTCATAAAGCCCTTTTCTCTTTTCTCTCTTCTAGTGGGCCTAAGCCCAATAAGGAACCTATGAGGATCTATGTGTACTTTACTTGTAATATACTTTCTAAATAGTTTCTCTAGGCTTATGGGATAGATTTGGGCCTTGTAAGGTCAAATGGGCCACTTTTGGGCCTTGTACTTTCCCTTTTGGGCCATGTATAGGCCATTTGCTCATCTTTTCTCTTAATGGGCCTTGGATCCATGACCAAGCCCATCTAGCTAGTCCTTAGCCGAAATTCTAGTGGCCTATATAAGGGCTTCTCCTTTTGTAATCAAGCACCATTAATCCATTTGCAAAATTTGATAGCACTTTAGTGTTTCCTAGTGAGAGATTCTCCTCCTTCTCTCTAGAATTTGAGAGCTCTCTCAAGCTCTTATCCAAGGGGTTTCTCCCTCCCTTGGTGGTGAGTGGAGTTATCTTCCTCCTCCTTAGGAAGTGGCCTCCAACCTTTCCCTCTCCCTTTTTCCAAGCCTTCATCCATTGTCCACCTTTCCCTCCTTCCATTTCCACTCTCTTTTCCTTTATTTTGGCGTCACATTCCTATAGTCTTAGGCTTTTAGTTTCGGTTTTCTTGGTCCTTGAAGAAGAAGTCTCAAGCTTTCATTGAAGGAGGATAGAAGAAAGAGCCCTAGATCCAACCCTCTTCAAGAAAGTGCATGAAGAGCCTACATCAACATAGAATGTCACAATCACATGAATGTTATGTAATGCTTTTAATGCTACTATCTCATTCAGTTTATGCATGTGGGCCCTTAAAGTTTTAATTTGCACTGGGCCAACCAGGAGTTTACACTGTTTCATAATTTCGGATAACAATAACATAAATTCCTTCATGGCATATGAACAACTCAACTGGCATGGAAACACTTAGAGACTAGTCAGATTGAGAAGGTTTTTTATTGTGAAAGTACCCGATACTAGGGAGCGACCCCAGGTCACCTGAAGCACCCTTTCACACCCTCTCATCCAAAGGCTCGCAATTAAGCCTCCTCTAATGTATCCTCGGTTTCTATAATCCGTCCCCAGGCAATATCACATCTCATCCGTCCCTAGTTAAGACTTTTAGAAACTCAAGTATAAATTATATCTTCGGGGCCTACAAATAACAACATAGCCACCCTGATAAACTGCATATTTCCAAACTCTTAAATAAGTTCTGCCACACACAGTAAAATTTTAGTACAGTTTTCTCTATCATTCACAAATCAATATTATTGTGATTTGAGTTTCAAAGTCTTAATATATATTCCAAACCTTCTTTAGAGCATTTTTAGGAAATTAATTTACTTTAGACACAAGTTTGAATTATCGATCTTTTTTCATCTTTAATTATAATACTTGAAAAATATATAATAAAACACTTTTGAAATTAAAACTCTTATTTTTATAAGTTTAAAATGAAATATTATTGAAGTATCTTATTTCCATTTGAGAATCAAATATTTTCATATATATATATATACATATATGAACATATTATTTTCATAAAACAATTTCTTTTTCTTTTTTAATAACTAAAAATCATTCTAAAATTTAATTAAATAATTTATTTTGAAAGATAAAAGGAAGTTATAGAAATTATATACTTTTATTGAAAATTAAGAAAAACTTCTTAACAATAATTCTGAATAAACATTAAGAGACTATTATAAATAATTTCTTTTAAAGTAATACTGTAAAGAGTAAGGAATAAGTATATTCTTACTGAGTTTTAGCTTCCCGTCATGTTTGCTATATGCTCAAACTCCACATCACAAGATCATCAATCACAATCAAGTATTGTAATATCATCAATCACAATCAAATATCATCAATCACCAATATTATCAATCATAATCAAATCAAATAAATATCATTCATAAATATTATAATTTAAAGTTTAATAGTTGTTTAATTTAATAAACTTAATTCCAAGCCCTTATAGCCTATTCCTCGCATAGGTATATGTAAGTCCATATAATTCAATCCTTGCATAGGTTTAGTTCAGTCCATATAGGTCATAATAGTTCAAGTCCTTACATAAGTTTAGTCCAGTTCGTATAGGTTATATGAGTCGAGGTCCTTGCATAGGTATTTCAGAGTAAGTTACATAAGATACTTAATTTAAAATTTATTATTTTAAAATAATAATATTATTAAATTTAAAAGAAGTAGGAGACTCCTCCCATTATTCTTATGTCTTTTCATATTATATTTTTATCCCACTCCCCTTTACCTAGAATTGCTACCAAAAGTGAATTCGCTCTGTGCCTCCGAGTTCTAAAAAAAATATTAATACTAATTTATTTCAGTATAGGCATACGATGAAAATTAAGTTAGAAATGATAAATAGTAATTATGCATAGTAATAGTAAATAGTAATGGTAAATAATAAATCATTAATAGTAACGGTAATTAGTAATTTTTTGAATAGTAACACTAAATAGTAAATCGTGAATAGTAATGGTAAATAGTAAATTTTGAATAATAGCGGTACATGATAAATCGTAAATAGAAATGCTAAATAGTAAACTTTAAATAGTAATGGTAAATAGTAAATTTGAATAGTAACCGTAAATAGTAAATTTTGAATAGTAATGGTAAATAGTAAATTTTGAATAGTAACAGTAACTAATAAATTTTGAATAATAACGGTAAATAATAAATTTTGAATAATAATAGTAAATGGTAAAGTATAAATAGTAATAGTAACTAGTAAATAGTAACAGTAAATCATAAAAATAACATAGTGGTAATTTATTTTTACCGTAGTAACTTATTCATAATAGTACTAGTATATTAATGGTTTAAGAGTGCTAAAAAGAATAAACTAAATAATCATAAAAAGAATATAGAAATAGGGGAAAACATGTAATCTTGGATTGAAAGTTGATTTGGAATGAAAATGTATGATATTTAGAGTACTTGTATTGTTAAGGATATTAGAAGGATAATTATTGATGATGAAAAATGACATTAATAAAGGTAGATGGTTAATAGTGATGGTTTAAAATCATTAATATGGGAAACCATAGATGAGTATGACCTTTAAGTGAATAATGATGAATTTGAGCACTAAACCCTGATGGTAGAGATGGATTAAAGAAATGAAAAGAGATTGTGACTTGATGAGGTCTTAGACCATGATAGGTGCCAATTGAACTTGTTGATTAATGATGGATTATATATGGCTAAGATGGCACATGTTGAACTCTAAGAGACAATAATGGCATTTGAATGATTGATGTAATATCGAATGCATCTTAGGTGATGGAAGGATAAGATATTGTTGTTGTTGGGTATGGTTAGCCCTTTTAGGTTTAGAGAATCATTGTTTTAGGAAAGGAATTCCTGAAGCTTAACACAATGGTATAAATTGGTGTTTTGACAAGTTTAGAACTTGTTCACAAGCCTTATGATATGTGAATCATTATTTAGAATTTGAGGAATGCCTTGAGATGGCTTATTAATTGTATGAATGCATATGTGTATATTGGTGTAGATTGTGTTCTGGATTATGCGGCGGAACGTTTGGAACGTACCGATCATTTCGGGTCTTCCCTCGAGTTAGGAGAGAAGTTTTACATTCCAAATGCATGAGTAGAATAATTAGTGATGTATGTATATCATGATACTCATGCTTTCCTTGCCATGTTATGTTGAAATGATGTGAGTAGTAAATTGTTGGCTATTGAGAATGATATATGTGTATATATGTTGATGATGAATGCTTAGTGATAAGTGCTTTATAACACAATAAATTAGATCTAGTTTGCTTAGGATTTTAATCATTATGCACTGTATTTCCTTTATTTATTGTGATTTTTGCTTTCTTTCCACTTTATTCTACTTGGGTATGTTATTTTGCAGAAGTTAAGGAAATAAAGGGTCAATAACAAGAGAAAAACGACCATAAAATGATAAAGAAACAAGAAGAACAAGCCCAAAGTGGAAAGAACTCTCTTTTTATGCTGAATTCCAACTCAGAATGCTGAAATCCGACTCAGAATGCTGAAATCCGACTCAGAAAGGACCAAATCCGAGTGGAATGACTCAGAATGAAGCTTTGCCAAGTGGAATACTGCATTGTTGGAGCAAAATCTGAGTGGAATACTGCACTGTTGGAGCAAAATCCGAGTGGAAAGTTCCCTGTCAAAGCCGTTCCGAGTGATAAATGGCTAACCCTGTTGGAGGTTCAATGTTGAAAAGGAATAAGTCTCGGTTGGAGGTGATTCCGAGTGGGAGATTCCCCGACTGCATCCATTCCGAGTGAAAAAAGGGACTGACTTTGAATAGATGCTGTCCAAAAGCTATTCTCCGAGTGAAAGGATTGCTGATTGAAGTGAATCCGAGTGAGAGTTTTGTGATTGCAACTAATCCGAGTGAAAAACTCCCGAGGGGTCAAAACTGTTGTCTGAGTAGAAGAAGCCACTGAAAGAGCACCTATTGAAAAAGGAGATCTCCGAGTGGAGTCATTCAGAGAAGAGGATAAGAGTCCGACCAGGAGTGAGTCTTTTCCCGGCAGATTCTCACAGTTTCACACTAAGCCCGAGTGAGATGTCTCCAAGGAAGACTACCGAGTGAGTTGGAGCAGAAACCTATATTTTCGAGCAAAGCAAGGCTCGGACATGAGAAGAAATTCAATCAGTCAGATTCCAGACTCTCTCAAAATTTCTAAGTGAAAGTGAAGGCCATTACGAGTGAGAAGCAAGAAGGCACTTCCGAGTGAATTTGTCCGAATGGATTCCAAAGCCAAATCCGAGCAAAGTTTTCTCCGAGTGGTTTAGTTCTATAGACATAGCCGAATGAAACAGTAAAAGAAGACTTCCCAATCCTGAGTGGGCCACATGTGAAAGAAGAAGGTCTGAACCTATGCCGAGTGAGATACTTTCCAGTCGGATCCGAGTCCCTCTTCATCCTAGTCCATGTTTTTAATGGAAACCTAGTCCTAAGAAATAGGGGAAAACATGTAATCTTGGATTGAAAGTTGATTTGGAATGAAAATGTATGATATTTAGAGTACTTGTATTGTTAAGGATATTAGAAGGATAATTATTGATGATGAAAAATGACATTAATAAAGGTAGATGGTTAATAGTGATGGTTTAAAATCATTAATATGGGAAACCATAGATGAGTATGACCTTTAAGTGAATAATGATGAATTTGAGCACTAAACCCTGATGGTAGAGATGGATTAAAGAAATGAAAAGAGATTGTGACTTGATGAGGTCTTAGACCATGATAGGTGCCAATTGAACTTGTTGATTAATGATGGATTATATATGGCTAAGATGGCACATGTTGAACTCTAAGAGACAATAATGGCATTTGAATGATTGATGTAATATCGAATGCATCTTAGGTGATGGAAGGATAAGATATTGTTGTTGTTGGGTATGGTTAGCCCTTTTAGGTTTAGAGAATCATTGTTTTAGGAAAGGAATTCCTGAAGCTTAACACAATGGTATAAATTGGTGTTTTGACAAGTTTAGAACTTGTTCACAAGCCTTATGATATGTGAATCATTATTTAGAATTTGAGGAATGCCTTGAGATGGCTTATTAATTGTATGAATGCATATGTGTATATTGGTGTAGATTGTGTTCTGGATTATGCGGCGGAACGTTTGGAACGTACCGATCATTTCGGGTCTTCCCTCGAGTTAGGAGAGAAGTTTTACATTCCAAATGCATGAGTAGAATAATTAGTGATGTATGTATATCATGATACTCATGCTTTCCTTGCCATGTTATGTTGAAATGATGTGAGTAGTAAATTGTTGGCTATTGAGAATGATATATGTGTATATATGTTGATGATGAATGCTTAGTGATAAGTGCTTTATAACACAATAAATTAGATCTAGTTTGCTTAGGATTTTAATCATTATGCACTGTATTTCCTTTATTTATTGTGATTTTTGCTTTCTTTCCACTTTATTCTACTTGGGTATGTTATTTTGCAGAAGTTAAGGAAATAAAGGGTCAATAACAAGAGAAAAACGACCATAAAATGATAAAGAAACAAGAAGAACAAGCCCAAAGTGGAAAGAACTCTCTTTTTATGCTGAATTCCAACTCAGAATGCTGAAATCCGACTCAGAATGCTGAAATCCGACTCAGAAAGGACCAAATCCGAGTGGAATGACTCAGAATGAAGCTTTGCCAAGTGGAATACTGCATTGTTGGAGCAAAATCTGAGTGGAATACTGCACTGTTGGAGCAAAATCCGAGTGGAAAGTTCCCTGTCAAAGCCGTTCCGAGTGATAAATGGCTAACCCTGTTGGAGGTTCAATGTTGAAAAGGAATAAGTCTCGGTTGGAGGTGATTCCGAGTGGGAGATTCCCCGACTGCATCCATTCCGAGTGAAAAAAGGGGACTGACTTTGAATAGATGCTGTCCAAAAGCTATTCTCCGAGTGAAAGGATTGCTGATTGAAGTGAATCTGAGTGAGAGTTTTGTGATTGCAACTAATCCGAGTGAAAAACTCCCGAGGGGTCAAAACTGTTGTCCGAGTAGAAGAAGCCACTGAAAGAGCACCTATTGAAAAAGGAGATCTCCGAGTGGAGTCATTCAGAGAAGAGGATAAGAGTCCGACCAGGAGTGAGTCTTTTCCCGGCAGATTCTCACAGTTTCACACTAAGCCCGAGTGAGATGTCTCCAAGGAAGACTACCGAGTGAGTTGGAGCAGAAACCTATATTTTCGAGCAAAGCAAGGCTCGGACATGAGAAGAAATTCAATCAGTCAGATTCCAGACTCTCTCAAAATTTCTAAGTGAAAGTGAAGGCCATTACGAGTGAGAAGCAAGAAGGCACTTCCGAGTGAATTTGTCCGAATGGATTCCAAAGCCAAATCCGAGCAAAGTTTTCTCCGAGTGGTTTAGTTCTATAGACATAGCCGAATGAAATAGTAAAAGAAGACTTCCCAATCCTGAGTGGGCCACATGTGAAAGAAGAAGGTCTGAACCTATGCCGAGTGAGATACTTTCCAGTCGGATCCGAGTCCCTCTTCAGTCAATTCCGAGCCACTTTTTAATCAGTACCGAGTGAAGCAATTCTGATTAAACAAAGGTCTTTCGCTCAAGCGACTCTGGTTACGCTCAAGTGAGAACTTTGGAAGCCATAATCTCGCTTAAGCAAGGGAGTCTCGCTCAAGCGAGTGGCATAATATTAGCTACTGGAGTGTTTTCGCTTAAGCGAGAAACTCTCACTCAAGCGAAATGAAGAGAAAATTTAGCATCAGGGGTCTTCACGCTAAACACCGACCGGTTTTCTCCTAAACACCGACCCCTCAACTCAACACCGAGCAAAGATTTCACTTGGTCTTGTGTACAAAAGGCACCTTTTCCACTCGGATTATTCCCCACTGTGGTTGTATACCGACTGAAGCAAGAAACCGAGTCAAAAAGGTGGAAACCGACTCCTTATTTCCACTGAATGCCCTTGCTGACTTGGATTTCCACTATCCAAGTGGATCCTTGACTTATGGGGGCGGCTGATAGCATCCAGGCTGTCTCTCCACCGTTCCCTATAGCTGTCACCATCCACTCTGTCTCCATGTTGTGATTGTAGGGCGGCTGAAACAAAAAATTAATAAAAAAAGCCCATTTGCCACCAACTGAGACCGTCCAGGACCTCTACAAATAGAGGGGTAGTCTGAAGAAGGGATCATCAACGAACAGGGGACAGCAACACGGAAACACTGAAAATTGAGCAGCGTCCCTTTTACTTCATTCCTTTTCTTTCTTTTCTCTCTTTTGTTTTCTTTTCTTTCTTTCTCTTTCGTCCTTCTCTTTCTTTTCTTTCTTTTTTTTATTTCTTTTTCCTTCGTTCCTTTTTCTTTCTTTTTCATTTTCTTTCTCTTTTTGTTTTCTTTATTTTATTTCAAGAGTTGTGAATTGTAAAAGTGAGTATTTAAATTTGTAATTGGTGGAGGAATATTGTAACAAGGAAATACGGTGCTAAATTATTCTGAGCTTTTGGAGAAACCCGTAAGTCTTTATTTTTTACCATGTCTTGTATGTTTTATTTTTCCTTTATTTATATGAATTTGAATTATTTCATGAGTAACTAAATTAATTATCTTGGGATGAAGGGGGTATGATAATATTTTATATTAATGTTATTTTAACTTTAAATTAAATAAATTTTTGTTTTCAATTTAGTTCAATTATGCTCAATGCTTTTAGTAATTCCTAACAAGAACCTAAATGATAAAACTGTATACTTGTGGGTATATTAGTAAGTTTAGGTAATAAATAGAATCGAGAGATTTATTTTTACGGGAAAGCTTTGAACTAAACCTAAGATTTTTGAGATGCTTTTTGTGACCTCGGTAAAACCGTGAAAGTAATCAAAATTCTTTTGAGGAAATAAAAGGGATTTTCATAAAACGATAATGGGCCTTTCTGAGGATTAAGCAGCGCTTTCCATAGGTTAGGTACATTAATAGGATTCCGAGAGGAACATATTAATTAGCTTTTGGAAAATTCACCTTGGAAAACTTAATTCGATTCTTATTTATGAAAAGTTAAAATTCATTAACATAAAATAGAGTCTTGATCCCCCGAAATCCCAAGATACTCTCAACTCTGATTTTTAAGTGTCAAGTAAATTTTATTTTTGTATTTATTCATATTCTGTGCAACTTAAATTTTGTGTTTTCTTTTACAAATACCTTAAAAAACAATTGTGTGGATAATTAAATTTTAATATGCCGGTACTTTGAACACAGTCCCTGTGGAGAACGATAATCTTTTATATTACGTGACATAACCCGTGCGCTTGCGGGCCCTGTCACTTAGCTATCCCTTTTATGGGAATGATGTGTTGTTGATGAACTATCCTTGAGGGGATGAAGTATATGTTTTGAATTTAGAATATATGTGGATGCTTGGCATTGAATGTGATGGCCATTGTGATGGCATTAATGATAAGATTGAAGGATAATGCATAACTGAGGAACTCATAGAGCCAAATAGAGTTTTATGTGATTTTGATGGTATGTGATAGTTCCAATAGCCCACATATGTAGTTTATGACTTGTAGGAATTGGAATGGGCCAATTCCATGGGGAATAGGCCCTTGAGTTGCACAAAAGTGCCTCAAAATAGGTAAAACACATTTATGCACATAAGTCCCTCATTTTGGGGAATTTTTTAGTGTGGCTAGTAGCCACACGTCACAAATAATATATATAAGTTGGTGTTAAAATTTGGTTGGCATTGGAATTCATATGAAAAAGTTAGGGGGATTAGAAGTTGAAAAATTAAATGTTTTCTGCATAATTACTGATGTGAATCGATTTACAATAGTGTGTGAATCGATTCAATACTCATTGTTTTTACTGTGCCTAATTCCAGTAGCGTGTGAATCGGTTCACACGAGGGGATGAATCGATTCAAATGACTCTGTTTGCACTGTTCATAGCATGATTTCACGCGTGAATCGATTCACGCCACGGGTTGAATCGATTCATACTTCTTTGTTTCACTATTTTTGGGCATTGGCACGTGTAAATCGATTCATACCAAGGGGGAATCAATTCATAGGCCCTGCTTTCACTAAATATTGAGATTTTCAGGCATGAATTAATTCATGCAAGGGCTGAATCGATTCATGGCCCTGTTATGGCCATTGTCATGCTATTTTTCTGACTGCTATAATCCTTTTGCTGTTTTTGGCTCGTTTGGGCATCTTAATGACATTTTTGGCCTCCTACTTCTACATGAAAGTTGTAGATAATTATGTTAAGGAGGTGTGAAAATTGGTCTTACTTAAATTGGAGTTTTCTAACTCTCATGAGGCGTAAAATACCAAACAGACTGCATTGTAAAACTCAAGTTTAAGAGGGTTATGAACCCAACTTTTTATGATTGCCAAATTGGGACTCATAGGTGATATTTGTAACATGTCCCTCTATTTTTGAGACTAAGAATTAACCTTTCACATGTCTCAATGTTGAAATATTTCATGGGCTCATTATTACCCAAAACCCCTTTTTATTATGTAAAAACAAGTGATTTCATTAGGGGTACATGTGTGGTGTGTGTTGTAACATCCCAATTTTGATTTCAAGTAGGAAATTAATTGTTAATTAAAATCAACTTAACTTAAGAAATAATGACAAATTAATTATGCTTAGTTGGTAAAAGGTGGCTGCTTATGATTGGCGAGTCACGTGAGTGGGACTGCGATTCACATTTTCCCACCCCGCTCTCCTTCTCTTCGCACGCATGTACATATATCCTGTATCACCGTGGATATTCATCCTTCCTCACTGCTTCATCATCTCTTTTCTTCCTTCTTCGTTCTTCGTCCTCTTTTCTTCTCCTCTGTCCTTGTTCTTCATTTCTGGAGACCCACAGCGACGGTGCTGCAGAAGGGTCAGAGTCCCCTCCAACTGGTGAAGGACGATCATTGAAGCAGAGGAAGAACAACTCCCCATCCCCTAGCTGATTGCAGAGTACAACTGTACGAAAGGGACTAGACGAGGCAGAAAGGGCGTCAGACCAAACGTCGGAGAAAGGAAGAGCTTTTCGAGTCCCTTCAGAAGGTAGGGGGCGCTTGCATGTCAAATGCATGGTCGATGGACGGCGCCGGATGAATGTATTACCATGCATGCATATGAATGTGTTTGTGATAATTGTGTGCAATGCATGATTGTGAATCCTTGACTGCCATGTGTGTGATTGCAGAGTCCTGATTATGGTTATACACTCGCATGCATGTACTCAGGGTCGTTGTGTTGAAGTCTAATAGTTGGTTATATATAAACGCCTGTGATGCATGTTCTCATTGTTGATAATACCGAAAGAATATGTGTGCTTGATTGTTGGCTGGTTCTTGAGATATTGCATGCATTAACTGTGCGAGTACTGTGTATGATGGTATGATGAATGATTGAATGTAGAAAATA
This sequence comes from Clitoria ternatea, assembly GCA_037962975.1. Taxonomy (NCBI): domain Eukaryota; kingdom Viridiplantae; phylum Streptophyta; class Magnoliopsida; order Fabales; family Fabaceae; genus Clitoria; species Clitoria ternatea. The sequence continues at coordinate 188,480,310 of CM075669.1, forward strand.
TGTGGGCTCGGAAGTGATGCTAATGGTTACTAGGAATGAGTCGAATAGCTGAGGGTACTCGTGGTTGATGCGTATAGGCTGTATGTACAGGAAATGGAATGACCCGTGGAAGGTCAGTAGTCCCAACAAAATGATCTCCAGGTGCAGACCCTTGGCTAGATCCTGTGAGAGCCCGTGGTAGCCGTAGGAGCTAGAGTTAAGTCTCGAGACGTCAATGGGAGGCCGGTACCAAGCGGGAAGGGCTAAAGGACGAGAGGCCAGTAAGGGAACCTGTAACTGAAGATCATTGCTTAATCGGATCCGCAGGCATGCATGTAGATGAAATGTTGGCTAGGATAGGACGAGTGGGATGGCTCGGAGTGATACGAGTGAATTCTGAGTGAGTTAATGCATACTTCGTATGACGGGAAATGAATCTTTGTAATATGTATGTAATTCTATGTCTTTTAAAAGCATTATATTCTGCATGGTTGAAATCCAAAGTTGTATACAACCCGAGTGGACGTGAGGGCAAGTATTGATGCTGATGCCGAGTCATTAACTGTCATTTTAAATGCATAAGCTCACCCCTACTGTGGCAACGTTTTAGTGAATATCTCTCGAAATGAGGAGTGGAGGAGGAGCTGAATGCCGAGTGAAGTGTTGGAGCACTATGGAAATTATGTGTTTGTATATACATGCCGTGTATATGTCTTGTTAAGCCTTGGCCGGCTCGTGTGTCAGTTGTAGTCTCTTATACTAGAACTTGAACCCTCTTGGGTAGAAGACATGATCGTGTGCCTGTACTCATTTATATCCCTCTCTATATCCATTATGTTGTGTCTTGTTTTATATTACGTGAATGATCCGAGTAATATATGTATGCGTACTTACTAAGTGTGTGAGATTGGTATAACCATGGGCAGAAATGGGATTAAGAGTTGATGAGGGAAGTAAGGCAGTGATTCATTCTGAGTGTCGAAGGGTTTAGATATTACCGAGTGAATGAGAGCGCGGAGCATCGAGTGAGGACCGATCTAGATACTTTCCGAGTGAGAGCTGTTAGGATTTTCCCGAGTGTAGAATAATTAACAATTTCTGAGTGAGAATCCGCCGAGTGAAGGTTTCCCGATAGAAAAGCGACACCTAAGGCTCTAAGTGGACCCCATTGTAGTAAATTATTGGTAGCAAGGGAATCTAAGTGAGTTTTGACTTAGTAGAATAACTAGAGTAGGGAAGATTATGGTTACCGAGTGAAAAATGAGTGAAATACCCCGAGTGGCGAAAAGGACGTGAAAGCTATTCTGAGTGAGAAGTCTTCATGGACTCCGAGTGAGTGGCTATGGCTTTTTCGAGTTGCCGTATATGTAATCCGATTGAGTGAAACCAGGAGTGTGTTATGTTTCCTGAATGGAGCCAGTATGTTTAAGGGCCAATCCGAGTGAACTGAGAGTGGACCCTTCCGAGTGGACCAGGCGCTGAAATCCGAGTACGGGAATGCCGAGTGAAGTGAGCGAGTATCGAGTGTAGTTCTCGCTGCAGCGAGTGCGCGTTGTTGTGTGATCCGCCCGAGCGTTTTCCTTCTTCCGCTGGCAGCCTCCTTGAGTCGGTTTTATTCCTCTGCCTTCTCTTTCTTATTTCTTTTATGCCTGATTGTTCTGGTTTAATTATGAAAAATTTTCTCTGTTTTATTATTTATTAAATTAGGGTGTTTCATTTTGGTATCAGAGCAGACCGAAAGGTCCAAGGCCAAGGTATGCTTACCGAGTGTAAGCGATTGTGTGCATTGTGACCGAGTGGTCATCATTATTGTGATATTTGTTGAACCTGATTGGTATTGTAATATTGATTTGTGGATAGGAGGTCGTTTCCCTCCTGGTCCGACTGATTGTATAACATATAGAAATGGTATAATGTGCTAAAGTTACTGAATGTTGGGTTGAGATCTGATCGGTAGTAAGTAACTTCGTAAACTTATCCTTGAAAGGGGTGTGAATTTCAGGATAAGTCATGGCGAATCGTCAGAGTATGGAAGCCATAGCCACGACATTCCAACGCTTTGCAGACGTGTTTGAGAGGCAGGGCCAGCCTCGAGCTGAAGATGGCCAAGTGTTGGATCGCTTCCTGAAGAGGAAGCCGAGTGAGTTTCAAGGAGGACGTAACCCCGAGGCAGCTTACAAATGGACTCAAGAGTTAGAAAGGATTTTTGGGGGTCTTCATTGCACCGAGGCCCAGAAGGTGGAGTGCGCGGTGTACATGCTGAGGGACGAAGCAGAGAACTGGTGGAAGATAGCCAGAAACCGACTGACTGACGATGATACCCAGCTGACCTGGGAAAATTTCAAGACATGCTTCTTGGAGAAGTACTTCCCCGACACAGTAAGGAGTCGGAAGGAATTGGAGTTTATGGAGCTGAAATAGGGTTCCATGTCTGTAGAAGAGTATGCAGCCAAATTTGAAGAGTTGTGTCTGTTTTATCCACCCTTCCAATAACCCGGGACCGAGAGCTCCAAATGCCTCAAATTCGAGAACGGACTGCGATCGGACATTAAAAGAGCTTGCAGATACCAAGAAATTAGAAGTTTCTCAGTACTGGTGAATAAATGTAGGATTTTTGAAGAAGATGACAAAGCCCATTCGGGCCAAAGCAGTAGGGTAGAACCCTCCTTGAGGCCTCAGCAGTCACGCTTCAAGAGATCATGTAACGTTGGGAAAAGTGGACCCTCCACTAGATATAAAGGTCGGAACAGTCAAGGGGGACAGACTGGTGGACGTCCAAGATTTGGCAAGTGTTTTAAATGTGGTGGTGACCACTTTGCTCAGAACTGTGATGGTAGAGGAAGTGTTGTATGTTTTCATTACAATGAGAAGGGGCATATCCGCCCTGACTGCCCTCAATTGCGCCAAGCAGACGCCCTTGTGCGTCGTGGAGGCTTCCGAGGGAGAGGCCGCGGGAATGGTGGCCAACGATCAGAGGACAGAGATAATAGAGCTAGAGGGAATATGATGTTCGCTCCAAACAACCGAAAGAGAAATACCGACCAACCAGCTGCTGGGAGGGTGTACGCCATTAACGCAGAGGAGGCTACACAAGCGAATGACTTAGTGCAAAGTAAGTGCTTACTCGGCAGGTATACATTTAATATAGTTTTTGATTCTGGAGCCACCCACTCCTTCGTAGCTGATGAGTGTGTGAGACGGTTTCGATTACTGACTGTGTATATGGATCGGACTTTAGAAGTAGCCAACCCGATTGGCACTACGGTATTGACATCGTCAATGTGTAAAGATGTGACGTTCGTGTTGGGCGATCGGAGTTTTACCTTCGATCTTGTGTGCGTGCCTTTGAAGGGCCTTGATATCGTGCTCGGCATAGATTGGCTTTCAGCCAACAAGGTGTTAGTGGACTGTAGAAACCGAAGGATAATCTTCCCGAGGCAGAACAATGAGGACTACACGGCACAAGGTATAGGTCAACTGTTTATGATGCTTTGCTTAACCGAGGGTGAGAGTAGAGCCCGAGTGAACGATGTTCCGACTGCCTGTGAATTTCCAGAGGTGTTTCCGGAGGATGTGCCGGGTGTCCCTCCGAGTAGAGAAGTTGAATTCTCTATAGACCTGATCCCTGGAGCCGAGCCAGTCTCCAGTGCACCTTATAGAATGTCCCCAACAGAATTGGCCGAGTTGAAGAAGCAGGTGGATGAGCTACTCGGAAAACAATTCATTAGGCCGAGTGTGTCGCCATGGGGCGCACCTGTGCTGCTTGTTAAGAAGAAGGATGGCAGTATGAGGCTATGCATAGATTACCGACAGCTAAACAAACTCACAATTAAGAACCGATATCCGTTGCCCAGAATTGATAATTTGATTGACCAGCTGCGTGGTGCTTCAGTCTTTTCGAAGATCGATTTACGATCGGGATACCACCAAATCTGGGTGAAGGACTCGGATATTCCCAAGACTGCCTTTAGGACTCGGTATGGCCACTACGAGTATGTAGTGATGCCGTTCGGTGTGGCAAATGCACCTGCCATATTCATGAATTATATGAACAACATATTCCACCCGTACTTGGACCGATTCGTAGTAATTTTTATCGATGATATCTTGGTCTACACCAAGACCTCTGATGAGCATGAAGAACACCTTCGAGCGGTACTTCAAGTCTTGAAGGAGAAGCAGCTGTTTGCAAAATTTTCGAAGTGCGACATCTGGATGGATAAGATCCACTTTCTCGGACATGTGATTTCCAAGGAGGGTGTCTCGGTAGACCCTTCAAAGGTGGCAGCTATAATGGCATGGGAAAGACCCGAGTCGGTCTCGGAGATAAGGAGCTTTATGGGCCTGGCTGGTTATTATAGGAGGTTTATTGAAGGTTTTTCTAAGCTTGCTTCGCCACTGACTAAATTGACTTGGAAAAATATCCCGTTCGTATGGAGTTCCGAGTGCGAGAGCAGTTTTCGAGAGCTGAAAGACAAGTTGACGACTGCTCCAGTGTTGGCATTACCAAACTTGCAAGAGAGCTTCGTGGTTTATTGTGATGCTTCAGGACTCGGATTAGGATGCATACTAATGCAGAAGGACCGAGTGATCGCTTACGCCTCTCGGCAATTGAGACCTCACGAACAGCATTACCCGACCCATGATTTAGAGCTGGCAGCTGTAGTTTTTGCATTGAAGATATGGAGGCATTACTTGTACGGTTCTAAATTCAAAGTGTACAGTGACCACAAGAGCCTCAAATACCTATTCGACCAAAAGGAGCTGAACATGAGGCAGAGGAGATGGATGGAATTTTTAAAGGATTATGACTTCGAGCTAAAGTACCATCCGGGTAAGGCAAACGTTGTTGTCGACGCGTTGAGTTAGAAATACCTCCATGTAGCAGTGATGATGGTAAAGGAGGTGGAGCTGTTGGAACAGTTCTGAGACATGAATTTGCATGTTAATGTGCCTTCGTCTTGGAAGATAACAATCAGTACATTGAGGATTGCCAATGAATTCCTGAAATTTGTGTACGAGCAGTAGCAGTCAGACTCCTACTTGGCTGAGATGAAGGAGACTCAGGCCAAAGGTAAGGATTTGTCTTTGACCGAGGGATCAAATGGAATCTTCCGAGTGAAAAACAGAATATATGTACCGGGTGAAGGAGAATTAAGGAGAATGGTGCTTGATGAAGCCCACAAGAGCCTACTCAGTATTCACCCGGGTACCACGAAGATGTACCAGGATCTAAGGACATGATTCTGGTGGCCCAGATTAAAGAGGAATGTGGCAAAATATGTGGCTCGGTGTATCACCTGTCAAAAATCGAAAGTCGAGCACCAGAAGCCGTATGGTGCATTGTAACCCCTGGAGATTCCCATGTGGAAATGGGACTCAATTGCCATGGACTTTGTCATGGGATTGCCAAAAAACCGAGCGGGCCATGATGCGATTTGGGTCATTGTTGACTGACTGACGAAGAGTGCACACTTCCTACCTGTGAACATGAAGTACCCCTTGCATAAGTTAGCTCGGATTTACATTCATGAAATTGTCCGACTGCATGGTATACCAACTTCTATCGTATCGGATAGGGATCCTAGGTTCACATCCCGGTTTTGGACCAGCCTGCACCAAGAAATGGGTACGAAACTTTGGCTAAGTTCTGCCTACCACCCCCAATCGGATGGACAATCCGAGCGAATGATCCAAAGCTTGGAAGATTTGCTAAGGGCGTGTGTGCTAGAGCACGGTGGATATTGGGAGTAGTACCTTCCCCTGATCGAGTTTACATACAACAATAGCCACCACAATAGTATCGGTATGGCACCCTACGAAGCATTATATGGTTGAAGATGCCAAACCCCACTCTGCTGGTCGGAAACGGGTGAGAGTCTGCTATTGGGACCAGAAATTATAAAGCAAACCTCAGAACAAATCTGAGTGATAAGGGAAAGGATGAAGGCGTCTCAGGATAGGCAGAAGAGCTACCATGATAAACGAACCAAACCATTAGAGTTTTCAGTCGGAGACAGGGTGTTTCTGAAGACTTCACTGAGTAAAGGAGTCAGGCGAGCCTTGAAAGGTGGGAAGTTGAGCCCCCGATACATTGGGCCTTATGAGGTGTTGGAACGAGTCGACTCCATGGCATACCGAATAGCATTACCGACTCACTTATCCCGATTGCATAACGTGTTTCATGTGTCCCAACTAAAGAAGTACCTACTCGATTCTACTCACACAATGCCTGATGATGAAGTGGAAATCAAGGAAGACCTGACCACTGTGACTGTACCGACTAGAATCGTGGACCGGTCGGTAAAGCGTTTGAGGAGTAAGGATGTATAACTAGTTGAAGTAGAATGGCAATAGAACGGGTATACCTCTTATACCTGGGAACGTGAGGATGCCATGAGGCAGCAGTACCCCGAGTTTTTTAACCAAGGTGAGTTACCGACTGAATTTTGAAGACGAAATTCTTTTGAGAGGGGGAGAACTGTAACATCCGAATTTTAATTTCAAGTAGGAAATTAATTGTTAATTAAAATCAACTTAACTTAAGAAATAATGACAAATTAATTATGCTTAGTTGGTAAAAGGTGGCTGCTTATGATTGGCGAGTCGCGTGAGTGGGACTGCGATTCACGTTTTCCCACCCCGCTCTCCTTCTCTTCGCACGCATGTACATATATCCTGTATCACCGTGGATATTCATCCTTCCTCACTGCTTCATCCTCTCTTTTCTTCCTTCTTTATTCTTCGTCCTCTTTTCTTCTCCCCTGTCCTTGTTCTTCGTTTCTGGAGACCCACAGCGACGGTGCTGCAGAAGGGTCAGAGTCCCCTCCGACTGGTGAAGGACAATCATTGAAGCAGAGGAAGAACAACTCCCCATCCCCGAGCCGATTACAGAGTACGACTGTGCGAAGGGGACTCGACGAGGCAGAAAGGGCGTCAGACCAAACGTCGGAGAGAGGAAGAGCTTCTCGAGTCCCTTCAGAAGGTAGGGGGCGCTTGCATGTCAAATGCATGGTCGATGGACAGTGCCGGATGAACGTATTACCATGCATGCATATAAATGTGTTTGTGATAATTATGTGCGATGCATGATTGTGAATCCTTGACTGCCATGTGTGTGATTGCAGAGCCCTGATTATGGTTATACACTCACATGCATGTACTCAGGGTCGTTGTGTTGAAGTCTGATAGTTGGTTATATATAAACGCCTGTGATGCATGTTCTCATTGTTGATAATACCGAAAGAATATGTGTGCTTGATTGTTGGCTGGTTCTTGAGATATTGCATGCTTTAACTGTGCGAGTGCTGTGTATGATGGTACGATGAATGATTGAATGTAGAAAATATGTAGGCTCGGAAGTGATGCTAATGGTTACTAGGAATGAGTCGGATAGTTGAGGGTACTCGTGGTTGATGCGCATAGGCTGTATGTACAGGAAATGGAATGACCCGTGGAAGGTCAGTAGTCCCAACAAAATGATCTCCAGGTGCAGACCCTTGGCTAGATCCTGTGAGAGCCCGTGGTAGCCGTAGGAGCTAGAGTTAAGTCTCGAGACGTCAATGGGAGGCCGGTACCACGCGGGAAGGGCTAAAGGACGAGAGGCCATTAAGGGAACCTGTAACTGAAGATCATTGCTTAGTCGGATCCGCAGCCATGCATATAGATGAAATGTTGGCTAGGATAGGACGAGTGGGATGGCTCGGAGTGATACGAGTGAATTCTGAGTGAGTTAATGCATACTTCGTATGACGGGAAATGAATCTTTGTAATATGTATGTAATTGCATGTCTTTTAAAAGCATTATATTCTACATGGTTGAAATCCAAAATTGTATGCAACCCGAGTGGACGTGAGGGCAAGTATTGATGTTGATGCCGAGTCATTAACTGTCATTTTAAATGCATAAGCTCACCCCTACTGTGGCAATTTTCAGTGAATATCTCTTGAAATGAGGAGTGGAGGAGGAGCTGAATGCCGAGTGAAGTGTTGGAGCACTATGGAAATTATGTGTTTGTATATACATGCCGTGTATATGTCTTGTTAAGCCTTGGCCGGCTCATGTGTCAGTTGTAGTCTCTTATACTAGAACTTGAACCCTCTTGGCTAGAAGACATGATCGTGTGCCTGTACTCATTTATATCCCTCTCTAAATCCATTATGCTGTGTCTTGTTTTATATTGCGTGAATGATCCGAGTAATATATGTATGCGTACTTACTGAGTGTGTGAGATTGGTATAACCATGGGCAGAAATGGGATTAAGAGTTGATGAGGGAAGTGAGGCAGTGATTCATTCTGAGTGTCGAAGGGTTTAGATATTACCGAGTGAATGAGAGCGCGGAGCATCGAGTGAGGACCGATCTAGATACTTTCCGAGTGAGAGCTGTTAGGATTTTCCCGAGTGTAGAATGATAAGTGCTTTATAACATAATAAAATAGATCTAGTTTGCTTAGAATTTTAATCATTATGCACTATATTTCCTTTATTTATTGTGATTTTTGCTTTCTTTCCACTCTATTCTTCTTTGGTATGTTATTTTACAGAAATTAAGGCAATAAAGGGTCAAAAATAAGAGAAAAATGACCATAAAATGATAAAGAAACAAGAAGAACAAGCCCAAAGTAGAAAGAACTCTCTTTTTATGCTGAATTCCGACTCAAAATGCTGAATTCCGACTCAGAATGTTAAAATCCGACTCAGAATGTTAAAATCCGACTCAAAATGACCAAATCCGAGTGGGATGACTGAGAAAGGACCAAATCCGAGTGGAATTACTCAGAATGGAGAAAATCCGAGTGGAATACTTCACTGTTGGATTAGAATCCGAGTGGAAAGTTCCCTGTCTCAGACATTCCGAGTGATAAATGGCTGACTCTATTGGAGGTTCAATGCTGAAAAGGAATAAGTCTCAGTTGGAGGTGATTCCGAGTGGAAGCTGTCCAAATGCAACCATTTCGAGTGAAAAAAGGGACTGACCTTCAATAAAAACTGCCCAAAGCTAATTCTGAGTGAAGGGATGCTGACTAAAGCAGATCTGACCAGGGAACAAGTGCTTTTTTGGGCAAAAAGCTGTTCCGAGTGAGTTGATTCCGAGTAGAAGAGGCCACTGAATGAATGTGTTGAATAAGGAGGAACCCGAGTGGTTTCATTCAGAGAAAATGGCATTCTCAAGCGGAACAAAGCATTTCCGAGTAGTGTCTTAGCAAGCAAGGAACAATCCGACCAGAAATGAATCACACTCGGGCAGACTCTCAAGTTTCACACTGAGACCGAGTGAGAAGTCTTCAAGGAAGACATCCGAGTGAGTTGGGGCAGAAAACTGAATTTCCGAGGAAAGCAAGGCTCGGACATGAAAAGAATTCTATCAGCCAGATTCCAGTCTTTCAAGTCTAAATTTCTGAGTGAAAGGTATATCTGAATGAGTTGATTGATGACTGAAGTCAATTCCGAGTGGGAATCAACTCGGACTTCCCAATGAACGTATGATTTTATTATTTGAATGAGTAAAGGAAGGTGTCCAAGTGAATTCCTGAGAAATCCGAGCAAGGTCTCTCTGAGTTGTTCAATTCCAGAGACATAGCCGAGTGAAACAGTGAAAGAAGACTTCCCAATCCTGAGTGAGCCACTTTCCAGTCGGTTCCGAGCCACCTTTTAATCAGTTCCGAGTGAATCACTTTTCACTCGGTTCTGATTCACTCTTCAATCGGTTCCAAAGAAATAAAGCAATTGGAGTTGCTTTGCTCGTCTCCTCACAGCAACTAAACACTGTCTGACTTCACAACAACTCAACACCGACCGGTTTCTTCCAAACACGACCCTCAACTCAATACCGACCGGTTTTCTTCCAAACACCGACCCCTCAACTCGATAACGAGCAAAGATTTCACTCGGTCTTCTATACAAAATGCACATTTTTCCAGTCGGTTTTGTGCACAAAAGGCATTTTTCCACTCGGATTCTGGAGAGAAGGTGAAATCCGACCCACATTCCCTCTCTTCTATCTGCTGTCCCTTTCCTCTCCATCAATTCCACACCGTCCAGCCCACAACGTCCAGATCTCCATCCAACAGCAAGCCACAAAACTAACCAACACCTTCCAGGAAGCTGTCACTCGATCTTGGGGATAAACAGCAAGCTTTCACTCAGTTTTATGGAAAAACAACACTTTTTCACTCGGAATTTCTCCACCTGCACCAATCATCACTAAATCCAAGCACCGAATTATTGGAAATATTAAAATATACAAATTGGAAACAAGTTGGCACAGCTAGAACTCACATGCACCGAAAGTTTCTTCCACTTGCAATTTTAACGCGTTTTCTTAGCTGGATTCATTCATCCATTCGCCTATAAAAGGGAGAGCACCACAGCATCAATGGGCATCACTTGAATTCAATTCCTTTTCTTTCCTTTCTCGTCCTTCTTCTGTCCTTCTCTTTTCTTTTCTTTCTTTCTTCTTTATTTTCCTTCCTCCGTCCTTTTCTTTTCTTTCTTTCTTTTTCTTCATTTTTCTTCTTCGTTCTTTTTTCTTTCTCTTTTTATTTTCTTTATTTTATTTTAAGAGTTCTGAGGGCTGTAAAAGTGAGTATTTAAATTTGTAATTGGTGGAGAAATATTGCATCAAGGAAATACAATGGTAAATTATTCTAAGCTTTTAGAGAAACCCGTAAGTCTTTATTTTTTACCATGTCTTGTATGTTTTATTTTTCCATTATTTATATGAATTTGAATTATTTCATGAGTAGCTAAATTAATTATCTTGGGATGAAAGGGGTTGATAATATTTTATTTTAATGTTATTTTGACTTAGAATTAAATAAATTTCTGTTTTCCATTTAGTTCAATTATGCTCAATGCTTTTAGTGATTCCTAACAAGAACATAAATGATAAAACTGTATACTTGTGGGTATATTAGTAAGTTTAGGTAATAAATAGAATCGAGAGATTTATTTTTACCGGAAAGCTTTGAACTAAACCTAAGATTTTTGAGATGCTTTTTGTGACCTCGGTAAAACCGTGAAAGTAATCAAAATTCTTTTGAGGAAATAAAAGGGATTTTCATAAAACGATAATGGGCCTTTCTGAGGATTAAGCAGCGCTTTCCATAGGTTAGGTACATTAATAGGATTCCGAGAGGAACATATTAATTAGCTTTTGGAAAATTCGCCTTGGAAAACTTAATTCGATTCTTATTTATGAAAAGTTAAAATTTATTAACATAAAATAGAGTCTTGATCCCCCGAAATCCCAAGATACTCTCAACTCTGATTTTTAAGTGTCAAGTAAATTTTGTTTCTAAATTTAGATTTTTAAATTGTGTTTTATTTTACAAAAACCTTAAAAATCAATTGTGTGGATAATTAAATTTTAATATGCTGGTACTTTGAACACAGTCCCCGTGGAGAACGATAATCTTTTATATTACGCGACATAACCCGTGCGCTTGCGGGTCCTGTCAAGTTTTTGGCGCCGTTACCGGGGACTGTTTTCCCTCAAATATCGGCAACATTGAAATTCAATTAGATCATACTTGTTAATATTTTTATTGTTATTTTTTATTTTTATTTTTATTTTGTTTGTAATTTTGTATTTTGTTCTTTATTTTGTGTATCTGTTGTTGTTTTATTTTTGTGATAATTTGTCATTTATTTTCTTTTTATGCGACGAAGCCGTAGTGTCGATCTAAACTTAGGATTTGACCCTGAGATAGAACGTACCCTTAGAACTTTAAGAAAACAACAAAAAGAACAAAAAGAACAAAAAGAAAAACAAATGGCAGACCAACATAGACCCTTAAGAGATTTTGCCGCTCCAAGTACAAATGGAAGAGGATCCAGCATCCTCAGACCCACAGTGGAAGCTAACAATTTTGAATTGAAGCCTTCACTGCTCTCTATGGTTCAACAGAACCAATTCGGAGGTTTACCCTCTGAAGATCCAAATCTTCACCTTCAAATCTTTCTTGAATACTGTGACACCCTGAAGATGAACGGAGCTACCAATGATGCCATTCGCTTGAGACTTTTCCCTTTCTCCTTAAGAGATAAAGCGAGAGCGTGGTTGTACTCTCTTCCTGAAGGATCCATCACGACTTGGGAACAATTGTCCAGTGCTTTTATCAATAAATGGTACCCAAGGAACAAGACTGATATGCTGAGAAAATAGATCATAAATGTTTCACAAAAAGATGATGAATCCTTATATGAAGCCTGGGAAAGATACAGGGAGATGTTAAGAGAATGTCCTCACCATGGGATAGAAAGGTGGTTGACAATCCATATTTTCTATAATGGACTAACTTCCACACAAAAGATCTCTTTAGATGCTGCAGCTGGAAGAGCCTTCATGAGTAAAAATGTTGATGAAGCTAAGAACCTGATTAAGGAAATAGCTCAAAACACTCACCAGTGGAACTCTGAGAGAGGATTACCTACTAAAACACCAGGTAAGTATTCTGTTGATGCTCTTTCACTACTTTCTCCCAAAGTTGAAGCATTAATATTAAAACTTGATAAAATAGGGTCAACAGGTGCTACTAATATTGTTTGTGAAGTTTGTGGTGTTTCAGGACATGGAGCTACAAACTGCCATTTAGCAATGACCCCTAATCAAGAACAAGAAATGCATCAGGTGGACGCTATTGGAAACTATGGTGGAAATTATCAAGGTAACTACAGACCCCTACAAGGTCCACCTAGCTTCTAAAATAGGCCACCTCAATTCCAAAGTAACTACAAACCTCAACAAGGAACCTATATTCCACAAAAATCAAAGCTAGAATCCTTGATGGAGACATTTGTAGCTACTCAACTTAAACAAAATAATGAATTCTCTGATGCAATAAAAAACTTGGCTTCAAAAGTGGACTCTCTTGCTACCCATAACAAAATACTGGAAAATCAAATTGCCCAACAAGCCTCCTATTCTCAAAGAGCACCAGGAACATTTCCTGGAAAACCAGAGGCTGGACCATCCAACCAAACCATGGCTGTCACTCTTAGGAGTGGTACTCAATATGATGGACCAGTTGACAAGACTGTAAAGGAGGAAAAGAAAGTGGATGAATCTTCATCCCATCCAGTGATTGAAGAAGAGAAACCACAAGAAAAGAAGGAGGAGGTTAAGCCCTATCAACCTCCCATTCCATTTCCTCAACGCTTAGCCAAAGCAAAGTTGGACAAACAATTTGGTAAGTTCCTTGATGTTTTAAAGAAATTGTATATTAATATTCCTTTTACAGATGCTTTGTAGCAAATGCCTACATATGCGAAGTTCCTGAAGGACATTTTGTCCAATAAAAGAAGACTGGAGGAAGATGGTATAGTTGCACTTACTGAAGAGTGCAGTGCTCTAATTCAAAAGAAACTTCCACCTAAGCTCCAAGATCCAGGTAGTTTCTCTATTCCTTGCATGATTGGTGACATGAATATAGATAAAGCATTGTGTGATTTAGGAGCGAGTGTGAGTTTAATGCCATTATCTGTTGCTGAAAAGTTAGGATTGGGTGAACTGAAACCTACTAGGATGTCTTTACAATTGGCTGATAGATCTGTAAAATATCCTGTAGGGATTTTAGAGGATGTTCCTATTAAGATAGGAAAATTTTTTATACCTGCTGACTTTGTTGTGCTTGAAATGGATGAAGATTCTTTGATTCCTATTATTTTAGGCAGACCATTTTTAGCAACTGCAGGTGCTGTGATCGATGTCAAGAATGGTAAGTTGTCTCTAACTGTTGGAGACCAAAAGGTTGATTTTAACTTGAAAAATGTTTTAGAAAAACCTTATAATGATGTTTGTTGTACTGTGGATTTTGTCGAACAAGTGGTAAAGGAAGCAACCCTTCCTAATGACCCACTTGAAACTGTTTTCATGATTGAGCCGACAGAAACATCTGATTGCTCTGAGGCCCCACATGATACTGAGGTCATGTGTGACAAAGTGGTAAGCCCCAATGTGGAATTAAAACCTTTACCAGCTTCTTTAAGGTATGAGTTTCTTGGCCCTAATTCCACATATCCTGTGATTATTAATGCTGAATTGAATCCATCTGAAACTGAAAAACTTTTGAAATAACTTAGGTTGTATAGAAAGGTAATAGGTTATACAATGGATGATATCAAAGGAATTAGCCCATCTCTTTGTATGCACAGGATTACTGTAGAAGATGAAAGTAGGCCCACCATAGAACCACTTAGGAGATTAAATCCTAAAATGCAAGAAGTGGTTAAAAAGGAAATTTTGAAATTGCTTGATGCTGGAGTCATCTACCCTATTGATAGTAGTAAATGGGTAAGTCCTGTCCATGTGGTGCCTAAAAAGGGGGGAATAACTGTGATTGAAAATGATAAACATAACTTGATTCCTACTAGGATTGTCTCTGGTTGGCGCATGTGCATTGATTATAGGAAGTTAAATAGCGCCACGAAAAAAGATCATTTTCCCCTCCCTTTTATTGATCAGATGCTTGAAAGACTTGCGAAACACTCTTATTTCTGTTATTTGGATGGGTATTCAGGTTTTCATCAAATTCCCATTCACCCATCTGATCAAGAAAAGACTACCTTCACTTGCCCTTATGGGACTTATGGTTACAGACGTATGCCTTTTGGTTTATGTAATGCACCTGCAACTTTTCAAAGGTTTATGCAAGCAATTTTTCTGACCTTATTGAAAATGTGATGGAAGTCTTTATGGATGATTTTTCAGTGCATGGTTTGGATTTTGATAATTGTTTAACAAATTTGTGCCAAGTCTTGCAGCGTTGTGAAGAAACCAATTTGGTTCTAAATTGGGAAAAATGCCATTTTATGGTAAGAGAAGGCATAGTTCTTGGACACCTGGTGTCTGAAAGAGGTATAGAAGTTGATAAGGCTAAAGCGGAAGTGATTGAAAAATTGCCTCCACCTACAAATGTGAAAGGAATTCGGAGTTTTCTTGGACATGCAGGGTTTTACCGCAGGTTCATTAAAGATTTCTCCAAGATCACAAAGCCTCTTACAACTCTTCTAGGTAAGGATGTGCCTTTTAATTTTGATTCATCTTGTATGGAAGCTTTTTACAGGATTAAGCAAGCTCTAATCTCTGCCCCCATCGTGCAACCACCTGATTGGAAACTCCCATTTGAGTTGATGTACGATGCGAGTGATTACGCAGTGGGGGCTGTGTTGGGACAAAGAAAGGATAAAAAGCTCCATGTAATTCATTATGCCAACCGGACGCTAGATGATGCTCAGGTAAATTATGCCACAACTGAAAAAGAACTGTTAGCTATTGTCTTTGCTTTTGATAAATTTAGGTCTTACTTGGTAGGTTCACATGTTACTGTTTACACTGACCACTCTGCCATTAAGTATCTATTGAATAAAAAGGAAGTAAAGCCTTGACTAATTAGGTGGATTCTAATATTGCAAGAATTTGACTTGGAAATTAAGGACAAGAAGGGTACCGAGAACTTGATCGCTGACCACCTATCTAGGTTGACATCTGAAAAAGAACAAACAGATAATATTCCCATCAATGAATCTTTTCCAGATGAACAACTCTTGAATCTTAGTATCCAACGTGTTCCTTGGTATGCTGATTTTGTAAATTTTCTTGCATGTGGTATCTTACCTCCTGATCTTAGCTTTCAGTAAAGGAAAAAGTTTTATGCAGATGTCAAGCATTATTATTGGGATGAACCACTCCTTTTCAAGCAATGTGCAGATGGTATAATTCAGAGATGTGTTTCACAAGATGATGTCCATGCTATCTTGGATCATTGCCATTCTCTTTCCTGTGGAGGACACATGAGTACCTCTAAAACAGCCGCTAAAGTATTGCAAGCTGGGTTCTATTGGCCAAATATTTTCAAGGATGTATGTAAGTATGTTCTAACTTGTGATGCTTGCCAAAGAACAGGTAACATTGGTAAGAGACAAGAAATGCCATTGAATACCATTTTGGAAGTTGAACTATTTGATGTATAGGGTGTTGATTTTATGGGACCTTTTCCTTCCTCTTTTGGAAATCAGTTCATATTAGTGGCAGTTGACTATGTGTCAAAATGGGTAGAAGCCATTGCTTCACCCCATTCTGATGCTAAGACTGTTATTAAACTTTTCAAGAAAATAATATTTCTAAGGTTTGGGGTCCCAAAATGTGTTATAAGTGATGGAGGGTCTCATTTTATTGAGAAAACTTTTCAGACCCTTCTAAAGAAATATGGAGTTAGACATAAGGTTGCTACACCTTATCACCCACAAACTAGTGGACAAGTTGAGGTATCCAATCGGGAAATTAAAAATATTCTTCAAAAAGTGGTGAATACATCACGTAAGGATTGGTCTATTAAGTTAGATGATTCCTTATGGGCGTATCGAACCCCATATAAAACTCTCATTGGAACCACACCTTTTAAGCTAGTATATGGGAAGCCCTGTCATTTACCTGTTGAGCTAGAATATAAATCTTTTTGGGCTGTTAAAACTCTTAACTTTGATCATAAGGCTGCAGGTGAACGTAGGTTGTTGGAATTAAATGAGCTTGAAGAACTCTGTCTAGATGCATACGAAAATGCTAGAATTTATAAAGAAAAAACCAAACAATGGCATGATCGTCACATCCAACAGAGAACATTTAATCCAGGAGATATGGTTTTACTATTTAATTCCAGATTGAAGATTTTTCCAGGTAAACTGAGATCTCGATGGTCGGGACCATTCAAGGTGACAAAAGTCTTTCCCTTTGGAGCTGTCGAACTATGGAGCGAGAAATCTGGTACATTTAGGGTAAATGGACAGAGAGTAAAGCACTATCTGACAGGTCAACCAATACAACAAGCAAGTGACTTAGACTTGTTTGATGCTCCTGATGAGTAAATCCAAATGGTGAGAAGTCTGGCTGAAGACTTAAAACTTAGCACTGATAGGGAGGTAACCTTATAAAAAGTTGTTGTTTTATTTTAAGCTTTAATTCTGAAAAAAAAACCAACTATGTTAGATGCTGGTTTGGGGTTATTCCAGGTAAGTTTTCTTATCCTTTTATCATCCATTTTAACATTGAGGACAATGTCAAATTCTGGTTTGGGGTGGTAGGTAAGAAAACTTAACTGTTTTGTCTCATTGTGTGATTGTTATATTTTTCATGCATGTGTGTTTTCCTCGCTTTGTTTATCATCTTGTAATTTACCATGATTGCATGATAAAGTTACTTTGAACACAAGGCTAAAGTATCTAAGGACCCCAAAATTTTAAGTAAAATTTTCAAATTTTGATTGTTTAAATGCCAAATAAATGCTTAAATGAACTTTATGAGATTAAAATTTTCTTTGAAAAGACTTTCCATGATTAGACTTGAGCCAAAATGGGTTATTTATCAAACAAATTTTCAAAACCCATATTTTCTTGATTGAGTGAATCTCATAGTCATTAATATTCTAGAACTTGTTTTTCAACCGATTCAAAATGGTTTTTGATTATATGTCTTAGGATGATAAAGGCACAATTAGGTCTTATTCTTAAGCCTCAGAATTTTTGCATAATTTGACCCCTAGTTGCCCCTTTTGAGCCTAAAAGTGAAAATTTTTCCTTGAAACCTTTCATTGACTGATATTCTCTTGATGGTGAAAAAGTTGGAAATTTAGTTGAGCAAAGAAATAAAAAAGGACTTAAGGAAAATATGTATTGAATACAAAGAAAAAAAAGAAAAGAAAAAGAAAAAGAAAATCAAAAGGATGATATTGAATGAATTCCAAAAAGTCCATAAAAGTTCAAAAATTTGCTCTGTTAAATTTATGATGGTAATTTGAATCATTCATGACTATTAAAGCCCTTTTGTATTCTATTTTTCTTGAAATTCCTACCTTGACAATACAACCCAAGGCCACGTTACAACCTTTGAAAGACCTTTAGACTTTGACATATTTTCTATCTAAACTATAGAGTTTCTGGTTTATTAACAAGCTTATGGTAATATTTTTTGACTATGATGATTTGAGAGATACACAAACCTTGAAATACTTGAGTGAAAATTGTGAGAAGAGTATCTCAAGTCTTGACATTGAAAATTGATTCACATAAGTAAATTAAAATTGGCATTTGAATAAAATTTTTTTTAATATTTTGGATTCCTTAGTTTATTAAGCTTAGTGTTTTCTGTATTTTATCTTATGAATATGGTGATTGCTTGAGGACAAGCAATGTTTTGGTTTGGGGTATTTTGATAAGTGCTTTATAACATAATAAAATAGATCTAGTTTGCTTAGAATTTTAATCATTATGCACTGTATTTCCTTTATTTATTATGATTTTTGCTTTCTTTCCACTCTATTCTACTTGGGTATGTTATTTTGCAGAAATTAAGGCAATAAAGGGTCAAAAACAAGAGAAAAACGACCATAAAATGATAAAGAAACAAGAAGAACAAGCCCAAAGTAGAAAGAACTCTCTTTTTATGCTGAATTCTGACTCAGAATGCTGAATTCCAACTCAGAATGTTAAAATTCGACTCAGAATGTTAAAATCCGACTCAAAATGACCAAATCCGAGTGGGATGACTGAGAAAGGACCAAATCCGAGTGGAATTACCCAGAATGGAGAAAATCCAAGTGGAATACTTCACTGTTGGATTAGAATCCGAGTGGAAAGTTCCCTGTCTCAGACATTGCGAGTGATAAATGGCTGACTCTGTTGGAGGTTCAATGCTGAAAAGGAATAAGTCTCAGTTGGAGGTGATTCCGAGTGGAAGCTGTCCGAATGTAACCATTCCGAGTGAAAAAAGGGACTGACCTTCAATAAAAACTGCCCAAAGCTAAGTCCGAGTGAAGGGATGCTGACTGAAGCAGATCTGACCAGGGAACAAGTGCTTTTTTGGGCAAAAAGCTGTTCCGAGTGAGTTGATTCCGAGTAGAAGAGACCACTGAATGAATGTGTTGAATAAGGAGGAACCCGAGTGGTTTCATTCGGAGAAAATGGCATTCTCAAGCGGAACAAAGCATTTCCGAGTAGTGTCTTAGCAAGCAAGGAAAAATCTGACCGGAAATGAATCACACTCGGGCAGACTCTCAAGTTTTACACTGAGACCGAGTGAGAAGTCTTCAAGGAAGACATCCGAGTGAGTTGGGGCAGAAAGCTGAATTTCCGAGCAAAGCAAGGCTCGGACATGAAAAGAATTCTATCAGCCAGATTCCAGTCTTTCAAGTCCAAATTTCTGAGTGAAAGGTATATCCAAGTGAGTTGATTGACGACTGAAGTCAATTCCGAGTGGGAATCAACTCGGACTTCCGAGTGAAGGTGTGATTTTATTATTTGAATGAGTAAAGGAAGGTGTCCGAGTGAATTCCTGAGAAATCCGAGCAAGGTCTCTCCGAGTGGTTCAATTCTAGAGACATAGCCGAGTGAAACAGTGAAAGAAGACTTCCTAATCCTGAGTGAGCCACTTTCCAGTCGGTTCCGAGCCACCTTTTAATCAGTTCCGAGTGAATCACTTTTCACTCGGTTCTGATTCACTCTTCAATTGGTTCCGAAGAAATAAAGCAATCGGAGTTGCTTTGCTCGTCTCCTCACAGCAACTAGACATTGTCCGACATCACAGCAACTCAACACCTACCGGTTTCTTCCAAACACTGACCTTCAACTCAATACCGACCGGTTTTCTTCCAAACACCGACCCCTCAACTCGACACCGAGCAAAGATTTCACTCGGTCTTCTGTATAAAATGCACCTTTTTCCAGTCGGTTTTATGCACAAAAGGCATTTTTCCACTCGGATTCTGGAGAGAAGGTGAAATCCGACCCACATTCCCTCTCTTCTATCCGCTGTCCCTTTCCTCTCCATCAATTCTACACCGTCCAGCCCACAACGTCCAGATCTCCATCCAACAGCAAGCCACAAAACCGACCAACACCTTCCAGGAAGCTGTCACTCGGTCTTGGGGATAAACAGCAAGCTTTCACTCGGTTTTATGGAAAAACAACATTTTTTCACTCGGAATTTCTCCACCTGCACCAATCATCACTAAATCCAAGCACCGAATTATTGGAAATATTAAAATATGCAAATTGGAAACAAGTTGGCACAGCTGGAACTCACATGCACCGAAAGTTTCTTCCACTTGCAATTTTAACGCGTTTTCTTAGCTGGATTCATTCATCCATTCGCCTATAAAAGGGAGAGCACCACAGCATCAATGGGCATCACTTGAATTCAATTCCTTTTCTTTCCTTTCTCGTTCTTCTTCTGTCCTTTTCTTTTCTTTTCTTTCTTTCTTCTTTATTTTCCTTCCTCCGTCCTTTTCTTTTCTTTCTTTCTTTTTCTTCATTTTTCTTCTTCGTTCTTTTTTCTTTCTCTTTTTATTTTCTTTATTTTATTTTAAGAGTTGTGAGGGCTGTAAAAGTGAGTATTTAAATTTGTAATTGGTGGAGAAATATTGCATCAAGGAAATACAGTGGTAAATTATTCTAAGCTTTTTGAGAAACCCGTAAGTCTTTATTTTTTACCATGTCTTGTATGTTTTATTTTTCCATTATTTATATGAATTTGAATTATTTCATGAGTAGCTAAATTAATTATCTTGGGATGAAAGGGGTTTGATAATATTTTATTTTAATGTTATTTTGACTTAGAATTAAATAAATTTCTGTTTTCCATTTAGTTCAATTATGCTCAATGCTTTTAGTGATTCCTAACAAGAACCTAAATGATAAAACTGTATACTTGCGGGTATATTAGTAAGTTTAGGTAATAAATAGAATCGAGAGATTTATTTTTACCGGAAAGCTTTGAACTAAACCTAAGATTTTTGAGATGCTTTTTGTGACCTCGGTAAAACCGTGAAAGTAATCAAAATTCTTTTAAGGAAATAAAAGGGATTTTCATAAAACGATAATGGGCCTTTCTGAGGATTAAGCAACGCTTTCCATAGGTTAGGTACATTAATAGGATTCCGAGAGGAACATATTAATTAGCTTTTGGAAAATTCGCCTTGGAAAACTTAATTCGATTCTTACTTATGAAAAGTTAAAATTCATTAACATAAAATAGAGTCTTGATCCCCCGAAATCCCAAGATACTCTCAACTCTGATTTTTAAGTGTCAAGTAAATTTTGTTTCTAAATTTAGATTTTTAAATTGTGTTTTATTTTACAAAAACCTTAAAAATCAATTGTGTGGATAATTAAATTTCAATATGCTGGTACTTTGAACACAGTCCCTGTGGAGAACGATAATCTTTTATATTACGCGACATAACCCGTGCGCTTGCGGGTCCTGTCATAGAATAATTAACAATTTCCGAGTGAGAATCCGCCGAGTGAAGGTTTCACGACAGAAAAGCGACACCTAAGGCTCTAAGTGGACCCCATCGTAGTAAATTATTGGTAGCAAGGGAATCTAAGTGAGTTTTGACTTAGTAGAATAACTAGAGTAGGGAAGATTATGGTTACCGAGTGAAAAATGAGTGAAATACCCCGAGTGGCGAAAAGGACGTGAAAGCTATTCCGAGTGAGAAGTCTTCATGGACTCCGAGTGAGTGGCTATGGGAACCTTTTTCGAGTTGCCGTATATGTAATCCGAGTGAGTGAAACCAGGAGTGTGTTATGTTTCCTGAATGGAGCCAGTATGTTTAAGGGCCAATCCGAGTGAACTGAGAGTGGACCCTTCCGAGTGGACCAGGCGCTGAAATCCGAGTGCGGGAATGCCGAGTGAAGTGAGCGAGTACCGAGTGTAGTTCTCGCTACAGCGAGTGTGTGTTGTTGTGTCATCCGCCCGAGCGTTTTCCTTCTTCCGCTGGCAGCCTCCTTGAGTCGGTTTTATTCCTCTGCCTTCTCTTCCTTATTTCTTTTGTGCTCGATTGTTCTGGTTTAATTGTGAAAAATTTTCTCTGTTTTATTATTTATTATTTATTAAATTAGGGTGTTTCATGTGTAACACCCTGAATTTTATAAAAATGAATACTTGATGAGGATAAATAATAAATAATTGAATGTGAGTTGATTTGTGTCCCAAAAATATTGGAATAATGAAATTGGGATTTATTAGGGATGTTTATGATTTATTGAACTGATATGAGATAAAATTATACCCGATTAGAATATGGGTGTCAGACCAAGTATCTCTGAATGAGATGCCATTGGTCAGGGCTGTTAAGAATATTATTGGGAATCCGAATATATATTCAGAATAATTTTTGGATATAGTTTTGAGCCCGAACTGTGAGCCTGTTTATTTTGAAACGATGAAATTTTAATGAAGAATTAAAAATTAAAATCAAAAGCCCATTCTTCTCTTCTTATTTTCGTTGGGTTCTTGCCCTCATTTGGCAATGACATTTCTTCTTCTTCTTCTCTTATCTCCCTTCTCCATTTCCTCTTTTCTTCTCTCCAAAAACCTAAGACGTGTGGAGCTTTCTTACCCTCCACCATTTTCGTTTATGGAAGCTTGAAGGAGAAGCTTGTGGCTGGAATTCCTCTCCCCTTTTCTCCTCCATTTTCATGTTCTCTCTCCCTCTATTGAAAGCTCAATGTTTTCTCTTGGGTGAGGTAAGTTCCTCACCATTCTTTATGAGTTTATGCCTTAGATTTTGGTTCTTGGTATTTGGGAGAGTGTTCATTTTATATGGGTTGTTGGGAGAAGCTTTAATTGAGGAAACCCTAAGGTGGGGTGTTGTCATTATGTCATTAATGGTGGGTTATTATAGGTGCATGGACTTAATACTTGGATGAGTGGAAAATAAATGAGTATTTATGATGTTGTTGGGTTTTAGTGAAACCCTAACTTTAATAATTGGGGAAAATGTGAAATATGAGTAGAATATAGGTTTAATGATATTGGAGAATGATATCAATGAAGAATGATGGCCATTTGTGGTGAATAATGAGCATTGGTAAATGTTGTTGGGTTGTGGATGGAAACCCTAGCCCTAAGAATTTGGGGAAATGGATATTGTATAGCTTGAAAGGTTGAATTGAATGTTAATGGGTGATGTTTAGTGATGAGTGTTGTTATGAATGTGGAATGTGAGGGATTGGTGTGAAAAGATTGTGACTTGATGAGGTCCTAAACCATTGTGGTTATTGAAGGATATGAGAGCTAAGTTGAATATTGAGTAACAATGTGATAGTGATGTTATTGGGCGTAGTTAGCCTTTAAGATCTAGAGGATCTTGGCTTTGGGAAAGGAATTCTCGAAGCCTAACACAATTACATAACTTGGTGTTTAGCAAGTCTAGGACTTGGGGTTGAGCTTTATGATAAGCTAATAAATGTTTAGAGTTATGATGATTATTGATTATGTGTATGCATATATATTGGTATGTAGATCATATTCCGGATGATGCGATGGAGCATTAAGAGCATTAGAACCATTTCGGCTCTTCCCTCGAGGTAGGAGAGGAGTTAACATTCAAATTGCATGAGTAAATTCGATAGTGATTATTGTATGTGATGAATACTCATGCTTTCCTTGCCATGTATATGTATTGAATTAATTGAAATGGCAAGTTGATGATTATTGAGAATGATGTGTGAGAATATATGTTGAATTGATAAGAAAATGTATATTCATATAAGATGATGACAAGTTTGAATTTGACATGATTGATAGATTGAATTGAATGTTAATGAGTATAAAGGTCTGGGACAGGTTTTAAATGCCTAGTATGGAGTATATGCTATATTAGATTTGATGAATTTTGGCTAGTATAAGTTTTGGTATGTTTGGTTGTGAGTTTCTCATGTTTCTTGCGCATATTCTGATATTCTCGCTCAAGCGGGATGGGATCTCGCTCAGGTGAGGATCCCCTGTGGCAGTATTGTAGCCTCTGGACAAATCTCGCCCAGGCGAGTGGGACTTTCGCTCAAGCAAAATGCATGTTATGCAATCAGGGGAGTTACTGGGCGAATCTCGCTCAAGCGGGCATGGCCACGCTTGAGCGAGCTAGAGAGGAAATTGACACTGGACACTTTTCGCTCAAGCGTGGGTGAGTCGCTTGAGCGAGAGTGTGAAGTCTGATGATTGGACAGTACTCACTCAAGCGAGTGACAGGTATTGTTGTGCCTTGACCGAGCGTGACGAGTGAATGGTGAGCAAGTGAGATTCTGGACAAAATTTCACTCTAGTGGGAACCTTAGAAAAATAATTTCATGATGTAGTGAATTTCCGAGTGAAATTCCGAGTGGACTATGTCCGAGACAGGACCTTCCAAGTGAGGAAGTAAATATAATTTCGAATAAGAGGTTTCCGAGTATGATATTCCGGGTAGTGGAGTTTCGAGTGGGAATTCCCGAGTTCAAAGTAACTCGTTCCGAGTGGAGTCCCTCTGTGTGTAATTCTGAGTGGGGAGGGCACCGATTGGGGATATATGGTGTGTTTGTCCAAAAGTGTTCTAGAATAACTTCACTCGTGTGAAAAAGAAAGGAAGTCGGTTTTTGGAATAAATTACCAAGTGAGAAAAGACTCGGTCTGGATTATTTTACCGAGTGGAAACCCGAGTGAGTGATGGTCGGTCTTGGAATTAATTTGCCAAGTGAAAGACCACACAAGAGAAGAGTCGGTTTTGAAATAATTCGCCAAGTGAAGATCGATCAGGTGTTGAGTCGGTGTGAGGGTGAATTACCGAGTGAATGAGCGACCGAGTGATAAGTCGGCTTTAATGTAAATTGCCAAGTGAAGGACCAAATGAGAGGAATCGGTTCTGGAATAACTTTCCCGAGTGCAAAACCGAGTGTTGGGAAGGACGACCTCTGGTCGGATTTCACCCAAGCAAGTGGATTCCTCGCTCAAGCGAGCGAATGTGGAAATGGCTACTGGAGTAATTTCGTAAGAGCGAGTGGCTGGGTGCGTGGTGTCTCGCCTAAGCGAGCAGACTGGGAATTAGATACTGGCTTGCTTTCGCCCGAGCGAGCTGAGGTGCTCAAGCGAGATGGGCTGTCTCGCTCAAGCGAATGTGGGCTTCGCTTGAGCGAGTGACCCCTGATGGAATTCCCTTTTCTGTTCTCGGATCTGATTGTATTAGCCCTCCTTACCCTATATTGAATAATATTTAAGGGAATTACTAGAGATATATATATATATATGCCTATGAAATAATATGGTAGTTATGAATAATGATTAAGATGTTTGGAGGACTTGTTTATTTCTCATAATGTGCACAAGTGGGAAATGAGTCTTAACCACCAGGGATGAAGTATACGAGAGCAGTGTCAAGGGTTTGATGATGAATAATTAGTTTGTACCCTTGGGTGGATTTAAACCCCCTTTAAGAGAAAGATTAGAAGATGAGGTGTATGTTAATAATTGATAAATCGGAGATGACAATTATAATGGGTTAAAAACCACTAAATGAGTGTATAATGATATTGATGAATAATGAGAAATATTATGACACCCTTGGGGTTGATACAAGTAATTGACTTGTATGTGTGTGAGGCAATGATGATTGCTATATATATATATATATATGTTCCGAAAACACCTTGTTGTTACATGTGGGGATTGATATTATGATTATTTGCTATGCCTTCGACATCCATGCGTGGATTGTTATGAATGATGTTTGTGGCCGATGAAATGCCAATTATATGAATGATGTGCCTTGAAGGGCTTTATAAATGATTATGTATGATTATTGAAATGCCAAATTAAAATATACCCTAATTGAGAGGGTGAGCTATCCTTGCGAGGTTGTTGGGCATATGCATTATTACATTGTTGCATTCATGGCATAGCATGGCATTGATATGCATTATTGTTGAATATATCACCTTGCGGGGTGCCACGAAGGGTATATCCCTGAGTGAAGAGGACGTTGTCCTATTGTTGTTGATTTATTGTTGAATATATCACCTTGCGGGGTGCCACGAAGGGTATATCCCGGAGTGAATTAAACAATTGACATATGCATTAGCCTTAAGACCATGGCATTTGAGATGGGATGACCACGAGAGATGATAAACCCCTTGCGAGGAGGTATTGATTAAAGATATAATGGATTGATGAGAATAATTTGTGAATGCCCTTGTTGATAAGTGGCAAAGTGATTGTGTAAGTGATTGTGTATATGCTTGTGCTGGTTTATGATATGAATTGCGATTCATGAGGCTTGTATGCCTATTGTAATAATGAGATAATGAATGAATGATAATTTAATGATTTTAAAGCCAAAGCACACATGACGTTGTATGCATATACACATGATCACAATATATATATATTATTCGTCACTTTGAATGTATAACTCACTCTCCCATGTGGTCTCCTTTTTAGCATTGTGATGCAGGTTGCCATGGGGTGAGTTCGGATTTTAATTAAAGCTTGGGTGAAGGTAAATAGCGGTAGAGGAAGTGCCTTGGCCGGCATCATTTATGGATTCTTGTGTAATGAATAAATTGTATATGATGATATAGATGATTTAGAGATTTTGAATATGTATAAGATAATCCTTGTATTTGTGGATGGTAAATATATATATGTGGAATGTAAGAGATGATTTGATGTGTACTAGAAGGATTAAAATTGAATGATGTTCATTGATGATTGAGATAGTTGGGAGTATATTACTGAATGTATATAAAATTAGTTATATCTTAGGCATTGTATGATTATGTAATTATGTAAAATGATGATGGTTGTCTATTAGGCTTATGATATGCCATTGCATGCTTTGCCGAGCCTTTTCTCATATCGTCATATATGGGACTAGGCGTGTGCCCGATATACATATTCTTCCATTGTAAACTATTATTTTCGTATACCGTTATGGGAAATTTATCTATCGATCCAGCTTAGGGTTATTTAATCTCACTCTTTGGTTTTCTATGATTTGGGTCTTGATGTGATCATGGTGATGTCTTGAAAATATTTTCAAACGCGAAAAATTTATTCGCATTTTTATTAATTATGACGATCACATCGGGATTCGAGTACAGAAAATCAGGGGTGTTATAGTGTGTCTTAGTGGTGATTGGGGAATGGCTTAAGGCCTTGGCAAGGTATGTGTATACCTATGCTATGTTATAAATACATGTATGCTTCATCATTATTGAGATATTATGAATCATAATGAAAATTAAATGATGTGGCTATATGACACACCTTGTGTGATAATGAAAATAATAAGGGGACAATTAAATGGCAATGGGTTGCATAAATCAATGAATTTGATATGATTTTGATGATGATTAAAAATGGATGATACCACATATATTTAATGATAAATGACAATGTTGAATGAAAAGGGACGTTGTTGTTGAACACGCCCTTGAATGCTATTATTGATGGGCGTGATGCCATTATGATTAATGTAAGTATTCACTTGTATGTATGAGATGCAATGATGATTGTTGAATTTATGTTTTGAAATATCTTGTTGGTTTTCATGTGTGGATTAATGTTATGATGATTGATATGCTATGATTGCCATGTGTGGATTGATGAAAATATGAATGTTGTGCCTTAAGGGGCCTTGTGATTAATTGTATGCCAATGATAACAAAACTAAAAATATAATATACCCCTAAATGAAAGGGTGAGAAATCCTTGCGAGGTTAATATTTGACATATGCATTATTGCATTTTTGCATTCATGGCATGGCATAGCATTAATTATGTGGTTGCGATCACAGTGAATGGTCTTGCGGGACTATATGAGGGGAGTACCCCATGCGTGGCGGGAAACCAATATGTGAATGACTAAAGGTGGTTGCGATCACCAATATGTTGAGAATGATGAACGTCGTTGCGATCATGAGTATATAGAAATGAAAAAGATTCCTACGGGATTCTATGAAGGGAGTACCCCATGCGTGGCTAGAAACCAATGTGACATGATGAAGGTGGTTGTGATCACCAGTATGTGGAAATGATATTGGTCTTGTGGGACTATGAAGGGAGTACCCCATGCGTGGTGGGAAACCAATGTGAAATGAATGAAATATGGTTGCGATCACGAAGAATACCTTGCGGGATTATGAAAAAAGGAGTACCCCATGCATGGCGGGAAACCAATATTAATTGATTGATATGTGGTTATGATCACAATGAAAAATCCTGCGAGATTCTATGAAAAGGGAGTACCCCATGCGTGGCAGGAAACCAATATGAGATTGATTATAAGTGGTTGCGATCACTTGAGATACCATATGCGCATGGGTGATTGAAATGGATCCATTGCATATGCATTAAACATTTGACATATGCATTAGCCATAGGTACATGGCATTTGAGATAGAGATGACCTAACAGAGATGAGAACCTCTTGAGAGAGTGTTAATTGATTAAAGATTTAAATGACTTAATGATGATAATTGTGAATGCCCATAATGATGAAGGGCTATGTGAATGTGTATGTGCTTGTGCTTGTGCTTGACATGAATTGTGAACAATGAGGCTTGTATGCCTAATATGATATCTTGCTGATGGTTATTAAATAAATTGAGGATTTATTTGCAAAGCACACATGTTTTTATGCATGTACACATAATCATAATGTATTTATATTCGTCATTTTGAATATATAATTCACTCTCCCATGTTGTCTCCTTTTTAGCATTGTGATACAGGATTATCATGGGATGAGATCGTTTCTTTGAACTAAAGCTTTCGAGAAAGGTAAATAGTTGTAATGGAAAGCCTTGGCCGATAACAACTATTAATTATGTTGTGATGACTGAATTGTATAAGATGATAGTTGATAACCATTGATTTGATGATATTGTATGGATGACAATGTATATGGATGATGTATTGATAATACATAAGCTAAGGTTAAAATTCATGATAGGTAATGAATGATATTTGGATGCTTGCTTGGTTGTGACCTATTAGGCTTATATGATGTGGTTGCATGGTTATCTGAGCCTTTTTCCATATCTTCATATATGGAACTAGGCGGGTGCCCCGTATACATATTCTTCTTCCGCTGTAAACTCCAATATTCTGTATACATGTGTGGGCGTTTTGATTAGTGATCTAGTTTATAAATTATTAAATCTCACTCTTTGATTTTTTATGGTTCGGGTCTTGAAATTATTTTAAATGTGAAAAATTTACTTGTATTTTTATTGATTATTAGCTTGATTATATCGGGATTCGAGTCCAGAAAATCAGGGTGTGACATATAAAGTGGTAGTAATTAATGCCTTTTGTGTAACTGTTATCTGGACGTATATTCTCTTTCCTCCTTAGTGGTTAGTTTTTACTCTTTTAATATTGGACTTTTCATTTGCATTTCCCATCTTTTGCTAAAGCCCTTTCATCTCTCTTTCGAAAAACCTCTTCTTTTTCTAAAACCTAAAACCCTTCTTCTCTCTCGAGCATCTGAAATGGCACTCAACATTTCACATATTACGCAGTCCTCATACTTCCATCCTGTGCAGCACAAAATGGAAGGAAGGGATATCACTAAAGATCAATGGAGTTGGATGGACTAATTTATATGTGGATAGGGAACCATACTCTCCCTTATTGATTTTGGAATTCTGGAAGATTGTTTTTGTAGACAAATCAAAATACATTATGCTAGGAAAACTGAAAGGGAAGATTATTGAAATTTTTGAAGATGTTATGGCTACTTGACTGGCTATCCATCAGTAGGAGAAGTATTAGTAGAGAATTTTGAATATGACTGTGTATGAAGTCTAGAGATAAACAAGGCACTCTACGGGATTGCTCACCCAGCCAAAGCTATTTCAGGAAGTCTTCTTCCAAAAGTGAAGATGTTTTATCTGGTGATGAAGCAGGTGTTCTGTCCTGGTAAGAGTGCTAAGGACACTGTTACAAAGTTGGATAGATTCTATATGTATTTCATGCTATGGAAGGAAAAGGTCAGCCTCCCAAAGGTCACCATGACGTATCTAATCTCCTCGGTTGGAAAAAAGCAAAACAAGGTACCTTATCCAAGAGTACTAATGAAGGTCTTTGCCCTAGAAAATGTGGAGACTCGAACAGTGCCAGATCTAGTAGAGCCTTCCTCTTTAGTAAGCAAGCTGCCAACCTTTTAACCTCTGTTTAACCAATTGGTGGAGAAGACTTCTCTTTCACCTGTTAAAAAGAAAAGGTCTGCTCTTGCTAAAGTAAGGAAAGAAAAGACTGAAGGTCCTCTTGTTAAAGAAGCCCCCAAGAAAATGAAGAGGGGTGACAGAATGAAGTGTGCTGCCAAGAAAGCCAAAGATATGGTTCTGGACTTCTCTGATGAAAGTTCAGATTTAGCCTTGGAAGTAAAGCCTTTCAGAGTCACCCCTCTTCTTCACCACCAGCAAATAAGTCTAATCCCAAGGAGTCAGCACAGTCTTCAGACACTGATGATGATCTGAATTTAAGTAAACTTTAGAAGAAGAAAGATGCTACTTCTTAGCTCTAACAACCTCAACCTCAATAAACCCCTTAGATATCCTCTCAGCAACAAGTTTTACAAAGTCCTCAGGTGACCCCTCAAAAAGTATCCACTCAGTAACAGACCTCACAACTGTAAAAGAAAACACCACAACAGCAGCAGCAAACCATAACTAGC
The DNA here is from genome assembly GCA_037962975.1 of Clitoria ternatea. Taxonomy (NCBI): domain Eukaryota; kingdom Viridiplantae; phylum Streptophyta; class Magnoliopsida; order Fabales; family Fabaceae; genus Clitoria; species Clitoria ternatea. The sequence continues at coordinate 188,510,780 of CM075669.1, forward strand.
TTATGTCAGAAATTCATCAACATCTACACCACCATGCATCCTGAGGTATCTGTGCATGGATGGTCTGGAACCAAATGGACAAGGAAGTTTAATGAAATAAAGGCAGATTATCAGACCTCAATGTGTATTTGTTCAAAATAGTATATCAAACAAGGGGAGAATTAATAATTAGATTTCTTATAATCCAAATTTTGATTATTCCAAAAATATTTTTCAGAAGGATGAATGATATGAGAATCTTAAATCAGCACTCTCGTAACCGATTAAGCTAATCAATTAGGCACAAGGAAATCAGTTAAGCCATTCAATTAAACTTAAGTAATAAAATTTTGAAATTATTTGAAAAAGAAGTAATCGATTAAGGTAACTGATTAAATAGAAGATAATTGAATAAGGTAATTGATTAAGATGAATCTGGACTAGTTTTAATTAAAATAGAATGTTGCTAATCGATTAAGATGAATCTAGATGTGTTTTAATTAAAATAGAAGGTTGCTAACCGATTAGGCTAATTGATTACACTGCGTATATTGACTGATTCTCAACTTTGCTAAACTTAAGGGATATTTTTCAAAGGAACCAATTTGAAATCTTCAGATTACAACGGCTAGTTATCTACTTGAAACACTATAAATAAAGGCCTAAGACTTCATTAAAAATAACATATATGCATTGAACTTTCTTACTCTCTCTTTCACATTTTCAAGAAGCAAAGCTTGATAATTTTTGTGTTCGTTTAAATCTTGACATTTTGTTCTAAACGAGAGCTACAATCTTGTGAGTTAAGTTTATCTCTTTTGTGCTTTGATTTTAAATTTGCTCTATCAAAAAAGAGCTAAAGTTTTTATTGATCAACTTTCTTTCTATGCTTATATTTTCTAAATTCGCTTTATCAAAAGAGAGCTATATTCTTTGAGTTGATCACATTGTATTGATGCTTTAAATTTCTTATTCTACTATATCAAGAGAGTTTTTTAGAGCTTCAAATTTGCAATTTCTGCTCTACATAGAGAGCTATATTTTGTGATCATTATCACGTGTTTTCTTCTCTTATTCTGTTTTATATATTCATTATAAGAGGAGTTAAAAGTGTTTTTTTTACTCATACACAAATTGGGTTAAAGCATTGTAACAAAGGTAAGGTTGTAGCCTTTGGGTTATTGTTTGGGTAAGAATTGTGAGAAGGATAAAAGAGTAAGGGATAAGTTCTTGGTAAGGAAATCAAGCGACTTTTATTGGCTCATCTTGTAAATCTCAAATTCTTATTAGGGAAAAATCTCAAGTTTACTTAGGGCCTGGACGTAGGGGATCCGAACCAGGATAAAAATTTGAGCATGTCACTATCTCTCTTACCTAACTCGATTTAATTTTCACTTGTTTATTTGCTTTATTTACTTGCTTCAACTATTGTTATTTTCTCATTTATATATTACTTTCTTCATTCCTCTAGTAAAGCAAAGTAAAATTGAGAGAAAACTTTGACAAGGTAATTATTTTTAAAAACTCAATTAACCCCCCTCTTGAGTTATTGAGGTCACTTGGTTAACAAGTGGTATCAGAGCTTGACTCTTGCTAGAAGGCTTAACAACTACAAGAGATAAAAATGACCTTAAGCAATCTCTTTCCCGAGGATGGTGCTACTAATAAGCCTCCCGCTTTCAATGGTGAAGGTTATGCTTTTTGGAAAGAAAGGATGAAAATTTTCATCCAATCTTATGATCTCAAGGTATGGAACACTATTCAATTTGGTCCTTTTGTACCCAAATATGTTGTTGATAATGTGGAATATGATAAGCCTATGGATTTATGGACTAATAAGGAGGAGAAAAAGGTACAATTTAATCTTAAAGCAAAATTTTTTATTACTATAGCATTAGGCCCTGATGAATTCTTTAGAGTTATTACTTGCAATACTGCTAAAGAAATATGGGAAACTCTTGAAACAATTCATGAAGGTACTAATGATGTTAAAGATGCAAAAATTGGTACACTTACTAGTCAATATGAGGGCTTCAAAATGATTCTGGATGAAAGTATTATGGATATGCAAAAACGGTTTACTCTTATTATAAATCACTTACTCACATTGGGCAAAACTTACAACAACAAGGAACTAATTCAAAAGGTGCTGAAAAGTTTTACTAGGGAATAAAAACTGCATTGAAGCAAATGGCAAACCTCTACACCATGTCCCTTGACACACTATTTGGTAAGCTTCAAGAACATGAACAAGAGCTCAAAGATTTGAAAGTAGCTGAGGAAGAAGAAGAAAAGAAGCTCACTAGAAATAAGAGTATTTCTCTTAAAGCTACATCAATAAAAGAAGAAGAAGAATCTGAGAATGAAGAACTTGATGGTGTAGAGTTTGGTCTACTAGTCAAAAAGTTTGGAAAATCCTTGAAGAAGAAAGGCTTCCGAGGAAGAAATCCAAACCAAGGTAAGAAGTCATTTAAAGATTACACTAATCCCCTTGTTTTGAATATGGCAATGTAACATCCCTGTCTTTAGGAATAGTTTTACTCTTGTAAATTTTAATTATGGAGAGTTTGTAAGCAAGAATAAGTCAATATATACCCTGTTGATGGTCTATAGTATCTTAAAAATGTCATTTTTGCACATAATAATGGAATTTATATGGATCATTAGTGAAATTATGCAAAAACCGAGTGAAAAGGGCTCTGTTCCGAGTAACAGAGAAGAATTCCGAGTGAATAATTAGAAATTCCGAGTGAAAGAGGGAATTCCGAGTCAATGTCATGTTTTCCGAATAAAACATGACTGAGAGGGCTACCACCGAGTGGAGTCTTGACCTGAGAGGCAATTTTGAGTGAAGTGTGTTCAAGAAAACCACTTCTGGGTGAAATTCTGAGTCAAAACACCCTGGAATGACTCGTTTCTGAGTCAAACCATGCCAAATGCTTCTTTTCCGAAGGAAACTCCTCTGATTTAAGTATTCCGAGTGAAAGAATACATATATACTTATGTTTATGTTGATTTAATGCTTCTCACCGACTGGAACGTGTTAAGGAAATATTTGGGAAAGATTCCGAATGAACATGGATACCATTTCCGAGTCAGTAAGGTATTATGAAATCCTGAGTGAGATTGGTTAGAACAGACACGGTTTAAGATGACTTAACCGAGTGGTAGTCTGAGGAATTCTGAACCAGTTAGGACGACGTGACATAGTGAACAACCGAATGAAAAGGAATCGTAGATCGGATGGAACATTTCCGAGTGCCTCGACCCGTACTGATCTAGGATCTAAGATCCGATGTCTCTTATAACAGCTTAGATGAGCGGAGTAAGGGAAGACTGACTGATTGCAGACCGAACTAACACCACACCGAGTGAGTATATGTGCACACTAAACAACTCTGAGGCGGTGTTTGTAACACCCTAATTAATTGCAACTAAGAAAATTTCCAAACAACATATCAGAAAATTTTTCACAAAACAGTCCCGTATTATTCGATATATGAGGGAGCAGGCAAGGGAAGAACGAAACGCCTTCACACGCACATGGCGTCCTACAGGGAAAACTAAAACTGGGGCCGGCTCGATGGGTTTATCGTAACGTACTAACACTAGGGCGGATTGCACAACACCGTTTATTCGCTCCGACGGGGTCTTACACCGTCCAGGCGGAGTATGGTAATACAGCAGCGGATAGAAGAAATTTCGCACTGAGGCTTCCCTTCGAGAATTACTGGTCACTCAACTGGAGGAATAGATAAGGGAAATATATTAATACATTCACACGCATAGCATTTGGTGGAAGGCGAAGTTAGAATCATCCTACTTGGCTAGGCGGGGTATATTTATCTTGGGCGGGCTGTCCTAGTTACTTGGGCGAGGTATGACGCCGCCTAAACGAAATCTACATAACGCCTCTTTAACACAACTACAAGGTAATTTCCTCCATCGGGTATGGACAAGGGTTCACTAAGTAAATCCTCACACTCGCCTTTCACTCAGAAAAATGAGAAGTTACAGGGTACACATACGTTAGTAGGTTGTGGAGAAAGGAGGGATCTGAACCTATTCCACCCAGCTCAACTAAGTATGACGACGCCAGGGCGGACTTAGCCATAACGCCCAAATCCGGGGTTCAACACCGGGGTCCGGATTGCGTTAGTATCGCAACGGATAGGAAAGGATAATGGTCAATATCTCGCTCTAGTAATTACTCGCTTCAGCGTGAGTCCTCGCGTTTGGGCGAATTGCTCCCACACTTCGGGCGGGGTACGGCTCCGCCCAACGTATCCGACATAAGTTTTCCTAAGACAATTCTCAATTTACTCTGACTTGGCTATAGCCTGCTCAATCATACTGTCCCTGCGTATCTATTAAGCACAATTATAAAACAAGGCAGCACATAGCATCACGCACACCAAAACCATACATCCATATATATACATAAAAGTGTATATTAATATTTACAATGCAAAATCAGACTTCTACTTGTTCATAAAGTTCTATTCATCACAAAACATTAACATCCGGTATGAGCCAGTCCGGGCTTCATCTAACAACCCCTTAATTAAACCTTCGAAATGCATCAGCACTCCGCCCAGCATTCCAGCTCTGCTTTCGATCCTCCTCACGAGAGACATTCACTGAAAATGGCCACTGCAGGGGTGAGCTTTTACATGTAAAATGATACTCACAGACTCGGTATCAGCGTCAGTACACGCTCCTGCTATCATTCAACCTTTCTCAAGTAACCAAATTCATACAATTCAAACAACATTCATGACACACATGATTCACAGAATTTATTCCACATCTACACATATATTCATGCATTCAGAATCATACACATGCACATACATAGATTTATACATCACCACAATCAGCCTTATTTCTATATGCATGCCTGCGGATCCGACTCGGGAAAAGACTCTCAGTTACGGCCCCCTTTTCTTTTGGCCCCTCGTCCCTCAGCTCTTACCAGGTGGCACCGGCCTCCCCACGGCATCTCGAGACTCTCTTCTCTAGCTCCAACGGCTACCACGAGCTCTATTGGGATCTAGCCAGGGTTGGTAACTGGAAGTCGTTTCCCTTGGGGGTTCTTGACCTTCCATGGGTCACCCCACTCTTACTCATGCAACTAACACATTCATTATTACACATCATCGCGCCACGAACACCTTACCGTGGTCATTAAATAAGAACGAATATCCTCCACTACTCGTCATCATTCAGTCAGTCACACCAGCGCATGCTACAATCGGTCATCAGACTAACAACCTTGAGCAATCCAAATAAGAACATGCACATACATACTTTTCATAGTGACAACAAAATAGATCCATCATTATCATCCACGAGCAGACTACGCCATCGCCCCGAAGATCACTATCAGAATCTCAAATCATGCATCAGTTTTAGCAATTGTGAATACATGCACACATGCACAGCATCAGTTCTAATAATTATAAAAACATACACACACACACACCCGCATTCAGCAATACATTCATCCGGTACCGTTCTTAGACCATGCATTCGACATGCAAGCGCCCCCTACCTTTAGAAGAATCCTCAGAAACCTTTTTCGTTCTTGTTGTTGGGTCCGATGTCCTTCTCCTGGTTCGTCCGGTCTTCCTTAGCTTTGTCGTATCCTGCGCCTGATTCTGGGGATGAAGTGTGGTCCGTTCCCCAGTACTGCAACCCAGACCTCCAGGAGCGAAGAGTAAGATAGAAGAAGAAGAAGAAGAAGAAGAAGAAGAAGAATGGAGACGAAGAGAGGAAGTAGAGGATGAAGTGACGGAGGAGGGAGTCTGAAGAAATAGCAAGTGCGTTTCTCTGCCAAGGGCTCACGCTTATATATATATATATGTGCATGCGCACAGTAAAAGGAGAGTGGGATGGGAGAGTGCGTGCCCAGCAGTCACGTGCACTCCACCCCATCCCCTGACCACCACCATTTTTTTTTATACTGTAATGGCTTAAACCTACTTAGTTAAATGCAATTAACAGTTATTTCTAGTTGAAATCAAGTCTTAATGGTTTATTTTTCATTCAGCATTTAATTTCAAAACTGGGATGTTACAGTTCTCCCCCACTGAAAAAGAATTTCGTCCCCGAAATTCAGTCGGTACTTACGTAGGTAAACAATTCGGGGTACTGCTGTCGCATGGCGTCTTCGCGTTCCCACGTGTAGGAGGTGATCTTGCCTTGCTGCCACTCCACCTTAACCAGCCTTACGTTCTTGTTCCTTAAGCGTTTTACCGATTGATCCACGATTCCAACCGGTGTAGTCACAGTGGTTAGGTCTTCCTTAATTTCTACCTCGTCGTCAGGCATCGTGTGGCTGGGGTCATACAAATACTTCCTTAGCTGAGACACATGAAAAACGTTGTGTAATCGGGACAAGTGAGTTGGTAACGCGAGGCGGTATGCCACGGAGCCAATCCGTTCTACTACCTCATAAGGTCCGATGTAGCGAGGGCTCAACTTCCCACTTTTTAAGGCTCGTCCAACTCCTTTACTCGGAGAGGTTCTCAGAAACACTCGATCTCCGACTTGAAATTCCAATGGCCTGATGCGTTTGTCATGGTAGCTCTTCTGCCTGTCTTGTGATGCTTTCATCTTCTCCCTTATTACTCGGATCTGTTCTGTGGTTTGCTTCACGATGTCTGGTCCCAGTAATAGACTTTCACCCGCTTCCGACCAACAGAGCGGGGTTCGGCATCTACGCCCATATAATGCCTCGTAAGGTGCCATGCCAATGCTGTGATGATGGCTGTTGTTGTACGTAAACTCGATCAAGGGAAGGTACTGCTCCCAGTCCCCACCGTACTCTAACACACACGCTCTCAATAAGTCTTCTAGACTCTGAATCGTTCGCTCGGATTGTCCATCCGATTGGGGGTGGTAGGCAGAACTAAGCCAAAGCTTCGTCCCCAGTTCTTGATGCATGCTGGTCCAAAACCTGGACGTAAATCTAGGGTCCCTATCTGAGACGATGGAAGTAGGTATGCCATGCAGTCGAATAACTTCTTGAATGTAGATTCGAGCCAATCTATGCAATGGGTACTTCATGTTTACAGGTAAGAAGTGTGCACTCTTCGTCAATCTGTCAACAATGACCCAAATGGCATCATGGCCCGCTCGGTTTTTGGGTAATCCCATGATAAAATCCATTGCAATTGAGTCCCATTTCCACACGGGGATTTCTAGAGGCTGCATTGCACCGTACGGTTTTTGGTGCTCTACCTTCGATTTCTGACAAGTGATACACCGGGCCACGTACTCCGCCACATCCTTCTTTAGTCCGGGCCACCAAAACTGTCTCCTCAAGTCGTGGTACATCTTCGTGGTTCCTGGGTGAATGCTGAGTAGGCTTTTGTGGGCTTCATCAAGCACCATTCTTCTCAATCTTCCTTCACTTGGTATGTATATTCTGTTCCTCACCCGGAAGATCCCATCTGACCCTTCTGCCAAGGATAAATCCTTTCCTTTAGCCTGAATTTCCTTCATTTCAGCTAGGTAAGAGTCCGCCTGTTGCTGTTCGTACACGGATTTTAAGAATTCGTTGGCAATCCTCAACGTACCGATTGTCATCTTCTGAGAGGAAGGGGCGTCAACATGCAAGTTCATGTCTCGGAACCGCTCTAACAACTCAACTTCTTTTGCCATCATGGCTGCTATGTGGAGGGATTTTCGACTCAATGCGTCTGCTACGACATTTGCCTTACCTGGGTGGTATTTCAACTCGAAATCATAGTCCTTCAAAAACTCAATCCATCTTCTCTGCCTCATGTTCAGCTCCTTTTGGTCGAATAGGTATTTAAGGCTCTTATGATCGCTGTACACTTCAAATTTGGATCCGTACAAGTAATGCCTCCAGATTTTCAATGCAAAAACTACTGCTGCCAACTCCAAGTCATGGGTCGGATAATGTTGTTCGTGGGGTCTCAATTGTCGAGAGGCATATGCTATCACTCGATCTCTCTGCATGAGTACACATCCTAATCCGAGTCCGGACGCGTCACAATAGACCACGAAGCTTTCTCGTAACTCAGGTAATGCTAACACCAGAGCAGTTGTCAACTTATTCTTCAGCTCTTGGAAGCTGCTCTCACACTCCGGACTCCACACAAAAGGAACATTCTTTCGAGTCAATTTAGTCAGAGGTAATGCCAACTTAGAAAAACCTTCGATGAACCTTCTATAATAACCTGCCAAGCCCATAAAACTCCTTATCTCCGAGATCGATCTGGGCCTCTCCCACGCTATTACAGCAGCTACCTTCGCAGGATCCACCGAGACGCCTCGCTTGGAGATCACATGCCCGAGGAAGTGGATCTCATCCATCCAAAATTGGCACTTTGAAAGCTTTGCAAACAATTGCTTCTCCTTCAACACTTGGAGTACCGCCCTGAGATGTCCTTCATGCTCCTCAGATGTCTTAGAATAAACTAGAATATCATCGATGAAGACAACAACAAACCGATCTAAGAAGCAATGGAATATGCTGTTCATGTAATTCATGAAAACAGCAGGGGCGTTCGTCACACCGAACGGCATCACTACATACTCATAGTGACCATACCTAGTCCTAAAGGCAGTTTTAGGAATGTCCGAGTCCTTCACTCGGATTTGGTGATATCCCGATCGTAAGTCGATTTTTGAGAAGACTGAGGCTCCATGCAGCTGGTCAATTAAATCATCAATTCTAGGCAGTGGGTATCGATTCTTGATTGTGAGTTTGTTAAGCTGTCGATAATCTATACAAAGTCTCATGCTGCCATCCTTCTTTTTAACAAGTAGCACAGGTGCGCCCCAAGGTGACACGCTTGGTCTAATGAACTGCTTCTCAAGTAACTCATCCACTTGTTTCTTCAACTCTACTAATTCAGTTGAGGACATTCTGTAGGGTGCACTGGAGACCGGTTCGGCTCCAGGGATCAAGTCTATAGAGAATTCAACTTCTCTATTGGGAGGCACACTCGGGACGTCCTCTGGGAACACTTCTGGGAATTCACAGGCAACCGAAATTTCATTCACTAGGGTCTCATTCTCATCTTTGGTTAGACAAAGCATTATAAATAGTTGGGTTATACCTAGTGCCGTGCCATCTTCAGTGGGTTGTTTTGGGAAAACTATCTCTCGGTTTCTACAATCTACTAATACCTTATTGGCTGAAAGCCAATCTATTCCAAGCACAATATCAAGACCCTTTAAGGGCATGCAAATCAGATCGAAGGTGAAACTCCGATCATACAACTCAAATGCTACATTTTTACATATTGACGATGTGAACACACTAGGGCCAGTGGGGCTGGCCACTTCTAAAGTCCGGTTCATAGACACAGTTGGTAGCTTCAACCGTTTCACGCACTCATCAGCTATAAAAGAATGGGTTGCCCCCGAATCGAAAACAACATTAAGCGTATTCATTCCAAGTGAGCACTTACATTGTACTAGATCGTTTGCTGGTGCAACATCCTCTGCATTGATGGTGTAGATCCTTCCTGTCGCTGTTGGGCCGGTGTTCCTCTCTCGACTGTTCGGGGCATGCATCATATTTCCTCTGGTTCCGTTGCCTCTGCCACCAGGTCGTTGGTTATCATTCACTCTGGTTCGATCTTGAAATCCTCCTTGACGCACATTGGTGTTTGCCTGGCGGAGTTGGGGGCAGTCCGGGCGAACGTGTCCCTTCTCTCCGCAGTGGTAGCATTTAACATTTGTATCATTGCATTCCTTAGCAAAATGATCACCGCCACATTTAAAGCATCCGCCATACCTTGGTCGCCCACTCATCTGTCTCCCTCGGTCATTATGGTTCTGATATCTGGTGAAGGGTTCATTCCTCCTCACGTTCCCTGGCCTCTTGAAACGTGATTGTTGAGGCCTCAGGTGTTGGTTGGCTCTGCTGCACTGGCCCGAATGGGCCCTGTCATCCTCTTCGAATATTCTACACTTGTTCACTAAGGCAGGGAAACTCCGGATTTCATGGTATCTGCAGGCCCTCTTGATATCCGATCTCAGTCCGTTCTCAAACTTAAGACACTTGGAGTGCTCCGTTCCCGGCTGCTGGAAGGGCGGATAGAATAGGCACAATTCTTCAAATCTGGTCGCGTATTCTTCCACAGTCATGGAGCCCTGTTTTAACTCCATAAACTCCAGCTCCTTCCGACTCCTCACTGTGTCGGGAAAGTATTTGTCTAGGAAGCAGGCCTTGAAATCGTTCCACGTCAGTTGATTGTCATCTTCGGGGAATCGGCTCCGGGCTATCTTCCACCAATTCTCCGCTTCATCTCGCAGCATATACACTGCGCATTCCACCTTCTGGGCTTCGGTACAGCGAAGACCCCTAAAAATTCTCTCTAATTCCTGAGTCCACTTGAACGCCGCCTCAGGGTTCCGTCCTCCTAAGAATTCACTCGGCTTCCTCTTCAGGAAGCGGTCCAGCACATGGCCATCCTCAGGTTGAGTTTGGCCTTGCCTTTCAAACACATCAGCAAAGCGTTGGAATGCTGTGGCTATAGCCTCCATACTTTGACGATGCGCCATTCCTTATCCTGAAATTGACATTCAAGGATAAGTATACGGAGCCACTTACTACCGATCTAGTTATTAGTCCAACAATTAATAACTTAGCACATTATGTCATTCGCCTAAGTCATACACACAATCGGACCAGGGGAAAACAACCCCCTCGTCTTCAAGACAATCATCAATCAGGTCAACCAGCATCAGAACAATTTCAACCATTCAATCAAAAAGACACAAACACCACCGCTTACACTTGGTAAGCATACTTTGGCCTTGGACTTTTCGGTCCGCTCTGATACCAAAATGTAACACCCTAATTAATTGCAACTAAGAAAATTTCCAAACAACATATCAGAAAATTTTTCACAAAACAGTCCCGTATTATTCGATATATGAGGGAGCAGGCAAGGGAAGAACGAAACGCCTTCACACGCACATGGCGTCCTACAGGGAAAACTAAAACTGGGGCCGGCTCGATGGGTTTATCGTAACGTACTAACACTAGGGCGGATTGCACAACACCGTTTATTCGCTCCGACGGGGTCTTACACCGTCCAGGCGGAGTATGGTAATACAGCAGCGGATAGAAGAAATTTCGCACTGAGGCTTCCCTTCGAGAATTACTGGTCACTCAACAGGAGGAATAGATAAGGGAAATATATTAATACATTCACACGCATAGCATTTGGTGGAAGGCGAAGTTAGAATCATCCTACTTGGCTAGGCGGGGTATATTTATCTTGGGCGGGCTGTCCTAGTTACTTGGGCGAGGTATGACGCCGCCTAAACGAAATCTACATAACGCCTCTTTAACACAACTACAAGGTAATTTCCTCCATCGGGTATGGACAAGGGTTCACTAAGTAAATCCTCACACTCGCCTTTCACTCAGAAAAATGAGAAGTTACAGGGTACACATACGTTAGTAGGTTGTGGAGAAAGGAGGGATCTGAACCTATTCCACCCAGCTCAACTAAGTATGACGACGCCAGGGCGGACTTAGCCATAACGCCCAAATCCGGGGTTCAACACCGGGGTCCGGATTGCGTTAGTATCGCAACGGATAGGAAAGGATAATGGTCGATATCTCGCTCTAGTAATTACTCGCTTCAGCGTGAGTCCTCGCGTTTGGGCGAATTGCTCCCACACTTCGGGCGGGGTACGGCTCCGCCCAACGTATCCGACATAAGTTTTCCTAAGACAATTCTCAATTTACTCTGACTTGGCTATAGCCTGCTCAATCATACTGTCCCTGCGTATCTATTAAGCACAATTATAAAACAAGGCAGCACATAGCATCACGCACACCAAAACCATACATCCATATATATACATAAAAGTGTATATTAATATTTACAATGCAAAATCAGACTTTTACTTGTTCATAAAGTTCTATTCATCACAAAACATTAACATCCGGTATGAGCCAGTCCGGGCTTCATCTAACAACCCCTTAATTAAACCTTCGAAATGCATCAGCACTCCGCCCAGCATTCCAGCTCTGCTTTCGATCCTCCTCACGAGAGACATTCACTGAAAATGGCCACTGCAGGGGTGAGCTTTTACATGTAAAATGATACTCACAGACTCGGTATCAGCGTCAGTACACGCTCCTGCTATCATTCAACCTTTCTCAAGTAACCAAATTCATACAATTCAAACAACATTCATGACACACATGATTCACAGAATTTATTCCACATCTACACATATATTCATGCATTCAGAATCATACACATGCACATACATAGATTTATACATCACCACAATCAGCCTTATTTCTATATGCATGCCTGCGGATCCGACTCGGGAAAAGACTCTCAGTTACGGCCCCCTTTTCTTTTGGCTCCTCGTCCCTCAGCTCTTACCAGGTGGCACCGGCCTCCCCACGGCGTCTCGAGACTCTCTTCTCTAGCTCCAACGGCTACCACGAGCTCTATTGGGATCTAGCCAGGGTTGGTAACTGGAAGTCGTTTCCCTTGGGGGTTCTTGACCTTCCATGGGTCACCCCACTCTTACTCATGCAACTAACACATTCATTATTACACATCATCGCGCCACGAACACCTTACCGTGGTCATTAAATAAGAACGAATATCCTCCACTACTCGTCATCATTCAGTCAGTCACACCAGCGCATGCTACAATCGGTCATCAGACTAACAACCTTGAGCAATCCAAATAAGAACATGCACATACATACTTTTCATAGTGACAACAAAATAGATCCATCATTATCATCCACGAGCAGACTACGCCATCGCCCCGAAGATCACTATCAGAATCTCAAATCATGCATCAGTTTTAGTAATTGTGAATACATGCACACATGCACAGCATCAGTTCTAATAATTATAAAAACATACACACACACACACCCGCATTCAGCAATACATTCATCCGGTACCGTTCTTAGACCATGCATTCGACATGCAAGCGCCCCCTACCTTTAGAAGAATCCTCAGAAACCTTTTTCGTTCTTGTTGTTGGGTCCGATGTCCTTCTCCTGGTTCGTCCGGTCTTCCTTAGCTTTGTCGTATCCTGCGCCTGATTCTGGGGATGAAGTGTGGTCCGTTCCCCAGTACTGCAACCCAGACCTCCAGGAGCGAAGAGTAAGATAGAAGAAGAAGAAGAAGAAGAAGAAGAAGAATGGAGACGAAGAGAGGAAGTAGAGGATGAAGTGACGGAGGAGGGTGTCTGAAGAAATAGCAAGTGCGTTTCTCTGCCAAGGGCTCACGCTTATATATATATATATGTGCATGCGCACAGTAAAAGGAGAGTGGGATGGGAGAGTGCGTGCCCAGCAGTCACGTGCACTCCACCCCATCCCCTGACCACCACCATTTTTTTTTATACTGTAATGGCTTAAACCTACTTAGTTAAATGCAATTAACAGTTATTTCTAGTTGAAATCAAGTCTTAATGGTTTATTTTTCATTCAGCATTTAATTTCAAAACTGGGATGTTACAGTGTTCACAAACCGCCCTTTCTCCCACACAACACCGCCCTCTTCCACAGACGGTGTCCTTAACTCCTTCACCACAACACCGTCCTCTTTCATGGACGTTGTCCCTCAAATCAACACCGCCCCTCACACTCCAGACCACCCTCACACTCAAGACCACCCTCATACTCCACACCGCCCTCACACCCCACACCGCCCTCACATGCAATACCGACCTCCTCAAATCCTCCAACACTGAACTGGCAGATCAGTGGAAGCAAATAATAGATATATTTCATGGTCATTCACAAACTCAAAAGTAATTGTACTCTTAACAGAATGGGGCACGCAGGCACCCTTAAATATTATACAGTCATCCGGTGTCTGATTATTAATAATAAATATTCTATCTTTAATGATCGTTCTCAGTGGGTTCAGCATATTGCTGTTCTTCACACTCTGGTTCTTGATTTTTTAATTCCTCTGAAAATTGTCAATAGTAAGGGTGAGTATAACCCAAGACCCTGATTGGTTAATCCGGTGCGGACATAATCCAGTTAACAAATAATATCACATAATTCATACAATTAGCATATTTATAACAATCAAGCATGTCGTCATGAAAATGCATGAATTGAATTTATTATGATTTATCTTTGATTAAGTCTCATGATGCATGTGGGCCCAATAAACTCGTCATTATCATCCTTTCATTCTTTGGAATTCATCCTGCTCAAGTTGTTTCTTGGGCACAATGTTTCCATTCTAGAGCGATCGGAGCTCACCAAGTCCCCTTTCTTTTATCATATGGTACGAATGAACTCACAGGTTCTCATCATTATATATATCATTTCATCTTGGGACTTGGCTCTTCACGATCATAGATACATCCTGTCATTTAGTCGAAGTACACCAGAATTACATCGTCTCACCCGGCTATCAGGCGCGACTCTGATGCCATTGGGTTGCCGTTCCAGTTGTACTCCCAAGATTCTTCTACTGAGATCGAACGTGAATGTCCTCCAGCATACCAGGTGTATGCTCTAGTTTTTCTTCTTTAAAACATATTTTCATGATGCGAAATGCATTATTTTTATCATTAGATCCCTGGGTATCTTATGTGTTTCCAGTCTCATCATATTATTTCCAAGCTCTTTGAATTCCATCAATTATTTAAACATTGTAAGATATTCGTTTATTATTTTAGAAATATATCTATTATATCTTGGTTAAAATTATATTTTCCATAAAGAGTAAAATAATATATTTTTTATGTAAATACTCATAATTAAGATGTTAACAATGTATAATAATAATAAAACTAATAATAATAATAACAATATTAAGTTTGATAATAAATAATAATAATAATAGAATAAGAATGATAATTATAACTTACCAATAACTTAAAAAGTAGTAAAGATTAGTTTCCAATTGAAAATTCAAGCGAAAAACACTAAAAACAGAGTTTTCCGAGTGGTACAGGGGTAAATCCGAGTGAAATAAGTATGATTCCGAGTGGAATCATACAGAGAAGGGTTCTCCAAGCGATCTGGCTAAAAATCCGAGTGAAATGACACTGGAAAGCTGTTTTCCGACTGAAATAAGTTTGAGTCCGAGTGAAAATGAACTGGAATGCTGTTTTCCGACTGGAACAGCTTGAATCCGAGTGAAAATGAGTTTTCCGCATGAGATAGCTATGAATCCGAGTGAAATAAAGCTGAGCAGAGTTTTCTAAATGAAATTAATATGTTTTCCGAGTGAAACAGAAACTGAGAAGTATTTTCTTAATGAAATAACTTAAATTCTGAGTGAAATAAATTTCTGAGTGAATTAAAATATAATTTCTGAGTGGAATCAGTAAGAAAGAGTTTCATGAGTGAAAATGTCGGTGAAACCGAGTAAAAATGAATTTCTGAGTGTAATAAACTACGATTCTGAGTGACATCAGTCTCAAAGGAGTTTTCTGAGTGAATTCAATATAAGTTCCGAGTGAAACATGAGTTTACCGAGTGAAATTAGTTGAAAAGGGTTCTGTCTGAATAAGACACATGCGAGTAAAATAAATCCGAGTAAGATAATCCTGATTCCGAGTGGAATCAGGTTGAAAAAGGTCTTCTAGGTGAATTGACTTTATATACCGAGTTACATCAAACTGAAAGGAGTTCTTTTAGTGAAAATAACTGTTTGCTGAGTAAAATAAATTGTTTCTGAGTGAAATCACTGAAAGGTGTTGTCTGGGTAAAACTAACTGTTTTCTGAGTGAAATATGATGTTTTCCGAATAAAATCAACTGGGAAGATGCTGACCGTGTGAAAGTAAACTAGGAAAAGTTATCCGAGTGCAATAAGGTTGTTTACTGAGTGAAAATTTATTCTATCAGAATGAAATACATTCAGTTAAGGTTGAATCTGATTGAAATTAAGCAAAACCGAGTTGTTATAGATGTAAAACCGGTCGGATTAACATAAAACATAACCTGTTATCATTAAATCCATCTTCTACTCATAATTTTTCACTGGAAATCACACGGTACCTATGATTCTTAGTATTTTCAGTCCAATACAGTACATATCATTTCACAATTCATCACTGATTATATGCATTTAATAACAAATATATATATATATAAATACAAATAATAACAATTAAGGCATTTAATTCACACAACACTGAATCTGTCCTGGAAAGGTGAGGAACAAGTTCCTTAACCCTTTCCTTCACTCGGTTTTCCCACAGAGCACCCAAGAATATACCCCCTTACCTTTATGGAGCTACTGGAGGAGAAGAAGAAGTTCCCTTACTGTCCCGCATGAATTCCGAGTGAAACAGAAGAGAAAAGAGAGAGGAAGAAGCTTGCTGGAAAGGAAAATGGTAACAGAGGTGTGTTTGTAGCTGTGTTTCGTGTGTGTGTTCTTAGAGTCATATCACTGGGTTTAATAATAAGAAGTAAGTGGGGAACATCGGTTGGAGGATTAGGTGGGATAATGGAGCCTTTTGACTCCTTTCACAGTCAGCTTTGCATTTGATTGGAATAAAATATATAAAGGTATTATAATGGATGCAACTTTCCCCTGTGATTGGTTCGTTGTGCCACTTATTTTTGGATTTATGTAATTAAGTGGGCTGACCACTATCTGAAGTGGAATTAAAAAGTGTTCAGTGTTGGAGGATTTGAGGAGGTCGGTATTGCATGTGAGGGCGGTGTGGGGTGTGAGGGCGGTGTGAAGTATGAGGGTGGTCTTGAGTGTGAGGGCGGTCTGGAGTGTGAGGGGCGGTGTTGATTTGAGGGACAACGTCCATGAAAGAGGACGGTGTTGTGGTGAAGGAGTTAAGGACACCGTCTGTGGAAGAGGGCGGTGTTGTGTGGGAGAAAGGGCGGTTTGTGAACACCGCCTCAGAGTTGTTTAGTGTGCACATATACTCACTCGGTGCTGTGTTAGTCCAGTCTGCAATCAGTCAGTCTTCCCTTACTCCGCCCATCTAAGCTGTTATAAGAGACATCGGATCTTAGATTATGTCCGCACAGGATTAACCAATCAGGGTCTTGGGTTATACTCACCCTTACTGTTGACAATTTTCAGAGGAATTAGAAAATCAAGAACCCGAGTGTGAAGAACAGCAATATGCTGAACCCACTGAGAACGATCATTAAAGATAGAATATTTATTATTAATAATCAGACACCGGATGACTGTATAATATTTAAGGGTGCCTGCATGCCCCATTCTGTTAAGAGTACAATTACTTTTGAGTTTGTGAATGACTATGAAATATATCTATTATTTGCTTCCACTGATCTTCCATCTCTTTATAAAAAAAAAATATTCACTTTTTCTAAAAACTGTTAACACTCTCAGTTAAATAGGATGAACCTACAGAAGGATTTGTCTTATCTAACCGAGGGTGTTACAGGCAAAATAGGTCATTTCAAGGTTGATTATCCAAACCTCAAGAAAAAGAACAAGGACAACAAAGGAAAATGAAGAGCATACATAGCTTAGGAAGAAAACAATGAAGACTCATTCGAGGAATCAGAGGAAGAAGTTGTCAACCTTTGCCTTATGACAAAGCACTCTGAAAATGATGAGGTAAGTTCTCTAAATGAATTTAGTGATAATGAAAATGAAGTTGATAAAGATGAGTTGCTAGAAGCGTTTGGTGAATTGCATGAAAAATTTGTGTTAATAACAAATAAGTATGCATGCTCAAAACAAACCATTTTGAAACTTGAAAATGAGTTATATGAAATTAACATAGAAAAAGAAAATCTTAGAATTCAAAATGGTGAGTTAATCACAACTAATATCACTCGCATGACTTGTAATGGTAATGAAGATTGTATGTTATTTGATAAATATATGCTTCTTGAAAATGAAAACAAAGATTTAAAAGAAACTCTTGAGAAGTTTACAAATGGTAAAAAGAATCTCGATGCACTTCTTGGAAATCAAAAGTATACTCTTCATAGAACAGGCATAGGTTATGAAAAATCTCAAAATAAAAAGGAATACAAGAACTTCTTTGTACCCTTGAATAAAAAACCTAAACCCATTATAAAATATGTAAATTATGGAAAAAGAGGTCATACAATTTCTAATTGTTTTCAAAGAAGGTATATCAAACCATATAAGAACCATCATAATTTTAAAATGCCTTATTTATTGGATGTAACATGTTTTAATTATGGAGTGTATGGTCATATAACATCAAATTGCTTTATAAAGAAAACCTCTCAAAAGTTCTTAGAAAGTTATGGATTCCAAAAGAAATTTTGAAATCCCAAACTAATGAGAAAGGGCCCAACATACAAAGGGTATCTAAAATTTGAAATCTTATTTTGTAGGTATGCTTTACGGTGGCAAATTCTTATTGGTATCTAGATAGCAGATGTTCAAAACATATGACCGGAAATATGTCAAAGTTCTTAACCTTTACTTCAAAGAACAAAGGGAAAGTTACATATGGAGACAACACAAAGGGAAGATACTTGGACATGGAAATGTAAGTACAAATTCCTCTATTATAATCAATGATGTGTTATATGTTGAAGGATTAAAACATAACTTATTAAGTAAGTCAATTATATGCTAAAGGATTTGTTATAACTGTTAACTCAAATTATTGCATGATTGAAAATGAAGAAAGTAAAGTCAAATTCATTGGTCAAAGAATAGATAATATTTACATGATTAACCTAGATAGCTTACCCTCAAATGATGCATAATGTTTTATTTCTAAAGAAGATGAATCATTTCTATGGCATAGGAGAATAGGCCACATTCACATAGATCACTTAAACAAACTGATTTCAAAGGACTTAGTGATACAATTGCCCAAAATAAAATTTGAAAATAAATTTTGTGATACTTGCCATAAGGGAAAACAAGTAAAGGTCTCCTTTAAATCTAAAAACATTGTTTCAACAAATAGGCCTTTACAGCTTTTGCATATGAATCTTTTTGGACCATCATGAATTAGAAGTTTTGGTGGCAATTACTACGTTCTTGTGATTATGGATGATTTCTCTAGATTTACATGGACTTTATTAATATCTCATAAAAGTGAAGCATTTGAAAAGCTTATGAAAGTTGTCCAAAATGAAATGAACTTAAGAATAGCGTCCATTCAAACTCATCATGGTAGAGAATTTGAAAACCAAGATTTCAAAAACTTTTTTGAAAATAATGGAATCAAACATAATTTTTTTACACCAAGAATACCTCAACAAAACGGCATTGTTGAGAGAGAATCGTTTACCAGAAGAACTTGCTAGAACAATGTTAAACGAAAATGGGATTCCAAAAAGATTTTGGGCTAAAGCAGCCAATAGAGCCTGCTATGTTATGAATCGTTGTTTAATTAAACCCATTTTAAACAAAATCCACTATGAGTTTTTCAAAAATAGAAAACCAAATATTTCACATTTTCATGTATCTGGATGCAAATGCTTTGTTCATAATAATGGTAAGGACAACCTAGGAAAATTTGATGCCAAGTCTAATAAGGCAATCTTTTTGGGTTATTCGACTAATAGTAAATCGTATCGAGTGTTCACCAAACAAACTTTGACTATAGAAGAATCCGTTCATGTAAAGTTTAACGAAGATAACTAATAGACTCTGAGAAAGAAGTGTATTGATGATCTTGCAAGTCTAATGGAAGACATGAAGATAGAAGAAAAAGAAGAAGAAATAAAGCAAGTTGAGGCTCTTAAACAAGAAGAATCATCATCTTATAAACCAAAAGAATGGATATATCCGAAGAATCATCTAGTGGACAATATCATAAGTGATATCTCCAAAGAGGTAATTACTACTAGTTCTCTTAGAAATACATGTAATCATCTTACCTTTGTTTCTCAAATCGAACCTAAAGCCATTGATGAAGCTATCTTAGATGAACATTAGATATTAACGATGCAAGAAGAATTAAATCAATTTAAAAGAAATGAAGTATGGGAGTTGATGCCAAAACCTGATATTTATTAAGTAATAGGAACCAAATGGGTTTTTTTAAACAAACTTGATGAACCGGGGTTAATAACTAGAAATAAAGCTAGATTAGTTGCTAAAGGTTATAATCAACAAGAGGGAATAAATTATGATGAAACATATGCACTCGTAGCTAGACTTGAAGCCATTAGATTGCTACTAGCATTTCCTTGTTGTATGGATTTCAAATTATATCAAATGGACATAAAAAGTGCTTTCTTAAATGGATATTTACAAGAAGATGTGTATGTTGAGCAACCTCCTAGTTTTAAAGATTTTAAATATCCTAATCATGTTTTCAAACTTAAAAAGGCCTTGTATGGTTTAAAGCAAGCTCCAAGGTCTTGGTATGAAAGGCTGAGTAAATTTCTTTTGGAAAATAAGTTTGAAATAGGAAAATTTGAGAACACTCTTTTTATAAAATATGAGAATAAAGATATTCTCTTAGTATAAATCTATCTTGATGACATCATTTTTTGTGCTACTAACGATTTTCTTTGCAAGCAATTTTTGAGTATGATGCAAAAAGAATTTAAGATGTTAATGATGGGAGAACTGACCTTCTTCCTTGGACTTCAAGTCAAACAAGGAAAGAATGACTTCTTCATCAACCAATCAAAGTATTGCAAAGAACTTCTTAAGAATTTTGACATGGACAAAGCAAAAGAAATTGCTACACCAATGGCAACCTTGTGTTATCTAGATCATGAAAAAGGCAAAGAAATTGATGTGACCAAGAATAGAGGTATGATAGGATCTCTTCTCTACCTTACTGCTAGTCATCCTGCTATAATGAATGTTGTGTGTATATGTGCTAGATTTCAATCTAATCCTAAAGAATCTTATTTTTCTACTGTAAAAAGAATTTTAAAATATCTATTTGGTACTTAAAATGTTGGTCTATGGTATCCAAAAGGGGCAAGTTGCACTAATGTTGGATACTCTGATTCAGATTTTTCCGAATGCAAAACAGATCGAAAAAGCACTAGTGGTTCGTGCCATCTTCTAGGTAGTCCTCTTGTGTCTTGGCATAGTAAGAAACAACTAAGCATAGCCCTATCTACTGTCAAGGCTGAGTATATCGCAGCCAGAAGTTGTTATGCTTAAAGCTTATGGTTGAAGCAACAACTTGCGGATTTTGGAGTATTCCAAGATCAAATTCCTCTAAAATGTGATAACATAAGCGCTATTAACATAACAAAGAATCTTGTTATGCACTCTCAAACAAAACATATTGAAATAAGACATCACTTTATATGAGATCATGTGTTAAAAGGGGATTGTAAAATTGAATATGTAGCGTCAAATGATCAATTAGCTGATATCTTTACAAAACCCCTAACCAAAGAAAACTTTATAAGAATTCAAAGAGAATTGGGTATTCTAGATGGAACATACATTGAATAAAAATCATTTGAAATTATCATGCTTTCAATCTAAACATTCTGAGCTGTTAATGATCAGTGATACGTTCTGGCTAGGAAAGACTTAGTACTTAAGCGATCACTTAGGACCCACCTCTCTTTCCTGGGAACTAACTTGATTACAGTACTGAATCTTTGGAATAGAATTCTTAATAGCACATAAAACAAAGTCCATGAAATAAAGCATGAAAATCTCAAAAAGTATCAGAGTAATCAATTAGGATAATCGATTAGGTGAAAGAAAATTGAAACAGTAGCTCCTTAATCAATTAGGTAAAATAAAACTAAAATAGTAGCCATTTAATCGATTAGATACTACTGTAATCGAATAGCGTATTCGATTACGACTGTAACAAGGGACTAAAATGTGCGTTCCTTCTTCCATTCTTCGCGTGTCTGTTCATCTCTTCAAAACACCCTAAGACGTTTCATCTCCAAAAGACTCTTGCTTTTTTATTTTCAACTCCTCATTTGCAATAAAGACCCTTCTTTTTCCTCATCAACTCCTCATTTACCCATTTAATCACTCATTTACAACATAAAAACTGTTCCTTTCCTTTTCTCACACCTATCTCTCACTTTCTCTCTCTCCAAAAACCTCCATTGTTAAAGCTTTGAAAAACTTCAAGCTTTCATCTTTTTCAACCATGTCTCATGCAAGAAAGAAGCAATGAGCCAACATTGCTGGGCTTCTTCTCATTCCTCAGAGTATTACTTACCTCATTTCGAAACCAAGCAAGTGAAAACATGTTACCTCACTCACTTTTTGAATAAAGGTATTATCTCCCCTATGTGGCTTTCAAAAAATTTCTTCAAAGACCAAGGTTTCTCTTTTATTTCTGTTTTAGAGAAACATGATATTCTAGAGTTTGCCTCATTAATTGAAGAATTTATTTATCCTAATTTAATCAAAATATTCTACTCATCTTTAACCTTAAAGGATGGGGTTCTTGAAGCATGTGTTAAGAAAGTAGACATAAAATTACTAATGAAGTGTTATCTATGACGGGACTTATTCTCCAAGTAGAGTCTACTTTTATTGGTCAATCTGCTAATGAATCTTGGAATTATGATCCAACTGATGCTAGAACCTCTGTTTAGCGTAAACATCATGAAACTTATAACTCTAGGACTGTTGGTAAGCTTTCTTTGGATAATAGACTATTACATTATTGCTTGGCAAAGATTCTCGTTCCTAGAAGTGGAAACTATGCTTTGGTTAAGGAAACAGATGTCTTAATCCTTTGGGCTATGATTAATGAACGTCTTATAAGTTGGTTAGACATGATTAAAACCCATATGGTTGGAAGTAAGAACCAGTCAAAAGTTCTCTATGTTGTTCTTCTAACCAAGTTATTCATGACATTTCACATTGATTTAAAAGGAGAAATTAAAAAAAAAACTATCTTCCAAAAATAAGATGGCAGCAGCACAAATGACAAAAATAGGAATATCTCAATATGTTGGTATGTGGGACTTCAACCCTCAACCTCCTGCTCATGATCCTCCTCTGAGGCCAGCACCTCAAGACCGTGGCAATGTTATTCTTAAAGTCACTCAGCACTTGAATGATTGACTTGATAAGTTTGAAGCTCACTTTAATATTCTTAAAGAAGGCCAACAAACTCTCGCTCAATTGGATAACCTTCAAATAATCCTTCCTACTATCCACCCCTCCACCTCACATGGACTAGTTGTTTTTCATTGTGGTTTCTTTATTTTTTTGGGATTATACTTGCACTCTTATGTTTTGATGGATTACTTTATAAATATGCTTGTATCTTGAGCTTTGTCTTTAGTATATGGTTGTTTTTGATAATGACAAAGGGTGAAAAATATGATGATATGATATGATGTCATTCATAATGCTATGATGAAATGAAATGATATGAAAAGAATATGATGATATAAATAATTTAAAATATGATGATGATATAATGATATGATATGAATATGATGCTATGATTTGATAAAATCATGATGATGATTTAGTATGTGAAAAGATTTGATCTATACTGATATGGATTTAAGATTTATTGAAATGAGCAAATAAGTTATCTTTAAAATATCATTTTCCTTATCATCAATAAAGTTTTTATCATCATCAAAAAAGGGAAGAATGTATTTGTTCATAATAGTATATCAAACAGGGGGAGAATTAATAAGTAAATCTCTTATAATCAAAATTTTGATGATTCGAAAAATGTTTTTTAGAAGGATAAATGATATAAGAATCTCAAATTAGCAATCTCGTAACCGATTAAGCTAATCGATTAGGCACAAAGAATCAGTTAAGCTATTCGATTAAGCCTAAGTAATAAAATTTTGAAATTATTTGAAAAAGAAGTAATCGATTAAGGTAATTGATTAAATAGAAGATAATCAAATAAGGTAATCGATTAAGATGAATCTGAACTAGTTTTAATTAAAAGAGAATGTTGCTAATCGATTAAGATAATCGATTAAGATAAATCTGGATGTGTTTTAATTAATACAGAGTGGTACTAATCAATTAAGATAATCAATTAAGATGAATCTGGATGTGTTTTAATTAAAATAGAACGTTGCTAACCGATTAGGCTAATCGATTACACTACATATGTTGATTGATTCTCAGCTTTGCTAAACTTAAGGGATATTTTTCAAAGGAACCAATTTGAAATCTTCCAATTACAACGGCTAGTTATCTACTTGAAACATTATAAATAGAGGCCTATGACTTGATTAAAAATAACACATATGCATTGAACTTTCTTACTCTCTCTTTCACATTTTCAAGAAGTAAAGCTTGATAATTTTTCTGTTTGTTTAAATTTTCACATTTTGCTCTAAAAGAGAACTACAATCTTGTGAGTTAAGTTTATCTCTTTTCTGCTTTGATTTTGAATTCGCTCTATCAAAAGAGAGCTACAGTTTTTATTGATCAACTTTCTTTCTATGCTTATATTTTCTAAATTCGCTTTATCAAAAGAGAGCTACATTCTTTGAGTTGATCATATTATGTTTATGCTTTAAGTGTCCTATTCTACTCTATCAAGAGAGTTTTTCTTATAGCTTTAAATTTACAATTTCTACTCTACAAAGAGAGCTATATTTCGTGATCATTGTCACGTGTTTTCTTCTCTTATTCTGTTTCATATATTCATTATAAGGGGAGTTAAAAGTTTTTGTTTTTACTTATACATAAATTGGGTTAAAGCATTGTAACAAAGTCAAGGTTATAGCCTTTAGAGTTATTGTTTGGGTAAGAATTGTGAAAAGGATAAAAGAGTGAGGGATAAGTTCTTAGTAGGGAAATCAAGAGACTTTTATTGGCTCATCTTGTAAATCTCAAATTCTTATTAATGAAAAGTCTCAAGTAAGTTTACTTGGGGCCTGGATGTAGGGGATCCAAACCAGGATAAAAATTTGAGCATGTCACTATCTCTCTTCCCTAACTCTATTTAATTTTGAGTTATTTATATGCTTTATTTACTTGCTTCAATTATTGTTATTTGCTCATTTATATATTAATTTCCTTATTCCTCTAGTAAAGCAAAGTAAAATTAAGATAAAACTTTTATAAGATAATTATTTTTAAAAACTCAATTCCCCCCCCCCCCCCGCTTAATTTATTGAGGCCACTTAGTTAACATAATGAAGACATATCATGATGAACTCATGAAGTGTAAAGGATATCCAAACTTCTCTGACTACATAACCTTCATTTATATACATCTGAAGAAATTTCCTGAATATGATATGAAGAAATACAATCACATAGATTAGATGAATTGTTTTTATAAACTGGTTAGACAGTACCAGAGTGATGAAGCCAGCTTCAGAGCCTCTCTCAAGAGGAAGCATTTAGACCTTTTAGCTATCTCTGGGTCATCTTCTGGAAAGGCATGGTTTGATTTAGTAAGTTACTCTCACCCCATCTCTCACGCTATCTCCATCTCTTCACATGTTCCACAACCCAATCCCCTATCTGTTATCCCTCCCCCATCTCAAAACCAGATTTCACTTAATATTTGTCTTGCTATTATTCCTCTTCCTGAACCCTCCATTGCTAACCTTCCCTCTCAACAACCTCTTATATAGTCCATACCCTCCCTTGTTTACCCACCATTACTTTTTATAAACCCATCCTTGATCCATCACACCCTAGCTACAGAAACCCCTATAACCTTGCCATTGTCAACAATCCCAACTTTGATAGTCGCAAACTCTGTATCTTACCCATTACACCTAAATTTATCCCTCATATGCCTATAGAAAGACTGTTACCCTACCCTAAACTCCTATCACCAGCTGACATTGCCATGCATTAGGTTTTGGTAGATGAACAGGCCTCTGTTGCTAGAAATTTGAGGTTTGAAGTTGTTGCTCTTGACTCTGATCCCTTGATGAACAGAACCATTGCTCTTTTATAGAAAAAGATCTTGCTTTGTCCAGACAAAATGTAACATCCTAAATTTTAAAGAAAATAAATCTATTGGATGATGATAAGTGATTATTTAAGGTTCAATAACTATAGGAAAATTAATTAGACACTAAAGATGAATTATCCGTAAATTAAGATTTACCAAAATTGGATGATTTGATGAATGGTGTGGGACCCACTTGGTAAAATTAGATATTTAATGGGTCTAGAATGTTTGGAAAATTATTGTGGTTATGGTGGTATAGTTGAAATAATTTTTAGTGTTAAGGAAATAATTAATTGGACTTGACATATGTCATTAAACAATAAAAATACGAACCAAATGAAATTAAAAAGAAAATAAAAACTCTATTTTCTTCTCTTCACCCAGCCGTTCACTTCCTCTCTCTCCCATATTGCTTTTCATGCTATTACCCAATGGATATGGGGTTCTATGACACAATGGACAAAAAGAAAAATGCATGGTTTTATCCAATGGACAATGTCCAAATTTTATACATTTCCCACTTCTTCCTCCCTCATTTTTGGTGGCATCTTTCCCTCTCACCATTCTCCATTCTTTTCTTCTTCTTCTTCCTCCATTCTCCTCCACCAACTGTCCACCTCCATGCTTATTCTTTCTCTTGCCAAAAATAAAAACTAAACTTGGAAATGTGATGCATTTGTAGAGCATGGAGGCTTGCATGGACCATCTTCCCTCTCTTTCTTCTTCATCTTTGTTTTGATGGGGCTTAGACTTGAGGTAAATATTTCTTACCTCCACCTTATCTCATTTGTGGTTTTATGATGTTAGATTTGAAATTATGATATTAAGCACTTTGGGTTTTGATGAGAATGATGAAACCCTAGGTTGGATGGCTTGCAATTATGATTCTTGATTATGGTTTGGTGTTAGAAATGGTTGTGGTTTATGGTTTGCATATGGAGTTTAGGAATGGGTTGAAGTTGTTGTTGGGTGATTTGAGTGAAAACCTAAGTGTTGATGATTTGGGGTTCTTAGCCAAGTTGATGATTTTGATGATTATGAATGCCCTAGAATGATGTATATGATGGGAATGAATTTTTAGAAGCATCAGGGTTGATTAACAAGATTGGTAAAATTTTGAACTAAGTTCATGAGGTTGTGTATGGTGATATGTGCATGTATGTAGGAATGATGATTTGAGGTTTTGGGTTAAGAGTGAATATGAGATGTTATTATTGTAATAATAATAGCTAAAAACCATTGATAAGGGATACTTGAGTTGATGAATAGTTAAGCCATGATAAATATCTCAAGAGTTTGTTGATTGGTGATGGTCTTAAATGGAGCCAAGAGACTTATAATGAATTTGAATGAATTATGAAGATGGGTAAGTAATTCACATGGTGATTTGGAAGACTTATGAGTAAAGGATGTTATTGAGTCGGTTAGCCCTTTAAGATCTAGAGAATTGTAGTTTTGGGAAAAGAATTCCCAAAGCCTAATACAAGCGTGTGAATTAGAGTTTAGACAAGTTTAGGACTTGATAATGAGTTTTAATAAATGTTGCCTTATGATGGCTTATTAACTTCATGTATATATATATATATGTTTATTGATAGGATTGTATTCTGGATGATGATGCAGAATAATCGGAGCGTTTGGATTGCGGTTCTTCTCTCGAGGTAGAAGAGGAGTTTGCATTTCAAATTGTATGAGTGAATAATTGTTAATTATGTATATGTATGAACTCATGCATTACCTTGCCATAAAATGTGTTAAATGTTGAATTGATGATGTGATGAATGATAGCTTGGCTTTTGTTGATTACTAAGGAATTGTATATGTATATATATATATATGTGAAATAAAGATGAGTGCTTGATTGTCCCTTGGTTGGACATGAATTGATTGCTGATGAAAATCTATGAATAGATAACTATTTGATGTGTAAAGTATTGTTAATGATAATTATGCAGAAAGATGAGTGGGGTAGTGGTGAGAAGTGTTTTAAAACCTCCCTTATGTAATTGATGAATTAGAATTAAAAATAAAGAGGCATGACTTATTGTGATAGGCCAAAATACATGATTCAATATATGTAAGGCGTTAAATTAGGCCAACTATATATGAGAAGGATATAGGCATGTGAAGTGGAGTGAAAAACTTAAGTGTTGAGCGTGTGATGGTTAACTCACTCAAGCAAGATGGATTCTCGCTCAAGCGAGAGTCCCCTACATCAGAGGGGTGGCCGCTGGTCCAATTTTGCTCAGGCGAGAAGAGGTCTCGCTCAAGCGAGACGAGTGCACAATAGGGGGATGCTTACTAGATGAATCTCGCTCAAGCGAGTGATGAAGCATGTAGAGTCTCGCTCAAGCGAGCGAGCAGGGGATCAATACTGGAGTATTTTCACCCGAGCGAGTAGCTGGCCTTGGGAAGCCTCGCTCAAGTGAGCGTGTGAGAAACGACACTGGAGGAATCTCGCCCAAGCGAGAGTGGCCCGCTCAAGCGAGATCGGAGCCTGACACTTAAAAACTCCTTCGCTCAAAGGAAATTGGGGGCGCTCAAGTGACCCACCTCAATCTCGCTCAAGCGAGTATGGGTCTCGCTTGAGCGAGTTACCCAGAATGGAATTTTTATTTTATTTTCTTTGTTTTGGGCTTAAGATAGACCCCTTCCTTATATTGTGAGACATTTGAGAGAATGTATAGGGGATATATAAGCATGATATAATATGGTGGTGTTTAATGTTGATTAAAACATTGGGATAATTCGTTTATACCCGTAATATGTAATAAAAACATAATTGTTGACCACCAAGAGTGGGATATGAATGAACGGTAATGAGTAATAAATGGATGATGATGTAGATCATTTTCTTATATAAAGGATAATTGTCATTGAGGTTGATTGTTATTATTGATGAGTTATTGTGTACCATTGTGAGTGATACAAGTGTGATCTTGTATGTATGGTTTGAAATATAATAATGAAATGTTGTGAACGCTACACCAATATATATATATAGATGAAACAATGGTAATGATAAATGAAATGAAAATCCACTAAATGATTATGTGGTGGTATTGATGAAAGATAAATGAATGTTAATGATGATTTGTGATGTTTGTGATGCCATTGTGGTTGATTGCAAGTGTTGACTTGCATGTATAATATATGATATACTAAGATAAAAATGCCACATATAAAACTTGAAAATAATGGCTAAAACCAACAATGATAAAATCCACTAAGGTGTGTATGATGGTGTTGGTGATTATGATGATGATGATTGATGAGTGGCATTTAGGATGCACAGTATGAGAAATGCATTTGAATTGCATTGCATTGTATCCATGGCATATCATACACTGTCTATGTGAAATGTTAGGGGTTCCACTAGGCAGGCCTAGTGGGAGGGCGACCCAGTGCACGGGTATATTGTTGTTGTTATTCCCTAGTGATTATGGGAATCATGAAGCTATCCATAGTTTGGTAACGAGGCACCCTATATGGCGGGCCCAGTGGACGGGCAGCTCTATGGTGAGCGAGTTACCTCGATGTCCGACAGGGCACAGCTAACTCGATGTGTGTTCGAGAGGGGCCCATAGCACTTTTGGCAAGTCAGGCCATGTTGATCTGTAAGTCACGGGATGACTAGTGCTACAGAATGGGCGATAACGGTTTGGTACCAGTAAAAGTATGTTGTTGAGCATGCATAATCTGAGATATATGTGCACACATTTTTCTACTACAGTAGGGGCAAAGTAGCACACCTATGCTTGATCCACAATTTGGTGTTTATTCCCACAGTCGGATCCACATTTGTTGTCTATTCCATTGTGCATATGCATTAGCCATAAGAGCATTTGCATATTGTAACATCCCGATTTAGAAATTAGCTACCGAATGAGATTAAGCCATTAAACAAAAAAATAATAATAATAATAATAATTGCAAAGTGAGAAATTACTGTTAATTATAATTAATATAATTAATTTAACTTAAGAACTGATTGATTATGCTGTGTGTATGGCACGTGTGGGAGCTGCTGCTTCATGTTTTCCCACCCCACTTCCTTCGTTCCTCGGTGCATATATATTTGGGAGCCCACTACTGTTGTTCATTCTAATTCCTCTTCCTCTACTTCTCCTCTCTTCGTTCTCTTCTCTTCTTCTTCTTCGTTCTTCTTCTCCTTTGTTCTCTGTTTCTGTAAGCTCGCGATGACGGTTTTACAGAGGATTTGGAGTTTCCTTGGGTTGGTGAAGGAAGATCGTCGAGATAGGAGAAGAACAACTTTCTGCCCCCGAGCCGATTGTAGGGTAACAACTGTGTTCGACGGAGACTGAACGAGTAGGAGCGATGAACGAAGCAATCAGAGCATCAGACCAAACGACGGGAAACATAAGAACTTCTCGAGTCCCTTCAGTAGGTAGGGGGCGCTTGCATGTCAAATGCATGGTTTATGGACGGTACCGGATGAACGTATTGCCTTACGTGTGTGTGAATGTGTCTATGATGACTATGTGTAATGCATGATTGTTAATCCTTGGATACCATATGTGTGATAGTAGAGTCCTGTTAATAGTTATACATTTATATGCATGTATTCAGGGTTATTGTGTTGAGTTCTGATAGTCATTTACACATAAATACGTGTGATGCATGTTCCTATTATTGTTAATACCGAGAGGATATGTATGTCTGGCTGTTGGTTGATTTCATCTGGGATGTTATAAACATGAACTGTTTGATTGCTGTGTATGCTGGTACGATTGACGAGGGAATGTAGGAACTATGTTGGATCGGTTATGACTCTAATGGTTACGAGGAATGTGTCGGATAATTGAGGATGCTCGCTGATAAGACACATAAGCTGCATGTATAGGAACGGGGTGACCCGTGGAAGGTCAGGAACCCCAAAGCAATGATCTCCAGCTACAGACCCTTGGCTAGATCCTGTGAGAGCTCGTGGTAGCCGAGGGAGCTAGAGTTAAGTCTCGAGACGTCAATAGGAGGCCGGTACCACGCGGGAAGGGCTAATGGACGAGAGGCCAGTAAGGGGAACCTGTAACTGCAAATCATTGTTTAAGTTGGATCCTCAGGCATGCATGTAGATGCATCGTTAAATAAAATAGTATGATTCGCATGACTAGGGAGTGATACGAATGAATTCCAAGTGAGTTGATGCATGCTTCTGTATGATTGAAAATGAACTTCACGTGATATGTATGTGAGTGTATGTTATTGAAAATAGCATAGTCTGCATGGCCTTAATTTAAATTGAGTGTATTCTGAGCGAACACGTGTGTGTGTATTGATTCCGATGCTGAGTCACTAACTGTCATTTTATATGTAAAAGCTCACCCCCTACTGTGGCCATTTTTCAGTGAACATCGCACGAGGTGGTGAATGATGGAAGGACTATATACCATGTGAAGCGTTTGCATACTGTGGAATTATATGTGTATATGTATATACTGTATATAAGGTTTAGTCATAGCCTTGGCCGGCTCACATTTTGGTCCTTTGTTTAATTATATTTGAACTGAACACTTTTCGGGTTGAGAGTATGACAATGTGCATATAGATGTTCATATATAAACATTATACTGTATGTTCATCCTATGCTGTGTATGAATGTACGGGTAGTGTACGTTGATCAGCGTGGTAGGGAGCGAAAGGTTCTTTGATACAATTTTCCGACTAAAGGGTGTTTTGGTGATTCTGTGTGGAAATCGACTGGGTGAATGTTTCCCTGATGATTGAATTGGCAATACGAATTCGGGTAAGCCTGCTGTGGTAAACTTACTAGAGAGAGAGTAAGATCTAAATGATAGGGAGCAGATTCCAGTCTTGCAAGGTCCTTCGCATGTAGAGGAATTTATATGTATTTTGAGTGGAGGGAAATTAGGGTATTTCTGAGTGAGTGAAGTTGTACGATTCTTAGGTAGAATATGGCTTGGTGAGGGAACCTTAGTGTAATGTAGACTACATTCCCGAGTGAAGGGATAGTGAGAGTCAACTTCCGAGTGAGTCTTAGTCATGAATACCTTAAGAATAAAATAGGGTGTGAGTGAGGGAATACCCGAGGGAGTCGTGAGAATAAGATATTCCGAGTGAACCTAGACTCTAAGTCCGAGTGAAGGAAAACCCGAGTGGAGTTACTCGCCCCAGCAATTAAGTGTTCGCTCCAGCGAGCGTGAGTGGGAATGAAAGCTTCTAATTGGTTTCGCTTACGTGAATGGTGTTTCGCTTGAGCGAGTTGGGCTGTCTCGCTCAAGCGTGTTGGATCTCGCTTGAGCGAGTAAGCGTTGTGTTAGGGTTCGCTTAGGCGCTCCTTCTTCCGCTGTTTGCATTCGGATTGGGTTTTATTTCCCTTGCCTTCTTTTGTCTTCTTTTTTTGCGCCCGGTCCCCTTAGTCTTATTTTGGAAAAATTTTCCTTAGTTTCGGAATTATTTTTAATTAAGTAAGGATGTTTCATTTTGGTATCAGAGCGGACTTAAAAGGTCCAAGGCCAAGGTATGCTTACTCCTAGTAAGCGGTAATGTGCTCTATGACAAGTTGTCAAAAATTGTTTGTAATATCTGAGGGCTTTGATGCCTAATTAAATATCATTGTATGGCCATGTGTTTTGAGATGTTGTTCTGAGGGTAGAGGATTGTTCCTATCCTCTCCGATTAATTATGTGATGATTAAGAATTGTATGATAATGTGTTATAGATGTTGAATGTTGAGCTGAAATCCGATCGGTAGTGAGTAACTCTGTAAACTTATCCTTGAAAGGGGTGTTGATTTCAGGATAAGTCATGGCGAATCGTCATAGCATGGAAGCCATAGCCACGGCCTTCTAGCGTTTTGCTGACGTATTCGAGAGGCAGAGCCAGCCTCGAACCGAAGATGGCCAAGTACTGGATCGCTTTCTGAAGAGGAAGCCGAGTGAGTTTCAAGGGGGATTTAATCCCGAAGCAGCTTACAAATGGACTCAAGATTTGGAGAGAATTTTTGGGGGCCTTCACTGTACTGAGGTCCAAAAAGTCGAGTGCGCAATGTACATGCTGCGGGACAAAGCGAAAAATTGGTAGAAGATCACCAAAAACCGATTGACTGATACTAACACCCAACTGACCTGGGAAAACTTTAAAACGTGCTTCCTAGAGAAGTATTTCCCTGACACAATAAGGAGTCGGAAGGAACTGGAATTTATGGAACTGAAACAAGGTTCCATGTCTGTAGAAGAATATACAGCCAGATTTGAAGAGTTGTGCCTGTTTTACCCGCCCTTCCAATAACCCGGGACTGAGAGTTCCAAATGCCTTAAATTTAAGAATGGACTGAGATCGAAAATTAAAAGAGCTTTCAGACACCAGGAAATTAGAAGCTTTCCGGTGCTGGTGAACAAATGCAGAATTTTCGAGGAAGATTACAAGGCCCACTCGGGCCAGAGCAGCAATGCAGATCCCTCCTTGAGGCCTCAACAGTCACGCTTCAAGAGATCAGGTAACGTTGGAAGAAGTGGACCCTCCGCTAGATATAAAGGTCGGAGTAACCAAGGGGGTCGGACTGGTGGTCGTCCAAAATATGGCAAGTGTTTCAAATGTGGTGGTGACCACTTTGCTCAGAATTGTGATGGCAGAGGAGATGTTATATGTTTTCATTGCAATGAGAAGGGGCATATTCGCCCCGACTGTCCTCAATTACACCAAGCAAACGCCAACGTGCATCATGGAGGCTTCCGAGGGAGAGGCCGTGGAAATGGTGGCCGCGGAACTGGGGGCAGAGGCAATGGAACTCGAGGAAACATGATGTTTGCCCCAAACGACAGGAAAGGAAATACCGACCAACCGGCTACCGGGAGAGTTTACGCCATCAACGCCGAGGAAGCTGCACAAGCGAATGACTTGGTGCAAAGTAAGTGCTCGCTCGGTAGATATACACTTAATGTAGTTTTTGATTCTGGAGCTACCCACTCCTTTATTGCTGACGCCTGTGTGAGACGTTTGAAATTACCAACTGTGTATATGAATCGGACTTTGGAAGTAGCTAATCCGATCGGCCTTAAAGTGTTGACATCAATGATGTGTAAAGATGTAACCTTTACGTTGGGCGATCGGAGCTTCACCTTCGATTTGGTATGCGTGCCTTTGAAAGACCTTCACATTGTACTGGGCATGGATTGGCTTTCGGCCAATAAGGTATTGGTGGACTGTCGGAACCGAAGGGTAATTTTTCCGAGGCAGATCAATGATGACTACGTGGTACAAGGTATAGCTCAGATATTTATGATGCTTTGTTTAACTGAGGGAGAGAGTAGGGCCCGAGTGAACGATATTCTGACTGTCTGTGAATTTCCTGAGGTGTTTTCGGAGGATGTGTCGGGTGTCCCTCCAAACAGAGAAGTTGAATTCTCTATAAACTTGATTCCTGGAGCCGAGCCGGTCTCCAGTGCACCTTATAGAATGTCCCCAACAGAACTGGCTGAGTTGAAAAAGCAAGTGGATGAGTTACTTGGAAAGCAGTTCATTCAACCGAGTGTATCACCATGGGGCGCACCTGTGCTACTTGTCAAGAAGAAGGATGGCAGCATGAGTTTATGTATAGATTACCGACAGCTGAACAAGCTCACGATTAAGAACCGATACACGTTGCCCAGGATTGACGGCTTAATTGATCAACTGCGTGGTGCTACAGTCTTCTCGAAGATCGATTTACGATCGGGATACCACCAAATCCGGGTGAAGGACTCGGATATCCCTAAGACTGCCTTTAGGACTCGGTACGGCCACTACGAGTATGTAGTAATGTCATTTGGTGTGACAAACGCCCCTGCTGTATTCATGAATTACATGAACAGCATATTCTACCCATATCTAGACCGATCCATGGTAGTTTTTATTGACGATATCTTAGTCTATTCCAAGACCCCTGAGGAGCATGAAGAACACCTCCGTTTGGTACTCCAAATATTGAAGGAGAAACAGTTGTTTGCAAAACTCTCGAAGTGTGATTTTTGGATGGATAAGATCCACTTTCTCGGGCATGTAATTTCTAAGGAAGGCGTCTCAGTAGATCCTTTGAAGGTGGTAGCTGTAATGGCATAGGAGAGACCCAAGTCGGTCTCGGAGATAAGAAGCTTCATGGGTTTAACTGGCTATTATAGAAGGTTTATTGAAGGTTTTTCTAAGCTTGCTTTGCCACTGACTAAGTTGACTCGGAAAAATGTCCCTTTCGTTTGGAGTTCCGAGTGTGAGAGCAGTTTTCGAGAGTTAAAGTCTAAGTTGACAACCGCTCTGGTGTTGGCATTGCTAAATTTGCAAGAAAGTTTCGTGGTCTACTGTGATGCGTTGGGACTCGGCCTGGGGTGCGTACTAATGCAGAAGGACCGAGTGATAGCTTATGCCTCTCGGCAATTGAGGCCGCACGAGCAGCATTATCCGACCCACGACTTAGAGTTGGCAGCTGTGGTATTCACATTAAAGATATGGAGGCATTACTTGTACGGTTCCAAATTTGAGGTGTACAGCGACCACAAGAGTCTCAAATACTTATTCGACCAGAAAGAACTGAACATGAGGCAGAGGAGATGGACGGAGTTTTTAAAGGATTACGACTTCGAGCTGAAGTATCATCCGGGCAAGGCGAACGTTGTAGCCGACGCATTAAGCCGGAAATCCCTCCATGTGGCAGTGATGATGGTGAAGGAGGTGGAGTTATTGGAGCAATTCCGAGACATGAATTTGTATGTTGACGTCCCTTCGTCTCGGAGGATAACGCTCGGTACATTGAAAATTGCCAATGAGTTCCTGAAACTGGTATTTGAACAGTAAAAGTCAGATCCCTACTTGGCTGAGATGAAGGAGACTCAGGCCAAAGGTAAGGACTTGTCTCTGACCGAGGGACCGGATGGAATTTTCCGAGTGAAGAATAGGATATATGTGCCGGGTGAAGGTGAATTAAGGAGGATGGTGCTTGATGAAGCCTACAAGAGCCTGCTAAGTATTCACCCGGGCACCACGAAGATGTACCACGACCTAAGACTACAATTCTGGTGGCCCGGATTAAAGAGAAATGTAGCGGAATATGTGGCTCGGTGTATTACCTGTCAGAAATCGAAAGTCGAGCACCAGAAACCGTATGGTGCATTGCAACCCCTTGAGATCCCCGTAGGGAAATGGGACTCAATTGCCATGGACTTTGTCATGGGATTACCTAAAACCCGAGCGGGTCATGATGCGATTTGGGTCATTGTTGACCGATTGACGAATAGTGCACACTTCCTGCCTGTGAACATGAGATACCCGTTACATAGGTTAGCCCAAATTTATATCCGCCAAATTGTCTGACTGCATGGTGTGCCGACTTCTATCGTATCGGATAGGGATCCTAGATTCACGTCCCGGTTTTGGACCAGCCTACACCAAGAATTAGGCACGAAACTCTAGCTAAGTTCTGCCTACCACCCCCAGTCGGATGGACAATCCGAGCGAATGATACAAAGTTTAGAGGACTTACTGAGGGTGTGTGTGTTGGAACATGGTGGGTGTTAGGAGCAATACCTTCCCCTGATCAAATTTACATACAGCAATAGCCACCATAGCAGTATTGGTATGGCACCCTATGAAGCACTGTATGGTCAAAAATGCTGAACCCCACTCTGTTGGTTGGAAGAGGGTGAAAGTTTACTATTGGGGCCGAAAATTATAAAACAAACCTCAGAACAGATCCAAGTAATTAGAGAAAAGATGACGGCATCTCAGGACAGGCAGAAAAGCTACCATGACAAACGAACTAAACCACTTGAGTTTGTAGTCAGAGATAGGGTGTTTCTAAAGATTTCACCAAGTAAAGGAGTCGGACGAGCCTTGAAGAGTAAGAAGTTGAACCCCCGATACCTTGGACCCTATGAAGTATTGGAGCGAGTCGGTCCTGTAGCATACCGAG
The DNA here is from genome assembly GCA_037962975.1 of Clitoria ternatea. Classification (NCBI taxonomy): domain Eukaryota; kingdom Viridiplantae; phylum Streptophyta; class Magnoliopsida; order Fabales; family Fabaceae; genus Clitoria; species Clitoria ternatea. The sequence goes on from CM075669.1 coordinate 188,547,482, forward strand.
TAGCATTACCGACCCACCTATCCTGATTGCATAACGTGTTTCATGTATCTCAACTAAGGAAATACCTACCCGATTTTACTCATGAAATGCCGGATGATGGAGTGGAGATCAAGGAGGATTTGACCACAGTAGCAATACCGACTAGAATTGTGGACCGGTCGGTAAAACGCTTAAGGAGCAAGGATGTACAACTGGTTGAAGTAGCGTGGCAGCAAAACGGGTGTACCTCTTATACCTGGGAGCGCGAGGATACCATGAGGCAACAATACCCTGAGTTGTTTATTTAAGGTGAGTTACCGATTGAATTTTGAGGACGAAATTCTTTAAGAGGGGGAGAATTGTAACATCCCGATTTAGAAATTAGCTACCGAATGAGATTAAGCCATTAAACAAAAAAATAATAATAATAATTGCAAAGAGAGAAATTACTGTTAATTATAATTAATATAATTAATTTAACTTAAGAACTGATTGATTATGCTGTGTGTGTATGGCACGTGTGGGAGCTGCTGCTTCACGTTTTCCCACCCCACTTCCTTCGTTCCTCGGTGCATCTATATTTGGGAGCCCACTACTGTTGTTCATTCTAATTCCTCTTCCTCTACTTCTCCTCTCTTCGTTCTCTTCTCTTCTTCTTCTTCGTTCTTCTTCTCCTCTGTTCTCTGTTTCTGTAAGCTTGCGAGGACGGTGTTGCAGAGGATTTGGAGTTTCCTTCGGTTGGTGAAGGACGATCATCGAGATAGGAGAAGAACAACTTTCTACCCCCGAGCCGATTGCAGGGTAACAACTGTGTTTGACGGAGACTGAACGAGTGGGAGCGGTGAACGAAGCAATCAGATCATCGGACCAAATGACAGGAAACAGAGGAGCTTCTCGAGTCCCTTCAGTAGGTAGGGAGTGCTTGCATGTCAAATACATGGTTTATGGACGGTACCGGATGAACGTATTACCTTATGTGTGTGTGAATGTGTCTATGATGACTATGTGTAATGCATGATTGTTAATCCTTGGATACCATATGTGTGATAGTAGAGTCTTGTTAATAGTTATACATTTATATGTATGTATTCAGGGTTATTGTGCTGAGTTCTAATAGTCATTTACACATAAATGTGTGTGATGCATGTTCCTATTATTGTTAATACCGAGAGGATATGTATATGTGGCTGTTGGTTGATTTCATCTGGGATGTTATAAACATGAACTGTTTGATTGCTGTGTATGCTGGTACGATTGACGAGGGAATGTAGGAACCATGTTGGATCGGTTATGACTCTAATGGTTACAAGGAATGTGTCGGATAATTGAGGATGCTCGCTGATAAGACAAATAAGCTGCATGTATAGGAACGGGGTGACCCGTGGAAGGTCAGGAACCCCAAAGCAATGATCTCCAGCTACAGACCCTTGGCTAGATCCTGTGAGAGCTCGTGGTAGCCGAGGGAGCTAGAGTTAAGTCTCGAGACGTCAATAGGAGGCCGGTACCACGCGGGAAGGGCTAATGGACGAGAGGCCAGTAAGGGGAACCTGTAACTGCAAATCATTGTTTAAGTTGGATCCTCAGGCATGCATGTAGATGCATCGTTAAATAAAATAGTATGATTCGCATGACTAGGGAGTGATACGAATGAATTCCAAGTGAGTTGATGCATGCTTCTGTATGATTGAAAATAAGCTTCACGTGATATGTATGTGAGTCTATGTTATTGAAAATATCATAGTCTGCATGGCCTTAATTTAAATTGAGTGTATTCCGAGCGAACACGTGTGTGTGTATTGATTCCGATGCTGAGTCACTAACTGTCATTTTATATGTAAAAGCTCACCCCCTACTGTGGCCATTTTTCAGTGAACATCGCACGAGGTGGTGAATGATGGAAGGACTACATACCGTGTAAAGCGTTTACGTATTGTGGAATTATATGTGTATATGTATATACTGTATATAAGGTTTAGTCATAGCCTTGGCCGACTCACATTTTGGTCCTTTGTTTAATTATATTTGAACTGAACACTTTTCGGGTTGAGAGTATGACAATGTGCATGTAGATGTTCATATATAAACATTATACTGCATGTTCATCCTATGCTGTGTATGAATGTTCGGGTGGTGTACGTTGATCAGTGTAGTAGGGAGCAAAAGGTTCTTTGATACAATTTTTCGACTAAAGGGTGTTTTGGTGATTCCGTGTGGAAATCGACCGGGTGAATGTTTCCCTGATGATTGAATTGGCAATACGAATTCGGGTAAGCCTGCTGTGGTAAACTTACTAGAGAGAGAGTAAGATCTAAATGATAGGGAGCAGATTCCAGTCTTGCAAGGTCCTTCGCATGTAGAGGAATTTATATGTATTTTGAGTGGAGGGAAATTAGGGTATTTCTGAGTGAGTGAAGTTGTACGATTCTTAGGTAGAATATGGCTTGGTGAGGGAACCTTAGTGTAATGTAGACTACATTCCCGAGTGAAGGGATAGTGAGAGTCAACTTCCGAGTGAGTCTTAGTCGTGAATCCCTTAAGAATAAAATAGGGTGTGAGTGAGGGAATACCTGAGGGAGTCGTCAGAATAAGATATTCCGAGTGAACCTAGACTCTAAGTCCGAGTGAAGGAAAACCCGAGTGGAGTTACTCGCCCCAGCGATTAAGTGTTCGCTCCAGCGAGCGTGAGTGGGAATGAAAGCTTCTAATTGGTTTCGCTTACGTGAATGGTGTTTCGCTCGAACGAGTTGGGCTGTCTCGCTCAAGCGTGTTGGATCTCGCTTGAGCGAGTAAGCGTTGTGTTGGGGTTCACTTAGGCGCTCCTTCTTCCGCTGTTTGCATTAGGATTGGGTTTTATTTCCCTTGCCTTCCTTTGTCTCCTTGTTTTGCGCCCGGTCCCCTTAGTCTTATTTTGGAAAAATTTTCCTTAGTTTCGGAATTATTTTTAATTAAGTAAGGATATTTCACATATAGCATGGAGATATGCCAAATGATGATGATGATTGATGATGATTAAGATTGTGGTATGGTGTTGATTAGATGGGTAAATGAGTACCTAAAAGACCATATAAAAATTTATAATGATATGAATACAACAAAACGTTATTGAATATGACGATGTGTATATTATGGCCCATTGTAATGAAGGGCATAATTATTATAATTTGATGATAATGATGTTAGCCCATTGTGGCTTGAGAGAAGACCTGAATGGTCAATACTGATGATGTTGGCCCATCGTGGCGTTGTGATAAATGTGTATATGCCTGCTTTGCTATGACTTGATTAATAAATATGAAATATGTATATGTTGTTGAGTTACATTGATGTGTTTAGCAAAGCATACGTGATGTTGATATGCATATGCACATAATTTCAATTGTATTCATATCGTCATTTAAAATGTATAACTCACTCTCCCATGTGGTCTCCTTTTTAGTATTGATGTAGGAATATCATAGGATGAGGATGTTTGTAAAGTAAAGTTTTTGGGAAGGTAAATAGTGGTAACTGAATGCCTTAGCCGGCAGCGTTTGTAATTTAATGTGTCGTGTATAAAATGGATATTATGATGTTGTTATTTATTGATGTTGATGGATGAACTGTGAATATGTATAAATATGGGTGATGTATTAATATTGGGGGTATCGGAATTAATATCTATTTGACGAATATAAAAATGTTGATTATGTAGTCATTTTGGGAATGCATAGGTGCTGATGGCATATGTCTTTGAGGTTGAATCAGACGCGATCAATTATGGGATATGGATATTATAGATGTATGATGCATAACCATAAAGATGTATACACACACACACACACACATATATATATATATATATATATATATATATCTTAGGCATTGTATGTTCATGAAATTATGTGAGAAGATGATGGTTGTCTATTAGGCTTATGATATGCCGTTACATACCTTGCCGAGCCTTTTCTCACATCCTTATATATGGGACTAGGCGTATGCCCGGTATACACATTCTTTCCACTATAAACTCCGTTATTTTGTATACCGTTATGGGCAAACTATTTAACGATCCAGTTATAGATTATCAAATCTCACACTTTGGTTTTCTATAGTTCGAGTCTTGATGTAATCGTGGCAGTGTTTTGAAATTATTTCGAACGTGAAAAATGTATTCATATTTTTATTATTTAATTATTTAGATTACATCGGGATTCGGGTCTGGAAAATCAGGGTGTTACACAAAATCCAGGATAAGGAGACATGGATAAATTTGGGAAGATTGAAGAAGCCTATGTCTCCCAAGTACAAGCCTCACTACAAAGGTCCTCTCAGACCTCGCCAACTTCCTGAAGCAAAGCTTCATAGCATCCTCTCTACTTCTAATCTGAACGAAGCTTATATGGATGCTCTTTGGTGCCATTATCTATGAACTATTCAAGAAGACAGATCTTCCTCTTTTAATTTTTTCTGAAAACCTTCTTTTTCTCTATCATCCTTCTATTATTTGTTTCAACTCACCTTTTATTTTTGTTATTCAGACTCGTTATTTTATCCTTATCTCCTTTGTAGCATCTCCTTTCTTTAGCTCTTCTCTCACCCAAGACTTATTATTGGGATCTCTGTGATGCCCCTTTTTTGTTGATATTAAAAAGAGGAGATATGTTAGAAGTCTTTTAGTTTTTCTTTTGAGTTAGGTGTTGACAAGTCAGATGCATGTTGTTTCTTAATTTATCAATGAAGAATTCCCTCTGTTCTAATTTATCTGCTTTGATGTATCTAATTTTTTCTACTTTGATACATCTGATTGCTTTAATATTTCTTAATTCAAGTTAATTAGTAAATTGTTTTTAAGCTCTGATCTTTATAAAATTTAAACTATCTGAAAATTTGAAGAATATCCAAAATATGCTTGCTCTAATGTCTTGCATAACCATATACTATTTTATCAAAAAACTTTATTTGTGAAAAAGACTTGATGTTTGCTATCAACAAAAAAGAAAGATTGTTGAAGAAAAGTCTGATTTAGAAAGAAACAATGTCATTACTTGATCAGACCTTAAAGTTACGCGTTATTATCAGACCCTCGATTTACTAATAACAAACATCAATGATTGGTCAAAAGAAGTCCGCTCTCATGTAATCTAACCTGTTTGTCTAAGTATTTTAGGAACTATATAGGTTGTAAAACATGTGAGTTTGTATCAATAAAAGTTTGACCTAACTTTGTTAGATCTTAAAAAGCCTGATACTCACTCAGTCCCGTGTTCTGATGAATTTCAAGAATCACGTGTTTAGGCATCCTTAATTAAACAGAGAACAACATTACTCCAAAGGCCAAACCTCAACATTCGTAAATCTATTTTCATGATGCCTTGGAACTCATGCACTTATCAAGACAAATGTGCTTATCATAAAAAAGAACAAGAAACAAATCAGTAGAGTAGCCAACTTAGTTCTCGAAGATCCCAACATAATCCTTTGTGCAGAAATACAAAAAGCTGGTACAAGTCAGCATGTGTGTCAGCTTAATTTCAGAGGATTACAGCTTTATCTGCTTCTCTCTGTTCCAATCAAATAAAGTAGGAAAATAACTTTATTTGTCAACACTTCACAAGGAACTATTTTTATGCAAGAACAAAGAAACCTAAGTGTCAGACTCTTCATACACATTTCTGGAACAACAAAAGTTTGATACCTTTCAAAGCTCAAAGCTCATAACTCCTTCACAGGATTCCCAACGGATATATCTCCTTTCAAAAGGCAGCAATGGTTACCATTTGCTTCTTATAAATACTCTTCAGAAGATTAATGTAAAACATAAAGACAAGCAACAAATTTACAAGATTCATTTTGCAAAAGATCATTACCTTCTCTTTCTTTGCAATCAGTCTTTAAGTCTCTTAAAAGACAAAAATCTTCTTTGTGTGTTTCACCTCTAGCAGACCTTGATCTTGTGTCTTTTCAACTTAGTGTACACTTTCTTCATTGTATATGTTGAAACACTAACTTCTATAAGATACTCTTTTTCACTCTTTCAAACTCAATTTGAAAAGTTTGGTGTGTTACCAGCCTTAGTTTTTAATGTGGGAAACATTGTTGGCCTGAAGAGGCTTTTGAAATAATACTTAGGTTATTGAGCTAGCAGTGGCTTGTTGAAAGAATACTTGGGTTAAGCTAAAAATGGCTGGAGTTAAGAATACTTGGTGCATTAGTCTAGTGCAATTATTGTAAAGGAGATTTTATAATAGTGGAAATCCTTCAAGTTTGAAGAGACTAGACGTAGCTTCTGTATTGGAAGCGAACCAGTATAAACCTTTTGTGTTGCTTTCTCCTTCCTTCTTTCATAAGTTTGATTATCTGTGTTTAATTTGGTTCTTTCTATGAAAAAAGTCTGTGACTTATTCAACCCCCTTTTCTAAGTCAAACTCTGAATCATCAATTGGTATCAGAGCTTGTCCTTTGGGTTGATCACTCCTTTGAGTGAAGAGGATAAAGATCTATGGCAACTGCTCAAGGAAATCAGTTAATCGTAGAAGGATCTTCAATCAACTGGCCTTTAGCTTTCTCTAGAGAAGACTATCTATATTGGGAGGACAAAATGGAAATGTTCATAAAATCCACCCAGTATAATCTATGGACAATCATTATCAATGGTGATTGTGATGCTCCTGTTGATGAAAATGGAGAACCAAAATCTAAAGATGAGTGGACTTGTAGGGAAATCAAATGGATTGAGTTGAATGCTAAGGATAGTTACTTACTCACTTGTGCTCTCAGCAAATCAGAATACAACAAAGTATTTAGTTACAAATCAACTAAAGAAGTCTGGGATTCCCTTCAACGAAATTATGAAGGCACCTCTAACGTTAAAAGATCTAAGAAAATACTGTTAACTGAACAGTATGATACTTTCAAAATAGAGGAACATGAGACTATAGATCAATTGTTTGAAAGATTTCAAACTCTACTAAATGAGCTCAAAGCTCTTAGAACCATACCCTCTATAGAAGACATCAATGTAAAGCTCCTTGGAAGCTTATGAGAAAGGTTTCATGCCAAATGCTTAGCTCTAGAAAAAGCTAAGGATCTGAGTACCTTCTCCTTGGATGAATTACTTGGAGTACTCAGAGTGCATGAATTGAAGCTAAAGCAGAAGGGAGTCAGCAAACTTTCCTCTTCCAAAAGCATTGCATTGAAGTCTAATGAGTCAGGAAGGAAATCCAAAGCACTAAAAGCAAAAGATGTTGGAAATATGCACTAAGAGCCTATATAGGACGCATCATTTTGAATAAGGTATTTTTTGTTAAATAGTTTAACAACCTTTATTTATCCTTGTAGTAATAGGTCATATGAGAGTTATTCCTAAAATGTCCCTAGTCAAGTATTTACGTGGGGACATGTAAATACATTAAGACTAGTGTGAGTGTACTGATGATCTGATCCCACAGATCATGGATATAGATGATATCAAGTCTTCACACTAGTACACATAAAGAGTAATGATGTACTGGACAGACCCACTATCGCGATCGGGGTCCCGGTACACGATGCGGACTAGTTAAAGACAATAAAAAATGAGACTATATTGGAATGATGCCCTTAGATGTCCTACAAAAATAAAGGGTTTAGAGAGCCGCCACTAATATTTATCAAGGAAAATATCAAAAAAACCTTTAAATAGCACTAGTTTTTTTAAATGAGATTCTGTTTAATCTGGGAGTCAAATTACAAGAGGGGAAGGTATTAGCACCCCACATTGTCTGTCCTAAAACGGTTACCCAAATTGATCATGTGTAATTTTTCAAAAAAAATGATTATTAAATATTTCATCCTTCATAAAAACAATAATGATAAATGCTATTTACAAACAATATACATAATATAAGGACATTTTGAAAAATATAAAAATAAAACAAAATTAAATAATAAAACACATCACCTAAATTTTCATCATTTTTTATTTCAAAGAAAAAAAATAAAATAAACAAACAAGTGGTTAAAAGAGAGTAAAATAAATAAAAAATACAATGATTGATTTTATTGGGAAATATATGGTTCATAAAAAAACAAACAAATAAATAAAAAGGTAAAAAAAGAATAGACATAAAAAGGAAAAAATGGAATTAAATACATCAAGATGAAAATAAAGAAATATATACAATTGAGTAATTAAAATTGACAAATGAAACTTATTCAATTATTTTTTTTTGAAAAATAAGATTAATAAGATGTCTCATCTAAATTAATCTTATTTCGAACTTAAAAGAAAGATAGATGAATTTATTTATCTTGGTCTTTATTATTTTTTGTGATAATAATTTTTCTTAATTATCAAAAGGTTGTTAAGAGAAAATAATAAGAAGTCATGGCAATAAATAAAACAGAAATTATGTATATATAAAAAAACTATTCGAAAACTATCAAAAAATAAACAAATATGGGTAGATAAGAGAGAAATGAAAAGATAAATAATAATAAGTAAATAATTATTTAAAAAAACAAAACTCAAGGAATTGTATATATATGAAACATAAAATTAAATGATTATGTAAAAGATAATTTCAAAACTATTATAGAGTAAATAAATAAGTGTTAAAAAATAAAGGATGGAAGAATAAAGTATAGAAAAGTAAAATAAAAGTACAGAAAAATAAAAATAAAAATAGAAGTGTAAGAAAATAAATGAACAAATAAATAACTGCAGGAAAAATAAAATATAGAAAAAATAAAATGCAATATAATAAATAAAAATAAAAGTGTAGAAAGAAAAATAAATAAAAATAAAAGTGCAAAAAACAAATAAATGAAAATAAAAGTGTAAAAAAATAAACAAAAATAAAAATACAGAAGAATAAATAAATAAAAATAAAAGTGCAGCAAAATAAATAAATAAAAATAAAAGTGCAAAAAATAAATAAAAAAGTGCAAAAAAGTAAATAAATAAAAATAAAAGTGTAGAAAAATAAGTGAACAGATAAATAACCATAGAAAAATAAAGTGCAGAAACATAAATAAAGAAAAATAAAAGTGTAGAAAAGTAAATAAATAAGAATAAAAGTATAAAAAATAAATAAAAATAAAAATACAGAAAAATAAATAAACAGATAAATAACTACAGGAAAATAAAGTGCAGCAAAATAAAGTACAGAAACATAAATAAAGAAAAACAAAAGTGCAAAAAAGTAAATAAATAAGAATAAAAGTACAAAAAATAAATAAATAAAAATAAAATGTAGAAAAATAAATAAACAGATAAGTAACTGCAAAAAAATAAAGTGCAGAAATATAAATAAATAAAAAATAAAAATGCAGAAAAATAAATAAGAATTAAATAAAGACAAATAAATAAAGATAAATAAATGTTCTCGTATTAATTAAAAGAATACCTTAGTACAAAAACAATTCAAGAGGAACCAGAACGGAATTCGGGAAATGAATTTTGTGTAGATTTCCTTTGCTTTTGGCTTCGTTTGGATTCAATTCAAGGGTGTTTGGAGACCCGTTACAACACATAGACATTATTTTGGCTCATAAAGCTCACATATTAAGACATACTAGAATGAAACACTCATTTTACTAACAACAATTCCATAACATAATTTTAAAAAGTAAAAACTTCTAAAAAATCTCATAAAAATTTAACATTCTTTCACCTCTTTTTTCTTTTTCTCCTCTATTTTACCTTAGCATCCTGTCATATTTATAGAAGAAAATTGGCCTTGGATTCCTCATAAAATGACATCATTTTCCTACTTTTCCAATTTGTCCAAATTTAATGTCAATTTCCCTAATTTTTTCCAATTATCCAACAAAACTAGGCCCCACCTCAATAAATCACCGAAAACCTCTTTTCTTTTTAATTTTTTTTATTTTTTATTTTCCTTTTTTTGGATTTTTTTGGTCTATTTTTTATTTTTTTTATTTTTTTCTGGACCCTTTTTTGGCCCATTTTCATTTATTTATTTTGGGCCTTTTTTATTATTTTTTATTTTTAAAAAAATTTAAAATTTTTTTAAAATTCTTTTAAATACAAATGAGTAATCACTTAATCTTATGGACATATAAATTATTTATTACACATGTGGTCATAAATAAAATACCCAATAAAGATAAACTATTACCCATGCTACAAGGAGTAAGAAGGTAGTCACCAAACATCGATTTCCCTCCCTTATCATTTCCTCTTGGCTTCGACAATTATTGGTCATTGCTTGAGAAAAATTGTGGAAGAAGGTTGATGAAAGGAGAAGTGTGGTAGGAAATAAGGAGAGATTGAGTATTTATAGAAACGAAGAAGGTTACTATGCAATGGTCACTATGCAATGGTCACTATGCAATTTTTTAATTTTTTTATCCGGATAAAAATAGGTGTTCACAGCTGCCCCTCTTTACTTCTTTTCATGAAAGAATATGAGATTTATTCGTATTATTGATGTGAAAAGAAAGTAAAGACGTGAACACCGTTAAGAATTCAAGGAAAATTTAGAGGCTTCTCACAGAAAATAAACTGAGTCTCCCTTAAGTTGAAGGAACTTTGACAATTTAAAGGCGGTATTGGAAGCTTTTGACAAGGAGTAAACAACCAAACGGTGTTGTCACAGGCTTTGACAGGACATTTAATGTGATATTTCAGACTTTCCTTTGGAGACGGGATGATATTTGTGATTTTACTAAGAACATCAAAATTCAGGAATATGCCTGACGTTTTCATTAGGAATTGTGTTGCCTAGGGTATGTACTCGAGGCTTTCGACAGAAAATGACAATTTAGGGGTGTTGCCCTAATATTTACCCTTGAAAATGAACAGTAAAGGGATGGGTACTTGAAGCTTTGAAAGAAAATAAATGACACAGGGGATTGCTCCGACGTGTTTTGGATCAGACGACATAGCCTAGGAATGGGTACCTGAAGCTCTAAAGAAAAATTAATGACGCAGGGGGTTGTCCCAACATGTTTTGATCAGACGACATAGCCTAGGAATGGATACTTGAAGCTTTTGAAGAAAAATTAATGACGCAAGGGATTGCCTCGACATGTTTTGATCAGACGACGTAGCCTTGGAATGGGTACCTGAAGCTTTTGAATAAAAATAAATGACATGGGGATTACCCGGCATGTTTTGACTGGACAACATAGCTTAGGAATGGGTACCTAAAGCTTTTGAATAAAAATAAATGACATAGGGATTGCCCTGCATGTTTTGACTGGACAAAATAGCTAAGGAATGAGTACCTAAAGCTTTTGAATAAATGACACAGGGGATGTCTTGATATACATTTTTTTTGAGTAGCCTAGGAATGGGTGCCTGAGGCTTGGACATGAAACGAGACCTAGGGGAAATGTCTCTGACACTGTGACTTACGGTGAAGGATATATGTTCGGTTTTTGCAAGGGGAGATTGAATTTTGTACTCAAGAAGAGCGTGTTCTTGAGGTTAAGACTTTTGAAAGACAGAGATTTAAAAGAGACTGACTTTTTAGTCATATGACTCACTAGGGGTTCCAAGTGAATACAAGGATTCCTATCTTGAACTTTTTATATCCCAGTAAATCACCTTTACTGGGGCTAGGTGATGGACTGAAACTGTTGATCTTGACTCTTCATGGGGAACATTTATTCTTATTATAGCCTATCAGCTAGAGAAAATATGAGAATAATCTTTGGCTGGCTTTCTTTTAGCAGGTTTGACCACATCTTGAATCCTTTAAGAACTATGAGAAAAAAAATTGGAGGCATATGCCTTAATCCTGCATGGAAAATAATCAAGTGGAAAACCAAAGGTTAATGATCTTATTTCCCCAGGTAACACCCATAATCCTTGTAGGACTCGATCTTACTCATGGCTTCCACCACTCCATTCATCTTGGGTCTGTATGGAGATGAATTGAGATGTTTGATTTTGAACTCTTCATATAGATCATCCATCATTTTATTATTCAGGTTCGTGCCATTATCAGTGATGATCTGACTTGGCAAACCATGTAACACCCTGGCCTAAAAATCGGGGTAAATTTTTTGAGATTTGAATTGATTATAAGTAGAAGAAATTCAATATATATATAATGTCAAGTAATTTCCCTGGATCATTTAATAACCTATCTTATATATGAAGATATGAGAAGGTATCAGAGTGTTCCTTGGATGACCGGACTCGAGACCGTCACAAGGGAAAAGCAGAAGATGTAATTAAATTTAAGAGTTATTAAAATATATACCAAAAAAGGATGAAAGATGCCTCATCGATTTGTTAAACGATAGAAATAAAATTTAATTATAATAATAATAATATCATTTATACATTATCAAGGTCATTAATGAAAATTAGCCATACACATAAGGTCTAATTTTCCTACATGACCTCCAAAATCAACTATTATCAAATTAATTTCAAAATAAGCATATACACACTATATGCTATACAAAAATGAATATATATGCCGGCCAAGGCTCACCCACATTCCTTCCGCATTTACCTTCATCAATTCTTGACCTCCAAAAGAGTAGGATTTTACATCACACCTACATCAAGCTTAAAAATGGTAACTAGGAGGTGAGTAACATAATCCAAATGTACCAAAGTCATACATTATGATGATATTTATACATGTGTGCATTATATTCATTTTTCAAGAAACCATCACAAGCTTCACACACATGATACATCATTCCATCTTAACACAATACATGTCTAATTTAGTATATTCACAACGCAATATCATATATAATATATCCTTAACATTCTCAATAATTATCACACTTTTAATGTTAGTACCTCAGCTTATTTTCCCTCTATTTAACAATCATCCATCGCCACCATGGGCTATCAACTAGGCATATCTCCAGCTATATGCAAATGCTCTTAAAGCTAATGCATATGCACAAAGGAACCATTTTCAAATATGGATCCAACTGTGGAACACAACAATATATCAAATGTGGGACGAGCATAGGTGTGCTACTATACCCCTACTGCAGTAGTAAAATATGTACACATATATCTTAATTCGTGCATGCTTACAACATCATACTTTTACTGGTACCAAACCGCTCTCACCCATCTGTAGCACTAGTCACCCCGTGACTTGTGGATCATGTAACATCCCGAATTTTAAAATAGAGAATTAATTACCGGAATAAATATTAGAAATTGGAATAGGGAGTATTTAATGTCCCAAACTATTGAGAATAATTAAATTAAGATTTTGGGAATTTTTGGTAATTTTTGGAGACCGGTTAAACTGAAATTAAGCCCGGTTGAGATATGGGTGTCAGACCAAGTATCTCGGAATGAGATGATTTTGGTCAGGGCTATAGAGAATATTATTGAGAATCCGAATATGTATTCGGAATAATTTTCAGATGATGTATTGAGCCCAAACAGAGAGCCTGTTTATGGAAAAACGATAAAGCCTTAATGAATGAGAGTTAAAATAAAATATAAACTCTTTTCTTCTCCCTCTCATTCTCTCGTGTATTCTTTCCCTCTTAAGCAAACACTTCTCTTCCTCTTTCTTCATACCTCACTCATCATCTTCTCCTCCTTTCCCTTCAAAAATCCACAAGTGTGGTGTGTGCCATCTCCTCTTCCATTTTCGTTTGGAGGAGTTTGAAGGAAGCTTGGGGCTTTGATTTCCTCTCCTCTTTCCTCCTTATTTTTGCAGCTCTCTCTCTCTTGTGAACCCATTTTCGTTTTTGGGTTTTGAGGTAAGCATTCCCATATTTTGCTAAGGTTTTGGGTTAAGAGTATGTGGTGTTATGTATTTTGGGAACCAAGCATGTGAATGGATGTTCATTTAAGGCATTTAATGCAAGAGTTTAATGTGGGTTTCTATGAGAGTAAGGTTTCTTTGAGAAGTAATAAAGTGGATGCATTTATGGTTGAAAAGAGAAGAATATTTATGAAGGTGGTTGGAAATTTTATGAAACCCTAACTTCATAAATTTGGGGGAAAATGTATATGGAGGTTGATGAACATTTATTGTGAATAATAAATGTGAGTTGTGATGCATAAGAGTCATTGGTGATGGTATTTTGTTGGTGGAAGTCATTAATAGAGAAACCCATGAAAGGGTTGGTTGTTGAGTACATAATAATAAATGGTGGCACCTAACCCATGGTGGTTATGGTGAATAAAATGAAATAAAAGAGTTTTGAGAGTTATAATAATAAAAACAGCAAGTATTTATTGATATATAAGTATTCAAGTCTTAATGAGTAAGTAGGAAATTGACTGTATAATGTATTGTGATGTAGGAAGTGACCCCATTGACGAAGCGGGACCATCAAACCGCGTTGATCACTACTTCACTTGAGGTAGGAGGGGGTAACTTTTCTAAATGCATGATTTCATCCATTGGTGATGTGAAAATATGTATATATATGATTATTTTGATGATTGTTGAATGGATGATGTGAAAATGTTATGATTTGAATGCATTTAGAATGATGATTGTTGTGTGGCATTGTGTTTGGGATAAACTTAATGATGTGGTAATATTATGTTAATGAAGTATGATGATGGTTTGTAACCATATGTGGATTGAGATTGTGATGTGAATATCCCAGATATGTGTGTATGAGTTATGGAATGTGTATGCCACTAACTATGGATGTGAATGAGTTCAAAGAAAATTGGGATTGGTTAAGAATGATGAGAATATTGAAATCCACCAAGTGGTGGTGGTAAATGATTAAATGTGGAGTGGCATCTAGGATGCATAGTGTGAGGATGCATTTGATTTGCATTTGCATTGCATCCATGGCATATCATAGCTGTCTATGTGGAATTTTAGGGGGATTCCACTAGGCGGGCCCAGTGGGAGGGCGGCTCAGTGCACGAGCGTATTGTGATTTTCCCCTGTGACTCGGTGTATGAGTCACGAAGCTGTCCATAGTTTGGTGACGAGGCACCCTATATGGCGGGCCCAGTGGGCGGGCGGCTCAATGGTGAGCGAGTTTACCTCGGTGTCCGACGGGACACGGCTCTCTCGATGTGTGTTCGGGAGGGGCCCGTAGCACTTGTGGTATTTGAGGCCACGATGTTGATCCGCAAGTCACAGTGTGACTAGTGCTACAAATGGGCGAGAGCGGTTTGGTACCAGTAAAATTATGAAGATATAAGCATGCTTGAATTGAGATATATGTGTACACAATTTTTCTACTGCAGTAGGGGCATAGTAGCACACCTATGCTTGTCCCACAATTGATTTAATGATATATTTTCCCATAGTCGGATCCGCATTGTTTTGATAAGAAATTCTTGTGCATATGCATTAGCTTTAAGAGCATTTGCATATAGCTGGAGATATGCCTAGTTGAAAGCCCATGGTGGCAACGGATAAATGAGAATTGATAAGGGAAAGAGGGGAATACTAACCCTACGTGTGATTGGCAATCCAAATGATTGATATTGTGAATGTATACTTGAAACTATAATATGTATTGTGTATAATGTATGATGTGGTGTAATGATGGCTAATTGTGCAAGTATACATGTATTTCATCATAATGTATGACTTTAATTCATTTGGATTATGTTACTCACCTCCCCGTTGCCATTTTTAAGGTTGATGTAGGTGTGACTTAAATCCTACAGCTTTTGGAGGCTTGAGTATGGAAAGAGGTAAATATGGATAGGAATATGTAAGCCTTGGCCGGCATAAATTCTGTTTTGTAGAGTATATGGTGTTTATATACTCGTTTTTGTAATGGTTTATAATTTTGGAGGTCATGGGAGAAAATTGGACATGTGTGTGTAAGGCCAATTTTCATTCATGACCTAAATTATGTAAAGGACAAAGTCATGAGGCTTGATGATGTTGAATTTGATGTATGGATGATGAAAATTTATGAGTTATAGCTCCTTTGTGATATGTGCTTTGAGAGGCCAATTTTTGGGTGATGAACTCAATATTGGTTGATATTGATATGGATATGTTGATTCAGCTTACCATATTGAGGAATGAATATTAATTATGAAATTTCTTGGCCAATTGATGACAATAGTGTGCATGTTGTTTGATTGATTGATTAATTTGTAGAGCTCTCATATGGAGCTCATGCATAATTGAGCAACCAATAGGGTCAAGATGAGTTTCATGAGTTTTGGATAGTGTGTGGTGGTTCCAATAGCTTAAATACATGGATTGTGACTTATAGGAACTGGAGCGGGTCAATTCCATTGAGAATAGACCCCTATGTTACTCAAAAAGGCTCAAGAATGGACAAAACGCATTTTATTGCATAACTTTCTCATTTTTGAGAATTTTTGGGTGAGACCGGTGGCCACACGTCACAATTGGTGTATTTTAGTTGGTGTCAAAATTTGGTAGCGTTTGGAGTTGATATGAAAAAGTTAGGGGGGTTAGAAGTCCAAAAATAAGGCTTTTTCTGCATAAAACAGCAACTGTGCTGTCTCGAATCGATTCGAGGATCCCTGAATCGATTCGAGCGCTGCTGTTTTCACTGTTTTTGGTTCCAGGAAGGCCTGAATCGATTCATACGATCTTGAATCGATTCCAGGACCTCTGTTTGTATAAATTTGAGTTCCAGAAGCATCCGAATCGATTCGTACAAGCTTGAATCGATTCAAGGGGTCTTGTTTTCACTGTTTTGCACTCCAGAATCATTCGAATCGATTCATGGGGTGTTTGAATCGATTCATGGCCCTGTTTTCACACCTTTTCCTCTGTTTTGGGGTATCATTGGTATTGTTTGACTATAATATGATGGTACCATGACCTACACACCTAATTAATACATTCTATCAATTCAATAGACCATCCTTCGACTTCCTACTACTCCCTTTCATTTTCTTAATGTAATTGTACACTTCCGCTACTTCTTGTTGATGATCATGAGATTGATCATCCAAGATTCACTCTTTGACTTAATTGTTCACCTTCTCATATCTTCATATATGAGATAGGTTATTAAAATAGGTCCAGGGGTTTGGTGAAAAATACTTCACCACTTTAATTATTTGATTTATTAATATTTTCAAAGACGCGAAAAATTTTCCCCTATTTTAATTGGGGGTTCGGGGCGTCTCAGATCATCATTATGGCCTTACTTGCCAAAGTGCTATGGGCCTCCCTCGAACACACATCAAGGGAGTCGTGCCCCATCGGACACCGAGGTAAACTACTCATCACAGAACCGCCCTCCCACAAGGCCTTCCACATAACGTGCCTCGTCACCAAACTAAGGGCAGCTTCATGATAAGTGCTTTATAACACAATAAATTAGATCTAATTTGCTTAGGATTTTAATCATTATGCACTGTATTTCCTTTATTTATTATGATTTTTGCTTTCTTTCCACTATATTCTACTTGGGTATGTTATTTTGTAGAAATTAAGGTAATAAAAGGGTCATAACAAGAGAAAAATGACCATAAAATGATAAAGAAACAAGAAGAACAAGCCCAAAGTGGAAAGAACTCTCTTTTTATGGAATTCCAACTTAGAATGATGAAATCCGAGTAGAATGACTCAAAAATGATCAAATCCTAGTAGGATGACTCAGAATGGAGCGTTGCCGAGTGGAATACTCCCTGTTAGAGGTGAATCCGAGTGGAAGCTCCCCGACTGCAACTAATCTGAGTGAAAAAAGGGACTACCCAAAGCTATTATCCGAGTGAAAGGATTGTTGATTGAAGCGAATCTGATTGGGGAACAAGTGTTTTTCTGGGCAAAACTGTCTCTGAGTGGAAGACTCCCGAGTGAGTTGATTCTGAGAAGAAGAAGCCACTGAATGAACACCTATTGAATAAGGAGGTCTTCGAGTGGTGTCATTCGGAGAAGATGGCATTCTCAAGCAAAGAACAGGTCCTTTTCGAGTAGTTTGTTTCAGAGAAAATGTCTTATCAAGCAAGGAAAGATCTGACCGGGAATGAATCACTTTCGGGCAGACTCTCAAAGTTTCACACTAAGCCCGAGTGAGATGTCTCTAAGAAAGACTTCCGAATGAGTTTGGGCAGAGAGCTGTATTTCCAAGCAAAACAAAGCTCAGACATGTGAAGAGCTTCTATCGGCCAGATTCCAGACTCTCTCAAAATTCCAAATTTCTAAGTGAAAGGCAAAGTCGACTCCCGAGTGAAAACAACCGAATAGGCTGATTGACGGTTGAGGCAATTCCGAGTGAAAATCAACTCGGACTTCCGATTGAATGAGTGAAGGAAGGGTCGTTCTCCACTGAATTATTCCTGAGCAAATCTGAGCAAGGACTCTCTGAGTGGTTCATTTCCAGAGACATAGCCGAGTGAAACATTTTAAGAGGTTCCGATTGAATCATTTACTTCCCGATCCTGAGTGGGTCACATGTGAAAGAAGGAGGGCATGAACCTGTGCCGAGTGAGTCACTTTTCAATCGGTTCCGAATGAATGTTTCAATTGATTTCGAGTCACTCTTTAATCAGTTCCGAGTGAATAACTTTTCAATCGGTTCCGAGTCATTCTTTAATCGGTTCCGCTTGAATGTTTCAATCAGAGTTGCTTTGCTCATCCAGCTCTCTTCACTGCCACAAACACCGACTCCATCCAACCCCTCAGCTGCAACACCGACTCAATCCAACCAATACCGGCGAAGCTCCTCACAGCAACAATACCGACCAGCTCCTTACAGCAACAACACCGTCCAGTTCCTCTCCACAACGTCCAGCAACTCAACACCGTCCAGCAAAGCAACACCAAGCAAAGCTTTCACTCGGACTTTTGTGTACGAAGAGCACCTTTTCCACTCGGATTATTTCCCACTGTGGGTGGATACCGACTGATCCACTAAATCCAAGTCAGAAGGAGAAAACCGACCCATAATTCCACCGATTGCCCATACTGACTTGGATTTCCACTATCCAAGTGGATCCTTGACTTGTGGGGGGCGGCTGACAACAAGACAAAGGAGAAACCCACTAGCCGTCGTTCCCTATAGCTGTTTAGGTGCAAGCTGTTCCTCCACCACACCATCTAGGCTGTATCCAAGCTGATCTAGTGGGGCGGCTGACTACAAGACAAAAGAAGAAGCCCCACTAGCCACCGATTATACAACGTCCAAGATATCTATAAATAGAGGGGAGGTCTGAAGCCAAAGATCGTCACTTTGAGCGTCACTTTTAGAATTAGTTCTCTTTCATTTTATACTTTAAATTCTTCCTTTTCTTTTCTTTCTCTTTTTCTTTCCCTTCTCCTTTCCTTTCTTTCGTTTTCTTTCTTTTTATTTTTCCGACCCATTTCTCTTTTATTTTTTTTTCTTTCTTTTATTTTAAGAGTTGTGAATTGTAAAAGTGAGTATTCAAATTTGTAATTGGTGGAGGAATATTGTAACAAGCAAATACAGTGGTAAATTATTCTGAGCTTTTGGAGAAACCCGTAAGTCTTTATTTTTACCATGTCTTGTATATTTTATTTTTCCATCATATATATGAATTTGAATTATTTCATGAGTAGCTAAATTAATTATCTTGGGATAAAGGGGGTGTGATAATATTTTATGATAATATTATTTTAACTTTAAATTAAATAAATTTCTATTTTCCATTTAGTTTAAGAAATGCTCAATGCTCTTAGTAATTCCTAACAAGAACCTAACTGATAAAACTGTATACTTGCGGGTATATTAGTAAGTTTAAGTAATTAATAGAATCGAGAGATTTATTGTTACTAGAAAGTTTTTAAACTAAGCCTAAGGTTTTGAAATACTTTTTGTGACCTCGGTAAAATCGTGAAAGTAATCAAGATTTTTTGGGGAATAAATAAGGGATTTTCACAAAACGATAATGGGCCTTTTCTAAGGATTAAGCAGCGCTTTCCATAGGTTAGGTACATTAATAGGATTCCGAGAGGAACATATTAATTAGCTTAAGGAAAATCCGCCTTGGAAAACTTAATCTGATTCTTATTTATGAAAAGTTAAAATTCATTAACATAAAATAGAGTCTTGATCCCCTGAAATCCCAAGATACTCTCAACTCTGACTTTTAAGTGTCAAGTAAATTTTGTTTCTAAATTTATTTTTAATTTGTGTTTTATTTTACAAAAATAAAAATCAATTGTGTGGATAATTAAATTTCAATATGTTGGTGCTTTGAACACAGTCCCTGTGGAGAACGATAATCTTTTATATTATGTGACATAACCCGTGCGCTTGCGAGCCCTGTCACTTCATGATTCCCTGAAACACTAGGGAGCAATAACAGTATACCTGTGCATAGGGTCGCCCTCCCATTGGGCCTGCCTTTTGGAACCCCTAACATTCCATATAAGCAGTGAATGATATGCCATAGATGCAATGCCAATCAATGCATGCATCCTAAATGCCACTCAATCAATCGTCCATTCACGACTACCACTTAGTGGATTTTAATATTCTCAATCTTCACCAATTCTCGTTGGAACTCATACACATCGGCAGTTAGTGGCAATCACATTTATCAATTCACATATACATAATTGGGATATTTCACATCATTGATTTCAATTCAAAACATGGTCTCAAACAATCATGACATATTTCATCAACATATTCAACATAATATCTGATCCGGTCTCGATACCGGTACCAAAGTACGGATATCACTTCATCCGTTCTGTGTGCAATACTGACTCAGCAAGTAAAACTTCAGACTGATAAGACTGTATAGGCGATCTCCCTATACCGATATGTCCGTGTTAACACCTCACATATCGAATAGAATCTGTTCTCCATATCAGAGACGTAAGGGATAATCGTAAGTGGCTTAGGTAATAGCGCTCATTCCCATTATTAGTGTCCGGGACATTCCCCGAAAGATGCATTCTCTACCTCTTAAGCCACACTTGTCTCCCACATGCATATTATATATATATATTTTCCATACTCTGACAGAACAAGGTGGTTAGTCCACTTTCAATTTACGTGGCTCGAGGAAAGTCAGGTTTTGTCCTCTGGTCAAAGTAGATCCACCATCCTCCACGCTTATCTCATTCTGATACATTTACTGACTTGAGCGTCAGATAATCTTCGTAGGTGACACCACCTTTCGTCCACATCAATACGTAAGGTCGGTGTGAAAGATCTCCAGGACATCAAGATCGGTCTCCTCTCACTGGGATATCAGATAATCATATCGGATATATACAGCACCGGTATATAACCTTAGCCATCTATTGACTCTCGTGGTTCGTCCCATACCGGATCATTGACTCCGGCCCAGACCAGTTCAATATCATATTGATCATCCCAAATACATCTCACATAACATTAATCATTCTAGATGCACTCAAATAATGAAATCATTACATCGTTCACCCAAGCAATCATTAAACACAATCATATATACATATTTTCACATCATCAATGGATGAAATCATGCATTTAGAGTAGTTACCCCCTCCTACCTCAAGAGAAGTAGTAATCAACGCGGTTTGATGATTCCACCTCATCGATGGGGTTATTTCCTACATTACAATATGTCACACAATCAATTTTCTGTTCAGACCACCAAGATTTAAATGTATATTCATTTACTTGGTGTCTATATCACTTTAAATTCTCAAACCTCATTTATTTCATTAATTCTACCATAACCACCACGGTTTAGGTGCCTACATTTATTATTATGCACTTTTAATGTCAAACCCATTAATGGGTTCCCACATTGATGGTTCCTAACAACCATCATCAATTATTAAGCTTCATTAATGGTCATTCACCATTAATAACATCATTTCACCTCACCAATAACAATTATCTAACACAATAAATGCTTCTTCACTCATATTTTGCATTTCCCCCAAATTATAGGGTTAGGGTTTCTCTAAAACCCAACAACACTCATTAAATCACTTTCCCAACATCAAAACCCAAAAACCCATAGTTCATACTCTTGAGAAATAGCAAGAGTTTACCTCAAGAGAAGGAATGAGAGATTTTTCCAAGAGAGGGAAGAGCCACACAAAAATGAGGAGAAATGAGTATAAGACTTCAAACTCCAACCTCTTCCAAGCTTCTTCAAGAATGGAAATAAGAGAGGAGAAGAAAGCCACCACCCTTTTGCTTAGGGTTTTTGAAGAGAAGTAGAAGAGGAAATGAAGGAAAAGAATAGAGAAGAAAAAGAAGTAAGGTGTTTGTTAAGAGGAACTAAGCAGCTGATAGGAATAAGAAGATAAAAATGGGTCATTTGGCTTTACTTTTAATCCCTCATTAAAGACTCATCGTCTTATGACAAATAGGATCTTTGTTTGGGTTAAATAATTTATCTAAAAATTATTCTGAATACATATTTGGATTCCTAATAATATCATTAACAGCCCTGATCAATATCATCCCAATCGGAGATACTTGGTTCGACACCCATATTTCAACCGGGCTCATTTTCAGCTTATCCGGTTCTAATAAATTATAAACAGTTCCCAAAAATATTAATTTATTTATTCCCAATATTTTGGAACATTAAATAACCCAACTATAATCATTTAACATTTATCTCCTTAATTAATCTTTTATTTTAAAATTTAGGGTGTTACAATTCACCCCACCTAAAAAGAAATTTCGTCCCCGAAATTTAACATACCGGATTCGAACACATCAGGATACCGTGCTCTTATATCGTCTTCATGTTCCCATTTGAACGTCTCTATATTTCTATGCTTCCACGCAAATTTCACCAAGGGCACCAATTTGTTCCGTAGCTTCTTCACGGAGCGTTCGACAATACGAACGGAAACAAGAGGAATAGTTAAGTCATCTCGCACATCAACATCATTGTGAACACCTCTTTCAGTCCGACCCAAGTTGAAAGAGTTTTGAGAGGACTGGACTTCATCTTCGAATGATCTACCGAGTAGAATGACTCAGAATGATAAATTCCGAGTGAAAAATGGCTATTTTTGAGTGAAAATGGCTATTTCCGAGTGAAAAATAGCTATTTCCAAGTGCAAAAGCATATATACCGTCCAAGTGCAAAGGAACTAAATTTGCATAAATACCGTCCAAAGGCATATATCCGAGTGGAAGATCCTCGGTTGCAACCACTGAGTCAAAGGGACCAATTATGAATAAATACCGAGTGAAGGATTACCGATTAGAGCAGCAAGTCTGATTTGGGGACAGGTGTCTTTTCCTGGGCACAGAAATTCCAAGTCAATGCTTCAAGAAGTGACAAGATCCGAGCAGAGCACCTCCAATTAAAGAAGTTCCGAGTCAATACTGAAGTAGTAACAAGATCCGAGTGAGTATCCCTCAATTGGAGAGAAATCCGAGTTGTCAAATTGTCAAAATTCAATTTCTGAGTGAGAAGAAGGCCGTTTCTGAGTGGAAATATCCAAGTTTCGAATTTCTGAGCGAGAAGAAGGCCGTTTCCGAGTGAAAAAGTCCAAGTTCCATTCTGATTGGAAGATTAGACCGACTCCCAAGGTCAGTTCCGAGTCAATACTGAAGCAGTAACAAGATCCGAGTGAGTATCCCTCAATTGGAGAGATATCCGAGTCGTCAAATTGTCAAATTGCAATTTCTGAGTGGAAAGAAGTTCATTTCCAAGTGAAAATATCCCAGTTCTAAGTTCTGATTGAAAACAAAGCCAACTCCGAGTGAATGCACCGAGTGGTCATATTTTTAAATTCCATTTCTGATTGCAAATTAAACTAGAGATAAGATCCGAGCAAGACACCTCCGACTGAAGCAAATTCCGAGTGAATGCTTCTTGCATAGACAAAATCCGATCAAAACACTTCTGATACCGAGTGAGTCCTTTCTCAATCCACACCGAGTGATTCGCTCTTAGTCAACACCGAGTGAATCCTTTCACTCAATTTCCGAGCCATTTTTACCCATTTCCGAGTCACTTTCCACCATTTTCGAGCCATTTGTTTACATAATTCCGAGTCACCCTTCTCAGTCATTTTCGAACCATTTTCACCCAATTCCGAGTCAGCCTTTCACCCAATTCCGAGTCAGCCTTTTGCCCATTTCCGAGTCACATTTCACCCATTTCCGAGTCGGTTCCAAGTCATTCTTCACTCGGTTCCGGTTGAATGTTTCAACCAGAGTTGTTTTGCTCGTCCCAGCTCCTCACAGCAACCTCACACCGACCAACAAAGCAAAACCGAGCATATTTTTCACTCGGTTTTTTTTACACATTTTCCACTCGGTCTTGTGCTTAAAAGGCACCTTTTCCACTCGGATTGTTTCCCATTATGGGTGTATACCGACTGAGGCACTAAATCCGAGTCAGAAGCAGAAAACCGACCCCTACTCCCCCTGTTCGCCCGTGCTGACTTGGATTCCACCACCCAAGTGGATCCAGGAATCCTGGAGGTGGCAGACAGGGGGGCGGAAGTGGAGAAATAAAAAATCTCCACCAGCCGCTGTCCCCCACTACCAGGCTGCCTCTACTCAGAGTGGAAGCCTGAGTTGGCCTAGCACTTAGAAACCCCTATAAATGCACAAAGGTTGGGAATTTTGAAGGCCCGAAGCATTCATTGGGAGAAGAAACTCTGTCCCTTTCTTCACTCACCAACACCCTTCCCTCTCCTCACCAACACCGTCCTTCTCTTCACTCACCAGCACCCTTCCCTCTCCTCACCAACACCGTCCCTCTCTTCACTCGGTACAGCCCCTCTCCATACTGTCCAGCACCTTTCTCTCTCCCTCCAACACTGCCCAAGTTCCTCATAAATCCTTCACACCGTCCAACATATCATCCCTTCACACCTGACTGTTCAGCATCCTGTTCTCTCATCACACCGGAGTCCAGCTCTCCTGCTCCATCACTCGGTCTCCCAACTTTCACTCGGTATTTTCATTTTCACTCGATATTCTATTTTTCACTCGGTATTTTCATTTTTCACTCGGTAATTTCATTTTTTACTCGGTATTTTCATTTTTCACTCGGTTTTCTATTTTTACTCGGTTTTTTCCATTTTTACTCGGTTTTTTTCATTTTTATGATTTTTTTTTCATTTTTCCACTTAAATAAATTTCTGTTATTTTCTTTTCTTTTCTTTTTACCCCTTCCTAGGTTCGTAATAAATAAATAACAAAAAAAAACAAGTGTTTCCACGTTCAGACTAGCCCAAAAAAAAAATCATCCACCATTAATCTTTTAGCCTCTTCCTAAAAAAAAACATTACCAAAGAACTTCGTAACCCTGATTTCTTGGTAACTCAAGAATACGTAGGAGCAGGACTTTAAATCCTGTCGGGCCCAATCTTTTTTTATCCCCACCTTTCCCATTTCGTTCCTATTTTATTTTCTTTACGTTTTCTTTGTAACCGCTCTTTCTCAATCCCATAAAAATCAATTTAGACATGACGTCTTGTTGATTTTCCCATAAGGAACGAGATACTTGGGACGAGACGTCCCGCTTATCCCCTTCCCAATCTCTGACCCCGTGTCTTGATTAAATTCCATGAAAATCAATTTAGACGCGACGTCTTGTTGATTTTCCCATAAGGAATGAGATACTTGGGACGAGACATCCCGCTTATCCCCTTCCCAATCTCTGACCCCGTGTCTTGATTAAATTCCATGAAAATCAATTTAGACGTGACGTCTTGTTGATTTTCCCATAAGGAACAGGATACTTGGGACGAGACGTCCCGTTTATCCCCTTCCCGTTTCTAACCTCGTATGTGATTAAAGGATGACTAATTTAGACGCGATGTCTTGTTAGCATCCCTCCCTTTCTCTGTTTTTTAAATCAAAGCCGAGGTTAATTTGGACGTGACGTCCTGTTGACCTACACTCTATGTTTGTTCAGTTTGTTCCTTCCATTTCCTTCTGTTTTTACACAAAGTACAACAATAAAAGGGAAGAAATAAAACATCTTTTGTAAGGTTATTTATGTTGCGCGTTTTCAATCTTGGTACTATTTTTGACAGGCGATGTAGGGTGCTAATACCTTCCCTACTCGTAACCGACTCCTGAACTTGAATCTCATTTTTAAACCAGTGCTTTACTGAACTTAGTTTTTTCCAATGTTTTTCCTATGGATAAAAACGTTGGTGGCGACTCCCTGTTTTTCTTTTCGGAACAAAAATCATCTTGAGGGTCGACTGCGCCGTCGTGATCCAGGTTGCGACAGATGGCGACTCCACTGGGGACACTTAAGAGAGTCAGGCCAGTTTGATTAAAAGCGCATGTTTTTTTTTATATAGCCTTTGTTAGTTTGGATTTCTTCCCCTTGTTTATTTTTTGTTGATTGTTGTGAATGTTTGTTCTTGTTTTAATTGTATCTTATTATTTGTTTCATTGTCTATGTTTGCATGTTTGTTGAACCCTAGGGTAGAGGACTATGTTACTTTTCTACAATCATTGAACCCGAGGGTAGACGACTGTGTATATTTGTTCCGTGTTTGTTCTTTGTGCAGAATGGGGTAAGGTAAAAGGTATTGAATGCCCTTCCACACACTACACTCACAATTACTTGCACACACTTATGAGTGGCGCCCTATACCCGGGCCCCAAATGAAGCTTAAGTTAGGAGGGGTTGGTAACGGAATCGTATGGGATGTACTTCCCATCCGGTGTTCGTGAGAACCCCAACCAGAGTTTGACCTCTCGTGATATACGCACCTAGTGGATTCCCCACTATTTACGTCCCTGTCTTGGGTAGGATCTTGGCTCTGGTGACCTTCTAGATGTCTAGTGGAAGCCACCCAGTGTGGAGAGTCACTTTTAGACAAGCCATAGGGCCTAGAAAAGACTTTCAACAAAACCCGACCTAGGCTACAAAAGGGCAATCTTTACTTTACCTTATGTCATTTTCGCTTCCCTTTTATTCAAAAAAAATGAATTATCTACCACCCCCAGGTTTGCTTAATTTTTGAAGTAATGACTCATTTTGAAACACATAGTATTCTTCGGGTGAGTAGATAATCCTCTTTTTGACCATGTACCTCTGAGTTCCTAATCGTGAGTTTTCCTAATCGTCGAAACGAAAAAACAAAATGATTTTTTGTGTCCCTTTAATTGGGACATCAATGACGATTAAGAAAACATATGACTTTTGACAGTTTGGGCTTACATGAGTCTTGGAAATCGATGTTTCCCAAAAAAACAAAAAATATTTCACTTTACATCAGATCCTTGGGGAAACATGGATTTCGAAATGCAATAATAGCTGATTCTTTTCTTTGTCTTGATGTTCGCAAGGAACGATTCCGAATTTGACAGTATTTCTGAGTCAGTATGGAAGTTAACATGGGACACGGTAATTGTGATATGGAGATGACTGAATTAAAGAAGTTATTGCACCTCAAGGCTAGAAAGGTCGATACTGATAGTCTACAGGCACTAGGGTGGAAATTGAGTTTGACTCAAAGAATGACTTTCACAAGGAAATATGGGAAGATCCTGAAACTTTTAGAAGTGGAAGTCCAAACTGAAGCAATTACGACTCTGGCTCAATTCTATGACCCACCCCTCTGCTGCTTTACTTTCCAAGACTTTCAGCTGGCACCTTCCATAGAAGAGTTTGAACAAATATTAGGGATGCCAGTGGAGGGACAGATTCCTTATCGCCACCTGGATCATCTTGCATCAGTCGCTTCTGTCGCGCGCATTTTGAAGGCCCATCCTGAAATGTTAAGAAATGCATAAATGAATAGAAATCAAGTTCCCGGGTTCACCAGAGAATTTCTTGAGAAGCACATGCAGATCTTGGCTGATAAAGAGGAATGAGAGGCTTTCATGGATACTTTAGCCCTCACTATTTATGGGGTTGTCTTGTTCCTAAATTTAGACAATTATATAGATTATGACGCTGTTGCTGTCTTCTTGGCTTCTAAGCACCAACTCGAGAATCCTGTCACAGTCGTGTTGGCCAATGTGTATTGCACCATGGATTTCTGCCACACACAAGGAGGAAAGAGGATCATTTGTTGTTTG
The DNA here is from genome assembly GCA_037962975.1 of Clitoria ternatea. Taxonomy (NCBI): domain Eukaryota; kingdom Viridiplantae; phylum Streptophyta; class Magnoliopsida; order Fabales; family Fabaceae; genus Clitoria; species Clitoria ternatea. The sequence goes on from CM075669.1 coordinate 188,575,304, forward strand.
CCTGTTTTGTATGTGTGGCTCACATCTCATGCATTCCATCAGATATGTAAAGCCGAGTGCCCAGTTTCTGATCTGAAATTATGTCAGCTGGCCGTGAAAAGTGGGCGTGAATGGGCTAATCACCTAATAAGCCTTACATCTGAAAAGGTCATGTGGTACCCTCAAAGGCTAGTGGTTGAGTCGGTCATTTACAGCTATGGAGATTACCCAAATGTTCCTCTTATGGGCACACAGGGCTGCATCAACTACAACCTTGTTATTGCGAAGCGTCAGTTAGCTTATCCTCTACTCGGGCCACCGAACGAAGAACTGCTCACTCCTTTTGTTGTGTACTATACGAAAGGGAATTACGCATCTGTTGTTCGGGATATAGCCAATGCCTGGAAGAAGATCCATAGAATGGGAAGAGAATTGGGAGCACGAAGCCATGCTGCAGGGGCTGAATACCTTGACTGGGTCCTAAATAGGGTTTCTATTATGAAATTACCCTTCAGAAGTCCTTCCTACCAATCTTTGAATGATTTCCCCCCGCCACCCATCATGGAGGACAAGGCCACCATGGCTATGAAGGCACAAATAGAAGAGTTGACCGTGAAGAACCAAAAGCTAGAAGAAGACCTTTTGAAATGTCAACAAGAGTGTGCCTTTCAGAAGAGGGAGAATTCCGAAGGGAAGCATACTATGGATGAAATGCGGAAAAAGAGGAAGATTGACGAAGACTACTGGGTAAAACAAGACCAATGCTTTTGTGCAGCCAATTCACAATTGAAGATGAAAGGCCAACAGAGTGACGCCTTATTGGCCGAAAAACAAGTCTTGAAAAACATGCTGGCACAATCCAAAGAGAAAGAAAAGGAGACCTTAGTACAGAAAGAGATGTTACAAACCCAGGTCCACAAATTGGAACTACAACTTGAGGAAGTAATAAATGCCTGTGAACAAGAGGTAAACACAGAACATAAAAAAGCCCTTGATGCTGAACGACGTTGCCAGGAGACTACACAGGCTCTGAGGGTAGAGTTGCCTAAAGTGACGAAATCATTCATTCATGGATGGATCGTTTCGCTAAATTGGCTTACCTAGCCAATGGAGTCCTGGAAGATTTTCCCTCAATGCTGAAGCGAGCCAAAGGCATGATCAATCCCCTATCCACTCCCAAAGAGATATCATCATTTCTGAGCTATTGCCAGGAAAGACTTTGTAAAATGAAGGCCATGATTGCCCGAGCCAAAAGTGGTTAAAGTTTTTGTAATCCGAATCTTTCTAGCAACATTGTATCATTTGGAAGAATAAAATAATGAAGCTCTTTTCATCCCCATAGTTGTCTCATGTTAATTTCTGATCTACTGCTATACTTAGTACTTTGAACTCGACGTTCTGGGAAAAGTTAAGAAATACATGTCAAGTTCGGAATTGCACTCCGCATACACCCATCTATTTTTGTTTTACCATCTTTAACCGTTTCCTTTATTTTTCTAACAATTTGTTGTGATTCTTTAGAAACCACGGGTAAACACCCCTACGCGACCAGGCTCAAGAAGAAACTCATGGCCGATATGGAACAAGAGAATGAGAACTTGAGAGCTGAGGTTAATCAGTTGAAAGAGCAAATGGCTGAAATGGCCAAGCTCCTAGAAAGGAGAGTCACAGAAAGGGATTCTTTAGTGGAAGTTGAAGATGCCGGGCAGCAACCTCCTACTCCCCGTCACACGCAGGGTCATGCTGGAGGACCAAGCTCAAATCCTGCAAGGCCTACCGTTACAGTTCGCCTTGGTAAGTTGGACACTGCCAATGCTCAACAACACACTTTTGTTGACGCAGAAGGGAATGTCATACCCTTTCTGCAGTATGGGTTACCTCCAGGCTATGTCCCACCACTTCAAGAGGAACCGGATTATCAAGAAATGATCCTTCGTACAGCTCAACCAAGCGTTCCACTTGTCCGGAATCCTCAAATGATTCCGGTCCATACACAAGCTGCGCAGCCACAAGCCACGCAACCACAAGTTTCTCGAGCAACAGTCGGGCCCTACGCCTCAATGCCAAATGTAAGCCCGGCATATGACGACCAGCCAATCAGGAGTACTAGTCATTATGTTGTTACAGGTCCAAGTGCTGCCGTTGCCGCCACCCAGGAGGGGAGGTTAGAGTTCCTAGAAAGGCGTTTAAGAGAAATGGAAGGAATGAACCGGTTTGGATTGGGTAGTGCCGCACAACTCTGTCTGATCCTTGACGTTGTTATTCCTCCCAAATTCAAGATGCTTAAATTTGACAAGTACCGGGGACTAACCTATCCGAAGAACCATCTGACCATGTACTGCCGAAAGATGGCTTCACACGCCTCCAATGACCCCCTGCTCATTCATTGTTTCCAAGATAGTCTGGCCGGAGCACCCCTAACTTGGTACAATCATCTTGAACGATCTCGTATACGTTGTTGGGAGGATCTGGCGGATGCTTTCATGCAACAGTATAAGTATAATTTAGACATGGCTCCAGATAGAGTACAGTTACAGAACATGTCTAAAAAAGACAACGAGACGTTTAAAGAATACACCCAACGGTGGCGTGAGGTGGCGGCTCAGGTTGACCCCCCTTTATCAGAAAAGAAGGTGATTTCGACATTCATTGACACACTCCAGTCACCATTCTATGATAAGATGATTGGAAGCATCTCATCTCATTTCTCCGACATCGTCACTATCGGGGAAAGAATAGAGAATGGCCTACGGACTGGGAAAATTATTCGAGGTCCATCCGGGGTTAGTGCAGCAAGAAAACCTTCCTTGGGAGAAGGGAAGAGAAGAGAAGGGGAGACCAACTTAGTCTCCCATAACCTAGGGAGGAACCAGCCCAGACCACCTACCCCTGTCATCTTTCCGTCAGCATATCATAATGCACCACACCCATATGTGGCTGCAATCCCAAATCCAAACCCGCCTCATTTCCGCCCGCCTGTTATGCGACCACCTATACCACCGCAAGTACCTTACCAAACACCATAAATGAACCCGCCAAATCCAAATCCAAGGAGGCAAAACAATGACCGTGCCCAACCACAATTTGACCCGATTCCCATGACTTACACCGAGCTCCTCCCCTACCTCATTGAAAACACAATGGTAGTGCCATGCCCTCTAAAGACGCTTCAGCCACCATATCCTAGAGGGTATGACCCGAATGCACGGTGTGATTACCATGCTGGCGCACCGGGGCATTCTACCGAGAACTGCCTGGCACTAAAGTTTAAGGTAAGAGACTTAATTCGGGCTGACTGGATAAGATTTAAAGAGGGGAGCCCGAGTGTAACGACCAATCCTCTTCCCAACCATAAAGGACCAGGTATCAATGCTATAGGGGAGGATAAGGAACGCGTTTCCAAGATCGAGGACATCCAAATGCCGTTGGAAATGATTCACTCCCATTTGCTTAAAGTGGGATTAATAGAAGAATCATGGGATGAAGAGTGCAATGACCTCCAGTCTGCAAAAGGAAGGGACTTCCAGGAAACCCTCCAAGGACTCATGGACGCTCGAGTCATGGAGGTTTGCAGACGCCGTGAAGGCCGAGTGAATATGATACAGGAGCAAGGTAGGGCACGAGTCCCGAAACCCCTTGTTATATTCTATAACAAGAATACACCAGCCGCTTCGGCTCCTGCCAAAACAGTCATTACGGTAAGAGCACCAACCCCATTCCCCTTCAAGGATTCCCATGCTGTGCCATAGAGGTATGATACGGAGGTGGTCGTCACCAATTCGGGGGCGGTCGACTCCACGCCATCCTCTTCCATTACAAATATCGCCGGGGTTAGGAGAATGACCCGGAGTAGAAGGGTATATACGCCGCCTGAGCCTAAGCAAGATAAAACCACCGGAGAGGTAAAAGCCGGGAAAGAAGTAATCGCTAATGAGACAAAGAGGGCTGTGACTGAGGAAGAAGCCCAGGAATTTCTCAAGTTTATCCGCCACAGCGAGTACCAGGTACTGGACCAGTTGAATTATACCCCAGCAAAGATATCCTTGTTGTCCCTGTTGATGAGTTCAAAACCACATCGGGACATATTAATGAAAGTTCTGAACGAGGCCCATGTTAAGCATGACTTATCCGTTGACCAGTTCGGGGGCATAGTCGGGCATTTTGTTGCCAACAATTACTTGACCTTTACGAATGAGGAAGAACCCACTGAAGGAAGAGGGCATAACAAAGCCCTCTATATTTTTGTAAGGTGTCAGGATTACATCCTGGAAAAAGTACTTGTTGACAATGGGTCGTCTCTGAATGTAATGCCGAAATCCACACTGGAAAAATTGCCTTTTGATGGAACGCATATGAGACCAAGCTCCATGGTGGTTCGAGCTTTCGATGGGACTCGTTGGGAAGTCATGGGGGAAATTGAGTTGCCTATACAAGTTGGGCCCTGTACCTTCCAAGTGCTCTTCCAAGTGATGGATATCGTGCCCGCCTACAGCTGTTTGTTAGGGCGGCCATGGATTCACTCGGCCGGGGTGGTCCCCTCCACACCGCATCAAAAATTGAAATTCATTGTCGATAACAAGTTAGTGATTATTTCTGGGGAAGAGGACCTCCTGGTTAGCAAACCCATCTCTACTCCATACATTGAGGCTGCCGAGGAAGCCCTCGAAACGTCGTTCCAAGCCTTGGAGATTGCCAATGCAACAAGCATTGTAAAGGTGTCTTTCCCCAATGTGCCTCTAATGGTGGCATTGAACATGTTGCGGAAGGGGTACCAGCCAGGAAAAGGATTAGGGCGGGGATTGGAAGGTAGAACCCAGCCCGTGCGCCTCCCGAAAAATAAGAATAGATATGGCCTGGGGTACAAACCCACTGCGGTAGATAGACGAAGGGTCGAAGAAGAGAAAAGGGGAAGGATGGTGGCCCGCCTCACTGGACAAGAATTCGACACCGTGAGAATCCCTGTCTGCGACCTCTATCAGAGCTTCAGGAGCGCTGGAATGATATACCCGGATCAGGTCGCCATGGTTGAAAGTAAGCCTAACCACAACGTGGAGTTAGTATATGCTTGCCGCCCGGATCAAGAACTGAGCAATTGGGAAGTCATGGAGCTCCCTACAACCATTAACATTTTGTCAGAGTAATCACTGTTATTTCATAACTTGGCGGTCCCCTTGCTATGCCCAAGGCTTCGGGACCCATTTTTGTAATAAGGGCAAAAACTTGTTTATTTTTTAAAAAATTAATGAATACATTCCAGTCTCATTACCTTATCTTTGTGCAACCTCTGTCTCTTAAACCTCCTATTTGCTTGTTTCTTTTTTTATTTGTTATAACATAACCCAAATACAGATCCAAAAATGATCTCCTTGAGAGCAATGAGAACTTGGTTTTGTTTCATGACTCTGATTATCCAAATGATTGCGCCTATGAGGAAAGTGAGGAAGACTTTGGACCCTCACCTGAATTGACAAGATTGTTAGAACAAGAGGATAAAGAGATACGGCCTTATCAGGAGGAAATCAAAACCATTAACCTGGGGAATGAAAGGGAGGACAAAATGGTCAAGATAGGCACCTACCTAAGCAAAGGCCGACAAGATGAACTGATCAAACTACTCCGGGAATTTCGGGATGTGTTTGCTTGGTCAAGATATGCCAGGATTGGATAACAGCATAGTGGAACATAAGTTGCCTCTGAAACCTGAATGTCCACCAATCAAGCAAAAGCTGCGGAGAATGAAACCCGAAATGCTTCTCAAAATCAAGGAAGAGGTCAAGAAACAATTTGAGGCCGGCTTTTTAGCCGTGGCCAAGTATCCGCAATGGATAGCCAATATAGTCCCAGTCCCGAAAAAGGATAGAAAAGTGCGGATGTGTGTGGACTATCGAGATCTAAACAGAGCCAGCCCTAAGGACAATTTTCCTCTACCGCATATTGACATTTTGGTTGATAACACAGCCCAACACTCCATATTCTCATTCATGGATGGTTTCTCTGGGTACAATCAAATTAAAATGGCGCCAGAAGACATGGAAAAAACCATGTTCGTCACTCTGTGGGGTACTTTCTGTTACAAAGTAATGTCCTTTGGTTTGAAAAACATTGGGGCAACCTATCAAAGAGCAATGGTCACTTTATTCCATGATATGATGCATAAAGAGATAGAGGTCTAAGGGGATGATATCATTGCAAAATCTAGAACTGCGGAAGATTGTGTCCGTGACCTAAGGAAGCTGTTTGAGCGGTTGAGGAAGTTTAAGCTCAGATTGAACCCTGCCAAGTGCACGTTTGGTGCGAGGTCAGGCAAACTGTTGGGTTTCATTGTAAGCAAGAAAGGAATTGAAGTAGATCCCGACAAAGTCAAGGCGATCCTAGAAATGCCACCTCCTTGTACAGAAAAAGAAGTCAGAGGATTCTTGGGAAGGTTAAACTACATTGCTCGGTTTATCTCGCAATTGACATCAACCTGCGAACCGATCTTCAAGCTACTCCGCAAGAACCAACCAGGACAATGGAATGAGGACTGCCAAACATCCTTTGAGAAAATTAAGCAGTACCTGGGAGAACCGCCGATATTGGTACCTCCAACCCCTGGGAGGCCACTGATCTTATATCTGACGGTACTGAATGAATCCATGGGCTGCGTGTTAGGTCAGCATGATGAAACTGGGAGGAAGGAACGTGCTATCTACTACTTAAGCAAGAAGTTCACTGATTGCGAGATACGATACTCTGCTTTAGAATAAACTTGTTGCACATTAGCGTAGGTCGCAAAGCGCTTGAGGTAGTATATGTTGAGTCACACTACCTGGTTAGTTTCCAAGATGGATCCCATTAAGTACATCTTCGAAAGGCTAGCTCTGACTGGAAGGATTGCTCGATGGAAAGTGCTGTTAACCGAGTATGACATAACATATGTTACTCAAAAAGCTGTAAAGGGGAGTGCTTTGGCCGACTACTTAGCTCATCAACCTATAAGCGACTACCAACCAACGGCATTCGACTTCCCAGATAAGGATATCCTTGCATTATCGGATGAAGAAGGCGGCAGTAAGGATAAGTGGATTTTGAGATTCGATGGAGCTTCTAACACTTTGGGACACGGAATCAGAGCCATTTTGATTTCAGGGAGTTCATCCCTGTCTGTGCCCGGCTATGTTTCGATTGTACCAACAATGTCGCTGAGTATGAGGCATGTTTTCTAGGAATCCAAGCAGCACTAAAGGCGAAAGTTAAGTCGTTAGAAGTCTACGGAGACTCTGCTTTGGTTATCCACCAATTGAAAGGTGAATGGGAAACTAGGGACAACAAGTTGGTTCCCTATCACTCCCATATCAAAGAAATGATCAAGGACTTTGATCAGATCTCCTTTCACCATGTTCTTCAGGAAAACAACCAGATGGCTGACGCTTTAGCCACTCTCGCTTCAATGTTCAAAGTGAGTAACGATTGTGATATGCCTCTCATCGAGATAGAGAACCATTGTGAGCCCGCGTACTGCCAAATGGTTGAAGTAGAACCAGATGGCAGACCTTAGTACCACGACATTAAGAGGTATATCCAGAATCAAGAATATCCCAACGGTGCTACAGAGAATGATAAGAGAACTCTACGACGGCTCGCCATGGGTTTCTTCTTGAATGGCGATATGCTTTACAAAAGGAACCATGACTCTGTTCTCCTTCGTTGTGTTGATATCACTGAAGCGAACAAAATCATGAGAGATATTCACGAAGGCTCTTTTGGGACCCACTCTAATGGGCACTCCATGTCAAGAAAGATCTTAAGGGCTGGTTATTACTGGATGACCATGGAAACAGACTGCTTTGCCTATGTTTGGAGATGTCATAAGTGTCAAATATATGCTGATCATATTCACGCACCCCCGTTGTCTCTAAATATTTTGTCGGCACCATGGCCTTTCTCGATGTGGGGGATGGACGTCATTGGTCCCATTGAACCAAAGGCTTCGAACGGTCATCGCTTCATTCTGGTCGCCATCGATTATTTCACAAAGTGGGTAGAGGCCGCTTCGTATACCAATGTGACAAAGAATGTCGTCGTTAAGTTCATTAAACGAGAATTGATATGTCGGTACGGTCTACCGAGCCAAATCATCACAGACAATGGTACAAATCTAAACAATAAAATGATGAAGGAGCTTTGCGAGAGCTTTAAAATCTCCCACCATAACTCCTCTCTGTACCGCCCAAAAATGAATGGAGCGGTCGAGGCAGCTAACAAAAACATCAAAAAGATAGTGCAAAAGATGGTGGTAACCTACAAAGACTGGAATAAAATGCTCCTTTTTGCTCTACACGGGTATCGTACCTCAGTCTGAACCTCGACTGGGGCAACCCCCTTCTCTTTGGTTTATGGCATGGAAGCAATCATGCCTTTCGAAGTGGAGATCCCTTCCCTCCGAGTACTCATGGAAGCCAAACTGGTTGAAGCTGAATGGATCCAGGCTCGACATGACCAACTGAATTTGATTGATGGTAAAAGACTGACTGCCCTCTGTCATGGTCACTTATATCAAAGGCGTATGAAACGAGCATTTGAAAAGAAGGTACGACCCGGACAATTCCAAGAAGGAGATTTGGTGCTCAAAAAGGTTTTGCCGATTCAAAAAGACAGCTGTGGCAAATGGATTCTTAATTACAAGGGGAGTTACGTCGTGAAGAAAGCTTTTTCCGGAGGTGCTCGCATACTCACCAACATGGATGGGGAAGATTTACCGATTCCTATAAACGCAGATACAGTGAAAAGATACTATGCGTAAAAAAAACAAAAAAACAAAAAAACAAAAAAAACAAAAAAACAAAAAACAAAAAAAAGAAAAAAAAGAAAAAGAAAGAAAAAAAAAATCACTAGGTTGAAAACCTGAAAAGGCGGCCTAGGCAAAGTTAGAGCGATTGGTTGGGCCGAAAACCTAGGAGGGCGGCTCAGACAAATTCACCGCCTGTAGATTCAACACTGCAATGACAACTTTTCGACAAGGAGGTCAGTTAAGAGCGTTGAAGCCATTGTCAAACCATGTCCTCGGAAGCAAAATCAGAGGATAACCAGAAATCACGAGAAAAACCCAGAATCTCACCACTCTCAGGAAATCAATGGAGGATCTAAAAGGCCTTCCTTTTTACCTTTACCATCAGTTCTTGGCACCTTGTCATATCATATCTTTTGTATTGTTCTCATCACCTGCACATACTTGATGATCATAAATAAAATGTTTCCTTTTTCTTACATGTGTTCACAATTTAAAATGAATGAACAAGTTTTTACCTTAAAGAAAATTTTTAAATTTTGAAAATGACAAAAACACGAAGTTATGGGGAACAAAGTGTATACCATTACCGGATCTTACCTCAGACAAGCACAACCAACTCTGCTAGGCAACCTCAATGAAGCCAGGAGTAAAAGTTATTTTGGCCATGAGTTAATTCAAAAGCCAGTCACCAAGGGAACTCACCTGTAAGTCTTAATTTATCTCACGTTTCTCTGTTAAGGGAGGGCCAGGACCTATGACCCTAAGACATTTAGTTGCCCAAATTTTTTCCCAGCAGAGGAACCCCGACTGGGAGTTCCTCCCAAGGAGAACCACAAAATGGACTCAGCTCTCCTAACTAGAGCACTTCCTAATCCAATTTGGGAAAGTTAGTTATCCGATAGAACCACAGTGATCAAAGGCTAGCCATGCCTTCCTTCCCCAATAGGAAAACACTTTCCCAACATTAAAATGTCCCAAGCCGGGACATCCCCCCAGATTTTTCACCTCCGGCAGGCCTGCCATGCATTCCCCAATGAATCCCTATACACTTTTCTCAATCATTACAAGCAGACCCCCCGGATATCCCCAGTGGACCCTAAATTTCTCTTTCCAATCAAAGGACAATATCCCAAATCACCAAATACTCCCCCCGGTGGAACCATGAAGGTTACCCATGAAGGTTACCGGACAGATGCTAACCAAATCCTTCCCCAGTGGAACTACACTTCCCAAACAATTCAAACTGGGGCATCACCCCAGATCCATTCTCTTTCAGTCAAGGAGATTCTTTCAAATCTCGTCAAACTGGGGCATCACCCCAGGTTTATTCTCTTCCAGTCAAGGGGCAGTTCCCCAAGATTCTTTCAAATCTCGTCAAACAGGGGCATCACCCCAGGTTTATTCTCTTCCAGTCAAGGGGAAATTCCCCAAGTTTCTTTCAAGTCCCTTCAAACTGGGGCATCACCCCAGGTTTATTCTCTTCCAGTCAAGGGGCAGTTCCCCAAGATTCTTTCAAATCTCGTCAAAGTAGGGCATCACCCCAGGTTTATTCTCTTCCAGTCAAGGGGCAGTTCCGCAAGTTTCTTTTAAGTCTTGTCAAACTGAGGCATCACCCCAGGTTTATTCTCTTCTAGTCAAGGGGCAGTTCCCCAAGATTCTTTCAAATCTCGTCAAACTGGGGCATCACCCCAGGTTTATTCTCTTCAAGTCAAGGGGCAATTCCCCAAGTTTCTTTCAAGTCTCGTCAAACTGGGGCATCACCCCAGGTTTATTCTCTTCCAGTCAAGGGGCAATTCCCTAAGTTTCTTTGAAGTCTCGTCAAACTGGGGCATCACCCCAGGTTTATTCTCTTCCAGTCAAGGGGCAGTTCCCCAAGTTTCTTTCAAGTATCGTCAAACTGGGGCATCACACTAGGTTTTATTCTCTTTCAGTTAAGGGGCGGTTCCTCAAGATTCTTTCAAATCTCGTCAAACTGGGGCATCACCCCAGGTTTATTCTCTTTTAGTCAAGGGGCAGTTCCCCAAGATTCTTTCAAATCTCGTCAAACTAGGGCATCATCCTAGGTTTATTCTCTTTCAGTCAAGGGGCAGTTCCCCAAGATTCCTTCAAACCATCTCAGACTGGGGCATCACCCCAGATCTATTCTCTTTCAGTCAAGGGGCAGTTCCCCAAGATTCCTTCAAATCATGTCAGACTGGGGCATCACCCCAGGTTTATCCTCTTTCAGTCAAGGGGCAGTTCCCCAAGAGCCCTCAGCCATGTCAACCGAGGGTCAACTTCAATCTTTACATTTCTTATCAACCGAGGGTCAACCCCAATCTTTACATTTCCTGTCAACCGAGGGTCAACCCCAATCTTTACATTTCCTGTCAACCGAGGGTCAACCCCAATCTTTACATTTCCTGTCAACCGAGGGTCAACCCCAATCCTTTACATTTCCTGTCAACCGAGGGTCAACCCCAATCTTTACATTTCCTGTCAACAGTGAGTTAATTCAGACGAGACGTCTTGTTAGCTCCCCCCGATTTCCTGTCAACTGAGGGTCAACCCCAATCTTTACATTTCCTGTCAACAGTGAGTTAATTCGGACGAGACGTCCTGTTAGCTCCCCCCAAATTTCCTGTCAACCGAGGGTCAACCCCAATCTTTACATTTCCTATCAACAGTGAGTTAATTCGGACGAGACGTCTTGTTAGCTCCCCCCGATTTCTTGTCGACCGAGGGTCAACCCCAATCTTTACATTTCCTGTCAACAGTGAGTTAATTCGGACGAGACGTCCTGTTAGCTCCCTTTAATTTCCTGTCAACCGAGGGTCAACCCCAATCTTTACATTTCTTGTCAACAGTGAGTTAATTCGGACGAGACGTCCTGTTAGCCCCCCTGATTTCCTGTCAACCGAGGATCAACCCCAATCTTTACATTTCCTGTCTACCGGGGAGCAACCCCAATCCTCTCACCTCCTGTTAACTGGAAGACAATCCTTTCCGGTCGATTCAGAATTCAAAAATAAAAAAAAACAAAACAAAACAAAATAAAACAAAAATAATAATAATAAAAAATAATAAAAAATAATAATAATAAAAATGCTCGTCTCTAAAGAAGAGAGGGCCACACCTACTCGTGATTGCCGACACCGTCAAGCACCATACCTATCGAGAGGTCCCATCTGGTCCCTATGTGAACACCTCTTTTGGTCCGGTCCAAGTGGAAAGAATCTTCTTTTATACTGCATTCCAACTTAGAATGATCAAATCCGAGTAGAATGACTCAAAAATGATCAGATTCGAGCAAGATGACTCTGATGGAAGCATTTTCGAGTGGAATATAGACCTGTTAAAGGCAAATCCGAGCAAGATGGCTCTGATGGAAGCATTTTCGAGTGGAATATTGACCTGTTGGAGGCAAATCCGAGTGAAATGACTCAGATTGGAGGCAAATCCAAGTGAAATGACTCAGATTGGAGCAAATCCGAATGAAATGACTCAGATTGGAGCATTGCCGAGTGGAGTATGTCCTTGTTGAAGAGAAATCCAAGTGGAATGACTCAAAGATGATCAAATCCGAGTCATAATGAAGCATTTCCGAGTGGAATAGGCTCCTGTTAGGGAATCCGAGCGGAATGACCCATAAATGATCCAATCCGAGTAGAACTACTCAGAATGAGTCATTTCCGAGTGAAATACTATTGCTGATTGAAGTGAATCCGAGTGGGAGCTTTCTGAATGTGAGAAATCCGATTGAAGTAAATCTGATTGAGGAGTGTGTTTTTTTGGGCAGAACTGAGTCTGAATAACCAAGTCCGAGTGAGCACATTCGAGGGTCAGATATTGAATGGAGCTCTCCTGACTGAAGTCAAAAAGACCGTGTAACATCCCAGTTTTGAAGTTAGATACCGAATAAAAATTTAATAATAAGAAAATTGAAAGTAAAGAATTAGTTAGTCATAATCAGTATAGCCTGAGAGTTAATGATAAGATTAATGGGCTTAATTAATGGGACGTGGCTGTCTGTGATAGGTGGAAGGTGTGAGTGGACTGCGACTCACACTTTCCCATCCCACTCCTTTCCCTCGCATGCGTATATAGGTGCGTATTCAGTATCACCGTGGGTGCAAGAACAACTTCTTCCACTACTCCACTTTCTCTCTTTTCTTCTTCGTCTCCATCTTCCTCCGTTTCCCCTATTCCTGTTCGTCACGACGACAGTGCGGGAAGAAGGTCAGAGCCTCGTCGGGTGAAGGGCGATCGTTGGAGTAGAGAAAGAACGACACCTCAACTCCGGACCAAGTGTAGAGTACGACGGAGTGAAGGAAGGCTGAACGAATCAGTAGAAGGGCGTCAGATTCAACATCGAAGAGCAGAAGAGCTTCTTGGAGTCCCTTTCGTAGGTAGGGGGCGCTTGCATGTTAAATGCATGGTCCATGAACGGTACCGGATGAATATTCTGCTTGAGTGTATGTGCATGTGGTTGTGATGATTGGATCCTATGCATGATTGGAGATTCTGAATCCTGTGTGTTTTATAGTGATTGAACCATAAATGCTTGTGATCTAGATGGTGGTAAAGTAGTATGTTAGCATGGATAATAATGAATGATATGCATGAAAGTATGAATGTGTGCTTGATTGACTTGTCAGATGCTATTATTTGATTGCTGATGGTTGATCATATTGGTGTAAATAATAAAGCGAGTAAAGGTTGCATTGAACCTGTTCCCACTCAATGGTTATGAAAGAGATATTGGTGATGTGATGACACTTGTTGGTAGATGCATTTAGCTGCATGTGTAGGAGTGGGGTGACCCGTGGAAGGTCAAGAGCCCCGAGAGAATGACTTCCAGTTACAGACCCCGGCTAGATTCCGAGGGAGCTCGTGGTAGCCGTAGGAGCTAGAGAGGAGTCTCGAGACGCCAATGGGAGGCCGGTACCACGCGGGAAGAGCTGAAGGACGAGGGGCCAAGAGAGGGGAAAACTGTGACTGAAAGTCATCACTCGAGTCGGATCCGCAGTCATGCATGTAAATACGAGGTTGATTAGAGTAGTACGTATAACGTGTGTGGAGTGTTATGAATGATCTTTGAGTGTGGGAAATACCTGTGTGTGTTATATGTGTGTCTTAAATGACACTTTGTCGAGTTTAACTTTAATTAATTAGAAACCAATAGAATGGATGTGAATGTGCATGCTGACAATGATACCGAGTCTTTGATTGTCATTTTACATGAAAAAGCTCACCCCTGCAGTGGCTATACTTTCAGTGAACATCTCTCGGAAAGAAGGATGAAGGAGGACGAGCATAGGACAATGAATCTGAAGTGCTGTTGGAACATATGTCTATATGTGTATATGTGTATATCTGTGTAAATGCTGTGTATAACGTTTTATTAAGCCTTGGCCGGCTCATGTTTTGGTTGTAGTTCTTACGTTAAAATTGACAGCTTGGGTAACAGATTTCATGGTGAAGTTTTGTAATTAAATATGAATGTTTTCGCTTATATAAGCATATGTTGTGTGTTCTTCTATACTGTAAGTGAGGTTGAGCGGGGAGAGGACCGTAGGAGGGCTTCCGAGTGAATGTAGGCATGAAATCCCGAGTGTAGGAAGCCGGTGTGACTATGAGTAAGCAGTGGGGATAAGTGTGGGGTTGAGAGGATGAAATAAAGAGCTTGAATATGCTTCTAACAATGGAGGAACGAAAGACGAGTGAAAACCTCGAGTGATTCCCTGGTGTGAGAGGAGTTCAATTGGAGGTTTAGGGAGGATTGGATCCTAAGTGTAAGGTATTGATATTCCGAGCGAAAGATGTAAAGTCCGAGTGAGTAAGGATCGGTGTCCAGAGTGGTTGGGTTTGGAGAAGCCGAGTGAGACTTAACTTCCCAATTTTCCGAGCGAAGTTCTTCGCTTCAGCGAGCAATATACTCGCTCCAGCGAGTGCGGGCTAGGAAGACTTATGTTGGATTCGCGTGGGCAGAGTCATACCTCACCGAGGTGCTAGAGCGGTTCGCCCAAGCGTGAGGACTCGCGCTGAAGCGAGTAGTTGTCTGAGTGGATGCCGCCCAATTACCCTTCCTCTCCGTTGTGGCGCTAATGCGACCCCAACAACGGTGTTAACCCCAGCTTGGGCGTTGTGTTTGAGTCCGCCCAGGCGTTGCCATACCTAGTTGAGTTGGGCGGAATAAGTTCGGACCCCTCCTTTCCTCCACAATCCACTGCCGCACATGTACATCTCCCTTCTTCTTCCCCTTACCTATTTCCTCCTAGTGATTGACTAGTGTTACTCGTGGAAAAGTTTTCTTTGTGACTTCCCTCCATCCGCTGTTGCATTACCATACCCCGCCCAGGCGGTATCAGACCCCGCCTGAGCGAGCCAGCGATGCCATGTAATCCGCCCTGGCGCTGTTATGTTACACTAAACCAACGGACCGGTTCCAGTCTTAGCCTTCTGTTATTTGCCTTATGCGTGTGGATGATATCTCATTTTCCTTGTTCTCCCTTGCACTCCGCCCCTTTTGTTATCCGGATGCCTCATAGACCATTTGGTTTACTTAATTTCGAAAAAAAAATTTCCCCGTCTTTGGGTTTATTTCATTTTGTTAAATTAGGATGTTACAGACCGACTTCTAGTGTAACTGAGTGGTCAGATTCAGACTGAAAGAAAAGTCTAACTCTAAATCTATCTGAGTGGTCAGATTCTCTCAAGTACCAACTTCTGAGAGGAAAGAAGATCGAGTCCGAGTGAATATTTGCTGAGTGGGCCATTCTACAACCAATTCCGAGTCCTTTTCAGTCAGATTTCCGAGCCAATCTCCACTCATCCTTCAAATCAATCCCGAGCCATCACTCTTCAAACCAATTCTGAGCCACTGATTCTGAGCTATCCTTTTAACCATTACCGAGCCACCATTTTCACCAAATTCTGAGCAACTTTCTCAATCAATTCCGAGTGACATTTTTCAGTCAGCAAGGAGTCTTTTTCAGCCAATGCCAAGTCATCACCCTTCAAACCAATGCTGAGTCATCACCCTTCAAACCAATTCCGAGTCAATCCCTTCAAATTAATCCCGAGCCATCACTCTTCAAACCAATTCCGAGCGCAGAAAGGCTGAGAATGAATATCTGGGCAGACTCTCTCAAGTCCTATATTTCTGAGTAAAAACAACCCCAACACCCGAGTAAACACATCCGAGGGTCAAACGTTGATTGAAACCCTTCTGATTGAAGTATGAGGGATGAGTCCGAGTGAATACAAGACCGACTCTTGAATAAACACATCCGAGGGACGATTATTTAATGAATCTCTCTTGACTAAAGTGAAGAGACCAACTCCGAGCGGTCAGATTCTGACTAAAAAAGGGTTCTGATTTCAGAGAAACCATCCTGATTGGAAAGTGCATAAGAACTGTTGATTGCCGTGTGAAACCATTTCTGATTGAAAAGGCAATTCCATGTGAAACCAGTCGGATTTCCGAATGAATGCTCTCCACTGAATGACTCCCAATTATGAAATCCGAATGGGTTGTAGCTTACCTCCAATCCGGTTGATACACAAATAAATTGCTCCTGAGTCCTGAATCTGACCAAGACTTGTCCAGGAAACAAGTGAAACCATCCGAGTGGAAATATGGCCGACTCCGAATGAATGCCCCTGAAGGATTATTGGAGCTGTTGCAACTTCTGATTGAAAGGAAGGCCGGCTCCGAGTTGAATATTGAGTGAAGCTGACCTTGAATGAAACTTACTGAGACCTGATTGTACACCCAGGGTCCTGTATCCGAGCACAAGTGACGAATCCGAGTGTAGAAGCATTGCCGAGCGAGATTCTTCTGAGTCGTTGAGTCCTCTCAGATTGATTCACACTCGGCAGCTATTAAAAGATTCCTACTCGGTCGGCTACTAAAGGATTCCTACTCGGTCTTTTGTGAAAGGATTCCCACTCGGTCTGTTATAGATTGATTCTCACTCGGACAAGACTGATAGTCATTCCTCCCAGAATTCTATTGGAGAATAGTCATTCCTCTCGAAATTTACTCCCATTGAGGATGAATGCTGACTGAGAGGCTAATCCGAGTTATCCTCTCTAGGATTTCCACCATCCTCTCTCGGATTTCCACATCCTCTCTCGGATTTCCACTATCCTCTCTCGGATTTCCACCATCCTCTCTCGGATTTCCACCAGGCTCCCCCTATTTTCCCGTGCTGACTTGGATTCCACCACCCGAGTGGATCCAGGAATCCTGGAGGTGGCTGGCAGACAGGGGGCGGAAGTGGAGGAATTAAAAATTCCCACCAGCCGTTGTCCCCCACTACCAGGCCTGAGTGGAAGCCTGAGCTGGCCTTCCACTCGGAAAAGCCTATAAATGGACAAGGGCTGAAGCTTTGAGGGAGCTAAGGCATTCATTAAGAGAAAACTCTGCCTGAGTTCACCTTCATTCTCTCTCTCCCTCACACCGTCCAGCCCCTCACAGCAACCAAACACCCTCCAGCTCCCTCTTTAACCCATAACACCGTCCTCATTCTTCACAGCCCTCTCCAACAGCCTCCACACCTCCTTCTCCTCACCTATACCGTACAGCTCCCACATCCACCGTCCTTCAAATCTCACCATCCCTCCTCCTCTCTCTTCATACCACACCGTCTCCTTTCCCTCCAAGAACCTTCAAACTCCTTAACCCCCCACTGCCTTTCTCACTCAGTCGGTCCCTTCCACCTTCAGTCAGTTGCTGACCCACTCTACAGTTTCTTATTCCATCACTCGGTATTCCTCTTTTCACTCGGTACTTTTATTTCTCACTCGGTAATTTCAATTTTCACTCGGTACTTTTATTTCTCACTCGGTAATTTCAATTTTCACTCGGTACTTTTATTTCTCACTCGGTTTTTTTCCATTTTCACTTGGTTTTTCCATTTTCACTCGGTTTTTCCATTTTTTTACTCGGTTTTTCCCTTTTTCTCACTCGGTTTTCTCTTCTCCCACTCAGTTTTCGCTCATTTTTCCCTCTCTTTTCTGAACTCACTGTTTCCCTTTCTCTCTTGTAGCTTCTGTTACCTTCCCTCCTTTGCTTCGTAGTAAAAATATAATAAAAGGAAATAAATGTTTCCTGTGTCTTCTTTCAAATCTAAATAAAATAAAAAAAAAGAAACAAATCATTTTTAGTCAGTGTCGTACGGAAAATACTTCCGTCTACACAACCTCTATAGGATCCGTACACGTGCGAAGAACTTCGTCTTGTATGGGTTCCTCATCAAAATGATACCCACCAACATTTTCCCAATCTTTTCCTAAAAGAAAAAAAAAACACTCAGAACTACGTAACCTTGATTTCTTGATAATTCAAGAATACGTAGGAGCAGGACCTCAACTCCTGTCGGGCCCATCTTTCTTGCTTCTTTTTACTGATTTATTTCTTCACTTTCATGTTTCTTTCATAAGTGTTCTTTTTTTTTTGTCGCTTCCGTGAAAATCAATTTAGACGTGACGTCTTATTGATTTCCCCCTAGTTTTTGTTCGAGCCTCGCCATGATTCATAAGGAAGAGATACTTAGGACGAGACGTCCCGCTTATCTCTTTCCTATCCCTGTCTTTTTTTTATTCGAGGATGTCTAATTTAGGCGTGACGTCTTATTTGCATTCTCTTCCCCTTTCTGTCACATATCGAAGTCGAGTTTAATTCGGATGAAATGTCCCGTTGACCTCGCTTCGATATTCTATGTTTGTACAGTTCTCTACTTCATTCCATCATTTTCAGATAAAAATACAAAAAAAGGGAAGAAACCATGTTTTATTTAAGGCTATTTATATTACGCTTTCAATCTTGGTACTGTTTCTGACAGGCGATGTAGGGTTCTAATACCTTCCCTACTCGTAACCGACTCCCGAACTTGAATCTCATTTTTTAAACCAGTGATTTCACTAAACTCAGTTTTTTCCAATGTTTTTCCTATGGATAAAAACGTTGGTGGCGACTCCCTGTTTCACACGAGGTTTTTCTCTCTCGCCGCGCCGTCGCGATCCAGGTTACGACAGATGGCGACTCCACTGGGGACACTTAAGACAGTCAGGCCAGTTTGGTTGAAAGCGTATTTTTATATATAGCCTTTGTTAGATGGATTTTTTCCCCTTGTTTATTTTCCGTAAATTGTTGTGAATGTTTGTTCTTGTTTTAATTGTATCTCGTTATCTGTTTCATTGTCTATTGTTTTGCATGTCTGTTGAACCCTAGGATAGAGGACCATATTATTTTCCTGTAATTATTGAACCCTAGGGTAGACGACTTTGTATATTTGTTCTGTGTTTGCTCTCTGTGCAGAATGGGGTAAGGTAAAAAGGTATTGAATGCCCTTTCACACACTACACTCACAAATTACTCGCACACACTTATGAGTGACGCCCTATACCCGGGCCCCAAATGAAACTTAAGTTAGGAGGGGTTGGTATACGGAATCGTATAGGATGTACTTCCTATCCGGTGATCGTGAGAACCCCAACTAGAGTTCGACCTCTTGTGACATACGCACCTAGTGGTTCCCCACTGTTGCGTCCCTGTCATGGGTAGGATCTTGGCTCTGGTGACCATCTAGAAGTCTAGTATAAGCCACCCGGTGTGAAGAGTCACTTTTAGATGAGCCCTAGGGTCCAGAGAAAACCTTCAACAAAACCTGACTTAGGCCACAAAAGGGCAAACTTTACTTTACCTTATGTCATTTTCACTTTCCTGTTATTAAAAAGGGATTATCTATCACCCAAAGATTCGCTTAGTCTTGGAAAATCTTTGGAACACACAAGTATTCTTCGGGTGAATGGATGATCCTCTTTTTTGTCATGTGTCTCTGAGTCCGAAGTCATAGGTTCTCCTAATCGTCAAAAGAAAAATCCACAAAAAAATTATACTTCATTTCCCTCTGGTTGAAGTGGCAATGACAATTGGGAAAACCTACGACTTTTGAGCTCGCATGAGTTTTAGAAATCCATGTTCCCCCCATTTTTTTAACTTGTATCAAATCCCTGGGAGGAACATTGATCTTTAGGACTTGATGATAACTGATTCCATTCTTTGTCTTGATGTTCACAGGGGACGATTCCGAATTTGTCGGTATTTCTAAGTCAGTATGAAAATTAACATGGGACACATTAATTGTGATATAGGGGTGACTGAATTAAAGAAGTTATTGCATCTCAAGGCTAGAAAGATCGATACTGACAGTCTACAAGCACTAGGGAAGAAACTGAGCTTGACACAAAAGATGACTTTCACAAGGAAGTATGGGAAGATCCTAAAACTTTTGGAGGTAGACGTCCCAACAGAAGCCATCACAGCTCTGGCTCAATTCTATGACCCACCTCTCCGCTGTTTCACTTTTCAAGACTTTCAACTGGCACCCTCCATAGAAGAGTTTGAACAAATATTGGGGATGCCAGTGGAGGGACAGATTCCTTATCGCCATCTGGACCATCATGTATCAGTCACTTCTGTCGCTCGTATTTTGAAGATCCATCCTGAAATGTTAAAAGGTGTACAAATGAACAGAAACTAGATTCCTGGATTTACTAGGGAATTTCTGGAGAAACACATGCATATCCTGGCAGAGAGGGAAGAATGGGAAGCTTTCATGGATACCTTGGCTCTCACTATCTACAGAGTTGTCTTATTCCATAATTTAGACAACTACGTGGATTATGATGCTATAGGTGTCTTCACCGCTCGCAAGCACAGACTGGAAAATCCCATCACAGCAATATTGGCCAATGTCTATTGCACCTTGGATTTCTGCCATACCCAAGGAGGAAAGAGGATTATTTGTTGTTTGCATGTTCTGTATGTGTGGCTCATATCCTACGCTTTTCATCAACTATGCAAAGCCGAGTGTCCCATCTCTGATTTAAAATTGTGTCAGTTGGCAACAAAAAATGGGCACGAGTGGGCTATTCACCTTGTGGGCTTTACAGCAGAAAAGGTGAGATGGTGTCCTCAATGGCTAGAAGTTGAGTCCACCATTTATAGCTGTAGAGGATATCCAAATGTTCCTCTAATGGGGACACAAGGTTGCATCAATTATAATCCTGTTATTGCTAAGCGGCAGTTGGCTTATCCTCTACTTGGGCCGCCGGACGAAGCACTGCTTACTCCTTTCGTTTTGTACTATGCGAATGGGAATTATACCTCCACTATTCGGGATATAGCCAATTCCTGGAAGAAGGTCCATAGGATGGGCAAAGAACTGGGAGCACGAAGCCACGCCGTGAGAGTTGAATACTTAGATTGGGTGGTGAACAGAGTCTCCATCGTGAAATTGCCTTTCAAGGGCCCTTCATACCAACCTGTGGACACAGTTCCTCCGCCCTGCATTATGCAGGACAAGGTTACCATATCGCTAAAAGCCCAAATAGAAGAGCTGAAAGCAAGGAATCAAAAACTGGAAGAAGACCTCCTGAAGTGCCAACAAGAGTGCGCCCTCCATAGGAAAGAGAATTCCGAAGGAAGGCATGCTATGGAAGAAATACAGAAAAAGAGAAAGATTGATGAAGATTACAGAATAAAACAAGATCAATGCCTTCGGGCGGCCAATTCGCAGTTAAAGATGAAGGGTCAGCAGAGCGATGCTGTATTAGCCGAAAAACAAATTTTGAAGGACATGCTGGTACAATCCAAGGAGAAGGAAAAGGAGGCTTTGGTGCAAAAAGAGATGTTACTAACCCAGGTCCGTAGATTGGAACTACAACTAGAGGAAGTAATAAATGCCTGCGAACAAGAGATAAACACAGAGCATAAAAAGGCCTTGAATGCTGAACGACGTTGCCAGGAGACTACACATGCTCTGAGGATGGAGTTGGCCCGAAGTGACGAAATTATTCATTCATGGATGGATCGTTTCGCTAAATTGGCTTGCTTAGCCAATGGAGTCCTGGAAGATTTTCCCTCAATGCTGAAGCAAGCCGAAGGCATGATTAATCCCCTGTCCACTCCCAAAGAGATATCATCATTTCTGAGCTATTGCCAGGAAAGACTTTGTAAAATGAGGGCCATGATTGCCCGAGCCAGGAGTGGCTAAAGTTTTGTAATCTGAATCTTTCTAGCAGCATTGTATCATTTGAAGAAATAAAGTTGTGAAGTTCTTTTCATCTCCACAAGTTGTCTCATGTTAATTTCTGATATACTGTTATACCGAGTACTTTTGAACGCAACGTTTTGGGGAAAGGTTAAGGAATACGTGTCAAATTCGGAATTGTATCCCGCGTATGCCCATTTATTTTTGTTTTATCTTCTTTAACTGTTCCCTTTATTTTTCTAACCGTTTGTCATGATTCTTTAGACACTAGGGGCAAGCACCCCTACGCGGCCAGGCTCAAAAAGAAACTCATGGCCGATATGGAACAAGAAAATGAGAATTTGCGAGCTGAGGTTAATCAGTTAAAAGAACAAATGGCTGAAATGGCCAATATGTTCGAAAGGAGAATCGCAGAAAGGGATTCTTTAGCGGAAGTTGAAAATGCTAGGCAGCAACCTCCCATTCCCCAACACGCTCAAGGTCATGATGCAGGACCGAGTTCAAACCATGCAGGGCCTACTATTATCGTTTGCCTTGGTAAGTCGAACCCTGCCCATGTTCAACAAAACACTTTTGTTGATAAACAAGGGAATGTCATACCCTTCCCACAGTATGGATTACCCCCGGGCTATTTCCCGCCACTCCAAGAGGAGCCAGATTATCAGGAAACAATCCTTCAGGCGGCTCAACCAAACATCCCACCTGTCCGGAATCCTCAAACGATTCCGGTCCATACACAGGCTGAACAACCACAAGCTGTCCAAGCCACAGCTGGACACCAAGCCTCAATTCTGAATGAGAGCCCAGCACATGTTGACCGACCAGTTAGGAGTGGTAGTCACTTTGTCGTTGCAGGTCCAAGTACTGCCACTGCTGCTACCCAGGAGGGAAGATTAGAGTTCTTGGAGAGGCGTTTAAGAGAAATGGATGGAATGAATCGATTTGGATTAGGCAGTGCTGCACAACTCTGTCTAATTCCCGATGTTGTTATTCCTCCCAAATTCAAAACGCCTGAATTTGATAAGTATCGGGGGCTGACATGTCTGAAAAACCATCTTACCATGTACTGCCGGAAGATGGCTTCGCATACCTCCAATGACCCTCTGCTCATTCATTATTTCCAAGATAGTTTGGCTGGAGCGCCTCTGACTTGGTACAACCATCTTGAACGATCTCGTATACGCTGTTGGGAGGATCTGGCAGATGCTTTCATGCAACAGTATAAGTACAATTTGGACATGGCGCCAGATAGAGTACAATTGCAGAACATGTCCAAGAAAGACAATGAGACGTTCAAAGAATACGCCCAACAGTGGCGTGAAGTAGCAGCGCAAGTTGACCCACCTCTGTCTGAGAAAGAGGTGATCTCGACATTTATTGACACACTCCAATCGCCATTCTATGACAAGATGATTGGAAGTATTTCATCCCACTTCTCTAATATCGTCACTATCGAAGAAAGAATAGAGAATGGCCTCCGGATAGGGAAGATCACCCGAGGTCCAGCTGGGGTTAATGCAGCAAGAAGACCCTCCCATGGGGAAGGGAAGAGAAGAGAGGGAGAGACTAACCTAATCTCCCATAATCAGAGAAGAAACTAGCCGAGGCCACCCACCCCGGTCACCTTTCCATCAACCTATCATAATACACCACATCCATATGTGGCTGCCGTTCAAACACCACATCCATCACATTTCCGCCCGCCTGTCATGCGACCGCCTGCACCACTACAGGCACCATATCAACCACCACAAGCACCGTACCAACAGCCACAAATGAACCCGCCGAATCCAAATCAGAGAAGGCAAAACAATGACCGTGCTCCACCGTAATTTGATCCGATTCCTATCTCTTACACAGAGCTTCTCCCTTACCTCATTGAAAACACGATGGTAGTGCCATGCCCTCTAAAGCCACTTCAGCCACCATATCCTAGAGGGTATGACCTGAATGCACGGTGTGATTACCACGCTGGTGCACCGGGACATTCTACTGAGAATTGCCTGGCACTGAAGTTTAAGGTAAGGGACCTAATCCGGGCCGACTGGACAAGCTTTAAAGAAGGGAGCCCAAGTGTGACAACCAATCCCCTTCCAAACCATAAAGGACTGGATGTCAACGCTATAGAGGGGGATGAAGAATGCATTTCCAAAGTAGAGGACATCCAAATGCCTTTGGAAACAATACACTCCCATATGCTGAAGGTGGGATTAATAGAAGGGTCATAGGATGAAGAGTATAATGACCTCCAGTCCGCAAAGCGAAGGGGCTTCCAGGAAACCCTTCAAAGACTCATGAATGCTCGAGTCATAGAGGTCTGTAGGTGCCATGAAGGATGAATAAATATGATACAGGGACAGGGTAAGGCACGAGTTCCGAAACCCCTGGTCGTATACTATAACAAGGATACACCAGCGGCTTCGGCTCCTGCCAAGACTGTCTTCACGGTAAGGGCACCAACCCCTTTTCCCTTCTAGAGTTCCCACGCTGTGCCATGGAGGTACAATACAGATGTGGTCGTCACCAATCCAGAGGCGGTTAACTCCATGCCATCCTCCTCTATTATAAATATAACCGGAGTGGGAAGAATGACACGGAGTGGAAGGGTATATACGCCACCTGAACCCAAACAAGGCAAGGTTACCGGAGAAGGAAAAACTGGGAAAGAAGTAGCCTCTGGCAAAACAAAGGGGGCTGTGACTGAAGAGGAAGCCCAGGAATTCCTAAAGTTTATTCACCATAGTGACTACTAGGTGTTGGACCAATTGAACCACACCCCTGCAAAAATTTCCCTGTTGTCTTTGCTAATGAGTTTCGAACCACATCAGAACACGTTGATGAAGGTGTTGAGTGAGGCGCACGTGAAGCATGACTTACTCGTTGAACAATTCGGGGGCATAGTGGGGCATATCGTTGCCAACAATTACTTGACCTTCACAGATGAGGAAGTACTTATTGAAGGAAGAGGGCACAACAAAGCCCTCCATATTTCTGTGAAATGTCAGGATTATATCCACTTGTGGATAATGGATCTTCTCTGAACGTCATGCCAAAATCCACATTGGCAAAGCTGCCTTTCGATGGGACATACATGAGACCTAGCTCCATGGTTGTGCGGGCTTTTGATGGGACACGTCGGGAAGTTATAGGAGAAATCGAATTGCCTATACAAGTTAGACCCTGTACTTTCCAAGTACTCTTCCAAGTGATGGATATCGTGCCCGCCTACAGCTGTTTATTAGGGCGACCATGGATCCACTCGGCGGGGGTGGTCCCCTCCACGCTGCATCAAAGACTAAAATTCATCATCAATAACAAGTTGGTGACTGTTTCTGGGGAGGAGGACCTTTTGGTCAGTAAACCCATATCCACTCCAAATATTGAGGCCGCCAAGGAAGCCCTCGAAACATCCTTCCAAGCCTTGGAGATTGCCAATGCAACGAGCGTTGTAAAGGTGTCTTTCCCCAACGTACCTGTAATGGTGACGCTGAACATGTTGCGGAAAGGGTACAACCCGGAAAAGGATTAGGGCGGGATTTGGAAGGCAGAACCCAACCGGTGAGTCTCCCGGAAAATAAAAACAGATATGGTTTGGGATATAAGCCCACTGTGACGGATAAGAAAAGGGTTGAAGAGGAAAAGAAGGGGAGGAGAGTTGCTCGCCTTACTGGTCAAGAGATCAACACTGCGAGAATCCCTATCTGCGATCTCTATCAGAGCTTCAAGAGCACCGGAGTGATATATCCGGATCAAGTTGCCATGGTTGAGAACGAGCCTGACCTCAATGTGGAGCTGGTATATGCTTGCCATCCAGATTAAGGGCTGAGCAATTGGGAAGTCATGGAGTTCCCTACAACCATTAACGTTCTATCAGAGTAATCACTGTATTTCATAATTTGGTGGTCCCCTTGATATGCCCAAGGCTCCGGGACCCATTTTGTAACAAGGGCAGAACTTGTTTACTTTATTTTTAACCAATGAACACATTTTATTTCCCATCACCTTATCTTTGTGCACTCTCTGTTTCTTAAACCTTTCACTTGTTTGTTTCTCTTTTCACTTTATAATATAACCCGAATGCAGATCCAAAAATGATTTCCCTGAGAACGATAAAAACCTGGATTTATTTCATGACCCTGTTTATCCAAATGATTGCGTCTACGAGGAAAGTGAGGAAGACTTTGGACCCTCATCTGAATTGATGAGATTATTGGAACAAGAGGATAAGGAGATCCGCCCACATCAGGAGGAAATTAAAATCATCAACCTTGGAGATGAAGGAGAAGATAAAATGATCAAGATAGGCACCTGCCTAAGCAAAGGCCGACAAGATGAATTGATTGAACTGCTCCGGGAATTTCAGGATGTGTTCGCTTGGTCATATCAGGATATGCCAGGGTTGGATAACAGCATAGTGGAACATAGGTTGCCTCTAAAACCAGAGTGTCCACCAGTTAAGCAAAAGCTACAGAGAATGAAATCAAAAATGCTTCTCAGGATCAAGGAAGAGGTCAAAAACCAATTCAAAGCCGGTTTCTTGGCCTTAGCCAAATATCCACAATGGGTAGCCAACATAGTCCCGGTCCCGAAGAAAGATGGAAAAGTGCGGATGTGTGTGGACTATCGAGATCTAAACAGGGCCAGCCCTAAGGACGATTTTCCTCTACCGCATATTGACATGTTGGTCGATAACACAGCCCAACACTCTATCTTCTCTTTCATGGATGGTTTCTCCGGGTACAATCAGATTAAAATGGCACCCGAAGACATGGAAAAAACCACGTTCGTCACTTTGTGGGGTACTTTCTGTTACAAAGTAATGTCCTTTGGTTTGAAGAACGCAGGGGCAACCTATCAGAGAGCAATGGTCACTTTATTCCATGATATGATGCACAAGGAAATAGAGGTCTATGTGGATGATATCATTGCAAAATCCAGAACCGCGAAAGATCATGTCCGCGACTTAAGGAAACTGTTTGAATGGTTGAGAAGGTTTAAGCTTAGATTGAACCCTGCCAAGTGTACGTTTGGCGCAAGGTCAGGCAAACTGTTGGGTTTCATTGTAAGCAAGAAAGGAATTGAAGTGGATCCCGATAAGGTCAGGGCAATCCTAGAAATGCCACCTCCTTGCACAGAAAAAGAAGTCAGAGGGTTCTTAGGAAGATTAAACTACATCGCTCGGTTTATCTCACAATTGACATCGACCTACGAGCCGATCTTCAAGCTACTCCGCAAGAACCAACCGGGGCAATGGAATGAGGATTGCCAAACGGCTTTTGAGAAAATTAAGCAATACTTGAAAGAACCGCCAATATTGGTACCACCAACCCCTGGGAGGCCACTGATTTTATACATGACGGTACTGGATGAGTCCATGGGCTGCGTATTAGGTCAGCACGATGAAACGGGGAAGAAAGAACATGCCATATATTACCTAAGCAAAAAGTTCACTGATTGCGAAATACGATACTCCGTATTAGAACAAACTTGTTGCGCGTTAGCATGGGCTGCGGAACGCTTAAGGCAATACATGTTGAGTCACACTACCTAGCTAGTTTCTAAGATGGATCCTATCAAGTACATCTTTGAGAAGCCAGCCCTGACCGGAAGGATTGCTCGATGGCAAGTGCTGCTAACTGAGTATGACATAACATATGTCACTCAGAAAGCCATAAAAGGGAGCGCTTTGGCTGACTACCTAGCCCATCAACCCATAAGTGATTACCAACCAATACCATTCGACTTCCCAGACGAGGATATTCTAGCATTGTCCGACAAAAAAGAAGGCAGTAACAAAGACAAATGGATTTTAAGATTCGATGGAGCTTCTAATGCTTTAGGGCACGGAATTGGGGCCATTTTGATTTCGCCAAAAAGAGAATTCATCCCTGTCTGCGCCAGGCTATGTTTTGATTGTACCAACAATGTCTCTGAATATGAGGCGTGCTCCTTAGGGATCCAAGCGGCATTAGATATGAAAGTAAGGACACTGGAAGTCTACGGAGACTCTACTTTAGTCATCCACCAGTTGAAAGGTGAGTGGGAAACCAGAGATAGCAAGCTACTCCCCTATCACGCCCACATTATGGAAATGATCAGAGATTTCAAAGAGATTTCTTTCCATCATGTTCTTCGGGAAGATAATTAGATGGCTGACGCTTTGGCCACTCTCGCTTCAATGTTCAAAGTAAACAATGACTATGACATGCCCCTCATCGAGGTAGAAAGGCGTCATGAGCCCGCATACTGCCAAGTAGTCAAAGAACAATCGGATGGAAAACCTTGGTATCATGACATTAAAAGGTATATCCAAAAGCAAGAATACCCTGACAATGCCACAGAAAACGACAAGAGAACCCTGCGACGGCTCGCCATGGGTTTCTTCTTAAATGGCGACGTGCTTTACAAGAGAAACCATGATTCTATCCTTCTTCGCTGCGTTGATACTGCTAAAGCAAATAGAATCATGAGGGATATCCACGAGGGATCTTTCGGAACCCACATCAATGGGCACGCCATGTCAAGGAAAATCTTGAGGGTGGGTTATTTTTGGATGACCATGGAAACGGACTGCTTTATCTATGCGTGGGAATGTCATAAGTGCCAAATATATGCTGATCATATTCACGTAGCCCCGTTGTCTCTGAATGTTTTGTCAGCACCATGGCCCTTCTCGATGTGGGGCCTGGATGTCATTGGTCCCATTGAACCAAAGGCTTCAAACGGCCATCGTTTCATTTTGGTCGCCATTGATTACTTCACAAAATGGGTGGAGGCGGCTTCATACACTAACGTAACCAAAGGTGTTGTTGTCAAATTTATCAAACATGAATTAATATGTCGGTACGGCCTACCAAGTCAAATCATCACGGATAAAGGGACAAATCTGAACAATAAGATGATGAAAGAGCTTTGTGAGAACTTTAAGATCTCTCACCATAACTCCTCTCCGTATCGGCCAAAAATGAATGGAGCGGTCGAGGTGGCCAACAAGAATATCAAGAAGATAATACAGAAAATGGTGGTAACCTATAAGGATTGGAGTGAAATGCTCCCTTTTGCTCTGCATGGGTACCGTACCTCAGTCCGGACCTCGACTGGGGCAACCCCATTCTCTTTAGTTTATGGCATGGAAGCAGTCCTACCTTTTGAAGTGGAGATTCTTTCCCTCCGAGTAATCATGGAAGCCAAACTGGTTGAAGCTGAATGGATCCAGACTCAACATGACCAATTAAATCTGATTGATAGTAAAAGACTGACTGCCCTCTGCCATGGTCAGCTATATCAAAGGCGTATGAAGCAAGCGTTTGAAAAGAAAGTATGACCCCGACAGTTCCAAGAAGGAGACTTGGTGCTCAAGAAGGTTTTGTCGATGCATAAAGATCACCGGGGCAAATGGACTCCTAGCTACGATGGGCCTTATGTCATGAAGAAGGCTTTTTCCGGAGGTGCTCTCATACTCGCCAACATGGATGAGGAAGATCTACCGATGCCTATAAACGCGGACGCAGTGAAAAGATACTACGCGTAAAAAAAAAAGAGGCTCGCTAGGTTGAAAACCTGAAAAGGCGACCTAGGCAAAAGTTAGAGCAATTGGTGGGGTCGAAAATCCCAAGAAAGCGGCCCAGACAAATTCACACCCTATAGATTCAACACTGCAACGCTAATTTTTCAAGTCACAAGCAAGGGGATGGGTCTAGGGTATCGAAGCCATTGTCGAGTCACGCCCTCGAAAGCAAAATCAGAAGATAAACAGGAATCATGAAAAAGACCGGAATCTTGTCGCTCTCAGGAAATCGATAGAGGATCTAAAAGGCCTTCCCTTCCATCCTTGCTATCAATTCCTCGCACCTTGTCATATTTTTTGCATTATTGTTGTCACCTGTACATATATGTTGTTCATAAATAAAAAGTTTCCCTTCTTCTCATATGTGTTCATGACTAGAATGAATAAACAAGTTTTGCCTAAAAAGAATTTCTTAAAAATGAGTTTTTGAGAAGGACGAAAACACAAAGTTATGGGGAACGAAGTGTACACCATTGCCAGATCTTACCTCGGGCAAGCTCAACCAACTCTACGAAACAACCTCAATGAAGTCAGAAGTAATAATTATTTTGGCCATGAGTTACTTCAACGCCTGTCGCCAAGGAAGTCCGCCTATAAGTTTTTAATTAGTTTCACGTTTCTCTGTTAAAGGATGACCAAGAACCATGATCCCCAAGATGTGTAGTTGCCCAACTCTCTCCTTAGCAGACCTTCGGTATATCCGCAGTAAACCCCAAGTCCATTCTCTTTCACCCAAAGGGACATTACCCCGAATCACCAAATTTTCTCCCCCAGTGGAACCATAATTGCCAAAGCTGGCACTTCCCAAATCCTTCCCAGTGGAACCATAATCGCCAAAAACTACACTTCCCAAATCCTTCCCCAGTGGGACTACACTTCCCAGTCAACCCAAACTGGGGCATCTCGCCAGATTCTTCTTTCGGTCAAGGGACAGTTTTCCCCAAAGCTATTTCGATCATGTCAAACTGGGGCATCTTTCCTAGGTCATTATCTCTCATCGACCCCAGGACAGTACCCCGCGTTCCCAGAATGTCCGAACTAGGACATCACCAGAGCCTCTCTTCGTCAAAAAGGAGCACCCTCCAAGCTTCATCCAATCATGTCAAACTGAGGCATCTCCCCGGGTTTATTCTCTTAGTCAAGGGGCAGTTCCCTAGGATTCCATTAAATACAGTCAAACTGGGGCATCACCCCAGGTTCGTTCTCATTCATTCAAGGGGCAGTTCCCCAAGATTCCGTCAAATATTGTCAAACTAGGGCATCACCCCAAGTTTATTGTCTTCCAATCAAGGGGCAGTTCCCCAAGATTCCTTCAAATCTTGTCAAACTGGGGGCATCGTCCCAGGTTTATTCTCTTTCAATCAAGGGGCAGTTCCCCAAGATTCCTTCAAATCTTGTCAAACTGGGGCATGACCCCAGGTATATCCTCTCAATCAAGGGGTAGTTCCCCAACAACCCACAGTCATGTCAAACTGGGGCATCCCCCAGATTCATTCTCTTGCGTTCAAGGGGCAGTTCCCCAAGAACCCGCAGTCATGGCAACCGAGGGTCAACCCCAACCTTTACCTTTCCTGCCAACAGTGAGTTAATTCAGACGAGACGTCTTGTTAGCTCCCCCAACCTTTACATTTCCTGTCAACCAAGGGTCAACCCCAACCTTTACAATTCCTGTCAACAGTGAGTTAATTCGGACGAGACGTCCTGTTAGCTCCCCCTTTTTTTCTTTCCAGTCAACCAATAGGCAACACCCTCACCTTTTACTTTACAGACGCTGGTCAAATGGCACCCCTTTACTTTCCAGTCAACGAAGAGGCAACACCCTCACCTTTTACTTTCCAGTCAACAAAGAGGCAACACCCTCACCCTTTACTTTTCCGTCGCCAATCAAATGGCACCTTTTTCTTTCCAGTCAACCAAGAGGCAACACCCTCACCTTTTACTTTCCAGACGCCGGTCAAATGGCATCCCTTTACTTTCCAGTCGATGAAGAGGCAACACCCTCACCTTTTACTTTCCAGGCGCCGATCAAATGGCACCCTTTACTCTTTTGTCGCCCAAAGATGGCGTCCCTCATCGCCAGACGTGGCATAGCCTCGCTCCACTTTTTCCAGCGACAAAAAAAAACAAAAAAACAAAAAAAAAGAGAGAAAAAAAGAAGAAGAAGAGAAAAGCGAGACGGAAGTGGAAAAAGCTCGTCTTTAAAGAAGAAAGGTCACACTGACTCGTGATTGCCGACACTATCAGACGCCATCAAAAAGTCCCACTTGGCCCCTACATCAGTGTTCATATCTTTACTTCCTTTTCACTTCAAAAACACACAAGCTTCGTGTTTCTTTTGTGAAAAAGAAGTAAAGAGGGGCATCTGTGAACACCTCTTTTGGTCCGGTCCAAGTGGAAAGAATCTTCTTTTATACTGCATTCCAACTTAGAATGATCAAATCCGAGTAGAATGACTCAAAAATGATCAGATCCGAGCAAGATGACTCTAATAGAAGTATTTCCGAGTGGAATATAGACCTGTTGGAGGCAAATCCGAGCAAGATGACTCTGATGGAAGCATTTCCGAGTGGAATATAGACCTGTTGGAGGCAAATCCGAGTGAAATGACTCAGATTGGAGGCAAATCCGAGTGAAATGACTCAGATGGAACAAATCCGAATGAAATGACTCAGATTGGAGCATTGTCGAGTGGAGTATGTCCCTGTTGAAGAGAAATCTGAGTGGAATGACTCAAAGATGATCAAATCCGAGTCATAATGAAGCATTTCCAAGTGGAATAGGCTCCTGTTAGGGAATCCGAGCGGAATGACCCATAAATGATCCAATCCGAGTAGAACTACTCAGAATGAGTCATTTCCGAGTGGAATATTATTGCTAATTGAAGTGAATCCGAGTGGGAGCTTTCTGAATGTGAGAAATCCGATTGAAGTGAATCTGATTGAGGAGTGTGTTTTTCTGGGCAGAACCGAGTCTGAATAACCAAGTCCGAGTGAGCACATCCGAGGGTCAGATGTTGAATGGAGCTCTCCTGACTGAAGTCAAAAAGACCGACTCCGAGTGTAACTGAATGGTCAGATTCAGACTGGAAGAAAAGTCTAACTCTAAATCTATCTGAGTGGTCAGATTCTCTCAAGTACCAACTTCTGAGAGGAAAGAAGATCGAGTCCGAGTGAATATTTGTCGAGTGGGCCATTCTACAACCATTTCCGAGTCCTTTTCAGTCAGATTTCTGAGCCAATCTTCACTCATCCTTCAAATCAATCCCGAGCCATCACTCTTCAAACCAATTCCGAGCCACTGATTCTGAGCTATCCTTTTAACCATTACCGAGCCACCATTTTCACCAAATTCTGAGCAACTTTCTCAGTCAGCAAGGAGTCTTTTTCAGCCAATGCCAAGTCATCACCCTTTAAACCAATGCTGAGTCATCACCCTTCAAACCAATTCCGAGTCAATCCCTTCAAATCAATCCCGAGCCATCACTCTTCAAACCAATTCTGAGCGCAGAAAGGCTGAGAATGAATATCTGGGCAGACCCTCTCAAGTCCCATATTTCTGAGTGAAAACAACCCCAACACCTGAGTAAACACATCCGAGGGTCAAACGTTGATTGAAAGCCTTCTGATTGAAGTATGAGGGATGAGTCTGAGTGAATACAAGGCCGACTCTTGAATAAACACATCCGAGGGACGATTATTTAATGAATCTCACTTAACTAAAGTGAAGAGACGGACTCCGAGCGGTCAGATTCTGACTAAAAAAGGGTTCTGATTTCAGAGAAACCATCCTGATTGGAAAGTGCATAAGAACTGTTGATTGCCGTGTTAAACCATTTCTGATTGAAAAGGCAATTCTATGTGAAACCAGTCGGATTTCCGAATGAATGCTCTCCACTGAATGACTCCCAATTTTGAAATCCGAATGGGTTGTAGCTTACCTCCAATCCGGTTGATACACAAATAAATTGCTCCTGAGTCCTGAATCTGACCAAGACTTGTCCAGGAAACAAGTGAAACCATTTGAGTGGAAATATGGCCGACTCCGAATGAATGCCCCTGAAAGATTATTGGAACTGTTGTAACTTCTAATTAAAGGAAGGCCGGCTCCGAGTTGAATATTGAGTGAAGCTGACCTTGAATGAAACTTACTGAGACCTGATTGTACACCCAGGGTCCTGTATCCGAGCACAAGTGACGAATCCGAGTGTAGAAGCATTCCCGAGTGAGATTCTTTCGAGTGGTTGAGTCCTCTCAGATTAATTCACACTCGGCAGCTATTAAAAGATTCCTACTCGGTCGGCTACCAAAGGATTCCTACTCGGTCTTTTCTGAAAGGATTCCTACTCGGTCTGTTATAGATCGATTCTCACTCGGACAAGACTGATAGTCATTCCTCTCAGAATTCTATTGAAGAATAGTCATTCCTCTCAGAATTCACTCCCATTGAGGATGAATGCTGACTGAGAGGCTAATCCGAGTCATCCTCTCTAGGATTTCCACTATCCTCTCTCGGATTTCCACATCCTCTCTCGAATTTCCACCATCCTCTCTCGGATTTCCACCATCCTCTCTCGGATTTCCAACAGGCTCCCCCTGTTCGCCCGTGCTGACTTGGATTCCACCACCCAAGTGGATCCAGGAATCCTGGAGGTGGCTGGCAGACAGGGGGCGGAAGTGGAGGAATTAAAAATTCCCACCAGCCGCTGTCCCCCACTACCAGGCCTGAGTGGAAGCCTGAGCTGGCCTTCCACTCGGAAAAGCCTATAAATGGACAAGGGCTGAAGCTTTGAGGGAGCTAAGGCATTCATTAAGAGAAAACTCTGCCTGAGTTCACCTTCATTCTCTCTCTCCCTCACACCGTCCTGCCCCTCACAGCAACCAAACACCCTCCAGCTCCCTCTTTAACCCATAACACCGTCCTCATTCTTCACAGCCCTCTCCAACAGTCCCCACACCTCCTTCTCCTCACCTATACCGTACAGCTCCCACATCAACCGTCCTTCAAATCTCACCATCCCTCCTCCTCTCTCTTCATACCACACCGTCTCCTTTCCCTCCAAGCACCTTCAAACTCCTCAACCCCCCACTGCCTTTGTCACTCGGTCGGTCCCTTCCACCTTCAATGAGTTGTTGACCCACTCTGCAGTTTCTTATTCCATCACTCGGTATTCCTCTTTTCACTCTGTACTTTTATTTCTCACTCGGTAATTTCAATTTTCACTCGGTACTTTTATTTCTCACTCGGTAATTTCAATTTTCACTCGGTACTTTTATTTCTTACTCGGTTTTTTTCCATTTTCACTCGGTTTTTCCATTTTCACTCGGTTTTTCCATTTTTTTACTCGGTTTTTCCCTTTTTCTCACTCGGTTTTCTCTTCTCCCACTCAGTTTTCGCTCATTTTTCCCTCTCTTTTCCAAACTCACTGTTTCCCTTTCTCTCTTGTAGCTTCTGCTACCTTCCCTCCTTTGCTTCGTAGTAAAAATATAATAAAAGGAAATAAATGTTTCCTGTGTCTTCTTTCAAATCTAAATAAAATCAAAAAAAAGAAACAAATCATTTTTAGTCAGTGTCGAACGGAAAATACTTCCGTCTACACAACCTCTATAGGATCCGTACACGTGCGAAGAACTTCGTCTTGTATGGGTTCCTCACCAAAATGATACCCACCAACATTTTCCCAATCTTTTCCTAAAAGAAAAAAAAACACTCAGAACTACGTAACCCTGATTTCTTGATAATTCAAGAATACATAGGAGCAGGACCTCAACTCCTGTCGGGCCCATCTTTCTTGCTTCTTTTTACTGATTTATTTCCTCACTTTCATGTTTCTTTCATAAGTGTTCTTTTTTTTTGTCGCTTCCGTGAAAATCAATTTAGACGTGACGTCTTGTTGATTTCCCCCTAGTTTTTGTTCGAGCCTCGCCATGATTCATAGGGAACAGATACTTAGGACGAGACGTCCCGCTTATCTCTTTCCTACCCCTGTCTTTTTTTTATTCGAGGATGTCTAATTTAGGCGTGACGTCTTATTTGCATTCTCTTCCCCTTTCTGTCACATATCAAAGTCGAGTTTAATTCGGATGAAACGTCCCGTTGACCTCGCTTCGACATTCTATGTTTGTACAGTTCTCTACTTCATTCCATCGTTTTTAGATAAAAATACAAAAAAAGGGAAGAAACCATGTTTTATTTAAGGCTATTTATATTACGCTTTCAATCTTGGTACTGTTTCTGACAGGCGATGTAGGGTGCTAATACCTTCCCTACTCGTAACCGACTCCCGAACTTGAATCTCATTTTTTAAACCAGTGCTTTCACTGAACTCAGTTTTTTCCCAATGTTTTTCCTATGGATAAAAACGTTGGTGGCGACTCCCTGTTTCACACGAGGTTTTTCTCTCTCGCTGCACCGTCGCGATCCAGGTTACGACACCCTACATCGGTGTTCATATCTTTACTTCCTTTTCACCTCAGAAAACACGAAAAGCTTCGTGTTTCTCTTGTAAAAAAGAAGTAAAGAGGGGCATCTGTGAACACCTCTTTCGGTCCGACCCAAGTGGAAAGAGTTCTGAGAGGACTGGACTTCATCTCTCAATGATCTACCGAGTAGAATGACTCAGAATGATAAATTCCGAGTGAAAAATGGCTATTTCCAAGTGAAAATGGCTATTTCCGAGTGAAAAATACCTATTTCCGAGTGCAAAACAACTGTTACCGAGTGAGATATCCAAGTCAACCGTCTCCAGGTAGGGCATTTTCGAGTGGGCTTCAAGTGTGGGAGTGTTTCCAAGCCAGTCCGAGTGAAAGAAGGAACTAAATTTGCATAAATACCGTCCAAAGGCATATATCCGAGTGGAAGATCCTCGGTTGAAGCCACTGAGTCAAAGGGACCAATTGTGAATAAATACCGAGTGAAGGATTACCGATTGGAGTAGCAAGTCTGATTTGGGGACAGGTGTCTTTTCCTGGGCACAGAAATTCCGAGTCAATGCTTCAAGAAGTGACAAGATCCGAGCAGAGCACCTCCGATTAAAGAAGTTCCGAGTCAATACTGAAGTAGTAATAAGATCCGAGTGAGTATCCCTCAATTGGAGAGAAATCCGAGTTGTCAAATTGTCAAAATTCAATTTCTGAGTGAGAAGAAGGCCGTTTCCGAGTGGAAATATCCAAGTTTCCAATTTCTGAGTGAGAAGAAGGCCATTTCCAAGTGAAAAAGTCCAAGTTCCATTTTGATTGGAAGATTAGACCGACTCCCAAGGTCAGTTCCGAGTCAATACTGAAGCAATAACAAGATCCGAGTGAGTATCCCTCAATTGGAGAGAAATCCGAGTCGTCAAATTGTCAAATTCCAATTTCTGAGTGGAAAGAAGTTCGTTT
This sequence comes from Clitoria ternatea, assembly GCA_037962975.1. Lineage (NCBI taxonomy): Eukaryota > Viridiplantae > Streptophyta > Magnoliopsida > Fabales > Fabaceae > Clitoria > Clitoria ternatea. The sequence continues at coordinate 188,612,039 of CM075669.1, forward strand.
CCGAGTGAAAATATCCCAGTTCTAAGTTCTGATTGAAAACAAAGCCAACTCCTAGTGAATGCACCGAGTGGTCATATTTTTAAATTCCATTTCTGATTGGAAATTAAACTAGAGATAAGATCCGAGCAAGACACCTCCGACTGAAGCAAATTCTGAGTGAATGCTTCTTGCATAGACAAAATCCGATCAAAACACTTCTGATACCGAGTGAGTCCTTTCTCAATCCATACCGAGTGACTCGCTCTTAGTCAGCACCGAGTGAATCCTTTCACTCAATTTCTGAGCCATTTTTACCCATTTCCGAGTCACTTTCCACCATTTCGAGCCATTTGTTTACACAATTCCGAGTCACCCTTCTCAGTCAATTCCGAGCCATTTTCACCCAATTCTGAGTCAGCCTTTCACCCAATTCCGAGTCAGCCTTTTGCCCATTTTCGAGTCATATTTCACCCATTTCCGAGTCGGTTCCAAGTCATTCTTCACTCGGTTCCGGTTGAATGTTTCAACCAGAGTTGTTTTGCTCGTCCCAGCTCCTCACAGCAACCTCACACCGACCAACAAAGCAAAACCGAGCACATTTTTCACTCGGTTTTTTTTACACATTTTCCACTCGGTCTTGTGCTTAAAAGGCACCTTTTCCACTTGGATTGTTTCCCACTATGGGTGTATACCGACTGAGGCACTAAATCCGAGTCAGAAGCAGAAAACCGACCCCTACTTCTCCTGTTCGCCCGTGCTGACTTGGATTCCACCACCCAAGTGGATCCAGGAATCCTGGAGGTGGCAGACAGGGGGGCGGAAGTGGAGAAATTAAAAATCTCCACCAGCCGCTGTCCCCCACTACCAGGCTGCCTCCACTCAGAGTGGAAGCCTGAGCTGGCCTAGCACTCAGAAACCCCTATAAATGCACAAGGGTTGGGAATTTTAAAGGCCCGAAGCATTCATTGGGAGAAGAAACTCTGTCCCTTTCTTCACTCACCAACACCTTTCCCTCTCCTCACCAACACCGTCCTTCTCTTCACTCACCAGCACTCTCCCCTCTCCTCACCAGCACCACCCTTCCCTCTCCTCACCAACACCGTCCCTCTCTTCACTCGGTACAGCCTCTCTCCATACTGTCCAGCACCTTTCTCTCTCCCTCCAACACTGCCCAAGTTCCTCATAAATCCTTCACACCGTCCAGCACATCATCCCTTCACACCTCACTGTTCAGCATCCTGTTCTCTCGTCACACCGGAGTCCAGCTCTCCTGCTCCATCACTCGGTCTCCCAACTTTCACTCGGTATTTTCATTTTAACTCGGTATTCTATTTTTCACTCGGTATTTTCATTTTTCACTCGGTATTTTCATTTTTCACTCGGTTTTCTATTTTTACTCAGTTTTTTCCAATTTTACTCAGTTTTTTTCATTTTTACTCAGTTTTTTTCATTTTTCCACTTAAATAAATTTTTGTTATTTTCTTTTCTTTTTACCCCTTCCTAGGTTCGTAATAAATAAATAACAAAAAAAAAAACAAGTGTTTCCACGTTCAGACTAGCCCAAAAAAAAAATCATCCACCATTAATCTTTTAGCCTCTTCCTAAAAAAAAAACATCACCAAAGAACTACGTAACCCTGATTTCTTGGTAACTCAAGAATACGTAGGAGCAGGACTTTAAATCTTGTCGGGCCCAATCTTTTTTTATCCCCACCTTTCCCATTTCGTTCCTATTTTATTTTCTTTACGTTTTCTTTGTAACCGCTCTTTCTCAATCCCATGAAAATCAATTTAGACGTGACGTCTTGTTGATTTTCCCATAAGGAACGAGATACTTGGGACGAGACGTCCCGCTTATCCCCCTCCCAATCTCTGACCCCGTGTCTTGATTAAATTCCATGAAAATCAATTTAGACGTGACGTCTTGTTGATTTTCCCGTAAGGAACGAGATACTTGGGACGAGACGTCCCGCTTATCCCCTTCCCAATCTCTGACCCCGTGTCTTGATTAAATTCCATGAAAATCAATTTAGACGTGACGTCTTGTTGATTTTCCCATAAGGAACGGGATACTTGGGACGAGACGTCCCGTTTATCCCCTTCCCGTTTCTAACCCCGTATGTGATTAAAGGATGACTAATTTAGATGCGACGTCTTGTTAGCATCCCTCCCTTTCTCTGTTTTTTAAATCAAAGCCGAGGTTAATTTGGACGTGACGTCCTGTTGACCTACACTCTATGTTTGTTCAGTTTGTTCCTTCCATTTCCTTCTGTTTTTACACAAAGTACAACAATAAAAGGGAAGAAATAAAACATCTTTTGTAAGGCTATTTATGTTGCGCGTTTTCAATCTTGGTACTATTTTTGACAGGCGATGTAGGGTGCGAATACCTTCCCTACTCGTAACCGACTCCCGAACTTGAATCTCATTTTTAAACCAGTGCTTTACTGAAGTTAGTTTTTTCCAATGTTTTTCCTATGGATAAAAACCTTGGTGGTGACTCCCTATTTTTCTTTTCGGAACAAAAATCATCTTGAGGGTCGACCGCGCCATCGCGATCCAGGTTGCGATAATCATCAATTGAGATTACATGCAAGGGATCAGGAATATACTTCCTCTATTGCGACACATGAAACACATTGTGCAGATTCGTAAGGTGCGGAGGAAATGCGATCCGATAAGCCACATCGTTCAAGAATCTCATAAGGTCCAATAAACCTAGGACTTAACTTCTTACTCTTTAAAGCTCTTCCAATACCCTTATCTCTTGATACTCTCAAAAACACGTGATCGCCAATTTGAAACTCAAGTGGCTTCTGCCTTTTATCATAATAACTATTCTGACAATCTTGAGCAATTTTCATTTTTCCATGTATCATCTTAATCTGTTCATTTGTCTCCGCAATCAACTCTAGCCCCAAAGCCAAACTCTCTTTAGTTTCAAGCCAACACAATGGAGTTCTACATTTTCAACCATCTAACGCTTCATAGGGAGCCATAACAATAGAACTATAATAACTATTGTTGTATGTAAATTCAATTAGTGGTAGGAATCTTTCCCAACAACCACCGTGCTCCAATACACAAGCCCACAATAAATCTTCAAGGCTTTGAATTATTCGCTCAGATTGTCCATCCATTTGTGGATGATACGCCGAACTAAGCTTCAACTTGGAACCCATTGCCTCGTGCAAGCTTCCCCAAAATCGGGAAGTGAACCGAGGGTCGTGATCTGACACAATACTCAAAGGTACACCATGTAGTCTAACGATCTCCTTTATATACAACTGGGCTAATTTCTCTAATGAACTCTTTATATTCATAGGCAAGAAGTGAGCACACTTCGTCAACCGATCTACAATCACCCATATAGCATTATTTCCAGTACGTGTTCTGGGTAATCCAGAAACAAAGTCCATAGTAATGTCGTCCCACTTCCACATTGGGATATCAAGAGGTCTCAAATAACCAGATGGCTTCTGATGCTCAACCTTAACCTTTTGACAAATAATGCAAGAGGCTACACAATTAGCCACATCCCGCTTCATACTGGGCCACCAGAAATTCTTCTTCAGATCTTGATACATTTTTGTGGCACCAGGATGTATACTCAACACACTCTTGTGAGCTTCTTTGAGTACCAACCTTCTTAAATCACCACCAGATGGAACATAAATTCGGCCTTTCACATGCCAAATGCCATCATGACCTTCTGTCAAAAATGAATTCTTCCCATTAGCTTGAGCTTCCTTCATCTTAATCAAGTACTCATCCTTCGGTTGTTGCAATTTCACGGTTTCAAGGAATACATTTGCTACCGTCAACACCTCAAGGGACATCTTCTTCAGGGTATTTATTTCTACACCCACGTTTAAGTTCTGAAATTGCTCAATGAGCTCCATCTCTTTCACCATCATAGCAAAAACATGGAACGACTTCTGACTCAAGGCGTCGGCAACCACATTTGCCTTTCCGGGATGATACCTCAATTTGAACTCATAATCTTTTAGAAACTCCATCCATCTCCGTTGGCACATATTAAGCTCCTTCTGATCAAATAGGTATTTAAGACTCTTATGATCACTAAAGCCACAAACTTTGAGCCATACAAATAGTGCTGCCATAACTTCAAGGCAAACACCACCGTCGCTAATTCGAGATCATGCGTGGGATAGTTAACCTCATGCGGTCACAACTGTCTCAATGTATAGGCTATCACACGCTCACCTTGCATCAACGCGCAACCAAGACCAAGCTTGGAAGCATCGCAATACACCACGAAGTCATCCAATAAGTCTGGCAAAGCTAGCACAGGAGCAAAAGTGAGTCTAACTTTCAACTCTTGGAAACTCCTTTCACAATCAAGACTCCACACAAATGGTTGATTCTTACGGATTAGCTTCATCAAAGGCAAAGCCAATCGGGAAAATCCTTCAATAAATCTCCGGTAATAACCGGCAAGACCAAGAAAACTTCTTACTTCGGTCACAAACGTCAGTCTTTCCCAAGCCATCACGACTTTAATTTTAGATGGATCAAGAGCAACACCATCTTTGGAGATAATATGTCCAAGAAATTGGACCTCGGACAACCAAAATTCACACTTGGAAAGCTTCATATACAACTCTTTTTCTTGAAGGACATTCAAAATAAGATGAAGATGTTCTTCATGTTCTTTATGGCTCTTGGAATAGACAAGAATGTCATCGATAAACACCACCATGAACCGGTCAAGATACTCATGAAAGATGTGATTCATGTAATCCATGAATATCACAGGTGTATTTGTCACACCAAAAGGCATTACCACATACTCGTAGTGGCCATATTGCGTTCGAAAAGTAGTCTTTGGGATATCCTCGATCTTCACCTGAATTTGGTGATATCCAGAACACAAATCGATCTTTGAGAATACAACGGCATCCTTCAATTGATCTAAAAGATCATCAATTCGAGGTAGGGGATATCGGTTTTTAATGGTCAACTTGTTAAGTTGTCGATAGTCCATACATAACCTCATACTTCCATCCTTCTTTCTCACCAATAAAACAGGCATACCCCAAGGAGACATACTTGGGTGAATAAACTCTCGTTCTAATAACTCTTCAACTTGTCTCTTCAACTTGGTTAATTCCATAGGAGACATCCGATACAGCGCTTGGGAAACAGGTTTCGCTGCCAGAACAAGATCAATAGAAAACTCCACCTCGTGTGGAGGAGGTAAATCGGGTACCTCATCAGGAAATACATCCAGAAATTCAGACACAATGGGAATATTTAAGGGATCGGGACCATTTGTCTCATCGACAAGAGATAATAGTATGCAAAGTTGAGCTATACCTTGCACATCGAATTTCCCCACATCTGAAGAAGGAAAAATGACAGTCTGTTGTTGACAGTCAACCAAGACTTTATTGGCGGAGAGCCAATCCATACCAAGAATGATCTCCAAGCCCGTCATAGGTAGGCAAATGAAAGAACTAACAAACTATCTCCCTTCTAGGAGCATGTCAATGTTATCACATTGGTTAACTGATCTAAGACTAGCACCGGTTGGGGTAGTAACCGCAAGAGTATTTTTCATTAGGCACACCGACAATCTCAATCGCAGTACACAATCCTCGGATATAAAAGAATGGGTCGCACCCGAATCATAAATAACATGCACAGAATTTCTGAGTATTTCATACTTACTTTCAACTAGGTTATCGGCTTGAGCTGCTTCTTCACCGGTCACAGTGAATACTCTTCCAGCAGTTTATTGATTAGCACCATGATTGTGACCATTCCAGCCACCATTACCATTACCTCGGCCATTCCCATTTCCACGACCGTTGCCACCATTTCTATTGCCATTACCATTTCGACCACCATTGTGGCTGTCATTGCCGGTTCCACGACCACGGCCTCTAAAAGCACCAGGGCCACCATAGTTTCCATCATTGCGAGCCACCACATCCATAACATTTAAAGTACAATTGGGACGAATGTGTCCTGGTTGGCTACATCCATAGCACACCACAACTTCTTCATTTCCATATTCACGAGCTAAATGGTTTCCACCACACTGAAAACATCAGAGTCCTTGTCCATTACCTCAACCACCACTAGCACCATGTCTTCCACCACCACGTCCACCTCTAAGAGAAGAGGAACCATGAACAAATTGTCTATTTTTCTTGATATCACCCCTCTTCTTAATTCTAGAGAATTGGCCCTTCAATCTAAATAATTCTTAGGAGCCACATCATTCTCTTTAAAAATTCCACACTTGTTCACAAGAGTAGGGAAACTCCTAATCTCTTGGTGACAAATCGCCTTCTTGATCTCTTGGCATAAACCGTTCTCAAACTTAACACATTTTGAAGCTTCGGTACCTTCCTGTAGCTCTTTAAAATTTGAGGCATATTCCTCCACTAACATGTTTCCTTGTTTGAGCTCTATAAATTCAAGCTTTTTCTTGTTTTTGTAGCTCTCAGCGAAGTATTTCCTAAGGAACTCCACCTAAAAGTTCTCCCAATCCAAAGGAGTGTGAGCCACAATCATACGCCCACGAGTAAGAATCCACCAAGATTCAGCTTCATCTCGGACCATAAACACCGTGTATTCAACTTTTTGGGCTTCCGTACACTCCATACTAACAAATATCCGTTCTAAGTCATGGATCCAAACATAAGCGTCTTCCGGTTTATAGCCTCCATGAAATTCGGAAGGCTTCTGCTTGAGAAATTGGTCAAGACCATGATTTGGCTGACCAACGGATTGTTGTTGCCGTTCTAGGATATCGGCAAACCGATTGAAAGCTTCAGCCATAGCGGCTGCGTCAATATTACGCCTATTCGCCATCAATCACTCTATACACACAACACAAACATAATTAGAAACCTTGTGTTTCTTTCCTCAATATATACCAATCATCATCGACTATCATTAATACAAATATCATCATAATATATTCATAATTTGAAGGTAAATATGGAAAAAGAAATGCCTGGCCGGGCTTAATATCAACCACAATATAAAGTAGTGAGCAATTCAAGCTCCAATAATGCTTAACTACTACTATAACATGTGAACATTAAGTGACAATCAATCTTTAACAACATTTAATTCATATAATTCATCAATGAGCAATCAATGCTCTGATACCAGGTTGTAACACCCCAGCCTGAAAATAGGGGTAAATTTTTTGAGATTTGAATTGATTATAAGTAGAAGAAATTCAATAAATATATAATGCCAAGTAATTTCCCTGGATCATTTAATAACCTATCTCATATATGAAGATATGAGAAGGTATCAGAGTGCACCTTGGACAACCGGACTCGAGGCCGTCACACGGGAAAAGCAGAAGATGTAATTAAATTTAAGAGTTATTAAAATATATACAAAAAAGAGGATGAAAGATGCCTCATCGATTTGTTAAACGATAGAAATAAAATTTAATAATAATAATATCATTGATACATTATCAAGGTCATTAATGAAAATTAGCCATACACATAAGGTCTAATTTTCCTACATGACCTCCAAAATCAACTATTATCAAATTAATTTCAAAATAAGCATATACACACTATATGCTATACAAAAATGAATATATATGCCGGCCAAGGCTCACCCACATTCCTTCTGCATTTACCTTCATTAATCCTCGACCTCCAAAAGAGTGGGATTTTACATCACACCTACATCAAGCTTAAAAATGGTAACTAGGAGGTAAGTAACATAATCCAAATGTACCAAAGTCATACATTATGATGATATTTATACATGTGTGCATTATATTCATTTTTCAAGAAACCATCATAAGCTTCACACACATGATACATCATTCCATCTTAACACAATACATGTCTAATTTAGTATATTCACAACGCAATATCATATATAATATATCCTTAACATTCTCAATAATCATCACACTTTTAATGTTAGTACGTCAGCTTACTTTCCCTCTATTTAACAATCATCCATCGCCACCACGGGCTATCAACTAGGCATATCTCCAGCTATATGCAAATGCTCTTAAAGCTAATGCATATGCACAAAGGAATCATTTTTAAATGCGGATCCGACTGTGGGACACAACAACATATCAAATATGGGACAAGCATAGGTGTGCTACTATGTCCCTACTACAGTAGTAAAATGTGTACACATATATCTTAATTCGTGCATGCTTACAACATCATACTTTTACTGGTACCAAACCACTCTCACCCATCCCCGTGACTTACGGATCATTATTATGGCCTTACTTGCCAAAGTGCTACGGGCCTCCCCCGAACACACATCAAGGGAGCCGTGCCCCGTCGGACACCAAGGTAAAGTACTCATCACAGACCTGCCCTCCCACAGGGCCTGCCACATAGGGTGCTTCGTCACCAAACTAAGGGCAGCTTCGTGATTCCCCGAATCACCAGGGAGCAATAACAATATACCTGTGCATAGGGTCGCCCTCCCATCGGGCCTGCCTATTGGAACCCCTAACATTCTATATAAGCAGCGGATGATATGCCATAGATGCAATGCCAATCAATGCACTCTCATATTGTGCATCCTAAATGCCACTCAATCAATCGTCCATTCACGACTACCACTTAGTGGATTTCAATATTCTCAATCTTTACCAATTCTCATTGGAACTCACACACATTGGCAGTTAGTGGCAATCACATTTATCAATTCATATATACATAACTAGGATATTTCACATCATTGATTTCAATTCAAAACATGGTCTCAAACCATCATGACATATTTCATCAACATATTCAACATAATATCTGATCCGGTCTCGATACCGGTACCAAAGTACGAATATCACTTCATTCATTTTATGTATAATACTGACTCAACAGGTAAAACTTTGGACTGATAAGACCGTATAGGCGATCTCCCTATACCGGTATGTCCGTGTTAACACCTCGCATATCGAATAGAATCCGTTCTCCATATCAGAGATGTAAGGGATAATCGTAAGTGGCTTAGGTAATAGCGCTCATTCCCATTACTAGTGTCGGGGACATTCCCCGAAAGATGCATTCTCCACCTCTTAAGCCATACTTGTCTCCCACATACATATTATATATATATTTTCCATACTCTAACATAACAAGGTGGTTAGTCCACTTTCAATTTACGTGGCTTGAGGAAAGTCAGGTTTTGTCCTCTGGTCAAAGTAGATCCACCATCCTCAATGCTTATCTTATTTTGATACATTTATTAACTTAAGCGTCAGATAATCTTCACAGGTAAGACCACCTTTCGTCCACATCAATGCGTAAGGTCGGTGTGAAGGATCTCCAAGACATCAAGATCGGTCTCCTCTCACTGGGATACTGGATAATCATACCAGATACATACAGCACCAGTATATAACCTTAGCCATCTATTGACTCTCGTGGCTGGTCTTATACCGGATCATTGACTCCGGCCTAGACAAGTTCAATATCATATTCATCATCCCAAATACATGCCACATAACATCAATCATTCTAAATGCACTCAAATCATGAAATCATTACATCGTCCATCTAAGCAATCATTAAACACAATCATATATACATATTTTCACATCATCAATGGATGAAATCATGCATTTAAAATAGTTACCCCCTCCTACCTCAAGAGAAGTAGTAATCAACGTAGTCCGATGATTCTTGATGAGGTTATTTCCTACATTACAATATGTCACACAATCAATTTTCTGTTCAGACCACCAAGATTCAAATGTATATTCATTTACTTGGTGTCTATATCACTTTAAATTCTCAAACCTCATTTATTTCATTAATTCTACCACAACCACCACAGTTTAGGCGCCTACATTTCTTATTATGCACTTTTAATGTCAAACCCATTAATGGGTTCCTACATTGATGGTTCCTAACAACCATCATCAATTATTAAGCTTCATTAATGGCCATTCACCATTAATAACATCATTTCACCTCACTAATAATAATTATCTAACACAATAAATGCTTCTCCATTTATATTTTGTATTTCCCCTAAATCATAGGGTTAGGGTTTCTCTAAAACCCAACAACACTCATTAAATCACTTTCCAACATTAAAACCCAAAAACCTATAGTTCATACTCTTGAGAAATAGAAAGAGTTTACCTCAAGAGAAGGAATAAGAGAGTTTTCCAAGAGAGTGAAGAGCCACACGAAAATGAGGAGAAAGAAGGGTGAGATTTCAAACTCCAAGCTCTTCCAAGCTCCTTCAAGAACGAAAATGGGAGAGGAGAAGAGAGCCACCACCCTTTTTCTTAGGGATTTTGAAGAGAAGTAGAAGAGGAAATGAAGGAGAAGAATAGAGAAGAAAAAGAAGCAAGGTGTTTGTTAAGAGGAACCAAGCAGCTGATGGGAATAAGAAGAGAAAAATGGGTCATTTGGCTTTATTTTTAATCCCTCATTAAAGACTCATCGTCTTATGACAAACAGGATCTTTGTTCGGCCTCAATACTTTATCCAAAAATTATTCTAAATACGTATTTGGATTCCTAATAATATCCTTAACAGCCCTGACCAATATCATTCCAATCGGAGATACTTGGTCTGACACCCATATTTTAACCGGGCTTATTTTCAGCTTATCCGGTTCTAATAAATTATAAACAGTTCCTAAAAAATCTTAATTTATTTATTCCCAATATTTTGGAGCATTAAATAACCCAACTATAATCATGTAATATTTATCTCCTTAATTAATCTTTTATTTTAAATTTAGGGTGTTACAAACCATATCTGCAAATCAATTCTCTCTTGATGAATTTGACCATAACGTTTTCTGTTACGTTGGCATAGGAAGCTGCTTCTACCCACTTAGTGAAGTAATCAATGGCCATAAGAATAAAATAATGCCCATTCTATGCTTTTAGTTCAATGAGACCAATAACATCTATGCCCCACATAGCAAAAGGCTAAAGCATAGTTAGAACGTGCAGACAAGATGGTGGTGCATGAATGTTGTCTGCATAGGTTTGACATTTGTGACATTTCTTGGTATAGTTATGACAATCATTTTCCATCGTCATCCAATAATATCCAGCTCTGAGAAATTTTCTTGCCATTGAATGCCCACTTGCATGTGTTCCGAAAGGTCCTTCATGAATATCCTTCATGATTTTGTTAACTTTCATCGTGTCAACGTAACGAAGAAGAACAGAATCATAATTCCTTTAGTAAAGTGTATCCCCAGTTGCAAAGAAATTCATAGCTAGGCGCCTGAGGGTTCTTTCATTATTTTCTAAAACACCAGTGAGATATTCTTGATTTTGAATGTAATTTTTGATGTCATTAAACCATGGTTTCCCATTAGCTCTTCTTCTATCACATGACAATATACAGGTTCGAGACGTCTTTCAATCTTGATGAAGGGCATGTCACATTCCCTACTTACGTTAAACATGGAAGCCAACGTGGCCAAAGCATCGGCTAATTGGTTATCATCCCGAGGAATATGATGGAAAGAGACTTCATCAAACCCTTTGATTAGTTCCATGATGTGAGCTTGATAAGGAATCAATTTTCCTTCTCTAGTACCCTATTCTTCTTTCAATTGATAAATCACCAAAGCACAATCTTCATATATTTGTAGAGGTATCACCCTTGCTTCAAGTGCTGCTTAAATTCCCAAAGCACAAGCTTCATATTCTACAATATTATTGGTGCAATCAAAGTAAAGTCTAGCAGTGAATGGGAAAAGCTTGTCATCTAGTGGCTCCAATACCATGCCCCAATGTATTTGATGCTCCATCAAACATCAAAGTCCAAGTTCTGTTAGGACAATCTTTCTCTTCTGACAACATCATAATATTTTCAATAGGAAATTTGAAGACATTGGTTAGTATTCTTTCAAGGGATGGTGGGCTAAGTAATCTGCCAAGGCACATCCTTTTATAGCCTTCTGAGTGACATGAACAATATCATATTCAGTCAAAAGAACTTGCCATCGGGCTATTCTCCCAGTTAGGGCCGATTTTTCAAAAATGTATTTGATGGGATCCATCTTAGATATCAGCCAAGTAGTGTGACATAACATATATTGCCGTAAGCGGTGGGCTGCCCATGCTAGTGCACAACAAGTTCGTTCCACATCTGAATATCTGGCTTCACATTCTCTAAACTTCTTGCTTAGATAGTAAATGGCATGTTTTTTCTTTCCTAATTCATCATGTTGCCCCAGTACTGATCCCATGGACTCGTTTAGCACGGTCAAGTACAAAAGAAGGGGTGTAACATCCCAGTTTTAAAATTAAATGCTGAATGAAGAATAAACCACTAAGACTTGATTTCAACTAGAAATTAACTGTTAATTACATTTAACTAAGTAGATTTAAGCCACTAAAATATGAAAATGATGATGGGCAGGGGATGGGGTGGAGTGCACGTGGCTGCTGCAGCACACACTCTCCCATCCCACTCTTCTCTTATTTATGCGTATGTACATATATATATATATATATAAAACGTGAACCCTTGGTAAAGAACACACTTACTCCTTCTTCAGACTCCCTCCTCCGTCACTTCATCCTCTACTTTCTCTCTTCGTCTCCATCTTTCTTCTCTTCTCTCACTCTTCGCTCCTGGAGACCTTGGTTGCAGTACTGAAGAGCGGACTACACTTCATCCCAGAATCAGGCGCAGGATACGACAAAGCCAAGGAAGACCGAACGAACCAGGAGAAAGACATCGGACCCAACGACAAGAACGGAAAGGTTTCTGAGGTTCTTCTAAGGTAGGGGGCGCTTGCATGTCGAATGCATGGTCTAAGAACGGTACCGGATGAACATACTGCTGAGTGTGGGTGTGTGTGTGTGCATGTATTTATAATCATCAAAACTGATGCTGTGCATGTGTGCATGTATTCATAATTATTAAAACTGATGCATGATTTAAGATTCTGATAGTGATCTTCGTGGCGATAGTGTAGCCTGTTAGTAGATGATAATGATGAATGATATGCATGGATCTATTTTCTTGTCACTATGAAAAATATGTATGTGCATGCTCTTAATTGGATTGTTCAATGTTGTTAGTTTGATGACCGATTGTAACATGCGCTGGTGTGATTGACTGATTGATTACGAGTAGTGTGGGAAATCCGTTCTTGCTTAATGACTACGGCAAAGGTGTTTGTGGCGCGATGATGTGTATTAATAAATGTGTTAGTTGCATGAGTGAGAGTGGGGTGACCCATAGGAGGTCAGGAACCCCAAGGGAAACGACTTTCAGTTACCAACCTTGGCTAGATCCCAATAGTGCTCGTGGTAGCCGTTGGAGCTAGAGAAGAGAGTCTCGAGACGCCGTGGGGAGGCCGGTGCCACCTGGTAAGAGCTGAGGGACGAGGGGCCAGAAGAAAAGGGGACCGTAACTGAGAGTCTTTACCCGAGTTGGATCCGCAGGCATGCATATAGAAATAAGGCTGATTGTGGTGGTGTATAAATCTATGTATGTATATGTGTATGATTTTGAATGCATGAATATATATATTTTGATGTGGAATAAACTCTGCGTATTATGTGCTTCATAATTGTTGTTTGAACTGTATGAACTTGGTTACTTGAGAAAGGTTGAATGATAGCAGGAGCGTGTACTGACGCTGATACCGAATCTGTGAGTATCATTTTACATGTAAAAGCTCACCCCTGCAGTGGCCATTTTCAGTGAATGTCTCTCGTGAGGAGGAACAGAAGCAGAGCTGGAATGCTGGGCGGAGTGTTGATGCATTTGGAAGGTTTAATTAAGGCGTTGTTAGATTGAGCCCTGACTGGTTCATACCGGATGTTAATGTTTTGGGGATGAATAGAACCTTATGGACAAGAAGAAGTCCGATTTTGTGTTGTAAATACTAACATACACTTTTATGTATATACGGATGTATGGTTTTGGTGTGTGTGATGCTATGTGCTGCCTTGTTTCATAATTGTGCTTTAATGGAAACGCAGGGACAGTATGATTGAGCAGGTTATAGCCAAGTCTGAGTGAATTCGAGAATTGTCTTAGGAAAATTCATGTCGGATACGTTGGGCGGAGTCGTACCCCGCCCGAAGTTTGGGAGCAATTCGCCCAAGCGAGAGGACTCGTGCTGGAGCGAGTAATTATCAGAGTGAGATGCCGCCCATTATCCTTTCCTATCCGTTGTGATGCTAATACAATTGAGACCCCGATGTTGACCCCGGATTTGGGCGTTGTGGCTGAGTCCGCCCAGGCATTATCATAATTAGTTGAGTTGGGCGGAATAGGTTCAGACTCCTCTTTTCTCCACAACTACTACCGCATATGTACCCTGTAACTTCCCATTTTTCTGAGTGAAGTGCAAGTGTGAGGAGTTACCTGGTGAACCCTTGTCCATACCCGATTGAGAAAAATTACCTTGTAGTTGTGATTGAAGAGGCGTTGTGCAGATTTCGTTTAGGCGGTGTCATACATCGCCCAAGTAACTAGGACAGTTCGCCCAAACGCGTAGAACTATGCTGAAGCAAGTAGATATCAACTCGAGATTCCGCCTATGTACCTTCTTTCTCCGTTGTCGCATTATTCCGTCTCGCTGGGCGGTATTGAGCATCGCCTGAGTGATTGAACGACTGACGTAGTCTGTCCAGGTGTTGTTTTGCCTTTCCGAACTGGACGGCGGTGTAATCACTTCCTCTTTCCTTCACAAATTACTCCTGTATATGTATATCTCTCTCCTCCCTTCCCCTTATCTATTTCCTCCTATTGAGTGATCAGTGTTGCTTGAAGGAAAGTTGTCCTTTGTGGGATTCCCTCTATCCGCTGCTGTATTACCATACTCCGCCTGGACGGTGTTAGACCCCGTCTAAGCGAACAAACGGTGTTGTGTAATCCACCTTGGTGCGGGTGTGTTACGATAAACCCATTGAGTCGGCCCCAGTTTTAGCTTCTCTGTAGGTTGCTATATACGCGTGAATGCCCTTTGTTTCCCCCTTGCCTGCTCCCTTCTATATCAGATGTTACGTGACTATTTTTGTGAAAAATTTTCTCATATTTTCGGAATTATTAGTTGCAAATAATAAGGTGTTACATTTTGGTATCAGAGCCGACCGAAAAGTCCAAGGCCAAAGTATGCTTACCAAGTGTAAGCGGTGGTGTGTGTGATTTTTGATTGAATGGTTGGAAATTGTTCTGATGCTAGTTGAACTTGATTGATGATTGACTTGAGGACAAGGGGTTGTTTTCCCCTGGTCCGATTGTGTGTATGACCTAGGCGAATGACATAATGTGCTAGGCTATTAATTGTTGGACTAATAACTAGATCGGTAGTAAGTGGCTCCGTATACTTATCCTTAAATGTCAATTTCAGGATAAGGAATGGCGCATCGTCAAAGTATGGAGGCTATAGCCACAGCATTCCAACGCTTTGCGGATGTATTTGAGAGGCAAGGCCAGACTCAACCTGAGGATGGCCATGTGCTAGACCGCTTCTTAAAAAGGAAGCCGAGTGAATTCTTAGGAGGACGGAACCCTGAGGCGGCGTTCAAATGGACTCAGGAGTTAGAGAGAATTTTTAGGGGTCTTCGCTGTACCGAAGCTCAGAAGGTGGAGTGCGCAGTGTATATGCTGCGAGATGAAGCGGAGAATTGGTGGAAAATAGCCAGAAGCCGATTTCCTGAAGATGATAATCAACTGACGTGGAACGATTTCAAGGCCTGCTTCTTAGACAAATACTTTCCCGACACAGTGAGGAGTCGGAAAGAGCTGGAGTTTATGGAGTTAAAACAGGGCTCCATGACTGTGGAAGAATACGCGACCAGATTTGAGGAATTGTGCCTGTTCTATCCGCCCTTCCAGCAGCCAGGAACGGAGAACTCCAAGTGTCTTAAGTTTGAGAACGGACTGAGATCGGATATCAAGAGGGCCTGCAGATACCATGAAATCCGGAGTTTCCCTGCATTAGTGAACAAATGTAGAATATTCGAAGAGGATGACAGGGCCCATTCGGGCCAGTGCAGTAGAGCTAACCAGCACCTGAGGCCTCAGCAATCACGTTTCAAGAGGCCAGGGAACGTGAGGAGGAATGAACCCTTCACCAGATATCAGAACCATAATGACCGAGGGAGACAAATGAGTGGACGACCAAGATATGGCGGATGCTTTAAATGCGGCGGTGACCACTTTGCTAAGGATTGCAATGATACAAATGTTAAATGCTACCACTGCGGAGAGAAGGGACACGTTCGTCCTGACTGCCCCCAACTCCGCCAGACAAACACCAATGTGCGTCAAGGAGGATTTCAAGATAGAACCAGAGTGAATGATAACCAACGTCCTGGTGGCAGAGGCAACGGGGCCAGAAGAGACGGGATGCGAGGGAGGAACACCGGCCCAACAGCGACAGGAAGGATCTACACCATCAATGCAGAGGATGTTGCACCAGCAAACGATCTAGTACAATGTAAGTGCTCACTTGGAATGAATACGCTTAATGTTGTTTTCGATTCGGGAGCTACCCATTCTTTTATAGCTGATGAGTGCGTGGAACGGTTGAAGTTACCAACTGTGTCTATGAACCGGACTTTGGAAGTGGCCAGACCTACTGGTCCTAGTGTGTTCACATCGTCAATATGCAAAAATGTAGCATTTGAGTTGTATGATCGGAGTTTCACCTTTGATCTGATTTGCATGCCCTTAAAGGGTCTTGATATTGTGCTTGGAATAGATTGGCTTTCAGCCAATAAGGTATTAGTAGATTGTAGAAACCGAGAGATAGTTTTCCCAAAACAACCCACTGAAGATGGCACGGCACTAGGTATAACCCAACTATTTATGATGCTTTGTCTAACCAAAGATGAGAGCGAGACCCTAGTGAACGAAATTCCGGTTGTCTGCGAATTCCCAGAAGTGTTCCCAGAAGACGTTCCGAGTGTGCCTCCCAATAGAGAAGTTGAATTCTCTATAGACTTGATTCCTGGAGCCGAACCGGTCTCCAGTGCACCCTACAGAATGTCCTCAACTGAATTGGCAGAGTTGAAGAAACAAGTGGATGAGTTACTTGAGAAGCAGTTCATTAGACCAAGCGTGTCACCATGGGGCGCACCTGTGCTACTTGTTAAGAAGAAGGATGGCAGCATGAGACTTTGTATAGATTATCGACAGCTTAACAAGCTCACAATCAAGAATCGATACCCACTGCCTAGAATCGATGATTTAATTGACCAGCTACGTGGAGCCTCAGTCTTCTCGAAAATCGACTTACGATCGGGATATCACCAAATCCGAGTGAAGGACTCAGACATTCCTAAAACTGCTTTTAGGACTAGGTATGGTCACTACGAGTATGTAGTGATGCCGTTCGGTGTGACAAACGCCCCTGCTGTTTTCATGAATTACATGAACAGCATATTCCACTCCTTCTTAGATCGGTTTGTTGTTGTCTTCATCGATGACATCCTAGTTTATTCTAAGACATCGAAGGAGCATGAAGGACATCTCAGAGCGGTACTCCAAGTGTTGAAGGAGAAGCAATTGTTTGCAAAGCTTTCAAAGTGCGAATTCTGGATGGATGAGATCCACTTCCTCGGGCATGTGATCTCCGAGCAAGGCGTCTCGGTGGATCCTGCGAAGGTAGCTGCTGTAATGGCATGGGAGAAGCCCAGATCGGTCTCGGAAATAAGAAGTTTTATGGGCTCGGCAGGTTATTATAGGAGGTTCATCGAAGGTTTTTCTAAGTTGGCATTACCCCTGACTAAATTGACTCGGAAGAACGTTCCTTTCGTGTGGAGTCCGGAGTGTGAGAACAGCTTCCAAGAGCTGAAGAATAAGTTGACAACTGCTCCGGTGTTGGCATTACCTGAGTTACGAGAAAGCTTCGTGGTCTATTGTGACGCGTCCGGACTCGGATTAGGGTGTGTACTCATGCAGAAAGATCGAGTGATAGCATATGCCTCTCGACAATTGAGACCCCACGAGCGGCATTATCTGACCCATGACTTGGAGCTGGCAGCGGTAATTTTTGCATTGAAAACCTGGAGGCATTACTTGTACGGATCCAAATTTGAAGTGTACAGCGACCACAAGAGCCTCAAATACCTATTCGACCAAAAGGAGCTGAACATGAGGCAGAGAAGATGGATTGAGTTTTTGAAAGACTATGATTTCGAGTTAAAATACCACCCAGGTAAGGCAAATATCGTGGCCGAGGCATTGAGTCGGAAATCCCTCCACATAGCAGCCATGATGGCAAAAGAAGTTGAGTTATTGGAGCGGTTCAGAGACATGAACTTGCATGTTGACACCCCTTCCTCTCAGAAGATGACAATCGGTACGTTGAGGATTGCCAATGAATTCTTAAAATTCATGTACGAACAGCAACAGGCGGACTCTTATCTAGCTGAAATGAAAGAAATTCAAGCCAAAGGAAAGGATTTATCTTTGACAGAGGGGTCAGATGGGATCTTCCGGGTGAGAAACAGAATATACATACCAAGTGAAGGAAGATTGAGAAGAATGGTGCTTGATGAAGCCCACAAAAGCCTACTCAGTATTCACCCAGGAACCACGAAAACGTACCACGACTTGAGGAGACAGTTCTGGTGGCCCGGACTAAAGAAGGATGTGGCGGAGTACGTGGCCCGGTGTATCACTTGTCAGAAATCGAAGGTAGAGCACCAAAAACCGTACGGTGCAATGCAGCCTCTAGAGATCCCCGTGTGGAAATGGGACTCAATTGCGATGGATTTTATCATGGGATTACCCAAAAATCGAGCGGGCCATGATGCAATTTGGGTCATTGTAGACCGTTTGACGAAGAGTGCACACTTCTTACCTGTAAACATGAGGTACCCATTGCATAAGTTGGCTCGAATCTACATTCAAGAAGTTATCCGACTGCATGGCATACCTACTTCCATCGTATCAGATAGGGAACCTAGGTTTACGTCCAGATTTTGGACCAGCATGCATCAAGAATTGGGGACGAAGCTTTGGCTTAGTTCTGCCTACCACCCCCAATCGGATGGACAATCCGAGCGAACAATTCAGAGTCTAGAAGACTTATTGAGAGCGTGTGTGTTAGAGTACGGTGGGGACTGGGAGCAGTACCTTCCCTTGATCGAGTTCACGTACAACAACAGCCACCATCACAGCATTGGCATGGCACCTTACGAGGCATTATATGGGCGTAGATGCCGAACCCCACTCTGCTGGTCGGAAGCGGGTAAAAGTCTACTATTGGGGCCAGACATCGTGAAGCAAACCACAGAACAGATCCGAGTGATAAGGGAGAAGATGAAAGCATCACAAGACAGGCAGAAGAGCTACCATGACAAGCGCATCAAGCCATTGGAATTTTCAGTCGGAGATCGAGTGTTTCTGAGAACCTCTCCGAGTAAAGGAGTTGGACGAGCCTTAAAAAGTGGGAAGTTAAGCCCTCGATACATTGGACCTTACGAGGTGTTAGAACGGATCGGCCCCGTAGCATACCGCCTTGCGTTACCAACTCACTTGTCCCGATCGCACAACGTATTTCACGTGTCTCAACTAAGGAAGTATTTGCATGACCCCAGCCACACGATGCCTGACGACGAGGTAGAGATCAAGGAAGACCTAACCACTGTGACTACACCGGTTGGAATCGTGGACCGATCAGTAAAACGCTTAAGAAACAAGAACGTAAGGCTGGTTAAGGTGGAGTGGCAGCAAGGCAAGACCACCTCCTGCACGTGGGAACGCGAAGATGCCATGCGACAGCAGTACCCCGAATTGTTTACCTAGGTAAGTACCGACTGAATTTCGGGGACGAAATTCTTTTCAGTGGGGGAGAACTGTAACATCCCAGTTTTAAAATTAAATGCTGAATGAAGAATAAACCACTAAGACTTGATTTCAACTAGAAATTAACTGTTAATTACATTTAACTAAGTAGATTTAAGCCACTATAATATGAAAATGATGATGGGCAGGGGATGGGGTGGAGTGCACGTGGCTGCTGCAGCACACACTCTCCCATCCCACTCTTCTCTTATTTATGCGCATGTACACATATATATATATATAAAAAACATGAGCCCTTGGTAAAGAACACACTTACTCCTTCTTCAGACTCCCTCCTCCGTCACTTCATCCTCTACTTTCTCTCTTCGTCTCCATCTTTCTTCTCTTCTCTCACTCTTCGCTCCTGGAGACCTTGGTTACAGTACTGAAGAGCGGACTACACTTCATCCCAGAATCAGGCGCAGGATATGACAAAGCCAAGGAAGACCGAACGAACCAGGAGAAAGACATCGGACCCAACGACAAGAACGGAAAGGTTTCTGAGGTTCTTCTAAGGTAGGGGGCGCTTGCATGTCGAATGCATGGTCTAAGAACGGTACCGGATGAACGTACTGCTGAGTGTGGGTGTGTGTGTGTGCATGTATTTATAATCATCAAAACTGATGCTGTGCATGTGTGCATGTATTCATAATTATTAAAACTGATGCATGATTTAAGATTCTGATAGTGATCTTCGTGGCGATGGTGTAGCCTGTTAGTAGATGATAATGATGAATGATATGCATGGATCTATTTTCTTGTCACTATGAAAAATATGTATGTGCATGCTCTTAATGGGATTGTTCAATGTTGTTAGTTTGATGACCGATTGTAACATACGCTGGTGTGATTGACTGATTGATTACGAGTAGTGTGGGAAATCCGTTCTTGCTTAATGACTACGGAAAAGGTGTTTGTGGCGCGATGATGTGTATTAATAAATGTGTTAGTTGCATGAGTGAGAGTGGGGTGACCCATAGGAGGTCAGGAACCCCAAGGGAAACGACTTTCAGTTACCAACCTTGGCTAGATCCCAATAGTGCTCGTGGTAGCCGTTGAAGCTAGAGAAGAGAGTCTCGAGACGCCGTGGGGAGGCCGGTGCCACCTGGTAAGAGCTGAGGGACGAGGGGCCAGAAGAAAAGAGGACCGTAACTGAGAGTCTTTACCCGAGTCGGATCCGCAGGCATGCATATAGAAATAAGGCTGATTGTGGTGGTGTATAAATCTATGTATGTATATGTGTATGATTTTGAATGCATGAATATATATATTTTGATGTGGAATAAACTCTGCGTATTATGTGCTTCATAATTGTTGTTTGAACTGTATGAACTTGGTTACTTGAGAAAGGTTGAATGATAGCAGGAGCGTGTACTGACGCTGATACCGAATCTGTGAGTATCATTTTACATGTAAAAGCTCACCCCTGCAGTGGCCATTTTCAGTGAATGTCTCTCGTGAGGAGGAACAGAAGCAGAGCTGGAATGCTGGGTGGAGTGTTGATGCATTTGGAAGGTTTAATTAAGGCGTTGTTAGATTGAGCCCTGACTGGTTCATACCAGATGTTAATGTTTTGGGGATGAATAGAACCTTATGGACAAGAAGAAGTCCGATTTTGTGTTGTAAATACTAACATACACTTTTATGTATATACGGATGTATGGTTTTGGTGTGTGTGATGCTATGTGTTGCCTTGTTTCATAATTGTGCTTTAATGGAAACGCAGGGACAGTATGATTGAGCAGGTTATAGCCAAGTCTGAGTGAATTCGAGAATTGTCTTAGGAAAATTCATGTCGGATACGTTGAGCGGAGTCGTACCCCGCCCGAAGTTTGGGAGCAATTCGCCCAAGCGAGAGGACTCGCGCTGGAGCGAGTAATTATCAGAGTGAGATGCCGCCCATTATCCTTTCCTATCCGTTGTGATGCTAATACAATTGAGACCCCGATGTTGACCCCGGATTCGGGCGTTGTGGCTGAGTCCGCCCAGGCATTATCATAATTAGTTGAGTTGGGCGGAATAGGTTCAGACTCCTCCTTTCTCCACAACTACTACCGCATATGTACCCTGTAACTTCCCGTTTTTCTGAGTGAAGTGCAAGTGTGAGGAGTTACCTGGTGAACCCTTGTCCATACCCGATTGAGAAAAATTACCTTGTAGTTGTGATTGAAGAGGCGTTGTGCAGATTTCGTTTAGGCGGTGTCATACCTCGCCCAAGTAACTAGGACAGTTCGCCCAAACGCGTAGAACTATGCTGAAGCAAGTAGATATCAACTCGAGATTCCGCCTATGTACCTTCTTTCTCCGTTGTCGCATTATTCCGTCTCGCTGGGCGGTATTGAGCATCGCCTGAGTGATTGAACGACTGACGTAGTCTGTCCAGGTGTTGTTTTGCCTTTCCGAACTAGACGGCGGTGTAATCACTTCCTCTTTCCTTCACAAATTACTCCTGTATATGTATATCTCTCTCCTCCCTTCCCCTTATCTATTTCCTCCTATTGAGTGATCAGTGTTGCTTGAAGGAAAGTTGTCCTTTGTGGGATTCCCTCTATCCGCTGCTGCATTACCATACTCCGCCTGGACGGTGTTAGACCCCGTCTAAGCGAACAAACGGTGTTGTGTAATCCACCTTGGTGTGGGTGTGTTACGATAAACCCATTGAGTCGGCCCCAGTTTTAGCTTCTCTGTAGGTTGCTATATGCGCGTGAATGCCCTTTGTTTCCCCCTTGCCTGCTCCCTTCTATATCAGATGTTACGTGACTGTTTTTGTGAAAAATTTTCTCATATTTTCGGAATTATTAGTTGCAAATAATAAGGTGTTACAAGGGGTCTTCCTGGAGTTGGTGGGACCAGGATAGGTAGGTTTGGCAAGTATTGCTTTATCTTATCAAAAGCTTCTTGACATTCATTATTCCACTGTATCGGTTGATTCTTATGTAGTAACTTAAAGATTGGTTTACATATAGCCGTTAATTGAGATATGAAAGGGCTATGTAATTCAACCTTCCTAAGAACCCATAGACTTTTTTTTCTGTACTAGGAACAGGCATCTCCACTATGGCCTTTACTTTATCGGGATCCACTTAGATTCCTTTCTCACTGACAATGAACCCAAGCAACTTTCTAGAGCTGGCCCCAAAAGTGCATTTAGCCGGATTCAACCTGAGTTTAAATTTTCTCAGGCGTTCAAAGAGCTTTTGTAGGTCAATCAAGTGACCATTTTCGGATTTGGATTTGGTAATAATATCATCCACATAGACCTCTATCTCTTATGCATCATGTCGTGAAACAGAGTTATCATCGCTCTTTGGTAAGTGGCACCAGCGTTTTTCAACCCAAAAGACATTACTTTGTAACAGAAGGTTCCTGATAAAGTAATGAAAGTAGTTTTTTCCATGTCTTCGGGGGCCATCTTGATTTGGTTATACCTATCAAATCCATCCATGAATGAGAAAATAGAATGTTGGGCCGTATTATCAACAATAACATTAATATGTGGTAATGGAAAGTCATCCTTTGGGCTAGCTCTATTCAAATCCCGGTAATCAACACATATTCGTACCTTTCTATCCTTCTTCGGAACCGGAACAATGTTAGCCACCCATTCAGGGTATTTAGAGACAGTCAAGAACCCAACATCCAACTGTTTGGTTATCTCTTCTTTAATTTTCAAGAGCATTTCTGGCTTCATCCTTCTAAACTTCTGCTTTATGGGGACACAACCGGGTTTTAATGACAACTTGTGTTCAACGATGTAGTTATCTAATCCTGACATATCCTGATACGACTAAGCAAACACATCACTGAATTCGACCAACAATTATATTAATTTCCTCCTATGTTTACTATTCAAAGAGGTGCCGATCTTGAGTTCTTGTTTGTTTTCTTCACTCCCTAAATTTAAGACTTCAACAATTTCTAGATGGGGATAAATTTCTTTAGCTTCCTGATCTAGCAGCCATAGTAATTCAGGGGAAGGTTCATCGGACTCTTCATCCTCCACACTTGTTGGATCAAAATCATGATGGGAGAAAGCAATTTTATTATTTTGGGATTCAATTTTAGATTTACAGTTTATTTGATATAAAAAGGCAAAATAAGGAAAATGACAATTGAACTTAATATTTATTTATTTGAAATGATAAAGGAAACATGTTTTACCCTTATTAAAATTTGTCCTAAGGCTTTAGGCATAGACAAAGGATTCAAACAGAAACCTACAAAATGAACAATTACTTTGAAGTGAAATTTATGATCTCTGGAAACTCAATAGCTTCCCAATTACACAGCATAGTATCTGAAGAACAAAGGTAAATCAAGTCCTCTTCACCCTTGAAATCATCATCGATGACCGCTACTTGGTCTGGAGATGTCAAGCCTGCGCTCCTGAAGCTTTGATAAAGGTCACAAATAAGGATCCTTGCAGGCAGGGGTTCTCGATTTTCTAGTTGTGCAATTCATTTTTCTCTTTTATCTGTGAAGACCTTCGCTCTTTCCATTAGCGATGGCTGATATCCTAGCCCAAAGTCGTTCTTGTTCTCCTTAACCCATAACGGTTCTACTCCTCCATCAAGCATCTTCCCAAACCCTTTCCCAGGCTGGAATCTAGATTTCATCATTACTTTAGCCACCATCATAGAAGCTTTGGAAGGACGAGCTAGTTGTAACCCTTCACTCATATAAGTGGTATGAGCAATTTCCAATGATTGGAAGGAAGTCTCAAGACTCTCTTCGGCCGTTTCTATGAATGGAGTTGACATGTGCTTGCTAATGAGGAAATCCACCACACCAAAAACAATAATTAGCTTGTTGTCTACTACAAATTTTAGCTTTTGATGGAGGTTAGATGGAACCACACCGGTAAAATGTATCCAAGGCCTCCGCAATAGGCAGCTATAGGCAGGATTGATATCCATCACTTGAAACAAGACGTTGAAGGTGCATGGGCCCACTTGGATAGGGATCTCAATATCTCCAATGACCTCTCTTCGAGTGTCGTCAAAAGCTCTTACTACCATTGAGCTTGGCTTTATATGTGTCCCATCAAAAGGTAGTTGATTTAAAGTAGACTTTGGTATGATATTCAGAGAGGAGCCATTGTCAACTAGGACCTTGGCTAAGATATGATCCCGACACTTGACAGAGATGTGTAATGCCCTGTTATGACCTCTCTCTTCTGCAGGTATCTCTTTATCAGTGAAAGTTAAGTAGTCATTTCAGGCAATATGCCCCACTATCCCTTCGAACGTCTCCAGTGAAATATCTTTCGCAACATGTACTTTATTCAAGATTTTCAATAACCTTCAATGATGTGGTTCTGAATCCAATAAGAGAGACAACAAGGATAATTTTGCAGGAGTGCGATTTAACTGGTCAAGGACTCGGTATTCACTTTGCTTAATGAATTTCAAGAATTCACAAGCATCTTCCTCTGTTATTCCCTAGGGAGGGTCTTGTTCTTTGTCTTTACCACGACTTTCTTTTTCACTTACAGGCACGTCCTCATTTCTTAAGTTTTCAAGAGCATAAATCCGTCCGCTCCTAGTCATTCCACTCGTCCCAGAAATATTGGTTACTGAGGATGATGATTCTTTTAGGAGTTGAGGGATTACATCTACCTCATACTTCCATGGTACTGCATGGGTATCATTATACAAAAATGAAGATGGGTCCTAACTGTCAAGGACGGATGTTGAACAATAGGCTGAACACCTTTGTCATAGTAGAGCACTAGAGGCTTTGGTGTACCTAGGCTGACTGAGCTAGAGTCACGTTCTTCTTAGATCATTGCACTTTCATGAGGCGATAGTAAATCTCTACCAAATGTATGTCCAATAATCCTTCCAAAGCATCAAGAAAATTAGGATCAGTGGACACTTGATCAAGATTGAGATTTAGAATTTCGGTTATCATTCCTCTCTTGCAAAGTTGAGGGTATATCCAAGGAAAAAAGTTTTTCACTTCCACTACTCTTTTAACATGACTAATTTCCTCGTCTTCCAAGACTGCATTTACTCCTGAGGTCCCATGATTAAGTAGAAGGTTGGTCGAGATATTTGGATTTCCCTCTCAAAAATTAAGTCATTTTGCCTTAATCAAGTCTCAGACCTTGTATTTAAAGGCGATGCAGTTTTTCGTTGAATGATCTGGTGCTCCACCATGATAATCACATTTGGCATTAGGGTCGTATCCCTTAGGATACGGTGGTTCCACTGGTTTCATTGGGCAAGGTATAACCAAAGTATTCTTAATGAGAAGTGGTAACAGTTCAGCATATGACATGGGAATTAGGTCGAACTGTGCGGGTGCACGTTCGTTGTTTGATTTTCTGGACATGGGATTTTAATTGGGATTAGGTACCCACTATTGTATTGAAGGTGAGGGATTTCTGAAATTTCAGTTAGGTGGTGATTGATAAGGCTAAGGATATGAAAATGATGGGGTTCCAGAAGCAGCAGCTATGTATGGATGAGGTCTGTAGGATGGATGGGGTGATTGGAAAACATATGGATATTGGTAGGTGGTGGGATTTGGTGGCCTTAGGTTGCCGTATACAAAATTTGTTTCTTCGCCTCTTCTTTTTACTGCCCTAGTTACGATCTTCCCTACTGTGGACGTTCCAGATGTTCCTTGGGGAACTTTGCCAGTTCTTATCCCACTTTCAATTATTTCTCCAATCACTATTATATC
This sequence comes from Clitoria ternatea, assembly GCA_037962975.1. NCBI lineage: Eukaryota > Viridiplantae > Streptophyta > Magnoliopsida > Fabales > Fabaceae > Clitoria > Clitoria ternatea. Next base: position 188,638,491 of record CM075669.1, read on the forward strand.
ACAGAAGTTTGATGAGACACTCCCAAGCATTCTGTCATAGAAGGGTGCCTGAGAGTATCAATGAACATAGCAACAAGCTTTTTTTCGATCAAAGGTGGTTCCACTTGGGCTACTAATTCTCTCCACCACTGAGCATATTCCTTGAAGGATTCATTTTCCCTTTTGGACATATTCTGCAACTAGAGTATATCTGGTGCCATGTCTATATTGTACTTGTATTGCTTAAGAAAAGCATCTGCCATGTCCTTCCAACATCGGATGCGTGTTCTTTCAAGATGTGTGAACCAACTAAGAGCTGGCCCAGCAAGACTGCCCTGGAAGAAGTGGATCGGTAGCTTCTCATCATGAGAATATACAGCCATCTTCCGACAATACATTGTCAAATGATTGCGTGGACATGTGGTACCCACGTATCTGTCAAATTCAGGCAGCTTGAACTTTGAAGGGATAACTACATCTGACACCAAGCATAATTTAGCAACATTTGTTGTACCTAGACTGTTTCCTCCTTCAACAGCTTGAAGCCTCTCTTCTAACAGCTCTATTTACCCTCTTGGAAAGGAAGCAGTGATAGTATTTGGGTTCATTGTATCGAGGGGATCATTTTGAGCAACATCTTGATGAACAGATGGCTGATGTGTCATTGGTATGTAGGCATGGTGGAATGGGTTGAATGGAAAAGTTGGGCATATGATATTGGGTTGTGGGGTGGTTTGTAGTTGAGTTTGAGTATTTTGGGGAATGGTTATTGTTTGATTGGCAATAGGAGGGTTAGATGTCTGGGGGTTGGGAGTTTGTTGGGTGATGGAAGGATTTTCCTAAGTAGGATTAGGATTCATAGTGTAATATCCTTGGGGTAAACCATATGGCGGCCATGTATATGTTTGTTGAGCATTCCCGTCTTGGGAAACAAAGTATGGAAATGACATACCATAAGGTTGGTGTTGGATGGGTTGAGATTCCACTACCGGAGTAGGGTTATTTGCATGTATGGTCAAGGGTATAGGATTCCCTTCCTGGTCTTGCAAGGTAGCATCAGGATCCCTACTTGCTGTGGAGGATCCTCCTTCTATGACCTTTTTCTCTAGAAGCTGGACCATCTTTACCATTTGCTCCTTGAGCTGATTGACCTCATTCCTTAAATCATCCACAGTAGATGGTTCCATCTCTGCCATGAGCCTTGCTTGTAGTCTAGTCCTATAAGGATGCCTTGAACCTTTCGTACATGTGATGTGGGTAAGTACAAAGAAACCCCCATAGCACAAAAACGAATAATGTTAAATGAAATAAAGAGACATAAAGTAAAATACGTGATGAATTTTTAAACATCGGTAAGAAAAGATAAACCTTTCTTTTAGAATGTCTTTTTCTAAAGTACTAAGTTAGGAAAAAAATGGAAATTCAACATGAGATTTATTCATTGTTCAATAGGTTCTAATACATTATTTGTTACAACAAATCAAAATCAATTTTCTCTCACTCTAGCAATCAAGACCTTCATTTCATCCAATCGCCCCTTGCAGTATTGAATGAATGTTACAATTTCTTTTGGTATAGAAAGTGGATTCATCATTGCTTCGGCCTTCTTCAATAGGTGAGGAATATCTCCAAGTGTTATATTAACAAGACCGGCTAAGTTAGAAAAACGGTTTTTCCAAGGATAGACAAGACTTTCTATCTTAACCCTCTCTAACGTCATTAAATGTGCAATCCCTTTATATCTATCTTTATCTTCCATGGCTTGCTATTTTTCCTCATTTATCTTACACTCACAAGTATTAACGACATCTCTGACTTGTCGTTCCAGTTCATCAATTCGTGCTTGCATAAGGTTCTTTTGAACTTGAGCTTCTTCTTTTGTCTTGGCTAAAATTTCTCATAACCGCCCTTTATCAGTAAATATATCATCCTTTTTCTTCTCTTTGGTTTTCAATTAGTTGTTCGCTGTTTGGAGGCATTGATTCAATTACCTCGTATGTTCTCTTTCAATTTGTTACTTCTTACTGACATCTTCAAAGGCAGTTTCTAATTCACACATTTTTTGTCGTAAGGGAAGCATTGTCTTGTTGAATCTTGATTAATTCATCTTCTAATGCTTGATTTTTCTTCATCATTTCAACGGCCTTACTTTTCAGGTTTTCAATCTCTTCTCTTTCAGTGGGAAGTGTATTTTTTACATGAGCACTATAATCTTTGAAGGGTAACTTGATAATAGCTACCCTATTTGAAATCCATTGGTGGTAACTTTTCCTTTGTAGCATAACTTCGGACCCTCAACTCCTTTCCCTTCCTATGAACCTTGGCCCAAGCCTCAATGACAGTTTGCATATCAGGAGCACTATTCCCCTCTATATAGTAATAAGGGAAAGGTATTACCGTTTCTTCTTCCAGAGGTTAAAGCATAGGATAAACAAGTTGTCTTTTTGCAATGACAGGATTATAGTTGATGCATCCTTGAGTTCCCATGAGAGGTACATTGGGAAATTTCCCGCATCAATAAATAATGGAATCCATATTCATCCACTGAGGATTCCACCGAATCATGTTTACGGATAAACCTACTAGATGTCCTACCCATTCCCTATTTGTTGTAGGAATTTCTTCAATTCCTAGCTTTTGTTGAAGGATCTTCTCTTCTTGCACCTTCTTAGATCTATAATGCTTGAAGATTTGGAGAGGAAGCTCACGGTTTTGGTGTCTTGAGAAGGAAGCTAATGGAGTCTTGCAAGGGAAGCTAGAATATAGAAGAAGTTAGAGAGGAAGGAAACCTAGAACTAAGGAGATTTTTGATCTAGAAATGAAGGAAATGGAGAGGAGAGGAAGGGATTGTGGTTCCACCACTCTCTAGGACTTAGAAAGATAAGGTGTTGAGAGTCACCACCTTTGGGAGAAGACCAAAGGATAAGACTAGAGAAAAGAGCCTAGAGCTTCTACTTTCTAGAGAGAAGGGAGAGTTTCTTACTCTAAGATTTCTTATCATTCAAGTTATGATGGAAATACAAAGAGGATGAGCTTATATAGCTCCATGAGAATTTTGGCCAAAGCTTCCTAATCATGGGCCTTGGATTTGCTCCTAAGGACCAATCCTAAAACCTACTCTACTTGGCCCAATACAAGCCCAAAATCAAAATAGAATAAGGTACAAGGCCTAAAAGTGGCCCAGGCTTAATGGCTATGCAAAGCCCAAACTAATTCCTAAAATATAGTCCTAATATACCTAGAATACAAAGGAATGAAAAATATGTACAAGATATATGAGGCCTAATGAAGAGGCCCAAAAGAGGCCCAAACTTCCATACCAAGCCCATTACCCTTCTATAGTGCAAGAGAAAAGAGTAAGGGTCTTCAATAGCTCCTCCTTGGGCTTGGGCCCACTCAAAGAATGTATGGAATAAGCTAAATATTTTTGGAGACCTTCCTTGGCTCTCTTGTCCCTTGACCTAGTCATAGGGCCCTTGAAAGCACCCAAGGCAACCTCCAAAGATTGTGTAGGGTCCATGGCCTTTTCCTGGGTGATGGCCATATCACTATTAGTCTTCTTAGTTAGCCGAAGAAGCTTCAAATTAGAGAGAGGACATTCGATCTTTCTATCTTGATTGAATACATGAGAAGTAAGCCATAGATACAACGTGGGTAGACAACAGACGATCTTCTTCCTATTCCAGTTATGACAAGAATCCATTGTACAATAGATGTCAGCTAAGACAGCGGTAATGGAACTTTCTCCTCTAAGCTTTCGAATCAGGAAAACATCAATTGCCTTGAAATCAATATAATTATCAAGACTGAGGAAAAGGACCACACCATAAATGACTAATGCCAAAGTGTCAATAAAGACGTCTCATTCCCCTTTCCCTGCTTGACTAAGGAGTTGCTGCTCAAAGAAGGTTAGCGCAAAGCCTGAAATCTGATTCCTGTTTAATTGGGCCTTTTAAAGAATTTCAGGATCTATCTTGAGAACACGAGCTACATTGAAAATAGCAGCATGATGTTCGGTCTGTCGATAAGGTTTCAAATCTTCCAATGGCAAGCTAAATATCTGCTCAAATTCTTCAAGAGTAGGAGCTAATTGGAAGTCCTTGAATGTAAAACAGCAGAGAGGGGAATCGTAATACTGGGCTAGAGCAGTAAGGGCCCCTTCTTGCACTTCAACCTCTAAGAATTTCAGGATCTTTCCATACTTCCTTGCAAAGGTTACTTTGAGTAATATCCATCCGTTTACCCAAGGATAACAGATTGCTAGTATTTGATTTCATGATTTTGAGGTGTAATAAATTTTTCAAACTAATTGCCTTTACTTCCTGATCACTTGATCTCATGTTAAATTCCATTTCTTTGTGATACTTACCAATATTTAAATTTCACCTTTAACAAAAGAAATAAATGAATCAGATTAACAAAGAAAAAGGTTTGATAAATATCATCCTCACATAACAGTGTGATAATATTTATCTTGACTTAAGTCTAGAAAATTTACATTTTTTTATGATTTTTTTAAAAAAGGAAAACTTTGTGCGAATGAATAGAAGATAAAAGGAATGTCTGCCCAATTGTGTCTTAGATGAGGTAACCACCTAATTGGCTCTAAGGCTCTTTAATCGTGTTTCCTCAAAAGGTGATTGTTCTAATTGGGTCTAAGAAGGCCACGGGAGCTCTAATCTTTAGCTATAAGTCTTATGCAAAATGTAGGGAATCCTACTTAGTGCAGACGTTATAACTAAAATAACACCCCAGCTGAGATTTTCACATGAATCATGGTAGGATGTATCGTCCTAAATGACACCGCTAATAATCTCCCCTAACCTATGTCTTTTGCGGGCCCGGGAATAGGGTCCCTTCTAATAGTGTGTGCATTATGGTGAATGTGAAGTGTGTGGGGCATTCATACTTGAATTTTTACCCATTCTTCATAATGAACAAACATAAGACAACAAATATCACATGTCTTCTACTCTATGGTTCTAAATTAAAGCAATAAAGAAGTAAAAAAAAATATAAAATCTAAAATAAATAGAAGATTAGATGAACGACGAGAATAACATAATAAATAAATATGAAGGATGAAATAATTAATAATCAATAAAATACACAAGATCAATTTAACGGGCTTGACTCTCAAAAATAGTCTCCAATAGAGTCGCCATCTGTCACGACCAGGGTCCCGGTATATGACGCAGACTAGTTAAAGACAATAAAAAATAAGACTATATTGGAATGATGCCCTTAGATGTCCTACAAAAATAAAGGGTTCAGAGAGTCGCCAATAATATTTATCAAGGAAAATATCAGAAAAACCTTTAAATAGCACTGGTTTTCTTAAATGAGATTCTATTTAGTCTGGGAGTCGAATTACAGGAGGGGAAGGTATTAGCAGCCCACACTGTCCGTCCTAAAACGGTTACCAAAATTAATCATGTGTAATTTTTCAAAAAATGATTATTAAATATTTCATCCTTCATAAGAAAATAATAATGATAAATGTTATTTACAGACAATATACATAATAATGAGGACATTTTGAAAAATATAAAAATAAAATTAAATAAATAATAAAACACATCACCTAAATTTTCATCATTTTTTAGTTCAAATAAAAAATAAAATAAACAAAAAGTGGTTAAAAGACAGTAAAATAAATAAAAAATACAATGAGACGTCTCGTCTCCATTATTTTCTAGTAAATAAAAAAACAATCCATTAATTTTATTGGGAAACATATGGTTCATAAAAAAACAAACAAATAAATAAAAAGGTAAAAAGAGAATAGACATAAAAAGGAAAAAAATGGAATTAAATACATCAAGATGAAAATAAAGAAATATATAAAATTTAGTAATTAAAATTGACAAATGAAACTTATTCAATTATTTTTTTTGAAAAATAAGATTAATAAGATGTCTCATCTAAATTAATCTCATTTCACTTAAAAGAAAGATAGATGAATAAATAACAAACTATTTATTAGTCTTGATCTTTATTATTTTTTATGATAATAATTTTTCTTAATTATCAAAAGGTTGCTAAGAGGAAATAATAAGAAGTCATGGCAATAAATAAAATGGATAATTATGCATATATAAAAAAACTATTCAAAAATTATCAAAAAAATAAATAAATAATATGGGTAGATAAGACAGAAATGAAAAGATAAATAATAATAAGTAAATAGTTATTTAAAAAAACAAAACTCAAGGAATTCTATATATATGAAACATAAAATTAAATGATTATGTAAAAGATAATTTCAAAATTATTATAGGGTAAATAAATAAATGTTAAAACATAAAGGATGGAAGAATAAAGTACATAAAAATAAAATAAAAGTACAAAAAAACAAAAATAAAAATAAAAGTGTAAGAAAATAAATGAACAAATAAATAACTGTAGGAAAATAAAATATAGAAAAAATAAAATGCAGTAAAATAAATAAAAATAAAAGTATAGAAAGATAAATAAATAAAAATAAAAGTGTAAAAAAATAAATAAACAAAAATAAAAATACAAAAGAATAAATAAATAAAAATAAAAGTGCAGAAAAATAAATAAATAAAAATAAAAGTGCAAAAAAGTAAATAAATAAAAATAAAAGTGTAGAAAAGTAAATGAACAGATAAATAACCGCAAAAAAATAAAGTGTAGAAAAATAAAGTGAAGAAACATAAATAAAGGAAAATAAAAGTGCAGAAAAGTAAATAAATAAGAATAAAAGTACCAAATAAATAAATAAAAATAAAAATACAAAAAAATAAATAAATAGATAAATAACTGCAGAAAAATAAAGTGTAGAAAAATAAAGTGCAGAAACATAAATAAAGAAAAATAAAAGTGTAGAAAAGTAAATAAATAAGAATAAAAGTACAAAAAATAAATAAATAAAAATAAAAATATAGAAAAATAAATAAATAGATAAATAACTACAAAAAAATAAAGTGTGGGAAAATAAAGTGCAGGAATATAATTAAAGAAAAATAAAAGTGCAGAAAAATAAATAAGAATTAAATAAAGAAAATAAATAAAGATAAATAAATATTTTTGTATTAATTAAAAAAATACCTTGGTGCAAAAACAATTAAAGAGGAACCAGAACAAAATTCGAGAAATCAATTTCGTGTAGATTTCCTTTGCTTTTGGCTTCGTTTGGACTCGATTCAAGGGTGTTTGGACACCGGTTACAACACTTAGATAGTATTTTGGCTCACAAAGCTCACATACTAAGACATTCTAGAATGACACACTCATTTTGCTAACAACAATTCCATAACATAATTTTAGAAAGCAAAAACTTCTAAAAAATCTCACAAAAATACACTCTTTCACCTTTTTTTCCTTCTTGTCCTCCATTTTACCTTAGCATCATGCCATATTTATAAAAGAAAATTGGCCTTGGATACCTCATAAAATGACATCACTTTCCTACTTTTCCAATTTGTCCAAATTTGATGTCAATTTCTCCAATTTTTTCCAATTTTTCAACCAAACTGGGTCCCACCTTAATAAACCACTGAAAACCTCTTTTCTTTTTTCTTTTTTTCTTTTTTTTGATTCTCAATTTTTTTGGATTTTTTGGGCCCATTTTTGATTTTTTTTATTTTTTCTGGACCCTTTTTTGGCCTATTTTCATTTTTTTATTTATTTTTATTGGGCCTTTTTTATTTTTTTATTTTTAAAAAAATTTAAAATTTTATTTAAAATTTTTTTGAATTCAAATGAGTAATCACTTACTCTTATGGACAGATAAATTATTTATTACACATGTGGCCATAAATAAAATACTCAATAAAGATAAACTACTACCCATGCTATAAGAAGCAAGAAGGTAGTCACCAAACATCGGTTTCCCTCCCTTATCCTTTCCTGTTGGCTTCGACAATTATTGGCCATTGCTTGAGAAAATTTGTGGAAGAAGGTTGATGAAAGGAAAAGTGTGGTTGGAAAGGAGGAAAGATTGAGTATTTATAGAAATGGAGAAGGTTACTATGCAACGGTCACTATGTAATTTTTTAATATTTTTTTTATCCGGACAAAATAGGTGTTCACACCCACCATGAGAACGTTACATGGATCGTTACATGAATGTCATAAATGATTGTCAATGTGATAATGGTATATGTAATCCTTCGACCTGAAGTCACTATGATTCCTACATAAGGAGTTTGTTGTTTTAATACAGTCAAGCATCTTTTGTAACAAGAAGACTATAAAGGTTGTGATTAGCTAATGAACAAATTATGCAAAGGGATGTGAGTGATGTAGATGAGATTTGTCTCTCCTATGTGACAAGAGTGATATCTATAGGCCACTTGATGGAGTGAGACTAAGGAAATGCATGACCGTGCTAGAAAGAATAAATATTGGAAATTTATTCGAATAAAGTCTACTCCGGTATCAAGTAAAATAAATTGGACCATACAAGGATGACGCGACCATGCCTTGGGCCCAATTAGGATATCGTGACAAAAGGAACAAACATATAAAATAATTATCACTTATAGGTTATGTTGATAATAAATAATATTCAGACATAATGATGCATTGCTAGATGTCGCTCTTATTTTATATTAATAATAAAATAGTTTATTATTAATATGACCGAGTATTTTACCTATAGGGTTGGGGTTTCTCTAAAACCCAACAACACTCATTAAATCACTTTCCCAACATCAAAACCCAAAAACCCATAGTTCATACTCTTGAGAAATAGCAAGAGTTTACCTCAAGAGAAGGAATGAGAGAGTTTTCCAAGAAAGGGAAGAGCCACACAAAAATGAGGAGAAATTAGTATGAGACTTCAAACTCCAAGCTCTTCCAAGCTTCTTCAAGAATGGAAATAAGAGAGGAGAAGAGAGCCACCACCCTTTTGCTTAGGGTTTTTGAAGAGAAGTAGAAGAGAAAATGAAGGAAAAGAATAGAGAAGAAAAAGAAGTAAGGTGTTTGTTAAGAGGAACCAAGCAGCTGATGGGAATAAGAAGATAAAAATGGGTCATTTGGCTTTATTTTTAATCCCTCATTAAAGACTCATCGTCTTATGACAAACAGGATCTTTGTTTGGGTTAAATAATTTATCTAAAAATTATTCTGAATACATATTTGGATTCCTAATAATATCCTTAACAGCCCTGATCAATATCATCCCAATCGGAGATACTTGGTCCGACACCCATATTTCAACCGGGCTCATTTTCAGCTTATCCGGTTCCAATAAATTATAAACAGTTCCCAAAAATCTTAATTTATTTATTCCCAATATTTTGGAACATTAAATAACCCAACTATAATCATTTAACATTTATCTCCTTAATTAATCTTTTATTTTAAAATTTAGGGTGTTACAATTCACCCCACCTAAAAAGAAATTTCGTCCCCGAAATTTAACATACCGGATTCGAACACATCAGGATACCGTGCTCTTATATCATCTTCATGTTCCCATGTGAACGTCTCTATATTTCTATGCTTCCACGCAACTTTCACCAAGGGCACCAATTTGTTCCGTAGCTTCTTCACGGAGCGTTCGACAATACGAACGGAAACAAGAGGAATAGTTAAGTCATCCCGCACATCAACATCATCAATTAGGATTACATGCAAGGGATCAGGAATATACTTCCTCAATTGCGACACATGAAACACATTGTGCAGAATCGTAAGGTGCGGAGGAAATACGATCCGATAAGCCACATCGTTCAAGAATCTCATAAGGTCCAATAAACCTAGGACTTAACTTCTTACTCTTTAAATCTCTTCCAATACCCTTATCTCTTGATACTCTCAAAAATGCGTGATCGCCAATTTGAAACTCAAGTGGCTTCTGCCTTTTATCATAATAGCTGTTTTGACGATCTTGAGCAATTTTCATTTTTTCTTGTATCATCTTAATCTGTTCATTTGTCTCCGCAATCAACTCTAGCCCCAAAGCCAAACTCTCTCTAGTTTCAAGCCAACACAACGGAGTTCTACATTTTCAACCATTTAACGCTTCATAGGGAGCCATAACAATAGAACTATAATAACTATTGTTGTATGTAAATTCAATTAGTGGTAGGAATCTTTCCCAACAACCACCGTGCTCCAATACACAAGCCCACAATAAATCTTCAAGGCTTTGAATTATTCGCTCAGATTGTCCATCCGTTTGTGGATGATACGCTGAACTAAGCTTCAACTTGGAACCCATTGCCTCGTGCAAGCTTCCCCAAAATCGGGAAGTGAACCGAGGGTCGTGATCCGACACAATACTCAAAGGTACACCATGTAGTCTAACGATCTCCTTTATGTACAACTAGGCTAATTTCTCTAATGAACTCTATAACGCCCTTATTTTTAACAAATAAATAAACCCAAAACAGGGGAAATTTTTCCCAATTTAGAAAAATACCTGGATCTATAAAAAGCCACTCTCATATATGAAGATATGAGAGCCAGGTCCATAGACCATGAAGAACCGGGTCCAATTAAAAATAATAAGGGAATGGAAGGCAGAAGAAAGAAAATCTGATCGGGATAGGCCAGCGGAAGCGCAACAACGCTCAAGCGAAACCTACACAGTGGCACCCACTCGCTCAAGTGGGATCCGACTCCGCTTGGGCGAGACAGCTCAACCCGCTCGGGCGAGCACTCAGTCGCTTAGGCGAAACTACCTGAAAGCCTTCCCTCAGAACCACACTCGCTAGAGCTAATCCCACATTCGCTGAAGCGAGAAGCCATACTCGGCTATCCAAACACTCGGAATCGGGGGTTCCATTCACTCAGAGTCAGGGGTTTCAATCGCTCGGAAATAACTCCACGCACATACACCCCATAACTTAGTTCCACATTTTATCCACCAAGGTACACACATGATCCTTTCGGGAAAATGAGGGTCATCCCACTCGGATTCCCTAAACTTCCCTCACTCGGGATATTTCCCAACCAAACACCACTCGGCGTATTTAACCCAACACAATCGCGAATGCACTTCTGATAAGTCTTGAAAAGACTTAATTATTCTGCCTTTTATTTGAATTAATTCATTGCTTAAGTGATTAGTTTAGCCTTATTATTCAATTAATTGATAATAATTTATAATTTATTTAATTCTTTCAAAAGTGTTTTATTTAGGTAAGAAAATGGTTAAAAACATTAATTAGTTAAGAGTTTATGATTATTTGTAATTTCATTAAGCAGCCAGCATACAAATGCTAGGCAATTAGTTGATTTTTGGTGTAGGAACAGGTTGTGTTCAAACTAAGAAGACAAATCCGAGTGAAAAATTACAAAAAGCCGAGTGAGAAATCATAAAGCCGAGCGAGAATTTACAAATCCGAGTGAGTCTTCGTAAATCCGACTGAAAAGGAGTCCAAAAGACCGACTGAGCGAGACTTCAAAGAGGCTGACTGAAAAGACTTCAAAGAGGCTGACTGAAAAGACTTCCCAAAAGGTTGACCGAAAAGAATTAACAAAAGCCCGACTTAAAAGACTCCCAAGATACCGACTCCAAAAGAGAACAGGGAACCGGATACTGCATGAGAACCCGAGCGTCAACTTCAGAACGCTGATTCATTTATCAATCCGCTCAAGCGAGAACCCAGTTCGCTGAAGCGTAGAGGCAGTAACTTAAACACTGTTTCTTTCCTCCAACAACACACTCGGCGCAGTGCTGTTTCCGCTTCCATTGCCTTCTCTTCTACTTGTACCTTAGTAATTTAAGTGATGAGCTATAAATTAGCTAATGTTGAACTGTAATCCGCTAAGTGCTGAGCTGTGATTAGTTAATTATTCCGCAATTATTTAACTAGTTACTTAGTTTAATTATTAACTCAGTTTTCAGGTATTAGTTAAGTCAGCTAGTTTAGTTAGATGCCTATATATATATATATATATATATATACATGTACATATTCTATAGGGGGACAGAGACAGATTCACATAGAATACATAGAACACAATTCATTCACAACTTTGAACATCTCACTACGTAATTTTCTCTCTCTAAATCCTCTCCTCCATGACGTTCCACAATCCTTCGATGGAACTAAAGTCAATGGAGTTCTAATTCCCTAAGGTTCGGATTACGAAGGTTAGCAATGGAGTCTTGAAGCTGTGAGCAAGGAAATCAACTTCTAGATCCTGAGCCGAACAAGCTGAGGAGTGGATCCAAATCGCTGGATTGATAAATCCAGAACTGATGAAGAACTTCGCCAGTGAGGAATCATGGCTGAAGCTTAGGTAACTTCCAGCTTTCTAACTAGTTCAGGCCTAATCAATTTAGGTGAATAGTTAGAGTTCAACCTCCAATTTCGCATTAGATTCTTAGGTTAATTGAACACTTAAGGAATTAAGGTTCGATGCTTAAGGATTAGTGTTTTTCACCTAAGGAATTAGGGAATAACCACAAGCGGATTGTCCTCTGGATTTTGAAGTTTGATTATACTGTGATTGCATATTTCTTGATGAATTTATGAACCGAAGCAATCCTGACCTGTTTTCTATTAATCACCTTTCACATTTCATTTTAACTCTCTTTCTAGAAATACAAAAACAACTATAAAACACTAAAACAACCAAAAACCGAATGAAATTCCTGTGTCTTTTGTTGGTTCAGCTTGTACTAGTCCAAGATTGAGGTACTTACCACAATCCCTGTGGGACGATCAAATATACTACAATTTTAATGACTGGTGCGCTTGCCAAGATATAAATCTAAGAGTCACAATTTTTAGACAGAGATTTTCACATCAATTTGATGACTCGGGATTTTAGTTGTTTAGTTGTTAGCACTAACCGTTGCAGTAACGTTGTTTGTAGTCAGTTGTTGCATCTATGTTTTCTTTAGTTCCTTTGGAAAGTGAAAAGTTGCAGGTAATGGATCTGGATGACACCTTAGCAGAGTTTCTTCAATATTCACAAACATTATGCATGAACCAGGTAGAGGAGGTACAATCAATTGAGGAGGAGCCATCGGAGTTAGAAAGGAGTTTAATTCAATTTATAAAAGTCACTCAAACCAGCCTCCAAAATTTTGATAATTCAATCTTGAATATTCAAAAGCAAGTGGATTTTATTGCAAAGCAGTTAGTCGAAGAGTAAAGGAATATAAAGGTTGTATGAAGAAAAGACCAATATGAAGAGCCATGGGATGATGATGTTGCTCTAGCTGAAGAAATTAAGTTTGGGGAAGAAGAATACCAGCTAGAAAACATTGAAATGGATGAACCTGAACTTGAAGTCGATGTAGAAACAAAAGAAGAAGAAGAAAATAAGGAAGTTCTGGGATATTTAATGGAAGAAGATTCAATTGAAGAATGTGAAGAAGAAAGTGATATGGATTATACTTCAGAAGTGGAAGATGATAGTATATCTAGTGAAGCATTCTTTGATGATTAGAATGAAGAAGATTGGTCTGAAGAAGAACAAGAGAAAGAGTTGTCATTGAATAATTTCTTTGATGATGCAAGTGTTGTAGGAGTGCGAATTGAACAAATGACAACAGAAGCCATTGAGGAACCTGAAAATCATTTAGATACTATTATTGAGCAAGAAGTGATAGAAAAGGTTGAGATCTCAACAAAGATGGAAACCATATCTTGGCAGCATAATAATGATACTGAATTTTTGTTGGAGCCAAGTGTGAACACAGAGAGAGAAGTAGAAGTTCATGCACAAGAAGAGTTAACATGTGTAGATGTTGAGAATATAAAAGAAGAAGAAATTCAGCCATGTTATGAGGAGCGTTTGCTAGTGGTGAATACTGCAGCTATGGAATTTAAAAGGAAACGTGAATCATCAAGTCAAGAAGAACATTGCTTGTGGCATAAAAAGAGGAAGACTAACAAAAAACAAAAAAAGAAAAAGAGTGAAGAAAAGAAAAAGAAGAAAAAGCAGAAAGTTTAGAAAAATAAAGATTGGAGGAAAGTTATGTTGAGCATTAGCTTTAAACATAACAAGGAAAAACAAGGAGTAAAAAGACCAAGAGTGTATGGTCATAAGAAATGGAATCCTGGAGGATGATCTCGTGTTTGTTTCTCTTGTACATAAATAAAATAGTGAGAGACTGAACAGCATGAAGAAAATAGAATCTGATTCCCTCCACGCTTGAGCAAGAGGAGAGTGACGCTTAAGCGTGATTTAAGCGTGACTTTGTATAAGTCTTTTCGCTTGAGCGTGCATTCTTTTCGCTTGAGCGAGCGCGGGACCTGTTTCTCCTTCTGCTTGAGCGTCATTCCACACGCTCAAAGCGTGACTGTGATGCATGACTTTTTCTGCACCTCCGATTGAGCGTACGTTAACACGCTCTGAGCGTGGCCAATTGTGCCTTGTATATTTGCTCAACGCTTGAGTGCTTCAAGCTCTCGCTTGAGCGCAATCGGGCCTGAGGATGTGCTGTTACTCATGCTTGACCCTTTCCAACCGGAAATTTCTAATATCCTTTGATGTTGGACCCAGGGGTTACTTAAATAAATGGTTTCAGATGATGAAGGGGGGTCAGATGATGAAGGGTAACTTGTGTCACCCTGTCCTTCATTTTTCCGAGTCTTTTGGTGTCCTCAACCGATCTCTCTCTACATGTGTTGGTTTTTCACCCAGCCTTTCATTCACTCATTCTTTTGTCCACTCATTTTGTCACTCAATCGTATTCTTCTTCATCCATTCAGTATTCCGTTCACTCGGACCCCTCTACAGTCGTTCTTGCATTCACTCGTCTTTCTCACTCAGTCACTTCATTTTATTCTGACTTTCGTTTTTCACCTTATTTTTCATTCGGTTCTTCATCCACTCGGTATAACTTGTACTCGTCTATCCCACTCGGCCTTCATTCATTCGGTCACTCTATTTTACTCGTTCTCCATTCACTCGGTCATTCTTTCATTCTTCCATTCGTCACTTATTCAACCGATCTTTTTCACTCATTATTTCATGAATGCTTCGTCTTCCGTTTTTCTTTTTCAGCCACTCAGTATTTCTATCCACTCAGTTTCCACTGTAGTTGTTCTTTTATCCACTGAGGTTATCTCCTTCTTCGTCTGTCTTTCACTCATGTTTATTCACCCGGTCAGTCAGTCATTCTTTCGTGTTCTTTCACTTATTTTTCTATTTTCCGACCACTCGTTGTTTGTTCATTCATTTTTCATTTTTACCCGGTATAATCCACTCGGTATTTATTTACTCGTTGTTTCATTCCACCTACTTTCTTTCTCGGTTTTCTCACGCTGTATTTTTCTTTTTCATCCACTCGTGTTTCATTCGCGATTGTCACACTCAGTATTTCCAGTCACTCAGTTTCCTGTCATTTCGTTTTTCATTCCCCCAGTTTCTCCATTCACTCGGCCCCTCGCTGCATTCGTTTTGTTCACTCGGCCTTTCATTTACTCGGTATTTCATTCATTCGATTTTCCACTCTTGTCATTTTTGTTCTTCACCCGAACTCTCATTGTCACTCACTCGTTCTTCATCTCTCGGATCTCTCTCACTCGGTATCTTTCTCCATATTCACTCGGTTTCTTCCTCTGCAGTTTTCCATTCACTGTCTTCTATTCACCGTCTCCCATTCGTTCACTCGGTATTACTTTTATTCGTTCTTTCTCCCACTCGCTTGTTCACTCGTCCATTCATTGTCACACTCATTTCTCATGCACTTTTCTTTATTCCATTCATTCTTTCACTCGTTCTATGATCCACTCGGTATTCATTCACTCTGTACCCTTTTCATTCAGTGTTTTATTCACTTGTTCTTTCAATCTACTCTTTCTTCTTCGTTCTTTCACCCATTTCTCCGTAATTTTCTCACTCACTCGTCACTCAGTTTCTTATTCCTTCGCCCGATCTCTTTCTAGGTTCCCCCACTCGGTATCTCTTTCATGCGTCTCTTTCTGCAGTCTCTTTTTCATTCACTTGGTTTCTCACTAGATCACTCGGTTTCTTCCACTCGCTCCTGCATTTACTCATCTCCTTCAACCGATCGGTATACCCTTCACTTATCTCCTACACTCGGGATATTCTTATTCGTTCTCCCATTTATTCTTTTATCTACTGGTCTTTTTCATCCACACTCAATCTACTTGTCTTTCTTCCACTCGGTCACTCTTTCTTTTTCTCACCTATCATTCAGTCTTTCATTATCGCATTCTATCTTTTATCCATTCGTTTTTCCACTTGTTGTTTCATTCACTCAGCTTTGCTCTCAATTTTCTGTTCGTCTTTCATTCACTCGGTTCTTCCATTTACTCATTTCTTCTCTGCACTCGTTGTTTTGTTTACTCTTCCACTCATCCTTTACCACTTAGTATCTCCATCACTCGGTATCTTTCTCCACTCTCACTCGATCTTCCATTCACTCGGTTCTTCATTCACCCAGTCAATCTTTTGTTCGTCTTTCATTTACTCATTCTTCATTCACTCAGTATTCTTTCCATTCAGTATATCATTCACTCGTTTTACATTCACTCGGTTTATTTCAGTCAGTTTGTTATCCCTTCGTTCACTCGGTTTTTCTTTCATTTTTCTACTCGTCTCTCTCTTTGTCTTTCGTTCACGTATGTTTATTGTCCACTTGGCCTTCCAGTCACTCGGTGATTTGTTCGCTTGTTTCCCTCACCGCTTCCTTCCCCGACCTCATCCACTCGGTATAGTTCTTTCACTCGTTTTTATTTACTCAGTCCCTTTCTTCATTCGTTTTTGATCCACTTCGTATCTATTTCATTAGATTTTCCACCTTCAGTCTGTCACTTTTATTCTTCATCTGATCTTTCATTCTATCACACACTCGTCTCTCATTCACTAATTGTACATTCATCTTTCTCTTTCTCGGTATCTCTTTTTTAGTTTTTTTTTTGGTCTTTTATCTATTCGGTATGTGAGCTTTAGCGAGAGTACCATATTGATGATACCTGATGTTATTTGTGTGACGCTTGAGCGGGGTTTGACACGCTTGAGTGAATACCATACCTGATGCTTTATTTTTTTATTTAAATTGGGCGTTGACACGCCAATATTTCAGCGTACTTACGCGTATTACAGGAAAAGGCACATCTTCTAATTTCTGAGAAAGTCCAACCAGGTGCTTTCCATGAATGGCCAATCAGGTAAAAAGGGAAGTATTCTAGCTTTCCTACTTATTATTTGATAAACTATCTTAACTATTTACTCATTAATTTATGTAATTTAAAATCCATCTCAATTATTTAACGCTTGCTGATTCTCAGGCTTTAGTCAGATAAATTAATTGATCAGTTTTCTTTAACTCATGATACCTGGCCATAACTTTTTCATCATTAATTAAATGTTTACTCGGCATGCTAGTTAGCAATCTGAATGTATGATCTTACCTTAAGTTTGGGGACATGACTGGCTGATTAACTATTATATTTATAGCTTTTGAGCCTGTTTTATCCTTTTCCAAGTGAACCTGCATGCTAGTTAGTGAGACAGAATTTGCTTCGGTACTTGCTAATTGTTTGTATGCCAGCCAATCGAAAATGATGAAGGCCTTCTTTGTTAATTTAGCCAGGGCCAAAAAGTAGCCTTCCTAATATATTTAATTATCCTTTGACCAAAAAAAAAATTATGTTTGAGCCTGAGACCCTTTTATTCTATTTATTCACCTAACGTTACAAGCCTTTTTATCTCGAAAAAAAAAAGACAGATTTACCCCTGGATGTTCTGCTGATGAGTTGCTCAGTCTTACTTATTGCTAGGGACTAGCAAGTTCTAAGTTTGGGGATGAAGAGTGTGCCTAGCATCAATTAAGGACACACTCCGACCTTGGTTATAGATGAATAAATAGAGGCAAATGAAAGGAAAAATAGAAAAGCTGAGAAGAAAAAAAAATCAGCAAGGAAAAAAGTGCAAAGCACCGATTGAAATGTGATCGGAAAAAGATGGAAAAGGAGAAAGAAAAGGAAAAATCCGAAGGACTGAAAGAAAAAGAAGGTGCAAAACTCCGAAAGTGTTAAGTTAGCATTCACTCGAAAAATAATGGAGCTTGCTAAGTAGAGGCAGTTAAGTTAAAATTGAGTCAAGGCATCAGTGGATACATCTTGTAACCCGACATTCACTCAAAAAACAATAATTGAGCCTGTAGCCCAGCCCCATTATAAGCTTAAAAAGCCCTTACTGATCTGATTGTGATGGCATATGGCATGACGTTTAGAACTGTTGCAAGCCTATGATTATCTAACAAATATGCAGGTGATGAGTGCATTCTATTTACCCTATACACCGAGAGAAGAGTGAAACACCGACCAGTGAGGAAAGCATCAGCAGCTTGTTTCCCAAAGGAGGTGTAAGTTATTATACTTTTAGAAATTGCGAAAAGAAAGCATGGTCGACATTCAATAATTATAGCATGAACTAAGTTAAGGAAAGGTTGAGTGTGTTAAATAACAGCTTGTTAGTTAATTAATCTGAATAGTTGCTTGAGGACAAGCAAGTTTTAAGTTTGGGGATGTGATAAGTCTTGAAAAGACTTAATTATTCTACCTTTTATTTGAATTAATTCATTGTTTAAGTGATTAGTTTAGCCTTATTATTCAATTAATTGATAATAATTTATAATTTATTTAATTATTTCAAAAGTGTTTTATTTATGTAAGAAAATGGTTAAAAACATTAATTAGTTAAGATTTTATGATTATTTGTAATTTCATTAAGCAGCCAGCATACAAATGCTAGGCAATTAGTTGATTTTTGGTGCAGGAACAGGTTGTGTTCAAACTAAGAAGACAAATCCGAGTGAAAAATTACAAAAAGCCGAGTGAGAAATCATAAAGCCGAGCGAGAATTTACAAATCCGAGTGAGTCTTCGTAAATCCGACTGAAAAGGAGTCCAAAAGACCGACTGAGCGAGACTTCAGAGAGGCTGACTGAAAAGACTTCAAAGAGGCTGACTGAAAAGACTTCCCAAAAGGTTGACCGAAAAGAATTAACAAAATCCCGACTTAAAAGACTCCCAAGATACCGACTCCAAAAGAGAACAGGGAACCGGATACTGCATGAGAACCCGAGCGTCAACTTCAGAATGCTGATTATTTATCAATCCGCTCAAGCGAGAACTCAGTTCGCTGAAGCGTAGAGGCAGTAACTTAAACACTGTTCCTTTCCTCCAACAACACACTCGGCGCAGTGCTGTTTCCGCTTCCATTGCCTTCTCTTCTACTTGTACCTTAGTAATTTAAGTGATGTGTTATAAATTAGCTAATGCTGAATTATAATCCGCTAAGTGCTGAGCTGTGATTAGTTAATTATTCCACAATTATTTAACTAGTTAGTTAGTTTAATTATTAACTCAGTTTTCAGGTATTAGTTAAGTCAGCTAGTTTACTTAGATGCCTATATATATATACATGTACATATTCTGTAGGGGGACAGAGACAGATTCACATAGAATACATAGAACACAATTCATTCATAACTTCGTACATCTCACTACGCAATTTTCTCTCTCTAAATCCTCTCCTCCATGACGTTCCACAATCCTTCGATTGAACCGAAGTCAATGGATTTCTAATTCCCTAAGGTTGGGATTGCGAAGGTTAGCAATGGAGTCTTGAAGCTATGAGCGAGGAAATCGACTTCTAGATCCTGAGGTGAACAAGCTGAGGAGTGAATCCAAATCGCTGGATTGACAAATCCAGAACTGATGAAGAACTTCGCCAATGAGGAATCATGGCTGAAGCTTAGGTAACTTCCAGCTTTCTAACTAGTTCAAGCCTAATCAATTTAGGTGAATAGTTAGAGTTCAACCTCCAATTTCGCATTAGATTCTTAGGTTAATTAAGCACTTATGGAATTAAGGTTCGATGCTTAAGGATTAGTGTTTTTCACCTAAGGAATTAGGGAATAACCACAAGCGGATTGTCCTCTGGATTATGAAGTTTGATTATACTGTGATTGCATGTTTCTTGATGAATTTGTAAACCGAAGCAATCCTGACCTATTTTCTATTAATCACCTTTCACATTTCATTTTAACTCTGTTTCTGGAAATACAAAAACAACTATAAAACACTAAAACAACCAAAAACCGAATGAAATTCCTGTGTCTTTTGTTGGTTCAGCTTGTACTAGTCCAAGATTGAGGTACTTACCACAATCCCTGTGGGACGATCAAATATACTACAATTTTAATGACTAGTGCACTTGCCAAGATATAAATCTGAGAGTCACAATTTTTAAACAGAGATTTTCACACCAATTTGATGACTCGGGATTTTAGCATCAAGTTAATGGCGCCGTTGCCGGGGATTGTTGAGTAATATCAACAATCCTTGGACCGGTACTAGACTGAACCATTTTTTTTAGTTTCTATACACGTCGTTAGTTTTTAGTAAATTTCATTGTAAGAGTAAGATTTGTTAAGTCTTGCGTGAATTGTTGTTCTTAGTTACTACTCTTTGATTTTAGTTGTTTAGTTGTTAGCACTAACCGTTGCAGTAACGTTGTTTGTAGTCAGTTGTTGCATCTATGTTTTCTTTAGTTCCTTTGGAAAGTGAAAAGTTGCAGGTAATGGATCTGGATGACACCTTAGCAGAGTTTCTTCAATATTCACAAACATTATGCATGAACCAGGTAGAGGAGGTACAATCAATTGAGGAGGAGCCATCGGAGTTAGAAAGGAGTTTAATTCAATTTATAAAAGTCACTCAAACCGGCCTCCAAAATTTTGATAATTCAATCATGAATATTCAAAAGCAAGTGGATTTTATTGCAAAGCAGTTAGCCGAAGAGTAAAGGAATATAAAGGTTGTACGAAGAAAAGACCAATATGAAGAGCCATGGGATGATGATGTTGCTCTAGCTGAAGAAATTAAGTTTGGGGAAGAAGAATACCAGCTAGAAAACATTGAAATGGATGAACCTGAACTTGAAGTCGATGTAGAAACAAAAGAAGAAGAAGAAAATAAGGAAGTTCAGGGATATTTAATGGAAGAAGATTCAATTGAAGAATGTGAAAAAGAAAGTGATATGGATTATACTTCAGAAGTGGAAGATGATAGTATATCTAGTGAAGCATTCTTTGATGATTGGAATGAAGAAGATTGGTCTGAAGAAGAACAAGAGAAAGAGTTGTCATTGAATAATTTCTTTGATGATGCAAGTGTTGTAGGAGTGCGAATTGAACAAATGACAACAGAAGCCATTGAGGAACCTGAAAATCATTTAGATACTATTATTGAGCAAGAAGTGATAGAAAAGGTTGAGATCTCAGCAAAGATGGAAATCATATCTTGGCAGCATAATAATGATACTGAATTTTTGTTGGAGCCAAGTGTGAACACAGAGAGAGAAGTAGAAGTTCATGCACAAGAAGAGTTAACATGTGTAGATGTTGAGAATATAAAAGAAGAAGAAATTCAGCCATGTTATGAGGAGCGTTTGCTAGTGGTGAATACTGCAGCTATGGAATTTAAAAGGAAACGTGAATCATCAAGTCAAGAAGAACATTGCTTGTGGCATAAAAAGAGGAAGACTAACAAAAAACAAAAAAAGAAAAAGAGTGAAGAAAAGAAAAAGAAGAAAAAGCAGAAATTTTGGAAAAATAAAGATTGGAGGAAAGTTATGTTGAGCATTAGCTTTAAACATAACAAGGAAAAACAAGGAGTAAAAAGACCAAGAGTGTATGGTCATAAGAAATGGAATCCTGGAGGATGATCTCGTGTTTGTTTCTCTTGTACATAAATAAAATAGTGAGAGACTGAACAGCATGAAGAAAATAGAATCAGATTCCCTCCACGCTTGAGCAAGAGGAGAGTGACGCTTAAGCGTGATTTAAGCGTGACTTTGTATAAGTCTTTTCGCTTGAGCGTGCATTCTTTTCGCTTGAGCGAGCGCAGGACCTGTTTCTCCTTCCGCTTGAGCGTCATTTCACACGCTCAAGGCGTGACTGTGATGCATGACTTTTTCTGCACCTCCGATTGAGCGTACGTTAACACGCTCTGAGCGTGGCTAATTGTGCCTTGTATATTTGCTCCACGCTTGAGTGCTTCAAGCTCTCGCTTGAGCGCAATCGGGCCTGAGGATGTGCTGTTACTCGTGCTTGACCCTTTCCGACCGGAAATTTCTAATATCCTTTGATGTTGGACCAAGGAGGTACTTAAATAAATGGTTTCAGATGATGAAGGGGGGTCAGATGATGAAGGGTAACTTGTGTCACCCTGTCCTTCATTTTTTCGAGTCTTTTGGTGTCCTCAACCGATCTCTCTCTACATGTGTTGGTTGTTCACCCAGCCTTTCATTCACTCATTCTTTTGTCCACTCATTTTGTCACTCAATCGTATTCTTCTTCATCCATTCGGTATTCCGTTCACTCGGACCCCTCTACAGTCGTTCTTGCATTCACTCGTCTTTCTCACTCAGTCACTTTATTTTATTCTGACTTTCGTTTTTCACCTCATTTTTCATTCGGTTCTTCATCCACTTGGTATAACTTGTACTCGTCTATCCCACTCGGCCTTCATTCATTCGGTCACTCTATTTTACTCGTTCTCCATTCACTCAGTCATTCTTTCATTCTTCCATTCGTCACTTATTCACCCAATCTTTTTCACTCATTATTTCATGAATGCTTCGTCTTCCGTTTTTCTTTTTCAGCCACTCAGTATTTCTATCCACTCAGTTTCCACTGTAGTTGTTCTTTTATCCACTGAGGTTATCTCCTTCTTCGTCTGTCTTTCACTCATGTTTCTTCACCCGGTCAGTCAGTCATTCTTTCATGTTCTTTCACTTATTTTTCTATTTTCCGACCACTCGTTGTTTGTTCATTCGTTTTTCATTTTTACCAAGTATAATCCACTCGGTATTTATTTACTCGTTGTTTCATTCCACCTACTTTCTTTCTCGGTTTTCTCACGCTGTGTTTTTCTTTTTCATCCACTCGTGTTTCATTCGCGATTGTCACACTCAGTATTTCCAGTCACTCAGTTTCCTGTCATTTCGTTTTTCATTCCCCCAGTTTCTCCATTCACTCGGCCCCTCGCTGCATTCGTTTTGTTCACTCGGCCTTTCATTTACTCGGTATTTCATTCATTCGATTTTCCACTCTTGTCATTTTTGTTCTTCACCCGAACTCTCATTGTCACTCACTCGTTCTTCATCTCTCGGATCTCTCTCACTCGGTATCTTTCTCCATATTCACTCGGTTTCTTCCTCTGCAGTTTTCCATTCACTGTCTTCTATTCACCGTCTCCCATTCGTTCACTCGGTATTACTTTCATTCGTTCTTTCTCCCACTCGCTTGTTCACTCGTCCATTCATTGTCACACTCGTTTCTCATGCACTTTTCTTTATTCCATTCATTCTTTCACTCGTTCTATGATCTACTCGGTATTCATTCACTCTGTACCCTTTTCATTCAGTGTTTTATTCACTTGTTCTTTCAATCTACTCTTTCTTCTTCGTTCTTTCACCCATTTCTCCGTAATTTTCTCACTCACTCGTCACTCAGTTTCTTATTCCTTCGCCCGATCTCTTTCTAGGTTCCCCCACTCGGTATCTCTTTCATGCGTCTCTTTCTGCAGTCTCTTTTTCATTCACTTGGTTTCTCACTAGATCACTCGGTTTCTTCCACTCACTCCTGCATTTACTCATCTCCTTCAACCGATCAGTATACCCTTCACTTATCTCCTACACTCGGGATATTCTCATTCGTTCTCCCATTTATTCTTTCATCCACTGGTCTTTTCATCCACACTCAATCTACTTGTCTTTCTTCCACTCGGTCACTCTTTCTTTTTCTCACCTATCATTCAGTCTTTCATTATCGCATTCTATCTTTTATCCATTCGTTTTTCCACTTGTTGTTTCATTCACTCAGCTTTGCTCTCAATTTTCTGTTCGTCTTTCATTCACTTGGTTCTTCCATTTACTCATTTCTTCTCTGCACTTGTTGTTTTGTTTACTCTTCCACTCATCCTTTACCACTTAGTATCTCCATCACTCGATATCTTTCTCCACTCTCACTCGATCTTCCATTCACTCGGTTCTTCATTCACCCAGTCAATCTTTCATTCATCTTTCGTTTACTCATTCTTCATTCACTCAGTATTCTTTCCATTCAGTATATCATTCACTCGTTTTACATTCACTCGGTTTATTTCAGTCAGTTTGTTATCCCTTTGTTCACTCGGTTTTTCTTTCATTTTTCTACTCGTCTCTCTCTCTGTCTTTCGTTCACGTATGTTTATTGTCCACTCGGCCTTCCAGTCACTCGGCGATTTGTTCGCTTGTTTCCCTCACCGCTTCCTTCCCCGACCTCATCCACTCGGTATAGTTCTTTCACTCGTTTTTATTTACTCAGTCCCTTTCTTTATTCGTTTTTGATCCACTTCGTATCTATTTCATTAGATCTTCTGCCTTCAGTCTGTCACTTTTATTCTTCATCCGATCTTTCATTCTATCACACACTCGTCTCTCATTCACTAATTGTACATTCATCTTTCTTTTTCTCGGTATCTCTTTTTTAGTTTTTTTTTTTTGGTCTTTTATCTATTCGGTATGTGAGCTTTAGCAAGAGTACCATATTGATGATACCTGATGTTATTTGTGTGACGCTTGAGCAGGGTTTGACACGCTTGAGCGAATACCATACCTGATGCTTTATTTTTTTTATTTAAATTGGGCGTTGACACGCCAATATTTCAGCGTACTTACGCGTATTGCAGGAAAAGGCACATCTTCTAATTTCTGAGAAAGTCCAACCAGGTGCTTTCCATGAATGGCCAATCAGGTAAAAAGGGAAGTATTCTAGCTTTCCTACTCATTATTTGATAAACTATCTTAATTATTTACTCATTAATTTATGTAATTTAAAATCCATCTCAATTATTTAACGCTTGCTGATTCTCAGGCTTTAGTCGGATAAATTAATTGATCAGTTTTCTTTAACTCATGATACCTGGCCATAACTTTTTCATCATTAATTAAATGTTTACTCGGCATGCTAGTTAGCAATCTGAATGTATGATCTTACCTTAAGTTTGGGGACATGACTGGCTGATTAACTGCTATATTTGTAGCTTTTGAGCCTGTTTTATCCTTTTCCGAGTGAACCTGCATGCTAGTTAGTGAGACAGAATTTATTTCGGTACTTGCTAATTGTTTGTATGCCAGCCAATCGAAAATGATGAAGGCCTTCTTTGTTAATTTAGCCAGGGCCAAAAAGTAGCCTTCCTAATATATTTAATTATCCTTTGACCAAAAAAAAATTATGTTTGAGCCTGAGACCCTTTTATTCTATTTATTCACCTAACGTTACAAGCCTTTTTATCTCGAAAAAAAAATGACTGATTTACCCCTGGATGTTCTGCTGATGAGTTGCTCAGTCTTACTTATTGCTAGGGACTAGCAAGTTCTAAGTTTGGGGATGAAGAGTGTGCCTAGCATTAATTAAGGACACACTCCGACCTTGGTTATAGATGAATAAATAGAGGCAAATGAAAGGAAAAATAGAAAAGCTGAGAAGAAAAAAAAATCAGCAAGGAAAAAAGTGCAAAAGCACCGATTGAAATGTGATCGGAAAAAGATGGAAAAGGAGAAAGAAAAGGAAAAATCCGAAGGACTGAAAGAAAAAGAAGTTGCAAAACTCCGAAAGTGTTAAGTTAGCATTCACTCGGAAAATAATGGAGCTTGC
This sequence comes from Clitoria ternatea, assembly GCA_037962975.1. Classification (NCBI taxonomy): domain Eukaryota; kingdom Viridiplantae; phylum Streptophyta; class Magnoliopsida; order Fabales; family Fabaceae; genus Clitoria; species Clitoria ternatea. Next base: position 188,664,090 of record CM075669.1, read on the forward strand.
TAAGTAGAGGCAGTTAAGTTAAAATTGAGTCAAGGCATCAGTGGATACATCTTGTAACCCGACATTCACTCAAAAAACAATAATTGAGCCTGTAGCCCAGCCCCATTATAAGCTTAAAAAGCCCTTACTGATCTGATTGTGATGGCATATGGCATGACGTTTAGAACTGTTGCAAGCCTATGATTATCTAACAAATATGCAGGTGATGAGTGCATTCTATTTACCCTATACACCGAGAGAAGAGTGAAACACCGACCAGTGAGGAAAGCATCAGCAGCTTGTTTCCCAAAGGAGGTGTAAGTTATTATACTTTTAGAAATTGCGAAAAGAAAGCATGGTCGACATTCAATAATTATAGCATGAACTAAGTTAAGGAAAGGTTGAGTGTGTTAAATAACAGCTTGTTAGTTAATTAATCTGAATAGTTGCTTGAGGACAAGCAAGTTTTAAGTTTGGGGATGTGATAAGTCTTGAAAAGACTTAATTATTCTACCTTTTATTTGAATTAATTCATTGTTTAAGTGATTAGTTTAGCCTTATTATTCAATTAATTGATAATAATTTATAATTTATTTAATTATTTCAAAAGTGTTTTATTTATGTAAGAAAATGGTTAAAAACATTAATTAGTTAAGATTTTATGATTATTTGTAATTTCATTAAGCAGCCAGCATACAAATGCTAGGCAATTAGTTGATTTTTGGTGCAGGAACAGGTTGTGTTCAAACTAAGAAGACAAATCCGAGTGAAAAATTACAAAAAGCCGAGTGAGAAATCATAAAGCCGAGCGAGAATTTACAAATCCGAGTGAGTCTTCGTAAATCCGACTGAAAAGGAGTCCAAAAGACCGACTGAGCGAGACTTCAGAGAGGCTGACTGAAAAGACTTCAAAGAGGCTGACTGAAAAGACTTCCCAAAAGGTTGACCGAAAAGAATTAACAAAATCCCGACTTAAAAGACTCCCAAGATACTGACTCCAAAAGAGAACAGGGAACCGGATACTGCATGAGAACCCGAGCGTCAACTTCAGAACGCTGATTCATTTATCAATCCGCTCAAGCGAGAACTCAGTTCGCTGAAGCGTAGAGGCAGTAACTTAAACACTGTTCCTTTCCTCCAACAACACACTCGGCGCAGTGCTGTTTCCGCTTCCATTGCCTTCTCTTCTACTTGTACCTTAGTAATTTAAGTGATGAGCTGTAAATTAGCTAATGCTGAACTGTAATCCGCTAAGTGTTGAGCTGTGATTAGTTAATTACTCCGCAATTATTTAACTAGTTAGTTAGTTTAATTATTAACTTAGTTTTCAGGTATTAGTTAAGTCAGCTAGTTTAGTTAGATGCCTATATATATATATATATACATGTACATATTTTGTAGGGGGACAGAGACAGATTCACATAGAATACATAGAACACAATTCATTCATAACTTCGTACATCTCACTACGTAATTTTCTCTCTTTAAATCCTCTCCTCCATGACGTTCCACAATCCTTCGATTGAACCGAAGTCAATGGATTTCTAATTCCCTAAGGTTGGGATTGCGAAGGTTAGCAATGGAGTCTTGAAGCTATGAGCGAGGAAATCGACTTCTAGATCCTGAGGTGAACAAGCTGAGGAGTGGATCCAAATCGCTGGATTGACAAATCCAGAACTGATGAAGAACTTCGCCAGTGAGGAATCATGGCTGAAGCTTAGGTAACTTCCAGCTTTCTAACTAGTTCAAGCCTAATCAATTTAGGTGAATAGTTAGAGTTCAACCTCCAATTTCGCATTAGATTCTTAGGTTAATTAAGCACTTAAGGAATTAAGGTTCGATGCTTAAGGATTAGTGTTTTTCACCTAAGGAATTAGGGAATAACCACAAGCGGATTGTCCTCTGGATTATGAAGTTTGATTATACTGTGATTGCATGTTTCTTGATGAATTTGTGAACCGAAGCAATCCTGACCTATTTTCTATTAATCACCTTTCACATTTCATTTTAACTCTGTTTCTGAAAATACAAAAACAACTATAAAACACTAAAACAACCAAAAACCGAATGAAATTCCTGTGTCTTTTGTTGGTTCAGCTTGTACTAGTCCAAGATTGAGGTACTTACCACAATCCCTGTGGGACGATCAAATATACTACAATTTTAACGACTAGTGCGCTTGCCAAGATATAAATCTGAGAGTCACAATTTTTAAACAGAGATTTTCACACCAATTTGATGACTCGGGATTTTAGCATCAACTTCATATTCATCACTCGGCATAAACTCACATCTCTCACTCGGAGAACACAATAACCTTCCTTCACTCAGAAGGGGTCTCCTCAGCCACACTCCTCTTAGAATATTCAGTCTGAATCCGAGACTCCACTCACACAGGATTCCACTCGGTAATCTCACTCCAAAACTGAGTTATCTCAATCAGTCTTTCATTCGGCAATTGATATCTTATTCACTCGGGAAACCATTAAGTTAAGTCCCACTCGGACTTGCTCAGACCTTAATCACTCGGGTATAAAACCTCATTCACTCGGATTATACTTGTATCACGTACTTAGAATATATTCCAATCCCAATCCATTTCAACAATTCTCCCCTCGGAAGAGGATCACTCGGATTTCCACTCGGAAATACTTAACTCTACCCCACTCGGGTTTACTTATAGTTTTCACTCGGAATCATTCAAGCTTATCCACTCGGAAATGGATCTAAGCCTCTTACATTTCTCACGGGATTCATTAGCTTAGAATTATTCATACAACATCATTTATACTCCAGTCGATATGAAGCATCAAATCAACATAAAATACTTATATGTATATACTCTCTAATTCCAAATCTGACTACCCGTTCAGCAATACTCTTCAACCGATTCATAACCATGTTATCAATGTATCATCTATATATATATACATACTCTCGGATAATTCCTTAACAGTATTCACTCTAACCATCCTCATCAATTCTCAGCCAATACAATTACAGGTTATCAATGCAAACCAAGAATATATAAATATATTCATGCACTCGGATTCCATGCATACATATTTGTATTCGTTATACATCATAGTCATATGAGCCGGCCAAGGCTTAAATACATCAAAACTCACTCGGTACATTACATTATGTACACAGCCTCATCGTAAATACCCAACACTCGGGTTTAAGGCCATCACATCATCCAATCCGACCTACACACACTGAAAAATAGTGTAGGGGTGAGCTTTACATATTAAATGACAGTTACTGACTCAGATTAATCTCTGAATCCACAACATACGAATATATATATCATCAATCAATCAAATATACACACTGCCATTTAAATATGAACAAACACAAACATCTCCAATCGGGTTCTTACCCATTTCACTCGGCTATAAAGCCTAACATCCTTAACAAACATCTACTTATCCAATCAGATTTCACCTTATATTTATCCGAGCTCTATATCAAATAATATCCACACTCCGAGCCACGCTCACGGAGTCTGCCTGAGCCCAGCTCCAGGACTTAATCATAATCCATTTAACGTCATCTGATTGCCGGTCGGTAATAAATGTCCAACGCATTCCAGTGGCAAATCGGATGCATACGGTTTCATTCACTCGGCGTCCAACGCCAATGCACTCAGCATGTCATCAAGCGTCTCATTTCACGCTTAGTGCCCCAGGCACTGCCCCGAGTCCAACCCGAGGTCTTTCATCATATTCAACAATAGGACCACGTCCTCTTCACTCCGGGTCATACCCTTCGTGGCACCCCGCAAGGTGATATACTCAACATGTATGCATTACATTCAACTCATATTCATTCGATTGCCCACTCGGCAATAGCGTTCAACATTATATGCACTCGACATTTCCATAGCGAATCAGATGACTCGACTCACATCACATCCACTCGGCAATCACTATGCCATCCACTCGGATTATCATCATCCACAAGCCTCACATGCTATTTCATGGGATCCACTCGGCCTTAGCATTTCTAAGCCTCACACACCATTTTATATAAAATTCCACTCGGGAATCAACACTAGTAATCATCCCATGCCAATATTTCACTCGGGAATCACTTAATCCCACAAACAGATGCACTCGGCATTCATATCATAAACATCATACATCCAATGCATTTAACATAACATTAATAATCACATGCATCTCAAGCATTTATTCATCATATGCATCTCATACATTCTAACATGAACATCATCAACAAGCATCATACATCGTATGGACGGAAATCATGCACCACACACATAATAAATATCATACATCCGGGCTACATTCGATCAACATACAACACAATAGCACAACACATTACAGTCGGTATTTTCACCCGGAAACCCGTCCATAAACCATACACTTGAGATACAAAGCCCCCTTACCTGGAATGACATTCCAGTAATCACATAGGCCACTCGACCCAGCCACAGCAGCACTCTGCTCGGTATTCCAATCGTGGGAGGAGCCAACATGGCTTCCCTCGAAGCAGATCAGCTACCAAGCACACCATGCTAAGCTTCCAAGGCACCACAGACCTCATTCAGCCCAGTAGAGGTCCTAAACTCCACTCCACTCAAGCCTTTAAGCCATCAACACTCCAAGCTCCACTCTGCTCTCAATCATAGAGAACCAGCTCTGTCTCCACACGAGCAACATAGCCACCAAGGCTCACCCAAAGCTGTCCCACACTCGAGCCGCACTGAGAGCTAGTCCTCACAAACAGTGGAGGACAACCAAACCTCCATGCACCATCCATGCATGCCTTCTTCCTCACAACAGCACTGCCTCACACAGTGGACCACTTCCACAACGAGGCAACCATCAGCGCTAAAGCTGAACAGAGGAAAAGAAGAAGAAGGGGAAGACGAAGAAGAAGAGAGACAGACCACACAGCCAGCGTCTGTTCCCATCACCACACTACTCTGCCACCACGCTGTTCCCACTCAGTTCTCACACAGCCACGCTGTTCTCCTTCCACTCAAGGCTTTGCGCAGTGTTTGGGTAGAAGAGGAAATGAAGAAGACAGAGAATAGCAAAAAGAAGAAGAACAGACGCGAGAGAGAAGAGGAGAATGGTTCTCCATGCACCAAAGAGAAATGAAGAGAGTGAGGAGGGAAACATGCAACCGAAGCTTATCAACACTGCCAAGCTTCAGCTCTCATCCTCCATCAAAGGTCATACTCTCATTAAATGCAGTCCCATCAGCAATCATCATACACACTCCACGTGGACAAGGAGAGAGAGGGAACCGGACCCAATTAACCACCAAGGCACATGAGTCATTCTTGCATTATTATTATTATTATCATTATTATTATTTTCCTCTTAGTGAATTTCGCCTAGAGTCCCAACATCAGACTCCCTTCACTCACTCAAGCGTCCCAAGCTCGCTTGAGCGAAAAACACTCAGTATGTATTTCCTCTCTCTTTCTCTCGCTCGAGCGCGGCCACACCCGCTTGAGCGAGAACCGTCCAGTGTCTTCACCAACATCATTTGCACGCATCTCGCTTGAGCGGATCACCGTCTCGCCTGAGCGAGATATCAGGACATATACAATAATGAAGATCCTAACACACGGAATCTCATTCTAAGCCAACTGAATCATTTCCAAAATATCATACATATTACATGAGGTATATATAGACCACTCTCTCTATCCATTCATACTCGATAAGTCTTTATTTCCACTCATCAATCAATCTCTTCCAAATTCTGATTGTCAACTATAAAAATTTGGGATATTACAAACTCTTCATATTCATAGGCAAGAAGTGAGCACACTTCATCAACCGATCTACAATCACCTATATAGCATTATTTCCAGTACGTGTTCTGGGTAATCTAGAAACAAAGTCCATAGCAATGTCGTCCCACTTCCACATTGGGATATCAAGAGGTCTCAAATAACCAGATGGCTTCTGATGCTCAACCTTAACCTTTTGACAAATAATGCAAGAGGCTACACAATTAGCCACATCCCGCTTCATACTGGGCCACCAGAAATTCTTCTTCAGATCTTGATACATTTTTGTGGCACCAGGATGTATGCTCAACACACTCTTGTGAGCTTCTTCGAGTACCAACCTTCTTAAATCACCACCAGATGGAACATAAATTTGGCCTTTCACATGCCAAATGCCATCATGACCTTCCGTCAAAAATGAATTCTTCCCATTAGCTTGAGCTTCCTTCATCTTAATCAAGTACTCATCCTTCGGTTGTTGCAATTTCACGGTTTCAAGGAATACATTTGCTACCGTCAACACCTCAAGGGACATCTTCTTCGGGGTATATATTTCTACACCCACATTCAAGTTCTGAAATTGCTCAATGAGCTCCATCTCTTTCACCATCATAGCAAAAACATGGAACGACTTCTGACTCAAGGCGTCGGCAACCACATTTGCCTTTCCGGGATGATACCTCAATTTGAACTCATAATCTTTTAGAAACTCCATCCATCTCCCTTGGCGCATATTAAGCTCCTTCTGATCAAATAGGTATTTAAGACTCTTATGATCACTAAAGCCACAAACTTCGAGCCATACAAATAGTGCCGCCATAACTTCAAGGCAAACACCACCGTCGCTAATTCGAGATCATGCGTGGGATAGTTAACCTCATGCGGTCACAACTGTCTCAACGTATAGGCTATCACACACTCACCTTGCATCAACGCGCAACCAAGACCAAGCTTGGAAGCATCGCAATACACCACGAAGTCATCCAATAAGTCTGGCAAAGCTAGCACAGGAGCAAAAGTGAGTCTAACTTTCAACTCTTGGAAACTCCTTTCACAATCAAGACTCCACACAAATGGTTGATTCTTACGGATTAGCTTCATCAAAGGCAAAGCCAATCGGGAAAATCCTTCAATAAATCTCCGGTAATAACCGGCAAGACCAAGAAAACTTCTTACTTCGGTCACAAACGTCAATCTTTCCCAAGCCATCACGACTTTAATTTTAGATGGATCAAGAGCAACACCATCTTTGGAGATAATATATCCGAGAAATTAGACTTCAGACAACCAAAATTCACACTTGGAAAGCTTCATATACAACTCTTTCTCTTGAAGGACATTCAAAATAAGATGAAGATGTTCTTCATGTTCTTTATGGCTCTTGGAATAGACAAGAATGTCATTGATAAACACCACCATGAACCGGTCAAGATACTCATGAAAGATGTGATTCATGTAATCCATGAATATCACAGGTGTATTTGTCACACCAAAAGGCATCACCACATACTCGTGGTGGCCATATCGCGTTCGAAAAGTAGTCTTTGGGATATCCTCGATCTTCACCCGAATTTGGTGATATCCAGAACACAAATCGATCTTTGAGAATACAACAGCATCCTTCAATTGATCCAAAAGATTGTCAATGCGAGGTAGGGGATATCGGTTTTTAATGGTCAACTTGTTAAGTTGTCGATAGTCCACACATAACCTCATACTTCCATCTTTCTTTCTGTTGGTGTATGCACTATGAGCTTTTATGCTTTTTCATTTGTATCATTTTTTTAATGCTTATCAATAAAATAAATATTTCAGTTTAAAATTGTTTTAAAATGTATTTATCCTTGGAGTAATAGGTCATATAAAAATTATTCCTAAAATGTCCCTAGTCAAGTATTTACATGGGGACATGTAAATACACTGAGACTAGTGTGTGAGTGTACTGATGACCTGATCTCACAGATCATAGATATAGATGATATCAAGTCTTCACACGGGTACACATTAAGAGTAATGATGTACTGGGCAGACCCACCATGAGAACGTTACATGGATCGTTACATGATTGTCATAAACGATTCTCAGTGTGATAATGGTATATGTAGTCCTTCGACCTGAAGTCACTACGATTCCTACATGAGGAGTTTATTGTTTTAATACAATTAAACGTCTTCTGTAATAAGAGGACTATAAAGGTTGTGATTAGGCAATGAACAAATTATGCAGAGGGATGTGAGTGATGTAGATGGGATTTGTCTCTCCTATGTGACAGGAGTGATATCTATAGGCCACTTGATGGAGTAAGACTAAGAAAATGCATGGCCATGCTAGAAAGAATAAATATTAGATATTTATTTGGATTCAGTCTACTCCGGTATCAAGTAAAATAAATTGGGCCGTACAAGGATGACGCGACCATGCCTTGGGCCCAATTAGGATATCGTGACAAAAGGAACAAATATATTAAATAATTATCACTTATAGGTTATGTTGATAATATTCGGACATAATGATGCATTGCTAGATGTCGCTCTTATTTTATATTAATAATAAAATAATTTATTATTAATATGACCGAGTATTTTACCTGTAGGGTCACACACATAGAGTAAGCCCATTAGAAAATGTTGTCTTATTTTAGTTGGACTAAAATAAAGCTATTGAGCCTAACTCATTTGGAATGAGTAAGGAGCCCAATTTTAGAGAGAACAAATTAGGTCAAACCTAAGCCTATAAATAGAGCATAAGATGCTCATAGGCCGTTCACTCAAGTCAGACACAAATTCACAAAAGTTGCAAGAGCTACACGCCGTCAAACTAGCAGTTGGCAAGTGTTGCGATTCTGGTGGGAGTGCTCGTGTGGACTCCTAAAGGACGAGGCTACGAATGCTTCGGTGTTCTTCAAGAGGTAATCCAAAACGATTTTATGTTTGTTTTGTGATTTGAAACACGGAACCTTGCAAATCCTTTGGAATCCCTTTTTTTTTCCACTGCTCATGTTTAGGGATTTCTAACAGTGGTATCAGAGCCTGGGTGCAAGAACCATGTTTTGGGCATTTGTTTCTGTTTTATGATGATATGTTTTCGTTTGCAAGAGCTTTTGGAAAATATGATTTGCAAAATCGTTTCTTGTTTAAAGCTTTGCAATTTTGTTTTGCGAAAATGTTTTGTGAAACTAGGATGCGAAAATGAACATGCATGATTATGTTGCTATTTTGAGTTATTGCATATGATGCATATATTACAATGATTAATCATGTATATGGTATGACCTCTGTTTTGGCATGATACATATAATTTTGAGTTATTCTTTGTAAATTGTATATGATGCATGTTATAGAGTTTCTCAATTTTAGTATGTATATTGTTGCCGTTTAAATTTGTATGATGTATAAGTTTATGCAATTTTTGTATTTGATGTGTTTTACTCATATGATATTCATCGTACAAATTATGAATCAATTGAGTTGATCTTCGAACATGAATGGTTCATGTTATGGGGTGTTAAGTGATAAGGTTTAAGTGTTAAACCATGGCCTTTCCTTAATCTAGGGTTCAAGAGTTGAAACCTAGACGGCCGTCATGGAAAGGCATTCATGTTGGCATTAGCGCAAATTGAATTCTAGGTTTTGAAACCCTAGACGGCGTTGCCTACATGTGCCTTGATGGCTGCGTTGTGAAGTGTTCGCAACAAGGAATTAGGGTTTCAAAGTGGTTGAAACCCTAGCGGGACCCCCGTACATTCTCTGTGTAGCGCCTTATTACCGACCCCACGTGTTTAATTGCCCGTTTTAAAAATTAATTACTCTTTTAATGCTTTTAAATGGGTTATAATCAATTAATTAACACGTTGCATGGTGAATGGTTATGGTCTTAGTTATTTTATTTAAATACAGCCTGCGTGCTGTGCCTCTCTCTATTCTGTTGTATTTCTCTTCTCAACCCTTCACTCGTATGCAAAGTGAGTTTCTATTTAATCATGTAATCTTGATCGGGCCAACAAAGTAGAGACATAGAAGAAAACCAAGGAGTGGTGACTCTAAGAGGATGATGGATTCAAGAAGTAGGACTTCATGAAGCCATGGCAATATAGTTCCTCTAGGTTTATTTATTTATTTATTTTTCTTCTAGGAAGACCATAACCATCTCACAATTTCGTTTGCATGCTTTGGGGATAATTTTATTACGTTAAAGCGTTTAACAAAGACGGTAATTTTAAATAAATTAAAATCCCTCAAAATAATATTAAGTTATAAACGCCTTCCAATAAGTACACTCGTTAACACTAATGTCAATAAATAGTGGGTCTGCCAAAGCAGGGCACTATTATTTATATTAGTAAGATGCGATGGGATAATGGTAATATCCAAACTGTTTTATTGGGCTTTAACTTAATTAAGTTTTCAATTGGATTGAATATAACTTAGAGGCGTAAACATTGGGCTAAATATTCATAAGATGAATAATTAGTAATGGTTACTTAACCCAATGACTAAGAGTTGTATAAAGATACAATTGGAAAAAGTTTCCTACCTAAATAACCAAGTATTAGGTGATCAGCCAAAGCTGACTTAACACTTGGCAAAATATGGATCTTAGCCCACTAGAAAATCTTCCAACGGGATTTTCTGATTCGTGGAGGGTATTTTGTTTTGAATCAAAATAGTGGGAGACATATTTAATTTAAATGACCATAATTTAAATATGTTTTGAAAATGATACTTACTACATATTTTCTGTTTTAGATAACCATGACGTCAAACACACCTTCGAACCTTTCGTTGCGATCAATCCTAGACAAAGAAAAATTGTCTGGTTCTAACTTCCTTGACTGGTATAGAAACTTGAGGATTGTCCTCAAACAAGAGAAAAAGCAGTATGTCTTGGAAAGTCCAGTTCCGGAACCACCCGCTACAAACGCCTTTAAAGCTGACAAGGATGCTTATAAGAAGCATCAGGATGATGCTTTAGATGTCCAATGCCTTATGTTGGCTACCATGTCTCCTGAGCTTCAGAAGCAACATGAGCACATGGACGCTTTCGATATGATCGAAAACCTAAGGAAGCTATATCAAGGTCAAGCTGACCAAGAAAGATATGAAGTTTCCTCAGCCCTATTTAGCTGTAGACTTGAAGAGGGAGGTTTTGTAGGACCTCATGTGCTCAAAATGATTGGGTACTTGGAGAATCTAGCTAGGTTAGGATTCCCCTTCCCTCAGAAGTTGGCTACCGATCTCATTTTGAAATCATTACCTGACAGTTTTAAGCCAGTTATCATGAATTACAACATGAATGCATTGGACAAAACATTGCCAGAGCTACTCAATATGTTGAGGACTGCTGAGCCCAATATTTCTAAAGGAAAGGGCAAGGCCATAATGATGGTCAATTCTGGCAAAGGTAAAGGAAAGGGCCTGTATAAAGGCAAAGGAAAGGCTATTGTAGGAAATGGCAAGAAAATTTAGAAAGGCAAGGATAAGCCAAGTACATCAGCCTTAAAACCTATGGGCGGGGTGGCTAAGGAAGGTAAATGTCACCATTGTGGACAAAAGGGACACTAGAAGAGAAACTGTCCAAAGTACCTAGAAGAGCATAAGAAGAAAGGAAGTGAGACTTCCACTTCAGGTATTTTTGTTATAGAAATTAACATGTCAACTTCAACATCATGGGTATTAGATACTGGATGTGGATCTCACATTTGTCTTAATGTGCAGGATCTAAGAAGGAGTAGACAGTTGATGAAGGGCGAGGTAGACCTACGCATTGGAAATGGAGCAAGAGTTGCTGCATTAGCTGTAGGGACTTATTTTTTATCCTTGCCCTCAGGGTTAGTCCTTGAATTGGACAATTGTTATTTTGTTCTGGCAATAAGGAGAAACATTATTTCTGTTTCTTGTCTTGATAAGAAAGGGTTTTCCTTTACAATAAAGAACAATAGTTGTTCTGTTTATTTAAAAGACATGTTTTATTGTTGTGCAAATTTGAGTAATGGACTTTATGTTCTAGATCTCGAAACCCCTATGTATAACATTAATATTAAAAGGGTTAAAACAAATGATTTAAACCCAACTTATCTTTGGCATTGTCGCCTAGGACATATAAATGTGAAACGCATTTCTAAACTCCATCAAGATGGATATTTAGAATCTTTTGATTTTGAATCAATAGATACATGGGAACTCTTGTTTATTAGGGAAGATGACTAAGACCCCATTTACCGGAAAAGGTAAAAGGGCGAGTGATCTTCTTGGCTTGATACATAGTGATGTATGTGGGCCCATAGGGACAATGGCTAGGGGAGGTTTTAGTTACTTCATCACTTTTACTGATGATTTCAGTAGATATGGATTTGTGTTTCTCATGAAACATAAATCAGAATCCTTTGAAAAGTTCAAGGAGTTTAAACATGAAGTAGAGAACCAACTTGGCAAGACAATTAAAGCACTTCAATCCGATCGAGGTGGTGAATATTTGAGCCTAGAGTTTGATGAATATCTTAAAGAGTGTGGGATTATATCTCAACTTACTCCCCCTGGAACACCAGAATGGAATGGGGTTTCTGAGCGGAGAAATAGAACCTTGTTGGACATGGTTCGATCAATGATGAGTCAAACTGACCTCCCTAACTCATTCTGGGGACATGCTTTGTTGACAGCAACTTTTACACTTAACCGTGTTCCATCAAAGGCTGTTATAAAGACACCATATGAGATATGGACTAGGAAATGACCTAGTATGTCTTTTCTTAAGATTTGGGGCTGTGAAGCTTATGTTAAGCGTCAAAGTTTAGATAAACTCGGGCCCAAGTTAGATAAATGTTTTTTTGTGGGATACCCAAAAGAAACTAAGGGTTATTATTTTTACAATCCTACCGAGGGCAAAGTGTTTGTTGCTCGGAATGCTGTATTCTTAGAAAGGGAATTCATCTCTACAAGAATCAGTGGGAGGAAAGTAGAACTTGAAGAAATTCAAGACTCACAAGGCATTGAAGAGCCAATGGTGGAAGTGGAGCAGGACCCACAAAATGTTGTGATAACTACAGCTCCAGTAGCACAAGACTTGCGTAGATCAGGTAGAATACGTCAACAACCTGAAAGATATGGATTTCTTGTAACTCAGGAAGGAGATGTATTCCTAATGGATCAAAATGAGCCAACATCTTATGAAGAGGCCATTGCAAGTTCAGAATCTGAGAAATGGGTAGAAGCCATGGAATCTGAAATGGACTCCATGTACACTAATCAAGTTTGGAACTTGGTTGATGCACCTGAAGGGGTAAAACCTATAGGATGCAAGTGGGTTTTCAAAAAGAAAACTGACATGGATGGTAATATAAGTACCTTTAAAGCAAGGTTGGTGGCTAAAGGTTTCAAGCAAATACATGGTATAGACTATGATGAAACTTTTTCCCCAGTTGCTATGCTAAAGTCTGTTCGGATTCTGCTTGCTATTGCTGCATACCATGATTATGAGATATGGCAAATGGATGTCAAGACTGCTTTCCTTAATGGAAATCTTCTTGAGGAAGTGTACATGACACAACCCGAAGGCTTTGTTAAGCCTGAAGCATCCAGGAAGGTGTGCAAGCTACAACGTTCTATATATGGACTTAAGCAAGCTTCCAGAAGCTGGAATCTTCGTTTTGATGAAGCTGTTAAACAATTTGGCTTTACTAAAAATGAGGATGAACCTTGTGTCTACAAGAAGGTTAGTGACTGCACAATTGTTTTACTGGTCCTGTATGTTGATGATATACTACTTATTAGAAATGACGTTCCTACTCTTCAGTCTGTGAAGAGTTGGTTGGGAAGCTGTTTTTCTATGAAAGACTTAGGTGAAGCAACCTACGTGTTAGGAATTAAGATCTATAGAGATAGATCAAGAAAACTTCTTGGCCTAAGTCAGAATACATACATAGACAAAGTGTTAAAAAGGTTTAACATGCAAGATTCCAAGAAAGGAACTTTGCCTATGGCTCATGGCATAAGCTTATCAAAAGCTCAATCTCCTTCCACTAAAGAAGAAAGAGAACGGATGAATAAGATTCCATATGCATCTGCTATTGGATCAATCATGTATGCCATGATATGTACCTGACCAGATGTCTTGTACGCTTTAAGCATGACGAGCAGATACCAGTCTGATCCCGGTGAAAGTCACTGGACTGCTGTCAAGAATATCCTGAAGTACTTAAGAAAAACTAAGGATTCATTTTTGATACATGGAGGGGAAGAAGAGCTCATTGTAAAAGGTTACACCGATGCTAGCTTCCAAACTGATAAGGATGACTCAAGATCGCAATCTGGGTACGTGTTTTGTTTAAATGGTGGCGCTGTAAGCTGGAAGAGTTCAAAGCAAGAGACAGTTGCTGATTCTACTATAGAGTCTAAGTATATTGCTGCCTCAAATGCTGTAAAAGAGGCAGTATGGATCAAAAAGTTCATAACAGAACTTGGGATTGTTCCTAGCATTGTGGACCCTATAAGTCTCTACTGTGACAATAGTGGAGCAATCGCACAAGCTAAGGAACCTAGATCACATCAACGATCCAAGCATATACTTGGGCGATTTCATGTCATTCGAGAGATCCTTGACCGAGGAGATGTAAAGATATGTAAGGTGCATACTGATGAGAATATTGCTGACCCACTCACAAAACCTCTTACACAATAAAAACATGAGGGGCACACTAGATCATTAGGCATTAGGCAAATGTCTGATTGGCTCTAGTGCAAGTGGGAGATTGTTGGTGTATGCACTATGAGCTTTTATGCTTTTTCATTTGTATCATTTTTTTAATGCTTATCAATAAAATAAATATTTCAGTTTAAAATTGTTTTAAAACGTATTTATCCTTGGAGTAATAGGTCATATAAAAATTATTCCTAAAATGCCCCTAGTCAAGTATTTACATGGGGACATGTAAATACACTGAGACTAGTGTGTGAGTGTACTGATGACCTAATCTCACAGATCATAGATATAGATGATATCAAGTCTTCACACGGGTACACATTAAGAGTAATGATGTACTGGACAGACCCACCATGAGAACGTTGCATGGATCGTTACATGATTGTCATAAACGATTCTCAATGTGATAATGGTATATGTAGTCCTTCGACCTGAAGTCACTACGATTCCTACATGAGGAGTTTATTGTTTTAATACAATTAAACATCTTCTGTAACAAGAGGACTATAAACGTTGTGATTAGGCAATGAACAAATTATGCAGAGGGATGTGAGTGATGTAGATGGGATTTGTCTCTCCTATGTGACAGGAGTGATATCTATAGGCCACTTGATGGAGTAAGACTAAAAAAACGCATGGCCATGCTAGAAAGAATAAATATTAGATATTTATTCAGATTCAGTCTACTCCGGTATCAAGTAAAATAAATTGGGTCGTACAAGGATGACGCGACCATGCCTTGGGCCCAATTAGGATATCGTGACAAAAGGAACAAACATATTAAATAATTATCACTTATAGGTTATGTTGATAATATTCGGACATAATGATGCATTGCTAGATGCCGCTCTTATTTTATATTAATAATAAAATAATTTATTATTAATATGACCGAGTATTTTACCTGTAGGGTCACACACATAGAGTAAGCCCATTAGAAAATGTTGTCTTATTTTAGTTGGACTAAAATAAAGCTATTTGGCCTAACTCATTTAGAATGAGTAAGGAGCCCAATTTTAGAGAGAACAAATTAGGTCAAACCTAAGCCTATAAATAGAGCATAAGATGCTCATAGGCCGTTCACTCAAGTGAGACACAAATGTGTTTGAATATGTTAACAGGTCCAAAAGATGTGCAAGGATTTTGATAATGACAAGCACTCTTGAAGAAAACAATGCAAAAACAAAGACATAAAATCAGAATTGAAGTAACAGCGAAGCTAATCGATTAGGCCATAAATGCTAATCGATTAGGAGCTTTCTGTTTTGGAAGAAATTACATGAAAGCTAATCGATTAGGGAGCTGAACAATCGATTAGAAAGCCACTGGAATTTAAGGTAATCGATTATACACCAGAGACTAATCGATTACAACAATCAAAAATGGAACTAAGTGCATCAGGTACGATGGCTAATCGATTATGGAAGCTATACAATCGATTAGGAAGCCACTGGAATTTAAGGTAATCGATTGCAAGACATGCTAATCGATTAGGATGCTGCGAAAACAAATTAAATGCATCAGGTACAAGATGCTAATCGATTAGAGGAAGTGAAATAATCGATTAGGAAGTCTCTGACTTGAAGCTAATCGATTACAACGCGAGGGTGTAATCGATTACGCTAGTGGAAAAACAGATTTAAGTGGGAAACCAGGTAATGTCTCCACCATTCTTCAAATTTCCACTAACTGCAACGGCTATGATGGACTAGGGCACTCTTCAACAGCTATCTTGGCTCTATAAATTGAAGAGGAAGACAAGCACAAAGAAACAACCAAGAAGCAACAATTCATAGCTCTATTTTTGTGCTTTGTAAGCCTATTTCTTGCATATTGTACTTTCACTTGTATATCCTCTCATCTTGAGAGATTAGAATTTGGAGAGCTTTTCACTTGTATATCTGCTCTATTAAGAGAGTATATTGATTGTAAACACAAACTCCAAACACACAAGTTATTCACTCTAGGTTGAGTGGTTGTTCACTCTAGGATTGAGTGGTTACAAAGGTTGTGGACTCAACCTTTGGGATATTGTGAGATTGAGAGATTGGGTGGGTTGCCCTTATACTTGTGAGGATTGGGTTCTTGAGTGTGGGACACTAGGAAGCCACAATTGCTCAAAGTTGTATCTCTAGTCTACAATAGTGGAAAATCCTCTAAGTGGGTTGCTTAGAGGCGAGACGTACACCGGATTGGGTGGAACTCGTTACATCGGTTTGCAAGCTTCTCTTCCTTACTCTTTTACTTCCATACATTGCATATTTGTTGATTGGTATTGTTTGGTTGAGAAGAATACACTTAAACTTGCTTAATTTGCTATACCTTAGACATTGCACACCAAGTGCTTGCTAAATTGCCTTAGCAATACTTACCTCTTGTGGTGCATTGCATATCATTGTTACTTGCTTTCACTTGCATAATCTCATAAACTTGGTTATAGAAATCAATTTCAAAGGTATTCCAAGCAAAAGTTTTATAACTCAATTCACCCCCCCTCTTGAGTATTGAGGCCACTTGAACAACAAGTGGTATCAGAGCTTGACTCTTGGTAGATCAAGCTTAACAGCTTCAAGAGATTAAATGGCCTCAAGTTCTCAAAATGTTTTTCCCGAGGGTGGTGCGATAAATAGACCTCCCGCTTTCAATGGGGAAGGGTATGCCTTTTGGAAAGAGAGAATGAAAATCTTCATTCAATCAATTGACTTGAGAATATGGAATGCCATTGAAAATGGTCCCTATATACCAATGCATACCATAGATAGCAAGAATGTTGAAAAACCCATAGATGAATGGACTAGCGAGGAAGAAAAGAAAGTCCAATATGGCTACAAGGCCAAAAATCTCATTACCATGGCTTTAGGACAAGACGAATTTTTTAGAATAATGACATGCCAAACCGCTAAAGAAATGTGGGATACTCTTCAAGTAACCCATGAAGGTACTAATGATGTAAAGGACTCAAAGATTAGTACTCTTACTAGCCA
The DNA here is from genome assembly GCA_037962975.1 of Clitoria ternatea. Classification (NCBI taxonomy): domain Eukaryota; kingdom Viridiplantae; phylum Streptophyta; class Magnoliopsida; order Fabales; family Fabaceae; genus Clitoria; species Clitoria ternatea. Next base: position 188,681,520 of record CM075669.1, read on the forward strand.
ATATGAATGCTTTAGGATAAATTCAGGAGAATCTATTGTAGATATGCAGAAAAGGTTTACACTTATTATTAACCATCTTATTACTCTTGGCAAAGTGTACACTAACAAAGAGCTTGTGCACAAAATTTTGAAAAGTCTCAGCAGGGAATGGCAACCTCTTGTCACAGCAATAAAACAATCTCCTAGCATCAATGAAATGTCTCTTGCAACACTCTTTGGAAAATTGCAAGAACAAGAGCAAGAACTTAAAGCATTGAAGCTAGCCGAGGAAGAGGAGAAATCCACCAAGAAGAAAGGGCTAGCCCTCAAAGCCACCTCCATGCATGAGGAAGAATCATGCAGTGACTTAGATGAAGAAGAAGAGTTTGGGCTGTTCGTAAAAAGATTTGGAAGATTCATGAAGAACAAAAAGTTCCAAAGGAACTTTAAGCCCCAAGGTAAGAAATCTACTTCTAATGAAACTTCCTCTTCACCAAGCTGTTTTGAATGTGGCAAGGAAGGGCACTTCAAAGCCGATTGTCCAAACCTCAAAAAGAAGGGCAAGGATAAACAAAGAAGAAGAAGAGCCTATATTGCTTGGGATGAGAACGATGTGAGCAGCTCCGACGACTCGGAAGATGAGCAAGCCAATCTTTGCTTAATGGCAAATCATCAAGAAGAAGATAATGAGGTAAATCTTCTTGACTTAGATAAAAATGAGCTGTTAGATACATTTGAGGAATTATATGATAAATTTACAAAAATCTCTAGTAAACTCAAAGCATCTAGGAAAACTAGTGATACTCTTGAATTGCATCTCATGGAAGTATGTAAAGAAAATGAGAGCTTAAAAGAAGAACTAGAGAAAGTTCAAACATGCTCTAGGGATAAACCTTGTGATTTTGCAAAGAAGTGCATTGTGTTAGAAACCAAAGTTGAAGACCTAAATAGGACACTAGAGAAGTTCACTAATGGAAGAGATAATTTGAATATCCTACTTGGGCAACAAAAATGCATGTTTAGTAAAACCGGTCTAGGATATGACCAAGAACATAGTAACCATAAAATGGAGAAACACTATAAAAACTTCTTTGCACCACCAAGCAAATCCTCCTCACCTTTTATGAAATGCAATCATTGTGGTACCAAAGGACATAGTGCATATAAGTGTAGTGTTAGGAAACTAGGACCAAAGGTCTTAAGAAAGGTGTGGGTTCCCAAAGGAACGTTCCCACAAGCTAACCTTAAAGGACCCAACATAAAATGGGTACCTAGTTCTCTAAAATGATTTTGTTTTGTAGGTATGCTTCAAGGCAAGCAACACCCATTGGTACTTGGATAGCGGGTGTTCAAAGCATATGACGGGAGATATAACCAAATTTACATCATTCACTCCCAAACGAAAAGGAAGCGTCACCTATGGAGACAACACTAAGGGAAGAATCCTAGGCATTGGAAATATTGGTAAGAACTCTTCCACATCCATAAGTGATGTATTGTATGTTGAAGGCCTCAAACATAATTTACTAAGCATAAGTCAATTATGTGACAAAGAATATAGAGTTTTATTTGAATCAAATTGTTGCATAATTGAGCATAAGACCAATAAGGAAATTAAGTTTGTAGGCCAAAGAATTGATAATATTTACATGATTGATATGGATAGTTTGTCTACAAATGATGAACAATGCTTCATTTCAAAAGAGGATGAAACATGGCTATGGCATAGAAGAATAGCTCATATACATGTAGACCACTTGAACAAACTTGTTTCTAAAGATTTAGTAATTGGTCTACCAAAGCTTAAATTTGAAAATAGATTTTGTGATGCATGTCAAAAGGGAAAACAAGTAAAGGCATCTTTTCAATCCAAAAACATTCTTTCTACTCAAAGGCCTTTACAACTTTTGCACATGGACTTATTTGGACCATCCAAAATCAAAAGCTTTGGAGGTAATTACTATGGTCTAGTTATAGTAGATGACTATTCAAGATATACATGGACATTGTTTCTTGCTCATAAAAATGAAGCATATCATGCATTCAAGAAACTTGCAAAGATTATCCAAAATGAGCAAAACTCAAAAATTGCATCCATTAGAACCGATCATGGGGGAGAATTTGAAAATCAATCTTTTGAAAAGTTTTGCGAAAAACATGGTATTAATCACAACTTTTCAGCTCCTAGAACTCCACAACAAAATGGAGTAGTTGAAAGAAAGAATAGATCTTTAGTGGAGCTTGCTAGAACCATGCTAAATGAAAACAATATTGCAAAACATTTTTGGGCCGATGCGGTAAACACCGCGTGTTATGTTATGAATAGATGTTTGATAAGGCCTATTTTAAAGAAAACCCCCTATGAGCTTTACAAGGGTAGAAAACCCAACATTGCATACTTTCATATTTTCGGATGTAAATGTTTTGTGCTCAACAATGGAAAGGATAATCTAGGAAAGTTTGATGCAAAATCTGATGAGGCAATATTCCTAGGATATTCTCAATCAAGTAAATCTTATAGAATCCTCAACAAACAAACAAATACTATTGAGGAATCTATTCATGTCAAATTTGACGAAAATAGCCATAACCCTCCGAGAAAGGAAGATGTTGATGATCTTGTAGGTACTTTCCAAGAAATGAATTTACAAGACAAAGAAGAAGAAGTCAACAATGATGAAGGTGCAACACAAATTGAGAGACAACAAGATTGGGTAACATTGAAGGATCATCCCTTGGACAAAATCATTGGGGAAATAACCAAAGGGGTAAGTACTCGAAACGCCATTAGAAATGCATACAATCACTTGGCTTTTGTATCCCAAATAGAACCCAAAAATATTGACGAAGCCATTATTGATGAACATTGGATGTTGGCCATGCAAGAAGAGTTAAACCAATTTGAAAGAAATGAAGTTTGGGAACTTGTGCCAAGACCCAATAATCATCTAATAATAGGCACCAAATGGGTTTTTAGAAATAAGCTAGATGAAAACGGTATAATAACTAGGAACAAAGCTAGACTAGTTGCAAAGGGATACAACCAAGAAGAAGGAATAGACTATGAAGAAACATATGCTCCCGTAGCTAGGTTAGAAGCCATTAGATTATTGCTAGCTTTTGCATGTTGTATGGATTTCAAACTGTATCAAATGGATGTCAAAAGTGCGTTCTTAAACGGCTACATTCAAGAAGAAGTCTATGTAGATCAACCTCCCGGTTTTGAAAATCATATATTTCCAAACCATGTCTTCAAATTGAGAAAAGCCTTATATGGTTTGAAGCAAGCTCCAAGAGCTTGGTATGAAAGATTAAGCAAATTCCTTTTAGAACACAACTTTGAAAGAGGAAAGGTTGATACTACATTGTTTATAAAACGCAAACAAAATGACATCCTCTTGGTACAGATTTATGTAGATGACATTATATTTGGTGCTACTAATGAAAATCTTTGTCAAGAATTTGCCAAGATTATGAAGAATGAGTTTGAAATGTCCTTGATGGGAGAACTCACCTTCTTCCTTGGACTACAAATAAAACAAGCCATTGATGGAACATTCATTAGCTAAACCAAATACTGTAAGGAACTACTTAAAAGGTTTGGAATGGACAAGGCAAACGAGATAGCTACACCCATGAGCACATCCTGCTATCTAGACAAAGATGAAAAGGGTAAGGACATTGAAATCACCAAATATCGAGGTATGATTGGATCCTTACTGTATTTAACTGCGAGTAGACCTGATATTATGTTTGCGGTATGTATGTGTGCTAGATATCAAGCATGTCCTAAAGAATCACATTTGACTGTCGTAAAAAGAATTTTGAAATATCTTGTGGGTACTCAAAATGTTGGTTTATGGTATCCCAAAGGCGTTGAATGTAATCTTTTAGGATATTCTGATTCCGACTTTGCGGGGTGTAAGCTTGATAGAAAAAGCACTAGTGGTACATGCCATTTGCTTGGTAGTTCCCTTGTTTCTTGGCATAGCAAGAAACAAGCAAGTGTTGCATTGTCAACAGCTGAGGCAGAATATGTAGCAGCTGGTAGTTGTTGTGCTCAAATTCTTTGGATGAGACAACAACTTCTTGATTTTGGTATTACCTTGAATAAAGTCCCCATTAAATGTGATAATACAAGTGCCATTAACATCTCCAAGAATCCAGTAATGCACTCTAGAACCAAACACATTGAGATTAGGCATCACTTTATTAGAGATCATATGTTAAAAGGGGATTGTGTACTTGAACATGTAGAAACCTCTAGGCAACTAGCGGATATTTTCACAAAACCCTTGGCTAGAGAGCAATTCATTCACATAAGAAGAGAATTAGGCATTCTTGACATGTCCAGTTGTGTTTGAATCTTTTGATAAGAACCTTGTTGAATGGCATAATGCATGGCATATATCACATCTTATGTTTGGAACCTTGCTGTTTGATATGCTTGAAGTTTTTGACTCCATAATCGATTACATTGTTAATCCCAATCGATTACTAAGCTTCTGTTTCTAAGCTAATCGATTATAGCTCACCCATAATCGATTACAATCATTCTGTTTCAAAGATAATCGATTATCCATGATCCATAATCGATTACGAAGCTTCTGTTTCAAGTTCAAAACGTTTCCTCTTCTTCATAATCGATTACTACATTGCTCCAATCGATTAGGACGATTCTGTTTCTAAACTAATCGATTACCCTAAGCCTATAATCGATTACCCTCTGTATGAAACGTTTGAAATTCCCCAGAAACAGTGAGCTAATCGATTACCACCTGACACGTAATCGATTAGTATGCGTTCTGATGAGTCAAAACTCCAATTTCCTAGGCTCACTCGAATAACTCCCTCTCTTAACTCACTTCACTCCTTTCAAAACTCTCTTTCCTCCTTCCTAAACCTAATTTTCAACTATAAATACCCCCTCATTCACCTTCTCATCTCACACTACCTCCTTTCTCCCAAACCTCTCTAAAACTCTCTAGCACTCATCTCTCTTCATCTCCTCTTTTAGCATTTTTCACCATGTCTACCTCAAGGAATGTCAAAAGGGCTAGGTCCTCTGCTGCTCAAGCTCATAATCCCTTTGACTTCTCAAGGTTTTTCTCTTCTCCTAGAGATCTTCAGAATTTTATGAAGAATTTTTCTGAAAAGGAGATTATGACCCCTCATTATACCGTTGCTGACACTTTTGACAACCCAAGCCTTACCTTCACCCAAAGCCTCAACCACTACAACCTCTTCCCCTTCCTATCCCTCAAAGAAGAAGAATACTATCCTGAGCTTATGAGAGTATTCTACTGCAACCTCCGCCTTGTCAATGGGATGGTTGAATCCAAGGTGAAAAACACCACCATCAAACTCTCAAATGCCCAATTTACAGAGATTTCCAAACTGCCCCTCAACAATGCTGACTTCGATGGAGGCGAACCCGAGGATGAATGGGGCTTCAATGCTCTTACTGCTCGCCAATCTTTATGGAAAGCTGACCGCCCTAGGAGCAACCACAAACTAGTTGGCCACTTGACCATGAATAACCGCCTGCTCCACTTCTTCTTGGTCAAGATGATTGTTCCCCGTGGTGGGAACTATGCTCTGGTTGAAGAGGATGATGTCCTCTTAATGTGGGCCATGCTGAACCACAAAGAGATCAACTGGGTTCAGTTGATCAAATTCCACATGCGCCATGCCAAGGACCAGCAAAAGCTCCCTTATGGTATCCTCCTCACCAAAATTTTCAAATTCTGTGGAGTAGATTTAGCAGGGGAACTCTCTGAGAAAGTGCCCCCTAGAGCTTGCATTGGCACCCATCACCTCACCAAAATGGGTCTTGTTTTCTCAAATGGAGCATGGTACTCACGCATGGAGGGCGTTTATGCCAACATTCCCTTCCAAGCTCCTGCTGAAGAAGCACCTGCTCCTCCTCCTCCTCCACCTCAACCACAAGCTGCAGCCTCTTCATCTGCCCCACAAGCTGACCCTTTTGCATCTCTCTACGCCCATCTTGATCGCCGCTTCGATCGACTTGAAAACTCCCTCCAAGAGTTTTCCATGACCGAGCAGCAACATTTTAAGATGATGCAGCAGCGTTATGAGGAGCTGGCTCACCAAATTGCAGAAATCCGCTTCTTCAACCCGGATAATTAGATTTTTTGTTTAGCTATGTTCTGTTGGTTCCTTGTTTTATTTTCTGAAGTATGAATAATTTTACCTCTTGAATTTCCCATTTTCTTTTCAATTCAATAAAAGTATCTTATTTCAGTTTATATTATTTCTCTTCACTGCTCTAATTATTTTTGATGATTACAAAGGGGGAGAAGAATATATGTTCATATGTTGGATAATGCTCTGATACAAAATATGGATAATTTTGAATATGCTCTAATAATATGCTCTGATAATATGGATAATAGATGCTCTGTTAACAAAATTTGAAAAATATTATCTGTTTGTTAAATTCTTTTTGATAGGGGGAGAATTATAAGAGATAATAAACAATAGATAAAATAAGACATTGGCTGCTGCATTGATTTTTGAAATTGGTCATCTGCTATTTGAAAAAGAGATAATGTAGCAGAGTTGTTTTTGCAAAAGATAAGTCTATATTATTTAAACTAACAACCCTCAAGAGATGAACATAGTTGTCATCATCAAAAAGGGGGAGAATGTGTTTGAATATGTTAACAGGTCCAAAAGATGTGCAAGGATTTTCATAATGACAAGCACTCTTGAAGAAAACAATGCAAAAACAAAGACATAAAATTAGAATTGAAGTAACAGCGAAGCTAATCGATTAGGCCATAAATGCTAATCGATTAGGAGCTTTCTGTTTTGGAAGAAATTGCATGAAAGCTAATCGATTAGGGAGCTGAACAATCGATTAGGAAGCCACTGGAATTTAAGGTAATCGATTATACACCAGAGACTAATCGATTACAACAATCAAAAATGGAACTAAGTGCATCAGGTACGATGGCTAATCGATTATGGAAGCTATACAATCGATTAGGAAGCCACTGGAATTTAAGGTAATCGATTGCAAGACATGCTAATCGATTAGGATGCTGCGAAAACAAATTAAATGCATCAGGTACAAGATGCTAATCGATTAGAGGAAGTGAAATAATCGATTAGGAAGTCTCTGACTTGAAGCTAATCGATTACAACGCGAGGGTGTAATTGATTACGCTAGTGGAAAAACAGATTTAAGTGGGAAACCAGGTAATGTCTCCACCATTCTTTAAATTTCCACTAACTGCAACAGCTATGATGGACTAGGGCACTCTTCAACAGCTATCTTGGCTCTATAAATTGAAGAGGAAGACAAGCACAAAGAAACAACCAAGAAGCAACAATTCATAGCTCTATTTTTGTGCTTTGTAAGCCTATTTCTTGCATATTGTACTTTCACTTGTATATCCTCTCATCTTGAGAGATTAGAATTTGGAGAGCTTTTCACTTGTATATCTGCTCTATTAAGAGAGTATATTGATTGTAAACACAAACTCCAAACACACAAGTTATTCACTCTAGGTTGAGTGGTTGTTCACTCTAGGATTGAGTGGTTACAAAGGTTGTGGACTCAACCTTTGGGATATTGTGAGATTGAGAGATTGGGTGGGTTGCCCTTATACTTGTGAGGATTGGGTTCTTGAGTGTGGGACACTAGGAAGCCACAATTGCTCAAAGTTGTATCTCTAGTCTACAATAGTGGAAAATCCTCTAAGTGGGTTGCTTAGAGGCGAGACGTACACCGGATTGGGTGGAACTCGTTACATCGGTTTGCAAGCTTCTCTTCCTTACTCTTTTACTTCCATACATTGCATATTTGTTGATTGGTATTGTTTGGTTGAGAAGAATACACTTAAACTTGCTTAATTTGCTATACCTTAGACATTGCACACCAAGTGCTTGCTAAATTGCCTTAGCAATACTTACCTCTTGTGGTGCATTGCATATCATTGTTACTTGCTTTCACTTGCATAATCTCATAAACTTGGTTATAGAAATCAATTTCAAAGGTATTCCAAGCAAAAGTTTTATAACTCAATTCACCCCCCCTCTTGAGTATTGAGGCCACTTGAACAACAACAAATTCAAAAAAGTTGCAAGAGCTACACGCCGTCAAACTAGCAATTGGCAAGTGTTGCGATTCTGGTGGGAGTGCTCGTGTGGACTCCTAAAGGACGAGGCTACGACTGCTTCAGTGTTCTTCAAGAGGTAATCCAAAACGATTTTGTGTTTGTTTTGTGCTTTGAAACACGGAACCTTGCAAATCCTTTGGAATCCCTTTTTTTTCCACTGCTCATGTTTAGGGATTTCTAACACTTTCTCACCAATAAAACAGGCATACCCCAAGGAGACACACTTGGGTGAATAAACTCTTGTTCTAATAACTCTTCAACTTGTCTCTTTAACTTAGTTAATTCCATAGGAGACATCCAATACAGCGCTTGGGAAACAGGTTTCGCTGCCGGAACAAGATCAATAGAAAACTCCACCTCGTGTGGAGGAGGTAAACCGGGTACCTCATCAGGAAATACATCCAGAAATTCAGACACAATGGGAATATTTAAGGGATCGGGACCATTTGTCTCATCGGCAAGAGATAATAGTATACAAAGTTGAGCTATACCTTGCACATCGAATTTCCCCACATCTAAAGAAGGAAAAATGATAGTCTGTTGTTGACAGTCAACCAAGACTTTATTGGCGGAGAGCCAATCCATACCAAGAATGATCTCCAAGCCCTTCATAGGTAGGCAAATGAAAGAACTAATAAACTATCTCCCTTCTAGGAGCATGTCAATGTTATCACATCGGTTAACTGATCTGAGACTAGCACCGGTTGGGGTAGTAACCGCAAGAGCATTTTTCATTAGGCACACCGACAATCTCAATCGCAGTACACAATCCTCGGATATAAAAGAATGGGTCGCACCCGAATCATAAATAACATGCACAAAATTTCTGAGTATTTCACACTTACTTTCAACTAGGTTATCGGCTTGAGCTGCTTCTTCACCGGTCACAGTGAATACTCTTCCAGCAGTTTATTGATTAGCACCAAGATTGTGACCATTCCAGCCACCATTACCATTACCTCGGCCATTCCCATTTCCACGACCATTGCCACCATTTCTATTGCCATTACCATTTCGACCACCATTGCGGCTGTCATTGCCGGTTCCACGACCACGGCCTCTAAAAGCACCAGGGCCACCACAGTTTCCATCATTGCAAGCCACCACATCCATAACATTTAAAGTACAATTGGGACGAATGTGTCCCGGTTGGTTACATCTATAGCACACCACAACTTCTTCATTTCCATATTCACGAGCTAAATGGTTTCCACCACACCGAAAACATCGGAGTCCTTGGCCATTACCTCAACCACCACTAGCACCATGTCTTCCACCACCACGTCTACCTCTAAGAGAAGAGGAACCATGAACAAATTGTCTATTTTTCTTGATATCACCCCTCTTCTTAAAGCTAGAGAATTGGCCCTTCAATCTAAATAATTCTTAGGAGCCACATCATTCTCTTCAAAAATTCTACACTTGTTCACAAGAGTAGGGAAACTCCTAATCTCTTGGTGACAAATCGCCTTCTTGATCTCTTGGCATAAACCGTTCTCAAACTTAACACATTTTGAAGCTTCGGTACCTTCCTGTAGCTCTTCAAAATTTGAGGCATATTCCTCCACTAACATGTTTCCTTGTTTGAGCTCCATAAATTCAAGCTTTTTCTTATTTTTGTAGCTCTCAGGAAAGTATTTCCTAAGGAACTCCACCTAAAAGTTCTCCCAATCCAAAGGAGTGTGAGCCACAATCATACGCCCACGAGTGAGAAGCCACCAAGATTCAGCTTCATCTCAGACCATAAACACCGCATATTCAACTTTTTGGGCTTCCGTACACTCCATACTAGCAAATATCCGTTCTAAGTCATAGATCCAAACATAAGCGTCTTCAGGTTTATAGCCTCCATGAAATTCAGAAGGCTTCTGCTTGAGAAATTGGTCAAGACCATGATTTGGCTGACCAACAGATTGTTGTTGCCGTTCTAGGATATCGACAAACCGATTGAAAGCTTCAGCCATAGCCGCTACGTCAATATTACGCCTATTCGCCATCAATCACTCTATACACACAACATAAACATAATTAGAAACCTTGTGTTTCTTTCCTCAATATATACCAATCATCATCGACTATCATTAATACAAATATCATCATAATATATTCATAATTTGAAGGTAAATATGGAAAAAGAAATGCCTGGCCGGGCTTAATATCAACCACAATATAAAGTAGTGAGCAATTCATGCTCCAATAATGCTTAACTACTACTATAACATGTCAACATTAAGTGACAATCAATCTTTAACAACATTTAATTCATATAATTCATTAATGAGCAATCAATGCTCTGATACCAGGTTGTAACACCCCAGCCTGAAAATAGGGGTAAATTTTTTGAGATTTGAATTGATTATAAGTAGAAGAAATTCAATAAATATATAATGCCAAGTAATTTCCCCGGATCATTTAATAACTTATCTCATATATGAAGATATGAGAAGGTATCAGAGTGCACCTTGGACGACCAGACTCGAGGCCGTCACACGGGAAAAGCAGAAGATGTAATTAAATTTAAGAGTTATTAAAATATATACCAAAAAGAGGATGAAAGATGCCTCATCGATTTGTTAAACGATAGAAATAAAATTTAATAATAATAATATCATTTATACATTATCAAGGTCATTAATGAAAATTAACCATACACATAAGGTCTAATTTTCCTACATGACCTCCAAAATCAACTATTATCAAATTAATTTCAAAATAAGCATATACACACTATATGCTATACAAAAATGAATATATATGCCGGCCAAGGCTCACCCACATTCCTTCCGCATTTACCTTCATCAATCCTCGACCTCCAAAAGAGTGGGATTTTACATCATACCTACATCAAGCTTAAAAATGGTAACTAGGAGGTGAGTAACATAATCCAAATGTACCAAAGTCATACATTATGATGATATTTATACATGTGTGCATTATATTCATTTTTCAAGAAACCATCACAAGCTTCACACACATGATACATCATTCCATCTTAACACAATACATGTCTAATTTAGTATATTCACAACGCAATATCATATATAATATATCCTTAACATTCTCAATAATCATCACACTTTTAATGTTAGTACCTCAGCTTACTTTCCCTCTATTTAACAATCATCCATCGCCACCACGGGCTATCAACTAGGCATATCTCCAGCTATATGCAAATGCTCTTAAAGCTAATGCATATGCACAAAGGAATCATTTTTAAATGCGGATCCGACTGTGGGACACAACAACATATCAAATGTGGGACAAGCATAGGTGTGCTACTATGCCCCTACTGCAGTAGTAAAATGTGTACACATATATCTTAATTCGTGCATGCTTACAACATCATACTTTTACTGGTACCAAACCACTCTCACCCATCCCCGTGACTTACGGATCATTATTATGGCCTTACTTGCCAAAGTGCTACGGGCCTCCCCCGAACACACATCAAGGGAGCCGTGCCCCGTCGGACACCGAGGTAAAGTACTCATCACAGACCCGCCCTCCCACAGGGCCTGCCACATAGGGTGCTTCGTCACCAAACTAAGGGCAGCTTCGTGATTCCCTGAATCACCAGGGAGCAATAACAATATACTTGTGCATAGGGTTGCCCTCCCATCGGGCCTGCCTATTGGAACCCCTAACATTCTATATAAGCAGCGAATGATATGCCATAGATGTAATGCCAATCAATGCACTCTTATATTGTGTATCCTAAATGCCACTCAATCAATCGTCCATTCACGACTACCACTTAGTGGATTTCAATATTCTCAATCTTTACCAATTCTCGTTGGAACTCACACACATCGGCAGTTAGTGGCAATCACATTTATTAATTCACATATACATAATTAGGATATTTCACATCATTGATTTCAATTCAAAACATGGTCTCAAACTATCATGACATATTTTATCAACATACTCAACATAATATCTGATCCGGTCTCGATACCGGTACCAAAGTACGGATATCACTTCATTCATTTTGTGTGCAATACTGACTCAGCATGTAAAACTTTGGACTGATAAGACCGTATAGGCGATCTCCCTATACCGGTATATCCGTGTTAACACCTCGCATATCGAATAAAATCCGTTCTCCATATCAGAGACGTAAGGGATAATCGTAAGTGGCTTAGGTAATAGCGCTCATTCCCATTACTAGTGTCGGGGACATTCCCCGAAAGATGTATCCATACTTGTCTCCCACATACATATTATATATATATTTTCCATACTCTAACATAACAAGGTGGTTAGTCCACTTTCAATTTACGTGGCTCGAGGAAAGTCAGGTTTTGTCCTCTGGTCAAAGTAGATCCACCATCCTCCATGCTTATCTTATTTTGATACATTTACTAACTTAAGCGTCAGATAATCTTCACAGGTGACACCACCTTTCGTCCACATCAATGCGTAAGATCGGTGTGAAGGATCTCCAAGACATCAAGATCGGTCTCCTCTCACTGGGATACCGGATAATCATACAAGATACATACAGCACCGGTATATAACCTTAGCCATCTATTGACTCTCGTGGCTGGTCCTACACCGGATCATTGACTCCGGCCCAGACCAGTTCAATATCATATTCATCATCCCAAATACATGCCACATAACATCAATCATTCTAAATGCACTCAAATCATGAAATCATTACATCGTCCACCTAAGCAATCATTAAACACAATCATATATACATATTTTCACATCATCAATGGATGAAATCATGCATTTAGAATAGTTACCCCCTCCTACCTCAAGAGAAGTAGTAATCAACGTAGTCTGATGATTCCACCTCGTCGATGAGGTTATTTCCTACATTACAATATGTCACACAATCAATTTTCTATTCAGACCACCAAGATTCAAATGTATATTCATTTACTTGGTGTCTATATCACTTTAAATTCTCAAACCTCATTTATTTCATTAATTCTACCACAACCACCACAGTTTAGGCGCCTACATTTCTTATTATGCACTTTTAATGTCAAACCCATTAATGGGTTCCTACATTGATGGTTCCTAACAACCATCATCAATTATTAAGCTTCATTAATGGCCATTCACCATTAATAACATCATTTCACCTCACCAATAATAATTATCTAACACAATAAATGCTTCTCCACTTATATTTTGTATTTCCCCTAAATCATAGGGTTAGGGTTTCTCTAAAACCCAACAACACTCATTAAATCACTTTCCAACATTAAAACCCAAAAACCCATAGTTCATACTCTTGAGAAATAGTAAGAGTTTACCTCAAGAGAAGGAATGAGAGAGTTTTCCAAGAGAGTGAAGAGCCACACGAAAATAAGGAGAAAGGAGGGTAAGACTTCAAACTCCAAGCTCTTCCAAGCTCCTTCAAGAACAGAAATGGGAGAGGAGAAGAGAGCCACCACCCTTTTGCTTAGGGATTTTAAAGAGAAGTAGAAGAGGAAATGAAGGAGAAGAATAGAGAAGAAAAAGAAGCAAGGTGTTTGTTAAGAGGAACCAAGCAGCTGATGGGAATAAGAAGAGAAAAATGGGTCATTTGGCTTTATTTTTAATCCCTCATTAAAGACTCATCGTCTTATGACAAACAGGATCTTTGTTCAGCCTCAATACTTTATCGAAAAATTATTCTAAATACGTATTCGGATTCCTAATAATATCCTTAACAGCCCTGACCAATATCATCCCAATCGGAGATACTTGGTCTGACACCCATATTTTAACCGGGCTTATTTTCAACTTATCCGGTTTTAATAAATTATAAACAGTTCCTAAAAATCTTAATTTATTTATTCCCAATATTTGGAGCATTAAATAACCCAACTATAATCATGTAATATTTATCTCCTTAATTAATCTTTTATTTTAAATTTAGGGTGTTACAAACCATATCTGCAAATCAATTCTCTCTTGATGAATTTGACCATAATGTTTTCTGTTACGTTGGCATAGGAAGCTGCTTCTACCCACTTAGTGAAGTAATCAATGGCCACAAGAATAAAATAATGCCCATTCGATGCTTTTAGTTCAATGGGACCAATAACATCTATGCCCCACATAGCAAAAGGCTAAAGCATAGTTAGAACGTGCAGACAAGATGATGGTGCATGAATGTTGTCTGCATAGGTTTGACATTTGTGACATTTCTTGGCATAGTTATGACAATCATTTTCCATCGTCATCTAATAATATCCAGCTCTGAGAAATTTTCTTGCCATTGAATGCCCACTTGCATGTGTTCCGAAAGGTCCTTCATGAATATCCTTCATGATTTTGTTAACTTTCGTCGTGTCAACATAACGAAGAAGAACAGAATTATAATTCCTTTAGTAAAGTGTATCCCCAGTCACAAAGAAATTCATAGCTAGGCGCCTGAGGGTTCTTTTATTATTTTCTAAAACACCAGTGGGATATTCTTGATTTTGAATGTAATTTTTGATGTCATTAAACCATGGTTTCCCATTGGCTCTTCTTCTATCACATGACAATATACAGGTTCAAGACGTCTTTCAATCTCGATGAAGGGCATGTCACATTCCCTACTTACGTTAAACATGGAAGCCAACGTGGCCAAAGCATCGGCTAATTGGTTATCATCCCGAGGAATATGATGGAAAGAGACTTCATCAAACCCTTTGATTAATTCCATGATGTGAGCTTGATAAGGAATCAATTTGCCTTCTCTAGTACCCTATTCTTCTTTCAATTGATAAATCACCAAAGCACAATCTTCATATATTTGTAGAGGTATCACCCTTGCTTCAAGTGCTGCTTAAATTCCCAAAGCACAAGCTTCATATTCTGCAATATTATTGGTGCAATCAAGTAAAGTCTAGCAGTGAATGGGAAAAGCTTGTCATCTAGTGGCTCCAATACTATGCCCCAATGCATTTGATGCTCCATCAAACATCAAAGTCCAAGTTCCGTCAGGACAATCTTTCTCTTCTGACAACATCATAATATTTTCATCAGGAAATTTGAATGACATTGGTTAGTATTCTTTCAGGGGATGGTGGGCTAAGTAATCTGCCAAGGCACATCCTTTTATAGCCTTCTAAGTGACATGAACAGTATCATATTCAGTCAAAAGAACTTTCCATCAGGCTATTCTCCCAGTTAGGGCCGGTTTTTCAAAAATGAATTTGATGGGATCCATCTTAGATATCAGCCAAGTAGTGTGACATAACATATATAGCCGCAAGCGGTGGGCTGCCCATGCTAGCGCACAACAAGTTCGTTCCACATCTGAATATCTGGCTTCACATTCTCTAAACTTCTTGCTTAGATAGTAAATAGCATATTCTTTCTTTCCTAATTCATCATGTTGCCCCAGTACTGATCCCATGGACTCGTTTAGCACGGTCAAGTACAAAAGAAGGGGTCTTCCTGGAGTTGGTGGGACCAGGATAGGTGGGTTTGGCAGGTATTGCTTTATCTTATCAAAAGCTTCTTGACATTCATCATTCCACTGCATCGGTTGATTCTTATGTAGTAATTTAAAGATTGGTTTACATATAGCCGTTAATTGAGATATGAAAGGGCTATGTAATTCAACCTTCCTAAGAACCCACAGACTTTTTTTTTTGTACTAGGAACAGGCATCTCCACTATGGCCTTTACTTTATCAGGATCCACTTCGATTCCTTTCTCACTGACAATGAACCCAAGCAACTTTCTAGAGCTGGCCCCAAAAGTGCATTTAGCCGGATTCAACCTGAGTTTAAATTTTCTTAGGCGTTCAAAGAGCTTTTGTAGGTCAATCAAGTGACCATTTTCGGATTTGGATTTGGTAATAATATCATCCACATAGACCTCTATCTCTTATGAATCATGTCGTGAAATAGAGTTATCATCGCTCTTTGGTAAGTGGCACCAACCCAAAAGACATTACTTTGTAACAGAAGGTTCCTCATAAAGTAATGAAAGTAGTTTTTTCCATGTCTTCAGGGGCCATCTTGATTTGGTTATACCTATAAAATCCATCCATGAATGAGAAAATAGAATGTTGGGCCGTATTATCAACAATAACATCAATATGTGGTAATGGAAAGTCATCCTTTGGGCTAGCTCTATTCAAATCCCGGTAATCAACATATATTCGTACCTTTCTATCCTTCTTCGGAACCGGAACAATGTTGGCCACCCATTCAGGGTATTTAGAGACAGTCAAGAACCCAACATCCAACTGTTTGGTTATCTCTTCTTTAATTTTCAAGAGCATTTCTGGCTTCATCCTTCTCAACTTTATGGGGACACAACCGGGTTTTAATGGCAACTTGTGTTCAATGATGCAGTTATCTAATCCCGACATATCCTGATACGACTAAGCAAACACATCACTGAATTCGACCAACAATTCTATTAATTCCCTCCTATGTTTACTACTCAAAGAGGTGCCGATCTTGAGTTCTTGTTTGTTTTCTTTACTCCCTAAATTTATGACTTCAATAATTTCTAGATGGGGATAAATTTCTTTAGCTTCCTGATCTAGCAGCCATAGTAATTCAGGGGAAGGTTCATCGGACTCTTCATCCTCCACACTTGTTAGATCAAAATCATGATTGGAGAAAGCAATTTTATTATTTTGGGATTCAATTTTAGATTTACAGTTTATTTAATATAAAAAGGGAAAATAAGGAAAATGACAATTGAACTTAATATTTATTTATTTGAAATGATAAAAGAAACATGTTTTACCCTTATTAAAATTCGTCCTAAGGCTTTAGGCATAGCCAAAGGATTCAAACAGAAATCTACAAAGTGAACAATTACTTTGAAGTGAAATTTATGATCTCTGGAAACTCAACAGCTTCCCAATTACACAGCATAGTATCTGAAGAACAAAGGTAAATCAAGTCCTCTTCACCCTTGGAATCATCATCGACGACCGTTACTTGGTCTGGAGATGTCAAGCCTGCGCTCCTGAAGCTTTGATAAAGGTCACAAATAAGGATCCTTGTAGGTAGGGGTTCTCGATTTTCTAGTCTTGCAAGTCATTTTTCTCTTTTATCTGTGAAGACCTTCGCTCTTTCCATTAGTGATGGCTGATATCCTAGCCCAAAGTCGTTCTTGTTCTTCTTAACCCATAACGGTTCTACTCCTCCATCAAGCATCTTCCCAAACCCTTTCCCAGGTTGGAATCTAGATTTCATCATTACTTTAGCCACCATCATAGAAGCTTTGGAAGGACAAGCTAGTTGTAACCCTTCACTCATATAAGTGGTATGAGCAATTTCCAATGATTGGAAGGAAGTCTCAAGACTCTCTTCAGCCGTTTCTATGAATGGAGTTGACATGTGCTTGCTAATGAGGAAATCCACCTCACCAAAAACAATAATTAGCTTGTTGTCTACTATAAATTTTAGCTTTTGATGGAGGTTAGATAGAACCACACTGGCAAAATGTATCCAAGGCCTCCCCAATAGGCAGCTATAGCCAGGATTGATATCCATCACTTGAAACAAGACATTGAAGGTGCATGGGCCCACTTGGATGGGGATCTCAATATCTCCAATGACCTCTCTTTGAGTGTCGTCAAAAGCTCTTACTACCATTGATCTTGGCTTTATATGTGTCCCATTAAAAGGTAGTTGATTTAAAGTAGACTTTGGTATGATATTCAGAGAGGAGCCATTGTCAACTAGGACCTTGGCTAAGATATGATCCCGACACTTGACAGAGATGTGTAATGCCCTGTTATGACCTCTCCCTTCTGCAGGTATCTATTTATCAGTGAAAGTTAAGTAGTCATTTGAGGCAATATGCCCCACTATCCCTTCGAACGTCTCCGGTGAAATACCTTTCGCAACATGTGCTTTATTCAGGATTTTCAATAACCTTCAACGATGTGGTTCTGAATCCAATAAGAGAGACAACAAGGATATTTTTGCAGGAGTGCGATTTAACTGGTCAAGGACTTGGTATTCACTTTGCTTAATGAATTTCAAGAATTCACAAGCATCTTCCTCTGTTATTCCCTAGGGAGGGTCTTGTTCTTTGTCTTTACCACGACTTTCTTTTTCACTTACAGGCACGTCCTCCTTTCTCATGTTTTTAGGAGCATAAATCTGTCCGCTCCTAGTCATTCCACTCGTCCCAGAAATATTGGTTACCGAGGATGATGATTCTTTTAGGAGTTGAGGGATTACATCTACCTCATACTTCCATGGTACTGCATGGGTATCATTATACAAAAATGAAGATGGGGTCCTAACTGTTAAGGACGGATGTTGAACAACGGGCTGAACACCTTTGTCATAGTAGAGCACTAGAGGCTTTGGTGTACCTAGGCTGACTGAGCTAGAGTCACGTTCTTCTTAGATCATTGCACTTTCATGAGGCGATAGTAAATCTCTACCAAATGTATGTCCAATAATCCTTCCAAAGCATTAAGAAAATTAGGATCAGTGGATACTTGATCAAGATTGAGATTTAGAATTTTGGTTATCATTCCTCTCTTGCAAAGTTGAGGGTATATCCAAGGAAAAAAGTTTTTCACTTCCACTACTCTTTTAACACGACTAATTTCCTCGTCTTCCAGGACTGCATTTACTCCTGAGGTCCCATGATCAAGTAGAAGGTTGGTCGAGATATTTGGATTTCCCTCTCAAAAATTAAGTCATTTTGCCTTAATCAAGTCTCAGACCTTGTATTTAAAGGCGATGCAGTTTTTCGTTGAATGATCTGGTGCTCCACCATGATAATCACATTTGGCATTAGGGTCGTATCCCTTAGGATACGGTGGTTCCACTGGTTTCATTGGGCAAGGTACAACCAAAGTATTCTTAATGAGAAGTGGTAACAGTTCAGCATATGACATGGGAATTAGGTCGAACTGTGCAGGTGCACGTTCGTTGTTTGATTTTCTGGACGTGGGATTTTAATTGGGAGGTACCCACTGTTGTATTGAAGGTGAGGGATTTCTGAAATTTCAGTTAGGTGGTGATTGATAAGGCTGAGGATATGAAAATGATAGGGTTCCAGAAGCAGTAGCTATGTATGGATGAGGTCTGTAGGATGGATGGGGTGATTGGAAAACATATGGATATTGGTAGGTGGTGGGATTTGGTGGCCTTAGGTTGCCGTATACAAAATTTGTTTCTTCGCCTCTTCTTTTTACTGCCCTAGTTGCGATCTTCCCTACTGTGGACGTTCCAGATGTTCCTTGGGGAACTTTGCCATTTCTTATCCCACTTTCAATTATTTCTCCAATCACTATTATATTAGAGAAGTTTGATGAGACACTCCCAAGCATTCTGTCATAGAAGGGTGCCTGAGAGTATCAATGAACATAGCAACAAGCTTTTTTTCGATCAAAGGTGGTTCCACTTGGGCTACTAATTCTCTCCACCACTAAGCATATTCCTTGAAGGATTCATTTTCCCTTTTGGACATATTCTGCAACTAGAGTCTATCCGGTGCCATGTCTATATTGTACTTGTATTGCTTAAGAAAAGCATCTGCCATGTCCTTCCAACATCGGATGCGTGTTCTTTCAAGATGTGTGTACCAACTAAGAGCTGGCCCAGCAAGACTGCCCTGGAAGAAATGGATCGGTAGCTTCTCATCATGAGAATATACAGCCATCTTCTGACAATACATTGTCAAATGATTGCGTGGACATGTGGTACCCACGTATCTGTCAAATTCAGGCAGCTTGAACTTTGAAGGGATAACTACATCTGACACCAAGCATAATTTAGCAACATTTGTTGTACCTAGACTGTTTCCTCCTTCAACAGCTTGAAGCCTCTCTTCTAACAACTCTATTTACCCTCTTGGAAAGGAAGCAGTGATAGTATTTGGGTTCATTGTATCGAGGGGATCATTTTGAGCAACATCTTGATGAACAGATGGCTGATGTGTCATTGGTATGTAGGCATGGTGGAATGGGTTGAATAGCAAAGTTGGGCGTATGATATTGGGTTGTGGGGTGGTTTGTAGTTGAGTTTGAGTATTTTGGGGAATGGTTATTGTTTGATTGGCAATAGGAGGGTTAGATGTCTGGGGGTTGGGAGTTTGTTGGGTGACAGAAGGATTTTCCTAAGTAGGATTAGGATTCATAGTGTAATATCCTTGGGGTAAACCATATGGCGGCCATGTATATGTTTGTTGAGCATTCCCGTCTTAGGAAACAAAGTATGGAAATGATATACCATAAGGTTGGTGTTGGATGGGTTGAGATTCCACTACCGGAGTAGGGTTATTTGCGTGTATGGTCAAGGGTATAGGATTCCCTTCCTGGTCTTGCAAGGTAGCATCAGGATCCCCACTTGCTGCGGAGGATCCTCCTTCTATGACCTTTTTCTCTAGAAGCTAGACCATCTTTACCATTTGCTTCTTGAGCTGATTGACCTCATTCCTTAAATCATCCACAATAGATGGTTCCATCTCTGCCATGAGCCTTGCTTGCAGTCTAGTCCTATAAGGATGCCTTGAACCTTTCGTACCTGTGATATGGGTAAGTACAAAGAAACCCCCATAGCACAGAAACGAATAATGTTAAATGAAATAAAGAGACATAAAGTAAAATACGTGATGAATTTTTAAACATCGGTAAGCAAAGATAAACCTTTCTTTTAGAATGTCTTTTTTTAAAGTACTAAGTTAGGAAAAAAATGGAAATTCAACATGAGATTTATTCATTGTTCAACAGGTTCTAATACATTATTTGTTACAACAAATCAAAATCAATTTTCTCTCGCTCTAGCAATCAAGACCTTTATTTCATCCAATCGCCCCTTTCAGTATTGAATGAATGTTACAATTTCTTTCGGTATAGAAAGTGGATTCGTCATTACTTCGGCCTTCTTCAATAGGTGAGAAATATCTCCAAGTGTTATATTAACAAGACCGGCTAAGTTAGAAAAATGATTTTTCCAAGGATAGACAAGACTTTCCATCTCAACCCTCTCTAGCGTCATTAAATGCACAATCTCTTTATATCTATCTTTATCTTCGATGGCTTGCCATTTTTCCTCATTTATCTTACACTCACAAGTACTGACGACATCTCTGACTTGTCGTTCCAGTTCATCAATTCGTGCTTGCATAAGGTTCTTTTGAACTTGAGCTTCTTCTTTTGTCTTGGCTAAAATTTTTCATAACCGCCCTTTGTCAGTAAATATATCATCCTTTTTCTTCTCTTTGGTTTTCAATTGGTTGTTCGCTGTTTGGAGGCATTGATCCAATTACCTCGTATGTTCTCTTTCAATTCGCTGCTTCTTACTGACATCTTCAAAGGCAGTTTCTAATTCACACCTTTTTTGTCGTAAGGGAAGCATTGTCTTGTTGAATCTTGATTAATTCATCTTCTAATGCTTGATTTTTCTTCATCATTTCAGCAGCCTTACTTTTCAGGTTTTCAATCTCTTCTCTTTCAGTGGGAAGTGTATTTTTTACATAAGCACTATAATCTTTGAAGGGTAACTTGATAATAGCTACCCTATTTGAAATCCATTGGTGGTAACTTTTCCTTTGTAGCATAACTTCGGAACCCCAACTCCTTTCCCTTCCTATGAACCTTAGCCCAAGCCTCAATGACAGTTTGCATATCAGGAGCACTATTCCCCTCTATATAGTAATAAGGGAAAGGTGTTACCGTTTCTTCTTCCAGAGGTTGAAGCATAGGATAAGCAAGTTGTCTTTTTGCAATGATAGGATTATAGTTGATGCATTCTTGAGTTCCCATGAGAGGTACATTGGGAAATTTCCCGCATCTGTAAATAATGGAATCCACATTCATCCACTGAGGGTTCCACCGAATCATGTTTACAGACAAACCTACTAGATGTCCTACCCATTCCCTATTTGTTGTAGGAATTTCTTCAATTCCTAGCTTTTGTTGAAGGATCTTCTCTTCTTGCACCTTCTTAGATCCATAATGCTTGAAGATTTGGAGAGGAAGCTCACGGTTTTGGTGTCTTGAGAAGGAAGCTAATGGATTCTTGCAAGGGAAGCTAGAATATAGAAGAAGTTAGAGAGGAAGGAAACCTAGAACTAAGGAGATTTTTGATCTAGAAATGAAGGAAATGGAGAGGAGAGGAAGGGATTGTGGTTCCGCCACTCTCTAGGACTTAGAAAGATAAGGTGTTGAGAGTCACCACCTTTGGGAGAAGACCAAAGGATAAGACTAGAGAAAAGAGCCTAGAGCTTCTACTTTCTAGAGAGAAGGGAGAGTTTCTCACTCTAAGATTTCTTATCATTCAAGTTATGATGGAAATACAAAGAGGATGAGCTTATATAGCTCCATGAGAATTTTGGCCAAAGCTTCCTAATCATGGGCCTTGGATTAGCTCCTAAGGCCCAATCCTAAAACCTACTCTACTTGGCCCAATACAAGCCCAAAATCAAAATAGAATAAGGTACAAGGCCTAAAAGTGGCCCAGGCTTAATGGCTATGCAAAGCCCAAACTAATTCCTAAAATATAGTCCTAATATACCTAGAATACAAAGGAATGAAAAATATGTACAAGATATATGAGGCCCAATGAAGAGGCCCAAAAGAGGCCCAAACTTCCATACCAAGCCCATTACCCTTCTATAGTGCAAGAGAAAAGAGTAAGGGTCTTCAATAGCTCCTCCTTGGGCTTGGGCCCACTCAAAGAATGTATGGAATAAGCTAAATGTTTTTGGAGACCTTCCTTGGCTCTCTTGTCCCTTGACCTAGTCATAGGGCCCTTGAAAGCACCCAAGGCAACCTCCAAAGATTGTGTAGGGTCCATGGCTTCTTCCTGGCTGATGGTCATATCACTATTAGTCTTCTTAGTTAGCCGAAGAAGCTTCAAATTAGAGAGAGGACATTCGATCTTGCCAACTTGATTGAATACGTGAGAAGTAAGCCATAGATACAACGTGGGTAGACAATAAACGATCTTCTTCCTATTCCAGTTATGACAAGAATCCATTGTACAATAGATGTCAGCTAAGACAGTAGTAATGGAACTTTCTCCTCTAAGCTTTCGAATCAGGAAAACATCAATTGCCTTGAAATCAATATAATTATCAAGACTGAGGAAAAGGACCACACCATAAATGACTAATGCCAAAGTGTCAATAAAGACGTCCCATTCCTCTTTCCCTACCTGACTAAGGAGTTGCTGCTCAAAGAAGGTTAGCGCAAAGCCTGAAATCTGATTCCTGTTTAATTGAGCCTTTTTAAGAATTTCAGGATCTATCTTGAGAACACGAGCTACACTAAAAATAGCAGCATGATGTTCGGTCTGTCGATAAGGTTTCAAATCTTCCAATGGCAAGCTAAATATCTGCTCAAATTCTTCAAGAGTAGGAGCTAATTGGAAGTCCTTGAATGTAAAACAGCGGAGAGGGGAATCGTAATACTGGGCTAGAGCAGTAAGGGCCCCTTCTTGCACTTCAACCTCTAAGAATTTCAGGATCTTTACATACTTCCTTGCAAAGGTTACTTTGAGTAATATCCATCCGTTTACCCAAGGATAACAGATTGCTAGTATTTGATTTCATGATTTTGAGGTGTAACAAATTTTTCAAACCAATTGCCTTTACTTCCTGATCACTTGATCTCATGTTAAATTCCATTTCTTTGTGATACTTACCAATATTTAAATTTCACCTTTAACAAAAGAAATAAATGAATCAGATTAACAAAGAAAAAGGTTTGATAAATATCATCCTCACATAACAATGTGATAATATTTATCTTGACTTAAGTCTAGAAAATGTACATTTTTTTATGATTTTTTTAAAAAAGGAAAACTTTGTGCGAATGAATAGAAGATAAAAGGAATGTCTACCCAATTGTGTCTTAGACGAGGTAACCACCTAATTGGCTCTAAGGCTCTTTAATCGTGTTTCCTCAAAAGGTGATTATTCTAATTGGGTCTAAGAAGGCCACAGGAGCTCTAATCTTTAGCTATAAGTCTTATGCAAAATGTAGGGAATCCTACTTAGTGCAGACGTTATAACTAAGATAACACCCCAGCTGAGATTTTCACATGAATCATGGTAGGATGTATCGTCCTAAATGACACCGCTAATAATCTCCCCTAACCTATGTCTTTTGCGGGCCCGGGAATAGGGTCCCTTCTAATAGTGTGTGAATAATGGTGAATGTGAAGTGTGTGGGGCATTCATACCTGAATTTTTACCCATTCTTCACAATGAACAAACATAAGACAACAAATATCACATGTCTTCTACCCTATGGTTCTAAATTAAAGCAATAAATAAGTAAAAAAATAATATAAAATCTAAAATAAATAGAAGATTAGATGAACGACGAGAATAACATAATAAATAAATATGAAGGATGAAATAATTAATAATCAATAAAATACACAAGATCAATTTAACGGGCTTGACTCTCAAAAATGGTCTCCAATAGAGTCGCCATCTGTCACGACCGGGGTCCCGGTATACGACGCGGACTGGTTAAAGACAATAAAAAATAAGACTATATTGGAATGATGCCCTTAGATATCCTACAAAAATAAAGGGTTCAGAGAGTCGCCAATAATATTTATCAAGAAAAATATCAGAAAAACCTTTAAATAGCACTGGTTTTCTTAAATGAGATTCTATTTAGTCTGGGAGTCGAATTACAGGAGGGGAAGGTATTAGCAGCCCACACTGTCCGTCCTAAAACGGTTACCAAAATTGATCATGTGTAATTTTTCAAAAAATGATTATTAAATATTTCATCCTTCATAAGAAAATAATAATGATAAATGTTATTTACAGACAATATACATAATAATGAGGACATTTTGAAAAATATAAAAATAAAACAAAATTAAATAATAAAACACATCACCTAAATTTTCATCATTTTTTAGTTCAAATAAAAAATAAAATAAATAAACAAGTGGTTAAAAGATAGTAAAATAAATAAAAAATGCAATGAGACGTCTCGTCTCCATTATTTTCTAGTAAATAAAAAAACAATCCATTAATTTTATTGGGAAACATATGGTTCATAAAAAAACAAACAAATAAATAAAAAGGTAAAAAAAGAATAGACATAAAAAGGAAAAAAATGGAATTAAATACATCAAGATGAAAATAAAGAAATATATAAAAATTAAGTAATTAAAATTGACAAATGAAACTTATTCAATTATTTTTTTTGAAAAATAAGATTAATAAGATGTCTCATCTAAATTAATCTCATTTCACTTAAAAGAAAGATAGATGAATAAATAACAAACTATTTATTAGTCTTGATCTTTATTATTTTTTATGATAATAATTTTTCTTAATTATCAAAAGGTTGCTAAGAGGAAATAATAAGAAGTCATGGCAATAAATAAAATGGATAATTATGCATATATAAAAAAACTATTCAAAAATTATCAAAAAATAAACAAATAATATGGGTAGATAAAAGAGAAATGAAAAGATAAATAATAATAAGTAAATAGTTATTTAAAAAAACAAAACTCAAGGAATTCTATATATATGAAACATAAAATTAAATGATTATGTAAAAGATAATTTCAAAATTATTATAGGGTAAATAAATAAATGTTAAAACATAAAGCATGGAAGAATAAAGTACATAAAAATAAAATAAAAGTACAAAAAACAAAAATAAAAATAAAAGTGTAAGAAAATAAATGAACAAATAAATAAATGTAGGAAAATAAAATATAGGAAAAATAAAATGCAGTAAAATAAATAAAAAATAAAAGTGTAGAAAGATAAATAAATAAAAATAAAAGTGTAAAAATATAAATAAACAAAAATAAAAATACAAAAGAATAAATAAATAAAAATAAAAGTGCAGAAAAATAAATAAATAAAAATAAAAGTGCAAAAAAGTAAATAAATAAAAATAAAAGTATAGAAAAATAAATGAACAGATAAATAACCTCAGAAAAATAAAGTGTAGAAAAATAAAGTGAAGAAACATAAATAAAGGAAAATAAAAGTGTAGAAAAGTAAATAAATAAGAATAAAAGTACCAAATAAATAAATAAAAATAAAAATACAGAAAAATAAATAAACAGATAAATAACTGCAGAAAAATAAAGTGTAGAAAAATAAAGTGCAGAAACATAAATAAAGAAAAATAAAAGTGTAGAAAAGTAAATAAATAAGAATAAAAGTACAAAAAATAAATAAATAAAAATAAAAATATAGAAAAATAAATAAATAGATAAATAACTGCAAAAAAAAGTGTGGGAAAATAAAGTGTAGGAATATAATTAAAAAAAAATAAAAGTGCAGAAAAATAAATAAGAATTAAATAAAGATAAATAAATAAAGATAAATAAATATTTTTGTATTAATTAAAAAAATACCTTAGTGCAAAAACAATTAAAGAGGAACCAGAACGAAATTCGAGAAATCAATTTCGTGTAGATTTCCTTTGCTTTTGGCTTCGTTTGGACTCGATTCAAGGGTGTTTGGACACCGGTTACAACACTTAGATAGTATTTTGGCTCACAAAGCTCACATACTAAGACATACTAGAATGACACACTCATTTTGCTAACAACAATTCCATAACATAATTTTAGAAAGCAAAAACTTCTAAAAAATCTCACAAAAATACACTCTTTCACCTTTTTTTCCTTCTTGTCCTCCATTTTACCTTGGCATCATGCCATATTTATAAAAGAAAATTGGCCTTAGATTCCTCATAAAATGACATCACTTTCCTACTTTTCCAATTTGTCCAAATTTGATGTCAATTTCTCCAATTTTCTCCAATTTTTCAACCAAACTGGGTCCCACCTCAATAAACCACCGAAAACCTCTTTCCTTTTTTCTTTTTTTCTTTTTTTTATTCTCAATTTTTTTGGATTTTTTAGGCCCATTTTTTATTTTTTTTATTTTTTCTGGACCCTTTTTTGACCTATTTTCATTTTTTTATTTATTTTTATTGGGCCTTTTTTATTTTTTTATTTTTAAAAAAATTTAAAATTTTTATTTAAAATTTTTTTGAATTCAAATGAGTAATCACTTACTCTTATGGACAGATAAATTATTTATTACACATGTGACCATAAATAAAATACCCAATAAAGATAAACTACTACCCATGCTATAAGAAGCAAGAAGGTAGTCACCAAACATCGGTTTCCCTCCCTTATCCTTTCCTGTTGGCTTCGACAATTATTGGCCATTGCTTGAGAAAATTTATAGAAGAAGGTTGATGAAAGGAAAAGTGTGGTTGGAAATGAGGAAAGATTGAGTATTTATAGAAATGGAGAAGGTTACTATGCAATGGTCACTATGTAATTTTTTAATATTTTTTTATCTGGACAAAATAGGTGTTCACACCCACCATGAGAACGTTACATGGATCGTTACATAAATGTCATAAATGATTATCAATGTGATAATGGTATATGTAATCCTTCGACCTGAAGTCACTACGATTCCTACATAAGGAGTTTGTTGTTTTAATACAGTCAAGCATCTTTTGTAACAAGAAGACTATAAAGGTTGTGATTAGCTAATGAACAAATTATGCAAAGGGATGTGAGTGATGTAGATGGGATTTGTCTCTCCTATGTGACAAGAGTGATATCTATAGGCCACTTGATGGAGTGAGACTAAGGAAATGCATGACCGTGCTAGAAAGAATAAATATTGGAAATTTATTCGAATAAAGTCTACTCCGGTATCAAGTAAAATAAATTGGACCATACAAGGATGACGCGACCATGCCTTGGGCCCAATTAGGATATCGTGACAAAAGGAACAAACATATAAAATAATTATCACTTATAGGTTATGTTGATAATAAATAATATTCAGACATAATGATGCATTGCTAGATGTCGCTCTTATTTTATATTAATAATAAAATAGTTTATTATTAATATGACCGAGTATTTTACCTATACACATAGAGTAAGCCCATCAGAAAATAGCTTTTATTTTAGTTGGACTGAAATAAAGCTATTGGGCCTAACTCATTTAGAATGAGTAAGGAGCCCACTCTTTAGAGAAAGCAAATTAGGTCAAACATAAGCTTATAAATAGAGCATAAGATGCTCATAGGCGGCTTAACCAAAAAGAGACATAAAATGCCAAAGTTGCAAAAGCTACACGCCATCAAACTAGCATTTGAAAGGTGTAGCATTTTTGGTGGGAGTACTTGTGTGGACTCCTAAAGGACGAGGCTATGATTGCTTCGCTTTTCTTCAAAAGGTAATCCTAAAACACTTAAATAAAATATTTAATGTTTGTCTTATGCTTTGAAACATGAAGTTTTACAAGTCCAATGGGAATCCTTATTTTTCCGTTGTGTATCCGAGTGGGATTCCCTAACAGAAGAATCCACTAGTTCTGATCCAGACTCAGATAATTCAGAAGTTGGTACAGATAAGGAATTAGCTCTCGTAACCAAGAGATGTTTTGATGATCATAATCATTTGGGGAAGAAAACTATAATATGATTATTAATTGATGATCAAAGCTAACCATGAACTTATTCTTTGGATTCGCAAGGGTGCTGCCAGTAAAGCCTTTTCAAGGTATTGTAAGCAATTAGCTATAGAGCATAAGCCTAATATTATTGTTATCATGGAGACAAGATGTGACCCTATCAAATTAAAAAAAAACTCTTGCCTCCTTGGGTTTTGATGGCTTCACAAGATCATAAGTAAGAGGTTTTGCTAAGGGATTAGTTATAGCTTAGAAGGTTGATGAAGTCCAAATTGATGTTGTGATATCTCAGTTCCAACTTTTACACTTAAAAATACAATTCCCTCTAAGGAAGGAATGGTTTCTTAACCTCTATCTATGTTAACCCTTAGGATAATGTAAGATTTATGGAATGAAATGCTTTATATTTCTAAGTCCATGAATAGTTAGTGGTTCACTACTAGAAACTTTAATGACATAAACAATCAGGCAGAAAAAGGGGGGAAATCCTATCTACCAAAAAATGTGACTTATTTTATGATAGATGGAATAACTAAGGGTTACTAGACATAGGATTTATAGGCTTCAGATTCACTTGGAGAACCTTAAATTCAAGATTGAAGACAAAATCTCTGAGAGGCTTGACAAAGCCTTTTGCAATGCATAATGGATGAGCAGATTTACAGGCTTCAGATTCACTTGGAGAACCTTAAATTCAAGATTGAAGACAAAATCTTTGAGAGGCTTGACAAATCCTTTTGCAATGCGTAATGGATGAGCAGATTTCCTAAATCTTTTACAAAAGTTCTACCTAGAATAATGTTCTCTAATCACCCTCTCATTCTTATTCAATTATGGTTCCTTAAGAAGTAACAAAAAACTTTCATATTTTTAAAGGCATGGCTTATCGAAGAAAGCATCTTTGATGTCCTTAAATCAAATTGGAAGAATAAAGAAAATATTCTTGAGAATCTACACTTAATGCAAACTACTTTGAAAGACTAGAGCATTAATTGCTCTAGTTCTATAAGCAAATGAAAGAGACAACTCTTAAGAAGAATAGAAGGTATTCAAAGAGCCATTGAAGGCTGAAAGAATCAATTCTTTCTTGGATCAGTTAGAAAAAAAATTACAGGTTGAACTTGCCAAAACCTTATTGAATTGGACTGGGTCGTGCTGCAAGGGCTGGTCTCGGCACAGTCCTTAATATTCATTTATAGATGTGTGTTTTACGCCATTTTAGTGGGGATCCAGATTTATATCCTCTATTTCAATGGTAAATAAAGGCCTTGGACTGATTCCTCATACCAAATCATCAGCCTTACATGTTGTGGGGTGAAAAGGGGTATCACCTGCAAGGATACTCCAAGGCTCAAGTTAGTGAATATTCAAGGGAATATTAGACCTTAAGCATAAGTTTAAGAGAGATTATTCTACCTTTGTTACGTTGATGCATGGATATTTATACCTGGAGGTAGTGGAAGAGTCTTCTGGCTCTTCAAGTTTTCCATACATTGTGTTAGCCCTTTTCTGATCCCTAGTAGAAAGGCTAACATATGAAAGGGAGATGTCCAAATGGCTCTACCTACCAAACAGTCACTTTGTAGGTTACTTGTTCAACATGTTGATACATAGGTCAACTCTGATCACCTGATATTGAGGGAATGGCTTGTTCTAGGGTCAATTCTAGGACCTTTCATGTAATGCTGACATACCGGTGTTGTTACGCTAAACTGTGGTAGATATCAGTTATGGATGATGAATGGTGGTCAATTTACCGTATTTCCCATAGGCCGGTATTAGGACCGGATCATTTACCCCCAGCTTGTTGGAGTGACTATGTCAGTTGCTCTAATAAGCTATAACTTCCAATGAGACACCAGTTATAGGCGTAGGTAAGAAGAAACCTTTTAACTTAGAAAATTTTTCTTCTTGTTCCTCTTATGTTTACAACCATTGCTCATTTACTTCCTTCCTCAAAACGCAACTTGCATGTATCATGAGTTGTGTCAATGATAAGACAATTACTTTCAATCATGCATGGTGATTACACCTCTTTCACCATTTTGGTGGTTACTTTTGAGCAATGGGCCTTGAAAAATGAAAAGGGTCGGCCTATATCATTTGAATGAAAATGATGCAGTATTGTTGCCCCCAGAAAATGTTTAGAGCAAATGTTTGGATGACTGGCTCGATTACAACTAAATTGGAGGAAATTTAGTTGCTACGAGGTTGGTCTTAAGGGATATTCAAAGTCATAACTCGTGTAACATGCGCGGTTAACTTTAGGGACATGGCTATCTGAAACTCTTTCTGATCCAATCCTCAAAAAAATCCTTCACTTCTTGCATTTAGTTTCATTCTTCTTCTTTTTTTTTATCTTTTCTTCATTTGTACTTTAAAAGTCCATGGTTTCAATAAAATTGTTCTATTTAAGGAACTTATTCTTACCCTTATCATTGAACCATAGGTTTCTTAAACATGCATTGAGTAATAACTAAAATGTGAAAATTGTTAAATGCATGATAAGTACAATGATGACAACTCATAGGTGATAAATGACCACAAATACCTACATCCTCAACAACATAGGGTGACCAACTACTTCTTTGCCAAATAAGACAAAAGAATGGCACTTTTATACATGTTCCCAACCTGGAATCATTTACAAGGCAAATTAAGCAGCCCGAATTGCAAAGCCTGAAGGTGCTTGAGCTGTAAAGGCGATGGGGAATTAGATCATTTTGCCGGTTATATTGTTTTCCACATACATAGTTGATGATGTTAGTTTTTACATGAATGTTAATTTTCTTTAGTGATGTGTTAATTTTCTCAAATTTCTAATGTTAAATCTCTGCATAATGTTAAAAATTTTATGTTAAATTTTACACGATGTTAAATTTTTGTACTGTTTTAAATTTCTGCACGATGATAAATTTTTGCACGATGTTAGATTTCCGCACGATATTAAATTTTTGCACGATGTTAAATTTCTGCACAATGTTAAATTTTCGCACTATGCTAGATTTCTACACTAATGTTTAATTTTCACACCAATGTTAAATTTTGCACTGATGTTAAATTTTGCACTGATGTTAAATTCTTGCACTATGTTAAATTTCCACACTATTTTTGCACGATGATAAATTTCCACACGATGTTAAATTTTTGCACAATGTTAATTTTTTGTACGATATTAATTTCCCGCTCTAATGTTAAATTTCCACACTAATGTTAAATTTCCACACTGATGTTAAATTTCTACACGATGTTAGTTTTCTGCACTGATGTTAAATTTCTACACTTATGTTATATTTCCGCATTAATGTTAAATTTTTGCACTGGTGTTAAATTTCTACACTAATGTTAAATTTTTGGACTCTATGTTAAATTTCTATACCAAGTGAGGTATTTGTTTGTGTTTATCTTTTTTGTCTTTAGGAACCCAACAAAAAATGTGTTTATTTCTTTACTTGTTTCTTATTGTGATAATGTAAAAGTTATCGCTTTTCACACTATCTCGTAAAACATGAGTAAAGAGGAGCAAACTGTCAATACTAATTTATGTCCGACTATCATTTTATTTTATTTTATTTTATTTTATTTTATTTTATTTTATTTTATTTTATTAGCATTTTTTATTTGTTTTATTTTTTATTTTTAATACTTTTTATTTTCATTTTCATTTTTATTATTTTATTGTTTATTTTTTATTTTCTATTTTTGTTTGTTTTTGTTTTGTTTTTTTTTTCAGTGGCATTAGTTTAGATGTTTATTATCCTTTTTATTATTATTATTATTTATTCATATATCATTATCCTTTGAGGTAGGAAGTGGGTATGTAGCAAAACTCAAGAAACAATGATTAGCATTAAATTGAGAAAGGAGTCACTCTTGAAATAAGAAAAGGGTCAAAAGGTCTGGTCCCTGTCGAGTTACTGGAAACAAAACAAGTAAGTACTTTGTCTTCTCTCATAAAATATGTTTCGGTAAGTCCTTTTTCTTCTCTCTTAAATTACGTTTCTGTGTCTTTTTTTTTTTTGCCTTTCTCTTGAACTACACCCAAACCCAACCATCCATCCAATCTCATCAACATTAATAACCATCGTCACCATCACACTCACCCAACCCTTTTATTATTATTAGTTTTATAATA
Source organism: Clitoria ternatea (assembly GCA_037962975.1). NCBI lineage: Eukaryota > Viridiplantae > Streptophyta > Magnoliopsida > Fabales > Fabaceae > Clitoria > Clitoria ternatea. Next base: position 188,714,163 of record CM075669.1, read on the forward strand.
TTATTACTTTTACTTATTTCTTTACTATTATTTGTTTATTGCTTATTTTTTACTCTAATATAAAAAGATAAATAATAATAATAAGTCATCATTCTCTTCTTATATATGTTTAAATTTATGTCTCATCTTAATTATGTTGTTTTCATATTAAGAAACTAAAAAATATAAAAAAAAGGTTTATGGGGTTTTAATTTAAATTTTAATTAATAACATTTTGTTTGACATTTACCTCTGTAAAAATTTTTTATGAATAAGATTAATAAAAAATATTTTAAAACATTTAAAAATAAATTTAGTTTAGGAATGTTCATTTGAAAACTATTCCTCTTAAATTAAAAATTTTATTTGTTTAATAAAACAATGCAATAAATTTATAGCGGTGTCGTCAATGCTATAAAATTATGAAGGAAATTAAGCTTATATTACTCTATCTCATACTCTTCTTCGACGTTAAATTTTTTAAAAATATATTTTTAAAAAACAAAAAAAGTTTTATTTAATAAACAATGTAATAATTTTATAACGGTGTGGTATGATAAACTTCATTTGTACTAATGCTATAAAATTATGAAGGGAAGTAAGTGTATAGATTACTTTATCTTGTATTTTTCTTCAGCATTCAAATGGTCTAGAAAAATACTTAAAAACAAAAATATTGTTATTTAATAAAATTATGCAATAATTTTAAAACTGGTGTATAGATTACGCTATCTGAACTTTTCTTCGGCATGAACTCCCTTCTTTACTATTAAAAAAATCTAAAATATTTTTAACCATTTCTCAAACAAAGAATAAATAAAAAATTATTTTCCAAATCCCAACCAAGAACTACATAACCTTGATTTCTCGGATTAATTCATGTCAGGCCCATTTTTCTTTAAATAAATCTTTTTCCTTATACTATTATTTGTTTCTTGGGTTAATTTCAAACTTATCATTAAAATGACATGATTTAAATTGAGGTATTGTTCTTAGGAATAGACAAATAGAGGTGCCACTACCTTCCTTATTCGTAACCAACTACCAACTCAAAGCTCTAAAGGGTTTTTCAATATTTTACCCTTTTAAAAATAAAACAAAATCTTGGTGGCAACTCCATATTTTCAAACGTTTAACATATATATTGTTGAGAAAAAGTCTAGATAAAAAGAATTTTTCTTATCTTGGACCAGACCCCGGTTTCTATATCCTCAGATTTGTTAATATCATACATCAAGTATTTTCATTAGAAAGTGAAGTCTGCACTATCTTTGACTAATCTGTATGCCTAAGTATTTGAGGATACGAGTCTTAGACTATGAAACAAATAGGGAGTATCAGCATTCTATAAGTCTAGTAGATAATCAAAAGTCTGTTAGAAGCATACTGTTGAAATCAGATTGATCTCACTCAAAAGATCAAAAAGCCATCTCAACGTTCCTAATTCTATTTAAGTGTTGCATTGGAATTCATGAACTTATCATATATACATGCTTATCATCAAAAAGCACAAGGAACAAGATCAAGATCAGCAGCAAATGTTAGCGTACCTACCTCTTTGCATTTTCAGAATACACTGAGCATATTCGGAACTTATGTTAGGTTGTCTTAAAAAGCCCCTTAAGCGTGGACTTTTAACCTTTCGCTCTATCAAGAAATAAAATATGAATGGCTTTATTCATGGGAGATACATGAGAAACCATTTCCAAGAAAAAATTGAGAAGTTTATTACCAACCCCTTAAGTCCGTAACAACATCAAGGTCTGGTAACACAAAGCCTAAAGCAAATACCTTCAAAGGATTTCCAACGACTATATCTTCGTTGAAGAAGCAGCAACAGTGATATCCTCCAGCTTCTATAAATACCAAGGAAGATTAAACTTCAGATACAGAGAACTTACGAGCTCTTAATAAAATTCTCTTAAGTCCGATTCTCTATATTCATTCTTCTCTTGTAAGACAAAGACCTTCCCTGTTTGTTCTACCTCTAGCAGACCTTGGTCTTGTGTCATAACTTAATGTACAATTTCATTTGTATATCTTTTATACACTAAGTTTTGTGAGTTACTATCATTCTTTCAAATACTTTGTAAAAGTCTGGTATATTACCAAAATTCGTGAATATGGTAAACACTGTTTGCCTGAAGAGGCTTTTGAAAGAATACTTGGGTTAAGCCAAGAGTGACATGTTGAAAGAATACTTGGGTTTAAGCTAGAAGTGACCTAAGCCAAGAATACTTGTGGCACAAGTCTAGTGCTGTTATTGTAAAGGAGATTTTATAATAGTGGAAATCCTTCAAGTTAGAAGGGACTGGACGTAGCTTCAGTGTTGGAAGTGAACTAGTATAAATTCTCTATGTTGATCTCTTTGCTTTACTGTTTTGCATCATTTGATTATGTGTTTCATTTAGTTCTTATTTTCCATGAAAAGAGTATGTGACTTATTCAACCCCCCTTCTAAGTTTGACTCTAAACCATCAATTGGTATCAGAGCTTGTCCTTTGGGTTGATCACTCCCTCGAGTGAAAAGGATCAAGATCTCTGGAAGCATCTCAGAGTAATCAGTTGATTGTAGAAGGATCTTCTATCAACAGACCTCCAGCCTTCTTTGGAGAAGACTACCTATACTGGAATGACAGAATAGAAATGTTCATAAAATCTACCCAGTACAGTCTATGGGTAGTCATTATTGATGGTGACTATGACGCTCCCGTTGACGAAGATGGAAAACTCAAATCAAAAGATGAACGGTCATCTGGTACATTAGTGGATTAGACCTTGTATAGAGGAATGATTGGTTCACTTCTGTATCTTACATCCAGTAGACCTGACATAATGTTTAGTGTTTGTATATGTATAAGATATCAATCAGATCCCAAGGAATCACATCTGTCTGCAGTGAAGAGGATTTTAAGGTATCTTGTCGGCACCACTAACATTGGTTGTTCTACAAAAGAACAGACTCTTTCTCTTTCTTTGGATTTTGTGATGCAGATTTTATGAGATAGAGTTGATCAAAAAAGTACAAGTGGTGGATGTCATTTCTCGGAAAGAAATCTGATGTCATGGGGAAGCAAAAAGCAAAACTCTATTGCACTCTCCACAGCCGAAGTAGAATACATGTTTGCAACTGGATGCTGCTCTTAACTTCTTTGGATCAAATATCAACTTGAAGATTATTTAACCAAAGAAGGAGAAATCCTAGTATTTTGTGACAATATAAATACAATAAATCTTTTAAAGAACCCCATTCAGCACTCCAAAGCAAAACACATTGAAGTGAAATATCACTTTATTAGAGATTACGTGCAAAAAGGAGTTCTGACTTAAAGTTTATGGACACAGACCATCAATGGGCAGACATCTTCACCAAGCCTCTGGCAGAGGCCAGGTTTTCTTTTATTAAGCATAATTTAAACTTGAAAATAATTACGTGAAGAGTCTGGTGCATGAAAAGTTTATTGTTAGTTATAGTTGATATTTGACTTGTTTGTCCTCTCACTTATCCTTTAAAACTTTCTGAGAGACTCCTTATGTAAAATTTTTTTTAATTTAATAAACTCTTTGAAACGTGGCAGCAGTTAACACCTTTTTGTGTAACTGTTTCTCTGAATCTATTTTCTCTCTCCACTTTAATGGTTAGCTTTCACTATTTATATTTGTGTCTCTTCACTTGCATTTTCCTACTTTTGCTAAAACTTTATCTTACCTCTTCGAAATCTCTTTCAAAAACTCTTCTTATCTTTTACCTTCAAAACCTTTCTTCTTCCTCTTCCAATTGTGAAATGGCATTCAAGGCTTTAGATATCGTTGAGTCCTCTATGTTTAACGTGAAGCAACAAAGAGTTGATGGACGAGATATCTCTACGGAGATAAATGGTATTGGGTGGACAAGATTCTGTCATGATCAAGAACCCTATTCCCCAGCCCTAGTTCTGGAATTCTAGAGATCGGTTTTTGTTGATAAGTCTAAGCTTATTGTCTTGGGAAAGCTAAAAGGGAAGTCAATCAAAATTTTTGAGGATGTCATTGCAACTGTTACTGGCTACCCTATTATTGGTGAAGTCTATGCTGATGATTTTGAGTTTGAGGTTATTTCCTCTCTGGAAATAAATAAGATGCTCTACGGTACTAAACGACCAACAAAGTTTATGTCTGGGTCTCTTCTTCCAAAAATCAAGATGTTGTACTTGGTCATAAAGCAAGTCTTTTGCCCTAGGAAAGAAGCAAAAGACACTGTGAGCAAGTTGGATCGATTCTACATGTATCACATGCTTGCAAAGGAGAAAGTAAGTCTACCTAATGTGATTATGACTTACTTAATCTCATCCATTGGCAAGAAGCAGAATAAGATTCCCTACCACGTTCTCATAAAGGTTTTTACACTGGACAATGTGTAAACTGGTACTGTTAGTGACTTGGTCACTCCATCCCCTATGGTCAGCAAGCTACCCACATTCTCTCTTCTTTTTAGACTAGACCGTGGACACTTCTCTGTCTCTTCCCAAGAAGAAAAAGTCTGCTCCAACCAAGCAGAAGTCTAAACCTACTCCAAAACATTCAAAAAGCACGTGTTCTGCTAGTAAGGTCAGGAAGATGGTTCTTGACATGTCTGATGAATCCTCTCAAGAACCAAATGAATTAGACCCTCCTCTGAATGTAGAACCTTGTCAGATGCTTCCATCTTCCTTCCCTGCTCAAGCATCAGACCCTCCCAATTACTAACACATCTTCTGACTGATGATCACCTACCTATTAGTAAGCTACAACACCGTTTGGATAAGAAAAAGTCTAGATCTAAGAAGACAACCAAAGCTGTAAATCCTAAAGCTCAACAAATCCCGCGCCCTCAATTCCGACCTTCATTCCAATATCACCAGAAGAAGTTGACTGGTGATGAGGTATTTCAATTGTTTGTCTTTGTCTTAACTTCCCTGCATCAACAGATCTCTGTCGCAGGCTGGGACTCCTTGAAATGGAGTGGAAAATTTGCTGAGATGTGTGATGAATATCAATAAGTTATGGAAGAAAATCATGTTGCTCTACAACAGTGTGGTGGGTATCCTACCTATGTCCCCTTTCTAAGATTCATTCGTGACTATTTGAAGCATAACTTAGTTTCTAAGGTCTGTAACTGGGGCCAAATTGATTGGATGAACCAGTTTTATGCAATTGTTGGCACTTACAGAAGTGATGCACAAGTCTTCAAGGAATCCCTTGGCATCAAGTGGAAGAGATCAGATTCTTCCGGTGGGAGCTCTGAGAGAACAAGGTCTGAACCTTTACCCTCCAACTAGTCTGCTTCCTCTATCCCTCCTCCCTCTCCTTAGCCTCTTCCCATCACTGTTGTACCTCCACCTCTGCCCAAGACCTCAACCTCCCTAGTCATTGTTCCCTATCCTGCCATCTCCACTGTTATCTATAAATCTAGACTTCTCCCTCTATATGTTCCTCACCATGCCATTTCTACTTACACATTCTATAAACCTGTCCTTGACCCCTCAGACCCTGGATATAAGAACCCTTACAACACTATCATTGTCCAAAACCCAAACTTCAATCCACGTAAATTCTACATCATGCCATCTATGCCTAAACATTATTCTCCTCTTCCCATAGAACGACTTCTAGGCTACCCAGACTTGTTCTCCAATGATGATCTTGGTATATTTCATGTGCTTCAAGCTGAACAGGCCTTAGTTGCTCAAGACTTAAAACATGGTTTTGCTTCTCTAGATGATGTTTCAATCAGGAATTGTCCTGTTGCCACCCCTGGAAAAAGATTTTGTTTGTTGTTCCTCGCAAGCCCCTTCTAGCTAAATGGATCTCTCTGGGCAGACTGAAGAAGCCAATGGCTCCTAGGTCCAAACCTCTCTACTCAGGTCCCCTTTGGGCTCAGTAGCTTCCAGAAGCCAACCTTCGTAGCATCTTGACTGCTCCTAAGCCAATAGAAGCTCACGCTGATGCCTGATGGTGCCATTACCTTTGGACAATTCATGAAGAAGGCTCTTGATCTTGTAGTTCTTTTTCTCTAAATCCTCTTTTTCAATACCGTTCTTCTTTGATTTCTTTTAATTCACCTTTCATTTTAGTCATTTAGACTCGCTATTTTATACTTGTCTCCTCTATAGGATCCCCTCTTTTCATCTATTCTCTTACTCGAGATTTGCTCTTTGGGTCTCGGTGATGTCCCTTCTTTTGTTCATATCAAAAAGTGGAGAGATTAGAAGGCTTTTTGTGATGAACGATGCCAAGGAAAATTAGTCTATTGTATGTAATTCTGTTTGATGAAATACATATTATTCCACTTGATCTCGTCTGATCTTGCGATTACTGTTATTTGATCTTTGTTTTTCTTATATACATAATCTGATACTTTATCCTCCCTAGATCACAGACTTCATCAATGAAAAAGACTTGATATTTGTTATCAACAAATAGGGGGAGATTATTAAGAAAAAGTATGGATAAAAAGAATTTTTCTAAGTTATCTTGGATCAGACCCCAGTTTCTATATCCTCATATTTGTTAATATCATACATCAAGTATTTTTGTTCAAAAGTAAAGTCTACACTATTTTTGACTAATATATATGCTTAAGTATTTCAGGATACGCGTCTTAGGCTATGAGAAACTATTTCCATGAAAGAACTGAAGAAGTCTATTGCCAGCCCCTTAAGTCCGTAACAACATCAAGGTCTGGAAACACAAAGCCTAAGGCAAATACCTTCAAAAGATTTCCAACGACTATATCTTCGTTGAAGAAGCAGCAATGGTCATATCCTCCAGCTTCTATAAATACCAAGGAAGGTTGAACTTCAAATACAGAGAACTTACGAGCTCTTATTAAAATTCTCTTAAGTCTGATTCTCTCTATTCATTCTTCTCTTGTAAGACAAAGACCTTCCGTGTTTGTTCTGCCTCTAGGAGTCTAGCAGACCTTGGTCTTGTGTCATAACTTAGTGTACAATTTCATTTGTATATCTATTATACACTAAGTTCTATGAGTTACTATCATTCATTCAAACACTTTGTAAAAGTCTGGTATGTTACCAAAATTTATGAATATGATAAACACTGTTTGCCTGAAGAGGCTTTTGAAAAAATACTTGGGTTGAGTCAGGAGTGGCTTTTGAAAGAATACTTGGGTTTAAGTAAGAAGTGGTTGGATTCAAGAGTACTTGTGGCACAGGTCTGATACTGTTATTGTAAAGGAGATTTTACAATAATAGAAATCCTTGAAGTTAGAAGGGACTGGACGTAGCTTCGGTGTTAAAAGTGAACCAATATAAATTCTTTATGTTAATCTCTTTCCTTTACTCTTTTGCATCATTTGATTACGTGTTTCATTTGGTTCTTATTTTCCACGAAAAGAGTCTGTGACTTATTCAATCCCCCTTTCTAAATTTGACTTTGAACCATCATATATAATTTTTTCGAGATCGTTGTTTCATCACGTTACAACACAAAGTACACTAGAATTTTTTTTATTTATCATCCATAGGTATAGATACAAAAACTCAGACCTTGCAAAAAAAAAAAACCTAGACACACATAGTATCTCAACATTGACTTCAATCACCCCAAGTACAAGAGCCAAACATGCCCCTAAATCTAAGATCTTTTTATAAGAGAAGAAAAGTTCATGAAATTAGAAAGATTTAGCCAAATTACATTACGGTGAACCTCGAATTAAAGATGCAACACCTTTACCTAGTTAGATATAAAATAAACTAGATTGGAGAATAGGAACAAGATAAAAGTAGGTTCTAATCAAAAACACCCTGAAATATGGCATATTACAATAGGACCATTGAATAAAGCATTTGAGCAGGAAAAATAGCACCAAAGGTTGACATGTTGCAAGTAACTTGGACTATTTTTTTATAGTATAAATGGTCAATTTATTAATTCTACACAGGAAGTAGGAAAAAAAATCAAGTGATTGGCCACTGCAACAGCTCCACAACCATTACCTTCTTAACAACTAAGCCAGAAATAGAAATAATAGTCACTGCAACTGTAAAATGATACAAAGCCTACAACATCAGCTATGAACTCTTAGCTCTTAGGCCTTAGCTTCCCTAGCCCTACTACTAGAAAATGATTTGTCCAGACTAACAAAGCACTTGTTATGCACAAAGAATGAGAAATTTTAGGGTTTATAATTGTAAAGGATACTTCAAGTTCAACAAGATATATACAGATTTCTCAAAATTTAGATATAGTATTAGGACCAGAATGAGTAAAAACTGATAAAATTTGGTACCATCCGAGCAGCAAAACAGAAGCCCTTTTCTAATTGCCAAAGACAAAATAAAGACCACATTCATGTTTGATTGCGTTAAATGTTAATATTTTCTCTCGGCCCAATTAGACAGAAAAATAAATGAGTGAAAAACAGACATTTAAGATTCATAGTTCAGCTAATAAATCGTTCATCGGGATTACTTTGCCAAAAGCATCATGAACAGGTGATATGTGAAGAAAATTCGAAAATGAGCTTTTGTCCTTTCTAGTGTTGCGGAAAATTAATTCAGTATATTCAATAAATAAAGTTCATAGCTTTGGTAGTAGAAACACAAGTATTAACCTGTAATTCAAAATACATATTAAGCATGGTTGTTTAGTTTTAATGTTTTCCCTTATTTGTAAGAAACAAGAAAAAGGCATAACTACATGGTCAATTTCCATTAGCCCAAGACTCTAAACTGCCAAATTACAAGACATTTTTTTTTTCACCAAAAAAAAAAAGACATTTAAAACTATGCCAGGAAAAACATATGACTAGATGTAAAGTTGAGCAGTATTTATTCCGCCTAAAAATCTATAGTTGTGGTCCAAAACTTCATCTCTTGCATAACCTATTCAAGTAACAGGATAATTGAACACAAATTGAAATTCTAAGAACATCCAAGTTATCAATTTTATATCCTTATATCAGATGCCAGAATCCAACCACAAATGATCATATGACTACGTTATTAACTCAAACAAGGTAAACTTTTTAAAACCTGCCAATTTCATAAAGGCATCACTAGTATTTCCCCCACCGTCGCCTCTAATCCTACTCCGCAAAACGACATCCCCAACGTCATCCTCGATTTCAACCTCCTCTAAGAAGAAGAGTTCCAGATGCAATTGGCCCTCCCAATTATCTCCAATTCCGATCGCAACAACCACCACCTCAACAAATTCGCCCAGATCAACGGCAAAGGAGACTGAGACGAGCAGTGGCAAGCGCGCAACAGAGGCAGGAAAGGGTTTAGGGCAAGCGCAACAGAGAAAAGTCGACCAATGGCGGGTGAGCTACTGCAACTGGTGAACTATGGCGGCGGCCAAACAACCGGTAGTGGTCGACGGAGACTTGCCTTGTGTGATAGGCGATGGAACGATTTGGGGGCACAAGTAAATAAGGGTTTACATTGGGCCGAATGTGCTTAGAGTAAAGAAAGTAAAACATAAAAATTTAAAACAAAAAACATTAACTTTACTGTTGTATGAGAAAATAAAGAAGTTATGTTTTTCAACCATAGATAAAGGGTAAAATTATCTAGGGTTGAGCGGCAGGTCGGATTTACCCGTTTAATCCGATTATCCAATCTAATTAAATTGGATTGGATTTTTTTGTCATCGAATCAAATCCAATCCAACCAAGATTCAATTATAATCGGATCGGATATCGGATTTGACGTTTAAAAATCCGAGTACTCGATGAGTACCTAACCTATTTTTATATTATTTATTATATATATATATATATATTAATATTAATATTTTTTCTCACATACTCATGTTTTTCCCTTTAGAGCAAATAAGGGAATACCTAATCCAAGGTTAAAAAATAGAAATACTCAATCCAGACCCACGTTAATAAAAAAAATATGGCATAGCTACCTTGTTATTGTTCTCATTTTATTTTAAATTTAAATGTATTGTTAAAATGGATTTGATTTATATTTTTATTGATTATGTGTGTTATTAAACACTAGTAAGTACTATGTTGTGATGTTTGACATGGACTTTAAGATGTTAGAAGTTTTTTTATATTGTGGTTTCATAAAAATATAATAAATTTTCTTTAATCGGATATCCAATTATCCAATCCAATCCAAACCAATTTAGATCGGATCGGATTGGATTGGATTTCAAAAAAAATTTACACAAATCCAATCCAATCCAATCCAATGAAATTTGATCGGATCGGATTATTTTTTACGCGAAATCCAATCCAATCCCGTACTTGCTCACCCCTAAAATTATCATTATTTACGGTTGCGTTTATGAACCGTTGAAATTAGTGTAAACTTCACATCATTATTTACTGTTCCACCCAAGTGCAGATAAAAGTATCGTATTCTTTTGCCATTTTTGTTGTAGTGGTAGAATTAATAATCTATTTATTTATATGTGGAGGTCCATGTTTTTTCTGAAAGATAAATTGTCTATCAAATTTAATGCCTATATCATTATCACTATAACATTTTTTTGTGCATCTGGTTTGTTGTAAAATCTGTAATTTCTTTCGTATTATTACTACTTAGGAAGGATTCTTTTAATTTTTTTTTCTGCCTAGATAAGTTCTTCTACAGTAAACTTAAATCTTATCGTATTATTGTTTCTCTACAAGTAGATCATTAGTGAATCAGAAATAGTTAAAAGAGCATTATTTGCAGAAATCAACCAGAAGTCCCACCAAGTACATTGGCATGTCATTGGGAAGGGAAAGAGTGCAATTAAAAGTATGAGCCAAGCGGGTGTTTGTGTTGAAGTTGATGATTCGAAGGCTAATCAGGATTAGTGCTTAATCCTCATAGCTACAATAGAGGATAATCTTGTTTTCCATTGTTTCCTGTAAAGTAAAATTGTGCATATAATAATTGTTTGAGTTCTTGCAAATGATTGATTCCATTATGTATACCATGGCGTGTGTTTGATTAGCTTATTCATCTTGCTTTTGGAAAGTTTATAATCGAATTGCTAGATAACTTTGGGTTGAAACTTTTGAGTGCAAAATAATGAAAGTCACGCCTGTTTCAAGGGTTGAAACTTCGTATCTTAGTTTTCTCTGTTTAGAGTAGCTTAATATGAGCAATGCATTATTTATAACCTTAAACAATTGTCCTTTGGTTCAATATAAACTTTCACTCACTATTTTATTTATAATTATGTGCCATAATTCATTTAATTACTTAGTTTCTACACTTTTTGTATTAAATAATCAATTATCTAAAAGGTGTTAATCGATTACTCTGACCATGATAATCAATTACTCAGTTGTTGACAATCGATTATTCAATCTCTATTTGCTAAAATAATTTTTGTTCATCAACGATCGATTAGCTCAATCTTAATAATCGATTACTTAGCCTTAAAAGTATAAACAAACTAATTTCTAACCCTTTGAAAAACATTTTTAGATGATATGAATCAATTGTAATGCATAAAAGGTTTTTCTTTGAAACTTTTAACATGGTTTTGTTTTGTGTTCCTTTTACTGAATCCATTTTTTTCTATTGCTTTCTTATTTTTTGTAAAATAATAATAATAATAATAATAATAATAATAAAAGTTATTTAAACTCTACAGAAGCTTGAATGAATGAATGATAATAATAATAAAATTTGTTATATTTAACGACTGTTCTTTAAATAGTTTAACGCTAATAAATACAAATTGTTAAAAAAATCTTAATGGCGGTTTATCATTTTATATAACTATCATCATTTCCAGCGGTTAGTATGTCGCGCATTAGCAGTAACACTACTGAGGTTACCAAAACCTCCACTAAATGGATTCCTGCGGCAAGTTTAACAGTGGTTTGTAGGTAAATGTGTTTGGTGGCTAGGAGTTAAGCCCAATGTTTACCAACTGTAAGTAAATAACCGCCATTAATCCCCATTTTTATTGTAGTACTTGTTTAAACTACAAATTGGTTTCATAATTGTGTGATTTTGTCAGATTGATATCAATGCTAGGAGCTAAGCCCAATACTCCAGTTTTTCGATGACAATAAACAATAGGTTTATATCTTTTATTCTATAATCTGCTCGGACTTTCTTCTTTTTTGTTCTGTAGTTTTTGTAACACCCTCAGTTAACTAGAACAATTTCTTTCACTAGATCATCATGGTCAACTAAGAGATTACGAGTTTTAGAAAAATGTGGAATTTTTTGTACTAGAAAACTTGGTGGAACAAACACATCATATATATCACATAGTCATATACAACACATAGTCATAATAAAAACTGTACATACTAAAAGTAAAGGGGCACGCAGGCTCCCATAAAAGAAAATAAAATTAACCTATCCTATTCCTCTTCGGTCCAAGAAGAGTCAGGTTGATCCTCAATGCAAAGTATATGTCCATCTCCACGATGTCTGGAAAAATATAGCGTAAGGGTGAGTCTTCACCTTCACAACAATCGGAGAGTTGTTATTACTGGCATCCCTCCCACGCAATCCACATAAAATCACAAACAATATTCGTCTTATCGATCGGGTTCCCTAAGTTGTTTATTCTAAGTTGTCTGTCTAACTCATTCTTACCCATCGTCCCTGACTATACAACTTTCTGCTTTCTCCTTCACCACTAATCAATTTGCGTATAGATATTGATTCAATCATAAACAAACACAGATAGAATAATGCAATGCATGAGTTCCATTTCATTAATTTTAATCTTTTGCTTAGTCATCATGATGCATGTAGGCCTATCTTGTCTTTCTCAATCTCACTCAAACAGTACCAATCTCGCCTTATCCTCCTTGTCCACTAGAACGATCAGAGTTTGCCTCGTTCTGTTTTCAGAAAAGGGGTAAGGACTCACAGTTCCATCAATAATGGATCCAAAACATATCTCGTCAGAACAGGCACTACACGGTCATAGAAACCCCCGTCCAGAGTTGAAGTATACCAGAGTTACCAGGCTGTCCGGCCTCGGGTACGAATTCGAGCCATTAGAGGTCCACTCTAGTATACTCCCAAGACCGCCCTCAGGTGATCGAGACGTCATTGTTCTTTAGTGTACCCATCACTGTTATGCCCTAGGGAGTTACTCGTCCATCACCCTTATCCTCCATGTATGATACACACAAGACACAATTTTTTTTCACTAGTCATTGGTAGGGTCCTTTCAATGGCTCCATTTCATTTCTAACCCCGGGCTCCTTTCTTTCTCTTTTTTTTTTCAAAATTCCTCAATCCATAATGGTCTTACCTGACATTTAGAAATGAAATGAGATCTCATATTTTTTAGAAAATTATGGGGTATATTGGCGCTACAGCGCCCATCATCACATCTGATCCGATTCGATCTCATTACTTTCACAAACCAGTCATCTTGGGATCCTTACCGAGACTTTTCCTTATTTTTCTTTTCTTACTTCATTTCGATTAATCCATCATAAGATAATTCATCAGATGCTTCATACTAGTCTCATTTATGCATCAAAAATGGTCAGCACAAAATTTAAGAAAAAGAAGAGATCAAGGGTCGTTCTTAGGGTGTGGTTTCGCGGGCTGGAAGAAGAGGAAAACAAGGAGAATTAAAACTTAAGGATGGTGGGTGATGGAGGCAAAATGACTGTGAATTTGAAGAGAATGAGGGGATTAATTTAAGGTGATGAGAGCCTAAATTTGGAGAGGCATGGAGCTGCGAGATGAAGATTTAGTTTGCTAGAAAAAGAAGTGAAGGGAAAGAAGAATGTTGCTTGCTATTTTTTTTCTTTGTTACCAAGAAAGAGAGTGAAGTTGAAAGATTAAGGAGAGATTAATTGCATGGGATATTATGGTATAGTGACATGGTATGTTAGTATGTCATCATAATAATATATGGTGGTGAGATGTTATTGATTTTGAAGGCTGATTAGCACAAGGCTAAAGGCACGTTACTTTTTTTTAGTACAAGTGACATGCATAAAAGTTTACAAAATCAACTTGTTAAACAAGTTGTTGGAAACATGCAAAGCAAGTTGATGACCTTATGGGAGAAGGGTGTGGTCAGGTGGTGACAAGTGGCGGGGCAGGTGTCATATGGTGGTGATGTTAATCGGAGTTCGGGGCTAGAAACAGAGGTTATAGATCTTTTCTAAACAAAGAGATTGAGACCAAAATCATCTGATTCTAAGGTCATATGCAAAAGTTGTGTCCAAAACACTGAAGGTGTTCACGTCGAGTCTTAAGATGATTTCTAAGGAAACCAATTTATGGAAAAATGGGGTTGATAGAGTCTGAATTGGGCTTTGGCCTCTTCAGGAAAAGTTTCTAAAATGTCAAAACAGGTCACTAAGGACAGATCGTGTTGCCATCGGATATTTTAAAGTATGTGCATGATCAAACGTAGGACACGTTAGAGGTTCTAATTGGACCAATTAGGCCAAGTCAGACATCCTCGATCCTTCACGAAAGAATTTTAATAGGACTAGTTTCCCTATATGATCACTAGTCTCGGGCCAAAAGGTCGGAGTCTGACCTCTGGTTGGGTCCCACAGTTCAAATCTAAGGAACCAGGCGATATTTATCATTTAAATATTAATTAAATCTTAACTAAACCTCATTATAATTAAATTTTATATTTTTAAGTTATCATAAACAATCTTAGACACCAAAATGAATATTGTCTAATTATTTTATATTATATTAATTAATAAAAGTACTAATAATAAAATCTATTAACCGATCAAATTAAAATAAGGTACCTGCCATTTGTAACACCCCGAATTTTTAAAATAGGAAGATAAATTAGGAAAATAAATGTTGGATAATTAACTTTGGGCTAAGTAATATCCCAAAATTCTTGAAATGACTTAAACAAGGTTTCTCGAAACTGTTGGTGAATTATGGTGGTCAGATGAGCTGAAAACTGACCCGGATAAAATATAGGTGTCAGACCAAGTATCTCCGATTGAGATGCCTTTGGTCAGGGCCGTAGAAAATGTTATTAGGATTCCGAATTTATATTCGGAATAATTTTTAGAATATGTTTTGGGCCCGAACGGCGAACCTGTTTGTTAAAAAACGGAAGAGTTAATGAAGGATTAATAATTTAAACATTAAATTCTCATTTTTCCCATTCAAAAAGTCGGTTGCACTCTTTGTTTCTTACGTAGACACTCTTCTTCTTATCTTCTTCTTCATATCTCTTTTTCTTCTTCATAATTCACTTTCCTTTTGCCCTTGAAGTCTAAATTAAAAGGAGATATCTCTTCCTTCTCCATTAATAACCTTCAAGAGACTTCAAGGAAGCTTGGAGACTAAACTATTTTCTCCTCCTTACTCCTCAAATTCGTGTGAACTCCCTCATCTTTTGTAAACTCACTCTTTTCTTCTATTGAGGTAAGATTATGATCATTTTCCATGCATATAAGTATATAGTTGAAGTTTAGTTGAAGTTTTGGTGTTAGAACACAATAAAAGTATGAGTAATGTTGAGGAAAGTTTAAAAGTGGAAATCTAAAGATAAGTTGACATAAATACAAGCTTATGAGTGATTATGAGGTAGTTATAACTATGGTGGTAAAAGAAAGAAGTATATGAACATTTTTGAAGATTGGTGGATTGGTGAAAACCTTAAACTTGAATTCTAGGAGGAAAAGTAAAATATTGAAAAGGATAACATTTATTGAAAAGTTAACATTTGTTGATGGGAAGAATATTATAAGTGATGTGGTGGATACATTAAATGATGATAAAGTTGATTTGAAGTCATAATAGGTGGGAAACTCACCAAGGTGTTGGTGGAGATCTTACTAGATGGAATAACCTAATAATTAGGTTGTAGCCTTTGATACTAAGGGATTGTAATTCAAGGAAAGGAATTCCCGAAGCCTAAGTAGGCAAATGAATGAATTTGGTAAATAGTTTTCACATGATAAGAATTATGTGTACACCTATGTATATATATATTGAATTGGTGTTTGAATAAATAATTGATGTGGCCCTATAAATGATTGGTGTAGGGCTTGGCAATATTGGTGAAGCAGGAACATCAACCCCAGAGGTCTACTTCTCTTGAGGTAGGAGAGGGGTGTATTTTCTAAATGCATGAAAATTGTGATGATAATGTATGTATTAATGTAGTATGACATGTTTGTGTGGTTAAAGGTGATATTATGTGTATGTGAAGTGAATTGTGTATGATGATGTGAATTTAGTGTTTATATGATGAAGCCTAAGTGAGGCTATGGATGGCTTATTATGTGTGATACACGATTGAGTTCATATGAAGATTGATTCTTGTGTATGAGTTTGATGGAAAATTGTGTGGTTGAAAATGAATATACCCTAGATGAAAGGGTAGGATAATCTAAATGAGCTTGAGGCATACATGAGTATTTTGTATACATGGCATGACATACATATCATGATGATGTTGATAAGTGGTTGTGATCACTTGATGATGGAAATGAAAAAGGGCTTGCGAGCACCTATGATGCCCATGGTTGCGATCATGAGGCGGGAGTACCCCTTGCGAGGAGGGAAACCTATATGAAATGTTTATGAGGCGGGAGTACCCCTTGCGAGGAGGGAAACCTATATGAAATGTTTATGAGGCGGGAGTACCCCTTGCGAGGAGGGAAACCTATATGAAATGTTTATGAGGCGGGAGTACCCCTTGTGAGGAGGGAAACCTATATGAAGTGTTTATGAGGCGGGAGTACCCCTTGCGAGGAGGGAAACCTATGTGAAATGTTGAACGTGGTTGCGATCACGAGAAGCACCTTGTGAGGTTGCTAGAGGGAGTACCCCTTGCGAGGTGGGAAACCATTGAGAATAAGTATATGATATGGTGGTTGTGATCACCCGAGGAAATAAAATCGGATCCGTGCATGTGCATTTTCATGACATTAGCATGTGCATCAGTTTGAAAGCATGGTATAGTATGATACCTTGATGATGAGATATGAATGAAACTCCCTTTTTAATTACTAAATTATGATGGTGAATCGATTGATATAATTTCGAGAGAATCAGGGAATAATTGTATTAAAATAGAAAATTGTTGATTGATTGATTGGTATTAAATAAACTCCTCTTGGGAGGGAGATAGTTGTATTACATTCATGCATATATTGTTCTATTTATTGGATTTTCGTCATTGAGAAAGTATACTCACTCTCCCTGTGGTATATCTTTTTAGCTCCTGTGTTGTAGGTATTGCTTGGAGCTGTTGAGGAGGAGAAGTGTGAAGAAGGCCCCTTTTTGGTAAAGAATGCCTTGGCCGGCAATATTTTGGTTTACATAGATATGTGGAATAGATGTAATGTATATAGTACAATGTATGATGGTATAGTATGGATGTAGAATGGATAATTGTATGAATAATGAGTTGGGAGGTCATGGAGGAAAATAAGATCTTTTGTCTATGACTCATTTTCAATCATGACCCTGTGAACGTATGAATGATGAAACTCTCCATATCTTGATGAATGAGTGAAGTTTATGTGTAGAATGTTAGACTTATGAAATGGAAGAGTTAGTGAGTTGATTCATACAATAGATGAATTGTAATGGAGATTTTCAAGAATGATTTATTAGGACAGGTTCTAAATATGTAATATGATATATATAAAGTGTTGAAATTAGGTAAATTTGATTAGAATGAGTTTTGGTGTAGGGAGTTGGGTGATTTCTGCAATTCCCCTGTTTTTCTGTCAAACTCGCTCAAGCGAGAATGCCCCTGTATCAATTTCTGGATTCTGGATGATTCTCGCTTAAGCGAGAATGGGACTCGCTCAAGCGAGATCGTCCCAGCATCAGTGTTAGGCCATTATTCCATTTTCGCTCAAGCGGTTGTGCAAGTCGCTCAAGCGAAATTACATTAGAATCAGAGTTTGGACCTTGGTTGCTGTTCGCTCAGGCGAGCTGAGGATTCGCCCAAGCGAGAGGGTTTTGGTCTCAGGTTTTGCTCTCGGGTTTATCAGGAAATTGCTCTCGGGAGTAATCTCGCTTAGGCGAGGATGGGTTCGCTCAAGCGAGTAAGCGTGGATGGATTCTGGGCATTTTTCGCCTTACGCTCGTTGGCTTCGCCCAAGCGAGGATTGTGTTACTCGCTCAAGTGAGTTAGGGTTCGCTTGAGCGAAGTAACCCCTGAATCTTCATTTACTTCTTTCGCTCAGCATTTTATGATTCGCCCAAGCGTGCTATGCGAAGCTCGCTCAAGCGAATTGGGATTTCGCTTGAGCGAGGGGGACCTGATTCTCCCAAAAAGCTTTAAATATATTATTTTCCTTTTTCTTCATATTAATCCATGATTCTATCCTACTTTATGAACACTTTGGGATAATCTTGACTTCTTAATTTCAACTGAGTGATCTCTTAAGAATTTAACTCCATAATATTATTTTACTAAAGATACTTCCGCTATTATTAATTATGGATTTCTTAAGAGTTAATTTCTTTAACTTACCTTCTCATATCTTCATATATGAGATAGGTCTCTGATAGATCCAGGATAATTGTTAAATGGCTTCACCACTCACATGTTTCATAGATTAATAATAATAAAATTGCGAAAAATTTACCCCTATTTTTAGGATGTCACACCATTAATCATATTTATTAAAGGATTAATTATTGTCTTACAAAAATTTTGAGCTCTAATAATTATCTAGTCTTAAAATTAAACTTGATACTCAAATAATTTTAAACATTCTCAACAACTATTATTATAATTAACAAATGGTTGACTAAAATTACTTAGTAATTTCTAAAATTTAAACATCATCCACTAATCATCATTTCATCAATTCAACATCACTAATAAGAATATATTCACCTTATCAGCAGTTTCAATGTTAGATCAAACACAATTACTATCTTATATTAATTTCTATTAAGTCAATAAACTCTCTTTAACTAAACATCACTACTAAACACAGCCTCTTCAAGAGATATTCTGAGAACATCTCATACCTTGCCTCAGATAAAGCAAGGAGTTAATAAGAGTTTAAGAGATTCTATAAAGAAGTAGCTTTAGTGTCGGGGTTGATAGAATAAATCTAGTTGCACATAGCAATTAAGGCCCTTCAACTGCAGTTACCCTTTGCATTGTCCTTGGCAAAGGGAGCCCCGTAGACTTTTGAAGAATTTTGAAGGAAGGCAGCGAAGTATGTTAGAAGGGAAATGCATCTTGCCACTGCCATGGACAAGACACCAGTTATAGAAGAGAGGACCCTAGTTCACGAAAGAAGAGGTCCCAATTATGATTCTAGAAGTCATAACTAGGATGCAGCCAAAGGTAGAAGGAATGAAAAAGTGTGAACTTCACGCATTATACATCTTTGATAGTCCGGACTAGATAAATTAAGGGAAATTAAATTGCATGGATTCATGGTGTACGGAGTTGAAAAAAACCTGCACCAATGAAGTGGCTAGGTAACACCAACAAGTATTGTGAGTTCCATGAACATACCGGTCACAGCACTAATGAATGCCAGCGGTTGAAGAAAGCAATTGAAGTCTTAATCGAATAAGGAAAATTGAAACAATACCTTTTTAAGGAGCATAACTTTGGAGAGTTGGAAAAGGAGACACCCCGAAGGAGGGAGCACATGCCGAAGGAAGAAAAAGCAAGGAGCTCCAAAAAATCGACCTTGGAAAAGGGAAAAGTCATAGTCGACAACATTGAGAAGGATGATGATGGATGGATGAAGCCCCCACCTTCAGGAAGGAAGGATGTGTTCAATATGATAGCTTGAGGATTTGTAGGGGGAGGCGTTTCTAATACGGCTAGGAAAAACCATTTGTGAATGATCATGTCTATGCAGACTAAGACAGATAACTGGTTATATCGAGGTGAGGTCTAGACCCTGCCAATTATGTTCTCAAATGATGACTATGGTCCTACCATTCCGGTGGAGATGATGCAGTTATGATCAAAGCTGTTATTGCCAATTGGTCTGTCCTGGACCGGGGTCAATAGATCCGATCTCAAGCCAGTCATGAATAGTATGTCAATACCGTCTAGTAGACCGGATGTATGTGTATCCGATGTATGTATCCGTTGTCCTTGGGTGAAGAAAGCGGATTGGGCGTCCTGGAGATCCTTTACACCGACCTAACGCGTTGAAGTGGGCGAATGGTGGTGTCACCTGTAAAGATTCTCCGACGCTCAAGTCAGTGATTATATTCCAAGTAAGGAATGTATTCAGAGAGGAATCAGTCGTAAAAGAGCTGAAGAAGAAACCCCCCTCCAACTTCAATCATGAAGTTAGTTCATATACCTGATTGGCTCGATTAACGAGGACTCGTTGGTGGGGAACCACCAATTCCCATTAGCATTATTATATTGCGCACTTACCTGCATGATTGGGTCAAGTGGCTATTTTATATTGAGCATAGAGAATGTAGGCTAGGATTAGGGAACAAGTTGACCATTCCCGTGAGCAGAATTTGGCTCGTAGTGCAGGGAATTATTGATCGATCCCTGTAGCAACAATCCTTGTCTTTTGCACAGTGACGTGTGTATTATCCGATGTCATGGTGTTATCCTGAACAACCGGTTTAGGGAGAACGCCTGATACGGAATTACAGTCCGGATGTATACCGATGACACCGGTTACACGTAGATGTCTTATCAAAGACGTTGAAATATATATAGCAGATCGGATACCGGTATTGAGACCGGATCATATGTCCCCTAGCTTGTGTGAGGGACTGAATAGTTGTTCACATAAGCTACTCAACCTGCGAGAGGTCTTAATATCGGTAAGCTTACGTGTGTAACAGTTCCTTAGCATCTGTTGTCATTCGTAAAGAACCGCTCTGATTTTAATAGAAAAGACCTTTCGGTACTGTCACAACGGATTCAGACAAAGATTCGTTGTGTGAGAATTTCAAGAGTTTATTGGAATTGAAAGCTCTTGAAGTTCGTGTAACGGCTGTAGAGCGTAAATTGCGTTGCATGATTAGACATTAATGCTTTTAATCACGTGGGCAGGCAATTATTGTGTCTGAGATGAAAATCTCATTAACCGTCGTTTTGGGCTTAATGGGCCTGAAGTTTTCAAAACTTTTGGGCCCAGTGGATAGCCCTTTGCTGAGTTGCTATCGTTTTGGCGCCCAAGAATTTGGAACGGTTGTGTCGTTTCGCTTGTGAACAGGTACGTTTTATCGAGAACGACACAACTTCAAGAGGAGGTAACCGGTCCTCTTTGTTTCCTATAAAAGGAATACTTAGTGGATTCTGGGTTCCACTTGCTTTTGCTTTCTCAACGAAACTCTGCAGAAATTTTGCAAGGAAGTTTATCACCTACATTGCGAGGGTTTCTTCGTTCCTCAAATTCATCACTGTCATCTGAGGTAACTATCTTTTCCTTGTCGCTTTAGTTTCGCTTTGACTTGCTACTCGTAGTTATAGAAAGTAGGCTTCATCTAAAGGGGGGGAATCAGTTTCCCTCAACCCTAATAGTCGTGGGGAAGAATCCTTGTGATTCTTCCTAAGACTGAACCGCGTCGCTCAGAAAGGGGATCTTACTCACTGCGGGAAGTGACCTTTCCCTTCTCAGAGTCGCCCTCTGATTGTAATTGCTTTCAAAATGCAGTGAGTAATGATTGCAACTTTCTGACGACATTTTATTTCTTATCGTAGATTAAGGAGTTCGGTCTAGATATTTCCAATGGCAACTGGAGAAGGATCTTCTGGAGATAGCGCCATTTCGAAAACAGCAGAAGGTCTCTACAGCGTAGTTGCTTCGAGGCTAAATTGGGAGGAGGTTCAGGCTAAATGGCCTTTCTGCTGGGTGTCTAGTGAGTTTAAGGAATTGGCCTCCCGACATGCGGATGAGGAGGGATCCCGGATCCAGCCGAGGTTTACTTTGAGTACGGATGAAGAGACAAAGAAGTGGTATAGGGTTTATGCACCACTTCCGACAGAGCGGATATGCCACGTCGTCCCTAATGACCGCTCTGTATACATGTATGACTTTATTTTCCATAATCTGGGAGTTCGTTTTCCTCTAACCGAACTCCAGATGGGCGTCCTGAAGTTCCTGAACTGTGCACCCTCTCAACTTCATCCCAATGGTTGGGGCCTCATCCGGGCTCTGGAGGTCCTTGGTGAACATTTCAATTTCACGCCAACTGTAGCGATGCTGTTCTACTACACTCAGGTAGTTCGAAGAGCAAACAAGCAGGGCGGAGTTGGTCTGGTGACTCTCCGGACTCTCTGTTCCTTTGTGAACTTTGAGTCTTATACAGATTCTGCCAAGGTTGACGGGAAGTCCTTCAAGATTTACTTCACCCGCATCTCCATTAAGAAGGGCAATCCAAAATTTTGGAAGGATGAAGAGGGCGTTGACAAATTTCCCCTGAGTTGGACACACAAACATTTCCTCTTGAGCTCACACGCGTACTACACTGATCAATCTGATCTGTCACGTGAGACGTCGAGAGTGTTGTTCGCACTTGAATCGCACACTACAGGTCGTCACGTCTTTTCGTGTAGGCGTCTGCTAAGTAGCTCAAGCGGAGTCCGGGAGGAATATTTGCGTACTTCTCGTTTTATTCTATCTTTTCTCCTTTATCAAATATGTATAGAATATTTGTAGTTGCTGACATCTTGTGTTTGTTCATGTAGGTGAAATAGAACAGCAAACTCCAGAAATGGACAAATTGAAGAAATTCAAGGCGGCTGGTAAATCTGTTACTCATGAAAATGAGGTGAAGCCCAGGCCCTCAACTAAGGATCGTCCTGAGGTAATCATCTTGACCTCGGATGCTGAAGGGGACATCCCACTGGTTGAGAGCGGTACGTCCGATGTTGGCGTAGCCTCGGGTCAGCCTCCAGTTACTGAAAGGAGAAGAAAGATCCAGAATGATCCTTCGAAGCGTCAGTCCAAGAAGCAAAGGACTTCGGAGGATAAAGCCGTTGAAACCTCGGAAGGGATTGGTGCTTCCTCCGGTCTCAATAAAGGCACTGCTGCTGGGGTTTCTGGATCAGGGCTGACCTCCTTCCCAACGACCTCGTTTCTCACCCCCTTCCTCTCCTACGAAGGTTCTACTCCTGCCACTCTTCCACCACCGATGTATAAACTCCGGCCTACGCTTAGTGTTAAAGAAATTAAAGAAGCGTGTGAGGCCGGAAGGTGGCAGCTAGCCGAACTTGCTGGATTGCTATCTTCCGTCAGTGAGTTGGCTAAGAACGTCGACAAGGTTGAGGAGCTAAGTGACAAATTAGAAGAGCTCAACCTTTCCTCAGACAAGGACAAAGCCGCCATGAAGTTAATGGAAGATCGTCTTAACAAGTCTAAGGAGTTTGGGGATCTCATAACTAAAGAGAATCTCAAGCTCAAAGGCGATCTTAAAAACTTGGAAGGCAAAGTGGCAGAGAAGGAGGAAGAACTCCGCAGCAGCCAGGATAAAAATAAGGCTGATGCTGAGGAGTGGTCTCAAAGGGAGAAGAAGCTCCTTCTTGAGATAGAGGGACTGAAGGCTAGGAAAGTGGAGCCCGAGATATCCAGTGAGGAGCTGTCTAAGTTGCGGGGAGAATTGGCTACACCGAAAGCTGAGAGAGAAGAAGCTGTTGACATATGCAGCCGGGCTGTTGAAGAGTCCTTCGGCCTAGCCATACGCCAAGTCTTCTACCGCAATCCCACTGCGAAACTTAACCTTTATGGGATGGATCCGTACTATGAATTCCATGAGGGAAAGTTAGTCGCAGTGGTGGATGGTCGTCACGAAGATCCACCGACGTCCTTATATGGTTTGGCTCCTCTTCCTGAGGGTCAATCCATGGGACCTGACTACGTCTTTCCTGCGTCCGAGGTTCCCTCTTCTGAAGAAAGGGCTGAGGCTCCTGGAGGCGAGACTCCTGCGGAGGTTCTAAAGGAAGGAGCACAAGAGCCCAGTGCTGAAGAGGCACAAAAGATTGAAGAACAGATTCCTCCTCAGTAGTTTTGTTTTCATCTACATGTATAGTTGTATACCGGGATCAACTCCGGATTTTAAACTATTGTATGTAATTTCATTTCAATGAATGAGTTTTGATTGAAGAAATTTGTCTTCGTCGTTTCATGTATATTTAAATCGTTTCTAATCCGTTCTGTATAATTAATCTTAAGGCCGGATTGAAATAATAGCCTCGGAAGATTAAACAACAAATAAAATTTAGAACGGATAAATATATACATGTCCCCAAGTGTGTATTAAGAAGAAGGTGCCTGTCTTTGGGGCGTGATCCTTAATTTTCTTAATTCTCTTGGGGAAAGATGGGTCGATCCGCTGTTCAGTAGAGTAGTGTAACAGGATGGATGACTGCTTTTAATCCGTAATATTCTTACAGGAGATGATAATATTGTTCCAAGTTTAGGGAACTGCAAGGAAGTGGTGTTTGAGTCCTTTATCATAAGGATGATGATGGGAGTTTTTTCTACGCCAGGAGTTACGTCGTTGTATCACAGAATAGGTGATAAAGAGTATCCGTCCTGGGAGAATACCACTAGAAAGCGAAAGTGCGGACTGACTTTCTGAATTTTCCATCATAAAGATGATTATGAGTATTGATCATGCCAGGTGTTTTATCATTAAATCACTTCATAAATGATTGAGATCATCCGTCTTGGGGATGTGTACGATACCAGGAACTACATCATCAGGTCACATATTAGGTGATTGAGATCATCCGCCTTTTGGGTGTGTATGGCGCCAGGAGTTACATCGTCATATCACATAATGGGTGACTGAGGTTATCCGTTCTGGAAAAGTACACATCGTCAAGAGTTACATCGTCGAATCACTTTATAGGTGATTGGGATCATCCGTCCTGGTGTGATTATTCCTATCAAAGGAGTGCGGATTCAATTGGCAATTTTCGCTCCATCCGAAATCCGAGTCTTACCTCTACTAGCCCCCTAGCTGATGTGAGGAAGCAGTTGACTTGCTCATATGAGCTATATTGATCATAGTACGTCTGGATTTCGGATTTGCACCGAAGTGTAAATATCCGCTCTTGGAACCATGCTCCGTAGTGACGAAATTTTAAGGGCGGATTCGACAATGGGAATATCAGAAGTTTATCAAATTTCGCAACCCTTGGTATTCGAGTAATGGTGGCCACGTTTCTAATGATTGGACATTTAATGCCTTAATTTACGTGGGCGCGCCATTATTGCGTTAAGTGCGCATGTCTTAGTAACTGTCACGTATAGTCTTGTTGGGCCTAGTATTTGGTTTTAATAGGCCCATTTCGATGGCTTTGTGACGAAATGATGGCATCTTCGCGCCTTGATGTACTAAACGACAATTTTGGTCCACTAAACGGGAAGTCGTTTGGGGGTAAACGACAGGTTATGTTTAATGGGTATTTGAAAAATTTTGGTGCCCTGATATAGGCATATTTGGCAATTCTCAGTTACCATTTCTTCTTGCTTCCTTGACGAATCTCTGCGAAAGTTCCAAGAAGTTCTTCGTATCCACCTCTGTGAATTTCAATTCACTATCTAAGGTAACCACTTTCCTTTCGTTCTCAGTTTCTCTTTTCAATATTTGAGAATGCCTAGGAAGGGTGTTAGCTTCAGTGGCGTTGGCCCTAGAGGAAGAGGAGGAAGGGCTTTGACTCAAAACCCTAGCGTTCATGGTGGGAGGATTCCAGTGATCCTTCAGTCGAGATCACGAAATACAGAGAGGGAGGGGTCGCAATATCAAAGGCGAAGGGTGATTATACCCTCTTCAGGGTCTTCCTCCTCTAGTGAGAGTGTCGAGAGTGGGGATTTATATGTCTCTGATGATGTGGAATTTTATCGCAGCATCAAGGCTTTCACAATGGTGACAAAGAAAGCTACTGGGAGGAAGTCGTCTGAAGGGGAATCCCCTTCCGAGAAGCATATCTTGAAGACCCAATCCGGCCTCTGCAATATGGTTGCACACCGGATAGATTGGGTGAAATTCCAACAGAAACGCCCATTCAGCTGGGTGGCTGAGGAGTTTCGTGAAATAGCATCAGTTCATGCTCAAGAGGGGGGAGCGGAGTTGGAGCCGCGTTTCACGGTCTTCAAGAGGGATAAATACAAGAAGTGCTTCGTGGTGATAGCCCCATTGCCATCCGATCGAATTTGTCATATCCCGGACGAAAGGTCCTTGTATATGTATGACTTTTTATTTTTGAACCTTGGTGTGCGGTTTCCCCTTTCGAAGTTTCAAATGGGGGTTCTGAGATTCCTGGACTGCGCTCCTTCACAGCTTCACCCCAACAGATGGGGATTAGTCCGCTCTCTTGAAGTGCTTGGGGAGCACTTCAACTTCAAGCCGACGGTGGCCATGCTCTTTTATTTTGCCCAAGTGGTCCGTCGTGCAAATAAAGAGAAGGGGGGAGTGAGCTTGATATCCCTCCGGACTCTCTCAAAGGTTATCAACTTTGAGGCGTACACTGACTCCGCCAAAGTTGATGGACATTCATTCAAGTCCTATTTCACGAAGATTAGCGTTCACCCTGACGAGTCAGTTTTTTGGTTAACTGAAGATGGGCTTCCGAAGTTCCCAGTGGCTTGGACGCATGAACACTTTTTGCTGACCTCCCAGGCGTACTACACTGAGGAGGATGAACTAAGCCCGTCTTCAGTTTCCGTTCTTTCCGCCCTTCAATCTTACACCGCCTCGCATCAATTTTTCTCTTGCAGGCGTTTGTTAGGATCGTGGTCTACCCGCGAGGAATATCTGCGTAATTTTCCTGCTAATATTCATATTTTATCGCATCATGCCTTGAAGTAGTTGATTTCTAACCGTGTTGCTTGGTTTTGCAGTTGAAATTGAAGCTGCGTCTCCAGAGATGGAAAAACTGAAAGGGCTCAAAGCTGGAGCGAATTCCGTGGCAGCTGAAAATGACATTCAGGCGAAACGGAATTCGAAGAAAGCCACAGCGGAGACCATCATTTTAACCTCATCTGCTGGTGACGATATTCCCTTACTGGAGGGCGGATCTGAGAAGGTTGTGGCTGAGAAGGTCGGAGAAAAGAAGAAAACTATAAAACGCGGTTCCTCAAGGACCTCGGATCGTCAACCCTCTCCGAAAAAACAAAAAATTTCAAGTGAGAGTGCTGATCCGGAGCCTTCAAAGGGAAAGAAAGTGGAAAGATCCGCTCTGGATGCAGGGTCCACTCCGGATGCTCCTGGCGACGGGATCACCTATGGTGCAAAGCCAATAACGACTTACTTTGCACCAAAAGTTACTCGCCCCCTTCAAAGTAGCTCCGGTCTTGCATAATATCTGGTATACGAGGGTTCTGTTCCTGAGGTCGTTCCTGAGACTCCGTACAAGCTGAAGCCCTCATTGATGAGCGATGAAGTAGCCAAAGCTTGCGATGCCGGACAGAAGCACCTGGCAGAATTATCCGGGCTCCTAAGATCGGTTCGCAAGCTTCCAGAAGAGAATGAGAGGCTGAGCTCGTTGGTTGGCAAGGTTAATGACCTTAGCGTTGCTGCTGCTAAGGACAAGGCAACCATCCTTCGTTTAGAAAGTAAATTAGAAGCTTCCAAAGAGGAAGGATATAAGAAGGATGAAGAAATTGTCAGGCTAAAACATCTTGCCAAGGAGTTGGAGGCCCAAGTAGCTGATCAAAAGAAAATCAATTCCGACCTCCACTCCGGTTTTTGTGTGGAGAAGGAACGCTCTTCAAAGCTGGAAGAGGAGCTTAAGGAAGTCAAAGTTGTTTATGCTCGAGGAACCGAAGATTGGTCGCGTAAGGAGAAGGAGCTGCTCTCAAAGTTGGCGGACACAAAAGCGGAATTTGACGAGGCTGTGGATATGTGCGATCAGGCAGTCAAGGAATCCTTTGGGTTGGCTGTTCGTCAAATTCAATACCGGAATCCCAAGGTGAAACTTAATCTGAATGGTATTGACCCGTTCTATGAGTTTCATCAAGGGAAACTGGTGGCCATAGTTGATAAGCGTCATGAAAGTCCGCCCAACACTCCTTATAAGTTCGCTCCTTTACCTGCAGGCCAATCAATGGGACCTTCATTCCTGAAGTCCATAAGCACAGGAACGAGCTCTTGCACTGAAGATGGCAAGGTCGGAGGCAAAGGTAAAGGGAAAGAAGAAGATTCAAGCCAGAGAAAGTAGCGTCCTTCCCTGTTTCCTTTTTCATTTTACTGATTCAAATTCGCTGTGCTCCAGGATCAGCTCCGGATTATTACACGAATTGTAATTCTCATTTAATCAATAAAAGAGTTTTTTACCTCCATTCTTGTTTAGTGAAAAACAACTTTAATAGAGGGATTGCATGTGTATTGTATCATTCCGGTTTTAAGTAATGAAGATCGGATTGTAAAACAAAATCTACGTACCGGACTTATACATGCAAGATGAATTTCATAATAAGGTCACCGCTGATGAGGGAACACATCATTGTTACAAGAACGGTTTAAGGGGAATGATTGTGAGATCGTTTAGACGAGAGTTCATTCCTCAAGATATTCGTTAAACCGTTTATGTTGTCCCCCAGTATCATTGGGTGATTATCACTTTGAATAAACTCTGAGTGAGATTTTCTCATGAGAGCTTTTAAGAGTGAGGTTTTAAAATAGAAATTCCTCTTCAAATATTTCCGACTGAGGAATTTCGGGTGAAAATGCCTTAGATTGTGGCGTACCCGAGTGAATTGTTTGTGTCGGAGTTTATGAGTCAGATCTCAATTGAAGAATTGATGACTCAGAATTATAAGCTATAAAACTCCCAAATAAAGAACTTCACGAGAGTATTAATTTGGAGTTCAGTATAACTTACTTGTTGTGTTTGGAGTTCGGTTTGATCCTACTGTCCATGTCATATTTGGTGTTCGGTTGAATCCTACTAGCCGTTCTTCAATTGGTCTTTGGTTTTACCCAATGACGATTCTTCACCGATGTTCGGTTAATCCTACTAGTCGTACTCAGAGTTCGGTTTAATCCTACAATCCGAGCCTTCGATACGGGGTTCAGATCAGGGCTAATCCTGAACCTACTGCGCCCGTCACTTGGGGTTCAGCGTGGTCTTGAAGAAAAACCAGCTTACTGCGCCCAAGCCTTCGCATGGGGTTCGGTTTATGGCCTTGAAGAAGGACCAGCCCTACAACCCATGTAGTCTTCGAATGGGGTTCGGTTTGTGGCCTTGAAGAAGGACCAGCCCTACAACCCATGCCCTGAGGTTCGGTTTAATCCTACAACTCAGGTCTTCACCGACGTTCGGTTTATCCTACTAGTCGTACTCAGAGTTCGGTTTAATCCTACAATCTGAGCCTTCACCGGTGTTCAGCCAAACTTACTAACCGTACCCAGAGTTCGGTTTAATCCTACAATCTGGGCCTTCAATATTTACACACTCGAGGAGTTACATCGTCAATTACAGAATGGGTAATTGAGATCATCCGTCCTGAATATGTTCTTGTGCGTTGCACATATTCGAAGAGTTACATCGTCAACTACAGAATAAGTAGCTGAGATCATCCGTCCTGAATATGCTTTTGTACACCGGATAAACTGAAAATCACAGCATAAGAAAAACCCGAAAGAGTTAAATTGTTATGAGAGATTCTTATTAAATCAAAAATAAGAATTACAAGGAGAGCGTAGCTGTGAAAATAAATTCTCCAGTATTCAATCCAAGATAAGGATAGGAGAGTGTAGAAACAGCTAGCTATAGTAGATGCGCAAGTTTTGGGTGTTCCATTTGTTTCGGATTGGAGTGCCATCAAGGTTTTCAAGGCGATAAGAGCCTTTGCCAGTGACCTCGGATACCCTGTATGGGCCTTCCCAGTTTGGGGCTAATTTGCCTTGATGGGCGAATTTGTTCCCTATACTTGCTTTCCTCAAAACCAAATCTCCAACGTTGAAAGTCCTTGATTGGACTCGTTTGTTGTACCGGAGAGCAACTTTGGCTTTGATGGCTTGATCTCTGATGAAAGCGTCTTCTCTGAGTTCTTGTATGACATCCATTTCAGATGCCAAGTTAGCATTGTTGGTTTCTTCAGAGAAGTACTTAACTCTTGTGGAAGCAATTTGCAGTTCCACAGGTATCATTGCCTCGACCCCGTATGTTAGGCGATATGGGGATTCATTGGTGGACGAATGAGGCGTTGTCCGATATGCCCATAGGACATGACACAGCTGGTCTGTCCATCCGCCCTTGGCTTTACCAAGGCGCTTCTTTAGTCCCTTAAGCACCTCCCTGTTGGCCACTTCAGCTTGACCATTAGTTTGGGGATGTTCGACGGATGAGAATATTTGGGTTATTCCTAACCCTTCAAGCAAATCTGTGAATTTTCTATCCGTGAACTGGGTGCCATTGTCTGTGACAATCCGTGCTGGGACCCCGAACCGTGTTATGATGTTTTCATACATGAAACGGCGAGTTCGGGCTGAAGTAATATGCACCACCGGCTCTGCTTCTATCCACTTAGTGAAATAATCGACCCCTACAATGAGATATTTGATGCCCCCAGGAGCAGTTGGAAAGGGGCCCAGAATATCCAATCCCCATTGATAGAAGGGCCATGGAACAGCGGATGTGAAGAGTTCTTCTGCCGGTGTGTGGTGTAGGTTAGAGAATTTTTGGCAAGCGTCGCATTTTTTGACGAAGTCAATGGAGTCTTGCTTCATTGTGGGCCACCAGTATCCAGCTCTGAGGATTTTTCGCATTAAGCTTCTTCCTCCAGCATGGTGTCCACTTTGTCCTCCATGCACTTCCTCCATTACACCTTGCACCTCATCCTCTTTGAGACAAATTAAATAGGGCACAGAGAGTGCCCTTCTATAGAGATTACCATCAATCATAGTGAAATACGGTAATTCTCTCCTTAACCTCGTCTTTTCCTTCTCATCTGTGGGTAGCTGTCCATCAGCCAAACAACGGATGTAAGGAGCCATCCATGTGTCTCCGTAAAGGGAGTCAGTCATTATGGCGTTTAGAGAAGGGAAAAGAGGAATGCTGGGTGACGTTAGCGTGCTTTGAACCAGCGTAGTGGTGCTACCTGGTCGTTTAGTGCTTGCTAACCTGGAGAGTATATCCGCTCTCGTATTCTCTTCACGTGGAACATGCTTGAACTCCACCTTTGAGAATTTCTCAGTCAACTCCTTGACACAGTTCAAGTATAATTGGAGTTGAGGTTCGCGAGCTTGATATTCTCCTAAGATCTGCGAAATCACCAGCTGTGAATCGCTACAGAGTGTCGCCTCAGAAGCTCCGATGTCAATTGCAGCTCTTAGCCCGGCCAAGCAAGCTTCGTACTCAGCCTGGTTGTTGGATGTTTTGAAATTGAAACGAAGGGAGATCTCCAGGTGTACTCCGTCATCACTTTCGAGAACTACACCTGCTCCAGAGCCTCTTTGGTTTGATGAACCATCAACGTAAATGGTCCAATGGACTCGAGGGTAATCCGGATCAGTCCCTGTCATTTCCACAATAAAGTCAGCCAGGACTTGAGCTTTAATAGCACTGCGGGGTTTGTAGGATATATCAAACTCAGAGAGTTCAATAGACCATTTGATCATCCTCCCAGCAAGATCGGGCTTGATTAAGACAGAACGGAGTGGCAATTCCGTTCTCACTATGATTGGATGGGCGTGAAAGTACGGACGCAACCGTCGTGAGGCCCAAACAACAGCGAGGGCGGCCTTTTCAATTTTTTGATACCGGATCTCAGCACCTTGCAAGGTCTTGCTAGTGAAATAGACCGGTCTTTGTCCATCAGGAGTTTCTTTTATCAAGGCAACGCCCAAAGCTTCATCTGAAATAGCCAAGTACAGAATGAGTGTGTCTTCGGGGTCAGGCTTTGTGAGAATGGGAGGTTTGGACAACACCTCCTTAAGCTCTTGGAAAGCTTTTTCTTGTTCCTGTCCCCACTCGAATTTCTTGGACTTTTTCAGTATTTTGTACAGGGGGAGCGACCTGTGAGCCATCTTCGGCATGAATCGTGCCAAAGCTGCTACCTTGCCATTCAGGGATTGGACTTCTTTGAGATTCTTAGGACTTTGCATGTCTAGAATCGTTTGGCACTTCCCTGGATTGGCTTCTATACCACGTTGAGTTAACATGAAACCCAAAAATTTCCCAGCAGGGACAGCAAATGTGCACTTCATTGGGTTCAGCCTCATGTTAAATTGTCTCAAACGGGTGAATACTTGGCGCAGGTCTTCAATATGATCGCCACCAACCGGTGTCTTTGCTATTATGTCGTCAATGTATACTTCAACAAGTTTGGTGTGCATACCTTCGAAAACCTTGTTGATCATGCGCTGATATGTCGCCCCAGCATTTTTCAGGCCAAAGGGCATGACTGTATAGCAAAAGACACCACGATCATTTATGAAAGCTGTCTTCTCTTGATCCTCTTCGCACATCGGAATTTGGTTGTAACCAGAATAAGCGTCCATAAAGCTCAGGTATTGGTAACCAGAGGAATCATCTACCATCCGATCTATATTAGGAAGAGGATAAGGATCTTTTGGACAGCAGCGGTTGAGGTCCACGTAGTCAATGCACATTCTCCATTTACCATTGGATTTAGGGACCATCACCACATTCGAAAGCCAAGAGGAATATCGGATTTCCTTGATAAATCCGGCCTTCAGCAATTCCTCAGTTTGCTGACAAGCTGCTTTCTGTTTCTCTGGGCCCAATCGTCTTTTCTTTTGGGCCACAGGTTTCGTCTCTGGATAGACAGAAAGTTTATGACAGCAGAATTCAGGGTCTATGCCTGGCATATCGGCTGCAGTCCATGCAAAGAGGTCTTTAAACTCTTGTAAGAGAGCCAGCAGTCGCTGCTCTATTTCAATATCTAGCTTGTCATTGATATGGGTGATCTTTTCTGGAGAATCTCCCAAGACAATGTCCCTGGAATTTCCATCCGGTGTGGGCTTTGATGGGTTGAACGGATCAATGTTCAAATCCGCTCTAGGGTCCAGGTCGACAAGACTTACGGATTCAGCCGATGTTCCAGCATCATTAAGTTTCCTCTTTTTATTGGAGGCGTCCAGCTTTGTCATGTTGAGACTAAGGTTGTAGCAGTACCTAGCCATCTCTTGATCACCACGGATAGATGACACAGCATTATCCTTGTCAATGAACTTGATAAGGAGATGTGGGGTTGATACAACTGCCTCCATTGCATTCAGAGTAGGACGGCCTATGATGCCATTAAATGGTGATTTGACATCAATCACTAGCACCCGAGACCTAACCGTCCTGGCTCCTGGTTCACCTTCAAACGAGATAAGGGTGTCAAGATACCCTTTAGTTAGTTGCTTTGCGCCATTGAAAGCTGTTAGTTCCTGCGTGTAAGGCTGTAAATCTGAGTCTTTAAAACCCATTCTTTCAAAGCAATTATAGAAAATAACATCGCAGGAACTTCCCTGGTCAACAAGGATTCTTCGGACGTCCTTGTTGGCGATCACAGCAGTGATGACTACAGCATCGTCACCACCAGGAACGGTTGGGCCAAAATCCTCGTCAGAGAAAGAGATTATGGGAGCCTCAATTCCTCCTCTGTAAGGGCGATTGTCTTTGACTTTCCCTTGCACAGATAGAATCATTCTGTGATGATTCTTACGGGCTGTAATTGAAGCTCCTCCTCCAGCGAACCCTCCAGCAATCATGTCAATGACTTCACGTCGGCCCTGACGTTGTTGCTGGGGCATGCTGTCTTTCTGTGCTGCATTATCGGTCATTACACCTTTTTGCTTCTCTGCAGCAGAGAACTTTCGAACCGGACTGGGGTTGTTGTCATCCCCATCGTCGGGATCTCTTTCTCTTTTCTCATTCCGTTCTGCCCTGTCAAAGGATTTTTCTTTGAACAGGTATTGCTTCAATTTGCCTTCTCTAATTAGCGTCTCAACCGCGTTCTTTAGAGCTTGGCATTCATCAGTGGAATGACCATTTTGTTCATGAAAATCACAGTACTTTCGTGAATTTCCTGGTCTTTTCATAGGGGCTGGTCTCCTGATGCCATATGTGCTGAAAACTGGCCATCCGACCTCTCTCAAAATCTGAGATGGTCTGGCAGATAACTGTGCATAATGGCTGAAGGAATTGACATGCCTTTCTCGAGGTCGAGGAGGGTGGTTATCCACCTTAGGATTGGTGAATGGCCTCTCCATGCGTTCTGACCTCGTCTTTTCCTTACCCTTCTGGGTTTGGGGAGATGGTGTTGGTGGCTTTTTCTTTGCAGCCATTGCCTCCAAGTGCATCTCTATGCTCACATACTTTGAGGCTTTTTTCCTGAACTCCTCAAAAGTTGCTGGGGGGCTCTTTGCTAATGAAAGAGCGAAAGCTGATCCTGGCTGCAATGCCTCAATTACGATATGCAGCTTGATAGATTCTGTGAGGTTAGGAACCAGGGCTGCTTCCTTATAAAACCTCTTCAAAAAATCTTTTAAGCCCTCAGTTTCACTTTGCTTAATCTGAGCCAAGGTATGAGACGTCTTGGGTACGTCTCTGGAGATGACAAAGTGGGTTTCAAAGGCAGCTGCCATTTCCGTCCAAGAATCTATGGATCCAGGAGGCAGGCCTTTAAACCACCCGAGGGCTTCCTCAGACAATGTTCGAGGGAACATTCGGCACATCACGTCTTCATCAGCCCCCAAGTACATGGCTTCAAACACATAAGCATCAAGGTGCTTAGTTGGATCAGTTTCACCATTATACTTTCCGATGGAAAGTGGTTGAGTGGTTTGAAGGTGCTTGGGGATGCTGATGCCCATAAGTCTCCTTGAAAAAGGAACCTTCAGATTGTAAGACAATGGGGGTGCTGTTGTTGAATCTCTCTTCCTTCGGGAAGCTGCATCCTCAGAATCGCGAGTTTGTTCTCCCTCCTCAAACGTTGGGATCTTTGAGTACTGAAGAGTGGTGGACTTTTCACCATCAGTTGTGTGGGGAGTGTTTCGCGTGCGAGATGACTCTTTATCCTCGCTTTGCCTTTTTTCTCTTCGCAATTCAGCGAGTTCCCTCTGAAGTTGTTTGATCAACTCATCACGAGGATCAGGATCAGACACTGTTACTATCTTCTTTGAGCTGCCCCCATGAGAATCAAAGTTGAGTTTTCTGAAGGCTTTAGGATTGGTTCTGCCTTCAGCCTGATTTTCCATGAAGTCTTGTGCTTCGCCTTCCATTGTGGATTACCTGCTCTGTCAAAGGATATGGGAATAACTTTATCGGGTCCCACTGGGCGTGCCAATGGTCTGTCCTGGACCGGGGTCAATAGATCCGATCTCAAGCCAGTCACGAATAGTATGTCAATACCGTCTAGTAGACCGGATGTATGTGTATCCGATGTATGTATCCGTTGTCCTTGGGTGAAGAAAGCGGATTGGGCGTCCTGGAGATCCTTTACACCGACCTAACGCGTTGAAGTGGGCGAATGGTGGTGTCACCTGCAAAGATTCTCCGACGCTCAAGTCAGTGATTATATTCCAAGTAAGGAATGTATTCAGAGAGGAATCAGTCGTAAAAGAGCTGAAGAAGAAACCCCCCCTCCAACTTCAATCATGAAGTTAGTTCATATACCTGATTGGCTCGATTAACGAGGACTCGTTGGTGGGGAACCACCAATTCCCATTAGCATTATTATATTGCGCACTTACCTGCATGATTGGGTCAAGTGGCTATTTTATATTGAGCATAGAGAATGTAGGCTAGGATTAGGGAACAAGTTGACCATTCCCGTGAGCAGAATTTGGCTCGTAGTGCAGGGAATTATTGATCGATCCCTGTAGCAACAATCCTTGTCTTTTGCACAGTGACGTGTGTATTATCCGATGTCATGGTGTTATCCTGAACAACCGGTTTAGGGAGAACGCCTGATACGGAATTACAGTCCGGATGTATACCGATGACACCGGTTACACGTAGATGTCTTATCAAAGACGTTGAAATATGTATAGCAGATCGGATACCAGTATTGAGACCGGATCACCAATAAAACAATTCAAAGAATTTTGGTGGATATGAGGAGTTCATTCGACGTGATTTTTTATAAGTGCTTTAAGATGAGTTTGTCTGACTCAGACTCGTATCCTTACACTCAAGACCTGACTTCTTTCAATGGAGCAAAACAGACAACCAAGGGTTACTTGGATAGTAAGCTCACATTCAAAAGGGAACCGGGGTCTAGAACAATTCGAACCAGGGTCTTGGATATCAGGCTCACTCCACCAAAATCACAAGAATTAATGACTGCTTAGAAGCTAATATGGAAGAGCGGTTGGTAAAGTTGTTAAAGGAGTACACGCATCTTTTTGTTACGACCGCAGCAGATATACCCAGGATGGACTGCAATTTCTGCTGCCATAAATTGTTTGTTTATCCAGAGTCATAGGCGGTGGCTCAGAAGAAGAGAAGGATAGACTTGAAGAAACAACAAGCAGTCTGTGAATAAACTAAGGAGTTGCTAAAAACCGGTTTCATTAGGGAGGTCCAATATTCATCGTGGGTCTCGAATGTTGTAATGGTTAAGAAGGCTAATGGAAAATGAAGGATATGCACAGACTCTACCAATTTGAATAAGTGTTACCCAAATAACCCATATTCATTACCCATTATTGATCAGATGGTAGATGACTCATTGGGCTATCAATTTTTTGTCATTCATGGACGCTTACTCTAGCTATAACCAGATCCTGATGTGGAAAGATGATGAAGGAAAAATAGTTTTTGTTAATGACAAAGGAGATTTCTGTTACACCGTAATGCCTTTTAGGTTGAAGAACGTCAGGGCCATATACCAAAGAATGATGAATAAGGTGTTTGAAGGTATGCATTCCAAAATGGTCGAAGTATACGTAGATGACATCATAGCAAATGTAACATCCCGATTTAGAAATTAGCTACCGAATGAGATTAAGCCATTAAACAAAAAAATAATAATAATAATAATTGCAAAGTAAGAAATTACTGTTAATTATAATTAATATAATTAATTTAACTTAAGA
Organism: Clitoria ternatea; assembly: GCA_037962975.1. Lineage (NCBI taxonomy): Eukaryota > Viridiplantae > Streptophyta > Magnoliopsida > Fabales > Fabaceae > Clitoria > Clitoria ternatea. The sequence goes on from CM075669.1 coordinate 188,751,038, forward strand.
ACTGATTGATTATGCTGTGTGTGTATGGTACGTGCGGGAGCTGCTGCTTCACGTTTTCCCACCCCACTTCCTTCGTTCCTTGGTGCATATATATTTGGGAGCCCACTACTGTTGTTCATTCTAATTCCTCTTCCTCTATTTCTCCTCTCTTCATTCTCTTCTCTTCTTCTTCTTCGTTCTTCTTCTCCTCTGTTCTCTGTTTCTGTAAGCTCGCGACGACGGTGTTGCAGAGGATTTGGAGTTTCCTTCGGTTGGTGAAGGATAATCGTCGAGATAGGAGAAGAACAACTTTCTGCCCCTGAGCCGATTGCAGGGTAACAACTGTGTTCGACGGAGACTGAACGAGTGGGAGCGGTGAACGAAGCAATCAGAGCATCGGACCAAACGACAGGAAACAGAGGAGCTTCTCGAGTCCCTTCAGTAGGTAGGGGGCGCTTGCATGTCAAATGCATGGTTTATGGACGGTACTGGATGAACGTATTGCCTTACGTGTGTGTGAATGTGTCTATGATGACTGTGTGTAATGCATGATTGTTAATCCTTGGATACCATATGTGTGATAGTAGAGTCCTGTTAATAGTTATACATTTATATGCATGTATTCAGGGTTATTATGCTGAGTTCTGATAGTCATTTACACATAAATGCGTGTGATGCATGTTCCTATTATTGTTAATACCGAGAGGATATGTATGTGTGGCTGTTGGTTGATTTCATCTGGGATGTTATAAACATGAACTGTTTGATTGTTGTGTATGCTGGTACGATTGACGAGGGAATGTAGGAACTATGTTGGATTGGTTATGACTCTAATGGTTACGAGGAATGTGTCGGATAATTGAGGATGCTCACTGATAAGACACATAAGCTGCATGTATAGGAACGGGGTGACCCGTGGAGGTCAGGAACCCCAAAGCAATGATCTCCAGCTACAGACCCTTGGCTAGATCCTGTGAGAGCTCGTGGTAGCCGAAGGAGCTAGAGTTAAGTCTCGAGACGTCAATGGAGGCCGGTACCACGCGAGAAGGGCTAATGGACGAGAGGCCAGTAAGGGGAACCTGTAACTGCAAATCATTGTTTAAGTCGGATCCATAGGTATGCATGTAGATGCATCGTTAAATAGAATAGTATGATTCACATGACTAGGGAGTGATACGAATGAATTCCGAGTGAGTTGATGCATGCTTCTGTATGATTGAAAATAAGCTTCACGTGATATGTATGTGAGTGTATGTTATTGAAAATATCATAGTCTGCATGGCCTTAATTTAAATTGAGTGTATTCCGAGCGAACACGTGTGTGTGTATTGATTCCGATGCCGAGTCACTAACTGTCATTTTATATGTAAAAGCTCACCCCCTACTGTGGCCATTTTTCAATGAACATCGCACGAGGTGGTGAATGATGGAAGGACTACATACCGTGTGAAGCGTTTGCGTACTGTGGAATTATATGTGTATATGTATATACTGTATATAAGGTTTAGTCATAGCCTTGGCCGACTCACATTTTGGTCCTTTGTTTAATTATATTTGAACTGAACACTTTTCGGGTTGAGAGTATGACAATGTGCATGTAGATGTTCATATATAAACATTATACTGCATGTTCATCCTATGCTGTGTATGAATGTTCAGGTGGTGTACGTTGATCAGTGTAGTAGGGAGCAAAAGGTTCTTTGATACAATTTTTCGACTAAAGGGTGTTTTGGTGATTCCGTGTGGAAATCGACCGGGTGAATGTTTCCCTGATGATTGAATTGGCAATACGAATTCGGGTAAGCCTGCTGTGGTAAACTTACTAGAGAGAGAGAGTAAGATCTAAATGATAGGGAACAGATTCCAATCTTGCAAGGTCCTTCGTATGTAGAGGAATTTATATGTATTTCGAGTGGAGGGAAATTAGGGTATTTCCGAGTGAGTGATGTTGTACGATTCTTAGGTAGAATATGGCTTGGTGAGGGAACCTTAGTGTAATGTAGACTACATTCCCGAGTGAAGGGATAGTGAGAGTCAACTTCCGAGTGAGTCTTAGTCGTGAATCCCTTAAGAATAAAATAGGGTGTGAGTGAGGGAATACCGGAGGGAGTCGTCAGAATAAGATATTCCGAGTGAACCTAGACTCTAAGTCCGAGTGAAGGAAAACCCGAGTGGAGTTACTCGCCCCAGCGATTAAGTGTTCGCTCCAGCGAGCGTGAGTGGGAATGAAAGCTTCTAATTGGTTTCGCTTACGTGAATGGTGTTTCGCTCGAACGAGTTGGGCTGTCTCGCTCAAGCGTGTTGGATCTCGCTTGAGCGAGTAAGCGTTGTGTTGGGGTTCACTTAGGCGCTCCTTCTTCCGCTGTTTGCATTAGGATTGGGTTTTATTTCCCTTGCCTTCCTTTGTCTCCTTGTTTTGCGCCCGGTCCCCTTAGTCTTATTTTGGAAAAATTTTCCTTAGTTTCGGAATTATTTTTAATTAAGTAAGGATGTTTCAGCAAAGACCCCGACCGGTGGAGATCACGTGGAAGATTTGAGAAATTTTTTTCAAAGAATTCAGATGTACAACATGAGATTGAATCCTCAGAAATATACCTTTGCATTACCAACAGGACAATTCCTGGATTCTATGTTAACACAAGGGGGAATTGAAACGAACCTAGATAAATACATAGTGATTAAGGAGCTCCAGAGTCCAATAAATGTAAGAGAGGTTCAATCTTTAAATGGGAAGGTGGTTGCATTATCCTGGTTTATGCCTTAGATGGCACACCGGTCGCTTCCATCATATAAGGTGTTGAAAAGGAACAAGAAGTTTTAATGGGGCGAGGATCAGGAGAACGCCTTTCATAGTTTAAAAGAAGTATTAGCAAACCCTCTGATGTTGACTAGATCAGACCCTAGAAAGAAACTTTTTCTTTACCTTTCAGTCTTAGATGAAGTATTAGGAGAAATTCTAGTGAAAGGAATAATTGAAGGTCAACGACCGGTGTACTTTGCCGGGGAAGTCCTGTAAAGGTCAAAAAGTCGATATTAGAAGTTAGAAAAGCCCGTACTAGCTCTAGTTTGGACATCCCAGCTGTGAACACCTATTTCGATCTGGTCAAATTTCACCAAGAATGGGGAGTCCCGTCACTTGGAATCCCTCCTTTCTATTCATGTTCGGATGTGCCTTAAGAATTACCGAGAGCTTGTACTGGGGTTCAAGATTGTCTCTGACTCTGAGAGGTAAAAGGATCTCCGAGAGAGGACTGAGCTTCAATTCCGACTGATCCTTTTGACTGTAAGATTTACCGAGTGGGTTATTTCCGAGCGAGGTGTTTGCTTGATTCTACTAAAAGATGAAGTAAACCTCTCAAACTATAATGCTTCAGGACACTGATAGAGTTTATAGATGTATGGTGATGTGATATGATGCATTAGGAAGAGTTAGAGTGGGAGAAAATAGTATTTCATATGCTAAGTTGAAGGATTTCCTGTTCTGCATAAAACCTGTATATCTCGCTCAAGCGAGTGGGAATCTCGCTCGAGCGAGATTGTGATGAATCAGGAATTTGGCCTCTGGCCTGTTTTCGCCCGAGCGGGTGGTGGTTTCGCCCAAGCGAGATTGATGGAGAATCAGGAGTTAGCCCCTGGATCAATTTTGCTCAAGCGGAGAAGTGAGCGCTCAAACGAGAGGGAAAAGTTTTATATACTGGAATAATTTCGCTTAAGCGAGACATGTCTCGCCCGAGCGAGATTGATACCTGATGCATATTCCTTTCCTTCGCTCAGGCGTTTCGAGTAACATGTCTCCGAGTGAGACGTTGCTAAGTGAATTGTCTCCAGGTGGGGTGTTTCTGAGTGGAGGATTCCCGATTGAAACCACTGAATGAAAAAGGGACTGTCTTTGAATGAATACTTACCTATTGGATACATCCGAGTAAAGGATTCCCGATTGAAGCCGGTCTGAATGAAAAGCAAGTCTGATTTCAGATGAATACATCCGAGTGGATAATCCCTGACTGAAGCCAGTCTGAATGAAAATCAAGTCCGATGTCTGATGAATACATCCGAGTGGAGGATTCCCGATTGAAACCACTCTGAATGAAAAAAGGGACTGTCTTTGAATGAATACTTACCGATTGGATATATCCGAGTGAAGGATTCCCGATTGAAGCCAGTCTAAATGAAAAGCAAGTCTGATTTCAGATGAATACATCCGAGTGGATAATCCCTGACTAAAGCCAGTCTGAATGAAAAGCAAGTTCGATGTCTGATGAATACATCCGAGTGAAGAATTCCCGATTGAAGTACCTCTGAGGGAAAAGAGATTCTGACTTTGGATGAGTGCTTTTTCTGGATAGAGATGTTTCTAAGCGAATCTTTTCTGAGTGAATTGATTCTGAATAAAAAGGACTGAACTTTGAAAGAGCATTTATCGGGCACAGTTATATCCGAGTGGGATGTCACCAAGGAAGCCATTTCTGAGTGGTTTGCTGCCGAGAGATATATTTCTGAGTGAAGAAAAGGCTCCGACCTCGAATGAGCCTCTTTCGGGCAGAAACTTTCAAGGTCTATACTTCCGAGTGGGATGTTACCAAGGAAGCTGTTTCCGAGTGGTTTACTACCGAGAGATGTATTTTCGAGCGCAGAAAATCTCTAACCTCGAATGAGCCTCTTTCGGGCAGAATCTCTCTCAAGGTCCATACTTCCGAGTAGGACGTCCCTGAGTGGGCCATTTCCAAGTGAGTCATTTTCGAGAGATGTGTTTCCAAGAGAAGAAACACGTCGATTTCAAAGGATCACTTTTCACTTCCGAGTTCCATACTTTCGAATGACATATTTCTGAATGGGCCATTTTAAGGGAATTGTTTCCGAGCAAAGAAAGGCTCTATGAATGAATACTTTTCGAGCAGACACATCTGAGTGGGGTGTCTCCGAGTGAATCATTTCCGAGTGATTTACTTTCGAGAGATGTGCTTCCGGGTGAAGAAAGACCTTGATTTCACAGGAATACCCCTCGGACTGAGACATTCGAATGAAGAAGTCCTAATTGAATCAATTTTAAGTCAAAAATGGTTCTGACTTGTCGGCCAGAGATATAGCCGAGTAAAATATTTTTTTGAAGTGCCTCCGAATGAGATGTTTCTGAGTGGGTCACATTTGGGCAAAGCACCTCCGAGTGAAGCAATTCTGGTTGAGTGTTCCAAGCAGAAACACTTTCGAGCAAAGCACCTCCGAGTGAAGCAATTCCGAATGAATGTTTCAAGCAGTGACATTTCCGGACAAAGCACCTCCGAGTGAAGCAATTCCGAATGAAGAGGCTTTGATGAATACTTCTCGGAAAGAGATTTCCGAGTCAATAATCTGTGAATTCAAGCCTTCATATCGAGTGTCAAAGGTCGGTTATTTTCACTCGGACTTGTATGTAGCCACCTGTCCCGATCGGATTAATTTCCACCGTTTGCCCATGCTGACTTGGAATCGTACCATCCAAGTGGATCCTTGAATTCTGGGGGGCGGCTGACAACGGACAAAAGTGAAAACAATAAAGAATTACCCACTAGTCACCGTTCCCCCATAATTGTCAATGTCCAGGCTGTTTCTCCATAACATACAAACGCACTATCCAAGTTGATTCACTAATCTTGTGGGGCGGCTGATAACAAACAAAGATCAAAATAATAAATTATTCATCAGCCGCCGTTCCTCATAATCATTGGTGGCCAGGCTATCTCTGGGCTGTTCAAGCAATCAGTACACACCTGGGATTTCTATAAATACCTCAGCTGAAGAGGAAAAAGGGGGATTGAGGGAGCTTTCATTTGAGAATAATTCTGCCATTCCTTTACTCGGTCCACTCAATAAAGTCACACACCAGTTCCATAATTCAACAGCTACTCCAACGTCGGCGCCCAGTTCTCCCTCGTCACACCGTCACCCACCTGTTCTCCCTTCACACCAGCGCCCAGTTCTCCCTCATCACACCGGTCACCATCTGTTCCTCATTTTCAATGCTTGTATTTATTTATTTTCCTGCCAAATTAATTGTTGTTCGATGGGACCGTTTCCTTTTCAATTAGTAATTAATTTCTATTGATTGGATTAATTCCCCACCAGGATATGTTCCTCATTTTCTATGTCAAATTAATTGTTATTTGATGGATCTATTTCCTTTTCAATTATTATTAATTTCTGTTAATTGAATTAATCCCCCACCTTTCCCATTTTATTCCTACTTTTATTTTCTTTATTTTTCCTTTGTAACTCCTTTTTTTATCACTTCCATGAAAAATTAATTTAGACGTGACGTCTTGTTGATTTTCCCCTATTCTTGGTAGACCATCACCATGATTCATAAGGAACGGGATACTTGAGACGAGATGTCCCGTTTATCTCCTTCCCGTTTCCAACCTCACATTTCAATTAAATCCTATGAAAATCAATTTAGACGTGACGTCTTGTTGATTTTCCCCTATTTTTGGTAGGCCATCACCACGATTCATAAGGAACGGGATACTTGAGACGAGACGTCCCATTTATCCCCCTCCCATTTCTAACCCCGCATTTTGATTAAAGGATGACTAATTTAGACGCGACGTCTTGTTAGCATCCTTCCCTTTTCCTATTTTATACCAAGGCCAAGGTTAATTTGGACGCGACGTCCTGTTGACCTACACTCCATGTTGTTCAGTTTGTTCCTTCCATTTTTTTACAAAGTACAACAATAAAAGGGGAGAAATGTAACATCTTTTATAAGGCTATCTATGTTGTGCATTTTTAATCTTGGTACTGTTTTTGACAGGCGATGTAGGGTGCTAATACCTTCCCTACTCGTAACCGACTCCCGAACTTGAATCTTATTTCTTAAACCAGTGCTTTACTAAATCTAGTTTTTTCCCAATGTTTTTCCTATTGATAAAAACATTGGTGGCGACTCCCTGTTTTCTTTTCGAAAGGATTCCGAAACACGTTTTATTTCGAAAGGGTCGGCCGCGCCGTCGCGATCCTGGTTGCGACACCGGTGATTAAGGCAATACTTCTACACCCATCCAATCGTAGTACAAATATAACTCCCACTATAGGAAATCTTTCATAAACCAGACTTAGCGGGGAGAATGATTAAATGGGCCATCGAGTTATCAAATTTTGACATTTCTTATGAACTAAGAATAGCCATCAAAGGCCAAGTGTTAACGGATTTTATCACCAAGTTGACTGGAGAAACACCCATGCCCCTACAAGAACATTAGGTTGTCTATGTGGATGGCTCATCAAATTCCAAATAGTGTGGTGCCGGTGTAGTCATTGAAAGTGAAGATGGAGTAAGTGTAGAAATTTCTCTAGGGTTTGATTTTAAAACTTTAAATAATCAAGCGGAGTATGAGGCATGCCTGACAAGATTAAAGGCAGCCTTAGACGTTGAGGCCTGAACTGTTGTTCTTTGTAGTGACTCACAACTGGTCATTTTAAAGATTAATGGAAGTTATCAGGCTAAGGAATTGCTGTTGCAACAATATTTGGCTAAGGTGAAAGACTTGGGACAAAAGTTTAAAGAAATTGAATACAAGCATGTACCAAGGAAAATAATGTGAGAGTTGATGTTTTATCTTGGCTAGCAAGCATTAAAAAAGTAGGGTCCACGACTACGGTCATTCAAAGTACCTTGGCAGCCCCAAGCATATCGGCACCTATCAAAGTTTGTGTCATCCAGTTCAAAGCTTACCCAAACGACTCATGGGTCATCCTAATCATTCAATATATGGTCAGTGGATAGCTCCCAACTAACCCACTTGAGAAGAAGAAGTTGAGAAATGAGCTTCCTAACTTCGTTTTGATTGATGGAAATCTATTCCAGTGGGGAATATCGGGCCTTTACTTAAAGTGCTTGAATAAGGCAGAAGTTGACGAGGTCATGGACGAGGTCCATGAAGGAGCCTATGGACACCATTACATTGGGAAAAATTTGGCAAGAAAAATTCTATGGGCTGGATATTGGTGGCCCACAATGACTAAGGACGCAATGGAGTACGTTAGAAACTACGATGCATGTCAAAAGAATAGCAACGAACACCACGCCCAAGTAGAAGAGTTGTTCACATCAGAAGTTCCATGGCCATTTCATTAAGTACTTAATTATTGGTGTTGATTATTTCACCAAATGGATTAAAGTAGAGGTCGTAGTCTATATAACTTTGGCTCAGACTCGTCGATTCCTGTACAAAAACATTATTACTTGATTTGGTATTCTGGGGCGGGTAGTCACTGATAACGGTACACAGTTTATGGATGTTAAGTTTGTGAGCCTCCTTGAAGTGCTTCAGATCCAACAAGTCTTTGTATCAGTTGAACACCCTCAGACCAATGGACAGGCCAAAGTGGCAAATAGAGAGATTCTAAAAGGTTTGAAAAAAATGACTTGAGGATACAAAAGGAGAATAGGCAAATCAGTTGTGTCATGTCCTATGGGCCTAACGAACAATGCCATATTCATCAACAAGTGAAATCCCATTTCGGTTAGTATATGGTGTTGAAGTAGTGATACCAGTAGAGACTAACCAAATTTCTCCAAGAATCCAACAGTTCAACGAGGAGGACAATGGTTCAAGATTAAAGAATGAACTTGATTCGCTTCATGAAGTCATAGAGGCTGCTTTTGTTTGGGATCAGGCTATAAAAGCCAAAGCCGCCATGTGCTATAACATGAAGGTATAGAGGTAAAGATTTAACATCGGCGGTCTGGTCTTAAGAAGGGCTTCGATCGGGAATCACTTCGCCCAACAAGGAAAGTTAGGACCGAATTGGGAGGGTTCATACCGGGTCAATGATGTGACTTCTAGAGGAACTTACCTTTTGGAAACTTTACAGGGAAAGGTCTTCAAGAATAAATGGAACATCAAGAATCTACAAATGTATTACAACTAACTGGTATCATAAGCCATGCACTCTTTTTCCCTACCTAGGTTTTTTCCCATAGGATTTTTCCTATGAGGTTTTTAATGAGGCATGTAGCTGGAATGCTTTACAAAGAAATAAAATCAACTTCAAAGAAGATATGATCTTTCCTTTGCTGTTCTATTTCTAACAATGGTCTAAGGACTTAACAAATTTTAATAAATATAAACCCTGGAGTGGCTAAGAAAGCCCCAAGAGCGGTTATCAAATAAGTCTAAACCCTAGAGCGATTAAAAAACCCTAAAGAGGTTTTTTAGGCTAAGAAAGCCCCAATAACCGTTATTAAATAAACCCTGGAGCAGTTAAAAACCCTAAAGAGGTTTTTAGGCGAAGAAACCCCAGAGCTGTCAGAAAACCCTAAAGAGGTTAAAAAGTTTAAAGACCCCAATGCAGCATAAAGCCACGAAGTGGTCACAATAAAATATCATAAGACGATTACGTAGTCCGGCGCATCATAGTTATGCAAGATATGAAAAACTTGCATCTAAGAGTTACTTCGCTTAGACATTGGAAACAATCATTTAAAATTTTCTAAGTTATGAAACTACTCTATGGACGATCAAAACTTAAAACCGACATTGCGATATTCATACAAAAACCGATATAGAAGCAAGTAAGGCAGTGTCATTCAAAAAACTATTAATCATTCACAAAAAAGGGTTCGTTGGCCATACCTCTATAGGGAAAAAAACAAATGAGGCACAAAGGTCAAACAAAAAAAATCATTTAAGTTGGACAGAGCTCATCCTATCTACAAAGCTTACAAAATAAAAGCAGAAAAGTTTAAGGGTCCATAATGTCCCCATTATCATCCACTTCCTCTTCCTCAAGGTCATCTTTATCACCATCATTGTTTACTACATGCAATAAGTTCTGGGGGGTGTCATCTTCATCAGCCGCCAAGGGGGCGTACTCAAAAGGGACAATGGAAGGAACATAGGCTTCACCGTCAACCACGGTAACCAATTCCTCAACTTACAAATTCCAATTTTGTTCAAGTTCAAGTTAGTACTGCGATTGCAATAAACAACATGTTGAACTGCGTGACTAAAAGCATCCAAAGCGATGCGCGAAAACTAAATCCAGTTGATGAAGGTTAAATTCTCTCTAGTAAGTCATCAATACCCTCTGAACCGACATCATAGAGGGGGTTTCCTTTTGTTGCTCGCCCTTGATGACCATGACCTTACCCTTGTCGGAGTCCCTCCTCTCATCCTCAACAACCTTTTGTTTTTCCTATGACCCTCAGAGTTTTTTTTCCTCTTGGGTACAGGTTCGGCCAAGGTGTTTCCCCCAGAGATAGGGAGGGTTGCAGCCATCTGGAGTTGGGGGTGACATTGTTCTCTCCAGATGCACCGGTGTTCATACTTGTTAACATGCTCCGGAGTTAGTCAAATGTGTCCCTGCCCATGTTCCTTGAAAGAATCACAAGTTAAAAGGTTACAAATAATATAATAAAACTGAGGTTAAAATAAAAAGAAGGGTAAATACCCAAGCAGGTGAGTAATCTCTCATTGTATCCTTAGAGCTAAGTAGGGAGCGTCACTTCAGAGGAGCACCCCAAGAAAGTTCGTGAAGGGCATCCACCACAGCCTTGGAGCCCTTACTGAGTTAGTGTTCTTTGACAGCATACGCTGAGCTCACTAAAAGAAAATGATGGTGAGTCCAGCTAGTATGGATTAAAAATTGACCTTCTTTATCTTTCCAGAAAACAAGGTCGGTCCCTTTGGCAAAAATTTTAAAGAATGAATGTTTGAAGAAAGCACCCACCATCTTTGCAGACTCCACAAATACTTCAAAATTAATGATGTCGCTTTGACATCAAAGGTTAACAAAACCCATTCTGGAGCTTCCATGTCACATCATGTGAGCGTAGCGGAAAAAGATCACAACTGTTAGAGTGAAGTCGAGGTGCTTGGCGAGCACTTCTAGAGAAAGAATTACACCAACTTCTTAATCTCATCATCTGTATCCTAAGCCTTAGACAAAAACCTTAGAAAGTCATTAGTAATTTTCAACATGCCAACCACCATTTTATTTGGAGCCTAAGCCATCACACCCAGATTCATATCACAAAGCTTCTCCAACAATTCATACTCCTTCGCCATCAATAAGGCAACATGTAGGGATTTCCTACTCAAAGCACCAGCCACAACATAGGCTTTGCATAGATGGTACTACAAATCAAAATCATAGTCCTTCAAATATGCCATCCAACGTCTCTGTCTCATGTTAAGTTCTTTCTGATCAAATAAACATTTTAAACTCTTATGGTCGCTAAACATAACAAATCACAAACCATAAAGATAATGTTGCCGTATCTTCATCACATAAAAAACTACAACAAGATCTAAATCATGTGTTAGGTAGTTTTGCTCAAGCAGCCTCAACTGCCAAGATGCGTAAGCAATAACATGGCCCTCCTACATCAATGCACACCCCAATCTTAATCACAAAGCGTCATAGTATACATGAAACTCCTTTGGTACATCTGGTAAAGCAAGCACTAGAGCTGTAGTCAACCTCTTCTTCAAGTTCTGGAGACTCTTCTCACAAGTATCAGTCCATATAAAAGAACACTCCTTTCTAGTTAGTTTGGTCAGAGGGCGAATAATACACGAGAATCCCTCAATGAAACGACAATAGTAACCTACCAGACCTAGGAAACTCTTAAACTTTGTCATTGACTTAGGCCTCTCCTGTGAACACCTCTTTTGGTCCGGCCTAAGTGAAAAGAATTCTGAGAGAACTGAATTCCGACTCAGAATGATCATTTCCAAGTAAGGTGACACAGAATGATCATTTCTGAGTAGGGAGTCTCCGAGTGAGATGTTGCTGAGTGGTATGTTTCCGAGTAAGGCATTTCTGAGTGGGCTTCAAGTGTGGGAGTTACTTCCAAACGAAGAAAAGGCTCTGACTATGAGTAAATACCTCTCAGGTAAAGACTCTTTTAACTTCTATGTGTCCGAATGATAATTTCCAAGTGGAATGTCTCCTAGTGAGTCATTTCTGAGTGGAATGTCTCCTAGTGAATCATTTCCGAGTGGAATGTCTCCGAGTGAATCATTTTCGAGTGGAATGTCTCCTAGTGAGTCATTTCCGAGTGGAATGTCTCCTAGTGAGTCATTTCCAAGTGGAATATCTCCTAGTGAGTCATTTCCGAGTGGAATGTCTCCTAGTGAATCATTTCCGAGTAGAATGTCTCCGAGTGAATCATTTTCGAGTGGAATGTCTCCTAGTGAGTCATTTCCGAGTGGAATGTCTCCTAGTGAGTCATTTCCGAGTGGAATGTTTCCGATTGAGTCGTTTTCGAGTGGGTTGTGTCCGAATGGGTTGTTTCTAAGTGGTTATTTCCAATTAAAGCCACTCCAAATGAAAAATAGCTGACCTTGAACGAATACTTCCTGATTGAAGATAAATCTGAGTGGAAGATTCCTGATTAAATCTGAGTGGATGACCCCCGACTGAAGCCATTCTGAATGAAAAGCAAGTCTAATTTCAGATGAATACATCCGAGTGGATAATCCCTGACTGAATCCATTCTGAATGAAAAGTAAGTCTGATTTCAGATGAATACATCCGAGTGGATGATCCCCGACTGAAGCTATTCTAAATGAAAAGCAAGTTTGATTTCAGATGAATACATCCGAGTGGATAATTCCCGACTAAAGCCAGTCTGAATGAAAAGCGAGTCTGATTTGGGATAAGTGCGTTTTCTAGGCAAAGATGTTTCCGAGTGGATAATTCCTGAGTGAATTGATTCTGAACGAAAAGGACTTTGATTTCGAATGAGTACTTGTCGGGAAAAGGTATATCCGAGAGGGGTGTCTCCGAGTGAGGCATTTCTGAGTGGATCATTTCAAGGGAATGACTTCTGAGCAAAGAAAGCCTCTGACTATGAATGAACACTTGCCGGGCAAGGATATTTCCGAGTGGTGTGTTTCTGAGAGATGTCTTTCTGAGCGAAGAAAATCTCTGATCTCAAGTGAGCCTCTTTCGGACAGAGACCCTCAAGGTCCATACTTCCGAGTGGCATTTCTCTGAGTGACGCATGTCCGAGTGGGTTGCTTCAAAGGGAATTGCTTCCGAGCAAAGAAGGGCTCTGATTGTGAATTACTGTTCGGTCAAAGATATATCCGAGTGGGGTGTCTCTGAGTAAGATATTTCCGAGTGGATCATTTTAAAGGAATTATTTCCGAGCAAAGATAGGCTCTATGAATGAATACTTTTCGAGCAGACATGGGCTTTCTCCGAGTAAAGTATTTCTGAGTGGTTTACTTCCAAGAGATGTGCTTCCGAGTCAAGAAAGACTTTGATATCGAAGGAATACCTCTCGGACTGAGACATTCGAGTGAAGAATTCCTGAGTGAATGAATTTTAAGTGAAAAATGGTTCTGACTTCGAAGGAGCTTGTCGGCCGGAGATATAGCCGAGTGACATTTCTGAGTGTCATTATTTCTGAGTGATACATTCCCGGGTGGTCCATTTTCGAGGGGAGAAAGGCTATTGACTCAATGAGTGCTTCAAGCAGAAACATTTCCGAGCAAGACACCTTCGATTGAAGCAATTTTGGTTGAGTGCTTCAAGCAAAAACAACTTTCGAGCAAAGCACCTTCGATTGAAGCAATTCCGGTTGAGTGCTTCAAGCAGAAACAACTTCCGAGCAAAGCACCTCCAATTGAAGCAATTCCGGTTGAGTGCTTCAAGAAAAAACAACTTCCGAGCAAAGCACCTTCGATTGAAGCAATTCCGGTTGAGTGCTTCAAGCAGAAACAACTTCCGAGCAAAGCACCTCCGATTGAAGCAATTCCAGTTGAGTGCTTCAAGCAAAAACAACTTCCGAGCAAAGCACCTTCAATTGAAGCAATTCCGATTGAGTGCTTCAAGCAGTGACACTTCCGAGCAAAGCGCCTCTAATTGAAGCTTTCACTCGGTCTTTGATATAGGAGAGCATCTGTTCCGCTCGGATTAATCCCCACTGAGGAAGGATACTGGTTGAGACACTAATCCGAGTCATAAGAAGAACGCCGGTTCCATATTTCTACCATTCGCCCACGCTGATTTGGAACCCCACCATCCAAGTGGATCGTTGAATTAAGGGGGGGTGGCCGGCAACAGACAAAAGAAGAAATAATAAAGAATTCCCACTAGCCGCTGTTTTCCATGATTGTCAATGTCCAGGCTGTTTCTCCAACGCACCATCCAAGTTGATTCGCTAATTTTGTGGGGCGGTTGATAACAAACAAAAATCAAAATAATAAGTTATTCATCAGCTGCTGTTCCCCATAAAATCATTGGTAGCCAGGCTGTCTCTGGGCTATTCAAGCAATCAGTACACACCTGGGATTTCTATAAATACCCCGACTGAAGAGAAAAGAGAGGAAGGGGGGAAGCTTTTTCTTTGAGTAAGAAACTCTATCTTCATTTCCTTTACACCGTCCAGCTCCTCGTCACACCGTCACCCACCTGTTCTTCCTTCACACCAGCGCCCAGTTCTCACTCAACACCGTTACCCAATTGTTCTCCCTTTACACCAGCATCCTGTTCTCCCTTCACAACACCGTCCAGCTCCTCTCAAACCCACGCTGTCCAGCTCCTCTTAAATCCACACCATCATCCAGCCCTCTCTCACCACACCGGTCCCACTCTGCTCCTCATTTTTAATGCTTGTATTTATTTATTTTTCTATCAAATTAATTGATGTTCAATGGCTCTGTTTCCTTTTCAATTAGTAATTAATTTCCATTGATTGGATTAGTCTCCCATCAGGATCTGTTCCTCATTTTCAATACTTGCATTTATTTATTTTTTCTGTCAAATTAACTGTTATTTGATGGATTCATTTCCTTTCCAATTATTAATTAATTTCCATTGATTGAGTTAACCCCTCACCAAGATTCATAATAAATATTAACAAGAATGAGTGCTTCACACATTCTATTTGGACTAGCCTGAAAACCGTAATAATAATAATAATTATTATTATTATTTTTTATTATTTTCTTAAAAGGAGGAGCGAGATTAATTTGGACGAGACGTCCTGTTAATCTCATTTTTTATGATATCTTTTTTTAAAAAGGAGGAGCGAGGTTAATTTGGATGAGACATCCTGTTAATATCTTTTTTTTAAAAAAAAGGTGGAGCGAGGTTAATTTGGATGAGACATCCTGTTAATCTCATGTAAAAATTCTGTGTCTATTTTTGTTTATTTTTGTATACTTTGTCATTTCATATGTTTTCTTTTCTTGAAGAAGGCAAAATAATTTTTGGGTTAATTATAATGCGCGTTATCATATTGTGGTAACCGTTTTTTATAACGGACAGTTGTGGGGTGCTAATACCTTCCTCACCTGTAATTAGACTCCCGAATTTGGAATTTCATTTATGACCAATGCTTTGACGAAAGGTTTTCCCGGTATTTTATCCTTAAAAATATTGGTGGCGACTCCCTGTTTTCTTTTTGAAAGGATTTCAAAACCGCGTTTTAATATTTTGAGGGTCGGTCGTGCCGCCGTGATCCCGGTCGCGACATCTCCTAAGCCAACACAACCTCAACCTTGGATGGATCAACAGAAATACTATCCCTGAAAATCACATGACCTATAAACTACACACTTTTCACCCAGAAATCATATTTCGACAATTTAGCATAAAGTTGTTTCTCACGTAACACCTGTAAAACATTGCGAAGATGCTGAACATGTTCATCCAAAAATCTGGAATACACCAATATATCATCATAAACATCACCATAAATTGGTCAAGATACTACCGAAAAATCTAGTTCATATAACTCATCAAAATAGCGGGGGCATTTGTCACCCCAAACAGCATCACAACATACTCAAATGACCATATTTGGTCCTGAAGGCTATCTTAGGAATATCTTCTAGCTTCACTCTAATCTGGTGGTACCCGAATCTTCAATCAATCTTAGAAAAGATAAAAGCATCACACAACTAATCAAGTAAATTGTCAATTCGATGTAAGGGGTATTTGTTCTTAACCGTCAACTTATTCAGTTATTGGTAATCAACACATGTTCTTATAGTGACATCTTTATTTTTCACTAGCAATACAAGAGCACCCCAGGGTGAGGCACTCGACCTATTAAAGTGCTTTTCAAGTAGCTACTCTATCTGCCTCTTCACTTTAGCTAACACAACTGAAGACATTTGGTAAGGTGCACGAGACACCGGTTTGACCCCCAAAATCAAATCAATAGTGAAATCCACCCCATCTACTCTGAGGTAACCCTGGAACATCCTCTGGAAACTCACACACAATAGGTATATCAGCAGGGTTTGAACTACCTTTCCCTACAAAACAACAAAATAACAGAAATGTAGAATTGGATTCACCACTATTTAGAAACATGTTCTTTATGAAAAAACACCACTTTGTAGTAACAATTCACCAATACATGGTTGGCAGATAACCAATCCAATCCTAGAATGACATCAAGATTTTTTTAAGGTAAACATATCAAATTCACAATAAAAGGTCGTTCTTTAATAATCATAGTTAATTTTTCACACATTGTAGTAGCTCTAACCGTTGAACCAGTCAAAGTAGAAACAATAATGACATTCTCCATCAAAACCATAGGTAAATTAAGATGCCTTACACAACTCTTAAAGATAAAGGAGTGTGTGGCTCCTGAATCATGTAACATCCTAAATTTTATAAAAATGATTAATGGAGTGGAATAAATATTAAATAATTACACATGAATTAATAAATATCCCCAAAATGTTAAAAATAATTAAATTAGGATTTATGAAGATTAATTATAATTTATTAAGGCTTAAAGAGCTAAAATTATACCTGGTTAAAATATGGGTGTCAGACCAAGTATCTCCGATTAAGGTACTGTTGGTCAGGGCTGTTAAGAATATTATTGGGAATCCGAATCTATATTCGGAATAATTTTTAGATAATGTATTGAGCCCGAACGTAGATCCTATATGTTCTAAAACAGAGGAGTCTTAATGAGAGTCTAAGTCTTAACTCTAATTTCCTTACTCTCTCTTCACTCTCACGACATTTTCTCCTTCCAAAGGGAAAAAACACTCTTCTCTTCTATTCTTCCTCATTCTCCTCTTCATCTTCTTCCTCTAAAAACCCTTGTGGTGGTGAACCCATCTTCCTTTCCCATTTTCATTTTACATTTGGCAAGAAGGAGAATCTTGTGGCTTGGAACTCCTCCCTCTCTTCTCTCAATTTCGTCACTCACTCTCCCTCTCTTAGAAACTCACTCTTCTCCTCTCTTGAGATTAGCTTTTCATTATTTTTCAAGAGCTTGAACCCTAGGTTTTAGGTTTTTGATGTTTGGGTGAGCATTTAATGTATAGGGTTGTTAGGAGAAGCATTAAACATGGAAACCCTAAGGTGGGGTGTTGTAAATATGACATTTATGAGGGTTGTTGTGGGCATAAAAAAATTAATGAGTGTGGTGATGGATATTAATGTGTATTTATGATGTTGTTGGGGTTTTAGTGAAACCCTAACCATGGAAAATTGGGGAAAATGATAAATGATGATTTGAGAGTATATTTTAAGAGGAAATATATGATAATTTAATGATGGGTGTGAGTAAATGTGTTGGGAGGGTAGTTATTGATGATGGTGGATAACATTGATTAGAATGGATGACAATTAATGGTGATTGATGACCATTGGTGTATGAACCCTTGATGGGTAGAGTTATAAATGCATGATAGTAAAACTTGAATGCCTAAACCATGGTGGTTGTTGTGAAATTAATGAAATGAAATAGAAAATGATTTAATGGTAGTAATGTTATGTGCACCAAGTATTAGATTAGGATATGTAAATATTGGTGATGTTGAGTAGAAAATAATAATATGGTGTCTTATGAAATGTAGGACCTTTTCCGAATGACGAGACAGGAACGTTGTATCGCTCGGAATTCTTCTCTTGAGGTAGCAGAGGAGTTTTATATTCTAAATGCATGAATTGATTAGTTGTTGATTGTCATATGTGACAATGTGTATGTTTTCCTTGCTTGGGTTGTAATGACAACTTGAGATGTTGAACATGATGATGATGATTATGCTTGGTAATATGAATTATGCATTTGGAATATTTATGGTATGCTATATGGTGATGTTGTTTGCTTAGCTAGTGTGATGCCTTGACATGATGTGGTTGTATGTAGATTCACAATGAATATGGAATGATCATTATTGATGATAAATGAGAATGAATATGGATGATTAGCATACCTTGAATGTTGATGAAAGGTTGATGATTGTAGTTGATGATTTTGATGTCATTGTGATTGATAAAAATATTGAATGGTGATAATGAAAAGTTGATGAGAATGCCACATTGAAACTTAGAACAATGACAATAACCAAAGATGATAAAAACCCACTAAGAATTGTATGGTGGTATTGGTGATGGTGATGATTGATGAGTGACATGATTAGGATGCATAGTTGTGAGAATGCATATGCTTGGCATTTGCATTGCATCCATGGCATATTGCATAGCTGCCGGTGTTGGAATGTTAGGGGTTCCCCCAGTTGGCTCAGTGGGAGGGCGGCTTTGTGCACGAGCGAATTTGTTGTTCCCTATTGACTCAGTGTGTAAGTCATGAAGCTACCCATGTATAGCTACGGAGAGCTGCATGTGGTTGACCCGGTGGGGGGGGCTCTTGAGGAGCAAGTGTCCCCAGTGGTCCTTTGGATTACAACTGCCATGGTATGAATCATGGTTGGCTCGCAACACCTTTTGTTGATTATAGTGTATACTGCAGTCATGGTGAAAATGGCCAGGTGTTGCGAGATGGGCGATGTGGTTTGGTACTAGTAAAACATAGTGATATGCATGCAAATTAATGATAAGTGTACACATTTTACTACTGCTGTAGGGGTATGGGTATGAATCCATGCTTGAACTAACAAATTGGTGTTTATTTTCCCACAGTCAGATCCGTGATTAATATTAACTCTATTGTACATGTGCATTAGCTTAAGAGCATTTGCATATAGCAAGGAGATATGCCAAAGGTGATGAAATGTGG
This sequence comes from Clitoria ternatea, assembly GCA_037962975.1. NCBI lineage: Eukaryota > Viridiplantae > Streptophyta > Magnoliopsida > Fabales > Fabaceae > Clitoria > Clitoria ternatea. Next base: position 188,770,005 of record CM075669.1, read on the forward strand.
TGATGATTGTGATTGGGTGAAAGAATACCTAAAGACAACATATGAAATATGAATACAAAGAAATAAATTTGTGTATAGTGTTGATGTGTGTGATAGCCCAACTTGATGAAGGGCATGGATGTGTGTATGTTTATATACTTTGCTATGAATTGTAGAGATGATTGAGATATAAGTATGTTGATGAGAAGATGAAATCATGATGAAGAATGATATGTTTATGTAGAGTGTACATGACATTGAATGCATAAGCAATGATCACATTGTATTCACATTCATCCTTTAGAATGTATAACTCACTCTCCCATGTTGTCTATTTTTAGCTTTATGACGCAGGACATCCATGGGGTGAGATTATATCCCTTTTTGAAGTACTTATTTTGATGAAGGAGGTAAATTAGTGTATAGGAAGTGTCTTGGTCGGCAACTAATGACTTTGTATAGCATATGATGTGGATATATGCTCATTATGTAATTGAGATGATGAATATTCATTTTGAAGGTCATATATGAAAATTGGACCCTTATGTGTATGGCTAATTTTTGATTATGACCTAGACAATGTATGATGACAACTATGATGCTTGACCAATGCCTAATTATGAATGGATGATGTTAATTCATAAGTTACGATGTTTTATGAAGCATGTGTGAAGTTGCGTTTTGATGTTTATGCATAATTGAGGAACTTATAGGGTCATATTGAGATTTATGAGAAATTAATGGCATGTGATAGTTCTAATAGCCCCTATGTGTAGTCTATGACTTATAGAAACTAGAATGGGCCAATTCTATTGAGAATTGACCCATGAGTTGCACAAAAATGCCTTAAAATGGGCTAAACGCATTTATGTGCATAAATCTCTCATTTTTGGGAATTTTTAAGTACGTCCGATGGCTACACGTCATAAATGATATATATTAGGTGGTGTTAAAATTTGGTGGCCATTGGATTTGATATGAGAAAGTTAGGGTATTAGGAAGTTGGAAAAATATGAAAATTCTGCATTATGCAGTAGGGATGTTGTCAAGAATCAATTAACAAGACCCATAAGTCAATTCAGAGGCCCCTGGATTGGCTTGAATCAATTCAAATTACTCCTTGAATCAATTCAAAGAAAGGGCTTGAATCAATTCATACGAAGCCCTGAATCGATTCAAGGGTTCCTAGTTTCACTGTTCCCCAATTCCACAATGCTTGAATCAATTCATATGAAGCCTAAATCGATTCAAGGCCCTCTGTTCCACTATTTTGGGCCTCAAACATGTGTGAATCAATTCACACTAAGCTTGAATCGATTCATGGTCCTGTCTTGGCAAAAATTCATGAATTTTAATGTATGTTGGGTACCATTGATCCATGGCTTGACTATATAACAACGCGTATGCATATTTTCCATATTTGGCACTTAATTAGGGTATCCTTGAACCTCTTTCAAACTCTTCTCACAACTCTTGAAATAATTTTATACTTTCACTATTTCTTATTGATGATCATGTGGTTGATTGTCCAAGGTGCTCTCTTGATTGATCTCACACACCTTCTCATATCTTCATATATGGGATAGGTTTTCAAAATGGTTCAGGGTTACTTGTTAAAGTTTTATTTCGCGGTTTCTCTTCATTTTTTAATTACTTTTAATTCATGAAAAAATTTCCCTTATTTTTATTACCTAATTAATGGTATTTTTAATAATATTTTATGTGAGGTTGTATCCCTAGTCCTCACAAATCATATATCACATTAATCACATTGCCAAAAATAAAGTACTTATTGTGCACCAGGTCATCATTCTTCACTGCCTTTGAAGCATCAATTGCAAAGATACACCCTGTAATAACATTCAGGGCACTCCCAGGCTGAGTATCAGCTCTCCTCTGAGTCTAGCCCCCACGACCAACACCTCTTCAGCCACCCCTCTGGTTTCCACCACTACAAGCCATAAAAATGTTAGCTCGACTCCCTTACACACTCTAAATGCAAGTAGGCTGATCAGAATAACAATCCTTGGCCAAATTCTCGTCCTTCCCATAATTAAAGCAAGCTCGACCACTAGAACAAACACTACTTTGACCTCAAGATGAAGATGAAAAGGCGGTAGATAATCCATCACAACCAAACTGGCCCTGGTTCTTGAAATTAGGTCATTTGGCCTTTAGCTACTTCTTATCTCTCCTCACAACCACCTTCTGTAGCTGCACCTCCTTAGTTAACTGACCTTGTTTACCAATGTTGCATAATCCCTGATTTCCAAGGGAACAATCACACTACACAACTCCACCTCCAAGCTAGACTCATATTTGGTACACTTATTGCCTTAGTACCTTCCAAAGTGAAAGGATAGTAAAAATCATATAACTTATCAAACTTGGTTATATATTCAGCCATAAACCTTTTTCCTTGCTCAAGTTTTAAGAATTCTGTCTCCTTTATGATCTTATAATTATCAGGGAAATATTTGGTCAGAAATCTCTTTTTAAAGTTTACACAAGTTAAGGCTTTAGTTGCTACCACCATTTGTGTAACACCCTAATTTTTAATAAATAACAAACCCAAAAACAGGGAAAAATTTTCACAAAATCAACCACTGGTCAATCGGCATAGAAAAAAAGAAAGAAGAAGGCAAGGGAAATAAAAGAGCATTCACACATATAGCAATCAGCGGAAGGAACAAGGCTGGAACCGACCTATTCGGTTCAGCGAAACACATTAGTGCCTGGGCGAAATCCATGACAACTCTGACTCGCTCGGGCGAGATCCAGGACGCTTGAGCGAGACAACTCACTCGCTCGGGCGAAGTACCATTTGCTTGGGCGATACCACGACAAAAGCCTTCCTGCAGCACACATTCGCTGGAGCGGATCCTTCATTCGCTGAAGCGAGAAGCCTCACATGGAAAATTCATCACTCGGCATCGGGACATCCATACACTCGGCAAACGACTAAGTCCACTCGGAAATTCATCCCTAAGTCCATTCGGTATTCCATAACTTAGCCTCTCAATTTATCCATACGGCCACACCTATACTCTACTCAGAAACTGAGGGTTATCCCACTCGGATTCCAGAACTCCTTCTCACTTGGAATATATCCTATTCAAACATCACTCGACATAATCCATCCTTAACACATTCGGGTCACATTACACTTCCACTATTCGGTATACATTCACATTCACTCAGAAAATCAGGTAGTTAAGTCCCACTCGGACTTATTCGAAACCTAACCACTCGGGATACCAATCCTCACTCACTCGGACTTTACATCATCCACCCGGACTACCAATACCTTACACTTAGGATCCAATCCACTATAAACCACTATTCTAACTCCTCTCTCAGAAGGGAATCACTCAAGGTTTTCGTTCGGGAAATACAAACTCTTCCTCACTCGGGATTTACTTATAATTTTCACTCGGAGTCACTCAACATGTTCACTCGGAAAAGCCACCCAGAAATCTTCACTCGGAACCACCAACTTGACATAATTTCACTCATCAACGGCCCTCGAGTCATTTAGCAACACATCCCAGTCGAAAAACGCATCGAATCAGTACGAAGCGCATACATATGAATACATGTTCTCAGAAACATAAATCTGCCCACAAATCCAATCTACCGAACCATAAACATGTAACCATATACTCGGAATACCCATTATCTTGATATTATGCATTTACCAATACTTACGATACCATACAAGTGACACCATGACTACTCAATCTTTATAAATGAATATATTTAATCGTCATTTCACATAAGAGCCGGCCAAGGCTACACGGACAGAACATAATAATGTAATACAAGTACTCAACAGTCGGAGTGCACCACACTCGGACTTGAGGTCCTATCATCATTTCTGAATCCGAGCTGTACACTGAAAAATGGTGTAGGGGTGAGCATCTTAGATATTAAATGATAGATAACGACTCAGGTTGTCCCACAATTATACAGCAATATACATATACACGCAATTATACATAGCAACGAGTAAAGTCAAGCAATATCAATCAACCAAGACACACATGGAACTCTTACTGGTCGAAACCCACCAGTATCACTCGGCCTTATGCACATATCAATCCAATAATATTAACATACAACAATCAGTGTCATAATAATACCCATGAATCAGAACACACATTGAACATTTCTCACTCAGAACCCAACAATTCTCACTCGGCTATATATGCATAACTTTCCAACAATATTAACATATGTTCACACAGCAGATTTCGATCAGTATCAACAGCACATGCACACAGAATAGTTTACTCAGTTATATACATTCATCATCTCCTTAACATCATCACACGTATAATCAAATTCCAGTCAGCATCAGCAATACATATACACAGAGTATTCACTCGGTTATACACATTCATCCTTCCATTAACATCATCACATGCATAATCAGTTCCAACAATATCAATCAGTTAATACACACAGAGTATTTCACTCGGTTATAAACATTCATCATCTCATTAACACCTTCGCATGCATAACCAATTCCAAACAATATCAACAGTTAATAGGCACATAGTATTTCACTCGGTTATAAACATTCATCATCTCATTAACACCTTCGCATGCATAACCAATTCCAAACAATATCAACAGTTAATAGGCACATAGTATTTCACTTGGTTCCGCATTCGTGTGTATCGGTTTAGACGTTGCAACGTAGGCTCCCAGCCTTTTTATACATAGCTCTCAGCTATCAAATTAGCTCCCAGCTGCTTGGCCGTTTTATAGGTACCCAACCGTTTGCCCACAGGTGACACCAACGCTCTCAGCGCCAACGGAGGTGTTCACAGGCAGCCCGAGTCCCACTCAAGGGCTACCTTGAGTCCCACTCAAGGATTTTATAGCGTCCCACGCTTTAATAACCGATGGTAGTGTCCCACACTACGTGCTCTCAGCACAAACGCATCCCATGCGCCACACGCGGATTCATCACACAACACAGAGTTCATATACACAGCCATACATGCATCTCATGCAATCGGCATCATACATCATTAGCATTCAAAGAGCACATGCATCTCATGCAATCAATGCTGGACATTAACAGAACTCAACAACACATGCATCTCATGCAGTCGGTGTTACACATTCTCAAAACTCAATAGCATATGCATCTCATGCAATCAGTACTAGGCATTAACAGTATTCCACAACACATGCATCTCATACAGTCGGCATTATACATCATCAGCGTTCAACAATACACGCATCTCATGTGACTGGTATAACACATCATCAGGACTCAAACAACATACATGCAATCGACATTAAGCAATGTCAGGACTCAGACAACATATGCAATCGGTAAGGTACATTATCAGATTCACTAAGTCATATTTTATCATATGCAGTCAGCATTTTGAACTCATAATAACTTGCAGGTCATGTAAAACACACGGTAATCATCAACATCACTTCAACACATTCCTTTCACACAATCGTTCAACATTCACGGGCCATCAACATGCAACACTCAACTTTTACTCGTCATGTAACTGGGCAGTACACACTCGCATGCAACACAACACACAATCAGAACACAGAAACAGCAAGCATCAACACTCGGAACCCGTTCATAACCCATGCATTTAAGATAGAAGATACCCCCCTACCTAGACTGAAGCTTTCAGTCAGTCAACACGACACCCAGTTTTAGAGGGACACTGAGTCACACTTAGCACATCTGCATGCAAGAGCAGGGGAGACCATTCGGGCTTCTGAGATGCCCAGCTCTCAGTTCATTCCTTGGAGTAGCTCCATCACAACGCTGTGAACACTCCAACCACCTTGAAGCTCCTCGTAGCACAGATCTCCACTGAGGCTTGGCAGCTTCGAGCAAGGAGAGGAAGTTGACGAAGGAACCGCGGGGAAGAAGACTGGTCGCATGTAGAAGGAAATGCACACCCGCACCCTCTCTGGCTCGTCGAGTCAAGAAGGAGGACTCCGATCCTCATACTACAAGAAATTAACACACTATTACTACCCAATTTAATTCAATAGGGTTTAAAAATATACCTCTATATAGGGTTCCCATATCTACCAAAGTACCAGTGACCACACCAAGGTCCCTGCATAATTTAATTCCAATATAACATCCAACATATCTCACAAAATCTCCAATACATCACAACATTACATACAATATTTATCACTTAGTTTTGCAACTATTTAGTCCTTATCAAAACTGCTCTGATACCACCTATAATGTTCCGCCTAATTATTAGATTTAAATCATGTATTTACACCCAATTTAAATTGAATTCACTCTAAATATTGTGGTAGATAGCAAAAGTTCATACCATCATATAAAAATAAGAAACATTTTTCAGCACGCTAGCTTCCTGTGCATTGCTTAGTAATTTATGTCTAATTAGAGCTAAAAGACTCTAATCAAGGTGAATCTAATAGGTACACCTCTAAAATTCAATTTTCTACAAATGTTATGAAGAGCCCGAGGGCCAGCTATGCCCTTAAGGTTGCCCAATTCATGGAAAAGTGGAACCAGTCTGTATAAAATTTCAACCTGAACACCATGTAGTATTTTGGGCATAACTTAAGCTATGGACCTTCGATTGAGGCGATTCTAGCGGTAAAACATCCATGACTCAATTCTCTACAACTTTCATGCAAGAAGTAAAAGCAAAATCCAATCTCGCTTGAGTGAGAGCCCAATTTTTTCCTTGAGTAAGAAATGCCTTACTTGAGCAAAAATTCAGCAAAATCTCCCCTCTAGGTTTCACTTGAGTGAGAATCACCCAGAAATCACCTTGAATTTTACCCTTGATTTCACTTGAGAGAGAATGGCCTCGCTTGAGCAAAAATTGTAGTAACAACACCTCAAAACCAATTTCCTCGCCCTTTAACTTGCCCGTTTCGTTTGGACTTCGATTACTCCAAAACTTCATGGGCACTATTTCCCTCATTTCGGACCTGTTGGCGCAGTCTACACTCAAAGATTCCTTAATATGAACAACTTATGCACTAAAATGCATTTAACATGGTTTCTAGCAACTCTAGGTCCTAAACTCAGCCAAATGCAATGCAATCATTCATTTCCTTATACACACTAGTCACAAATACCTCTAAGGACCTATTGGTACCCTCTAGGGATTTTAGATCCCACCAGAACTCATTCTCACCCTTCTAGTTGGTTAAAATGACCATTCTTCACAATATAATCCTACTAACGCCTAATCGTTATCCAACTTATTATACACCACACACTAACATGTCAATAACCTGTCAATATGCATACAATACACAACAACAATTGGCTCAATGCCACATAAATCACAGAACCTGTCCATATAGTATATATTCATCATCAAGGCTCAATGCCCAATCACAAAAAACATAACCTAGGGATCATTACATAATGATATTAACATTAAATACATATTTCTATCATCAACATAATCATATATGTATATATATATTAGGCAATATGACCACTACTAGGTCTTTAACTCCACATTCAATTCATTACCACCATCATGCTCCTTATTCACTAATCAACACGCACGACAAATGTCACACCCTGATTTTCTGGACCCAAATCCCAATGTAATCAAGATAAATAATTAATAAAACTGCGAGTAAATTTTTCGCGTTTAAAATAATTTCAAAACACCTCCACGATTACATCCAAACCCGAACCACAGAAAACCGAAGAGTGAGATATGAAAATTTACAAACTGGATCGCTAAGCGAAACACCCATAAGTGTATATAATTATCATCTCGGGCATTCACAATTATCAATGTCAAGTCATTAAATCTTTAATCAATTAAAACTCTCTTAAGAGGTTCATGTCTCTGTTTGGTCATCTCCATCTCAAATGCCATGTACCTATGGCTAATGCATATGTCAACTATTTAATGCATACGCAATGGATCCATTTCAATCACCCATGCGCACATGGTTTCTCAAGTGATCACCACTTATAATCAATCTCATATTGGTTTCCCGCCATGCATGGGGTACTCCCTTTTCACAACCCCACAAGGCTCTCTTCGTGATCGCTACTATGTTTCATTCCTTTCATATTGGTTTCTCGCCACGCATGGGGTACTCCCTTTATAGAATCCTGCAGGATCTTTATCATTCAGTATACTCGTGATCGCAACCACGTTCATCATTCTCAACATATGGGTGATCGCAACCACCTTCATTCATTCACATATTGGTTTCCCACCATGCATGGGGTACTCCCTCTCACATAGTCCCACAAGACTTTCATCATTGTGATCGCAATAATGCAGTAATGCATATGCCAAATCTTAACCTCATAGGGATTTCTAACCCACTCATTTAAGGGTATATTTTCCTTTTAGCATTATCATTAGTTGCATATAATTTATCATAAGGCCCCTCAAGGCACAACATTCATATTTACATAAATCCACGCATAGCAATCATAGCATATCAAGCATTATAACCTTAGTCCACATGTGGAAACCAACAAGGTATTTTAGGCCATATATTCATCAATCATCATTGCATCTCAAACATACAAGTCAATCCTTGCATTAATCATAATGGCATCACAATCATCAATAATAATAATCACTACTTATTTAAGGGTATGTTCAACAACATCCCTTTTCATTCAACATTAACATTCATCATTCAATATATATGGTATCATCCACTTTTAATCATCAACGACATTATTTCAAATCCATTGATTTATACAACTTATTGCCATTCAATTGTCCCTTATGGGTTTCATCATCATACAAGGTGTACCATATAACCACATCATTTACGTTTCATTATCAATCATCACGTCATATCATTGGTGGTGGAACATTCATGTTTTCATAACATGATTTAGGCATACACACATTTTGTCAATACCTTAGATCAACATCAAACACCACCAAAACACACCACAATTGTATACCCTTAATATAATCTCTTGTTTTTACATAATAAAAAGGGGTTTTGGATAATAATGAATGCATGATAAATTTCAACATTGATACATGAGAAAGGTTTACTTTTAGTCTCAAAATTAGGGGGACATGGCACAAATATCACCTATTAGTCCTAATTTGGCAATCATAAAATGTTGGGTTCAAAATCCTTTTAAATGTGAGTTTTACCATGTAGTGGATCCAGTGTTTTATGCCTAATGAGAGTTATAAAACTCTAATTAAGGTAAGACCAATTTTCACACCCCCGTAACATAATTATCTACAACTTTCATGAAGAAGTCAGAGGCCAAAAACGTCATTAAGATTCATAAATGAGCCAAAACTAGCAAAGGAAATACAGCAATTGTAAAAATAGCATAACAGTGGCCATAACAGGGCCATGAATCGATCCAACCCTTGCATGAAACGATTCATGCATCCTTAAAGTCTAAAAATTGACAAAATAAGGGTTGTGAATTAATTCACTCCCCTCCTGAATTGATTCATGCGCTCCAGGGCCCAAAAACAGTTTAAATCAGGTATATGAATCGATTCAACCCCTTAGTGAATTGATTCACGCGTTGGAAAATGCCAAGTCAATATGCAATCAGGTGAATGAATTGATTCACCTCCCATGGGAATCGATTCATGAGTTCCAATTTGTAAAAACAAAGGTGAATCAGGTGTTTGAATCGATTCAGGTAACAGGGGAATCGATTCGCACTTGTAGTATATCAGTTCATGACAGTAACCCAACAATAATTGTCAAAATTTCCAACTTTTACTTACCCTATCTTTTTCATATCAAATCCAATGACCACCAAATTTTAACACTAGTAAATATACCCCATTTATGACGCGTAGCCACTAGCCGCACTCAAAAATTCCTAAAAATGAGGGACTTATGCGCATAAATGTGTTTAGACCATTTCAAGGTGTTTTTGTGCAACTTAAGGGTCATTTCTCACATAGACTGATCTATTCCAATTTCTACAAGTTATAAACCATGCTTTGGTGCTATTGTGACTATCCTATGCCATCAAAACCACATAAAACTTTATTTGACCCCTTCACTTCCATGATTATGCATGAACTTGCACTTAGGGAACTATACCAAGACTTAAACCATTGAAGACACATCAATCATGTATTATCTTTCAACCTTATCATTAATACCATCACAATGGCTATCACATTCAATGACAAGTATCCACATGAAATTCTTATTTCTTAAGACATAAACTTCATCCCTTCAAGGATGGTTCACCAATAACACATCATTCCCATCAAAGGGATATTTAACCATTCATCATCATCACAGATACATATAAATCATCTCAATGACCAATAATTTACCACTCACATCATTTCATCATAACATGGCAAGGCAAGCATGAGTACTATCATATACATTATTCACTAATCATTCTACTCATGCATTTGGAATGTAAACTCCTCTCCTACCTCAAGAGAAGAACTGCAACGATTCATATGCTCTAAACGTTCCGCTCCATTGCCCAGAATACAATCTGCAAAGTACACATATATATACATACACTAAATCAATAAGCCATCATAAGGCACCATCATAAGTTTAAGTAATTGACAACATCTCCTAAAGTTCAATATCAAGTCTTAGACTTGTTAAAGCATCAATTTACATGCTTATGTTAGGTTTCGGGAATTCTTTTCCCAAAAGCATGACCCTCTACGTCTAAAATGGCCAACTATACCCAACATCAATAATATCTCATCCTTCCATCATCTAAGATGTATTTCATATTATATCAAATCATTCAAATGCCATCATTGTCACTAAGAGTTCAACATGGGCCATCTTAGCCATATATAATCCATCATCAATTAACAAATTCAATTGGCACCTATCATGGTCTAAGACCTCATCAAAACACAATCTCATTCCATTTCTTTAATCCATCACAACCATCAAGGTTTAGTGCTCAAATTCATCATTATTTATTTAAAGGTCATACTCATCTATGGTTTCCCATATTAATGATTTTCAACTATCACTATTAACCATCTACCTTCATTAATGTCATTTCTCATCATCAATAATTATTCTTCTAACATCCTTAACAATACCCATACTCTAAATATCATATATTTTCATTCCAAATTAACTTTCAATCTAATAATACATGTTTTCCCTAATTTCTTAGGACTAGGTTTCCATCAAAAGCATAACAATCATTATTAATAATCATCAACCATCATCAATGGTTATTTCCCCTCATCAACAATATTCCTTAACATCATTAAACATATATTCTAATAATATTTAACATTTCCCCCAATCTCTAGAGTTAGGGTTCCATTAAAACCCAACCATCATCTTTAACAATCATCATCTTTCACCTCCAATAATGAGATTTTCGTATACCCCATCACACCCACTTAAAATCATATACTAATCACACCCCACCTTTGGGTTTTGCATAAAAATGGCTCCCATTCCATAACCCATACATATAACACTCTCCCAATTATATGAAAATCAAAACCTAGGGCTCAAGGTCATTAAAATGGAGGGAGACATACCTTAAGCCGAGAAATCATAATGGGCTTCCAAGAGAGGGAGAGGGTGACGAAATTCAAAGAGGAAGAAGGTGAGCTTCCATCTCACATCATCTCCTTCAAGCTCCATGGGGAAAATAAAAATGGAGGGGGAAGAAAGAGACACCATCATTTTTGCTAGGTTTAGAGAGGAAGAGGAAGAGAATAAAGGAGTAGAAATATGAGAAGAGAAGAAGGAAAAGTATGTTTACCTTAAGAGAGGGAAACCTACGTGAAAATGGGAGAGGGGAAAAGAGTCGCCATTTAACATTTTTGCCTCTCTTTACTAATTTCCCTGTTTTATAATAAACAGGATCTCTGTTCAGGCTCAATACTAAATCCAAAAATTATTCCGAAGACATATTCAGATTCCCAATAATATTCCTAACAGCCCTGACCAATGGCATCTCAATCGGAGATACTTGGTCCGACACCCATATTTTAACCGGGTAAAATTTTAACTCTTAAAGCCTCAATAAATTATAAATAATCCTCATAAATCTCATTTTTATTATTTCAAAATTTTTTAGGACATTTATTAACCCATTATAATTATTTATTATTTATCCCTCTCAATTAATTATTTTCATAAATTTTGGATGTTACAATCCATCCCACCTAAAAAGAAATTTCGTCATCGCAATTTAACCTCTATATACATCACAAGGCTATACTTCAGGCCGCACACCAACAGATAGCTGGCAATTCGGGCGGGCGGCCCTAAACAGGCAAGGCTTTATCGGGCTACGGGCCACTTAAGGCTGGGCCAAAAAAGGCCCGCAAAAATTCGGGCCTTGAAATTAAAGGCCCTAGCTCGACCCTCAACGGACCACGGGCCACTCAGGGGGCCCGCTTTAAAAAAAAGTTAAAAAATAAATTCTTATAAAAAATTAAAATTCTATCAAAAAAATTAAAACTATGTTCCATTTTTTTTGTAGAGCAACTACGAACATTTGTAATATTTTTTAAAAATGTTTCATAAACATTTATCATTAAAGTTCATAACAAAAGTCTACAAAAGTCCATATTCCACATACGATGAGATGAGAAGTAGAAAGAAAGAAAGAAAAATTTCAACTAAAAGAGAAACTCCCTATAATTTTTATTTTTTTAAAATACTCAGGCCGCCCACGGCCTGCACGAGCCGACCCACACTTGGCCTATTTTTTCGTGATTTTTTAGGGTTGGGCTTTTTTTCTTGCTTATTAATTTTAAATTTTATTTTTAAGCCCTCGCACTACATTTTTCGGGTGGGTTTGGGCTGGCCCATGCGGGCTAGCTTATTTTGCTAGCTCTACCAACAGAGTTCAATGACACCATAAAATAACATCGGACTTCCCAAAGTCCACCAGGACACGATCATCATCATTCCTTTTTCTTAACACATAATCATCCATACCCAAAGCGAGTCACCACTCATCAGTTCTCAATTCATTCGATTTAACTCACACATTCATATCCAGTGCCACCAGATAGACTCAATACATTCACCATAAGCAGTTACAACCTCACTTGCTCAGTCGATAGGTTGTCGCATCTGACATACAGGAAGGCGTCCCAATCCCGTAGTGGTTACAACAAACACATGAGGTCGGTGCATAAGTGCACATTGCCACAATACCTATGGCATGTAAAGTCATATCAGAACAAGTACCTTTAATTCTCTATCACTTATAGTAATCACACTTATTCAAATGATACCGGTTCACATGATACTTAGTGACAATTCACATAAGCCCGTAACCAACATATTCATATCACCTCGTCATCACTTATAATCTGGCATAATTCACGCCATACCAATCATCAAATATTAATTAACATCACCATAAACTAGTGCATCAACCATAGATCTCTAATCATCACAGGGTAAATACCCCATCATTGGGCTTTATCCATCCCGAAGTCATGATCAAATCACCTAATAATCCTTTGCTTCGTCCACATGTTGCTGGCCATAAATCAATTCAAGCCTACATGAGTCACTAAACTCGTATGAAGTACACAACTTCGAGGTTAAAATAGGGTTTTAAATCCTATAACAAGCTTTCACATTAGGGATTCTCCTCACAGATCATAACCAAAGTCCATAAATTGGACGTACAACTCATATCATATCACATCACTATGTGATTTCTATCATCAATATAGCATTTTTCAAATTAAAAGAGAGGTAATGACATGATCAAATTCTATCTACCAACCCATAACCTCACATGTCATCTCTACATCACATCATAGTCCGTAGCTATTCTCATGATCACGGTGTCAAGGGCACATAATTTAGCCCAAAGTCATACCATAAAATCTCATCTCACATTCAATGCCAACTCATACCCCGAATTTAACATCATTATTCACCAACCATTTAGGGGTTTACATTAATTATTTGTATTCCATCACATACTGGCTCTAATCTTAACAACTTATTTCACAATTCATTTCGCTATGGCTTAACAATTCATAGGGTCTGATCACTCACTAGACTTAAAAAGTCTAAGGGTTACTTAATACCCATTATGGGATACTCCTACAACACACAACATCATTAAGCATGGCTCATCAAAACAACATAGAGCCTAGACCACCATAGGGTCTAATTCCACAAGGTTCGATCTTTCAAGATCACATCAAGTCAACCAGGGTTACCATATATAGTGGGTCAAAATTAAATCAATCACTCACTCAATTCACACATATCCAAAATCGAGACATAACCCCAATCTAATGAACATACAATTTCACATTTCGTCATTTGATTCACTTATTCATGTCCCTAATTTAGGGAGACATAACAAATCACTTGCATTATATAATACAAGGTTTTGTGTCAAAGGATATAAAATCCATCTTTCAAAATTGGCACAATTAATCATTTCAATTCATCTCTCAACGATAACATAATCAATTATTTTGTTCCATAAATACCCATATTAGGGAGTTCTTCCACTATCATTCATTCAATCAATTCTAGCATATGAACCATTCACATTCAATAAGCATACTCTGGCTAGGAGCCACAACATGATTCATACAAGAGAGACCCAACCAAATAATTCCATTTCAACATATACATGGTCTCATTATTCATGGCCTACTACCATATCAATTCACATTTAATATCTCCTATCTGTGGTCAACACATGACATAGGTCTATCATCAAATCAATTCATACTCAATATATCATATCCATGATCACACATAGCATAAATTCATCATTATATTATTTCATACTCAATGTATCAATATCAAATGCATAATATCAATGTATTTGTCATTAGAAGGAAATAGTGTAAGGAACTTGGCCGGACTTACACAAACAACCACATTTATCACATAAGAAATTCACCCACATATATTCAATCTCATGAATCATCAAGTTTGCCAATGAGCAACTATGCTCCACAAGTGCATCATACAACCTCAATGATAAAGGGGCATACTCCCATAAACATCAATCATATCTTATGAACCATAATTTCACAAAGAGTCCTTAATGAGCTACCATCATAATTCAATACTAATGATTCAAAAAGAATCGTCATTTAAGAAAGCATTGCCCTCATAGTTAATTCACAATTCCTAGACAAATAGCCATTCATAAATCCATATAAGGCAACCAATGTTTTAACATATCATCATTCTCTAGATAATTATCACTCTTAAGTCTATATAAAGCAACCATATTCCAACAATGAGAATCACACTCCAATGATCACCAAAAATATCTCATTATTGAGTAATCATGCTCCAATCATCCAGTACATGAATTTTGATGCAGAGAAACTACGCTCAGACAACAATTAACAAATTAAATTCAGAGCAAAATACGCTCTGATACCAAGTTGTCACACCCCGATTTTCTGGACCCGAATCCCGATGTAATCAAGATAAATAGTTAATAAAACTATGAGTAAATTTTTCACGTTTAAAATAATTTCAAAACACCTCTACGATTACATCCAAACTCAAACCATAGAAAACCAATGAGTGAGATATGAAAATTTACAAACTGGATCGCTAAGCGAAACACCCATAAGTGTATACAAAATATTAGAGTCTACAGTGGAAGAAGAATATGTATATAGGGCACACGCCTATTCCCATATATGAAGATATGAGAAAAGGCTCAAGCTATCATGCAATTACATAATACAAGCCTATCAGGCCATAATCTACTATGCACCTAAATCATAATCATACATCTTTAGTTGTAAGTAGCCTCTACGTGAGATATTAATCATTAAATTGGAATATGAGCTATCCAATTCCTAGCATACTTACATCCCCTATGCCTCAAATATATATGATTATACAACACTTAAATTCACTAATCACATTCCATAGTTGACATCACACATCACCAAAATACTATCATTTCAAGTATCACCATCATCAATATACATTGATATACTTACGTATTTATAATTCTCTATTTATCAACATCATTATACATAAATCAATTATTATATCATGTTTAACAAATGTTGTCGGCCAAGGAATTCCATTACCATTATTTACCTTCTTCAAGAGCTTTAATTTCAAAACCCAAACTCGTCCCATGACAAACCTGCACCACAATGCTAAAAAGGAGACAACATAGGAGAGTGAGTTATACATTCAAAATGATGAATATAATACATTATGATTATGCGTACATGCATACAACCAACATATTTGCTTTGCTATAAATCATCATTTCATCATTAAACCATCATCAAGAAATTATCTTAGGCATACAAGCCTCATTGTTCACAATTCTCAACAAGTACAAGCACAAGCACATGTACAAGCACATACACATTCACATTACCCTTTATCATCTTCGGCAATCACAATTATCCATGTTAAGTCATTAAATCTTTAATCAATTAACACTCTCTCAAGAGGTTCACAGCTCTGTTTGGTCATCTCCATCTCAAATGCCATGTACCTATGGCTAATGCATATATCAACTGTTTAATGCATATGCAATGGATCCATTTCAATCACCCACGCGCACATGGTTTCTCAAGTGATCGCAACCACTTATAATCAATCTTATATTGGTTTCACACCACGCATGGGGCACTCTTTTTTCACAACCCCGCAATGCTTTCTTCGTGATCGCAACCACGTTTCATTCATTTCACATTGGTTTCCCACACGCATGGGGTACTCCCTTCATAGAATCCCACAGGATCTTTATCATTCAGTATACTCGTGATCACAACCACGTTCATCATTCTCAATATATGGGTGATCGCAACCACCTTCATTCATTCACATATTGGTTTCTCACCACGCATGGGGTACTCCCTCTTATATAGTCCCGCAAGACTTTCATCATTGTGATCGCAACCACATATTCAATGTTATGCTATGCATGCCATGAATGCAATAATGCAGTAATGCATGTGCCAAATCTTAACCTCGCAAGGATTTCTCACCCACTCAATTAAGGGTATATTTTCCTTTTAGCATTATCATTAGTTGCATATAATTTATCATAAGGCCCCTCAAGGCACAACATTCATATTTACATAAATCCACGCATAGCAATTATAACATATCAAGCATTATAACCTTAGTCCACACATGGAAACCAACAAGGTATTTTAGGACATATATTCATCAATCATCATTGCATCTCAAACATACAAGTCAATACTTGCGTTAATCATAATGGCATCACAATCATCAATAATAATAATCACTACTTATTTAAGGGTATGTTCAACAACATCCCTTTTCATTCAACATTATCATTCATCATTCAATATATGTGGTATCATCCACTTTTAATCCTCATCGAAACTATTTCAAATCCATTGATTTATACAACTTATTACCATTCAATTGTCCCTTATGAGTTTTATTATCATACAAGGTGTACCATATAACCACATCATTTACTTTTCATTATCAATCATCACGTCATATCATTGGTGGTGGAACATTCATGTTTTCATAACATAATTTAGGCATACACACATTTTGTCAATACCTTAGATCAACATCAAACACCACCAAAACACACCACAATTGTATACCCTTAATATAATCTCTTGTTTTTACATAATAAAAAGGGGTTTTGGATAATAATGAACCCATGACAAATTTCAACATGAGAAAGGTTTACTTTTAGTCTCAAAATTAGGGGGACATGTCACAAATATCACCTATTCGTCCCAATTTGGCAATCATAAAATGTTGGGTTCAAAATCCTTTTAAATGTGAGTTTTACCATGTAGTGGATCCGGTGTTTTATGCCTAATGAGAGTTATAAAACTCTAATTAAGGTAAGACTAATTTTCACACCCCCGTAACATAATTATCTACAACTTTCATGAAGAAGTCGGAGGCCAAAAACGTCATTAAGATTCATAAACGAGCCAAAAATAGCAAAGGAAATACAGCAATTGTAAAAACAGCATAACATTGGCCATAACAGGGCCATGAATCGATTAAGCCCTTGCATGAATCGCTTCATGCATCCTTAAAGTCCAGAAATTGAAAAAATAAGGGTTGTGAATTGATTCACTCCCCTCCTGAATCGATTCATGCGCTCCAGGGCCCAAAAATAGTGCAAATCAGGTATATGAATTGATTCAACCACTTGGTGAATCGATTCATGAGTTGGAAAATGCCAAGTTAGTGTGCAATCAAGTGAATGAATTGATTCACCTCCCCTGGGAATCGATTCATGAGTTCTAATTCGCAAAAAAAAAGATGAATTAGGTGTTTGAATCGATTCAGGTAACAGGGGAATCGATTCACACCTACAGTATATCAGTTCATGACAGCAACCCAACAACAATTGTCAAATTTTCCAACTTCTACTTACCTTATCTTTTTCATATCAAATTGAATGACCACTAAATTTTGACACCAATAATATACCCCATTTATGACGTGTGGCCACTAGCCGCATGCAAAAATTCCTAAAAATGAGGGACTTATGCGCATAAATGCGTTTAGACCATTCCAAGGCGTTTTTGTGCAACTTAACGGTCATTTATCACTTAGATTGATCCATTCCAATTTCTACAAGTCATAAACCTTGCTTAGGGGCTATTGTGACTATCCTATGCCATCAAAACCATATAAAACTTCATTTGACCCCTTCACTTCCATGATTATGCATGAAAATGCACTTAGGGAACAATACCAAGACTCAAACAATTGAGGACACATCAATCATGTATTATCTTTCAACCTTATCATTAATACCATCACAATGGCTGTCATATTCAATGATAAGTATCCACAAGAAATTTTTATTTCTTAAGACATAAACTTCATCCCCTTAAGGATGGTTCACCAACAACACATCATTCCCATCAAAGGGATAGTTAACCATTCATCATCATCACATATACATATAAATCATCTCAATGACCAATAATTTACCACTCATATCATTTCATCATAACATGGCAAGGTAAGCATGAGTACTATCATATACATTAATCACTAATCACTTTACTCATACATTTGGAATGTAAAGTCTTCTCCTACCTTAAGAGAAGAACCACAACAATTCATATGCTCTGAATGTTCCGCTCCATTGCCCGAAATACAATCTACACATTACACATATATATACATACACTAAATCAATAAGCCATCATAAGGCACCATCACAAGTTTAAGTAATTGACAACATCTCCTAAAGTTTAATATCAAGTCTTAGACTTGTTAAAGCATCAATTTACATGCTTATGTTAGGTTTCGGGAATTCCTTTCCCAAAACCATGACCCTCTAAGTCTAAAATGGCCAACTATACCCAACATCAACAATATCTCATCTTTCCATCATCTAATATGCATTCCATATTATATCAATCATTCAAATGCCATCATTGTCACTTAGAGTTCAACATAGGCCATCTTAGCCATATATAATCCATCATCAATCAACAAATTCAATTAGCACCTATCATGGTCTAAGACCTTATCAAATCACAATCTCATTTCATTTCTTTAGTCCATGATAACCATCAGGGTTTAGTGCTTAAATTCATCATTATTTATTTAAAGGTCATACTCATCAATGGTTTCCCATATTAATGATTTTCAACCATCACTATTAACCATCTACCTTTATTAATGTCATTTCTCATCATCAATAATTATTCTTCTGACATCCTTAACAATACCCATACTCTAAATATCATATATTTTCATTCCAAATCAACTTTCAATCCAATATTACATGTTTTCCCTAATTTCTTAGGACTAGGTTTCCATCAAAAGCCTAACAATCATTATCAATAATCATCAACCATTATCAATGGTTATTTCCCCTCATCAACAATATTCCTTAACATCATTAAA
The DNA here is from genome assembly GCA_037962975.1 of Clitoria ternatea. NCBI lineage: Eukaryota > Viridiplantae > Streptophyta > Magnoliopsida > Fabales > Fabaceae > Clitoria > Clitoria ternatea. The sequence continues at coordinate 188,789,844 of CM075669.1, forward strand.
CATATATTCTAATAATATTTAACATTTCCCCAATCTCTAGAGTTAGGGTTCCATTAAAACCCAACCACCATCTTTAACAATCATCAACTTTCACCTCTAATAATGAGATTTTTGTATACCCCATCACACCCACTTAAAATCATATACTAATTACACCCCACCTTTGGGTTTTGCATAAAAATGGATCCCATTCCATAACCCATACATATAACACTCTCCCAATTATATGAAAATCAAAACCTAGGGCTCAAGGTCATTAAAATGGAGGGAGACATACCTTAAGCCAAGAAATCACAATGGGCTTCCAAGAGAGGGAGAGGGTGACGAAATTCAAAGAGGAAGAAGCTGAGCTTCCATCTCACATCATCTCCTTCAAGCTCCATGGGGAAAATGAAAATAGAGGCGGAAGAAAGAGACACCATCATTTTTGTTAGGTTTAGAGAGGAAGAAGAAGAGAATGAAGGAGTAGAAATATGAGAAGAGAAGAAGGAAAAGTATGTTTGCCTTAAGAGAGGGAAACCTACGTGAAAATGGGAGAGGGGAAAAGAGTTACCATTTAACATTTTAGCCTCTCATTACTAATTTCCCTGTTTTATAATAAACAGGATCTCTGTTCGGGTTCAATACTAAATCCAAAAATTATTCCAAAGACATATTCAGATTGCCAATAATATTCTTAACTGCCCTGACCAATGGCATCTCAATCGGAGATACTTGGTCTGACACCCATATTTTAATCGGGTAAAAATTTAACTTTTAAAGTCTCAATAAATTATAAATAATCATCATATCTGAATTATATTATTTCAAGAGTTCCTAGGACATTTATTAACCCATTTATAATTATTTAATATTTATCCATCTTAATTAATTATTTTCATAAATTTTGGGATGTTACAACAAAAACATGTATATATATACCTCAATATACATACACCACCCATGTAGTTAGAAATACTCTAACATAACCAACTACATAGTTATACATATACATCAACCACAAAACTTCTTGGCATTGCTTCACCGCTGAGCACCGGTGTCTGTAGTGTTCATGGTATCCCTGTCTTGAGTCACTAAAAACAAATGTAAGGGTGAGTGACTGGCTATAGAAACTAATACAAATAATCATAACATCTAATCATGTGTTGGGAAAAGTATAGTATAGTTCACAATGCATACAACCATCATCATATCATACTATTAATTTGTCATTTTACATCATCAATATAAATACCCTGATATCACCATCTATGTAACTAACACCCATTTATCATTAAGTCAGATATATTTATCTCATCATCATATCACCTAACATCAAATTCAACATCAATTTACACAACAGCACCACTGACTCTAAATTTATCATGATAACAATACAACTTTCTAGTATCTAGATACTAAAAGGATTGGCCATCAGCTGAGAGTCTTACCTGACAACCTATGAACCCTACTTGGTGCACTGAGCCCGCCTGGCTCCCCACCTCACCACTGGGTCCTACCTTACCATTGGGTAGCTCAACAGGGCCACAAACGACCACTGGAGCCAAAAGCAAGGGGTAATCTATACTGATTGACTGTCCATATCACACAACATACATATAAGCATTTATAAATAATCATCAACTCATTTAAATCAACATTTATCAACATCAGTTAACTAATTCACCGTCTCTAGTCCCCGACCATTAAAGCCATCACCCTGGGACCATCACGTTTGCAACTCAGGAATTCAACTCATCAATAATCTTATTTAAATTCTCCTTTCATCATCATATTTTGACAATTTCAATTCATCAATAACACAATACATTCTTAAACATCAATGATCATAATCAACAAGCGTATCAACATCATAAAACATCGTTATGAACATCAACCTCTTAAGTATCAACATTTACATATATACATATAAACAACTATCACCATACGTCCACAAATCCAAGGCATATCAACATCATAAAAATTATTATGAATATTATTCTTTCTAATCTCACTTGTGTCATTAGTCATACATATACATTTAGGAAATACTCATTTAAACTAACCTACCCTCTTTCGGTAATTGCCAGAATGAATTTTTTAATTATTTCCATTAATATATATGCATGGTATATTCCCCTTACCTCAACTCTGAGCCTTTGAAACTTTGAATCAACCGCTGACTTCACCAATTTTGCTAAATATCTAAAATTACAACATTTCACATGAAGCGATTAAACATCAACCTCTGGAATCATATTCTAATTTACTAAAACAACTTCAAATCACTTCCGTAAGAAATCACCTCGATGTCCTCTAACTTCCAAATTAAAACCTCACTCACCTAACGATGCTCTGATGCTTGACTCAAACCTTAACAACACCAAAACCGTATCTTGTCAGTACCATTGTCATCTGAAGGTTGCAAGGAACTTTATAACTAGTTTAAAATCTTAAAACTCAAATAACCATGCAAGGCCTAAAGAATTGAGAAGAAGAAGAATCGCCCTGAAACATGAAATTGGAGGTACCTAAACGTTGCCCTCGTTCCTGGGATTCCAAAGGTGTGTTCAATTTGAAGTTTCGATGACAAATAGGCTTCCAATTTTAAGCTTAACGCATGTTAATGGCTTCCTTTCTCTCTCTCGGCTTCTTTCACCCTTCACTTTGCAAATCTGACAATGCAATTCATGAAGGAAATGTAAATTTTTAGCACCAAGGGTAAAATGGACAATTCACCTCTTTTTTCTTTTCTTTTCAATTTCTATTCTCTTTTTCCGTTAATTTCTTATTAATAATCATAATTTATTTTTCCCTTTAATTAATTCATTCATTCCTTAATTTATAACTTTTTAACCTCAATACTTATTAATTAATTTCTACAGGACAATTTGAATTTAATTTAATTACCAGGATGTTACAATATAAACAAAACTAATTAGCTTTAGTTCATTAAATGTAAAAGTATTTCTAAAATGCTCTTATTTAAAACACACTTCATTTTTCAATGGAGACAGACTAAACTCTTTAACAAGTTCTAAAGAAGAGCATTATGGTAACAAACAAGGGTTTGAGATAGTTATTTTTTGCTTATCTATATGTTTAGTAAAATGAAAGCTGAAAAGCTATTGAAAGCGAAAAGCTGAAAACTAAAAGTTGATAAGTTAGTTGATGTATTGGAAGTGTTCAGTAAAACTAATTGTTTCAATAATTGAAAAATGTATACTGACATAAAAGGATACGCATAATTATTTAGGTAAAACTTGTTTTCATATATATACACAACTTTTAACTTTTTTGAAATATTTTAGTCAATGTCAAGATTAATAAATCCTTATGGTTTTTTTATTTTGATCCAGGGTGGTAACCAAAACTGGATGGGGTCTGGAGAATACCATGCCATGTCATTAAGGGCTGGCAGGTCATAACCGGAGTCCGAGCCCATTGATTGACCACGGATCCATCCCTCAACCCCGGGCAATTACTGACAATTTGACAACCAGTCAGAAGAGGTATGGGCAACCTGATCCTGTAGACACTGTACCTACAGTAAGTTAGGAAGATAGTCAAATCACTTTCAAAACCAAGGTAAACCCTATAAATACAACTCATTTATTACTGAAAAGGGATCTGATCTAATTTTCTCTATAAGTTACCTCTATAATCCTTAAATTACTTTGGTTACTATACTGACTTAAGCATCGGAGAATATTTTGTAGGAACCCCTCCGGCGTGGTCCTGAAACTCCAGTACGGATTGAGATATCAATTACCACCTTTACTTGAAGAGTCTTAGATTCCCACTGAACTGCGGTTTATAATACCGTACTCCACTAAGACGATGTAAAATCGAGAGCACGTGGGGTAACCCCGGTTAGAAGACGGAACTAGGAGTCCGGTCCAAATAGTCAACCTTGACCCAGATTCCAAGACAAATCATTGGCATGCCCGGTGGGACCGTGTAAATTTGTGAGTCCCGCATCAAATTGACCAAGTAATATGGAGTGCCTTAGAGGAGACGAGACTCTGGTAGGACATGTCCAGAATATGACTAGAAGCTAGTGGAGACCCCTGGGACTGAGTTAGGGGATCAAGCTGTGGTAAGAGCAGACCCCAGGGACAAAATCATAAGGTAACTACGTCAGGAGATACAGTTATTACGCAGAGAAAATCGAGGTGGAGATCAAAGGCAGGCAGAAAACCCTCATCATTAGGAAAGATCCTTGATGTATGCGTACGATGAGCAAGAGTCCACATATAGAACGGAGGAGATGAGCAGACAAAGGAGGGTTATGAACCATGGAAGAGGAGAAGAATACCAGTTTAAGATACCGTTCACCAGGAGACTAATGAGTGCCCCAATCCCCAGACATCTTCAGACCCCTCGGCCATTATCAATTGGGAAGTACACTCGAGAATCAGACCCTGGAAATCATCTGGATGCCTATGTCAATGAATCATTGTTCCTAGGTGTTGAGGAGGATGTTATATGTAGAATGTTTCCAAGAACATTGTCTGCTGAAGCTTTAGGATGGTTCAAGAGTTTTCCCAGTGGGTCAATAGACTCTTGGGACGATATGGCCCATGTATTCCTTCAACATTTTGTGGTGTCTAGAGATGTGCCGAAGACATCCTATACGTTGGCTCAAATTAGACAGGGGGCGGAAGAGAGTTTGATAGATTTTTTAAAGAAATTCTACAAAGAAGTAGCATTGGTTCCCGGGTTGACGGAAGAAATTTAGATGCATATTACAGTGAAAGCATTGCAACCACGGTCACCTTTTACATTGTCATTGGTGAAGGGACCTCCTCAGATGATGGAAGAGTTCAGAAGCAAAGCGGTGAAGTATGTGGAAAGAGAAATGCACTTGGCAGCTGCCAAGCAAAGGAACATGTGGATAGAGGTGAAGAGAGCGGATAAAAAAGAAAGTAGGATGGAAAAGGGGTGTTGGTAGGGATGCATTCCCAAGACCACGTGAAGGGAGAGGTGTGAATGTAGTGTAGTATACACCGTTGGCCATTCGACCCAGCTAAATCTTATGAGAATTCGGATGGAGAGGAATGACGGTGTACGAGGTGAGAAAACCTATTCCTATGAAGAGAGCTGGGAACCCCAATAAATATTGTGAGTTTCACGAGTAAGCAGGGCACAATACTGATGAATGCCGTCAGCTGAAGGAAGCCATCGAGATGTTGATAAGAGAAGGGAAGTTAAAGCAGTACCTGTTCAAGCAAAGGGCAAACCCAGAGCCAGAGAGGGTAATACCCTGGAAGAAGGAGGCTGGCCCGGTTGAGGAAAAAGCCTAGAGTTTGAAAAGACCTGCACTGGATAAAGGAAAGGCCATAGTCGATAATATTGATGATGATGATGAGTCCTGGATGAAACCACCTGGTTCGGGTAGGAGAGATGTTATAGACATGATTTCTGGAGGATTCGCTGGAGGGGGAGTGTCGAACTCAACAAGGAAGAACCATTTGAGGATGATAATGTCAGTACAAGCAAAAACAGAAAATAGGCCTTTCAGAGATGATGTTAAAACTCCAGCCATTATTTTCACTGACAATGACTATGGCCCGACACTTCCAGGAGGTGATGATGCGATGCTAATAGAAGCCGTGGTGGCAAACAAAATGATAAGAAGGATGTTGGTAGATCAAGGGAGTTCGTGTGATGTGATTTTCTATGAATGCTTTAAGAAAATGGGCCTCTTAGATTCTGATTTGCAACCATATACCCAGGGGCTGACTACATTCAATGGTGCCAAACAATCCACAAAAGGATATTTGGACACCAGACTAACCTTTGAAGGGGAGCCGGGGTCGAAAACCGTACGCACCTGAGTCCGGTTATTGATGTCAAGTCCCCATTCAATGGGATTATTGGACGCCCTTCTTTGAATGCTTTGGAGGCAATTGTGTCCACCCCGCACTTGTTAATAAAGTTCATCGACAAGGACAATCAAGTATATGTTCGGTGTGATCAGTAAATGGCGAAGTATTGCTATAATCTCAGTGTGTTAATGACAAAGGAAGAAGAATCAGTGAAAAGGAAGAGATTGAATGACAGTGGGAAGGTTCTGGAGTCTGTGAATTTGATAGACCTGGACCCAAGAGAGGAGTTGAGGTTGGACCCAAAAAACCCTCAAAGACCAACACCGGAATGAGGGGTGAAGAAAGTAGTGTTGGAGGATGATCCCGCCAGAGGGATGGAGATAAATGATTCTTTGGATAAAGGAATGAAGGAACGATTAATCAAGTTGTTAAGGGATTTCAAACACCGGTTTGCATGGTCAGCAACCGATATACCAGGGATCGACCCAAACTTCTGTTGTCATAAGTTGGCAGTTTATCCAGAGTCTAGAGCGGTGGCACGGAAGAAGAGAAGACTGGGTCCAGAGAAACAGCAGGCGGTGTGTGAGCAAATGGAAGAATTATTGAAAGCTGGATTTATAAGGGAAGTGCAGTATTCCTCCTGGGTCTCAAATATAGTGATGGTAAAGAAGGCTAATGGCAAATGACGGATGTGCACAGATTTTACGAATCTCAATAAGTGTTGTCCTAAAGACCCATATCCCTTACCAAGCATTGATCAAATGATTGATGATTCGTCGGGGTACCAATTCCTATCTTTTATGGATGCATACTCCGGTTATAATCAAATTATGATGTGGAAGGAAGACGAAGACAAGACGGCGTTCGTAAATGATAAAGGAGTTTTTTGCTACACCGTAATGCTATTTGGACTAAAGAACGCGGGGTCAACATACCAGAGAATGATGAACAAGGTGTTTGACGGAAAGAGGTGTATGTGGATGATATAATTACCAAGAACCGGTTGAAGGAGATCACGTTGAAGATTTAAGGAAAGTATTTCAGAGACTACAACTCTATAATATGAGGTTGAACCCCCTCAAGTGAACATTTGCAGTACCAGCTGGAAGATTCTTAGAATTTATGCTAACCCAGAGGCCCCAACACTACCATAGGAACATTGGAAGATTTTTATCGACAGATCGTTGAATAGAAAAGGATGTGGGACCGGAGTAGTCATTGAAAGTGAGGACAGAGTAAGTGTGGAGATCTCCCTTAGTTTCAATTTCAAAACATCGAATAATCAAGCTGGGTATGAGGCATGTTTGGCAGGACTCAGAGCAGCCTTGGATGTAGGGGCACAGACGACGGTGCTTTACAGTGATTCACAGTTAGTGACTTCATAAATTAATGGAAGTTATCAAGCCAAGGAACCGTTATTGCAGCAATATCTGGCGAAGGTAAAGGAGTTAGGGGAAAAATTTACAAATATAGAATTCAAACACGTCCCAAGGGAAGAGAACATAAAAGTCGATGTCTTGTCTCGGTTGGCAAGCATGAAAAAGGCGGGGGGCACAACTACAGTGATACATAGCACGTTGGCCACTCCAAGCATCTCAAATCCACTGAAGGTGTATGTCGTTCAATTCAGAGCGCATCCATTAGACTTTTAGGTCATTCCAATTATCCGATACATAGTAAGTGGACAACTTTCAGAGTGCCCAGTTAAGAGGAAGAAGCTGAAAAAAGAGCTGCCGAACTTCACGTTGGTAGATAGAGGTTTGTACAAAAGAGGATTGACAACGCCTTATCCAAGATACATAAACGAGGCCGAGGCTGATGAGGTGCTTTCTGAAGTACATGAGGGAACATGCGGCAACCACTGTGGAGGTAGAAGTTTGGCCAGGAAGGTGCTAAGGGCAGGATATTGGTGGCCCACCTTAGCCAAGGACGCAGTGGAATATGTTAAAAAATATGATGCATGCCAAAAGAATAGCAATAAGCACCACGTCCCAGCAGAAGAGCTATTTACATCCGTAGTCCCGTGGCCTTTCTATCAATGGGGCATGGACATTCTGGGACCCTTCCCTAATGCTCCAGGTGGAGTAAAATATCTAATTGTCAGAGTGGATTACTTTATGAAGTAGATTAAGACAGAAGTAGTAGTACATATTACCGCAGCAAGGACTCGAAGATTCTTTTATGAAAATATCATTACAAGGTTTAGGATACCGAGAAGAGTGATAACGGATAATGGGACTCAGTTTACAGACTCCAAGTTCAAAGGACTACTTAAAGGACTGCAGATTAAACAAGTGTTTTCATCAGTCGAACACCCTCAGACTAATGGGTAAGCCAAAGTTACAAACAGAGAAATCTTAAAAGGGCTGAGGAAACGACTAGGGGAAGCAAAAGGAGAATGGGCCAACCAACTGTGTCATGTTCTATGGGCACACCAGACGACCCCATATTCGTCTACTGGTGAAGCCCCATTCCGGTTGCTCTACGGAGTAGATGCAGTAATTCCGGTTGAAATAAACTTAATCTCTCCAAGGGTTCAACAATTTGATGAGGTAGACAATGACCAAAGATTGAAAAATGAACTAGATTTGTTAACCGAGGTTAGAGAAGCCACTTTTGTCTGGGATTAACTGTTAAAGCCAAAGCCGTGTTTTGATACAACGTGAAAGTCCAACAAAGAAGATTTAATGTGGGCGACCTTGTCCTAAGGAAAGCATCAGTTGGAAATTGGTTTACACACCAAGGAAAATTGGCACCTACATGGGAAGGGCCATACCGGGTGAACGAGGTCACACAAGGAGAAGCTTATTTGCTAGAAACATTAGAAGGCGAGGTGTTCAAGAACAAATGGAATATAAAGAATTTACGTGTATATTACAGCTAACCGGCACCATAAGTCATGCACTCTTTTTCCCTACCCAAGGTTTTTCTCACAGGGTTTACTTGGGAGGTTTTTAATGAGGTATACAGCTGGGGTGCTATTTGTTTAATAAAGAGTATTATTGTGTGGATAATATTGTTTCGATGAATTCCTCCAAGAGACTAAAACCCAAAGTGGTCTAAGGACCCCAAAGTGGTTAAGTTATTAAAACCCCAGAGTGGTCCAAGGACCCCATAGTGGTTAAGTTATTAAAACCCCAGAGTGGTCTAAGGACCCCAGAGTGGTCTAAGGACCCCAGAGTGGTTAAGTTATTAAAACCCCAGAGTGGTCTAAGGACCCCAGAGTGGTTAAGTTATTAAAACCCCGGAGTGGTCTAAGGACCCCAGAGTGGTTAAGTTATTAAAACCCCGGAGTAGTCTAAGGACCCCAGAATGGTTAAGTTATTAAAACCCTGGAGTGGTCCAAGGACCCCAGAGCGGTATAATTAAAACCCATGGTCCGAGGACCCCAGAATGGTTGTTATTATTTCAAGTATGAAGAGGGAATTATGCGAAATAGAGACGATATAGATAAAAGTACTACTGTCATTAACAAAAAGGTACTACGGCCAAGACTATCAGGATTCAAAAATGGCGGAGCTCATCCCGTCTACAAAGCAAAATCTAATTACAAAAGAAATTAGACAGAGCTCATCCCGCCTATAGAGCAAAAAGAAATCAAGGGTTAACTGGATCCTCCCCTTCACCCTCGGACCCAACACCAACATCGTCCGTAGTGGAGTCAAGACCATCATCCTCCCCTGCAGCCAAGGGACGAAGCTTGAAGGGAACATCGGTAGGAGAGAAGGATTCACCACCCATCTCGGTTACCAATTCACCATTCCAGAATCGGTTGAAAAAACTAATCCCGTTCAGGTTCAGAGGTGAATCCCAGTTCCGGTGGATGACCTGGCAGACCACATGACTAAAAGAGTCCATGGCGGCATAAGCAAACTGTAACATATCCTCTTGGTACTTATTCTGCTCATTTGTGACCGCCGTGGACAATTCTTCATTTTTCTTATGAAGATCGGTCACTTAGTCCTCCAGGTCGGCCACCTTCTTCTGTAGCTTCTCCTCCTCCTTCCTCCAACCTTCCTCGGACTGCTGATAAGCCTGGTTAGACTCATTGAGGGACTTAATCCCCTAGTGAGCCTGACTACAGTCTTCGGAAAGTTGGGAGTTCTTGTCCTTTAGACGGTCCACTTCTAGCTTTGGACCATCGGTTGCGGCAAAGTAAATGACGGAGAGAGTCTTGATGTTGTACCATATCATTTTCTCCAAGGCGAATGAGACGTCATCCTTCTCCAACCCTAACTTGAGACGGTAGGGGAGCTCGAAGTCTGAGTTGGGGGGAAGGGTCCTTGTAAAAAGATCCTCCAGAGCTTCCATGCCGGAACGAGGAGGGGGAGGAACGTCACCTTCAACCGGGGTCTCAGTGGCAACCACTTTGCCTTTGTCCAGTGTGCGAGGGGCGGGGTTCACCTTTGCCTTTTTGGAGGCCCCGACAGATTGCCCTTTCTTCTTCCGCTTGCCGGAGGCATCCTCTAAGTCAATTACCCCATCGGGAGTAGGAAGCCTGGAAGATCTCTGCATCTTCGGGGTGACATTATTTTCTGCAGTGGTGTCTACTACGGATCCCTCCATTAACTTGTGGAGGTTCTCCAGGGTAACGACACTCATGTTCCCTAAAAAATAAAAGCAGTAGTTAAAACAACCATAGTAAAAGTAATAAATAAATACATAAATAATAAAGGAATGGGTGTCTACCCAGGAGATTAAGGTAATCGTCCCATGTCTCAGCTGAGCCAAGAAGAGAACGGTACTTAATGGGGGCACCCTGGGAGATGTTGTGAAGGGTGTCAACCACAACCTTCGCAGACTCCGAGAGGGAGGACTTTTCAACAGCAGAGGCCGAACTCTCTAGCAGATTATGCTTATGAGTCTAACTGGTGTGAATCCTGAATCGGCCTTCTTCATCCTTCTAGAATGGCTGCTCTATACCTTTAACGAAGAGCTTAAGGTAGGAGTTCTTGAAGGAGCCTCCGGTGATCTTGTAGGATTCAGCGAAGGCTTCGAAATTGACGATGTCACTTTGACACCGTAAATTAACGAATCCCATCCCGGTTCCACCTCGACGCATCACTCAGGTATATCAGAAGAAGATGGCGACGGTGGGGGTAAAGCCTAAGTGCTTACCCAAAACTTCCAAAGAGAGGATGAGGGCCCCGCTATTAGGGTGAAGCTGACTGGGGGTGATGTCCAGAAACCGCAGTACCCCTATTTCAAATTTATTCAAGGGGAACCGAACTCCCACCTTACTGATAGTGTAATCATGGAAGTAGATGAAGCAGTCCCTCGGAATATGATAGATCCGCTCTGTGATGGTAGGGGTAAAAAGGGTGAAAGAATTGGTGTACTTCTTGGCGCGCTAGTGATACTCCAGCTCCAGTTCCACTCCGTCCGTGGGTTGAGCAAGCAGCTATAAATTGGAAGAATTTCCTGGGAAACCCAGAAATAAGGGTCTTCGGCTTTCTGAGCCAGCCAATTTACTTTGTCCGCTATCATGAAGGTATCGTCGGGGTCATTTCGTAAGGTTGATGATCTAGAGGCATCCATCATCACTACGTGCGCTAAAAAAGGTACACGCGAGTAAAAGTCAGTATCATTAGCGTAGTAATGTACTACACTAGAATTATCACTCTGGTCCGGAGACACAGGAGGAAGGGGTGAGTAAGGAATCTGAACCCTGGAAGAGGAAGACTCCGCCCGGGAAGTTGAACCCAAGTTAATTAGAGTCATCCATCTACGGATGTCCATTTGAGTGAGCTGAGGTCCATGACGAGGAACCTCAGGTAGCCAAGAAATCAAAGGATTTAAAACAATTTCACATGAGGAATCTTGTTCCTGGCCATGGTTAGAAGAAAAGGAAGACATGGTAAAAAAGAAGAATCTTGAAGGCTACCTATGGGGATAATACGAGTGGTTCTTCTAGTACGAGCCAGGACAAGGTGAGAGCAAAAGTAGAGGGCGGTCAAACAGAGTTTTGGCAAAGAAAAAATGAAGCAAAGCAGCAGGGACATTTTCCTTTTATAGGGAGAAAAAGAATGTGGGCCGAAGTTCAACCGTCGCAGCCCATGGACGAAGTGGGAGACGAAACGTCACGGCCCAAAAGGGGCGCGTCGTTTCGCCTAGGCTAATGACATTTCAGAGCGTGTGGAATGTACGACCAACCATGAGATGACACGTCAGTGGTCCACGTGGTGTGGCAACTTTTATAGGTGAGATACATTAAATGCTTCACCTAACCAGAAGTATATATGACACCGGTCATATTTGGCATACCGGTAGCTGCACCCTGACAAAAATTTTTAGTTGTACTACGGATAGTTCATCTTTTATAGCAACACTACAAAAATAAACTAAGGAGCAAATGATTCGAGGTGGTAACCAAAACTGGATGGGGTCTGGAGAATACCATGCCACGTCATTAAGGGCTGGCAGGTCATAATCGGAGTCCGAGCCCATTGATTGACCACGGATCCATCCCTCAACCCCGGGCAATTATTGACAATCTGACAGCCAGTCAGAAGAGGTATGGGCAACCTGATCCTGCAGACACTATACCTATAGTAAGTTAGGAAGATAGTCAAATCACTTTCGAAACCAAGGTAAACCCAATAAATACAACTCATTTATTACTGAAAAGGGATCTGATCTAATTTTCTTCGTAAGTTACCTCTGTAATCCTTAAATTACTTTAGTTACCATACTGACTTAAGCATAGGAGAATATTCTGCAGGAACCCCTCTGGCGTGGTCCTGAAACTCCAGTACGGATTGAGATATCAATTACCACCTTTACTTGAAGATCCTTAGATTCCCACTGAACTGAGGTTTATAATACCGTACTCCACTCGACGGTGTAAAATCGAGAGCATGTGAGGTAACCCCGGTTAGAAGACGGAACTAGGAGTCCGGTCCAAACAGTCAACCTTGACCCCGGATTCTAGGACAGATCATATTTCTTTATTAAAAAATTCATGAAATATATAAATAAAAAAAGACAAGTTCAAATATGATAATTCATATAAGTATTCTTCATAGAAGCTAGTTTTGTATATCAATAAAGTTTTGATAAAATAAATATTTATAATAATAATGAATAGTGTAAATATCAAAGAGCATTCCATAATAAATAAAGATTTAATATTTCAAAAATAAAATAAAAGTAGTAGTAGGAATTATTAAAAATATGTAGGGATAATAAAGTAAAAAAGGATTTCAACTAATAGTTGAAATTGAAAAACATGGTTTGAAGTAATGTTCCTAAAATCATTACTAGCTAACTGAAAAGTGGCATTTCAACTATCCACCCAAACACTTCTAATTTACACTTTATGATATTTTAGCTATTGGTTTCAGTTTTTAGCTAGTTAAAATGCCTTACCAAATAGACACTAAGAGTCCATTTGGTAAAACTAACGGATAAACTAGTTGAAAAGCTAACTTAAAGTTAATAAGTTAGCTGAAAGCTTAAAGCTAAAAAACTGAAAGCTGATAAGCTAGTAAATTAAAATATGTTTGGTAAAATTACACTACTAGAAAACTTTAAAGCGGCCCCCAAATTAGCCAGTAAAAATATGTCATCGTCGTTAGCCATTGAATTTTCCACCACTTCTTCTGAGCGACCAAATATTTTTATTTTGTATATGATTAGTGACAAAATTTAGCTACGGAATTGGATATTCTCACACCCTAGTCCTAAGCACTTTTAATCCAAAAGTAAGAAATGAAAACTCCTTCTCTAAAAGCTTGAGCAACAATTACAACTTGAAGATTAGGAGTCTAATAAGAACTTAAGTGAGCAAAAACAAATGAATTAGTTTTCCTCACTTAGAAAGTGATTTTTCTTTGATAGGGAATTGAATTTGATCCGGGGTGGTTATAGTACTGGAAGAGGTCCGAATGCATTACACCACGTCACTAATAAGAACTGGCAAGTTACGACCGGAGTCCAATCCATATGTTAACTATGGATCTTCCCCTTTAACCCCGGTCAATAACTGACAATCTGACAGCCAGTCAGAAAAGGTATGGGCAACCTGACCCTGCAGACACTGTACCTACAGTAAGTTAGGAAGCTAGTCAAACCACTTCCAAAACTAAGGTAAACACTATAAACACAACTCATTTATTACTAAGGAGATCTGATCTAATTCCCGTAAGTTACCTCCGTAACCTTTAATTACCTCTGTTAGCATACTGAATTAAGCATCGGAGAATATTCTGCAGGTATCCCTTCGGTGTGGTCCTGAAGCACCAATACAGATTACGACATCAATTACCACCTTTACTCGAAGAACCTCGAATTCCCACTAAACTGAGGTATATAATACCGTACTCCACTAAGACGGTGTAAAATTGAGAGCACGTGAGGTAACTCTGGTTAGGAAACTGAACTAGGATTCCCGTCAAGATAGTCAACTCTGACCCCGGATTCCCGAACAGATCATTGGCACGCCCGGTGGGACCGTATAAATTTATGAGTCCCGCATCAAATTGACCAAATAATATGGAGCGCCCTAGAGGAAATGAAACCCCGGAAGGACATGTCCATAATGTGACGAGAAGCTTGAATTTCAATGAAGGAATAGTGGAGACCCCTGGGACGGAGTTGAGAGATCAAGTTGTAGTGAGAGCAGACCCCAGGGATGAAGTCATAAGGCAACTGCGCCAAGAAATACAATTGCGAAGGGAAAACCAAGGTGGAGATCAGAGGCAGCCAGAAATCCCTCACCATCAGGAGAGATCCTTGACATATGCATACGATGAGCAAGAGTCCACACATAGGACGGAGGAGATGAGTAGCCAGAGGAGGATGATGAACCATGGTAGAGGAGGAGAATATCGGTTTAAAATACCATTCACCAGAAGACTAATGAGTGCCCCAATCCCCAGACATCTTCAAACCCCTCAACCATTATCAATTGGGAAGTACACTAGAGAGTCAGACCCTTGAAGTCATCTAGATGCCTACGTCAATGAATCGTTGTTCCTAGGTGCTGGGGAGGATGTTATGTGTAGAATGTTCCCAAGGACATTATCTGCTGAAGCTTTGGGATGGTTTAAGAGTTTGCCCAGTGGGTCAATAGATTCCTGGGATAATACGGCCCATGTGTTCCTTCAACATTTTATGGTGTCTAGAGATGTGCCAAAGACATCCCACACGTTGGCTCAGATTAGACAAGGGGCGGAAGAAAGTTTGAAAGATATTTTAAAGAGATTCTATAAAGAAGCAGCATTGGTTCCAGGGCTGACGGAAGAAATTCAGATACACATTACGGTAGAAGCATTACAACCACGGTCACCTTTTGCATTATCTTTGGCAAAGGGACCACCTCAGACGATGGAAGAATTCAGAAGCAAAGTGGTGAAGTATGTGGGAAGAGAAATGCACTTGGAAGCTACCAAGCAAAGGAGCATGGAGATGAAGGTGAAGAGAACGGATAAAAAAGAAGGTAGGACGGAAAGAAAGGGAGCTGGTAGGGATGTATTCCCAAGACCACGAGAAGGGAGAGGTGTGAATGCGGTATAGTATACACCATTGACTGTTTGACCCAGCCAAATCTTATGAGAGGCTGGATTGAGAGGAATGACGGTATACGGGGTGAGAAGACCCATTCCTTTGAAGAGAGCTGGAAACCCCAATAAATATTGTGAGTTTCACGAGCAAGCAGGGTATAATACTGATGAATGCCGTCAGCTGAAGGAAGCCATTGAGATGTTAATAAGAGAAGGAAAGCTAAAGCAGTACCTGTTCAAGCAAAAGGCAAACCCAGAAAAGGCCTGCGTTGGATAAAGGAAAAGTCGTAGTCGACAATATTGATGATGATGACGAGTCCTGGATGAAACCACCTGGTTTGGGTAGAAGAGATGTTATAGACATGACTATTGGAGGATTTGCTGGAGGAAGAGTATCGAACTCAGCAAGGAAGAACCATTTGAGGATGATGATATCGGTACAGACAAAAGCAAACAATAGGCCTTTCAGGGACGGTGTTAAAACTCTGGCCATTATTTTCACTGACGATGACTACAGCTCGACAGTGCTAGGAGGTGATGACGCGGTGGTAATAGAAGCCGTGGTGGCAAACAAAATGATAAGAAGGATGTTGGTAGATCAAGGGAGTTCGTGTGATGTGATTTTCTACGAATGCTTTAAGAAAATGGGCCTCTCAGATTCTGATCTGCAACCGTACACCCAGGAGCTGACTGCATTCAATGGTGCCAAACAATCCACTAAAGGATTCTGGACACCAGATTAACATTTGAAGGAGAGCCGGGGTTGAAAACGATGCGCACTAGAGTCCTGGTTATTGATGTCAAGTCCCCGTTTAACAGGATTATTCGATGCCCTTCTTTAAATTCTCTGGAAGTAGTTGTGTCCACCCCGCACCTATTAATAAAGTTCATCGACAAGGACAATCAAGTATCCTTTGTTCAGGGTGATCAGCAAATGGCGAGGTACTGCTATAACCACAGTGTGTTAATGACCAAGGCAGAAGAATCAGTGAAAAGGAAGAGCTTGAATAATGGTGGACCAGTACCGGAGTCTGTAAATTTGATAGACCTGGATCCAAGAGAGGAGTTGAGGTTAGACCCAGAAAACCCCAAGAGGCCAACACCGGAGGAAGGAGTGAAGAAAATAATGTTAGAAGATGACCTTGCCAGAGGAACAGAGATTAATGACTTTTTAGAGCAAGGAATGGAGGAACGATTGACCAAGCTGTTAAGAGAGTTCAAACACCTGTTTCCATGGACAGCAGCCGATATGCCAAGAATTGACCCAAATTTCTGCTGTCATAAATTGGCAGTTTACCCAGAATCCAGAGTGGTGGCTCAGAAAAAGAGAAGGCTAGGACCGGAGAAGTAGCAGACGGCATGTGAACAGACTGAGGAACTGTTGAAAGCAGGATTCATAAAGGAGGTTCAATATTCTTCCTGGGTCTCAAATGTGGTGATGGTAAAAAAGTCCAATGGCAAATGGCGGATGTGCACGGATTTTACCAATTTGAACAAGTGTTGCCTAAAAGATCCCTACCCCTTACCAAGTATTGATCAAATGGTTGACGATTCGTCAGGCTACCAGTTCTTATCTTTTATGGACGCCTACTTTGGGTATAATCAAATTCTGATATGGAAGGAAGACGAAGATAAGACGGCGTTCGTGAATGATAAAGGAGTCTTCTGTTACACCGTGATGCTAGAGAATGATGAACAAGGTGTTTGACGGAATGAGGTCAAAAATGGTCGAGGTGTATGTGGATGATATAATTACCAAGACACCAGTTGAAGGAGATCATGTTGAAGATTTGAGGAAAGTATTTCAAAGACTACAGCTCTATAATATGAGGTTGAACCCCCTCAAGTGAACATATGCAGTACCAGCTGG
Source organism: Clitoria ternatea (assembly GCA_037962975.1). Classification (NCBI taxonomy): domain Eukaryota; kingdom Viridiplantae; phylum Streptophyta; class Magnoliopsida; order Fabales; family Fabaceae; genus Clitoria; species Clitoria ternatea. The sequence goes on from CM075669.1 coordinate 188,807,027, forward strand.
AAGATTCTTAGAATTTATGCTAACCCAGAGGGGTATAGAAGCTAATCCGGACAAATACAAGGCAATGAGGGAACTTCGAAGTCTAACTAATGTGAGGGAGGTGTAATCGTTAAATGGAAAGGTGGCAGCCTTATCCCGGTTCATGCCAAAGATGACACACCGGTCACTACCCCTCTACAAGGCGTTGAAGAAGAATAAAGATTTTCATTGGGGAGAAGAGCAGGAAAAAGCATTTCAAGAGCTGAAGGAGGTTCTGGAAAATCCACCGGTGTTGACGAAGCCTAACCCTGGAGAGAAACTATTCATTTACCTGTCCGTATCTGATGAAGCAATTGGAGCCACACTTTTGAAGGAGACCATTAAGGGTCAGAGGCCAGTATATTTTGTGGGAAAAGTGTTGCAAGGGGCAGAAGGCCGGTATCAGAAGCTAGAAAAGGCAGCTTTAGCTTTAGTTTGGACGTCCCAGTGTCTAAGACAGTATTTTTATGCACACCCAGTAACGGTTCAGACGGATCTTCCTTTGAGAGCGGTGTTTCATAAACCGGATTTAGCAGGAAGAATGACTAAGTGGGCGATAGAGCTATCAGAGTTTGACATCTCGTATAAACCATGAACAACCATAAAAGCCCAAGTTTTGGCAGATTTTGTGACAGAATTAACTGGAGAGGCCCCAATACTACCACGGGAACATTAGAAGATTTTTGTCGACGGATCGTCGAATGGAAAAGGATGTGAGGCCAGAGTAGTAGTTGAAAGTGAGGACGGAGTGAGTGTGGAGATCTCCCTCAGATTCAATTTCAAAATATCGAATAATCAAGCTAAGTATGAGGCGTGTTTGGCGGTGCTTTACAGCGATTCACAGTTAGTGACTTCGCAAATTAATTAAAATTATCAAGTAAAGGAACCGTTGTTGTAGCAATATCTGGCAAAGGTAAAGGAGTTAGGAGAAAAATTCACAAATATAGAATTCAAGCATGTCCCAAGGGAAGAGAATATAAGAGTTGATCTCTTGTCTCGAGTGGCAAGCACGAAAAAGGCGGGGTGTACAACTGCAGTGATACAGAGCATGTTGGCCGCTCTAAGCATTTTGAGTCCACTGAAGGTGTATGTCGTTCAGTTCAAAGCGTATCCAGAAGACTCTTGGGTCATTCTGATTATCCGATACACAGTAAGTGGACAACTGCCGGAGTGCCCAGTTAAGAGGAAGAAGTTGAAAAAAGAGCTACCGAACTTCACGTTGGTAGATGTGGGTTTGTACAGAAGAGGATTGACAATGCCTTATCTGAGGTGCATAAATGAGGCTGATACGGATGAACTACTTTCTGAAGTACACGAAGGGACATGCGGCAACCACTGCGGGGGCAGAAGTTTGGCTAGGAAGGTGCTGAGGGTAGGATATTGGTGGCCTACTTTAGCCAAGGACGCGGTGGAGTACGTTAAGAAATGTGATGCATGTCAAAAGAATAGCAACGAGCATCATGTCCCAGTTAAAGGGTTGTTCACATCCGCAGTCCCATGGCCTTTCTACCAATAAGGCATGGACATTTTGGGACCGTTTCCTAAAGCACCAGGCGGAGTTAAATACTTAATTGTGGTGGTGGATTATTTTACGAAGTGGATTGAGGCAGAAGCAGTGGTGCACATTACCGCAGCACAAACGCGGAGATTCTTCTATGAAAATGTCATTATAAGGTTCAGGATACCGGGAAGGGTGATAACGGACAACGGGACGCAGTTCACAGATTCCAAGTTCAAAGGTCTACTTGAAGGACTGCTGTGACACCCCGGAAAAAGGGGGTAAATTTTTCATGATTTAAAATTTATTTATAAGTAGTGTGAATGGGATATGAGACATTAAGTGACTTCCCTGGACCTTTCAATAACCTATCTCATATATGAAGATATGAGTAGGTATCAGAGTGCACAAGAAATACTCAAGCAGTACCATTATAATTTCCAGCTAATATAATCGATTAATTCATATGCTAATCAACTGCCCTAATCGATTACAGGACAGAGGTTAGTCGATTACAGAGCTCCTGGAAATGGTACAATGAATCAGGTGTTATACCTAATCGATTACGAGACTTGGATCAATCGATTACATTGGTTCTGTTGGGTCCATAATCGATTACGACTCTGAACATAATCGATTACATTGGTTCTGGAAAGTTCATAATCGATTACGACCTCTAGTGTAATCGATTACATAGCTGCGTACAAACCTGTAATCGATTAAGCTAATCGATTTCCTTGAAAACAGAAACCTTGTAATCGATTAACCCCATGGGCTAATCGATTACACCCTATCAGTATGCAGAAATTATACAGATTTTTCTAGAGAAGTGAACTTCTCAACTACCAAAATCCATGCAAATGATATCGGAATGCCACCAAATTTTAACACAAGCTAAAACATATTATTTGTGATCTGTGGCTACCGTCCGCACTCAAAAATTCCTAGAAATGAGTAAATTATGCGCATGATTGCGTTTATCTTATTTTAAGGCATTTTGAGGCAAACAAAGGGTCTACTTTCTACAAAATTGAACCATTTCCTTCCCCACAGGTTATAATTGACATATTTAAGTCATTGCATTCCTCACAACACATTAGAACCTCATACATCACAAATTGACCATGCTAGTTCCTAACTTATGCATAAAACAACCATACCAAAACTTCACACATACATCATATAAGATTGAAATTCAAATTGGATGAGATTCAAACATCATAGGTAGTATTACACATTACCAAAGGTCATTAATGAAAATGAGCCATACACACAAGGTCTCATTTTCCTACATGACCCCCAAAATCATCATTCATCATATCAAGTTACAAAATTGGGTATATATATACACCTTATACCATACGAAACAACAATATGCCGGCCAAGGCTCATCCACTTCCATTCCATATTTACCTTCACCAAAACTCGGCCTCCAAAAGAGTAGGATTTACACCACACCTACATCAAACTTAAAATGGCAACCAGGAGGTGAGTAACATAATCCAAATGAATCAAAGTCATACGTTATGATGATACCAATACATACTCACATATGATACATTTCACAAAAAACATGATAGTTATATTCACATGCTATACCATTCATAGCAACATATTACATATCCGAGAAATACAACCACAACACACATAATTAAATCATTGGTATTCTTAATAGCATCATCATACATACAATGTTAGTATCTCATTTCTTTCCTCTTTGTATCTCAATCATCCATTGCCATCACAGGCTTCCAATTAGGCATATCTTCGGCTATATGTAAATGCTCTTAAAGTTAATGCATATGCACAAAGGAATTATTATCAAATGCGGATCCGACTGTGGGAAAACAACATCAAATCAATTGTGGGACAAGCATAGGTGTGCTACTATGCCCCTACTACAGTAGAAAAATATGTACACTTATATCTTAATTCATGCATGCTCAACAACATATTTTACTGGTACCAAACCGCTCTCGCCCATCTGTAGCACTAGTCACCCTGTGACTTGCGGATCAACATTGTGGCCTTACTTGCCACAAGTGCTACGGTCCCCTCCCGAACACACATCGAGAGAGCCGTGCCCCGTCAGACACCGAGGTAACTCGCTCACCATAGAGCCGACCCCCCACTGGGCTCGCCATATAGGGTGCCTCATCACCAAACTATCAACAGCTTCATGATTCCCAGAATCACTAGGGAAATACAACAATATACCCGTGCACTGGGTCACCCTCCCACTGGGCCCGCCTAGTGGAATCCCTAACATTCCATATAGACAGCAATGATATGCCATGGATGCAAATGCCAATCAATGCATTCTCACTTTGTGCATCCTATCATGCCACTCCACAATCAACCATTCACCACTACCACTTAGTGGATTTCAACATTCCCAATATCCTCAATCACTACCAACCCTCGTTGGACTTATACACACAATAGTTAGTGGCAATCACACTTATCCATTCATACATACACATTTGGGATATTTTATATCATTGATTTCAATTCAAAACATGGTCTCACACCATCATGACAAATTTTATCAACATAATATCACATTCACCATCCCAAACACATGCCATATAACATCAACCATTCTAAATGTACACCAATCACAAAATCATAACATCATCCATTCAAGCAATCACCAAACACAACCAAATATACATATTTTCACATCCTCAATAGATGAAATCATGTATTTTGAATAGTTAGCCCCTCGTACCTCAAGAGAAGTAGCAGTCAACGCGGTCCGATGGTCCCGCCTCGTCAATGGGGTTATTTCCTACATTTCAATATATCACACAATCAATTTTCTATTCAAACTACCAAGATTCAAGTGCATATTCATTTACTTGGTGTTTATATCACTTTAAATTCTCAAACCATATTTATTTCATTAATTCCACCACAACCACCATGGGTTAGGTGCCTACATTTATTATTATGCATTTTTGATATCAAACCCATTAATGGGTTCCCACATTAATGGTTTCCAACAACCATTAAGCTTCATTAATGGCCATTCATCATTTATAGCCTTATTTTTCCTCATCAATAATATTTACTTAACACCATAAATGCTTCTCCACCCTTATTTAACATTTCCCCCAAACCGTAGGGTTAGGGTTTCTCTAAAACCCAACAACCATCATCAATGTCCATCATCTTCCACCACATTAAATGTGATTTTCATGTACCCCATCATGCCCTTATAAAACTCATATTAATCACACCCCACCTTAGGGTTTCTCATCTTAAATGCCTCCCCTTCCTAACAATATGCATTAAATGCTCTCTTAACTACCAAAACCCATAACTAGTGGTTCATGCTCTTGAGAAATGACAAGAGTCTTAGCTTAAGAGAACAAATGAGGGAGTTTCCTAAGGGAAGGAAGAACCACACGAAGATGGGGAGAGGGAGAGTGAGAGACTCCAAGCTCCAAGCTCTCCTTCAAGAACGAAAATGGAAGGAGAAGAGGGCTACCACCTTTTTGCTAGGGTTTTTGAAGAGAAGCGTAGAAGAAATAGAAATGGAAAAGAGATAGAGAGGAAGTAGAAGAGGCAAGGTGTTTTCCAAAATAGAGAATAGAAGATGACGGGAAAAGAATAGAGAAATGGGCCATTTTGGCTTTATTTTTAATCTCTCATTAAAGATCCATCATTTTATGACAAACAGGATCTCCGTTTGGGCTCAATACTTATTCTAAAAATTATTCCAAATATATATTCGGATTCCCAATAACATCCTTAACAGCCCTGACCAATATCACCCCAATCGGAGATACTTGGTTAGACACCCATATTTTAATCGGGTCAGTTTTAAGCTTATTCGGTCCCAATAAATTACTAACAGTCCCCAAAAATCTTAATTTAATTATTTCCAATATTTTGGGATATTAAATAACCTAAATATAATTATTTAATACTTATCTCCTTAATTAATCCTTTACTTTAAAATTTAGGGTGTTCCAATCAGGTTAAGCCAGTGTTTTCATCAGTCGAACACCCCCAAACTAATGGACAAGTCGAAGTCGCAAACAGAGAAATCTTAAAAGGACTGAAGAAACGATTGGGTGAAGCGAAGGAAGAATGGGCCAACCAGCTGTGTCATGTTCTATGGGCATACCAGACCACCCCACACTCGTCTACTGGTGAAGCCCTATTCCGGTTAGTCTACGAAGTAGATGCAGTGATTCCAGTTGAAATAAACTTAATCTCCCTAAGGGTCCAGCAATTTGATGAGGTAGTTAACGATCAAAGGTTGAAAAATGAATTAGATTTGCTAATCGAAGTTAGAGAAGCCGCCTTTGTCCAAGATCAAGCTGTTAAAGCCAAAGCCGCATTCTGATACAATGTGAAAGTCCAACAAAGAAGATTTAAATGTGGGTGACCTCGTCTTAAGGAAAGCATCAATTGGAAATCAGTTTGCACACCAAGGGAAATTGGCACCGACATGGGAAGGGCCATACCGGGTGAATGAGGTCACACCAGGAGGAGCTTATTTGCTAGAAACATTAGAGGGTGAGGTGTTCAAAAACAAATGGAATGTAAAGAATTTACGTGTGTATTATAGCTAACCGGCACCATAAGTCATGCACTCTTTTTCCCTACCCAAGGTTTTTCCCACAGGGTTTACTCGGGAGGTTTTTAATGAGGTATGCAGCCGGGGTGTTATTTGTTTAATAAAAAGTATTGTTGTGTGGAAGATATTGTTTCGGCGGACTTCTCCAACAAATCTTAACCCCAAAGCGGTCTAAGGACCCCAAAGTGGTTAAGCTTATTAAAACGCCGGAGTGGTCTAAGGACCCCAGAGTGGTTAAGCTTATTAAAACCCCGGAGTGGTCTAAGGACCCCATAGTGGTTTTTTATTAAAACCCCAGAGTGGTCTATGGACCCCAGAGTGGCTATTAAATTATGAAGTAATCTCAGGATTCTGGAGTAATTCAAGTACGAAGTAATAAAGTATGAAAATTATGCAACCTTAGTTATGAACCGAAAAATCAAAAAAGAGACGATATGTGTGAAGTACTGTTGTCATTAACAAAAAAGGCACTACGGCTAAGACAATAAAAATTCAAAAATGACAGAGCTTATCCCGCCTACAAAGCAAAATATTGACAAATTACAAAAGAAAATGGGCGGAGCTCATCCCTCCTACAAAGCAAAAGAAAATCAGGGGTTGGTCAGATCCTCCTCTTCACCCTCAGACCCAGCACCGGCATCGTCTGCATTAGAGTCCCCGAGACCGTCATCTTCCCCCACAGCCAAGGGATGGAGTTTGAAATGCTCATCAGAAGGAGAAAAGGATTGGCCGCCCATCTCGGTCACCGATTCCCCATTTCAAAATCAGTTAAAAAACTAATTTCGTTCAGGCTCAAAGGCGTCTCTTGATTCCAGTGGATGACCTGACGGATCGCATGACTAAAGGAGTCCATAGCGGCATGAGCAAACTGTAGCATATCTTCTTTGTACTTATCTTGCTTATTTACCACCGCTGTGGACAGCTCTTCGTTCTTCTTATGAAGATCGGTCACTTGACCCTCCAGCTCGGCCACCTTCCCTAGCAGCCCATCCTTCTCTCTCTTCCAGTTCTCCTCAGATCACTTAAAGGCTTGGTTAGACTCATTAAGGGATTTGATCCTTTGGTGAGCTCGGCTGCAATCTTTAGAGAGACGGGAGTTCTTGTCCTTCAAACGATCCACCTCTAACTTAGGACCATCGGTTGCGGCGGAATAGATGGCAGAGAGAGTCTTGATGTTGTACCACATCACCGTCTCCAAGGCAAATGAGACATCAAGCTTATTCAAGGGGAACCGGACTCCCACCTTGCTTATTGTGTAGTCATGAAAATAAATGAAGCGGTCCCTCGGGATATGGTAGATCCGCTCTGTGAGTGTAGGAGCAAAGAGGGTGAAGGAGTTGGCGTACTTCTTGGCGCACCAAGGGTAATCGATCTCAAGCTCTACCCCATTTGAAGGCTGAGCAAGACGGCTGTAGATAGGGAGTATCTCCTGGGAAACCCAAACATAAGGGTCCTTGGCCTTACGAGCCAGCCAGTTCACCTTGTTCGCTATCATAAATGTGTCGTCAGGGTCATTTCTTAAGGTTGATGAGCCGGTGACATCCATTGTCACTACGTGTGCTAAAAAAGGTACACGCGAGTAAAAGTCAGTATCGTCAGCGTAGTAGTGCACTATGCTGGAATTCTCACTCCGGTCTGGAGACACAGGAGGAAGGGGGGAAGGAGGATTCCAAACCCCAAAAATAGAAGACTCCGCCCAGGAGTTTGAGCCCAGGTTAGTAGGAGTCATCCACCTGCGGATGTCCATTTGAGTGAGCCGAGGTCCACTGTGAGGAACCTCAGGTGGCCAGGAAATGGAAGGGTTTGATATAATTTCACAAGAGGAATCTTGTTCCTGGCCATGGTTAGAAGAAAAGGAAGACATGGTAAAAAGAAGGATTTTGAAGGCTACCTGTAGGGATAATGCAAGCGGTTCTTCTAGTACGAGCCAGGACGAGGTGAGAGCAAATGCAGAAGGATGGTCGAGCAGAGTTTCGATAAAGAAGAGTAAAATGAAGTAGTGAAGGCACTTGTTTTTATAGGTAGAAAAAGAGCATGGGCCGAAGTTCAACCGTCATGGCCCATAAGACGGAGTGGAATATGAAACGTCACAGCCTAAGAAAGAGCGCCGTTTCGCCTAGGTTGACGTAATCTACTAGCACGTGAAATACACGGTTAACCATGGGGTGACACGTCAGCGATCCACGTGAGGTGGCAGCTTTTACAGCTGAAACGCATTAAATGTTTCAACCATCTAAAAGTACATCTGATACTGGTCATATTTGGCATGTCGATATTGACCCTAGTTAATCTTTCAATGGACTATGGATAGTTCACCTTTCGTAGCAACACTACAAAAAAATAAACTAAGGGGAAAATGATCTGTGGTGGTTACAGTACTAGACGAGGTCCGAATGCATTACGCCACATCACCAATAAGAACTGGCAAGTTATGACCGGAGTCCGAAACCATATGTTAACTACGGATCTTCCCTTTTAACCCCGGTCAATAACTGACAATTCGACAGCCAGTCAGAAGAGGTATGGGCAATCTGACCCTGCAGACACTGTACCTACAGTAAGTTAGGAAGCTAGTCAAATCACTTCCAAAACTAAGGTAAACACTATAAATACAACTCATTTATTACTAAGGAGATCTGATCTAATTCCCGTAAGCTACCTCTGTTACAATACTAACTTAAGCATCGGAGAATATTCTACAGGTATCCCTCCGGTGTGGTCCTGAAGCTCCAGTACGGATTACGACATCAATTACCACCTTTACTCGAAGAACCTCAGATTCCCACTGAACTGAGGTATATAATACCGTACTCCACTGAGACGGTGTAAAATTAAGAGCACGTGAGGTAACTCCAGTTAGGAAACTGAACTAGGATTCTGATCAAGACAGTCAACTCTGACCCCGGATTCCAGGACAGATCAAAATTTATAAGGTAAAGTGTCACCAATTATGAAAATAAAACACACAAAGTTTCCTAAAGTAAATAAGGGATCTTGAAATATTCTAGCAAGAAACCATTGGTTTGAACCATTAGGGCATGATTCAAACCAAGGGCATCAATCCACACCGGTTTGAACCAAACAAGTTGTGGTTCAAACCACCCTTGTTGTGGTTTGAATCAAAGCACACAACATCATTGGTTCAAACCCGTCATGCTTTGATTTGAACCTAACAAGGTGTGGTTTGAACCTGCCAAGTTTATTTTGAGTTGTGTCATGTTTTTGTTTAATACTTGGTTAAATTAATTAATGTTTTTAGTTATCAACTCAAAAAATAAGATTAATTAATACGAGTTAAATGACTTAAGAACTCACTTAGAAAACTTATCTAACTTTTACAACAAACACTAAAGGTAGTCTTCAAGTCTAACGACTTCATGTTTCAGATTAAGGTCAAAGACTTTTATGCTCTTCAGTTTTATTCACCCACGTTTCTTTTTGTCTTAGAGTCCATATCTGGTCTATCCATGTTTGCTTATATTTATCATTATCAAAACTTGTTTACCATAGGAATCATAAGCGTAACCCCCTAGGACACAAAAACATCTTCTACCTTGAGGTAGAGAACAAAACTAGCAAGGTAAGAAAATTATGTAACATAATCTCATGCGTCTAAAAGCACTGGAATCAAATCAGAGCATCAATTGAGATTAAAAAAGAAAGACATGAAAACAAGAAGGAATAATCCATTAATCAAAGCCATATAATCTCGTTTATTATAAATAATAATGTTAAGAATAAATAAATAAATATAGGAATTAACCATAATTAATTGTAAAAATAGGCTTTTAAATTTCAAAATTAAAAAAATGAAAAAGAATTTATGTGGTAAAAAATTACATGTCTCATAATTATCTTATGCATTGGGGGTGCAAATCATCAAATTTACACTTGAAACTAATATTTCTAATCAATCTCATTTGTGCGTAAGCCCATTGTTTTTCTAGTATATTTCCCATCATAAATCTCATATGTATATATAAAGCCTATTAAGAGTAAAAAGCCAAGCTATGTGGGACTAAAACTTTTGAAATATATTCAAGTTTTCCAATAATTTTAAGACCGCATAAAATTTTTCATCCATATAATATAAGCCTCTTCCGTAAGTTGTCACTATTAAGTGATGAGGTGACTAGTGTTTTATCACCTCAGTGTTTCCATGTGTCGATACATGACATTTCTTTAAATAAAAAATAAAATCATCATTATTTTCATAAACTAAATATGCATACTTTATTGGCCATTGTTATTGTCGTTAAAAGACATAACAATTGCCACTAAATTTTTTTTTTCATAACCTTGCATTCTACTGTGTTAACACCAACCATGGAAAAAATTGTAGATTAAAGCCAAAATCCTAATCTACCTAAACTCACACGGCCTTAAACTAAATCAAAATCATAAAAGAAGAAAACAAAAATCCTCACGACATAAAAACAATCTTTCTTCCTACTTCGATAAATTCATTCTTTATTCCCTAAAATAGAATAAAACATATCAAAGCCATACACAAATTGATTTTCCTCCGCACATTATTTTTCTTGTTTCTTTTTCTCTCTCTTTGTTTGTGTTGGACATGATAACACCACCAATCGGGTGAAACCTCAAATGCCAACATTACACGAGTTATAACTCCATAACTGCTTTAAACCCATAACAAAGCCAACACCCATGGCCAAAGTCGTGGCCAAATAGTGATCGTAAACCCTAACCAAACCACTCCACTACCAAACAATGACCAAGGACAACACTCTCGAACCATTAACCATTTTTGTTTAACAATTTCTGGTGTTGGCTTAATGATGTTGAAGTGGTATTTAACATGTTAAGGTTGCTATGGTGTTTAATGGTGGTGATGAAAAAGTTTAGGTGAAGTGGTGGTGAATGTGAGGTGGTAGGAAGATGATATGTCCAAATGCTTAGGATTTCTACCCCTTTGTATGCACTCCAAGTGTTTGATGAAATATGCATTCTAATCCCCCCACCTTAAAATATTATTGCTAGCGGTTTATATTCCAGACTGCAAGCAATACAATCTCTAGAAAGCTTACACATCCCAAGTGTTTAATGAAATGTGCATTTTAATTTTTTTATGAAAAGACTATTATTGGCGGCTAACCTTTTAACCGTAAACAATGATATTTGAACACTAATACAAATCTTTAGCCACGAGACTATTGTCAATGGTTAAGATTTGTGTTCAAGTTTTGACTAAGTCTCTTTTACGAAACCTAGTCTAAATTTGTCATGGGGATGTCTTGACATTTTAAAAAGCTTATTCATGTTTCCAATCCCATAAACAAATTTGGCTAAGTCTTGTGTAAGACTTTCCACCATATCTTTTAGTCTATTCACTTTATCAGTTTAGGAGTCATCGGAAACTTCGGCTTTTCCAAATCAGTTTTTAAGAGAATCTTCTCTTGTTTGAGTTTGTGTAGCTCTTGGAGTTATTTCATTTCTTGGAAATCTTTATTTGTTCTTTTTAACTCAATGTTACAAGAAGAAAAGTTTAAATTTTCTTTTTCAAGTTTAACTAATCTTTTGTCAAATTAAACTTGATTTTCCAATAACTTCTTTTTCAAAGATTTGTAATTTGCCAAGAGAGTAGCAAAATCTTTTAAAATAATATCACTACTTTTCCCGAAGGTGTTTAAAGATTACCTTGGGATCTTATGCTTTAGGTTCTTAAATAACTTAATTTGAGTATGTGTTTGATTTTGCATTTGCCATCTGACATAACTAGAGCTGGGTATACAGGCCAAACCGCCCCGCAACAGGCTGGCCCGCATAAGCCCACACCGCAACGGGATGGCCCGCAGAACTCACTTTCTAAATGGGTTGATTTTTTTGGGCCCGTGACAAGCCCGTGGACCTGCGAGCCAACCCGCCTATGAGACTTTTTTTTGCTTCTTTTTTATTCCTTTGAAATTGTTGAGCCTAAGTCATTTTTTTATGAAACCAAAAACATATGCATGATAATAATTAATAACATCAGAAAATCCAATCATGATTCATGAAATAGGCTTCTAAAATTTTAAATTTAATAGATTTTTCATTCAAATATAAACCTTAAACATGACAAATAGGTTTCAAATATATGATAATAATTAATAACATCACCAATGTCTTAAAAACTCCAAATACAATTACATGAGTTTAAGTTAGAGTTAGAGTTTTTAGTTTTTTATTTCTATTTTTAATATATAACCCGCGGACCAAACCCATTTCAACTCACGGGTTACGCGGTCCCAACCCGTGAGCCTGCTTTTTAAATGGTCCAATTTTTTTGACCCATAACCCACATAAGGAGTGACTAAACGGGCCGGCTCACAGACCCGGACCCGTTTACCCAACTCTAGACATAACTAATACACTACTCATTATCCTCATCATTTTCCGTGAGAGTTGATAAATCAATTTTAATACACTTCTTATAGTTTTACACTTGGAGTTTATTATATAATTACTATGTTTAATAATAGTATTTTAATTAAGTTTTATGTTGTTTAGTTAAATTGAAGTATTATGTATATATGTTTCAATTTTCATTTTTTGTATGTATCTTGAGTATCTTGCCTTATTTTGGCCATAACTTGGGCTTTTGTGATCCAAATGGGCTAATCTTGGAGCCCATGGAAAGCTAAGACAGAGGGCTACATCATGATGATCAAATTTAGTTATTTTGCATCTGAAAAAATAAAGAAATGGAGCTTGAATCAATCAGCCCTCATGTGTCCCACCAGCATTGACATAGTTCACCAAAATACACATATCTGGAGCTCTAGATGTCCAAATGACCTGATTCTTACGCCAAATTCTCAATAAGACAGAGATCTACAACTTTCATGTTGAAGGTTTTTCAAAAGTCGGCCATCTAGAAGGTCATATTGGACTCGCAAAGTGGAGAAGATAAAGAGGAGAATGAATTTCAACACCTACCATTATCTTCTTTTGAATTATTGTAATTTCAAGCCCACCAATGTTGAAAAAATGCATTAATAATCAGAAAATAAATGTATAGTATCATCATATCTTGCCTATAAATAGATGCTTGAAGTTGTAAGGGAGATACACAAGAAATACATAAGAAATACATGCTTTAGTTTTCATTACAATTCTATATCATTGCTTTAGCTTCTTAAGTTTTAGTTCTTTCTTTTTCTTTATCTCCTTGTTCTATATTCCATCCTTCAAGTTATGGTTTTCATTTCCCTTCCTCAATATCAAGTAAGTTAATTTTATTATTTGTTATTTACTTTTATAATCAAAGTTTTAGTAAATTTAATATTAGCTTTCATTGTTAAAAATTATCATGGAAGCTTAATCTTTTAAAATCAACTCAAGGAATTTAATTTTTTTTTATGTTAACTTTGAGTTCTTGCTCTTAATATTTTGATTGAAGATAATTACTTTTCTTTGTTTCTCAAGCACTTATGATGGTAGATTATTTAAGTGTATAACCGATTGGCATATAATTAAACAATCTATAATCTAAACTGATGTTGGTTGGTTAATCAATAATCAAGTTGAGAACAAAGATTAAGTTACTAAATAAGAGATTTCTATTTAGTTTCTTAACTCAATCAAATTATGGTTTTAAAGTTATTTTAGTAATTAATAAGAATATATCGATTGATTATTCTTATTAGTTCATTAATTCAATTCTAAAAGATTTTCTAGAATATAATCATTTAGGGATTCCAAATGATTTAAGATTGAGAAAATTAATTATATTTAATCATATTTATGATCAATGATTAGTTAACTAAAGATTTATTAATTCCTTGGGTTGGTTGTTTCTAAATTTGATTATTCTTACTCATAAATTTACTTTTTAGCACTATCATATAATCACTTAATTTTCCTTTCAAGCTCAACATAAACCCCCCTTTATTATAACTAAATTGAGTGTAACTAATTGAACTAAGGTCCTCGAGAGACGACTAAGGTTTTTCACCTTATACTATATTAATTTAACTTTTTATTTGACCCGATAATGACAGCGTGTCAAATTTGGCGCCGTTGCCGGGGACCTTTGGTCCTAATTATTTACATTCAATTATCTAATATATTTTACATTTTTGTTGTAGGTGTGTTGAAGATATTCAGGTTTGGTTGAATATGAGCATATAAAAAAATTGAAAAAAAAATTCCACTTTATTATATTCTTATTTATTCTCTAGTAATATCATTTTTTAACCATTGAAAAAAAATATAAATATAAAAAAAAATCTTTAAATTTTTAAACATATGTTTTAAGCATTTCATAATTAAAATGATAACTTTTTCCTTTTATTACAATAGTTGTAGTATTTTGTTACAAAATATGTAGATGTATTATGTATGACTAGATCTAATCCCAAACCACTATATTCTTTTGATCCTGAAATAGATAGAACATTTCATCAATTAGTTAGATCATCTAAGAAACTATTAAATAATAATAATAATAATAATAATAATAATAATAATAATAATAATAATAATAATAATAATAATAATAATAATAATAATACTCTACCTAATAGCATAAATAGTGAAACTAAACCTTCAACTTCTGAGTATTTGCATAACATGGCTGAAAAGACATTAAAAGAACTAGCTACACCAGATGTCACTAATCAAACATCATGCATCTTATATCCTGAGGAAGATGTTCCTTTTGTGCTTAAAACTGGTTTAGTTCATTTGTTACCAAAGTTTCATGGTCGTGCAGGTGAAGATCCTCATAAACACTTAAAAGCATTTCATATCCTTTGCTCTACCATGAAACCTGAAGGGGTTTCAGAAGAACATGTAAAACTTAAAGCTTTTCCTTTCTCCCTAGCAGATATCGCTGAGGATTGGTTATTTTACCTTCCTCCTGGCTCTATTACAAGTTGGGATGACCTAAAGAAAATGTTTCTTGAAAAATTTTTCCCCGCTTCAAGAACTTCCTCAATTAGAAAAGAAATATGTGGCATCCGGCAACATGACCGGGAAAATCTTTATGAATACTGGGAAAGATTTAAAAGATTGTGTGCTAGTTGTCCCCATCACCAAATTACGGATCAACTTCTCATACAATATTTCTATGAAGGTCTTAATCTAATGGATAGAACTTTGGTTGATGCAGCTAGTGGTGGTGCTTTGCAAAATAAAACTACAAATGCAGCAAAAACTTTAATTGAGAACATGGCTGCTAATGCTCAACAACATGCCACTAGAAATAATTCTGTAGTAATTAGAGGAGTCCATGAAATTGAAACTACTAATGATGGAGATAAAAAATAGGAAAGTAAATTTGCTGAACTAGCAACACTTATGAAAAATATTATTGTGTCTTAAAAACAACAACCTGTAACCCCTGCTAAGGTATGTTCTATCTGTACTTCATCGGATCATTATACCGATTGTTGTCCTTCACTGCAGGAAGCTAAAATTCCCGATGAAAATCCTCAAGTATGTGCTGCCAACTTATACAATAACAGACCGCCACAACAACAAAATAATTATGATCTTTCTTCTAACAGATATAATCCTGGTTGGAGGAATCACCCTAATTTAAGATGGGGTAATTCCTCACAACAACCTCATGCACCTTTTCAGGAAAATACTGGACCAAGCAGACCATATCAACCTCCTCATGTACAACAACAAGCTACACAAATAGCTGCACCTTCCACTGAGAAATCAAATTTGGAGGAATTGATGAAACAAATGTCAGTAGATAATCTGAACTTCCAAAAAAGAACTGAGGCTACAATTCGACTCTTGAAAATCAGATTGGTCAATTGGCTACATCTTTAAACCATTTGCAGTCTCAAGGTTCAGATAAGTTGCCCGCTCAGACAATTGTCAATCCTAAAAATGTAAGTGCAATTACTTTAAGATCTGGTAAAGCTATCCATGGACCAGAAAAACAACAACAAACTGAAAATATTATTGTCATAGAAAAACATGCAGAAGAAGTTTTAGATAGTTCAAGTAATAATAGTAATGATATATCTCTTACAAATCCTCCTTCTGCAGCTGGTCCTGATAAGCAACATATCCCTCTTCCATTTCCACAAAGACAAAAATCTATACAAAATAAGAAAATGGATGAGGAGATCTTGGAAACATTTAGAAAAGTAGAGGTAAATATACCTTTATTAGAAGCCATCAAGCAAATCCCAAGATATGCCAAATTCCTTAAAGAACTATGCACTAATAAAAGAAGACTAAAAGGCAATGAAAGGATTAATATAAGTAGAAATGTGTCTGCATTAATTGAAAATCCTTTGTCACATATACCAGAAAAATGTAAAGACCCTGGGACGTTTACCATTCCATGCATAATAGGCAATAACAAATTTGAAAATGCCATGCTAGACTTAGGTGCATCTATTAATGTTATGCCTATGACTGTATTTACTTCACTTTCCCTTGGACCTTTGCAAACTACAGGTGTGGTTATACAATTAGCAAATCGAAGCTCTGCACATCCTGCAGGAATTATTGAAGATGTCCTTGTTAAAGTTAATGATTTAATTTTTCCTGCAGATTTTTATGTTCTAGATATGGAAAGTGAGAATTCCACCAATAAAGCTCCAATAATTTTAGGAAGACCATTCTTAAAAACAGCTAGAACAAAGATAGATGTGCATGCAGGAACACTTTCTATGGAATTTGGAGATAGTGTGGTTAGATTCAACATTTTAGATGCTATGAAGCATCCTAATGAGGATCATTCTATTTTTCAAATTGACTTAATAACTGATTTAGTTGAGGATAATATTATTAAGTTGTCTGATGATGTTAATTTTCCTGTATTGTCTGATTTTTATGATTCATTTGTTTGTGATTCATGCATGGATTCTCATCAATGCAATGTGTGTGCTGAAATTGAGAAATATTTGCTTAATGATCCAAACTCCCTTAAAACAGAAAATATAGTTCTAGATGTTGTTTCAAAAGAATCAGAGTGTGATAATTTGATTAAAGTAGTTACAAATACATCTGATTATGTTGAAGTACAAGTTGCTGAGACAAATTCAACCAAGTTGATTCCTTCAATAATGCAGCCTCCTATGTTAGAGTTAAAACCTCTTCCTGAACATTTAAAGTATGCATATTTAGAGGAAGATAAGAATCTTCCAGTGATTATTTCTAACAAATTAAATGTTGATCAAGAAACAAGGTTGTTGCATATTATTAAGAAGCATAAGAAAGCAATTGGTTGGACTTTGGCAGATATCCCAGGTATTAGCCCTTCCATGTGTATGCATAGAATTCTATTAGAGGAAGAAGTTAAACCAGTAAGGCAACCACAAAGAAGATTTAATCCTCAGATCCTTGATGTAGTTAAAAAAGAGGTAACAAAATTATTACAAGCTGGCATTATTTACCCTATATCAGATAGCACTTGGGTTAGCCCTGTACAAGTGGTTCCCAAGAAGTCTGGAATCACAGTGGTTAAAAATGAAAATGATGAACTAATTCCTACCAGAATCCAAAATAGTTGGCAAGTATGCATTGATTACAGGAAACTTAACAAAGCAACTCGAAAGGATCACTTTCCTTTACCTTTCATTGATCAAATGTTGGAACGACTGGCAGGTAAGTCACATTATTGCTTTCTAGATGGATTTTCAGGTTACTTCTAAATTTATATTGCACCAGAAGATCAAGAAAAAACAACATTTACATGTCCTTTTGGCACTTTTGCTTATAGGAGGATGCCTTTTGGCTTATGCAATGCCCCTGGTACCTTTCAACGATGCATGATTAGTATCTTTGCTGATTTTCTTGAAAATTGCATGGAAGTATTTATGGATGATTTCACAGTATATGGTTCATCATTTGATGCTTGCTTAAATAGTCTAGATAAAGTATTACATAGATGCATTGAAACTAACCTTGTTCTTAATTATGAGAAATGTCACTTCATGGTAGAAGAAGGAATAGTTTTAGGCCATGTGATATCTAAAAAAGGCATAGAAGTAGATCCTGCAAAAATTACTGTAATTTCTCAATTACCTTATCCCTCTTGTGTGCGAGATATTCATTCTTTTCTTGGTCATGCAGGTTTTTATAGAAGGTTTATAAAAAACTTCAGTAAGATAGCCCTTCCGTTGTCTAACTTACTACAAAAAAATATAACATTTGACTTTAATGACAAATGTAAAGAGGCTTTTGATTGCTTAAAGAAAGCTTTAACTACCACTCCTATCATTCAGGCACCAGATTGGTCACTTCCATTTGAACTTATGTGCGATGCATCAAATTATGCATTAGGAGCTGTTCTTGCTCAAAGAGTAGGTAAAGTACAACATGTTATTTACTATGCCTCACGAACTTTGGATACTGCACAAATAAACTATACTACCACAGAAAAAGAACTACTTGCTATTGTGTTTGCACTTGATAAATTTAGATCTTATTTGCTCGGTTCAAAAGTAGTTGTGTTTTCAGATCATGCAGCATTAAAGTTCCTTTTAAAGAAACCAGATGCAAAACCAAGATTGATCAGGTGGATGTTGCTGCTCCAAGAATTTGACATTGAAATTAGGGATAAAATTGGAGCAAAAAATTTGGTGGTTGATCACTTAAGCAGAATTGAAAAAGAACTTGACCCAATTTCCATTAGAGATGATTTCCCTGATGAACAACTTATGGGAATACATGATTCTACTCCATGGTTTGCTGATTTGGTAAACTACTTAGTTGCTTTTGTTACTCCCATACATGCATCTAAACAACAAATAATAAAACTAAAAAGTGATTCTAAATACTATGTTTGGGATGATCCTTACTTATGGAAACTTTGTAGTGATCAAGTCATTAGAAGGTGTGTACCTGAAAATGAATTTCATTCCATTCTTACATTTTGTCATACATATGCATGTGGTGGACATTTTGGACCTTAACGTACAGCAAGGAAAGTATTAGAATCTGGTTTATATTGGCCAACAATTTTTTGTGACGCATATACGTTTTGTAAATCTTACGAATGATGTCAAAGAATGGGAAACATATCTCGTAGAAATGAGATGCCTCAACAACCCATGTTATTCTGTGAAATTTTTGATGTTTGGGGCATAGATTTCATGGGACCTTTTCCTGTATCTTTTGGTTTTGTTTATATACTACTTGCGGTCGATTATGTGTCTAAATGGGTTGAAGCTAAAGCTACTCGAACTGATGATTCTAAAGTTGTTGCAGATGTTGTTAAATCATACATATTTTGCAGGTTTGGTGTTCCTAAAGCCATCATTAGTGATCAAGGATCACATTTTTACAACCGTAAAATGGAGTCCCTTCTTAAAAAATATGGAGTTATGCATAAGGTTTCAACACCTTATCACCCCCAAACAAATGGGCAAGCTGAAGTGTCCAATCGGGAATTAAAAATGATTCTTCAAAAAACAGTACAACCAAATAGGAAAGATTGGAGCAAAAGGTTAGAAGATGCTCTTTGGGCTTATAGAACAGCTTATAAAACACCTATTGGAATGTCCCCCTATAGGATTATTTTTGGAAAATCATGTCACTTACCTGTAGAAATTGAGCACAAAGCTTATTGGGCAGTAAAACAATGTAACCTGGACTTAAACGAGGCTGGTAAAGAAAGGAAACTCCAACTACAGGAACTAGAAGAAATTCATTTGGAAGCTTATGAAAGTTCTAAAACCTATAAAGAAAAAGCCAAATCCTTTCATGACAAACAGGTCTTGAGAAAAAAAATTTTCATTGGACAAAAAGTTTTATTGTACAACTCACGTCTAAAGCTCATATCTGGTAAGCTTCGCTCTAAATGGGCAGGCCCATTTGAAATAACTAATATCTTTCCTTATGGTGTGATTGAAATTTCAGATAAAGCGACAAACAAGGTTTTCAAGGTAAATGGGCACCGACTTAAACCTTTCTTTCAAGGGTTCCAAGAGCACATAGATACGGAGGTGTATTTGTGTGATGCCAAATATTTTGACTAATTTTTCCTAATAACAATATTTATAAAAAAATAATAAAAATAATAAAAAAATAAAAAAATAGATATTAGTTAATTACATCATCATTCTTTTCGGTGCTAACACTTATCTTAATCAGTATTACTATTATTGTTTTGGCATTATTATCATTTTCTTGCAGTAGTTAAAAGGTCATCGTCAGGCTCGTGACGTTAAACAAGCGCTTGATAGAAGGCAACCTATCACCTTTTCACCTTCTTCATCTCTACTATTCTCTATAACCTCGTTTTCTATTCTCTCTTTTCTAAACAGCCACAACTTCAAAGTAATCTGACAATGGAACAAACCCTTGCAAAACTTAAGGAAAGATTCCCTACACTTCCACGCGATGTGATTGTAAAAATTTACAAAGCTCGAGTTCAAAGGTTAAAACTACTCACATATTTTGGCATTCCAGAGGATGTTCGTTGGCTTATTGAAGCAAAGGTACGTCTCTCTGGTGAATTACATAAGTCCTATATAAAACATTTACCAGGTATGGGACGTAGTTCTTATTCTAAAAAACGAAGAGCTAAAAGGATGGGAGTTTGCCATAAGTGTGCAAGATGGAATTGTGATACACGTTGTAGGAACCTTGGAATGGTATCTATAAATCGGGAGGACAAAATTAAATTTATAAAGGATGGACTGAGTAAAGAGAACTTGGATAACTTAATCCAAACTCTTGAGACGCATCCATGTGGAACGGTTCAAGGAGTCCTTCTGAAATTATATGATCTATTCATTCAACAAAAAGAAAACTATAGCCTTGGGAATCTGGCGTTAAACGACCCTGTTTGCCAGTTTATAAGAAAACTGGATGGGTAGCAAAAACCTCGACTCATAGAAGGCGTTTAAGCCGTTACTGGACGTAAAACCAGAGGAAGATGTGAGCCATAATCACAACTACTGTACATATTTACTGTTGTTTTCAATGTTTTACTTTTCTGAATTCACTTTGACTTTTAAAATTACCTATTTTTATTTTCTTCAATCATGTCTTTTCAAATTTCTTCATTACCGTCATTTATTTTTATATAATAATAATTATGTAAACCTTTTATCTTTCATCAATTATTTCATCTCAGTTTTTATCTATATAAGGGCGCACAACTCTATATGGAAAACATAAAAAAAAAGATGAAAAAAATCAAATCCATTTGTGTGTTTGGTGGATCCAACAATGGTAATTGTAAGGAGTACCTAATAGCAGCTACTAAGTTGGGAAAACTATTGGCTGCGAAAGAAATAAAGGTCTTGTATAGAGGAGGAGTACAGGGTTTGAGAGGCTCCATGGCACTATCTGCACTAGTTGAAGGAAGCAACGTCTCTAGTATCATCCTACATCATGTTGGTATTACACCAGATATTGCTGTAGGAACTGAGGTAAAAGTTACAAGCCTCTATCAATGAATGGCTCGTATGGTTATAGGTGCTGAAGCCTTTATCGCACTTCCTGGAGGTTTTGGTACTTTTGAGGAAATATTTTGCATTTTATCATGGTGTAGCATGAACTTTCATAAAAAGCCATTAGGATTATTAAATATTAATGGTTTTTATGACAATTTGTTAATGTTTTTAGATAAAGCTGTGGAACAGGGCCTTATAACTCAAGATGATCGATCATTCATTCATGCTTCATCAGATGCAGATGAATTGATTGATATTTTGCAGAGCTTTTTACCCCAACCTCAACCCCTCTTGAAGCAAGATAAGGATCAGACACACAAGCGAAAGAATCCAGAACCAGACACCACCCTTCGGTTATAACTTCTTTCTCACCTTTATCTATATTTAAAAAAAAATCATTAAAAAAAAGAACAAAAATAGACTGTGGAAATCATATAAGACACTGAGGACAATGTCTTGAATAAGTGTGGGGGGGTCTGAGTTATATATATATATTTTATTTTATTTTGTGTGAGGGATAGACAGAGTAAAGATTAATTTGGGAAAGTTGTATCTAAAGTCATAAAGATGCATCTTTGAGAACCAAAGTCTTGAGACGTATCCTTCACTATATAGTGTCAGTATCACTTTTGTTTAATTTTTTTTAATAAAAAAAATAATTTATTTTTTTTCTTTTCTTTCATGAGTACTTTTGTTGGGATGGGCTGAGTAAAGAGTCCAAACTCTTAAGACGCATCCTCATAACAAATCTCACTCGGATAACCACAATCGTTTCACCTTCCTTATTAAAACCATTTTTCAAAAAAAAATAAAAAAATAAAATAAAAAAATAAAAAAATAAAAAAATAAAAACACACACACACACATAGTCACTATATTTACTTTAGTGCCGCACCTTTGCCTTTACCTTCACCCGAATCATTTCTATTCGACATCAACCATTCTGCAACCATAAACATCATCTTTATCATTCTTAAGCCGCCACACTTTGCCTTCATCCTTTTCTTTCAGATTGGAGCTACACCTCACCACTAGTCAATCATCAGGTTCTTTATTTTCTCTTAATGGATGATATAGCAGAGTCTTTCTATAGGCATACGAATGAATTAAGATGTATGTTATTGCTCTTGATGCTACTCATGGTTGTGTTGATGATATTTTTCTTATGGGTTCTAACACAAGGCCTATGAAACTAGGTTGTATGACACAATCAAATTGTTCAGTTATACTAATCATTTCACATGCAATTGAACTGACCAATTTGTTGTAGGTATCTTCGTTACTAAGCGCCCTTAAAAAAAAAGTACAGAGCAAGAAGCATAAGGAACCGGATCTTGACACCAATATTTGGTTATGATTTATTTTTCTTTTTTTGTTTCTTGTTCACAAAAAAAATCATCATTTCTAGTTTTTTTTTTATTTTAAATTCTACATGCTTTTCACTAAATTTGTTTTTTTTTAAAAAAAAATTGTCTAAGTAATGAGTAATTGCATTACCCTTGTCCAATATTTCATGACATGTTGTGAATAATTTCCTTGCATATTAATTTAATAAGTTGTTTGTGAAGATCAAATTGTATATGAATTGTGATAGATTGACCACCCTCAGTGAGATATTGAGCTTAATTGGATGGATTATATTATGTCATCTTTCCTTTTTCTTGATTAACCCTTATTTATTAGTACTCTAGAACTTGACTTGTTTCTTTTTGATGTATTATGTTCCATGTGCATGCTTTGATGTGATTAAGGCCATTTTTGTTTTAACTAGCCACTAGCCATATGCCTTACCTTACATACTTTCCATTGTTACCCACGTTGAGCCTATATCCATTTCTTGATTCAGCCACATAATTTGCCAATAGCCCAAACAAAAACATGATCACCTTTGCTTAGGAATTGATTAGGAGTTTTGGAATTACTATGAATAAAGATTCTTGATGATTGTGGAAATGTACCCAAGATATATATGTTGTTGTTTCATTGTTCAAAAAGAAAGTAAAAAATAAAAAAAAGAAAAAAAAGAAGAAAAAGAAGAAGTGGTGAATATATGTATGAAAATAATCAGGAGGATTTATTCTCATGTTTTATCCTCCATCATGTTTCATTTTGCTAAGTATTGAGTTTCAAAATGTACTTCCATAATCACTAAATCACTTACTCCATTGCTCTTTTTCAACCCTAAGTTTAGCCATACTATTTCATTTTATCCACCCTATATCACCTTGGCCCCATTACAACCTTATAAAGTCCTTTTGATCTCTGCATGCATATGTGTTCAAATATGAAAATTAGAAATTTGTCAAGCCTATGGTAGTGCTAATTTATTTGGGTGATTTCTGAGAGTATACACAAACCCAAACAATTGAGATATAGAGAGCATAAAGAGAACATCTATTACATTTTCATCCACTCTTTGATTTGATCACTCAATTTGTGAAACTAGTATGTAATGCTTCTTATTCACACTTATCATGACCTCTTGATATAAGGGATGATGTGTATTACTTATTATTTTAGACTTCGAAAAAAAAATCAATTTAAAAAAAAAACCTTTTTCTGTTGTTTCTCATTTTAGTTTTTGGTTTGGTTTTGCCCTGGAGTGCAAAAGCTTAAGTGTGGGGGAATTTGATAAATCAATTTTAATACACTTCTTATAGTTTTACACTTGGGGTTTATTATATAATTACTATGTTTAATAATAGTATTTTAATTAAGTTTTATGTTGTTTAGTTAAATTGAAGTATTATGTATATATGTTTCAATTTTTGTTTTTTGTATGTATCTTGAGTATCTTGCCTTATTTTGGCCATAACTTGGGCTTTTGTGATCCAAATGGGCTAATCTTGGAGCCCATGGAAAGCTAAGACAGAGGGCTACATCATGATGATCAAATTTGGTTATTTTGCATCTGAAAAAAATAAAGAAATGGAGCTTGAATCAATCAGCCCTCATGTGTCCCACCAACATTGATATAGTTCACCAAAATACACATATCTGGAGCTCTAGATGTCCAAATGACCTGATTCTTACGCCAAATTCTCAATAAGACAGAGATCTACAACTTTCATGTTGAAGGTTTTTCAAAATTCGGCCATCTAGAAGGTCATATT
The DNA here is from genome assembly GCA_037962975.1 of Clitoria ternatea. NCBI lineage: Eukaryota > Viridiplantae > Streptophyta > Magnoliopsida > Fabales > Fabaceae > Clitoria > Clitoria ternatea. Next base: position 188,831,627 of record CM075669.1, read on the forward strand.
GGACTCGCAAGGTGGAGAAGATAAAGAGGAGAATGAATTTCAACACCTACCATTATCTTCTTTTGAATTATTGTAATTTCAAGCCCACCAATGTTGAAAAAATGCATTAATAATCAGAAAATAAATGTATAGTATCATCATATCTTGCCTATAAATAGATGCTTGAAGTTGTAAGGGAGATACACAAGAAATACATAAGAAATACATGCTTTAGTTTTCATTACAATTCTATATCTTTGCTTTAGCTTCTTAAGTTTTAGTTCTTTCTTTTTCTTTATCTCCTTGTTCTATATTCCATCCTTCAAGTTATGGTTTTCATTTCCCTTCCTCAATATCAAGTAAGTTAATTTTATTATTTGTTATTTACTTTTATAATCAAAGTTTTAGTAAATTTAATATTAGCTTTCATTGTTAAAAATTATCATGGAAGCTTAATCTTTTAAAATCAACTCAAGGAATTTAATTTTTCTTTATGTTAACTTTGAGTTCTTGCTCTTAATATTTTGATTGAAGATAATTACTTTTCTTTGTTTCTCAAGCACTTATGATGGTAGATTATTTAAGTGTATAACCGATTGGTATATAATTAAACAATCTATAATCTAAACTGATGTTGGTTGGTTAATCAATAATCAAGTTGAGAACAAAGATTAAGTTACTAAATAAGAGATTTCTATTTAGTTTCTTAACTCAATCAAATTATGGTTTTAAAGTTATTTTAGTAATTAATAAGAATATATCGATTGATTATTCTTATTAGTTCATTAATTCAATTCTAGAAGATTTTCTAGAATATAATCATTTAGGGATTCCAAATGATTTAAGATTGAGAAAATTAATTATATTTAATCATATTTGTGATCAATGATTAGTTAACTAAAGATTTATTAATTCCTTGGGTTGGTTGTTTCTAAATTTGATTATTCTTACTCATAAATTTACTTTTTAGCACTATCATATAATCACTTAATTTTCCTTTCAAGCTCAACACAAACCCCCCTTTATTATAACTAAATTGAGTGTAACTAATTTAACTAAGGTCCTCGAGAGACGACTAAGGTTGTTCACCTTATACTATATTAATTTAACTTTTTATTTGACCCGACAACGACAGCGTGTCAAGAGTCTTACATTATGTTATACTTTTTATTAATTACGTTTTTTTGACATTAATTAGTAATTAATAAAAATAATTTAAAAATGGGAAAAGGGCTGAAAAAGGACATGTTGTATGTCATATTTTAAATACAGTGGAAGTTCATAGAATATATAGATTTAAAAAGGAAAAAAATATTAAGGGTACTGGTTTAGAGAGTTAAATTGAAAGATTTTAATTTAAAAATATCATTAAAACTTAATATCTAAGTAATTACCATATAGTTTTTAATAAAAGAAACTTCTAATTTTAATTGATTAAACAATGTCTTAAAGTAATCCAAAAGAAAATATTAAATTTTGTTAACCAGTGTACTAATAATATTATTTAAAAAATTAAAAACAAAAATATTTTATAACAAATTGGGTTAAAACTAAAAGTAAAACTGCATTAAAATCTAGAGAGGCCACAGTTAACGGTTAACTCGGTGATTAACATTTTCGATAAAAAAGAAAATTACACTCTAAATCCGACCTTATATTTGTCTGGTTACAAATCTGACCATATATTTTAACCTGGGGTAGTATAAAATTTTGTAGTTAAGTATTGTTTCAGCGCAGAGTTTTCTCTCCCACTCTACATTATCCAAGCCAAATAGATAGATAGCACTCTGTCACTACACACAAAACTTAAGGAGAATGGCGCTGCTATGTGGTGCAGCTTCCGTGACATTCCCTCAAACCTCATTCAATTGTCACAAGAACGCCACAATTTCCACAACTAAATCTTCCTTTGTTGGCTTTCAATTGTCTCTACCAAAGCTTTCTTTTAAGACCCTTTTACCGGCAACTTCCGGTATCCGCTGTCAACAAGAGTCTTCTCCTGTCGCCCAGGATCCTTCCCCTGTCACACAAGATCCACGCTTCCTCTGCGTTGAACCCGAACCCAGGTTCAAAGGCCCGGTACTACCCTTCTTCTGTTTCTCTCTCTTTTAATTTTTCAATGAGTATTCTTTATTAGCATTTTATCTTTCTACCCATTAAATAGTAGAAAGGGAAGAAAAGTTTCAATTTTTAATTGAAGGTTTTGAATTTTTGTTGTTCTTTTAACCCCGTTTCTGTGCATCAAATTTTGCTAAGAAGGAATGAAAGTGGAATATGAAGTTGTCGTAATTGAGCTTTGATGTCTTCTTATTTGGAATTGAAGTCTACATTTTTGTAATTGAAGTGAATTAACTGTGGTTTTTCCCTCTTATTAGCTTCATTACTACTTAGATTGGGAATGTGTAGATGATACTTTTATTTTTAATTTTATTAAAAATTATGCTAGACTTTCCTTAAAAATCACGGAAAATTATATTGATGTTAATTTTAAATGAAAACTTTTATTGCACAGGTTTGAAATTCTGAATATCAGTTTTTAACTTCAGCTGTCACATTAAGTAAAGTGAGTGTTAAAATGTATCTAGGGTGTTTGTGATGAGATGAACTTCTTTTAAAAGAAAAAAACCCAAAATTTAAATGCAATTTATGTGTCTTCTATTCTTTCATTTTTATTCTTTTTCTTTTGTCAGCAAATAAAATAACATTAAAAAGGTATAAAAAGTATACTAACCTATAAACAAATTCTAAAACTTACAAACTTATAGGCACAAAAAAGGCTCCCTAACCTTACCAAACCCAACTCCTATATTGAACTAAATCCAGCATGTTCCATGTTGACCCTCCCTCCATTAAAAATAACATCATTTCTAACCCCCAAACAGTCCAAATAACAGCAAACCACACCACTACAAGAACATGCTTGCTGGTCAAACCAAATCCCAAGCTTAAATGATTCTCAAAGTGAAATTTACAATCATTATGGGTAACTAAATCAAAACGCAGCCATTTATAACAGTAATGCCACAAGGAATGAGACGCATGTAAAGAGAAGATGAGAAGTTGATTCAATTCCTTCACCACAAAGAGCACATGTCAAATTGGTATCATCAAAGACACATGTTCTTTCATGATTTTAAACTCTAGGGATTTTGCTTTTCTAATGAAATTTTAAGTTTTGAACTCACAAACACACCAAAAACTCATAATGCAGGACATTTGGAACAACTCTTGGTATCCAAAAGCCGCAGATCATGTTAATACAGAGAAAACATGGTATGTTGTTGATGCTACTGACAAAGTTCTTGGAAGACTAGCATCGACAATTGCTATTCACATCCGAGGGAAAGACTTAGCAACCTACACACCCAGTGTGGACATGGGTGCATTTGTGATTGTGGTATGCACTTCTGCATAAGTTATTAAAATATTCGCCATGTTTGCACCAAATTTATAGATACACCAGTGTTGCATTTTCTGTCTCCTTTTGAGATAAGGGAAGCACTATTTTCATGGTTTGCTCCTTATGCTAAAATAATCTTGTGCATTAAAACAGTTAATTTCTACTTCAAATCCTTTCTCTATTTCTTTTTTTTTTTGGTTGAAATGCAAGAAGCCCCTCCAACTATAGGTCAGCTTCAAAATAGAAAAATCCATGTGTTAAAGATTGTCAACTTGATTCATAAAACTCTTATATACTTGGCCAAATACAAGAAGCTAGTTAGAATAGACTCAACAAGTTTACAACTGTATCAACAGTCTGAGTTAGGTAGAACAGTTGACTATGTATGTTAATAAAGGAGGGGAGATTTTAGACTTAGAATAGGAATTTGAGGAGGGGGATAATGAGACGTTTTGAATTATTGAGAATAAGAGAGGGAGGGGAGGAGGGAGAGTTCCATACTTCCATTGTATCATTCTTACTTCTGGTTCAGTATTACATTGATACTGATCAAGTCCGTGTCTTCAATAAAATTATATTTCCATCCTATTTTTGGTTCAGTTTTATAAAAGAACTTATCGAATTGTGCAACATAGTATAAAACTAGCCCCCTGTGCATGTGCAGAAGCCCTGCGGTATGGCGTCAATATGAACAGTTTGATGACAGGTCAAAGAAGTCAAGTTTTTGAGTTTTAACCATGGAGGTTTTATGGAATTGACCTATAGTTGAAGGGAGTCTATTGCATTTTAGCCTCTTTTTATTCGTAGGTAGGTAACCATGGAAATGGAGTAGATGCTCCAAAGATATCATATTTTGTTAAATTTTCTTTGAAAATTGTTAACTTTAATTCTGTAATAAATACAATGCCCTATTTGAGAAAAAACCTTGGGTTACATTTCACTTTTTTTTAATTCTTGACATAATTTGTATTCTGTAGTTAACATGTAGTTTTACATCAAGTTTGGGGAAGTATCTTAATCAAGCAGTGCTGAATCTAGTCATGTCCGTATGTCTGCCTTGTTGTTTGGATCGTATTTGGCAGCTGCAAGAAACATTATTCTACTTAACCATCAACATGTAAATATGAATATAGGGCAAATTTACCATGTGTTTTAGGTTTGGTTTGAATTATAGGCATAGGATGACTTGCTATGATCCAAAGGTCGTTTTCCTATTCACCATGGTAAACAATTTTTTCAAAAAGGAAAAAACATTATAATTAGAGGGAAGAGTATCTACTTTCTTGGAAAACCCTGTATTAGTGAAGAATGATAATAGTCACATTCCACATGATTGTCCATGTTGAACAGACTGAGCCTTCTGCTGAGGTTGAGCTAGGAATGTTGTGAGTAATGTTTTCTTCTGTTCTTAGATGAATGTGTATGAAATGACATGATTGTATTACAAAGTCTGAATCTCTTTATTTTTTAACTTTGGGGTTCAAAAGGTAAATGCAGAAAAGGTTGCTGTCTCAGGGAAAAAGAGAAGTCAAAAGCTTTATAGGAGGCACTCTGGACGTCCTGGTGGTATGAAGGTGGAGACATTTGCCCAGCTGCAGAACAGAATTCCTGAAAGAATTATTGAACATGCTGTTCGTGGCATGCTTCCAAAAGGGAGGGTAGGTTCAACTATAGCTGAATATTTTTCCAAGACATGCGCATATATCAGAAGTAGATATGTTTCACTGGATGTTTTCTATTTTTAATTTATTAGATTGTCGCATTCTTTCCATTGTGTTTCCTGTTCTCCAAGGTGTATATTAAAAACAGTGAAAACAACTCTGTTTTTCTTTTCACTGTTTCATATACAAACTTTCAAAAACACAAAATGAAAATAGAAAGTGTTTTGTCAAACCAAACAATCCTCAAGTTTTTATTTGTGAAAGGAAATCTCAGATTTTTTTGGAGTGACTATACTATTGATCAAGCTTTGGGACAAGATCACCTTTTTGTAGGGGTACTTTGTGTGATGCTTGCTTCCTTGATAATATTTCAGAAGGAATGGGGAACTCTTCTATTCACGGTTAATAATTTTGGTTAGGTTTCTATCGGTTTCTATTGCTTGTATAGTATTTCACCTGTTTTAGTATTTTAACTAACAGAAGGAAAAAAATGTATCACTTTAGTTGAATCAGCAATAATCAAGGGTTGATGTATGCAGCTTGGCAGGAAATTATTCACCCACCTGAAGGTTTACAAGGGCCCGGATCATCCACATGCGGCACAGAAGCCCATTGAGTTGCCAATAAGGGATAAGAGAATATATTTGCAGAAATAAGTCACGGGTGTAGCAGAGAACATGAAATGGAACATGACATAGCTTTGGCTGCTACCTCGTTGATCGATGTCTTCCATAAAATGTTTATATTGTTTGTAGAAGTATCTGATTATTGCATTACATGTTTTTCCGTTTGTCGAATCTTCATGATAATTTGTTGTAGTTTGAATCTTTGACGTGTAATTTTTTTTATGCCTTTGGGTTTATTGGCACCTTCTCCATTTGAATGAAGTCTTCAACCCATGGTTATTTTTTCCTTTCCTATATTGTCCCCTAGACCTCAAAAAGACGGGGGAATCAAATATAAGATCAAAGTGCGGGTTATCTTAAACATTTCAAATATGTTGTTTCTTTCAAAATAAAAAAAATTTGTATTGAAAATTTTGTTGGATTTAAAAATAAGGAATTATATATTTTGATAGTTTTAAATAGAAAGTTTTTAATTTCTAATTCTTTAACAAATGAGGTGATGAGGACCTAGCCCATATAGAGTCTATAGAGCCTACACAGAGATTGGAGGATGTCTTAGAGAGCTTCAGAGGACAAGGACCAAGAAAGCCAAGGAGGTACTCTCAAAGGTTGCATTTGGTAACCATAGGAGAGATTGCAAAAGTACCTTCATCATTCTTATTCCTCTCTGTCCAACTTGAAGAGTTGTATCTAGAAGACTTCTTTCTCATTGCACCCTTCCTTTTTAGTCGATGCTCAACTTCTATAGCTTAGTGAATTTGACCTCTCCAAGTTAATATAATTTTGTAACTTCACCACATTGATCCTTAATTTCATCATTAACCCCTGTATAAATCATGTCATAATTGCCTCATTGTCTTTATTGATTCTGACCCTTATCATGGTCATCTCTATGTCTCTGAAATACTTCTTAACATTTTTATTGCCTTGAGTCAATTTTTGAAGTTCAAGCTACAAATCCCTTTTGTAACCCGTTGGTATATATCTTTTCCTTATGATGTTTCTCATCTCAACCCAAGTATCTACTAATGGTTCTTCATTTCTCAACCTATCTCTCTAATACCCGTTCCACCAAACAAAAGCATAATTAGAAAATTTGGTGGTTGCCATTTTAACTTTATGCTCCTCAGTTAATTATTACAAGAAAACACATGCTTAATTTTCATCTCCCACTCCAAGTACGCCTCAGGGTCTCCTACTTTTCCTTTAAATGATGAGATGTTTCGCTTGACTCGTTCAATTCTATTTTTCCTTGGTTCAGCTCTCCTATTATCTTCATGGTTGTCTCTGTTATTCATTTGATCTAGCCTTTCATGGAAGACTTTAGTTTGTAGCCTCATTAACCTTTTAAAATATTGAGTTAACATTAACCTGTCAAAATATTGAGTTAACACTTGCATTTGAAATGGTGACAGACTACTATGTTCTCTGATAAATGCCCAAAATGTATATATTTCTTGATTAATTGGGTATGATTTTGATAGGATAACATTGTATCTAGATGGTTTTGTGTAAATTATTTGATGAAATTTTAATTCCAGATAATTTTGTTGCAGTTGATGTAAATATACATCTCTTATCCTAAAATTTTGTGTGATTATAGGTCAAAGGATGAGGAAAATTAGAAGGAAGAGATTTTGAAGAAATTCCCCAATCAAAACAGAGAAAAAGCCCAAGTTTTGATTGACTCGCTTAAGCGAGCTTCAAATTTGCTTGAGCAAGTAATCGCTTGAGCGGATGATAGCTTCGCTTGAGCGAGATTGAAGCAGAAAAGAATTAAAGCATCAGGGGAAAAATTTGCTTGAGCGGCCTCCTTATCTGCTTGAGCAAAATACCTCCAAAGAGCACCTAGGCAGAATTCGAGAGTTACTTTAGCTCAAGCAAAAAATAGGCAGAAGCTAATTCAAAAAGAATTCACTTGAGCGAACCAATTTCGCTCAAGTGAATGCAAAATAGAAGAATCAGAGTATTTATGAACTCGCTTGAGCGAACCATTGGCTCAAGCGAGTTATCGAGGGAAAGAATACATGAAAAAAAGCTTGCTTCAGTGTGAAGAATGCAATTCGCTTATGTGAGGCTTTAACTCGCTTGAGCGAGTTGACCAACATATAAAGAAAATACTCAAAAATTTAGAAGTAGGCATGCGTGACGTTTCTGCTTCCTCGTTCTCCATCATTTTATCACTTTGTTTGGTTGTAATGGCTACCATCAGTAGCTAAACTTTTCTTTGGGATTGGATGTAATCGATTCGAACCCGATGTACGCTTGTTATATATTTATATATTTGGTACCTTCGTTCTATTGTTTTTGGTTTTTCATTTTATGCTTAATGCTTGGATCTATCTGATCAATAGTTTCTTGATTTTAGTTTTCTTAAGTTGTTAGAAAATGATCTTTGAAAATGGATCTAAGTGTAACGCTTGTTGCAGTGGTTATTAGGAATAATAATCAATGGAAACAAACGTTGAAATAATCGATCTTAATGCTGGAATGTTTTCAAAGTGATTGAGGGATCGGCGGTTTATAAATATTCTTATCAATTTCGTAGTCAAGGAATCGATACGAATGACTTTGATTGTGATGTAAAAAGCAATAGTTTGAAAATCATTTAGACAAGTATATACATCGTATCGAAGGGTGAGATAGATGGAATCCAATCTCAGTCTTTTATTATCTGTTTCCACTTGAACCATTATCGCTTTTGTACATTTACATCTCTTTACTTGTTCAATTCCTTGTTTGTTTATTTCACATGATGTTCATATACATTTCCCGCCAAAATAGTTTGAAAAATATTTACTGAATCAATCACCCCTCAGTGGAATGACACTTTATTTTACTACAATTGACGTGGGTAAACTTACCACAACAAAAACAAACCCATCATTCTCCACGTAACATTCTTGAAAAAAATTATTAGTAATAACAATAATTTTTCCTCACTACTCTCCCTCACGTGTTTACATTCAACACTCAAGTGTATGCCCTTAAATTAGGCTTTTTCTACAATGTACTTTTTTGCCTTTTACCTCTCTTTTGTTCTCCTTGGGTTTTTAATAGAATCAAATAAGACTTTCTCAAGAATAATCCACAAAGTAAAAGTAAAAGTAACAAATAGGTATTACTTGGTCACGATTTGGGACAACCATAAATAGGTACAAAATGAGTTTTCACTATCACAAATAAGCACTTGAAGGCATAATTCCAAACAACAAAAAATATCAACAAAAGATGCAATTTTAATCTAAACAGGTGCAGTAACAATCCTTCACAATAACACATGTGTAATAATAATCCTTCATAATAGTAGCTAATATATCAAATAACAATTGATTGAATGTGTGTTCTAATTACATGATTAACTTAACTTTTGTAATGATTCAGCCACAATAATGAACACTAACAAATGATATAATTGACAATTAAACTAAAAAAGAAGGATGTTACCAATTTCTCCAAGCCTAACAGCGTTACCAAATGTTTGCATCTCATGTTACAAATGTCCAAATTAGGCGTTTCCAAAACAAAGTGGAAGTTCACGGTATGGGATGCAGGTTAGGCTCAAGAATCACTGAATTTAGAGTTGTAAAGTTTGATTTATGATCAAAAGAAAAATGTTGTCTCTTCAACTTCCGAACAACGACACAAACTAGCCCTAGCAATGAGCTTTGATACCAATTGATGTGAATCTGTTTGCCATGAATTCTGAACAGACATTGTAGGACTAAGTAATAAAATGGAAATGCAAATTTGAAGAAGATGATGGCAAGGCTATGTGACGCCACTTTTAGGGAGAAAGATAAACCACATGATGCCATAATAAGGATGAAAAACCCTTGATAAGTCTAAGAGATGGTTCAGCCAAGAACTTACGAGATAAACTCTCATAGAAATATGTTTTATCCAAAATGCAAAAATTATCTCATTACAACTCATTGGCATGAATATATAGGAAACAAAATAAAAAGGAACCATTCACTAAGAATGATTATTAAGTGTTTCATAACCTCTTAATAGTGTAAATGAAAAGACATCAGTCAAAAAAGACAAATACAATAAAAAGTTTGTTGCAGCAAACTCGATCCACAATCGTGGATCACACTTATTCATCCAAAAAATATTGCACTCCAAGGTAGAGGGCTCTACGGTCGTGGTTCATTCTAACTTCTCCACTAGAAATTTTGCTATTTAGGAATAGGGCTCCACGGCCTCGCAGTGGTTGCCATCATGATTGTGGATCCCTATGGATCTTCAATGATTACCATGCACTAAATTAGTTATGGTTCCAAGTCCTTCACATTAAATGTAGCCTCAAGAATTGTTGCTACCACTTGTTGTAAAGTCTTCTTTGCTTTCCTAATTCTTGCTCTTGTCATAAGTCCTCTCCCAAGTCCTCTAAGTGCTTTGTTGTCCTTGTCCTTAGTCGTATCCTTATCAAGTAGAATACTGTCTGAAGCATTGCAAGGTTAATATGAAATATAGTAGTTTCTAATTAAATAATTATAGTATTTAATGCATTGCGTGATTAATTTTTATAATGAATTTCAAAATTTTAATTATTATATTATATTTGAATTAAATAATTATAAAATATATTTATTTGATGTTTTAGAATATAAAAATATTGAAATATTAAATAGTTATATTATATATTTAAATTTAAAAGTTATACTATATATATGATATTTTATTATATTTAAAATATGATCTAATGCATTGCACTATTAATATGAAATATAGTAGATTCTACTACTTACAATACTTAATGCATTGTGTGATTAATTTTATTTATATGTGTGATGATTGTTGATTTTTTAAAAAAACAATTTAAAATTATAGTAGCTAAGGATATTAAAATCAATATATATTTTTATTTAAATTTTTAATTGATTTTGAAATTTTAAGTATTAAATATAGTATATGTGATTTAAATAGTTATAGTATTTAATGTCTTACACAATTAATTTTACTTATATATGTATATATGATAAATGTTGATTTAAAAATGTAATGTGAAATTACAGTAGCTAAGGATACTAAAATTAGTAAATATTTTCATTTATTTTAATTGATTTTGAAATTTGAAGTATTAAATATAGTATATTTGACTTAAATAGTTGTAGTATTTATTACATTAATTATGCGGTTAATTTTACTTTATATATGACTCATTACAATAACTAGAAACATTAAGTCTAGTATATGTTTTAATTTTAATTTTAATTTTAAAATTTAAATATTATAAATTTAAATTCATAATAAATTTCAAAATTTAATTTATACTTACTATATATCTTTGATAGCATATATTTGAATTAAATTCTCATTTGAATTTAATGTATAATGAATTCTAAATTTTTTAAATATTATATTATATTTGAATTAAATAGTTATAATAAATATTTGATTTGATATTTTATAATATTTAGAATATAATTTTAATGCATTTTATGCAACATCCTAATTTTAAGAGAAGTTAACTAAATCTAAGTTGAGGGGTAAATTAATTAGAATTTGAAATTGATTAAGTTAGAAATAAACCAAGGTTACCCTGTTAGGTTTAGGGATTAATTGAACTAGTTAATTATTGAAGTACCATAACCTACCTAAATACTAACTAACTTTTGCCCTCTTTTCTATTCTCAAAAACTTGGGAACTCCCACTTTTCTCTTGCATTTCTTTACTTCCATCATCATTATTGCAAGCTTGCCTAAGAACATTGTTGCATTCTCTTCACTTTCTCTCTAAACCGAGTAAGGAACATCATTCTCTTCTCACTTATTGTATTTTTCTCATGATTTGGGGTTTTTGCAATTTTGAAAATTTAGGTGATTCCTTCAAAATTCATTGATTGGGAAGCCTCCTTTATGCATGATGATATTTATGAATCCTTTAAATTCATATGGGTATGCTTAAAAACCTCAAGAACAAGAATGTATGTTCATCTTATTTTATGAACCCCTTTGGATTATGCTTCATGATTGTTGTTCTTCTTCGGGTTTTGCACTTTGTTTTGAATTCATTGATGTGTTTATGGTCATTTGTTAACCATGGGGACCATTGGATGATAAGGCTTTTAGTGTCATAGTTCAAAACATGCATGCACATCAAGTGTTTGTAAAAATGCCTAAGATAATCTTTGTTCCTTTTTAACATGATTGTTGCATATACATGACTTAGTCTTACATTCCTTTTATCTAGTTCTTCATATTTCTTGTCTATATACCATTTGCTTGTGATATTATTAAGGCATTTTTACCTCTTGTTACTTAGTATAAATTTGCAATGATAGGACTATGTGTCATAGTTCAAAACATGCATGCACATCAAGTTAGGCACATAGTCCTATCATTGTCATTTCATTTTTCCTCTTAGAACACTATCAAGATGTCTTCAGGAAGAACAAAATCATTCCTAAGAAAAGGAAGACAAAAGGTAAGTCTTCTACCTATGCTTACATTGATGATATTGAATGCACATAGAGGAGCAATGCATAAGGTTAGCATCTTTGACTTAGAGGGAAATCATTCCCTCAAGGTTTTTCTATAGAGAGTCATTACTTGAATTGGGGATTTTTTAGGACACTTATAAACTTTGTCAAAATTTGGGTTGGGGGATTTCATTCAATTATATGAGCCAATTTATGAAAGAACTTCTTTGGAATTCCTCAGCTCCATTGACATTAAAATGTGTGATAATGTTTCTGGTTGGGAAATCACTTTCCGGGTGAGTAACTCTGATTTTAGGATGGACTTAGAGGAGGTGGCTTCATTTATGCTTTTTCCATAAGGGATGCTATTCACATTCCCAGGAAATTTCATGCTACATATTTTTTGTCCTTTCTTTCAAGAGCAAAGGGTAATTATGATCCCTTATCCTCTAAGGCTTTCTCAATTCATCATCTTGTGTTTAGCTATCTCTAAACGTTCATGGCTCGCTTTATTTTTGGGTGATTTGACAACCTGGGTACCATCCAGGCTACTGAGCTATATTTTCTGTATGCCATGGTCAACAATGAACAAATAAATTCTATAAAATGGCTTTTTAGTCAGTTCACTAGAGTTGGTAAGGCTGCCTCTAGTAAGAATGCCATTGTTGGGTACATAAACCCAATAGCCAATATGTAGGAATAGATCTGGACAATGATACCCTTCTTTGTCAACCCAAAAGGGTTGATATAGATGAACCCTTCACATGGGTTTGATTATAAATGAGCATCATATGAATTGTTCGATTATTCCTGGAATACCTGTCCCTCACCGCTGCCTGATCCTACTTTTACAAGTTTGGAAGACAAGGTTTCTTTTTTGTTTTTAGATATAGATGTTGATGATGAGGCCCTTTTAGACACTAAGATACTACTACCTACAAAGCCTTCTACAGGCCTATCCTAGCCAGCTGATCATTCCAACTTTTCTATGGAGCGCATGTGTTCCTTGATACAAGGAATGAGCACCAGAATAGAAGAGATGAGTAGTTGACTGGACTTTATATCCTCTGAGTAACTTCAGGAAGGGGCAAGGATTGATGATATTGCTCACAGAGTTGATGCCATGTATGACTGGCATTCTCAATAGGGTCATTTCCCTCTTTCCTCTCCATGAAAGGTGATCATATTTAGTTAAGTTTCGTTTTACCTTTAACTCTCTTTATTGCATATTGAGGATAATGTCCATCATAGTTTCGGGTGGTATAGGTAAATTGAAACTTAACTTGAACTTTTATTCTTGCATTTGTTTCTATTTTTGTGGTTTGTTTTTCTTTTACATAGGATAACAATATTTGTCTGTTTGTTATAGTTGTTTTTACAAGTTTTGTTTATTTTGAATAATTGAATTTTGGGCATCTTTGGGAATCCAAAATAAATAAATAAATAAAAGAAAAAAAATGAGTTTTTTATTGCTAGTTTGTCAAGATGAACTAGGCATCGCTCTTTTCTTTGTCCTTCCTCCTTATTTTAGCCCTATCAATAGTGATTACTCCCGATCCGAAGCACCCCTTTTCCATTCATAGAGAGATACAATCGTCAAAATCAATAAAAAGGCCATCATAGACCAAAATCCAAATGGATCAATCTTGTTGGGAGGTACTGCCTAAGGAAAGGAAAAGGTTACTTCCGGATCAGGAATAATAAATAACATGGAAACAAGATAAAATTGTATATCGAAACGACTTCTGGCATCACCGAAAGGAAGGAAACCACATTCGTAGGCTAACAATTTTTCTGGATAGGTCAAACTATTGGAAGCAAAGGGAAAAAAGACTGAGTAAGATCAAAGAAACTAGCAGACTAATCACTAAATAGATACAAATAGTGCAAATTCTAACATTACCACAAACCACTTGGTTCTTTTGCTCCTTGCTTGCGAAGTGGCATACCGAAAAAAGAAAGGTTTTGGAATAAAAAAGTGGATTACCTTTTGTAACCAAGAGTCCATCCTTGATCCAAGCTGACTTTTCTCCTCCTAAAAAAATGCATAAGGGGCCACCCATTCTTCCTTTCCTTAGGAAGTATCCAAAGGTAACACATAATGATTCCATGGTTTCTTTGACTTGGACAAATTGTCATTTGCATTGTGAGCTTTAGAGCCGAAAGGGCATGTGTTAAAAACCCTTGTTTTCTTCTTTGGATGACTCATATTTTAAAATGGTTTGTGATTTCATGTTATGGGATGAACAAGGCATTATAGGTTTTATTCTTTAACCATAGAATTTGAACGTTGCATAAACCATTAGTTTCTCCCTCTTGAGCCTTAAATGTTAATTTTTCTTGAAAGCCTATTTGTTAAATAATTTTCAAAATTTTTGAGAAGAGTTAAGGATGATAACTAAATGAAAAGACTAGAAAAAAATTGGGAAACAAAGATAATATAAATTTAAGTTTGTGCTTTTGATCAAAGAAAAAAAGGAAAAGAAAGAAAAGGATGATAACGAGAATAAATGAGAAGTCAAGATAAAAAATGAAAATTAATGGTACTCCTAAAGTTTCTGAATGTATAAGCAATATGTGAACTCACTTTTCTCAGGAAATTTTAAACTCTCTACACTTTCCTTTTTCTTGGTATCGATTCCTACTCTATGAACCCTTAGCCACATTACAACAAATTAAAATACCTTTAGATCATAAGATGCTTTCTTGATAACTGTGGAGATTAGGGTCGATTGCCAAGCTTATGGTAGTGTTTGGAATATTGTGACTTGAGCGATACTGGTACACAACCCTAAACACTAAGAGGGAATTAAGGAAAAAGTACCTATGGCTAGTCTTAGTAAATCATGGTTTGATTTATTATTTGGTTTCTATTTTGATAATCCTCTAATCATATGATAATAATATTTTCAGTTGGGTTCCTTTAAGATAGCTTGAATTCTTTGTTCTTTATTGACTAATCTTGTTCTTTCAGTGATTGCTTGAGGACAAGTAATGTTTTAGTTTGGGGTATTTTGATAAGTGTTTATTTTGCATTGTTTTAGGGTCCATTATATTTAATTTTTAGTCCATTTTATTTTATTTTCCCCCTGATTCCCTTGGTATTCGAATCCATTCTGCACATGCTACTTGGGTATTTCTGTTTTGCAGGATTTGTTATGATATAGGTTAATATGCAAAAGGATTAGAGGTACTTGATGAGCATTGCATTAAATGGAAAGGAGTTTAGGCCAAGAATGCATAAAACCGAAGCCATTTTGACCTTTGAAGAAGGATATAACCAAGTGGAACTCTCCCGAACCTTAGCACACCAAAACGATACAATTTGGCAAGATGTTGAAAAATCCATTGGCTGTGGGAAATTCCCACCGGCCATGGATCTTGCACGAATAGGCGGTTTCCTAGTTTTTAGGGCCTATTTCATAGAGATAAAAGGAGGCACTCGGTTAGGAAAAACACACATGCCCTAAGACACAAAAAGAGAGCACTTTTAAAGGAATTTTGAAGAAGGAATTGAAGGAAAACATCAAGGAAGAACAATTTTTAGACTTTGGGCACAAGATTTAGAGGATCTAGTGAGAACATCTCTTCTATTTTTCTAAACCCTTATTTCTTAATTTTGGATTCCTGAATGTTAGGCTTTGAATTTATGTTTTGTGGGATTGAAACCTCTTCCATGAGGAACTAAATTTCATTCTTGGGATTAAGGGGTAGTATGCTTTTGTATCAAATTCTAATGCTCTGAATTTCTCAATTATGAATGTTCTATTTTTTATTTAATTTCATGAGACCCTAATGTTTCTAATGGCTTAGAGATAAGCGTAGATGAATTTAAATAATATGGGTAATTGAAAGATTAACATATCGTTTGAAATTCATGTAAATTAAACCTAACATATCATTTGAGGGTTAATTGGGTTTTCACAATGCTTAATGAATTCAATTTACAAATCAAATATGGTTCTTTGGCAATTGAGTACATTAGTAAGAATTCAAGAGGAAACTACTAATAATTTAGGAAAACCTACCTTAGGAACAGAACCTTATAATTGGGAAAAGGTTTGCATTAAATTTGGTACGTGGCATATAAACCTACTAATTCCCAAGAGCTTTTTTTCAATTTGATTTTCAAGAAAATGATTGATTTTTGTTCTAGAGGGTTTGAGTTCTCTTTAGCGTTTATTTTGGTTTTACATTAATTTACACATTCTTTAATTGAATTGAATATTGCCTGGATAATTAAATCATTATGAACTAGTACTTGGGCACAATCTTTGTGGTATGACAATCTTTTATATTATGCAATACCCCGTGCGCTTGCGGACGACTATCAACATCCTGGGCTGAAAGTCATCGCTGTAGGGTGTCAAAAGACTGGCCCCATTTGTCATCACGTCCTTCACTGATTCAACACCAAAATAGCGACAAAAAGGTAGACGTAGTTATATAATTACTGAGGGTCGTCGCTAATCGACAACCAATGTAGCGATGGTTAGAACTGTGTAGCTATAGGTGAATGAAACCTCACCGCTAACATCATCGCTATATGGCAACCAAAACAGCGACAGATGTAGGTCATAGCTATGTGGTTGCTGATAGTGCGTCGTAGCTTCCGTCGCTATTGTACAACCAAGGTAGTGATGAAGTGAGACCCGTAACTAATTTTTCGTTGTAATCAGCAACAGTTACGGTCCATCGCTAATGTGGTTGTCATATTTCGTCGTTGAAGCTGTCGCTAATGTACAACCACATTAGCAACGTGGTAATCGCCATAGCTAATTTCTAGTTGTAATCACTGACAACTGTTGTCCATCGCTAATAGTGAAATTTGATTTTTTTGATAAACTGTATTTATAATTCAAATAAATATTTTGATATTAAATTATATCATATATTTTATAAATTTAAATTTAATATTTATATATAAAAATTATATATGATTTTTTAAGATTAACGCAAATTGATAATGCATTTATTATTTATCCAAATTCGAGTATAGACACGTAAAAAAGAAAATGAGATAAAAATACATAAAATTAATCCAAAAATATTTACAACTCTAACAATAAAAAAGTACAAAAATGTATAAGATGGTTAGTGTGGGGGGCTACTAGGGGGATCCTATAGTGGTGTGGGCGGCTGGGAAGCAGAGGAAGGTGTGAGTCAAGTGCCAAAAGCCTCCATCATCTGGCGGATCATATCCCGTTGTGCTAGCTACCTACAGTCTCTCGTTGGTCTGCCTCAACTTGCTTCTCCGATAATATGTTATCGCTTATTCACAATATCTAATGATAACAGGATTGGTTACTTTAATTAAACAAGACTTGACTATTTGTTCATGAATCACTCTTTATCTCTTTGATGTTGTAAGTAGGTGAGGCCCTATCCCATTCAGAATGAATATGTAACCATCCGTAACCCATCTGCATGTTTGTGTAAAGCTTCTATGTTGATCTTCAATCAAAATTTCAGTAACATTTCGCATTAGTCCCTGAGTACATAAAGATACATGCAATATGAAACACCGTACACAAACATGCACCTGGAGACAACACGAAATGCATTAACTGAATTTCCAATTAAACATCAATAACACAAGATTCACGCTAACACCAGTACCTATGAGTTACGCTTTATTGGTTACAGATTTATCCTAAATTGTCCAACTGGGACAATTCAAGATCCAATGCAACATGATATATCGACCTGTTGTGTTGAATCTTGAATGGGAACCTATTGAGTATAGACATGGTCTAATGACACATAGAGCCTACCAAATTTTCAGCAGAGTCTCCCCTGTAAACTAGACATTTCAAAATTTTACAACCGCCCTGTTACACACAAAACTTTCTAGTATAGTTCAATATATACACTATGAATTATCAATGAAAATGAGGCAAACATCTCCACCAACATACAACAATACACTAAAATAGTTTTACATTTAAAATATTTTTTTTTGCCTTGACTTTTATGTACATACCATCCTGTTAAAAGTACTTTTCTAGAGAAGCACTAAATATATATTTTTCTATATTAACCAATAACATTTAAATGTAAAGATTAATCTAGATTCTAAACTTGATTGAATTTTTAAAAAATGAATCTAGTTTAAAACTTAAAACATAAGGTACTAATGCATGGAATAGATACAATTACCAATTACCATCTCTATTAATTCAAAAGTATAATTATCATGTCTATTTTGAGGTACCATATTGAAATGACATTGTCATGCTTCTCTTGTTCAAAATCACAAAGAGGCAACCTAAATATGAAACTTTTGAAGTGGAATGAAATATCATACAGCTAATAATTAGAGTTTGCTGACTGTGGAGGAATTCATTAGTTTCATGGCATATGGTGATTTTATTTTTTTGTCTCTTTGGAGTTTAATTTACTTATATAGGGAATCTAATTGATCTTATTTTGCATGGAATTTCAAGGAGAGCCACCTTACATGAGATGGTTAGAGATTATGAACAAGCAACTTGTGACCTTAAGAGACCTAGTGGATCAAACAGAGATGCTACTATATGTAATCATACCACAATAAAACATTGTAAATCTTTATGACACATTGATAAAACATGGATATCAACAAAGTCAATCATAAAAATACATACAATTTATGAACAAAGAAGAAACCTATATCTAAGAGGCATATCTTAACAGAATAGTGGGTTCCAAATAGCTTAAGCACAAAGAACTTTAACAGTTGTATAAAATAGTGACTGAATGACTGACTTGCTTATAATGTTGAGGCCATAAGCCTTAAATGAAGAAAGAAAGTGATTTATCTGGTGTCCTGATCTAACCAAAATCTGATGTAACCTTACACTCTCTATTTTACGTCGTCTCAGTGTAGTACGGTAATATGTACTTAGATCCAGTGGGGACCTAAGTTCTTCATGTTAAGGGATGAATTAGTATGTACTTTGAACCATTGTGAGAAAGAATGCATCAGAGTGTACCTGTATAAGATTCTCTGATGTTTAAGTCAGTATAGTAATTACAGATAAAATAACTATTACGAAGGTTCTTAAGAAAAGTGCTCAGATCCTGTTTTAAGTTAATAAATAAGTTGTATTTATAGAACTTCCCTGGGTCAAAGAATTGATTTGATTCCTTTCCTAACATACTATAGCAACAGTGTTGGCAGGGACATGTTGCTTATACCTTGTCTGACTTGTGTTTAGATGTCAGTTGTCCTGACCAGTATTATGATTTAATATCCATACTGTAACACCCTGAATTTTAAAATAGAAAGTTAAATTAAGAAAATAAATATTGAATAATTGAATGTAAACTATTTGATGTACCAAAATATTAGAAATAATTTAATTAAGATTTTCGGAGACTGTTAGTGATTTGTTGAGATCGGATAAGCAGAAAACTGACCCGGATAAAATATGGGTGTCGGACCAAGTATCTCCGATTGAGATGCCGTTGGTCAGAGCTGTAGATAACATTATCGGGAGTCTGGATGTGTATTCGGAATAATTTTTAGAATATGTATAGAGCCCGAACAGAGAGCCTATTTGTTTAAAAACAGAAGAGTTTCATGAAAGATTAAAATTTAAAAATAAAACCTCACTTTTTCACTCTCATTTTCGTTAAGTGCTGAACCATTTTAGCAAAACACTTTTTTCTTCTTCTTCTCTTATCTTCTTTATCGCTTTTCCCTCTCTAACCCTAAGCCAAAGTGCTACCCTCCAGTCTTCCTCTCATTTTCATTTCATAAAGGCTTGGAGAAGGCTTGGAGCTTGAAGTTCTTCTCCCTTCTTCTCCTTAATTTTGTGTGGCCCCCTTCTCTTTTGAGAATTCCTCCATTACTTCAGTCAAGGTAAGGTTCTAGCCATTTTTCAAGAATATGAACCTTTAGTCCTGTGTCCTTAATGTTAAGAGAGCATTTAATGTATGTGGGTTATTAGGAGAAGCTTTAAATGTGGAAACCCTAAGTTGGGTATAATAAATACAAGCTTTAAATGGTATCAATGGGGTAGATGCATTTATGGTTGGAAGGAGATGAGAATGTATGATTATTTTTGAATGTTGATGGGTTTTGGTGAAACCATAACCATATAAATTGGGGGAAATATGATGTGTGGGTAGATGGGCATTAATTAATGGTGAGAATGTCATTAATGTTAGAGTATAATCATAAATGACGATTGAGGATGGTGGTTGGAAACCATAAATGAAAACCCACTTAGAATAAGTTAAATGTAAGGTTGGTAAATGGGGTAACCTAACTAATTAGGTTATTGCCTTAATGATAATAAATGGTGATTTAAGGGAAGGAATTCCTGAAGCCTAATTAGGCAAATGAATAAATCCTATAAATAGTCTCTATATGATAAGAATCATGTGTACATATATGTATATGTATATTGAAATGGTGTTTGAATGAATGATTGATGTGCTCTTATAATTGATTGGTGTAGGGCTTGATAATACTTGTGAGGCAGGAACATCGAACCCGGAAGTCTACTTCTCTTGAGATTGGAGAGGGGTGTATTTTTTAAATGCATGGGATCTTGTGTGATGATAATGTATGTATTGATGTAATGTGGCATGTTTTCTTGAATGGATGTAGTATAATATGTATGTGATGTGAAATTGAATAAGGCCCTTGTAATGATTGATTTTTGAATGACACCATGATGAGGTTGAGTGGTATAATGTGTGATGACATGTTATTGTTTCCATGTGTGGCTTGATGAATATTCAAAATTCTTGGTTAGGATGATTCTTGAATATTATGATTGGCATATATACGTTAAATTATGTGGGATTAACATTGCGATTGAGTATGAGTGTGAGAGGGTGAGAAAATCCTCACGAGATTAAGGTATGCATGAGCATTAATACATATTTATAGCATGGCATGCATAAGCATGTTTGTAATGTGAAAACCTTGCGGGGTTCCATGAAGGGACTACCCGACATGATGATGTTATGATATTTGATGAATGAATAACCTTACGGGGTTCCATGAAGGGAGTACCCGACGTGATGATGTTATAATATTTGATGAATGAATAACCTAATGGGGTTCCACGAAGGGAGTACCCGACGTGATTATGTTATGATTTTTGATGAATAAATAACCGTGCGGGGTTCCATGAAGGGAGTACCCCTTGTGAGGCGGCAAATCGACATGATGACAATTGATATGTAGATTATGAGATGAATGATACGATGGTTGCGATCACCAGATGAATGAGATTGGATCCGTGCATATGCATTCTTAAACACCAACATATGCATTAGTCATAGAAGCATGGCATTGAGACAATCCAATTGAGAAAGGGATGCCCTATTGAGAGTGTTATGTGAGTGTATGTAAATTCTTCTTTTAGTTGTTAATTATATTTGTGTATTGACTCGGAGTGAATTTTATAAATCTTCATGAATATGACAATGAGTGTGATGGAATCATGAATGAATGATACGGTTAAATTGATATGTCCTTGATGAAAGATTTGTGATTCATGAATATATGGATGAACATCTGGGTTCAATGAATTGGGTGAACTGCGTTATCTTAGTGTAATTTTAACACCTTTTCAGGGAGATATTAATATTGCATTTATGTATATATTACCACAACTGGTAGATTTTCATCATTGAGAAAGTATACTCACTCTCCATGTGGTATATCTTTTTAGCTCCTGTGTTGTAGGGCTGCCTATGGAGCTCTGGTGTGGAGAAGTGGTATGAAGGGAGCCTATTTTGGGTAAAAAATGCCTTGGCCGGTGACTGTTTTGAATTTATAGCTTTGATATAGGCTTTTGCAATGTAAATAGATATAATTAATATTTTGTATAGCCATGAATTGGTATGGATGATGAATCTGAAGGTCATGTAGGAAAATGAGATCCTAGTGCTTATGGCTCATTTTCATTGGTGACCTTAACATTAGTTGAAAAATGAAAATGGAGTAGGATGTAGTTAATATTTATGAGTGAATGATGGGTTACATGAAAAAATGCATTTTATAGATTCTACAAAGTAGTAAGCTAATTTAGAATGTGATTCATGAGTTGGAATGAAAATTTAAGGGTATGAATGTTTGGGACAAGTCTTAAATGCTTAATATGTAGTAGGTGATGTGATGAATTAAACCAATTTGGCTGGAAATGAGTTTTGGTATGTTGTGTTGTTTAACTTCTAACGTTTCTGCATTTCCACTGGTATTCTCGTTGAAGCGAGAATCCCCCCTGCATGATATTTGGTTACTGGCAAATTCTCACCCAGGCGAGAGTGGGTCTCGCTTAGGCGAGACTGCCCATGAATCAGGGGTTGGCCACTAGAAGAAAATCGCTCAGGCGAGTTGGGCCTCGCCCGAGCGAGAGTGAGGGACTTTGCCACTGGACCGATTTCATTTGAGCGAATGGCCTTTGGATGTGGTACTCGCTCAAGTGAGTGAGTGTAGGTTTGATACTGAAAGAATCTCGCCCATGCTCACTTGCCTTGCCCAAGCGAATCCTATGGATGTCGCTCAAGCGAGATGGGGTTCCCTCAAGCAAGACGACCCTTGATGCTCCTTTCACCCCTTTCGCTCAACGTGGGATGTAGCTCGCACAAGCATCCCATTCGGTCTCGCTCAAGCGAGTTTAGCTCTCGCTTGAGCGAGTGGTGCCCAGAATCCCCATATTGCATTGCTTTAAATATTTTCCCATTTCTTTGTATCCAACCTTTTCCTTGTAACATCTTATAACACCTTGGGTATATTTGGAAGCCATAAATCCTCGTGATGTTTACCCTCTTATAAACCAATCATATTGTGTCAATGTAAATGAATCTTCCGCTATTTTCCATTGAGAATTCTCCATTAATTATTTTCTGAATCCTACCTTCTCATATCTTCATATATGAGACAGGTTTTTCATAGATCCAGGGTATTGAATGATAACTTCACCACTTTACGATATCATAAACTAATGCTATTAAAATCGTGAAAAAAAATTACCCCTATTTTGGGGCGTCACAATCTGGTATAAGAGCATTATTTGCTCTTTATTGCTGTGATTAATTATTATTATTAGAGTATGACATGCATTTAATGAATGATTGCAATTGTTGCTTGACCTTGTATGGATTGACTGTGGATGAAATGTGATTGCTATAAGTCCGACCAAGCTTTCTTCACACTATTATCCCTCAATGATGAATTCTTATAATTATGTGAATGCATGTGACACTAAGATATAATGATATGCTTTTTTATGAGCCTTAGTGTGAACTAATCGATGTTGGACTCCATGGTGGAGGGCTATAGCTTAATTTATGATGAATTACTATAGCATGAGACTATAGAAAAGTTTATGAACTAGTTTACTGATGTTAGTTGAATTTAATGTTATGGTTATAGATATTTCCATGGCACGTCGTCGTCAAGATCACGATGACGCTATAGCTAGAGCTCTGAATCGCTTTGCGGACCTCCTTGAGTCGCAAAACCGTGATAGACAAGAAACGGAAAGGCAAACTACTCTTGTTGCTCAAGGTACTTAGGGCCTTGATCTATTCTTGAAGCGAAAACCCTCCGAATTCTATGGTGGATTCAAGCCCGAGCAAGCCTATGGGTGGATCCGATATACTGAATGGATCTTCGACAGTTTCGAGTGCACTGAACTCCGAAAGGTGGAGTATGGTGTTTTCATGTTTAAAGATGAAACAGAGACTTGGTGAAGACTTACCAAGAGTAGGATGATTGCTGCAACTATTCCCTTGACTTAGGAAAATTTTAAGCTTGAACTCATGAGGAAGTATGTGACCGAGAGCTATAAGAGTAAGAAGGAACTTGTGTTCATGGAACTCAAGAAAGGCACAATGACGGTAGAAGAGTATGCTTCCAAATTCGAAGAACTTTGTGAATTCTACCCTCCTTATCAACAAGAGGGAACTGAAGCCTCTAAGTGTATAAAGTTTGAGAACGGTCTATGCCCTGATATTCAAAGGGCCACGTGTCATCAATAAATCTGAAGTTTCACGGTACTTGTGAATAAGTGCCGTATTTATGAGGAACATGCTCCACCTCATCACTCTAAATTTGACTCTAAGTTGAAGGGTCAATCTTCCAGTTTCAAGAGGCAAGGAAATTTCAGAAGGGGACGTTTTTAGAGAGGTGCTCACTCTAATGTCTAAGCTAGAGGTGGTGGACATGGTAACACCTTTGGTCGGGGCAATGTAAATGCCGATGGGCCGAGATGCTATAGGTGTGGAGGACTCACCATGTTCGCGAGTATACTCAACGGGATGACGTGGTTTGCTTCAATTATGATCCAGTAGGACATATTCGTCCTGCATGTCCTTTACTTACAAGGCGGGCTCATATGCAAGCTAATACTCCCAACCGTACTGATGTACCCACTTATGTGAACTGCGGAGGCCACAATGGTGGTCGGGGCCGTGGTAATGGAAACAATGGTGGCCGAGGTAGCTATAATGGTGGAAGGCATGGCAACGGTCAAGGTAACGACAATGGTGCTCGCGATGGATATAGGAATGGTGGAAATCTTCAACCGAATGCCGAAAGGGTGTTCGCTGTGATCGGTGAGGAAGCGGATAAACAGATAATTTAGTTGAAAGTAAGTGTGAAATACTCAGAAATTCAGTTCATGTTATTTATGATTCGGGTGCAACTCACTCTTTTATATCTGAGGGTTGTGTTTGACGATTGAGGTTACCGGTGTGTTTAATGAAAAATGCCCTAGTGGTTACTACCTCAACCGATACTTGTCTCAGATCGGTTAACCGGTATGGTAATGTCGACATACTCCTAGAAGGGAGAAGATTTGTTGTGTCTTTCATTTGTATGCCTATGAAGGGATTGGAGATCATACTTGGTATGGATTGGCTCTCCACCAATAAGGTTTTGGTTGACTGCCAACAGCGGACTGTCATTTTCCCTTCTTCTGATGTGGGGAAATTTGATGTGTAAGGTATAGCTCAACTTTGCATATTACTATCTCTTGACGATGGGACAAATGGTCCTGATCCCCTTAATATCCCTGTGGTGTCAGAATTCTTAGTCGTGTTTCCCGAGGAGATACCTGGTTTACCACCCCCACGGGAGGTTAAATTTACTATCGATATTGTACCTGGTGCGGAACCGGTGTCTATCGCTCCTTATAGGATGTCTCCTATGGAGTTGACTGAACTTAAGAAGTAAGTTGAGGAGCTACTTGAGAAGGAGTTTGTTTGACCCAGTGTGTCACCTTGGGGGGCTCTTGTTTTACTGGTCAAGAAGAAGGATGGAACCATGCGGTTGTGTGTTGACTACCGCCAATTGAACAAGTTGTGAATAAAGAATAGATATCCTTTACCTCATATTAATGATTTGTTAGATCAATTAAGAGGTGCAGTGGTGTTTTCAAAGATTGATTTGCGCTCTGGTTACCATCAAATTTGAGTGAGAACCGAAGACATTCCGAAGACTGCCTTTAGGACACGATATGGCCATTATGAGTATGTTGTAATGCCATCCAGAGTGACTAATGCTCTAGCGGTTTTAATGAGTTACATGAACCGCATATTTCATGAATATCTGGATCATTTCATTGTGGTATTTATCGACGATATCCTAGTGTATTCCAAGAGCCGTGAGGAACACGAGGGACATTTGAAGCTTGTCTTGAATACTCTTAGAGAGAATCAGTTGTACGCTAAGCTCTCTAAATGCGAATTCTGGTTGACGAGTGTCCAGTTTCTTGGACATGTGATATTCGAAGATGGTGTTTCAGTGGATTCTTCTAAGGTTGAGGCCGTTATGGCATGGCCTAGACCCACATCGGGTACGAAAATCTGGAGTTTCCTTGGACTCGCCGGTTATTATTGGAGGTTCATCAAAGGTTTTTCTCGTCTTGCTAAACCATTGACAAACTTGACAAGGAAGAACTAACCTTTTGTATGGACGGTTGAATGTGAGAGATGCTTTGAAGAGTTAAAGATGAGGCTGACTTCTGCGCCTATCTTGGCATTGCCGGATTTACAAGAAGACTTTGTGGTGTACTGCGATGCTTCTAAGCATGGATTTAGATGCGTTTTGATGCAGAAGGAACGTGTTATAGCTTATGCTTCACGCCAGTTGAGACCTCATGAAGTTAACTACCCAACTCATGACTTGGAGTTGGCGACAGTTGTGTTCGCCTTAAAGATTTGGCGTCATTATCTCTATGGTTTGAGATTCATGGTCTTTAGTGATCACAAAAGCTTGAAATACCTCTTTGATCAAAAGGAATTGAATATGCACCAAAGGAGATGGATGGTATTCTTGAAAGAATATGATTTTGAATTAAGGTATCATCCGGGAAAAGCTAATGTCGTTGCCGATGGTCTTAATCGGAAGTCCTTGCATGTGTCGGCCATGATGGTCAAGGAATTTGAATTGATTGAGGAATTTCAGAATTTGAATGTTAGGACCGAAGTGCAATCTCCCAAGAAGCTATGTTTAGCTACCTTAAAGATATGCAATGAATTTTTAGAGCTTGTAATGGAGAAACAAGGAGATGATGATTACTTACAGGAGATGAGGAGACCTCAAGACGATGGGAAAAATCTATTCCACATGGAAGGTGTTGATGGTTTATGGCGAGTAAAAGGTCGTGTGTATGTGCCTTCATTCGGAGATTTGAGACACACGGTGCTTGAGGAAGCACACATTTTAGTATTCACCCTGGTGCGACTAAGATGTACCAAGATGTGAAGAAGAATTTTTGGTGGCCCAGAATGAAACGTGATATTGCCAACTTTGTAGCTTCATGCCTTACTTGTCAGAAGGCGAACGTAGAGCATCAGAGACCTTCGGGTACTTTGAGACCACTTGATATCCCCGATTGGAAGTGGGATGCGATTGCTATGGACTTTGTGTCCAGTTTGCCAAGAACAAGGTCCAGATGTGATGGAATCCGGGTGATTGTGGATCGTTTGACAAAGAGTGCATATTTTCTACCGATCAGTATGAAGAGTTCCTTACAGGATTTGGCACAGTTATACATTTAGGAGATTGTGAGGTTACATGGTGTACCATCAAGTATTGTTTCTAATCGTGACCCCCGATTTACTTCCCGATTTTGGGGAAGCTTGCATGAAGCGATGGGTTCTAAATTGAAGCTAAGTTCGGTATACCATCCTTATACTGATGGACAATTTGAGAGGACTATTCAGAGTCTTGAGGACTTATTACGCGCTTGTGTGTTGGAGCACGGCGGTTCGTGGGAGAAATATTTGCCTCTGATAGAGTTTACCTACAATAATAGTTTTCACTCTAGTATTGGCATGGCACCATATGAGGCGTTATATGGAAGGAAGTGTCGAACCCCTTTATGTTGGCTTGAAGTCGGAGAGAACTTGGCCTTAGGGCTTGAGATTGTTGAGAAAATAGAAAGTTAAATTAAGAAAATAAATATTGAATAATTGAATGTGAACTATTTGATGTCCCAAAATACTGGAAATAAATTAATTAAGATTTTCGGAGACTGTTAGTGATTTGTTGGGACCGGATAAGCAGAAAACTAACCCGGATAAAATATGGGTGTCGGACCAAGTATCTCCGATTGAGATGCCGTTGGTCAGGGCTGTAGATAATATTATCGGGAGTCCAGATGTGTATTCAGAATAATTTTAGAATATGTATTGAGCCCGAACAGAGAGCCTGTTTGTTTAAAAACGGAAGAGTTTAATGAAAGATTAAAATTTAAAAATAAAACCTCACTTTTTCACTCTTATTTTCGTTAAGTGCTGAACCATTTTGGCAAAACATTCCTTTCTTCTTCTTCTCTTATCTTCTTCATCTCTTTTCCCTCTCTAACCCTAAGCCAAGGTGCTACCCTCCATCCTTCCTCTCATTTTCATTTCAAAAGGCTTGGAGAAGGCTTGGAGCTTGAAGTTCTTCTCCCTTCTTCTCCTTAATTTTGTGTGGCCCCCTTCTCTTTTGAGAATTCCTCTATTACTTTAGTTGAGGTAAGGTTCTAGCCATTTTTCAAGAATATGAACCTTTAGTCCTGTGTCCTTAATGTTAAGAGAGCATTTAATGTATGTGGGTTATTAGGAGAAGCTTTAAATGTGGAAACCCTAAGGTGGGTGTCATAAATACAAGCTTTAAATGGTATCAATGGGGTAGATGCATTTATGGTTGGAAGGAGATAAGAATATATGATTATTTTTGAATGTTGATGGGTTTTGGTGAAACCCTAACCTTATAAATTGGGGGAAATATAATGTGTAGGTAGATGGGCATTAATTAATGGTGAGAATGTCATTAATGTTGGAGTATAATCATAAATGACGATTGGGGATGGTGGTTGGAAACCATAAATGAAAACCCACTCAGAATAAGTTAAATGTAAGGTTGGTAAATGGGGTAACCTAACTAATTAGGTTATTGCCTTGATGATAATTGTGAACACCTCTTTTGGTCCGGTCCAAGTGGAACGAATCTTCTTTTATACTGAATTCTGAATCAGAATGGTCAAATCCGAATAGAATGGCTCAAAAATAATCAAGTCCGAGCAAGATGACTCTGATTGAAGCATTTCCGAGTGAAATATAGCCCTGTTGGACAAAAATCCGAGTGGAATCACTAAAAAATGATCAAATCCGAGTAAGATGACTCTGATTGAAGCATTTCCGAGTGAAATATGTTAGGCAATCCCTAAGCATGAGCAGCGGAAAAATAAAAGGGATTCCATAGGATTTGCAAGGTTCCGTGTTTCAAAGCACAAAAAACAATTTCGAAATTCATTTTGGATTACCTCTTGAAGAACTCCGAAGCAGTCGTAGCCTCGTCCTTTAGGAGTCCACACGAGCACTCCCACCAGAATCGCAACACTAGCCAACTGCTAGTTTGACGGCGTGTAGCTCTTGCAACTTTTGCGAATTTGTGTCTCACTTGAGTGGACGGCCTATGAGCATCTTATGCTCTATTTATAGGCTTAGGTTTGACCTAATTTGTTCTCTCTAAAAGTGGGCTCCTTACTCATTCCAAATGAGTTAGGCCCAATAGCTTTATTTTAGTCCAACTAAAATAAGACAATATTTTCTGATGGGCTTACTCTATGTGTGTGACCCTATAGGTAAAATACCCGGTCATATTAATAATAAACTATTTTATTATTAATATAAAATAAGAGCGGCATCTAGCAATGCATCATTATGTCCGAATATTATCAACATAACCTATAAGTGATAATTATTTAATATGTTTATTCCTTTTGTCACGATATCCTAATTGGGCCCAAGGCATGGTCGCGTCATCCTTGTACGGCCCAATTTATTTTACTTGATACCGGAGTAGACTGGATCCGAATAAATATCTAATATTTATTCTTTCTAGCATGGCCATGCGTTTTCTTAGTCTTACTCCATCAAGTGGCCTATGGATATCACTCCTGTCATATAGGAGAGACAAATCCCATCTACATCACTCACATCCCTCTGCATAATTTGTTCATTGCCTAATCACAACCTTTATAGTCCTCTTGTTACAGAAGACGTTTAATTGTATTAAAACAATAAACTCCTCATGTAGGAATCGTAGTGACTTCAGGTCGAAGGACTACATATACCATTATCACATTGAGAATCGTTTATGACAATCATGTAACGATCCATGCAACGTTCTCATGGTGGGTCTGTCCAGTACATCATTACTCTTAATGTGTACCTGTGTGAAGACTCGATATCATCTATATCTATGATCTGTGAGATCAGGTCATCAGTATACTCACACACTAGTCTCAGTGTATTTACATGTCCCCATGTAAATACTTGACTAGGGACATTTTAGGAATAATTTTTATATGACCTATTACTCCAAGGATAAATATGTTTTAAAACAATTTTAAACTGAAATATTTATTCTATTGATAAGTAGAAAAATGATACAAATGAAGAAGCATAAAAGCTTATAGTGCATACACCAACAAAATATAAACCTGTTGGAGGCAAATCCGAGTGAAATGACTCAGATTGGAGCATTGCCGAGTGGAGTATGACCTGTTGGGGCAAATCCGAGTGAAATGACTCAGATTGGAGGTAAATCTGAGTGGATGGTTCCCTATCAGATGCATTCCGAGAGAAAAGGGACTGACTGTGAACAAATACCGAGTGAAGGATTACCGATTGTAAGTCTGACTTGAGGACAGGTCCCCTTTGCTAGGCACAGGTATTTCCGGGTGGAACTTTCCCGTTTGATACCACTCTGATTCAAGATGAGTACTCTTTGTAGACAATTAGTTCCTAATTCAAGATGATTGTCAGGCAAGCCGAGTGATATATTTGAAAGAAAACATGGTCAAACGAGTAAATGTCCGACCGCGTAATGAACTTCTTTCAGCTCAGATTCTCTAAAAGTATCATTTTGAGTCTGACTCTAATGAACTCATCCGAATGGATTGTCGATTGAAACATTCCGACCGAAATATGAGGTCTGATTCCGAATGAATACACTCGGTAGATTGAAGCTGAGTTCCAAGTTCTGAGAGGAGAAAAGACCGTCTCCGAGTGGTCAGATTCTCGAATTCTCAATTCTAATCGAAGTGAAAAGGATGTCTTCGAGTGAAAACACCCGAGTGAGCACATCTGAGAGCCAATTATTGATTGAGACCCTTCTGATTGAAGTGTAAAGGCCGACTCCGGTTGAAAACAATCCCAATACCCGAGTAAGCACATCCAAGGGTCAATCGACGATTGAGACCATTCAGATCGAAAGGTAAAAAAACCCACTTCCGAGTGATTGCACCAGGTGGATTATGGAACCCGAGTTCTAGATTCTGAGTGAAGGAAAATCTGACTCCCAAGGTCAGTTTCGAGTAAAACCTTCAAGCAGTGAAGTTTTGAGTGTCACCTTTGAAGACATTTCGAGTGAATGTTCCAAGCAGAGACAAGATCCGAGTAGCATACCTCCGATTGAAGTGATTCCGAGTGAATGCTTCAAACAAAAATAAGATCTGAACCAAATACTTCCGATCGAGAGAATTCCGAGTGAAACACTGATTCAGTCAGTCAGTTCCGACTCACCATTCTCAGTCAGTTCTGACTCGCCATATTTAGTCAGTTCTGACTCACCAGACTCAGTCAGCTACGAGTGAAACACTGATTCAATCATTTCTGAGTCACCTTTTAATTGGTTTCTAAGTGAAACACTATTCAATTAGTTCTGAGTAAAGCTTTAATCAGCTTCCAAGTGAAACCATTGTGAAGAGGACTCCCGAGCAAATGTATCCGAGTGAGTTGATGTGTGAGCACATCTGAGTGAGTTGATGCACAATTAAAACAACTCTGAGTAAAGACTAAGCTTGATGAATGAGTCTGAGCTATATATCTGACCAAGATTATTCCTGAAGTACCGATTGAGTCAATTAAAAAGGACTTTCAGACATTCCTGACTAAATCAATCAAAAAACCCGATTGAATCATGTGCACAAATACCGAGACATCCTTTAATCAGGACTGATTGAATCATTTGTACCAATTTCGAGTCACTTTTCACTCGGTCCGATTGAGTGTTCCAATCAGAATTTCTCTCCTCACAGCAACCCAAGACCGAGCAAAGTTTCCACTCAGCTTTCCATAGGAGAATTCCTCTCGGATTGATTCTCACTCAGCTTTTTATAGGAAGGCATTCATTCCTCTCAGAAGGATTCTCACTCGGCATGTAGGATTCCCGTTCAGTCTTCTGTAGAAGTATTCATACTCGGTCTGTTGTAGGTTGATTCGTACTCGGAAAAGACTGATTTTCACTCGGTCTTCTATTGAAAAACAGTCATTCC
Source organism: Clitoria ternatea (assembly GCA_037962975.1). Taxonomy (NCBI): domain Eukaryota; kingdom Viridiplantae; phylum Streptophyta; class Magnoliopsida; order Fabales; family Fabaceae; genus Clitoria; species Clitoria ternatea. Next base: position 188,863,505 of record CM075669.1, read on the forward strand.
TCTCAGAATCGACTTTCACTATAGATGAATGCTGACTGAGAGGCCAATCTGAGCCATCCTCTCTCAGATTTCCACCATGCTCTCTCGGATTGCACATGCTGATTTGGATTCCCACGATCCCAGTGGATCCAGGAATCCTGGGAGTGGCAGACAAGGGGGCGGAAGTGGAGAAATTAAAAATTCTCCACCAGCCGCTGTCCCCCCATTATTTTAACAGCCAGGCTGTCTCCACTAGGCGCATGGGTGAGTGGAGACTCGTGCTGTCAAAGCACTCATCCCATGTCTTGGACCCCCTATAAATGCCCTGGCTGAAGAGGCTCAGGGGGTTGGATCCTTTCACCTTGGAACTGAAACTCTGCCTTTATTCTCTCCAATCTCAAAACCTTTTCGTCCCACACACCGTCCTCATTCTTCACAGCCCTCTCCAACAGCACCACTCCTCCTTCTCCTCTCCAACAGCCCCACTCCTCCTTCTCCTCACCCACACCGTACATCCTCTCCCACACACCGTCCCAATTTCCTTCTCCAACAGCACCACTCCTCCCTCTCCACTCCTCCTTCTCCTCACCCACACCGTACATCCTCTCCCACACACCATCCCATTTTCCTTCTCAACCCTGTCCCCTCTCCTCTCCAACCGCCCCACTCCTCCTTCTCCACACCCACACCGTACATCCTCTCCCACACACCGTCCCAATTTCCTTCTCCACCAACCGTTCTCCTCAAACTCCTCTCAACCCCACTGCCTTTCTCCCTCGGTCGGCCTCTTTCTCACTCGGTCGGTCTCTTCCACCTTCAGTCAGTTTCTGACCCACTCGGCAGTCTCTTACTCCATCACTCGGTATTCCACTTTTCACTCGGTATTTTCATTTTTCACTCGGTTTTCTATTTTTCACTCAGTTTTTTCCATTTTTACTCGATTTTTTCCTTTTTCTCACTCGGTTTTCTCTTCTCCCACTCAGTTTTCGCTCATTTTTCCCTCTCTTTCCCGAATTTACTATTTCTCTTTCTCTCTTGTAGCTTCTGCTACCCTCCATCCTTTGCTTCGTAGTTTTTTTTTTTAAAAAAATAATAAAGGGAAATGGATGTTTCATGTGTTTTCTTTCAAATCTAAGTAAAATCAAAAATCAAAAAAAAGAAAAAATCATTTTTAGTCAGTGTCGTACGGAAAATACTTCCGTCTACACAACCTCTATAGGATCTGTACACGTGCGAAGAACTTTGTCTTGTATGGGTTCACCACCAAAATGATACCCACCAACATTTTCCCAATCTTTTCCTAAAAGAAAAACAATCAGAACTACGTAACCCTGGTTTCTTGATAATTCAAGAATACGTAGGAGCGGGACTCAGCTCCTGTTGGGCCCATCTTTCTTATTTCTTTTTTTGCTCTTTTATTTCTTTGCTTTCGCGTTTCTTTCATAAGTGTTCTTTTTTGTCGCTTCCGTGAAAATCAATTTAGACGTGACGTCTTGTTGATTTGCCCCTAGTTTTGTTCAAGCCTCGCCATAATTCATAGGGAAGGGATACTTAGGACGAGACGTCCCGCTTATCTCTTTCCTATCCCTGTCCCTTTTTTATTCGAGGATGTCTAATTTAGGCGTGACGTCTTATTAGCATTCTCTTCCCCTCTCTGTCTCATATCGAAGTCGAGTTTAATTCGGATGAAACGTCCCGTTGACCTCGTTTCGACATTCTATGTTTGTACAGTTCTCTTACTCCATTCCGTCGTTTTCAAATAAAAATACAAAAAAAGGAAGAAACATGTTTTATTTAAGGCTATTTATATTGCGCTTTCAATCTTGGTACTGTTTCTGACAGGCAATATAGGGTGCTAATACCTTCCCTACTCGTATCCGACTCCCGAACTTAAATCTCATTTTTAAACCAGTGCTTTCACTGAATTTAGTTTTTTCCCAATGTTTTTCCTATGGATAAAAACGTTGGTGGCGACTCCCTGTTTTCCTTTTCGGAACGAAAATCTTTTTGAGGGTCGGCCGCGCTGTCGCGATCCAGGTTGCGACAATAATGAATGGTGATTTAAGGGAAGGAATTCCCGAAGCCTAATTAGGCAAATGAATAAAGCCTATAAATAGTCTCTACATGATAAGAATCATGTGTACATATATGTATATGTATATTGAAATGGTGTTTGAATGAATGATTGATGTGGTCTTATAATTAATTAGTGTAGGGCTTGATAATACTTGTGAGGCGGGAACATCGAACCCAGAAGTCTACTTCTCTTGAGGTTGGAGAGGGGTGTATTTTCTAAATGCATGGGATCTTGTATGATGATAATGTATGTATTGATGTAATGTGGCATGTTTTCTTGAATGGATGTAGTATAATATGTATGTGATATGAAATTAAATAAGGCCCTTGTAATATTTGATTTTGGAATAAGACCATGATGAGGTTATGAGTGGTATAATGTGTGATGACATGTTATTGTTTCCATGTGTGGCTTGATGAATATTCGAAATTCTTGGTTAGGATGATTCTTGAATATTATGATTGGCATATATATGTTAAATTATATGGGATTAATATTGTGATTGAGTATGAGTGTGAGAGGGTGAGAAAATCCTCACGAGATTAAGGTATGCATGAGCATTAATGCATATTTATAGCATGGCATGCATAAGCACGTTTGTAATGTGAAAACCTTGTGGGGTTCCATGAAGGAAGTACCTGACATGATGATGTTATGATATTTGATGAATGAATAACCTTACGGGGTTCCACGAAGGGAGTACCCGATGTAATAATGTTATGATATTTGATGAATGAATAACCTTGCAGGGTTCCACGAAGGGAGTACCCGATGTGATGATGTTATAATATTTGATGAATGAATAACCTTGCGGGGTTCCACGAAGGGAGTATCCGACATGATGATGTTATGATTTTTGATGAATAAATAACCTTGCGGGGTTCCATGAAGGGAGTACCCCTTGTGAGACGGGAAACCGGCGTGATGACAATTGATATGTAGATTATGAGATGAATGATACGCTGGTTGCGATCACCAAATGAATGAGATTGGATTCATGCATATGTATTCTTAAACACCAATATATGCATTAGTCATAGAAGCATGGCATTAAGATAAACCAATTGAGAAAGGGATGCCCTATTGAGAGTGTTATGTGAGGTGTATGTAAATTCCTCTTTTAGTTGTTAATTATATTTGTGTATTGACTCGGAGTGACTTTTATAAATCTTCATGAATATGACAATGAGTGTGATGGAATCATGAATGAATGATACGGTTAAATTGATATATCTTTGATGAAGGATTTGTGATTCATGAATATGTGGATGAACATGTGGGTTCAATTAATTGAGTGAACTGCGTTATCTTACTGTAATTTGAACACCTTTTTAGGGAGATGGTAATATTGCATTTATGTATATAGTATCACAACTGTTAGATTTTCATCATTGAGAAAGTATACTTACTCTCCATGTGGTATATCTTTTTAGCTCCTGTGTTGTAGGGCTGCCTATGGAGCTCTGGTGTGGAGAAGTGGTGTGAAGAGGGCCTATTTTGGGTAAAGAATGCCTTGGCCGGTGACTATTTTGAATTTATAGCTTTGATATAGGCTTTTGTATTGTAAATAAATATAATTAATATTTTGTATAGCCATGAATTGGTATGGACGATGAATCTGAAGGTCATGTAGGAAAATGAGATCCTAGTGCTTATGGCTCATTTTCATTAGTGACCTTAACATTAGTCGAAAAATGAAAATGGAGTAGGATGTAGTTAACATTTATGAGTGAATGATGGTTTACATGAAAAACTACATTTTATAGATTCTACAAAGTAGTAAGCTAATTTAGAATGTGATTCATGAGTTGGAATGAAAATTTAAGGGTATAAATGTTTGGGACAAGTCTTAAATGCTTAATATGTAGTAGGTGATGTGATGAATTAAACCAATTTGGTTGGAAATGAGTTTTGGTATATTATGTTGTTTAACTTCTAACGTTTCTGCATTTCCACTAGTATTCTCGCTCAAGCGAGATGGGTTCTCGCTCAAGCGAGAATCCCCCTGCATGACATTTAGTTACTGGCCAATTCTCGCCCAGGCGAGAGTGGGTCTCGCTTAGGCGGGACTGCCCATGAATCAGAGGTTGGCCATTGGAAGAAAATCGCTCAGGCGAGTTGGGCCTCGCCCAAGCGAGAGTGAGGGACTTTGCCACTGGGCCGATTACGCTTGAGCGAATGGCCTTTGGATGTGGCACTCACTCGAGCGAGTGAGCGTAGGTTTAACACGGGAAGAATCTCGCCCACGCTCGCTTGCCTCGCCTAAGCGAATCCTGTGGATCTCGCTCAAGCGAGATAGGGTTTGTTCAAGCGAGACAACCCCTAATGCTCCTTTCACCCCTTTCGCTCAGCGTGTGATGTAGCTCGCCCAAGCGTCCCATTCGGTCTCGCTCAAGCGAGTTCAGCTCTCGCTTGAGCGAGTGGTGCCCAGAATCCCCATATTGCATTGCTTTAAATATTTTCCCATTTCATTGTATCCAACCTTTTCCTTGTAACATCATATAACACCTTGGGTATATTTGGAAGCCATAAATCCTCATGATGTTTACCCTTTTATAAACCAATCATATTGTGTCAATGTAAATAAATCTTCCGCTGTTTTCCATTGAGAATTCTCCATTAATTATTTTCCAATTCCTACCTTCTTATATCTTCATATATGAGACAGGTTTTTCATAGATCCAGGGTATTGAATGATAGCTTCACCACTTTACGATATCATAAACTAATGCTATTAAAACCGTGAAAAAAAATTACCCCTATTTTGGGGCGTCATACATACTGATGCTCGTTTATGATATCGGTTCTAAGGCATGTAGTCCGATAGTTAAATAGTTTAGCTACCTTCTACGTGTAAAATAATGGGCACTCCATCCATTGATTATGGGGTCCGGTATGCACCACGAATTATTTTCCCCTAGCTTGTTGTTATGATGGTGTCATAATAACGAGCTACTTTATCAAACGAGAATCATATTCTGGACTCCCCAAGAATATTTTACACCAAAGTAGTAACTTTACCCGAAGTGGTAAGGTATTACCTGGACGAACTCGATTTGGTGATTTAGATGGAGCATTTAATGCGTACCGCATAAAATTCCCCTGAAAGCTACCCTTTCACTCAGATTGATGATGTGGCGAGTCTCGATTGGTGTGTGTTATCCATGCTCCATTATATCATTTTTCTCAATGAGCCATAACACTTTATATCCTATCCCGTTCATAGGCCGCGATGTTTGAACTTTGGCCCATATGACCTTGATGCCTATAAAAGGGGTGGTTGTCCCGATATTTCACATTACTCTGCATTTTTTGTACTGATACTCTGCTTCTCCGCCATCAAGCTAATTTTGACCTTGTCTTGACCCGTACCAGAAGAACTACTAGAACTATTTATACTGGTAGCCTTCTATACCAGCCTATTTTTTTATTAAAACATGTCTCCTTTTTCTACTAATAACGACCAAGATCACGATAGTTCAATTGAAATAATTTCAAACCCTTCAGTTTCTTGGCCAATTGGGGTTCCTCGCCATGAACTGCGGTTCATTCAAACGGATATCCACAGGTGGGTGAAGACGGGAAATTGGGGCGGTTGGGTTAGAGATCTGCCAACCTCGGCCGTTTTAATCACAGATTCAAAATCACCCTCCTTCGAATTTCCTAAACCCCAATCACCCTTGTAACATCCTAGAAATTTAAGTAAAATTAATTAATTAGAGAAATAAATTGAACAGTTATAGGAAATAATTATTTGATATCCTATACATGTAGAAAATTAATTATGGACCCCTCGGGCTAATACGACGAATACGACGATTACTGTTGTCGTTTAATTGATGAACGACGTACGAGTAGACTACTGAGACGGGCCTAGCGGGCCGGAAAACATTAGATAAATATTGGGAATAAATATTTATGTCCTAAAGATGAGCTAAAATTAATTTGAGCATTCCTGGGATTTATTGTGAATTATTCGGGATTTGTCAGCGTCGTTAAACGTCAGAAACGACCGAGTTAGGCAATAGGCCCCAATTGGGCCTCAAAAATTCACTAACTTAGAAATAATTATTGAGTATTAGAAAACACTCAATTAAATATTTTAAACCTAAAAATAAACCCAGAAAAATTTATAGATGGTTAATTAGACGTTCGGGGGCCTCGGGTGACCAAAACGCTTCATTTTCGAACCAAAACACGATGAATTTCACCCAACCAAATGAGCTTACCATGAATGATATTTTGGGCTGTTCTAGACCTGAAATATAAAGCCCAAATCAGATTTTGCCAAAATTTTGGGCCTTGGAGCAAAAAATTTCAAGTGAAGGGCATAAGGGTAATTGCACACATGGACAAGTGACTTTCCCCTTTCTCCTTCTCTCCATTTTCACATGAACTAGCAACCACTCTATAGGGGGAAAACGTAACACTCTCCTTCTTTATCCCTCTCCATTTTCACGTTGGAGCTTGCTTCCTCCATGGCTTATGTTGGGTTTTTCTTGAAGAAAACATAAGGTAAGGGCTTTAAACCCCCTAGACTCCATGTTTCTTCTTCTCCCTTCCCTATTTCTTTTATTTTCTTCTCCTCCTTTCATCCATGGCAAAAACCAAAAATCCTCTTGTTGCTTACCCATGGAAATGACGAATTTTAAGGTCCAAGGAGGCTTCCTTTGCACTTTGGTGGAGCTTGGTGTAGCATTTGGAGCTTGAACCTCTTTACCCCTCTTTCATTTGCTCTCCTGAATTTGGAATTTAGGGTTCCATTAGGGTATTCATGAAACCTTACTAAGCTCTAAATTAGTAACATAATATATTATAGATTATGAGATTAGTGTTGGAAAAATTGATGCTTTGCATGTGGAACCCAAAACCTAGGTTAGGAGACCATTGGGACTTTGTTGTTGTTGTTGTTGGATAGTTGTTTTTGTGACATGAATTTGATGTGGATTAGTTGTTGAAATAAGATTAATTATTGTTGGAATGAATGAATTGATTTTGGATGGTATTAGGTGCAAAAAACTAGAAATTAGTAACTTGATTGATGCATAAATTCCAAACTAGAGTCTAAAATTATTTTGGATGGTTCATAATGATTATGAAGTCTAAATTAGTGCATTGAAATGAATTGGAGATGTTGGATTGAAGAATAGGAAAATTGGTTAAGTTAGGAGCCATTATGGATAAAATGGAAATGTCAAAGGGCTTGTATGTAAATTTAAGTGTTTTGGCTTGTTTGAGTACTAATGGAACAATATGAAAAATAGATTAAGAATTAAAATTGATGTTAGATGATTTAAGTAGGAAAAAGTGTAGTATTAAAGAGAAATTAAATTAGGAACTTGATCACTAAAGTGAGATTGATGGATTGTAGTTTATGGAGTTTCATTAGAGTGCATTACATATAAAAAGGATGTTAAATGAAATTAAAAAGTATGGATGTGTATGATTGGAAATCTTGGCATAATGGTGAATTAAAAAGAGCTTAGGTCATAGTTAGGACATAAAAGTGATTATGTCCTTAGAAATACTAAATGTGATTAAAAGTGAGTTAGTGGAGGTGTTGTGGAATTTATTAGTGGTTGGAAACAAATAGGATTGAAAGAATGTGAATTTGGTCTTTAATAGGAGATGGAAGCATGAAGTGGTAGATTATGGATAATTAGGACAAATGTAGGGATTAGACTTGTAATGAAACTATATGTATGAAATATAATTGGTAGACTAGTAAGGAAAAAGTGACTAGTTTGTAGAAAGAAGCTTGTCATATAGGTGGTCATGGACATGATGTAGGTCTTAGGTGAATGGTAGGTGTAGAATCTACTTAAGGTGGGTTGTTTTAGCATAGAAACCATCACTAATACAATTAGGCAATTTAAGAAGTAAAAGAATCAATTAGATAAATTGTTAGTAATGATAGAATTGTCACTTTTTAGGGATTTAGAACACCATAAATAATTAAGGTGGACTAGAAAGCTAAGTACAAGCTTTGTGAAGCTTAATAAATAAACATTGGACCTTGGACTAATTATAACTATGATTCTAGATCTTTGAGACCTTGGAAAGTGTAGAATTGATGACTTTAATTCTAAACTTCAAAGAGAAAGTGACTTGAACTTAATGTAGCTTTATACATGCCTAAATATAAGCTTATGAAAAAAATATGGTGATTTACACCAACTTAATTGTAGAATGGTGCTTGATATAGCTTTATGCTTAATTATCTAGGCTTTGAAAACACTTGCGAAGCGCGATCATCAAACCCATCGGAATACTTCTCTTGAGGTAGGAGAGGAGTTTATTTTCTAAATGTATGATCAATGTTGTTGATAATGTATGCATGTGTGGGTGTATGCTTGTATGTTGGCCTTGGTTATTATTGTTACTTATGTGAAATGGATAAGTGTGGTATGACATTATTGGTGAATAGATAAGTGTGATGGTGCTATGCTATAGATATGCCTCTTTAATGTATTATGGAATGATGAAGTGGTATTCTTGTGGGAACTAAAATGAGCATATGCATTATTTGCATTGCATGGCATATATAGCATCCTTCATCATGAGATAATAGATCTTGTGGGATCTCGAGAATAAAACCTTGCGTGGGTTTATTAAATGAGCAACTATGTGTGGTTGCAATGCTTTACATGTGACATAACTAAGGGTCTTGCGGGATCTTGAAAATGAAACCTTGCGTGGGTTTATTAAATGAGCAACTATGCGTGGTTGTACTCTTGAAATAATGATGCACATGTAAAAGTATTTGACAATTGGAGATGGACACATTGCACATGCATTTTGATAAGTGGCATAAGCATTAGTCATGAGGGCATGGCATATGAATTGAGATTTCTAAAGTGGACGCCTTGTGAGTGATTAAAATTGGGAAATAAGGTTGAAGTTTTCCCCATTATAAACACGTGCGATAACGGTGTATGTTTGGTGAATTGAGATTGATTCTTGAAGTTCATGTGTTGAATTAGCCTTTGATAAACTTGACTTATGAAATTGAGTGATGAAATTATGGTTTACATGACACATTTATAAGTTTGGGTGCTTAATGGAAAATATGCCAAATTACCTTGTCATGTGTGTATATTATCCAATTGATTATGATTGTTCATTATTGAGAAAATATACTTACTCTCCATGTTGTACATTTTAGCCTTGTGATGTAGGTCAATGCATGGAGCTTAATCTTTTGGGATGGCGGCAAATATGAAGAGAGTATGGTGGTTGCCTTGGCCGGCAATTTTTGGGATGATGAATTATGTTACTTTTTGTTGTGAATTGTTGTGTATGTGGCATTAATTTTTTATAGCTTGACTCTTTGTGTAAATGCCATAGTTTAGGATTGATGGATTATAGTCATTTAAATTTTATGGAAGCATTGGGATATTGAAATTGTCATATGATTCTTAGTTGGATGAAGGATATTGAAATTTTGAAATATTATGATGATAATTGTGTCAAGGCAATGGATTGATGAGGATTTGTTTACATGAGTATGATGCTGAATTTTTACTCTAAAATTAGTGTATGGCATGTAGGATAAGATGATGTGATGTTTTACCCTTTGTTAGGAGTGCATAAAGGGGACTAGATAATATGTAGTAGTAAATAAGGACTAATTTGTACACATGAATGGTCTAGACTCATAATTGGTAGCTTGAATGATTTTATTAAGGTTTCTTATACTTGTGGAATTATTAGTCTATAAGTAAGGTTATTGGAAATGTATTCTTGAAATTGGAATTATTAGTCTATAAGTGAGTAGTATAGGACTTCTTGCATGATGTTATAGTTAGGCAATCTTAAATCACTCCGCAAAGTTTAAATGGTACTTCTAAATGTTATTGGAAGTAGATAGGCAATAAATTAAGTCCTTCACCTTCTCATATATTTATATATCAAAGGGATCTTTAATTAGATCTAGGGTGATGATAGTTAATTTTAGTTTGTGGTGTGCCTTATCCAATGATTGATGTAAACATGAAAAATTTACCCTATTTCCTAGTATTTAGATATCAATATCACTATTAGTATTTATTGGATTTAGGGCGCCACAACCCTTACCGAATTTGTCTCCGGACCGGGATACAGATTCCAGCATAGTGTACTACTATGTTGATAATACTGACTTTTTATTCAACTGTTCTATTTTTAGAAGACGTTGTCGTCATGGATACTTCTGGCTCTTCTATTGTGAAGCACGGCCCCGATGATACATACATGATAGCAAACAAAATAAACTGGCTAGCTCGAAAAGCTAAAGATCCTTATTTCTGGGTTGCTTGGATGTTTTTGCACTTCAAAGCCGTCATGCTACTACGAATGAGGACATTGAGCTTGAGGCTAAGGGTTTCTGGCATTCAAGGAAGTATGCTGACTCATTCCTCCTCTATGCCCCCACATACATAGAACAGATCTGTTTCATTCACGTGATCGTTTCCTCTCATTCCACGTGATCGTTTCCTTTTTTTCCACGACTGTACACTAACGAAGGTGGCAATCTGGTTCCCCTTCACAAAGTTCAAGATAGGGCTATTGTGTTTTTTAGACATCACCCCAATCATCTCCACCCCAACGAATGGACCCTCATCCATGCTCTCGAAGTTTTGGGCAAACATCTACGCTTCATTCCGACCGTTGTTATTTTCTTTTGATACGCTAAGGTGGTTCCGGGATGGGCTTTGTAAATTTGAGATGTCAAAGTGACATCGTCAATTTTGAGGCTTTTGATAAATCTTGTAAGATCTCCAGAGCTTCTTTCAAAAATTCTTATATCAAAGTTTTTTCCAAGGGACGTGATCCCTCTTTTTGGACAGATGAATAAAGTCGATTTTTATTTCACACCAGTTGGACTTACAAACATTTCCTTTTTGAGAGGTCGGCATATGCCATCGAAGGTCACCAATTATCTAAATATTCTAGGGCCGTAGTGGATGCCATACACGTTATTTCCTATAGTGCATCCATTAAGTGTTGGTCTCTCCTGGGGTCTGCGGAGACAAGGGATGAATACTTACTCACCTGGGTATCCAATCTTTCTTTTCCCTTCCTGATTTTAAACTTTATATACCAGTCATAACTTTCTTACTTTACCAATTTCAGGTAATATGAATGCTGACACTTTGGAAGCCCTACACAACCTCCTCACCAGCTTAGAGGCCAATGTTGCCCAAGAAAATAGGGTCACCCCAAAGCTAAAAAAGGCTACCTCCCTCTAAGTCCTAGGGGGCACTATCATGGTTAAGACTGACCTCACCTTTCAACAGAAGAAGAAGAAGAATACACAAGGTGGAGGTCCTAGCAAGAAGGCCAAGGCCAATCCGGCTCCAACCAACATAGGGAAGGGGAAGGTAGTGGTCGAGGAAGAGCCTGTCAAGGATAGTACCAAGGAAGACTCCAGCATGGCCGCTCTTGAGGTCTTGATTGAAAGAAACTCTGGTGCCACTAATGAGTTAATCCTCTCTTATAAGCTGAAGGAAAGGTTGAACACCAATGGCATGGCTTCGCCCTTGAAACGGTGATGTGGGGTCATCTAAAAACCCTGTTCATCATTTACTCCATCGCCTCTGATGGTCCAAAGAGGGTGTTGAGAAAAAGTCTGGACGGAAAAGAATTTTAAGTTTTATTGGACCAGACCCCAGACTTTATATCCTTGAATTTGTTAATATCACTTATCAAGTATTGTTGCTTCGAAGTGAAGTCTGTACTATTTATAACTTATTTGTGCGCCCAAGATATCTAGGATACGAGTATTAGGCTATAAAAACAAACGAGGAGTATCAGCATTCCAAAAGGTTGGCAGATTATCAAAAGTCTGATAGAAGCATTCTGATCAAAGAATCATTCTTAACTTTCCTAATCTCTATTTAAGTGATGTATTGAGATTCATGCTCTTATCATATTTACGTGCTTATCATCAAAGAACACAAGGAACAAGATCAAAATGAGCAGCAACTGTCAGTGTACCTACCTCTGCATACTGATCATGTTCAGAGCTTCTGTTAGAATATTTCAGAAAGCTCTGGCATCCCACTTGATGCTTAATCAAGAATTAGTTTACAAATGGTTTATGCATGCGAATGCATGAGAAACCTTTTTCATGAAAAAATCTGAAGAAGTTTTGTACTAGCCCCCTTGAATCCTATTTCATCCTCAAGTTCTGATAACAAGAAGCGTAAGGAAAATACCTTCAAAGGATTTCCAATGTCTATATCTCCTTTCAAGAAGTAGTAACGGTCATATCCTCCAGCTTCTATAAATACGAAGGAAGATTGAACTTCAACAGACATATATATAGAGAGAATGAAACAACCCGGTTTGGATAGCAACAGCCCGAGACAGGGAAAAATTTTTCCCCAAGATCATAGGGTGTTCACTGGCAAGATAAGCAATTAAAGGTTAAGAAGAGTAGAAATCCGACCAAGAAAGAGAAGGCTGGGTCAGAATATTACACATTAGCAGACGTGGCTACAGCTGCGAGAATCAGCGGACGGAAACACATAAGCGGCTACACCCGCTAGAGCGAGGATTGATTCGCTAAAGCGACGCATACACTCGGATAATTCGATCACTCGGAATCTAAGCCCAAGTCCTCTCGGTAATATCATCACTCGGAGTCGAAACCTAATTTCTCTCAGAAGACTCCCACACATACATGCTTTCTTCGGAGGTTTACACAATACTCTCTATTTTCATTCTAGAAAGGCACAGATGTTAACCACTCGGGAAATGATTCCCTCACCCATTACTCGGGAGATGTAGTCTACTTCACACTAAGGCTCCCTCACCTGGAAATGCTCTAACTCCTCGCCACTCGGGATACATACTAACTCCTCTACATACGGAAGACTTATTAAACTAAAATCTACTCTGTATCATCCAGATCTTACCCCCTCTAATAAGTTCACCACTACAGGCTTTACTCGGAGTCGTATTGCCAATTCAACCATCAGGGGAAACATTCACTCGGTTGACTTCCACTCGAAAACATCAAAATACCCTTCAATCGGAAGATTGTATCTAAGAAATCTCTCGCTCCATAACATATTGACCAACGTACCACGAAAGTGATTTTAATGGACATATTCCACTCGGAGTTGGCCCAACCTCTCTTCATTCGGAAGAAAATCACTCATCACGCCTTACACAGGATTAACTTAGCTCTTATTTACTCAGAATCATGTGGGCTCTATATGCTTAGCAGAATGCAACGTATACCACCTAGACATTCACACACGTCACAAGATGAACACACGGTATTATATATATATATATATGAATATTTACATGCACATAATCATACTCTCAACCCGAGAGAGTTCAGTTCTGATACAGTTAGACAAAGGACCAAAATAAGAGCCGGCCAAGGCTATGACAAAACCTTACATACAGCATATACATATATATATATATATATATATATACATTTCCACAGTACACAAGCACTCCACACGGTATGTAGCTCCTCCATCATTCACCGTCTCGTGTGATGTCCACTGAAATATAGCCACGGTAGGGGTGAGTATCTTAAATGTTAAATGATAGATACTGACTCCGATTATTCCTCAATCATGCAATAGTAAATATGTATGTATATATATAGCAACAATCAACAACATACACTGTGCCATTCAATCGGAACACACAAGGCATCTTTCAATCGAAATCTACCTAGTTATCACTCGGCTACATGCACATATTCTTCTCAATAACACTAATACATATACATACAATCGCGTCACAGTCAGCATCAATTGCACATGTACACAGATTCATTCAATCGGATCCGACTCGCGTATTATCGGTTTTTATCGTTGCAACGTAGGCTCTCAGCCTTTTATTCAACTCCCAGCTGACTCGGCCATTTTACTGGTACCAAACCGTTTGCCCTCATTTGTAACACAAACACTCTCAGCGTCAACGGCAGTGTTACGGGCAGCCCTGAGTCCCACTCAGTCGGCTTGCCTTGAGTCCCACTCAAGGTCTTTAACAGCATCTCATGCATTTAATTACTGATTCAAATGGTAGTGTCACACACTACATGCTCTCAGCATTCTTATCACTGCATCTCATGCAAAGTATTATCATTGGAATATGAACAGAATCGGCAAATCACTTCTACACTATTAACTCATGCACTTCATGCACCATATATATTTACCACACACGGAATGAACATACAGACACAGATTTCACCCACACGACCTTTTACTCAACAATACATGCATCACATGCAATCGGTATTAGACATTATCAGAACTTAATAAGTTAATCTTTCCTTACATGCAGTCAGCATTTAGATTCATAGTAACCTGCATGTCACATAAATCATATGGTAATCATCAACAATATTTTAACACATTCTCCTCATGCAATCATTCCACACTCTCAAGATTATTAACATGCATTTCATGGACGGAATTAGACATGCATTCTCAACTCCTAGTCATCATACATCTGGGCATCACATATCCTTTACGCAATCAAACATACCTATCAACGCATTTTAAATCACCAGAATCAACAAGTCATTAACACCCAGAACACGTCCATAACCCATGCATTTAAGATATAAGATAACCCCCTACCAACTAAAGAGACTCCTAGAAGTTCCTCTGTTTTGGCGTTGGTCCACTGTCCTGTTTGCTTCGTCCACCACTCTTACTCGTTTAGTCCCCCTCGAACACAGTTGCACCCTTTAATCAGCTTGGGAACAGGAAGCTGTTCTTCTTCCACTTCGACGATTGTCCTTCACCAATAGAGGGGAACTTCGGACCCTTTGCAACACCGCTGTCGTGAGTTTACGAAAAACAGGGAACAGAGGAGAAGAAGAACGAAGAAGAAGAGAAGTAGGAGAGGAGGAAGGTTTCGAGGAGATTAGAGTGAATGGACAGCAGTTGAGGGCTCTTGAACATATACCCGAAGAAATGAGGAGAGTGGGATAGAAAAATGTGAAGTTGGCAGCTTCTCACGTGTCACCCATCATAATCAATCAGCAATCAACTTCTTAAGTTAAAATTAATCACAATTAATAAGTAATTCATACTTTACAATTATTTTTAGTTTAGTGGCTTAATCTCATTCGGTAGTTAATTTTTAAATCGGGATGTTACAGAGAACTTACAAGCTCTTATCCAATCTCTTTCTAGTTTTAAATTCTCTTGTTCATTCATTTCTTATAAGACAAAGACCCTCATTGTTTTTGTTTTGCCTCTAGTAGACCCTGGTCTTGTGCTATAACTTAGTGTACAACTTCAATTGTTTATCTCTTATGCATGATGTAAGTTTAAAAATGGTATAAACTTTTCCGTGGTAAGCTCCACTCTCTAGTTGTAGTATATGTAAAAATAAAGTGTTGTTCCACTGAGAGACGGTATTTAAATAATGATTCATTGTTACCTTAGCAGGAGTAAAGTGTTGTTTTCATAAACATGCTGAAATTTAAAAGGACTAAGCATAACTACACATAAATTAAAACAAGCAGAAAAAGATATGAACTATCAAATGATAAAAGCTGGGACTAGATTTTATCTATCTTGACCTTCAATACATTATATATATGCATATATAACAGTTTCCAAACTCTCGTCACAATCTTAAGTCATTCGTATCGATCCCTCGACTACGAAATTCATAAGAATATTCCTAGATATGTTGATTCCTCAATCACATTAAGAGTATTCCAGCATTAAAAGCAATTTTTTGACTTTTGTTACATCGACTATTATTCCTAAGACCCTCCATAATGAGCATTCCATTTAGATCCATTTTCACAAGATATTTTCTAATAGTCAAACGAAAATCATAATCAAGAATCTATTTCCCAATAGAATCAAGCATTAAGCATAAAACAGAAAACCAAAAGTGACAGAACAAGAATACCATATATATATATATGACACGCATACGTTGGGGTTTGATTCGACTATATCCAATCCCAATGGAAACTTTATCTATGCATGGTAGCGATTGCAATCAAGCTACAAAGATGAGAAGAAAGTAATGAAAAGAAGAAGAGAAAATGTCTTGATGATGAATTGATTCTTAATTTCTGATGGCGATCGTCTTCCAAGAACATTTTCTTCAATATTTATATTTTCATCAATTCGCTCAAGCGAATTGCTTTCTTCATCTTGAAGGAAGCTTCTGGACTTGGTTTTTCCTACGTAGACTCGCTTCAGCGAGTGGTTCGCTCAAGCGAGATTCCATATGCAATGTTTCCTCTATTCTTCATTCCCTTGAGCTACTTGATGTTTGCTCAAGCGAATTCCTTTTATTTAGCTTCTGGAGGAATTTCGCTTGAGCGTAATAACCTCGCTCAAGCGAATTAATCTTATTTCTAATTTTGCTTTATTTCCTCTTGAGCTAACTATGCTCGCTTAAGCGAATTCATGTATTCTGTTTTCTGGAAGAATCTCGCCCAGACGATTATAGAGTTACTCAAGTAAATTTCATCTCTGATGCTTTTTAATTTTGAAATCCTTACTCGCTCAAGCGGCCTAAATTTCGCTCAAGCAAGTTTATCAATATTTGCTTTCTTTCTTGGGCTTTCTTGGGAAAAATCTCTTTAGTTTTCTTCCTTCTTTTCTTCCTCATCCTTGTCATCTATAAAATTTGGAAATATGCACTAAAAGCCTATATAGGTTCGCATCATTTTGAATAAGTCATTTTTTGTTAAATAGTTTAACAACCTTTATTTATCCTTGGAGTAATAGGTCATATGAGAGTAATTCCTAAAATGTCCCTAGTCAAGTATTTACGTGGGGACTTGTAAATACATTAAGACTAGTGTGTGAGTGTACCGATGATCTAATCTCACAGATCATGGATATAAATGATATCAAGTCTTCATACGGGTACACATTAAGAGTAATGATGTACTGGACAGACCCACCATGAGAACGTTGCATGGATCGTTACATGAATGTCATAAATGATTCTCAATGTGATAATGGTATATGTAGTCCTTTGACCTGAAGTCACTACGATTCCTACATAAGGAGTTTATTATTTTAATACAATCAAACGTCTTCTGTAATAAGAGGACTATAAAGGTTGTGGTTAGGCAATGTACAAATTATGCAGAGGGATGTGAGTGATGTAGATGAGATTTGTCTCTCCTATGTGACAGGAGTGATATCTATAGGCCACTTGATAGAGTGAGACTAAGGAAATGCATGGCCATGCTAGAAAGAATAAATATTGGATATTTATTCGGATAAAGTCTACTCCGGTATCAAGTAAAATAAATTGGACTGTACAAGGATGACACGACCATGCCTTAGGCCCAATTAGGATATCATGACAAAAGGAACAAACATATAAAATAATTATCACTTATAGGTTATGTTGTTAATAAATAATATTTGGACATAATGATGCATTGCTAGATGTCGCTCTTATTTTATATTAATAATAAAATAGTTTATTATTAATATAACCGAGTATTTTACCTATAGGGTCACACACATAGAGTAAGCCCATCAGAAAATAGCTTTTATTTTAGTTGGACTAAAATAAGACTATTGGGCCTAACTTATTTAGAATGAGTAAGGAGCCCACTCTTTAGATAGCAAATTAGGTCAAACCTAAGCCTATAAATAGAGCATAAGATGCTCATAGGCGGCTAACCAAAAGAGACACAAAAATACATAAAAGTTGCAAAAGCTACACACCGTCAAACTAGCATTTGGAAGGTGTAGCCTTTCTGGTGGGAGTACTCGTGTGGACTCCTAAAGGACGAGGCTACGATTGCTTCGATATTCTTCAAGAGGTAATCCTAAAACGCAATTTTTTTTTGTGTTTGTCTTATGCTTTGAAACACAGTGCTTTGTAAATCCTATGGGAATCCTTGTATTTCCGCTGCTCATACACTAGGGATTCCTAATAGTGGTATCAGAGCCTGGTTGCAAAACCGTGTTTTGGGCAAACATTTGTTTAAAGAACATGTAAAAATAAAATTAAAATTTCTTTTATGAAAAGAATTGTAAAGGTTGAATCCTTTTGCAAAGGTTGCATCTTTTATTAAATATGTTGCAAAGGTTGCATTTTTAATGAGATATTATGTAAATGTTGCATTTTTATGAGATATGTTGCAAAGGTTGCACCTTTTGAAAGCTAATATCAATATATTTTTGCTTTATGTATATTGATTTCTTTTCTCAACATTTTAATTAAAGAACATGTTTTTAGGATGTGCTTTATTATATGAACATGTTGTATGTTGCAATGGTGATTGTTTTATATGTGTTCTAATTATAAGGCATGTTTTATGTTTATTTAATTATTGAAATCAAGGGTTGTATGCAATGATGTCTATATGCTTTCTCTTTTCTAATATGAATTGTTCATGTGAGATTGTGTTTAGAAAGTTTAAGAGTTAAACCCTAGCCGTAATAAAAACTAAGATTCAAAAGTTGAAACCTAGCCGTAATGGTATTTTATTTATTTGTAAATGTTACAAATAAAATATTTGATTTTAATATTATATTTTAAATTCGATTCGTAAAAGTTACAAATCAAATTTTTAATTATTTGTTAAAATTAAAGTTTGTAAGAGTTACAAATTTAAATAATTTATTCTTATTAATTTTAATAGGATTTGCATTGTTTGTGATCCTTTTAAAATTAATGTGATTTGTAAGAGTTACAAATTTAAATAATTTATTCTTATTAATTTTAATAGGATTTGCATCATATGTGATCTTTTTAAAATTAATGTGATTTGTAAGAGTTACAAATTTAAATAATTTATTCTTATTAATTTTAATAGGATTTGCATCATATGTGATCTTTTTAAAATTAATGTGATTTGTAGGAGTTACAAATTGATTCATATTTATTAAATTTAATATGATTTGTAATTGTTACAAATAGAAGATAAGATCTTTATTAAATTTAATAATTTTAAAATCAAATATTTAATCCTTAATAAATTTGATAGGATTTGTAAAAGTTACAAATTAAAGATAAGATCTTTATCAAATTTAATAGGATTTGAAATAAAATATCATGAACTCTAGAGATAAGGTCTAAAATTTAAACCTTGATCGTTCCTAAAAATTAGGATGATTGTTGAGACTCTAGAGATAAGGTTTAAAAGTTAAACCTTGACTATTCCTATTTTAGGATAATTGTAAGGGTCAAAAGATAAGGTTTAAAAGTTAAATCTTGGCCGTTTCAAAATTAAAGATTTCAAATTGTTTGAAATCATAACCGAATATTTTGAGCTATTAATGGTCAGTGGGACGTTCTGGCTAGGAAAGACTTGGTACTTAAGCGGTCACTCCGGACCCACCTCTCTTTCCTGGGAACTAACCTGATTACAGTACTAAATTTTTAGGTTGGAACACCCCTTGACCCTGTCTGTTGAACGGTCAACAGAGCCGCCAAACTTCTTTGTGTAGTTTTCCTTTTATGACCCCGTGTGTTTAATTATGTGTTTTAAAATTTATTTTATTTTAAATATAATTGATTACTCTATTAATTGATTAATTAACACGTCCAGCGGTGAATGGTTATGGTCTTAGATTTTTTTTATTTAATTTTTAAATACAGCCTGCGTGCTGTGCCTTTCTCTATTCTTAAATTTCTTCTCTCAACCCTTCACTCGTATGTAAAATGAGTTTTCTTTATTACATTGTAATCTTGGAAAAGCCAACAAGGTGGAGACCTAGAAGAAACCTAGAGTGGTGATGGATATGACCTTGAAAGGAACAAAGGAGTGGTGACTCTAGGAGGATGGTGATTTCAAGAAGTAGGACTTCATGAAGTCAAGACACCATAGTTCCTTTAGGTTTATTTTATTTTATTTTATTTTTAGGATGACCATAACCATCTTATAATTTTTGATTGCATGTTTTGGGGTTTTATTTTGCGTTAAAGCGTTTAATGAAAGTCGTTAATGAACAATAAGAAAACTGAAATCCCTCAAGCCCGACAATCATACCTTCCAATAAGTAATAACGTCTAACTTGATATAAATAAAGTGCAGGTCACGTCATAGTTAGGTGACTTTATTTATGTTTAGTAGGACATGATTGGATAATTGGATTATCCAAGTATTATTAAGTTTTATTCAAATAGACTTTTTTCAATTGGATTGGAAAAGCCTAAAGGTATGAACAGTCTAAAGCGCGTTCTAATAAACAACAGTCATCAATGCTAGTTTCAATAAAGTGTAGGTTCTTCCAAAGCAGGGTGCTTTTATTGATATTAGTAAAGGATGAAGGATAATTGGATTATCCAACCATTTGTTATTGGACTTATCTAGGTAACTTTAATCAGATTGAAGAACCTAGAAGCGTTAATATTAAGTTTAAATGCCTTCTAATAAGTAACACTCGTCGAGACTAATGTCAATAAATAGTGGGCCTGCCAAAGCAGGGTGCTATCATTTATATTAGTAAGGCGCGATGGGATAATTGTAATATCCAAATTGTTTTTATTAGGCCTAAACTTAACTAAGTTCTTCAATTGGATTGAAAATAACTTAGAGGCGTAAGGATTGAGCTTAAATTCATAAGATGAATAAGGGTAAAGAGTTACCCACTCAATCATCCAAGAGTTGCATAAGATGCAATTGGAAATGTGTTTCCTACCTAAATAACCAAGGGTTGGGTGATCAGCCAAAGCTGACTCAACATTAGGCCAAATATGGATCTTGGCCCACTAGAAAAATCTTCCAATGGGATTTTTTTATGATTCAGTGAGGGTATTTGTTTTGAATCAAAATAGTGGGAGACAACATATTTATTTAATGACCAAAATTTAAATATGTTTTAAATAGAAGTGATAAATTTGCATGTAATTTGTTTTAGAATAACCATGATATACCAAATATTATTTTGTTACAATCTGTCCTTTGGAAGGACACTTTATCTAAAAAAAATGCCTAGATAGGTATTGAGACTTGAGAATTATCTTTATTAAAGATGAAGCGGCAGTGTGTCATGTTTGGCTTATATATCATCTATGGTTGGGTCTTGAATACCCTATGGAGTCTGCATAAACTCTGAGCTATAAAAGGCAATATGAATATATGGGAGATATACGATATGATCGTATACAGAATTTATTAAGGCCAAGTTAGTCTGAAAGTCTAAAAGGTGATCAAGAAAGGAAATTGTTTCCAGTTTTAGCCAAAATAAGACATTGAAATAATTTGTCTAAAGAACTTGAAGGAGTTCAAAAGAAAGGGAAGTAAGACTTCCACTACAGGTCATGTTATAGAAGTCAAGTTATTTTACTTCACTAACATTAGTATCAGATACTAGTAGTAGATCTCAAATTTTGAAAGATCAAGGAAGTAGATCACTTGTTAAGGGTGGAGAAATCTGTATAAAATTGAGCAAAAGTTGCTACAATAAAGATAAGATCTTTACCTATTGGGCTAGTTAGTGAACTAGACATTGTGTATATTGTTTCTTGTTAGACAAGAAATGTTTTTCTTATTATAAAATAACTTTATTTCTTCAAATGGATGTTGATGCACAATTGAGTAATGGATTCCACATCCTAAATCTCAAAACACCTATTTATAACAACTGCCAAAGTAGGTTAAAATAAGTGATTTTGAACCTTACTTACATGGTATTGTCTCCTAAGGCAAATGGATAAGAAACACATTTTCTAAATACCATTAATGTGGTTATATGAACTCTTTTTGATTTTGGAATCAATGGAGACATGTAAATCTTATTTATTGGAGAGATAATTGAGACCTCATTCATTGAAAAGATGAGTAATCTATTATCTAATACATAACGATGTATGTGGGCCTATTAGAACAATAACTAGATATGTTTTTCAATACTTTAACATACTAATTGAAAAGTCAATGAGTATGGATTTATGTAACATAAGTTAGAAAGTCTTTGAAAAGTTCAAAGAATTCATAATGAAGTGAAAAACCAAATTGGCAAGACAATTAAAGCTCTTGATTAGATCAAGATAGCAAATAATTTGAGTTATAAGTTTGATAACTATCTAATAGAGTGAGAGATTACCTCTTAACTCATTCCTCATGGAATGCCTTAATAGCATCTCTACAGGGAAAAATCAAACCTTGTTGGACATAGTTTGATTATTGATTATTATCAAACATCTCTAACTCCTTCAACGTTTCCTTATTAACAAAATTTCGACACTTAACCATGTTCCATCTTAGACTTTCTTAAAGAAATCATATATGATATGGACTAGGAAGAAACCTAGTATGTCTTTACTAATAATTTGGAACTATGATGCTTCTATAGAGCATCCAACTCTGACAAGGTCGGATCCAAATTAGATAAATGTCTTCTGTGAGATACCCAAAGAAAGCTAAGGGTTATAAATTCTATAATCCATCTGAGAATAAAAGGCTTGTTGCTTAGAATGTTGTATTCTTAAATAAGAGTACATCCCTTAAAGAATCAGTGAGAGGATGATAGAACTTGAAGAAATTCAAGTATCACAAAGCATTTAAAAGTCAAGGATGAACTTGGAGCAGAAATCACAAAGTGTTATGAAATCCTTAGCTCTGGTAGCACAAGACTTGTGTAAGATCAAATAGGATATGTCACTAAATCTGAAAGATATGGATATCTTATAAATCAGGAAGGAGGCATATTGCTAAATGACCAAGCTTCTTATGAAGAGGCCAATGCAAGTTTAGATTCTAAGACATGGCATAAGACCATGGGATTTGAAATGGGTTCCATTTATATTAACAAGGTATAAACCTTGGTTGACGCACCTAAAGGGTAAAACCTATAGGATGCAAGTGGGTTTTCAAAAGGAAAACTAAACATGGATGGTAATAAAAGTACCTTTAAAAGCAAGATTGAAAAAATTCAATTAGCTTAAAAACCATTTAGATCCTGCTTATTGTAGCAGTATACCACCATTATGAGATATGGTAGATAGATGTCAAGATGGAAATCATCTTGAGGATGTGTATGTGACACAACCTAAAGGCCTTTTATGCCTAAAACACCTAGGAAGGTATGTGAACTACAAATGTTCTATTTGTGGACTAAAGCAAGCTTTTAGAAGCTAGAATCTTCATTAAAGAATGAAGATAAATCTTGTGACTATAAAAGGGTTAGTAACTGCACAATTATAGTTCTAGTATTACATGTAGAAGACATGCTTCTTCTAGAACTAATAATATTCTCATTCTATAGTCAAGAGTATCCTTAAACACTTAAGAAGGGTTAAGGATTTAATCTTGATAAATGGAAGATGAGCTCGTTGTAAAGGTTACATCGATGTCAAATTTTTGATTAATTTGAAAGACTTAAGATTGCAATCAAAATATATGTGTTGTCAAGATGGTTACGATGTATGCTTGAAAGGTTCAAAGCAAGAAACAATCGTTGGTTCTACTAACAAATCTAAGTAT
The DNA here is from genome assembly GCA_037962975.1 of Clitoria ternatea. Classification (NCBI taxonomy): domain Eukaryota; kingdom Viridiplantae; phylum Streptophyta; class Magnoliopsida; order Fabales; family Fabaceae; genus Clitoria; species Clitoria ternatea. The sequence goes on from CM075669.1 coordinate 188,886,958, forward strand.
TTTGCTATGTTAAATTACAAAAGAAGTCAATTTACATTTAATCATTCCAAATGTTTTGTATCCTATGAGTTTCCACTGTGATGACAATGGAACCATAGAATAATATAAGGAAGTGGATTAATCCAAGCATATACTTAAATAGTTCCATCTTTGGAAGATATGAAAATATGCAATGTGAATACCAACAAAATTGTTGGGAACCCACTAGTAAAACCGCTTACGTAGTAAAAGCATAAGGGCACTGTAGACGTCATTGGGCATTAACCTTATCGGCTCTAAGTGCAAGTGGGAGATTTTTGGAAATATGCACTAAAAGCCTATATAGGTTCGCATCATTTTGAATAAGTCATTTTTTGTTAAATAGTTTAGCAACCTTTATTTATCCTTAGAGTAATAGGTCATATGAGAGTTATTCCTAAAATGTCCCTAGTCAAGTATTTACATGGGGATTTGTAAATACATTAAGACTAGTGTGTGAGTATACCGATGATCTGATCTCACAGATCATGGATATAAATGATATCAAGTCTTCACACGGGTACACATTAAGAGTAATGATGTACTGCACAGACCCACCATGAGAACGTTGCATGGATCGTTACATGAATGTCATAAACGATTCTCAATGTGATAATGGTATATGTAGTTCTTTGACCTGAAGTCACTACGATTCCTACATAAGGAGTTTATTATTTTAATACAATCAAACGTCTTCTGTAATAAGAGGACTATAAAGGTTGTGGTTAGGCAATGTACAAATTGTGCAGAGGGATGTGAGTGATGTAGATGAGATTTGTCTCTCCTATGTGACAGGAGTGATATCTATAGGCCACTTGATGGAGTGAGACTAAGGAAATGCATGGTCATGCTAGAAAGAATAAATATTGGATATTTATTTGGATAAAGTCTACTCCGGTATCAAGTAAAATAAATTGGACCGTACAAGGATGACACGACCATGCCTTGGGCCCAATTAGGATATCGTGACAAAAGGAACAAACATATAAAATAATTATCACTTATTGGTTATGTTGTTAATAAATAATATTCGGACATAATGATGCATTGCTAGATGTCGCTCTTATTTTATATTAATAATAAAATAGTTTATTATTAATATAACCGAGTATTTTACCTATAAGGTCACACACATAGAGTAAGCCCATCAGAAAATAGCTTTTATTTTAGTTGGACTAAAATAAGACTATTGGGCCTAACTTATTTAGAATGAGTAAGGAGCCCACTCTTTAGAGAGCAAATTAGGTCAAACCTAAGCCTATAAATAGAGCATAAGATGCTCATAGGCGGCTAACCAAAAGAGACACAAAAATATGCAAAAGTTGCAAAAGCTACACACCGTCAAACTAGCATTTGGAAGGTGTAGCATTTCTGGTGGGAGTACTCGTGTGGACTCCTAAAGGATGAGGCTACGATTGCTTCGATATTCTTCAAGAGGTAATCTTAAAACACAATTTTTTTTTTGTGTTTGTCTTATGCTTTGAAACACGGCGCTTTGCAAATCCTATGGGAATCCTTGTATTTCCGCTGCTCATACACTAGGGATTCCTAACAATAAATACATAAAACTTGGGATGAAAAACACGTATTTATTTTAAAGCTCAAAGCAATATATAGATTTCCTATTTTATCCATTACAGTACACAAAACATCCAGATATGGTAATATTTCATCAATTTCATACCCAATTAACATAGAAAATATACATAATTTTAGCATTTATCAATGCAGTAAGTTCTATGAAATACTTTTCATTCATTCAAACATTTTGTAAAAGTCTGGCGAGTTACCAGAACTCGTTTGTGTGGGAAACACTGTTGGCTTGAAGAGGCTTTCAAAGGAATAATTGGGTTGAGCCAGGAGTGGCTTGTTGATAGAACACTTGGGTTAAGCCAGAAGTAGTTGAAGTCAAGAATACTTGTAGCACAAGTCTGGTGCTGTTGTTGTAAAGGAGATTTTATAATAGTGGAAATCCTTCAAGTTAGAAGGGACTGGACGTAGCTTTTGTGTGTGAAGTAAACCAATATAAATTCTCTGTGTTGATTTTTTCTATCTTTATATTTGCTTGATTACTTGTATAATTTGGTTCATATTTTCCGCAAAAAGAGTCCTGACTTATTCAACCCCCTTCTAAGTTTGACTCTAAACCTTCAATTGGTATCTGAGCTTATCCTTTGGGTTGACCACTCCCTCAAGTGAAAAGGATCAAGATCTATGGAAACATCACAGAGTAATCAATTGATTGCAGATGGATCTTCTATCAATAGACCTCCAGCTTTCTTTGGAGAAGACTACCCATACTAGAAGGATAGATTGGAAATGTTCATAAAATCCACTCAGTACAGTCCATGAGCAATCATTATTAACGGTGACTATGACCTTCCTGTCAACAATAAAGGTCAACCTAAATCAGAAGATGAATGGTCAACTGGAGAGATCAGAAAGATGGAGATCAATGCCAAAGCCAGGTTTTTGCTTGTGTTATCAATAAATCTAAGTACAATAAGGTCTTCAGTTATAAAATAGCTAAAGAAGTTTGGGATGCACTTCAATGTAACTATGAAGGCATATCAAATGTTAAGAGGTCTAAGAAAATACTATTGACTAAACAACATGATACCTTCAAGATGGAGGAACATGAGTTAGTAGATCAAATGTTTAGAAGATTCCAAACTCTACTGAATGAGCTTAAGAGTCTCTGAACCATTCCCCTGTTGAAGATATAAATATTAAGCTTCTTGGATGCTTACTAGAAAGGTTCGATGCCAAATGCTCTGCTCTGGAGGAAGCGAAGGATCTAAGTACCTTCTCCTTAGATAAGTTGCTTGGAGTTCTCAGGGTACATGAGTTGAAGCTGAAACAGAAGGAAACCAATAAACCTTCTTCTTCCAAAAGTATTGCCTTAAAGTCTGAAGAATCAAGAAAAGGCAAGGCTTTAGAAGCTGAGCAATCATCAAGTTCTAAACCAGACTCTGATGAATCAAGTGGTGACACTGATGAAGAACTGACTCTTGTAACCAAAATATTCCACAGATTACTGAAAAAGAAAAAGTTCAGACAAGAAAAGTTTTAGAAGAAAGACTACAAAGGTAAAAATCTATTCAAGTTTAAAACTGACAAATCTACTATAGAATGTTTTAATTGCAAGAAACTAGGTCACATAAAAGTAGAATGTCCTTTTCTAAATAAAGATAAAAAGGACAGGAAAGAAAGAAGGAGGTTTCCTAAGAAACAAAAAGGTATGATAACATGGGACGATGAAGAATCATCCAGTTTGGAAGAGTCTGATAAGGAAACTGGATCAGCTCAACTCTACCTTATGGCAAATAAGGAATTAGACTCCGAAGCCAGCTCCAATGACTCAGACACTGAGGAAGTAAGTTGTTATTCTGAACTAAAACAAAATTATGATTTGTTATTCAACTATTTTTCTAAACTGCTAAGAAATTTCAAAAAATTGAAACTGAAGCATGTTGACATGATTATTGATTTTGAAAATCAAATTTCTAAAATGAAAAAAGAGAACTTTGATAACAAATGCTTTGAAAGAAATAGAAGAGAATGAAAAGATGCATCTTGAAGAGTTGAGCAAACTTAGAAAAGAAAACATCACTTTGAGAACAGATTTGGAAAAATCTAAGATTTGCAGCAACTCTCAGGGTAAAGAAATCATCAAGTTGGAAAAACAAGTCAACTCCCTTACCTCAGACTTAGGCAAGTTTATAGGCAGCACTGAAATCTTAGGCGCTCTATGGGGAACATCCCAAGGAAATCGAAAAGGCCTAGGACTGGGATATGTGGAGAAGAAAGGTGATTTCAAACCAAGAATTTTTAAGCATCCTTCAACTCCTATATTCATTCCTGAAAAGTAAAAGTTTGTTAAATGCAATTACTGTAAGAAACATGGCCATTTAATAAATGAATGCAGGAAAGGAAAAAGAAGGAATGAAAGAATTGTTAACAATACAGGACCCAAAAGAATATAGGTACCAAAGTCATCAATTATTCCTTTTGTAAATATGCTTAAAGATAAGAACAAAAACTCTGTAATGGTATCTAGACAGTGGATGCTTGCATCACATGACAAGAAGAAGGTCTATGTTCCTAGACCTAGAACAGTTTAAAGGTGGATCTGTCACCTTTAGAGGAAACCTGACTGGAAGGATCATTGGGTCTGGTAAAGTGGGTAAACTTCCTTTACCTGTGATTGAAAATGTATTTCTTATTGAAAGTCTGAGACCTAACCTACTGAGCATCAATCAGTTTTGTGACAGTGGGTACAAAGTCTCTTTTGACAACAATAAGTGTATTATTACTAATCGTGATAGAACCATACTCTTTAATGCAAACAGACATAACAACCTTTCCAAGGTTGACTTGAATGAACTAAATGATCAAAATGTAAAATGTTTGTTTTCAAACTCTAAAGAAAGATGGATCTGGCACAAAAAGCTTGGGCATATAAGTTTAAAACTTATTTCAAAAGTTCACAGAAAGGATCTTGTTAAGGGATTACCAAAAATTTCCTTTAACAGTTCCTTGCCCTGTAGGCATGCCAAAATGGGAAACAGCACAAAACTTCCTTTAAAAATAAGAATGTTTTTTTCCATAACCAGATGTTTGGAACTATTGCATTTAGATCTATTCGGTCCTTCTCAAGTACAAAGTTTGGCAGGAAAGAAGTATGGATTCCTCATCATTGATGACTACACAAGATTGACATGGGTATACTTTTAGCCTAGAAGGATGTGTCTATAAAAGTATTTAAAATTTTCTACAAGAAAATTCAAAATGAGAAAGGCTACTCTATTGGTACAATAAAAATTGATCATGGTAGAGAATTTAAAAATGGAAATTTTGAAAATTTCTACAATGAGTCTAGGATAACTCATAGTTTTTCCTTACCAAGAACACCATAACAAAATGGTGTTGTGGAAAGGAAAAACAGATTTTTGCAAGAGATGACCAGAACTATGCTTTGTGAAAACAATCTTCCTAAATATTTCTAGGCAGAAGCTGTGACCACTTCTTGTTATATTCAAAATAGAGTTTTTATCAGACTAATACTGAATAAGACTCCTTATGAACTTTGGAAAGATAGAAAACCCAACATCCCATACTCTTATCCTTTTGGATGCACCTGTTATATTTTGAACATTAAGGATTATCTTGGAAAATTTGATTTAAAATGTGATAAAGGAATATTTGTGGGATATGCAACCACATCAAAATCTGACATAGTATTTAACACTCAAACTCAAACCATATAAGAATTTATGCATGTAAGATTTGATGATCTTCAAAAGACTGACAGGAAACTGGCAGATCTAGATTTTGATGAGTAGGAACTTAGCAAGAACCTAAGTAGCCAAAAAACAAATTAGAACAAACAATTAACCGTAATTAGCTGATCCTGAAAAATACAAGCAAAATCAGCTCTCTAAACCAAAAAGGCCAAGGGATTGGAAATTCAAAGTCTATCATCTTTCAGAACTCATAATTAGAGATCGGGCAGCTGGAGTTAAAACTAGATCCAACCTCCACAATTAGTCATTAATCGATCTTATCTCAAAATTAGAACCAAAGAATGTTCTGGAAGCTCTAAAAGATGCTGATTGGATCATCACTATGCATGAGGAGTTGAATCAGTTTAAGAGAAGTAAAGTGTGGAAACTTGTTCCTAAGCCCAAAGATAAAAGTATCATTAGAACTAAGTGGGTATTCAGAAACAAGCTTGATGAAGATGGCAAGGTCATTAGGAACAAAGCCCGACTAGTAGCTCAAGGCTACAATCAACAAGAAGGTATAGATTTCACTGAAACCTTTGCTCCTGTAGCTAGACTTGAGGCTATCCAGATACTTCTTTCATTTGCTGCTTTTAAAGGAATTACATTATGTTAGATGGATGTAAAGAGTGCTTTTCTAAATAGTTTTATTGAAGAAGAAGTTTATGTAAAATAACCTTCTGGTTTTGAAGATGTGTCTTTTCCTAACCATGTTTTCAAATTATGTAAACCATTGTATGGTCTGAAACAGGCTCCCAAAGCTTGGTACGACAGACTGAGTTCCTTTCTTATTTCAAAAAGCTTTACTAGAGGTCAACTTGACACAATCCTCTTTAGAAAAAGCTCTAAGAAACACTTTATTATTATGCAGATTTATGTGGATGACATTGTTTTTGGTGCTACTATTGATAATCTGTGTAAAGATTTCTCTAAAATAATGCAAGTAGAATTTGAAATGAGTATGATGGGAGAACTTAAATTCTTCCTTGGCTTGCAAATTCAACAGACTAGTAATGGAATTTTCATCCATCAACAAAAGTACACAAAGGAGTTACTCAAAAAGTTTAAAATGGCTGATGCTAAGGCTATGAGTACTCCTGTCACACCCTGATTTTTTTGGACTTGAATCCCGATGTAATCAAGATAATAATTAATAAAAATGTGAGTAAATTTTTTCACATTTAAAATAATTTCAAAACACCATAACAATTACATCAAGACCCGAATCACAGAAAATTGAAGAGTGGGATCTAATAATTTATGAACTGGAACGCTAATCAAAACGCCGATATATGTATACAAAATAATTTGAGTTTACAGCAGAAGAAGAATTTGTATACAGGGCACCCTCTAGTTCCATATATGAAGATATGGAAAAAGGCTCAGACAACCAGGCAACCACATCATATAAGCCTAATAGGTCACAACCAAGCAAGCATCTAATATCATTCATTTCCTATCATGAATTTTAACCTTAGCTTATGTATTATCAATACATCATCCATATACATTGTCATTCATACAATATCATCAATCGATGGCTATCAACTATCATCTTATACAATTCATTCATCACAACATAATTAATAGTCGTTACCAGCCAAGGCTTTCGATTACAATATTTACCTTCCTCGAAAGCTTTAGTTTAAATAAACGATATCATCCCATGATAATCCTACATCACAATGCTAAAAAAGAGACAACATGGGAGAGTCAGTTATACATTCAAAATGACGAATATAAATACATTGTGATTATATGTACATGCATACAACCAACATGTGTGCTTTGCTATAAATCATCAATTCATTATTAAACCATCATCAGGATATCATATTAGGTATACAAGACTCATTGTTCACAACTCATGTCAAGCACAAGCACAAGCACCTACACATTCATATAGCCCTACATCATTATGGGCATTCACAATTATCATCATTAAGTCATTTAAATCTTTAATTAAATAACACTCTCTCAAGAGGTTCTCATATCTTTTTGGTCATCTCTATCTCAAATGTCATGTACCTATGGCTAATGCATATGTCAAATATTTAATGCATATTCAATGGATACATTTTAATCACCCACGTACACATGGTATCTCAAGTGATCGCAAACACTTATAATCAATCTCATATTGGTTTCCTGCACGCATGGGGTACTCCCTTTTCATGGTATCCCGCAGGATCTTTCATTGTGATCGCAACCACATATCAATCAATTCATATCACATTGGTTTCCCGCCACGCATGGGGTACTCCCTTCATAGGCTCCCATAGGATCAATTTCAATTTCAATTCACTGGTGATCGCAACCACCTTTATCATATCAATCTGTCATATGATTGCAACCACAGACTCTTTCCCCCATGTATAGGGTACCCAATCTCATAGAATTCCACAGGATCTATATCATTTCAGTATACTCGTGATCACAACCACGTTCATCATTCTCATCATATTGGTGATTGCAACCACCTTCATTCATTCACATATTGGTTTCCCGTCACGCATGGGGTACCCCCTCTCATATAGTCCCGTAAGACTTTCATCATTGTGATCGCAACCATATATTCAATGCTATGCCATGCCATGAATGCAAAATGCAAATATGCATATGCCAAATCTTAACCTCACAAGGATTTCTCACCCTCTCAATTAGGGGTATATTGTATATTTAGTTTTATTATCATTGGCATACAAGTAATCACAAGGCCCCTCAAGGCATAACATTCATAGCCACATCAAACCACGTATGGTAATTAAAATCATATTAAGCATCATAGCATTTATCCACACATGTAAAACAACAAGGTATTTCAGAACATACATTTAGCAATCATCATTGCATCTCACACATATAAGTTAAATACTTGCATCAATCATAATGGCATCACACTCATCAACAATAACCATCACTGCTTGTCCAAGGGTATATTCAACAACAACATCCCTTTTCAATCAACATTATCATTCATCATTCAATATATGTGGTATCATCCACTTTTAATCATCATTTCCACTATTTTAAATCCATTGATTTGTACACTCATTGCCATTCAATGGTCCCCTCATTAGTTTCATTATCACACAAGGTGTGTCATATAACCACATTATTTACTTTTCATCATGATTCATAATATATCAATAGCGGTGAAGCATACATGTTTTCATAACATAGCATAGGCATACACATACCTTGCCATGGCCTCAAGCCATTCCCCAATCACCACTAAGATACACCACACATATACCCCTAATGAAATCTCTTGTTTTTACATAATAAAAGGGGTTTTGGATAATAATAGGCTCATGACAATTTCCACATTAAGACATGGGAAGAGTGCATTATTAGTCTCCAAAATAGGGGGACATGTCACAAACATCACTTATTTGTCCCAATTTGACAATCATAAAATGTTGGGTTCAAAACCCTCTTAAATGTGAATTTTACAATGTAGTGGGTTCGGGGTTTTACGCCTAATGAGAGTTAGAAAACTCCAATTAAGGTAAGAACAATTTTCTCACCTCCGTAACATTATTATCTACAACTTTCATACAGAAGTTGGAGGCCAAAAATGTCATTAAGATACTCAAATGGGCCAAAAACAACAAGGGAAAAGCAGAAGTTGGAAAATTTCTGACAGTGGCAATTCCACTGCCGTGGGAAATTCCCACTAGCTGTGGAATCCATTGTCTAGACCATCAAAATTCCCATTTTTTCCATGTTTTGAGGCAAAACGATCCACTGGCAGTGGGAAATTCCTACTGGCCGTGAATCTCACCGCTGTGGGAAATTCCTAAATGGACTCTAAATTGTCCAAGGCTTACATGTAAAATTTCTAAATGTCCTAGGGAACCTACTGGTCCTTTTCAGGGGTTCCAAAACCCGCCGGATCATAAAATCACCTATTTAGTTCCTATTTTTCACATAAGTCCCTTATTTCCAACATAAACATCAAGCATCCTATTTCATCAATCCATCACCCAATCTCCTAATCACAACACACACAATTCATAAACACATCACAAACCTGCCCATATCAATCATCAAACACAAGAACATGGCTCCGTGTCAACATATATCAAATTCAATATAACTATCAATAAAATCACAACATAGCATCAAGACATACTAAATCTACATTGTCAATACCAATCATCATTATCGATTAATTCTTAAACATCATCATCTAACAACACGCAACTATATAACCATCATTACTATCTCAGCCAAACCATAACATTTACGTGCTAAACTAATTCAACAATCACATAAAGCATAATACATTATCACATACATCAAATTACACATCATTATTGAGTTATTACAGGAACTCCAATCTCTTTAATCCCTTGGCATTAGTTATCCGTTTAGCCTACCCTCTGAGACATTGGTACCCTCCTTGTCACTGGTCACTAAATTAAATAAAACAAAAACAAGGGTGAGTGTTTGGAATATCACAATTAATACAGAATGACAAATATAATAAACATGAACTATTCATACTTTAGATCCTAATTACTACAAACTTACCAGTTTCATTGTAATTATATAATTACCTCATCTACTTCATGATAATTTATATAAAACTAAACATCGGTTTTATTTCCAAACAATATAACTACGCATATATATACATATTGCATCCAATATTATCAATATCCACATTTCATGTCATAGAATCATTAATCATCAATTTCCTCATAAAGTATCATGATTATTAATTCACATCTATTACCACTGACTCACATGCATATATAACTCCTAGTAGCCGGATACTAAAGGATCGGCCTTCAGCTAGGGGTCCTGCTTGAGACCTCGTGAACCTTGCTTGGTCCATCGAGTCCTACTTGACTCTCCATCTCAACCATTGTGTCCTACTTGACCACTGGGTAGCTCAACTAGGCCTCAAACACCACAGGAGCCAAAAACAAGGGGCAAGACCGTCCTACACCACATAAACACATACATAAGCATATCATACATGGCTCTAATATCATCAAATTCATTTATAATCGTCAGAAAATGACAATTCACAACCACAAAAGGCGGCCACATAGACCCGGCCCTTAATCACCATGCCAAGTTATCACTCATCATTATTCATCCATCTCTTTCACATATTTTTCACAATTATAATATCATACACACCACAAGACACGATTATCAATCAATTCAACTCGTAATCCATAAAGCTTTACACAATGTATATAATTTGTATATTTTTATTTCTCCACTTCCTATCATAAAATTAGTCGATTCAACCTACTTTCTCAATATCTAACCATTTAATTATACATAAGTATGCAAATACAGTTATATAATTCATATCTAACTAATCTACATCATTTCTAGCTATTTTTAATTAATTCCTAACCTTTCCGAGACTACCATATATGCCAATCCTAATTAATTACGACCCAAACACCCCTTTACCTCGATTCTAAGCTTCTTCGAGTTGTTCTTGTTATCGATTGCGTCCTCCGGTCACTTGATTCACTGCTTCGCTTTCAAACTCAATACCCACTTTGTCAATCGTTCCTCCGACACTCGTTCTGGCACCGATGGTCACCGAAATGCAAACCACCTTAGTATATTACCCTTCTTAACATGCTAAAATCAATACCCAAGCTTTCATAGTCCATATAATACCAAATCCCAACCCCCATGGCCACATGTAAATTTGATTTTGGAGAGGGGAAGGAAGAGAAGAGAAAGAGACTTGAAATAGAGGTTCCCACATGCATGTACCTTGGTCCCCAATGTCCAAAATGTAAGGAATTAGGGGTTTCCAACAATTCTTGATCACAATTTGTAAGAAGGGAGAAAAGGGAAGAAGATAGTGTTTTCTCATTTTGTTTTGCATGTCCCATCTAAAAACTAATCACGACACTGACGGTACACTTCAGAATGGCGCTACGCGTCAGGTCACTAATTGTATCCTAACGCTACACGCCCATGCCACGCTATGGGTTAGGCCCTGATCCTCTATTCCCTTTAAAATTCATTTTAAAATCCAATATTCCACTTCATATCACTTACTTCTTATTATTTTAAATCAAAATACATTTATTTATTTACTCTAATTATTAAAACACCAGAGATGTTACATTCACCCCTCCTAAAAAGGGATTTCCTCCCTGAAATCAATGTACCTCATTAAAAAAGATCAGGATACCACTGCCTCATTTCTGATTCCAACTCCCAAGTATAGGTTACTCTATGTAGATTTTGCCATTTCACTTTTATCAAAGATACTTCCTTGTTTCTCAACCACTTAGTTTGATATCCCTCAATGCAAATAGGTGCTACTTCCACTGTCAAATCCTCTTTCAACTCAATGGAATCTTTAGGCATAATCATCGATCGTAGGGAATGTACGTCTTCAATTGCAAAATGTAAAACACATTATGGATATTGGTCAAAGATCAGGAAAGGTCAAATCTATAAGCCACCTCTCCAATCCGTTCCAGAATCTGATACGGTCCAATATATCATAGGTTAAGTTTCTGGCTCTTCAATAAGCAACCTACACCTTTGGTAGGTGAAACCTTCAAAAATACCCAATCTCCCACTTGAAACTCAAGTGGCTTATGACAATTATCATAATAACTCTTCTAACGATGCTGGGTTATCTTCATTTTCTCTCAAATCAAGGCAACCTGGTCATTCATTTCCTGGATCAACCCGGGTCCCAGATGGACCACATCTCTATTCTCATTCCAACATAGGGGTGTTCGATACCTCCTACCATATAAGGCCTCCTAAGGAGCCATACTAATGCTACTATGGTAGCTGTTGTTATAGTCAAATTCCATAGATGGCAAGTATCTCTCCCATGAACCACCTTGTTCCAACATATAAGCCCCCGTAGCATCCTTCAATGTCTGAATAGTCTGCTCAGATTGGCCATTAGTTTGAGGATGATAAATTGAACTCAACCTCAACTTAGAGCCCAATTCTTGTTGTAAACTCCCTCAGAATCTAGAAGTGAATCAGGGATCACAGTCAGAAATAACACTCGACGACACAATATGTAATCTCACAATCTCAGTGATGTACAATCTAGCGAGTCTGTCTAATGACCATTTCATGTTCATGGCCAAAAAGTGTGTACTCTTAATCAATCTATCCATAATTACCCAAATGGCATTACATCCAGAACGAATCCGAGGCAATCCGGATATAAAATCCATCATGATACTCTCCCATTTCCAAATCAGGATCTCAAGTGGTTGGAGCAATCCAGGGGGTCTCTGATGCTCAACCCTACACTTCTGACACACCACACAAGATCTTACATACTCAGTGATCGCTTTCTTCATTCCGGCTACCAGAATTGTCTCAAGTCATGATACATCTTGGTAACACCAAGATGAATACTCAATGAACTCTTGTGTGCTTCAGTCGACACCACTACCCATAAATCTCCTTCTATAGGCACTACAACATAGTCTCTGAACCGCCATATACCATCACTACCTCTAGTCAAATCCATTTCCTTGCCCCTAGCTTGGGCATCAAGCAGTTTCAACAACTCTGCATAATTTTTTTGAGCTACTGCCAAAGATTCCAAGAATTCATTGGAGATCTTCAATATCCTAACAACCATCTGATTTGGGGCTTATACAACAACCCCGATATTCATGTCACAAAAATCCTTAAGTAACTCCTGCTCCTTTCCCATCAAAAAAGTTGCATGCAAGACTTTCCTGCTCAAAGCATCAACAACGATTTGCTTTGCCATGATGATATTTCAGTTCAAAGTCATAATCTCTCAAATATTCCACCAGTCACCTTTGCCTCATGTTTAACTCTTTCTGACCAAATAAATACTTTAAGCTTTTATGGTAACTAAACACCACAAAACGAGAACCATACAGATAATGATGTTATATCTTCAAGGCAAACACCACCGCTGAAAGCTCCAGATCATGAGTTGGATAATTTTGCTTATGCGGTCTCAATTGCCTCAAAGCATATGCAATCACTCGATCATATTGCATCAATACATACCCTAGACTAAACTTGGACGCATCACAATATACCATGAATTCCTTTTTCACATCTGGTAATGCGAGTACCGGTGCCAAAGTCAAACATTGCTTAAGAGTCTGGAAACTCAATTCACACTTTTTTGTCCATACAAATGGAGTCTCCTTTTTAGAAATTTATCTCGGGCCAGATTCAGCCCTCCTCATTATCTGTGAAAATCTTACAAAGAAATCATCGCCTCCACCAGAACTAGATCCTTCCACCATAATTCAATTCTACAATATCCAAACCCAACACAATTAGCAACCACTAATTTACTAGGGAGTAGAACAATTACCTTACACATATATATAAAACCTAATACTGTCGGAGTGCTAAGGGAGCGATACCAAGTTATCCTGTTAATAATGCAAAGAACCATAAACAAATACATTAAAATACAAGAATAGTCCTACATAGGACGCATAAAATCCACTACATATATCCACCTACCCGGTCCTAAAAAGGAACCGCTCTAATACCACCTGTAACGTAAAGGATCAAGGGTGTCTGACTTGGCCTAACCGACCCAATCGAAACCTTTAACGTCTCCTATATTTGACCATTCATATGTTTCAGGATATCCGATGACGGCACGGTCAGTCTCTGGTGAATCATTTTGATGTTTTACGAACTTTTCCTGAAAAGGCCGAAGCCCGGTTCGGACTCTATCACCCTTATTTTTCCATGAAATAGCTTCTTCAAAAGTCGTTTTAAAACTCGACCCGAATACCTCCAGTGTTTTGGACCTAACTTTTGTATACGATCTTGGAATAAAAAAATTTTGGTCTCAAAATTGAAGATTAAGTGTGTTCGCCTTAAAATTCCATTGTTTGGACGTTTTTCCCTCCGCGTGATTCAAAAAACTTCATAACTCTCTCATACTACCTTAGATTCATGCAAAGTTGGTGTCAAAATCTATGTAACAAAGTTATCTACATTTTTTGTGAAGACATCAAAGGCTAAATCCCTCTAGATCAATACAGTTTAATAGATCTTTACAACCCTTTAACTGTTTCGTCACCATGCTGGCAGCCTTCATTAAAATTCACATATCTCCTTCTTCTAGTGCTTGAATCGCTCCATTCCTTTTGCTGTGGAATCATATCAAAGAGCTCTACAATGTTCATGAAGGGAACAAAACCAAATTCTCAAATTTATTTCCAAAGCCATAGCTAATCCGAGAGTTTTTGGAGCCCTATCATAAATCAGGTATATCTTGGGCTACCGATCTTGGATTGTTGCAAATGATATATCAAATTAAAGAGAAAAAGAAGATATACAAACTTAATGAAGGGCTCTGATGGTCGATTTTTGATATATTGGAATGAAGAGTTCACTAAAAGAGAATCAAGTTTGTATAATATGAACTCAATGGAATGGATGTGCCAAGTTTAAACACAGAGGTTGTAGTATAGTATAGATGTCGTTCCACTGAGGAGGTGCTAGAATGAAGATCTTAGTTTTGAATTGATTAGGCAGAAAGTTTTTGTTTGGATTTGTTGTGAATGATGTTGAATAACAAAGTAAATAACTAACAGAGAATAAAATTTGCAAAAGAAACAGTGAATGATTTTTGTGAGAAATTAATTTTGTAAAACAGGGATTGACTTCATCACATCTTCACCTTCTGTAAGCTGCATAAGTTTTTATATAAGTAAATCGAGAAGATAGTTTCTACATCACAATCATAGTCATTTGTATCGATCCCTCGACTACAAAATTTATAAGAATGATTTCAAACCGCTGATCCCTCAGTCACTTTGAAATCATCCCAGCATTATCGATCGATTGTTTTGACGTTTATTGTGTTAGACGCCATCCCTGGCTACCTACTCACAACAAGTATTTCTTTCAGATCTGCTTTCAAAAGTCACTTCCCAGCATACTTGAGAAAACTTAAAACAAGAAAATAGTGATCAAGTACTTTCAGGCATTAAACGCAGAAGGAAATACAGAAACTTATCAAATCTCATTACTAAATAAAAACTTACAACAGCATTACTTCAGTGTTGAATGGATTACAGTCAATCCCATAAGGGAGTTTTAGCTACTCATGCTTTGTATTTTCACCATCAAAAGAATGAATACAGAAAATAATGGAAAGTGTGAATGAAATACAGGGGATGAATCTGATGTTGGATATATGATGATCCCCTGATGTTGTTTGCAGCCTGATTTATAGGGGTTCTGGTTCAGCTCCCCTTGCCCACTTGCGTAGAACCCATGCAGCATCATTCAAAGACTTGTAGAAACACAAGAAAATGGGTGAGTTGGCATCGCACCATTGGTGAATATTAAATTGAAAAATCCCATACTGCATGAGTCACGCTTGAGCTTGATGGTCACGCTCAAGCGTGAAGGGTCCTGATACTCATTAAATGTTCCACGCTCAAACCATCTTAATCACGCTTAAGCGTGGTTTTCTTTTGTTCAGTATGCTTGTTCCACGCTTAATCCATGCTGGTTCCTCACTCAGGCGCGCTCGGCTTATGCTTTGCTATCCATCAGTCACGCTCAAGCGTGTAATGCCTACGCTCAAGCGTTCTTCTTGTTAGACCATGTGCAAGGTCACGCTTGAGCTCCATATAGTTACGCTCAAGCGCCATTCATGCCTGGGGTCACGCTCACGCTTACTCCTCGCTTGGGCGCTCTCGAGCTCACGCTCAAGCGGTTCATTCCCACGCTTGAGCGTGAGAGGGGTCCTGATGCCTCTTTGTTTCCTTTAATTCATGCTTGCCCATGCTTAATCCATGCTTAAGCGCCTAGTGTTCACGCTCAAGCGTGAGAGGTGCTTATGCTCTCCAACTTGTTCAAGCTTGCTTACCTTGCCTTGCCTTCCTGTTGAATTTCCTGCAACTTTCCAAGAGCTTTAACACAATATTTCTTTTATACATTTATCCATCACTACTTAAAAGATTCATGCTCACTTCCTTCAATAATTCATTAATTTAGCTCAAAGTCTTTACAAAATTAGTTCAAATGAGTCATGAAATCAATGCTTAATCAACCCTTATCAAACTCTCCCCAACCTAGATTTTTGCTTGTCCTCAAGTAAAAAGAAGTTTTGGAAAGGGAATCAAGTATTCAATAATCTGTGTTTCTGCCGCAGACAAAATTTTTAAAAGACAATAATCTGAGTTGATGTTTAGGCAAATGATCTCCTTAATACCAATTCCTTAAATTGTAATGCACCATTACCTTGTTCATAAAGCATGTAACCAATTGCTATAAGAATAAGGAACTCTCATTATTTCTCACCTAGGTGGGTGTGTTGCACATTCATCATGAGAACTGCCTAATTAACATTGCCGGTCATTTCTAATCAAAATCAATTCATAAGATAAGTAAGGATCAAAAGGTCTTTTCAAGGTTGTAATGAGGCTGGGCTATCAAGAATTCTTGGTTTTTCTTGAGTTCAAAGTGCATGCATGAATAAGAAGAGCATATGTTCTGAGATTTTTCAAGCTTTTATGAGGCTTCTTCTTTTATGCCACTGAATTCTTCATTTTTCTTTTTCTAGTTCTCTATTTTTGTTAAATTTTGGAGAACTTTATTTCTCTTTCAGCCTTAGTTTCTCTTATCACCCTTTTTGGAGAAGTATTTTATGCTCTTATAAAATTTTTAAGCATGCTAGTAAGGTAAGATTTTATTTCTCATGCTTGGTTTAGGGTGTTTGAATAAAAATTTTTGGCTCAAAAATGGGCTACAAAAAATTAGGTCATATTCTTAAGGGTAGCTTTTTGGCTCTGAGTTTGTTTTATTTTCAAAATTTGCCTTTATCATTTCCTTGCTTAATCTCTAAAAGAAATGTTAATCAGAAAATCTGGCAATGCTTATTTACGAATTCTCATGAGACTCTCAGTGTTTAGATTTCTCACTTCTCACCAGGATATAAGGCTTACTTCCTTATTCTAACAGAAAAGGGTTCAAGCATGTAAACAATAAAAAGTACATTCATTCCAATTCCTTGGTTCTTAATTCAGCCATTTTACCCTTTTAAAAATCAGTTTTATTGCCTAAAAGTATTTTGCTGCTTAGAAACTTTTCTTGTTCAAAAAGTAAAATCTTTGGTTGGGTTTTTCAAAAATGTTTACAACTTTAATCAAAACAAAAATAATCACAAGCAATTCCAAAGTATGCTGCACTAAAGAAAATTTTTAAAGTAAAGCTATAAATTGTCAATTTGAAATAAAACTTAAAGTAGCAATTTAAACTCAAGAAAAAAAATGAAAGCATTAAAATTTTTCACTCATCCTCAGATGAATCCTCTTCTGTTCCCAGGTTTCTTTCAAGAGGTCCCTGTGTTGAAGTTCCTGGCCTATCCTGTGTAGTCTCACCTCCTCCCACAAAAGGGGGCCTGTCCCCAGGCCAAGCAATTAGGGCCTCAAACTCGGTAGGTTGCATCCAAGGATTGTGTTAACCTGCAGGAATGCTGTGATAAAGGCCACTGTGAATATGCAACAAACCTCTATGATTAGCGTTTTGCTGTGCCAGGAGGTGGCTATTTTGAATTTTCACGAGGTGAATGCCTTGTAAAATCAGGGTGGCTTCTGTGTTGAGAGGAGGATGGGTAGGTGTTGTGTTGGATGCTTGCTGTGCTGCTTGATAGGCAGGTGGAGGGGGTACATCAGTTGCAGGAGGTACTGGATTACTGCAGTAACGCTCAATGAAGCGTTTGTCTATGGAAGGCCTAATTGGTTTGAGGTCTTGTACCTCAACACCATGAGCTGCACAAAAATCAGTGATAAAGGTAGGAAAACCGAGACTCCCTTTTACCTTCTGACCTGCCTGGGAATACTTCTGGTCAGAAATCACAAACTTGTGAATTTCATCAGAGAGTATTTGGGCTAGATCAATGGAAATGTCCTCTCTTAGAATGCAGTATAGCAAATAACACCTACTAAAAATTAAATCAGAGACATGAGCATTAGGTGCTATGTTAGCTAATAAAAAAGAAGTCCAAACTTGAGAGATAGAAGTCATGTCTTTTCTTAAAATTCTCAGTGGGTTCTCTCCTTGCCCCATTTGAAAGTGGTGTCCTGGAACACATATGGCTGCTTCAAGGTCATTGGTGGCAATGAATTGGTTCCTTGCAATCATGGCAGCATATTCGCATATTTCTCCCTCTCCTAGGGTCATAATGTTCCCCAAGTAAAAATTGATTGAGTCTCTGTCATAGGAGAGCCAGGTTCCCCTCACATAAGTTTTTCTTTCTCCTCCTCCATCTCTTGTCCAAGCATTCGCATAGAACTCTCTCACAACTTCTGGGTCATACTTCTCCCTTGGGTAACATATCTTTAACCAATTTCTCCTCCTTATGATTTGCAGGAAGGAATCACAATCTCCCAAGGCCAAATCTACTTTTCTTTCTGGTATAAATGTCCAGTTGGAGATGTCCTCATAACGCTTGCTCTTATCTTTATTCCTGAATCTTGGAGCTTTGTCTTGTTCATCTGTGCGTGGTCTTTTGCCTTTATTTCTTCGGGAACTCCTTGCTGGGGAAGCAGTGACAGGGGGGTTTGGTGCAATTTGCTTTGTTCTGGCCATCTGCAAGCTATTCAGTGATCATTTAATAAAATGGTAAAGGAAATTGTTGGCAATTTCAATAAACTTTTTAACTGACCAGGGAAGACATGCTTATTAGCGACAAAGCAGTTCATCAGTGATGTCTTTTAGCATATGTAACATGTTATGTATTTTCATCCGAAAGTTGGCATTAAGATGGAATCACATACAAGGTTAAGAGCCACTTTAATGAGAAATCATCAAGGAATAACACACAAGTGCATATACAAAACAGAGGGACCTGATGTCAAAGTAAATTGAAACATGCTTTTTGACTCTTTTTTTGTTTGAACTCAAGCACTCAAAATACTTTCTTTCAGGACTTTTTTCAAACATTCAGCATGCGTTAAAAGAATGTGAAACATAAGGGCGATATGCATTACATAGAAGGTGAAACATAAAAGCAGAGCATTGACCCCCTTTTTCTAAACAACCCAGAAAACAACCAAGCATAGATCATGGTATTCATTAGAAACAGGAAGAAGGTGGTTAAAGACTTCAATGTATGCAAAAGGAAAGGTATCAATTCTCCCTAACACAGTAACCATATGCTGTACTTCAAAAGAGGATAGTCTAGTAGTTACCTGGAAGGATCCGAGAGTGATAGAGAGAAGAGAGGATAATGACTTTCAATGAAATGCAGGAAAGTGTGACTTATGAGATGAGAGTGAAGAGAACAAATATTTAAGAAGAATTGGGCGGTTACAAAACTTGGAGATTCAGAGGATTAATGAACGGTTATTAGAGTGAGAGACTTAGTGGGAAGTTTCAAAATATTATATTTATTAGCATCAGGGGCCATTTTGAATTTCACGCTTGAGCGCAGGATTATCACGCTTGAGCGCAGGATTATCACGCTTGAGCGTGCTCGACCAATGGGGTGACTTTGTCTCGCTTAGGCGTTCTTACTGCTCGCTTAAGCGTGTGGGCCTTGATGCAGAATGTACTTCCTCGCTCAAGCGGATTGCTAGTCGCCCAAGCGACAAAATGAAATTCTGTTTGTACGCCTAAGCGTATGTTTATCGCGCTTGAGCGTGATATATATGATTGGTACCTGATGCTTCTCGCTTAAACGTGCAGTATTCTAGCTTTAAGCGTGACAGTCTTTTAAATATTCTCGCTCAAGCGTGACGGATCACGCTCAAGCGTGATTGAGTTTATTTTGAAAACTCCCTGTGTATTGTTGCCACGCTTAAGGATTGAATCCTTCGCTTAAGCCTGATATGGGTAGTGAATGGCTCACCTTGGCTCGCTTGAGCGAGTACATCCAACGCTTGAGCATGGTATATATGAACATGACTTACTTTGTCTCGCTTAAGCGAGAATCTTCACGCTTGGGCTAACTGTTTCCTTGATGCTCTCTTAATTCAATCTTCAGCTCCAGTTTTGTTTGTCTTTGTTTTAGACTTTTATTTGGACTTCTCTTGATGAGTGACCTACAGAATAAACAGAAACTTTACTAATATTTAAAAATAAAATTTTCATGGAAAGAAAGTATAAAAGATTGGGTTGCCTCCCAATGAGCGCTTGTTTATCGTCTTTAGCTTGACACCTGATAGATTTTTCAATATGGGTCATGGAGCTGGTGGATAAGAGTATTGAGTTTTTCCACCTCCTTTCCTAAGTCAAGCCTTGACTTTTTTCCATTCAGATTTTCAAGTGCACCTTCTGAGTATTTGTTTGTTTCATTAATAACAAAGTTGGCTTCTTCTTTCTGCACTCGAATTTTTACTCTTCTGTCATCCACATCTATGATGACTTTGGCTGCTTTCAAGAATGGTCTCCCCAGTATTAGAGGGACTTCAGAATCTTCCTCCATATCTATGACAACAAAGTTCTCATGAAATTCAAATTTATCAACTTTGACCTCAATATTTTCAGCAATACCATAAGGGGTTTTTATTGATTGATCTGCCATTTTTAAAGTCATGTTTATTGGCTTTACTGAAAAATCCCCTATCCTTTTAAGTGTGGATAATGGCATCAAGTTTACACTAGCACCAAGATCTAATAAAGCTTTACTTTTTGAAAGATTTCCAATAGTGACAGGAATAGAAAAACTCCCTGAATCTTTGGTGTTATGAGGTACTGCTTCAGGTGTGATAGCATCATGTCCATCTTCTTCCTCAGTTATTTCCTCAGTCAGTGTGGTCACAGCCTTGCAATGCTCTATTGGATTTGTTTCAGTGTTTGCTCCATACTGAGGCTTCTGTTTCTCAGCAAGTTGTCGGGCTAGTTGTCCCAATTGTATTTCCATGTTCCTAAGTGATGCCTCATTGTTCTTTTGACTTGCTAAAGAAGTTTGCATAAATTTTTCCAAGGTGTCCTCTAATCTAGAAGTTCTCTCCACCAAAGAAGGACCATTATTTTGATATGGTTTAGAAGAGCTGGGCTCTTGCTTCCATCCTTGGCCTTGGTTTTGGTTACTTCTCCATCCCTGAAATGGTTGGTTAGAAAAATTTGAATTGAAATTACCAGACCTTCCTTGGTTGTTCATGAAGTATACAGTTGCTTCTTGTGAGCCACAGTTCTCATTGAGATGATCTCCTCCACAAAAGTTACATGTTACAGGCATTTGTTGTTGCCCTGGTTGTGATGATTGTACTGCATGTAACTGTTGTGGAAGATTGGATATCTTTTTGGTCAATGCTTCTAATTGTTGGGTCAGAATTTTGTTCTGTGCTAAAATGGCATCTGTGGTGTTTAAGTCAAGGACTCCTTTCCTTTGAACTTGCTGACGATCATGTTGAGCTTGGTAGTCTGTTGAGGATAAAGCTTCTATTATCCTTGTGGCTTGGTCAGCATCCACTGTCATCATTGTTCCTCCTGCTGCTGCATCTAAAATCATTTTAGTTGTTGGTGTATGCACTATGAGCTTTTATGCTTTTTCATTTGTATCTTTTTTCTACTTATCAATAGAATAAATATTTCAGTTTAAAATTGTTTTAAAACATATTTATCCTTGGAGTAATAGGTCATATAAAAATTATTCCTAAAATGTCCCTAGTTAAGTATTTACATGGGGACATGTAAATACACTGAGACTAGTGTGTGAGTGTACTGATGACCTGATCTCACAGATCATAGATATAGATGATATCGAGTCTTCACACGGGTACACATTAAGAGTAATGATGTACTGGACAGACCCACCATGAGAACGTTGCATGGATCGTTACATGATTGTCATAAACGATTCTCAATGTGATAATGGTATATGTAGTCCTTCGACCTGAAGTCACTACGATTCCTACATGAGGAGTTTATTGTTTTAATACAATTAAACGTCTTCTGTAACAAGAGGACTATAAAGGTTGTGATTAGGCAATGAACAAATTATGCAGAGGGATGTGAGTGATGTAGATGGGATTTGTCTCTCCTATGTGACAGGAGTGATATCCATAGGCCACTTGATGGAGTAAGACTAAGAAAACGCATGGCCATGCTAGAAAGAATAAATATTAGATATTTATTCAGATCCAGTCTACTCCGGTATCAAGTAAAATAAATTGGGCCGTACAAGGATGACGCGACCATGCCTTGGGCCCAATTAGGATATCGTGACAAAAGGAATAAACGTATTAAATAATTATCACTTATAGGTTATGTTGATAATATTCGGATATAATGATGCATTGCTAGATGCCGCTCTTATTTTATATTAATAATAAAATAGTTTATTATTAATATGACCGGGTATTTTACCTATAGGGTCACACACATAGAGTAAGCCCATCAGAAAATGTTGTCTTATTTTAGTTGGACTAAAATAAAGCTATTGGGCCTAACTCATTTGGAATAAGTAAGGAGCCCACTTTTAGAGAGAACAAATTAGGTCAAACCTAAGCCTATAAATAGAGCATAAGATGCTCATAGGCCGTTCACTCAAGTGAGACATAAATTCGCAAAAGTTGCAAGAGCTACACGCCGTCAAACTAGCAGTTGGCAGGTGTTGCGATTCTGGTGGGAGTGCTCGTGTGGACTCCTAAAGGACGAGGCTACGACTGCTTCGGAGTTCTTCAAGAGGTAACCTAAAATAATTTCGAAATTGTTTTGTGCTTTGAAACACGGAACCTTGCAAATCCTATGGAATCCCTTTTATTTTTCCGCTGCTCATGCTTAGGGATTTCCTACGGGTAGCGGGACCCCCGTACATTCTCTGCGTAGCGCCTTATTACCGACCCACGTGTTTAATGGCCCGTTTAAAATTTTTTTTTTTTAAATTATTTCAAATGGGTTATAATTAATTAATTAACATGTTGCATGGTGAATGGTTATGGTCTTAGTTATTTTATTTAAATACAGCCTGCGTGCTGTGCCTCTCTTCATTCTATTGTATTTCTTTTCTCAACCCTTCACTCGTATGTAAAGCGAGTTTCTTTAAAAATCTTGTAATCTTGATCGAGGCAACAAAGTAGAGATCTAGAAGAAAACTAGAGTGGTGACTCTAAGCGCTTTTGTCTTTGAAAGGAACCAAGGAGTGGTGACTCCAAGAGGATGGTGGGTTCAAGAAGTAGGACTTCATGAAGCCTTGGCTATATAGTTCCTCTAGGTTTATTTATTTATTTATTTTTATTTATTTTCTTCTAGGAAGACCATAACCATCTCACAATTTCGTTTGCGTGTTTTGGGGATAATTTTATTACGTTAAAGCGTTTAACAAAGACGGTAATTTTAAAATAAATTAAAAATCCCTCAAAATAATATTAAGTTATAAACGCCTTCCAATAAGTACACTCGTCAACACTAATGTCAATAAATAGTGGGTCTGCCAAAGCAGGGCACTATTATTTATATTAGTAAGACGCGATGGGATAATGGTAATATCCAAACTGTTTTATTGGGCTTTAACTTAACTAAGTTTTCAATTGGATTGAATATAACTTAGAGGCGTAAACATTGGGCTAAATATTCATAAAGATGAATAATTAGTAATGGTTACTTAACCCAATGACTAAGAGTTGTATAAAGATACAATTGGAAAAAGTTTCCTACCTAAATAACCAAGTATTAGGTGATCAGCCAGAGCTAACTTAACGCTTGGCAAAATATGGATCTTAGCCAACTAAGAAAATCTTCCAACGGGATTTTCTGATTCGTGGAGGGTATTTTTGTTTTGAATCGAAATAGTGGGAGACATATTTAATTTAAATGACCATAATTTAAATATGTTTTGAAAATGATACTTACTACATATTTTCTGTTTTAGATAACCATGACGTCAAACACACCTTCAAACCTTTCGTTGCGATCAATCCTAGACAAAGAAAAATTGTCTGGTTCTAACTTCCTTGACTGGTATAGAAATTTGAGGATTGTCCTCAAACAAGAGAAAAAGTAGTATGTCCTGGAAGGTCCGATTCCGGAACCACCCGCGAACAATGCCTCTAAAGCTGACAAGGATGCTTACAAGAAGCATCAGGATGACGCTTTAGATGTCCAATGCCTTATGCTGGCAACCATGTCTCCTGAGCTTCAGAAGCAACATGAGCATATGGAGGCTTTCAATATGATCGAAAACCTAAGGAAACTATATCAAGGTTAAGCTGACCAAGAAAGATATGAAGTTTCTTCAGCCCTATTTAGCTGCAGACTTGAAGAGGGAGGTTCTGTAGGACCTCATGTGCTCAAAATGATTGGGTACTTGGAGAATCTAGCTAGGCTAGGATTCCCCTTCCCTCAGAAGTTGGCTACCGATCTCATTTTGAAATCATTACCTGACAGTTTTAAGCCAGTCATCATGAATTACAACATGAATGCATTGGACAAAACATTGCTAGAGTTACTCAATATGTTGAGGACTGTTGAGCCCAATATTTCTAAAGGAAAGGGCAAGGCCATAATGATGGTCAATTCTGGCAAAGGTAAAGGAAAGGGCATGTATAAAGGCAAAGGAAAGGCTATTGTAGGAAATGGCAAGAAGATTTGGAAAGGCAAGGATAAGCCAAGTACATCAGCCTTAAAACCTGTGGGCGGGGTGGCTAAGGAAGGTAAATGTCACCATTGTGGACAAAAGGGACACTGGAAGAGAAACTGTCCAAAGTACCTAGAAGAGCTTAAGAAGAAGGGAAGTGAGACTTCCACTTCAGGTATTTTTGTTATAGAAATTAACATGTCAACTTCAACATCATGGGTATTAGATACTGGATGTGGATCTCACATTTGTCTTAATGTGCAGGATCTAAGAAGGAGTAGGCAGTTGATGAAGGGCGAGGTAGACCTACGTGTTGGAAATGGAGCAAGAGTTGCTGCATTAGCTGTAGGGACTTATTTTTTATCCTTGCCCTCAGGGTTAGTCCTTGAATTGGACAATTGTTATTTTGTTCCGGCAATAAGGAGAAACATTATTTCTGTTTCTTGTCTTGATAAGAAAGGGTTTTCCTTTACAATAAAGAACAATAGTTGTTCTGTTTATTTAAAAGACATGTTTTATTGTTGTGCAAATTTGAGTAATGGACTTTATGTTCTAGATCTCGAAACCCCTATCTATAACATTAATACTAAAAGGGTTAAAACAAATGATTTAAACCCAACTTATCTTTGGCATTGTCGCCTAGGACATATAAATGAGAAACGCATTTCTAAACTCCATCAAGATGGATATTTAGAATCTTTTGATTTTGAATCAATAGATACATATGAATCTTGTTTATTAGGGAAGATGACCAAGACCCCTTTTACCGGAAAAGGTGAAAGGGCGAGTGATCTTCTTGGCTTGATACATAGTGATGTATGTGGGCCCATAGGGACAATGGCTAGGGGAGGTTTTAGTTACTTCATCACTTTTACTGATGATTTCAGTAGATATGGATTTGTGTTTCTCATGAAACATAAATCAGAATCCTTTGAAAAGTTCAAGGAGTTTAAACATGAAGTAGAGAACCAACTTGGCAAGACAATTAAAGCACTTCGATCCAATCGAGGTGGTGAATATTTGAGCCTAGAGTTTGATGAATATCTTAAAGAGTGTGGGATTATATCTCAACTTACTCCCCCTGGAACACCAGAATGGAATGGGGTTTCTGAGCGGAGAAATAGAACCTTGTTGGACATGGTTCGATCAATGATGAGTCAAACTGACCTCCCTAACTCATTCTGGGGACATGCTTTGTTGACAGCAACTTTCACACTTAACCGTGTTCCATCAAAGGCTGTCATAAAGACACCATATGAGATATGGACTGGGAAACGACCTAGTATGTCTTTTCTTAAGATTTGGGGCTGTGAAGCTTATGTTAAACGCCAAAGTTCTGATAAACTTGGGCCCAAGTCAGATAAATGTCTTTTTATGGGATACCCAAAAGAAACTAAGGGTTATTATTTTTACAATCCTACTGAGGGCAAAGTGTTTGTTGCTCGGAATGCTGTATTCTTAGAAAGGGAATTCATCTCTACAAGAATCAGTGGGAGGAAAGTAGAACTTGAAGAAATTCAAGACTCACAAGACATTGAAGAGCCAATGGTGGAAGTGGAGCAGGACCCACAAAATGTTGTGATAACACCAGCTCCAGTAGCACAAGACTTGCGTAGATCAGGTAGAATACGTCAACAACCTGAAAGATATGGATTTCTTGTAACTCAGGAAGGAGATGTATTCCTAATGGATCAAAATGAGCCAACATCTTATGAAGAGGCCATTGCAAGTTCAGAATCTGAGAAATGGCTAGAAGCCATGGAATCTGAAATGGACTCCATGTACACTAATCAAGTTTGGAACTTGGTTGATGCACCTGAAGGGGTAAAACCTATAGGATGCAAGTGGGTTTTCAAAAGAAAACTGACATGGATGGTAATATAAGTACCTTTAAAGCAAGGTTGGTGGCTAAAGGTTTCAAGCAAATACATGGTATAGACTATGATGAAACTTTTTCCCCAGTTGCTATGCTAAAGTCTGTTCGGATTCTGCTTGCTATTGCTGCATACCATGATTATGAGATATGGCAAATGGATGTCAAGACTGCTTTCCTTAATGGAAATCTTCTTGAGGAAGTGTACATGACACAACCTGAAGGCTTTGTTAAGCCTGAAGCATCCAGGAAGGTGTGCAAGCTACAACGTTCTATATATGGACTTAAGCAAGCTTCCAGAAGCTGGAATCTTCATTTTGATGAAGCTGTTAAACAATTTGGCTTTACTAAAAATGAGGATGAACCTTGTGTCTACAAGAAGGTTAGTGACTGCACAATTGTTTTTCTGGTCCTGTATGTTGATGACATACTACTTATTGGAAATGACGTTCCTACTCTTCAGTCTGTGAAGAGTTGGTTGGGAAGCTATTTTTCTATGAAAGACTTAGGTGAAGCAACCTACGTGTTGGGAATTAAGATCTATAGAGATAGATCAAGAAAACTTCTTGGCCTAAGTCAGAATACATACATAGACAAAGTGTTAAAAAGGTTTAACATGCAAGATTCCAAGAAAGGAACTTTGCCTATGGCTCATGGCATAAGCTTATCAAAAGCTCAATCTCCTTCCACTAAAGAAGAAAGAGAACGGATGAATAAGATTCTATATGCATCTGCTATTGGATCAATCATGTATGCCATGATATGCACCCGACCAGATGTCTCGTACGCTTTAAGAATGACGAGCAGATACCAGTCTGATCCCGGTGAAAGTCACTGGACTGCTGTCAAGAATATCCTGAAGTACTTAAGAAAAACTAAGGATTCATTCTTGATATATGGAGGGGAAGAAGAGCTCATTGTAAAAGGTTACACTGATGCTAGCTTCCAAACTGATAAGGATGACTCAAGATCGCAATCTGGGTACGTGTTTTGTCTAAATGGTGGCGCTGTAAGCTGGAAGAGTTCAAAGCAAGAGACAGTTGCTGATTCTACTACAGAGTCTGAGTATATTGCTGCCTCAAATGCTGCAAAAGAGGCAGTATGGATCAAGAAGTTCATAACAGAACTTGGGATTGTTCCTAGCATTGTGGACCCTATAAGTCTTTACTGTGACAATAGTGGAGCAATCGCACAAGCTAAAGAACCTAGATCACATCAATGATCCAAGCATATACTTAGGCGATTTCATCTCATTCGAGAGATCCTTGACTGAGGAGATGTAAAGATATGTAAGGTGCATACTGATGAGAATATTGCTGACCCACTCACAAAACCTCTTACACAACAAAAACATGAGGGGCACACTAGATCATTAGGCATTAGGCAAATGTCTGATTGGCTCTAGTGCAAGTGGGAGATTGTTGGTGTATGCACTATGAGCTTTTATGCTTTTTCATTTGTATCTTTTTTATACTTATCAATAGAATAAATATTTCAGTTTAAAATTGTTTTAAAACATATTTATCCTTGGAGTAATAGGTCATATAAAAATTATTCCTAAAATGTCCCTAGTTAAGTATTTACATGGGGACATGTAAATACACTGAGACTAGTGTGTGAGTGTACTGATGACCTGATCTCACAGATCATAGATATAGATGATATCGAGTCTTCACACGGGTACACATTAAGAGTAATGATGTACTGGACAGACCCACCATGAGAACGTTGCATGGATCGTTACATGATTGTCATAAACGATTCTCAATGTGATAATGGTATATGTAGTCCTTCGACCTGAAGTCACTACGATTCCTACATGAGGAGTTTATTGTTTTAATACAATTAAATGTCTTCTGTAACAAGAGGACTATAAAGGTTGTGATTAGGCAATGAACAAATTATGCAGAGCGATATGAGTGATGTAGATGGGATTTGTCTCTCCTATGTGACAGGAGTGATATCCATAGGCCACTTGATGGAGTAAGACTAAGAAAACGCATGGCCATGCTAGAAAGAATAAATATTAGATATTTATTCGGATCCAGTCTACTCCGGTATCAAGTAAAATAAATTGGGCCGTACAAGGATGACGCGACCATGCCTTGGGCCCAATTAGGATATCGTGACAAAAGGAATAAACGTATTAAATAATTATCACTTATAGGTTATGTTGATAATATTCGGATATAATGATGCATTGCTAGATGCCGCTCTTATTTTATATTAATAATAAAATAGTTTATTATTAATATGACCGGGTATTTTACCTATAGGGTCACACACATAGAGTAAGCCCATCAGAAAATGTTGTCTTATTTTAGTTGGACTAAAATAAAGCTATTGGGCCTAACTCATTTGGAATGAGTAAGGAGCCCACTTTTAGAGAGAACAAATTAGGTCAAACCTAAGCCTATAAATAGAGCATAAGATGCTCATAGGCCGTTCACTCAAGTGAGACACAAATTCGCAAAAGTTGCAAGAGCTACACGCCGTCAAACTAGCAGTTGGCAGGTGTTGCGATTCTGGTGGGAGTGCTCGTGTGGACTCCTAAAGGACGAGGCTACGACTGCTTCGGAGTTCTTCAAGAGGTAACCTAAAATAATTTCGAAATTGTTTTGTGCTTTGAAACACGGAACCTTGCAAATCCTATAGAATCCCTTTTATTTTTCCGCTGCTCATGCTTAGGGATTTCCTAACATTAGTGTCAGCCCTTAAACCACTGTAAAAAATATTAAGCTGTGCAATATCTTCAAGTCCATGGTTTGGGCATTTTCTGAGGAGTGATTTAAAGCATTCCCATGCCTCACAAAAAGGTTCATCTTGGCCTTGTCTAAATGTTGTAATATCTGATTTGGCCTTGATGAATCTGGATGGAGGAAAGTACCTTTGTAGAAATTTTTCTTCAACTATGTTCCAGCTATTCAAACTTTGATTTGGATGAGATTGTAACCACTCCTTTGCTTTTCCTGCTAAAGAGAAAGGAAATAGTCTTAAATATGCAACATAAATAACATCTTGGTTAAATCCCATGGTTCCAACCAATTCATAGAATGTGGCCAAGTAAGTATACGGATCTTCACTTGACATTCCAGTAAATTGGTGTGAACTAATCAAACTAAGAAATGCTGGTTTCATTTCTAATGCTCTGACAGTGTTTGGAACTGCAATGCTTGAGAAATGTCTTGGCCCTTGCTGTAAAGCATAGTCTCCAAGTGTTCTCCTTGGTGGGTTTTGATTGTTGCTGTTGACATCCATTGTATCAGAGAAAGTTTGTCCTGCGTGGAAGTTCTGCTTTGCTTTCTTGATTTTTTTGAGGAACCTGTCTATCTCTGGATCAAATGCAAGTTGTTCTTTTGTACCCTGTCCTCTCAAGATCATAAATCAAGTACTCAAAATAGCAAGGTTACAAAAATAATAAAAACAAATTGAAAACAAATTTATTTACACTGTCTTGTCAATTCAATGCTGAAATATTCAAACTTAAATCACCTCCCCGGCTGCGGCGCCAAAACTTGATGGTCGATTTTTGATATATTGGAATGAAGAGGTCACTGAAAGAGAATCAAGTTTGTATAATATGAACTCAATGGAATGGATGTGCCAAGTTTAAACACAGAGGTTGTAGTATAGTATAGATGTCGTTCCACTGAGGAGGTGCTAGAATGAAGATCTTAGTTTTGAATTGATTAGGCAGAAAGTTTTTGTTTGGATTTGTTGTGAATGATGTTGAATAACAAAGTAAATAACTAACAGAGAATAAAATTTGCAAAAGAAACAGTGAATGATTTTTGTGAGAAATTAATTTTGTAAAACAGGGATTGACTTCATCACATCTTCACCTTCTATAAGCTACATAAGTTTTTATATAAGTAAATCGAGAAGATAGTTTCTACGTCACAATCATAGTCATTTGTATCGATCCCTCGACTACAAAATTCATAAGAATGATTTCAAACCGCTGATCCCTCAGTCACTTTGAAATCATCCCAGCATTATCGATCGATTGTTTTGACGTTTATTGCGTTAGACGCCATCCCTGGCTACCTACTCACAAAAAGTATTTCTTTCAGATCTGCTTTCAAAAGTCACTTCCTAGCATACTTGAGAAAACTTAAAACAAGAAAATAGTGATCAAGTACTTTTAGGCATTAAACGCAGAAGGAAATACAGAAACTTATCAAATCTCATTACTAAATAAAAACTTACAACAGCATTACTTCAGTGTTGAATGGATTACAGTCAATCCCATAAGGGAGTTTTAGCTACTCATGCTTTGCATTTTCACCATCAAAAGAATGAATACAGAAAATAATGGAAAGTGTGAATGAAATACAGGGGATGAATCTGATGTTGGATATATAATGATCCCCTGATGTTATTTGCAGCCTGAATTATAGGGGTTCTGGTTCAGCTCCCCTTGCCCACTTGCGTAGAACCCATGCAGCATCATTCAAAGACTTGTAGAAACATAAGAAAATGGGTGAGTTGGCATCGCACCATTGGTGAATATTAAATTGAAAAATCCCATACTGCATGAGTCACGCTTGAACTTGATGGTCACGCTCAAGCGTGAAGGGTCCTGATACTCATTAAATGTTCCACGCTCAAACCATCTTAATCATGCTTAAGCGTGGTTTTCTTTTGTCCAGTATGCTTGTTCCACGCTTAATCCATGCTGGTTCCTCACTCAGGCGCGCTCGGCTTATGCTTTGCTATCCATCAGTCACGCTCAAGCGTGTAATGCCTACGCTCAAGCGTTCTTCTTGTTAGACCATGTGCAGGGTCACGCTTGAGCTCCATATAGTTACGCTCAAGCGCCATTCGTGCCTGGGGTCACGCTCACGCTTACTCCTCGCTTGGGCGCTCTCGAGCTCACTCTCAAGCGGTTCATTCCCATGCTTGAGCGTGAGAGGGGTCCTGATGCCTCTTTGTTTCCTTTAATTCATGCTTGCCCATGCTTAATCCACGCTTAAGCGCCTAGTGTTCACGCTCAAGCGTGAGAGGTGCTTATGATCTCCAACTTGTTCAAGCTTGCTTACCTTGCCTTGCCTTCCTTGTTGAATTTCCTGCAACTTTCCAAGAGCTTTAACACAATATTTCTTTTATACATTTATCCATCACTACTTAAAAGATTCATGCTCACTTCCTTCAATAATTCATTAATTTAGCTCAAAGTCTTTACAAAATTAGTTCAAATGAGTCATGAAATCAATGCTTAATCAACCCTTATCAGGCTCAAAAGCTAATTCCTTACCCATTTTTCCTTGAAAATTTATTTTGTTCATAATTTCATTTCCGTCACAACCTAGAGTAGTTTTTGTATTTTGGTCATATCTCACTCGTACGATATTGGATTTTTGTGTATTTTAGCTCGTTTTAAAGAGAAAACAATGATCTACAACTTTCATGTTTTAAGTTTTAACAAATTATTATTGTAACCTATTGAAAAATACATGACAAGGTGACGCCCCAGAACTTTGACACATTCATTTTCATGCAACTATGGCCAATTAAACCCCTCCACCCAAGGAACACATGTTAGCTCCAAAATAACTCCTCCCCCATGCATAATTACAGCCAGCCACTTACCCTCTTATGTGCCCACCCATGATTAACTCCTCCTCTAACAAGGAGAAGTGATGACATGATATGTTATACCATTATGCCTTACCATGTCCAAACCATGAGATCATGATCCTTCCACTATCTCTTCCTTCTCTTTTACGGCAACAACCCCCCTAACACTCTCCTCCCTTAAATTATTTTCTTTCATTTTCCAGCAACTAACACGCTTTGTCCAACCACCATTCAGCAACCCATAGCCACCACAAATCTCATCTCTACTCCCCACGGCTCAAACCAAACACCATCACCTCCAAAAACTCACTTCTTCTTCTTCCATCCTCCACCAAACCCATGATACCCCTCTTGTTCTAGCTCCAAATTTGCTTTAATTTTATCATAAAAAATCGTCACCTAGATGGCCATTGTCAACATGTCAATTTCCTCTAAGACCGTGGCCACCATTTTGATCATCAAAGTAAAATTTTAGCACTTTGCATGTCGGTTCCTTGCTGTCCTTGGATGAAAGTCGTGCCTCCTTCGCTTGATCTTAGTTGGACAATTGGTTTCTAGGTACCAAAGAACGATCAACGATGAACAGCGAAAGATTCGAAGTAAACAACAAACTATCGGTAAAAGATCCTCTTAAACTAAATCAATGAATAGTTGTTTGTGATTTTTCTTGGCTTCCCCTGACCCTTGATGGCTTGAAAAAAATTCATGCATGTTAGTTCTAGCGACCTGGAAATGATCGGTAAACGTTTCAGAGCATTCCACGAATTTTTGGTGAATTCAATGTTTTCTTCCTCCAGGCAGCAGCTGTCTGGCAAGGTAAGGGGGTCTCACCTCATCTAATATTGTTTTTCATCATTCCATAATATTGATCGTATACACGGGAACCTCTGTTTTAAATTTCATGGTGATCCAATGGTAAGATCTCAAGTTACGTAATTTTTCATTGATGGTATTTAACTTTAATAGAATATATCGTTAAAAGTGTTAGTAAATTTTATTAAGCGTATCTCGATAATGGCGTATTCAAAAGGAAGTTTTATCACGATAGGTATTAGATTAAAAAACTTAGAAAAATTAACGTTAGGCGGGCTCCGTTTGATTCGATATGGTTGTATTATTATTTTAAACTTTATGGTTCTGATATGTAATTTGTAATTTGTTTCAGGTAAGCCCCGCTATTAGGAATTAATTTATCACCATGCATCGCCAAGAGTATTTTGATGACATTGCATTGCGCTCTTTGAGAAAATTTATCGACCGGACGGTTACGACGTTTTATTTTATTAGGTTCTAAAAGCGAAATTGTTTTTATAGAGTTTTATAAAAGTTAATTAAATAAATAAGTTGATTTTGAAAGATAAATAATTTTACTTGAAAAAGTCTTATCAATAAGTGACATAGTTTAGGCCCGAACAAACTTTGTACACTGATCTTTACTCCTCTAGGTGCTCTAAAGCTAAAGCTCCTCTTCTTGTCTTGAAGGGAATTTACGCACTCGGACAAAGGTATTCCAGTTAACGAATAACTAATTTTCAGCTAAAGCTCGTGTTCCAACCAAGTCTTACAACCAATCGTATCATCCTGATCATTGATCAGCGGGATTAGATCTTGGGTACAGAAAAGACCCTGAATAGCTTAGATAAAGGCATCTTCCCACCTCCCTGTAGCTACGTAGAGAGTCTTATTATATATGGCTAGCCCCAATTCTGTCTATTTAGAAATGGGCAAGATAAGCCCTAAGATAGAGAAATGGAAATAAAAGGAATTTTTGAAGTACAATAAAGTGGACATTAGAACTTAGAAAATTTGGAGACCAATTTTAATGACCAACTTTAGTAACCAATTGAAATAGAAATGTAAAAAGGACTTTAGGGACTTAATGAAGTAGAACTAATTTGGGACAAGATTTTGTTTGGAAATAAAATTTTAGGTTGAGCATTACAATGGGATAAGTGAATAAAGTAGAAATTTTAAGTCCAATTTGGAGCAAGTTATAGAAAAAGGACCTTAATAAACTAATTAGGACAAGAAATAGGTACTTAAATGAAATAAGTATAATTTTAGGAGTCCAATAAAGAAATAAATGTTAAGAGTTAAATTTTTAGTAATCAATAAAATGAGTAAAAAGAAACTTAGAGAATGTTTATGTAATGTGGGACACAAATAATTAACTAAGCAAGAATGACTTTAGAACATGTTATAAACATTTAAGTTATCAAACCTTAATCGTTAATAAGGATAAAAGATATAGGAAGGATTTTATAATTTAAACTTTGAACTAGTAAAAAGAAGTAGAATGACTTATAAATTAAATAGCAATTATTAGTAGCTAAATAATGTTTGACTAAGTTCATGATATAATGGTTAAAGTAGTTTTTAGTTTTCTAAGCAATAAATTGAAGTCATAGAGAAACTAAACTCTAGTTGACTAAAAGAAAGTAACTAAGGCACAAATCAGTCGATATAATTAGAAATGATAGAGGTAAAGAAAAAGGTACTAAAAATTAGTAGTTGGAAATTTAGAAAAAACATCACTAAATTGATAATTATACATAAAGAATTAGTGACCCTTTTAGTGACCAAGGAAGTAAGTTATTCAACTAATAAAAGCTTAATTGGATCAGTAAAAGAAAATCAACAGTGAGACTGCTTGATGATGACTAACAGTT
The DNA here is from genome assembly GCA_037962975.1 of Clitoria ternatea. Lineage (NCBI taxonomy): Eukaryota > Viridiplantae > Streptophyta > Magnoliopsida > Fabales > Fabaceae > Clitoria > Clitoria ternatea. Next base: position 188,921,905 of record CM075669.1, read on the forward strand.
CATAATTGGACATCAGGAAATTAAATTGAGTAAGGAAATGATCATACATAATTCAGTAAAGAATGCTTAACAAACAAATGATTGAAAGGTACATGAAGAATTAAATCAAGTGATAGTATGCCTTTAATAAACGAGCTAAATTAAGGGAATACTAATGACGTGAACTAGATAAACGGTAAGGATATAATGTGAACGCTTACATCTAGTTGCCTATATAAGTAAACTTTTAGCAACGTTAAATGTGCAATCACTTGCTAAGCTATAGTAATGATGAATATTGAAATGTATATTATAGGGTATGTCTAATAATTATTGTGTGATGTCTTCTTAGTACTACATGCAATATAGCACTTGTTAATTGGCTGATTATATAACATGATTGAATGTATGACTGTAAATGATTATGTACATGGATGTATGTGTGTTAGTTACGTAATGGACATTGTTACGGAGTTCCTGTGAGTGTGGTATAGTAAATTGTATGTTGAATGAATAGAACTTGCATAACGCATTGAATGAATATGTTGAGATGAATAAAGAATGAAAGAGAAAAGTGTCTTGGTAGGGATCCTATGATGACTGAGTTTTGAAAATAATAATAATAATGTGATGAAATTGAGATCGAATCCGATATGATGATGGGCGTTACGGTGCCAATATTGCCCTGAGGTCTTATGGATAATCAGAACTCGTTTTATTCCTAATTATCAAGTGAGCTGTATTGTGAATTGAGTAAATACGAAAAGAGTAATGACTAAAGAAAAACGTTTAATCAAGGATCTTACGAAACAAACCCAATGTTAAGAATGAAATAGAGTCTTTGAAAGGACCCTACCAATGACTAATGAATTAATGGAAGGAATGTATGTTACATGCATCATGTGCGTATGACTTGATGTGGACTAGAGCCAACAGTAAGGGGTACACTGAAGGATATGAGGGTTCGATCCTTGAGGTTGGATCTTGGGAGTGTAACGGGAGGGGACCCCTAATGGCTCGGTGGTAGTGCCTCGATGCCAAGTAAAACCATGCAATTCTAGGGCACTTCGACTCGGACCGGTATCACTAGGACCGCAGAGAGCCAAGTCCCATTATGATATGACAATATGTGTTGGATTCAAGATATTGGGACTGTGAGTCCATTCATACCCTGTGTTGTGATGTGGGACTTGGTGTACTCCGGTTGCTCTAGTGCGGAAATGTTGTATCCAAGGGCAACCTGGGCAGGACAGGTTCTGATATGATGAGATGATGAGAAAGAGGCCCACATGCATCATGATAACTAATAAAAGATTGGAAATAACAAAATGAATTCATGCATTACATCATTATATTGAGATTATGATTGCTCGTTGTTTGATTATGATTTTATAGATCTTGGTAATTCTGAGAGGCGAATAGGAAAATGGGGATAGTTAGTTGAGAACAAAAGTGGTGAGATAACTTAAAATGCATCCTAGGGACCCCAAAGAGAATGGGAGAGACTCGATCCTGGATTGTTGTGGAGGTGGAGACTCACCCTTACGCTAAATTTTTCTAGACGTCGCAGGGATTGGGATAGACTTCGCATCGAGGATCAGCTAGACTCTTCTTGGACCATGGACGAATAGAATAGGTTAAATTTTATGTTTATTCATTAGAGCCCGTGTGCCCCTTTACTTTCAATATGTACAGTTACTATTACGGTCATGCATTATATATGATTATGTTGTATATAAGGTATATCTGTTCCACCAAGTTGCTTGTACAAAAAAACTTACATATTTTTCTAAAGCTCGTAACCTCTCAGTTGACCAGGATAATCTAGTGGAAGGGATTGTCCTAGTTAACCAATGAGGTTACACATTTGACTCTACTTATATGCAAAACCTATGCACTAAACCACCTAAATGGACTCCAAATTGTCCAAGGCCTACACGTACAGTTTCTAAATGTCCTAGGGAACCTACTGGTCTCTTTCGGAGGTTCCAAAACCCGCCAGATCATAAAATCACCTATTTAGTTTCTATTTTTCACATAAGTCCCTTATTTCTAACATAAATATTAAGCATCCTATTTCATCAATTCATCACCCAATCTCCTAATCAAAACACACATGATTCACAAAAAACATCACAAACCCGCCTATATCAATCATCAAACATAAGACCATGGCTCTGTGCCAACATATATAAAATTCAACATAACTATCAATAAAATCGCAACATAGCATCAAGACATACTAAATCTACATTATCAATACCCATCATCCCAATCGATTAATTCTTAAACATCATCATCTAACAGAATGCAACTATATAACCATCATCAATATTTCAACCAAACCATAACATCCACGTATAATAGCCCTAGTTTTTAGAATAAGGGCCTAGACTTTCAGGATCTCTAAGAGTGCTCGAATGAGTTCTTGAGTAGAAGTTAAGGCTTTGGCCTGATCCCGAGTGACTAGAAGAAAGAAGAAATGATGAGGAAAGAAATGTTCAAAGTACTACCAGATAGCTAAGTATGAGTAAGGAAGAAGGTGTGGTAGGATAATAAAGATTTATGAGAAAGATAAGGAGCACTAGAGAAAGAGAAATGTAAGAAGGAATAATAGGAGAATATTAATAAAATATTTTAGATATTGTTAATTAATTATTAATCACTAAGTTATCCTGATAAATCATGATTAATTTTTTAGATTATTCCTTTAGTAAACTATGTATAGATTAATTGGTTAATTAGAGGTAATTAGTAAAGATATAATTAAAATATATAATTATAATAATAATTATAATTATTTGAATATATATATATGTATATATAATATTAAAATATTCTATTAAGTTTTTGATTAATTTATAATAAGTAATAATATTTTAATAATAAAATATTAAGGGTTTTCCTGGTATTATACTGTAGGGCCCAGTTGTCAAACTTTTCTTGTAACTCGACTTGAGACTAGTAACTCCGAAAAGGAGGTTAGTCACAGTAGGGTTTCCTTGTAGCAGGTTAGAGGTAACTGATTAGGTATAATCGGGCCAATCAGAACCTTCGATGTTACCTACGTTTGATCGTGCATATACCTTAGAGTATCCAATGGTGACACGGTTAGTTCCCGGTGACTTATTTCGACGTTTTATGAATGTTTCCTGAAGAGGACGAGACTTGATTCAGACTCTATCAACCTCATTTCCATGCTACCTTGTTTCTTCAGAAATTTGATTTGCGCGTCTTTGGCAATTTGGACCTAACTTTCTCAAACGATGCTTGATAGGAATGATTCTAGTCTCTTTCATTAAGATTAAAAGAGATCTCCAATCCCTATTTCTGGTCTCGACCCCAAATTCTTACTCTGTCATGCTCAAATTCAAGGATTAAGTAAATTTATCTTAAAACCATGTTATTCGCGTTTTTACTCTACGCATGGTTCATTCAAAAATTCATAACTTCCTCATACGACCTTCGATTCATGGAAACTTGGTGTCAAAATCTCTGTAACAAAATTATCTATTTTTTTTGTGTGACCTCAAAAACTTAATCCTCCCAGACTGATACAGTTTTTAAGATCTTTAAGGACCCCTGTTCATCACGTCACTATGCTGACTAGTTCTAGAAAAATAGGCATATCACCCTTTTTCAGTATTAGAATTGCTTCGTTCTTTTTGTTGTAAATATGTATCAAAGAACTCTACAAGTATTATGAAGGACACAAAGGCCAATTCTTAAGGGAAAAATATCTACAAAACTATCTTTATAGCCTTACCTGTTTCGGGAATGATTAGAGAATCCTGTCTTATTTCAGGCATATCTCGAGCTACCGATATTGGATCGTCGTAAATGATATATCAAAGGGAAAAAGAAGATATACAAGTTTTGTGTTGGGCATTTTTCGATATTCTACACCCACAAATTATTCTATATTTATTTTTAACACCTTTTATTTCTGGTTCCTGAAAATCCTGCACACCTAAAATCATCGGGTAACAATTCCGGCGACCAATTTTTAGTCAACCACCACCACCCACCACCTCCTGGGATAGGTGTCAGCCCCAGGAGAGCCCAGCCCCTTCACGCTGCTACCTCACCCACTAGCTGCACTCCACTTAGCAATAAATGTTAACAAATTCATGATTATATTTCTTTGCATAACATAACTTCAGCATTCCTTTTGCTTACTCTTCCTACTCCACTCACGGCTAGGAACCAAAACAAATTCCTTTCATTCCAAATTCTGAATCCAGTTGCCTCCACTTCATAATAAATGTTAACCTCTTTGTACTTATAACATTACTTGCCTTAATAATTCTATACTCTTCATCCCTTGTCTCATCCACGGCCAAAATTCCAAAACCGCTCCTCCTCTTTTGAATTTTTTTAAAAAATTCCAACAGCTTTCTTTTTCTTCTCAAGCCACCGTCAGCCACCACCTCCTCCACCGTAAGTCACCAAATCACGTCCACCACCATTATCTACCTCCACCCTTCTAAAATTTTCCACTTTTCTTTTTCTTTTGTTCCAAACCTGTGACTAAATTTTCACCATCCAGCCATCTTTCTTCAAGGACCCTTGCATGCATGGCCCTTAGAAATTGATCTCAATTTCATGGTGAGTTGGCAATTTTCCTCTTGATCATTACTCTTAAATTTTTATGGTCCAAATTCTATTTTATTTTAGAAATTAGATGGCATTTCCCTTGCTATTTTAGAGCTAGAACCCGTGGCTGTCTCTATTTACTTTTAACCATGTATGTGTGTTTCGCTAGGATCAGGAGTTATCAACGTTTACCAATGGATGATCGGGGACGTTTGACAAAATTTCGACGAGCCCTCTCCTTTTCTTCCTCAAATCGTTGAGCTACCATGAGGTAAGGGGAGCCTCTTTTCAGTTAATTGCATCTTAGAATTGTCCCATTATGTTAATCTAGTATCCAATGATCATAGTTTTAAGTTTTAGCGTGATCCAACGGTCAGATTTTAAACTACATAATATTTTGTAACCGATACCAATTTGGTTATATTAAAAATGAAAATAAATTAAAATGAGTATTTTATAAAAATCTCGTAATATGTGCCTCAATGATCGGGTGACCGGAAGAAATTGTACCGGAATTGGAATCAAGACGGAAGAATCAAGAATTTTAGTGTTAGGCGGGCTCGGTTAGTATTCGATATGGTTGTATAGGTAAATTTTATATTTTTATGTATCTAGATGTAATTTGTGTAAATTTGTCCGGTAAGCCCTGCCAACTAGAAGTTAAGTTCACCGCTAAAGTGACCGGAGTCATTTTCAATAAGTACACGATTTTTGAGAAATCTACCGAACGGGATGTTTTTGACAATTATTTTATTTTACCTGATTTTTGAAGATATTTTCCTAAGGTCTTTTAAAAATGGTAAGGCAATTAAGCTTAAGTTAAAAAGTAGTATGATAATAAATTAAATGATATAATAGAAATTAAAGAAATTAGTGTATAAGGGATTATGTGATTAATGGTTTAGTAAACATTAAAATATAATACTTAGATAAAACGGTAATAATGAAACGACTAGAATAAGTAACTTAGGACAATAGAATATTTATGGGTTAAATATCACTAGAATTAAGTCTTATGATTTCGTGAAGTTTATGTTAAAAATAAGGTTATATTAGTAAAACAAAGTTGGAATAAATATAAATATAAGAATTAAGTAAGTTAATATCTAGTGGGTTACTAGTAAGAAAATAAACTAAGACAAGGAGAGAAGTTAGTTGAAATGGACATAGAAATAATTACTACTTGGATTAATAAAGAATAGAATAACAAGTAATAAGAACTAGTAATAATAGTTTTAATTTATAGACCACCTTGATAAGTTCACTAGATTAAGGACCAAAATGACTAAATGAATTATAGTACGATTAAGTATAAAACAAATAGATGGATCGGTTAGATTAAGATTAGAATAAATGAATGACATCTAAAGAAATAAAACTTAGTATATTCAGGAAATAACCAATAATTGATTATAAGATCGGGATGAAGTAGATATGTCCTAAGAGCAAGCAACACTTTAGTTAGTAATATTAATGAAGTATAATACTTAATTAATAATAACGGAAATAAGGAATGCGTATTGAAGTTATCTCGAAGAGACACCCAGTTGAACGTAAGAATTAGACATATAGATGATGAGACTATAATTCTTAGAAAATAATACACTTCATAAAATACGAATTAATCTGTAGGAACGGACCCCTAGAGGTGAGAGGTAAGAAACAAACAGGTGAAAATTATATGATAAATAACTGGATGATTTAGTATTGTGTGGTGATAGTAGATTGTATAAATTCCTCAGTGATGATATTATAGTTTGATCATACTATAAACTAGATTGTATAAATTCCTCAGTCATGATATTGTGATAGTTTGTGAAACACCCCAAAAATAGGGGTAAATTTTTCGTGTTTTGCAAGAATTAATCCCACGAAGAAATAAGATGGAGAGCTTTGATCAATGCCCTAGATCTATGCAACCTATCTCATATATGAAGATATGAGAAGGTATCAGAGTACGCAAGATATATTCATGTGCAAATCAAAGGCCCTAATCGATTACGAGGCACGAATTAATCGATTACATTACCATAATCGATTACAGAGCAAGGCGTAATCGATTATAGAGCTTCTGAAATGGTACATTAAATCAGAGTTTCTCCTAATCGATTACAGCATTCAAAATAATCGATTACATTGTCCCTGTTGGGTCAGTAATCAATTATAGTGTTAATCCTAATCGATTACCAAGTTCCTGGAGTCTATGCTAATCGATTAGAGAGTTGGGAGTAATCGATTACAGAGCTCCTGGAATTTATGTAGTGCATCAGACGTCCCACCTAATCGATTACAGGGGATGTTCTAATCGATTACAGGACTTCGGATAGTTCATAATCGATTATAGCACTCAGTGTAATCGATTACCTTAAAAACAGAGGCCCTATAATCGATTAGGTCAGTAGAGCTAATCGATTACACCCTGCCTTTATGCAGAAATTATGCAGATTTTATAAGGAAAATGAACTTCTCACATACCTAAACCTATGCAAATGATATTGGAATGCTACCAAACTTTAACACAAGTTATAATATATCCTTTGTGACGCGTGGCCACCGACCGTACTCAAGAATTCCTAGAAACGAGGAATTTATGTGCATGAACGCATCTAGCTCATTTCAAGGCATTTAGAGCAACATAGGGGTTCATTCTTGGTAGAATCAACCCATTCCAATTTACACAAGTCACAAATCGTACATTTGAGCTATTGGAATCACTACCTACAATTCATAGTCCTTAAAACTCATTTTTACCCATTAGGTTCCCTAAATCATGCATGAAAATCATATGAATTTCAACATATTCAAGCTTATCATATTGTATGCTCTATAAAACACAAAATCTAGATAAACCTCCATGCATTAATCAATTCTATCAACATATCACATGATCCCATTATCCAACCGTTGTCAAGGTCACAAATGAAAATGAGCCATACAATACAAGGGTCTTATTTTCCTACATGACCTTTTAAAATCACCATTATCTATTCATCATTCATACAAGTATCTATACCAATTCATGGTTACACAAAATGACAATTACATCCATTTAAATCACAAGGTCTAAATCAAGCTATAAATTTCAACATTAGCCGGCCCAGGCATTCTTTACCAAAATAGGCTTCCTTCACACCCCTTCGCCACACAAGAGCTCCATGTGCAGCCCTACAACACAAGAGCTAAAAAAATATACCACATGGAGAGTAAGTATACTTTCTCAATGATGAAAATCTACAATTGCGATGATATATACATGAATGCAATATAAACATTCCTCCTTAAGAAAAATTCGATCAACACCGAATCAAATATTCATCAAATTCATTGAACACATATATCCATTTAGATTCATAAGCACACATCAATCATTAACCCATTTACAGTTGGTATTAAAAAGGGAGTTCCATCTACTCTTTACACAATCTCCTCAATGGATGCCACTCTATGCCATGCTTCTATGGCTAATGCACGTGCTAGTGTTTAGGATGCATATGCACGGATCCGATTTCATACCAACGGGTGATCGCAACCACCATAATCATTCATTCATATACATGGGTTTCCCGCCTCGCAAGGGGTACTCCCTCTAGCAGCCTCGCAAGGTGCTTTCTCGTGATCGTAACCACGTTCAACAATTCATAATGGTTTCCCGCCTCATGATCGCAACCATGGGCATTCAATCTTAATGGTCCCGCAGGGCCTTTCATTTCAAATACCAGGTGATCGCAACCACCGGTCCAATAATCACAGGAACTCACAAGCCTTTTTATATTTCCAACATCAAGTGATTCAGCCACTTATCAACATCATCATGATATACATTCCATGCCATGTATGCAATGCTCATGCATGCCTCAACCTCATATGGGCTATCTCACCCTCTCATCTAGGGTACACTCATACTCAATAACACTATTAATTTCCCATAGTCAACATATCTATACATATTCCAATCATAAAATTTCAAGAATCCATATAATCACAGATTTCAAACATTCAACAAGCCACACATGGACTCCATAACATTTTAACGCATATTATGCCACTCATAGCCTCATTAAGGCTCCAATCCACAATTTATCATTTAAAGCACCAAGTTCAATTACACACCACAAACATATGATATCACATTCATTCAAGTAAACATGCCATATTACATCATCATATACATTATCATCATACATGTTCTCATACATTTAGAAAATACACCCCCTCTCCTACCTCAAGAGAAGTAGATTTCTGGGTTTGATGTTCCCACTTCACCTGCGTTATCAAGTCCTACACCAATCATTATAGGACCACATCAATTATTCATTCAAAAGCCATTTCAATATACATATACATATCTATGTACACATCATTTTCATCATGTGGAAGCTATTCATGGATTTTCTTTATTTACCCATTTAGGCTTCGGGAATTCCTTCCCTTAAGCCATTCACTATTATCAAAGTAACAACCTAATTAATTAGGTCACCCCACTTACCACACTTATATTTAACTCATTCCAAGTGGGTTTTCATTTATATTTTCCAACCACCATCTCTAATCATCTTTAAATGTCAATACCTCTTCATTTATAACACTTTTCTCTTCAATAAATGCTAAACCCTTCTACATTACACATTTCCCCCAAAATCCAAAGTGAGGGTTTCCACCAAACCCACCAACCTTCATAAATACTCATTAACTTCCATCTTCTCCACACCATAATTGTAACTACCTCATTAATTATTCATAAAGCTTACACTTATGTCAACCCATCTTAGGGTTCCCACTTTTGGAGCTTCCCTCAACAACCCATATGCATTTAATGTTTTCTTAACACTATAGTTACAACTATATGTTCATATACATGGAAAAATGGTAATAATCTTACCTCAAGAGAAGGGAATAGTGGGTTTGCAAGAGAGGAGAAAGGCCACACAAAAATAAGAGAAAGGAAGGAGGAGAGACTTCAAACTCCAAGTTTTCCTTAGGTCTCTTAAAGAAATGACAATGGAGGAGGAGGTTGCATCTTCTTTTAGCTTAGGGTTTTAGGGGAAGATGAAGAGAAATAATAAGGATGAAGAAGGAATGTGTTTTGCATAAGAGAAGAAGGGAGTGTCACGAGAATAAGAGTGAAAATGGTGAGGTTTTGTTTTTATTTTTCCTCTTTCACTTAAACTCTTCCGTTTTTAAATAAACAGGCTAACCGTTCGGGCTCAATACTTATTCTAAAAATTATTCCGAATACATATTCGGATTCCCTATAACACTATCTACAGCCCTGACCAATGGCATCTCAATCGGAGATACTTGGTCCGACACCCATATTTTATCCGGGTCAGTTTTCAACTTATCCGGTCGCAATAACTCACTAATAGTCTCCGAAAATCTATTTAAATTATATCTAGCATTTTGGGATATTAATTAGTCCACATTTAATTATTCAACATTTATTTTCTTAATTTAACTTTCTATTTTAAAAATTCAGGGTGTTACAATCCACCCCACCTAAAAGAAATTTCGTCCTCGAAATTTGACATACCGGATTCTAATGCGTGAGGATACCATTCACGAATATCATCCTCGCGTTCCTAGGTGAGTGTCTCCACGTTTCCATGCTTCCACGCTACTTTCACCAGAGGTACCATTTAATTCTGCAACCTCTTCATGGAATACTCGACAATACGAACCGAAACGGGAGGGATGGACAAGTCATCCCGCGCATCAACATCATCAATAGAGATCGCGTGCAAGGGATCATGAATATACTTCATCAACTGTGATACGTGGAATATATTATGTAGGTTTGCAAGCTGTGAAGGGAGCGCAATCTGATAAGCGACATCTCCAATCCGCTCTAAGATCTCATAGGGTCCAATGAATTTAGGGCTTAATTTTCTGCTCTTCAAAGCTCTACCAATACCCTTATCACACGAGACTCGTAAGAATACATGATCGCCAACTTGAAATTCAAGTGGCTTCCTCCTCTTGTCATAATAGCTCTTCTGCCGGTCTTGAGCGATTCTCATCTTCTCTCGAATCATCTTGATCTGGTCAGTAGTTTCCTCAACAATCTTAGGCCCTAAGGCCAAGTTCTCACCAACTTCAAGCCAACAAAAAGGGGTTCGACACCTCCTTCCATATAATGCCTTGTATGGTGCCATACTGATACTAGAATGAAAACTGTTATTATAGGTGAATTCGATCAGAGGCAAATATTTCTCCCACGAACCGCCGTGCTCCAAAACACAAGCACACAACAAGTCCTCAAGACTCTGAATAGTCCTCTCAGATTGTCCATCAGTCTGAGGATGGTATGCCGAACTTAACTTCAATTTTGAACCCATTGCCTCATGTAAGCTTTCCCAAAACTGGGAAGTGAATCGGGGGTCACGATCAGACACAATACTTGATGGCACACCATGTAACCTCACAATCTCCTGAATGTATAGCTGTGCCAAATCCTGCAAGGAACTTTTCATACTAATCGGTAGAAAATTTACACTCTTTGTCAAACGATCCACAATCACCCAGATTCCATCACATCTGGACCTCGTCCTTGGCAATCCGGACACAAAGTCCATGGCAATTGCATCCCACTTCCAAACGAGGATATCAAGTGGTCTCAAAGTACCCGAAGGTCTCTGATGTTCTACCTTCGCCTTTTGACAAGTAGGGCACGAAGCTACAAAATTGGCAACGTCGCGCTTCATTCCGGGCCACCAAAAATTCTTCTTTACATCTTGGTACATCTTGGTTGCACCAGGGTGAATGCTAAAAATGCTTTTGTGTGCTTCCTCAAGCACCGTTTGTCTCAAATCTCTGAATGAAGGTACATACGCATGACCCTTTACTCGCCATAAGCCATCAACACCTTCCACAGGGAATAAATTTTTCCCATCGCCTTGAGATCTCTTCATCTCTTGCAAATAATCATCATCCCTTTGTTTCTTCTTTACAAGCTCTAAAAACTCATTGCATATCTTTAAAGTAATAAAACATAGTTTCTTGGGAGATCGAATCTTGGTCCCAACATTCAAATTCCGAAATTCCTCAATCAATTCAAATTCTTTGACCATCATGGCCGACACATGCAAGGACTTCCGACTAAGAGCATCGGCAACAACATTGGGTTTTCCCGGATGATACCTTAGTTCAAATTCATAGTCCTTTAGGAATTCCATCCATCTTCTCTGATGTATATTCAATTCTTTTTGATCAAAGAGATATTTCAGGCTTTTGTGGTCACTATAAACCACGAACTTCAAACCATAAAGATACTGACACCAAATCTTCAAGGAGAACACAACCGCCGCCAACTCTAAATCGTGCGTTGGGTAGTTAACTTCATGGGGTCTTAACTGGCGTGAAGCATAAGCTATAACACGTTCCTTCTACATTAACACACATCCAAGTCCATGCTTAGAAGCATCACAATACACCACAAAGTTTTCTTGTAAATTAGGCAATGCCAAGATAAGCGTAGAAGTCAGCCTCATCTTTAACTCTTCAAAGCATTTCTCACATTCAACCGTCCATACAAAAGGTTGGTTCTTCCTTGTCAAGTTTGTCAAAGGTTTAGCAAGACGAGAAAAACCTTTGATAAATCTTCGGTGATATCCAGCAAGTCCAAGGAAACTCCTGATTTCCGTAACCGACATAGGTCTAGGCCATGCCATAACGGCTTCAACCTTTGAAGGATCCACTGAAACACCTTCTTCGGATATTACATGACCAAGAAACTGGATGCTCGTCAACCAGAATTCGTATTTAGAGAGCTTAGCGTACAACTGGTTCTCTCTAAGAATGTTCAACACCACTTTCAAATGTTCCTCATGTTCCTCATGGCTCTTAGAATACACTAGGATATCATCGATGAATACCACAATGAAACGATCCAGGTATTCATGAAAATTGCGGTTCATGTAACTCATGAACACCGCTGGAGCATTAGTCACTCCAAATGGCATTACAACATACTCATAATGGCCATACCACATCCTAAACGCAGTATTCAGAATGTCTTCGATTCTCACCCGAATTTGATGGTAACCAGAGCGTAAATCAATCTTCGAAAACACCACAACACCTCTTAATTGATCCAACAGATCATTAATACGAGGTAAAGGATATCTATTCTTTATCGTCAGCCTGTTCAATTGGTGGTAATCAACACATAATCGCATGGTTCCATCCTTCTTTTTGACTAATAGCACAGGAGCCCCCTAGGGTGACACACTGGGTCGAACAAACTCCTTCTCAACTAGCTCCTCAACTTGCTTCTTGAGTTCAGCCAACTCTATAGGAGACATCCTATAAGGAGCAATAGACACTGGTTCTGCACCAGGTACAAGATCGATAACAAACTCAACCTCCCGTGGAGGTGGTAAACCGGGTATCTCCTCAGGAAACACATCCAAGAATTCCGACACCATAGGGATACTAAGGGGATCGGGACCACTCGTCCCATCGACAAGAGATAGCAATATGCAAAGTTAAGTTATACCATGCACATCGAATTGTCTCACATCAGAAGAAGGGAAAATGACGGTCCGTTGTTGACAGTCGACCAGAACTTTGTTGGTGGAGAGCCAATCCATACCAAGTACAATCTCCAATCCTTTCATAGGCAGGCAAATGAAAGACACAATGAATTTTCTCCCTTCTAGGAGCATATCAACATCGTTACACCGGTTAACTGATTTAAGGTAAGTACCGGTTGGGGTGGTAACCACTAGGGCATTTTTCATTAAACATACTGGCAATCTCAATCGCCGAACACAATCCTCAGATATAAAAGAGTGGGTTGCACCCGAATCATAAATAACATGCACTGTATGTCCGAGTATTTCACACTTACTTTCAACTAGATTATCTGCTTGTGATGCTTCCTCACCGGTCACAGCGAACACTCTTCCGGCATTTGGTTAAAGATTTCCACCTTTCTTGTTTCCATCGTGAGCACCATTGCCATTACCTCGACCGTTGCCATGCCTCCCACCATTATAGCCACCTCGGCCACCATTTCGGCCACCATTGTTTCCATTGCCACGGCCCCGACCACCATTGTGGCCTCTGCAGTTCACATGAGCAAATACATTAGCACGGTTGGGAGTATTAGCTTGTACTGGAGCTGGTCTTATAAGCATAGGGCATGCAGGACGGATATGTCCCACTTGATCATAATTAAAACACACCATGTCCTCACAGTGCACACATTCACGAACATAGTGTGGACCACCATACCTATAGTATCTTGGCCCATTGGCATTTACATTGCCCCGGCCAAAGGTGTTACCATGTCCACCTCCCCTAGCTTGGACATTGGAATGAGCGCCCCTCTAAAAATGTCCCCTTCTGAAATTTCCTTGCCTCTTGAAACTAGAAGATTGACCCTTCAACTTAGAGTCAAATTTGGAATGATACGGGGGAGCATATTCTTCATAAATACGGCACTTATTCACAAGTACCGTGAAGCATCAGATTTCTTGGTGACTTATGGCCCTCTGAATATCAGGGCGTAGACCGTTCTCGAACTTTACGCATTTCGAGGCTTCAGTTCCCTCTTGTTGATAAGGAGGGTAGAATTCACAAAGTTCTTCAAATTTGGAAGCATACTCTTCCACCGTCATTATGCCTTGTTTGAGTTCCATGAACTCGAGTTCCTTCTTACTCTTGTAGCTTTCTGGCACATACTTCCTCATGAGTTCATATTTAAAATATTCCTAAGTTAAGGGAATAGCAGCAGCATTCATTCTACTCTTAGTGAGTCTCCACCAAGTCTCCACTTCATCTCTCATCATAAAAACAACATATTCCACTTTCTAGAGTTTATTACATTCGAAACTATCAAAGATTCGCTCAACATCTCTGATCCAAACATAGGCTTGCTCAGGCCTGAATCCACTATGAAACTCGGATGGCTTCCGCTTCAAGAAAATATCAAGGCCCTGAGTACCTTGAACAGCAGGAGCAGGTTGTCTTTCCGCTTCTTGCCTATCACGGTTTTGCGGCTCAAGGAGATCCGTAAAACGATTCAAAGCTCTAGCTATAGCGTCATCGTTATCTTGGCAATGATGGGCCATCTCAATATCTATAATCATAACATGAGATTTATCTAACATCAGTAAACTCATTCATAAAACTTCTCTATAGTCTCATACTATAGTACTTCATCATAAAAAAATTAAGTTATGGCCCTCCATCATGGAGTCCAATATCAACCAATTCATATCAAAGCTTATAAAAGCACATCATCATATCATGGTGTCATACACATTCACAAAAAATAAGAATTCATCATTGAGGGAGAATAGTGTGAAGAAAGCTTGGCCGGACTTATAGCAATCACATTTAATCCACAGTCAATTCATACTTAGTCAAGCAATAATGGCAATCACTCATCAATTGCATATCATGTTCCAATAATAATAATTAATCACGGCAATAAAAAGTAATTAATGCTCTGATACCAGGTTGAGACACCCCAAAAATAGGGGTAAATTTTTCACGTTTTGCAAGAATTAATCCTACAAAGAAATAAGATGGAGAGCTTTGATCAATGCCCTAGATCTACGCAACCTATCTCATATATGAAGATATGAGAAGGTATCAGATTACGCAAGATATATTCATGTGCAAATCAAAGGCCCTAATCAATTACGAGGCATGAATTAATCAATTACATTACCATAATCGATTACAGAGCAAGGCGTAATCGATTATAGAGCTTCTGAAATGGTACATTAAATCAGAGTTTCTCCTAATCGATTACAGCATTCAGAATAATCGATTACATTGTCCCTCATGGGTCAGTAATTGATTATAATTTTAATCCTAATCGATTACTAAGTTCCTGGAGTCTATGCTAATCGATTAGAGAGTTAGGAGTAATCGATTACAGAGCTCCTGGAAATTATGTAGTGCATCTGACGTCTCGCCTAATCGATTACAGGGGCTATTCTAATCGATTACAGGACTTCGGATAGTTCATAATCGATTACAGCACTCAGTGTAATCGATTACCTTAAAAACAGAGGCCCTATAATCGATTAGGTTAGTAGAGCTAATCGATTACACCCTGCCTTTATGTAGAAATTATGCAGATTTTATAAGGAAAATGAACTTCTCACATACCTAAACTTATGCAAATGATATTGGAATGCTACCAAACTTTAACACAGGTTATAATATATCCTTTGTGACGCGTGGCCATCGGCCGCACTCAAGAATTCCTAGAAATGAGGAAATTATGCGCATAAACGCATCTAGCTCATTTCAAGGCATTTAGAGCTACATAGGGGTTCATTCTTGGTAGAATCAACCCATTCCAATTTACACAAGTCACAAATCATACATTTGAGCTATTGGAATCACTACCTACAATTCATAGTCCTTAAAACTCATTTTCACCGATTAGGTTCCCTAAATCATGCATGAAAATCATATGAATTTCAACATATTCAAGCTTATCATATTGTATACTCTATAAAACACAAAATCTAGATAAACCTCCATGCATTAATCAATTCTATCAACATATCACATGATCCCATTATCCAACCGTTGTCAAGGTCATAAATGAAAATGAGCCATACAATACAAGGGTCTCATTTTCCTACATGACCTTTTAAAATCACCATTATCTATTCATCATTCATACAAGTATCTATACCAATTCATGGTTACACAAAATGACAATTACATCCATTTAAATCACAAGGTCTAAATCAAGCTATAAATTTCAACATTAGCCGGCCAAGGCATTCTTTACCAAAATAGGCTTCCTTCACACCCCTTCTCCATACAAGAGCTCCATGTGCAGCCCTACAACACAAGAGCTAAAAAGATATATCACATGGAGAGTGAGTATACTTTCTCAATGATGAAAATCTACAATTACGATGATATATACATGAATGCAATATAAACATTCCTCCTTAAGAAAAATTCGATCAACACCGAATCAAATATTCATCAAATTCATTGAACACATATATCCATTTAGATTCATAAGCACACATCAATCATTAACCCATTTACAGTTGGTATTAAAAAGGGAGTTCCATCTACTCTTTACACAATCTCCTCAACGGATGCCACTCTATGCCATGCTTCTATGGCTAATGCACGTGCTAGTGTTTAGGATGCATATGCACGGATCCGATTTCATACCAACGGGTGATCGCAACCACCATAATCATTCATTCATATACATGGGTTTCCCGCCTCACAAGGGGTACTCCCTCTAGCAGCCTCGCAAGGTGCTTTCTCGTGATCGCAACCACGTTTAACAATTCATAATGGTTTCCCGCCTCATGATCGCAACCATGGGCATTCAATCTCAATGGTCCCACAGGGCCTTTCATTTCAAATACCAGGTGATCGCAACCACCGGTCCAATAATCACAGGAACTCACAAGCCCTTTTATATTTCCAACATCAAGTGATTCAACCACTTATCAACATCATCATGATATGTATACCATGCCATGTATGCAATGCTCATGCATGCCTCAACCTCATATGGGCTATCTCACCCTCTCATCTAGGGTACACTCATACTCAAAAACACTATTAATTTCCTATAGTCAACATATCTATACATATTCCAATTATAAAATTTCAAGAATCCATATAATCACAGATTTCAAACATTCAACAAGCCATACATGGACTCCATAACATTTCAACACATATTATGCCACTCATAGCCTCATTAAGGCTCCAATCCACAATTTATCATTTAAAACACCAAGTTCAATTACACACCACAAACATATGATATCACATTCATTCAAGTAAACATGCCACATTACATCATCATATACATTATCATCATACATGTTCTCATACATTTAGAAAATACACCCCCTCTCCTACCTCAAGAGAAGTAGATTTCAGGGTTTGATGTTCCTGCTTCACCCGCGTTATCAAGTCCTACACCAATCATTATAGGACCACATCAATTATTCATTCAAAAGCCATTTCAATATACATATACATATCTATGTACACATGATTTTCATCATGTGGAAGCTATTCATGAATTTTCTTTATTTACCCATTTAGGCTTTGGGAATTCCTTCCCTTAAGTCACCATTCATTATTATCAAAGTAACAACCTAATTAATTAGGTCACCCCACTTACCACACTTATATTTAACTCATTCCAAGTGGGTTTTCATTTATATTTTCCAACCACCATCTCTAATCATCTTTTAATGTCAATACCTCTTCATTTATAACACTTTTCTCTTCAATAAATGCTAAACCCTTCTACATTACACATTTCCCCCAAAATCCAAAGTGAGGGTTTCCACCAAACCCACCAACCTTCATAAACACTCATTAACTTCCATCTTCTCCCCACCATAATTGTAACTACCTCATTAATTATTCATAAAGCTTACACTTATGTCAACCCATCTTAGGGTTCCCACTTTTGGAGCTTCCCTTAACAACCCACATGCATTTAATGTTTTCTTAACACCAAAGTTACAACTATATGTTCATATACATGGAAAAATGGTAATAATCTTACCTCAAGAGAAGAGAAGAGTGGGTTTGCAAGAGAGGAGAAAGGCCACACGAAAATAAGAGAAAGGAAGGAGGAGAGACTTCAAACTCCAAGCTTTCCTTAGGCCTCTTAAAGAAATGACAATGGAGGAGGGGGTTGTATCTTCTTTTAGCTTAGGGTATTAGGGGAAGATGAAGAGAAATAATGAGGAGGAAGAAGGAATGTGTTTTGCATAAGAGAAGAAGGGAGTGTCACGAGAATAAGAGTGAAAATGGTGAGGTTTTGTTTTTATTTTTCCTCTTTCACTTAAACTCTTCCGTTTTTAAATAAACAGGCTCACCGTTCGGGCTCAATACTTATTCTAAAAATTATTCCGAATACATATTCGGATTCCCTATAACACTATCTACAGCCCTGACCAACGGCATCTCAATTGGAGATACTTGGTCCGACACCCATATTTTATCCGGGTCAGTTTTCAACTTATCCGGTCGTAATAACTCACTAACAGTCTCTTAAAATCTTATTTAAATTATATCTAGCATTTTGGTATATTAATTAGTCCATATTTAATTATTCAACATTTATTTTCTTAATTTAATTCAGGGTGTTACAGTTTAATCATACTATGAAATATACATTATGCAATATGAAGTATTGTGGATACATCTGAAAGAAAACATTAATATGTACCGATCACGGTAATGAGTCCCATAATGAAAAAGCGAGGTATAAGATATAGGAAGTGATGAGTATGGAAGTGATGATTCATACATGATGAGTATAGAAATGATACGTTGGGTCATTTTCATTCTCAATTACTAATCACTAAAGAAGTAATATGAATGTATGTATGTGGACGTGATAATATATGAAACTATACCTAACCTTCAAAAGCTTAACTACCGTGATCTTTGATTTATCCATATAGCCTATAAACCTACCCTCAGACTTGAACAGTACCTATGAAATTAAGGGTGTTGAGAATAAAAATGAATCATTAACGAGATATTACCGGTGATGGGGATCAAGAGAAAGAATGAGAACTTGTGTGCATCATGCATCATACACAATAATGATTGATTCAGGAAACTAGAGTAGACACCTGAGGTACACTGGAGTACATTCGCGTTTGAACCCCATGAAGGATCTTGGAAGTACAATTGGGTCGGGCATCTAATGGCTTGGATTCGCGCTCAATGCCAGACAGTCCATGGCAAGCCTAATGTACTTTGACTAAAGATGAAGTATAGCTATGATTGTGGAGAGCCAAGTCCTAGTATGATTGATATGATGAGATGGCCAATATTGAGTCGACCTGTGAGTCCTTTATACCTAATAAGAGGACTTGGTGGGCTCCGACCGCTCTAGTTTAGAAACATTGTGTACAGAGGAGGCCTATACAGGACGGGTTTTGGGAATAATGATGAGAATATGAATTGAGAATGGGCCCACATGTGACATCCCAAAAATAGGGGTAAATTTTTCGCGATTTTATTATTATTAATCTATGAAACATGTGAGTGGTGAAGCCATTTAACAATTACCCTGGATCTATCAGAGACCTATCTCATATATGAAGATATGAGAAGGTAAGTTAAAGAAATTAACTCTTAAGAAATCCATAATTAATAATAGCGGAAGTATCTTTAGTAAAATAATATTATGGAGTTAAATTCTTAAGAGATCACTCAGTTGAAATTAAGAAGTCAAGATTATCCCAAAGTGTTCATAAAGCAGGATAGAATCATGGATTAATATGAAGAAAAAGGAAAATAATATATTTAAAGCTTTTTGGGAGAATCAGGTCCCCCTCGCTCAAGCGAAATCCCAATTCGCTTGAGCGAGCTTCGCATAGCACGCTTGGGCGAATCATAAAATGCTGAGCGAAAGAAGTAAATGAAGATTCAGGGGTCACTTCGCTCAAGCGAACCCTAACTCGCTTGAGCGAGTAACACAATCCTCGCTTGGGCGAAGCCAGCGAGCGTAAGGTGAAAAACGCCCAGAATCCATCCACACTTACTCGCTTGAGCGAACCCATCCTTGCCTAAGCGAGATTACTCCCGAGAGCAATTTCCTGATAAACCCGAGAGCAAAACCTGAGACCAAAACCCTCTCGCTTGGGCAAATCCTTAGCTCGCCTGAGCGAACAGCAACCAAGGTCCAAACTCTGATTCTAATGTAATTTCGCTTGAGCGACTTGCACAACCGCTTGAGCGAAAATGGAATAATGGCCTAACACTGATGCTGGGACGATCTCGCTTGAGCGAGTCCCATTCTCGCCTAAGCGAGAATCATCCAGAATCCAAAAATTGATACAGGGGCATTCTCGCTTGAGCGAGAAGCCCTCTCGCCTGAGCGAGTTTGATAGAAAAACAGGGGAATTGTAGAAATCACCCAACTCCCTACACCAAAACTCATTCTAATCAAATTTACCTAATTTCAACACTTTATATATATCATATTACACATTTAGAACCCGTCCTAATAAATCATTCTTGAAAATCTCCATTACAATTCATCTATTGTATGAATCAACTCACTAACTCTTCCATTTCATAATTCTAACATTCCACACATAAACTTCATTCATTCATCAAGATATGGAGAGTTTCATCATTCATACGTTCACAGGGTCATGATTGAAAATGAGTCATAGACAAAAAATCTCATTTTCCTCCATGACCTCCCAACTCATTATTCATACAATTATCCATTCTAAATCCACACTATACCATCATACATTGTACTATATACATTACATCTATTCCACATATCTATGTAAACCAAAATATTGCCGGCCAAGGTATTCTTTACCAAAAAGGGGCCTTCTTCATACTCCTCCTCCACAATAGCTCCAAAGCAATACCTACAACACAAGAGCTAAAAAGATATACCACAGGGAGAGTGAGTATACTTTCTCAATGACGAAAATCCAATAAATAGAACAATATATGCATGAATGCAATACAACTATCTCCCTCCCAAGAGGAGTTTATTTAATACCAATCAATCAATCAACAATTTTCCATTTCAATACAATTATTCCCTGATTCTCTCAGAATTATATCAATCAATTCACCATCACAATTTAGTAATTAAAAAGGGAGTTCCATTCATATCTCATCATCAAGGTATCACACTATACCATGCTTTCAAACTGATGCACATGCTAATGTCATAAAAATGCACATGCACGGATCCGATTTCATTTCCTCGGGTGATCGCAACCACCATATCATATACTCATTCTCAATGGTTTCCCACCTCGCAAGGGGTACTCCCTCTAGCAACCTCACAAGGTGCTTCTCATGATCGCAACCACGTTCAGCATTTCACATAGGTTTCCCTCCTCGCAAGGGGTACTCCCGCCTCATAAACATCTCATATAGGTTTCCCTCCTCGCAAGGGGTACTCCCGCCTCATGATCGTAACCATGGGCATCATAGGTGCTCGCAAGCCCTTTTTCATTTCCATCATCAAGTGATCACAACCACTTATCAACATCATCATGATATGTATGTCATGCCATGTATACAAAATACTCATGCATGCCTCAAGCTCATTTAGATTATCCTACCCTTTCATCTAGGGTATATTCATTTTCAACCACACAATTTTCCATCAAACTCATACACAAGAATCAATCTTCATATGAACTCAATCGTGTATCACACATAATAAGCCATCCATAGCCTCACTTAGGCTTCATCATATAAACACTAAATTCACATCATCATACACAATTCACTTCACATACACATAATATCACCTTTAACCACACAAACATGTCATACTATATTAATACATGCATTATCATCACAATTTTCATGCATTTAGAAAATACATCCCTCTCCTACCTCAAGAGAAGTAGACCTCTGGGGTTGATGTTCCTGCTTCACCAATATTGCCAAGCCTTACACCAATCATTTATAGGGCCACATCAATTATTTATTCAAACACCAATTCAATATATATATACATAGGTGTACACATAATTCTTATCATGTGAAAACTATTTACCAAATTCATTCATTTGCCTACTTAGGCTTCGGGAATTCTTTTCCTTGAATTACAATCCCTTAGTATCAAAGGCTACAACGTAATTATTATGTTATTCCATCTAGTAAGATCTCCACCAACACCTTGGTGAGTTTCCCACCTATTATGACTTCAAATCAACTTTATCATCATTTAATGTATCTACCACATCACTTATAATATTCTTCCCATCAACAAATGTTAACTTTTCAATAAATGTTATCCTTTTCAATATTTTACTTTTCCTCCTAGAATTCAAGTTTAAGGTTTTCACCAATCCACCAACCTTCAAAAATGCTCATATAATTCCTTCTTTTACCACCATAGTTATAACTACCTCATTAATCACTCATAAACTTGTATTTATGTCAACTTATCTTTAGATTTCCACTTTTAAACTTTCCTCAACATTACTCATACTTTTATTGTGTTCTAACACCAAAACTTCAACTAAACTTCAACTATATACTTATATGCATGGAAAATGATCATAATCTTACCTCAATAGAAGAAAAGAGTGAGTTTACAAAAGATGAGGGAGTTCACACGAATTTGAGGAGTAAGGAGGAGAAAATATTTTAGTCTCCAAGCTTTCTTGAAGTCCTTGAAGGTTATTAATGGAGAAGGAAGAGATATCTCCTTTTAATTTAGAATTCAAGGGCAAGAGGAAAGTGAATTATGAAGAAGAAAAAGAGATATGAAGAAGAAGATAAGAAGAAGAGTGTCTACGTGAGAAACAAGGAGTGCAACCGCCTTTTGAATGGGAAAAATAGGAATTCAACATTTAAATTATTAATCCTTCATTAACTCTTCCGTTTTTTAACAAACAGGTTCGCCGTTCGGGCCCAAAGCATATTATAAAAATTATTCCGAATATAAATTCGGAATCCCAATAACATTGTCTACGGCCCTGACCAACGGCATCTCAATCGGAGATACTTGGTCCGACACCTATATTTTATCCGGGTCAGTTTTCAGCTCATCCGACCACCATAATTCACCAACAGTTTCGAGAAACCTTGTTTAAGTCATTTCAAGAATTTTGGGATATTACTTAGTCCAAAGTTAATTATCCAACATTTATTTTCCTAATTTATCTTCCTATTTTAAAAATTCAGGGTGTTACACCACATGCATTCATATGAACTAATAAGAAGAGTGAATGGTTTGAATATAGTTAAAAAACTCATGCACTGCATTACATAACATGAATATATGATGATTGTGGATGATTAATGATTGTGATAAGACACTTCTTGAAAATGCTAAAGATTAGTAGGATAACTAGGTATGGGACAGGGAACGTTAGGAGATTGGAAAGGTGTGAGATAACTTAGGGATGGTAGGTTTCCCCTGAGTGCGATTATCTTGTGTTATGTTTGATTGATGATTATGAGAGGACGTTAGAAATGACACCCTCTAATTTGTTTGGAAGAGAGAGCTCACCCTTACGCCTATTGCAGACCACTGATTCGCCTTCGTTTGAGTATTAGGCGTGAGTGCGTCAAGATTGTAGCGGTGGGAAACCATAGACTCATTCTTGCTGACATAGCGATGATATATTCTACTTAGCTCCCACTGATACCTGCCCGACTACCAATTATCGTGGAGGTTCCAGAAGGGAATGAAGACCTAGAGGAAGAACCTCTAGGCGAGCTAGGACCTGCCTCAGCTAACGAGATGTCTTTTGTTTAGATGTATAGCCAGGGAGCCTGTGTGCCCCTGTAGTTCTAGTAGGATGAATTGATGATGTTGGTCTTTTGTATTGATGTAAATATCCTTCCGCTGTTACCCACCACTTAATGATGTTATTTCTTTTTATTTTACACTTTAATGTACTCAATGTTGTTACCTTGGGCTTTAGTTATTTGTTTTACGGTATTTCAATTTTCTGTTATGGTGTCGTTACGATTTATGGTTTGAATTTATAAAGTAAAAATTTTACACTTTCACATTTTTCTCAAAATAGTAACCTCTGAGTTAATTAGAACAATCTTATGGAAGAGATTGTCCTAGTTAACCGAGGGTGTTACACCACGTGCTAAACTAATTCAACAATCACATAAAGCATAATACATTATCACATACATCAAATTACACATCATCGTCGAGTTATTATATAAACTCCATTTTCTTTAATCCTTTGGCATCAGCTATCTGCTTGGATCACCCTTCGAGGCATTGGTACCCTCTCTATCACTGGTCACTAAATTAAATAAAACCACAGCAAGGGTGAGTGTTTGGAATATCATAATTAATACAGAATGGAAAATATAATAAACATGAACTATTCATGCTTTATATCCTAATTACTTCTAACTTACCAATTTCGTTGTAATTTTATAATTAGCTCATCTACTTCTTGATAATTTATATTTAACTAAACATCGGTTTTATTACTAAACAATATAACCATGCATATATATATATATATACACACATATTACATCCAATATTATCAATATCCATATTTCATGTCATAGAATCATTAATCATCAATTTCCTCATAAAGTATAATGATTATCAATTCACATCTATCACCACTGACTCGCAAGTATATCTGACTCCTAGTATCCGGATACTGAAGGATCGACCTTCAGCCGGGGGTCCTGCTTGACATCCTGTGAACCCTGCTTGGTCCACCGAGTCCTACTTGACTCTCCACCTCAACCACTAGGTCCTACTTGACCACTAGGTAGCTCAACTGGGCCTTAAACACCACGGGAGCCAAAAACGAGGGGAAACATATACCGTCAGTCATCCCACACCACATAAACACATACATAAACATATCATACATGGCTCTAACATCATCAAATTCATTTATAATTGTCAAAAACTACATATTCACAACCACACAGGGAAGCCACACAGACCCGACCTTTAATCACCATGCCATGTTATCACCCATCATTATTCATCCATCTCTTTCATATATTTTCATAATTATAACATCATACACACCACAAGACACAATTATCAATCAATTCAACTCGTATTCATAAAGCTCTACACATGTATATAATTTATATATTTTTATATATCCACTTCCTATCACATAATTAGTCGATTCAACCTACTTTCTCAACATCTAACCATTTAATCTTACATAAGTATACACATACAATTATATAATTCATATCTAACTAATCTACATCATTTCTAGCTATTTCTAATTAATTCCTAATCTTCCCGAGACTACCACACATGCCAATCCTAATTAAATATGACTCAAACACTCTTTACCTCAATTCCATGCTTCTTCGAGTTGTTCTTGGTGTCGATTGTGTCCTCCGGTCAATTGATTCACTGCTCCGCTTCCAAACTTAATACCCACTTCATCAATCATTCCTCTGACACCCGTTCTGGCACCTATGGTCACCAAAAAGCAAACCCCATTAGTATATTACCCTCCTTAACATGCTAGAATCAATACCCAAGCTTCCTAAGTCCATAAAACACAAAATTCGAACTCCCGTGGCCACATGCAAACTTGATTTTGGAGAGGGGAAGGAAGAAAAGAGAAAGAGACTTGAAATAGAGGTTCCCACATGCATGTACCTTGGTCCCCAATGTTCAAAATGCAAGCAATTAGGGTTTCCAGCAATTCTCGATCACAATTCACAAGAAGGAAGAAGATGGTGTTTTCTCATTCTGTTTTGCATGTCCCATTTAAAAATTGATCATGATGCTGACGCTACGCGTTAGGTCACTAATTGTACCCTGACGCTACGCGCCCATGCTACACTATGCGTCAGGCCCTAATCCTTCATTCCTTTTAAAATTCATTTTAAAATCTAATAATCCACTTTATATCACTTACATATTATTATTTTAAATGAAAATACATTTATTTATTTACTCCAATTATTAAAACACCAGAGATGTTACATCCACCCCTCCTAAAAAGGGATTTCGTCCCTGAAATCGATGTACCTCATTAGAAAAGATTGGGATACCACTGCCTCATTTCTGATTCCAACTCCTAAGTATAGGTTACTCCATGTAGATTTTGCCATTTCACTTTTACCAAAGATACTTCCTTGTTTCTCAACTGCTTAGTCTGATATCCCTCAATTCAAATAGGTGTTAGTTCCACTGTCAAATCCTTTTTCAAATCAATGGAATCTTCAGGAACAATCATCGAATAACAGGGAATGTATTCCCTCAGTTGCGAAACATGAAACACATTATGGATATTGGTCAAAGATCGGGGAAGGTACAATCTATAAGCCACCTCTCCAATCAGTTCTAATCTGATAAGGTGCAATATATCTCGAGTTAAGTTTCTGACTCTTCAATACAAGACCTACATCTTTGTTAGGTGAAACCTTCAAAAATACCTAATCTCTCACCTGAAACTCATGTGGCCTATGATGATTGTCATAATAACTCTTCTAACAATCCTGGGTTATCGTCATTTTCTCTCAAATCAAGGCAACCTGGTCATTCATTTCCTGGATCAACTCGGGTCCCCGATGGACCGCATCTCTATTCTTATTTCAACATAGGGGTGTTCGATATAACACCCCTATTTTTCTGTACTCGAATCCCGATGTAATCGACATAACTAATAAAAATACGAATAAATTTTTCGCATTTGAAATGTTTTCAAAAAATCATCACGATCACATCAAGACCCGAATCACAGAAAACCCAAGAGCGAGATTAAATAACCTAAAGCTGGATCGATAAATAAATTGCCCATAACGGTATACGAAAATAATAGAGTTTACAGCGGAAGAATATGTATACCGGGCACACGCCTAGTCCCATATATGACGATATGAGAAAAGGCTCCGCAAAGCATGCAATGGCATTTCAAAAGCCTAATAGGCAATCATCATCATTTTACGTAATTACATAAGCATGCAAGCCTAGGATATAATTGTACATATACATATATATTCCTATACTTTCAGGAATCTTCTCCCGATTAACACAATCATCAATGAACATCATTCAATTTTCAATCCTTCAAGTACACATCAGATCATTTCTTACATTCCACATATGTATTCACCATCCACAATTTTAAGGATTATTTTATACATAATCAAAATCTCTAAATCATCTATTTCTTCTAAACAATTCATTCATTATATAAGAACTCATAAATGATGCCGGCCAAGGCACTTCCTCTACCACTATTTACCTTAACCAAAGCTTGACTAAAAATCCGAGCTCATCCCATGGCAACCTGCATCACAATGCTAAAAAGGAGACCACATGGGAGAGTGAGTTATACATTTAAAATGACGAATAACATATATATATTGTGATCATGTGTATATGCATACAAACATCATGTGTGATTTGCTATCAAAACATCAAGTTAGCATTCATTCATTATCTCATTATCACAATAGGCATACAAGCCTCATGAATCGCAATTCATATCATAAATAAGCACAAGCACATACATAATCATATACACAATCACCTGCCACTTATCAACAAGGGCATTCGTAATCATTATCATCATTAATCCATTAAGGTTTCACTCAATACCTCCTCGCAAGGGGTTTCTCAACACTCGTGGTCATCCCATTTCAAATGCCATGGTCTTAAAGCTAATGCATATGTCAACTGTTTAATGCATATGCAACGGATCCGATTTTATATCACGGGTGATCGCAACCACCATAATCAATTATTCATAATCATTGGTTTCCCGCCTCGCAAGGGGTACTCCCTATATTAGCCTCGCAAGGTGCATCTCATGATCGCAACCACGTTTCAACAATTCTCATAGGTTTCCCGCCTCACAAGGGGTACTCCCTTCATAGAATCACGCAGGATCTTTCATCACTGTGATCGCAACCACAAAGTATCAATGCTATGCCATGCCATGAATGCAATGCAATAATGCATATGCTCAACAACAACCTCGCAAGGATATCTCACCCTCTCATTTAGGGGTATATTGTATATTTTAGTTTTATCATCAATGGCATACAAACATTCACAAGGCCCCTCAAGGCACAACATACATATAATAGGCACTTCAATGGCCACAACATCATTCATAATAATCCACACATGGATATAAAAAGGCATGGCAGCCGATCATAGTATTAGTCTGTACATAAAATTATTCGAAGTATATTCACCATTCCACTTAAGGCAATCACACTTATGCCCAACACAATCATGTTCTTGGACATACATCTCATAACTCATCATCAAGCCCTTAACATTGCCTTTGTATGATCATTCTTAGTGGTTAAGATTTTATGTTTCTCATTATGTGTATTATGGGCATAATCAAGTCATCCCAATATTTTAATCATTATCCAACACCACCATATCAATGTCTTAAATATATATATCCCTTTACATCCCCTCAAGCCTCATACAATATAAGGGAAGAAGGCCCCAAGCCATCAGAACCGAGAAACGAAGGGTCAATACAAACAGAACCGAGAGAAAAGAAGGGAAAATTCCATCAGGGGGTCACTCGCCCAAGCGAAATCCCCACTCGCTTGAGTGAGTGCCGAACAATACACATGGGCGAGACAGAAGGGAGCAGAGCGAACAGAAATAAGAAGCAACAGGGGGAGCTTCGCTCAAGCTACAACCGACTCGCTTGAGCGAGAGACACAAGCTTCGCTTGAGCGAGAGACACAAGCTTCGCTTAGGCGGAGCCAGCAAGCATGGGCGAAAACCGTCCAGAAACGAGTTCCATACTGACTCGCTTGGGCGAGCATCACAACTAAGGCCATTCGCTTGAGCGGAATTCGGCCAGTACCAGTACAACCCATAACTAACTTGGGTGAAACCTCCTCGCCTAAGCAAATAACTCCCAGAGCAGAGCATATGCTCACTCATTCGGTAAATTTCCCAACACTCGGGCTTCTGTTGACAGAATCCCCCCAAAACGACCCATCATTCATTCGGTTTTCACTCGGCAAAATTTATCCGGATTCGAGTCATCTCACACTCGGCTTCCCACTTGGCATAACAATCTAGACCGACCCATTTTTCATTCAACCAAATTATTCCAGGGTCGATTCACACTCACATAGTCTATCACTCGGCTAATTACTCCAAAACCGACTCATTACCTAATCGGTCCTCACTCGATGAATTATTTCAAAACCCACTCTTCTCTCTTGTGATCTTTCACTCGGCAAATTAATTCCAAGACCGACCATCACTCACTCGGTCCTCCACTCGGCAAAATCAGTCCAGACCGAGTCCTCTCTTACTCAGACTTCCACTCGGTAAATTCATTCCAAATCCGAGTCTTCACTCACACGGTGTTCCACTCGGAAAAATAATCTAGAAACCTACTCACCACCCAAGTGGTCACTCACTCGGCATCTCATTCCAAATCCGACTTCCTTTCTTTTTCTCTCAAACGGAGTTATTCCAGAGTACTTATGGACAAACTCACACCATGTATCCCCAATCGGTGCCATCACCATTCGGAACTACACACACGGAGGGACTCCACTCAGAACGAGTAACATTGAACTCAGAAATTCCCTCTCAGAACTCCACTGCTTTGAATATCATACAGGGAGACCTCTCACTCGGAATTATATCCACTCCCTCACTCGGAAGGTCCTGTCCTGGCATAGCCCACTCGGAATTTCACTCGGAAATTCACTACATAATGAAATTATTTTCTAAGGTCCCCACTCGAGTGGAATTTCATCCAGAATCTTACTTGCTCCCACTCACTCGCTACACTCGGTCAAGACACAACCATACCAAACACTCACCTGAGTGGGCACCCTCCCAGTATCAAACTTCACACTTTCGCTTAAGCCATTCACACACGCTTGGGCGAAAAATGTCCAGTGACCGTTTCCTCACTAGCTCGCTCAAGCGCGGCCATTCCCGCTTGAGCGAGATTTTTCCAGTAACTCCCCTGATTGCATAATATGCAGCTCGCTTGAGCGGAAACCTCACCCGACTGGGCAAAATTGGTCCAGAGATCATTATACCAATACAGGGGATCCTCGCCTAAGCGAGATCCCTTCTCGCACGAGCGAGAATATCAGCACCCAAACAAAAGCGAAAATTCTAACAACTCATCCCATAAAGTTTGCATTCAAAGCCAATTCCCTCACTCCCAACACCTCATATACAATATATAAGGCTTATGCAACTCGTTCTAAGCATTCTCACTCGGAAGTTATCATTATAAGTCAAATTTAAACATATCCAACGTTCTTACACATTCATACTTATCGATTTACATTCCAAACATATTATTCATGTTGAATTCAAACTCATCATCATCTTATATACTTATATTCATACCTTGCCACAACAAAACCACATATTCTCATACATCATCCTCAATAATCATCAACTTGTCAATTCAATTAATTCAATACATACACATGACAAGGCAAGCATGAGTATTCATCACATACAACAATCACTATCGAATTTACTCATGCAATTTGAATGTTAACTCCTCTCCTACCTCGAGGGAAGAGCCGAAACGATTCCAATGCTCTGAATGCTCTATTGCATCACCCGAAATACAATCTACATACCATATGCAAGTATATTCACGTAATTAATAACCATTATAATTCTAAACACTTGCTAGCTTATCATAAAGCTCAACCCCAAGTCCTAGACTTGCTAAACACCAACATATACAATTGTGTTAGGCTTCGGGAATTCCTTTCCCAAAGCCAAGATCCTCTAGATCATAAAAGGCCAACTAAACCCAACAACATCACCATCACATTGTTACTCAATATTCAACTTAGCTCTCATATCCTTCAATAACCACAATGGTTTAGAACCTCATCAAGTCACAATCTTTTCACACCAATCCCTCACATTCCACATTCATAACAACACTCATCACTAAACATCACCCATTAACATTCAATTCAACCTTTCAAGCTATACAATATCCATTTCCCCAAATTCTTAGGGCTAGGGTTTTCATCAAAACCCAATAACATTTACCCATGCTCATTAATCACCATCAATGGCCATCTTTCATCATTAATATCATTCTCCAACATCATTAAACTTACATTCTACCCACATTTCACACTTTCCCCAATTTATTAAAGTTAGGGTTTCACTAAAAACCCATCAACATCATAAATGCTCATTTATTTTCCACTCATCCAAGTATTAATTCCATGCACCTATAACAACCCACCATTAATGCCATAATAACAACACCCCAATAATTTTTCTAACCTAGGATTGATTCCACACACCACCATTCATCAAAACAACATCTAACCTCCCATCTTAACACTTCAATAACCCAAAACCATCAATAAAAACCATGAGTGGTCAAAACCATACCTCTCTTCCAAGCTTAAGCTCCAAAACAAAAGTGAGAGGGAGAGGAGAAGCAAAGAGCTTCAATCAACATTATCTCCCTCAAGCTCCATGGAAGAACGAAAATGGAGGGAGGAGGAAGAGGCACCACCATTGGCTTAGGGTTTTGAAGAGAAGAAGAAGTGGAGAAGGAGAAGGGAAGTAAGAGAAGAAGACGAAATGTGTTTGCCAATGGAAGCAAGAACCCAACGAAAATAAGGAGAGAAGAATGGGCTTTTTGGTTTTAATTTTTAACTCTCCATTAAAAGTTTATCATTTTTATAACAAACAGGCTCTCAGTTTGGGCTCAATACATTATCCAAAAATTATTCCAAATATAGATTCGGATTCCCAATAATATTCTTAATGGCCCTGACCAACGACATCTCATTTGGAGATATTTGGTCCGACACTCATATTCTAATCGGGTATAATTTTATCTCACTTAAACTCAATAAATTATAAATATCAATAATAAATCCCAATTTAATCATTCCAATATTTTTGGGATACAAATCCACTCATATACAATTATTTATTATTCATTCCCATCAATTATTCATTTTTATAAAATTCGGGGCGTTACAATCCACCCCACCTAAAAAGAATTTCGTCCTCGAAATTCAACACTGATATACATATCACAAGGCCATACCTTAGGCCATACATGAACAAGGTTCAACGATACCATAGAATAACATTGGACTTACCAAAGTCCATCAAGTCATGTTCATCATCACATTATCATCCTTAACATAAAATTTCCTTTCTAATCGTGTCATCAATTACAACTCACCTAACAGAGTTCACATGTTCATACTCGGTACGTCCAGATAGGCTCAATACATTCACCATAAGCAGCTACAATCCCTACACCTGCCCGGCCTATGTGTTGCTGCATCCGACATACAGGAAGGCGTCCCAATCCTGTAGTGGTTACCACAAACACATAAGGTCAGCGCATGAGTGCATGTTGCCACAATGCCTATGGCATGTAAGACCATATCGGGACCAGTACTTCGTATTCCCATTGCTCATATCGGTCCTATATATTCAAGCGATACCAGTCCATATAAGACTTGGTGACAATTCTTACTAGTCCACAGCTAACATATTCATACTTCATTGTCATTCTACAATTAATTTGGCATCCATCATGCCATATCAATCATCGAATATTAATTAACATCATAATACATTAGTGTACCAACCATAAACTTTCAATCATTACAGGGTAAATACCCTATCCTCAGGCTTCATCCATTCTAATCCATGCTCAAATAGCCTAAAATTCTTGTCTTACTTACATATTTGTTGGCTATAAATCAATTCGAGCCTTAAAAGATTCTCCAAACTCTTATCAAGTAGGCTACTTAATCGTATAATAAACTTCTACATTAGGCATTCTCCCCATAGATCACAACCAAAGTTCATAAATTAAAAATATAACTCATATCATATGACATCACTATGTGGTTTCTATCACCAATATAGCACCCTTCAAATAAAATAGGGGGGTAATGACATGATCAAATTTCTATTCACCGACTCACAATCACACATGTCGTCCATAATTATTCCAATGAGCATAGCCTCTAGGGCACACAATTTAGCCCATAGTCACTTCGTAAAATCATATACCATAATCAATACCAATAATTCCCTAAGTTTGATCATGCAGGATCATACCAAGTCCTTCTAGGTCATCACACCTAGTGGGTTATAATTAAATAAATCATTCACTCGGTTTTCACACATCAAAACCCGAGACACAACCCCAATTTAACACGTATTCGATTTCACATTTAATCACTTATCACATATTCAAATTCCCAATCTAGGGGATATAACAAATCACTTATATTACATAACACATAGGGTTCTTGTGCCAAAGGATATAAAATTCATCTTCACAAATGGCACAACCAATCATTTAGATTCAAACATACCCATACTAGGGAATTATTCAATATTATTCATTCATTCAACTCAGCATGTGAGTTTCATTCCATTTAACAAGCATGCCTCGGCTAAGAGCCACAAGTATGAATCATACAAGAGGCCTAATCAACAATTTAATTTCATTACTCACTTCAAAGTTTTCATAATCCATGGCCTACCACCATGCCAATTCATTTCTCAATATTTTCTATCCATGATCAACACATGGCATAAAATCATCATCATATCAATTCATATCTCATATTTCATATTCATCAACTCTAATATTTCATTTCCATGATCACATTCAATCATGGATCCATCATCAATTCAATTTGCATTTCATATATTAACACCAATGCACAATAACAGTATATTCATCATTTGAAGGTAATAGGGTAAGGAACTTGGCCAGACTTACACAATAAATACATCCATCACATATTGAGAAAATTCATTCACTCATATTCAATTTCATGATTCATTCATAATCATCAATGAGTAACTATGCTCCATAAGTACATCGTACAACCTCAATGATAAGAGTATACTCCCAATAAACAACAACCACGTCTTATGAATCACAGTCTCATAAAAATTCCTCATCGAGCATCAATCCCCAACTCAACTCTAATGATTCACAATAATTCCTCAATAAGCAATTATGCCCTTATAGTCAATTCATAATCCTTAGGCAATTAATCATTCATATTTCTACATAGGGCAATCAATATCTTAACATCTCATCATTCTTTAAATAATTATCATTCTTAAATCTATACAAACAACCATATTCCATAATGAGCATCCCGCTCCAAAGATCACCATAAGTATTTCACCATTGAGCAATCATGCTCCAATCATCCATAATATCAAATCCTCACAGAGCAACCATGCTCTGGTAATAACCAATAACTCCAATTCAGAGCAAAATATGCTCTGATACCACCTTATAACACCCCTATTTTTCTATACTCGAATCCCAATGTAATCGACATAACTAATAAAAATACGAATAAATTTTTCGCATTTGAAATGTTTTCAAAATATCATCACGATCACATCAAGACCCGAATCATAGAAAACCCAAGAGCAAGATTAAATAACCTAAAGCTGGATCGATAAATAAATTGCCCATAACGGTATACAAAAATAATAGAGTTTACACCAGAAGAATATGTATATCGGGCACACGCCTAGTCCCATATATGACGATATGAGAAAAGGCTCCGCAAAGCATGCAATGGCATTTCAAAAGCCTAATAGGCAATCATCATCATTTTACGTAATTACATAAGCATGCAAGCCTAGGATATAATTATACATATACATATATATATTCCTATACTTTTGAGAATCTTCTCCCGATTAACACAATCATCAATGAACATCATTCAATTTTCAATCCTTCAAGTACACATCAGATCATTTCTTACATTCTACATATGTATTCACCATCCACAATTTTAAGGATTATTTTATACATAATCAAAATCTCTAAATCATCTATTTCTTCTAAACAATTCATTCATTATACAAGAACTCATAAATGATGCCGGCCAAGGCACTTCCTCTACCACTATTTACCTTCACCAAAGCTTGACTAAAAATCCGAGCTCATCCCATGGCAACCTGCATCACAATGCTAAAAAGGAGACCACATGGGAGAGTGAGTTACACATTCAAAATGACGAATAACATATATATATATTGTGATCATGTGTATATGCATACAAACATCATGTGTGCTTTGCTATCAAAACATCAAGTTATCATTAATTCATTATCTCATTATCACAATAGACATACAAGCCTCATGAATCGCAATTCATATCATAAATAAGCACAAGCACATACATAATCATATACACAATCACCTGCCACTTATCAACAAGGGCATTCGTAATCATTATCATCATTATGTGTTTTGAATGTGATTACAGGTTCAAGGATTTTGATAATGACAAAGCACTCTTGAAGAATTCCTTGCAAAAACAAAGATATGGAATCAGACCCAGAAAAACTATGCAGCTAATCGATTAGGGAGTCTCAGCTAATCGATTAGGCAGCTTCTATTTTGGAACAACTGCATCCGGACAATAAGCTAATCGATTACAACATTTCAGACAATCGATTACAGAGCTACTGGAACTACAATAATCGATTACATACATAGTTTAATCGATTACCAAAACCAAAAATAGCATTAAAGGTATCAGGTATAAAAGCTAAAAGATTAAGAGAATTCAGCCAATCGATTAGAAGGCTACTGGAATTAATCTAATCGATTACTAAGACTATATAATCGATTACGAAGCTGCGAAGCTAAATTAAATGCATCAGGTATCATTGCTAATCAATTACAAGGCAAAGTTCAATCGATTACTGATAAGTGCTTTATAATACAATAAATTAGGTCTAAATTGCTTAGGATTTTAGTCATTATCCACTGTATTTCCTTTATTTATTACGATTTTTGCTTTCTTTCCACTCTAGTCTACTTGGGTATGTTATTTTGTAGGAATTAAGGTAATAAAGGGTCAAAAACAAGAGAAAAATGACCATAAAATGATAAAGAAACAAGAAGAACAAGCCCAAAGTAGAAAGAACTCTCTTTCTATGCTGAAATCCGACTCAGAATGCTAAAATCCGACTCAGAATGTTAAAATCCGACTCAGAAATGCTGAAATCCGACTCAAAATGTTAAAATCCGACTCAGAAATGCTGAATTCCGACTCAAAATGACCAAATCCGAGTGGGATGACTGAGAAAGGACCAAATCCGAGTGGAATACTGCACTGTTGAAGGTAAATCCGATTGGAATGGCTCAGAATGGAGCCTTTCCGAGTGGAACGATTCAGAATGGAGCATTGCCGAGTGGAATACTTCACTGTTGGAGCCAAATTCGAGTGGAAAGTTCCCTGTCAAAGCCATTCTAAGTGATAAATGGCTGACTCGAGTGAAGAATGCTGACTGAAGCAGGTCTGACCAAAGAACAAGTGCTTTTCTGGGCAAAAAGCTGATTCCGAGTGAATTGATTCCGAGCAGAAGGAATGCCATTGAATGAATAAATGCTGACTAAGGAGAATCCGAGTGGTTTCATTCGGAGAACAAGGCATTTTCGAGTGGTGTCTTAATCGGACAAGGTGAAATCCGACCAGGAGTGAATCACACTTGGACTGACTTTTAAGTTTCGCATTAAATCCGAGTGAAAAGTCTCCAAGGGAGACATCCGAGTGAGCTAAGGCAGAAAGCTGCACTTCCGAGCAAAATAAGGCTCGGACATAAACTTCTACCAGCCAGCTTCCAGAGTCCTTCAAGTGCAAGTTTTGAGTGAAAAATAAGAAGGCACTTCCGAGTGAATTCCAAAGCAAAGCTTTAACTGAGTGGTTCAAATTCAGAGACAGCCGAGTGAAAATGATTAGGAACCGATTGAATCTAAGCCGAGTGAGTCTTCAATCTGTTCCGAATGAACTCCATGAACCTGAGCCGAGTGAGTGGTTTCAGTCGGTTCCAAGTCCTTCTGCAGTCAATTCCGACTGAATGGAAGTTGCTCTTCAGTCAATCTTCACTCGTCCTTTCATCCAGCAAAAACTGACCCAATTCTCCATAACGCAACCCCGGATCACTACCTCCATCAACACCGACTCCTTCCATCTCTTCACAGGCCCAACACCGGCCACAATCAACAACACTCCTCTCCACACCATCCCCTCTCCTTTCAAAACCGACCTACACTCCACAACTCCAAACATCGGATCACTCTCTACACCGTCCTCAATCCAGAAATCTGACCCACATTCCTTATCCGTTGTCCCTTTCTTCTTCTAATCCATACCACACACCGTCCTCTCCTTTCCATCCACAACTCCGTCCTCAAGCCACAACACCGTCCCACTTCATCTTCTATCCGCTGTCCCTTTTCTCTCCATCATCCACACCGCCCAGCAACCCATTCAACATAACACCGCCCAGACTCTCCTCTCCAACTAACACCGCCCGGACTCCTCTCCAACCAACACCGCCCAGCAACCCACTCAACACAACACCGCCCAGACTCCTCTCCAACACAACACCGCCCGGACTCCTCTCCAACTAACACCGTCCAGCAATACTCTCCACACCGTACAGATCTCCATCCAACAGCAACTCCTCTCCGCGTTGTCCAGTTTGCACCCACACCCTCCAGCAAGCTTTCACTCAGATTTGTGGGAAAATGACATTTTTCCACTCTAAATTTCATCATTCTGCACCAATCTTCACTAAAATCCAAGCACCGAATTATTGGAAATATTAAAATATGCAAATTGGAAACAAATTGGCACAACTGGAACTCACATGCACCGAAAGTTTCTTCCACTTGCAAATTAAACGTGTTTTCATAGCTGGAATCCTCCATCCATTTGCCTATAAAAGTAGCAGCAACCCATCAGCAAAAACAAAACTTCTTCCCATCAATTACCATCAGATTCATTTTCCTTTCTTCGTTACTTTCTCTCTTTTTCTCTTTAGTTTTCTTCTCTTCATTTTTCTTTCTCTGTTCATTTTTCTTCTCCTTTTTTTTATTTTCTTTTCCTTCTTTTATTTTGTAAGAGTGTGAGGGCTGTAAAAGTGAGAATTTAAATTTGTAATTGGTGGAGAAATTATTGCAACAAGGAATTACAGTGGTAAATTATTCTGAACTTTTGGAGAAACCCGTAAGTCTTTATTTTTACCATGTCTTGTATGTTTTATTTTTCCATTATTTATATAAATTTGAATTATTTCATGAGTAGCTAAATTAATTATCTTGGGATAAAAGGGGGTATGATAATATTTTATTTTAATGTTATTTTGACTTGGAATTAAATAAATTTTTGTTTTCCATTTAGTTTAAAAAATACTCAATGCTTTTAGTAATTCCTAACAAGAACCTAAATGATAAAACTGTATACTTGCGGGTATATTAGTAAGTTTAGGTAATAAATAGAATCGAGAGATTTATTTTTACCGGAAAGCTTTAAACTAAACCTAAGATTTTTGAGATGCTTTTTGTGACCTCGGTAAAACCGTGAAAGTAATCAAAATTCTTTTGAGGAAATAAAAGGGATTTTCATAAAACGATAATGGGCCTTTCTAAGGATTAAGCAGCGCTTTCCATAGGTTAGGTACATTAATAGGATTCCGAGAGGAACATATTAATTAGCTTTTGGAAAAATTCGCCTTGGAAAACTTAATTCGATTCTTATTTATGAAAAGTTAAAATTCATTAACATAAAATAGAGTCTTAATCCCCCGAAATCCCAAGATATTCTCAACTCTGATTTTTAAGTGTCAAGTAAATTTTATTTTTATATTAATTCGTATTTTGTGCAACTTTAATTTGTGCTTTATTTTATAAAAATCTTAAAAATCCATTGTGTGGATAATTAAATTTCAATATACTGGTACTTTGAACGCAGTCCCTGTGGAGAACGATAATCTTTTATATTACGCGACATAACCCGTGCGCTTACGGGCCCTGTCAAGTTTTTGGCGCCGTTGCCGAGGATCGAACTCGGGTCGTCCGCGTGACAGGCGGAAATACTTACCACTATACTACAACAACTGAAGAGAAATTAGATGAGTCTCGATCTTACCTAATGAATAAGGAAGAAAAACCACAAGAAAAGAAAGAAGAGGTTAAGCCATATCAACCTCCTATTCCATTTCCTCAGCGCCTGGCTAGAGCAAAGTTGGACAAGCAATTTGGTAAGTTTCTTGATGTTTTAAAGAAATTGTATGTCAATATTCCCTTCATAGATGTTTTGCAGCAAATGCCTATCTATGCGAAGTTCTTGAAGGATATTTTGTCCAACAAAAGAAAGCTTGAGGAAGATGAAACCGTGGCACTCACTGAGGGGTGTAGCGCTCTAATTCAAAAGAAAATGCCTCCAAAACTTCATGCTCCAGGTAGCTTTTCTATTCCTTGTATGATTGGTGGCATAGCTATAGATAGAGCATTGTGTGATTTGGGAGCGAGTGTGAGTTTAATGTCATTATCTGTTGCTAAAAAGTTAGGATTGGAGAGCCAAAACCTACTAGGATATCTTTATAGTTGGCTGATAGATCTATCAAATATCCTGTAGGAATTTTAGAAGATGTTCCTATTAAGGTAGGAAAAGTTTTTATACCTGCTGACTTTGTTGTGCTTGAAATGGATGAAGATTCTTTGATTCCTATTATTTTAGGTAGACCATTTTTAGCAACTGTAGGTACTGTGATCGATGTCAAAAATGGTAAGTTGTCTCTAACTGTTGGAAACCAAAAGGTTGATTTTAATTTGAAAAATATTTTAGAAAAACCTTTTAATGATGTTTGCTATGGAATTGAAATTGTTGACCAAGTGGTGAAGGATGAAACTCTTCTTAAAGACCCACTTGAATCTATTTTTCTGAAAAAGTTTGCAGGAACATCAAAAAGCAGTGAAGGTAACATACCACTGAGACATGACACTGAGGTCATGGTGAGGCCAAATGTTAAACTTAAATCTTCACTTTCCATACTAAGGTATGAGTTTCTAGGCCCTAATCGATTCTTGACTGTGATTGAGGGATAGAGTCTGGCTGAAGACATTAAACTTAGCACTTGTAGGGAGGTAACCCCATATCTTTATTTTTAAGCTTTAATAAACAGAATTAAAAAAAAAACCAACTATGTCAGATGCTGGTTTGGGGTTATTATAGGTAAGTTTTCTTATCCTTTTATCATCCATTTTAACATTGAGGACAATGTCAAATTCTGGTTTGGGGTGGTAGGTAAGAAAACTTAACTGTTTTGTTTTGTTGTGTGATTGTTATATTATTCATGCATGTGTGTTTTCCTTATTTTGTTTGTAATCTTGTAATTTACCATGATTGCATGATAAATTTACTTTGAACACAAGGCTAAAGTATCTAAGGATCCCAAAATTTTGAGTAAAATTTTCAAAATTTGATTGTTTAAATGACAAATCAATGTCTAAATGAACTTTATATGATTAAAATTTTCTTTGAAAAGACTTTCCATGGTTAGACTTGAGCTAAAATGGGTTATTTATCAAACAAATTTTCAAAACCCATATTTTCTTGATTGAGTGAATCTCATAGTCATTAATATTCTAGAACTTGTTTTTCAACCGATTCAAAATGGTTTTTGATTATATGTCTTAGAATGATAAAGGCATAATTAGGTCTTATTCTTAAGCCTCAGAAATTTTGCACAATTTGACCCCTAGTTGCCCCTTTTGAGCCTAAAAGCGAAAATTTTTCCTTGAAACCTTTCATTGACTGATCTTCTCTTAATGGAAAAAAAAGTTGGAAATTTAGTGGAGCAAAGAAATAAAAAAGGACTTAAGAAAAATATGGTATTGAATGTAAAGAAAAGCAAGAAAAAGAAAAAGAAAATCAAAAGGATGATATTGAATGAATTCCAAAAAAGTCCATAAAAGTTCAAAAATTTGCTCTGTTAAATTTATAATGGTGATTTGAATCATTCATGACTGTTAAAGCCCTTTTGTATTCCATTTTTCTTGAAATTCCAAGGCCACATTACAACCTTTGAAAGACCTTTAGACTTTGACATATTTTCTATTTAAACTGTGGAGTTTCTGGTTTATTAACAAGCTTATGGTAATATTTTTTGACTATGATGATTTGAGAGATACACAAACCTTGAAACACTTGAGTGAAAATTATGAGAAGAGTATCTCAAATCTTGACATTGAAAATTGATTCACATAAGAAAAATAAAACTGGCATTTGAATAAATCTGTTTCTCTATTTTGGATTCCTTAGTTTATTAAGTTTAGTGTTTTCTGTATTTTATCTTGTGAATATGGTGATTGCTTGAGGACAAGCAATGTTTTGGTTTGGGGTATTTTGATAAGTGCTTTATAATACAATAAATTAGGTCTAAATTGCTTAGGATTTTAGTCATTATCCACTGTATTTCCTTTATTTATTGCGATTTTTGCTTTCTTTCCACTCTAGTCTACTTGGGTATGTTATTTTGCAGGAATTAAGGTAATAAAGGGTCAAAAACAAGAGAAAAACGACCATAAAATGATAAAGAAGCAAGAAGAACAAGCCCAAAGTAGAAAGAACTCTCTTTTTATGCTGAAATCCGACTCAGAATGCTGAAATCCGACTCAGAATGTTAAAATCCGACTCAAAAATACTAAAATCCGACTCAAAATGTTAAAATTTGACTCAGAAATGCTGAATTCCGACTCAAAATGACCAAATCCGAGTGGGATGACTGAGAAAGGACCAAATCCAAGTGGAATACTGCACTGTTGAAGGTAAATCCGATTGGAATGGCTCAGAATGGAGCCTTTCCGAGTGGAACAATTCAGAATGGAGCATTGCCGAGTGGAATACTTCACTGTTGGAGCCAAATTCGAGTGGAAAGTTCCCTGTCAAAGCCATTCCAAGTGATAAATGGCTGACTCGAGTGAAGAATGCTGACTGAAGCAGGTCTGACCAAAGAACAAGTGCTTTTCTGGGCAAAAAGCTGATTCCGAGTGAATTGATTCCGAGCAGAAGGAATGCCATTGAATGAATAAATGCTGACTAAGGAGAATCCGAGTGGTTTCATTCAGAGAACAAGGCATTTCCGAGTGGTGTCTTAATCGGACAAGGTGAAATCCGACCAGGAGTGAATCACACTCGGACCGACTTTTAAGTTTCGCATGAAATCCGAGTGAAAAGTCTCCAAGGAAGACATCCGAGTGAGCTAAGGCAGAAAGCTGCACTTCCGAGCAAAACAAGGCTCGGACATAAACTTCTACCAGCCAGCTTCCAGAGTCCTTCAAGTGCAAGTTCTGAGTGAAAAATAAGAAGGCACTTCTGAGTGAATTCCAAAGCAAAGCTTTAACCGAGTGGTTCAAATTCAGAGACAGTCGAGTGAAAATGATTAGGAACCGATTGAATCTGAGCCGAGTGAGTCTTCAATCTGTTCCGAATGAACTCCATGAACCTGAGCCGAGTGAGTGGTTTCAGTCGGTTCCAAGTCCTTCTGCAGTCA
The DNA here is from genome assembly GCA_037962975.1 of Clitoria ternatea. Taxonomy (NCBI): domain Eukaryota; kingdom Viridiplantae; phylum Streptophyta; class Magnoliopsida; order Fabales; family Fabaceae; genus Clitoria; species Clitoria ternatea. The sequence goes on from CM075669.1 coordinate 188,964,305, forward strand.
ATTCCGACTGAATGGAAGTTGCTCTTCAGTCAATCTTCACTCGTCCTTTCATCCAGCAAAAACCGACCCAATTCTCCACAATGCAACCCCGGATCACTACCTCCATCAACACCAACTCCTTCCATCTCTTCACAGGCCCAACACCGGCCACAATCAACAACACTCCTTTCCACACCGTCCCCTCTCCTTTCAAAACTGACCTACACTCCACAACTCCAAACATCGGATCACTCTCTACACCGTCCTCAATCCAGAAATCTTACCCACATTCCCTATCCGCTGTCCCTTTCTTCTTCTAATCCATACCACACACCGTCCTCTCCTTTCCATCCACAACTCCGTCCTCAAGCCACAACATCGTCCCACTTCATCTTCTATCCGCTGTCCCTTTTCTCTCCATCATCCACACCGCCCAGCAACCCATTCAACATAACACCGCCCAGACTCTCCTCTCCAACTAACACCGCCCGGACTCCTCTCCAACCAACACTGCCCAGCAACCCACTGAACACAACACCGCCTAGCAACCCACTCAACACAACACCGCCCAGACTCCTCTCCAACACAACACCGCCCGGACTCCTCTCCAACCAACACCGTCCAGCAATGCTCTCCACACCGTACAGATCTCCATCCAACAGCAACTCCTCTCTGCGCTGTCCAGTTTGCACCCACACCCTCCAGCAAGCTTTCACTCGGATTTGTGGGAAAATGACATTTTTCCACTCTAAATTTCATTATTCTGCACCAATCTTCACTAAAATCCAAGCAACGAATTATTGGAAATATTAAAATATACAAATTGGAAACAAATTGGCATAGCTGGAACTCACATGCACCGAAAGTTTCTTCCACTTGCAAATTGAACGCGTTTTCATAGCTGGAATCCTCCATCCATTTGCCTATAAAAGCAGCAGCAACCCATCAGCAAAAACAAAACTTCTTCCCATCAATTACCATCAGATTCATTTTCCTTTCTTCGTTACTTTCTCTCTTTTTCTCTTTAGTTTTCTTCTCTTCATTTTTCTTTCTCTGTTCATTTTTCTTCTCTTTTTTTTATTTTCTTTTCCTTCTTTTATTTTGTAAGAGTGTGAGGGCTGTAAAAGTGAGAATTTAAATTTGTAATTGGTGGAGAAATTATTGCAACAAGGAATTACAGTGGTAAATTATTCTGAGCTTTTGGAGAAACCCGTAAGTCTTTATTTTTACCATGTCTTGTATGTTTTTATTTTTCCATTATTTATATAAATTTGAATTATTTCATGAGTAGCTAAATTAATTATCTTGGGATAAAAGGGGGTATGATAATATTTTATTTTAATGTTATTTTGACTTGGAATTAAATAAATTTTTGTTTTCCATTTAGTTTAAAAAATACTCAATGCTTTTAGTAATTCCTAACAAGAACCTAAATGATAAAACTGTATACTTGCGGGTATATTAGTAAGTTTAGGTAATAAATAGAATCGAGAGATTTATTTTTACCGGAAAGCTTTAAACTAAACCTAAGATTTTTGAGATGCTTTTTGTGACCTCGGTAAAACCGTGAAAGTAATCAAAATTCTTTTGAGGAAATAAAAGGGATTTTTATAAAACGATAATGGGCCTTTCTGAGGATTAAGCAGCGCTTTCCATAGGTTAGGTACATTAATAGGATTCCGAGAGGAACATATTAATTAGCTTTTGGAAAAATTCGCCTTGGAAAACTTAATTCGATTCTTATTTATGAAAAGTTAAAATTCATTAACATAAAATAGAGTCTTAATCCCCCGAAATCCCAAGATATTCTCAACTCTGATTTTTAAGTGTCAAGTAAATTTTATTTTTATATTAATTCATATTTTGTGCAACTTTAATTTGTGCTTTATTTTATAAAAATCTTAAAAATCAATTGTGTGGATAATTAAATTTCAATATACTGGTACTTTGAACACAGTCTCTGTGGAGAACGATAATCTTTTATATTAGCGACATAACCCGTGCGCTTGCGGGCCCTGTCAATTACCAAGCTTCTGACTTGAAGCTAATCGATTAGGCAATGGGAACTAATCGATTACATAGCGAACAAAGATGAAAAATTCTATGTATAATCAATTACAGCTTAAGGCACAATCGATTACGATAGTGAGAAAACACATATTAGTGGGAAACAACACATTTCTCCACCATTCCTTCAGACACCCACTACATGCAACGGCTAGGAAGACCAAGGCACTCACCAAGCTCTGAAATGACTCTATAAATGCAAGAGGAACTCAAGCACAAAATATACAACAAGAAGCTATCAATCTTTACTTACTCTTGTGCTTAGTAAGCCCTTATTCTTGTATTTTCTGAGATTTCAATTGCATATTCTCTTTTCTTGAGAGTTATAGATTTGAGAGAACCTTCACTTGCACATCTACTCTATTGAGAAAGTTACTTGCTTGTAAACATTACATCAAAACACCAAAGTTCACTCTAGGTTGAGTGGTTACAAAGGTTGGGGTTCAACCTTTGGGATATTGTGAGATTGAGAGATTGGGTGGGGTTCCCTTATTCTTGTGAGGATTGGGTTCTTGAGTGTGGGATACTAGGAAGCCGCAATTGCTCAAAGTTGTATCTCTAGTCTACAATAGTGGAAATCCTCTAAGTGGGTTGCTTAGAGGTGAGACGTACACCGGATTGCTGGAACTCGTTAAATTGGTTTGCAAGCTCTTCTCCCTTACTCTTTTACTTTTATATACTGCGCTTAATTAGCTTGTGTTGATTGATTATGACTTGCATACTTAAACTTGTTTAAATTGGTAAATCTTGAATACTGCACACCAAGTGTTTGTTTAATTGTTTCAGCTATATTTACTTTTGTTTTGCATTGCATATTTCATTAAACTTGATTTCACTTGCATAATCTTGTAAATTTGTATACAAGAATCAAGTTCAAAGGAATTCCAACTAAAAGTTTTAAAAACTCAATTCACCCCCCCCTCTTGAGTATTGAGGCCACTTGAATAACAAGTGGTATCAGAGCTTGACTCTTGATAAAACAAGCTTAACAGCTTCAAGAGAACAAATGGCCTCACATTCTCTAAACCTTTTTCTTGAGGGTGGTGCTACAAATCGACCTCCCGCTTTCAATGGGGAAGGTTATACCTTTTGGAAAGAGAGAATGAAAATCTTCATTCAATCAGTTGACTTAAGAGTGTAGAATGCCATTAAAAATGGTCCTTTTATACCTATGCATACTGTTGATGATAAACAAGTTGAAAAACCTATGGATAATTGGACTAGTGAGGAAGAGAAGAAAGTACAATATAATTACAAGGCTAAAAATCTAATTACTCTTGCACTAGGACCAGATGAATTTTTTTGAGTAATCACTTATAAATCTGCCAAGGAAATGTGGGATACTCTTCAAGTAACCCATGAAGGTACAAATGATGTTAAAGACTCTAAAATTAGTACACTAACTAGTCAATATGAGTGCTTTAGATTAAACTCTCATGAATCAATTGTTGATATGCAAAAAAGATTCACTCTCATCATTAATCAACTTATTACACTTGGAAAGACTTACACTAACAAAGAGCTCATTCATAAAGTGTTGAAAAGTCTTAACAGAGAATGGCAACCACTAGTTACCGCCATCAAACAATCTCCTAGCATAAACGAAATGTCTCTTGCCACACTATTTGGTAAGTTACAGGAACAGGAACAAGAGCTGAAAGAATTAAAGATGGCGGAAGAGGAAGAAAAATCTTCCAAGAAAAAGGGTCTCGCTCTCAAAGGCCACTTCCATAAATGAAGAAGAATCCGGAAGTGAACTTGATGAAGAAGAAGAGTTTGGACTATTTGTGAAACGCTTCGGGAAATTCATGAAAGGCAAACGCTTCCAAAGAAGCTTCAAAAACCCAAGTAAGAAACCTATCACTAAAGAAAATTCTTCCTCACCCAATTGTTTTGAATGTGGTAAGGAAGGGCACTTCAAAGCGGACTGCCCAAATCTTAAGAAGAAGGGCAAAGAGAAAAGAGGAAGAAGGAGAGCATATATAGCATGGGATGAAAACGAGATAAGCAGCTCGGATGACTCGGAAAATGAAGAAGCAAACCTTTACCTCATGGCCAACCACCAAGAAGAAGATGATGAGGTAAACTTCCATGACTTAGATAAGGATGAATCACTTGATGCTCTAGAGGAATTGTATGATAAATTTACAAAAGTCTCCAATAGACTTAAGGTGTCTAGAAAAACTAGTGACACTCTAGAGATGCACCTTATGGAGGTTTGCAAAGAGAATGAATGCTTAAAGGAAGAATTGGAAAATGCTCAAACATGCTCCAAAAGTAAACCTTGTGATTTTGCTAAGAAATGTGTTGATCTAGAAAATAAAGTCCTAGATCTAAACAAAACCTTAGAGAGGCTTACAAATGGTAGAGACAATCTGAATGTACTACTTGGAAATCAAAGATGCATGTTTGTCAAAACTGGTTTAGGGTATAATTTTCTTAAAAAGGAAAAGCATTACAAAAACTTCTTTGTACCTCCTATGAGATCATCTTCGCCCTTTATGAAATGCAACCATTGTGGATTCAAAGGTCATAACTCTTCAAATTGCAATATTAGAAAATTAGGGCCAAAGGTTATAAGAAAGGTGTGGGTTCCCAAAGGGACATTACCACAAGCTAACCTTAAAGGACCCAACATAAAATGGGTACCTAGTTCTCTAAACTGATTTTGTTTTGTAGGTATGCTTCAAGGCAAGCAACATCCATTGGTATTTGGATAGTGGGTGTTCAAAGCATATGATGGGAGACATAAGCAAGTTTACATCATTCACTCCCAAAAGAAAAGGAAGTGTCACCTATGGAGACAACACCAAAGGAAGGATTCTAGGCATTGGAAACATTGGTAAGAATTCTTCTACCTCTATTAGTGATGTGTTGTATGTTGAAGGTCTTAAACATAACTTACTTAGCATTAGTCAATTATGTGACAAAGGATATAGAGTTTTGTTTGAATCAAATTGTTGCATAATTGAGCATAAGATTAATAAGGAAGTTAAGTTTGTAGGTCAAAGAATTGATAATATTTACATGATTGATATGGATAGTTTGTCTTCAAATGGTGTGCAATGTTTCATGACTAGAGAAGATGAAACATGGCTATGGCATCGAAGAATAGCTCATATACATGTAGACCATTTGAATAAACTTGTTTCTAAAGAACTAGTGATTGCTTTACCAAAGCTTAAATTTGAAAATAAATTTTGTGATGCATGTCAAAAGGGAAAACAAGTAAAGGCATCCTTTCAATCTAAAAATATTGTTTCCACCCAAAAGCCTTTACAACTTTTGCACATGGATCTATTTGGACCTTCCAAAATCAAAAGCTTTGGTGGTAATTACTATGGTCTAGTAATTGTAGATGACTACTCTAGATACACATGGACCTTGTTTCTTGCTCATAAGAATGAAGCATATCACGCATTTAAGAAACTTGCTAAGATTATCGAAAATGAGCAAAATTCAAAAATTACATCCATTAGAACTGATCATGGGGGAGAATTTGAAAATCAATCTTTTGAAAAGTTTTACGAAAAACATGGCATTAATCACAACTTTTCAGCTCCTAGAACTCCACAACAAAATGGAGTAGTAGAAAGGAAAAATAGGTCGTTGGTGGAGCTTGCTAGAACCATGTTAAATGAAAACAATATTGCAAAACATTTTTGGGCCGATGCGGTAAATACCGCTTGTCATGTTATGAATAGATGCCTAATAAGGCCTATTCTAAAGAAAACCCCCTATGAACTTTACAAGGGTAGAAAACCCAATATTTCATACTTTTATATATTTGGATGTAAATGTTTTGTGCTCAATAATGGAAAAGATAATCTAGGAAAGTTTGATGCTAAAGCTGATGAAGCAATCTTCCTAGGATACTCACAGTCCAGCAAATCTTATCGAATTTTCAACAAACACACCAATACCATTGAAGAATCTATTCATGTTAAATTTGATGAAAATAGCCATAACCCTCCGAGAAAGGAAGATGTTGATGATCTTGTAGGTGCACTTCAAGAAATGCGCTTGAATGAAGAGGAGGAAATCAACAAGAAAGAAGAAACAACACAAAATGAGGAACCACACCAATGGATCACATTGAAGGATCACCCATTAGACAAAGTCATAGGAGAAATGACTAAAGGTGTAAGTACTCGAAATGCTATTAGAAATACTTGTAATCACCTAGTGTTTATATCACAAATAGAACCCAAAAACATTGATGAAGCTATTATTGATGAACATTGGATGTTGGCCATGCAAGAAGAATTAAATCAATTTGAAAGAAATGAAGTTTGGGAATTAGTGCCAAGACCCAATGATCACCAAATAATAGGAACAAAATGGGTTTTTAGAAATAAGCTAGATGAGAATGGCATAATAACAAGAAACAAAGCTAGATTAGTTGCTAAAGGATATAATCAAGAAGAAGGGATAGACTATGAAGAAACATATGCTCCCGTAGCTAGATTAGAAGCCATAAGATTACTATTAGCTTTTGCTTGTTGTATGGATTTTAAGCTTTATCAAATGGATGTCAAAAGCGCTTTTCTAAATGGCTATATTCAAGAAGAAGTCTATATAGATCAACCTCCCGATTTTGAAAATCACAAATTTCTAAACCATGTTTTTAAATTGAGAAAAGCTTTATATGGTTTGAAACAAGCTCCAAGAGCTTGGTATAAAAGACTTAGCAAATTTCTTTTAGAAAATAATTTTGAAAGAGGTAAGGTTGACACTAAACTTTTTATAAAACGTAAAAACAATGACATTCTTTTGGTACAAGTTTATGTTGATGACATAATATTTGGTGCTACTAATGAAATTCTTTGTCAAGAGTTTGCCAAGATCATGCAAGATGAATTTGAAATGTCCATGATGGGAGAACTCACCTTCTTCCTTGGATTACAAATCAAACAAACTAATGAGGGCACGTTCATTAGTCAAGCAAAATATTGCAAAGAACTACTCAAAAGGTTTGAAATGGACAAAGCAAACGAAATAACTACACCCATGAGTACATCTTGCTACTTAGACAAAGATGAGAAGGGTAAGGATGTTGAAATAACAAAATACCGAGGTATGATTGGTTCCTTACTTTACTTAACAGCTAGTAGGGCTGATATTATGTTTGCTGTATGCATGTGTGCTAGATATCAAGCATGTCCTAAAGAATCACACCTTACTGCAGTAAAAAGGATAATGAAATATCTTGTTGGGACTCAAAATGTTGGTTTATGGTACCCCAAAGGGGCCGAATGCACCTTAGTTAGATACTCTGATTCAGATTTTGCAGGATGTAAACTTGACAGGAAAAACACTAGTGGAACATGTCACTTGCTTGGCAGTTCTCTTGTTTCTTGGCATAGCAAAAAACAAGCGAGTGTTGCACTATCAACAGCTGAGGCAGAATATGTTGCAACTGGTAGTTGTTGTGCTCAAATCCTTTGGATGAGACAACAACTTCTAGACTTTGGAGTTATATTAGACCATGTGCCTCTTAAGTGTGATAATACTAGTGCTATCAATATCTCAAAGAATCCTGTTATGCATTCTAGAACCAAACATATTGAGATTCGGCATCATTTCATTAGAGACCATGTATTAAAGGGTGATTGTGTACTTGAGCATGTTGAAACCTCTAGGCAACTAGCAGATATCTTCACCAAACCTTTAGCTAGGGAGTAATTCATCCACATTAGAAGAGAATTGGGAATTCTTGACATGATCAATTGTGTTTGAATGATGAAGTATTTTGATAAAAACATTGTTGTATAGCATGTTTATATGAGTTGGTTATTATCTGTGGTATGATTCATTGAAATTGCAACCTTCCTGTGTGAAAACTGCATAAATTGTGAATTTTTGAACCATATAATCGATTACATACAACTTCTTAATCGATTAATAAGCCTTTGTTTCGTTGATAATCGATTACTCATTGACATCTAATCCATTAGAAAGCTTCTGTTTTATGCATAATTGATTAACTCTTGATCAATAATCAATTACAAAGCCTCTGTTTCAGGTCTAAAACGTTTCATCTTTCTAATCGATTACCAGACTCTCTTAATCGATTAGGACGTCTCTGTTTCTTCACTAATCGATTACTCAACTTCCATAATTGATTACCCACTGTGCGAAACGATTCAAATTCCCCAGAAACAGTGAGCTAATCGATTACCTAATCCTAGTAATCGATTAGCATCGGAACTGCAACAGTCAAACATGGGTTCCCGAGGTCTGCTCGACTTCCCCCTCATTTAACTCACCTCACTCCTTTCTAAACCTATTTTTTCTCTATAAATATACCTCTCTTCACCCTCTCATCTCACACTACCTCCTTCCTCTTCAAATCTCTCAAAGCTCTCAAGAACTCTCTCCTTCTCTTCATCTTTTTTCTACATTCCTTCTCCCTTACCATGTCTTCCTCCCGCACAGTCAAGAGAACTAGGTCCTCCATGGCCCAAGCCAACAACCCCCTAGACTTCTCTATGTTCTTCTCTTCTCCTAGAGACCTTCAACACTTCATTAACAATTTCTCTGAGAAAGACATCATGACCCCCCACTACACCATTGCTGAAACATTTGAGAACCATAGCCTCACCTTTACCCAATGCCTCTACCACTACAACCTTTTTCCCTTCCTCACCCTTAAGGAAGAGCTATACTATCCTGAACTCATCCGAGTTTTCTACTGCAACCTCAAACTTGTCAATGGGGTGGTAGAATCAAAGGTCAAAAATGTGACCATCAAGCTCACCAACGCCCAGTTTACAGAAATCTCTCTGTTGCCCCTTAACGATGCAGAATTTGACAGAGGAGACCCTGAAGATGAATGGGGCTTCAATGCTCTCACTGCCCATCAATCCTTATGGAAGGTTGATCGCCCAAGGAGCAACCATAAGCTGGTGGGACATTTGACCATGAATAACCACCTCCTACACTTTTTCTTGGTCAAGATGTTGGTTCCCCGTGGTGGGAACTATGCTCTGGTGGAAGAGGATGATGTCCTCTTGATGTGGGCTATGCTGAACCACAAAGAGATAAACTGGGTTCAACTGGTCAAGTTCCACATGCGCCACGCAAAAGACCAACAAAAGCTTCCATACGCCATTCTACTCACCAAAATATTCAAACACTGTGGAGTAGACTTGGCTGGAGAACTATCGGAGAAGGTGCCTCCACAAGCCTGCATTGGCACTCATCACCTCACCAAGATGGGTCTTGTTTTTCTAAACGGAGCATGGTATTCAAGGATGGAAGGCTATCATGCCAACATTCCCTATGAAGATCCTGCTGATGAGCCAGCCCCTCCTCCTCCTGCACCTCAAGCTTCATCATCTGCCCCTGCTGACCCATTTGCATCTCTCTACGCTCACCTTGACCACCGCTTCGACCGTATTGAAAACTCTCTTTCAAGAGTTTTCCATGACTGAGCAGCAGCATTTTGAGATGATGCAACAGCGTTATGAGGAGCTGTCACATCAAATCTCTGAGCTTAGATTTTTCAACTCGGATAACTAGATCCGTTTTTATGCTTTGATCATTGTGCTTTCTATTTTTATGCATCAGTTTTAATCATTTCCTTAATGTACTTTCCCTTTAGTTATTCTGAATAAAATTTGTCTTTCTTCATATGACTTTAATTGCTTTATTGTTTTTGATGATTCCAAAGGGGGAGAAGCAATAGTTTGTTCATCTGTTTTGACTGCTAAAACAAATGCTTAATTATCTGGTATTATCTCCAAAGGCATATATTCTTAAAGATAGGGGGGGATTTAGTTGTTTAAAGAGATAATGTTGTAAGGGATAACACTTAAGAGATAACTTGTAATCTAATTAGATGATTCATTTAAAGGATAAGGCAGACTCTGAAAATCTGTCTAAGAGATAAGATATTATGCAGAATTCAAATGTTTTTGCATAAATAAAATTAGAGATAAAGATTGTTGTTTAAACTAACAATCCTCAAGAGATGAACATTGTTGTCATCATCAAAAAAGGGGAGAATGTGTTTTGAATGTGATTACAAGTTCAAGGATTTTGATAATGACAAAGCACTCTTGAAGAATTCCTTGAAAAAACAAAGATATGGAATCAGACCCAGAAAAACTGCGCAGCTAATCGATTAGGGAGTCTCAGCTAATCGATTAGGCAGCTTCTGTTTTGGAACAACTGCATCAAGACAATAAGCTAATCGATTACAACATTTTAGATAATCGATTACAGAGCTACTGGAACTACAATAATCGATTACATACATAGTTTAATCGATTACCAAAACCAAAAATGGCATTAAAGGTATCAGGTATAAAAGCTAATCGATTAAGAGAATTCAGCTAATCGATTAGAAGGCTACTGGAATTAATCTAATCGATTACTAAGACTATATAATCGATTACGAAGCTGCGAAGCTAAATTAAATGCATCAGGTATCATTGCTAATCAATTACAAGGCAAAGTTCAATCGATTACCAAGCTTCTGACTTGAAGCTAATCGATTAGGCAATGGGAACTAATCGATTACATAGCGAACAGAGATGAAAAATTCAAAGTATAATCGATTACAGCTTAAGGCATAATCGATTACGATAATGGGAAAACACATATTAATGGGAAACCAGCATATTTCTCCACCATTCCTTCAGACACCCACTACATGCAATGGCTAGGAAGACCAAGGCACTCACCAAGCTCTGAAATGACTCTATAAATGCAAGAGGAACTCAAGCACAAAATATACAACAAGAAGCTATCAATCTTTACTTACTCTTGTGCTTAGTAAGCCCTTATTCTTGTATTTTTTGAGATTTCATTTGCATATTCTCTCTTCTTGAGAGTTATAGATTTGAGAGAACCTTCACTTGCACATCTACTCTATTGAGAGAGTTACTTGCTTGTAAACACTACATCATAACACCAAAGTTCACTCTAGGTTGAGTGGTTACAAAGGTTGGGGTTCAACCTTTGGGATATTGTAAGATTGAGAGATTGGGTGGGGTTCCCTTATTCTTGTGAGGATTGGGTTCTTGAGTGTGGGACACTAGGAAGCCGCAATTGCTCAAAGTTGTATCTCTAGTCTACAATAGTGGAAATCCTCTAAGTGGGTTGCTTAGAGGCGAGACGTACACCGGATTGGTGGAACTCGTTAAATTGGTTTGCAAGCTCTTCTCCCTTACTCTTTTACTTTCATATACTGCGCTTAATTAGCTTGTGTTGATTGATTATGACTTGCATACTTGAACTTGTTTAAATTGGTAAATCTTGAATACTGCACACCAAGTGTTTGTTTAATTGTTTCAGCTATATTTACTTTTGTTTTGCATTGCATATTTCATTAAACTTGATTTCACTTGCATAATCTTGTAAATTTGTATACAAGAATCAAGTTCAAAGGAATTCCAACTAAAAGTTTTAAAAACTCAATTCACCCCCCCTCTTGAGTATTGAGGCCACTTGAATAACAAGTGGTATCAGAGCTTGACTCTTGGTAAAACAAGCTTAACAGCTTCAAGAGAACAAATGGCCTCACATTCTCTAAACCTTTTTCCTGAGGGTGGTGCTACAAATCGACCTCCCGCTTTCAATGGGGAAGGTTATTGTAACATCCCAAATTTTATAAAAATGAATAATCGATGAGAATAAATAATAAATAATTATAGGTGAGTTGATTTGTGTCCCAAAAATATGGGAATAATGAAATTGGGATTTATTATGGATATTTATAATTTATTGAGTTTATGTGAGATAAAATTTTACCCGATTAGGATATGGGTGTCGGACCAAGTATCTCCGATTGAGATGCCATTGGTCAGGGCTATTAAGAATATTATTGGGAATCCGAATCTATATTCAGAATAATTTTTGGAGTTAGTATTAAGCCCGAACCGAGATCCTGTATGTTGTAAAACGGAAAATTTTAATGAGGGGATTAAAAATTAAAACAAAAACCCTTCTTCTCCCTTCTCTTTTTCGTTGGCCTCTCTCCCCCTCTTTCATTCACTTTTCTTTTCTTCCTCTCCCTCCATTCTTCTTCTCCAAAAACCGTTCACTCTATCTCTCTCCCTCCATAAATTATTTTTCATCCAAAGGCTTGGGAACTAATGGAATCATGAGGCAAGGAAGGCACTTGGAGCAAAGCTTGGTTCATTTCTTCTCCTTTTCATCTCATTTTCATTTTTGGGTTTAAGCTTGGAGAATGAGGTAAGATCTTGAACACCCATGGCTCTTGTTTATGGTTTTGAGTCTATTTATGTATTGTGATGGAAGATTGGGTGTTATTTTGGTGAAAAATGGCTTGAGGAACCAAACCCTAGGTGGGATAACCATTGGGAATTGTTATTGTTGTTGATAATGAATGGGATATATTGTTGTTAGCCTAAGAATGTTGGAAATCATGCATATGAATGGTTAGAATTGATGATTGTGGGTTATTGATGAAAACCCTAGGTTTAGGAATTTGGGGCTTTTGGCCAATTGATAGGTATTAATGATTTATGCTTTAGAATGGGTCTTGGAAAGATTGGGATTGATTATTTATGGTGATGGTTAAGTTTTGATGAAAACTCTTGTCCTAAGAATTTGGGGAATATATGTATTGTGGTTAGGAAGGTTGACTTGAATGTGGGTAGAAAATACCCAATGTAGGTGTTAATATGAGTATGAAATGATGAATATGAACGCTAAAGCCATGGTGAATGTGAGGGGTTAGTGAAATGAGCACGTGTCTTGATGGGGTCTTAGACCATTGGTGTGCCATATGGGATTGTTGATGGATAATGGTTTGATAGGAGCCAAGTGGCTCATGATGAAATTGAATGTGAAATGGATAGTTTGAGTAATAAGGAACACATTATGAATGATGAGAGTGATATTGATGTCGTTGGACGTAGTTGGCCCTTTGAGATCTAGAGAACCTTGGTTTTGGGAAAAGAATTCCCGAAGCCTAACACAATAGTATGAATTGGTGTTTAGCAAGTTTAGGACTTGATGTTGAGCTTTATGATAAGCTAGCAAATGTTTAGAATTAAGAGGAATGCCTTGAGATGGCTTATTAATTGTATGAATGCATATGTATGTTATGTAGATTGTATTCCGGACTATGTGGCGGAGCTTTCGGAGCATGCATTCGGATTTCGGCTCTTCCCTCGAGGTAGGAGAGGAGTTTACATTCAAATTGCATGAGTTATATAATTGATGATTATTATATGGCTTGATACTCATGCTTGCCTTGCCATGTTTATAGTGAAATGATATGGATGGCAAATTATTGGCTATTGATGATAATGTATGTGCATATATGATGATGAATAACCCATGAGGGGTTGAAATATGTACATGTTAATAAACCATCCTTGAGGGGATGAAGTATGTGTTTTGTGAATTGAGAATTTATGTGGATGATTGGCATTGAATGTGATAGCCATCGTGATGGTATTAGTGATAAGTTTGAGGTTTATGCATAATTGAGGAACTCATAGAGCCAAATAGAGTTTTATGTAGTTTTGATGGCATGCGGTAGTTCCAATAGCCTATATATGTAGTTTATGACTTGTAGGAATTGGAATGGGCTAATTCCATTGAGAATAGGCCCTTAAGTTGCATAAAAGTGCCTCTAAATGGGTAAAATGCATTTATGCGCATAAGTCCCTCATTTTTGGGAATTTTCGAGTGAGGCCGGTGGCCACACGTCACAAATGATGTGTATTTGTTGTGGGTAAAATTTCATAGCATTTGGAGTTCATACGAGAAAGTTAGGAGGGTTAGAAGTTGAAAAATCTTGCGTTTCTGCATAAAAACAGCAGCAGGACTGTCTTGAATCGATTCAAGACCCTTTGAATCGATTCAAGAGGTGTTGTTTTCATTGTTTGGGGCTCCAGGGTCGTTTGAATCGATTCATACGAGTTTGAATCGATTCAAGGCCCTCTGTTTGTCAAATTTTGAGATTTTGGGATGCTTGAATCGATTCACACGAGTCTGAATCGATTCAGAGCCCTGTTATGGCCACTGTTGTGTTGTTTTTCCAACTGGTCTAGTTTCTTTAGTGTTTTTGGCCCGTTTGGGCACCTTAATGACGTTTTTGGCCTCCGACTTCTTCATGAAAGTTGTAGATAATTATGTTACGGAGGTGTGAGAATTAGTCTCACATTAATTGGAGTTTTCAAACTCTCATTAGGTATAAAACACCGAACCTACTACGTCATAAAATTCAAATTTAAGATGGTTTTGAACCCAACTTTTTATGGTGGCCAAATGGGGACTAATAGGTGATATTTGTGACATGTCCAACTATTTTTAAGACTAAAAGTAATATTTCCTCATGCCTTAGTGCTGAAATTTATCATGGGCTCATTGTTGCCCAAAACCCCTTTTATTATGTAACAACAAGCGATTTCATTAGGGGTCCAAGTATGGTGTGTTTTAGTGGTGTTTGGGGAATGGCTTGAGACCTTGGCAAGGTATGGGTATGCCTATGCTATGTTATGAAAACATGTATGCTTTTCCCCCTCTATTGATTATATTATGAATCATGATGAAAAGTAATGATGTGATTGTATGACACACCATAATTGACGATGAAACTAATGAGGGGACAATTGAATGGCAATGAGTTATTATAACTCAATGAATTTTGAAAAAGTATCAATGGTGATTAAAAATGGATGATGCCACACATATTTCATAATGATTAATGATGTTAAATGAAAAGGGACGTTGTTGTTGAACATACCCTTGAATACGCAGTGTTTGCTATTTTGGATGAGTGTGGTGCCAATATGATTAATCCAAGTATTGACTTGTATGTATGAGATGCAATGATGATTGCTGAATGTACGTATGAAATATATTGTTGATATCCACGTGTGAATTGTTATGAATGATGTTTGTGGCCATTGAGATGCCAATTATATGAATAATATGCCTTGAGGGGCCTTATGAATGATTATGTATAATTATTGAAATGCCAAATTAAAATATATCCCTAATTGAGAGGGTGAGAAATCCTTGCGAGGTTGTTGATGGGCATATGCATTATTGCATTTGCATTCATAGCATGGCATAGCATTGATACTTTGTGGTTGCGATCACAGTGATGAAAGATCCTGCGGGATTCTATGAAGGGAGTACCCCTTGCGAGGTGGGAAACCAACTTGATGATGATATGAGATTGAGCCGGTGGTTGCGATCACCTGGTTGTGAAAAATGAAAGGCCCTGCGGGGACCATTGTATGATGATGAGCCAGTGGTTGCGATCACTTGGTATTTAATATGAAAAAGGGCTTGTGAGCACCTATGATGCCCATGGTTGCGATCATGAGGCGGGAGTACCCCTTGCGAGGCGGGAAACCTATGTGAATTATTGAAACGTGGTTGCGATCACGAGAAAGCTCCTTACGAGGCTGCTATAGGGAGTACCCCTTATGAGGCGGGAAACCAATGATTATGAATGATTGATTATGGTGGTTGCGATCACCCGTGATATGAAATCGGATCCGTTGCATATGCATTAAACAGTTGACATATGCATTAGCTTTAAGACCATGGCATTTGAAATAGGATGACCACGAGTGATGAGAAACCCCTTACGAGGAGGTATTTGAGTGAAACTTTAATGAATTAATGATGGTAATGATTATGAAGGCCCTTGTTGATAAGTGGCAAAGTGATGGTGTTTGTGATTGTGTATATGTTGTGCTTATTTATGATATGAATTGCGATTCATGAGGCTTGTATGCCTATTGTGATAATGAGATAATGAATGAATGATAATTTGATGTGTTGATAGCAAAGCACACATGCCGTTTGTATGCATATACACATGATCACAATATATATATGTTATTCGTCATTTTGAATGTATAACTCACTCTCCCATGTGGTCTCCTTTTTAGCATTGTGATGCAGGTTGCCATGGGATGAGTTGGGATTTAAAGATCAAGATTTGGTGAAGGTAAATAGTGGTAGAGGAAGTGCCTTGGCCGGCATCATTTGTGAGCTATTATGTATTGAAATTATGAAATGAATAGATTGTATATGAGGACATGGAGGATTTAGTGATTATGAATATGTATAAGATAAACCTTGAATTGGTGGATGATGAATATATATATATATATATATATAGAATGTAAGAGACAATTTGATGTATATTAGAAAGATTGAAATTGAATGATGAATGTTGATGATTGTGATAGTTGGGGGAATGTCCCCGAATGTATGTGAATATAGGTCTATATATATATACAATTATATCTTAGGCATTGCATGCTTATGTAATTATGTAAAATGATGATGGTTGTCTATTAGGCTTATGATAGGCCATTACATGCTTTGCCGAGCCTTTTCTCATATCGTCATATATGGGACTAGGCGTGTGCCCGGTATACATATTCTTCCGCTGTAAACTCTATTATTTTCGTATACCGTTATGGGCAATTTATCTATCGATCCAGCTTAGGGTTATTTAATCTCACTCTTGGGTTTTCTGTGATTTGGGTCTTGATGTGATCATGGTGAAGTCTTGGAAATATTTTCAAACGCGAAAAATTTATTCGCATTTTCATTAATTATGACGATCACATCGGGATTCGAGTACAGAAAATCTGGGGTGTTACAGTTATACCTTTTGGAAAGAGAGAATGAAAATCTTCATTCAATCAGTTGACTTAAGAGTGCGGAATGCCATTGAAAATGGTCCTTTTATACCTATGCATATTGTTGATGATAAACAAGTTGAAAAACCTATGGATAATTGGACTAGTGAGGAAGAGAAGAAAGTACAATATAATTACAAGGCTAAAAATCTAATTACTCTTGCACTAGGACCAGATGAATTTTTTCGAGTAATCACTTGTAAATCCGCCAAGGAAATGTGGGATACTCTTCAAGTAACCCATGAAGGTACAAATGATGTTAAAGACTCTAAAATTAGTACACTAACTAGTCAATATGAGTGCTTTAGATTAAACTCTCATGAATCAATTGTTGATATGCAAAAAAAGATTCACTCTCATCATTAATCAACTTATTACACTTGGAAAGACTTACACTAACAAAGAGCTCATTCATAAAGTATTGAAAAGTCTTAACAGAGAATGGCAACCGCTAGTTACCGCCATCAAACAATCTCCTAGCATAAGCGAAATGTCTCTTGCCACACTATTTGGTAAGTTACAGGAACATGAACAAGAACTGAAAGAATTAAAGATGGCGGAAGAGGAAGAAAAATCTTCCAAGAAAAAGGATCTCGCTCTCAAGACCACTTCCATAAATGAAGAAGAATCCGGAAGTGAACTTGATGAAGAAGAAGAGTTTGGACTATTTGTGAAACGCTTCGAGAAATTCATGAAAGGCAAATGCTTCCAAAGAAGCTTCAAAAACCCAAGTAAGAAACCTATCTGAACTGTTCTTTACAGGGGGTGTAAAAGTATGGTTGATGAACAATTCAAAATGTACATGTAATGTCAATCTGGTACAAGGAGATATTTATAAATGTGCAAGTACGGAGTATCCTTGTATACTGGGGCGGAATATAATGCACTCTGGGCGGTGTAACAGTCCGCCTGAAGTAACCTTCTTTGCCTTCACCCAATTGGTGGTGGTACCTGCAATTACTCTCCGACGCTCAAGTCAGTATTCTGAAATACTGTAAGACTTAGAAAGCAAATATGAGAGAATTATGCAAGTAAAAGTGTAAGGTTCAGAGCTGAGGGGGGGTCCCTCTATACCTTTTTGCTGAGGTTTATATACCTGTTACTGGTGCTCCATTATTGGTAGGACCCGTTCCTTGTTTTCTGGCATAATGCAAGAAAGGTAGTGGGTCCCTGTGTCGTTCACGAGCACCATCGCTGTAGTGGGTATTTCCACTTACTTGGAAAGCGTTAATGCCTTATTATTTTATTCATTGTTCCCTTTTATGCATGACAGCGTGATTGCCATTTTCAACCTCTCAAGACAGAGTCAATCTCGTGCCGGGGTTATAAGTATGGGCTCGCTACGCAATATAGGAAATTCAATATTTCGTCTATGGCTTGGCGGAGTAGTATGCATTGGCGGAGTTGCATGCCTTGGCGGAGTAACGTGCCCTGGCGGTATGTACTCTGTATAAAAGTAATTATAAGGTATTTGAGACGTACTTCTCCTGTTCAAAATGCTGATCTGGCAAAGCATTAAAACCATGCTCTTGGGGACCGGTGTTGGGACCGGATCATATGCCCCCTAGCTTGTTATAGTGACTGGCAGAGTCACTTTAATGAGCTATAACACTGTTATGTTTAGCTTTTATAGGCATGGGTTTAGGCGGTGTTTGCTAGCTCAGGATTTTCGGACAAGTGTTTTCGTGCATTTAATGCTTTCATCATTACTTGCCACGCCTGTCATTAATGCGCCTCGAAACTGCGTTTTGCCGCTTCAATCTCTCACTGCCACGTATGCCCTCGTAACGATTGCCATTCTAATGATGGGACATAAATGCGTGGGATGGCAGTTGAATACGTTTTCGAGGTTATTACCATGGGCCTTGGATTTTGAAAATACGGCCCAAAAAATGCCTGTCTTGAGATTCATCCCACGGCTGTAGTTGCGTTTCTGAGATTAGTGAGGCTTTACGTGTTTCCCCCCAAGCCATGCCTATAAATAGGTAAACTCTTAGGAGGGGAAACTTTTCGCTTCATCTTCTTCTCTGCGCTTTCGTATTAGAACTGCCTTTTGAACGTTGCTTTCTTGCGAGTCGTTTGTTGTTGCAGTTCTTCAGTTCTTCAGAAACTTAAGGTAACTTTCTTCTTTCTCTGTTTTCTGTTTTTATTCTCATTGGGTTGGTTCTGTTTTCTTTATATGTGCGTTTGTTGAAGCGAGGATGAGAGGAAAAAAATCAGAGTCATGCTCTAGGGTTTCTGTCCGTCCCATGTTTTCAGATATTGAGAGTGAAGATGAGGCTTTCTATACTGGGAGGGATTCGACGTTTTACAGCAGCGTGGAGTATTTTAGTAATGCTGTACATTCGTTTGTATCAGGAGGTATTTCCCACACACAAGTGATAACGATGGCAGAATGTCAGAATGTTGTGTTGCATGGATTGGACTGGAAAAAGACGCTTGAGACTGACCCCTATTATTGGGTTGAGGAAGATGTTAAATATGCTTCCTCTCGTCATGCAACAACGAGTGGAGGGGTGATGGAGTTGTCTGTGCCAATTTAGAAGGATGAACGGTATGAAAAGATGTTCATCATTCGTTCGCCCAAGACGTTCGAACGTATATGCCATCGTCCTCAAAATGAGCGTACCATATATATGTATGATATTTTATTTACCCAGTTGGGGGTGCGCTTTCCACTGAATAGATTCTAGATGGGCGTACTTAGATTCTTGGATTGCGCCCCTTCTCAGCTGCACCCTAATGGTTGGGGGATAGTTTGCAGCTTCGAGGTACTGGCTGAACATTCGGAGTTTACGCCCACTGTGGCGTTGTTCTTTGCCTTCTGCCGCATCATGAGGAGAGTGAGTGTGAAAAGTGGCGGCATGGGCTTTGTAACCTTTCGGGCGGAGCCGAAGATTTTAAATTTCAAGGCGTTTGCTGACTCCGCCAAGGAAGGCGGACTTCACTTTAGGATGAGCTTTGTGAAGGTTTCCGTTAGGAAGGACAAGCCCGTCTTCTGGCGGAATAAGGAGGGAATTGATAAATTCCCAGTAGCGTGGACGCATGAGCACTTCCTCCTGACTAAACAAGCGTATGAAGTGGAGGAGAGTGCTTTATCAGCTGCTTCTGTGGAAGTACTCCGGACGTTGAAGGAGTACAACTCCGTTAATAAGCTGATTCTGTGTCGAAGGCTGCTTGGGCGGGATGCTCAGGGATACTTAAGTAATATTTTATCATTATCAATTCCCATGTTGATTGAATATTACTTCTATTTTTTCCTGCATCTTCTAACCGTATTCATATATGTTATTTTGCAGGAGAGATCGCCGAATTCCCTGGGATGGATCGCATCAAGCAGATTCGCATGAGTCGCAAGGAAATTGACGCAGAGAACAACGTGTAGCCTAGGAGGAATTTGGCTGCTGCTCTGACAAAGACTCTTCCTTTCCCTGCATCCACTAATATAGTGACTTTGGAGGGTGGTGCGGGGTCCTCAACAGTTGATGTTGAAAGGCGTTCTAAAAAACGCTAAGAACCAGAAGCTGTTGAGGTAGAGGAAGAGGAAGTGGATCCCCAACCCTTGCTAAAGAGGAAGACTAAGGGCAAGGAGAAGGTTGAGGAAGTGGCAGGGGCATCATCTGATGCTCCTATTGATGTGGAAGAGATTCCAGAGACACCAGCTGTGGATGTCAATGCTGAAGTGGGCGGTATGGAGGGAGTTCCAGAAGAAGATGTTGTGGGGGAGGAGATGGAGGGAATTCAAGCTTCTCCAGTCCGTCAAGCTGAGAGTCCCGCCCTGGACTTGGCTACTCGAGGGACACCAGTTTTCCTTATTGATGTTCCAGGGGAGTCATCCAGGCGATCCGTCTCTTTGCCTCTGGCGGGGTCTCGACTGAATCCCTTTTTGTATTTTACAAATATGGGATCCCGCCAGTCGGAGAGGCGTGATCCGGATTTCATCCTCCGCCCCGACATTGACTTCGAAGAGATTCCAGACGCTACTGCAGCTGCAAGGTGGCACCTCGCAGAAATTGATGGTTTCCTTGCCTCTGTGCCACGCATCGCTGAAGTTGCTGCAGAAGCCGCCATGTTTCAAGAATCGATTCATGAATCTATGGAAAAGATACGCAGCTTGGAGCACGACAACGAACAGCTGTCGGAGGTGATCAAGGCCAAAGATAAACACCTTGACACCACCGACTCTGATATAAAGAAGCTTGAGGAGGAGCTGGCTCGAGTGAGAGCTGATAAAGTCTTGCTGGAAAAGCAAGTTTCTGGCTTGAAGGAGCAGAATGTAAAACTGGGCGAAGAGGTGGGCGGACTATCCCAGGTGAAGGCTGATAATGTTCTGCTGAAACAACAAATTTTATATCTGAATCAGCAGAACAAAGAACTGGGCGAAGGTGTGAGCGAACTTCAGCAGAGGTTGGTTTCCTTTGAAATAAATATGACCGTTGCTGAAGACGCCTGGGCGGCGGAGTTGGACCAAACAGCCACTGCATACAGTAACCTCGAAAAACAGGTTCAAGAGCTGCAAGTTGAAAAAGCCACTTCAGATGCTACCAGTAAGAGGCTTGATAAGGAGTTACAATCTGCCTTGGATGCGGCTAAGGCGGAAATTGATGATGCTTTCAGCATGGCTGTTTATCGCAACCCAGGCGTTGCTCTGAACACTGCAGGCATTCATCCTTACTATGAATTCATCAATGGCGAACTGATGGTGCCTATTCAGGGGGGTCATGTTCCTGCGCCCAATGTAGAGTATGTCCTGGCGGACTTGCCCCCCTCGCAAAGTTTATCCAAGCCCGGTGAAAGTCAACCCAGCTCTGCGCAACAAGAGGGGGTGCCATCCGAGCCTTGAAGACTAGCTCCGGAGTCCGTTTGCAAGTTTTGTTTTTCTTTGAATTTTAATGATATTGCCTTGTTCCAGGATAGGCTCTGGATCTTTATCAACTTTTGACAATATTCAATAAAATATATTCTTTATAAATCTATACTTGTTCATATAAACAATGTCTGAGTCCGTCGAATTTGTGCCTTGTAAAACGATATTAAGAAGGCAAAGTAATCATTTGAGGACTTAATGAAATATGACTAAGTATAATGAGGCGGAATAACCCCTTTAGGAATTTGGTGAAGTAAAATTCATCAATGAGGCGGGATAGCTTCTAAGGAATTTCAATGAAGTAAATTCAGTAATGAGGCGGAGTAGCCTCTTGAGAATTTCATTGAAGTAAATTCAATAATGAGGCGTAGTAGCCTCTTAGGAATTTCAATGAAGTAAATTCTGTAAGGAGGCGGAGTAGCCTCTTAAGAATTTCATTGAAGTGAATTCTGTAAGGAGGCGGAGTAACCTCTTAAGAATTTCAATGAAGTAAATTCAATAATGAGGCGTAGTATCCTCTTAGGAATTTCATTGAAGTGAATTCTGTAAGGAGGCGGAGTAGCCTCTTAAGAATTTCAATGAAGTAAATTCAATAATGAGGCGTAGTAGCCTCTTAGGAATTTCATTGAAGTGAATTCTGTAAGGAGGCGGAGTAGCCTCTTAAGAATTTCAATGAAGTAAATTCAATAATGAGGCGTAGTAGCCTCTTAGGAATTTCATTGAAGTGAATTCTGTAAGGAGGTGGAGTAGCCTCTTAAGAATTTTAATGAAGTATAATTCCGTAAGAAGGCGGAGTAGCCTCTTAGGAATTTCAATAAAGTATAATTCCGTAAGGAGGCGGAGTAGCCTCTTAGGAATTTCGATGGAGTATAATTCCGTAAGGAGGCGGAGTAGCCTCTTAGGAATTTCAATGAAGTTTAATTCCGTAAGGAGACGGAGTAGCCTCTTAGGAATTTCAATAAAGTATAATTCCGTAAGGAGGCGGAGTAGCCTCTTAGGAATTTCAATGAAGTATAATTCCGTAAGGAGGCGGAGTAGCCTCTTAGGAATTTCAATGAAGCACAATTTTAACAAGTGTTGAACTTACTTGAACTTGTTGACAGTGCTTGAGTTTATTGATTATGTACTTCGTAAAATATTGGTAGTTAGGCGGAGCCAAGTTTTGGATGGAGTGTTCATCCTTTTGAATTTGGACTGGAGTGTATCTCCTGATCACGTGACAATTGTTGAATCCAGGGTTGGTATGATGCAGTGTATAGCTGTGACACCAATCCTTTCCGCAGGAAATTTGCTGGACTTTGGGATCGGTATGGTGCAGTATATAGCTGTGACACCCACTCTTTCCACAAGAAGCCTGCAGTACCTTGGGGTCAAAATGGTGCAGCATATAGCTGTGACACCGATTCCTTCCACAGGCGGCCTGCAGGACCTTGGGGTCGGTATGGTGCAGCATATAGCTGTGACACCAATCCTTTCCCCCCAAGGAGTTTTTTGGACCTTAGGGTCGGTATGGTGCAGCATATAGCTGTGACACCAATCCTTTCCCCCCAAGGAGTTTTTTGTTGACTCCGTTTGTGAAGCTGTGTTGCATTTTGGTTGATCTTTATGGAAAAGAGTTATGCATCTATGCTTCAATTGTTGGAGCCGTTGTCTTATCTGCATGGGAACAAGTTCTGCCATGGATAATCAATTCAAAGTTAGAGTGAAGATTGAATGTAGGAAGGCATTTCATTAATAATGGAACTACATAAAGGGCTGAGTTGGGGTATGTCTCTTCGAAACCTTCTCAAGGAAAGTATATCTAGGAAGAACCTTGAGTTAGGAGGAAAAGATCATACCATATTACCCAACTAGCTGTAATATATGCGTAAATTTAAAATGTTCCATTTATTCCTGACCGGAGTGCCATCTAAGTTTTCTAGGCGGTATGTGCCTTTGCCCAGAATTTCGACGACTCGGTATGGACCTTCCCATGTTGGTGCCAATTTGCCTTGGTGTGCAAATTTATTATCGATATTGGCCCTTCTCAAGACCAAATCTCCTTCTTTGAAACGGCGTTCAGAAACACGTATGTTATACCGTTTGGCGGCCTTTGCTTTAACAGCTTGGTCCCTTACAAAGGCTTCCTCTCTCAACTCCGCCAAGACCTCGAGTTCATGGGCGAGGTTCTGTTGATTGGCTTCTTCGTTGAAATGGAGGACTCGAGCTGATGGGGCTGCCAATTCAATGGGAATAACAACTTCGACTCCATATGTCAGCCGATATGGAGATTCATTTGTGGTGGAGTGAGGGGTTGTTCTATATGCCCATAGAACGTGGCACAATTGATTTGCCCAATCTCCCTTTACTTCACCAAGGCGTTTCTTAAGGCCTTTCAAGATTTCTCTGTTGGCAACTTCAGCTTGGCCATTGGTTTGAGGGTGTTCCACAGAAGAGAAAATCTGCGTAATGCTGAGATTTTCCAGGAGTTTAGTGAACTTACGATCTGTGAATTGGGTGCCATTATCAGTGATTATGCGTCTAGGGACTCTGAAACGTGCAATGATATTTTCATATACGAATCTTCGAGTCTTGGCTGACGTTATGTGCACCACTGCTTCTGCCTCAATCCATTTGGTGAAGTAATCAACACCAACTATTAAGTATTTGATACCGCCGGGCGCGGTTGGGAATGGACCCAAGATATCCATGCCCCATTGATAGAAAGGCCAAGGCGTTATTGATGATGACATTTCCTCTGTTGGAGTGTGATGAAGATTTGCGAATCGTTGACATTGATCGCATTTTTGAACATATGAGGCGGAGTCATACTTCAGAGTGGGCCACCAATACCCCGCCCTGAGTATTTTTCTCATTAGACTCCGTGCCCCTGGATGGTGTCCACACTGCCCTTCATGGACTTCTTCCAAAATAGCTTGCACCTCATTTTCGTTTATACAAATTAAGTAAGGAACAGAAATTCCTCGGCGGTATAACTGTCCGTCTAGGAGTGTATAATAAGGTGCTTCTTTCTTTAGTTTCTTTCGCTCAAGATCATCTGTGGGTAATTGTCCATTAACAAGATAACGAACTATTGGTGCTACCCAGGAACTGTCATCAAAGGAGCAGCTTTTAATTATATGTACTGAGAAAGGAAAGGAAATGCTTGGCTCCGCCAAGGTACTCTGTACATCCGTAGTTGTGCATCCTGCCTTCTTTGTGCTGGCTAACCTGGAGAGGATATTAGCACGTGTATTTTCTTCATGGGGTACATGCTTGAAAGTAACTTTACTGAAGCGCTGTTTTAACTCATTGACACAGTCTAGATATTGTTGCAGCAGAGGTTCTTTGGCCTGATACTCACCAAGAATTTGTGAGATGACCAATTGAGAATCACTGCATAGGGTAACAGTTTTGGCCCCAATATCTTGTGCTGCTCTGAGTCCGGCCAAGCAGGCTTCATACTCCGCCTAATTGTTAGACGTAGTGAAGGTAAAGTGCAACGAAATTTCAAGATGTACCCTGTCATCACTTTCTATAACAATTCCTGCTCCACATCCTTTGTTATTTGAAGATCCATCAACGTATATTGTCCAATGTGAATGATCTGCATCTGGGCTAGAGCCTGTTAATTCAACTACGAAATCTGCTAGGACCTGTGCCTTGATAGCAGTTCTTGGTTCGTAGGATATGTCGAATTCAGAGAGTTCTATGGCCCTTTGATCATCCTTCCAGCCAGGTCTGGTTTGAATAGTATAGTATGAAGTGGCAAGTCTGTGCGAATCAGGATGGGATGGGCATGGAAATATGGTCTTAGGCGTCGTGAGGCCCAAACAACTGCAAGTGCTGCCTTTTCAATCTTCTGATAACGGCATTCTGCACCATGCAGTGTTTTACCAGTGAAGTACACCGGTCGTTGGCCTTCAACTGTCTCCTTGACCAGAGCCACTGCCAGCGCTTCATCTGAAACAGACAAATAAATAATGAGTTGCTCACCTGGGCTTGGTTTTACCAGGATTGGAGGGTTGGCCAAGACATTTTTCAAGCTTTGGAAGGCCGCCTCTTGCTCTGGGCCCCAACTGAATTTCTTGTCCTTCTTCAGCATTTTGTACAAGGGAAGAGAGCGATGAGCCATTTTTGGCATGAATCGTGCTAGAGCAGCGATTTTGCCGTTGAGGGATTGTACCTCTTTTAGTGTTTTGGGGCTCTGCAACTCCTGGATAATGTGACATTTATCAGGATTAGCCTCTATGCCTCTTTGTGTTAACATGAAACCCAAAAATCTGCCTCCTGGTACAGCAAATGTACATTTTAATGGGTTGAGTCTCATGTTGTATTGCTGTAGGCGTTGAAAAATGAGGCGTAGGTCTTCAACATGGTTTCCTCCCTCCGGGGTTTTGGCTATAATATCATCAATATAAACCTCTACCAGCTTTGTGTGCATACCCTCAAAACCTTTGTTGATCATGCGCTGGTAGGTTGCCCCGGCGTTCTTTAGCCCAAATGGCATGACGTTGTAGCAAAAGACCCCTTTGTCATTAACAAATACTGTCTTCTCTTAATCATCCTCACACATTGGAATTTGGTTGTAACCGGAGTAAGCATCCATAAAAGATAGATATTTGTATCCTGAAGAATCGTCAACCAATCTGTCAATGTTGGGGAGAGAGTATGGATCCTTGGGACAACATTTATTCAAGTCAACGTAGTCTATGCACATACACCACTTGCCATTGGCTTTCTGTACCATAACCACGTTGGACAGCCAGGAGGAGTAACGGAGTTCATTGATGAACCCCGCCTTGAGGAGCTCCTCCGTTTGTTCACAAGCAGCTTTTTGCTTAGCAGGACCCATACGTCGTTTCTTTTGTGCCACTGGCCTAGTTTCAGGATACACCGCCAGGCGGTGGCAACAAAAGTTAGGATCCATGCCAGGCATGTCTGCAGCGGTCTAAGCAAAAATCTCTTTGTACTCAAGGAGAAGTGCAATTAGTCTTGCTTCCATGTTAGCCTCCAGTTTGTCATTGACGTTTGTTATTTGTTCCGGGGTGCTGCCTAAAACAATAGACTTGGAACCACCATCAGGAGTTGGTTTCAAAGGGTTCAGTGGGTCTACAGAAGACTCTGCCCTGGGGTCAAGATCGACCAAATTGACGGATGCCGCCGCACTGCTTCCTTCGTTCAATTTTCTTTTCTTAGACATGGTTTCAAGCTTCACCATGTTAAGACTCAAATTGTAACAATAACGAGCCATTTCCTGGTCACCCCTTACAGATGAGACTTGATTATCCTTATCAATGAACTTGATTAACAAGTGGGGGGTTGAAACGATGGCTTCCATGGCATTCAGGGTAGGCCGCCCAATGATGCCATTGTATGGGGATTTAACATCAATGACAAGAATCCTGGATTTCACAGTCCTTACTCCAGGTTCACCATCAAAAGTAATCCTTGTGTCCAAATAGCCTTTAGTGGGCTGTTTGGCGCCATTAAAGGCTGTAAGGTCCTGTGTATAAGGCTGCAAATCAGCATCAGTTAGCCCCATGCGTTTAAAACAGTCATAAAAGATAATGTCGCAGGAACTTCCCTGATCAATTAGGATGCGTTTTACATCCATATTAGCGATTACCGCAATAATCACTACTGCATTATCTCCCTCAGGAATAGTAGGGCCAAAATCATCAGGAATAATCACTACGATATTCTTTGCTCTTACCCTGCACAGACAAAATCATATGATGATGATTTTTCCTTGCGGTGTTTGAGGGTCCGCCCCCAGCGAAGCCTCCAGCAATCATATCTACAACCTGCCTCTTGCCCCGTGATCTGGGTTCAGGGCTTGGTTCCCTTTGGGCGGACTCCAGAACAACGCCTTTTTGTTTTTCTGTTGCCGCCGTACGTTTTGGCTCTCGAGTATTATCAGGATCCGGAGAACGATGACGATGTCATTTTTCAAACTTTTCTGGCTCATCATGAGACTTACCCTTAAACAAATAGTGTTTCAGTTTGCCTTCACGAATAAGCACCTCAATGGTGTTTTTGAGTTTCTTACACTCCTCCGTGGTATGGCCAACTGACTCGTGGAAGTCACAATATTTCTTTGGGTTTCCACCGCGCCTGATTGGAGGTGGACGTTGGATCCCATAAACGTTGAGGGTAGTCCATCCTATTTCACGCAAGATTTGTTCATATGACGTGTTCAGGGGTGCATAATGAGAAAAATTGAACACTCGTCTATCTTGCTGTTTGAAGGGTTGGTTCCCTACTTTGTCTTTTTGGTGGAACTTGTCATTCTTGGATGTTTTTTCCTTGTCTTTGTCATGATGTGGAGCTGCAGTGGGTGGTTTACTGCGAGATGCAGTGGCTTCCAGGTGCATCTCAATACCCACATACTTGGACGCCTTCCTGCGAAATTCCTCCATCGTGGATGGAGGTCCCTTTGCTAATGACAGAGCAAAAGGTGATTTTGGCTGCATAGCCTCGATGAGGATATGCAACTGGATTGCTTCTGTCAGATCAGGAACCATGGCTGCCTCTTTTTAAAATCTCTTAAGGAAATCCTTCAGAGATTCTTTGTCACCTTGCTTGATCTGAGCCAAGGTATGAGAGGTTCTAGGCGCATCCCTAGAAATCATGAAGTGGCTGCCAAAAGCTGTGGCCAAGTCCTCCCATGAATCAATGGAACCTGAAGGTAAGCTCTTGAACCAACTAAGAGCTTCACCTGTGAGGGTCCTGGGGAACATTCTGCACATGACATCCTCTTCTGCTCCTAAGAACATAGCCTCGTAGATGTAAGCATCTAAATGCTTAGAAGGATCTGTTTCCCCAGTGTATTTTCCTATAGAAATGGGCTGCATAGTTTGCAAATGTCTGGGTACATGTGCATTCATGAGCCTTTTAGAAAATGGGATACTCATCTTGTATCCCGAGGGGGGTGCGTTTGAACCTGCTCTCCTTCCTTCTTGATGTTGAGCATTTGCCAGTGGGAGGCTTCGTTGCTCTTCCATGTAAGTAGGGATGCGAGAGTAGTTAGGAGTACTTGATTCCTCCTGTACGTGTAATTCATGGTGTGGCTGTCTTGCAGGGCCAGCTTTCTCGTGCATGGGGTTCGCCTTTTCACGACGAAGCTCTGCGATTTCTTCTCTCAGCATTCGAATCATATGATCTCTCGGATCTGGAGAGTCAACATGCGTTGCTTTTTTATGGGCCTCGTTGTCGAAGTTGAGACGTCTAGGATTGCGTGGAGGAGAATCCTCATTCTGCACTTCTGGTCCTGGTCTCTCCATGAATGATGAGTGTGATGGAAATTGATCAAAGATTGTGGGACTACCAAATTTACAGGTCCCACTGGGCGTGCCAATGAACTGTTCTTTACAGGGGGTGTAAAAGTATGGTTGATGAACAATTCAAAATGTACATGTAATGTAAATCTGGTACAAGGAGATATTTATAAATGTGCAAGTACGGAGTATCCTTGTATACTGGGGTGGAATATAATGCACTCTGGGCGGTGTGACAGTCTGCCTGAAGTAACCTTCTTTGCCTTCACCCAATTGGTGGTGGTACCTGCAATTATTCTCCGACGCTCAAGTCAGTATTCTGAAATACTGTAAGACTTAGAAAGCAAATCTGAGAGAATTATGCAAGTAAAAGTGTAAGGTTCAGAGTTGAGGGGGAGTCCCTCTATACCTTTTTGTTGAGGTTTATATACCTGTTACTGATGCTCCATTATTGGTAGGACCCGTTCCTTGTTTTCTGGCATAATGCAAGAAAGGTAGTGGGTCCCTGTGTCGTTCACGAGCACCATCGCTGTAGTGGGTATTTCTACTTACTTGGAAAGCGTTAATGCCTTATTATTTTATTCATTGTTCCCTTTTATGCGTGACAGCGTGATTCCCATTTTCAACCTCTCAAGACAGAGTCAATCTCGTGCCGGGGTTATAAGTATGGGCTCGCTACGTAAAATAGGAAATTCAATATTTCGTCTATGGCTTGGCGGAGTAGTATGCATTGGCGGAGTTGCATGCCTTGGCGGAGTAACGTGCCCTGGCGGTATGTACTCTGTATAAAAGTAATTATAAGGTATTTGAGACGTACTTCTCCTGTTCAAAATGTTGATCTAGCAAAGCATTAAAACCCTGCTCTTGGGGACCGGTGTTGGGACCGGATCACTATCACTAAAGAAAATTCTTCCTCACCCAATTGTTTTGAATGTGGTAAGGAAGGGCACTTCAAAGCAGACTGCCCAAATCTTAAGAAGAAGGTCAAAGAGAAAAGAGGAAGAAGGAGAGCATATATATCATGGGATCAAAACGAGATAAGCAGCTCAGATGACTCGGAAAATGAAGAAGCAAACCTTTGCCTCATGGCCAACCACCAAGAAGAAGATCATGAGGTAAACTTCCATGACTTAGATAAGGATGAATTACTTGATGCTCTAGAGGAATTGTATGATAAATTTACAAAAGTCTCTAATAGACTTAAGGTGTCTAGAAAAACTAGTGACACTCTAGAGATGCACCTTATGGAGGTTTACAAAGAGAATGAATGCTTAAAGGAAGAATTGGAAAATGCTCAAACATGCTCCAAAAGTAAACCTTTTGATTTTGCTAAGAAATGTGTTGATCTAGAAAATAAAGTCCTAGATCTAAACAAAACCTTAGAGAGGTTTACAAATGGTAGAGACAATCTGAATGTACTACTTGGAAATCAAAGATGCATGTTTGACAAAACTGGTTTAGGGTACAATTCTGTTAAAAAGGAAAAGCATTATAAAAACTTCTTTGTACCTCCTATGAGATCATCTTCGCCCTTTATGAAATGCAACCATCGTGGATTCAAAGGTCATAACTCTTTAAATTACAATATTAGAAAATTAGGGCCAAAGGTTATAAGAAAGGTGTTGGTTCCCAAAGGGACATTACCACAAGCTAACCTTAAAGGACCCAACATAAAATGAGTACCTAGTTCTCTAAACTGATTTTGTTTTGTAGGTATGCTTCAAGGCAAGCAACATCCATTGGTATTTGGATAGTGGGTGTTCAAAGCATATGACGGGAGACATAAGGAAGTTTACATCATTCACTCCCAAAAGAAAAGGAAGTGTCACCTATGGAGACAACACCAAAGGAAGGATTCTAGGCATTGGAAACATTGGTAAGAATTCTTCTACCTCTATTAGTGATGTGTTGTATGTTGAAGGTCTTAAACACAACTTACTTAGCATTAGTCAATTATGTGACAAAGGATATAGAGTTTTGTTTGAATTAAATTGTTGCATAATTGAGCATAAGATTAATAAGGAAGTTAAGTTTGTAGGTCAAAGAATTGATAATATTTACATGATTAATATGGATAGTTTGTCTTCAAATGATGTGCAATGTTTCATGACTAGAGAGGATGAAACATGGCTATGGCATCGAAGAATAGCTCATATACATGTAGACCATTTGAGTAAACTTGTTTCTAAAGAACTAGTGATTGGTTTACCAAAGCTTAAATTTGAAAATAAATTTTGTGATGCGTGTCAAAAGGGAAAACAAGTAAAGGCATCATTTCAATCTAAAAATATTGTTTCCACCCAAAAGCCTTTACAACTTTTGCACAAGGATCTATTTGGACCTTCCAAAATCAAAAGCTTTGGTGGTAATTACTATGGTCTAGTAATTGTAGATGAATACTCTAGATACACATGGACCTTGTTTCTTGCTCATAAGAATGAAGCATATCACGCATTTAAGAAACTTGCTAAGATTATCCAAAATGAGCAAAATTCAAAAATTACATCCATTAGAACTGATCATGGGGGAGAATTCGAAAATCAATCTTTTGAAAAGTTTTGCAAAAAACATGGCATTAATCACAACTTTTCAGCTCCTAGAACTCCACAACAAAATGGAGTAGTAGAAAGGAAAAATAGATCGTTGGTGGAGCTTGCTAGAACCATGTTAAATGAAAACAATATTGCAAAACATTTTTGGGTCGACGCGGTAAATACCGCTTGTCATGTTATGAATAGATGCCTAATAAGGCCTATTCTAAAGAAAACCCCCTATGAACTTTACAAGGGTAGAAAACCCAACATTTCATACTTTCATATATTTGGATGTAAATGTTTTGTGCTCAATAATGGAAAAGATAATCTAGGAAAGTTTGATGCTAAAGCTGATGAAGCAATCTTCCTAGGATACTCACAGTCTAGTAAATCTTATCGAATTTTCAACAAACGCACCAATACCATTGAAGAATCTATTCATGTTAAATTTGATAAAAATAGCCATAACCCTCCGAGAAAGGAAGATGTTGATGATCTTGTAGGTGCACTTCAAGAAATACGCTTGAATGAAGAGGAGGAAATCAACAAGAAAGAAGAAACAACACAAAATGAGGAACCACATCAATGGATCACATTGAAGGATCACCCATTAGACAAAGTCATAGGAGAAATGACTAAAGGTGTAAGTACTCGAAATGCTATTAGAAATACTTGTAATCACCTAGCGTTTGTATCACAAATAGAACCTAAAAACATTGATGAAGCTATTATTGATGAACATTGGATGTTGGCCATGCAAGAAGAATTAAATCAATTTGAAAGAAATGAAGTTTGGGAATTAGTGCCAAGACCCAATGATCACCAAATAATAGGAACAAAATGGGTTTTTAGAAATAAGCTAGATGAGAATGGCATAATAACAAGAAACAAAGCTAGATTAGTTGCTAAAAGATATAATCAAGAAGAAGGGATAGACTATGAAGAAACGTATGCTCCTGTAGCTAGATTAGAAGCCATAAGATTACTATTAGCTTTTGCTTGTTGTATGGATTTTAAGCTTTATCAAATGGATATCAAAAGCGCTTTTCTAAATGGCTATATTCAAGAAGAAGTCTATATAGATCAACCTCCCGGTTTTGAAAATCACAAATTTCCAAACCATGTTTTTAAATTGAGAAAAGCTTTATATGGTTTGAAAAAAGCTCCAAGAGCTTGGTATAAAAGACTTAGCAAATTTCTTTTAGAAAATAATTTTGAAAGAGGTAAGGTTGACACTACACTTTTTATAAAACATAAAAACAATGACATTCTTTTGGTACAAGTTTATGTTGATGACATAATATTTGGTGCTACTAATGAAATTCTTTGTCAAGAGTTTGCCAAGATCATGCAAGATGAATTTGAAATGTCCATGATGGGAGAACTCACCTTCTTCCTTGGATTACAAATCAAATAAACTAATGAGGGCACGTTCATTAGTCAAACAAAATATTGCAAAGAACTACTCAAAAGGTTTGAAATGGACAAAGCAAACGAAATAGCTACACCCATGAGTACATCTTGCTACTTAGACAAAGATGAGAAGGGTAAGGATGTTGAAATAACTAAATACCGAGGTATGATTGGTTCCTTACTTTACTTAACAGCTAGTAGGCCTGATATTATGTTTGCTGTATGCATGTGTGCTAGATATCAAGCATGTCCTAAAGAATCACACCTTACTGCAGTAAAAAGGATAATGAAATATCTTGTTGGGACTCAAAATGTTGGTTTATGGTACCCCAAAGGGGCCGAATGCACCTTAGTTAGATACTCTGATTCAGATTTTGCAGGATGTAAACTTGACAGGAAAAGCACTAATGGAACATGTCACTTGCTTGGCAGTTCTCTTGTTTCTTGGCATAGCAAAAAACAAGTGAGTGTTGCACTATCAACAGCTGAGGCAGAATATGTTGCAGCTGGTAGTTGTTGTGCTCAAATCCTTTGGTTGAGACAACAACTTCTAGACTTTGGAGTTATATTAGACCATGTGCCTCTTAAGTGTGATAATACTAGTGCTATCAATATCTCAAAGAATCCTGTTATGCATTCTAGAACCAAACATATTGAGATTTGACATCATTTCATTAGAGACCATGTATTAAAGGGTGATTGTGTACTTGAGCATGTTGAAACCTCTAGGCAACTAGCAGATATCTTCACCAAACCTTTAGCTAGGGAGCAATTCATCCGCATTAGAAGAGAATTGGGAATTCTTGACATGATCAATTGTGTTTGAATGATGAAGTATTTTGATAAAAACATTGTTGTATAGCATGTTTATATGAGTTGGTTATTATCTGTGGTATGATTCATTGAAATTGCAACCTTCTTGTGTGAAAACTGCATAAATTATGAATTTTTGAACCATATAATCGATTACATACAGCTTCTTAATCGATTAATAAGCCTCTGTTTCGTTGATAATTGATTACTCATTGACATCTAATCGATTGGAAAGCTTCTGTTTTATGCATAATCGATTACCTCTTGATCAATAATCGATTACAAAGCCTCTGTTTCAGGTCCAAAATGTTTCATCTTTCTAATCGATTACTAGACTCTCTTAATCAATTAGGACATCTCTGTTTCTTCACTAATCGATTACTCAACTTCCATAATCGATTACCCACTGTGCGAAACAATTCAAATTCCCCAGAAACAGTGAGCTAATCGATTACCTAATCCTAGTAATCGATTAGCATCGGAACTGCAACAGTCAAACGTGGGTTCCCGAGGTCTGCTCGACTTCCCCCTCATTTAACTCACCTCACTTCTTTCTAAACCTATTTTTTCTCTATAAATACACCCCTCTTCACCCTCTCATCTCACACTACCTCCTTCCTCTTCAAATCTCTCAAAGCTCTCAAGAACTCTCTCCTTCTCTTCATCTTTTTTCTACATTCCTTCTCCCTCACCATGTCTTCCTCCCGTACAGTCAAGAGAACTAGGTCCTCCATGGCCCAAGCCAACAACCCCCTAGACTTCTCTATGTTCTTCTCTTCTCCTAGAGACCTTCAACACTTCATTAACAATTTCTCTGAGAAAGACATCATGACCCCCCACTACACCATTGCTGAAACATTTGAGAACCATAGCCTCACCTTTACCCAATGCCTCTACCACTACAACCTTTTTCCCTTCCTCACCCTTAAGGAAGAGCTATACTATCCTGAACTCATCCGAGTTTTCTACTGCAACCTCAAACTTGTCAATGGGGTGGTAGAATCAAAGGTCAAAAATGTGACCATCAAGCTCACCAACGCCCAGTTTTCAGAAATCTCTCTGCTGCCCCTTAACGATGCAGAATTTGACGGAGAAGACCCTGAAGATGAATGGGGCTTCAATGCTCTCACTGCCCGTCAATCCTTATGGAAGGCTGATCGCCCAAGGAGCAACCATAAGCTGGTGGGACATTTGACCATGAATAACCACCTCCTACACTTTTTCTTGGTCAAGATGTTGGTTCCCCGTGGTGGGAACTATGCTCTGGTGGAAGAGGATGATGTCCTCTTGATGTGGGCTATGCTAAACCACAAAGAGATAAATTGGGTTCAACTGGTCAAGTTCCATATGCGCCACGCAAAAGACCAACAAAAGCTTCCATACGCCATTCTACTCACCAAAATATTCAAACACTGTGGGGTAGACTTGGCTGGAGAACTATCGGAGAAGGTGCCTCCACAAGCCTGCATTGGCACTCATCACCTCACCAAGATGGGTCTTGTTTTTCTAAACGGAGCATGGTATTCAAGGATGGAAGGCTATCATGCCAACATTCCCTATGAAGATCCTGCTGATGAGCCAGCCCCTCCCCCTCCTGCACCTCAAGCTTCATCATCTGCCCCTGCTGACCCATTTGCATCTCTCTACGCTCACCTTGACCACCGCTTCGACCGTATTGAAAACTCTCTTTCAAGAGTTTTCCATGACTGAGCAGCAGCATTTTAAGATGATGCAACAGCGTTATGAGGAGCTGTCACATCAAATCTCTGAGCTTAGATTTTTCAACCCGGATAACTAGATCCGTTTTTATGCTTTGATCATTGTGCTTTCTATTTTTATGCATCAGTTTTAATCATTTCCTTAATGTACTTTCCCTTTAGTTATTCTGAATAAAATTTGTCTTTCTTCATATGACTTTAATTGCTTTATTGTTTTTGATGATTCCAAAGGGGGAGAAGCAATAGTTTGTTCATCTATTTTGACTGCTAAAACAAATGCTTAATTATCTGGTATTATCTCCAAAGGCATATATTCTTAAAGATAGGGGGAGATTTAGTTGTTTAAAGAGATAATGTTGTAAGGGATAACACTTAAGAGATAACTTGTAATCTAATTAGATGATTCATTTAAAGGATAAGGCAGACTCTAAAAATCTGATTAAGAGATAAGATATTATGCAAAATTCAAATGTTTTTGCATAAATAAAATTAGAGATAAAGATTGTTGTTTAAACTAACAATCCTCAAGAGATGAACATTGTTGTCATCATCAAAAAGGGGGAGAATGTGTTTTGAATGTGATTACAGGTTCAAGGATTTTGATAATGACAAAGCACTCTTGAAGAATTCCTTGCAAAAACAAAGATATGGAATCAGACCCAGAAAAACTACGCAGCTAATCGATTAGGGAGTCTCAGCTAATCGATTAGGCAGCTTCTGTTTTGGAACAACTGCATCAAGACAATAAGCTAATCGATTACAACATTTCAGACAATCGATTACAGAGCTACTGGAACTACAATAATCGATTACATACATAGTTTAATCGATTACCAAAACCAAAAATGGCATTAAAGGTATCAGGTATAAAAGCTAATCGATTAAGAGAATTCAGCTAATCGATTAGAAGGCTACTGGAATTTATCTAATCGATTACTAAGACTATATAATCGATTACGAAGCTGCGAAGCTAAATTAAATGCATCAGGTATCATTGCTAATCAATTACAAGGCAAAGTTCAATCGATTACCAAGCTTCTGACTTGAAGCTAATTGATTAGGCAATGGGAACTAATCGATTACATAGCGAACAGAGATGAAAAATTCAAAGTATAATTGATTACAGCTTGAGGCATAATCGATTACGATAATGGGAAAACACATATTAGTGGGAAACCAGCATATTTCTCCACCATTCCTTCAGACACCCACTACATGCAATGGCTAGGAAGACCAAGGCACTCACCAAGCTCTGAAATGACTCTATAAATGCAAGAGGAACTCAAGCACAAAATATACAACAAGAAGCTATCAATCTTTACTTACTCTTGTGCTTAGTAAGCCCTTATTCTTGTATTTTTTGAGATTTCATTTGCATATTCTCTCTTCTTGAGAGTTATAGATTTGAGAGAACCTTCACTTGCACATCTACTCTATTGAGAGAGTTACTTGCTTGTAAACACTACATCATAACACCAAAGTTCACTCTAGGTTGAGTGGTTACAAAGGTTGGGGTTCAACCTTTGGGATATTATGAGATTAATAGATTGGGTGGGGTTCCCTTATTCTTGTGAGGATTGGGTTCTTGAGTGTGGGACACTAGGAAGCCGCAATTGCTCAAAGTTGTATCTCTAGTCTACAATAGTGGAAATCCTCTAAGTGGGTTGCTTAGAGGCGAGACGTACACCGGATTGGTGGAACTCGTTAAATTGGTTTGCAAGCTCTTCTCCCTTACTCTTTTACTTTCATATACTGCGCTTAATTAGCTTGTGTTGATTGATTATGACTTGCATACTTGAACTTGTTTAAATTGGTAAATCTTGAATACTGCACACCAAGTGTTTGTTTAATTGTTTTAGCTATATTTACTTTTGTTTTGCATTGCATATTTCATTAAACTTGATTTCACTTGCATAATCTTGTAAATTTGTATACAAGAATCAAGTTCAAAGGAATTCCAACTAAAAGTTTGAAAAACTCAATTCACCCCCGCTCTTGAGTATTGAGGCCACTTGAATAACAAGTGGTATCAGAGCTTGACTCTTGGTAAAACAAGCTTAACAGCTTCAAGAGAACAAATGGCCTCACATTCTCTAAACCTTTTTCCTGAGGGTGGTGCTACAAATCGACCTCCCACTTTCAATGGGGAAGGTTATACCTTTTGGAAAGAGAGAATGAAAATCTTCATTCAATCAGTTGACTTAAGAGTGTGGAATGCCATTGAAAATGGTCCTTTTATACCTATGCATTTGATGATGATAAACAAGTTGAAAAACCTATGGATAATTGGACTAGTGAGGAAGAGAAGAAAGTAAAATATAATTACAAGGCTAAAAATCTAATTACTCTTGCACTAGGACCAGATGAATTTTTCCGAGTAATCACTTGTAAATCCGCCAAGGAAATGTGGGATACTCTTCAAGTAACCCATGAAGGTACAAATGATGTTAAAGACTCTAAAATTAGTACACTAACTAGTCAATATGAGTGCTTTAGATTAAACTCTCATGAATCAATTGTTGATATGCAAAAAAAGATTCACTCTCATCATCAATCAACTTATTACACTTGGAAAGACTTACACTAACAAAGAGCTCATTCATAAAGTGTTGAAAAGTCTTAACAGAGAATGGCAACCGCTAGTTACCGCCATCAAACAATCTCCTAGCATAAACGAAATGTCTCTTGCCACACTATTTGGTAAGTTGCAGGAACAGGAACAAGAGCTGAAAGAATTAAAGATGGCAGAAGAGGAAGAAAAATCTTCCAAGAAAAAGGGTCTCGCTCTCAAGGCCACTTCCATAAATGAAGAAGAATCCGGAAGTGAACTTGATGAAGAAGAAGAGTTTGGACTATTTGTGAAACGCTTCGGGAAATTCATGAAAGGCAAATGCTTCCAAAGAAGCTTTAAAAACCCAAGTAAGAAACATATCACTAAAGAAAATTCTTCC
Source organism: Clitoria ternatea (assembly GCA_037962975.1). Taxonomy (NCBI): domain Eukaryota; kingdom Viridiplantae; phylum Streptophyta; class Magnoliopsida; order Fabales; family Fabaceae; genus Clitoria; species Clitoria ternatea. The sequence goes on from CM075669.1 coordinate 189,002,560, forward strand.
TCACCCAATTGTTTTGAATGTGGTAAGGAAGGGCACTTCAAAGCGGACTGCCCAAATCTTAAGAAGAAGGTCAAAGAGAAAAGAGGAAGAAGGAGAGCATATATATCATGGGATCAAAACGAGATAAGCAGCTCAGATGACTCGGAAAATGAAGAAGCAAACCTTTGCCTCATGGCCAACCACCAAGAAGAAGATGATGAGGTAAACTTCCATGACTTAGATAAGGATGAATTACTTGATGCTCTAGAGGAATTGTATGATAAATTTACAAAAGTCTCTAATAGACTTAAGGTGTCTAGAAAAACTAGTGACACTCTAGAGATGCACCTTATGGAGGTTTGCAAAAAGAATGAATGCTTAAAGGAAGAATTGGAAAATGCTCAAACATGCTCCAAAAGTAAACCTTGTGATTTTGCTAAGAAATGTGTTGATCTAGAAAATAAAGTCCTAGATCTAAACAAAACCTTAGAGAGGTTTACAAATGGTAGAGACAATCTGAATGTACTACTTGGAAATAAAAGATGCATGTTTGACAAAACTGGTTTAGGGTATAATTCTGTTAAAAAGGAAAAGCATTACAAAAACTTCTTTGTACCTCCTATGAGATCATCTTCGCCCTTTATGAAATGCAACCATCGTGGATTCAAAGGTCATAACTCTTCAAATTGCAATATTAGAAAATTAGGGCCAAAGGTTATAAGAAAGGTGTTGGTTCCCAAAGGGACATTACCACAAGCTAACCTTAAAGGACCCAACATAAAATGGGTACCTAGTTCTCTAAACTGATTTTGTTTTGTAGGTATGCTTCAAGGCAAGCAACATCCATTGGTATTTGGATAGTGGGTGTTCAAAGCATATGACAGGAGACATAAGCAAGTTTACATCATTCACTCCCAAAAGAAAAGGAAGTGTCACCTATGGAGACAACACCAAAGGAAGGATTCTAGGCATTGGAAACATTGGTAAGAATTCTTCTACCTCTATTAGTGATGTGTTGTATGTTGAAGGTCTTAAACACAACTTACTTAGCATTAGTCAATTATGTGACAAAGGATATAGAGTTTTGTTTTAATCAAATTGTTGCATAATTGAGCATAAGATTAATAAGGAAGTTAAGTTTGTAGGTCAAAGAATTGATAATATTTACATGATTAATATGGATAGTTTGTCTTCAAATGATGTGCAATGTTTCATGACTAGAGAGGATGAAACATGGCTATGGCATCGAAGAATAGCTCATATACATGTAGACCATTTGAGTAAACATGTTTCTAAAGAACTAGTGATTAGTTTACTAAAGCTTAAATTTGAAAATAAATTTTGTGATGCGTGTTAAAAGGGAAAACAAGTAAAGGCATCCTTTCAATCTAAAAATATTGTTTCCACCCAAAAGCCTTTACAACTTTTGCACATGAATCTATTTGGACCTTCCAAAATCAAAAGCTTTGGTGGTAATTACTATGGTCTAGTAATTGTAGATGACTACTCTAGATACACATGGACCTTGTTTCTTGCTCATAAGAATGAAGCATATCACGCATTTAAGAAACTTGCTAAGATTATCCAAAATGAGCAAAATTCAAAAATTACATCCATTAGAACTGATCATGGGGGAGAATTCGAAAATCAATCTTTTGAAAAGTTTTGCGAAAAACATGGCATTAATCACAACTTTTCAGCTCCTAGAACTCCACAACAAAATAGAGTAGTAGAAAGGAAAAATAGATCGTTGGTGGAGCTTGCTAGAACCATGTTAAATGAAAACAATATTGCAAAACATTTTTGGGCCGACGCGGTAAATACCGCTTGTCATGTTATGAATAGATGCCTAATAAGGCCTATTCTAAAGAAAACCCCTTATGAACTTTACAAGTTTAGATAACCCAACATTTCATACTTTCATATATTTGGATGTAAATGTTTTGTGCTCAATAATGGAAAAGATAATCTAGGAAAGTTTGATGATAAAGCTGATGAAGCAATCTTCCTAGGATACTCACAGTCCAGTAAATCTTATCGAATTTTCAACAAACGCACCAATACCATTGAAGAATCTATTCATGTTAAATTTGATAAAAATAGCCATAACCCTCCGAGAAAGGAAGATGTTGATGATCTTGTAGGTGCACTTCAAGAAATACGCTTGAATGAAGAGGAGGAAATCAACAAGAAAGAAGAAACAACACAAAATGAGGAACCACATCAATGGATCACATTGAAGGATCACCCATTAGACAAAGTCATATGAGAAATGACTAAAGGTGTAAGTACTCGAAATGCTATTAGAAATACTTGTAATCACCTAGCGTTTGTATCACAAATAGAACCTAAAAACATTGATGAAGCTATTATTGATGAACATTGGATGTTGGCCATGCAAGAAGAATTAAATCAATTTGAAAGAAATGAAGTTTGGGAATTAGTGCCAAGACCCAATGATCACCAAATAATAGGAACAAAATGGGTTTTTAGAAATAAGCTAGATGAGAATGGCATAATAACAAGAAACAAAGCTAGATTAGTTGCTAAAGGATATAACCAAGAAGAAGGGATAGACTATGAAGAAACGTATGCTCCCGTAGCTAGATTAGAAGCCATAAGATTACTATTAGCTTTTGCTTGTTGTATGGATTTTAAGCTTTATCAAATGGATATCAAAAGCGCTTTTCTAAATGGCTATATTCAAGAAGAAGTCTATATAGATCAACCTCCCAGTTTTGAAAATCACAAATTTCCAAACCATGTTTTTAAATTGAGAAAAGCTTTATATGGTTTGAAAAAAGCTCCAAGAGCTTGGTATAAAAGACTTAGCAAATTTCTTTTAGAAAATAATTTTGAAAGAGGTAAGGTTGACACTACACTTTTTATAAAACGTAAAAACAATGATATTCTTTTGGTACAAGTTTATGTTGATGACATAATATTTGGTGCTACTAATGAAATTCTTTGTCAAGAGTTTGCCAAGATCATGCAAGATGAATTTGAAATGTCCATGATGGGAGAACACACCTTCTTCCTTGGATTACAAATCAAATAAACTAATGAGGGCACGTTCATTAGTCAAACAAAATATTGCAAAGAACTACTCAAAAGGTTTGAAATGGACAAAGCAAACGAAATAGCTACACCCATGAGTACATCTTGCTACTTAGACAAAGATGAGAAGGGTAAGGATGTTGAAATAACTAAATACCGAGGTATGATTGGTTCCTTACTTTACTTAACAGCTAGTAGGCCTGATATTATGTTTGCTGTATGCATGTGTGCTAGATATCAAGCATGTCCTAAAGAATCACACCTTACTGCAGTAAAAAGGATAATGAAATATCTTGTTGGGACTCAAAATGTTGGTTTATGGTACCCCAAAGGGGCCGAATGCACCTTAGTTAGATACTCTGATTCAGATTTTGCAGGATGTAAACTTGACAGGAAAAGCACTAGTGGAACATGTCACTTTCTTGGCAGTTCTCTTGTTTCTTGGCATAGCAAAAAACAAGTGAGTGTTGCACTATCAACAGCTGAGGCAGAATATGTTGCAGCTGGTAGTTGTTGTGCTCAAATCCTTTGGTTGAGACAACAACTTCTAGACTTTGGAGTTATATTAGACCATGTGCCTCTTAAGTGTGATAATACTAGTGCTATCAATATCTCAAAGAATCCTGTTATGCATTCTAGAACCAAACATATTGAGATTCAACATCATTTCATTAGAGACCATGTATTAAAGGGTGATTTTGTACTTGAGCATGTTGAAACCTCTAGGCAACTAGCAGATATCTTCACCAAACCTTTAGCTAGGGAGCAATTCATCCACATTAGAAGAGAATTGGGAATTCTTGACATGATCAATTGTGTTTGAATGATGAAGTATTTTGATAAAAACATTGTTGTATAGCATGTTTATATGAGTTGGTTATTATCTGTGGTATGATTCATTGAAATTGCAACCTTCCTATGTGAAAACTGCATAAATTATGAATTTTTAAACCATATAATCAATTACATACAGCTTCTTAATCGATTAATAAGCCTCTGTTTCGTTGATAATTGATTACTCATTGACATCTAATCGATTAGAAAGCTTCTGTTTTATGCATAATCGATTACCTCTTGATCAATAATCGATTACAAAGCCTCTGTTTCAGGTCCATAACGTTTCATCTTTCTAATCGATTACTAGACTCTCTTAATCAATTAGGACGTCTCTGTTTCTTCACTAATCGATTACTCAACTTCCATAATCGATTACCCACTGTGCGAAACAATTCAAATTCCCCAGAAACAGTGAGCTAATCAATTACTTAATCCTAGTAATCGATTAGCATCGGAACTGCAACAGTCAAACGTGGGTTCCCGAGGTCTGCTCGACTTCCCCCTCATTTAACTCACCCCACTCCTTTCTAAACCTATTTTTTCTCTATAAATACACCTCTCTTCACCCTCTCATCTCACACTACCTCCTTCCTCTTCAAATCTCTCAAAGCTCTCAAGAACTCTCTCCTTCTCTTCATTTTTTTTCTACATTCCTTCTCCCTCACCATGTCTTCCTCCCGCACAGTCAAGAGAACTAGGTCCTCCATGGCCCAAGCCAACAACCCCCTAGACTTCTCTATGTTCTTCTCTTCTCCTAGAGACCTTCAACACTTCATTAACAATTTCTCTGAGAAACACATCATGACCCCCCACTACACCATTGCTGAAACATTTAAGAACCATAGCCTCACCTTTACCCAATGCCTCTACCACTACAACCTTTTTCCCTTCCTCACCCTTAAGGAAGAGCTATACTATCCTGAACTCATCCGATTTTTCTACTGCAACCTCAAACTTGTCAATGGGGTGGTAGAATCAAAGGTCAAAAATGTGACCATCAAGCTCACCAATGCCCAGTTTACAGAAATCTCTCTGCTGCCCCTTAACGATGCAGAATTTGACGGAGGAGACCCAAAAGATGAATGGGGCTTCCATGCTCTCACTGCCCGTCAATCCTTATGGAAGGCTGATCGCCCAAGGAGCAACCACAAGCTGGTGGGACATTTGACCATGAATAACCGCCTCCTACACTTTTTCTTGGTCAAGATGTTGGTTCCCCGTGGTAGGAACTATGCTCTGGTGGAAGAGGATGATGTCCTCTTGATGTGGGCTATGCTGAACCACAAAGAGATAAACTGGGTTCAACTGGTCAAGTTCCACATGCGCCATGCAAAAGACCAACAAAAGCTTCCATACGCCATTCTACTCACCAAAATATTCAAACACTATGGAGTAGACTTGGCTGGAGAACTATCGGAGAAGGTGCCTCCACAAGCCTGCATTGGCACTCATCACCTCACCAAGATGGGTCTTATTTTTCTGAACGGAGCATGATATTCAAGGATGGAAGACTATCATGCCAACATTCCCTATGAAGCTCCTGCTGATGAGCCAGCCCCTCCTCCTCCTGCACCTCAAGCTTCATCATCTGCCCCTGCTGACCCATTTGCATCTCTCTACGCTCACCTTGACCGTCGCATCGACCGTATTGAAAACTCTCTTCAAGAGTTTTCCATCACTGAGCAGCAGCATTTTGAGGTGATGCAACAGCGTTATGAGGAGCTGTCACATCAAATCTCTGAGCTTAGATTTTTCAACCCGGATAACTAGATCCATTTTTATGCTTTGATCATTGTGCTTTCTATTTTTATGTATCAGTTTTAATCATTTCCTTAATGTACTTTCCCTTCAGTTATTCTGAATAAAATTTGTCTTTCTTCATATGACTTTAATTGCTTTATTGTTTTTGATGATTCCAAAGAGGGAGAAGCAATAGTTTGTTCATCTATTTTGACTGCTAAAACAAATGCTTAATTATCTGGTATTATCTCCAAAGGCATATATTCTTAAAGATAGGGGGAGATTTAGTTGTTTAAAGAGATAATGTTGTAAGGGATAACACTTAAGAGATAACTTGTAATCTAATTAGATGATTCATTTAAAGGATAAGGCAGACTCTGAAAATCTGATTAAGAGATAAGATATTATGCAGAATTCAAATGTTTTTGCATAAATAAAATTAGAGATAAAGATTGTTGTTTAAACTAACAATACTCAAGAGATGAACATTGTTGTCATCATCAAAAAGGGGGAGAATGTGTTTTGAATGTGATTACAGGTTCAAGGATTTTGATAATGACAAAGCACTCTTGAGGAATTCCTTGCAAAAACAAAGATATGGAATCAGACCCAGAAAAACTGCGTAGCTAATCGATTAGGGAGTCTCAGCTAATCGATTAGGCAGCTTCTGTTTTGGAACAACTGCATCAAGACAATAAGCTAATCGATTACAACATTTCAGACAATCGATTACAGAGCTACTAGAACTACAATAATCGATTACATACATAGTTTAATCGATTACCAAAACCAAAAATGGCATTAAAGGTATCAGGTATAAAAGCTAATCGATTAAGAGAATTCAGCTAATCGATTAGAAGGCTACTGGAATTAATCTAATCGATTACTAAGACTATATAATCGATTACGAAGCTATGAAGCTAAATTAAATGCATCAGGTATCATTGCTAATCAATTACAAGGCAAAGTTCAATCGATTACCAAGCTTCTGACTTGAAGCTAATCGATTAGGCAATGGGAACTAATCGATTACATAGCGAACAGAGATGAAAAATTCAAAGTATATTCGATTACAGCTTAAGGCATAATCGATTACGATAGTGGGAAAACACATATTAGTGGGAAACCAGCACATTTCTCCACCATTCCTTCAGACACCCACTACATGCAACGGCTAGGAAGACCAAGGCACTCACCAAGCTCTGAAATGACTCTATAAATGCAAGAGGAACTCAAGCACAAAATATATAACAAGAAGCTATCAATCTTTACTTACTCTTGTGCTTAGTAAGCCTTTATTCTTGTATTTTCTGAGATTTCATTTGCATATTCTCTCTTCTTGAGAGTTATAGATTTGAGAGAACCTTCACTTGCACATCTACTCTATTGAGAGAGTTACTTGCTTGTAAACACTACATCAAAACACCAAAGTTCACTCTAGGTTGAGTGGTTACAAAGGTTGGGGTTCAACCTTTGGGATATTGTGAGATTGAGAGATTGGGTGGGGTTCCCTTATTCTTGTGAGGATTAGGTTCTTGAGTGTGGGACACTAGGAAGCCGTAATTGCTCAAAGTTGTATCTCTAGTCTACAATAGTGGAAATCCTCTAAGTGGGTTGCTTAGAGGCGAGACGTACACCGGATTGGTGGAACTCGTTAAATTGGTTTGCAAGCTCTTCTCCCTTACTCTTTTACGTTCATATACTGCGCTTAATTAGCTTGTGTTGATTGATTATGACTTGCATACTTGAACTTGTTTAAATTGGTAAATCTTGAATACTGCACACCAATTGTTTGTTTAATTGTTTCAGCTATATTTACTTTTGTTTTGCATTGCATATTTCATTAAACTTGATTTCACTTGCATAATCTTGTAAATTTGTATACAAGAATCAAGTTCAAAGGAATTATAACTAAAAGTTTTAAAAACTCACTTGAATAACACATTAATCCATTAAGGTTTCACTCAATACCTCCTCGCAAGGGGTTTCTCAACACTCGTGGTCATCCCATTTCAAATGCCATGGTCTTAAAGCTAATGCACATGTCAACTATTTAATGCATATGCAACGGATCCGATTTCATATCACGGGTGATCGCAACCACCATAATCAATCATTCATAATCATTGGTTTCCCGCCTTGCAAGGGGTACTCCCTATAGCAGCCTCGCAAGGTGCATCTCATGATCGCAACCACGTTTCAACAATTCTCATAGGTTTCCCGCCTCGCAAGGGGTACTCCCTTCATAGAATCCCGCAGGATCTTTCATCACTGTGATCGCAACCACAAAGTATCAATGCTATGCCATGCCATGAATGCAATGCAATAATGCATATGCTCAACAACAACCTCGCAAGGATATCTTACCCTCTCATTTAGGGGTATATTGTATATTTTAGTTTTATCATCAATGGCATACAAACATTCACAAGGCCCCTCAAGGCACAACATACATATAATAGGCACTTCAATGGCCACAACATCATTCATAATAATCCACACATGGATATAAAAAGGCATGGCAGCCGATCATAGTATTAGTCCGTACATAAAATTATTCGAAGCATATTCACCATTCCACTTAAGGCAATCACACTTATGCCTAACACAATCATGTTCTTGGACATACATCTCATAACTCATCATCAAGCCCTTAACATTGCCTTTGTATGATCATTCTTGGTGGTTAAGATTTTATTTTTCTCATTATGTGTATTATGGGCATAATCAAGTCATCCCAATATTTTAATCATTATCCAACACCACCATATCAATGTCTTAAATATATATATCCCTTTACATCCCCTCAAGCCTCATACAATATAAGGGAAGAAGGCCCCAAGCCATCAAAACCGAGAAAAAAAGGGTCAATACAAACAGAACCGAGAGAAAAGAAGGGAAAATTCCATCAGGGGGTCACTCGCCTAAGCGAAATCCCCACTCGCTTGAGCGAGTGCCGAACAATACACATGGGCGAGACAGAAGGGAGCAGAGCGAACAGAAATAAGAAGCAACAGGGGGAGCTTCGCTCAAGCTACAACCGACTCGCTTGAGCGAGAGACACAAGCTTCGCTTGAGCGGAGCCAGCGAGCATGGGCAAAAATCGTCCAGAAACGAGTTCCATACTGACTCGCTTGGGCGAGCATCACAACTAAGGCCATTTGCTTGAGCGGAATTCGGCCAGTACCAGTACAACCCATAACTAACTTAGACGAAACCTCCTCACCTAAGCAAATAACTCCCAGAGCCGAGCATATACTCACTCATTCGGCAAATTTCCCAACACTCGGGCTTCTGTTGACAGAATCCCCCTAAAACGACCCATCATTCATTCGGTTTTCACTCGACAAAATTTATCCGGATCCGAGTCATCTCACACTCAGCTTCCCACTTGGCATAACAATCTAGACCGACCCATTTTTCATTCAACCAAATTATTCCAGGGTCGACTCACACTCACATAGTCTATCACTGAGCTAATTACTCCAAAACCGACTCATTACCTGATCGGTCCTCACTCAGTGAATTATTTCAAAACCCACTCTTCTCTCTTGTGATCTTTCACTCGGTAAATTAATTCCAAGACCGACCATCACTCACTCGGTCCTCCACTCGGCAAAATCAGTCCAGACCGAGTCCTCTTTTACTCAGACTTCCACTCGGTAAATTCATTCCAAATATGAGTCTTCACTCACACGGTGTTCCACTCGGAAAAATAATCTAGAAACTGACTCACCACCCAAGTGGTCACTCACTCGGCATCTCATTCCACCCCTCGAATTCCTTCAGTAGGTAGGGGGCGCTTTGTATCTCAAATGCATAGCTTGTGAACGGTCTCTGAGTGAAGTATTACTCATGCATGTGTGTTTGAAGGTGTTTGCTATGAAATGTATATATGATTGACAGCTTTTGAATACCGAGGCATGTGATGATTGAATCTGATGGTAGTTCTCTTATATTTAATATATGTGGTTATGAGATACACTGTTGGGTATGTGAATGCATGTGTGAGTTATGGGACCGTGTGTGAATGGAGTGCATGTATCTTAAGTTGCCATATTGAGTCTGGTTAATTATTTTACTCACGAATGCATGAAGTAGGGATTTCCGACACCGAGAGCAGGTGTGTGACTACTATTGATTCCAGACGGAATGTTATATTCAAATATGAGATGTTGTTGTTGTGCATGTTAACGTGAATTCTGAGTTGTCCGTACGGGGGGACAATGGGTAGATCCTGATTACTGTACTTTATTGACATGCATGTGAATGCTAGAAAATGAATCTGATGTGTTTGTGTGATGATGAATGGGTTGCATGCAGAGTGTGGTTAAGGTGCGGAAAAAGAGTGTTATTGTATTGACAAATATATGTAAGATATGATTGAAAGACCTTGAGTTGGACTCAAGGCGATGCCGAGTGCATTAGCGTTGGACGCTTGATGAAAGACCTTGGGTTAGACACAAGGCAAGCTTACCGGGTTAGACTCGGGGCTGCCCGTAACACTTCCGTTGTCGCTTGGAGTGATTGTGTTACATGTGAGGGCAAACGGTTTGGTACTAGTAAAACGGCCGGACCAGCTTGGAGCTGGAGGAAAAAGGCTTGGAGCCTATATTACAACGTAAAAATTTGTAATAAAGTGGGGGTCGGATCCGACTGTAGTAGACTTGCGTGCATTATATATATATATGCTCTTAGACTGTGATGAATTCATTGTGTTGCATGTATATGTGTCGGAAATGATATGATTTGTATAGCCGTGTATTAAATGTATGAATTTCGATTGCATGGTATTGTTATATGTAGACATATTAGAGGGCAGTTAACATTATAATTGATTGAAATGTGATGTTGTATGGTGAAAGATCTACGAGTTCCCGAGTCACTAACTGTCATTTTAAATGTAAAAGCTCACCTCTACTGTGGCAATATTTTCAGTGAATGTCTCTCGGAACAACGAGTGAAGGTGGAGCTGCTTGCCGAGTGGATTGGTTGTGCACTATGGAACTATATGTATATGTGTAGATACTGTGTATAATGTTTTGGTTAAGCCTTGACCGGCTCGTGTCTTGATATTAGTCTCTTAAACCAGAATTTGAATTCCCTTAGGTTGAGGGTATGACAATGTGCTTGTAATTATTTATATACACTCCTATATATATATATTTATGTCATGCTGTATGTTCATTCCATTCTATGCGTGATGTCCGAGTAGTATATGTTCATGTTTTTCCCGAGTGTGTATGGATGGTATGGCTTTAGTATAAATGGAGTCAAGTTATGGTCTGGAGAGTGAGTTAGTGATTTTGCCCCAAGTGATGGAAGGTTTTGATGTTTCAAGTGAATGAGGTCGTATAACTCCGAGTGGGGATTGACCTGAAAGATCCCACGAATGATAAGCTGCTAGGATTCCCTGAGTAGAGAACCTCAATATATTTTCGAGTGAGGACTGGCCGAGTGAGTGTTTTCCGACTGGAGAGTAACCTATCAGATTCCGAGTAAAACCCGTGTAGTGAACTTATTGAAAGTTAGGAGGTTCTTAGGTGAGGTTTGAGTTAGCAAGAGAGCTTGGGTAGGAAGGACTATACTTGCCAAGTGAAAAACGAGTGAAATACCCAAGTGGTAGAAGACCGAGGAAGATAGTCCGAGTGAAAACACCCTTGGGTTCCGAGTGGGATAGTTATCATTTTCCACGCGGTCAACAATTGTGTTCTGTAAAGGATGAAGTTATGAAGTGTAAGGTAACTCCCAAAAGTAGCTGGTAGGTATAAAGATTAATCCGGATGGATTGTGGGTAAAGACCTTTCCAAATGAACATAGATTCTGAAATCTGAGTGATGGGTAGACCGAGTAGAGTTACTCGCCTCAGCGAACAAGGTATTCGCCCAGCGAGTGCGAACTACTAAGAAGGCTTTTGTATTGGCTTCGCTTAAGCGCATGGTATTCACGCTCGAGCGAGTTGGGCTGTCTCGCTCAAGCGTGTTAGATCTCGCTTGAGCGAGTGGACGATACTTTATGGGATTCGCGTAGGCGCTGTTACGTCTTTCGCTGGATTGATTGGGTCGGTTAAGCCTCGTTCCTTCTGCTGATTTCCATACGTGAGAATGGCTTCTATTTTCTCTTGCCTTCCTTGATCTATGTTGGGAAAAATTTTCCCTGTTTTGGTATTTATCTATTTATTAAATTAGGGTGTTACATTTTGGTATCAGAGCACTCCTAAAAGGTCCAATGCCAAGGTATGCTTACCGAGTGTAAGCGGTTGTGTGCATTATGACTGAATGGTCATCATTATTGTGATAATCTGTTGAAGGTGGTTGATGATAAAATGTTGATTTGGGGATAGGAGATTACTTCCCTCCTGATCCGATTAACTATGTGATGTTAAAGATTTGTGTGATGATGTGCTATAGTTGGATGATGGGAAGAGATCCGATTGGAAGAATGTAACCTTGTAAACTTATCCTTGAAGGGGTGTTAATTTCAGGATAAGTCATGATGAATCGTCAAAGCATGAAGGCCATATCCCAGTACTGGTGAATAAATGCAGGATTTTCGAAGAGGATGACAAGGCCCACTCGGGCCAGAGCAGTAGGGCAGACCCCTCCTTGAGGCCTCAACAATCACGCTTCAAGAGATCAGGAAACGTTGGAAGAGCTGGACCCTCCCCTAAATTCAGAGGACGAGGAAACCGTGGGAGTCATTTTGGGGGTCGCTCCAGAAATGGTAGGTGCTTCAGATACGGAGGTGACCACTTTGCACGGGAATGCGATGCTGGAAATGATGTTGTATGCTTTCACAGTAACGAAAGGGGGCATGTTTGCCCCGACTATCTGCAACTGCAACCAGTGGGTGGTAATGCAGGCCGTGGGATTTTCGAGTGGGGGGACGCGGAAATGATAGTCGAGGGAATGGTGGTAGAGGAAACGGAGCAAGGAGCAACATGATGACTACTCCAAATAACCGAGGAAGAAATACCGACCAACCAGCGGTGGGAAGAGTCTACGCCATCAACGCAGAAGATGCTGTACAAGCGAATGACTTGGTACAATGTAAGTGCTCACTCGATAGATATACACTTAACGTAGTTTTTGATTCTGGAGCCACCCATTCTTTTATAGCTGATGAGTGTGTAAGACATTTAAAGTTGCCAACTATGTATATAGATCGGACTTTGGAAGTAGCCAATCCGACTGGCACTAAGGTGTTGACATCATCAATGTGTAAAGATGTAACGTTTGTGTTGGGCGATCGGAGTTTCACCTTCGATTTGGTGTGCGTGCCTCTAAAGGATCTCGACATTGTACTTGGCATAGATTGGCTTTCAGCCAACAAGGTATTGGTGGACTGTCGGAACAGAAGAATAATTTTTCTGAGGCAGACCAGTGAAGACTACACGGTACCAGGTATAGTCTAGTTATTTATGATGCTTTGTCTAACTGAGGGGGAGGCTAAAACCCGAGTGAACAAAATTCTGACTGTTTGTGAATTCCCAGAGGTGTTTCCGGAAGATGTGCCGGGTGTCCCTCCAACTAGAGAAGTTGAGTCCTCTATAGACCTGATCCCTGGAGCCGAGCCAGTCTCCAGTGCACCTTATAGAATGTCCCCAACAGAATTGGCCGAGTTGAAGAAGCAGGTGGATGAGTTACTCGGAAAACAATTCATTAGACCGAGTGTATCACCATGGGGCGCACCTGTACTGCTTGTCAAAAAGAAGGATGGCAGCATGAGATTATGTATAGATTACCAACAGCTGAATAAACTCAGGATTAAGAACCGATACCCATTGCCCAGAATTGACGATTTGATTGACCAACTACGTGGAGCTTCAATTTTTTCGAAAATTGATCTACGATCGGGATACCACCAAATCTGGGTGAAGGACTCGGATATTCCAAAGACTACCTTTAGGACTCGGTATGGCCACTACGAGTATGTAGTGATGCCATTTGGTGTGACAAACGCCCCTACTGTCTTCATGAATTACATGAACAGCATATTCCACCCATATCTAGACCGATTCGTAGTAGTTTTCATTGATGATATTCTAATCTATTCTAAGACCCTGAGGAGCATGAAGAACACCTCCGAGCGGTACTTCAAGTGTTGAAAGAGGATCAATTATTTGCAAAGCTTTCGAAGTGCGATTTCTGGATGGATAAAATCCACTTTCTCGGACATGTAATTTCCAGGGAAGGCGTTTCGGTAGACCCATCAAAGGTGGCAGCTATAATGGCATGGGAGAGACCCAAGTCGGTCTCGGAGATAAGAAGCTTTATAGGCCTAGCTGGCTATTATAGAAGGTTCATTGAAGGTTTTTCTAAGCTGGCTTTGCCACTGACTAAATTGACTCGGAAAAGCATCTCTTTCGTGGGGAGTTCCGAGTGTGAAAGCAGTTTCTGAGAGTTAAAAGACAAGCTGACAACCGCTCCAGTGTTGGCTTTGCCCAACTTGCAAGAGAGCTTTGTGGTTTACTGTGATGCGTCGGGACTCGGCCTAGGGTGCGTGCTGATGCAGAATGACCGAGTGATAGCTTATGCCTCTCGGCAATTGAGACCTCATGAACAGCATTATCCGACCCATGACTTGGAATTGGCAGCCGTGGTTTTCGCGTTGAAGATATGGAGGCATTACTTGTATGGTTCTAAGTTCAAAGTATACAGCGACCACAAAAGCCTCAAATATTTATTCGACCAAAAGGAGCTGAACATGAGGCAGAGGAGATGGATGGAATTTTTAAAGGATTATGACTTCGAGCTGAAGTATCATCCGGGTAAGGCAAACGTTGTTGCCGACGCGTTGAGCTGAAAATCCCTCCATATGGCAGTAATGATGGTGAAGGAGGCGGAGTTATTGGAGCAATTCCGAGACATGAATTTGCATGTTGACGTCCCTTCGTCTCGGAAAATAACGCTCGGTACGTTGAAGATTGCCAATGAGTTTCTGAAACTGGTAATTGAGCAACAGAGATCAGACCCCTACTTGGCTGAATTGAAGGGGACTCAGGCCAAGGGTAAAGATTTGTCTTTGACCGAGGGACCGGATGGAATTTTCCGAGTGAAGAATCAGATATATGTACCGGGTGAGGGTGAATTGAGAAGGATGGTGCTTGATGAAGCCCACAAGAGTCTACTAACTATTTACCCGGGTGCCACGAAAATGTACCACGATTTAAAATGGCAATTCTGGTGGCCCAGATTAAAGAGAAATATAGCGGAATATGTGGCTCGGTGTATCACCTGTCAGAAATCAAAAATAGAGCACCAAAAGCCGTATGGTGTATTGCAACCCCTGGAGATTCCCGTGTGGAAGTGGGACTCAATTGCCATGGACTTTGTCATGGGGTTGCCAAAAACCCGAACGGGTCATGATGCGATTTGGGTCATTGTTGACCGATTGACGAAAAGCGCACACTTCCTGCCTGTGAACATGAGGTACCCGTTACATAAGTTGGCTCACATTTATATTCGCGAAATTATCCGACTGCATGGAGTGCCAGCTTCTATCGTATCGGATAGAGACCCTAGATTCACGTCCCGGTTTTGGACCAGCCTGCACCAGGAGTTGGGCACGAAACTTTGGTTAAGTTCCGCCTACCACCCCCAATCAGATGGACAATCCGAGCGAACGATACAAAGTCTAGAGGACTTACTGAGAGCGTGTGTGTTGGAGCATGGTGGATGTTGGGAATAGTACCTTCCCTTGATCGAATTTACGTACAATAATAGCCACCACAGCAGTATTGGTATGGCGCCCTATGAAGCCCTGTATGGCCGAAAATGTCGAACCCCACTATGTTGGTCGGAAACGGGTGAAAGTTTACTACTGGGGCCGGAAATTATGAAGCAAACCTCAGAACAGATCCAGATAATTAGGGATAAAATGAAGGCGTCTCAGGACAGACAGAAGAGCTATTATGACAAACGGACCAAACCACTGGAATTTTCAGTCGGAGATAGAGTGTTTCTAAAGATTTCACCGAGCAAAGGAGTCGGGCGAGCCTTGAAAAGTGGAAAGTTGAACCCCCGATACATTGGGCCTTATGAGATATTGGAACGAGTCGGTTCCATGGCATACCGAATAGCATTACCGACTCACTTATCCCGATTGCATAACGTGTTTCACGTATCCCAACTAAGAAAATATCTACATGATCCCACTCACACAATGCCGGATGATGAAGTGGAGATTAAAGAGAACCTGACCACTGTAACTATACACATTAGAATCGTGGACCAATCGGTAAAGCGTTTGAGGAGCAAGGACGCACAACTGGTTGAAGTGGAGTGGCAGCAAGATGGGAGTACCTCTTATACCTGGGAACGCGAGGATGCCATGAGGCAGCAGTACCCCGAGTTGTTTACTAAGGTGAGTTACCGAGTGAATTTCGGGGATGAAATTCTTTTAAGAGGGGGAGAATTGTAACATCCCGATTTAAAAATTAACTACCAAACGAAAATAAGCCATTAAAATGATCATTGCAAAGTGGAGATTTCTTGTTAATTATAAGTACCTCAATTAACTTAACTTAAGAAAATAATGGCTGATTAATTATGAACAATGGTGATGGCTGGATGATTGTGATTGGTGCGTGTGGCTGAGTGGAGCTGCCGGATTCACGCTTTCCCACCCCACTCTTCTCTTCTTCGCGCACATATATATATATAAGCCCATGGTCACTAATGTTACTCATCTTCCTTCAGACTCCCTCTTCCTCTACTGCTTCGTTCTTTCTTCTCTTCTCTTCTCTTCTTTTCCTCGTTCTTTGTCTTCTTCTTCTTCCCTGTTCACTGTTCCGTTTCTGGAAACGCACGACGACGGTACTGTAGAAGACTCGGAGCTTCCTTCTGCCGGTAAGGGACGATCATCGGAGTGGAAGACGAACAGCTCCCTGTTCCACGGTGCGACTATGTTCAAGGAGGCCTGAACGAGTGTGAGCCTGGGCAAAGCAATCAGAGGCAAAGGACTAACATCGGGAAACAGAGGAACCCCTCGAATTCCTTTAGTAGGTAGGGGGCGCTTTGCATCTCAAATGCATAGCTTGTGAACGGTCTCTGAGTGAAGTATTACCCATGCATGTGTGTTTGAAGGTGTTTGCTATGAAATGTATATATGATTGACAGCTTTTGAATACCGAGGCATGTGATGATTGAATCTGATGGTAGTTCTCTTATATTTAATATATGTGGTTATGAGATGCACTGTTGGGTATGTGAATGCATGTGTGAGTTATGGGACCGTGTGTGAATGGAGTGCATGTATCTTAAGTTGCCATATTGAGTCTGGTTAATTATTTTACTCACGAATGCATGAAGTAGGGATTTCCGATACCGAGAGCAGGTGTGTGACTACTGTTGATTCCAGACGGAATGTTATATTCAAATATGAGATGTTGTTACTGTGCATGTTGACGTGACTTCTGAGTGCTCTGTACGGGGGGACAATGGGTAGATCCTGATTACTGTACTATATTGACATGCATGTGAATGCTAGAAAATGAATCTGATGTATTTGTGTGATGATGAATGGGTTGCATGCAGAGTGTGGTTAAGGTACGGAAAGACCTTGAGTTGGACTCAAGGCAATGCCGAGTGCATTAGCGTTGGACGCTTGATGAAAGACCTTGGTTTGGACTCAAGACAAGCTTACCGGGTTGGACTCGGGGCTGCCCGTAACACTTCCGTTGTCGCTTGGAGTGATTGTGTTACATGTGAGGGCAAACAGTTTGGTACCAGTAAAATGGCCGGACCAGCTTGGAGCTGGAGGAAAAAGGCTTGGAGCCTATATTGCAACGTAAAAATTTGTAATAAAGTGGGAGTCGGATCCGACTGTAGTAGACTTGCGTGCATTATATATATATATATGCTCTTAGACTGTGATGAATTCATTGTGTTGCATGTATATGTGTCGGAAATGATATGATCTGTATAGCCGTGTATTAAATGTATGAAATCCAATTGCATGGTACTGTTATGTGTAGACATATTGGAGGGCAGTTAACGTTGTAATTGATTGAAATGTGATGTTGAATGGTGAAAGATCTACGGGTTCCCGAGTCACTAACTATCATTTTAAATGTAAAAGCTCACCCCTACTGTGGCAATATTTTCAGTGAATGTCTCTCAGAACAACGAGTGAAGGTGGAGCTGCTTGCCGAGTGGATTGGTTGTGCACTATGGAACTATATATATATGTGTAGATACTGTGTATAATGTTTTGGTTAAGCCTTGGTCGGCTCGTGTCTTGATATTAGTCTCTTAAACCAGAATTTGAATTCCCTTAGGTTGAGGGTATGACAATGTGCTTGTAATTATTTATATACACTCCTATATATATATATATATATATATATTTATGTCATGATGTATGTTCATTCCATTCTGTGTGTGATGTCCGAGTAGTATATGTCCATGTTTTTCCCGAGTGTGTATGGATGGTATGGCTTTAGTATAAATGGAGTCAAGTTATGCCTCGAGTGATGGAAGGTTTTGATGTTCCGAGTGAATGAGGTCGTATAACTCCGAGTGGGAATTGACCTGAAAGATCCCCCGAATGATAAGTTGCTAGGATTCCCCGAGTAGAGAACCTCAATATATTTTCGAGTGAGGACTGGCCGAGTGAGTGTTTTCCGACTGGAGAGTAACTTATCAGATTCCGAGTGAAACCCGTGTAGTGAACTTATTGAAAGTTAGGAGGTTCTTAGGTGAGGTTTGAGTTAGCAAGAGAGCTTGGGTAGGAAGGACTATACTTGCCATGTGAAAAATGAGTGAAATACCCGAGTGGTAGAAGACCGAGGAAGATAGTCCAAGTGAAAACACCCTTGGGTTCCGAGTGGGATAGTTATCATTTTCCACGCGGTCAATAATTGTGTTCTATAAAGGATGAAGTTATGAAGTGTAAGGTAACTCCCAAAAGTAGCTGGTAGGTATAAAGATTAATCCGGATGGATTGTGGGTAAAGACCTTTCCGAATGAACATAGATTCTGAAATCCGAGTGATGGGTATACCGAGTGGAGTTACTCGCCTCAGCGAACAAGGTATTCGCCCAGCGAGTGCGAACTGTTAAGAAGGCTTTTGTATTGGCTTCGCTTAAGCGCATGGTATTCACGCCCGAGCGAGTTGGGCTGTCTCGCTCAAGCGTGCTAGATCTCACTTGAGCGAGTGGACGATACTTTGTGGGATTCGCGTAGGCGCTGTTGCGTCTTCCGCTGGATTGATTGGGTCGGTTAAGCCTCGTTCCTTCCGCTGATTGCCATACATGAGAATGGCTTCTATTTTCTCTTGCCTCCCTTGATCTATGTTGGGAAAAATTTTCCCTGTTTTGGTATTTATCTATTTATTAAATTAGGGTGTTACATAACCTCCCATCTTAACACTTCAATAACCCAAAACCATCAATAAAAACCATGAGTGGTCAAAACCACACCTCTCTTCCAAGCTTAAGCTCCAAAACGAAAGTGAGAGGGAGAGGAGAAGAAAGGAGCTTCAATCAACATCATCTCCCTCAAGCTCCATGGAAGAACGAAAATAGAGGGAGGAGGAAGAGGCACCACCATTGGCTTAGGGTTTTGAAGAGAAGAAGAAGTGGAGAAGGAGAAGGGAAGTAAGAGAAGAAGAAGAAATGTGTTTGCCAATGGAAGCAAGAACCCAACGAAAATAAGGAGAGAAGAATGGGCTTTTTGGTTTTAATTTTTAACTCTCCATTAAAAGTTCATCGTTTTTATAACAAACAGGCTCTCAGTTCGGGCTCAATACATTATCCAAAAATTATTCCGAATATAGATTCGGATTCCCAATAATATTCTTAATGGCCCTGACCAACGGTATCTCATTCGGAGATACTTGGTCCGACACTCATATTCTAATCGGGTATAATTTTATCTCACATAAACTCAATAAATTATAAATATCAATAATAAATCCCAATTTAATCATTCTAATATTTTTGGGACACAAATCCACTCATATACAATTATTTATTATTCATTCCCATCAATTATTCATTTTTATAAAATTCGGGGTGTTACATTCTACACCTGCTACCATATAAGGTCTCTAAAGGAGCCATACCAATGCTACTATGGTAGCTGTTGTTATAGGCAAATTCCACCAATGGAAAGTATCTCTCCCATGAACCACCTTGTTCTAACACACAAGCTCATAGCATATCCTCCAATGTCTAAATAGTCCGCTTAGACTGGCCATCAGTTTGAGGATGATAAGCCGAACTCAACCTCAACTTAGAGCCTAATTCCTGCTGTAAACTCCCCAAGAATCTGGAAGTGAATCGGGGATCACAGTCAGAAATAATACTTAACGACACAATATGCAATCTCACAATCTTAGTGATATACAATCTAGCGAGTCTGTCTAATGACCATTTCATGTTTATGGCTAGAAAGTGTGCACTCTTAATCAATCTATCCACAATTACCCAAATGGCATTACATCCAAAATGGATCCGAGGCAATTTGGATACAAAATCAATCGTGATACTCTCCCATTTCCAAATCAGGATCTCAAGTGGTTGGAGCAATCCAGGGGGTCTCTGGTGCTCAACCTTACACTTCTGACACACCACACAAGATCTTATGGTCACTAAACACCATAACATAGTCTCTAAACCATCAAATACCATCACTACCTCTAGTCAAATCTATTTCCTTTCCTATAGCTTGGGCATCAAGCAATTTCAACCACTCTATATCATTTTTCTGAGCTACTGCCAAAGATTCCAAGAATTCATTAGAGATCTTTAGCATCCCAAGAACCATTTGATTTGGGGCTTGTACAACAACCCCAATGTTCATGTCATAAAAATTATCAAGTAACTCCCTCCTTTCCCATCAAGAAAGTTGCATGCAATACTTTCCTACTCAAAGCATCAGCAACAACATTTTCTTTGCCACGATGATATTTCAGTTCAAAGTCATAATCCTTCAAATATTCCACTCATCGCCTTTGCCTCATGTTTAACTCTTTCTGATCAAATAAAATACTTCAAACTTTATGGTCACTAAACACCACAAAAGGAGAACCATGTAGATAATGACGCCATATCTTCAAGACAAACACCACCGCCGTAAGCTCCAGATCATGAGTTGGATAATTCTGCTTGTGTAGTCTCAATTGCCTCAAAGCATATGCAATCACTTGGTTATCTTGCATCAATACACAACCTAGACCAAAGTGGGATGCATCACAATATACCATGAATTCCTTTGTCACATTAGGTAATACGAGTACCGATGCCAAAGTCAAACATTGCTTAAGAGTCTGGAAACTCAATTCATACTTTTCTGTCCACACAAATGGAGTCTCCTTTTTAGAAATTTATCAAGAGTTAGGCCAGATTCAGCCCTCCTCATCATCTATGAAAACCTTGCAAAGAAATCATCACCTCCACCAGAACTAGACCCTTCTGTAACAACCTACTCCTAGCAATTAATAGTTTCAAAAAACCATGGGAAAATTTTTCACAATAACGGTCACGATTTATTCGACATGGAAGGAAGGAAGCAGGCAAGAAAAACAAGAGCATTCATACGTATAGGGTATTTTACAGAAAACTAAGACTGGGATTGGTTCGTTGGGTTTAAGGCAGTACACCAGCGCCTGGGCGGATTGCACAACATCATGGGCTCGCTCAAGCGAGGTCTGATACCGCCTAGGCGGGGTATGATAATGCAACAGCGGATGAAAGGAAATTCTAAAAGAGAAACTCTTCCACGAGTAACACTAGTTCGCTCAGTAGGAAGTGATGGGTAAGGGGAAGGAGAAGGGAGATGTACATGTGAAGTAGTGGGTTGTGGAGGAAAGGGGGCCTGAACTCATTCCGCCCAATGCAACTGGGTATGACAACGCCTGGGCGGACTCAACCACAACGTCCAAGCCCGGGTCAACACCGTTGTTGGGGTCGCATTAGGGCCACAACGGAGAGGAAGGATAGTGGGACAGTATCTCACTCTGACATTTACTCGCTTCAGCGTGAGTCCTTACGCCTGGGTGGACTGCTCTAGCACTTGGACGAGGTATGACTCCGCCCGCGGGAACCCAACATAAGTCTTCCTAGTCCGCACTCGCTGGAGCGGGTATGCTGTTCGCTGAAGCGAGGGACTCCACTCGGTTTTTCACTCGTCTTTCGTTCTTCCCTCATTCGAAGCATATCTGAACTCTATATTTCCTCTTCTTTAACCCCAAACTTATTCCTACTGCCTATCCGTAGCCACACCGGCCAACTTACGCTCGCAAGACATACTCAGGCGTCCGTATTTATCATTCAATACCTTCCGTAGCACAATATAATGCACAACACATATATATATATATAGTTAGGAAACATCTAAACAATTACAACCACAACATGCCCCTTCAGTCCAGAGCGTTCAAGTTTCGTAAATAAAACCCAAAATTAACACAAGCCGGCCAAGGCTTCTTCTAAAACATTTAAATACGACAGACACACGGTACACACATATATACACACGATCCACAATGCTCAGCTGCTCTGCTCCACACCCGGCTCTTCCTTCATTCTTCATTCCGAGAGATGTTCACTGAAATATGACCACTGCAGGGGTGAGCTTTTACATGTAAAATGATACTCACAGACTCGGTATCAGCGTCAGTACATGCTCCTACCATCATTCAACCTTTCTCAAGTACAAGATCATGCAGTTCAAAGCAACATTCGTGCCACACATATTACACAGAGTTCATGTCCACAGTCCATTCATGCATTCGGAGTTCCTACGCACATATACATTCATGCATTCAAACTCATACACATATACATACATAGATTTATACATCACCACAATTGGCCTTATATCTATATGCATGCCTGCGGATCCGACTCGGGTAAAGACTCTCAGTTACGGTCCCCTTTTCTTCTGGCCCCTCGTCCCTCAGCTCTTACCAGGTGGCACCGGCCTCCCACGACGTCTCGAGACTCTTCTCTAGCTCCTACGGCTACCACGAGCACTATCGGGATCTAGCCAGGGTTGGTAACTGGAAGTCGTTCCCTTGGGGTTCTTGACCTTCTATGGGTCGCCCCACTCCCACTCATGCAACTAACACGTTTATTAATACACATCATCACGCCACAAACACCTTCTCCGTAGCCTTTAAGCAAGAACGGATTCCCTCACATTATTCGTAATCATTTAGTCAGTCACACCAACGCATGTTACAATCGGCCATCAGACTAACAACATTGAACAAGCCAATCAAGAGCATGCACATGCATATTTTCCACAGTGATAAGAAGATAGATCCATGCATATCATTCATCATTATCATCCACTAACAGGCTACACCATCCCCATGAAATCACTATCAGAATCTTAAATCATGCATCAGTTTTAATGATTATGAATACATGCACACACACACACACTCAGTAGTACGTTCATCCGGTACCGTTCGTAGACCATGCATTCGACATGCAAGCGCCCCCTACCTTTAGAAGAACCTCAGAAACCTTTCCGTTCTTGTCGTTGGGTCCGATGTCCTTCTCCTGGTTCGTTCGGTCTTCCTTGACTCCGTCGTATCCTGCGCCTGATTCTGGGATGGAGTGTGGTCCGTTCTCCAGTACTGCAATTCAAGATCTCCAGGAGCGAAGAGTGAGATAAGGGAAGAAGGAAGATGGAGACGAAGAGAGAAAAGTAGAGGATGAAGTGACGGATGAAGGAATCTGAAGGGATAGTGAGTGTGTCCTTAACCATAGGCTTACGTTTTTATATATATGTATATGCGCACGAGTAAGAGAAGAGTGGGATGGGAGAGTGTGAGCCCAGCAGCCACGCGCACTCCACCCCATCCCCTGACCACCACCATTTTTCATATTTTAATGGCTTAAATCTACTTGGTTATATATAATTAATGGTTATTTTCTATTTGAAATCAAGTCTTAATGGTTTATTCTTCATTCGGCATTTAGTTTCAAAACTGGGATGTTACAGTTCTCCCCCACTGAAAAAGAATTTCGTCCCCGAAATTCAGTCGGCACTCACCTAGGTAAACAACTCGGGGTACTGCTGTCGCATGGTGTGTTCGCGTTCCCAGGTACAAGAGGTAGTTTTGCCTTGCTGCCACTCCACTTTAACCAGCTTTATATTTTTGTTCCTCAAGCGTTTTACCGATCGGTCCACAATTCCAATTGGTGTAGTCACAGTGGTTAGGTCTTCTTTGATCTCTACCTCGTCGTCAGGCATCGTGTGGCTGGGGTCATGCAAATACTTCCTTAGTTGAGACACGTGAAATACGTTGTGCAATCGGGACAAGTGAGTCGGTAATGCGATGCGGTATGCCACGGGGCCGACTCGTTCTAACACCTCATAAGGTCCAATGTATCGAGGGCTTAACTTCCCACTTTTTAAGGCTCGTCCGACTCCTTTACTCGGAGAGGTTCTCAGAAACACTCGGTCTCCGACTGAAAATTCCAATGGCTTGATGCGCTTGTCATGGTAGCTCTTTTGCCTGTCTTGGGATGCTTTCATCTTCTCCCGTATCACTCAGATCTGTTCTGTGGTTTGCTTCACAATGTCTGGTCCCAATAGTAGACTTTCACCCGTTTCCGACCAGCAGAGTGGGGTTCGGCATCTGCGCCCATATAATGCCTCGTAGGGTGCCATGCCAATGCTGTGATGATGGCTGTTGTTGTACGTAAACTCGATCAAGGGAAGGTACTGCTCCCAGTCTCCACCATGCTCTAACACGCACGCTCTCAATAAGTCTTCTAGACTCTGAATTGTTCGCTCGGATTGTCCATCCGATTGGGGGTGGTAGGCAGAACTAAGCCAAAGCTTCATCCCCATTTCCTGATGCATGCTGGTCCAAAACCGGGACGTAAACCTAGGGTCCCTATCTGATACGATAGAAGTGGGTATGCCATGCAGTCGGATAACTTCTTGAATGTAAATCTGAGCCAACTTATGCAATGGGTATTTCATATTTACAGGTAAGAAGTGTGCACTCTTCGTCAGTCGGTCAATAATGACCCAAATGGCATCATGGCCCGCTCGGTTTTTGGGTAATCCCATGATAAAATCCATCGCAATCGAGTCCCATTTCCACACAGGGATCTCTAGAGGCTGCATTGCACCGTACGGTTTTTGGTGCTCTACTTTCGATTTCTGACAAGTGATACACCGGGCCACGTATTCCGCCACATCCTTCTTTAGTCCGGGCCACCAGAACTGTCTCCTCAAGTCGTGGTACATTTTCGTGGTTCCTGGGTGAATGCTGAGTAGGCTTTTGTGGGCTTCGTCAAGCACCATTCTTCTCAATCTTCCTCCACTCGGTATGTATATTCTGTCTCTCACCCGGAAGATCCCATCTGACCCCTTGGCCAAGGATAAATCCTTTCCTTTGGCCTGAATTTCCTTCATCTCAGCTAGGTAAGAGTCCAACTGTTGCTGCTCGTACACGGATTTTAAGAATTCATTGGCGATCCTCAATGTACCGATTGTCATTTTCTGAGAGGAGGGGGTGTTAACATACAAGTTCATGTCTCGGAACCGCTCCAACAACTCTACTTCTTTCGCCATCATTGCTGCCATGTGGAGGGATTTCCGACTCAATGCGTCGGCCACGACGTTTGCCTTACCCGGGTGGTATTTTAACTCAAAATCGTAGTCCTTTAAAAACTCAATCCATCTTCTCTGCCTCATGTTCAGCTCCTTTTGGTCGAATAGGTATTTGAGGCTCTTATGATCGCTGTACACTTCAAATTTGGACCCGTACAAGTAATGCCTCCAGATTTTCAATGCAAAAACCACTACTGCCAGCTCCAAGTCATGGGTCGGGTAATGCTGCTCGTGAGGTCTCAATTGCCGAGAGGCATATGCTATCACTCGGTCTTTCTGCATGAGTACACACCCTAATCCGAGTCCTGACGCGTCACAATAGACCACGAAGCTTTCTCGTAACTCAGGTAATGCCAACACCGGAGCAGTCGTCAACTTATTCTTCAGCTCTCGGAAGCTGTGCTCACACTCGGGACTCCACACGAAGGGAACGTTTTTCCGAGTCAATTTAGTCAGGGGTAATGCCAGTTTAGAAAAACCTTCGATGAACCTCCTATAATAACCTGCCAAGCCCATAAAACTTCTTATTTCCGAGACCGACCTGGGCCTCTCCCATGCTATTACAGCGGCTATCTTCGCAGGATCCACCGAGATGCCTCGCTCGGAAATCACATGCCCGAGGAAGTGGATCTCATCCATCCAGAATTCGCACTTCGAGAGCTTTGCAAACAATTGTTTCTCCTTCAACACTTGGAGTACCGCTCGGAGATGTCCTTCATGCTCCTCAGACGTCTTAGAATAAACTAGGATGTCATCGATGAAAACAACAATAAACCGATCTAAGAAGGAGTGGAATATGTTGTTCATGTAATTCATGAAAACAGCAGGGGCGTTGGTCACACCGAACGGCATCACTACATACTCGTAGTGACCATACCGAGTCCTAAAGGCAGTTTTAGGAATGTCCGAGTCTTTCACTCGGATTTGGTGATATCCCGATCGTAGGTCGATTTTTGAGAAGACTGAGGCTCCACGCAGCTGGTCAATTAAATCATCAATTCTAGGCAGTGGGTACCGATTCTTGATTGTGAGTTTGTTTAGCTGTCGGTAATCTATACAAAGTCTCATGCTGCCATCCTTCTTCTTAACAAGTAGCACAGGTGCGCCCCATGGTGACACGCTTGGTCTAATGAACTGCTTTTCGAGTAACTCATCCACTTGTTTCTTCAACTCGGCCAATTCAGTTGAGGACATTCTATAGGGTGCGCTGGAGACCGGCTCGGCTCCAGGGATCAAGTCTATAAAGAATTCGACTTCTCTATTGGGAGGCACACTTGGGACGTCTTCAGGGAACACTTCTGGGAATTCGCAGACAATTGGAATTTCGTTCACTCGGGTCTCACTCTCATCCTTGGTTAGACAAAGCATCATAAATAGTTGGGTTATACCTGGTGCCGTGTCGTTCTCAGTGGGTTGTCTTGGAAAAACTATCTCTCGGTTTCTACAATCTACTAACACCTTATTGGCGGAAAGCCAATCTATCCTGAGCACGATATCAAGACCCTTTAAGGGCATGCAAATCAGATCGAAGGTGAAACTCCGATCATACAACACAAACACTACGTCCTTGCACACTGATGATGTGAACACGTTAGTGCCAGTCGGGCTGGTTACTTCTAAAATCCGATTCATAGGTGCAGTCGGTAACTTCAGACGCTCTACACACTCGTCAGCTATAAAAGAATGGGTGGCTCCCGAATCAAAAACAACGTTAAGTGTATTCTTACCGAGTGAGCACTTACATTGTACTAGGTCGTTTGCTGGTGCAACATCTTCTGCATTGATGGTGTAGATTCTTCCTGCTGCTGGCGGACTGGTATTCCTCTCTCGGCTGTTTGGAGCACGCATCATGTTTCCTCTGGTTCCGTTGCCTCTGCCACTAGGTCGTTGGTTATCATTCACTCGGGTTCTATCTTGAGATCCTCCTTGACGTACATTGGCGTTTGTTTGGCGGAGTTGGGGGCAGTCAGGACGAACGTGTCCCTTCTCTCCGCAGTGGTAGCATTTAACATTTGTATCATTGCAATCCTTAGCAAAGTGATCACCGCCGCATTTAAAGCATCCGCCATGTCTTGGTCGTCCACTCATTTGTCTTCCTCGGTCACTATGACTCTGATATCTAGTGAAGGGTTCATTTCTCCTCACGTTCCCTGGCCTCTTAAAACGTGACTGCTGAGGCCTCAGGTGCTGGTTGGCTCTGCTGCACTGGCCCGAATGGGCCCTGTCATCCTCTTCGAATATTCTACATTTGTTCACTAATGCAGGGAAACTCCGTATCTTATGGTATCTGCAGGCCCTCTTGATATCCGATCTCAATCCGTTCTCAAACTTAAGACACTTGGAGTTCTCCGTCCCAGGGTACTGGAAGGGCGGATAGAATAGGCACAATTCCTCGAACCTTGTTGCGTATTCTTCCACAGTCATGGAGCCTTGTTTCAACTCCATGAACTCCAGTTCCTTCCGACTCCTCACTGTGTCGGGGAAGTACTTCTCTAAGAAGCATGTCTTGAAATCATTCCACGACAGCTGGTTGTCATCTTCAGGGAATCGGCTTCTGGCTATCTTCCACCAATTCTCCGCTTCATCTCGCAGCATATACACTGCACATTCCACCTTCTGGGTCTCGGTACAGTGAAGACCCCCAAAAATCCTCTCTAGTTCCTGAGTCCATTTGAAAGCTGCCTCCGGATTACGCCCTCCTTGAAACTCACTCAGCTTCCTCTTCAGGAAGCGGTCCAGCACGTGGCCATCCTCAGGTCGAGTCTGGCCCTGCCTTTCAAACACATCCGCAAAGCGTTGGAATGCTGTGGCTATAGCCTCCATACTTTGACGATGCGCCATTCCTTATCCTGAAATCGACATTTAAGGATAAGTATACGGAGCCACTTACTACCGATCGGGTTATTAGTCCAACAATTAATAGCTTAGCATATTATATCATTCGTCTAGGTTATACACACAATCGGACCAGGAGAAAACAACCTCATGTCCTCAAGTCAACATCAATCAAGTTCAACTAGTATCAGAACAATTTCAACCATTCAATAAAAAAAAACACACACACAACCGCTTACACTCGGTAACCATACCTTGGCCTTGGACCTTTTGGTCCGCTCTGATACCAAAATGTAACAACCTACTCCTAGCAATTAATAGTTTCAAAAAACCATGGGAAAATTTTTCACAATAACGATCACGGTTTATTCGACATGGAAGGAAGGAAGCAGGCAAGAAAAACAAGAGCATTCATACGTATAGGGTATTTTACAGAAAACTAAGACTGGGATTGGTTCGTTGGGTTTAAGGCAGTACACCAGCGCCTGGGCGGATTGCACAACATCATGGGCTCGCTCAGGCGAGGTCTGATACCGCCTAGGCGGGGTATGATAATGCAACAGCGGATGAAGGGAAATTCTAAAAGAGAAACTCTTCCACGAGTAACACTAGTTCGCTCAGTAGGAAGTGATGGGTAAGGGGAAGGAGAAGGGAGATGTACATGTGCAGTAGTGGGTTGTGGAGGAAAGGGGGCCTGAACTCATTCCGCCCAATGCAACTGGGTATGACAACGCCTGGGCGGACTCAACCACAACGTCCAAGCCCGGGTCAACACCGTTGTTGGGGTCGCATTAGCGCCACAACGGAGAGGAAGGATAGTGGGACGGTATCTCACTCTGACATTTACTCGCTTCAGCGCAAGTCCTTACGCCTGGGCGGACTGCTCTAGCACTTGGACGAGGTATGACTCCGCCCGCGGGAACCCAATATAAGTCTTCCTAGTCCGCACTCGCTGGAGCGGGTATGCTGTTCGCTGAAGCGAGGGACTCCACTCGGTTTTTCACTCGTCTTTCGTTCTTCCCTCATTCGAAGCATATCTGAACTCTATATTTCCTCTTCTTTAACCCCAAACTTATTCCTACTGCCTATCCGTAGCCACACCGGCCAACTTACGCTCGCAAGACATACTCAGGCGTCCGTATTTATCATTCAATACCTTCCGTAGCACAATATAATGCACAACACACATATATATATATATATATAGTTAGGAAACATCTAAACAATTACAACCACAACATGCCCCTTCAGTCCGGAGCGTTCAAGTTTCATAAATAAAACCCAAAATTAACACAAGCCGGCCAAGGCTTCTTCTAAGACATTTAAATACGACAGACACACGGTACACACATATATACACACGATCCATAATGCTCAGCTGCTCTGCTCCACACCCGGCTCTTCCTTCATTCTTCATTCCGAGAGATGTTCACTGAAATATGACCACTGCAGGGGTGAGCTTTTACATGTAAAATGATACTCATAGACTCGGTATCAGCGTCAGTACACGCTCCTACCATTATTCAACCTTTCTCAAGTACAAGTTCATGCAGTTCAAAGCAACATTCGTGCCACACATATTACACAGAGTTCATGTCCACAGTCCATTCATGCATTCGGAGTTCCTACGCACATATACATTCATGCATTCAAACTCATACACATATACATACATAGATTTATACATCACCACAATCGGCCTTATATATATATGCATGCCTGCGGATCCGACTCGGGTAAAGACTCTCAATTACGGTCCCCTTTTCTTCTGGCCCCTCGTCCCTCAGCTCTTACCAGGTGGCACCGGCCTCCCACGGCGTCTCGAGACTCTTCTCTAGCTCCTACGGCTACCACGAGCACTATCGGGATCTAGCCAGGGTTGGTAACTGGAAGTCGTTCCCTTGGGGTTCTTGACCTTCTATGGGTCGCCCCACTCCCACTCATGCAACTAACACGTTTATTAATACACATCATCACGCCACGAACACCTTCTCCGTAGCCTTTAAGCAAGAACGGATTCCCTCACATTATTCGTAATCATTTAGTCAGTCACACCAACGCATGTTACAATCGGCCATCAGACTAACAACATTGAACAAGCCAATCAAGAGCATGCACATGTATATTTTCCACAGTGATAAGAAGATAGATCCATGCATATCATTCATCATTATCATCCACTAACAGGCTACACCATCCCCATGAAATCACTATCAGAATCTTAAATCATGCATCAGTTTTAATGATTATGAATACATGCACACACATACACACTCAGCAGTACGTTCATCCGGTACCGTTCGTAGACCATGCATTCGACATGCAAGCGCCCCCTACCTTTAGAAGAACCTCAGAAACCTTTCCGTTCTTGTCGTTGGGTCCGATGTCTTTCTCCTGGTTCGTTCGGTCTTCCTTGACTCCGTCGTATCCTGCGCTTGATTCTGGGATGGAGTGTGGTCTGTTCTCCAATACTGCAATTCAAGATCTCCAGGAGCGAAGAGTGAGATAAGGGAAGAAGGAAGATGGAGACGAAGAGAGAAAAGTAGAGGATGAAGTGACGGAGGAAGGAATCTGAAGGGATAGTGAGTGTGTCCTTAACCATAGGCTTACATTTTTATATATATGTATATGCGCACGAGTAAGAGAAGAGTGGGATGGGAGAGTGTGAGCCCAGCAGCCACGCGCACTCCACCCCATCCCCTGACCACCACCATTTTTCATATTTTAATGGCTTAAATCTACTTGGTTATATATAATTAATGGTTATTTTCTATTTGAAATCAAGTCTTAATGGTTTTTTCTTCATTCGGCATTTAGTTTCAAAACTGGGATGTTACACCTTCCGCCATAATTCAATTCTACAATATCTAAACACATCAAAATTAGCAACCAATAATTTACTAGGGAGTAGAACAATTACCTAACATATATATGTGTTTGAATACATTTTAGGTTGAATTATTTTGATAATGACAAAGCACATTGAAGGATTGAAGCAAAAAGCCAAGCAAACATGAAAAACAAAGAAAACAGAATCAGATAGACAAAAACATGTAGACTAATCGATTAGAGGACTCAAGCTAATCGATTACATACGTTCTGTTTGTGAAGTAATCAATTACACCTATAGACCTAATCGATTACCTAAGTTCTGTTTGCAAAGATAATCAATTGCACCAAGGGGATAATCGATTACCAGTTGAAAGTTTGAAGATTAAGCATCAGGTAGTCAAGCTAATCGATTACCAAGTCAGACATAATCGATTAGTGAAGTTCTGTTTGTCATCCTAATCGATTACAAGAAGGCCCAATCGATTACTGAAGTTCTGTTTGTCATACTAATCGATTGCAAGAAGGCCTAATCGATTACAATGCTACGAGACACAATTAAATGCATCAGGTACCA
Source organism: Clitoria ternatea (assembly GCA_037962975.1). NCBI lineage: Eukaryota > Viridiplantae > Streptophyta > Magnoliopsida > Fabales > Fabaceae > Clitoria > Clitoria ternatea. Next base: position 189,034,000 of record CM075669.1, read on the forward strand.
AGAGTAATCGATTACAGAGTATAAAATAATCGATTAGCAAGTCCCTGTTTTCAAACTAATCAATTACACTAAAATTCCTAATGGATTATCTACTGTGTAATACTGTAAAATTCAAAAGCTAATCGATTACTGGTCAAGGCGTAATCGATTAGAGTCATGCCAGAATTTAGGGAAAGTTCATTTTAAGTGGAAACCAGCTCATTTTTCCATTCCAACTCAGTGCCCATGTTCTACAACGGCTAGGAACTCCACCAAGCTCTTTCAAGGCTCTATAAATGCATGCCAAACTCAAGCACAAAAAATATAAGGCAAGAGGCAATCAATTATTCATCCATTCCTTGTGCTTAGTGAATTTTATATCTTTGCATTTTCTAAAAGTTAAGCTTTAATTTGTAAATCCTCTCTTGTTGAGAGCTAGAAACTTGAGTGAGAATTCATTTGTATATCTACTATATTAAGAGAGTAACTTGCTTTTAAACACTACACCAAACACAAATGTTTTTCACTCTAGGTTGAGTGGTCATAAAGGTTGGGGTTCAACCTTTGGGTATTGAGAGTTTGAGAGATTGGGTGGGTTACCTTTGTGCTAGTGAGGATTGAGTTCTTGAGTGTGGGACACTAGGAAGCTGCAATTGCTCATAGCTTGTAATCTCTAAACTTCAATAGTGGAAATCCTTCAAGTGGGTTGCTTGAAGGCGAGACGTACACCGGGGTTGGTGGAACTCGTTAAATCGGTTTGCAAGCTCTTCTCCCTTACTCTTTTACATTCATATACTACACTTAATTGATTTGTGTTGGTTGATTGTGATTTACATACTTAAGCTTGCTTGAATTAGTTAACTTTGAATATTGCACACCAAGTGTTTGACAAATTGTCTCAGCCACATACATCTCTTGTTTTGAATCATCTCTTGCATTAAACTTGATTTCACCTGCATAATCTTTAAACTTATGATAAAGGAATCAAGTTCAACGGCATTCCAAGCAAAGTTTTAAAAACTCAATTCACCCCCCCTTCTTGAGTATTGAGGCCACTTGAATAACAAGTCGTATCAGAGATTGACTCTTGGTAGATCAAGCTTAACAGCTTCAAGAGATAAGATGGCCTCAAGTTCTCTAAATCTTTTTCCTGAGGGTGGTGCCACAAATAGACCTCCCGCTTTCAATAGGGAAGGTTATGCGTTTTGGAAGGAAAGAATGAAAATTTTTATTCAATCCATTGATCTAAGAGTTTGGAATGCCATTGAAAATGGTCCATATATACCCATGCATACTATTAATGGCAAGAATGCTGAGAAACCCAAGGATGAGTGGACTAATGATGAAGAAAAGAAAGTTCAATACAACTATAAGTCTAAAAACCTCATTACTCTTGCTTTAGGACCCGATGAATTCTTTAGAGTAATGACTTGTCAAACGGCCAAGGAAATGTGGGATACTTTACAAGTAACCCATGAAGGTACTAGTGATGTAAAAGACTCCAAGATTAGTACCTTGACTAGTCAATATGAGAGTTTTAGGATAAGCTCCGGAGAAACCATTGTAGAAATGCAAAAGAGATTTACACTTATAATAAATCACCTTATTACTCTTGGAAAAGTATATACTAACAAAGAGCTTGTGCATAAAGTATTGAAAAGTCTTAGCAGGGAATGGCAACATCTTGTTACTGCCATCAAATAATCCCTAATAAAGTATTGAAAAGTCTTAGCACGGAATGGCAACATCTTGTTACTGCCATCAAATAATCCCTAAGTATCAAAGAGATGTCTCTTGCCATACTCTTTGGAAAGCTTCAAGAGCAAGAGCAAGAACTAAGGGATTTGAAGCAAGCAGAGGAAGAAGAAAAATCCTCTAAGAAGAAAGGCTTAGCTCTCAAGGCCACTTCTACACATGAAGAAGAATCATGTAGTGACCTTGACGAAGAAGAAGAATTTGGTTTGTTTGTGAAAAGATTTGGAAAGTTCATGAAAAACAAAAGATTCCAAAAGAACTTCAAACCCCAAGGTAAGAAACCAATTTCTAATGAATCCTCTTCTTCACTAAGTTGTTTCGAATGTGGCAAGGAAGGGAACTTCAAGGCAGATTGCCCAAACCTTAAGAAGAAGAACAAGGAGAAAAGAGGAAGAAGAAGAGCCTACATCGCTTGGGATGAAAACGATGTGAGTAGCTCCGATGAGTCCGAAAGTGAAGAAGCAAATCTTTGCTTAATGGCAAATCATCAAGAGGAAGACAATGAGGTTAGTCTTCTCGACTTAGATAAAAATGAATTGCTTGATGCATTTAAAGAACTGTATGATAAATTTATCAAGCTTTCTAGTAAATACAAATTGTCAAGAAAAACTATAGATACTCTTGAAACGCATCTTGTAGAACTTGACAAAGAAAATGCATGTCTAAAAGAGAAATTACCAAATGTTCAAATATGCTTTAAGGATAAACCTTGTGACTTTGCAAAGAAATGTAATATCTTAGAAACCAAGGTCGTAGACTTAAACAGGATATTAGAAAAGTTCACTAATGGTAGAGATAACTTGAATGTATTACTTGGAAACTAAAGATGTATGTTTGATAAAACCGTTTTAGGATACAACTCCACCAAAAAGGAAAAATACTACAAAAACTTCTTTGTACCACCTAGGAGATCATTATCACCTTTCATGAGATGCAATCATTGTGATTTTAAAGGTCATAACTCTTCAAATTGTAATGTTAGAAAATTAGGACCAAAGGTTATTAGAAAGGTGTGGGTTCCCAAAGGGACATTACCACAAACTAACCTAAAAGGACCCAACATACAATGGGTACCTAGTTCTCTAAACTAATCTTGTTTTATAGGTATGCTTCAAGGCAAGCAACACCCATTGGTATTTGGATAGTGGGTGTTAAAAGCATATAACGGGAGACATAAGCAAATTCACATCATTCACTCCCAAAAGGAAAGGAAGTGTCACCTATGGAGATAACACCAAAGGGAGAATTCTAGGCATTGGAAACATTAGTAAGAATTCTTCTACTTCTATTAGTGATGTATTGTATGTTGAAGGCCTCAAACACAATTTACTTAGCATTAGTCAATTATGTGACAAAGGATATAGAGTTTTGTTTGAATCAAATTGTTGCATAATTGAACATAAGATTAATAAGGAAATCAAGTTTGTAGGTCAAAGAATTGATAATATTTACATTATTGATATGGATAGTTTGTCCTCAAATGATGTACAATGCTTCATGACTAGAGAGGATGAAACTTGGCTATGGCATAGAAGAATAGCTCATATACATGTAGACCATTTGAATAAACTTGTTTCTAAGGAATTAGTAATTAGTTTACCAAAGCTTAAATTTGAAAACAAATTTTATGATGCATGTCAAAAGGGAAAACAAGTAAAGGCATCCTTTCAATCTAAAAACATTGTTTCCACTCAAAGGCTTTTACAACTTTTACACATGGATCTATTTAGACCCTTCAAAATCAAAAGCTTTGGTGGTAATTACTATGGTCTAGTGATTGTAGATGATTATTCAAGATATACATGGACTTTGTTTCTTGCTCATAAAAATGAAGCATATCACGCATTCAAGAAACTTACTAAGATTATCCAAAATAAGCAAAATTCAAAAATAGAATCCATTAGAACCGATCATGGGGGAGAATTTGAAAATCAATCTTTTGAAAGATTTTGCGAAAAATATGGTATCAATCATAATTTTTTAGCTCCTAGAACTCCACAACAAAATGGAGTAGTTGAAAGGAAAAATAGATCCTTAGTGGAGCTTGCAAGAACCATGCTAAATGAAAATAACATTGCGAAACATTTTTGGACCGATGCGGTAAATACCGCTTGTCATGTTATGAATAGATGTTTAATAAGGCCTATTCTAAAGAAAACCCCCAATGAACTTTACAAGGGAAGAAAACCCAACATTTTATATTTTCATATTTTTGGATGTAAATGCTTTGTACTCAATAATGGAAAGGATAATCTAGGAAACTTTGATGCTAAAGCTGATGAGGCAATCTTCCTAGGATATTCATAATCTAGTAAATCTTATCAAATCTTCAACAAACAAACAAACATCATTGAGGAGTCCATTCATGTCAAATTTGATGAAAATAGCCATAACTCCCCGAGAAAGAAAGATGTTGATGATATTGTAGGTACTCTTCAAGATTTAACCTTGAATGACAAAGAAAAGAGAACAAAGACAAAGATACAACACAAAATGAGGAACCACAACAATGGATCACCTTGAAGGATTATCCCTTGGACAAAGTCATAGGTGAAATGACCAAAGGTGTAAGTACTCGAAACGCCATTAGGAATGCATGTAATCATTTAGCCTTTATATCACAAATAGAACCCAAATGCATTGATGAAGCAATTATTGATGAACATTGAATGTTGGTCATGCAAGAAGAATTGAATCAATTTGAAAGAAATGAAGTTTGGGAACTTGTGCCAAAACCCAATGATCACCAAATAATAGGAACAAAATGGGTGTTTAGGAATAAACTGGATGAAAATGGTATAATCACTAGGAACAAAGCTAGACTAGTAGCTAAAGGTTACAATCAAGAAGAAGGCATTGATTATGAAGAGACGTATGCTCCCGTAGCTAGGCTAGAAGCCATTAGATTATTGTTAGCCTTTGCATGTTGTAAGGACTTTAAATTGTACCAAATGGATGTCAAGAGTGCTTTCTTGAATGGATACATTCAAGAGGAAGTGTATGTTGATCAACCTCCAGGTTTTGAAAACTATCAATTTCCAAATCATGTTTTCAAACTAAAGAAAGCATTATATGGCTTAAAACAAGCTCCAAGATCTTGGTATGAAAGATTAAGTAGATTCCTTTTAGAAAACAATTTTGAAAGAGGAAAGGTTGACACAACATTATTCATCAAGCACAAGAAAAATGACATACTATTGGTTCAAGTGTATGTTGATGATATAATCTTTGGTGCTATTAATGAATCATTGTGCAAAGAGTTTGCTAAGCTAATGCAGGAAGAATTTGAGATGTCCATGATGGGGGAACTTACTTTCTTCCTTGGACTACAAATTAAGCAAACTAATGAAGGCACTTTCATTAATCAATCAAAGTATTGCAAGGAATTGCTTAGGAAATTCAACATGGACAAGGCAAATGACATTGCCACACCTATGGGCACTTCATGTTATTTGGACAAGGATGAGAAGGGTAAGGATATTGAACTTACAAAATATAGAGGTATGATCGGATCCTTACTTTACTTAACCGTAAGTAGACCGGATATCATGTTTGCTATTTGTATGTGTGCTAGATACCAAGCATGTCCAAAAGAATCACACCTAACTGCAGTAAAAAGAATAATGAAATATCTTGTTGGAACTCAAAATGTTGGTTTATGGTACCCCAAAGGGGTTGAATGCACTTTAGTTGGTTATTCTGATTCGGATTTTGCAGGATGTAAACTTGATAGGAAAAGCACTAGTGGAACATGTCACTTGCTTTTTAGTTTTCTTGTTTCTTGGCATAGCAAGAAACAAGTAAGTGTTGCACTATCAATAGCTGAGGCAGAATATGTTGCAGCTGGTAGTTGTTGTGCTCAAATCCTTTAGATGAGACAACAACTCCTAGATTTTGGTATTATATTAGACCATGTGCCTCTAAAATATGATAACACAAGTGCTATTAATATTTCAAAGAATCCTGTAATGCATTCAAGAACCAAACATATTGAGATTCAGCATCATTTCATTAGAGACCATGTATTAAAGGGTGATTGTGTACTTGAGCATGTTGAAACCTCTAGGCAACTAGCAGATATCTTCACCAAACCTTTAGCTAGGGAGCAATTCATACACATTAGAAGAGAATTAGGAATCTTAGACATGTCAGAATATGTTTGTATACTCAATGATTTTGATAATTTCTTGATCTATTATGTGTTGATGCTTAAATATGATCATTGATTAATGTTACATCTGAAATCTGTCAGTTTAGAATAGTTTTGGGCATACATAATCGATTACAGTGATCAGTATAATCGTTGATAATCGATTAGCCTCTCATATCAAATCGATTACTGACGTTCTGTTTCCTATATAATCGATTAGCGCATCCTTCTAATCGATTACAAAGTTTCTGTTTTTAACGTAATCGATTACGCCACCATCCATAATCGATTACCTCTGTGCAACAACGTTTCATCTTCCCCAGAAATGCACCCTAATCGATTAGTCCCTAGGACCTAATCGATTAACATCGTATCAGGTGCCAATTTTAATGCAGAATTCGTGTGACTTCCAATGGCCCAACCACTCACTTACTCTATTTACTTCTTCTCTCATCTCTAAACCCTATCTCTCTCCTATAAATACCCCTTCCTTATTCTTCCATCTCACACCACCACTTCATTGCCTCCTCTCCAATCTCTCTTAAATTTCTCATTCTCCTCTCCTTTTGTCTGTATTCCCCTCCATTGCCATGTCTTCATCAAGACAAGTGAAGAGGGCTAGGTCCTCCCTAAACCAACCCACCAATCCCCTAGATTTCTCTAGGTTCTTCACTTTACCAAGGGACCTCCAAAACTTCATAAAGAAATTTTCAGAGAAAGACATCATCACTCCCCATTTTATTAATGCCCTAACTTTTGAAAACCCCTGTTTTACCTTCACCCAACTCCTTCACCACTACAATCTCCTTCCATTCCTAACTCTCAAGGAAGAGTTTTATTACCCTGAACTAATGAGGGTATTCTTCTGCAATATGAAATTGGTTGATGGCACCTTGGAAGCTAGAATCAAGAATGTGTCTCTCAAAATCACTAACCAACAACTCTCTGAAATCACCCAAATTCCCCTCTCTACTGCTGAATTTGCAGGAGGTAATCCTGAGGATGAGTGGGATTTCAATCCCATTCCAGCACGCCAATCTCTTTGGAAGGCCAACCGTCCCCTCAGCAATCATAAATTGGTAGGCCATTTAACTCTTAACAACCGTCTCCTCCACTTCTTTATGGTCAAAATGCTTATCCCTCGTGGTGGAAATTATGCCTTGGTTGAGGAAGATGATGTTCTACTCATGTGGGCCATCATCAACCAAAAGGATATTAACTGGATTCAACACATCAAGCTCCACATACTGAAATCCAAGGAGCAACACAAACTGCCTTATGGCATCTTGCTCACAAAAATCTTCAAGGCATATGGAGTAGACTTGGCTGGAGAACTTGCTGAAAAAGTGCCCTCTCAAGCTTGCATTGGCACTCACCATCTAAACAAAATGGGTATGGTTTGTGTAGCTGGAAGATGGATCCTCAAAAGTGACAGAATTCATGGCAGCAATCCATTTGAGGAAGATCATCTCACTCCCACTGTTGATCCTACTCCTACTCTTACTCCTGCACCTCAAGGCGAATCATCCGCTCCACCTGATCCCTTCACCGCCTTGTATGCTCATCTTGATAACCGTTTTGATCGAATTGAAAACTCCCTCCAACAATTTCAAATGACTGAGCAGCAACATTTTGAACTCATGCAACAGCGCTATGAGGAGCTATCTCACCAGATTTCTGAACTTCGCTTTTCAATCCAGATAATTAGATCCGTTTTATTGTGCTTTATTTGAATTATTTCCATTCTGTTTCTTTTATTTCAATTCTGTAATTTCCCTTTTTTAGCAATCAATAAAAGTTTCAGTTTCTATATTTCTCTCTATTGTTTTATTATTTTTGATGATTCTAAAGGGGGAGAAATATATCAGAGTTCATCTAAGTTTAGATTAATATATCTGCTTATTATAACAAGTGAAATCTGATTGCAAATATTGATAAGTCCTAAAAACTGGTTGATAATAACAAATGAGTAATAAATTGGATAACTATCTCTAAGGCATAGATTCAATTAGATAGGGGGAGATATTTTGAATTAAGAGATAATGAATCTGAAATAGATATGTTTTGAAGATAATACTCAAGAGATAATATTTTTGAATTAAGAGATAACATTGTGCAAAATTTGAATATGATTTTGATAGAGATAAAATTAGAGATAATAGATAAGTTTTTTTTAACTAACACCCTCAAGAGATGAACATGGTTTGTCATCATCAAAAAGGGGGAGAATATGTTTGAATACATTTCAGGTTGAATTATTTTGATAATGACAAAGCACGTTGAAGGATTGAAGCAAAAAGCCAAGCAAACATGACAAATAGAGAAAACAGAATCAGATAGACAAAAACGTGTAGACTAATCGATTAGAGGACTCAAGCTAATCGATTACATACGTTCTGTTTGTGAAGTAATTGATTACACCTATAGACCTAATCGATTACCTAAGTTCTGTTTGCAAAGATAATCGATTGCACCAAGGGAATAATCGATTACCAGTTGAAAATTTGAAGATTAAGCATCAGGTAGTCAAGCTAATCGATTACCAAGTCAGACATAATCGATTAGTGAAGTTCTATTTGTCATCCTAATCGATTGCAAGAAGGCCCAATCGATTATTGAAGTTCTGTTTGTCATACTAATCGATTGCAAGAAGGCCTAATCGATTACAATGCTACGAGACACAATTAAATGCATCAGGTACCAAGAGTAATCGATTACAGAGTATAAAATAATCGATTAGCAAGTCCCTATTTTCAAGCTAATCGATAACACTAAAATGCCTAATCGATTATCTACTGTGTAATACTGTGAAATTCAAAAGCTAATTGATTACTGGTCGAGGCGTAATCGATTATAGTCGTGCCAGAATTTAGGGAAAGTTCCTTTTAAGTGGAAACCAGCTTATTTCTCCATTCCAACTCAGTGCCCATGTTCTACAATGGCCAGGAACTCCACCAAGCTCTTTCAAGGCTCTATAAATGCATGCCAAACTCAAGCACAAAAAATATAAGACAAGAGGCAATCAATTATTCATCCATTCCTTGTGCTTAGTGAATTTTATATCTTTGCATTTTCTGAAAGTTGAGCTTTAATTTGTAAATCCTCTCTTCTTGAGAGCTAGAAACTTGAGTGAGCATTTATTTGTATATCTACTATATTAAGAGAGTAACTTGCTTGTAAACACTACACCAAACACAAAGGTTTTTCACTCTAGATTGAGTGGTCACAAAGGTTGGGGTTCAACCTTTGGGTATTGAGAGTTTGAGAGATTGGGTGGGTTACCCTTGTGCTAGTGAGGATTGAGTTCTTGAGTGTGGGACACTAGGAAGCTGCAATTTCTCATAGCTTGTAATCTCTAAACTTCAATAGTGGAAATCCTTCAAGTGCGTTGCTTGAAGACGAGACGTACACCGGGGTTGGTGGAACTCGTTAAATCGGTTTGCAAGCTCTTCTCCCTTACTCTTTTACATTTATATACTACACTTAATTGATTTGTGTTAGTTGATTGTGATTTACATAGTTAAGCTTGCTTGAATTAGTTAACTTTGAATATTGCACACCAAGTGTTTGACAAATTGTCTTAGCCACATACATCTCTTGTTTTGCATCATCTCTTGCATTAAACTTGATTTCACCTGCATAATCTTTAAACTTATGATAAAGGAATCAAGTTCAAAGGCATTCCAAGCAAAGTTTTAAAAACTTAATTCACCCCCCCATCTTGAGTATTGAGGCCACTTGAATAACAATATATATAAAATCTGATATCGTCGGAGTGCCAAAGAAGTGATGCCTAGTTACTCTGTTAATAATACAAATAATCACAAACAAATACAAGAATAGTCCTACATAGGACGCACACAATTCACTACATCTACCCACCTACCCGGTCCTGAAAAGGAACCGCTCTGATACCACCTTTAACGTCTCCTAATTATTTACCGTTATTTTAAACCGTTTAATTAAAATTCACAAGAAATTTTTCATAAATTAATTACTTAATGATTTGATAATTATGGAAATACCCATTTTCTATAAAAAGTTCCATAATACCATTTATATAGCATTGGAAAAACCCCAAAATACCAACCAAAATGCAAAACATAGCGTCAGGCCCATGCTAAATGTGAGGCTTCAATCGCAGCCCTGACACTACGTGTCAGCCTATCAGAAACAACACCTGATGTTGTTATGCATTTTAGGCCATTCGGCCAACTTCTAACCTACCCAATTGGCCCGTTTCAAATCCGATTGCCATGAAACTTTACGGCCTATTTATTTTCCTCATTCTGAATCTGTTGGCGTTGTCCGTTCACCAAAATTCTATCATATGCACAGGTTATGTGTAAAAGTGCATTTTGTAACAGCCCTGATTTTTTGAGAATAAGAAACCAGACCCTCAAGACTTCTGAGGATACTCTATTGAGCTTTCAATAGGAAGCTTAAGGCTTTGGCCCGTTCCCCGAGTAGTTCAGTATAAGAAAAATAATGAAAAGCGGAACTAGTTAAGATATTTAAAATAAAGTATAAGAATACCGAGAGATAGAGCATAACGAATGAGAGTAGCAGTGATAAGAAACGAATAATAACAACGTCCGACAGTACTGTTTAATAATACGTTAATAATGATTATTTTGTTAAATTGAGTACTAAATAATTTATAATTATATTAGTTGATAATTATTCCCTTTCAATAATATTTAATGGATAATACTCCATCTTGGTAATTAATATCTAATTTTCATCAATAATTATTTATTAAATGTGTAATTATCTAATTTGAAGTGTTGAATATTAATTTATTTATTCAATTTGAAATTTTATAATCATTATGTGTGATGATTATTTTAATTGAGGATTAATCTGTTGATAATTATTTAGTCGATGATTATTTAGTTAGTAATTATTCCTTGCTAATAATATTTAGTTTAATAACAAATTAATGCTCAATAATTAATATTTTTAAAAACTAATAATAAAATATATTAAATTGATTATTCTAAATATATATATATATAAATATTTATAATAATATTTTTGAAATTATATATTTAAAATTACATTATATTTATATTTAATTATAAAATATTATCAAGTTCCTCAGTATTGAACTGTGGGAACTAACTTGAGGTCAGACTCTAACCATTTGACCTAAGGCTTGTGATCCAATAGGAAAACTAGTGCTGCTAGGCTCCTTTCGTAAAGGATCAAGGGTGTCTAACTTGGCCTAACCGACCCAATTGGAACCTTTAACGTCTCCTACGTTTGACCGTTCATATGTTTTAGGATATCCGATAGCGGCATGGTCAGTCTATGGTGAATCATTTTGACGTTTTACAAACTTTTCCTGAAAAGGGAGAAGCCCGGTTCGGACTCTATCACCCTCATTTTTCCATGAAACAACTTCAAAAGTCGTTTTAAAACTTGACTTGAATACCTCTAGTGTTTTGGACCTAACTTTTGATTACGATCTTGGAATCAAACAATTTTGGTCTCAATCTCTTCATTTTGAAAAGATCTTTAATCTCTGTTTCTAGCACCAAACTCTGATTCCTACTCTGTCGACCTCAACATCGAAGATTAAGTGTGTTCGCCTTAAAATTCCATTCTTTGGTCATTTTTCCCGACGTATCGTTCAGAAAAAAATTCATAACTCTCTCATAAAACCTTCGATTCACATAAACTTGGTGTAAAAATTTGCATAACAAAATTATGTACATTTTTTGTGAAGACATCAAAGGCTAAATCTCTCTAGATCAGTACAGTTTAATAGATCTTTACAACTCTTTAACTGTTTCATCACCATGTTGGCAGCCTTCATTAAAATTCACATATCTCCTTCATCTGGTGCTTAAGTCGCTCTGTTCTTTTTGTTATGGATCCGTATACAAGAGCTCTACAATTTTTATGAAGGATTCAAAACCAAATTCTCAAAGTAGAATTAATGGTGAATTTATTTCCAAAGTCATAGCTGATTCAAGAGCTTTTGGAGCACCCTTCATAAATTGGGTATATCTCGGGCTACCATCTTGGATTGTCGCAAATGATATATCAAATTAAAGAGAAAAGGAAGATATACAAGCTTGTTGAACATCTCAAAAGCTAATTCCTTACCCATTTTTCCTAGGAAATTTATTTTGTTCACAATTTCATTTCCATCACCGTAACCTATTCAAAAATGCAATCCTAGTGCACTTTGACTCAGATCGGTATCACTAGGACCGTGGAGAGCCAAGTCCCATTATGATATGACGATATGTATTGGATCCAAGATATTGGGACTACGAGTCCATGTAAACCCTGTGTTGTGATGTAGGGACTTGGTGTACTACGGTCGCTTTAGTGCGGAAACATTATGTCCAGGGGAAGCCTCAGCAGGACGGGTTCTGATATAATGAGATAATGAGAAAAAGGCCCACATGCATCATGATGACTATTAAAATATTAGAAATAACAAAATGAATTCATACATTACATCATTATATTGAGATTGTGATTGCTCGTTGTTTGAAAATGATTATATAGATCTTGATAATCATGAGAGGTGAATGGGAAAAAGGGGATAGTCAGCTGAGATCAAAAGTGGTGAGATAACTTAGAATGTATCTTAGGGACCCCAAAGAGAGTGGGAGAGACTCAATCCTGGATTATTGTGTTGTGTGTGGGGCAGGTGTCGATGAGACACCTTCCCAATTATTGTGGAGGTGGAGACTCACCCTTACGCTAAATTTTTCAAGACGTCGCGGGGATGGGGACAGACTTCGTATCGAGGATCAGCTAGACTCTTCTTGGACCATGGATAAATAGAATAGGTTAATTTTATTTTTCATTTATTGGAGCCTGCGTGCCCCTTTAGTTTTAGTATGTATAGTTACTGCTACGGCCATGTATTATATATGATTATATTGTATATAAGGTATATCTGTCCCACCAAGTTTCTTGTACAAAAAAAAAGTCCCACATTTTTCTAAAGCTCGTAACCTCTCAGTTGACCAAGATAATCTAGTGGAAGGGATTGTCCTAGTTAACGAATGGATTACACATTTGACTCTACTCATATACAAAACCTATGCACTAAACCACCTAAATAGGCTCTAAATTGTCTAAGGTCTACATGTACAGTTTCTAAATGTCCTAGGAAACCTACTGCTCTCTTTTGGGGGTTCCAAAACCCGCCGAATCATAAAATCACCTATTTAGTTCCTATTTTTCACATAAGTCCCTTATTTCCAGCATAAACATCATCAACCATGTATTATATATGATTATGTTGTATATAAGGTCTATGTGTTCCACCAAGTTTCTTGTACAAAAGAAAACTCCCACATTTTTCTAAAGCTCATAACGTGGCCATGTATTATATATGATGTTACGGCCATCTATTATAGATGATTATGTTGTAGGTAAGGTATATCTGTTCCACCAAGTTTCTTGTACAAAAAAAACTCCCATATATTTTTAAAGCTCGTAACCTTTTAGTTGACCAGGATAATCTAGTGGAAGGGATTGTCCTAGTTAACCGATGGGGTTACACATTTGACTCTACTAATGCAAAACCTATGAACTAAACCACCTAAATGGACTCTAAATTGTCCAAGGCCTACATGCTAGGAAACCTACTGCTTTCTTCTGGGGGTTCCAAAACCTGCCAGATTATAAAATCACCTATTTAGTTCCTATTTTTCACATAAGTTCCTTATTTCCAGCATAAACATCATCGGCCATCTATTATATATGATTATGTTGCATATAAGGTATATTTGTTTCACCAAGTTTCTTATACCAAAAACAACTCCCATATTTTTCTAAAGCTCGTAACGACCATATATTATGTATACTGTTACGGCCATGTATTATATATGATTATATTGTATATAAGGTATATCTATTCCACCAAGTTTCTTGTACAAAAAAAAGTCCCATATTTTTCTAAAGCTCGTAACCTCTCAGTTGACCAAGATAATCTAGTGGAAAGGATTATCCTAGTTAACCGATGGGGTTATGTAACACCCTAAATTTTAAAATAAAGGATTAATTAAGGAAATAATTATTAAATAGTTATATGTGGATTATTTAATGTCCCAAAATATTAGAAATAGTTAAATTAATATATTTGGGGACTACTCATATATTGGAGCCGAATAGGCTGAAATTAAGCCCGATTAAAATATAGGTGTCGGACCAAGTATCTTCGATTGGGATGACATTGGTCAGGGCTGTTAAGAATATTATTGGGAGTCTGAATATGTATTCGGAATAATTTTTAGATAAAGTATTGAACCCGAACAGAGATCCTGTTTGTGGTAAAACGATGAAATATTTATGAGGAGGATTAAAAATAAAGCCAACACCCATATTTTCTCTTCTTTTTTCATGGGCTTGCTGAATACATTGGCAAAAATACTCATTCTTCTCTTCCTTCTTCATTTTCCTCTCTTATATTCTTCTAAAAACCCTAGCAAAGGTAGTAATCCATTTCATTCCTTCATTTCCACTTGAGAAAGCTTGAAGGAAGCCATTAGGGCTTCGATTCTCTTCTCCTCCTTCTCCATTTTCATTTAGTCTCTCCCTCTTTAGAACCCATTTTTGTTTTGGGTGAGGCAAGCTCTTCTCACCATTTTTGTTGGGTTTAAATGCTATGTTTATGAGTTATTAGGACTTGGGAGAGTAACGTATGTAAATGGGGGTTGGTGAAGAGCCATAAATGTGAAGAAACCTAAGGTGGGTTGTCATAAATGCCAACTTTGATGATAATAAATAAGGAAGATGAATTTATGGTTAGAAGGAGATAAGGATTAATGATGCATTTATAAGTGTGGTTGAGTTTGGTGAAAACCCTAACTTTAAGATTTAGGGAAAATGATAAATGTAGTTTGGGTAATGTATTGGAGGGAAAATATAAGCCATTGAGAGTATGGATAGTGATACATGACGTATTGTGAATGTTAGGCTAAAGTTATTTTTTAGCCTTTAAACATAATGAATGAGGCTTGATGGGAAGGAATTCCTGAAGCCTAATAAATGAAGGAAAATAATGCCTATAACATGTCTTATATATGTTATGAAATTATAGATATGACTATGGCTAATTAGAGTTGAATTTGTGTCTTGAATAGTTGATTGATTGGGATTTTACATGTATGTTAATGTAGGATCCATTTTCAACAACAAGACGGGAACGTCGTATCAATCAAAATTCTTCTCTTGAGGTAGGAGAGGAGTCTTTCTATTCTAAATGCATGAATTGGATAGTATTTGATTGTCATATGTGACAATATGCATGTGCCTTTCTTGTAGTGTTATGAAGAATTGTAATTTGTGTATGATGTTGGTGATGTGTTTTTGGTAACATGCATTGATGCATTTAGAATAATGGTGGTGTGCTATATAGTGGTGCGGATTTTTGACAATATGGTGTCTTGAATATAATGTTATACTTATGTCCACCATAAATATGAAATGATTATAAGTGATGTTTGATTGAAAATGGGTGTGAATAAATAGCATACTTTGATTGATAGTGAAAGATTGATGTCATTGTGTTTGATGA
Organism: Clitoria ternatea; assembly: GCA_037962975.1. NCBI lineage: Eukaryota > Viridiplantae > Streptophyta > Magnoliopsida > Fabales > Fabaceae > Clitoria > Clitoria ternatea. The sequence goes on from CM075669.1 coordinate 189,049,434, forward strand.
TGGAATTGAATTATGTTAATGAGAATTATTGAGAATGCCACACGAAAACTTAAACCAATGGCAATAACCAACGATAATAAATCCACTAAAAGCCTTGTGGTGGTGTTGGTGATGATGATAATGATGATTGATGAGTGGCATGAAGAGGATGCAGAGTGAGAAATGCATACGATTGGTATTTGCATCCATGGCATACTGCATAGCCGCCGATGTTGGAACGTTAGGGGAGTTCCCTCGGCTGACCCAGTGGGAGGGTGGCTCGGTGCATGAGCAAGATTTTATTTTTTCCTGTGACTCGGTGTGTAAGTCACAAAGCCCCCCATGTATTGCTACGGGGAGCTACATGTGGGCGACCCTTGTGGGGTGGCTCTTGATGAGCATGTGACCCTGGTGGTCCTTTTGGATCACAGTCTCCATGGGATGAGTCATGGCTGGCCTGCAACACCGTATGTTGAATATGTCTCATCGTGAAAATGACCAGGTGTTGCAAGATGGGCGATGCGGTTTGGTACTAGTAAAAGATTGGTGAAATGCATGCAATTGGATGATAAGTGTACACATTTTACTACTGCAGTAGGAGTATGATTAAATGATTATACTTAAATCCCACAATTGGTGTTTATATTCCCACAGTCAGATCTACAATTGTTGAAATAATTCGTTGTGCATATGTATTAGCTTAAGAGCATTTGCATATAATAAGGAAGTATGCCAAAGGTGATAAGATATGATGATGGTTGTGTTGAGGATGAGAAAATAAATTAAGACAACATAAAAGATGTGAATACCAAATAATGATTTGGGTAAAATGATGAGATGTGTAATAGTCCAATTTGTTGAAGGACTAGATCATGTGTATGATTCTATACATTGCTTGATTTATAAAGATGTTTGTATTATGTGATGATAGTTGATGATGAAATATACGTGAATGCAAAGTATACATGTTGTGATACATATGCACATGATCACATGGTATTCATATTCCTTCTTTTGGAATATATGACTCACTAATAAAGGTGTATTATACATTGATTTCATGCTTCAATTTAACTCATTTTTCAAAAGAACTTAACTAATTTGGTGAAAAATTGAGTGTGATTCTTTTATAAATAAGTACATTGCCAATACTCTTGAAGATTTATAGGATATTCAAAGAAACAATCAACTTAGCTTACTTGGTCTTGAAGGATAATGTGTTAAAAGTGAAATCATTACCATGCGCTCTTGTGAATCAATTCATGGAAATGGCAAATCTATTCATGCACCTTTGGGAATCGATTCATGCATTCAAAAAGGACCAAAATGTAGTGGAACAGCCATGGGAATCGATTCATGCCCTTTAGAGAACATGGGAATCGATTCAAAAGGCCTGGTAATCGATTCATTACTTTGGGAATCGATTCCTCCCCTATGGGAATCGATTCATGCTTGTTGAAAAGTCAAAGAATCGATTCATGCATCAAGGAATCGATTCATTCACTGATTTTTACACAAATTTAAACGTAGGGAATCGACTCATCGCTTAAATCACACATTGAATCATGGAAAACATCAGTACATGTTTTCAGGCACTTTGGAGAATCAGGAAAACATGTTACGCATTTCATGGAAGCACTACAAGAATCAAGGCTGGAAACATGGAATCAAGACAAGCATTGCATAAAACAAGGAACGAGAAAACAGCACTGCAGAAAACATGGAATTAAGTTTTCCATTACATGAATTAAGGAATCGGAGGACATTTCTTTAATGGAAAAATACTTGAAGACTTGGCTATAAATAGAAGAAAAGTGAACGTTCAGCAACAACCATCACAGCAAGCATTTCATTCTCTTCTCTTCCTCCGTTGCTCTCTGTTTCTTTTATTTGCAAATTATTTCTTAGAGAGTTAGTAAGAGGGAAAATAATTTGAGTGGTCTTAAATTTGCATATCCTCTCTATGAGAGTAATTATTTTGTGAGAGCTTAACTTGTATATCCACTCTATTGGAGAGTTATCATTGTACCCTTAAACACCAAAATTCCTAGAGATTAAGATTAGGGTTCAACCTTGGGTTATTGAGAGATTGTGAGATTGGGCGGGTTGCCCTTCGCTTGTGAGGATTGAGTTCTTGAGTGTGGGATACTAAGAAGCTGCAATTGCTCAAAGCTTGTAATCTCAAATTCTCAATAGTGAAAATCCTTCAAGTGGGTTGCTTGAAGGCGAGACGTACACTGGGGTGGTGGAACTCATTATATCGCTTTACAAATTCTCTTTTCCCTTAAACTCCTTTATTATTGTGAATTTAAATTGCTTGCTAAAATATTTATATCTAATTGATTTGTTGAAATGCTTAAATTAAATCCTTGAATTAATTAACTTAAATCTTGTTGGATTTAATTATTGTATAAGTGAGTAAAATATTATTGTTAATAACTTGTTAAATTAATTATGTTTAATTAATTTGTTAGAAATTGTTGAAGTTAAATTGACTTAAATTTGTGTTGGAGATTGCATACCTAGTTCTTAAAGAATTGCCTAAATTAATAACTTGCCTTCTTTATCACAATCAATTCTTGAATATTGTCTCTTCACCTTAAAGTGTTTTTGGTATGATATGTGCTTCATAATTATTATCTCTTCCACATTGTATCATTTGTTACTAAGAACTGTTTTCAAAGGGATTCCGCGCAAAAATTTGAAATACTCAATTCACCGCCCCTCTTGAGTATTGAGGCCTTGGTTAACAAGTGGTATCAGAGCTTGACTCTTGCCACAAGTCTTAACAGCTGCAAGAGATCAAGATGGCCTCTACCTCTTATGATGCATTTCCATAAAATCGTACAATAAATAGACCTCCAATCTTGAATGGCAAAGACTATGCTATTTGGAAAGAAAGGATGAAAATCTTTGTCCAATCCTTTGACCTCAAGGTATGTAATGCTATTCAATTTGGTCCTTTATTTCCCAAATATATTGTTGATAATATAGAATGTATGAAGCCCATGAACTTATGGACTAAGGAAGAAGAAAGAAAGATACAATTCAATCTAAGAGCTAAAATTCTATCACATTAGCATTAGGACCTAATGATGTTTCTAGAGTTATTACTTATAACAATGCTAAAGAAATATGGGAAACTCTTGAAACAATTTATGAAAATACTAATGATGATCAAGATGGAAGAATTAGTACTCTTTCTAGCAAATATGAAGGCTTCAAAATAAGTCTGAAAGAAGAGCTCAATGAGTCGAAAGAAGAATTTGCCAACCTCTGCCTTATGACAAAGCACTCCAAAGATGATGAGGTAAGTTCTCTAAATGAATCTAGTGATGATGAAAGTGAAATTGATAAAGTTGAATTGTTAGAAGCTTTTGATGAATTGCATGAAAAATTTGTTTTATTATCAAAGAAATATGCATGTTCAAAATAAACCATTTTGAAACTTGAAAATGAATTTCATGATGTTCACATAGAAAAGGAAAATCTTAGAGTTCAAAATGGTGAATTAATAGCTTCAAATGTCACTCTTAAAAGTTGTCATGGAAATAAGGAATGTATGCTTCTTGAAAAAGAAAATAAAGATCTAAAAGAAACACTCAGGAAGCTTACAAAAGGTTTTGATGCATCTCTTGAAAATCAAAAGCATACACTTGATAGAAGGGTAATAAGTCATGGAAGTTTTAAAAAGGAAAAGAAGTACAAGAAACCCCTTGCACCCATTAAGGAAAAACCTATACCTATTCTAAAATGTGCAAACCATAAAAGAAAGGGTCATACAATGTCTAATCATTTTGAAAGGTGGCATATAGAACAAAATAGGAACCATTACAATTCTATTATGACTTATTCTTTGGATGCAACATGTTTCTATTGTGGAATATATGGTCATATATCATCTAATTGCTTTATAAAGAAATCCCGTCAAAAGTGTACAAGAAAGGTATAGATTCCAAAAATAACTTTGAAATCCTAAACTAACAAGAAAGGACCTAACTCTCAAAGGGTACCATAAAACTTGAAATTTTATAGGCATACTATAAATCGACAATTTCTCATTGACGAATGATCAAACAATCAAGATTCACAATCTTCACTCCAATGAACAAGAGAAAGTTATAGGAATTGTAAAGTTCCAAGGTATGATCGGATCCTTACTCTAGTAGATCAAATATCATGTTGGCTATATGATTGTATATGCTTAATTATGTTGAAACATCTATGCACTTGGCTAATAGTTTATTGAGAATTTTTAGAAATATCTAAATAATTTTATAAAGCCAAATTCCATACTTGTTCATAATAAATTCTTGATGATATATGAAAATGTATGAATTCTTAATGCTGCATGAACTCTTAACACTAGTGGAAAAAAGGCTTTTTACACCGGTCCCTTTTAACTTTTTACACCGGTTCTAGGACCGGTGTGGATGGAGCCGGTGAGAAAAATATGGACCTTTTACACCGGTTTTAGGACCGGTGAGAAAAATAGTTTTTACACCGGTCCTGTTTAAAATGACCGGTATAAAAAATGATATTTACACCGGTCCTTTTCTTTACAACCGGTGTAAATATTATTTTCTCACCGGTTCTGTTGATTATGCCCGGTACAAAGTTAAACTTTTAACACCGGTCCTATTTTTACGCCCGGTACAAAAAAATACTTTTAACACCGGTCTTATTTTTAGGCCCGGTACAAAAAATATAATTTTTTTAAAATTTTATTTCAATATATTTTAATCCGCAATGCCAATTCAGTACACTTACATTACAATTTTAGAAAGCATTATCAACTTTAATTTTCAAAATCATTAGTGGAAAATCAGCTAAAGAAAAACAAAATTTCCCTTCTTGCCTAAAACAAAATTTTTATTTTGTGTTAACTTATTTGTTAATTTTCTTATCATCATTGCCTTTTTCTTATCTTATAGGATTCTTAATTGCCAATCTCTCCACCCTACTCCTAATAACCAAACCATAATCCATACTAACTATGAAACCAACATGAATAACCAGCAATGTAAAGTGAATTTATTATGTATAAGAAAATACAGCCCAAAGACAAGGAGAAGCGGAATACATGAAGCTCTGCATGACCAAGCTATAGCTTAAAAACAAATATTACATTTTATAACAAAAGAACAGTCACTGATATTGCCATATTGCAGCGAATTGCAGCACAGCTTCTTTTGTAGGTAAGGCAGGAATTGCCCCTCTCTCTGTTACAGTTATGGCACCACACACATTGGCAAAATATAGAGCTTTTCTGAGACGCTCCTCATTCTGCCATGATAAATACTTTAATAAAAATAAAATAAAGAGTCTATTTCGTTTCCACTTGGACCAAGATTGGTCAAAGGAAACTTTTTATTTCGTTCCTTAAACAATATATAGGATCAATTTTTACAACTTCATTTTTATAATTGGTTATGAAACAGGTGCAAAAAAAAAAACTTTTCTAAGACCCTCCTTGTTCCAAACATATGGAGCCAGGACAATTTAATCAACAATTAGAATGAATAAAAAATTATGAATTACCTGAAGAAGACTTTGGTCAGAAGCTAAGCTGTAAATAATCCCACTAACAAAAGCATCACCAGCACCGGTTGTGTCAACGGGTTTAATTTCAACACCTGCGACCCTACCTCTAAATTCCTGCACATAAAATTGGCAACTCCATTAGCTGAACACTGATCACTACCATACTGATGTATTGATTTTTGCAAATAAATTTTATTTTGTATCCTGATTTTGGTACAGTCATAGATTTCCGTAGAGACCAACATAAAGCAAGTGTATCTATCCTTTGAATAATATTGGTAATTTTCTTCTGGAAATTCTAGTGAAGTAAACAAAGGTAACTTATTATTAACATGAAAAATACTAACCGGTACTCTTATATTACTTATTAATGAATAAAAAAAAGTGAAAAGTTTTAGTTCAAAAAGTTTATTAATGCAGTTTCCTCTAATTTTTTAAGAAAATTCTATTATTATTTATTAAAAAAATTACTCTCAATAATTTTTTAAGAAAATCGGATTATCAAAATCGAGTTCAATTTCAACAAGTCACTACCATACTAGCAAATGTGTTGGTACAAGCACATGCAGCCTAACAGAGAGATCAAAGAAAATGATTAAATGAGGGGTTATACAACCAATGGGATAGTTGACATCATAGTCAAATCACGTTGACAAACTTACTTTGGTGTAATATCTACAACCTTCTGACCCTTCAGTCACAATTAAAAGCTTGAGATTAGGGTGAAAAAGCTTCTCTAATACAACATTATCATCATAAGGATCATCACCAGCAGTCAAAAATGTAATCACTTCCTTACTAATACTGTCATACAATATTATCTATTGAGAAAAGATTGAAAAAGGATCATACAACCTCAACATTCAATTTGCATGAAACTGTCATACAATAATGAGAGTTACTAATACTGACCTTGTTTGGATCATAAACATCATGGAGCTGAAGGATCATCTGAGAACAAGAATCAGTTATATCACACTTCTGCTCTGAAATTGTTCCTGGAGGGTACTTCTTAATAGCACTTGCACAGTCACCAGCAAATCTTGGAAAACCCCATAATCTTCTGCCTGCAAATGCATAGAAAAAGTCACAATTAACATTGTAGCATGGAGAAGGTTAAAATGCCATAAAACAAAATAGCTTTGTCAAATCCAAAACTTAAAGTACCACCAGGCTTTAATCTCAATAGCTGGAATAGTAGCAAACAAAACTAACTCATTGTAATTGGTAATACTAATGCTCAAAGCAGTTATTGAATATTAACTCAATCACATCCATTGATCAGATTCAATTTCATAAAAATAGAACAGTTTTTGCTCTTTGAAACAATATTTATATTCATAAGACTTCAAAAAAAATAAAATACTAAATAAGCATGTCTTGGAATTTCTTGAAAGCAATGTATGGAGGGAATGTGATTAAAATTGTGTGGAGGGAATAAAACACTTATTAAATAATATGACAATGGTTCCAAAAAGCAAAATAACACATGCAATCTTCCACACAGGGCCACCATATTTACGAATCACACTATAATTCAATTATTGTTTCGGAATTAAAATCCTGAAACAGAATACATATTTCATCTTCATTTAATTCAATTCTCAACTTATACAATTTATCAGGTTTAAATCTTAAACCAAAGGGAAACAATTTCAGGTAAGCATTTGACAATTTCATCATTTCTTAGCATGAAAGCTTCTTAAATCAACTAATAACCTTCATTTTTATGGAGGCTTATATTCTCTGGTTCTAATGAGGTCAGTTGGTGAGTTGGCCTACTAACACTTTTCCAAGTAACACACATGCCATATTACAAATCAAGTTTAAATGCAGGTGCTATATCAAAATTGCTGTCAATGATGTCAGAGTTGAATAAGGGAGGGCATGTAAAATCTCCATATGTCACGTACCTTAAGGTGTGATCATCAACATGTTTCAGTGTGATACTTTTGGTAGCAGTTACTTTGAGCTTCTAATATGTCGCTCTACATTCATTTGTATAACAAAATTTTCTCTGTTTTATATTCCAAGATCACCTTCCATAATCCGTGCAACTGTTTTCACCTGAAAGAGAATTTCCACAAAGTAAAATCTAACATTTTGTTCAATTCACAAGTGACCAATGATTAAAATGATTTTGTTCATCACAAAATAGAAATAAAATGACTAACCATGACGACTTCAAAGCCTCAACCGCTAATTTCTCCATCAACCCCTGGGTTATGTCATGAACAACTTGGTTCTTCAAATCTACAAAATGTTTGATAAAAAGAAAATCAAAATTCGAAAATTAAAACAAAGATTCAGAAAAGAAGAAAAGTAACAAACCAGAAACGGCGTGAACGAGATGGACAGTATCAGCGAGCCTGCAAAGGTGGATAAGAGCCCAATCAAAAGCATGTTTGCTGTTAGGGCCATGATCTATGGCTATGAGTATAATCAGCGAGCCTGCAAAGGTGACGGCGAAGTAGAGCCTGCAAAGGTGGATAACATTGGCGGAGTAGAGGTGTTTGGGGAGGCCGTGGGGGAGGAGGCGGGAGAGGAAGCTAAGGGGAATGGTGGCGGCGAAGCAGAGGAGGAAGCGGAGCATGGGGAGGGAGACCCCAATCGAGGGAGAAGAGAGAGACGAGAGAGATGGTTATTATTTCTTCTTCCTCTTCTTCACTTTGGCTTTTGCTTCAGTTTTCTGAATCTTCAGTTTCTGTTCTCTTAAGAACATTTTTTCCTGATCTTAAGTTGAGAAAACCCTTTCCTCTGTGGTCTTCGGCGTGGTCTGAACAGGTTGAGTCGGTCTTTCGCTTGCGGATGGCGGTGGAAACCCTAATGGGGGAGTGGGGAACTGTGGCGGCGGGATCGGAGAGGGAAAGGGGAGAAGAAGGTTTGCGGGTTTGAAGTGGTGTGAGGGGGTAGATGTGGTTCTGGTTTGAACCATTTTGGTATGGAAGAGAAGAGGAACGGGAATAGAGCTTCGAGAGTCGCTGAGGCGGAGTTAGGGAGGCAGAGGCGGAGAGGAGAGTCGCGCACAGATAGCTTGCAGGGGGCTAGGGCTTTCGAGTGTGGGGAGAGAGAGCGAGTTAAAAGTGAAGGTTTCTCACCGGTCCTGAATAAAGGAACGATACAAATCTTATTATTTCTCACTGGTCCAAATATTAGCCCGATACAAATTTTATTATTTTTTACCGGTCCAAATATTAGCCTGGTATAAATTTTACTATTTCTCACCGGTCCAAATATTAGACAGGTATAAACTATATTTTTCTCACCGGTCCCATTTACCAACCGGTATAAAGTTGTATATTATTTATAAAATTGCCACCGCCTTATTTTTTATACCGGTCACATTACAACCGGTGTAAAATCTCCGGTGTAAAAGGCCTATTTTCCACTAGTGTAATGATGTATGAATTCTTGAACTTCATATCAAGAAAATGTTATGACAAGTTGATTATGACAAATTTTACAATTGCTTTAAGTTAGTACTATGTTATGCTTCTATGACTTATTTCTATGTTTTACAAAGTTGTCTATCTTAGGCAAAATGTTTCTATACAATTATATGTTGTTTTTGATAATGCCTAAGAGAAAGTATGTATGCTCTATGTATGATTGCCTAGACTTTAATTTCATGACTAGTAATATCATAGGTATGAAGAAGAGAATATGTTAAGTGACAATGCATGATTATGATGATGTGTTAAGTGACAATGCATAATATATGTCAATACATGAACAATGCATGCTAAGAAACAATACATGATATGATAATGCATGACATAATCTTCCTTAATACACCATGCTTGAGCAATTGGTATCTATCTTGATTGACATTATAATTCCTATCTGCGTCGTATGTTTGATGATGTGTGATCTTGACTATGAAAAGAAATTTGAAAATGTGCATCATTGAACCTGAAAAGAATTATTGAACAAAAGTATCAAGAATGATGTGTGCTTGAATGTTAAATTGCTTAATTGTTAATAATTGATATCAAGAGCTTAAATTGACAAATCCATCAAGTGGTATTATACATAACATCAAGATAACAAGTGGTATGATATATATGTTATGACAAATTGATTACAATGTGTGTATGACTTGCATTACACATTTACAACCGCACTATGACCATGATATGCTTCTATGACTTATCTCTATATGTTGCTAATTACCTATGCAAAATTCTTTCTCTCATATAATCGTATATTTTTTATAAATGCCATATGTGCTCTATGTAAGTGTTTGACTAGACTTAAGTCATAAAAGAAAACAAGCTTTATATATCACTTCATCCCTGCTCTGATACCTAGATATAAGTATACATTGTTGAAAAATCTTCTCTGTTATTGCTCTGATACCTAGAAATGCATCATTATAACAAATCAATAAAACAAGTAGTATTAATTAAATGATTAATAAGTGGTATCTATTAAGGAGGAGAAATGCTTAAAAGGTAAAAATTTTTTAACAAATGGTGTCAGACTTGAACATTTGGTATCAACTAGTTTAACAATTGGTATATTAATATAACAGCTTGTATCAATTTCAGTAATAAGGAGGAGCATACAAATGAATGATTATCCTTGATTTCACTTCTCTGTGATTATGTTTATGGTAATTATGTTTATAATTTTGTTTCTACTCTTTTATATGCTTACTTGGAAAAATATCCTTATGTTTGATAATGCCAAAAAAGGAGAAGATTATGTGCTTATTTGAAATAATCATTTTCCTACCATAATCGAGAAAATTATTTGCTTACTTATATTTTGACTTATTAACAAATGTGCTAGTAATAATAACAATCAAGAGAACTATATGTGTACTTAATTGAAAAGAATCATGTGATGCTTACCAAACTTGAAAAGTGATATTAATTACATGATTAAAAATTAGTTAGCAATCAATTGCATGATTAAGGGAGAGATATTATCTTACATGATATAATATGATCTTTTTAACAAGTGGTATTTCCTTTAAATTATGACTATGTATGATCCTACATTAACAAGTGGTATCAATTGGCATTTATTACATTAATTAAGGGAAAAATACATATAAGAGATGATTGTCATTGATTTATCTTTCTGTGATTAATATTGGTTTATAACACTTATCTTTACTCTGAATTCTACTCTCTTATGCTTATTTTTGTTTTTGATGATTCCAAAGGGGGAGAGAATTATGTGCTTACTTGATTGAGAAAATTATATGCTTACTTGATGAATTATGTGGTTGATTATTTACTCTAGATATTAACATGAGGTATGGAACAAAATGGTATAACATCAATCAAAACCACAATTGGAATCTATTGCATGATTAAGGGGGAGAATAACTCTAAAGATCAAAAGCAGTAATTGGTATCTAAATGCATCAGTAAGGGGGGGTTATTTGTTTGTCAAAATTTTGAACTATAACTGTTATAAAACTAACACCTCAAGAGATGAACATTTGTTGTCATCATCAAAAAGGAAGAGAATGTGTTTATATGTTGAAACAGTTTTGATAATGACAAACATGGACTCAAGCACGAAGAATGCATTAGCAATGCATATGTAACATCAGCTGTCATCATCAAAAAGAGGGAGAATGTAATTGGGTAAGGTTTTGATAATGACAAGCATGATGACAAAGGAAAAGCACAAGCATAAAGAATGCACATGAACAAGAAATGAATGTGTTTGATGAACAACAAAGGGAAAATATGGTTGATAAGACATGACATGAACAATGATCAATAATAAGGACTGGATGCAAAACACATGATGAACGACTAGGGGAAAATATGATTAGCAAAAATTATGACATGGATTAGATTTATGTGTTTGAATTATTTGAAGGTACAATGCAATGACTCAATTCATGGGAATGGCGAATCTATTCATGTGCACTTATGAATCAATTCATAGAAATGGCGAATCTATTCATGCGCCCTTGTGAATCAATTCATGGAAATGGTGAATCTATTCATGCTCTCTTATAAATCAATTCATGGAAATGGCAAATCTATTCATGCGCTTTTGTGAATCAATTCATGGAAATGGCGAATCTATTCATGCGCTATTGTGAATCAATTCATGGAAATAGAAAATCTATTCATGCACCTTTGGGAATCGATTCATGCATTCAAAAAGGACCAAAATGTAGTGGAACAGCCATGGGAATCGATTCATGCCCTTTAGAGCACGTGGGAATCAATTCAAAAGGCCTGGTAATCGATTCATTGCTTTGGGAATCAATTCCTCCCCTATGGGAATCGATTCATGCGTGTTGAAAAGTCAAAGAATCGATTCATGCATCAAGGAATCGATTCATTCACTGATTTTTACACAAATTTGAACGTAGGGAATCGACTCATCGCTTAAATCACGCATTGAATCATGGAAAACATCAGTACATGTTTTCAGGCACTTCGGAGAATCAGGAAAACATGTTACGTATTTCATGGAAGCACTACAAGAATCAAGGCTGGAAACATGGAATCAAGACAAGCATTGCATAAAACAAGGAACGAGAAAACAGCACTACAGAAAGCATGGAATTAAGTTTTCCATTGCATGAATTAAGGAATCGGAGGACATTTCTTTAATGGAAAAATACTTGAAGATTTGGCTATAAATAGAAGAGAAGTAAATGTTCAGCAACAACCATCAAAGCAAGCATTTCATTCTCTTCTCTTCCTCCGTTGCTCTCTGTTTCTTTTCTTTGCAAATTATTTCTTAGAGAGTTAGTAAGAAGGAAAATAATTTGAGTGCTCTTAAATTTGCATACCTCTCTGTGAGAGTATTATTTTGTGAGAGCTTAACTTGTATATCCACTCTATTGGAGAGTTATCTTTGTACCCTTAAACACCAAAATTCCTAGAGATTAAGATTGGGGTTCAACCTTGGGTTATTGAGAGATTATGAGATTGGGCGGGTTGCCCTTTGCTTGTGAGGATTGAGTTCTTGATTATGGGACACTAAGAAGCTGCAATTGCTCAAAGCTTGTAATCTTAAATTCTCAATAGTGAAAATCCTTCAAGTGGGTTGCTTGAAGGCGAGACGTACACCGGGGTGGTGGAACTCGTTATATCGGTTTGCAAATTCTCTTTTCCTATAAACTCCTTTATTATTGTGAATTTAAATTACTTACTAAAATATTTATATCTAATTGGTTTGTTAAAATACTTAAATTAAATCCTTGAATTAATTAACTTAAATCTTGTTGGATTTAATTATTGCATAAGTGAGTAAAATATTATTGTTAATAACTTGTTAAATTAATTATGTTTAATTAATTTGTTAAAAATTATTGAAGTTAAATTGACTTAAATTTGTGTTGGAGATTGCATACCTAGTTCTTAAAGAATTGCCTAAATTAATAACTTGCCTTGTTTATCACAATCAATTCTTGAATATTGTCTCTTCACCTTAAAGTGTTTTTAGTATGATATGTGCTTCATAATTATTATCTCTTCTACATTGTATCATTTGTTTACTAAGAACTGTTTTCGAAGGGATTCCGCGTTAAAATTTGAAATACTCAATTCCCCCTCCCCCTCTTGAGTATTGAGGCCTTGGTTAACATATAGAGCACCGTGGTTTGAGCTTCCACGTCTAAAGCTACTCTGAGTCCTGCCAGGCATGCCTCACACTCTGCCTGATTATTCGACATTTTAAAATCAAATTTGAGGGAACTTTTGATGCTTACTCCGTCTTCACTTTCTACGACTACTCCAGCTCCACATCCTTTTCCATTCGAAAAATCGTCCACAAAAATGGTCCAGTGCTCCCGTAGTGGTGTGGAAGCTTCTCCTGTCAACTCTGTCACGAAATCAGCCAGTACTTACACTTTGATAGCCGTTCTAGACTCATAAGAAATATCAAACTCTAACAGTTCAATGGCCCACTTAGTCATTCTTCTTGCCAAATCTGATTTTTGGAAAACCGTCCTTAGAGGGAGATTAGTGCGGAAGGTAATTAGATGTGCATGAAAGTACTGCCTTAAACGTTGAGACGTCCATACCAAAGCTAAGGCGGCCTTCTCCAACTTCTGATACTGACACTCTGACCCTTAAAGCAGTTTCCTAATGAAGTATACCAGTCGTTGGCTTTCCATCGTTTCTTTCATAAGTGCTGCTTCAATAGCTTCATCAGATACAGAGAGATAGATGAAAAGCTTCTCTTTGGGGTCAGGCCTTGTCAACACCGGTGGGTTTACTAACACCTTTTTGAGCTCTTGGAATGCCTTCTCTTGCTCCCCACCCCATTTAAATTCCTTTCTTTTCTTCAATGCCTTATATAGAGGGAGTGACCGGTGTGCCATTTTTGGCATGAACCGGATAGGGCAGCAACCTTTCAATTTAACGACTAAACCTCCCTAATATCGTGGGACTCCAAAGTTCTCTCACTACTTTACATTTATCCAGATTAGCTTCTATACCTCTTTAGGTTAACATAAATCCAAGAAACCACCCTGCAGGTACTATAAAAGTACACTTCAATGGATTTAACCTCATGTTGTACAATTGGAGCCTCTAGAATACCCTCCTTAGATCTTCAACATGGTCTCCACCTACCGTGGTCGTAGCTATGATATCGTCCATATACACCTCTACTATCTTAGGTCTCATTCCTTCAAAGACCCTATTCATCATTCTCTGATATGTAGCTCTGACGTTCTTCAACCCAAACAGCGTGACCGTATAGTAGAACACTCCCCTGTCATTTATGAAAGCAGTTTTATCTTTATCATCCTTCTACATCAGAATTTGGTTGTAACCGGAGTACGCATCCTTGAAAGATAGGAATTGGAACCTGGAGGAATCATCAACCACCTGATCTATGCTAAGGAAAGGATATAGGTCTTTAGGGAAACACTTATTCAAGTTAGTGAAATTTGTAAACATCCGTCATTTTCCATTAGTCTTCTTCACCATAACCACGTTAGAAACCCAAGAAGAGTATTGGATTGCCCTAATGAAACCGGTTTTTAACAATTCCTCCATCTATTCACACGTCGTTCTCTGCTTTTCAGGCCCTAGACTTCTTTTCTGTTGAGCCATCGCTCTTGACTCCAGGTATACTGCTAACTTATAACAACAGAAGTTTGGATCAATGCCAGGTATGTCGGCCGCAATCCATGCGAACAAGTGTTTGAATTCCTATAAGAGTTTCACTAAACGTTCCTCCATCCCATCCTCTAGAGAATCGTTAATCTTAGTGCTCTTGGCGATGTCTCTTTCTAATGCAACTTTCTTTACCCCTCCTTCCGGTGTGGGTCTCTAGGGATTCTTCAGATCCACTATCAACTCTTCCCTCGGATCCAGATCAATCAAATTTACCGACTCTGGTACCTTTCCGCCATCATTCAACCTCTTCCTCTTGATCGACTATTTTGTCTTAGTCATTTGGACGCTGAGGTTGTAATAGTACCTTACCATCTGTTGATATCTTTTGACAGAAGATACATAGTTATCTTCATCAATGAATTTTATCAATAGATGGGGTGTTGAGACTACGACTTCTAGAGCATTAAGAGAAGGATGCCCCAGGATCCCGTTGAATGAGGACTTAACATCTATTACCAACGCCCTGGTACGTACCGTTCTTGATCCCGACTCTTCTTCAAACGTCAGCCTCATATCCAAGTAACCTTTGGTAGGTTGCTTAGTTCCATTGAACGCCGTCAAATCTTGAGTATAATGTTGTAGATCAGAATCTGAAAACCCCATCTTTTTAAAGCATTCATAAAAAATGACATCACAAGAGCTCCCTTGATCAACCAACATTCTTCTAATTGTTTTGTTGGCTATGACAGCTTTAGTCACCACTGCGTCATGACCTCCTAGGAGTGTTGGCTCATAATCATCATCTATAAAGACAATGGGTGGGGTTTGGATCCCAACCCGGAATGGCCTATTGTCTATCTTCGTCTGCACAGACATAATCATTCTCAAATGATTCTTCCGAGAGGTGTTTGATACCCCGCCCCCTGTAAAACCACCAACAATCATGTCAATGACATCTCGCCTTCCTGAACCTTGAAGTTGTAATTGTTCATAATAATATATCAAACATGGGAGTTTTTATAAAAAGAATTTTCACTATGTGAGTTTTGATGATTCAAAATATGTGTTTCAAAAATATTAAAGTATTAAGAATCTAAAATCAGCATTTTTGTAATCAAATAAGGTATTTGATTAGAAACAAGTAATCAATTAAGGTATTCGATTAGGACTCACAAAACAAATTTTAAAATTATTTGAAACAAAGCTAATTGTTAAAAGTTTTGATATGATCAAACCGTTCTACAAGTTCCACTGTCAGGTTGTAGTATATGTTAAAAACAGAGTGTGGTTCCTCTAGGATATGGCTTTTAATATTGATTCATCATCACCTTAGTAGAATTAATAGAAAGTTTCATAAACATCTTGAAATCTAAAGAACTAAACATCATCAAACGTACGATAAAACATATAATAAAAATATAAACTATCAAATGATAAAGGCTGGGATAGAATTTCATCAGTCTTGCCCATTAATATTTTGCATAGATATATATAAACGGATCCTAAACTATTACTTTTTATGTCACAATCTTAAATCATTCGCATCGATCCCTCGACTATGAAATCCATAAGAACATTCTTAAATATGTTGATTCCTCAATCACATTAAGAATATTCAAGCATTAGACACGATTGTTTCAACGTTTGTTACGTTGAATATTATTCCTAACATTCCCTGTAACAAGTATTTCATTTAGGTCCATTTACGTAAGCTATTTTCTAATAATCAAATGGAAACTAAGATCGAGAAACTATTTTCCAATAACATCAAGCATTAAACGTAAAATGAAAAGCCAAAAACAATGGAACAAAGATACCAGATATATAAATATAGAACAAGTGTATGTCGGGGTTTGATCAACTACATCCAATCCCAATAGAGGAATGAGTTACACATCGTAGCCATTATAATTAAAGAAAAAGATGAAAAAGATGAGTTCTTCCGAGACCTCTACGTTCCAAGAGGTAAAAGATCTTCTAATCCATTCTCTCTCTTGAATATGACAAAATTTTCTTTATATAATAAGTATCTTGCTTAAGCTAGAGTTAGCTCGCTTAAGCTAGATAGCTTTCTTAAGCATGAAGGATTCTTTTGTGTTCTAGATTTTCCCTTGTGAGCTCGCTTGGGTGAATGAGTCTCTCAAGCGAGTGAAATTCCCCTGTTACTTGTTATTGCATTCGCTTGAGCCTAGTGATTCGCTCAAGCGAATAAGTCTTGGATTTGGTTCTGGATGATTCTCGCTTGGGCGACTTAGTCTCGCTCAAGCGAGTTCTTCATACTCTGTTCCTAGACCATTTTCACTTAGGCTGCATCTTTTTAGCTTGAACAAAGCCTTCATGTTTTAGATTTTTGACCTTTCTCGCTTAAGCGACTTGAGATTTACTCAAGCTAGTTCTCCACTGATGCTCACTGAGAGATTTTCACTCAAACTAATTGAAATTCGCTTAGGCGATCTTTCTCGCTTGAGCAACTTGAGACTCACTTAATCGAGTTCTTTACTGATGCATACTGTAAGATATTCGCTCAGGAGAATTGTGATTTGCTCAAGCAAAATTTTCCTCTATTAGCTTCTGCTTGAAAATTCTTGACTCGCTCAAGCGAAGTGTAGTCTCGCTTAAGCGATTTACGCAAAATTTGTAATTTTTCTTCATTTCAAATTGGGGAATGGCTTGGGATTCTTTGCTTTTACTTTTCATCTTTTTCACATATCAATTATACAAAAATAAGAGCTTAGTTACATCAAACATATCAAAATATCTCCTTCTCAATTTCTATCTATTTCATGCACAAAACTTTCCATATAGTACGATACCTAACAAAATTATACTTAAATACCTTCAAAATATCTATACATTTTGAGCACTTATCACTAATCGAATAAGGTATTAGAATAAAGTGAATCTGGACAAGTTCTTATTAAACCAGAACAGAGCTAATCGAATAAGGTATTCGAATAAGGTGAATCTGGACAAGTTTTAATTGAAACAGAACCTTGCTAATTGAATAAGGTAATCGATTAAGGCAAATTTAGATGTGTTTTAATTGAAATAGAACCTTGCTAATCGATTAAGGTAATCAACTACGACGATTCTAGAACTTTCTAAATTAAATCAGAACGTTCCTAATCGATTGGGCTAATCGATTAAACTGTGTTATTTTGACTGATTCTCAGCTTTTGCTAAACTTAAGGGATATTTTCAAGGAATTAAATTTGAATGATGTGCCTTGAGGGGCTTTGTAAATGATTATATGATTATTGAAAATGCCAAATCAAATTATATCCCTAATTGAGAGGGTGAGATATCCTAGTGAGGTTGTTGGGCACATGCATTATTGCATTGTTGCATTCATGGCATAGCATGGCATTGATATAAATTGTTATTGAATATATCACCTTGCGGGGTGCCACGAAGGGTATAACCCGGAGTGAAGACGATGTTATCGTGTTTATGAATATATCACCATACGAGGTGCCACGAAGGGTATATCCCGGAGTGAAGACGATGTTGTCGTGTTTATGAATATATCACCTTGCGGGGTGCCACTAAGGGTATATCCCGGAGTGAAGACGATGTTATCATGTTTATGAATATATCACCTTGCGGGTGCCATGAAGGGTATATCCCGGAGTGAAGACGATGTTATCGTGTTTATGAATATATCACCTTGCGGGGTGCCACGAAGGGTATATCCCGAAGTGAAGACGATGTTATCGTGCTTATGAGTATATCACCTTGCGGGGTGCCACGAAGGGTATATCCCAGAGTGATGATGATAATTTAAGTGATTGTGATCATTATTGGATTAAAAATCGTATCCGTTGCATATGCATTAAACAGTTGACATGTGCATTAGCCATAGATGCATGGCATTTGAGATGGGATGACCACGAGAGATGAGAAACCCCTTGCAAGGAGGAATTGAGTAAAGATTAAATAAATTGGTAATGAAAATTTGTGAATGCCCTTGTTGATAAGTGGCAATGTGATTGTGCATGTGCTTGTGCTTGCTTATATTGTGAATTGCGATTCATGAGGCTTGTATACCTATTATATTAATGTGATGATGATTGAATGATGTTTTAATGGTTGTATAGCAAAGCACACATGTAGATTATATGCATGTACACATAATCACAATATATGTATATTCGTCATTTTGAATGTATAACTCACTCTCCCATGTAGTCTCCTTTTTAGCATTGTGATACAGATTGCCATGGGTTGAGATGAGACTTTGAATTGAAGTTTTGGCGAAGGTAAATAGTGGTAATGGAAGCGCCTTGGCCGGCATCATTTATGAGTTCTTATGTAATAAATAGGTTGTTTATGATGATATAGATGATTTTGTGAATTTAGTCATATATAAAATAATCCTTCATATTTAAGAATGGTGAATATAGATGTAGTATGTAAAAGATGATTTAATGTGTACTAGAAGGATTGAAATTGAATGATGAACATTGATGACTGTGATAGTTGGGAGAAGATCCCCTGATGTATATGTATATATTTATAATTGTGTCTTAGGCAATGCATGTGTATGTTGTGAGTGAATTAGACGAGCTTTGTTTCAGTAGGTATTGCATGCTTTGCTGACCCTTTTCTCATATCGTCATATATGGGACTAGGCGTTTGCCCGGTATACACATTTTTCTTCCGCTGTAAACTCTATTATCTTTGTATACCGTTATGGGCATTTTAGCTATCGATCCAGTTTTAGTTTATTAAATTGTACGCTTCGGTTTTCTGTGATTCGGGTTTAGATGTAATCGGTGAGGGTTTCCAAATGCGAAAAATTTACCTGCAATTTTATTAATTATTATCTTGGTTACATCGGGATCTGAGTCCAGAAAACCAAGGTGTTACACACCACGGTCTTTCCTTTATCCAGTGCCTGCCTCTTAAAGCTCCTGGCTTTTTCTTTCTCGACCGGACTAGTCTCCTTCCTTCGCTGTGCCACCCTCTCTGGCTCTTGATAGGTTCGCTGTCTAAACAAATATTATTTAAGCTTTCCCTCTCTTATCAGAGTCTCAATTGCCTCCTTCAACTGTCAGGATTCATCTGTGCTGTGACCAGTCTGTTCATGAAACTCACAGTACTTACTAGTGTTTCCTGCTCTCTTCATAAGTACTGGTTTCTTTATCCCATACACCATTAATCCCCTTAGGCTAACTTCCCTTAAAATTTATGCAGGCCGGACTGTTAATGGGGTGTATTGCATGGAATTAATGCCTCTTTGTTCCCTTGGTTTTGGCAACATCTCCCTGTTTTCCCTATACGATCAAACTTCGGCGTCCCTCTTATCATGCCCTTGAATACCTTCCAGAACCGTACTCCTTTGACCAGCATGTAACATCCCGAATTTTATAAAAATGAATAATTGATGAGAATAAATAATAAATAATTGTATATGACTTATTTGTGTCCCAGAAATATTGGAATGATTAAATTGGGATTTATTAGGGATATTTATAATTTATTGAGCTTATGTGAGATGAAACTATACCCGATTAGAATATGGGTGTCGGACCAAGTATCTCTGAATGAGATGCCGTTGGTCAGGGCTGTTAAGAATATTATTGGGAATCCGAATCGATATTCAGAATAATTTTTGGAATTAGTATTGAGCCTGAATTGTGAGCCTGTTTATTTTAGAACGATGAAATTTTAATGGAGAATTAAAAATTAAAACCCAAAAGCCCATTCTTCTCTTCCTATTTTCGTTGGGTTCTTGCCCTCATTTGGAAAAGGACACTTCTTCTTCTTCTTCTTCTCTTATTCTCCTTCTCCATTTCCTCTTTTTCTTCTCTCCAAACACCTAAGCCGTGTGGAGTCTTCTTCTCCTCCACCATTTTCGTTTCCATGAGAGCTTGAAGGAGAAGCTTGTGGCTGGAATTCCTCTCCCCTCTTCTCCTCCATTTTCGTGTTCTCTCTTCCTCCATTGAAAGCTCAATGTTGGCTCTTGGGTGAGGTAAGTTCCTCATCATTCTTTATGACTTTATGCCTTAGATTTTGATTCTTGGTATTTGGGTGAGTATTCATTTTATATGGGTTGTTGGGAGAGTATTAATAAGGAAACCCTAAGGTGGGATGGCTTAAATGTGAGTATTTATAAGCATTTAATGAGGCACTTAAGATTAATGTTGGAAGGTGATGAAAAATAAATGGGTATTAATGAGTGTTGTTGGGTTTTTAGTGAAACCCTAACTTTAATAAATTGAGGAAAGTGTGAAATATGAGTAGAATATAGGTTTAATGATATTAGAGAGTGATATTAATGATGAAAAATGGCCATTGGTGGTGATTAATGAGCATGGATAAATGTTGTTAGGTTTTGATGAAAACCCTAGCCCTAAGAATTTAGGGAAATGGATATAGTATAGCTTGAAAGGTTGAATTGAATGTTAATGGGTGATATTTAATGATGAGTGTTGTTATGAATGTGGAATGTAAGGGATTGGTGTGAAAAGATTATGACTTGATGAGGTTCTAGACCATTGTGGTGTGCCATTTAAATCCGATTGATAAATTGTGGTTATTAAAGGATATGAGAGCTAAGTTGAATATTGAGTAACAATGTGATGGTGATGTTGTTGGGTTTAGTTAGCCTTTTATGATCTAGAGGATCTTGGCTTTGGGAAAGGAATTTCCGAAGCCTAACACAACTGCATATGTTGGTGTTTAGCAAGTCTAGGACTTGGGGTTGAGCTTTATGATAAGCTAGCAAGTATTTAAAATTATGATGGTTATTAATTATGTGAATATACTTGCATATGGTATGTAGATTATATTCTGGGTGATACAATAGAGCATTCAGGCATTGGAACCATTCGGCTCTTCCCTCGAGGTAGGAGAGGAGTTTACATTCAAATTGCATGAGTAAATTGAGAGTGATTGTTGTATGTGATGAATACTCATGCTTGCCTTGCCATGTATATGTATTGAATTAATTGAAATGGCAAGTTGATGATTAATGAGGATGATGTGTGAGAATTATGTGTTGAATTGATATGAAAATGTATATTCATATAAGATGATGACAAGTTTGAATTTGACATGATTGATAGATTGAATTGAATGTTAATGAGTGTAAAGGTCTGGGATAGGTTTTAAATGCCTAGTGTGAAACAATTGCTATATTAGACTTGATGGATTTTGGCTGGTATAAGTTTTGGTATGGTTGGTTGTGAGTTTCTTATGTTTCTTGCGCATATCCTGATATTCTCGCTCAAGCGAGAAGGGATCTCGCTCAGGCGAGAATCCCCTGTATTAGTATAATGGTCTCTAGACTAATTTTGCCTAGGCGGGTGAGGTTTCCGCTCAAGCGAGCTGCATATTATGCAATCAGGGGAGTTACTGGACGAATCTCGCTCAAGCGGGCATGGCCGCGCTTGAGCGAGCTAGTGAGGAAATGGTCACTAGATATTTTTCGCCCAAGCGTGTGTGAGTGGCTTGAGCCAAAGTGTGAAGTCTGATGCTAGGATGGTGCTCACTCAAGTGAGTGACTGGTATGGTTGTGTTTTGACCGAGTGTGACGAGTGTATGGTGAGTAAGTGGGATTCTGGATGAAATTTCACTTGAGTGGGAACCTTAGAAAATAATTCTATGGTGTAGTGAATTTTCGAGTGAAATTCCGAGTGGGCTATGTCCGAGACAGTACCTTCCGAGTGAGGAAGTGCGTATAATTCCGAGTGAAGGGTCTCCCAATATGATACCCCGGGTAGTGGTGTTCCGAGTGGAAATTCCCGAGTTCAAAGTAACTCGTTTCGAGTGGAGTCCCTCTGTGTGTGTAATTCCGAGTGGGGATGGCACCGATTGGAGATACATGGTGTGTTTGTCCAGAAGTATTCTGGAATAACTTCACTCGTGTGAAAAAGAAAGGGAGTCGGCTTTGTAATAAGTTTACCGAGTGGAAAACCGATTGAGTGATGGTCGGTCTTGGAATTGTTTAGCCGAGTGAAAGACCGAGCGAGTGTGGGGTCGGTCTGGAATGATTTAACCGAGTGAGGACCGATCGAGTGATGAGTCGGTTGTAGAGTAATTGCCGAGCGAAACACCGAGCGAGAGATGACTTGGATTCGGAATTAAATAACCGAGTGAAAGGCTGATTAAGAGATGACTCGGATTTGGAATAAATTGCCGAGTGAAAGGCCAAGTGAGAGACGAGTCAGTTTTGATTGATTTTAACGAGTAGAAAACCAAGCAAGATGAGTCGGTTTTGATTGAATTGCCGAGTGCAAAACCGAGTGATGGGAAAGACAACCTCTGGTCGGATTTCGCTTAAGCGAGTGGGTGCCTCGCCCAAGCGAATGTAGTGGGATTCCTTACTGGAGTAATTTCGCCCGAGTGATTGGCTGGGTGCATGGTGTCTCGCCCAAGCGAGCTACATGGAAACTTAATACTGGCAGGATTTCGCTCGAGCGAGATAGGCTCGCTCAAGCGAGAATGGGGTCTGATACTTAAAACCCCCCCTCCTGTTCAGGGAAACTTGGGGGCGCTTAGGTGAGCTGCCCTCATCTCGCTCAAGCGGAGGTGAATCTCGCTTGAGCGAGATACCCAAAACTTGGGATTTTGCTGATTTCCTCAATAACTGATGCCGAGCCCCATTCCCTTATATTATGAGATATCTATGGAAATGTATGTGTGGTAATTACTGATGATATGCCACCATGGGGAGATAAAATTAATTAAGGTATTCGGGACAATTTAATTGTGATGTTTTCACCACTGAGAGTGGGATAAGAGGGGATGATGAGGAAATTTTAATAATGAGGCTATATGATACATTTTAAGACAATGATGATAAATATTGTGAGAAAAGCCCGCTAAATGAATGTGTGGCAACATTGATGAATATTACCTAATAATGTAAACATATTGTGGTGGAATACAAGTGTTGACTTCCCACACGAAATGAAATAGATATATGTGATGTATTAAGATGTATATTCAAGAACATGATTGTATTGGGCATAAGTGTGATTGCCATATATGGAATGATGAATATGCCTCGAATAATTCTATGTTTGGATTAATTTTATGATGTTTGCTATGCCTTTTGATATCTATGTGTGGATTCTTATGAATGATGTTTGTGGCCATTGAATGCCAATTATATGAATGATATGCCTTGAGGGGCTTGTAAATAATTTCATGATTCTTGAAAATGTCAGATTAAATTATATCCCTAATTGAGAGGGTGAGATATCCTTGCGAGGTTGTTGAGCATATGCATTATTGCATTTTGCATTCATGGCATGGCATAGCATTGTTATTATGTGGTTGCGATCACAACGATAAAAGATCCTACGGGATTCTATGAAGGGAGTGCCCCTTGCGAGGCGGGAAACCAATGTGATGATGATATGATATTGTGCCGGTGGTTACGATCACCTGGTTGTGAAATGTGAAAGGCCCTGCGGGGACCATTGTATGACGATGAGCTAGTGGTTGCGATCACTTGCTATTTGATATGATAAAGGGCTTGCGAGCACCTATGATGCCCATGGTTGTGATCATGAGGCGGGAGTACCGCTTGCGAGGCGGGAAACCTATGTGAATTATTGAACGTGGTTGCGATCACGAGAAGCACCTTGCGAGGCTGCTATAGGGAGTACCCCTTGCGAGGCGGGAAACCAATGATTATGAATGATTGATTATGGTGATTGCGATCACCCGTGATATGAAATCGGATCCGTTGCATATGCATTAAACAGTTGACATATGCATTAGCTTTAAGACCATGGCATTTGAAATGGGATGACCACGAGTGTTGAGAAACCCCTTGCGAGGAGGTATTAGAGTGAAACCTTAATGAATTAATGATGGTAATGATTATGAATGCCCTTGTTGATAAGTGGCAAAGTGATGGTGTTTGTGATTGTGTATATGTTGTGCTTATTTATGATATGAATTGCGATTCATGAGGCTTGTATGCCTATTGTGATAATGAGATAATGAACGAATGATAATTTGATGTTTTGATAGCAAAGCACACATGATGTTTGTATGCATATACACATGATCACAATATATATATGTTATTCATCATTTTGAATGTATAACTCACTCTCCCATGTGGTCTCCTTTTTAGCGTTGTGATGCAGGTTGCCATGGGGTGAGTTCGGATTTTAATTAAAGCTTTGGTGAAGGTAAATAGTGGTAGAGGAAGTGCCTTGGCCAGCATCATTTATGGATTCTTGTGTAATGAATAAATTGTATATGATGATATAGATGATTTAGAGATTTTGAGTATGTATAAGATAATCCTTTGAATTGATGGATGATGAATATATATATGTAGAATGTAAGAGATGATTTGATGTGTATTAGAAGGATTGAAATTGAATGATGTTCATTGATGATTGAGATAGTCGGGAGTATATTCCCGAATATATATAAAATTAGTTATATCTTAGGCATTGTATGCTTATGTAATCATGTAAAATGATGATGGTTGTCTATTAGGCTTATGATATGCCATTGCATGCTTTGCCGAGCCTTTTCTCATATCGTCATATATGGGACTAGGCATGTGCCCGGTATACACATTCTTCCGCTGTGAACTCTATTATTTTCATATACCGTTGTGGGCAATTTATCTATCGATCCAGCTTTAGGTTATATAATCTCACTCTTTGGTTTTCTGTGATTTGGGTCTTGATGTGATCATGGTGGTGTCTTGGAAATGTTTTCAAACGCAAAAAATTTACTCGCATGTTTATTAATTATGACGATCACATCGGGATTCGAGTACAGAAAATCAGGGGTGTTATACAGCAGCTGTCAAGTGCATCTCTCTCCCAACATACTTTGCCGCCTTTTTTCTAAATTCCTCAAAAGTATAAGGTGGTCCCTTTGCCAAAGACAGGGCAAATGGGGACTGCGGGTGTACGGCTTCCATCGCAATATGCAACTGGATTTCTTTAGTTAACCTCGGCACCAACACTACCTCCTTATAAAATCTCTTCAAAAAATCCTTTAAGCTTTCCTCCGACCCCTGCTTAATCTGTGCCAAAGTATAAGATGTTCTATGGACGTTTCTTGATAATACAAAATGCTGTAAAAAAGCATAGGCCATATTATCCCATGATTTAATAGATCTTGAAGGTAGGCCCTTGAACCATCCCAACGCCTCAACAGACAACGTCCTTGGAAACATATGACACATAACATTCTCCTCTGCTCCTAAAAATAAGGATTCGTTTACATAGGCATCCAAATGGCTTCCTGGGTGTGTCTCTCCCGTGTATTTCCCTATGGACAGCGGTTGCAGAGTTTGCAGGTGCCTGGGAATAGGGACACTCATTAATCTCCTCGTGAAAGGTATCTTGAACCAATATTCTCCTCCTCTTCTCTGTTGCCTGGCCCTTCTTTGGCTATTCATTTCCTCAATTTGGTACGTAGATTCTTGGTCATCGTAAGCAACAGTCTGGGACCGATCTTGCTGCTGGTGAAAATCATGATGCCTTTGGTTTCCACTGGTGTTCTCCCTTCCTTATGCTCTTCGAAGCTCTTGGAGTTCCTGGTGTAGTTGCCTAATAATCTCATCCCGAGGATCTGGTTATGCCACTGCTTGTGTCTTCAACTTTGACCTCGGAGTCTCTATTATCCTCTCACCGTAGTCCAAAGCCCTTGCTACATTCTGGACGTGGCCTTCAGGGGTTTCGTTTCTTTTGCCGCGATCCATGACTTGTATCTTGTTGTGATGTGGGACTTCCAATTTATGCGATCCCACCGGGCATGCCAAGGATCTGTCCAGTGTCTTGATCTAACCGTAGTCTGATGTAACCTCTCACTCTCTATTTTACACTATCTCAGTAGAGTACGGTATTATGTACTTAGATCCAGTGGGCACCTAAGTTCTTCACATTAAGGGATGAATTGGTATGTACTCTGAACCATTGTGAGAAAGAATGCACCTGAGTGTACCTGCAGAAGATTCTCTGATGCTTAAGTCAGTACAGTAATTACAGATAAAATAGTTATTGGAGGCTCTTAAAAAAAGTGCTCAGATCCTGTTTCAAGTTAATAAATGAGTTGTATTTGTAGAACTTCCCTAGATAGAAGAATTAATTTGACTCCTTTCCTAACATACTGTAGCAACAGTGTTGGCAGGTGATAACCAACCCAAGCGTACGGGGTATCGCAGTAACAAAAATATCGTTCCCACAGAGATTGTGCCCAAGTACTGGTTTTAACAGTGATTCAATTATCTAGAAAAATCTTTTAACGATGGGAAAAATTTCAGTAAATTAAATAGCAGCAAGAACGTGACAGTAAACTTAATTCTTTTTGGATGGCAAAGATTATGAAAGACTCTTGAGAGTTAAGGGGTTCATGTGAAATGTAACTCAACTAAATTAAATCTTTTCTCAATTACAAAATTCTGATTCCAAGGGGTATTTTCCTCAATTAATTAACAATTTCCTCTCAAAACTTTACTAACACACCCGATTATCAAATAACAATGTTCAATTTGTTAATCGAATTCATTAAGTGTAGTGAAAACCTATTAATTCCTCAAGTAATTTTATTTAATTTCGTAACCTAAAATCACAGGTTCATTTTCATGCTTTCCAACGATCACTAACCTCTCGATTACCCGATACACCTAAGATCAATTAAGTTCATCTCTGAATCATTAAAGGCAATAAGAACTCATGAAAATGAATAGGAAATAGAACTTCATAATCAAGAAAATCAAAAACTCAGTTTTGATACATGACCACAATTCCCCTTAATCCCAAGATTGGAAGTTTAGTTACCCATGTACAAGTTCAAATTGCAAATAATTTCAATCATCACATACATCATTAGAAGATTTCCCAGAAATACAGAGAACAATACAAAAAATCAGAGAATAGATCTCACTCTAAAATCCCTAGAAATCTTCATCCTTCGATATTGTGATTCCTTCAATCCTTGCCTTTTTCTCTTGCCTAATCCTTCTTTAAATCTCTTTTTTCATGCTATTTTTTCTCTCTACCAAAGTGTCTTCAGAACCCCCCTCAACCGCCCCTAATATGCACCATAAAAATTAGGAAACAGGGCTTTGTGGGGGTAACCACAGCCAGTGGTGGTAAACCACTAGCAGTGGTTCGGGGTCTGATGATCCAAATCCTTTAAAATTTAATGTACATTGGCACCCACGGCCAGTGGTTGCCTCTGACTCTTGATTTGAATTGCCACAGTGTCAACCACAGCCAGTGGTGGCCACTACTGGATGAACCTTGGAGCAAACAGAACCAACCACGGCCAGTGGTTGTCTTTTCCACTTGATCCTCTCAATTTTTCTTCATTCCAGTGACAACCACTGCTAGTGGTTTGTTCCAACCTTGCCCAATCACACTACTAAGGTTCCCAAAGGCTTTTTCTTGCATCCCAGTTGCCATTTCTTATCAAAATAAACCTAAAACATCAATAGTCCTACAAAGACAGAGACATCCGAGTAGTCCATGTGGAACGAAATTAAAACCAAGGAAAACGAGAGGAATAAAGGAAAAAATAGACAAACATTACCATTTAAAAATACTTAAAAACAAGACAACATGCACACTTATCAAAATACCTCAAACAATCACTATATTCATACAAACAAACAATGCAGAACAACAAACCCAAACAAACTTGAGGAATTTTATGTTTAATTATTTTGTTGTTGTGTTTTTGAATGATCGCATAGAATTCAAAAATAGCACCCAATCAACAATCAGACCACGTTCACTAAGATTTAACTAAGGGTACTCTTTCTCACTTTCCACTCAGTGTATGTGCTTGTGTTTCAATTAACTCAGATCACAGCATCCTAAACACTACTGTAACACCCCGAATTTTTAAAAATAAAAGTTAAATTAAGAAAATAAACATTGAATAATTAAATATGGGCTAATTAACATCCCAAAATACTAGATATAATTTAAATAAGATTTTCGGAGACTATTAGTGAATTATTGTGACCTGACAAGTTGAAAACTAGCCCGGAAAAAATATGGGTGTCGGACCAAGTATCTCCGATTGAGATGCCGTTGGTCAGGCCTATAGATAATGTTATTGGGAATCCGAATATATATTCGGAATAATTTTTAGAATATGTATTGAACCCGAACGATGAGCCTGTTTGTCTAAAAACGGAGAAATTTTAATGAAGGCATCAAATTTAATTCTTTTTCCCTACTCCTTCCTCACTCTCACGTGGCCTTCTAAAACACGAAACATTTATTTTTCTTCTCCTTTTCCTACACCTCTTCTTCTTTTATCATCTTCCCACTCATCTTTTCCATCCTCTTCTTCCCCATACACTTGAGAAAAACTTGGAGCTCTTCTCCTCCATTATTTTCGTCCACCATTGGAGCAAGGAGGAGCATTGGATGCTTGAAGTCTTCCCTTCCTCTCCTCCATTTTTGAGTTCACCATTCCCCCCTTGGTTTTCACTTTTGTTTCTTGATTAAGGTAAGTTCTTCCCCATTTTAATGTGGTTGGACCCTAGAGTATGAGTTACTAAGATTTGGGAGAGTATTACATGTTTGTGAGTGGTGAGAGGAAACATTAAATGCATAGACCCTAAGGTAGGGATGAAATAAATATGGACATTTATGAGCAATAAATGAGGTATATGAAGATAGGGTTAAAAGATGATGAATAGAGAAGTGCATTTATGATGTGGTTTGGTTCTTATAAAACCCTAACTTATGAAATTTGGGGGAAATGTGTAATATTAATGGGGTTAACATTTGTTGAAGAGGGAAGTGTAATAAATGAGGAGGTAAAGGCATTTATAGGTGATTAGGGATGGTGGTTGGAAAACATAAATGAAAACCCACTTGGTGTGAGTTAAATATAAGTGTGACAAAGGGATAACCTAACAAATTAGGTTGTAACTCTTGATAATAATGAATGGTGAATTAAGGGAAGGAATTCCCGAAGCCTAAATGGGTAAATAAAGAAAATCCATGAATAGCTTCCACATGATGAGAATCATGTGTACATAGATATGTGTATGTATATTGAAATGGCCTTTGAATGAAATTGATGTGGACCTATAATGATTGGTGTAGGACTTGATAACGTGGGTGAAGCGGGAACATCAAACCCGGAAATTTACTTCTCTTAAGGTAGGAGAGGGGTGTATTTTCTAAATGTATGAGAATTGTGATGATAATGTATGTATTAATGTGATATGGCATGTTTTCTTGGATAAGTGTGATATCATGTGTATGTAATGAGAATTGTCTATGGTGTTTTTGAAATGATTGTTTATATGATGAAGCCTAAATGAGGCTATGAATGGACTATTATGTGATGATGTACAATTGATTTCATATATGACATGATGAATGCCTAAAATCTTTGGTTGGAATGGCTTTTAAATACAAGGATTGATGTTTATGTATGTATTAGTGGATAATAATGTGGTTGAGTATGAATGTACCGTAGATGAGAGGGTGAGATAATCCTAATGAGGTTGAGGCATGCATGAGCATTACGTACATGGCATGACATGCATATCATGATGATGTTGATAAGTGGTTGCGATCACTTGATGTTGGAAATATAAAAGGGCTTGCGAGTTCCTGTGATTAGTGGACCAGTGGTTGCGATCACCTGGTGTTTGAAATGAAAGGCCCTGCGGGACCATTGAGATTGAGTGCCCATGGTTGCGATCATGAGGCGGGAGTACCCCTTGCGAGGCGGGAAACCTTTATGAAATGTTGAACGTGGTTGCGATCACGAGAAAGCACCTTGCGAGGCTGCTAGAGGGAGTACCCCTTGCGAGGCGGGAAACCCATGAATATTAATGAATGATTATGGTGGTTGCGATCACCCGTGGAAATGAAAATCGAATCCGTGCATATGCATCTTAAACACTAGCATGTGCATTAGCCATAGGAGCATGGCATAGAGTGATATCCTATTGAGGAGATTGTGTGAGGAGTAAATGGAACTCCCTATCTAATACTAACTGGGAACGGGTTAATGGTTGATGTATTTTTATGAATCTAAATGGATATGTGTGCTCAATGAATTTGATGAATGGTTGTCTTGGTGTTGATTGAATTTTCTTAAGGAGGAGTGTTCATATTGCATTCATGTATATATTATCGCATTTTGTTGGATTTTCATCATTGAGAAAGTATATTCACTCTCCATGTGGTATATCTTTTTAGCTCTTGTGTTGTAGTGCTGCACATGGAGCTCTTGTGTGGAGAAGTGGTGTGAAGGAAGCTTATTTTGGGTAAAGAATGCCTTGGCCGGCAATATTTTGACTTTGGTGTGTGGAAATTTTGTAATGTATATAGTATGTTGCGTATTTTGTATAGCCAATAGCAATATAAACAATTGTGTGGATAATGCATAGACAATGATGCTTATAGAAGGTCATGTGGGAAAATGAGAGTTTGAAGTTTATAACTCATTTTCATTTATGACCTTAGCTTGGTTTGGATGTTGGAAATGAAGTTTGGATATGATGAAATTTATGAATGAATGATGGTTTATATGAAAGATTGCAATTATTATATTATGCTATGTGGTAAGCTTGATTGGGATGGAATCCATGGATTAGAAGGTGAATTATGAGTAAGATCATAGGATAAATGAGATGTGATGAAACTAAGTGGTATGCAGTAAAATGAGTTTTGGTATGATGTGTTAATTGATCCTTTTGTTCTCTGCGTTTTTGCTGATAATCTCGCTCAAGCGAGATGGATTCCCGCTCAAGCGAGAATCCCTCCTGTATGGTATTTGGTTTCTGGACAATTCTCACTTAGGCGAGAATGGGTATCGCTCAAGCGAGACTATCCAAGCATCAGTGATTGGGTTCTGGAGGAATCTCACCCAGGCGAGTAGAATCTCACCCGAGCGTGGGCGAGGGAACTTTGCTACTGGAAGGATCTCGCTTAGGCGAGAAGGGTCTCGCCCGAGCGAGAGTGGGGTGTTTAGTTTCTGGACGATTTTCGCCTGAGCGAATGGCCCTTGCCGTGGTACTCGCCCAAGCGAACGAGCGTAGGTTCAGTTCTGGGTGAATTTCGCTTACGCTCGTTGGCTCCGCCCAAGCGAATCCTGGAGATCTCGCTCAAGCGAGATGGGGCTCGCTCAAGCTAGTTGACCCTTGATTCTTTTCTTTTTCCCTTCGCTCAGCTCATTCCATGTTGCGCCCAGGCGTCCAATTGGGGCTCGCTCAAGCGAGTGTGTTTCTCGCTTGAGCGAGGGGCGCCCTGATCCCTCAAGCTGTTTTGTTTAAATTAGTTCCTCTTTTCTTCACAATATATTTGGTTTTGCATCATCTTATACACACTTTGGGCATAATTTGAATTCCTCAATTATTCACAATGGTTGATCTCTTCGAACTCAGTCACATAGCAATAATTTAAATGAATTTTTCCGCTGTCTTCAATTGAGAATTCCTCATTCACAGTTTTCTTTATCTACCTTCTCATATCTCCATATATGAGATAGGTCTCTGATAGATCCAGGGTATTAAACGAATAGCTTCACCACTTAATTATATCATGAATTAACACTATATAAACCGTGAAAAATCTACCCCTATTTTTGGGGCGTCACAACTAGCATATGCTTGGCAATTGACCACAAACTCTACAGTTATCATAAAAACATGCGTTGGTCAAAAGGTCTTTTAAATAATTGTAACGGGGCCAAGGGATTCATAACATGGGAATAGGAACCAAGAAAAAGGAGATGCAAAAGGCTTAATTCTCTAAGAAGAGCAATATCACAGGGCAAACCTCAATTCAATAACTCTTATACATTCAGATTATAAGGAGTATGATTCAGTTATTTTCACCACTGATTTCATTCACTATACTTCTCTTTTTTTTATTTTGAATTCAACTCCTTATGTTTCCTTACAAACACCTTTTTCTTTCTTTTCTTTACATTGCTTACCCTAAACTATCATGATTTTGTTTTTCAAATATTTCTTAAACCTCATTTAGTTTGCGTTACCTTTTTGTCTCTTCTACATATAAATCAAAAACCATTATGTGTTTAGACTTTTGAAAGAAAATCATAACATTTCATGGCTCAAAAAGGGCAACTAATGGATCATGCATTTGACAAATTTTAAGGCTTAAAGAACAAGACCTAGTGTTCCTTTTTCATTCCAAGCATGCATTCACAAACCGTTTTGAATTGGTCAAGAGTTAAGTTCTAGAGTTCCTAAAGATGGGCGATTCATTCAAAGAAGGAAACACAGGCAATTAATTCAATAAAATTTTTGAAATGAACACCCTTTTTGGCTCAAAAGCTCACAATGGTAACTAGCCAAATCAGAGAAAACATGGCATCATGAAGGTAGATTATTCAGGCAAAACTAGTAATCATATTTATTATTTATTTTATTTTATTAAGATTCCAACAAGTTATGTTCAAGATCTAGCCACTCTAAATCATTCGTCATACAAACAATAGTAATTGAAATCAGGCAATCAATGCTATATCCTATGACACACAAACAAAACATAACTCAACCATGAAAATGAACAAAAAGAGAAACAAAAGAAAAACAAACTAGAAAGCAAGAACAAAGTAAAGTTAAGGTTTTGTGTACCTACCACCCCAAACTAATGATGGACATTGTCTTCAATGTCTTAACAGGAGTGAAATAGGACACAAAGTCTTAACAGATGCTTGTCATGGAGAATGAGGGGGGAAATGACCCTGTTGGGCATGCCAGGGGAAAATCCCTAGAAATCTTGATCCTTCGATGTTGTGATTCCTTTAATCCTTGCCTTTTTCTCTTGCCAAATCCTTCCTCAAATCTCTCCTTTTTCGTGCTCTTTTTTCTCTCTGCCAGAGTGTCTTCAGAACTCCCCTCAACTACCCCTAATACGCACCCTAAAAATCAGGAAACATGGCTTCATGGGGGTAACCACGGCCAATGGTGGCAAACCACTGGCAGTGGTTCGGGGTCTGATAATCGAAATCCTTTAAAATTCAATGTACATTGGCACCTAATGCCAACCACAGCCAGTGGTGGCCACTGTTGGATGAACCTTAGAGCAAACAAAACCAACCACGGCCAGTGGTTGTCTTTCCCACTTGATCCTCTCAATTTTTCTTCATTCTAGTGACAACCACTGCCAGTGGTTTGTTCCAACCTTGCCCAATTACACTACTAAGGTTCCCAAAGGCTTCTTCTTGCATCCCAGTTGCCATTTCTCATCAAAATAAACCTGAAACATCAATAGTCCTGCAAAAATATAGACAACCGAGTAGTCCATGTGGAACGAAATTAAAAACCTAGGAAAACGGGAGGAATAAGGGCAAAAATAAACAAAAACTACCATCTAAAAGCACTCAAAAACAATACAACATGCACACTTATCAGCAGGGACATGTTCCTATACCTCGTCTGACTTGTGTTCAGATGTAAGTTATCCTGACCGGTATCATGATTTAATATCCATACTGATGCTCGTTTATGACATTGGTTCTAAGGCACGCAGTCTGGTAGTTAAGTAGTTTAGCTACCTTCTACATGTAAAATAATGGGCACTCCGTCCATCTATTATGGGGTCCGGTATGCACCCTGGATCAGAAAGATTAAAAATAGTCAAGAAAATTTAAAAACAGAAACTATATTAAAAATTAAATCAAACATTTATAATGAAATGATCCCTGAAAAGTAAAAGGAACCAACCTTGCTTCCAAAAGGAGTACTTTTTTTGGGTGGAATGTTCTCTGGTTTCTGTTGCAGAATAATGTCAAGTACAATGTTAAGAAAGGATGGAAAAGAATCAAACAAAACTGAATTACTAAAAATATTCATCAATGTGTTTCATAACTGTGACAAATGTACTAGTCCCATGAAGTTTCATTGATACCATTGATAATTATTTCTCTACAGCTGATAAATAACTTCTTTAGAACAAACATTTGTCTTTGAAAGCTTCATTAGTAATTACTGATTACCACACATTTATAACAATTTAGGCAAGGAAGAAGTCTAATAAACTTGAACTGTCCTAATTATACAAACATTTGCTTGAATGAGTTGCCTAATAATCAGTAAATGTTTAAATACAAAAGTGCAGGCCAAAAGCCAAATATGAGGTCTGCCACAGCAGTCTCCATGACCATAATAAACCAGGTTAGTTTGATGCCCATTAAGAAGACAAGGAAAGGTTAGTCCAATATAAAAAGGGATTTAGCCGTTTAGATGTTTCTGAAATGGTAAAAAGGGGTGCATCACTGATTAGATCAAATAATATAACCTAGGCGATGAAGGAATTCTTTAAACAACAAATTGAATTAGTAGCAACTTAAATTTTTCATCTTCATAATAAAGTAAGAAAGAATTCCAAGATCCAAGCATTTGTTTCATACAAGTAATAACAATGAAGAAATGATAAAAAAAAGTCAATGATATGATAATATATTAATATTTAAAACTTCAGATCTGTTTCACATTAATTACGAGAACAGGTCCAATTTGCATATCACTATCACAGATAAAAAAATGTTTGAAATTACCCTATAACATTTTTAGAAATGTGCTCATAAAATTGTTTGTCCACAAAAATTTTTCTCTTCGATTAGTCAAAAAGGATGAGAGCAAATATCAGATTAAAGGAGCAAATTTTGTAAGTGTCACATGATCTCAAGGAAGACATTTATAATCATAAGTCCTTACAAAGGTTAAAATAATGCTTATATTAAAGCGAGGATGATTTAAGAAGCACAAGAACAACGGTTAAAATAATGCTCATATTGAAATTTTAGAAGTTTATTATTTCAAGGACTTGTATAAACTGTGTAATTTTCTGCTACATAAGAGTTTTTTGGTCGTCTACTTGGCTAAAGAGTCTTTTGGCTAAACAAAACCACTCTCTCCTTGAACCATCTACAATTCTATTGTTTTCTCCTCTTCTTTGATTCAATATATCTTGGAAACAACCACTTGCAAAGGGTATCGACACATTATACTGCACTACTTTAGCAAATACAACTCTCCACTTTTGATCAGGTTATATTTAAAAATTTCCAAACACTACTTTATTTCTCCATTGGCATGTATACTGAATTTAGCAAGCAGAGAATTTAGCATTAGATTGTACTAATTTAGAAGACTTCAATGCTTATTATAGTTATCTATGTGAGTGCACAAACAGAAGAGTGCATAATTGGCAGGATTACTAAGGAATGTTTGGATAAAGGTGTTGCTAATTGTGAAGCTATTCAAACTTTTCCTAATTATGCTGTGATAGCTTTCCCACCAGCCTCTTCAGACCATTCTCCCATTTTCATTGATTTGATCCCTGAGAGGCACTACAATAAATATTTCAGATTTAAGTCATTTTGGGCGGAAAGTCCTGACTGCATTAATGTGGTAAAGAAAAGCTAGCAGAATGTTGATACCAATACTAATCATTGGAAACAAACAACTATTGGAATGTAGTAATCAATGTAAACAGAGTTTACTGAAACAGCATAAGGAATCTTTCAAGAGGAATGATATAGAGGTTGGTTATCTCCAAAATCAACTTCTAAGGCTTATCAATAAGGGCCAATCTGATAATGATAAAAATAAGATGGTTGCTATCCAAGAACAGATTGACAAGGCTAGAGAGAGAAGATGTATTGGAATCAAAGATCAAGGATCCAATGGCTAAAATGGGGAGATGCCAACACCAAATTTTTCCATGCCTCTACCATTCAAAGAAGAGCCAGGAATAAGATTACAAGGTTGCAAGACGGTTCTAATAGATGGATTGAGGGGCAGCAAGGTGTTATGGAATTGGTTTCTAATTATTTCCAGGAGTTGTATAAGGCAGAACCCAGTATTAACTATCAAAAGTGCCTATGCTCTGTTCCCAAAAAGTCACTAATCAAATGAATGAGGCTCTCTTAGCTCCGGTTATGGATGGGGAAATTGAAAAAGCTGTTAAGGCTCTTCCCTCATTAAAAGCTCCTGGTCTAGATGGTTTAAATGGTCTGTTCTATCAGAAGTATTGGGATACAATTAAGGGTCAAGTGTGTGATGCAGTCAAAGCCTTCTTCTTGAATGGAAATATGTCTCATAAGGTTAATCTTACCTTTATATCTCTGGTGCCTAAAGTCACTCACCCTGAATCTGTTTCCCAGTTTCGTCCCATTAGCTGTTGCAACTTTATTCCTAAAGTTATATCTAAAATTATCCAGCTTAGGATCAAGCCCTTTTTGTCCACCCTAATTTCCCCCAACCAGTCAGCGTTTATTAAGGGGAGGTAGATTCAGGATAATATTATAATTGCGCAAGAGGTCTTTCATTCCCTTAGGAGTAGCTTCTCATTCTCTAAGAGTCATATGGCTGTTAAGTTAGATATGAGTAAGGCTTATGAGAGGCTTAGTTGGGATTTCTTGCATAAGGTCTTGTTAGCATTTAGGTTTGATTCTCATTGGGTTTCCATGGTTATGTCGGTTGTCACCTTGGTATCTTATTGTACTAATATTAACGGGGCTAGGAGTCCTTCTTTTAAACCTCAAAGAGGTCTTCGATAAGGGGATCCTTTATCCCCTTATTTGTTTATTTTAGCAGCTGAGGCACTTTCCTCTCTTCTCTCTAAATCAAAAGATGGAGGGTCTCTAACTGGTATGCGTTTTTCCCCTAACTGTCCTTTATTAACCCATTTGTTGTATGCAGATGATGCTATTATCTTGGTAAAGGCTACTGAAGCGGAAGCGTATTCTATCCTACGGGTCCTTAATGTTTATTCTAACGCTTCTGGTCAGAGAGTTAATGTGGCTAAATCAAGTATTATCTTCGGTAGC
The DNA here is from genome assembly GCA_037962975.1 of Clitoria ternatea. Classification (NCBI taxonomy): domain Eukaryota; kingdom Viridiplantae; phylum Streptophyta; class Magnoliopsida; order Fabales; family Fabaceae; genus Clitoria; species Clitoria ternatea. Next base: position 189,086,789 of record CM075669.1, read on the forward strand.
AAAGTTCCTATTCAAACCAGAGCATGCATTTCCAATATCTTGAATATGGAACAACGCATAGAATCAGGTAATTATTTGGGTCTACTTCAGAATGAGGGAGATCGAAGGGCAAGGCTCTTAGCTGGATTAAGCAGAAGATTCTTGACAAGGTTGAAGGGTAGAGACAGAGACTCCTTAACCAGGCAGGTAAGGAGATTCTCATTAAATTTGTTCTATAGGCCATACCTGTCTATGCTATGTTAGTCAAATTTCCCAAGAAGTTAATCAAAGAGATTAATTTTATTATTGCAAAATTCTGGTGGTACAAGAATAAAGGAAAAAGGGCATTTACTGGATGAAGTGGAGGTCTATTACCATTAGTAAGTTTTCAGGTGGATTGGGTTTCAGGGACATGGAAGTGTTAAATTTGGCTCATCTAACAAAACAAGCCTGGAGGCTACAGAAGGACCAGAATGCCTTATGGGTCCAAATTCTTAAGGGTAAATATTTTCATAATGCCTTGTTGGCTCTCTGTTGTCTACATAGCTGACTTCTTGTGATATCATTGCTGCGCATCTTCATTCCATGGTTGTAATTGCCTTGTTCACGATTGTCAATCCTAGGCATTTTTTGGGTGCGCGTTGGAGCTTTGATTTCTTAGTTGGGTCTTCGATTTAGGAGCTACGCGAGTGTTCTTGCCCGTTTTGGTGCTTTTCTGGTTTTTTTTTTTTTTTTTTTGGTGAAGTGCTTTTCTGGTTTGATCAGCAGTGGGTTATGTAGGTCTTTTGGGCCTTGGGCCCTTGTATTGTCCAAAAAAAAAGAAGAATGTGAGACTAGAGAATATCTATGCAATTAATTAAGAATAAAGAAATATAAACTACAAGTTAGAAGACAAAAATCTAGAATCAAAGACAAATAAAATGCTATTGGATAAAAGATCTATGGTCAATGTTTGTTTGGATTATATATATATGCCAATTAACTCCCGAGATATCATTTGAGGGAACATCGTGTATTCTCTTAAACATAGTCATGTTTGTTGCTAGGTACTTAATATTTAGTTAGAGTTACAACTGCCCAGACGTGATAGTAAAGGAATATAACACTGCATCTTTCATAATATAAGATATAATTAACTAAAAATACTCTAAAAGATTAAATGTTTAATGATTAAAATGTTGGCTTACAGAAAGAAATGACTGTGTCATAATTCTATTCTTTCTTACAACAAAGTAAAGGTATGAAAAGAATTCTTCATTTAATATGTCAATTTTTTATACTTTAAAATAAAATATTCAAACTTTTACTTTTTATTATAAAATAGAGTTATTGGTTATGAATGTTGGGTCAAGATCTTTTATGTGCTTAACCAAAGCCTGGTAAGAATATATTGTTAACATATTTCAAGGACTTGTATAAACTGTGTATTCCATATTTCACTATATGCCATGCCTTCCAAGTCTCTAACTGGTTATAAGCACTCCTAACTATAAAAAATACTTTCTCTGCAGGTTTTATAGTCTTGATTTAAGTTCTCATTCGCAGGAAAAATATTCCTGGCTAATTCCATCACAGCCTCAATAGTTAGATGGTTGAACAACTCCCAATTCCAATCATCACCAATTGTAATGTCTTTGAAAGTAGCTTGAGCATAAAGACCAGGAACATTAGGCACTAGATCAACAAGTTTAAGTTCAACTCTTATCCAAGGATAATTCCATAAAGAAATAGTTACATTATTATAGGCTATAATCCATAATTCCTTGTCTAGAATTTTAGACAGGGCTCCCGCTAAAGCTTTCCATAAGGCTGAATCAAAGGGTCTAACATCAAATTTAGGTTTACTTCGTAATCCGTAATTACATTATTCTACTTTAGGGTCTAGTAACAGAGATAACATGAAAAGACTTAAAGTTAGTTATGGGATTCAAAATCAAAACATGGAGATGCGGTAGGGAAATCAATGGCAAAGAACCCAACACAAGCAATAAAGCATACAGGGACATGAATGAATGAACAGTATAAAAATCCAAGAAGCTGAAATTAAGGTGTCCTATGCACGAATTCACAGGTAGAGAAGAAGAGAAGAAGAGGGACTTACTAGAGAATGCTCCTGATTACCAGAGAAGCCTCAGTTGGCAATCATAGGAGATAGAGACAGTGAGACTGAGTTAGGGGGAGAGAGAGAACTGACAGGGCAGAGAGACTGGAAGAGGAGAAGAGGGTTTAGGGTTTCCAGAAATGAAAAACTGGTGGAAGGGAAATGTTTTCCTCAAATAACTTAGGGTCCGTTTGGTTTTTAATTGGGAAACGGAGTTGGGGAAATAGAAAAATTTAAGTGTTGAATTGATCTTTCACGCCGTTCGAGACAGTCAAAACTCCGTTTGACCATAGGATCTATTTTTTGGGTTAGTCAAACTGGGATTTGACCAACCAAGTTTGTATTTAGCAATGGCAGCAATATTGTCGCTAACATGTGGCTAATTTTAAAAGGTTGACATGTGGCCCAACTAGCGACGACACCCCTCCCCGTCGCTAGTTTGGCCACACTAGCGATGCAACTATTCTGTCGCTGCAAGATTACAATGTGTAAAAATTCTAACTTTAGCGACATCAACCACCACATTGTTGTAGGTTCGACAACGTAGTGACGGCTTGTTGCCATCGCTACAAGATCCAGACTTAGCATTGGAGGAAAATTAAAAAATTGGAGGGAAAGTAAGTATAGTGACAGATTATGTCCGTCGTCGCTATATTTGTTGACGGTAGCGACGGGGTTATGGTGATCGTCGCTAAGGTTGGCAAAACAAAAAAATAGTTGAAGGAAGGTAAAAATAGCTATGGTATATAAATGTTTTCACTATATTTGTTAGAAATAGCGACAACATTAGCCACGACATTTCTCTCTTTATGAGTAGCGATGACGTTTTTTGTTGTTGTAGGTTCCCTACATCTTAAGCAATAGTACCAAGTTGTCGTTGGTGTAAAAAATAAAGGGAAGGTGAAAAACTTGGAGGCAAATTAAAAATATAGTTGGCGACAACATCAATGATGAAGTTAACAGTAGCGATGGTGTCAGCGATGGAGTTAACGGTAGCGACAGTGTCAGCAACAACTGACTGATAATCTTTAGTTATGGAATAGGTGGCAGTTGTAGATTTGGTAGCTAATTTTCTTTCCAAGTGTGCTTGTAGTCACTTTTCCTTTGCTGTCACTAATTCGGTTACTAATTAGCAACAATCGGTTACGGTCGCTAAGTATCTATAGCTAACAGTGGCTTTTTTAGTAGTGGTATTGTGTCTCAAGTTTGGGGAAGTTTGGATAAGGGTAAGATGAGTAAAGGAGTAATGGAAAATTGGTAGAATTCTATAAATGTTGTATTTTCTACAAAATTATGCAATTTTACATAAAGTAACCAATTATCAGGGGGTGGTAATTAATTACTGAGCCCCTGCCTGGGATAGGAATAATTTGATCCCTAAATAATCGAGTATCCAGTTTGTAGTAATCGGTTACTCACTTCACGGTAATTGATTACCCAAGTCTAATAATCGACTACCTTGCTCATGTCTCTTAAGTTAGGACCCCTGTATAATCGTAATTGATTACAGTGATTCTTGTAATCCTACTTAATTTACAACTTCCCGAATCTACCGCATAAACCAATCCTAATTAATTATGACCCGAACACTCCCCTTACCTCGATTCCAAGCTTCAATAATTTGCTCTTGGTGTCGGTTGCATCCTCCAGTCACTTGGTTCAAGGTTCCACTTCCGAATTTGATACCCGCTTCGCCACTCGCTCGTCCGAAGCTCGTTCCAGCACCTACGGTCACTGAAACAACAACCCAGTTAGTATATTGTCTTCCTTACCCTTCCAAACTTGTAATCCAAGCTTCCAAAAGTCTTAAAACTCAAAATCCAAGCCCCCACATAACAGAGGAGGAAGAAAATGAGAAGAGGAAGAAGTGTGTTCATCCTCTTTTGCATGTCTCTTTTTAAAACAGGTCGCGATGCTGACGCTATGCGTCCCACTGGCGCTACGCGTCAGGTCATTAATTCTCACCTAACGCTACGCGCCATAACCATGCTACGCGTCAGGTCCCTTGATCCCATTTCCATTAAAATTCATTTTTAAACCTAATAATTCACTTCATATCCCTTAATCCTTATTATTTAAAATCAAAATACATTTATTTGCTTATTCCAATTATTAAAACACTAGGGATGTTATATCCACCCCCTAAAAAAGGATTTTATCCCCGAAATTAACATACCTTGTTGGAAAAAATGGGGATACAATCGCCTCATGTCAGACTCCAACTCCCAAGTATAGGTTATTCCATTTAGATTTGTCCACTTCACTTTTACCAAAGACATTTCCTTGCTTCGCAACCGTTTAGTCTGATATCCCTCAATGCAAATAGGTGCTACCTCTACAGTCAGATCACCTTTCAGTTCAATAGAATCTTCAGGTATAATCATCGAATCACAAGGAAAGTATGCCCTCAGCTGAGACACATGGAATACATTGTGGATGTTAGTTAACGATTAGGGAAGATCCAATCGGTAAGCTACATCACCAATCCGCTCCAAGATCTGATACGGCCCAATATATCTCGGGTTAAGTTTCTGAATTTTCAATATCCGACCTACACCATGCAACCTTCAAAAATACCCAATCTCCCACCTAAAACTCAAGTGGCCTATGATGATTGTCATAGTAACTCTTTTGACGATCCTGGGTAATTTACATCTTTTCACGAATCAATGCAACTTGATCATTCATTTCCTAAATCAACTCGGGTCCCAGATGAACTGCATCACCATTCTCATTCCAACATAACGGTGTACGACACCTCCTACCATGTAAAGCTCCGTAAGGTGCCATTCCAATACTACCATGGAAGCTATTATTATAAGCAAACTCGACAAATGTCAAATATCGTTCCCATGAGCCGCCTTGTTCTAACACATAAGCCCTGAGCATATCTTCCAGTGTCAAAATAGTCTGCTCAAATTGGCCATCCGTTTGAGGATGATAAGCTAAACTCAACCTCAACTTAGTACCCAATTCCTGCTGCAAAGTTCCCTAGAATCTAGAAGTGAATCGGGGATCACGGTCAGAGGTCATACTTGAAGGCACACAATGTAACCTCACAATCTCGGTGATTGATGTGACGCCCCTAGAAATACGGGGAAATTTTTCACGTTTTTATAAGTCATAATTCAATGGAAAGAAAATAAGTGGTGAAGCTATTTGTACGACACCTGGATCTATGATATACCACTCCCATATATGAAGATATGAGAGGGTAATTAAATATATGATTTAATAATAGTTGTCCAATTAAAAACGGCGGAAGAATTAATTTAAATTAATGGTTGTATGATTAAAATTAAGAGAAGTAATTTCATAGAGTTTCATGATTCACGACGTACCCAATAACACCCTTAAAGTGATGTATGATAAGAATTTAATGCATGAAAAACAAAGGTTTATTTGAAAACAAAAAAATGAGTATCAGGGTGCTACTCGCTCAAGCGGGAATTTCATTCGCTTGAGCGAGCCAGCGTAGGCACGCTTGGTCGAGATGAAGAAAAGCTGAGCGAATGAAAAGGGGCAAGCATCAGGGGCTCAGCTCGCTTGAGCGAACCCTGTCTCGCTTGAGCGAGATGTAAAAGAAATCATTAAGCGAGCCAGTGAGACGCTTGAGCGAAGGAGGAGGTAAGCATCAGGTACCAATCTCGCTTGAGCGGATCATGACTCGCTTGAGCGAGATTGTTCTAGAAGTGTTGGTAACTCTCTGGTCGATTTTCGCTTGGGCGAGGCATCTCTCGCCTAGGCAAAAATCGTCCAATATCTAATTCTCTTCCCCTTCGCTTGAGCGACCGCCCACCCGCCTGAGCGAAAATTGTCCAGAGGCTAACCTCTGATTTAACATCAATCTCGTTGGGGCGAGATGAACACCCGCTCGGGCGAAATCAGGCCAGAGGCCAAAGCCCTGTTTCATATCAATCTCGCTCGAGCGAGATTCTCACTCGCTTAAGCGAGTTCTACAGAGTTTATGCAGAAAATGCGAAATTGTACACCTTACATGCAACACACCATGCCAAAACTCATTCTACTACAATTCATTTACGTTCAACATGGTCTACACATTATATAACACATTTATAACTTGCCTCATTCATCATTATCCATTAAAGTCCATTCTAATTCATGAAATGGTATTAAATCAACAACATTGTAGGTGATCACCAAAACATAAATTTTCACATAGATGTTCATTCATTCCTAAAATTAATCATCAACAAGCATCATCATTCATCAAGTTACATCCTTAAGTCATAAATGAAAATTGGTCATACACCAAGGATCCAATTTTCCTACATGACCCGCAAAATTATATTACCACAACTAAATTGTAAAATCAAGTATATGAACATCATATACTTCCACAAAACGTTTTCATGCCGACCAAGGCTCACACATTCCTATTCCATATTTACCTTCTTCAAACTCGGCCTCCAAAACGGTAGGATTTACATCATGCCTACATCAACCTTAAAAATAGCAACGAGGAGGTGAGTAACATAATCCAAATGAATTAAAGTCATACATTATGATGAAATACATGTATACTTGTTCATATAATACATCTCACACAACATCATACATCATCTATAAACATATTTCATAATCTCAAGTATACATTCACAATTTCATTCATTTGGCTCACCAAATACATACATAGGGTTAGTATCCAACTCTCTCCCTTTTCAATTTTCATTTATCCATTCGCCACTATGGGCTTTCAACTAGGCATATCTCCAGCTATATGCAAATGCTCTCAAAGCTAATGCATATGCACAAGGATTTCTCATCAAACAACGCGGATCCGACTGTGGGAAGTACAACATCAAATGAACTTATGGGACAAGCATAGGTGTGCTACTATGCCCCTACTGCAGTAGTAAATTGTGTACACATATATCTCAATTTATGCATGCTTACACCATCATAAATTTTAGTGGTACCAAACCGCTCTCCCCCATTTGTAGCACTAGTCACCTCGTGACTTGCGGATCAATATCGTGGCCTCAATTACCACAAGTGCTACGGGCCCCTCCCGAACACACATCGAGAGAGCCGTGCCCCGTCGGACACTGAGGTAACTCGCTCACCATAGAGCCGCCCGCCCACTGGGCCCGCCACATAGGGTGCCTTGTCACCAAACTATGGACAGCTTCGTGACTCACACACCGAGTCATAGGGGAAAACAACAATACGCTCGTGCACTGAGCCGCCCTCCCACTGGGCCCGCCTAATGGAACCCCCTAATATTCCACACAGACAGCTATGATATGCCATGGATGCAATGCAAATGCAAATCAAGTGCATCCTCACACTGGGCATCCTAGATGCCACTCCACATTCAATCATTCACCACCACCACTTGGTGGATTTCAATATTCTCATCATCCTCAATTATTTCCAATTCTCCTCAATACTTATACTCATTAATAGTTAGTGGCATACGCATTCATCAATTCAACATACATCTTTGGGATATTTCATACCATAGATTTCAATTCACACATAATCTTAAACCATCATCATATTTCATCATCAAGATCTAATCACAACATCATATCACCATCCCAAATACAATGCCACACAACAATCATCATTCTAAATGCATTCAAATCATAACATCATCACATCATCCATTCAAACAACATCAACATAATCACATATACATATTTTCACATCATCAATGGATGAAATCATGCATTTAGAATAGTTACCCCTCCTACCTCAAGTGAAGTAGTGATCAACGCAGTTTGATGTTTCCGCCTCGTCGATGGGGTCACTTCCTACATCACAACACATTACACAATCAATTTTCTATTTACCCACCAAGGCTCAAATACTTATATACTTCAATAACTTGGTGTTTATATTATTTTAACTCTCAAACCTCTTTTATTTCATTTTATCCACCATAACCACCATGGGTTAGGTGCCACCATTTATTATTATGCATTTTAGAGCTAAACCCATTCATGGGTTTCTCCATCAATGACTTCCACCAACCAAATACCATCACCAATGGCCATTATTCATCATAAACTACATTTATTGCCAACAATAAATGCTCATCTACCCCTATTATACATTTCCCCTAAATTTATGAAGCTAGGGTTTCTTAAAACCAAGAACCATCACAAATACTCTTCTTCTTCCAACCATACATGCATCCATTTTCATTACTCCCCCAAGAAATCTTACTCTCATGAAATCCCACCTTAAAACTCATGCATTAAATGCTCTCCATATACATCTATGTTCATGCATTACTCCTTCAAACCCTTACATCACACAATATTAACATTAACCCATCCAAAAATGGTGAAAGGAACTTACCTCACACCCAAAATGAAATGGGTTTTCAAGAGGAGGAAGGTGGCTGTGAAAATGAAGGAGAAGAGGAAGAAGGATTCAGCTTCAATGGTTCTCTTCCAAGCTTCTTCAAAAACCAAATTGAAGGAAGGTAGAAGACCCAATAGCTTTTGCTTAGTCTTGGAGGAAGAAGGAGATAAAAATATGAAGTGGAGTAGAAGAAGGAGAAGAAGTCACGGTTTTTGCCAAGGGAAATGGTATCCTACGAGAGTTAAGAAGCAAATTTGGAGTTTTTGTTTTATTTTAATTCTCTTTCATTAAAACTTTATCGTTTCTTCACAAACAGACTCTTCGTTTGGGCTCAATACTTCATCTAAAATTATTCCGAATATATATTCGAATTCCCAATATTATCCTTAACAGTCCTGACCAAGATTATCTCATTCAGAGATACTTGGTACGACACTCATATCTCAACCAGGCTCATTTTCAGCTTAGCCGGTCCCCATAAATCACCAACAATTCCTAAAATTCTTAATTTAAATAATTTCAATATATTGGGACATTAAATAATTCATATTAGATTTGTTAATATTTATTTTCCTTGATTTAACTCTCTATTTTAAAATTTGGGATGTTACAATCCACCCCACCAAAAAGAAAATTTCGTCCCTGAAATTTCACATACCGGATTCAAATACGTCGGGATACCGTTCTCTGATGTCGTCTTCACGTTCCCATGTAAGCGTCTCCACATTTCCATGTTTCCAAGCAACCTTCACCAATGGTACCAACTTGTTCCACAATTTTTTCACGGAATGCTCGACAATGCGAACAGAAACAGGAGGTATAGATAGATCATCCCGTACGTCGACATCGTCCACCGGGATCACATGCAGAGGATCATGAATATATTTCCTCAACTGTGACACGTGGAACACGTTATGTAGATTAGCAAGATGCGGAGGGAGTGCAATCCGATAAGTAGTATCACCAATCCACTCCAACACCTCGTAAGGTCTGACAAATCTAGGGCTCAACTTGCCACTCTTCAGCGCCCTTCCAATTCCTTTATCACACGAGACCTTCAAGAATACATGGTCACCCACTTGGAACTCAAGTGGTTTATGCCTCTTGTCATAATAACTCTTCTGTCTATCTTAAGCAATCTTCATATTCTCTTGTATCTTCTTAATTTGCTCCGTAGTCTCTTGAATAATCTTCGGCCCTAAGGCCAAATTCTCACCAACTTCAAGCCAACATAAGGGAGTTCTACACTTCCTTCCATATAATGCCTCATACGGTACCATGCCAATGCTAGAATGGAAGCTATTGTTGTATGTGAATTCAATCAATGGCAGGAATCTCTCCCAATATCCACCATGTTCAAGGACACAAGCTCTTAACAAATCTTCAAGACTTTGTATCGTCCTCTCGGATTGTCCATCAGTTTGAGAATGATATGCGGAACTAAGTTTCAGCTTAGAGCCTAACTCATTGTGTAAACTTCCCCAAAATCAAGAAGTGAACCGAGGATCACGGTCAGATATGATACTAGACGGCACACCATGCAGTCTAACGATCTCCTTTATATATAATTGTGCCAATTTCTCCAAGGAGTTCATCATATTTATGGGTAAGAAATAAGTACACTTCGTCAACCGATCCATAATAACCCATATGGCATCGTTTCCAGCACGAGTTCTGGGTAATCCAGAAATAAAATCCATAGCTATACTATCCCATTTCCAAACAGGGATCTCCAATGGTCTCAAATAGCCAGATGGTCTTTGATGTTCGACTTTAGCTTTCTGACACACGAGACAAGATGCCATAAAATTCGCTACATCACGTTTCATACCAGGCCACCAAAAATTCTTCTTCAAATCTTGATACATCTTGGTAGAACCAGGATGAATACTCAATATGCTTTTGTGAGCTTCCTCAAGCACACATTTTCTCACATCACCACTTGAGGGAACATAAATTTGGCCCTTCACACGCCAAACGCCATCTTGACCTTCTACTAAAAACAAATTCTTCCCTTTCTCTTGGGTTTTCTTCATCTCAATTAAATACTCGTCAGTCGGTTGCTGTTCCTTCACATACTCAAGGAATTCATTTGTGACTTTCAACATTTCTAGCGACATCTTCTTGGAAGTATATGTCTCCATACCTACATTCAAATCTCTAAATTGTTCAATCAACTCCATCTCCTTCGCCATCATCATAGAAATATGCAACGACTTCCGACTTAAAGCATCAGCAACCACGTTAGCCTTTCCGGGATGATACCTCAATTCGAACTCATAGTCTTTTAGAAACTCCATCCATCGTCTTTGGCGCATATTCAGTTCCTTCTGGTCAAACAAGTACTTCAGGCTCTTATGGTCACTAAAGACCACAAACTTAGAACCATACAAGTAGTGTCGCCATAACTTCAATGCAAACACCACCTCCGCCAATTCTAGATCGTGAGTAGGTTAGTTAATCTCATGCGGTCGCAACTGTCTCAACGCATAGGCTATCACACGCTCCTTTTGCATCAACATACAACCTAGACCAAGTCTGGATGCATCACAATACACTACAAATTCATCCGTCAAATCTGGCAACGCTAACACCGGTGCGGTAGTAAGCCTCAATTTTAATTCCTGGAAACTCTTTTCACATTCGCGAGTCTACACAAAAGATTGATTCTTCCGAGTTAACTTTGTTAGTGGTAAAGCCAAATGGGAAAACCCTTCAATGAACCTCCGGTAGTAACCGGCAAGACCAAGAAAACTTCTTATCTCTGTCATAGACGTTGGTCTTTCCCAAGCCATTACAGCTTCAACTTTCGATCTATCCACGGCAACTCCATCTTTTGAGATAACATGTCCAAGAAACTGGACTTTAGACAGCCAAAATTCATACTTGGAAAGCTTCGCATACAACTCTTTCTCGCGAAGAATGGTCAATACAAGACGAAGATGCCTTTCATGCTCTTCATGACTCTTAGAGTACACCAAAATATCATCGATAAACACCACAACGAATTGATCAAGATATTCATGAAAGATGCGATTCATGTAACTCATGAAAATCGCAGGAGCATTCGTCACTCCAAATGGTATCACTACGTACTCATAGTGTCCATATCGCTTTCGGAAAGCAGTTTTTGGAATATCTTTGGTCTTCACTCGAATTTGGTGATATCCAGAATGCAAATCGATCTTTGAAAATACAACAACACCCTTCAATTGATCCAACAGATCATCAATACGTGGAAGAGGATATTTATTCTTAATGTTTAGTTTGTTGAGTTGGCGATAGTCAACGCACAATCTCATACTTCCGTCCTTCTTTTTCACCAATAACACAGGAGCACCCCAAGGAGACACACTTGGGCGAATAAACTCCCGTTCAAGCAATTCTTCCACTTGTTTATTTAATTCCGTCAACTCCATAGGAGACATCCTATAAGGAGCTCTAGAAACGGGCTCAGCGCCAGGAATGAGATCGATAGAAAATTCCACTTCACGTAGAGGTGGTAATCTGGGAATCTCTTTCGGAAACACATCGGGAAATTCTGAAACAATAGGGATTTCACAAGATCAGGACGTACCGTTCCCATTGATCAAACAGAGCATCATGAGAAGTTGAGATATACCTTGCACATCAAAACGCTCGGTATTTGGAGAAGGAAAAACAATACTCTGATTCTGACAATCTACCAAGACCTTATTGGCAGACAACCAATCCATTCCCAAAATAACTTCCAAGTCCTTCAAAGGTAAGCAAATAAGAGATACAACGAATCTCCTATTCTCCATAATCATCTCAACATTACTACATCGAGTGATCGCTCGCAGATAAGTATCGGTTGGTGTAGACACCATTAGTGAACTTTTCATTATACTCATTGGCAAATTCAGTCGCTTCACACAATCTTCAGAAATAAAGGAGTGTGTTGCACCCGAATCAAATAGCACATTAACAATTATACCATGTATTTGGCACTTACTTTGGACAAGATCCTCAGCTTGTGCTTCTTCTTCACCGGTCACGGCAAAGACTCTTCCAACCATTTGTTGATTATCACCACGATTGTTGCCATTCCGACCACCGTTACCATTACCTCGGCCGTTCCCATTACCACGACCGTTGCCACCATTCCGGTTACCATTTCTTCCACCATTACCGTTTCCATGACCACGGCCTCTAAAAGCACCATAGCCTCCACAGTTCGCATCATTATGTACCACTACATCCGTGGCATTCAAGGGACAATCGGGACGAATGTGCCCCGGTTGGTTGCACCTGTAGCACACCACCGTCTCTTCATGGTTACATTCTCGAGCCAAATGATTTCCACCACATCGGAAACAACGGAGTCCTTGGCCATTACCTCGGCCACCGTTGGCACCATGCCTTCCACCACCTCGTCCACCTCTAAAAGAAGGGGAACCATGTACAAAGTATCTATTATTCTTAAAATTGCCTTTCTTCTTGAAGCTCGAAGATTGGCCCTTCAACTTATAATCATGCCCCGAGTAACTCTTTGGAGCAACATCATTCTCCTCAAAGATTCTACACTTGTTCACAAGAGTAGGAAAACTCCTAATCTCTTGGTGACAAATCGCCTTCTTAATCTCTTGGCGCAATCTGTTTTCAAATTTAACACACTTCGAAGCTTCAGTGCCTTTTTGCTGAAAGGGAGGATAAAACACACATAACTCTTCAAATTTCGATGCATACTCCTTAACCGTCATGTTTCCTTGCTTGAGCTCCATAAATTCAAGCTCTTTCTTATTCTTATAACTCTCAGGAAAATATTTCCTAAGAAACTCTGCCTTGAAATTCTCCCAATTTAGAGGAGTGTGGGTAGCAATCATACACCCACGAGTGATAATCCACCAAGATTCGGCCTCACTCCTGACCATAAACACCGCATACTCTGCCTTCTGAGCTTCGGTACATTCTATGCTAGCGAATATCCGTTCCAAATCACGGATCCAAACATAAGCATCTTCCGGTTTATAGCCTCCATGAAATTCAGAAGGCTTCCGCTTAAGGAATCGGTCAAGACCCTGATTCGGCTGACCAAAGGGTTGTTGTTGCCGTTCAAGTATATCGGCAAAACGATTAAAGGCTTCAGCCATAGCGGCTGCATCAACATTGCGCCTATTTGCCATCACTAACTCTACATGCGCACAACATAAACACAGTTAGAAACATAAGGTTTCTTTACCCAGTGTATATACATATATCATTCATCACTAACCATTCTTAACACAAGTATCATCATAATGTATTTCATAATTTGAAGGTAAATATGAGAAAGGAAATGCCTGGCCGGGCTTAACAACTCCATATAACAATCTCAATTCAATGATAATCATCATAATTCACCCACATAATTCATAAATCAATCAATCATAAACAATAATCACATGAATAACATCAATTATAATCGTATCAAGAGCAATCAATGCTCTGATACCAGACTGTGACACCCCCGGAAATACGGGGAAATTTTTCACGTTTTTATAAGTCATAATTCAATGGAAACAAAATAAGTGATGAAGCTATTTGTACGACACCTGGATCTATGATATACCACTCCCATATATGAAGATATGAGAGGGTAATTAAATATATGATTTAATAATAATTGTCCAATTAAAAACGGCGGAAGAATTAATTTAAATTGATGGTTGTATGATTGAAATTAAGACAAGTAATTTCATAGAGTTTCATGATTCACGATGTACCCAATAACACCCTTAAAGTGATGTATGATAAGAATTTAATGCATGAAAAACAAAGGTTTATTTGAAAACAAACAAATGAGTATCAGGGTGCCACTCGCTCAAGCGGGAATTTCATTCGCTTGAGCGAGCCAGCGTAGGCACGCTTGGTCGAGATGAAGAAAAGCTGAGCGAATGAAAAGGGGCAAGCATCAGGGGCTCAGCTCGCTTGAGCGAACCCTGTCTCGCTTGAGCGAGATGTAAAAGAAATCATTAAGCGAGCCAGCGATACGCTTGAGCGAAGGAGGAGGTAAGCATCAGGTACCAATCTCGCTTGAGCGGATCATGACTCGCTTGAGCGAGATTGTTCTAGAAGTGTTGGTAACTCTCTGGTCAATTTTCGCTTGGGCGAGGCATCTCTCGCCTAGGCGAAAATCGTCCAGTATCTAATTCTCTTCCCCTTCGCTTGAGCGACCGCCCATCCGCCTGAGCGAAAATTGTCTAGAGGCTAACCTCTGATTTAACATCAATCTCGCTGGGGCGAGATGAACACCCGCTCAGGCGAAATCAGGCCAGAGGCCAAAGCCCTGTTTTATATCAATCTCGCTTGAGCGAGATTCTCACTCGCTTAAGCGAGTTCTGCAGAGTTTATGCAGAAAATGCGAAATTGTACACCTTACATGCAACACACCATGCCAAAACTCATTCTACTACAATTCATTTAAGTTCAACATGGTCTACACATTATATAACACATTTATAACTTGCCTCATTCATCATTATCCATTAAAGTCCATTCTAATTCATGAAATGATAATAAATCAACACCATTGTAGATGATCACCAAAACATAAATTTTCACATAGATGTTCATTCATTCCTAAAATTAATCATCAACAAGCATCATTATTCATCAAGTTACATCCTTAGGTCATAAATGAAAATTGGTCATACACCAAGGATCCAATTTTCCTACATGATACGCAAAATTATATTACCACAACTAAATTGTAAAATCAAGTATATGAACATCATATACTTCCATAAAATGTTTTCATGCCGGCCAAGGCTCACACATTCCTATTCCATATTTACCTTCTTCAAACTCGGCCTCCAAAACGGTAGGATTTACATCATGCCTACATCAACCTTAAAAATAGCAACGAGGAGGTGAGTAACATAATCCAAATGAATTAAAGTCATACATTATGATGAAATACATGTATACTTGTTCATATAATACATCTCACACAACAACATACATCATCTATAAACATATTTCATAATCTCAAGTATACATTCACAATTTCATTCATTTGGTTCACCAAATACATACATAGGGTTAGTATCCAACTCTCTCCCTTTTCAATTTTCATTTATCCATTCGCCACTATGGGCTTTCAACTAGGCATATCTGCAGCTATATGCAAATGCTCTCAAAGCTAATGCATATGCACAAGGATTTCTCATCAAACAACGCGGATCCAACTGTGGGAAGTACAACATCAAATCAACTTGTGGGACAAGCATAGGTGCACTACTATGCCCCTACTGCAGTAGTAAATTATGTACACATATCTCAATTTATGCATGCTTACACCATCATAAATTTTACTGGTACCAAACTGCTCTCGCCCATTTGTAGCACTAGTCACCCCGTGACTTACGGATCAACATCGTGGCCTCAATTACCACAAGTTCTACGGGCCCCTCCCAAACACACATCGAGAGAGTCGTGCCCCGTCGGACACCGAGGTAACTCGCTCACCATAGAGCCGCCCGCCCACTGGGCCCGCCACATAGGGTGCCTCGTCACCAAACTATGGACAGCTTCGTGACTCACACACCGAGTCACAGGGGAAAACAACAATACGCTCATGCACTGAGCCGCCCTTCCACTGGGCCCGCCTAGTGGAACCCCCTAATATTCCACATAGACAGCTATGATATGCCATGGATGCAATGCAAATGCAAATCAAGTGCATCCTCACACTGTGCATCCTAGATGCCACTCCACATTCAATCATTCACGACCACCACTTGGTGGATTTCAATATTCTCATCATCCTTAATTATTTCCAATTCTCCTCAATACTTATACTCATTAATAGTTAGTGGCATACGCATTCATCAATTCAACATACATCTTTGGGATATTTCATACCATAGATTTCAATTCACACATAATCTTAAACCATCATCATATTTCATCGTCAAGATCTAATCACAACATCATATCACTATCCCAAATACAATGCCACACAATAATCATCATTCTAAATGCATTCAAATCATAACATCATCATATTATCCATTCAAAAAATATCAACATAATCACATATACATATTTTCACATCATCAATGGATGAAATCATGCATTTAAAATAGTTACCCCTCCTACCTCAAGTGAAGTAGTGATCAACGCGGTTTGATGTTTCCGCCTCGTCGATAGGGTCACTTCCTACATCACAACACATTACACAATCAATTTTCTATTTACCCACCAAGGCTCAAATACTTATATACTTCAATAACTTGGTGTTTATATTATTTTAACTCTCAAACCTCTTTTATTTCATTTTATCCACCATAACCACCATGGGTTAGGTGCCACCATTTATTATTATGCATTTTAGAGCTAAACCCATTCATGGGTTTCTCCATCAATGACTTCCACCAACCAAATACCATCACCAATGGCCATTATTCATCATAAACTACATTTATTGCCAACAATAACTGCTCATCTACCCCCATTATACATTTCCCCTAAATTTATGAAGCTAGGGTTTCTTAAAACCTAACAACCATCACAAATACTCTTCTTCTTCCAACCATACATGCATCCATTTTCATTACTCCCCCAAGAAATCTTACTCTCATGAAAACCCACCTTAAAACTCATGCATTAAATGCTCTCCATATACATCTATGTTCATGCATTACTCCTTCAAACCCTTACATCACACAATATTAACATTAACCCATCCAAAAATGGTGAAAGGAACTTACCTCACACCCAAAACGAAATGGGTTTTCAAGAGGAGGAAGGTGGCTGTGAAAATAAGGGAGAAGAGGAAGAAGGATTCAGCTTCAATGGTTCTCTTCCAAGCTTCTTCAAAAACCAAATTGAAGGAAGGTAGAAGACCCAGTAGCTTTTGCTTAGTCTTGGAGGAAGAAGGAGATGAAAATATGAAGTGGAGTAGAAGAAGGAGAAGAAGTCACGGTTTTTGCCAAGGGAAATGGTATCCTACGAGAGTTAAGAAGCAAATTTGGAGTTTTTGTTTTATTTTAATTCTCTTTCATTAAAACTTTATCGTTTCTCCACAAACAGGCTCTTCATTTGGGCTCAATACTTCATCTAAAATTATTCCGAATACATATTCGAATTCCCAATATTATCCTTAACAGTCCTAACCAATATCATCTCATTCAGAGATACTTGGTCCGACACCCATATCTCAACCGGGCTCATTTTTAGCTTAGCCAGTCCCCATAAATCACCAACAATTCCCAAAATTCTTAATTTAAATAATTTCAATATATTGGGACATTAAATAATTCATATTAGATTTGTCAATATTTATTTTCCTTGATTTAACTCTCTATTTTAAAATTTGGGATGTTACAATTGACAATCTGCCTAATCGGTCTAATGACCACTTCATATTCATAGCCAAAAAGTGAGCACTTTTAGTCAGTCTACCCATAATCACCCAAATGGCGTTACATCCAGAACGGGTTTGAGGCAACCCTGATACAAAATCCATTATAATACTCTCTCATTTCCAAATCGGAATCTCCAGAGGTTGAAGCAAACCTAGAGTTCTCTGGTGTTCAACCTTACACTTCTGACATATCACACAAGACCTCACATACTCAACGATCGCTTTCTTCATCCCCGACCACCAGAACTTTTTCTTCAAATCATGATACATCTTGGTAATACCAGGATGGATGCTCAACGAACTTTTATGTGCTTTAGATAACACAACTTGCCTGAAATCTCCCTCTGCAGGCACCATAACACAGTCTCTGAACTACCAAATTCCATTACTACCTTTAGTCAAATCCATGTTTTTGTCCCTAGCCTGGGCATCAAGCAATTCTAACAACTCCTCATCATCCTCTTGAGCTGCTGCTAAAGATTCCAAAAACTCATTAGAGATCTTCAACATCCCAATTACCATATGATTTGGGGCTTGCACAACAACCCCAATGTTTATATCATGAAAGTCCTCGAGTAATTCCTGCTCTTTTCCCATCAAGAAGGCTGCATGTAAAACTTTCCTACTTAAAGCCTCAGCAACAACATTTGCTTTGCCAGGATGATATCTCAAATCAAAATCATAATCCTTCAAATACTCCACCCATCGCTTCTGCCTCATGTTTAACTCCTTCTGATCAAATAAATACTTCAAACTCTTTTGGTCACTGAACACCACAAAGTGAGAGCCATACAAGTAATGTTGCTATATCTTTAATGCAAATACTACAGTTGTAAGTTCTAAATCATGGGTAGGATAATTCTGCTCATGCGGCCTCAGTTTCCTGGAAGCATAAGCAATTACCCTGTCATCCTACATCAACACACATCCCAAACCAAACTCGGAAGCATTACAATATACCATAAATTCCTTTGTCACATCAGGTAATGCAAGTACCGGCGCCGAAGTCAAGCATTGCTTCAAAGTTTGAAAGCTCAATTCACACTTCTTTGTCCATACGAAAATGGAGTCTACTTTCTCGTCAACTGAGTAAAGGGAAGTACAATACAAGAAAATCCCTCAATGAAACGACGATAATAACCTGCCAATCCAAGGAAGCTCCTAATCTTAGTCACTAATTTAGGCCTATCCCATGCCATAACCGCCTCAATCTTAGATGGATCCACAGACACTCCATCACAAGAGATCACGTTCCCTAAAAATTGTACACTTGCTTCCCAGAAGTCACATTTAGACAACTTAGCATACAACTTCTTCTCACGTGACACTTGTAAAACAATCAGAAGATGTTGTGCATGCTCCTTAATGGACTTCGAATATACCAAAATATTGTCAATAAATACCACCACAAAATGATCCAAATAAGGTTGGAAAATCTGGTTCATATAATCCATAAAGATAGCTGGAGCATTAGTCACTCCAAAAGGCATTACCATGTACTCAAAGTCACCATACCGAGTCCTAAACGCCGTCTTCAGAATATCCTCCGATTTTACCCTGATTTGATGATATCCAGATCTTAAATCAATCTTAAAAAATACCACGGCACCCCGTAACTAATCCAACAAGTCATCAATCCGCTGTAAGGGATACTTATTATTAATGGTTACTTTATTCAACTGACGATAATCGATACACATCCGCATACTACCATCCTTCTTCTTCACAAGTAACACAAGAGCGCCCCAAGGGGAAGCACTCAGTCAAATGAACCTTTTCTCTAACAACTCATTTACTTGCTTCTTTACTTCAGCTAACTCCACCGAAGACATTTTGTATGGTGCACGAGACACAGGTTTCGCCCCGGGAATCAAATCAATAGCAAAATCAATCTCCTGCTGGGAGGCAATTCTGGAATATCTTTCGGGAACACATCAGGGAAATCATAAACCACTAGAATATCAGTAGGTTTAAAATTATACCGCCCCTCTAAAGCAAACAAGATAACATAAGTTACGGAAACATCACTCACCACATTCTTAGTGTCAAGTTCCTGAGAGAAGATTATAGTCTTGTGGTAACAATTTACCATAACGTGGTTAGCGGCCAACCAATCAAGACCCAAAATGATATCTAAGTTCTTCAACGACATACAAATCAAGTTCACCAAGAAGGAACAATCTTCAATTTGCATTGGCAATTCCCCATACATAGTGGTTGCCCTAAATGTGGAACTAGTCGAAGTGGAGACACTAAAAGCATTCTCCATTAACACCACCGATAAGCCAAGCCGTCGAACATAATTTTCCAAAATAAAGGAATGTGTAGCACCAAAATCATAAATAACATTTACTAGGAAGCCATGAATAACACACTTACCCTACACCAAATTATCATTTCTTGCCACCTCTGAAGCATTAAAAGCAAACACACGCCCGACCATAACATTCTGAGCACCAATAGACTGAGCATCAGGTCGCCTTGGGTGTTAACCTCCACGGCCATCGTCACCTCAGCCTCCCCGTTGAAAATTACCTCCATGAATCATAGAAACATTTTCCTGGTTACCTTGTCTACCCTACTTTTGCTTCTATGGAAAATCAGGCCTCAAGTGTCCCGGTTGACCACATTGGAAGAAAACAGTCTGGTTAGCAAGACAATGCCTAGAGAGATGACCCTTCTAGCCATAGTTATAACATGCACGGCTTCCTGACTGGCCACCAGAACGACCGGTAGAACCACGATCAGAAGAAGATGATGATGAAGCGGAAGACTTGCCACCACAGAAAAACTGACCCATCATTTTAAAACCGAATCCTTTTGCTTTCAAAGGTTTCTTGTCCCTTGATTGGGATGCTCTCTACAACTGTACGTCCTCAGTAGGCTTGGCCTTGTTCACCAGAGTAGGGTAGTCACAGATTTCAAAAGGAACAATTACACTTTAGTGTTCAATCGTCAGACCAACTTCATATTTTGCATATTTACTGCCCTCAGTTTCTTCCAAAGAAAATGGATGGTAAAAATCACACAACTCATCAAACTTTGTTGTGTATTTAGCTACAGTCATCCTGTCTTGTTCAAGTTTCAAAAATTCCATCTCCTTTCGAATCTTGTAATTATCTGGGAAATATTTTGTAAGAAATCACTGTTAAAAGTTCACCTACATCAATGGCTCACCAACAACATTTATTTGAACCTTGGTTCTTGACCACCACACTCGTGCTTTATCTTTTTGTTGATAAGTGGCAAATTGCATTTTCTGCTCTTTAAAACATTCAAAGTACTCAAACACCTGCTCAATATCGCGCAATCACACATGAGCTCCATCATATTCATGGCCTCCTTTGTAGGTAGGTGGGTTCCTTTTCAGAAAATTGTCAATAGTCGGGCTAGATTCAGCCCTCCTCATTATTTGTGAAAACCCTACAAAGAAATCATCACCTCTACCTGAACTAGACGTGCTAGTTACTGTCTTGGTCCCGTCAAATTAGTATATTAAAATTAATTAATGTAGTACTAGGGTGTCAACCTAGGTCGTTCTCTCAAGGATCAACACATAAATTTAGGAAAATTAAGTTTTAAAATAATTTTTAACAAATAAAAACTCAACATACATACAAAGATATTTGGGGGGTTTGAATGGTTTTCACAATTAAAATCGAAACATAGTGAATATGAGATTTAGAACAATAAATAACAAGCGATTAATTTTCTTGGAGTATCGTAATTAGATTTATCCTTGGTTCACAAAAGATGATTTGTACACTTTTATTACTGTAAATTTCTTAGCTCAATTTGAATTAATCAACTAAGCGTCTTTTTCAATTCACAATTCTTGTACTTTCATTTAAAAAATGAATATTTTAATCAAGCATCCTAATTAAGCAAAAGGAGTCAAGATCGTAAAATCTAGGAATTATTGAGCATATGTAAGAACATCGCCTACATACATAATCTATTCTCAAATTATGGAATTAAGCAAACCATAATAATTAAAAGTGATTATGAAAATATTCATTAAGCATGCATATTTCCTTAATCCATTTTAATTTAAATCTTATTTTATTCCATTTGTATAATTAAATCGATTAAGCATACAAATTTAATTAAACAGAATGGAATTAAATAAGCAGAGTAACATTATGAAGAAATAAACAATAATAAAAGCATACTATATTAAAAATAAGAACCTCAAAGTCATATTATAATAATTCTCCAAGAAAATCAATCTAAGGGTTTTAGCCCTTCATAATTAAAACAAACTAAAAATAAAAGAACCTAACCCGGAATGGAGCACGGAGGGGGAGAAGAAGAAGAGGCAGAGAAGAAGAAGAAGACTTGAAGGTTTTTATGGTGGTGTGTTTTGAAGGTTGAATGTCGAGCTATTTATAGGAGAAGAAATGGTGTAGGAAACAATAAAAAATGGACGAGTGGAATGCTAGTGCGTAATTAATAAACCTTCAGTGCTGATTCCACTTGATGAATGTGTTTCTTGCTGTTTCCACTTGATGAATCGATTACTAGAAGCATGGTTTGCGCAAAATTACAGTATATGAATCGATTCCTAGGGGCAGGGAATCGATTCCCAAGAAGCATGAATCGCTTCCTGGCTATGATTTCACACAGGAATCAATTCCCAAGTTGGTGAATCGATTCCCAGACCTGTTTTGGTGCTTTTTCTTGCATTTTTGACCCATTTCTTGATATTTAATCATTCATGGCTTTCTCTTCTTGATCCTTGGTCATAATTCTTCAACTTTCAAGCTCAATTATCCCCTACAAAACAAAAGAAACTAAGATTTCATTATTCCCTTTTAAAAATCAATCCTTAATCGATAAAAAATCAAATATTAAATAAAGCTCAAGTTATGAAAATATGTTAAAATGCAATATATTACACAATAAGTGATAGCAAATTATACACATTTAAACTAAGGATTTAAGGATAAATCTTGCATCATCACTCCGCCATGATTCAATTCTACAATATCCAAACACATCACCATCAGAAACCAATAATTTACCAGGGAGTAAAATAATTACCTTATATATATAAATATATGATGCCATTGGAGTGCCAAGAGAATGATGCCAAGTTAACCTGTCAACAACACAAACAACTACAAACAAGATACAATAAATTGCAAGAATAGCCCTATAAAGGACTCACACAATTCACTATATCTACCCACCTATTCGGTCCTAAAAAGAACCGCTCTGATACCACATGTGACATCCTTGGTCAATTTTACTATTATTTTCATATGTTTAACTAAAATCTATAATAAATTTTTCACAAATAAATATTTTAATTAGTCAATATTTATAAAATAGTCAATTTCAATAAAAATGGGCAAAATATAAATATATAATGATTTGAAAACCTTAAAAGTCATTAAAACAAGAAAAACTCAAAATTGGAACAGGGGCCTAATGCTGCGCATCAGCCCGACACGTAGCGTCAACCTAAAGTTGCGCACTTGATGCTACACGTTAGTCCCACGCGTAGCGTGGGCATGATAGTAGCAGCACCTGATGGTGTCATGAGTTTTAGGCCTTCCGGCCAACTTCCTGTATTTTTATGTTGATATAGGTTTTGATAATGACACAATAAATGGAGAAATATCAAGGATGTTATCAAGCAATTAATTATGTTTGATGTGGAATTTAAAATGGTTGATGTCTAAATTTGATGAACAATTAAGGACATATATTAAAGGCATTTAAAGAAGCTCAAAACAGGTGAAAATTGATCATCAAAGTGTCTAAGAATCAAAGGAACCAAAGTATATGCAAAAGGGTTCCAAAAAGGGATGAAAAATGCACTAGAATTGATAAATCAGATGCATGAATCGATTCAAGGTAAGTATGAATTGATTCATACGGTTCCAAGTGCCCAAAAATGAAATTTTGCAGGCTTGAATCGATTCAATCAAAGTGTGAATCGATTCACACGGTCACAGGTGCCCAGGAAGTGATTTTGTACATCATGAATCGATTCTTCCTTCTTGTGAATTGATTCTTACATTGAAAAATGCCCAGTAACCTTGTTTTAATTGCATGAATCGATTCGTATGACAAATGAATCGATTCCTAAGGCTGTCAGGAACAAAATCATGCGCAGACTCAAAATTCCCTTCGGTTCACTCAAATTGGAAAATCCAAGACCATGTTTCATGCTTTGTCTCTCTCCACATGCATGTGTCTTATTGGAAATGCAATTAATTTGAATTTAGACAAACATGCTTCTTGATGCACATGCCATGTTCTTGGAGACACCAAAAGGCTTATTGGAATTGGAATGCCAAGTTGAATGGAGACATGCATGCCTAACATTTCAAGCTCCCAAGGAATTTAATATTGCAAAATCCATGCCATTGGAGCCTATAAATAGAGAAGGAGTTGAAGGCAAAACTTACACCAAGCATTTGAAGCATTACCATTTTCTTTCTTCCCCCTCAATTCTCTTGCTCTTCTTCTTGCTCTCTTTATTCTTGATTGGCATATTTATTGAAGTTATTTTTTGAGAGTTAATTTGTGGGGAAATTATATTGTGTACTTAACTTGCATATCCTTTCATTTGAAGAGTTATTATCTTGTGTAAGCTTTAACTTGTATATCCACTCTATTGAGAGAGTTTCCTTGTATACTCAAACACCAAACACCTTAGAAGCTTTGGGTTGGGTTTCAACCTTGTAATTGTGAGATTGAGAGATTGGGTGGGGTGCCCTTGTACTTGTGAGGATTGGATTCTTGAGTGTGGGACACTAGGAAGTCGCAATTGCTCAAAGTGTATCTCTAATCTACAATAGTGGAAATCCTCTAAGTGGGTTGCTTAGAGGCGAGACGTACACCGGCGTGGTGGAACTCGTATACATCGGTTTGCAAATCTCTCTTCCCTAAACTCATTTGATTTGTGCACTTAACTTGTTTGCTTAATTCATTGTTTCATTAATTTGACTAAGTGCATGATACATTAAGTTGAAAACTGTTTTTGAATAACATTGTTGAACTTGGACTTAAGCAACACCCTTGAATTAATCTTTCTAAAGTCCTATAAATTGCTTTGTAACTAAATTGATTCATTATCTAAACTCTTTAAGTGGTTATTAGTTTGTCTTGTGTATAATTTGTTGTTACTTGCTACCTAGTTTATTATCTTAAATAAACATAGTAACAAAAGAAACAATTTCAAGAGCATTCCAAAGAAAATTTTTAATACTCAATTCACCCCCCTCTTGAGTAATTGAGGCCACTTGGTTAACAAGTGGTATCAGAGCTTGACTCTTGGTAGATCAAGCTTAACGGCTTCAAGAGAACAAATGGCCTCAACCTCATATAACATGTTTCCCGAGGGTAGTGCTACAAATCGACCTCCCGCTTTCAATGGTGAGGGCTACGCTTTTTGGAAAGCAAGAATGAAAATTTTTGTGCAATCTATTGACTTGAAAGTATGGAATGCTATTGAAAATGGTCCTTTTGTACCTATGCATACTGTTAATGATAAACAAGTTGAAAAACCCATGGATGAGTGGACTAGTGAGGAAGAAAAGAAAGTACAATATAATTACAAAGCAAAAAATCTTATCACTTCAGCCTTAGGTCCCGATGAGTTCTTTAAAATAATTACATGTAATTCTGCTAAGGAAATGTGGGATACCCTTCAAGTAACTCATGAAGGAACTAATGATGTTAAGGATTCAAAAATTAGCACTTTAACTAGCCAATATGAAAGTTTTAGAATGAATCCAAATGAATCTATTCTACAACTTCAAAAGAGATTTACTTTGATCATTAATCATCTTATTACTCTTGGAAAATCTTATACTAACAAGGAGCTTATCCACAAAGTTCTAAAAATTCTTACTAGGGAATGGCAACCTCTTGTTACGGCCATTAAGCAATCTCCCAACATAAATGAAATGTCTCTTGCTACTTTGTTTGGGAAACTACAAGAACAAGAACAAGAGTTGAAAGACTTAAAACAAGCGGAGGAAGAAGAAAAAGTCTCAAAGAAGAAAGGACTAGCTCTCAAAGCTACCTCAATCATTGAAGAAGATTCCGAGAGTGAAGTTGATGAGGATGAAGAGCTAGGACTATTTGTAAAGTGTTTTGGAAGGCTCATGAGAAACAAAAAATTCCAAAAGAGCTTCTCTTCTAAAGGTAAGAAATTCATTCCTAAAGAAAATTCTACTTCACCTACTTGTTTTGAATGTGGTAAGGAAGGACACTTCAAGATGGATTGTCCAAACCTGAAGAAGAAAAACAAAGACAAAAGAACTAAGAAGAGCATATATAGCATGGGATGAAAATGCGATAAGTAGCTCGGATGAATCAGAGAATGAAGAAGCAAACCTTTGTCTCATGGCCAATCACCAAGATGAAGAAGATGAGGTAAACTTTCATGACTTAGATAAGGAAGAATTACTTGATGCCCTTGAAGATTTGTATGATAAATTTACAAAAGTCTCTAATACGCTTAAATTGTCTATAAAAACAAGTGATACTCTAGAAATGCATCTCATGGAAGTATGCAAAGAAAATGAATATTTAAAAGAAAAGTTAGAAAATGTCCAAGCATGCTCTAAGAATAAACCTTGTAAAAAATACATTGATCTAGAAACCAAGGTCTTAGACTTGAATAGAACATTAGAAAAATTTACAAATGGTAGAGATAACTTAAATGCACTTCTTGGAAAACAACGTTACATGTTTAACAAAACGGGACTAGGTTATAATCAAGGATCACATGCTCACAAGAAGGATAAACATTACAAAAATTTCTTTGTGCCACCTAGTAAATCATCTACACCATTTGTGAAATGTAATCATTGTGGTCTTAAAGGCCATAACTCTTATAATTGCAATATTAGAAGATTAGGACCAAAAGTAGTGAGAAAAGTATGGGTTCCTAAGGGAATATTTTCACAAACTAACCTACAAGGACCCAACATAAAATGGGTACCAAGCTCTCTAACTTGAATTGTTTTGTAGGCATGTTTTAAGGCAAGTAACACCCATTGGTACTTGGATAGTGGGTGTTCTAAACATATGACGGGAGATAAAAGTAAGTTTATATCAACTTAGTCCACGAAACAAAGGATTTGTTACTTATGGAGATAACACAAAGGGAAGAATACTTGGAATCGAAAATGTTGGTAAAAATTCTTCCACCTCCATAAATGATGTATTATATGTTGAAGGACTAAAACACAACTTGCTTAGTATTAGTCAATTATGTGATAAGGGCTATAAAATTGTTTTTGAATCAAATGGTTGCATAATTGAAAATAAGCTAAACAAGGAGATAAAGTTCATTGGTCAAAGAGTAGATAACATTTACATGATTAATCTAGATTGTCTTGCTTCAAATGATGTGCAATGCTTCATAACTAAAGAGGATGAATCATGGCTATGGCATAGAAGAATTGCTCACATTCATGTAGACTATTTAAATAAACTTGTTTCAAAAGATTTAGTTATTGGTTTACCAAAATTAAAATTTGAAAATAAATTTTGTGACGCTTGTCAAAAAGGAAAACAAGTAAAGGCTTTTTTTCAAGCAAAAAATATTGTTTCAACAACTAGACCTTTACAACTTTTACATATGGATTTATTTGGACCTTCAAAAATCAAAAGTTTTGGTGGAAACTATTATGGTCTTGTGATTGTGGATGATTATTCTAGATATACATGGACATTATTTCTTACTCATAAACATGAAGCATATCATGCATTTAAGAAACTTGCCAAGATCATTCAAAATGAACAAAATTTGAAAATAGCATCCATTCGAACGGATCATGGGGGAGAATTTGAAAACCAATCTTTTGAAAAGTTTTGTGAAAAGTTTGGCATTGAACATAATTTTTCGGCTCCAAGAACTCCACAACAAAATAGAGTAGTTGAAAGGAAAAATCGATCTTTAGCGGAGCTCGTAAGAACTATGTTGAATGAAAATAATATTTCAAAACACTTTTGGGCCGATGCGGTAAATACCGCTTGCCATGTGATGAATCGTTGTTTGATAAGGCCTATATTAAAGAAAACCCCCTACGAGCTTTATAGAGGAAGAAAACCAAATATTTCCTATTTTTATATTTTTGGATGCAAATGTTTTGTGTTGAACAATGGAAAGGAAAATCTCGGCAAATTCGATGCAAAATCTGATGAAGCAATTTTCTTAGGTTATTCATCTACAAGTAAAGCATATAGACTCTTTAACAAACGAACTTATACAATTGAAGAGTCCATACATGTTAAATTTGATGAACTTAACCAAAATCCTCCGAGAAAGGAAGTTGATGATCTTGTAGGTACCTTCCAAGAAATGAACTTGGAAGACAAAGAAGAAGCCAACAATGAAGGAGGTACAACACAACTTGATAAACAACAAGATTGGGTAACCTTAAAGGACCACCCCTTGGACAAAATCATTGGAGAAATAACCAAAGGGGTAAGTAGTCGAAATGCCATTAGAAATGCATGCAATCACTTAGCTTTTGTATCTCAAATTGAACCCAAAAATATTGATGAAGCCATTATTGATGAACATTGGATGTTGGCCATGCAAGAAGAATTAAACCAATTTGAAAGAAATGAAGTTTGGGAACTTATGCCAAGACCCAATGACCATCAAATAATAGGCACCAAATGGGTTTTTAGAAACAAACTAGATGAAAACGGAATAATAACTAGAAACAAAGCTAGGCTAGTTGCTAAGGGGTATAATCAAGAAGAAGGAATAGACTATGAAGAAATGTATGCTCCCGTAGCTAGGTTAGAAGCCATTAGATTATTATTAGCTTTTGCTTGTTGTATGGATTTTAAACTTTATCAAATGGATGTCAAAAGCACTTTTTTAAATGGCTATATTCAAGAAGAAGTTTATGTAGATCAACCTCCCGGTTTTGAAAATCATAAATTTCCAAATCATGTTTTTAAATTGAGAAAAGCTTTATACGGTTTGAAACAAGCTCTAAGAGCTTGGTATGAAAGGCTTAGCAAATTTCTTTTTAGAAAATAATTTTGAAAGAGGAAAGGTTAATACTACACTATTTATAAAGCGTAAAAACCATGACATTCTTTTGGTACAAGTGTATGTTGACGACATAATATTTGGTGCTACAAATGAAAGTCTTTGTCAAGAGTTTGCTAAATTCATGCAAAAAGAATTTGAAATGTCCATGATGGGAGAACTCACCTTTTTCCTAGGACTACAAATTAAACAAACAAATGAAGGAACTTTTATTAGTCAAACAAAATATTGTAAAGAATTACTCAAATGATTTGAAATGGATAAGGCAAACGAAATAGCAACACCAATGAGCACATCTTGCTACTTAGATAAAGACGATAAGGGTAAGGATGTAGAAATAACTAAGTATCGAGGAATGATAGGGTCCTTGCTTTATTTAACTTCTAGTAGACCTGATATTATGTTTGCCGTATGCATGTGTGCTAGATATCAAGCTTGTCCTAAAGAATCACATCTCACCGCTGTAAAAAGAATTTTGAAATATCTTGTGGGTACTCAAAATGTTGGTTTATGGTATCCCAAAGGCGTTGAATGTAATCTTTTAGGATATTTCGATTCTGACTTTACGGGTTGTAAACTTGATAGAAAAAGTACTAGTGGCACATGTCATTTACTTGGTAGCTCCCTTGTTTCTTGGCATAGCAAGAAGCAAGCAAGTGTTGCATTATCGACGGCTGAGGCAGAATTTGTAGCCGCCGGTAGTTGTTGTGCTCAAATTCTTTGGATGAGACAACAACTTCTTGACTTTGGTGTTATTTTAAACAAAGTACCTATTAAATGTGACAACACTAGCGCTATAAATATCTCTAAGAATCCGGTCATGCATTCTAGGACCAAACACATTGAAATAAGACATCACTTCATAAGAGACCATGTTTTGAAAGGAGATTGTGTACTTGAATATGTTGAAACTTCAAAACAATTAGCGGATATTTTTACAAAACCCCTTCCAAAAGAATAATTTATAAATATTAGAAGGGAATTAGGAATTTTGGAAATTGATTAAATTGACTTATCTTTTATCACACCTTCTTACACTTTGAACGAAATCTTTTGAAAATCTTTGGCTCAAAGCATTTCACTTACTCCTTTTATAAAATTTTCATTTCTTTGAAAATCGTAACATACCTTGTGATACATAAGTCAATCTTCTCATTAAAATGACAATCACATTTTCAATAATCATCTCAATACTCCACAAATCACTTATCTTATTTGAGACCCCATGAAGTCCCCATTTATTTAAACATATTTTGACACAAAGATAATCTCTTATATACCACATGGATCTCAAAAATAAATGGCAAATGACCTTTGATTTTCTTGACTCTCTTGTGCAACAAAATCATTGGCAACTTGAAAAATCTAAATCCTTGTATAAATCCCTCACAAAACACCCATCTAGTAACATGACTCTTTAAACTTGCGTAAAAAGAGCTAGATGAATCAATTCATACTTAGATGAGTCAATTCCCATGAGACATTGTGTACCTACATGCTTTGAATGATTTCGTGATATATGTTGCATTGACATCTTACTTCAAAATGTATGCATCTACCTTTAAGTGGTATATAATTATCTAATAAGGAAGTCTTTTTGATGATGCCAAAGGGGGAGAGAAACACATACATTTAAAGGGGGGAGAAATATATAAGAAAGGGGGAGTATGTAAATCATTGTGTGTATCCATTGCATAAGAAAGGGGTAGATGATTAAGAGGGAAAGAATATATATTAAGGGGGAGAGACCTTATTAAGGGGGAGAGACCTTTTACCTTAAATATTCTCTTGATAACTTGTGCCTATGATGTCATAAATATATGGTATCAAATTGTATATGATAGGGCGAGTCATTCTTGCAATATATTTGAATTATTGTGACACTAACATCCCAAGAGACAAACATTTGTTGTCATCATCAAAAAGGGGGAGAATGTATTTTTATGTTGATATAGGTTTTGATAATGACACAACAAATGGAGAAATATCAAGGATGTTATCAAGCAATTAATTATGTTTGATGTGGAATTTAAAATGGTTGATGTCTAAATTTGATGAACAATCAAGGACATATGTTAAAGGCATTTAAAGAAGCTCAAAACAGGTGAAAATTGATCATCAAAGTGTCTAAGAATCAAAGGAACCAAAGTATATGCAAAAGGGTTCCAAAAAGGGATGAAAAATGCACTAGAATTGATAAATCCGATGCATGAATCGATTCAAGGTAAGTATGAATCGATTCATACGGTTCCAAGTGCCCAGAAATGAAATTTTGCAGGCCTGAATCGATTCAACCAAAGTGTGAATCGATTCACACAGTCACAGGTGCCCAGGAAGTGATTTTGTACATCATGAATCG
The DNA here is from genome assembly GCA_037962975.1 of Clitoria ternatea. Classification (NCBI taxonomy): domain Eukaryota; kingdom Viridiplantae; phylum Streptophyta; class Magnoliopsida; order Fabales; family Fabaceae; genus Clitoria; species Clitoria ternatea. Next base: position 189,117,972 of record CM075669.1, read on the forward strand.
ATTCTTCCTTCTTGTGAATCGATTCTTACGTTGAAAAATGCCCAGTAACCTTGTTTTAATTGCATGAATCGATTCGTATGACAAATGAATCGATTCCTAAGGCTGTCAGGAACAAAATCATGCGCAGACTCAAAATTCCCTTCGGTTCACTCAAATTGGAAAGTCCAAGACCATGTTTCATGCTTTGTCTCTCTCCACATGCATGTGTCTTATTGGAAATGCAACTAATTTGAATTTAGACAAACATGCTTCTTGATGCACATGCCATGTTCTTGGAGACACCAAAAGGCTTATTGGAATTGGAATGCCAAGTTGAATGGAGACATGCATGCCTAACATTTCAAGCTCCCAAGGAATTTAATATTGCAAAATCCATGCCATTGGAGCCTATAAATAGAGAAGAAGTTGAAGGCAAAACTTACACCAAGCATTTGAAGCATTACCATTTTCTTTCTTCCCCCTCAATTCTCTTGCTCTTCTTCTTGCTCTCTTTATTCTTGATTGGCATATTTATTGAAGTTATTTTTTGAGAGTTAATTTGTGGGGAAATTATATTGTGTACTTAACTTGCATATCCTCTCATTTGAAGAGTTATTATCTTGTGTAAGCTTTAACTTGTATATCCACTCTATTGAGAGAGTTTCCTTGTATACTCAAACACCAAACACCTTAGAAGCTTTGGGTTGGGTTTCAACCTTGTAATTGTGAGATTGAGAGATTGGGTGGGGTGCCCTTGTACTTGTGAGGATTGGATTCTTGAGTGTGGGACACTAGGAAGTCGCAATTGCTCAAAGTGTATCTCTAATCTACAATAGTGGAAATCCTCTAAGTGGGTTGCTTAGAGGCGAGACGTACACCGGCGTGGTGGAACTCGTATACATCGGTTTGCAAATCTCTCTTCCCTAAACTCATTTAATTTGTGCACTTAACTTGTTTGCTTAATTCATTGTTTCATTAATTTGACTAAGTGCCTGATACATTAAGTTGAAAACTATTTTTGAATAACATTGTTGAACTTGGACTTAAGCAACACCCTTGAATTAATCTTTCTAAAGTCCTATAAATTGCTTTGTAACTAAATTGATTCATTATCTAAACTCTTTAAGTGGTTATTAGTTTGTCTTATGTATAATTTGTTGTTACTTGCTACCTAGTTTATTATCTTAAATAAACATAGTAACAAAAGAAACAATTTCAAGAGCATTCCAAAGAAAATTTTTAATACTCAATTCACCCCCCCTCTTGAGTAATTGAGGCCACTTGGTTAACACTTTCGACCTACCCCATTGGCAAAATCCTTGTGCAAAACCGTTGCACCAAACCACCTAAATGGACTCCACATGGTCCAAGGCCTACATGTATAGTTTCTAAATGACCTAGGGAACCTATTGGTCCCTTCCGGGGGTCTCGAAACCCGTCGGATCTTAAAATCATCCATTTAGTTCCCACTTTTCACATAAACGCCTAGTCATCACACATGCATGAATCTTCCATAATTAATTAGATTCATCACTCAATTCGTAATCACATCACACCGCAATCATGCTACATAACATAACCTATCCAAGTTCACAAATCAATCATGCAATGGCTCCGTGCCAACAACTCATAATATACATCAATTTCATATAATAACCAATAGCCACACTACTTCTAATTTCTTATACAATCCTATAATTAAACCTAGTTATTACCAACTTCACCACTTCATCGTCAAACTACCACATGCAAGCATATTAACATCACATCACATTCCTACTATAAAGTCATCATCAGGCAAACTTACTAGTATACCAAGTCAATTCAACAATCCACCTACATCATCATAAATCATTACATATAATACTACATAACCTAATCAATACATTTCATAATTTTTTATGCTCCTTGGCATCAATTCTCAGCTTGGCGCACCTCTGGGGCATTGGCATCCTCCCTGTCACTGGTCACTGAATTGAATAAACAATAACAAGGGTGAGTGTTTGGAATATCATAACTAATATAGATTGGAAAGAGTAAAAGTATCTACTTACTACCTAATGATCTTCTCAATGATATTACTTACCAGTTTCTTGCATTTACACAATCATCACTACAATTACACATACTAATATAGTTTCCAATATGCTCTTAAGATCAATTAAACTACATACCTCACATCCAATAAGATCCATGCTTATAGTTGATATCACAACATCATCAATCATTAAATTTATTGTAAACCATAATATCAATTTTACCGTTCATCGTAAACATACATCAATATCAAATCACATTGTCATAACTGTAACCATTTTAGGAATTAATCACACATGAAAGAATTTAAGATGGTGTAAAGTGATCTATCAAATTTTAAGGCTCAAAATTCTCACAAGGCATAATTCCATCATATATGATCATTCTCAATTATCATGTCATTCTCAACATACCAAAGTTGCCTAAATTCAAATCGTAACATATCATTAAGCTCATATCAAACATGAAAGAAATTACTTATTTCTCATGCATATCCCAAAAATTCCAATAAAACATGCCATTTAAAAACAAAAACACACAATTTTTTTATGTTAGGAAAAACAAATAATCACACATAACCATACTTAAATCATACATTGTCCTCAATGTAAAATAAAGTATACAAAAGTGTACAAGAAAATGAACAAGTAACGAGATGGGTAAGAAAAACTCCCTCAAGGGGGATCAAGAGGTGGTTCATTAACTTTAAAGCTCTTATTGGAGGTTTTACTTTTTATTTCAACAGCTCCATGGGGAAATATATTAGTGACAATAAAAGGTCCTTCCCATTTAGAGCGTAATTTTCCGGCATTAGTTTCAACCAGGAATTAAACAGTAGTACTTTCTACCCGACAACAAACTCCTTTCTAGTTATTGAGCTATCATGAAATTTTCTTGTTTTCTCTTTATAAAACTTAGAATTTTCATAGGCTGCCAAACGGATCTTATCAAGCTCATTCAATTGTAATTTCTTTTCCGTACTTGCTTGATCTTGTGCTAAGTTGCAGGCTTTTATAGCCCAATAAGCATGATGCTCAATCTCCACTGGAAGATGACATGCCTTACCAAAAATAATTCTATAGGGAGACATTCCTATAGATGCCTTAAAAGTTATTCTATGTGCCCAAAGAGCATCATCCAGTTTCTTGCTCCAATCCTTTCTGTTAGGCTGTACTATCTTTTCCAGGATTCTCTTAATTTCTCTGTTAGAGACTTCTGCCTGTCCATTGGTTTCGGGGTGATATGGAGTAGAGACTCTCTGAATAACCCCATACTTCCTGAGCATAGCTTGCATGGTCCTGTTGCAGAAATATGTTCCCTAATCACTAATGATTGCTCTCAGAATGTCAAACCTGCAAAAAATTTGAGATCTAACAAAATCCACAACAACTCGAGCATCATTAGTTCTAGTAGCTTTAGCTTCCACCCATTTAGAAACATAATCTACAGCCAATAAAATGTAAGTAAAACCAAAGGATGGAGGAAATGGACCCATAAAATCAATGCCCCAAACATTAAATATTTCACAAAATAATATAGGTTGTTGAGGCATTTGTTGTCGCCATGTGACAGCATTACCAGCTCTTTGGCATTCCTCACAGGTGTTACAAGTTCTTCATGCATCCTTAAAAATGGTGGGCTAGTATAAACCAGAGTCCAACACCTTCCTTGCTGTTCTTTGTGGACCAAAATGTCCACCAACTAGTGAAGCATGGCAGAATCGAAGAACTGATTCTATCTCATGATCGGGAATGCATCTTTGAATCACTTGATCATTACACAATTTCCACAAATACGGGTGATCCCATATATAATATTTTGCATCATTTTTTAATTTTAAAATTTGGTTTTTGGATACATATGGTGGAAAAACAGAAGCAACAAGATAATTAACAATGTTAGCAAACCAAGGTGTATCGAAAGAGTTAGAAACACTCATTAGTTGTTCATCGGGTAAATGGTCCCGAATAGGTGCCGAATCAAGAGCATTCTTAATTCTACTTAAATGGTCTGCCACTAAGTTTTTTGTTCCACTTCTGTCACAAATTTCTAAGTCAAACTCTTAGAGCAAAAGCATCCAACGAATTAACCTTGGCTTGGACTCACCTTTCTTTAACAAGTACTTCAGAGCTGTATGGTCAGTAAAGACAACTACTCGAGAACTGAGTAGGTAAGATCTGAACTTATCTAATGCAAAAACAATGGCCAAGAGCTCTTTTTCAATAGTGGTGTAATTTACCTGGGTGGCATCTAAAGTTTTAGATGCATAGTAGATGACCCTAGGCTGTTTGTCAATCTTCTGACCAAGGACAGCTCCCAATGCATAATTTGGGGCATCACACATCAACTCAAATGGGGCTGTCCAATCAGGTGCTTGGATTATTTGGGTAGTGGTCAATGCTTGCTTGAGGCAATTAAAAGCCTCCTTACACTTTTCATCAAACTCAAATACCACATCCTTTTGAAGCAGATTGGATAGTGGTCCAGCCTTCTTGCTAAAATCCTTTATGAATCTTCTATAGAAACCTGCATGGACAAGAAAAGAATGAACCTCTCGAACACAAGAGGGGTAAGGAAAATGTGATATAACTTCTATCTTGGCAGGATCTACCTCAATTCCTTTCTCAGAGATTACATGCCCTAAAACTATTCCTTGTTTTACCATAAAATGACATTTTTCATAGTTCAAGACAAGGTTAGTTTCAATACATCTGTTTAAAACTTTATCCAAACTATTAAGGCATGAATTAAATGAAGATCCATAAACAGTAAAATCATCCATAAACATCTCTATGCAATTTTCAATGAAATGATGAAAAATACTTATCATGCATCTTTGAAAAGTTCCAGGAGCATTGCATAGGCCAAATGGCATTCTCCTATAAGCAAATATGTCAAAGGGACAGGTGAATGTGGTCTTTTCTTGATCCTTAGGTATAATGTGAATCTGAAAATATCCAGAGAATCCATTAAGAAAACAGTAGTGAGATTTACCTGCGAGACGTTCAAGCATTTGATCAATGAAGGGTAAAGGGAAATGGTCCTTCTTCATTGCTTGGTTTAGTCTCCTGTAGTCAATACAGACTCTCCAACTATTTTGCACTCTAGTAGGGATTAATTCATCCTTCTCATTTTTCATAACTGTGATCCTCGTTTTCTTAGGAACCACTTGAATTAGACTCACCCATTGGCTGTTAGAGATAGGGTAAATAATTCTTGCTTGTAGAAGCTTGGTAATCTCCTTCTTAACCACATCAAGGATTATAGGGTTGAGTCTCTTTTGAGGTTGTCTTACTGCTTTAGCATTTTCCTCCAGAAATATCCTATACATGCATATGGATGGGTTAATTCCAGGGATGTCTGCCAATGTCCAGCCTATAGCCTTCTTGTGCCTTTTCAGAACCTGCAGTAATTTTTCTTCTTGATTTTTATCAAGAGAAGTGGAAATTATCACTGGGAGCTGTTCATCATCCCCTAAGTTTACATACTTGAGGTTCTCGGGTAGGGGTTTCAACTCTAATTTAGGTGCCTGCAAAACAGATGGAACTAACAAAGTAGATTTGGATTCCGCTGCTTGCACCTCAAAAATTTTGTTAGAGTCTTCTTGAAATCCTGCATTTAGGTTAATGCATTTTAGCTCCTTATGATTAACAGGCATATTTAAAAACGTTGAATCAGCAGTTATGTATTTATCAATTTCAGCATAAATATCACAAGGAAAACCCTCACACTACATTGGAGAAAGGACTTGAAGCATATAGAGGTCCCCTCACAAGGGCAAAGACCAAACGGGCCAAAGAGAGCATCCATAAAGCCCTTTTCTCTTTTCTCTCTTCTAGTGGGCCTAAGCCCAATAAGGAACCTATGAGGACCTATGTGTATTTTACTTGTAATATACTTTCTAAATAGTTTCTCTAGGCTTATAGGATAGCTTTGGGCCTTACAAGGTCAAATGGGCCACTTTTGGGCCTTGTACTTTCCCTTTTGGGCCATGTATAGGCCATTTGTTCATCTTTTCTCTTAATGGGCCTTGGATCCATAACCAAGCCCATCTAGCTAGTCCTTGGCTGAAATTCCCATGGCCTATATAAGGGCTTCTCCTTTTGTAATCAAGCACCATTAATTCATTTGCAAAATTTGAGAGCACTTAAGTGTTTCCTAGTGAGAGATTCTCCTCCTTCTCTCTAGAATTTGAGAGCTCTCTCAAGCTCTTATCCAAGGGGTTTCTCCCTCCCTTGGTGGTGAGTGGAGTTATCTTCCTCCACCTTAGGAAGTGGCCTCCAACCTTTCCCTCTCCCTTTTTCCAAGCCTTCCTCCATTGTCCACCTTCTCTCCTTCCATTTCCACTCTCTTTTCCTTTGTTTTGGCGTCACATTCCTCTAGTTTTAGGCTTTAGTTTCGGCTTCCCTTGCCTTGAAGAAGAAGTTCTTAAGCTTACTTTGAAGGAAGATAGGAGAAAGAACTCTAGATCCATCTCTCTTCAAGAAAGTGCATGAAGAGCCTACATCAGTTGTTGATTATGGGGATATGATATTATTGGATTTAGAATGCTTGAAATAGTGTAAGGAAATGGTTAAAATTGATTATTGTTAGACCTCTATGAAAACCCTAGGAAATTGGATTTTGGGGTTTTGGGCTAAATAGGTAATTTTGATGATTTTTGATGCCTTTGAATGATTTATATGAAGGGAATGAATCTTTAGAATCATTGGGATTGATTAATGAGGTTGATGATATTTTGAACTATGTTCATGAGGTTGTGTAAGATGATATATGCTTGTATGTAGGAATGGTGATTTAAGGTGTTGGATTGAGAATGAGTATAAGATGTTATTAATGTGATAATAACAGTCAAAAACCAGTGATAATGGATACTTGAGTTGATGAATAATTAAGCCATGATAAATGCTATAAGGATTTATTAATTGATGATGGTCTTGATTGGGGCCAAGAGGCTTATAATGAATTTGAATGAATTTTGATGATGAGTAGTAAACCACATGATGATTTAGAGGTCTTATGAGTAAGGGCCATAGTATTGTTGTTGTTGGATTTGTTTAGCCCTTTAAGATTTAGAGAATCTTGGTTTTGGAAAAGGAATTCTCAAAGCCTAACATGGGCGTATAAATTGGGTTTAGACAAGTCTAGGACTTGGATTGTGGTTGTTATAAAAGCATGTATATGTATGTTTGTGATAGGATTATGTTCCGGACGATGATGCAAAACGATCAAGGCAATCAGAGCACTTGGATTGTGGTTCTTCTCTCAAGGTAGGAGAGGAGTTTACATTTCAATTGCATGAGTGAAAAATTATTAATTATGTTTATGTGTGACCTCATGCAATGCCTTGCCATGAATGTATTAAATGTTTAAATTGATGAAGTGATGAATGATAGGCTTGGCAAATTGTTGAATTTTAGAAATTTTATATATGTAGATATGAGATGGTGATGAATGGTTAGTGGTCCCTTGATGGGAATTGATGCATTGTAATGAAAGACCCATATTGAAATGAATTATAGATGGTTTGGGTCATATTGTAGTTCACAAAGTGCATTTTTAATGCATAATCATGGAAGTGAAGGGGTCAAATAGAGTTTTATGTGATTTTGATGGCTTGGGTTAGTCCCAATAGCCCATATATGTAGTTTATGACTTGTAGGAATTGGAATGGGCAAATTTTAATGAGAATAGGCCCTTGAGTTGCTAAAAACATCTTAAAACGGTCTAAATGCACTTATATGCATAAGTCATTCATTTTGAGGAATTTTTAAGTGAGGCCGGTGGCTATGCGTCACAAATGATGTGTATTTATTAGGGTTAAAATTTCATAGCATTTGGAATTCATATGAGAAAGTTAGGAGGGTTAGAAGTTGAAACATCTTGCGTTTCTACATAAAAACAGCAGCAGGGCTGTCTTGAATCGATTCAAGACTCTTTGAATCGATTCAAGAGGTGTTGTTTTCACTGTTTTGGGCTCCAGGGGCGTTTGAATCGATTCATACGAGTTTGAATCAATTCAAGGCCCTCTGTTTGTCAAATTTTAAGATTTTAGGACGCTTGAATCAATTCATAAGAGCTTGAATCAATTCATGGCCCTGTTATGGCCATTGTCATGTTGTTTTCCCAACTACTCTGTTTTCTTTGCTGTTTTTGGCCCGTTTGGATGTCTTAATGACATTTTTGTCCTCCGACTTCTTCATGAAAGTTGTAGATAATTGTATTACGGAGGTATGAGAATTAGTCTCACATTAATTGGAGTTTTCTAACTCTCATTAGGCATAAAACACGGACCTACTGTGTCATAAAATTCAAATTTAAGAGGGTTTTGAACCCAACTTTTTATGGTGGTCAAATTGGGACTAATAGGTGATAATTATGACATGTCCCATTATTATTAAGACTAAAAGTGAGCTTTTCTCATATCTTAGTATTGAAAGTTAACATGGGCTTATATTTACTTAAAACCCCTTTATCATATAAAAATAAGAGATTGTATTAGGGGTAATGATGGGTGATGTTGTTGATCAATCCCTTGAATAAGGATGATTGTTATTATAGATGATTGTGAATGTCATTGAGTTGATACAAGCATAGGCTTGTATGTGTGGTTTGAATTACATTTGTGAATTATTGTGAATACCACACTAATATGTAAGACAATGGTGATGAATAATGAGATGAAAATCCACTAAATGAATGTGTGGTAATATTTATGAATGATATGTAATGATGTGATGCCATTGTGGTTGATCGCAAGTATCGACTTGCATGTATGATATGAAAAATATGTAAAATGTGTTGTAATGAAATGCCACACTTAAAACTTGAAATCAATGGCTAAAACCAACAATGATAAAATCCACTAAGGTGTGTATGGTGGTGTTGGTGATTATGATGATGATGATTGATGAATGGCATGATAGGATGCATAGTGTGAGAATGCATTGATTGGCATTTGCATCTATGGCATATCATACGCTGTCTATGTGAAATGTTAGGGGTTCCACTAGGCGGGCCCAGTGGGAGGGCGACCCAGTGCACGGGTAATTTGTTGTTGTTCCCTAGTGATTCTGGGAATCACGAAGCTGTCCATAGTTTGGTGACGAGGCACCCTATGTGGCGGGCCCAGTGGGCAGGTGGCTCTGTGATGAGCAAGTTACCTCGGTGTCCGACGGGACACGGCTCTCTTGATGTGTGTTCGGGAGGGGCCCGTAGCACTTGTGGCAAGTGAGGCCACGTTATAGATCCGCAAGTCACGGGGTGACTAGTGCTACAGATGGGCGAGAGCGGTTTGGTACCAGTAAAATATGATGTTGAGCATGCATGAATTGAGATATAAATGTACACTTTTACTACTATAGTAGGGACATAGTAGCACACCTATGCTTAACCCACAATTTGGTGTTTATTCCCACAGTCGGATCCGTATTTGTTATTAATTCCATTGTGCATATGCATTAGCCATAAGAGTATTTGCATATAGCATGGAGATATGCCAGATGGTGATGATGATTGAGATTATGGTATGGTGTTGGTGAAATGGGTAATTAATATACCTAAAAGACCACGTAAAAGTAATAAATGATATGAATATACGAAACGATATCGAATATGACGATATGTATATTATGGCCCAATGTAATGAAGGGCGTATTTGTTTATGGTTGATGATAACGATGTTAGCCTGTGGTGGCTTTGAGAAAAGACCGAAATGGTCGATGTTGATGATGTTAGCCCGTTGTGGCATTGGAATAGATGTGTATATGCCTGCTTTGCTGTGACTTAGTTAATGAATATGAAATATGTATATGTTGTTGAATTAATAATTTATGATGATCATTGATGTGTTTAGCAAAGCATACATGATGTTGATATGCATATGCATATAATTTCAATTGTATTCATATTGTCATTTGAAATGTATAACTCACTCTCCCATGTGGTCTACTTTTTAGTATTGATGCAGGGATGTCATGGGAAGAGAATATTTTTAAAGAAAAGCTTTTGTGAAGGTAAAATAGTGGTAATTGAATGCCTTGGCCGACGACGATTGTAATTTATTGAATTGTGAATGAATGTACATGATAGTGTTGATATTTATTGATATTGATGGATGTATTGTAAACGATAGTATAAGTGGGCGATGTGTTGATATTTGGGGTGTTGGAATTCATAGCCACTTGATGAATAAAATGATGTTAGATGTATAGCTATTTTAGGATGTATGAGTGTTGATGAATATGATTTTGAGGTTGAATCGAATGTGGTCAATTATGAAACTGTGGATATTGAAGATGTATGTTACATGACCATATATATATATATATATATATATATATATATATATATATTCATATTCTAGGCATTGCATGTTTATGACTTATGTATAAGATTGGTTGTGGCCTAATAGGCTTGTGTTTGCATGCTTTGCCGAGCCTCTTCTCATATCTTCATATATGGGACTAGGCATATGCCCTGTATACATATTCTTCTTTCGCTGTAAACTCTATTATTTTTGTATACAATCATGGGCGATTTATTTTACGATCCAGTTATAAAATATTGAATCTCACTCTTCGGTTTTCTGTGGTTCGAGTCTTGGTGTAATCGTTGAGGTGTTTCAAAGTTATTTCAAACGTGAAAAATTTACTCGCATTTTTATTAATTATTTATCTTGATTACATCGAGATTCGAGTCCGGAAAATTGGGGGTGTTACACACATCCAATAAGATCCATTCTCATAGTTGATATCACAACATCATCAATCATTAAATTTATTGTAAACCATAATATCAATTTTACCGTTCATCGTAAACATACATCAATATCAAATCACATAGGCACAACTGACTCACATGTATATCAGACTCCTAGTATCTAGATACTAAAGGATCGGCCTTCAGCTGGGGGTCCGACTTGACACCCAGTGAACCCGACTTAGTTCACCGAGCCCGACTTGGCTCCCCACCTCAACCACTGGGTCTAACTTGACCACTGGGTAGCTCAACTAGGTATAAAAACCACGGGAGCCAGAAAATGAGGGGTACATCATTATACTGTTGGTTGTCCCACACCACATAATCACATATAAAATCATGTCAACGTGTCCTTAAACATCATCAAATATATCCATACTTGTCAAAAGCTGACATAAACATCGCACAGGGCGGCCACACAGACCCAGCCCTTGCACAACATGCCACAACTCATCAATAATCATTATTCATGAGTCTTCATCAAGCTATTCACAATTGTAATGTCATATATAACAAGGAATATCATAAATGTTCGCTTTAATTTGCCATTCACCATCCACCATATATATTTATAATTGCCATAATTTATTTAACCCATCACATATTAATTATTCCACCAACTCATCATGCAATTTTGAAATATTCATATAAACACACCTAAACATATACATACACATAGACATGCAATTAGATAATTTAATATTTAACCAACCCATATATTTTCTAGTTAATCATACTTAATTTACAACTTCTCGAATCTACTGTATAAACTAATCCTAATTAATTACAACCCAAACACCCCCTTACCTCGATTTCAAGTTTCAATAATTTGCTCTTGGTGTCGGTTGTGTCCTCCAGTCACTTGGTTCAAGGTTCCACTTCCGAATTCGATACCCGCTTCGCTACTCGCTCCTCTGAAGCTTGTTCCGGCTCCTACGGTCATTATTGACTCCGTTTAGGAAGGCCTTGTCATGAAAGACTTACGCACGGGTAATTTGGTGTCATGAGTTGTTTACTGAGAGATGCATTATGTCGACTAGGATTGTCTTTAAATTGTTATTGTATGGGTCAGTATCAGGTCCAACTCATTTGCCCTCTAGCCTGTTTGAGTGACTTAGGAATTACTTAAATGGACTATATGCCATTCTGATTTGGGGTAATTTGATGTCTTTAATAGTTGTTTGCTCTTTTATTTTTCAATTGGAGTCGTATACTTGGGACCGATGTAATGTGTCTTTTGGTATGTGAAGGTTCATACAGGACACATGGCACGTAGTGATTGGTCATGACGCTTTATTTCTACATGCCTATTAGTCAGTATGTAAACTTCGCAATCATTCCTATGTTTATTTTTTACCCTCAAGCCTCACCTATAAAGGGGGCTCACTTTCTTCCGAAAATGACATGACTTGCTGCTTAGAGAGTTTTTTGAAGCTTTGATCTTAATAAAAGAATTAGTGTGACACATGTTTTAGCATGCTAACTCATATCAAGAGAACTTATCACGCCGTCCTCTCACAAGATAGCCTTTACACTATCTTCCTCTTTAATCATTTTGTCTTTCTTTTTATTTACTTCATAAAAGGGATATGGGGGATGACCACACGAGTGATAAGTTAGTGAAGATATTGTCGGATCCACTGTCGTGGCTGTCTGTATCATCCCGGCACAAGTAACAAATAGTACAAATGAACCTATGTTGGTTCATTTAAAATGAAATATCGTATTTAATACATTGTGCAGTTAATTTTACTTATATATATATACACGATGATTATTGATTTTTAAAAAAATTTAATTTAAAATTACAGTAGCTAAGGATATTAAAAGTAGTATATATATTTTAAAAATTTTAATTGATTTTGAAATTTTAAGTATTAAATATAGTATATTTAATTTAAATAGTTACAGTATTTAATACATCGCACAATTAATTTATTAGTATTCATATTTTATGTTATTGAAGATGTTGAAATTGATCTTAAAAGCATTGACCAAGAAAAAGTAAAATCTATTTCAAGAAGTTAAAAAATAAAATAAGTTGGCTGGACAATATAACATAATATTTTTATTTATTTAATTAACAGTTAAATTAATAATATTATATCTTAAGAATCAATTTTAATATAATAAAAACTAATTTCAACATATTTAATAATATAAAAATTAAAATTGATAAAAATAATTAAAAATCAAAACCAAAAATTAATAAAAACATCACAATAAATCAAAATATTCGTAATATTATAATTCAATTGTCAGTGTGTGACATTATCTAGTTATAATTAAGAAGTTATAAAATTATAATCCATTTCAAACATCCTCGTTCGATTCGAAACATGGAAATTGGAATTTATGTCTGGGTTTAGACACACCTCTACTCGTTTATGTTACATGAGAATCAAAGTGCACTACAGAACTGGTGAATTGTCAATGAACAAAATGAGTTCAAGGTTTTGGTACATCAATTTTGTCCGAAACACTAATCTCCAACGCAGATTACAAACCTCTTCTCGTGCCACGGTTGTAGATTCACGAAGCCTCACAAAACCCCCCACACACTATACCGTGCTTTTATCACAATATGTTGCTTCTAAGTCCTTAACTTTAGGTATGGAACTCCATGCCCACTTGATGAAGTTTGGATTTTGCCACAACCCAAGTCTCAGGAACCACTTGGTAAATCTGTACTCTAAGTGTTGTCGTTTTGGGTATGCCCGCAAGCTGGTTGATCAGAGTTCTGAACCAGATTTGGTTTCTTGGTCTTCTTTGATATCTGGGTATGTGCAAAATGGGTTTGGACAGGAGGCACTTTTGTTGTTTAATGAGATGTGTGTAACCGGTGTTAAATGTAATGAGTTCACTTTCCCTAGTGTGCTTAAGGCTTGTTCAATGAAGAAGGATTTGATCTTGGGGAGAAAGGTTCATGGGATGGTTGTGGTCACTGGTTTTGAGAGTGATGAATTTGTTGCAAACACTTTGGTTGTTATGTATGCCAAGTGTGGGCAGCTTGATGATTCTAGGAAGTTGTTTGGTGGGATTATGGAGCCAAATGTTGTTTCGTGGAATGCATTGTTCTCTTGTTACGTGCAAAGTGAATTGTATGGTGAGACTGTGGATTTGTTTAAGGAGATGGTGAGTGGTGGAATAAGGCCTAATGAGTTCAGCATTTCCATCATAATAAATGCTTGCGCAGGGTTGCGGGATGGCGGTCTCGGAAGGACCTTTCATGGGCTTTTGCTAAAGATGGGGCTTGATTCAGATCAGTTTTCTGCGAATGCATTGGTGGACATGTATTCCAAAGCAGGGGAGATTGAATATGCGGTTTCTGTTTTTCAGGAAATTGTGCATCCTGATGTTGTTTCTTGGAACACAGTTATTGCCGGTTGTGTTCTTCAACAGCATAGTGATTGGGCTTTGATGCTGTTGGATGAGATGAAAATCTCGGGAACTCGTCCCAATATGTTTACTTTGTCGAGTGCTTTAAAGGCCTGTGCTGTAATGGGGTTCAAGGAGTTGGGCAGACAGTTACATTCTTGTTTGATAAAGATTGATACTGATTCAGATTTGTTTGCTGCTGTTGGGCTAATAGATATGTATTCCAAGTGTGAAATGATGGATGATGCAAGAAGAGCTTATGATTTGATGCCAAAAAAGGACATTATTGCATGGAATGCTTTGATCTCTGGCTACTCACAGTGTGGTGATGATTCAGAAGCTGTCTCACTTTTTTCTAATCTGTACAATGAAGATATTGATTTCAACCCAACTACTTTGTCGATGGTTCTCAAATCTGTGGCCAGCTTGCAGGCAATTAAGGTATGTAAGCAAATACACACAATTTCCATCAAATCTGGAATTTATTCAGATCTCTATGTCATAAACAGTCTTCTTGACACATATGGAAAATGTAGCCATATTGATGAAGCTTCAAAAATATTTGAAGAGCACAGTTGTGAAGATTTGCTGGCTTACACATCCATGATAACAGCATATTCTCAGTACGGGGATGGAGAGGGGGCTTTAAAGCTATATTTGCATATGCAAGATGCGGATATCCAACCCGATTCATTTGTCTGCAGTTCTCTTTTGAATGCTTGCGCAAATTTGTCTGCATATGAGCAAGGAAAACAACTACATGTCCATGCCGTTAAGTTTGGATTTATGTCTGATATTTTTGCCAGCAATTCTCTGGTTTATATGTATGCAAAGTGTGGAAGCATAGAGGATGCTAATCGCTCCTTTTCTGAGATACCCAAGAGAGGAATAGTCTCATGGTCTGCAATGATTGGAGGATTGGCTCAGCATGGCTATGGTAAAAAGGCGCTTGAGTTGTTTGATCAAATGCTTAAGGATGGTGTGCCACCTAACCATATTACTTTAGTCAGTGTTCTCTGTGCGTGTAATCATGCAGGTTTGGTAAACGAGGGAAAACATTATTTTCATAAAATGGAAGAGATGTTTGGGATTAAACCCACACAAGAGCATTATGCTTGCATGATTGATCTCCTAGGACGATCTGGCAAATTAGATGAAGCAGCAGGGCTTGTAAATTCCATGCCATTGGATGCCGATGCCTCGGTTTGGGGGGCACTTCTTGGAGCTGCGAGAATCCATAAAAATATAGAACTTGGTCGGAAAGCTGCAGAGATGCTTTTTGTACTTGAGCCAGAGAAATCCGGTACTCATGTTCTCCTTGCAAACATCTATGCCTCAGCAGGGATGTGGGAAAATGTTGCCAAGGTTAGAAAGCTGATGAAAGACAACAGGGTGAAGAAGGAGCCTGCAATGAGTTGGATTGAGGTCAAAGATAAGGTATATACCTTCATTGTCGGAGATAGAAGTCATTCTAGAAGTGATGAAATATATGCTAAGTTGGATGAGTTAGGTGACCTTCTAAGTACAGCTGGATATAGTCCCATTGTGGATATTGATATACATAACGTGAACGAAAGCGTAAAGGAGCAGCTCTTATATCACCACAGTGAGAAACTTGCAGTAGCCTTTGGATTAATTGCTACACCACCTGGAGCACCTATAAGGGTGAAGAAGAATCTACGAATTTGTATTGACTGCCACACCTTTTTCAAATTGGCATGTAAAATTGTTTCAAGGGAAATTGTTGTCAGAGATATCAATAGGTTCCACCATTTTAAAGATGGATCATGTTCCTGCGGTGATTATTGGTAACATTATCAAGATGACTCATTCTTTCGGTTTCACTTTCACAAGATTCTTTATATTATTACTGCAATTGTTTCATGACTAAAGTGGCTATGTCGATTGAAACCAGGCCCAATCTTGAAATTTTATGGGACTTGGGCAACAGATAAAGACCCCTTAATATATTTTTTTAAAGAAGAAAATTTACTAAATAATTAAATCAATATTAATAAAGTCATTGTAAATTCTAAACACATTGGTGTAGAGTATAATAACAAGCCAAATAATAATGAACGTTTCTCACAGTCTCATGTTTTCCTTCAAAAAATAGTTCTTCCTCTTATACCGAAGAAAAAAAACACAAATTATCATAAAATAATAAATTAACACAAGAAAAGAAGTAAAGGACAATAACTTCTGGAGACAGAAGCTGACATTGAATACTCGTTCATAGCTTCACACATATATGCTAATTCCAATAGCTAAATTTAAACATTGTAAGCATAAAATTAACAAATTAATATGAAAATTGAAACAATCCACCAATTAGTAATAACTATTAAAAATTAAAAAATAAACATTCTTAACATAAAAATATAAAAAAGTATTAAACAATTGACAATGACTATAAAAAAAATAAAGATTAATAACCTATAAACATAAAAATTAACAAAATATTGATATCAACATGAATAAAGTTCCTAAATAATTTATGATTCAGTCCTGATACTGGCCCATGGGCGATACGGTAACTTGACCTCAAGCCGTCATTCAGAACCAATATCTCGTATGCTAAGGTGATATAATACCGACTTTCTGGCATCGTGCATAAGGCTCTTCAACTGAATTCGGTATGAGTCATTCTCTCGATACCCGAAAGCCATAGTTGACTTATGCATCAACGTGCTGGACAATAACCTACAAAGTAATAGACAGGTAGGTAGAGACGTTTGGAAACGTCCCTTTCATGTGTCAGCTCTTTTGCAAGGAATCAGAATCGTACTAACACAATGTACGGGAAACTTCTTAGGCAAGATGACTCTTTTGTTACCCCTAGGTATAAGTGCCCACAAATTATCAATGAAAAGTAGAACATTCTTTCTTGAACTTACACCTGAGCTCTGATATTCTTCTTGAATATTCATTGACTTGAGCGTCGGAGTGTCCTTGTAGGTGACACCCCCTTTCGCCCCTCAATGCATAAGGCTGATGATTTTGGTACGAGGAATCATTCCAAGATCTTTATTTCCCAATTGGAATAGAGGATATAATATCGAATCCCACTGGACCGGTGTAAAATTTAAACATACAACATCTCTTGAGGACTAGTCACCACGCCATCCCTTGCACCCCGACAACAACCAGTTCATTAGCATGCCCGATGGGACCTGTAAATTTGATTCCCACATTCGCAGTTGAAAGCTAAATCTTCATGGAGGAAAGGGTTCCTGAAGGACATGTTGAGAATCTCACATACTTCGAACCAAGGCGTTTGACCTTTGAGAATACAAGTGCATCTACAAAGCGAGTTGTACTTGTGGTAACTCTTGATCCTAAGGATGAGATTAGCAGGCAGCTTAAGGAAGAGATCACTGAACTTAGGCATGATCGTTCAACACCTACTGAAAGGGTGATACCACTCGGATTTCACCAGCCTGAAGTGATGAGGACATGTGAAAGAAAGATCCCCTCACAATCCTAGATAAGGGTTTGGAGGTTTACGGAGGTCCCTTAATAAGGGCAAGGACAAAAAGGGCCAAGGACATCACCCAGCAAACCTAGCTACCTTCTTGACCACTTTACATGGGCCTAAGCCCAAGGAGGATCACTTGGAGACCTATACATTCTCTTCATGTAATATTTTAGAAGAATAGTTTTTAAGTGTAAAATAAGGTTCCATATGTGTTAGAGATAGGAATTGGGCCTTGCATAATCAATGGGCCACTATTGGGCTTTGTACATCACTTTGGGCCTTGTATTTGGCCATCCTTCTCTAGTTTGAGCTAATTGGGCCTATGAGCTTGTTAGAAGCCCAATAAGCATGGCTTTACCGAATTCTCCTATGGCCTATATAAGGCTTGCATTTTCCTTGTATCATTACCATTAGTCTTGAATGAAAATTGCATTTTGTGAGAAATGTATGCATACTTCCCCTCTTAGGCTAGATAAATTTTAGCCTTCTTCAAGATCTCATCACTAGGTTTCCATACCTAGAGTGGTAAGTTAGAGACTTATCCAACCTAGGTGGCGTCTTAAAGCATCCATTTTCCTTAAATCCATTCCACTTTCCAACCCTTTCTTTCATCCTTCCACCATTTCCCTTCCATTCTCCCTTTATGTAGTTAGAGGTCCTTCATTTCTTTTCCATTTTAGTTTTAGCTTCCTTATTATGCTCATGCTTTTGAATTGTCTCATCATCAAAGAAGGCAACACACATCAAGATTGAAGAGGAGGAAAGAAAGTTAGATCCAACAATTCCCCTAAGAGTGATCAAAGGGCTACATCATGAAGTATCAAGGCCTGTGGTGTCCCATACACCTCATTATTCTAAGATCGTTATGTACGATGAAGAACAACAAGCACAGTCCCGTACAGAATAGCAAAACCCTAGATGAAAAAGTATTCCTTCTGGTACTCCTCCTTCTAGGTATAAGTTGAGTATTCATTTTTCAAGGAGGCTCATGAGTGTCCCCATTCCCAAGCACTTACAAACTACCCAACTTCTCTCTATTGGCAAGTACACAAGAGAGATAAATCCATACAAGTATCTAGATGCTTATGCTTACAAAGCCATGTTTCTTGAAGCTGAAGCTGACGTCATGTGTCGTATGTTCCCGCACGCACTGACAGGGGAAGCCCTAAGTTGGTTTAAGGGACTCTCTTCTGGATCTATAGATTCTTGGGAGGAGATGACTGAAGCGTTTGAAATGCACTTTGTGATCTCCGGGGATGTGCCCAAGACATCCTACACCGTCGCTCAAATCAAGTAGGGTAAGACAGAATCTTTAAAGGATTTTCTGGAAAGATTCTACAAGGAGACTGCTATAATCCCAGACCTGACGAAAGCCATCCAGTTGCATATAGTTATTGAGGCTTTACAGCCTAAGTTTCCTTTTGCTTTACCTTTGGCAAAAGGACCACCCACCACCTTTGAGCAGTTCAGACGCAAGGCGCCAAAGTACGTGGGTATCGAGATGCACCTTGAAGCTATAGCGGTTAGGAGTAGGCCACCATCTTCTTCACCACATATGGAGAAAGAAAAGGAGAAACCTAAGAATGACCAAACACCCTAGAAAGATCAGGGTAGAAAGCAACGACCATGATAACAAGATAAACGCATTGCAACGTTTATTCATTATGCTCCTCTCAACACCAAGCCTTCTCAAATTTTAAGGGAGGTAGGCTGGATGTCGTTCAATGTGTGTTGAGTGAGGAAGCCCACTCCAGTTATGAGCAGAATGGTCACTCAACAGATAAGTGTAAGTGACTTAAGGACGTTATTGAGGTCCTGATACGTGAGAAGAAGCTAAAGCAGTACCTCTTCAAAAACAAATCTTTGTAAGAGGCACAAAGACTGATCCCCAGATCCTGATGATAACATGGGTCCTAAGAGGTTTACTTCTGATGAGAAGTAAAAAGGATTGCTCATAGAAGCGGTCCAGAAGGAAGAATGGATACCGTCCCCTCCTCAATGGGGTAGACGCGAGGTGATCGATATGATCACATGAGGCTTTGCTAGAGGTGGCGTGTCAATCACGGCACGTAATAATCATCGTTGAATGATCTTGTCTGTCCAAGGCAAGAAACAAGACAATCGACCCTTCAGGGACGGTGTGTAGACTCCCCCAATCTCTTTTTTGGATAATGACTTCGGCCCCACAATCCCTGGGAGGCAATGATATTGTGGTAATAGTTGTTATCATTTCCAATATGGACGTTAAAAGGATCTTAATGGATCAAGGGAGCTCTTGCGATATTCTTTTTTCTGATTACTTTAAGAGAATAAGCCTGACTAACACAGACTTGTAGGTAAACACACAAGACTTAACTACCTTCAACGAGGCTAAATAACCTATCAAGGGTTACTTAGACACTCGTATCACTTTTGATGGTGAGCCTAGAGCCAGAACGGTAAAATCAAGAATCTTGGTAATCTATGTCCAATCCCTGTACAACAGCATCGTAGGTTATCCCACCCTGAACGCCATGGAGGCTATTGTGTCGACCCCATATCTCCTCATCAAGTTTATCGATAAGGACAACAGGGTGTCCTCAGTCAGGAGTGATCAAGACATGGTAGTGTATTATTACAACCTTAGCCTCAACATGGTGAAGCTGGAGACCATCAATAAGAAGCGCAAGTTTAATGAAGGAGGTGCTGCCATAGGCTCTATCAACCTAGTTAATTTAGACCCTAAGGCAGAGTTGAAGATTGACCTGCTTAATTTGTCCAAGCCTACATTGGATGAAGGGTCCAAGGCGATTGTTTTAGAAGATACGCTAAAGAAGGTGACTCATATTAATGAGAAGCTTGATCCCAGGATGGAGCAGAGATTGTTGGCGCTACTCAAGGAGTTCAGAGACCTTTTTGCCTAGACTGTTACCGTTATGCCTGGTATGTATCCAGATTTCTATTTTCATAGGCTCTCCATGTATCTAGAAACCAGATCGGTGGCCCAAAAGAAAAGATGCTTGGGCCTAAAAAAACAAAAGGCTGCTTGCGAACAAATAGAGAAGTTGTTGAAGGTGGGTTTTATCAAAGAAATCTGGTATTCCTCCTGGCACTCTAATGTAGTCATGGTTGGCGCATGTGCACAAATTATGATGATTTCAATAAATGCTGCCCCAAGGACCTTTACCCATTACCCAACATCGACAAAATGGTTGATAACTCGTCGGGGTACTAATTTTTTCCTTTATGGATGCATATTCTGGTTACAATCAATTTTCAATGTGGGAAGACGACCAAGAAAAGATGACGTTTATGAATGACAGGGGTGTGCTTTGCTACACTATTATGCCCTTTGGATTGAAGAACATTGTAGCCATGTACCAGCGCATGATTAACAAATTTTTTGAGGGCATGCACACAAAGTTAGTGGACGTGTACATCGATGACATTATTGCCAAAACTCCAACTGGAAGGGACCACGTCAAAGATCTTCCAAAGATTTTCAGATGAAGTGCAGTCCCTTAATGGCAAGATAACAACATATTGGCGCACTTCATGCTGAAGATGGCACACCGATCCTTCCCCCTCTATAAGATCTTGAAGAAGACCAATAAGTTTGAATGGGGGCCAGAGCAAGAGGTAGTTTTTCAAAATTTAAAAGACGTCTGATTATTTACTTGTCTGTTTCAGATGAAGCATTAAGAGTCGCTTCAGTAAAGGAAACCTCGGAGGGACAAAGGCTGGTATATTCCAATGGCAAGATGCTGTAGGGGGCAAAATGCCGATACCAAAAGATCGAAAAGGCAACCCTAGCAGTTATCTAGGCATCTTGACGCTCGAGGCCATATTTTCACACCCACCCTATTGTGGTTCAGACAGACTTCCCACTTCGTACCATCCTCTTCAAACCAGACCTGGCAGGGAGGATGATTAAGTAGGTAATAGAATTATCTAATTTGACATTACCTATGAACCATAGAGTGCTATCAAAGCTCAAGTACTAGCTAATTTCATCGTGGAGCTTTCTGGTTCAGACTCTAAAAAGTCTTACCCCTATTAGATGGTGTATGTTGATAGGTCCTCCAATAATAAGGGATGCGAAGCCAAAGTCATGGTTGAAAGTGATGAGAGGTCCACCTTGAGATCTCATTACACTTCAATTTCACTACCTCTAATAACCAGGCAGAATATGAAGCCTGTCTCGTTGGTTTGAGAGAAACTCTTGATATCGATGCCAGGATGGTGACCTTATATAATGATTTTCAGCTGGTCATCTCACAGACCCTTGGGGAGTACCAAGCTAAAGTGCCCTTGCTATAACAATATTTGACTTATGTCAACAACTTCAAAGAGCGTTTTCAATCCATTACTTTCAAGCATGTTCCAAAGGAGGAAAACATACGAGCTGATGTCCTCTCAAAGTTAGCCAACATTAAGAAAGTTGAGAGCACGATAACAGTAATTCAAAACACACTGTTAAAGCCCAACATCTCCCACTAGCCCTTGGTAAGTGTTTTCTCATACAAAAATTGATTTCAAAACTTGGTTACTATTTAATGTTACCAGAATTTGTAACAACCTACTCCTAGCAATTAATAGTTTCAAAAAACCATGGGAAAATTTTTCACAATAACGGTCACGGTTTATTCGACATGGAAGGAAGGAAGCAGGCAAGAAAAACAAGAGCATTCATACGTATAGGGTATTTTACAGAAAACTAAGACTGGGATTGGTTCGTTGGGTTTAAGGCAGTACACCAGCGCCTGGGCGGATTACACAACATCATGGGCTCGCTCAGGCGAGGTCTGATACCGCCTAGGCGGGGTATGATAATGCAACAGCGGATGAAGGGAAATTCTAAAAGAGAAACTCTTCCACGAGTAACACTAGTTCGCTCAGTAGGAAGTGATGGGTAAGGGGAAGGAGAAGGGAGATGTACATGTGCAGTAGTGGGTTGTGGAGGAAAGGGGGCCTGAACTCATTCCGCCCAATGCAACTGGGTATGACAACGCCTGGGCGGACTCAACCACAATGTCCAAGCCCGGGTCAACACCGTTTTTGGGGTCGCATTAGCGCCACAACGGAGAGGAAGGATAGTGGGACGGTATCTCACTCTGACATTTACTCGCTTCAGCGTGAGTCTTTACGCCTGGGTGGACTGCTCTAGCACTTGGACGAGGTATGACTCCGCCCGCGGGAACCCAACATAAGTCTTCCTAGTCCGCACTCGCTGGAGCGGGTATGCTGTTCGCTGAAGCGAGGGACTCCACTCGGTTTTTCACTCGTCTTTCGTTCTTCCCTCATTCGAAGCATATCTGAACTCTATATTTCCTCTTCTTTAACCCCAAACTTATTCCTACTGCCTATCCGTAGCCAGACCGGCCAACTTACGCTCGCAAGACATACTCAGGCGTCCGTATTTATCATTCAATACCTTCCGTAGCACAATATAATGCACAACACACATATATATATATATATATATATATATATATAGTTAGGAAACATCTAAACAATTACAACCACAACATGCCCCTTCAGTCCGGAGCGTTCAAGTTTCATAAATAAAACCCAAAATTAACACAAGCCGGCCAAGGCTTCTTCTAAAACATTTAAATACGACAGACACACGGTACACACATATATACACACGATCCATAATGCTCAGCTGCTCTGCTCCACACCCGGCTCTTCCTTCATTCTTCATTCCGAGAGATGTTCACTGAAATATGACCACTGCAGGGGTGAGCTTTTACATGTAAAATGATACTCACAGACTCGGTATCAGCGTCAGTACACGCTCCTACCATCATTCAACCTTTCTCAAGTACAAGTTCATGCAGTTCAAAGCAACATTTGTGCCACACATATTACACAGAGTTCATGTCCACAGTCCATTCATGCATTCGGAGTTCCTAAGCACATATACATTCATGCATTCAAACTCATACACATATACATACATAGATTTATACATCACCACAATCGGCCTTATATCTATATGCATGCCTACGGATCCGACTCGGGTAAAGACTCTCAGTTACGGTCCCCTTTTCTTCTGGCCCCTCGTCCCTCAGCTCTTACCAGGTGGCACCGGCCTCCCACGGCGTCTCAAGACTCTTCTCTAGCTCCTACGGCTACCACGAGCACTATCGGGATCTAGCCAGGGTTGGTAAGTGGAAGTCGTTCCCTTGGGGTTCTTGACCTTCTATGGGTCGCCCCACTCCCACTCATGCAACTAACACGTTTATTAATACACATCATCACGCCACGAACACCTTCTCCGTAGCCTTTAAGCAAGAACGGATTCCCTCACATTATTCGTAATCATTTAGTCAGTCACACCAACGCATGTTACAATCGGCCATCAGACTAACAACATTGAACAAGCCAATCAAGAGCATGCACATGCATATTTTCCACAGTGATAAGAAGATAGATCCATGCATATCATTCATCATTATCATCCACTAACAGGCTACACCATCCCCATGAAATCACTATCAGAATCTTAAATCATGCATCAGTTTTAATGATTATGAATACATGCACACACACACACACACACTCAGCAGTACGTTCATCCGGTACCGTTCGTAGACCATGCATTCGACATGCAAGCGCCCCCTACCTTTAGAAGAACCTTAGAAACCTTTCCGTTCTTGTCGTTGGGTCTGATGTCCTTCTCCTGGTTCGTTCGGTCTTCCTTGACTCCGTCGTATCCTGTGCCTGATTCTGGGATGGAGTGTGGTCCGTTCTCCAGTACTACAATTCAAGATCTCCAGGAGCGAAGAGTGAGATAAGGGAAGAAGGAAGATGGAGACGAAGAGAGAAAAGTAGAGGATGAAGTGACGGAGGAAGGAATCTGAAGGGATAGTGAGTGTGTCCTTAACCATAGGCTTACGTTTTTATATATATGTATATGCGCACGAGTAAGAGAAGAGTGGGATGGGAGAGTGTGAGCCCAGCAGCCACGCGCACTCCACCCCATCCCCTGACCACCACCATTTTTCATATTTTAATGGCTTAAATCTACTTGGTTATATATAATTAATGGTTATTTTCTATTTGAAATCAAGTCTTAATGGTTTATTCTTCATTCGGTATTTAGTTTCAAAACTGGGATGTTACAGAATTTGGTAAAGAGAAACTTGATACAAATGAAGTTTTCAAGAAAATAATCAAGTTTGTATAATATGGTTTCAATGAAAGGTTTGCGCCAAGTTTAAACACTAGAATTGTAGTATAAAAGGGATGTCGTTCCACTGAGGAGGGGTTAGTATGAAAACCTTAGTCTATGAATTGCTTCGACAAAAGATTCACTTTGATTTATTGTAAGGATAATAATGGAAATGATCAACTGAGGGTAATAAATCTAAAGAACAGATAATATTAAGTTTAACAAAATTCAATTGTAGGAAACTGGGATTGGTTTCATCTCATCTTACCTTCCATAAGCTGTGTAAATTTTGCATGCATGTATCTTGAAATGATAATTTTTACGTCACAATCAAAGTCATTTGTATCGATTCCGCTACTACAAAATTCATAAGAATGATTTCAACGTGCTGATCCCCCAGTCACATTGAAACCATTCCAGCATTAATGGCTAATTGTTTAGACATTTATTGTAATAGATACCATCCCTGGTAGCTACTTACAACAAGTACTTGATTCAGATCTGCTTTTAAAAGTTATTTTCCAATACACTTAAGAAAACTAAAGGCAAGAAAATGGTGATCAAATACCTTCAAGCATTAAGTGCAGAATGAAATACAAAAAACTATCAAATCTTGTTAGCATACATGAAAACTTACAACAACATTATGGGGGGTTTGAATGGATTACAACCAATCCCAATGAGTGAGTTAGCTATTCATAGCTTGCATTTTCACTAATCAATCTATGAAAGAATATGGGAAAGAAAATGGTACAAGAAAGAATACTGAAAGAATAGTGAATGAATGATTCAAAGATCCCGTGATCCCTTGTTCTCCTTCTCTTCTCTATTTAAATAGGAGTCTCACTTAAGCTTCTTCCTTCCATGCTTAAGCGAAACCCTACTTACTGAGAGCCCATGCAGGAGTGGTCAGAAACATACAGGGGCGGATGCGTTGGGATCGCACCATTGGTCAATAATTAATTCAGTGGCCCATTCTCCTTCGACCATGCTCAAGTGTGGAGTATTCTCGTTTGAGCGTGGCTGCGCTTAAGCTTCAAATAGCCATCCTTAAGCGTGGAGGACCTCTGATACTTCTTGGCTTTCATACGCTTGAGCGTAAGGTTTAAGCTCAAATTTCTTTGATGTTGCGCTCAAGCGCCCCTGGTTACGCCCCAGAGAAATTTTTCTCACTGACTTGTTTTTGCTTGAGCGTAACTGCCTCGCTCAAGCTTCTTCTTGTACGCCCAAGCTCCCTTCCTTTCGCTCAAGCTTCCCTTTATTCATGCTTGAGCTTACTTTAATCACGCTTAAGCATGACTGCTTCAAATAGTGATGATCCAGCCCGGCCACGCTTATGTTAGGAAATCCCTAAACATGAGCAGCGGAAAAAAAAGGGATTCCAAAGGATTTGCAAGGTTCCGTGTTTCAAAGCACAAAACAAACACAAAAATCATTTTTGGATTACCTCTTGAAGAACACCGAAGCAGTCGTAGCCTCGTCTTTTAGGAGTCCACACGAGCACTCCCACCAGAATCGCAACACTTGCCAACTGCTAGTTGACGGCGTGTAGCTCTTGCAACTTTTACAAATTTGTGTCTCACTTGAGTGAACGGCCTATGAGCATCTTATGCTTTATTTATAGGCTTAGGTTTAACCTAATTTGTTCTCTCTAAAATTGGTCTCCTTACTCATTCCAAATGAGTTAGGCCCAATAGCTTTATTTTAGTCCAACTAAAATAAGACAACATTTTCTGATGGGCTTACTCTATGTGTGTGACCCTATAGTTAAAATACTCGGTCATATTAATAATAAATTTTATATTATTAATATAAAATAAGAGCGGCATCTAGCAATGCATCATTATGTCCGAATATTATCAACATAACCTATAAGTGATAATTATTTAATATGTTTGTTCCTTTTGTCACGATATCCTAATTGGGCCCAAGGCATGGTCGCGTCATCCTTGTACGGCCCAATTTATTTTACTTGATACCGGAGTAGACTAAATCCGTATAAATATCTAATATTTATTCTTTCTAGCATGGCCATGCGTTTTCTTAGTCTTACTCCATCAAGTGGCCTATAGATATCACTCCTGTCACATAGGAGAGACAAATCCCATCTACATCACTCACATCCCTCTGCATAATTTATTCATTACCTAATCACAACCTTTATAGTCCTCTTGTTATAGAAGACGTTTAATTGTATTAAAACAATAAACTCCTCATGTAGGAATCGTAGTGACTTCAGGTCGAAGGACTACATATACCATTATCACATTGAGAATTGTTTATGACAATCATGTAACGATCCATGCAACGTTCTCATGGTGGGTCTGTCCAGTACATCATTACTCTTAATGTGTACCCGTGTGAAGACTTGGTATCATCTATATCTATGATCTATGAGATCAGGTCATTAGTACACTCACACACTAGTCTCAGTGTATTTACATGTCCCCATGTAAATACTTGACTAGGGACATTTTAGGAATAATTTTTATATGACCTATTACTCCAAGGATAAATACGTTTTAAAACAATTTTAAACTGAAATATTTATTTTATTGATAAGCATAAAAAATGATACAAATGAAAAAGCATAAAAGCTCATAGTGCATACACCAACAGCTTAAGCTTAATGTAGTTACGCTCAAGCTTGGTCTTCACGCGCTCAAGCCTCCTTCTTTCATGCTTAAGCGTGGTGACTTCTTATGGTTCCAGCCCGGTCACACTTAAGCGAGGGAATGCTTCCCTTAAGCGTGATGTGTGATGTTGCCTTTGTTGACCTTTCTTTGACTTTTGATATTCCTGCACTTCTCAAGAGTTTTTAAGAAAATTTTCCCAATTCTCAATGAATTCATTCATTTTCAACTTTCATGATTAATTTCTTTATTTATCAATCCATTCACTTTAATTTCTTACAAAAATAATTCAAATAAACACATGAATATAATGCTTGATTAACCTTTATCAGCCCTCTCTGAACGCCTTTTATTTCTGTGGCTTCAGTGAAGATTCATAGGTCATACCCTTTATTCGATACTTAGCGAATAACTAACTTCCTATTGATGAATCAGAGCGGAAACGAGTAAATGAGTTACCATTCTTCAGTATGATTGATGAGATGCTCTTTCAACGTGGCTTCTCTGTCTCTTACCTCCTGTGTTGAATGAAAATGAAATCCAAGGGGTTATGGAGGAAGTCCACGAAGGGCAATGCAGACATAACCCCGGATCATGAAGCCTTATGCATAAGATTCTCCAAGTTAGATATTGGTGGCCAATAATGAAGAAGGATACTGCAGAATATGTTTAAAAGTGTGACGCCTGCCAAAAGTTTTCTAACTTGCATCGCACACCAGTAGAGGAATTGTCTACATCCGTAGTTCCTTGGTCATTCTATCAGTAAGGATTGGACATCTTGGGTCCTTTCCCAAAAGCACCCGGGGGCGTCAAGTATATAATCGTTGGAGTGGATTATTTCACCAAGTGGATTGAGGCTGAGCCTGCAGTACACATCACCTCTGTAAGGACCCGATGTTTTATTTATGAGAATATTATTGTAAAGTTTGAGTCCCTGGAAGAATCATCACTGACAATGACACCTAGTTCACTAGTTGTAAATTCAAAGTTGTTAGAGGGGTTGAAGATCGTGCAAATTTTCTCTCTTGTTAAGCATTTCCAAACCAACGAGCAAGTCAAGGTGGCCAATCGTAAGATCTTAAAGGGGTTGAAGAATTGATTGGGTGAAGCAAAAGGTGACTGGACAAACCAGCTCTGCCATATGATATGGGCTTATAGAACCACTCCTCATTCATCAACCAACGAGTCCCCATTCCGGTTGACCTACGGGGTTAAAGCTATGATTCCAGTAGAGCATCATACATCATCCACCAGGGTATAACATTTCTCAGCCTTGGATAACAAAGCCAACCTCCATAATGAGCTAGATGTGATTGGAGATCTTAGAGAGGAAGTTTTCATCTGAGATCAGACTGTTAAGGCCAAGGCTACATTAAGATAGAATAAAAGGGTTTCACAAAGGCATCTTGAAGCCAAAGATTTGGTGTTAAGGCGAGCCAACATCGAGAGTAAGTCTACACACTAAGGGATGCTTGCACCGACAAGGCAAGAACTTTACCACGTTTTTGAAGCAATAGGCAAGGGCACATATCATCTTGAGATGCTATATAGGACTCCCATAAAAAACAAGTGGAACATCCACAACCGTTAAGTGTATTATAGCTAACTAGAAAAATAGACATGTACTTTTTTTCCTAACTTGAGGTTTTCTCCCACAGGGTTTTCCTCAAGAAGGTTTTGGCGAGACATGTCCTAATATGACTTTGATGTATATTTAGTATTTAATGAAAAATTCATTTTACTTGAAAATTTTATTCCTCTTTTGGCTATGTCTTTGTTTACATACAATATAATTGCCTCGATGAGTAGCAAGAATTGGTTCTCTTTGAGACCACACGAACCCCAACGAGCGACACCCTAGTCCTTACCAAAGGATTGACTACTTGGCCCTAACGAGTGAGGAGGATTGGATCTTGTTAGAACCAAGTTTGTTTTGCAAAAGACTTTGAAGTTTTTAGTTATTATTTAAAGATCCCAAGATTTATTAATAACACGCCTCAAGGCATTTAATTAAATAAAGTCTGCCTACGTGTTCTCTAATCTCTCTAATTGAGTGTTTTAGATTTCAAGTTTGTGATGCATACATTATAAATGAAAGGGGAGTCCATCACTTAAAAGTTTGCCTTGAGCTATGCAAAATATTTTAGACCAAGTCTGCATAGGACTGAAATAGTTCTTATCTAAGTCTGTCTCAGGATAAGTCTGATTTGAATGTGCCCTTCCAGACTTTGGACTGTTGAGTCATGCCCCTCATATATCTTACCTTTCAGACTTAGCACACACATTTCTTCAAGACCTCAGACTTCAGACTCTTGAAGCATAAAGACATTACTCTGAATTTGCATCAGTCAACACAAGGATATTTTTGAAGATGCCCAGAGCTAGATCCTTTTCAAGCTAGACTGCTCTTATCACTAAAAAAAGGAAAGAAGACAAGTTCATTCAAGAAACAATGCTTGCATAGAGAAGAAGCCAAGGAAGCTACTCTGCGCAAATCAAAAAGCTGACGAAGATCAGTACCTGTGTCAAAAATCATCAGAAGGTCAACCATGCCTATTTCTGCACGAATTCATAATAAAAGAAAGACTATAAAAGGACTTTTGTTTTGAAATACTAAGGCACTTTATTTTAGTGCAACTTTTGAAGATCCTCAATTCATACCTTTTGTCTTCTTCTCATTTAGGGTTTGCTGCTTCAAATGGCTACCTCTCTTCAACGGATCATCAACGACTATCTCTATTGGCCTATAAATATGAAAGGACTCTCTGACTCGAAGAAGTGAAGAATGCACATGTTAAAACATCAATATGAAATTACAAACAATTCAAAGCTTTCTTATCAAAAGCAAAGACTTTCTTTGCACATGTTTTTCTACTTAGTGTATCTATTCTTTAAGATTTATTATCTTGTACACTAAGTTATTAAAAACACAAATACACTCTCAAATCATAACCTGTGTCAAAGTATGATGCATTTCCAATTTTAATTTTTGGGGGAAACACTGTTTGGCCTGAAGAGGCTTTGGGTTTGAGTCAGGAATAACTTATTGAAAGAATATTGGGTTTAAGCCAGAAGTGGTTAGAGTCAAGAATACTTGAGGCATAGGCTGTGTTGTGTTATGTAAAAAGACATTTTTACATAGTGAAAATCCTTTAGGTCTAAAAGTACTAGATGTAGCTTCTGTGTTGGAAGTGAACCAGTATAAATCTGCTGTGTGCAATCTCTCTTTCCCTTATGTCTTAAAGTCTGATTCACAGTCTGCTGCCTTTATAGTTTGAAAAAGTTTAAATTTCACAAAAAAATTCTTAGACTTATTCAACCCCCCTTCTAAGTTTGACTTTGAACCATCAGATCTCTTTGAAACCATAATGGACCCCAATGAGCGATGTAAGTAGAAATAATTAGCCCTGACTAGTGGCGAGGATTAGACCTCGAAGGAGGCCATACTGGACCCCAATAAGTGACACCCCAATCTTGAACTCAAAGAGAACTATGATATTTTGTTTAAAGATTTTTCAACATTACTTAAAAACTTTAAGAGTTTGAAAAAGAAGTTGAAATGGTCACCGATTATGAAAACAAGATTTTGAAGTTAGAAGAAGAAAGTTTTGATAAAGATGCTCAAAATGAGATGGAAGAAAAGGAGAAAATGCTTCTTAAGCAACTGTACAGACTCAAGAATTTTTTTTGTTTAAAAAATGAGTTAAATAGTGTTAAAATCTGTTACAGCTCTCAGACTGAGGAGATCAACAAGCTTTAAAAATAAGTGAGTTCATTCACTTCAAACCTAGCCAAGTTTTTTGATGGCACTGAAAATTTAAACAAGCTTTTGGGGAAACCCCCTAGTAGGCATGACAGACCTGGTCTGGGATATGTTGAACTAGTTGACCTTAAGCAGTTTCCTTCTCCTCTATCAGTCTCTAAGAAACACAAGCATGCAAAATGTAATTATTGTAAAAAGAATGGTCATGTAATCAAGGATTGTCTGAAAAGAAAGAAAAGAAATTCAAAGAACACTAACCACATAGGACTCAAAAGAATATGGGTACCAAAGACATTAATTATTCTTATTGTAGAGGTGCCTAAAGACAAAAGAAAAGCATCAGCACTGGTATTTGGACAGTGGGTGCTCACATCATATGATGGGAATAAGGTCTATATTTCTAGACCTGGAACATTTTAAAAGAGGAACAATCACATTTGGAGGGAACCAGACCGGGAACATTGTTGGTACTAGTAAAGTTAGTAAAATTCCCTCTCTTGTTATTGAAAATGTTTATCGTGTAGAATGTCTGAGACATAACCTACTTAAAATAAGTCAATTTTGTGATAGTGGGTACAATGTCTTATTTGATAAAGAGAAGTGTACTGTCATTAACCATGATGGAACCATACAATTTTCTACAAACAGACATAACAACCTGTACAAGGTTGATCTGAATGAACTAAATAATCAAAATGTAACACTTTTGTTTTCAAACTCTAAATAGAGATGGATCTGGCAAAAAAAGGTTGGGCATGTAAGTTTGAAGCATATTTCAAAACTTCATAGAAAAGGCTTAGTTAAGGGTATGAGTGGCAAAACGGGCCAAAGGGCCGGGCTGGGCCAAGGCCCACATAAGCCCGTCAAAATACGGGTGGGGCCGGGCTGGGCCAGCATATGAAAATGAGTAAAAAACATTGGCCCACCCCGTATTCCGTGTGGCTCGCAGGCCAAAACGGGCCGACCCATTTTTTTAAAAATTATGTTATTTTTTATTATTATTTGAACTATTTTTAAGTCCTTTTTAAAAAACTTTAGATATAAAAAATAGATTTCACCTTTTTAAAATAAACTTTTTTATAATTAATCCAATTTATTTTATTAAAAGTTTAAATTAATTTTATTTGCATTAAATGGAAACAATAAATAGTCATCAAAATTAATTCCAAATCAAATAATCAACCAATATTTAAAACAAAAATCAAACACACACATACACACTAATAATATAAAGTCTAAAATAAATAAGATCAAATAAAGTCTACAATAATAAAAACCTAAATATTAAAAGTCCATAGTAAATAAGCATTATAAATTATAATATATATACTAATATATTTTTTAATAAAGGCTTGTCGGGT
Source organism: Clitoria ternatea (assembly GCA_037962975.1). NCBI lineage: Eukaryota > Viridiplantae > Streptophyta > Magnoliopsida > Fabales > Fabaceae > Clitoria > Clitoria ternatea. The sequence goes on from CM075669.1 coordinate 189,150,520, forward strand.
CGGGCTTGCCCAGCCTGTGTCAGGACTATTTTTTGATAGGGCAAAATGGGCTGGGCCTATTCAAAAAACGAGCTTCAAAGATTGGCCCAACCCGACCCGTTTTGACGGGCCAAATGGGCCAGCCCGTAGGCCCAACCCATATTATCATCCCTAGTTAAAGGACTGCCAAAAATCTCTTTTAACAATTCCTTGCCTTGTGAAGTATACCAAAAGGGGAAACAACATAAAACATCTTTCGAAAACAAAAATGTTGTTTCAACAACCAGATCATTAAAGTTATTACATTTAGATCTATTTGGTCTATCTCAGACTCAAAGTCTGGCAGGAAAGAAATATGGCTTTATTATTGTGTATGACTACACAAGAATGACATGGTATATTTCCTAGCCCCCAAGGATGAGTTTGTGAAAGTATTAGAAAATCTAAAATGAGAAAGGATTATGTATTGGTACAATAAGAAGTGACCATGGTAGAGAATTTAAAAATGAAAATTTTGAGAAATTCTACAATGAGTCTAATATCACTCATAGTTTTTTTTCCCTAGGAACACTTTAACAGAATGGTATTGTGAAAAGGAAAATAGAACTCTACAAGAAATGGCCAGAACTATGCGTTCTGAAAAGAATCTTCCAAAATATATCTAAGCAGAGGCTGTGAGCACTTCTTGTCATATTGATAAGTTTATATTTGACCTAGTTTATAGTACATTATTTATCCTATATATAGTCTTTTTCTTTACAAGTTTAATAAATATTTGTAAAAAATTAGTAAGTTAGGGTCCTAATGATAGAGAGACACATTTGATAAGTTTGGACAGTCTTGAAGAACAAAATGAATGAAACTTATGTAAGAAATAATAACACACCCAAACTTAGGAAGAAACACGCGATAATACAGACTTTTTTATCATTATGTTTCTAACAACCAAGTCTCTGTTCCATGATTGCAGATTTTAAAGCCTTAAATTCTGGAAGCGCCAACGTTTAACGCATGAGCTAGCAAATACGCACACCCTAATACCAGACCTGAACACCTGAAGTCTGGTAAACTTATGAAAGTATATTACATATTTAATTTTTATAAATAAGCCTGATAGACCTATAACCTTATATGCTTTTTAGGTTTACATTTTAGGATGAGTAAAAATCAATAAAGAGGGCGCAAGCCTCTATATCCAAGGGACCTCTCTTTGTCACTTCACTTGACCTATTCCTAAAATCTTGGAGCGGCAACGAGAGATAACTTGGAAGAAGATTTTGCACGTAGAAAGGTAAACGGAAGGAGAATTACGAAAGGAAGAAGACTGGCGAGAGCAGTATTTCTCTCTTGAGTGGTTTAAATCTCTTTCATGCATTTTTCATGTATAATTTTGAATATCATTATGTGTAGCAGACCTCATTCAATGAGTGGTTAAGTCCTTACATTGGGATTTAATGGTGTTTTTGTGATGTTTTGATTTTATAGTTTGTGTTTCTTATTTATAAATCATTCATTTTCTTCTTTTTATGTTTTGGACATTACGATTTTAAGACCTAGAGATAGGCTTAAATAGATCTCTAAATAAATTGGGAAGGATTGAGAGATAAACCTTTTTATTCTATAAACATAAACTGAACCTAAGAATTAAATAGGGAAGGACTAAGAGGTGAAGCTCTTTAAATCTTTTGGAGACATAAAGAATTTTCACTAAACGTAATGGGTTTAATCTATGGATCGAACGTTATTCTCCATAAATTAGGAACTTAGTGGAATTTTGAGAAGAGAAAGCTAATAAAAGAGGAAAATTCATTTTGAGAAGGAAGGTTTTATAAACAAGAACACTCATATAAATCAATGTGGAATAATTAAATCCCTTAAATCCCTAGTTCTACCATATTGATTTCCCTTCTAAGTTACTTTTGCTACGGTCTAAGTTTGATATTCTGTTTTACGAGTCTGCTCTGTTTTAAGTCTGTGAATTATTCTTACAGACTCATGTTTTAGAAGCTTTCTAGTTTGAATAATTAAGCTCCCAAATCATTAGTACTAGAGCACACAGTCCTTGTGGAGAACAATAAATCTTTTATATTATGCGATACACCTGTACACTTGCAGGTGTAACATCCGGAATTTTATAAAAATGATTAAATAGGAGGAATAAATATTAAATAATTATGAATGGGTTAATAAGTGTCCTAAAATTTTGGAAATAATTAAATTGGGATTTATTATGGATATTTATAATTTATTGAGATTTAAGGAACTAAAATTATACCCGATTAAAATATGGGTGTCGGACCAAGTATCTCAGATTGAGATGCCGTTGGTTAAGGCTGTTAAGATCATTATTGGGAATCCGAATCTGTCTTTGGAATAATTTTTGGATTTAATATTGAGCCTGAATGGAGATCCTGTTTATTATAAAATGGAGAAGTTTTAATAATGGGACAAAATTTAAAATAAAACTCTTATTTCTCTCTTATATTTCACGTTACTTCTCCCTCTTTCTCCCTTTCACTTTGCTTTTTCTTCTTCTCCCTCCATTCTTCTTCTCCATGACCGTCCCCCTCCCTTCCACCTTCTCCTTCCATCCATTTCCAAAATTAAAACCAAAGCTTGGATTCATGAAGCATGAATGGAACATTGGAGCAAAGCTTGGTTCTCCTTTTCCTCTCTTTTCCCTTATTTTTATGTTTGGCATAGAGCTAGGAGAAAGAGATATGATTCTTGAACACCCATAGTTTTGTTTATGGTTTTCATGTTATTGAGGTATTGTGATAGGGGATTGGAAGTTATTTTGATGAATAAGGGTATGTAGAACCAAAAAGGTTGGATAATTCTTAGGGATTCATTGTTTTTGTTGATAATGAATGGGATACATTGATGTTAGTCTATGGATGCATGCAAATTGCTAAATTTGATGATTTTGGGTTATTGATGAAAACCCTAGAAATTAGGATTTTGGGGCTTTGGGAAATTGATGAGAAAATTATGAGTTATTGGCATTGGAATGATTATATATACATAAGAATGAGTTTTTGAATGAGTAATATTGATTGTTGATGTTGAGATATTGTTAGGAGGGACTTGAACAATGAGGATAATGATTAATGAATTTTAAAGAATCCAAATCCTAAGATTTAGGAATGTGTATATGGTGGCTAAAAGAATTTAGTTTTGAGAAATGGATATTAGGTACCTAATGTTAAGTGTTGATTTATATAATGATGAGTGATGGTGAAAATGATAGAAAACCATTGATGATAAAACCTATAGATAGGTGTTGTTATGAATATGAAATGATGAATATGAGCACCAAACCATGGTGAATGTGAGGGATTGGTGGAATAAGCATGTGTCTTGATAAGGTCTTAGACCATCTTGTATGCCATATGAAATTGTTGATGGATAATGGTTTGAAAGGAGCTAAGAGGCTCATGATGAATTTGAATGGCAAATGGATAATTTAGGTGATAGTGAAAGAGATGTTGTTGTTGTTGGGTATGGTTAGCTCTTTTAGATTTAGAGAATCATGGTTTTGGGAAAGGAATTCCTGAAACCTAACACAAGCATGTGAATTGGTGTTTTAACAAGTCTAGGACTTGGTGTCAAACATTAAGAAATATTATCAATTACTTAGAATAATGATAAATGCCTTGTGATGGCTTGATGATTGTATGTATGCATATATATGTATGTTGGTGTAGATGATGTTCCAGGCAATGAGGCGGAATGGTCAGAGCATGCGAAACGTCGTTGTTCTTCCTTCAGGTAGGAGAAGAGTTTACATTCAAATTGTATAAGTTATATAATTGATGATTATTGTATGTCATGATACTCATGCTTGCCTTGCCATGTTTATAGTGAAATGATGTGAATGGAAAATTGTTTGCTAATGATGATAATATATGTGTATATATGATAATGAATAACCTATGAGGGGTTGAAGTATACATATACCATGTGAATTTAGAATTCCATGCGATTTTGATGAATGAATATTGGTAATTGAGGGGCTAAGGCCCATTTGATTGCATTAATTTTTATATTGGTAGAGAAATTACTCAAAATGTGAAATTAGGTATTGACATTAATGCAAAATTAAGGAACTAATAGAGCCAAATAGAGTTTTATAAGGATTGAATGGTATTCCAATATCTTCTATGCATAGTTTATGACATGTAGAGACTGGATCGGGCCAATTCCATCGAGAATAGGCCCTTGAGTTACAAAAAAGTGCCTCAAAATGGGTAAAACGCATTTATACACATAAGTCACTCATCTTAAGGAATTTTTGAGTGAGATCGGTGGCCACGCGTCACAAATGATGTATTATAACTTATGTCAAAATTTGGTAGCATTCCGATATCGTTTGCATAGATTTAGGTGTGTGAGAAGTTCATTTCCTTAAGAAAATCTTCATAATTTTTGCAATCTGATAGGGTGTAATCGATTAGCCCCTTGTCCTAATCGATTACAAGGCTTCTGTCTTTAAGGAAATCGATTAGCTTAATCGATTACAATCCCATAATCGATTAGACTCAAAGTTGTAATCGATTATGAGCTAAACAGAACCAAGGTAACCGATTACATTCAGTGTTGTAATCGATTATGAACCAAACAGAATCCTTATAGTCGATTAGATTGGTTCTTGTAATCGACTAGGTGAAATATCTGATGCATTACATAAATTCCAGGAGCTTTGTAATCGATTATCCCCAATTTTGTAATCGGTTAGGGCAATCGATTAGCACTTGGCCTAATCGATTATATCAGTGTGAAATTGAAATTTTCACACCTTGAGCAATTATCTTGCATCTTTTAGCTCCTCAAGCCTACTTTACAATCATTGGATCTTCTTAGACTCTCTTCGAAACCATTGTGACTAATAGGTGACAATTGTGACATGTCCCCCTACTTTTAAGACTAAAAATGAGCCTTTCTTATATCTTGAAGTTGAAACTTGTCATGAGCTCATTAGTATCCAAAACCCCTTATATTATGTAATAATGAGAGAATTCATTAAGGGTATATGTGTGGTGTGCCTTAGTGGTGATTGGGGAATGACTTAAGGCCTTGGTAAGTTATGTGTATGCCTAAATCACGTTATGAAAACATGAATGTACACCAACATTGAGGTGATACATAATTGATAATGAAAATTAAAGGTTGTGGTTATATGGCACACCTTGTATGATAATGCAATTAATGAGGGGACAATTGAGTGGCAATGAGTTATGATGACTTGATGAAATTGAAATAGTATATGTAATGATCAAAAAATGGATAAGGCCACACATATTGAATGATGATTAATGATGTTGGATGAAAAGGGATATTGTTGTTGAACATACCCTTGGTTTAATGGTGATTTATATTATTAATGATGGCAATGCCATCGTGTTTAATACAAGTGTAATCTTGTACATATAGATTTAGTTGTATTGGCTAGCATGTGATGCTATGTATTTGAAATGTGTTTATCAACATGCCTTGATTGATTCCCATGTGTGGACTTATACTGTGATGCTTGTTATGCTTCTTGAAATCCATCGTGGATTAATGTGAGAATGATATTGTGGCTATTGAGATGTCAAGTACATGAATGATATGCCTTGAGGGGCTTTGTAAATGATTGTATGTTATTGATTAAAAATGTTAAATTAAAATATATCCTTATGTGAGAGGGTGAGATATCCTTGCGAGGTTGATTGGCATATGCATTATTGCATTTTGCATACATGGCATGGCATAACATTGAATATGTGGTTACGATCACAATAATGAAAGATCCTGCGGGATTCTATAAAGGGAGTACCCTTACGAGGCGGGAAACCAACGTGATGATGATATGATATTGAGCCGGTGGTTGTGATCACCTGGTTGTTGAAGTGAAAGGCCCTGCGGGGACCATTGTGGATGATACCTATGGTTGCAATCACGAGGAGGGAGTACCCCTTGCAAGGCGGAAAACCATTATGAAATGATTAAAATGTGGTTGCGATCACACTGAAACATCCTGCGAGATTGAATGATGATAAGCCAGTGGTTGCGATCACTTGGTACTTGAAATGAAAAGGGCTTGCGAGTTCCTATGATATTCCGTGGTTGCGATCACGAGGAGGGAGTACCCCTTGTGAGGCGGGAAACCAATATGATGATGATTATAAGTGGTTGCGATCACTTGAGATACCATGTGCACATGGGTGATTGAAATAGATCCATTGCATATGCATTAAACAGTTGACATATGTATGAGCCATAGGTGCATGGCATTTGAGATGGGATGACCACGAGAGATGAGAAACCCCTTGCGAGGAGGAATTAAGTAAAGATTTAATGAATTAATAATGATAATTTATGAATGCCCTTGTTGATAAGTGGCAATGTGATTGTGTATGTGCTTGTGCTTGCTTATGTTGTGAACTGTGTTTCATGAGGCTTGTATGCCTATTATATCAATGTGATGATGATTGAATGATGAATTGATGATTTTATAGAAAAGCACACATGATGAATGAATGCATGTACACTTAATCACAATATATGTATATTCGTCATTTTGAATGTATAACTCACTCTCCCATGTGGTCTCCTTTTTAGCATTGTGATGCAGGCTGCCATGGGATGAGTTCGGATTTTAAATTGAAGTTTCGGGAAGGTAAATAGTGGTAGTGGAAGTGCCATGGCCGACATCATTTGTGAAATTTAATATAAAGAATAAATTGTATATGATGATATTGATGATTTAGTGATTTTGGTCATGTATAAGATAATCGTGCATGCATGAATGGTGATCATATGTATTAGTACATAAGTAATGATTTGATAAGTATATGAGGATTAGAATTTGGATTTTGTACATTGGGGATGAAGATGACTATATAGGTACACATCCATATATATATATATATATACACATCGTATGTGAAAAATTAGTTATGACCTAATAGGCTTATGTTAAGTGTTTGCATGCTTTGCCGAGCCTTTTCTCATATCTTCATATATGGGACTAGGCGCATGCCTGGTATACACATTCTTCTTCCGTTGTAAACTCTACTATTTTTGTATACCGTTATGGGCGAATTAGTTATCGATCTAGTTATTTGTTGATAAATCTCACTCTTTGGTTCTCTGTGGTTCAGGTCTCGAGGTAATCGTGGGAGTGTTTTTGAAACTATTTTGAACACGAAAAATTTACTTGTATTTTTATTAATTATTATCTTGATTACATCGGGACTCGGGTCCAGAAAACCGGGGCGTTACAACAGGCGTTGTTAAGATTTTGGCACCGTTGTCGGGGACTGTGTTCCTCCTCAATATAAAATTGATTTAGGTTTGGTTAGATCAGGAAAAATTTTGTTTTTCCTTTGTTTTTTATTCTGCTTAGATTTTGGTGTTTATTCCTTTATAAGTAATAATATAAAAAGAGATACTTTAGGCTTGGTTTGTTGTGTTTGTGTTGTGCATTTGATTTTATACGAAGGACAAAGAGCCTAAATACTGACACAGACTTTGATATAGAAATTGAACACACTCTCTTAGCTAGAAGATGTCATTAAAGGTGACTTTTTGCTAAAGAACAAATTAAACGTATGGCTGAATAAGATAATAGAGCACTGGGAGACTTTGCTGCCCTTAATGCCAAGGGCAGAGGGCCTAGTATCACAAGGCCTAGTATAGAGGCCAATAATTTTAAATTGAAGCCCTTTCTTCTTTCCATAGTGTAGCAAAACCAATTTGGGGGGCTATAGTCTGAGAATCCTAACCTTCACCTTTAAGTCTTCTTAGAATACTCTAACACATTAAAGGTGAATGGTGCCTCAAGTAATGCTATCAGACTTAGGCTATTTCTATTTTCCTTAAGAGACAAAGCAAGAGCATGGCTGTACTTTCAACCTAAAGGTTCAATTTCCACTTGGACTGAACTATCCACCACATTCCTCAACAAGTATTATCCAAGAAGCAAGATAGATCAACCGAGAAAGGAAATCATCTCATTTATGTAAGGAGATTATGAAACAATGTATGACGCTTAGGAAAGGTATAAGTAACTACTTAGAGAATGCCCATATCATGGGATACAAAGATGGCTTACAGTCCACATCTTTTACAATGGACTCACTTCTAGCCATTGTGTTACACTGGATGCTGCAGCAGAATGTGCTTTCTTGAGTAAAAACATGGAGGAAGGATATAATCTGATAGAAGAAGTTGCTTAGAATTCGTACCAATAGTGTTCTGGGAGAAGTTTCTCTCCTAAAATTTTGGGTAAGCATTCAGTTGATGTTATTTCTTTGTTAACTACAAAAGTTGAAGCATTATCTATTAAGTTTGATAAGTTGGGAACAGGTGCTTCTAATGTCATTTATGAGCTGTGTGGCAATATAGGACATGTGGCTATCGTGTGTCATCTTGGTCTGCCATACCATCAGGAGGTAGACCAATAACAAGTTGATGCAATTGGGAACTTCCAAGGTGGTACCTTTGGTAACTATTTTAGAGGTCCACCTGGATCCCAAAATAAGGGTTAATTCAACCAAAGAGGGCAAGGAAACTACATACTTTTCCACTGTTACCAGAGCTCTAGGAACTTTCCTTGGAAGAATTGAAGGACCTAGAAAACATACCATGGCAGCCTCATTAAGGTCTGATAAAGAGCTACCATACTAGTACCCACATAAAAAGAAAATTAAGTTGTTGATGAGCAAGAGACTGTTACTTCTAAACTTGTAAAGGAATAAAAACAGGAAGAAAGAAGAGTGGAGGTCAAACCATATCAACCTCCCATCCCATATCCTCAACGCTTAGCGAAGGCTAAGCTAGATAAACAATTTGGTAAGTTTTTAGAGGTTTTGAAAAAGCTTTATATTAATGTCCCTTTTATAGAAGCTTTGCAGTAAACGGCTACATATACAAAGTTCTTGAAGGATATTTTGTCCAACAAGAGAAAGCTGGAAGAAGATGGTACTGTAGCACTTACTGAAGAGTACAGTGCCTTGATACAGGAAAAACTACTACTAAATCTTTAAGACCTAGGTAGTTTTTCTATCCTTTGTATGACTGGCACCATGGAAATTGATAGAGCCTTATGTGATCTAGGGGAAGCGTGAGTCTAATGCCTTTTTCTATTGCTAAAAAGTTAGACTTAGATGAATTGAAGCCCACTAGAATATCTTTATAGTTGGCTGATAGGTCTGTAAAATACCCTATTGGTATTTTAGAAGACGTTCCCATCAAGGTAGGGAAGTTCTTCATCCCAGCAGAGTTTGTAGTGCTAGAGATAGAAGAAGACTCTTTAATCCCCATTATTTTAGGCAGACCATTTTTAGCCACTGCAGGTGCAGTGATAGATGTGAAGAATGATAAGTTGTCTCTAACTGTAGAAGACTAGAAGGTTGAATTTAATCTGAAAGATACTACAAAAAAACCTTTCCATGATGATGCGTGTTATAGTGTTGGATTCCTTGACAAACTAGTAGCTGAAGAAGTCCAACATGATATTTCTGATGATCCACTTCAGTCTATGCTAATATCTAAATTTGTAGGAACAACCAAGGCTGAAAAATTAATCAAGTCTACAGGTAGAGCTGAGTTTGAGGATTCAACACCAAGTCCTGTAGCCGTTTTATCAATGAAGTATGACATTAAGGATAAGTCTGAAGGAAAGGTAAAATTAAATGTTGAACTGAAACCTTTTCCAAGCAATCTAAGGTATGAATTTCTGAATTAGGAGCAGATTAAAAAGCTTTTAGAACAACTCAAATTGTATTAGAAAGTTATAGGCTACTATATGGATGACATTCAATGTATAAGCCCATATTTCCGCATACATAGTATAATTATAGATGAAAATAGTAAGCCTTAAGTTGATTACCAAAGGAGGCCTAATCTTAAGATGCAGGAAGTAGTGAAAAAGGAAGTCCCTAAGATTTTAGATGCAGGAGTCATGTACTTTATTGCTAACAGCACATGGGTAAGTTCGATACATGTAGTGCCAAAGAAAAGGGCCCTAACTATCATAAGGAATGAGAAAAATGAATTATCCCCTACTAAGGTAGCATCTGGGTGGAGAATGTGCATAGACTATAGGAAGTTAAATAATACCACCAAAAAGAACCATTTCCTATTACCTTTTATTGACCAAATGCTCGAGAGGCTTGTAAAACACTCATTTTTGTTACTTAGATGGGTACTCAGGTTTTCACCAAATACCCATTTACCCTTCAGATTAGGAGAAAATCACTTTCACTTGTCCTTATGGAACTTTTGCTTATAAGCGTATGCCTTCAGACTCTACAATGCACCTACGACTTTCTAAAGGTGTATACAAGCCATATTCTTAAACTTAATTGAAAATATAATGGAAGTGTTCATGGATGATTTCTCTGTGTATGGTTTGAACTTTGATAATTGCCTTACAAACCTTTGTAAAGTTTTATAGCGCTGTAAAAAGACCAACTTGGTCTTGAACTGGGAAAAGTGCCATTTCATGGTATGTGAAGGCATAGTGTTGGGTCACATGATCTCAGAATAGGGCATAGAGGTGGATAAAGCTAAGATTGAGGTAATTGAGAGGCTACCAACTCCACAGACATTAAAAGGTGTAAGGAGTTTCCTTGGACATGTAGGTTTTTACAGAAGGTTCATCAAGGATTTCTTCAAGATAACCAAGCCCCTTATGAGTCTACTAGATAAGGATGTTCCATTTTATTTTGACTCATAATGTCTAAAAGCATTTTGCAGGATTAAGGAAACATTAATTTCAGCTTCTATTATGCAACAGCCAAACTAGGAATTACCTTTCGAACTAATGTGTGATGCTAGTGGTCATGCTACGGGGGCTGTACTAGGCAGGGGAAGGAGAAGAAGCTTCACCTTATACACTATGCCAATAAGACTTTAAGTGTAGCATAAATAAATATGCCACTATAGAAAAGAAACTTTTAGCTATGGTCTTTTCATTTGATAAATTTAGGTCTTATTTGGTAGGACCTAGGACAATAATTTATATAGACCATTCTGCCATTAAGTATTTGTTGCAAAAGAAAGATGCTAAGCCCAGATTAATAAGGTGGATTCTACTTTTGCAAGAATTTAACATTGAGATTAGGGAAGAGAAAGGTACTGAGAATTTAGTTGTTGATCATTTGTCCAGACTTTCATATGAAAAAGAGGAGAGGGATGAGAATATTCCCATCAATGACTCTTTTCCAGATGAACACCTCATAAATCTCAATATCCAACAAGTCCCCTGATTTTTTGATTTTGTCAACTGTATAATCTATGGAATTTTACCCTTTGATCTTAGTTTTCAGCATAAGAAAATGTTCCTTGTAGATGTAGAGTAATACTATTGAGATAATCCATTCTTTTTCAAAAGAGGAGCAGACAGACTCATAGGAAGGTATGTCCTTGAAAGTGAAGTGCAACATATCTTGGATCATTATCACACTCTAACTTATGAAGGACACATGAGCACCTCTAAGACTGGTGCGAAGGTACTTCAGTCTAGATTCTACTTGCCACATATATTCAAATATGTGCCCAAAGGTATGCCCTTGCTTATGACTCAAGTCAACGTGCAGGTAACATTTCTAAACGCCATGAGCTACTCTTGAACAACATGTTAGAAGTAGAACTGTTTGATGTATAGGGAATAGACTATATGGGATCTTTTCCTTTATCTTTTGGAAACCAATATATCTTAGTAGCTATAGATTAAGTGTCAATATGCGTAAAGATGATTGCCTTACCTAAAGCAAATGTTAAGTCTGTATTTAAATTGTTTATGAAAAACATTTTCCAAGGTTTGGGGTCCCTAGAGTAGTGATAAGTCATGAAGGGTCACATTTATTAAAAGAACCTTTGAAAACCTATTGAAAAATTATAGGGTGAAGCACAAGGTAGCCACACCCTATCACCCTTAAACAAATGGACTAGTAGAAGTTTCAAATAGGGAGATAAAACAAATTTTGTCTAAGGTAGTTAACACTATTTATAAAGATTGGTATGTTAAGTTGGATGATTCTTTATGGGCATATAAAACTGCCTACAAAACCTATATTGGTGCTATCTTATTTAAACTTTTCTACGGAAAATTTTGCCATTTTCCTATTGAACTAGAGTGTAAGTCTTTATGGGCCATAAAATGTTTAATCTTGATCTTAAGGCTGTAGAAAAAATAGACTATTGTAGATTAATGAGTTGGAAGAGCTGTGATTTGATGCATATCAGAATGCCAAACTTTACATGGACAGAATAAAAAGATGGCATGATCAGAAATACTGAGAAAGACTTTTAACTCGGGAGACATGGTTTTGTTATTCAACTCAAGGCTGAAGCTGTTCCCTGGAAAGTTAAAGATACGATGGTCTGGGATATTCCAAGTGATAAAAGCCTATCCTTATGGAGCAGTAGACATCTGAAGAGAAAAGTCTGGGACATTCAAGGTAAACGGGCAGAGATTGAAGCATTATTTGGTTGGAGAACCAATTTTGCAAGCTAGCAGCCATAACTTGTTTGAATCAGGTTAAGGAACAAATACCTGAAGAAGTTCGCTAAAGACCATAAAATTAACGTTTATGGGGAGGCAACCTTACATTTGAAAGACAAAAATAAGCATTGGAAGAAGTTAAAAGAAAGTCTGACCCTGGAGTAGAGGGTATTTCAGACCTTCGCACCGCCAGACCTTGAAAAACAGGGAAGTCACTTGTTATTTTTCTTTCTTTAGTTTTTATATATAAATTATTGAATAAATTAGTCTAGACTTTTTCGTTCCCAAACTTAATAATTTGTCTTCAGTATAATTGAACAAAACAAAATTTTATGCTATCTTGTCAATGATTGCCTTGTTATAATTGCCATGCTTTGATTGTTGTCATGCTTAATTACCTAGGAAAATAGTTTGTTGCTATTGCAATAAATTAAGTTTGGGGATTTGATAAATCATTCTTTAACTACAAATGTGAGTTTTGATCCTATGTTTAATTGTGAGTGAACTTGCATAGTGATAGTGAGGGAGAATTTGCTTTAATTATTGCTTGTGTCTGTGCTTATATGCGTATAGAAATGATCAAGGCCTTGATTTATACTTACCCAGAGCCAAATAAAGGCAACCCGTGAAGTTTGATCCTTATCCCTATTTTAAGCCTGAAACCTTTCTTTTTCTGAAATATCCTGACCTTACAACCCATGAGTGAACCGAGAAAAACCAAAGAACCCATGAAGTGGTCATATGATGCTTGTTTTAATAAAATAAATTCAGCCTTAGTTGCTAAGGGACTAGCAACATTTTAATTTTGGGGATGAAAGTGTGCCAACATCAAAAATCAAAAGTCTGGCACAGTATACCAAAAAGACAAAAGTCAAGGTTTGGTACATTAAAAAAAAGAGAGAGAAGAGAAAAAGAAAAAATAAAATTTCTTTCTGTAACATCCTAAATTTTATAAAAATAATTAATTGAGAGGAATAAATATTAAATAATTATAAATGGGTTAATAAGTGCCCCAAAAATATTGAAATAATTAAATTGAGATTTATAAGGATTATTTATAATTTATTGAGGCTTTAAGAGACAAAATTATACCTGGTTAAAATATGGGTGTCGGACCAAGTATCTCTGATTGAGATGCCGTTGGTCAAGGCTGTTAAGAATATTATTGGGAATCCGAATATGTCTTCAAAATAATTTTTGGATTTAGTATTGAGCCCGAACGGAGATCCTGTTTGTCATAAAACGGAGAAGTTTTAATGAAAGTCTAAGTTTTAACTCTAATTTCCTTACTCCCTCATCACTCTCACGACACTTTCTCCTTCCAAAGAGGCAAGACACTTTTTTCTTCCTCTTCCTCATTTCCCCTCTTCATCTTTTCCCTAAAATCCCTAAAGGGTGGTGTGCTCTTCTCCCTTATTTTGTTTTCTCCATGGAGCTTGAAGAAGATGATGTTTAATGGAAGCTCTACCCCTTTTCTTCTCTCATTTTCGTCACCCATCTTCCCTTTCTTGGAAGCTCACTTGTTCCTTGGCTTGAGGTAAGTTCCTCACCATTTTTGTTGAGCTTATGCCATTGGCTATGAGTTTATTTGTTAGGAAAGTGTAAAATATGATGGGTTATGGATTAGAAACCATTTTTAGGCAAAACCCAAAGGTGGGGTGTGATAAATAGGTGTTTTTGTGTAGGTGTAGAGAGGTACACAAAAATGTAGTGTTTGATGGTGGAAGATGATGATTATTTATGATGGTTGTTGGATTTTTAATGGAACCTTAACTATAGGAATTGGGGGAAATAGGTAATAATGCCATGAAAAGTGATTTTTAGTGAAAACCCATGATAATATATGTGTGGGTGTTGTTAATGATGGAGATTGATGGTTATTAGAAATGGTCATTGAGTTTTGATGAAAAACCTTAAGTGTGATGATTTGGGGGTTTTGGTTAAATTGATGATTTTTATGGTTTTGAATACTCTAAAATGATTTATATGAAGGGAATGAATCTTTATGATCATTGGGATTGATTAATGAGGTTGATGATATTTTAAACTATGTTCATGAGGTTGTGTAAGATGATATATGCATGTATGTAGGAATGATGGGTTGAGAATGAATATGAGATGTTGTTATTGTGATAATAATAGTTAAAATCCATTGATAAGAGATACTTAAGTTGATGAGTCGTTAGGCCATGATGAATATCTCAAGAGTTTGTTGATTGATGATGGTCTTGAATGGAGCCAAGAAGCTTATAAAGGATTTGAATAAATTATGATGATAGTTAAGTGATTCACATGAGATATTGGATGCCTTATGGATAAGGGCCATGATGTTGTTGTTGTTGGATTTGTTTAACCCTTGAGGCTTAAAGAATCTTGGTTTTGGGAAAAGAATTCCCAAAGCTTAACCTAAACGTATGAATTGGAGTTTAGACAACTCTAGGAATTGATAATGAGTTTTAAGAAATGATATCTTATGATGGCTTATTAATTGCATGTGTGTATGTGTGCAATATGTAGGTTCTACTTCGAACGATAAAGTGGAGCGTTCGGAGTGCTTGGATTACGGTTCTTCTCTCGAGGTAGGAAGGGAGTTTGCATTTCAATTGCATGAGTTGAATGTTTGATGATTAAGTATATGAATATGCTCATGCTTGCCTTGCCATGATGTGATGGATGTCATAATTGGTAATTGTGTGTTTGAGAAACATAATGTTGTGTTTTGTATATGATGTGGATTTGCATGATATTGAACAAGTGGATAGGTCATATTTTGATCCAAGAGGTTATAAGGCATAGAATTAGGATACATAACCTCAATTATGGATTTGAATCTTGTTGACATTTTTTAGAACATGGATGAGGTAGTTTAAATAGCTTTGGCTATGATTGTTGGCTACAAAGTGCATTTTAATGCATAATCATGGAAGTGAAGGGGTCAAATAGAGTTTTATGTGGTTTTGATGACATAGGGTAGTTCCAATAGCTTCCATGTATGAATTAAAACTTGTGGAAATTGGAATGGGTCAATTTAAGTGAGAAATGACCCTTGAGTTGCATTAAAATGGCTTAAAATGCGTAAAACACATTTATATGCATAAGTCACTCATCTTAAGGAATTTTTGAGTGAGACTGGTGGCCACACGTCACAAATGGTGTAATTTAGTTAGGGTCAAAATTTGGTAACATTCGAAGTTGATATGGAAAAGTTAGAGGGGTTAGAATCATGCATTTTCTGCATAATTTCTGCATTCTAGTATGGCGTAATCGATTACGAAGGTGAGCGTAATCGATTACAGGTGTTCTGTTTTAGGTGTAATTGATTAGCTTCAGGTGTAATCAATTACAGAGGTGGTCGTAATTGATTACAAGTGTTCTGTTCCAGCTATAATCGATTATCATAATCGATTACGACAAGATTGCTAAATAAGCGTCCTTTGCTATTTTTGGCCCGTTTGGGCATCTCAATGATATTTTTGGCCTCTGACTTCCCCATGAAAGTTGTAGATAATTGTATTACAGTGGTGTGAGAATTGGTTTTATTTTATTTGGATTTATCTAACTCTTATTAGATGAAAAATACCGAACCCACTGCGTTGAAAAATTCAAGTTTTAGAGGGTTTTGAACCCAACTTCTTATGGTGGTCAAATTGGGACTAATAGGTGATATTTGTGACATGTCTCACTATTATTAAGACTAAAAGTGCTTTTCTCATGTCTTAGTATTGAAAGTTAACATGAGATTATTATTACTTAAAAGCCCTTTATTATGTAAAAACAAGAGATTGTATTAGGGGTAATGATGGGTGATGTTGTTGATCAATCCCTTGAATAAAGGATGATTATTATTATAGATGATTGTGAATGTTAATGAGTTGATACAAGCATAGGCTTGTATGTGTGGTTTGAATTGTATTAATAAATTATTGCATTACGACACTAGTTGTGAAACCATGGCAATGAAAAATGAAATGAAAATCCACTAAATGATTATGTGGTGGTACTGATGAAAGATTAACTAATATTAATGATGATTTGCGATGTTGTGATGCCATTGTGGTTGTTTGCAAGTGGTGACTTGAATGTATAATAAATGATATATTGAGATAAAAATGCCACACTTAAAACTTGAAAACAATGGCTAAAACCAACAATGATAAAAATCCACTAAGATGTATATGGTGGTGTTGGTGATTATGATGATGATGTTTGATGAGTGGCATTTAGGATGCACAGTGTGAGAAATGCATTTGATTTGCATTGCATTGCATCCATGGCATATCATAGCCGCCGATGTTGGAATGTTAAGGGAGTTCCCTCGGCTGACCCAGTGGGGGGGTGGCTTAGTGCATGAGCAATTTGTTGTTTCCCCTGTGACTCGGTGTGTAAGTCATGAAGCCGCCCATGTATTGCTACGGGGAGCTACAAGTGGCCGACCCTTGTGGGGGGTGGCTCTTGATGAGTAGGTGACCTCGGTGGTCCATTGGATCAAGCCGCCATGATATGAGATATGGCCAGCCTGCAACACCATATATTGATTATGTTGTTTACCGCGGTCATGGTGAGAATGACCAGGTGTTGCATTATGGACGATGTGGTTTGGTACCAGTAAAATTTGGTGATTATGTATGCATTATGAATATATGTGTACACATTTTACTACTGCAGTAGGGGCATGGTATATGATCATGCTTGACCCATAATTTGGTGTTTATTCCTACAGTCGGATCGACATTTGTTGTCTATTCCATTGTGCATATGCATTAGCTATAAGAGCATTTGCATATAGCATGGAGATATGCCTGAATATGAGGATGATTGATGATGGTTGAGATTGTGGTATGGTGTTGATGAGATGGGTAATTGAGTACCTAAAAGACCACATAAAAGTAGTAAATGATATGAATACGATGTAAGATAATGAATACAATGATATTTATGTGATGGCCCAATGAGATAATGGGCATGTTTATGTTTGATTGATAATGATGATGTTGGCCGTTGTGGCTTTGAGAAAAGATAAGATTTATTGATGAGATTGATAATGGCCTAGTATGGCATTAGGGATGTTATGTGTATGTGCTTGCTTTGCTATGAATTGAAAAAATGAATATGAAATATATATATAGTCAACATGAGTATTTATGATTATTGATGTGTTGAGCAAAGCATACATGATGTTAATATGCATATGCATATAATCTCAATTGTATTTATATCATCATTTGAAATGTATAACTCACTCTTCCATGTGGTCTCCTTTTTAGCATTGATGCATGAATATCATGGGACGAGGATGTTTGTAAAGTAAAGTCTTTGGGAAGGTAAATAGTGGTAATGGAATGCCTTGGTCGGCAACGATTGTAATTTATTGTATTGTGAATAAAATGTATATGATAGTGTGAATAATTATAGATATTGGTGGATGTATTGTAAATGGCTAGATATGTGAGTAATATATTGATATTTGGAGTATTGGGATACATACCCATTTGATGAATATAGTGACATTGGACATGTAGCCCATTTTGGGAATGTATAAGTGTTGATGATACATGATATTGAGATAGAATTGAATGTGGTCAATTATGGAGTATGGATATCAGAGATGTATGTTGCATGATCATATAGATATGTATATGTATATATATCTTAGGCATTGTATATTCATGAAATTATGTGAAAAGATGATGGTTGTCTATTAGGCTTATGATATGCCATTGCATGCTCTGCCGAGCCTTTTCTTATATCTTCATATATGGGACTAGGCGTATGCCCGATATACACATTCTTCTTCCGTTGTAAACTCTGTTATTTTGTATACCATTATGGGAAAACTATTTAACAATCCATTTAAGATTATCAAATCTCACTCTTTGGTTTTTTGTGGTTCGAGTCTTGATGTAGTCGTGATGGTGTTTTAAAATTATTTCGAACGCGAAAAATTTACTTGTATTTTTATTATTTAATTATATTGATTACATCGGATTCTAGTCCGGAAAATTAGGGGTGGTATACTTTCCTTCCCTGACTATAGAAAAAGAAAAATAAAAAAAAGAAGCCAAAAGTTTGAATCGAGCAAAATGCTTAACGTTTGAAACAAGTATCAAATGAACACATCGTCATAACCTTATGAACCAGAAAAACTAAAAAACCTATAGCCCAGCCACGTTACAAGCCCAGAAAGCCCTTGCTGATCCATATGTATGTATATATGTATGTATGTGCATAATGCTTAGAACTATTACAAGCCTATGCTTATTTATCATTTACAAGCATGAGAGTATAATGCATAACCTAAACACTAAGTGTTGAGTAAAACGCCTATTGGTGAGAATTTCTAGCATCATCATCATTTTCCATTTCGAAAGGCATTGCATTAATATTGGAAAGGATCATTTAAAGGTGTTAAGTTTGTTCTGCAATTTTGGTCTGCGCTTAAATGGTCTGGGTAATCAAGGTAAAAGTTTCTAGTTTATGAAGAAAACCTTTAATTTTACTTGAGGACAAGAAAAATCTTAAGTTTGGGGATGTGATAAGTCTGGATTTCACCTAGTTTATAGTATATTATTTATCCTAGAAATAGTCTTTTTCTTTGCAAGTTTAATAAATATTTGTAAAAAATTAGTAAGTTAGGGTCCCAATGATAAAAAGGCACATTTGCTAGGTCTGTACTGTTTTGAAGAACAAAATGAATGAAACTTACATAAGAAAGAGTAACAGACCCAGACATAGGAAGAAAAATGCGATAATACAAACTTTTTTATCATTATGTTTCTAACAACCAAGTCTTTGTTCCATGATTACAGATTTTAAAGCCTTAAAGTCTGGAAGAGCTAAGGTTTAACGCATGAGCCAATAAACGCACGCACCCTAATACCAAACCCAAACACTTTGAGTCTAGAAAATTTACGGAAGTATGTTACATATTTAATTTTTGTAAATAGATTTGATGGACCTATAACCTTATATGCTTTTTAGGTTTACATTTTAGGGTGAGTAGAAATCTATAAATAGGATATGAGCTTCCATAACCAGGGGACCTCTCTTTCTCACTTCACTTGACCTATTCCTAAAAACTTGGACTGGCGATGAAAGATAACATGGAAGAAGTTTTTATACGTAGAAAGGCAAATGAGAGGAGAATTATAAAAGGAAGAAGACTAGCGAGAGTAGTGTTTCTCGCTTGAGTGGTTTAAATCTCTTTCATGTGTTTTTCATGTATAACTTTGAATATCATTATTTGTAGCAGACCTCATTCAATGAGTGGCTGACTCCTTCCATTGGGATTTAAGGGTGGTTTTATGATTGTTGATTTTACAATTTGTGTTTCTTGTTTATAAATTATTCATTCTCTTCTTTTTATGTTTTGGGCATTATGATTTTAATACCTAGAGATAGGCTTAAACAGGTATCTAAATAAATTGGAAAGGGTCAAGAGATGAACCTTTTTAATTAATAAACATAAACTAAACCTAAGAATTAATCAGGGAAGGACTGAGAGTTGAACCTCTTTAAATCTTTTGAAGACTTTAAGAATTTTCACTGAACGTAATGGGTTTAATCTATGGATCGAACGTTGTTCTCCATAAATAAGGCACTTAGTGGAACTCTAAGAAGAGAAAGCTAATAGAAGAGGAAAATTCATCTTGAGAAGGAAGGTTTTATAAACAAGAACACTCATATAAATCAATGTAGAGTAATTGAATCTCTTAAATCCCAAGTTCTACCATATTGATTTCCCTTCTAAGTTACTTTTGTTATGGTCTGTGTTTGATATTTTTTTACAAGGCTGCTCTGTTTTAAGTCTGTGAACTATTCTTATAGACTCGCATTTTAGAAGCTTGCTTGTCTGAATAATTAAGCTCCCAAATCATTAGTACTTGAGCATATAGTCCCTGTGGAGAACGATAAATCTTTTATATTATGTGATACACCCACCCTTACAGGTGCTGTCATATATTCAAAATAAAATCCTTATCAGACCAATATCGAATAAGACTTCTTATGAATTATTGAAAAGAAAGAGACCCAACATTTCATATTTTCATCCTTTTGGGTGCATATGCTATATCTCGAACACAAAGGATCAACTTGGAAAATTTGATTCCAAGTCTGATAATGGGATATTCATAAGGTACTCAACCACCTTTAAATCTTATAAAGTCTTTAACATAAGGACTTAGACCATTGAGGAATCAATGCATGTAGGGTTTAATGATGTTCTAAAGACTGATAGGAAATTGATAGATCTTGAAAATGATGATGCAGGTGTGTAACAACAAGAGTCTCAACCAACTCAGCAAGAACCTGTAGAGGATGGAAACATAAAACCTGAACAATAACCATCTGTGTCTTAGCCTGAGAAGCCTAGAGACTAAAAGTTCAAGGCTTACCATCCTTCAAACTTAATCATTGGAGATCAAGCTGTAAGAACAAGGACCAAATCAAAATTCCTTAACCAATAAACCATTGGTCTTCTTTTAGAATTAGAACCTATGTTTGTGACAAAAGCTTTAGAGGATACAGACTGGATCATTACTATACAAGAAGAGTAGAACCAGTTTGAGAGGAACAAAGGAATAATTACAACAAAATGGGTCTACAAAAACAAGCTTGATGAAGTTGGAAAAGTTGTCAGAAATAAAGTCATACTAATTGCGTAAGGATATAATCAACAAGAAGGTATATACTTTACTGAAACTTTTACACCTATAGCCAGGCTTGAGGCTATCAAGATGCTTCTTGCATTTTTTGCTTTTAAAGGTATAAAATTATATCGGATGGATGTTAAAAGTACTTTTCTAATGGTTCTATTAAATAAGAAGTCTTCGTAAGATAGCCACATGGGTTTGAAGACAAATCTTTTCCAAACCATGTCTATAAACTTAGTAAAGCACTGTATTGTCTTAAACAAGCACCTAGAGCTTGGTATGACAATTTAGTACCTTTTTAATCTTAAAAGGCTTTACTAGAGGCAAGGTAGACACTACCTTATTTAGAAAAAGCTCAAATAGACACTTTATAATTATGTAAATTTATGTGGATGATATTATTTTTGGTGCTACTAATGAAAGTCTGTGTAAAGAATTTTCATAAATAATTCAGGCTAAATTTGAGATGAGTATGATGAAAGAACTTATATTCTTCCTAGGTTTGCAAATTAAACAGATTGATGATGGTATTTTTATCCATCAACAGTCGTACACCAAGGAGTTGCTCAAAATGTTTAAAATGGCTGATGCTAAGCCTATGAGAACTCCTATGCATCCAAGTTACATAATTGGTGAAAATGAGTTTGGTACATTAGTGGATCAAACTTTGTACAGAGGAATAATTGGTTCACTTTTGTACTTAACATCAAGCAGACCTAATATAATGTTTAGTGTCTGTATGTGTGCAAGATATTAATCAGATCTCAAGGAATCACACTTGTCTGCAATGAAGAGGATTCTGAGATATCTTATAGGCACCACTAACCTTGGGTTGTTACATAAAAAGATAGACTCATTTTCTTTGTTTGGTTATTGTGATGCGGACTTTGTAAGAGACATAATGGACAGAAAAAGTACAAGTGGAGGATGCTTTTCCTTAGTTAAAGTCTGATCTCCTAAAGAAGCAAAATGCAAAATTCAATTGCACTATCTACAACTAAGGCTGAGTATATATCTATAGCAAGTTGTTGTTCTCAACTTCTTTAGATGAAGTATCAACTTGAAGACTACTCCATCAAGGAAGAAGAGATCCTAGTGTTTTGTGATAACACAAGTACTATCAATCTGTCAAAGATCCCATCCAACATTCTAAGGCTAAACATATAGAAGTGATGTACTACTTCATAAGAGGCTATGTGCAAAAGGGAGTTCTGGACATGAAGTTTGTTGACACAAACCATCAATTAGAAGATATATTCATAAAGTCTCTGGCTGAGGCTAGGTTTGCATTTATCAAGCACAATTTAAATTTAAGAAATATTGCTTCAATAAGTCTGCCTCATGTATAAGTCTATTAATTGTTTTAAATATTTTTCATGTTCTATGTTAAGTTTGTGTTTTTGTATGTTAAGTCTACATCTGAGTATGTGTATACTTGTGTGTTGTGCGTGACTTAACCCATAAAAGTTGAGTCTGTTCTTCTTAATGTTGAGAGATTAAATCATTTAGGACTGCTTTTAATCCTAACTGTTTCACCTTTCTAAGGCCATTAACTTTGAAAGATGCATATTTGTGTAACTATATTTGAATTGTTTTTTTTCTCTTTTCTCTCTTTGATACAGTTCTTGCCTTTTAATTACAAGCCTATGTATTTCCTTTCCCTCTCTGTAACCCATCATTTCTAAGTTTCCCTTTCTCTCTACGCTCTCTGCTTTTATGATAAACCTCTCTAAAACCTTAAGAGTTTTTCATTTTCTCCAACCTTCATTTTCTTCAATGGCTGTCAACTACAATATAGAGGATTTTGTGGAGTCTGCGTATTTTCTCCCTCATCAACACAAGCTTGATCGAAGAGATGTTATGATAGAGCTTGAAGGGAATGACTGGACTAAGTTCTACACAGATTATGAGCCTTTCTCTCCCTCATTGGTCTTAGAGTTTTGGAAGTCCGTCCAAGTGGACAAGACAGGGTTCATCATTCTTGGAAGTATGAAAGGGAAACAGATTGAAATATCTGAGGATGTAAAAGCTACAGTCTGTGAATGTATGCCTAGGGGAAAAATATACATGGATGACTTTAAAGGGTCTAAGGTTTTAGTCTCTGAAGTGAACAGGGTTTTATATGGAAAGTATAACCCAACTCAGTTGAAGTTTGGGAATTTTCTCCCAAAAGTGAAGATGCTTCACCTTCTGATGAAGCATGTCTTTTACCCCAGGAAGAGTGCAAAATACACAATATCGAAGCTTGATAGGTTTTGTATTAACCATATAATGATGTTGGAAAAGGTGAGTCTGGACATCATAAATATTACCAGAAAAAGATTCCGTACCCTGCTGTGTTAGCAAATTTTTTTGCTCTAGAGAATGTTCCATTGTAGACCATTAGGGATATGACTTAGAGCAGCTCTCTGGTGACCAAGCTACCTATCTTCTCTCCTTTTCTGGACCGAACTTTGGAAAAGTATGTTGAAGGATCTACTTCAAAGAGAAAGCCATCTAAGAGCCTGAAAGGATGAAGTCTGTAGTCAAGAAGGTTAGGACTGCTGATAAGTGCTTTATAACACAATAAAATAAATCTAGTTTGCTTAGGATTTTAATCATTATGCACTGTATTTCCTTTATTTATTGAGATTTTTGCTTTCTTTCCACTCTAGTCTACTTGGGTATGTTATTTTGCAGAAATTAAGGTAATAAAGGGTCAAAAACAAGAGAAAAACGACCATAAAATGATAATGAAACAAGAAGAAGAAGCCCAAAGTAGAAAGAACTCTCTTTTTATGCTGAATTCCGACTCAGAAAGCATAAATCCGACTCAGAAGCAATGAAATCCAACTCAAAATAGGCCAAATCCGAGTGGGATAGCTCAGAAATGACCAAATCCGAGTGGAATACTGCACTGCTGGAGGAAAATCCGAGTGAAATGTTCCCTGTCAAAGCCATTTCGAGTGATAAATGGCTGACTCGAGTGAAGGATCAATGCTAAAAAGGAATAAGTCTCGGTTTTAGGAAAATCCGTTTGGAAGCTGTCCGAATGCAATAATTCCGAGTGAAAAAAGGAACTGAGCTATTAATAAATGCTACCCAAAGGTATTTTCTGAGTGAAAGGATTGCTGATTGAAGTGAATCTGAGTGGGAATTTGCTGATTGAAGTAAATCCGAGTGAAGAATGCTGACTGAAGCAGGTCTGACCAAAGAACAAGTGCTTTTCTGGGCAAAAAGCTGAATCCGAGTGAATTGATTCCGAGCAGAAGGAATGCCATTGAATGAATAAATGCTGACTAAGAAGAATCCGAGTGATTTCATTCGGAGAACAAGGCATTTTCGAATGGTGTCTTAATCGGACAAGGTGAAATCCGACCAGGAGTGAATCACACTCGGACTGACTTTTAAGTTTCGCATTAAAACCAAGTGAAAAGTCTCCAAGGAAGACATCCGAGTAAGGTAAGGCAGAAAGCTGCACTTCCGAGCAAAACAAGGCTCAGACATAAACTTCTACCAGCCAGCTTCCAGAGTCCTTCAAGTGCAAGTTCTGAGTGAAAAATAAGAAGGCACTTCCGAGTGAATTCCAAAGCAAAGCTTTAATCGAGTTGTTCAAATTCAGAGACAGCCGAGTGAAAATGATTAGGAACCGATTGAATCTGAGTCGAGTGAGTCTTCAATCTATTCCGAATGAACTCCATGAACCTGAGCCGAGTGAATGGTTTCAGTCGGTTCCGAGTCCTTCTGCAGTCAATTCCGACTGAATAGAAGTTGCTCTTCAGTCAATCTTCAATCGTCCTTTCATCCAGCAAACACCGACCCCCCAACAACACTGACTGGCTGTCGCTCAGATCTGTGTCCAAAGTCACCTTTCACTCGGTCTTTTGCTCAAAAAGCCTTTTTTTTCCACTCGGATTCTAGAGAGAAAACCGACCCAATTCTCCACAATGCTACCCCGGATCACTACCTCCATCAACACCGACTCCTTCCATCTCTTCACAGGCCCAACACCGGCCACAATCAACAACACTCCTCTCCACACCGTCCCCTCTCTTTTCAAAGCCGACCTACACTCCACAACTCCAAACAACGGATCACTCTACACCGTCGTCAAGCCACAACACCGTCCCATTCCCTATCCGTTGTCCCTTTCTTCTTCTAATCCATAACACACACCATCCTCTCCTTTCCATCCACAACACCGCCCAGACAACCCACTCAACACAACACCGCCCAGACTCCTCTCCAACCAACACCGCCCAGACTCCTCTCCAACCAACACCGTCCAGCAATACTCTCTACACCGTACAGATCTCCATCCAACAGCAACTCCTCTCCGCGCTGTCCAATTTGCACCCACACCGTCCAGCACTCAGCAAACCACCCTCCAGCAAGCTTTCACTCAGATTTGTGGGATAATAACATTTTTTCACTCTGAATTTCATCATTCTGCACCAATCTTCACTAAAATCCAAGCACCCAATTATTGGAAATATTAAAATATGCAAATTGGAAACAAATTGGCACAGCTGGAACTCATATGCACCGAAAGTTTCTTCCACTTGCAAATTGAACGCGTTTTCATAGCTGGAATCCTCCATCCATTTGCCTATAAAAGCAGCAGCAACCCATCAGCAAAAACTCAATCTCTTTCCATCAATTACCATCAGCTCCGTTCCAATTCCTCCTTCCTTTCTCTTTGTTTTTTCGTTTCTCTTTTCTTTCTTTTCTTTCTGTTTATTTCTCTTATTTTCTTTCTCTGTCCCGTTCCCATTTTTTCTTTACTTTCTTTTTCTTTATTTTATTTTAAGAGTGTGAGGGCTGTAAAAGTGAGAATTTAAATTTGTAATTGATGGTGAATATTGCAACAAGGAATTACAGTGGTAAATTATTCTGAGCTTTTGGAGAAACCCGTAAGTCTTTATTTTTACCATGTCTTGTATGTTTTATTTTTCCATTATTTATATGAATTTGAATTATTTCATGAGTAGCTAAATTAATTATCTTGGGATAAAGGGGGTATGATAATATTTTATTGTTAATATTATTTTGACTTGGAATTAAATAAATTTCTGTTTTCCATTTAGTTCAATTATGCTTAATGCTTTTAGTAATTCCTAACAAGAACCTAAATGATAAAACTGTATACTTGCGGGTATATTAGTAAATTTAGGTAATAAATAGAATCGAGAGATTTATTTTTACCGGAAAGCTTTGAACTAAACCTAAGATTTTTGAGATGCTTTTTGTGACCTCGGTAAAACCGTGAAAGTAATCAAAATTATTTTGAGGAAATAAAAGGGATTTTCATAAAACGATAATGGGCCTTTCTGAGGATTAAGCAGCGCTTTCCATAGGTTAGGTACATTAATAGGATTCCGAGAGGAACATATTAATTAGCTTTTGGAAAATTCGCCTTGGAAAACTTAATTCGATTCTTATTTATGAAAAGTTAAAATTCATTAACATAAAATAGAGTCTTAATCCCCCGAAATCCCAAGATATTTTCAACTCTGATTTTTACGTGTCAAGTAAATTTTATTTTTATATTTATTCGTATCCTGTGCAATTTTAATTTGTGCTTTATTTTATAAAAATCTTAAAAATCAATTGTGTGGATAATTAAATTTTAATATGCCGGTACTTTGAACACAGTCCCTGTGGAGAACGATAATCTTTTATATTACGCGACATAACCCGTGCGCTTGCGGGCCCTGTCAAGTTTTTGGCGCCGTTGCCGGGGACTGTTGTCCCTCAAATATCGGCAATATTGAAATTCGATTAGATCATACTTGTTTATATTTTTATTGTTATTTTTATTTTTATTTTTAATTTTGTTTGTAATTTTGTATTTTGTTCTTTATTTTGTGTATCTGTTGTTGTTTTATTTTTGTGATAATTTGTTTTATTTGTCACTTATTTTCTATTTATGCGACGAAGCCGTAGTGTCGATCTAAACTTAGGATTTGACCCTGAGATAGAACGTACCCTTAGAGCTTTGAGAAAATAACAAAAAGAACAAAAAGAAAAACAAATGGCGGACCAACACAGACCCTTAAGAGATTTTGCCGCTCCAAGCACTAATGGGAGAGGATCTAGCATCCTTAGACCCACAGTGGAGGCTAACAATTTTGAATTGAAGCCTTCACTACTCTCAATGGTTCAACAGAACCAATTCGGAGGATTACCCTCCGAAGATCCAAATCTTCACCTTTAAATCTTTCTTGAATACTGTGACACCCTGAAGATGAACGGAGCTACCAATGATGCCATTCGCTTAAGACTTTTCCCTTTCTCCTTAAGAGATAAAGCAAGAGCGTGGTTATACTCTCTTCCTGAAGGATCCATCACAACTTGGGAACAATTGTCCAGTGCTTTTATCAATAAATGGTACCCAAGGAACAAGACTGATGTGCTGAGAAAACAAATCATCAATTTTTCACAAAAAGATGATGAATCCTTGTATGAAGCCTGGGAAAGATACAGAGAGTTGCTAAGAGAATGTCCTCACCATGGGATAGAAAGGTGGTTGACAATCCATATTTTCTATAATGGACTAACTTCCACACAAAAGATCTCTTTAGATGCTGCAGCTGGAGGAGCCTTCATGAGTAAAAATGTTGATGAAGCTGAGAACCTGATTGAGGAAATAGCTCAAAACACTCACCAATGGAACTCTGAGAGAGGATTACCTTCTAAAACACCAGGTAAGTACTCTGTTGATGCTCTTTCCTTACTTTCTGCCAAAGTTGAAGCATTAACATTAAAACTTGATAAAATAGGGTCAACAGGTGCTACTAACATTGTTTGTGAAGTTTGTGGTGTTTCAGGACATGGAGCTACAAATTGCCATTTAGCAATGACTCCTAATCAAGAACAAGAAATGCATCAGGTGGATGCTATTGGAAACTATGGTGGAAATTATCAAGGTAACTACAGACCTCCACAAGGTCCACCTGGCTTCCAAAATAGGCCACCTCAATTCCAAAGTAACTACAAACCTTAACAAGGAACCTATATTCCACAAAAATCAAAGCTAGAATCCTTGATGGAGACATTTGTAGCTACTCAACTTAAACAAAATGATGAATTCTCTGATGCAATAAAAAACTTGGCTTCAAAAGTGGACTCTCTTGCCACTCATAACAAAATACTGGAAAATCAAATTGCCCAACAAGCCTCCTATTCTCAAAGAGCACCAGGAACATTTCCTAGAAAACCAGAGGCTGGACCATCCAACCAAACCATGACTGTCACTCTTAGGAGTGGTACTCAATACGATGGGCCAGTTGACAAGACAGCAAAGGAGGAAAAGAAAGTCGATGAATCTTCATCTCATCCAGTAATTGAAGAAGAGAAACCACAAGAAAAGAAGGAGGAGGTTAAGCCATATCAACCTCCCATTCCATTTCCTCAGCGCTTAGCCAAAGCAAAGTTGGACAAACAATTTGGTAAGTTCCTTGATGTTTTAAAGAAATTGTATATTAATATTCCTTTTACAGATGCTTTACAGCAAATGCCCACATATGCAAAGTTCCTGAAGGACATTCTGTCCAACAAAAGAAGACTGGAGAAAGATGGTACAGTTGCACT
Organism: Clitoria ternatea; assembly: GCA_037962975.1. Taxonomy (NCBI): domain Eukaryota; kingdom Viridiplantae; phylum Streptophyta; class Magnoliopsida; order Fabales; family Fabaceae; genus Clitoria; species Clitoria ternatea. Next base: position 189,179,218 of record CM075669.1, read on the forward strand.
TACTGAAGAGTGCAGTGCTCTAATTCAAAAGAAACTTCCACCCAAGCTCCAAGATCCAGGTAGTTTCTCTATTCCTTGCATGATTGGTGACATGAATATAGATAAAGCATTGTGTGATTTAGGAGCGAGTGTGAGTTTAATGCCATTATCCGTTGCTGAAAAGTTAGGATTGGGTGAACTAAAACCTACTAGGATGTCTTTACAATTGGCTGATAGATCTGTAAAATATCCTGTAGGAATTTTAGAGGATGTTCCTATTAAAATAGGAAAATTTTTTATACCTGCTGACTTTGTTGTGCTTGAAATGGACGAAGATTCTTTGATTCCTATTATTTTAGGCAGACCATTTTTAGCAACTGCAGGTGCTGTGATCGATGTCAAGAATGGTAAGTTGTCTCTAACTGTTGGAGACCAAAAGGTTGATTTTAACTTGAAAAATGTTTTAGAAAAACCTTATAATGATGTTTGCTGTACTGTGGATTTTGTTGAACAAGTGGTAAAGGAAGCAACCCTTCCTAATGACCCACTTGAAACTGTTTTCATGATTGAGCCAACAGAAACATCTGATTGCTCTAAGGCCCTACATGATACTGAGGTCATGTGTGACAAAGTGGTAAGCCCTAATGTGGAATTAAAACCTTTACTAGCTTCATTAAGGTATGAATTTCTTGGTCCTAATTCCACATATCCTGTGATCGTTAATGCTGAATTGAATCCATCTGAAACTGAAAAACTTTTGAAATAACTTAGGTTGTATAGAAAGGTAATAGGTTATACAATGGATGATATCAAAGGGATTAGCCCTTCTCTTTGTATGCACAGGATTACTGTAGAAGATGAAAGTAGGCCCACAGTAGAACCACTTAGGAGATTAAATCCTAAAATGCAAGAAGTGGTTAAAAAGGAAATTTTGAAATTGCTTGATGCTGGAGTTATATATCCTGTTGATAGTAGTAAATGGGTAAGTCCGGTCCATGTGGTGCCTAAAAAAAGGGGAATAACTGTGATTGAAAATGATAAACATAACTTGATTCCTACTAGGATTGTCTTTGGTTGGCGCATGTGCATTGATTATAGGAAGTTAAATAGCGCCATGAAAAAAGATCATTTTCCCCTCCCTTTTATTGATCAGATGCTTGAAAGACTTGCGAAACACTCTTATTTCTGTTATTTGGATGGGTATTCAGGTTTTCATCAAATTCCCATTCATCCATCTGATCAAGAAAAGACTACCTTCACTTGCCCTTATGGGACTTATGCTTATAGACGTATGCCTTTTGGTTTATGTGATGCACCTGCGACTTTTCAAAGGTGTATGCAAGCAATTTTTTCTGACCTTATTGAAAATGTGATGGAAGTCTTTATGGATGATTTTTTAGTGCATGGTTTGGATTTTGATAATTGTTTAACAAATTTGTGCCAAGTCTTACAGCGTTGTGAAGAGACCAATCTGGTCTTGAATTGGGAAAAATGCCATTTTATGGTAAGAGAAGGCATAGTTCTTGGACACCTAGTGTCTGAGAGAGGTATAGAAGTTGATAAGGCTAAAGTGGAAGTAATTGAAAAATTGCCTCCACCCACAAATGTGAAAGGTATTCGGAGTTTTCTTGGACATGCAGGGTTTTACCGTAGGTTCATTAAAGATTTCTCCAAGATCACAAAGCCTCTTACAACTCTTCTGGGTAAGGATGTGCCTTTCAATTTTAATTTATCTTGTATGGAAGCTTTTTACAGGATTAAGCAAGCTCTAATCTCTGCCCCCATCGTACAACCACCTGATTGGAAACTCCCATTTGAGCTGATGTGCGATGCGAGTGATTATGCATTGGGGGCTGTGTTGGGGCAAAGAAAGGATAAAAAGCTCCATGTAATTCATTATGCCAGCCGGACGCTAGATGATGCTCAGGTAAATTATGCCACAACTGAAAAGGAACTGTTAGCTATTGTCTTTACTTTTGATAAATTTAGGTCTTATTTGGTAGGTTCACATGTTACTGTTTACACTGACCACTCTGCCATTAAGTATCTATTGAATAAAAAGGAAGCAAAGCCTAGATTAATTAGGTGGATTCTAATATTGCAAGAATTTGACTTGGAAATTAAGGACAAGAAGGGTACCGAGAACTTGGTCGCTGACCACCTATCTAGGTTGACATCTGAAAAAGAAGAAACAGATAATATTCCCATCAATGAATCTTTTCCAGATGAACAACTCTTGAATCTTAGTATCCAACGTGTTCCTTGGTATGCTGATTTTGTAAATTTTCTTGCATGTGGTATATTACCTCCTGATCTTAGCTTTCAGCAAAGGAAAAAGTTTTATGTAGATGTCAAGCATTATTATTGGGATGAACCACTCCTTTTCAAGCAATGTGCAGATGGTATGATCTGGAGATGTGTTTCACAAGATGATGTCCATGCTATCTTGGATCATTGCCATTCTCTTTCCTGTGGAGGGCACATGAGCACCTCCAAGACAACTGCTAAAATATTGCAAGCTGGGTTCTATTGGCCAAATATTTTTAAGGATTTACGTAAGTATGTTCTAACTTGTGATGCTTGCCAAAGAACAGGTAACATTGGTAAGAGACAAGAAATGCCATTAAATACCATTTTAGAAGTTGAATTGTTCGATGTGTAGGGTGTTGATTTTATGGGTCCCTTTCCCTCTTCTTTTGGAAATCAGTTCATATTAGTGGCAGTTGACTATGTGTCAAAATGGGTGAAAGCCATTGCTTCACCCCATTCTGATGCTAAGACTGTTATTAAACTTTTCAAGAAAATAATATTTCCAAGGTTTGGGGTCCCAAAATGTGTTATAAGTGATGGAGGGTCTCATTTTATTGAGAAAACTTTTCAGACCCTTCTAAAGAAATATGGAGTTAAGCATAAGGTTGCTACACCTTATCACCCACAAACTAGTGGACAAGTTGAGGTATCCAATCGGGAAATTAAAAATATTCTTCAAAAAGTGGTGAATACACCACGTAAGGATTGGTCTATTAAGTTAGATGATTCCTTATGGGCGTATCGAACCGCATACAAAACTCCCATTGGAACCACACCTTTTAAGCTAGTATATGGGAAGCCCTGTCATTTAAATATTGAGCTAGAATATAAATCTTTTTGGGCTGTTAAAACTCTTAACTTTGATCATAAGGCTGCAGGTGAACAAAGATTGTTGGAATTAAATGAGCTTGAAGAACTCCGTCTAGATGCATACGAAAATGCCAGAATTTATAAAGAAAAAACCAAACAATGGCATGATCGTCACATCCAACGGAGAACGTTTAATCCAGGTGATATGGTTTTACTGTTTAATTCCAGACTGAAGCTTTTTCCAAGTAAACTGAGATCCCGATGGTCGGGACCATTCAAGGTGACAAAAGTCTTCCCCTTTGGAGCTGTCGAACTATGGAGTGAGAAATCTGGTACATTTAGGGTAAGTGGACAGAGGGTAAAGCACTATCTGACAGGTCAACCAATACAACAAGCAAGTGACTTGGACTTGTTTGATGCTCCTGATGAGTAAATCCAAACGGTGAGAAGTCTGGCTGAAGACTTAAAACTTAGCACTGATAGGGAGGTAACCCTATAAAAAGTTGTTGTTTTATTTATTTTAAGCTTTTATTCTATATAAAAAAAACCAACTATGTCAGATGCTGGTTTGGGGTTATTACAGGTAAGTTTTCTTATCCTTTTATCATCCATTTTAACATTGAGGACAATGTCAAATTCTGGTTTGGGGTGGTAGGTAAGAAAACTTAACTGTTTTGTTTACGTTGTGTGATTGTTATTTTATTTTGCATGTGTGTTTTCCTTGTTTGTAATCTTGTAATTTACCATTATTGCATGATAAAGTTACTTTGAACACAAGGCTAAAGTATCTAAGGACCCCAAAATTTTGAGTAAAATTTTCAAAATTTGATTGTTTAAATGCCAAATAAATGCTTAAATGAACCTTATGTGATTAAAATTTTCCTTGAAAAGACTTTCCATGGTTAGACTTGAGCCAAAATGGGTTATTTATCAAACAAATTTTCAAAACCCATATTTTCTTGATTGAGTGAATCTCATAGTCATTAATATTCTAGAACTTGTTTTTCAACCGATTCAAAATGGTTTTTAATTATATGTCTTAGGATGATATAGGCACAATTAGGTCTTATTCTTAAACCTCAGAATTTTGTATAATTTGACCCCTAGTTGCCCCTTTTGAGCCTAAAAGCGAAAAATTTTCCTTGAAACCTTTCACTGAATGATATTCTCTAAATGGTAAAAAAGTTGGAAATTTAGTGGAGCAAAGAAATAAAAAAGGACTTAAGAAAAATATGGTATTGAATGCAAAGAAAAGCAAGAAAAAGAAAAAGAAAATCAAAAGGATGATATTGAATGAATTCCAAAAAAGTCCATAAAAGTTCAAAAAATTTGCTCTGTTAAATTTATAATGGTGATTTGAATCATTCATGAATATTAAAGCCCTTTTGTATTCCATTTTTCTTGAAATTCCTACCTTGACAATACAACCCAAGGCCACATTACAACCTTTGAAAGACCTTTAGACTTTGACATATTTTCTATCTAAACTGTGGAGTTTCTGGTTTATTAACAAGCTTATGGTAATGTTTTTTGACTATGATGATTTGAGAGATACACAAACCTTGAAACACTTGAGTGAAAATTGTGAGAAGAGTATCTCAAGTCTTGACATTGAAAATTGATTCACATAAGAAAAATAAAATTGGCATTTGAATAAATGAGTTTCTCTGTTTTGGATTCCTTAGTTTATTAAGTTTAATGTTTTCTGTATTTTATCTTGTGAATATGGTGATTGCTTGAGGACAAGCAATGTTTTGGTTTGGGGTATTTTGATAAGCGCTTTATAACACAATAAAATAGATCTAGTTTGCTTAGGATTTTAATCATTATGCACTGTATTTCCTTTATTTATTGAGATTTTTGCTTTCTTTCCACTCTAGTCTACTTGGGTATGTTATTTTGCAGAAATTAAGGTAATAAAGGGTCAAAAACAAGAGAAAAACGACAATAAAATGATAATGAAACAAGAAGAAGAAGCCCAAAGTAGAAAGAACTCTCTTTTTATGCTGAATTCCGACTCAAAAAGCATAAATCTGACTCAGAAGCAATGAAATCCGACTCAAAATAGGCCAAATCCGAGTGGGATAGCTCAGAAATGACCAAATCCGAGTGGAATACTGCACTACTAGAGGAAAATCCGAGTGAAATGTTCCCTGTCAAAGCCATTTCGAGTGATAAATGGCTGACTCGAGTGAAGGATCAATGCTAAAAAGGAATAAGTCTCGGTTTTAGGAAAATCTGATTGGAAGCTGTCCGAATGCAACAATTCCGAGTAAAAAAGGAACTGAGCTATTAATAAATACTACCCAAAGGTATTTTCCGAGTGAAAGGATTGCTGATTGAAGTGAATCCGAGTGGGAATTTGCTGATTGAAGTAAATCCGAGTGAAGAATGCTGACTGAAGCAGGTCTGACCAAAGAACAAGTGCTTTTCTGGGCAAAAAGCTGAATCCGAGTGAATTGATTCCGAGCAGAAGGAATGCCATTGAATGAATAAATGCTGACTAAGGAGAATCCGAGTGATTTCATTCGGAGAATAAGGCATTTCCGAATGGTGTCTTAATCGGACAAGGTGAAATCCGACCAGGAGTGAATCACACTCGGACTGACTTTTAAGTTTCGCATTAAAACCGAGTGAAAAGTCTCCAAGGAAGACATCCGAGTAAGCTAAGGCAGAAAGCTGCACTTCCGAGCAAAACAAGGCTCGGACATAAACTTCTACCAGCTAGCTTCCAGAGTCCTTCAAGTGCAAGTTCTGAGTGAAAAATAAGAAGGCACTTCCGAGTGAATTCCAAAGCAAAGCTTTAATTGAGTTGTTCAAATTCAAAGACAGCCGAGTGAAAATGATTAGGAACCGATTGAATCTGAGCTGAGTGAGTCTTCAATCTGTTCCGAATGAACTCCATGAACCTGAGCCGAGTGAATGGTTTCAGTCGGTTCCAAGTCCTTCTGCAGTCAATTCCGACTGAATGGAAGTTGCTCTTCAATCAATCTTCACTCGTCCTGTCATCCAGCAAACACCGACCCCCCAACAACACTGACTGGCTTTCACTCGGATCTGTGTCCAAAGTCACCTTTCACTCGGTCTTTTGCTCAAAAAGCCTTTTTTTTCCACTCGGATTCTAGAGAGAAAACCAACCCAATTCTCCACAATGCAACCCCAGATCACTACCTCCATCAACACCGACTCCTTCCATCTCTTCACAGGCCCAACACCGGCCACAATCAACAACACTCCTCTCCACACTGTCCCCTCTCTTTTCAAAACTGACCTACACTCCACAACTCCAAACAACGGATCACTCTACACCGTCCTCAAGCCACAACACCGTCCCATTCCCTATCCGCTGTCCCTTTCTTCTTCTAATCCATAACACACACCATCCTCTCCTTTCCATCCACAACACCGCCCAGACAACCCACTCAACACAACACCGCCCAGACTCCTCTCCAACCAACACCGCCCAGACTCCTCTCCAACCAACACCGTCCAGCAATACTCTCCACACCGTACAGATCTCCATCCAACAGCAACTCCTCTCCGCGCTGTCCAATTTGCACCCACACCGTCCAGCACTCAGCAAACCATCCTCCAGCAAGATTTCACTCGGATTTGTGGGAAAATAACATTTTTTCACTTTGAATTTCATCATTCTGCACCAATCTTCACTAAAATCCAAGCACCGAATTATTGGAAATATTAAAATATGTAAATTGGAAACAAATTGGCACAGCTGGAACTCACATGCACCGAAAGTTTCTTCCACTTACAAATTGAACGCGTTTTCATAGCTAGAATCCTCCATCCATTTACCTATAAAAGCAGCAGCAACCCATCAGCAAAAACTTAATCTCTTTCCATCAATTACCATCAGCTCTGTTCCAATTCCTCCTTCCTTTCTCTTTGTTTTTTCGTTTTTCTTTTCTTTCTTTTCTTTCTGTTTATTTCTCTTATTTTCTTTCTCTGTCCCGTTCCCATTTTTTCTTTACTTTCTTTTTCTTTATTTTATTTTAAGAGTGTGAGGGCTGTAAAAGTGAGAATTTAAATTTGTAATTGATGGAGAATATTGCAACAAGGAATTACAGTGGTAAATTATTCTGAGCTTTTGGAGAAACCCGTAAGTCTTTATTTTTACCATGTCTTGTATGTTTTATTTTTCCATTATTTATATGAATTTGAATTATTTCATGAGTAGCTAAATTAATTATCTTGGGATAAAGGGGGTATGATAATATTTTATTGTTAATATTATTTTGACTTGGAATTAAATAAATTTCTTTTTTCCATTTAGTTCAATTATGCTTAATGCTTTTAGTAATTCCTAACAAGAACCTAAATGATAAAACTGTATACTTGCGGGTATATTAGTAAATTTAGGTAATAAATAGAATCGAGAGATTTATTTTTACCGGAAAGCTTTGAACTAAACCTAAGATTTTTGAGATGCTTTTTGTGACCTCGGTAAAACCGTGAAAGTAATCAAAATTATTTTGAGGAAATAAAAGGGATTTTCATAAAACGATAATGGGCCTTTCTGAGGATTAAGCAGCGCTTTCTATAGGTTAGGTACATTAATAGGATTCCGAGAGGAACATATTAATTAGCTTTTGGAAAATTCGCCTTGGAAAACTTAATTCGATTCTTATTTATGAAAAGTTAAAATTCATTAACATAAAATAGAGTCTTAATCCCCCGAAATCCCAAGATATTTTCAACTCTGATTTTTAAGTGTCAAGTAAATTTTATTTTTATATTTATTTGTATCCTGTGCAATTTTAATTTGTGCTTTATTTTATAAAAATCTTAAAAATCAATTGTGTGGATAATTAAATTTTAATATGCCGGTACTTTGAACACAGTCCCTGTGGAGAACGATAATCTTTTATATTACGCGACATAACCCGTGCGCTTGCGGGCCCTGTCAACTGCTAGGAAAATAAAGTTTGAGCGTAAGAAGTCTACTTCTCTAGTCAAAGCTGTGCCCCTTCAAGATGCCTCATCTATAGCTATGGATTCAATACCAAATCCCTTGGTTACTGTTGTACCCACCGAGTCATTAGACTCTGATGATCAAAGGCTTGTCAGGCATTTGATGAAGCTGAAGGCTCTACCTCTTTTTTCTCTTAAGATCACCTAGACCGAGTCTGAAATATTGCCAACCAGGAAGCAGATGATTCATTTTATCAAGAAACATTACTCAGTGTATCCATCTGCTAACACCTAGAATTGGTCTGTTGAAGATTAGGTTGATTGGTATAATGCCTTGCACAAGTTGTACATGAAAGAGAAGGAAGAAGAAAAGAAAGAGAAGGAAATGGAACAGAAGGAAAATAAACAAAAGGAAAAGGAAAAGAAGGAACAAGAAAAGAAGGAGAAGGAAGAGAAAAAGGAGGTAAACAAACATTAGAACCCTCTACCCCTATACCTCAACATGTTATCCTATTCGTTCTTACCCCAAACCTTGCACCAAACTAAACAACCCCATGCCCCTCACCCTGATTACCCCTAGACTAGAATACCTCATCCACACCAGACCAGTGTTAGATCAAAATGAGCTAGGATACCTAGACCCTTCTAACCAAGCTTTCCTGAAGTCTCCTAGTTATGACTCACACAAGGTTCAAATCTTCACCAACCCTCGCTTTCCACCTCCCTTTCCCTTGGAAGAAGTTTTGATGAACACCTTTCTAACTACAGCTTCAGACCATGCCCTGATGTATGCCTTTCACCAAGAGCAACAAAAGATTACATATGATATGCAACAAAGTTGTTTTCATTATGATCTCCACCTCTGTTTGATCCTACCAAGCAAGAAGATTTTGCTTGCTCCCAACAGACTTTGCCCTCTGGTTTAGATATGTAAAAAAAGTAGACAGAAAAGGCTAGTGCCACCAAAGTCTCACTCCTTTAAGCTCCCTTGGAATGAGCCTAGACCTAAGGAGTTGTCTAAGGCATCTTTAAAAAGTATACAGACTGCCCTTGAACCTAATGAAGACCATGCTTGAGTCGTATGGAATCACAACTTGTGGTTTATTAGAAATGAAGGCAGGTGTAACATCCCAAATTTTAGAAAAATAAATTATTAGTGTGAAATTATTAATTATTTGATGCCCAAAACGCATAGGAAAATTAATTATATAGTGATTGTGACTTACCGGTAAATTAAGATATACTGAAACCGGACAATTTAATTGATGGTGTAAGACCTACTAAGTCAAATTGGATATTTAATGGGTCTAGAATAATAAGGTATTTATTATGGTTACAGTGATATGTTCAAAATAATTTTTGGTGTTGAGATGTATTTATTCGTACACGACGTATGTTGATAAATGGCAAAATTACGAACAAAATAGAAATTAAGAAAAATGTAAATTCCATACCTTTCTCTCTCAAATTACTGTGACATTCTCTCTCTCTTTCTCTCTCCCCCCTTTATGCTTTTGTCCATTGGACAAGGGGAATTATGGACCAAGGGAAAAAGTAAAAAGAGGCAATGCATTACCCATTGGACAATTTTTTCAAATTTCTCTCCTTTCCTCGTCTAATTTTTGTTGGCTTCTTCATTATCCCTCAACACTTTATTTTTTTCCTTCTTCATCATTCTCTCTAGCCCAAAACCATGACACACCCCTCCATTTCCATTTTCTTGCAAAATTGGTACCTAAGCTTGGATTTGTGAAGCTCATGTTAGACATTGGGGGCCAAGCTTGACTCATCATCTTTTCTTCTCCCCTCATTTTTGTTTTTCACATTGCCTTGGAGTTAGAGGTATGCGTTCTCAGAAAATATTGATTTTCTTGGTAGTTTTAAGGTTATTAAGGCTTGATAATGGAGGATTAAGTGTTATTGTGATGAGAAAATACATATGGAACCCAAACCCTAGGCTAGATTACCATTGGAAATTATTGTTATTGTGTTGATAGTTTGAATAAGATATTGATAGCTTGAGGATGCTTGAAATGGTTTAAGTGATTGATTGAAATTGAAGATTAGTAGGTTAAGTAAGATTTGTGGAATTGGGGCTTTTGGAAAAGCTTGTGAAATTTAGAATTTAATTGCCATGGGACTATTTTTGTATGTAGAAATGTATTTTTAAATGAGTAATGATGAATGTTGGTGTTGAAAAATTAAGAGGCCAAAAAAGAATGTTAGTGTTATAAGTGTTGGAATTGATGGTAATGTATTTTAGGAGTAATGGTATGAATAAGATTGATATAAGGTGTTTGAGACATTGAGAACCCACTAAGGGTGTTGGGTGAGAAGTTAGAAGTGTGTTGGTAACTTAGGTGTTGTGTTATAGCCCTTTAAAAATAATGAATTTTGGTTTATGGGAAGGAATTCCTAAAACCTAATAAAATAAGGAAATAAAGCTTATAAACAATTACAACATGATGAGAATCATGTACATATATTTATTTGTATAACAAAATTTAAATAATGTTGAATGAATAATTGATGTGGTCCTAAAATTATTTAATGTAGGGTTTGATAACTCTAGTGAGGTGGGACTATCTAACCCAGAGGAATACTTCTCTTGAGGTAGGAGAGAAGTATATTTTCTAAATGCATGATCAATTATGTGTTGATAATGTATATATATTTGCATGTTTTTTTCCTTGAATGGATATATTACCTCTTATGTGCGATATAAATTGAGATTGACTTATATTGGTGATTGGATGTTGGATTGGCACATTTGATGAGGATATAAATTTGGAGTTGACATGTTCTTTGATTTCCATGTGTGGATTGATGTTGATATGAATCCTTGGCTAGTATAATCTCGAACAATGAGAGTGGTATGCCTTAGAGAATGTTATATATGGTTGTGCACCACTGACTATAAAGTTAAGTGCAAATTATACCCCTAAGTGAGAGGGTGGGGAATTCTTGTGAAGCCGAGGCTAGTGTATGCATTATTACAACATAGCATTTTATATGTGGTTACGATCACATGACGAATTGAAACAATAAAGGTCTTGTGGGATCTTGTGAAAATGGATCCTTGTGTGGGGGACAAATATTTGAATGATTATATGTGGTTGCGATCACTTGACATATTGAAATGATAAAGGTCTTGCGGGATCTTATGAAAAATTGGGCCCTTACGTGGGGGATAAATATTTGGATATCTATATGTGCTTGCGATCACTTGATATATAGAAACAATAGAGGTCTTACGAGATCTTGTGTAAAGCACCCTTGCGGGGGACGAAATGCTTAAGTAACTATGTGTGGTTGCAATTATTTGATAAAACATATGCCCATGTGTTATGAGTAAATATTTCAAATCGGATCCGTTGCATATGCATTTTATGGTATGACATATGCATTAGCCATAGGGACATGGAATTTGAGTTAGAGAAGATCAAGAAAGATGACACCCTATTGGGAGTGCTAATTGAGAAATAAAACCCACTTTTGGTCACTAACAAATTGTGTATTATTATTGGTGTGATCTCTTTATGTTGCTTATGGATTGTGACAATAAGTGTGGTAATTTGTGATTTGGTGACTTGGTTCTACTTGGTAATGTCCTGGTTGATGGACTTTTTATGTATGAATATGTATGCTCAATGGGACTTGATAAGATATGTAACAATATTATTTGATTGAACTCCCTTGATATGAGGATATATTGAATTGTATTCATATATTTATATTATCAAAATTTAATTGATTATTCATCATTAAGAAAGTATACTTATTTTCCATGTTATCTACTTTTTAGCTTTTGTGTTGTAGGGCATGACCATGGAGTAAAGCTCTTCAAAGAGATGAGGTATAGTGTAAAGGAAGAATTAGTATAGATGCCTTGGCCAACATGTTTTTGGATTAATAGATTTTGTACATTCCTTTTTGGAAATGTTTGTATATGGCATTATTTTGTATAGCCGTGTATAGTTTAATGCTTTATGGGTATGATGATGTTTGGATATTGAATACTTGACATTCTAGAGTGGTAATTTACATTAGGATCATTTGAATTGAGCTTGTGATCATTTTGTATCACTAAGTAATGTATGATGATGCTTGACAATGAATTTGATAGCTACTATGATGGTGTTGATGCTTATGTTAAAGGACAATTCATGGTGGGATAAAATATAAGCCTTGTTAAGTTGAGACTCAATGTTGATGCATGTTTTAGTCATGTTTGATGCTTGATTTGGTGAATGAATTTGATGTAGAAAAGGTTTTGATATGTTTGTGATGTTCCTTATATGTTTTGTGCCCTATCATGAGTGTGTCTTGATGAAAATGAGTTCTAAAAATCCTAGGCATGGCATAATTTAAGGTTTCCAAGGCATGTTTCACCAAAAATTTAGAAAAGAAGGATTAAGGGGTGATCCACGGCAAGTGGAAAATTCCCATGGCCAGTGGATCTCCCTGTCCTCAAAAGCTTGTGAAATTTGGCATGGAAACAAAGCCATCCACAACTAGTGGATTGCAACCACAACCAATGGAAGGTTCTGCCTTGAAGTGGATTTTTCTTACAAAATTGGGCATGGAAACTGATCCAACCACGGTCAGTGGATTGCAACCACTGCTAGTGGAAGGATCTAACTTGAAATGGGTTTTCTAGCACTATAGCGGTGACAACCATGGCCAACGGAATGCAACCGCGGCCAGTGGAATGCAACCACTACTAGTGGAATGCTCAAATGTTGGATTTTCATACTTTTGTGCTCTTTTGGGTTAGGATTTGCACATCTTTGCTTCATGGCATGTTTATGCAATTGAGTGTTTATGTTTTTATTAAGCTTTGATATCCAACTTGGGTATTCTTGGACTTCTTCTTATACTCACTCGTACTTTCGAATTAACTTACATGTTCCACAAACCCTTGAATAGGGAATATGAAATTGATTATCCAAAGAGGACATTTGTTTTAAACCATATACCTTCTCATATCAACATATATGGGATAGGTCTTTAAAAAGGTCTGGGGTTAATTGTTGAAGTTATATTTTATGGTGTTATTCTTCCAATGATTTTTTTTAAATCGTGAAAATTTACCCTAGTTTCCATTATCTAAATGTTAATATCCTTACCTTTATTTACCAGATTAAGGGCGCCACAACAGGTATTCCAACTCTAAGGATGACAATTTCTCTTTAGGTTTCTTTTGGGATGTTCATGGCTGAGTGTTCAGAGAGAATGTCTTTTCATACCCAGACCTTGGAGCCCTTATCCCTCATTCTTCTTGCTCTCTTTTTGTCATTTTCTTTTCTACCCCTCATTTCTTTGTGCTAAATGTGGAAGTCTAATTATTGTTTCTTAACATTCTTCAGACCTCATTCTTCATAGCTCATCCAACAGTCCCAGATAACTCTATGATATCCCCTTCTTTTGTTGATATCAAAAGAGGGAGAAAAGTGTAAGTCTTTTATGGGGAGAAGAGTTTAAGCTTGTAATTTTTTTTATTTGAGTCTTGTAATCTTTTTATATATTTTTAATAAAAAAGACTATTCTGGCTCATATATATATATATATATATAATTCTGAAGACTATATGTTCTAATCATTATAAGTTTTTATTCTTTGATATATGTTGTATATATGAATCAGATGATCATAATTTTGTTCTCTAGGCTATGCTATGATCATTCTTGTAAGCATGTATGCTAAGAGTATGCTTTGATCCTTATAATCCAAGTGAATATGCATGCTTTGATCCTTATGATTGCATGAATATCTATGTTTTTTTAAAAATAGTCTTTATATGCTCTGATTACATAGCTGTTTTGACCATTAAAGTTTGTATTACATATATGCTCTGGCTATTGCTTAAATCATCAGTTGTATGAGCTCTGATCTTTTGAGTCTACTCATTATCAATACATGCATGTCTTCATTCTTTGATTTCATTCAAGTACTTTGATAGTGCTCTAATACTATGACATCATGTAAAGCCAGATGATTTGTTGATCTCTCTCAAGAATGTTTTTCTGCTTATAACAGACTCTATTCAATAAAAGACTTGATGTTTGCTATCAATAAATGGGGGGAGATTATAAGAACCAAGTCTGTTTTGCAAAGGACTTTGAAGTTTTTGCTTATTATTTGTAGACCCCAAGATTTATTAATAACACACATCAAGGCATTTAATTAAATAAAATTTTCTTATGTGTTAGCTAAGCTTTGTAATTGAGTGTTTAATATTTCAAGTCTGTGATGCATACATTATAAATGAAAAGGGGAGTCGATCACTTAAAATTTTGCCTTAAGATATGCAAAATATTTCACACCAAGTCTGTGTGGGACTAAAACAGTTCTCATCTAAGTTTGTCCCAAGATAAGTCTAATTCGAATGTGCTCTTCTAGACTTTGGACTGCTGAGTCATGCCCCTTATATCTATTACCTCCCAGACTCAACATGCACATTTCTTCAAGACCTCGTACTTTAGACTCTTAAAGTATAAAGACGTTACTCTGAATTTGCATCAGTTAACACAAGGATATTTTTGAAGATGCCCAGAGCTAGATCATTTTCAAGCTAGACTATTCTTACTATTGAAAAAAGAAAAGAAGACAAGTTGGTTCAAGAACCAATGCTCACATGGAGAAGAAACCAAGGAAGCTACTTTGCATAAATCAAAAACTTGACGAAGATCTGTACTTGCGTCAGAAATTATCAAAAAGTCAATCATGCTTGTTTCTATACAAATTCATAATAGAAGAAAGACTACAAAAGGACTTTTGTTTTGAAACACTTAAGGTACTTTATTTTAGTGTAACTTCTCAAGATCCTCGATTTAGACCTTTTATCTTCTTCTCATTTAGAGTCTGCTACTTCAAATGGATACGTCTCTTTAATGAATCATCAATGGCTATCTCTATTGGCCTATAAATATGAAGAGACTCTCAGAAGAAGTGAAGAACACATGCATGAAAGCATCAATCTGAAATTACAAGCAATTCAAAGCTTTCTTTTGAAAAGCAAAGACTTTCTTTGTATCTTTACTTCTTGCAGCCTTAGTCTTTAATTTTCTACTTGGTGTATCTGTTCTTTAAGATTCATTATCTTGTACACTAAGTTATAAAAAACACAAACATATTCTTAAATCACAGCCCGTGTCAAAGTCTGGTGCGTTACTAGTCTTAGTTTCTGTAGGACACACTGTTTGTCCTTAAAAGAATTTTGAAAGAATACTTGGGTTTAAGCCAGAAGTGGCTGAAGTCAAAAATACTTGAGGCATCGACTGTGCTGTGTTATATAAAAAGATGTTTTTACATAGTGAAAATCCTTCAAGTCTAAAGGTACTTGACGTAGTTTCTATGGCAAAAGTGAACCGGTATAAATCTACTATGCAATCTCTTTTCCCTTTATCTCTTAAAGTATAATTCAAAGTCTGCTACCTTTCTTTTTTGAAAAAGTTTAAATTTTGCAAAAAGAGTCTCAGTCTTATTCAACTCCCTTCTAAGTTTGACTTTGAACCATCAGATCTCTTTGAAACCATATCAGAGCCCAATGAGCGGTGCAAGTGAAAATAATTATCCCTGATGAGTGGTGAGGATTGGACCTCATATGAGGCTATACTGGACCCTAATGAGTGGCACCCCAATCTTTGAAGAGATTGGCTACTTGGCCCCAATGAGAGGCTAGGATTAGTTCTCTTTCAAGACTATACCAGACCTTAACGAGTAGTGAAAGTGGAAACAAACCCCAATGAATATATGAATGGTACCCTTAAAGTATAAGCAAATGAAGATGTGAGCGTGTAATGCTTGTTGTCTTAAATCGCAAAAATTGATTTTTGAAAATAAAGAAATTAGTGCATAAGTGATCTTGAAGTATTTTCTATTTTTGGGTAGTATCTAATATTTTCATTATTATTTTATAAGCATAAAATTTTGATGGTCAAGTGATTTCGGCTTTGGAACTTTTTAAATTGAAGATATAAAATTTATCCCTTAAAGCTTATATTTTTGTAAAGGTATATTTTTATATTTAAGAAGTTTTAAGAAAATAATGACTTAAGTTATTTGTGAATTACTCTTAATGATCTTGTGTTTTATGAAAAGAGCTTGTGGATGAGTTAGGAAAGTGAAGAAGTTTTGATATGTTCTCTTAGGGACAACAAGCCATTTACGAGAGGACCTTACCCAATGACTAGGTGTAATAAGAAAGACTGAGAAAAAGATATCGAAATTCATGCATCATTTTCATAGTTGTTGAGATGTGTGGAAATTGTGGCCAGTTGCATTATAGTGAGGCGTACACTGGTGAACCAAGCGTTATGGTTCCAAGATAAGGAGCCTTGGGGGTAACCTCAGGTTCAGATGTCTAAGTGACCCGGTGTGACACCTTCGATTAACTAGGACAAATTCCCTCACCAAAATGTCCTACTTAACTAAGGAGTCACTAGTGGTTTAGAAAAACAGAAAGTTTTTTTTTGTTCGGTGATCATTAGCACATAGTTCAAAATAAACATAATAGTAACATAGATCAATTCTTTAGAACCATAGTGTACTCAAAAGATACAGGGCTCCCAGGCTCCCAATAGAACAACTACATTACAACATAAACTTATAACTAAGGCATCAAAACCTAGAACAATCTTGATGTCAAAAGGCAAGTCCTAGTACTCTACATCCATAGTTCGATGCCCACTACTATAGATATTCTAGGTCCTGCCTGTGTTCGCCTTGTCCTTCAGCTGGTGATCACAAGAGAAGGAAAACAAACACACAACACTAGAGGGGTGAGTAAAAACTCTCAACCCACGAGATTTCCATGCAAAGGTAGCCATAATCATTATACAAATATACATATATTAGACAAATAGAAAGATTTCATACAACACTTACTAACATGACTACATAGTAATCAAAGATGTGCTATCAATCACAAAGACAATACAAGGCACAGAGTTAGTCACACAACTATGGAATGCTATGCATGTGTTAGGTTCATTTTGACTTATCTTGATTAAGTACCAATATGCAATGGGGCCCAACTCCTCCTCATCACTCTCATAGGTATCAACATAAACTGTGCACATAAATTCATTCGCATACTCCTGCCCAACTAGAGGGATCAGAGCTCGTCACATTCTGGTAATCACATAGGGTAAGGTAGCTCTCGTCCTATCATTAATAATAGATCCAATCATAACTCAACAAAACTAGCACTACACGGTCCTAGAAATACTCGCTCTGAGTCAAAGTATACTGGGTTTGCTACGGACTATCCGGTCTCGAGCGCGACTCTGAACTATTGGACGACCGCCCCAGTAATACTCCCAATACCCTACTTAAGGTTAGAACGTCGTTGTTCTCTAGTGTACCCATCACTGTATGCTCTAGGGGTTAACTCAATCATCCACCGTCCGTCCTTATTCATCATATGCAATATGTAATCTACTCGTTAAGTTGTCTCATAATAGTGCCCAAGTGTTAGATGGAACCTTCCTGTCCGATGTCCTTATCCTTAAAGCGGCTTAAGCCAATTGTCATGATCTTTTTAACAAATAAAATTTTGTGTGCCAAAGCCTCAGATACTACCTAAAAATTCTTCTTAGGAGTATTGAGGTTGGGCCTTGACTAAAAATAAGCCTCTTTAAGCAAAGATTTCCAAAGGTTTTGGGCGTCTAAATATTTCTAAGTTTTCTTAAAAATATCATGAAAATATTTATTTATTTAATTTAATAATATTATTTTTGAAATAAATTTCTAACTTCGTTCTTTTTAATACTACTCCTTGAAATATGTTTGAATTAAAAATCTTAGTTTTTCTTCAAAGAAAATGTATGTGAAGTCTCAAATGCTTTTTACGACATCTCAAGCCATTAAACAGTATTGTTCCGTCGTATTGGCTTACGATGAAACTTAACTTGTTGGCCTTTAATTCCCAAAATTTATAAAAGTGTCTAGTTATGATACCAAAGAGTCCATCTAAACTTTAAAAAAATAGTTTCTTTGAAAATTCAGAAAGTCACATAAAATTTTCTATTTTCTTTCGGTTTGTTGAAAACTTCATTTTTGTTGTATTTCTTCTAGAAAACTCCGAATCGAGTAATTCCAAAGCCAAAAGTGTTTAAATTTTTAAATATTAATTAAATAAAATAAAATAGGCTCTAATTTTATCTAGAAATTAGACTTGCATGAAGTTTTTTAAATCACTAAATTTTCATTGTTTTATCCTTTATAAATTTGCGTTTAAGGACAAGTATCACGTAAGGACATTTCCAACCAATTTCACTCATTTGGGTAATTCTAATACTTACAAAATTCATGTCACACATCCAAAAAATTCACATCCAAAATAGTTTGCCCAATTTCACATTTTTCACCCACGTAAATACGTTTTAACCATTTATGACCACTTGTTCACGCCTACACTCGAGACTTCTTTTAATCTGTTTTCAAACAAAACCTTATACATATTTATATCATTAATTTTTATAGTCATAAAACATGCTCAAAACAGCAGCTACACCATATCACTCAATAGTCATATTTATCACGCATTTAAAAGTAAATTTTTACTAACTTACACATGTAAAACAATTATCATAAAAATAGACATTTAGTCACCTTTTCTCATAAAATTCCAGAATTTAATATCCATGCTTAGAATTTCATATCACCATAAAAATTTAAGATCTGACCATGCATACCCTCCATAATCACTACATTACCAAAGACCAAGGTTTTCATGTTAGAAATTAAAATTTAGGCTATTACCACCAAGAACAAATGTTCAACAGCAACAACACCCATCAAATATATCATTCAAAAAACAGATTTTTAGCATAATATTCTGCCCAAATTTAAGAGAAATAGAGGCACATCATACGACTAATAAATCATGAAGGAAAAAATCAAGTTTTTAGTTATTTCATCAACATGCATGTAACTATTTGTGAGACACCAAATTTATCCAGCTTTAGAAACAATCTTAGCCCATGGAAAATTCATATTTTAATGCCTAAAAACTTGCATAAAAATAAAGGAAAACAGGTCATACTATTCGACCATAAGAAGAGCAAAATTAATCAAGTGTTTGATAGTATAATCATCATACATGCCCCTCCAAAGAACCTTATTTTCTACAACACTAAAACAATTAGAAAGATATCATTTTTATAACTTAGAACTCAACAAAATCAATAGAGAAACTAGGACATGGTTCAGCCATGGTGGTTCCCAAAAATAAAAGTTATTTTTAACAAATTCTTTAACAATGAAGGCTAAAAAAAATCAAGTTTGGGAGTAGTACCAAGGTATGAGTCTTAGGGTGACTCATACTAGCCTATGCATATGAAAATCATAGAGCAAAAGAGAGAGCACTCCCCCTACCTCAATGGTGTTTTCGGCCTTAGAGAGGAAGATGCAAGGACCAAGCTTTTTGCTTCAAGATCATCATAAGTGCAACACCAAAGAGTAAGGCAAATGGAGCCTTTTTGATTGATTAGGGACATGAGATGAAAAGGAATATGCAAGGAGTTGTTTCTATTTTGAAATAACTAGAGGAAATGAAAAAGTTTTAAGAGAAGGAAATTTTTTGCAAAGACAGCCTAGGAAGCAAGCATGAGTTCTCGGTAAGCATTTAGGAGAAAATAAGAGTGCAAAGCAAGAAACTTGTTCACCAAGTCCTTTTGAAGCAAGATGGATTTCAGAGCAAGATTTAATAAGAATAGAATATATGTCTCTAGGTGGTATAAGCTAATTGGATCAAAATTACATGTGGGGGCTGGTGTGGCATAATTTGGAGCAACAACTTATAGAGCAAGTTCGAAAGGGTTACGGTAGGAAGAAAAACACAAAATATAAAAATTATAGATATATGTATCCTCTTTAAAATAAGATATGGCACATAAAAATCCAATATCGAACATGGGAAATATGCTCTGGTTACGAAAACTATTTCAGGCTGGAAAAATTAATAGAATAACAAACTTAATAAAACTTTTAGGACAAATGGGTAGGGAATTAGCTTTTGTTCCTTTCATCAAAGTTGTACAGAAATAAGTCTAGAAATTTTAAGAAAAAGAATCATCTAATTTCATGGTCATACGAATGAGAAAAGTGGAAATTACTGAAGATAGGTTGAGTTGTAACAATAAAATCGTAAGGCAGCAAAGTATTTTTAAATCTGGGACCAAACAGGAAATAATTTGGCTTTATGGTCAACATCAAAGTCATAGAGAATTTTGATATGAAAGTTTTAAGACAAGAATGACTCAATTTCATTAATAGGTGAGAAAGATATGATAAAAATACTACCAGGTTGGCAAAGCAACTTTAACAATTAATTGAATTTATTTAAATAAATTCTTTGGGGATTGAGTGACTAAAATTGGGCCTCGGGCCCTTCTCGATAATTGTAGGGTATGACAATATAGACACTCTAGAATAAGGATGACTCAAATTAAACACTTTGGGTATTTGTTTGGCCAAAATGGGTGAAACACGTACAAGGGTTAATAATTAGAATAGTATAGTCGATATACTTTTATTTAATTATTTAATTTTCCTTAACTAATTAAGAATTCTTTCTCCTAATTAAATCTTAAATAATTATTTTAGATCTTTAAATCCTTCTAAAACTACCAACACAAGCATACAGATCAAGTCGACCATAGCCCAAACATCATTTCATAGAAAACAAGCACAAAAATTGTCACACCTTGGCCCAGGGACAAATTACACAAAATGAAGTGTGTTACACATGGTGTAGCACCCGGTGTCGGATAGTTGTGGCAAGCCTGAGGATACCTTGACTCATACGATAGGTTACTATGGTCGTCTAGCGCGAGTTCGGTATGATGCCATGCTCGGGGCGTGAGGTTTCGATCCATTATGATGATGATGGGCTATGGTTCATTTACCCTTGATGTTCATAGAAGGAACTTGAAATGACTCTGGCCATACTGGTTTACCACGATCGGTGTTTCTCCCAATAGACGTACTATGGAGAGGTGATGATGATGATGAGATTGATAGGCCCCATTTGCATGCATGAAACTTAACTAAAGAATTTAATCATAATTGATCCAATTCATGCATACCATGATGATTGACTAACCCCATTTGACCTAATGACTATAAGTTTTGATGTTATTTGATGATTACATGTGGTTGAGAGTGCTCTATGATACTGATTTGGTATTCGAAAATGTGAATCTGTGTACTTATCATATTTATGATTATGGATCTACTCTGTGTACATATGTGAAATTATAGGAGATTATGATGTATTATCTGACTTAATGAATGTTACACCCTATGTGATGATTAGATTTCCATATGATCGTGTCATCTATGAGTTATAGAATGAATTGATTATGGACCGAGTCATATGATGCATTATAGGGTTGATGCAGTAAGAGGTAGTTATATTATGAATTGTGATTGTGGATTACTAAGTGATAAGTGGTGAATTTGATGTGTATATAGGGAAATGATTTCCTAAATCTCTTTGTGATATGTGAATAAGTGGGTGAGGGGAGTTGGTCAGAGATGATAGACCTCCCGATGAGAGATGGATAAGTAGGGATGAGGTCTCACCTTTACATTTTTGGTTAGGCTTGTTCATGGACCATTACATCGAAAAGGAATTCGTAACACAGTGGTCAATGGTAATCTTCCTCCTATTCCCGAGGAGATTCCAACTAAGCCTGATGTTCATCTAATTGAGCCACCACCTTGCGATAGAGATATTGGGATTATAGAGAGTACAATTCAGAGGTATGGTGAGCTCCTTGTACCCAGAGTCTTGCTTTTTTCCAGTAGATAGTGGAGGATAAGTCTCTACCTGATCCTTCTGAGTTAAGCTTCCATCTAGAGCCTGAGCCTCTTAGGGTCAAGCCTTGCACTATTTGATCTCCTACGTCGGAGTATGTTCCTATACCAGAGGAACCGATCAAGGATGAGGATCCTGAGGAAAATTCATATGAAGAGCCTAAGGAGTCCCTGATGGAAAAAGATGATAAAGAAGAAGAAGTACGGGATTCTCTGTTGATGGAGCATTTCTTATCCTGTTATGAGTGGGACGCGTATTCTGACTTTCTTCGTCATGTTTACAGCTGCTACCGATATGGTGATCTTAGGGACGGCGGAGACATCATTGAGGCAACTAGAGATCTTCTTAGGGCTGCTTCTATTTGTTTTATAAGTCAAGGCCCTAGGGCGTCTTGGCTTCGTGAGAGACCCCCTAGCCTTGCTAATGATGAGGAACCCAAGTTAGATTGATACTCGAGTTTGGTTAGGATTATCACTAGGACAGTCTGGTTATTTTTTATAATAGGTAGTTGAGTTGTATTTGTTATATGGGAGCTTGTGTGCCCTTGACTTCATTTAAGTATGTATACCTTGTTGGATTTTGTAATGAACTGATGTTATCATTTGTGACATGTAACAATCCACCATGTTTTATGTTTCATGTTTGAATTGTACAAATAAAAAACTTCCTCATTTTTATAACTTTTACATGCCACTCTTAGTCAACTGAGGCAACCAGATAAGGATTGTCTTAGTCGACCGAGAGATGTTACACTCAATCAATTAGGGTACAAGGCTAGTTGATTATGTAATTCAAAAAATATTGTATATAATGATTTTTTCATAGTTTCATCTTATAGACATTGAAATTGAGCATGCAAACAACATATTCAACAAACACATGTCATATCTAATATGCCTAGTGTAACACCCTTAGTTAACTAGGACAAATCCCTTCCACTGGATCATCCTACTTAACTAAGAGGTTACGAGCTATTGGAAAAGTGTGGAAGTTTTTTTATTGTACAAGAAATAATGGTGGATCAAGAACTTCAAGAAAAACTCTTCATACATCAAATGGTCTCAATACTAACTTACATACCTTGAATAACAGGGGCACATAGACTCCCACAAATGCAAACATAAATTCATCCTAGTCACTACTTCTTCGGGCTGGGGATCCAACCGCATCCGTTGCATGCTTTGATACTGATCTTCATTCCCATCAAGCCTGGTCTTTACCATCTAGAGTTCATATTTAAATATACATAAATAGAAACCACATAATAAGAGGTGTGAGTTTATCTCACTCCAGCCTCAAGGGTAAAACATACAGTGCATCCAATGATCAAACATATACTTTCCTTAACCATCCTATTCATAAATTTTAGTTCTTTCACAAAACACCTATTTCTTTGACCACCATTCATCATCTACTTAAACTTTGATTAGATTATTATAGATATACAAGTCCAATTTTGTATCGTTCATTAGGCTTGATAATCTCCAGTGAATCAACATACAAGGTTATCCTTATTTCTAAAGGTTTCTGGTTAATTTGGTTAACAATTATCCTATCCAATACTAGTCCATTCCTCCAGGCAGTGATTAACTATTTTCACACCACACACAGTAACTATCATAGAAAGTATGTTGTTCAATATAGGTGTAATAGCCCTAGTTTTTAGAATAAGAACCTACACTCTCAAGAATCCTTGAGTGCTCTAATGAGTTCTTTAGTGGAAGTTAAGGCTTCGTCCTGATGTAACATCCCAAATTTTAAATAAAATTAATTACTTAGAGCTAATAAATATAATAATTATAGAAAATAATTATGCGATACCCTAGGCATGTAGAAAAATTAATTGTGAACCCCTTGAGTTAATACGACGAATACAGTAATTACCGTCGTCATTTAATTGATGAACGATGTACGAGCAGAATACAAAGATAGACCCAATGGGATGGGAAACGTTAGATATTTATTGAGAATGAATATTTATGTCCCAAAGATGAACTTAAATTAATTTGAGTGTTCGTGGAATTTATCGTGAATTATTCAGGATTTATCGGCGTCGTTTAATGTCAGAAAATGACCGATTCGGGAAACGGGCCTCAATTGGGCCTCAAAAACTCACTAACCTAAAAAATAATTATTGAGTATTAGAAAACACTTAAATAAATATTTTAAACCCAAAAATAAACTTGGAACAAATTTATAGATAATTAATTAGACGAAAAAAGGGCCCTGGGCGACCGAAACGCTTCATTTTTGAACCAATACGTGATGAATTTCACCCAACTAAATGGACTGACCATGAATGCTCTAATAGGTTGTTCCCATAAGCTATTTGAGCCCATGAAGATGTATTTGCCAAAAATTTGGTCTTAGAGCCAGAAAAATTTGAATGAGGGGCACCATGGTAATTTAGCATGTGAATTAAGTGGCTTTTCTTCTTCCTCCCTCTATGCTTCACGTGACAGCCCTTCTTCTACAAAGGAAAAATGAAAATTTCACTCCATCTTCCCCCTCTCCATTTCATGACAAACTTACTCTTTTCATGGTGGGTTTTTGAGTTTCTTTGGAAGAAAAAGCTAGGTATGGCATCTTGAACCCCTAGGCTTCCTTCTTCCCTTTTCCTTTCTCCTTTCTATTGATGTTTTCTTCCTTTCCCCTCCCCCTCAAAAAACTAAAAATCCATGTTTGGCTCACCCATGGAATGTGATGAAATTTTAGGGATTTTGGAGGCCTTAATTTTAATTTGGAGAAGCTTGCTTGGTCCTTTGGTGTTGGGATTTCTCAAATCTCCATCTCCACCACTCTCTTGAATTTGAAATTTATAGTTCCATTGGAGTAAGTCATGAACCTTTGCTAAACTCTAAATTAGTAGCATAATATGTTATAAATTATGAGATTGGTGTTGGAAAATTGATGCTTTACATATGGAACCCAAAACCTAGGTTAGGATACCATTGGGAATTTATTGTTGTTGTTGTTGGATAGTTGTTTTTGTGATTTGAATTTAATGTGAATTAGTTGTTGAAATGAGATTAATTATTGTTGGAATGAATAAATTGGTTTTGGATGGTATTAGGTGCAAAACCCCAAATTAGTAGCTTACTTTAATTTAGAGTAAAAATTGTGTTATGGACTTGAAATGTCTTAAGGATGATTTTGAGGTAATTATGGGACTTTGAATGATACTCTAGAATTTATTTGATGATTTATAGAAAAGTATGGAATTAATGCTAAGCTTTAAAATTCTCGAGATGGTAAAAGTGACAAAGAGACATAGTAGGTCCAATAAGGTAATAAACTTGTTAAATGAGCTTGAAACCTCTTGTTGGATGTAGGTTAATAATTAGAGCTAGTGTTGAGTAATTATTGATTGACAAGGAATGTAAAGTGTCATGAATTAGGTGAAGGGTTATAAGGATTAGTGAGAAATAGGCATGTTACTAAGATGAATAAAGTTGTTAGAGCACTTTAGGACTTAAAATACTAATTACGAAATTATGTGAGTGCTGATAAGGGTAGTTTGAGAATTTGAATGGTTATTAGGTAAGAGAAGTTGAAAAGAAAAAATATATAGTGTAGAAGTGAATTTGATGACAAATATGGACTATTGGAGTTGAAAGAAAGATTAATGGTGTAACATCCCGATTTAAAAATTAACTACCGAATGAGATTAAGCCACTAAACTAAAAATAATTGCAAAGTATGAATTACTTATTAATTGTGATTAATTTTAACTTAAGAAGTTGATTGCTGATTGATTATGATGGGTGACACGTGAGAAGCTGCCAACTTCACGTTCTCCCATTCCACTCTCCTCATTTCTTCGGGTATATGTTCAAGAGCCCTCAACTACTGTCCATTCACTCTAATCTGCTCGAAACCTTCCTCCTCTCCTACTTCTTTTCTTCTTCGTTCTTCTTCTCCTCCGTTCCTTGTTTATGTAAACTCGTGACAGCGGTGTTGCAGAGGGTCCGAAGTTCCCCTCTGTTTGTGAAGGACAATCGTTGAAGTGGAAGAAGAACAGCTTCCTGTTCCCAAGATGATTAAAGGGTGCGACTGTGTTTGAGGGGGACTGAACGAGTGAGAGTGGTGGACGAAGCAAACAGGACAGCGGACCAATGCCAAAACAGAGGAACTTCTAGGAGTCTCTTTAGTTGGTAGGGGGTTATCTTATATCTTAAATGCATGGGTTATGGACGGGTTCCGGGTGTTAATGACTTATTGATTCTGGTGATTTAAAATGCGTTGATAGGTGTGTTTGATTGCGTAAAGGATATGTGATACCCGGATGTATGATGACTAGGAGTTGAGAATGCATGTCTAATTCCGTCCATGAAATGCATGTTAATAATCTTGAGAGTGTGGAATGATTGCATGAGGAGAATGTGTTAAAATATTGTTGATGATTACCATGTGATTTATGTGACATGCAGGTTACTATAAATCTAAATGCTGACTGCATGTAAGGAAAGATTAACTTATTGAGTTCTGATAATGTCTAATACCGATTGCATGTAATGCATGTATTGTTGAGTAAAAGGTCGTGTGGGTGAAATCTGTGTCTGTATGTTCATTCTTTGTGTGGTAAATATATATGGTGCATGAAGTGCATGAGTTAATAGTGTGGAAGTGATTTGCCGATTCTGTTCGTAATCCAATGATAATACTTTGCATGAGATGTAGTGATAAGAATGCTGAGAGCATGTAGTGTGTGACACTACCATTTGAATCGGTAATTAAATGCATGAGATGCTATTAAAGACCTTGAGTGGGACTCAAGGCAAGCCGACTGAGTGGGACTCAGGGCTGCCCGTAACACTGCCGTTGACGCTGAGAGTGTTTGTGTTACAAATGAGGGCAAACGGTTTGGTACCAGTAAAACGGCTGAGTCAGCTGGGAGCTGAATAAAAGGCTGAGAGCCTATGTTGCAATGATAAAAACTGATAATACGTGAGTCGGATCCGATTGAATGAATCTGTGTACATGTGCGATTGATGCTGACTATGACGCGATTGTATGTATATGTGTTAGTGTTATTGAGAAGAATATGTGCATATAGCCGAGTGATAAGTAGGTAGATTCCGATTGAAAGATGCCTTGTGTGTGTTCCGATTGAATGGCATAGTGTATGTCGTTGATTGTTGCTATATATATACATACATATTTACTATTGCATGATTGAGGAATAATCTGAGTCAGTATCTATCATTTAACATTTAAGATACTCACCCCTACTGTGGCTATATTTCAGTGGACATCACACGAGACGGTGAATGATGGAGGAGCTACATACCGTGTGGAGTGCTTGTGTACTGTGGAAATGTATATATATATATATATATATATATGTATATGCTGTATATAAGGTTTTGTCATAGCCTTGGCCGGCTCTTATTTTGGTCCTTTATCTAACTGTATCAGAACTGAACTCTCTCAGGTTGAGAGTGTGATTATGTGCATGTAAATATTCATATATATATATATATAATACCGTGTGTTCATCTTGTGACGTGTGTGAATGTCCAGGTGGTATACGTTGCATTCTACTAAGCATATAGAGCCCGTATAATTCTGAGTAAATAAGAGCTAAGTTAATCCTGTGTAAGGCGTGATGAGTGATTTTCTTTCGAATGAAGAGAGGTTGGGCCAACTCTGAGTGGAATATGTCCATTAAAATCACTTTTGTGGTACATTGGTCAATATGTTATGGAGCGAGAGATTTCTTAGATACAATCTTCCGATTGAAGGGTATTTTGATGTTTCCGAGTGGAAGTCAACCGAGTGAATGTTTCCCCTGATGGTTGAATTGGCAATACGACTCCGAGTAAAGCCTGTAGTGGTGAACTTATTAGAGGGGGTAAGATCTGGATGATACAGAGTAGATTTTAGTTTAATAAGTCTTCCGTATGTAGAGGAGTTAGTATGTATCCCGAGTGGCGAGGAGTTAGAGCATTTCCGAGTGAGGGAGCCTTAGTGTGAAGTAGACTACATCTCCCGAGTGATGGGTGAGGGAATCATTTCCCGAGTGGTTAACATCTGTGCCTTTCTAGAATGAAAATAGAGAGTATTGTGTAAACCTCTGAAGAAAGCATGTATGTGTAGGAGTCTTCTGAGAGAAATTAGGTTTCAACTTCGAGTGATGAGATTACTGAGAGGACTTGGGCTTAGATTCTGAGTGATCGAATTATCCGAGTGTATGCGTCGCTTCAGTGAATCAATCCTCGCTCTAGCGGGTGTAGCCGCTTATGTGTTTCCGTCCGCTGATTCTCACAGCTGTAGCCACGTCTGCTAATGTGTAATATTTTGACCCGGCCTTCTCTTTCTGAGTCAGATTTCTACTCTTCTTAACATTCAATTGCTTATTTTTCCCGTGAACACCCTATGATCTTAGGGAAAAAATTTTCGCTGTCTCGGGCTGTTGCTATCCAAACCGGGTTGTTTTATTTTGGTATCAGAGTGGACTTAAAAGGTCCAAGGCCAAGGTATGCTTACTCCCAATGAGCGGTGATGTACATTGTGACCGGTCGTCATAAATTGCTTGTAACATCTGAGGACTTTGATGCCTAATTGAGTATAATTCGTGTGGCCATGTGCCTATGAGGTGTTGTTTTGGGGGTAGAAGATTGTTCCTATCCTGGTCCGATTAGTTACATGATATTTAAGAATTGTATAATAATGTGTTATAGTTGTTGAATGTTGGGTTGAAATCCGATCGGTAGTGAGTAATTCTGTAAACTTATCCTTGAAAGGGGTGTTGATTTTAGGATAAGTCATGGCGAATCGTCATAGCATGGAAGCCATAGCCACGACATTCCAGTGTTTTGCTGACGTATTCGAGAGGCAGAGCCAGCCTCGAACTGAAGATGGCCAAGTATTGGATCGCTTCCTGAAGAGGAAGCCGAGTGAGTTTCAAGGGGGATTTAATCCTGAAGCAGCTTACAAGTGGATTCAAGATTTGGAGAGAGTTTTTGGGGGCCTTCACTGTACTGAGGCCCAGAAAGTCGAGTGCGCAGTGTACATGCTGCGGGACGAAGTAGAAAATTGGTGGAAGATCACCAAAAACCGATTGACTGACGCTGGCATCCAACTGGTCTGGGAGAATTTTAAGACGTGCTTCCTGGAGAAATATTTCCCTGACACAGTAAGGAGTCGGAAAGAACTGGAATTTATGGAACTGAAGCAGGGTTCCATGTCTGTAGAGGAATACGCTGCCAGGTTTGAAGAGTTGTGTTTGTTTTATCCGCCCTTCCAACAACCCGGAACCGAGAGCTCCAAATGCATTAAATTCGAGAGCGGAATAAGGTCAGACATTAAGAGAGCGTTCAGGCACCAGGAAATTAGAAGCTTTCCTGTATTGGTGAATAAATGCAGAATTTTTGAAGAAGATGACAAGGCCCACTCGGGCCAGAGCAGCAAGACAGACCCCTCATTGAAGCCCCAGCAATCTCGCTTTAAGAGACCAAGTAACGCTGGCAGAAGCAGACCCTTCTCCAGGTTTAGGGGTCGGAGTCAGCAGGGAGGACGCTCAGCTTATCGTATGGGAGACGACAAGTGTTTTAAGTATGGAGGAAACCATTATGCTCGGGATTGCAGCAACGATGATGAAATGGTATGCTACCATTGTAATGAGAAAGGGCACATTCGCCCTGACTGCCCTCAACTACATCAACCAAACGCCAATGTGCACCATGGAGGCTTCCGAGGGAGAGGCCGTGGAAATGGTGGCCGTAGGATTGGGGGCAGAGGCAATGGAGCTCGAGGAAACATGATGTTTGTCCCAAACAACCGGAGAAGAAATGCTGACCAACCGGCTACTGGGAGAGTTTACGCCATCAACGCCGAGGAAGCTGCACAAGTGAATGACTTGGTGCAAAGTAAGTGCTCACTCGGTAGATATACACTTAATGTAGTTTTTGATTCTGGAGCCACCCACTCCTTTATAGCTGATGATTGTGTGAGACGTTTCAGGTTGCCGACTATGTATATAGATCAGACTTTGGAGGTAGCCAATCCGACCGGCGTTAAAGTGTTGACATCAATGATGTGCAAAGATGTAACCTTTACGTTGGGCGATCGGAGATTTACCTTCGATTTAGTATGTGTGCCTTTGAAAGATCTCGACATTGTACTTGGCATGGATTGGCTTTCAGCCAACAAGGTATTGGTGGACTGTCAAAACTGAAGAGTAATTTTTCTGAGGCAGATCAATGATGACTACACGGTAGAAGGTATAGCTCAGTTATTTATGATGCTTTGTTTAACTGAGGGAGAGAGCAGAGCCCGAGTGAACGATATTTCGACTGTTTGTGAATTCCCCGAGGTGTTTCCGGAGGATGTGCCGGGTGCCCCTCCAAATAGAGAAGTCGAATTCTCTATAGACTTAATTCCTGGAGCCGAGCCGGTCTCCAGTGCACCCTATAGGATGTCCCCAACAGAATTGGCTGAGTTGAAAAAGCAAGTGGATGAGTTACTCGACAAACAGTTCATTCGACCGAGTGTATCACCATGGGGCGCACCGGTGTTACTTGTTAAGAAGAAGGACGGCAGCATGAGGTTATGTATAGACTACCGACAGCTAAACAAGCTTACGATTAAGAACCGGTACCTATTGCCCAGGATTGACGACTTAATTGACCAACTGCGTGGTGCTTTAGTCTTCTCGAAAATCAATTTACGATCGGGATACCACCAGATCCGGGTGAAGGACTCGGATATTCCTAAGACTGCCTTCAGGACCCGGTACGACCACTACAAGTATGTAGTAATGCCGTTTGGTGTAACAAACGCCCCTGCTGTATTCATGAATTACATGAACAACATCTTCCACCCATACTTAGACCGATTTGTGATCGTTTTTATTGATGATATCTTGGTCTATTCCAAGACCCCTAAGGAGCATGAGGAACACCTTCGTTCGGTACTTCAAATATTGAAGGAGAAACAGCTATTTGCAAAACTTTCGAAGTGTGATTTCTGGATGGATAAGATCCACTTTCTCGGGCATGTAATTTCCAAGGAAGGCGTCTCGGTAGATCCTTCAAAGGTAGCAGCTGTAATAGCATGGGAGAGACCCAAGTTGGTCTCAGAAATAAGAAGCTTCATGGGTCTAGCTAGCTATTATAGATGGTTTATTGAGGGTTTTTCTAAGCTTGCGTTGCCACTGACCAAGTTGACTTGGAAAAATGTCCCTTTCGTGTGGAGTTCCGAGTGTGAGAGCAGTTTCTGAGAGTTAAAGACTAAGTTGACAATCGCTCCAGTGTTGGCATTGCCAAATTTGCAAGAGAGCTTCGTGGTCTACTGTGATGCGTCGGGACTCGGCCTGGGGTGCGTACTAATGCAGAAGGACCGAGTGATAGCTTATGCCTCTCGGCAATTGAGGCCGCACTAGCAGCATTATCCGACCCATGACTTGGAATTGGCAGCTGTGGTCTTCGCATTAAAGATATGGAGGCATTATTTGTACGGTTCCAAATTTGAGGTGTACAGCGACCACAAGAGCCTCAAATATTTATTTAACCAGAAAGAGCTGAACATGAGGCAGAGGAGATGGACAGAGTTTTTAAATGACTACGACTTCAAATTGAAGTATCATCTGGGTAAGGCGAACGTTGTAGCCGACGCATTGAGTCGGAAATCCCTCCATGTGGCAGTGATGATGGTGAAGGAGGTGGAGTTACTGGAGCAATTTCAAGACATGAATTTGCATGTTGACGTCCCTTCGTCTCGGAAGATAACGCTTGGTACGTTGAAGATTGCCAATGAGTTCCTGAAACTGGTATTTGAGCAGCAGAAGTCAGATCCCTACTTGGCTGAGATGAAGGAGACTCAGGCCAAGGGTAAGGACTTGTTTCTGACCGAGGGATCGGATGGAATTTTTTGAGTGAAGGGCAGGATATATGTGTCGAGTGAAGGAGAATTAAGAAGGATGGTGCTTGATGAAGCCCACAAGAGCTTGCTAAGTATTCACCCGGGCACTACGAAGATGTACCACGATCTAAGACTGTAATTCTGGTGGCCCGGATTAAAGAGAAATGTAGCGGAATATGTGGCTCGGTGTGTTACCTGTCAGAAGTCGAAGGTCAAACACCAGAAACCATATGGTGCGTTGCAACCCCTTGACATCCCCGTATGGAAATAGGACTCAATTGCCATGGACTTTGTAATGGGATTGTCTAGAACCCGAGCGGGTTATGATGCCATTTGGGTCATTGTAGACCGGTTGACGAAAAGTGCACACTTTCTGCCTGTGAACATGAGATACTCGTTACAAAAGTTAGCCCAGATCTATATCCGAGAAATTATCCGACTGCATGGTGTGCCGACTTCTATCATGTCGGACAGGGATCCTAGATTCAAGTCTCGGTTTTGGACAAGCCTACACCAGGAATTAGGCACGAAGCTTTGGCTAAGTTCCTCCTACCATCCCCAGTCGGATGGGCAATCTGAGCGAATGATACAAAGTTTGGAGGACTTTCTGAGGGCATGTGTGTTAGAGCATGGTGGTAGTTGGGAGCAGTACCTCCCTCTGATCAAATTTACATATAATAATAGCCACCACAGCAGCATTGGCATGGCACCCTATGAAGCACTGTATGGTCGGAAATGCCGAACCCCACTCTGTTGGTTGGAAACTGGTGAAAGTTTATTGTTGGGGCCGGAAATTATGAAACAGACTTCAGAACAGATCCAAGTAATTAGGGAAAAGATGAAGGCGTCTTAGGACAGGCAGAAAAGCTATCATGATAAATGGACTAAGCCACTTGAGTTTTCGGTCGGTGATAGGGTGTTCCTAAAGATTTCACCGAGTAAAGGAGTCGGACGAGCCTTGAAGAGTAGGAACTTGAACCCCCGATACATTGGACCCTATGAAGTATTGGAGCGGGTTGGTTCTGTGGCATACCGGATAACATTACCAACTCACCTATCCCGATTGCATAACGTGTTTCACGTGTCTCAACTAAGGAAGTATCTACCCGATTCCACTCATAAAATGCTGGATGATGAAGTGGAGATCAAAGAGGATTTGACCACAGTGGCTGTACCGACTAGAATTGTGGACCGGTCGGTAAAACGCTTAAGGAGCAAGGGCGTACAACTGGTTGAAGTAGCGTGGCAACAAAACAGGTGTACTTCTTATACCTGGGAACGCGAGGATGCCATAAGGCAGTAGTATCCCGAGTTGTTTATCTAAGGTAAGTTACCGTTTGAATTTCAAGGACAAAATTCTTTGAGAGGGGGAGAATTGTAACATCCCGATTTAAAAATTAACTACCGAATGAGATTAAGCCACTAAACTAAAAATAATTGCAAACTATGAATTAGTTATTAATTGTGATTAATTTTAACTTAAGAAGTTGATTGCTGATTGATTATGATGGGTGACACATGAGAAGCTGCTAACTTCACGTTCTCCTATCCCACTCTCCTTATTTCTTCGGGTATATGTTCAAGAGCCCTCAGTTGCTGTCCATTCACTTTAATCTCCTCAAAACCTTCCTCCTCTCCTACTTTTCTTCTTCTTCGTTCTTCTTCTCCTCTGTTCCCTATTTACGTAAACTCGCGATAGCGGTGTTGTAGAGGGTCCGAAGTTCCCCTCTATTGGTGAAGGACAATCGTCGAAGTGGAAGAAGAACAGCTTCTTGTTCCTAAGCTGATTAAAGGGTGCGACTGTGTTCGAGGGGGATTGAACGAGTGAGAGTGATGGACGAAGCAAACAGGACAGCGGACAAACGCCAAAACAGAGGAACTTCTAGGCGTCTCTTTAGTTGGTAAGAGGTTATCTTATATCTTAAATGCATGGGTTATGGACGGGTTCCGGGTGTTAATGACTTGTTGATTCTGGTGATTTAAAATGCGTTGATAGGTGTGTTTGATTGCGTAAGGATATGTGATGCCCGGATGTATGATGACTAGGAGTTGAGAATGCATGTCTAATTCCGTCCATGAAATGCATGTTAATAATATTGAGAGTGTGGAATGATTGCATGAGGAGAATGTGTTAAAATACTGTTGATGATTACTATGTGATTTATGTGACATGCAGGTTACTATGAATCTAAATGTTGACTACATGTAAGGAAAGATTAACTTATTGAGTTCTGATAATGTCTAATACCGATTACATGTGATGCATGTATTGTTGAGTAAAAGGTCGTGTGGGTGAAATCTGTGTCTGTATGTTCATTCCGTGTGTGGTAAATATATCTGGTGCAAGAAGTGCCTGAGTTAATAGTGTGGAAGTGATTTGCCAATTCTGTTCGTAATCCAATGATAATACTTTGCATGAGATGCAATGATAAGAATACTGAGAGCATGTAGTGTGTGACACTACCATTTGAATCGGTAATTAAATACATGTGATGCTGTTAAAGACCTTGAGTGGGACTCAAGGCAAGCCGACTGAGTAGGACTCAGGGCTGCCCGTAACACTGCCATTGACGCTGAGAGTGTTTGTGTTACAAATAAGGGCAAACGGTTTGGTACCAATAAAACGGCCGAGTCAGCTGGGAGCTGAATAAAAGGCTAAGAGCCTATGTTGCAATGATAAAAACCGATAATACACGAGTCAGATCCGATTGAATGAATCTGTGTACATGTGCGATTGATGCTGACTGTGACGCGATTGTATGTATATGTGTTAGTGTTATTGAGAAGAATATGTGCATATAGCCGAGTGATAACTAGGTAGATTCCGATTGAAAGATGCCTTGTGTGTGTTCCGATTGAATGGCACAGTGTATGTTATTGATTGTTGCTATATATATACATACATATTTACTATTGCATGATTGAGGAATAATCCGAGTCAGTATCTATCATTTAACATTTAAGATACTCACCCCTACTGTGGCTATATTTCAGTGGACATCACACGAGACGGTGAATAATGGAGGAGCTACATACCGTGTGGAGTGCTTGTGTACTGTGGAAATGTATATATATATATATATGTATATGCTGTATATAAGGTTTTGTCATAGCCTTGGCCGGCTCTTATTTTGGTCCTTTATCTAACTGTATCAGAACTGAACTTTCTCAGGTTGAGAGTGTGATTATGTGCATGTAAATATTCATATATATATATATATATATATAATACCGTGTGTTCATCTTGTGACGTGTGTGAATGTCCAGGTGGTATACGTTGCATTCTACTAAGCATATAGAGCCCGTATAATTCTGAGTAAATAAGAGCTAAGTTAATCCTGTGTAAGGCGTGATGAGTGATTTTCTTTCGAATGAAGAGAGGTTGGGCCAACTCCGAGTGGAATATGTCCATTAAAATCACTTTTGTGGTACGTTGGTCAATATGTTATGGAGCGAGAGATTTCTTAGATACAATCTTCCGATTGAAGGGTATTTTGATGTTTCCGAGTGGAAGTCAACCGAGTGAATGTTTCCCCTGATGGTTGAATTGGCAATACGACTCCGAGTAAAGCCTGTAGTGGTGAACTTATTAGAGGGGGTAAGATCTGGATGATACAGAGTAGATTTTAGTTTAATAAGTCTTCCGTATGTAGAGGAGTTAGTATGTATCCCGAGTGGCGAGGAGTTAGAGCATTTCTGAGTGAGGGAGCCTTAGTGTGAAGTAGACTACATCTCCCGAGTGATGGGTGAGGGAATCATTTCCCGAGTGGTTAACATCTGTGCCTTTCTAGAATGAAAATAAAGAGTATTGTGTAAACCTCCGAAGAAAGCATGTATGTGTGGGAGTCTTCCGAGAGAAATTAGGTTTTGACTCCGAGTGATGAGATTACTGAGAGGACTTGGGCTTAGATTCCGAGTGATCGAATTATCTGAGTGTATGCGTCGTTTTAGCGAATCAATCCTCGCTCTAGCGGGTGTAGCCGCTTATGTGTTTCCGTCCGCTGATTCTCGCAGCTGTAGCCACGTCTACTAATGTGTAATATTCTGACCCGGCCTTCTCTTTCTGAGTCGGATTTCTACTCTTCTTAACCTTCAATTGCTTATTTTGCCTGTGAACACCCTATGATCTTGGGGAAAAAATTTTCCCTATCTCGGGCTGCTGCTATCCAAACCGGGTTGTTTCAAATGGTCTAGAAAATATTATTGGATCACATTAGTTATGAAAAAGCTACTAGTTGAACTTAGAGAAGGTTGTCGTTGGTGATAGGTAACTTGGCCATGTGAGTAAGAAAATTTAGGTTATGATTTAGAATTATATAAGACCATATTTTAGGAGAACTACTAGTGAATGAGAAATAAAGACTATAGATGAGTTATAGTGATTGGTAATGGTAAGAAATCATTAAGAATAAATAGTGTTTCCTAAGAATGATAATAAGACACTCTAATGTTTAAAGATCATTGGTGACAATTTGTTGTCTAAGAAGAATGAAGAGTAAAATTAACTAGAAATGCTAAGTGTAACATCCCGATTAAAAAAAAAATTATCGAATGAAATTAAGCCATTAGAATAACAATTGCAAAGTGGAAAATTACTTGTTAATTATAATTAACATAATTAATTTAACTTAAGAAAATAATGGCTGATTGTGATTGATTGTTAATAGCTGGCTGCTTGTGATTGGTGTGTGGCGTGAGTGGGCTGACGTTCATGAACTCCCACCCCACTCTTCTTCTCTTCGTACGCATATATATATGTCATGGGCCACTGTTGTTATGCATTCCCTTCAGACTTCCTCTCTGCTACTTCTCTTCTCTTCGCTCTCCCTTTTCTTCTTCTTCTTCGCTCTTCTTCTTCTCCCCTGTTCTTGTTCTCTGTTTCTGGAAACCCACGACGACGATGCTGTAGAAGATTCAGAGCCTCCTTC
The DNA here is from genome assembly GCA_037962975.1 of Clitoria ternatea. NCBI lineage: Eukaryota > Viridiplantae > Streptophyta > Magnoliopsida > Fabales > Fabaceae > Clitoria > Clitoria ternatea. The sequence goes on from CM075669.1 coordinate 189,215,866, forward strand.
TGTTGGTGAAGGACGATCATCGAAGCGGAAGAAGAACAGCTTTCTATCCCTGAGCCGATTGCAGAGTACAACTGTGCGAGGGGGGACTGAACGAGGCAAACAGAGCATCAGACCAAACGTCAAAAAACAGAAGAGCTTCGTGAGTCCCTTCAGTAGGTAGGGGGTGCTTGCATGTCAAATGCATGGTTTATAGACGGTACCGGATGAACGTATTGCCTTACGTGTATGCGAATGTGTCTATGATGACTGTGTGCAATGCATGATTGTTAATCCTTGGATACCATATGTGTGATAGTAGAGTCCTGTTAATAGTTATACATTTATATGCATGTATTCAGGGTTGTTGTGTTGAGTTCTGATAGTCATTTACACATAAACGCGTGTGATGCATGTTCCTATTATTGTTAATACCGAGAGGATATGTATGTGTGGCTGTTGGTTGATTTATCTGGGATGTTATAAACATGAACTGTTTGATTGTTGTGTATGCTGGTACGATTGACGAGTGAATGTAGGAACTATGTTGGATCGGTTATGACTCTAATGGTTACGAGGGATGTGTCAGATAATCGAGGATGCTCGTTGTTAAAGCACATAGGCTGCATGTACAGGAACAGGGTGACCCGTGGAAGGTCAGGAACCCCAAAGAAATGATCTCCAGCTACAGACCCTTGGCTAGATCCTGTGAGAGCTCGTGGTAGCCGAGGGAGCTAGAGTTAAGTCTCGAGACGTCAACGGGAGGCCGGTACCACGCGGGAAGGGCTAATGGACGAGAGGCCAGGAAGGGAACCTGTAACTGAAAATCATTGCCCAAGTCGGATCCGCAGGCATGCATGTAGATGCAATATTGACTAGGATAGTACGAGTGGTATGGCTCGGAGTGATACGAATGAATTCAGAATGAGTTGATGCATGCTTTTGTATGAATGAAAATGAACTTCACGTAATATGTATGTAAGTGTATGTCATTGGAAATATCATAGTCTGCATGGCTTAAATTTAAATTGAACGCAACCTGAGTGAACATGAGTGTGTGTACTGATACTGATGTCGAGTCACTAACTGTCATTTTATATGTAAAAGCTCACGCCTACTGTGGCTATATTTTACAGTGAATGTCTCTCGGAATGATGAATGAAGGAGGAGCTGCATGCCGAGTGAGGTGCTTGTGCACTATGGGGATATGTGTGTATATGTATATACTGTGTATAAGGTTTTGTTAAGCCTTGGCCGGCTCGTATTTTGGTCTATGTCTTTCTATGTCAGAATTTGAACTCTCTCGGGTTGAGAGTATGACTATATGCCTGTAAATATTCATATACCCTCCTGTACATATCATACTGTATGTTTATTCTATGCTGTGTGTGTAAAGGTCCGAGATATATATATGTACGCATTTTTCCGAGCGTGGGAGGTTGGTATGACTCTAAGTAAAAATGGAGCTAAGTTATTATTGTGGGGAGCGGGATAGTGACCTTATCCCGAGTGAGGATGGGCTCAGATGTTTCCGAGTGAATGAGATCGCATAATCCCGAGTGGGGATTGACCTGAGCACTTCAGAGTGATAACTGTTAGGATTCTACCGAGTGGGAATAATTAAATATTTCCGAGTGAGGACCTGTTGAGTGACTGTTTTCCAATAGAGAAATGATATCTAGGGCTCTAAGTGAACTCCATTATAGTAAGCTTATTAGAAGTTAGAAGATCCTTGAGTGGGTCTTGACTTAGTAGGATAACTTGAGTGAGAAAGATTATATATGCCGAGTGAAAAACGAGTGAAATACACCCGAGTAGTAAAAGACCGTGAAAGATATTCTGAGTGAGTAGTCCTTATAGAATCCGAGTGGAATGGCTATGGGAATCATTTCCCGAGTAGTCAACATCTCTGATCCGAGTGAATGAAGTTAAGGAATGAGAGGTAAACTTCCGAATGAAACTTGTACGTGTAAGGGTTAACCCGAATGATTCGAAAGTAAAGGCTCTTTCGAGCGGACTTAGACTTTAAAATCCGAGTGAGGGAAAATCCGAGTGGAGTTGCTCGCCTCAGCGACTAAGTGTTCGCTCCAGCGAGTGTGAGCATAAGGAAGGTCTCTGTTGGGTTCCGCTTAAGCTATGCATGCTTCGCCCAAGCGTGTTGGGTTGTTTCGCTCGAGCGATATTGAATCTCGCCTGAGCGAGTAGACGTTGTTGGGTTCACCCATGCCCTGCATCTTCCGTTGTTGCCTTGTGGATGGTTTACATTCCTTTCCCTTTCTTTTTGTCCTAATTCTACTCTCCTTAACACTCCACTGCTCATCTTGCCCTTGAATCCCCTTTGATTTTGGAAAAATTTTCCTGGTCTCGGTTTATTCTCAAATTGAACTTAGGATGTTACACTAAGTGATGAAGGACTTGATACCTTCTATGGGAAAACTATTAAAAAAATGTAAGCGATGAGGTGAATGATTTAATTAAGGCTTTGGGTAGCCTAATGGATAACTCTTAGAATTTTGTCTAATTACCAATAGTGAATTTCAAATCCTAAGACAAAAAAATGTGATAAGAATGGTTTAGGTTCCAAACCTCCAAGATGGAGAAGGCATACGCTTAACAAAGTTTCACATACATGAATATACTTATGTATCTCTAAAAAGAGACTTAGTTGTTGACATTGATTTAATGATAGAATGATGTTTGATGTGGCCTTATACTTATTAAAAATGTAGGCTTTGATAATTCTTATGAAACGGGACCATCCAACTCCTCAAACCCGTCGGAGTACTTCACTTGAGGTAGGAGAAGAGTTTATTTTTTAAATGTGTGGCCTTGGTGTTGATAATATATGTATGTGTGATGTATATTTGTATGTTGGCCTTGGTTTCTTTTGTTGTTGCTATACGCAATGAATATGTAAAGTAAGACTCTTGAATGACATTGGTGGTAAATTGATGAGTGTGATGGTGTTATACCTTTGATAAGCTTGTTGTTCAAGTGGCCTCAATACTCAAGAGGGGGGTGAATTGAGTGTTAAAAACTTTTCTTTAGAATGCCTTTGAAATTGATTCCTTTTTCACAAGATATGCTTATATGCAATAGATAACAAGAATAGTGCACGAATCAATGCAAAGCAATGTGCAAATGTCACTTAGGCAATATATCAAACACTTGGTGTGCAACACTTTAATAGTGTAGCAAGAGATATTTCATTCATGCTAAGAGATTGTTTGATGGCAGTGACAAGAGGTTGCCATTCCCTGGTGAGACTCTTTAACACTTTATGAATAAGTTCTTTGTTAGTGTAAGTCTTGCCAAGAGTAATGAGATGATTTATAATAAGGGTGAACCTCTTTTGCATGTCAATAATTGTTTCTCCAGAATTTAATCTAAAGCTTTCATACTGACTAGTTAAGGTACTAATCTTAAAGTCTTTAACACCACTTATACCTTCATGGGTTATTTGTAAGGTATCCCACATATCCTTGACGGATTTACATGTAACTACTCTAAAGAATTCATCAGGGCCTAAAGCGAAGGTGATTAGATTTTTGGCTTTATAGTTATATTAGACTTTCTTTTCTTTTTCGCTAGTCCAATCATCCATCAATTTTTCTACTTGTTTACCATCTACAATATGCATGGGTATGAAAGGACCATTTTCAATTGCATTCCAAACTTTAAGGTCAATAGATTGTACAAAAATTTTCATCCTTTCTTTCCAAAAAGCATAGCCTTCCCCATTGAAAGCAGGAGGTCTATTTGTGGCACCACCCTCAGGAAAAAGATTTAGAGAGTTAGAGGCCATTGTTCTCTTGAAGCTGTTAAGCTTGATCTACCAAGAGTCAAGCTCTGATACCACTTCTTGTTCTAGTGGCCTCAATACTCAAGAGGGGGGTAAATTAAGTGTTAAAAACTTTTCTTTAGAATGCCTTTGAAATTGATTCCTTTTTCACAAGATATGCTTATATGCAATAGATAACAAGAATAGTGCAAGAATCAATGCAAAGCAATATGCAAATGTCACTTAGGCAATATATCAAACACTTGGTGTGCAACACTTTAATACAAGTTGTTCAAGCAAATATAAGGGCTTTCACAATCAATAGTAATAATCCAGCCAGATACAATATGTAAATACAAGAGAGTAGGGAAGAGAAGCTTGTAAACCAATTTAACGAGTTCCACCAACCCGATGTACGTCTCGTCTTCAAGCAACCCACTTGAAGGATTTTCACTATTGAAGTTTAGAGATACAAGCTATAACCAATTGCAGCTTCCTAGTGTCCCACACTCAAGAACTCAACCCTGACTAGCACAAGGGCAACCCACCTAATCTCTCAAACTCTCAATACCCAAAGGTTGAACCCCAACCTTTGTGACCACTCAACCTTGAGTGAATAATCTTGGTGTTTTGGTGTTTGGTTTTACAATCAATAAACTCTCTCAATAGAGGAGATAAACAAATAAAAGCTCTCACAATCTCTAAACTCTCACAAGAGAGGATTTATAAATATAAGATCTTAAGTTTCAGAACTTGAAACTAGACAAAGAAATAGAACTCACAAGGCACAAGATTTGATTTCCGTTTGATGGATTTTGATGCATGAGAAGCTTGAATTAGTCTTGCATTTATAGGCCTTGGAGAGGTGCCCTAAAGTCTTGAGAGCTGTTACACAGTATGGGCATTGGAGTGACCATGGAGAAATGAGCTGGTTTCCCACTTAAAAATGCTATTCCCCAAATTCTTGCACTAGTGTAATCGATTAGGCCTCGAGCTGTAATCGATTACACTTTGAATTCTTCAGTTTAATTGAACAGGTAGTTGATTAGATTTTACCACGTAATCGATTAGCTAAGAGATAGAACCTTGCTAATCGATTGTTCTTCACTCTGTAATCGATTGTGAGTGGCACTTGATGCATTTAATTATGTTACGCAGCATGGTAATCGATTATGACTCATATGCAATCGATTATTGCACAAACAGAAACTCTGTAGTCGATTAGTTCTTTAACGGTAATCGATTAGTGGCCTTACAGAACATCAGTAGTTGATTGTGTCATCCTTGTAATCGATTAGCATATGCACCTGATGCTTTTAATTCTTTTTCTCAGCTTGGTAATCAATTTGCCTCCTTGGTGCAATCGATTAGGTGACAAACAGAGGCTTTATAATTGTGACATCCTGGAGCTGTTGAGGGCGGGGAGTGATCGCCAGTGCATTGGCACAGACAAGGAGCGGCTCCTGGCAGGCTTCTAGCGGGAATGTGACATCCTGGGCACTATTGAGGGCGGGGAGTGATCGCCGGTGCATAGGCACGGACAAGGAGCGACTCCTGGTAAGATTCCAGTGGGAGGGACACATGAACGAACCGAATACATACCAGAATGAGAGGGATCTAAAGACTGTATAGGTATGAGACTATATTGTCGAGGATAGCTTAAAGAAATAAATTTGCACTACCTATACCAACAAATGCATTAGCCTTTTCGGTGGCCTATCACTTAAGAACTCCAAAGTTAAGCATGCTTAACTTAGAGTAATTCTGGGATGGGTGACCTCCTGGGAAGTTCTCGAGAAGTGTGTGATTGAGGACAAAACACACTAAAAAGGTCTTATGTTGGTTTGTGGGGAGAGTCATTCATTCCTGAAAAGTAGTCGGGGCGTTACAATAATCGATTAGTTTTGATAAGGTAATCGATTAGGTGTTTGACAAAACTTTAGTAATCAATTATAAGAGGTCCTGTAATCGATTAGGCTTCGTGTTTTTGCAGGTCTGATGTTGTTTTCTCTGTTTTTCTCTTTTAAGTGTTCTTTTATAAACACTTGTTCTCTTTGCCATGATTCTTCAATTGCTTTTTGATCTCTTTGTCATTATTAAAATTATGCAACCTGAAATACATATTCAAACACATTCTCCCCCTTTTTGATGATGACAAACAATGTTCATCTCATGAGGGTGTTAGTCCAAATAAAGTTTTCTCCCCCTTTCTTAAGGAGTTTGTGCATATGTTTTCTTGTTGCTCTAAAATTAAAGCTAGTTAATAACCATATAGAATTAAAGCCAATTGAGAATCAATATATGTTAATCATTTGTTATTAATCCACTTGATGATTAATCATTTGTTATTACTCTACTTGTTGATTGCCATTTGCTATTTGGTTATAAAAAATGAACACTAATGCTAATTTTTCTCCCCCTTTGTAATAATCAAAAACACACTTAGAAAGATAAGAAAAGGAAAAGTTCATTCATTGATAAAGGAAATTACAGAAGCAAATTGTAGAATGGAAATTGCATGACAAAAGGAAACAAACATAACAAAACAAGAAGGATCTAATTATCCAGATTAAAGAAATGCATTCAGAAATTTTGTTTGAGAGATCCTCATAACGTTGCTCCATGAGCTCAAAATGCTGTTGCTCGGTCATTTGAAATTGTTGAAGAGTGTTGTCAATTCTTTCAAAGCGCTGATCGAGATAAGCATAGAGTGAGGTGAAAGGGTCAACGGGAGCATATGGTTCACCTTGTGTTTCTTGAGTTGCAGGAGGAGGAGGGGCAGGATCATTGCATGGAGCTTCAAAGGGAATGTTGGCATGAATGCCTTCCATCTTGGAGAGCCAAGCTCCATTGACATAGATGATACCCATCTTGGTGAGATGATGGGTGCCAATGCATGCTTTTGGAAGTATTTTCTCAGGAAGTTCCCTAACAAGGTCAACACCAAAAGCTTTGAAAATTTTTGTGAGAAGGATGGCATAAGGAAGCTTTTACTGATCCTTGGTCTTGAGCATATGTAACTTCAACAGCTGAATCCAATTAATTTCTTTCTCATTTTGCATAGCCCACATCAAGAGCACATCATCTTCTTCAACCAAGGCATAATTACCACCACTAGGGACCAAGAGTTTAACTAAGAAGAAGTGAAGAAGGCGGTTATTGATAGTAAGATGGCCTACCAATTTGTGATTGCTCTGGGGACGGTTAGCCTTCCAAAGGAATTGGCGAGCAGTGATGGCATTGAAGTCCCATTCATCCTCTGGATTTCCACTAGCAAACTCAACATCAGAGAGGGGAAGTTATGTGATTTTAGCTAGTTGGGCATTGTTGATCCTTAGAGTCATATTCTTGACTCTAGCCTCAAGTAATCCATCAACGAGCCTTAAATTGCAGAAAAAAGACTCGCATGAGTTCCGGGTAGTATACTTCCTCTTTGAGAGTGAGGAAGGGAAAAAGATTGTAGTAGTGGAGAGAGTGAGTGAAGGTGAAGCTGGGATGGTCAAAGATTTTAGCATTGATGTAGTGAGGGGAGATGATATCCTTTTCAGAGAACTTTTGGATGAAGTTTTAGAGGTCTCTAGGATTGGTAAAGAACCTTGAAAAATCAAGGGGGTTATTGGTTTGGGCAAGTGAGGACCTAGCTCTTTTCACATTCCTAGAGGAAGACATTGTGAGAATGGAGAAGAAAAGATGAAGAGAGTGAGAGGTCTTTGGAAAATTTGAGAGATTGGAGGGAGGAGAGGTATTGGAAGTGTGAGGTAGAAGAGGTGAAGGAGGGGTTATTTATAGGGTAAAAATAGGGTTTAGAGATGAGAAATAGGGTTTAAAGAGGTGAGTGTGGATTGGGCTAACGATTTTTACTTGGATTCTGCAGAAGTCACGTTTCTGATACACTCGTAATCGATTACGGGGTTACTCGTAATCGATTACACTCTTTCAGAATTTGAATCGTCAGGTGTTCTAATCAATTGAGCCAGGTTGGTAATCAATTTTATTAAAAATAGAACCTTGGAAATCGATTAGGAAGAGTATGTAATTGATTAGTTGGAAGACGGAACGTCACTAATCAATTTGGCATGAGTGTTAATCGATTATCTGGAACACAGAGAGTTTCTAATCGATTAGCTGAGGTTATCTAATCGATTATGTAAAGGATAGAATGATTTTAATCGATTGGATGAAGCTACCTAATCGATTATGATAGCCCAGAATTGCTTAAAAACACATGTTCTTCAGTCACAAGGCATCAGGGACTCAATTTTCATGGAATAAAGCATACTCATCTCATTATTCAACCAATTTTTATTTATCAAATATATCACAAGTCAAAGAATCATCAACGTTAATCAATATTCAAACACAATTTGAAATATCTAATATTCCTAACTCTATTCTTATGTGTATGAATTAGTCCTTTGCAAGTGGTTTGGTGAAGATATCAGCTAATTGTTTAGAGGTTTCAACATGTTCAAGCATATAATCACCCTTTAACACATGATCCCTAATAAATAGTGTCTAATCTCAATATGTTTGGTTCTAGAATGTATCACAGGATTCTTTGAAATGTTAATGGCACTTGTGTTATCACATTTTAGAGGCACATAGTCTAACATAACACCAAAATCTAGGAGTTGTTGTCTCATCCAAAGAATTTGAGCACAACAACTACCAGCTGCAACATATTCTGCCTCAGCTGTTAATAATGCAACACTCACTTGTTTCTTGCTATGCCAAGATACAAGAGAACTACCAAACAAGTGACAAGTACCACTAGTGCTTTTCCTATCAAGTTTACATCCTACAAAATCAGAGTTAGAATATCCAACAAGAGTGCATTCAACCCCTTTAGGGTACCATAAACCAACATCTTGAGTTCCAACCAAATATTTCATTATTCTTTTTACAGTAGTAAGGTGTGATTCTTTTGGGCATGCTTGGTATCTTGCACACATACAAATAGCAAACATGATGTCCGGTCTACTAGCGGTTAAGTAAAGTAAGAATCCAATCATACCTCTATACTTTGTGAGTTCTACATCCTTACCTTTCTTATCCTTATCCAAATAACATGAAGTGCCCATAGGCGTGACAATTTCATTTGCCTTGTCCATGATAAATTTCTTAAGCAACTTCTTGCAATATTTGGATTGACTAATGAATGTACCTTCTTTGGTTTGCTTAATTTGTAGCCCAAGGAAGAATGTAAGTTCTCCTATCATAGACATTTCAAATTCATCCTTCATTAACTTAGCAAACTCCTTACAAAGTGATTCATTAGTAGCACTAAAAATGATATCATCTACATATACTTGCACCAATAGTATGTCATTCTTCTTATGCTTAATGAATAATGTTGTATCAACCTTTCCTCTTTCAAAATTGTTTTTCAAAAGAAATTTGCTCAATCTTTCATACCAAGTGTAACATCCCGAATTTTAAAATGAGAGAATTAATTACCGAAATAAATATTAGAAATTGGTATATGGAGTATTTAATGTCCCAAACTATTGAGAATAATTAAATTGATAATTTTGGGGACTGTTAGAAAATTATGGAGACCGGTTAAGCTGAAATTAAGCCCGGTTGAGATATGAGTGTCAGACCAAGTATCTCGGAATGAGATGATATTGGTCAGGGCTGTTGAGAAAATTATCGGGAATCCGAATATGTATTCGAAATAATTTTCAGATGATGTATTGAGCCCGAACGGAGAACCTGTTAGTTATAAAACGATAGAGTTTTAATGAATGGGAATTCAAAATAAATCAAAAACCCAAATTTTCCTTTCTCTATTCATGTAGGCGTGCTGAAAGTGGACATTACACTTCACTTTCTTCTTCTTCTCTTCATTATCATCTTCTCCATTTCTCTCTTCTTCTTCATCCAAGCCCTAACAAGTTTGAATCCATCTTCCACATCTCCTTCTCATTTTCGTTGGAGGAGCTTGAAGGAGGCTTGTGAGGCTGCTGTCTTTCCTCCTTCTCTTCCTCATTTTCGTTGGTGTTCTCCTCCCTCCTAGAACCCATTTTTGTTTTTAGGTTTTGTGGTAAGTATACCCATTTTTGCTAAGGTTTTGGTTATGGGTATATGGCATTTATGTGTTTTGAAACCATGCATGTGTATGGAGGTTCTTGAGGAGAGTATTTAATGCAAGATTTTAATGTGGGTTTGTATAAGAATGAGGTTTCTTTGAGAAGTAATAAAGTGGATGCATTTATGGTTGGAAGGAGAAGAGTATTTATGATGGTTGTTGGAATTTTTATGAAACCCTAGCTTCATAAATTTGGGGGAAATGCATAATGGAGGTTGATGAGCATTTATTGTTGGTAATAAATGTGAGTTATGATGAATAAGGGTCATTGGTGGTGGTATTTTGTTGACGGAGGTTAATAATGGAGAAACCCATGAAAGGGTTTGGTTCTAGAGTGCATAATAATAATGGGTAGCACCTAACCCATGGTGGTTATGGTGGATAAAATGGAATAAAGGAGTTTTAAGAGTTAAAATAAAGTAAACATCAAGTTATTGATATATATATATAAGTATTTAAGTCTTAATGGGTAAATAGAAAGTTGATTGTGTAATGTGTTGTGCTGTAGGAAGTGACCCCATTGACGAGGCGGAACCATCAAACCGCGTTGATCACTACTTCACTTGAGGTAGGAGGGGGTAACTTTTCTAAATGCATGATTTCATTCATTGGTGATGTGAAAATATGTATATATGATTATTTTGATGATTGTTGAATGGATGATGTAAAAATATTATGATTTGAATGCATTTAGAATGAAAATTATTGTGTGGCATGTATTTGGGATAATATTGTAATGTTGTGAAGTGACGATGATACTATATTGATGAAATGTGATGATGGTTTGAAACCATGTGTGAATTGGAATTGTGATGTGAGTATCCCAAAGATATGTGTATGATCTATTGAATGTGTATGCCACTAACTATAAATGAGTATGAGTATTGAGGAGAATTGGTGATGATTGAGGATGATGGAAATATTGAAATCCACTAAGTGGTGGTGAATGATTGACTGTGGAGTGGCATCTACGATGCATAGTGTGAGGATGCACTTGATTTGCATTTGCATTGCATCCAGAGCATATCATAGCTGTCTATGTGGAATATTAGAGGGTTCCACTAGGCGGGCCCAGTGGGAGGGCAGCTCAGTGCACAAGTGTATTGTGATTTTCCCTTGTGACTCGGTGTATGAGTCACGAAGCTGTCCATAGTTGGTGATGAGGCACCCTATGTGGCGGGCCCAGTGGGTGGGCGGCTCTATGGTGAGCGAATTTACCTTAGTGTCCGACGAGACACGGCTCTCTCGATGTGTGTTCGGGAGGGGCCCGTAGCACTTGTGGTAGTTGAGGCCACGATGTTGATCCGCAAGTCACGGGGTGACTAGTGCTACAGATGGGCGATAGCGGTTTGGTACCAGTAAAAATTATGAGGATGTAAACATGCATAAAATTGAGATATATGTGTACACAATTTTTTCTACTGCAGTAGGGGCATAGTAGCACACCTATGCTTGTCCCACAATTGAATTAATATGGTATTTTTCCCACAGTCGGATCCGCATTGTTTTGATGAGAAATTCTTGTGCATATGCATTAGCTTTAAAAGCATTTGCATATAGCTGGAAATATGCCTAGGTGAAAGCCCATGGTGGCAACGGATGAATGAGAATTGAAAAGGGGAAAGAGTTAGATACTAACCCTATGTGTGTTTTAGGCAATCCAAATGAATAAAATTATGAATGTATACTTGAGATTATGAGATGTATTGTGTATGATGTATGATGTGTTGTAACGATTGATATGTGAGCAAGTATACATGTATTTCATCATAATGTATGACTTTAATTCATTTGGATTATGTTACTCACCTCCCCGTTGCCATTTTTAAAGTTGATGTAGGTATGATTTAAATCCTACAGCTTTAGGAGGCCGAGTTTGGAAGGAGGTAAATATGGATAGGAATGTGTAAGCCTTGGCCGGCATGAAAATATGTTTTGGTAGAGTATATGAGGTTTATATACTCAATTTGTAATGTTGATAATTTTAGAGGTCATGGGAGAAAATTGGACATGTTTGTGTAAGGCCAATTTTCCTACATGACCCAAATAATGTAAAGAATGGATTATGAAACTTGACTTTGATCAATGAATAGATGCTGTGTTTTATGATATATTATGGAGCTTGTAAAATGATGGTGAACCCAGAAATATGTAGGGTGTGTATGTGGCATGATGTTGAATTGGGATTATATGCATGAATTCCTATTAGCATGATGATGTTGTTGGTGTTTAATTACATGAAAGAATCATGTAGTTTTGGATTGTAGCATTATAAGAAGTGGTACATGCATAATGAAGTAAGGTAAGGTCTTAGGTAAGGTCAAATTAGAAGGAATTGATGTTGCATATGTAGTCACATGAGTGAAATATGCGCATGAAGAGAAAATGGAATTATACAAGTTAGTCTTATTGTATATGCATTACTTATTGGATAACATATGCATTATTTGTGAGGACATGGCATTTGAATTTGAGTACCCAAAATGAATATATCTTATGAGTACCTTAAATTGAGAAATGTTGTTGGTGTTGTTTGGCTATTGTACAAATGTAGTGATGACTATTGTTGGTGAAATAAGATTGATATTTAAAGCTTTTGGCATGAGTTGGTGATGTAGGAGTTTCTTCTAAGCTCTTTAAGAAAGGTGGATCTTGGATCTTTCCTTCTTCAATCCTTTAAGCCAAGGTGATGATCTTCTTCTTAAGAGGGAAACCAAGACATAAAAGAAGGAAAACTATGAAAGAATGGACGAAAATTTAGAAGGAGAAAAGGGATGGAAGTGAAGGGAAAAGGTTAAGGGTGAAGGAGAAGACTAAGGGGATGGAAAGGATGGTTAGAGGCCACTCCCATAAAGGGAGATAACTCCAATTCTCGCCACCAAGGAGGGAGAGACCCCTTGGATAAGAGCTTGTAAGAGCCTCACAAATCCTAGAGAGAAGGAGGATAATCTCTCACTAGAAAGTTTCACTCAAGGTGTCTAAATCTCAAAATGTATTATTGTGTCATTTTACAAAAGGAGAAGCCTTTATATAGGCTATGGGGCATTTGGCCAAATCATAGAAATGGGCTTGGCTAATTGGATCCTAGGCCCAAAACTAAGAATTAGGAAAAGAGATGGCCTATACATGGCCCAATGTGAGAGTACATGGCCCTAAAGTGACCGATTGGCCTAGTAAGGCCCAAATGAATCCTAAATGACTAGAGAATCTACTTATGACCTATTTTACAAGATGAATACAAATAGATCCCTAAGCTATCTCTATTGGGCTTAGGCCCATTAAACAAATAGATGAAGGAAGATAGGGCTTTATGGATGGTCTCTTTGCTTTTCTTGGACTTGGCCCTTGTGAGGGGCCCTTTGTAAGCCTCTAGTCCTTTGTTCAATATAGTGTGTGGATCCTCCCTTAGAATGTCTTCATTAGTTGACCTTTAGGATAGATGAAGTGTGAATTTGTTTGTCAAATTATAGTCTATGTATCATATTAATAAGGTTGGATATGTTGAAGGAAAATATGTAAGATTACTTCACTATGCATGAATTATCATTATAATTGTACATCATTGAGAAAATACACTCACTCTCCATGTTGTCCATTTTAGCCTTGTGATGTAGGTTGGATCAGTGGAGTGACATACTTTTTGAAGAGGCGGCATGGTGTGAAGAGGGTATTTTATTTACCTTGGTCAGCTTTTTGGACTTGATGATCTAAATTCTTTTGTAGAATTTAATGTGTATAAGCATTACTTTGTATAGCTTGACTGTTGGTGTAAATGCCTAGGTTTTTGAAATTATGAATGGATGTTGCTAAATTATTTGTTGATATACTTGGGATGTAGAGATTGATTTATGATTTTGCTAGTATCTTGGAGGTTAATGTTTATGAACCTTCATGAATGAGGTTATTATGCATGAATGTTGAGATTATGTCATGATATTGTGTATATTGCATGAATGTGGTTATGGAATGAATTTGACCTTGGTTATGACTCCATTAAGAGGACTAGTTGATAAGAAGCAAAGATTGATGATTAATTAGCATATATGGATGGTATTATCACCTAAGTAGATTCTTGGAAAATTTTGTTGGGGATACTCATGATTATAGACTATTAGGCTTGAAGTGTAGGGCTATAGGTATGTACCTTGAATTTGAATGATTAATGTTCAATATGAGTAATAGAGGAATTAGTGCATGACAATCTTATAAGTTAATGAAACCAATTAGGTACTTGCTCAACTTTCACCTTCTCATATCTTCATATATGGGAGGGATTTCCAATTAGATGAAGGGTAGTCATTTTGAGACTTGAATTGTGGTGTGCCTTAATTAAGAGTCAAAATAAACACGAAAAAATTTCCCTACTTTTTACTAATTAGAAGTCGATATCGATAATATCGAATAGCAGATTTAGGGCGCCGCAGCTGATCCCCTAAGTGGTAGGAGAGTAGAGATTTGTGAGAAGGATCAAGAATAGTAAAGAAATAGAAATGCGTAAGAAGTGATAAGGGAAAATAAGAAATGAGTGATTGAGAGTGTTAGTGAGATAAAGTAATAAAACATTCTAGGTAGTAGTAAGTAATTGATGAATAATTTATCTTAAACTCTAATTTATTACTTATTTACCCTTTAATGATTCATGCTTAGATTATTAGATTAATTAGGAGAAATTAAAGGAGATTTAATTGAAATATATAATTATAATTAATAATTAAATAATTCAAATATATATATAATATTAAAATAATATTTTATAAAGTTTTAATTAATTTATAATAAGTAATAGTATTTAAATAATAAAATATTAAGGGTTTTCCCGGTGTTATACTATGGGACCCAATTGTCGATCTTTTCTGGTAACTCGACCTGAGACTAGTGACCCCATAAAGGAAACTAGTCCCAATAGGGTTTCCTTATAGTGGATCGAGGGTAACCGACTCAGTCTAATTGGACCAATCAGAACCTTCAGTATCACCTACGTTTGGTCATGCATATACCTCGGAGTATCCGATGGTGGCACAGCCAAATCCCGGTAACTTATTTCGACGTTTTAGGAATGTTTCTTGAAGAGGCCGAGACTTGATTCAGACTCTGTCATCCCTGTTTCTATGCTATCTCATTTCTTCAATTTCGTCTTAAAATTTGGCCTGCGCATCTTTGGTATTTCGGAACTAACTTTTCCAAACAAAGCTTGAATGGAATGATTCTGGTCTTGTTCCCTTTGTTTCAAAGAGGTCTTCAAACCTTATTTCTGGTCTCGATCCTTAATTCATGCTCTGTCATGCCCAAATTTAAGGATCAAGTAAATTCACTTTAAAATCATGTCATTCGCGTTTTTACTCTACACATGCTTCACTTAAAACTTCATAACTTCCTCGTACGACCTTTGATTTGCACAAACCTAGTGCCAAAATCTCTGTAACAAAGTTATCTACTTTTTTGTGAAGACATTGAGAGCTAGATCTTCCCAGATAGGTACAGTTTTAAAGATCTTTAAGGACCTCTATTCATTACGTCACCATGCTGATTAGTTCCAGAAAAATAGGCATATCACCCTCTTTCGTTATTAGAATTGCTTCATTATTTTTGCTGTGAATCCATACCAAAGAACTCTACAAGTCTTTTGAAGGGCACAGAGACTGATTCTTAAAGGAAAAATTACTACAAATTTACTTTTACAACCCTACCTAATTCGGGAACAATTGGAGCATCCTGTCTTGTTTCGGGCATATCTCCGCTTACAAATATTGGATCGTCACAAATGATATATCAAATTGAAGGGAGAAAAAGAGCTACAAGTTTTGTGTTAGGCGTTTTTCAAGATTCTACCTCTATGAATTATCCTTTATCTATTTTTAATATCCCTAATTTCCAATTCCTAAAGATCCTACACGCCTAAAACCATCGGGTATCAAATTAATTTTCCGACCACCGGTTTTTGGTCAACCACCATCACCCACCACATCCTGGGGTAGGTGTTACCTCCAGGAGAACCCAGTCCCTTCACGCCGCCACCTCACCCACCAGCTGCCATCCACTTAGCAATAAATGCTAACAAACTCATTATGATATTGCATTGTTTAAAAACAACTTCTGCACTTCTTCTCTCCACTTTCTCATTCTCATGCATTTTTAATTTCAAATTCCAGCCATCATTCTCTCCTCCCCCAACCACCTCCCATTGCCCCAAACAGCCACCACAACCACCACCATATACGGCTACACCACCATCAACTACCAAAATTCTTTTCTTCCCTCCTTTCACTTCATCAACCCGTGGCCTCTCTCACCCACACAGCCATCTCTTTTTAAATTTTGTTCAAGCATGAAACTCCCAAAATATAGCTTGACCTTTCTTGTCTTGGCCTCCAAAATAGAAACCTTTTCTAAGCCACCAAGGTAAGAAACTTTTACAATTGTGTCCATTACGCTTGTTCTCGAGTTTTCTTGGCCAAAACAGTTTGTAAAAAAAAATTAAAGTCTCATTCCCTCTATTTTAGAGAGCCAAAACCGTGACTATCTATTCCTCTTTTAACCATGCATGTGCGTTTTTCTAGGATTGGGAACCATATGCAATTATCAGCGGGCGATCAGGAGCACTTAACGAGGTTTCGGCAAGCCCATTCGTTTTCCTCTTCAAAACCATGGACAACTATAAGGTAAGGGGAGACTCTTTTTGGTTGATTATGTCTTAAAATTGTCCCGTAACGTTATTCTAGTTCCCGAGGGTTATGGTTTTAAGTTTCGTCGTGATCCAACAGTCGGATTTCAAACTACACGATTTTTAGTAACCGAGAACGATTTTATTATGTTAAGAATTAAATTTATTATTTTATAAAATATCCTAATGATTCCTCGACGATCAGTTATCAGGAAGAAATTTTACCAAAATTGGAGCCAAGACGAAAAAGTTATAAGTTTTGGAGTTAGGCGGGCTTGGTTGACATTCGATATGGTTGTAATAATAAATTTTATGTTTTTATGTATTATGATGTACTTTGTTGTAAATTTGTCCAGTAAGCCCTGCAATTAGAAATTTAGTTCATTGCTAAATGGCCAGAGTCGTTCAAGAAGCACACGTTTTTTGAGGAATTTTACCGAACGAGACATTTTTGGCACCTTATTTTATTTCACCGGATTTTCAAAAGAATTGTTCTAAGATTCTTTTTAAATAATAAGGTAATGAAGCTTAATTTACAAAATAAGTAATACCTAATTAAATGAAATAATGGTATTTAAATAAATTAAGGGTGTAAATAATGATATGATTAATGGTCTAGCAAATGTTAAAATATAATACTAGATGAAATTCTAATAATTAAATAACTAGAACAAATGACCTAAAATAATGGTACTTCCACAAGTTAGGTAGTACTAAGGCTAGGTCTTATGGCTTTAGGAGGTCTAAAGTTAGATTAAAAAGTTAAGTTATCAAAATAAAATCTAGAAATAACAAGTAAATGATAAAGTGTAAGTATAAGAATTAAGTAAGTTAATTACTAGTAAGCTACTAATAAGGAAGGAAAACTAAAATAAAGAAAGGTGTTATGGTCAAAATAAATTAATGGTAAATGAACTTACAAGTAATTACTACTTAGGTTAATAAGAGAGACAACAATAAGGGTATAATAATAAAGGTTGATAATATAAGTCCTAAATTATGAACCTTCCCAATAAAGTACATTAATTCTAACGCTTAAGTGACTAAATTATTTATAGTATGACTAAGTATATATAAAGTATAAATGGTTAGGTCAGTTGAATTAGACTAAAATAGATAAATGATAATTAGGGGAATAAAATTAGGACATTTACAAAGAAACCAATACCCATTTATGAGATTAGAATATGGCTTTTATCACCTAATGATAATAAACACTTTCATCAATAATGTTACTTAGGTGTAGTAACAATTCACTATAACTATGACAAACCAGATCTATAAAAATCATCGCTAGGAAATACCAAAAAGGTAAGAATATTACTTGACCACATAATTAAAATGTCATTATAAATATTTAGAAATAAAGCTTACTTCACAACCAACTTACACTCGAATAAAATATAGAAATAGACTTGTACCAAATATCACCCAACAAGAGTAGCTACTCAAGTAAGTTTTAAAGAAGATCTATAGGTAAGAAGACTACAACTCTAAGAAAATAATAAAATTCAGAAGACATAGCTTGAACAGTAGAGGGACAGATTAGACAAGGGAGAGTAGTAAGGGATGGTTAAGTAAATACCCATGGGATAATCACGTGAGACGAGTAAAGAATGTACTGACTGTATTTTAATGTTACTGCCATTGTCTGATTACATTGTAGAATATATCTGTGAGATATGATATGTTAATAGTGCATCAAAAAATGAAAACTAATATGTACCCATCACGGTACTAGGTCCCACAATGAAAAACGAGATATGGGATATGGAAAAAGAATGAGTGTGAGGATGTAATGAGAAGTACCCAGTGAAAGGATGGACTGATTGCTTGGTCATTTTCATTCTCAACTACGAGTTACTATAAAAGTAATGAGATTATATACCTTGTATAAAGAAACACACAACCTTTACAAAGCTCAACTACCATAATTCTTGACTCACCTACACAACCAATAAGACCTATTCCTTAGACCTAAGAAATAGCTGTGAAACTAAGGGTATTAAGAATGAAAATGAATTATTGATGGTACTCTACCAGTGACGAGGACTAAGAGAAAGAATAAGAATGTTGTGTGAAACATACATCATTACATGAGAATGACTAGTTGAGAAACTAGAGCATACACCGGGGTACGTTGGAGGACATTCACGTTTGATCCCTGTGAATGATCTTGGGAGTAATATTGGGTCGGGCATCTAATGGCTTGGATTCACACCCAATGTCGGACAGTCCATGGCAAACCTAATGTACTTCGACTAAAGATGAAGTGTAGCTATGGTCGTCGAAAGCCAAGTCCCAGTATGCTTGATATAATGAGATGGATCCAATGTTGAGTAGATCTGTGAGTCCTTCGTACCTGAGTATGTGATGAATGTCACACCCTGATTTTCTGGACCCGAATCCCGATGTAATCAAGATAAATAATTAATAAAACTATGAGTAAATTTTCCGCATTTAAAATAATTTCAAAACACCTCAACGATTACATCCAAACCCGAACCATAGAAAACCAAAGAGTGAGATATAAAAATTTACAAACTGGATCGCTAAGCGAAACGCCCATAAGTGTTTACAAAATATTAGAGTCTACAACAGAAGAAGAATATGTATACAGGGCACATGCCTAGTCCCATATATGAAGATATGAGAAAAGGCTCAAGCTATCATGTAATAACATAATACAAGCCTATTAGGCCATAATCGACTACGCACCTAAATCATAATCATACATCTTCAATTGTAAGTAGCCTCTACATGAGGTATTAATCATTAAATTAGAATATGAGCTATCCAATTCCTAGCATTCTTACATCCCCTATGCCTCAAATATATATGATTATACAATTCTTAAATTCACTAATCATATTCCATAGTTGACATCACACATCACCAAAATGGTATCATTTCAAGTATCACCATCATCAATATACATTGATATACTTACATATTTATAATTCTCTATTTATCAACATCATTATACATAAATCAATTATTATATCATGTTTAACAAATGCTGTCAGCCAAGGCATTCCATTACCATTATTTACCTTCTTCAAGAGCTTTAATTTCAAAACCCAAACTCATCCCATCACAAACTTGCACCACAATGTTAAAAAGGAGACAACATGGGAGAGTGAGTTATACATTCAATATGACGAATATAATACATTGTGATTATGTGTACATGCATACAACCAACATGTGTGCTTTGCTATAAATCATCATTTCATCATTAAACCATCATCAAGATATTATCTTAGGCATACAACCCTCATTGTTCATAATTCTCAACAAGTACGAGCACAAGCACATGTACAAGCGCATACACATTCACATTACCCTTTATCATCTTGGGCATTCATAGTTATCAATGTCAAGTCATTAACACTCTCTCAAGAAGTTCACATCTCTATTTGGTTATCTCTATCTTAAATGCCATGTACCTATGGCTAATGCATATGTCAACTGTTTAATGCATATGTAATGGATCCATTTCAATCACCCATGCGCACATGGTTTGTCAAGTGAACACAACCACTTATAATCAATCTCATATTGGTTTCTCGCCACACATGGGATACTCCCTTTTCACAACCTTGTAAGGCTTTCTTCATGATCGCAACCATGTTTCATTCATTTCACATTGGTTTCCCGCCATGCATCGGGTACTCCCTTCATAGAATCCTGCAGGATCTTTATCATTCAGTATACTCGTGATCATAATCATGTTTATCATTCTCAACATATGGGTGATTGCAACCACCTTCATTCATTCACATATTGGTTTCCCACCATGCATGGGGTACTCCCTCTCATATAGTCTTGCAAGACTTTCATCATTGTGATCATAACCACATATTCAATGTTATGCTATGTATGCATACCATGAATGCAATAATGCAGTAATGCATATGCCAAATCTTAACCTCGTAAGGATTTCTCACCCACTCACTTAAGGGTATATTTTCCTTTTAGCATTATCATTAGTAGCATTACAATTTATCATAAGGCCCCTCAAGGCACAACATTTATATCTACATAAATCCACGCATGGCAATCATAGCATATCAATCATTATAACCTTAGACCACACGTGGAAACCAACAAGGTATTTCAGGACATATATTCATCAATCACCATTGCATCTTAGACATACAAGTCAATACTTGCATTAATCATAATGGCATCACAATCATCAATAATAATAATCACTACTTATTCAAGGGTATGTTCAACAACAACATCCATTTTCATTCAACATTATCATTCATTATTCAATATATATGGTATCATCCACTTTTAATCATCATCGACACTATTTCAAATCCATTGATTTATACAACTCATTGTTATTCAATTGTCCCCTCATGGGTTTCATCATCATACAAGGTGTACTATATAACCACATCATTTACTTTTTATTATCCATCATTATGTCATATCATTGGTGGTGGAACAATCATGTTTTCATAACATGATTTAGACATACACATATTTTGTCAATACCTTAGATCAACATCAAACACCACCAAACACACCATAATCGTATACCCCTAATACAATCTTTTGTTTTTATATAATAAAAAAGGGTTTTGGATAATAATGAGCCCATGACAAATTTCAACATTGAGATATGAGAAAGGTTCACTTTTAGTCTCAAAATTAAGGGGACATGTCACAAATATCACCTATTAGTCCCAATTTGATAATCATAAAAAGTTGGGTTCAAAACCCTTTTAAATGTGAGTTTTACCATGCAGTAGGTCCGATGTTTTATGCCTAATGAGAGTTAGAAAATTTTAATTAAGGTAAGACCAATTTTCAAACCTCCGTAACATAATTATCTACAACTTTCATGAAGAAGTCAGAGGCTAAAAATGTCATTAAGATACACAAACCGACCAAAAATAGTAAAGGAAATATAGCTGTTGGAAAAACAACATAATAGTGGCCATAACAGGGCCATGAATCAATTCAGCCCTTGCATGAATCGATTCATGCATCCTTAAAGTCAAAAAATTGACAAAATGAGGGTTATGAATCGATTCACTCCCCTCCTAAATTGATTCATGCGTTCCAGGGCCCAAAAACAGTACAAATCAGGTATATGAATTGATTCAACCCCTTGGTGAATTGATTCATACGTTGGAAAATGCCAAGTCAGTGTGTAATCAAGTCAATGAATTGACTCACCTCCCCTAGGAATCGATTCATGAGTTCCAATTTGCAAAAACAAAGGTGAATCAGGTGTTTGAATCTATTCAGGTAACAAGGGAATCGATTCGCACCTGTAGCATGTCAGTTCATGACAGCAACCCAACAACAATTATCAAATTTTCCAACTTCTACTTACCTTATCTTTTTCATATCAAATCCAATGACCACCAAATTTTGATACCAGCAAATATACCCCATTTTGACTTATGCGCATAAATGTGTTTAGATCATTTCAAGGTGTTTTCATGCAACTTAAGGGTCATTTCTCACTTAGATTGATCCATTCCAATTTCTACAAGTTATAAACCATTCTTAGGTGCTATTGTGACTATCCTATGCCATCAAAACCACATAAAACTTTATTTGACCCCTTCACTTCCATGATTATGCATGAAAATGCACTTTGGGAACTATACCAAGAGTCAAACCATTGAAGACACATCAATCATGTATTATCTTTCAACCTTATCATTAATAACATAACAATGGCTATCACATTCAATGATAAGTATCCATATAAAATTCTTATTTCTTAAGACATAAACTTTATCCCCTCAAGGATGGTTCACCAACAACACATCATTCCCATCAAAGGGATAGTCAACCATTCATCATCATCACATATACATATAAATTATCTCAATGACTAATAATTTACCACTCACATCATTTAATCATAACATGGCAAGGCAAGCATGAGTACTATCATATCACTAATAATTCTACTCATGCATTTGGAATGTAAACTCCTCTCCTACCTCGAGAGAAGAACCGTAACAATTCGCATGCTCTGAACGTTCCGCTCCATTGCCCGGAATACATTCTACACATTACACATATATATACATACACTAAATCAACAAGCCATCATAAGGAACCATCACAAGTTTAAGTAATTGACAACATCTCTTAAAGTTCAATATTAAGTCTTAAACTTGTTAAAGCATCAATTTACATGCTTATGTTAGGTTTCAGGAATTCCTTTCCCAAAACCATGATCCTCTAAGTCTAAAAGGGCCAACTATACCTAACATCAACAATATCTCATCCTTCCATCATTTAAAATGCATTCCATATTACATCAATCATTCAAATGCCATCATTGTCACTTAGAGTTCAACATGGGCCACCTTAGCCACATATAATCCATCATCAATCAACAAATTCAATTAGCACCTATCATGGTCTAAGACCTCATCAAATCATAATCTTATTTCATTTCTTTAATCCATCACAACCATCAAGGTTTAGTGCTCAAATTCATCATTATTTATTTAAAGGTCATACTCATCTATGGTTTCCTATATTAATAATTTTCAACCATCACTATTAACCATCTACCTTCATTAATGTTATTTCTCATCATCAATAATTATTCTTCTAACATCCTTAACAATACCCATACTCTAAATATCATATATTTTCATTCCAAATCAACTTTCAATCCAATATTACATGTTTTCCCTAATTTCTTAGGACTAGATTTCCATCAAAAACCTAATAATCATTATCAATAATCATCAACCATCATCAATGGTTATTTCCCCTTATCAATAATATTCCTTAACATCATTAAACATATATTCTAATAACATTTAACATTTCCCCCAATCTAGAGTTAGGGTTCCATTAAAACCCAACCACCATCTTTAACAATCATCATCTTTCACCTCCAATAATGAGATTTTTGTATACCCCATCACACCCACTCAAAAACATATACTAATCACACCCCACCATTGGGTTTTACATAAAAATGGCTCCCATTCCATAACCCATACATATAATACTCTCCCAATCATATGAAAAAAAAAACCTAGGGCTCAAGCTCATTAAAATGGAGGGAGACATACCTTAAGCCAAGAAATCACAATGGGCTTCCAAGAGAGGGAGAGGGTGACGGAATTCAAAGGGGAAGAAGGAGAGATTCCATCTCACATCATCTCCTTCAAGCTCCATGGGGAAAACGAAAATAAAGGAGGGAGAAAAAGACACCATCATTTTTGCTAGGTTTAGAGAGGAATAAGAAGAGAATGAAGGAGTAGAAATATGAGAAAAGAAGAAGAAGTATGTTTGCCTTAAGAGAGGGAAACCTACGTGAAAAATGGGAGAGGGGAAAAGAGTTTCCATTTAACATTTTCGCCTCTCATTACTAATTTCCCCGTTTTATAATAAACAGGATCTCTGCTCGGGCTCAATACTAAATCCAAAAATTATTCCGAAGACATATTCAGATTCCCAATAATATTCTTAACAGCCCTGACCAATAGCATCTCAATCGGAGATACTTGGTCCTACACCCATATTTTAACCGGGTAAAATTTTAACTCTTATAGCCTCAATAAATTATAAATAATCCTCATAAATCTCAATTTTATTATTTCAACATTTTTTGGGACATTTATTAACCCTTTTATAATTATTTAATATTTATCCCTCTTAATTAATTATTTTCATAAATTTTGGGATGTGACAATGAGAGGACTTGGAGAGCTCCGGCCGCTCTAGTTCAGAAATGTTGTGTATAGGGATAGCATATACAGGACGGATTCTGATGATGATGATAAGAATGGCTGATGGATTAAGAATGGGCCCACATGCATACATATAGACTAATAAGAAAGATGGATAATCTAAAATACATTGAAAGAATTCATGCATTGCATTACATAACATTGATATGCTATAAGTATGATTGAATAACTATTATGATAGAACCTGTTTTGATAGTAGTAAAGATTAGTTGTGGAACTGGGGTATGGTATTGGGACGTTAGAAAGGTTAGAAAGGTAAGATATAACTTAGAGGAACTAGGTTTCCCTTGAGCGAGAATATCTTTGTCATGTTTGATTAGTGATGTGAGAAAACGTCAGAAATGACATCCTCTAATTTGTTTGGAAGAGAAAGCTCACCCTCACGCTTATTGTAAACCACCGATTCGCCTTTGTTTATGTACTAGGCGTGAGAACGGCAAGATTGTAGCAGAGGAAGACCATAGACTTGTTTCTACTGACATGGTGATGACTGATTCTACTGACCTCCCACAGATACCTGCCTAACTACCAATTATCATGGAGGTTCCAGAAGGCCGTCCTGAAGATCAACCTTTGGGAGGCACTGGATCTGCATCAACTATTATGGCTATGGCTGACCCAATGGATCTTCCTCCTCTGCCAGTCCAGCTTCCACCTGTAGAGTTCCTTGACGCAGTGGTAGCGTCAACACCTCCTCCTGCCCCGATAGCATTGGCCGTTGAGCCGGTAGGCATGTATCTACCAGACATGATGATGGATGATTTGGTTCCCCCTGTTACTCCCGTCATCACTCAGATGGATGTTTTCCTTGCTAGGAGATAGTGGGACAAGTCTCGCTGATTCCTCAGACATGTATTCTGAACTTACATGTATGAGGGTACCTTGAAGTTTCATGAGATGTCCCTTGCCACGAGAGACTTTATGCAGGAGGCCTTCGATGCATACAACAAGAGATACAGATTGTTTCCCTCTCCCATGCTAGATCAGCGGTCATTGAGCTCAGCCCCATTACCAGATGCTGGACTTCCCTCTCTGTCACTATCCACTTTCGGGCCAGATTGTCTAGATTCTCCTCTTAGTGATTAATAGAGATAGATAAGTTATTTTCTATTTTATTTTATTTGTATATATAGCCAGGGAGCCTGCGTGTCCCTGTAGTTCTAATAGGATAGGACTGGTGATGCTAGTATTTTGTACTGATGTATATATCCTGACGATGTTAACCACCACGAGTGATGATGTTATTTTCTTTGATTATTCACTTTATTGTACTTGGGTTATTTTTATTGTGTCGTTATGATTTATTACTTGATTTGATAAACAAAAAGTTTTACACTTTTATATTTTTATCAAAATAGTAACCTCTCAGTTAAATAGAACAATCTAGTAAAAGGGATTGTCCTAGTTAACCAAGGGTGTTACAGTAGGCATTCTCAACACTTCTCAGTTCACATCCATCCCACAGTCACATATTTTCTCAAACAATTCAAGTTCCTATCATTACTTATTTGTAGGCATACTCCTAAGGTTCATTATCACTTAATGACTATTTATTGGATTATTTTTCCTTTAAAACATACCTATAGACTTCATAGTTGAATTACCATAATTTCACAGCAAGATATACAAACACTTTTCCTACTCACAGATATAGTCATTACATGATTCACAACCACGCATCAATATTGTTAGTTACACAAGATGCTATACACGAGTTAAGTATATTATGATTATCTCATTATTTAGTGTTTCATGAACACGTATAAGGGCCTTTCCAACATCATACTCATCAGAGTCATCCTGCCTCAGTCTCATACTGAGAACAACGCTTTTGTACTAGAGAGACCGAAGCTCACCAAGTTCGCCAATGGGTAAACAGGGATACTCAAGCCCAAGCATTCATAAATGTGATCACACTTTATAACTTGGCTCTACAAGGCCTTAGTAACACTTGTCATCGTCAGAGTATACCTGGTAGACCTGTGAAGAACTCGACCTCAGGACGCAACTCGAAGCCATTAGGGTGACTCACCCCGGTTATACCTTTGAGATCGAATTAAGGATCTTGACGTTCATGTCCTCTAGCGTATCCCTCGTTGTATGCTTCTAGTATTGAGTTTCCCAATATAATCCCAAATAATCATGATGCATGTATGATGCACATCAATAGCACCTCAACATTTATTTAGTGTCATTGAGTAGGGTCCTGCCTTGATAAGCCTTTTGTCCTTAATGTCGTGTTTTGGGTCTTATCATAAATAAACCTTTCTTATAGAAACTTTCTTACACTTATCTAAGACTTTTGATCCACTTACTTATACTTTGTTAGGACTATCCTTATGATCACAAAATGCTTAATTTCAAATATACATTTCCTTACTTAATATCTTTTCAAAACTTCATGAACCATACTCTTTTCTTTAAGATAAGGTTAACTAGATATAAAAAATCTTAATAGATTAATAGTCCTCATTAGGAGTGTGTACTACTCGAGGTTGGGGTTCGAGGCTTAAAGATATTAAAAGCTTGTTATTTTATATTTGTATCGTTATAGTGAGCGTTATCCCCTAACGAGTCTTTTTTTCCCTAGAGACAACTTCAATATCATTAATACCTAGATAGGGAAAAAATTACCTTGAGTTCTTTTCTTTATTGATGGTAGTGGACCCTTCTTTGATGATAACGAAGCCTTTTTCTTGCCTTTTTCTACTTTAGATGCTATAGGAAAAGCTTTTGACAAGGATAGAGTGATGAATGTTGATAAGAAAAGAGAATGGTGAGGTTTTTGTATATTTTAGGCAAACTTTGGGCAAAAAAGTGAAGGAATTTAGTTGCGGATGATGGAAATTAATAGGATATCTCATCATCATCATATCTCGATCTCAATCATCATGAATCATCATCACCTTTTGGCATATCTCCATGCTATATGTAAATGCTCTTAGGCTAATGCATATGCAAAATAGAATAATGAACAACAACTACGGATCCGACTGTGGGAATAAACACCAATTTGTGGGTCAAGCATGATCACCTACCATGCCCCTACTACGGTAGTATAATATTACACATATCTCATAATGCATGCATAATCACCAATTTTACTGGTACCAAACCGCATTGCCTATTTTGCAACACTAGTCATTTTAACCATGACCACGGTAAACAACATAATCAACAATATAAGGTGTTATGGGCCAACAATGATTCATAACATGATAGCTGTGATCCATAGGACCACTAGGGACACCTGCTCCTTAAGAGCCACCCCCACAGGGTCAACCACATGCAGCTCCCTATAGCTCAGCATGGGTAGCTTCGTGACTTACATATCGAGTCACAGGGGAAATAACAAGAATGCCTATGCACTGAGCCGCCCTCCCATTGGCCCAACCGGGGGAATCCCCTAATATTCCTTACCAGCAGCGTATGATATGCCATGGATGCAAATGCTAATCAATGCATTCTCACACTATGCATCCTATCATGCCACTCATCAATCATCATCATCAATACCAATACCACCATACAATCTTTAGTGGATTTTATCATTGTTGATTTTAACCATTATTTCAAGTTTCATGTGTGGCATTTCATTTCAACATACATATATCATTCATGCAAATCAATACTTGCAACATTCACAATGGCATTATAAACATCAATAACATTGGTCAATCTTTCATCATGTTAAAGGTATGCTTAGCATACTTGTTCATCTTTGCTTATCAATAACATCACCACATAATTCTTAGTGGATTTTCATCTTATTGATTATTACCATTGTTCATACACTAGTGTGGCATCACAACAATTCATCAATATAATCTTAAACCACACATACAAGATCACACTTGTATCAAACCCAATGGTATTCAACAAATCACTAATAATAACAATCATCCATCATTACCCATTATTGATATCATCTCTGATTCGTTAATTTATAACAAACACATTGTCATGCAATCATCCCCCATTGACTTAATCATTATACAAGGGTGGGTCATACAACCACATCATTTAACTTTTGTTTATCAAACATCATAACATATCATTAGTGGTATACATTCATGTTTTCATAACATACCATAGGTACATACATGTTTTCCAATGTCTCAAATCAATATCAAATACCAACAAGACACACCATCATCATATACCCCTAATAGAATCTCTTATTTTTACATAATAAAGGGGTTTTGGATACTATTAAGCTCATGACAAATTTCAACATTAAGACACGAGAAAAGCTCATTCTTAGTCTTAAAAACAGTGGTACATGTCATAAATATCACCTATTAGTCCCAATTTGATAACCATAAAAAGTCGAGTTTAAAACCCTCTTAAATTTAAATTTTACAATGCAGTTAGTCCGGTGTTTTACACATAATGAGAGTTAGAAAACTTCAATTAAGGTGACACCCATTTTCAAACCTCCTTGACATAATTATCTACAACTTTCATGCAGAAGTTGGGGGCCAAAAATGTCATTAAGATACCCAAACAGGCCAAAAACAGCAAGGGAAAAGCAGCAGTTGGAAATTTTTGACAGTGGATATTCCACTGGCAGTGGGAAATTCCCACTGGCCGTGGAATCCACTGTTTCCACCACCCAAAATGGCCATTTTTCCATTTTTTGAGGCAGAATGATCCACTAGCAGTGGTAAATTCCGATTGGCCGTGGATCTCACTGCTGTAGGCATCATTCTACAGCCTTTTGACCCTTAAGTTTTTTCCAACTTTGGGACCCCTTTTCACTAGGCTATTCAACTCCAATTTACATGAAAGTTTATACATAACTTACCTACCCTAATATCAATTATGTGGCAAAGTTTCAAGCCCAAATTCCATCTCTATCAAAATCTAAGCTATAGGGTAGTTTTATGCATATTTTGGCATTTTACATGACATACCAAAATGCAATTGGCTAAATTTTGGTCTAAAATCTCTATGGAACTATATTCATATATGTAAATGTGATTTTCTCTAACAATTCAAACACTATATTTTGGTATCTAAATCATCCAATATATAAATGACAATTCATGTTTATTATAGCCCAACCAAGCATGTCATTCGTCACACAACCAAACATTACATCATTTCAATATAATCATGGCAAGGCAAGCATGGGCATCATCATATACATCAATTGTTAACCAAGTGGCCTCAATTACTCAAGAGGGGGGGTGAATTGAGTATTAAAAATTTTTTGTTGAAATACTTGTGAAATTGGTTCTTTGACAAATATATGAAGAGAAGATGATAAACTTAATCTTAAGTGAGAATAATAATAAAGTTTGAATAACAAAGTTATTAAGCGTAACAAATTAAGCAAGCAATTAAATGCACAAATTTAAATAGATTAGGGAAGAGAAGATTTGCAAACCGATATATACGAGTTCCACCCACTGGTGTACGTCTCGCCTCCAAGTAACCCACTTAGAGGATTTCCACTATTGAGAATTTGAGATACACGCCTTGAGCAATTACAGTCTCTTAGTGTTTCACACTCAAGAACTTAATCCTCACAAGCTAAAGGGCAACCCACCCAATCTCACAATCTCTCAATTACAAGGTTGAATCCCAACCCAACAACTATCTCAGATTTTGTGTATGTGATTTTACAAGTGCAACTCTCTCAGTAGAGTGGATATACAAATTTTAAGTACTTTGAAAAATGTTTTTCTTCTCTCAAGGAGAATATGCAATTTTTAGCACTCAAAAATATTTTTCTCACAATATAACTCTCAAAAATTAATACTTCAAAATTTAAGAGAAACAGAGAGTAAGTAAGAAGAAAGAATGAAGGCAAGTATTTGATGCTGCGAAGGTGTGTTTCTGCTGCTTCACTTCTTCTCTATTTATAGGAGTTCCAGAGTATGTGCTGCCAAAAAATTTGAATTCCACCGATTCCTGATTTCATGCATCGAGAGTGTTAGTCTCCCAACATTCCATGTTTCCTGACTTGAGAAGTGAAATTGTCTGCCTCAATTAATGGAATTCCCATTCAGTTTGTATCTTCGAGAGAGGAATTAGCTGTCTTGAGTTTCTGAAAACGCGTATTGATAGTTTCCATGATTCAGCGCAAGTTTGAATGATTTTCCAGTGTATTTTTGCATAAAAAACAACCCATGAATCGATTCCTGGCAGAGAGAATCGATTCCTAGTAGCATGAATCGATTCCTTCAGCATATGAATCGATTCCTTGAGCTAATTTCCACCATGAATCGATTCCCAAGCTTGATGAATCGATTCCTTTACTCAATTTGCAGCATGAATCGATTCCTAATGTTAATGAATCGATTCCTTCACTTAATTTGTAGCATGAATCGATTCCTATGTATCTTGAATCGATTCCTCTTTCATTTTTCATGTGGGAATCGATTCCCATAGGGCTGAATCGATTCCTAGGTCTGTTCCCTTCAAGTTTTGATGCGTTCTGCTTCTTTTGGGTCCATTCTTGATACTTTCTTGCATGGTTCTTTTGAACTAATTTTTCCTTGACACTTTGAAAAGTTATTTCTTGTTCCGAATCATTCTCAATGATTTTTGATTAATTGCTTGTACAACATCTTTTGGATTTCTTGATCCTTCAATTGTTTGTCATTCATCAAAATCTGTTTCAACATACAAATACATTCTCCCCCTTTTTGATGATGACAACAATTGTTCATCTCTAGGGTGTTAGTTTCATGATAGTTATATATATAAAGTATGAACTCCCCCTATCAAATGTAATTATAAATTTCATGCATTAATAAAGATGTTATATTATATTGGCTCCCCCTTAATCATGCAATTATATAGAGATGTTATATTAAACTTCTCCCCCTTTGGCATCATCAAAAGAAAATCAGATAGAATTTAACAGATATTAACTTTATTGAAATATTATATATGTAAAGATGAATACAACAGTGACTAATATTAAG
The DNA here is from genome assembly GCA_037962975.1 of Clitoria ternatea. NCBI lineage: Eukaryota > Viridiplantae > Streptophyta > Magnoliopsida > Fabales > Fabaceae > Clitoria > Clitoria ternatea. The sequence continues at coordinate 189,247,070 of CM075669.1, forward strand.
GATTGAAAAATCGAAACTCTGAGAACTGTTGCGAGAGTTCATTGTAGTGGGTAGTCATGTTGTCATCTATTTGGTCAAAACGGGCATTCATATTGTTCTCCATTCCATCAATGCGAGAAGTCATTCCATCAAAGCGAGCATTTATTGCATCAAAGCGGGTATCGAAATGAGAGGTCAATCTATTAAAGAACTCATCATTTGGATTTGGAGGAGGTGGAGGAAATGGTTGTTGATGGGGTTGCTCATCATTGTCGTCACTGCTTTGTGCATTTGGAGGAGAGTATTGCCAAGCACCATCGTGGTTGTGCCAACCCATTTTTGCGAGATGAGTGCTTCCTATTTTACCTTTACGCCCTACTACTTCTTTCACTTCATTTGAAAGATCCACATTAAAGTGTTTGAGAAGCTTTGTGATGAAAACCGCATAAGGAAGTTTTGTGAATCTTTTAGAGTCAAGAATATGAGTCCGAACAAGTTTGGTCCAATTTATCTCTTTTTCATGGAGCATAGCCCAAAGAATAAGAGTTTGGTTTTCACTTACTCTAGCATTGTTGGACCCTTTTGGAAGAATGATTTTGACCAAAAGGTAGTGCAGAAGGCGATGATCAATGTTGAGCTCTCCAACGGTGCTTTTGGAAGTAGAGGATAGATTTAAAAAAGCACGAGCATCAATGGAATTGTATTCCCAATCGGGAGATGGGTCAAGGCCAAAGAAATCAACATTGTTTAGTGGAAGCTTCCATACTTGATGAAGAACATTATCATCAATGATAATGGTTACTCCTTTAATTTTGGCTATGTAGCGTCCATTAGAGATCCTCAATGTTGAGTAGAAGGCTCTAATCAACTCAGGATAAATGTGATTTTCTTCGAGTGCAACAAACTCCAAGAGATTTTGTTGCCTAAGTATGTTGAGTACCGGAAAATCATGTTCGTCGAAGAGCGGAACGTCAAGCCAATGAGCTGGTATAAGGAGTCTTTCTGAAAATTTTTCGAGATACCTGTCAAGTTGGAGTTTATTCTCAAAGAGTCTTGAGAGATCATTGGTGTTTGAGGAAGAGGAACCAGCATCTCCTCGTTTCTTCTTTCTAGAGTGAGATGATGATGCCATGATTTTGAATGAAACAGAGGAGGTAGAGAGAATTTTTAGAGAAGAAAAGAAAAGGAGATATGAAGCGAAATGAGGCACTGGGAGAGGCTTTGAAGAAACAGCGTGAGAAAAGCATTTTTATACAGGAAATAATGCGTGAATCGATTCATCCTAGAGGGAATCGATTCATGTGAGTGATTTTTGTAATTCTGGACGCTTGGAGTGAAGTGGGAATCGATTCAAATACGAAGTTATGAGAGGGGGAATCGATTCCCCTAGCTAGTCTTGGTCAAACACGCTACAAGTTCATAGTGGTTCACGTGAATGCATTTGGAAATGGAAGTTTTTGTTTTATTCTTCACATGAAGGCATCTGATTGTAAGGAATCAATGCTTTTCCCTTTGGTTTTATTGTGCACGTGAATTGGTCAAGAGTACATTTGAATTTAAAAAATTTTGCAAGTGCCATTTGATTTTATTTCATCACAAAGTCAATAAAATCAATTGCCAATTTTTGCATTTAATTTTGAGATCATTTATTTTAAAGAGATTAACTTGTCTCACAAATATGTTTAATTAAGATTTTAAACAACAAATCGGGTTATGATGAATATTTAAAAAAATGGTGTATATTAATATTTCTTAAAAATAGAATTTGTATGAAAAAGATAAATCTTTAAGTTAAAGATTTGTGAAAATATTTAAGAGAATGAAATTTGTGATTTTAATCAATTTCTAAAATGCCTAATTCCCTTCTAATATTTATAAATTGTTCCTTTGGAAGGGGTTTAGTAAAAATATCCGCCAATTGTTTAGAAGTTTCAACATATTCAAGAACACAATCTCCTTTTAAAACATGATCTCGTATGAAATGGTGACGGATTTCTATATGTTTTGTCCGTGAGTGCATCACTGGATTTTTGGAGATATTTATGGCGCTAGTGTTGTCGCATTTAATGGGTGTTTGATTTAAAACAACACCGAAATCAAGAAGTTGTTGTCTCATCCATAGGATTTGAGCACAGCAACTTCCAGCTGCAACATATTCTGCTTCAGCTGTGGATAACGCGACACTTACTTGCTTCTTGCTATGCCAAGAAACAAGAGAACTTCCAAGCATATGACAAGTACCACTGGTACTTTTTCTATCTAATTTACACCCAGCAAAATCAGAATCAGAATATCCTACAAGAATACATTCAGCACCTTTGGGATACCATAAACCAACATTTTGAGTACCCACAAGATATTTTAAAATTCTTTTTACGGCTATGAGATGTGATTCTTTAGGACATGCTTGATATCTAGCGCACATACATACCGCAAACATAATATCAGGTCTACTAGCTGTTAAATAAAGTAAGGATCCAATCATACCTCGGTATTTGGTTATTTCAACGTCCTTACCCTTCTCATCCTTGTCTAGGTAGCAAGAAGTACTCATTGGTGTGGCAATTTCATTTGCTTTATCCATTTCATACCTTTTAAGTAATTCTTTGCAGTATTTTGTTTGACTGATAAATGTTCCTTCTTTTGTTTGCTTAATTTGTAGCCCAAGGAAGAATGTGAGTTCTCCCATCATTGACATTTCGAATTCATCTTGCATAATCTTAGCAAACTCTTGACAAAGGATTTCGTTAGTAGCACCAAATATTATGTCATCAACATAAACTTGTACCAAAAGGATGTCACGATTTTTACGTTTTATAAACAATGTTGTATCAATCTTTCCTCTTTCAAAATTATTTTCAAGAAGAAACTTACTGAGTCGTTCATACCAAGCTCTTGGAGCTTGTTTTAAACCATATAAAGCTTTTCTTAATTTAAAGACATGGTTTGGAAATTTATGATTTTCGAAACCAGGAGGTTGATTAACATAAACTTCTTCTTGAATATAACCATTTAGAAAAGCACTTTTGACATCCATTTGATAAAGTTTAAAATCTATACAACAAGCAAAAGCTAACAATAATCTTATGGCTTCTAATCTAGCTACGGGAGCATATGTTTCTTCATAGTCTATTCCCTCTTCTTGATTATATCCTTTAGCAACTAATCTAGCTTTATTTCTTGTTATTATTCCATTTTCATCTAACTTGTTTCTAAAAACCCATTTCGTGCCTATTATTTGATGATTATTGGGTTTTGGCACAAGTTCCCAAACTTCATTTCTTTCAAACTGATTTAATTCTTCTTGCATTGCCAATATCCAATGTTCATCAATAATAGCTTCATCAATATTTTTGGGTTCTATTTGTGATACGAAAGCTAAGTGATTGCATGCATTTCTAAAAGCATTTCGAGTACTTACACCTTTTGTTATCTCGCCTATGATATTGTCCAATGGGTGATTCTTTACGGTGATCCACTCCTTTTGTTGAGGTTCACCATTTTGTGATGTATTTCCTTCATTTTTGTTTTCTTCTTTGTCTTCCAAGTTTATTTCTTGGAAGGTACCTACAAGATCATCAATTTCCTCTCTCGGAAGATTTTGGTTAAGTTCATCGAATTTAACATGTATAGATTCTTCAATTGTACAAGTTCGTTTGTTAAAGAGTCGATATGCTTTGCTTGTAGATGAGTAACCTAAAAATGTTGCTTCATCAGATTTTGCATCGAATTTGCCAAGATTATCCTTTCCATTGTTTAAAACAAAACATTTGCATCCAAATACGTGGAAATAAGAAATGTTAGGTTTTCTTCCTTTATAAAGCTCATAAGGGGTTTTCTTTAATATAGGCCTTATCAAACATCGATTCATGACATGGCAAGCAGTATTTACTGCATCGGCCCAAAAATGTTTCGCAATATTACTTTCATTTAACATAGTTCTTGCGAGCTCCGCTAAAGATCTATTTTTCCTTTCAACTACTCCATTTTGTTGTGGAGTTCTTGGAGCCGAAAAATTATGTTCAATGCCAAATTTTTCACAAAATTTTTCAAAGGATTGATTTTCAAATTCTCCTCCATGGTCAGTTCGAATGGATGCTATTTTCAAATTTTGTTCATTTTGAATGATCTTGGCAAGTTTCTTAAATGCTTGATATGCTTCATTTTTGTGAGTAAGAAATAATGTCCATGTATATCTAGAGTAATCATCCACAATCACGAGACCATAATAGTTTCCACCAAAACTTTTGATTTTTGAAGGTCCAAATAAATCCATATGTAAAAGTTGTAAAGGTCTAGTTGTTGAAACAATATTTTTAGCTTGAAAAGAAGCCTTTACTTGTTTTCCCTTTTGACAAGCGTCACAAAATTTATTTTCAAATTTTAATTTTGGCAAACCGATAACTAAATTTTTTGAAACAAGTTTGTTTAAATGGTCTATATGAATGTGAGCAATTCTTCTATGCCATAGCCATGATTCATCTTCTTTAGTTATGAAGCATTGCACATCATTTGAAGCAAGACAATCTAGATTAATCATATAAATGTTATCTACTCTTTGACCAACGAATTTTGTTTCCTTGTTTAGCTTATTTTCAATTATGCAACCATTTGATTCAAAAACAATTTTATAGCCTTTATCACATAATTGACTTATGCTAAGCAGGTTATGTTTAAGTCCTTCAACATATAAGACATCATTTATAGAGGTGGAGGAATTTTTACCAACATTTCCAATTCCTAGTATTCTTCCCTTCGTGTTATCTCCATAAGTAACGAATCCTTTATTTCGTGGAGTAAATGATATGAACTTACTTTTGTCTCCTGTCATGTGTTTTGAACACCCACTATCCAAATACCAATGGGTGCTATTTGCTTTAAAGCATACCTACAAAACATGTTAAGTTAGAGAACTTGGTACCCATTTTATGTTGGGTCCTTGTAGGTTAGTTTGAGGTAATGTTCCTTTAGGAACCCATACTTTTCTCACAACCTTTGGCCCTAGTTTTCTAACCTTACAATTAGATGCATTATGTCCTTTAAAACCACAGTGATTACATACCGTGAAAGGTGATGAAGTTTTACTAGGTGGTACAAAGAAACTTTTGAAATGCTTTTCCTTTTTGCAATCATGTGATCCTTGATTATATCCTAATCCAGCTTTATTAAACGTGCAACGTTGTTTTCCAAGAAGTGCATCTAAATTATTCTTACCATTAGTGAATTTTTCTACGGTTTTGTTTAAGTCTAGGACCTTCTTTTCTAGATCAATGCATTTCTTAGCAAATTCGCAAGGTTTACTCTTAGAGCATGCTTGGACATTTTCTAACTCTTCTTTTAAACATTCATTTTCTTTACAAGCTTCCATGAGATGCATTTCTAGAGTATCACTAGTTTTTCTAGACAATTTAAGCCTATTAGAGACTTTTGTAAATTTATCATATAAATCTTCAAGGGCATCAAGTAATTCTTCTTTATCTAAGTCATGAAAGTTTACCTCATCTTCTTCATCTTGGTGATTAGCCATGAGACAAAGGTTTGCTTCTTCATTCTCCGATTCATCCGAGCTACTCACCTCGTTGTCATCCCATGCTATGTATGCTCTCCTTTTTCCTTTCTGATCCTTATTTTTCTTTTTGAGATTTGGACAGTCCGCCTTGAAATGTCCTTCCTTTCCACATTCAAAACAAGTTGGTAAGGAATTATTATTATCTTTGGGAACGAATTTCTTACCTTTAGAGGTGAAGCCCTTTTGGAATCTTTTGTTTCTCATGAGCCTTCCAAATCGTCTCACAAATAGGCCTAACTCATCATCATCATCTTCTTGATCACTTTCAAATTTGTCTTCTTCAATAGAGGTGGCCTTAAGAGCTAGCCCTTTCTTCTTGGAAGACTTTTCTCCTTCTTCCGCTATTTTTAACTCTTTTAATTCTTGTTCTTGTTCTTGAAGCTTACCGAATAATGTGGCAAGAGACATATCATTTATGTTTGGCGATTGTTTGATAGCGGTGACAAGAGGTTGCCATTCCCTGGTAAGACTTTTTAGAACTTTATGGATAAGCTCTTTGTTAGTGTAAGATTTTCCAAGAGTAATAAGATGATTAATAATCAAGGTAAACCTTTTTTGAAGTTCTAAGATTGTTTCACCAGAATTCATTCTAAAACTTTCATATTGGCTAGTTAAAGTACTAATTTTAGAATCCTTAACATCACTAGTTCCTTCATGAGTAATTTGAAGAGTATCCCACATTTCTTTGGCAGATTTGCAGGTTACTATTCTAAAAAATTCATCGGGACCTAAGGCTAAAGTGATTAGATTCTTGGCTTTATAATTATATTGTACTTTCTTTTCTTCATCACTAGTCCAGTCATCCATGGGCTTTTCTATTTGTTTATCATCAACAATATGCATAGGTATGAAAGGACCATTTTCAATAGCATTCCAAATTCTTAGATCAATTGATTGAACAAAAATTTTCATTCTTTCTTTCCAAAAAGCATATCCTTCCCCATTAAAAGCAGGAGGTCGGTTTGTGGCTCCACCCTCAGGAAAAAGGTTTAAAGAATTTGAGGCCATTCGTTCTCTTGAAGCTGTTAAGCTTAATTTACCAAGAGTCAAGCTCTGATACCACTTGTTAACCAAGTGGCCTCAATTACTCAAGAGGGGGGGTGAATTGAGTATTAAAAATTTTTTGTTGAAATGCTTGTGAAATTGGTTCTTTGACAAATATATGAAGAGAAGATGATAAACTTAATCTTAAGTGAGAATAATAATAAAGTTTGAATAACAAAGTTATTAAGCGTAACAAATTAAGCAAGCAATTAAATGCACAAATTTAAATAGATTAGGGAAGAGAAGATTTGCAAACCGATATATACGAGTTCCACCCACTGGTGTACGTCTCGCCTCCAAGTAACCCACTTAGAGGATTTCCACTATTGAGAATTTGAGATACACGCCTTGAGCAATTACAGTCTCTTAGTGTTTCACACTCAAGAACTTAATCCTCACAAGCTAAAGGGCAACCCACCCAATCTCACAATCTCTCAATTACAAGGTTGAATCCCAACCCAACAACTATCTCAGATTTTGTGTATGTGATTTTACAAGTGCAACTCTCTCAGTAGAGTGGATATACAAATTTTAAGTACTTTGAAAAATGTTTTTCTTCTCTCAAGGAGAATATGCAATTTTTAGCACTCAAAAATATTTTTCTCACAATATAACTCTCAAAAATTAATACTTCAAAATTTAAGAGAAACAGAGAGTAAGTAAGAAGAAAGAATGAAGGCAAGTATTTGATGCTGCGAAGGTGTGTTTCTGCTGCTTCACTTCTTCTCTATTTATAGGAGTTCCAGAGTATGTGCTGCCAAAAAATTTGAATTCCACCGATTCCTGATTTCATGCATCGAGAGTGTTAGTCTCCCAACATTCCATGTTTCCTGACTTGAGAAGTGAAATTGTCTGCCTCAATTAATGGAATTCCCATTCAGTTTGTATCTTCGAGAGAGGAATTAGCTGTCTTGAGTTTCTGAAAACGCGTATTGATAGTTTCCATGATTCGGCGCAAGTTTGAATGATTTTCCAGTGTATTTTTGCATAAAAAACAACCCATGAATCGATTCCTGGCAGAGAGAATCGATTCCTAGTAGCATGAATCGATTCCTTCAGCATATGAATCGATTCCTTGAGCTAATTTCCACCATGAATCGATTCCCAAGCTTGATGAATCGATTCCTTTACTCAATTTGCAGCATGAATCGATTCCTAATGTTAATGAATCGATTCCTTCACTTAATTTGTAGCATGAATCGATTCCTATGTATCTTGAATCGATTCCTCTTTCATTTTTCATGTGGGAATCGATTCCCATAGGGCTGAATCGATTCCTAGGTCTGTTCCCTTCAAGTTTTGATGCGTTCTGCTTCTTTTGGGTCCATTCTTGATACTTTCTTGCATGGTTCTTTTGAACTAATTTTTCCTTGACACTTTGAAAAGTTATTTCTTGTTCCGAATCATTCTCAATAATTTTTGATTAATTGCTTGTACAACATCTTTTTGATTTCTTGATCCTTCAATTGTTTGTCATTCATCAAAATCTGTTTCAACATACAAATACATCAATCACAAATTATTCAACTCATGCAATTAAAATGTAAACTCCTCTCCTATCTGGAGAGAAGAACTGCAATTCAAATGCTCCAATCATTCTGCATCATCATCCGAAACACAATCTACACATCAAACATATATGCATTCATTCAATCATGAGCCATCACAAGGCTTTCATCATAGTTCTAAATAATTACTCCCATATCATCAAGCTTAGTAACAAGCAATAAACTTGTCAAAACATCCACTTATACACATATGTTAGGCTTCAGGAATTCCTTTCCCAAAACCAAGATCCTTTAGATCATAAGGGGGGTCAATAATACTTAATGACAACAACATCTCATCCCTTACTCATAAAGCACCCAATTGTCATCACTTTCATCCAATATTCAACATAAGCCACCTTAGCTTCATTTAAACCATCATCAATCAACAATCTCAAGTGGAACATATCATGGCCTAATATCTCATCAAGTCAAATTCCTATTTCATTAATTTATCACTCATGATCATCTACCATATTGATTATCATCATAGTTAACCCCCAATAATGAACATCATATATTCATCCTTAAAAATCAATTCTTCTAATCATCATATGTACTTATGCATATATATATATATATATCTTAAACCTCAAGATTGGAACTTCATCAAAGTCCAATAACCTCAATTGTCATGCTAATCATTCCAATCATTTCTTCTAAGCCCAAAAGTCATTCTCATGATAACCAAACAATCAATTTCCTAAATTTTGCCAAGAGTCCCAATTGTCAATTTCTTAAGGGGTTTTTCACAAAACTACCGATCATGAATCTCAACAATCTGCATGCATCATCACAAGCATAACATCATCATTATTAAAGTGTCAATCAATGTAAACAACACACAATGATCCCAATGGTCATCTACCCTATGGTTTGGGATTCACATGCATATACCATCATTCACATAGCATCAACTTAGCTCAAAAGTTTGTGAACATTAATAATCAAATTTCAATACTTCTAAAATTTCATTCTCCCCATATAAATCATTCTAAAGCATCCAAAATCATCAAAATGATCAATTTGGCCAAAACCCCCAAATTTCCAACACTTAGGGTTTTCATTAAAATCACCTAACAACAACTTAATCAATTTTCTTAAATCATCATGAACACCCCAACCCTTCTCATCACATAACATCAAGCCACATTCAAAAATCATATTTCCAATGTTTCAAGCCTAGGGTTCCACCATCTTCCTTAACACCCATAATTTTTACTGCAACAATTTCAAACCCAACATCATTAAAACCATAAATAGAGTAAGGTAGGCTCAAAATCTTACCTTAAGAACCCAAGCTTTCATAAAAATGAAAATGGAGGAGAGGAAGAAGAACCCATTTGATTTTTGCCCCAAAGTGCCATTCATGCTCCATGAATCCAAGCTTTGATTTTGATTTTGATTTTTACAAGAATGGAAGAGGAAGGGAGGCACATTGGTTTTGGAGAAGAGAATGGGTGGAGAAGAAGAAGAAAATGGAGAGTTAATGGAAAGAGAAGAAGCCACACGGTGATAGAGGAAAAAGAGTAAGGAATTCTATAAAAATTGGACATTGTCCAATGGATAAAAGAGTGCCTCTAGTTACTTTTTCCAATATTCCAAAAATCCCATTATCCAATGGACAAAAGAGAGTAAAGAAGAGTGGGAAAAAAGCTACGATGGAAAGGAGAGGAGAAATTGGGATTTTGGATTTTCTTTTAATTCCATTTGGCTTGTATTTTCTTGGTTTAATATCATACGTCGTGTTCGATTAATTATTTCCTCAATACCAAAAATTATTTGAACTACACCATCATAACCATAATAATTTTCTAAGTATTCTAGACCCATCAAATATCCAATTTTACCAAGTGGGTCCCATACCATCCGTTAAATCATCTGGTTCCGGTAAATCTTAATTTAGCGATAATTCACCTCTAGTGTCTAATTAATTTTCCCACAATTATTAGACTGTAAATAATTAATTATCTTCACCAAATAAATTTATTTTCCTCAAAACTCAGGATGTTACAATTCACCCCATCTAAAAGAAATTTCGTCCTCGAAATTTGATATCGATATATATATATATATATATATATATATATATATATATATATATCATAAGGCCACACTTCAGGCCGAAGACCAATAGGGTTCAACGACATTGAAAAATTAGTGCTGGACTTCCCAAAGTCCACAGGACATGATCATCATCATTCATTTGTCCCAAACACAAAACCTCCTATATCCAAAATGAGTCACATCTTATCAATTCTCAATTTATCCAACATAACTGTTAGTCCTCAAATTTTCAATAAAAGCTTTAATAAAAATTTCATAAAAATTACAAAAATTAGTTTAATTTGTTAGAAAATTAGGATTTAAATTCAATAAATGGATGTTGATTGGAAATAATCTGCCCTTGATCAATTTTCTCTAAGTTTTGCAGTGAAAAAGTTAAGAAATCAAGAGAAAATTACATTGGAGGAGCTGACGCGTAGCCTTATCCCATGCGTAGCATCAACAGCTATTTTTGATGCTGACGTGATGCGTCACAGCCACGCGTAGCGTCAGTGCTGCGTGGTCTCCACCTCCACTTTGGCCAACCACTCCTCTTGGACCTAATAATGGGCACTCCACTCAGCACCAATAAGCATCCCACTTAGCATGAAAGGCCAAAACTCGGTGGAAACATGTTCATGTGGCCACGCATGATCAAATTTAATAATTTGAAGTGGCCATTATCAAGTGTTTAATAGAGGCTGAGTCAGGGGTCTGACGCTTAGCGCCACACTGACGCGTAACGTCAGCACCCTTGCTCAGCCTTATAAATAGGGCCATCCAACACCATTCTATAACATCCCATAGCATCCCATTCTCTTCTTTTCTCTCTTTGTGCTAGACTTTGAGTACTTCTTTTATGAGTTCTAGTTCTAGAATAGTTTTCTAGATACTTGAGTGTGTTTTGCTGTATTGTGATCGTTGTATTGTGAAGTTCCCATCGTCTTCGTAATGTCAAACTATGTTAGTGTTGTTTTTACTTTCACCATGTGTAACTAATTTGTTTATGTTGGAATTGGTGAACTAATCTATTGAGTATAATGTTGTGAATTCGACCTCTGCATGTTTATGATTCAAGTCCATGTTAGTATTTCAACCTTTTATTAATATGAACATCAAACGGGAGAATGATTTTCATGTGTATTGAAACTTGTTTTATTAGTATGAATGTCAAACGGGAGAATGATTATTCATGCCATATTGAAACTTGTTTTGACGAAAGTAAAAGTTGGAATACCCTTGGTATCTCAATTCTATAGGGGTTGTTAACCATTGTTGCCATAAGGCCAGTTCTTAAAGCAAGTTTTTACTGAGAAAGCTCACGAGGGATCGGGCTTTACGGTGAATTCTTAGAATTTATATCACGAGGGATCGGTTATAATGATTTTAAGCTACAATGACATGAAACTTGATTATTAAATATGCATGTCTTGAGTTCCTCATTGTTATTCTAGATTAGGGATCCAATTTCCAACATAATTTGCTTACCAGTGTTTATCTCAAGTATCTTACCTATTTTAGATTGCAACTCAACTTTTTAGATAGATTTTATTTTCTTTTTATCTTATGAACCACTCAATCATGCTATCCTGTGAATATTGTATAAATTATATATAAATCATTCTTTTGTCTATAACTTTCTTCACATTTATCATAGTAAATAGAAAATTACTATTGATATTGGACTTTCAATCCCAGTGGAACGATATCTAAATTTTGAAAACTACAAATGATTGGTGCGCTTGCCAATTAACAACCCGGTGATGGAAATGAACTGTTGAGACGCTATTGCCGGGTTAACAAGTTTTCTGGCGCCGTCGCCGGGGATTGAATTGTTTCAGTAAAACAGTAAATTTTTAATTACCGTGGTAAATATATTTTTTTTTACCTTAGTTAAATTTTTTTTTATTTTTACTTATTGTTACACTAACTTTCTTTGTCTAGTTTGTGTATGCAAACTCGATCTACCGCAGGTAAAATTTATTTTGATCCTGAGATAGAAAAGTTTGTAAAGAAAATCAAGTCTTTGAAATATAAAACACAAACTAAATCTTCTTCTACATCTAAAAATTTTGAAAATTCAAATATGGCTGCTGAGAGGAGAACATTGGGACAGTTTGCTGCTATTAATGGTCCACCCCGAGTTTCAGGTATGTTTCAAGGACCTGTTGTACCAGTGGAGATTAAACCTACTACTTTAAATATTATTCAAAACAATCAATTTACTGGTTTAAATCATGAAGAACCATATGAACATTTAACTATTTTTTATGAGTTATGCAGCACAATTGGTTTTGAACCCAATCAAGAAGAGTCTGTTTACATGAGACTTTTTTCTTTTTCATTGATTGGTAAAGCAAAAGAATGGTTTAAATCTTGTCCACCGGGTAGTTTTGCAAACTGGTCCGATGTTGAAAGAAAATTTTTGGAAAGATTTTATTCTCCTTCGAAATATTTTGAAGTAATGACAGCCATACACTCTTTTTCTCAAAATAATGATGAATCACTAGGAGAGACATGGGAACGATTCAAGGCACTTTTGAGAAAGTGTCCAAACCATAACCTAAATGATGCCGAAAAGGTAAGAATCGTTTACCATGGTTTATTGCCTCAGTTCAAGATGATGTTAGATGCTTGTGTAGGTGGTTCTTTAATGAACAAAACTGTGGAGGAAGCCTGAGAAATATTGGAATCAATGGCTATCAGTGACCGCCAAGCAAAGCATGAAAGAGGTAATGTACAGAGGAAGCCAGGAATGCTCGAATTGGGAGTAAATGATGCGGTGTTGGCTCAGCAAAAATTACTGACCCAACAAATTGAAGTTATGAGCAAGCAATTGGAAAAACTCCAAATTGCTCAAGTAGCATCACCACGCCCTGCTCAACTTAAACAGTGTATGCACTGCATGGGAGAACAACCATGTGGTTACTGTGGAAATGAGCAAGAGCAAGCCAATTTTATGAATCATCAAAGAGCACCCTTAGGTAATTTTCCTTTCAATCATGGAAATTCTTTTCCTAACAATTACCTGCAGGGTTGGCAAAATCAGAATATTGGCTGGAGACAGGACACTGGACCTTCCAACAGACCTCCTAACAATTAGTTTAAATAACAACAAACTGACAATGTAAGATTGACAAGGATAGAGGAATCTATTCAACAGTTACTGCAGTTTGTGGAAACAAATGATGCTGCCCAAAAAGCATCAGACATACAAATGGGACAGCTTGCAAAAGAAATAGCCGAATTAAAGAGTTCTGGGTTTACTGCAAACACTCAAAACCCAAGGGAACAATGTAATGTTGTTTTTTCTGATGTTGTAAAAATTGATTGTAAAGAAAAGAGTGATGAAAAGAAAGAAGAAGAAGAAAAAGAAAGTGAAAAAATAGAAAAAAATGAAAAAGAAAAAAATATGCAAGTAAATACAGAGCAAGAAATAAACTGTATAACCCCGAAAAAATGTAAAAATCCGGGGAGTTTCACCATTCCTGTAACAATTGGAAATATCAATATCAGGAATGCGTTATTAGATTTAGGGGCTAACATCAACTTGATGCCCTTAGAATTAATAAAGCGCATTTGTGAATATGAGCTAAAAGAAGCAAAGACAGAATTACAGTTTGCGGATCGCTCTGTCAAAAAGCCTTTTGGGATTGTGGAAGATGTACTGGTAAAGGTTGATAAGTACCACTTCAGAGTTGACTTTGTGGTACTGGATATGAAGGAGGATACTGAGATCCCCTGATCCTAGGAAGACCTTTCATGAAAACTGCAAGGAACAAAGTAGATGTTGATCTAAGTATGGTTGCAGTCAAGGTTTATGAAGAAGAAGTAAGCTTCAGTGCTCATGAACACCTCAGGACAAGTAATGAGGAAAAAGTTTACCCTTCAACCGAACCAGGTATATCTCTTCCCAATCAATTAAATTGTTTTAAATTAACCGATGCCTTGAAAGATGAAAAACAGGTAATTAAGCATCGGAAAAGAAGAAGGAGGAAGAAAAAGACAGGTGATTCCTCAACGAATATTGGGAGACCACCTGATTAATCAGAGGTAATGTCAGGCTGGAGACATTAAATCTAGCGCTCAATGTGAGGCAACCCATTCTTTTCTTGTTATTTTCAAATAAAAAAAATAATAATAAAAATATATATTTAGAATTATTTTTTTTAAGAAAAGGGGTTTAAAACCCAAAAGAAAAGGTTTTTGAAAATCAAAATTTTGAAAAATAAAAAACAGAAGCCTACGCGTAGCGCCACTGTGACGCGTAGCGTGGACTCTGAATTTTGGACCTGACGCGTAGCGTCCCATCCACACGTAGCGTCAGAGCCCACGTTCAGTTTTTAAAACTGAACCAGAGAGGCCCATCTTAGGTTTTAAAACCTAAGATCTCCTCTCTGCCTCACTTAGTTTTCAAAACCTAAATTTTTGAAACCCCCTTTTCTCTCTTCCAAACCTTCTCAATCCTATTTGCTCAAGGAATCACAAGTAAGTGTTCTAATCCATTCTCTTTAGTTTTGGTTTTAAATTTTTGATTTTTAGAAATAAATGTGGTTAGGATTAGGATTAGAAGACCACTGGAATTGATTGCTGTTAGAATTAGGAAATTGAATGGATATAATGTGGTTTGGAAACGGGTTGCTGCTGTGCAACCCCTGTTTTTCTCTGTTCTGCGCAGTTCACGCGTAGCGTCCCACTGACGCGTAGCGTGGGCAGAACAGGCTTACGCGTAGCGTCCCACCACGCGTAGCGTCAGCCTCTGTTTTTAATTTTGTTAATTTTTGTTTCTTATTTTTTTTTGTTAATCTGTTTAACATGCTGTGTGTTTGTTTATTTATTGTTTTCTTTTTAAATTAATAAATTTTCATATTTAATATTTGTTATACTTTCTTGCATAAAAATATAAAAATAAATTTGTATAAATTTTAAATAAATTGTATGAATTTCGTTTTGAAAATTTGATTCAAAATTACTTAAAAATATGTATGTTAACTTTCTTTATAAATCACAAAAATACAAAAATATGTTGTTGTGTGAATTTCATTTTTAGAAAAACCAAAAATATTTGTGTTTCAAATTTCGTGTAAATATTTGGTTGATTGTATAGGATTGTTAATGTGTGATTTACTTTTTAATATGTGTTTAATTTTAAAATTTTTACTTTTTGCAGATGGCACCAAGGAAATCCATTCCCACTACTGGTCCCTCTAAAAGACAGAGGAAGGCCACGGATACTGACACCACCTCTGAGGATCCTGATCTTCAGGGACAGGAGGTGTTAGGACCGAGGGATCCTACCAGATTTCGTACTGATGTGAAGTGGGCACGGTTTCATCAAATCAAAGGCCAGAGACTTATCTGGGAGAGGGTCCTTGATTTGAGTGTAGGAGATTACCCTGAGCTTCAGGATAGAGTTCAGCAGAGGAGATGGGGACCTCTATTCTCTCTACCTACTGAGGGGGACCCCATCTTAGTGATGGAGTTTTATGCAAATGCCTTCCGGACTTGCCAGGATGCACTAAGTATAGGACAGCAGCGGACGAGTTCGGTGAGGGGCCGGCATATTTCATATGACCGGGACACTATCAGTACCCTATTGGGTAATCCTTGGGAGCCTACTCCCGAGGATGACACTTGTTTGTGGAAGGAAAACAGAAACAAGATTATTGCCGAGGGAGAGTTAGGATACTCCCTCGAGGAGGTTGCTCACTTCTTGAGCAAGGATGGAATCTTTTTCAACCTGAGTAAGGTTGGAAGGAGTCCATCTAACCTCCTAAAGACCCAGCTTACCCCTATAGCCCAGGCGTGGTCCCACCTCATGCTTCATAACATCACTCCTGTCACCCATCTTTCATCTCTTCCAGTTGAGCGTTGTTGCCTTCTATTTTCTATCCTCCAGGGTCATACCATTGACATAGCTAAGCTTATATCTGAGCAGATTCACTTGTATGCCCTTGGGTATAAAGTGAACCGCCCCATTCCATTTCCTCTCATCATATCTGCCTTACTGAGGAGGCAGGGAGTCATTGTACCTTCACCTGAGTTCACTAGTTCTTCGGGGAGAGTTCCCAAAGTTTTAGTGAACAGAGATTATTTCGTCCAGCAGTGCGAGCTTCCACCACTAGAGCAGGAGGCTCAGCCCAGACCTAGGAGGAGGAGACCACCAGTGCAGCCTCCATCTACTGATGCTGTCACACAGGGCTTTGCCCGGATATCACTTGAGCATCAGCATATGATGCAGATGATGGCTGCCACTCACAGAGCTTATATTCATCTTCACGATGAATTTTATTAGTATAGGTTACAGGGAGAGGGAGCACCTTATGTTACCCCGGCCGAGTTTGCAGCACATGTAGCTTGGCCCGGTGATTTACCTACCTACCCTAAGACTGGTGGATCGTCTGGCGCATAGGCTGACTCTGACGGTCATGATGAGGAGGAGGATGATGATCAGATGGAGGGTTGATGATGCCATCTTCTTATTTCTTTCATTTACTTTAAGTACAGTTATTTTTAGTTTATATTTACATTTACATTTACACTTTATATTATGGTATTTTATTATTGTGTGGTGTGTTTTTACGTAATTAATTATTTTTGCATATTCTATTCGAAAAATAATCAAAAAAATCCAAAAATAAAATTTATCTTTTAATAAATTAATCAAATGTTTGTTAGTAAGTTAATACACTTAGAGTTTTTACACAATGAAACTTAATTTTGTAAAATCAATTATTAGCTCTTTATAACTTAGGAATTTTGATAAATTTAATTACAATAGGTTTATTAACCATCAAGCAAATTTCAATAGCCCAGTGAGCAGAGAGATATCTTTTTATATACTTGAGGGTTTAATCGACATATTTTCAATTCGAATTGATTTTGCTTTAATCTCTGATTTGTGTTGTTGTACAGAAAATTCAGGAAAATGCTCAAGGCACATTTTTGGTGAAAAAAAAACCCTTGGGCCAAACAGCTTACCTTGGTAAAAATTATTTTATCCTTTGCAAGCCAATTTGAGCCTAAAATAAAATTCCTTGGTACCCTTAAACCTAAATCTGTTTTTACCATTCCCTATACTTGATTGATTAAAAGAGCAGTTGAAATAAATGACAAATATTTTGAATGTTCTCACAAAAAAAATGGGGAGTGAAAATAAGCAACTTGATTCTTTTCAAAAAAATAAAGTATGGAAAAGAAAAGTCAAAAATAGTGAAAAGAATCAAGTTGGGGGTATTTATTTTTCATCAACAAAAGAAATGAGAGTTTGGGTCAAGAGAAAGCCTAAAAAAATTATAAAATGCTCTTTTATGATTTCAGGTTTTTGAATTCCAAGAAAAACCATTGATTCTTGTAAGCCAAGCCTCATTACAACCCATGAAAAGACCTTGTGATTTCTGAACTAATTCTGTATAAATAACCATTGATTAGATGACAAACAAAGTTAAATTCGTTTGATCTTATGATTGATTGAGTGAAACAGGTTACCTATTACATAGAGATAAACACCTGTGAGTTAAGCCTGAAATTCTGCTTGATTGTTAATAAAATATTGTAAAAAAAATTTATCATTAAACCTTTGTTATACTTGATACCAATTTTTGATTATTACAAAATTAGTTAAATTGTGAAAATTACTTTTTGTTGTAAATTCTCGGACTAACTCAAAAATTTGATTCCAAACTTTTATTTTTTTTATTTTTCTCTCTTGCTCGAGGACGAGCAATGTCTCAAGTTGGGGGTATTTGTTAGTCCTCAAATTTTCAATAAAAGCTTTAATAAAAATTTCATAAAAATTACAAAAATTAGTTTAATTTGTTAGAAAATTAGGATTTAAATTCAATAAATGGATGTTGATTGGAAATAATCTGCCCTTGATCAATTTTTTCTAAGTTTTGTAGTGAAAAAGTTAAGAAATCAAGAGAAAATTACACTGGAGGAGCTGACGCGTAGCCTCATCCCACGTGTAGCATCAACAGCTATTTTTGATGCTGACACGACGCGTCACAGCCACGCGTAGCGTCAGTGCTGCGTGGTCTCCACCTCCACTTTGGCCAACCACTCCACTTGGACCCAATAATGGGCACTCCACTCAGCACCAATGGGCATCCCACTCAGCATGAAAGGCCAAAACTCGGTGGAAACATGTTCATGTGGCAACGCATGATCAAATTTAATAATTTGAAGTGGCCATTATCAAGTGTTTAATGGAGGCTGAGTCAGGGGTCTGACGCGTAGCGCCACACTGACGCATAGCGTCAGCACCCTTGCTCAGCCCTATAAATAGGGCCATCCAACACCATTCTATAATATCCCATAGCATTCCATTCTCTTCTTTTCTCTCTTTGTGCTCGACTTCGAGTACTTCTTTTGTGAGTTGTAGTTCTAGAATAGTTTTCTAGATACTTGAGTGTGTTTTGGTGTATTGTGATCGTTGTATTGTGAAGTTCCCATCGTCTTCGTAATGTCAAACTCTGTAAGTGTTGTTTTTACTTTCACCATGTGTAACTAATTTGTTTATGTTGGAATTGGTGAACTAATCTATTGAGTATAATGTTGTGAATTCGACCTCTGCATGTTTATGATTCAAGTCCATGTTAGTATTTCAACCTTTTATTAATATGAACGTCAAACGGGAGAATGATTTTCATGTGTATTGAAACTTGTTTTATTAGTATGAATGTCAAACGGGAGAATGATTATTCATGCCATATTGAAACTTGTTTTGACGAAAGTAAAAGTTGGAATACCCTTGGTATCTCAATTCTATAGGGGTTGTTAACCATTGTTGCCATAAGGCCGGTTCTTAAAGCAAGTTTTTACTGAGAAAGCTCACGAGGGATCGGACTTTACGGTGAAGTCTTAGAATTTATATCATGAGGGATCGGTTATAATGATTTTAAGTTGCAATGACATGAAACTTGATGATTAAATATGCATGTCTTGAGTTCCTCATTGTTATTCTAGATTAGGGATCCAATTTCCAACATAATTTGCTTATCAGTGTTTATCTCAAGTATCTTACCTATTTTAGATTGCAACTCAACTTTTTAGATAGATTTTATTTTCTTTTTATCTTATGAACCAGTCAATCATGCTATCCTATGAATATTGTATAAATTGTATATAAATCATTCTTTTGTCTATAACTTTCTTCACATTTATCATAGTAAATAGAAAATTACTGTTGATATTGGACTTTCAATCCCAGTGGAACGATATCTAAATTTTGAAAACTACAAATGATTGGTGCGCTTGCCAATTAACAACCCGGTGGTGGAAATGAACTGTTGAGACGCTATCGCCGGGTTAATAATAACTCACATATTCATATCTAGTACCACTAGATAGACCCAAACATTCACCATAAGTAGTTACAACCCCACACCTGCCCGACCTACATGTTGCTGCATCCGACATATAGGAAGGCGTCCTAATCCCGTAGTGGTTACCACAAACACATAAGGTCAGCACATAAGTGTACGTTGCCATAGTACCTATGGCATGTAGAGTCATATCGGGATAAATACCTTCGGTTCTTGTTACTCGTATTAATCATACTTGTTCAAATAATACCAACTCGTATGAGACTTAGTGGCATTTCACTGAAGTGTACAACCAACATACTCATATCACATCGTCACTATACACATAATCTGACATCATTCATGCCATATAACTCATCAAATATCGACTACCATCCCATAAATCGGTATGACAATCGTAAGTTTTCTAGCCATCATAGGGTAAATACCCCCATCATCGTGCTTCATCCATCCAGAAGCCATGATCAATTATCCTAATAGTCATTTGTTCCACTCATACATTATCGGCGATAAATCATTTCATGCCTAAGTGAGTAACCAAACTCATATCAAGTACATAACCTTAAAGTTATAATAGGATCCTCAATCATATAACAAGCTTTCACAATAGTGATTCTCAATATAGATCACAACCAAAGTCCATAAGTTGGACGCACAATTCATATCATATCATACCACTATGTGGTTTCTATCATCAATATAGCTCCTTTCAAATAAAAAGGGAGGTAATCACACATATCATCTCTATGTCATATCATAGTCCATAGCTATTCTCATGATCACAATGTCAAGGGCACACAATTTAGTCCAAAGTCACACCATGACATCATACATTATAGTCAATACCAAACCATACCCCAAATTCATTGTATTTGTTCACCAACTATTTTAAGGGTTACACTCATTATTTACACTTCCTCTCATGGTAGCTTTAGCCTTAACAATTCATTACATGATCAATCACATTAGGCTCAAATAATTATAAAGTTTAGTCGATCATTTTATGGAATACTTCGACAACACACAAACATCATTAGGCATGGCTTATAAAATAACATAGAGCCTAGACCACTGTAGGGTCTAATTCCACAAGGTTCGATCTTTCAAGATCACTTCAAGTCATCCGGGGTTACCACATCTAGAAGGTCAAATTACATCAATCATTCACTCAATCTTCACGTACAAAACCGAGTCCAACCCCAATCTAATGCATACACAGCTTTCACATTTCAACATCTTATCGCTTATTCATGTTCTCAATTTAGGGAGACATAGCAAACCATTTGCATCACATCATATATATATATATATATAGTGTTGTTGTGCCTAAGGATATAAAATCCTCCATTCAAATTAGCATAATCAATCATTTTAATTCATGAATATCCACATTAGGGAATTCTTTCACCATCATTTATTCAATCATTTCAAGCACATAAAGTATTTACATTCAATAAGCATACTTTGGTCATGAGCCATAAGCACAATTCATACAAGAGACCCAACCCACTAATTCCCTTTCAATGTATACATGGTCTCATCATTCATGGCCTACTACCATATCAATTCACATTTATTATCTCCTATCCATGATCAACACACAACATAGGTCCGTTATTAAATCAATTCATATTCAAGATATCATACCCATGATCACATATAGTATAAGTTCATTACCAATTCAAGTCATACTCAATATATATCAATACCAATGCATAATATCAATGTATTCATCATTAGAAGAAAATAGTGTAAGGAACTTGGCCGGACTTACACAAACAACTATATCAATCACTTTGAGGAATTTATCCACATGTATTCAATCTTATGAATTATTCAAGATTAACAATGAGCAACTATACCCCATAAGTGCATCATACAACCTCAATGACAATAGGCATATTTCCATAAACAACAATTATAACTTATGAATCATAATTCACAAGGAATCCTCAATAAGCAATAATGCCCCTATAATCAATTCATAATTCTTAGACAATTAGTCCTTCACAAATCCACATAGGGGAACCAATACTTTAACATATCATCATCCTGTAAATGATAATAACTCTTAAATCTATACAGAACAACCATCTTCTAATGATCACTAAACTGTCTCTCTATTGAGTAATTGTGCTCCAATCATCCATTACATCAACTTCAATACAACGTAACTACACTCTGACGAGAATTAATAAACCAAATTCAGAGCAAAATACGCTCTGATACCAAGTTGTCACAGAACGGTTTTTCAGACCCGAGTCCCGATGTAATCAAGATAATTAATTAATAAATTTGTAAATAAATTTTTCACGTTTAAAATAATTTCAAAACACCCCCACGATTACATCAAGACCCGAACCACAGAAAATCAAAGAGTGAGATTTAATAATTTATAACTAGATCATAAGATAAATCGCCCATAATTGTATACAAAATAATAGAGTTTATAGCGGAAGAAGAATATGTGTACAAGGCACCCGCCTAGTCCCACATATGAAGATATGAGAAAAGGCTCGGCAAAGCATGCAAGCATACAACACTAGCCTATTAGGCCATAACCAATCTTACACATAAATCATAAACATGCATTGCCTAGAGTGTGTGTGTGTGTATATATATATATATATATTCATCTATATAGTCATGCAACATACATCCCCAATATCTATATTCCATAATTGACCACATTCGATTCAACCTCAAATTCATATATTGTCAACACTTATACATACCCAAAAGGATCACATATCCAATATCATTATATTCATGGAATGGGTATGAATTCCAATGCCCCAAATGTCAATACATCATCCACTTATATTATTATTTACAACACATCCATCGATATAAATGATTATCAAGGCTATAATGTACATTTTATTCACAATACTATAATTTACAATCGCTGCCGGCCAAGGCATTCCAATACCACTATTTACCTCCCCAAAAGCTCTATTTTAAAATTCACCATCTTATCCCATGATATTCCTGCATTAATACTAAAAATGGACAACATGGGAGAGTGAGTTATATATTTCAAATGACGAATATGAATACAATTGAGATTATGTGCATATGTATATCAATATCATGTATGCTTTGCTAAAATCATCAATAGTCATCATAATTCATTCATCCCAACAATATAGATAAACCATATTTATCAATCAACTAATAGAAAAGCAACGCATATACATATCATTTCTCAATACCGCAATAGGCCAACATCATTGTCATCAACCATAGACAAACAAGCCTTTCATTACATTACGCCATCATATACAACATCGTCTTATTCAATGTCATTTTGTTGTATTCATATTTTACATGTTGTCTTTTAGGTAATTCATTTACCCATCTCATCATCATCATATCTCAATCTCAATCATCATCAATCATCATCACCTTTTGGCATATCTCCGTGCTATATGCAAATACTCTTAGGCTAATGCATATGCACAATGGAATAATCAACAACAAATACGGATCCGATTGTGGGAATAAACACTAATTTGTGGGTCAAGCATGATGACCTACCAAGCCCTTACTATAGTAGGATAATGTGTACACATATCTCATAATGCATGCATAATCACCAATTTTACTGGTACCAAACCGCACCATTTTACAACACTAGTCATTTTCACCATGACCGCGGTAAACAACATAATCAACAATATAAGGTGTTGCGGGCCAACCATGATTCATAACATGGCAGCTGTGATCCATAGGACCACTGAGACACCTGCTCCTCAAGAGCCACCCCCACAAGGGTCAACCACATGTAGCTCCCCGTAGCTCAGCATGGGCAGCTTCGTGACTTACACACCGAGTCACAGGGGAAACAACAAGAATGCCCATGTACTGAGCCACCCTCCCATTGGCCCAACCAGGGGAATCCCCTAATATTCCTTACCGACAATGTGTGATATGCCATGGATACAAATGTCAATCAATGCATTCTCACACTATGCATCCTATCATGCCACTCATCAATCATCATCATCAACACCAACACCACCATACAATCTTTAGTGGATTTTATCATTGTTGGTTTTAACCATTGTTTCAAGTTTTATGTGTGGCATTTTATTTCAACATACATATATCATTCATGCAAGTCAATACTTGCAACATTCATAATGGCATTATAAACATCAATAACATTAGTCAATATTTCATCATATTAAAGGTATGCTTAGCATACTTATTCATCTTTGCTTATCAATAACATCACCATATAATTCTTAATGGATTTTCATCTTATTGATCATTACCACTATTCATACACTAGTGTGGCATCACAACAATTCATCAATACAATCTTAAACCACACATACAAGATCATACTTGTATCAAACCCAATGGTATTCAACAAATCACCAATAATAACAATCATCCATCATTACCCATTATCGACATCATCTTTGATTCGTCAACTTATAACAAACACATTGTCATGCAATCATCCCCCATTGACTTAATCATTATACAAGGGTGGGTCATACAACCACATCATTTAACTTTTCATTATCAAACATCATAACATATCATTAGCGGTATACATTCATATTTTCATAACATACCATAGGTACATACATGTTTTTCAATGTCTCAAATCAATATCAAATACCACAAAGACACACCATCATCATATACCCCTAATACAATCTCTTATTTTTACGTAATAAAAGGGGTTTTGGATACAATTAAGCTCATGATAAATTTCAAAATAAATACATGAGAAAAGCTTATTCTTAGTCTAAAAACAGTGAGACATGTCATAAATATAACCTATTAGCCCCAATTTAATAACCATAAAAAGTCCGGTTCAAAACCCTCTTAAACTTGAATTTTACAATGCAGTGGGTCTGGTGTTTTACGCCTAATGAGAGTTAGAAAACTCTAATTAATATCAGATTAATTTTCACACCTTTGTAACATAATCATCTACAACTTTCATGAAGAAGGAGGAGGCCAAAAATGTTATTAAGATACCCAAATGGGCCAAAAATAATAAGGGAAAAGCAGCAGTTGAAAATTTCTAACAGTGGCAATTCCACTGACCGTGTAATCCACTGTTTCCACCACCCAAAATGGCCATTCTTTCCATGTTTTGAGGCAGAACGATCCTCTGGCAGTGGGAAATTCCCACTGGCCATGGATCTTACTGCTGTAGGCACCATTTTGCAGCTTTTTAACCCTTAAATGTTTTCCAACTTTAGGACCCCTTTTCAGTAGGCTATTCAACTCCAATTTGCATGAAATTTTATAAACAACTTACCTACCCTAATATCAATTATGTGGCAAAGTTTCAAGTTCAAATTCTATCTCAATCAAAATCTAAGCTATAGGGTACTTTTATGCATATTTTGGGCATTTTACATGACATACCAAAATACAATTGGCTAAATTTTGGTCTAAACTCTCTATGGAACTATATTCATATATGTAAATGGGATTTGCTATAACAATTCAAACACCATATTTTGGTCTCTAAATCATCCAATGTATAAATGACAATTTATGTGCATTATAGCCTAACCAAGCATGCCATTCATCACACAACCAAACATTACATCATTTCAATATAATCATGGCAAGGCAAGGATGAACATCATCATATATATCAATCACAAATTATTCAACTCATGCAATTAAATTGTAAACTCCTCTCCTACCTCGAAAGAAGAACCGCAATTCAAATGCTCCAATCATTCTACATTATTATCCAAAACACAATCTACACATCAAACATATATGCATTCATTCAATCATGAGCCATCACAAGGCTTTCATTACAATTCTAAATAACTGCTCCCATATCATCAAGCTTAGTAACAAGCCCTAAACTTGTCAAAACATCCACTTATACACATATGTTAGGCTTCAGAAATTCCTTTCCCAAAACCAAGATCCTTTAGATCATAAGGGGGGTCAATAATACTTAATGACAACAACATCTTATCCCTTACTCATAAGCACCCAATTGTCATCACTTTCATCCAATATTCAACATAAGCCACCTTGGCTTCATTTAAACCATCATCAATCAACAATCTCAAGTGGCACATATCATGGCCTAATATCTCATCAATTCAAATTCCCATTTCATTAATTTATCACTCATGATCATCTACCATATTCATTATCATCATAGTTAACCCCCAATAATGAACATCACATATTCATCCTCCAAAATCAATTCTTCTAATCATTATATGTACTTATGCATATATATATATATATATATATATATATATCTCCTAAACCTCAAGATTGGAACTTCATCAAATTCCAATAACCTCAATAGTCATGCCAATCATTCCAATCATTTCTTCTAAGCCCAAAAGTCATTCTCATGATAACCAAACCATCAATATCCTAAATTTTGCCAAGAGTCCCAATTGTCAATTTCTTAAGGGTTTTTCACAAAAATACCGATCATGAATCTCAACAATCTTCATGCATTATCACAAGCATAACATCATCATTATTAAAGTGCCAATCAATGTAAACAACACACAATGATCCCAATGGTCATCTACCCTATGGTTTAGGTTTCACATGCATATACCATCATTCACATAACATCAACTTAGCTCAAAAATTCATCAACATCAATAATCAAATTTCAATACTTCTAAAATTTCATTCTCCTCATATAAATCATTCTAAAGCATCCAAAATCATCAAAATGATCAATTTGGCCAAAACCCCTAAATTTCTAACACTTAGGGTTTTCATTAAAATCACCTAACAACAACCTAATCAATTTTCTTAAATCATCATGAACACCCCAACCCTTCTCATCACATAACATCAAGCCATATTCAAAAATCATATTTCCAATATTTCAGGCCTAGGGTTCCACTATCTTCCTTAACACCCATAGTTTCTACAGCAACCATTTCAAACCCAACATCATCAAAACCATAAACAGAGTAAGGTAGGCTCAAAATCTTACCTCAAGAACCCAAGCTTTCACAAAAATGAAAATGGAGGAGAGGAAGAAGAACCCATTGATTTTTGCCCCAAAGTGCCATTTGTGCTCCATGAATCCAAGCTTTGATTTTGATTTTTGCAAGAATGGAAGAGGAATGGAGGCACATGGTTTTGCCGAAGAGAATGGGTGGAGCAGAAGAAGAAAATGGAGAGTTAATGGAGGGAGAATAAGCCACACAGTGATAGAGGAAAAAGAGAGAGGAATTGTGTAAACATTGGACATTGTCCAATGGATAAAAGAGTGCCTCTAGTTACTTTTTCCAATGGTCCAAAAATCCCATTACCCAATGGACAAAAGAGAGTAAAGGAGAGTGGGAAAAAGTCTACGGTGGAAAAGAGAGAAGAAATTGGGATTTTGGATTTTCTTTTAGTTTTATTTGGCTCGTATTTTCTTCGTTTAATATCATACGTCGTGTTTGATTAATTATTTCCCCAATACCAAAAATTATTTTAACTACACCATCATAACCACAATAATTTTTTAAGTATTCTAGACCCATCAAATATCTAATGTTACCAAGTGGGTCCCCACACCATCCGTTAAATCATCCGGTTCTGGTAAATCTTAATTTACCGATAATGCACCTCTAATATCTAATTAATTGTCCCACAATTATTAGACCATAAATAATTAATTATCTTCACCAAATAAATTTATTTTCCTTAAAATTTGGGATGTTACAGTCTCTTTTTCTCCTTTTCTTTTGAATGTAGGGTTTCCTTCCCATAAGTGCTAAGTGTTCAGTCTTTAGCTACAACATTGTAGTTCATCTTTCTCAATAAGGTTCAAGCAAACTCTAACACTTACTTTATGGATTCGGTCTCCGGCCATGTAATGCTTGAGCCTTTCACCATTCACTTTGAAAGTTCTAAATTCTCACTCTAAATCTCTATAGCCCTATAAGGAAAGGCTTTGGTGACTTGGAATAGTCTAAACCACCTATAGGGAAAAACTTTAACTTGGAGTTGAAAAGCAAGACCATGTCCCTATCGTTGAAGGATCTCCTAAGGATACTCTAGTCATGCCACTTCTTAATTTTCTTCTTGTAAATATGTATTCTCATATGCATTTAGCCTCAACTCATCCAGCTTATTCATCTGTAAAAGTCTCTTCTTAACTGTAGACTTAATATCAAGATTACGTATCTAAATAGCTTGGTAAGATTTATGTTCAACTTCAATAGGCAAGTGACTGGATTTTCCATAAATCAACCTATAAGGAGTAGTTCCAATAGACATTTTATAAGTAGTCCTATACACCCATAAAGAATCATCCAATTTAAGGGACCAATCTTTACGGGTGGTTCTAACCATATTTTCTAGAATAACTTTTATTTGCGTGTTAGAGATCCCTATTTGACCACTAGTTCGTGGGTGGTAAGGTGTAGCAACCTTATGTCTCACCCATACTTTCTCAGCATTTTGTCAAAGGTACTTTCAATGAAATGTGGCCCTCTATCACTAATTACCACCCTAGGGACCCCAAACCTAGGAAAAATGATCTTAAACAATTTGATGACTATTTTAGCATCTGTATGGGGTGAAGGAATTGCCTCAACCCATTTAGACATATAATCTACAATCACTAAAATGTATTTATTCCCATGTAGTCTATGCCCCATACATCAAACAACTTTATTTCTCATATGTTATTTAGAGACATTTCATTTTGTTTTGAGATATTAACTATGAGTTGACATGCATCGTAGGAAGAAATGAATCTTTTCACATCCTTGAAGATGTTAGGCCAATAAAAGCCCACTTGAAACACTTGGATAGTAGTTTTAGGGGTACTCATGTGTCCTTCACTAAAAGAAGAGTGATAATGCTCTAAGATGATATACACTTGATGTTAAGGAATCATATCAGGTCAGGCAGCAGAATACAAGGATTGCCATAAGGTATTACAAATCATGCGTTTCAAAGCAAACAATAGCAATTAAAATTTATTTATACTAATCTCTTATAGTGCTATACAAGACAAAACTGAAGCAATAACAGCCTCATCATTAAGGAGTCCATGCAAGCACTCATACTAGATTCTACACCTTCGAATGCAAGTTCATTGGAGCATGACCTCTATAATATTTGTAAAAAAATTTATTTCTATTACAAGAGTGCAGTCGATGAGCATCTCATGCTATATTTATAAGCTCAGGTTTGACCTCATGAACACTCTTTAATGAATAGGCTCTTTACTCATTTTAGATGAGTTAAGCCCAATATTTTTAATTTAAGGCAAACTAAAATAGAAACTATCCTCTGGTGGGCTTACTCTATGTGTGTGACCCTATAGGAATATATTTGGTTTATATTGAATATAAACATTTTATAGTTAACATAGTATAATGAGCGGAATCTAAAGATACATTATTATCCAAATATAAATATCAAAATAACCTATAGGTGATAAACTTTATATGTTTGGTCCCTTTGTCAATATATCTAATTGGGCACAAGGCATGGTCGCAGTCATCCTTATATGGCCCAATTTATTTTACTTGATTCTGGACTTGATTTTTCTTAAATAAATATCAAATATTTATTTTCCTAGCATGCCTATGTATTTTCTTAAGTCTAACTCCATCAAGTGACCCATGTATATCACTCATGTTACATAAAAGAGACAAATCTTATCTACATCACTCACATCCTTGTGCATGATTTGTTCACTACCTAATTACAACCTTTATGATCACCTTATTGTTAAGGAATCCCTAGTGTATGAGCAGCGACAATACAAGGACTCCCATAGGATTTGTAAAGCACCGTGTTTCAAAGCATAAGACAAACACAAAAAAATTGCGTTTTAGGATTACCTCTTGAAGAATATCGAAGCAATCGTAGCCTCGTTCTTTAGGAGTCCACACGAGTACTCCCACCAGAAATGCTACACCGTCCATATGCTATTTTGACGGCGTGTAGCTTTTGCAAATTTTGTGTATTTTGTGTCTATTTTTGTGTATCCGCCTATGAGCATCTTATGCTCTATTTATAGGCTTAGGTTTGACCTAATTTTCTCTCTAAAGAGTGGGCTCCTTACTCATTCTAAATGAGTTAGGCCCAATAGTTTTATTTTAGTCTAACTAAAATAAAAAGCTATTTTCTGATGGGCTTACTTTATGTGTGTGACTTTATAGGTAAAATACTCAGTTATATTAATAATAAACTATTTTATTATTAATATAAAATAAGAGCGGCATCTAGCAATGCATCATTATGTCTAAATATTATTTATTATCAACATAACCTATAAGTGATAATTATTTTATATGTTTGTTCTTTTTGTCACGATATCCTAATTGGGCCCAAGGCATGGTCGCGTCATCCTTGTACGGTCCAATTTATTTTACTTGATATCAGAGTAGACTTTATCTGAATAAATATCCAATATTTATTCTTTCTAGCATAGCCATGCATTTCCTTAGTCTCACTCCATCAAGTGGCCTATAGATATCACTCCTGTCATATAGAAGAGACAAATCCCATCTACATAACTCACATCCCTCTGCATAATTTGTTCATTACCTAACCACAACCTTTATAGTCCTCTTGTTATAGAAGATGTTTGATTGTATTAAAACAACAAACTCCTTATGTAGGAATCGTAGTGACTTCAGGTTAAAGGACTACACATACCATTATCACATTGAGAATCGTTTATGACATTCATGTAAAGATCCATGCAATGTTCTCATGGTGGGTTTGTCCAGTACATCATTACTCTTAATGTGTACCCATGTGAAGACTTGATATCATTTATATCCATGATCTGTGAGATCAGAGCATCAGTATGCTCACATACTAGTCTTAATGCATTTACATGTCCCGACGTAAATACTTGACTAGGGACATTTTAGGAATAACTCTCATATAACCTATTACTCCAAGGAAAAATAAAGGTTGTTAAACTATTTAACAAAAAATGACTTATTCAAAATGATGTGTCCTATATAGGCTTTTAGTGCATATTTCCAACAATCTCCCACTTGCACTTAGAGCCGATATGGTTAATGCCCAATGACGTCTACAGTGCCCTTATGCTTTTACTACGTAAACGGTTTTACTAGTGGCTTCCCAACAATTTTGTTAGTATGCACATTGCATATTTTCACATCTTCCAAAGATGGAACTATTTAAGTATATACTTGGATTAATCCACTTCATTATATTGTTCTATGGTTCCATTGTTATCATAGTGGAAACTCATAGGGTACAAAACATTTGGAATGATTAAATGTAAATTGACTTCTTTTGTAATTTAACATAGCAAAATACTTAGATTTGTTAGTAGAACCAATGATTGTTTCTTACTTTGAACCTTTCAAGTATACATCACAACCATCTTGACAACACATATATTTTGATTGCAATCTTAAGTCTTTCAAATTAATCAAAAGATTGGCATCGATGTAACCTTTACAACGAGCTCATCTTCCATTTATCAAGATCAAATCCTTAGTCCTTCTTAAGTGTTTAAGGATACTCTTGACTATAGAATGAGAATATTATTAGTTCTAGAAGAAGCATGTCTTCTACATGTAATACTAGAACTATAATTGTGTAGTTACTCACCTTTTTATAGTCACAAGATTTATCTTCATTCTTTAATGAAGATTCTAGCTTCTGAAAGCTTGCTTCAATCCATAAATAGAACATTTGCAGTTCACATACCTTCCTAGATGTTTCAGGCATAAAAGGCCTTTAGGTTGTGTCACACACACATCCTCAAGATGATTTCCATCTTGACATCTATCTACCATATCTTATAATGGTGGTATACTGCTACAACAAGCAGGATCTAAATGGTTTTTAAGCTAATTGAATTTTGTCAATATTGCTTTTAAAGGTACTTTTATTACCATCCATGTTTAGTTTTCCTTTTGAAAACCTACTTGCATCCTATAGGTTTTACCCTTTAGGTGCATCAACCAAGGTTCGTACCTTGTTAATATACATAGAGCCCATTTCAAATCCCATGGTCTTATGCCATGTCTTAGAATCTAAACTTGCATTGGCCTCTTCATAAGAAACTTAATCAATTAGCAATATGTCTCCTTCCTGATTTATAAGATATCCATATCTTTCCGATTTGGTTACATATCCTATTTGATCTTACGTAAGTCTTGTGCTACGGAGCTAATGATGTCATAATATTTTATGATTTCTGCTCCAAGTCCATCCTTGACTTTTGAATGCTTTGTGATACTTGAATTTCTTCAAGTTCTACTATCCTTCCACTGATTCATTAAGAGATGTACTCTTATTCAAGAATACAACATTCTAAGCAACAAGCCTTTTATTCTCAGATGGATTGTAGAAATGATAACCCTTAGATTTCTTTAGGTATCTCACAGAAGACATTTATCCAATTTGGATCTGACCTTGTCAGAGTTGGATGCTCTATAGAAGCATCATAGTTCCAAATTATTAGTAAAGACATGCTAGGTTTCTTCCTAGTCCATATCATATATGGTTTCTTTAAGAAAGTCTAAGATGGAACATGGTTAAGTGTGGAAATTTTGTTAATAAAGGAACATTGAAGGAGTTAGAGATGTTTGATAATAATCAATAATCAAACTATGTCCAACAAGGTTTAACTTTTCCCTATAGAGATGCTATTATGGCATTCCATGAGGAATGAGTTAAGAGGTAATCTCTCACTCTATTAGATAGTTATCAAACTTGTAGCTCAAATTATTTGCTATCTTGATCTAATCAAGAGCTTTAATTGTCTTGCCAATTTGGTTTTTCACTTCATTATGAATTCTTTGAACTTTTCAAAGACTTTCTAACTTACGTTACATAAATCCATACTCATTGACTTTTCAATTAGTATGTTGAAGTATTGAAAAACATATATAGTTATTATTCCAATAGGCCCACATACATCGTCATGTATTAAATAATAGATTACTCATCTTTTTAATGAATGAGGTCTCAATTATCTCTCCAATAAATAAGATTTACATGTCTCAATTGATTCTAAAATCAAAAGAGTCCATATAACCACATTAATGGTATTTAGAAATGTGTTTCTTATTCATTTGCTTTAGGAGACAATACTATGTAAGTAAGGTTCAAAATCACTTATTTTAACCTACTTTGACAGTTATGTTATAGATGGGTGTTTTGAGATTTAGGATGTGGAATCCATTACTCAATTGTGCATCAATATCCTTTTGAAGAAATAAAGTTATTTTATATAAAAAAACATTTTTTGTCCAGCAAGAAACAATATGCACAATGTCTAGTTCACTAACTAGCCCAATAGGTAAAGATCTTATCTTTATTGTAGTAACTTTTGCTCAATTTTACATAGATTTTGAGACGCCCCGAACCCCCAATTAAAATAGGGGAAAATTTTTCGCGTCTTTGAAAATATTAATAAATCAAATAATTAAAGTGGTGAAGTATTTTTCACCAAACCCCTGGACCTATTTTAATAACCTATCTCATATATGAAGATATGAGAAGGTGAACAATTAAGTCAAAGAGTGAATCTTGGATGATCAATCTCATGATCATCAACAAGAAGTAGCGGAAGTGTACAATTACATTAAGAAAATGAAAGGGAGTAGTAGGAAGTCGAAGGATGGTCTATTGAATTGATAGAATGTATTAATTATGTGTGTAGGTCATGGTACCAACATATTATAGTCAAACAATACCAATGATACCCCAAAACAGAGGAAAAGGTGTGAAAACAGGGCCATGAATCGATTCAAACACCCCATGAATCGATTCGAATGATTCTGGAGTGCAAAACAGTGAAAACAGGACCCCTTGAATCGATTCAAGCTTGTACGAATCGATTCGGATGCTTCTGGAACTCAAATTTATACAAACAGAGGTCCTGGAATCGATTCAAGATCGTATGAATCGATTCAGGCCTTCCTGGAACCAAAAACAGTGAAAACAGCAGCGCTCGAATCGATTCAGGGATCCTCGAATCGATTCGAGACAGCACAGTTGCTGTTTTATGCAGAAAAAGCCTTATTTTTGGACTTCTAACCCCCCTAACTTTTTCATATCAACTCCAAACGCTACCAAATTTTGACACCAACTAAAATACACCAATTGTGACGTGTGGCCACCGGTCTCACCCAAAAATTCTCAAAAATGAGAAAGTTATGCAATAAAATACGTTTTGTCCATTCTTGAGCCCTTTTTGAGTAACATAGGGGTCTATTCTCAATGGAATTGACCCGCTCCAGTTCCTATAAGTCACAATTCATGTATTTAAGCTATTGGAACCACCACACACTATCCAAAACTCATAAAACTCATCTTGACCCTATTGGTTGCTCAATTATGCATGAACTCCATATGAGAGCTCTACAAATTAATCAATCAATCAAACAACATGCACACTATTGTCATAAATTGGCCAAGAAATTTCATAATTAATATTCATTCCTCAATATGGTAAGCTGAATCAACATATCCATATCAATATCAACCAATATTGAGTTCATCACCCAAAAATTGGCCTCTCAAAGCACATATCACAAAGGAGCTATAACTCATAAATTTTCATCATCCATACATCAAATTCAACATCATCAAGCCTCATGACTTTGTCCTTTACATCATTTAGGTCATGAATGAAAATTGGCCTTACACACACATGTCCAATTTTCTCCCATGACCTCCAAAATTATAAACCATTACAAAAACGAGTATATAAACACCATATACTCTACAAAACAGAATTTATGCCGGCCAAGGCTTACATATTCCTATCCATATTTACCTCTTTCCATACTCAAGCCTCCAAAAGCTGTAGGATTTAAGTCACACCTACATCAACCTTAAAAATGGCAACGGGGAGGTGAGTAACATAATCCAAATGAATTAAAGTCATACATTATGATGAAATACATGTATACTTGCACAATTATCAATCATCACACCACATCATACATTATACACAATATATCTTACAATTTCAAGTATACATTCACGATATCAATCATTTGGATTTGCTGAACACACACATCGGGTTAGTATTCAACTCTTTCCCTTTTTCAATTTTCAATCATCCGTTGCCACCAAGGGCTTTCACCTAGGCATATCTCCAGCTATATGCAAATGCTCTTAAAACTAATGCATATGCACAAGAATTTCTCATCAAAACAATGCGGATCCGACTATGGGAAAATATATCATTAAATCAATTGTGGGACAAGCATAGGTGTGCTACTATGCCCCTACTGCAGTAGAAAAATTGTGTACACATATATCTCAATTCAAGCATGCTTATATCTTCATAATTTTACTGGTACCAAACCGCTCTCGCCCATTTGTAGCACTAGTCACACTGTGACTTGCGGATCAACATCGTGGCCTCAAATACCACAAGTGCTACGGGCCCCTCCCGAACACACATCGAGAGAGCCGTGTCCCGTCGGACACCGAGGTAAACTCGCTCACCATTGAGCCGCCTGCCCACTGGGCCCGCCACATAGGGTGCCTCGTCACCAAACTATGGACAGCTTCGTGACTCATACACCGAGTCACAGGGGAAAATCACAATACGCTCGTGCACTGAGCCGCCCTCCCACTGGGCCCGCCTAGTGGAATCCCCCTAAAATTCCACATAGACAGCTATGATATGCCATGGATGCAATGCAAATGCAAATCAAATGCATCCTCACACTATGCATCCTAGATGCCACTCCACATTTAATCATTTACCACCACCACTTGGTGGATTTCAATATTCTCATCATTCTTAACCAATCCCAATTTTCTTTGAACTCATTCACATCCATAGTTAGTGGCATACACATTCCATAACTCATACACACATATCTGGGATATTCACATCACAATCTCAATCCACATATGGTTACAAACCATCATCATACTTCATTAACATAATATTACCACATCATTAAGTTTATCCCAAACACAATGCCACACAACAATCATCATTCTAAATGCATTCAAATCATAACATTTTCACATCATCCATTCAACAATCATCAAAATAATCATATATATACATATTTTCACATCACCAATGGATGAAATCATGCATTTAGAAAATTTACCCCCTCCTACCTCAAGTGAAGTAGTGATCAACGCGGTTTGATGGTCCCGCTTCGTCAATGGGGTCACTTCCTACATCACAATACATTATACAGTCAATTTCCTACTTACTCATTAAGACTTGAATACTTATATATCAATAAATACTTGCTGTTTTTATTATTATAACTCTCAAAACTCTTTTATTTCATTTTATTCACCATAACCACCATGGGTTAGGTGCCACCATTTATTATTATGTACTCAACAACCAACCCTTTCATGGCTTTCTCCATTAATGACTTCCACCAATAAATTACCTTCACTAATGACCTTTATTCATCATACCTCACATTTATTACCCACACTAAATGTTCATCAACCTCCATTATACATTTCCCCCAAATTCATAAGGTTAGGGTTTCTCAAAACCAAACAACTATTATCAAGGGAATTATCATTTTCCATCTTCTTCCAACATAAATGCACTTATTTCCCCTCATCCCACGTAAATCCATGCTTCCACAACAACTCTCTCTAGGGTTTATGCATCAAATGCCTTAAGTGAACACCGTTTCATATGCATGGCTCTCTAAACCCATGTTATCACCTATCTATGGCAAAGACCCAATTAAATAGTAAGTATTTCTTACCTCACTTGAAAACAAAATGGGTTCAAGGAGAAGGGAATGTGCCACACGAAATAGAGAGGAAGAGAAGGAGAAGGCTTCAAGCTTCAATGGTCTCCTTCCAAGCCTTCACCCAACAAAATGAAAAAGGAGGAGAGTTATCACCTTGCTTGAATCCTTTAGAGGAAGATGGAGATATGAAGAGAAGAAGGAAAATAAGGGGAAGAAGAATGAAGTGTCTTCACAAAAGAAGAAGACATCGTGAAGTAGAAGGGAAAAATTAGGGTTTTGGGTTTATTTTAATTCTATTCATTAAAGCTTCATCGTTTTCTTGTAAACAGGCTCTCTGTTTGGGCTCAATACATCATCTGAAAATTATTCCGAATACATATTCGGATTCTCAATAATATTCTCTATAGCCCTGACCAAAATCATCTCATTCCGAGATACTTGGTCTGACACCCATATCTCAACCGGGCTTAATTTCAGTTTAACCGGTCTCTAAAAATTACCAAAAATTCCCAAAATCTTAATTTAATTATTCTCAATAGTTTGGGACATTAAATACTCCCTATTCCAATTTCTAATATTTATTCCGGTAATTAATTCTCTATTTTAAAATTCAGGATGTTACAATCCACCCCACCAAAAGAAAATTTCGTCCTCGAAATTTAACTTACCGGATTCGAATGCATCGGGATACCGTTCTCTGATGTCATCTTCGCGTTCCCATGTGAACGTTTCAGTATTTCCATGTTTCCAAGCGACCTTCACCAAAGGTACCAACTTGTTCCGCAATTTCTTCACGGAATGTCCGACAATGCGAACAGAAACTGGAGAAACAGATAGGTCATCTCGCACCTCAATCTCATCCATAGGGATCACGTGCAGTGGATCATAAACATACCTTCTCAACTGCGATACATGAAACACGTTGTGTAGATTAGCAAGATGTGGAGGGAGTGTTATCCTATAAGCAACCTCACCAATCCGCTCTAACACCTCGTAAGGTCCGATAAATCTAGGGCTCAATTTCCCACTCTTCAACGCCCTTCCAATGCCTTTTTCACGCGAGACCTTTAAAAATACATGGTCACCCACTTGAAACTCCAGGGGTTTATGTCTCTTGTCATAATAACTTTTCTGCCTATCTTGAGCAATCTTCATATTCTCTTGTATCTTCTTAATTTGCTCTGTAGTTTCCTGAATGATCTCCGGCCCTAAAGCCAAGTTTTCTCCAACTTCCAGCCAACACAAGGGAGTTCTACACTTCCTTCCATACAACGCCTCATAAGGTGCCATACCAATACTGGAATGGAAGCTGTTATTGTACGTAAATTCAATCAATGGGAGGAATCTCTCCCAACATCCACCGTGCTCAAGAACACAAGCTCTCAATAGATCCTCCAAGCTTTGTATAGTTCTCTCCGATTGCCCATCAGTTTGAGGGTGATAAGCGGAACTAAGCTTCAACTTAGAACCGAACTCATCATGCAAACGTCCCCAAAACCGAGAAGTAAAACGAGGATCACGGTCGGATATAATGCTGGACGGAACACCATGTAGTTTAACAATCTCCTTGATGTATATTTGTGCCAATTTCTCCAAAGGACTCTTCATATTAATGGGTAAGAAGTGAGCACATTTTGTCAACCGATCTACAATCACCCATATAGCATCGTTCCCAGCACGAGTTCTGGGTAGTCCAGAAACAAAGTCCATAGCTATACTATCCCATTTCCAGACAGGGATCTCCAACGGTCTCAAATAACCAGATGGTCTCTGATGCTCGACCTTAGCCTTTTGACACACAAGGCAAGATGCTACAAAATTCGCCACATCACGTTTCATACCAGGCCACCAGAAATTCTTCTTCAAATCTTGATACATCTTAGTGGAACCTGGATGAATACTCAATATGCTTTTGTGAGCTTCCTCAAGTACACGTTTCCTTATATCATCGCTTGAGGGAACATAAATTCGGCCTCTAACACGCCAAATGCCATCTCGACCTTCTTCTATGAACAAATTCTTCCCTTTTTCTTGGGTCTTTTTCATCTCAATCAAATACTCATCATTGGGTTGTTGCGTCTTCACATATTCAAGAAATTCATTTGCAACCTTCAACATTTCCAACACCATTTTCTTGGAAGTGTAAGTCTCCACGCCCACATTCAAATCTCTAAATTGTTCAATCAACTCCATTTCCTTTGCCATCATCATGGAAACATGTAATGACTTCCTGCTCAATGCATCAGCAACTACATTTGCCTTACCGGGGTAATACTTCAATTCAAATTCATAGTCTTTTAGGAACTCCATCCACCGCCTTTGGCGCATATTCAATTCCTTCTGGTCAAATAAGTACTTAAGGCTCTTATGATCACTAAAGACTACAAACTTGGAGCCATACAAGTAGTGTCGCCACAACTTCAATGCAAAAACCACCGCCGCCAATTCAAGATCATGTGTGGGGTAATTAACCTCATGCGGTCGCAACTGCCTCGATGCATAGGCTATCACACGCTCCTTTTGCATCAATACACACCCAAGACCAAGCTTAGATGCATCGCAATATACCACAAATTCATCCATTAAGTCGAGCAATGCCAACACCGGGGCGGTAGTAAGCCTTAACTTCAACTCTTGGAAACTCTCTTCACATTCACGGGTCCACACAAAAGAGTGATTCTTCCGAGTCAACTTTGTTAATGGTAAAGCCAAACGGGAAAACCCTTCAATAAATCTCCGGTAGTAACCGGCAAGACCAAGAAAACTCCTTATCTCCGTCACGGACGTTGGTCTTTCCCAAGCCATCACAGCTTCAACTTTAGATCTATCCACCGCGACTGCATCATTTGAAATAACATGTCCAAGAAATTGGACCTCAGACAGCCAAAATTCACACTTAGAGAGCTTCGCATACAACTCCTTTTCGCGAAGGATCGTCAACACCAAACGAAGATGTCTTTCATGCTCTTCATGACTCCTTGAATACACCAAAATATCATCAATAAACACCACGACGAATTGATCGAGATATTCATGGAAGATGCGATTCATGTAGCTCATGAAAATCGCAGGGGCATTCGTCACACCAAATGGCATCACTACGTACTCATAGTGTCCATATCGCGTTCGAAAAGCAGTTTTGGGAATATCTTCGGCCTTCACCCGAATTTGATGATATCCAGAACGCAAATCAATCTTCGAAAACACAACAGCACCCTTCAATTGATCCAAAAGATCGTCAATACGCGGAAGAGGGTATTTATTTTTAATGGTCAGTTTGTTGAGTTGGCGATAATCAACGCACAATCTCATGCTCCCATCTTTCTTCTTCACTAGCAATACGGGAGCACCCCAAGGAGACACACTTGGGCGAATGAACTCCCGTTCAAGTAATTCTTCCACTTGCTTCTTCAATTCTGTTAACTCTACAGGAGACATTCGATAAGGTGCTCGGGAAACAGGTTCTGCACCTGGAATAAGATCAATAGCAAATTCCACTTCTCGTGGAGGAGGTAATCCGGGAATTTCTTCCGGAAACACATCGGGAAATTCCGAAACAATAGGAATTCCACCAGATTGGGAAACACCATTCCCATCAACCAAACAGAACATCACGAGAAGTTGAGAGATACCTCGCGCATTAAAGCCTTCAGTATTAGAGGTTGTGAAAATCACTGTCTTGCTATGACAATCCACCAAAACCTTGTTAGCGGACAACCAATCCATGCCTAGAATAACATCCAGGTCTTTCATAGGTAAACACACGAAGGATACAACAAATTTTCTACCCTTCAAGTCCATCTCGACATTATCACATCGAGTCACCGATCTTAAGCAAGCACCAGTCGGTGTAGTCACCAATATTGCACCTTTCATCATACTCACAGGCACTCGCAGGCGCCTCACACATTCTTCAGAAATAAAAGAGTGCGTAGCACCCGAATCAAATATCACATTAACAACATTACCATATATTTGGCACTCACTTTGGACAAGGTCTTCAGCTTGTGCAGCTTCTTCACCGGTCATGGCAAAGACTCTTCCAGCCATTTGTTGATTAACACCACGATTTGGGCCATTCCGACCACCATTAGCATTACCTCGGCCGTTTCCATTACCACGGCCGTTACCATCATTTCGGTTTCCATTTCTTCCACCATTACCGTTTCCACGACCACGGCCTCTAAAAGCACCATAGCCTCCACGGTTTGCATTATCACGTGGCACAACATCTGCAACATTCAAAGGACAATCAGGGCGGATATGCCCCGGTTGGTTGCATCTATAGCACACCACTGTTTCTTCATGATTGCAATCTCTAGCCAAATGATTTCCACCACATTTGAAACAACGAAGTCCTTGGCCATCACCTCGGCCACCAACTGCACCATGCCTTCCACCACCTCGTCCACCTCTAAAAGAAGAGGACCCACGCACAAATCGTCTATTGTTCTTAAAGTTGCCTTTCTTCTTGAAGCTAGAAGATTGGCCTTTCAGCTTGTAATCATGCCCCGAGTAACTCCTTGGAGCAATATCATTCTCTTCGAAAATTCTACACTTATCCACAAGAGTAGGGAAGCTCCTAATCTCTTGGTGACAAATTGCCTTCTTGATTTCTTGGCGTAGTCCATTTTCAAACTTAACACATTTCGAAGTTTCAGTGCCCTCTTGCTGAAAGGGAGGATAAAACGCACATAGCTCTTCAAATTTCAGAGCATACTCCTCAACCGACATGCCACCTTGCTTGAGTTCCATGAATTCAAGCTCTTTCTTGTTTTTGTAACTTGCAGGAAAATATTTCTTAAGAAATTCAGCTTTGAAATTCTCCCAAGTCAAAGGAGTGTGGGCAGCAGTCATACGTCCACGGGTAAGGATCCACCAAGATTCGGCCTCATTCCGAACCATAAACACCGCATACTCTACTTTCTGAGTTTCGGTGCACTCCATACTAGCGAATATCCGCTCCAAGTCACGGATCCAGACATGAGCATCTTCTGGTTTATAGCCTCCATGAAATTCAGAAGGCTTCCGCTTAAGAAATTGGTCAAGGCCTTGATTCGGTTGACCAACAGGTTGTTGTTGCTGTGCAAGTATGTCAGCAAAGCGATTGAAGGCCTCAATCATAGCAATTGTATCAGGATTGCGCCTATACGCCATCACTCAATCTATATACAACAACATAGACATAATTAGAAACTTAAGGTTCCTTCACTCAGTGTGCATACATATCATTCATCATTAACCTCATTGACATAAGTATCATCATAATGTATTTCACAATTCGAAGATAAATATGAGAAAGGAATTGCCTGGCCGGGCTTAACAACAATCATTTAATAATCTCATTTCAATAACTACCTTCATAACTCATCCATATAATTCACAAATCAATCAGCCATAAGCAATATATACATAGACAACATCATTTATAATCATATCAAGAGCAATGAATGCTCTGATACCAGGTTGAGACGCCCCGAACCCCCAATTAAAATAGGGGAAAATTTTTCGCGTCTTTGAAAATATTAATAAATCAAATAATTAAAGTGGTGAAGTATTTTTCACCAAACCCCTGGACCTATTTTAATAACCTATCTCATATATGAAGATATGAGAAGGTGAACAATTAAGTCAAAGAGTGAATCTTGGATGATCAATCTCATGATCATCAACAAGAAGTAGCGGAAGTGTACAATTACATTAAGAAAATGAAAGGGAGTAGTAGGAAGTTGAAGGATGGTCTATTGAATTGATAGAATGTATTAATTATGTGTGTAGGTCATGGTACCAACATATTATAGTCAAACAATACCAATGATACCCCAAAACAGAGGAAAAGGTGTGAAAACAGGGCCATGAATCGATTCAAACACCCCATGAATCGATTCGAATGATTCTGGAGTGCAAAACAGTGAAAACAGGACCCCTTGAATCGATTCAAGCTTGTACGAATCGATTCGGATGCTTCTGGAACTCAAATTTATACAAACAGAGGTCCTGGAATCGATTCAAGATCGTATGAATCGATTCAGGCCTTCCTGGAACCAAAAACAGTGAAAACAGCAGCGCTCGAATCGATTCAGGGATCCTCGAATCGATTCGAGACAGCACAGTTGCTGTTTTATGCAGAAAAAGCCTTATTTTTGGACTTCTAACCCCCCTAACTTTTTCATATCAACTCCAAACGCTACCAAATTTTGACACCAACTAAAATACACCAATTGTGACGTGTGGCCACCGGTCTCACCCAAAAATTCTCAAAAATGAGAAAGTTATGCAATAAAATACGTTTTGTCCATTCTTGAGCCCTTTTTGAGTAACATAGGGGTCTATTCTCAATGGAATTGACCCGCTCCAGTTCCTATAAGTCACAATTCATGTATTTAAGCTATTGGAACCACCACACACTATCCAAAACTCATAAAACTCATCTTGACCCTATTGGTTGCTCAATTATGCATGAACTCCATATGAGAGCTCTACAAATTAATCAATCAATCAAACAACATGCACACTATTGTCATCAATTGGCCAAGAAATTTCATAATTAATATTCATTCCTCAATATGGTAAGCTGAATCAACATATCCATATCAATATC
This sequence comes from Clitoria ternatea, assembly GCA_037962975.1. NCBI lineage: Eukaryota > Viridiplantae > Streptophyta > Magnoliopsida > Fabales > Fabaceae > Clitoria > Clitoria ternatea. The sequence goes on from CM075669.1 coordinate 189,289,867, forward strand.
AACCAATATTGAGTTCATCACCCAAAAATTGGCCTCTCAAAGCACATATCACAAAGGAGCTATAACTCATAAATTTTCATCATCCATACATCAAATTCAACATCATCAAGCCTCATGACTTTGTCCTTTACATCATTTAGGTCATGAATGAAAATTGGCCTTACACACACATGTCCAATTTTCTCCCATGACCTCCAAAATTATAAACCATTACAAAAACGAGTATATAAACACCATATACTCTACAAAACAGAATTTATGCCGGCCAAGGCTTACATATTCCTATCCATATTTACCTCTTTCCATACTCAAGCCTCCAAAAGCTGTAGGATTTAAGTCACACCTACATCAACCTTAAAAATGGCAACGGGGAGGTGAGTAACATAATCCAAATGAATTAAAGTCATACATTATGATGAAATACATGTATACTTGCACAATTATCAATCATCACACCACATCATACATTATACACAATATATCTTACAATTTCAAGTATACATTCACGATATCAATCATTTGGATTTGCTGAACACACACATCGGGTTAGTATTCAACTCTTTCCCCTTTTCAATTTTCAATCATCCGTTGCCACCAAGGGCTTTCACCTAGGCATATCTCCAGCTATATGCAAATGCTCTTAAAACTAATGCATATGCACAAGAATTTCTCATCAAAACAATGCGGATCCGACTATGGGAAAATATATCATTAAATCAATTGTGGGACAAGCATAGGTGTGCTACTATGCCCCTACTGCAGTAGAAAAATTGTGTACACATATATCTCAATTCAAGCATGCTTATATCTTCATAATTTTACTGGTACCAAACCGCTCTCGCCCATTTGTAGCACTAGTCACACTGTGACTTGCGGATCAACATCGTGGCCTCAAATACCACAAGTGCTACGGGCCCCTCCCGAACACACATCGAGAGAGCCGTGTCCCGTTGGACACCGAGGTAAACTCGCTCACCATTGAGCCGCCCGCCCACTGGGCCCGCCACATAGGGTGCCTCGTCACCAAACTATGGACAGCTTCGTGACTCCTACACCGAGTCACAGGGGAAAATCACAATACGCTCGTGCACTGAGCCGCCCTCCCACTGGGCCCGCCTAGTGGAATCCCCCTAAAATTCCACATAGACAGCTATGATATGCCATGGATGCAATGCAAATGCAAATCAAATGCATCCTCACACTATGCATCCTAGATGCCACTCCACATTTAATCATTTACCACCACCACTTGGTGGATTTCAATATTCTCATCATTCTTAACCAATCCCAATTTTCTTTGAACTCATTCACATCCATAGTTAGTGGCATACACATTCCATAACTCATACACACATATCTGGGATATTCACATCACAATCTCAATCCACATATGGTTACAAACCATCATCATACTTCATTAACATAATATTACCACATCATTAAGTTTATCCCAAACACAATGCCACACAACAATCATCATTCTAAATGCATTCAAATCATAACATTTTCACATCATCCATTCAACAATCATCAAAATAATCATATATATACATATTTTCACATCACCAATGGATGAAATCATGCATTTAGAAAAGTTACCCCCTCCTACCTCAAGTGAAGTAGTGATCAACGCGGTTTGATGGTCCCGCTTCGTCAATGGGGTCACTTCCTACATCACAATACATTATACAGTCAATTTCCTACTTACTCATTAAGACTTGAATACTTATATATCAATAAATACTTGCTGTTTTTATTATTATAACTCTCAAAACTCTTTTATTTCATTTTATTCACCATAACCACCATGGGTTAGGTGCCACCATTTATTATTATGTACTCAACAACCAACCCTTTCATGGGTTTCTCCATTAATGACTTCCACCAACAAATTACCTTCACTAATGACCTTTATTCATCATACGTCACATTTATTACCCACACTAAATGTTCATCAACCTCCATTATACATTTCCCCCAAATTCATAAGGTTAGGGTTTCTCAAAACCAAACAACTATTATCAAGGGAATTATCATTTTCCATCTTCTTCCAACATAAATGCACTTATTCCCCCTCATCCCACGTAAATCCATGCTTCCACAACAACTCTCTCTAGGGTTTATGCATCAAATGCCTTAAGTGAACACCGTTTCATATGCATGGCTCTCTAAACCCATGTTATCACCTATCTATGGCAAAGACCCAATTAAATAGTAAGTATTTCTTACCTCACTTGAAAACAAAATGGGTTCAAGGAGAAGGGAATGTGCCACACGAAATAGAGAGGAAGAGAAGGAGAAGGCTTCAAGCTTCAATGGTCTCCTTCCAAGCCTTCACCCAACAAAATGAAAAAGGAGGAGAGTTATCACCTTGCTTGAATCCTTTAGAGGAAGATGGAGATATGAAGAGAAGAAGGAAAATAAGGGGAAGAAGAATGAAGTGTCTTCACAAAAGAAGAAGACATCGTGAAGTAGAAGGGAAAAATTAGGGTTTTGGGTTTATTTTAATTCTATTCATTAAAGCTTCATCGTTTTCTTGTAAACAGGCTCTCTGTTTGGGCTCAATACATCATCTGAAAATTATTCCGAATACATATTCGGATTCTCAATAATATTCTCTATAGCCCTGACCAAAATCATCTCATTCCGAGATACTTGGTCTGACACCCATATCTCAACCGGGCTTAATTTCAGTTTAACCGGTCTCCAAAAATTACCAAAAATTCCCAAAATCTTAATTTAATTATTCTCAATAGTTTGGGACATTAAATACTCCCTATTCCAATTTCTAATATTTATTCTGGTAATTAATTCTCTATTTTAAAATTCAGGATGTTACAGATTTCTCCACCCTTAGCAAGTGATCTACTTCCTTAATCTTTCAAAATGTGAGATCTATTACTAGTATCTGATACTAACGTTAGTGAAGTAAAATAACTTGACTTCTATAACATGACTTGTAGTGGAAGTCTTACTTCCCTTTCTCTTGAACTCCTTCAAGTTCTTTAGACAAATTATTTTAATGTCTTATTTGGCTAAAACTGGAAACAATTTCCTTTTTTGATCATTTTTTAGACTTCCAGACCAACTCAGCCTTAATAGAGTCTATATACGATCATATCGTATATCTCCCATATATTCATATTGTCCTTTACAGCTCAGAGTTTATGCAGACTCCATAGGGTACTCAAGACCTAACCATAGATCATATATAAGATAAACATGACACACTACCGCTTCCTCTTTATTGAAGATAATTCTCAAGTCTCGATACCTATCTAGGCATTTTTCTAGATAAAGTGTCCTTCCAAAAGACAGATTGCAACAAAATAATAGTTATTTTGTCATGGTTATTCTAAAACAAATTACATGCAAATCTATCATTTCTATTCAAAACATATTTAAATTTTGGTCATTAAATAAATATGTTGTCTCCCACTATTTTGATTCAAAACAAATACCCTCACTGAATCATAAAAAATCCCGTTGGAAGATTTTTCTAGTGGGCCAAGATCCATATTTGGCCTAGTGTTGAATCAGCTTTGGCTGATCGCCCAACCCTTGGTTATTTAGGTAGGAAACACATTTCCAATTGCATCTCATGCAACTCTTGGATGATTGAGTGGGTAACTCTTTACCCTTATTCATCTTATGAATTTAAGCTCAATCCTTACGCCTCTAAGTTATTTTCAATCCAATTAAAAAACTTAGTTAAGTTTAGGCCTAATAAAAACAATTTGGATATTACAATTATCCCATCACGCCTTACTATTATAAATGATAGCACCCTGCATTGGTAGGCCCACTATTTATTGACATTAGTCTCGACGAGTGTTACTTATTAGAAGGCGTTTAAACTTAATATTAACACTTCTAGGTTATTCAATCTGATTTAAGTTACCTAGATAAGTCCAATAACAAATGTTTGGATAATCTAATTATCTATTATCCTTTACTAATATCAATAAAAGCACCCTGCTTTGGTAGAACCTACACTTTATTGAAACTAGCATTGATGATTGTTGTTTATTAGAACGCGTTTTAGACTGTTCATACCTTTAGGCTTTTCCAATCCAATTGAAAAATGTCTATTTGAATAAAACTTAATAAGTTATACTTGGATAATCCAATTATCCAATCATGTCCCACTAAACATAAATAAAGGCACCCAACTATGACGTGAACTGCACTTTATCTATATCAAGTTAGACGTTATTACTTATTGGAAGGTATGATTGTCAGGCTTGAGGGATTTCAATTTTCTTATTGTTCATTACCGACTTTCATTAAACACTTTATAACGTAAAACAAAACCATAAAACATGCAATAAAAAATGTGAGATGGTTATGGTCTTCCTAGAAAATAAAATAAAATAAAATAAACCTAAGGGAACTGTGGTGCCTTGACTTCATGAAGTCCTACTTCTTGAAACCACCATCCTCTTGGAGTCACCACTCCTTTGTTCCTTTCAAGGTCATACCCATCAATAGTCACCATGCTAGGTTTCTTCTAGGTCTCCACCTTGTTGGCTTCTTCTAGATTACAATGTAATAAAGAAACTCGTTTTACGTACGAGTGAAAGGTTGAGAGAAGAAATTCAAGAATAGAGAAAGGCACAGCACGCAGGTTGTATTTAAAATTCAAAAAAATCTAAGACCATAACCATTCACCGCTGGACGTGTTAATTAATCAATTAATAAAGTGATTAATTGTATTTAAAATAAAATAAATTTTAAAACATATAATTAAACTCACGGGGTCATTAAAAGAAAACTACGCAAAAAAATTTGGCGATTCCATTGACTGTTCAACGAACAGGGTCAAGGGGAGGCTACCCTTTATAGGGTGTCGAGTGGCGTTCCAACCTAAAAATTTAGTACTGTAATCAGGTTAGTTCCCAGGAAAGAGAGGTGGGTCTCGTGTGACCGCTTAAGTACCAAGTCTTTCCTAGCCAGAACGTCTCACTGACCGTTAACAACTCAAAATATTTGGATATGATTTCAAACAATTTGAAATCCTAATTTTAAGTTTCAACTCTTGAATCATAAATTTTGGAATGACTAAGGTTTAACTTTTAAACCTTATCTTTTGACCCCAACAACTATCCTAAAATAAGAATAGTCAAGGTTTAACTTTTAAACCTTATCTCTAGAGTATCAACAATCATCTTATTTTTAGGAATGATCAAGGTTTAAATTTTAAACCTTATCTCTAGAGTTCAAGATATTTTATTTTGAATCCTACTAAATTTGATAAAGATCTTTTCTTTAATTTGCAACTTTTGTAAATCCTATCAATTTTATTAAGGATTAAATATTTGATTTTAAAATTATTAAATTTAATAAAGATCTTATCTTCTACTTATAACAATTACAAATCATATTAAATTTAATAAATATAAACCAATTTGTAACTCCTACAAATCACATTAATTTTAAAAAGATCACATACGATCTAAATACTATTAAAATTAATAAGAATAAATTATTTAAATTTGTAACTCTTACAAACTTTAAATTTAACAAACATTTAAAATTTGATTTGCAACTTTTACAAATCATAAATATAATATTAAAATCAAATATTTTATTTGTAACATTTACAAATAAATAAAATACCACGATGGCTAGGTTTCAACTTTTTCTCCTAGTTTTCATTACAACTAGGGTTTAACTCTTAAACTTTATAAACACAATCTCGCATGAACAATTCATATTAGAAAGAGAAAGCATATAGACATACATTGCATACAACCCTTGATTTTAATTTAATTAAACGAACATAAAATTAACATGCCTTATAATTAGAACAACATAAAACAATCACCCTTGCAACATACAACATGTTCATATAATAAAGCACATCTTAAAAAATATGTTCTTTAATTAAAATGTTGAGAAAAACGATCAATATACACAAAACAAAATTAAATTGATACTAACTTTCAAAAAGGTGCAACCTTTGCAACAAATCTCGTAAAAAATGCAACCTTTACATAATATTTCAATAAAAATGTAACTTTTGAATCATATCTAAGAAAAGAGGCAACCTTTGCAAAAAGATTCAACCTTTACAATTCTTTTCATAAGAAATTTTTTTCACATGTTTTTTTAAACAAATATTTGCCAAAAGAACGGTTTTGCAACCAAGCTCTGATACCATTGTTAGGGAATCCCTAGTGTATGAGCAGCGAAAATACAAGGATTCCCAGAGGATTTGCAAAGCGCCGTGTTTCAAAGCATAAGACAAACACACACAAAAATTGCGTTTTAGGATTACCTCTTGAAGAATATTGAAGCAATCGTAGCCTCGTCCTTTAGGAGTCCACACGAGTACTCCCACCAGAAATGCTACACCTTCCAAATGCTAGTTTGACGACGTGTAGCTTTTGCAACTTTTACGTATTTTGTGTCTCTTTTTTGGTAGTCGCCTACGAGCATCGTACGCTCTATTTTTAGGCTTAGGTTTGACCTAATTTGCTCTCTAAAGAGTGGACTCCTTACTCATTCTAAATAAGTTAGGCCCAATAGTTTTATTTTAGTCTAACTAAAATAAAAAGCTATTTTTTGATGGGCTTACTCTATGTGTGTGACCCTATAGATAAAATACTCAGTTATGTTAATAATAAACTATTTTATTATTAATATAAAATAAGAGTGGCATCTAGCAATGCATCATTATGTTCGAATATTATTTATTATCAACATAACCTATAAGTGATAATTATTTTATATGTTTGTTCCTTTTGTCATGATATCCTAATTGGGCCCAAGGCATGGTCGCGTCATCCTTGTACGGTCTAATTTATTTTACTTGATATCAAAGTAGACTATATCCGAATAAATATCTAATATTTATTCTTTCTAGCATGGCCATGCATTTCCTTAGTCTCACTCCATCAAGTGGCCTATAGATATCACTCCTGTCACATAGGAAAGACAAATCCCATCTACATCATTCACATCCCTCTGTATAATTTGTTCATTGCCTAACCACAACCTTTATAGTCCTCTTGTTACAGAAGACATTTGATTGTATTAAAATAACAAACTCCTTATGTAGGAATCGTAGTGACTTCAGGTCAAAGGACTACATATACCATTATCACATTGAGAATCATTTATGACATTCATGTAATGATCCATGAAACGTTCTCATGATGGGTCTGTCCAGTACATCATTACTCTTAGTGTGTACCCATGTGAAGACTTGATATCATTTATATCCATGATCTGTGAGATCAGATCATCAGTACACTCACACACTAGCCTTAATGTATTTACATGTCCCCAGGTAAATACTTGACTAGGGACATTTTAGGAATAACTCTCACATGACCTATTACTCCAAGGATAAATAAAGGTTGTTAAACTATTTAACAAAAAATGACTTATTCAAAATGATGCGTCCTATATAGGCTTTTAGTGCATATTTCCAACACTTATTACAGATGATGTTTGATTGCATTAAAATAATAAACTCCTCATGTAGGAATGGTAGTAAATTCATGTCAAATGACTACATATACCATCATCACATCGAGAACCGTTTATGACATTTTTGTAATGATCCATGCAATGTTCTCATGGTGGGTTTGTCTAGTACACTATTACTCTTAATGTGTACCTGTGTGAAGACTTGATATCGTGCATATCTATGATCCATGAGATTAGATCATCAATACACTTACACACTAGTCTTAACATATTTATATGTCCCTATCTAAATACTTGACTAGGACAAGTTAGGAATAATTCTCATATTGGCATACTATTCTAGTGACTAATAAAGGTTGTCAAACTATATAACATAAATGCCCTGTTTAAAGTGATTTGCACTATATTCACTTTCCTTCCAGTACTAAGTTTGGATCCCATAGCGACGAACCTCTTTCCATAACTATGTTGTAAAATCTACAGAGATACCGAGCTAGTCATCATTACAATAAGTACTGTTACATATTGTAATCTTGTGGCGATGAAATATTTACGCCGCTAGTTAGGCCACACCAACGATGGGGTTAAAGGTTGTCGCTAATGGTACCCACTTCAAGAATGATATTAGCGACGAGGGTAATGTTTTGTCACTAGAGTTCAGCCAAATGTATAAGTTACGAACAGACTACTGCCACATGGCCAAGCTATGTATTAGTGGCAATTTTAGTGATGGGTCATCATCCGTCGCTAAGATTTTAATCTTATTTGAGCACCCCTATTTCCCAAATCAGTTGCCTTAAAATTGAATTCCCTCAACCTTCTTCACCGTCTCCGTCCCTCCCTCCCTCCGTGCCTCCTTCCCTTTATTCTTCTCTGTCCTTCAACTATCTTCTCTGATAGCTCCTCCGGTCCTGCCATTCGAAGCTCCCTCTGTTAGCGTCTTTCTATCGCTATCTCTCTTTCCCAAGTGAAATATGTTATTCATCTTTGTGCATGATACTCTTGTTACATTGGTTTTATAGTCACAGTATACCCATAGAATAAAAGCTTGTTGCATTACTATATATGTCACAATATGCCCATGGAATAAAGGTTTTCTACTATGAAAAACTGAAGCAAAGGACTTTAGCACCTAATCTGCATAAAATAGAAATCTTAAGAAGTTATATGTCAAGCTTCACATAATGTATCCCCATTAAACCATAAATCAACCTAGGTTAAGCTTCAAACAACAATATATTGGATTAGTTTTACAAATTTATACTGAGGAGGTTATAGTTGGCAGTCATACCTCTTAAATTTTATTCATGGTGTTAATTAGACAAAAAACATAGTAGAATAAGAAAAGAAAAAAGTAACATAAGATATCTGTTTGTTATATGTACCAAGATTTTGTTAATGGCAAATACACATTATGCAGATATGAATTAGTGCATTTTGACAACATTCACTTGTAGATCTATTGAAATATTGGACAACTTCTAAAATCCCAACAATATGCAAATTACCGAAGGTGATTTCAAGTATGGGAATTTAAGTTTGGAAATTGCTTAATTAAATATGTTTTAGTGATTTTATGGCAAAATGAAATAAGAAATAGTTGGTGTATTGGGTTTTGTCCTAAAAAAACTTAAATTCATATTCAAACTTATGAATAATAACCATATACTTTTGTATTTTAAATTGATGAGGATGTTATTATCATTGTACTATAGAACCATCCTTGAGTTCTCTACTTCTCTTGTCCACTTATTTTCTTAGGTTGTGCTTTGATTGATAGAAAGGAATGTAATGAATTGACATTACCTTTCATTATTTGGATTTTTAAATGGGATAGAACTAGATAGGTTATCTTATCCATTTTATTCCTTTCAATAATCATTTTTTTGTTTCATTTAGGAGTTAAAGGAGTTTGCAGGTTATGGAAAGGAACATCACTAGGTGAAGCAAAGTATATTATGGATTTGCCGTATTAGAAAGACCTTTTGTTAAGACACAACATAGATGTCATGCACACTGAACAAAATATTTTCATGAATATCTTTGACACTATGATGGACATCAAGAGGAGAATAAAGGATAGTGAGAAAAATTTATTAGACCTTGCAAGTTTGTGTTCAAGGAAGGACTGAAATTGAGGGATACAGGTTTAAATTGCATGCCAAATATGCATTATCTAAACCTCAACGAATGGTTATCTATTAGTGGGTGAATGAGTTGATCATGCCTAACGGGTTTACTTAGAATTTGAGTAGATGTGTTGACATGAAGGAGGGGAGGGTGTTTGTCATGAAAACAACTACTGCTATATGCATTTCATGCCTTACTGAAACCCATTTAGAAACCTTTGATTGAGTTGAGTCACTTTTTTAAAGAGTTGATAACAATATCATTAACTGGGGAGAAACTTTTGATGGTGGAGGAATGCATTCTAATGTTGATTTATAAGCTGGAATAGATGTCTCCCCCTAACTTTTTGTATTTGATGGAGCACTTACGGATTCATCTACCATACGAGGCTAGAGTTGGTAGTCTACTGCAGTATCACTCGATGTATCCGTTTGAGAGGTAGACATCAAAACTACTGTATTTCCATTTAAAATTTTGTAGTATAAACTAATGTATATGTAACTCAACATTTCATTATGTTTTACTAGATTCCTATGCCCTTTTAAAGACAAAGTGTCAAACAAGGCCTATGTGGAAGCATTGATTTATGAGGCATACTCAGTGGAAAAAATGACCACTTTTGCTTCATTCTACTTTTCGACAAAGATAGAAACAAGAATGACTAGAATGCCCTATAACCTTGGGGTTGCTAAAAATCTCTGTGTCGATCAAAGCTCAATATTTAACTATCCTAGTCATGTTGAGGGCATCAAAAGATGGCTCACTTTTATATTCTTCTAAATTGCAAGGAAGTTGAAGCTTTTTAGTTCATTTTAAAGATAGGATTTTGTTATAGCTAAACTATTGTTCTTTAAATAGTATATATGCATATGTGTTGAGATAAGAACAAAATGATATAACTGATGACCAAATACGTAATGAGGTATTATCCAAATTCATCAATTTGTTTACAGAACAAAAAAGGCTCGTATGCCTTAGGCTTTTGTTATCTAATATTGTTGTATGTTATGCTTTAAATAGATTCAAGACCCAAACAACCAAATTAAAGACCCTTTAGTTTTAAAATTTAATTCTAGGTTCAATACTAATCAATTCCTATTAGAGTCACCCTTTCAGTTTATTCCCTAAATCTAGGATATACCCAGTTTATTTCTAAATCAAAGGTATATGAAGCACAATAAGTAATATGAACAAGAAACATAATTACATATATGAAAAAGAGTAATGAATCACATCAAATATGTTCTTAAACCCTTGTCATCCTAAGACTACAAGTTTAGTTACCCATAAGGTAATCAAACTCAATTACAAAATAAAAGGAATAAAGAGAAAACATGGAAAAACAGGGATTACACATAAGAACCTAGATCAGTAGTGAATTTTCCTTCACAAAATCCCCCAAATCTTCAATCCTTAAAGTAATATTCAATCCCCCTTTATTGCAATGCCTATACCTTTAAGAATCTCCAAATTCAAACCTCTATTAATGTCCCACACAACCCTATTTAAACCAGCAATTAAAAGATTAAAACCTAATCAGACCATGAACCATGGTCATGGTATGCACCACGGCTTGGCTATGGTTTACTCTAAAGTTGGCTCAATCAAGTGGCTTTAAATACAAGGTACCATTAGTAGGAAGTGGCAAGGACCATGACCATGGTGCCTTATATCTTTCTTTTTCTCATGTTTTGGCTTTTTCTCATAATGTGTAGAATCAAGACTTAAAAGATATAGTTGCTTCGTCCTTAAGGAATCCACGCGAGCACTCCTACCAGATTCTGTACTTCTGAATGCTAGTTCATTTGAACGCAGTCTCCGTAACATTTATGAAATTTTTGTTTATATCACAAAAGTATTGCTGATGAACATTTCATGCTCTATTATAATATTTTTTTATTATGGTCTGACCTACTAAGAACTCTTTAGTGAATTGGTTTTTTTATTCATTTCAAATGAGTTGGGCATAATAGTTTTATTTTTAGTTAAACAAAAATAAAAACTATATTCTAGTGGGTTTCCTCTATGCATGTGACCCTGTAGAAAATATATTTGGTTTAAATTTATATTTAATATAATATAATGAGCGACATCTAGCTATACATCATTATCAAAATATAAATATCAAAATAACCTATAAGTGATAAACATTATTGATGGTTCAAAGTCAGACTTAGAAGGGGGATTGAATAAGTCTTAAACTCTTATGAACACTTTTTGCAAAATATGAAACTTTAGGGTTCAAGCAATTAGACTTTTGTTAGTAGACTTGATAAAGACAAGGAAAGAGAGAATGAACACAAGGTATTTATACTAGTTCACTTCCAATGCAGAAGCTATGTCTAGCCCCTTCAAACTTAAAGGATTTCCACTATTGTAAATCTCTTTTTACAATCTCAGCACCAGAGCATGCCATAAGTATTCTAGACTCCAGCCACTTCTAGCTTAAATACCCAAGTATTCTTTCAACAAGCGACTCCTAGCTCAAACCCAAGTATTCTTTCAAAAGCCTCTTCAGGCCAAACTATTTCCCATAAAAACTAAAGGCTGGCAATACACTAGACTTTTACATAAATACAAATTTGAAAGATAGATTATGTTTGGTATTTCTGAGAACTTAGTGTATGAAAAGGTATAAGTGATAAATAGATACCCTAAGTAAGAAATCAAAAAGACTAAGGTCTACTAGATGCAGAATAACAAAGAAGGCATTTACTTAAGAACTAAAAGAAAAGAGAGCTTTGTAAACTGATTCCAATATTTTCTTTGAATGAATTAGTAGTTCTCTTTTCTTCAACTTGAATTTCTTCATATTTATAGGTCACTTAAAAATGACCGTTTGGCAATCTAATCAAGACACAGAGCCATTATAGATCCGTTGGTAAAGCTTCAGCTTGTTGTAAGCATCAGACCTTGAAAATATAAAGAGGGGGCAAAAGGTCTAGTGTGAAGGGATCATCAAGGCTTCCACTAAAATAGAGTTCTTTGATACTTTTAGTGCAAAAGTCCTGTGTTAGCTTTCTTCTTTCACTCAGAGTATGTACAACATACACAGTTGACCTTCTACGGTATTTTGACACAAGAGTTGATTGCCATTAGCTTTTTTGAGTTGTGTAGAGTAGCTACATTGGTTTCTTCGTAATAGGGCTTTGGCTACTTCACTATTTTATCTACTTTCCTCTTTTGATGATAAGTGCAGTTTTTCTTGATAAGCACACAACTCAGAGCATCATCAAATAGGATCTTGAATGATGGTTATTGCAAGCTTGAAGTAAAGTTCTTGTAGCTTCAAAAGTCTAAGGTCTGACTGGTAGAGTAAAGGTCTGATCGTACTTAAATTAGATTCTTTTTTAACAAAGCTTGGAATCAAACTTTTCTTGAAATCTCTTGTTTGTCATAACTCAGACTCTTGTTTTGATGGACTCCCCCTTTCATTTACAACTTATGTGCTTAATATTTATATCTTGAAGCACTTAAGTTAACAAGTTAGATAACACACGGGCAGACTTCATTTTACTTTAAATGGCTTGATGTGTGTTATTAAAAAATCTGGGAGCTGGTTAATTAATAGTCTTTCTTTCATAAAACCAGACTTGGTTCCAATTCATTTCTAATTGGGCCCAAGGCATGATCGTCTTTATCCTTGGATGACCTAATTCATTTACTTGATACCGTAGTAGAATTTTCTTAAATAATTGTCTAATATTTATTTTCCTATCATGGCCATGTATTTTCTTTAGTCTCACCTTATTAAGTGGCCCATAGATATCATTCCTATCACATAGGAGAGACAAATCTCATCTATATCACTCATATCCTTCTCCATGATTTGTTGACTACCTAATTAGAACCTTTATGATCACCTTAAGAACCTAATTACAAACTCCTTATGTAAGAACATAATGATTTTAGGTCGAAGGACTACATATACCACTATCACATTGAGAACCGTTTATGGAATTCATGTAATGACCCATGAAATGTTCTCATAGAGGGTCCATCTAGTCCACTATTACTCTTAATGTGTACCCGTATAAAGACTTGATATCATCCATATCTATCATTTAATGAGATTACATCATTAGTACACTCACGCACTAGTCTTAACATATTTATATGTCCTAATATAACTACTTGACTAGGGACAATTTAGGAATAGTTCTCATATTTGCCTATGGTAGCAAACCCCAAGCGCACGGGGTATCACGTAATAAAAAGTTATCGTTCCCATAGAGATTATGCCCAATTACCGATGTACCATGTTTTGATTATCTAGACTAATGATTTGGCAATTTAAGAATTTAATAACGTAAAATAAAAATCAACAGGAAACACTAAGTAAATAGCAATGAGAATGAGAAAATTTAGTTGAAAACAAAGGAGATTAATCTCTTTGGAATTAAAGGTTCATATGTTGTGACCAAAACCAAATGTAATTTAATTTCCAAATTACTAAATCTCGTTTCCTAAGGCAAGTTTTCCTAATTTGATTAGTGACCTTCTCTCAAAATCTCACTAACGTACCTAATTATTAAAGAACTATGTTCAATTAATAATTAAATCCCTTACGCTTTATGAAAACTTGATTATCCCTCAAAGAGTCTCGTTTACTTTCATAACCTAAATCCCTAGGTTCAATTTTATGTGATTTAAACCATACGCCAATCCTTCGATTACCCATACCGTTTAAGATCATCTACACCTATCTCTAAGTGCAGTAGAACCATTAAAAACATATATAACTAAATAGGAAACATAATTTAATAATTAAGAACAAAGAACAATTAGGTTTGGTTCACATACATGCTACACCCTAATTCCCAAGAATGGAATTTAGTTCGACATAATGGAAAAAATTACAACGCCATAATGGAAATCAACCTCAAACGTAAGAGAAATCAAAATAACCAAACAATGGTTTAGAAGAAAACTAGAGTTCTCACTTTTGCTCTGATATAATGCCCAAAGTTCTGCAAAATCAATGTTCTTCGAGTTAATCCTTGAATTCCTCTCCAAAATCTCTAAGAAATGTCTCTTAATTTTCATGCAAAAAATGTCTTAACATCTCTATGTGTTCGTTCCCTATGTTTTGGCCCTCTTTCGTCCTCTAAAATTTTACAAAAACTGAAGGTAACTACTACAAACGTGTAAAATCCACTGGCAGTGGATCGTATTGTGTGACACCCAAACGTGTTGAAAATTAAAAACTGGGCAGAAACCACTGGTAGTGGGAAAATCCATGGCCAGTGGGAAATCCCACTGCCAGTGGGTTTTTCTGATTCAAGTTTCCCATTCATCCAGTGTGTTCCACGATAATAGGAAATTCTACTGGTAGTGGTTTTCTTTTAGCTTTGGCAAACACGTATTTTGTGGGTGTTTTTGGGTTCTGAAATGCTTTCTTTTGGTACATCATTCTTCAAGTGTTGGAGTAGCTTCAATCTTGAGTCTTGTAAAAGCTTGAACTCTTCCCATTTTCATCATTCCATTCAAAGTATTCCAATTCATTTTGCTAATAGGCTTATCTCATGAAAGTTCCTGCAAAATACAACTACCCAAGTAGCATGTACGGAAATAGAAGAATAATCATGGAAATTAAGGGAAAATAAGATTAAATAAACTAAAATTAAGACTAGGGATGCCAATGTGGGTTACCCGTCCCGCTCCACCCCGCCCCGTCATCAACCCGCCAAAATACGGGGCGGGGTGAAAAAAAAGTTTTTAATGAGAATTTGGTTAATGGTTGGCCGCTTAAAAATATAAATTAATAGAAATTAATAAAAATCAGTTAACTTATTTTTTAATAAGAAAAAGTCAATTAAATTAAAATAAAAAAGTAATATATAATTAAAATAAAAAATTTGAATATAATTACATTAATAATTCTAACTCAAACATAAATCAAAGTGATATGCTATGAAAAAATTAGAAAATTTTTTATAAGATATTATTAATATTATATTATTATTTTTTAAAGTAAAATATCATATAACCCGTTGGGCCAACCCTCCCCGCCCTTCAAAAACCCGTAAAAATTAATAGTAATTAGGATGGCTAAATTTAGCCCTGGCTAATTTTTAAAGAAGGCCTTCATCATTTCCAATTGGCAAACATATAATCATTAGCAAGTACTGAAGCAAATTCTATCTCACTAAGCAAGAATGCAGACACACTCAAAAATAAAATAATAAAGGCTCAAAAGCTCGTAAGTTACAGGTAATCAGCCAATCATGTCCCTAAACTTAATACGAGATCATAAATTTAGATTGCTAACTAGCATGGTGAATATACAAATAATTAAGGATGGAAATAGTTAAGCAATGCGAATCAATTAATTTATCCAATTGATGCCTGAGATTCAACAAGATTTAAATAGTTAAGATGGATTCTAAATTAAGCATAGTTAACACCTCTCATAAATTAAGGAGATTAAGGGATAGATTACTTCCCTTTTTACCTATATGGCAAAGATTTGGTGAGAAATGGTTGCAAGAATTGAACAATACAAAGCAAAAAAGAAATAACATTGAAACTGTAAAATGAATAGACATGATGGATGCAATAATTTTGAAATTGAAACGATGGGATGCCATGATTCGGGTCATTAATTGAAATTAAGGAGGGAAGAGATGTTACCTTTTAATGGAATCCAACGATTGTGCCTTTTCCTTCAAGATCCAGAGCTTCCAACGTAAATGGGGATGAAGTTAGGGTTTGTACATTGGGTATGATATATATACTATAGAACCCAACGTATGTACGTCCATAACCAGTGTATGTACACTAGCTCACTGGTTGCATCAGTTGGCAAAGTCTGGGTCGCGCGTATGTACGCTGACCCTGGGCGTATGTACGCCCACTCACTAGTTTGCAACAGGTTGTAAGGCTTGGGTAACGCGTATGTACGCTGACCCTGGGCGTATGTATGCCCACTCTCTGGTTGCATCAATTGGCAAAACCTGGGTCACACGTATGTATACTGACCCTGGGCATATATACGCCCACATTCTGTTTTAACAGGTTCTTTTTATTACTTAGTGACAGAACCTTAGCGTAGGAATGCTGAGCATCAGCGCATATACGCTGGATTTATTTCCATTATTGAAGCAACAGACCCACCACGCGTAGGTACGCTGGGGTCCTGGCGTATGTACGCCAGCATTCAGCCTTATTATTTTCCAAAATTGGCTCTTACGCATAGCTACGCCCCAGCTGGGCGTATGTACGCTCACACTTATTTTTCCTTCTGGACCTATGCGTAGATACGCTGAGAGTGAGCGTATGTACACTCACACTTTCAGGTCCAAAATTCTTATTCTTTTACTGATACACGTATGTATGCTGAAATCCAATGTATGTACGCTCAAACCTTTTTCACACGTTTTTCAAGCTTTCACAATCTTTTCTTCTTTCTCCCTATTTAATTTTCTTTTGTTTTTAAAACTTAGAACCAAAATACAGTAGTTAAAATGTAGGGTTACCTCCCTCAAGTGCTTCTTTAACATCACTAGCTGGATGTTTTGACACCTAAGAAGATGTCTGTAAAAACATGGAGGATTTCTGCCTATCAAACTCTCCTCCATAGTAGAGCTGAAGTCTCTGGCCATTCACTTTGAAAGTTCTACCAGTGTCTGATTCTTTTACCTCAATTGCACCATGAGGGAAAACCTCATTCACAATAAAAGGTCCAGACTATTTTGATCTTAGTTTTCCTGGAAAGAGTCTCAGCCTAGAATTAAATAATAAGACCATGTCATCCTTCTAAAACTCCTTTCTATTTATCCACTTATCATGCCACCTCTTAGTTTTCTCTTTATAGATTGAGGCACTCTGATAAGCTTTGAGTCTGAACTCCTCAAGTTCATGGAGTTTCAGGACTCTTTCCTCTTGAGATTTGTCAAATTCCATGTTTAAAAGCTTTGTGGCCCACCATGCCTTATGCTCTAACTCTACAGGAAGATGGCAAGCCTTACCATACACCAACTGATAAGGTGACATGCCAATTGGAGTCTTAAATGTTGTCTTATAGACCCACAGTGCATAATTTATTCTCACAGACCAGTCCTTCCTAGATTTCCCTACTACTTTCTCTAGTATCCTCTTCTTAGACAGAAGTTCTTTAAAAAATTTTACATATGAAGGAATCTCTTGCAATGCCTTAGCAAAGGGAATATTTATGTGAAGCTTTTTGAACATATCTAAGAACTTAGCAAACTTTTGCTCCCATAACATCTTCTTAAATCTATATGGGAATGGAGCATTCTTCATTTTCTCAAGAGTTAGCTTGACAGGTTCCTCCAAAATCAAGTCATTCTTTTTCTTTTTCTTTTGATGGACTTGATTTTCTTTCTCTTTTTCTGTTTCCACTTTATTTTTAATTTTATTTACTTCCTTACTTTCCTGCTCTTTTTCTTTTTCTACAGTATTTTCATGACTTGGAGTAGGGAGAACCAAAGTTCTCCCACTCCTTGTGGTTATTGCTTTACAATGTTCACTAGGATTTACCTTAGTATCTCCAGAGAAATTGCCTGATTGTCTCTCAGCTAACTGTTTTGATAGCTGTCTAACCTGGTTTTCCAGATTCCGGATGGACGCTTCTTGATTTTTAAAACTAGCCTGAGCGACCTAGATGAACTGAGATAGAACATTCTCAAGTTCAGACTTTTCATTAGGGGGAGGGGGAAGTGGTTGTTGTGATCTATTTGTGGTCTGATTTTGTGGTATGTTTTGATTCAAATGTGGACCCTTCTGCCATGAAAAATTAGGGTGGTTCCTAGTTAGGATTAAAGGAATTAGAGGGGTAATTCCTTTGATATTGTTGCCCCATGTAATTAACTTGTTCAGTAGGCATATTTGGATCACACATGCCATTTTCATGGTCTCCACCACAAAAATCATAACTCATCATACAGACTTGACTAGGCTTCTGGAGTTCTAAAATTTGTACACTTAATTTCTCCAAAGCCTGAGTCATCAACTTGCTTTGAGCCAAATAAGCATCTTGTGCTTCTAATTCTAGTATCCCTCTCTTAGGGATTTGCCTCCTTTCACTAACTAGACATTCATTAGAAGCTATAACATTAATCAGCTCTATGGCCTCTTCTACAGTTTTAGTAGTTAGTGAACCTCTAGTTGAGGCATCAATCAAGACCCTAGTAGCTAGCCTTAGTCCATTATAAAATACGGTAACTTGCTGCACATCAGGGATTTGATGATGAAGACATTTCCTCAAACTTTCTTTATACTTATCCTATGCTTCCATCAGAGATTCACCCTCTCTCTGTTGGAAATAAGTGATTTCTGTGCGCAACTTGGCATATTTAGAATGAGGGAAATATTTAATCAAAAATTTTCTTTGTAAATCCTCCCAAGTAGATATGTTGCCTCTTGGTTGGCTCTACAACCAGGCTTTAGCATGATCCCTTAGAGAAAAAGGAAATAATCTCAATCTTATTGCCTCTTTAGGGACACCATTCATCTAAACTGTATCACAAATTTGGAGGAAGGTTGCTAGATGCAAGTTTGGATCCTCAACCTCACTTCCTCCGAATTAATCATTTCTAACCAATTGCAGCAAAGCTGGTTTAAGTTCAAAATTATTAGCTGCAATTGGAGGCCTAAGGATGTTGGATTGCGGCCTGGAGTAGTCACCTAGTGTAACTTTCCTCTATTCCATTTCTTGCTGTTCTTTTTGCTTTTTCACTTTTCTAAGTCTACGCTCTAACAAATTAATGTCAGGATCAAAGAAGAAAGGCTCTCCTCTGTTCCTTAACTGTATACACCAAATATTAGACAGAATCAATTTCAAGGCTCTTGTTACTGCTAAACTCAAACTACTGCAATACTAAAATGAAAATTAAACTGCTACTATATGTAAAAATAGAACTAAATGGTTCAGTCTAGTACCGGTCCAAGGATTGTTAATATTACTCAACAATCCCCAACAACGGTGCCATTAACTTGATGCATAATCTCAGAGGATTAAATTCTTTTGGCAAGCGCACCAATCGTTAAATTTGTAATATATTTGATCATCCCACAGGGATTGAGGTAATTACGATAACCTAGGACTAGTACAAGCTGAACCAGAACAAAATAGGATAAGATTCATTCTGTTTATGCTTTTCTAGAATTTCTATGTTTTTGTAATTTTAGAAACAATATGAAAAGATGAAGTGTAATTAATGGAAGATAGGTTAGGATTACTTTAGTTCACAATTTCATCAAGAAACATGCAATTGAGGTTCAATCAAGCTTCAGACTCAAGAGGACAACTTCACAGATGGTTAATCCCTAATTCCTTAGGTGATTAACACTAATTCCTAAGCATTAAACCCTAATCCCTTAGGTGTTCAGTGATAGAGAAATCTAATGCAAAATTGGGGATTGAACCCTAGCTATTCACCTAATTGCTAAGCCTAAATTAGCTAGGAAGCCAGAAGTTACCTAAGCTTTCAACCATGATTCCTCATTGGTGAGATGCTTCAATTAGGTATGGATTTGTCAATCCAGCACTGTAGATCCACTTCTCAGTTTGTTCTCCTCATGCTTTAGAAGATGATTTCCTCAATGCATATTCAAGACTTCATTGGAAGCTTTAGCAATCCCAACCCTAGGCGTTTAGCAACCCATGGAAGTGGAATCAGTAAAAGAAGGAATGCAGAGAGCCATGGAAGAGAAGGTTTAGTGAAAGAAAAAGTTTAAAGAGAGATTGAAAATCAGAAAATGAGAGTAGTGTTATGGCTTCTATGTGAAGTTACAAAGGAATTACAAATAAATAGGTTTATGCTTTGAACTAACTAACTAACTAACTAAGCTGAATCACACAATTGCCTCAGAGGGCCTTACAAGCAAATCATTAGAAATTACATAACTGAATAAATAACTGTTTCTGGTTTCCCTCCTAGCTGCGCATAGAAACGTCCACATACCAGCGTATGTTGAGACGACCCAGAAAATATGGGTAAATTTTTTGCGTTTTATAAATCAGTATTAGACAAAGAAATAAAGTGATGAAGCTTTAATTCAACACCCCAGACCTATGAAAAACCTCTCTCATATATGGAGATATGAGAGGGTGAATTAAAACGATTTCATGAGAAATTTTCCAATCAAAAACAGCGGAAGAATTAATTAAATTGATGTTGTATGATTAGATCCAAGGAAATCGATCATCATAAGATTCAATGACTTTTAGATATATCAAATTCATTAATAAGATGATGCAAATGAGGTTTGATGCAATGGGAAAGCAAATAATTAAAGCCAAAATGTTTAGAGGCAACCAGGCACTACTCGCTCAAGCGAGTGCCACACTCGCTTAAGCGAGTTCACGTGGTCACGCTTGGGCGAGCCAGCGACCGCACTTGAGCAAGAGGGAAATCAGCATCAGGGGCCAATCTCGCTTGAGTGAGCTCCACCTCGCTTAAGCAAGATCGCTCCAGGAGCATCAGGTACCACACTGTCCGATTTTCGCTCGAGCGAGGCTATGCTCACCTGGGCAAAAATCGTCCAGAATCAATTCGTTCCCCGCTCGCTTGAGTGAATTGACATCCACTGGCCATTTCGCTTGAGCGAAAATGGTCCAGTAACAAAACTCTTAATTCCAGCCAAATCTGGCTTGAGTGAGAATGCCATTCGCTTGAGCGAATTCTAGCTAGTGACCATGCCACTGATACAAGAGGATCTCGCTCGAGCGAGATTCTCACTCGCTTGAGCGAGTTCTGCAGAAAAACAAAGAACAGGGCAAATTCATACAACTTAACATTCCAAATTTAATTCATTCCATTTTAGCCTATTCTAATGCATTATACCCATTCAATCATACATTTATAATCTCTTCCAATTGTCAATACATTTCAAAATCAATTACCATTCATTCAATGCATGAGATTTGGAATCATTCTCTCATAAATTTCATAAAATACTACAAGTGATGAAATCACTTCATTCATTCATGAAAATTTAACATTAACAAACATTATAATTCATTATCTTACATTATTTGGGTCATTAATGAAAATTGACCATACACACCAAGGTCCAATTTTCCTACATGACTCTCAAAAATCATCATCTACAATCTAGATAATAAAATAAGCATACATATACTCTATATGCTATACAAAAATCTAGATTCACCGGCCAAGGCACTTCCTAGACACCTATTTACCTTCTCCCACAAAATACACTTCAAAAGATTCACTCCTCCCATAAGTGCCCTGCATCACAAGTCTAAAAATGAACAACATGGGAGAATGAGTCATACATTCCAAAAGAATGAATATGAATACCATATGTGTATATGTATCACAACATGTATACTTGCATCTACACATAACTCATCATCAACTATCATCATAAACACAATCATCTATGTAAATCAAGCAAGTATAAAATCACACAGATAATCTAGCCCTTCAACAATTGGACTATTACACATTTCATCATCTTACTCACATTATTATTTGCTATTTACATCTTTTATGTTGTCGTATCACATTTCTTCATCCACAACATAACCATCACCATATATCATCACCTTTGGCATACTTACTTGCTATATGCAAATGCTCTTAAGCTAATGCATATGCACAATGGAATATTTCAACAATTACAGATCTGACTGTGGGAATATAAACACTAAATGTTGGATTCAAGTATGATCATCTAACCATACCACTACTGTAGTAGTAAAATGTGTACACTTATTCTAAAATTGCATGCATTTCACCAATTATTTTACTGGTACCAAACCGCATCGCCTATTTGCAACACCGGTCATTTTCACCATGACCGCGGTAAACAGTATATTTGACATATGGTGTTGCGGGCTGGCCAGATCTCAAATCATGGTGGCTGTGATCCCAAGGACCACCGGGGTCACCTGCTCATCAAGAGCCACCCCCCACAAGGGTCAGCCACATGTAGCTCCCCGTAGCAATACATGGGCGGCTTCGTGACTTACACACCAAGTCATAGTGGAAAATAAAATTGCTCATGCACCGAGCCACCCTCCCACTGGGTTGGCCGAGGGAACTCCCTTACTGTTCCAACAATGGCGGCTATGCAGTATGCCATGAATGCAAATGCCCAATCATATGCATTTCTCACTCTATGCATCCTATACATGCCACTCATCAAACATCATCAACATAATCATCACCAACACCACTTTACATTTCTTAGTGGATTTATCATTGTTGAGTTTAGTTTTGTTCTCAAGTTTTAAGTATGGCACGTTAACAATTCATTCACCATTTACAATGGCACTCAATGTCAATTTCAATCATCAACTTTTCATTACCAAATCATGGCATGCCATTCATTCACACCCATTCTCAATCAAACATCAATAACATGCAATTCATATTCATGGTGGACATAATACAATCATCACATTCAAGGCTTACACTTGCCAAATAATTCATACCACCATATAGCACACCATTTCTATTCTAATTGCATAAAGCATGTTGCGAGACGTTATCCTTAACATCACATACACAATTCATATTTCTATAATATCAAAACAAGGAAAACATGCAAGTTGTCACATATGACAATCAAACACTATCCAATTCATGCAATTAGAACATAAGACTTTTCTCCTACCTTAAGAGAAGAATTCCGAGCGATACGACATTCCCGCCTCGTCATTCGGAAAGGATCCTACATTAACATACATGTAAAATCCCAAATTAATCAACTATTCAAGTCATAATTCAACTCTAATTAACCATAAGCATATCTACAATTTCATAACATGTATAAAACATGTTATAGACATTATTTTCCTTTGTTTATTAGGCTTCAGGAATTCCTTCCCATTAAACCTTACTTATTATATTCAAGGGCTACCAACAACAATAGCCCAACATTCATACAATTCCATTTATCAACACCTACATCCATCAAATGACATGTATTCCTTCTTAAAACACACTCTTGAACCAACATTATTCATTTTCCCCAATTTCTCATAGTTAGGGTTTTCACCAAACCCAACCACCATCATAAATGACCATCAAACTTTCATCTCCTACCAACATAAATGCATCTACCATATTCATTTCATTCAAATCATGCATTTATGACAACCCACACTAGGGTTCACACATTAAATGCTTTCCTTAAACACTCATTTATATACATTGCTCCCCCAAATCATAATAACACATATCCATGGCCAAAAACTCAACAAAATGGTGAGTATAACTTACCTCACACCCAAAAATAAAATGGGTATTAAAGAGGGGGAGTGAGCTACAAAAATGGAGGGGGAGAGGAAGAAGATTTCAAACTTCAATGGCCTCCTTCTAAGCTCCTTCAAACAAAAATGGAGGAGGATGAAGATGGCACCACCTTTGGTTAGGGTTTTTGGAAGATGAAGGTGAAGAAATGGAGAAGAGAATTAAGAAAAGAAGAAAGAATGAAGTGTTTGCTGAAAGGGCCCAAGAAACCAATGTGAAATGAAGAGAGGAATTGGGTTTTTATGTTTTATTTTAACCCTCTCATTAAAAGTTCATCGTTTTACCACAAACAGGATCATTATTTGGGCTCAATACTTTGTCTTGAAATTATTCCGAGTATATATTCGGACTCCCAATAATATTCCTAACAACCCTGACCAATATCATCCCAATCGAAGATACTTGGTCCGACACCAATATTTTAATCGGGTCAGTTTTCAGCTTATTCGGTCCTAGTAAATTACCAACAGTCCCCAAAAATCTTAATTTAATCATTTCTAATATTTTGGGATATTAATTATTCCATATACAATTATTTAATATTAATTCCCCTAATTAATCCATTATTTTAAAATTTAGGATGTTACAATCCACCCCACCAAAAAGAAAATTTCATCCTCAAAATTTAACATACCGGATTCAAACACGTCAGGGTATCGCTCTCTGATGTCGTCCTCATGTTCCCATGTAAACGTCTCCACATTTCCATGTTTCTAAGTGACCTTCACCAAAGGCGCCAACTTGTTCCGTAGTCTCTCCACGGAATGCTCGATAATGCCAACAGAAATAGGAGGAATAGATAAATCATCACGTATATCGACATCGTCCATAGGAATCACGTGTAGAGGATCATGGACATATTTCCTTAACTGCGACACATGGAACACATTGTGTAGATTAGCGAGATGTGGAGGGAGTGCTATCCGATAAGCAACGTCGCCAATCCGCTCCAATACCTCATAAGGTCCAATAAATCTAGGGCTCAACTTTCCACTCTTCAGTGCCCTTCCAATCCCTTTATCACGCGATGGTCACCAACTTGAAATTCAAGTGGTTTATGTCTCTTATCATTGTAACTCTTCTGTCGGTCCTGAGCAATCTTCATATTCTCTTGTATCTTATTAATCTACTCAGTAGTCTCCTGTACAATCTCCGGCCCTAAAGCCAAGTTTTCACCAACCTCAAGCCAACACAAAGGGGTCCTACACTTTCTTCCATACAACGCCTCATATGGTGCCATGCCAATACTAGAATAGAAGCTGTTATTGTAGGTAAACTCAATTAAATGCAAGTATTTCACCCATGAACCACCATGTTCTAAAACACATGCACGTAACAAGTCCTCAAGACTGTGAATAGTCCTCCCGGATTGTCCGTCCGTCTGAGGGTGATAAGCTGAGCTCAACTTCAATTTAGAGCCCATGGCCTCATGTAGGCTTCCCCAAAATCGAGAAGTAAAGCGTGGGTCTCTATTAGAAACAATACTAGAGGGCACCCTATGCAACCTCACTATCTCCTTAACGTACAACTACGCCAGATCCTCCAAGGAACTCATCATGCTAATCGGTAGAAAATGCACACTCTTCATCAAATAATCTACAATCACCCAAATTCCGTCATAATTGGACCTCGTCCTAGGTAGACCAGACACAAAGTCCATAGCAATAGCATCCCACTTCCAAACGGCGATATCAAGTGGTCTCAAGGTACCAGAAGGTCTTTGATGCTCTACCTTAGCCTTCTCACAAACAAGGCAAGATGCTACAAAGTTTGCCACATCACGCTTCATACCGGGCCACCAAAAATTTTTCTTTAAGTCTTGATACATTTTGGTGGAACCAGGATGAATGCTCAATACGCTTTTGTGAGCTTCCTCAAGTATATTTTTCCTCACATCATCACTTGAGGGAACATAAATTCGGCCCTTCACATGCCAAATGCCATCTGGACCTTCCACTAAAAACAGATTCTTCCCTTTTTCTTGGGTTTTCTTTATCTTAATTAGATACTCATCATTTGGTTTTTGAACCTTCATATATTCAAGAAACTTATTTGTGACTTTCAACATTTCAAGTGAAATTTTCTTGGAAGTATAAGTCTCCACGCCCACATTCAAATTTCTAAATTGTTTAATCAACTCCATCTCTTTCACCATCATCATAGAAATATGCAACGACTTCTGGCTTAAAGCATCGACAACCATATTTGCCTTTCCGAGATGATACCTCAACTTGAACTCATAGTCTTTTAGAAACTCCATCCATCGCCGTTGGCGCATATTAAGTTTCTTTTGGTCAAACAAGTACTTAAGGCTCTTATGGTCACTAAAGACCACAAACTTAGAACCATATAAGTAATGTTGCCACAACTTCAAAGCAAACACCACTGTCGCCAATTCAAGATCATGAGTAGGATAATTAACCTCATCCGGTCGTAATTGTCTTGACGCATATGCTATCATACGCTCCTTTTGCATCAACACGCATCCAAGACCAAGCTTAGACGCATCACAATACAGCATAAAATCATCCGTCAAATCGGGCAATGCTAACACTAGTACGGTAGTAAGCCTCAACTTCAACTCTTGAAAACTTTCTTCACATTCATGGGTCCATATGAAATATTGATTCTTACGAGTCAACTTCGTCAATGGTAAGGCTAAGCGGGAAAATCCTTCAATAAACCTCCGGTAATAATAAGCAAGACTAAGAAGACCCCTTATCTCCGTCATGGATGTTGGTCGTTCCCAAGCCATAACGGCTTCAACTTTTAATCTATCAACGACAACTCCATCACCGGAAATCACATGACCAAGAAAAGAAATCTCACTCATCCAGAATTCACATTTAGAGAGCTTAGTATACAATTCTTTCTCTCAAAGAATAGACAATACAAGATGAAGATGTCTTTCATGCTCTTCATGACTCTTAGAGTATACCAGAATATCATCAATGAACACCATGACGAATTGGTCAAGATACTCGTGAAAAATACGATTCATGTAATCCATGAAAATCATAGGAGCATTTTTCACTCCAAATGGCATCACTACATACTCATACTGTCCATATCGCGTTTGGAAAGCAGTTTTTGGGATATCTTCGATCTTCACCCAAATTTGGTGATATTCCGAAACGCAGGTCAATCTTTGAAAATACAACAGAACCCTTTAACTGATCCAAAAGATCATTAATGCGAGGAATAAGATATTTGTTCTTGATAGATAGCTTGTTGAGTTGGCGATAGTCAATGCATAATCTCATGCTTCAATCCTTCTTTTTCACCAATAGTACATGAGCACCCCAAGGAGACACACTTGGGTGAATAAACTCCCATTCAAGTAATTCCTCAACTTGCTTCTTCAACTTGGTCAACTCTATAGGAGACATCCTATAAGGAGCTCTAGAGACGGGCTCAGCACCAGGAATGAGGTCAATAAAAAATTCCACTTCTCGTGGAGGAGGTAATCCAAGAATCTCATCTGGAAACACATCAGGAAACTCCGAAACAATAGGAATTTCACAAGGTTGGGAAGCACCATTCCCATCAACAATGCAGAACATCATAAGAAGCTGAGAGATACCTTACACATCAAAGCCTTCGGCATTCGAAGTCGGGAAGATTACCGTCTTATTATGACAATCCACCAAAACTTTGTTAGCGGATAACCAATCTATGCCTAGAATAATGTCCAAGTCTTTCATAGGTAAGCATGCGAGGGATACAACAAATTTTTGACCCTCAAGAGTCATCTCAATATTCTCACATCGACTCACCGATCTTAAACAAGTACCGGTCGATGTAATCACCAATATGGAACCTTTTATCATACAAACAGGCACCCTCAAGCGCCTTACACAATCCTTAGATATAAATGAATGAGTCACACTAGAATCAAATATGACATGTACTGAATTACCAAAGATTTCACACTCACCACGGACAAGATCTTCAGCTTGTGCGGCTTCTTCACCAGTGACTATAAATACCCTACCAGCAGCTTGTCGTTGATCACCACCATTGCGATTACCATTTCTTCCACCATGGCCATTGCCTCGACCATTTCCATTTCTTCCACCGTTATAGTTTCCACCATGGCCACCATTACGGCCTATATTTTGACCATTACCGTTTCCATGACCACGGCCTCCCAAGCCACTGCGGCCTCCATGGTTAGCATCATAATTCATGCGAATAGGAATGTTAACATTAGCATTCAATGGGCAATTAGGGAGAATATGCCTGGGTTGGTTGCATTGGTAGCACACCACATCATCTCGTGGGCAATCACGTGCCAAATGGTTAGCACCATATTTGAAGCAAGTTAGGCCTTGGACATTTCCACGACCTTGGTTACCACCACCGTAACTACCTCTAAAAGAACCACGTCCTCTTGCATTTGAGGACCCACCAAGAAAGATCTTGGTCTTCTTAAAGTGACCTTGCTTCTTGAAGCTAGAAAATTGGCCTTTCAACTTAGGCTCATGTTTACGATGACTCGAAGAAGTCATATCACCTTCTTTATATATGTGACACTTGTTCATAAGTGTAGGAAAGCTTCTAATCCCTTGATGTCAGATAGCCCGCTTGATCTCAGGCCTTAACCTATTTTCAAACTTTACACACTTGGATGCCTCAGTACCCTCTTGTTGATAAGGCGGATAGAATACATAAAGTTCTTCAAACTTGGAGGCATACTCCTCCACCGTCATACCACCTTGCTTTAGCTCCATAAACTCAAGCTCTTTCTTACTTCTATAACTATCCAGGAAATACTTCTTCAAGAACTCCACCTTGAAGTTTTCCCAAACCAAGGGAATATCAACGGATACCATGCGTCCCATAGTAAGATGCCACCAAGCTTCAGCTTCATCACGAATCATAAAGACCATATAAGCATTCTCAGGCTTATGTGTGCTTCAAAACAATCGAAGCTTGCATAAATTCTTTCCAAATCGTTGATCCACACATAAGCATTCTCAGGCTTATAACCTCCATGAAATTCAGAAGGTTTCCTCTTAAAAAAAGAGATCAAGACCTTGGGAGCCTTGTCCTACAGTCAGTTGGCCTTGCCTTTCCAAGAGATCAGTGAATCGATTCAAGGAATTTGCCATAGCAACAGCCTCACGGTTAGGTCTACCAGCCATATTTTAAGCCTATACATCAAAACATGGCTCACACATGAGTAAACTAGACCAAACAATAACCTTTCAACTTATGAATTCAAAGGTCTTAGCACTTATAAGCTTATTTTGCACCACTCCACATGATTATATCAATCTTAACACATAATTACAACATATTCATTATAGAAGGTAAATAGTCTAAAGACTCTTGGCCGGACTCAATCAACATAGACATTGACTTCAATTCAAGAGCACACAGTCACAATTCAATCAAACAATCCACAACTACTTGAACAACATCAATCATGGTTGTATCAAGAGCAACCATTGCTCTGATACTAGGTTGAGACGACCCGGAAAATACGGGTAAATTTTTTGCGTTTTGTAAATCAGTATTAGATAAAGAAATAAAGTGATGAAGCTTTAATTCAACACCCTGGATCTATCAAAAACCTCTCTCATATATGGAGATATGAGAGGGTGAATTAAAATGATTTCATGAGAAATTTTCCAATTAAAAATAGTGGAAGAATTAATTAAATTGATGTTGTATGATTAGGTCGAAGGAAATCGAGCATTGTACAATTCAATGACTTTTAGATATATCAAATGCATTAATAAGATGATGCAAAGGAGGTTTGATACAATGGGAAAACAAATAATTAAAGCCAAAACATTTGAAGGCAACCAAGCACTACTCGCTCAAGCGAGTGCCACGCTCACATAAGCGAGTTCACGTGGTCACGCTTGGGTGAGCCAGCGACCGCGCTTGAGCGAAAGGGAAATCAACATCAGGGGCCAATCTCGCTTGAGTGAGATCCACCTCGCTTGAGCGAGATCCACCTCGCTTGAGCGAGATCCACCTCACTTGAGCGAGATCGCTCCAGGAGCATCAGGTACCACACTGTCTGATTTTCACTCGAGCGAGGCTAGGCTCGCCTGGGTGAAAATCATTCAGAATCAATTCATTCCCCCGCTCGCTTGAGCGAATTGCCATCCACTGGCCATTTCGCTTGAGCAAAAATGGTCCAGTAACCAAACTCTTAACTCCAACCAGATCTCGCTTGAGCGAGAATGCCATTCGCTTGAGCGAATTCTGGCTAGTGACTAAGCCACTGATAGAAGAGGATCTCACTCGAGCGAGATTCTTACTCGCTTGAGCAAGTTCTACAGAAAAATAAAGAACAAGGCAAGCTCATACAACTTAACATTCCAAACTTTAATTCATGCCATTTTAGCCTATTCTAATGCATTATACCCATTCAATCATGCATTTACAATCTCTTCCAATTGTCTATACATTTCAAAATCAATTACCATTCATTCAATGCATGAGATTTGGAATCATTCTCTCATAAATTTCATAAAATACTACAAGTGATGAAATCACTTCATTCATTCATGAAAATTTAACATTAACAAACATTATAATTCATTATCTTACATTATTTGGGTCATTAATGAAAATTGGCCATACACACCAAGGTCCAATTTTCCTACATGACCCTCAAAAATCATCATCTACAATCTAGATAACAAAATGAGCATACATATACTCTATATGCTATACAAAAATCTAGATTCGCCGGCCAAGGCACTTCCTAGACACCTATTTACCTTCTTCCACAAAATACACTTCAAAAGATTCACTCGTCCTATAAGTGCCCTACATCACAAATCTAAAAATGAACAACATGGGAGAGAGTCATACATTCCAAAAGAATGAATATGAATACCATATGATCGTGTGCATATGTATCACAACATGTATACTTGCATCTACACGCAACTCATCATCCACTATCATCATAAACATAATTATCTATGTAAATCAAGCAAGCATAAAATCACACACATAATCTAGTCCTTTAACAATTAGACTATTACACATTTCATCATCTTACTCACATTATTATTTGGTATGCACATCTTTTATGTTGTTGTATCATATTACTTTATCCACAACACAACCATCACCATATATCATCCCCTTTGGTATACTTCCTTGCTATATGTAGGCCGGCCAGATCTGAAATCATGGCGGCTGTAATCCCAAGGACCACCGAGGTTACCTGCTCATCAGGAACCACCCCCCACAAGGGTCGACCACATGTAGCTCCCCGTAGCAATACATGGGCGTCTTCATGACTTACACATCGAGTCACAAGGGAAAACATATATTGCTCGTGCCGAGGGAACTCCCCTACTGTTCCAACAACGATGGCTATGCAGTATGCCATGGATGCAAATGCCAATCATATGCATTTCTCACTCTATGCATCCTATACATGCTACTCATCAAACATCATCAGCATAATCATCACCAACACCACTTTACATTTCTTGATGGATTTATCATTGTTGAGTTTAGTTTTGTTCTCAAGTTTTAAGTGTGGCACGTTAACAATTCATTCACCATTTACAATGGCACTCAATGTCAATTTCAATCATCAACTTTTCATTACCAAATCATGGGATGCCATTCATTCACACCCATTCTTAATCAAACATCAATAACATGCAATTCATATTCATGGTGGACATAATACAATCATCACATTCAACGCTTACACTTGCCAAATAATTCATACCACTATATAGCACACCATTTCTATTCTAATTATATAAAGCATGTTGCCAAACATTATCCTCAACATCACATACATAATTCGTATTTCCATAAAATCAAAACAAGGCAAACATGCAAGTTGTCACATATGATTATCAAACACTATGCGTTTATGATAACCTACACTAGGGTTCATGTAACATCCCTGTTTTTAGTAGCAGTCTTATTTAGTAAAAATTGAAATTTAGAAGGTCTATAAGTGGTAATAAGTGAATAAATGCCCTGTAGATGGTCTGTAATATCACAAGAATTTCATTTTTGTGTGTAATTATGGAATTTATGTAGACCATTAAAGAAATTTATCAAATTTCGAGTGAAAAGGGCTCTGTTCCGAGTGACAGAGAGAAATTCTGAGTGAAAGAATAAAATTCCGAGTGAAGGATTAGAGATTCCGAGTGAAGGATGAAATTCCGAGTGTAAAGTTATGTTGACCGAGTAAAACATGACTGAGAGGGATACTACCGAGTGTAATTTTGGCCTCGGAGACATTTGGAGTGAAACGTGTACAAGAAAACCACTTCTAGGTGAAAATTCCGAGTCAAAACACCCTTGATTCTTTGTTTCTGAGTCAAACCTTGCCAAGTACTTCCATTTCCGAGCAAAACCTCCCTGAAATATGGAATTCCGAGTGGAATATAGAAATGGGAGCCCAATCCGAGTAGAATATATAAGGTTTAGAGCCATTATTGGGTGAGGCTATGTTTATGACTCTTTTTCCGAGTGATAAAGACCTTAAAGGATTCCGATTGAAACACATTTTGAGGAAGGATAGTGTATTTGTACCTAAGAGATGAGTATCCTAGTGAAAAATGAGTGGGGAAGAATTTAAATACTTCTGAGTGGTAAAATCCGAGTGAATAAATGCATATCGAGTGGTATTTGATTGAGTGATAACCCGAGTGAAGAAGGTTTATGAATTCCGAGTGAGAAAACCCTTATTTCTGAGTGGATCTTACGTGTGACTTTCCTGAGTGGAAGTATGGAACTGAGTAAACTTCCAAGGGAAGGAAAGTGTATTCTCCGAGTGAGAAATATAAGTCTATGCCGAGTGATGAATGTGAAGTACATTCCCAATTGTGTTGAAGTTAAATACACCGAGTGGTATGGGAAGTAGTATTCCGAGTAAGTGGATGAGTTTTACCGAGTGGAACAGTGTATGTAGAGATTCGGATTTGGAATGAAAATTTCGAGTAGAAGAATGATAGGAAAGAAATGAAAGGGAGTCGGTTTTTGAAGTACATTACCGAGTGAGAAAGGACTAGGCTTGGGATGATTTAACCAAGTAAGAACCATCAGAAATGACTCGGATTTGGGATATAATACCGAGTGAAAGGCCAAGCAAATTAGGAGTTGGTGTGGGGGTGAATTACCAAGTGAATGATGGGAAAAATGAGTCGGTTTCAAAGGAATTCCGAGCGAGGACTTGAAGACTCGCTCAAGCAAGCCTTGTATTTGTTGACTCGGAAGAAGAATTCACTAGGTATTCAGTGTCAGTTGTGCGTATTGACTTCAATTTTGTCTTTTAATGATTATTTTAATTCAATCATGCGCATTATAGCTAGTGGGCGGCCAGAAATGGGCACTGACTCAGCATATCTCCTTATTTAAATCTCCACTGCCACTCCATTAACACTCCACTAGCAGCCCACTCACAAAAGTTGTTCCCCATTTAGTTTTCCACTTAGCAGCCCACTCCTTATTTAAACCAGCACAAGGACTCTTAGAGAACACACACACAAAACACACCTCTATCATTCTTCTTCCTACAAGTTACTTTCTCTCTCTTTTCTCTTCTGTTTCACTCGGAATTCGTGCGGGACAGTGAAAGGGAACCTCTGCTTCTCCTCCAAGAGCTCCATAAAGGTAAGGGGGTATATTCTTGGGTGCTCTACGGGAAAACCGAGTGAAGGAAAGGGTTAAGGAACTTGTTCCTCACCTTTTTAGGACAGATTCAGTGTTGTATGTATTAAATGCTTTAATTGTTACTATTTGTGTATATGTATATATTTGTTACTAAGTGCATATACTCTATTGAATTGTGAAAAGATATGAACTGTATTGGACTGAAAATACTAAGAATCATGGGTACCTGTGTGATTTCCAGTGATGAATTATGAATGGAAGATGGAATTAATAATAACAAGCTCTGCTTCTACTAATCCGACTGGTGTTACATCTGTAACAACTCGGATTTGCTTCATTTCAATCGGATTCAACCTTAAATGAATGTATTTCATTCTGATAGAATAAATTTTCACTCGGTAAACAACCTAATTTCACTCAGAGAACTTTTTCTAGTTTATTTCCACTCGGACAGCATCTTCCCAATTGATATCACTCGGAAAACATATTTCACTCGGAACTTATATTGATTTCACTCAGAAAACTCCTTTGAGACTGATGTCACTTGGAATCGTATTTTATTACACTCAGAAATTCATTTTTACTCGGTTTCACCAACATTTTCACTCATGAAACTCTTTCTTACTGATTCCACTCAGAAATTATATTTTAATTCACTCAGAAATTTATTTCACTCAGAATTTTAAGTTATTTCATTAAGAAAATACTTCTCAGTTTCTGTTTCACTCGGAAAACATATTAATTTCATTTAGTAAACTCTGCTCAGTTTTATTTCACTCGGATTCATAGTTAATTCATGCGGAAAACTCATTTTCACTCGGAATCAAACCTGTTTCAGTCAGAAAACAGCCTTCCAGTTCATTTTCACTCGGACTCAAACTTGTTTCAGTCGGAAAACAGTTTTCCAGTGTAATTTCACTCGGATTTTTAGCCAGATCGTTTGGAAAACCCTTCTCAGTATGATTCCACTCGGAATCATACTTATTTCACTCGGATTTACCCTTGTTTCACTCGGAAAACTCTGTTTTTAGTGTTTTTCGCTTGGATTTTCATTTAGAAACTATTCTTTAATACTTTTTAAATTATTGGGAAGTTATAATTATTATTATCATTCTTATTCTATTATTATTATTATTCTAATTATTATCAATCTTAATATTGTTGTTATTATTATTAGTTTTATTGTTATTAACATTGTTAACGTCTAAATTATGAGTATTTACATAAAGAATATATTATTTTACTCTTTATGGAAAATATAATTTTAACCAAGATATAATTGATATATTTCTAAAATAATAAACGAATATCTTACAATGTTTAAATAATTGATGGAATTCAAAGAACTTGGGAATGATATGATAAGACTGAAAACACATAAGATACCCAAGGAATCAATTGATAAAATAAATGCATTTCGCATCATGAAAATATTTTTGAAGAAGAAAAACCTCTAGAGCATACACTTGGTACAGTGGAGGACACTCACGTTCGATCTCCATGAAGAATCTTGGGAGTACAACTGGAACGGCAACCCAATGGCATCAGAGTCGCGCCTGATAGCCGGGTGAGACGATGCAATTCTAGTGTACTTTGACTAAATGACGGAGTGTAACTATTATCGTAGGGATCCAAGTTCCAAAAATATTTAAATCAATGATAAGAACCAATGAGTTCATTTGTACCATATGGAACTTGGGCGGACCCTGATCGCTCTAGATGATTGGAATGGTGATATTCCAAAGAATGAGAAGAAGATGAAACAATTTATTGGGCCCACATGCATCATGAGACTTAACCATAGATAAATCATAATAAATCCAAACTCATGCATTTTATTACAACATATTTGATTGTTATATTTATGAATATGTTAATTATATGATTTATGTGATATTATATGTTAACTGGATTATGTCCGCACCAGATTAACCAATCAGGGTCTTGGGTTATACTCACCCTTACTGTTGACAATTTTCAGAGGAATTAGGAAATCAAGAACCTGAGTATGAAGAACAGCAATATGCTGAACCAAATGAGAACGCTCCTTAAATAGAATATAAGTAGCTGAATATTGATGGATGACTGTATAATATTTAAGGGTGCCTGCGTGCCCCATTCTGTTAAGAGTACAATTACTTGCAGTTTGTGAATGACTATGTGATCTATATAATATTGCTTCCACTGATATGCCATTATTTTATTTTAAAAAAAAATAAAAATATATTCACTTTTTCTAAAAAAACTGTTAACACTCTCAGTTAAATAGGATGAACCTACAGAAGGAATCATCTTATCTAACCGAGGGTGTTACAGTTCACACATTAAATGCTCTCCTTAAACACTTATTTATATACATTGCTCCCCCAAATCATAATAACACATATCCATGGCCAAAAACTCAATAAAATAGTGAGTATAACTTACCTCACACACAAAAATAAAATGGATATTAAAGAGGAGGAGTGAGCTGTGAAAATAGAGGGGGAGAGGAAGAAGATTTCAAATGAAAATGGAGGACGATGAAGATGGCACCACCTTTGGTTAGGGTTTTTGGATGATGAAGGTGAAGAAATAAAGAAGAGAATTAAGAGAGGAAGAAGGAATGAAGTGTTTGCTGAAAGGGCCCAAGAAACCAATATGAAATGAAGAGAGAAATTAGGTTTTTGTGTTTTATTTTAACCCTCTCATTAAAAGTTCATCGTTTTACCACAAACAGGATCGTTATTTGGGCTCAATACTTTGTCTAAAAATTATTCCAAGTACATATTCTGACTCCCAACAATATTCCTAACAGCCCTGACCAATATCATCCCAATCGGAGATACTTGGTCCGACACCCATATTTTAATCGGGTTAGTTTTCAGCTTATTCGGTCCTAGTAAATTACCAACAGTCCCCAAAAATCTTAATTTAATCATTTCCAATATTTTGGGATATTAATTATTCCACATACAATTATTTAACATTAATTCCCCTAATTAATCCATTATTTTAAAATTTGGGATGTTACATATGTACGCTGCGATTTTGTATGAGTGGGAATTGTATGCCTTATGTTAACTTGATCTGTGCGTATGTACGCTAGGGTCCAACATATGTACACTGGCCTACTGGCTTGGTAAATTAGATTCTGTTTCTGGGTGTATGTACACCAAGGGACCAGCGTATGTACGCTAGCCTTCTGTCTTTGGCACTTTGATCTTCTTTCTTCACCCGTTGGTACGCTCTATTCCAGCGTATGTATGCTGGATCACTGGACAATGTTATTGGAATGGGCGTATGGTACGCTGAGTTGGGCGTACATACACTGAGTTCTTGGACTTGGATCCCATCAAAAAACAAACAAACACATGCCTAGTATATGTGCGCTAGCTTTGTAACGTATATACGTTGGGTTAATGGATTTTAGAATAAACTTCCTTCCTTATGTGTTTATCTTTTTATCCATTTTCTTGCATAATTTACTACATATAAAACATTACTTAAATGATGCTAAACTCAATAATACTTAATGGATTAAGTCAAATTAAAGATAAAATTAAGTCTTTTCAAGACTTGTCAGTACTTTCATTACAATCCATGTTTAGTTTTCTTTCTAAAAACCCACCTGTATCTAATAGGTTTTACCCTACATGGAGCCTATTTCAGATCTCATGGTCTCATGCCATGTCTTAGAATCTAAACTTGCATTGACCTCTTCCTAAGAAGTTTGGTCATTTAGCAATATATCTTTTCCTAATTCACAAGTCTTGTGCTACTAAAGCTAATGATGTTATAATACTTTGTGATTTCTACTCCAAGTTCACCTTTATTTTTTGAATGCTTTGTGGTACTTGAATTTATTCAAGTTCTACTATCCCTCACTGATTCTTTTAAAGATGCAATGTTGCTCAAGTGCACAGTATTCAGAGAAACAAAATGTTTATTCCCAGATGGATTACAGAAATAATAATCCTTAGCTTTCTTTAGGTATCTCACAAAAGATGTTTATCCTATTTGAATCTGACCTTGTTAGAGTTGATGTTTCCTAGAAGTATTATAATTCCAAATCATTATTAAAGACATACTAGGTTTCTTCCTAGTCTATATCATATATGGTTTCTTTAAGAAACCTAACATGGAATGTGGTTAAGTGTGGAAAAATTTTTGTCAATAAATTTTGACATTGAAGGAGTTAGGCATGTTTGATAGTAATTAATAATCAAACTTTGTGCAACAAATTTTGATTTTTCCTTATGGATATGCGATTATGGCATTCTATGACGAATGAGTTAAGAGGTAATCTCTCACTCTGGTAGATAGTTATCAAACTTGTGGTTCAAATTATTTGTTATCTTGATCTAATCAAAAACTTTTATTGTCTTTCCAATTTGGTTTTTCACTTTATTATGAATTCTTTGAACTTTTCAAAGGCTTCCTGAATTATGTTACATAAATCCATACTCACTAAACTTTTCAGTTAGTGTGACAAAGTATTGAAAAACACATCAGGTTATTGTTTCTATAGGCCCATATACATCATTATGTATTAGACAATAAATTACTCAACTTTCAATTTTCAGTGAAAAAGGTCTCAATTATTTTTTCAGTAAATAAGATTTACATCTCTCGATTGATTCCAAAACAAAAAAAAAACTAGATAACCATATTAATGGTATCTAGAAATGCCCTTCTAATTCATTTTCCCTAAGGTTTAAGGTTTAAATCTACATCTAGTATCTGATATTAATGCTAGTGAAGTAGACAAAAACTTGACTTCAATAACATGACATGAAGCAAAAGTCTTACTTCCCTTCCTTTTAAACTCCTTCAAGTTCTTTAGACAGATTATTTCAATGTCTTATTTAGCCAAACAGAAACAATTTCCTTTCTTGATCACCTTTTAGACTTCTATTTATCGAGACTAACTTGGCTTAATAGAGTCTATGTACGATCATATCATATCTCTCCTTTTATTTATATTGCCTTTTATAGTTTAGAGTTGATGTAGATTTCCTAAGGTATCTATTACCCAATGACATATTATATGAGAATAATCCAAATAAGACACATTCACTTCTTCTTGCTTGAGGACATTCCTTAAGTCTTGATATTTGTCTAGGGATGTCCTTCCAAAGGAAAGATCCCAATAAACACAATATTTGGTTGTCATGGTTGCTCTAAAACAAATAATATGTAAATCTATCACTTTTATTATAAAACATATTTAACTTTTAGTCATTAACTAAATATGTCGTCTCTCACTTCTTTGACTTAAAAGTAAATACCTTCACTAAATCAAAAAAATCCCAATGGAAGATTTTTCTAATGGGCCAAGATGCGTATTTGGCCTAGTGTTAAGTTAGCTTTGGTTGATCGCCAAACACTTGGTTACTTATGTAGGAGACACATTTTTGATTACATCTCATGCAATTCTTGGATGATTGGGTAGGTAACTCTTTACCTTTATTCATCTTATGAATTTAAGCCTAATCCTTATGCCTCTAAGTTACTTTCAATTCAATTGAGAAACTTAGTTAAGTTATGGCCTAATAAAAACAATTTGGATATTACAATTATTCCATTGCTTCTTACTAATATAAATGATAGCACCATGCTTTGGTATACCCACTATTTATTAACATTAGTCTCGATGAGTATTACTTATTGGAAGGCATTTAAAATTAATACTAACGTCTCTAGGTTCTTCAATCTGATTGAAGTTACCTAGTTAAGTCCAATAACAAATGGTTGAATAATCAAATTATCCATCATAATTTACAAATATCAATAATTGCATCCTGCTTTGGTAGAACTTATACTTTATTGAAACCACCATTGATGAGTGTCGCTTATTGGAACGCGTTTTAGACTATTCATAACTTTAGGCTATTCCAATCCAATTGGAAAAATTTCCTATTTAAATAAAACTCAATAACATGTCCTACTAAACATAAATAAACGCATCCAGCTATTGTGTGACCTGCACTTTATCTATATAAAGTTTGACGTTATTACTTATTGGAAGGTATAATTGTTGGACTTGAGGAATTTTAATTTTCTTATTATTTTTTATCAACTTTTGCTAAGCGTTTTAACACAAAACATGCAATCAAAATGTAAGATGGTTATAGTCTTCCTAGAAAAGAAAGTACATAAACCTGAGGAACTATGGTGGCACCACTTCTTGAAGTCCTACCTCCAAGATCCATCATCTTTTAGAGTCACCACTCCATTGTCCCTTTAAGGGTCAATATTTTCTAGGTCTTCATCTTATTGCCTCGACTTGATCAAGATTACAAATATATACAAAAACTCATTTTATATACAAATGAAGGGTTGGGAAAAGAAATACAACAGAATAGAGAGAGGCACAACATGTAGGCTATATTTAAATAAGGCTAAAACCCCTTTTTAGCCCTCTTAAGTTTAGGGATTAGGAAAAAGCCCCTTTAAAAAAACCTATGGTTTTGACTCTTATAAAATTTTAGGGTTTACAAATTTAAGGAAAACGTTAGGTTTAACTGTTAACTGATGAATGGGTAACGTTTGTGCCACCTCACCAGTGCCACGTAGTTGACACATGGCAATTTTTTAAAAACTAAAAAATAGAAAATCCACATCATCATTTCTAATAATATTCTTCAAAAGTATTTTATTGCTCTTCCCTTTGAGGATCTCGTTTGCAAAACTAAAATCAAAACACAAGGTGGGGGGAACGCAATTGAGTAATGTAATTAAGGAATCAAAACAAAATTCAAATTTAATATATGAAAACCGATCAGCCTATAAATTCTCTTCCATAAAAAGATTTGGTATCCAAATCAATTTGGATTCAATCAATGAAATTGAATTAAAAAAAGCTCTTTAATCTAAATTTATGAATAATCACTAAACATCTATCTGTAATTATTTCAAGTACTCAAATTACAATTATGGTAGTTAAAATCCCACACCAAATTAGAAAAATCATAATTTTATGATTTTCTCGTGAGTTTCCGTTTTGAATCATTGAAAAATCACATTTTGTGTTAAATCGCACTTGAATCACGATTTTTTTTGTGTGTAAAATCGTCAAAAGCCATATCTTTTCTAATTCCTTACAATTTTACAAATTGTTTATTTTTCTTTATCTTTAAGATGAACAGCCTTGTCATTGTCGCTCTATCAAATGTCACCGACATCGCCTTCCCCTCTTCACTTTCTCGCTCTGTTTCTACAAGTTGTTTGTTTTGTTTCTCCCAACCA
This sequence comes from Clitoria ternatea, assembly GCA_037962975.1. Classification (NCBI taxonomy): domain Eukaryota; kingdom Viridiplantae; phylum Streptophyta; class Magnoliopsida; order Fabales; family Fabaceae; genus Clitoria; species Clitoria ternatea. The sequence continues at coordinate 189,330,531 of CM075669.1, forward strand.
TCATCAAAAGAAGTGTTCTTCAAGATCCCTATGTCTTTTTCAAAGTTCAAAGAGGAAAAAGGTAATGCAAGTATGAGAGAGATAGAGAGCGAGGGAGGAGGAAAGAGAGTGGATGAGATTAAATTTTGTATTCTAAAAAGCATTAGCAACCTCGTTGATTCTGAAAATAGTTGCAGCATGAGCTATTTGACCAGCCAACTAAAAAGGGAAAAACAAAATAACACAAAAGAAAAAAGCATATTGAGAAAGTAAAAGTAATGGTCTCTTGAATTAAAAAAGTTTGAATTTTCAGAGAGAATGTTAAGATTTTGGTGGGTGAAGAGGTACCCGAGTAGCGAGCTCGAGAGTTAAACGTTTTCGATGATGAAAGCAAGCACGGCTATGGTGACAGTGGGTATTTTGTTGTTCTTCTTTTTCTTCTTAAACATCTTCTTATTGTGAGAATAATCATCACTATCACGATTGTTGGCATTTGGTTCCGGTTTGACCTCTGAATTTGTTGTCTGCTTCTTATTCTTCTTTGCCACTGTGCCATTATCTCTCTCTCTCTCTCTAAACCCTAACTACCAGCACAAGTTAAGGATTTCAATGGTGTAGAGAAGCTGTATGATTAAATGACCAAAGGAAAAGGGAAGAGCAAAAAAATACTTTTTTATGAATATTATTAGAAATGATGATGTGGATTTTTTATTTTTTATTTTTTAAAAAATTGCCATGTGTCAACTACGTGGCACTGATGAGGTGGCATAAACGTTAGCGACCTTATTAGTTAACAGTCAAACCTAACGTTTTCCTTAAATTCGTAAACCTTAAAATTTTATAAGGGCCAAAACCTTAGGATTTTTTATAAAGGGGCTTTTTCCTAATCCTTAAACTTTAAGAGGGCTAAAATGGGGTTCTAGCCTTTAAATAAATTTAAAATTATTTAAGACCATAATATTCATAATGTAACATGTTAATTAATTAATTAATTGAGTGATCGATTGCATTTAAAAAACAAATTTTAAAACACATAATTAAACATACGGGATCATAAAAAAAACACATTATCAAAGAAGTTTGATGGATCCACTAATCGTACAGCAGACAGGGTGCGAGGTACTGGGTAGCATTCCGGTCTAAAAATTTAGTACTATAATTAGGTTAGTTCCTAAGAAAGAGAGGTGGACCTAGTGTGACTGCTTAAGTACCAAGTCTTTCCTAGCTTGAATGTCCCATTGACCATTAATAACTTAAAATTTTTTACTAGGATTTCAAATATTTGAAATCCTATTTCTAGTTTCAACTCTTGAATCCTAAATTTTTGGAACGGCCAATGTTTAACTTTTAAACCTTATCTTTTGACTTCAATAACTATCCTAATAATAGAAATAGTCAAGGTTTAACTTTTAAACTTTATCTTTTGAGTCTCAATAATTATTTTATTTTTAGAACGGTCAATGTTTAACTTTTAAATCTTATCTCTAGAGTTCAAGATATTTTATTTTGAATTCTATTAAATTTTATAGAGATCTTATCCTTGACTCATAAATTTTTCAAATCCTATAAAATTTGTCAAGGATAAAATATTTTATTAATTATGAAATTTAATAAAGATCTTATAACTATTTATAACAATTAAAAATCATATTAAATTTAATAAATATGAATCAATTTGTAACTCCTAGAAATCCTATTAAATATAAAAATAAAATATAAAATATTTTATAAATCATATTAATTTTAAAAGACCATGCAAATCCTATTAAAGTTAATAAGAATGAATTATTTAAATTTGTAACTAGTACAAACTTTAAATATAACAAATATTTAAAATTTGATTTGTAACTTTTACAAACCAAATTAAATAATAATTAAAATCAAATATTTCATTTGTAACCTTTACAAATAAATAAAATATCATGATGATTAGGTTTCAACTTATGAATCCTACTTTTCATGGTGGCTAGGGTTTCAACTTTTGAATCCTACCTTTCACGAAGGCTAGGGTTTCATCTTTTGAATACTACTTTTTATGACAACTAGGGTTAACTCTTAAACCTTTGTGACACCCTTTCACATGAATCATTCATGCATACAATATGTTATTTCAATTTAACTAATATGAACATAAATAAAAAGATGCTTGAAAATAAGAATATATACAAAGCAATCATCATTGCAACCTAACACATGTTCATAGAATTAAGCATCTAAGAAACATATTCTTTGATTAAAATTGATGGTAAGAACAACCAATATATACAAAACAAAAATAAATTGACACTAGCTTTTAAAAATATCCAACGTTTGCATCATATCTCATAAAATAATGCAACCTTTTCATCAAAAGATTCAACCTCTGAATTTTTTTTACGCAAAAAATTCAATATTTACAATCTTTTTTGTAAAAAAAAATATTTTCCACATGTTCTTAAATAAAAATTTGCCTGAAACATGGTTTTTGCAACCTAACTCTAATACCACTATTAGGGAGTCCTATCATGTCAGGCAGCGGAATACAAAGATTCTCATAAGGTTTTTCAAATCACATGTTTCAAAGTAAATAATAACAATTAATTTTTTTATCCTAACCTCTTGTAATGCAATACAAGACAAAACTGAAACAATAATAGTCTTGTTCTTAAGGAGTTCACGTAAGCACTCCTACCAGATCCCACACTTCTAAATGTTAGTTTGTTGGAGCATGGCACCGCAACATTTATGGAATTTTTATTTGTATCACAAGAGTGCGGCCGATGAGCATCCTATGCTCTATTATAAGCTCGGGTCTGACCAAATGAGCACTCTTTAGTGAATGCGCTTTTTACTCATTTTAAATGACTTAGGCCCAATAGGTTTATTTTTAGTTAAACTAAAATAAAAAACTACCCCTTAGTGAGTTTACTCTATGCATGTGACCCTATAGGAAATATATTTGGTTTATATTAAATATAAATATTTTATATTTAATATAATATAATAAACGACATATAATAATAGATCATTATCCAAATATAAATATCAAACTAACCTATAAGTGATAAACTTTATATATTTAATTTTTTTGTCATGATATCTAATTGAGCCCAAGACCTGATCATTGTCATCCTTGTTTGGCCCTAAGTCATTTTACTTAATACCAGAGTAGACTTTTCTTAAATAAACATCCAATAATTATTTTCCTAGCATGGTCACATAAGAGAGACAAATTTCATTTACATCACTCAATATCTTTGCATGATTTGTTCACTGCCTAATTGCAACCTTTATGATCACCTTATTATAAATAGCGTTTGATTGTGTTAAAACAACAAACTCCTTATGTAGGAATGTAGGGACTTTAGGTCGAAGGACTACATATATCATTATCACATTAAGAACCGTTTATGACATTCATGTAACAATCCATGCAACATTCTTATGGTGGTTCTGTCAAGTACACTATTACTCTTAACATGTACCAGTGTAAAGACTTGATATCATCCATATCTATGATCTATGAGATTAGATAATTTGTAAACTCAACACTAATCTTAACATGTTTATGTGTCCCTGTATAAATACTTAACTAGGGACAATTTAGGAATAATTCTCATATTAACCTACTATTCTAGGGACTAATGAAGGATGTTAAACTATTTAACATAAGTGACTTATTTAATGTGATGTGTCCTATATAGCCTCCTAGTGCACATTTCCAACACCATAAGGTCTTTTGAGGGTTTTAATGCAACTTGACTACAAACAAAACATGGTTTTTAGGATAACAAAACACTTAACATCATAAAAGAGCACTCCAAAGAACTACTCTCTTGCATCTAATTCATTGGTGTTTTAATTGGACCAACTTTACTACCCCTTTATTGACCCCTAACTTGTTGGTTTTCTTCTTTATTTTATTTTCTTTTTGGCTTTACACTTTTATTTTGCTTCATTTTTCCTTATTTTGAATTAAATTTATCGAAAGTTATAAAACAAGAATATGAAGAAGAAGGAACTAAGCCACATTTTCCCTCTCCCAAAATAACATCACTCAAAGATGATTAAATGTTCTTTTACTTTATTAAGTAAAAAGAGATTTGGTTTTTCTTTATATTTATAGGTAAGGGTCAATCATCAACAAAAAAAATTCCTTAGGCTTAAATTGGCTAGCAATGGATATATACATATTATGGTAAGCTATTTAGCCTTGGGTTCAACATTAAACAACAACACTTTCTTGATCATTTCCTTATATCTTGTGCATGGCAAAAAAATTAATTAAAGTTGACACTCTCAATATACAAGCTATTTAAGGAATTTAACTTGACAATCTCAATTAAACAAGGTTTTTTCTTTTTTAGTTTTTTTAGTTTTCTTTTCTTTGGTTATTGGAGCGGCGAAATGGTCACTTAATATCAGGAGAAACTTGCCCAAAAAGTTACAAAATTATCACTCGAGCACCTAGGGTGTTGTTTGAGTGTACAAGCATTTATTAGAGCACCAATTTAGCTGCTAGAGCCATTCTGGAATTTTTATTTAAAACTTAAAACAAAGGATTCAGCATAAAATTAACAGGTAATAATTAAAAATAATCCAAAATTTACTTTTTGGGATTAAAAATTACCTATTAAATTATGGGGCTTGTCTGGTAATATTTAGGAATTAAATCTAGGGCGTTTAGTTTCAGTAGTTAATTAAAATGGTTAAAGGACCGAATACCCTTAACCAACTTAAACTAACTAATTTTCTTTCTTTTCCTTTTTCCTTCTTTTTCCTCTCTCTCACTCTCTTCCACGTGTCCACTCCCCCTTCATTCATTTTATTCTCCTTTTTCTTTCTCTTTTTTCATTCATTTCACTCTCTTTTTTCTCTCACTTTTTCCTCTTTCCTCTTTCTTTTTTCCACTTCAGTTTTCTCTTCCCCCATTTCCCCTTATTCTCACGAGCTCTTTCTCCCTCACTTACTTCATCTTCTTCCTTTCTTCCTTCACCACAAAACCTTGTCCTCTTTTCTCCATTATTTACCCCATTTCATTTGGCCCCATGAAGTAATTACTTATGCCTTACTCTCACATCTCCAAGATCATCTCTTACTATTTCTCTCTTTAGGCATGGTGATACCATTGAAGGGCTTGGGTGAAGCTTGAAGCTTTACAAAAATTCTATTTCTAACTCACTAGGTAAGCCCTAACCTTGTAGGTATCTCCATTTCTTTTTTTTATTCGAATCATGACCACCTTTCTTTTTTCTTGAGTTTTAGTTTTAGTGGTGTAGAGAGGTTGATTATTGGGTGTCAGTCTGTTGCTATAGTAGTGTTTTAGTGTTCGGTGTAGTTTCAATACTCTGATGATGAGTTTCGTTAATTTTGGTAAGAAAAACCCTTTTGATCTGACCGATGTACCGGGTCAAAGTAGTTGACTTCCGAACCGGTGTTGATGTCTCACTTTCTCTCACTTTTTACACCGTCTCAGTGAGAATACAGTATTATAAACTTGGGTTCAGTGGGAACTCTAACCTCTCCCCATTATGGGAATGAAAGATCAGTTCTTATCTGTTGTCCTTCTGCCCACACCGGAGGTGTACCTGTAAAAGGAACTTCGATGATTAATACGGTAATAACAGAGAAAAATTGTATTATGGGGTTAAAGCGAGAGGGTAAGTTGGTTCTATAATTCACTTAATATATGTTATGTCTTAATGAATGAGCTCTTTATATAGTCTTCCCTTTAATCACAAATGGTGATTTGACCTGCGTTAGAAGGCAGAGTCTGCAGCTTTTGGCAGACACAAGTTGCCCACTTGCCATTTTTGATGAGGGCCGCTGTCATATTTTCCGTACTGAAAGATCTTAATTCAGGCATTTTTGACGGTAAGTCCGGTTCTGCCTGTTCCTTTTGAAAATAATTGGTATTTTTTAATAATATCCGGTGTAGCTAGTTCAAAGGGCCGGTATCTACACCAGATTATTTGCCCTCTAGCTTGTTGTTGTTACTTGGTGACAATAATGAGCTAAGTTTCTAACCTTATCATGATTGATACTTAGAATTTTCATGATCTTGACCGTTGTGGTGATCTTATTCTTTGTTTGTTTGAACTGGCCTGATTTTTTTGATATTGTCCCACCTACTGTATTTATTAGGTCTGTTCACCAAAAATATGACTTGGCACGTGAATCGTTGACTTGGTAACTTTTCGTTTGTGTGTTTCCTCCACACGCCTTCCGGTCAGAATGGTCGCGTCGTTCGGAACCTAAACGACGCTGCCTCATTGGACTGTGACGCTTCGCATTCTATCTCGTCCATGGGCCCACGATGTTTCAACTTCGGACCATACCATTTTTCCTTCTATGAAAGCTGGTGAACTTCAGCCACTTTGCCACTTTTCCATTCCCCTACTAAAACTCTGATTGTTTGTAGTTTATCATTCGTCTCAACTTGTCCTGGACTGTACTAGAAGAACAGTTTGTACCATACTAACAGGTAGCCTCTCAAACCCTTATTTTATTTGCCATGTCGACTTTTCGACTAACCACGGCCAAAAGCAAGATAGCGCTTACGAAATCATTTCAAATCCTTTAATTTCTTGGCCACCTGAGGTCCCTTGTCAAGGACCTCAGCTCACACAAATGGACATCCGTAGATGGATGACTTCAACCAACCAGGGTAACCCAAATTCCCAAGAGCTGGAGTCTTCTACTTCTGGATTCCAGGAACCACAATCACCTTTACCTCTTTTGTCCCCAGACCGGGGTAAAGATTCCAGTGTAGTGCACTACTACGCTGATGATACTGACTTTTACTCCACTGTCCCATTTTTAGAGCACGTAGTAACCATGGATGCTGTCGGTTCATCCGTACTGAGGAACGACCCTGATGACACATTTATGATTGCTGACAAAGTTAACTAGTTGGCCCAAAAAGCTAAGGATCCGACTTCTGGATTTGACAAGACGTTCTGGCTGTGTATAGCCTCCTTGCCAAGCATACAAACGGTGTGGAGCTTGAAATCAAGTACCACTCACATAGTGAATCTACCACATTCCAAGGGACCACTTCTTATTTTTTCATGACTACATAATATCAAAGCTGGAAGTCTGGTTCCCCCTAAATTAATTTAAGATAGGGGTGTTGCATTTTTTGGACATCGCCCCTAGTCAACTCCATCCGAACGGTTGGGCCATAGTCCTTGCCCTCGTGGTCCTCGGCAAGCACTTGGGCTTCACCCCTACCATTACCATTTTCTTCTAGTTCACCTGCGTGATGCGCCGAGGTGGTACTAAAATGGGATTTGTAAATCTATGATGCCAGAGCGACATCGTCAATTTTGAAGCCTTTGCAGAGTCCTGCAAGATTGCATGAGCTTCCTTCAAGAATTCCTTCTTGAAAATCTTTGTTAAGGGGATGGACCCCTATTTCTGGAAAGACGAGGAAGGCTGGTTCAAGATCCACACTAACTGGACTCATAAACATTTCCTTCTGGAGAGCACAGCTTACGCTGTCAAGGACTCCTCCCTCTCTAAATCCTCCAGGGCCGTGGTCGACGCCCTCCACAATCTTTCCCGAGGTGCCCCCTTAAATGTCATTCTCTTCTAGGCATTATGGAGGCACGAAATGAGTATCTTACTCATTTGGTTATCTATCTTCTCTTTCACCTTTCTTTTATTTAACTTTCACACCATGGTTTCACTAATAACTTATTTTCTTTTCACGAAATATGAGTACTGATGCTTTTGAGAACCTCCGTAAACTGATGGAGGATTCGGTGGTCAATGTTACTACTAAAAACAACGTCACTCGAAAGTTGAAAAAGCCTCAGGTCTCCCTACTCCAGGAGGGGTCATTGCCATCAAAGATGCCTCTGACAACAGAAGGAAAGGGAAGAAGCAAACCGGGGGTGCTTTGAAGAGGCAAAGGATTGACCCCGCCCCATAGGCTTTAGATAAGGGCAAGGGGGTGGCCACTGAAGGGCCTACTAAAGATTATAATCCTCTTTCTCCCTCCAGTATGGAGCCTTTTGAAGAGCTTTTTGTCAGGACTACTCTTTCCAACATCGGCTTCGAACTTCCATTCTGGCTCAAGGAAGGACTTAAAAAAGATGATGTCACATTTGTCTTGGAGACGACGATATGGTACAACATCAAAACTCTTTCTGCCATCTACTCTGCCGCCACTGAGGGACTGTAGTTAGAGATGGATCATCTTAAGGAGAAGAACTTCCACCTATATAAAGATTATGGGCGGGCTCACCAGAGGATTAAGACCCTCAATGAGGCAAACCAGGCTCTTCAACAGTCTGACGAGGGCTTGAGGAAGGACAATAACGGACTCCTTGGCAAGGTGGGTGAACTAGAGAACCTCATGACCAAACTCCAAAAGAAGAATGAAGACCTATCCATGGCAGTCAAGGACGAGCAGGCCAAATATAAAGTAGACATAATGAAATTTGCTTGTGCCGCCATGGATTCTTTTAGTCACACGGTTTGCCAAGTTTTTTACCGGAACCGGGATACCCCTCTCAACCTGAATGGGATTGGCTTCTTTAACTGATTCCGCAATGGTAAGCTGGTGACCAAAATGGGCGGTCAATCTTTTGTCCCTTTTGATGAGCCCTTCAATTTACCCTTCTAGCGGCGGGCGAAGATGACACCCTTCCAGAAGAGAACCAAAATGACGATGAAGCCGATGCCGGATCGGAGAGAGAGGAGGAGGAAGGCGGTCCTTCAACACTTAGATTTATTCTGATATTTACTCTGTAGGCGGGATGGGCTCCGCCCTCTTCTTTGATAATATCATGATTTTGTCTGGCCGATATGCCCTTTTTTTTTGTAATTACTGATTTTGGAATGGACATTTTTCTACCAATACCATTTTATATTAATGCCTTTTAATTGCTTGTATCAACTGATGTCATAAAATAGACTTCGATAACATTTTAGGTATTATCACCTCGATGTGTATTGCTTTAGTAATCTATACTTAATCGTTTTTAACATAAATGAACCACTCTGGGGTTTTCTAACTACTCTGAGGTTTAAAATAAATGAACCGCTCTTGGGGTTTTTTAACCATTCTGGGACTTAATTGTAACTTAACCACTCTGGGGTTTTTCAACCACTCCAGGGTTTAAAATAAGCAAACCACTCTTAGGGTTTTTTAACCACTCTGGGGTTTAATTGTAACTCAACCACTTTGGGGTTTTTTTAACCACTCCAGGGTTTAAAATAAATGAACCGTTCTGGAACTGAAATAAAGCCAAGTAGCAATCAACCAATATTTCAAAACTTGTATTTTATTTCTGAATGAGCACCCCGACTGCATGCCTTATTAAAAGCCTCCTAAGTAAACCCTATGGGAAAAACCTTAAGTAGGGAAAAAGAGTACATGGCTTATGATGCCGGTTAGCTAAAATACATGCGGAGATTCTTTATATTCCACTTGTTTTTAAAGATTTCCCCTTCCAAAGTCTCCAATAAATAAGCTCCTCCTATGGTGACATCGTGCACCCGGTATGGGCCTTCCCACGTCAGTGTGAGCTTTCCTTGATGCGCAAATCGGTTACCAATTGATGCTCTTCTTAACACTAGATCTCTAGTATTGAATCTTCTCTTCTGTACTTGTTGTACCGTAGTGCAACCTTAGCTTTGATGGCCTGATCTTGGACAAAAGCAGCTTCTCTTACCACGTGTAGGGAGTCAAGTTCATTTTTTAGCCGTCATTCATTTTCTTCTTCATTGAACTGTTGGACTATTGGGGAGATCTAGTTAATTTCTACTGATATAACTGAGTTGACTCCATAGACCAACCGGAATGTGGATTCTCCTATCGAGGAATGGGGTGTAGTTCGATATGCCCAAAGGACGTGACATAGTTGATTTGCTTACTTCCCTTTCGCATCTCCTAATCACTTCTTCAATCCCATAAGTACGTCCCTGTTTGTGACTTCGTTTTGTCCGTTTGTTTGTGGATGCTCTACTGACGAGAAAACCTATTGGACTTGGAGTCCTTCTAGTAAACTCATAAACTTTGAGTCCGTGAATTGTGTTCCATTGTCTGTAATTACCCTGCCCGGGATGAAAACCCTGGTGATTATGTTCTCATACATAAATCTTCGAGTCTGGGCTGTTATAATGTGCACCACTACTTCAGCCTCTATCCACTTGGTGAAGTAATCAACTCCTATGATCAGGTATTTGACCCCGCCTGGTGCTTTTAGAAACAGCCCCAAAATATTCATTCCCCATTGATGGAAGGGCCATGGAACTACTGACATAAATAGTTCCTCTTCTGGGATGTGGTGCTCGTTGCCATTCTTTTGGCAAGCATCGCATCTCTAGACGTACTCTATTGCATCTTTTGTCATTGTAGGCCACCAATATCCAGCCTTAGCTATTTTCCTGGCTAAATTTTTTGCCCCGGCGGTGATGTCCACACGTTCCCTTATGCACCTCGGCTAACACTTCTCTTATCTCTGCCTCATTTAGACACTTTAAGTACGGGGCCAATATCCCTCTTCGAAATAAATTTTTGTCTACTAAAACATAGTTCGACAACTTATTCTTGAGCTTCTTTTTCTCTAAGAGATCTGTTGGAAGTTGTCCATTCACCAGATATCTGATGATAGGGATAACCCATGAGTTATCTGGGAATGCCTTTGATTGAATAACATAAACTCTGACCAGTGTCGTTATGCTAGGTTCTCCCAAGGTGCTTCAAATGACCATAGTCGTTGATTCTACTTTCTTCATACTGGCTAGGTGGGATAAAACATTGGCTCTAACATTACCTTCCCTTGGCACATGTTTATACTCGATTTTAGTAAAAAAAAAATTCCAACTCTTTCACTTTCGCCAAGTATTGTTATAAGAGTGGCTCCTTTGCTTTATAACTTCCATTAATTTAAGAGATTACCAACTGGGAATCACTACAAAGTATGACACCTTGCTCTTACATCTAAAGCTTCTCTTAGTTCGTCTAGACAGGCTTCATACTCCGCCTGATTGTTTAATGTTTTGAAATCAAATCTGAGGGAAATTTCTATGCTGACCCCGTCTTCGCTTTCTATCACTACACCTGCTCTGCTTCCTTTTAAATTTGAGGACCCATCCATAAAGATAGTCCAATGCTCCCGTATTTGTGAAGGGGATTCCCCCATCAATTCTGTTACAAAATCAGCTAAGACCTGAGCCTTTATAGTCTTTCTTGGCTCAAAGGAAATATCAAACTCTGAGAACTCTATCGCCTATTTTGTCATCCTCTTCGCTAGGTCCGGTTTGTACAGAATGGCCCGCAGTGGCAATCAATCCGTACCACAATGGGATGGGTGTGCAAATATTGCCTCAATTGTCTAGACGTCCACACCAAAGCTAGGCATCCTTTTCAAGCTTCTGATACCATCCCTCAGATCCTTACAGGACCTTCCTAACAAAATAGACCGGTCTCTATCCATCCACACTGCTAAATACACAAAAAGCTGCTCACCTAGGTCTGGTTTTGTCAATACCGGAGAGTTTGCTAGCACCTCCTTGAGACTCCAGAAAGCTTCTTCCGGTTCTTCTCCCTATTCAAACTTTTTGTTCTTTTTTAAGACTTTGTATAGCGGCAATGCCCGGTGCGCCATTTTAGGCATGAACCGAGATAGTGCATCCACTTTCCCGTTTAATGACTGGACTTCCCTCATGTTTGTCAAACTACGGAGCTCCTTAATAACCTTACATTTATCCAGATTAGTCTCTATTCCCTTCTAGGTCAACATGAACCCCAGGAACCGCCCTACTGGGACTACAAAAGTAGATTTCAGAGGATTTAGTCACTTGTCGTACATTTGTATTCTTTGAAAGATCTTTCTCAAATCCTCAACATGATCTCCTCCTACCGGCGTCTTTGTTATAATGTCATCCACGTATACCTCAATTATCTTGGACCTCATTCCATCAAAGTGGTTTTCTCTTGCTATAATGACATTCACGAAAGTGGTTTTCTCTTCACCATCTTTCCATATTGGGATTTGATTGTAACTGGAATACGCATCCATAAATGATAAGAACTGATATCCTGAAGAATCATCTACCATTTAGTCTATACTTGGAAGTGGATATGGATCCTTTGGACAACACTTGTTTAAATTGGTGAAATCAATGCAAATCCACCATTTTCCATTTGCTTTTTTCACCATCACAACATTGGACACCCAGGTCGAATATTGGACCTCCCTAATAAAACCTGCCTTCAATAACTTCTCCGTCTACTCATAAGTGGCCTGCTGTTTTTCAAGTCCAAGTCTCCTTTTCTTTTACGCAACTGCCCTCAACTCCGGGTACACTGTTAACTTATGACAAAAAAAATTTAGATCTATCCTGAGCATGTCCGTTGTTGTCCTTTCAAAGAGATGCTTGAATTCTCTTAAGAGCTTAACCAACTATTCTTCCATATCTTTCTCCAAACAATCATTCACTCTGGTTGTCTTGCTAGGGTCGTCATCCAACATTACCATTTTCGTTCTACCTTCCAGGGTCGGCCTTTAAGGATTCACTGGATCCCCTATCATTTCTTCTCTTAGATCAAGGTCTATCAAATTCACTGACCCAAGCATTGATCCGCCATCATCCAGACGCTTCCTCTTGACCGTCTCCTCTGTTTTGGTCATCAAAACACTGAGGTTATAATAATACCTTGCCATCTGTTGGTCCCCCTGGCTGAAGATACCTGATTGTCTTTATCTATGAACTTTATCCACAAGTAGGGTGTCAAAACAACAACTTCTAGAGCATTTAAGGATGGCCTACCCAAGATTCCATTGAAAGGGGACTTCACATCGATCACTAACACCCGAGTTTGGACACTGGCTCTTCTTCGACTGTTAACCTTGTGTCAAGTATCCTTTGGTGGGCTGTTTAGCCTCGTTGAAAGATGTTAAATCCTGGGTGTAAGGTTGTAAATCATTGTCTATTAACCCTATCTTTTTGAAGCAATCATAAAAGATTACATCACAAGAGCTTCCTTGATCAACCAACATTCTTCTGATTGTCTTGTTCTCTATCACTGCTTTGACAATCACTGCGTCATCTTCCCCCAGGTATAGTGGGTCTATAGTCTTCATCTAAAAATATGATCAACGGGGTCTGTACTCCACCCCAGTATGGTTTATTGTCTGCTTTTGTTTGAACAGACATAATCATTCTCAAGTGGTTCTTTCAAGCCGAATTAGATACTCCCCCTCCTACAAATCCTCCTACGATCAAATCGATTACATCTTTTCTCCCCGAACTTGGGGGATTTATCCATGACTCATCATCTTCCTTAATATTGTCAACAACCGCCTTACCTTTGTCCAGGGCTTGTTTCTTAGAATCCCTATTTTCCTCTTCTTCAACCGGACCAGTGTACCTTCTCCTGGGGGCTCCTTCGCTTGCTCTCCATAGATCATTTGTTGAAATAGGTACCGCTTTAACTTTCCTTCTCTAATCAAAGTTTTGATAGCCTTATTCAGCTTCCTGCACTCATTTGTATTATAGTCGGTCTGCTCATGAAACTCACAATATTTACCTGCGCTGCCTGGTCTCTTCATGGGCATGGGCTTTCTGATCCCATTCACCATAAAACCTCTCATCCCGACTTCCTTTAGAATTTGGCTCGGCCGTACTGCTAAAGGTGTGAACTAAGCCAGGTTTACACTCCTGCACTCCTTCTACCTTTGAGGGGTATCCCACTCTCTGTTTCCTCCAAACTTCAGCCTCCTTTGTTCGTGAACTTGTGACCTGTCCTTTGTAACTGGGGTCTTTCCCTTCTCAGCAGCTAGGTGCATCTCTCTTCCCACATACTTAGCAGTCTTTCTTCTAAATTCTTCAAAAGTTTGGGGAGCCCCATTTACCAAAGATAAAGTAAATAGTGACTGCAGTTGTAGGGCTTCGACCGCTATGTGTAACTGAACCTGTTCAGTCAACCCCAGCACTAGTGCAGCTTCTTTATAAAATCTTTTTGAGAAATCTCTAAGACTTTTCTCTGGTCCTTGTTTTGTCTTGGCTGGTGTATGGGATATCCTAGGAACATCCCTTGAGACGATGAAATGTTGCACAAAAGCATGAGCCAAGTCTTCCCAACAATCAATCGACCTTGGTGGCAAACTTTTGAACCACCCTAAAGCTTCAGCAAATAGCATCCTAGGGAACATTCTACATATTACATCTTCCTCTGCTCCCAGAAACAACAATTCATTAGCATAAACATCTAAATGTCATCCTGGGTCGGACTCCAGGTTGTACATTTCTATTGACGGCGGTTGTGTGGTCTGTAGGTGCCTTGAAATAGGTATACCTATTAATCTTCTAGTGAATGGTACGCTGAACCGGTATTCTCTAGTTCACCCTTGCGGTGGACCTCTTCTCTAGTTATTCAACTACGTAGTCTGATATGTTGGTTCCTGCTCATCGTACGTTTGTGCTTATGAATATTCATGAGTATGGGAAGGTTCATGGTGTCTTTGTTCTCCTACTGCATCATCTCTCAACCCCCTACTTTGTCTTTACTCCTATATCTCTATCCGGAGTTGCCTGATAAGCTCATCTCGAGGACCTGGCTGTGGTACAACTTGCATCCTCCCCTAGGGTTGCTCCGTTCCAGGTGTCTCCATAATTCTTCCCCTGTATTCTAGGATCCAGGGTAAAACCCTCTTGGCAACATTCTAGACATATCGCTCAGGGGTTCCATTCTGCCTGTTTATTTCCATAACTTTTCGTGATGCAGGACTTAATTTATAGGTCCCACTGGGTGTGCCAATGATCTGACCAGTGTACTGGGTCAAAGTAGTTGACTTCTAAACCGATGTTGATGTCTCACTCTCTCACACTTTTCACACCATCTTAGTGGGAGTACGATATTATAAACTTGGGTTCAGTGGGAACTCTAACATCTTCACGTTAAGGGAATGAAATATCAGTTCTTATCTATTGTCCTTGTGACCACATGATAGGTGTTTAATTTGCATTGTATTATGATGTTTTTACTTAGGTTTCCTAGGTTATTTGTGATATTTTCTCTTATTTTACATATGATTTCCTTCATTCTACACGTCACTCGGGTGTTTGAAGTTTTGTAGGAATAACCTTAATTTAGGTGCATAAATGCAAGATTACAAAGCATTTGGTGAAGCGTGTGATGAGTACAAGAAAGTCTAACCAATTGAAAGCTTAAAAATAAGGCTGTATTTACTTTTGGAAGTGACATAAGGAAAGGAAAGACCTCAAAATAGTTAAACAAAAGGCATTTTGTGTAGTTTAGAAAAATCCACTGCCAATGGGTTTTTCCCACTGGCCGTGGACCTATCTGGATTGTGATTTTGAGGCTTAAAAAAATCCACTACTAGTGGGTTTTTCCCACTGGCCGTGGACTTCACTAGTGTAAAATCCACTGGCCATGGGTTTTCACACTAGTCATGGATCTCACTGGTTTTTGGTAATTTTTGGCATGTTTGGACCCCCTGCCACGACCCACTGGCCGTGGGTTTTTCCCATTGCCAGTGGATTTTGCATGTTTTGTAACTCCTTTGGGTTTTTGAGGTAGTTTTTAGAGATAGAAAAGAGACTTTTTCATTAGAGATACAAAGACTTTAGGCACTTTTTGGGAGACAAAATGGAGAGCTTTCTCAGGGGGATTGGAAAGAAACTCAAGGACCAACACAAAGAAAACGTCAGATTATAGAATTTGGGTAAAGATTTGGAAGACATAGAGAGAGCTCTTCTTCTATTTTTTCTGAACACTTGTTTTACATTTGGGCATTTCTTTGATGTTGCGTAATGGACAAATTATTAGTGTGTTTGTAATCATTTTTATGGTGAACTAAATTCCGTTCTTGGAATTAAGGGGGTAATATGCATATATATTGAATTGACTATTTTTCATTTTCTCCCTTTTATGAAATTTATGTTTTCTATTCAATTTCATGAATGCTTAATGCTTCTACAAGACTTCAAGAGGAGCGTAGTTGGTTCCAAATGATGTAGGCTATGAGAGTAGGTATATTGTTTAAAAGCATAAAATTGAACCTAGGATCTTAAGTATTGCGAAAATATATGAGATCTTTTGAGGGTTAATGGGTTTTCACAAAATTTAATGGACTTAGTTTACAAATCAAACACAGTTTTTAGAAATTAGGTACATTAGTAAGGCTTTGAGAGAAGGTTTCTAATTACATTAGGAAAATCTACCTTAGAAACTAAATTTTATAATTGAGGAAGTGAATTGCATGAAATTAGATACTAGCATATGAACATCTTAACTCCCAACAGTTTTCCTTTGATTGATTCTTGGAAAGCAATTGACTTCCATTCCAAAAGGCTTTAAGTTTTCTATTTCTGTTTTTAGTTTGAAATAAAGTGAACATTCCTTTAATTGACCCAATTTTTCTAGATAATCAAATAATAGTAAATCGGTACTTAGGCACAATCCCTATGGAGAACGATAACCTTTTATATTACTTTGATAAACCATACAACTATCAAGTTTTTGGCATAGTTTCCGGGGATTTTGTTCCCCAAATATTGGCTAAGCGGTGATTTGATTAGATTAGGCATTTAAATTTTTTTGCATAATTTTTTTGTTTGTTTTTTATTTTTCTACATTATTTTTCTAATTTTTCTTGATTTTCTACAGAATTACACTTTGGTGTTTGTGTTTTTATGGATTATGTAGCTCCCTTTATGCGAAGGAGTTCTAGTTTCAAGCATATCTTTGACCCAGAAATTGAAAGGACTTTATGAAAGATCAGAGCACTTTGAAAACAACTTGAACAAAGCAAGCAACAAGCTTCAAGTTCAACTACCAAAGAACAAATGGACGATCCCAACAATAGAGCTCTTCGTGATTTTGCAGTACCTAATGTAATGGGTAAAAGGCCCAGCATCACACAGCCAACCATGGAAGCAAACAATTTTGAGTTGAAGCCTTCCTTGCTTTCGATGGTTCAATAAAACCAATTTGGTGGACTGCCTTCTGAAGACCCAAATCTGTACTTACAGATCTTCCTTGAGTACTGTGATACACTCAAGGTGAATAGTGTCTCCAATGATGCAATCCGGTAGAGGCTTTTCCCATTCTCATTAAGGGATAAAGCTAGAGCTTGGTTGTACTCGCTCCCTAAAGGATCAATCACAACATGGGAACAGTTGTTTCATTCTTTTCTAAACAAGTATTACCTACGTAGCAAAACAGACCAGTTGAGGAAGCAAATCATCACTTTCACTCAGAAAGATGATGAAACTCTATATGATGCCTGGGAGAGGTACAAAGAAATACTCTGGGAATGACCACACCATGGCATTGAACGCTGGTTAACGGTACACATTTTCTATAATGGGCTCACTCCAAACCAGAAGGTAACCTTGAATGCCACAACTGGCGGTGCCTTCATGAGTAAGAACATAAAGGAAGGTTACAACCTCATTGAGGAGGTTGCCAAAAATACATACCAGTGGTCTTTAGAAAGGAGTTTACCAAGAAATCTAGGTAAGTACTCTGTTGATACTCTCTCTTTATTAACTACTAAAGTAGAAGCATTATCTATTAAAATTGATAAATTTGATAAGTTAGGAGTAGGTACTACTAATATGGTTTGTGAGTTGTGTGGTGTTTCAGGTCATAATATTTCAGGATGTCAGCTTGGAGTGACTCAGAATATCGAGCCAGAAATACATCAGGTGGATGCTATTAGGAACTATGGTGGAAATTATGAAAATAATTTCAGACAACCATAAGGACCATCTAACTTCCAAAACAGACCACCCCCATATCAAGGCAACCCGAGCAACTTCCGACAACCACAAGGACCTTACATTCCACAAAAATCTAAGCTAGAGTCTATAATGGAGACCTTTGTGACCACCCAGCTAAAATAAAATGATGACTTCTCTGATGCTATCAAGAAGTTAACCTCCAAGGTTGACACTCTTGCCACCCAAAATAAAATGTTGGAGAACCAGATTGCTTAGCAGGCTTCTTATTCCACAAGAATGCTAGGAACCTTTCCATGAAAGCCTGAAACGAGACCATCTAACCACACCATGGCTATCACTCTTAGGAGTGGTACACAATATGAATGTCCGGTTTGTGACACCCCAAAAGATCGAGGGTCTCGGAGATGATATTCGGATAATAAAACAAGAGTAAATTTTTTATGATTTTTAAAACAAATAAAGTGTGGAAGAAACCGTGAAATAACATTTTAACAAGTAACCCCGGACCATTTAAATAATCTATCTTATATATGAAGATATGAGAAGGTGGATAAATTAATTCGAGAGGAAGCCTTGGACAATCAATCTCATGATCATCAACAAGGAATAGAGGAAAGCATAAATTATTTGAGAGTTTTGGAAAATAATGAAAAGAGGATTTAAAGAAACTTGAATTGATGGTTAAAAAAGTGGTGAATGAAGTCACATATGGATGTATAATTGAACCATGGTTAAATGGAACCCATCAATCAGCAAAACATATGAAAAATTAAAGAATCAAGGGTATGAATCGATTCAAGCGCCCCAAGAATCGATTCAAGCTCTCATAAATCAATTCAAACGTTCTTGGACCTCATGAACAGTGATTCCAGAGAGCTTTGAATCAATTCACACGGGGTCTTGAATCGATTCAAAGTGCCCAGAAATTAGGAACAGTAAAAATAGTGTGTCTTGAATCGATTCACACACTGTTGTGATTCAATTCATGACAGCAAAGAGGCCATTTTATGTAGAAAAAGTCATATTTTTGGACTTCTAATCCCCTAACTTTCTCATACGAATTCCAATGCCTACACTAGTGCAAAAATTGGATATAATCACGGGTTAAAGTGGATCAGTGATAAAAACATGCGTGGTGGAATTTTTGAAATTATAAGGTAAATGATATAATCAGGGGAAACTATATATCCACGGTTAACATCATAATCGTGATCGTACCCATCAATATATAATCACGGTTAAGGAGTCAACCGTGGATATATAGTACCTGAAATATATATCCACAGTTGACTACACAACCGTGACTATATATTGATGGGTACGATCACGGATCTGATGTTATCCGTGAATATATATTGATGGCTATAATCATGGTTGTACTTCCAACCGTGGATATATAGTTGAGGGACTATATATCCACAGTTTACTTCAGAACCGTGGTTATATATTGATGGGTACGATCACGGTTATGATGTTAACCATGGATATAGAGTTGGCATTTAACTAGGGGTGTTGGTGTAACCATGATAATAGAGATAATATGATCACGGTTGCAATGGGAACCATGAATATATGTTTAATTTAAGTTAGGGATTTTGAAGGGTTTAGGTCAATTCCCCGCTTCCCTGACTTCTTCTTCTTCCTCTCGCTCTCTACTTCATCGTCTACGTAGTGTTTGAGTTCCTTCATCTTCATCCCTTTTCCGTTCAGGTAAGTTTTTCATCTTCTTCCTCTTTTATTTTTCCTATGCTGCATTATGTGTGAAACACTTCCTCTGTTTTGTTATGCAGAGCACAGCGTCGTTCTCTGTTCACCGTCATTCTCTTCGTCGTCTCTTCGTTGGAACTTTCCTGAGCTTCTTGCCCTTCTCTGTTTCTTCATTCAGGTAGGTTTCCTAAGCTGAACCCGCATTGTCTAGTTTACTGTGTGCTGTCATTGTCTAGTTTACATTTGTACCAGTTTAAGCAAAATGTTTACCCTGTTCTTATTCGTTGGAACATCCCATTGTCTAGTTTCCTAAGCTAATTCATTTTTTCCATCTATAAGTTTCAGAAATATTTACCCTGTGCCTATGATTCAGAGGTCAAATTTTATTTCATTGAGATTTGCTTTCTATCTTTAACATTTTATGGTAGTATATTTAGTAACATTAGTAATCTTTGTTCAATATAGCAGTGTGCCTCCATATGGTGATATGAAGTTGCATTATTCTCCTTGCACAAACAACCATGCTTATTTTGTTGATGTTTTGTTGGAATGTAAAATTCTAGTTTTTTTTATTGATGTTATTTTGACTCATAGGGAGAATAACTCAAGGTGATAACTTAGAAAACTTGGTATGTTGCATGAGTTTTGATGAATAATTTTTTTGAGCTCATGATTAATGACAATTATATTGTTGCTGTTTGGGCATGACTTTATGGCTGGGATTTGGTTATAAAATTCTATATTTATGACTAGGTTTTAGCTTTTCAAAGGATGTTAAGTATTTTTCTTAAATAGTATGTAAGATGTATTTTTTACTTTTATTCAAGGACAAAGACAATACAATACTTAAATGTGTTTAACCTTTATAAAATTTTCATAACAGAGTTAACATCTTATAATCCATAATTCATAATTCATAGTCTATAATTCATAAACCATCCATAATTCATAATCCATAATCCATAGTCCACAATCCATATATCCATAATCCATAATCCATAATCCAACACCATAATCCGTAATCCATAGTCCATAATTACATGTCACTGTGTAATATATAATGTTAATTTTGTTGCTATTTGTTGCTCTTATATAATGTTATTTCTGTTGTTGTTGTATATGCATGGTTGTGAATGTTGCGTACTCATAGGCTCATACTAGTCAATTAGTATAAAGTTGCTTTGCATGAGTGAACCGTAGTTCCCCATTTGAGATTCGACACAAATGGTCCTTAAATTAATTGATTTCATCGTTTGTGTTGAATCTTGAATTGTCCGTTTGGACAGTTTGGGATGAACAATTGTTTTTATACGCCGTTGGTATGTACAAGTTAGGAGTTATTTTAAAATTTGATAAAGTTTTAGTAACTTGCATTTTGTGTTGTTCTCTAGGTACATATTTGGTTGTGGTTGAATTTGATTTAACCGCTCTTATTTTGTGTACTTAGAGACCAATGCAAAATGCTGCTGAAATTTAACCAAATTTTAAAATAACTTCCAACCTGTATATATCAATGACGTATAAAAACAATTGTCATCCTGAATAGGTATAGGACCACCACCTTTGTAAGAAAAGTGAGATTGATGATAACATCTTGTAAACAGTTGGTATGGATCGAAGTTGGATAACTGCATCACGAATAAGTCTAGAGTACGAGGATGGAGTTGAATCATTTGTAGAATTCGTAGCGAGAAATGCTGAGGAGGTGAATGGAAGGTATTTTTGCCTTTGTATTAAATGCTTGAACCTGCGTCGGTTAGACTTGGAAGAGGTGCGAGAACATCTATTGTGTGATGGATTTCTTCGTAGTTATACCCGTTAGATATGTCAGGGTGAAGATGTGGTGGTGCCAAGTTCCAGCTCTCAAACGGAAAACCGAAGCTCGATGTATGACACTGATGTCGACATGGATGACTGACTTGAGGATATGATCCTTGATGTGGGGGTAGAAGGTTTTAAGAAAGCTCATGTATATACGACTCTGTGTGAGGATTTTGAGCAGCCGTTGTATCCAAACTGTGTCAATTTCATGAGGTTATCAATAGTTTTGTGATTGTTTAATTTGAAGGCCATAAACGGGTGGACGGATAAAAGTTTCACTGACTTACTGAAGTTGTTGAAAGAAGTGCTCCTAGCTGAAAACATGTTGCCAAATCGTAACTATGAGGCCAAAAAGGTGTTGTGTCCTATGGGTTTAGAGTATGAGAAAATACATGGATGCCTAAATGATTGTGTATTATTCCATGGTGAGTATGAAATGTTGCATCAATGTCCTAGGTGTGGGGTGTCACGCTATAAGAAGAAAGAGGTCGATTCTGATGAGGTCTGTACTAAAGGGTCTTCTACAAAGGTGTTGTGGTATCTGCCCATAGTTCCAAGTCTAAAGTGTCTGTTTGCCAATATAGATGATGCAAAACTTATGAGATGGAATACTGATGAAAGGGTTATTGACGGACTACTTCGGCATCCAGCCGATGGATCACAGTGGAAGAAAGTGGATACGAGATTTCCAGATTTTGCCCATGAACCAAGAAATATTAGGCTTGTATTAGCCACAGACGACATGAACCCGTTTGGGAACTTGAGCACAAACCATAGTTCATGGCCTGTTTTGTTGTTTGTTTACAACTTGCCGCCATGGTGTGCATGAAGCGGAAATATGTTATGTTATCAATGATAACTTCTGGTCCATGACAACCGGGGAACGACATTGATGTATATTTAACTCCATTAGTTGAAGACCTCAAAATGTTGTGGGAAGACGGGGTTGATGTGTTTGACGGGTTTATGGGGCAATCATTTAAATTGTGTGCCATGCTATTTTGCACCATTAATGACTTTCCAACGTATGGTAACTTATCCGGGTACAACGTGAAGGGTTAAAAAGCTTGTCCTGTATGTGAGGAGGGAACTAGTTCTGTGCGACTGCATCATGGTAGGAAAAATGTTTATCTTCGACATCAAAGGTTTTTTAAAAAGAATCATCTGTTTCGAAGGTTGAAGAAGTCGTTCAACGGTGGGTAAGATTTTGAAATGGCTCTTCCACCACTATCTGGTCGCCAAACATATGAAAAGGTGAAAGACGTCAACGTGGTGTTTGGTAAGTGTGAAAAAAATCCCCGACACAAAACAACTGGAAGAAAAATTCAACGTGGTGTTTGATGTAAGACACTACATTCATGTAATACATGTGGAGAAAAATATGTGTGACAGTTTGGTTGGAACACTCTTAAACATACTTGGGAAGACTAAGGATGGCCTAAATTCGCATATGGACTTGGAGTTGATGGGTATACATCAGGAGTTGCATCCACAATCAAAGGGAAAATGAACATATTTGCCCCCAGCATGTCATACATTGTCCAGAAAAGAAAAGCAAAGTCTGTGTGAATCGTTACGTAGTGTGAAAGTTTCATCTGGTTATGGTTCAAACATCAACACTTGTGTTTCCATGAAAGATTTGAAGTTAGTTGGGTTGAAGTCTTACGATTGTCATATATTGATACAACAATTTCTGCCTATCTCCATTCATGACATTCTTCTTTAAAATATGAGAAATGTCATAACAAGACTATGTTTGTTTTTCAATGCCATATGTTGCAAAGTAATCATCCCTGGTGAATTGGATGTGTTGGAACAAGAAGTATCACTTATACTATGTTAGCTTGAAATGCATTTCCTGCCTTTTTTTTGACATAATGGTTCACTTAATCATCCATTTGGTGCGAGAGGTCCATTTGTGTGGTCCAGTATTCTTACGGTGGATGTATCCCGTTGAGCGATATATGAAGATCTTGAAAGGGTATATGAAGAATCAACGTCGTCCCGAAGCTTCGATTATGGAAAGATATATTGCAGAGGAAGCAATTGAGTTTAGCACTGATTACATGTCACATGCTACAAGAATTGGTATTCCAAAGACTCGTCATGCCATCCAAGTTCACTACCGGTTTACATTACACGGAGTGACTTGTGTGAGATTATGATGGGGTCGACGATGCTGAACATCTCCATCATTCAGCTGTAGGAGCTGTAAGTATATCATTTTATGTCCAATTATTTCATTATACAAGTTATTTGTCGCTAACCATGTCTTAACTTGTTTAGGTTTCTGCATAAAATCTTTGTGGACTTGGGTTTCGATGGAACTTATGGTTTCTTAGAGCCCTCTTTCATATAGAGGAAAGGAAACAGCAAAGAGGACACCCAGGCATACATCCAGAATTGGATGTTTGAGTCTAGGAAGGGTGTATACCTAGCCCTGTATCATAAAGGGTAAGATTCTATTCCATAATTATTATCTATTAATTTTTGCATTTTGAAGTCTCAGTTATCACTGGTAACTGCAGTGCTCATTTGACGCTTGTGGTGACCTGTCCCCGGGCTTATGTTGCATTATACTTTGATTCTATGCATGGGACTGTTCCACAAGACCTGAAAACAATAGTAAATACGTAAGTTAATCCCTAAAAAATAAGTACAAATTCGATTACATCATCTTTGGTCTTATACGATTCTAACTTATCTTGTGTTTTATTTTGACGTAGGGCGGTGGTTGGATACAGTCGACTGCATGGAAGTAAGTCCACCGGAAGAAAACTTGTGTGGGTGCACCCAAAAGTAAGTCAATTGAATTCATTCAAATCTTTATTATATTTTTAAAACTTGAATTCACTTATTCTATATTTTATGTCCATTGTAGTCTTATAGGCAGGAGGGTAGCTTCGAGTGTGGCTATTACATCATGCACACTATGCTGACCATCGTCCAACAACATTTAGTAGATGGATGGACAGATGTAAGTCTCATCACTTGGACTAGTTTTCTACCAATTTCATCAAATTCATGTAATAAATATAGCTTTTATTCTAATTGTTTTATGCATTGTTTGCAGTACTTTCAGGACCGGTCATACTTCCCTAGGACACTTATAGATAATGTGAGAAAGCAATGGGCCGTATACTTCATTGAAGTCAGGAAAGGACTTAGCTAGATATAGGATTTTTATTCTCTTATATATGTATCTAGTGTAGGATTTAGGGTTTAGATTTTATTAGGTTACATTCATCTGAATTGTATATAGTTTCATTTTTAGGTTGTTATGAATTGATAGCAAATTAATGTTATATACATACCATTCTTTTTATATATTGTTGCTGGATATGCTGAGATATACTGTATATTGTGCTGCTTGTCTGATTGCAGGTTTGGGAAACAATAAAACAAAACCCATATTAAAAAAAAACCTCATTATTTAATCAAGGTTATGGTAACAACCATGATTATAGACCCTATTTATTCACGGTTGTTACCATAAATGTGATTATATATATGCACTTTATGACCACTTGTATTCACGGTTATGCTAGACAACCGTGATTATAGACGCTCTTTATTTACGGTTGCTACCATAACCGTGATTATACATAGTCTATAAATGCAAGTTTTATGACTACTTGTATTCACGGTTATGGTTGACAATCGTGATTAAATAGGTTCTTATTTAATCATGGTTAAAAATAACCGTGATTAGATGTGATTTATAACCACAGTTGTGAACCGTGATTAAAGGACCTTATCTACTACCACGGCTGTAACAACCATGGTTCATTAACCGTGATTAAAGGCCAATTTTAACCGTGATTATATCCACTTTTTCCACTAGTGCTACCAAATTTTGACACCAACTTATATACATCATTTGTGACGTGTGGCCACCAGTTGCACTCAAAAATTCCTGAAAACGAGAGAGTTATGTGCATAAGTGTGTTTCACTCTTTTTGAGGTATTTTTGTGCAACTTAAGGACCTATTCTCAATGGAATTGGCCCATTCCAGTTCCTACAAGTCATAAATTACATATATGGGCTATTGGAACTATCACATGTCCTCAATATCACATAAAACTCAATTTGACCCTAATGATTCCTCAATTATGCATAAGTTTCATATACAACCTTCACAATTTAATCAATTCATCAAACATCATGCACCTCAATGCCATCAATTGGCTAAGAAAGTTCATAATTGATATTCGTTCATCAATATGGCAACAAGATTATCATATTTTTGTTAACATCAACCAATACTAAGGTCACTATAAAAAATTGGCCCTTCAAAACATACAAGGCTCAATTTTCACAAATGACCCCCAAAAGAATACATGCCAATATTCATGAAACAAAATAAACATATACATGTATCCAATGTTTTACAAAAGGGATGCCGGCCAAGGCTCATATTTTCTTTCCATATTTACCTCCATCATTGCTCACCCTCCAAAAGAGTAGGATTTTCATCATACCAACATCAAACTTTAAAATGGCAACTAGGAGGTGAGTAACATATACCAAATGATTCAAAATCATACATTATGATGAAACATTTACATGTGTGCATAACATATATTTCTCAAGAAGCATCATAAGCTTCATTCACCCATCATCACATTCCATTTTAACATCATACGTATCCAAATCATTATATTCATAAGTCACACATCAAAATCATGGCATTATCAATAAAGGTCATTATACACTCAATATTAGTACCACAACCTCCTTCCTCTTTATTTAACGCCACCACGGGCTACCAATTATGCATATTTCCTGCTATATGCAAATGCTCTTATGGCTAATGCATGTGCACAAAGGAATCAATAATAATTGTGGATCCGACTATAGGAAAACAACATTATATCAAGTATGGGTCAAGCATAGGTGTGCTACTATGCCCCTACTGCAGTAGTAAAAGTGTACACTTATATCTTAAATTATGCATGCTTAACATTATATTTTACTGGTACCAAACTGCTATCGTCCATTTGTAGCACTAGTCACCCTATGACTTGCGGATTCAACAACATGGCCTCACTTTCCATAAGTGCTACGGGCCCCTCCCGAACACACATCGAGAGAACCGTGCCCCATCGGGACACCGAGGTCACTTACTCACCATAGAGCCGCCCACCCACTGGGCCTGCCACATAGGGTGCCTCGTCATCAAACTAAGGGCAGCTTCGTGATTCCAATATTCACTAGGGAAACACCACATAATTTTTACCCGTGCACGGGACAGCCCTCCCACTAGGCCCGCCTATCGGAACCCTTAACATTCCATATAGACAGCGAATGATATGCCATGGATGCAATGCAATGCAAATGAAATGTATTCTCACACAATGCATCCTAAATGCCACTCCACCATCGATAATTCATCACCAACACTTAGTGGAACTCTGTGTACTCATCATTCTCAACCATCATCAGCATTCATTAGATTTCATATACATATCTAGTTAGTGGCAATCACAATTCATCAATTCACATATCATGAGATGTTCAATAACATTGCACTCAATACAATCATGGTTCCAAACCATTAACAACAACTCTCATTAATCATGAGTCAATTCAACAACATAATCATCATCCCACAAATATAAGTTACATAACACCATTCACTCTAAATGTATTTCAATCAAGTAATCATCAAATCATTCTTCCAAGCCAATTTAATATAACACAACCATTTACATAGATCACTAATGGATGAAATCAAGCATTTAGAGATGTTACCCCCTCCTACCTCAAGAGAAGTAGAAATCAACATGGTCTGAAGGTCCCGCCTCGTCGATGGGGTTATTTCTTACATTTTACAATATACCACATAATCAATTTCTATTCAAACCACCAAGACTCAAGTCCTTATATTTATTTATTGATGTTTTATACCATTTAAATTCTCAATAATAAATGCACATCTATCCATATTTCATATTTCCCCCAATTTATAAGGGTTAGGGTTTCATTAAAACCCAACAACCAATATCAATGTTCATCTTCTTCCATCATAATAACTACCATTTTTATGCACCACATTGTGCCCTTATAAAACTCATACTAAATGCATCCCAATCTTAGGTTTCCCATCATAAATGCCTTCCATTAATAACCTATATACATAATGCTCAATCAAACATCAAAAGCCCAAAACCTAGGGTTCATGCTCTTAAGAAATAAGAAAGAGCTTACCTCAAGAAGAGAAATAAGAGGGTTTCCAAGAGAGGGAGAGAGCCATACGAAATTGAGGGAGAAGAAGGAGAAGAGACCTCTAAGCTTCAAGTTCTTCCTTCTTGCCAATGGAAAGTGGAAATGGAGGAGGAAGGTGCACATACCACTTAGGGCTTTTGAAAGGGAGAAGATGGAGAGAAGAAATGAGGAAGAAGAAGAAAAGAGAGTGTTTGCCAAGGGAGAGTGAAATCCAACGTCAAAGTGAAGAGAAGGGAGAAGGTTTTGTGTTTAATTTTATTGCTATCATTAAACTCTACCATTTTATAACATACAAAAACTCCATTCGGGCTTAATACTTTATCTAAAAAGTATTCCGAATACACATTCAGATTCCCAATAATATCCTTGACATCCTTGACCAACGGTACCTCAATCGGAGATACTGGGTCCGACACCCATATTTTAATCGGGTATAATTTCAACGTATAAAGCCTCAATAATTTATGAATAACCCCCTAAAATCTTAATTTAATTATTTTCAACATTTTTGGTATATTAATTAATCCACGGGAAATTATTTAATATTTATTCACAATATTTAATCATTTATATAAAATTAGGGATGTTACAATCCACCCCACCTTAAAAAGAAATTTTGTCCCCGAAATTTACTAACCTGATTCGAATATCTCAGGTTGTTGCTTTCGCATATCATCCTCACGCTCCCACGTGGTGGTAACCACATCTCCGTACCTCCAGGATACCTTCACCAAAGGAATCAACTTGTTCCCTAATTTCTTGACAAAATGCTCCACAATAGTAGAAGAAACAAAAGGAATAGATAAATTCTCCTTGATTTCAACATCATCAAGGGCTACCACATACGTAGGATCATAGACATACTTCCTCAGCTATGAGACATGAAAGACATTGTGAAAATTTGATAACTGCGGAGGGAGAGCAATCCAATATGCTAACTCGCCAATCCTTTTGAGGATTTCAAATGGTCCAATGAACTTCAGACTTAATTTCTTGCTCTTCCGAATGCCCTTATCTCGTCATACTCTCAAAAACACATGATCGCCAACTTGAAACTCAAGTGGCTTCTGTCGCTTATCATAATAGCTCTTCTGACGGTCTTGGGCAATTCTCATCTTTTCTTGTATCATCTTGATTTGTTCATTTGCCTCCGTAATCAACTTCGGCCCTAAAGTTAAGTTTTCACCAGTTTTAAGCCAACACAACGGAGTTCTACATTTCCGACCATACAAAGCTTCATAGGGAGCCATACCAGTAGTACTATGATAACTATTATTGTACGTGAACTCAATCAATGGCAGGAATCTCTCCCAACAACCTCTAGGCTCAAATACACAAGCCCACAACAAATCTTCAAGGCTTTGAATTGTTCGCTCGGATTGTCCATCCGTTTGCGGATGATATGCTGAACTAAGCTTGAGCTTAGAACCCAGTTCTCTATGCAAGCTTCCCCAAAATCGGGAAGTGAACCATAGGTCACGATCTGACACAATACTTGAAGACACACCATGTAGCCTAACAATCTCCTTAATATACATACAATTGTGCTAACATCTCTAAAGGACTCTTCATGTTCATGGGCAAGAAGTGAGCACACTTCATCAATCTATCAACAATCACCCATATTGCATCATTTCCAACACGTGTCCTGGGCAATCCAAAAACAAAGTCCATAGTAATGTCGTCCCACTTCCAAATAGGGATATCAAGAGATCTCAAATAACCAGATGGTTTCTGATGCTCAACCTTAGCCTTTTAACAAATAAGGCAAGATGCTACAAAATTTGCCATATCACGCTTCATATCCGGCCACCAGAAACTTTTCTTCAAATCTCGATACATTTTTGTGGAACCAGGATGAATGCTCAACACACTCTTGTGGGCTTCTTCAAGTACCAGCCTTCTTAAATCACCACCAGATGGAACAAAAATTCAGCCCTTCACATGCCAAATACCATCAAGACCTTCCGTTAAAAATGAATTCTTCCGATTAGCTTGAGCTTCTTTCATCTCAATCAAATACTCATCATTCGGTTGTTGCAATTTCACGGTTTCAAGGAACACATTAGCAACTGTCAACATCTCAAGAGACATCTTCTTTGGGGTATATATTTCTACACCCATGTAACATCCTAAATTTTAAAATAGAGAATTAATTAAAGAAATAAATATTGAATAATTGAGTACGAATTATTAAAGTCCCAAAATATTAGAAGTAATTAAATTAAGATTTTCGGGGACTATTAGTAATTTATTGGAACCAAATAATCAGAAAACTGACCCGATTAAAATATGGGTGTTGGACCAAGTATCTCTGATTGAGATGCCGTTGGTCAGGGCTGTAAATAATATCATTGGGAATCTGAATATGTATTCAGAATAATTTTTAGAATAAGTATTAAGCCCAAACAGAGATCCTGTTTATGGTAAAACGGTAAACTTTAAATGAATGAGGTTAAAATTAAAATAAAAACCTCTCCATTTCATTCTTGTTTTCTCGTGACCTTCTCTCCCTGGGCAAAGTCATACTTCACTATTCTTCCCTTCTAAACTATCTCATTATCTTCATCTTCTTCCTCTCCAAAAATCTAGACTAAGTGGTGCCCCTTTTCTCTCCTCAAATCCATTCACCATTGGAGCAAGAAGAAGATCATAGTGGCTTGAAGTTTCTCCTCTTCTTCCTTTATTTTTGTGCTCAACCCTCTTTGTAACACCCCAAATTTTAGAAAAATATAAACTTAAATTAAGAAAATAAATATTACATAATAAAATGTGGACTAACTAATATCCCAAATGCTAGAAATAATTTAATTAAGATTTCCGAAGACTGTTAGTGAGTTATTGTGACCGGATAAGTTGAAAACTGACCCAGATAAAGCATGGGTGTTGGAACAAGGATCTCCAATTGAGACGTCGTTGGTCAGGGCTGTAGATAATGTTATTGGGAATCTGAATATGTAATCGGAATAATTTTTAGAATAAGTATTGAGCCCGAACGGTGAGCCTGTTTATTTAAAAACGAAAGAGTTTAAGTGAAAGAGGAAAAATAAAAATAAAACCTCACCATTTCCACTCTCATTCTTGTGACACTCCCTTCTTATCTTATGCTAAACACATTCCTTTTTCCTCCTCATTATTTCTCTTCATCTTCTCCTAAAACCCAAAGCTAAAAGAAGATACAACTCCCTCCTCCATTGTCATTTCTTTAAGAGGCCTAAGGAAAGCTTGGAGTTTGAAGTCTCTCCTCCTTGCTTTCTCTTATTTTCGTGTGGCCCTTCTCCTCTCTTACAAACCCACTCTTCTCTTCTCTTGAGGTAAGATTATTACCATTTTTCCATGTATATGAACATATAGTTGTAACTTTGGTGTTAAGAAAACATTAAATGCATGTGGGTTGTTGAGGGAAGCTCCAAAAGTGGGAACCCTAAGATGGGTTGACATAAGTGTAAGCTTTATGAATAATTAATGAGGTAGTTATAATCATGATGGGGAGAAGATGGAAGTTAATAAGTATTTATGAAGGTTGGTGGGTTTGGTGGAAACCCTCACTTTGGATTTTGGGGGAAATGTATAATGTAGAAGGGTTTAGCATTTATTGAAGAGAAAAGTGTTATAAATGAAGAGGTATTGACATTAAAAGATGATTAGAGATGGTGGTTAGAAAATATAAATAAAAACCCACTTGGAATGAGTTAAATATAAGTGTGGTAAGTGGGGTGACCTAATTAATTAGGTTGTTACTTTGATAATAATGAATGGTGAGCTAAGGGAAGGAATTCCCGAAGCCTAAATGGGTAAATAAAGAAAATCCATGAATAGCTTCCACATGATGAAAATCATGTGTACATAGATGTGTATATGAATATTGAAATGGCCTTTGAATGAATAATTGATGTGGTCCTATAATGATTGGTGTAGGACTTGATAACGCGGGTGAAGCGGGAACATCGAACCTGGAAATCTACTTCTCTTGAGGTAGGAGAAGGGGTGTATTTTCTAAATGTATGAGAATATGTATGATGATAATGTATATGATTATGTGACGTGGCATAATTACTTGAATGAATATGGTATCATATGGTTGTAATGTGAAATTAGATTTGGTGCTTAAAATAACTGATTGTGGATTGAAGCCTTAATGAGGCTATGAGTAGTATAATATATGATGAATGTTTGAAATCCTTGGCTAGGATGATTCCTGTATATGATGATTGGAACATATATGTTTAATTATGTGGAATAAACCTTGTGATTAACTATGAGTTGTACCATAGATGAGAGGGTGAGAAAATCCTCATGAGATGGAGGTATGCATGAGCATCTATGCATATATATATATATATATACAGCATGGCACACATAAGTGCATTTGTAAAATAAATAACCTTGCGGGGTTCCACGAAGGGTGTATCCCTAAGTGATAAGCATATTATTATACTTGTGAACTGAATCACCTTGCGGGGTGCCACAAAGGGTGTATTCCGGAGTGATGAAACCATTATGGTATTTGTTGTTGAATGAATCACCTTGCGGGGTGCCACGAAGGGTGTATCCCGGAGTGATGATGATGTTATGATGATGATGAATATATAACCTTACGGGGTTCCATGAAGGGAGTGGCCGCCGTGATGACGATAGGAAATTGTAATAAATGACCTTGCGGGGTCCCATGAAGGGAGTACCCCTTGCGAGGTGGGAAACCGACGTGATGATATTTAATTTAAGTGGTTGAGATCACTATTGGATTAAAAATCGGATCCGTGCATATGCATCCTGAACACTGGCATGTGCATTAGCCATAGGAGCATGGCATAGAGTGATATCCTGTTGAGGAGATTATGTAGAGAGTAGATGGAACTCCCTTTTTATACCAATTGTAAATGAGTTATAGATTGATGTGTTCTTATGAATCTAAATGGATATATATGATCAATGAATTTGATGAATGATTGATTTGGTGTTGAATGAATTTTTCTTAAGGAGGAGTGTTTATATTGCATTCACGTATATATTATCACAATTGTAGATTTTCATCATTGAGAAAGTATACTCACTCCCCATGTGGTATATCTTTTTAGCTCTTGTGTTGTAGGGCTGCACATGGAGCTATTGTGTGGAGAAGAGGTGTGAAGGAAGCCTATTTTGTGTAAAGAATGCCTTGGCCGGCAATTGTTTTGAGTTTGTGGCTTTACGTAGGCTTTTGTAATGTATGTAGATATAATGAACATTTGGTAAAGCCATGATTTGGTATAGATGATAAATATGGGATGATGATTTTGGGAGGTCATGTAGGAAAATAGGACCCTTGTATTGTATGGCTCATTTTCATTGGTGACCTTGACAATGGTTGGATAATGGGAACATGTGTAATGTAGATAGAATTGGTTAATGCATGGGGGTTGATCTAGATTTTGTGTTTTATAGAGCATCCATTATGACAAGCTTGAATATGTTGAAATTCAAATGATTTTCATGCATGATTAGGGAACCTAATGGGTGAAAATGAGTTTTATGGACTATGAATGGTAGATAATGATTCCAATAGCTCAAACGTATGATTTGTGACTTGTGTAAGTTGGAATGGGATGATTATACCAAGAATGGACCCCTATGTTGCCTCTAAATGCCTTGAAATGAGCCAAATGCGTTTATGCGCATAAATTCCTCGTTTCTAGGAATTTTTGAGTGCGGCCGGTGGCCACACGTCATAAATAGTGTGTTATAAATGGTGTCAAAATTTGGTAGCATTCTAATATCATTTGCATAGGTTTAGGTATGTGAGAAGTTCATTTCTCTTATAAAATCTACATAATTTCTGCATAAAGGCAGGGTGTAATCGATTAGCTCCACTGACCTAATCGATTATAGGGCCTCTATTTTTAAGGTAATTGATTACACTGAGTGCTGTAATCGATTATGAACTAACCGAAGTCCTGTAATCGATTAGAATAGTCCCTGTAATCGAATAGGTAGGATACCTGATGCACTACATAAATTCCAGGAGCTCTGTAATCGATTACTCCCAACTCTCTAATCGATTAGCATAGATTTCAGGAACTTGGTAATCGATTAGGATTAACATTATAATCGATTACGGACCCAACAGGAACAATGTAATCAATTATTCTGAATGTTGTAATCGATTAGGTATAACACCTGATTCATTGTGCCCTTTCCAGGAACTCTGTAATCGATTATCCCTTGTCCTGTAATCGATTATGGAATGGTAATCGATTAATTCGTGCCCCGTAATCGATTAGGGCCTTCGATTTATACATGGATTAATCGACTATATGAATCGCGATCATAATGGTACTACATGAATATATCTTGCGTACTCTGATACCTTCTCATATCTTCATATATGAGATAGGTTGCATAGATCTAGGGCATTGATCAAAGCTCTCCATCTTATTTCTTCGTGGAATTAATTCTTGCAAATCGCGAAAAATTTACCCCTATTTTTGGGGTGTCACACTCTTCCCTTGGTATCGACTCTCATTTCTTGGTAGAGGTAAGTTCCTCATCTTTTATTGTGCTTGGACTCTAGGATATGGGTTATGGAGGTTTGGGAGAGCATTTAATGTAT
The DNA here is from genome assembly GCA_037962975.1 of Clitoria ternatea. NCBI lineage: Eukaryota > Viridiplantae > Streptophyta > Magnoliopsida > Fabales > Fabaceae > Clitoria > Clitoria ternatea. The sequence continues at coordinate 189,364,562 of CM075669.1, forward strand.
GTGGGTACTGAATAGAAGCTTTAAATGAGAAAAACACTAAGGTGGGGTGAAATAAATGTGGACATTTATGAGCAATAAATAGGGTACATGAAAATGGCATGAGAGGATGATGAATAATGATGTACATTTATGATGTTTGTTGGATTTTTAATAAAACCCTAACCTATAAATTTGGGGGAAAAATGTAATGTGAATGGGGTTGGCATTTATTGAAGGAAGAGGTATTACTAATGATGAGGCATTGCCATAAATGATGATTGGTGATGGTGGTTGGAAGCCATAAATGAAAAACCCACTTAAGGAGTTAGGTGTGAAAATGGCATATGTGGGTAACTTGACTACTTAAGTTGTAGCTTTTGATAATAATGGATTTTGATTAAAGGGAAGGAATTCCTGAAGCCTAATTAGGAAAATGAATGAAGTTTATAAATGAATTGCCACATGATGAAGAGTCATGCATATGTAAGAGTATATATTAAGAATGATGCTTGAATGGATGATTAATGTGGTCCTACAATTGATTAATGTAGGATTTGACAATACTTGTGAGGTGGGATCGTCAAACCCAGAGGTCTACTTCTCTTGAGGTAGGAGGGGGTGTATTTTCTAAATGTATGATGCCTTGTATGTTGATAATGTATGTATTGATGCCAAGTTGCATGTTTTCCTTGAATGGATGTAGTGTCTTAGGTATGGTTTGATGAATATTTGAAATCTTTGACTAGGATTACTTTTGAGCATTATGAATGATATGTTTTGGAAGAATGATATGTATAATGGATTACGTGTTACTAACATTATGATTGAGTATGAGCTATACCCTAGATGAGAGGGTAAGAAAATGTTAGGGAATCCCTAAGCATGAGCAGCGGAAAAATAAAAGGGATTCCATAGGATTTGCAAGGTTCCATGTTTCAAAGCACAAAACAATTTTGAAATTATTTTAGGTTACCTCTTGAAGAACTCCGAAGCAGTCGTAGCCTCGTCCTTTAGGAGTCCACACGAGCACTCCCACCAGAATCGCAACACCTGCCAACTGCTAGTTTGACGGCGTGTAGCTCTTGCAACTTTTATGAATTTGTGTCTCACTTGAGTGAACGGCCTATGAGCATCTTATGCTCTATTTATAGGCTTAGGTTTGACCTAATTTGTTCTCTCTAAAAGTGGGCTCCTTACTCATTCCAAATGAGTTAGGCCCAATAGCTTTATTTTAGTCCAACTAAAATAAAACAACATTTTCTGATGGGCTTACTCTATGTGTGTGACCCTATAGGTAAAATACCCGGTCATATTAATAATAAACTATTTTATTATTAATATAAAATAAGAGCGGCATCTAGCAATGCATCATTATGTCCGAATATTATCAACATAACCTATAAGTGATAATTATTTAATACGTTTATTCCTTTTGTCACGATATCCTAATTGGGCCCAAGGCATGGTCGCGTCATCCTTGTACGGCCCAATTTATTTTACTTGATACCGGAGTAGACTGGATCCGAATAAATATCTAATATTTATTTTTTCTAGCATGGCCATGCGTTTTCTTAGTCTTACTCCATCAAGTGGCCTATGGATATCACTCCTGTCACATAGGAGAGACAAATCCCATCTACATCACTCACATCCCTCTGCATAATTTGTTCATTGCCTAATCACAACCTTTATAGTCCTCTTATTATAGAAGAAGTTTAATTGTATTAAAACAATAAACTCCTCATGTAGGAATCGTAGTGACTTCAGGTCGAAGGACTACATATACCATTATCACATTGAGAATTGTTTATGACAATCATGTAACGATCCATGCAACGTTCTCATGGTGGGTCTGTCCAGTACATCATTACTCTTAATGTGTACCCGTGTGAAGACTCGATATCATCTATATCTATGATCTGTGAGATCAGGTCATCAGTACACTCACACACTAGTCTCAGTGTATTTACATGTCCCCATGTAAATACTTAACTAGGGACATTTTAGGAATAATTTTTATATGACCTATTACTCCAAGGATAAATATGTTTTAAAACAATTTTAAACTGAAATATTTATTCTATTGATAAGTAGAAAAAAGATACAAATGAAAAAGCATAAAAGCTCATAGTGCATACACCAACAATCTCCCACTTGCACTAGAGCCAATCAGACATTTGCCTAATGCCTAATGATCTAGTGTGCCCCTCATGTTTTTGTTGTGTAAGAGGTTTTGTGAGTGGGTCAGCAATATTCTCATCAGTATGCACCTTACATATCTTTACATCTCCTCGGTCAAGGATCTCTCGAATGAGATGAAATCGCCTAAGTATATGCTTGGATCGTTGATGTGATCTAGGTTCCTTAGCTTGTGCGATTGCTCCACTATTGTCACAGTAAAGACTTATAGGGTCCACAATGCTAGGAACAATCCCAAGTTCTGTTATGAACTTCTTGATCCATACTGCCTCTTTTGCAGCATTTGAGGCAGCAATATACTCAGACTCTGTAGTAGAATCAGCAACTGTCTCTTGCTTTGAACTCTTCTAGCTTACAGCGCCACCATTTAGACAAAACACGTACCCAGCTTGCGATCTTGAGTCATCCTTATCAGTTTGGAAGCTAGAATCAGTGTAACCTTTTACAATGAGCTCTTCTTCCCCTCCATATATCAAGAATGAATCCTTAGTTTTTCTTAAGTACTTCAGGATATTCTTGACAGCAGTCTAGTGACTTTCACCGGGATCAGACTGGTATCTGCTCGTCATGCTTAAAGCGTACGAGACATCTGGTCGGGTACATATCATGGCATACATGATTGATCCAATAGCAGATGCATATGGAATCTTATTCATCCGTTCTCTTTCTTCTTTAGTGGAAGGAGATTGAGCTTTTGATAGGCAAAGTTCCTTTCTTGGAATCTTGCATGTTAAACCTTTTTAACACTTTGTCTATCTATGTATTCTGACTTAGGCCAAGAAGTTTTCTTGATCTATCTCTATAGATCTTAATTCCCAACACGTAGGTTGCTTCACCTAAGTCTTTCATAGAAAAACAGCTTCCCAACCAACTTTTCACAGACTGAAGAGTAGGAACGTCATTTCCAATAAGTAGTATGTCATCAACATACAGGACCAGAAAAACAATTGTGCAGTCACTAACCTTCTTGTAGACACAAAGTTCATCCTCATTTTTAGTAAAGCCAAATTGTTTAACAGCTTCATCAAAACGAAGATTCCAGCTTCTGGAAGCTTGCTTAAGTCCATATATAGAACGTTGTAGCTTGCACACCTTCCTGGATGCTTCAGGCTTAACAAAGCCTTCAGGTTGTGTCATGTACACTTCCTCAAGAAGATTTCCATTAAGGAAAGCAGTCTTGACATCCATTTGCCATATCTCATAATCATGGTATGCAGCAATAGCAAGCAGAATCCGAACAGACTTTAGCATAGCAACTGGGGAAAAAGTTTCATCATAGTCTATACCATGTATTTGCTTGAAACCTTTAGCCACCAACCTTGCTTTAAAGGTACTTATATTACCATCCATGTCAGTTTTCTTTTTGAAAACCCACTTGCATCCTATAGGTTTTACCCCTTCAGGTGCATCAACCAAGTTCCAAACTTGATTAGTGTACATGGAGTCCATTTCAGATTCCATGGCTTCTAGCCATTTCTCAGATTCTGAACTTGCAATGGCCTCTTCATAAGATGTTGGCTCATTTTGATCCATTAGGAATACATCTCCTTCCTGAGTTACAAGAAATCCATATCTTTCAGGTTGTTGACGTATTCTACCTGATCTACGCAAGTCTTGTGCTACTAGAGCTGGTGTTATCACAACATTTTGTGGGTCCTGCTCCACTTCCACCATTGGCTCTTCAATGCCTTGTGAGTCTTGAATTTCTTCAAGTTCTACTTTCCTCCCACTGATTCTTGTAGAGATGAATTCCCTTTCTAAGAATACAGCATTCCGAGCAACAAACACTTTGCCCTCAGTAGGATTGTAAAAATAATAACCCTTAGTTTCTTTTGGGTATCCCACAAAAAGACATTTATCTGACTTGGGCCCAAGTTTATCAGAACTTTGGCGTTTAACATAAGCTTCATAGCCCCAAATCTTAAGAAAAGACATACTAGGTCGTTTCCCAGTCCATATCTCATATGGTGTCTTTATGACAACCTTTGATGGAACACGGTTAAGTGTGAAAGTTGCTGTCAACAAAGCATGTCCCCAGAATGAGTTAGGGAGGTCAGTTTGACTCATCATTGATCGAACCATGTCCAACAAGGTTCTATTTCTCCGCTCAGAAACCCCATTCCATTCTGGTGTTCTAGGGGGAGTAAGTTGAGATATAATCCCACACTCTTTAAGATATTCATCAAACTCTAGGCTCAAATATTCACCACCTCGATCGGATCGAAGTGCTTTAATTGTCTTGCCAAGTTGGTTCTCTACTTCATGTTTAAACTCCTTGAACTTTTCAAAGGATTCTGATTTATGTTTCATGAGAAACACAAATCCATATCTACTGAAATCATCAGTAAAAGTGATGAAGTAACTAAAACCTCCCCTAGCCATTGTCCCTATGGGCCCACATACATCACTATGTATCAAGCCAAGAAGATCACTCGCCCTTTCACCTTTTCCGGTAAAAGGGGTCTTGGTCATCTTCCGTAATAAACAAGATTCACATGTATCTATTGATTCAAAATCAAAAGATTCTAAATATCCATCTTGATGGAGTTTAGAAATGCGTTTCTCATTTATATGTCCTAGGCGACAATGCCAAAGATAAGTTGGGTTTAAATCATTTGTTTTAACCCTTTTAGTATTAATGTTATAGATAGGGGTTTCGAGATCTAGAACATAAAGTCCATTACTCAAATTTGCACAACAATAAAACATGTCTTTTAAATAAACAGAACAACTATTGTTCTTTATTGTAAAGGAAAACCCTTTCTTATCAAGACAAGAAACAGAAATAATGTTTCTCCTTATTGCCGGAACAAAATAACAATTGTCCAATTCAAGGACTAACCCTGAGGGCAAGGATAAAAAATAAGTCCCTACAGCTAATGCAGCAACTCTTGCTCCATTTCCAACGCGTAGGTCTACCTCGCCCTTCATCAACTGCCTACTCCTTCTTAGATCCTGCACATTAAGACAAATGTGAGATCCACATCCAGTATCTAATACCCATGATGTTGAAGTTGACATGTTAATTTCTATAACAAAAATACCTGAAGTGGAAGTCTCACTTCCCTTCTTCTTAAGCTCTTCTAGGTACTTTGGACAGTTTCTCTTCCAGTGTCCCTTTTGTCCACAATAGTGACATTTACCTTCCTTAGCCACCCCGCCCACAGGTTTTAAGGCTGATGTACTTGGCTTATCCTTGCCTTTCCAAACCTTCTTGCCATTTCCTACAATAGCCTTTTCTTTGCCTTTATACATGCCCTTTCCTTTACCTTTGCCAGAATTGACCATCATTATGGCCTTGCCCTTTCCTTTAGAAATATTGGGCTCAGCAGTCCTCAACATATTGAGTAGCTCTGGCAATGTTTTGTCCAATGCATTCATGTTGTAATTCATGATGACTGGCTTAAAACTGTCAGGTAATGATTTCAAAATGAGATCGGTAGCCAACTTCTGAGGGAAGGGGAATCCTAGCCTAGCTAGATTCTCCAAGTACCCAATCATTTTGAGCACATGAGGTCCTACAGAACCTCCCTCTTCAAGTCTGCAGCTAAATAGGGCTGAAGAAACTTCATATCTTTCTTGGTCAGCTTGACCTTGATATAGTTTCCTTAGGTTTTCGATCATATCGAAAGCCTCCATATGCTCATGTTGCTTCTGAAGCTTAGGAGACATGGTTGCCAGCATAAGGCATTGGACATCTAAAGCGTCATCCTGATGCTTCTTGTAAGCATCCTTGTCAGCTTTAGAGGCATTGTTCGCGGGTGGTTCCGGAATCGGACCTTCCAGGACATACTGCTTTTTCTCTTGTTTGAGGACAATCCTCAAATTTCTATACCAGTCAAGGAAGTTAGAACCAGACAATTTTTCTTTGTCTAGGATTGATCGCAACGAAAGGTTTGAAGGTGTGTTTGATGTCATGGTTATCTAAAACAGAAAATATGTAGTAAGTATCATTTTCAAAACATATTTAAATTATGGTCATTTAAATTAAATATGTCTCCCACTATTTCGATTCAAAACAAAAATACCCTCCACGAATCAGAAAATCCCGTTAGAAGATTTTCTAGTGGGCTAAGATCCATATTTTGCCAAGCGTTAAGTCAGCTTTGGCTGATCACCTAATACTTGGTTATTTAGGTAGGAAACTTTTTCCAATTGTATCTTTATACAACTCTTAGTCATTGGGTTAAGTAACCATTACTAATTATTCATCTTATGAATATTTAGCCCAATGTTTACGCCTCTAAGTTATATTCAATCCAATTGAAAACTTAGTTAAGTTAAAGCCCAATAAAACAGTTTGGATATTACCATTATCCCATCGCGTCTTACTAATATAAATAATAGTGCCCTGCTTTGGCAGACCCACTATTTATTGACATTAGTGTTGACGAGTGTACTTATTGGAAGGCGTTTATAACTTAATATTATTTTGAGGGATTTTTAATTTATTTTAAAATTACCGTCTTTGTTAAACGCTTTAACGTAATAAAATTATCCCCAAAACATGCAAACGAAATTGTGAGATGGTTATGGTCTTCCTAGAAGAAAATAAATAAAAATAAATAAATAAATAAACCTAGAGGAACTATATAGCCAAGGCTTCATGAAGTCCTACTTCTTGAACCCACCATCCTCTTGGAGTCACCACTCCTTGGTTCCTTTCAAAGACAAAAGTGCTTAGAGTCACCACTCTAGTTTTCTTCTAGATCTCTACTTTGTTGCCTCGATCAAGATTACAAGATTTTTAAAGAAACTCGCTTTACATACGAGTGAAGGGTTGAGAAAAGAAATACAACAGAATGAAGAGAGGCACAGCATGCAGGCTGTATTTAAATAAAATAACTAAGACCATAACCATTCACCATGCAACGTGTTAATTAATTAATTATAACCCATTTGAAATAATTTAAAAAAAAATAAATTTTTAAACGGGCCATTAAACACGTGGGTCGGTAATAAGGCGCTACGCAGAGAATGTACGGGGGTCCCGCTACCCGAAATTTTAGTACTGTAGTCAGGTTGGTTCCCAGGAAAGAGAGGTGGGTCCGGTGTGACCGCTTAAGTACCAAATCTTTCCTAGCCAGAACGTCCCACTGACCATTAACACCTCTAAAATTTCGGCTAGGGTTTCAACCACTTTGAAACCCTAATTCCTTATTGCGAACACTTCACAACGCAGCCGTCAAGGCACATGGAGGCAGCGCCGTCTTGGGTTTCAAAACCTAGAATTCAATTTGCGCTAATGCCAACATGCAATGCCTTTCATGACGGCCGTCTAGGTTTCAACTCTTGAACCCTAGATTAAGGAACGGTCATGGTTTAACACTTAAACCTTATCACTTAACGCCCCATAACATGAACCATTCATGTTCGAAGATCAACTCAATTGATTCAAAGTTTGTACGATGACTATCATATGAGTAAAACACATATCAAAATTGCATAAACTCATACTTCATACAAATTTAAACGGCAACAACATACATACTAAAATTAAGAAACTTTATAACATGCATCATATACAATTTATAAAGAATAACTCAAAATTATATGTATCATGCCAAAACAGAGGTCATACCATATACATGATTAATCATTATAATAATATGCATCATATGCGATAACTCAAAATAGCAACATAATCATGCATGTTCATTTTCAAATCCTAGTTTCACAAAACATTTTCGCAAAACAAAATTGCAAAGCTTTAAACAACGAAACGATTTCGCAAATCATATTTTCCAAAAGCTCTTGCAAACGAAAACATATCATCATAAAATATAAACAAATGCCCAAAACACGGTTTTGCAACCTAGGCTCTGATACCACTGTTAGGGAATCCCTAAGCATGAGCAGTGGAAAAATAAAAGGGATTCCTTAGGATTTGCAAGGTTCCGTGTTTCAAAGCACAAAACAATTTCGAAATTATTTTAGGTTACCTCTTGAAGAACTCCGAAGCAATCGTAGCCTCATCCTTTAGGAGTCCACACGAGCACTCCCACCAGAATCGCAACACCTGCCAACTGCTAGTTTGACGGCGTGTAGCTCTTGCAACTTTTGCGAATTTGTGTCTCACTTGAGTGAACGGCCTATGAGCATCTTATGCTCTATTTATAGGCTTAGGTTTGACCTAATTTGTTCTCTCTAAAAGTGGGCTCCTTACTCATTCCAAATGAGTTAGGCCCAATAGCTTTATTTTAGTCCAACTAAAATAAAACAACATTTTCTGATGGGCTTACTCTATGTGTGTGACCCTATAGGTAAAATACCCGGTCATATTAATAATAAACTATTTTATTATTAATATAAAATAAGAGCGGCATCTAGCAATGCATCATTATGTCCGAATATTATCAACATAACCTATAAGTGATAATTATTTAATACGTTTATTCCTTTTGTCACGATATCCTAATTGGGCCCAAGGCATGGTCGCGTCATCCGTGTACGGCCCAATTTATTTTACTTGATACCGGAGTAGACTGGATCCGAATAAATATCTAATATTTATTCTTTCTAGCATGGCCATGCGTTTTCTTAGTCTTACTCCATCAAGTGGCCTATGGATATCACTCCTGTCACATAGGAGAGACAAATCCCATCTACATCACTCACATCCCTCTGCATAATTTGTTCATTGCCTAATCACAACCTTTATAGTCCTCTTGTTACAGAAGACGTTTAATTGTATTAAAACAATAAACTCCTCATGTAGGAATCGTAGTGACTTCAGGTCGAAGGACTACATATACCATTATCACATTGAGAATCGTTTATGACAATCATGTAACGATCCATGCAACGTTCTCATGGTGGGTCTGTCCAGTACATCATTACTCTTAATGTGTACCCGTGTGAAGACTCGATATCATCTATATCTATGATTTGTGAGATCAGGTCATCAGTACACTCATACACTAGTCTCAGTGTATTTACATGTCCCCATGTAAATACTTAACTAGGGACATTTTAGGAATAATTTTTATATGACCTATTACTCCAAGGATAAATATGTTTTAAAACAATTTTAAACTGAAATATTTATTCTATTGATAAGTAGAAAAAAGATACAAATGAAAAAGCATAAAAGCTCATAGTGCATACACCAACAGAAAATCCTTATGAGATTGAGGTATGCATGGGCATTAATGCATATATATATAGCATGGCATGCATAAGCACATTTGTAATGTGAATAACCTTGCGGGGCTCCACGAAGGGACTACTTGACGTGGTAATGTTGAAATATTATGATATGAATAACCTTGCGGGGTTTCACGAAGGGAGTACCCGACGTGATGATGTTATGATAATTGATGAATGAATAACCTTGCGGGGTTCCACAAAGGGAGTACCCAACGTGATGATAATATGAAATTGTAATGAATGAATTTACGGGGTCCCATGAAGGGAGTACTCCTTGCGAGGTGGGAAACCGATGTGATGATAATTAATGTAAGTGGTTGTGATCACTATTGGAATGAAATTGGATCTGTGCATATGCATCTTTAAACACCAGCATGTGCATTAGCCATAGAAGCATGGCATTGGGTGATACCCCAATGAGGAAGTTATGTAAAGTGTATGTGTAACCTTATTGATCACTAACAATATTTGTGTCTATTGGTTTGGTGTGACTCAAAGAAATTGTATGGATATGAGTGTTCTACACATTGGATGATTGAATGATTTTAGTGTCACTTTAACTCCTTTTAGGGAGAAGATGTTAACTTGCATTCATATGTATATTATCACTAATTGTTAGATTTTTCATCATTGAGAAAAGATACTCACTCTCCATGTGGTCCATCTTTTTAGCTCTTGTGTTGTAGGGCTTGCCCATGGAGCTCATGTGTGGAGGAATGGTGTGAAAGAAGTCTTTTTGGGTAAAGAATGCCTTGGCTGGCAAACGTTTTGATTTTATGGCTTTTATGTGGACTTTGGTAATGTATATAGATATCATGAATATTTTGTATAGCCATGAATTGATGTGGACAACTTGTATGGATGGTGAATAGATAGTGATGATTTTGGAGGTCATGTTGGAAAATGAGACTTTTCGGGTGTATGGCTCATTTTCGTTCATGACCTAACCTTTGTATGAATGATGAATATGGTATGATTGATCTGTAATTTGATAAATGAATGAATGGTTTAGAGGGTCTAAATTTGGTAAAGTTCCCAAGTTGATAGACCTAGTTTGGATATAATTTATGAATTTGAATTAAGATCATAGAGTATGATCCATTGGGATATGTTTCGAATACTTAAAATGATGTATGATGCAGTGAGAATTGGGGAATGAATTGATACCTATCGATATTTTGTGTTTCATAGAGTATACATCATGATAAGCTTGATTGTAATGTGATCTAAAGAATTAAAATAGGATTTATGGTATGATGTTTGGAACAAGTTCTAAATACTTAATATGACGTAGGTGATGCATTGAACTTGTTTAATTTTGCTTTGAAGTGATTTTCATATATTGAGTTGTTTAAACTCCCATGTTTCTGCGTTTTTTTACTAGTAATCTTGCTCAAACGAGAATCCCCTGTGTTGATGTATGGCCCCTAGCCAAATCTCGCTCAGGCGAGAGGGGGTCTCGCTCAAGCGAGACTGCCCATGCATTAGTGGTTGGCCACTGGAGGAAATTCGCCTGTGCGAGTATGGTCTCGCCCGAGCGAGATCGAGGCACTTAGCTACTGGGCCATTTTTGCTTGAGCAAAAGGCCTTTGGATGTGGCACTCATTTAAATGAGTAAGCGTAGGTTGGATTCTAGACGATTCTCACCCACGCTCGCTTACCTCGCCCAAGCAAATCCTTGGGATTCCGCTCAAGAGGGATGGGGCTCGCTCAAGTGAGACGGCCCCTGATCCTCCTCTTCTTTTTCCGCTAAGCATGTATTGTGGCTCGCCTAAGCGCCCCCTCGGTCTCTCTCAAGTGAGTGTGACTCTCGCTTGAGCGAGTTGTGCTCTAATTCCCCAAATTGCATTCTCTTGATTATTCTCCTTTTCTTTTACACCAAATCTTCTACTTGTAACATCTTGTAAATGCTTTGAGCATATTATGAGGTCATTAAACCTCATGACATTTAACTACCTTGAATCCAATCATATAGAATTAATTTAACTAACTATTTCCGCTGTTTTTGATTGAGTTTTTTTCATTGATTATTTGTTAACCTACCTTCTCATATCTCCATATATGAGATAGGTCTTTCTTAGATCCAGGGAGTCGAATTAAGCTTTACCACTTGACGTCTTCATTATTAATGGTGTTAAAATCGTGAAAAAATTTATCCCCATTTTCGGAGTGTTCCAACCCACATTCAAGTTTCTAAATTGCTCAATTAGCTCAATCTCTTTCATCATCATTGCGGAAACATGCAACGACTTCCGACTTAAGGCATCGGCAACCACATTTACCTTCCCGGGATGGTATCTCAAGTCAAACTCATAATCTTTTAAAAACTCTATCCATCGTTGTTGGCGCATATTAAGCTTCTTTTGGTCAAAGAAGTACTTAAGGCTTTTGTGAACACTGAAGACCACAAACTTAGAACCATACAAATAGTGTCGCCATAACTTCAAAGCAAATACCACCGTCGCCAATTCAAGATCATGCATGGGGTAATTAACCTCATGCGGTCGCAACTGTCTCAATGCATAGGCTATCACGCGTTTACTTTACATCAACACACAACCAAGACCAAGCTTGGGAGCATCACAATACACCATGAAGTCATCCAATAATTCGGGCAAAGCCAACACGTGAGTAGAAGTGAGTCTAACTTTCAACTCTTGGAAACTTTTCTCACAATCAAGATTCCACACAAATGGTTGATTTTACATGTTAGCTTCGTCAATGGCAAAGCCAAACGAGAGAAACCTTCAATAAATCTCTGGTAATAACTAGTAAGACCAAGAAAACTTCTTATTTTAATCACAGATGTTGGTCTTTCCTAAGCCATCACGACTTCAATCTTAGATGGATCAACTACAACACCATCTTTGGAGATAACATGTCCAAGAAATTACACCTCCGACAGCCAAAATTCATAATTGGAAAGCTTCGTATACAGCTATTTCTCGCGAAGAATACTCAAAATAAGGCAAAGATGTTCTTCATGCTCTTCATGATTCTTGGAATAGACAAGAATGTCATCAATAAAAACCACAACAAATATACTCATGAAAGATATGATTCATTTAATCCATGAAAATCGCAGGTGCATTTGTCACACAAAAGGCATCACCACATACTCGTAGTGGCCATAGCGAGTGCGAAAAGCAATCTTTGGAATATCGTCGATCTTCACCCAGATTTGGTGATATCTGAAACGCAAATAAATTTTTGAGAACATCACCACTACTAAAAAAACTTGTTAGCGACAAAAAAACAGTCGCTATTTTATGCCACAGCTGTTAGCAACGGACTTTATTACGGAAACATAACTGTCGCTAAATCCATAGTCGCTGACACAACAGCGACATGAAAGACTTTCGTCGCTAGTGTTTCGACAGCAAAATGCCGTCGTTAAGGTGGTCCTTGTGTTGGTAACGCTAGCCGTCTCTACGGGTGCTCACCAGCGACCACGTTAGGCCGTCGCTAAGTATGCTATACAACGACCACCCTCCTCCCTCGCTATTAGTAAACATGCAACGGCCACCCCCCTCCGTCGCTATTAGTAACCATGCAGCGACCACCCCCTTCGTCGCTATTAGTAACCATACAGCGACCACCCTAATCCGTCGCTATTAGTTACCATACAGCGACCATGGTTCTCCATCGCTATTAGTAAGCATACAACGACCACCTTTACCGTCGTTAATATTGTGCATAAAGCGACGTCGTGAAGGTCGTCGCTAATAATAATTTTTTGTTTTTTTTAAATTTATATTTTTGACTTATAAAATATTAATATTTTGAATATACGTTTTTTGAATTTAATTTTAAACTAGAAATATTGAATAACATCAAAATTATAAATGAAAAATGACAAAAAATAAATACTAAATAAAATATAATATAAACATCAAAAATACAATATCATGTCGCTAAATATACAAACAAATAAAACATAAAAAAAGTAAAATCATGGGGGAGGAGATATTATGGTGGTGGTGGCGGCTCAGAAGTAAGGGGAGGGAGCCTCGCCATCAACTACATCAGTAGTTGCTGCTACACAGCAAGTTGTCGACTAGTCTCGGGTGCTGCTCCTCAACCCGTCGTCGGTCCTCCTCGGCTCATCGTCGGTTCGCCTCAACCCGCTCCTCCAAAAGCTACCTCTAACGTCGCTCTTCCTATAGCTCGTTGTTCAAGTTTTGAATAACCTGAACAACATCCGCCGGAAGGCCAGAGGAGGAAGAGGTCTTCCCTTTTCTCACGATCTACATGCCCACGCTGCCCAACCTGAACACCCTCCCTTTCTTGTTCACGCTGCCAACAGCCTCCATATAGATGGCGTTGTCGTCGAAACAAGATAGGGTGAGAGGTACCTCCCCCTCACGAGTCGAAGCCACTAACTCCACTACTTTCTCGACCCTCCTGGCCTAATACACCTCCTGTAAATTCAAAAATAGTTATAGAATTAGTAAGCTGATTTTTAAATTATAAGCATGTGTAAACTGACGTAAAATACAATACCACTAGATTTGTAGTCTTTTGGTTAACCCATGCACCAACTTTGTGTTAATCAAGTGGCCTCAATACTCAAGAGGGGGGGTGAATTAAGTTTTAAAACTTTTCTTGGAATGCTTTTGAAATTAGTTCCTTTTTCACAAATTAAGTGTTTATGCAAGAGATAGTAAGCGTAGTTCAAGAAACAATGCAAGACAAGGGATAAATGTTACTAAAGCAATTTATCAAACACTTGGTATACAGTACTCTAATACTATTTGTTCAAACAAGTTTAAGAGAGGAAATCACAATCAATAATAACAATCAAACTAGATGCAATATGTAAATGTAAGAGAGTAAGGGAGAAAAGCTTGCAAACCAATTTAACGAGTTCCACCAACTCGGTGTATGTCTCGCCTTCACGCAACCCACTTGAAGGATTTCCACTATGAAGTTTAGAGATACAAGCTATGAGCAATTGCAGCTTCCTAGTGTCCTACACTCAAGAACTCAATCCTCACTAGCACAAGGGCAACCCACCCAATCTCTAAAACTCTCAATACCCAAAGGTTGAACCCCTACCTTTGTGACCACTCAACCTAGAGTGAATAAACTTGGTGTTTGGTGTTTGTGTTTACAAGCAATATACTATCTCAGTAGAGTAGATGAACAAATGAAAGCTCAACCAATTTCTAACTCTCACAAGAGAGGATTTACAAATATAAGCTTTAAGTTTCAGAAAATGAAACTAGACAAAGAAATAAAACTCACAAGACTCAAGATTTGATTTCCCTTTGATGGATTGGATTATTGCTTTGAGTAGCTTGAAGGAGTCTTACATTTATAGGCCTTGGAGAGGTGCCCTAAAGTCTCCAAAGCCGTTGCACAGCATGGGCATTTAAGCTGGAATGGAGAAATGAACTGGTTTCCCACTTAAAAACACTTTTCCCTAAATTCTGGCACTAGTGTAATCGATTAGGCCTTGAGCTGTAATTGATTACACTTTGAATTCTTTAGTGTAATTAGACTAGTAATCGATTAGCCTTTCCCATATAATCGATTAGCTAGGAGACAAAACCTTGCTAATCGATTGTTCTTTACCTTGTAGTCGATTATGAGTGGCACCTGATGCATTTAATTTGGTTACGCAACATGGTAATCGATTGTAGCTTGTGTGTAATCGATTGGGTGTCAAACAGAAACTCTGTAATCGATTAGTTCTTAAGTTGTAATTGATTAGTGACATTACAGAACACTGGTAATCGATTGTAGCAGCCTTGTAGTCGATTAGCAGGTGTACCTGATGCTTTTAATTCATTTTCTCAGCTTAGTAATCGATTGGGTTCCTTGGTGCAATCGATTAGGTGACAAATAGAAGCTCTCTAATCGATTATGAGAGACATTGTAATCGATTAGGTGACAAATAGAAGCTTCGTAGTTGATTAGCTCTGGTCTTGTAATCGATTAGCTTGCGTGTTTTTACAGGTCTGATGCTATTTTCATTGTATTTTAAACTTTTTGCTTTGATTCTTCAGTATCCTTAGTCATTATCAAAATAATTCAACCTGAAATATATATTCAAACGCATTCTCCCCCTTTTTGATGATGACAAACAATGTTCATCTCTTGAGGGTATTAGTTCAAATACAATTAGCACCAATGATTTATCTCTAAAATTATCTCTAAGGTCATCTCTTAATTAGAGTTATCTAAAAATTATCTCCCCCTATCTGAAGGAGTTTGTTCCATTTAAAAAGTGAAGATAACCATTTGTTTTTCTGTTTTTTTGTTGTTTTAATCACTTGTTGTGTTTAGTAAATTTTGATTTTAACTAATTTAGATTTAATTACTTTAGATTAGATGAACTTCAATTATTCTCCCCCTTTGTAATCATCAAAAATAAATAAGGCAACCAAGACATAATTGAAAAGAAATTGCATTCATTGAGTGAAATAGAAAGGAACAGTACATTAAGGAAATATACAGAAATAAAAACATAATCAAAGATATCCTAACAAGACATGATAAACTGGGATCTAATTATCTTGATTAAAAAAGCGAAATTTAGAAATTTGGTAAGACAGCTCTTCATAACATTGTTGCATGAGTTTATAGTGTTGTTGCTCAGTCATTTGGAACTCTTGAAGAGTGTTCTCAAGTCTGTCAAAACACCGATCAAGATATGCATAAAGAGAAGTGAAGGGATCAGTGGGAGTAGATGGTTTGCCTTATGGTTCTTGAGTTGCAGGAGGAGGAGGAACAGGATCATTTGCTGGAGCCTCAAAAGGGATGTTAGCATGAATACCTTTCATCTTGGACATCCAAGCCCCATTGACAAAAATTATACCCATCTTTGTTAGATGATGGGTGCCAATGCACGATTTTGGGGGTACCTTTTCAGCAAATTCCCTGGCTAGATCAACACCAAATGCTTTGAAGATTTTGGTGAGGAGGATAGCATAAGGAAGTTTTTGTTGGTCCTTGGCTTTGAGCATGTGTAGTTTAAGGAGTTGAATCTAATTGATCTCCTTCTCATTGTGCATAGCCCACATTAGGAGGACGTCATCTTCCTCAACCAAGGCATAGTTGCCACCACGAGGAACAATGAGCTTAACCAAAAAGAAGTGGAGAAAACGAATGTTAAGAGTGAGATGGCCTACCAGTTTATGATTGCTTCGGGGGCGGTCAGCCTTCCAAAGAGATTGACGGGCAGTAATGACACTGAATTCCCACTCATCTTCCGGATTGCCACCAACAAATTCAGCATCAGAGATTGGAAGTTGGGTTATCTCAGCCAATTCCTTATTTGTAATCCTAAGAGTCACATTTTTGACTCTTGCCTCAAGTAATCCATCAACGAGTCTTAAAGTGCAGAAAAAAAACTCGCATGAGTTCCGGGTAGTATACTTCCTCTTTGAGAGTCAGGAAGGGAAAAAGATTGTAGTGATGGAGGGAATGAGTGAAGGTGAAGTTGGGATGGTCAAAGATTTCAGCATTGATGTAGTAAGGGGAGATGATATCCTTTTCAAAAAACTTTTGGATAAAGTTTTGGAGGTCTCTAGGATTGGTGAAGAACCTTGAAAAATCAAGGGGGTTATTCGTTTGGGCAAGTGAGGACCTAGCTCTTTTCACATTCCTAGAGGAAGACATTGCGTGAATGGAGAAGAAAAGGTGAAGAGAGTGAGGGGTTTTTGGAAAGTTTGAGAGATTGAAGGGAGGAGAGGTATTGGAGGTATGAGGTAGAAGAGGTGAAGGAGGGGTTATTTATAGGGTAAAAATAGGGTTTAGAGATAAGAGATAGGAGTGAAAGAGGTGAATGTGGATTGGGCCAAAGATTTGTACTCGGATTCTGCATTTAAGTCTGCATCTGATACGTAGGTAATCGATTACGGGGTTTCTCGTAATCGATTACACCCTTTCAGAATTTGAATCATCAGTTGTTCTAATCGATTGGACCAGGTAGGTAATCGATTGCATTAAAAAAAGAACCTTGGAAATCGATTAAGAGGATTGTGTAATCGATTATCAGGAAGATAAAACGTCAGTAATCGATTGCACAGTGGTTCTAATCGATTTGGCATGAAACAAAGAGCTAGTAATCGATTAGCTATTAGAGTGTAATCGATTATATACAAACAGAAGGTTACTAATCGATTAGGTAAGGTTGTGTAATCGATTAGGGAAGCCTAGAAATGCTCAAATCATGCAGATTTCAAACAAAAGCACTTGAGATTCAATATATTATACCTCAATCAATTACTTACTCATTAAACAAACTATAAAGCAAGGAATTATCAAAATCATTCAATATTCAAACACAATTTGAAATATCTAGGATTCCTAATTCTCTTCTAATATATATAAATTGTTCCTTTGCAAGAGGTTTGGTGAAGATATCAGCTAGTTGTTTAGAAGTTTCAACATGTTCAAGCATGCAATCACCTTTTAACACATGATCTCTAATGAAATGATGCCTTATCTCTATATGCTTGGTCCTTAAATGCATAACAAGATTCTTTGAAATGTTAATGGCGCTAGTATTATCACATTTAAGAGGCACATGGTCTAATATAACACCAAAGTCAAGAAGTTGTTGCCTCATCCAAAGGATTTGAGCACAGCAACTTCCAGCTACAACATATTCTGCCTCAGCTATTGATAAAGCAACACTTACTTGTTTCTTGCTATGATAAGAAACAAGAGAGCTACCAAGCAAATGACATTTACCACTAGTGTTTTTTCTTTCAAGTTTACATCCAGCAACGTCAGATCAGAATATCCTATTAGAGTACATTCAACACCTTTAGGATACCAAAGACCTACATTTAGAGTGCCAACAAGGTATTTCATTATTAATTTTATAGTAGTGAGGTGTGATTCTTTTGGACATGCTTGATATCTAGCACACATGCAAACGGCAAACATTATGTTTGGTCTACTTGCAGTAAGATATAGTAAAGATCCAATCATACCTCGATATTTGGTAATTTCAACATCTTTTCCTTTCTCATCTTTGTCCAAGTAGCAAGATATGCTCATAGGAGTAGCAATTTCATTTGCCTTTTCCATGTTGAATTTCTTAAGCAACTCCTTGCAATATTTGGATTGACTAATCAATGTACCTTCTTTGGTTTGCTTAATTTGTAGCCTGAGGAAGAATGTAAGTTCTCCCATTATGGACATCTCAAATTCATCCTACATTAACTTAGAAAACTCCTTGCAAAGTGATCTTTAGTAGCATCAAAAATGATATCATCTACATATACTTGCACCAATAGTATGTCATTTTTCTTATGCTTGACGAATAATGTTGTATCAACCTTTCCTCTTTCAAAATTGTTTTTCAAAAGGAATTTGCTTAATCTTTCATACCAAGCTCTTGGAGCTAGTTTTAAACCATATAAAGCTTTTCTTAGTTTGAAAACATGATTTGGAAATTGATGATTTTCAAAACCAGGAGGTTGACCAACATATACTTCTTCTTGAATGTATCCATTCAAGAAAGTACTCTTGACATCCATTTGGTACAATTTAAAGTCTTTACAACATGCAAAGTCTAACAATAATCTAATAGCTTCTAACCTAGCTACAGGAGCATACGTTTCTTCATAATCTATGCCCTCTTCTTGATTATAACCCTTAGCTACTAACCTAGCTTTGTTTCTAGTGATTATTCCATTTTCATCTAGCTTGTTCCTAAATACCCATTTAGTAAATATTATTTGGTGATCATTGGGTTTTGGCACTAATTCCCAAACTTCATTTCTTTCAAATTGATTTAGTTCTTCTTGCATAGCCAACATCCAATGTTCATCAATAATGGCTTCATCAATGGTTTTAGGTTCAATTTGAGAAACAAATGCTAAATGATTGCAAGTGTTAAAAGAATGTCGGGTCCTTACACCTTTTGTGATATCACCTATAATGTTGTCCAATGGATGGTCTTTTGAGGTGATCCATTCCTTTTGTTGAGTTTCCACTCTTTGTGTTGTGTCTCTTTCTTTGTTATCTTCTTCTTTGTCATCCAAGTTCAATTCAATGTTTCCAATGCCAAGTATTCTTCCTTTGGTATTATCCCCATAAGTGACGCTTCCTTTTCTTTTGGGAGTGAAGGTTGTGAATTTGCTCATATCTCCCATCATGTGCTTTGAACACCCACTATCCAAGTACCACTGGGTGTTGCTTGCCTTGAAGCAACCTACATAACAAAATTAGTTTAGAGACTTTGGTACCCATTTTATGTTGGGTCCTTTTTGGTTAGCTTGTGGTAATGTCCCTTTGGGAACCCACACCTTTCTTACCACTTTTGGTCCAAGCTTTCTAATATGGCAATGTCCTTTAGCACCACAATGATTGCATTTAGTGAATGGTGATGAAGATTTTCTAGGTGGTACAAAGAAGTTTTTGTAATGCTTTTCCTTTTTAGTGGAGTTATATCCTAAACCAGTTTTATCAAACATGCATCTTTGATTTCCAAGTAATACATTCAAATTATCTCTACCATTTGTAAACTTTTCTAAGGTTTTATTTAAGTCTAAAACCTTAGTTTCTAGATGTCACATTTCTTTACAAAATCACAAGGTTTTTGGAGCATGCTTGAACATTTGCTAATTCTTCTTTCAAACATTCATTTTCTTTGCCAAGTTCCACAAGATGCATTTCAAGAGTATTAATAGTTTTCCTAGATAACTTGCATTTGTTTGAGATTTTAACAAACTTGTCATACAATTCCTCAAATTCATCAAGCAATTCATTTCTATCTAAGTCAAGAAGACTTACCTCATCATCTTCCTCTTGATGATTTTCCATGAGGCATAGATTGGCTTCCTCATTTTCAGATTCGTCCGAGCTACTTATATCATTTTCATCCCAAGCAATGTAAGTTCTTCTTCTTCCTCTTTTCTCCTTGTTCTTCTTCTTGAAATTTGGGCAATCTACCTTGAAATGCCCTTCCTTGCCACATTCAAAACAGTTTGGTGAAGAAGAGTTTTCATTAGAGGTAGGTTTCTTACCTTGAGATTTGAAGCCCTTTTGGAATTGTTTGTTCCTCATAAATTTCTCGAAACGATTCACAAATAGTCCAAATTCTTCTTCTTCATCAAGCTCCTTATCGGATTCTTCTTCATTGATAGAAGTGGCCTTGAGAGCTAGACCTTTCTTCTTGGAAGATTTTTCTTCTTCTTCCGCCATCCTTAATTCTTTCAACTCGTGTTCTTGTTCTTGTAACTTACCGAATAGTGTAGCAAAAGACATTTCATTAATGCTAGGAGATTGTTTGATGGCGGTGACTAGAGGTTACCATTCCCTGGTGAGACTTTTTAACACTTTATGAATAAGTTCTTTGTTAGTGTAAGTCTTGCCAAGAGTAATGAGATGATTTATAATAAGGGTGAACCTCTTTTGCATATCAACAATTATTTCTCCAGAATTTGATCTAAAGCTTTCATATTGACTAGTTAAGGTACTAATCTTAGAGTCTTTGACATCACTTGTACCTTCATGGGTTATTTGTAAGGTATCCCACATATCCTTAGCGGATTTACATGTAACTACTCTAAAGAATTCATCAGGGCCTAAAGCTAAAGTGATAAGATTTTTGGCTTTATAGTTATATTGGACTTTCTTTTCTTCTTCGCTGATCCAATCATCCATCAACTTTTCTACTTGCTTACCATCTACAGTATGCATGGGTATGAAAGGACCATTTTCAATTGCATTCTAAACTTTAAGATCAATAGATTATACAAAAATTTTCATCATTTCTTTCCAAAAAGCATAGCCTTCCCCATTGAAAGCAGGAGGTCTATTTGTGGCACCACCCTTAGGAAAAAGATTTAGAGAATTTAAGGCCATTGTTCTCTTGAAGCTGTTAAGCTTGATCTACCAAGAGTCAAGCTATAATACCACTTGTTAATCAAGTGGCCTCAATACTCAAGAGGGGGGTGAATTGAGTTTTAAAACTTTTCTTGGAATGCTTTTGAAATTAGTTCCTTTTTCACAAATTAAGTGTTTATGCAAGAGATAGTAAGCGTAGTTCAAGAAACAATGCAAGACAAGGGATAAATGTTACTAAAGAAATTTATCAAACACTTGGTGTGCAGCACTCTAATACTATTTGTTCAAACAAGTTTAAGAGAGGAAATCACAATCAATAATAACAATCAAACCAGATGCAATATGTAAATGCAAGAGAGTAAGGGAGAAAAACTTGCACACCAATTTAACGAGTTCCACCAACCCAGTGTATGTCTCGCCTTCAAGCAACCCACTTGAAGGATTTCCACTATTGAAGTTTAGAGATATAAGCTATGAGCAATTGCAGCTTCCTAGTGTCCCACACTCAAGAACTTAATCCTCACTAGCACAAGGGCAACCCACCCAATCTCTCAAACTCTCAATACCCAAAGGTTGAACCCCAACCTTTGTGACTACTCAACCTAGAGTGAATAAACTTGGTGTTTGGTGTTTGTGTTTACAAGAAATATACTCTCTCAATAGAGTAGATGAACAAATGAAAACTCAACCACTTTCTAACTCTCACAAGAGAGGATTTACAAATATAAGCTCTAAGTTTCAGAAAATAAAACTAGACAAAGAAATAGAACTCACAAGACTCAAGATTTGATTTCCCTTTGATGGATTAGATTATTGCTTTGAGTAGCTTGAAGGAGTCTTGCATTTATAGGCCTTGGTGAGGTGCCCTAAAGTCTTCAGAGCCGTTGCACAGCATGGGCATTTAAGCTGGAATGGAGAAATGAGCTGGTTTCCCACTTAAAAACACTTTTCCCCAAATTCTAGCACTAGTGTAATCGATTAGGCCTTGAGCTGTAATCGATTACACTTTGAATTCTTCAATGTAATTGGGCTAGTAATCGATTAGCCTTTCCCATATAATCGATTAACTAGGAGACAGAACCTTGCTAATTGATTGTTCTTTACCTTGTAGTCGATTATGAGTGGCACCTGATGCATTTAATTTGGTTACGCAGCATGGTAATCGATTGTAGCTTGTGTGTAATCGATTGGGTGTCAAACAAAAACTCTGTAATCTATTAGTTCTTAAGTTGTAATCGATTAGTGACATTACAGAACACTGGTAATCGATTGTAGCAGTCTTGTAGTCGATTAGCAGATGTACCTGATGCTTTTAATTCAATTTCTCAGCTTGGTAATCGATTGGGTTCCTTGGTGCAATCGATTAGGTGACAAACAGAAGCTCTCTAATCGATTATGATAGACATTGTAATCGATTAGGTGACAAACAGAAGCTTCGTAGTCGATTAGCTTGCGTGTTTTTGTAGGTCTGATGCTATTTTGATTGTATTTTGAACTTTTTGCTTTGATTCTTCAGTATCCTTAGTCATTTTCAAAATAATTCAACTTGAAATATATATTCAAACACAATTTGTTCTTCTTGGTCATTTGCATGACCTCAAAAAAGGAAGGCTTGCGGTGCTCCCTCAGCTCTTGTAGTGACAACAAGCATTGAAATTATTGTTGGAAAACATGTCAGACCACTCATAAAAGAAATGTTTAACATAAATATACTTATAAATTATTTCTTATGCTTGAGGGTTGAAATGCTACCCCTAGTGTAAACTGACGCTGCAGCATCGACAACTCTGTTTGCCTTGTTCCGAGCACTCGCCTACTGGAACAAGACACCGCCCTACTTCTGGACCATCCCCTCCCAGTGGTCCTCGGGGATCCAACGAGGGTGCTCGCCCTTGTCCCTCACCTTCCAAAGGGTACTCTTGATGATTTTGGAGGTCTTTGTAGCAAAAACCCTCCTAATCACATCAATCATACCCTCGGTCCATTGATAATCTCGCTATTATATGAAATGAAATTTCAATATTAAAAACAGGTATATGAATTACCCATAAATTGACAACAAAAGGGAGTGTTAGCTTACGAAAAAGGTGTCAAACCACCTATCTTGGACAGCCTACCCTACATCTATCAAAGAGATATATGGTCCATCACACTGGGCCTTCAGAACCTTAGTAATCGCTTTGGTAGTGCGACTACTATCAACGAAACTAAAATAGCCAATAATTAGAAATAAATAAAATAACTTACACATGGGGAGGATACCAAAATTTCTACAGAGTCTCCCCTATAAATATAACATTTCCAAATTTAAATAGTTGCCCTGTTACAAACAGAAAAGTTCCTAGTACAGTTCAATCTATACAACTACTAAGTTAACAACATACAACTATATGAATTTTATATACAAAGAAACTAACAAGCTACCAATTAACTTACAAGAAATTATAATATACTTACTAGTCTTCGGCCGGTAGTGGGACCAGCATAGGTAGGGGGATGCTGGACGTGGGGTGGCCTTGAGGCCAGCGTCATCCAAACCACCAGGTAAAGCAGTCTGCTGTGGGGTGGTCTATTGTGGTGGTGAAGAAGTGGTGGCCTGCTGTGGGATGGTGGGACCAGGTGGTGAAGGGGTAGTGGTCTGCTGTGATGTGGTGGCCTGCTCACAAGATCCAGGGGTCCTTGAACCACCACCCCAGCTGAACGAGGTCTTGTCATCTATAAAATGAACAATGAAAACAAATCTTAGCCCCTGTTATAAAGATATATATGTATATATATATATATGGAAAACAACTACATACTCTATGTCTGTTTTAGTTTGAAATTCCCCCTCAATTTCAGAGTCACTATGGCTATCTGTTTCAACAGGTTCCTCAATCTCCAAATCGGCCCTAGACCATTTTGACTGGGAGACAACATTTTTGTCAATGTGTTCACCCTCGGTAGTGGAGAGCGTCTCATCCATTATCAGTGGATCAATATTGAACAGCAAATGACTATCGTTGAGCTCGTTCAAAGTGAGCTAATAAGCATATTCAACCTCATCGGAAACATTATTAATGATTTAACTTCGCGCCTTGGCCTTGATTACTGCGTACAAGTCCTGATGCCCTCTAGGGAAGTCCGTGTAATAAACCTGTTTGGCTTGTTGGGCAAAAAGGAAGGGATTAAACCCTTTATATCTACCGTTTTTCTTAACCTCAACTAAGCCATAGTTGTTGTCAACCTTTGTTCCTACACCAATTGTGTTGTCGTACAAACCACACTTGAATAGAACGATATCTCTTCTTAGTCTTCTAGAAAAAGAAACTTCAATAATCTCTGTCAACACTCCATAGAAGTCTTCCTCTAACTGTCTGGTCGTGCCTTTAACAAAAACCCCATAGTTATGGGTGCGCATCCTTTCACTCTATTGAAAAATGTTAAACTTGTAGCCGTTTACGTAGTAAATGAGCCACTTTTTAATAATTTTCACTGGCTCCCAAGAAAGGGCTTGGAGTAAGGGATCTTCAATATGGTTATTAGGGTCTTGAATCTATGTACAGCACAACGCATAGGTCATCGTTAGATACCTAACATTAGAATAACTAAAAGCACAAGGTATACAGGTCTTAAGTGTTGTGCAAACCAACTGATGAATTTGGATGATACGTCACTATGAATTTGGTCATCAGTTATATCATTTAGCTCAAGTTTTAGCATATCTGCATATAAATTATTTAAAGAACAAAATTTTAGGTACAATAAAAGTTAGCTTTAGAATGCAAAGTATAAGTTGCTCCCTTACTCAAGATAGGGTTCCACTTCTGGGCAATTTCGAAGAATGTACAAGTAAGCCTCCTTTCGATCTTTCTCATCAATGTAACGTTTTGTGACCTTGCCCCCAGGCCGACCGGGATAGTTAAAAATTGAAATTTGATCATCGTATGCTTTGTGTGTGGCCACCCCAAGATTACAAGGAATTCTACTCATTCTAGTTTCTACCTCCATTGGAAAATAGAAAGACGTAAAAGTGGTCATTTCTTCCACTAAGTAAGCCTCGCAAATTGATGCTTCAACGCACACTTTGTTTGACACTTTATCTTTTAAAGAGCGTAAGAATCTAGAACAACATAAACAAATGTTAAGTTACAAAATACTATTATAGGAAACCATGTTTGTAATGAAATTAAATAGTTCTTGCGTTCACCTTTCGAATGGATACATCCAACAGTACTGCACCAGGCCACCAACTAAGGCCTCTTACGGTAGATGGATAGGCAGATGCTTCATCGAGTCAAAAAAACTTGGTGGGAAAATCTACTCCAACTTACAAATCAAGACCGGGATACTTTCTTCCATCTTAAGAAGTTTCTCCTTAGTTAACAAAGTTACCGTCAACTCCTTAAAGAAATGACTCAACTCAACCAGCGATTTCCAAATAGGTTTCGGTAAGGCATGAAACGTGTACGGCAGTAGTTGTTGCATAAACACATGGCAATCATGACTTTTTATGCTAAACACCATGCCCTCCTTCACGTTGACACATCTACTCAAGTTTGAAGCGAATCCGTCAGGTAGGGTCAACCTATTCATCCACATATACAGAGTAATCTGTTGAGGTCTAGTTAAACCATATTTTGCATGGGGTTTAAACATTCTTCCACGTCCTGCATCCCTCAATTCCAACTCCTTCCTAGAACACCAAATCGAAAGGTCTAGATGACTCTTCTCGTTGTCCTTTGTTCTCCCTTTGATGTCTATCACAGTGTCAAAAATATTCATGAAAATATTTCATTTAGTATGCATGACATCAATGTTGTGTCTTAACAACAAGTCTTTCCAATATGGCAAATCCCATAAGATACTTTGCTTCACCCAATGGTGTTCCTTCCCATAACCCGCAAACTCCTTAACATTCTTATCCTAGATGTATAGATACTCTTCGACTCTCTGCCAAACCCGTGCACCGGATAATTTACAGGGTGGAGGTTCATTAACAACCTTGTTCTTCTTAAAAGCAGTTTTGTTTCTCCTGAACAGGTCATCTAATGGTAGAAACTTTCTATGACAGTCAAAAAAAACTTGTCTTGCCACTAACAGGGAGTGATTCCCCCTAGTATATTGCATGCATACAGGGCAAGCAAGCTTCCTAGACGTTGACCATCCAGAAAGCATACCATACACTGGGAAGTCGTTAATTGTCCACATCAAAACAGCCCGCATCATGAAATTGTTCTTCAAAGACACATCATATGTCATCACACTAACATCCCACAATTGTGACAACTCTTTAACCAATAATTGCAAAAACACATCAATTTTCACCTTTGGATTTTTGGGTCCTGGAACCAGTAAAATAAAAACATCACCTCCCTCTTCATACACATATCAGGAGGCAGATTGTATGGGGTCAATATGACTGGCCAATAAGTGTATGCTCTTCCGTATTAACCGAACAGGTTGAACCCATCCGTACATAAGCCAAGTCGTACATTACGCAGCTCGCCTGAAAAGTCCTGATATAGCTCATCCAAACACTTCCATGCTTTCCCGTCAGAAGGATAACATAGAAGACCCTCTTATGTTTGGTTCAGAGCATGCCAACGCATATGTTTTGCCATGGACAATGAGGCGTATAGGCGTTGAAGACGCAGTGTTATGGGGAAGTACCACATTTTCTTCCTGGCCGTCCTAGTTACTTTTCCTCTCCTTTTAATAGTTTTATAGCATTCCTCGTTAAAATGTACATATTTTGTGACACTCTTGTCTGCAAACTCATTTCTATACAACATACATCTGCCAACACAACACTCTATCTTCACACAACCCAACCCCAGGTTTGCCACCTTTTCTTAGCATGGTACAGGTTTGATGGCATTCGATGATTACTAGGCATGGCGGAACCCATAAGATCGACCATTCTATTAAAACAACCTCCTGAAAGATTATAATCTGCTTTTAGGCTTAAAGCAGCTATGGAGGCGGATAATTCTGTGTGACTCTCGCACCCGTCCCACAATGGAGTCTGAGCCACCGCCAACAAATCATAAAATCTTTTCACCACTGGATTAGGATCCTCTTCTACATTGTCATCCTCTTTCCCTGCTTGGTCATCATGTTGTAGCATACGCCCGGTGGAGGGTCCAACATGATCCATCACCATTTGCTCCATGTTATTGTACGCATCCCTATTTCCTTCGACCTCATAGTAAGACTGTTGAATGGTTATGGCTGATGGCCTAGGTGGTAACTGCTCACCATGGTTGTACCAGCAGTAGTATCTTTCCATGAACCCCTTCTCGCTTAGGTGGCATATGACATCATCCGCGTATTCAAAACTCATGCATTTGCATCTTGAGCACAGATAACGAATCTTGTGAGTCGCCTCAAAACCAGGCGTGTTTGTTGTAGTGAATAGAACGAACTCCAACAGCCCCATCATAAACTCCTCAATCACTCGTCGACTGTGATCTAGCCGGTTATACATCCATCGCCGATTCACCGAAACCTCCATTCACGATATCTAACAAGAAAAGTTCTAGTCACTTTGATTTAAACATTATGTTATGTGACTATTGTTCGTGAGTCGTTCTATCTCTTTGATGTTGCAAGTGAGTGGGGCCCTATCCCATTTAGGATGAATATGCAACCACCATAGCCTGTCGATGTTGTTTATGGTCTATCTTGAATTGTTGATGTTTATTTGGAATTTCGGCAGCATTTCACATTGGTCCCCGAGTACACAGAGATATGTGTAGTATGAAACACCAGACGCAGACATGCACCCAAAGATAATACAAAATACCCTAACCGAAATTTCAAATGAACATCAATGACACAAGATAGACCACATACAACATTGATGTGTTACGCCCTACTGGTTACAAATTCATCCCAAACTATCCAAGTGGGACAATTCAAGATCCAACACAAGATGACTAAACCGTACATTGTTAAACTTGAGTTTACTTTTTATGTACCCTAAAACAGGCAGCCCACCAAAATTTCAGCAGAGTCTCCCCTATAAACTAGACATTTCCAAATTTTTTACAACACCCTGTTACACACAAGATTTTCCAGTATAGTTCAATATATATGTTATGCATTGTATATGAAATTGAGGAAGGTAAACACCACAACCTAATGAGCTCTGCTCTCCACTAACAAACAACAATACAATGCATAAAAGCATCATGTTATCAGCACACAAAACCAATGCCTAATGAGCTCTGCTCTCCACTAACAAACAATAATACACACGCACAGTTTTAACACATGTTATCAGCATAAATAAGCAATGCCTAATGTGCTTAACTCTCCACTAACAAACAACAACCAACATGCATACACAACCATCATAGGTTACAGAACACGAGAAAATTAGCATAAGGGGATTACCTGGAAAGTGACACAACTATAGAGACAAAGTTGAAGAGGCACGAACAGAGACCACATGGCGTGTAGATTTGCATGGAAAACCAAAAAAACGTTGACATGTTATAAATTTTTTGTTATAAATTCATGTTATAAATTTTTAATTGAATTAAATTAGTAGTAATATTGAATTAACTTGATTTGTTTATCTTATTAATTTAGGATTTAACTGGTCAGATCGACCGGTCCAATCTAATTTTGAAAATAATAAACCCTAATTAATATATAAAAACATGCAGTAACAAGCCATAAATATAAATACACTTTTGACCCATAAATCCCAATTCCACCCTTCAAAATAATATCTATCCTCCTTTTCTGGATCATGCACACAAAAATAATATCTATCCTCTCTTCTTTTCTCTCTTCCCTTTTACTTCTTCTTATTCATCCATCAATGGGTTCCATTTTCCTATTTAAATCAATGAGGAAATCAAAAGAACGTTTACCATGTTAGGGGTCCATAACATTTCACTATACATGGTAACATGAGTTAGTTATCCAGTTCCATTCAAATTTGCCTAGTTCGGACTTTTGACATTATCAACAAAGATAAAAACAAAACAAATCTTCAATTTATTTGGATCATGAAATTATTATGTAAGCCTTATATAAATCTGTATTTTATTTGTATATTTTAAATCAATTGACTTAGTTTACACTCAATCTAACTAAAGAAAAGTTTCAAAAGAGATAGGGAATGTTAAATGTGATTTAGTGTCAAACAAAATTACCTTTAATTATATACATGTGTAAAAAAATCCGCATAATTGGTTAAAATAATTAAAAAAAGTATTTTTTTTGTCAATATTAACATATTGAAATAACTCATATATACTATTGACCAATTGAGTTATATAGCCTTAACATGAAAAAACTGTATTTTGGTGGAAACAAAAACTTAAAAAACTTAATTTTTGGAAACAAGAGACAAAAAGATATAATGGGCATGTGTGTTTTGTCTCTGCCAATGTGATTTCAAGGGAATTTGAGATGACAAAGGTTTAGTGTGATATATGTAATGTAGAATTGGGAGTGGCAAAAAGAGAAGGGATATGCACGTGAAAAGAGACCTTTATTTTTTGTTCATGAGAATATTAACATGAAAAGGGTGGGCAGAGCCATAAGGTTCACAAACTTTCTACATCCACCAGGATGTGTCATGATTGGCTATGGAGAAGTTAAATAATGCATTTCATAAAGTGGCAGACACCACTCCTATAATACAAACTCTAGTGATCTCAAAGTTTGAAACATAAATGAAAGGTGCTTTATGTGTGAGACCAACACTATCTCCAACTTTTAAGATTTGTTTGGTTAATATATATCAAACAGATTTGACCAATCAAAAACATGATCCAATGAATGAAGAAGTATTACTACATAACGTTCAAGGAAGGAAATAATTCATGTTAATGGACTATAAAACATCCAGTTGACCATTAGGTTTCTATTGTGTACAAGTATTAGTTAGTTAGATGGGAGGTCCTAGAAACTTCCGTATTCTTTTATTAATAGAATACTATTAGCATCACTGTATAAATAGATTAGAGACCCTTATATCATTAGAACAACAGAATGCAATTTTATCTTCACTCTCTTCTTTCTTCTTTCTCTATGATTCTCTTAGTTTGTGTAATATTTGACCTTATACTGATCAAATATGTGTGATCATTTTAACCAGTATATAGTGATTCTTTAGAGTATCAAACAAAATAGCAATTAACCAATATATAATGATTCTTTAGAAAGGAAAAACTTCATGGCATGGTAACAAATAAAAACATCAACAAAGTTGCCTTCAAAATCACTACACAATTACACACATCTACTCCTTCCCAACAACCCAAAACAATTTAACAAAATTCAAAGCCAAAACTCACAAACCAATCTCTACCTCACTCTAAGAAGTCTTACACATGATAGGCCCCTTTTGCATAGCTGACTTACTTTTATAGTCCACTCTTCTTCTTTTAAGCATTTCCCTTCCTACCCCTTCTAGTATATACTTAACAAATCTTCCTATAACAAGATGTTACAAGTGGGCCTTTAAATTCCTTGCCCCTTGGTATTTTAGCATGTTTAATACAAAATTATTCATGAGCTCCACCTAATAACTTAGATTTTTGGATGAGATTTTGACAAGAGTAAAATTAAAAACTTCATAGAAATTGAGTACCTATGCATCCCAAATGGGAGATTGAAAGCCATGCAAATCCCACACAAAAATATTTGTTCAACTTTTTAACTTTTCATCAAATAGAATATGCAAAGTAAATTTGGTTTAAAAATATTTGCAAACAAGCCATGAACAACAACAAAAGCAAAGCAAGCAACAAAAGAACATGATAAGAATTTTTAGAACAACATTTTGTGAAACCCCAAATCTACATATAAACAGGGCAAAAAAAACATGAGAAGCTTTAACACCAAGACAAATTAAAGCACCTAAAGAAGGAATGAAGAACTCTACGCTACCTATTTATTCAGCCATAAATAAATCAACTATATATTGCACAACATCCTATTAGACACCAATTACATACAACACAACCTTGGTTTTTGAAGAAAACAAACATCAAATTCAAATAACCAAAATCTGAAAACTTTCACAGTTAACTCCTTATTTTTTGTTTTCAAGGAATCAAAACTCACAAATTTTTTTGTTTCCACAATTTTATATACAAACTTTTAGAAATAGAAAATAAATTGGAACGCTCATAATTGAAAGTAAAAAAGAAAAAAATAGTTTTTCTGAAACTAAACAGCCCTTCCTAGGTTTTCAAAGATACACAGTGTAAGATTTCAAGTTAAATCATGAATTTCTTGATTAAAATACTTGTGCATTAGTTTAACAAAGAACAAAACCAAAACAATGGCAACTTAATTAACTAATCATGGATTTTCTGTCTTTAGATGATAATTGATTGATTAAGATGTAAGAACAGTGGTAAATTGGTAGTAAAATAGGGGAATGAGAAAAAGGAAACTAAACCTAGTTGGAGGAGTTAGAAAATTAAATCAGAAATCGAACCTCACACGTTGTAATTGCAAATGACAAAGTGAACAGAGTTAGAGAGCAATAGAGAGCACAGAGAGTTTCTTCTTTCAGGCTATACCATAATGTATGTCATCCAAGAGAGTGCAACTTTGAAGCTTCTGGCCGTAGGGATAGAGGGAGGCAGAGAGAGAGGGAGGGAGAACTCAGACGCTCGAAGGTAGAAATGAAGGAGGGAGAGAGTTTCGATGCAGAGACGATGAGGGGAAAGAGCTTCAAAGAGAAGGAATAAGGGAGTTTCAGAGAAGGAGGGAAGAAAGGAGACAAAGACTAAGAGAGGAAGGGAGTTTCGAAGATAGAGGCAGACGAAGATGAAGGGAGAGGGAGACAGCGACTGAGAGAGGAAGGGAAAGTTAGAGAAAATGATTAGGGGAGGGAAGGCTGTTGTCGAGTTAGATTAAAAACTTAGCGACAGCTACAGACCGTCACTAATAAAGTCACTAATAAGGCCAACTGGAAGAAATAGCAACGACAGATGAGACCCGGTCGCTTAACTGAATACAGATATAGATGACTAAAAACCCTGTCACTACGGTGGCATAACTAGCGACATCGTCACCTCGTCACTAAATTCACTACTTACTTGCGACGACGCAAAATCCGTCACTAGATGTGGCTGTATCAAAAACTTAACACATGTAAAACCTAGTGACGGGTTTTGAATCCATCACTTCCTTTGCTTATTTAGTGACAAATAGATGATCCATTGCCCAGTTAGCCACAAATAGCGACGACAGTATCCATCTCTACATTTAAAATTTTTGGTTTTCCACCAACTATTTTTAGATTTTGTTTGGCGCCATATTTAGCAACAAAGGTCTATCCGTCACTATTATGTTCCCTCCAATGATTTTGTTGGGCGCCAAATATAGCGACGTACTAACTACCGTCGCTAATTTTGGAGGTAAACATTAGCGACCGCGTCAGCGACGGGTATGACTTAGAGACAGAGATAGCGACGGTATTTGATCAAATTTTTAGCGATGGTATGATGTTGGCCGCTGATGTGGTCACTAATGTTTTCCCAGGGTCGCTTTTTATTTTGCTGTTGCTAATACTCTAACAGCCCTGATTTTTGATAATAGGAAACCAGACCCTCAGGACTCTAAGGATACCCTGTTGAGCTTTTGGTAAGAAGCTTGAGGCTTCGGCCTGTTCCCTGAATAGTTTAGAATGAGAAAATAGAGAGAAGCAAAGATAAGAATATAATAAATAACATTCGACAACACTGTTTAATTACAGAAAAAAATACGTAATGACGATTATTTCGGATACAAATTAATTTATATATTTATTCAATAATTATTTTCTATTGATAATATTTAATAGATAAATAATTATAATAATTTATTTTGAAATTATATATATATTAAATTATTTATTTATTTGATAATTATATTTAATATGATATAGCTTGGTTCCTCAGATTTAAACTATGGGACCCAACCAGAGTTCAGACTCTGGCCATTCAACCCAAGACTAGTGATCCAGTATGGATACTAGTCCTGTTAGAATCTCTCTGCGAAGAATCAAGGGTGTCTAACTTGGCCTGATACGCTCAATCAGAACCTTTGGCGTCTCATACGTTTGACCGTTCATATACCTCGGGATATCCGATGGTGACACGGTCAGTCTCTGGTGACTGAAACACCCTAATTTAATATATAATAAATAATAAAACAGAGAAAATTTTTCACAATTAAACCAGAACAATCGGACACAAAAGAAATAAGGAAGAGAAGACAGAGGAATAAAACCGACTCAAGGAGGCTGCCAGCGGAAGAAGGAAAACGCTCGGGCGGATCACACAACAACGCACACTCGCTGCAGCAAGAACTACACTCGGCACTCGCTCACTTCACTCGGCATTCCCGCACTCGGATTTCAGCGCCTGGTCCACTCGGAAGGGTCCACTCTCAGTTCACTCGGATTGCCCCTTAAACATACTGGCTCCATTCAGGAAACATAACACACTCCTGGTTTCACTCAATCGGATTACATATACGGCAACTCGGAAAAGGTTCCCATAGCCACTCACTCGGAGTCCATGAAGACTTCTCACTCGAAATAGCTTTCACGTCCTTTTCGCCACTCGGGGTATTTCACTCATTTTTCACTCGGTAACCATAATCTTCCCTACTCTAGTTATTCTACTAAGTCAAAACTCACTTAGATTCCCTTGCTACCAATAATTTACTACAATGGGGTCCACTTAGAGCCTTAGGTGTCGCTTTTCTGTCGGGAAACCTTCACTCGGCGGATTCTCACTCGGAAATTGTTAATTATTCTACACTCGGGAAAATCCTAACAGCTCTCACTCGGAAAGTATCTAGATCGGTCCTCACTCGATGCTCCGCGCTCTCATTCACTCGGTAATATCTAAACACTTCGACACTCATAATGAATCACTGCCTCACTTCCCTCATCAACTCTTAATCCCATTTCTGCCCATGGTTATACCAATCTCACACACTCAGTAAGTATGCATACATATATTACTCGGATCATTCACGCAATATAAAACAAGACACAACATAATGGATATAGAGAGGGATATAAATGAGTACAGGTACACGATCATGTCTTCTACCCAAGAGGGTTCAAGTTCTAGTATAAGAGACTACAACTGACACACGAGCCGGCCAAGGCTTAACAAGACATATACACGGCATGTATATACAAACATATCATTTCCATAGTTCTCCAACACTTCACTCGGCATTCAGCTCCTCCTCCACTTCTCATTTCGAGAGATATTCACTGAAAAGTTGCCACAGTAGGGGTGAGCTTATGCATTTAAAATGACAGTTAATGACTCGGCATCAGCATCAATACTTGCCCTCACGTCCACTCGGGTTGCATACAATTTTGGATTTCAACCATGCAGAATATAATGCTTTTAAAAGACATGCAATTACATACATATTACAAAGATTCATTTCCCGTCATACGAAGTATGCATTAACTCACTCAGAATTCACTCGTATCACTCCGAGCCATCCCACTCATCCTATCCTAGCCAACATTTCATCTACATGCATGCCTGCGGATCTGACTAAGCAATGATCTTCAGTTACAGGTTCCCTTACTGGCCTCTCATCCTTTAGCCCTTCCCGCGTGGTACCGGCTTCCCATTGACGTCTCGAGACTTAACTCTAGCTCCTACGGCTACCACGGGCTCTCACAGGATCTAGCCAAGGGTCTGCACCTGGAGATCATTTTGTTGGGACTACTGACCTTCCACGGGTCATTCCATTTCCTGTACATACAGCCTATACGCGTCAACCACGAGTACCCTCAACTATCCGACTCATTCCTAGTAACCATTAGCATCACTTTCGAGCCCATATACTTTCTACATTCAATCATTCATCGTACCATCATACACAGCACTCGCACAGTTAATGCATACAATATCTCAAGAACCAGCCAACAATCAAGCACACATATTCTTCTGGTATTATCAACAATGAGAACATGCATCATAGGCGTTTATATATAACCAACTATCAGACTTCAACACAACGACCCTGAGTACATGCATGCGAGTGTATAACCATAATCAGGACTCTGCAATCACACACATGGCAGTCAAGGATTCACAATCATACATTGCACACAATTATCACAAACACATTCATATGCATGCATGGTAATACGTTCATCCGGCGCTGTCCATCGACCATGCATTTGACATGCAAGCACCCCCTACCTTCTGAAGGGACTCGAGAAGCTCTTCCTCTCTCCGACGTTTGGTCTGACGCCCTTTCTGCCTCGTCTAGTCCCTTTCGCACAGTCGTACTCTGCAATCGGCTCGGGGATGGGGAGTTGTTCTTCCTCTGCTTCAATGATCGTCCTTCACCAGTCGGAGGGGACTCTGACCCTTCTGCAGCACCGTCGCTGTGGGTCTCCAGAAATGAAGAACAAGGACAGGGGAGAAGAAAAGAGGACGAAGAACGAAGAAGGAAGAAAAGAGAGGATGAAGCAGTGAGGAAGGATGAATATCCACGGTGATACAGGATATATGTACATGCGTGTGAAGAGAAGGAGAGCGGGGTGGGAAAACGTGAATCGCAGTCCCACTCACGCGACTCGCCAATCATAAGCAGCCACCTTTTACCAACTAAGCATAATTAATTTGTCATTATTTCTTAAGTTAAGTTGATTTTAATTAACAATTAATTTCCTACTTGAAATCAAAATTGGGATGTTACAGTGACACATTTCGAAGTTTTAGGAATTTTTCCTGAAGGGACCGAAGCTTGATTCGGACTCTATCATTCCTGTTTTTCAATAAGTTGATTTCCTTAGAAATCGCTTTAAAACTCGACCCGAATACCTTTGGTGTTTTGGACCCAAATTTTTCATACGATCCTAGAATTGAATGATTTTAGTCTTAATATCTTCATTTTGAAAGGATCTTCAATCTCCGTTTCTAGCCCCAAACTCCGATTCTTACTCTGTCAACCCCAAAATCAAAGATTAAGTATATTCATCTCAAAATTCCAACGTTTGGACATTTTTCTCTGCGCATGGTTCAAAAAAAATTCATAACTTTCTCATACTACCTTTGATTTGTGCAAACTTAGTGTCAAAATCTCCATAATGAAATTATCTACGTTTTCCGTGAAGATATCAAAAGCTAAATCTTTCTATATTGGTACAGTTTAATAAATCTTTATGACCCTTTGGCTGTTTCATTTCAATGTTGGCAGCCTTCGATAAAATTCACGTATCTCCCTCTTCCGGTACTTGAATTACTTCGTTCCTTTTTCTACAGATCCTTATCATATACCTATACAATATTTATGATAGGAATGAAATCAAATTCCTAAGATAGAATTAATGGTGAATTTATTTCTAAGACCCTAGCTGATCCGGGAAACTTCTAGAGCACCCTGTAGTAAATCGAGTATATCTTGGGTTACAAAACTTGGATCATTGCAAATGATATATCAAATTAAATAGTAAAAGAAGTCTAAATATTTCATGAAGGGCTCAAAATCAAATTCCCACTCCATAAATCCCATAATTTAAAACACTACAAGAATTCACGTTTCTCCAGCAACAGCTTGCACTAGGTGTAGTATTTTCCACATATCTCTCTCATATGACCATTAAATTGGATGAAGACTTAACCAAATTTTTCCTAACTCAATTCTTCACAACTTTGATGACGGACTCAAAGTCTAATTCACAACTCATTTGGCCCAGACAAATTATTTGTGCAAGGGATAAAAATTCTGTCATCGCCCTGCACCCTTTTAGTATTTGGGCCATATCTCACTCAATTCTTGATGGATGTTTTTGTACTTTAAATATATTAAATATCACAAAAAGTTATACAACTTGGATGTTCAGCCCATTTACAAATTTGGCCTAAAATGTCCCCAAACGGTCTGCACAAAATGATGCCCAACACCTTGACACATCAGCTCCCATGCAATATGAGCCAATCAACTTGCAACACCAATGGACACTTTTCTCCTTCACCTTGAACCCTTCCTCCATGAATTTCCACAGCTTGATACATGTCCTCCTATGTGTCCAGCAATGGTTAACTCCTTTCTCAATAAACTACAACAGCTTGCTTCACAAGGAGAAGTAATGATATGGTATCATATCATGATAAGCCATCACCTAAATCATCATGCCATACCCTATACCATGCCACATCATTCATTAAGATTATCTTCTTTTCCTTGTCTATTCACGTCCAGAATTGTAAGATTAGGAGCAAGACTTTAACACACCACATTTTTTATTACACCATGCCTTATGCCATACACATGATGCCTTCACTTCATCCAACACACTTACCACTAACTTACTATCTTCTCTAAAATTTCAACAGCCTCCTTCTCTTTATTCCAGCCACCATATCTCCTCCTTAATCATCCAAATCAACCACCACACTTCTCCTCCTTCATTGCTACACCACCACTATCACCATTACTCTAAACCAACACACATTGTCTTGCTCTCTTTCTCTCCTTCTTGGCCAGCGTGTGATCTTCTTCCAGGCAGCAAGAACTTCTTTATTTCCTCATCATCCAAGAGTCAAAAATCCAGCATTCAAACCCCTTTGTTCATCCTTTCTAGGTCGTGACTTCCTTGGCCCAAAGGTAAGGCCTTTGCACTTGGAATCTTTGGTTTATGATCATCTATTTCCTTCTAATTTTTCTACAACCATGCATTCTTATTGATCATCATTCCTTTTCTATTTTTAGGACTCAAAAATCGTGTACCATGGCTATTCTTGGAGCTGCATGTTTGATCTCACACTCCTTAAAAATCACCGATAGGAACCGACACCTAAACGATGAAGGACTCGAAGGTTATTAGAACTTTAGAAAGGTTAAGTCTTCCATTTTTCTTGGTGAAACCCTTACTGTTTGTTGACTGTCCATGGCTCCTAAATTCTTGAAATTGTTGCATGACATTTTTTTTAGCATTCAAGTGGTAATCCGCGATGATCATTGGCAAGAACGGTGATCGAAATTTTTTTTTTAAGCAAACCACCTTTTCCCCCCTTTAAGGCCGTGAGGTACCATTAGGTAAATGTTATCTTAATTTTCGTTACGATCCGACGGTTGAATCGAAAGATCCAAGCTTTTTCTTGCCGCTGCATTTTGGATGTTTATATATATATATATATATATATATATATTCTAATTTGATATCCTAAAAATATATATATATATATATATATACATACTGATTCGCTAAAAAGGAAAAGATTACTAAATAAAAATTTTATGCGATTTAGTAAGCGGTAGAAAACGACGTGGGTACGGTGGGATGATTCGATATGGTTGTATTGATTATTTTTAAGTACTTATGTAATTTGAAATTTAATTTTTCCGGTATGCCCCTCCGCTAAAAATTTAATTTACCGATTATACGTTGCCGAAGTCGTTTTAGGAAATATTGCGTACTTTCAAGTAAATTTACTGTTTGGGTAAGTAAAATATTTTCTTTTACTAAATTATAATAAGAAGTATAAAAAATTTTAGTAAGAGAATAATTCTGAAGAAAATGTGTAACCATATAATAGCAGTTAAATAAACAAATTGGAAATTCCTTTTACCTAGAAAAGAACTTTATTAAGGATTTCTATAACTTAGGCCCAAATGACATTTTATGAGTTAAGTAAAGAAAATAAAACAAGTGAAGTTTTAGTATAATGAATGTTAGGAGTAATAAGAAGTTGTTAATGACTAAATTTTTAGCAACCATCTTAGTGACCAATTAGGAAAAATATAAAAAGGGATTTCAGGAATTTAATTAAGGAATAAGGTTTGATTTAAATATCTTAATGAACTAAGTTAGTCTAGTAGAAAAAAGAAAAGGAAATTTTTAGGTCTAATTCGGAATTTAATAAAGAAGAAAAAGAGAGACTAAATTAGTGACCAAAGAAATAAATTAGGAACTTAGAAATTTAAAGAGTTTCACCTTAGCATAAAAAATGATATTGAAAAGTTAGAATAGGTAAGAAATATTCATTAGAAATTTAAATATTTTAGTAAAGTAGTGAAATGAAAGTTGAAATTTGTGTTAATAAATGGATAAAAGAAGTTAAAGTAACTTATAAGATAATAATTATTTTGATTAAATTCGGCATTTAGGAATTAGAATAGGGATTAGATTTAAAGCATTTTCCTAAAGAAAGTACATTAAGTAGAATGTAACAAAAATAAGAATTTTACAAGAAGTGATAATTAGATTTAGTGAGTTGGATAAAGCCTTAGGAAAATAATGAGACTTATGTAATAAAAATATTTTTAGAGAAATATACTATGAGTTATTTGAATTAGTGAGTAAAATTTAGAGACAACAACTTTTATACCAAGAACTAAAAAGAAAGAGTAAGGAGATTTTAGAAAACAAAGATAGTTTATAAAATCTTAAGAAACGTTCTGCGATATAGTGACATTTAGCGAAGTTGAATACCAACTTAAAAAGTAAATGAATAATTTAAAGAAAAATTAACTCGGTGGTAGTAAGTAAGGGACAGTAAAAGGTGTTACTAGCACCTTAAATATATTTAATAAGTACTTTTGATAGTAATTTAAGGTTAAGTCATTCAAATCGTATTTTCAAGAAACCAAGTTTACATAAATAGTTACATAAGATCACTCAGTAACAAGAGATAAGTCATGCCTAAGGAAACATAACTCATGAATACAACTTTACTATTGATAAGTCGATTAATTAAAAAGGATAATCAAGATAAATAGTCTGATAAGATTCAAGTAAGAAACCTAGATTAAAACATTTATAAAGAAATATTCATGAGTATACCGGTATACGTGATCCTCTCATTATAATGATATATATCATGATTGTTGTATAATATTTGTATGATGAATGATATGTGTGACGGCTGTTATGTAATTGTGTACATGAATGAATGGTGTTAATTATACGTGATGAGTATGTGTGATGAGATGTATGATGAGTATGGTAAGATGACATGTGTATGGACTATAATGTTGTACTTATATGATGCATTAAATGAATATGATAAAATAAATAAGAAAATAATGAATAAATGTCTCAGTAGGGATCTTGAGATGAATAAATTTTGAAAATGATATGATAAGACTAGATCGGATTCGATGTGATGATGGGCGTTGTAGCACCAACATACCCCATGGTTTTATGGAAAATGTGAAGTCTTGTTTCATTTCTAAGTGTCGGGTAAGCTCATTATGGATTGGGAAATTTTTAAAAACAAAGAACGAATTAATTGAAATAGACCCGATGTTACAAATAAAAGGGAGTCATTAAAAGGACCCTACCGACGACTAGTAAGAAGAAAATTGTGTATTGTATGCATCATACATGGAAGTTAAGGAGGGATGTTGGAATGATCGCCTAGAGCATATAGTGATGGGTACACTGAAGAATCTGCCACACCCCAATACCTGAGGGCAGTCTAGGGAGTATCACTAGAGGCGGGAATTCCAAGTGGCATCAGATTTGTGTCTGTCACCGGATAGCTTATAGCAAACTCTGGTATACTTTGACAAGAGGCGGGATTTTCTATGACTGTGGAGTGCCCGTTCTATGATGATGTGTGATATGTGATTGGCCAATTGATAATCGGGACTGTGAGTCCCTACCCATTTGTGAAAACCAGAACAAGGAGAGCTCTAGTCGTTCTAGTTGGGGAGGGAAGATAAGGGTGGCGTAGTTGTACACATGGATATTGTATGCGAGATTGTTGAGGAGGGGATGGGCCCATATGCATCATGATGACTAATAAAAGATTTGAAATAACAAAATGAATTCATGTATTCCATCATTGGACTGAGATTGTGATGGCTTGTTGTTTAAATATAATCATATAGATATTAGTAACCCTGAGAGGTGACTAGGAAAATAGGAATGGTCAACTAAGATGAAAAATGATGAGATACCTTAGAGTGTATCTTAGGAACCCCAAAAAAAGTGGGAGGGTCTCGATTCTGGATTGTTTGTGTTGTGATAAGACATCTTCCGATTGTTGTGGAGGTGAAGACTCACCCTTACGCTAATTTTTCCAGATATCGTGGTGATGAAGGCAGACTTTAGAATGAGGATCACGCGAGCTCTTCTTGGACTGAGGACGGGAAGATTCAGATAGATTATTTTATTTTTATTTGTCGGAGCCTGCGTGCCCCTTCACTTTCAGTATGTATAGTTGCCGTTACGACCATGTATTATATATGTTATATCGTATATAAGGTGTATCTATTCCACCAAGTTTCGTTGTACAAAAAAAAAACTTCCACATTTTTCTAAAACTCGTAACCTCTCAGTTGACCAGTATAACCTAGTGGAAGGGATTGTCCTAGTTAACCGAGGGTGTTACAAATACGGTCACTAATTAGCGACCGCAATCTTCAGTCACTAATATTGAGTAGCTATCAAACATTTTTCTAGTAGTGCACTGCATCCTTCAATTGATCCAAAAAATCATCAATTTGAGGTAGGGGATATCGGTTCTTAATGGTCAACTTGTTAAGTTATCGATAGTCCACACATAACCTCATACTTCTATCCTTCTTCTTCACCAATAATACAGACGCACCCTAAGGAGACATACTTGGGAAAATAAATTCTCGCTCTAACAACTCTTCAACTTGTCTCTTCAACTCAGTTAACTTCATAAAAGACATCTGATACGGTGCTCGAGAAACAGGTTCCGCACCCAGAACTAGGTCAATAGAAAATTCCACCTCTCGTGGAGGAGGTGGACCAGGTACCTCATCAGGAAATACATCCAGAAATTCAGATACGATATGGATATCAAGGGATCGAATGGAATTTTCTCTATCCACTATGCATAGCATAACAAGAAGTTGAGATATACCTTGCACATCAAAGCGCTCGGTAGTTGGAGAAGGAAAAACAATGCTCCGATTCAAACAATCCACCAATACTTTGTTGGTAGATGACCAATCCATCCAAAAAATAATTTCTAAGTCCTTCATGGGCAAGCAAATAAGGGATACGATAAATCTCTGATCTTCAAGAATCATTTCAATATCATCACACCGAGTAACCGCCTGTAAACAAGTAGTGGTCGGTGTAAACGCCATGATAAAACCTTTCATCATGCTTATCGGTAATTTTAATCGCCTCACACAATCTTCTGAAATGAAGGAGTATGTTACACTTGAATCAAATAGCACATCAACATATTTACCAAGTATTTGGCACTTACTCTGAATCAGATCACTAGTCTGTGCAGCTTCTTCACTAGTCACGGTGAAGACTCTTCCAGCAGTTTGTTGATTAGCATCATGATTGTGACCATTCCAGCCACCATTGCCATTACCTCGGCCGTTACCATTACCATGACCGTTCCCACCATTACCATTACCTTTGTGACCACCATTACGGCCACCATTACCATTTCCACGACCACGGCCTCTAAAAGCACCATAGCTTCCACGGTTTCCATCATTATGCGCCACCACATGCGTGGCGTTCAAGGGACAATTGGCATTCAAAACATCTATAGCACACCACCATCTATTCATGATCACATTCGCAAGCCAAGTGGTTTCCGCCATATCGGAAATAACGGAGTCATTGGCCATTTCCTCGGCCGCCATTAGCACCATGCCTTCCACCACCATGTCCACCTCTAAGCTAAGAAGAACCACACACAAATTCTTTATTCTTCTTAAAATTGCCTTTTTTCTGGAAGCTAGAAGATTGGCCCTTCAATCTATGATCATGCCCCGCATAACTCTTGGACACCACATCATTCTCCTTAAAGATTCTACACTTGTTCATAAGAGTAGGAAAGCTCCTAATCTCTTGATGACAAATCGCCTTCTTGATCTCTTAGCGCAACCCGTTCTCAAACTTAACGCATTTTGAAGCTTTAGTACCTTCCTGTTGAGAAAAAGGGTAAAAAACACACAGTTCTTCAAATTTTGAGGCATATTCCTCTACTAACATGCTTCCCTATTTGAGTTCCATAAGAATATCAACAAACCGGTTAAAAGCTTCAGCCATAGCGGCTGCATCGATGTTGTGTCTATTTGCCATCGATCAATCTAGACACACAACACAAATATATTTAGAAAGCTTGTGTTTCTTTCCTCAAGATTTATTAATCATTAACAATTATCATCAACATATGTATCATCATAATATATTCACAATTTGAAGGTAAATATTGGAAAGGAAATGCTTGGTCGGGCTTAATA
This sequence comes from Clitoria ternatea, assembly GCA_037962975.1. NCBI lineage: Eukaryota > Viridiplantae > Streptophyta > Magnoliopsida > Fabales > Fabaceae > Clitoria > Clitoria ternatea. The sequence goes on from CM075669.1 coordinate 189,407,885, forward strand.
TAAATCACATACTTATTACCATCATTCACAATATAAAGTAGTGAGCAATTTTAGCTCCAACAATGCTTAACTATGGCAATAACATCCCAACATTAAGTGACAAACACTCTCACAAGGCACAACAACATTTCAACAATAAACAGTCACACTTCAATGGTAAACAACCTTAATTTATTGGGGGAAGTCATCATTCAATAACATTTAACTCATATAATTTATCAATAAGCAATCAATGCTCTGATACCAGGTTGTGACACCCCAAAAGATCGAGGGTCTCAGAGATAATATTCGAATAATAAAATGAGAGTAAATTTTTCACGATTTTAAAAATAAATAAAGTATGGAAGAAACTGCAAAATAACATCTTAACAAGTAACCCTAGACCATTTAAATAACCTATCTCATATATGAAGATATAAGAAGGTGGATAAATTAAATCAAGAGGGAGCCTTGGACAATCAATCTCATGATCATCAATAAGGAATAGAAGAAAGCATAAATTATTTGAGAGTTATAGAAAAGAATGAAAAAGGGATTTAAAGAAACTTGAATTGATGGTTAAAAAAGTGGTGAATGAAGTCACACATGGACATATAATTGAACCATGGTTAAATGGAACCCATCAATCAGTAAAACATATGAAAAATTGAAGAATCATGGGTATGAATCGATTCAAGTGTACTGGAGTCCAAAAAATGAAAACAGGCCCCTTTGAATTGATTCAAGCTCGCATGAATCGATTCAAATGTTCCTGGACCTCATGAACAGTGATTCCAGAGAGCTTTGAATCGATTCACACGGGGTCTTAAATCAATTCATAATGCCCAGAAATTAGGAACAGTAAAAACAGTGTGTCTTGAATCGATTCACACACTGTTTTTGGACTTCTAACCCCTTAACTTTCTCATACGAATTCCAATGCCTACCAAATTTTGACACCAACTTATATACATCATTTATGATATGTGGCCACTGGCCGCACTAAAATATTCCTGAAAATGAGAGAGTTATACGCATAAATGTGTTTCACTCTTTTTGCGGTATTTTTGTACAACTCAAGGACCTATTCTCAATGGAATTGACCCATTCTAGTTCCTACAAGTCATAAATTACATATATGGGCTATTGGAACTATCACATGCCCTCAATATCACATAAACTCAATTTGACCCTAATGATTCCTCAATTATGCATAAGTTTCATATACAACCTTCACAATTTAATCAATTTATCAAACATCATGCACCTCAATGCCATCAATTGGCTAAGAAACTTCATCATTGTTATTCATTCATCAATATGGCAACAAGATCATTATATTTTTGTTAACATTAACCAATACTAAGGTCATTATCAAAAATTGGCCCTTCAAAACATATAAGGCTTAATTTTCACAAATGACCCTTAAAAGAATACATGCCAATATTTATGAAACAAAATAAACATATACATATATCCAATGTTTTACAAAATGGATGTCGGCCAAGGCTCACATTTTCTTTCCATATTTACCTCCATCATTGTTCACCCTCCAAAAGAGTAGGATTTTCATCATACCTACATCAAACTTTAAAATGGCAACTAGGAGGTGAGTAACATATACCAAATGATTCAAAATCATACAATATGATGAAACATATACATGTGTGCATAACATATATTTCTCAAGAAGCATCATAAGCTTCATTCACCCATCATCACATTCTATTTTAACATCATACATATCCAAATCATTATATTCATAACTCACACATCAAAATCATGGCATTCTCAATAAAGGTCATCATACACTCAATGTTAGTACCACAACCTCCTTCCTCTTTATTTAACAATCATCCATCGTCACCACGGGCTACCAACTAGGCATATCTCCGGCTATATGCAAATGCTCTTATGGCTAATGCATATGCACAAAGGAATCAATAACAATTGTAGATCCGACTGTGGGGAAACAACATTATATAAAGTGTGGGTCAAGCATAGGTGTGCTACTATGCCCCAACTGTAGTAGTAAAAGCGTATACTTATATCTCAAATCAAGCATGCTTAACATTATATTTTACTGGTACTAAACCGTTATCGCCCATTTGAAGGACTAATCACCCCGTGACTTGCGGATTCAACAACATGGCCTCACTTGCCATAAGTGATACGAGCCCCACCCAAACATACATCAAGAGAGTCGTGCCCCATCGGGACACTGAGGTCACTTGCTCACCATAGAGCCGCCCACCACTAGGCCCGCCACATAGGGTGCCTCGTCACCAAACTAAGGGCAGCTTCGTGATTCCAAGAATCACTAGAGAACAACCATATAATTTTTACCCTCCCACTGGGCCCGCCTATTGGAACCCTTAACATTCCACATAGACAGCGAATGATATGCCATGGATGCAATGCAATGCAAATTGAATGCATTTTCACACTATGCATCCTAAATGCCACTCTACCATCGATAATTAATCACCAACACTTAGTGGAACTTTATCTACTCGTCATTCTCTACCATCACTAGCATTCATTGGATTTCATATACATATCTAGTTAGTGGCAATCATAATTCATAAATTCACATATCATGGGATGTTTAATAACATTGTACTCAATACAATCATGGTTCTAAATTATTAACAACAACTCCCATTAATCATGAGTCAATTCAACAACATAATCATCATCCCACAAACATAAGCTATATAACACCATTCACTCTAAATGCATTTCAATCAAGTAATTATCATATCATTCATCCAAGCCAATTTAATATAATCCAACCATATACATACATCACTAATGGATTAAATCAAGCATTTAGAGATATTACCCCTTCCTACCTCAAGAGAAGTAGAAATCAACGTGGTCCGAAGGTCTCACCTTGTCGATGGGGTTGTTTCCTACATTTTATAATATACCACATAATCAATTTCTATTCAAACCACCAAGACTCAAGTGCTTATATTTATTTCTTGGTGTTTTATACCATTTAAATTCTCAACCTCATTTATTTTATTCAATCCACCATAACTACCATGGGTTAGGTGTTTTCATTGATTATTATTCATATTTAGTGCCATACCCAATAATGGGTTCCCACATTAATGGTTCTCAACAAAAACTATCAACCATTCATCATTATTAATGGTTATTACCTATCATAAATAACATCTCCCATCAATAATAAATGCACATTTATCCATATTTCATATTTCCCCCAATTTACAAGGGTTAGGGTTTCATTAAAACCCAACAACCAACATCAATATTCATCTTCTTCCATTACAATAATTACCATTTTCGTGCACCACATTATGCCCTCATAAAACTCACATTAAATGCACCCCATCTTAGAGTTTCCCATCATAAATGCCTCTCATTAATAACCCATATACATAATGCTCACTCAAACATCAAAACTCCAAAATATAGGGTTTATGCTCTTGAGAAATGACAAAGAGCTTACCTTAAGAGGAGAAATGAGAGGGTTACCAAGAGAGGGAGAGAGCCACACGTAATTGAGGGAGAAGAAGGAGAAGAAAGAGAAAAGAGCTGCAAGTTTTAAGCTTTTCCTTCTTGCCAATGCAAAGTGGAAATGGAGAATGAAGGTGCACACACCACTTAGGCTTTTGAGAGGGAGAAGATGGAGAGTAGAAATGAAGAAGAAGAAGAAGAAAAAAGAGTGTTTGCCAAGGAAGAGTGAAATCCAACATGAAAGTGAAGAGAGGGGAGAAGGTTTTCTGTTTAATTTTATTCCCTTCATTAAACTCTACTATTTTATGACATATAGGATCTCCATTCAAGCTCAATAATTTATCTAAAAATTATTCTGAATACACATTTGGATTCCCAATAATATCCTTAACAGCCCTGACTAACGGTACCTCAATCGGAGATACTTGATCCGACACCCATATTTTAATCGAGTATAATTTCAGCGTATAAAGCCTCAATAATTTATGAATAACCCCCTAAAATCTTAATTTAATTATTTTCAATATTTTTGCTATATTAATTAATCCACGGGAAATTATTTAATATTTATTCCTAATATTTAATCATTTATATAAAATTAAGGATGATACACGGTTGGCATGACTTAAGAGGAGGCCAAGAAAGAGAAGAAGGTGGAAGAGTCTTATTCTCATCCCGTAATTAAAGAAGAGAAATAAAGTGAAAATAAGGAAGAGGTGAAGCCATATTAGCCTTCAGTTCCATATCCTTAGTGCTTGGCTAAGGCCAAGCTTGATAAACAATTTGGTAAGTTTCTTGAAGTTCTTAAGAAGTTTTACATTAATATTCCTTTTATAGATGCCCTGCAGCAAATGCCGACATATACGAAGTTCCTGAAGGACATCTTGTCCAATAAAAGGAAATTAGAGAAGGATGGTACATTAGCACTCACTAAGGAGTGCAGTGCTTTGATCCAAAGGAAGCTACCACCCAAGCTTTAGGATCCAGGTAGTTTCTCTATTCCCTACATGATTGGTGACATGGCCATTGATAGAGCATTATGTGATTTAGGAGCTAGTGTTAGCTGTAACACCTTATTTCTTTGCAACTAATAAATTCCAGAAATATGAGAAAATTTTTTACAAAAACAGTCACGTATTATTCGATATAGAGGGAAGCAGGCAAGGGAAGAATGAAGAGCATTCACACGCATTTAGCAACCTACAGAGAAGCTAAAACTGGGGCCGGCTTAATGGGTTTATCGTAACACACCAGTACCAGGGCGGATTACATAACACCGTTTGTTCGCTTAGACGGGGTCTGACACCGTCTAGGCGGAGTAAGGTAATGCAGCAGCGGATAGAGGGAATTTCACAAGGAAGCTTTCCTTCGAATAACACTGGTCACTCAATAGGAGGAAATAGCTAAGGGAAAGATGTTAATACATTCACACGCGTAGCATTCGGTAGAAGGGCGGAGTTCGAATCATCCTACTTGGCTAGGCGGGGTATGTGTGTCCTGGGCGGACTCCATGGCGAAGGTGACCCGCTCAATCGCTGTCTCACACCACCTAAACGATGTGTGACAATGCAATATCAGATGAGAAACTCTTCAAGTAAACCTTACATTAGCGTCTATTCGCTCCTACGGGCGGATCCTTTCTCAGAGAACGCTGGACGTTCAGCTTCAGAGGACAGGGAAGAAGAAGAGAGATATACATATGCAGGAGTAATTTGTGAAGAGAAGAGGAAGTGATTACACCACCGTCCAGTTCGGCAAGGCACAACAACACCTGGACGGACTACATCACAACATTCACTTACTCAGACGATGTCCAACACCGCCCTGCGCGACAGAATAATGCGACAAGGAGGAGGAAGGTACATAGGCGAAGTCTCAAGTTGATATCTACTTGCTTCAGCATGGTCCCACGCGCTTGAGCGAACCGTCCTAGTTACTTGGGCGAGGTATGACACCGCCTAAACGAGGTCAGCACAACGCCTCTCCACACAAACATAAGGTAATTCCTCAATCGGATATGGACAAGGGTTCACTAGGTAAATCCTCACGCTCGCACTTCGCTCAAAAAAACGGGAAGTTACAAGGTACGTATGCGGTAGTAGGTTGTGGGGGAAGGAAGGGCCGAACCTATTCCACCAAACTCAACTATTTATGACGACGCCCGGGCGGGCTCAACTACAACGCCCAAAATAGAGGTCAACACCGGGGTCTGGATTGCATTAGCATCACAACGGATAGGAAAGGCTAATGGGCGGTATCTCACTCTGATAATTACTCGCTTCAGCGCGAGTCCTCACGCTTGGGCGAATTGCTCCCATACTTCGGGCGGGGTACGACTCCGCCCAACGTATCCGACATAAGTCTTCCTAGAGACAACTCATAATTCACTTAGACTTGGCTATAACCTGCTAAATCATGCCGTCCCTGCGTATTCAATAAAGCACAAGCATGAAACAAGGTAGCACATAGCATGTCACACACGAAACCATACATCCATATATATATAATAATAAGAGCATACGTCAATATTTACAAACACAAAATCGGAATTCTCCTTGTCAATAAGGTTCTATTTATCCCAAAACACTAACATCCGACATGAACCAGTCAGGACTTAATCTAACATCATATTAATTAAGCCTTCCAAATGCATCAGCACTTCGCCCAGCGTTCCAGCTCTGCTTCTGGTCCTCATCACGAGAGACATTCACTGAAAAATGGCCACTGCAGGGGTGAGCATCTTAAATTTTAAATGATAGATACCGACTCAGGTTATCTGCCAATTACACAACAATATATATATGTACAACATGATAAAAAAATCAATTTCAACAACATTAACAGTAGTAGTAATATTAACAATGATAAGCACAGAAGATTTCACTTGGTTCCGCATCGTGTGTATCGGTCCGACGTTGCAACGTAGGCATCACAGCCTTTTTTATACATAGCTCACAGCTATCAGATCAGCTCACAGCTGCTTGGCCGTTTTACAGGTACCCAACCGTTTGTCCACAGGTGACACCAACGCTCACAGCGCCAACGGCGGTGTTCACAGACAGCCCGAGTCCACTCAAGGGCTACCTTGAGTCACACTTAAGGATTTTACAGCGTCACACGCTGGATGACCGAAGGTAGTGTCACACACTACGTGCTCACAGCACAACGCATCACATGCGCCACACGCGGATTCGACGCATAACATTCGTTTCATGCATGCATTCTCGCACTCAAGCACACACACATACCATGCAATCCGTAGTACACATTATCCGGACTCAATATATATAGCTGCCATGCAATCAGTTATCATTCCATATCCAGATATCCACAATATTTCGTTCGACCAAGACATGCAATCAGTTTATAGCTTCATTCAACACATGCATCATTCTAAAAATCACAACCTATCATGCATTCGATGTAAGACAGTATCAGAATTCTTCTAAAGAAGGCATTTCCTACACGCAACAATTTATTATAGCAGACGTATCAACATATGCATTCTTATAACTTGGGTAGCTTCAGTCAGACATGCATATCAACACAACTCAACATGCAAACTGAGATCCTACAACATATACATCTGTGAGAAAGGTGTTAACATACAATCACTCATTTCCCACTCGTCATGCAACCAAACTATACACACTCACATGCAACGCAATACACCATCAGAGCACGGATATAGCAAGCATCCGCACTCGAAACCTGTTCATAACCCATGCATTTAAGATAGAAGATACTCCCCCTACCAATTACGAAACTCCGAGGGATTTCTTCCTGCTTGGGTGGTGGTTCTCCTCTCTGCTGCTTTACTCGTTGATCGTCCTCTCAAGTGTGGGGAGTTCCACTCCACTGTAGCACCGTCACCTTGGTTCTCGAAGCAGGGGATGGACTGGAGAGCGGAGAAGGCAAGAGAGAAAACAAGAGGAATGAAGAGAGTTCGTGGAATTTTCTGTGTGAAGAGCATGGCCTCACCTGCATAAATACCCGTGTGGAGTGCAGTATGGTGGGATAGGGAAACGTGATAATCCTGCCCATTTCACCATGCTTCCACGTTAATCATCCTGTTACTCTTAGTTAATTAAATTAAGGGAGGTGTTGACTTGTTGACTTGTTATTTAACTCAGTTGCTTTTAATTAAAATGGGGATGTTACAGTTCTCCCCCACTTGAAAAGAATTTCGTCCCTGAAATTCAGTTGGTAATTCATGTGAAGCTTTGGTTGGTAACTCACCTAAATGAACAACTCGGGGTACTGCTGTCTTATGGCATCTTCGCGTTCCCACGTGCAGGAGGTGATCTTGCCTTGCTGCCACTCCACCTTAACCAGCCTTACGTTCTTGTTTCTTAAGCGTTTTACCGATCGGTCCACGATTCCAATCGGTGTAGTCACAGTGGTCAGGTCTTCTTTGATCTCTACTTCATCGTCAGGCATCGTGTGGCTGGGGTCATGTAAATACTTTCTTAGTTGGGACACATGAAATACGTCGTGCAATCGGGACAAGTAGGTTGGTAATGCGATGCGGTATGCTACGGGGCCAATCCGTTCTAACACCTCGTAAGGTCCAATGTATCGAGGGCTTAACTTCCCATTTTTTAAGGCTCGTCCAACTCCTTTACTCGGAGAGGTTCTCAGAAACACTCGATCTCCGACTGAAAATTCCAATGGCTTGATGCGCTTGTCATGGTAGCTCTTCTACCTGTCTTGTGATGCTTTCATCTTCTCCCTTATCACTCGGATCCGTTCTGTGGTTTGCTTCACGATGTCTGGTCCCAATAGTAGACTTTCACCCGCTTCCGACCAGCAGAGTGGGGTTCGGCATCTACGCCCATATAATGCCTCGTAAGGTGCCATGCCAATGCTGTGATGATGGTTGTTGTTGTACGTAAACTCGATCAAGGGAAGGTACTGCTCCCAGTTCCCACCATGCTCTAATACACACGCCCTTAATAAATCTTCTTGACTCTGAATTGTTCGCTCGGATTGTCCATCCGATTGGGGGTGGTAGGCAGAACTAAGCCAAAGCTTCGTCCCCAATTCTTGATGCATGCTGGTCAAAAATCTGGACGTAAACCTAGGGTCCTTATCTGATACGATGGAAGTAGGTATGCCATGCAGTCGGATAACTTCTTGAATGTAAATCCTAGCCAACTTATGCAATGGGTACTTCATATTTACAGGTAAGAAGTGTGCACTCTTCGTCAATCGGTCAACAATGACCCAAATTGCATCATGGCCCGCTCGGTTTTTGGGTAATCCCATGATGAAATCCATCGCAATCGAGTCCCATTTCCACGTGGGGATCTCTAGAGGTTGCATTGCACCGTACGGTTTTTGGTGCTCTACCTTCGATTTCTGACAAGTGATACACCGGGCCACGTACTCCGCCACATCCTTCTTTAGTCCGGGCCACCAGAACTGTTTCCTCAAGTCGTGGTACATTTTCGTGGTTCCTGGGTGAATGTTGAGTAGGCTTTTGTGGGCTTCATCAAGCACCATTCTTCTCAATCTTCCTTCACTTGGTATGTATATTCTGTCTCTCACCCGGAAGATCCCATCTGACCCCTCGGTCAAGGATAAATCCTTTCCTTTGGCCTGAATTTCCTTCATTTCAGCTAGGTAAGAGTCCGCCTGTTGCTGCTCGTACATGGATTTTAAGAATTCATTGGCAATCCTCAACGTACCTATTGTCATTTTTTGAGAGGAAGGGGTGTCAACATGCAAGTTCATGTCTCGGAGCCGCTCCAACAACTCTACTTCTTTTGCCATCATGGCTGCCATGTGGAGGGATTTTCGACTCAATGCGTCGGCCACGACGTTTGCCTTACCTGGGTGGTATTTTAACTCGAAATCATAGTCTTTTAAAAACTCAATCCATCTTCTCTGCCTCATGTTCAGTTCCTTTTGGTCGAATAGGTATTTGAGGCTCTTATGATCGCTGTACACTTCAAATTTGGACCCGTACAAGTAATGCCTCCAGATTTTCAATGCAAAAACTACTGCTGCCAGCTCCAAGTCATGGGTCGGATAATGTTGCTCGTGGGGTCTCAATTATCGAGAGGCATATGCTATCACTCGATCTTTCTGCATGAGTACACACCCTAATCCGAGTCCGGACGCGTCACAATAGTCCACAAAGCTTTCTTGTAACTCAGGTAATGCCAACACCGGAGCAGTCGTCAACTTATTCTTCAGCTCTTGGAAGCTGTTCTCACACTCGGGACTCCACACGAAAGGAACATTTTTCCTAGTCAATTTAGTCAGGGGTAATGCCAATTTAGAAAAACCTTCAATGAACCTCCTATAGTAACCTGCCAAGCCCATAAAACTTCTTATTTCCGAGACCGACCTGGGCCTCTCCCATGCTATTACAGCAGCTACCTTCGCAGGATCCACCGAGACGCCTCGCTCGGAGATCACATGCCCGAGGAAATGGATCTCATCCATCCAGAATTCGCACTTCGAGAGCTTTGCAAACAATTGTTTTTCCTTCAACACTTGGAGTACCGCTCTGAGATGTCCTTCATGCTCCTCAGACGTCTTAGAGTAAATTAGTATGTCATCGATGAAGACAACAACAAACCAATCTAAGAAGGAGTGGAATATGCTGTTCATGTAATTCATGAAAACAGCAGGGGCGTTGGTCACACCGAACGACATCACTACATACTCGTAGTGACCATACCGAGTCCTAAAAGAAGTTTTAGGAATGTCCGAGTCCTTCACTCGGATTTGGTGATATCCCGATCGTAGATCAATTTTTGAGAAGACTGAGGCTCCACGCAGCTGATCAATTAAATCATCAATTCTAGGCAGTGGGTATCGATTCTTGATTGTGAGTTTATTAAGCTGTCGATAATCTATACAAAGTCTCATGCTGCCATCCTTCTTCTTAACAAGTAGCACAGGTGCGCCCCATGGTGACACACTTGGTCTAATAAACTGCTTCTCAAGTAACTCATCCACTTGTTTCTTCAACTCTGCCAATTCAGTTGAGGACATTCTATAGGGTGCACTGGAGACCGGTTCGGCTCCAGGGATCAAGTCTATAGAGAATTCAACTTCTCTATTGGGAGGCACACTCGGAACGTCTTCTGGGAACACTTCTGGGAATTCGCAGACAACCGGAATTTCGTTCACTAGGGTCTCACTCTCATCTTTGGTTAGACAAAGCATCATAAATAGTTGGGTTATATCTGGTGCTGTGTCATTCACAGTGGGCTGTTTCGGAAAAACTATCTCTCGGTTTCTACAATCTACTAATACCTTATTGGCTGAAAGCCAATCTATTCCGAGTACGATGTCTAGACCCTTTAAGGGCATGCAAATCAGATCGAAGGTGAAACTCCGATCATACAACTCAAATGCTACATTTTTGCATATTGACGATGTGAACACATTAGCGCCAGTGGGGCTGGCCACTTCCAAAGTCCGATCCATAGACACAGTTGGTAACCTCAACCGTTCTACACACTCATCAGCTATAAAAGAATGGGTAGCTCCCAAATCGAAAACAACATTAAGCGTATTCATTCCAAGTGAGCACTTACATTGTACTAGATCGTTTGCTGGTGCAATATCCTCTGCGTTGATGGTGTAGATCCTTCCTGTCGCTGTTGGGCCGGTATTCCTCCCTCGCATCCCATCTCCTCTGGCTCCGTTACCTCTGCTACCAGGACGTTGGTCGTCGTTCACTCGGTTCCTTTCTTGAAATCTTCCTTGACGCACATTAACGTCTGCTTGGTGTAGTTGGGGGCAGTCGGGGCGGATGTGTCCCCTCTTGTTGCAGTGAAAGCACACTACATCACCATCATCCTTACAATCTCTGACAAAGTGGTTTCCTCCACACTTGGAACACCTTCTGTCTCCTACCACTGGTCATCTTCCAGGTTGATTCCGTCCTTCATATCTGGAAAAAGGCTTGTTCCTACCGGCATTGCTTGGCTTTTTGAAACGAGGTCGTTGGGGCCTCAGGGAATAGTGGTTTCTGCTGCTCTGGCTCGAATGGGCCTTGTCATCCTCCTCAAATATTCTACATTTGTTCACTAGTGCAGGGAAACTCCGTATTTTGTGGTATCTGCAGGCCCTCTTAATATCCGATCTCAATCCGTTCTCAAACTTAAGGCACTTAGAGTTCTCTGTTCCTGGCTGTTGGAAGGGCGGATAGAATAGGCACAATTCCTCAAATCTGGTCGCGTATTCTTCCACAGTCATGGAGCCCTGTTTTAGCTCCATAAACTCCAGCTCTTTCCGACTCCTCACTGTGTCGGGAAAGTATTTGTCTAAGAAGCAGGCCTTGAAATCGTTCCACGTCAGTTGATTATCATCTTCGGGGAATCGGCTTCTGGCTATTTTCCACCAGTTCTCCGCTTCATCTCGTAACATGTACACTGCACATTCTACCTTCTGGGCCTCGGTACAGCGAAGACCCCCAAAAATCCTTTCGAGTTCCTGAGTCCACTTAAACGCCGCCTCAGGGTTCCGTCCTCCTAAGAATTCACTCGGCTTCCTCTTTAAGAAGCGGTCCATTACTTGGTCCTCCTCAGCTCGAGGCTGGCCCTGCCTTTCAAACACATCCGCAAAGCGTTGGAATGCCGTGGCTATAGCCTCCATACTTTGACGATGCGCCATTCCTTATCCTGAAATTGACATTTAAGGATAAGTATACGGAGCCACTTACTACCGGTCTGGTTATTAGTCTAACAATTAATAGCTTAGCACATTATGTCATTCGTCTAAGTTATACACAATCGGACCAGGGGAAAACAACCTCTTGTCCTCAAGTCAACATCAATCAAGTTCAACTAGCATCAGAACAATTTTCAACCATTCAATCACAATAACACACACAACCGCTTACACTCGGTAAGCATACCTTGGCCTTGGACCTTTTGGTCCGCTCTGATACCAAAATGTAACACCTTATTTCTTTGCAACTAATAAATTCCAGAAATATGAGAAAATTTTTTACAAAAACAGTCACGTATTATTCGATATAGAGGGAAGCAGGCAAGGGAAGAATGAAGAGCATTCATACGCATTTAGCAACCTACAGAGAAGCTAAAACTGGGGCCGGCTCAATGGGTTTATCGTAACACACCAGTACCAGGGCGGATTACACAACACCGTTTGTTCGCTTAGACGGGGTCTGACACCGTCTAGGCGGAGTAAGGTAATGCAGCAGCGGATAGAGGGAATTTCACAAGGAAGCTTTCCTTCGAATAACACTGGTCACTCAATAGGAGGAAATAGCTAAGGGAAAGATGTTAATACATTCACACGCGTAGCATTCGGTAGAAGGGCGGAGTTCGAATCATCCTACTTGGCTAGGTGGGGTATGTGTGTCCTGGGCGGACTCCATGGCGAAGGTGACCCGCTCAATCGCTGTCTCACACCGCCTAAATGATGTGTGACAATGCAACATCAGATGAGAAACTCTTCAAGTAAACCTTACATTAGCGTCTATTCGCTCCTACGGGCGGATCCTTTCTCAGAGAACGCTGGACGTTCAGCTTCAGAGGACAGGGAAGAAGAAGAGAGATATACATATGCAGGAGTAATTTGTGAAGAGAAGAGGAAGTGATTACACCGCCGTCCAGTTCGGCAAGGCACAACAACACCTGGACGGACTACATCACAACATTCACTTACTCAGACGATGTCCAACACCGCCCTGCGCGGCAGAATAATGCGACAAGGAGGAGGAAGGTACATAGGCGAAGTCTCAAGTTGATATCTACTTGCTTCAGCATGGTCCCACGCGCTTGAGCGAACCGTCCTAGTTACTTGGGCGAGGTATGACACCGCCTAAACGAGGTCAGCACAACGCCTCTCCACACAAACACAAGGTAATTCCTCAATCGGATATGGACAAGGGTTCACTAGGTAAATCCTCACGCTCGCACTTCGCTCAGAAAAATGGGAAGTTATAAGGTACGTATGCGGTAGTAGGTTGTGGGGGAAGGAAGGGCCGAACCTATTCCACCTAACTCAACTATTTATGACGACGCCCGGGCGGGCTCAACTACAACGTCCAAAACAGAGGTCAACACCGGGGTCTGGATTGCATTAGCATCACAACGGATAGGAAAGGATAATGGGCGGTATCTCACTCTGATAATTACTCGCTTCAGCGCGAGTCCTCACGCTTGGGCGAATTGCTCCCATACTTCGGGCGGGGTACGACTCCGCCCAACGTATCCGACATAAGTCTTCCTAGAGACAACTCATAATTCACTTAGACTTGGCTATAACCTGCTAAATCATGCCGTCCCTGCGTATTCAATAAAGCACAAGCATGAAACAAGGTAGCACATAGCATGTCACACACGAAACCATACATCCATATATATATAATAATAAGAGCATACGTCAATATTTACAAACACAAAATCGGAATTCTCCTTGTCAATAAGGTTCTATTTATCCCAAAACATTAACATCCGACATGAACCAGTCAGGACTTAATCTAACATCATATTAATTAAGCCTTCCAAATGCGTCAGCACTTCGCCCAGCGTTCCAGCTCTGCTTCTGGTCCTCATCACGAGAGACATTCACTGAAAAATGGCCACTGCAGGGGTGAGCATCTTAAATTTTAAATGATAGATACCGACTCAGGTTATCTGCCAATTACACAACAATATATATATGTACAACACGATAAAAAAATCAATTTCAACAACATTAACAGTAGTAGTAATATTAACAATGATAAGCACAGAAGATTTCACTTGGTTCCGCATCGTGTGTATCGGTCCGACGTTGCAACGTAGGCATCACAGCCTTTTTTATACATAGCTCACAGCTATCAGATCAGCTCACAGCTGCTTGGCCGTTTTACAGGTACCCAACCGTTTGTCCACAGGTGACACCAACGCTCACAGCGCCAACGACGGTGTTCACAGACAGCCCGAGTCCACTCAAGGGCTACCTTGAGTCACACTCAAGGATTTTACAGCGTCACACGCTGGATGACCGAAGGTAGTGTCACACACTACGTGCTCACAGCACAACGCATCACATGCGCCACACGCGGATTCGACGCACAACATTCGTTTCATGCATGCATTCTCGCACTCAAGCACACACACATACCATGCAATCCGTAGTACACATTATCCGGACTCAATATATATAGCTGCCATGCAATCAGTTATCATTCCATATCCAGATATCCATAATATTTCGTTCGACCAAGACATGCAATCAGTTTATAGCTTCATTCAACACATGCATCATTCTAAAAATCACAACCTATCATGCATTCGATGTAAGACAGTATCAGAATTCTTCTAAAGAAGGCATTTCCTACACGCAACAATTTATTATAGCAGACGTATCAACATATGCATTCCTATAACTTGGGTAGCTTCAGTCAGACATGCATATCAACACAACTCAACATGCAAACTGAGATCCTGCAACACATACATCTGTGAGAAAGGTGTTAACATGCAATCACTCATTTCCCACTCGTCATGCAACCAAACTATACACACTCACATGCAACGCAATACACCATCAGAGCACGGATATAGCAAGCATCCGCACTCGAAACCTGTTCATAACCCATGCATTTAAGATAGAAGATACTCCCCCTACCAATTACGAAACTCCGAGGGATTTCTTCCTGCTTGGGTGGTGGTTCTCCTCTCTGCTGCTTCACTCATCGATCGTCCTCTCAAGTGTGGGGAGTTCCACTCCACTGTAGCACCGTCACCTTGGTTCTCGAAGCAGGGGATGGACTGGAGAGCGGAGAAGGCAAGAGAGAAAACAAGAGGAATGAAGAGAGTTCGTGGAATTTTCTGTGTGAAGAGCATGGCCTCACCTGCATAAATACCCGCGTGGAGTGCAGTATGGTGGGATGGGGAAACGTGATAATCCTACCCATGTCACCATGCTTCCACGTTAATCATCCTGTTACTCTTAGTTAATTAAATTAAGGGAGGTGTTGACTTGTTGACTTGTTATTTAACTCAGTTGCTTTTAATTAAAATGGGGATGTTACATTAGCGTGATGCTATTGTCTGGTAGTGAGAAATTGGGATTGGGTGAACTGAAGCCTACTAGGATGTCATTGCAATTAACAGATAGGTCTGTTAAATATCCTGTAGGTATTTTAGAAGATATTCCTATTAAAGTAGGAAAGTTTTTAATTCCTGCCAACTTTGTTATTTTGGAAATAGATAAGGATTCTATGATCCCCATTATCCTAGGCAAGCCATTTTTGGCAACCGCGGGCGGTAATAGATGTCAAAAATAGTAGATTATCTCTGACTGCTGGAGACCAAAAGGTTGATTTTAGTCCGAAAGATGCTTTAAAGAAATCTTTTGATGATGTTTGCTATATAGATTTTATTGACCAAGTGGTGAAAGAAGAAACACTTCCTAAGGATCCACTTGAATCTGTTTTATTGATTGAGCCTGCAGGAACATCAGATTGCTTGGAAGCAAGTACCTCACTAAAACATGATACTAAAAACATGTGTGAAAAAATGGTGAGCTCAAATATGGAATTGAAGCCTTTGCCAGCTTCGTTGATGTATGAATTTCTTGGACCAAATTCCACTTATCGTGTTATTGTAAATGCCTAATTGAATCCATATGAAATTGAGAAACTTTTGAAATAACTTAGGTTGTATAGGAAGGTAATTGGTTATACAATGGATGATATAAAGGGGATTAGCCCTTCTTTTTACATGCACAAGATAACTGTTGAAGATGAGAGTAGGTGCACTGTAGAACCACTTAGGTGATTAAATCTAAAAATGCAAAAAGTGGTTAAGAAAGAGATTTTGAAATTGTTAGATCCTGGAGTTATTTATCCTATTGCTAGTAGTAGGTGGGTGAGTCCAGTGCATGTGGTGCCTAAAAAGGGAGGAATGATTGTAGTAAAAATGAGAAGCATGAATTAATTTCTACTAGGATAGTTTTTGGATGGCATATGTGCATTGATTATAGAAAGTTAAATAGCGCCATAAAGAAAGACCATTTCCCCCTCTTTTTATTGATCAGATACTTGAGAGGCTTGTAAAGCACTCTCATTTTTGTTATTTGGATGGGTACTCAGGATTCCATCAAATTCCCATCCACCTTTCTGACCAAGAAAAAACCATATTCACATGCCCTTATGGAACGTATGCATATAGGCGTATACCTTTTGGCCTTTGCAATGCACTCACGACTTTTCAAAGATGTATGCAGGCCATATTTTCTGATTTGATTGAGAATATAATGAAGGTTTTTATGGATGATTTCTCATTGCATGGCTTTGATTTTGGTAATTGTTTAACAAATCTTTGCTAAGTTTTGCAGCGTTGTGAAGAGACCAAATTGGTTTTAAGCTGGGGAAAGTTCCATTTTATGGTAAAGGAAGGTATAGTACTTGGGCACTTAGTGTTAGAAAGAGGTATTGAGGTGGATAAGGCTACGGCAGAGGTTATTGAAAAATTGCCTCCACCCACGAATGTGAAAGGTATAAGAAGCTTTCTTGGACATGTTGATTTTTGCTGACAGTTCATTACTCACACTGTTTAAAAGCTTTTTACAGGATTAAGGAAGCTCTAATTTCTGCACCTATAGTGCAGTCCCCTGATTAGGAGCTCCCTTTTGAGCTGATGTTTGATGCTAGTGATCATGCAGTAGGGGCTGTACTGGGGCAAAGGAAAGACAAAAAGTTACATGTCATTCACTATGCCAGTAGAACATTAGATGACGCTCAGGTGAACTATGCAACTACAGAGAAGAAGCTCTTAGCCATTATGTTTGCATTCGATAAGTTCAAAGCATATTTGGTAGGTTCTCAGCTAATTGTTTACACTGACCACTCTGCTATTAAATATTTGTTGCAAAAAAAGGATGCAAAGCCTAGGCTTATTAGATGGATTTTGATTTTGCAAGAATTTAATTTGCAAATCAAGGACAAGAAGGGTACTAAAAATCTTATGGCAAATCATTTATCTAGACTGCCTGCTAAATAAATAAAATAGGATTCAGTTCCAATAAATGAAACTTTTCCTGATGAACACCTTTTGAATCTTAGTATCTGGCAGGTCCCTTGGTTTCAGATTTTGTTAATTATCTTGCCTGTGAAATTTTACCATCTGATTTTAGTTTCCAGAGAAGGAAAAAGTTTCTTGCAGATGTGAAGAACTATCAGTGGGATGAACCCCTCTTTTTCAAACATTGTGTAGATGGTTTGATTAGAAGGTGTGTTCCGGATGATGAAGTCTGAGTTATTCTGGATTATTGCCACACTTTTTCTTTTGGAGGTCATATAAGTACCTCCAAAACAGCTTTAAAAGTGTTGCAAGCAGGATTCTAGTGGCCACATCTTTTTAAGGATGTACGTAAGTATATCCTAACTTGTGATGCTTGTCAAAGAATGGGTAATATTGGTAAGAGGCATCAAATGCCACTTAATAACATTTTAAAGGTTGAGTTGTTTGATTTGTAGGGGTTGATTTCATGGGACCCTTTCCCTTTTCTTTTAGAAATAAATTCATACTAGTAGCAGTTGACTATTGTCAAAATGGGTGGAGGCCACAGCTTCACCCCATTCTGATGCTAAGACCGTTATTAAGCTTTTTAAGAAAATTATATTTCCAAGGTTTGGGGTTCGCAAGTGCATAATAAGTGATGGAGGGTCTCATTTTATTTAGAAAACTTTTTAGACCCTCTTAAAGAAATATAGAGTAAAGCATAAGGTTGCTACACCTTATCACCCGCAAACTAGTGGTTAGGTTGAGGTTTCTAATCAAGAGATTAAAAGCATTCTCCAGAAAGTGGTGAATACGTGACGTAAGGATTGGCCTAGTAAGTTAGACGATTCCTTATAGGCGTATTGCACCACATATAAAACCCCCATTGGAACCACGCCTTGTAAACTAGTACATGGAAAGCCTTGCCACTTGCCTGTTGAACTTGAATATAAATCTTTTTAGGCAGTTAAAATGCTTAATCTTGATCATAAGGTTGCATGTGAGTGTAGGTTATTAGAGTTAAATGAACTAAAGGAACTCTGTTTGGATGCATATGAGAATGCCCAGATTTATAAGGAGAAAACAAAGTGTTGGCATGATAGTCATATCCTCCGAAGGTCATTCAGTCCAGGTGATATGGTCCTGTTGTTTAACTCTAGATTAAAGCTATTTCTAGGTAAATTGAGGTCTCGATGGTCGGGACCGTCTCAAGTTACCAAAGTCTTTCCTTTTGGGACTATTGAATTATGGAGTGAGAAGTCTGGTTCGTTTAAAGTAAATGGACAAAGACTTAAGCACTATTTGATAGGTAAGCCCATACAGCAAGCAAGTATCTTGGATTTGCTTGACATATCGGATTCATGAATCTAAAAGTGTAAAGCATCCGGCTGAAGACGTTAAATTTAGCACCGGTGGGGAAGTAACCCCATTTGTTGTTTATTTTAATTTCCTTGCATGACTTTGTTTGATTGTTTGTTTCATTAAAAAATTAGAAAAAAAAGGGAAGGAAGAAATTTATATACATGCATTCACATGGAAATGGAGTATGTCAAATGAATGATGTTTGGATTGTTCATGAAAAGTGAAATGAGGTATGATGTGTGTTTTGATGATATAAATCTTGCATAAAAAATAATGGAAATTTTTTTGAACAAGGCATTTAAAACAGAGGAAATACAAAAACCCACTGGGAGTGAGAATTTCCCATTGGCCATGGGTTTCCTACTACTAAAAACGAGAAAGAAAAGAAAATTTTGGGTGCCAAGTCAAAGGAACCCA
The DNA here is from genome assembly GCA_037962975.1 of Clitoria ternatea. NCBI lineage: Eukaryota > Viridiplantae > Streptophyta > Magnoliopsida > Fabales > Fabaceae > Clitoria > Clitoria ternatea. Next base: position 189,427,120 of record CM075669.1, read on the forward strand.
CTGGCCGTGGGTTTCCTACAGTAAACATGTGCAATTAAATGGCCAACACAGTGGGATCCACTGGCCGTGGGTTTTTCTCACTGGCTGTGGATTCCCATTCAAGTACAGATTTTTCTGACTTAAACATGCATAACTCGTGTTCTGCTTCCACTTATGCACACTCTCTTATTTTTGCACTACACACTTCACACCTTATTTCTCTTTTGAAACCTTGTAATCTCTCACTTCAACTTACATTCCTCATCATTTGTCTTCTTTATTTCATTATCAATTATTCCAAATCTTCATCTAGTAAGTATCATCTTGCCATTCATTAGTTTGGGGTTTCTTCTCTTGTTTTGGGGTTGTTTCACTTTTGCTATTATCATTGATTTTTGATGGAATTAATCATGAGGAAAGGTTTATAAGTGTTCATTCTTAGTTATTATGATGACAAATCAAATTGGGTATGCTTAAAAATCCAATTTCACATATTCATTGTTCATCATTGCTCTTCATTATTCTTGAATACACACTTGAATTTTTCTTCATGATTGATAACCCATTACATTTAAATGGAAAATTGGTTATTGATTGGTGATGGTTTGATGATGATGTGCTAATTTGGTAATATTTAGAATGTGGATTCATGGGTTTCTTGGTATAAACTTTGTTGTACACCAAGTGTTTGCTATAATGTCTAAGACAACTTGTTCTTACCTTTGTATATTTCTAAGTTGTCTTATGTTCATTAGTCCTTAAGTATTTATTCTTCGTGGATATTTCTTCTTGGTGGTGCTATTGACATATTTTGTGCATAAATTTGAATGTGATTTATAGGCATAAAATCATGTCTTCGGGAAGGACCAAAAATGTTGTAAAAAAGAAGAAAGCTAAAGGTATTTTTTCATCTTATTCTTTAATTAGTAACATTAAATGTAATTTAGACGAGCAACGGATGAAACTTGCTGCTCTAACCAGGAGGGAAATTATTCCTTCTCAATTTTTCTGCAAAAGGTCCTTGCTCGATCTAGGCATTTATGAAGATACCTATAGACTTTGCAAAAATGTTGGTTGGAAGGATTTCATTGAACTTTATAAACCTTGCTATGAGCGCACCACCCTAGACTTTCTCAGCTCCATAGACATTAAACCATGTGATAATGAGTCTACTTAGGAAATCACTTTTAGGTTAAATAACACTGATTAGAGGATGGATTTGGCATTCGTGGATGCCATTTATGGTTTTCCATCTGTGCCCGGTGATGGGTTGGCTAAGTTAAATTCCCAAGGGATTTTAATGCAAGGTACTTTCAGTCTAAACTCTCTAGATCTAGGGAAGATTATGACCTATCCTCTACCAAAGCCTCACTCATTCACCACCCTGTATTTAGGTACCTTCAGAGGTTTATGGCCCACTCTATTTTTGGACGTTATGATAGTCCTGGTACTATTAGGGCTGTTGAGCTTTATTTTTTGAATGTCATGATTAATGAAATCCCCATCCACTCTATAAAATGGCCTTTTAGCCAATTTATTCGGGTAGGGAGAGCCACTTCTGGCAAGATTGTTATTACGGGTTATATTGATCCAATTGCTAGGTATGTGAGGATTGATTTAAATGAGGATAACTTGATTCGCCAACCCAAGAGAGTTGATATTGATGAGATGGTTAATATAGGCATGCTTGTGTCGGGACGGGGAGTTTATTGTTTGATTATTCCTGGATTCTCTATGCCTCACCCCTTGCCTGACCCCAGATTCACTAGTCTGGAAGGCAAGACTTCCTTTTTGTTTTTAGGAACCACTGAAGAGGGCGACATGCCTCTGGACACACAAATGCCCATCCACCCATCACACTCAGTCGGTCCTTCCTGGTCCACTCCTGACTCTACAGCTTCTATGGACCAGCTGTGTTCTTTAATGTAAGGAATGACCACACGATTGGAATCCATGTCCATTGAGCAAGCCCGGCAGGGGACTCAGATTGATGATATTGCTTCCAGGGTGGATACCATTTATGATTGGCATTACCAACAGGGTTATTTCACCCCTCCTGATAGGTATTTGTTAAACTTTTGTGTTTTATACCCCTTGATATGGACATTGAGGTCCCCTTGATATGGACATTGAGGATAATGTCCGACTTAAGTTTGGGGTGGTGGGTACACGAAAGTTTAAATAACTCTTACCTTGTTCTTGTTTATGCTTTTGTTTGATTCTAATTTTGTTCATTTGCATGATTGTATGTTTGTTTTCTTGTTTATTTGCATGATTGTATATCTGCTCATATGCCATAGGCTAGCATTGATTGCTAATTATAGTTATTGTTATCTATATGACATGTAATGTAGATTGGTCGGGCTAGAAACATAACTTGGGTGAATCTTGTCAAAAATAAAAACAAACAAACAATAAATATGATTGCTAATATTACCAGAATAATCCACCTTCATGATGCTGTGTTTTCTATAATTTGACTAAGTCACCATTGTGAGCTTTTGAGCCAATAGGGTATTCAGTGCATATAATTATTACTTGCCCATGTTTCTTGGTTTGAGTGATTCACGCATTTGATGGCACTCTAGCACTTGGCTTCTGACCAATTCAAAATGGTTTGTGAATGCATGCTTTGAATGAAAAAGGCAAATTAGGTTTGGTTTCTTTGACCTCTGAATGTGTTAAAAGCATAATCCACTTGTTGCCCCTTTTGAGCCATAAAATGAAATGTTCTTTCAAAGCCTTTGGTATAATGTTTCTCATTAATATGTAGAGGAGGAAAAGAGGTAAGGCACACTAGAGGAGGTCTGAGAAATAAATTGTGATGGTTTGGGGTTTGATATTAAAAAAAAAAAGAAAAGGAAAAGGAAAAGAATAAAGAGTTGAGTTTGAGATATATAAATGAAAAAGAAATGAACCATACTCCTTATAGTTTGAATTTGCAAAGAGTTATTGAATTAAGGTTTACCTCCTTATGATATTACTCTTCCAATGATATTAGCCCTTTGTAATTTCCTTTTCTTGGTTTCTATTCCCATGCTATAAACCCCTTAGCCACGTTACAACCATATGAAAGACCTTTTGACTAATGCATGTTTTCTTGATAACTATGTAGTTTATGGTCATTTGCCAAGCTTATGGTAGTGTTTATGATGTAGTGAATTGAGCGATTAAAACACAAACACTGAGTGGACAGTGAGAAAGAGTACTCTTAGTCAAATCTTAGTTAACATGGTTTGATTGTTAGTTGTGGTATATTCTGGTAGGTTTTGTAATCACTTTAAAAACACAAAAACATAAATAAATAAACAAAAGGTTCCTCAGGTTTGTTTGGGTCTTCTGGTCCTTCATTGTATGATTGTATGGATACAGTGATTGCTTAAGGACAAGTAATGTTTTAGTTTGGGGTATTTTGATAGGTGTTTAATTTGCATTGTATTGTGATGTTTTTACTTAGGTTTCCTAGATTATTTGTGACATTTTTCTCTTGTTTTCCATATGATTTCCTACATTCCGCACATGTCACTTGGGTGTTTGAAGTTTTGCAGGAATAACCTTGATTTAGGTGCATAAATGCAAGAATACAAAGCATTTGGTGAAGCATGTGTTGAATGCAAGAAAGTCCAACCAATTGAAAGCTCAAAAATAAGGTTGTATTCGCTTTTGGAAGTGACATAAAGAAAGGAAAAACCAAAGAAGCACTTTGGGACCTTAAAATAGTTGAAGACAAGGCATTTTGTGAAGTTTAGAAAAATCCAATGCCAGTGGGTTTTTCCCACTGGCCGTGGACTTCACTTGTGTGAAATCCACTGGCTGTGGGTTTTTCCCACTGCCAGTGGATTTTGCATGTTCTGTAACTTCTTTGGATTTTTGAGGCAGTTTTTAGAGAGAGAAAGGAGACTTTTTCATTAGAGATACAGAAACTTTAGGCACTTTTTGGGAGAGAAAAGGGAAATCTTTCTCAAGGGGATTCGAAGGAAACTTAAGGACCAACACAAAGAAAACGTTGGATTGCAGAATTTGGGTGTAGATTTGGAAGACATAGTGAGAGCTCTTCTTCTATTTTTCTAAACCCTTGTTTTACATTTGGGGATTTCTTTAATGTTGGGTATTGGACAAATTATTAGTGTGTTTGTAATCATTTTTATGGCAAACTAAATTCCATTCTCAGAATTAAGAGGGTAATATGCATATGTATTGAATTGACTATTTTTCATTTTCTCCTTTTCATGAAATTTATGTTTTCTATTCAATTTCATGAATGCTTAATGCTTCTACAAGACTTCGAGAGGAGCGTAGTTGATTCCAAATAATGTAGGCTATGAGAGTAGGTATATTGTTTGAAAGCATAAAATTGAACCTAGGATCTTAGGTGTTACAAAAGTATGCGGGATCTTTTGAGGGTTAATGGGTTTTCACAAAACATAATGGACTTAGTTTACAAATCGAACGCGGTTCTTTGGAAATTAGGTACATTAGTAAGGCTTCGAGAGAAGGTTGCTAATTACATTAGGAAAATCTACCTTAGAAACTAAATTTTATAATTGGGGAAGTGAATTCATGAAATTAGATACTGGCATATGAACCTCTTAACTCCTAAGAGTTTTCCTTTGATTGATTCTTTGAAAGCAATTAGCTTCCATTCTAAAAGGCTTTAAGTTTTCTGTTTCTGTTTCTAGTTTGAAATAAAGTGAACATCCCTTTAATTGAACTAATTTGTCTAGATAATCAAATCATAGTAAACCGGTACTTGGGCACAATCCATGTGGAGAACGTCATCTTTTATATTACTTTAATAAACCGTGTGCTTGTAGAATGACTATCACCACACCGGAGGTGTACCTACAAAAGGGACTTTAATGCTTAAGTCAGTACGGTAATAACGGAGAAAAATTATATTATAGGGTTAAAGCGAGAAGGTAAGTTGGTTTTATAATTCACTCAATATGTGTTATGTCTTAATGAATAAGCTCTTTATATAGTCTTCCCATTAATCGCAAGTGGTGATTTGACCTGTGTTAGAAGGCAAAGTTTACAGCTTTTGGCAGAGGCAAGTTTCCCACTTGCCATTTCTGACCGGGGTCACTGTCATATTTTCCGTACTAAAAGATCTTAATTCAGGCATTCCTGGAGGTCAGTCGGGTTCTGCCTGCGCCTTTTGCAAATACTTAGTATTTTTTAATAATATCCGATGTAGCTAGTTTAAAGGACCGGTATCCATACTGCAAATACTATGTAATTGTGAAGTTAAATGGCTCCATGAATTTAAATTGATATGTGTATTGCGATGGATGTTGGATTGATGACTATTAAGGTTAGTGGAGCTAGGCTATGATGTCTATGTTATATGATATGCTTATTGCATTTGGTTTATGACATTATATGCATATTTGTTAAGGCATAAGAGTTACGGGGTCTCTTATTGCTTACCTAGGTAGAGGTTGCTCTTAAGAAGGAGCTTTTAAATCCCTAACGCACTAATTTTGTCCTTGGCACTTTGGGATATCCACTTTTATGGCACTTTGGTTCATCATGGATATTGGGGTTGTTTGCTCTTGGGGCACTTCATTTTGTCTAGCACTTTGGATGTTAATGACTTCCCTTTGTTATGTTATGGCCATTTTCCTCAATAAGCACTTCAGTTTGCTTGACACTTCAGTTTGCCACCTATTGAGTCGTATCTGCATTGCATGTTTTAGGTATTGAAAATTATGTGGATTTTGAAAAGTCCATGGCATGTGAGTATTTGCATTGGGAGTGTGAAAATACGATAGGTATTGGAAGTTTGGATGACAATTAGTTATGTATGAACTTGACAATTGACAAAGACATAATAGCCTACTTGTGACATACTATGTGTTGATCTATATATGTATAATGTGATCTTGATGTATTGCACTTAATATCATTACAATTGCTATTTACTACTTGTAATGGTACTCACTTCTCTAAATATCATTTATAGTGAATTTTAAAGGAAATGAAGATGCTTGGTAGGCTTAAAGGCGAATAAGATGCACATTGTCATGGGAAGGAAATTGGTTATGTATTTGTTTTGTAAATTAACTAATGAATTATACGTGGTTAATTTGGAATGGTTATTATGTTGAAATTGAGCCATGGTGGCTATTTTGATTTTGACTTGCATGATGATGCAAATCATATGGATATGGTATTGTTTGATATGGATTATGCAGAAAATTGTAATTTCAATGATGCAAATGTTTTGGTACATTTGATGTGCAAAACCTATAATTAGGTTATTAAATTGATGATTAATGTAATGTTATGTACATGATGAAATGGTGAGATGTAATGTGATGCAATAGAGCAATAATCTATGTATATGTATTGCTGCAGAATTTTCTGCTGAATTTGAGTATTAGCCATGTCATGTTGTGCTGTGTTGTAATGGCTTAATATTGTATGTGGACCAATTGGTATGAGGATGGTTTTGATGATGATAATAGGACTTTTGAAGTGTAATTGCATACATATTAAATTTTGTTGAATTTTGGTATTGTATAATGTTATGGGACTAAATTGAAACAAGCCTAGGTAAGGACCTAGGGGGTCATATTTTTCTCCATGGTGTTTTAGTGCTTCTATACAAGTTAGATAACACCTTTTGCATGTTAGAAACATGTTGGAATCATAAGGAAATCAATTGGATATGTTTTAATGAGTTTTAAATGAATGGACATGGTTCCAAAAAGAATTCTGCATAATGACATGGAACAAGCTTCTAATTTGTATGAAATGAGATGAATGATTGTTTAACTAGATGCATGATGTTATAGGAGTGTTTCTAGGTTTAAAATGTAAAGAATTATGAGAGTGATGTGTGCCAAAAAGGTCCTAAATAGTGCATGGACTAGGGTTTCCCAACACAGAACATTTTTGCATGCCAACATAGGGCCTGACGGTGAGAACCACGACCAATAAAAGGAACCACGGCCAAGTTGTGGAACTCACTGCCGTTAGGACCCAATTGAGCCATTTTTCCCTGTCAGTTAGTGTCAACCATGGCCAGTGGCAGGAACCACAGTGGAACACACTACCTGGTGGCCTAAAATTTTATGTTTTCATATGTTTTGTTTGCCCATGTGTATCTTCTTGTTTAGGGTTATGTCCTACCCTTCTTGGCCCTCTTTTACACATCTCTTTCATGTGTTTTCCATTCTCATATGTTATGAATCCTACCATGAATCCATTTGGTGTCCTTTATAGCTTGCCACAATTATGTTTTGCTTAAAATCTCAAGCATGGGATTTGTATTTCTTGGTTCCTTTTTGATATCTTCATATATGAATATGGAATGATACCTTATATATGTCTTTTTCCACTACTATTATATTCTTCAGGGCATATACATTTAGGGTTTCTTTTCATCAATCCAATTCTTATGGTGATGTGTTATATCATGATGCTTGATTTTCCGTGATTCGGTCCGTGATGCTAGTGGGTTGGTTTATGACTATTTTTACTACATATTTATACTTGCATCAGGATTTGAATTTGGTAAATCAGAAGGGCGTCATAGGTGGGAACTAATATACAAGTAGAATTTAAGCCTTTTGTCCCCAAAACTTAATTTTTTTTACCATGCAATCATCCATAACAACAAATATGTCATAAAAACATGATGATTACACACAAAATCAATCTACTCTACCTACAAAACTATAACAAACATGTCTAAACACAACAAAACATAATTAATCCAAACTAACATATAAACAAAAACAAACTTTTGCATATAATTTTAAACAACAAATAACTACACATACTAACTCTTAATACTTCAAACTAGCAAATAAAAAAATAAAGTCTAAAACACATTTATACAAACAATGCAATATTCAAACATGTCTAATCATTACACAGACCTCTTGCAATGATCCAAACATTAATTTAACCTCAAAAATAGATCATTCACAATTGGTTCAAAACAATAAAACTTCTAATTATAACTAACATGACTCAGCACACAATTACACTACAATTTCTACAACGTTACAAAATGAACTACCTACTTTCATAACACAAATATTAACAAGCACTTGATATGACAAATACAATAACAAAACTAACACATAAGCAATAACACTAATACATAAACAACACCACACACAAGTACACAACATTAACACAAATAAAAGGACTAAAACACTTAACTACCATCATGACTACAAACTAACCAGCATAAAATACTACCTATAACATACTAAACTACCACAAAAACCACAACATACAACATACTACATTACCACACAACATATGAAATAAAACAACATAAAAACAAAGCACAATGAACTAATTCTACCATCATAACTGAAATGACAATAAAAAGAAGCAAGAGATAAATTCGGGTTACCTTCTACTAAGAGCTTGATTTAAGATGTCTCTAGCTAGACATTGCAAACGTAGCTCCATCGGCTTATAGTGATAGACTACATCCTCATTGGGATAAGGCCCTAGACCTTACCATCCACTAACCATCCCTTCTTGTCGGAAGGGTCTTGAACATTTCCAGGCCCTTGCTCTATGATAAGCTCCTTGAGAAAAGGCTTCGGCCATTTAGGCTTAAACTTTCCACGTAATGTTTTGAACCTAGATCTTGGTGCCTTCACAAATGGATCCGACGGAGCCTACAAGGTTAAACTTTCTTTATTGTAAACCTTCATATTTCTTAACTTTTAGGAGAATGAGGCGGGTAAGAATGTGTCTCCTTAAATGAGACACCAAGTTCCTCATCTTCTTCATCAGCCTATCTTTTTTTTCCATTTTCTTATAGTCTACTTTATCTTCTTCTACACCTTTCTTATTTTTATTTCTCTTTTTACTTTTCTCTTTTCTTTCTTCTTACTTTTTCTCTTTTCCTCCTTTTCACTTTTCCTCTTTTGTTCCTTACTCACTTCATCAATTTCTTCATTTTTCTCTTCTATCCTTTTTTCCATTCTATACAAACAACTTCTTTAATCATCTTTCCATTCTCTATGATGATAGACTTACAAATTTCTTTAAAGATGGCTTGGACATTTTCTAAATCTTTTATCTCGGATTGCTCAATGGTATCAGTTAGATCCAATTGCCTAAAAGCTTGCATGTATTGAGCAAAAACACCCCTAAGAAGATGAATTTAGTTGTTGTAGGTAGTACTCTTGTATGGATCATTTGAAATATACCAAAATCTTCTCTTCAATTATGCTCAAACAAGTAAAGGCATTTGTAGATGATTGTAGCCATAGTTTGGCTTCCTCATGTAGAGAAAATAGAAATTATCTCATACACACTGCCTTTTCTTCATCGAGAGAGAATCCTACCATATCGCCTCATAGTTTGATCCACCAAATTGTTTTAACATGATGAGGTGGAGAATCACGTAGTTCAACTTAATTTGTAAAACATGTTGACTTGGTCTAAAAATGTTGTAAAATTGTTCGGCCCATTGAGAATTGACTTATTCACCTAAGGTGGGCTTCGATGGCCACCTTGGTTCATGAATGGTGGAAAGGTTAAGGGTTGGACTTTAAGAGGGTAAAGGTATTGGCTCACATCAAAATCATCCCTATTAGTATACATAGTAACTAAAACAACTAACAAACATGGTGAGTGTAGTCAATTCAAACACAAAGGAAACAAAAAATAAAACTAAACCACTATAAAAAAAAGAAAGGATGTAACATGAATAAATTTCTATTTTCCTATTTAACGAAATACAAGTCCCTAGCAACGACGCCATAAACTTGTTGTAACTTTGGTAAGTGTACCGATGTCCATTGTAATTTAGATAAGTATTTGAGTATTGTATCCACAGGGACTTGTATGATAATTGGTAAAATAATAATATATACTCGTAATATCAATATAAAAATATATACAATATATTCACAAATATGCATAATTGTTGTTGTTAGAAGATATTATAATGTTATGGTGCAAGAAATATAAAAACTAAAATAAATATAAACAACAACATTGGGATTAGGTTTCATTGTCCTCTTTTTCAATCATATCTTATCCGACTTAGCATGTTACACAATTAATCAAGCCAATGTAGCATGAATTTCACTAAACTAGATCCCTCAATGGATATATCCTAAGTCCTTTCCACAAATATCGATCTCTTGACTATATGATGAAAGTTCTTACATTAGGTGATGACATATCTTTTTACCTTTAATTACTTACTCTGTTTGTCTATTTTATCTACTGTTAAATTATAATAACTGTGTTTTAGCATAGTTTGTCAGTAGTCTCCATTTTTAATTTTTATCTTACTACTTGCTAGTGATCACTATTTTCTATTTTTTTTACTGTTACTATTGAGTGTTGTATTTTGTGATTTTTGTTTTCTTTGACTTTTACTGTTTACTAGTGATTGTTGTTTCTAATTTCTATTGTTTCTGTTTAGTTTGTGATAATTAGTTTGTTTAAAATAAATTAAGCTTTCATGAATGTTTAGTCCTAAAATAAAATTTATTGAATTAACTAAGTTTAATTTGATTTTATTTTATTTTACAGGCTATCAAATTATTGGAAGCTTCATGATTACTTTGTAAATAAATTACTCTCCTCTAAGAACAAATTCACATTAATTACTTTTTCTTGACAAGTATATTAATGTGAAATTGTTAAAGCCTTGTCCATGCATAAAAAAAATAAACAAATTAAATTCCAACTTATACTAGTGTATTTACGTGAAAAGCAATGGCTAATGGACAATTCTTGCTCACGTTAATAAGCTCCCAAGTGCAGAATTTTTTTTTTGGTGCAAAAGAAACACATTGAAATGCTATAATTTCTAAGGCCCAGACTTTGTCCTATGTGCAGAATTTTTCCAAGCAAAATGCACTAATCCTTCTTTATTTTTCCACACGGATAGCACTAAGGAAATTGCCAATATTTTATGCAATTTAAGTGGCCACCAAGACTCCATTCATTCTCACGGTTTCAATGCTCCAAGAACCATTATTTTATGCTACAAAATATGCCAAGCAAGCTTCCAAATTCAGCTGCACCTAATATGGCCCCATGTGACAATTATTCAAAGCAAATAATGCACTCCAAAGACTCCCCACGTCAAATTTTGGCACCGCAGCCGGGGATCAACGATCTTTAGGAAAAACTCTTATTTTAGATTAATGTTTTTTTTGTATAAATTGAAAAATAAAAATAAAAAAATTTTTGTTTGTTTGGTTTATTTTATTTATTTTTCATGATTTAGGATTCTTATGATATATTGCTCATGATCATCAAATATCTTGTTGTATGCTATGTATGACTAGAAGAACTTTTGAGCATTTATATTCATTTGATCCTGAAATTGATAGAACTTTTCATAGGTTAATTAGAGAAGCTAGATTTAATAATAACTTTGTTGATATTGATAGTGATAGTATCTTTTCTGAATCTGTTGAAAGTACTACTGCTAGTTTTTCTGATATGGCTGAACCTCGTGAAAGAACTCTTAGAGAACTAGCTGCTCCTGAATTCACTTACGAAAGTTTGTGTTTTCAATATCCTGATGAGGATGTCCCTTTTATTCTTAAGACCGGACTTATACACTTGTTGCCTAAGTTTCATGGTCTTGCGGGTGAAGATCCGCACAAACACCTCAAAGAATTCCACATTGTGTGCTCCACAATAAAACCCCAAAACGTTCAAGAAGACCATGTCTATCTTAACGCATTTCCTCATTCTTTAGAGGGTGTTGCTAAGGATTGGTTGTACTACCTTGCTCCAAGATCAATCACAAGTTGGAATGACTTAAAGAAAATGTTCTTGGAAAAATTCTTTCCTGCCTCTAGAACAACTGCAATCCGTAAAGACATATCTGGCATTAGGCAACTCTCTGGAGAAAGTCTTTATGAGTATTGGGAGAGATTCAAGAAACTCTGTGCAAGTTGCCCTCACCACCAAATTTCTGAACAACTTCTTCTTCAGTACTTTTATGAAGGTCTGCACCACGTTGATCGCAACATGATTGATGCGGCAAGTGGAGGAGCTTTAGAAGATATGACTGCTACTGAAGCAAAAAACTTGATTGAGAAGATGGCATCCAACTCTCAACAATTTGGTGTAAGAAATGATTCTTTCAAACCCATGTTTGATTCCAATTCTAGTTCATCTGGAATTAAATTGGAGAGCAAACTTGATGCTCTTACCACTCTGGTCATACAATTAGCAGTAAATCAAAAATCCATGACTGCTAAAGTATGTGGCATCTGCTCTTCACAAGAGCACCCCACTGATTGTTGTCCTTCTCTACAAGAAAAGGATAATAATAGTCCCCAAGCCTATGCAGCTAACATCTACCATGATAGACCTCCACCACCTCAACAACAAAACCATGACCTTTCCACCAACAGATACAATCCAGGTTGGAGAAACCATCCAAACTTGAGATGGGGCAACCAACAACAAAATCCCCATCCCCAACCTCCATTTCAAAGCAATGCACCAACCTTCCAAAGACCTACACCTCAACCATCTACAAGTAGCCCTTCTTTGGAAGAACTGGTGAAACAAATGGCTGCATAAAATTTAGAGTATCAATAGAGGAATGATGCCACCATCTAGAGTTTAAGCAACCAAATTGGGCAATTGGCTTCATCATTAAGCCAGTTACAATCTCAAAACTCTGACAAATTACCATCCCAACCAGCTGTAAATCCAAGAAATGTGAGTGCAATTCAGTTAAGATCAGGAAAGAACCTTGAAGTACCCATACCCAAGGAACCTGAAAAATAAACAATTGAGCCTGAAACAGTTGAGAATGATGTACCCTCTTCAAGCACAAGTAAGTCTGAGATGCAACCATCCCAAATCCCATCTTATATCCCTCTTTCTTTCCCACCAAAAGCAATTCCAAGTAAGAAGATGGAAGAAGTGGACAAAGAAATTTTGGATACTTTTAGGAAAGTAGAAGTGAATATACCTCTTATTGATGCAATCAAGAAAATACCTAAGTATGCCAAATTTCTGAAAGAGTTGTGTACTCATAAGAGGAGACTCAAAGGTAATGAAAGGATTAGCATGGGAAGGAATGTATCTGCACTGCTTGGTAAGGAAATTTCAAATATCCCTGAGAAATGCAAAGATCCAGGTATGTTTTCTATACCCTGTATCATAGGCAATAACAAATTTGAAAATTGCTTGTTAGATTTAGGAGCTTCAATAAATGTTATGACTATGTCTGTTTTTAAATCTTTGTCACTTGGAAATTTACAACCTACTGGTGTAGTAATTCAGCTAGCCAATAGGAGCATTGCTTACCCTGCTGGAGTTATAGAGGATGTTTTGGTTCAGGTAGAACAACTTGTTTTCCCTGCTGATTTTTTTGTACTTGATATGGAAGAAGGTATGCCTCAAATTCCTGTTCCTATCATTTTGGGAAGACCATTTTTAAAAACAGCTCGAACCAAAATAGATGTTCATTCTGGAACTCTCTCTATGGAATTTGGTGACACAAGGGTTCAATTTAATATTCTTGATGCCATGAAATACCCATCTGAAAATCATTCTGTTTTCCAAATTGACATTATTGATGAACTAGTTTTTGAACATTTTTCTAATGTTGATTTGGAATGCATAGATGATTCAAACAAATGTTTTGCATGCAATGATTCTGGAAGTTGTGATATTTGTGCTGAAATTGATAAATACATAATTTCTGATTCAGAGTCTTTAGATATACCTATTAACCATAAGGAGCTGAATGCAGGATTTCAAGAAAATTCTAACAAAATTTTTGAGGTGCAAACAGCGCAATCCAAGTCTACTTTGTTAGTTCCATCTGTTTTGCAGGCACCTAATTTAGAATTGAAACCCCTACCTAAAAACCTCAAGTATGTATACTTAGAGGATGATGAACAGCTCCCGGTAATAATTTCCACTTCTCTTGATGAAAATCAAGAAGAAAAATTGTTGCAGGTATTGAAAAAACATAAGAAGGCTATAGGATGGACATTGGCAGACATACCTGGAATTAACCCATCCATGTGCATACATAGGATATTTCTGGAGGAAAATACTAAAGCAGTGAGACAACCTCAAAGGAGACTTAACCCTATAATCCTTGATGTGGTTAAGAAGGAGATTACCAAGCTTCTACAAGTAGGAATCATTTATCCTATCTCTGATAGCCGGTGGGTGAGTCCAATTCAAGTGGTTCCTAAGAAAACAGGGATCACAGTTATGAAAAATAAGAAGGATGAATTGATCCCTACCAGAGTGCAAAATAGTTGGATAGTCTGTATTGACTACAGGAGACTAAACCAAGCAACAAAGAAGGACCATTTCCCTTTACCCTTCTGTGATCAAATGCTTGAGCGTCTTGAAGGTAAATCTCACTACTGTTTTCTTGATGGATTCTCTGGATATTTTCAGATTCATATTGCACCTGAGGATCAAGAAAATACCATATTCACCTGTCCCTTTGGCACATTTTCTTATAGGAGAATGCCATTTGGCCTATGCAATGCTCCTGGAACTTTTCAAAGATGCATGATAAGTATTTTTCATAATTTCATTGAAAATTGCATAGAGGTGTTTATGGATGATTTTACTGTCTATGGATCTTCATTTAATGCATGCCTTGATAGTTTGGATAAAGTTTTAAACAGATGTATTGAAACTAACCTTGTTTTGAACTATGAAAAATGTCATTTTATGGTAAAACAAGGAATAGTTTTAGGGCATGTAATCTCTGAGAAAGGAATTGAAGTAGATCCTGCCAAGATAGAAGTTATATGATATTTGCCTTACCCCTCTTGTGTTCGAGAGGTTCGTTCTTTTCTTGGCCATACAGGATTCTACAGAAGATTCATAAAGGATTTCAGCAAGAAGGCTAGGCCACTATCCAGTCTGCTTCAAAAGGATGTGGTATTTGATTTTGATGAAAAGTGTAAGGAGGCTTTTAATTGCCTCAAGCAAGCATTGACCACTACCCCAATAATCCAAGCACCTGATTGGACAGCCCCATTTGAGTTAACGTGTGATGCGTCTAATTATGCATTGGGAGCTATCCTTGGTCAAAAGATTGACAAGCAGCCTAGGGTCATCTACTATGCATCTAAAACTTTAGATGCTGCCCAGGTAAATTACACCACCACTGAAAAAGAGCTATTGGCCATTGTTTTTGCATTAGATAAGTTCAGATCTTACCTACTCGGTTCTCGAGTAGTTGTCTTTACTGACCATGCAGCTCTGAAGTACTTGTTGAAGAAAGGTGAGTCCAAGCCAAGATTAATTCATTGGATGCTTTTGATCCAAGAGTTTGACTTGGAAATTCATGACAGAAGTGGAACACAAAACCTTGTGGCAGACCATTTAAGCAGAATTGAGAATGCTCCTGATTCGGCACCTATTCGGGACCATTTTCCCGATGAACACCTCATGAGTATTTCTAACTCTTTTGATACACCTTGGTTTGCTAACATTGTAAATTATCTTGTTGCTTCTGTTTTTCCACCATATGCATCCAGAAACCAAATTTCAAAATTAAAAAGTGATGCAAAATATTATATATGGGATGACCCGTATTTGTGGAAATTGTGTAATGATCAGGTGATTCGAAGATGCATTCCCGATCATGAGATAGAATCGGTTCTTCGATTCTGCCATGCTTCACCAGTTGATGGACATTTTGGTCCACAAAGAACAGCAAGGAAGGTGTTGGACTCTGGTTTATACTGGCCCATAATTTTTAAGGATGCATGGAGAACTTGTAACACCTGTGAGGAATGCCAAAGAACTGGTAATGCTATCACATACAGACAACAGATGCCTCAGCAACCTATGTTGTTTTGTGAAGTATTTGATGTTTGGGGCATTGATTTTATGGGTCCATTTCCTCCATCCTTTGGTTTTACTTATATTTTATTGGCTGTAGATTATGTTTCTAAATGAGTGGAAGCTAAAGCCACCAGAACTAATGATGCTCGAGTTGTTGTAGATTTTGTTAGATCTCAAATTTTTTGCAGGTTTGGCATTCCGAGAGCAATCATTAGTGACCAAGGAACACACTTCTACAATAGGACCATGCAAGCTATGCTCAGAAAGTATGGGGTTGTTCATAGAGTCTCTACTCCATATCACCCCCAAACCAATGGACAAGTAGAAGTCTCTAACAGAGAAATCAAAAGAATCCTGGAAAAGATAGTACAGTCTAACAAAAAGGATTGGAGTAGGAAATTAGATGATGCTCTTTGGGCACATAGAACAGCTTTTAAGGCACCTATAGGAATGTCTCCCTATAGAATTGTTTTTGGTAAAGCATGTCATCTTCCAGTAGAGATTGAGCATCGTGCTTATTGGGCTGTAAAAGCTTGCAACTTAGCACTTGATCAAGCAGGTGAAGAAAGAAAATTATAACTGAATGAGCTTGATGAGATCCGTTTGGCAGCTTATGAGAACTCGAGGTTCTATAAGGAGAAAACAAAGAAATTCCATGATAGCTCAATAGCTAGAAAGGATTTTACTGCTGGACAGAAAGTGCTACTGTTTAATTCCCGGTTGAAACTGATGGCCGAAAAATTGCGCTCCAAATGGGAAGGACCTTTCATTGTTACTAATGTATTTCCCCATGGAGCTGTGGAAATAAAAAGTGAAAACTCCAATAAAAGCTTCAAGGTTAATGGACAATGTTTGAAGCCATTTCATGAGAATCCTTCACTTGTAGATGTCACAATGGAGGAACATAATTTGGGGGAACCACTTCTTGATCCCCCTTGAGGGAGTTTTTCTTACCCATCTTTTTACTTTTTCATTATATTGTCTATTTTGTATGCTCTGTCTTACATTGAGGACAATGTATGATTTAAGTGTGAGGGTGGGAATATCCTTGTTGTATGTTGTTGTGTGTTGTTGTTGTGTGTTGTGTGAATTTGTGATTAATTTTGTGTGACTATTTTTCAAAAATAAAAAATAAAAAAATATATATATATAAATAAATTTTTAAAAAAAATAAAAAATTGTGTGTTTTTGTTTTAAAAAGGCATGTTTTATTGGAATTTTTTTTTTGATATGCATGAGTAACAGGTAAATTCTTTCATGTCTGATATGAGCTTTAATGATATGTTATAATTTGAACTCAAACATTTTTGGTATGTTGAGAATGACATGATAATTGAGAGATGATCATATATGATTGAATTATACCTTGTGAGATTTTTGAGCCTTAAAATTTGATGGATCACTTTAAACCATCTTAATCCTTTCAGGTGTGATTAATTCCTGAAAGCTTACATCCTAATTTTTGTCTTGTTTCTTGATGATACTTGAAACTCATATGAATGTATTTGAAATGATACAGGCATTTTGTTCAATTAAGCCACTAAGCCATATAAGCCTACCATGAATAAATTATCCCTTGCTAGCCATTTTGAGCCTATTTAACTATTTCCTTGTTGCAGCTCAAATAAGCCATGGATGAAAAACCAAAAATATACCTACCTTAAGGAATATATTGGAGCTCTGGAATCAAGTCAAAATCAGGCATTCAAATAAGTGTGGGGGTATAAAAAAGTTGCAACTCTTGTTTTAAGTGTTATGCAATTGCATAAGGAAAAGATTATAAAAAAAGTGATGAATAAATAAAAAAAAATATTTTGATGATTGCGACCAAAAGAAATTGGAACACAAAATGTTATATCCTCATGCTTACTTGAAAAATTAATTGCTCCATCATTCGTTTTGGTATCTAAACTTATTTTCTAAAAATTTTACCACCTACTTTAACCTTGGCTACATTACAACCTTGGAAAGCCCTGTTGATCTATACATGCATTTGTGTTGATTATGGAATTGAGAAACCTGCCAAATTTTTGGACTGTTTATTTTTCAGGAAATGTTTTGAGAATATACATAAACCCAAAACACGTGAGAGTTGAGAGTATGTCTTGTGAGGTTCTGTCATTTATGATTTTCTTTTCAGTTTGATTTAATTCTCACATGTCGAAATGTTCAGATAATTTTTATACATATCTTGATGCTCTGTATCTTGCATATTGAAAACTCTTGTTTCTTTGTGTATTCTTAAGATTTCATTATAAGCATACTAGTTCTGTGTGTTTACTGTATTTCAATTTTAACGTTTTTAATAAAGTGTGAGATTTGTTTTCATTCTGATTTTGCCCAGGAGTTCAAAAGAGTAAGTGTGGGGGTATTTGATGACATATCTTTTTACCTTTAATTACTTACTCTGTTTGTCTGTTTTATCTACTGTTAAATTATAATAACTGTGTTTTAGCGTAGTTTGTCAGTAGTCTCCATTTTTAATTTTTATCTTACTACTTGCTAGTGATCACTATTTTCTATTTTTTTTACTGTTACTATTGAGTGTTGTATTTTGTGATTTCTGTTTTCTTTGACTTTTACTGTTTACTAGTGATTGTTGTTTCTAATTTCTATTGTTTCTGTTTAGTTTGTGATAATTAGTTTGTTTAAAATAAATTAAGCTTTCATGAATGTTTAGTCCTAAAATAAAATTTATTGAATTAACTAAGTTTAATTTGATTTTATTTTATTTTACAGGCTATCAAATTATTGGAAGCTTCATGATTACTTTGTAAATAAATTACTCTCCTCTAAGAACAAATTCACATTAATTACTTTTTCTTGACAAGTATATTAATGTGAAATTGTTAAAGCCTTGTCCATGCATAAAAAAAATAAACAAATTAAATTCCAACTTATACTAGTGTATTTACGTGAAAAGCAATGGCTAATGGACAATTCTTACTCACGTTAATAAGCTCCCAAGTGTAGAATTTTTTTTTTGGTGCAAAAGAAACACATTAAAATGCTATAATTTCTAAGGCCCAGACTTTGTCCTATGTGCAGAATTTTTCCAAGCAAAATGCACTAATCCTTCTTTATTTTTCCACACGGATAGCACCAAGGAAATTGCCAATATTTTATGCAATTTAAGTGGCCACCAAGACTCCATTCATTCTCACGGTTTCAATGCTCCAAGAACCATTATTTTATGCTACAAAATATGCCAAGCAAGCTTCCAAATTCAGCTGCACCTAATATGGCCCCATGTGACAATTATTCAAAGCAAATAATGCACTCCAAAGACTCCTCACGTCATTAGGTATCAACCTTAACAACCATTAAAATTCAACTTTATCCCTAGACGAAGAAATTTAATAGGCATTTTGTTTCTTAAGTTGTTTGAAAACTCCAAACACACACGCAAACACATTCTCTCATTCAAAACATGCCTTAGGTATATGAAACGAAATACTAACACTAATTAAAAGCATAAATCATACAAAAATATTCAATGTATATCTAGAAATGGGGTGAGCTACATGCAAACCCAACAATAACAGAGTTTAGCCATACATTTTCATGTGGGCTACCTAAAAATCAAAGAAAGTACAAAGTGATCAATAAAGACTATGAGAAAAAGAAGAGAAACTGAAAGAGATCATACGTCTTCAAGCTTCTCCATAATGTTGGAGAGTCTCCACACAATGTTCCTAGCCTCCCATGGACTAAAGATGACCTAAAAGTAACTTAAACCCTTTTAAATGGCCTTTAGGGTCAAAAATAGAGATGTTGTGAAAATGTCGATCGAGTGGTAGGGTGTTGTAACATCCCGTGTTTTTATATTTAGAAAGAATGAATAAATGTGAAAATGAATTTAAATTATGAAAATTTAAGAATTTGTGACATTTCTGTAAGTTCAAAATGGAATAAAAGGAGAAATTGAGGTTTTTACCTTACATGTAGCGTCAAGTTAACGCGTAGCATCAGGTTAACATGTAGCGTCAAGATAGGAAACCTGACGCATAAGTGGCGCGTAACATCATGGTGGAATTTTGAACCTGACGCGTAGTGCCAGGGGGATGCGTAGTGTCAGCTTCGTGATTAAAATTTAAAGTTCTAGAAATAGCTATGCGAGACAAAAAGGAAAAAGAAAGGTTAAGTCGGTTCTTCTTCCTTGTTATTCTCCAGAGCTTAAAACCATGATTCAATCCTAAATTAGAATTGGAATTTGAAATTAAGAGTAGGTTGGAAATGGAAAATAAGATGTAAGACCTTGAAATCCTTCAATTTTTAGTTTTGGTGGAAGTTTTCTTCTATTTCTAGTTTTCTTTAAAATTTGAATAAGCTTTGAAATTTGAGATTATGAACTGGTTGAAGAGTCCTTCATGGCTCTTAAATAAGGGTTTAAGTGATGGAATTGAGTTTTGTTTCATGTAAGTTATAAATAAAATGTTGGAGGATTGATAGAATTAAGAGTTTCTTAGAATAACTAATAGTTTTAGTAAGGGCAACCTTATGGAGCTTTTAAGAATTGATTTTCAAGTGTTTCTTAAGTTAAGATAGAATTTTGGTGGTTAAATTCTTAAACCACTTTTATAAATTTGGTAAATTTAGTGTTTTGGCGTATCGATGCTTACAGATAATGGAAAAGCAACGGAATCAAGGTAAGGGGAGCTTTGTAGTGGGTATTTAATTAATGTTTTATAAATTTTTGTGTAGAGAAATTTAATTGTGTATTTATATGAATGGTTTATGTGAGAATATGTGGTTTGGAACTGTTTAGGATTATATAATAAGATCGATAATTATGATCAGTGAAATAAAGATGATTGTAATAAGAAAGTAATGATTGTGTTAAAGAAGTATTAAATTATGATGAAAATGAGGTTTTGAAATATATGTATATAATGCATTTATAAGCAATGATGTTAATTAATGAGATTAATTTATAAATTGAAACTTGAATTGTGATAGTGACTATGAGAAAGTGATAAATTATGATTATGTGTTATGTGATGTTGTTGATATCGGATTTATGCATGGTAATGGCTTTGATAATGATGTTTAAGGGAGATGGATTTTATACTGGGAACCATATTTGATTAATGAAATGGATGATAATTATATGATGTATATGCATGTTATGTGGTGTGGACAGTCATTCGGTATGTATTACCCCTTGATTTTGGCTCCAATAGTCCAAGTATAAATCCAGTTAAGCTACCCAGTGGTCCAGGTAGAGACCCAGTGGTTGAGGTGGGGAGCTGGTGTGTAGCTCGGTCGACCAGGTAGAGTTCACGGGATGTCGGTGTGACTCCTAGCTGATGGTTGCTCCTTTAGTATCCGGATACTAGGCCGGGAACCATATTTGATTGATGAAATGAATGATAATTATATGATGTATATGCATGTTATGTGGTGTGGACAACCATTCGGTATGTATTACCCCTTGATTTTAGCTCCAATGGTCCAAGTATAAATCCAGTTAAGCTACCCAGTGGTCCAGGTAGAGACCCAGTAGTTGAGGTGGGGAGCTGGTGTATGGCTCATTCAACAAGGTAGAGTTCACAGGATGTCGGTGTGACTCCCAGCTGATGGTTTCTCCTTTAGTATCCGGATACTAGGTGTCATATATATATATATATATATATATATATGTATATATATAATTTGACCATGAGAGTCAGTTATGAATGATTTTGATATTGACATTGATTTGTGATATGTGTAATATATTTGAAATTGAATGAAAATTATAATGATTATGAGTATTGAGACTTAATTGTGATTGATTAATGACATTGTGACTAGTCCATGATGATGGGGATTGATTTATGATATTATGAATAATTTATGAAGATAATGAGTGACTTATGAAATTATGATTAATTTATGATGATGATGATGATGTAAGCGATTTAATAAAGGTATTATGAAAGTATAAATGATGATTTTGATAAGATATGAGCATATCGGACAGTGGTTGGGAAAGGATTATGGGATTGACAATGAGGGAGGTGTGTGAGCTCCTCCAGGTGATATTGTTCCTATTTTAAATATCTGTATTGTATTATATTGTTAGATACTCACCCTTACTTTTATTTTACAAAAAATGAGGAAAGGATATTATGGATGTCGTGGAAACTAGTGCGAGTGAGTAGTGGAGCAATGCCAGGACATTTTTTTAAAAATTGTGGAATGTATAATTTATGGATATGCATATATTCATGTAAGGATGTGGTCTCATTATGCGTTTTAGTATTATGTATGCATGTATGATATGTGTGTGGTTACGTGTGTAGGTTTTGGCATGATAGTTAATGGCACTAAGCCATTAGTGTTTATATATGCGATATCTCTAGGTGTGAATGTGTAATGATTGTGTGTGATACTGCATTGAGCCAATAGGTATTTATTCATGCATTATGCCCAGGAATTGCCTATTTAGATTTAATTACGGCACAGAGTCGTATGATATCCAGTATCATGCATTATTAGCAGGAAATATTTGTTTAATTGTCATGTGATTGTGTTGGTAAAATGTTCTAAAAGAGTTATGAAGTTTGGATGAGAGAATTAATGAATTTAAAGTGATATTAAGGAATTGGATAGGGAAAATGGTGATACGATAGGATTCAGTATCCCTGGAATTGCCCGATAGGTTCATATGGATATTTAGAATTGGTTTGTGTATTCATTTTATGTTTTAAATGAGTTCAAGATGATTGATGCGATGAAATGGCCATAAGTTGGCCTAAACGTATTTTTATGCATAATTCATTATCGGACTAAAATTTTCGGAAACAGACTGCACCAGCAGCTCCAGAATAGTGGTAACATGGTGAGCTTAAAGTTTGGAGAGGTTTAGAGTTGAATTGAGCAAGGTGGGGCTCTAGAAAGTTGGCCAAATGGCCTACAAAGCCATGACAGCAGCATAGCTGCTACTGTCATGCTCACGCGTAGCGTGGGCTGGCGCTCAGTGCCAGAAGTGCGAAAATGGTCTGACGCATAGCGTGGACTTGACGCGTAGCGGGTTACTGTATTTTAAATGCCCTTTTGGATTTCAAAATTTTTATACACTTTATATCTTGGGCTTTTTACTGAAAATGACTACTGTTATAAATATGGGCTAATTAAATTAATTATCCGTGAAAAATTTATTGAGAATTTTTGATTAATTGCTAAAAATAAAAGAGAAAATAGGTGCAAGATGTTACAAGTGTCACCGGAGCCAATTTCTAAAATTGTGATGCATCTACTTGAGTAGAAAAATGGTCGTTCAAAATAAAGATATGGATAGCGTGCACCACATATCAAAATGTCAGCTTGATCCAAGGGTGAACAAAGTGGCAATAGTAAATTTACTATTGAATGTTGGGAGCAAAAATGAAGCATTCTCTCTTTTTCTCAAAACATATTAAAAACAACTTGTGAATTCAAAATTATGGTCATGCTTCAACTGAAAACAATTAGGACAATTTTCTTATTAAATGAGCAACTAAATATCAATTTAAAGGTAGATTTTACATAGAAAACAATCTTAATTCAACATCTAAGACTTGGTCATTGTTATTCCTGTATTTTTATATTAAAACAGGTTTTGATGAATGACAAACAATTGAAGGATCAAGAAATTTAATTGATAAATACAAAGGATGTTGTACAAGCAATTAATCAAAAATCATGAAGATTAAGTTGATTCAGGTCTAGAGATCAAGAATTAAAAATTGATGAAGTCCAAAGAAATGATTCAAGGCATTCATAGAAGTTTAAAACAAGAGAAATAATTATTCAAGTGCCAAAAAATCAAAAACATATCAAAATGCATCAGAAATTCAAGGAAACAGGTCCAGAAAAGCCAGGAATCGATTCAAGAATAGTAGGAATCGATTCATGTTGAATTTTGTAAAAAGGAATCGATTCAAGGACTCAAGGAATCGATTCAAGGGGTTGGGAATCGATTCCCCCCTTAAGGAATCGATTCATGCATATTAATCAGCCAAGGAATCGATTCATGCAACAGAGAATCGATTCATCATGTATTTTGGACCCAGGAATCGATTCACACAAGCAAGGAATTGATTCATGATGCTGGGAATCGATTCACTTGCTGTTTTTTATGGAAAAATAGCCTGGAGGAATCGATTCATCATTGGAACCATACACTGAATCATTGAAAAACATTAGTACGCGTTTTCAAAAAACTTAAACTCTGTTGATTCCTCTCTCGAGACTCTAATTGAAATGGCGTTGCATTTATTAAGGTAGACAATCACCTTCTCTAAGCCAAAAATCAAGCATGCAGGAAACATGAGGCGGACAAAATTCAAATTAATTGCCTAAATTGAGGATCGGAGGTTAGAAGAAACCATGACCATTCACCTATAAATAGAGAAGAAGTGAAGAGGCAGAGACACACCTCAAAGCAACGAAAAACTACTTGCTTTCTTCTTGCTCTCTTATTCTCAAAGTAAAAAGCTTTCTGTTTCCTTCTTTGCAATTAAAATTTTGAGAGTTATATTGTGAGAAAAATATCTTTGAATACTTAATTTTGTATATCCTTTTCCAAGAGAAGAAAAATATGTTTCAAGTGATTAAAAATTGTATATCCACTCTATTGAGAGAGTCACACTTGTAAAATCACATACATAAATTCTGAGATATTTTGGGTTGGGTTTCAACCTTGTAAATGAGAGATTGTGAGATTGGGTGGGTTTCCCCTTTTGCTTGAGAGGATTAAGTTTTTGAGTGTGGGACACTAAGAGACTGTAATTTCTCAAAGCGTGTATCTCAAATTCTCAATAGTGGAATCCTTCAAGTGGGTTGCTTAAAGGCGAGACGTACACCGGTGTGGTGGAACTCGTTATATCGGTCTCTATCCCTATACTCTTTTATATTTGCTCATATAAATTGCTTACTTAATTATTTTATTTATAACTTAATTGTTAGAATTCACTTGAATCATTTATATTCTAATATTACTTGTTATATTATTTATTATCTTCTTTAAGCATAATTATTAAAGAATCAATTTCAAAAGTATTCCAAGAAAAATCTTTAATACTCAATTCACCCCTCTCTTGAGTAATTGAGGCTACTTGGTTAACAAGTAGTATCAGAGCTTGACTCTTGGTAGATCAAGCTTAACAGCTTCAAGAGAACAATAGCCTTAAATTCTTTAAATCTTTTTCCTGAGGGTGGTACTACAAATTGACCTCCTGCTTTTAATGGGGAAGGTTATGCTTTTTGGAAAGAAAGAATGAAAATTTTTGTTCAATCAATTGACTTAAGAGTTTGGAATGCCATTGAAAATGGTCTTTTTATACCCATGCATACTGTTGATGGTAAACATGTAGAAAAACCCATGGATGATTGGACGAGTGATGAAGAAAAGAAAATACAATATAGTTATAAGGCTAAAAGTCTTATTACTCTTGCATTGGGTCCTGATGAATTTTTTAGAGTAGTAACATGTAAATCTGCCAAAGAAATGTGGGATACTCTACAAATTACTCATGAAGGAACTAGCGATGTTAAGGATTCTAAAATTAGTACCTTAACTAGCCAATATGAAAGTTTTAGAATGAATTCTGGTGAAACCATCTTAGAACTTTAAAATATGTTTACCTTGATTATTAATCATCTTATTACTCTTGGAAAATCTTACACTAACAAGGAGCTTATCCATAAAGTTCTAAAAAGTCTTACTAGGGAATGGCCAACCATCAAGACGAAGACAATGAGGTAAACCTCCATGATTTAGATAAAGATGAATTGCTTGATGCGTTTGATGAATTGTATGAAAAGTTTGTTAAACTTTCTAGTAAGTATAAATTATCTAGAAAAACCATAGAAACTCTTGAAATACATCTTATTGAACAGGTAAAAGAAAATGAGATTTTGAAAAAGGAAGTAGTAAATGTCCAAGCATGTTCTAAGACTAAACCTTGTGAATTTGTAAAGAAATGTGACATACTTGAAAAGAAATTGTTAGACTTAAACAAGATACTTGAGAAATTTACCAATGGTAGAGATAATTTAAATGCAATTCTTGGAAAACAACGTTGTATGTTTAATGAAACTGGATTAGGATTCAACTTAAGATCTAGTATTTACAAGAAAGAGAAACACTACAAGAATTTCTTTGTACCACCCAGTAAATCATCTTCACCCTTTATGAAGTGCAATTATTGTGGATTCAAAGGACATAGTGCTTCTAATTGCAATGTTAGAAAATTAGGGCCGAAGGTTATAAGAAAGGTGTGGGTTCCTAAAGGAACATTGCCACAAGTTAACCAAAAAGGACCCAACATAAAATGGGTACCAAGTTCTCTAACTTGACTTGTTTTATAGGTATGCTTTAAAGCGAGTAACACCCATTGGTATTTGGATAGTGGGTGTTCAAAACATATGATGGGAGATAAAAGTAAGTTCATTTCATTTACTCCACAAAATAAAGGATTCATTATATATGGAGACAACACAAAGGAAAGAATACTAGGAATCGGAAATGTTGGTAAAAATTCTTCGACTTCTATAAATGATGTTTTATATGTTGAAGGACTCAAACATAATTTGCATAGCATTAGTTAGTTATGTGATAAAGGCTATAAAATTGTTTTTGAATCAAACTGTTGCATAATTGAAAATAAGCTAAACAAGGAAATAAAATTCGTTGGTCAAAGAGTTGATAATATTTATATGATTAATCTTGATTGTCTTGCTTCAAATGATGTGCAATGCTTCATAACTAAAGAGGATGAATCATGGCTATGGCATAGAAGAATTGCTCACATTCATATAGACCACTTAAACAAACTTGTTTCGAAAGATTTAGTAATTGGTTTACCAAAACTGAAATTTAAAAACAAATTTTGTGACGCATGTCAAAAGGGAAAACAAGTAAAGATTTCTTTTCAAGCAAAAAATATTGTTTCAACAAATAGACCTTTACAGCTTTTACATATGGATTTATTTGGACCGTTAAAGGTTAAAAGTTTTGGTGGAAATTATTATGGTCTCGTGATTGTGGATGATTACTCTAGATATACATGGACATTATTTCTTACTCATAAAAATGAAGCATATCATGCATTTAAGAAACTTGCCAAGATCATCCAAAACGAACAAAATTTGAAAATAGCATCCATCCGAACAGATCAAGGGGGAGAATTTGAAAACCAATCTATTGCGAAACATTTTTGGGCCGATACGGTAAATACCGCTTGCCATGTTATGAATCGATGTTTGATAAGACCAATTTTAAAGAAAACCCCTTATGAACATTACAAAGGTAGAAAACCAAATATTTATTATTTTCA
Source organism: Clitoria ternatea (assembly GCA_037962975.1). Classification (NCBI taxonomy): domain Eukaryota; kingdom Viridiplantae; phylum Streptophyta; class Magnoliopsida; order Fabales; family Fabaceae; genus Clitoria; species Clitoria ternatea. Next base: position 189,454,206 of record CM075669.1, read on the forward strand.
TGTATTTGGATGCAAATGCTTTGTCTTAAACAATGGAAAGGAAAATCTCAGCAAATTCGATGCGAAATCTGATGAAGCAATATTCTTAGGTTACTCATCTATAAGTAAAGCATATCGACTCTTTAACAAACGAACTTGTACAATTGAAGAGTCTATACACGTCAAATTTGATGAACTTAACCAAAATCCTCCGAGAAAGGATATTGATGATCTTGTAGGAACATTCCAAGAAATGAACTTGGATGATAAAGAAGAAATAAAAAATGAAGGAGATTCAACACAAAATGACAAACCTCAACAAAAGGAGTGGATCATCGTGAAGAACCATCCATTGGACAATGTCATAGGTGAAATAACAAAAGGTGTAAGTACTCGAAATGCTATTAGAAATGCATACAATCACTTAGCCTTTGTATTACAAATAGAACCCAAAAATATAAATGAAGCTATTATTGATGAACATTGGATGTTGGCCATGCAAGAGGAATTAAATCAATTTGAAAGAAATAAAGTTTGGGAACTTGTGCCAAAACCCAATGATCATCAAATAATAGGCACTAAATGGGTTTTTAGAAATAAGATAGATGAAAATGGAATAATAACAAGAAATAAAGCTAGATTAGTTGCTAAGGGATATAATCAAGAAGAGGGAATAGACTATGAAGAAACATATGCTCCTGTAGCTAGGTTAGAAGCCATAAGATTATTGTTAGCTTTTGCTTGTTGTATAGATTTTAAGCTTTATCAAATGGATGTCAAAAGCATTTTTCTAAACGGTTATATTCAAGAAGAAGTTTATGTAAATCAATCTCCCGGTTTTGAAAATCACAAATTTCCAAACCATGTTTTTAAATTTAGAAAAGCTTTATATGGTTTGAAACAAGCTCCAAGAGCTTGGTATGAACGACTCAGTAAATTTCTTCTAGAAAATAATTTTGAAAGGGGAAAGGTTGATACTACACTATTTATAAAACGTAAAAACCATGACATCCTTTTGGTACAAGTTTATGTTGATGACATAATATTTGGTGCTACTAACGAAATTCTTTGTCAAGAGTTTGCCAAGATTATGCAAGATGAATTCGAAATGTCCATGATGGGAGAACTTACATTTTTCCTTGGGCTACAAATTAAGCAAACAAAAAAAGGAACTTTCATTAGTCAAACAAAATACTGCAAAGAACTGCTCAAAAGGTTTGAAATGTATAAAGCAAATAAAATAGCCACACCAATGAGTACTTCTTGCTACTTAAACAAACATGAGAAGGGTAAGGACGTTGAAATAACTAAATACCGAGGTATGATTGGATCCTTACTTTACTTAACAGCTAGTAGACCCGATATTATGTTTGCGGTATGTATGGGTGCTAGATATCAAGCATGTCCTAAAGAATCACATCTTACTGCCGTAAAAAGAATTTTAAAATATCTTGTGGGTACTCAAAATGTTGGCTTATGGTATCCCAAAGGTGTTGAATGTATTCTTGTAGGATATTCTGATTCTGACTTTGCCGGTTGCAAGTTAGATAGAAAAAGTACCAGTGGTACTTGTCATTTACTTGGAAGTTCTCTTGTTTCTTGGCATAGCAAGAACAAAGTAAGTGTCGCGTTATCAACAACTGAGACAGAATATGTTGCAGCTGGAAGTTGTTATGCTCAAATCCTATGGATGAGACAACAACTTCTTGACTTCGGTGTTGTTCTAGACCAAATACCCATTAAATGTAACAACACCTGCACCATAAATATCTCTGAAAATTCAGTTATGCATTCATGGACAAAACACATCGAAATCTGTCACCACTTCATACGAGATCATGTTTTAAAAGGAGATTGTGTTCTTGAATATGTTGAAACTTCTAAACAATTGGCGGATATTTTCACTAAACCCCTTCCAAAAAAACAGTTTATAAATATTAGAAGGGAGTTAGGCATTTTAGAAATTCTTTAATCACAAATTTCATTGTCTTGAATATTTTCATTTTTTAAACATATTTTATTATCACAAATCTTTAACTTAAAGATTTATTCTTCCTTCATGAAAATTCTATTTTTGAAAAATATCGATTTACTTTATCTTGAGATTTAAATCCTCATTAAAAAGATAATCACATTTTCAATAATCTTGTTAACTACCCACAAATCTCTTGTTTTATTTTAAAGTCCCCATTTAGTATCTACTTAATTAAACATATTTCTTTTACACAAAATAATCTCTTATGAACTACATAATCTCAAAAATAAATGCAAAGTAGCCTTTGATTTTCTTGATAATTTACTGAAACAAAATCATTGGCAAAATTGCAAAAATTTTAAAGCCCTTCACTCCATAATACCATCAGGAGGCAAAATTACATTGCCATTTCTATGCAATTATGCAATTCTCATGACTCCCTAAAGCTGCAAGCATGTCTTCTTCAATGCACTCTTGTGACTTCTAGTGACCATTTCTATGCAATTTATATAAATACAAGGATAATTCCCTATGCACATATTCCCTTTCTCATGGTTTCTAGCAACACAAGTCAAAAAGTGCCTATTTCATAACTTATCATTTGAACCAAACATTGGCATAAAGAAAAAACTTCATTCTTCCATCTTCTCGTGACCATCAATATGAAAATCAAGCCAAATTCAAAGAAGGAATCGATTCCCACTCATAGTGAATCGATTCCCATGAATCCAGTGCCAATAAATTGTCAAAATTTCACCTGATGAATTGATTCCCCTCTTCTGGAATCGATTCATATCTTACATTTTGGCCAAGATGAATCAATTCCCATATCCTGAATTGATTCCCACATTAAGTTTCCTATAAAAAATGGCGCTTATAGTATCCTTTCGCCACACTACTTCGTTAACTCACACCCTCTAATCTCTTGAACTCTCTTATTCTTCTTTCTTTCCATAAATCTTCATGGCCTCTTCATCTCATAACAAGAAGAAAAGAAGAGGAGATGTTGGTTCTTCATCATCAAATATTAATGATCTTTCAAGATTTTTTGATAATCAAATGCAACTTGAGAGGTATCTCAAAAAATATTCAGAACGACTCCTCATACCTGCTCATTGGCTTGATGTTCCGCTCTTTGATGAACATGATTTTCCTGTACTCAACATCCTTAGGCAACAAAATCTTTTGGAGTTCGTTGCGCTTGAAGAAAATCACATTTATCCTGAGTTGATTAGAGCCTTCTACTCAACCTTAAGGATCTCTAATGGACGTTGCCTAGCCAAAATCAAAAGGGTAACCATTACCCTTGATGATAATGTTCTTCATCAAGTCGGGAAGCTTCCACTCAACAATGTTGATTTCTTTGGCTTTGAACCTTCTCCTGATTGGGAATATAATTCTATTGATGCTCGTGCTTTTCTAAATCTATCTTCTGCTTCCAAAAGCACCGTTGGGGAGCTAAACATTGATCATCGCCTTCTACCCTACTTCTTGGTCAAAATCATTCTTCTAAAAGGGTCAAACAATGCTAGAGTAAGTGAGAACAAAACTCTTATTCTTTGGCTATGCTCCATGAAAAAGAGATAAATTGGACTAAACTTATTCGCAATCATATGATTGACTCTAAAAGACTCACAAAACTTCCTTATGTTGTTTTAATCACCAAGCTTATCAAGCATTTCAATGTTGATCTTTCAAATGAAGTAAAGGAAGCAGTGGGGCACAAAGGTAAAATAGGAAGCACTCATCTCCCAAAAATGGGTTGGCATAACCAAGATGGTGCTTGGAAATACTCACCTCCACATGCACAAAGCAGTGATGACAATGATGATCAACCTCAACAACAAGCATTTCCACCACCTTCTTCAAATCCAAATGATGCTTTCTTTAATAGGTTGACCTTTCATTTTGATACCCGCTTTGATGCAATAAATGCTCACTTTGATGGGATGACTTCTCGCATTGATGGAATAGAGAACAATATGAATGTGCATTTTGATCAAATAGAAGACAACATGACTACCCATTACAATGAACTCTCTCAACAATTTTCTGAGTTCCGATTTTTTAATCCTTAAAGTTAGTCTTTGTTGTATCCATCTTTACATGTATCTTGTTTAATAGAATTTCGTTGTTTGTTTAATCTCTTTTTTTTCTTTATGTTTTGATGATGCCAAAGGGGGAGACAAAATCTAAATTCAACATCTCTATCTATCCTTGTTAAATTGCATGATTAAGGGGGAGCTTTATAAAATATTTCTTTATAACAAGTAGTATCTATTAATAATATGTCATTACAAGTGGTATACTAATGCATGAAAATTATAATTAAATTTAATAGGGGGAGTTCTATACTTTGAAAATATAACGGTTGTGAAACTAACACCTCAAGAGATGAACAATTGTTGTTATCATCAAAAAGAGGGAGAATGTATTTTAATGTTGAAACAGGTTTTGATGAATGACAAATAATTGAAGGATCAAGAAATTTAATTGATAAATACAAAGGATGTTGTACAAGCAATTAATCAAAAATCATGAAGATCAAGTTGATTCAGGTCAAGAAATCAAGAATTAAAAATTGATAAAGTCCAAAGAAATGATTCAAGGCATTCATAGAAGTTTAAAACAAGAGAAATAATAATTCAAGTGCCAAAGAATCAAAAACATATCAAAATGCATCAAAAATTCAAGGAAACAGGTCCAGAAAAGCCAGGAATCGATTCAAGAACAGTAGGAATCGATTCATGTTGAATTTTGCAAAAAGGAATCAATTGAAGGACTTAAGGAATCGATTCAGGGGGCTGGGAATTGATTCCCCCCTTAAGGAATTGATTCATGCACATTAATCAGCCAGGGAATTGATTCATGCAACAGAGAATCGATTCATCATTTATTTTGGACCCAGGAATCGATTCACACAAACAAGGAATCGATTCATGATGTTGGGAATCGATTCCCTTGCCAGGAATCGATTCACTCGCTGTTTTTGATGGAAAATAGCCTGGAGGAATTGATTCATCACTGGAATCATGCGTTGAATCATGGAAAAATATCAGTATACATTTTCAGAAAACTTAAACTCCGCTGATTCCTCTCTCGAGACTCTAATTGAAACGGCGTTGCATTTATTGAGGCAGAAAATCACCTTCTCCAAGCCAGAAATCAAGCATGCAGGAAACATGAGGCAGACAAAATTCAAATTAATTGCCTAAATTGAGGATCGAAGGTTGACAGAAATCACAACCATTCGCCTATAAATAGAGAAGAAGTGAAGAGGTAGAGACACACCTCAAAGCAACAAAAAACTACTTGCTTTCTTCTTGCTCTCTTATTCTTTAAGTAAAAAGCTCTCTGTTTCCTTCTTTACAATTAAAATTTTGAGTTATATTATGAGAAAAATATTTTTAAGTGCTTAATTTTGCATATCCTTTTCTAAGAGAAGAAAAATCTTTTTCAAGTGATTAAAAATTGTATATCCACTCTATTGAGAGAGTCACACTTGTAAAATCACATACACATATTCTGAGATATTTTGGGTTGGGTTTCAACCTTGTAATTGAGAGATTGTAAGATTGGGTGGGTTGCCCCTTTTGCTTGTGAGGATTAAGTTTTTAAGTGTGGGACACTAAGAGACTGTAATTGCTCAAAGTGTGTATCTCAAATTCTCAATAGTGGAATCCTTCAAGTGGGTTGCTTGAAGGCAAGACTACACCGGTGTGGTGGAACTCGTTATATCAGTTTGCAAATCTCTCTATCCCTACACTCTTTTATATTTGCTCATATAAATTGCTTACTTAATTATTTTGTTTATAACTTAATTATTAGAATTCACTTGAATCATTTATATTCTAATATTGCTTGTTATATTATTTATTATCTTCTTTAAGCATAATTATTAAAGAATTAATTTCAAAAGCATTCCAAGAAAAATCTTTCATACTTAATTCACCCCCCTTTCAGTAATTGAGGTCACTTGGTTAACAATTCCCATTTTACCTATATGTAATTGATATGTCATCACCATTACCCTTGTCACTGGTGATAAGAAAGCAACTTGAACTTCTTTGCCAACTATTAGTCATTCCAATAATTTTTCCACTTCATAACAACATAAATAATTCAAGTTCTATTTAAATTTTTTTTCTTAACACACACTATCTCAAATTATGCCCCACTAGACGTGTAACACCCCGATTCCGAAAACAGGGGTAAATTTTTTGAGATTTTAAAAATAATTGTAAGTAGAAGGAATTCAATATATATATATATATATAATGTCGAGTAGTTACCCCGGATCATTAATAACCGATCTTATATATGGAGATATGAGAAAGGTATTAGAGTGCACCTCGGACGACTGGACTTGAGGCCGTCACAATGGAAAAGCGGAAGATGAAATTAATTTAATAGTTGTTAAAGTATATGCCAAAAGGAAGATGATAGATGCCTTACCGATTTGTTAAATAACAGAAATATATTTTCATAATAATAATATCATTCATACATTATCTACGTCATTAATGAAAATTAGCCATACACATCCGGTCTAATTTTCCTACATGACCTCCAAATTCAACTGTTATCAAATTATTTTCAAAATAAGCAGATACACACACTATATGCTATACAAAATGAAGATACACGCCGGCCAAGGCTCACCCACATTCCTTTTATATTTACCTTCTCCAATCCTCGACCTCCAAAAAGTAGGATTTTTCATCACAACTACTTCAAACTTAAAAATGGCAACAGGGAGGTGAGTAACATAATCCAAATGTACCAAAGTCATACATTATGATGATATTTATACATGTGTGCATTACATTCATTTTTCAAGAAAACATCACAAGTTTCACACACATGATACATCATTCCATCTCGGCACATTACGTGTCCAAATAAGTATATTCACAAGGCAATATCATATATAGTATATCCTTAACATTCTCAGTAATCATTACACTTTCAATGTTAGTACCTCGGCTTACTTTCTCTCTATTTAACAACCATCCATCGCCACCACGGGCTATTAACTAGGCATATCTCAGGCTATATACAAATGCTCTTAAAGTTAATACATATGCACAACGGAATCATTATCAAGTGCGGATCCGACTATGGGAAAACATCAACATATCAAATGTGGGACAAGCATAGGTGTGCAACTATGCCCCTACTACAGTAGTAAAATGTGTAAACTTATATCCAATTTCATGCATACCAAACCGCTCTCACCCATCTGTAGCACTAGTCACCCCGTGACTGTGGATCATCAATATGGCCGTACTTGCCAAAGTTCTATAGGCCTCCCCCAAACACACATCAAGGGAGTCGTGCCCCGTCAGACACCGAGGTCAATTGCTCATCATAAAGTCGTCCTCCCATAGGGCCTGCCATATAGGGTGCCTCATCACCAAACTAAGGGCAGCTTCGTGATTCCCCAAATCACTAGGGAGTAATAACAATATACCCGTGCACTAGGCTGCCCTCCTATTGGGCCTGCCTATTGGAACCCCTAACATTCCATATAAGGAGCAAATAATATGCCATGGATGCAAATGCTAATCAATGCATTCTCACACTATGCATCCTAAATGCCACTCAATCAATCGTCCATTCATAATTACCACTTAGTGGGTTTCAGTATTCTCTATCTTTACCAATCCTCATTGGAACTCATACACATCGGTAGTTAGTGGCAATCACATTTATCCATTCATATACATATATATATATATATAATTGGGATATTTTACATCATTGATTTCTAATTCATAACATGGTCTCAAACCATCATAACATATTTCATCAACATAACCAACATAATATCAGATCCGGTCTCGATACCGGTACCAAAGTACAGATATCACTTTATCCGTTCTGTATGTAATACAGACTTAGCAAGTATAACATCGAACATCAAGATCAGTCTCCTCTCATTAGGATACCAGATAATCATACTGGATACATACAGCACCGGTCTAAAGCTTGAGTCATTTGTTGACTCTCGTGGCTGATCCCACACCGGATTATTGACTCCGGCTCAGACCAATTTAACATCATATTCATCATTCCAAACGCATGCCTCATAACATTAATCATTCTAAATGCACTCAAATCATGAAATCATCACATCGTTCACACAAGCAGTCAGCAAGCACAATCATATACACATATTTTCACATTATCAATGGATGAAATCATGCATTTAGAATAGTTACCCTCTCCTACCTCAAGAGAAATAGTAATCACCGTGGTCAGATGGTTCCACCTCGTAACTGGGGTTGTTTTCTACATCACAATATATCACACAATCAATTTTCTATTAAACCACCTTGGCTCAGGCATCTGCATTTATTATTACACATATTTAATGCCAAACCCATTATCGGGTTCCCACATTAATGGTTCCCAATAACCATTATGCTTCATTAATGGCCATTCACCATTAATAACATCATTTCGCCTCACCAAAAATGGTTATTTAACACAATAAATGCTTCTTCACTCATATTTTGCATTTCCCCCAATCATAGGGTTAGTGTTTCTCTAAAACCCAACAACACTCATTAAGTCACATCCTCAACATCAAAACCCAAAAACCCATAGTTCATACTCTTGAGAAATAGGAAGATCTTACCTCAAGACAAAGAATGAGAGAGTTTTCCAAGAGAGGGAAAACCACACGAAAATGAGGAGAGAGAAGGGTGAGGCTCTAAGCTCCAAGCTCTTCCAAGCTCCAAACGAAAATGGAAGATGAAAGATGGCACACCACTTTACTTAGGGTTTTAGGAGAGAAGAAGAAGAGAAAATGAATGGAAGATTAGAGAAGAAGTAGAAGCAAAGTACATGTTAAGAAAAATCCAAAGTGCTGACAGGATTAAAAGGGGGGAAATGGGCCATTTGGCTTTATTTTTAATTCCCCATTAATGATTCATCATCTTATGATAAACAGGATCACAGTTTGGGCTAAATACCTTATCCAAAAATTATTCCGAACACATATTTAGATTCCCAATAATATCCTTAATAGCCCTGACCAATGTCATCCCAATCAGAGATATTTGGTCCGACACCCATATTTCAACCGGCTTCATTTTTTGATTCCAATAAATTATCAACAATTCCTAAAAATCTTAATTTATTTATTCCAAATATTTTGGAACATTAAATAACCCAAATATAATTATTTAACATTTATCTCCTTAATTAATCCTTTATTTTAAAATTTAGGGTGTTACAAGACGTGACAATTTGTTTAAGGTGAAATTTTATCCAACCTTTGATTTATAAGTTTAATTTAGGACATGAATCAAAGTCCTTTATGGGCTCTTAAATTGATAGGTTTATGGTGTTAAAGGCTTTCAAGTCGAAATAAAATTTAAAGTAGAAAACAAAAATGGATAGGAAGAAGATGTACACAATGGATGAATAGCTCAAAACGATTTAGAAATTACGATAACAACACAATAGAAATGTGTTACAAATCACACCCGAGATAGTTTATAATCATCAAGTTACAGAGATCAAGTAAATTGTAATACGAGGAAATGACGTAACCAGTGATGAAAAACACACTATAATTTGAAATATAAAGAAACATACAAATATATACAGTAAATCTATAGCAAAAGGTCCAAATAGAACCAAAATGCAGTAAAATAAAAGATATAGAAAATTGAAGTTGGGAGACGAATTGTTGCTCCTAGATCCTTCTGATTGCCACTAGTCATAATGGTTAATATGTTAGATATTTCTCTTAGATGTCATAACTTTCTAAATTCATTCTTCTTCTTTTAAGTCCTATTTTCATTTTTATGCCTTCCTGCACGACTATAACTTGAAAGGAGTTACCCTTTTCTCTCCCACTATATGAGAGGCTACCATGTGCTTTAACCACAACGCCATATATCCTATTGTTGTTAAGCCTCCAAAACTGCTCAAATTAATTATTCGAACATATGCTTAATCCAACCTGTTCATGTGGAGCGATTTAGTCGCAACTTGAAGCATGCCAACTTACTGACTTAATAACATGTATACGTTGAGGTTTTTTGTTTTCTTCTCTATTTTTCTAACTAAGGCTCTTAATTGACAATAAAAGCACATCATAATAATCCTAATTTGATTTAATTTAACCATTAAACATCTCATCATCAAAAATTGATACAAAAATGTATCTAAAAGATCTTTATATTTAAAATTCAAAACACCCATGAAAATCTCTCTATTTAATTCAAGGATTTAATTTTCTCCCCAACACCATGTAACATTCCTTCAAACTTTTGGTTCCTTTATTGATTAGAGGCCCGATTTTCATATTTGATTCCTTGTCTAACCATGACATGAAGGCTACTCTCATAGTTTGGCACGATTTTAATTCCTATTGAACTAATTCTGTATCTCACCCTAATTACTTGACCGTTGCTGTTGGTGTTCAATGCATCTTCTGAACTAATTTTCCAACCAAATTTTTTTGTGCTATTTGTGTGCCTCTGCTAAAGGAAATTATTGGGCTGGTTTTCACAATTCAATATTTGCTTATGGGCAAGTTTCTTCCCATTCACCTCCAACATATGTGTGTCATTGTGGTATTATGATTTTATATTTCTCAAACATGCTAGATTGGCAATGGAAAGATGCATATCATGTTGGAGCTAATTCTTTGTTGTAAGAAATAAAAACAAATAATCAATAACAATATCACCCATATGGTCTTTTTGTGGCTCTTTTCACTAATACATGAAGTAAGTATTGAATTTTATTCCTCGTTAAATTCTTAAAATAGAAATTCTATATTGGTAGATTTACATTGATTTTAGAAAAATTGATGTAAAATATAATGTGGTGGTAATTTTGTAATAATCTGATCAACATTTACTTCATTTTCAAAGAAACCAATGTGAAATAAGACATTATTGGTGTATGCACTATGAACTATTATGCTTTTAATGTATCATTTTGTACTTATCAATGAAATAAATATTTTCAGCTTTAAAATTATTTTAAATCTATTTATCCTTGGAATAGTAGGTCATATGAGAAATATTCCTAAAATGTCCCTAGTTAAGTATTTATATAGGGACATGTAAATATATTAAGACTAGTGTGTGAATGTATTGATGATTTAAATCTCGAGGATCATGAATGTGGAAGATATCAAGTCTTCACAGGGTGAACATTAAGAGAAATGTTGTACTGGACAGACCCGTTAGGAGAATGTTTCATGGATCGTTATGAGTGTCATAAATAGTTCTCAATGTGATAATGATATATGTTGTCCTTTGACTTGAAGTCACTATAATTCCTACATGAGGAATTTGTTGTTTTAATACAATCAAATGTCATATGTAACAAGATGACCATAAGGATTGTGATTAAGCAATGAACAAATTACCTAGGGGATGTAAGTGATGTAAATAAGATTTGTCTCTTCTATATGACAAGATTGATATCTATGGGCCGCTTAATGGAGTGAGACTAAAGAAATGCATAGTCATACTAGGAAGAATAAATATTGGATATTTATTCAAGTAAAGCCTATTTTGATATAAGTAAAATGAATTGGGTCATACAAGAATGACAAGGAGCATGTCTTGGACCTAATTAGATATCGTGACAAAAGGAATGAATGTATAAAATAATTATCACTTATAGGTTATGTCGATGATAAATAACATTTGGACATAATGATGTATTGGTAAATATCGCTCTTATTTTATATTAATAATAAAATAGTTTATTATTAATATGACCGGATTGTATTACCTATAGGGTGACACGCATAGAGTAAGCCAATGAGAAGATAATTTTTATTTTAGTTGTATTAAAACTATTAGGCCTAACTTATTCACAATAAGACAAGAGCTTAATATTTACGAAGAGCTTGTCACCTGAGCCTATATATAGAACATGAGATGCTCATGGGGAGCTGCTCAAGAGAAAAGATTACTCACATTCTCGTAACTATGGTAAGGGCTGAAGATTTCCAACTATAGCATTCGAAAGTTCAGCTTCTCATGGGAGTGCTTGCATGGACTTCTACAGAATAAAGGTGAGATTGCTACTTATCTTATGTCTACAAGAGGTAATCGTAAAATGTATATATTTTTTTATATGATGCTTTGAAATATTTGTTTTGTAAAGTATTATAGGAATCCTATATGCTTTTGCTGGCTAACCTGAGGGAGTCCTAACAGGCATTTACATCAGTTTTTTTTATAATAACCTATGTGTTCATGTCACCTCTCCATATTTCCAAAAAATCAATCTGGGTATATTTTATTAATAAACTAATTTTTAATTGTTTTCTAAACTTTTTTATATGTGTGCGCACGCGCCTTAACTCTCTCAAATCTTTTGAAACTCTCAAACTTTCAACCCCATTCTCACACCATGACGATGAGGAAAGTGGGTGGCTCTCGGTTACGTGAAGGGGAATGGCTGAGAGAGGCAATACTCACATGGAAAGGTAAGTGGCACAGAAGGAAGCTTCGATGGCTTCATAAGGCATGGGTTCGATTGGAAGCGGCAGAGGTCACACATCATGTTGGTAGGTGAAGGATCATAACCTCCACTGATAAAGCAGGCAACGATGAGCCAGGAAGAAGAGTTCATGAATGAAGACATGTTCCTCGATAAAGCCCTTGTTTCTGAGGATAAAGAGTCCCTCATTCTCCGTAACATCGAGCAGCGCCAAGCCCTTGTAGCTCACCTCCTCCTCTCTCCTCTGGCTATATCTCCCAATCTCGTAGCGTCCGTGAGTACACTAGGGTTTCATTATTCCTCGCCACTGAAATTTAAGTTTCATTATGTTTTTCTCTTCTTAGCTTCTAGTTTTTCAATAGTTGGAGATTGATTATGTGATCGGAGAGTCACAAGGAATTGTTAGCCAAATCTTCTGGACTTGCTGCCATTATCAGAATATTTGGAGTTACCAAAGGTTTTAGACCGTGTTTTTGTTTTTTCACACACTACAAAATGATTGGTTGCCTAGACAATTGGAAATAAGATATTAATGATTTATGGTTTATACTTCATAGTGTTGTTGCATGAGCTTCTAGGGAAGAAAATTTGAATATTTAACTAATTTTTGATCTGTTTAAGTTCTGAATCGTTAAAGAGGGTAATGTAGTGAAAGGTACATTTGAGCGTTCTATTTGTCAGTTTTCAATCATTTAATCAATTATTGATTCTGCTAGGAGTGTTTGGTTAGTTTAGTTTTGATGGAATTTTAGTACTTATTCTTTTTCTTTCCCTAAAAAATGGTAACACAACATTTTTTCCCCAAAATTAGAATTTTTAATAAAAATTTGAAAAAAGTTACTAGTTGATAAAGTTAATTGAAAGGGCGTATGTATTTTAAGACTAAGTACCATAAATTTACTACTATTTTGAGGGGAATAATCATACATGCCAAACCAATAAGTTTGGTTTTAATTGAAAATTAAACTAAACCAAATCAATCTTAATTGGTTTGATTTGTTGATTTGGTTCAATCAAGTTAGTTTTTGACCGACCATATTTTTCTTGTAAACAAGAATTTGATTCATTTTTATTTCATTACAGGATTTTATTCGTGAAGTGAACCCTGATATTATTATTGGATATAACATCTGTAAATTTGACTTGCCATATCTTATTGAGGTATTGACTTAACTTTAAGATTTTAACAGTACAATTTTAGTTAATGATTGGAAGGTTTTGTTAATAAAAAAACAACGTTGTATTCATTTGGTTATGATTACTATTTTAATAGAATTTAATTTGTCATTTTCTTGTTTTTAGCGAGTTACAAACCTGAAAATAGCCAAATTTCCAATTCTGGTTCCTGTTAGCAGCATCTGGAGTGTGTTCAACTGGTCTAAACTCAGGTGTAAGCAAAATATACTTGAGTATTCAACTATTTTCTATTTTCTTGAAATGGAATATACAAGAAACATTGGTATGGCAGCTTACCTTCTTTGAATCTAAAATCAAGGTGGAGAAGACATTCTTGACACATGATAATTATTTGATACATGAGCATTGGCTTAGCATGCCAAGGAAAAACTCTCAAAGAGAGAAAACTCAAAATGAGCTATGAAGGAAAACTTATTGATTGCTTGATTAGAATAGATTACAATGCCTGGCTATTTATAGAACTCAGAATGCTAATAAACTTAATAATTAAACACCACTTGCAAGAAAAAATGAGCTGGATATGGGTTGGATTTTGAAAAGCTCCCCTTGCATTTGTCAACAATGGCTATACCGTTTTGGGAGTTGGTGGAGAGGAAGCTTCTAGTTCATTCTCCCTAGGTTGGAAAAGACTCGTCCTCGAGTCTAAGCATCTTCTTCTTCAAAGTAAGGTGAGAGATCAGCAATGTTAAAGGTAGCTGATACACCATAGGAACCTAATAGCTCAATTTTTTAAGCATTATCATTGATCTTTTGAACTACCCGAAAGGGTCCATCAGCTCTAGGGGACAACTTGGCATTGGGTTGCTTTGGAAATCTTTCCTTTCGAAGATGAATCCATACCAAGTCTCCTTCATTAAACACTTGTTGCTTTTGATGCTTGTCTCTTTGAGCTTCGTATTTTGAATTTTGCTTCTCGATTCTAGCTCGATTTTGTTCATGAAGTTTCTTGATTTCTTTGGCTCTTTGGTCAGCATCAGCACTGAACTAATTCTTTGTAGAACAAGGAACCATATCCAATGGACTAAGAGGTCGTACACCATACACTACTTCAAAAGGGCATATTCTAGTAGCCTGATTTGTGGAATTGTTGTAAGCGAACTGCACCTGGGCTATGACTTGATCCCATTGATGAAGATTTTTCCAACAAAACTTTGTAATAGGTTTCCTAGCAATCGGTTGATTGCTTCTGTTTGGCCGTCTGTTTGAGGATAACTAGCACTGCTGAACTGTAGCTTAGTACCGATCTTTTTCCATAGAGTTCTCCAAAAGTGACTTAGAAATTTGACATCTCTGTCTGATGTGATAGTTTTGGGAATTCCATGGAGTCGTACAATCTTCTTGAAGTATAAGTTAGCTATATAGACAGCATCATTAGTCTTCTGACAAGGTATGAAATGCGTCATTTTTGAAAACCTGTCTACGACCACCATTATAAAATCCTTATGTTGTTGTGTTCCGGGTAGCCCAAGAACAAAATCCATGTTGACATCTTCCCATGGTGCTATGGGTACTGGCAATAGTAAATACAACCCAGTATTTTGACTTTTGGATTTGGCAAGGTGACAGATATGACATTGTTGGATATGTCCAAGGATATCCCTTTCAAGCTTAGGCCAGTAAAAGTTCTCCCTGATCAGTGCAACTGTTTTGTCTCTGTCAAAGTGACCAGCTAATCCTCTATCATGTGCTTCCCAGATAATGGCTTCTCTTAAAGAACAACGAGGAATGCATAAAACATTGTTCTTAAATAGAAAGCCTTGTTGATAATGGTAACTTTGAAAAGGTTGGTTCTTAGTTGACTGCCAAATACTGGTGAAGTCAGGATCATCTTGATACAATTCCTTTAGAATCTCAAAGCCAATAACTTTTGTTTACAAAGTGGATAGCAAAACATGACGTCGGCTGAGAGCATCTGCAACAGAGTTTTGTTTCCTAGACATATGTTTGATTAGGAATGGATAAGCCTGTAGAAACTCGATCCATGAAGCATGCCTACGACTAATTTTTTGTTAGGAATTCAACTATTTAAGAGCTTCATGATCTGAATAGAGAATGAATTCTTTTGGAAGCAGGTAATGACTCCAATGTTGCAAAGCTCGTACGATGGCATGAAATTCCTTATCATAAGTGGAGTACCTCAACTTAGCATGATTTAGTTTTTCACTAAAGAAAGCTATTGGTCGGCCTTCCTGACTGAGTACTACACCAATACCAATGTTAGAAGCATCACAACTTACCTCAAACACTTGGTCAAAGTTAGGTAGTGCTAGTACAGGGGCTTTCGTCAAGTGCTCCTTTAATTCATCAAAACTCTTTTGTGATTGTTCTGACCATTGAAATTTATCACCTTTGATGTAACTAGTGAGCGGACCTGTAATGGTACTAAAATTCTTGATAAACCTGCGATAAAAAGAGGCTAGCCCATGGAAACTTCTGACGTCATGGATTGACCGAGGAATAGGCCAGTTGTTGATTACCTCGATCTTGCTAGGGTCTACACGAATGCCTTTAACATCAATAATATACCCTAGAAACATCACTTTTTTGGTCATGAAAGAACATTTCTCCAGGTTGGCATAGAGTTTCTGTTCTTGAAGAACTTCTAACACCTGTCTTATGTGTTTTAAATGCTCTTCCTTGCTTTTGCTGTAAATCAGGATATCGTCAAAGTAAACAACCACAAATTGTCCATTGAAAGGGTGTAATACCTGATTCATAAGGCACATGAATATGTTGGGGGTGTTGGATAGTCCAAATGGCATGACTGTCCATTCATATAGACTATCTCGTGTTTTGAAAGCGGTCTTCCACTCATCTCCTGGCCTAATTCTGATCTGATTGTATCCACTACGGAGATCAATCTTGGAAAAGATAGTGACACCATGTAATTGATCCAACAAGTCATCAAGTCATGGCATCGGGAATCGATACTTGACAGTGATCTTATTCGTAGCTCTACTATCCATACACATCCTCCATGTGCCATTTTTTTTAGGGACTAATATAACAGAAACAGCACAAGGACTGACACTTTCTTGAATTAACCCTTTCTTCAGCAACCCTTCAACCTGTCTTTACACTTCAGCATGCTTTTGAGGATTCATTCAGTAAGCAGGTTTCTTAGGAATGACTGCTCCTTGAACAAAGTCTATAGCATGTTGAATATCACGCATAGGTGGTAGTCCTGGAGGAATTTCTTTTAGAATAACACCTGGAAATTCTGATAGAAGTGGCAGAAGATTAACTTCATCTGTAGCCATCTTAAATTGATTCTTGGTGACTAAGGACACCAACTGCTTTTCTTCTTTTTTGTTTTGGTTGAATTTATCAGGCGGTAGTGGAGCTAATCTGATTTTCACTCCGTCTTTCTCAAACGAGTAGGTGTTTATATAACCGTCATATTGGGTACGATGATCATATTGCCAAGGTCTTCCAAGAAGAAGATGGAAAGCATCCATGGGAACAACATCGCACCAAACTTCATCCTGGTATTTCCTGCCAATTGAAAAAAATACAAGACATCTTTTAGAAACCTTTATCTCATTGCCTTCATTAAGCCACTACAATTTGAAAGGAAGGGTTTCTAGAAGAAAAAGGTTGGAAAGGTAATCTGGAAGAAGAAGGATGGAGCTGGTTTCTCTTGGGGAGTTGTTTCTCTATCCTGATGGCAAGTCGGATGACATCATCTAGGGTGAAATATTGTTGTAGCTGGACTAGATGAGAAATCTCTATATTTAACCCTCCAAGGTAATGAGCTATGGTATGTTCTTCTTCTTCAGTCAGCTCACATTTCTTTAGCTGCTCAAATTCCCTGGTATACTCCTCAACTGTCATTGTCTTTTGTTGAAGATTAATAAGCCGCAAGTAATTATCTTGATGATAATTAGCGGGTAAGAATCTAGCTCTGAGCTGCTTTCGCATTTTCTCCCAAGTCTTAATCTTACTTTTCCTATCTTTTGTATGATTCTTCTACATAGTCTCCCTCCAAATAGATGCATGTCGCCTTAGTTTGATGGCGACGATTTTAACCTTTTGCTTACTAGAATATCCTTCAGATCGAATATTCTTTCAACAGTGCGAATCTAATCCAAAAATTCATCAGGTTCTAATGTCCCTTCGAATTCTGGTATATCCATTCTGAAGTCATGACCTTGTTGTCGTGACCTTCTCACTCTATAATTGTTAGAGGAGGAAGAATTACTATCATCAAAGTCACTTTCAACAGAATTGGTATTTCTTCGTTGGTTGAGCTGGGCTTGTTGGGCTTCAACTATTTTCTTCAACCATTGAATTTGTTGCCGAAAGTCATCTAGTTTGATGTCTTGGAGATTTCTTTCAAATTGTCTTATAGGAGGCATTTTAAAGGTAGTGGAAAAAGGATAATTTTTGAAAATTGGGTAAAAGTGGTAATTCTAGACAGACAGGGTAAAAAAATGGTAATTTTAGACGGATAAGGATAAAATGGTAATTTTAGATGGATAAGGGTAAATCTGTAGTTTTAAAACGTTTAGGGGTAAAAAGAGAATTTAATGAAACTACAGGCGCAATATGTAATTTGGGAACGGTATGGGTTTAAATGAAATATATAAAAATATAAGGGGCTAATGTGTAATAAAAAAATGTATCTGGTCAAACTTAAGTCAAGGGGACACATGGCAAAATCTGGTGCAGGATACTTTTAACAGCAGCTTGAAGAAAAAAAACTGCTATAGAAAGTCCAAACTTTTAACAGTGGTTGTGCAGACTTTTAACAGCAGTTTTTTAACCGGTGTTAAAAGTGTCGTCTTCAACCTCTGACTTTTTCGACGAAGCCCGATTTTCCAGCGACTTTTCCGGCGAGGCTGTTCTAACCTCAAATGTGTTCCGTTTTACACGAAACTTAGTATCCCAAGGTTTTGGGACCTTCCAGACACTTTTGCAGTGGCGGTTTTGTCAAAAACGGACTGGAAATAGGTGTTTTGTGATGACCCAAATTTTTCCGATAAGGGAACAACTACCCACTCACTGTTTCCGCTCTCTCTAACTCTACCTAATGCGCAGCAAGTTCTGGGAACCTTGGTCTGATGCCAAGATGGCTCAGAATGCCAAGGAAAAACTCTCAAAGAGAGAAAACTCAAAATGAGCTATGAAGAAAAACTTATTGATTGCTTGATCAGAATAGATTACAATGCCTAGCTATTTATAAAACTCAAAATGCTAATAAACTTAATAATTAAACACCACTTGCAAGAAAAAATGAGCTGGAGATGGGTTGGATTTTGAAAAGCTCCCCTTGTATTTGTCAACAATGGCTGCACCGTTTTGGGAGTTGGTGGAGAGGAAGCTTCTAGTTCAATCATCCTTACTCCCCAAAATCAAAAACACAATACTTTTAAAAGTTAACCTTAAGATTGGTATCACTGAGCTAGTCAGTGCAAGAGAACAGTTGATCTTATGCTTAGTTTTTAATTAAAATATATTATGGCATTCTAACATTTTAGTTTCCAGTACCTGTGTCAACCAAACAGGCTATCCTAGTATGATTTATAAATTTTGTTCAGTGAAGTTCAAACTGTTGTTATGACTTTATTTAGTAAATTTTTTAGAATTAATTCTTTAATTCTAGTATAGAAAATATTGCTCCTATTATTTTCTTTTCTACGTGTTATATACAAGTAAAAGGAAATAAAAAACTTTGCTCTCAGGATGGCTTCTAGTTTTTCAACATCTCAGGATGCATCTTATGAGCACATGCTTCTAAATGTTTTTATTATAATAATTTTTGGTTCATGTATCACATGATAATGGGTTCATCATGCATCACATGTTAAATGCATTTAGTTTCCATAGATTAAGCATTTAGGAAGTAGCATCCATTTACTCACTATTTGCCTAGACAACATTCCCCACTTATATTCTATTACAAATGTTCTGCATAACCTGAATGCAACAAATCAGTTTCACTTAGCGATTCCATCCTATCTCCCTTTATTGTCTCTCTTTTTCTCCATCTAAGTTGAACGGTTTCTATTTGTGTGCTTTATAGGAACTTGCGTTTTCATATGGATTTCTTCTTGGTCTCTGTGCAAACCTTTATATAAACCCTAAAATGCCAACTTCTATTTGGTGATTGTTTAATAATATTTGTACTTTCCAGATGCATTGGTAAGACAAGCTAACTGGAGTGCTTCAAATGTGCAAGACAAACTTCGCTGAGATATTGATTCACATGCTTCATTTGTGTGTAGTGAAAAATTATCAGGGATAATAACTAATGTTGAGAAAAAATTGTTATTGTAATGGTGATTTTCTTGGTGGAGCTGGGTTATATTTTATTAATCCCTATGCTATTTCTATCAGCCACTGACATAGAAGTATCTTTTGCAGAAAAAATTGGCGAAGGCATTGAATGAGCCTATTGAGTCTCTCTTTGAAGCCAGAGGGAAGGACACCTGGCTTTCAATAAGAGAGCTCCTTAAACGTGAGACTGAAGCTGCTATATCAGAATTTTTTGCTTCCATTACTAGTTTTGAGACTGAAGAAATAGTGTAAAGAATGCAACAAAGCTTAAGGGACAATGCAAGAAAACTGGTGGAAAATAAAGCAAGAGAAGAAGCTGGAAAGATTCTGATACACATGAAAGATAAGTAACTGCATTTTAAAAATTTACCTTGTCCTTCAATTGTTGAAGTTTCAATTTGTACAGTAAAATGTATATCAAAATTGATTGATTATCCAAGCTTACAAACTCAAGAGTTGTAAAGGATTAAAGCAAAGACATGATGTTCTGCTACTTTTTTATTCATTGATTACTTTGGTTAGAGTAATACCAAAATTTTCAAGTTTTGTTTGTTACTGTCTAGTGGTTTTGATGATTTACAATGTTTTGCTAGTATGAATTTTCCAAGCATTCCTTTGTTAGAAATGCAAAGACAAATTTTGCATTTATCTGATTAAAAGCACTAGAGGAAAGCATAAGAAACCATTAGGACAAAGTAGAAGTGATTAGAAGACGACCTTGGTTTCAAGTTCTTCATTGAAATTTGGTTTGTAGGAGATCCAAAACAGCATTTGATTTATGTAGCTATTCCCAAATAATGCATTAAGGGTTGGTTATTATTGTTGGTTATAGTTATTTCCTTAGGGTCAAATAGGATTGATGAAATGGAATGGAGGTTCTTATATACACATGGATTGGCCCGACATTGTGTCAAATTTTTATGTGATACAAGTGTCGATTTTTTGTGGTTTATGATACAAATGTAGAATTCCACTGCTAATATCTCAACTGAGTTGCAGTGCTAATAATACCGCAAACAATTGAGAGATTAACAATGCTACAGTCTTTCTCTAAGAGGATATGAATTAGGTGACATCTCTATATTTGAAACTTTGACAAACCTTGAGATTCCTGATTTACACAATTCATCCTTTGATGAATTGCCCAAAGGAATTGTCACTTTGAACAAGAACGTGATTTGTTTTATTTTATTTATTTCTTTTTAAGTTCATACAATTAGAAAACACTAAAAAACAAGTGTGGTTCTAAGCAAACCTGAACATGATCCTTTAGACTATTTCTCAAAGTTTATTAGAATCATATGCTACCAATTTATGCTTTATCCATTGCAGAACCATAGGATGCCACGAAGAAAATATGAAAATAGACAAAAACTTTTTCATCATCTCATGTGGCTGTGTGATCATTTCCTTCTGTTGCTGTAGAGAAGGTTGACGCTGACTGACCTGTGGTGACTACTTACAACCTACCCTCACCCCTCTAACCTCGTCGTTGCCTTGTTGCTCCTCCGTTACAGGTAGGAAGCTTTGACTAATTTGATTTACTATTATTCTACCATTAGTCAATTAGTTTATTGCTTATGTGTGCAATCAATTTAGTCAATTTGAATAATTGGTAAGCTGCAAATTTTGCTCAACTCTTTGGGTGCATACACAAATTAATCATATTTTTTTTATAACTCTGGTTTCACCTTGGCGTGCTTTGAAGGATCACTGTTCCCATGTTTCAGATTATGTCCAACTCTAATTCATCGGTGGATAGTTGCTAATAAGGAATATTGTTTTGATTTTTTGGACATGCCATTTGTTTCAATGAAGATATGATAATTAGAACAACTTATAATTTGTTGTCTACATTATTTATTTCAGATGAGTTTTTTCGGTTTGCTTTATAAGATTTATTACTTATTTTGGTGTTCCAAGCTCTGTCCAGAAGGAAGCCCATTGAGACTGAATTTCATGAAAATTGGTGTAAAGTATGTGAAGAAATAATACGAGTAATGTCTTGCTGAAGCCTTTTTTGAAATTTTATAATAATTGATCTTCTTATAACTTTTCAAGGATACAAATTTAATATCCTGGCACTTCTGTCATGTAAAAATGGATGATATTAGGTATGATCTAGAGCTTCAACAATTTTATATTTTAAATAAAATTTAACCTATTAGTGCGGTTAATTAACAAACGCACTAAATAATCAACCGCACTAAAATCTCCTAAAACTTGATGTTACATCAGTTTAACTAATAGCCGATGTAGATGATGATATTCCACATCGTTTTCGATACAAAACAGATGTAAAAATAAAATTTTACATTGGTTGAAACCGATGTAAACTACATCCAGAATCTATATTGCCCAGATCTATACCTTTTGAAAACAGATGTAGAAGATTGAGAAATCCAAAAGGTCTTTTTTACACTAGTGTTTCTTGATTGCTGCCGTTGGTGTTCAATGCACCTTCTGATCTGATTTTCCAACTGATTTTCCAACCAAATATTTTTGTGCGTGTTTGCGTGCCTCTGCTAAAGACAATCACTTGGCTGGTTTCATAATTCAATATTTGCTTATGGACTGGTTTCTTCCCATTTGCCCAACATATTTGTGCCGCTGCAGTATTATGATTTTATATTTCTTGAACATGCTAGATTGGGAATGGAAAGATGCATATCATGTTGGTGTCAATTCTTCGTTGTAAGAAATAAGAACAAATAATCAACAACACTGTCACCCGGATGGTCTTTGAGCAGCTCTTTTCACTAATAAATGAAGTGTTGAATTTTATTCCTTGTTAAATTCTTAAAAGTTTTTTTTACAGTGATTTGAAATGTTTGCTGTTGTATTTCTGGCAGGAGCAATATGAAAAGCCCTTAAATCATAACTTCATTCACCTCGACTCTTCATTTCCTGATCTGTTTAACCTTGTTATTTAATTCCTTTTGACACAAAATTTGTTTTTCTTTGCAGATATATAGCGAACAACTGATGGATTTTTTAAATCCGAATCGGAGAAACCTGCAGGTATAATCTACAAGATTATAGTCTTCCTATCATACCTTTGCGTTCAAATTGGTTTATTTCCAGTGTATGCCAACTTTAACTTTGACTATCCTCGTATTTATATGTTTTGTCTATCATCAGAAAATTGAAAGATTTTGTGTCTTGCATATCAACGCATTTTAACTTTTTAAATTTATATCATGTTTTTGTCCCAACTATTTTGGAAGAACAGGAAACCCCAAAACCATATTTATACCTATTGATTTGATTGCTTGCCTTGGTTGCAATGTTGACCCAACAGAATGCATTTTACTTGTTTAGTTAGGAATATGGTACCTATGAAATGCTGATTATCTTACTACTTTCAATTTATAGCTCTTGACTCCTAAAACAAAAAAGGTTTTCTTATTGTTCTTGGCACATATAACTGAAAGGAATTTCGAATAATTTCATTTTTGCAGATCATATGATTTTTGTGTAAGCAAATTTAAAACAAATTAATAGATTCAATCTTATTGATGAAGCTATGCTAGAACAACCGAAATTAACTTGTTGTTGGAGAGTGTTTGAAACAATCTAGCAATTTTCATAGATCACTGTCACAACTTGGCAATCTTTTTTCTAAAGTATTACATTAACCCAGTTCCAGTGCATCCTTCATGTAGATCACCATTTCTTTTACTTATATACACCCTATATTACATTGAAGGTTAAGTTCATTGTAACCTGCTGTATTGATGAAAACATCTTATTAACAAGTGTCTTTGAGAACTCAAAAACGATCACTAGTGCAAAAATTGGATATAACAACTGGATATAATCACAGGTTAAAGTGGATCAGTGATAAAAACATGCGCGGTGGCATTTTTTAAATTATAAGGTAAACGATATAATCAGGGGAAACAATATAATCACGGACAGCATTAGATCCGATATCGTACCCATCAATATATAATCACGGTTGAGGAGTCAACCGTGGATATATAGTACCTGAAATATATATCCACGGTTGACTACACAACCGTGACTATATATTGATGGGTACGATCACGGCTCTAATGTTATCCGTGAATATATATTGATGGCTATAATCACGATTGTATTTCCAACCGTGGATATATAGTTCAGGTACTATATATCCATGGTTGAAAATACAACCGTGATTATATATAGATGGGTACTATTATGGTTATGATGTTAACCGTGGATATAGAGTTGGCATTTAACCAGGGGTATTGGTGTAACCGTGATAATAGGGGTAATATTATCACGGTTGCAATGGGATCCATGAATATATGTTTAATTTAAGTCAGGGTTTTGAAGGGTTTAGGTTATTTCCCCGCGTCCCTAACTTCTTCTTCTTCCTCTTGTGCTCTACTTCGTCGTCTACGCATTGGTTGAGTGCTTTATCTTCATCCCTTTTTCATTAAGATAATTGTTTCCTCTTCTTCCTCTCTTGTTTTCCCTATGTTGCATTGTGTGTGATGTTCTCTTCCTCTATTTTGTTATGCAGAGCACAGCGTCATGTCCTCTTCTCTATTCACCGTCGTTCCCCATCTTCGTGGTTTCTTCATTCGGGTAGGTGGCTTCTTCCCTAAACCCCCATTATAGCATACGTGCCTTTTGCTGCTGAACCCGATTGTCTGCGTGCTATTCCCTGAACCCCCATTGTCATTGTGCTTGTTTTGTGGTCATGTTCCTTGAACCCCCATTGAATCAGATTAGTTTCTCATAACCAATATGCATTACTCTAAACTGAAAATTAGTGGTCTGTCTGTGTATATTGTTTGTGTTTTAAAGATTTGGTTTTCACTTTGATTTTTGGTAAACCTTGAACTGCTATGAATTGTAACCTTTAATCTAGAATTTTATTTTAGTTTTAAAATTTGAATTGGTTTTCACTTTGAATTGGTTTAAATTGGTTTTCACTTTCATTAGTCAGAATTATAAAATTTAGAATTTTATTTTAGTTTTGACTGCTGTGAATTATTACTAGTTTCTGATTAGGAAGTTTTTACTTTTCGAATGTGTTTAATGATAAGGTTTGGTCACTATAAAATTAGGTAGTTTTAGTTTTAGTTATGATTTATTTTTTTTGCTTACTAATTTTTTTTTATTAATGCAAGATGTTTAAAAATAGTTCACGCCATTGTTTAGAGTGTTATTGTTGATTTTTTGTTTTGAAGGGGAAAATAAAAGATTATCAAACTTATAATTAAGATAAATATACATAGGATTGAAAAAATAAAAGACATAATTAGATTTAAAAATAAAAAATCAATCTAAAATATTTACCAAAATGAGGTAAAATACAAATAAGAAAGTAAATATATAAATAAACTTTCAACAAATTGAAGTTATTAATGTTAACCTAGTTAATGAAAGTTCATGTGATCTTATAATCCATCATCCATAATCCATAATCTATAATCCATAATCCATAATCCAAACTTTAAAAGTCTTATAATCCAATACCATAATCCATAATTCATAATCCATAATCCATAATCCATAAATCCATACTTCTACTTTAAAATAACACAAATTAAAAACATCATACTAATTACTAAATAAAAGTCTAAACTTTAAAAGTCTTATAATCCAATACCATAATCCATAATCCAAGACCATACTTCTACTTCAAAATAACACATTTTTAGGTATTATTTGTAATCAAAATTTACATTTCACTTATATAATGTTATTTCTGTTGTTGTTGGTTGCTCGTATATAGTGTTATTTCTATTGCTGTTGTATGTGTGTGGTTGTCAATCTTGCGAACTCGTAGGCTCATACTAGTTAACTAGTAACTAGTATGAAAGTTGTTGTGCATGAGTGAATCGTAGTTCCCCGTTTGAGATTCGACACAAATGGTTATTAAATTAATTAATTTCATCATTTGTGTTGAATCTTGAATTGTCCGTTTAGACAGTTTGGGATGAACAATTGTTTTTTATACCTCACTACCGATTTACATTACACAGAATGACTTGTGTGAGATTATGATGGGGTCGACGATGCTGAACATATCCATCATTCAGTTGTGAGAGCTGTAAGTATATCATTTTATGTCCAATTATTTCATTATACAAGTTATTTCTCGCTAACCATGTCTAGACTTGTTTAGGTTTCTGCATAAAATCTGTGTGGACTTGGGTTTCAATAAAACTTATGGTTTCTTAGAGCCCTCTTTCATACAGAGGAAAGGGAACAACAAGGAGGACACCCAGGCATACATCAAAAATTGGATGTATGAATCTAGGAAGACGGTATACTTGGTCCCCTATCATAAAGGGTAAGATTCTATTCCATAATTATTGTCTATTAATTTTTGCATTTTGAAGTCTCACTTATCACTAGTAACTGCAGCGCTCATTGGGCGCTCTTGGTGATCTGTCCCCGGGATTCAGTGGCTTTATACTTTGATTCTATGCACGGGAATGTTCTACAAGACCTCAGGACCATAGTAGATGCGTAAGTTAAACCCTAAAAAATAAGTACATTATACTCAGTTTATGCCTACTCATGTTACAGATTGGATTACATTGTAACATCCTGGTTTTGATTAAAGTTAATTACATGGTTAAGATTATTGATTGAATAATAATAGTAATAATGATATAATGCCAGGAAATTTACATAGGTGCCCTTGGTGGTTTAAGAAAGCTTCGGTTCTCTCTCTCTGGCACGCTGATAGGAGTGGCCTTAATGGTGATGTGATGGCTGATGGGAATGGCATTAAATATGGATGGACTGTTGATTGAGAGGGAGAGTGACGCTGGGTAGAGCCATGATGAAGGGCTTCAGCTTCATGTTTTACACTCACTCCTTGCTCATTTCCTCTTGGGTTCAAGGAGAAACACTCCTCCGTTCTCTCTTTGGACCCTGTGGCCTCTTCTTCTTCTTCTTCTTACTGTTCTTCGTCTCCTTCTTCTTCTTCTTCTTCTTCCATTTGAGGACTGTTGGGGGGCCTCGTTTGGGAAGTTGCAGCGTGGGGATGCTTCGGTTTGTGGAAGTGGTCCACTGTCGTTATGGCAGGGCTGCTTAAGGAGGAAGACAGCGTGGTTGGGTGAGAGAACGGTATGGTGTTGTGTGCCTTGGAGGCTGGAATCCTCCACTGTTCTACCAAACAGCGTTGGTGCCTGGAAGTCTGGGAGTCCTCCATTGTTGGTGAGGACTGGGCTGTTTGAGTGTGGAACAGCGTTTGGAGTCCTCCACTGGATCGAGTGTGAGGACAGCTTTATACCTGGGAGGTTTGGAACTTCCCACTGTCTTGCATACAGAACCTGGAATGTCATGGAGGAGAGCTAATCATGTGTCCGAGTGGCTCGGTGTTCCTCCAAAACTAGGTGCTGCAAGCTCAGGGAGCTTCTGGATCTTCATTCCATGTAAGGGGGGCCAATTTACATCTCAAATGTATGGTTTATGGATGGGTTCCGGGTGAAACTATTACACTGTGATGTGTTGTGTTGCTGTGTGTTGTATGTTGTTGAGTGGAAGCCCGGATGTGTGATAATTATTATTTGTGTGGTGTATGATTATTTCCATCCAAGAGATGTATGATGATATCTGTGATGATGTTGAGTCAACGCATGAGATGCATGTTATTTGTATTATGAATGCCGAGTACATTTGTGTGGTCTGTTGCTGATTCCCGTATGGGATACTATCTGAATTAGCAGGAGATGCTTGCTATGAAAATGTTAATGTTGAGTGGATATTATATGAAATAGCATGTGATGCTTGTTGTAAATGACGAATCCGAGTGGATGGCATTGTGGTTGCCGAGTGCATAAGGTGTGGGTCGGTTATGTTAATTCCCGTTTGGGATTTTATATTAAAAAGCATGTGATTTGCCAAGTTCATGTGATTGCCGAGTGCATGTATTGTGTTATTGCTATGCTGATCCCTGTTTATGAATAATAATGATGAAATGCATTGGATGCATGTTATTGCTATATGAATGCCGAGTGCATTGGCGTTGGACGCCTGATTAAATAAGACCGTATGCATCTGATTCGCCACTGGAAATGCTTGGAGCATATAGCATTGGACGCTTAATACCGATCGGCAATCAGATAAATATGTGTTGAAAATATATAAAGGACCTCGGGTTGGACTCTAGGCAGTGCCGAGTGCACTAAGCGTTGGACGCTTAAAGACGTTGGGTTGGACTCAAGGCAAGCCTACCGGGTTAGACTCGGGGCTGCCCGTAACACTTTCGTTGTCGCTTGGAGTGACTGTGTTACATGTGAGGGCAAACGGTTTGGTACCTGTAAAATGGCCGAATCAGCATGGAGCTGAGAAAAGGCTTGGAGCCTATGTTGCAACAATAAAAATTGGTAAATAACCGGATCCGGGTGAAATGAATGTGTGCACACTTATAATCGTCATTGAGCTCAATGCGAATTGTTTGGATATATGGATATGAATTGATTGGGGTGAATCCGATTGGATGAATTCATGTATATTGATATATTGTTATTGAGGATGTTGTGAAACATCCTAAGTTTAGTTTGAGAATAAACTGAGACCAGGGGAAAATGTTTCCCAAAATAAAACCAATGGAACCGGGCACAAAAGAAGAAGGGAAAGGAAGGCAAGAGAAATAAAACTGATCAGAAACAGCCCGGCAGAAGAACAAAACGCTCAAGCAAAGCCTACAAAACAGCGTCCACTCGCTCAAGCGAGATCCAAATCCGCTTGAGCGAGACAACCCAGCACGCTTGGGCGAAGCACGCATAGCTTAAGCGAAACTAATCAGAGACCTTTATTTCACTCACACTTGCTGGGGCGAACCCTTAGTCGCTGAGGCGAGTAACTCCACTCGGTATCCCTCACTCGGATTCAGAGTCTAACTTCACTCGGAAAGGTCTTTACTCACGATTCATTCAGGTTAACCCTTACATGTACAAGCTTCTTCTACATCACACTCTTTAACTTCCTTCATCCGGATCACAGATGTTGACCACTCGAAAAGTGATTCCCAGAGCCATTCCGCTCGGAATCTATAAGTACTTTTTACTCGGCATGTTCTCACTCGGGATTATACGACCTCCTTCACTCAGAAACATCTAAACCCTATACCACCGTAGGCTAAACATAAGATGGAGTTTCCCATTCGTCAAATTTTCTCTCAGGGATAATCTTAATGAGCCTATTTCACTCAGAATCGGTTAAACCTTTCTCCACTCGGAATAAGGTCACTACCTCGCCTCCCACAGCAATAACTTAGCTCAATTTATATGAAATCATACGACCTCACACGCCCGGACAAGTATAAATGTATTCCACTCGGACGTTCACACGCAGCATAAGATGAACATACATTAGGATGTATATATATATATATAAAAATTTACATGCACATTGTTATACTCTCAACCCAAGAGGATTTGATTCTGATATAGTTAGACAAGGACCAAAATGAGAGCCGGCCAAGGCTATGACAAAACCTTATATACCGTATGTACATATACACATATATTTCCACATTACACAAGCACTTCACACGGCATACAGCTCTTCCATCATTCGTCATTCCGAGAGACATTCACTAAAATATAGCCACAGTAGGGGGGTGAGCTTTTATATATAAAATGATAGTTAGTGACTCGGCATCGGTATGAGTACACACACACGTGTTCGCTCAGAATACACTTAATTTAAATTGAGACCATGCAGACTATAATATTTTCGATAACATACACTCACATACATATCACGTGAAGCTCATTTTCATTCATACAGAAGCATGCATCAACTCATTCGGGATTCATTCGTATCACTCCCTAGACATGCGAATCATACTATTCTATTTAACAATGTATCTACATGCATGCCTACGGATCCGACTTAAACAATGATTTTTAGTTACAGGTTCCCCTTACTGGCCTCTCGTCCATTAGCCCTTCCCGCATGGTACCGGCCTCCTATTGACGTCTCGAGTCTTAACTCTAGCTCCCTCGGCTACCACGAGCTCTCACAGGATCTAGCCAAGGGTCTGTAGCTGGAGATCATTTCTGTGGGGCTCCTGACCTTCCACGGGTCACCCCATTCCTATACATGTAGCTTATGTGTTTATCAGCGCGCACCCTCAATTATCTGACACATTCCTCGTAACCATTAGAATCATAACCGATCCAACATAGTTCCTACATTCACTCGTCAATCGTACCAGCATACACAGCAATCGAACAGTTCATGTTTATAACATCCCACATGAAATCAACCAACAGCCACACATATATATCCTCTCGGTATTAACAATAACAGGAACATGCATCACACACGTTTATGTGTAAATGACTATTAGAACTCAGCATAACAACCCTGAATACATGCATATAAATGTATAACTATTAACAGGACTCTACTATCACACATATGGTATCCAAGGATTAACAATCATGCATTGTACACAGTTATCATAGACACATTCACACACACATAAGGCAATACGTTCATCGGTACCGTCCATAAACCATGCATTTGACATGCAAGCGCCCCCTACCTACTAAAGGGATTCGAGAAGCTCCTCTGTTTCCCGACGTTTGGTCCGATGCTCTGTTTGCTTTGTCCAGTACTTTCACCCGTTCAGTCCCCCCTCGAACACAGTTGTACTCTGCAAACAGTTCAGGGACAGGAAGCTGTTCTCCTCCTATCTCGACGATCGCCCTTCACCAACCGAAGGAACTCCAAATCCTCAGCAACACTGCCGTCGCGGGCTTACAAAAATAGAGAACAGAGGAGAAGAAGAACGAAGAAGGAGAAGAGGAGAGAACAAAGAGAGGAGAAGTAGAGAAAGAGGAGTTAGAATGAACAACAGTAGTGGGCTCCCAAATATATACACACCGAAGAACGAAGGAAGTGGGGTGGGAAAATATGAAGCAGCAGCTTCCACACGTGGGACATACACACACAATCATAATCAATTAGTCATTAGTCTAATTCTTAATTTTAAGATTAATTAATAGGAAATTCATATTTATGCAATTATTTTTTGTTTAGTGGCTTAATCTCATTCGGCAATTAATTTTAAATCAGGATGTTACATGTTGTGCATTATAGCCGAGTGAAATGGGTAAATCCCGATCGGAAGATGATGTGTGAATATTCATATTTAAATGGCAGTATGTGCTAATTGGAGCGCATTGGAGGCTTTGCATGGAATGCCTTGGTGGTAGATCTACTCGTGAGGAAGTAGTTGTTGGTTCTTCCAAAGCTGAGAGCAGAGTGCTGTGTGAACAACTGGTAGCTGGGTTGTTCTGTTGAAGAACGAGTGACCAAGGAGCAGTTGGTCGGATCTGGAAGCCCAAGGAGTTGCTGGGATCTTATTCCGCTGGGCTGATTATGAATGTTTTGAACGTTCTAAATTTTGGAAAAATTTCCCTGGAAGCGTCCAACGCTATATGCTCCAAGCATTTCCAGTGGCGAATCAGATGCATACGGTCTTATTCAATCAGGCGTCCAACGCCAATGCACTCGGCATTCATATAGCAATAACATGCATCCAATGCATTTCATCATTATTATTCATAAACAGGGATCGACATAGCAATAACATAATACATGCACTCGGTAATCACATGCACTTGGCAAATCACATGCTTTTTAATATAAAATCCCAAATGGGAATTAACATAACCGACCCACACCTCATGCACTCGGCAACCACAATGCCATCCACTCGGATTCGTCATTTACAACAAGCGTCACATGCTATTTCATGTAAAACCCACTCGGCATTAACATAACATTCCCCATCTTATGCACTCAACATTTAAACACATAATCACACACAGGGACTAGTACAACTCATGCACTACAGTTCATAAACAACAAACTTGCATGTATCTCATGTATTTACTCAACATCAACATGCATCATACATCTCATGGACAAAAAATCAACATAAACACACAACTCATATTCATCACACATCCGGGCTACCACTCACTCGGAAAACAACAAACAACACATAACAAGTACTACACATCACAGTACGATAGTTTCACCCAGAAACCCGTCCATAAACCATGCATTTGAGATGCAATAGCCCCCCTACCTGGAATAAAGATCCCAGCAACTCCTTGGGCTTCCAGATCCGACCAACTGCTGCTTGGTCACTCGTTCTTCAATAGAACGACCCAGCTACCAGCTGTTCACACAGCACTCTGCTCTCAGCTTTGGAAGAACCAACAGCTGCTTCCTTACGAGCAGATCTACCACCAAGGCATTCCATGCCAAGCCTCCAAGGCACACGCAGTCCTCACCAACAATGGAGGACCCCATGCTTCCAAGCACCCAACATTGTTATGCAAAACAGGGGAGGATCTCTGCCTTCAAACACACAACACCATGTTGTTTTCTCAACCACCACATAGATCTCTCTCAACCACGTTGTTCCTCTTTGTGTTCCACTTCCCACTCGGGCTCTACTCAGCGTGCGAATGGAAAAAGAAGATGAAGGGGAAGACAAACAGCGAAGAAGATGAAGAGGCCACAGGAACTCGAGAGAGAAAGGAGGAGTGTTTCTCCTTGAACCTAAGAGGAAATGAGCAAGAAGTGAGTGTAAAACGTGAAGCTGAAGCCCTTCATCATGGCTCTGCCCAACGTCACTCTCCCTCTCAATCAACAGTCCATCCATATTTAATACCATTCCCATCAGCCATCACATCACCATTAAGGCCACTCCCATCAGCGTGCCAGAGAGAGTGAACCGAAGCTCTCTTAAACCACCAAGGGCACCAATGTAAATTTCCTGGCATTATATCATTATTACTATTATTATTCAATCAATAATCTTAACCATGTAATTAACTTTAATCAAAACCAGGATATTACACTACTCCCCTCCTTCAAAGAATTTCATCCTCAAAATTCCAACATGAACTTATCCCAACAAGCAGCTCAGAACATTGCTGCCTCAACTAATTACATGTCTCTGCTTCCCAAGCATTCACCAACCAATTCATAATTCCACTCGACGTAGTTTCACCTCTCAAGCGGTTTACCGACCGCCCCACCATTCCAGTCGGCAAAATCACTAAAGTCAGGTCCTACCTGATTACAACCTTTTCATAGAATTCAATATATTTGGGGATTCAATTTTTAAAACGTACAAGTTACCCCATTTAACTCTACCAATTCACCATAATCAATGGCACCTCTAGTTCTTTAGCCACTCGGCCCTGTACTCTCAACACCAATCGGTGTACATCCATCGTCATTTCCTCCAATTCATAGGAGTCACACGGCACAATTATGTACCCACGCAGAGTATAAACTCTAAATTATGTCACATAAGACACATTATGGATGTCAATCATCCAGTTGGGAAGAATCTAGTTGGTAAACAACATTACCGATTCCCACCAATTACTCACCATTGTCCGATTTATCTCGGATTTAACCCTCAGATATTCAACATCTGACCACAAAAATTCCTTTTTCAAGCTGTACCTGACCACTAAAATTTCTCTTTAAACCATGATATACCTTGACAATACTGAGCCAAACACTCAAAAGAGTTCCCATGTGCATCAAATAGCATAATTTGTCTGGATTCATCCTTTACAGGCACCACACTCGGTTTTGAAATCTCAGATTTCTATCCGTTCCTTCGGTTAATTCCATGCCTACACCCTGAGAATGTCACTCGGATCTCTTACTCAATAATATTATTCGGGGTTTAAGGGCAATTCTTACCCAGAAATCTTTCCACTTACAAAATTTTCACTCGACATTCAAGCCTACATCAAATACAAATCTGAGTTCAAACTCAGCAGCTCTAAACATCAACCCGAACACAAATATGAATAAATTTACCTCTCGGGTATCTGCTCCCCTCAAAAGCCATTCACTCGGAAACTTACCTATTCCAAGTCCCACACAGTACCATTCCACTCGGAAGTTTCACACTCCGAGGCATTTCACCCAAAAGTCACACGACTCGAATATTTCACCTGGTACAAAAGTGTCACTCGGACACAGTTCCTTAACTTAGTAATGATTCCCCCAAAATGATGTTTCACTCGGAACATCATAACTCCACTCAGTAGTTCTTCCTCCCAGAAAGATTTCACTCGGAATTATCTCCACTTCCTCACACTCGGAATATACTAATCTTTTCTGAGCAAATTCTCACCTTACCGATTACCGTGGCTCAAGGTCATGGTTTCCTTATTAAACCCACAATACCACTCGGCTAGACTCATAAAACCTCCAATTCCAGTGACAGACTTGATCACCCATCTATTTCAATAACTAATCATCATTTTAGTAGCCAATTCATACCCAATAGCCTCTGATCCTCTCGGAGGTAACCACATCAAGGTTAAAACAAACCTTCTATCCTTATTTTGATACACACCCACTTACTGTTCACTCAATACTACTCTCATCTTTACTCAGAACAGCCCGATAGACTCACCATCACCATAAGCAGCTACAACCTCACCTGCCCGACTTATGAATTACTGCATCCAACTTATAAGATGACGTCTCATTCCTATAGGGTTACAACAATTGCATAGAATCGCTACAAACGTGTACGCTGCCACAATACCTATGGTATGAAGAGTCGTCTCAGAACAGGTTACCTCACACCGACCAACTCACTCAACTAATACTAATTCACATGAAAATTAATGGCAATTCATACATACATATAAGCACACATTTACACCAACATCATCATCATCATTCTCAGTACCAAAAAGTACTCGAATTTTAATCTTACCACTCACTACCCATCTGGTATCACATTCATCACTTGCATTCCATATTAGGACGATTCAAGCCTCAACAAATTCATTATACAATCATTTTACTCGGCTCAACAATCCATAAGGTCAATCAGATTATCCGACTCGAAAATTCCAAGGGTCACCTAGTACCCATCGTGAGACACTCCCATAACATTCAAACATCACCGAGTCGAAACCACCATAGGGTCTAGTTCCATAAAATCTAACAGCATACAATTATACTAAATCTGATCAGGATTTCCATACCTTATGGGTCACCACTAAATCAATTATTCGCTCGGTTTTCAACCACAAAACCGAGTCTAACCCAAATCCTCAAGTATCCAATTACATCAATTTCCCCAACGTACAATCATATATGATCATGCCCAATCAACTGGGTCACCACACCTAGTGGCCTATCATCTACCAATCATTCACTCGGTTTTTACACACCAGAAACTGAGACACAACCCTAATCAAACATGCAACAGATTTTACATTTAATCACCTATCACATACCCAGATTTCCAACTTAGGAAACTGCAACAATTCACTTATTCCATAAATCACATACATCATATATCATATAGAGCTCTCGTGCCAAAGGATATAAAATTCATCCCATACAAATGGCACAACCGATCAGTTAAGTAGAAAACACCACACTAGCGAATTCCTTCATTATCATTCACTTAGTCAACTCAAATATGTGAGTTCTAATCCATTCAACAAGCATGACTCAGCCATGAACCACTAGCATGGCCTACACAAGAGTCCTAGCCCATTAATCCGACCTCCACCTATAAAAGGGTCTCAACATATATTATTCTATTTTCTTTCTAATCAACCCAGGCTTAGAATAACCTTTAAGCATTTCATGAACAATCATGCTGTGGTGAATAATCTGAGTTATATAGCCATGTACGAATTGATTAATCCTGATTGGAATATATGTACGGTTATGCTATTGCCGAGTGCAAAATGATAATATGGCTAAGATATATGTTGGGGTGAATGAAGGGGATTATGTAGCCCTTATTGAGTTGAATGAATTCCGATCAGATGTTATGTGAATGTTCATATTGAATGACTGAGTTATTGTTGATTGAGATATGTTATTGTATGGTTGAGGATTCAAAGATTAATTCGAGTCAATAACTGTCATTTAATATGTAAAAGCTCACCCCTACAATATTTTTCAGTATGTGCAGGTCGGACTGGGAATGAGGAGATGGCCTCAAGTCCGAGTGATGGGCACTCAGATTGTTGAAGTACACATATAGTATATATATTGTAAATAGACATGTTAAAGCCTTGGCCGACTCTCTTGTAATCCGAACGGATTTAATTATATGGGTTGTCTATCGGGATTGTGAACAAGTATACATTGTATATATATATATATATATATATATATATATATATATATATATATTTTACATTATCATGAAGTTACCTGAAATTGTTCATTTTGTGGTGTTGAGAAAATAATACTAAGTCAATGAATTCCGATTGGAATATTGATGGGAGAGCCATTGCCGAGTGAGGTTTAGTTTGTGTGGCCTTTTTCCGAGTGATAAGGGTTTGAATATTCCCGAGTGGGAAATCCCGAGTGAATCTCTTCCGAGGGAAGAGTAATTATGATGGTTCTGATTGGGGTATTCTAGGAGTCCTCTTCCGAGTGAACGAGGATATATATATATTCTGAGTGGATAAGATTTAAATAAGTCCGAGTGACTTAACTTGGTGAAATCCTCCAAGCGATGTGAGTTCTGAGGAATTCTAAATGGAACTTGATTGTGGAGACTCCTTCCGAAGGAATGGAGGTTATGTGATCTCCGAGTGAGGAAGATCAAATTATGCCGAGTGCAGAATGGATAATGTATTCCGAGTGAATTGTGGTTGAAATATACCGAGTGGTATTGGCTGGGGAAATAATCCGTGTGAGGGAAAGCTTATGGACTCCGAGTGGAGTATCCGAGGGAATCATTTCCCGAGTGGAGATTATGACGCTTCTGAATGAAGCATGTGTGTAGGCTTCTTGAATAAACTAAGTATTTGGCTAACTATGAATTTGCCGAGTGAAGCATGACCCTATGGGGACAGTTCCCGAGTGGACGTGGCCCCGAAGCCGAGTGACGGAATTTACCGAGTGTGGGTGTTCGCTTCAGCGAACAAGGTATTCGCTCCAGCGAGTGTGGATGGAAGGAAGGTTTCTGGTTAGTTTCGCTTAAGCGAATGGGTGCTTAAGCTTTGTTCTCCCAAGCGAATTTGGGCCTCGCTTGAGCGAGTACGCACTGTAATGGGCTCGCTTAAGCTTTGTTCTCCCGCTGGGCTTTCTTGTGAATGGTTTTATTTTCCCTTCCCTCCCATTCGTTTCATTGTATCAGAGCGGACTTAAAAGGTCCATGGCCAAGGTATGCTTACTGGTTGTAGGCGGTTGTGTGCAATATGACCGGTTGTCATCATTGCTTGTGATATCCTGTTGGATTTGATATATGTTTAACCATGAATTGTATGATTATATGCCTGTGTTTTGTTGGGGATAGTAGTGATGGTACTACTATTAAGATATTGATTTGGGGGTAGAAGAGTTATTACCACCCTGGCCTGATTGTTCATGAAATGCTTAAAGGTTATTCTAAGCCTGGGTTGAATAGAAAGAAAATAGAATAATATATGTTGAGACCCTTTTATAGGTGGAGGTCGGATTAATGGGATAGGACTCTTGTGTAGGCCATGCTAGTGGTTCATGGCTGAGTCATGCTTGTTGAATGGATTAGAACTCACATATTTGAGTTGACTAAGTGAATGATAATGAAGGAATTCCCTAGTGTGGTGTTTCCTACTTAACTGATCGGTTGTGCCATTTGTATGGGATGAATTTTATATCCTTTGGCACGGGAACTCTATATGATATATGATGTACGTGATTTATGGTATAAGTGAATTGTTGAGTTTCCTAAGTTGGAAATCTGGGTATGTGATAGGTGATTAAATGTAAAATCTGATGCATGTTTGATTGGGGTTGTGTCTCGGTTTCTGATGTGTAAAAATCGAGTGAATGATTGGTAGATGATAGGCCACTAGGTGTGGTGACCCAGTTGATTGGGCATGATCATATATGATTGTACGTTGGGGAAATTGATGTAATTGGATACTTGAGGATTTAGGATAGACTCGGCCTTGTGGTTGAAAACTGAGCAAATAATTGATTTAGTGGTGACCCATAAGGTATGGAAATCCCGATCGGATTTAGTATAATTGTATGCTGTCAGATTTTATGGAACTAGACCCTATGGTGGTTTCGACTCTGTGATGTTTGAATGTTGTGGGAGTGTCTCACGATGGGTACTAGGTGACCCTTGGAATTTCCGAGTCGGATAATCTGATTGACCTTATGGATTGTTGAGCCGAGTAAAATGATTGTATAATGAATTTGTTGAGGCTTGAATCGTCCTAAGATGGAATGCAAGTGATGAATGTGATACCGGATGGGTAGTGAGTGGTAAGATTGAAATCCGAGTACTTTTTGGTACTGAGAATAATGATGATGATGTTGGTGTAAATGTGTGCTTATATGTATGTATGAATTCCCATTAATTTTCATGTGAATTAGTATTAGTTGAGTGAGTTGGTCGGTGTGAGGTAACCTGTTCCGAGACGACTCTTCATACCATAGGTATTGTGGCAGCGTACACGTTTGCAGCGATTCTATGCAATTGTTGTAACCCTATAGGAATGAGACGTTATCCTATAAGTTGGATGCAGCAATTCATAAGTCGGGCAGGTGAGGTTGTAGCTGCTTATGGTAATGGTAAGTCTATCGGGCTGTTCTGAGTAAAGATAAGAGTAGTATTGAGTGAACAGTAAGTGGATGTGTATCGAAATGAGGATAGAAGGTTTGTTTTAACCTTGATGTGGTTACCTCCGAGAGGATCAGAGGCTATTGGGTATGAATTGGCTACTAAAATGATGATTAGTTATTGAAATAGATGGGTGATCAAGTCTGTCACTGGAATTGGAGGTTTTATGAGTCTAGCCGAGTGGTATTGTGGGTTTAATGAGGAAACCATGACCTTGAGCCACGGTAATCGGTAAGGTGAGAATTTTCTCGGAAAAGATTAGTATATTCCGAGTGTGAGGAAGTGGAGATAATTCTGAGTGAAATCTTTCTGGGAGAAAGAACTACTGAGTGGAGTTATGATGTTCCAAGTGAAACATCGTTTTGGGGGAGTCATTACTAAGTTAAGGAACTGTGTCCGAGTGACACTTTTGTACCAAGCGAAATATCCGAGTCGTGTGACTTTTGGGTGAAATGCCTCGGAGTGTGAAACTTCCGAGTGGAATGGTACTGTGTGGGACTTAGAATAGGTAAGTTTCCGAGTGAATGGATTTTGAGGGGACCAGATACCCAAGAGGTAAATTTATTCATATTGTGTTCGGGTTGATGTTTAGAGCTGCTGAGTTTGAACTCAGATTTGTATTTGATGTAGGCTTGAATGCCGAGTTAAAATTTTGTAAGTGGAAAGATTTCTGGGTGAGAATTGCCCTTAAACCCCGAATAATATTATTGAGTGAGAGATCCGAGTGACATTCTCAGGGTGTAGGCATGGAATTAGCCGAAGGAACGGATAGAAATCTGAGATTTCAAAACCAAGTGCAGTGCCTGTAAAGGATGAATCCAGACAAATTGTGCTATTTGATGCGCATGGGAACTCTTTTGAGTGTTTGGCTCGGTATTGTCGAGGTATATCATGGTTTAAAGAGATTTTAGCAGTCGAATGTTGAATATCCGAGGGTTTAATCCGAGATGAATCGGACAATGGTGAGTAATTGGTGGGAATCGGTAATGTTGTTACTGACTAGATTCTTCCTAACTGGCTGATTAACATCCATAATGTGTCTTATGTGACATAACTTTGAGTTTATACTCTGGGTGGATGCTTAATTGTGCCATGTAACTCCTTTGAATTTAAGGAGCTGACGGTGGATGTACACCGATTGGCGTTGAGAGTATAGGGCCGAGTGGCCAAAGAACTAGAGGTGCCATCGGCTATGGTGAATTGGTGGAGTTAAATGGGGTAACTTGTACATTTTAAAAATTGAATCCCCAAATATATTGAATTCTATGAAGAGGTTGTAATCAGGTAGGACCTGACTTTAGTGATTTTGCCGACTGGAATGGTGGGGCGGTCGGTAAACCGCTTGAGAGGTGAAACTACGCCGAGTGGAATTATGAATCGGTCGGTGAAGGCTGGGAAGCAGAGACATGTAATTAGTTGAGGCAGCAATGTTCTGAGCTGCTTGTTGGGATAAGTTCATGTTGGAATTTCGAGGACGAAATTCTTTGAAGGAGGGGAGTAGTGTAACATCCTGGTTTTGATTAAAGTTAATTACATGGTTAAGATTATTGATTGAATAATAATAGTAATAATGATATAATGCCAGGAAATTTATATTGGTGCCCTTGGTGGTTTAAGAGAGCTTCGGTTCTCTCTCTCTGGCACGCTGCTGGGAGTGGCCTTAATGGTGATGTGATGGCTGATGGGAATGGCATTAAATGTGGATGGACTGTTGATTGAGAGGGAGAGTGACACTGGGCAGAGCCATGATAAAGGGCTTCAGCTTCACGTTTTACACTCACTCCTTGCTCATTTCCTCTTGGGTTCAAGGAGAAACACTCCTCCGTTCTCTCTTTGGACCCTATGGCCTCTTCTTCTTCTTCTTGTTGTTCTTCGTCTCCTTCTTCTTCTTCTTCTTCTTCCATTCGAGGACTGTTGGGGGGCCTCGCTTGGGAAGTTACAGCGTGGGGATGCTTTGGTTTGTGGAAGTGGTCCACTGTCATTATGGCAGGGCTGCTTAAGGAGGAAAACAGCGTAGTTGGGTGAGAGAACTGTGTGGTGCTGTGTGCCTTGGAGGTTGGAATCCTCCACTGTTCTACTAAACAGCATTGGTGCCTGGAAGTCTGGGAGTCCTCCATTGTTGGTGAGGACTGGGCTGTTCGAGTGTGGAACAGCGTTTGGAGTCCTCCACTGGATCGAGTGTGAGGACAGCTTTGTACCTGGGAGGTTTGGAACTTCCCACTGTCTTGCGTACAGAACCTGGAATGTCATGGAGGAGAGCTGATCGTGTGTCCGAGTGGCTCGGTGTTCCTCCAAAACTGGGTGCTGCAAGCTCAGGGAGCTTCTGGATCTTCATTCCAGGTAAGGGGGGCTAATTTACATCTCAAATGTATGGTTTATGGACGGGTTCCGGGTGAAACTATTACACTGTGATGTGTTGTGTTGCTGTGTGTTGTATGTTGTTGAGTGGAAGCCCGAGTGTGTGATAATTATTATTTGTGTGGTGTATGATTATTTCCATCCAGGAGATGTATGATGATATTTGTGATGATGTTAATTCAATGCATAAGATGCATGTTATTTGTATTATGAATGCCGAGTACATTTGTGTGGTCTGTTGCTGATTCCCGTGTGGGATACTATCTGAATTAGCATGCTTGCTATGAAAATGTTAATGTTGAGTGGATATTATATGAAATAGCATGTGATGCTTGTTGTAAATGACGAATTCGAGTGGATGGCATTGTGGTTGCCGAGTGCATGAGGTGTGGGTCGGTTATGTTAATTCCCGTTTGGGATTTTATATTAAAAAGCATGTGATTTGCCAAGTGCATGTGATTGCCGAGTGCATGTATTGTGTTATTGCTATGCCGATCCCTGTTTATGAATAATAATGATGAAATGCATTGGATGCATGTTATTGCTATATGAATGCCAAGTGCATTGGCGTTGGATGCCTGATTGAATAAGACCGTATGCATCTGATTCGCCACTGGAAATGCTTGGAGCATATAGCGTTGGACGCTTAATACCAATTGGCAATCAGGTGAATATATGTTGAAAATATATAAAAGACCTCGGGTTGGACTCGAGGCAGTGCCGAGTGCACTAAGCGTTGGACGCTTAAAGACCTTGGGTTGGACTCAAGGCAAGCCTACCGGGTTGGACTCGGGGCTGCCCGTAACACTTCCGTTGTCGCTTGGAGTGACTGTGTTACATGTGAGGGCAAACGGTTTGGTACCTGTAAAACGGCCGAATCAGCTTGGAGCTGAGAAAAGGCTTAGAGCCTATATTGCAACAATAAAAATTGGTAAATAACCAGATCCGGGTGAAATGAATGTGTGCACACTTATAATCGTCATTGAGCTCAATGCGAATTGTTTGGATATGTGGATATGAATTGATTGGGGTGAATCCGATTGGATTAATGCATGTATACTGATATGTTTGCCGAGTGCAATATGATGTTATGGTTGTGATACATGTTGTGGTGAATAATCTGAGTTATATAGCCATGTACGAATTGATTAATCCTGATTGGAATATATGTACATTGATGCTATTGTCGAGTGCAAAATGATAATATGGCTAAGATATATGTTGGGGTGAATGAAGGGGATTATGTAGCCCTTATTGAGTTGAATGAATTCCGATCGGATGTTGTGTGAATGTTCATATTGAATGAATGAGTTATTGTTGATTGAGATATATTATTGTATGGTTAAGGATTCGAAGATTAATCCGAGTCAATAACTGTCATTTAATATGTAAAAGCTCACCCCTACAATATTTTTCAGTATGTGCAGGTCGGACTGGGAATGAGGAGATGGCCTCAAGTCCGAGTGATGGGCACTCAGATTGTTGAAGTGCACATATAGTATATATATTGTAAATAGACATGTTAAAGCCTTGGCCGACTCTCTTGTAATCCGAACGGATTTAATTATATGGGTTGTCTATCGGGATTGTGAACAAGTATACATTGTATATATATATATATATATATATATATATATATATATATATATATATATATTTTACATTATCATGAAGTTACCTGAAATTGTTCATTTTGTGGTGTTGAGAAAATAATACTAAGTCAATGAATTCCGATTGGAATATTGATGGGAGAGCCATTGCCGAGTGAGGTTTAGTTTGTGTGGCCTTTTTCCGAGTGATAAGGGTTTGAATATTCCCGAGTGGGAAATCCCGAGTGAATCTCTTCCGAGGGAAGAGTAATTATGATGGTTCTGATTGGGGTATTCTAGGAGTCCTCTTCCGAGTGAACGAGGATATATATATATTCTGAGTGGATAAGATTTAAATAAGTCCGAGTGACTTAACTTGGTGAAATCCTCCAAGCGATGTGAGTTCTGAGGAATTCTGAATGGAACTTGATTGTGGAGACTCCTTCTGAAGGAATGGAGGTTATGTGATCTCCGAGTGAGGAAGATCAAATTATGCCGAGTGCAGAATGGATAATGTATTCCGAGTGAATTGTGGTTGAAATATACCGAGTGGTATTGGCTGGGGAAATAATCCGTGTGAGGGAAAGCTTATGGACTCCGAGTGGAGTATCCGAGGGAATCATTTCCCGAGTGGAGATTATGACGCTTCTGAATGAAGCATGTGTGTAGGCTTCTTGAATAAACTAAGTATTTGGCTAAGTATGAATTTGCCAAGTGAAGCATGACCCTATGGGGACAGTTCCCGAGTGGACGTGGCCCCGAAGCCAAGTGACGGAATTTACCGAGTGTGGGTGTTCGCTTCAGTGAACAAGGTATTCGCTCCAGTGAGTGTGGATGGAAGAAAGGCTTCTGGTTAGTTTCGCTTAAGCGAATTTGGGCCTCGCTTGAGCGAGTGCGCACTATAATGGGCTCGTTTAAGCTTTGTTCTCCCGCTGGGCTTTCTTGCGAATGGTTTTATTTTCCCTTCCCTCCCATTCTTTTCATACATCATTTTTGTTCTTATACGATTCTAACTTATCTTGTGTTTTATTTTTACACAGGGCGGTGGTTGGATACAGTCGACTGCATGGAAGTAAGTCCACTGGAAGAAAACTTGTGTGAGTGCACCAAAAAGTAAGTCAATCGAATTCATGCAAATCTTTATTATATTTTGAAAACTTGAATTCACTTATTCTATATTTTATGTCCATTGTAGTCTTATAGGTAGGAGGGTAGCT
The DNA here is from genome assembly GCA_037962975.1 of Clitoria ternatea. Taxonomy (NCBI): domain Eukaryota; kingdom Viridiplantae; phylum Streptophyta; class Magnoliopsida; order Fabales; family Fabaceae; genus Clitoria; species Clitoria ternatea. Next base: position 189,497,907 of record CM075669.1, read on the forward strand.
TTGAGTGCGGCTTATTACATCATGCACACTATGGTGACCATCGTCCAAGAACATTTATTAGATGGATGGACAGATGTAAGTCTTACTTGCCTAGTTTTCTACCAATTTGATCAAATTCATGTAATAAGTACAACTTTTGTTCTAATTGTTTTGTATATTGTTTGTAGTACTTTCAGGACCGATCATACTTCCATAGGACACATGTAGATAATGTTAGAAAGCAATGGGCCGCATACTTCATTGAAGTGAAGAAAGGACTTAGATAGATATAGGATTTTTATTCTCTTATATATGTATCTACTGTAGGATTTAAGGTTTAGATTTTATTAGGTTACATTCATCTCAATTGTATATAGTTTCATTTTCTAGGTTGTTAATTGATAGCAAATTAATGTTATATAAATACCATTTTTTTCATATATTGGTGCTGGATATGTTGGGATATACTGTATATTGTGCTGGCTGTCTGATTAAATTTGATCCTATTTAATCACGGTTACCAATAATCGTGATTAAAAGGGTTCTATAACCATGGTTGTCAACCGTGATTAAATGCCCTTGTCTATTATTACGGCTAGAACAACCACGGTTCATGAACCGTGATTAAAAACCTTTTTTAACCCTGATTAAATCCTTTTTCTACACTAATGGATATATATCCATATAGCATTACATATGTAAAAGATTTTAAATTTCAATCAATAACATGTAAATGTTCTTTTATCTTCTTTTTTAATTTGTCTATTTGGGAGCATAATACATAGATACCCCTCCGTGATGACTTTCTTTTAAGTAAATCACAAGAAGGGATACATTACTCTTTTGGTTATCTATATTTTGACCAAGTTATATTTTGATTCCCTATGTTTTTAAAATATCATATTTGTTCTCTATGTTTTGAAAAAATTACATTTTTGGTACAATATATTTTAATGTTCCTTTTTTCTATAGGTTGCTTTCTTTTGTTCCAATTTAATCTTTTTTGGATCTCTTGTTAGCAAAGCAATTATCTGACGTGCTTGACTTATTTCTTGGTGTATGTTTATATGATTCTTGTCCTTTTTAAATTTTATTTTTATGTATCATTTTGTTAATGTTATTAGTAAATAAAAAAATGATCATGGGACCATTTAGAAATATAAAAGATCAAAAAGTAATACTTTAAATCTTAGAGGACCAAATTGTAACTTTTGCCGATACATAAATGACCAAAATAAAACTTTTAAAGCATCAAGAATAGAAGCGTAACTTTGTCAAAACATGGAGAAGCAAAAGAGTATAATTTAACCAAATATTTGATAAAATTCAAATAAACTCAAGTGAGAAAAGGAAAAGGTATTTCAAATTAATTTAAACTTTATTTATTGCATTTTACATTTTTAATTAATTTATTAATAATTAACATTAATTAATACATTATCTATCAAAACATGAGTAAGCCATCGTATTAGTCATCAAGATTATATGAATCACATATTTTAATCCCTGAATTTTAAAATCTCAATTTAATCTCCAACTTGACAAAATAATAATCAATTTAATCTTTTAAATATAAAAAAATCAGTGGAAATTATAGTACAAAAGAATTAAAATGAATAACAATTTACTAGGTGAATAATTGATTTGACATCTTGAAATCTCAAACACAACCCATAAATCTCAATGATTAAGTTGATGATGTACTCAATAAAACATATATGCAATTAAGAAGCAGATAGTTAGATATAAAAAATATAGATAAAGACATAAATAATAGCAACTCTACCAGAAAAACATAGATAAATAAATAAAGGAATAACATACACAAATAATAGCAACTCTAAGAAAAACATAGATAAATAAGAATAAGAAATTTGTTCTAAAACAAGATCAAAGTGCTATCCAAATTCATAGAGTACTCTAGTTTCTTCAAGGAAGATCAAAACAAAAATTAGCTTGAGATAAAAAAAAAAAAGGAGAGATGAAAATGTTAAAGTCCAAACAAAACAGCATATAAGATTTGATTCCACGTATCTGGGGCACCAGCAAGACACCAATGACTGCAGTCCTCATAGGAAGTGCCTCTGCCAGTATATATAGAAGGGTGGCCATCTATCCTTAGCTGTGAGAGCAAAGTAATATCAAGCAAATAAACAGGATTTGCCATTCCACCCAAAACATTCTTTACAATGTCCACACCAGGATAAGCTGCCATTGGTCCTTCCTCTGGTTGAGTTTGTCCCAGACAGCTCTTTGGCCTTCGAAATTCAACACAAAACATGAATCTTGCAATACAATATTTCTTTTTCTTTTTTCTTTTTATCAACACAATACAATATTTCTCATTAACATTAAATGTCTAAAGCCAAAGCTACAAAGAGACCAACGAAAACATGCCACCCTCACCAACACATTGAATTTACTAGTTAGGTTGTTTATTTTCCATTTCCGTTTTTTAGTTTTAATTATAAAACTGTCATTATATTTACTATTTTAAAAATTTTATATATGAAATACTTAAAATTATTATTTTTTATTTTCTAATTTTACTTTCTAGTTTTACTTTTTCTCGTACGGATTTTTAAAACATTAAAAACATAATAGTAGTTTTATAATTAAAATTAAAAACATAAAATAAAAATAAAAAACAAACTATTCATAAGATTTCACCCTAAACCCGAAACAAAATTTACACTTCAATCATGTATTCCGCATACCCACCATAATGCGCAGGCCCAGGATCAAAATGACGGTGCTATGATCCTTACCATTTATCATTGACTTTACAAATTGTTTTAAAAAATGAACAGAAAATATTTAAATTACCAAATACCAATATTTTAAGAACTGGATAGGTAATTGAACTACTAATTTATGATTTAATTGCCAAATCATATTAATAAAAGAAATAATTTTAATAAAAAATATATTATATTTAAAATAATATTTTTATAATAAAATTAGGCTTAAATATAAAATTAGTCCCTAAAAGTTTAAACTTAGAATCAACCCCTAAGAATTTTTTATTGAGCCCTTGAAATATTTTTTAATTAGGATTAAACTTTGCTGTTAACTTTCCATTAGGTAAGTCACCTTAGCATTGACACCTATAATATTTTTTGCTTAAATACAAAATTAACTTCTGAAAAATATTAAAATTAGGATTAATCCATAAGAAATCTTTTAAGATTTATCCCTTGAAATATTTTTTGTAAGGATTAAGCTCTACGAATAACTTTTCATCGTTCAAGTATTAACTGTGTGTTTATTTAATTTTTTTAAAATTGTCACTTAAGCACTATCCATCCTCTTCTCTTTCTTTTTTGTAACTCTTTTTTTCTTTTTGCTGCCTCTCTTTGTCATATTCTCTTTTTTCTATCTTCCCTCACTCACCTCCCTTTTTCCTCTCTGCCCCATGGTTCATTTGGGGTGTCATCTATGTGGTGTAGATGATGTAAAGGCTAATTCGTTGTCGTGCCAAAGATGAACAATACGATGGAAGATGTGATAACTGGTTCTAGGTGGTTTTGTGTTTACATCACCTATACCGCATTGATGATGCCACCAAATAAACCAAGAGGTGGGGGAGAAAAGGGGGAGACGAGTGAAAGAAGAAGAGAAAGAAGGAGAACAATGCAGAGGGATATGGCAGGAAGAAAAAGAGTAACAAGACGGAGAGAATAAGAGGATGAATATGAGTTAAATGACAAATTTATTTTTAAATTAAATAAATATAGGTGTCAATGCTAGGTCAATACTTAACTGATAAAAAGTTAACGATAGGGTTCAATCCTAATAAAAGAAATACTTTAAGAGATAAATCCAAAAAGAAAATTTCTTAGACGGTTAATCTTAATTTTGAAATTTTGCAAAGGCTAATTCTATATTTAAGCAAAACAAAAATTACACATGTCAATACTAAGGTGACTAAATCCTAACAAACAACTATTAGGGGGTTGACCCTAACACTTAACGGATGAAAAGTTAATAGCATGGTTTAATTCTAACAAGAAAAAATATTTTAAGGGATAAATCCTAAAAACAATTATTAGGGGTTGACCTTAATTTTGGACTTTTTAGTATGGATGAGAATAGGTCAAGCCATCTATCACCTATTTAATATAAAAATCAACCTAAGTTTTTTCAAAAAGTCTATTTAATTTAATACACCTGAATTGAGCTTTTGAAAAAGTCTTTCTAACTTGTCGGTCTGATTGTTTTAAGCTTTTATATATAATTTTATAATAAAATATAATTTGTAATATATTATAATTTATAATGTAGGTGGGTTGTTAGCTTTTGAGAGACATGTCGATTTGTTTAATATATGCTTATTTGTCTTTTCATTGATAATAATTTAAATCAGTCTTTTAAACAGGCTATTAGATAAATAGGTCAGTCATATACCTAAAAATATAAGCTACAGGTTAAGCTCAAATCTTAAAATTAAGAATCAGCTCAAACTCATGTCACGCAAACCTAACTCGGCCGAGTGTATTATCAAGCCTACTTTTTAGGGGCTAAATTTATATTTAAGCCCAAAAATTATATTTTATATAAAATAATATTAATAAGAAAATATAATATAATTTCTTAATAATACTAAAGCTAAATTTAATAAAGTTTTTAACATTCAAAATTACACTTAAAAGCCTAAAATATCACTCAAACAAAACAAAAAAACCTAAAATACAACCAAAACACAATTAAAAAAAACACAAAAAAAAATTCATCGATTCAACTGATTAAATACCGTTTCAATCATGTCTCATTCATTAGTTTAAACAGACTAAATTTGTGATCAGTTCACTAATTTTTGGTTAAATCAGGGTCAAATACCAATTAATTAAATAAAGATTTATAATATTCTAATCAAGAAATGAGATGAGTTATGGTATGCATGGTAATACACTGCATCACTCTAGATGGCAATACATATAATTAAATTGGTGTTTTCCTATAACCATATTCATTTTAATCCTTTTAAATATAGCAATATCTAAGTTGTCTGAATTGGTATATTTTGTATCAGGGGAAGGTACTCAAGATCAAACCCGCTTTTATCAGGAAAGAGAGGGTTTCAAGGGGTAAGAAAACAACCATATGGACTGAAAAATGGTGCTAACAACATCCAACTAAATGCATTAAAAAAAATATATTATCGGGTTTTATTTGAATTCAAGTTGGAGTGAGGTGAGGAATTAAACTTACTCAGAATGGGAAGCAGCTATTCCTTGGAACAAAATTGTAGTCTTTGTGGGATCAACGTTAGTATCAACCCATTCAGACCAAGTGGTTAACCCAATCTTGAAAGCTTCCAAAGGATCCATGTCTTTCATAATCTCATTGCCCACTTGAAATTGAACCAATCTGGGAAAGAAACATTAACATGAATACATTGTTAGCCACTAACTTTTCCAATAAATACTCTGCACCCAAAAATAGGGGGAAAAAGTATTGTAGTTCAAAAACTTCATTACGATTGAGGATCTCTTGCGTGGGTCCACCAATGATAGGTATTGAAAATCAACGTATCTACACCTTTCCACATGTTCCCAGATCTAAGGGAAATGGAGTCAAGTTTCACAATTCTTCTTTTTTCTGCGTCATGAACCACATCCACTAGGAACCCATTTTTCAACCACATAATTGAAGTTTCGTATTCCTAAATGACCCAAAAATTGGTCACGGTTATTAATTAATAAGCTGAAGTAATCGAACAATAAATAAGATGAAAACCAAAGAAAAACTACCGGAAATAAGAACACAGAAAGATGCTTTGTTGGATTTACTAAGGTGTAATTTGATTGTGGCACGGCAATGTGTAGCAAACAAGTAAGTGACTGCCACATATTATTGCTTATTGAATCCCCCACAAACATTATCTTCCTCCCTCTGTATCTATTCATGAAATTCACCCCATCAAACCTGTTAACCAAAACAAAAAATCTTTGAACTTCAAAAGGCTAATTTTGGGCCATTAGAAAAGGAAATATGGAGGTCTCCAATTGAAGGCAAAATAAAATCCCAATGTGATGAAACATAATGTGGTGAAATATATAAAATGTGATGAAATATACAAAGTGTCAGGAGGAAATATAAGAATGTAATGAAACATAATGCGGTGAAAATGAGAAGAAACATAAAGATACCAATGTGATGAAAAATTAGAAATGCCAATGTGATAAAGCATACAAAATGTGATGAAATGTACAAAATGACAATGTGATGAAATATATAAAAAGTTGAAAATGAAACATAAAAATAAGAAAAACAAATGGAAAGATTAATTACCTTGGAAGATCACAAGTAGAGGGCTTCCATATATATTTGAGATAATCCTGATCTGGTCGACCATTTCTGAGACAATCAAATCCTTGTCCTATGAATGGACAATCTCTAGAGGCATCATAGAGAGGGTAGTAAGAATCATCAACAACCCAACTTCCAAGAGAAAAATCACAATCATTGCCTTGACCATGGTACAGTGGAGATGCCACTACACACAGAACACCAAAGGCCAGTGCCAGAACACACAACCAGAAATAGAATGCCATTTGAAATTGTCCTAATCCTTTTCTCACCATGCCATTTGTATACAAAGGAGTAGCCTTAAAGAGAGGGAAGCTTCTTCCATCGCGGAGAATAATAATGACGACTTTATGGCAAGACCAAAAAAAAGGCTATTAAAACTTTAACTATTTTTTTTTTTCAATTTTCATTTCCTTATAAACTTTCATTATTGATTTCTCTTTTGCAGCAAATAAAATTACCCCCAAAAAATGGATTGGCAATTTCTTATATCTCTCCGGAACTATTGTTTAGTTTTTTTTTTTATATTGGCGGAAACTATTGTTTAGTTGAAAGTACTTATTAAATTAAAACATTTTCTTGAAAGAGTAGAATTGTTTTACATGAAAGAACCAAAACAGTTTTCGAAGTTTACAATAACTCAAAACTTATTCAGTTAACTGACTAAATTTCTTACATAGAAGCCTAGTATTTAAGTCATAATTTTAACTCACATTGAATATTTTAATTATACATATAAAATATTTTCTTTAAATTAAAGTGGACAGTAAAAAAAATTATCATTTAATATTATTTTATATAAATTTGGAATACGTATATTAAAAAAGAGGGTGAAATTAATCCAACAATAAAAGTAAAAGTATATGAGTTCAAGTATTTCATTCCTAAGATTTTATGAAAAATTATTCTACAATTTCAAAAGCTTGTGGTTTGGTGAATAACTATTTAACATGTGTAAAGTTTTGTTGAGCCATATGTAATTATATTTTTCAGGTTTTGACAATATTTGTTTCAATAATCGATAATTATATTTTTATATTAGTTATTGAAATAATCGGTGTAATTTTTTTTCCAATTGCTATTTTTAATAATTGGCTAAGCACTTATTTGAGTCTCTTATGTTTCATGTTTGTTTCAATTCAAATTCTCAACTTTTCTTTTTGTCAATTTGTTCCTCTATAATTTGAAATATTTTCACTTAAGTCTCCTCTGTTACATTTTGTCCAACTCTCTTGTCCAAATGCTTATATGACATGTTGAGATGACAAATGTTTATTTAAGTGACTTACTAACTTATACATTTGTCGGAGTATACACTACAAGTTATTCCGTTTATCAATAAAATAAGTTCTTTGTAGTTTTAAAATGCTTTAGATTTGCTTATCCTTAGAATATTGGGTCATATGAGAACTATTCCTAAAGTGTTTCTTGTCAACTATTTACATGAGGATATATAAATACATAAGACTTATGTGCAAGTGTACTAATGATTTAATCTCACTAATCATAGATATAGATAATATAAGTCTTCACACAGGTACACTTTAAGAATAATAGTGTATTGCACGGACCCGCCATAAGAATGTTACGTGGGTCGTTATATGAGTGTCATAAACGATTCTTAATGTGATAACAGTATATGTAGTCCTTCGACTTGAAGTCCCTACGATTCCTACGTGAGAAGTTTTCTGTTTCAATACAATCAAACGTCATTTGTAACAAGGTGATCATAAAGGTTGTAATTGGGAGTGACCAACTCATGCAGGGGGATGTTAATAATGTAGATGAAATTTGTCTCTCCCATGTGACAGGAGTGATATTTATAGGTCACTTGATAGAGTGAGATTAAAGAAATGCATGATCATATTAGGGAGAATAAATATTAAATATTTATTCAAGTAAAATCTACTCTAGTATCAAGTAAAACAAGTTAGGTTATACAAGGATAGCGGCGACCATGCCTTAGACACAATTGGATATCGTGACCAAGGGAACAAACATATAAAATGGTTATCACTTATAGATTATGTCAACGTTAAATAATATTTAAATATAATGATGCATTGCTAGATGCAGCTCTTATTTTATGTTAATAAGAAAATAATTTATTATTAACATAACCAGGTATTTTACCTATAGGATCACACACATAAAGTAAGTCCACCAGCGTAAAATTTTATTTTAGTTGAACTAGAATAAAGTTATTAAGGCCTTACTCATTTAGAACGAGTCAGGAGCCCAATCATCAAAGATAGTTCATCAGGTCAGACCCGAGCTTGTAAATAAAGCAAAAGATACTCATATGTAATTGCTCATATGATATTAGTTTCGTAAAGGTTAAGAAATTCCATACTCTTACAAACTAGCATTGAGAAGTGCGGATTAGTGCTTGTGTGGACTCCTTAAGGATGAAGTTATAATTGCTTCTATAGATCATCTCACATTACGTCTACAAGAGGTAATCCTTAAATGGATTTAAATTATTAATGTTTTCTTTGAAACACAAATTTGCAAGTCTCTACAGGAATCTTATGTGTTTTTGTTGTTTGACCCTTTAGGATTCCTTAACAATATTTTGTTTTGGTTAGGTCTCCTAACTTATATTTTGTTTCAATTTGATCTCCTTAGTTTTTAAAAAGTTTTAAACAATTCCTTATCATATACATATTGCAAATGATGATCCTAGGAAGAATTTGGATACCTTTGAAAATGAGTTAATGCTTCCAAATGTGAGTGTTTGGATAACAACCTTAATCCAACAACCATTTCAGCTCAAGAGTATTCCCACATAACAAATATTTCATTGTCATCCTCATCTTTTTTGGATATGTTGTATTGTTTGTTTGAATGAAATAAGGCTAGAATGTCAGGTGCAGGTATCATGTTATACTCTATTTGAGATACAACCAAGGTGCCTGTCAATGAGATCAAACTTGAATATAAGAAGAAGGAGAAGGTGGACTTTAAAGTACATGGTGGTGCTAAGGAAACCGTTATTCACATTGTCCTAACGTTCCCTCAAACATCACAAGTTTTGTTCACCTCTAAGTTGAATTACCGAGTATAAGCGAATGAAGCTTCGAATTTCTCATAATGGTTGTAGGGAATCATAAATCTAGATGTTGAAGTTTCTCACAAAGCAATAACATATTAATGCATTCATTATGGTCCCGACATAACAAAATAATGTTTGAAAAGGTGTTTTGGGATATCAACTATGAACACCACTTTTTGTCCAGCCAATTGGTACAGTTCCATCATTTGGACACTCTATTTTGTGCATGGTTCGCTTAAAAATTCATAACTCCTTCATATGACCTTCGATTTACACAAACCTAGTCTCAAAATTTCCGTAAAAAAATTTTCTATGACTTTTGTGAAGACCTAGAAAGCTATATCCTTACCAATTTTGATAATCTTTCTAGACCTGTTCCCATTTTGTGACTACTCTACACATCTTTAGGGAAAAATTCATATCTCCTTCATATTGTACTGAAATGACTTGGTTCTTTTTTCTATGGATCCCTATCAGAGAGATATAGAAACTTAATGAAGGGCATGAAAGCTAATTCTCAACCCATTTTTCCCAATGAATTTATTTTGCTTGCAAATGTATTTCTGTCACACCCTAGAGCAGTTTTCATAAACGGGCCATATCTCCCTTGTTTCTTGATGAACATTTTTGTGTCATATATCAAATTAAAGCTAAGAGAAAGACCTATAATTCTTATGTTGGGACCTTTTTCAAATTTAGCCCACATCAACCCTCAAATGTGCGAACAAGTTTTGTTAAATGCATGATGAGGAGAATGAAACTCACCACCAAAATTATGGTCATGGCAAAGGCTTTCCAATTTGCAACAAACTATCACCTAAGCCTACCAATTTTTACCAAGTCAAAATTAAACCAAATATTCAAAAGAAACAAGTGCATAGCCCTTCGATTTTTATGTGAAATGGAAAGCATGTATAAGGGAATTTGGTTTATTTTGCAATGAGAAGCATAAATGGTGTTGCCAAAATTTCAAAGGCAAGACCCCACAACAAAGCACACAAATTTGGACTAAGTCAAAGCTTCTAAACCACTTGTTTTCAAGAGCAAAAACAGCCCTCATTTTATGCTTTAACATGAATTTGAGGCTTTGATACAAAGGATTTGTCTTGCATGGATAAGGTTATAAAATTCAAAGGTAAGGCCCCTACCACAAGAAACATGTAAGGTTTTGCTAAAGGAAATGGTCAAGTTCATGATAAAATATAAAAAGCTTGGCTCCTCATGATGGAATTAAAAGCTAAAATATATAAGCATAGGAAGATGCTCACGGTTTGCTAAGGAATAAGAATATAGGTGCTCATTAAATTATATACAAAGCTTGGCTCTACATGACCATGACTTTGTTATAAACAATTTAATTAACACTACTAGAAAAATAACAAATTGCTACACTAAGTTAGCGACCGCGACATGCCGTCGCTAATCAGCGACCGAGTTAGCGACCACAACTTGGAAGGGACCTGGAATATGAAAAATAGTGACCATATCAGCGACCAACACTATCCCGTCGCTAAAATTGGTAAAGAACCGTCACTAATTCTGTCACAAACTCATACACCGTCGTTGATCCGGTCGCTACAGTTATTTCCCTCCACTTTTTGGTTTCCCTCCAACGTATTTATGGCGCCAACTGATGGCGACGGGGATATTATGGTCGCTATTGCATCTAATGCATCAGCGACTCCCTCATACCGTCGCTATAACCACAGTGTAGCGATGGAAGTGCTGCGGCGTCGCTATGTTTTGGATACGTCAGTGACGGACAACTTCGGTCGCTAAGGTTCCTGAAGGGTTTTAAAATTTTGGAGCGATTTTGAAATTAAGCGACGGGTATAGTCGTCGCTAGTGTGGTATATTAGCGACACATGTCATTATCCGTCGCTATAAGCGACGGTGTTGTGACGTCGCTAAATCAAATAACATATCGATCATTTCCCGATTCTCTTTCAGTTTCTGTGTTGCCCTAAAATCGTCTGTCTCTGTTTCTCTCTTTCCCCCTATAGCTCTCCTTCATCAAACCTCATCAACCAAGTTTCCGGACCTCCAAGAAGCCTCCGACCCTCCAATGTAAGTTCCCCTATAGCTTTATGTTAACAAGTAAGAACCCTCCATCTCTCACTCTCTCACTGTCCCATGTCAGAAGCCTTCGACCCTACGACGCACGCGTACTCCGGTGACCTCCACGGCAAGTCCCCTCCAACCTTCGACCTCAATCTGGTAAGTCCCCTAACTTGTTGTCCTAAAATTTTCTTCCCTTCCTCTTTCAATGTGCCCCAAAACAAGCCATGGCTAAGGGTCCTGGTCTCTACATTGAGATCGGCAAGAAAGCTAGGGAAACTCTATCTATCACTCTATGGTTATTCTGATGAATTTCTAATTTCCTTTTGGTGGGGGTTAGGGGATTTTCTTTGTCACTGTTTTAAACGGCTGATGGTTTTTGATGAATCTTGTAATGGGTTTGTGTTTGATTGGTGTAGATCTGCTGTTCAAGGACTACCACAGTGACCAGAAGTTCACCATCACCACCTACTGACCCACTAGAGTTGTGAGTTTCTTTTATAAAAAAACAAATGATTTTTGGCCATCAATTTTTATGGCACAAACAGAATGCAATGCATGGATGTTGGTTTTTCTATTGGGTTTGTTGTTGGATGTTTTATTTAGCTTTTGTTAATAATAGTAATGTTGGATAAATCAAGGAGCTAAGTGAAGGCAGCTTGATGATGAGGCTGGGCCCTAGGCGAATAGAGGTCCAAAGACTAGCAAAGTTTATGTAAGCAGGGAGAAATCCATAATTGAAGGGGATCAACTATAGTTGGTTATAGTGGGAATAAAGTACGAGGACAGATATAAGTCTATACAAGGGAAATTAGGACATAGGAGAGTATGTGGAAAAACTTTGTTTTAATACTAGTGACTGAGAGGTAGAGCTTTCAGAGTGAGGGACTGAGTCCTGTGTTATGTTAATCAATTAATGCTATGCTCTTATACTTTGTATATGCTATGCTTTTATACTTTAGTATGTCAATCAATTAATCTAGTGGCAAATTTTCTTTAATTTCTGGTGTTTATTCTTGTGTCCTATATCACTGCACCGAAACAAAACTGTTAACCAGAATTAAAACACAACTAGAAAAGAAACTAGTAGGCAGTGGTTCCACCTGGCATAAATAGTGTTAAGAGAGAGTTGACCGAAATTGAAACACAAGAAAAGAAACTAGTGAGCAGTGATTCCACTAGGCATACATAGTGTTGAGAGGGAGAAAATAAGGAGAGCTCAACCTAAGAGAGTAGCCCAGTAGGTGGGAGAGCCTCATTGAGTTTCTTTAGTTACTCAATGTAGAACTCCTATCAGATCACTTGGTTAATCTCCTAGGGAAGTCGCGGAACTCAAATATTTGAGGTTGTGTTTGGAGTGATATCATATGGAATGATACTAGTTTCAATTGTATGGATGGAATCGAATAGAATTTGAGTAAATGTGTTTCATTTCATTTCATCTAACTAATACCCTGTTTTTTCTTCCCTTTCAATTTTAGAGAATGGGATGGTTACTTAATTTTATTTTGCTTGTCATTAGATATCTAAGCATAGCCTAACTTATTAAAAGATCTTTAGCATTCTCATATTCTTTGCATGCTTGCTGGTGCTAAAAAATGACTTGGCTATATCAAAATAGAACTCCAAAGAATGCTGAAATTTAAAAATCGACCCAACTCTGAAATTAGGATCCTACAGAGCACATGCATGACAGGATGGAGTTTTTAAGAATAATCAACCAATGAGTCTTTTTTAAAAAATAAAATTATCTGGGTTTGGGATAATCGTTTACTGTCAGCCTTGTATAGTACTATATTTGCTTTAAAGAATAGATTCTCTTCCTTGTATCTAAGTATGGTCCATTTTGGATAAACTTATCATAAACATTAATAGGAAAAGACTATACAGTGAATTAGGTATGTAACAGGAATCAAACTTTTTTCGATAGTTAAAATCCACTAATGCATCTTAATTTATGGGGAAATTCAATGGTAGAACTTCCAAAAGATTTGAGGTATAAGAAATACAATATATTCTATGATATACTATATTTTACTTTCTCAGTTCTCACCTGCTTGATTTACTGTCTTCTTTAATCAATCATTTGTATTTCAATTTTCATCCATCTTTTTCTTTCATTCATTTCTATTTGCAGTGTTTATTGGAATCACTTGTGGATTTTTTTCCTTTATAATTCGGGATTTACTGACATCTGGACTGGAGTAGTGCTGTGCTAAAATACCAACTAAGCCATAAATCAAACCAAATAGTTTTAAGAAAGTACAAATAATATAAGTTGTCCGTTTACCTTTTAGTAAAGAGTTTGGTTAACTAGATTTAAACCTTTTGTTAATGAAATATGATTTAAAACCCTTTTTGGTTCAACAACTGATTTTTAAACTGGTTTTGCCTTTTAAATGGTTTGAAACTGGTTTGAACTCAATTTCAGCCAAAACCAAACCAGTTTAAATTTTAAAAAAGTGGTTCACTTTGAAATAAAATTCATTTTATAGTTCTAGAATTGGATTTCAAAATTTGGAATAAAACCATGCACTCAACATCGCCCTTTGGGATGGAAGGTTGTTACCCTAAAGTCTTTATTTCTATAGGGGAAGACCAACTCTGATTTGATCTGCTCCCTCTAGTGCATGTATATTGTCTTTTTTTTAGTGTCGAACCTGCTACTACAAGTCTACAACAACAGCCACAACTTTTCCCCATTAAGTGAGGTTAGCTATACAAATCAAATGACACTATTGTAGTGGCTACAATTTGAAGACACCAAAATTTCAAAGAGGTACTTAGATCTATTATCTAAGTTCTTTCTAATATGGCTACAATTTGAGGCTTTCTTGGTCTACCTTACCTCTAATTTTGTACTAGCCTACTTCCAATCAACTCTTCTAGATGGGGCTTATATTGGTCTTATCTCACATTTCTACACTATCTTGGACATAATTGTACCATCTTTTCCTCAATAGGTGCTACTACATAATGTATATTGTTTTCTCATACATGTCTTGATGATAGAAGTGGGAACATGTCATGCTGCTCAACAACAGCCTACATCTAACCAACGCCAGGCCATGTTAATTTGTCAAATGAACCAGACTTAGGTTTTTTGTCTGAAATTTGTAGTAATTTTTCAAAACTACCCTCAAGGTTATTGGACTCTTCATTCTACTTTCTCCATTTATTCTCCCCCTACTTAATCTCTCTCAACTTATTACCTAATTAGTATAGGAGAGATGAATACTCTAATTGATGTATCTTATTGCTATTTTGATTCCAAGAAAATTATACATTAACAAGGGCATCTTAGTCAAAAAATAATTAATGACATGAGAATTTAAAAAAGAATCTTATAAAAAGGGACATTTTTTGTTCTTCTAAAAATGGTCTTATATTAAGAAATAGATGTAATAGCTTTGATTGGAAAAGACTGTGGTGTTACTTTATCTTTAAGGTTATGTCATCTCTTCTTCAGGAGTGGCCTGTGCCTCTAAAAGATTTATGTTGCTAGTTTTTTGGAAGAGAGGCTTTTGAAGCACATGTCTGGCTTAATCCAGAGAGCTTCTTCTCTGTGCCTGATGTTGTTGTGGTGCAAGAGGAACCATTCTATTCACCTCTCTGCTAAGAAGGACTTCTGCATATCTAAGATGATTCATTTTGGTATTCTTTAGATCCTTTGGCTAGACTTTCTGTACTTGAGTTCATTTTACTGAACTTTACGAGAGGACATCTACATATTGTACGTGGATAATTGTGAAGCACTAGTAAGCATAAGATTAGAAGTTGAACCTAACACGTATAGAATATGCTGTAACTTGGAGAAGGGAACATAATGATTTATATTGAAATGAGAAGAGGATTTATTTTGATTTCTCTTTGGCCTTAACATGAATCTGTTGCCCCTTTTTTTTACCTTGTTTAAGGAGTTGCATCACATTAGGAATGTGATTTATGTAAAAGATCTCCTTATTTCATTTTTTGATCTCACTTTGAATTACATTTGCCACGGTATCATAGTGTTTTAAGATTTCAAATATTGGAGTAGCAATAGTGATTTGTTTATTGTTTAACTGATTTTATACATTATTTTCAAAATTATAAGCAAAATAAGAGCATGTTTTTTTTTAAATTAAAGCAAGTAAAAACAGAAAATGAAATCATGAAAAGTAAACTAGGACAGATAGGAAAATGGTTATGCTAAGGTTCTGATTTATAATTTGAAGTATACAGGATTAGTAGTAGTTACCACTTTCCCTGCCTCATTATTTTAGTCTTGAGCTAGAAGGAAAAGGTTAGTGATGAGGCTTAGCATAACCTACCTAAGATCAAGAGGTGGAAAAAAAGAAAATTCAATGAAAGAACTGACCATGATCGATGCTAAACTTTATCATGGTAAAGAGAACAAAATAGAGGTTCTAGTGTGACCATGTAGGAGTGTAAGTACTCATTTAAATATGGATAGCATAAATCTCACAACTAGAAGACTGGGAGAACAATATGATTAAGTGCAAGCTGAAACTGAAACATGATGAAAATGGAGATTGAGTGGCAGTATACCAAAAAGGGATGAAATAATTAGCCTTGTGATCATAGAAGTTGTGGCACTGATAGGCTGCTAAGGCTCGAGTTATGTATTCCAAGACTACAACTCTCCAATAGAGTTTATTAAATTATCCAAGCACTATGCAGATGTGGCAAAGGTTATGGTTGAAGGTGTGAACTCAAATAGGGACCAACAGAACCTAGAAAGGCTAGGGAACTGGAAATAAATTCTGTTAAATTGTTAATCTCATTCAAACTTAAACATTCATTTGGGGACAATGTTTATAGCTTGTAGGGCTAAACCTGGGAGGTATGGATCAAAGAAAAATAGAACCAAACTTCAACTTAAAAAACTCAGAATTATCATAATTTAATCAGGTGTCCTTACTCTCCAAATATAGGCCAACTTCCCTTGAGATGATTCCAATTATCTATACAATAATGAAACCTCTAAGCTAAGTCCAAATTTATATAGGAGAAGATTTTATATAGGATCTGGAGGTTAATATTATCTATAGTCAATCCCGGTTTGCGTCGCGTCGCGGCCAACCCCTAAACTGGGATTGCGGCGTCGCGGCGCAAATCGTAGACGCTATTTGATTCTATCACAGGGGGGAGGGAACACATAAACATATATATATATGCAGAATAACATAAACATATATATTCTGAGTCCATTAATTATATATGTATATCACTTTTATTTTCTTTCCTTATCTCGATCTCCCCCTCAAGGATTTGACCTCGCAAACATACTTAATTACTTTATATGTTATTTTAAGAATGTTTAATAATGCAAATGTAGTCTCTGTTGCGTCTCTCATGGACTCATTCTTACGTGGATCCCAAGTCTCTATATCACTAAGAAGTCGTTGCTGTGTAATCTATAATTTGCTTTACGTGTCTCTCTTTGTTTACTTTCCTTGCTACTTGTAACTGTCCAACCACTTATTGGTTTGTCATGCAGACTAGCACACGTTACGCGTGGTCTCTGATCATCTGTCGATAGCTTCATATTCATCCCTGACTTTTTCCCCAGGTAATCCCCTAACACTGACTTTCTCATTATGTGTATGCTGGGTGATTGTTGTTTGTTAGTGGGGAGCAGAGCTCATTAGGCAATGGTTTTGTGTGCTGATAACATGATTTTAGTCGCATGTGTAATGTTGTTTGTTAGTGGAGAGCAGAGCTCATTAGGCATTGGTTTTGTATGCTGATAACATGATTTTTTATGCATGTGTAATGTTGTTTGTTAGTGGAGAGCAGAGCTCATTAGGCATTGGTTTTGTGTGCTGATAACATGATTTTTTATGCATGTGTAATGTTGTTTGTTAGTGGAGAGTAGAGCTCATTAGGCATTGGTTTTGTGTGCTGATAACATGATTCTGCATGCATGTCTAATGTTGTTTGTTAGTGGAGAGCAGAGCTCATTAGGCATTGGTTTTGTGTGCTGATAACATGATTCTACATGCATGTGTAATGTTGTTTGTTAGTGGAGAGCAGAGCTCATTAGGCATTGGTTTTATGTACTGATAACATGATTTGGTGTTCATAACTCTCAATATCATATACAATGCGTAGCATATATATTTATCTATATTAGGAATGGTATTGTATGTAACAGGCCATTTCTAAATTTGGGAAATGTCTAGTTTACAGGGGAGACTCTGCCAAACTTATGGCAGGGTCCCTTTGTTAGGGAACTTAAAAAATAAAACTCAACTTTAAAAATGTAGGGTTTAGTCGTGTGTGTACCCATTAGATTCCCGTTCAAGTTTCAAAACAACCGGCTGATGTACCGTGTTGTGTTGGATCTTGAATTGTCCCGGTTGGACAGTTTGGTATGAATTTGTAACCAGTAGGGTGTAACCCATCAATGTTGTATGTGGTATATCTTGAGACATTGAATGTTCATTTGAAATTCCGGTTATGGTGTTTCGTATTGTCCTCAGGGTGCATGACTGCGTGCGGTGTTTCATACCGTACGTATCTCTGTGTACTCGGGGACCAATGCGAAATGCTGCCGAAATTTCAAATGAACATCAACGACACAAGATAGACCACATACAACATCGATGGGTTACGGATGGTTGCATATTCATCCCAAATGGGATAGGGCCCCACTAATTTGCAACATTAAAGAGATAGAGAGTGATTCACAACCGATAGTCAAATAAAATTTTAAAAATGTAAAGTAACAGAAATCGTTCTTGTTAGATATTGTAAATGGAGGTACCAGCAAATTGGCGATGGATGTACAATCGACTAGATCGCAGTCGGCGAGTGACTGAGGAGTTATGATGGGGTTATTGGAGTTCATTCAGTTCGCTATGGTAAACACGCCTGGATTTAAAGCGACTCAGAAGATTCGTTATCCGTGCTCAAGGTGCAAATGTATGAGTTTTGAATACGCTGATGATGTTATGTGCCACCTAACTGAGAAAGGGTTCATGGAAACATACCACTGCTGGTACAACCATGGTGAGCAGTTACCGCCTAGACCATCAGACGTAACCGTTCAACAGTCTTACTATGAGGTTGGAGGAAACAGGGATACGTACAACAACATAGAACAAATAGTGATGGATCATATTGGACCCTCCACTGGGCGTATGCTAGAACATGATGACCAAGTAGGTAATGGAGACTCTGACAATGTAGAGGAGGATCCTAATCCGGAGGTGAAGAGATTTTATGATTTGTTAGCAGTGGCTCAGACTCCATTGTAGGACGGGTGCAACAGTCACATTGAGTTATCCGCCTCCCTAGCTGCTTTAAGCCTAAAGGCAGATTATAATCTTTCTGGAGGTTGTTTTAATAGGATGGTCAATCTGATGGGTTCCACCATGCCTAGTAATCATCAAAGGCCAACAAACCTGTACCATGCTAAGAAACAAGTAGCAAACTTGGGTTGGGTTGTGTGAAGATAGAGTGTTGTGTTGGCGGATGTATGCTGTTCAGAAATGAATTTACAGATAAGAGTGTCACAAAATGTCTACATTGTAATGAGGAACGCTACAAAACCATTAAAAGGAGAGGGAAGATAACCCGGACGGCCAGGAAGAAAATGTGGTACTTCCCTATAACACCGCGTCTTCAACGCCTGTATGCCTCATTGTCCACGGCAAAACACATGCATTGGCATGCTCTGAACCAAACACAAGAGGGGTTTCTTTGCCATCCTTCCGATGGGAAAGCATGGAACTGTTTGGATGAGCTATATCCGGACTTTTCTGGCGAGCCGTGCAATGTAAGACTTGGCTTATGTACTGATGGGTTTAACCCGTTCGGTCAATACGGAAGAGCTTACTCTTGTTGGCCAGTCATACTGACCCCATACAATCTGCCTCCTGATATGTGTATGAAGAGGGAGGTCATGTTTCTATCTATACTGGTTCCAGGACCCAAAAATCCAAAGGCGAACATAGACGTGTTTTTGCAACCGTTGGTTAAAGAGTTATCACAATTATGGGATGTCGGGGTAATGACATACGATGCGTCATTGAAGAACAATTTCATGATGCGTGCTGTTTTGATGTGGACTATTAACGACTTCCCGGCCTATGGTATGCTTTCTAGATGGTCAACGTCTGGGAAGCTTGCTTGCCCTGTATGCATGGAACATACCGGGGGGAATCACTCCCTGTTAGTGGCAAGACAAGTTTCTTTGACTGTCATAGAAAGTTTCTACCGTTGGATCATCTGTTTAGAAGAAACAAAACCACTTTTAAGAAGAACAAGGTTGTTAATGAACCTCCACCTCATAGGTTATCCGGTGCACGGGTTTGGCAGAGGGTCGAAGAGTATCCCTACATCTGGGACAAGAGTGTTAAGGAGTTTGCGGGTTATGGTAAGAAACACCACTGGGTGAAGCAGAGCATCTTGTGGGATTTTCCATATTGGAAAGACTTGTTGCTAAGATACAACATTGATGTCATGCACACTGAACGTAATGTTTTCATGAATATTTTTGACACTGTTATGGACATCAAAGGGAGAACAAAGGACAACGAGAAGAGTCGTCTAGACCTTCCGATTTGGTGTTCTAGGAAGGAGTTGGAATTGAGGGATGCGGGACGTGGAAGAATGTTTAAACCTCATGCAAAATATGTTTTAACTAGACCGCAACAGATTGCTCTGTGTATTTGGATGAATGGGTTGACCCTGCCTGACAGATTCACTTCTAACTTGAGTAGATGTGTCGACATGAAAGAGGGCAGGGTGTTTGGCATGAAAAGTCATGATTGCCATGTCTTTATGCAACAACTACTCCCGTACGCGTTTCATGCCTTACCGAAGCCTATTTGGAAACCGTTGGTTGAGTTGAGTTACTTCTTTAAAGAGTTGATGGCAACTTCGTTGACTGTAGAGAAACTTGTAAAGATGGAAGAAACCATCCCGGTATTGATTTATAAGTTGGAGCAGATTTTCCCACCAAGTTTTTTTGACTCGATGGAGCATTTGCCTATCCATCTACCGTACGAGGCCTTGGTTGGTGGCCCCGTGCAGTATCGTTGGATGTATCCATTCAAAAGGTGAACGCCAGAACTCTTTAATTTCGTTGTAAACATTTCTTATAATAGTTTTTTCTAACTTAACATTTGTTTATGATTTGAAGATTCTTACGCTCTTCAAAAGACAAAGTGTCAAACAAAGCCTGCGTTGAAGCATCAATTTGTGAGGCATACTTAGTCGAAGAAATGACAACCTTTGCTTCTTTCTATTTTCCGATGGAGATAGAAACTAGAATGGGTAGAATTCCCCGCAATC
The DNA here is from genome assembly GCA_037962975.1 of Clitoria ternatea. Classification (NCBI taxonomy): domain Eukaryota; kingdom Viridiplantae; phylum Streptophyta; class Magnoliopsida; order Fabales; family Fabaceae; genus Clitoria; species Clitoria ternatea. The sequence continues at coordinate 189,518,617 of CM075669.1, forward strand.
TTGGGGTAGCCACCCGCACAGGGTTTGATGAACAAATATCGATTTTCAACTATCCTGGTCATCCGGGGGGCAAGCTCACAAAATGTTACATTGATGAGAAAGATCGAAAGGCGGCTCACTTGTATATTCTTCTAAATTGCCCAGAAGTGGAACCCTTTCTTGAGTAAGTCATAAAAGTTATATGTTACATTCTAAACGTAGCTTTTATAGTATCTAAATTTGTTTCCTTTAAATAGCTTATATACAGATATGCTAAAACTTGAGCAAAATGATTTAACTGATGACCAAATTCAGAGTGAGGTGTCATCCAAGTTCGTTGGTTGGTTTGCACAACACGTAAGACCCGTATACTGAGTGTTTTTTATCTGTGCTTCTAACTCCTGGTATCTAACGATGACCTATTTGTTATGTTGTACATAGATACAAGACCCTAACAACCATATTGAAGATTCTTTACTCCAAGCCCTTTCTTGGGGGCCGGTGAAAACTGTTAAAAAATGGCCTATTTACTACGTAAATGGCTACAAGTTTAATATTCTTCAATGGAGTGAAGGGATGCGTACCCATAACTACGGGGTTTGTGTTAGAGGCACCGCCGGATAATTGGAAGAAGACTTTTATGGAGTGTTGACAGAGATTGTTGAAGTTTCGTTCTCTGGACGACTAAGAAGAGATATTGTTCTATTCAAATGTGATTGGTTCGACAACACAATTAGTATTGGAACAAAGGTTGACAACAACTACGACTTAGTTGAGGTCAAGAAGAATGGTAGATATAAACGGTTTGATCCCTTCATTTTTGCCCAACAAGCTGAGCAGGTTTATTACACCGACTTCCCGGGAGGACATCGGGACTGGTATGCAGTAATCAAGGCCAAGGCCCAAAGTCAGATCACTGACAATGTCTCCGAGGAGGTCGGTGACACTTATCAGCTTGCACCACACGAGCTCAACAATACTAATTTGTTGTTCAACATTGATCCAGTCATAATGGATGAGACACTCGCCACTACGGGGGGTGAACACATTAACAAAGACCTTATCTCTCGATCAAAACGGTCTAGGGCTGATTTGGATACTGATGAAGTTGTTCAAACAGATAACCACAATGACACTGAAACTGAAGGAGAATTTGAAACTGAAACAGATACAGAGTATGTAGTTGTTAAACATATATACAAAGGTTTATATATATCCTGAGACTAACCTTTCTTTTCATGATTTTATCCACAGATGACGGGACGTCGATTACCCTTTAGTAGGGGTGGTGGGTCCAGGACCCCGGCATCCCGTCTGGGGACTCCCACCCTAGAGCAGGGAACCACTCTATCACCACTACAGCAGACCACTCCATCACCACCACAGCGGACCACTCCATCACCACTACAGCAGACCACTCCATCACCACCACAGCGGACCACTCCATCACCACTATAGCAGACCACTCCATCACCACCACAGTTGACCACCCCATCACCCCCACAGCTGACCACCCCAGAGCAGACTCCTGGAGTTGGTGGCTTGGAGGATCATGGCCATCAGGCCACCCCACCTCTGGCATCCCCTCTGCCCATGTTGGTACCCGTGCCGGCCGGAGATGAGTAAGTGACTAAAACTCAAATACTTTTATGTTATTTGTATAGTATTTTATATTAAACTTTAGTGGAAAGACTTGTTCGTTTATTGTATGTTACTTTAATTAGTACTTGTATAGATTGAATTGTACTGGGAACTCTTCTGTTTGTAACAGGGTAACTATTTAAACTTGGAAATGTTACATTTATAGGGGAGACTCTGTCGGAATTTTGGGAGTCTCCCTAGATTGTGTGTTGTTTTACTCCTGATATAATTGTTGTCATTACAGCTTTGTTGATAGTAATCGAACTACCAAAGTGATTACTAAGGTTTTAAAGGCCCAGTAGGATGGTCCATATATATCTTGGACAGATACTGGGAAGGTTGTCCAAGATAGGTGGTTTGACACCTTCTCGGTAAGTTACCACATCAATTTGTTATGATTTGATTTGTAAAATAGACCTTTTATTAATTTTGATTTCTCATTTCATTTTACAGCGTGATTATCAGTGGAAAGAGGGTATGATTGATGAGATTAGGAAGGTCTTTACCACAAAGACCTCCAAAATCATCAAGAGTACCCTTTGGAAGGTGAGGGACAAGGGTGAGCGCCCTCGTTGGATCCCCGAGGACCATTAAGACGGGATTGTCCAGAAGTGGGGCGGTGTCCCGTTCCAGCAGGCGAGTGCTCGGAACAGGGCAAACAGAGCCGCCGATGTTGCAGCCTCAGTTTACACTGGGCGTAGCATTTCAACCCTCGAGCACAAGAAAAAATTTGTAAGTATATTTATATTAAACATTTCTATTATGATTTGTCTGACATGTTTACAAATAATAATCTCAATGTTTTTCGTCCACCACAGGAGCTGAGGGAGCACCGGGAGCCTTCTTTGTTTGAGGTCATGCAAATGACCAAGAAGAACAAAGCCGGTGTATGGGTAAACCAGAAGACTATAGATCTAGCGGTATTTACTTTTAACTCACATGCTTATAATTTACAAATCAGCTTACTAATCCTTTCAGTGTTTTTTAATTTACAGGAGGCGTATCAGGCCAGGAGGGCCGAGAAGGAGGCGGACCTGGTGGCTTTGACTCCTGAAGGGGAGGTTCCTTCCACCCTGTCTTGTTCCGACGACAACGCCATCTATATGGAGGCTGTTGCGGTGTGAACAAGAAAGGGAGGGTCTTTGGATTGGGTGGCGTCGGCACGCAGCTGGCGAAAAAGGGGAAGACCCCTTCCTTTTCCTCTTTGTCTGGTCTTCCGACTGAGGTTGTTCAGGTAATTCAAAACCTGAACGACGAGCTACAGGAGGAGCGATGTCAGAGGCAGCTTTTGGAGGAGCGGGCCGAGGCGGACCGACAGCGGGTTGAGACGGACCGACGGCGGGCCGAGGCGGACCGACAGCGGGCCGAGGAGCAGCACGCCGAGACTCATCGGCAACTTGCTCAGCAGCAGGAGCTACTGATACAGTTGATGGCAAGACTACCTCCCCCCACTTCCCAGGCGCCCCCACCACCACCACAGGATCCCCCACCACCATGATTGTATTTTTATTATGTATACACATTGTATATTTCATTTACAGTTTTTATATTATATTCCATTCAGTATTTATTTTGTCATTCTTCATTTATTATGTCAATATTTATTGGTAATTAAATTCAAAGAAAAACGCCTTATTTTGATTATCATTAATAATTCAACCTATTTGATAAATAAATTTAATCCATTATTTTGTTTTTAATAATAATTTAATATTTTTAAAAAATTATTCAAATTTAATTATAAAATTTTATCACCCAATACAAAATATTAATCAACATTTTTAAAGTTAAATTAACAAAATCTATAAATATTTAAACAATTTTTCAAAAAAATAAAAAATCCCATTAGTGACGGAATAAGATGGTCGCTAAATAATACTCATAGCGACGGCAAAAGTGGTCGCTGTATGGCTACTAATAGCGACGGCAAAAGTGGTCGCTGTATGGCTACCATAGCGACGGGAATAGGTGGTCGCTGTATGGCTACCCATAGGGACGGGCATAACTGGTCGCTGCTACCCTTAGTGACAGGCCGATATGGTCGCTAACAGTAGCGACGGGATCTTCGTCGTCGCTGAACGTGGACAGTTAGCGACGACTGAAGTAAGTGAAACAGAGACCATGTTAGCGACGGTGTTATGCCGTCGGTACGTTAGCGACGGCTTTTCCCTGGTCGCTGATCTGTCTTCGACGAAGGTTTTAGCGATGGTCGTGTGGCCATCAGAAATACCGTCGCTAGTCCTCTTAATGATGGCCTTGGCATGGATTAGCGACCAATTGTTTCCATCACTAATAGGTATTTTTTTAGTTATGTAATGCAAAGCCCATTCACCTTTTCATTCACGACAATGCATAGCCAAGAGGAGGAATTATTTGAAGACCATGTTGGCACCCATTATTTCATACTTCACGTGAGCTTATGGGATTATAGAGAAGGAATCATGGCATTAGACAAAAGGTAATGTTAAACTAATATAAGTGCAAAGTTCCACTAGGCATTGTTTCCATGACTACAAAGAAAAGAAAAGAGAGTTAGTAGGAGAAAAGAAGGAAAAACAGAGGAGAAGAAAATAGTATAAGGTTTTAAAGAAAAAGAACAAAAGCAGAGAGAGTGCAATGAATTTTTGGGAGGGTTTTCAGGAGCTTCAAGGCCAATAGCAAGAGTGGAGGTCCAGCACAAGAGAAGCATTTAGAATAGTGGTATCCTCTTCATCCTCCATCAAAGCAGTAAATGGAGCTTCCACTTTTGAATTTTTATACAGCAAGAGGGTATGAAACAGGCTCTATAAATACCCCTCTGTACAGAAGAGAAGGGGTTGGGAGATTTTCTGGAGAGGAGACTATCTCATTATTCTTGAGTTTTGGAAGTTACTTCTGAATTTTTACATTGGAAATTTGCAACAGCAGCAGCAACAACAACTACAGCAGCAGTAACAGCAGCAACAACGACAGCAACTATAGCAACAATAATAGCAACAATAGTGAGCAAGAACTCAATCAGTGAGCAAGAACTTTTTTATATTTTCTGTGAAAACCAGTGTTTATTTTCTAAAAGGTTGAATTTTTGTATAAGAATCAGATTAGTATTGTTGTATTGGATACTCTCTCTTTTCTGTTGTTTCTTGTTGTTCTTACAATTTGGTTTTGCAGTAGGATATTGTGATGCATGATTGAATCACTACTCTATCTTTGCTACTGTTTTTGTTTATGTTACTGTTCCTGTTTATTTACTACCCAACATCATCGTTTAAATCATTGGTGTATGTTTTAGTTCTGTACAAATTTAAATTTTATCAAGGATAGTTGCGATCTTAATTTTATTATCTAGAATATTAATCCTATTACAAGGAATCAGTCGTCTGTATACTATTTCTTTTTCCAAATATTTCATTTACCGTATAATTAGGGTGTAATTTTCTTTTAAGGCGCCCGCTCATCTTTGAAAGAATCAGGTTGTATAAAGCCTAACAAAAATGTGATTGCTCATGTTTTTATTTTATTTAGTTTCTGTTTTTCTGTTATTTAAAAATTGTCTAATTAAAAATTTTAACAACCCAACATTATCTTCAACCAAAAAAAACATAACCCATTTTCCTTTTAGTAATTTTGTGTGTTCTTTGTCTAGTCTCGATAAACTTTTACTATTTGACTTTAGAAAATTATATTTCAAAAAGAGGTTAATTTAAACGAGACGTCTTGTTAAGCTTTTCAAATTTTCAATTGGTTGTTATCCATTAGATAATAATATTTTAAAATAAGATTAATTTAGATGAGACGTCTTGTTAATCTCATCATATTTTTTAAATATACAATAATAATAATATTTTTAACAAAAAGGATTAATTTAGACGTAACGTCTTGTTGATCTCATGGTATTTTGTGTATTTTAATGATAATATTTTAAAATGAGAATAATTTAGACGAGATGTCTTGTTGATCTCATCATATTTTTCGATATACAGTAATAATAATATTTTTGATAAACGGGGATTAATTTAGATGAGACGTCTTGTTAGTCTTCTCATATTTTCAATACATTTTCTTATAATAAGACGTTAATTTGGACGAGACGTCCTGTTAATCTTCTGTTTTGTTTAATTAGTTTTATTTTATCTCTTTTCATTTATCTTTATTCTAATCTTTGATTCGTGTTACAATTTAAGGTTAATTTGGATAAGACGTACTATTAATCCTTATTTTCACCCCGTGTTATTCTTATTGTTACTGTTAGTCAAATGTTTTACTATCGTTCTTTTTTTTTCATGTTTCTTACTATCACTGTTTTATCAAATTTCTTACTGTCACTATTTTGTCGTTTCTTATTATCACTATCTAGTCAAGTTGTTCGATTTAAGATTAATTTGGATGAGACGTCCTGTTAACCTTATTTCAAACTTCCATCTCTGTTTTGTCTACTCCTTTTTAAAGAAGTTAAAGTAATTTTTAGGCTATTTTAAAGTACGCGCTATCAATTTGTGGTAACCGTTTTATAACGGACAGTTGTGAGGTGCTAATACCTTCCTCACCTGTAATTTGACTCCCGAACTTGGAATTTCATTTTTATAACCAGTGCTTTAAAAGAGGTTTTCCTGATATTTTACCCTAAAAAATATTGGTGGCGACTCCCTGTTTTTCGAAAGGTTTTCAAAACGTTTTATTATTTTTCAAGGGTCGGCCGTGCCGCCGCGACCCCGGTCGCGACAGATGGCGACTCCACTGGGGAGAATGAGAGAGTCAAGCCAATCAAGTTGATAACACGTGTTTTTAAATAGCCTGTTAATTATTTAACTTCTTCCTTTATTCTATTTTCTGTCAATGTTTATATGGGTCTTTACTTTGTTTATATTTTTCCTTTTATGTTCTGTTAATGTCTATATGTTGTTGAACCCTAGGGTAGACGACTTTGTTTTGTTGTTCTGTGTTTGTTCTCTGTGCATGATGGGTAAGGTACAAGTATGGATGCCTTTTCACATACTACACTCACAATTTGCACACACATATGAGTGGCGCCCTATACCCGGGCCCCAAAGGAAGCTTAAGTTAGGGGAGGTTAGTAGCGGTGCCATTGGGGATGTACTTCCCATCTGGCTATCGTGAGAACCTCAACTAGAGTTCAACTTATTCATGATGTCTGCACCTAGTAGATCCCCTACTCTTGTGATCAACATCATGAGTGTGATCTTGGCTCTAGTGACTTTTAGCAGTTTAGTACAAGCCACCTAATGTGAGGAGTCACTGTTAGACAAGCTTTAGGTCCCAGTAGAAAGCCTTCAAAAAAACCCGAATTAGGACACAAAAGGGCAGACATTCCTCTACCTTTTCTCATTCCCACTTTCCCTTCTAATCCAAATTGGTGAGCTACTTACCCGTTGATGGATTACTTTCTTCTAAAATGACATACTTGATTAGTGATCTTTTAATCGGCGAGCAGTTCTTTCCTTTACATGCATCTTGACGTCTTGGATTATGGACCTTCTTAATCATTAAAAAAATAAAAAAAGGATCAAATTTTTCAAACAAGACATTGACGATGATGGGAAGGTACATAACCCGCATGACTTTTGATTTGGCATAGGTTTTGTCGATTGCTACTTCCCAAACAAAAATGTTTTCCATCAAGTTACTAAGGGAGTAACAATTCACAAAATGTGTCGATGACCGATTTTTCTCCTTTCTTTCTATCCTCGCAGGAAGTCTTTTGGATCTTAACGAGTACCTTTGAGCAAGATATGGAAATTAACATGGGGTCAGATAGTTGTGGTACAGATGTAACTAAATTGAGAAAACTACGGCATGTTAAGGCTAAGAAGGTTGACACAGCCAGTTTACAAGCAATAGGGAAGAAATTGAGTTTAACTCAGAAGATGGCTTTCTCAAGAAAATATGGGAAAATTCTAAAACTTTTAGAAGTAGAAGTACAAGTTGAAGCGATCACTGCATTGACTCAGTACTATGATCTACCTTTCCGATGCTTTATATTTAGGGACTTTCAGTTGGCCCCATCTATTGAAGAGTTTGAACAAATCCTGGGGATGCCTTTGGAAGGACAGTTACCTTACCATCATCTTGATCACCATGCAAATGTCACTTCCATCTCCCATTTTCTAAAGATCCACCCAAAGACATTATGGAATGCGCAGCTGAACAGAAATTAGACTCTTGGGTTCACTCAGGAATTCTTTGAGAAATATATGCATGTCCTAGCAGGAAAAGAAGATTATGGATACCCTAGCTATTAGTATGTACAACGTTGTCTTGTTCCCTAACATCGACAAATATGTGGTTTATGATGCCATTGCCGTCTTCCTCGCTCGCAAGTACAGACTTGAAAATCCTGTCATGGCTATCTTGGCTAATGTGTACTATACCATGGATTTCTATCATATATAACACCCTTGATTTTCTATACTCGAATCCCGATGTAATCGTCATAATTAATAAAAATGTGAATAAATTTTTTGTGTTGGAAAACGTTTCCAAGACACCACCATGATCACATCAAGACTCGAATCACAGAAAACCAAAGAGTGAGGTTTAGAAACCTATAACTGGATCGATAGATAGTTTGCCCATTTCGGTATACAAAATAACAGAGTTTACAGCGGAAGAAGAATGTGTATACCGGACACACGCCTAGTCCCATATATGAAGATATGAGGAAAGGCTCGGCAAGCATGCAATGGCATATGGTAAGCCTAATATACAACCATCATCATTTACATAATCACATAAGCATGCAATGCCTATGATGTAAGTATATACTCATCTATATGGTCATGCATCATACATCATCAAGGTTCATATTCATAATAGACCATAATCAGTCCAATCTCAATTCATATATCTCCACTATTAGTACATCATCTGAATGTATAATTATATTCATAATTCGTCCATCAATATCAATGATTACAACATCATACTATTCATCATATACATAACACATTACATTACAATGCTGCCGGCCAAGGCATTCCTTTACAACTATTTACCTTCCCAAAAGCTTTACTTTAAAAATGTCCTCTTCCCACAGTATTCCTGCATCAATACTAAAAAGTAGACCACATGGGAGAGTGAGTTATACATTTCAAATGACGATATGAATACAATTGAAATTATGTGCATATGCATATCAACATCATGTATGCTTTGCTAAACACATCAACAATCATCATAGATTATTAATTCAACAATATATATATTCATTTCATACTTATTCATCAAATCATAGCAAAGCAAGCATATACACATTTGTCACACCGCCACAATGGGCCAACACATCAATATAGACCATTCTGGTCTTTCATCAAAGCCACCATGGGCTAACATCATCATTATCAATCATAAACAAATACGCCCATCATTACATTTGGCCATAACATACATATCGTCATATTTAACATCATTTCGTATATTCATATCATTTATTACTTTTATGTGGTCTTTCATTATATTAACTTCTCATCTCATCAACATCAATACCATCATCTCAATCATCATCAATCATCATTATATTCTGGCATATCTCCATGCTATATGCAGATGCTCTTATGGCTAATGCATATGCACAATGGAATAATCAACAACAAATGTGGATCCGACTGTGGGAATAAACACCAAATTGTGGGTTCAAGCATGATCACATACCATGCCCCTACTGCAGTAGTAAAATGTATACACATATATCATAATGCATGCATATTCACCATATTTTTACTGGTACCAAACCGCATCGCCCATCATGCAACACCTGGTCATTTTCACCATGACTGCGGTATACAACATATTCAACATATGGTGTTGCGGGCCAACCATGATTCTCAACATGGCAGCTGTGATCTAAAGGATCACCGGGGACACCTTCTCCTCAAGAGCCACCCCCCACAAGGGTCAACCATATGCAGCTCCCCGTAGCTCAGCATGGGCAGCTTCGTGACTTACACATCGAGTCACAGGGGAAACAACAAAGATGCTCGTGCACTGAGCCGCCCTCCCACTGGGCCAACCGGGGGAATCCCCTAATATTCCAACACCAGCAGCTATGATATGCCATGGATGCAATGCAATGCAAATCAAATGCATTCTCACTCTGTGTATCCTAAATGCCACTCATCAAACATCATCATCATCATCATCATAATCACCAACACCACTATACACCTTAGTGGATTTCAGCATTGTTGGTTTCTTAGTCACTATTTTCAAGTTTTAATGTGGCATTTCCATCTCAACATATTTCACATATATTTCACATCATACATACAAGTCAATACTTGCAAACAGCCACTATGGCATTTCAACATCACATATTATTCATCAATATTATCACACTTCATTTAGTGGATTTTCATCTCATTATTCATTACCATTGCTCAAGTATACTCATATGTATATATAATCGTGTGGCATTCACAACATTTTCAATTTCATATTTCATACCACACATACAAGACCATGCTTGTATCGCACACAATGGTACACAACAATTCATCAACATAATTATACACCTCTTTATGCAAGAGAGTGTTCAACATCTTCATCTAACATTATTCAATGTCACATTCTCACCACTTTATCACTTTATGTCATATACCATATCATCTAATTATCCTTTCATTATTCTATTTTTAAGTGGTAATGGGTTATAATTAATTAGTCCCAATGTACCAACCAACCTCAATCACCATCATATTTTATCATTAATACATCACCTCTCATACATCCCTTGATTCATCTCAGCTTTACCTCGTCATGCCAAAAAGAAGGGTCAAATATGAGCCTGCCACCAGCAATATCGAGTGAAACCCATTCTGGTAGAAACTCGCTCAAGCGAGATTCACATCCGCTTGAGCGAGACAGGCCCGGTTCGCTTGGACGACTCCCTTTCGCGTAAGTGAAATACATCCAGTAAACAATTCCTTAACACTTGCTTGAGCGAAGCACCAGCTCGCTTAAGCAAAATCCGACCAGAGGTCGTTCTTACTAACACTCGGTTTTTACTCGGTAAACCTGTTCTAGAACCGATCCCTCTTGTTCGGTCCTTCACTCGGCAAATTACTTTAAAACTGACCTATCACACTCGGTTGTCCACTCGGTAAAATCAATTAAAACCGACTTCCAACACTCGGGTTTTCACTCAGCAGAATCTCCCTGAAACCGGCTCAAGGCACTCAGGTTTTCCACTCAGCAAATTAATCCTGACCTACCCATCATTCACTCGGCCAATTAATTCCAAATCCGAGTCATCTCTCAATCAATCTTTCACTCGGTAAACTTAATACAAAGCCGACCCATCTTTCACCCAGTTTTCACTCGGCATAATTATCTCAGAAACGACTTATCTCTTACTCAGTTTCACTCGGTGAAATTATCACTAAAACAACTCCTTTTTCTTTCTCTCGGGCTAGGTTTCCTAGCACTTAGCCTTTACTCGGGCGAAGCTATTCCAAAATACATCTGGACAGACTCACAGTATATCCCCCCAGGTGCCAATCCCCACTCGGAATTATACACTCGGATTCCACCATTAAGTTCCATTCAGAATTACTCTGATCTCTCGTCACTCGGAGGAATTCATTAAGCTGTTACACTCGGACCTATTTAAATCTTGTCCACTAGGAATATATAACTTTATTCACTCGGAAGAGGACTCCTAGAATACCTCAATCAGAACCATCACAATCACTCTCCCCTCAGGAGAGGTTCATTCGGGATTTCCCACTCAGGAATAATTAGACCTATCATTACTCGGGGAATTCTCTCACTAAGATCCCTCTCAGCTTAGGTTTATTAAAATGGATCTCTCACAAAACACATTTCTCTCGGAGTCCTCTTAAGCCTTCACCACTCGGAAAAGGCCCAATGGCTATAGCCTCACTCGGAATTGCACATTAGAAGGCACTCCACTCGGTACAGGTTACACTGGACTCAGAAATTCCCCATTCGGGACTCCACTGCCCAGATCATCACATTCACGAGCCTTCTACTCGGATTATGCCCACTTCCTCACTCGGAAGGTCATGACTCAGACATGAGTCACTCGGAGTTCACTCGAAAATTCCACCACCTCTTAATTCATTTCCAAAACTCCCACTTAGACAAAGTTTGTTCAGAAACTTACCCAATCACCATTTACTTGTCTCGCCTGGGCGAATGCCATCCCTCAAGACTCTTCGCTCGGGCGGATTTCGTCCAGTAGCTAAATCCCTGATCTACTAACATTCTCGCTTGAGCGAACTGGCTATTCGCTTGAGCGAAATCAGACCAGTGGCTAATTCCTTCGCCCTCGCTCGGGCGAAGCCCCATTCGCCTGGGTGAATTTACTCCAAAAGCTAATTTACTGAAGCAGGGGACTCTCGCTTGGGCGGAATCCCATCTCGCTTGAGCGAGATTACCAGAACATATGCAGTAATGAAGATTCTCACAATCTAACACTCGGAATCTCATTCCAAGCCAACTGAATCACCTCTCATACACCATACACATCACATGAGGTATATATAAAACTCTCTCTACCCATCCTTACTCGGAAAATCCTCATTCCACCTCATCAATCATTGTTACTTATTTAATTTTACAAAGGAAAAAAGGGTTTAACTATAACCCACACCATTCCTTCATTCACCTTTCCACATAACCACTTCAAAACAATTCTTTACAATCGTGTGGTTCATTCATTCATAATTTATCACCCTCATTTCAATTACGTCCAACCAAGGGACCATCAACCGCTTATCATCAATATGTTATAAATACATACATTTTTATAACATTCAACATAAGCCAAGCCATCATTCACCACTTCATCAAATTAAACATATAACACATTCATGGCAAGGCATTGCATGAGTTCAACATATACATAATTAACAATGAATGCACTCATGCGATTTGAAATGCAAACTCCTTTCCTACCTCGAGAGAAGAACCGCCATGCGATTACATCAATCATTCCACATCATCGTCCGGAATGCAATCCTATCAACAACACATATATATACATGAAATTAATAAGCCATCACAAGGCATCCAATTTCAACTTAAGTCACCATGGATTTTCTTAAGCCATCACTAATCAATAAACCCTTATGGCATTTATCATGGCCTAAGACTTCATCAAGTCAAGTATCCATTATCAATGGTCATCCACCATTATTGTTATCACCAATAACATCATTCAACATTGCCTATCACTTTCCTATTCTCAAGATTTATTCCTCAAGTCATCAAATCTACTCACATGCAAATATCATCAACCTCATTAATCAATCTTAATGATTCTAAAAATCCATTCCTCTCATATACTCCATTCATAGACATCCATAATCATTAAAATCATCAAGTGGGTCAAAAATCCCCAAATTATTAATACTTAGGGTTCCCTTTCCAAACATTCAAGCCTAAAGTTTCCATTTCCACCCACATGCAAGGTTTCTAACATCTACAACTTCACTCAACAACCCAAAACCATAAATAAAACAAGGTGGAGGTAAGAAATCTTTACCTCAAGCTTAAGCTCCACCAAAACGAAAATGAGAGTGAAGAAGAGAAAGGAGATGATCCCACAAGCTCCCAAGCTCCATAAATGCTTCACAAATCCAGGCTTAGCATTCGTTTTTGGGCAAGAGAAAGAAGAAGAATGGAGGTGGGCGGTTTTTACCATGGAAGGAGGAAGAAAGGAAGTAAAAGTAAAGAAAAGGTGGGGAGGAGGTGTCACCGAAAAATGAGAGAAGGGAGAAGGAATTTGAGTAAAAATTGGACATTGTCCAATGATTAAAACCTTGCTTTGTGCCATTTGTCCATTGGGTTATAAAACCCCATTAACCATTGTATAATAGCATGAACAGTAGAAATGGGAAAAAGAGAAGAAGTGGACGGCTGAAATGAAGAGAAGAAAGGAAATTTTCATTTTCTTTTTAATCCCATTTGGTTCGTATTTTCCCGGGTTATTATCATTCGTTGAGTCCAATTAATTATTTCCTTGACACCAAAAATCATTTTAAGTATACCATCTTAACCATAATAATTTTCCAAACATTCTAGACCCATCAAACATCTAATTAAATCAAGTGCATCCCATATCACCAGTTAATTCATCCGGTTCCGGTAAATCTAAATTTACCAATAATTCACCTCTAATGTCTAACAACATCTCCCATAATTATTTGGCCATAAACAATCAATTATTATCATTCAATAAATTTATTTTATTTAAAAATCTGGGATGTTACTTCATACACAGGGCGGAAAGAGGGTTATTTGTTGCCTACCTGCTTTATATGTATGGCTTACATCCCATGTCTTCCACCAAGTCGGTAAGGCCGAGTGCCCTGTTTCCGATCTGAAGTTGTGCCAACTAGCATTAAAGAATAGGCGCGAGTAGTCCAATCATCTAGTAGGACTCATGGTTGAGAAATTAGATGGTATCCTCAAATGGTTGGAAGTTGAGTCAATCGTTCACCACTACGGGAATTACCCAAATGTTCCCCTTATTGGTACTCAGGGATGCATCAATTACAATCCTATTATAGCCAAGCGTTAGCTAGCTTATCCTTTACTTGGTCCGCCATGTGAAGAGCTGTTAACTCCCTTTATCCTATACTACTCAAAAGGAAGCTGCACCTCCGTTATTCGAGATATAACAAATGCATGGAAGAAAGTCCATAAGAAAAGGAAGGAATTAGGGGTCCGGGGCCATGCTGTAAGGGAAGAATATCATGAATGGATCCTGTCAAATTACCAATCAGGAGTCCCTCTTCCCTCTTAGCAAGCACACCTATTCCACCACTTGTTATTGAAGATAAAGTGACCAAGGCATTGAAGGACAAAATAAAAGAGTTGACCGCTAGAAATAAGAAACTAGAGGAAGACTTGCTGAAATCTCAACAAGAATGTACCCTTCAGAAAAGGGAGAATTTAGAAAGTAAGCAAACCATTGAAGAGGTCAGAAAAAAGCAAAAAACTGAAAGAGACCTCATAAGAAAACAAGAACAATGCCTCCGAGTAGCCAACTCTCAATTAAAGATGAAGAGTCGTCAAAAGGACACCATTCTGGCCGACAAGCATCTTCTAAGGGATATGTTGGCACAAGCCAAAGAAAACGAATGGAACGCCTTGGTGCAAAAAGAACTTCTGCAGTCTCAAATTCATAGGGTGGAGCATCAGCTTAATGAGGTAGTAGAGGCTTGCCAACGAGAAATAAATGGTGAGCGTCGACACGTAATGGAAGTGGAACAAGATTGACATGAGGCTATACACGCTATGGAAGCTGAAATGACGCAACAAGACGAAGTCATTCATTCTTGGATGAGCTATTTCGCTAACATGGCATATTTGGCAATGTGAATCTGGAAGATCTCCCGCTCCTGCTTAAGCAAGCTGAAACAATGGCTAACCCTCTAACCACCCCCAAAGAAATTTCAACCTTCTTAAGTTACTGTAGGGAAAGAATCTGTAAAATGAGGGCCATGATTGCCAAGCCAGGAACGGCTAATCTATTCTTCCATTTTGTAACAAAGCACTTTCAGTAGTAACGTACTTTCTTGTGGGTTTGAAATGAAGGATTCTTTTGTCTCCACAACTATCTCATGTTAATTTCCATTTACCGCTTTACTTAGTACTTTTGAACGTGACGTTCTGAGGAACAGTCAAAGGACTTATCAAGTTCTGATTTTCTTCACACGCAACCTCGGTTTACTTTTCATTTATCACTTTTGCTACTTATTGCTTTTCTTTTAACAAATTATTGCATTTCTTTCTGTTAGACATCACCGGTAAATATCCTTATGGAACCCGACTCCGAAAGAAACTCATGGCTGAAGTGGAACAAGAAAATGAAAATCTCAGAGAAGAGGTTAACTAATTGAAAAAGCAAATGACATACATGGCCAAACTTTTAGAAAGGAGAATCATAGAAGGGGGTTCCCCTGCGGATATTGAGGATGCTCAACAACAACTTGGTCTGGTAAGAACATAAATTCCTAATCCAATGGCTCCCCTACTCACTATCAAGGTCGGGAGACCTAACCCTGTTGCTGATACCCAATTACCCTATGGTATGTCCTATGCACATCAACATACCTTTGTTGGCCCAGATGGCAACCCCGTGTCCTTCCCACCTTACGGCTTACCTCTGGGATACTCTCCTCCATTCATCACTAACCCACAAGACACCCACGACCATCAAGTAACAATTCCTCACACTTCGCACTATGCCCAACCAACTATACCACCATTCCATGAATCATAAATTACCCAAGCCTAAGCCCAAGTTACTCAACCGATCTATGCCGCATAAGCTATCGCTCAACCCTAGATTTCCCCGCTAGACACCGGCTTGACAAACCCACCCCATGCAACTGCGCCTCATTACCAGCCTTACGGCTATCCACTCAGATGCACTAACCCCTATGTTGCCACTGGCCCAAACATATCCGCTACCTCCTAAAAGGGGAGGATGGAAATCCTGGAAGAACGACTAAGGGTAGTGGAAGGTATGGAAGGTTTCCGGATGATGGATGCCACTAAACTTTATCTGGTCCCAAACGTCGTTATTCCCCCTAAGTTCAAAGTTCCAAATTTTGGCAAGTATCAGGGAATAACCTGTTCGAAGAACCACCTCACAATGTATTGCCGAAAGATGGCGTCGCATGCTTCCGATGACAAGTTACTAATCCACTATTTCCAGGACAATCTAGCCGGGGCTGCCCTTGCTTGGTATACCCACCTTGAAAGAACCTGTATTCGTTGCTGGAAGGACCTGGTAGATGTTTTCGTGAAGCAATATAAATACAACCTAGATATGGCACCTGACAGAGTTCAATTACAAAATATGGTCAAGAAAGACAGCGAGTCATTCAAAGAATATGCCCAACGCTGGTAGAAACGGCTGCGCAAGTTGACCCCCTGCTCTCAGAAAAAGAAGTGATCACAATGTTTGTTAACACGCTCCAGTCACCATTCTAAGATAGGATGATTGGCAGTGTTTAATCCAACTTCTCTGATATTGTCACTATTGGAGAAAGGATAGAGAGTGGTCTGAGGACAGGGAAGATCGCTCGAAGCCTATCTAGGGCATCCACTGTGAAAAGACCAGTGCTAGGTGAAGGTAGAAGGAGAGATGGGGAAACTAATTCTATCTTTTACAATCAGAGGAGGACCCAACTGAGACCATTCACCCCCGTTGTTGCCCAGCCAACCAGCCCTTATGCACCATATCCATATGTGGCTGCCATCCAAAATCCAACCTTTTATCCTCCTCACTTCTGGCCGCCCACTGTTAGGGCACTGATGCCACAGTAAATGCCACACCATCCTCCACAACAAACAAATCAGCCACCCAACCCCAATTCAAACACAAGAAGACCCAACAATGACCGCACCCCTATGCAATTTGACCCCATTCCTGTGGCATACACTGAGCTCCTGCCTCACCTCATCCGAAATACCCTGGTAGCACCTTGTCCTTTGAAGCCAATACATCCCCTTTCCCCAGGGGATATGACCCCAATGCACGGTGCAACTACCATGCTGGAGCACCAGGGCATTCCACGAAAATTGCATGGCATTGAAGTATAAAGTAAGGGACTTTATTAAGGCTGACTAGCTTAACTTTCGAGAAGGCAGCCCAAACGTGGCCATGAATCTCCTACCTAACCATGGGAATTTAGGGGTCAACACCGTGGAAAATGATAAGGAGTGCGTTAGGAATGTTGCTAATGTAAGAATGTTGTTAGGGTAGTTCATTCCTATTTACTCGAAAAGGGATTGATTGAGGGGACCTGGAGTAAGAGCATGATAATGACCAGACTGCCGAATGTCAAAACTTTTGTGAAACCCTTCAAGGGCTCATGGATAGTCATACTGTGCAAGTCTATAAGCGTTGTGGGGATGACGTGAACATGGTTCAAGAACAGACAGGGGCACAAATCCCTAAACCCTTGACAATGTTCTACAGCAGGAGCTTTCCAGCAGCTCCTATTTCTGTACAACCAACCATCACTATTCAAGCACCTACCCCATTTCCATTCAAAGATTCTCGGGCTGTCCCGTGGAAATATGGGACGAATATAGTCATTGTAAGCTTAGCGATGAGCAACCCATCCTCATCGTCTATCATAAACATCACCGGGGTAGGAGGTATAACCTGAAGCGGGAAGGTATATGCCCCTCTAGAGCCAAAAAATGATCAAAATGTCGGAAAAGCCAAAGTGGGAAGAGAAAAGACTAGTGGTGAAGTAAAAGGGGCCGTAACTGATGAAGAGGCCCAAGAATTCTTGAAGTTTATCCGCTATAGTGAATATCAAGTGCTGGATCAAATGAACCATACCCCTGCCAAAATATCTTTGTTATCACTATTAATGAACTCCGAGCCACATCGAAAGATGTTGATGAAGGTTTTGAACGAGGCCCATGTCAATCATGATATTCCTATGGATAAGTTTCAGGGGATAGTGGGACATATTGTCGCAAGTAATTATCTGACTTTCGTTGACGATGAAATACCAGCAGATAGAATAGGACACAACAAAGCTCTCCATATCTCCGTAAAGTGCCGAGATCATATACTGGCAAAAGTGCTTATTGACAATGGGTCATCTCTCAATGTCATGCCTAAATCTACATTGGCTAAATTGCTATTCGATGGGACATATATGAGGCCAAGTGCCATGATAGTACGAGCTTTCGATGGAACTCGTAGGGAGGTCATAGGTGAGATTAAATTGCCAATACAGGTTGGGCCATACACATTCTAAATCCTTTTTCAAGTCATGGACATTATGCCTACTTATAGCTGTTTATTGGGCCGACCATGGATTCATTTCGCTGGGGTGGTCCCTTCAACCTTGCACCAAAAGTTGAAGTTCGTCATTGATAATAAGCTGGTAATCATTTCTGGTGAGGAGGATTTCCTGGTCAGTAAACCCCTGACAACCCCTTATATTGAGGCAGCAGAAAAGGCTCTTGAGACCTCTTTCCAAGCATTAGAAAATAGCAAGTGCCACCTATGTGGGGGAAGGAACCATAATAGATAAGGTTTGCATGCCAAGTGCATCCTTAGTAATGGCAAAGATGATGCTGTACGAAGGGTACAAGCCGGGAAAAGGACTAGGATGTACTTTAAATAGGGAAGTAAAACTTGTGCGCCTCACTGAGAATAGAAGTAGTTTGGCTTGGGGTATCGGCCCACAGCCGATGATAGAAAAAGAGTAGAGGAATAAAGAAAGGAAAGAAGAGTCGCTCATCTTGCCGGCAGAGAACCTCGTACTGCAAGGGTCCCCATCTGTGATCTCTACCAAAGTTTTTGGAGTGCAGGATTGATGCCTCCGAACCTAGTGGCTGCCATTGGAGACAGTCTCTATGATAATGTTGATTTTGTGGTTGCATGCCCACCAGGCCAAGAACTTTGCAACTGGGAGGTCATTGAGCTTCCTACGACTTTGAATATTTCACCAAAGTAATAAGGTTTTTATAATCTGTTGGTCCCTCTGCTATGCCTAAGGCTTTGGGGCCCTTTCATGTAATAAATGCAAAACTTGTTTTATTGTCTTCTCATTAATAAATACGTAGCAAATTTCACTACCTTATCTCTGCTTTAAATCCTTCTACCTGCTTGTTTCTTTTTCATTTTGTCATAAATACACTAAAATGCAGATCCAAAAATGATTTTCCCGAGAATAATGAGGTCTCAATCTTATTTCACGACTTTAGTCGCCCGGTTGATAATGCCGATGAAGAAGGTGAGGAAGACTATGAACCACTGCCCGAGTTAACGAGGTTATTGGAGCAAGAAAATAGGGAAATTCAGCCCGACCAAGAAAAGGTCGAGATCATCAATCTAGGGGATGCAGAGGATGTAAAGGAGGTCAAGGTTGGTACTTCCCTAAGCAAAGAGCGAAATGGATTCTAAGCTTCTAATTGAAGCTGTAAACTATCTAATTGACAACATATTTATCCATACACAATCATATACGCATAACAAAGTGGTATACATAGGAGTCGGCCAAGGCTACACAAACTACCATACGCATCATGTACCATACATATATATCTACATAATGCTCCATGCTCATTGAGTGGCCTCATATACCTTCACTGCGTCCTAAATCCACTGGAAAATAACCACAAATAAGGGTGAGCATCATACATAACAAATGATAGCTATAGTTCTGATTCAATTATCGTGTTCTCTATCACACAATGAGGTATACTAATCTACTAACATAAACTACCATAATCATGTTATTCACTAATTCTCATCATCATTCTATGTCATCATGCTATTATTAAAGTATACATATGCATACATTCCATTCTCACTCATTTGGATCCAATCATTCATTACTAGATTTTGTGTTGCAACACTGGCTCTCAACCTATACTCAGCTCTCAGTTAATCCAGCTGTTTTACTGGTACTAAACCGTTTGCCCTCTCACATGACACAATCACTCTCAGCAACAACAGTAGTGTCACGGGCTAACCCCGAGCCTCGCTCAAGAGGTTTGCCTTGAGTCCCACCCAAGGTCTTTCATATATACATATGGTATCTCATGCATTCAAATATCATCAGTTTATCAATTCTAATTCAATGGATAAGCGTCCCACGCCATTATGCTCACAACATTTCATTTCAAACTATCAAATAACCTCATAAGCATCTCGTGCCATTCAAATATCATGCATTTCACAATTCAAGCATCATATGATAAATTCATACATAATTATATTCATTCAAATATATTATGCACAAGTACCATTCCATAGCATAAATACCTCATACATTCATATAACTTAAGGATTTCAAGCATACTTTACGTATTATGCAATCTTCCTCATTCACATAGATGATAAACAACATACACATAGAGGTTCACCAAAGCCTATCAATTATACATTCAATATATCATTATACCTTGAATCCACCTATAACTATGCATTTTATTATGTAAAAGCTCCCCCAACCTCAATAGAGAATCCTAGAAGCTCTTCGATCGATCGAATGCTAACAAACCTCTAATCGCAAGCTCCAACCTCGATTCCTTAAATCCGATAACTTCCTAAAATTCATAATACTTGGTTTTAACCTTATATTTGACATAAATATCGCTAGCCAAGTAAAGAATAATTAAAGTATGGCTATTTCGGCAAGTTATGACTCACTGAACCAAGACGCCAACTTCGACCCTCGCCTCCGAATCAAGCTCCAAGCTTCGAATCACTCCAATATCCTCCGAAACCACCTTGATTCATTGAAACAACACTTAATAAGTTGCACTCTTATGGAATTAGTAATCTAGAACCATTCTAACTCTCTTTTTCATGAAAACTCCATGTTCTAGAAAATCCCAAAGCTGCCCTTAGACATAAATCACTTCTAAATGATTCAAAATCCATGAAATTGCAAAAATTGAATGATGGAAGTAAGATTTTACCAATACCTATGATGGGTGTTCATCAACTTACCATTCTTTCAAGTCAAGCTCCTCACGTGAAAGAGAAGAAGTGGAGGAAGTCGTTCAAGCTTCTAAGTGATGAATCCAAGCAAGAAAGTTATGAATTTAGATGATTATGCTATAGAGAAGAAGAAAGGAGAAGAAGGCAAAGCTTTTTTTTCTCTGATTGTTTCCAACGAATGAAACATGAGAAAGAGAAAGAGATTTTTAATTTAAATAGTTTAGGGACGCATTGGTCATTTCGGTAATTGTTTGGGACGTGTTCGTCATTTTGGTAATTATTCTAATTAATTCTTCTTTTCCATTTAAATCTCTCTTTAAATCATGCTTTGCTAATAAATCATATTTTAGGATGTTACAATTCTCCCCTCCAACAAAGAATTTTGACCTCGAAATTCAAATATAAAGACATACCTCAATGGAATAGCTTGGGATATTGTTGCCTCATAGCGTCTTCACACTCCTAAGTATACATAATGCATTGATCCTATTGCCATGCAACCTTGACTAACTGAACATTCTTGCTTCTTAAGCGTTTCACAGATCTATCCACTATACCAGTAGGCTTAGCTATAGTGGTCAGGTTCTCTCTGATCTCAACTTCATCATCTGGCATTTCATGTGTAGGATATGGCAAATACTTTCTCAACTGAGAAACGTGAAACACACTATTTAAATTTGACAAATGAAGAGGCAATACTATCTGATAGGCCACAGTGCCAATTTTCTTCAACACTTCATAAGGTCCAATATACCTCAGGCTTAGCTTTCGGCTTTTCAATGCTCGTCCAATACCCTTATTAGGAGAAACTTTCAGAAATACTCTATCACCAACCTAAAATTCAAGCGGTTTTGTCCGCTTATCATGGTAACTTTTTTGACAATCTTAGGATGCTTTTATTTTCTCTCTGATCATCTGAATCTGCTCAGAAGTTTGCTGTACAATCTCAGGGCCCAACATCAAACTCTCACCGGTCTCCAACCAACAAAGAGGTGTTCGACACTTCCTGCCATATAAAGCCTCATATGGACCCATACCGATGATGCTATGATAACTATTATTATAAGTGAATTCAATCAATGGAAGATACTACTCCCAACCACCACCATGCTCTAGCACACAAGACCTCAACAAGTCCTCTAAACTCTGAATAATACGCTCAGACTGCCCATCTGTCTGGGGATGATAGGTTGAACTCAATTGAAGCTTCGAGCCTAACTCCTGATGCAAGCTTCCCCAAAAGCGGGAAGTAAATCTTGGATCTTTACCCGACACAATAGAAGATAGAACACCATGCAGTCGAACGATCTCACTGATATACAGTTGTGCTAGTCTCTGTAAGGGGTAACTCATATTAATAGGTAAGAAATGTGCAGACTTTGTTAATCGGTCCACAATAACCCAGATAACATCATGACCACTGCGAGTCCTGGGTAATCTCATCACAAAATCCATAGCTATAGCATCCCATTTCCATACAGGAATCTCAAGAGGCTATAAACCACTAGATGGTTTCTGATGTTCAACCTTTTCTTTCTGATAGATAATACAATGAGCTATATAATCAACCACATCTCTTTTCAATCCAGGCCACCAGAAATACAACTTCAGATCATGGTACATCTTGGTAGTACCTGGATGTATACTCAACATACTTTTATGAGCTTCAGTAAGTACCATTTTTCTCAGATCACCAGAATCAGGAACATATACTAGGTCTTTTACTCACTAAATACCATCTAAACCCTCCGTTAAGAACAAGTCCTTATCACTTGCCTGAGTCTCTTTCATTTCAGTTAGATAAGCATCAGACATCTGCTATGTATAAACAAATTTCAAGAATTCATTGGCTATTTTCAAAGTACCAAGAATCACCTTCTCAGGCAAAGAAACATCCACATTTAGATTCATATCTCTGAATTACGCAAGTAGCTCCATCTCCTTCATCATCATAGCTGCCATATGAATGGATTTCCGGCTTAAGGCATCAGCTACAACATTCGCCTTTCCCGGATGGTATCTCAACTCAAAGTCATAGTCTTTTAGAAACTCAATCCATCTTCTCTACCTCATATTCAACTCTTTTTGATCAAAGAGATACTTTAAGCTCTTATGATAGCTATACACTTCAAATTTAGAACCATAAAGGTAATGTCTCCAAATTTTCAGTGCAAAGACCACAACTGCAAGTTCCAGATCGTGCGTAGGATAGTTCTATTCATGTGGTCGTAGCTGTCGTGAGGCATAAGCGATCACCTTACCATTCTGCATCAATACACACCCGAGGCCCAGCCTGGATGCATCATAATAGACCATGAAACTTTCCTGCAGATTAGGCAATGCCAATACAGGAGTAGAAGTCAATCGAGCCTTTAACTCTTGAAAACTCCTCTCACACTCAGAAGACCAAACAAAAGGAACATTCTTTCAGGTTAGCTTAGTCATAGGCAACACAATTTTAGAGAATCCCTCAATGAATCTCTGATAATATCCAGCTAAACCCATGAAACTCCTGACCTCAGTAACTGACTTAGGTCTCTCCCAAGCCATAACAGCTTCAACTTTAGAAAGATCAACAAAAACACCTTCACTAGAAATAACATGACCCAGAAATTGAATCTTACCCATCTAGAATTCACACTTGGATAATTTAGCAAACAATTGTTTCTCTTTTAGCACCTGAAGTACCAAACGGAGATGCTCTTCATGCTTCTCATGAGACTTAGAATAAATTAAGATATCGTCAATAAACACAACCATAAATCGATCTAAGTACGGATGAAAGATGTTGTTCATATAATTCATGAACACAACAGGAGCATTAGTCACACCAAACGGCGTCACCACATATTCATAGTGGTCGTATCGAGTCCTGAATACCGTTTTAGGAATATCTGAAACTTTAAGTCGGATCTGATGTTATCCGGATCGTAAATCAATTTTAGAAAAGACAAAAGAACCCCGTAACTGATCAATTAAATCATCAATCCTGGGCAACAGATACTTATTCTTGATCGTGAGCTTATTCAACTGGCGGTAATCAACACATAACTGCATACTGCCATCTTTCATTTTAACTAATAACACCGGAGCACCCCACGGTGACACAGTAGATCGGATAAACTATTTCTCAAGTAACTCATCGACCTGCTTCTTTAATTTTGCTAATTCAATAGGGGATATTCTATAGGGAGCACTGGAGATCAGTTCAGCTCCAGGAATAAGATCAATAGAGAATTCAATCTCCCTCTCAGGAGGAACACCAGGTACATCCCCTGGAAACACTTCAGAAAAGTCATATACCATAGGAATATCATGCACTCTAGATCCACTCTTTCCATCAGTTAAACAAAATAACATAAGCAACTAGGATATAACTTGGATTATGTGATCAATGGCATTCAGATTTGGAAAGATCACCCACCAGTTCTGACAACAACTAGGACATTATTGGCTGATAGCCAATCCATACCAAGTGCAATATCAAGACCCCTCAAGGGTAAATATATCAAGTCAGTCACAAAACTCCTATCACCCAAAGTGAAGGATACATTTTTACACATCATAGAAGTCCATAGTCTAGTACCAGTCGGGTTAGATACATCCAAGGTCCGATTTATATAAATAACAGGCAGTCTCAGACGCCTCACATAATCATCAACAATAAAAGAATGAGTCGCTCCAGAATCAAATACAACATCAAGCATAGAATCACCAAGTAAACACTTACTCCAAACCAGATCATTAGCCTGAGCAGCATCCTTAGCCATAATGGCATAAACTCTGCCTGCAACAGGTGGATTAGAAGTTCCGCCACAGTCATTTCTAAGAATCATAGCATTACCACGTCCACCATTACCTCAACCACCACGGTTACCGTTTCCACGGCCTCGTCCCTGGAAGCCTCCACGGTTAACGCTAGTATTAGAATCTGTTTGTTGCAATAGGGGATAGTTAGGGCGGATGTGCCCCTTTTCATTACAGTGATAACAAGTAACTCCTTCTTCTTTATCACAGTTTTTAGCAAAGTAGTCACCACCACATCTAAAGCATTTGCTATCCCTCGGACGACCAATAGAACGATTACCAGAATTACCTCTGCCTTTAGATTTAGAAGATGATCCACCTCTAGTAAACTTTCCTTGCTTTTTAAAATTAATAGGCTGTAGCCTTGGAGAAACATCTGATTTACTACTTGATCCAGTAGAAGCCTTATCATCTTCTTCATAGATCCTGCATTTGTTCACAAGAACAGGGAAACTTCTATTTTCTTGATGCCTGAATGCTTTCTTGATTTCAGGCCTTAAGCCACTTTCAAATTTATTACATTTTGAGCCTTCAGTACCAGACTGTTGAAAAGGAGGATAGAATAAAGAGTTCTTCAAACTTAGCTGCATACTCTTTAACACTCAAATTACCCTGCCTTAGTTCCATGAGTGTTCTAAGGCTACCACTTTTGTTTTCAAGTTTAAGATGATTGGCGCATGTTTCGAAGTGGCCATTGAGGCCAAGGGATGAGGGAAATCAAGAAGTCGACACACTGATTGGAGAACTCACTTAGGAACCCGAGGTAAGGGGGAGTTCTTTGATATCTCCATTGGAATATCGACATATGTAAGTATAGGAACCTCATTTAGGTTCCTTGCCAAACTATGTGCGAAAGGAGGGGAAAATATGATTTACGAAAAGAAAAGGAAAAATAATTGTGAAAAATCTAAATTTCAGATATAGGTAAATTATTTTAAGAAATAACCCATTTTCACAAGCTTTGCCAAAAGCCCCAATTCTATAAATCTTAGGGTTTTCACTTCACCCACCAATCTTTAATTTCAATAATTCAAATAACCCATTTCAAGCTTCCTCAAGCTATCAATATTACATTCAATCATCAACACAACTTCAACAAATTCCCAATGGTCATCTAACCTAGGGTTGGGTTCCACATGCATTTATCCATCAAAACAACTCTTAATCCTTCATTATAATACTTCAAGAACCTTAAAACTACCAAGAAAAATCAATAATTGCCATGAACATATTACCTTTAATTCCAAGGCTATGAGAAAAATGAAAATGAGGGAAGGAAAAGACATGATGAGCCAAGCTTGGTCCCAAAGTCCATTATGAGCTTCACAAATCCAAGCTTTGGTATTGATTTTGCAAGAAAAATAAAGGTGGAGGGGTGTGGACAGTTTTTGCTTGGTGGAAGAAAGAAGAAGAAGAAAAAAAATTAAGAAGAGAGGTGAGGGAGAAGGAGCCAACAAAAATAAGAGGAAAAAGGAGAGAGACAAGTGAAATTTTTCCTATTGTCCATTGGTCCATACACACACCTTTTTGCTTTTGCCTTTTGGTTAACAAAACTCCTTTGTCCATTGGACAAAAGAGATTGGAGAAAGTAGAAGAAGAGTCCACGACAATTTGAGAGCGAAAGGTATGGAATTTGTATTTTTCTTAATTTTAATTTGTTCGTAATTTTAACGTTTATTAATATACGTCGTGTCCGAATAAATATCTGCTCAACACCAAAAATTATTTTGAACATACCACCATAACCATAATAAGTCCCTCATTATTCTAGACCCGTTAAATATCCAATTTGACTTACTGGGTGTCACACCCTTGATTTTCTGGACCCAAATCCCGATGTAATCAATATAATTAAATAATAAAAATACAAGTAAATTTTTCGCATTCGAAATAATTTCAAAACACCATCACGACTGCATTAAGACTCGAACCACAAAAAACCAAAGAGTGAGATTTGATAATCTATAACTGGATCGTTAAATAGTTTACCCATAACAGTATACAAAATAACAGAGTTTACAATGGAAGAAGAATGTATATACCGGGCATACGCCTAGTCCCATATATGAAGATATGAGAAGAGGCTCGGTAGAGCATGCAATGGCCTATCATAAGCCTAATAGACAACCATCATCTTTTTATATAATTTCATGAACATACAATGCCTAAGATATATATATATACATATCTATATGATCATGCAACATACATCCCCGATATCCATACTCCATAATTGACCACATTCAATTCTATCTCAATATCATGTATCATCAACACTTATACATTCCTAAAATGGGCTACATGTCCAATGTCACTATATTCATCAAATGGGTATGTATCCCAATACTCCAAATATCAATATATCACTCATATATCTAGCCATTTACAATACATCCACTAATATCTATAATTATTCACATTATCATATACATTTTATTCACAAAATGATGAATTACAATCGCTGCCGGCCAAGGTATTCCATTACCACTATTTACCTTCCTAAAGACTTTACTTTACAAACATCATCGTCCCATGATATTCCCGCATCAATGCTAAAAAGGAGACCACATGGGAGAGTGAGTTATACATTTCAAATGACGATATGAATACAATTGAGATTATGTGCATATGCATATTAACATCATGTATGCTTTGCTCAACCCATCAATAATCGTAAATACTCATGTTCCTATTCATTTTTCAATTCATAGCAAAGCAAGCACATACACATAACATCCCCAATACCATACTAGGCCATTATCAATCTCATCAATAAATCTTATCTTTTCTCAAAGCCACAATGGCCAACATCATCATTATCAATCAAACATAAAACACGCCCATCATCTTGTTGGGCCATCACATAAATATCATCGTATTCATTATTGTTACATCGTATTCATATCATTTATTAATTTTATGTGGTCTTTTAGGTACTCGATTACCCATCTCATTAACACCATACCAAAATCTCAATCATCATCAATCATCCTCATATTCTGGCATATCTCCATGCTATATGCAAATGCTCTTATAGCTAATGCATATGCACAATGGAATAGACAACAAATGTGGATCCAACTGTGGGAATAAACACCAAATTGTGGGTCAAGCATAATCACATACCATGCCCCTACTGTAGTAGTAAAATATGTACACATATATCATAATGCATGCATAATCACCATATTTTTACTGGTACCAAACCACATCACCCATAATGCAACACCTGGCGATTTTCACCATGACCGCCGTAAACAACATAATCAATATATGGTGTTGCAGGCCAGCCATATCTTGTATCATGGCGACTATGATCCAATGGACCACCGGGGACACCTGATCATCAAGAGCCACCCCCCACAGGGTCAGCCACATGCAGCTCCCCGTAGCTAAGCATGGGCGGCTTCGTGACTTACACACCGAGTCATAGGGGAAACGATAAATTGCTCGTGCACTGAGTCATCCTCCCACTGGGTCGGCCGAGGGAACTCCCCTAACGTTCCAACATTGGCGGCTATGATATGCCATGGATGCAATATAATTCAAATCAAATGCATTTCTTATACTATGCATCCTAAATGCCATTCATCAATCATCATCATCATAATCACCAATACCACCATACACACCTTAGTGGATTTTATCATTGTTGGTTTTAGCCATTGTTTTCAAGTTTTAAGTGTGGCATTTCATTTCAACATATTTCATACTGTACATGCAAGTCAATACTTGCAACAAATCACAATGGCATCACTATCATCAATAACATTCATCAACATCACCATATAATTTCTTAGTATGTTTTTATCTCATTGATCATTTCCATTATTTCATATATAGTGTGGCATTCACAATAATTCACCAATATAATTTTAAACCACACATACAAGATCATACTTGTATCACACACAATGGCATTCAACAATCATTCATAATAACAATCATCCTTTTCTCAAGGAAATGATTAACAACATCATCCATCATTATATATTATTGATATTATCTCCGATTCATCGAGCTACCATAAACACATTATCAAGCAAATGCCCCTTTATTAGTCTCATTATCATTTAAGGGTGTGTCACACAACCATAACATTTATTCTTCATTATCAATCATCATATCATATCATTGATGGTGAACATTCATGTTTTCATAACATGTTTCAATTAATATCAAACACCCTAAGACACACCATCATCATATATCCCTAACATAATCTCTTACTTTTACATAATAAAGGGGTTTTGGATACTATTAAGCTCATGATAAATTACAACATTAAGACATAATAGAAAAGCTTACTTTTAGTCTTAATAATAGTGGGACATGTCACAAATATCACCTATTAGTCCCAATTTGACCACCATAAAAAGTTGGGTTTAAAACCCTCTTAAACTTGAATTTTTCAACGCAGTGGGTTTGGTATTTTTCACCTAATGAGAGTTAGATAACTCTAATTAAAGTGAGACCGATCTTGCACCTCTGTAATACAATTATCTACAACTTTCATGAAGAAGTCAGAGGCCAAAAATGTCATTAAGATGCCCAAACGGGCCAAAAACAGCAAAGGACACTTATTGAGCAATCCTGTCGTAATCGATTACAGTTGAAACAGAACGCTTGTAATCAATTACGCTCACCTCTGTAATCGATTACACCTGAAGCTAATCAATTACACCTAAAATAGAATGCCTGTAATCGATTATGCTCACCTTCGTAATTGATTACACCATACCAGAATGCAGAAATTGTGCAAAAAATGCATGATTTTGGGACTTCTAACCCCTCTAACTTTTTTATATCAACTCTGAATGCTACCAAATTTTGACCCCAACTAAATTACACCATTTATGACGCGTGGCCACCAGTCTCACTCAAAAATTCCTTAAGTTGAGTGACTTATGCATATAAATACATTTTACCCATTTTAAGCCATTTTAATACAACTCAAGGGTCATTTCTCACTTAAATTGACCCATTCCAATTTCCACAAGTTTTAATTCATACATGGAAGCTATTGGAACTACCCTATGTCATCAAAACCATATAAAACTCTATTTGAACCCTTCACTTCCATGATTATGCATTAAAATGCACTTTGTAGCCAACAATCATGGCCAAAGCTATTTAAACTACCTCATCCATGTTCTAAACAATGCCAACAAGATTCAAATGCACAATTAAGGTTATGTATCCTAATTCTATGCCTTATAACCTCTTGGATCAAAATATGACCTATCCACTTGTTTAATATCATGCAAATCCACATCATATACAAAAGATAACATTATGTTTCTCATACACACAATTGCCAATTATAACATCCATCACATTATCAATTATCTCATCATTCAATATAATCGTGGCCAGGCAAGCATGAGCATATTCATATAGTTAATCATCAAACATTCAACTCATGCAATTGAAATGCAAACTCCTCTCCTACCTCGAGAGAAGAATCGCAATCCAAGCACTCTGAATGCTCCACTTCATCGTTCGAAGTAGAACCTACATATTGCACACATACACACATGCAATTAATAAGCCATCATAAGACATCATCTCTTAAAACTCATTATCAAGTCCTAGACTTGTCTAAATTCCAATTCATACACTTAGGTTAGGCTTCGGGAATTCCTTTTCCAAAACCAAGATTCTCTAAACCTCAAAAGGGCTAACCAACCCAAGAACAACAATGTCACATCCTTTACCAATATTACTCCCAATCACATATAAGTCATCATAAATCCTTTTAGCTTCTTTTAAGGCCCTCATCAATCAACCATATATTATGGCCTAAGACCATATCAAATCATAATCTTATTTCATTTGTTTACCCCATCACAACCATCATGGTTTTGGTGTTTAAACTCATTATTATTCATTTAAAGGCTATACCCATCTATAGGTTCCTATACTAATGACTTTCAACTATCACCATTAACCACTTACCTCCATTAATGTCATCCTTCATCATCAACAAGTATCCATATTTTAAATATCATATATTTCCACCTAAAATCAATTCTCAAACCAGCATTACATGTTTTTCCCAAATTCTTAAGGCTAGGGTTTCATCAAAACCCAACCACCATTATTAATATTCATCAACCAACATCAATGGCTACTTCCTCATCAATATCATTCTCAAACATCATTAAACATAAATTCTACTCAGATTTTACATTTCCCCCAATTCCTAGGGTTAGGGTTTTATTAAAATCCAACAATCATCATAAATAGTCATCATCTTCCATCATCAAACACTACATTTTCGTGTACCCCTCTACATATACACAAAAACACGTATTTATCATACCCCACCTTTGGGTTTTGCCTAAAAATGGTTTCTAATCCATAACCCATACATATTTTACACTTTCCCAACAAATAAACTCATAACCAATGGCATAAGCTCAACAAAAATGGTGAGGAACTTACCTCAAGCCAAGAAACAAGTGAGCTTCCAAGAGAGGGAGGATGGGTGACGAAAATGAGAGGAAAAAGGGGGGAGAGCTTCAAGCCATCATGGTGCAAACGAAAATGGAGAGGGAAGAGCACAAAGCCTCCTCTAGGTTTTGGAGTAGAAAAGGTGAAAAAGAGAGTGAGGAGATGAGAAGGAAAAAGAAGCAAGTGCGTTTGCCTTAGAGAAGAGAGGCAATGTGAAAGTGGGAGAGGAGAAAAGAGTTTATGTTTTATATTTAGCCCCCATTAGTAATTTCACCGTTTTATAACAAACGGGATCTCTGTTCGGGCTCAATACTTTATTTAAAAATTATTCTGAATGCATATTCAGACTCCCAATAATATTCTTAATAACCCTGACCAACGACATCTTAATCGGAGATACTTGGTCCGACACCCATATTTTAATCGGGTATAATTTTCTCTCTTAAAACCATAATAAATTATATATAATCCTTATAAATCTCAATTTAATTATTTTAATATTTTTGGGACACTTATTAACCCATTTATAATTATTTAATATTTATTCCTCCCAATTAAGCATTTTTATAAAATTCGGGATGTTACACTGGGTCCCATACCATCCGCTAAATTGTCTAGTTATAGTAGATCTTAATTTATCGATGAATCACAATTACTACATAATTAATTTTCCTATGCATTTTGGGTATTAAATAATTAATTAATATCATACTAATAATTTATTTTTCTAAAAATTTGGGATGTTACAATCCACCCCACCTAAAAGAAATTTCATCCTCAAAATTCAACATACCTGATTCAAATATATTAGGATACCACTTTCGCATATGATCCTCACGCTCCCAAGTAACGGTACTTTCATTTCCATGTTTCCAAGCCACTTACACGAATGGGACCAACTTGTTTCGTAATCTCCTGACAAAGCATCCAACAATCTAAGTAGAGACAGGAACGACAGTTAGATCATCCCTGACTTCTACATCATCAACACTGAGCACATGTGAGGGGTCAGGTACATATTTCCTTAACTGAGAAACATGGAATACGTTGTGAAGATTCGCCAGGTGAAGAGGTAAAGCAATGCAATAAGCAACTTCACCAATCTGCTCAAGGATCTCATAGAGACCAATAAATCTAGGACTTAATTTTCTACTCTTCAAAGCCTACCAACATCATTTAAATCATCAAATCTAATTCTAAATCATACACGGACATTATGATCATAATCTCACACCTTAATAATTCACCCATCCATGGATTTTCATCAATATAAGCATCACACCATCATAGTGGCTATCAAATTCATTGTCAAGCATCATCATACATTTCTTGGTGATACAAGTTGATCACGAACTCATTTTAAATGATCCTAATGTATCAATTACCATTCTAGGATGTCAAGTCATCAATATCTAATCATCATCACACTCATAAGGCATTAACTATAGTATGACTATACAAAACAATGTCATATACAACATTTCCAAAAAGGGATGTACAAATGCTATTAGTCCCAAAACATGCCGGCCAAGGAATCTATACCAATTATTCCTTCACACCATACGTCATTTCTTAAAGATCTCTACTCCATGGTCATGCCCTACAACACAAGAGCTAAAAGGTAAACAACATAGAGAGTGAACATACTTTCTCAATGATGAACAATCAATCAAATTGTGATAACAAAATTATATGAATACAAATTAACATATCCTCCTATCAAGGGAGTTCAATTAAATAGTATGTCGTATATCTTATCAATTTCCATTGAGCATACATATTCATTCATGCATAATAAGTCCATCGAACAAGGATATTCTCAAGTAGAATCAAGTCACCAAATCATGATATTACCACACTTATTGTCACAACCCATAAGCAACATAAAGAGATCACACCAACAACAATACATAATCAGTTAGTGACCAAAAGTGGGTTTTATATCTCAATTAACAATCTTAATAAGGTATCATCTTTCTTAATCTTGTCCACTCACATGCCATGTCCCTATGGCTAATGCATATGTCATACCATAAAATGAATATGTAATGGATCTGATTGGAAACATTTACTCATAGCTCATACGCACAGGACTCATCAAATATTCCCAACCACACATAGTTGTTTAAGCATTTGTCCCCCGTAAGGGTACTTTCCACAAGATCCCAGAAGACCTCTATTATCTCAATACATCAAGTGTTTCAATTTTCATGTGATTGCAACCATTTATAGTCATTCGAATACTAGTCCCCTACACAAGGGTCCTTTTTCTCAAAATCCCGTAAGACCTTTATTGTTTCAATTTGTCATGTGATCGCAACCACATATAAAAATACTATGTCATGCATGCTATGAATGTAATGATGCATATGCTAGCCTCAACTTCATAAGGATTCCTCACCTTTTCACTTAGGGGTATAATTTGTACTTAACATTATAGTTAGTGTCACACAATCATATATAACATTCTCAAAGGCATACCACTCATAATGTTCAAGATTATACTAGCCAAGGATTCATATCACTGTCAATCCACATATGGAAATCAAAGAGAATGTCAACAAATATACTCCAAATTTATATCCTCATCAAATATGTCAAACCAATATTCAATCTTCAATATGAGTAGATCTTAATTTATATCATACACAAGAGGTAGTATATCCATTCAAGGAAAAACATGCAAATATGCATCAATATATACATTATCAACATACAAATAATCATGCATTTAGAAAATATACTCATCTCCTACCTCAAGAGAAGTATTCTTCTGGGTTAGATGATTGATAAATCAATTTTAATACATTTCTTATAGTCTTACACTTGGGGTTTATTATATAATTACTATGTTTAATAATAGTATTTTAATTAAGTTTTATGCTGTTTAGTTAAATTGAAATATTATGTATATATGTTTTAATTTTCATTTTTTGTATGTATCTTGAGTATCTTGCCTTGTTTAGGCCATAACTTGTGCTTTTGTGGTCCAAATGGGCTAATCTTGGAGCCCATAGAAAGCTAAGACAAAGGCCTACATCATGGTGATCGTATTTGGTTATTTTACATATTAAAAAAATGAAGAAATGGAGCTTGAATCAATCAGCCCTTATGTGTTGGCATAGTTTACCAAAATACACATATCTAGAGCTGTAGATGTTCAAATGACTTTATTCTTGCACCACATTCTCAATAAGACAGAGATCTACAACTTTCATGTTGAAGATTTTGTGAAATTAGGCCATCTAGATGGTTATATTTGACTCGCAATGTGGAGAAGATAAAGAGGAGAATGAATTTCAAAACCTACCATTATCTTCTTTTGAATTATTGTAATTTCAAGCCCACCAATGTTGAAAAAATGCATTAATGATCAGAAAATGAATGTATAGTGTCATGATACCTTGCCTATAAATAGATGCTTGAAGTTGTAAGGAAGATACACAAGAGATACATAAGAAATACATGCTTTAGTTTTCATTACATTTCTATATCTTTGCTTTAGTTTCTTAAGTTTTAGTTCTTTCTCTTGCTTTATTTCTTTGTTCTATATACCATCCGTCAAGTTATGGTTTTCATTTACCTTCCTCAATATCAAGTAAATTAATTTTATTATTTGTTATTTACTTTTATAATCAAAGTTAAAGTTAATTTAATATTATCTTTCATTGTTAAAAATTATAATGGAAGCTTAATCTTTTAATATCAACTCAAGGAATTTAATTTTTTTTATATTAACTTTGAGTTCTTGCTCTTAATATTTTGATTGATGATAATTACTTTTCTTTGTTTCTCAAATACTTATGATGGTAGATTATTTAAGTATATAACTGATTGGTATGTAATTAAACAATCTATAATCTAAAATGATGTTGGTTGGTTAATCAATAATCAATTTGAGAATAAAGATTAAGTCACTAAATAAGAGATTTCTATTTAGTTTCTTTACTCAGTCAAATTATAGTTTTAAAGTTATTTCAGTAATTAATAAGAATATATCGATTGATTATTCTTATTAGTTCATTAATTCAATTCTAAAAGATTTTCTAGAATATAATCATTTAGGGATTCCAAATGATTCAAGGTTGAGAAATTAATTATATTTAATCATATTTACGATCAATGATTGGTTAACTAAATATTTATTAATTCCTCGGGTTGGTTATTTCTAAATTTAATTATTCACTCACTCATAAATTTACTTTTTGTATTATTATATAATTACTTAGTTCTCCTTTCAATCTCAACACAAACCCCCTTTGTTATAACTAAATTGAATGTAACTAATTGAACTAAGGTCCTCGAGAGACGACTAAGGTTATTCACCTTATACTATATTAATTTCAATTTTTATTTGACCCGACAATGACAATGTGTCAATGATCCCCCATCACAAGAATTATCAAACCCTACATTAAATACATATAGGACCACATCAATCACTCATTTCAAATATCATTCTCAATTCTTGTTATACAAATAAATATATGTACATGATTCTTATCATGTTGTAATTGTTGATAAGCTTCATTTCCTTATTTTATTAGATTTTGAGAATTCCTTCCCATTAACCAAAGTCCATTATTTTTAAAGGGCTACATTACAATACCTAAGTTACCAACACACTTCAAACTTCTTACCCAACACCCTTAGTGAGTTTTCAATGTCCCAAACACCTTATATCAATCTCATTCATACCATTACTCCTAAAACACACTACCATCAATTCTGACACTTATAACACTAACATTCTTCTTTGGCCTCTTAATTTTTCAACACCAACATTCATCATTACTCATTCAAAAATGCATTTCTACATAAAAAAATAATCCCATGGCAATCAAATTTCCAATTTCACAAGCTTTGCCAAAAGCCCCAATTCCACAAATCTTAGGGTTTTCACTTATCCCACCAACCTTTAATTTCAATAATTCAAATAACCTATTTCAAGCATCCTCAAGCTATTACATTCAATCATCAACACAACTCCAACAAATTCCTAATGGTCATCTAGCCTAGGGTTGGGTTCCACATGCATTTATCCACCAAAACAACTATTAATCCTTCATTATAATAATTCAAGAACCTTAAAACTACCAAGAAAAATCAATAAGTGCCATGAACATATGCCTTTAATTCCAAGGCTATGAGAAAAATGAAAATAAAGGAAGAAGAAGAGATGATGAGCCAAGCTTGGTCCCAAAGTCCAATATGAGCTTCACAAATCCAAGCTTTGGTATTGATTTTGCAAGAAAAATATAGGTGGAGAGGTGTGGACGATTTTCGCTTTGTGAAAGAAGGAAAAAGAAGAAAAAAATTAAGAAGAGAGGTAAGGGAGAAGGAGCCAACAAAAATGAGGGGAAAAGGAGAGAGACAAGTGAAATTTTGCCTATTGTCCATTGGTCCATGTACACACCTTTTTACTTTTGCCTTTTGGTTAACAAAACCCCTTTGTCCATTGGACAAAAAAGATTAAAGAAAGTAGAAGAAAAGTCCACGACAAGTTGAGAGGGAAAGGTATGGAATTTGCATTTTTCTTAATTTTAATTTGTTCATAATTTTACCATTTATTAACATACGTCGTGTCTGAATAAATATCTCCTCAACACCAAAAATTATTTTAAACATACCACCGTAACCATAATAAGTTCCTCATTATTCTAGACTCATTAAATATCCAATTTGACTTACTAGGTCCCACACCATCCGCTAAATTGTTCATTTTTAGTAGATCTTAATTTATCGATGAATCATAGTTACTATATAATTAACTTTCCTATGCATTTTGGGTATTAAATAATTAATTAATATCATACTAATAATTTATTTTTCTAAAAATTTGGGATGTTACAATCCACCCCACCTAAAAGAAATTTTTTTCCTTAAAATTCAACATACCTGATTCAAATATATTAGGATACCGCTTCCGCATATCATCCTCATGCTCCCAAGTAATGGTACTTTCATTTCCATGTTTCTAAGCCACTTACACGAGTGGGACTAACTTGTTCCGTAATCTCTTGACACAGCGTCCAACAATCTAAGTAGAGACAAGAGCGGTAGTCAGATCATCCCTGACTTCCACATCATCAACACTGAGCACATGTGAGGGGTCAGGTACATATTTCCTCAACTGAGAAACATGGAATACGTTGTGAAGATTCGCCAGGTTAGGAGGTAAAGCAATGAAATAAGCAACTTCACAAATCCGCTCAAGGATCTCATAGGGACCAATAAATCTAGGACTTAATTTTCTATTCTTCAAAGCCCTACCAACACCTTTATCATGAGAAACCTGTAAAAACATATAATCACCAACTTGAAACTCAAGTGGCTTCCTTCTCTTATCATAATAGCTCTTCTGTCGGTCTTGAGCGATCTTTATCTTCTCTTGGATCATCTTAATTTGTTCAGTGGTCTCCTCAATAATATCAGGCCCTAAAGCCAAACTCTCACAAACCTCAAGCCAACATAACAGAGTCCTACACTTTCTTCCATACAACGCCTCATATGGTGCCATACCAATACAGGAATGAAAGTTATTATTATAAGTAAATTTGATCAGAGGTAAATATTTCTCCCATGAACCACCATGCTCTAAAACACAAGCACGGAACAAGTCCTCAAGACTTTGAATAGTCTTCTTAGATTGTCCATCTGTTTGAGGGTGATATGTCGAGCTCAACTTCAATTTAGAACCCATTGCCTCATGCAAGCTTCCATAAAATCGGGAAGTAAAACATGGGTCTCTATTAGAAATAATACTAGATGGCACTCCATGGAGTCTCACTATCTCCTTAATATACAATTGCACCAGGTTTTGTAAGGAACTTTTTATGCTTATCGGTAGAAAATGCGCACTCTTTATCTAATGATCCATAATTACCCAGATTCCATCGTTGTTAGATCTTGTCTTTGGAAGATCGGACACAAAGTCCATAGCAATAGCATCCCACTTCCAAACGGTGATATCAAGAGGTCTGAAAGTACTAGAAGGTCTTTGATGCTCTATTTTCACCTTCTGACATACAAGGCATAAAGCCACATATCTAGTAACATCCTGCTTCATTCCAGGCCACCAAAAGTTCTTTTTCACATCTTGGTCACACTAGGGTGGATACTAAAGATGCTTTTATGAGCCTCTTTGAGTACCGCACTCCTCAAATCAACAAAGGAGCGTATATATGCACGGCCTTTCACACGCCATAGGCCATCAACACCCTCAACAAGGAATAGATTCTTCCTATCATCTTGGGATTTCTTCATCTTATTTAGATAATCATCATCTACTTGTTTCCTCTTCACAAGATCTAGAAATTCATTGCATATCTTCAGAGTAGCAAAACATAATTTCTTAGAAGATTGAATTTTAGTCACAACATTCAAATTCCGAAACTCCTCAATTAATTCAAGTTCTTTGACCATCATGGCCAATACATGTAAGGACTTCCTGCTATGAGCATCCACAACTATATTAGCCTTTCCCGGATGATACTTCAATTCAAAATCATAGTCCTTTAGGAATTCTATCCATCTTCTTTGACGCATATTTAATTCCTTCAGATCAAAAAGGTATTTCAAGCTTTTATTATCACTAAAGACCACAAACCTCAAACCATAGAGGTAATAACGCTAAATTTTCAAGGCAAATACAACCGCCACTAACTCTAAGTCATGACTGAGATAATTAACTTCATGAGGTCTCAATTGACGTGAAGCATAAGCAATAACATGTTTCTTCTGCATCAAAACACATCCAAGACCATGCTTAGAAGCATCACAATACATTATAGAATCTTCCTGTAAATCAGGCAATGCCAAAATAAGCGCAAAAATGAGGCTCATTTTCAATTCTTTGAAACTTTTCTCACATTCAACATTCAACAAGAAGGGTTGGTTTTTTCTAGTCAACTTCGTCAAAGGCCTAGCAAGATGAAAAAGTCCTTCAATAAATCTCTGGTGGCAAGGCCAAGAAAACTTCTGATCTACGTAATAGATGTAGGCCTAAACCATGCCATAATAACCTCAACCTTAGAAGGATCAACAGAAACACCTTCTTCAGATATCACATGTCCAAGAAATTGGACACTCACCAACCAAAATTCACATTTAGAGGACTTAGCACACAACTGATTCTCTTTAAGAATGTTCAACACTAGTCTCAAATGTTCCTTATGTTCCTTGCGGCTCATGGAATATACCAAGATGTCATCAATGAATACCACCACGAATTGATCGAGATATTCATGAAAGATACGATTCATGTAGTCCATGAATACAGCTGGAGCATTAGTCACTCCGAATGGCATCACAATATATTCATAATGGCCATATCGCATTCTAAAAGCAGTTTTTGGAATGTCTTCGATCTTCACCTAAATTTAGTGATAATCAGAACACAAAACAATTTTTGAGAATACCATAGCTCTTTTCAATTGATCTAACAGATCATCAATACAAGGCAAGGGATATTTGTTCTTTATTGTCATTTTATTTAGTTGGCGGTAATCAACACACAACCACATAGTTCTATCCTTCTTCTTCACCAATAGCACAGGAGCTCCTCAGGGTGATACACTGGGTCGAACAAATTCTTTTTTAAGTAACTCCTCCATTTTCTTTTTCAATTCAGCTAACTCTATAGGAGACATCCTATAAAGAGCTATAGAAACGGGTTCTAAGTTGGGAGTAAGATCAATAGCAAACTCAACCTTATGTGGAGGTGGCAAACCGGGAACTTCTTCAGGAAACACATCTAAAAATTCAGACACCACTAGAATGCTAAAAGAATCAGGACCATTAGTCCCATCAGCAAGAGATAATAGCATGCAAAGTTAAGCTATACCTCACATATCGAATTTCCTAATGCTTGGAGAAAGGAAGATAATAGTTCTTTGTTGACAGTCAACCATGACCTTATTGGCGGAAAGCCAATCCATGCCAAGAATGATCTCTAAGCCCTTCATGGGCAAGCAAATAAAGGAAGTAACAAATCTTCTCCCCTCTAGGAGCATGTCAACATCGTCACAACGAGTAACCGATCTAAGACAAGTACCAGTTAGGGTAGAAACCATAAGAGCATTTTCATTAAGTTCACCGGCAGTTTCAATCGCTGCATACAATCCTCAGATATGAAAGAATAGGTAGTGTAACACCCTCGGTCAACTAGGACAATTCCTTCCATTAGATTATCCTGGTTAATTGAGAGGTTACGGGTTTTAAAAAAATGTAGAAGTAAATGGGCATCATATATATAACAAATTGTCATAACATCAATTGTACAAACTGAAAGTAAAGGGGCATGCTGGCTCCCATAAAGAAAATAAAATTAACCTATTCTATTCGTCCTTGGTCCAAGAAGAGTTTGACTGGTCCTCAATGTGAAGTCTGTGTCCATCTCCACGATGTCTGGAAAAATTTAGCGTAAAGGTGAGTTTCCACCTCCACAACAATCGGGAAGGTGTTTCATCGACATCCACCCCACATCGACATCCGCCCACTCTCATGGGGTTTCCTATTTTTCATTCTAAGTTATCTCACTCACGCTAGCCATAGCTATCCATCCCCATTTCCTCACCCCACTACGAAGAGTTCTAACATTCATATAACCACCATTAGGTGACAACAAGAATCATAATACAACAATGTAATGCATGGGTTCATTCTTTTGTCTTGTAACTTTTAGCTAATATGATGCATGCGGCCCATCTCCTTCTCATCAATCCTAACACAACACGTATCATAGTCCCACTTTATACCCGTTGTCCGCTAGAGCGACTATAGCTCTCCATGTATGTTTCCCAATTCAAAAGAGGTAAGGACCCTCGGCCCTGCTATAAATCATGGATCCACACAGGTCAAACAAGCACTACACAGTCATGGTAACCCCTGCTCTGAGTCGAAGTATACCTGAGTTACCACGGTTCTCCAATTTTGGGTGTGACTCCTTACTATTTGGATGCCCGCTCCGGTATACTCCCAAGACCACCTATAAGGGTCGGTACCCTCAGGGTTCCCCAACGTATCCATCGCTGTTATGCTCTAGGGAATCATTCTGTCTTTACCCTTATTCTTCATGTATGATGCGTAATTCATAAATCTCAATCAATCATCTTATTGGTCCTCAGTAGAGTTCCTCTAATGAATCTGTTTCATCTCTAATGCTGGCTTATTTTATTTCATTAAATCGTAAATACTTCTTTTCTTTTCTTTCTCAAGGTTTTTCAAATACATAATAATCTTTTCCAACACTTAGAAATGAAACGAAATCTCATACTTTCTAGAAAATTACGAGGTATATTGGCGCTATAACGCCCACTCATTATTCCGGATCCAATTTCCATATTTTCGCAATCTAGTCATTCAGGAACCTTCATTGATACCACCTTTATATTATCTTTTCTCACTTCTATTCAACAGTTTCTACTTTGTTTAATCATCAGTGCATCACACAACACAGTTTATCATATTATGTTCACATGGTAATTCATTCACAACATCCACAGTCAGAGATCTTATCATATCACACATGTATCCACGACTATAGAATTAACCATAACACATAGCTATCCATAATCACATATTTAACCACGATACACAATCAGCCATGTAGTAAGTACCATATTGCATTTAACACCTATCGTACTAAGAAATTGTCACACATTCAACCAACACTCCATGGAGAATTTTAGCATAAACATTCACATTTAAATACGTTGTCCATATTACCACTAATTTAGTTACTAAGGTATACCTATTTATACATCCTAATTTGGTCTACCAATTTAAGGGTATTTTATGGAATAATTTAATTCCTTACGTGTCTTTCAACCGTACATATTTTATCCTTTATCTACATTCTATTCGAATTCCCAAGTTCTATCTCTTAAATTCATGCCAAGTGACTTGCCACTGATTTCCTTTTTCTAATTAAAGTAATTTTACTTATTTTAATAGCATGCCCCTTTTTATTCCCTATATTAGTTAATTAACTTCTAGTATGCTCCTTTACTACAATCTTTGTTATTACCCATCAACATTATTATTCATTTACTCGATTATGCTTTGGTGTATAATTATAATTCTAAGTGTCCACCTTCCCCATTTCTAAGTGGGACTTAATCCTTTACTAAGTAAGTTATTGTTTATTTTACTATTTATTTTATATTATTTCTTTAACTAAATTAGTTCTACTATTTAAGTAACTTACCTCTGTTTCCTTTATAGCAATTGATTATCATCAGTTCCTAATTTATTTACTTATTATTCTATTCTTAGTGATACCCTTTTAGTTCTCTATTTACTATTAGTCCATACCCCTGTCAATAGTATTCATTCTAATTCATTGTTTATCATGATCTATATTACTTCTGGCCAATATTATCTCTTTACTTATTATAACTTATGTCACCACTAGTCAATATTATCTCTTTTACTCATTATGGTCTATGTTGATACTAACCAACATTATTTCTTTTCTTCTTTTCACTTAGTTCTACTTCTACTACTACTACTTACGTACCTTTAATTCTCATGGTCTATTTTGTTTTAATTCTCCTTATTATTATAACTTACTAGTGCTACTTTTCTTATGTCATACTAAGATAGAATGCCTTATATATTTTTAAATTTCTAGTTCTTTTCTATGGTGTCCAATCCTCTTTGTTACTAAAATTTTTAAGTTACTCATTCTCCTTTAAAAAGAATTCTCCTTAATATGATTTGTAAAGTTATCTACTTTTCTTTTTAGGAAAAGTTTTCTTTTATTAGAATTTGTAAAATTACTCTTTTTATTCTAAGAAAACTTTATTTTCTAATACACTAGAAACATCATTTTAAATTAAGTTACTCCCCCTTTTTTTCTTTTCTTTTCTAGGAAATTTCATTTAGTTCAAAAACAATTTCCCTAATTTAATAAAATTCATCTATTATTATTTTATCAACTATAAGAAATAATTTTTTTCTAACTTTCTTAAGTTATCAATAGTATCAAATTCCTTAAACGTCAAATTTAACGGTATTAAGTCGAAATTATTTTCTTAAGCATGAATGACCAATTTAGTCGCGATATACTTGTCGATTAACTCAATTAAATCTAGTGGGACTTACCGGGTTAAATCATACAAATTACATCAAGTCTTAAATAATTAAAATTATATACAACCACATCAAATTATACAATTGCGCCCACGCCGTTTCCTACCATTTAACCGAATCGCGTAGAAGTTTTACTTTATAATCTTTTTCTTTTTAGCGGGTCATGTATATTATTATTATTATTTCTTCAGGGATTATCGGAATACTTAACATACTAAAACGTCTAAAAATGCAGCAACAAAGAAAATCATATATCTCTCGATCTAACTGTTGGATCACAACGAAACTCAAGATAATGGTTCCTAATTACGGGAGGAATAATATGGCGAAATCGAAATCCAACTAAAACAAGGTGAACCCCCTTACTTTACGGATAGCTCACGGTTAGAGAGAGAAAAGGGAGTGGCTTGTCGAAAAAATTTTTCGATTGCCAAAGTTTTCGTCAATTACCGTGGATCGTCCTTACATTGCTAAAAACGTGACATGCAATTATTTTAGGCACCTTAAGGGTTATGGACAGCCAAGCAATACTACAAAACAACCATGCATAGATTTAGTTTAAAGATCTATTTACCGATAGTCCGTCATTTTACTCCGAGTTCTCCGTCTTTTCATCG
Source organism: Clitoria ternatea (assembly GCA_037962975.1). Lineage (NCBI taxonomy): Eukaryota > Viridiplantae > Streptophyta > Magnoliopsida > Fabales > Fabaceae > Clitoria > Clitoria ternatea. The sequence continues at coordinate 189,562,666 of CM075669.1, forward strand.
TCGGTTGTCATCGATCGTTCCCGGTACCTAGAAAATGCAACATGCAACACGTTTGAAGGAGGAAGGGATCACAGTTTGGAACTTAAAAATAGAACCACAATGCACGCATAAGCTGGAATTTCTGGAGGAACTTTGGAGATACAAGAATCTAAAAGAAATTAAAGAACTCACTTTGGTGGCTAAAATGGTCACGGATTGGAGAAAGGCTCCATGATGGTGTTGGTAGCTTGGATGGTGTTTAGTGTGGGTGAAATAGAGTTGAAATGGTAGCTGGAGTGGAGGGTGCAGCTGCTGGTTGGTGGTGGAAAAATTAAAAAAGAAGTGTTAAATTTAAAGGGTGATGGTTGTCCATGGTTGGTGGCCGTGAAGAAAGGAGGATAATGGTCGGTCTCATGGTGGTTGAGAGGAAGATTATGGCGGCTGTAATAGAGAGGAAATAGTGCTAGAATTTAGAGAAAAGAAAGAAGGAGTAAGTGATGGTTGTTGTGAGAAGAGAAGAGAGTTAGTGGAAAGTGTATTTTGGCATAAGGTATGGTGTAATAAAAGGAATGAAACATGTTGAAGTCTTGGCCTTTAATTCATAAGGCTAAACATGAAGTGAGCAAGGAAAGTATGACAATTTTAATGAATGGTGTGGCATGGTACATGGTATTTCATGATACTTGGCATCTAATGATGACTCGTTGGAGAGCAAGCAGTCTAAAATTGCTAAGGAAGGAGTTAGTTTGAAGGAGACAAATGGCCATTGAGTGTTGCAAGCTAATTGGATCACTCTTGCATGAAGGTTGTGGTGGCACATTTAGGGACGTCAAATTGTTTAGGCTTTAAAGGGATGATGCGGACTGAATTAGGAAAAGGGCCCTACATAAGAATTGTAGGAATTTTTCTTATATTTAAATTGATATATGGCACAAAAATGTTCATTGAGAAACAAATGAGATATGGCCCATTTACTAAAATAGGGTAAGGCTGTGACGGGATTGATGTTTCTTGCAAAGATAAATTTTTTGAGCAATATTGGTGAGGAATTTTACTTTGTGCCCTTCATCAAAGTTGTAGAGCATTGAGTTTAGAAAAATGTAGTGAAAGGATCGTTCGATTTCATGATCATACGAATGAGAAACATGAAAAATACTGAACATAGTGCAAGCTGCCACTAGGAAAACGTGAATTAGTATGGTATTTTAAATTCTGGGATTTATAAAGCAAGAATTGGCTTTCAATCCCTTCATGAAGTTTGTAGATGTTCTTTTTCTATTTAATTTGATATATCATTTGTGACGATCCAAGTTTGGTAGCTCGAGATACACCCGATTTACGACAGGGTGCTATAGAAGCTTCCCGGATCAGCTACGTCTTTGGAAATAAATTCACCATTAATTTTCCCTTGAGAATTAGGTTTCGTGCCCTTCATGAACATTGTAAAGGTTTAAAATACAGATCCATAGAAAAATAACAGAGTGATTCAAGCACTGGACAAAGGAGATATACAAATTTTAATGAAGACTGCCAGCATGATGATGAAACAGCTAAGGGGTTGCAAAGATCTATTAAAATGTACCGATCTAGAATGATTTGGCCTTCAATGTCCTTATAAGAAAACATAGGTAATTTTGTTACGAAGATTTTGACACTAAGTTTGCACAAATCGAAGGTTGTATGAAAGAGATATTAATTTTTTTCTAAACCATGCGCAAGGGGAAACGTCCAAACATTGAAATTTTGAGGCGAACATACTTAATCTTCAATTTTGAGGTTGACAGAGTGAGAATCAGAATTCAGGGCTAGAAATGAAGATTGGAGATCCTTTCAAAACAAAGAGATTGAGATTAAAATTTTTAGATTCTAAGATTGTATGCAAAAGTTGGGTCCAAAATACTGAAGGTGCTCGGGTCGAGCTTTAAAGTGATTTCTGAGGAAACCAATTTATGGAAAAGCGGGGATGATAGAGTCTAAATCAAGCTTTGGTCCCTTCATAAAAAGTTCCTAAAATGTCAAAACGAGTCACCAGAGACTGACCATGCCACCATCGGATATCCCGAGGTATATGCGCGGTCAAACGTAGGCGACATTAAAGGTTCTGCTTGGGCCGGTTAAGCCAAGTCAGACACCTTTGATCATTTACGAAAGGAACCTAACAAGACTAGTTTCCTTACTGGATCACTAGTCTTGGGTCGAACGGTCAGAGTCCGACCTCAGGATGAGTCCTACAGTTCAAATCCAAGGAACTGGGTGATATTTTATTATTAAATATAATTATCAAATAAATAAAAAAATTTAAAAAAATTTAATTTCAAAATAATTTTTTTATAATTATTTATCTATTAAATATTGTTGGCAGGAAATAATTATCAACTAATATAATTATAAATTAATTAGTACTTAATTAAACAAAATAATCGTCATTAACATATTATTTTTAATTAAACCATACTGTCGGACATTACTATTATTATTTATCGTTGTTTTTCTCGTTCGTTATACTCTCTCGGTATTCTTATACTTCAATTTAAATATCTTAACTAGATCCGCTTTCCACTATTTTCATATACCGAACTACTTAGGGAATAGGCCAAAGCATCGAGCTTCTTACTAAAAGCTTAACAGAGTATCCTTAGGAGTCCTGAGGGTCTAGTTTCTTATTCTCAAAAATCAGGGTTGTTACAGGTAGCACCCGAAACATAAATAACATGAACAGAATTACCGAGTATCTCATACTTATTTGTAATCAAGTTACCAGTTTGTGCTGCTTCCTCGCTAGTCACAGCAAATACCCTTCTAGGAGTTTGTTGGTGATTCCCACGATTTCCATCACCATTGCGAGCACCGTTGCCATTGCCATTGTGAGCACAATTGTCGTTGCCATGGCCATTACCATGTCTTCCACCATTATACCCACCATGGCCACCATTTTGGCCGCCATTGTGTCTATTACCACGCCCCGACCACCATTGTGGCCTAAACCATTCACATGAGTGGGAGTGATAGCATGAGTAGAAGTATTGGCCACAAGAGCCCGCCTTGCAAGCAAAGGACATACAGGACGAATATGTCCCACTTGATCACAATTAAAACAAACCACATCATCACGATGAACACACTCACGAGCATAATAAGATCCACCACACCTATTACATCTTGGCCTATTGGCATTTGTATTCCCCGACCAAAGGTGTTACCATGGCCACTGCCCCTACCTTGGGCATTAGAGTGAGCACCCCTTAAGAAATGTTCCTTCTTGAAATTCCCATGTTTTTTAAAACTAGAAGATTGACCTTTCAGCTTAGAGTTAAATTTAGAATGATGAGGTGATGCATGCTCCTCATAGATACAAGACTTGTTCACAAGTACCATGAAGCTTTGGATCTCTTGATGACAAATTTCCCTTTGAATATCAGGGCACAAACCGTTCTCAAATTTCACACATTTAGAGGCTTCAGTCTCCTCTTGTTGATAAGGAGGGTAGAACTCACACAACTCTTCAAACTTGGAAGCATACTCTTCCGTAGTCATGGCGCCTTGCTTAAGTTCCATGAACTCAAGCACTTTCTTGCTCTTATAACCTTCTGGCAAATATTTCCTCATAAGTTCCAGCTTGAAATTCTCCTAAGTCAAGGGAGTAGCAGCAGTAATCATCCTACTCTTAGTGAGTCTCCACCAAGTCTCAACTTCGTCCCTCATCATAAAAACAACATACTCTATTTTTTGGAGTTCAGTGCATTCAAAACTATCAAAGATCCTCTCAACATCTTGGATCCAAATAGAGGCTTGTTCAGGCCTAAATCCACCATCAAATTCAGGGGGTTTCCACTTCAAGAATTTGTCAAGGCCTTGAGTTCCTTAAGCAACAGGAGTAGCTTACCTTTCCGTAACTTTTCTATCACGGTTTTGTGACTCAAGAAGGTCAGTAAAGTGGTTCAAAGCTTGAGCTATAGATTCATCATTATCATAGCGATGATGAGCCATTTCAGGATCTATAACCATGACATTAAGTTCAACTAATATTAGTAAGCTAGCTCACAGACATGCCTATAGTCTTATACTATAGCAATTCACCACATAAATAAACCTTGGTTCTCTATCATGGAGTTCAATGTTAATCAATTCATATTAATACCCATCAAAGGCATGTTATCACATTATAATGTCATGAGCATTCATATAAACATTAGAATTCATCACTGAGAAAGAATAGTGTGAAGAAAGCTTGGGTGGACCTATATAAATCAAACATCAATCATAATCAATTCATACAAGATCAAACAACAATGACAATGATTCACTAAAAGCATGTTATGCTCTGATACCACCCAATGTGGCACCCTTAATCCAGTAAATAATATGAAAGATATTATTAATTAGATATTAAAAGTAAGAATAAATTTTTCACGATTTAAACAATTGTCAAAAGAAGAACACCATAATTAAAAACTTCAATAATTAATCCCATACCTTTTTAAAGACTTATCTTATATATGAAGATATGAAAAGGTATGTAATTTAAACAAATGTCTACTTAGGACAATCAGTTACGTGGTCGTTATACAAGTGTTTGTGAAACATATAAGTTAATCCAAGATCAAGAGTGGATATGAGAAATAATCTAAGAAAATACAATAAGGTGATTGTCAAGACTTGATAAAAGCATGTACAATCAATCATACAAATGTTCCATGCAGCAAGGAAGTGCAAAACATAACCCAAAAAGGCATAAAAGTATGTAAAATCCAACACTAGAGAAATCCACTGGCAATGGGAATTTCCCACTGGCTATGGAACTCACTACCCAATGCCTAAAATTTCAAAATTTCATATACAGAGAAATCCACTTGTGGTGGGGAAATCCACTGCCAGTGGGAAAAACTCACTGGCCGTGGAACTTGTTGTTTCCATAACCTAAATTGCGTAATATCATAAACAGTGTGATCCACTGGCTGTGGGAATTTCCCAATGGCCGTGGATCACACCCTGATCCTTAAAAATCCATTTTCAAGTCATGTTATGCCTTGGGACCTTAGATTAAGCAATGCCTAGACCTCTTTATGCATAAAACCATCAAGAATCAATCCTATTAAGGCACAAGACACAGAGGGACATAATGTCAATCCACAAAGCCCTTATTGTACTAACCCCAAGCATCATTTAAATCATCAAATCTACTTCTAAATCATACACAAAAATTATGATCATAATCTCACACCATAATAATTTATCCATCCATGGATTTTCATTAACATAAGCATCACACCATCATAATGGCTATAAAATTCATTGTCAAGCATCATCATATATTTCTTGGTGATACAAAATGATCATGAGCTTATTTCAAATGATCCTAATGTATCAATTACCATTTTAGGATGTCAAGCCATCAATATCTAATCATCATCATACTTATAAGGCATTAACTATAGTATGACTATACAAAACAATGTCATATACAACATTTCCAAAAAGGAATGTACAAATGCTATTAGTCCCAAAACATGCCGGCCAAGGAATCTATACTAATTATTCCTTCACACCATACCTTATTTCTTAAAGATCTCTACTCCATGGTCATTCCCTACAACACAAGAGCTAAAAAGTAGACAACATGAAAAGTGAGCATACTTTCTTAATGATGAACAATCAATCAAATTGTGATAACATAATTATATGAATGTAAATTAATATATCCTCATATCAAGGGAGTTTAATTAAATAGTATGTCATATATCTTATCAACTTCCATTGAGCATACATATTCATACATAATAAGTCCATTAACAAGGACATTCCTAAGTAGAATCAAGTCGCCAAATCATGATATTACCACACCTATTGTCACAATCCATAACCAACATAAAAAGGTCACACCAATAATAATACACAATTAGTTAGTGACCAAAAGTGGGTTTTATATCTTAATTAACACTCTTAATAGGGTATCACTTTTCGTAATCTTTTCCACTTACATGCCATGTCCTATGGCTAATGCATATGCAGCGGATCCGATTTGAAACATTTACTCAAAGCTCATAGCATACGATTCATCAAATATTCACAACCACGCATAATTGTTTAAGCATTTGTCCCCTGTAAGGGTGCTTTCCATAAGATCCCACAAGACCTCTATTATCTCAATACATTAAGTGATCACAACCACTTATAATCAATCAAATATATGTCCCCTACACAAGGGTCCTTTTTTTCAGGATCCCACGAGACCTTTATTGTTTCAATTTGTCATGTGATCACAATGACTTATAGTCATTCGAATACTAGTCCCCCATGCAAGGGTCCTTTTTCTCAAGATCCTACAAGACTTTTATTATTTCAATTTGTCATTTGATCACAACCACATATAAAAATGCTTTGTCATGCATGTTATAAATGCAATGATGCATATGCTAGCCTCAGCTTCATAAGGATTCCTCACCCTCTCACTTAAGGGTATAATTTACACTTAACATTATAGTTAGTGACACACAATCATATATAACATTCTCCAAGGCATACCACTCATAGTGTTCAAGATTATACTAGCCAAGGATTCATATCAATGTCAATCCATACATGGAAATCAAAAAGAATGTCAATAAATATACTCCAAATTCATATCCTCATAAAATGTGCCAAACCAACATCCAATCTTCAATATGAGTCGATCTTAATTTATATCACACATAAGAGGTAGTATATCCACTCAAGGAAAAACATGCAAATATGCATCAATATATACATTATCAACATACAAATGATCATGCATTTAGAAAATATACTCCTCTCCTACCTCAAGAGAAGTATTCCTCCAGGTTAGATGATCCTGCCTTACAAGAATTATCAAACCCTACATTAAATACATATAGGATCACATCAATCATTCATTTCAAATATCATTCTCAATTCTTGTTATACAAATAAATATATATACATGATTCTCATCATGTTGTAATTGTTGATAAGCTTCATTTCCTTATTTTATTAGGTCTCGAGAATTCCTTCCCATTAACTAAAGTCCATTTTTTTTTAAAGGGATACATTACAACACCTAAGTTACCAACACACTTCAAACTTCTTACCCAACACCCTTAGTGGTTTTTCAATGTCCCTAACACCTTATGTCAATCTCATTCATACCATTACTCCTAAAATACACTATCATCAATTTTGACACTTATAACACTAATATTCTTCTTTGGCCTTTTAATTTTTCAACACTAACATTCACTATTACTCATTCAAAAATGTATTTCGACATACAAAACTAATCCCATGGCAATCAAATTTCTTATTTCAAAAGCTTTTCCAAAAGCCCCAATTCTACAAATCTTAGGGTTTTCACTTAACCCACCAATCTTTAATTTCAATAATTCAGATAACCCATTTCAAGCATCCTCAAGCTATCAATATTACATTCAATCATCAACACAACTTCAACAAATTCCCAATGGTCATCTAGCCTAGGGTTGGGTTCCATACTTATTTATCCATCAAAACAACTTTTAATCCTTCATTATAATACTTCAAGAACCTTAAAACTACCAAGAAAAATCATTAATTGTCATGAACACATACCTCTAATTCCAAGGCTATGAGAAAAACCAAAATAGGGGGAAGAAAAGAGATGATGAGCCAAGCTTGGTCCCAAAGTCCAATATGAGCTTCACAAATCCAAGTTTTGGTATTGATTTTGCAAGAAAAATAGTGGTGGAGGGGTATGGACGGTTTTTGCTTGGTGGAAGAAGGAAGAAGAAGAAAAGAATTAAGAAGAGAGGTCAGGGAGAAGGAGCCAAAAAAATGAGGGGAAAAGGAGAGAGAAAAGTGAAAATTTTTCCTATTGTCCATTGGTCTATGCACACACCTTTTTGCTTTTGCCTTTTGGTTAACAAAACCTATTTTTCCATTGGACAAAAGAGATTGGAGAAAGTAGAAGAAGAGTCCATGACAATTTGAGAGAGAAAAAGGTATGGAATTTCCATTTTTCTTAATTTTAATTCATTCATAATTTTGTCCTTTATCAACATACTCGTGTCCGAATAAATATCTCCTCAACACCAAAAGTTATTTTGAACATACCATTGTAACCATAATAAGTCCCTCATTATTGTAGACCCATTAAATATCCAATTTGACTTAGTGGGTCCCACACCATCCGTTAAATTGTCCACTTTCAGTAGATCTTAATTTACTGATGAATCACAATTACTACATAATTAATTTTCCTATGAATTTGAGGCACCAAATAATTAATTAATATCATACTAATAATTTATTTTTCTAAAAATTTTGGATGTTACAATGTGTGATGACATATTTCATTATATATGTTGATGTGATAACACCCTATAAGTTTTGATGATGATTAAGATTTGTAAAATCAAGCAACCTGTAAGACTTTGTTCTTAATCGTCAGACAAGTGAAGGTTAAAAACAACAAGTCAGAAAGTAAACATAAACAGATATTTTAAATTATTTTATACTAGTAAGTAGGAATAGAAAAGATGTTTGAGTTAGATTTCTATAATTACGTAAGTTGCAATTTTCTTAGTAAAAGTATTAAAGTTTATAACGTTTTAACCAAACAGGCAATTTTACAAGAAAAGAGCTTTTGGGTAAACATTACCGTTGAATTTTTTAGAAGTGTTTTAAAAATAAGTAATTTTTCACAAGTATTTTAAAGTATAAATGAGTTTAAAAATCTTGATCTCTAGAACCAAGGAATAAATGTTCATTATATCAATCCAAGGGTAAAATGGTAAACTTCTGACATCTTTGGATCTCCAACCACAACTTCGAGTAGTTTACGCTCATAATGAGGATTGGGGACTTGAGAATGAGTATATGTAACATCCCAATTTTTAATAAAGATAATCGCGCAAAATAAAAAGCCATTTAAAATGTCAAGTAAGATCTGTCCACTAATTACATTTAACAAAATTAACAAAAAAAAATGAAGTGATTAGCGTTAGTGGGTACTGATGGGATTGGGTGACGTGAGCAGACTGCTCCTCACGTTTTCCCACCCCACCATTCCTTCCTTCATGCATGCGTTATAAGTGGACGATGATTTCCGCTGCCATTCGTTCTGGAGAGAGCTCCCTACGAATTCCTTCTTCTTCTCTTCTCCTTCTCTGCCCTCTATTTCATCCCCTGTTTCCGAAGACGAGTAACAGTGTTGCAGAGGAGTCAGAGTTTCCTCACACGAGTAGAAGAAGAGTGTCGAAGCAGAAATAACCCCGCACCATTCGTGACTAGCATTCAAGTAAAGGCTAAGCGAGCGGAAACACTGAGTGAAGCAGCGAGGAAAGGAACCAACTTCCAAACGGAAAAGCCTCTCGGAGTCTCGTAGTTGGTAGGGGAAGTATCTTACATGTTAAATGCATGGATTATATTTGGGTTTCGAGTAGTGAAACGATAGCCCTGCATCCTATTGTATGATAATGCTTGCATGTGAAGTAACCGAGTGTGAGACAAGTAAGAATGAGTGTTGCATGTTAGTATTGTCCTTGATGATTGCATGATATGTTGAGATTATTGGGAATGCGTTGTTGAATCTGTTCATATTCTTATGATGCATGCGTTGATTGAGTTATAACACTGTGGTATATTGATTGCATGTTAACTAGGGTTAATGAAAACGCCCATAGGAGCTTAATATTAAATGATACGACTGCATTAGATTGATATGCTGCTATAATGATAACTGTATGGAAGTTGTGTGTGCTAAATTAACATGCGGAGTCCTGAGAATGTGTGTTACCGACTGCATGTGAAATCTGTGTGATTGAATAAGAGGATGGGTGCAAAAGAATTTAATGCTGTGTGTTGAACCCGCGTGTGGCGCATGGGATGCGTTGTGCTAAGAGCACGTAGTGTGGGACACTACCATCGGTCATAAAGCGTGGGACGCTATGAAATCCTTGAGTGGGACTCAAGGTAGCTCTGAGTGGAACTCGGGCTGCCTATGAACACCTCCGTTGACGCTGAGAGCGTTGGTGTCACCTGTGGGTAAAACGGTTGGGTACCTGTAAAATGGCCAAGCAGCTGGGAGCTGAAACAATAGTTGAGAACTATGTACAAAAGGCTGAGAGCCTACGTTGCAACGTCAGGACCGATTACACACGAACGCGGATCCGAGTGAATGAATTGTGTATATTAACTGTTGATATTGCTGGAATTGATTATGTATGAGATGATGAATATATATATGTATATGTATATCCGTGTGCTTGTGCTATTGATGCTAAGTGAAACCTGCTTTATGAATGCATGTTATATCATTGGAGAGTTATATATATATATATATAGCCGAGTGAGAATCAGGGATCCTGACTGTTAATTATTCCAGAGATTCATTCTGATTTATGGACCTTAGTATCACGCCACTGATTGCTGTATGTTAATATTATTGAGTTGGTGTGTTTAAGGGATCGAGTGATAATTGTGGAAATCTTGATCGGTAAGGATCTTGTGCGTGCGTTCTGGTTAATTAGTTAAACTCTGACCTTAATTATTGCTACGTGTGACTGTGTATATATATATATATAGTTATATAAATGTGAAACGACCTGAGTAAGTATCTATCATTTAAAATTTAAGATGCTCACCCCTGCTGTGGCAATTCCTTTCAGTGAACATCTCTCGTAATGAGGATTGGAAGAGGAGCGGAAATACCGGGTGAAGTGTTGAAGCACTATGGAAGTTTTTTATGATTGTGCATATGCTGTATATAGTGTTTTTTTTGGGTTAAGCCTTGGTCGGCTCGTGTTTTGCTAGTAGTCTCTTATAAGGAGTTGTTTCCCTTAGAATGGGGACATGACAATGTGGTCGTAGATCTGTGATATGCACTCCTATGTATATGTATATGCCTATGTGATGCCATGCTGTATGTCTGTTTTATGCCGTGAAATGCTTGGGTAACCTTTATATATACGTGATCACATTCCCGAAGGTGTAAGATATGATATAATTTAACGTGAAGTAAGCCAATTTAGAGTCTAGAGGGTGAGTTGTGACGCTGTCACCGAGTGGGGAAGGTTCGGACGTTTTTGAGTGAGTGAAATCAGATAGCTCCGAGTGAGAGTTGACATAGAAGACTACCCCTAACATCGATTTATTAGGGTCAAGGTTGAGAGTCTAATAGGCGTTCCGAGTGGTCATTACTAGGGTTTCCCCGAGCGTAGGATAATCAACGAACCCTGAGTGAGAATTTGCCGAGTGATGATTCTTCCGACTAGAGAGTGACCTTTTAGAATCTTAGGGACCTCCGCTGTAGTAAGCTGTTAGTGACAAAAGGATCCGAGTGAGCCTTAGCCGAGTAGAATGTTTAGAGTCGGAAGGATATAGTCACCGAGTGAAAATTTAGTAAAAATACCCCGAGTGACAAAAGGACGTAAAGATTACTTTGAGTGAGGAGCTCCATAGAACCTGAATAAGTGTTAGTGGGGGCCATGTCAGTATTATTCGTGCATGTCTTCTGATTGATGAAATTGTAGAATGAGTTACTTTTCCGAATGGGACTAGTAGGCGTAAGGGCCAAGTCTGAGTGAATCAGGTGATGAAACCCGAGTGCGGAGATACCGAGTGAAATGAGCGATTATCGAGTGAAGCTTTCGCTTGAGCGCGTGTGCGTTGCTATGTAACCACCGATGCAATTTCCCTTCTTTCGCTGTTAGTTGCTTGTAATTCTTCTGTACTCTCGTTTTCTCCTTCTCTCATCCCTTCCAGTGGCATTCTAGTTTAATTGTGAAAAAAAAAAGAAAAATTTTCCTCTGTTTTTCCCGTCTATGATTTGTTCAAATTAGGGTGTTACATTTTGGTATCAGAGCAGACCGAAAGGTCCAAGGCCAAGGTATGCTTACCGAGTGTAAGCGGTTGTATGCTTCTGACCGAGTGGTCATCCTGATTGTAATGTTAGTTGAACCTGATTGATGTTGACTTGTAGATAGGGGGGTTGCTCCCTCCTGGGCCGATTGATCGTATAACATATGAGGATGGAATGATGAGTTAAGATACTAAAACATTAGGCTGAAACCCGATTGGTAATGAGTGGCTCAGTGTACTTATCCTTGGATGTTAATTTCAGGATAAGGGATGGCAAATCGTCAAAGCATGGAGGCTATAGCCACAGTATTCCAACGCTTTGCGGATGTGTTTGAAAGGCAGGGCCAGCCTCGAGTTGAGGAGGGCCAAGTACTAGACCGCTTCCTGAAGAGGAAGCCGAGTGAATTTCCTGGAGGGAGGAATCCTGAGGTAGCGTTTAAGTGGACTCAGGAGCTGGAAAGGATTTTTGGGGGTCTTCGTTGTACCGAGGCCCAGAAGGTGGAGTGTGCAGTGTACATGCTACGAGATGAGGCGGAAAATTGGTGGAAGATAGCTAGAAACCGATTCCCTGATGATGATGCTCAGTTGACATGGGACAATTTCAAAACATGCTTCTTGGAGAAGTACTTTCCTGATACAGTAAGGAGTCGGAAGGAGTTAGAGTTTATGGAGTTGAAACAAGGCCCCATGACTGTGGAGAAGTATGCGACCAGATTCGAGGAGTTGTGCCTATTCTACCCACCTTTCCAACAGCCTGGGACGGAAAGTTCCAAGTGCCTCAAGTTTAAGAATGGGCTAAGATCCGATATTAAGAGGGCTTGTAGATACCAAGAGATACGGAGTTTTCCCGCATTAGTAAACAAGTGTAGGATATTTGAGGAAGATGACAAGGCCCATTCGGGCCAGAGCAGCAGAGCTAACTATTCTTTGAGGCCCCAGCAATCCCGCTTCAAGAGGGCAGGCAACGTTGGTAGGAACAAGTCTTTTTCTAGATATGGAAGGTAGAATCAGTCTGAAAGACGACCAGTAGTAGGAGACGGTAAATGTTTCAAGTGTGGAGGAAGCCACTATGCGCGAGATTGCAACAGTAGTAGTGAAATGGTGTGCTCCCATTGTAATAAAAGAGGACATATTCGCCCCAATTGCCCCCAACTCCGTCAAGCAAGCCCCAACGTACGTCCGGGAGGTTCCCAAGGGAGAAGCCGAGTGCATGATAACCAACAACCGGGTGGCGGAGGCAACAGAGCTAAGAGGAACACAATACTTGCTTCAAGCAACCATGCGGACCAACCAGCAGTGGGGAGAGTCTATGCCATCAACGCAGAGGGTATTACACAAGCAAATGACCTGGTACAATGTAAGTGCTCACTCGGTAGACATACACTTAATGTTGTTTTCGATTCGGGAGCCACCCATTCTTTTATAGCTGATGAGTGTGTAAAGCATTTAAAATTACCGACTGTATTTATGGATCGGACCTTGGAAGTAGTCAATCCGACTGGCCCTTCAGTGTTGACATCGTCAGTATGTAAGGATGTGACGTTTGTGTTGTGTGATCGGAGTTTTACTTTCGATTTGGTGTGCATACCTTTAAAGGACCTCGATATTGTGCTCGGAATAGATTGGCTATCAGCCAACGAGGTGTTAGTGGATTGCAGAAGCCGAAGGATAATCTTCCCGAGGCAGCATATTGAGGATGGCCCAGCACAAGGTATAACCCGACTGTTTATGATGCTTTGTCTAACCCAGGGTGAGAGTAAAACCCGAGTGAACGAAATCCCAACTGTTTGTGAATTTCCAGAGGTATTTCCTGATGACGTGCCGAGTGTCCCTCCCAATAGAGAAGTCGAATTCTCTATAGACCTGGTCCCTGGAGCCGAGCCAGTCTCCAGTGCACCCTATAGGATGTCCCCGACTGAACTGGCTGAGCTGAAGAAGCAAGTGGACGAATTACTCGGAAAACAATTCATTAGGCCGAGTGTATCGCCTTGGGGCGCACTTGTACTGCTCGTTAAAAAGAAGGATGGCAGCATGAGGCTTTGTATAGACTACCGACAGCTAAATAAACTCACGATTAAGAATCGGTACCCGCTGCCCAGAATTGATGACCTCATTGACCAACTACGTGGAGCCTCAATTTTCTCAAAAATCGACCTGCGATCGGGATACCACCAAATCCGAGTGAAGGAGTCAGACATTCCAAAGACTGCCTTCAGGACTCGGTATGGTCACTACGAGTATGTAGTGATGCCGTTCGGTGTGACAAACGCCCCTGCTGTCTTCATGAATTACATGAACAGCATATTCCACTCCTACTTAGATCGGTTCGTAGTTCTTTTCATTGACGACATTCTAATCTATTCTAAGAATTCCGAGGAGCATGAAGGACATCTCCGTGCGGTACTTCAAGTGTTGAAGGAGAAGCAGTTATTTGCAAAGCTTTCGAAATGCGACTTCTGGATGGATGAAATCCATTTCCTTGGACATGTGATTTCCGAGGAAGGTGTCTCGGTGGACCCTTCAAAGGTGGCAGCCGTAATGGCATGGGAGAGACCCAGGTTGGTCTCAGAGATAAGGAGCTTTATGGGCTTGGCCGGATATTACAGGAGGTTCATTGAAGGTTTTTCTAAGTTGGCTTCACCATTAACTAAATTGACTCGGAAAAACATTCCCTTCGTATGGAGTCTTGAGTGCGAGAGCAGCTTTCGAGAGCTGAAGAACAAGTTAACAACTGCACCAGTGTTGGCATTACCTGACTTGCAATAGAGTTTCGTGGTTTACTGCGATGCATCAGGACTCGGATTAGGATGTGTACTCATGCAGAGAGACCGAGTGATAGCGTATGCCTCTCGGCAACTGAGACCTCACGAGCAGCATTACCCTACCCATGACTTGGAGCTGGCAGCAGTGGTTTTCGCATTGAAAATCTGGAGACATTACTTATACAGGTCCAGATTTAAAGTATACAGTGATCACAAGAGCCTCAAATACCTATTCGACCAAAAGGAGCTGAATATGAGGCAAAGGAGATGGATGGAATTTCTAAAGGACTACGATTTCGAGTTAAAGTACCATCCGGGTAAGGCAAACGTTGTTGCCGACGCGTTGAGTCGGAAATCTCTCCATGCAGCGGTGATGATAGTGAAAGAAGTAGAGTTATTAGAACAGTTTAGAGACATGAACTTACACGTTGTCACCCTCTCTTCTCGGAAGATGATGATCGGCACACTGAAGATTTCCAACGAATTCCTAAGATCCGTATACGAGCAGCAGCAGTCAGACTCCTACTTGGCTGAGATGAAGGAAACTCAGGCTAGAGGAAAGAACTTTTCCTTAGCCGAGGGATCAGATGGGATTTTCCGAGTGAAAAATAGGATATACATCCCGAGTGGGGGAGAGTTAAGGAGAATGGTGCTAGATGAAGCCCACAAAAGCCTACTCAGTATCCACCCGGGTACCACGAAGATGTACCACGACCTGAGGAAACAGTTCTGGTGGCCCGGACTAAAGAGGGATGTGGCGGAATACGTGGCTCGGTGTATTACTTGTCAGAAATCAAAGGTGGAGCACCAAAAGCCGTACGGTGCAATGCAACCCCTGGAGATTCCCGTGTGGAAATGGGACTCAATTGCCATGGATTTTGTCATGGGATTACCAAGGAACCGAGCGGGACATGACGCCATTTGGGTCATTATTGACCGACTGACGAAGAGTGCACACTTCCTACCTATAAACATGAAGTACTCGTTGCATAAGTTGGCTCAGATTTACATTCAAGAGATTGTCTGACTACATGGTATACCCTCTTCTATCGTGTCAGATAGGGATCCTAGGTTCACATCTCGGCTTTGGAACAACCTACACCAGGAAATGGGCACGAAGCTTTGGCTTAGTTCTGCCTACCACCCCCAATCGGATGGACAATCCGAGCGGACGATTCAAAGTTTAGAAGATTTACTAAGAGCATGTGTGTTAGAGCACGGTAGAGATTGGGAGCAGTATCTCCCCTTGATTGAGTTTACATACAATAACAGCCATCATAGCAGCATTGGCATGGCACCCTACGAGGCACTGTATGGACGGAGATGCCGAACCCCACTTTTCTGGTCAGAAACGGGAGAAAGTCTGCTATTGTGACCAGACATTGTGAAGCAAACCACAGAACAGATCCGAGTAATACAGGAAAGGATGAAAGCATCTCAAGACAGGCAAAAGAGCTACTATCACAAACGCATCAAACCATTGGAATTTTCAATCGGAGACAGAGTGTTTTTAAGGACTTCTCCGAGTAAGGGAGTCGGACGAGCCTTGAAAGGTGGAAAGTTAAGCCCTCGATACATTGGACCCTATGAAGTGTTGGAACGAGTCGGCACCATGGCCTACCGAATAGCGCTACCAACCCACTTATCCCGATTACACCATGTGTTTCACGTGTCTCAACTAAGGAAGTATCTACATGATCCTAGCCACACAATACCGGATGACGAAGTAGAAATCAAAGAAGACCTGACCACTGTGACTACACCGATCGGAATTGTGGACCGATCGATAAAGCGCTTGAGGAACAAAAACGTAGGGCTGGTTAAAGTAGAGTGGCAGCAAGGCAAGACTACCTCTTGCACCTAGGAACGCGAGGACGCCATGAGACAACAATACCCCGAGTTATTTACTTAGGTGAGTAACCGACTGAATTTCGGGGATGAAATTCTTTTCGAGTGGGGGAGAACTGTAACATCCCAATTTTTAATAAAGATAATCGCACAAAATAAAAAGCCATTTAAAATGTCAAGTAAGATCTGTCCACTAATTACATTTAACAAAATTAACAAAAAAAATGAAGTGATTAGCGTTAGTGGGTACTGATGGGATTGGGTGACGTGAGCAGACTGCTCCTCACGTTTTCCCACCCCACCATTCCTTCCTTCATGCATGCGTTATAAGTGGACGATGATTTCCCCTGCCATTCGTTCTGGAGAGAGCTCCCTACGAATTCCTTCTTCTTCTCTTCTCCTTCTCTGCCCTCTATTTCATCCCCTGTTTCCGAAGACGAGTAACAGTGTTGCAGAGGAGTCAGAGTTTCCTCACACGAGTAGAAGAAGAGTGTCAAAGCAGAAACAACCCCACACCATTCGTGACTAGCATTCAAGTAAAGGCTAAGTGAGCGGAAACACTAAGTGAAGCAGCGAGGAAAGGAACCAACATCCAAACGGAAAAGCCTCTCGGAGTCTCGTAGTTGGTAGGGGGAGTATCTTACATGTTAAATGCATGGATTATATTTGGGTTTCGAGTAGTGAAACGATAGCCCTGCATCCTATTGTATGATAATGCTTGCATGTGAAGTAACCGAGTGTGAGACAAGTAAGAATGAGTGTTGCATGTTAGTATTGTCCTTGATGATTGCATGATATGTTGAGATTATTGGGAATGCGTTGTTGAATCTGTTCATATTCTTATGATGCATGCGTTGATTGAGTTATAACACTGTGGTATATTGATTGCATGTTAACTAGAGTTAATGAAAACGCCCATAAGAGCTTGATATTAAATGATACGACTGCATTAGATTGATATGCTGCTATAATGATAACTGTATGGAAGTTGTGTGTGCTAAATTAACATGCGGAGTCCTGAGAATGTGTGTTACCGACTGCATGTGAAATCTGTGTGATTGAATAAGAGGATGGGTGCAAAAGAATTTAATGCTGTGTGTTGAACCCGCGTGTGGCGCATGGGATGCGTTGTGCTAAGAGTACGTAGTGTGGGACACTACCATCGGTCATAAAGCGTGGGACGCTATGAAATCCTTGAGTGGGACTCAAGGTAGCTCTGAGTGGAACTCGGGCTGCCTGTGAACACCTCCGTTGACGTTGAGAGCGTTGGTGTCACTTGTGGGCAAAACGGTTGGGTACCTGTAAAATGGCCAAGCAGCTGGGAGCTGAAATGATAGTTGAGAACTATATACAAAAGGCTGAGAGCCTACGTTGCAACGTCAGGACCGATTACACACGAACGCAGATCCGAGTGAATGAATTGTGTATGTTAACTGTTGATATTGCTGGAATTGATTATGTATGAGATGATGAATATATATATGTATATGTATATCCGTGTACTTGTGCTATTGATGCTAAGTGAAACCTGCCTTATGAATGCATGTTATATCATTGGAGAGTTATATATATATATATAGCCGAGTGAGAATCAGGGATCCTGACTGTTAATTATTCCAGAGATTCATTCTGATTTATGGACCTTAGTATCGCGCCACTGATTGCTGTATGTTAATATTATTGAGTTGGTGTGTTTAAGGGACCGAGTGACAATTGTGGAAATCTTGATCGGTAAGGATCTTGTGCGTGTGTTCTGGTTAATCAGTTAAACTCTGACCTTAATTATTGCTACGTGTGACTGTGTATATATATATATATATAGTTATATAAATGTGCAACGACCTAAGTAAGTATCTATCATTTAAAATTTAAGATGCTCACCCCTGCTGTGGCAATTCCTTTCAGTGAACATCTCTCGTAATGAGGATTGGAAGAGGAGCGGAAATGCCGGGTGAAGTGTTGAAGCACTATAGAAGTTTTTTATGATTGTGCATATGCTGTATATAGTGTTTTTTTTGGGTTAAGCCTTGGCCGGCTCGTGTTTTGCTAGTAGTCTCTTATAAGGAGTTGTTTCCCTTAGAATGGGGACATGACAATGTGGTCGTAGATCTGTGATATGCACTCCTATGTATATGTATATGCCTATGTGAAACCATGTTGTATGTCTATTTTATGTCGTGAAATGCTTGGGTAACCTTTATATATACGTGATCACATTCCCGAAGGTGTAAGATATGATATAATTTAACGTGAAGTAAGCCAATTTAGAGTCTAGAGGGTGAGTTGTGACGCTGTCACCGAGTGGGGAAGGTTTGGACGTTTTTGAGTGAGTGAAATCAGATAGCTCCGAGTGAGAGTTGACATAGAAGACTACCCCTAACATCGAGTTATTAGGGTCAAGGTTGAGAGTCTAATAGGCGTTCCGAGTGGTCATTACTAGGGTTTCCCCGAGCGTAGGATAATCAACGAACCCTAAGTGAGAATTTGCCGAGTGATGATTCTTCCGACTAGAGAGTGACCTTTTAGAATCTTGGGGACCTCCGCTGTAGTAAGTTGTTAGTGACAAAAGGATCCGAGCGAGCCTTAGCCGAGTAGAATGTTTAGAGTCGGAAGGATATAGTCACCGAGTGAAAATTTAGTAAAAATACCCCGAGTGACAAAAGGACGTAAAGATTACTTTGAGTGAGGAGCTCCATAGAACCTGAATAAGTGTTAGTGGGGGCCATGTCAGTATTATTCGTGCATGTCTTCTGATTGATGAAATTGTAGAATGAGTTACTTTTCCGAATGGGACTAGTAGGCGTAAGGGCCAAGTCTGAGTGAATCAGGTGATGAAACCCGAGTGCGGAGATACCGAGTGAAATGAGCGATTACCGAGTGAATCTTTCGCTTGAGCGCGTGTGCGTTGCTATGTAACCACCGATGCAATTTCCCTTCTTTTGCTGTTAGTTCCTTGTAATTCTTCTGTACTCTCGTTTTCTCCTTCTCTCATCCCTTCCAGTGGCATTCTAGTTTAATTGTGAAAAAAAGAAAATTCCTCTGTTTTTCCTGTCTATGATTTGTTCAAATTAGGGTGTTACAGTATACATGTATATAAGTACACATTTCAAAGATTCAATCAAGGATTATCGTAATCATATAAATTATTTTGAGAAAGGGTATCATTAACCAAGTTTTTGAAGAAGTACTAAGTAAGTATGTAAGTATTTGCATTTTATAACCATAAAGACAGTTATTAACAAGGTAAAAGTAAAGCGGAGAGTATAAGTTAGTATAAGGAAGATATGTAAGAAAACTTTTCTTAAGTAAAACATGAATATGGCATTAAGGACGAAAGACTTATTGAGGTAGGACCCTACCTGGTGACAATAATGGGGATTAGTAAAGGATGATGTATTAAGGATGTGCATTATACATGCATCCTTTACATTGGAAGACCGTGATTTAGGACTCAATACTAGAGTATGCAACGAGGGGTACGCTAGAGGACATGATAGTTTAGATCCCTAATTAGATCTCGGGGGTATAACTGGGTTGGGCACCTAGATAGCTTAGAGTCGCGTCTGGAGCCGGGCAATTTGTAGGCCAACCAAGTATACCTTGACTAGGACTAGTGCTACTAGGACCATGTAGATCCAAGTTCCTGTTCTCTTCAGAGTGTGATCACAACTTTGAATTTTTGGACCAATGTGTCTCTTACCTATATGGATTTTTGAGGACTTGGTGATGTAACATCCTGATTTTTTTTACCGATTAAGATTAAGCCATTAATTAAGGGTTAATTACAGAATTAAGATTAATGATTAATTAGACTAATTGCTGATTGATTAGAAATGATTGAATAAATAATGATAATAATAATAATGCCAGGTGAAAGGACGCATGTGCCCCTAATGGTATAAGATAACTTCAGCTCTCTCTTTCCCTCATTTTTTATTCACGCTGGACATCTTCCTGTGGGCATGCATCTGGTCCCTTCTTCCTACTGATTCTCTTCTTCTTCACCCTCATTTGCGTCGTCCGCTTGGAAAGAACAGAGAGAGAGTTGAGAGCTTTTTGAGAGGAACAGAGACGCGGTTCTGTTTTCACTCCCTGTCCTCTTCTTCTTCTCCGTCACCTTCTTTCCCCTTCTTCTTCTTCCACTTGGAGCTGTCAGTGTCCCAGTTGGAAGGCTGTGCTGGGAAGTGCCTTGGAGCTGTAGGGGAGACGAATCCGTTGGAGGAAGGGGCAACTCTGGTCCAGAATTGACGCGGAGTTCGAAGGTTGTTGGAGGAGGAGTAACAGAAGGGACGATCGGTCAGCATTGTAACTCGAAGAGTTTCTGAACCCCGACAGCAGGTAGGGGGTGCTTTGCATGTCAAATGCATGGTTTATGGACGGGTTCCGGGTGTTTTGCTTTAATGTGATGTGTTATATGTGAAATGTGTAGATCGATGTGTTGTGATTGAGTAATTGTGCATGCAACTCCCAGATTTATGATATCTGTGAACTGTTTTGTGTTGTGTGATTCCGTCCATGAGTGCATGTTAATGTTCTGAGAATACTGACTGAACGAATGTAAATATGAGTGTCACTATGATTGCCAAATGCATGAGATGTGAGTTGATACGTCGATTTCCATTTGGAATGTTGTGTTGAAATGCATGCTGATCTCATTAAAAATGTCGAGTGGATGTACTGTAGCGTTGTTATCCTAATTTGCTTGTTATGAGTTATTATGATAAAACGCGTGTGATGCTGTAATGGAACTATGGAATTCCGAGTGAATCTAAATGCTGTGTTGAATCGGTTGTGATCTATTAATGGCTGTGTCGCACTTGGTAAGCTTGGATGCTTGTTGTGAAATTACATGAGTTTGCATATATGAGAAGAGGGTGACCCGTGGAAGGTCAAGAGCCCTATGAGATGACTTCTGCCACAGATTCCTGGCTAGTTCCATGAGGACCCGTGGTAGCCGACAGAGCTAGAGTTAAGTCTCGAGACGTCACGAGGTGACCGGTACCACACGGAAAGGGCTAGTGGACGAGGAGCCAGGAAGGAATCTGTAGCTGACATCACTGTTTGAGTCGGATCCGCAGGCATATATATAAGAACATTATTATTGAGAATAACATGATTTGCATGGATTTGAATGATTTGAGTAAATTCCAACTGGATGATATCGTATGAGTGAATTCTGATTGAATGAATACGTATGTATTGATACTGTTGCCGAGTGCACTGTGATGTTATGATTGAGAATGTATGTTATTGTGCAATTCCGATCGAATGATGTTGTATGACTCTTATATTAAATAGCAGTGTATATTATCATGGATTGAGCCATGTGAATTGTATAATTGAGTAGTGAGGTATAATCCGAATCAATAACTGTCATTTAATATGTAAAAGCTCACCCCTACACCATTTTTCAGTATGTGCAGGTTGGACCCGAAAGTCATGATAAGGCCTCAAGTCCGAGTGAGGTGCACTCCGACTGTTAGGTGCTTATATTGTATTTATTATGTTTAGTCAGTGTAGCCTTGGCCGGCTCTCATGTAATATGATAATTTAATATCTTTGTTTATGAGCAATGCCTATCAGAGTTGTAGATAAGTACACATATACATATATATATATATACTTTACATGGATATGGTGTTAATTGCATCGAATAATAAGTGTTGGTGAATGAATAATGTTAGGATGATGAGTATCCGAGTGTATGTTTACATATATATATGTGTGTGTGGTTATATTGGTAACATACACTGTATTGATTGTGAAGTATTATTGAATTATTTGAGAATTGTTGATGGGTGAAATAGTGTTAAGTTGATGATTCCGAGTGAGACTTTGGTGTTTGGGCTTCTTTTTCGAGTGGAGAAACTTAAAGGGATTCCGAGTGAAATCCCTTTAGATGAACCTACACTATGTGGGAGTCGATGGGAGAATTTCCCGGTTATGTTAGGCGTAAGTAATACTGAGTGAAAAATATGAGTATAACCCCGAGTGGGGAAAGATCTAGGTATGCCCGAGTGGAGATGCTGAGTGAACCTTTTCCGAGGGAAGAGTTGTTATGATGGTTTAATTGAGATAAAATCTAAGTGTATGATCTATACATAATCCGAGTGAACGAGGATCCATATCCCAAGTGGTTAAGATTTGAATAAGTCCGAGTGGGACTTAACTTCCTGATTTTCCCCGAGTGAATATGATGATGTATACCGAGTGAATCTGGTTGGAATATTCTGAGTGATGTATGACTGTGGAGACCCCTTCTGAACAAAGGAAGGTCTATGTGTTTCCCGAGTGAGAGAAATGATGATACTCCGAGTGGATTGTATATGTGACCCTCGTGGATAAAAATAAATGACTAAGTATAATACGTTGGGGGTCGTTCCCGAATGAATGGAACCCCTTGATCCCGAGTGTTTGGATAGCCGAGTGTGGCTTCTCGCTTCAGCGAATGAAGGATTTGCTCTGGCGAGTGCAAATGGATGTGAAGGCTTCTGGTTGCTTCGCTTGAGCGATGGGGTGTTCGCCCGAGCGAGTTGGGTTGTCTCGCTCTAGCGTGTTGGATCTCGCTCGAGCGAGTGAGCGTTGTTCTGTGGGATTCGCTTAGGCATTGATGTGTCTTCCGCTGTTGCCTTGTGATATCTCGCTCAAGCGATGTTGGACCACACTTGAGCGAGGGTGTACTGTTTGGGCCGGCTTAAGCTGTTGTGTTCCCGCTGAATTACCGAATGTGTGCTTTGTTTTTTCCTTGCCTTCCATTCTATATGTCACCCGGTTATTTTATGGTCTATTTCGGTTTATTATTTTGGAAAAAATTTTCTTTGTCTCGGGTTTAATTTCATTTAATCTAGGATGTTCCAGGTGAGCTCCAATCGCTCTCATACAGAAGCGTTGTGCTCAGTATGATACTGAGGCAGGATGACTCTGATGAGTATGATGTTGTAAGGGCCCTTGTTCACATTCATGAAATACTTAATAATGAGACAATCATAATACACCTAACTCATGTATAGCATCCTAAATGACTAACCACATTATGATTATGGTTATGAACTGTGTGATGCTGAGAGTGTCTGTATTTGATTAATGTGATTGTATAACATAATCTTGCTATGATAACTGATTATTGTGTTGCATGAAAATAATTGATCTCTGTTTGATATACTGTAACTACTATCAAGTAGGTTAAATGTCAGTTGAATTGGTTAGAGATCCTTAGGATATGTGATAATGATTATGTGTTGGTTTACTAGGAGATCGTAGGGTCGTGCATCATAATAAATGACAGTTAATTGTTTTTGTATGCCCTATAAGGACACGTATTAGGTTTAGGTAAATAATGAGAGTCTAGATGATAAGTGGATTGTCATGATAGAATTATAACTAGGTGACAAAATAAATATAGAAGGATATGGGTGACTGTTGAGCATAATTATATGCTAGCTCGATTAGAAATGGATTTGGGTTATTATTATGGAATCGTAATTTGTTAAGAGACTATATATATATACATATATCAAAAACACTTGAAGTATAAGAATGGTATGAATTTGTGGTAGGTAAGATTCACCTAATGATTTGTCTGTGTGTGTGAAATCTGTTAGGCTTGATGGTGCACTTTTGTATGTTTTTCCAACAAGACTAGAGTGAGATAAAATCACCCCCTTGTTTTGTGGTTGTACCGTGTATATCCATATATTCACTCTAGGCTTACAAGGGACAGATCTAGAGAGGAAGGAAGATCAGTGTCATAGTTGCGTAGTGGAAGCGGTCGGACTCCCAACTCTACGAAGTAGCGACTAAGTTAACTTGTGTTTAAATTTTATGGGTATCTGCGTGCCCTATCACTCAGAGCGTATTGAGACTACATGTAATGTATAAAGTGTTTTTCTTGAAGTTCTTGATCCACCATGGTTTCTTGTACAAAAAAAATAGTTCTTAATTTTACAAAAAAAAAATTAAGTAACACCTTAGTTAATTGGGACATCCGGATTAAGGACGTTGTCCTAGTTAACCGAGGGCGTTATGACCACATAATATCCTAATATTTCAACATACATATGTACATTTAGTTCACCAATTCTCCACAACTAAATAGCATCCAAACATTGCAACCTATATATATATATATATATATATATTCATTGCATTTCTTCAAAGTAGCGAAACACATCTTCTTTGAGGATTCAATTTCTGTTCCGATATTCAAATTGCAAAACTCTTCAATCAATTCAAGTTCTTTGACCATCATGGCCGACACATACAAGGATTTCCTTCTAAGAGAATCCGCAACCACATTAGCCTTCGTTGGATGATACTTCAACTCAAAATCATAGTCCTTCCAGACCTTCATCCATCTCCTTTGACGCATATTTAATTCCTTCTGATCAAAGAGGTATTTCAAGCTTTTGTGATTACTAAAGACCACAAACCTCGAGACATAAAGATAATCATACCAAAGCTTCAAGGCAAACACAACTGCCGCCAACTATAAATCATGAGTGAGATAATTAACTTCATGAGGTCTCAACTGACGTGAAGTATAAGCAATGCACATTCCTTCTACATTAAAACACATCCAAGACCATGCTTGGAAGCATCACAATACACCACAAAGTCTTCTTATCATTATTCTCAATCAATTAATTCCCATCATCATGGTATCGCTATACGTCACTAGCCAAGATTAATAATACTTCTTACAATCTATTCATCATAATATTTATCAATTTATAAGAAAATTCAGCATATATCATTCATAATCCCAATCACAAACATCATTGACTAGATTCCAATTTAATGTCATGCAATAACATATGCCAATTGTGATACAAAAAGATCACAAGTATATCCCAATTATCCTAATATATCAATAATGTCTTAAGAATCAAACCATCATCACAATCATAAATCATTAAATAATAGTATGTCTATACAAACCAAATGCCATATACAATTGATTCCAAAAAAAATATGCCATAGTCAATTTAATTCAAAACATGTCGACCAAGGTATCTAAGCATCTCCTTCTTCACACTATACCTCATCCTTTCAGAAAACATCAACTCCATAACCATGCCCTACAAGACAAGAGCTAAAAAAATAGACATAATATGGAGAGTGAGCATACTTTCTCAATGATGAACAATTAAATAAAATGTGATAATATAATTATGTAAGTGCAACTAAAAATATTTTTTCCATCAAGGATTTCAACTCAATAATAAAAGACATAATCTATATTAATCACCAAGCATATACATGAACAATTCCATTAGTCATATATCATCATGGGATCAATTTATTGATTCACCTCTTTATCACACCATACACACATGTCATATAATCATATATATATATTCAAAGGGAAGATACTAACAACTATAACACAATTAGTTAGTACGTATAGATTCCAATTTCATCTCTTAATTTTATCAGCCATAGATTTCAATCCCTCTTAGGTACATCAAGGTCATATGCCATGTCTCTATGGCTAACGCGCATGTTACGCCACCAAAATAATGAATATGCAATGGATTCCATTCAACAAAATATTTATAACACATGTGTACATAATTTATCAAGTGCCTACAAGCACAACATGCTTTTACTAGTACTAAACCGCCAACGCCCATATTCGTAACACTTATCACTCTCACAAAAGTGAATGCGGTGATAAACAATAAATAATTCACATGTCTCAAATGTGTTACGGGTTCAACGTTAATTCCATATATCAAGTAATCATAACCATGCGTAGTTGCTTAAATATTTATCCCCCCGCAGGGGTTCTTTTCATAAGATTTCGCAAGATCCCAATATATTACAATATGATATGTCATACATGCCATGAGATGTAAGAATGCATATGCTAGCCTTAACTTTACAAGAATTTCATACCCTTTTATAGTCAAATGCATGCAACTAATTATACTATCCTTCAAGGCATAGAATTTATCACAAAATTCTCTAAGGCATCATTCACATTATCCATAATATAATAGCCAAGGAGTCATGTCAATATCAATCCACACTTCAAAATCAAGAGGGCATATCAAACAAGTATATTCCAAATGTATATCATCATCAAATTTTTCCAATCCAACATCCAACCATAAACAAGAATCAATCTCATTCAATTTTACACATAAAAGGTAGTATATCCATTTAAGGCAAACATGCAAGTATTCACAAACATATATATTATCAACAAACATTATGCATGCATTTAGAGAATACACTCCTCCCCCACCTCAAGAGAAGTACTTCGTAGAGTTAGATGGTCCCGCCTCGTTTGAATGGCCAAGTCCTACATTAAGTAAATGTAGCACTATATCAAACACCAAGCTAAAATTTCTTTGATGTTAACAATTATACCCATCACATATATAGCATCATACTAACTCATAAAAATTTTATCTTTGAGATTTTAGAAGTTTTGTTCACTTTTTCAATGTTTTCCAACACTTTAAATATCTAAAGCGTTGTCAACGATTTGTCAAGTGTTCAATAATTATTCATTAAGCTTTACAAAGCTTTTAAGAAATTTTTCACAATGTTATAATCATTTATAATACTTTTCTCCTTGAAGGTAACAAGTTCTTCATCACTAACAATTTAGCAAACTTGATCTTCATCCATTAAAACACATAACTCTTTTGATAATGGTTCTAAATGCTAAATTAAATCATTATAAATCTTTAGAAACATTTATTATTCACTTAACACATGATTCATACACAATACCACATAAAATACTAAGTCTTTTCCTCCTAAATATTTACCTAAATCCCACTAACACTAATTAAATTTCATAAATATTGGTTCACTACTAACAATAATTTTTACACTTGTTTTAGCTTGTCCATGTTAATCAAGTGGCCTCAATACTCAAGAGGGGGGGTGAATTGAGTTTTAAAACTTTTCTTGGAATGCCTTTGAAATTTGTTCCTTTTTCACAAGTTAAGAATTGATGCAAGTGATAGTGAGTATAATGCAAGAAACAATGCAAGATAAAGGGTAAATGTTATTAAGACAATTTATCAAACGCTTGGTATGCAGTACTTCAAAACTAGTTATTCAAGCAAGTTTAAGAGTAACATCAACTCCATAACCATACCCTACAAGACAATAGCTAAAAAAATAGACATAATATGGAGAGTGAGCATACTTTCTCAATGATGAACAATTAAATAAAATGTGATAATATAATTATGTAAGTGCAACTAAAAATATTTTTTCCATTAAGGATTTCAGCTCAATAATAAAAGACATAATCTATATTAATAACCAAGCATATACATGAACAATTCCATTAGTCATATATCATCATGGGATCAATTTATTGATTCACCTCTTTATCACACCATACACACATGTCATATAATCATATATATATTCAAAGGGAAGATACTAACAACTATAACATAATTAGTTAGCACCCAATTTCATCTCTTAATTTTATCAACCATAGATTTCAATCCCTCTTAGGTACCTCAAGGTCATATGCCATGTCTCTATGGCTAACGCGCATGTTACGTCACCAAAATAATGAATATGCAATGGATTCCATTCAACAAAATATTTATAACACATATGTACATAATTTATCAAGTGCCTACAAGCACAACATGCTTTTACTGGTACTAAACCGCCAACGCCCATATTCGTAACACTTATCACTCTCACAAAAGCGAATGCGGTGATAAACAATAAATAATTCACATGTCTCAAATGTGTTACGGGTTCAACGTTAATTCCATATATCAAGTAATCATAACCATGCGTAGTTGCTTAAATATTTATCCCCCCGTAGGGGTTCTTTTCATAAGATTTTGCAAGATCCCAATATATTACAATATGATATGTCATACATGCCATGAGATGTAAGAATGCATATGATAGCCTTAACTTTACAAGAATTTCATACCCTCTTATAGTCAAAGGCATGCAACTAATTATACTATCCTCCAAGGCATAGAATTTATCACAAAATTCTCTAAGGCATCATTCACATTATCCACAATATAATAGCCAAGGAGTCATATCAATATCAATCCACACTTCAAAATCAAGAGGGCATATCAAACAAGTATATTCCAAATGTATATCATCATCAATTTTTCCAATCCAACATCCAACCATAAACTAGAATCAATCTCATTCAATTTTACACATAAAAGTTAGTATATCCATTCAAGGCAAACATGCAAGTATTCACAAACATATATATTATCAACAAACATTATGCATGCATTTAGAAAATACACTCCTCCCCCACCTCAAGAGAAGTACTCCGTAGAGTTAGATGGTCCCGCCTCGTTTGAATGGCCAAGTCCTACATTAAGTAAATGTAGCACTATATCAAACACCAAGCTAAAATTTCTTTGATGTTAACAATTATACCCATCACATATATAGCATCATACTAACTCATAAAAATTTTATCTTTGAGATTTTAGAAGTTTTGTTCACTTTTTCATTGTTTTCCAACACTTTAAATATCTAAAGCGTTGTCAACGATTTGTCAAGTGTTCAATAATTATTCATTAAGCTTTACAAAGCTTTTAAGAAATTTTTCACAATGTTATAATCATTTATAATACTTTTCTCCTTGAAGGTAACAAGTTCTTCATCACTAACAATTTAGCAAACTTGTTCTTCATCCATTAAAACACATAACTCTTTTGATAATGGTTCTAAATGCTAAATTAAATCATTATAAATCTTTAGAAACATTTATTATTCACTTAACACATGATTCATACACAATACCATATAAAACACTAAGTCTTTTCCTCCTAAATATTTACCTAAATCCTACTAACACTAATTAAATTTCATAAATGTTGGTTCACTACTAATAATAATTTCTACACTTGTTTTAGCTTGTCCATGTTAATCAAGTGGCCTCAATACTCAAGAGGGGGGTGAATTGAGTTTTAAAACTTTTCTTGGAATGCCTTTGAAATTTGTTCCTTTTTCACAAGTTAAGAGTAGATGCAAGAGATAGTGAGTATAATGCAAGAAACAATGCAAGATAAAGGGTAAATGTTATTAAGACAATTTATCAAACACTTGGTATGCAGTACTTCAAAACTAGTTATTCAAGCAAGTTTAAGAGTGAAAACATAATCAATATTAACAATCCAGCCAGATGCAATATGTAAATGCAAGAGGATAAGGGAGAAGAGCTTGCAAACCAATTTAACGAGTTCCACCAACCCGGTGTACGTCTCGCCTTCAAGCAACCCACTTGAAGGATTCCACTATTGAAGATTTGAGATTACAAGCTTTGAGCAATTGCAGCTTCCTAGTGTCCCACACTCAAGAACTCATCCTCACAAGCACAAGGGCAACCCACCCAATCTCACAATCTCTCAATACCCAAAGGTTGAACCCCAACCTTTGTGACCACTCAACCTAAAGTGAAAACTTTAGTGTTTTGGTGTTTAGTTTACAAGCAATTAACTCTCTCAATAGAGTTGATGTACAAATGAAAGCTCTCATAATTTCTAACTCTCACAAGCGAGGATTTACAAATATAAGCTCTAAGTTTCAGAAAATGAAACTAAACAAAGAAATAGAACTTACAAGACTCAAGATTTGATTTCCCTTTGATGGATTGGATTGTTGCATTGAGTAGCTTGAAGGAGTCTTGCATTTATAGGCCTTGGAGAGGAGCCCTAGAGTCTTCAGAGCCATTGCACAGCATGGGCGCTTGATTTGGAATAGAGAAATGAGCTGGTTTTCCACTTAAAACGCTTTTCCCTAATTTCTAGCACGATGGTAATCGATTACGCCTCGAGCTGTAATTGATTACACTTTGAAATCTTTAGTGTAATTCAGTTGGTAATCGATTAGACTTTCCCATGTAATCGATTAGATAAGAAACAGAACCTTGCTAATCGATTATGCAGTGCCTTGTAATCGATTGTGAGTGGCACCTGATGCATTTAATTATGTTTCGTAGCATGGTAATCGATTATGCCTTCATGCAATCGATTAGGGTGCAAACAGAACTTTCATAATCGATTAGTCCTTGCTTGGTAATCGAATAATGACTTTACAGAACCTTGGTAATCAGTTGTAGAGACCTTGCAATCGATTAGGAGATGTACCTGATACTTTTAATTCAGTATTTCACTTGGTAATCGATTATGTCCATTAGTGCAATCGATTAGCTTACAAACAGAACTGATGTAATCGATTAGTCTTGTTATTGTAATCGATTATGTCTTGGACAGAACTCTTGTAATCGATTATGTTGGATGTTGTAATCGATTAGTGTATACGTTTTTGCAGGTCTGATGCTGTTTTCTCTGTTTTTCATTGTATCTTAAGCCTTTTTCTTTGAGTCTTCAAAATCCTTTGTCATTATCAAAATAATTCAACCTGAAAGCATATTCAAACACATTCTCCCCCTTTTTGATGATGACAAACAATGTTCATCTCATTGAGGGTGTTAGTTCAAATAAGATAATCTCTAAGGTTATCTGCAAAAACTTATCTTTAAAATATCTCCCCCTATCTAAAGGAGTTTACGTCATCTTTTAAAAGCATGAAGATAAGCAATTGGTTTTAGCAAATTCAGATTTTAACCAATTGTAATTTAATGAAACAGATTCAATTCAATTAAAAACAGATTCAGTTCTCAGATTCTATTAAGATTCAAGATTCAATTATTTCTAGATGAACTTCAATTATTCAATTGTTTTTAGATAAACTTCAATTATTCTCCCCCTTTGTAATCATCAAAAATAAATAATGCAAGGTGAGACAGAGATATAAGTAAAAAATAAATTGTATTTATTCATTAAAAAGAAAGGTACATGAAGGAAATTTATGAATACTTAATCAAGGTGCAGAATGGAAAAACATAGTTAAGGAAATCCTAACAAAGCATATCAAACTAGGATCTAATTATCGGGATTAAAAAAGTGAAATTCAGAAATTTTGTGAGACAGCTCTTCATAACATTGTTCCATAAGTTCAAAGTGTTGTTGCTCAGTCATTTGGAACTGCTGAAGAGTGTTGTCAATGCGTTCAAAGCGCTAGTCAAGATAGGCATAAAGGGAGGTGAAGGGGTCAGTCGGAGCGGATGGTTCGCCTTGGGGTGCAGGTGTAGGATCAACAGTGGGAGTAGGATGGTCTTCTTCAAAGTGACTGCTTCCATGAATTCTATCACTTTTGAAGATCCATCTATCGGCAACAAATACCATGCCCATTTTGTTGAGATGGTAAGTGCTAATACAAGCTTGGGAGGGTACCTTCTCAGAGAGTTCACCAGCCATGTCTACCCCATACACCTTGAAAATTTTTGTGAGGAGAATGGCATAGGGCAGTTTGTGTTGCTCCTTGGATTTGAGCATGTGGAGCTTAAGGAGTTGAATCCAGTTGATCTCCTTTTGGTTGATGATGGCCCACATCAAAAGAACATCATCTTCCTCAACTAAAGCATAATTACCACCGCGGGGAACAAGAAGTTTAACCATGAAAAAGTGGAGAAGACGCTTGTTGAGAGTTAAGTGCCCTACCAGTTTATGATTACTGAGTGGACGGTTGGCCTTCCAAAGGGATTGGCGTGCGGAAATAGGATTGAAATCCCACTCATCTTTCGGATTTCCACCGGTAAATTCAGCATCATTGAGGGGAATTTGGGTGATTTCAACAAGCTGTTGGTTTGTGATTTTTAGAGTCACATTCTTGACTCTATCCTTTAATGTGCCATCAATAAGTTTGAGGTTGCAGAAAAAGACCCTCATCAATTCTAGATAGTAAAATTCTTCCTTAAGAGTGAGGAATGGAAGAAGGTTGTAGTGGTGAAGAAGTTGGGTGAAGGTAAAATAAGGATTCTCAAAGACTTGGGCATCAATGTAGTGTGGAGTTATGATATCTTTCTCTGAAAATTTCTTGATGAAATTTTAAAGGTCTCTTGGAGTGGAAAAGAATCTAGAGAAGTCAAGTAGGTTGTTGGGTTAGTTCATGGAGGACCTAGCCCTCTTCACTGTTCTAGAAAAAGACATTGTGGATGGAGAAGGGAAGATGAGGAGAATGAGAGATATTGAGAGTTTGGAGGGAGGAGAGGTAATTGAAGGTGTGAGATGGAAGAGTGAAAGGAGGTGTATTTATAGGGTAAAATTAGGGTTTAGAGATGAGAAATAGGAGTTAATGAGGTTAATGTGGATTGGGCCAACAAGTTGCATTTGGATTCTGCATTAAATCTGCTCCTGATACGAGGATAATCGATTAGTCCCATAGGCTAATCGATTAATGTTTGTTTTTCTTAGGAATTTGAAACGTTTTGCGCAGGGGTAATTGATTAGTGTCAAGGATGTAATCGATTACGTTAAAAACAGAAACTTGGTAATCAATTATGAGTAATTTCTAATCGATTATTAGGAAGACAGAACGATAGTAATCGATTTGATAGAGGATCTAATCGATTGGACATAAAACAGAGAGTTCGTAATCGATTAGATAGAGAAGCTAATCGATTGAACATAAAATAGAGAGTTCATAATCGATTAGAAATAAGATGGTAATCGATTAGACACGAAACAAAAAGTTTCTAATCGATTATATGAGGCTGGGTAATCGATTAGGGGCTGTCCAGAAATGCTTAAGGCTCATAGTTTTTCAAACAAATTATCAACCAATCCGTATATCAATCATCAATCAATCATTTGCTTAACAAACCACTGTATATTATGGAATTATCAAAAACATTCAACATTCAAACACAATTGGAAATATCTAGGATTCCTAATTCTCTTCTAATATATATAAATTGTTCCTTTACGAGTGGTTTGGTGAAGATATCAGCTAGTTTTTAGAAGTCTCAACATGTTCAAGCATACAATCACCTTTTAATACATGATCTCTAATGAAATAATGTCTTATGTCTATATGCTTGGTCCTTGAATGCATGACAGGATTCTTTGAGATATTAATGGCACTAGTATTGTCACATTTAAGAGGCATATGGTCTAATATAACACCAAAGTCAAGAATTTATTGTCTTATCTAGAGGATTTGAGCACAGCAACTTCTAGCTACAACATATTCTACCTCAGCTGTTGATAAAGCAACACTTACTTGTTTCTTGCTATGCCAAGAAACAAGAGAGCTATCAAGCAAATGACATGTACCACTAGTGCTTTTCCTATCAAGTTTACATCCAGCAAAATCAGCATCAGAATATCCTATAAGAGTATATTCAGCACCTTTAGGATACCAAAGACCTATATTTAGAGTTCTAACAAGGTATTTCATTATTCGTTTTACAGCAGTGAGGTGTGATTCTTTTGGACATGCTTGATATCTAGCACACATGCAAACGGCAAACATTATATCTGGTCTACTTGTAGTAAGATAGAGTAAAGATCCAATCATACCTTGATATTTGGTAATTTCTATATCTTTACCTTTCTCATCTTTGTCCAAGTAGCAAGATGTGCTCATAGGGGTGACAATTTCATTTGCCTTGTCCATATTGAATTTCCTAAGCAACTCCTTGCAGTATTTGGATTGACTAATGAAAGTACCTTCTTTTGTTTGCTTAATTTGTAGCCCAAGGAAGTATGTAAGTTCTCCCATCATGGACATTTCAAATTCATCCTGCATTAACTTAGCAAACTATTTGCAAAGTAGTTCATTAGTAGCATCAAAAATGATATCATCCACATATACTTGAACCAATAGTATGTCATTCTTTTTGTGCTTGATGAATAATGTTATGTCAACCTTTCCTCTTCTAAAATTATTGTCTAAGAGAAATTTGCTTAATCTTTCATACCAAGCTCTTGGAGCTTGTTTCAAACCATATAAAGCTTTACTTAGTTTAAAAACATGATTTGGAAATTGATGGTTTTCAAAACTTGGAGGTTGATTAACATATACTTCTTCTTGAATGTATCCATTCAGGAAAGCACTCTTGACATCCATTTGGTACAATTTGAAATCTCTACAACATGCAAAGGCTAACAATAGTCTACTAGCTTCTAACCTAGCTACGGGAGCATACATTTCTTCATAGTCTATGCCCTCTTCTTGATTGTAACCCTTAGTAACTAACCTAGCTTTGTTTCTAGTGATTATTCCATTTTCATCTAGCTTGTGTAACACCCCAAATTTTTAAAATAGAAAGTTAAATTAAGAAAATAAATATTGAATAATTAAATGTGGACTAATTAATATTCCAAAATGCTAGAAATAATTTAATTAAGATTTTCGGAGACTGTTAATGAATTATTATGACCGGATAAGCTGAAAACTGACCCGGATAAAATATGGGTGTCGGACCAAGTATCTCCGATTGAGATGCCGTTAGTCAGGGCTGTAGATAATGTTATTGGGAATCCGAATATATATTTGGAATAATTTTTAGAATATGTATTGAACCTGAACGGTGAGCCTGTATGTCTAAAAACGGAGAAATTTTAATGAAGGCATCAATTTTAATTCTTTTTCCCTACTCCTTCCTCACTCTCACGTTGCCTTCTTCTAAAACACTAAAAATTCATTTTTCTTCTCCTTCTTTTCTTCTTCTTCTTCTTCTTCTTCTTCTTCTTCTTCTTCTTCTTCTTCTTCTTCTTCTACTTCTTCTTCTTCTTCTTCTTCTTCTTCTTCTTCTTCTTCTTCTTTTCCTTCCAAAAACTAAGCAAGTGGTTTGCCTATTCTTCTCCCCCATTTTTGTTTTCTCCAAGCTTGAAGGAGGACATTGTGGCTTGAAGCTCCTCCCTTTCTCCTCTTCATTTTCGTCATCCTCATCTTCCCTTTTGAATTCCATTTTCATTTTGGAGCAAGGTAAGCTCTTTATCATTTCCTTTATGCTTGGAACCTAGAGGATAGGGTGTTGTGACTTGGAGGTGTGTTAAATGCTTGTGGGTAATGAATGGAGGCATTAAATGCATAAGCCCTAAAGTGGGTGTTGTAAATGCAAGCTTTAAAAGGGGTATTAATGAGGTAGTTGCAATTATGGTGGGGAGAAGATGGAAGTTAATGAGTATTTATGAAAGTTGGTGGGTTTGGTGGAAACCCTAACTTTGGATTTGGGGGAAATGTGTAATGTAGATGGGGTTAACCTTTATTGATGAGGGAAGTGTTATAAATGATGAGATGGAAGCATTTAATGATGATTTATAACGTTGATTAGAAGTCACAATGAATGGGAAGCTCACCAAGGTGTTGGTGGGAAATTTAATATAAAAGGTAACCTAACTAATTAGGTTGTTACTTGGTAATAATGCATGGTGAGTTAAGGGAAGGAATTCCCGAAGCCTAAATGGGTAAAATAAAGAAAATCCATGAATAGCTTACACATGATGAGAATCATGTGTATATAGATATATATATATATATATATATATATATATATATATATATATGCATATTGAAATGGCCTTTGAATGAATAATTGATGTGGTCCTATAATGATTGGTGTAGGACTTGATAACGTGGGTGAAGCGGGAACATCAAACCCGGAAATCTACTTCTCTTGAGGTAGGAGAGGGGTGTATTTTCTAAATGCATAAGAATTGTGATGATAATGTATGTATTAATACGATATGGCATGTTTTCTTAGACAAATGTGATAGCATGGGTATGTAATGAGAATTGTGTGTGGTGTTTTGAAATAATTGTTTACATGATGAAGCCTAATGAGGCTATAAATGGCATATTATGTGATGTACTATTGGTTTCTAATATGACATGATAAGCATCTAAAATCTTTGGTTGGAATGGTTCCTAGATATAAGGATTGATGTTTATGTATGAATTTGTGGATAATAGTGTGGTTGAGTATGAAAGTACCCTAGATGAGAGGGTAAGATAATCCTAATGAGGTTGAGGCATGCATGAGCATTGCATACATGGCATGGCATGCATATCATGATGATGTTGATAAGTGGTTGCGATCACTTGATGTTGGAAATATAAAAGGGCTTGCGAGTTCCTGTGATTATTGGACCGGTGGTTGCGATCACCTGGTATTTGAAATGAAAGGCCCTGCGGGACCATTGAGATTGAGTGCCCATGGTTGCGATCATGAGGCAGGAGTACCCCTTGCGAGGCGGGAAACCTTTATGAAATGTTGAACGTGGTTGCGATCACGAGAAAGCACCTTGCGAGGCTGCTAGAGGGAGTACCCCTTGCGAGGCGGGAAACCCATGAATATGAATGAATGATTATGTGGTTGCGATCACCCGTGGAAATGAAAAATGGATCCGTGCATATGCATCCCAAACACTCGCATGTGCATTAGCCATAGAAGCACGGCATAAAGTGATACCCTATTAATGAGGTTATGTGAGGAGTAGGTGGAACCTTTTCTTTAAATTACTAATTATGATTATGATATTGGTTGATGTGACTTTGACAAATTTGATGGATATATGCATAAAGGAATTGGTAAATGAATGATTTGGTGTTGAACTCCTCTTGAGGAGGGGATGTTTGTATTGCATTCATGCGTATATTATTATAATGATTGGATTTTCATCATTGAGAAAGTATACTCACTCTCCATATGGTATATCTTTTTAGCTCTTGTGTTGTAGGGCTGTACATGGAGCTATTGTGTGGAGAAGTGGTGTGATGGAAGTCCATTTTGGTAAAGAATGCCTTGGCCGGCGATTGTTTTGAGTTTATGAATTTCACTTGAATTTTGTATTGTATATAGCATTCTGCATATTTTGTATGTTCATGACTCGATGAAGACATTTGTGTGGATGGTAATATACATGATAGAAATTTTAGGGGTCATAGAGGAAAATGGAATCCTTGTGTATGACTCATTTTCATTTATGACCCTATGAATGTGTGAAGGATGAACTTATGATGAAACTTTCCCTACTTTTGATGAATGAATGAAGAATCATATTTAAGTATTGATTTTGGGAAGAAGAGGAGATGATGGGTTGATTTTTGTATATATTTAAAGAATCGTATTGTAAATTTATGAGCATGCTTGTTTGGAACAAGTTTTGAATGACTAATATAATGATTGTGATTTGATGAATTGAAGTAAATTGGCTTGAGTTGAGTTTTGATAGGTTGTGTTGTTCAATTTCCACATTTTGCAGTGTTTTACTGATATTCTCGCTCAAGCGAGAATACCCCTGTGATGGTGTATGGTTACTGGACCATTCTCGCCCAGGCGAGAGTGGGTCTCGCTCAAGCGAGACGGCCCTGGCATCAGGGGTTAGCCCCTGGAAGATTTTCGCTTAGACGAGGAGTGTCTCGCCCGAGCGAGAGTTGGGTAATTTAGCTACTGGCCGATTTTTGCTTGAGCGAATGGCCTTGACGTTGGTACTCGCTCGAGCGAGCGAACGTAGGTTTGGTTCTGGATAAATTTTGCTTACGCTCGCTGGCTCCGCTCAAGCGAATCTTGTGGATCTCGCTCAAGCGAGATGGGACTCGCTTGAGCGAAGTGACCCCTGAAACTTCTTTTCCTCTTTTCGTTTAGCTCATTCCTGTCTCGCCCAAGCGTCCTATATGGAACTCGCCCAAGCGAGTGTAGTCTTCACTTGAGCGAGGGCGCCCTGATCTTTCAAAACGTTTAGTTTAAATTAATTTCCCTTTTTCTTTCAACATGTTTTGGTTTTGCATCATCTCATGAACACTTTAGGCATAATGTCATTCCTTTATTTTTAAAGATGGATGATCTCTTCGAACTCAAACACAACGCATTAATTTATATGAATTTTTCCGCTATTTTCAATTGAGAATTCCTCATTCATAGTTTTCTTTACCTACCTTCTCATATCTCCATATATGAGATAGGTCTCTGATAGATCCATGGTATTAAATGAATAGCTTCACCACCTGCATTTTCATAAATCAATAATATTAAAATCGTGAAAAATTTAACCCTATTTTTGGGGCGTCACAGCTTGTTCCTAAATACCCATTTAGTACCTATTATTTGGTGATCATTGGGTCTTAGCACAAGTTCCCAAACTTTATTTCTTTTAAATTGGTTTAATTCTTCTTGCATGGCTAACATCCAATATTCATCAACAATAGCCTCATTTATATCTTTGGGTTCTATTTGTGATACAAAAGCTAAGTGATGGCAAGCATTTCTAATAGCATTTCGAGTACTCACACCTTTTGTTATTCCACCTATGATATTTTCCAAGGGGTGATTCTTCATAGTGATCCACTCCTTTTGTTGAGGTGTATCTACTTCATTATGAGATGTATCTTCTTCATTTTTGTTTCCTCCTTTATTTTCCAAGTTCATTTCGTGGAAAGTACCTACAAGATCATCAATTTCCTTCCTCAGAGGATTTTGGTTAAGTTCATCAAATTTGACATGTATAGATTCTTCTATAGTACAAGTTTGTTTGTTAAAGAGTCGAAATGCCTTAGTAGTTGATAAATAACCTAAGAATATTGCTTCATCAGATTTTGCATCGAATTTGCCAAGATTTTCCTTTCCATTATTTAATACAAAGCATTTGCATCCGAATATATGAAAATAAGAAATGTTTGGTTTTCGTCATTTATAAAGCTCATAGGGGGTTTTCTTTAAAATAGGCCTTATCAAACATCGGTTCATAACATGGCAAGCGGTATTTACCACATCGGCCCAAAAGTGTTTCGCAATATTACTTTTATTTAGCATAGTTCTTGCGAGCTCTGCTAAAGATCGATTTTTCCTTTCAACAACCCCATTTTGTTGTAGAGTTCTAGGAGCCGAAAAATTATGTTCAATGCCAAATTTTTTGTAAAACTTTTCAAAAGATTGGTTTTCAAATTCTCCCCCATGATCAGTTCGAATGGATGCTATTTTCAAGTTCTGTTCATTTTGGATGATCTTGGCAAATTTCTTAAATGCATGATATGCTTCATGTTTATGATTAAGAAACAATGTCCATGTATATCTAGAATAATCATCCACAATCACAAGACCATAATAGTTTTCACCAAAACTTTTGATTTTTGAAGGTCCAAATAAATCCATGTGTAAAAGTTGTAAAGGTCTAGTTGTTGAAACAATATTTTTGGCTTGAAAAGAAACCTTTACTTGTTTTCCTTTTTGGCAAGCATCACAAAATTTGTTTTCAAATTTTAGCTTTAGTAAACCGATTACTAAATCTTTTGAAACAAGTTTGTTTAAATGGTCTACATGAATGTGAGCAATTCTTCTATGCCATAGCCATGATTCATCTTCTTTAGTTATGAAGCATTAATCACTTGAAGCAAGACAATCAAGATTAATCATATAAATATTATCAACTCTTTGACCAATGAACTTTACTTCCTTGTTTAACTTATTTTCAATTATGCAACAATTTGATTCAAAGATAATTTTATAGCCCTTATCACACAATTAACTAATGCTAAGCAAGTTATGTTTAAGTCTCTCAACATATAAAACATCATTTATAGAAGTGGAAGAATTTTACCAACATTTCCGATTCCTAGTATTCTTCCCTTTGTGTTATCTCCATAAGTGACAAATCCTTTACTTCGAGGGGTAAATGATATGAACTTACTTTTGTCTCCCATCATGTGTTTTGAACACCCACTATCCAAGTACCAATGGGTGTTATTTGTTTTAAAGCATACCTACAAAACAAATTAAGTTAGAGAACTTGGTACCCATTTTATGTTGGGTCCTTGTAGGTTAGTTTGAGGTAATGTTCCTTTAGGAACCCATACTTTTCTCACAATCTTTGGTCCTAGTTTTCTAACATTACAATTGGATGCACTATGTCCTTTAAGACCACAATGATGACATTTCATAAAAGGGGATGCAGTTTTACTAGGTGGTATAAAGAAGTTCTTATAATTCTTTTGTTTCTTATAGGTATTGAAACCTAATCCCGTTTTATCAAACATACATCGTTGTTCACCAAGTAGAACATTTAGATTGTCTCTACCATTGGTAAATTTTTCTAGAGTCTTATTTAAGTCTAGAACCTTAGTCTCTAGCATGTCACATTTCTTTACAAATTCACAAGGTTTAGACTTAGAGCATGCTTGAATATTTGTAGCTTCCTTTTTCAAAGATTCATTTTCTTTATTAAGTTCTACTAGATGTATTTCAAGAGTATCAATAGTATTTCTAGATAATTTATGCTTATTAGAAACCTTTATAAATTTATCATACAATTCTTCAAGAGCATCAAGCAGTTCTTCTTTATCTAAGTCATGAAAATTTACCTCATTGTCTTTATCTTGGTGATTGGCCATGAGGCAAAGGTTTGCTTCTTCATTTTCCGACTCGTCTGAGCTACTTATCTTGTTTTCATCCCATGCGATATATGCTCTTCTCTTTCCCTTTCTATCTTTGTTTTTCTTCTTTAGGTTTGGACAATCTATCTTGAAGTATCCTTCCTTTCCACATTCAAAACAGTT
Organism: Clitoria ternatea; assembly: GCA_037962975.1. Classification (NCBI taxonomy): domain Eukaryota; kingdom Viridiplantae; phylum Streptophyta; class Magnoliopsida; order Fabales; family Fabaceae; genus Clitoria; species Clitoria ternatea. The sequence goes on from CM075669.1 coordinate 189,603,453, forward strand.
TGGTGAAGAAGAGTTTTCATTAGAGGTAGGTTTCTTACCTTGAGATTTGAAGCCCTTTTGGAATCGTTTGTTCCTCATGAATTTCCCGAAACGCTTCACAAGCAATCCAAATTCTTCTTCTTCATCAAGCTCACTACCAGATTCTTTTTCATTGATAGAAGTGGCCTTGAGAGCTAGACCTTTCTTCTTGGAAGATTTTTCTTCCTCTTCCGCCATCCTTAATTCTTTCAACTCTTGTTCTTGTTCTTGTAACTTACCGAATAGTGTAGCGAGAGACATTTCATTGATGCTAGGAGATTGTTTGATGGCGGTGACTAGAGGTTGCCATTCCCTGGTGAGACTTTTTAACACTTTATGAATAAGTTCTTTGTTAGTGTAAGTCTTGCCAAGAGTAATGAGATGATTTATAATAAGGGTGAACCTCTTTTGCATATCAACAATTGTTTCTCCAGAATTTAATCTAAAGCTTTCATATTGACTAGTTAAGGTACTAATCTTAGAGTCTTTGACATCACTTGTACCTTGATGGGTTATTTGTAAGGTATCCCACATATCCTTGGTGGATTTACATATAACTACTCTAAAGAATTCATCAGGGCCTAAAGCTAAAGTTATTAGATTTTTGGCTTTATAGTTATATTAGACTTTCTTTTCTTCTTCGCTAGTCCAATCATCCATCAATTTTTCTACTTGCTTACCATCTACAGCATGCATAGGTATGAAAGGACCATTTTCAATTGCATTCCAAACTTTAAGATCAATAGATTATACAAAAAATTTCATCCTTTCTTTCCAAAAAGCATGGCCTTCCCCATTGAAAGCAGGAGGTCTATTTGTGGCACCACCCTCAGGAAAAAGATTTAGAGAATTTGAGGCCATTGTTCTCTTGAAGTTGTTAAGCTTGATCTACCAAGAGTCAAGCTCTGATACCACTTGTTAATCAAGTGGCCTCAATACTCAAGAGGGGTGGTGAATTGAGTTTTAAAACTTTTCTTGGAATGCCTTTGAAATTTGTTCCTTTTTCACAAGTTAAGAGTTGATGCAAGAGATAGTGAATATAATGCAAGAAACAATGCAAGATAAAGGGTAAATGTTATTAAGAAAATTTATCAAACACTTGGTATGCAGTACTTCAAAACTAGTTATTCAAGAAAGTTTAAGAGTGAAAACACAATCAATATTAATAATCCAGCCAAATGCAATATGTAAATGCAAGAGGATAAAGGAGAAGAGCTTGCAAACCAATTTAACGAGTTCCACCAACCCGATGTACGTCTCGCCTTCAAGCAACCCACTTGAAGGATTCTACTATTGAAGATTTGAGATTACAAGCTTTGAGCAATTGTAGCTTCCTAGTGTTCCACACTCAAAAACTCATCCTCATAAGCACAAGGGCAACCCACCCAATCTCACAATCTCTCAATACCCAAAGGTTGAACCCCAACCTTTGTGACCACTCAACCTAGAGTGAAAACTTTAGTGTTTTGGTGTTTAGTTTACAAGCAATTAACTCTCTCAATAGAGTTGATGTACAAATGAAAGCTCTCATAATTTCTAACTCTCACAAGAGAGGATTTACAAATATAAGCTCTAAGTTTCAGAAAATGAAACTAAACAAAGAAATAGAACTCACAAGACTCAAGATTTGATTTCCCTTTGATGGATTGGATTGTTGCATTGAGTAGCTTGAAGGAGTCTTGCATTTATAGGCCTTGGAGAGGAGCCCTAGAGTCTTCAGAGCCGTTGCACAACATGGGCGCTTGAGTTAGAATGGAGAAATGAGCTGGTTTTCTACTTAAAACGCTTTTCCCCAATTTCTGGCACGATGGTAATCGATTACGCCTTGAGCTGTAATCGATTACACTTTGAAATCTTCAGTGTAATTCAGTTGGTAATCGATTAGACTTTCCCATGTAATTGATTAGATAAGAAACAGAACCTTGCTAATCGATTATGCAGTGCCTTGTAATCAATTATGAATGGCACCTGATGTATTTAATTGTGTTTCGTAGCATGGTAATCGATTATGCCTTCATGCAATTGATTAGGGTGCAAACAGAACTTTCATAATCGATTAGTCCTTACTTGGTAATCGACTAGTGACTTTACAGAACCTTGGTAATCGGTTGTAAAGACCTTGCAATCGATTAGGAGATGTACCTGATACTTTTAATTCAGTATTTCACTTGGTAATTGATTATGTCCATTGGTGCAATCGATTAGCTTACAAATAGAACTGATGTAATCGATTAGTCTTGTTGTTGTAATCGATTATGTCTTAGACAGAACTCTTGTAATCGATTATGTTGGATGTTGTAGTCGATTAGTGTACACGTTTTTGCAGGTCTGATGCTGTTTTCTCTATTTTTCATTATATCTTAAGCCTTTTTCTTTGAGTCTTCAAAATCCTTTGTCATTATCAAAATAATTCAACCTGAAAGCATATTCAAACACAGTCCATAACTTCCAACATCATGTTTGCTTCACTTACTAACTTCCTATTCATTCAACCATAATTATTTTCAACCACAAACAATTATTATATCACCTCTAATAATTCATTTTTAGTCACTAACACCATGCCTAAGATAAAGGGTACCTTTAGCTCTAAAATTACAACTTAGGTTCATTGACAAAGTAACATGCTAAAATTTACCAATCACTTCCAATGACATTTCCTAAACTCAATAAATATACTTTTAGGTTTTAATATGTTCCAACAAGGTTTTCTAAATTAGTAACACATTTATTTTCTATAAATCCTTTATGTTCTTCATTTAATTCACCACAAATACTATACTTTTTCAACCAATAATTGTCCAACAACCACCATAAATATTATTCCACATCCAACAATATTTTCCAAGTACACTAACAAGGCTAATGCCTTTATGGAATCATTTATGATATTTTGATACCATTTTCCCACTTCAAGAAGCATTTAAAGCTTAAGTGGTGTTTGGTATGAGATATCTTTTTAAGTGAGATTCCCGAGAATGTGTTTCCTGGGTAACTTATTTTTCATGTTTGGTATTAAAAAATTTACTCAAGGATCCTTTTAGTTTTTCCCATTTTCATGTTTGGTATTAAAAGAACTTACCCGAGGATCTTTTTGTTTTATAAGGATGTGTGGAGAAAATGAGGGCATTTTTGTCCTAAAATTTTTTATTCCTAAGAATGTATAGGATACCCACATGTTAAAATGGGAAAGTGAAACTTTTAATTCCTTCATAATTAAGTTTCTTAGGAATCTCACATTCCTAGGAATATTTTTTTATATCTCATACCAAACATAGCTAAGGAAATATTTAAGTAATATTCCTAGGAAAAGTTAAAGATCCCCATACCAAACACCACCTTACTAAAAATTCCATTTTTCATGTCAAAAACACCAAATCAATTCATAACACTAATCTAAGTCTTATAATTATTTTAGAGTCATTAATGAATCATTCAAAGTCTTCAATTCAAATTCCAATTTTTGCAATTAATGCATTTCCAACATCAATCAACCACATTCAACAATATTTAATTCATTTCTAACAACCAATTTTAATTAAATTCAAATTCCTAACAACATTCTAACAACAAACATCAAATCCCAATGATCTTCTAACCTATTTTAATCCTCATACAAAATCCTAATGTTAACAATAATAACATTATTTTCAACAACATTATACAATCAATTTCAGGATTAACAAGTGTTTTACAACTTACCCCAATTTGGTTCCAATGCCCTAACTTTCAAGAGAGCATGAAAATGAATGAAGTTGCTTCAAACACTTTAAAAGCCTTCCTAAGCTTCCAAGAACTCAACAATGTCTTTCCTTAACCTTAAAATTTCAAAAATTTCAAAGGCAAAAGGAAAGGTGATTTTTGGTTATGGCATGTACATGAAGAAGGAGATGTGAAACAAAGGGAACAATGAGAATAAGAAGAAGAAAAAGAGGTTTCAAGGTTCAAATCTTAAGAAATTTGCCAAAGAATACCACCTTCAAGAATCTTCAAGGTTTTTTGCATAAATTATGGTCGGTGGTATTTTGAACATCGAGAGGAGAGGGAGAGCTGAAATTTTCGTTCTTTGGGAGAAGGGGCCTGCAGATTTTCAGACTTGCAATGTAGGGAGGAAGAGGGAAATGAAATTTGTAATTCAATATATTTACAACATTACCACCACTTAAAATCTTTGGTCCAAGGCCTATTTTGCTTGAAAAATTTGATTTGGGCTTAAAAAAATGACACTAAACCCATCCCAAGTGCTTCACAGTCAACCTAAGAAGAGTGGGGAAAAATCGTTGCGCGTTTGGCTTGAAAACGAAGCGTTTTGGCTACCTGGGGCCACCTTTTCGCATAATTAATTGTTTGGAAAATTTTATGGGTTATATTTTTTATGTTTAACATAATTATTTTAGTATTTTCTAATCTTTGACATTTATTTTTGAATTAGCTCATTTAAAGCCCATTTTCAGACTAGACATTTTCCAACACTAAAATGGCATTGATAAATTATGAATAATTTGTCATAAATCCAATAAATGCTCAAATCAATTTATCTTTATTCTTGGGACATAAATAATCATTTCTAATATTTATCTAATGTATCTCTACATATTTAGCTCGTCTCTGCACTTTATCTGTATGTTCTTCATGATTAAATGGCGATAGTAATTACCAAATAAATTGTATTAATTCAAGGGGTGCCCAAATAATTTACTTTACATGTTTGAGACTTCAAATAAGTATTTCCTATATTTATTCTATTTATTTCCTCTATTTAATTAACTATACATAAAATTCGGGATGTTACAATAAAGTGAGAAGGAGGATGAATTTGGTGGTGGAAAGAAAAGAAGAAGTATGTGTTTTATGATGGAGAAGAGAGAAAGTGAGTATGATGGGGTGGAGAGTGAAAATGTCGAGAAAGGGAGCGTAGGAGTGAAAGTGAGAGTGAGTGAAGGGGTTAATGAGAAAAGAGATATTTTATAATTTTTAATTAAATTAGGATAGGTAACTAATGCCTTTAGGATATAGTTGGCTTTATAAAAAGGTCAAAACTAATTTCTGGTTATATCCTTCTATCTAGAATTTAACCTTTTTTTCCTATTAAATTCAAAATAAACTGAGAAACTAAACTATACCCCAAAACTATCTGAGGTTGGATTAAGCACACATATTTAATTAAATTTCTAAAAATAACATAGGCTAGTATATATTTGAATTAAAAGTTTGTATTATATATTTGATAATTGATAATATTTAGAATGCGATTTTAATGCATTGTGCAATTAATATTTAATATTGTAGATTTAAATTAAGTTGTTATAATATTTAATGCATTGCATGGTTAATTTTACTATATATAGTATATATTTAAATTAAAAGTTTATAGTATATATTTGATAATTGATAATATTTAGGATGCAATTTCAATGCATTGTGCATTTAATATTGAATATTGTAGATTTAAATTAAGTGGTTATAATATTCGATGTATTATGTGGTTAATTTTACTATTTATACATATATATATATATATATTGATTTCTCCATTTAAAATTATAGTAACTAAGAATTTAAGTCTCGTATATGTATAAATTTTAAAATATTTATATATTTATATATTATATTAAAATAAAAAAATAAAAATTACAATAACCAAGAATATTAACATGATTAATTTTACATATATTTTTTGATTTATAAGTACAATAACTAAGAATATTAAGTCTAGTCAATATATCAATTTTAAATTTAATTATCATTTTTAATTAAATTCAAAATCATAATTTTAATTTTATATAATATATTAAAACATATTAAAATTTTAATAGTTATAAATTCAATTTATAATGAGTTTAAAATTTTTTTATATATTACATTAAAAAGTTTAAAGTCTCTAAAATTTATTTAAAAATTCAAAATAATAAATAAGTATATTTGATGTTTCATAATATTTAGAATGCAATTATAATGCATTGCGTGATTAATATTGAATATTTTATATTTAAATTAAATAGTTATAGTGTAACATCTCCATTTAAAATTAAAAGGTAAATTGTTGATGATTAAGTAATGAATTAGGATTGGTTAATTATAATTAAAAAGGGAAGTTAAAATGGATTTAAATTGATTTAAGTTAAATAACCTAAAATTACCGGGGTAGGTTCAGAAGTTAACTAGATGGGTCAAAAGACCAAAATACCCTTTGTCCCTTAACTCACCTAATTCACACTCAAACTTTCCTAACATAAAAGAAAGAAAAGAACTGGAAAACCTCACATTCTTTTTTCCTCCTAACCGTGCCCTCCACATCACAAACATCATCCTCTCCACTTCAACTTCTTCCTCCATTGTTAAGCAAGGAATCAAGCCTCCTCCACCTTCCACTTCTTTCTCCACGTAAAAGGTTCTTAGGGTTGCAAATATTCATTCCATTTCTGACTAAACAAAGTAGGTTTTAAGAAACCCACTTTAGGTATTTGTTTCTAATCCTCAAATTCACTTTAATTTCTCTCAATTCATGGTTGTAGGAACTATTCTAAGCGCTCGAGTGTTGTCGGAAGTTTTATCCGCTTTTGAAAAACTAGCATCATCAGGTGATCTGTAAGTTGAACTTTTGAATCTCCTTCTTTTCGTTAAGTTAACACAATTAGTAATGTTTTGGGTTTATGGGTAATTGGAATTAGGTTGAATTAGATGAATTTCGAGAGTAATTGATTAACTGGTAGAGGTCGGTGCGTTTATGAAGTAGGTCGTAATTTGGAGCTAGGTTAGAATCTGGAAATGTTATGGAATTCTTAATTCCAGATAGGAGATAAGTGATATATTTTAAATGTATAAATTCTGAATGTATATATTTGTGATTGTAAACTGTTGTGGTGTAAATGTGTTTACGAAGAATGAGATGAATGCTAAGAGATATTGATGATGGAAATTGGTAATAATCATATTAATGTTGGCGATATTTATGATGATGTTGTTGATGATGATTGAAAGATAAATTGTGGTTGACATTAAGGATTGGGTTCAATAATGATGATGTAAAATTGACGATGATAATTTGATAGTGTTGATATGAAATGATAATCATGAAACCAATGTGGTACAAATAACGATGATCATAATGTTGTTACATGGTGATAGTAGCCATACATTAAAAGTATATATTTGAATTAAAAGTTTATAGTATATATTTAATATTTGTAATATTTAGAATGTTATTTAATGCATTACACGATAATATTAAATATTGAATTTTGTATATTTGAATTAAATAATTATAGTATTTAATGCATTGCGCGGCTAATTTTACTATATATATATATATATATATATATATATATATATACAGATATATTGATTCTTGATTTATAATTATAGTAACTGAGAATATTTTGTCTAGTTAATATATCAATTTTAAATTTATTTATAATTTTTAATTAATTCAAAATCATAATTTTAATTTTATTTTAAATTTTATATATCATATTAAAACATATTAAAATTTTGAAATATTAATAGTTATAAATTTAATATTTAGAATGTGATTTTTGAGACGCCGCTAAAATTCGGGGGGTAAATTTTTCACGAATTTAATGTTATTAATTTATGAAAAATATGAGTGATGAAGCTATCATCCGATACCCCGGATTAATCAGAGACCTATCTCATATATGAAGATATGAGAAGGTATCAGAGTACGCAAGATATATTCATGTGCAAATCAAAGGCCCTAATCGATTACGGGACACGAATTAGTCGATTACCATTCCATAATAGATTATAGAGCAACAGATAATCGATTACAGAGCTCCTAGAAATGGCACAATGAATCAGGTATTATACTAATCGATTACAACTTTCTAAATAATCGATTACAATGTCCCTGTTTGGTCCGTAATTGATTATTCTGTTAACCCTAATCGATTACAAAGTTCCTGGAATCGATGTTAATCGATTAGAGAGTTGGCAGTAATCGATTACAGAACTCTTGGAATTCATGTATGCATCAGACATCCCACCTAATCGATTACAGGGACAATTCTAATCGATTACAGGACTTCGAATAGTTGATAATCGATTACAGCACTCAATGTAATCGATTACCTTAAAAACAAAGGCCCTATAATCGATTAAGTCAGCAGGACTAATCGATTACGCCCTGCCTTATGTAGAAATTATGCAGATTTTATAAGAAAAATGAACTTCACAACTACCAAAACATATTCAAACGATATTGGAATGTCACCAAATTTTGACACAGGCTAAAACACAATATTTGTGACGTGTGACCACTGGCCTCACTCAAAAATTCCCAAAAATGAAAAAGTTACGCAAATAAATGTGTTTATTCCATTCTTGGGCCTTTTTGAGTAACTTTAGGTGTCTATTCTCAATGGAATTGACCCGTTCCAGTTCCTACAAGTCACAATTCATGTATTTAAGCTATTGGAACTACCACACACTATCCAAAACTCATAAAACTCATTTGACCCTATTGGTTCGTCAATTATGCATGAACTCTATATGCAATCTTCACAAATTAATCAATCAATCACACATCATGCACACTATTGTCCTCAATTGACCAAGAAACTTGATAATTAATATTCATTCCTCAATATGGTAAGCTAAATCAACATATTCATATCAACATCAACCATTATTAAGGTCACTACCCAGAAATTGGCCTCTCAAAACACATAGGGTCCAATTTTTGCAAGTGATCCCCAAAAGAATGTTGGAAATATACACTAAAAGCCTATATAGGTTCACATTATTTTGAATAAGTCATTTTTTGTTAAATAGTTTAACAACCTTCACATATCCTTGGAGTAATAGGTTATATGAGAGTTATTCCTAAAATGTCCCTAATCAAGTATTTACGTGGGGACATGTAAATACATTAAGACTAGTGTGTGAATGTACTGATGATCTGATCTCACAGATCATGGATATAAATGATATCAAGTCTTCACACGGGTACACATTAAGAGTAATGATGTACTGGACAGACCCACCATGAGAACGTTGCATGGATCGTTACATGAATATCATAAACGATTCTCAATGTGATACTGGTATATGTAGTCCTTTAACCTGAAGTCACTATGATTCCTACATAAGGAGTTTATTGTTTTAATACAATCAAACGTCTTCTGTAATAAGAGGACTATAAAGGTTGTGGTTAGGCAATGTACAAATTATGCAGAGGGATGTGAGTGATGTAGATGGGATTTGTCTCTCCTATGTGACAGGAGTGATATCTATAGGCCACTTGATGGAGTGAGACTAAGGAAATGCATGGCCATGCTAGAAAGAATAAATATTGGATATTTATTCGGATAAAGTCTACTCCGATATCAAGTAAAATAAATTGGACCGTACAAGGATGACACGACCATGCCTTGGGCCCAATTAGGATATCGTGACAAAAGGAACAAACATATAAAATAATTATCACTTATAGGTTATGTTGTTAATAAATAATATTCGGACATAATGATGCATTGCTAGATGCCGCTCTTATTTTATATTAATAATAAAATAGTTTATTATTAATATAACTGACTATTTTACCTATAGGGTCACACACATAGAGTAAGCCCATCAGAAAATAGCTTTTTATTTTAGTTGGACTAAAATAAGACTATTGGGCCTAACTCATTTAGAATGAGTAAGGAGCCCACTCTTTAGAGAGCAAATTAGGTCAAACCTAAGCCTATAAATAAAGCATAAGATGCTCATAGGCGACTACCCAAAAGAGACACAAAAATATGCAAAAGTTGTAAAAGCTACACACCGTCAAACTAGCATTTGGAAGGTGTAGCATTTCTGGTGGGAGTACTCGTGTGGACTCCTAAAGGACGAGGCTACGATTGCTTCGATATTCTTCAAGAGGTAATCCTAAAACGCAATTTTTTTGTGTGTGTTTGTCTTATGCTTTGAAACACGGCGCTTTGCAAATCCTATGGGAATCCTTGTATTTCCGCTGCTCATACACTGGGGATTCCTAACAGTGGTATCAGAGCCAGGTTGCAAAACCGTGTTTTGGGCAAACATTTGTTTAAAGAACATGTAAAAATAAAAGTAAAGTTTCTTTTATGAAAAGAATTGTAAAGGTTGAATCCTTTTGCAAAGGTTGCATCTTTTATTAGATATGTTGCAAAGGTTGCATTTTTAATGAGATATTTTGTAAAGGTTGCATTTTTATGAGATATGTTGCAAAGGTTGTACCTTTTGAAAGCTAATATCAATATATTTTTGCTTTATGTATATTGATTTCTTTTATCAACATTTTAATTAAAGAACATGTTTTTAGGATGTGCTTTATTATATGAACATGTTGTATGTTGCAATGGTGATTGTTTTATATGTGTTCTAATTATAAGGCATGTTTTATGTTTATTTAATTAAATTGAAATCAAGGGTTGTATGCAATGACGTCTATATGCTTTCTCTTTTCTAATATGAATTGTTCATGTGAGATTGTGTTTAGAAAGTTTAAGAGTTAAACCCTAGCCGTAATGAAAACTATGATTCAAAAGTTGAAACCTAGCCGTATGGTATTTTATTTATTTGTAAATGTTACAAATAAAATATTTGATTTTAATATTATATTTTAAATTCGATTTGTAAAAGTTACAAATCAAATTTTTAATTATTTGTTAAAATTAAAGTTTGTAAGAGTTACAAATTTAAATAATTTATTCTTATTAATTTTAATAGGATTTGCATTGTTTGTGATCCTTTTAAAATTAATGTGATTTGTAAGAGTTACAAATTTAAATAATTTATTCTTATTAATTTTAATAGGATTTGCATCATATGTGATCTTTTTAAAATTAATGTGATTTGTAGGAGTTACAAATTGATTCATATTTATTAAATTTAATATGATTTGTAATTGTTACAAATAGAAGATAAGATCTTTATTAAATTTAATAATTTTAAAATCAAATATTTAATCCTTAATAAATTTGATAGGATTTGTAAAAGTTACAAATTAAAGATAAGATCTTTATCAAATTTAATAGGATTCGAAATAAAATATCTTGAACTCTAGAAATAAGGTCTAAAATTTAAACCTTGATCGTTCCTAAAAATTAGGATGATTGTTGAGACTCTAGAGATAAGGTTTAAAAGTTAAACTTTGACTATTCCTATTTTAGAATAATTGTAAGAGTCAAAAGATAAGGTTTAAAAGTTAAATCTTGGCCGTTTCAAAATTAAAGATTTCAAATTGTTTGAAATCATAACCGAATATTTTGAGCTGTTAATGGTCAGTGGGACGTTCTGGCTAGGAAAGACTTGGTACTTAAGCAGTCACTCCAGACCCACCTCTCTTTCCTGGGAACTAACCTGATTACAGTACTAAATTTTTGGGTTGGAACACCCCTTGACCCTGTCTGTTGAACGGTCAACAGAGCCGCCAAACTTCTTTGCGTAGTTTTCCTTTTATGACCCCGCGTGTTTAATTATGTGTTTTAAAATTTATTTTATTTTAATTACAATTGATTACTCTATTAATTGATTAATTAACACGTCCAGCGGTGAATGGTTATGGTCTTAGATTTTTTTTATTTAATTTTAAATACAGCCTGCGTGTTGTGCCTTTCTCTATTCTTAAATTTCTTCTCTCAACCCTTCACTCGTATGTAAAACGAGTTTTCTTTATTACATTGTAATCTTGGAAAAGCCAACAAGGTGGAGACTTAGAAGAAACCTAGAGTGGTGATGGATATGACCTTGAAAGGAACAAAGGAGTGGTGACTCTAGGAGGATGGTGGTTTCAAGAAGTAGGACTTCATGAAGTCAAGACACCATAGTTCCTTTAGGTTTATTTTATTTTTTTTATTTTCTAGGAAGACCATAACCATCTCACAATTTTTGATTGCATGTTTTGGGGTTTTATTTTGTGTTAAAGCGTTTAATGAAAGTCGGTAATGAACAATAAGAAAATTGAAATCCCTCAAGCACGACAATCATACCTTCCAATAAGTAATAACGTCTAACTTGATATAAATAAAGTGTAGGTCACATCATAGTTGGGTGCCTTTATTTATGTTTAGTAGGACATGGGGATAATTGGATTATCCAAGTATTATTAAGTTTTATTCAAATAGACTTTTTTCAATTGGATTGGAAAAGCCTAAAGGTATGAATAGTCTAAAACGCGTTCAAATAAACAACAGTCATCAATACTAGTTTCAATAAAGTGTAGGTTCTGCCAAAGCAGGGTGCTTTTATTGATATTAGTAAAGGATGATGGATAATTAGATTATCCAACCATTTGTTATTGGACTTATCTAGGTAACTTTAATCAGATTGAAGAACCTAGAAGCGTTAATATTAAATTTAAATGCCTTCTAATAAGTAACACTCGTCGAGACTAATGTCAATAAATAGTGGGCCTGCCAAAGCAGGGTGCTATCATTTATATTAGTAAGGCGCGATGGGATAATTGTAATATCCAAATTGTTTTTATTAGGCCTAAACTTAACTAAGTTTTTCAATTGGATTGAAAATAACTTAGAGGCGTAAGGATTGAGCTTAAATTCATAAGATGAATAAGGGTAAAGAGTTACCCACTCAATCATCCAAGAGTTGCATGAGATGCAATTGGAAATGTGTTTCCTACCTAAATAACCAAGGGTTGGGCGATCAGCCAAAGCTGACTCAACATTAAGCCAAATATGGATCTTGGCCACTTAGAAAAATCTTCCAATGGGATTTTTTTATGATTCAATAAGGGTATTTGTTTTGAATCAAAATAGTGGGAGACAACATATTTATTTAATGACCAAAATTTAAATATGTTTTAAATAGAAGTGATAGATTTGCATGTAATTTGTTTTAGAATAACCATGATATACCAAATATTGTTTTGTTGCAATCCGTCCTTTGGAAGGACACTTTATCTAAAAAAATTCCTAGATAGGTATTGAGACTTGAGAATTATCTTCATTAAAGATGAAGCGGCAGTGTGTCATGTTTGGCTTATATATCATCTATGGTTGGGTCTTGAATACCCTATAGAGTCTGCATAAACTCTGAGCTATAAAAGGCAATATGAATATATGGGAGATATACGATATGATCGTATACAGACTTTATTAAGGCCAAGTTAGTCTGGAAGTCTAAAAGGTGATCAAGAAAGGAAATTGTTTCCAGTTTTAGCCAAAATAAGACATTGAAATAATTTGTCTAAAGAACTTGAAGGAGTTCAAAAGAAAGGGAAGTAAGACTTCCACTACAGGTCATGTTATAGAAGTCAAGTTATTTTACTTCACTAACATTAGTATCAGATACTAGTAGTAGATCTCAAATTTTGAAAGATCAAGGAAGTAGATCACTTGTTAAGGGTGAAGAAATCTGTATAAAATTGAGCAAAAGTTGCTACAATAAAGATAAGATCTTTACCTATTGGGCTAGTTAGTGAACTAGACATTGTGCATATTATTTCTTGTTAGACAAGAAATGTTTTTATTATTATAAAATAACTTTATTTCTTCAAATGGATGTTGATGCACAATTGAGTAATGGATTCCACATCCTAAATCTCAAAACACCTATTTATAACAACTGCCAAAGTAGGTTAAAATAAGTGATTTTGAACCTTACTTACATGGTATTGTTTCCTAAGGCAAATGGATAAGAAACACATTTTCTAAATACCATTAATGTGGTTATATGGACTCTTTTTGATTTTGGAATCAATGGAGACATGTAAATCTTATTTATTAGAGAGATAATTGAGACCTCATTCATTGAAAAGATGAGTAACCTATTATCTAATACATAACGATGTATGTGGGCTTATTGGAACAATAACTAGATATGTTTTTCAATACTTCAACATACTAATTGAAAAGTCAATGAGTATGAATTTATGTAACATAAGTTAAAAAGTCTTTGAAAAGTTCAAAGAATTCATAATGAAGTGAAAAACCAAATTGGCAAGACAATTAAAGCTCTTGATTAGATCAAGATATCAAATAATTTGAGTTATAAGTTTGATAACTATCTAATAGAGTGAGAGATTACCTCTTAACTCATTCCTCATTGAATGTCTTAATAGCATCTCTACGGGGAAAAGTTAAACCTTGTTGGACATAGTTTGATTATTGATTATTATCAAACATCTCTAACTCCTTCAGCGTTTCTTTATTAATAAAATTTCCATACTTAACCATGTCCATCTTAGAATTTCTTAAAGAAACCATATATGATATGGACTAGGAAGAAACCTAGTATGTCTTTACTAATAATTTGGAACTATGATGCTTCTATAGAGCATCCAACTCTGACAAGGTTGGATCCAAATTAGATAAATGTCTTCTGTGAGATACCCAAAGAAAGCTAAGGGTTATCAATTCTATAATCCATCTGAGAATAAAAGGCTTGTTGCTTAGAATGTTGTATTCTTGAATAAGAGTACATCCCTTAAAGAATCAGTGGGAGGATGGTAGAACTTGAAGAAATTCAAGTATCACAAAGCATTTAAAAGTCAAGGATGGACTTGGAGCAGAAATCACAAAGTGTTGTGAAATCCTTAGCTCCAGTAGCACAAGACTTGTGTAAGATCAAATAGGATATGTCACCAAACCTGAAAGATATGGATATCTTATAAATCAGGAAGGAGGCATATTGCTAAATGACCAAGCTTCTTATGAAGAGGCCAATGCAAGTTTAGATTCTAAGACATGGCATAAGATCATGGGATTTGAAAAGGGTTCCATGTATATTAACAAGGTATGAACCTTGGTTGACGCACCTAAAGGTTAAAACCTATATAATGCAAGTGGGTTTTCAAAAGGAAAACTAAACATGGATGGCAATAAAAGTACCTTTAAAAGCAACATTGACAAAATTCAATTAGCTTAAAAACCATTTAGATCCTGCTTATTGTAGCAGTATACCACCATTATGAGATATGGTAGATAGATGTCAAGATGGAAATCATCTTGAGGATGTGTATGTGACACAACCTAAAGGCCTTTTATGCCTAAAACATCTAGGAAGGTATGTGAACTGTAAATGTTCTATTTATGGACTAAAGCAAGCTTTTAGAAGCTAGAATCTTCATTAAAGAATGAAGATAAATCTTGTGACTATAAAAGGGTTAGTAACTGCACAATTATAGTTCTAGTATTACATGCAGAAGACATGCTTCTTCTAGAACTAATAATATTCTCATTCTATAGTCAAGAGTATCCTTAAACACTTAAGAAGGACTAAGGATTTAATCTTGATAAATGGAAGATGAGCTCGTTGTAAAGGTTACATCGATGTCAATTTTTGATTAATTTGAAAGACTTAAGATTGCAATCAAAAATATATGTGTTGTCAAGATGGTTACGATGTATGCTTGAAAGGTTCAAAGCAAGAAACAATCGTTGGTTCTACTAACAAATCTAAGTATTTTGCTATGTTAAATTACAAAAGAAGTCAATTTACATTTAATCATTCTAAATGTTTTGTATCCTATGAGTTTCCACTGTGATGACAATGGAACCATAGAACAATATAAAGAAGTGGATTAATCCAAGCATATACTTAAATAGTTCCATCTTTGGAAGATGTGAAAATATACAATGTGCATACCAACAAAATTGTTGGGAACCCACTAGTAAACCCGCTTACGTAGTAAAAGCATAAGGGCACTGTAGACGTCATTGGGCATTAACCTTATCAGCTCTAAGCGCAAGTGGGAGATTGTTGGAAATATGCACTAAAAGCCTATATAGGTTCACATCATTTTGAATAAGTCATTTTTTGTTAAATAGTTTAACAACCTTCACATATCCTTGGAGTAATAGGTTATATGAGAGTTATTCCTAAAATGTCCCTAATCAAGTATTTACGTGGGGACATGTAAATACATTAAGACTAGTGTGTGAATGTACTGATGATCTGATCTCACAGATCATGGATATAAATGATATCAAGTCTTCACACAGGTACACATTAAGAGTAATGATGTACTGGACAGACCCACCATGAGAACGTTGCATGGATCGTTACATGAATGTCATAAATGATTCTCAATGTGATAATGGTATATGTAGTCCTTTAACCTGAAGTCACTATGATTCCTACATAAGGAGTTTATTGTTTTAATACAATCAAACGTCTTCTGTAATAAGAGGACTATAAAGGTTGTGGTTCGGCAATGTACAAATTATGCAGAGGGATGTGAGTGATATAGATGGGATTTGTCTCTCCTATGTGACAGGAGTGATATCTATAGGCCACTTGATGGAGTGAGACTAAGGAAATGCATGGCCATGCTAGAAAGAATAAATATTGGATATTTATTCGGATAAAGTCTACTCCGGTATCAAGTAAAATAAATTGGACCGTACAAGGATGACACAACCATGCCTTGGGCCCAATTAGGATATTGTGACAAAAGGAACAAACATATAAAATAATTATCACTTATAGGTTATGTTGTTAATAAATAATATTCGGACATAATGATGCATTGCTAGATGCCGCTCTTATTTTATATTAATAATAAAATAGTTTATTATTAATATAACTGACTATTTTACCTATAGGGTCACACACATAGAGTAAGCCCATCAGAAAATAGCTTTTTATTTTAGTTGGACTAAAATAAGACTATTGGGCCTAACTCATTTAGAATGAGTAAGGAGCCCACTCTTTAGAGAGCAAATTAGGTCAAACTTAAGCCTATAAATAAAGCATAAGATGCTCATAGGCGACTACCCAAAAGAGACACAAAAATACGCAAAAGTTGTAAAAGCTACACGCCGTCAAACTAGCATTTGGAAGGTGTAGCATTTCTGGTGGGAGTACTCGTGTAGACTCCTAAAGGACGAGGCTACGATTGCTTCGATATTCTTCAAGAGGTAATCCTAAAACGCAATTTTTTTGTGTGTGTTTGTCTTATGCTTTGAAACACGGCGCTTTGCAAATCCTATGGGAATCCTTGTATTTCCGCTGCTCATACACTAGGGTTTCCTAACAAAGAATACATACTAATATTCACAAAATAAAATAAGCATATACATATGATTGTTATTTTACAAAAGGAATGCCGGACAAGGCTTACAAACTTCCATTCACACAACTACAAAATCAAAATATTGCCGGCCAAGGCATTCTTTACCCAAATAGGCTTCCTTCACACTTCTCCACACAAAAGCTCCATGTACAGCCCTACAACACAAGAGCTAAAAAGATATACCACATGGAGAGTGAGTATACTTTCTCAATGATGAAAATCCAACAATTAAGGCAATATATGCATGAATGCAATACAAACATTCCTTCCTCAAAGGAAGTTCATTCAACACCAAATCATTCATTTATCAATTTCATCTAAATACATATACCCATCAAATTTCTCAAGATCACATCAACCAATATCACAATCAAAGTTAGTAATTCAAAGAAAAGGGTTCCACCTACTCCTCACATAACCTCATCAACAGGTATCACTCTATGCCATGCTTCTATGGCTAATGCACATGCCAGTGTTTAAAATGCTTATGCATGAATCCGATTTTCATTTCCACGGGAGATCGCAAACACTATAATCATTCATTCATATTCGTGGGTTTCCCACCTCGTAAGGGGTACTCCCTCTAGCAGCCTCGCAAGGTGCTTTCTCGTGATCACAACCACGTTCAACATTTCATAAAGGTTTCCCGCCTCACAAGGGGTACTCCCGCCTCATGATCGCAACCATGGGCACTCAATCTCAATGGTCCCACAGGGCCTTTCATTTCAAACACCAGGTGATCGCAACCACCGGTCCAATAATCACAAGAACTCGCAAGCCCTTTATATTTCCAACATCAAGTGATCGCAACCACTTATCAATATCATCATGATATGCATGCCATGCCATGTATGCAATGCTCATGCATGCCTTAACCTCATAAGGATTATCTCACCCTCTCATCTAGGGTACATTCATACTTAACCACATAATTATCCATCAATTCATACAAAACATCAATCCATATATTCAAGAAACATTCCGGCCAAAGGTTTTATGTACTCATCATATCTTATGTGAAATCAACAATACATCATCACATAATATGCCATCCATAATATCATTTAGGCTTCATCATAAAAACACTCATTTCAAAATACCATACACAATTCTCATCACATAAGCACAATATCATAATTATCCAAGAAAACATGCCATATTACATTAATGCATACATTATCATCACAATCTCATGCATTTAGAAAATACACCCCTCTCCTACCTAAAGACAAGTAGATTTCCGAGTTTGATGTTCCCGCTTCACCCGCGTTATCAAGTCCTACATATCAATTATTCATTCAAAAGCCATTTCAATATACATATACATGTCTATGTACACATGATTCTTATCATGTGGAAGTTATTATAGGTTTATTCATTTGCTTACTTAGGCTTCGGGAATTCCTTCCCTTAAACCACCATTCATTATTATCAAGGTAACAACCTAATTTGTTAGGTTACCCCATTTGCCAACCTTACCTTAATCCCATTCCAAGTGGGTTTTTATTTATGTTCTCCCACCATTATCTCTAATCATCATTAAATGCTTCTACCTCATTATTTATTACACTTCCCTTATGAATAAATGTTAACCCCTTCATTGTTACATATTTCCCCCAAATTTCATAAGTTAGGGTTTTATAAAAACCCAACCACATCATAAATGCACTTCTTCACTCATCATCTTGTAACCCTATCATCATATGCCTCATTTATTACTCATAAATACCCATATTTATTTCACCCCTACCTTAGGGTTTATGCATTTAGTGTTTCCTCTCAACACCCACAAACATTTAATACTCTCTCAAGTCACAACCCTCTATCCCCTAGGCTCCAAACACAAAAGAAGTGATAGAGAGCTTACCTTGCTCCAAAATGAAAATGGAAGCCAAGAGGGAGGATGAGGATGACGAAAATGGAGAGGAGAAAGGAAGGAGCTTCAAGCCACAATGTTCTCCTTCAAGCTTGGAGAGAACGAAAATGGGGAAGAAGAATGGGCAACCACTTGCTATATTTTTTTTTTGAAAGAAAAAGAAGAAGGAGAAGTGAAAGAGAAGGAGAAGAAGAAAATGAATGTTTTAGGTTTAGAGGAAGGCAACGTGAGAGTGAGAAAGGAGTAGGGAAAAAGAATTAAAGTTGATGCCTTCATTAAAACTTTTCCGGTTTTTAAACAAATAGGTTCACCGTTCGAATTCAATACATATCCTAAAAATTATTCCGAATACATATTCGGATTCTCAACAACTTTATCTACAGCCCTGACCAACGGCATCTCAATCGGAGATACTTGGTCTGACTCCCATATTTTATCCGGGTCAATTTTCAACTTATCCGATCAAAATGACTCACTAATAGTCTCTAAAAATCTTATTTAAATTATATCTAGCATTTTGGGATATTAATTAGTCCATATTTAATTATTCAATATTTATTTTCTTAATTTAACTTTCTATTTTTAAAAATTCGGGGTGTTATAATTTTTAATGCATTACGCGATTAATATTGAATATTGTAGATTTGAATTAAATAGTTATAGTATTTAATGTATTGTGTAATTAATTTTACTATATATATTGATTATTGATTTATAATTACAGTAACTAAGAATATTATCTCCATACAACATATCAATTTTAAATTTAATTATAATTTTTAATTAAATTCAAAATCATAAAGTTAATTTTAAATTTTATATACTATATTAAGATACAATAAAATTTTGAAATTTAATAGTTATAAATTTAATTTATAATGAATTTCAAAATTTTATTATATATTAAAAGTTAGAAATTTTAATGTATAATGAATTTCAAATTTTTATATATTAAATTAAATTTTAAACTTTCCAAAATTTAATTAAAATTTTGAAATAGTAAATAGCTATAAATTGAATAGAAATAGTATATTTGAATTAAAAGTTTATAGCTTATATTTTTTTTATTAGCAAAAATAAATTAACATTTAAATAGTATAAGGGGTACCTCAACCCATATACACAAGATAAACAATTACAACCGCAACAGGAAAAGTAAAGGTTCCCTATACCACTTCATAAATCCTCTAGAAAAACCTTTCAAACGAGACTTAAGCCAAACCCAACTCCTAAGTTGTACCAATCCAAACATTTTTGACACACAAACACACTGATTCCTATAAATGATATTATTACGACATTCCCAGATAGTTGTTAGTCCTCAAATTTTCAATAAAAGCTTAAATAAAAATTTCATAAAATTCATAAAAATTAGTTTAATTTGTTAGAAAATTAGGATTTAAATTCAATAAATGAGTGTTGTTGAAAATAATCTGCCCTTGATCAATTTTCTCTAGTTTTGCAGTGAAAAAGTTAAGAAATCAAGAGAAAATTACACTGGAGGAGCTGACGCGTAGCCTCACCCCACGCGTAGCATCAAGTGCTATTTTTGATGCTGACGCTACGCATCACAGCCACGCGTAGCGTCAGTGCTGCGTGGTCTCCACTCCTACTTTTGGCCAACCACCCCACTTGGACCCAATAATGGGCACTCCACTCAGCCCAAGGGCCACCCCAATCAGCATAAATGGCCAAAAACTCGTGGAAACATGTCCAAGTGGCCAGGCATGATCAAGATTAATTATTGAAAGTGGCCATTATCAAGTGTTTAATGGAGGCTGAGTCAGGGATCTGACGCGTAGCGTCACAGGGACGCGTAGCGTCAGCACCCTTGCTCAGCCCTATAAATAGGGCCATCCAACACCATTCATAGCATCCCAATCCATACACTTCTCTTCTCTTCTCTCTTGTGCTCGACTTTGAGTACTTCTTTTGTGAGTTGTAGTTCTAGAATAGTTTTCTAGATACTTGAGTGTGTTTCGGTGTATTGTGATCGTTGTATCGTGAAGTTTCCATCGTCTTCTTCGTAATGTCAAACTCTGTAAGTGTTGTTTTTACTTTTACCATGTGTAACTAATCTGTTTATGTTGGAATTGGTGAACTAATCTATTGAGTATAATGTTGTGAATTCGACCTCTGCATGTTTATGATTCAAGTCCATGTTAGTATTTCAACCTTTTATTAATATGAACGTCAAACGGGAGAATGATTTTCATGTGTATCGAAACTGGTTTTATTAGTGTAAATGTCAAACGGGAGAATGATTATTTATGTCGTATTGAAACTTGTTTTGACGAAAGTAAAAAGTTGGAATACCCTTGGTATCTCAATTCTATAGGGGTTGTTAACCATTGTTGCCATAAGGCCAGGTCTTAATGCAAGTTTTTACTGAGAAAGCTCACGAGGGATCGGACTTTACGGTGAATTCTTAGAATTTATATCACGAGGGATCGGTTATAATGATTTTAAGCTGCAATGACATGAAACTTGATGATTAAACATGCATGTTTTGAGTTCCTTATTGTTATTCTAGATTAGGGATCCAATTTCCAACATAATTTGTTTATCTGTGTTTATCTCAAGTATCTTACCTATTCTAGGTTACAACTCAACTTTTTAGATAGATTTTATTTTCTTTTTATCCTATGAATCACTCAACCATGCTATCTTGTGAATATTGTATAAACTGTACATAAATCATTCTTTTGTTCATAATTTCCTTCATATTTACCATAGTAAGTAGAAGATTACTGTTGTTATTGGACTTTCAATCCCAGTGGAACGATATCTAAATTTCGAAAACTACAAACGATTGGTGCGCTTGCCAATTCACAAAGCCCGGTTACAACCGACGGGCGAACAAGTTTTCTGGCGCCGTTGCCGGGGATTGAATTGTTTCAGTAAAACAGTAAAATTTTAATTACCGTGGTAAATATTTTTTACCTTAGATAATTTTTTTTATTTATTTTGTATCATTGTTACACTAACTTTCTTTGTCTAGTTTGTGTATACAAACTCGATCTACCACAGGTAAAATTTATTTTGATCCTGAGATAGAAAAGTTTGTAAAGAAAATCAAGTCTTTGAAATCTAAAACACAAACTAATTCTTCTTCTACTTCAAAAATTTTTGAAAATTCAAATATGGCTGCTGAAAGGAGAACATTGGGACAGTTTGCTGCTATAAATGGTCCACCCCGAGTTTCGGGAATGTTTCAAGGACCAGTTTTACCAGTGGAAATTAAACCTGCCACTTTAAACATTATTCAAAACAACCAATTTGCTGGTTTAAATCATGAAGAACCATATGAACATTTAACTGTTTTTTATGAATTATGCAGCACAATTGGTTTTGAACCCAATCAAGAAGAGTCTGTTTACATGAGACTCTTTCCTTTTTCATTGATTGGGAAAGCAAAAGAATGGTTTAAATCTTGTCCACCGGGTAGTTTTGCAAACTGGTCCGATGTTGAAAGAAAATTTTTGGAAAGATTTTATTCTCCTTCAAAATATTTTGAAGCAATGACAGCCATACACTCTTTTTCTTAAAATAATGATGAATCATTAGGAGAGACATGGGAACGATTCAAGGAACTCTTGAGAAAATGCCCAAACCACAACCTGAATGATGCCGAAAAGGTAAGAATCGTTTACCATGGTTTATTGCCTCAGTTCAAGATGATGTTAGATGCTTGTGCAGGTGGTTCTTTAATGAACAAGACTGTGGAGGAAGCTATTGGAATATTGGAATCAATGTCCATTAGTGACCATCAAACTAAACCAGCAAGAGGTAATAAACAAGGTATAGTTGAACAAGGAGTAAACGATACAGTGTTAATTCAACAAAAATTGTTGATGCAACAAATTGAGACTATGAGTAAACAACTTGGAAAATTGCAAGTTACCCATATACCACCACAACTCCCTGCTCAATTAAAACAATGTGAGTATTGTATGGGCGAACAACCATGTGGTTACTGTGGAAATGAGCAAGAACAAGTTAATTCCTTGATTCATCAGAGATTACCTATAGGTAATTCCCTAAATCCTCTTGTAAATTCTTTTTCTAACAATTACTTACAGGAAAGGCAAAACTATGGCTGGAAACAAAATGTTTAACCCTTCAACAATCAAGGAGATTACAATGCTAGGTTGACCAAGGCTGAAGAAAGTATTCAACAATTGATGCAATACATGGAGACAATCAATGTCGCACGTAAAGCATCAGATCAACAGTTAAGCCAGCTAGTAAAAGAAGTAGCCGACATCAAAGAATTCAAAGCGAAAGAACAATGTAAGGCTATTTTTACAAGAAGTGGTAAGGCCGTAGGTATGAATCAAGAAAAAGAAAAAGAAGAAGAGAATGAAAAAGAGAAAGAAAAGGAAGAAGAAAAAGAGAGTGAAGAAAAAAAAGAAAAAAAGAAAAAAAATCAGTATCTTGGACAGACACCCCCTATCCAAGATTTACCATATCCTCATCCACCATCAAGAAAAGATAAAGAGAAGGAATACAAAAGATTCCTTGAAATCTTTAAGTAGTTACACATAAACATTCCTTTTTCTGAGGCATTAGAACAGATGCCTACATATGCTAAATTTATGAAAGAACTGCTTACAAAGAAAAGGAAGTATGATGAAGAGATTGTAGAACTTGAAGCAAGCTGCAGCGCTATTCTATAATACAAGATGCCAGAAAAATCCAAAGATCCTGGTAAATTCACTATTCCTGTCTCTATTGGGGGAGTAAATATCGGTAAAGCTTTATTAGATTTAGGGGCGAGCATCAATCTAATGCCCCTAAGTATGATGAAGCGTATCGGTGATCTTGATCCACAGCAGACAAAGATGACTCTGCAATTAGCTGATAAATCCATCAAGAGACCTTATGGGATTGTAGAAGATGTCCTTGTAAAGGTTGACAAGTTCTACTTTCCTGTGGATTTTGTGATCCTAGACATGGAAGAGGATGCTGATGTTCCTCTAATTCTTGGAAGACCATTCATGAAAACTGCTCGAGTACTAATTGATGTGGACAATGGGAAGTTAGCAGTAAGAGTGCATGATGAGGAAGTAAATTTTGATGTCTTCAAGGCAATGAAACATCCCAACCCAAAGCAAGATTGTTTCAAAGTAGACGTCCTTGATGAAACTTATCTCTCCTTATCAAAAGGTATGATTATTTCTGACCCATTAAATAAGTTATTGACTAACTCAGTTGAATTTTTGGATGAAGAAGAGGAAAAACAGATTGAAAGATATCTTGAAGAATTTGATCACGGGAAAGAAATTTCCTTTGAGTCAAGAAAGATTGAAGAAATTCAAGAATCACCTACTGAAGAGATCCAGAAACCTGAATTAAAAGTGTTGCCTTCCAATCTGAAATACATCTTTTTGAAAGAAGGTAATTTGAAACCAGTTATCATTAGTAATTTGTTGAGTGAAACAGAGGAAGAAAAACTGGTGGAAGTATTAAAGAGCAATCAAGAAGCAATTGGGTGGACACTTGAGGATTTGAAAGGTATAAGTCCATCATACTGCATGCACAAAATCTTGTTAGAAGATAATTTCAAGCCTATTGCTCAACCTCAAAGACGCCTCAATCCAACTTTGAAAGAGGTAACCAAAAAAAAGGTTTTGAAATTGTTGAAAGCAGGTATTATCTATCCAATTTCTGATAGTACATGGGTAAGTCCTGTTCAAGTTGTTCCAAAAAAAGGTGGTATGACAGTAATTGTTAATGAAAAAAATGAACTAATTCCTACAAGAACTGTCACCAGTTGGAGAATGTGTATTGATTATAGAAAATTAAATCAAGCAACAAGAAAAGATCATTTTCCATTACCTTTTATGGATCAAATGCTTGAAAGATTATCTGGACAGGAATATTATTGCTTTCTTGATGGTTATTCTGGATATAATCAAATTGTTGTTGATCCTCTTGATCAGGAAAAAACTGCCTTTACATGTCCTTTTGGCATATTTGCTTACAGAAAAATGCCATTTGGATTATGTAATGCACCTGCTACTTTTCAAAGATGTATGTTTGCTATTTTTGCAGATTTAATTGAAAAGAGCATTGAAATTTTCATGGATGACTTCTCAGTTTTTGGAAATTCATTTGAAACATGTCTATCCAACCTGGACACCGTACTGAAGCGGTGTATTGAGACAAATTTAGTACTTAATTGGGAGAAATGTCACTTCATGGTGAAAGAAGGAATTGTACTTGGTCATAAAATTTCTTCTAGAGGCATTGAAGTTGACCAAGCCAAAATAGAGGTAATTTCTAAACTCCCTCCTCCTGTGAATGTAAAAGGTATTAGAAGTTTTTTAGGACATACTGGATTTTATAGAAGGTTTATTCAAGATTTTTTAAAAATTGCAAAACCCTTATCAAACCTTCTAAATAAAGATGTTGAATTTAAATTTGATGAAGCATGTCTTAAAGCTTTTAATTCCTTGAAAGAAAAATTGGTTACTGCTCCTGTAATTGTTGCTCCTAATTGGAATCTACCCTTTGAACTTATGTGTGATGCAAGTGATTATGCTGTTGGAGCAGTTTTAGGTCAAAGATACGAGAAAGTTTTTAAAGTCATACATTATGCTAGTAAAGTTTTGAATGAAAATCAAATAAATTATGCAACTACTGAAAAAGAATTACTAGCCATAGTGTATGCTTTAGAAAAATTTCGATCTTACTTGATTGGCTCAAAAATAATCATTTTTACTGATCATGCTGCAATCAAGTATCTTTTAACTAAACCTGATTCAAAACCTCGGTTGATCAGATGGATTTTGCTCCTTCAAGAATATGATCTTGAAATCAAAGATAAAAAGGGTAGTGAAAATATGGTAGCTGACCATCTTTGTAGATTAGTGAATAATGAGGTTACTGTTAAAGAAAGAGAAATTTTGGAAGAATTCCCAGATGAAAAACTTTTCAAAATAACACAGCGGCCATGGTTTGCTGACATGGCCAATTTCAAAGCAGCAGGAGTTCTTCCAAATGATTTGACTTGGCAACAAAGAAAAAAATTTTTTAGAGATGCTAGATACTTTGTTTGGGATGACCCTCATTTATTCAAAATTGGAGCGGATAATTTGTTACGACGTTGTGTGCCTGACTGGGAAGTAAAAGATGTGTTGTGGCATTGTCATAAATCACCATATGGAGGACATTTTAATGATGAAAGAACATCTGCAAAAGTTCTCCAATCAGGTTTGTACTGGCCCTCTCTTTTTAAAGATGCTCACTTATTTGTTCAATCTTGTGATAACTGCCAAAGAACAGGTAATGTTGGAAGAAGGCAAGAAATGCCTCTTACAAATATACAAGAAGTTGAGGTATTTGATTGTTGGGGAATTGACTTCATGGGACCTTTTCCTAACTCATACTCAAATCAATACATTCTTTTGGCAGTAGATTATGTTTCAAAGTGGGTGGAAGCAATATCTACTCCCAATGCTGATACTAAAACTGTTGTGAATTTCTTGAAGAAAAATATTTTTTGCAGATTTGGCACACCAAGAACTTTAATCAGTGATGGTGGTTCACACTTTTGCAATAAAGTTCTTCAGAAAGTATTACAACATTATGGAGTAAAGCATAAGGTAGCCACAGCATATCATCCACAAACCAATGGGCAAGCAGAGATTTCAAATCGGGAAGTGAAAAGGATTCTGGAAAAAACTGTGTCATCTTCCAGAAAGGATTGGTCACAAAAACTTGATGATGCACTCTGGGCATACAGGACTACATTTAAAACACCAATTAGTCTTTCTCCTTTTCAGATGGTTTATGGAAAATCATGTCACCTCCCAGTTGAAATGGAGCATAAAGCATATTGGGCTTTAAAATTCCTCAATTTTGATCAAAATGCAGCAGCAGATAAAAGAAAGCTACAGCTTCTAGAGTTAGAAGAAATGAGGAACAATGCCTATGAATCATCCAGGTGCTACAAAAGTAAGGTGAAAGCTTACCATGATAAAAAGTTAAAGAAAAGACACTTCACACCAGGTCAGCAAGTTTTATTGTTCAATTCAAGATTAAAATTGTTTCCTGGAAAATTGAAATCAAAATGGTAAGGCCCGTTTTTGATTAAAGAAGTCAAACCATATGGAGCAGTGGAAATTGAAGATCCAACTTCCAAAAGAAGTTGGATGGTAAATGGCCAAAGGTTAAAACTATATTTTGGTGGTGAAATTAACAAAATTACCACCAGTTATCTTTTAACTGACCTTTGAAATACAGGAATGTCAGGCTGGAGACATTAAATCTAGCGCTCAATGGGAGGCAACCCATTCTTTTCTCGTTATTTTTAATGTTTTTCATATATTTATATAAAAAAAAAAAATCAATCAATTTTTTCGTTAGTAAGTTAGTTTATACACTTAGAGTTTTTACACAATAAAACCAATTTTGTTAAAATCAATTTTTGATTCTTTATAACTTAGGAATTTTGATAAATTTAATTACAATAAGTTTATTAACCATCAAGCAAAATTTCAAATAACCCGGTAAGTTGAGAGATCCTTTTTACACACTTGAGGGTTTTAATCGACATATTTTCAATTCGAATTGATTTTGCTTTAATCTCTGATGTGTGTTGTTGTATAGAGAATTCGGGAAAATGATCAAGGCACATTTATTGGTGAAATGAAACCTTGGGCCAAACAGCTTACCTTGGTAAAAAGTCTTTTATCCTTTGCAAGCCCATTTGAGCCTAAAATAAAATTCTTTGGTACCCTTATAGCCTAAATTTGTTTTTACCATTCCCTATACTTGATTGATTAAAAGAGCAGTTGAAATAAATGAAAAATATTTTGAGTGTTCTCACAAAAATGGGGAGTGAAAATAAGCAACTTGATTCTTTTCAAAAAAGAAAAAGAAAAGAAAAGTCAAAAATAGTGAAAAGAATCAAGTTGGGGGTATTTATTTTTCATCAATAAAAAATAAATGAGAGTTTGGATCAAGAGAAAGCCTAAGGATTGTAAAATGCTCTTTTATGATTTCAGGTTTTTGAATTCCAAGAAAAACCATTGATTCTTGTAAACCAAGCCTCATTACAACCCGTGAAAAGACCTTGTGATTTTCGAATTAACTCTGTATAAATAACTATTGATTAGATGACAAACAAAGTTAAATTCGTTTGATTTTATGATTGATTGAGTGAAACAGGTTACCAATTGCATAGAGATAAACACTTGTGAGGTAAGCCTGAAATTCTGCTTGATTGTTAATAGAATATTGTAAATAATTTTATCATTAAACCTTTGTTATATTTGATATCAGTTTTTGATTATTACAAAATAGTTGAAATTGTGTAATTATTTTTTGTGATAAATTTTCGGACTAACTTAAAAATTTGATTTCAAATTTTTTCTTCTTATTTTTCTCTCTTGCTCGAGGACGAGCAATGTCTCAAGTTGGGGGTATTTGTTAGTCCTCAAATTTTCAATAAAAGCTTAAATAAAAATTTCATAAAATTCATAAAAATTAGTTTAATTTGTTAGAAAATTAGGATTTAAATTCAATAAATGAGTGTTGTTGAAAATAATCTGCCCTTGATCAATTTTCTCTAGTTTTGCAGTGAAAAAGTTAAGAAATCAAGAGAAAATTACACTGGAGGAGCTGACGCGTAGCCTCACCCCACGCGTAGCATCAAGTGCTATTTTTGATGCTGACGCTACGCATCACAGCCACGCGTAGCGTCAGTGCTGCGTGGTCTCCACTCCTACTTTTGGCCAACCACCCCACTTGGACCCAATAATGGGCACTCCACTCAGCCCAAGGGCCACCCCAATCAGCATAAATGGCCAAAAACTCGTGGAAACATGTCCAAGTGGCCAGGCATGATCAAGATTAATTATTGAAAGTGGCCATTATCAAGTGTTTAATGGAGGCTGAGTCAGGGATCTGACGCGTAGCGTCACAGGGACACGTAGCGTCAGCACCCTTGCTCAGCCCTATAAATAGGGCCATCCAACACCATTCATAGCATCCCATTCCATACACTTCTCTTCTCTTCTCTCTTGTGCTCGACTTTGAGTACTTCTTTTGTGAGTTGTAGTTCTAGAATAGTTTTCTAGATACTTGAGTGTGTTTCGGTGTATTGTGATCGTTGTATCGTGAAGTTTCCATCGTCTTCTTCGTAATGTCAAACTCTGTAAGTGTTGTTTTTACTTTTACCATGTGTAACTAATCTGTTTATGTTGGAATTGGTGAACTAATCTATTGAGTATAATGTTGTGAATTCGACCTCTGCATGTTTATGATTCAAGTCCATGTTAGTATTTCAACCTTTTATTAATATGAACGTCAAACGGGAGAATGATTTTCATGTGTATCGAAACTGGTTTTATTAGTGTAAATGTCAAACGGGAGAATGATTATTTATGCCGTATTGAAACTTGTTTTGACGAAAGTAAAAAGTTGGAATACCCTTGGTATCTCAATTCTATAGGGGTTGTTAACCATTGTTGCCATAAGGCCAGGTCTTAATGCAAGTTTTTACTGAGAAAGCTCACGAGGGATCGGACTTTACGGTGAATTCTTAGAATTTATATCACGAGGGATCGGTTATAATGATTTTAAGCTGCAATGACATGAAACTTGATGATTAAACATGCATGTTTTGAGTTCCTTATTGTTATTCTAGATTAGGGATCCAATTTCCAACATAATTTGTTTATCTGTGTTTATCTCAAGTATCTTACCTATTCTAGGTTACAACTCAACTTTTTAGATAGATTTTATTTTCTTTTTATCCTATGAATCACTCAACCATGCTATCTTGTGAATATTGTATAAACTGTACATAAATCATTCTTTTGTTCATAATTTCCTTCATATTTACCATAGTAAGTAGAAGATTACTGTTGTTATTGGACTTTCAATCCCAGTGGAACGATATCTAAATTTCGAAAACTATAAACGATTGGTGCGCTTGCCAATTCACAAAGCCCGGTTACAACCGACGGGCGAACAATAGTCCAAAATATAGTAAACCAAATAACAGCAAGTACTTTTTTCACGCCAGAAGCATCACCGAGACCCACAAACCCTTCAAAAATATCTTGACCGTCACCAGGTAACATTGAGTAAAACCTCAGCCAGTCAAAACAAATTTGCCATAAGAGATATGAGCACCTACAAAAGAACATCAGATGACTGTAGACTCTACATACTCATTACAAAAAACACAAAGCATAGATGAAAATTACAGATTAATCCCATGAACAGCTAAATTTGATTTGGATTGAATTTTATCGAACAAAAGACGCTAACCAAACCCCACCACCTTAATAGGAACTGAAGAATTCCAAAGCAGATGAACAAAAGATGTTTCCCACAGCTTTGGATCGTGACATATGATATTGTAGGCTGAACAAACAAAGTAACAACCAGAAGGGTCACCCAACCATGACCAAGAATCTTGAGATGTAGGACGAACACCATCAAACCCAAGCAACAGCTGATGTAAATGTGACACCAATTCATGCTCCTAAACAAATAACTCTCTCCTCCAACTGAACTTCCATACCCATTTATCCGCGTCCCACCAACCCATCTCAACCAAAGAGGTGTCCTGTTGAGAGGAAACAAAATACAGCCTTGGGAAATAAGATTTCAGACTACTTTCCCCCACCTAATAGTCAGACCAAAACCGAATAAGTGAACCATCCCCAACGACTCTTTTGACATTGTTCCTAAACCTCTTCCCCACCTGACTCTTTTAAAACAGTTCCCAAATCTCTCCACCATCTAGGACCTTTATTAAACGCCTCCACATCCCCAGTAAGAACACCAAAACCATATTTTGACACAATAACCTTACCCCACAAGCTATCATTTTCAACTAACATCCTCCACACCTATTTCCCCAATAATGCAGAATTAAACCTCCTCAACTCCCTCACCTCTAACCCATCTACTTTTTATACCCAACACACCTGCTCCTATTTTACCCAATAAATCTTTTTCCTCTCTCCACTACCACCCCATAAAAAGGAACTTTGTAAAGAAGTTAGTACTTTAATAATAGTAATTGGAATTTTAAAAAATGAGAAGAAAAAGAGAGGTAAAGAAGATAATACCGATTTTAGAAGACAGAGCCGACCACCGAAGGACAGATAATGCCTATTCCAGAGGACAACCTTTTACGAAACAGAGCAACAACAGGCTTCCAAGTACTAACTCTTCCAGGATTAGCCCCCACTGAAATTCCCAAGTAAACAAAAGGCAACTTTGAGAGTTTACAATTTAATATAGCAGCATAGCATGACACCTCCGCTTCCTCCACCCCAACACCCACCAAATTACTCTTATAAAAATTCACCTTTAACCCTGAGACCAACTCAAAACACCTCAATATACTCTTCAAAGCGATAATATTATTTAGAGAGCATTCCCTAAAAAATAGTGTATCATCCGTAAATTGTAGATGGGAGACACAAATTAATTTCTCACCCACATAAACACCTTTAAACAAATTCTGTTGCACTGCCTGACGCATTAATCCACTTAACCCCTCAGCAATAATTAGAAATAAAAAAGGAGCTATTGAATTACCTTGTCTAATACCCCTTCTCATAACAAATTCAGATGTTGGGCTCCCATTAACAAGAACCGACACTGACGCAGACAGCAAATAACCGTTTATCCAACATTTCCATCTACTCGTAAACCTCATTCTTCTCATCATATATAATAAGAATTCCCAGTACACAAAATCATAAGCCTTCTCAAAGTCAACCTTAAAAATCACACCAGACTTATATTTTGACTTCATATCAATAATAAGCTCATTTGTAACCACAACCCCATCCAACATATTCCTACCACCCATAAATACTAAGTGATTTTCACTAATTAATCCGCTAATGACATTTTTCAACCGAGCAGCTAAAACTTTAGCAATAATCTTGTAGAAACATCCCACCAAAGAAATTGGCCTGAAATCACCAAGACCTAACTCAGACGACCTTTTTGGAATTAAGGCTAAAAATGAAGCATTTGTTCCTCTCGGAAGTATCCTAGATAAGTAAAAGTAATCCAACATTTTACACACATTTGACTTTAACAAGCTCCAAAAAGATTTAATAAACTTAAAGTTATACTCATTAGGCCTTGGGCACTTCGATCCATCGCACTCCCAGACCGCCAACTGAATTTCCTCCTCAGTAAATTTCTCATTAATTTTACTGTTAGCCTCCTCACCCAGCACTGAGAAAATAACTCCATCCAACACCGGCCTTTTCCAACAATCCTCCCAAAATTTTTGCTCAAAAAATCCCTCACTCCTTCCTTCACCAAACTAGATTCCTCCACCCACTCTTCATTAATCCACAATCAGCATTCGTAGTCGATTTGACAACCGTTGGAAGTCAATTCCAAAATGACGTATGTTCGAATGCTGGTAGGTGGTGGTGGTGAAAAGGTGATGATGATGATGATGTTGATGAATTGATAATGGTTAATTATAATTATAGTATATATTTAATATTTGATTATATTTAGAATACGATTTTAATGCATTACGTGATTGATATTGATATTGAATATTGTAAATTTGAATTAAATAGTTATAATATTTAATACATTGCGTGGTTAATTTCACTATATATATTGATGCTTCTAAAGCCAACTAACAATAGTTAGCACTATGTAACCAAAAAGGGTCCACAGGGTAAATGGAGCAAGATGATTCAAATTATAAATTCTACACTATATATTTATTCATTAAAGAAAAACAATTAATTATGTTTTCCTAAGATGACAAAAAAAATTAACAGTTTATCTTTAAATAATCTTATAACTATCCTCATTTAATGGTCTAAGTTTTGTTTTCTGGTCATGAATATAATTAATCATGAAAATGTAACATCTCAATTTTAAAATTATTTGTTAATTATCAAAACTAAATAATTAATTGGTATTTACTAATTGAAATTAAAAACAGGTATATTAAATAAAGATTTAAGTCAGACTCAGGTCAGAATAAATTAAAGTTATTAGTTAGGTTTAGAACTTAACCAAATCAGTACAATGACCGAGCTACCCTTAACCACTTAACTAACTAAATCCCTTATATCAATCTTACCACAAACTAAAGAAGGAAAAGAAAAGACAAGCAATCCCCTTCCTCCTCATCCCCTTGGCCATACCACCCCTTCCACCTTTACCACATCAATTTCATCCCCTTCCTCCTTCATTGCAAGCTTGAGAGTTTCTTATTCTCCTTCCCTATCACACGTGCATGCATCGGTGGGGAGACCAAGCTTCCTCCCTCTAATTCCACTAAACCTAAGGTAAGGTTTTAGAAACCCATTTGGGTAATTGGTTCTGTTTCTCTAAATCCATCTCAAATTCTCTTAATTTCATGGTTGTAGGTGACATTTGAACTCTTAAGTAGCATTGGAAGTTAGGTTACTTCCAAAACCATTATCAATGAGTGATTGGTAACTTGAAACTGCCAAATCTCTTTCCTTTTGTTCAATTAGTTAGATTGGTAATGTTTTGGGCTTTGGGTACTTTAAATTATCCTGAATTAGCTAGAATTTAGGAATGGTTAATTAATTGGTGAGTGCCAGTGTGTTTGTGACGTGGGTCATAATTTGGAACCAGGTCAAAATCTAGGAACTATATGAAATTCCTAATTCCAGGTAGGAGAGGAGTGATCTATATTAAATTAATGAAATTATGAATGAATAAGGATGTATTTATATTGCTTGATGATGAAGTGTGTGTTGTTAATGTGAAAATTAATGATGATGATAATGATGATGATGTTTTGAGATGATTGAAATAATTATTAATTGATAGATGGTGTCGATGGTGTGAAACTGATGTTGATGATAATGTAATGATGTTGATGAATGATGATGAGTTTTGGTATTGATAATAATGACGATGATGTCGTTGATGTTGATAAATGATGATGAAAGTAATGATAATATGAATGATGTTGATGTTGTGATAGAATGATACATTAAAAGCATAGTAGCTCCTAATACATACATCAACAAACATATACATCATCATCTATATGCATACAACCTCTAGTAAGATATCTAACAGATACTTACATAAACTATCAATTCTATCAATGTAGGCCATGGCATATAATTATCATTTTAATCAAAATTATCAAGGTATATATACAACACCAAGATGCCAGTAGCACCATTGCATCCTTAGAGTTTCACCACTCTTCGCCATCTATATGAAGTTTATTGTAATCAACAAAAATAGTAGAAGGGTGAGTAAATGCATATTAAATCAAAAATACTAAACTAGATTTCCATCCAATCATCATTATCATCTAGTTCATAATGTACAACATCATCGGTACATTTATCATCAACCATAACATGTATTTTCCATTCAATAATGATATTATAATCATATTAATCACATCCACATATTATCCTCAATAACATTGCAGCCCACCTAGCTTAATGCTACTTATGCTAATGCATATGCATACGTATCTGACTCTATTGATAGGATATATTGTAGTATTTCAAGATTCAGTATATATAGAGAGCTCATCAAGTCAGACATGAGTTATATATAAAGCATAAAATACTCATAGGTTGCTGCTCAATAGAAAAGATTACTCGTACTTTCATAACTATGGTGAGGGTTGAATATTTCAAACTAGCATTTGAAGGTTCAGCTTCTGATGGAAATGCTCAATAAAGAAACTCATCTCTTATCTAAAAAAGGTAATCCTAAAATGCATTTTTTGTTGTATTTGATGCTTTGAAACATTGTTTGTGCAAATTGCTATAGGAATCCTATGTGTTTTTGTTGTCTGACTCTGTGGGATTCCTAACAATATTTGTGGTAATGCCTAGCTGAGCCATGGAAAGTGTGTTGGAACAATTTTCCAAAATAAGGGTGAACCAAAAGATGAACAACAATTTAGAGGACTTGATATGATCTTCTAGGCATGCAGAGCACTTTCCTAAAATTAGTATTTCGTCCCTATAGAGTGTGGGTATCATGAAATCCAATTTTGAGATACAAAGAAGATTCAACAACAATACTCACTCTTGTATTGTTGTAAAACAAGAACAAAAGATGAAAGAAATTTAATTTGTGTTTTTATTTCTGTATATTTGAGTAATGCACTTGGATCCCTTTATATAGATGTTGATCAGACATCTTCTGAATCAAAAGGACACAAATTTATGAATTGTTATAACTCTTCATGAAAGGTTGAGACTCTTTAAATTTACTGAAAAGGCGTGTAATTAATTACAACACAATGGTAATCAATTACACCTTTTGAAAAGTCATACCATTTGGCATTACACCTTTGAAAAGTCATACCATTTGGCGTCTCAAAATTTAAAAAGTTACACAATCAGAGTTTTCACTCTTTGATAATCGATTACACACAACGGTAATCGATTATCAGAGAATTTAATTCTCAAATCTCAACAATCCTCCCCCATTTGAGAGTATTAAATAATTACTACACACAAACTTAAATTTAATATATACAATCTTACACGTAAATGAAAGTGTACATAGACTTGAACTTCCACTTAGTAGAGTATACATTCCAAGAAATCGTATTTTATTGGTATCGAAACGACTGAACCGATATAATACATAATGAAAACTTGAAGATACAACTACATATAAGATAAACTACATGTTCTTGTTGTACTTGACACAATAGGGCCATGCATCCATATCTATTCATAAGTGCATCAAAGTCATTGCCCCTTGACTTCTTGAAGCGGCCAAACTTCGCACTTACATAGGTTGATTTCTTAGGTAAAACATGTTCCTGCGATAAAACATAAATTCAAGAAATCAATTAAGAATTATTCAACCTCCTTACATCACAGGTCCAAAGCACCCTTGTGCTTTCAATCATCAAATAAGAGATTTAATCTTATTGAACTTAAGACTTAATGTCATATTAAGCGTCAAGTTAAGATTCCCTTACTAGTGATTAATTGTGGGCTCCATTCCAATTTCAATAGACATTCTAGAGATGGAATCTTTAGCCAATGCCTTTGTAAAACCATCAGCCAAATTAAGCTTTGTTCGAACGAAATCAACGGTAATAATACCATCCTTGATAAGTCGTTGGACATAACTATGTCTCACACCTATATGTCTTGATTTTCCATTGTACACTTGACTACAAGCTTTAGCCAAAGTTGCAACATTGTCACAATGTATTGCTACAGGTGATATTGGTTTTTGTAACAGTGGTATCTCAAACATGAGATTCCTTAGCCATTCAGCTTCCTTTCCTGCTGAAGCTAGAGCTATAAATTCTGAAGCCATAGTGGAATCAGTAATGCAAGTTTGTTTCTTGGATGACCAAGAAATTGCTCCTCCTCCAAAGAGGAAAACCCAACCACTAGTAGAAGAGTGATCTTCTTGGTTTGTAATCCAACTTGCATCAGAATATCCTTCCAAAACTGAAGGATAACCACTATATGTCAAACCATAATCAATAGTTTTCTTTAAGTACTTAAGTACTCGATGTACAGCTTGCCAATGTGATAAACTAGGGTTACTAGTATATCTACTCAGTTTACCTACCGCAAATGCGATATCTGGCCTTGTACTTGTCATTGCATACATCAAACATCCTATTACCCTTGCATATTCTAATTGTGAAATAGCCTTACCACCATTAGGTAATATCTTTAAAATTGGGTCCATAGGAGTTGAAACAAGAGAGCATTCAAAGTTATTGAACTTCTTGAGAACTTTCTCAATGTAATGTGATTGAGACAAGATAAGTTTCTCATTGTCTCTCTTAATTTTTATACCTAGGATGACATCAGCTTCTCCCATATCTTTCATGGAGAAATATGATGATAGAAATGTTTTGGTCAAATTTACTTGATCTAAATTTGTTCCAAAAATCAGCATGTCATCCACATACAAACAAATTATGACACCATTACCTTTGTCATCAAATTTACTATACACACACTTGTCTGAATTGTTTATTTTGAAACCATTTGATAATACAACATCATCAAACTTTTGGTGCCATTGTTTTGGCGCTTGTTTCAATCCGTACAAGGATTTAATCAATTTACAGACCTTGTGTTCTTGGTTTTCCATAACAAAACCTTTAGGTTGTTTCATATACACTTCTTTTTCTAGTTCTCCATTTAAGAATGCAGTCTTGACATCCATTTGATGTATCACAAGTTTATGAATAGCAGCAAGTGCTATTAATAACCTTATAGTGGATATTCTAGCCACAGGTGCATATGTATCGAAATAATCGATTCCAGGTTTTTGTCTAAACCCTTGTGCCACTAAACGTGCTTTAAACTTATCAATAGTTTCATCAGCTTTGATTTTCTTCTTGAAAATCCATTTACATCCTATTGGTTTACACTTAGGAGGTAAGTCAACCAAAATCCATGTGTTATTTCCCATGATGGATTCCATCTCATCATTAATTGCTTCTTTCCAGAAAGCAGCATCTTGAGACCTCATAGCCTCTTGATATGTCAATGGATCTTCTTCTATATTATAACAATATGAGAACTTTGTTAAGATAGAATCTCTTGTACCTTCAACTAAGTACACATGAAAATCTGGGCCAAAGGATTTTTTTTTCTTGCCCTTTTACTTCTTCTAGGTTGTGATGTGGAAGCATCATTCTCATCTAGAGTTTGAACATTTGATCCTTGATCAATCAAGCTTTGATCCAATTCTTCAATATTGGTATTAGGAGTTAAATCCTTTGAATGAGGAATTGAAGAAAATCTCCTTTCATCAAAGATTGCATCTCTAGATTCTATGATTGAATGTAGTGACACATAATCATTTTTTCCTATTACATAGAACCTATAGGCTTTGCTATGTTCAGCATAACCTATAAAAATGCATTCAATTCCTCTTTCACCCAATTTCTTACGGTTGGGTTTCGGTATTTTTACAATTGCCCTACAACCCCAAATTTTGAGATAAGTCAAATTTGGCTTTCTTTTATACCAATGCTCATATGGGGTTACCTCATTCTTTTTTATCGGAACTCGGTTTAGAATATAACAAGCCGTTAACATGGCTTCACCCCAAAATCCATCACTTAGACCAGAATAGGACAACATAGAATTAACCATTTCTTCCAAAGTCCTATTCTTTCTTTCTGCTATACCATTTTGTTGTGGTGTATATGCAGTAGTTGTTTCATGGATAATACCCACAGATTGAAAATAAATTGGATCATAATATTCACCACCTTTATCAGTTCTCAACTTTTTAATCTTAGTATTAAGTTGTAATTCTACTTCATTTTTATAAACCTTAAACTTTTCTAAGGCTTCATTTTTAGTAAACAAAAGATAAACATAGCAAAAGCGTGTATGATCATCAATGAATGGTATCATATATTTCTTATTTCCTAATGAAGGTGTACTATGAAAATCACATAAATCACTATGTACTAATTCAAGCAAAGTTGAATTCCTTTCAATATTAGGAAAAGGTTTTCTTGTTATCTTTGTTAGAATGCATGTTCTACACTTTTCTATGTTCAAATCAAATGGAGGAATCGGATCAAATTTAGACATAGAATGTAGTTTTCGATAATTAACATGTCCAAGACGAAAATTCCATAAAGAAGAATCATGATTAATAATATAAGCAGAATCAATAACACGATTTATTGTACTTAATTTAAACATATTGTTATAGAGATATCCTAGACCAATAAATACACCACCTTTAGATAGTACAAACTTATCAGCTTCAAATACCAATTTATAACCTAATCGATTCAAG
Source organism: Clitoria ternatea (assembly GCA_037962975.1). Lineage (NCBI taxonomy): Eukaryota > Viridiplantae > Streptophyta > Magnoliopsida > Fabales > Fabaceae > Clitoria > Clitoria ternatea. The sequence goes on from CM075669.1 coordinate 189,642,149, forward strand.
ATTACTCCAGACACTAAATTTCTCCTTAATTCTGGAGCATATAGTACATCTCTTAATACAAGTGATTTTCCAGAACTAAGTAATAATTCTACTTGTCCACAACCTAGGACTTTAGCCATAGAATCATTTCCCATGTAAAGAACTTCTCCATTGTCACCTTCCTTCAAGGATTTGAATAGAGACCGATCTTTACACACGTGTCTTGAAGCTCCTGAGTCGATCCACCAAGAATCATCAGTCTGCACACAGAAGATTTCAGAAACCATTTCCACAAAATTCAAATTGGAATTATGTGCAATGTGTGCAAAATTACCTTTCTTAGGTTGGTCTTGGCTAGAATTTCCTTGACCTTGCTTTCCACCATTCTTGGCCATTTTCCTTTTCCAGATTGTACAATCTCTTTTCATGTGACCGGAATTGACACATTCCCAACAAGTTGCTTGTTGATTTGCCTTACCAAATTTAGGCCTCTTGTTCCTACTTCCTTTATTGAAATTAAGGGGCCTTTTCTTGAACTTTGGTATTGCCTTTGATTTCTCATCTTCCACCATATTAACAGTGGACAAATTAGGATTGCTAAAATCCTTATTACCATCTTGTAGACGGATTCCTTCTTCAATTCGAAGATGTGCTGCCAATTGTTCAACACTTATATCATCCTTGTTGTGCTTTAAAGAATTTCTCACATCTTTCTAATTGGGTGGTAATTTATCAATTATAGAAGAAACAATAAAAGTCTCATCCATAGCAATATTATGTTGCCTAAAACTTCCAAGGATTCTTTGGATTTCATGGAATTGTTCCATTATAGGTCTAGCATCACTCATCTTATAATTATTAAAATTACTAACAAGGAATTTCTTACTTGATGCATCTTCAGAAATGTATTTGCCTTCAAGTTGATCCCACAATTCTTTGGCCGATTCTACATACTAATACACATCGAATAATGCATCGGTCATGCCATTCAGAATGTGACCATGGCATATGTAATCATCATTCTCCCACTTGTGCCTCTTTCTTTGTTCTTCCAAAGTTTCCTCTTCTCTCTCCTTTGGTTGTGGAGTGCTTAAAACATAGGCCACATTAAGGGCGGAGAGGAGGAAGTGCATCTTCTTTTGCCATCTACGAAAACCAACGCCTTCAAATTTGTCTAATTTGTGGAAATTTGTAGACATATCACGGATTGTTGCCATCTTTCTTAGAAATACTAATTTTAGATTGTTTGAACAATTTTCCAAAATAAGGGTGAACCAAAAGATGAACAACAATTTAGAGGACTTGATATGATCTTCTAGGCATGCAGAGCACTTTCCTAAAATTAGTATTTCGTCCCTATAGAGTGTGGGTATCACGAAATCCAATTTTGAGATACAAAGAAGATTCAACAACAATACTCACTCTTGTATTGTTGCAAAACAAGAACAAAAGATGAAAGAAATTTAATTTGTGTTTTTATTTCTATATATTTGAGTAATGCACTTGGATCCCTTTATATGGATGTTGATCAGACATCTTCTGAATCAAAGGGACACAAATTTATGAATTGTTATAACTCTTCATGAAAGGTTGAGACTCTTTAAATTTACTGAAAAGGCGTGTAATTAATTACAACACAATGGTAATCAATTACACCTTTTGAAAAGTCATACCATTTGGCATTACACCTTTGAAAAGTCATACCATTTGGCGTCTCAAAATTTAAAAAGTTACACAATCAGAGTTTTCACTCTTTGATAATCGATTACACACAATGGTAATCGATTATCAGAGAATTTAATTCTCAAATCTCAACAAAGTGATCTATGTGAAATGAGATATCAAGTTAAGGCGTATATGAACTATATGGGCAAAAGTTGTCTAATACATTTGAGTTTATGTTCATCTTATGCCTAAGAACTGTTCAAGCGTATTGAAATGATAGTATGATGGATTAATGAGATGATAAAGCCATGGTATGACCATGTGCAGTGTACATATATGAAGATGTAGTGCATAAATTGGAGTTTATGATATTACGTTGCATTTATGTGTATTGTTATGGGAAAGAACTATCATTATGCATGGGATTTGATGGTATTAATGTATTAATGCATGAGCATTAGGAAAGGGGTTAATAGGACAAATTTTAGGTGAAATGGAACATGAGGCACCAACATGACCATGCTGGATTCCAAAGCCATAATTGGGCATTCTGCCAACGAGCATAACCACGTTAGATGCTGGGCGTAACCACACGTGAGGGAAGACCTGGGCCAGGGCGTGCATGTAGGCACGTTGGCCCCTATGCATAACCACCCTAGCTCCCTAGAAGACCTAGTTCTAGGCATGGTACCCTTCTACACTCAGGCATTAGCATACGCAATGGCGAGCATGCCTATGCTGGCTTATGGGCGTAACCACGCCTAATGGCTAGGTGACGTGCATGTTTGCGCGTGGTCCCTTGGTACACTAGGGCATAACCATGCCTAACCCTTGACCCACTAGCTTCTTTATTTTGTGTTTTTGATATACATACTCCGATTTGACACCGTTTTGGGTAAACCTATCTCAATTCAAACATCATAAATTATTGTTATGGTGCTTAGACATAAAGGGTTAAACATCGAAAATATTTTTGGTACCCAAACGTAGTACATTAGGTCGTGTCACATTTTATTGGTATCAAATCGTGATCGTTTTAGGTTTGTGCTTGGAATAATCTTATGGTGTTACAAAATACTCACAATTACAAATTGTCATATTAATTACCAATAGGATATATTATCATCATTATAGAATATTTCCATAATTATACACGGTTTTAGATTTTAGACAAGTGCATCTCAATAATATTTTAACCTCTTGTATTTTTATTTTTTTAATTTTTAAAAGCTTAATATCCTACTTTTAAAGCTTATTGAAAAAGCACCAAATCAATTTCAATCCATGATTAAAGTACCAACAATTTAAACAAAACATCACACAAGAATCTAACATAAATAGAATCCATTTCTATTCATAACAACAAACCCAATTTCCTATAACAATTGTTTATGTCAATATAGTGTTAGAATCACAAAATATCTGTAGCAATTATCTTCTTAGTAGACAATTTAATATCAATTTAACTTCAAAAAAAATATATAAGAATATTTGAAAGAAAAATCCGGTTCACCTCTAGTACATAATTAAATGTTGGTATTGCTCCCTAACGGTTTACACAGCCACATGATTGACTCAGTATACTCTAAGTCTTATATGTTGAAATCTCTATAACACTGCTTAAAGAATATAGGAATAAAGCTTTTGATGACATCATTGCTCTACACTATTGATTTGATCTTTATAGGGAAAAACTCAACATCTCCCAAAGCTGGAGAATAAATGGTTTTTAATCAACTTTTACTGTCATAACAATCAAGAAACAACTTTGTTAAATAGAAATAATGCACCATCAAAAGTTAATAGAAAAATAAGTTTAATTGTTATGAATAATTTGTTGAAACAAAATGACCAAATCAAAACCTCTCTTGCTAGCCATTTATCCAACATTAATGTCCATCTATTAAAGGGACCCCCCATTTTATGAATGTTATAGTGAGGATGCTGTGAATAGTAACTAGTTTAACAACTAGTGAAAAAGTTTCAAAGAAGTTTAACCCTAGTCTTTGATGAAAGCCTTTGGGTACTAAGCGTGCTTTGAAATAATTGAGAGAGCATCAATGTTTTCTTTGACTCGATAGACCCATTTGCACCTAATTGCTTGCATATTGGGTGGCAAGGGAACTAGGGACCGAGTGTTATTTGGGAGGAATACTTGATATTCATTTGTCATAGGTTGCAACCAGTTGGGATCTATGAAAGCTTGTTTTGTTGATGTGGGTTCCAAATGAGTAAGGAAGATTTGACAATGAAGGCGAGGTTGAATAATGCCATTGATGAGTGTCTTAGAACATTTCATTTAGGGTCATTTCATTAACCTTTTAGGCCATATTGCATTGCATATTCCCTTTTCCCCCTATAATACTTGTTTCTTTCCACCTTTGCTGCTTGGATATCTTCTTTTGCAAGATTTATGTAATTTTAAGCCATCTAAAGGAAGGTTTCAAACTCATTGAAATGCTTCAAAATCATGGAAGGAAGCAAAGGCCCAAGAACCCCGAAACTTGAAGCATAAATCAAGCTAGAAAAGTTTGAAAAAGAACCACAACTAGTGGTAAGAAACATTGCCTAGCCATGGAATTCTCTACCAAGATTTCTTTTGCCCTGTTTTTGTCCATCCAAAAAGAACCATGACCAGGCAATGCTTCTTTCCACTGGCCATGGAGTTCACTGGTTCATCATCAAATTTTATATGTTCCAGACAGAGAGAACCATGGCCTGGTCGTGGATCCTGCCACGACCATGGTTTGGGCTACACAGTGAACATAAAAGTGGAACCTCAGGTATTGCAGAAGGGGGCTAAATTTTCTGACATAAAGTGACAACTGAGAAGACAGAGAGTAGAGAGAGAAAAAAGAGAAGAACAGAGGAAGAACAAGGATTGATCAAGGAAGGAACACAAAAGCCCTTTTCGTACTTCATCTGGATTTGTTCATCTATAAGTGTAATGTTGTTTATTGTTTATCTTTCTGTTACTCTTAGTTTAGGGTGTTATTGTATCATGGGTAACTAAACCTTGTTTCTTGGGATGAAGGAGGTGTGACAAAGCTTGTATGATTGATTTGATTTTCTGTATAATAAACTTCTAGTTTCCATTCAATTTAAATTTTTCCCAATACGCCTAGCGATTAAAAATGACCTGGGTGGTTTTAAACAATTAGGAATGATTGAGAGATCAACTAATGTTTGAAAGCTTTTAAATTGAACCTAAGGTTAAGATAACGAAAGAAATCAAATTTTTTTGAGGATTTAATTGAAAAAGGGATTTTCATAGCTCAATAATGGGTTTAACTTAAGGATCAAATGTAGTTCTCCATAGGTTAAATACGTTAACACAAGTGCGAAAGGAAAATATCAACTTGCTTAGGAAAATCTACCTTGGAAAAGTTAATTTGATATTTGTTAAATGGAAACACCACTTCCACCCACTAGCATTATGTATAGTTATAGACTATATTATTATTATTATTATTATTATTATTATTATTATTATTATTATTATTATTATTATTATTATTATTATTATCATCATCATCATCATCATCATCATCATCATCATTATTATGATCATTATTATGATTATGACAATTATTATTATTATTATTATCATCATCATGATCATTATTATGATTATGATCATAATTTTGATGATTATTATTATTATTATTGTGGTATCCCCTTAGTAGCTTTCATAATTCACCTCGTGGGTCGGACAAAATAGGAGTAAATTTTTTTACGTTCTTTCTACACCCTAATAGTGAACCATGGATACTCTAAGGCGGTGCCAAACATAATAACACAAAATACATGCACAGGAAATGCAAAGATTATGTACCATGAGTTAAACAAATAGGAAAAGTACAAGGGCCCCAAAATCTACATACAATAAATTAAAAAGGCAAGAAAAAGGACAAAACAGGGACCCCTCACTCAAGCGAGGTCAACTCGCTTGAGCAAGCAAGCAACCACATTAGATATCGAACTCTTGCTCAAGCGAAACCATCCTTGCTTGAGCGAGAATCACACAGAACCACATAAGCCATTCTTACTCAAGCAAGATGCCACTTGCCCATGCAAGAAACGAAAAGAGATCAGATGATATCTCGCTCAGCCGAGGCTTCACTTGCTCAAGTGAAAATTCCACAACGAGCAAAGGGTGACCCTTTCGCCCAAGCGAGGCCATACTCACTCAATTGAAAAAGAGATAGATAGCAACCAGGACAATCTCGCTCAAGCAAGGTCATACTCGCTCGAGCGAGGTCACACTCGCTCGAGCGAGAAACTCACAGTGTCCAAAATGCCTACCTCGCTCATGCGAGGAGACACTCGCTCAAGAGAAAACATCACAGAATCACACAAGTCTTGTCTCGCTTGAGCGACACCTACCTCGCTCAAGCAAGAAACACACGGAATCAATATTTCTGTTATGGGAGGGGCTCGCTTGAGAGAAGGTACACTCACTCAAGCGAGAAAGACAGATTTCCCAAATTTTGAGTTTTGTAAGGACCTAACTTTTCCGTTTGGACTTTGATTGATGCCAAATTTTATAGGCAACATGTTCTCATCATTTCGAAGCTATTGGCAAAGTTTGTTTGTCAAAATTCAATCATATGAGTAAGTTATGCAATATAATTCAATTTGGCCATTTTATGCTCTACTAGGGAGGTAAAAGTGACCAAGGCAACACTAGTTATGCAATGAATATGTACACACATCAAATCCACATTTACTGACCTATGGAGACCCTTTAGGGAGTCTAGACCCCATAATTACCTAATATTGCGTATATAGTTCCATGGGTCGCCTCAAAAATGCATAGTTTTAAGTAAGTAATTAGTAATAAAGTTGCCATACAATCTAATCTCACATGGCTCATTCTATCACTTATGCACATAAACATAATCACACCACAACTATAACATGTCATACCCTGCCAATATCAATCACAAGCAATAACTTGAATGGCTCAATACCAAACCCTACCATAGCATAAGATGCATATATGTACACATACATATTTCGTCCATATCTCACCACCTATAAACTACTAAATCCATTGGCATTCTAACCAACCATTCATAAGTTTTGAGTTATAGTATTAACATCACATACAAACATCATAGGTCAAAGACCATCAAATAATTTATATAAGCCTACCAAGATTACTCAAAATATCAAACTACATTCTATATATTGTGCACATAGGTAAATAATTATAGTCGTGTCAACTATGGCCTGTAATGCAACTTCCACGCCGAATCAACTAACATACTCGTCTCTTCGTGTGCTTACTGAAAGTCCACAAGTTAGGAGGGTGAGTACCATTTGAATAATAAGCAAGAAATTACAATCCATAGTTCACGTATCATCATTCGAATATGTACCACTACAAACATATCCAACCATCTATTCATCGATCATACTTACATTCATGGATGCAATATAGTATGCCATGATCTTTAAAAATTTGTATTTCACTTATGCATGAAATCATGCAATGCCGATTCGACTTATCAATACAAAGCAAGTGCCAAGATAACCTACTCAGTGAACCAAAGAACTATAATCGAAGGGCATCTGGGTAACCATACAGTGAACCAACGCCCTATAAGTGGTGGTATCCGAGGACTACCAGTGAACCATAGCATTATAATCGGTAGCCTCAAAAGAAACATGCTACAGACTTGATAGTGAACCATAACACTATAATGTAATAGTCTCCTCAGCAAACCAAAGTGCCGGAAATGCATATGATGTCATGAACTGTATTTATGCTGGGATGCGAACCCAAGCGTATAAGAGTACCATCTTAATATAATTCATAACCACAATCTCATCATAAATAATCCAGCATTAAGAACCTTACACATTCATCAATAACATCATATGGCATGTTCACAATAAATGATAACCAATTCATATATGATCGAAACATGTCAAGAATTAGCAACACAATGTACATATACATACGATTCCAAATATATTAGGCATCTCAATCTCACAGCACAAAGCATAGTCCAAGCCATTTTCCTCACACAAGTAAAAGTTTTAAAACTACACGAAACATAGGCGGGGACCTAATTTCTTCCTATTATTCAAATGATAAACCCCTCGTATGTATAGAAACGTACCTGAAAGCACTTCAACTTCAACTCACACTTTTAAATAGCAACTGATAGATATTCCTAAAAAATATCAAATCATCATTCTAACTACGAGAAGTACATTAATAATGTTTCAGAGTTCAATCAAGGAAATTGGCGAAGAATGACTTACCCAAACATCGTCACGTGCTTCAATCACCTTCTAATACTCCAAACTTCAACCAACGGACTCCAAAATGAAGGTTCACAAACTACCCATCAATAATTACACGAGAGTTCAGCCATTGCACAAAATGGGTACATGCCAAATCATGCTCGTGAGTAGCAAACGAGAGAGGGAATATGGTTTCTCACCTTTCAAACTTCGATTAATAAAACCCAACTTCCAAACGTCAAGGGACAACCATGGTGGCTCACGACACAAGCTAGAAGGAAGAAGGGAAATTTTAATTTAACGCAAGCATAGGGAAATTCATGAGGAAGAAGGGCGGAAGGGAAACAAAATTAGAACATGCATCTTCCTTGAAGAATAAAAGTGAAATTAATAAGAGGAACCTGAAGGAGACAACACGATGGGGTGTTGAATTGAGAAGAAAAAGAAGAAGAAAGTGTAATTCTGCCAAGAGGGTCTGTTTCACGCACAGGGAGGGAATGAGAGGAAGGAAAGGAAATGTGATTCAACTAATAGGCCACTTTGGGAATTAAGTAAAAATCAGAATTTAGGCATCCTTTTTTTGGTTTAATTTCCCAACAAAATTTAAACTTGCAAACATAAAAGCCTATTTCATCCCCATCTAATAAGAATTAATCCATTTTTAATTTAATCAAAGGGAACCATTATCTTGCCTTCATTATTTACTCCCAATTTCAATTTATTGTCCCTAATTATTATTTTATTAAAGGTCTAGAATTTTGAGGAAGTTACACTTCACCCCACTATAAAAGAAATTTCATCCTTGAAATTTAAACAAAGGCATGCCTCAACCGAATAACTCTAGATGATGCTTCCGCATGACATCCTCACGCTCCCAAGTAAACGTAGTAAAAGTATCTTGTTGCCATGCTATCTTCACTAATGGAACGTCCTTGCTTCTGAGGCGTTTAACCTATATATTCACAATGCGAGTAGGTACAACTGGAGTAGTTAAATTCTCCCGAATCTCGATATCATCATCTCACATCTCATGGGAGGAATCAGGCAAATACCTCCTCAGTTGGGATACATGAAATACATCGTGTAGATTAGCCAACTGGGGAGGGAATGCAATTCTTGTTATTGTTATTGTTATTGTTATTGTTATTGTTATTGTTATTGTTATTGTTATTATTATTATTATGATTATTATTATTATTATTGAACTGGCCTGTACCAGGGTCAGTGATCCGATGTGGGACCAGCCATGAATACTCTTCTCTCTAGATATTTATACAGTGGTCGGTCCAATGGGGATCTGGTATTGTAGCCCCTATTCCAGTGGGGAAGTAGGGGACTTGGAGTCTTTGAGATCCAACACATCAAGGTAGTGCCACCTGCAAAGGCACTCCGACGCTCAAGTTAGTAGAAAAGGTTAGAAAGCAGTGCTCGAGCGTAAGTAAGAGAATGAGAAAACCCTACCATTGTTGTGAAATATTTGGTATTTATATGCATGTAGTCCTTTAGGGTTAGGGGGCATTCTGTACCATATGTCAGTACGATTCTGCAAAAAGCTGACACACGACGTAGGCGTCTTCATGTCTCTAACGAACGTCTCTCCCAACGGCCATACCTTGTACTATTTGTCGAATGTGCAGGTTACTTTTCGATGTGCCTTATTGATGGCCTAGACAACCCGGTATAGAGAGAATGACTTATACGGGTAATGGGTTCGAGGTTTTACCCGAGACACCAGTATATGAATGAAAGCAAACAAAATTACCCGTCTGCCCTATATGCTGGTATTAGACCAGATCAATTATTATTATTATTATTAAAAAATCATCCATCCTAATATTTTATGTTGATGTACATTAAACACTTAATATGATAAGTGCTTATCTTGTTCGTATGCTATCTTACTCTTATTTGCTTATCCTATGTTATCTTTCATATGAGCATTAACTCTTAATCCTTTATATTCTATATCATTAAGGGCGTGACGTGAATAAATGTCTTGAAACCACATTTGGCAAGAAACAGTGAAAATGTTCCACATACTTTGATACATCATGTTACCATGCTTCAATAAAATTAGAGATCAAGTGGGAATAAATATAAGTATCAGTATCAAGTTTAACTAATTTGTTTTTATATGAAAAATAGCATATTTAAGCCTTTTATATATTGTAGATGCTATCAATCTGTACTGTTGGTTTATCTCCTTCAGGAAGGACCTGACAGTTAATGGCTTGTCCTCTCATAACTTTTAAACAAGTCACACATCATGTGAATCCCAAATGAGCTTACGAGAAGAACTTGAAGAATGTTCATCTCCACTTGGAGGGTATGATATGGAGGAGTCAATCCATGGCCCATCTAATGATTTGTGTCTTTGCTGAATTCTTTCCTGAGAGAATGCAGAAGAAACAAAAGTATGGCTGTTTTGTGACAGCAACCCGTAGGCTTTAAATCTTGCATCATGACTGCTTTCACTGCACTTGATTAGCGGTGTTTGGATTGGAGTTTTTCCTTCAAGCATGCTCACTACAGATGACATGGTTGGTCTAAGAGTGGGAGATGGATTGGTGCATAAGAGTGCTAAGCTCAGCATTCTCATTGCCCCCTCTTGGGAGTACTTCGTTCCAAGACTTGGATCCACCAATTCCAACAGGTTTCCTTGCTCTTGGAGAACATAGGCCTATATAAGTAACAGTTTTAGAAATTTAAGCAAACCATTAACATTAATAAATTTAAGCAAACCAAGAAAGAAAGAAGAATTCTAAAAGAGAAATAAGAGACAAGAGAGTAGTAGTTTATGCTTTTACTTAATAAATAACATTGTTCTTATCTCTCATTTTCTTGTTCATTTTCATTTTGAAAATGATCTTTTGTTGCTATGTAGTGATGGGATAAGACTTTGGTGCAGATGGAAAACAGATTAAACCCAAATACTCATGCAGGCTGTTTGAGGTTATCAAATTCACAAAACTAGGAAAGAGAAATTCTACTTACCCAATCAAGAAGATATACAAACTCCTCTTTTGGCCTGTAATTTGTGTTGCTTTTTCCACTAACAATCTCTAAAGCTACAATTCCAAAGCTATATACATCTGCTTTATCAGTCAAGTAACCCCGCATAGCATATTCCGGAGCCATGTAACCACTATTAAGAAGGCAGGAGTCAGTGATTTCACAAAACATTGAAACAGAAGTACTTCTATCATTTTGTAAATCATTATGACTTCATGCATCATATACATAGTGGATAGCGATGTAAACCAATTCTTTTTGCTAACTAAATCTTTGCTGTTTATGCTAAGAATAAAATACCAAATAAGTATTGGATTGAAAATAATATATGTGGCATAGTACTAACATTGTTCCAGCTATCCGTGTACTGATATGGGTATTCTCTTCTTCATCAAGCTTGGCCAAACCAAAGTCAGAGATCTTAGCATTCAAATCCTTGTCAAGTAAGACATTGGTTGCCTTGATGTCTCTGTGTACTATTTTCAACCTAGACTCCTCATGAAGATAAGCTAATCCCTTTGCTATCCCCACACAGATCTTCATTCTTCTTGGCCAATCCAAATGCAACTTCTGCTCTTCATTGCCTAGCATAATATCCAGGGGAAGGAAAAGAGTTCGTTCGGTTACATCTTAATTTTGAAGGAGAAACACACGTACACACACACAACTGACATGAAGCATTTACCAAAAAGTGTGCGAGCAAGACTATTGTTCTCCATGTATTCATATATTAATAGCAACTGGTTTCCTTCAATGCAGCAGCCATAGAGCTTCACAAGATTTGGATGCTGCAAGGCAGATATCATTCCAATTTCATTGACAAATTCACGGTTTCCTTGCTTTGATTTGGAGGAGAGCTGTTTAACAGCAATCACATCACCATCTGACAGCACACCCTGTGATTAAACAATGGCTTTAGTATCATGCTTTGATGTATAATGGTAAATGTTTAGGAACTTGATTCTGCTCAAGTCAGATGATTATAATCTACTACAGTTACCTTGTATACTGGCCCAAATCCTCCTTCACCTATCTTATTTGCAGGGTCAAAGTTATTAGTGGCTGCTTTGATTTGTCTATAGCTAAAATAACCTGTTTTCAACTCTAGAAGTTCTGCACCAAAAATATTTGTGAATAAAATCATTCTTCAGATTTTGAAAAATGAGAAGAGGAGAAGAAAGGAGAAAATGAAGGCACAAAAAGAGAAAAATAGAGAATCCAATAAAATTCCTGGCAAAGAAAAAAGATATGTATTCGCCAAAATAATGAATCCAAATCCGCATTTTCTTTTAAAATTTTCATCACTTTTATTTCTAAATTTGATGTCTTAAGACCAATGTTTTAAAAACTGCACCGATCGAACCGGTGAGGCACTGGTTCACGGTTTATTGGTTCAACCGTGGTCGAACCGATGATAATAAAATGTATATTTTAATATAATATGATATAATTATTGATATATTGATAATAAATTATATTCAAATATTTTTTTATTTTAGTTAAAAATATTTTTAATGGAACTTTTTAAGAAAAAATACTAAAAAAAGAAAAAAAGAAAAAAATAATTTTAAGACTCTAACTGGTTCAACCAGTTTTCAATACCGGTTTTGACCGGTTCTGAATCTACTTTTTTTTTCCTTGACCGGACCGGTACCCTGACCGCTTCCCGGTCCAACGGTCGAACTGGCCAGTCCGGTCCGGTTTTCATAACCTTGCTTGCAACAATATATATGGATACATAAAAATCATTTTATTACCATATTATAGTATATTCTTTTATAAACAAAAAAGAAAATTCAAGAGCAGAAGCTATTTAACACTTTATTTTGGACTTGAATCTTACCTTTATCTGTTGTGTCTTTCCGGCAAATGTAACCCAACTTCCAAAGGGCAATCAATATCAGTATAACAAGCACACATGGAGCAGCCACAATTCCAACAATAACTCCAGCAGACAACCCTTTTGAAGGATTGTTAAAGTCTACAACAGGGCAAAATTTTTTATAGAACATGGCATAATATTGTAGTTGAAACTTGAAAGAATAAAACAATAAGAAGAAAAAAAGAAAGAAAAACTTACTTGGTATCATCTCTATAGCAGATATAAGAGGTCCATACACACCTCTCTGGGGAATGGCAGTAGTTCCTTTCCCTGCCCAGTATAAGTGGATTTCCAAGGTGCCATCAGTAACATCAACATCAAATTCCCTAGTGATGCCCTTTCCAACTCCACCAGCTTGTTCGACAATGTTGAAATCTTTCAAATATCTAACACCCTAAACATTTTAAATTTCTACCAGGATTCAGAACTTTGTTTCGTTCAAATACTAATTACAAGTTATGCTAAAATTGTAAGACAGTATATTCTGCTTAAGAACTCACTTGAACTGAAACATCAAATATGCGTCTTCCTAGACTGCTAAAAGTATGGTCATCAGAAAATATTATCTCAGCAAAATGGAGCTTCACTTTATAATTTCCGTTTAGCATACAAAGGCCATAGTAGTTAAGTGACATTGGCGAAAGGCGTGCAGTTTGGTAGTAATCTGAACCATTAATATTCAAAGAAAATATATTCTGTGCTATATAATTTGCATCATCATTTCCCAGATACACTCCTGTGCTGCTGTAAGCCCATTGGCCATCATTTCTAAGATCGAAGTTTGAAATGCCATCTTGCTCAAGGTCACCTACATAATGGTTGCCTTCAAAATCATCCTCATATCCTCCACAGTTTATGAACAGTGACTTGTCTGCAAAGACACAGTGACAAGTTACTCCAAAAGAAGAAGAAAACTACCACAAAACTCTGTTCACAGAACTATTCTAAGTGTTGTAAACATGTTTGATCTAATTCATCTCAGCACTCACACGGGGGTTTTCCTGCACAAGGTAGGTTCCTCTTCAAACAAAAAGTTCTACAAGATGACCATAGTTAGTTTCAACTGATATGATTCAATGTTGCTGAACCAAGTGGAAAACAACCAAAGAACTTACGAAGGTGAAGTGACTGCTGAAGAAGAGTGGCTTGAAGCCAGGTTCCTATTTCGCAAATATAAGTGGTTAGTACTCACACAGCTGAAAAGAATGTCTATATTGCAGGACAAAGAGAACCTTACAGATCCAATAGTTGGCATGCAGAAGCAGAAGACTTTGTGAAATTGTTGTAAGATAAATCTCTGAAAAAGAAAGTGTAGTTAGATTCAATTTTAAATTTTTCATGATTCAATGACTACTTGGGATTAATAAAAAAATATGGTGTAATTCTATAAAAACTCTAAGATTGTTTGGCTTGGGAAAACTTTTTTTATTTTCACTTTTAATTATAAAATTACTATTTTAAAAAAAGTTTGTATAAGAAATAATAAAAACTGAAAAAGGTTGTTTTTATAGTAAATATTTGAATCTATTTAATTGTTTTTTACACAAACTTTTGAAAATCGAAAATGTGACAATTTAATGAAAACTGGAAGTAAAAGCAAAATACATTTTCTTAAACCAAGCAACTTCTATGCAATTTGAGAAAACAAAATGAAGGAAATATGCTTACATCTTACGTTTGAAGTTCAGTATCCAGTCTTGAATTGGTCCGCTCAGGGAATTGTTAGTCAGAAACCTGCATTCATGGTTAATATGTGTCCCATTTATGGGCAGAGAAAGTTAAATTAATATAAAAAACAAAGTTAAATTAATATAAAAAACAATTATCCAGATATCAAATTACTTTAGAAACTACATCTGCATATTTGGCTAGTATTCCAATCAATAAATGGAATGTTCTCTTACATGAAATTCAGACGTTCCAATCCCTGAATTGTATCTGGGATTGGACCTGTCAACATATTGAAGCTTAGGTCCCTGCAAAAAGGAAAAAACAGGATAGTTATAAAGATAAATAATGAGTCATATATATGAAACAAATACCACATACATAACCCAAGAACACTATTTTGCTTTACAGTATTAACCACAAGTAATTTTTTTTATAATTGAAGACAATTTTGCTTAGGCTTAATCACATTTATTGGTTTCTCACCCTCACTGAAAGAATGTGTTCAGTGGGGGATTAAACCCAACATTCTTTTTGAATCTGTCTGTATTATCAAATGAGTTACAACTATTTGATCTAAGAATACTATTTCGTAAGTCTTTTCGAGCTTTTAAAATAAAGCTATACTCATTTTGAGTGCCATTTGAAAATCAGTTCAACAATATTCTTGAGATTTTGATTGACAAAATGCAAGAGTAAAAGAAACTTGAGCTGAATACTCTTTTGTAACACAACTTACAAAGTAACTAAGTTTGTCAGTTCGCCAATATAATCTGGAATAGGACCAGTGATTAAGCAATTTCTTAATTCCCTGAGTCACAAAACGTACTACTGAATCAAAAATTCAAATGAATCATATAGTTCTTCACAAAAATAGTTCAAAATATTTCAACTCACAGTCGTTCCAAGTTTTTCAAACCCTTCAGATCAGGAAATGTCATAGTTGTTGATCCATTCAAATCAGTTATTCTCCTGATATAGAAATGTTTCATCAATAAATAGGAAATGTTCCACAACTATGGCACAACATTCTGACAAAGCACGTCAATTCAGGAACATTAAAAAATGAAGCAAGTACTCACAATTCTTTCAAAAGGTTCAACTCAGATATGGAGGGAGGAATTGGGCCATCCATCGATGTTCCTTGCATATCCCTATCAAAAACATAAAAACTAACTGAACAACAGAGAGGAAGTAATGCACAGGGAAGCTAGGAAACGTTAAAGTAGCAATGTCGTGTTACATACATGTCAGCTACCCTTTTTTTTGCATTTTACAATTTTCTTTTACTTTTTTATATTTTAAATTTTTTTAGTTTTCTTAATATAATTAATTTTAGTTCTAATATTTTGAAAGAGAAATTAGTTTTAGCCTCCATAATTGTTAATCCTTTTAAAAAACTTGTCATTACTTTTCAATGAAACAATAAACATTTAAACATGTGACATAAGATAGAATTGATATAACATTTTTAAATATGTATCATAGCATCACTAAAAGATAATAAAAACTACTTTTAAAACTTCTGAAATGTATAAGAATTAAACTATTAAAAATCATTTTTGAAGACTAAAATTAAAATAAGTTTTTTACATACTCTAAACACATTTTTCTCCTTAAATTTTTCTTTTTAAACATTTATACGTATAGGAATATATCAATAATCATAATTACAATTCAATGTCGTAACATTTCATTTAGTACGTCATACTTACTTTAAAACATCAACTCTTTGTTGATATATGAGTCATGTTTTATGTTAATTTTATAATAATTTTGCACATAAGATTCTAATATTGTTATAATATCCTATGAGTTTTTAAATGTTTTAATATCCCTATAAACATTGTGCTCCTTTCCAACTAGAAAATTGTCATGGATAGATCCAAACGTGTACTCACAATCTGGCAAGTTTGGTCCAGTTCCCAATAAAACTTGGTATTGACCCGGTTAAACTGCTTCCATCTATTCTACTGCAGAACATGTAACCACAGATGTTAAAATTTAACAGTGATGTAAAAAAACTGAATGAAACAGATGTATCAGTTCATAATCATTTACTCACAACTCAGTGAGATTCTTTAGTCTGCCAAATGTTTCAGGTATTGTCCCTGTAAAATTATTTGCAGAAAGAAGCCTGCAAATTCATTTAACAATTAGAATGAAATTAGCCATGCTCAAAAATAAATTAAAAATAATTTGAAATCATGGATAACTTCTGCACATCAACGCATAATGATAAATTATTCAAATTGATTATATCTTCTTACAGTCTCTTCAACTTGCTTAAATTTCCAAGACTGGGAGGAAGTGGTCCTTCAAGTTGATTATCTTCTAAGATCCTGGAAACACGAACACCAATATTATCATTTAATTATTCAACAAATTTTCAAAATAAAATCAACAGTTTGCCCAACACTTACAGATCCTCCAGACTAACAATATTACCAATTTCTGTAGGAATTAGGCCACTTAGTCGGTTTCCCAGAAGGGACCTGAACAACAGTAACAGTTGTATATTAAGAAGACATTTTTCTTCTAATTAAAGTTTAACTTAATTGACATTTTACTTTCCTAATTATAAAAATTGATGATTTTTTAATAAAATTGTGGGATTTTAATTTCTCAACTTTTAATTAATCAAAATTTGTCCCAACTTTTTTTATATATATCCTATTTAGATTTGAGCTAAACAGTATTATATGAGCAATAAATTTCTTTCTACCAAAACTTCAACTTGAGATTATATATTAAGTTAAAACAACGATTTACCAATTGATCTAGACACTTGGTGATGTCTGATTGTGTGTATTTTATATCTTTATCAATTCATTATTTTTGTAATTTTTATTTGATATTCATTATCGGGTTCAAGTAAAATGGGTCTTTATAGATAATAAAATTTTTCCTATCAAAATTTAAGTATATTATATTCTTTGAGTCTCCAACCCAATTATGTGAAGTTAAAACAACCTAATATCAACTGATGTACCCACTTAGTGGCATCAATTTGTCATGTTAATATATATGGTAATTTGTCACAAATTTTTTTCCTAAGAGTATTATATTCTCTTGTCTCAAACTCAATTACCCATGTTAAGTTAACTGATATGGTTACTTAGAGGTATCTATTTGCCATCTTATAGTTTATGAAATATTAATCGAGATGGTAATTTGCGATTGCCAACATGTCATCAAGCCAGTTAATAATAAGATGGAAACTGCTAAGAAGAAAGCATTTACATAATTAGAAGTTGATGAAATAAAATCGCTTATAAAGTAAATAGAACTTAAAATACAATTAAACCAAAAGGTTTCTAAGATTGAAATATTGTTGATATAAACCATTCGTAAGCCTTACAAAATGATGAGTGGGTTGGAAGCAAAGTTTGTTGGAAGTGAGCCACTGAGATAGTTGCGAGTAAGATCACTGCATTAATATGATAAATTTAGAAGTTTTATAATAATATTGTCCAACAAATTTAATGTTAGGAATTAAGAAACATGGTTAATAATCAACAATTTTTCTAATATATGTTAGAGTATATTTTAAACAATTTAAAAATCAAAAGATTTTATAGAAAATTGTAACTAAAATATTTCTACGTTGATTTTTATTGTACTTTCAGCATAATTTTTAATAAATAATTCCAGTTTTGAATGATTCAAAAATGTACTTGATGGCACACATTTAGAAAACCTAATCATCACACTACCTATTTACTGTTGGAAGTCTCACATCGCTTGCCTCATAATATTTCGCATGGTTTAAATACCTGTTGGGCCACTCCAACCATTACCAATTGGTTTTGGGATGGAACCTTTAACATGGTATCAGAGTCAGAGCATTCTTTCCGGTTCTTATGGGCCAAGAGTTGCCCTTTCATTGTGGGTCAAAAGTTACCCCTTGCCTAGTCCGGCAGGCTTCGTTGGAGGGGGCGTGTTGGAAGTCTCACATCGCTTGCCTCATAATATTTCGCATGGTTTAAATACCTGTTGGGCCACTCCAACCATTGCCAATTGGTTTTGGGATGGAACCTTTAACATTTACAAAAGTTGAAAAAGTATGACGCTGTCTAAAATACAAGAAAAAGTACTTGGCATAATAATCAACACTTTATATGACAATGGCAACATATATGAACCCCCAATGGTTCAAAATGTTTGGGGCACTTATTTAAAAACCGAATCACAATACTTACAGCACTTTCAGTGGAGTGAGATTTCCAAATTCACTGGGCAGAACACCAGATATATTTTGACCCTTGATAGCGCTATATATATGATCACTAATGGTTTTAGTATCTCATAAAGGAAAACAAACAAGTACAAGAATTCAGTTGAATTCAATTAACATAGAACATAGAAAATGTGTATGTTAAAAGTTGACATGTAAAAGTGGTGTTTATTTAATAAGCTAATGATGAAATGATTTGAGTGTTTTAATTATAATCTACTTTTAACTTGTTTCAACAAGAGTTTCGGAGTAAAACTTAACAAAAGTGATAACTGCTCCATATTTTCCTATTTATTTCTAAGCTTTTAATTATAAGGCAATTTACAAAGTTTTATAAACATTTTTTTTTGTTTCTTCATATTTTTATTTTTTTATAATTATTAAATTTTTCTGTCTTTTGTAAATGATGATACTATTGTTTTCCTTCTTCTCTTTATCTGATATATCCTACTACCTCCGGTTCCAAATATAAGCAAATATAACTAACTTCACACATATTAAGAATAGTAGTTGGAGGTAGTTATTTGCATTAATATTACCACATATTTGATTTAATTTTCTAAAATGCCCTTAGTATCATTTATTATATAAAGAATTAGTGGCCTTAGAAATATATATGATGAGGACATATTTAGTAAACAAGCATTTAATGACATTGGGAAAGTCTAATTTTGCTTATATTAAGAGACCAAAAAATTTCACTAAAATTTGCTTATATTTAGAACCAGAGGTAGTATTTGTAAATGACACTTTGCTGTGAGTAACAAAATTCTCTTTTTTCGAGTCTTAACAACTACGAGATTCAAAACCAGAAGTTAAAATAATTTTTACTAACTTATTTCCAGGTATGCTTAACTAAATATTTAATTTCTATAAAACTTTTAAGATTTAGATTTATTCCCTATAACCTAACTATTAATTTTTCCTTATTCAGAGACAAAACACCTCCATGCAATTACCCTTGTTTGAAGATTACAGTATTTCCTATACAACTATAATTTCCAAACAACTAACCAAATTGAACTTACAGCCTTAATGTTGTTATCATTACCTTGTTTGTTTGCCTTTATTTTTTTTCTTAGAAAATGTTGAATTAATGTTTCCTATAATTTTTTATCATGCATCATACTAAGTTTTTTTATTATTTCTTCCAACTATGAATATATTGTGCAATATTTATTAATACTTCATTTTTGAATTTTATTAAAACTTGGGACAAGAAAAATAATAAAGTAATAAAATAAAAAATTGCAAATAAAATGAAGAGAACAGTAACATTAAAATTATAAAATTAAGGCTTAACTATAAAATTAGCCCCTAAATTAAAATTAAGGTCAACCCCCTAAGAAATTTTTTTTAGGATTCAACCCTTGAAATATTTTTTGTGAGGATTAAACATTTTCATAAATTAAGTGTTGAGGTGGCCACCTCAACATTGATATGTGTAACCTTTTTTGCTTAAATATAAAATTATCCCTTAAAAAGTTTAAAATTTAGATAAACTCCCTAAGATTTTTTTTCTTTAGGATTTAGCCCTTGAATTATTTTATAGGATTAAGTTTTGTCGTTAATTTTCTGTCAATTTAGTATTGACTCAACATTGTTTTTTTATCAACAAAGAATAATAACATCAAAAAAGGTACAAGAGGTACTCTAACTCATATACAAAGTTAAGATGCTGCAAACCTGAAATGCATAAAAGAGGTTCCTTATATCACTCAAAAAAACTTCTAGAGAAGCCTTTCATTCTAGATTTTAGTCAGACTCAACACTTATATTGAATCAATTTAAGCATTTTGTCTAAACCAACATTCTTGCCCCTAAAAATAACATTGTTACAACTACCCAAATTGTCCAAACAGTAGCAAATCACATAACAACGAGACCATGTTTACTTCCAATATCATTAGTCAAACCCAAAATACCTTCAAAATGATATTTACGCTCAATTTGCATAACTGAATAAAAACCCAACCAATCATAGCACATTTGCCACAAGGAATAAGAGATTTTGCAACAAAAGCGAAGATGAGAGTTACTCTTCGCACATTTGCCACATAAGACATAAAGCAGAGATGAGTTGTCACTAATCCTATTCATCTTTTTTTCTCCCATTTTTATTAGTCTTTTTGTTCTTCCTGTGACTTTCTCTACCCAATTCTCCTTCTTTTTATTTTTCCCTCACTTGCCTCCCTCTTTTCCCTCTACCCAATGGTTCATTTGGTGATATCATCAACACGTCATAGGTGATGCAAGCTTAATTTCATTTATGCGCCTTAAGTCTAGAATTATGTTTGATGTGAAAGCGGTGGAATCAGATTAGACCAAATCATAGGAGTATGTCTTCAATCAAGCCTTCGAGACTTAGATTGAGCTTCCCCTGACAACGTCAAAACTAGTCATCACCTCTTCCATTGCATTGTTCTTCTCTGATGTTGCAACAAATCTACATTTTCATCACCTACGTCATGTCAATGACGTCATTAAAAGAACCACAGGGCTGAAAGGGGAAGAAGGAAATGAGTGGGGGAAGAAGAAAAAGAAGGAGAATAGAATAGAGAGAGAGACAATAGGAAGAAGTGAAAGAAGAGAATCAACAGAGAAGTGATAATGTTTTTTAAAAAAGTTAAATAAACACACATGTTAATGTTGACAAAAAGTTAACAACAAGACTCAATCCTAAAAAAAACCAAGGGCTAAATCCTACAAAAAATTCTTACAGGGTTGGTCCTAAAAAAGTTACACATGTTAATGTTGAGGTGACTAACCGTTAGCCACCTCACTTAATTGATGAAAAGTTAAAGACAAGACTTAATGTTACAAAATATATATTTCAAAGGCTAAATCATAAAAAAATTTCTCAAAAATTGACCCTAACTTTAAACCTTTTTAGGGGTTAATTTTATATTTAAGCCTAATCAAAAGTAAAATCTAACTAAATAATAAAAAATCAATGTAAGTATTTTAGCTACCAATAATGAATAACATTTGATAATCTTAAATATAAAATATAATTTAACATAAAAGGAAAAGATTGGATATCAACATGGTAAATATATATTAGGCTTAAATATGTAAGAGGTCCTTGTAAAAATTCTCGAATTAGGATTAGGCTTCTATTAAAAAAACATTAGTTTTAGATCCCTGTAAATTCCCTTGTTACCAATCGTGGTCTCCGCTATTAACTTATCTATAATAAGTTTGACATGTGTCCAAATTTAATAAATAAATTTATTAAATTTTGTTGAATCCTTAAATTATCCTCATCTCCCTTCTCCCTCTCTTCTCTCACATTCCCGAAACCTTTCACTTCCACTACCTCCACCCTAAATCACCTATATGAAAATTGATTTTTATTAGAAAAGTGAAAATGAATTGATTTCTGTATGTTAGGAAGTTGGATCAAGAAATACAATTGTCGACCATGAAGAAATTAAGGAGAAAATAAGAAAGCGTCATTTTTGTCAGCATTTACAACCTCAAATATCATTACAATTCGACTAAGATTCAACTCAAAAGAAAACACAAAGAAAGAGAGAAAAAATAGGATTCAAAATTTGTGTGTTGCTCGTCTTAGAGTTATTCTTGCTTTATTTTCTATTGAATGTGTTTTCTTCTCCTTTTAAATCGGCATCGTTTGTTTGTCGCTAGAATGTTTATAATTTAATTTTGTTTATTTCATGTGTGGGATTGACAAAGAAGATATGAATTGTCGGGGTTTATTGAATGCTAATAGGAATTGTTCGGTGGCTGCTAAGATTGGTTTAGGAGATGGGAAAAATGGAGTGGAGGTGAAGGGTTTGAGGAATGATTGAAAAGAGAAAGAGGAGTGAGATGGGGTTATTTAAGGATTAAATAAAATTTAATTAATTTATTTGTTATGTGTCAAATTTAATGGAGACAAGTTAATGGTAAAGACCACAGTTGATAACGTGGAAATTTACAAGAACCTAAAACTAACATTTTTTTATTATAGGGGCCCAATCCTAATCCAAGAATTTTACAAGGACCTCCAATATATTTAAGCCATATATATTATAATAAACTACATTCTTCACAAATTACAAATACAAATTTGACATACATTTTAAACTACAAACATAAATTTTTAATAATATTATAAATGAAAAATGAAAATAAAAATTGTTAAAACCAAGTCTGAATTTAAGACTAAGAAGTCTGAACCCCTGAGACATCAAGACTCTTAGTTAAAATGAAGTTTGTATGTATGTTTTATTTAACTGTTCTGATTAGTGTAACAGGAAAGTCTGTAATGTTCTAGTTACAAGAAACAGGGGGAGTCTATGTCACTCCTGAAGAAAAGAGTCTGCACTCATTAAAGGCTTCAAAGAATCAAGTCTGATTCAAGCTACAGACCCTGGGATGACTACTCCTTTCCCCTCTAAAAGCGTCTGAAAAGAATCTTTCCTTTCTGAATAAGGAACTACAAGGACTTTTGTATATCAATTTTGTGCCTATCATCAAAAAGGTAAAAAATGGAAAAGTTGAAGGACTACTCACACAAATCAAGAAAATTGCCTTGCATATCCCAAAATGTCAGTAAAAGCTAAACCTGTACAACTCAAAAAGCCTAAAGGTCAACGACTATAAAGATATACCTGATTACTTAAAATGAATAAGCAAAAAGACATCTTTTGATAAAGACTATCGAGGCAATCCATTTTTTTGTGTATATCTATGAAGCATGACAGACTCAGGCCTCTGCAATCATTGCTTATTCTATCCTTGAGAAGATTAACAGATTGATTCCATCATGGATGAATCAACGACCATATTAAGAAAGTCTATAAATACAAGAAGAGTTCAAAATGTTTTGTTGGCTGTTGTCATTTAAAAAGCTTTTGAACATTCTTTGATCTCTTACAGGAACAAAAGTCTAAAATATTTTCTTTGTAAAAATTTATAAGTTCTTGTATCTTGCGTAAAGTCTTCTTTGTAGTTTTGCTTCTAGCAAACCTTGACTTATCGTAGTCTGTAACTCAGCGTACCTGTCTTCATATCTCATATCTTTATATGTTGAGCTATCAGTTGTAACACAAAAACTCTTTATCACTTATCTCTGTATTTTGTGTCTGGTGTTGTTCACCAGCTTGAAGTATAAGCGGGAAACACTTTGTGGCATGAAAGGAGTGGCTTATTGAAACAATACTTGAGCTTAAGCCAGAAGTGGCTGGAGTCAAGAATACTTGTAACACTGGTCTTGTGCTATTGTTGTAAAAGGTGTTTTTGCAATAGTGAAAATCCTTCAAGTCTGAAGGTACTAAACGTAGCTTCTGCTTTGAAGGTGAACCACTATAAATCTACTGTGTGATTCTTTCTTCTTACTCTCTGGTCTATTTGATAATATTAATTATTCAAAGCCTGTAAAAACGAGTAAAACAAGTTAAGACTTATTCAACACCCTTCTAAGTATGCCTCTGAACCATCAATTGGTATTAGAGCTTGTCCTTTCGGGTTGATTACTCCTTCGAGTAAAAAAGATCAAGATTCATGGTTGCTTCTCAAGATCAGCTTATTGCTTAAGGCTCTTCCATGAACAAACCTCCAGCCTTCCTAGGTGAAAATTATGCCTACTAGAAAGACAGGATGGAAATGTTCATCAAGTCTACTCAGTATGCTCTATGAGGGATAATCGCAAAAGGTGATGAACTTGCCCCTATGGACAGTGATGGAAAGCTAAATCCTGAGGATAAGTGGTCCATAGCTGACTTCAAAAAGATGGAGTTAAATGCTAAGGCTAGATTTCTTCTAATCTGTGCTTAGAGCAAGTCTGAATATAATAAGGTTTATAGTTACAAATCTACAAAAGAAATCTGGGATCCTTCAGCATAACTATGAAGGCACCTCAAATGTTTAGCGTTCTAAGAAAATCTTGGTAACCAAGAAGTATGATAACTTTAAAATGGAGGAACATAAGTCTGTTGACCAGATGTTTGGGAGATTTCAGACTTTTCTTAATGAGCTTAAACCCTTGGGATCAACACCCTCTATTGAAGATTGATGGTACCAAGTTAGAATTAGCATGGGGGGTTGAATAAGTCTTAAACTCTTTTTTTGAAAAATTCTACAGACCTCTTTGGTGAAATATATAATTTTAACAGACTAGAGAAAGGAAACAGAGAAACACACAGCGGAATTTATCCTGGTTCACTTTCAATCAGAAGCTACGTCCAGTCCCTTCAGAACGAAGGATTTTTCACTATTTTAAAATGTCTTTACAATCTGCACTAGCCCAATGCAATAGTATTCTTGACTCCAGCCATTTCTGGCTTAAACCCAAGTATTCTTAACACTAGCCACTCCTAGCTACAAACCCAAGTATTCTTCCAAAAGCTTCTTTAGGCCACAGTGTTTCCCAACATTAACAAATTCTTGTATTTATAGTCCTTCTAAAGATATCTATTGGTTAGCTTTGAAGGATTTTGGTTTCTTGAGGATTGTGTTGTCAGTGAGTGCAGACACATGCTTTAGAGAACTTTCCTTAACTGGGTAACTTTGAAAGTCTTTAACAAAAGATCCTTTTTGCTTATGTACTTTAGGAAAGCACGTACACTCTATAGCAGTTGACCTTAGGCTATCCGTTCTGATCAAGTTCAGCTTTTTTGACACCTTGAGACATATAGACAGTTTTGTTGATAAGCGTGAGAAAGTCTTTAACTTTTTCGTTGATTGCCTTTTTGATGAAAGCTTCAGAAAAGACATGAGAAAGTTCATGCAACTTCATATTTGGAAAGGAAAGATCCTTTTCAAGCACTCAAAGAGTCACAAATCTTCTCTTGGTTAGAAGACACAAAAAGAGACTTGATCTAGTGAAGCTTGAGTGAGTACAGACTTCTTTATTTTAGAAGTGAATTGATTTTTATGGACTCCCCCTTTCTTTTGCAAATGGAGCTCTACGGACTCCTAGCACACTTCAACAGAGTTGTTAGACAAATAAACAATACAAACTTCATTTTAGATGAGAGTCTTGATGTGTATTATTAACAAATCACATGGGTTTCAGACTACTCAATCATGAGTTCAGACTTTACTTTAACAATCCCCCCTATTTGTTGATAACAAACATTAAGTCTCAAAGATAGAATGAATTCTATATTAAGTGAAAAGTTGAAGTATTAAATTCATAAAGCATGAATTTATTCATTCATAGCATAAGTTTTAAATTCTTTTAAGTTTTTGCAAAAGATAGTAAAGTTAATCATATGCAACAGACTTTAAAGGAGTTAAGGCAATGAATAACAAAAAAGAAAGTCTAACGACATAGAAATTGATCAAAATTTTATTTATGAACACAAGATGTGTTACAAACGTAAAATTTAAAACTTGGACTATTTTAAACTTAGACTATTTTCAATTTATTCCCCCTTTTGTAATCAATAAAATAGGGTCATCATTGAGACCTAGTAGCCTTGACAGAAGAGGTTGGAATACATTGACTCAAAGAGAGGGTCAAGAGAGATCATGACTGAGATGAGCTGTTAGAGCTGTATTCTGCTTTACTGATCATCCACAAGATATGATTCCACATCCTCCAAGCATCTTACTCAGTGTTATGATTATACTATAAGAGTCTGGATACTTCTTCATCAGAGAGTCTGCATGGTCTAGGTTCATCCCATGCAGGCATGTACGGTTGAACCAAATCTGAAACAGGTTCTTTTCCTTTTCTTGATAGGTGAGGCTTAGCATGAGGACAAAGCCTATCTGGAGCAATAAGGATCTTTGTGGATGGTAGACTGAAGGCAGATTTTGCTCTTCCACTTGTAATTTCAGTAAGTGATCTTCCTTGTTGTATGTTCAGCAAAATAACTCTTTATTCCTTCATGAGCTTGTAGTATATTGCAGCATCAGAAGTTGAGCACAAATTATCATCATAAAGTATTTCCTGTGCAGGCAGAGAAGGGACAAATTTGAATGATAGAGAGGTGGATGGCATTGTGATTCTGTTTGACTGAAGTTTGGATTCTGGGTGATGAATGGGCACAAAGGTGAAAACGGGTGTGTGAGTCTGTAATGCTTGAACTTGAGCAGGGGCAACAAATATAGTTTCCTGATGAGGTAGAGGTTAATCAAGAATCATTTGAGATGTAGTGTCTAAAGGTGGAGGTGATGGAATAGTTTCTGGTTCAAGTGAGGTTGACTTGGAGTCTAAAGAGTCAAAAATCAAAGGATTAGCAACTGAGGAACCTTCTGAAACAATTTTTCTTATAGAGATATGCTTCAGAATTCTCCTTGTGATTCTTCCAGAGGATCAAACAAGAACAAATGGTTTAGCAATCGATGGTTTTACAATCTTCAAAACAGGTTCAGACTTTGACACGGAGGGGCCAGACTTTGCTATTCTAGGAGAGATGCCAACAAGGGTCTTGGCTTTCTTCGTGGGTGGTCCAGACTCTGGTTAATCAGAGTCTAATAAGGAATCGTCGCCTGAGGATTCTTTCTCATCTTTTAGGGGCACTTCTGGTTGATTTTGCTGAGAGGCTCTAGGAGGAGTGATTATTTCAGAAAATATGGGGGCTTTGGTAGCCAGACCACCATACATTTTTAAGTCCCTTGAGCTTTGAACATTAATCCCATGATGTTCAAAAATCTTTCTCAAAACACCTAGATTTGGAATTTTTTTTTCTGTTTTCTGGTTATAGAAGTGATCAGATAGCACAAGATCACACTGGGCAGACTGACCATGGTCTTCTACATCATAAGAACCATGTAGAACTTGTCCAACTTAGACACTACGTCCCTTGCACTTTTTTTGGAGAGAAAACTTGTCTCATGAGAGCATGCAGAAATTTAGCTTTGAGAAGCAAATCCTTTACCAGGAGAATGAGAGGAGATTTTGAACCATAAAGACACAAGTTTGCTTCAGCTTCTGGAATTGTGATCCCAATGTAGTCTTCAGAAAACACAAGTCCTTCATTCGGGCAACCACAAGCATTTGCAATGCCATTGATGGAGATTTCTATCCTTCTATTTAAGAAGCCCAGAAATTATTGAATCTTCTTTGTTTATGGTAGCAATGGACCAAAATTCCAACACCAAAGATGGTGAGTATGCATTAATCGTAGAGCAGAAGTGTAGCCAACCTATTCCATTCAATTCAGCCAAGACATCTCTTCCTTCGTCTTTATATTGAATAAGAGAGAAAAATATTGATTCGACAATGTCTTTTGTTGAAAAGTTGATTCCAGCCACTTCAGAGAAAATGATTTTCGGAAGATGAAAAGTTTTTAGGGTAAAAAGAGATTTTCAATAGAAATTGAAAAAGACAGACAGAGATTTCATAGAGAAAGATGAGGAGTTACAGAGAGGGTTTTTGAATAGATGATTAGACAAGTAAAAGCAAAAAGAATTTATAGACAACATGACATAATGGAGAGAAAAGCAGTTTTCAGAAAACGGTTATGTTTTGAGCAATGAAAGAGTGCCACGTGTCATGAAAAAGAATTAAATGAATATTTAAAAGAATTTAAAGAGGGTACAAACTACATCTCTCAGTATAACAGAGAATAAAAAAAATAATTCTAAGTTACAAAGTATGCAGACTGTAAATGTATAGACACTTCAATCATTCAATATTACGCATGTTCAGACTATACTTGATAAAAGTAAACCTTGTGTCGGCTAAGGCTTAGTGAGAATATTTGCCCATTGGTGGTCTGTATCCACATGCTGCAAATCCAGAACGCCTTTCTGAACGTAGTCACGTATGAAGTGATACTTCACTTCAATATGCTTTGCCTTCGTCTTTATAGCACTTGTGTTGTCATAGAACACTGGAATTTTTTCTTCCTTAATTGAATAGTCCTCTAGCTGGTACCTCATCCACAGAAGTTGTGAACAACATCTAGCTATAGATAGGTATTCTGCTTTAGCTGTGGAAAGGGCTATTGAATTTTGTTTGTTGCTAATCCATGAAATCAAGCTGGTTCCTAAAAAATGACATCCACCATTTGTGTTTTCCTATCTGTTCTATCACCTGTAAAGTCTGCATCACAGAAGCCACAAAGAGAAAAAGAGTCTATTCTCTTATAAAATAACCCAAGGTTAGTGGTACCCACAAGATACCTTAGAATCCTCTTCACTGTAGACAGGTGTGAATCCTTGGGGTCTTCTTGATATCTTACACACACACACACACACACTAAACATTATATCTGGTCTGCTAGATGTTAAATACAATAGAGATCTAATCCTTCTTCTATACACAGTCTGATTAACTTATATACCAGATTCATCTTTATTTATAATGTAATTGGGATGCATTGGATTACTCATGGGTTTGGCATCAGACATTTTAAATTTTATGAGTAACTCTTTGGTGTACTTCTATTGATAATAAGAATTCCATCAGTAGTTTGTTTGATTTGCAGACCAAGAAAGAATTCGAGTTCGCCCGTCATGCTCATCTCAAATTCAGCCTGCATAGTGTTTGCAAAATCTCTGCAAAAACTTTCTTTAGTAGTACCAAAGACAATGTCATGTACATAAATTTGTACTATAATAAAGTGTTTATCTAGAACCTTTTCTAAATAAAGTTGTATCAACCTTTCCTCTAGTAAAGCCTTTTGATTTAAGAAAAAAACTAAGTCGATCATATGCTCTTGGTGCTTGTTTCAGACCATATAGTGATTTACTAAGTTTGAATACATGATTTTTTAAAGATTTGTCTTCAAACCCAGGAAGTTATTTTATAAAAGCTTCTTTAATAAAACCATTTAGAAAAGCGCTTTTAACATCCATCTATATAATTTGATTCCCTTAAAAGCAACAAAGACAAGTAAAATCCTTATAGCTTCAAGTCTAGCTATAGGAGTAAAAGTTTCAGTGAAGTTTATATCTTCTTGTTGGTTGTAACCTTGTGCTACAAGCCTTCCCTTGTTCCTTACGACTTTTCCACCTTCATCCAGTTTGTTTCTGAACACTCATCTTGCTCCAATGATGTTCTTATTCTTAGGTCTTGGAACTAGGGTCCAGACTTTGTTTCTTTCAAATTGGTTTAATTCTTCTTGCATGGCAATGATCCAGTTTGGATCCTCCAATGTTTCCTTAATGGTCTTAGGTTCAAAGTCTAAAACCAGTGCCATTGATGATTGGTTTTGGACCCTTGATCTGGTTCGAACTCCTTCAGTTTAATCTCTAATGATGAGGTCTAGAGGATGATAAGCCTTGAATCTCTAATCTCTTGGTTTCTCTACTTCAGATACTGTCTGTTGATCTGGTTCTAGTTGTTCAGGAGCAACAGAGTATGAAGATTTGGGTTGTTCTTTAGATTGCATGATACCTACATCATCACATCTAGATCTATCAATTTCTCGTCAGTCTTTGTTAGATCATCAAATCTTATGTGCATTGATTTATCAATGGTTTGAGTTCTTGTATTAAAAACTTTAAGATTTTGATATATTTGAATAGCCCATGAAAATACCTTTGTCACACTTTGAGTCAAACTTTCCAACTTGATCTCCTGTGTTTAGGATATAGCATGTGCATCCAAATGGGTGAGAATATGAAATGTTGGGTTTTCTTCCCTTCCACAATTCATAGGAAGTCTTATTCAGTATTGGTCTGATAAAGATTCTGTTCTAGATATAACAAGAAGTGCTGACGGCTTTAGCCCAAAAGTATTTTGGAAAATCATTTTCATAAAGCAAAGTTCTAGTCATCTCCAATAGACTTCTGTTTTTCCTTTCTACAACACCATTATGTTAAGGTGTTCTTGGAGTAGAGAATATATGAGAGATGCTAGTTTTGTTGCAAAACTTTTCAAAATTTTCATTTTCAAATTCTATACCATGGTCGCTACTTATTGTACCAACATAGATTCCTTTTTCAAATTGGATTTTCTTATAGAAAATCTTGAATACTTGTGCAGACTCATCCTTGTGGGCTAGGAAATAAACCCATGTCATTCTGGTGAAATCATCAACAATAACAAAACCATATCCTTTTCCAGCAAGACTCTAGATTTGGGATGGTCCGAACAAGTCTAAATGCAACAGCTCAAGTGGGCTGGACGTTGAAACATCTTTATTTTTAAAAGAAGTTCTGTGTTGTTTCCCTTTTTGACATGCTTCGCAGGGTTGGGTTCCATCGAATGGAAGTCTAGGCAGTCCCTTGACTAACCTTTTTCTATTGATTTTAGAAATATGTTTCATGCTAACATGTCCAAGCTTCTTGTGCCAGATCCATTTTTCTTTAAATGAAGAAAAGAGACAGGTTACATTTTAACTATCCAGCTCACCCAAATCAACCTTGTAAAGTTTGTTGTTTCTGTTAGCTGAGAAAAGAGTAGTTCCATCAGTATTGAAGATTGTACACTTGTCTTTGTCAAAAGAAACTCTCTAACCACTATCGCAAAATTGACTTATGCTTAGTAAGTTATGTTTCAGAGCTTCAACAAAATAAACATTCTCAATTACAGGGAAGGAATTTTACCAACTTTAACAATCCCAGTGATTCGGCCGGACTGATTTCCTCTAAAAGTAACTTTTCCTCCTTCAAACTGTTCCAAGTTTAAGAACATAGACCTTTCTCTTGTCATGTGATGCGAGCACCAACTGTCTAGATACTAGAAGTGTTGCTTTGCTTTTGTCCTCAAGCACATCTGAAATGGAAGTAATCATTGCCTTTGCTACCTAGAACTTCTTGGATCCTGTAGAGTTAGTTGTCTCAACAATTTTCCTTTTTCTCTTTGGGCAGTCTTGAATCATATGACCATGTCTTTTGTAGTAGTTGCATTTAGCATGTTTATATTCAGGCACAAAGTGTGTTTTTAAAGAATCTTTAGTAACATGACCATACTTCTTGCAACATTTGCACTTGACATTCTTACTTTTTAGATTGAAAGGATGTAGAGGAAGTATTCTTTACTCTAGAATTAGTTTCTTCAATAAAACCCAGACCATCCTTTCTGCAAAACCTTTTATTTCTCTAAAACCTTCTTGCATTCTCTCTCTCTTTCTTCAAGTACTTTTGTCTTTCCTTATTGCCTTAACACTTCTTTCTTCTCAAACCCTTTCCCTTCTTTGTTCAAAATGGCTAGAATCTCTCTCTCTCAGTTAAGGATGTCATTAAGTCCATGTTCTTCGATGTTGCTTAGCACAAGCTTGAAGGTAGAGATGTTACTGCTGAGATTGAAGGAATCGGGTGGAGTAGTTTCTGCCTGGACAAGGAACCCTTCTCTCCATCTTTGGCTCTAAAGTTCTAGAAAACTGTCTTGGTGGACAAGATGAAGTTCATCTTGATTGGCACTCTACATGGAAAGTAGATTGAGATTTCTGAAGATTTGCTGGTAACTATTCTTCAATGCAATCCTGGAGGAACTGTCTTCTCAGAAGACCATGAATATGCTGAGGTCTCTAGTTTCACCATCAATGAACTTTAGGGTTTGGAAAAGCTCATCTAGAAAAGACGTTCTCTGAAAGTTTGTTACCAAAGGCTAAGATGCCTCATCTACTGATACGTCAAGTGTTCTGCCCTTGTAAGTCTACGAAGGATACCGTGTCGAAATTGGATCGTTTCTACATGTATCACATGTTAGTCAAGGAAAAGGTAAATCTGGCCAACATCATTCTGACCTACATGATGTCATCCGTTGTGAAGAAGCAGAAGAAGATTCCCTATCCTGCCGTTCTCACTGATTTTCAAGCTAGAAAATATGCCTCTAGAATTTGTATCTGACTGGATGATTTGTAGTCCACTGATGACAAAACTGCCAACCTTTTCTCCTCTCATTAATCAAACAACAACTCCTGCTATTCAAGACCCTGTATAGAAAGCTCCTCTAAAGAGGAAGTCAAAGTCTGAACCTGTGGAGGAGTCTCCTAAGGCCAAGAAACCTAAGGTTAAAAAAGTCTATGTCTTAGCTGACCAGACTCCTGCTCAAGCCTCTTACCCTTCATCAGAATCGGATGACCAACAACCCATTGGGCGTGTTCTGAAGAAGAAAAGGTCTGAAAGACCTTTTGCTACTGTTACCTCCAATTCTTCCTCAAGAAGTTCTTATGATCCAACTTTTTCTCTCTGAAGGACTATGTCAAGATTCCTTCCAAGAAGCGTTATGTCAACTTCTTTCGCTATTACTATAGAAAATTCCCAGATGTGGATGTCAAGAATTGAACGAAGTATGACTGGGTAGACGTATACAATCACAACTATAATTTGTGTGAGTCTGACAAGGCTGCATGGGAAACTAAAAAGGATGAAGCTAAAGCTACTTAAAGAAAGTATGCTAAATAGACTAATACTCAAAAGCTCTCTGAGATAAAGAAAAAGAAGAAGTCAACATCTTCTGCCAAGACTCATTCCTTAACTCCTGTTTCGATCCCATCTCCTACCCCTGCCTCAGACCTCCCTTCTACACCTCAGTTACCTTTAACTAAATCTCAATCTACACCTTCTACACCCACACCTAAGCCTAAACCCTCTGAACCCCAACCTTCTATACCCAAACCTTCTTAACCTCAACCTTCTCAACCTCAACCTTCTATACTTAAATCCTTTGTACCCTGACCATCTGCATCCCAATTCTTTAATTCTCCACATTCTTAATATTATCAACCACCCACTGTTCCCTTAACCAAACCTAAGACCTGTACCATAATTTCCTCATTCCCTGGTCATCCTTTACCCTTTCATGGCCCATATGAACTTCCCACTCTTGTTCAAACCTTTACCCCTCAAGGTGGAGTCTGTATCTTCACCAGGCCTCAGTTCCAACCTGCTATCCTTGTTGAAGACCTCATGTCCAACTCTTACCTCTACATTTTTTCCTTCTTTGCCATATACCAAGCCATCTGTTTGCAATAACAGACCCGCTAACTTGTCCATGAACTTCGCCTCCCCACTTGACCATGGATCCAAGCCTTTGCCAAACCCCAGGCCCGCATCCTGATGTATCCAGATTGTGTCATGCCCAAGAATCCCAGGATCATCGCTAATAAGCTAAAACATAAAGTCTGGTACTCTTCACCCTCTACACTTGAATAGTATATGCGGACCGTAAAACAACTGCCTAATGATATCTTAGCTACTCTTCGTTCTAACCGGTCTCTAAATAGGGACACCTGAAGCCATCTTTGGGCAAATTATCTCTGGGAGCATGATCAGGAATGTAGCTCCTTCACTGGAGATATTCTGGTTGATGTTCACAGCTTCTGGGGACATGTTGGAAGAATTCCTTAGTCTCATCCTTCTTTCTGGGAGCCGTCTAGAGCCATTATTTCTCCTTCCATCTGTTCCCCATCTATCATTATCACTGACCACCCTTATTTATTTTGTATTACTGTTGGTCGTTTGATTTTAGTGTCTGTCTCTACTACCTATCTCATCTCTGCTTCTACCTCAGTTTTTTCCTGCCCCTCTCAAGGCTAAAAAGTCTCTGTGATGTCCCTCCTCTTGTTGATATCAAAAGGGGGAGAAGTGTGTAATAAGTCTGTAGGATTGTGTATCACTACAGTCTGTAGTCCATGTTCTTACATAAATATTATATATGTTCTGTTGCATATATGTTACTTTTAAATTGTTTTATGAATTATAACTAAAGTTTGTTATATGAGAATAATCTAATTATCTTAATATGGAATATATAACAACCTTATATTATTTTGAATTAAGTAAATCATTGCTTCAATTTTTCCTTGTAACACAGACCTCAATTCATCTAAAAGACTTGATGTTTGTTATCAACAAATAGGGGGAGATTGTTACAACCAAGTCTAAATTCAAGACTAAGAAGTCTGAACCCTTGAGATTTGTTAATAATATCTATCAAGACGCTTAGTTTAAATGAAGTCTGTACGTATGTTTTATTTAACTATTCTGATTAGTGTAACAGAAAAGTCCGTAATGCTCTAGTCGTAAGAAACAGGGGGAGTCTGTGTCACTCTTAAAGAGAAGAGTCTGCACTTATTAAATGCTTCAAAGAATCAAGTCTGATTCAAGCTACAGACCCTGGGATGACCTAAAAGCGTCTGAAAAGAATCTTTCCTTTCTAAATAAGGAACTATAAGGACATCCGTATATCAATTTTGTACCTATCATAAAAAAGGTAACAAATAGAAAAGTTGAAGGACTACTCGCACAAATCAAGAAATCTGTCTCACATATCCCAAAATGTCAGTAAAAGCTAAACCTGTGCAAGACAGAAAGCCTAAAGGTCAACGACTATAAAGATGTACCTAATTGCTTAAAATGGATAAGCAAAAAGACATCTTTTGATAAAGACTATCGAGGCAATCCATTTTTGGTGTATATCTCTGAAGCATGACAGACTCAGGCCTCTGCAATTGCTGCTTATTCTGTCCTTGAGAAGACCAACAAATTGATTCCATCATTGCTGAATCAACGACTATCTCAAGGAAGTATATAAATACAAGAAGAGTTCAAAATGTTTTATTGGCTATTGTCATTTAAAAAGCTTTTGAACATTCTCTGATCTCTTATAGGAACAAAAGTTTGAAAGACTTTCTCTATAAAAATTTCTAAGTTCTTGTATTTTGCGTAAGTCTTCTTTGTAGTTCTGCTTCTAGCCGACCTTGACTTATCACAGTCTGTAACTCAACGTACATGTCTTCATATCTCATATCTTTGTATGTTGAGCTATTGGTTGTAACACAAAAACTCTTTATCACTCATCTCTGTATTTTGTGTCTGGTGTTGTTCACTAGTTCGTAGTATAAGTGGGAAACACTTAGTGGCCTGAAGAGGCTTTTGAAAGAATACTTGGGTGCTTAAAGCTAGGAATGACTTGTTGAAACAATACTTGGGTTTAAGCTAGAAATGGATAGAGTCAAGAGTACTTGTAGCATTGGTCTGGCGCTGTTATTGTAAAAGGTGTTCTTACAATAGTGAAAATCCTTCAAGTTGAAGGTATTGGACGTAGCTTCTGCTTTGGAAATGAACCAGTATAAATCTGCTATGTGATTATCTCTTCTTACTCTCTGGTCTGTTCAATAATATTAACTATTCAGAGTCCGTAAAAATGAGTAAAATGAGTTAAGACTTATTCACCCCCTTCTAAGTCAGATCTGAACCATCAAAAATAAATTATTATTTAGAATAAATAAAACTTTCTAAAAAGCTCATTGTTGAAAAGAAATGGAAGAAAAAGTAAATTAAAAAGAATATTAATTTCTTAATGTCTTAGCAAAAATATTTTCATATTAAAAAAGGTTAACAGTAACTTTAAAAGATAAACATTTTAATTAAAATAAAATTTTGAAAATTCTAAAATATTTTAAGCAAAAATTTAAACCTTCAATAATATCTTTTAACAATAACATTACTCTGTGTAAGCTTGAAGGTCAAAAGGATAGGTGGTGTTAGGCTAATAAAGATAGAGCTGAATTTTCTATGAGGTTGTACAAGTATCCCAAGAGAGTATGGAATGTTCAATTTAAACATCAAGAAAGGATGGACGAGATTGCACTTGGCAACCGGTCACTCAAAAACAGTCAACCCATATCTTTAGTTGTTAATTAAGTATAATTAAAATAAAATAAAATAATTAATTTTACATTATCTTCATCCATTCTTTCTTTATTTTCTCTCTCTACCCTTACCCTCCCCTTTTCTCCTTCCTCCCTTTTCAGCTCCACCACCTATACCTACCCTCTACTATGCACCATAACCCCAAACCCTGAACGCACCCGACCCTCTACCTTAACTTTTTCCCTTTAATCTCTATCACTCATTTCAGGCTTTGCTCTCACCAACTCCTTATGCTAGAGCGTTTGTCCCATTTAGAACACCATCATTGTCGCACGGTAAGGGAGGTGAAAAATGTAGAGAAGGTTACTTTTTTCTTTTGCTCATTGAAAAAAAAGGAGTTTCATACTATAATTTTATTTTTGATTTTCTACAAAATGTCCTTGATTTTGGTTAGTGCTAAATTATTTTTAAAAGTTACTAGTGAGATAGAAGTCATACCTACAGCATTCTTACTCATCGACCCTAAACCCTAAATCAAATTTAACTTTTTTTCCCCAAGTATATAGCCTGGAGAACCCCTGACCCACCCCCAATAAGTTACCAAACAAGTATTAATATTCATTATTGAAACTGAGTATGGAGAAAGTCACCACCAAAATAGCACTCTTGAAATTTTCAGTGCTAGCTAGGCAATGTATTCAAGTATGGTTACTAATGGCAAGTGAGTTGTTTAATAGAGCTATTATTTCAAGTGAGTTGTATAAGAAAAGTTAAAAGAAATGAAAACAAAGAAACAAACAAAATGCTTTTAGTATTTTTTAAAAATAAAAAATAAGATGATTATTTTGTACTAAAAAAATTGCGATACCCTTTAGTCATTCTGTTTGATTTCAACAAATTAGCATCGTTTGGTCTAAGTTTCAGAACTGAAATTAGATAAATTGGGAAGAAAAAGTCCCTGATTAAGCTGTAGATCAACAAAAATTATGAATATATGTGAATGCGATTCGTTATAATTTCAAATTCTCTCTTCGTGGCGAGACTTAAAATAAAGATAAGATAAAATGAGCAGAAAAAGGACGTACATGGTATTCACATGGCAAGTAGTGTTACTTTGGAAAGTGCAATCGCACGTCACATTCTGGCCATTGAATCCTCCATCCCCTCCGCAGGAACGTTCTGTGACTTTCCAATTCAGGTTCTCTAGTTTGTCCGATATTACTTGTAGAATTCTCACTGCAACACCACAAATCAATTGCTTATTTTTTAATCTACCCTTTATTTATTCACTACATCATTTCTTTATATTTAACGTACTTTCCCTAATCTGAGTAGTATTAAAAAATATATTAGTGTTTTAAAATTCTAAATATAATTATTAAATAAAAATAAAATTTGTTTTCTTTGCACAGTTAACTAGGAAGTATTACATTTCCATAGCTTCCATTAATATCAAAATGAGATACAAGTAATACATTTATAATTTCTAAGGACTAAATTAATTTAAATTTAACATAAAATAATATTGATTGGAGTTATGAATAATATGATTCTACAAATCATCTAATAATTTAAAATTTTCAACGGAACACAAATCATTTGCTTTAGCCACATGCATAGAAAGTTGGTTAAGCCGGCAAAAGCATAAACACCAGTTCTGCATTCATCTATCCATTGAAATAACTGTAGAGTGAAGGATGACAGTAGTTCAAAATTGAGAGATTATATCTGTATATGCCAAGTATCAATTGTGTTGTCCAAAATAACACTTTAAATTCATTAGTATTAGCTAATCAATAAAAATCAACACTTTAAATTATACTTTTTCTGTATTTCATTATAAGTTTTTTTTTTAAAAAATATTTATTCTTTAATATAAGATCTTCTTTTAAATTTTTATGTCATTAATTAATTTTATTAAAATACTCTTATTAATGTATAATTTTTTCTTAGAATCTATATAACAATAAATGAGATAAATTAATTATATTATTTATTTCTCTTATGATAATTGGGTAGCAAGTAGAGAAAACTTAAATAAAAATAAGTAGAGAAAATTAAATAATGAGTTATAATTATTCTAGTAATTTTATAAAATTACAATAAATTTTAAATAAATTTAATAATTTTTACTAAATTAATAATTTTTTTAATATATATAAATTAGATAAAAAAATCTTATATTTAAGAAAGAGGTTATCTCAATTTCATGCATGTCAATGATAGGTATCCATTTAACTATATTCAAAGTGTTTATTACATTTCCAACTTTGTTTTTCAACAATCAGGAAATCTTTAATCTATTTTAAAATTATAAATACGACTCGTCATTTTAGCAATTCTTACCAGTCATATTTCAACGATCTCATGCCCATAACTTGCAACTCTGGTGGTCAAAAGCCAGATTGGTCATATATAATTGTGTCTTTATAACTTTTTTAAGAGATTAGTTAAATTTGTGACCCAACTATACTAATGATGCCCATAAGGACGCAGTCAAAAAAGACTGTCATGTAAAATTGAATTATAACATTCAGATTAAAAAAATTAGGGTATATTTCAATCTAAAAATTAATTTATGAGTTAAGGATTATTTTAAGTTTTATAAATTATATACTAATAATATTTTAATTGACATGAGACTTATTTTTAATATCTTTACATACTGTCTCACGTTTAGGACTAGACACATGAAATTTTACAGGACTAGACATCTGCAAGTGCTTTAATATTTAAGGGAGACCAAACTCTAACACACCATATTAGAAAATAACGAGTCTAACTCAACCAAAAAGTTAACTCATGAGTTAAGAGTTATCTCAAACCTTATAAATTAAATAATGATCAATATATATTAAAATGTTGATATAAATCTAATGTCGGTTAAGAATATAAGTAATATCCACTTTATAAGATTTAATAAAACTTTAACTTTTAAGATAACTTTTAAGCTGAATCAGATTTATCATGTCACTCTAACCTTAAATATTAGAGCATTTATAAATGTCTACTTTATAAAAACTCACTACCCCGGCCTTGAATTTTTTGTTCAACGAAGATGTATGGATCATTTTCCATAAAAAGAAACTAAGAAAGGATCAATACTGCCCCATGTATGAAACTGGGTGGTTGCATGGTTTTATTTTTGTTATTAAGGGAGTAGGTTAAAGTGAAAAATTTAAAAGTTGATATTAATTTTTTATACTATTTGAAATAGTAAAAACTACGTTTAACTGTAGGATAAATTTTTTATTTTTAAAAAACTTAAGCAACGGACAAATCTAAACCAACCAAAATGCTCTAATACACGTTTCACCAACTCTTTTATTAAAATGTAAGTCAAATCATACATACAAAACAAAAGCATCAGAATCTTTCTATACTATAGTCAAGGAGTAGTTTAGAATATTGTCAAAAATTAATATCTTAAAAGTCTTTTGCGTAATTCACATATATTAAAAAAATTGATTAATTTAATTAAAATTATTAAATTTATTTATTATAATAATTATTTAAAATTATTCTTAAAGTGATTATCACTTATATCATTTAATTTTCTCCATTTATTCTTTCCATTTAATCTTTCTCCATTTACTATCCGATTACCATTAGAGAGATAAATAATCTAATTGATGTATGTCATTTATTACTATATTGATTCCAATGTAAGTTATACAATAATAGAGGTATCTTTGTCAAAAATAATAATTAACGATATAGAAATTTAAAAAAGAGTCTTATATTAAGAGATAATTTTTTAAAAAACAAAAAGTAATATATTTAAGGACAGGAATAGTAGAAGTAAATTAAGGGAGTAATTGAAATTAGAATGTAGGGTTAATTATATTTTTTACCGTGTTTTTATCAATTTTAGGTTTTGATGTTTTGATTTTTTTATTAGTTTTGATCTTTATGTTATTTAATATGTTGAATATGATCTCTAATATGTTGTAATTGATTCCTAAAATGTAATATCATTAACACAATTATTAACTTGACAAATGAAAATACTATGTCATATATTCTTTGTTCAGTTTTTTCAAGTTATTTTACTATTAAACTTCGTAAAATAAACCATATTTTTTCTCTATTGAAACCTTTAAGGACTAATCTCAAGATATTATATAATATAAAAACTAAAACGAATAAAAAAAATTGAGAGACAAAAGTTAAAAATTGATAAATAAAAACACGGACAAAAATATATTTAACTCATAGTCAAACTGTAACATCCTAATCGAGCATTGATGGACAAATTAAAGTTAATAACTGAATAACTGAAAGTGGCATGGAAATTATGCATGTGCCCCTCTTGACAATATAAGTGATTTTAGTCTCACTCTTCCACTCACGCTGAGCTGAGAAAAGGAAGAGAGAATTGAGCTCACTTCTCCTTTCTTGCATGCAATGGCACCATTCCTGTTTTCCTCTAAAATTCAATCAAGCTTCTTCTTCTTCATCCCCTCCTAGTGGGCAGCGTTGGGGTGTCTTGGAGTCTTGAAATCCTTCATTATTGGTAAGGTCGGGGCTGTTCGAGAGAGCGGACAACTCGGGGTTTCTCCGAAGTTGAGTTCGGAGGTCGACGACTTGAATCGAAGGTCGTTTAACCGAGAAAGAGTGATCGAAGAGCGATCGATCAACGTTTGATAGCTCGAGGAGCTTTTGGAATCTTTTATTCCAGGTAGGGGGTGCTTTACATTTCAAATGAATGGTTTATGGACGGGTTCCGGGTAAAATTGTTATCCTGTTTGTTATATAACTTTGAAATGTGATGATTGGTGTGTTCTGGTTGTACGATAACTTGTGAAATACCTGGATATGTGATATCTATGAGTTATGGAGTGTTATGTTGATTTCCGTCCATGATTGCATGTTGAATTGCATGAGATGCATGTTGATGATAATGAGAATGCCGAGTGTATATGGCGTGAGACGCTTGATGATTAAAATGGTATTGATGTATTAATGATAATAACAATATGCATGAGATGCACCATTGAAAATGCTGAGAGCATATAGCGTGAGATGCTTATTATTGAAATGGTAATCAAATGTATACGCATGAGATACTATGAAAGACCTTGAGTGGGACTCAAGGCAAGCCTATTGAGTGGGACTCAGGGCTGCCCGTAACACTACCGTTGCCGCTGAGAGTGACTGTGTTATATTAGAGGGCAAACGGTTTGGTACTAGTAAAACGGCCAGATCAGCTGAGAGCTGAGTATAAGGCTGAGAGCCTATGTTGCAACACAAAACTTAATAATGAACAATTGGATCCGATTGATTGAATGTATGTACACTGATAAATGTTGCCGAGAGCAACGTGACTTGTATGGTCATGTGTATATGTTATTGAGAATAACATGAATTATATAGCCTTGAATGAGTTGAGTAAATCCTGATTAGATGATGTTATGTGAGTAATTATATTGAATGACAGTGTATGTTGTTGTTTGTTTGAGACATCATATTGCATAGTTAAGAATTGGATGGTTGATCCGAGTCAATAACTGTCATTTAACATGTATAATGCTCACCCCTACTTGTGGCTATATTTTCAGTGGATTTAGGCCGGGATGACGAATGATGAGAGATCATCAAGCTCGTGTGAGGAGTACTTGTACAGATGTAGTGTACATATTGTATATAGTTGTGATATAGCCTTGGCCGGCTCCTATGTATACCGTTTTGTTTTGAGTATATACATGAGTTTGAACTATCCAGGATTGTGGGCATATATATACGTAATGCTATGATGTTGTTTGATATATCCAGGGAGCGTTGTTGTATGAGAAATGTCAAAGGTCAAGATGTTTCCGAGTAAGACATAACTGAGAGAACCTCTTCCGAGTGAAGGAAGGTTAAAATATTCCCGAGTGAGACATGACCGAGAGGACCACTTCCGAGGGAAGAAAGCTCAAGATGTTTCCGAGTGAGACATAACCAAGAGAACCTCTTCCGAGTGAAGAAAAGTTAAAATATTTCTAAGTGAGACATGACCGAGAGGACCACTTCCAAGGGAAGGAAGGTCAAGATGTTTCCGAGTGAGACATGACCGAGAGAACCTCTTCCGAGTGAAGAAAGGTTAAAATATTTCCGAGTGAGACATGACCGAGAGGACCACTTCCAAGGGAAGGAAGGTCAAGATGTTTCCGAGTGAGACATGACCGAGAGAACCTCTTTCGAGTAAAGAAATGTTAAAATATTTCTGAGTGAGACATGACCGAGAGGACCACTTCCGAGGGAAGGAAGGTCAAGATGTTTTCGAGTGAGACATGACCGAGGGAACTACTTCCGAGTGAAGGAAGGTTAAAATATTTCCGAGTGAGGTATGACCGAGAGAATCATTTCTGAATGAAGGTTAAAATGCTTTCGAGTGAACCATGTCCGAGATGAGATCTTCCAGGCGAAGAATAAGGATCTGATTATGAGTGAGAAATTTCTGAGTGAGGCATGGCCCGAAGGGACCATCCCCGAGTGAATGGAGGTTCCAGTTTCGAATGATGGAACACACCGAGTGTAGGGACTCGCTCTAGCGAGTAGGAGCTCGCTCAAGCGACCTTTACTGGTTTCGTTTAACCGAATCAGGATCTCACCAAGCGAGTGACACCCTGACTCTGTTTTCTTTTTTCCGATTCCGGATTTGAACGCGAAAAATTTCCCTAGGTTTTTCGGACTTGTCTTTATTAAGTCGGGATGTTTTACAAACTGTAAAATAATAAATCCTCTGCTTCCTCTGCCTCCGCTATTAATTTTGAACTGACCATTCCCTTGTTCTTATGGTCAATAAATACTACTATATGTTCAACTTGTAATGCCCCTTTTCCACTTTCACCAGTGATAAAAATTGTGAACCAAATAAAACATCAATCACTCCTGGAAAGAGCTATTACTAATGGCCAAACCCAGTGGTATGGTTCAGTCCCTCAAAATTTATGAATGCCTCTAAATGGCCATCACTTAATAAGAAGTTCTTTCCAGTGGTCCATAACTAGAAAGTACATTGGGAATAAATCAATCATGATCATAATTTGTCCAAGTTTGCACAAACATAATATTATTCAGTTGAATGATCGAAACTTTAAATTCTTTTAAGTATTTTGTACTGAAAATTACCAACCAAAACATTAAATTTCAAGCAAAATAAATAAAATCTCAAAATTTCCCCATTTCAAATCCAAATATACATCATATAAAATCTTTTAAATTTTATCAATTTTTTTCCTAAGTTTCTTCTTTCTTTATTTTCTCCTAAACTTTAAAACTTATTTCAAATCTCAACTGTTTCATAAGTCATAGATATTAGAAAATAATTTAATTAAAATAAAATTAACGCCAATACTAAATTTATCGAATTTAAAAATAATTAGAACTTGAAAATTGAAATACCAGAGTCTCATATAGTCCAAACTAGCGGGTCAATAATGAAAGAAAAAACCAAAATAAATTATTTTCAATATATATTTTTAAATTATCTTATTTAAATGGTATTTTTTGGATAGGGTAACCAGAGTATCCATTGTTAATCACCGTGACTAATCTTCTTATTAACTTGGAGAGATATGGTTGAATTGACTTAGGATTTTAAAATTGTTTTATAGTCAATATGAGAATCAAACTCTTAACATTTTATTAAATGAGAGTAAACCTTTTCCGCCAAAATACATGCATGATATTTGATATTTGAAACTTATTAAGGTGGACACATAATAGGAGTTTTGACTGCCTCCGTTCGAAGTAGTGAAAACTTCATTTGAGACCGTCAATATTAACTTTAAATTTTTTCATTTTCATAATTTCGTTTCCCCAACTATAAACCAAACGAACACATATACTAGTTGAACCAACCATTTGTTAGATACCCTATAATTTTATTGAATCACCAAAACATTCCCAAGGCATGATAAATAATGAGGACATACCCAAGGAAGACCCTCACACTACATTGGAGAAAGGACTTGAAGCATATAGAGGTCCCCTCACAAGGGCAAAGACCAAACGGGCCAAAGAGAGCATTCATAAAGCCCTTTTCTCTTTTCTCTCTTCTAGTGGGCCTAAGCCCAATAAGGAACCTATGAGGATCTATGTGTACTTTACTTGTAATATACTTTCTAAATAGTTTCTCTAGGCTTATAGGATAGATTTGGGCCTTGTAAGGTCAAATGGGCCACTTTTGGGCCTTGTACTTTCCCTTTTGGGCCATGTATAGGCCATTTGCT
This sequence comes from Clitoria ternatea, assembly GCA_037962975.1. NCBI lineage: Eukaryota > Viridiplantae > Streptophyta > Magnoliopsida > Fabales > Fabaceae > Clitoria > Clitoria ternatea. The sequence goes on from CM075669.1 coordinate 189,686,520, forward strand.
CATCTTTTCTCTTAATGGGCCTTGGATCCATGACCAAGCCCATCTAGCTAGTCCTTGGCCGAAATTCTAGTGGCCTATATAAGGGCTTCTCCTTTTGTAATCAAGCACCATTAATCCATTTGTAAAATTTGAGAGCACTTTAGTGTTTCTTAGTGAGAGATTCTCCTCCTTCTCTCTAGAATTTGAGAGCTCTCTCAAGCTCTTATCCAAGGGGTTTCTCCCTCCCTTGGTGGTGAGTGGAGTTATCTTCCTCCTCCTTAGGAAGTGGCCTCCAACCTTTCCCTCTCCTCTTTTCCAAACCTTCCTCCATTGTCCACCTTCTCTCCTTCCATTTCCACTTTCCTTTCCTTTGTTTTTGGCGACATCATCTTCTAGTTTCTTAGGCTTTAGTTTCGGTTTCCCTTGCATTCAAGAAGAAGTTCTCAAGCTCCCATTGAAGGAAGATAGAAGAAAGAACCCTAGATCCAACCCTCTTCAAGAAAGTGCATGAAGAGCCTACATCATGTGGTATCAGAGCCTTGGGAGGTTCTTTTCTTCTTCTCTTCCATTTTAATTTTCGGTTTTGAGTTCATTTTACTGGCTGGAATTCTGTTTCTTAGTCATTCATATGCCTTATTAATTCCATGTTAGCATAGAAAAATCATAAAAAGTCTTAGTTCTTTTGAGTTTTTGTGCTAGTTTCTTTGTGGTTTCAATTTTTGCATCTTGTTATTGTCATTTTCGGTTGGTTATTGTTACCATTCTGTTTTGGTCTCTAAAATTTCAAAAATGGCACATGTTAAATTCGGTTAGTAGGTGGTTAGGATGTTGTTACATGTTAGTTAATTGTTAGTTGTTAGTTAGAGCCATTTTAGGAAGTTAGTTAAGTGCCATGTGGAACCTTTTCTAGAGTTCTAGGAAGTTAATTGCTTCTCCCTTTTTAGTGTGCAAACCGTGTGGATTAGGGGCAATTCAAGCATCTTGATTAGCTCCTACAAAGGTTCCATTCTTGTTAGGAGGTCTTACATTCAAGACACTCCAAAGTCAACTCAATTTTAGGATTGTTAGTTTCTATTCTTAGTTTGATTCTAGGTTTAATTTTGTTGCACTATTAGGATATCTCTTTTACATTCCTATTTTCATCTTGCTTGCATCAAAATACAAAACTTGTCAAAAAGAATTTTAGTCACCTCCTATACTTCAATTTAGGAGAAGGTTGCATAGTTTGCCTTAAGCAAGAAGCATTAATTGAACTTGTTGAACCATTTGTGCATTTCGGTTTTGGTATTATAAGAGTGGTGTTGTAATCTTGAAATTTTGAGAGGCAAAAGAAAAGTATCAAAAGAAAAGAAAAGTACCAAAGAAAAAAAAAGTGTTAAAGAGAAAGCCTCATTACAAAGTTGAATTTGAGACACCAAACATCATCACCAAAATTTCGAAAATACTAATACCAAAAGAGAATTGTTTCATTACTTGACATTTCTAAGACTTGTTCATTAAGACTTCATTGCTTATTCTTGCAACTCTAGAGTTTCTAGGCTAGGTTATACCTTAAACTTTGTTTCTTGCATTTATTTTCTTGTTTGTCTTGTTTTGTCAATTTCAATTCTATTCCAAGTTAGCTTTCATTCTTTTGAACTTTTATTTGCTTTTAGAGTCTTGTCTTTCCAAGTTAATTGTTGATCCTTCATTCTATTCCATTTGAGTAGCCTTTATTTCTTGAGCCTTTTTAGTTTGTCATTTGTTGCTTCTTAAAGTTTTGTCTTGAGTTTGTATTCTTTTGGACTTCTAAAGATCACTCCATTTCGCCATTAAAGTGAGGGTAGCATATTGAAACACTTGAGATTGGTGTGGAAATTGATTGAGCTTGAAAATCTCTAAGAGAAGGCATACACTTGAGAGATACACTTTTGTGAGGTTTAAAGTTCTTTGTGATTTTTATTAACCAAATCTTGTTTGGAGTTGTTGCTTTGTGTTCTTTTGCTAGGTAAAGTTGGAGCTTATACATCAAGAAGGACTTGTGAAGACACTTGTAAAGGAGGCAAAAGCTTTGTAACTAGTAGAACTTAGGCAAAGATTTTCAATTCTTAGGCTTTGTGTAGTAGGATTTTGTCTTGTATTTTGGACACAACAAGGACATTGGACTTTGTGGACATTATAATTTTCCCTTTTGCTTGGTAAATTTCGAATTAGGATAGTGCATGTGCATTTGTTTGTTAACTACTTTTAGTTAATTGGTTAGAGTTAGTTAGAAGTTACAACTATAATTAGTTAGTTAATTGGTAGTTAGTTGAGTGTCTTAACTAATTAGTTAGTGGTTGGAACTAATTCTAGTTGTCATAACTAATTGTTAGTTGGATTAACTAATACATAACCGAATTTAGTTAGGTAGTTATAGAGGTTAGACTTTGTTACAACTTCCATAACTAATTAACTACTTTTGGTTAGGGTTGTTAAGACTTGGTTAGTTAGTTGAACTAAATTTTGTTAGGTTAATTACTTCTTAAACCGAATTTGGTTAGGCTTGTCTAGGGTTAGTTAATCACTAGCAACATCCTAGGATAACCATAATCAAATTAGGTTAAGGACAACCTAGGATTTTCATAAGCAACATAGGACTAACCTAGTTAAAGACAACCTAGGACATTGTTTTTTCCCTTAGGATAGAAACCTAGTATTGATATTTTAGGTTTGTTGAAGTATTTTTTTTCACTTGTATTGCATTCATCTTCCTCGACTAGCTTGTCTATACATACTTTGTTCTTGTCTTGAATTTCTTTGACAACATTAAAAGATGTCGTCTAGTGATAGGGAAAACAAAAGCATGCTTCATAACATAATGGATAGCTTAAACACCATTAATGCTAGGCTAAACAATCTTGAGCATAATGAACCCCCTAGAACTAGGCATAGACAAAGAAATCAAAGACATAACACTAGTGATAATAAGGAAGAAACAAGACAAAGAAGGCACCATGAACATAGAAGAGATGACATAGGCTTAAGAGAGGTAAAATTAAAAATTCCCCCATTCAATGGAAAAAGTGACATTGAAGCTTACTTAGAGTGGGAGATGAGGGTAGAACAAATATTCAACTCTCATCAAATAAAAGATGATAAAAAAGTTAGGATTGCAACTCTTTCTTTCCAAAATTATGCCCTAGTTTGGTGGACCCAAATTTGTAAGGAGAGAAAAAGAGACAACTTTCCCCCCATAGATGATTGGGTAGACTTAAAAGCTCTCCTTAGAAAAAGATATGTTCCTAATTATTATAGGGGTGAACTATTAGCAAAGCTAAATAGGCTCACCCAAGGCTCCAAATGTGTAGAAGATTACTATAAAGCCTTAGAGATAGCCATGATTAGAGCCAATCTAGAAGAGGATGAGGAAACCCTAATGCATAGGTTCTTACATGGGCTTAATAGGAACATCAAAAATAGGGTGGAACTTCTTCCACATGTGGATATAGAAGAGTTACTCCACCAATGCACCAAAGTAGAAAACCAATTTAAGGAAAGAGAAGCCTATAGTGGGGATAACAATAGAGCCTATAAGTCAAAGTGGGTAGAAAATAAGGGTAAGTTTGAGAGAAACCCTAGAGAGAGAGAAGTGGGCGCTTCCTCCTCTAAACCCCAAAGTGAGTTACACAAAAATGGCAAAGTCTTTCGCAATCAACATGATAAGCATGATCCATCATCAAAACCACAATCCTCTAGATCTTCTTCCATTAAATGTTTTAAGTGCCTTGGAAGAGGACATATTGCTTCGGACTGTCCAACAAAAAGAACAATGATTTTAAAAACCAATGGAACCTACTCAAGTCAATCAGAGTCTAATTCTGATTCTCACTATTCAAGTGATGACTCTAGTAGTGCTTCTAGTGACAGTGAGCATATTTTAGGGGATGATGGTGAGTTATACATGATTAGAAGGTTGCTTGGTAGTCATGTAAAACTCGATGACACAACACAAAGAGAGAACATCTTTTATACAAGATGTTACATTAATGACAAATTATGTTCTCTCATTGTGGATAGTGGGAGTTGTGCAAATGTTGCAAGCCAAAGACTAGTCAAAAAGATGGGATTAGAGCTTATAGACCATCCAAGTCCCTACAAATTACAATGGTTAAATGAAAAAGGGGAAATGGTAGTCAATAAGCAAGTCCTAATCAATTTCACCATAGGCACATATAGAGATGAAGTCAAATGTGATGTAGTACCTATGGAAGCAACTCATATACTTTTAGGAAGGCCTTGGCAATTTGATAGGAAGGTCCTTCATGAGGGGTTCACTAACACCCTCACATTTAAACTAGATGGTAAGAAGATAGTATTACATCCCCTAACTCCACAACAAGTAGCCAAAGACCAAATCCAAATGAAAGCTAAGAGAGAAAAAGAGTTAGGATCTTCTTCCCATGTGAGTTTAGAAAAACCAAAGAAAAACAAAAAAGACAATAAAGGGAAAGGAGTTGTTGTCTATAATGACTCCCAACATAATCTCTTTGCAAATAAATATGATGTGAAACATGCCATGTTTTCACAAAAGCATTGCTTAATCATATATCCAAAAGATATCCCTAACACTTCCTTGTGTTCAATGGGCACTTCTTCTCCCCCCTTGCCCAAAGGGATCCAAAATATCTTGCAAGAATTTAACGACCTCTTCCCAAAAGACATTCCAAAAGGGTTACCTCCTATTAGGGGAATTGAGCATCAAATAGACCTTATACCTGGGGCTAGTTTACCAAATAGACCTGCCTATAGATGCAACCCTAAGGAAAGTTTAGAAATAGAAAACCAAGTGAATGAACTACTTTCCAAAGGATGGATTAGAGAAAGTTTAAGCCCTTGCGCATTACCGGTTTTACTTGTACCCAAGAAAGATGGTTCATGGAGAATGTGTACAGATTGTCGAGCCATTAATAACATCACCATCAAGTATAGGCATCCTATACCTAGACTTGATGACATGTTAGATGAGCTTAGTGGATCTACAATCTTCTCCAAGATTGATCTTAAAAGTGGCTACCACCAAATTAGAATAAAAGAAGGAGATGAATGGAAAGCCGCTTTTAAAACCAAACCTGGCCTTTATGAGTGGTTAGTGATGCCTTTCGGCCTAACTAATGCACCAAGTACCTTCATGAGACTTATGAACCATGTTTTGAGGGATTTCATAGGGCATTTTGTTGTGGTATACTTTGATGACATTCTTGTGTACTCAAAGTCCATGACCTCTCATCTAATCCACCTAAGACAAGTTATGCTTGCCTTGAGAACAAACAATCTTTATGCTAACTTTGAAAAATGTTCTTTTGGCATGGATTCCATTGTCTTTCTTGGTTTTGTAGTTAGTTCTAGAAGTGTTGAGGTAGATCACTCTAAGGTTAAGGCAATCCAAGATTGGCCTACACCTAAAAATGTGAGTGAAGTAAGAAGTTTCCATGGTCTCGCAAGTTTCTATAGGAGATTTGTGAAAGATTTTTCAACCCTAGCCTCCCCTTTAAATGAATTGGTTAAAAAGAATGTTTCTTATATGTGGGGGCCTAGGCAAGAAAAATCCTTTCAAGATCTCAAAGATAGACTCACTCATGCTCCAATTTTAAAACTTCCAAATTTTTCTAAAACATTTGAGCTTGAGTGTGATGCATCCAATGTGGGCATAGGAGCTGTGCTTTTACAAGAAGGTCACCCCATAGCTTTCTTTAGTGAAAAACTTAATGGGGCCACTATTAAATATCCCACATACGATAAGGAATTTTATGCCTTAATTAGAGCCCTACAAACTTGGGAGCACTACTTAATCCCAAAAGAGTTTGTGATACATAGTGATCACCAATCTTTGAAATTTATCAAAGGGCAACATAAGTTAAACAAAAGGCATGCAAAGTGGGTTGAGTATTTGGAACAATTTCCTTATGTCATCAAGTATAAGAATGGCAAAACCAATACTGTGGCTGATGCTTTATCTAGGAGGCATTCTTTACTCACCTCTCTAGGAGCCAAAGTTATTGGGCTTGATAAAATTAGGTCTTTGTACCCAAATGATTTTGATTTTTCAAAAATCTTTAACTCATCTTCCACTTCTACATCTCATAAGGGCTTCTATATTTTAGATGGCTATCTTTTTAAAGCCAATAGACTTTGTATTCCACGAAGCTCTTTAAGAGATTTACTACTTAGAGAGAGTCATGAGGGAGGACTCATGGGTCATTTTGGTAGGGATAAAACTTTGTCTATATTACATGAACACTTTTATTGGCCCAAAATGAAAAAGGATGTTCAAAAACATTGCTCTAGGTGTATTGTTTGTAGAAAGGCTAAATCAAAACTTTCACCTAGTGGTTTATATACTCCCTTGCCAACACCTAGTGCACCTTGGATTGATATATCAATGGACTTTGTGTTAGGCCTGCCTAAGACCCAAAGGGGAATGGATTCTATCTTTGTGGTTGTGGATAGGTTTAGCAAGATGGCTCACTTCATCCCTTGCCATAAGGTTGATGATGCTAGTCATATTGCTAAGATCTTCTTTAAAGAGGTTGTGCGATTACATGGTGTGCCTAAAACCATTGTTTCTGATAGGGACACCAAATTCCTAAGCCATTTTTGGAAAACTCTTTGGTCAAGGCTAGGAACACAACTCCTCTTTTCCACAACTTGTCATCCTCAAACGGATGGCCAAACAGAGGTAGTAAACAGGACCCTCTCACAACTTCTTAGGGTCTTAGTACACAAAAATATAAAATCTTGGGATGAGTGTTTACCCCACATTGAGTTTGCATATAATAGGGTACAACACTCCACAACCAAGCATAGTCCATTTGAGGTTGTATATGGTTTTAACCCTCTCACACCCTTGGACCTTTTGCCCATTGAGGTTTCCAATTCTGTCCTTCATATGGATGGAGAGGCAAAGGCCCAATTTATCAAAGATTTTCATGAGAAGGTTAGACACCAAATACAAACTAAAAATGAACATTATGCTCGTTGTGTAAATAAGCAAAGAAAGGAGATCACCTTTGAGGTTGGAGATTGGGTATGGTTACACCTTCGAAAGGAATGCTTTCCCAATTTGAGAAAATCCAAACTCAACCCTAGAGGTGATAGGCCTTTTCAAATTCTCAAGAAAATTAATAATAATGCTTATGTCCTAGATCTACCAGGAGATTATGGTGTGAGTGCTTCTTTTAATATAACTGATTTGTCTCCCTTTGATATAGATGATGAGGATGATGCCTTTGATTTGAGGACAAATCCTTTTGAAGAGGGGGAGCATAATGAGGACATACCCAAGGAAGACCCTCACACTACATTGGAGAAAGGACTTGAAGCATATAGAGGTCCCCTCACAAGGGCAAAGACCAAACGGGCCAAAGAGAGCATTCATAAAGCCCTTTTCTCTTTTCTCTCTTCTAGTGGGCCTAAGCCCAATAAGGAACCTATGAGGATCTATGTGTACTTTACTTGTAATATACTTTCTAAATAGTTTCTCTAGGCTTATAGGATAGATTTGGGCCTTGTAAGGTCAAATGGGCCACTTTTGGGCCTTGTACTTTCCCTTTTGGGCCATGTATAGGCCATTTGCTCATCTTTTCTCTTAATGGGCCTTGGATCCATGACCAAGCCCATCTAGCTAGTCCTTGGCCGAAATTCTAGTGGCCTATATAAGGGCTTCTCCTTTTGTAATCAAGCACCATTAATCCATTTGTAAAATTTGAGAGCACTTTAGTGTTTCTTAGTGAGAGATTCTCCTCCTTCTCTCTAGAATTTGAGAGCTCTCTCAAGCTCTTATCCAAGGGGTTTCTCCCTCCCTTGGTGGTGAGTGGAGTTATCTTCCTCCTCCTTAGGAAGTGACCTCCAACCTTTCCCTCTCCTCTTTTCCAAACCTTCCTCCATTGTCTACCTTCTCTCCTTCCATTTCCACTTTCCTTTCCTTTGTTTTTGGCGACATCATCTTCTAGTTTCTTAGGCTTTAGTTTCGGTTTCCCTTGCATTCAAGAAGAAGTTCTCAAGCTCCCATTGAAGGAAGATAGAAGAAAGAACCCTAGATCCAACCCTCATCAAGAAAGTGCATGAAGAGCCTACATCAATAAATTTTAAAAAAGAATAAAAATTTAAATGATTTCTATATATAAAAAATAAAAATAGAAAAAGCCAATGTTGAGAGGGTATGATATGTTGGGGTATGATAAGAATCCACAATTACTAGCAGATGAATTCAGAGATCATGTAAACAGAATTGAATTGAATTTGAGAATGTTTCATGCATAACCTCTAGAAGAAAGATCTACTGACAGCCATCAATAGTACCAGATAGCAAAAACTACTAAAATTTTCATACGTAAATTAAATTCTAGAAATGGAAGCAGAGTCAACACACCCAACTTGCCCATCAGAGAATATTGATTTGTACCAGAGTGTTCCTAGTTTTTCTTAATTTCCATTATCTGTGTTGATCTATTGCGTAAGTGAAAACGGTTAAAGGGGGTGGTTAAAGCCGTAAAGGCGGTTTCTTTCTGCAGAGTTATGCATGGCAAGTTTCAATTTCAATTAACAAAGTTTTTTTCTATTTGTTTCAAGAACAGTACATATGGGCAATTGAATAGCAAACTATTAATCTACTGGGACAGTAGTAAGAGATTTAAGTGGTTTGGATGAACTTCTAAGTTCAAGTTTTAGTGTTTTCATTGTACTTAGGAAAAACAAAACTATTAACACAACAAAATTCATAGTAAAAATGAAACATGGAAGGGTACCTTCATCTTGAGGTATGAGTTGAGCTTTGGATCCAAATTCTTCAAAGCAATTCAAAGCCAGATACCCCAACATAAGAACAAAGACCAGATTGGAACCCCACATTTTGCTGTGTGTCTCAAAGCTTCACCTTCAATGAGTGTAATATATAACGATCGACAATAGGACACAGAGACCAAACAAAGAAAAGAAAACAACTAGAGTTAGTAGTTAATAATAGGATTTGTCTCCATGGTTGTGTCGATTTGTTTAAGGAAAAAAGAGAGGGAGAACCTTTGAAAATTGAGATATGAAAAAGGAATAAAGAAGCGAATAAGTGGAAAAAATAGTAAAAGAGGTGGTCACCGAAGAAAAGTGTTAATTACGTGTTGGGTTTCAATTTTGGGTGACATGACTTAATCCTCGGTCAGCACACGGCATTGGTTGGACGGACATAACTTCATGTGATCAATGATTCTAATTCTTTGTCTCTAACAAAGAGGCTGCGAACGAAACTTCTATATTTTATGGGTGAATGTTAGCAGGCCTCAAACATCAGCAAGGCCCAAATGAAATGCTCAGCCACCAAAACAGATAAGGGATTACATTTAGTCCAGTGGACCTTTTATTTTAAATTTTACTAATGTTTTTCTTAATTTAGGTGTTGATGTCATTGTTGTTTCTAGTTTGTCACATATTGATTTTATTTGAGTGTATTTTTCTTGTGTAATCTCTTTTTAGTTTGTTTTTTTGATTCTTTGATTTTTTTCATAGCGTTTCACCTTTCTTAGCTTTTAGATAGGCTCTGAGTTACTCATCACATGGTAGCATGTCACGATGTTTAAGAGTGAGTTGTGAGTTTTCTTGTGGGAATTTCCTGTTGAACTCTCAAGAGTGGTAAAAGACAAAAAAGATCATTAAAGAAAAAGCCTATTTAAGACTATAGCAAGTGACTATTTGAGTGTCATACATGTGAGATTGTGTGGTGAGGTCATTTGACATATTCATTATTTCATTGTAAATTTGACATTTCTATTGTATTTCTTTTTTTCTTGCATTTTGGAAACCTAGTATATGTATTATTTTTTATTTGAAGCGACTTGTAGTAGGTTTCATTACTTGTAAAAGGACATTGGACTTTAGGATTTTTAGAAATTACCTAGGTTTCTTTTATAATTATTTTCTCATCTATATTTAGATTGGGAGTAAGATTTCATTCCTTCTTCTCACCCTATTCTTCTTTTTCCCCTTTTGTTTATTGTTTCTATAGCTTTGTGACTTGTACATTTTGGGTTCTTCTTTCTTAGGATACTTATGGCACTTTGTTGTTTCTTGGACATTATGGAGAGAAGTGGGAGAAAGGAAAGAAAAGGTGATCTAGGTAAAGGATTTAGCCTTGTTCTTTAAACAATAATTGTAACTAAGAAGAGATATATTCTCCAAACATAGCCTTGGTTGTGAGCATGTTCATGGAAATGGTAAGGTTTTAGGTTCCTAAAATGCACAGAATCTAGAGTCAAATGAAAGTGATGGAAGAAGAGAGGTTAGGAGACGTCACTAAATGAGAGATAAGCCTAAGATTGAAGTTATTACTTTGGAAGGATCCAAAGATAAGAACAATGAGAGAAGCTCTAAGAGCTCTAAGATTCTAGAGAGATAAAATATCTCTTAATCTCTTGAAAATTCAAAAAATGAATTAAGCTTATTATAAATTGAAACCCTAGTTCTATTTAATAAAAGTTAACCGTAGTTGAGCTAACTAACCTAAGTACTAACCTATGGTATTATGTATTTTCACTTAAAACAAAGCTGGCCCCAAAGCATGGCCCAAACACAATAAGGTCATGCAAGGCCCAAAACCTTTAAGCCCACTCTAGGCCTAACTAAAAATTAAAATGAAAAATGGTTTTTAAGCCTAAAGATAACGTTAACAAAAAGTCTTAAGTCCTATACTAGGACCGATCCTCATCAAGAGGTCCTTTAGGATATTTGTAGCAAAGTGAAGAAGTTGTGGCAAAACATTCTAGAGTTTGATGATAAAGGCAATGAGAAAATTAGGAAGTGTAGGAAAAGGGGGAAGAGTGAGAAAAACTATCAAGAAATCAAGATGAGGCCATGGAAGAAAAGATGCAATAATATACGAGAGAACATAAAAAGTATGTAAAAAAGAAAAATAGTGATGAAAAAAAGAAAAAGAAAAGATAAAGAAAATAATGAAAGAAAGGAAAATGAGGTTAAAGATATTGTTTTGACTTTGGATAATAATGATTATGTGCATTATTCTAACCTTACTAATCACTTGTCTCTTCCTAGTTCTAGTTATTTTCTTTTGCTAGGTTGTGAAGTTAAGACTCCTCAAGATGACCACAAGGTGAAGGTGTTTGAAGTATGCCTGAATATAATGAAGGAATCTGTTATTCAAGTGGCCTCAATACTCAAGAGGGGGGTGAATTGAGTTTTTAAAACTTTGCTTGGAATTTCCTTGAACTTGATTCTTTTATCACAAGTTTATAAGATTATGCAAAATAAGTTTAGTTTAAGGAGATATGCAATGCACAACAAGGTTTAAATAGCTTAGACAAATTATCAAACACTTGGTGTGCAATATCCAATATTGACCAAATCAAGCAAGCTAAAATATGCAAACCACAATCAACCAACACAAATCGATCAAGAGCAATATATGAAAGTAAAAGAGTAAGGAAGAAGAGATTGCAAACCGATTTAACGAGTTCCACCAACCCGGTGTACGTCTCGCCTCTAAGCAACCCACTTAGAGGATTTCCACTATTGTAGATTAGAGATACAACCTTTAGCAATTGCGGCTTCCTAGTCCCACACTCAAGAACCCAATCCTCACAAGTACAAGGGTAACCCACCCAATCTCTCAATCTCACAATATCCCAAAGGTTGAACCCCAACCTTTGTAACCACTCAACCTAGAGTGAATAACCACTTAATCCTAGAGTGAACTTTGGTGTTTGATGTTTGTGTTTACAAGCAAAAATACTCTCTCAAAAGAGTGGATAAGCAAGTGATAGCTCACACAAATTCTAACTCTCAAAAGGAGAGGATATACAAATGAAATCTCAAAATATGCAAGAGTAAAAACTCACTAAGCACCAAGAATGATTGTAGAATTGATTTCTTTTTATTCCTTGTTGCTCTCTTACTTCTACACATGTTGTGCTTGTGTTTCCCTTGCATTTATAGAGCCTTGGAGCAGCTTGAGAGACCTTCTAGCCGTTGCATGTAGTGGGCATCTGAGAAAATAGTGAAAAAATGAGCTGGTTTCCCACTAAAATATGTTTTTCCACTATCGTAATCGATTACGCCTTGAGCTGTAATCGATTACATTTCGAATTTTTCAGTCCAGTTCGTGCTGTAATCGATTAGCATTCACCACCTAATCGATTAGCTTCAAGTCAGAACCCTGGTAATCGATTATATCTTGCCTAGTAATCGATTAGCTATAGCACCTGATGCATTTAATTCAGTTCTTGTCTTGGTAATCGATTATGATACTTGGGTAATCGATTAGTGTCATTCCAGTAGCTCTGTAATCGATTGCTTGAGGTCTTGTAATCGATTAGCTTATGTACCTGATACATTTAATTCAATTTTTGACTTGGTAATCGATTATGACACTTGGGTAATCGATTAGTGTCATTCCAGTAGCTCTGTAATCGATTGCCTGAGGTCTTGTAATCGATTAGCTTATGTACCTGATACATTTAATTCAAAACAGAAGCTATCTAATCGATTATCTTAGACTCCCTAATCGACTAGCTGCGTAGTTTTTCTGGGTCTGATTCTAAGTCTTTTGTTTTTGCAAGAATTTCTTCAAGAGTCCTTTGTCATTATCAAAATCCTTGAACCTGTAATCATATTCAAACACATTCTCCCCCTTTTTGATGATGACAACAATGTTCATCTCTTGAGGGTTGTTAGTTTAAATAATAATCATATCTCTAAGTTTATCTCTTGAATGTTTATCTGTAAAAACATATTTCTTATGAATTCTGCATGATCTCTTATCTCTTAATCAAATAAATCTCTTAAGAAAATAAATCTCCCCCTATCTTAAAGAATCTATTAACCACTTTAGAAAATTAACCATTTTGCAATTTATTTTAGCAGCCAATATTAGATGAACAATTAGATGAACAATCAGCCAATATCAGATGAATAATTAGATGAATAATTAATAATGGATGAACAATTACTTCTTCTTCCCCTTTGGAATAATCAAAAACAATAAGGAAAATAGAGGCATATAATGAAAGGTAAATCTTTATTCAATTCAAATGGAAGGGAAAGTACATTAAGAGAAAGATGTCAGAATTAAAAAAAACTTATGCAGAATTGAGAAAAACACAAAACACATTAACCAAAACATGAAAAATGGATTTAGTTATCCGGATTGAAAAAGCGAAGCTCGGAGATTTGGTGAGATAGCTCATCATAGTGCTGTTGCATCATCTCAAAGTGCTGCTGCTCAGTCATTGAAAACTCTTGAAGAGAGTTCTCAATGCGGTCGAAGCGGCGGTCAAGGTGAGCGTAGAGAGATGCGAATGAATCAGAGGGGGCTTTCGGTGTAGGTTGTGTTGCAGGAGGAGGAGGGATTGGCTCATCAGCAGGGGCTTCAAAAGGAATGTTGGCATGATAGCCTTCCATCCTTGAGTACTAAGCTCCATTCAGAAAAACGAGACCCATCTTGGTGAGGTGATGGGTGCTAATGCAAGCCTTTGGAGGCACCTTCTCCGACAGCTCTCCAGCCAAGTTTACTCCACAATGTTTGAAGATTCTAGTGAGTAGAATGGCGTAGGGAAGCTTTTGCTGATCTTTGGCTTGGCGCATGTGGAGCTTGATCATTTGAACCCAATTTATCTCCTTTTGGTTCTTCATAGCCCACATCAAGAGGACATCATCCTCTTTTACCAGAGCATAGTTCCTACCACGGGGAACCAACATCTTGACCAAGAAGAAGTGTAAGAGGCGGTTGTTCATGGTCAAGTGGCCCACCAGCTTGTGGTTGCTTCTTGGGCGATCAGCCTTCCATAAGGATTGTTGGGCAGTGAGAGCATTGAAAGCCCATTCGTCCTCAGGAGCTCCTCTGTCGAACTCTGCATCATTGAGTGGAAGAAGAGTGATTTCCGCTAACTAGGCATTTGTGAGCTTAATGGTCACATTTTTAACTTTTGATTCTATCACCCCATTTACAAGCTTGAGGTTGCAGTAAAATACCCGGATAAGTTCTGGATAGTAAAGTTCTTCCTTAAGGGTGAGGAAGGGGAAGAGGTTATAGTGGTGGAGACATTGGGTGAAGGTAAGGCTGTGGTTGTCAAAGGTTTCAGCAATGGTGTAGTGGAGGGATATGATGTCTTTTTCAGAAAAATGGTTGATGAAGTGTTGAAGGTCTCTATGGTTTATGAAAAACCTGGAAAAATCAAGGGGATTGTTTGTTTGGGTCATTGAAGACCTTGACCTCTTGATGGTTCTTAATGTAGACATGGTGGTGGAAGGAGAAAAGTGTAGAGGGAAGATGAAGAGAAGGAGAGAGTTCTTAGGGAACTTGAGAGAGTTTAAAGGAGAAGAGGTAGTGTGACTTGAGAGAGGGAATAAGTGGGTTTTTATATGGAAAAGGTAGGTTTAGGAAGGAGTGAAGTGGAGTTAGTGGGGGTAGGAACACGAAGAGCCTCGGTAACCGTCGTTTGACTGCTCTGGAACCAATGCTAATCGATTACGAGGCATGGGTAATCGATTAGCTCACTGTTTCTGAGGAAGATGAATCATTTCGCACCTGGGTAATCGATTAGGGAAGATGGGTAATCGATTAAGTTGAGAAATAGAATCGTCCTAATCGATTAAGGGAGGCTGGTAATCGATTAGAGGAAAGTTGAAACGTTTTGGACCTGAACCAGAGTCTTTGTAATCAATTATGGACCAAGGGGTAATCGATTAGGCAGAAAATAGAAGCTTGGTAATCGATTAGATATCAAGGAGTAATCGATTAGGTAAGAACCAGAAGGTTACTATTCGATTATTTCAATCTTTGTAATCGATTATTTTGCTTAAAAATGCCCAGATTTTGTAGATTTTGTTTCAGAAGGCTGGAAATCTATTAAGTTATTCCTTAGAGCATATCAAACTTAACGAAACATAATCAGAATCAAGGAATTATCAAAATCATCTATTTATTCAAACACAATTGGTTATATCAAGGATTCCTAATTCTCTCCTAATATATATGAATTGATCTTTTGCTAGAGGTTTGGTGAATATATCCGCTAATTGCTTGGAAGTTTCAACATGTTCGAGCACATAATCACCCTTTAATACATGATCTCTAATGAAATGATGTCGAATCACAATATGTTTGGTTCTTGAATGCATTACAGGATTCTTTGAAATATTTATAGCACTTGTGTTATCACATTTGAGAGGCACATGGTCTAACATAACACCAAAATCTAGAAGTTTTTGTCTCATCCAAAGGATTTGAGCACAACAACTACCAGCTACAACATATTCTGCCTCAGCTGTGGATAGTGCAACACTTACTTGTTTCTTGCTATGCCAAGAAACAAGAGAACTACCAAGTAAGTGACATGTTCCACTAGTGCTTTTCCTATCTAGTTTACATCCTGTAAAATCCGAATCCGAATATCCAACTAATGTGCATTCAACCCCTTTGGGATACCATAAACCGACATTTGGAGTTCCAACAAGATATTTCATTATTCTTTTTACTGCAGTTAGATGAGATTCTTTTGGACATGCTTGGTATCTAGCACACATACAAACAGCAAACATGATGTCCGGCCTACTTGCGGTTAAGTAAAGTAAGGATCCAATTATACCTCTATATTTTGTAAGTTCAACATCCTTACCCTTCTCATCCTTGTCCAAATAACATGAAGTACCCATAGGTGTGGCAATGTCATTTGCCTTGTCCATGTTGAATTTCCTAAGCAATTCTTTGTAGTACTTTGATTGACTAATGAATGTGCCTTCATTTGTTTGCTTGATTTGTAGTCCAAGGAAGAAAGTAAGTTCTCCCATCATGGACATCTCAAATTCTTCCTGCATTAACTTAGCAAACTCTTTGCACATTGACTCATTAGTAGCACCAAAGATTATATCATCAACATATACTTGCACCAATAGTATGTCATTCTTTTTGTGCTTTATGAATAGTGTTTTGTCAACCTTTCCTCTTTCAAAGTTGTTTTCTAAAAGAAATTTGCTCAATCTTTCATACCAAGCTCTTCGAGCTTGTTTTAAGCCATACAAGGCTTTCTTTAGTTTGAAAACATGTTTTGGAAATTGGTATTGATCAACATACACTTCCTCTTGAATATAACCATTCAAGAAAGCACTCTTGACATCTATTTGGTACAATTTAAAGTCCTTACAACATGCAAAGGCTAATAATAATCTAATGGCTTCTAGCCTAGCTACGGGAGCATACGTCTCTTCATAATCAATGCCTTCTTCTTGATTATAACCTTTAGCTACTAGCCTAGCTTTATTCCTAGTAATTATGCCATTTTCATCTAATTTATTCCTAAACACCCATTTTGTTCCTATTATTTGGTGATCATTGGGTCTTGGCACTAATTCCCAAACTTCATTTCTTTCAAATTGATTCAATTCTTCTTGCATGGCCAACATCCAATGTTTATCAATAATAGCCTCATCAATGCATTTGGGTTCTATTTGTGATACAAAGGCTAAATGATTACATGCATTTCTAATGGCGTTTCGAGTACTTACACCTTTAGTCATTTCACGTATGACTTTATCTAAGGGATGGTCCTTCAAAGTGATCCATTGTTGTGGTTCCTCATGTTGTGTTGTATCTTTGTCTTTGTTCTCTTCTTCCTTGTCATTCAAGGTTAATTCTTGAAGAGTACCTACAATATCATCAACATCTTTCTTTCTCGGGGAGTTATGGTGATTCTCATCAAATTTGACATGAATGGACTCCTCAATGGTGTTTGTTTGTTTATTAAAGATTTGATAAGATTTACTAGATTGTGAATATCCTAGGAAGATCGCCTCATCAGCTTTAGCATCAAACTTTCCTAGATTATCTTTTCCATTATTGAGCACAAAGCATTTACATCCAAAAATATGAAAGTATGAAATGTTGGGTTTTCTTCCCTTGTAAAGTTCATAGGGGGTTTTCTTTAGGATAGGCCTTATTAAACATCTATTCATAACATGACAAGCGGTATTTACCGCATCGGCCCAAAAATGTTTTGTAATGTTATTTTCATTTAACATGGTTCTTGCAAGTTCTACTAAGGATCTATTTTTCCTTTCAACTACTCCATTTTGTTGTGGAGTTCTAGGAGCTAAGAAATTGTGA
This sequence comes from Clitoria ternatea, assembly GCA_037962975.1. NCBI lineage: Eukaryota > Viridiplantae > Streptophyta > Magnoliopsida > Fabales > Fabaceae > Clitoria > Clitoria ternatea. Next base: position 189,703,618 of record CM075669.1, read on the forward strand.
TTGATACCATGTTTTTCGCAAAATTTTTCAAAAGATTGGTTTTCAAATTCTCCCCCATGATCGGTTCTAATGGATGCAATATTAGAGTTTTGCTCATTTTGGATAATCTTAGCAAATTTCTTAGATGCATGATATGCTTCATTCTTATGAGCAAGAAACAAGGTCCATGTATATCTAGAATAGTCATCTACAATTACTAGACCATAGTAATGATCCGGTCCTAACACCGGCCCCCAAGAGCATGGCTTTAATGCCTTGCCAGATCAGCATTTTGAATAAAGAGAAGTACTCTTTAAATACACTATAAATACTATACGGAGTGCATACCGCCAGGGCTAGTAACACCGCCAAGGCTCATAACTCCGCCAAGGCACGTTACCCCGCCAAGGAATGTAACTCCGTCCAGGCATGTTACTCCGCCAAGGAATGTAACCCCGCCAAAGTTGTTACTCCGCCAAGCCATAGGCTCAATATTGGCGGAATACCGAACTTCCCACACTGCGTAGCGAGCCCATACTCATAACCCCGGCACGAGATTGACTCTGTCTTGAGAGGTTAATAATGGGAATCACGCTGTCACGCATAAAGGGAAATAACAATAAAATATTAAAGCACTAACGCTTTCCAGACAAGTGGTGATACCTACTACAATAATGGTGCATGTAAACGGCGCAGGGACCCACTACCTTTTCAGCATTATGCCTGAAGACAAGGAGCGGGTCCTACCAATAATGGAGCACCAGTAACAGGTATATAAACCTCTCTCGAAAAGGTATAAGGGATCTTTTTCCCCATTCTCTGAACCTTACACTCTCTTACTTGCATAATTCTCTCTGACTGTCTTTCTAAGTCTCTAAGTATTCTGAAATACTGACTTGAGCGTCGGAGAACGATCGCAGGTACCACCCCCAATCGGGTCAAGGCAACGTAGATCCCGTCAGGCGGACTGTGACTCCGCCCCAGAGTACATTGCACTCCGCCTCAGTATACAAAGACTCTCCGTATTTACATTTATACGCATATTGCTTTGTATCAAGAACACATTTATATGTATATTTTGAGTTGTTCTACAAGCATACTTCTACACCCCCTGTAAAGAACAGTTCATTGGCACGCCCGGTGGGGGGAAAGGATTGGTGTCTCAGCTATATGCTGCACCATACTGACCCTAAGGTACAGAAAACTCCTTGGGGGGAAAGGATTGGTGTCTCAGCTATATGCTGCACCATACCGACCCTAAGGTCCAGAAAACTCCTTGGGGGGAAAGGATTGGTGTCTCAGCTATATGCTGCACCATACCGACCCTAAGGTCTAGAAAACTCCTTGGGGGGAAAGGATTGGTGTCACAGCTATATGCTGCACCATACCGACCCTAAGGTCCTGCAGGCCGCCTCTGGAAAGAACCGGTGTCACAGCTATATGCTGCACTAATTCGTCCCTAAGGTCCTGCAGGCTTCTTGTGGAAAGAGCTGGTGTCACAGCTATATGCTGCACTACGCTAACTCCATACCGCCTCAAAGGATGAACTGGTGTCACAGCTATATGCTGCACCATACCACCTCAAAGGTACGATCAATTTCTTGCAGGAACAACTGGTGTCACAGCTATGTGCTGCACCATACCGCCTCAAAGGTTTAACCAATTTCTTGCAGGATGAATCGGTGTCACAGCTATATGCTGCACCATAGCAATCCTGGATTCAACAATTTTCATTTGATCAGGAATTACACTCCGGTCCAAGTTCAAAAGGATGAACATTCCATCCAAAGCTTGACTCCGCCTAACTGCCAATGTTTTACGGAGTACATGAGCAATCAACTCAACCACTACCCAACAAGTTCAAGTAAGTTCAACACTTGTAAAATTGTGCTTCATCAAAATTCCTAAGAGGCTACTCCGCCCTCTTACGGAATCCAACTCATTGGAATTCCTAAGAGGCCATTCCGCCTTCTTACGGAATCCAATTTTACTGAAATTCCTAAGAGGCTATTCCGCCTCCTTACGGAATCTATCTCATTGAAATTCCTAAGAGGCGACTCCTCCCTCTTACGGAATCCAACTCATTGGAATTCCTAAGAGGCCATTCCGCCTTCTTACGGAATCCAATTTTACTGAAATTCCTAAGAGGCTACTCCGCCTTCTTACGGAATCCAACCTCATTGGAATTCCTAAGAGGCTACTCCGCCTTCTTACGGAATCCAATCTTACTGAAATTCCTAAGAGGCTATTCCGCCTCCTTACGGAATCTGTCTCATTGAAATTCCTAAGAGGCGACTCTGCCCTCTTAGGAATCCAGTTCCTTGGAAATTCCTAAGAGGCTACTCCGCCTTCTTACGGAATCCAACCCATTAAAATTCCTAAGAGGCCACTCAGCCTTCTTACGGAATCTGTTTCATCAAAATTCCTAAGAGGCCACTCCGCCTTCTTACATAATCTATTTCTTGGGGATTCCTAAGAGGTTATTCCGCCTTCTTACGGAATCCAATCTCATTGAAATTCCTAAGAGGCCACTCCGCCTTCTTACGGAATCCAATTCCTTGGAAATTCCTAGAGGCTACTCCGCCCTCCTACGGAATACAACTCATTGGAATTCCTAAGAGGCCACTCCGCCTTCTTACGGAATCCAACCTTATGGAAATTCCAAGAGGCTACTCCGCCTTCTTACGGAATACAACTCATTGGAATTCCTAAGAGGCCACTACGCCCCACTATTAAAATCATTTCAATGAAATTCTCAAGAGGTTACTACGCCTCATTATTGAAATTACTTCAGTTAAATTCTCAAAAAGGCTACTCCGCCCCATTACTGAATTTGTTTCATTGAAATTCCTAAGAGGCTACTTCGCCTCCTTACTGAATTTTACTTCTCCAGAATTGCAAAAAGGCTATTCCGCCTCGTTATACTTAGTCATATTTCATTAAGTCCTCAGATGAATATTCCGCCTTGTCAATATCATTTTACAAGGCATAAATACGACGGACTTAGACACTACTTCTATGAACAAGTATACATTTGCAGAAAATATGTTTTATTGAATATTGCCAATATTAATAAAAATCCAGAGCCCATCCTGGAACAAGGCGATATCATTAAAATGCTAATAAAAATAAGACTTGCAAAGAGACTAAGGAGGAGACTGAGAAGCTGATCTTTAAGGGTCAGACGACTTCCCTTCTTGCTGAATGGAGGTGAGCTGACTTTCTCCTAGCCTGGTCAAACTTTGGGAAGGAGGCAAGTCCGCCAGAACATATTCATCATTGGGCGCAGGCATATGACCTCCTTGCACAGGCACCATCAATTCTCCATTGATAAATTCGTAATAGGGATGAATGCCTGTGGTGGAGAGAGTAACACCTGGGTTGCGATAGCAGAGTTGGCGAACAGCCATGCTGAAAGCATCATCAATCGCTGCCTCAGCTGCATCCAAGGCAGATTGTAATTCCTTGTCGAGCCTCTCACTGGTAGCATCTGAGGCAGTCTTCTCAGCTTGCAACTCTTGAACCTGCACTTCAAGATTTCCATATGCGGTTGCTGCTTCGCCCAACTCCGCCGCCCAGGCATCTTCAGCTATGGCTTTATTTATTTCTATGGAGACCAGCCTCTGCTGAAGAATGCTCACGTCTCCGCCCAAAATCTGGTTCTGCTGATCTAAATTTGAAACTTGTTGCTTCAGCAGAACATTATCAGCCTTGACCTGGGAAAGTCTACTCACCACCTCGCCCAGCTTTTTATTCTGTTGTTCTAGCAGGACCTTCTCAGCCTTCACCTTAGCCAACTCCTCCGTCAATTTCTTGATGTCGGAGTCGGCGGTGTCAAGATGTTTGTCCTTGGCCTTGATCACCTCGGACAGCTGCTCATTGTCATGTTCCAAGCTACGAATCTTTTCCACAGACTCGTGGTAAGACGCCTGAAACATGTTGGCCTCGGCAGCAACGTCGGCTATCCAGGGGACAGAGGCCAAGAAACCATCTATCTCTACAAGGTGCCACCTCGCAGCTGCAGCAGCCTCCAGAATCTCCTCAAAGTCGATGTCGGGGCGGAGGATGAATTCTGGATCACGCCTCTCTGACTGGCGGGATCCCGTATTTGCAAAGTACAAAAAGGGATTCAAGCGAGACCCCGCCTGGGGCAAAGAGACAAACCGCCTGGATGATTCCCCTGGCACATCAATGGGGAAAACTGCTGTCCCTCGAGTGGTCAAGCTCAGGGCGGGATCCTCAGACGAGCGGACCGGGGAAACTTGAACTCTCCCTGCCTCGTCCCCCATATCTTGGTCAGAAGAGGCTTGGAATCCCTCCGCTTGCTCCCCCGCGACATCTTCTTTGGGGATGCCTTCAACACCGCCCATATCAGTAGAAGTACCCATAACAGGTACCTCCTGAGTCTCCTCCAAGTCAATGGCAACATCGATTGATGTCCCTTCCTCAGCCCTCCTCTTGCCTTTAGTCCTCCTCCTTTGCAAGGCATGAAGATCTACTTCCTCTTCTTCCTCTTCAGCAGCTTCTGGTTCTTGGCGTTTTTTAGAACGCCTTTCAACAGTAGCTGCTGAAGATCCTGCACCACCTTCAAAATTTATTATGTTGGTGGAGGCAGGGAAGGGAAGAGCTGTTGTAAGAGCGGCAGCCAGATTCCTCCTGGGCTGCACATTGTTCTCCGCGTTAATTTCCCTGCGGCTCATTCGGATCCGCTTGATGCGCTCCATCCCAGGGAACTCAGCGATTTCTCCTGCGAAATAACAAAACGAGAATATGATTAAAAGATGCAAGATAACAGTAATACTCAATCAACATTGCGATTGTTAGTAATATTACTCAAGTATCCCTGAGCATCCCGCCCAAGCAGCCTTCGACAAAGGATCAGCTTGTGGACAGAGTTGTACTCCTTCAACATCCGGAGTACTTCCACAGACGCCGCCGATAGAGCACCCTCTTCAACTTCATACGCTCGCTTGGTTAAGAGGAAGTGCTCATGTGTCCACGCAACTGGGAATCGATCAATTCCCTCCTTATTCCGCCAGAAGGCGGACTCCCCCTCCTTCACAGAAACCTTTACAAAAATTTTTCTGAAGTGGAGTCCGCCTTCCTTGGCAGAGTCCGCAAACGACTTGAAGTTTAAAATCTTTGGCTCCGCCTGAAGAGTAACAAGGCCCATGCCGCCTGTTTTTGTTGTTCAAGTGGCCTCAATACTCAAGAGGGGGGGTGAATTGAGTTATAAAACTTTTGCTTGGAATGCCTTTGAAATTGATTTCTATAACCAAGTTTATGAGATTGTGCAAGTGAAAGCAAGTAACAATGATATGCAATGCACTACAAGAGGTAAGTATTGTTGAGGCAATTTAGCAAACACTTGGTGTGCAATATCTAAAGTAAAGCAAATTAAGCAAGTTCAAGTATGTTCTTCTTAACCAAACAATACCAATCAGCAAATATGCAATATATGGAAGTAAAAGAGTAAGGAAGAGAAGCTTGCAAACCGATGTAACGAGTTCCACCCAATCCGGTGTACGTCTCGCCTCTAAGCAACCCACTTAGAGGATTTTCCACTATTGTAGACTAGAGATACAACTTTGAGCAATTGCGGCTTCCTAGTGTCCCACACTCAAGAACCCAATCCTCACAAGTATAAGGGCAACCCACCCAATCTCTCAATCTCACAATATCCCAAAGGTTGAGTCCACAACCTTTGTACCCACTCAACCTAGAGTGAACAACCACTCAACCTAGAGTGAATAACTTGTGTGTTTGGTGTTTGTTTACAATCAATACACTCTCTCAATAGAGCAAATATACAAATGAAAAGCTCTCCCAAGTTCTAACTCTCAAGATGAGAGGATATACAAGTGAAGTATGAGATGCAAGAAATAGGCTTACAAAGCACAAAAATAGAGCTAAGGATTTGTTGCTTCTTTGTTCTTGTTGGTTGCTTGTTGTGCTTGAGTTCTTCTTGCATTTATAGAGCCAAAATAGTTATTGAGGAGTCCCTAGCCGTTGCAAGATGATGGCTCTGCGTATAGTGGGATTTGAGTGCTTGTTTTCCACTTAAGTTTGTCTATTTAGTGGTGTTTCCCACTTTGTGAATCGATTCGTAGATCCTTGAATCGATTCGGAGTGTTCTGTTTTATGCATTTTGGAGTACCAGAGTCGAATGAATCGATTCGAGCTTTGTTTGAATCGATTCAGAGCATTCTGTTTTGGGTTCTTGGTCTGTCAGCATCGTGTGAATCGATTCAGGGTCCTTGTGAATCGATTCAGGACATACTGTTTGCAGTCTTAGTGACTTCCAGGGCTGTGAATCGATTCAGGGTCATGGTGAATCGATTCAACCCATTCTGTTTCTCATTTTTATGACCTCCAGGGCTGTGAATCGATTCACTCGTGCTTGAATCGATTCAGGCTCTTCATTTTGACATTTTCTCATGCCTGTTGGTCATCCATTTGAATCTGATGATGCATGGTTGCTTTCCTTTTGTTTGATTCATGTGTTTCTTCATCTCTTGAACCTTTGTGAGATCATTTTCCTCTTTTATATGAAATCTCTAATTGTTTTTGATTTGAAGACTTCCCATTGCTTGTTTCCATTGTCATTATCAAAACCTGTTATCACATGCAAATACATTCTCCCCCTTTTTGATGATGACAATCAATGGCCATCTCTTGGGGTGTTTATTAGCCAATAACAAGTCATGAAAACTAATGTCTCTGTTTGTTTTAAGCAATTATTTCTTTTAAGAAAGTAGGTCTCCCCCTTTGTTTTTCAATAAAACCATCAAATGATCTCAAGCGTTGAAATAATGTCACACCTGTATCACATTCATATATATGTATCATATTCGCATATATCGTAAATATATCATATCGCACATGTATCGCACGTGTAGCTCTCTATTTCTCCATCTCTCCCCCTTTGTCATTATCAAAAACAAAAGTTGGGAGTATGCAGTAAATCGAGTAGTAATCACAGGCAAATGCAATTGAGATAAACCAAAATAATTAACCAAACGAGATAATTGTTCAACCGACATAGCAAAGTAAGAAACTAAGACGAGATAGTTGTGCAAATAATTGACCAAAACAGAAACCAAAGTAAACAACCAAGTCTGAAAGAGAAAAATAAAAGGAATAAAGAAAAGTAACGATCAGTCATGGATGCGGGAAGTGAATGCTGGATATCTGGGTGGCAAGCTCCGTGTATCGCTCTTCCATGTTTGCTTCAATCCTGTCCAGTCGAGTGTGGATGTTTGCTTCCATGGAGTTGAGGCGCTGGTCCAGGTGAGCAGTGAGTCTTGTGAAAAGATCATCAGTAGCAGTGGGTGGAGGAGGAGGAGGAGGAGCGTCATCTTCAACTTCATGTCGGGGACGCCTAAGAAATTGCCACCTGCCTTGGTATTCCACAATATTCATCTTAGTGAGATGAGATTTGCCAATAGGTGCCTTGGGACCGACCACTTCCTTGATCTCATTTTTCAAGTCCACTTTAAAATGGTGGAGCAATTTGGTAATGAGTATGGCATATGGAAGATGGGTGAGGTTTTGGGCTTCAACCATGTGATGCCTAACCAAGTCAATCCAATTTATGTCTTTCTCATTGACAATTGCCCAGAGCAGCAAGATTTGGGCCTCACTTAGCCTTGCATAATTTCCACCGGAGGGGAAGAGAATTTTGACAAGGACAAAGTGCAAGAGGCGGTGATGGAGACTTAAGGTGCCAACCGTGCTCGAGGGACCTGCAAGATTAAAGAAAGCTCTTGCCTCCAATGGATTATAATTCCATGCAAGAGGAGGTTCTTTGCCATGGAAGGAAGCGTTGCTAAGAGGGAGTAAGCCAACTTGATTCATTACCTCATTATCAAGAATGATAGTCTTACCTTTCACTCGGGCAATATAGCGAGCATCTTGAAGGCGTAAAGTGGAGTAGAATACACGAATGAGTTCGGGGTAGATTGCTACTTCCTCAAGAGCCATGAAGCCAACTAGCTCTTGTTGATGTAAGGTGGTGAGTAGAGGAAGTCCAGATGCTTCAAAGAATGGGAGATCAAGCCAATGGGGAGAAATGAGATGTTTCTCAGAGAATGAAGATTGGTACCTTTCAAGATCCTTTTGGGTAGTGAATAATCTAGATAAATCAGAGTGTTGAGGCATGGAGGCTGCAGCGGTGTTTGCACGTTGTTTCTTGCGAGGTTGAGAGGAGGAAGCCATGGAAGATGAAGGATTTGAGTGGAAGGTTTGGAGATTGGAGGTTTGAGAAGAGAGAGTGGGAGATAGTGGAAGAGTGAAATGAGGAAGTGTGTGATTTAAAGACTTGAATCAGCGTGAATATGCAGTAACTGACGCGTGAATCGATTCGAAGGATGGGTGAATCGATTCGAGCGTTACTGATTTGAGAGAAATGGAAGGGTCAGGTGCGTGAATCGATTCAAGGATGCTGTGAATCGATTCGAACCTCTCTGTTTGAGGGAATATAGACCATCAGGTGTTTGAATCGATTCAAGGGGAGTGTGAATCGATTCGAACGATACTGTTTTGAGGAATTTTTTGAACCAACAGGTCTGTGAATCGATTCGAGGGGGTGTTGAATCGATTCGAAGGGCTGTTTCACTCAAAATTCATTTCTTTCCATTCCAATATATTCAAGGCATGAGGAATTCCATATAGGATCATTAAATCTCCATTTCCATGGGGTTCTTTTGCATTAATCACTAGTAAAGGTGTCATGCAACCAATACACAAGATGAAGTGATTACTTAAACACAATTTGTCATATCAAGAATACCCAATTCTCTTCTAATGTAAATAAATTGCTCTCTAGCCAAGGGTTTTGTGAAAATATCTGCTAGTTGCCTAGAGGTTTCAACATGTTCAAGCACACAATCCCCTTTTAACACATGATCTCTAATAAAGTGATGCCTAATCTCAATGTGTTTGGTCCTAGAGTGCATTACTGGATTTTTCGAGATATTAATGGCACTAGTGTTATCACATTTAATGGGGACTTTGTTCAAGGAAATACCAAAATCAAGAAGTTATTGTCTCATCCAAAGAATTTGAGCACAACAACTACCAGCTGCTACATATTCTGCCTCAGCTGTTGACAATGCAACACTTGCTTGTTTCTTGCTATGCCAAGAAACAAGGGAACTACCAAGCAAATGGCATGTACCACTAGTGCTTTTTCTATCAAGCTTACACCCCGCAAAGTCGGAATCAGAATATCCTAAAAGATTACATTCAACGCCTTTGGGATACCATAAACCAACATTTTGAGTACCCACAAGATATTTCAAAATTCTTTTTACGGCAGTCAAATGTGATTCTTTAGGACATGCTTGATATCTAGCACACATGCATACCGCAAACATAATATCAGGTCTACTCGCAGTTAAATATAGTAAGGATCCAATCATACCTCGATATTTGGTGATTTCAATGTCCTTACCCTTTTCATCTTTGTCTAGATAGCAGGATGTGCTCATGGGTGTAGCTATCTCGTTTGCCTTGTCCATTCCAAATCTTTTAAGTAGTTCCTTACAGTATTTGGTTTGGCTAATGAACGTTCCATCAATGGCTTGTTTTATTTGTAGTCCAAGGAAGAAGGTGAGTTCTCCCATCAAGGACATTTCAAACTCATTCTGCATAATCTTGGCAAATTCTTGACAAAGTTTTTCATTAGTAGCACCGAATATTATGTCATCTACATAAATCTGTACCAAGAGGATGTCATTTTGTTTGCGTTTTATAAACAGTGTAGTATCAACCTTTCCTCTTCCAAAGTTGTGTTCTAAAAGGAATTTGCTTAATCTTTCATACCAAGCTCTTGGAGCTTGTTTTAAACCATACAAAGCTTTTCTCAGTTTGAAGACATGGTTTGGAAATTTATGATTTTCAAAACCGGGAGGTTGATCTACATAGACTTCTTCTTGAATGTAGCCGTTTAGGAACGCACTTTTGACATCCATTTGATACAGTTTGAAATCCATACAACACGCAAAAGCTAGCAATAATCTAATGGCTTCTAACCTAGCTACGGGAGCATATGTTTCTTCATAGTCTATTCCTTCTTCTTGGTTGTATCCCTTTGCAACTAGTCTAGCTTTGTTCCTAGTTATTATACCGTTTTCATCTAACTTATTTCTAAAAACCCATTTGGTGCCTATTATTAGATGATCATTGGGTCTTGGCACAAGTTCCCAAACTTCATTTCTTTCAAATTGGTTTAACTCTTGTTGCATGGCCAACATCCAATGTTCATCAATAATGGCTTCATCAATGTTTTTGGGTTCTATTTGGGATACAAAAGCCAAGTGATTGCATGCATTTCTAATGGCGTTTCGAGTACTTACCCCTTTGGTTATTTCTCCAATAATCTTGTCCAAGGGATGATCCTTCAATGTTACCCAATCTTGTTGTGTCTCTATTTGTGTTGCACCTCCATCATTGTTGACTTCTTCTTCTTTGTCTTGTAAGTTCATTTCTTGGAAGGTACCTACAAGATCATCAACTTCCTTTCTCGGAGGATTTTGGTTAAGTTCATCAAATTTAACATGTATGGACTCTTCAATTGTGTAAGTCCGTTTGTTAAAGAGTCTATATGCTTTACTAGTAGATGAATAACCTAGAAAAATTGCTTCATCAGATTTTGCATCAAATTTACAAAGATTTTCCTTTCCATTGTTCAAGACAAAGCATTTGCATCCAAAAATGTGAAAGTAGGAAATATTTGGTTTTCGTCCTTTGTAAAGTTCATAGGGGGTTTTCTTTAATATAGGCCTTATCAAACAACGATTCATAACATGACATGCGGTGTTCACGGCATCGGCCCAAAACTGTTTTGAAATATTTGCTTCATTCAACATAGTTCTTGCAAGCTCCGCTAAAGATCGATTTTTCCTTTCAACTACTCCATTTTGTTGTGGAGTTCTTGGAGCCGAAAAATTATGTTCAATGCCAAACTTTTCACAAAATTTTTCAAAAGATTGGTTTTCAAATTCTCCCCCATGATCCGTTCGTATGGATGCTATTTTTAAGTTTTGTTCATTTTGGATAACCTTGGCAAGTTTCTTAAATGCTTGATATGCTTCATGTTTATGAGTAAGAAACAATGTCCATGTATATCTAGAGTAATCATCCACAATTACTAGACCATAATAGTTTCCACCAAAACTTTTGATTTTCGAAGGTCCAAACAAATCCATATGTAAAAGCTGTAAAGGTCTTGTTGTTGAAACAATATTTTTTGCTTGAAAAGAAGCCTTTACTTGTTTTCCTTTTTGACAAGCGTCACAGAATTTATTTTCAAATTTCAGTTTTGGTAAACCAATGACTAAATCTTTTGAAACAAGTTTATTTAAATGGTCTACATGAATGTGAGCGATTCTTCTATGCCAAAGCCATGATTCATCCTCTTTAGTTATAAAGCATTGTACATCATTTGAAGCAAGACAATCTAGATTAATCATGTAAATGTTATCTACTCTTTGACCAACAAATTTTATCTCCTTGTTTAGTTTATTTTCAATTATGCAACCATTTGATTCAAAAACAATTTTATAGCCCTTGTCACATAATTGACTAATGCTAAGCAAGTTATGTTTTAGTCCTTCAACATATAAAACATCATTTATGGAGGTGGAAGAGTTCTTACCGACATTTCCGATTCCAAGTATTCTTCCCTTTGTGTTGTCTCCATAAGTGACAAATCCTTTGCTTCGTGGAGTAAGTGATATGAACTTATTTTTGTCTCCCGTCATATGTTTGGAACACCCACTATCCAAGTACCAATGGGTGTTGTTTGCCTTGAAGCATACCTACAAAACAAAATCATTTTAGAGAACTAGGTACCTATTTTATGTTGGGTCCTTTAAGGTTAGCTTGTGGAGATGTTCCTTTGGGAACCCACACCTTTCTTAAGACCTTTGGTCCTAGTTTCCTAACACTACACTTATAAGCACTATGTCCTTTGGTACCACAATGATTGCATTTCATAAAAGGTGAGGAGGATTTGCTTGGTGATGCAAAGAAGTTTTTATAGTGCTTCTCCATTTTATGATTACTATGTTCTTGATCATATCCTAAGCCGGTTTTACTAAACATGCATTTTTGTTGCCCAAGAAGGATATTCAAATTATCTCTTCCATTAGTGAATTTCTCTAAGGTTTTGTTTAGATCTAGGACTTTATTTTCTAGATCTACACATTTCTTAGCAAAATTACAAGGTCTACTAATGGAACATATTTGAGCGTTTTTCAATTCTTCTTTTAAACATTCATTCTCTTTGCAAACTTCCATAAGGTGCATCTCTAGAGTGTCACTAGTTTTCCTAGATGCTTTGAGTTTACTAGAGATTTTTGTGAATTTATCATACAATTCTTCAAATGCTTCTAACAGCTCATTTTTATCTAAGTCAAGAAGATTTACCTCGTTATCTTCTTCTTGATGATTTGCCATTAAGCAAAGATTGGCTTGCTCATCTTCCGAGTCGTCGGAGCTGCTCACATCATTCTCATCCCAAGCAATATAGGCTCTTCTTCTTCTTTGTTTGTCCTTGCCCTTCTTTTTGAGGTTTGGACAATCGGCTTTGAAGTGCCCTTCCTTGCCACATTCAAAACAGTTGGGTGAAGAAGAGTTTTCTTTAGTGATAGGTTTCTTACCTGAGCTTTTGAAGCTTCTTTGGAAGCGTTTGCCTTTCATGAATTTCCCGAAGCGTTTCACAAATAGTCCAAATTCTTCTTCTTCATCAAGTTCACTTCCGGATTCTTCTTCTTCATTTGTGGAAGTAGCCTTGAGAGCAAGACCCTTTTTCTTGGAAGATTTTTCTTCCTCTTCTGCCATCTTTAATTCTTTCAGCTCTTGTTCTTGTTCCTGCAACTTACCAAATAAAGTGGCGAGAGACATTTCGTTTATGCTAGGAGATTGTTTGATGGCGGTAACTAGCGGTTGCCATTCTCTGTTAAGACTTTTTAACACTTTATGAATGAGTTCTTTGTTAGTGTAAGTCTTTCCAAGTGTAATGAGTTGATTAATGATGAGAGTAAATCTTTTTTGCATATCAACAATCGATTCATGAGAGTTTAATCTAAAGCATTCATATTGACTAGTAAGAGTACTAATCTTTGAGTCCTTTACATCATTAGTGCCTTCATGGGTTACTTGAAGAGTATCCCACATTTCTGTAGCAGTTTGGCATGTCATTATCCTAAAAAATTCATCTTGACCTAAAGACATAGTAATAAGATTTTTAGCCTTGTAGCCATATTGGACTTTCTTTTCTTCCTCGCTTGTCCATTCATCTATAGGTTTTTCAACATTCTTCCTATCTATAGTATGCATCGGTATATAGGGACCATTTTCAATGGTATTCCATATTCTCAAGTCAATTGATTGAATGAAGATTTTCATTCTTTCTTTCCAAAACGCATACCCTTCCCCATTGAAAGCGGGAGGTCTATTTATCGCACCACCCTCGGGAAAAACATTTTGAGAACTTGAGGCCATTTAATCTCTTGAAGCTGTTAAGCTTAATCTACCAAGAGTCAAGCTCTGATACCACTTGTTGTTCAAGTGGCCTCAATACTCAAGAGGGGGGGTGAATTGAGTTATAAAACTTTTGCTTGGAATGCCTTTGAAATTGATTTCTATAACCAAGTTTATGAGATTGTGCAAGTGAAAGCAAGTAACAATGATATGCAATGCACTACAAGAGGTAAGTATTGTTGAGGCAATTTAGCAAACACTTGGTGTGCAATATCTAAAGTAAAGCAAATTAAGCAAGTTCAAGTATGTTCTTCTTAACCAAACAATACCAATCAGCAAATATGCAATATATGGAAGTAAAAGAGTAAGGAAGAGAAGCTTGCAAACCGATGTAACGAGTTCCACCCAATCCGGTGTACGTCTCGCCTCTAAGCAACCCACTTAGAGGATTTTCCACTATTGTAGACTAGAGATACAACTTTGAGCAATTGCGGCTTCCTAGTGTCCCACACTCAAGAACCCAATCCTCACAAGTATAAGGGCAACCCATCCAATCTCTCAATCTCACAATATCCCAAAGGTTGAGTCCACAACCTTTGTACCCACTCAACCTAGAGTGAACAACCACTCAACCTAGAATGAATAACTTGTGTGTTTGGTGTTTGTTTACAATCAATACACTCTCTCAATAGAGCAAATATACAAATGAAAAGCTCTCCCAAGTTCTAACTCTCAAGATGAGAGGATATACAAGTGAAGTATGAGATGCAAGAAATAGGCTTACAAAGCACAAAAATAGAGCTAAGGATTTGTTGCTTCTTTGTTCTTGTTGGTTGCTTGTTGTGCTTGAGTTCTTCTTGCATTTATAGAGCCAAAATAGTTATTGAGGAGTCCCTAGCCGTTGCAAGATGATGGCTCTGCGTATAGTGGGATTTGAGTGCTTGTTTTCCACTTAAGTTTGTCTATTTAGTGGTGTTTCCCACTTTGTGAATCGATTCGTAGATCCTTGAATCGATTCGGAGTGTTCTGTTTTATGCATTTTGGAGTACCAGAGTCGAATGAATCGATTCGAGCTTTGTTTGAATCGATTCAGAGCATTCTGTTTTGGGTTCTTGGTCTGTCAGCATCGTGTGAATCGATTCAGGGTCCTTGTGAATCGATTCAGGACATACTGTTTGCAGTCTTAGTGACTTCCAGGGCTGTGAATCGATTCAGGGTCATGGTGAATCGATTCAACCCATTCTGTTTCTCATTTTTATGACCTCCAGGGCTGTGAATCGATTCACTCGTGCTTGAATCGATTCAGGCTCTTCATTTTGACATTTTCTCATGCCTGTTGGTCATCCATTTGAATCTGATGATGCATGGTTGCTTTCCTTTTGTTTGATTCATGTGTTTCTTCATCTCTTGAACCTTTGTGAGATCATTTTCCTCTTTTATATGAAATCTCTAATTGTTTTTGATTTGAAGACTTCCCATTGCTTGTTTCCATTGTCATTATCAAAACCTGTTATCACATGCAAATACAGTTTTTACGTTCACCCTCCTCATGATGCGGCAGAAAGAAAAGAACAACACCACGGTAGGTGTAAACTCCAGATGCTCCGCTATCACCTCAAAGCTTCGAACTATTCCCCAACCATTTGGGTGCAGCTGAGAAGGAGCACAATCCAAGAACCTCAGCACGCCCATCTGGAATTTGTTCAAGGGGAAACACACTCCCAGCTGAGTGAACAGAATATCGTACATATATATTGTACGATTATTATGAGGACGATGGCAAATCCTTTCGAATGTCTTAGGAGAGCAAACAATGAACCTATCTTCATACCGTTCATTTTTCCAGATAGGCACAGATAGCTCCACTACACCGCCACTAGTTGTTGCATGGCGAGAGGAAGTACCCTTAACATCCTCCTCAACCCAACAATAAGGATCAATCTCGAGCGTCTTCTCCCAGTCCAGTCCATGCAACACGACGTTTTGACACTCTGCCATTGTCAACACTTGGGTATGGAAAACACCTCCTGACACAAACGAATGTACAGCATTACTAAAGTACCCCACACTGCTGTAAAACGTCGAGTCCCTCCCAGTATAAAATGCCTCATCTTCACTCTCAATATCAGAAAACATGGGACGAACAGAAACCCTAGAATGAGACTCTGACCTCTTTCCTCTCATCTTCCTTTTTACGAACACACAAAAAGGAAAACTAAAGCTAACCCAATGGAAATGAAGAAGCAAAGAAGAGGAAGAAGCAAGTACCTTAAGCTTCTGAAAGATAGAAGAACTCCAAACACCAATAAACTCGCAAGAGAGTAGCAAAAACACTTTCAGCGAACAAATACGAAGTGAGAGATGAAGCAAAACATTTCCCTTCTGAGAGTTTACCTATTTATAGGCATGGCTTGGGGGGAAATAAGCGAATCCTCAGAAATCTCGAAGATGTGTTTGCAGCCGTTAGATAAACCTCATCAACGGTTCTAAAATTGAAATATGCGTTTACAACCGTTGGATTTGTCTCACTGACGGTTCCTTTTTTGCTGAAACCAATAGATATATCTAAGGGCAGATATTTCATGGGCCACGTTTTCAAAATCCAAGGCCCACGGTAATAACCTCAAAAACGGTTCTCAATTGCCATCACGCGCATTTATGTCCCATCATTGGAATGGCAATCGTTACGAGGGCATACGTGGCAATGGGAGACTGAAGTATAAAAAACGTGGTTTCGAGGTGCATTAATGACAGGCGTGTCAAGTGATGACAGCTAATAAATGCATGAAAGCACTTGTCCACAAATCCTGAACTAGCAAATGCCGCCTAAACCCATGCCTACAAAAGCTAAACTTAAGTGTTATAGCTTATTAAAGTGACTCCGCCAGTCACTATAACAAGCTGGGGGGCATATGATCCGGTCCTAACACCGGCCCCCAAGAGCATGGCTTTAATGCCTTGCCAGATCAGCATTTTGAATAAAGAGAAGTACTCTTTAAATACACTACAAATACTATACGGAGTGCATACCGCCAGGGCTAGTAACACCGCCAAGGCTCATAACTCCGCCAAGGCACGTTACCCCGCCAAGGAATGTAACTCCGTCTAGGCATGTTACTCCGCCAAGGAATGTAACCCCGCCAAAGTTGTTACTCCGCCAAGCCATAGGCTCAATATTGGCGGAATACCGAACTTCCCACACTGCGTAGCGAGCCCATACTCACAACCCCGGCACGAGATTGACTCTGTCTTGAGAGGTTAATAATGGGAATCACGCTGTCACGCATAAAGGGAAATAACAATAAAATATTAAAGCACTAACGCTTTCCAGACAAGTGGTGATACCTACTACAATAATGGTGCATGTAAACGGCGCAGAGACCCACTACCTTTTCAGCATTATGCCTGAAAACAAGGAGCGGGTCCTACCAATAATGGAGCACCAGTAACAGGTATATAAACCTCTCTCAAAAAGGTATAAGGGATCTTTTTCCCCATTCTCTGAACCTTACACTCTCTTACTTGCATAATTCTCTCTGACTGTCTTTTTAAGTCTCTAAGTATTCTGAAATACTGACTTGAGCGTCGGAGAACGATCGCAGGTACCACCCCCAATCGGGTCAAGGCAACGTAGATCCCGTCAGGCGGACTGTGACTCCGCCCCAGAGTACATTGCACTCCGCCTCAGCATACAAAGACTCTCCGTATTTACATTTATACGCATATTACTTTGTATCAAGAACACATTTATATGTATATTTTGAGTTGTTCTACAAGCATACTTCTACACCCCCTGTAAAGAACAGTTCAAGTAATTACCACCAAAGCTTTTAATTTTGGAAGGTCCAAATAGATCCATGTGCAAAAGTTGTAAAGGCTTTTGAGTGGAAACAATGTTTTTAGATTGAAAGGATGCCTTTACTTGTTTTCCCTTTTGACATGAATCACAAAATTTGTTTTCAAATTTAAGCTTTAGTAAACCAATTACTAATTCTTTAGAAACAAGTTTATTCAAATGGTCTACATGTATATGAGCTATTCTTCTATGCCATAGCCAAGTTTCATCCTCTCTAGTCATGAAGCATTGTACATCATTTGAGGACAAACTATCCATATCAATCATGTAAATATGATCAATTCTTTGACCTACAAACTTGATTTCCTTATTAATCTTTTGTTCAATTATGCAACAATTTGATTCAAACAAAACTCTATATCCTTTGTCACATAATTGACTAATGCTAAGTAAATTGTGTTTTAGGCCTTCAACATACAACACATCACTAATAGAAGTAGAGGAATTCTTACCAATGTTTCCAATGCCTAGAATTCTTCCTTTGGTGTTGTCTCCGTAGGTGACGCTTTCTTTCCTTTTGGGAGTGAAGGAAGTGAATTTACTTATGTCTCCCGTCATATGCTTTGAACACCCACTATCCAAATACCAATGGGTGTTGCTTGCCTTGAAGCATACCTACAAAACAAGATTAATTTAGAGAACTAGGTACCCATTGTGTAACATCCCCATTTTAATTATAGGCAATGGAACTAAATAAAAAGTCAACAAGTCAACACATCCCTTAATTTAATTAACTAAGAGGTAATAGGACAATTAACGTCAAAAGCATGGTGGCATGGGCAGGATTATCGCGTTTCCCCATCCCACCATACTGCACTCCGCGCGAGTATATATATATGCGGGTGATGGTCATGCTCTTCACGCAGAGAACCCAGCGAGTTTCCTTCTTCGTTCTTCTTTTCTCTTGTTTCCTCTCTTTCCTTCTCTGCCCTCCAGTCCATTCCTGCTTCGAAGAGTCGAGTGGCGGTGCTACAGTGGAGTGGAACCCCCACACAAGAAGGGACGATCGTCAAGTGACGCAGCAGGGAGAAGAACCACCCCTCAAGCAGAAAAGTTCCTTGGAGTTTTACGAGTGGTAGGGGGAGTATCTTCTATTTTAAGTGCATGGGTTATGAACAGGTTCCGAATGATAATGCTTGCTGTACCCGTGCTCTGATTGTGTATTGTATTGCATGTGAATGTGTACAATCCAGTTGCATGATGAGTGAAAGACGAGTGTTGCATGTTAGCACCTTTCTCACAGATGTATGTGTTGCAGGATCTCAGTTGCATGTTGAGTTGTGTTGATATGAATGTCTGACTGAAGCTACCCAGGTTATAGAAATGCATATATGATTGCTTTAATAGATTGTTGTGTATAGGAAATGCCTGCTTTAAACAAATTTGACACTGTCTTACTCCGATTGCATGTTAGGATGAGATGAATTGAAATGCCTGAGCAAACTTGTGATTTTTAGAATGATGCATGCGTTGAATGAAGCTGTAAACTGATTGCATGTCTGATCGAACGAAATGTTGTGGATATCTGAATATGGAATGATAACTGATTGCATGGAAGCTATATATTGAGTCTGGATAATGTGTACTACTGATTGCATGGTGTGTGTGTGTGCTTGAATGCGAGAATGCATGCGAGAAATAAATGTTGTACGTTGAATCTGCGTGTGGCGCATGGGATGCGTTGTGCTGGGAGCACGTAGTGTGAGAAACTACCTTCGGTCATCCAGCGTGGGACGCTGTAAAATCCTTGAGTGGGACTCGGGGTAGCCCTGGAGTGGGACTCGGGCTGTCTGTGAACACCGCCGTTGGCGCTGAGAGCGTTGGTGTCACCTGTGGACAAACGGTTGGGTACCTGTAAAACGGCCAAGCAGCTGGGAGCTGATTTGATAGCTGAGAGCTATGTATAAAAGGCTGAGATGCCTACGTTGCAACGTCTGACCGATACACATGATGCGGAACCGAGTGAAACCTTCTGTGCTTATCATTGTTAATATTACTACTACTGTTAATGTTGTTGAAATTGATTTTTAATCATGTTGTACATATATGTATTGTTGTGTAATTGGCAGATAACCTGAGTCGGTATCTATCATTTAAAATTTAAGATGCTCACCCCTGCAGTGGCCATTTTTCAGTGAATGTCTCTCGTGATGAGGACCAGAAGCAGAGCTGGAACGCTGGGCGAAGTGCTGATGCATTTGGAAGGCTTAATTAATATGATGTTAGATTAAGTCCTGACTGGTTCATGTTGGATGTTAGTATTTTGGGATAAATAGAACCTTATTGACAAGGAGAAATCCGATTTTGTGTTTGTAAATATTGACGTATGCTCTTATTATATATATCTGGATGTATGGTTTCGTGTGTGACATGCTTGTGCTTTAATGAATACGCAGGGACGGCATGACTTAGCAGGCTATAGCCAAGTCTGAGTGAATTATGAATTATCTCTAGGAAGACTTATGTCGGATACGTTGGGCGGAGCCGTACCCCGCCTGAAGTATGGGGACATTTCGCCCAAGCGAGAGGACTCGCGCTGGAGCGATGTAGTTGTTAGAATGGGACACTGTTCAATTACCTTTCCTATCCGTTGTGATGCTAATGCAATCCAGACCCCGATGTTGACCCCTGATTTGGGCGTTGTGGTTGAGTCCACCCAGGCGTTGTCATAATTAGTTGAGTTGGGCGGAATAGGTTCAGACTCTTCCTTCTTCCACAACCTACTACCGCATACGTACCTTGTAACTTCCCATTTTTCTGAGTGAAGTACGAGTGTGAGGATTTATCGAGTGAACCCTTGTCCATATCCGATTGAGAAATTACCTTGTGTTGTGTTGGAGAGGCGTCGTGCTGACCTCGCTTAGGCGGTGTCATACCTCGCCCAAGTAACTAGGACGGTTCGCCCAAGTGCGTGGAAACATGCTGAAGCAAGTAGATATCAATTCGAGATTCCGCCTATGTACCTTCCTCCTCCGTTGTAGCACTATTATGTCTCGCTGGGCGGTGTTGGACATCGCCTGAGTAAGTGAATGTTGTGAAGTAGTCCGTCCAGGTGTTGTTGTGCCTTGCCGAACTGGACGGCGGTGTAATCACTTCCTCTTTCCTTCATAAACTACTCCTGCATGTGTATATCTCCCTTCTTCTTCCTTTATCTGTCTTCTGAAGCTGAACGCCCAGAGTTCTCTAAGAAAGGATCAGCCCGTAGGAACGAATAGATGCTAATGTAAGGTTTACTTGAAGAGTTTCTTGTCTGATGTTGCATTGTCACACATCGTTTAGGCAGTGTGAGACAACGGTTGAGCGGGTCACCTCGCCCTGGAGTCCGCCCAGGATAAATATACCCCGCCTAGCCAGGTAGGATGATTCGAACTCCGCCCTTCCACCGAATGCTACGCGTGTGAATGTATTAACATCTTCCCCTTATCTATTTCCTCCTATTGAGTGACCAGTGTTACTCGAAGGAAAGCCTCCTTGTGAAATCTCCTCTATCCACTGCTGCATTACCATACTCCGCCTGGACGGTGTCAGACCCCGTCTAAGCGAACAAACGGTGTTGTGTAATCCGCCCTGGTGCTGGTGTGTTACGATAAACCCATTGAGCCGGCCCCAGTCTTAGCTTCTCTGTAGGTTGCTATATGCGCGTGAATGCTCTTTGTTTCCCCCCTTGCCTGCTCCCTTCTATATCAAATGTTACGTGACTGTTTTTGTGAAAAATTTTCTCATATTTTTGGAATTATTAGTTACAAATAATAAGGTGTTACATTTTGGTATCAGAGCGGACCGAAAAGTCCAAGGCCAAGGTAAGCCTACCAAGTGTAAGTGGTTGTGTGTATGATCATGATTGTTGTGGTGTGAATTTAACTTGACTGGTACTCTGTTACTGACTCAGGGGTGGGAGGATTTGTTCCTCCTGACCCGACTAATTGTGTGACATACGAGAACACATAATGGGTTAAGTTACTAAATGTTAGACTAAATTCCGATTGGGATTAAGTAACTAGGAATACTTATCCTTGAATGTTGATTTCAGGATAAGGGATGGCACATCGCCAAAGCATGGAGACTATAGCTACGGCATTCCAACGCTTTGCAGACGTGTTTGAAAGGCAGGGCCAGCCTCGAGCTGAGGAGGGCCAAGTAATGGACCGCTTCTTAAAAAGGAAGCCGAGTGAGTTCTTAGGAGGACGGAACCCTGAGGCGGCGTTTAAGTGGACTCAGGAATTAGAAAGGATTTTTGGGGGTCTTCGCTGTACCGAAGCCCAGAAGGTGGAATGTGCAGTGTACATGCTGTGAGACGAAGCGGAGAACTGGTGGAAAATAGCCAGAAGCCGATTCCCCGAAGATGATAACCAACTGACGTGGAATGATTTCAAGGCCTGCTTCTTAGAGAAATACTTTCCCGACACAGTGAGGAGTCGGAAAGAGCTGGAGTTTATGGAGTTAAAACAGGGCTCCATGACTATGGAAGAATACGCAGCCAGATTCGAGGAATTGTGCCTATTCTATCCGCCCTTCCAGCAGCCAGGAACAGAGAACTCTAAGTGCCTTAAGTTTGAGAACGGATTGAGATCGGATATTAAGAGGGCCTGCAGATACCACAAGATACGGAGTTTCCCTGCACTAGTGAACAAATGTAGAATATTTGAGGAGGATGACAAGGCCCATTCGAGCCAGAGCAGCAGGAACCACTATTCCCTGAGGCCCCAACGACCTCATTTCAAAAAGCCAAGCAATGCCAATAGGAACAAGCCTTTTTCCAGATATGGGGGACGAAGTCAACCTGGAAGACGACCAGTGGTAGGAGACGGAAGGTGTTTCAAGTGTGGAGGAAATCACTTTGCCAGAGACTGCAAGGATGATGGTGATGTAGTGTGCTTTCACTGCAACAAGAGGGGACACATCCGCCCCGACTGCCCCCAACTACACCAAGCAGACGTTAATGTGCGTCAAGGAAGATTTCAAGAAAGGAACCGAGTGAACGATGACCAACGTCCTGGTGGCAGAGGCAACGGAGCCAGAGGAGACGGGATGCGAGGGAGGAATACCGGCCCAACAGCGACAGGAAGGATCTACACCATCAATGCAGAGGATGTTGCACCAGCAAACGATCTAGTACAATGTAAGTGCTCACTTGGAATGAATACGCTTAATGTTGTTTTCGATTCAGGAGCTACCCATTCTTTTATAGCTGATGAGTGCATGAAACGGTTGAAGTTACCGACTATGTCTATGAACCGGACTTTGGAAGTGGCCAGCCCTACTGGCGCTAATGTGTTCACATCGTTAGTATGCAAAGATGTAGCATTTGAGTTGTATGATCAGAGTTTCACCTTCGATCTGATTTGCATGCCCTTAAAGGGTCTGGACATCGTGCTCGGAATAGATTGGCTTTCAGCCAATAAGGTGTTAGTAGATTGTAGAAGCAGAGAGATAGTTTTTCCGAGACAGCCCACTGAGAATGACACAGCACTAGATATAACCCAACTATTTATGATGCTTTGTCTAACCAAAGATGAGAGTGAGACCCTAGTGAACGAAATTCCGGTTGTCTGCGAATTCCCAGAAGTGTTCCCAGAAGACGTTCCGAGTGTGCCTCCCAATAGAGAAGTTGAATTCTCTATAGACTTGATCCCTGGAGCCGAACCGGTCTCCAGTGCACCCTACAGAATGTCCTCAACTGAATTGGCAGAGTTGAAGAAACAAGTGGATGAGTTACTTGAGAAGCAGTTCATTAGACCAAGCGTGTCACCATGGGGCGCACCTGTGCTACTTGTTAAGAAGAAGGATGGCAGCATGAGGCTTTGTATAGACTACCGACAGCTAAACAAACTCACAATCAAGAATCGGTACCCACTGCCTAGAATTGATGATTTAATTGACCAGCTGCGTGGAGCCTCAGTCTTCTCGAAAATTGATCTACGATCGGGGTATCACCAAATCCGAGTGAAGGACTCGGACATTCCTAAAACTGCTTTTAGGACTCGGTATGGTCACTACGAGTATGTAGTGATGCCGTTCGGTGTGACCAACGCCCCTGCTGTTTTCATGAATTACATGAACAGCATATTCCACTCCTTCTTGGATCGGTTTGTTGTTGTTTTCATCGACGACATCCTAGTTTATTCTAAGACGTCTGAGGAGCATGAGGGACATCTCCGAGCGGTACTCCAAGTGTTGAAGGAGAAACAATTGTTTGCAAAACTCTCGAAGTGCGAATTCTGGATGGATGAGATCCACTTCCTCGGGCATGTGATCTCCGAGCGAGGCGTCTCGGTGGATCCTGCGAAGGTAGCTGCTGTAATAGCATGGGAGAGGCCCAGATCGGTCTCGGAAATAAGAAGTTTTATGGGCTTGGCAGGTTACTATAGGAGGTTCATCGAAGGTTTTTCTAAGTTGGCATTACCCCTGACTAAATTGACTCGGAAAAATGTTCCCTTCGTGTGGAGTCCGGAGTGTGAGAACAGCTTCCAAGAGCTGAAGAATAAGTTGACAACTACTCCGGTGTTGGCATTACCTGAGTTACGAGAAAGCTTCGTGGTCTATTGTGACGCGTCCGGACTCGGATTAGGGTGTGTACTCATGCAGAAAGATCGAGTGATAGCATATGCCTCTCGACAATTGAGACCCCACGAGCAGCATTATCCGACCCATGACTTGGAGCTGGCAGCAGTAGTTTTTGCATTGAAAATCTGGAGGCATTACTTGTACGGGTCCAAATTTGAAGTGTACAGCGATCATAAGAGCCTCAAATACCTATTCGACCAAAAGGAGCTGAACATGAGGCAGAGAAGATGGATTGAGTTTTTAAAGGACTACGATTTCGAGTTAAAATACCACCCAGGTAAGGCAAATGTCGTGGCCGACGCTTTGAGTCAGAAATCCCTCCATATGGTAGCAATGATGGCGAAAGAAGTAGAGCTATTGGAGTGGTTCCGAGACATGAACTTGCATGTTAACACCCCTTCCTCTCAGAAGATGACAATCGGTACGTTGAGGATTGCCAATGAATTCTTAAAATCCGTGTACGAACAGCAACAGGCGGACTCTTACCTAGCTGAAATGAAGGAAATTCAAGCCAAAGGAAAGGATTTATCCTTGGCAGAGGGGTCAGATGGGATCTTCCGGGTGAGAGACAGAATATACATACCAAGTGGAGGAAGATTGAGAAGAATGGTGCTTGACGAAGCCCACAAAAGCCTACTCAGCATTCACCCAGGAACCACGAAAATGTACCACGACTTGAGAAGACAGTTCTGGTGGCCCGGACTAAAGAAGGATGTGGCGGAGTACGTGGCCCGGTGTATCACTTGTCAGAAATCGAAGGTAGAGCACCAAAAACCGTACGGTGCAATGCAGCCTCTAGAGATCCCCGTGTGGAAATGGGACTCGATTGCGATGGATTTCATCATGGGATTACCCAAAAACCGAGCGGGCCATGATGCAATTTAGGTCATTGTTGACCGATTGACGAAAAGTGCATACTTCTTACCTATAAATATGAAGTACCCATTGCATAAGTTGGCTCGGATCTACATTCAAGAAGTTATCCGACTGCATGGCATACCTACTTCCATCGTATCGGATAGGGACCCTAGGTTTACGTCCAGATTTTGGACCAGCATGCATCAAGAATTGGGGACGAAGCTTTGGCTTAGTTCTGCCTACCACCCCCAATCGGATGGACAATCCGAGCGAACAATTCAGAGTCTAGAAGACTTATTGAGAGCGTGTGTGTTAGAGTACGGTGGGGACTGGGAGCAGTACCTTCCCTTGATCGAGTTTACGTACAACAATAGCCATCATCACAGCATTGGCATGGCACCTTACGAGGCATTATATGGGCGTAGATGCCGAACCCCACTCTGCTGGTCAGAAACAGGTGAAAGTCTACTATTGGGACCAGATATCGTGAAGCAAACCACAGAGCAGATCCGAGTGATACAGGAAAGGATGAAAGCATCACAAGACAGGCAAAAGAGCTACCATGACAAGCGCATCAAGCCATTGGAATTTTCAGTCGGAGATCGAGTGTTTCTGAGAACCTCTCCGAGTAAAGGAGTTGGACGAGCCTTAAAAAGTGGGAAGTTAAGCCCTCGCTACATTGGACCTTATGAGGTGTTAGAATGGATCGGCCCCATGGCATACCGCCTCGCATTACCAACTCACTTGTCCCGATTGCACAACGTATTTCACGTGTCTCAACTAAGAAAGTATTTACATGACCCCAGCCACACGATGCCTGACGATGAAGTAGAGATCAAAGAAGACCTGACCACTGTGACTACACCGATTGGAATCATGGACCGATCGGTAAAACGCTTGAGAAACAAGAACGTAAGGCTGGTTAAGGTGGAGTGGCAGCAAGGCAAGACCACCTCCTGCACGTGGGAACGCGAAGATGCCATAAGACAGCAGTACCTCGAGTTGTTCATTTAGGTGAGTTACCAACTAAAGCTTCACATGAATTACCAACTGAATTTCAGGGACGAAATTCTTTTCAAGTAGGGGAGAACTGTAACATCCCCATTTTAATTATAGGCAATGGAATTAAATAAAAAGTCAACAAGTCAACACCTCCCTTAATTTAATTAACTAAGAGGTAATAGGACAATTAACGTGAAAGCATGGTGGCATGGGCAGGATTATCGCGTTTCCCCATCCCACTATACTGCACTCCGCGCGAGTATATATATATGGGGGTGATGGTCATGCTCTTCACGCAGAGAACCCAGCGAGTTTCCTTCTTCGTTCTTCTTTTCTCTTGTTTCCTCTCTTTCCTTCTCTGCCCTCCAGTCCATTCCTGCTTCGAAGAGTCGAGTGACGGTGCTACAGTGGAGTGGAACCCCCACACGAGAAGGGACGATCGTCAAGTGACGCAGCAGGGAGAAGAACCACCCCTCAAGCAGAAAAGTTTCTTGGAGTTTTGCGAGTGGTAGGGGGAGTATCTTCTATTTTAAGTGCATGGGTTATGAACAGGTTCCGAATGATAATGCTTGCTGTACCCGTGCTCTGATTGTGTATTGTATTGCATGTGAATGTGTACAATCCAGTTGCATGATGAGTGAAAGACGAGTGTTGCATGTTAGCACCTTTCTCACAGATGTATGTGTTGTAGGATCTCAGTTGCATGTTGAGTTGTGTTGATCTGAATGTCTGACTGAAGCTACCCAGGTTATAGAAATGCATATATGATTGCTTTAATAGATTGTTGTGTATAGGAAATGCCTGCTTTAAACAAATTTGACGCTGTCTTACTCCGATTGCATGTTAGATGAGATGAATTGAAATGCCTGAGCAAACTTGTGATTTTTAGAATGATGCATGCGTTGAATGAAGCTGTAAACTGATTGCATGTCTGATCGAATGAAATGTTGTGGATATCTGAATATGGAATGATAACTGATTGCATGGAAGCTATATATTGAGTCTGGATGATGTGTACTACTGATTGCATGGTGTGTGTGTGTGCTTGAATGCGAGAATGCATGCGAGAAATAAATGTTGTACGTTGAATCCGCGTGTGGCGCATGGGATGCGTTGTGCTGGGAGCACGTAGTGTGAGAAACTACCTTCGGTCATCCAGCGTGGGACACTGTAAAATCCTTGAGTGGGACTCGGGGTAGCCCTGGAGTGGGACTCGGGCTGTCTGTGAACACCGCCGTTGGCGCTGAGAGCGTTGGTGTCACCTGTGGACAAACGGTTGGGTACCTGTAAAACGGCCAAGCAGCTGGGAGCTGATTTGATAGCTGAGAGCTATGTATAAAAGGCTGAGATGCCTACGTTGCAACGTCTGACCGATACACACGATGCGGAACCGAGTGAAACCTTCTGTGCTTATCATTGTTAATATTACTACTACTGTTAATGTTGTTGAAATTGATTTTTAATCATGTTGTACATATATGTATTGTTGTGTAATTGGCAGATAACCTGAGTCGGTATCTATCATTTAAAATTTAAGATGCTCACCCCTGCAGTGGCCATTTTTCAGTGAATGTCTCTCGTGATGAGGACCAGAAGCAGAGCTGGAACGCTGGGCGAAGTGCTGATGCATTTGGAAGGCTTAATTAATATGATGTTAGATTAAGTCCTGACTGGTTCATGTCGGATGTTAGTATTTTGGGATAAATAGAACCTTATTGACAAGGAGAAATCCGATTTTGTGTTTGTAAATATTGACGTATGCTCTTATTATATATATCTGGATGTATGGTTTCGTGTGTGACATGCTTGTGCTTTAATGAATACGCAGGGACGGCATGACTTAGCAGGCTATAGCTAAGTCTGAGTGAATTATGAATTGTCTCTAGGAAGACTTATGTCGGATACGTTGGGCGGAGCCGTACCCCGCCCGAAGTATGGGGACATTTCGCCCAAGCGAGAGGACTCGCGCTGGAGCGATGTAGTTGTTAGAATGGGACACCGTTCAATTACCTTTCCTATCCGTTGTGATGCTAATGCAATCCAGACCCCGGTGTTGACCCCTGATTTGGGCGTTGTGGTTGAGTCCACCCAGGCGTTGTCATAATTAGTTGAGTTGGGCGGAATAGGTTTAGACTCTTCCTTCTTCCACAACCTACTACCGCATACGTACCTTGTAACTTCCCGTTTTTCTGAGTGAAGTACGAGCGTGAGGATTTATCGAGTGAACCCTTGTCCATATCCGATTGAGCAATTACCTTGTGTTGTGTTGGAGAGGCGTCGTGCTGACCTCGCTTAGGTGGTGTCATACCTCGCCCAAGTAACTAGGACGGTTCGCCCAAGTGCGTGGAAACATGCTGAAGCAAGTAGATATCAATTCGAGATTCCGCCTATGTACCTTCCTCCTCCGTTGTAGCACTATTATGTCTCGTTGGGCGGTGTTGGACATCGCCTGAGTAAGTGAATGTTGTGAAGTAGTCCGTCCAGGTGTTGTTGTGCCTTGCCGAACTGGACGGCGGTGTAATCACTTCCTCTTTCCTTCATAAACTACTCCTGCATGTGTATATCTCCCTTCTTCTTCCTTTATCTGTCTTCTGAAGCTGAACGCCCAGAGTTCTCTGAGAAAGGATCAGCCCGTAGGAACGAATAGACGCTAATGTAAGGTTTACTTGAAGAGTTTCTCGTCTGATGTTACATTGTCACACATCGTTTAGGCGGTGTGAGACAACGGTTGAGCGGGTCACCTCGCCCTGGAGTCCGCCCAGGATAAATATACCCCGCCTAGCCAGGTAGGATGATTCGAACTCCGCCCTTCCACCGAATGCTACGCGTGTGAATGTATTAACATCTTCCCCTTATCTATTTCCTCCTATTGAGTGACCAGTGTTACTCGAAGGAAAGCCTCCTTGTGAAATCTCCTCTATCCGCTGCTGCATTACCATACTCCGCCTGGACGGTGTCAGACCCCGTCTAAGCGAACAAACGGTGTTGTGTAATCCGCCGTGGTGCTGGTGTGTTACGATAAACCCATTGAGCCGACCCCAGTCTTAGCTTCTCTGTAGGTTGCTATATGCGCGTGAATGCTCTTTGTTTCCCCCCTTGCCTGCTCCCTTCTATATCAAATGTTACGTGACTGTTTTTGTGAAAAATTTTCTCATATTTTTGGAATTATTAGTTACAAATAATAAGGTGTTACACATTGTATGTTGGGTCCTTTAAGGTTAGCTTGTGGTAATGTTCCTTTGGGAACCCACACTTTTCTTATGACCTTTGGCCCTAATTTTCTAACATTGCAATTTGATGAGCTATAACCTTTGAAACCACAATGATTGCATTTCATAAAAGGTGAAGATAATTTCATAGGTTGCACAAAAAAATTTTTATAGTGTTTTTCTTTCTTGGTAGAGTTGTATCCTAAACCAGTTTTATCAAACATGCATCTTTGGTTTCCAAGTAATATATTTAAATTATCTCTACCATTAGTGAAATTTTCTAGTGTCCTATTTAAGTCTACAACCTTGGTTTCAAGAATATCACACTTCTCTACAAACTCGCATGGTTTGGTCCTAGAGCAAACTTGAACATTTTTTAAATCATCTTTCAAGCATTTATTTTTTTTACAAACTTCTATGAGATCCTTTTCAAGAGTGTCAATGGTTTTTCTTGACAATTTGTATTTACTAGAAAGCTTGATAAATTTATCATACAACTCTTCAAAAGCATCTAGTAACTCATTCTTATCTAAATTAGGAAGACTTACCTCATTATCTTCTTTTTGGTGATTTGCCATTAAACAAAGATTCACTTCTTTGTTTTCGGACTCATCATAGCTACTTACATCATTTTCATCCCAAGCGATGTAAGCTCTTCTTGTTCCTCTTTTCTCCGTATTCTTTTTCTTTAGATTTGGGCAATCTACTTTGAAGTGCCCTTCTTTTCCACATTCAAAACAATTTGGTGAAGAAGAGGATTCATTAGAGATTGGATTCTTACCTTGGGGTTTGAATTCTTGTGGAATCTTTTGTTTTTCATGAACTTTCCAAACCTCTTCACAAACAAACCAAATTCTTCTTCTTCGTCAAGGTCACTACATGATTCTTCTTCATGTATAGAGATGGCCTTGAGAGCTAAGCCTCTCTTCTTGGAGGATTTTTCTTCTTCCTCCGCTTGCTTCAAAACTCTTAGTTCTTGCTCTTGCTCTTGTAGTTTTTCGAAGAGTGTGGCAAGTGACATTTCATTGATACTTGGGGATTGTTTGATGGCGGTGACGAGTGGTTGCCATTCCCTGCTAAGACTTTTCAAGACTTTGTGCACAAGTTCTTTGTTAGTGTAAACTTTACCAAGAGTAATGAGATGATTAATTATAAGAGTAAATCTCTTTTGCATTTCTACTATGGTTTCCCCTGAATTTATTCTAAAACTTTCATATTGGCTAGTCAAGGTACTAATCTTGGAGTCTTTTACATCACTAGTACCTTCGTGAGTTACTTGTAAAGTATCCCACATTTCCTTAGCGGATTAACAAGTCATTATTCTAAAAAATTCATCTGGACCTAATGCCATAGTGATGAGATTTTTAGCCTTATATCCGTATTGCACTTTATTCTCCTCATCACCTGTCCATTCTTCCATAGGTTTTTCAATATTTTTATCATTGATAGTATGCATGGGTGTATAAGGACCATTTTCAATGGCATTCCAAATTCTTAAATCAATATATTGAATAAAGATTTTCATTCTTTCCTTCCAAAAGGCATAGCCTTCCCCATTGAAAGCGGGAGGTCTATTTATGGCACCACCCTCGGGAAAAAGGTTTTGAGAACTTGAGGCCATCTAATCTCTTGAAACTATTAAGCTTGATCTACCAAGAGTCAAGGTCTGATACCACTTGTTATTCAAGTGGCCTCAATACTCAAGAGGGGGGGTGAATTGAGTTTTTAAAACTTTGCTTGGAATGTCCTTGAACTTGATTCTTTTATCACAAGTTTATAAGATTATGTAAAATAAGTTTAGTTTAAGGAGATATGTAATGCACAACAAGGTTTAAATAGCTTAGACAAATTATCAAACACTTGGTGTGCAATATCCAATATTGACCAAATCAAGCAAGCTAAAATATATAAACCACAATCAACCAACACAAATCGATCAAGAGAAATATATGAAAATAAAAGAGTAAGGGAGAAAAGATTACAAACCGATTTAACGAGTTCCACCAACCCGGTGTACGTCTCGCCTCTAAGCAACCCACTTAGAGGATTTCCACTATTGTAGATTAGAGATACAACTTTGAACAATTGTGGCTTCCTAGTGTCGCACACTCAAGAACCCAATCCTCACAAGTACAAGGGCAACCCACCCAATCTCTCAATCTCATAATATCCCAAAGGTTGAACCCCAACCTTTGTAACCACTCAACCTAGAGTTAATAACCACTCAATCCTAGAGTGAACTTTTGTTTGATGTTTGTGTTTACAAGCAAAAATACTCTCTCAAAAGAGTGGATAAGCAAGTGATAGCTCACACAAATTCTAACTCTCAAAAGGAGAGGATATACAAATGAAATCTCAAAATATACAAGAGTAAAAACTCACTAAGCACCAAGAATGATTGTAGAATTGATTTCCTTTTATTCCTTGTTGCTCTCTTACTTCTACATACGTTGTGCTTGTGTTTCCCTTGCATTTATAGAGCCTTGGAGCAGCTTGAGAGACCTTCTAGCCGTTGCATATAGTGGGCATCTGAGAAAAGAGTGAAAAAATGAGCTGGTTTCCTACTAAAATATGTTTTCCCACTATCGTAATCGATTACGCCTCGAGCTGTAATCGATTACATTTCGAATTTTTCAGTCCAGTTCATGCTGTAATTGATTAGCATTCACCACCTAATCGATTAGCTTTAAGTCAGAACCCTGGTAATCGATTATATCTTGCCTAGTAATCGATTAGCTATAGCACCTGATGCATTTAATTCAATTCTTATCTTGGTAGTCGATTATGATACTTGGGTAATCGATTAGTGTCATTCCAGTAGCTCTGTAATCGATTGCCTGAGGTCTTATAATCGATTAGCTTATACACCTGATACATTTAATTCAATTTTTGGCTTGGTAATCGATTATGACACTTGGGTAATCGATTAGTGTCGTTCCAGTAGCTCTGTAATCAATTGCCTGAGGTCTTGTAATCGATTTGCTTATGTACATGATACATTTAATTCAAAACAGAAGTTATCTAATCGATTAGCTTAGACTCCCTAATCGACTAGCTGCGCAGTTTTTCTGGGTCTGATTCTAAGTCTTTTGTTTTTGCAAGAATTTCTTCAAGAGTCCTTTGTCATTATCAAAATCCTTGAACCTGTAATCATATTCAAACACAGAATCTCCTTCAACTTCTCACATCCATTGTGAAAGAGATTAGCAATTGATTATCTATAGTCACATCAGGATTTCTTGTAGTTTGTTTGTAGTGTATATTGGGTCATATAGAGTAGGAATTGTCTTGTATTCTTTTAGCATGTTATTTCCTAAATTGATTTCTAATGTGTGGTTCTTGCTTTTAAAGACTTTAGAAACTTAGAGTTTTATGAGACTTGTTTTGCTCCTATTCGGTTTTATAATACTTTTAGTGTAAGAGTTATAGTTTTGATTATTTGTGTGGTGGGATTTATTATATGTTTGCTAGTACGGATATGATGGGCATGCCTAGAGCATTATCCTAACATGATGGATTATATAAGGTGTTTGCTTCTTTGATGCATGACATTGAGCATATATTCTCCTAGTTTGAGTTTCATAACACATTATGATCCTACTAGGAAAATTCATTCTTTGGTTTATCATAACATGTCCTTATTAATTGAAGCATATCTTCATGATGGTTAATCTAATTCTAGTATCATATTACATATATATTTGATAGACTCGTGTTCAGGGATCTTAGGATGCATAAACCACATACTTTTTATTGTGTATTCTTTTGAAGGATTCCTATCCCATTTAAAATTACTTTTATGCTTCATAGATTTTCTTATGCATTCTTTTGGGATCACCTCATTGCATTTTAGAGTTGAGGATAAATTTTGTTTAAGATGGAAGGTGTGATAAGGACCACAAGAGAAGAAAGATGCTAGGAGAGCTCAACAGCATTAAGGAAGCATAAGCCTTTATTGGGCTTGAGTTTGGGCTTTCATTGTATTATATTAGGCCTAGCCCATATTATCATTTTAGACTTCTATTTTTGTCCATTGGTTCTTTTTTGATTGGACTCATTAGGCCTTTAGGATTTTTTTTGTATTAATTTTATTTGGGCTAAGATTAGGCCTCTTTAGTTGTCTTAGGTGTAGATGTCTATAAAACGTTTTAGGATAAACACTTGTAAGAAGTTTTATTCATTTGGAATTTGAATCAAACTTATGAGTTTGAGATTCTCGCTACGGTTCTTCAAAAACACTTAGAACTTATTAAGACTTTTATCATGGACTCTTACATGTGGAAAGTTGAAAATTGACTTATCATAATCCTTTAAGTGACGCATTTTCCATAATTCATCTTCTAAACTTTTAATTTTTCAAGTTTCTTTATATTTTGTGTAGTGCTCTCGGTTAACTAAGACGATCCTTCATAGGGACCATCCTACTTAACTAAAAATGCTACTTAAAGTTGTTCTCAACATATATTTATCATGCAACATATATATATATATCATCAAAAACCTTAAAATATTGCATGCACGTAATGTTGACTATGGAAGTAAAACTAAGTTTTTCTAAAACCTTTTACATACAAAAATTCAGGGTTTTCACAATTATTTTTCTTTTTCCGTCTAAACCAATTCTTTCCCCTGTTTTTCATGTAGGCTCACACTTTGGCAGTGGGAACTTAATGGAGGTTCTCACACCCTTGAATGTTTATTTTCCACCTAGTTTATGGAGACTCCCCCTTACCTCAGGTTTCTTACGCGAGTCTCTAGGCAACATTTTGACTGCCTTTTTCTTTCATTCCTCGGTTTCGATGATAGCTCCAAAACTTATGTCATTGTCCGAAACTTGCATAAAGGGTAATGACTTTTTAGTGGGTCATGGCTATGAGTAAGATAATGGGGAAATGGGACCTTTGGCTTCTCAAAATTACATGCAACATATTAAACATAATATGCATGTAATGTAAGGTAAAAATCAAGGGAAACTAGCCTAGGGAGCTCCCAACCAAGGTGGGAAAATTAGGGGATAAGTATTTTCACTTCAAACTTCACATGCATAGCATACAAAAATAATGATCAAGATGTTTATGGTCTCAAAAATACATGAGATGCTCAAAACTTAACATGCATGTAATAGGAAACTAAAAACCAAGGGAGAAAACCAATGGGGTGTTCTCAGCCAAAGAGAAACCAAGGGGAACCAATCTTTTTACGTTAGAAATTTTACATGCAAGCCAAGATTATAGCAAAATCATGGCATGCATGGCCTTTAGGTGGTGGTCAGTGACTTTGATAATGTAAAGGTGGAAGTTTTTAGCTTATAAAACTATGTGTAAAATACTAGCTTGTCATATATGGAACCAAGAGTGAAAGCAAAGAGAGGATGAAACAAGAATCTTGAAAGGAATCATATTGATGTTCCCAACCAAACAAGACAACCAAAGGATAAGAGTCTTACCTTAGGAAATCAAGCATGCATGAAGAGACAAGGGAAGTTTCTGGCACGATGGAGGTAGAGCCTCTCCTGATGGTTGCATGCAAAAGGAGATGAGAAAGATTAGAGCAAGGTGAAGGCAATAAAGCCTTGTTGGTGGTCTTAGGTGGGTGATGGTGTTGAAGAAGGAAAGGTCTTTAAGAGTCAAGCTTTGCATACATGGCGGTCCTATGGTGGAGTGATGGTTGTATGGTGGTTTGGTGGTGTTTTGATGGCCACAGTTAGAGATAATGGTGGAGTAAGGGAAAAGAAATGATGGTGGTGACTAAAAATAGAAAAGAGGAGTAAAAGAAAAAGTAAGGCCAAGAGAGAGTAAAAAGTGGAATAAGAAGAGAGAGTGATTAAGGGAAAAGTGGTCAAGAGAGAGCAAGGAATGAAATTAAGGGAGTTTAATGAGATAAATAAAGTGAAATGAGATAGGTAAAGGCTTAAATGAGGAAGTAAAGGTTTAGTGGTTTGAGGAGAGGGTGCTATTGGAAAAGGGAGATGGCATTAGAAAAAGGGAAAAAGTAAACATGATGTGAGGCAAAAAAAGATGGGATAGGGTGATGGCCTTGGGAAAGGGAGAGAGATATTTAAAAAGACTTTGTTAGTGGAAGTCTAGGTGTTAAGTGTTGGCTTTGCATGAAGCCATGAAGCATAAGGTGGTGACACATAGGCTGCTTAGGTGGTAGATTTTTGCATTTCTTTTGGCAAAAAAATACAAATGAGTTCTTATATGAATTAGGTAAAATGATAAATATAAAAATTGTAGATCAACAAGCTTGCCATAGAAGCCACTTTGTAGATCAACCAATTTAACTCATTTTTTCGCATTGATACATCCCACTTTAGGGCTTGCCCTAAAAGCCACATCAACAGGCTCAGAGAAAGCTTTCCCTTGATATGTAACAGGTGGCAAGACACCTCCTAATTCAAAATGTATTATTGTCTTAAGCGTATAACATTACCAAGGAGGTACCATTTAACAATTGATCACACAGATAGAAGTAGGTGCGATCTTACCTGCCCTAATATAGCGAATCCCATTAAAACTTCATAGATAAGTGTGCTTAAGCAAGAGTAGTTCTGGGATGGGTGATCTCCTAGGAAGTCCTCGTGTCACAACTCTCTTTTGCTTATTCCCTCGTCTATGCTAACTTTTTTTGTTGTTTATTTTCTTGGTCCCTTGCCTAACTTTATGGTGTCAGCACATGGTTGACACTTCCTTTCCATCGTGGGCTGACAACATGGGACTCATAAAGGCTTACGGGTTCATGGTCGCTAAGAATATAATTTACCCCTTTTTGGCATTAATCCATCCTCAATAGAGGCTTGCCTTGGCCTCCATGTTGACGGGCTCAGAAAGACTTTTTGGTTGATATGTTATGGGTTGTGAGACGCTTGCTAGTTCAAAAGTTATGGTCATCTGAAGCATGCAACAACCTTAGGGAGGTATTGTTAAACAATTGATCATGCAGATCATGGCAAGTGCGAAATGCATCATATCCCAGCAAAACTCCATAAATAAGTGTACTTAGGCAAGAGTATGATAGGGATGGGCGGCCTCCTAGGAAGTCCTCGTGTCGTACCTCTCTTTTGCTTGTTTCCTTGTTTGCGTTTTGTTATTTGTTTTCTTGGTCCCTTGGGCACCTTTATGGCATAGACACATGGTTAACACTCTCTTTCAAGCGGAGGCTGGCATCATGGGACCCATATGAACTTATGGGTCCAGGATCACTAAACAACCGATTTAACCTTTTTTTTTGGTATTGATCCATCCCTAACCAAGGATTTCCTTGGCTACCATATTGATAGACTAGGAGAGAGTTTTTCGTTGATATGTTACGGGTCTTGATATGCCTCTGTTAGCCAAGGCCTCAATACTCAAGAGGGGGATGAATTGAGTATTGAAAATTTTCACGCGGAATCCCTTTCAAAACGGTTAGTAGTACACAAATGATGCAATATAAAAGAGATAATAATTATGAAGCATATATCATACTAAGATACTTTGAGTTGAAGATACAATATTCAAGAATTGATTTTGATAAACAAGGCAAGTTATTAGTTTAGGCAATTCTTGAAATACTTGGCATGCTATAATTAATTCCAATATAAATTTAACTTAAACAAAATTAATTAAGCATGATTAATTTACCAAGTTATTAACAATAATATTCAACTCACTTATGTAATAATTAAATCCAATAAGATTTAAGTCAATTAATTCAAGGATTTAATTTAAGCAATTTTAACATACCAATTAGAAATAAATATTTTAGCATGCAATTTAAATTCACAATAATAAAGGAGCTTAAGGGAAGAGAGAATTTGCAAACCGATATAATGAGTTCCACCACCCCGGTGTACATCTCGCCTTCAAGCAACCCACTTGAAGGATTCCACTATTGAAGTTTAGAGATACAAGCTATGAGCAATTGAAGCTTCCTAGTGTTCCATACTCAAGAGCTCAATCCTCACTAGCACAAGGGCAACCCACCCTGTAACAACCCTGATTTTCTGGGCCCGGATCCGAATGTGATCGATATAAATAATTAATAAAATACGAGTAAATTTTTTGCATTTTCAAAGTAATTTTGATATCGCACCAAGACACAAACCACAGAAAACCGAAGAGTGAGATTAAATAAAATGTAACTGGATCGATATCTAACTTGCCTATAGCGGTATACAAAATAATAGAGTTTACAGCGGAAGAAGAATGTGTATACCGGGCGAACGCCTAGTCCCATATATGACGATATGAGAAAAGGCTTGGCAAGGCATGCAAATACCCAACATAGACCTAATAGAACAAAGCCCGTCTAATTCACTCACAACATACACATGCATTGCCTAAGACACAATTATATATATATACATATACATCTGGAGATCTTCTCCCAACTATTACTATCATCAATGTACATCATTTAATTTCAATCCTTCTAGTACACATTAAATCATCTCTTATATACTACTTATATATATTCACCATTCCTAAATATGAAGGATTATTTTATACATGACTAAATTCACTAAATCATCTATATCATCATAAACAATTTATTCATTACATAAGAACTCATAAATGATGCCGGCCAAGGCACTTCCATTAACACTATTTACCTTCGCCAAAACTTCAATTCAAAGTCTTATCTCAGCCCATGATAACCCTGTATCACAATGCTAAAAAGGAGACCACATGGGAGAGTGAGTTATACATTCAAAATGACGAATATAAATATACTGTGATTATATGTACATGCATACAATCATCATGTGTGCTTTGTTATAAAATCATTAATTCATCATTCAATCATCATCACATTGATATAATAGGTATACAACCCTCATGAAACGCATTTCACAATATAAGCAAGCACAAGCACATACCCAATCACATTGCCACTTATCAACAAGGGCATTCACAATCATTATCATCATCTTGTTAAATCTTTATTCCATTCCTCCTCGCAAGGGGTCTTTCATCTCTCGTGGTCATCCCATCTCAAATGCCATGCTCTTATGGCTAATTCATATATCAACTGTTTAATGCATATGCAATGGATCCATTTTATTTCATCAGGTGATCGCAACCACCATATCATTCATTCACATGGGTTTCCCGCCTCGCAAGGGGTACTCCCTCTAGCAGCCTCGCAAGGTGTTTTCTCGTGATCGTAACCACGTTCAATAATTCATAATGGTTTCCCGCCCCGCAAAGGGTACTCCCGCCTCGTGATCGCAACCACGGGTATCACAGGAACTCGCAAGCCCTTTTTCATTTCAAATACCAAGTGATCATAACCACTAGCTCATCATCATACAATTGTCCCCGCAGGGCCTTTCACTTTCCACAACCAGGTGATCGTAACCACCGGCTCAATACCATATCATTATCACATTGGTTTCCCGCCTCACAAGGGGTACTCCCTTCACAGAATCCCGCAAGATCTTTCATCATTGTAATCGCAACCACATATTCAATGTTATGCCATGCCATGAATGCAAAATGCAATAATGCATATGCCAATCAACCTCGCAAGGATATCTCACCCTCTCAATTAGGGGTATATTATATATTTGGTTTTTATTATCATTGGCATACAATCAACCACAAGGCCCCTCAATGCTCAACATTTACATGTTCATAAATCAACACATGGCAATCATAGCATATCAATCATCATAACATTTATCCACGCATGGAAGCCAACAAGTTATTTCAAAACATACATTCAGCAATCATCATTGGATCTTATACGTACAAGTCAATACTTGCATTAATCATATTAGCACCATAGTCATCCAAAATAGCAAACACTGCTTATTCAAGGGCATGTTCAACAACAACGTCCCTTTTCATTCAACAATATCATTTATCATTCAATATATATGGTATCCTTAACTTTTAATCATCATCGACACTATTTCAAATCCATTGACTTATACACTCATTGCCATTCAATTGCCCTCTCATTAATTTCTTCATTACACAAGGTGTGTCATGTAACAATATCACTTACTGTCCATCATGATTCACAATATATCCATAGTGGTGAAGCATATATGTATTCATAACATAGCATAGGCATACACATACCTCACCAAGGCCTTAAGCCATTCCTCCATCACCACTAAGACACACCACACATGTACCGCTAGTGAATTCGCTCGTTTTTACATACTGAACGGGGTTTTGGGCAATAATGAACCCATGATAAATTTTAATGTTAAGACATGAGAAAAGCTTAATTTTAGTCTTAAAAATAGTGGGACATGTCACAAATATCACCTATTAGTCCCAATTTGATAACCATAAAAAGTTGGGTTCAAAACCCTCTTAAATTTGAATTTTATGACGTAGTAGGTCCGGTGTTTTATGCCTAATGAGAGTTAGAAAACTCCAATTAATGTGAGACTAATTCTCACACCTCCGCAACATAATTATCTACAACTTTCATGAAGAACTTGGAGGCCAAAAATGTCATTAAGATGTCCAAATGGGCCAAAAACAGCAAAGAAAACAGATCAGTTGGAAAAACAACACCACAGTGGCCATAACAGGGCTCTGAATCGATTCAAGCTCATGTGAATCGATTCAAGCGTCCTAAAATCTCAAAATTTGACAAACAGAGGGCCTTGAATTGATTCAAACTCGTATGAGTCGATTCAAACGCCCCTGGAGCCCAAAACAGTGAAAACAACACCTTTTGAATCGATTCAAAGAGTCTTGAATCGATTCAAGACAGCCCTGCTGCTGTTTTTATGCAGAAAACATATGATTTTTCAACTTCTTACCCTCCTAACTTTATCGTATGAACTCCAAATGCTACAAAATTTTAACCCCAACAAATATACATCATTTACGATGCGTGGCCACCAGCCTCACTCAAAAATTCTCAAAATTGAGAGACTTATGAGTATAATTGCGTTTTACCCGATTTAAAATGTTTTTGGGCACCTCAAGGGTCAATTCTCAATGGAATTGGCCCATTCCAATTTCTACAAGTCATAAACTACACATAGAAGCTATTGGGACTATCACATACCATCAAAATCACATAACACTCAATTTGACTCTATGAGTTCCTCGATTATGCATTATCTTTCAAACTTATCATCAATACCATCACAATGGCTATCACATTTAATGCCAAACATCCACATAAATTCTCAATTCACAAAACATATACTTCATCCCCTCAAGGATGGTTCATTAACATGTACTTATTTCAACCCCTCATGGGTTATTCATCATCATATATACAAATACATTATCATCAATAGCCAACAATTTGCCATTCATATCATTTCACTATAAACATGGCAAGGCAAGCATGAGTATCAAGACATACAATAATCATCAATTATATAACTCATGCAATTTGAATGTAAACTCCTCTCCTACCTCGAGAGAAGAACCACACTCAATGCACGCTCCAAATGCTCCGCCACATTGCCTGGAATATCATCTACACAACATACATATGCATTCATACAATTAATAAGCCATCTCAAGGCATTCCTCACAATTCTAAACAAATGCTAGCTTATCATAAAGCTCAATATCAAGTCTTAGACTTGCTAAAACACCAATTCATACCATTGTGTTAGGTTTCGGGAATTCCTTTCCCAAAACCAAGGTTCTCTAGATCTCAAAGGGCCAACTACATCCAACGACGTCAATATCACTCTCATCATTCATAATGTGTTCCTTATTACTCAAAATATCCATTTCCCATTCAAGTTCATCATGAGCCACTTGGCTCCTATCAAACCATTATCCATCAACAATCCCATATGGCACACCAATGGTCTAAGACCCCATCAAGACACGTGCTCATTTCACTAACCCCTCACATTCACCATGGCTTTGGCATTCATATTCATCATTTCATACTCATATTAACACCTACATTGGGTATTTTCTACCCACATTCAAGTCAACCTTCCTAACCACAATACATATATTCCCCCAAATTCTTAGGACAAGAGTTTTCATCAAAACTCAGCCATCACCATAAATAATGAATCCCAATCTTTCCAAGACCCATTCTAAAGCATAAATCATTAATACCTATCAATTAGCCAAAAGCCCCAAATTCCTAAACCTAGGGTTTTCATCAATAACCCACAATCATCAATTCCAACCATTCATATGCATGATTTCCAACATTCTTAGGCTAACAACAATATATCCCATTCATTATCAACAACAATAACAATCCCCAATGGTTATCCCACCTAGGGTTTGGTTCCTGTCGCGACCGGGATCGCGGCGGCACGGCCGAACCTCAAACATTATTAACACGAGTTTCAAAATCCTTTCGAAAAGAAAAAACAGGGAGTCGCCATCAATATTTTTTAAGGATAAAATACCGAAAAAACCTTTGTTAAAGCACTGGTTATAAAAATGAAATTCCATGTTCGGGAGTCTAATTACAGGTGAGGAAGGTATTAGCACCTCACAACTGTCCGTTATGAAAACGGTTACCTCAATATGATAGTGCACATTATAATTAACCTAGAAATTATTTATTTTCTTCATGAAAAGAAAGCATACGAAATGACAAAATAAACAAAAATGAACACAGAATTTTTACATGAGATTAACAGGACATTTCGTTCAAATTAACCTCGCTCCACCTTTTTTAAAAAGGATATTATAAAAAAATGAGATTAACAGGACGTCTCGTCCAAATTAATCTCGCTTCACCTTTTTAAGAAAATAATAATAATAATAATAATAATAATAATAATAATAATATATTATTATTATTATTATTATTACAATTTTTAGGCTAGTCCAAATAGAATATGTGAAGCACTCATTCTTGTTAATATTTATTATGAATCTAACTCAATCAATGGAAATTAATTAATAATTGGAAAGGAAATGGATCCATCAAATAACAGTTAATTTGATAGAAAAAAATAAATAAATGCAAGTATTGAAAATGAGGAACAGATCCTGATGGGAGACTAATCCAATCAATGGAAATTAACTACTAATTGAAAAGGAAACAGAGCCATCGAACATCAATTAATTTGATAGAAAAATAAATAAATACAAGCATTAAAAGTGAGAAGCAGAGTGGGACCGGTATGGTGAGAGAGGGCTGAGTGATGGTGTGGACGGTGTTGTGAAGGGAGAACATAACTCTGGACGGTATGGTGTGAAGGGAAGAGGTGCTGGACGGTGTGATATGGACGGAGGTGTTGGACGGTGTTGTGTGAAGGGATTTAGGAAGAGTTGGATGTTGTGGTGTGAAGATTTAAGAGAGGAGCAGCATGGTGTTGGTGAGGATTTTGAGGGGCTGGACGGCGTGGGTTTTAAGGAGAGGGACGGTGTTGGTGGGGAGAGAAGGACTGGACGGTGTGAGTTTGAGGGGCTGTGTTGGTGTGGAGCTTAGGGTTGGACGGTGTGGAGAGGAGGAGTTGGACGGCGTTGGTGAGGAGTTGGACGGTGTTGGATTTAGAGGAGAAGGACGGCGTTGGTGAGAGGAGAGGGACAATGTTGGCTTTAAGTGGAAAGAGAGCTGATGTGAATTTGAGGAGAGGGACGGTGTGGAGGCTTTAGGATAGTGTTTCTTCTCTCTAAAAGAAAATGCTTCAGAGTTCTCTCAAAATGAAGGCTTCCGGATCCCCTCCAATGAAAGCTTCCGAATCCTCTTCTTCTCTTTTGTTGAGGTATTTATAGAAATCCCAGGTGTGTACTGGTTGCTTGAACAGCCCCGAGACAGCCTGGCTAGCAGTGATTTATGGGGGACAGCAGCTGATGAATAACTTATTATTTTAATTTTTGTTTGTTATCAGCCGCCCCACAAAATTAGCAAATCAACTTGGATGGTGTGTTGGAGAAATAGCCTGGACCTTGACAACCATATGGAACGGCGGCTGGTGGGAATTCTTTATTATTTCTACCTTTGTCTTGTTGCCGGCCGCCCCCCATAATTCAAGGATCGACTTGGACAGTGGGAATCCAAGTCAGCTTGGGAAAACAATGGAAATATGGAACCGATGTTCTCTTTTAAGACTCGGATTAGTGCTTCAGCCGGTATCCATCCTCAGTGGGAATTAATCCGAGTGGAACAGGTGCTCTCATATATAAAAGACCAAGTGAAAGCTTGAATTCACAGATCTGATCCGACCTCTAACACTCGGTGTGAAGGCCTGAATTCACAGATCATTGACTCGGAAATTATTTTCTGAGAAGCATTCATCAGGACCTCCGTCTATCCGAAATTGCTTCATTCAGTGCTGCTTCATTCTGAAATATGACTGTTTGAAGCATTCATTCGGAATTGCTTCATTTGGTGCTTGACTCCGAATTACCACTGCTTGAAGCAATCAATCGGAATTGCTTCACTGTTTGAAACATTCAGAATTGTTTCAAAAGTGACTCACTCGGAGATCATTTGCTCGGAGGTGCTTGGCTCGAAATTACCACTGTTTGAAGCAATCAATTGGAATTGCTTCACTGTTTGAAACATTCAGAATTGTTTCAAAAGTGACTCACTCGGAGATCATTCGCTCGGAAGTGCTTGGCTCAGAATTACCACTATTTGAGGCAATCAATCGGAATTGCTTCAATCGGAGGGACTTTGCTCGGAAGCGCTTGTGCTTGAAGCATTCATTCGGCCCCTCTGCTTGAACTTCTCACTCGGGAAGTCTTATTTACAATTGATTCAATCGGCATCTTAAAAAAATATTTTACTCGGCTATATCCCTGGCCGACTGGTCAGAACTATTTTTCCTTGACTTAAGATTGATTCAATCGGGAAGTAAACTTCACCCGGAAGCACATCACTGGAATTGAATCACTCGAAGAAGATTTGGTCGGATACAATACTTGGGAGAATTCAATCGGACACATTCATCAAGCTTGCCTTTCACTCAGAATTGTGCATCAACTCACTCAGATGTATTTACTCGGGAGTCAGCCTTATTTTCCAATCAGAATGGTTTCAATCGTCAATCAATCCCTCAGATGTATTCACTCGGGAGTCGGCCTTGTTTTCCAATCAGAATGGTTTCAATTGTCAATCAATCCTTTGGATGCATTCACTCGGGGATCGGCCTTGAAGGAGATGTTGCCTGAAAGAGGCTCATTCGTGATCA
Organism: Clitoria ternatea; assembly: GCA_037962975.1. NCBI lineage: Eukaryota > Viridiplantae > Streptophyta > Magnoliopsida > Fabales > Fabaceae > Clitoria > Clitoria ternatea. The sequence continues at coordinate 189,747,665 of CM075669.1, forward strand.
AAGATTTTTCTGCACTCGGGAATAATTCCCTTGAATCGATCCACCTGGAAATATCTCATTCAGAAGTGGGGAACTCGTAAGTGAAAGTTGATCTTTTGTAATTGAAGTGTTTCTTTGCTCGGAAACTCATCCCTCTACATCAAACCACTCGAAAGTGCCTTTTTCGGAGACATCCCACTCGGTCATGACCATCCAGAGCCTTTTCCTCATTCGGAAATAACTCCCTTAGAGGCAGCCTACTCGGACACGTGTTAGTCAGAAACAACTCACTCAGATTTTTCACTCAAAAATAGATCTACTCAGATTGTTCACTCAGAAACAACCATTTTTACTCGGAAACAGCCATTTTTCACTCAGAAATCTTATAGCCAGAAGGATTAGTCAGAATTAAAGCTCAGTCCTCTCTCAGAGATCCTTTCGCCTGGGAAAGGCACATCCCTACTCTTGGTGAAACCTGACCGGACCGAGATAGGTGTTCACAGATGCCCCTCTTTACTTCTTTTTCATGAGAAAAGCATGAAGTTTCTTCTTGCTTTTGAAATGGAAAGGGAGTAAAGACATGAACACCATTGTCGAAGTCAATGTCGACTTTAATAACCAAGAGAGTCAGTATTGTTCCATTGAAGAAAACCAATAACGGTGCCACTTTCTGTGACTTGAAGAATGAAGCAAGGCATCTACTTTGATGGCTTTGGCGATCCGATAAGGGTGGAAACCTAGGAATTAACACTTGAAGCTCTTGCTTTCTCTCTTTTTTCTTTGTTCTCCTTTCTCTCTCTTTTTGTTTTGTTTTGTTTTGTTTTATTTTTTTGTTTTTTTTTGTTCTACATCTGGAAAAAGTAAAGGGTGCCTTCATAGGCGACTGGAAAGGTAAAAGGTGCCTTCATAGGCGACAGAAAAGGTAAAGGGTGCCTTCTTAGGCAACTTGGAAAGGTAGAGGGTGCCTTCATAGGCGACTGGAAAGGTAAAGGGTGCCCTCATAGGTGACTGGAAAGGTAAAGGGTGCCTTCATAGGTGACTGGAAAGTAAAGGGTGTCTTTATAGGTGACTGGAAAGGTAAAGGGTGCCTTTATAGGTGACTAGAAAGTAAAGGGTGCCTTCATAGGCGACTGGAAAGTAAAGGGTGCCTCCATAGGCGACTGGAAAGTAAAGGGTGCCTTCATAGGTGACTGGAAAGTAAAGGCTGCCTTCATAGGCGACTGGAAAGTAAAGGGTGCCTTCATAGGCGACTAAAAAGTAAAGGGTGCCTTCATAGGCGACTGGAAAGTAAAGGGTGCCTTCATAGGTGACTGGAAAGTAAAAGGTGCCTTCATAGGCGACTGGAAAGGTAGAGAGTGCCTTCATAGGCGAGTGGAAAGGTAGAGAGTGCCTTCATAGGCGAATGGGAAGGTAGAGGTTGGGGTTGACCCTCGGTTGACAGGAAATGCAATGATGGGGGAGCTAACAGGACATCTCATCTGAATTAACTCACTAGACCTAAAGGCTCAGGGTGATGCCCCAGTTTGACATGACTGAAGGTTCTTGGGGAATTGCTCCTTAAATGAAAGAGAGTAAACCTGGGGTGATGCCCCAGTTTGACATGATTTGAAGGAACCTTGGGGAACTGCCCCTTCACTGGAACAGAAGAAATCTGGGGAGATGCCCCAGTTTGAGTTGCTTAGGAAGTATAATTCTACTGGGGAAGGATTTAGTTATTCAGGGTACTGTCTCTTTGGGTGAAAGAGAATGAACCTGGGGTGATGCCCCAGTTTGAACTATCTGCCTCAGAACCTTGGGGAACTGCCCCTTAAGTGAGAAGAAATAAACCTGGGGTGATGCCCCAGTTTGACTTATTTAGGAAGGGTAGTTCCACCGGGGAAGGATTGATGGTTCGGGGTACTGCCCCTTGATTGGGAAGGAAAAATCTGGGGTCCACATGGTATGTGTGGATTCACTGAGAAAAGTATGCCGGGGCCCTTTGGGGAGAGTTCTTCTAAGCCTGATTAGAAAAGTGTTCTTACTAGGGGGAGAAGATGATCTGAATTGTAGGCTCACTGGGGAGAGAGTTTGGTGATTCTGCTGAGGGAGAGAATTTTGCTTGAAGCTATTCTTAGGTGGTATTTGGGCTTGACTGTTGGAATGTATCAAGTAGATTCCTTGGAAGGGAGTTTGAAAAAGTGTCAGCTTTGACAGTTGAGAAGAAGACTTCAAGAAGTGCCAACTTTGGCGATTTAGGGAAGGAGTTCTGAGAAGTGCCAATATTAGAGGTTAAAGAAGAGATTTTGAACAGTGCCAACTTTGGCAACTTAAGGAAGGGACTTTGAGAAGTGCCAACTTTTGGCGTTTTGAGGAAAGGATTCTGAGGAGTGCCAACTTTGACAATTAAGGAGAAGACTTTGAGAATTGCCAACTTTGGCGATTAAGGATAAGACTTTGAGAATTTCCAACTTTGGCGATGGAGGAAGAAACTTTGAAGGGTTCTAGTTTTAGCAGTTGCGGTTCCATTGAGGAAAAGGACTTGATTGAGGTGTCAATACTTGACATGACTGTCTGTTGTAATAACCTGCAGAGAAAAGGGTAAGTAGTGCAAAGATAAATCCAAAAACTGGGTAGGTCCTGTGAAACCGCGACTCTTAGGATAACTCATGGACAGAGGAGAATGAAAGAGGTGATCATAGCTTTGAAGCACGTGCCTGGCTGAGTCTTCGTGATGATTGCCTAAGACGAGGTCGAGTAGTGGGAGCGTCTTGTTCCTTACGACTTTAAATGTTCACCATTTTTTCATTTATTTTTATAAAACACAATGTTTTATCAGATCAATGCAATTCATAACACGTATAAAAAAAAGGATAAATTTTATTCATGTATGTCAGACAAAATACAGAGAATGGATAATGGGGAAAATAGATGGGATAAAATGAAGTCACATAGGACTGGTCAAGGCCAGGAGAAATAGGGAAGGTTCAAGGATCCTCCAGTGAATTCTTGAGACTTAATCCCACGTCACGACCTCAAGTACATCGTTCGACTCTGCCTTTGAGAGGGTAGTTTGACCATGGCCCACATGCCCCAGTTTGCACGTTTTGCATTGGAAACTTTAGTTACTCTGCTGAAATCTTGACCCTAATTTTTACCTGAGCCGCCTTTTCAGGTTTTCGACTCACCGGGTTGCTCTAACTTTTGCCTAGGCCGCCCTTTCAGGTTTTCAACCTAGCGAGCTTTTCTCTTTCTTTATAATGTGTTTTTCCTTTCTTGTTTATTTTTGGCTGCATCCTTTACAGTAAAAGGTTGAAACTGATCATACTCCAGTTGAGTCTGCCTAACCTTTTCCAAATTTAGTTTGATCCTTTGGGGAGCTGATGTCACTTCAAACAGGAGACTCTACTCCTATGCCATGTACCCAAGGAAATATTGGTGAGTCTTTTGGCATTGATAAGAGGGAATTACTTTGAGTCATCATTTTAGCCTTTATTTTCCTTTTCTCTTTTTTTTTCTAGATTTTTCTTTTCTTTTTTTTTTATTTTTATCTCTTTTTGTTTGCCCTCTTTTTTTTTGAATACCTTTAATGACGCAACGACTCAATCTGACAGACTATTTCCTGGGCTACATAGGCATGAGGAATGGTGCACTCTTTAAGGTTGAGGTGTTGATGACGACATTCATTCCCCTTATACAGAAAATGACAGCTTGCTCGATGATCTGGACGTAACCATCTTGCCCTACTTGGCACGTGTATTGGACTCCAAGCTTGATTCTATTTTTTTCATTTTTTCATTTTTTTGTTTGTTTTTTGTTTTGGCAAAGTCTCCCTCAATTGTGTCTGCATTTATAGGCATGCCCTTATCTATGTTGGTGACTGTTGAAGTTTCCTTAAACGACTGGTCTGCCTCTGTCCAATTCGGGACTTGGCCATGTTGTCATTTACATAGATTCCTACCACGTCCTGAAACAAAGTTACTAATGCCTTCTGATAGATTGCTCCCGTGTTTTAAACTAAAGGACATTAATAACTTAAACGATTCCTTCAGTTGTTCTTGACTCAGGGGTATATCCATCTTGACCTTTTCTCCTGTCTATTTGATAATATTAACCACCTCTTAAAAGGGATAAACCTCTTTAACCTCTTGTTCTAACAATCTTGTTAACTTGAGTGGTAGCTCACAAGCTTCCCTACCTTCTTTGTCAGCGCGATCGACCAGGTAGATGATGTCGTGAAACGGGATTATGATTTCATTAGTCTCAAGAGGATCATTTTTGGATCTATAATTTAGCGCGTTATGGCAAAAAATAAAAAAGAGAGAAAAAGAGGAACAAGCAACTAAAGAAAATGAATCAAAGCAAGGATAAAGGGATGAGAAATTTTTTTTTGAATTTCGATACGCATTTATTGATTGATTGGTAAAACAAGTTTTTTTTCGCCCTTATTACATGAAAAGTCCTAAAGCCTTAGGCATAGCAGAGGGATAAACAAGACGTTAAGGCAATGACAAATTACTTTGGTGAATCATTCAAAACCGTAGGGAGTTTGACAGCCTGCCAGTTACTGAACTATTGGCCCGGCGGGCAAGCGACCACCAATTCAGCATTAATATCAAAACCATTTTCAATATCGGCCACCACGGCGTTAACTTCTGAACCTCCATGATTGGGCAGGGGATTTATGGTCACGTTAGGGCTTCTTTCCCGAAAATCAATCCAGTCAGCTTTGATCAAATCCCTCACTTTATATTTTAAGGCCATGCAATTTTCCATGGAATGCCCTGTTGCCCCAGCGTGATAATCACAATGAGCGTTTGGGTCATACCCCCTTCGGTAAGGAGGTTGCAACGGCCTCATGGGGCATGGAGCTATCAGGCCTTTCTGAACGAGAATTGGAAAAAGTTCGGTATATGTTTTGGGAATTGGATCGAACTGCACAGGTGTGCGCTTATTGTTGGGGTTCCTTGTATTCTGATTATGATTGGGTGGTCGAATCACTTGTTGAGGATGATGGTATGGCATAGATTGCGGCATTTGCGCTCTTACCATGGGCGGACGAAAGTGGGGAGTATAAGCTGTCGGGCCCTGAGTGGCAGCGGTCACATAAGGATTGGGAGTTTGAATTATGGTAGGGACGAATGGCCTCGGCGGAGCCGTCTTTTGATTAGAAGAGATGGAATTAGTTTCTCCATCCCTTCTCCCAGGCGCCGGCTTTCTTGTCGTGCTTGCCCCAGATGGGCCCTGGGTGATCTTTCCTGTTCGTATTCCGCTTTCCACCCTTTCCCCAATAGTCACGATGTCGGAGAAGTTGGATGAAACACTACCAATCATCTTGCCATAGAAAGGTGATGGGAGTGTGTCGATGAACATCGCGACTATCTCTTTTTCCGACAATGGGGGGTCCACTTGCTCTGCTGTCTCTCTCCATCGTTGGGCATACTCCTTAAACGTTTCACTGTCCCTTTTCACCATATTCTGTAACTAAACCCTGTTGGGTGCCATATCCATGTTATACTTGTATTGTCTAAGGAAGGCATCTACCAGGTCCTTCCAATAACGAATATGGTTCCGCTCAAGGTGAGCATACCATGTAAGAGCGGCCCCCGCAGACTATCTTGGAAGCAGTGGATCAACAATTGGTCATTAGAAGAGTAGGATGCCATCTTTCGACAATACATCGTGAGATGGTTCTTTGGACAAGTCATTCCTCGATACTTGTCAAAGTCTGGCATCTTAAATTTGGGCGGGAGGACAACATCTGTGACTAGGCATAGCTCAGAAGCATCTATCAGTCCAAAACCTCCGGTGCCTTCCATCATTCTCAAACGCTCTTCTAAGATTTCTATCTTTTCCTTTTGGCAAACTGGGACCGTGCTATAAGCGGCTACTGGGTTCATCATGCGGGTTGTATCTTGGAGATTGGTTATATAGGGGGTTGCATATCCGTATGGATAGCCGAGTGACTGGTTGAAAGGAGGCAACGCATGGGACTAGTTCATCAGGCCAGTATTCGGTGAGGGACCTTGGGGTTGGGCCATAGTTTGTACGGCATAAGTTGGCTGGGTCATCTGGGCTTGTGTGTTTTGGGTTTGGTAGGTTTGTGGGTCATGGGTTTGCATGTTTTGGGTTTGGTAGGTTTGTGGGTCATGGGCTTGCGTGTTTTGGGTTTGGTGGAGTGATGGCATATTTGGCTGGGTGGGGTATGAAGCGTGAGGACTCATCGCTTGCTGGTCGTGGGCGTCATGTTGGTTAGCGAGCGGGGGATAGTACCCCGGTGGTAGGCCATAAAGTGGAAAAGGTACTGGGTTGCCGTCAGGACCGACAAATGTATGCTGTTGTGCATAGGACTGGTTGTAAGGTGGCTGGGTCTCAATGGCAGGGTTAGGTCTTCTGACATGAATGGTGAGAGGGGGTGTCGTTGTGTTAGGGAGTTGGGTTCTTGCTGGGTCAGAACCAAGGGGGTGGCACGGTGGCAGGCTGCTGTTGGGCGTCCTCAACACCTGCAGAGGAGCCTCCTTCTGTGAGTTTCTTTTCTAAAAGTTTAGTTAACTCCACCACTCGCTCTTTCAGCTGATCAAACTCAGTTCTAAAGTCTCCGTCCACAGCTTTTGCCTCAGCCATGAGTTTCTTTTGGAGCCGGGTCTGGTAAGGATGCCTACCCGTGACGTCTGTGTCTCCCTTTTTTTTTAAAAAAAAATGTTAGGTGGAAATAAAAAGAAGGAGAATGTCATTGGAAGTAATCACAGGCTTTGGCGAGTATCCTTTGACCATTCCTTAGAACTTATCGTTCAAAAATACTAGGTATGGTAAACATGGAAATTAATACGGGATAATTATGAAGACAGAAGAAATCCTTCATCCTGAGGCGGGAGCCTCAAGCTCAAACATTTTCTTTGGGCAACTACAGCCCTCATCTTATAAGTTCAATCCCATGTTAATTTCTATGTCTACTCAAAGGGTATTCGTTAAGCTCTGAATAGCTTCCGGCAACAATAGAGAGAAAGAGCTATCAGGAATTGACGTGTTTCACAAATCGATGCTCCCCTAGTAACTTTCTTGAAAACATTTTTGTATTTAGGGGTTACAATTTGACAAAACTTGCGCCAAATCAAAGGTCATGTGAGCTACGGATTTTCTGATCATCGTCAATACAAAAAGAATTGATTTTTTTGTTTTGTTTTTTTTATTCGAAAGGTCTGTAACTCAAGGCCCAAAGACTTAAACAAATATGCATAAAAGGAAAGGACTATTTACCCGTTAAAGGATCATTAGTTAAAAGTATGTCATTTTCGAAAAAAGTAATCCACTAAATGGGCAAGTGGTCCCCTAATTTGGATCAGAAGGGAAAGTGAGAATGAGAAAAGGTAGAAGTAAAGTTTGCCCCTTTGTGCCTTAAGGTGGGTTTTTCTGAAGGTCTCCTAATGGTTCTAAGGTTTGTCTAATAGTGATATCTCGCATCAGGTGGCCTGTTCTAGAACTTCTAAAGGTCACTAGAGCCAAGATCCCACTCATGATGTTGACCACAACAGTAGGAAGTCTACTAGGTGTGGGCACCATGAATAAGTCGAACTCTAGCTGAGATTCTCACAGTAACCAGACAGGAAGTACATCCCAAATGGCTCCGCTATCAACCTCCCCTAATCTTAAGTTTTATTTGGGCCCGGGTATAGGGCCCCACTCAAAAGTGTGTGCAAATTGTGAGTGTAGTATGTGAAAGAGGCATTCAATACCTGTACCTTACTCATCCTGTACATGGAACAAACACAGAGCAACAAATAAAGTTATCTACCCTAGGGTTCAACAATCACACAAACATTTACAGAACATAAATGATAGAATACAAATAAAACAGAAACCATATACAAATATTGACAGAAAATAAAATAAAAGAAGAAGTTAAATAATTATTATGCTAATTAAAACATGCGCTATCAAATTGACTGGCTTGACTCTCTAAACGTCCCCAGTGGAGTCGCCATCTATCGCGACCGAGATCGCGGCGGCACGACTGACCCTCAAAAATATTAACACGAGTTTCGAATTCCTTTCGAAAAGAAAACAGGGAGTCGCCACCAATATTTTTTAGGATAAAATACCGGGAAAACCTTAAGTTAAAGCATTGGTCAAAAAATGAGATTCCAAATTTGGGAGTCTGATTACAGGTGAGGAAGGTATTAGCAGCTCATAACTGTCCGTTATAAAAACGGTTACCTCAACATGATAGCGCGCATTATGATTAACTTAGAAATTATTTTAACCTCTTCATGAAAAGAAAGCATACGAAATGACAAAATATAAAGAAATAAACAAAAATAAACACGAAATTTTTACATGAGATTAACAGGACGTCTCGTCCAAATTAAACTCGCTCCTCCTTTTTTTTTATTTACAAAAAGTAATAAAAATTGCAATAATAATAATAATAATGATAATTATTACACCTTTTATGCCAGTCCAAATAGAATGTGTGAAGCATTCATTTTATTAATATTTATCAATAAATAGAAATTAATTAATAATTGAAAAGGAAACAGAGTCATCGAACAGCAATTAATTTAACAGAAAATAAATAAATACAAGCATTAAAAAATGAGGAGTAGAGTGGGACCGATGTGGTGAGAGAGAGAGCTGGACGGTGTGGAGGATTTAGAAGGAACTGGACAGTGTTGGTGAGGATGAGGTGTTGGACGGTGTGGGTGAGGATTTGAGGTGCTGGACGGTGTGGGATTTAGGAGGAGCTGGGCAGTGTTGGTGAGGATTTGAGGTGTTGGACGGTGTGGGATTTAGAAGGAGCTGGGCGGTGTGATGAGGATTTGAGGGGAGCTGGACGGTGTGGGTGAGAATTTGAGGTGTTGGACGGTGTTGGGGTTTAGGAGAAGGACGGTATGGTGAGGATTTGAGGGGAGCTGGACGGTGTGGGTGAAAATTTGAGGTGCTGGATGGTGTTGGGGTTTAGGAGAAGGACGGTATGGTGAGGACTTGAGGGGAGCTAGGCGGTGTTGGATTTTGTTGAGTGGACCGAGTGAACGAATGGCAGACTTCTCCTCAAATGAAAGCTCCTGAATCCCCTTCTTCTCTTTCATTGAGGTATTTATAGAAATCCCAGGTGTGCACCGATTGCTTGAACAGCCCCGAGACAGCCTGGCTAGCAGTGATTTATGGGGGACAGCAGCTGATGAATAACTTATCATTTTAATTTTTATTTGTTATCAGCCGCCCCACAAAATTAACAAATCAACTTGGATGGTGTGTTGGAGAAATAGCCTGGACCTTGACAACCATAGGGAACGGCGGCTGGTGGGAATTCTTTATTATTTCTGCCTTTGTCTTGTTGCCGGCCACCCCCCATAATTCAAGGATCCACTTGGACAGTGGGAATCCAAGTCAGCATGGAAAAACAGTGGAAATATGGAACCGGTGTTCTCTTTTAAGACTCGGATTAGTGCTTCAGCCGGTATCCATCCTCAGTGGGAATTAATCCGAGCGGAACGGGTGCTCTCATTTATAAAAGACCGAGTGAAAGCTTGAATTCACAGATCTGATTCGACCTCTAACATTCGGTGTGAAGGCCTAAATTCACAGATCATTGACTTGGAAATTGTTTTCCGAGAAGCATTCATCAGGACCTCCGTCTATTCGGAATTGCTTCATTCGGTGCTGCTTCGTTTAGAAATATCACTGTTTGAAGCATTCATTCAGAATTGCTTCATTCGGTGCTTGACTCAGAATTACCACTGCTTGAAGCAATCAATCGGAATTGCTTTACTGTTTGAAACATTCAGAATTGTTTCAAAAGTGACTCACTCGGAGATCATTCGCTCGGAGGTGCTTGGCTCAGAATTACCATTATTTGAAGCAATCAATCGGAATTCCTTCACTGTTTGAAACATTCAGAATTGTTTCAAAAGTGACTCACTCGGAGATCATTCGCTCGGAGGTGCTTGGCTCGGAATTACCACTATTTGAAGCAATCAATCGGAATTGCTTCAATCAGAGGGGCTTTGCTCAGAAGCGCTTCTGCTTGAAGCATTCATTCGGCCCCTCTACTTGAACTTCTCACTCGGGAAGTCTTATTTTCAATTGATTCAATCGGCATCTTAAAAAATATTTTACTCAACTATATCCCTGGCCGACTAGTCAGAACTATTTTTCCTTGACTTAAGATTGATTCAATCGGGAAGTAAACTTCACCCGGAAGCACATCACTGGAATTGAATCACTCGGAGAAGATTTGGTCGGATACATTACTCGGGAGAATTCAATCGGACACATTCATCAAGCTTGCCTTTCACTCAAAATTGTGCATCAACCCACTCGGATGTATTTACTCGGGAGTCGGCCTTGTTTTCTAATCGGAATAGTTTCAATTGTCAATCAATCCCTCGGATGTATTCACTCGGGAGTCGGCCTTGTTTTCCAATCAGAATGGTTTCAATCGTCAATCAATCCTTCGGATGCATTCACTCGGGGATCGGCCTTGAAGGAGATGTTTCCCGAAAGAGGCTTATTCGTGATCAGAGATTTTTCTGCGCTCAGGAATAATTCCCTTGAATCGATCCACCCGGAAATATCTCATTCGGAAGTGGGGAACTCGTAAGTGAAAGTTGATCTTTTGTAATCGAAGTGTTTCTTCGCTCGAAAACTCATCCCTCGGCATCAAACCACTCGGAAGTGCCTTTTTCGGAGACATCCCACTCGGTCATGACCATCCAGAGCCTTTTCCTCATTCAGAAATAACTCCCTTAGAGGCAACCTACTCGGACACGTGTCAGTCAGAAACAACTCACTCGGATTTTTCACTTGGAAACAGATTTACTCGGATTGTTCACTCGGAAACAACCATTTTTCACTTGAAAACAACCATTTTTCACTCAGAAACAGCCATTTTTCACTCGAAAATCTTACAGCCAGAAGGATTAGTCAGAATTGAAGCTCAGTCCTCTCTTGGAGATCCTTTCGCCTGGGAAAGGCACATCCCTACTCTTGGTGAAACCTGACCGGACCGAGATAGGTGTTCACAGTTCCTCAAGCCATTTTTCACCAAAACAACACCCAATCTTCCATCACAATACATAAATAGACTCAAAACCATAAACAAGAGCCATGGGTGTTCAAGATCTTACCTCATTCTCCAAGCTTAAACCCCAAAACGAAAATGAGATGAAAAGGAGAAGAGATGAACCAAGCTTTGCTCCAAGTGCCTTCCTTGCCTCATGAATCCATGGAGACCAAGAAATTTTAGTGGGTAATAGTCATGGAAAAGGGGCACGGTTTGGGCAAGAAGAGAGGAGGAAGAAGATGAAGGAAATGGAGAAGGGAGAGGGAGAAAGAAGCTAACGGGAAAATGAAGAGAAGTGGAGGAGATTTTGTTTTTAACTTAAACCCTTCATAAATGCTTCTTCGTTTTATAACCAACAGGATCCCCATTTGGGCTCAATACTAACTCCAAAAATTATTCCGAATACATATTCGGACTTCGCATACTATTCTTAACAGCCCTGACTAATGGCATCTCAATCGGAGATACTTGGTCCGACACCCATATTTTAACCGGGTAAAATTTTAACTCCTTAAATTTCAATAAATTATAAATATCGATAATAAATCCCAACTTAATTATTTCAATATTTCTGCACACTCATAAATTCATTTATAATTATTCAGTATTTATTTCACACATTTATTCCTTTTTATAAAATTCGTGATGTTACAATCCACCCCACCTAAAAGAAATTTCGTCCTCGAAATTTACTATCGGCATATACCATAAGGCCACACCTCGGGCCGTACGTCGAAAAGGTTCAATGACACCATGAAATAACATCGAACTTCCCAAAGTCCATCAAGACATGTTCATCATCATTTTATCATTCTTATCAAAGAACTTTCTACATCCAAGCGTGTCATATGTCATCGATCACAACTCGTCCAGCAGAGCTCACATGTTCATACTCAGTACGTCCAGATAGGCTCAGTATATTCACCATAAGCAGTTACAATCCCTACACCTGCCCGGCCTATGTGTTGCTGTATCCGACATACAGGAAGGCATCCCAATCCCGTAGTGGTTACCACAAACACATGAAGTCAGCGCATAAGTGCATGTTGCCATAATGCCTATGGCATGTAAGGCCATATCGGGACCAGTACTTCGTATTCCCATTGCTCACATTGGTCTCATATATCCAACTGTACCAGTTCACATAAGATTTAGTGACAATCCTCACAAGTCCTCGACTAACATATTCGTACTTCATCGTCACTATACAATTAATTTTGGCGTCCATCATGCCATACCAATCATCAAATCTTAATTAAAATCACCATAAATTGGCGTACCAACCATAGATTCTCAATCCTTACAGGGTAAAAATCCCATCATCAGACTTCATCCATCTAAAACCATGGTCAAATAGCCTAAAATTCTTATCTCACTTACATATTGTTGGCTATAAATCAATTCAAGCCATAAAAGATTCACCAAACTCTTATCCAGTAGGTTACTTAATCGTATAATAAGCTTTTACTTTAGGAATTCCCCTCATAGATCACAACCAAAGCTCATAAATTAGACGTATATCTCATATAGTACAACATCACTATGTGTTTTCTATCATTAATATAGCACCTTTCAAATAAAATGGGGGGTAATGACATGATCAAATTTCTATTCACCGACTCACAATCACACATGTCATCCTTACGTCATATCGTAATCCATAGCTATTGTCATAATCACAACGTCAAAGGCATACAATTTAGCCCAAAGTCATACCATAAAATCATGTACACCATAGCCAATACCAATAATACCCCAAATTCAACATTATTATTCATCAATCATCAGGGGTTACATTCATTATTCGTATTCCATCACATACCAACTCTAGCTTCAACAACGTATTTCACAATTAATTTCGTTATGGCTCAACTATTCACAAGATTCGATCAATCACTAGACTTAGAAATTCTAAGGGTTACCTAGTACCCATTGTGGAATACTCTCACAACACACAAACATCATTAGACATGGTTCATAAAAATAACATAGAGACTAGACCACCATAGGGTCAATTAAATTAATCATCCATAAGGTTCAATCATGCAAGATCATGCCAAATCAACAGGGTCAACACACCTAATGGTTTAAAATCAAATCAATCATTCACTCGGTCCTCTCTTACAAAACTGAGTTCATCCCAATGGGTGCATATGCAGTTTCATATTTCACAACCTTATCATTTTATCACATATTCAAGTTCCCAATCTAGGGAGATACAATAAATCACTTATATCGTGTAACATATAAGGTCCTTGTGCCAAAGGATATAAAATCCATCCTTCAAAACTTAGCACAACTAAGCATTTCAATTCATAGACATCCACACTAGGGGATTCTTTCCGTATCATTCATTTAATCAACTCAAGCATATGAGTTTCATTTCATTCAACAAGCATACCTCGACTAAGAGCCACAAGTATGAATCATACAAGAGGCCTAACCAACAATTTAATTTTATTACATATTTCATGGTTTCAAAATCCATGGTCTACCACCATGTCAATTCATTTCTCAATACTCCCTGTCCATGATCAACATATGGCATAAATCCATCATCATATCAATTCATATCTCGTATTTCATATTCATCAACTCAATATTTCATTTCCATGGTTAACTTTTACTCAATGTATAAGCATCAATGTATAATCACAATATATTCGTCAATGGAAGGAAATAGGGTAAGGAACTTGGCCGGTCTTACACAAAAGGAATACATTAATCACATCGAAGAAATTCATTCACTCGTATTCAATCTCATGAGTCATTCATGATTATCAACGAGTAACTAGGCTCTACCAATGCATTTAACATCCTTAACAATAAATTGGGCACATTTCCATAAACATTAATCATAATCCATTATCAATAATTTATAAAGAATCCAAAATAGGTAAACAATGCCCCAATAGTCAATTCATAACTCCCAGTCAATTATTCATTCACAAATCCTCATAGGGCCATCAATGTTTTGATATAATATCACTCACTAGGCAATTATCACCCTTAAATCCATGCTAAGGAACCACATTTGAACAATGGGCATCTAGCTCTAATCATCACCAAAACCTTTCAATATTGAGCAACTATGCTCCAATCGACCATAATATCAATTCAATACGGAGCAACCTTGCTCAGACAATGATTAATGGCTTCTATACTAGCAAACATGTTCTAGCAAAATCAATAACATCTATACAGAGCAAAACATGCTCTGATACCACCTTGTAACACCCCGGATTTTCTGGGCCCGGATCCGAATGTGATCGATATAAATAATTAAAAAAATACGAGTAAATTTTTTGTGTTTTCAAAGTAATTTTGATATCGCACCAAGACCCAAACTACAAAAAACCGAAGAGTGAGATTAAATAAAATGTAACTGGATCGATATCTAACTTGCCCATAGCGGTATACAAAATAATAGAGTTTATAGCGGAAGAAGAATGTGTATACTGGGCAAACGCCTAGTCCCATATATGACGATATGAGAAAAGGCTCGGCAAGGCATACAAATACCCGACATAGAGCTAATAGAACAAAGCTCGTCTAATTCACTCACAACATACACATGCATTGCCTAAGACACAATTATATATATATATATATACATATACATCCTGGGATCTTCTCCCAACTATCACTATCATCAACGTACATCATTCAATTTCAATCCTTCTAGTACACATTAAATCATCTCTTACATACTACTTATATATATTCACCATTCCTAAATATGAAGGATTATTTTATACATGACTAAATTCACTAAATCATCTATATCATCATAAACAATTTATTCATTACATAAGAACTCATAAATGATGCCAGCCAAGGCACTTCCATTACCACTATTTACCTTCACCAAAACTTCAATTCAAAGTCTCATCTCAGCCCATGATAACCCTGCATCACAATGCTAAAAAGGAGACCACATGGGAGAGTGAGTTATACATTCAAAATGATGAATATAAATATATTGTGATTATGTGTACATGCATACAATCATCATGTGTGCTTTGCTATAAAATCATTAATTCATCATTCAATCATCATCACGTTGATATAATAGGTATACAACCCTCATGAAACGTATTTCATAACATAAGCAAGCACAAGCACATACCCAATCATATTGCCACTTATCAACAAGGGCATTCACAATCATTATCATCATCTTGTTAAATCTTTATTCCATTCCTCCTCGCAAGGGGTCTTTCATCTCTCGTGGTCATCCCTTCTCAAATGCCATGCTCTTATGGCTAATGCATATGTCAACTGTTTAATGCATATGCAATGGATCCATTTTATTTCATCAGGTGATCGCAACCACCATATCATTCATTCACATGGGTTTCCCGCCTCGCAAGGGGTACTCCCTCTAGCAGCCTCGCAAGGTGCTTTCTCGTGATCGCAACCACGTTCAACAATTCATAATGGTTTCCCGCCCCGCAAGGGGTAATCCCGCCTCGTGATCGTAACCACAGGCATTATAGGAACTCGCAAGCCCTTTTTTATTTCAAATACCAAGTGATCGCAACCACTAGCTCATCATCATACAATTGTCCCCGCAGGGCCTTTCACTTTCCACAACCAGGTGATCGCAACCACCGACTCAATACTATATCATTATCACGTTGGTTTCCCGCCTCGCAAGGGGTACTCCCTTCATAAAATCCCACAGGATCTTTCATCATTGTGATCGTAACCACATATTCAATGTTATGCCATGCCATGAATGCAAAATGCAATAATGCATATGCCAATCAACCTCGCAAGGATATCTTACCCTTTCAATTAGGGGTATATTATATATTTGGTTTTTATTATCATTGGCATACAATCAAGCACAAGGCCCGTCAAGGCTCAACATTTACATGTTCATAAATCCACACATGGAAATCATAGCATATCAATCATCATAACATTTATCCACGCATGGAAGCCAACACGTTATTTCAAAACATACATTCAGCAATCCTCATTGCATCTCATACGTACAAGTTGTTTTTGGCCCTGACACAGTGCATGAATCGATTCCCTGAAGGCTGTGAATCGATTCCTTCATGATTACAAAGGCAATGAGTCGATTCTTCTAGCTGTGAATCGATTCCTTGGGCCAATTATACTATGTGAATCGATTCCTTTCATGAGTGAATTGATCCCTGCGTTTTGAATCATAATTTCCTTGCCTGTTAACATGTGAATCAATTCCTTAAGCCATTTCTTGTGCCATGAATCGATTCCTCTAATTAATTAACAATTTACAGCCTCTGTCAACGTATGAATCGATTCATATGGCCATTGGTTGTTGTATGAATCGATTCATGTACCTGATACATGAATTCTGGCACTTTGTTTTACCCTTTTTGATATTTGTTCAATCATGGCTCTAATCCTTTGATCCTTAGTCACTTTGATGATTATTTTTCACTTGTTTTAAACCTCTATAAATACCTTGAATCATTTCTTTGGAGTTCATCAATTTTCCATCATCGAACAAAATTAATTTGTCCATAATAATTTATGTTTAATCTTGATTCTTCATTTGTTGTGTCATTATCAAAACCTGTATCAACATATAAACACAACCTCCCACTTCAAAAGTTATGGTCGTCTAAAGCATATGACATCACTAAGGATGGATTGTTAAATAATTTATCATGTAGATCATGGTATGTACGATCATACCTGCCTTAATGCACCAGATCCTATTAGTATTCCATAGATAAGCATGTTTGGGCAAGAGTAGTGCTTGGATGGGTGACTTGCTAGGAAGTCCTTGTGTCGCACCTTTCTTTTGCTTGTTTCCCAGTTTGCTCCAACTTTTTTTATTCGTAAATAAATATGCTTAGGCAAGAGTAATGTAAGGAACGTGGCCGAACTTAACGTAAATAAACACATCAATCATACCAATAAAAGTCATTAAGTAATTATACACGTCATTCTGATAATGAATAAAAAAGGTTATGATAATGAATAAATAAAGCTTTGTAAGCCTTGATAATGAATAGCAATGCTTTGATAATGAATAAACAAAGATTTCATAAGAATAACTAGCTCTAATACCACCCAACGTGGCGCCCAAATTCCTTGGACCTGAATCCCGATGCAAGTATAATTAATTAATAAAATACAAACAAATTTTTCATAGTGGAGTTCCAAAAGCTAACCATTTGCACCAAGGACCAAACCACAGAGAACCAGAGGCCACAATCAAAATGAAAACAACAATAAAGTGGATCGATAATCTAAAAACCCTTAACGTATACAGAAAGAGATACAAAAGAAGTAAAATTAGAAATGTGTATACAGGGTGTCCATCCCTTCCCACATATGAAGATATGAGAAGAGATCTAAGAGAAAACAAGACTCATGCTAAAGTTTAGTGGAAACATGCGAATTAGGTTAGGTATTCGAGATAAAAAGCACAAGGATGAAATCCATAATCAAAGGGATACAAATGGATAACCAAAGGATATAAAAACTTAACATTTTTAGGCCATCTGGAAGTGGGTTCCACGGCCTGGCCGTGGTTCACATTGCCTACCAGGGTAATCAGGCAAGTTTTTGAATCCTTAAGGTAGAGTGCTCCATGGCCTGGCCATGGTTCCTGCGACTAGTTGTGGTTCTCTTTGCTAGACCCTGCTTCTGGCAAAAAAATGTCATTCTTTTGGGAACCCTAATCCATGCATTTCCTAGGACCTTTTTGACATATATTGACCACCTAATTCATGACACATTGACATGGAAATCATTTCAACCTTTCAAGGTTTTTGCAACACAACTCATGCACTAATTTAATCATGGGCATCATGCCATAATCAAGGACTATCAATAAGATATACAATCATGACAGGTTCACCTACTTACACTTCATACTTGGAATCATCAATGTACTCATAAACATGGCATTCCAAACCTTAGCAATCGTAAATTGTTCATCAATATATTACCGTCAAATAGGGAATCAAATCCGTATGTCTAAATGTCATACATTATTATTTACAAAAGAATCAATCATTTACAATATCAAAAGAATAAGGATTCCATTCACAATACAAACAAATTCTTCCTGTAGATTGGGCAAAGCCAATATAGGTGCATATGTAAGTCATAGCTTCAACTCTTGAAAACTTTTCTTATATTTAGGTGTCCAAACAAAAAGTTGGTTCTTACGAGGCAATTTGGTCATAGGCAAGGTAATACGGGAAAATCCTTCAATAAATTTCCTATAATATCCTGCTAGACCAAGAAAACTTTGTACCTCAATAATAGATCTCAGCCTTTCCCATGCCATAATAGCTTCAACGTTTGATGGATTAAGGATCATTCCATCCCTAGAAATTACATGTCTGAGAAATGAAATCTCATTCAACTAGAAATCATATTTAGAGAGTTTAACATACAACTACTTCTCTCGGAGTATATTCAACATAAGGTGAAGATGCCTTTCATGTTCTTCATGACTTCTAGAATACACTAGAATGTCATTAATGAACACCACGACAAATTGATCAAGATAATCATGAAAGATGTGATTCATGTAATTCATGAAAATCGTCGGAGCATTTGTCACACTGAATGGAATCACCACATACTCGTAGTGGCCATATTGTGTTCGAAAAACTGTCTTAGGAATGTCATCGGTCTTCACCCTAATTTGGTGAAAACTAGAACGTAAATCAATCTTGGAGAAAACAACAACACCTTTCAATTGATCCAATAAATCATCAATACGAGGAAGAGGATATTTATTCTTGATAGTCAATTTATTAAGTTGACAATAATCCACGCATAGTTTTATGCTACCATTTTTCTTTTTCACTAATAACGCAGTTGCACCCTAAGGAGAAACACTTAGGAAAATAAACCTGCTCTTTAGTAATTCCTCAACTTACTTCTTAAGCTCAGATAGTTCCATAGGAGATATTCTATAAGGAGCTCTAGAAACAGGCTCAACGTTAGTAATCAAATCAATAGAAAGCTCTACCCCACGCCGGGGAGGTAAACCAGGAAAAACATTTGGGAATTTTGAAACAACATGAATTTCATAAGATTGGGAGATATTATTCCCTTCTATCATGAAGAACATCATAAAGAGTTGAGAAATACCTTGTAAGTTAAAACGCTCAGTATTTGGAGTTGGAAAGATCACTGCTTTATTATGACAATCCACCATAACTTTGTTGGCAGATAACCAATCCATGCCTAGAATAATCTGTAGGACCTTCATAGGCAAACATACAAGGTAAACAACAAACTCTCTACCCTCAAGAATTATTTTAACATTTTCACAACAAGTTACCGATCTCAAGCAAGCACTGGTCAGTGTAGTTACACTTATGGCACCTTTCATCATACTAACAGGTAATTTCAAGCGCCTAACACAATCTTCAAAGATAAAAGAGTAGGTAGCACTAGAACCAAATATAACATAAACAGAAGTGCCAAGAATTTAATACTTACTTTGGATAAGATCTCCCGCTTGTGTGGCTTCTTCACTAGTAACGGCAAAGACTCTTCCAACAGCATGTAGTTGATCACCACCATTGTGGTTACCTTTTCATCCATCATTACCATTTCCTCGGCCATTGCCATTACAGCCTCCATTATGATTTCAACCACGGCCACTGTTATGGCCATCATTATTACCATTTCCATGACCATGGCTTCCAAAACCACCATAGCCTTCACGGTTCACATTCTGATCCATATTAGCAAGAACATCAACATTAACTTTTCTTGCATTAAAAGGATAATTGGGACATATATGCTTCATTTGGTTGCATTGATAGCAAACCGCATCATTTTGAGGACAGTCTCTTGCCAAATGATTAGCTCCATATTTATAGCATGTAAGTCTTTAAGCATTGCCCCAACCTTGGTTACCATTCCCATTTCTGTGTCCACCATGTCCTCTTGTGTTAGAGGATCCACCTCGAAAGAAGTTCTTCTTCTTGAAATGACCATGCTTCCTAAAATTAGAAGATTGACCCTTCAATTTGGGTTCATGCTTATCTTGACTCAAAGGAGTCATATCATCTTCTTGAAAGATGTAACACTTATGTACAAATATTGGAAAGCTTCTTATCTCTTGATGCTTTATAGCCCGCTTGATCTCAGGCCTCAAACCTCTCTCAAATTTAACATATTTCAAAGCTTCAATACCCTATTATTGATAAAAAGGATAAAACACACAAAGCTCTTCAAATTTGAAGGCATACTCCTCCACAGATAGATCTCCTTACTTTAATTTCATGAATTCAACCTCTTTCTTACTCTTGTAGCTATCTAGAAAATACTTCTTCAAGATTTCAACCTTGAAATTCTCCCATGTCAATGGGATATCACTAGCTAACATGCGGCCCTTAGCAAGACGCCACTATGTTTCGGCTTCATCATGGATAATAAAAAATTGCATATTTAGCTTTTGAAATATCAGAATACTCAAAGCTTGTAAAGATTCTTTCTAAGTCAGTCATCCATGCATGAGCTTCCTCAGGCTTATACCCTCCATAGAACTTGGAGGGTTTCCTCTTTAGAAAGCAATCAAGGCCTTGGGCACCATGTCCTACTTGTTGGCCTTGCCTTTCCAAGATATTAACAAAGTGATTTAAAGCAGTCGCCATAGCGTTGGCATTTTGATTCTTCCTACCAGCCATTACATAATCTATACGCATAAAAATAAGAATATACATAAGTAAACTAGTCCATGTAATCAACTCTAACCCATTAACTAAGGTTTCATTATCTCAAGGTCTACCATCATATCAATTGGTCATCAACTATATCACAATATATTCGTTATTAAAGATAAATAGTATAAGGAACTTGGTCGAACTTAACATAAATAAACACATTAATCGTACCGATAGAAGTCATTCATAAGTAATTATACACATCATTCTGATGATGAATAAACAAATTTTTGATAATGAATAAGCAAAGCTTTGTGAGCCTTGCTAATGAATACCAATGCTCTGATATCAAAAAAGATTTCATAATGAATAACCAGATATAATACTACCCAATGCGGCGCTCTGATTCATCAGACCTAAATCCTGATGCAAGTATAATTAATTAATAAAAATGTAGATAAATCTTTCACGCTGGAGTTCCAAAAGCAAACCACTTGCACTAAGGACTGAACCATAGAGAACCAGAAAGCACAATAAAAATGAAAACGATAATAGGGTGGATTGATACTCTAAAACCCTCAACGAATACACAAAGAGATACAAAAGTAGTAGAATTAGAAATATGTATACATAGTATCCATCTGTTCCGTATATGAAGATATGAGAAAAGATCCAAGAGAAAACAAGACCCATGCTAAAGTTTAGTGGAAACATGTGAATTATGTTACACATTCGAGCTGAAAGGCATAAGGATTGAATCACTAATCAAAGGGATACAAATGGACAAGCAAAGGATCTAGAAACTTCACATTTTTGGGCCACCTAGTAGTGTGTTCCACAGTCTGGCCATGGTTCTTGCTATGATCGTGGTTCACACTGCCTGCCAAGGGAATTATACAAGTGTTAAAATCCTGAGGTAGAGAGCTCTATGGCTTAGCCATGGTTCCTGCCACTGGCCGTGGTTCTCTCTGTCAGACCCTTGAGTTTTCTTAATCAAGTGGCCTCCTACAACTCGAGGGGGGGGGGTGAATTGAGTTTTCTTAATTTCAAGAATCCAGGTGAACTTTATTTAATTTAAGTACTAAGATGAAATAAATTAAATAAACATAAAGCAAGAGTAGGGTTTATAGATTTGTAAACAGTGTTTTATACTGGTTCAGCCAACCATTGCCTACGTCTAGTCTTCTCAAGGCACCCTTGAGGATTCCACTATTATCACAATAGTACATAGATCCTTCCACACCTTGGCACACCCTTGCCTTTGTGTGAAGTTTCTTTATACAACAAGAGTCTCACTACTCTTGTATACAACCCTTGGGAAACTTTCCCAATCAACCAAGTTTCTCACAATTTGAACAAAGTTTATAAATAAACACTCTTTTCTTAGAGCAAATAAACAAATTGAAGAACTAGAATGAGTAATAATCTTAATAAGATTATATGGCCATTAAGATCAAGAGAAAAGAATGGAAGAATTATTATTCTCAAATTGTGTCTTTGCAAATGAGAGACCATCCTATTTATAGGAGAGGAAATGCCTTCAAGAGGTGTGAAATTATTGATTAAAATAATTGAAAAGGTACCTCTTGAATAAAATAATTTATTTATGAAAAGATATAACCTTTCAATCAAAGCTTTTTGTGAAAAGGTGCAATATAATTTTTTCAGATATATCCTGTAATCGATTACCTGAAAGGAGGTAATCGATTACTTGTTTTAAACGTTGTTTTAAAATTAAGTCCGTTGAGTATGTAATCGATTACAGAACATCGGTAATCGATTACTGAAGCAGTTATTTTAAAAACGTTTGTTTTTTTTAAAAAAATTCTCTGATTTAATTTTCAAATGTTTCATACTTGGTAATCGATTACGTGGTGATGGTAATCGATTATAGTCAATGAAAATTTGAGTCTTTAATTGACTTATTGTATTGTAATCGATTACACCTTTGGGTAGTCGATTACACACCTTCAGAATGTAGTTTAGTCTATTTTAATGGCCATATTTTCTCATAAGATCTTACTTTAAATGTGCTATGAACATTGATCTTTATTCCCTTGAACTTGGATTTTGACTTGTCATTATCAAAACATCTATGATCTTTATCATCTAATTACTTTATAAAGAAATCCCATTAAAAGCGTACAAGAAAGGTATGGATTCCGAAAACAAACTTGAAATCCTAAACTAAAAAGGAAGGACCCAACTCTCAAAGGGTACCTTAAAACTTTGAAACATTATAGGCAAACTTCAAAGCAATAACTTCTCATTGACAGATGACCAAAATTCATGGCCTAAGGAGATATCGAGTATCTCAATCTCCACTCCGAAAGACAAAGGAGAATAATAAAGCAAGCCAAGATTATGATGACTCATCATACATCTAAAAGGTGAAAGCATCCCATGATTTAAGGCTAACAAAAATCCTTGATAAAGGAAAGTAATGCTTTTGAAGGTACCACTCAAAATAAGGAGATGAATAAGAAGCTTCAATGTAACTCACACAAATTGGATTGCACCAGGACAAAATCCAATGGACAACACTAAAGGTGATACAATAAAAGAGTGTAAGTACTTGTCTTATAATTAATGTCAATGCTCACTTAAGATGAATTTTGATATGTGAAGATCTAACTTGATATGTAAGCTTGAATCAATTCATACGTGTAGTTTTGCTCATATACATGTTGGTTCACATTAAAATCAACCATTCATCAACTCCTCTCAATTCCTTATAAAATCCTTCATTGATACATGAAATAATTGATGTTATTTGAGCTTAAAAGATAGTTAAATAAGTGGTGTTCATAAACCTTCAGAAGTGATCTTATATATCCATGTGTGTTAGGAAGGTTTGATACATCAAAATGCTGATAAATGAAATCTTGATGCTTAAATTCAATGTCTTGATGATGCATGATCTTGATTATGAAAAGAAATTTGAAACTATGCAACATGGAGTTTGAAAACATGTAGTGAACAATAATATCAAGAATGATGTGTGCTTACATGATAATAATTGATATCAAAGAGCTGCAATTGGCAAATACATAAATGATATCATATATAATATCTAGTATATGTCATAGCATAGCAAGTGGTATGATAAGAAGTGATAATGAATGATGTCCTTCTAAGCATGAATCAAGTATTACTCATCATAACAAGTAGCATCATGTCAAATATATGATTACATGAGTATATGAATTTCATTACAACTGCACTATAACCATGATATGCTTCTGTTACTTATCTCTAACTGCTGTAAATGATCTATGCCAAATGTATTCTCTTGTATAATCACATACTTTTGATAAATGACATATGTGCTCTAGGTAAATGCTTGACTAGACCTATATGTAACATCATAGGTACAAGTTAAAGAAGAGAATATTTGAGATAAAAAGGTCATATGGAAAAGAGTAGATATATTGGCATATGTTCTAATACAAATACATGAGTAAGTCAACAAGTTGTATTAATCATTCCACCTTTGCTCTGATACCTATATATAAGTGAAATTGCATTAACAAGTGGTATAGACAATGAACTAGAAATAAGTAGACCATGTATTGTTAAAAAAATCTTCTCTGTTATTGTTTTGATACTTTAGAATGTTTCGTTATAACATTTCTTTAAAATAGATGGTATCCATTGAAAGAGAAAGATTATTATGCTTGATTATTACCATTGCCTATGTTGAAATTAGTGTTTATTCTACCACTATGCTCTGTGAATTATATGAATTATATTAATAAGTGGTATGAATAACAAATTATACAAGCCATAATACTTACAATCATTTAGCTTTTTTGTTGAATCTAGGATCATAAATGAAATGATTACTAGAAGCTAGATTAGAATCAATATTGACATTTGAATGTTTAATCTTAATCCTTATCAAATAAACATCAAAAATATTTTCCACATTCAAAATGAATTATGGATCAACATCCAAATTTGTGAAACAAATTTCCAAAACATAATCTTAAACTTAGAAGAGCATTATATGGTTTAAAACAAGCTTCAAGAGCTTGGTGTCAAAGTTTAAGTAAATCGCTTTTAGAAAAAAAATTTTGGAAATCATACTGCATTAAAAACCTATAATTGGTACAAATTCATGTGGATTTAATGTTACTAATGAAATGCTTTGCAAAGAGTTTGCTAAGGTTATGTAGGATGATTCTAAATTGCCAATGCTGGGAGAACTCTCTCCTCGAACTACCAAACTAAGCAAACAAATGATGGAACCTTCATTAGTAAATATTTTAAAGAATTGATCAAGAAGTGCAACATGGACAAAGCAAAATGCCACACCATGTATTTGGATGAGGGTAAGAAAAGGATATAAAGATTGTAAAATGTTGAGGTATGATCGGATCCTTACTCTACTTAACTCTTGGTATATTGAATATCATGTTTGTTGTGTGTGATCATGTGATTAATCATGTTGAAACCTTTTGGCAAATTAGTAGATTTGATCACTAAATCCCTTGGAAAAGATGTTCTTAATAAACATCAAAGAAGGAATTAGAAGTCTTAGGAATATCTAAATTGCATTAATATGAATGCTTATTTATATATAATTGGCATCATGTGTGATTGAATAATTCATGAGCTTACTTGATGAATGTTGTGCTTGATTATTCACTCTAAATATTAACATGTGAGTATAACATTAATCAAATATATAACTGGTATCAGACTTGATCAAATTGGTATAATTGGTTTCACACGTTAACAAGTGGTATATTTTTTACAAGTGGTATCAATAACAAGTATTAAATGGGAGCATGCACATAAGTCTTTATCTTTGATTAACTTCTCTATGTTATGATTATAACACTTACTCTCCTATATGCTTACTTGGAAGAATAACTTTATGTTTTTGATGATGCCAAAGAGGGAGAAGAAAAGTGAAATATTTAAGGGAAGAAGAATTAAGAATCATAAGAAAAGGATCATATATGTGTGTTTATTTGAGAAAATCATGTGGTGCTTACCATACTTGAAAGTAATATAAATTGTATGATTAAAGCAGTTGGCATAAGTTACAAGACAAAGGGGGAGAAAATTTATAAGTTTATCAAAGAATCTGCAAATGGTTAATAAATGGTTAATAACAAGTGGTTAATCAAAAAACCTACAAATAGTTAGTAAAAAAGCTCTAAGAACTATCCTTGTTAAAATAAAAATTGAGCATCTTCATGATTCTTAAAATTATGCATGAACTCCTTAAGAAAGGGGGAGAAATTTTATCTGAACTAACACCCTCATGAGATGAACATAGTTTGTCATCATCAAAAAATGGGAGAATATGTTTGAAAATTGTTTCAGGATTTTGATAATGACAAAGTAAACAAATTGAAGAATCATGACATGACAATGAAGTTCATAGAGACTCAAAATGCCAAAGACAATGTGCAATAAACTTCCCAGAAGTTCAAAACAAAGAAATACAAGAGTCTACACTAAATCAAGACCAGACTTAAGCTCTCTACAAAAGCATAATTGATTACAAGACTAAGCTAATCGATTATAGAGCTGTGAAATAGAAAATAAATGCATCAGGTATATGTCATAATCGATTATAGCACGGGGACAATCGATTACATTGATTCTGGAATGCACCTAATCGATTAAAACAAAGAGAATAATCGATTACACTATTGCAATAAAAGGGATAATATATCAGGTATTTTGCCCAATCAATTACAAGGCTTGACTAATCGATTATAGAGGTTCTATTTGATGTATAATCGATTATATGAGTTACATAATCGATTACAATACTGCGTACAAGAATTAAATGCATCAGGTATAATGCATAATCGATTATAAAGGTATGGCATAATCGATTACATTGACATAATCAATTACAGGAAAAGACATAATCAATTACACAGCTATTGGACACTTAAATTAATGGAATACAGTAAAGCATAATTGATTACAGCTCAAGGAGTAATTGATTACACTAGTGCCAGAATATGGGGAAATGTTTTTAAAGTGCAGATCCAGCTCATTTCTCCATTCCCATTTTTGTGCCCATACTCTAAGGTACCCGTTGGAGACATTGTGCAATGACTAGGAGCACTCAAATGGCTATAAATGGAGCATGAATTCAAGCAATAGAAGAGTGAGACCAAGGCACAACACAAGGCAATCAAGATCCTTCTTCTAGAGGTCTTTTTGTTAAATCTCTCTTGTATATTCTCTACAACTCTAGTTTCTAAACTTGCATACACTTAACAGTTGTTAGATTGTGATCTTCAAATTGCATATCCTCTCTAGTTGAGAGTCATTAGATTGTGAAAGCCCTGCAATTATATATCTACTCTATTGAGAGAGTTATTTGCTTGTAAACACAAAAACCAAACATAAAGTTTCACTTTAGTTGTGAGTGGCTACAAAGGTTGGGGTTTAACCTTTGGGTATTGAGAGATTGTGAGATTGGGTGGGGTGCCCTTTTTCTTGTGAGGATTGGGTTCTTGAGTGTAGGACACTAGGAGACAATTTCTCAAAGCTTGTATCTCAAATCTTCAATAGTGAAATCCTTCAAGTGGGTTGCTTAAAGGCGAGACGTACATCGGATTGGTGGAACTCGTTAAATTGGTTTGTATTTCTCTTTACCTTGAACTCTTTATACAACTGCACATATAAACTGTTTGCTGAAATGCCTAAGCTGAATGTTTGAATTGAAGTTGTTGTTCAAGTAGAAACTTAACTCTGCATGCCAAGTGTTTGACAATTTGCTTGAATCAATATTTGATAAAGTTCTTAAAAACTGGAATTTGTTATAACTTGCCAAGTATCTAGAACATTGTTTGGTATCAACTCTTGTGTGATACTTACTTGATTGATATCGCTTATCTCATGCACACAAGCTGTTTGATAAATTGAATGAGCTGAATTTTTATAGGAAACATCATACTATTGATGAAATAAATCTAAGAACACCAACTGTTTGATAAATTGCCTAAACCAATAACTTGCCATGTTTATCACACATAAGGCTGAATATTGTCACTGCACATCAAGTGTTTCATAGTGTGATATATGCATAAACGTTATTATCTCTTCATCATTGCATCATTTGTATATTACTAACCATTTTCAAGGGGATTCCGCGTGAAAGTTTGAAACACTCAATTCACCCCCCTCTTGAGTGTTGAGGCCTTGGCTAACACTTAGCAGCATCAATAAGATGTTACTTGGATGGGTACATTGGGTCTCTAAAGAAGATACAGGATGATCTTGAGTCAACGGGGAAAGGGTAGCTTGGAGGCTAAGTCTAGGGCTCAAGACCTTGAGGCTCGGGTTCGCCAGGAGCACTCGGAGTCGGAGGAACAAGTTGAAGTTTTAAGGGGAGAGGTGGCAGGGAAGTTTGTTTTGAGGTTTGACCTCTGTCGTATATAGGTTTCGACCCTAAACCCTCTTCTTGCCATATATTCTATGAGAGAGTAGATCCTTTCAAGGTAGTGGTGGATGGGAAGGTTATGGATCCTATAGAGTCTGAGGGAGAAGATGCCACTGCCGACCTTTTTGCTTCCCCTTCTCAAGTTAAAGCCAAAGTTTCTCTTCATCCTTTTCTACATGATGACTTCTCGGTCCCCCTTCCTAGCTAGTTCTTTTAGCACTTTTTGATTTATACTTTCTTCTTTTGTGTAAAGTTATCTTTGCTATCAGAATAAAATTGACTTTTCTATGTTAGTACTTTGCTATGGATTTGTAGTTTCCATGCTTTTTCACTCAGAGTGTGTAGTTTTTTTAAGAATGCGCATGTTTAGTGTTGTGGCTTTTGGTCAGGGTGTAAGAAATTCACTTTTAGGACTTAAACATAAGGATTTGCCATTACTCCCCCGCTCAAGATTTTAGGACTTAAACGTAAGGATTTTTGTTGTTACTCCCTTGCTTAGGATTTTAGGAGTTAAACATAAAGATTTTTGTCATTACTCCTTTGCTCAGGATTTTAGGACTTAAACATAAGGATTTTTGTCATTACTCCCTCGCTTGGGATTTTAGGACTTAACATAGGAATTTTGTCGTTACTCTCTCGTTTAGGATTTCGGGACTTAAACATAAGGATTTTTGTCGTTACTCCCTCGCTCGGGATTTTAGGACTTAATGTAGGAAGTTTTTGATGAACTGAATCGTACTTGTATTATTGATATTCTGATAGGGCTCGTTAAAACCTCTCAGAAGAAAAACCCAGTGTGAAAAAACCCCTCATGTAGGAAAAAGAGTGCCCTACATTATATTCAACTGTAATACATCTTTAAGTGTGTTGTATTCCATATTTGTGGGATACTTCTGCCTTATAATTCTTCCAGTTGGTATACTCCTTTTCCTATGACTTCTTTTACCCGATATGGGCCTTCCCAGTTAGCTGCTAGCTTCCTATCTTCTCTGTCTTTTCTGTTGTTGTCAACTACTCTCAGAACTAGATCTCCTATTTGAAAAGGTTATGGCTTGAGAAGAGTGTTCCACTTTTAAGCAAATTTTTTTGGACGCTTATATCTTGATGTAAGCTATGTCTCGCTCTTTTATACTAAGGTATATGTAATGATTCTTTTGAGGGAGAGCTCCCCTAGCTTCCCTGGGATCATCATGTCTGCTCTGTATGTGAGGTGGAATAGTGTCTTGTGGGTCGAGACACCCCGAAAATGGGGGTAAATTTCTTTTTCACGATTTTAATATCATTAATTTATGAAAAACATAAGTGGTGAAGCTGTCAGTCAATACCCCGGATCTATGAAGGACCTGTCTCATATATGAAGATATGAGAAGGTAGGTTACGGAAAATAATTAGTGGAGAATTCTCAAATGCAAACAGCGGAAGATTCATTTAAAATTACTGTTATATAATTGGGTGCAAGAGGTTAAACATCATAAAGATTAATGAATTCAAAATATGTCCAAAGGGTTCATAAGTTAGTATAGGATGAAGGTTTAATGTAAAGAAAATGAAAAAAATAATCAAAGTAATGCAGTTTGAAGAACCAGGGCATCTCTCGCTCAAGTGAGAACCACACTCACTTGAGCAAGTCCCAATGGAACGCTTGGGCGAGTCACAGAGCGAGCTGAGCGAAAAGAGGGAAGAAAGCTTCAGGGGTCGTCTCGCTTGAGCGAGCCCCATCTCGCTTGAGCGAGCCCCATCTCGCTTGAGCGAGATCCACAGGATTCGCTTGGGCGAGGCAAGCAAGCGTGAGAGAAATTCTTTCAGAATCAACCTACGCTCACTCGCTTGAGCGAGTGCCACCTTCCAAAAGCCATTCGCTCAAACGAAATTGGTCCAGTGGCAAAGTCCCTCGCTCTTTCTTGGGCGAGACCCAACTCGCTTAAGCGATTTTTCTCTAGTGGCTAACCCCTGATGCAGGGGCAGTCTCGCTTGAGCGAGACCCACTCTCGCCTAAGCGAGATTTTGCCAATGACCAAATATCATGCAGGGGGATTCTCACTTGAGCGAGAACCCATCTCGCTTAAGCAAGAATACCAGTAGAAATACAGAAACGTTGGAAATTAAACAACACAACATGCCAAAACTCTTTTCCAGCCAAATTGGTTAAATTCATCATATCATATTCATCATGTTATGCAATTAAAACTTGTTCCAAACAATATTACCCATAAATTTGCATTCCAACTCATTAATCACATTCTAACTTAGCTTACTACTTTGTATAAACCATAAAATGAAGTTTTTTCATGTAGACCATCATTCATTCATAAATTTTAACTACATCATACTATCTTTTTCTTTCCAAGCTAAGGTTAAGGTCACCAATGAAAATGAACCATAAACACTAGGGTCTCATTTTCCTACATGACCTCCCAAAATCATTATCCCATATTCATCATTTATACCAATTCATGGCTATACAAAATGTTCTATATATCTATATACAATACAAAAGCCTATGTAAAAGCCATAAATTCAAAACATTTGCCAGCAGGCATTCTTTACCCAAGGTAGACTTCCTTCACACCATTCTTCCACATAAGTGCTCCATGGGCAATCCTACAACACAAGGGCTAAAAAGATATACCACATGGAGAGTGAGTATAATTTCTCAATGATGGAAATCTAACAATTATGATTACATATATATAAATGCAAGATAAACATCTTTTCCTAAAAGAGAGTTCAATCAACACAAAATCAGTCATTTATCAAATTCGTTAAACACATATATCCATCAAAAATTCACAAAGTCACATCGACCAATATCACAATTACAGTTAGTGATCGAAAGGAGTTCCACCTACTCCTCACACAATTTCCTCAACAGGATATCACACTATGCCATGCTTCTATGGCTAATGTACATGTTGGTGTTTAAGGATGCATATGCACGGATCCGATTTCATTTCATCAGGTGATCGCAACCACCACAATCATTCATTCATTCTCTTTGGTTTCCCGCCTCGCAAGAGGTACTCCCTCTAGCAGCCTCGCAAGGTGCTTTCTCATGATCGCAACTATGTTCAACAATTTATACTAGTTTCCCGCCTCGCAAGGGGTACTCCCACCTCGTGATCGCAACCACGGGCATTCAATCGCAACACCAGGTGATCGCAACCACCGGCCTATTTCACAGGAACTCGCAACCCCTTTTTTATTTCAAACATCAAGTGATCGCAACCACTTATCAACATCATCATGATATGCATGCCATGCTATGTATGCAATAATGCTCATGCATGCCTTAACCTCATATGGATTATCTCACCCTCTCATCAAGGGTACACTCGTACTCAATCACAATGTTAATTCTATATAATCAATATATATATACATATATATATTCCAATCATCATGTTCAGGAATCATCCTAGCCAAGGATTTCAAATATTCATCGAGCCACACATGAAATCAACAAAGTGTTGTCACGTATTATACCACTCATAACATCATCAAGGTTTTATTCCACAAACAATCATTACAAGAACCTTACTCAATTTCACATCACATGCATATGTTACTACACCCACTCAAGAAAACATACCACATTACATCAATACATACATTATCATCGTACAAGATCTCATGCATTTAGAAAATACACCCCTCTCCTACCTCAAGAGAAGTAGACTTCCGGGTTAGATGTTCCCGCCTCACAAGTATTATCAAGCCCTACACCAATCAATGATAGGACCACATCAATCATTCATTCATACAGAATTTCAACATACATATACATATATGTACACATGGTTCTCATCATGTAGAGGCTATTTATAGGTTATATTCATTTGCCCATTTAGGCTTTTGGAATTCCTTCCCTTAAATCACCATTCATTATCATCAAGGCAATAACCTAATTAGTTAGGTTACCCTATTTACCAACCTTACATTTAACTCATTCTAAGTGGGTTTTTCATTTATGGTTTCCAACCACCATCTCTAATCATCATTTATGATTATACTCCAACATTAATGACATTCTCACCATTAATTAATGTCTTTCCACTCACATTACCCATTTCCCCCAATTTCATAAGTTAGGGTTTCCACCAAACTCATCAACATTCAAAAATAATGATACATTCTTATCTCCTTCCAACCATAAATGTATCTACCCCATTAATATCATTTAAAGCTTGTATCTATGACACCCACCTTAGGGTTTCCACATTTAAAACTTCTCCTAATAACCCACATACATTAAATACTTTCTTAACATTAAGGACATATAACTAAAGGTTCATATTCTTGAAAAATGGCTAAAATCTTACCTCAAGTGAAGTAATGGAAGAGTTCTCAAAAGAAAAGAGAGTCACACAAAATTAAAGAGAAGAAGGGAGGAAGAATTCAAGCTCCAAGCCTTCTCCAAGCCTTTATGAAACAAAAATGAGAAGGAGAATGAAGGGTAGCACCTTGGCTTAGGGTTAGAGAGGGAAAAGAGATGAAGAGAATAAGAGAAGAAGAAGAAAAGAGTATTTTTTCCAAGTGGTTCAGCAGATGAACGAGAATGAGAGGGGGAAAATGAAGGCTTTTGCTTTTAATTTTCATCCATTCATTAATATTTCATCGTTTTACTACAAACAGGATCTCTGTTCGGGCTCAATACTCATTCTAAAAATTATTTCGAATACACATTCAGACTCCCAGTAATATTATCTACGGCCCTGACCAATGGCATCTCAATCAGAGATACTTGGCCCGACACCCATATTTTATCCGGATTAGTTTCCTGTTTATCCGATCTCAATAAATCACTAACAGTCTCTAAAAGTCTTA
The DNA here is from genome assembly GCA_037962975.1 of Clitoria ternatea. Lineage (NCBI taxonomy): Eukaryota > Viridiplantae > Streptophyta > Magnoliopsida > Fabales > Fabaceae > Clitoria > Clitoria ternatea. Next base: position 189,780,570 of record CM075669.1, read on the forward strand.
ATTAAATTATTTCTGATATTTTGGGACATTAAATAGTTCACATTCAATTATTCAATATTTATCTCATTAAATTAATTTTCTATTTTAAAATTTGGGATGTTACATGGGTCGCCAAGTGAGGAGTTGTATGGTAAGCCTATAGGGCTCCAAATAGCTCTTCTTCCAATCTTCTTTTTGCTTGTCCCATTCTTCATTTTAACTCTTACAAGATAACTTTGTTGGCAGCTTTAGTTGGTCAATTCGTTTATGGATGCTTTACTGATGAAAAACTACATTTTATGCCTAAGTTCTTGCAGAACTTGGTGAAATATTTGTTTGTGAACCATCATTCATTTTCTAAGATGATAGTATAAGGAAGTCCATATCTATAGATGAGGTTCCTCTAGGTGAAATTTTGTACCTTGGATGCAGAAATGGTGGTGAGTGGCTCAGCTTCTATCTACTTTATGGAAAGGTCTATGGCTATTAGTAGGTGTTTTACTTGTCCTTTCCCTGAGGGAAATGGTTCTAAGATGTCCATTCTACACATGTTGAAGGGCTAATGGGAAAGGATTCCATGTAACAACTTAGGGTGGTTGTGTATTCTGTTAGCATTTCTTTCACAAGACTGATAAGTGTTTTAAAACACGATTTTTCACTGTTTAATTTACTTGAAATTAAATGTTTACCGTATCAATTTTTCCCAAATTTCATAATTTCTATTTTCTTTTTACTGTTTCCATTTAAGTGCTGTATTTTGTGTGAATTAATTTAAATGAAACATTTAAAAAGTATATTTTTTTTAGAATTGGAAAATTATGATGGATTAGTGCTAAAATTTAGTACTTCAAAATTTTCAAAAACTTAAATCATAATTTGAATATTCTATTTTTATTAATTAATTTGTTTGTTTCTTTAAATGCAAAATAAATTTGAGCCACCTTCTCCTTTAGCTTTCATTTCAATTGCTTCTAAATGGGCAAGCATATTAACGAGAAATTGGACAATGTATTAACGTGAATTTGGAAAACTGAATGGTATCTTTTATTTGTTGAATGGTCAAGGCACATGTCTCTTACCAATTGCATATTTTATTCATTTATCAAAAGGCATTGTGCAGCCCATGAAGAGTCCAACGCAAAAGCAAAAGGAAAGTGGAGTTAAAGTATTGAATTTTCTAAAAGCTACTTGGACCCACCAATAATTCTTGAATTAAAAATGCCAATCTACTCCAATTTACATTTTGTTCAAACATGAATTGCAAAGCTGATGGGAAACAAGATAAAATGTTAAATTCATTCTTCAATTGATTGTTGGAACCACAATGTTGAATTCTTTCTTAATCAATCAAGGCATCCATCACTCCATTATATTAACGTGAAATGCTGGCTGTTGTAAAGTGAATTGGACAACAAACAAAGAAAAATGGGACAACACATTAACATGAAATGGAGCTGGAAAAACAATCTGGTTGGAATTAAAATTAGACAGTAAAAGGCCATGGAATTTGATATAAAGTGGAAGCGTTCAGGAGAGAGCCACGAAAGGATAGGAAGAAAAGTTTTGAAATTATAGAAAGGAAGCTGAGCAGAGACGTTGAGCAGAGGCACAAGAAATTTGGAGGAGTTAGTGAAAAATACAAAGAGGGTAAAAATACAGAGAGGGCAGAAAAATACAGCAGGAAACAGAGGAAGGATATCAGTAGTTTGTGAAAGAAACCAGTGACTTTTCCTCTTTATTTTGTAATGTATTCTATGCTTAATTTCACTTTCTGTATGGATATTATTTTCTGTTTGAGTAACTAAATTTTTATCTTGGGATGTAGGGGGTATGACAATATTTTGTGTGAATGATACTTTGACTTTGATTTAAATAAATTTTTGTTTTCCATTTAGCTTAAATTATGCTCAATGCTCTTAGTGATTCCTAACAAGAACCTAAGTGATAAAACTGTATACTTACGGGTATATTAGTAAGTTTAAGTAATTAATAGAATTCAGAGATTTATTGTTACTGGAAAACTTTTGAACTAAACCTAAGGTTTTGAAATACTTTTTGTGACCTCGGTAAAAACGTGAAAGTAATCAAAAACCTTTTGAGGAATAAAAAGGGATTTTCATAAAATAGTAAAGGGCCTATCTTAGGGATTGAACGTGGTTCTCCGTACGTTAGGTACATTAATAGGATTTCGAGAGGAACATATTAATTAGCTTAAGGAAAATCTGCCTTGGAAAACTTAATTTGATTCTTATTTATGAAAAGTTAAAATTATTAGCATAAAATAAAGTCTTGATCCCCCGGAATCCCAAGATACTCTTAACTCTGATTTTTAAGTGTTTAGAAAATTTTGTTTCTCTATTTATTTTTACTCTGTGTAAACTTTGTTTTGAGTTTTATTTTATAAAAACTTAAAATATCAAACTGTATGGATAATTAAATTTCAATATGCTGGTACTTTGAAAAGCAATCACCATATTCACATGATAAGAAACAGATAACACTTAGCTCAGTAAACTAGAGAACCCAAAACAGAGAAATAGACTTATTCAAATACCAAAATTAATTTCTTATGTGAGTCAATTTTCAATGTCAAGACTGAGGATACTCTTCTCACATATTTTTTTCTCAGGTGTTTCATGGTTTGTGTATCACTCCAATCATCATAGTCAAAAAATATTACCATAAGCTTGTCAGTAAACCAGAAACTCCATAGTTTAGATAGAAAGTATGTCAAAGTCAAAAGGTCTTTCAAAGGGTTGTAATGTGGCCTTGGGTTGTATTGTCAAGGTAGGGATTTCAAGAAAAATAGAATACAAAAAGGCTTAAACAGTCATGAATGATACAAATTCAAAAACTAACAGAGCAAATTTTTAAACTTTTATGTACTTTTTGTAATTCATTCAATATCATCCTTTTGATTTTCTTTTCCTTTTCTTGCTTTTGTTTACATCCCATAACATATTTTTCTTAAGTCCTTTTTATTTCTTTGCTCCACTAAATTTCCAACTTTTTCACCATTAAAAGAAAATCAGTCAATGAAAGGCTTCAAAGAAAAATTTTTACTTTCAGGCTCAAAGGGGCAACTAGGGGTCAAATTATGTAAAAATTATAAGGCTTAAGAATAAGACCTAATTGTACCTTTATCATCCTTAGAAATACAATAAAAAAAACATTTTGAATCAGTTGAAAAACAAGTTCTAGAATATTAACGACTATGAGATTCATTCAATCAAGAAAATATGGGTTTGAAAATTTATGATAAATAACCCATTTAGGCTCAAGTCTAACCATGGAAAGTCTTTTCAAAGAAAATTTTAATCACATAAGGTTTGTTTAATCATTTATTTGGCATTTAAACAATCAATTTTTGAAAAATTTTACTCAAAATTTTGGGGTCCTTAGATACTTTAGCTTTGTGTTCAAAGTTAATTTATCATGCAATCATGGTAAATTACAGGATGACAAATAAAACAAGGAAAACACACATGCATAATAAAATAACAATCATACAATACAAACAAAACAGTTAAGTTTTCTTATCTACCAGTCCTCAATGTTAAAATGGATGATAAAAGGATAAGAAAACTTACCTAAAGTCACCACAAACCAGAATTCAAACATAAAACTTTATTTTTTATTTTATAAATTTAAATAAATAAACCTTTTTTATTTTATAAATTTAAATAAATAAAACAACAAGCATAGGGTTACCTCCCTATTAGTGCTAAGTTTTAAGTCTTCAGCCAGACTTTTTTGAACCTGCTTCAGCTATACAATTCATACCTGAACATAGGTTTTAGTGGTCTAAGTTGTACCTTGGGGATCAGTTCTCTTTTAGCCAAAAAACCACAAAAGTGTGTTTTTGAAATTCCTGAAAAATCATAAGATAAAACAGATTCAAGTGGATCAAGAGGGAGGTTTTGGATTGCCTCCTTCTCCACCACTTGGTCAATAAAATCTATTTCAAGCACAACAAAGTTAGCGGGTATGAAAATTTTTCCTACCTTGATAGGAATAACCTCTAGAATACCTGGATCCTGAAACTTGGGAAGTACTTTCTTTTGGATTAGTTCTCCTCAATTATCAGATGAGATAGAGATTCATCCAATTTCTTTTCTTCCTTAGCTTCCTCTTTAGTTATGCCCATCGGATCATCATATTGAGTACCACTCCTAAGAGTGATATCCATAGTATGGTTAGATGGTCCCACCTCAGGTTTTTCAGGAAATGTTTCTGGTGTTCTTGTAGAAAAAGAGGTCTATTGGGCAATCTAATTCTCCAAAATTTTGTTACGGGTGGCTAGAGAGTCCATCTTTGAAGCTAAGGTCTTTATGGCATTTGAGAACTCTTCATTTCATTTTTCTTGGATGCTCACAAAATTTTCTATCAGTATTTCAAGTTCGGATTTTTGTGGGGGGTAGTTTTGGAATACTGGTAAGCTTCTAAAATCACTGCTATAGTCATAGTTCTCAATAGCATCCAAATCATGAAATTCTTATTCATGGTGGTTCAAGGATAATGCAAAATAGCAATTTGTAGCAGCATGTCCTAAATCACCACTAATCCAATAATAAAAGTCAGTAGCACCTGTTAAGAATTCCATGACAAACAAAGATCAAGTGTGATCTTTGAAAATAAAAATAAAAATAAATAAATAGATAGAAATAAACAAACAGAAAAAAAAATTAACAAGTATAATCTAATCAAATTTCAATATTGCCGATATTTGAGGGACAACAGTCCCCGGCAACGGCGCCAAAAACTTGACAGGGCCCGCAAGCACACGGGTTATGTCGTGTAATATAAAAGATTATCGTATCCACAAGGACTGTTTTCAAAGACCCACACTTTTTTGATGAGGTCAGAGCAGTCCGAGTGTAGGGTGGGCCAGAAGTATATTTCCTGGAGGACCTCGGTAGCCAGGGGTCGTACTTCTTCATGGTGTCCGTAGATTCCTAAGTGGAGTTCTTGCATTATGTGCTTTGCTTATTCTTTGTTAAGGCATTTGAGGAGTGCTAACATGAATCCTACATTGTAAAGTTGTTCTCCTATTAGGGTGTAATTGGGTGAGTGCGTTTGCACCTTCTTGGCCTTAGAGGGATCGGTTGGTAGAGTTTCTTCTATTAAAAAATCCATTATTGGGGTTATCCATGTTTTCCCCTATATTTCATTCACTTGTTCTTAATTCTTGGTGCTGGCTAGTTTGGATAACAAATCTGCTCTTTCATTTTCTACTTGAGGGCATGTACGATTTTGAACAACTTAAATTTTGCTACTAGCGCCTTGACTTAGGAAAGGTGTTTGGCAAGGGTAAGATCTTTTGCCTAGTAGGCTTCTTCCACCTATTGGGTGACTAACTATGAATCAGTTCTTAGCTGTATGCATCGGGATCCATAGTCCAGAGTTATTTGTAATCTGATAATAGTGCCTCGTATTATGCTTGGTTGTTGCTTCCATTGAATAGGATCTTAACGACTCTTCTATGGATATTTCAGTTGGTGACTCGAGTACTACTCCTACTCTGTTTCCATTCTCATTTGATGACTTGTGAACTGGGAGGGTCTATAGGGCGTGTTTTGTGTCATATTCTTCTTTATCATCTCCCAACTCTGCCAAAAATTATGTTTTGATGGCTTCTCTCAGTTCATACCAGATTCCATACTCGAAGATTTCTACGGCCCACGTGACCTTTCTTCCTACTAGTTTGGGTTTCTATAGAATTTTGGTGATGGGTTGACCGATCCTAACAATGATTTGGTGGCTGTTGAAGTAATGTCTTAACATCTGAACGATAAATATAAGGCTACATGCAAACTTTTAAACTCTTTGATATCTTGTCTCAACACCCTGCAATATTTTGCTAGTGAAGTACATTGGTCGTTGGATTGTCCCTTCTTCTTGTACTAATGTTGCACTAATGGCATTATCTCCAATTGAGAGATAAATAATAAGTTCCACACTCGGAGTTGGTCTTATTAGGATCGGGGGAGAAGCCAGATAAGCTTTCAGATCTTCAAAGGCATTTTCACACTCTTTGGTCCACTGAAAGGTGTCTATCTTTTTAAGACTCGGTAGAATGGCATAGACCTCTCTATAAATTTAGAGAGAAATCGGGAGAGGGCTGCGATTCTCCCGATGAGGCGTTGTACCTCTTTGATGCTTTTTGGACTTCCCATCTCTAGAATAGCTCAGCATTGATCTGGGTTGGCTTTTATACCTCTATGGGTCAGTATGTATCCTAGGAATTTGCCACATTGGACTTTAAAAGAGTATTTATCTAGGTTGAGGTACGTATTGTGTCTCCTTAGCTTAATAAATGTCTCTTTTAGGTCCTTGGTGTGGTCTTTTACATCATTGGTTTTTATTACTATGTCATCTACATATATTTCCATGTTTCTATCAATCTGGTTAGCAAAGATTTTGTCTACTAGTCATTGGTACATGGCTCTAACATTCTTCAATCCAAAGGGCATTACTTGATAAAAGTAATTTGCTCCTCTAGTGATGAAGGCAATTTTTTCTTCGTCTCTCGAGTCCATCCATATTTGATTATATCAAGAATATCCATCCATGAAGCTTAAAACTAGATATCCTGAAGTACCATTTGCCAAATAATTAATACTGGCTAAAGGATAGGGGTATTTAAGGTATACCTTATTAAGGTCGATGAAGTCTACGCATATTCTCCATTTTCCATTTGCTTTTTCTACCATGACTACGTTGGAGAGCCAAGTTGGGTATCTGACTTCTTGAATGAAAATGGCTACTAGGAGTTTGTCTGTTTCTTCTTTCAATACCGCCCTTTTATTAGATTTGAGTTTGGGCTGCTTTTGTACCACTGGCTTCTGATGCAAATCCATTGGATGAATACTTTGGCTAGTGCACCAATCTTTTAAAAAGTAGTAATTTTGTATCATCCCACATGGATTGCGTTGAGTACCATAACCTAGGAGATGCACTAGTTAAACCTTCAGAAACAAGCAAGACATGTGTTTTTAGGTTTTCTGAATAAGATTTGTATTTTTTTTATATTTTTTAATAGTCATATAACAATTAAAGTAAGAGAAATGGATAAGAAGTATACTAAAAAAAAATTGGAATTGATTTCACCTACAATTTCCCTTAAATTCACATGATTGTGGCATTGGACTCAGTTAATGCAATGTTCAACTCTCACAGATAGATGAGCCCTAATTCCTTAGGAAATTATCACTAATTCAACATAAATTAATCCTAATCCCTTATGTATCAATTTCTACTAATATAATTCTATAAATTAAAGCAACCCTAGCTATTCAACTAATTTTTTAGGCCTGAAGTAAGTAGGTCAGCAAATTTAAACCTGAAGCGTTCACCATGATTCCTTTCTATTGAATGCCTCTAAATTAGGTCTTGTATTTCCCAATCCAAGAAATTGAAAATCAGAATTTGCCATGTTCAGAACTTGCCTTAACTGATTCCATTGCTTCCAATTAATTGAATGAAAGTTCGATTGCAGCTTCCATCAATCCCAATCCTAAGGATTTAGCCACACATGGAAAATGATAGATGGATCACAATGGTTGGTATTTTCAAAGAATGAGAGAATTTAGAGAGAAAGAAAGAATAGAGAGAATGACATTTGAAAAATAAACTTGAATTAAAATCTATGTCTCTATATACACTCTACTCCTTGAGTTAAAGTTATCTTACATATATATATTAAATGAACTAACTAACTAACCTAAGCTAAGATTACATAATTGCCCTTAATGAAACAATAAATAGCTTACATAACTTTGCCAAAAATACAAGGCATAACACCTGAAATAAGCACAATAAAACCGCGCATGTGCATACCCACACTACCTAGCGTATGGGGATGCTAGCTACTAGGAACATAAACGGTGTATGGGTGGGGTATGTTGGGCCTTAGCGTAGGCACATTGGGCCATTTCCTGATGCTAATTGCTTTCCCAACGTAAGGCCATATTAATCTAGGCATTCCTACATTATGATGCTGACCTGCACAACATATAAACCCACACACCTAGCATACTAGCATTGACTTTGATCATGGGTACGTTGGGGTTCTGAAGTATAATAATCTCATATTTTTATATTTTTATTTTTGACTAGGAAAAAGGCATAGTCAATATTTATCAAATAACTAAATTACATAATTTAATGAATAATTAACAATTAATCTACCAATTTAACAATTATAAGACATTAATTAAGAAAATGTTTTATGAAACTAATCAAATAATTAAGTCTTTTCAAGACTTATCAATTTGGCCTCTAGATCTATGTTTAACAAGTGACATATGATGTTTTGGTCAATTCCATGCATATCTGATAGGGTCCATGCAATGAGTTCTGCATTAGCCCATAGGAGATTGATCAATAATTTTTCTAGGCTCTAATTTAGCATTTCATGGCTCAGGTACATTCGCAAGGACTTGTCCCAACTTGCACCAATTTCAAAGATTCTACTCGTTGGCATCGGTTATGTTCCCTTTTGTCTTTGGGGTCAAAACTAATTTCAATGTCATCTTTAACAATGAAAGTTTCTCTAGGTCAGAGACTTTGGCGGTAGCATTCCTAAGCTATCTCAAGGTTGGTGTGAACAATTTTGATGTGTCCATTTTTGAGTGAGGATTTCATGTAGAAAAAGAAAGTGGAAACAATTGCGTCAAGTGCATGGAGAACTAGGTGCCCAAGTATAACATTATAGCAGCTGGGGATGTCGACTACCAAAGATTTAACCACAACTGCTTTACTGTCCTCTCCTAATCCAAAGATCATTTTTAACTCTATATATCCTATGACTTGTACATAGTCCCCTGTGAAGTTGAGCAGTGTTCCATCATACCTTTTGAGCCATGTGTGAGATAGTTTAAGTTGCTTATGGCTTTCTACTAAAGAATGTTTGTTGAACTTCCTTGATCAACTAACACTCTTTCAATGATGTATTTTGTCACCTCCATTACAACCACCATCAATTCATTTTTGTTTGGGACTTCTATGGGGAGATCCAAGTTATCAAATGTTAGGGACCTGTTACTTAGGAGGTAGTGTATAGAGTTAACCTGCCCTACTCCTCGTGATATGTCAGCTTTGTTCTAGGGGAAACCACTAGAAATGGTATGAAAGATTTCTTTTTATCACTTCTTATATCCTCTGGCCCGCGAGATCGGGAACACTTATGCTCCTACTTGGGGGGTTTACATGGTTGCAGTTTTACCTACCTCAGCATCTCGCTTTCTCGATTTTGCCTGATTTCTCGTGATGCTTCTCTTCCTTGGTCGATGGACCTCTCCAAGTATCCTTGTTGGATAAGATGTTGGATTTGGTTTGTGATCAACCAACAATCCTCTATGTTATGGCTAAAAGTCCTGTGGAACTTATAAAACTTAGTACTATCAGAGCCTCTCATATACTCCCCTAGTGGGGGAGTTTGAGTAGCCCGATGTTATAAACTTCATGCATGATCATGTCTCGTCTGTTGTTCAGATGGGTGAATGTATCATATTTCAGGTTGGGGTAGGCCATGTGTCTTAGTTCTTTGTTTGGTTAGGGGCTCTTTTTCTTAGTTCCATCCTTGTGATCCCCTGCTTGGAATTTCCTAATCGATCGATTTCTTATTCCTCCATGTTCATGTAATGTGGTACCTTTTCCTAAAATCATCCATACTACAAGAGGTTTCTTAACTAAGAAGTCATAAAATTTACCTGGGCTACTTTGGATTGTATGGAGGGATACTTTCAAGTTGTGGTCTCGGATCTGGATAGCTTGTTCATTGAAGTGTGCCATAAACTATTTGAATATTTCTCTTCACCTCTACTTCAGATTGACCAAATTGTGTAAGGTTTGACTGTGTGGTTGGATGTAAATTGGGTGAGGACTTTCTCTATAAGCTCTACAAAACATGACACACTCCTCAAGGGAATGTGTGAGAACCAAAGTAGAGCTTATTTAGCCAGGGTTATGGTGAAGGTTCTATATAATAGAGCATCGAATGCTCTTGAGATAAGGAGGTTGGTCGTGAACATGATGAGATATTCTTCTAGATCGTCTTTCTAGTCATACTTTTCCATCATAGGGGGCTTTGTAGTGTAAAGGTGTAGAGGTTACCATTATTGCCTCCGTGAATGAGTGCGTCGAGTAAGGGACTGGGGGTTCTAGTATGTCTTCCTTTTCTTTTGTAGCTAGCATGTTCTGGTAACTAAAGGCTTCCTTCTCCTTTGATCGGTGGTTCCTCAGGTCTTCATTTTCTTTTCTCAACTCCTCCATAGTACAATAGAGTGTTTTGACAAAGGCTAAAACTTTCTCTAACTGGTTGTCACTGCCCTCGTGTCCTCCTTCCTCACTTCGATTAGGGTTGTTGTACGTGGTCACCATCCTTTTCTTCCTTGGAGTCAATCTTTCTTCGTGTGATATGGGAACCATTTTACCAGGCCCCGCGGTGGACGCCAAAATTTTCACTTTGAGTGTGTAAGGGCAACCTTAGAGTATTACTCTAGAAAAATTAGGGTTTATTACTAAAAAATGTCACTTAGAATACAAAGGGGGCTATGAGGCCCTATTTATAGAGTAGGAAAGAGGCCTTGACTTCGGCCTAAATATTGTTAGTTAAAAATAATTGCCCAAGGTCATTGGGAATCAGGATCCTAAAGATACTTTTCCTTTAAAAGGGGAGGGGATCCTGAGGGACCCCTCTCTGACTTAAGGGGAACACACACACACACATACTTTGGGTTCTTAAATCTTTCACCGATTCAGTGGGAATCTAGTATTATATGTTTGAGTTTAATGGGGATCTCAAGGTCCTTATGTTTCTAGTCCAACAACCACTAGTATTCTATGTTGTAGGGCGAAATAAGGTGTCACCTACGAAGACACTTTGATGCTTAAGTTAATATCAAGTAGGTAATACTGAAGCTTAAGCCATAGATTGGTGAATGTACCTTAACTATAGTAAATGAAAGATATTTATATAGTTGGGTGGTGGTTAAGTCTTATGTGGCCTATGTTAGTACCTTTCTATAAAGTTTAGGGAAAGCTGACACAAGTGTAGACATTCCTGACATCCTATGTACGTCATTTGGCATGTATGCCCCTAGTTGTCGTGTGACCTCTACTCGAAATCAGATCTTTTGGATCTTGGTGTAGGAGGCCTCGTGGGAAACTACTTTGCGTGGTGATCCTCATACTAGTTATTAGTTATGAAGCATATCGGATATGCCTATGCCATATACCAGTATGATCTTCAGAAGACTGAGTTAATATTAGGCTCAAATTAATAAGTATATCATAATTAATATACTTCAAATAAAAGTTATCTTACATAAACTAATGATGGTACAGAGTTAGACTTAGAAAAGGGGGTTGAATAAGTCTTAAACTCTTTTTCAAAAATGTTTTACAAATAGCTCAATAGGTTATAGACAGTTAAATAAATGTACAGACTAGAGAAGGATAGAAAATCACGTAGCGGATTTATCCTGGTTCACTTCTAATGCAGAAGCTACGTCCAGTCCCTTCAGACTGAAGGATTTTCACTATTGTAAACAACACCTTTACAATATCTACACCAACCCAGTGCAACAAGTATTCTTGACTCTAGCCACTTTTGGCTTAAAACCCAAGATTGTTTCAAAGAACCACTCCTGGCTACAGACCCAAGTATTCTTTTAAAAGCCTCTTCAGGCCACAAATGTTTCCCACACTAACAGACTCTGGCAACACATCAGATTTTACAAAAAGAGTGATAAGGAGGTTTGATGTTACAACAAATAACTCAGTATACAGGAATATGAAATGATAACACGGGTACACTGAGCTACAGACTACTATAAGTCAAGGTCTACTAGAAGTAGAACTACAAAGAAGACTTAAGTAGTGAAATACAAGAACTTAGAAACTCTTTAAGTTCTTCAAACTTTTGGTTTTTGAGAAAGATTAAAGAGAGTTGAATGATGAGGCAAAATGTCTCTATTGAAATTCAAAGCTTCTTGTATTTATAGTCCTTCATGAAATAGCCGTTGATTAATCTTGAAGGATGTTGTTCTTCTCAAGGATTGTACTGTCAACAAGTACAGAGGTATGCTTCGGAAATACTTCCTTAAGTGGATTGCCTTGATGGCCTTCAACAAAAGATCCCTTTTATTTGTCTTCTTTGAGTAAGCAAGTACATCTTTATAGCAGTTGACCTTACACTATCTGTTCTATGCAGGTTCAGCTTTTGCTGATACATTGGAATATGCAAGGCAGTTTTCTTGATTCTTGTGAGCAAGTCTTCAACTTTTCTGTTAATTACCTTTTTAGTGATAGGCACAGGTTCTGAATGTGAAAGTACATGTAGCTCTTTGTTTAGAAAGGAAAGATCCTTTACGCGTGCTGGTACATGAGAGAGAAGACTTCATCTTGAGGCCTGTAACTTCACAAAGGCTTGATTTCGCTTGAAGTATTTAGAAAGTGCAGGCTCTTCTTGATATGAAGGCACTTGATTTTTACGAACTCCCCCTATTCTTTGTAAATAAAGTTCTACGGACTCCCTGTCACACTTGAATAGAATAGTTAGATAAACAAGCATACAAACTTCACTTTAGCTAAGAGTCTTAATGTATATTATTAACAAATCACATGGGGTTCAGACTTCTTAGTCTTAAGTTTAGACTTGACTCTAATAATCTCCCCCTATATGTTGATAAAAAACATTAAGTCTCTAAGATAAAATGAGATCTGTATTAAAGAGAGAATTGAAACATTGAAAATATTAAGTTTTGAAAATTATAAGGTTATATTTCACAGTTTCAGCATGATGAAGTTATTCACATATAACAAACTTTAGTTGTAACAATAAGTATTGAAGAAATGTGTATGAAAACTAAGCAGATTATTCTTCATATAAATAGAAAGCTTATATATAACTTAAAAACAAAAAAAATAAACTTCTTTACTCTTAGACACTTCTCCCCCTTTTATAATCAACAATAGGAGGGACATCACACAGACCTAGGAAGACATTGTGAAGTATAAGCAAAAATCATTTAAGATATAGAAGCAAACATCAAAAGCAAATGACCAACTTACTTACAAAAGAAAAAAAGGTGTAAGAATGATGGAAGGAAAACAGATGGAGGGAGGGATAATAGCTGTTGATGGATCCCAGAAGAATAGATGGGCCTGTTGGATTCGGCTAACATGACTATAAAAATTACAAACATCTATTAACAGTCCAGCAGGATGGGAGGAGGAGGTGCTCCAAGCTTGATCTCATTCCTAGAGATAGTGAGCCTATAACAAACTGCGGGTGTGACCGTTGGGAGAGGGGTCTTAAGGCAGAACCTCTAAAATATCTGTAAAGAACCTCTTAATAGTCCTCATATACTAATCGGGGGCAGATAGAGTAGAAATCCAAACTTTTGCTTTTAGTTTGTTGGTGATGATCCTCTGATTTTTAGGCATGATGCGGTCTAGAGACACCAACAGACAAGCCTGAGGTATGGCAAGCATCTGAATCCAAGGCTTGGTAGGATGCTCATTGTCTCTCAGATACTGACAATGCTCTTGTTGCATGTGGATGGCTTGGGTATAGGCTTGGAATTCTGGCCTGTAGAGGTGAGGGTTGGAAAAGAGTTCTTTAGGTGAAATGGAAGGGTGGAACCTATTCCAAGGAAAAATACAAACACTACTTCCAGGGAAGAAGGTTTGCTTATGTACAATTAGTTCACTAGGTGCATGGTATGGGAATGGATGGCCAGGGAGTTGAGGGATTAAGGTGCAGGTCTTTTTCTTGACTAAGGGTACAACTGGGAGTTTGTAAAATTCTTTATGGGGTGAGAAGGTGATTTCAGGAATGATGGGTCTAGATATAAATGGTATTGGTATAGTAGGCTTAAAGGCAGGTTGAGATGAGGTGGAAGCCTTTTTGGATTTGGGTTGGGGTGCTGTTGCTTTGGGTTTAGGTTTGGATGGAGGAGGGGCAAAAGGTTTAGTTGCAGATGGGGTAGGAATAGTTTGAGATGAGGGAGTGGAAGGTTTAGGTATAGCTACCTTAGGAGGTGGTGTAGAAGGTGGGGCAGCACCAGGAGTTACAGCAGGTGTCTGGACCTGTGCTTGAGCAAGAGTCTGAATCGGTGTTGTAGCAAATGACTTTACAAAAGACGTATACGTCTTCTTTTTCTTCTTTTGAATCTTAGCCTGTGCATCAGACTTTCTCTTGATAGGAGCAGCTTCTTCAGCTTTCTTCTTCTTTTTCTCTTCAACCCTTAAGGCGTTCCATTGAGCCTTGTCTGATTTGTACATGTCATAGTTGAGGTTGTACAAATCAATCCAATCATACTTGGTCTACTTTGATACATCTACGTCAGGGAATTGTAGTAGCGAATGAAGTGAACATATTATGGCGCTCTTAATCTGGTAAATAATATTAGATATTAAAAGCGAGGATAAATTTTTCACAATTTAAATAATTGTTGAAAGAAGAACACCATAAATAAAAACTTCAATAATTCACCCCAGACCACAAATAAAAACTTCAATAATTCACAATTTCACAATTTTTCATAATTTTATACAAATAGTAACTTAGAGTAAACAATTACTCAGTCACCATGCAAGTGTTTAGTAGAAACGTATGTTGACTCAAAAATAACCTAAGAAAACATGCATGAGAAGCAAGGAAACAAAGCCATGACTCAATGCACATCAATCAAGCATCAAAACTTATGGAAAATTAGCAAATAACAAGCAATGAATCGATTCGAGCAAACCATGAATCAATTCATACGAATTGGGAATCCAGAATAGCAAAACAAAAGTCTATGAATTGATTCGAGGGATTCGTGTGAATCAATTTATGTGAATTGGAAAGCAATCCCAACCAGGCAGTAAGCTATGAATTGATTCAATGAACTACATGAATCGATTCAAGGAATTCTGGAAAACACCACCATGGAAGTCAGTAGGCCATGAATCGATTCAAGGTAATTCATGAATCAATTCATGCAAATCCAGTAGCTCATGAATCGATTCAAGTTAAATCATGAATCGATTCATGACAACAAACTACAGCAGATTGCAAAAAATGCACTAAAAAGCTGCAAATTACAACTTCTAACCATCCTAACTCTTTCATATGAAATCCAATCACCACCAAATTTTAACACCACCTAATATACACCATTTGTGACGTGTAGCCACTGGCCGCACTCAAAAATTCCCTAAAATGAAAGACTTATGTGCAGAAACACGTTTAGCCCATTTTAAAGCATTTTTGTGCAATTCAAGGGTCAATTCTTAATTGAATTGGCCCATTCTAGTTTCTACAAGTTCTAAATCATGCATATGCACCATTGAAACTATTCCGTAGCATCCAAACCTCCTAAATCTCTATATGGCCCTATCAGTTCCTTAATTATGCATTAACATCATGAACATAACCTTACACTTTAAATAATTCATCCATCCATGGATTTCCATCAACATAAGCATCAATGCCATCAATTGGCTATAAAAATTTCATTATCAATATTCATTCATCAATGCAGCATGAAAATCATTGTATCACAATTAACATCAACTATTGTTTAGGTCACAACCAAAAATTAGCCTTCCAAAACACTAAGGGCTAATTTTCACACATGACCCTCAAAATCAATATCTATAACTATTCACATATCATATACAAAACATAAACATTGTGCTTTTTATAGACACGATTGTCGGCCAAGGGACAAGGGCTTCCTTTTCTATATTTACCTCCACTATTGCTTAACCTCTAAGAATGGATAGGATGTCAAACATACCTACATTAACCTTTAAAAATAACAACTAGGAGTTGAGTAATATATACCAAATGAATTAAAATCATACATTATGATGATACATATATATATACAATATTATTTCATTTCAACACAGCAATGTTCCAATCAACACATTCACAACATATGTATCAAATCATTGGCAATCTCATCAAATACCAACACATATCTAATGTTAGTTCCACCTTCTCTTTCTCTTTATTTATCAGTCATCCATTCCCACCATGGGCTACCAAACTCGGCATATCTCTGGCTATATGCAAATGCTCTTATGGCTAATGCATATGCATAAGAAATCATTATCAAATCACGGATCTGACTATGGGAAACAATATCATATAAAATATGGGTCAAGTATAGGTGTGCTACTATGCCCCTACTGCAGTAGTAAATGTGTACACTTATATCTTAAATCTTGCATGCATAACATTACGCTTTTTACTGGTACTAAACCGCTATCGCCCATATGTGGCACTAGTCACCCCGTGACTTGTGGTTCAACAACATGGCCTCACTTGCCAAAAGTGCTACGGGCCCCTCCCGAACTCACATCGAGAGAGCCGTGCCCTATAGGGACACCAAGGTCACTTGCTCATCACAGAGCCGCCCACCCACTGGGCCTGCCATATAGGGTGCCTCGCCACCGAACTATGGATAGCTTCGTGATTCCAAGAATCACATGGTTCGCCCTCCCACTAGGCCCGCCTATTGGAACCCTAACATCCCACATAGACAGCGTATGATATGGCATGGATGCAAATGCCAATCAATGCATTTCTCACACTGTGCATCCTAAAATGCCACTCTATAATCAACAAGACACCACCAACACTTAGTGGAATTCAATATCCTCATCATTCTCAACCATTATCAATTATTATTGGATTTCATTCATATTAATAGTTAGTGGCAATCATTATTCATCAAATTACATGTGTCGCGGCCGGGATCACGGCGGCGCGGCCGACCCTCAAAACGATTTTAAAAATAAACAGGGAGTCGCCACCAATATTTTTTAGGATAAAATACCGGGAAAACCTTTGTTAAAGCACTGGTTATAAAAATGAAATTCCATGTTCGGGAGTTTGATTACAGGTGAGGAAGGTATTAGCACCTCACAACTGTCCGTTATAAAAACGGTTACCTCAATTTGATAGCGTGCATTATAATTAACCCATTAATTATTTTAACTTTTTCATGAAAAGAGAATATACGAGGTGACAAAATATACAAAAATAAACAAAAAGAAATTAAACACAGAATATTTACATGAGATTAACAGGACGTCTCGTCCAAATTAATCTCGCTCCATCATTTTTAATAAATATAATAAAGATTACAATAATAATAATAACGACAATAATAATAATTACAATTTTTATGGTAGTCCGAATAGAAAGTGTGAAACATTCATTTCTATTAATATTTATTAATTAACAGAAATTAATTAATAACATAGTCCTCAAACAGTAATTAATTTAACAGAAAATGAAATAAATACGAGTATTAAAAATGAGAGTGAGACCGATGTGGTGAGAAAGGAGCTGGACGGTGTGCAAAAGAGAAGGACGGCTGAAGGAGTTTGTTGGTGAGGTCGGATGGGTGTTTGAGGGGAAGGACGGAGGTATGTGTGTGGTTTGGTTTTGAAGGAGAAAAGGAAGGGAAAAGTGAGCGTGGAGTGAGGGGGAAATGGGATAGTGAAAGGGGGGCTGTGAGGTGTAGAGAGGGAGGAAACAGTGGTGAAGGGTAAGGGTGGAGGACGGAGTGAGGCAAGGGAGAGAGGGACGGTGTAGAGGGGCTGTGAGGAAGGCGGAGTGAGGAGAGAGGACGTGAGGAAGGTTTGGGGCGGTGTGGAGCAGGACAGTGTGGGGAGTGAGGAGAGAGAACGGTGTTGGGAGAGGGCTGTGAGGCGGTGTTGAGGGGCTGTGAGGAAGGCGGAGTGAGGAGAGAGGACGTGAGGAAGGTTTGGGGTGGTGTAGAGCAGGATAGTGTGGGGAGTGAGAGAGGACGATGTTTGGAGGGTGAGGACTGTGAGGCGGTGTTGAGGGGCTGTGAGGCGGTGTTGAGCAGGATAGTGTGGGGAGTGACAGAGGACGGTGTTTGGAGGGTGAGGACTGTGAGGCGGTGTTGAGGGGCTGTGAGGACGGTGTTGGGTGAGGTGAGTAGGGACGGTATTAAGAGGGACGGTGTTTTAGATGAAGGGGGCTGTATGGGAAAGGAGAAGGATGGTTGAAAAGTGAGGAAAAAAAAATTTGTTTTGAATTCTCTCCAATTAATGCTTCTAGGATCCCTTTTTCTTCCTTCGTTTACAGTATTTATAGAACATTTGAGGAGCATGATGATTGCCTGAACAGACCCGTGACAGCCTGGCTGCCAATTGGTGAGGATTTTTTAATATTTCCACATTGTCTTGTTGCCAGCCGCCCCTTGAAATTGTCAAACAACTTGGATGGTGTGTTGGGAACAGCCTGGATCTTTGACAATTAAGGAGAATGGAGGCTGGTGGCAATTCTTTATCATTTTCCTCCTTGTCTGGTTGCCAACTGAAGAACTAAGGTTTTGATATCAACAACATATATGCAAGACATGATTAACAACATGGACGCAAGACTTGAAGATTTAGTATACCATGTCAAGCATAAAAAGAGTCATGAAATCAATGAAATATTGTCATCATCAAAAAGGGGGAGAATGAAGACCATGAAGGATTTTGATAATGACAAGGCCAATGCCAGAGATCAAGAATAAAGATCCAAGACCAAGGCATAATTAAAGTAAGACTCTATAAAAAGAAAGTACGGCCATTAATATAAAAAGGTTTTAAAATAAGAATACATTCTGATGGAATGTAATTGATTACCTCATTAGTGTAATCAATTACCTCAGCAATGTAATCGATTACCATGTTTAAGTAATCGATTACAATATGAACGTTATGTTTTAAAACTGATTTTAAAAGGCTGTAATCGATTACCTATTTTATGTAATCGATTACAACGTGATCAGAAAGCAAAAAATCATGTTGAAACATTATAACTTTTCACAAAATATTATTTTATCCAAGAGGTACCTTTCTAATTATTTTAATCAATAATTTCACACCTCTTGAAGGCATTTCCTCTCCTATAAATAGGAAGGCATTTCATTTGCAAAAGACACACCAAGATATACCAAATACTTCCAATCTTTTCTTATGAGCAATAATGGCCATATTCTCTTAATAGAGTTATTACTCTTTCTTGTTCCTCAATTTGTTTATCATACTCTTGAAGAGAGTTTTCTTCTATAGAGTTCTTTATCTCTAAAGTAAGATTGATACTCAGAGTGGTGTATCTCTGAGGGTGTTCTTCTTGGATGTGGTGTAGCATCCAAGGGTGATGTTCTTGGGTATGGTGTAGTATCCAAGGGTGATGTGCTTGGGTGTGGTGTAGCATCCAATGCATTTGTGATCGGGGTGTGAGTCCCCATTGTGGTGTAATCAAGGGAATTGATTATAGTGAATTTCCTCAAGGGTGTCTTGAGAAGACTGGACGTAGGCAGTGGTTGGCCGAACCAGTATAAATCTCTGTTTGCATTTCTCTAACCCTTAAACTCTTTATGTTTTAAGCATTATTATTCAAATCACATATCATTGCATATTGAGTTTTTAGAGGAGAAACTTATTAGTGAAAAAAGTTCCTAACTACTCAATTCACCCCCCCTTCTTGAGTTTCCTAGAGGCCACCTAGATTTACAAGTGGTATCAAAGCTCGTATCTTGGAAAAGGTTTAACAACCTCAAGAAGATCCATGGCCTCTTTCAATCCTATCTTTCCTGAGGGAAACTCCATACATAGACCTCCTGTATTTAATGGAGTAGGATATCAATATTGGAAAACCCGTATGCAAATATTCATAGAAGCTATTGATATAGACATATGGGACTCCATTGAAAATGGTCCATTCATACCAACAAAAGTAGTTGGAGAAGTGACCATGATTAAACCAAGAAGTGAATGGACTGGTGCGGATAAAAGAAAAGTCCAATATAACCTCAAGGCCAAAAATATAATAACCTCAGCCTTAGGAATGGACGAATACTTTAGAATATCTAATTGCAAGACAGCAAAAGAGATGTGGGATACCTTAGAAGTAACTCACGAAGGAACAAGCGAAGTTAAGAGATCAAGAATAAATACCCTAACTAGGGAATATGAATTATTTAGAATGAACAACAATGAAAGCATACAAGACATGCAAAAGAGATTCACTCATATAATCAATCATCTTGCATGCTTAGGAAAAACCTTTTCAAATGAAGATTTGATTGATAAAGTATTAAGATGCTTGAACAGGGAATGGCAACCAAAAGTAACTGCTATATCAGAATCAAAAGATTTGTCAAGCATGTCCCTTGTAACACTCTTTGGAAAATTACAAGAGCATGAACTCGAGCTTGAAAGATTGAATCAACATGAGGAAAGCAACAAAAAGAAGAAAAGTATTGCTCTAAAAGCATCATCATCAACCATTAAAGAAAGTAATGAAGAAGATGATGAAGAAGATGATGAAGAAGGTATAAATGATTATAATGACCTTAAATTATTTGTTAAACAATTTAACAGGTTTCTAAAGAAAGGGGAAGGGCAAAGGAAGCCAAACTTCAAGAATTTCTTCAAAAATGATGAATCTAACCAAGGTCCAAAATGCTTTGAATGCGGAAAATATGGACATATGAAAATGGAGTGTCCGAAACTAAATAAGAAGTCTGACAAGCAAGAGAAAAAGCATCCCAAAAATAAAAGAATAGCTTATATTACCTGGGATGAAAATGGTTTAAGCTCGTCCAAGGAATCAGACCATGAAGACGCAAATCTGTGCCTAATGACTAACACCGAAGAGGTAAATGACTCAAATCCTACATTTGATGAATTGCAAGAAGCTTTTGAAGATCTTCATAATGAATATCAAAAACCAGCTAAGAAATTCTTAAATATGAAAAATTCTACCCTAATCTTGGAAGAAAGTCTATCAAAGGCCAATCATGAACTAGGACAAGTTAAAGAAGAAAAGGAAGACTTAAAAACTAAGCTTAAAAATGAAACTATCATTAAACATACATGTTCAACATGTCAAAAGCATATTCAAGAGATTGATGATTTGAAAAATGCATTAGTTAAATTTACTATAGGAAGAGATAACCTAGATATTCTTCTTGGAAAACAAAAATGTCATTTAAAAGCAGAACTAGGATCTGATCCTTCCAAAAAGCAAAAGTTGCAGAAAAATCTCTTTATTTCACAAAAGACCTCAACTAGCCCATTTGTTAAATTCTCTCACTATATGAGAAAAGGTCACAGTGCATCAACATGTCATATAAGGAACAAAGGCTATACTAAGACAAAAATGATTTGGGTTCCTAAGAATATAGTATCCACGTCTAACCCACAAGAACCCAAGAAAATTTGGGTACCAAGATCAAATATTTATAATAGTGCAAGAATTATCATTGATGGGAGGCACTTAAGGATTAACTCTTACCCACAAGAAAAGTCAACACATTTCTTGAAGCATCTATCAATCAACAAGTAACAAAGAGCAATATCAAAATAACGAGTGACATCAAACAACAAGGTGCATCCCTCTCTGCTAAAACTTTATGCTCTTATATTCTTTTTGCCATTGACAAAGGGGGAGTAATATATAAGAAGCAAAATAAGAGAAAAATCAATCAAACCTGGTTAATATATGAGAAGCAAAATAAGAGAAAAATCAATCAAACCTTGTCAACTAAACCAAAATTAAGGGGGAGAAAATCTTGTATCTTGCATGCTGTTTATTTTTCTTCTCAGGAATTGTTGTCAATATCAAAAAGGGGGAGAATGAAGAACTAAGGTTTTGATATCAACAACATATATGCAAGACATGATTAACAACATGGATGCAAGACTTGAAGATTTAGTATACCATGTCAAGCATAAAAAGAGTCATGAAATCAATGAAATATTGTCATCATCAAAAAGGGGGAGAATGAAGACCATGAAGGATTTTGATAATGACAAGGCCAATGCCAGAGATCAAGAATGAAGATCCAAGACCAAGGCATAATTAAAGTAAGACTCTATAAAAAGAAAGTACGGCCATTAATATAAAAAGGTTTTAAAATAAGAATACATTCTGATGGAATGTAATTGATTACCTCATTAGTGTAATCAATTACATCGTGTAATTGATTACCTCATTAGTGTAATCAATTACCTCAGCAATGTAATCGATTACCATGTTTAAGTAATCGATTACAATATGAACGTTATGTTTTAAAACTGATTTTAAAAGGCTGTAATCGATTACCTATTTTATGTAATCGATTACAACGTGATCAGAAAGCAAAAAATCATGTTGAAACATTATAACTTTTCACAAAATATTATTTTATCCAAGAGGTACCTTTCTAATTATTTTAATCAATAATTTCACACCTCTTGAAGGCATTTCCTCTCCTATAAATAGGAAGGCATTTCATTTGCAAAAGACACACCAAGATATACCAAATACTTCCAATCTTTTCTTATGAGCAATAATGGCCATATTCTCTTAATAGAGTTATTACTCTTTCTTGTTCCTCAATTTGTTTATCATACTCTTGAAGAGAGTTTTCTTCTATAGAGTTCTTTATCTCTAAAGTAAGATTGATAATCAGAGTGGTGTATCTCTGAGGGTGTTCTTCTTGGATGTGGTGTAGCATCCAAGGGTGATGTTCTTGGGTATGGTGTAGTATCCAAGGGTGATGTGCTTGGGTGTGGTGTAGCATCCAATGCATTTGTGATCGGGGTGTGAGTCCCCATTGTGGTGTAATCAAGGGAATTGATTATAGTGAATTTCCTCAAGGGTGTCTTGAGAAGACTGGACGTAGGCAGTGGTTGGCCGAACCAGTATAAATCTCTGTTTGCATTTCTCTAACCCTTAAACTCTTTATGTTTTAAGCATTATTATTCAAATCACATATCATTGCATATTGAGTTTTTAGAGGAGAAACTTATTAGTGAAAAAAGTTCCTAACTACTCAATTCACCCCCCCTTCTTGAGTTTCCTAGAGGCCACCTAGATTAACACCAACCACCTCCCATAATTCAAGGATCCACTTGGATAGTGGAAATCCAAGTCAGCATGGTGAAAATCTGAGAGAAAATGATAGAAATCCGAGTGAGAATGGTAGAATTCCGAGTGAAAATGACTCGGATCAGCCTCTCAGTCAGTATTCATCCATATTGGGAGTTAATTCCGAGTGGAATGAAGTATTTCCCATAGAAAGCCGAGTGAAAATACTCCTTCCCGAGTGAGAATTCTTCTGGGAGGAGTCCTTGTATGAAGGCCGAGTAGAGGTTTTGCTCGGTGTGAGGCTGCTGTGAAACATTCAATCGGAACCGAGTAACAAGTGACTTGGAACCGACTGAAATGGTTGGATAATGACTCAGAATTGGGTGGAGATGACTCGGAATTGAGTGAGAAGTCACTCGGGAATTGGTGAAAATGACTCGGAATCTGGGTGAGAATTGACTCAGAAACGAGTGAAGGATGACTCGAAATCTGGGTGAGAATGGTGAATCAGATTTAGGTGAAAATGAGCTCGGGTTTGATGAAAATAAGCTCAGTGATGTTTAAATGTGGCTCGGTGATGGTTTAAAGAGTGACTCGGGAATGGGTGGAATGGAGGGTGATAGTAAAAGAATGGCTCGGAGCCGACTGAAAATGGAAGGGAATAACTCGGTGCAGACTGGAAATACTTCACTCGGTAGACCCCTTCTTCCCTCGGTTCTGAGTGGATTTTGAGTCATTCAGTAGACTCTTTCTTTGATTGGCTTTTCACTCGGAATTTGGTACTCAGCTCCCACTGACTTCTCACTCAGAATTTCTTTTACTCGTCAACCATTCCTTCCTTTCTAATCAGAAATGGCTATCATTCTGAGTCAGCTTTATTTTACTCAGTTTTAATCACCAATCATTAATCACCAATTGGAGGCTCTTTACTCTGCAAGCATCCACTCGGTTTTTGTGAGGGCATCAGTCTTCTCTCAGAATCGTTCCATATGTGCATCAATCCACTCGGATATCTGGGAGTTGTCCTTATTTTTACTCGGTTACCGAGAGGTCAGAACCATTCTTTCTTTGACTTCACATTGACAGTCGTGAAGTTAGTTTCACTCGGAAGCTCATCACTCGGATTTTCTTTAAAAATGACAGAACCTCACTTCTTGGAGGATTTACCCGGAAATGACTTTGGGAGTCAGTTTCATCTTCCAATCAGAATGGAAATTGGACATTTGCACTCGGAAGTGGTCTTATTCCTCACTCAGAATTTAGAACTTGGACAACCACTCGGAAATGCCTGATTATTTTCCACTCAGAAATTAGAATTTGAATACTTTTCACTCGGATTTCATCATTCGAAGGAAAGGAATATGCATCAGGTATCAATCTCGCTCGGGCGTGACATGTCTCGCTTGAGCAAACCATCACCCGCTTGAGTGAAAACAGGCCAGGGACCATGTCTCACTCGGAAATGATCATTTCGAGTCCCTTCACTCGAAAATGATCATTTCCGAGTCTTTTTTTTTTTACTTATACTTTTTTCTTTCTTCTTTTCTTTTTTACTTGTATTTTTTTTTACTTGTGGTCGACCGGACTGAAATAGGTGTTCACAGATGCCTCTCTTTACTTCTTTTCCATGAGAAGAGCATGAAGTTTCTTCTTGCTTTTTGAAATGGAAAGGGAGTAAAGACGTGAACACCATTGTCAAAGTATCAGATGAGGGGAAAACCTAGGAACTGACAGGAAAAGTAAAAGGTGAGGGTGTTGCCTCTCGGTTGACTGGGAAAGTAAAAGGTGAGGCTGTTGCCTACAGGAAGGTAAAAGGGTTACCATTTGATCGGCGACAGGAAGGAAAAAGGGCGAGGGTGTTGCCTCTCAGTTGACAAGAAAAGTAAAAGGTGAGGGTGTTGCCTCTCGGTCGACAGGAAAAATAAAAAGGCGAGGGTGTTACCTCTCGGTTGACAGGAAAGGTAAAAGGTGAGGGTGTTGCCTCTCGGTTGACAGGAAAGGTAAAAGGTGAGGGTGTTGCCTCTCGATTGACTGGAAAAGTCCTGGGGTGATGCCCCAGTTTTTTTTGGGTAAAGTGATCTGGGGGTTAACAAGACGTCCCGTCCAAATTAACCAGGATCTGAAGCTTTAGGGTGATCCCCAATTTTGAAAAAATGATTTGGGGGGTTAACAGGACGTCCCGTCCAAATTAACCAGGATCTGAAGTTTTGGGGTAATGCCCCAATTTTGAAAAAATGATTTGGGGGGTTAACAGGACGTCCCGTCCAAATTAACCAGGATCTGAAGTTTTGGGGTAATGCCCCAGTTTTAAAAAATGATTTGGGGGTTAACAGGACGTCTCGTCCAAATTAACTAGGATCTGAAGTTTTGGGGTAATGCCCTAGTTTTGGGAGAATCTTGAGGAACTGCCCCTTGACTGAAACCTGGGGAGATGCCCCAGTTTGAATTGTTTGGGAAGTGTAGCTCCACTGGGGAAGGATTTGGTTAGCATTCGTCTAGTAACCTTCATGGTTCCACTGGGGAAGTATTGGGTGATTTGGGATATTGTCCTTTGATCGGAAGAGTGATCCGGGGGATATTGGGAAACTGCCCTTTTAAGGAAAGAGAATGAAATCTGGGGAAATGCCCCAGTTTGATATGACTGGAAGTCGTTTGGGGAATTGCCCCTTGAATGAACTCTGGGGAGATGCCCCAGTTTGACATAACTGAAGGTTGTTGGGGACTGCCTCTTGAAAGAAATCTAGGGAAATGCCCCAGTTTGAGCCTTTTGGAAATTCGGGGTACTGTCCTTTGACTGGAAGAGTGATCTAGGGAGATGCCCTAGTTTGAGCATTTTTAGTGAGAGGAGTATAATGGGTGCTAGTTCGGTAATGGTGAGCTCACTGGGGAAAGATAAGTCCTCTGATCAAAAAATATCCTGGTTGAGGGAACTGATCCCATTTTCGTGGGACTCCTCAGGAGAGATCTTCAGTCTATAGGTCTTGCTGAGAGAAAACTTCGGTAAATACCCGCTTTTGGATGATGGGTTTGGCGTCCCTTTGACAAAAAAGTGAGTTAGTATAAAAAGACTTACAGGTAAATCTTCCCTGGCGACTAACTTTTCGAGATAACTCATGGATGAAATAGAAACATCTCCAACTTTTGGCGAGTGTATTTAGCAGAGATAGCTATGCTTATACCAAGCGAATTCTGGCGCTAGGATGCATTTCGTTCCCCATAACTGTACGCTCTGTCGTTTCCAATTTCAAAATTTCTTTTAGGCAAAAACTTGTTTATTCATAAAATATAGTTATGAACACATGTTAGAAGAAGGGAGACTTTTATTTATAAACATCAGGTGTGTACAATAGAGATGAAAATAATATTAAGCACAAAGATGTGATAAGATATAGAAAATGGAAGGCAAGTGGAAAAGGGGAGGTTCATATATCCTCTAGTGATCTTCCGCAAGCAATGAGAAACTTGATCCTTTATCACAACTTTGTGTTCGTCCTCTGATTTTGCTTCTGAGGATGTAATTTG
The DNA here is from genome assembly GCA_037962975.1 of Clitoria ternatea. Lineage (NCBI taxonomy): Eukaryota > Viridiplantae > Streptophyta > Magnoliopsida > Fabales > Fabaceae > Clitoria > Clitoria ternatea. Next base: position 189,806,959 of record CM075669.1, read on the forward strand.
ACAACGACCCTAATACCCGTTTTGACCTCCTTTGTCTTTGGCTTGAAGGGTTTATGTTGTGGAGTCGAGTTTGTGGAACCGCCTTTTCAGGTTTTCGACTCATCTTGCTGCTCTAACTTTTGCCTAGGTCGCCTTTTCAGGTTTTCAACCTAGCGAGCGCCCTTTTTTTTTTATTTATGCAAAGTATTTCTTCACTGCATCAGCATTTATAGGCATTGGCAGGTCATCTCCATCCATGTTGGTGAGTATGAGGGCTCCTCCAGAGAAAGCCTTCTTTATAACATAAGGTCCTTCGTAATTAGGTGTCCATTTCCCTTGGACGTCCTTTTGAATTGGCAAAATCTTCTTGAGGACCAAATCACCTTCTTGGAACTGTCGGGGGCGCACTTTCTTTTCGTATGCCCGCTTCATGCGTCTTTGATACAATTGTCCCTGGCAAAGGGCGGTTAACCTTTTCTCGTCAATCAGATTCAATTGGTCATATTTGGTTTGGACCCATTCAGCTTCCTCCAGTTTGGCTTCCATGATCACCCTAAATCTGGCATTTATGACACTTCCATACGTAAGCAAAACAATCTGCTTCCATAGTCATCCAATAATACCCAGCTCTCAGGATTTTTCTTGACATAGCATGTCTATTCGTATGAGTTCCAAAAGATCCTTCGTGGATATCTTTCATAATCTGATTTGCCTCGACAGTATCAACACACCGGAGAAGAACGGAATCGTAGTTCCTCTTGTATAGCACGTTACCACTCAATAGGTATCCCATGGCTAGTCTTCTCAAAGTTCGTTTGTCATTATCCGTGATACCTTCAGGGTATTCTTGGCATTGGAGGTATCTTTTGATGTCATGATACCAAGGCTTGCCATCCGGTTCTTCTTCTATGGCCTGGCAATGGGCAGGTTCTTGCTGCTTCTTTATCTCAATGAGAGGCACTTCGTAATCATTGCTGACTTCGAACATAGCGGCTAAGGTAGCTAAAGCATCTGCCATTTGGTTGTCTTCCCGTGGAACATGATGGAAGGTAATTTCATTGAATCTTTTGATCATCTCCTTGATGTGAGCATGATAGGGAACTAGTTTGCTGTCTCTAGTTTCCCACTCATCTTTTAGTTGATGGATAACCAAAGCAGAATCTCCATAAACTTCCAGAACCTTTATTCCCACGTTTAGAGCTGCTTGTATTCCTAGAGAACATGCTTCATATTCCGCAATATTATTGGTGCAGTCAAAACATAGCCGAGCATAAATAGGGATGAATTCCTTATCAGGTGAGATTAGGATAGCCCCAATTCCATGTCCTAGTGCATTGGACGCTCCATCGAATCTCATGATCCATCTGGTTTCCAGACCATCTTCTTCTTTGGAAAGAGCCAAGATATCCTCTTCTGGGAAATCATGCCGCATTGGTTGGTAAGCTTCAATTGGTTGGTGTGCCAAGTAATCTGCCAGTGCACTCCCTTTAATTGCCTTTTGGGTGATATATGTTATGTCATATTCCGTCAGTAACACTTGCCAACGGGAAACCCTTCCAGTCAAAGCAGGTTTTTCAAAGATATACTTGATGGGATCCATCTTAGACACCAGCCAAGTAGTATGATTAAGCATGTATTGCCGTAAGCGACGGGCAGCCCAGGCCAATGCACAACATGTTCTTTCAAGAGATGAATACCTTATCTCACATTCGGTAAATCTCTTGCTCAAGTAGTAGATGGCACATTCCTTCCTCCCAGTCTCATCACGTTGACCTAATACACATCCCATGGATTCATTCAGCATGGTCAGGTATAGAATTAGTGGTCTCCCATGAACAGGTGGCACTAAGACTAGTGGCTCCAGTAAATACTGCTTTATCTTTTCAAATGCAATCTGGCAATCTTCATTCCACTGCCCAGGCTGGTTCTTGCGAAGCAATTTGAAAATCGGCTCATAGGTCGCTGTCATTTGGGAAATGAATCGGGCGATGTAATTTAATCTTCCTAAGAATCCTCGGACTTCTTTTTCAGTACGAGGAGGAGGCATTTCCAGAATTGCCTTGACTTTGTCAGGATCAACTTCTATCCCTCTCTCATTCACAATGAATCCTAACAATTTGCCGGATCTTGCGCCAAAAGTGCATTTGGCGGGATTCAATCTAAGCTTGAATTTCCTCAACCTTTCGAAAAGTTTTCCCAGGTCAGCAATATGCTCCTCCTCAGACCTGGACTTGGCAATTATGTCATCCACATAGACTTCTATTTCCTTGTGCATCATGTTGTGGAAGAGGGTCACCATTGCCCTTTGATAAGTGGCTCCTGCATTCTTCAATCCGAAGGACATTACATTGTAACAAAAGGTGCCCCACAGAGTGATGAACGTGGTCTTTTCCATATCTTTTGGTGCCATCTTGATCTGGTTATATCCCGAAAATCCATCCATAAATGAGAAGATGGAATGCTGAGCTGTGTTATCAACCAATACGTCAATCTGAGGTAAAGGAAAATCATCCTTAGGACTCGCCCGATTCAAGTCTCGGTAGTCCACACACATTCTTACCCTCCCATCTTTCTTTGGAACGGGAACTATGTTGGCTACCCATTGTGGATACTTAGCTACGGCTAAGAAACCAACATCGAATTGTTTTTTGACTTCTTCTTTGATCTTAAGAAGCATTTCTGGTTTCATTCGTCGCAACTTTTGCTTGATCGGCAGACATTCCGGCTTTAAAGGCAACTTATGTTCCACAATGTTATTATCCAGACCCGGCATATCTTGATACGACCATGCAAAAATGTCTCGAAATTCCTGAAGCAGTTTAATCAATTCACTCTGCCGTTGTTTACTCAAGAGGGTGCCTATCTTGACTTCTTTATTCTCCCCTTCATCCCCCAGGTTAATGGTCTCAATCTTTTCCTGATGAGGTTGAATTTCCTTATCTTCCTGTTCCATTAACTTTGTCAATTCGGGTGAAGGTTCAAAGTCTTCCTCACTATCCTCATAGGCGTAATCATTTGGATTATCAGAGTCATGAAATAGAACCGAGTTCTCATTACTCTTAGAAGAATCGCTTTCAGATCTGCATTTGGTGTTATATTATAATGAATGAAAACAAAGAACGGTAAACAAATGGAAGGTTTAAAAGAAAAAGATTGAATAAAGATGAGGTATGAAATTGGACTGCATTCATTTAATTTAATAAACAAGCAAGTTTTTGCCTTTATTATAAAATAAATCCCAAAGCCTTAGGCATAGCAAAGGGATCGACAAGTTTTGAAAACAACAATTACTTTGACTGAGGATTGATAGTTATGGGGAACTCCATGGTTTCCCAGTTGTCCAGTTCTTGACCAGGTGAACAAGCATGCACCAATTCCACATCATAGCTGGGCCCGTCTCCAATCATAGTCACCTGACCTGGATATATAATCCCGACGCTCCTGAAGCTTTGAAAGAGGTCACAGATAGGGATTCTAGCAGTGTTGAACACTTGACCGGTAAGGCGAGCCATCCTTCTCTCCCTTCTTTCTTCTCCTACCCTTTTTCTATCAGCTACTGTAGGCTTGTATCCCAGACCGTATCTGTCCTTGTTTTTTGGAAGGCATATAGGTTGGGTTCTTCCTTCCAATTTTCGACCTAACCCTTTTCCCAGCTTATATCCTCCTCTTAACATTGTCTTTGCAACCATCATTGGCACGTTAGGGAAGGATGTCTTTGTAATGCTTGTTGCATTGGCCACCTCTAAAGCTTGAAACGAGGTTTCGAGGGCTTCCTCAGTCGCTTCAATGTATGGGGTGTTGGCGGGTTTGCTGACCAACAAGTCCTCTTCTCCAGAGACAATCACTAACTTGTTGTTGATGACGAATTTCAATTTCTGGTGCAGAGTGGAGGGAACTACCCCATCCGAATGGATCCATGGCCGTCCCAGCAAACAACTGTAAACGAGCGTAATATCCATGACTTGAAAAAAGATTTGAAAGGTACAAGGCCCAACTTGTATAGGCAGTTCAATTTCTCCCATAACCTCCCGGCGAGTTCCGTCAAAAGCCCAGACTACCATGGAACTGGGTCTCATATGGGTCCCGTCAAAAGGCAACTGTGCCAATGTAGATTTTGGCATTACATTCAAGGATGACCCATTGTCAACCAGCACCTTCGCCATGATATGATCTTGGCATTTTACGGAGATATGAAGGGCTTTATTGTGCCCTCTTCCTTCTACCGGCGTCTCATTATCCGTAAAAGTTAGGTAGTTATTGGCCACAATGTGTCCTACTATGCCTTCAAACTTATCTACTGGCAAATCATGTTTCACATGTGCCTCACTCAAAACCTTCATTAGAGTGTTCCGGTGTGGTTCGGAGCTCATTAGCAAGGACAACAAAGAAATTTTTGCCGGGGTGTGGTTCAGTTGGTCCAACACCTGGTAGTCACTATGGCGAATGAATCTTAGAAATTCTTAGGCCTCCTCTTCAGTTACAGCCTTCTTTGCCTCACGTGAGGATTCTCCTTTCCCAGGTCTAACATCCCCTGTAGCTTTGTCAAGTTTTGGTTCTGGGGGAGCATATACTCTTCCACTTCGGGTGACACCCCCAATTCCAGCAATATTCGTGATAGGGGATGATGGTGTAGGTTCAACTACCTCAGAACTAGTAACAACCACTTCAGTGCCATACTTCCACGGCACAGCTCGTGAATCCTTATAAGGGAACGGGGTTGGGGCATTCACCGTGATAATAGCCTTAGCAGGAGTCGAAGCCACTGGTGCATTTTTGTTGTAAAATATGACTAGAGGCTTTGGGGCTCGAACTCGGCTTTGATCTTGTATCATATTTATTCTGCCTTCATGCTGCCGGCAAACTTCTATGACATGACTGTCCATAAGTCCCTGAAGGGTTTTTTGGAAGTCCCTTCGCTTGGCGGACTGGAGATCATTGCACTCTTTATCCCATGATCCTTCTATCAAACCCATCTTAAGCATATGGGAATGAATCGTTTCCATTGGCGTTTGGATGTCCTGAACCTTGGAAATACATTCCTCATCTCTTTCCACAGCGTTAACACCTGATCTCCCATGGTTAGGCAGGGGATTGGTAGTCACATTCGGGCTTCCTTCCTTGAAGCTTATCCAATCAGCTCTGATTAAATCTCTTACCTTAAACTTCAGTGCCAGGCAATTCTCGGTGGAATGTCCCGGTGCACCGGCATGGTAATCACACCGCGCATTTGGGTCATACCCTCTGGGATAAGGTGGTTGAAGCGGTTTTAGAGGGCAAGGTGCCACCAATGTGTTTTCAATAAGATGGGGGAGAAGCTCGGTGTAGGTCATGGGAATTGGATCAAATTGCACTTGAGTGCGGTCATTATTTTGTCTCCTCAGGTTTGGATTCGGTGGGTTCATTTGTGGTTGTTGATACGGTGCTTGTGGTGGTGTAGGTGGTCGCATAACTGGTGGTCGGAAATGTGGTGGGTTCGGATTTGGAATTGCAGCCACATATGGGTGTGGCGCATTGTGGTAAGTTGACGGAAAGGTGACGGGAGTAGGTGGTCTGAGCTGGTTCCTTCTTTGGTTGTGAGAGACCAGGTTAGTCTCTCCCTCTCTTCTTTTACCTTCTCCAAGCAAAGGTTTTCTTGCTGTTCCAACCCCAGGTGGGCCACGAGTAATTTTCCCAGTCCTCAGGCCATTCTCTATTCTTTCTCTGATAGTGACGATGTCGGAGAAATTGGAGGAAATGCTTCCAATCATCTTATCGTAGAAGGGTGACTGGAGCGTATCAATAAATGTAGAAATTACCTCCTTCTCTGATAGAGGTGGGTCAACCTACGCTGCTACTTCTCGCCACCGTTGGGCATACTCTTTAAACGTCTCGCTATCCTTTTTAGTCATATTTTACAATTGTACTCTATCTGGCGCCATATCCAGATTATACTTGTACTGTTGCATGAAAGCATCTGCTAGATCTTCCCAACAGCGTATATGAGATCGTTCAAGGTGATTGTACCAGGTCAGAGGTGCTCCCGCGAAGCTATCCTGGAAACGATGAATAAGCAGAGGGTCATTGGAAGCGTGAAAGGCCATCTTCCGACAGTACATGGTAAGATGGTTCTTCGGACATGTTAGCCCCCGATATTTGTCAAATTCTGGCATTTTGAATTTGGGAGGAATGACAACATCAGGAATCAGACAGAGTTGTGCAGCACTGCCCATTCCAAACCTGTTCGTTCTTTCCATTTCTCTGAATCGCCTTTCCAAAACCTCTAATCTTCCCTCCTGGGTAGCAGCAGCAGCATTTGGTTCTGTAGCGACATGATGACTAGTATCCTTAACTGGTTGGTCGACATATGCCAGGTTTGCATTAGGCATTGAGATATGGGGTCTAGCTGTTGCTTGAGCAGCTTGTGGTTGCGCGGCTTGTGTATGGATTGGAATCGTTTGGGGATCCCGGACGGGTGGGACATTTTGTTGAGCCGTGTGAAGGATTGCTTCCTGATAATCAGGCTCTTCTTGAAGTGGCGGGAAATAGCCAGGTGGCAATCCATATGGGGGAAAGGGTATGGCATTACCTTCCTCATCTATATAGATGGTTTGCTGGGTGTTAGCAGGGTTTGATTTCCTAACGTGAATAGTTAGAGGAGGCGGAACAGGGTTTGAACTTGGCTCTCCAGTAGGACCCTGAGTGTGTTGGGGAGCGGATGGTCGTTGTCTGGTATTTTCAGCACCTGCTAAAGAATCCCCTTCTGTGACTCTCCTTTCAAGAAGCTTGGCCATCTCAGCCATCTGTTCTTTCAACTGATTGACTTCAGCTCTCAAGCTCTCATTTTCTTGTTCTATTTCAGCCATGAGTCTTGTATTAAGCCTAGTCGCGTAAGGATGTCTACCCGTTATGTCTGGAAACCACAATATTTTGTTAGGAAAATAAAAGTAAACAGATAAAGGAAAAGAAAAACAAATGATGTTACGCAGGATGCGATTCTGAATTTAGCCCATATTCTCCGACCGTTCCTCAGAATGTCCCGTTCAAAAGTACTAGGTAAAGTAGTAAAGTGGAAATTAACATGAAACAATTGTGAAAGCAGATTTATTCATCATTCCATTCTTCTGTAAAGGTACAATATTGCTCGAAAGATTTGATTACAACATTTTAACCATCCCTGGCCCGAGCGATCATGTCCCTCATTTTACAAAGTCTTTCCTGGCAATAATTCAGAAATGATGATATCTCTTTTGGGGTGGATAAAGGATTGACGATGCCTTCGGCCTGTTTCAACATTGAGGGAAAATCCTCCAAGATTCCATTAGCTATGTATGCCAACTTGGCGAAACGGTCCATCCATAAATGAACAACCTCATCCCGTTGAGCTAACTCAGTCCCAAGAGCTCATGTGGCATTTTGGCAGCGTTGCTCAGCATCACTGGCTTTTTTTGTTCATCATGTATTTCTTGTTCATAAGCCCTCATTGTTTCATCAAGCTGTTGCTCCAATTTGTGGACCTGAGTCTGCAGCATTTCCTTTTTCACCAAGGTCTCTTTTTCTTTTTCTTTGGATAGTGTCAGCATGTTTTTCAGGACTTGTTTTTCGGCCAATATGGCGTCACTCTGTTGGCCTTTTGTTTTAAGCTGGGAATTAGCCGCACGAAGGCAATGGTCCTGTTTCACCCTGTAGTCTTCGTCAATCTTCCTCTTCTTTCTCATTTCATCCATAGCATGTTTCCCTTCGTAATTCTCCTTCCTCTGAAGGGAGCACTCTTGTTGACATTTCAAAAGGTCTTCTTCTAGCTTTTGATTCTTTGTTGTCAACTCTTCTATTTGCGCTTTCAGAGCTATGGTGACCTTGTCTTCCATGATGACTGGCGGAGGGAAATTATTCGCGAATTGATATGAAGGGCTTTTGAAGGGCAGTTTTACAATGGAGGCCCTGTTTAGGACCCATTCAAAATATTCGGCTCCTACAGCATGGTTTCGTGCCCCTAATTCTTTTCCCATTCTATGGATCTTCTTCCATGCATTGGCTATATCCCGAACAACGGATGTGTAATTCCCTTTTGCATAGTACAAAACAAAAGGAGTGAGTAGTTTTTCGTTCGGTGGCCCGAGTAGAGGATAAGCCACCTGACGCTTTGCAATAACAGGGTTGTAATTGATGCATCCCTGCGTGCCCATGAGAGGAACATTCGGGTAACCTCCGCAACTATAGATGATTGACTCAACCATTAACCATTGAGGATACCACCTAACTTTTTCAGCTGTAAGGCTTACGAGGTGATTAGCCTATTCACGCCCACTCTTCACGGCCAATTGACACAATTTCAAATTAGAAACCGGACACTCGATTTTACATGTTTGATGGAAGACATGAGATGTGAGCCATACATATAAAACGGGTAAACAACAAATGATCCTCTTTCCCCCTTATGTGTGGCAGAAATCCATGGTGCAATACACATTAGCCAAAATGGCTGTGACTGGATTCTCGAGCCGGTGCTTACGAGCCAGGAAAACAGCAATAGCGTCATAATCCACATAGTTGTCTAAATTAGGGAACAAGACAACCCCGTAAATAGTGAGGGCTAAAGTATCCATGAAAGCCTCCCATTCCTCTTTATCTGCCAGGATCTGCATGTGCTTTTTGAGAAATTCTCGGGTGAACCCGGGAACTTGATTTCTGTTCATTTGCATATTCCTCAATGCCTCGGGAGAGATTTTCAAAACACGGGCGATTGAAGCGGTTGTTGCGTGATAGTCAAGATGGCGATAGGGAATTTGCCCTTCCACTTGTATCCCCAATATCTGTTCAAATTCTTCTATTGACGGAGCTAATTGAAAATCTCTAAATGTGAAACAGCGGAGGGGTGGGTCATAAAATTGTGCCAAGGCTGTAATTGCTTCGGTTTGGACTTCCACCTCTAATAGTCTTAAGACCTTCCCATATTTCCTGGTAAGGGCCATCTTTTGAGTCATACTTAATCTTTTCCCCAGTGCTTGCAGACTAACTGTATCAACTTTCTTAGCTTTGAGATGTAATATTTTCTTCAACTCTGTCACATATGTACCATAATTGTCATGTTTCATGTTAATTTCCATACTTGCCCAGAGATACTGCTAATTTCTGAATCGTTTCCTGCGAATATTGAAACAAAGAAAAGGAATCAATTATTGTTATGTTTTGAAATTCATGTTTTCCCAAAGATGTGATGTAAAAAAATGTTTTTGTTTTTGTTTTTGTTTTTTTTTGGGAAACATTGATTTCCAAAACTCATGCGAGTCTAAGTTGCAGAAGCCATAGATTTTCTTAATCGTCATTGATGCCCCAGTTAAAGGGATCCAAAATTGTTCCTTTTGATTTTCTTGTTTTGACGAGCATGAAAATCTACAACTCAGGACTTGGAGGTACATGATCAAAAGAGAATTATCTATCCACTTGAAGTGTACTGGGTGTTTTGGAAATGAATCACTGTTTTTGAAATAGAGTACCCTCAATGGATAGATAATTCATTCATTTGGATTTAAAAGGGAGAGTGAAAATGACATAAGGTAAAATAAAGTCTGCCCTTTTGTGGCCTAGGTTGGGTTTTGTTGAAAGTCTTTTCTAGGACCTATGGCTTGTCTAAAAGTGATTCTCCATACCGGGTAGCTTATACTAGACATCTAGAAGGTCACCAGAGCCAAGATCCTACTCATGACAGGGACGTAAACAGTGGGGAATCCACTAAGTGTGTATATCATGAGAGGTCGAACTCTGGTTGAGGTTCTCACGAACACCGGATAGGAAGTACATCCCATACGATTCTGTTACCAACCCCTCCTAACTTAAGCTTCATTTGGGGCCCGGGTATAGGGCGCCACTCATAGGTGTGTGCAAGTAAATGTGAGTGTAGTGTGTGGAAGGGCATTCAATACCTTTTACCTTACCCCATTCTGCACAAAGAACAAACACAGAACAAATATACAAAGTTGTCTATCCTAGGGTTCAATAATCACATAGACATATAAATGATAAAATACAAACAAAACAGAAACTATATACAAACATTGACAAAAAATAAAATAAAGGAAGAAGTTAAATAATTAATATGCTAATTAAAATATGCGCTATCAAATTGACTGGCTTGACTCTCTAAATCCCCAGCGGAGTCGCCATCTGTCGCAACCGGGATCGCGGCGGCGCGGCCGACCCTCAAAACGATTTTAAAAATAAACAGGGAGTCGCCATCAATATTTTTTAGGATAAAATACCGGGAAAACCTTTGTTAAAGCACTGGTTATAAAAATGAAATTCCATGTTCGGGAGTCTGATTACAGGTGAGGAAGGTATTAGCACCTCACAACTGTCCGTTATAAAAACGGTTACCTCAATTTGATAGCGCGCATTATAATTAACCCATTAATTATTTTAACTTTTTCATGAAAAGAGAATATACGAGGTGACAAAATATACAAAAATAAACAAAAAGAAATTAAACACAGAATATTTACATGAGATTAACAGGATGTCTCGTCCAAATTAATCTCGCTCCACCATTTTTAATAAATATAATAAAGATTACAATAATAATAATAACGACAATAATTATAATTACAATTTTTATGCTAGTCCGAATAGAAAGTGTGAAACATTCATTTCTATTAATATTTATTAATTAACAGAAATTAATTAATAACATAGTCCTCAAACAGTAATTAATTTAACAGAAAATGAAATAAATACGAGTATTAAAAATGAGAGTGAGACCGATATGGTGAGAAAGGAGCTGGACGGTGTGCAAAAGAGAAGGACGGCTGAAGGAGTTTGTTGGTGAGGTCGGATGGGTGTTTGAGGGGAAGGATGGAGGTATGTGTGTGGTTTGGTTTTGAAGGAGAAAAGGAAGGGAAAAGTGAGCATGGAGTGAAGGGGAAATGGGATAGTGAAAGGGGGGCTGTGAGGTGTAGAGAGGGAGGAAACAGTGGTGAAGGGTAAGGGTGGAGGACGGAGTGAGGCAAGGGAGAGAGGGACGGTGTAGAGGGGCTGTGAGGAAGGCGGAGTGAGGAGAGAGGACGTGAGGAAGGTTTGGGGCGGTGTGGAGCAGGACAGTGTGGGGAGTGAGAGAGGACGGTGTTTGGAGGGTGAGGACTGTGAGGCGGTGTTGAGGGGCTGTGAGGCGGTGTTGAGCAGGATAGTGTGGGGAGTGAGAGAGGACGGTGTTTGGAGGGTGAGGACTGTGAGGCGGTGTTGAGGGGCTGTGAGGACGGTGTTGGGTGAGGTGAGTGGGGACGGTATTAAGAGGGACGGTGTTTTAGATGAAGGGGGTTGTATGGGAAAGGAGAAGGATGGTTGAAAAGTGAGGAAAAAAAAATTTATTTCTAATTCTCTCCAATGAATGCTTCCAGGATCCCTTTTCTTCCTTCGTTTGCAGTATTTATAGAACATTTGAGGAGCATGATGATTGCCTGAACAGACCCGTGACAGCCTGGCTGCCAATTGGTGAGGATTTTTTAATATTTCCACATTGTCTTGTTGCCAGCCGCCCCTTGAAATTGTCAAACAACTTGGATGGTGTGTTAGGAACAGCCTGGATCTTTGACAATTAAGGAGAATGGAGGCTGGTGGCAATTCTTTATCATTTTCCTCCTTGTCTGGTTGCCAACCACCTCCCGTAATTCAAGGATCCACTTGGATAGTGGAAATCCAAGTCAGCATGGTGAAAATCCAAGAGAAAATGATGGAAATCCGAGTGAGAATGGTAGAATTCCGAGTGAAAATGACTCGGATCAGCCTCTCAGTCAGTATTCATCCACATTGGGAGTTAATTCTGAGTGGAATGAAGCATTTCCCATAGAAAGCCGAGTGAAAATACTCCTTCCCGAGTGAGAATTCTTCTGGGAGGAGTCCTTCTATGAAGGCCGAGTAGAGGTTTTGCTCGGTGTGAGGCTGCTGTGAAACATTCAATCGGAACCGAGTAACAAGTAACTTGGAACCGACTGAAATGGTTGAATAATGACTCAGAATTGGGTGGAGATGACTCGGAATTGAGTGAGAAGTCACTCGGGAATTGGTGAAAATGACTCGGAATCTGGGTGAGAATGGTGAATCAGATTTGGGTGAAAATGAGCTCGGGTTTGATGAAAATGAGCTCAGTGATGTTTAAATGTGGCTCGGTGATGGTTTAAAGAGTGACTCGGGAATGGGTGGAATGGAGGGTGATAGTAAAAGAATGGCTCGGAGCCGACTGAAAATGGAAGGGAACGACTCGGTGCAGACTGGAAATACTTCACTCGGTAGACCCCTTCTTCCCTCGGTTCTGAGTGGATTTTGAGTCATTCAGTAGACTCTTTCTTTGATTGGCTTTTCACTCGGAATTTGGTACTCAGCTCCCACTGACTTCTCACTCAGAATTTCTTTCACTCGTCAACCATTCCTTCCTTTCTAATCAGAAATGGCTATCATTCTGAGTCGGCTTTATTTTACTCAGTTTCAATCACCAATCATTAATCACCAATTAGAGGCTCTTTACTCTGCAAGCATCCACTCGGTTTTTGTGAGGGCATCAGTCTTCTCTCAGAATTGTTCCATATGTGCATCAATCCACTCAGATATCTGGGAGTTGTCCTTATTTTTGCTCAGTTACCGAGAGGTCAGAACCATTCTTTCTTTGACTTCACATTGACAGTCGTGAAGTTAGTTTCACTTGAGCGAGGCACCCACTGGCTTAGGCGAGATTCGGCTAGAGGCCATTCACCCATTCCACGCACGTCTCGCTTGAGCGAGACTCACCAGTGCCAGCTACTCGCTTGAGCGAGTATCACCCAGCATCAGACCCCTCACACTCGCTCAAGCGTCTCACACTTGCTTGAGCAAAAAACGTTCAGTGTCAATTTCCTTTCTCGATCGCTCGCGGCCACGCTCGCTTGAGCGAGATTCCTCCAGTGTCTCACCTGGTCATTTCACACTCGTGTCGCTTGAGCGAGTAGTTCACTCGCCTGGGCGAGATTAGGCCAGAGACCATAATTCTGATACAGGGGATTCTCGCTTGAGCAAGAATCCATCTCGCTTAAGCGAGATTATCAGAACTTAGGCAGAAAACAAAAATTCTCAGAACTCATCTTATGAAATCTTATTCTAATTCAAATTAATCACATCCAACACTTTATAAACATCACATGAGGCACAAAAAACTTGCTCTAAGCATTCTTACTCAGAAATTCTCATCCCAACTTAGTAATCACACCTTAAACTCATATTTATCATCCTCATATATATACATAACCATACAATCATCTCATTGTTACACATACAATCCTTAATAATCATTAGTTTTCCATTCATATTTTCTCAATAACTACATTAAAATTTAACTTATCATCATTACACATATAGGTATACATTTCCATAACAATCATTACCTATTCTCACACATCATCATCATAATCAACCATTTGCCATTCTCATTAATTCAATATATATATATATATACACATGGCAAGGCAAGCATGAGTATCAAACACATACAATAATCACTATCAATCTACTCATGCAATTTGAATGTTAACTCCTCTCCTACCTCGAGGAAAGAGCCGAAACCCATATGCACGCTCCGAAAGCTCCGCTACATAATCCGGAATGCAATCTACGTACCATATACATGTGCATTCACATAATCAATAACCATCATAATTCTAAAGATTTGTTAGCTTATCATAAAGCTCAACATCAAGTCCTAGACTTGCTAAACACCAATATATGCAATTGTGTTAGGCTTCGGGAATCCCTCTCCCAAAGCCAAGATCCTCTAGATCTTAAAAGGCCAACTACACCCACCAACAACAATATCACCCTCATCATTCATAATGCATTCATCATTACTCAAACCATCCATTTTCCATTCAAGTTCATCATGAGCCTCTTAGCTCCAATCAAACCATTATCCATCAATAATTTCATATGGCATACCCAATGGTCTAAGACCTCCTTAAGACACATGCTTATCTCACTAACCCCTCACATTGAACATCATATATTCATTTTCAAAATCAATTCCTTTACTCAACCATATACACATGTTTATATCTTCCAAACCTCAGGATTGGGTCCTCACTAAAATCTACTCAATTCAATCATCCTACCAAATGTTTCCAAACATTATCTCTATCCAAAATACTATTCTCATGATAACCACTTCATTAATTTCACTCTCTATGCTAAAGGCCCAAATCACCAACACTTAGGGTTTCATCAAAATTCAATGACCATTATCAATATTCATCAATCATTACCAATGATCTTTCACCTTCATTAATATCACTCTCAAACCTTATTAAAACATACATTCTACTCATATCTTACACTTTCCCCAATTTATTGAAGTTAGGGTTCCACTAAAACTCAACAACACTCATTAATACCTATTTATTCCTCATTACCATCTAACTATGCATTCATCCTCTTCATTTATTACCACCAATGTTAACATTTATGACAACCCACTCTAGGGTTCTGCATTTAAAGCTTTCATTAAATACCCCATTTACCTACATTACTTCCCCAAGCCTTAAAACTCATAATCATGATATTAACTTCATCAAATATGGTGAGAAAAGCTTACCTCACCATGAAAACGAAAATGGAACCAAGGGAGGGAGAAAGACCAAACGAAATTGGAGAAGAGAGGAAGAGGATCAACATCCAATGGCTTCCTCCAAGCTTCTTCAAGTGATAATGGGGAAGGATGAAGAAGACACCACTTAGCTTAGGTTTTTGAAGAGAAGAAGAAGAGGAAATAGAGAAGGGAAATAAGAGAAGAAGAAGGAGAAATGTGATTACCAAATGGAAGCAAGAAACCAACGAAAGTAAGGAGAGAAAAATAGGCTTTTAGTTTTAATTTTTAACTCTCCATTAAAAGTTCATCGTTTTACAGGATCTTTGTTCGGGCTCACTACTAATTCCTAAAATTATTCCGAAGACATATTCGGATTCCCAACAATATTCTTAATAGCCCTGACCAACGGCATCTCATTCGGAGATACTTGGTCCGACACCCATATTTTAACTAGGTGAAATTTTATCTCATTTAGTTTCAATAATTTATAATTTTTCATAATAAATCCCAATTTAATTATTCTAATATTTTTGGGACACTCATTAACTCATTCATAATTATTTAATATTTGTTTATCATATTTAATCATTTTTTATAAATTTCGGGATGTTACAATCCACCCCACCTAAAAAGAATTTCGTCCTCGAAATTTAGCATTGATATACATATCGCAAGGCCATACCTCAGGCCGCACATCAACAAGGTTCAACGACATCATAAAATAACATTGGACTTCCCAAAATCCTTCAAGACATATTCATCATCACTTCATCATTCTTAACATAAAATTTCTACACCCAAGCGCGTCATATGTCATCGATCACAACTTATCCAATAGAGCTCACATGTTCATACTCAGTACGTTCAGATATGCTCAGTACATTTACCATAAGTAGTTACAATCCCTACACCTGCCCGGCCTATGTGTTGCTGCATCCGACATACAGGAAGGCATCCCAATCCCGTAGTGGTTACCACAAACACATAAGGTCGACGCATAAGTGCATGTTGCCACAATGCCTATGGCATGTAAGGTCATATCGGGACCAGTACTTCATATTCCCATGCTCACATCGGTCACACTTATCCAAATAATACCAACTCACATGAGACTTAATGACAACTTGTATAAGTCTGTCACTCAACAGGTTCATGTTACGTCATCATTAATTATAATCCGGCATCAATCGCGCCGTATAAATCATCAAATATCGATTACCATAACCATACATTACTACATGGGTAGTAATTTTCCAACCATCACAGGGTAATCACCCCACCATTGGACTTCATCCATTCGAAGTCATGGTCAAGCAACTTAGTAATCATCTGTTTAATTCAAACATTGTTGGCTGTAATTCGATTCAAGCCTGATCTATTCACCAAACTCATATCAAATATATGCTCCCAAGGTTAAAATAAGGTCCATACTCTTGTAATAATTTTTTCCACACTACTGATTTTCCTTTACATATCACAACCAAAGTCCATAAATTGGACATACGATTCATATCGTGTCACATTGGCATAGGGTTTCTATCACCACTATAATCCCTTTCAAAATGAGAAGAAAGGTATTTACAGGATTAAACTCCATTTACTAGCTCATGATCACACACATCATCTCTACATCACATCAAAATCCACAACTTATCTAATAATCATAACATCAAGGGTTCACAATTTATCCCAAAATCTTATAATAAAGCTTTCATCATGGCCAAAGCTAAATCATACCCCCAATTCAATCATCATTATTCACCAAATACTTAGAGGTTACATTCATTATTCGCATTCCTACACATATCGGCTTTAGCCTGAACAATTCATTACACACTAAATCTCATTATGGATCTAATAACCATAAGGTTTAACAATTCACCAACTTACAAAGTCCAAGGGGTCACCTAGCACCCATCCTGGAATACTCCCATAATATCCAAACATCATTAAATATGGCTCATAAAAACAAGATAGAGTCTAGACCACCATAGGGTCAATTAAATCAATTATCCATAAGGTTTGATCATGCAAGATCGAATCAAGTCAATCTAGGTCATCACACATTGTGGGTCAAAATTAAATCAATCGTCACTCGGTTTTCACACACAAAAACCGAGACATAACCCTGATCATGGGTCAACACAATTTCACGTTCATAATCTTGTTACTCATCCATGTCCCAATCTAAGGAGACACAACAAATTACTTGTATCCTATAATATATAAGGTTCTTGCGCCAGGGGATATAAAATCCATCCTCTAAAACTTTGCACAACTAAGCATTTCAATTCATAGACATCCACACTAGGGAATTCTTTCCCTATCATTCATTTAATCAATTCAAGCATATGAGTTTTCATTTCATTCAACAAGCATATCTTGGCTAAGAGCCACAAGTATGAATCATACAAGAGTCCTAACCAACAATTTAATTTCATTACATATTTCATGGTTTCAAAATCCATGGTCTACCACCATGTCAATTTCTTTCTCAATATTATCTATCCATGATCAAGACATAGCATAAATCCATCATCATATCAATTCATACCTCATATTTCATATCCATCAACTCATTATTTCATTCCCATGGTTAACATCTAACATGGATCTATCACCAATTCAATTTTATACTCAGTGTATAAACATCAATGCATAATCACAATATATATTCGTCAACGGAAGGAAATAGGGTAAGGAACTTGGCCGGTCTTACACAAACAGCACATCAACCATGTTGAGGGATTCATCCCCCACATATTTAATATCATGATTCATCAAGTTTTCCAATGAGCAACTGTGCTTCACAAGTACATCATACAACCTCAATGGTAAAGGGTATACTCCCATAAACATCAATCATATCCTTTGAATCATAATCTCACAAAAGTCCTCAAATAGAATCAATCACAACTCAATATTTATGGTTCACAATAATCCTCAATAAGCAATAATGCCCTTATAATCAATTCATAATTCTTAGACAATTAGTCATTCACAAGTCCATATAAGGCAATCAATACCTTAACATATCATCATCCTCTAGATAATTATCACTCTTAAATCTATACAAAACAACCATATTCCAACAATGAGCATCTCGCTCCAAAGGTCACCATAAATGTTTCAATATTGAGCAATCGTGCTCCAACCATCCATAACATCAACTTTAATACCAAGCAACCATGCGTTGATAATAATCAAGAATTCTAATTCAGAGCAAAATATGCTCTGATACCACCGATGTAACACCCCGGTTTTTCGGACTCGGATCCTGATGTGATCAAGATAATAGTTAATAAAATGTAGGTAATTTTTTCGTGTTTGAAAACCCTCAACGATTACATCAAGACCCAAATCACAGAAAACCGAAGCGTACAATTTAATAAACTAAAACTGGATCAATAGCTAAAATGCCCATAACGGTATACAAAAATAATAGAGTTTATAGCTGAAGAAGAATGTGTATACCGGGCAAACGCCTAGTCCCATATATAACGATATAAGAAAAGGCTCAGCAAAGCATGCAAATACCTGACATATACCTACTGAAACAAAGCTCGTCTAATTCATTCACAACATACACATGCTTTGCCTATGACACAATTATATATATATACATATACATATGGGGATCTTCTCCCAACTACCACAATCATCAATGTTCACCATTCAATTTCAATCCTTCTAGTACACATTAAATCATCTCTTACATACTACATTTATATTCACCATTCACAATTTCAAAGGATTATCTTATACATATCCAAAATCACTAAATCCTCTATATCATCATAAGCAACTTATTTATTTCATAAATTCAATACATGATAGTTCACAAATGATGCTGGCCAAGGCACTTCCTCTACCACTATTTACCTTTGCTAAAGCTTTGATTTAAAATCCGAACTCATCCCATGGCAACCTACATCATAATGCTAAAAAGAAGACCACATGGGAGACTGAGTTATACATTCAAAATGACGAATATAAATATATTGTGATCATGTGTATATGCATACAATCATCATGTGTGCTTTGCTATAAAATCATTAATTCATCATTCAATCATCATCACATTAATATAATAGGCATACAAGCCTCATGAATTGCAATTCACAACATAAGCAAGTACAAACATATACACAATCACATCGCCACTTATCAACAAGGGCCTTTACAAATTATCATTTTCAATTTATTAAATGTTTACTCAATTCCTCCTCGCAAGGGGTTTCTCATCTCTCGTGGTCATCCCATCTCAAATGCCATGCATCTATAGCTAATGCGCATGCCAACTGTTTAATCCATATGCAATGGATCCATTTTATCCAATTAGGTGATTGTATCCACCATACCATTCATTTCACAATAAATATCATAATACTATCATCACTCAGGGATACTGTAACACCCTGGAGCCAACTTGCAAATCTCAAGATAATTACCCTCACCATATAAAATCTCTTAGATAACTTATTTTTCGCCTAGTAATTATCAAGAGATTCACAACCTGATTCCAGAGGTTACCGATACAATATCAGAGTACGCAACCTTTACGTAATTAACTTCTTATTATTATACATAACATCAGAGTTCCATACATATTATATTTTACAACAGGCACCTAGATCTTATAAAATATAAAGATGCAAAGTACCAAAATATAACATACACATAATACAGCCATAGTAGTCATGCAAACAAGTATCACCATCAAAAGTCTTCATAATTCATCCACATCAAGCATCATCCACTTTGTCACATGTCTTCTTGATTAACCACTAAAGGGTTGCCACAAGTAATAGAAAGAGTGAGATAAAATACCAAATAAATAGAAATTAAATCAGAACAAACACAATCACAATTAGGATGCTATGCGATGCAAATGCCAAACAAGTATTTTGTTTTATACTGATATTATTATATTCTGTTCTTATATATAAATGAAAATGCATGATGGATCCATTCTGGTGGGAACATCTGCAGTGATTTCCAACAATAATATTTTTACGGATATCCAACTGATACCGCGCTCCATAATGCAACACCACATCGGATAACAATATCATAATATCAATAACAAGTGTTGCGGGACCCCCCTTAAGGACACACTGCTTAGCCCTTAAGACGGTCGTGGTATAAAACCACCGCAGAGGTCTGTGCTCAACAGAGCGCGTTCCCCCACCGGGAACCCCCTCAAAGAACCCCTCTGCGGATTCTTTGAACGGCCAATGCATATGATGCATGAATGCATTAAATTATCAAATTCCTTTATAATTAATTTTAACAATAAAATTATTATAACAATCAATTAAGCATACTTTATTTGTAATTCAAAGAATATGGAAACATATTTTCCATACTACTTATATCATAATTCAATCATATGGAAACACATTTTCCATAACATTTATATCATATTTCAAACATATGGAATCATATTTTCCATAACATTTAATAAGTCAAAGAGTATGGAAACACATTTTCCATGTTATAGTAATTGTTTAATATCATATTCCAAACCATTTGTATCAATTTCACAATTTAATTCAAATTAAATTAAAATCTAACTATATGAGTTTCTAAATAATTAAGCAAGCAATTCTAAGTTAATTTCTATGTATTTAATATCCTATCCCCTCTTTCTTACCTCAAGTGAAGATCGTTAAACTTTCCTTATGCTAAATTCCTTTGTATTTCTTCAAATCTTCAAGTTTGCGTAATCTCTTCTTATGCGAAAATTAAAGAATGAAGGTTTTGAGAGCTTGAAGAGGAAGATGAAAGGTTATAGGATCAGTGAGGTTTTTGGTCTGAGGAAATGTGGGAGGTTGGGGCTCTATTTATAGGATTTCAATGTCGGTTACTGTAGCAAATTACTGTAGCATCTCGAAATTGACATGAGGCGGTGGAAATTTGGAGAATTCTCACGAATTCTCTACATTCTACAACATTTTTCATGTGACGTTACTGTAGCATTTTACTGTAGCATTTTACTGTAGCAGATTTTTATTTTATTTTACTATTCTATTCTACATTCTATTCTCGTTTATTTCCGTTTTAAGTCAAACTGAAAATATCCTTGTATTCATAATTAAATTTCCTATTTTCTAGGTTTCATTTCTTATTTCTCTGAGAAATTTGAATTTTTTCATTATTTAATTTACTGCTAAAAAAATTGGGCTGTTACACTCTCCCCCCGTTATAAAAATTTCGTCCTCGAAATTTAAACGTACCTGGTTAAAATAATTCAGGATATTGATTCCTTATCTCATCTTCTCGCTCCCAAGTCATGCTTACTTCATCTCCTTGTTGCCAAGCCACTTTCACCAATGAGATCTCCTTGCCTCTTAGTCGCTTGACATTTCTGTCCATTATCTTCACTGGTGTTACTGGGATTGTAAGGTTTTCCTTAACTTCTATATCATCATTCTCGATCACATGGTCTGGGTCAGGTACATACTTTCGTAATTGTGAGACATGGAACACATTATGAAGATTGGAAAGGTGAGGCGGCAATGCAATCTGATATGCCACTTTACCAATTCTTTTCAGGATCTCATATGGCCCTATATACCTTGGAGTAAGCTTCTTGCTTTTTAATACTCTTCCAACTCCTTTGTTGGGTGATACCTTTAAGAATACATAATCTCCAACTTGGAATTCTAATGGCTTCCTTCTTTGATCATAATATGACTTCTGTCGATCCTGCGCAATTTTCATCCTTTCTCTAATCATCCGAATTTGCTTTGTTGTTTGCTGGACAATTTCTGGTCCAAGAGTCAGGTGCTCACTTGTCTCTAACCAACAAATTGGTGTCCTGCACTTTCTACCATACAATGCTTCATATGGTGCCATCCCAATGCTTGAGTGATGACTGTTATTATATGTGAATTCGATTAGTGGAAGGTAATGTTCCCAGCTTCCACCATGTTCTAATACACACGCTCATAGTAAATCCTCCAGACTTTGGATAGTCCTCTCTGACTGTCAATCAGTTTGTGGATGATAGGCAGAGCTTAACTTCAGTCTGGTACCAAGCTCTTTATGTAAACTTCCCCAGAATCGGGAAGTAAATCTAGGATCTCTATCAGACACTATGCTTGACGGTACCCCATGTAATCTTACTATCTCCTTTATATACACTTGAGCCAATTTTTCAAGTGAATACTTCATGTTGATTGGAAGAAAATGGTCTGATTTTGTTAATCTATCGACTATCACCCAGATAGCATCATTGCCTCTTTGTGTTTTAGGTAAGCCTGACACAAAGTCCATGGCAATGTCATCCCATTTCCATACTGGTATTTCTAGTGGTTGTAATCCACCAGATGGTTTTTGATATTCTACTTTACTTTTCTGACATATTAAGCAAGATAAAACATACTCAGCTATCTCCTTTTTCATCCTCTTCCACCAGAAATCCTTTCTTAAGTCTTGATACATCTTCGTAGATCTAGGATGAATACTAAGCATGCTTTTATGGGCTTCATCTAGAATCATCTTCTTTAGTTCTGCATCCTCTGGGATACATATTCTTCCTTTCATCCTCCATACTCCATCTGAACCTTCTTGTAATCCCAGATCTTTTCCATTATATTGTGTCTCGATCATTTCTTGAAGACATACATCCAATCTTTGTTTTCCACACACCATTTTTAGAAAATCATTAGTGATTTTTAGAACTCCAACCACCATATTTACTGAAAATTTCTCCTCAACTGCTATGTTTAAGTCTCTAAATTATTCAATCATTTCTAATTCTTTTATCATTAAAGCTGCCACATGAATAGCTTTTCTACTGAGTGCGTCAGCAACCACATTGGCTTTCCCCGGTGATACTTTAACTCAAAGTCATAGTCCTTGAGAAATTCCATCCATCGACGTTGTCTCATATTTAATTCTTTTTGATCAAATAGGTATTTGAGACTCTTATGATCACTATAAACTTCAAACTTTGCACCGTATAAGTAGTGCCTCCAAATTTTTAAAGCAAAGACAATGGCCGCTAATTCTAAGTCATGAGTAGGGTAATTAAGTTCGTGTGGTCGTAATTTCCTTGAAGCATAAGCAATTACTTTTCTTTGTTGCATTAGGACACAACCAACTCCCAGCTTTGAAGCATCACAATAAACTTCAAAGTTTTCTTGGGGGTTTGGTAAAGCTAGAACTGGTGCAGTTGTTAATCTTTTCTTTAATTCTTGGAAACTTGCTTCGCATTCAGGAGTCCAAATGAAAGGTTTGTTTTTACAGGTTAATCGAGTCATTGGTAGAGCAATTCGGGAGAATCCTTCAATAAACCTTCGATAGTAACCCGCGAGTCCTAAGAAACTCCTGATTTCTATGACAGTCTTCGGCCTTTCCCAAGATATTACATCTTCAATCTTTGTAGGGTCGACTGACACTCTATTTTTAGATATCACATGGCCTAAGAATTTTACTTCATTAAGCCAAAACTCATACTTAGATAGTTTGGCATATAGCTGCTTCTCCTTTAGTATTTGTAGCACTAAGTACAAATGCTTCTCATGCTCCTCCTTGGTTTTAGAATAGATAAGAATATTAGCTATAAAGACAATGACAAATTGATCAAGGTATGGATGGAATATCCGGTTCATGTAGTCCATGAACACGGCTGGAGCATTAGTTACACCAAAAGGCATAACTAAATATTCATAATGGCCATAGCGTGTTCTAAAGGCTGTCTTTAGAATATCTTCAGTCTTCACACGAATCTGATGATATCCCGATCTCAGGTCTATCTTGGAGAACACGGTAGCTCCTCGTAGTTGATCAATAAGGTCATCGATCCTTGGTAACGGGTATTTATTCTTAACCGTCACTTTATTCAGTTGGCGATAATCGACACAAAGTCTCATACTACCATCTTTCTTCTTAACTAGTAGTACAGGTGCTCCCCAAGGAGATACGCTAGGTCGTATGAATTGCTTTTCTAATAACTCATCCACTTGCTTCTTTAGTTCAGTCAGTTCCATTGGAGACATTCTATAGGGTGCCCTAGCAATGGGTTCTGCTCTAGGAATTAAGTCAATAGAGAATTCTATCTCTCGTTCAGGAGGTAATCCTGGAACATCCTTAGGGAATACTTCTAAGAATTCACAGACTACTGGTATCTTACTTACACCAGGAATAACTTTCCCTTCTGTAAGTGCAAATACCATGAATAATTGGGCTTCATTATTCAAGGAATATCCTATAGGGTTTTGTGAGGCATCATACTCCTGACACTCCATGTTGTCAGGTGGAAAGATCACGGTTTTATTACGGCAGTCCACAAGGACATGGTTAGCAGATAGCCAATCCATCCCCAAGATAATTTCCAAGTCCTTTAATGGTAAGCATACTAAGTTCACGTTAAAATTTCTACCCCCTATATGTATAGAACAGCCTTCACACACGTTAGCTGTCCTAAGATGGTTACCAGTAGGAGTAGAGACAAGCAAATCATATTGCATAGATTTCATAGGTAAATTCAGACGCCTAACATATTCTTCAGCAATGAAAGAATGTGTCACACCAGAATCAAATAAAACTGATAAAGTAGTATTGTTAAGAATGCACTCACTTTGTACTAAGTCATCTGCCTATGATGCCTCTGATCCACTAATTGTAAATACTCTGCCAGCTGCAGGTGATTTGTTCTGATTATTCACTAGCTGTCCATTTTCTCGTCCTCGACCAGCTGTGCCTTTGACATTAAGTCCTCTACGACCATTGGTATTACGTCCGTCGCGAAAGTTGGCTCCTCCTCTGTTGGCTCCATTGTTGTTGTTCTCAGTTTTAACATTCACAGTGTTAGTGCCTTGGTAAAGTTGTGGGCAGTTAGGACGAATATGTCCCTTCTGGTTGCATTGGTAACAGGTAACATCTGTCTGTGTACAATCATGAGTTCTATGATTTCCTCCACATTTGTAGCAGTTCCATGTGATTGGTTGGTTCACACGTCCTTCAGAAGATGATCCTCCTCGAAATCGATTCTGATTAAATGCTCTTCGCCTTTAAAGTTCACTAGTTGAGGTCTCAATTATTTATTGCTTTTCTCTTGCTCGATCCTGGCCCGATGGTTCTCTTCAAAGATTCTGCATTTGTCGATTAAAGTAGGAAAACTTCTAATTTCCTGATGTCCTACGGCTTCTTTAATTTCTGGCCTTAAGCCATTTTCAAATTTGACGCATTTAGAAGCCTTAGTCCCTGGCTGTTGGAAAGGAGGATAGAACAATGATAGTTCCTCGAATTTGGTAGTGTATTCTCCGACAGACATATTCCCTTGCTTTAATTCTAAAAATTCTAATTCCTTTTTGCTTCTAACACTAGCAGGGAAATATTTCTCGA
This sequence comes from Clitoria ternatea, assembly GCA_037962975.1. Lineage (NCBI taxonomy): Eukaryota > Viridiplantae > Streptophyta > Magnoliopsida > Fabales > Fabaceae > Clitoria > Clitoria ternatea. The sequence continues at coordinate 189,831,866 of CM075669.1, forward strand.
GAAAGCTTTCTTTAAAATTCTCCCAATTGAGTAGCCTACCGGCTTCCAGTAACCTATCACGAGCGAAGATCCACCAATTTTCTGCTTCCCCTACCATCATATAGGTAGCGTATTCTACCTTCTGGGCTTCAGTGCAAGGTAAGGATCGAAAAATATGTTCCATTTCTTTAATCCACAGGTAAGCCACCTCTGGATTATAGTCTCCTTTAAATTGGGTAGGTTTCCTTTTCAGGAAACGGTCAAGTCCATGGGTTCCTTCAGCTAACCTTTGCTGTTCCTGTCTTTCAAGGATCTCAGTAAAGCGATTGAATGCAGCAGCCATGGCATCATCGTTCTGACATCTAGCCATTTCTTATCCTACAGGTATGAGTACCACTGCATTCAGTTACTGAGTATCTAATATACTCAAAGTTTTAATAATTTTACACTATCTAACCAACTATTATCTTATCATACAAAAAGCACACATAACACACAAGCACATAAATTTCAGGTAAATAGCAATCAAGGTTCACACACTTCAAGCTATCTTATGTTAGTCTCTAGTTACTTCCTATAGTTTTCTTTATATTTTATGAACCATTGCTCTGATACCACTTCAGTTGTAACACCCTGGAGCCAACTTGCAAATCTCAAGATAATTACCCTCACCATATAAAATCTCTTAGATAACTTATTTTTCGCCTAGTAATTATCAAGAGATTCACAACCTGATTCCAGAGGTTACCGATACAATATCAGAGTACGCAACCTTTATGTAATTAACTTCTTATTATTATACATAACATCAGAGTTCCATACATATTATATTTTACAACAGGCACCTAGATCTTATAAAATATAAAGATGCAAAGTACCAAAACATAACATACACATAATACAGCCATAGTAGTCACGCAAACAAGTATCACCATCAAAAGTCTTCATAATTCATCCACATCAAGCATCATCCACTTTGTCACATGTCTTCCTGATTAACCACTAAAGGGTTGCCACAAGTAACAGAAAGAGTGAGATAAAATACCAAATAAATAGAAATTAAATCAGAACAAACACAATCACAAGTAGGATGCTATGTGATGCAAATGCCAAACAAGTATTTTGTTTTATACTGATATTATTATATTCTGTTCTTATATATAAATGAAAGTGCATGATGGATCCATTCTGGTGGGAACATCTGCAGTGATTTCCAACAATAATATTTTTACGGATATCCAACCGATACCGCACCCCATAATGCAACACCACATCGGATAACAATATCATAATATCAATAACAAGTGTTGCGGGACCCCTCTTAAGGACACACTGCTTAGCCCTTAAGACGGCCGTGGTATAAAACCACCGCAGAGGTCTGTGCTCAACAGAGCGCGTTCCCCCACCGGGAACCCCCTCAAAGAACCCCTCTGCGGATTCTTTGAACGGCCAATGCATATGATGCATGAATGCATTAAATTATCAAATTCCTTTATAATTAATTTTAACAATAAAATTATTATAACAATCAATTAAGCATACTTTATTTGTAATTCAAAGAATATGGAAACATATTTTCCATACTACTTATATCATAATTCAATCATATGGAAACACATTTTCCATAACATTTATATCATATTTCAAACATATGGAATCATATTTTCCATAACATTTAATAAGTCAAAGAGTATAGAAACACATTTTCCATGTTATAGTAATTGTTTAATATCATATTCCAAACCATTTGTATCAATTTCACAATTTAATTCAAATTAAATTAAAATCTAACTATATGAGTTTCTAAATAATTAAGCAAGCAATTCTAAGTTAATTTCTATGTATTTAATATCCTATCCCCTCTTTCTTACCTCAAGTGAAGATCGTTAAACTTTCCTTATGCTAAATTCCTTTGTATTTCTTCAAATCTTCAAGTTTGCGTAATCTCTTCTTATGCGAAAATTAAAGAATGAAGGTTTTGAGAGCTTGAAGAGGAAGATGAAAGGTTATAGGATCAGTGAGGTTTTTGATCTGAGGAAATGTGGGAGGTTGGGGCTCTATTTATAGGCTTTCAATGTCGGTTATTGTAGCAAAATACTGTAGTAAATTACTGTAGCAAATCTCTGTAGCAAATCACTGTAGCATCTCGAAATTGACATGAGGCGGTGGAAAATTGGAGAATTCTCACGAATTCTCTACATTCTACAACATTTTTCATGTGACGTTACTGTAGCATTTTACTGTAATAGATTTTTATTTTATTTTACTATTCTATTCTACATTCTATTCTCGTTTATTTCTGTTTTAAGTCAAACTGAAAATATCCTTGTATTCATAATTAAATTTCCTATTTTCTAGGTTTCATTTCTTATTTCTCTGAGAAATTTTAATTTTTTCACTATTTAATTTATTGCTTAAAAAATTGGGCTGTTACAGATACACCCTTCGTGGCACACCGCAAGGTGATTCATTTCACAATAATTATCACAATACTATCCTCACTCAGGGATACACCCTTCATGGCACCCCGCAAGGTGATATATTCAATAATATAATAACATCATCTTCACTCCGGGATTTACCCTTCGTGGCACCCCCCAAGGTGATATATTCAATAATATGATAACATCATCTTCACTCCGGCATATACCCTTCGTGGCACCCCACAAGGTGATATATTCAATAATATGATAACATCATCTTCACTCTGGGATATACCCTTTGTGGCACCCCGCAAGGTGATATATTCATCAATATGATAACATCATCATCACTCCGGGATATACCCTTCGTGGCACCCCGCAAGGTGATATATTCAACAATATCGTAACATCATCACTCTAGGATATACCGTTCATGGCACCCCGTAAGGTGATTTCAATTCAATAACAAATCACATGATATCATCTTCACTCAAGGATACTATAACATCCCAATTTTGAGGATTAATACTGAATAAAAATAAACCATTAAGATTCTGATTGCTAAGAAGGAAAATTAATTATTAATCACAATCAACTTAATCTAAGAAATAGTGACAAATTAATTAAGCTTGGTTGGTTGGAGGTGGCTGCTTCTGATTGGGAGCCATGTGAGTGGGACTGCAATTCACGTTTTCCCATCCCATTCTCCCTCGTGCACGCATATGTTTATATATGTGCCTTTGGTCACTAAAGTTACGCATCTCCTTCAGACTCTCTCTCCTTCTTTTCTCTTCTTTTTCCTTCTTGTACTCTCTTCTCTCTTGCCCTTTGTCTTCCTTTCCCTGTTCACCATTCTGTTCCTGAGAACGCGCGGCGACGATACTGCAGAAGACTTGGAGTTCCTTCGGCTGGTGAGGGACGATCGTCAGGGTGAAAGACGAACAGCCCCTGTTTCACGGTGTGACTACGACCAAGGAGGCCGAGCGAGTGAGGGCGAGGAGGCAATCAGACCAGCGTCGGGAAACAGAGGAACCCCTCGAACTTCCTTCAGTAGGTAGGGGGCGCTTTCATGTCAAATGCATGGTCCACGAACGGTACCGGATGAATGTACTGCTTAAGTGTATGCATGTGTCTGTCACGATTGTATATTATGCATGATTGTTGATCTTGGATTCCATGTGTATGATAAGTAGTTAGATAATAATTGCATGTAAACAAAATAGTGGTAATGTAGTCTGTTAGCCTTTCTGATATAGCCGAGTGAGATGCATGGTTTTACCTCTGTTAATGCTGTGAGAATATGAATGTGTGACTGTTAATTGATTCGTCCGATGTTATTACCTTGGTTGTTCGATCACTGTGCATGTTGGTGTGATTAACGAAGTAAAAATAGAGACCGTGTTGAATATGCTTCTACCTTGAGGATTACGAGGGAGGTATCGGTTAAGTGATGTTGCTTGTTGGTTAAACGCATAAGTTGCATATGTAGGGATGGGGTGACCCGTGGAAGGTCATGAGCCCCGAGGGAATGACTTTCAGCTACAGACCATGGCTAGATCCTGAGAGAGCTCGTGGTAGCCGTAAGAGCTAGAGAGGAGTCTCGAGACGCCAATGGGAGGCCGGTACCACGCGGGAAGAGCTGACGGATGAGAGGCCAGTAAGGGGGAACTGTAACTGAAAGTCATTACTCAAGTCGGATCCGCAGGCATGCATGTAGATATGGTGTTGAGTAGGATAGTACGCGTGGCATGAGTTGGGTGTTATGAATGAATTCCGAGTGTGTGGATGCATGTGCATGTATGAATAAAGACGAACTTTATATAGTATGTATGTGAGTGTATGTTATTGATATTATTCTAATTTGCATGGCCTTAACTTAATCTGAATGCGACCGAGTGAATATAAGTGTGCGTACTGACACTGATACCGAGTCCTTGACTGTCATTTTCTATGAAAAGCTCACCCCTACTGTGGCTACATTTCAGTGAATATCCCTCAAAATGAAAGATGAAGGAGGAGCCGAGTACGGAGCAGGGAAACCGAGCGCTATGGAATATATGTGAATATGTACATACTGTGTATAAGGTCTTGTCAAGCCTTGGCCGGCTCGTATTTTGACTTTAGCCTTTATATCAGAACTTGAACACTTTCAGGTAGGAGGAACATGTTAATGCCTTGTAACTATTTAAAATACTTCTCTATGTATATATTGTGTGTTTAGTTTATGCTGTAGGTGATGTCCGAGCGATGAACATGGATGTATAAGTAGACTTCCCAGCATAGGAGGCCAGTATGACTATGAGTAGAAGTGAAGCTAAGTTGTTGTTAGGGAAAAGCGAGATGGCAAGTCATCCCGAGAGATGAGAGGTTGAATTGCCCGAGTGATCGAGGTCGCATAGTCTAGAGTAGGTGTTGGTGCGAATCCTGTGAGAGATAATTGTGAGGCTTTCTGAGGAGAGAATAATTAACGATTCCGAGTGAGAATCCACCGAGTAAGAGTTCACCGACTAGGGAATGACGCCTAAGACTCTAAGTGGATTTATTGTAACAAATTAGTGAGTAGTTAGAGAACCCGAGCGAGTCTTGATTTAGTAGGAAAATTGGTGTAGGAAATATTATGGTTGCCGAGTGAAAAGTGAGGAGAATATCCCGAGTGGCGTGATGGACTTAAAAGTTACCCCAAGTGAGAAGTCTTCATAGTTTCTGAGCGAGCGGCTTGGGGAATCCTTCACAGATTGCTAATTTGTATACGCATATAAGCCGTTCGAGTGGAGTAGTTGAGTGTGATATGCTGTCAGGGTGAAACTGGCGAGTGTTAAGGTTAGCCCGAGTGGATTAGGAAGTGAACCTTCCCGAGGGAAGGCCGAGCGGGATTATTTACCGAGTGAACCATACAATAAAACCGAGTGGAATGTCAGAATGCCGAGTGTAGCATCGCTTAAGTGTTTTCTTCCTTCGTTGTGCATGAATTCCTCCCTTGTCCCCTTCCCCTCCTTCCTCGTTGGACCCGGTTGTTAATTGAACAGATTATGTACGGTTCATTAACTTTAAAATCTGGAAAAAAAAATTTCCCTGTTGATTTTACTTATTCATTTAATTAAAAATTAGGGTGTTACAGATACACCCTTCATGGCACCCCGTAAGGTTATATATTCATCAATATGATAACATCATCTTCACTCCGGGATATACCCTTCGTGGCACCCCGCAAGGTGATATATTCATCAATATGATAACGTCATCTTCACTTCGGGATATACCCTTCGTGGCACCCCGCAAGGTGATATATTCAACAATATCGTAACATCGTCATCACTCCGGGATATACCCTTCATGGCACCCCGCAAGGTGATTTCAATTCAATAACAAATCACATGATATCATCTTCACTCAGGGATACACCCTTCGTGGCACCCCACAAGGTGATTCATTGTGATCGCAACCACATAATATCAATGCTATGCCGTGCCATGAATGCAAGATGCAATAATGCATATGCCGACCAACCTCGCAAGGATATCTCACCCTCTCAATTAGGGATATATTGTATATTTAGTCTTATTATCATTGGCATACAATAATCACAAGGCCGCTCAAGGCACAACAATCATAGCCACATCAAACCACGCATGGTATTTAAAATCATACTAAACATCATAGCATTTATCCACACATGTAACAACAAGGTGTTTTCAGAATATATATATATATAGCAATCATCATTGCCTCACACATATACAAGTCAATTACTTGTATCAACCACAATGGTGTCATAATATTTCATAATATTCATCAATGTCATTATACATTCATTTGGTGGTTTTCAACCCATTATTCATCACCTGTCTCATATCTAGTATGGCAACACAACAATCCACCATTACAATTTTAGACCATACGTACAAGATCATACTAGTATACACTACAGTGGCAATTCACCACTTCATCAACAATAACATTTTTCCTTTTTATTTGAGGAATGGACATAACATCATTTCTCACCACGTGATACCAATATCGACTCTTATTCATCGGTTTAGAACTAGTACCACATTATTTAACCATTCTCTCCTCAATCTCATAATCATTCTAGGGTATGTCTCATAACCCCATCATCAAACCCTATTTGTCATTCTCTTATACTTTATCTTAGTAGTCAACAATTATGTTTCTTATTATATATTATGGGCATAAACAAGTTATCCCAATGTTTTAGTCATTATCCAACACCACCATATTATGCCATAATTATATATATCCCTATACATCCCCTCAATCATCTTACAATACAAAGGGAAGGGCTCAACACCATTAAATTAAGAAAAAGAAAATACAATTTCCATCAGGGTTCACTCGCTCAAGCGAGACCCCCACTCGCTTGATTGAAACCACTCCTTCTCGCTTGAGCGCTTCGGCTCGCTCGGGCGTAATCACGCCAGTGTTAATTCCACGCTTGCTCGCTTGAGCGAGACACCACATACCTGGCCACTCGCTCGGGCGAAATTGTTCCAGTAACCATTTCCTCAAACACTCGCTTGAGCGAGGCACCTACTCGCTTAGGCGAGATTCGGCCAGAGGCCATTCACCCATTCCATGCACGTCTCGCTTGAGTGAGACTCACCAGTGCCAGACACTCGCTTGAGCGAGTATCGCCCAGCATCAGACCCCTCACACTCACTCAAGCGTCTCAAACTTGCTTGAGAGAAAAACGTTCAGTGTCAATTTCCTCTCTCGCTCGCGGCCACGCCCGGTTGAGCGAGATTTGTCCAGTGTCTCACCTGCTCATTTCACACTCGTCTCGCTTGAGCTAGTAGTTCACTCGCCTGGGTGAGATTAGGCCAGAGACCATAATTCTGATACAGGGGATTCTCGCTTGAGCGAGAATCCATCTCGCTTGAGCGAGATTATCAGAACTTAGGCAGAAAATGAAAATTCTCACAACTCATCATATGAAATCTCATTCTAAGTCAAATTAATCACATCCAACATTTTATAAACATCACATGAGGCACATAAAACTTGCTCTAAGCATTCTTACTCAGAAATTCGCATCCTAACTTATTAATCACACCTTAAATTCATATTTATCATCCTCATATATATACATAACCATACAATCATCTCATTGTTACACATACAATACTTAATAATCATTAGTTTTCCATTCATATTTTCTCAATAACTACATTAAAATTTAACTTATCATCATCACACATATAGGTATACATTTCCATAACAATCATCACCTATTCTCATACATCATCCTCATAATCAACCATTTGTCATTCTTATTAACTCAATATATATATATATATATATATATATACATGGCAAGGCAAGCATGAGTATCAAACACATACAATAATCACTATCAATCTACTCATGCAATTTGAATGTTAACTCCTCTCCTACCTCGAGGGAAGAGCCGAAACCCGTATGCACGCTCCGAAAGCTCTACTACATAATCCGGAATACAATCTACATACCATATACATGTGCATTCACATTATCAATAACCATCATATTTCTAAACATTTGTTAGCTTATCATAAAGCTCAACATCAAGTCCTAGACTTGCTAAACACCAATTTATGCAATTGTGTTAGGCTTCGGGAATCCCTCTCCCAAAGCCAAGATCCTCTAGATCTTAAAAGGCCAACTACACCCACCAACAATAATATCACCCTCATCATTTATAATGCATTCATCATTACTCAAACCATCCATTTTCCATTCAAGTTCATCATGAGCCTCTTAGCTCCAATCAAACCATTATCCATCAATAATTTCATATGGCATACCCAATGGTCTAAGACCTCCTTAAGACACATGCTTATCTCACTAACCCCTCACATTGAACATTATATATTCATTTTCAAAATCAATTCCTTTACTCAACCATATACACACGTTCATATCTTCCAAACCTCAAGATTGGGTCCTCACTAAAATCTACTCAATTTAATCATCCTACCAAACATTTCCAAACATTATCTCTATCCACAATACTATTCTCATGACAACCACGTCATTAATTTCACTCTCTATGCTAAAGGCCCAAATCACCAACACTTAGGGTTTCATCAAAATTCAATGACCATTATCAATATTCATCAATCATTACCAATGATCTTTCACCTTCATTAATATTACTCGCAAACCTTATTAAAACATACATTCTACTCATATCTTACACTTTCCCCAATTTATTAAAGTTAGGGTTCCACTAAAACCCAACAACACTCATTAATACCTATTTATTCCTCATTACCATCTAACTATGCATTCATCCTCTTCATTTATTACCACCAATGTTAACATTTATGACAACCCACTTTAGGGTTCCGCATTTAAAGCTTTCATTAAATACCCCATTTACCTACATTACTTCCCTAAGCCTTAAAACTCATAAGCATGATATTAACTTCATCAAAGATGGTGAGAAAAGCTTACCTCACCATGAAAACGAAAATGGAACCAAGGGAGGGAGAGAGACCAAACGAAATTAGGGAAGAGAGGAAGAGGATCAACATCCAATGGCTTCCTCCAAGCTTCTTCAAGTGATAATGGGGAAGGATGAAGAAGACACCACTTAGCTTAGGTTTTTGAAGAGAAGAAGAAGAGGAAATGGAGAAGGGAAATAAGAGAAGAAGAAGGAGAAATGTGATTACCAAATGGGAGCAAGAAACCAACGAAAGTAAGGAGAGAAAAATAGGCTTTTGGTTTTAATTTTTAACTCTCCATTAAAAGTTCATCGTTTTATGGTAAACAGGATCTTTGTTCGCGCTCAATACTAATTCCTAAAATTATTCCGAAGACATATTCAGATTCCCAACAATATTCTTAATAGCCCTGACCAACGGCATCTCATTTGGAGATACTTGGTCTGACACCCATATTTTAACCGGGTGAAACTTTATCTCATTTAGTTTCAATAAAAACTTGCCTCATCAGAACATGAAGCATCTTGGCCTTAGGCAGCAGACTGCCAAAGGTGAGTTTATCAGGATGAGCTTTTGTAAACAAAGACTTGTTGATTGTGAAACTGGAGACTTTAGTGAACTCAAAGTCTTCAGAGAAGACTATTCCTCTAGGATTGCATTCCAGAACGGTTATCAAAAGATCTTCAAAAATTTCTATCTACTTCCCACACAGAGTTCTAACAAGAATGCATTTCGTCTTGTCCACAGAAACTGTCTTCCAAAACTCAAGTGAAACTGAAGGTGAGAAAGGTTCTTGGTCCAGGCAAAAACTAATCCAACCAATACCTTCAATTTCAGTAGTTACATCCCTTCCTTTATCTTGGTGTTGAGTAGCATTGAAGTATAGAGACTCAATCATATCCTTCACAAAGAGAGAAAGGCCAGCCATTGTAGAGAAAATAGAAGCTTGGGAAGAAGAAGGGGTTTAGGGCAAATAGCAGTTTTGAGAAAATGGAGAGGAAAATTTACAAAGCAATTGTAGAGAAGTGAAAGGTTGTAGAGAGTGAAAAGACAACTAAGAGAAGGTTATTTAAAGACAACGTGGCATTATGGAGGGAAAAAAGTTTCTAGAAATGGCTGTATTCTAAGAAATGAATAAATGTCATGCATTACGAAAAAGAATAAATGAATAAATAAAAGAATTTAAATGAGGGAATAGACTGTGTCTCTCAGTATATAAGTGAATCAATAACAAAAATTCTAAGTTAGGAAGTATGCAAACTATAATCATACAGACACTTCATCACACAATATTACGCATATTCAAATTGTATTTGATAAAAGCAAACATGACTTCTACTAAAGGCTTAGTAAAAATGTCAGGTCATTGGTGGTCTGTACCCAGATACTTCAGATCTAGAGTGCCTATCTGAACATAGTCATGAATAAAGTGATACTTGACTTCAATGTGTTTTACCTTTGAGTGTTGAATAAGATTTTTTGACAAGTTAATAGCACTTGTGTTGTCACAAAATACTTGAATCTCTTCTTCTTGAATTGAGTAGTCCTCTAGTTGATACTTCATCCATAAAAGTTATGAACAACAACTGCCTACAGACAAATACTTTGCTTCAGCTGTAAAGAGAGATATTGAGTTCTGTTTCTTGTTACTTCAAGAAATCAAGCTGGTTCCCAGAAAGTGACATCCTCCACTTGTACATTTTCTATCTGATCTATCACCAGCAAAGTTTGCATCACAAAATCCATAGAGAGAACAGAAGTTTGTTTTCTTATAGAACAACCCAACGTTAGTGGTACTAGCAAGATACCTCAGAATCCTCTTCACTGTAGACAAATGTGATTCTTTGGGGTCTACTTGATATCTTACATAGACACATAAACTAAACATTATATCTGGTCTGCTGGGTGTTAAATACAATAGTAATCTAATCATCCCTCTATACAGAGTTTGATCCACTAAAGTACCATATTCATCTTTGCTTATGATGCAATTTGGGTGTATTGGTGTACTCATAGGCTCGGCATTAGCCATTTTAAATTTTATAAGTAGCTCTTTGGTGTACTTTTGTCAATGAATAAAAATTTCATCAACAGTCTGTTTCATCTACTGACCAAGAAAGAATTTGAGTTCACTCATCATGCCCATCTCAAATTCAGCCTGTATAGTTTTCACAAATTCTTTGTGTAGACTCTCTTCAGTAGCACCAAAGACAATGTCATCCACAAAAATTTGTACTATAAGAAAGTGTTTATCTAAGCCTTTTCTATATAGATTTATGTCAACCTTTCCTCTAGTAAAGCCTTCTGATTTTAGAAAAGAACCGAGTCGATCATACCAAGCTCTCGGTGCTTGTTTCAAATCATACACTGCTTTACTTAGTTTAAAGACATGAGTTTCAAAAGATTTGTCTTCGAACCTAAGAGGTTGCTTTACAAAAACTTCTTCTTCAATAAAACCATTTAGAAAAGCACTCTTAACATCTATTTGATATAATTTGATTCTTTTATAAGTAGCATAAGCAAGTAGAATCCTTATAGCCTCAAGTTTGGCTATAGGAGCAAAGGTTTCAGTGAAATCTATACCTTCCTATTGATTATAACCTTGTGTTATGAGCCTTGCTTTGTTCCTTATGACTTTGCCTTCTTCATCTAGTTTGTTTCTGAAGACCCATCTTGTTCCAATGATACTCTTGTTCTTTGGTCTTGGAACCAAGGTCTAAACTTTGTTTCTTTCAAATTGGTTAAGTTCTTCTTGCATTGCTATGATCTAGTCTAGATCTTCTAATGCTTCTTCAATGGTCTTAGGTTCAAATTCTGAAACAAGTGCCATTGATAATTAATTTTGAAGTCTTGATCTGGTTCTACTCCTTTCGTCTAATCTCCAATAATAAAATCTAAAGAATGGTAGGTCTTGAACTTCCATTCTCTTTATTTTTCTGGTTCAGACACTGTTTGTTGATTTGTTCCTTGTTGTTGATGACCAGTAGAGTCTGATGGTCTAGATTCCTGCATCAACACTGATGGTACAGAGTTAGACTCAGAAATGGGGTTGAATAAGTCTTAAACTCTTTTTTAAAAACATATAGACCACTTAAGAAATAAATAGTTCAACAGACCAGAGAAGGGAATAGAGAATCACACAGTGGAATTATCTTGGATCACTTCCAACGTAGAAGCTATGTCCAGTCCCTTCAGACCAAAGGATTTTTCACTATTGTAAAACACCTTTATAATATTGCACTAGCCCAGTGCAACATTGTTTTTGACTCCAGCCACTTCTGGCTTAAACCAAAGAATTCTTAACACTAGCCACTCCTAGCTATAGACCCAAGTATTCTTTCAAAAGTCTCTTTAGGCCATAAGTGTTTCCTAACACAAACAGATTCTAGCAACACACCAGAATGTATAAGGTGAAGTAATGAAGTGTTTGAAGTTACAATCAAATAACTCATCGTACAACAGATTGAAATGTTTACATAGGTACACTGAGCTACAGATTACTACAAGTCAAGGTCTGCATGAAGCAGAACTACAAAGAAGACTTAAGTAGTGAAGACAAGAACTTAGAAACTTAAAGAAAATTCTTTTAGACTTGGTTTCTTGAGAGAAAACAAGAGAGTTGTTCAAGTATAAAATTGAGCAGCGTGACTATCTTGAATTCCGAAGCTTCTTGTATTTATAGTCCTTCTGAAAAATATTTGTTGGTTCAGCTTAAAGGATATTGGTCTCTTTAAAGATTGTGCTGTCAGTAAGTATAGACACATGCTTCAGAGAAGTTTCCTAAACTGGATTGCTTCAAAAATCTTCAATAAAAGATCCTTTTTGCTTATGCATATTTAGAACTACAACAATTGACTTTAGGCTATCCGTTCTGAACAGGTTCAGCTTTTCTTACACCTTGAGACATGTGAGGCAGTTTTCTTGATATTCATGAGAAATTCTCCAACTTTTCCATTGATTTCCTTTTTGATGATATTTTTAGAGATGTCATGAGAAAGTTCATGCAGTTTCAGATTTGATAAGAAAAGATTCTTAGTCAAAAACTTCAAAGAGTGAGAAATCTTTTCGTGGACTATAGGTTCAAGCTAGCTTGATTTAGTAAAGCTTTGAGTGAGTACAGACATATTCATTCCAGTAGTGAATTGAATTTACGAACTCCCCCTATCTTTTACAAATGGAGTTCTTCGGACTCCTATCACACTTGAACAAACTTGTTAGACAAATAAACAGTACAAACGTCATTTTAGCTGAAAGTCTTAATGTGTATTATTAACAAATACAAGGGGTTCAGACTACTCAATCATGAGTTCAAACTTGACTCTAACAATCTCCCCCTATTTGTTGATAACAAATATTAAGTCTCAAACATAGAATGAATTCTGTATCAAGAGAAGAATTGAAACATTGAATTTTATATAGCATGAGTTTATTCATTCATAGTGTGAGTTTCAAATTCTTTTAAGATTTTTGTAAAGGATCATCAATTTAATCGCATGTAGCAGACTACCAAAAATATAAAACAATGAATCTTAAGTCATGAAGATAAAATTGAACATATTTTATTTATACACACAAGATGTGTCACAAACTCAAGAAAATAAAAAATTATAGACTGCACACATATGCTAACTTAGACTACTTTCCAATTATTCTCCCCCTTTTGTGATCAATAAATTAGGGCCATCATTAAGACTTAATAGTCTTGGGAGCAGAGGTTGGAACACACTGGGTGACAGAGGCCAAAATTAAAAGAGAGACAGAAGCAAACACTAAAATAATAAAACAAAGTTGACGACAGAAGAAATGAGGAACGTCAACTAAAATGATAGATGGGGCTCAGTCCGAAGATGAGATAATGGCTGCAGAAGCATCATAGAAAGATGGATGAGTCTTTGAAATTCTTCCAGCACGATTCCAAAAATTGTGAATATCAACCAACAGACCGAAGGGATGAGCAGAAGATGTGCTCCATACTTGGTCTCGTGCCTAACAGTGGTGTCCCTAAAGTAAGCCTCGAGTATTGTTGTCTAGAGAGCAATCTTGAAGTAGCACCTTCAGGATATCATCAGATAGTTCCTTCGGTTTGTATTCCTACCAATCTGGACCAGAGGGTGTAGAGTACCAAACTTTCTCCTTCAACTTATTTGTGATGATTCTTTTAGGCTTGGGCATCACTCGGTCTGGACTAATTAGAATTTATGCAGAAAGCTTTACGATCACCTTAACAAATTCGAAGGCAGGAAAATGCAAATCCTTAGCCTATTGGCGTGTATTATATTGATTTTTGAGAGAGCTGGTGAAGGCTAGAAGATCTTCAGAATACAAAGTTGGATGGGAGAGGGTAACTTCTGGAGTGATGGGGGGATGGTTTCTAGACCAGTCAATGATACAGATACTGGTTCTGTAACATCCCAATGTTTACCGAGTGAAATTAAGTCATTGAAATAATAATTGCAAGTGGGAAGATTGTTTATTAATTATAATTAACTTAATTAATTTAACTAAGAGAATAAATGGCTGATTAAGTATGATTAATTATTAATTGTTGGTTGATTGTGACTGGGTGTGACGTAAGCAGACTGCTACCTCACGCTTTCCCACCCCACTCTTCTTTCTTCGTGCATGCATATATATATAGGATTACCGGGCCTCTTAATCATTTTTCATTCAGCCCTTCTCTTCCGTCACTCCTCTCTTCTTCGTTCTTTCTTCTCCTTCTTCTTCTCCCCTGTTCTCTGTCTCTATTTTCTACCACTAGAAGCCCATGACAACGCTACTGCAGAAGAGTTGGAGCTTCCTCCGGCTAGAGAAGGACGATCCTCGAAGCAGAGGAAGAACAACTTCCTATCCCCGAACCGATTGCAGTGTATGACTGTGTGAAGAAGACTGAACGAGGCAGACAGAGCATCAAACCAAACGTCGAAAAGCAGAAGAGCTTCTCGAGTCTCTCCAGAAGGTAGGGGGCGCTTGCATGTTAAAATGCATGGTCGATGGACGGTATGATAAACGTATTACCTTGCGTGTGTATGAAGGTGTCTGTGACGACTATGTGCAATGCATGATTGTGAATTCTTGAATGCCATGTGTGTGATTGCAGGGTCCTGATTATGGTTATACAATTGCATGCAAGTATTCAGAGTCGTTGTATTAAATTCTGATAATTGGTTTTATCTAAACGGATGTAATGCATGTTCTTGTTATTGTTAATACCGAGAGGATATGTATGTGTGATTGTTAGCTGATTTCATTGAGATATTGTACACATGAACCGTTTGAATACTGTGCATGCTAGTACGATGAGTGACTGAACGTAGGAAATATGTTGGATCGGATGTGACGCTCATGGTTACAAAGAATGAGTCGGATACTTGAGGATGCTCATTGCTTAAGCATATAGGCTGCATGTAGAGGAATGGGGTGACCCGAGGAAGGTCAGGAGCCCAATAAAATGATCTCCAGTTACAGGCCCTTGGCTAGATCCGGTGAAAGCCCATGGTAGCCGTAGGAGCTAGAGTTAAGTCTCGAGACATCAATGGGAGGCCGGTACCACGCGGGAAGGGCTAATAGACGAGAGGCCAGTAAGGGAACCTGTAACTGAAAATCATTGCTTAAGTCAGATCCGCAGGCATGCATGTAGATGAAACGTTGGTTAGGGTAGAGCGAATAGAATGGCTCGGAATGATACGAGTGAATTTCGAATGAGTTGCTGTATACTTGTATGATTGAAATTGATCTTACGTGATATGTTTGTAAGTATATGTCTTTGAAAGTACCATATTCTGCATGACTGAAATCCAAATTGAATGCAAACTGAGTGAACGGGGGGCAAGTATTAATGCTGATGCCGAATCATTAACTGTCATTTAAATGTAAAAGCTCACCCCTACTGTGGCCATTTTTCAGTGAATGTCTCTCGGAATGATGAATGGAAGAGGATCTGAATGCCGAATGAAGTGCTGGTGCACTATGGAAATTATGTGTTTACGTATATGCTGTGTATATGTCTTGTTAAGCCTTGGCCAGCTCGCATTTCAGTCGTAGTCTCTTTATACTAGAACTTGAACCCTCTTGGGTAGAAGACGTGATTTTGTGCCTGTAATTATTTATATCCCTCTCTATATCTATCATACTGTGTATTGTTCTATATTGCGTGAATGATCCGAGTAATATATGTATGCATACTCATGGAGTGTGTGAGGTTGGTATAGCCATGGGTAGAAATGTGGTTAAGAGTTGATGTGGGAAGCGAGACCGTAATTTATTCTGAGTGCAGAAGAGTTTAAGTATTACCGAGTGAATGAGAGCACGAGACACCGAGTGAGGATTGATCTAGATACTTACCGAGTGATAACTGTTAGGATTTTCCGCGAGTGTAGAATAACTGAATATTTCTGAGTGGTTAAGATTAGAAGAAAACCGAGTGGGGACTGACTTAATGATTTCCCTGAGCGAATAAGTTATCAATGCCGAGTGGAGTAGCTATCATTTTCTGAGTGAATGGGTTGTATGATAACTCTGGGTCCCGAATGTCTGGATAGCCGAGTGTAGCTCCTCGCTCAGCGAATGAAGGATTCGCTCCAGCGAGCGTGTGGACTTGGAAGACTTTTGGGTAGTTCGCTTAAGCGTATGGTACTCCGCCCGAGCGAGTTGGGCTACCTCGCTCAAGCGTGTTGGACCTCGCTTGGGCGAGTGGGCTTTATTTGTGGGATCCACCTGTGCGTTTCTCCTCCCGCTGTCTACCTTGTTGGGTCGATTTTTGGTCCTCTTGTCTTCCTCTCCCTTATTTCTTTTGTGTCGATTCTTCTTGGTTTATTTGGGAAAAATTTTCCCTGTTTTTTAGTTGTATCTATTTATTAAAATTAGGGTGTTACAGGATCCACCAACAAATGTTTGTTTGATAACAGGGACGTTTTCAGGGAAAGGTCTGTTAGGTACATCAGGGGGAATAGGAAATGTTCTACTGTAAGGGACAAGAGGTGCAGCAAAGGGTTGGTAATATTTTGAGTAAGGGGAAAGATGGGGGCAGAGTTAAGTGGTCTGGGAAAGTTATAGGTGGGTATGAAAGCTCGACTAGATGGATGTAAGGGTTTTTTAGGTTTGGTGGTGATCTATTTTGATTAGGACTTGTGTTTAGATTTTAGTTTAGAGGCAACAGTTTTGAATTTTGTTGTTTTAAGGGGTATAGACTTTGGGTAGGATCAGGTTGAGGTGAAGGTTGGGTTTAGGTTAGGTTTCAGTTTGGGGTTTAGGTTGGGTTTTAGTTTAGTGTTCAATATGGGGGGTAGAAGTAGGGTTTGGTAAGGTTGGGTTCACTTACCTTGGGTGGTGATAGAGTTGGTGCTGATTTTTTAGCAGCAGGGGTCTGTTCTTCTGCTTGAGCAGATGTCTGAATAGACACTTCATATGATTTCTTCTTCTTTTTCTTCTTCTAAACCTTGGTGGCTTCAGATGACCTTCTCTTAGCAGAAATAGCTTCTTTAGCCTTAGCTCTCAACTTGGCTTCTTTCTTTGCTTCCTCTCATTGGGCCTTGTCCAGCTTATACATGTCGTAATACATGTTATACAAATCGACCCAATCATACTTGGTCCATTTATCGACATTAACTTTAGGGAATTTTTTGCAGTAGAAACGGATGAAGTTCACATACCGCTTTTTACCAAGAACCTTGCCATAGTCCTTGAGCTTGACAGAGTGAGGGTCATATGAACTGGTGGAAGATGGGGTTGAAGTTATTGGCTTTTGAGACGACCCAAAGGTCAATAAAAATTAGGGAAATTTTTTCATAATTTAAAAAGGGAAAACAATTTAGGAAAAGAAAGCATTTGCAAAGTAAATTTTTAACAAGCAACCCCAGACCATTTAAATAACCTATCTCATATATGAAGATATGAGAAGGTGGATAAATTAAATCAAGAGTGCTCCTTGGACAATCAATCCTATGGTCATCACCAAGAAATAGCAGAAAACATAATTTATTTTGAGAGTTTTGGAAAAGTATAAAAAGAGGTTTAAAGACACTTGAATTAATTGATAAAAAGTGGCGTATAAACATACACACTGATATACTAGGGACAGATAGGTAATTGCATCCGTTCTCACTGTGCTACCGGCCTCACAGGTATACTTTCAAATTATGACTCCGTATGAGATGTTCTCCATACCAGAATGTCAAGGTTCTTAGCTTGCATACCAGAAAGTATCCATGTCACCCGACAGAAGGTACAAGGTACAGCCACAAGGATGATATGTGAGAAATATGGCTTCCCCCGTGTCATGTGTCAGAATCGTACACTGAGCAATGTACTATTTGTCTCCTAGCCCCACCTGTGCCTAACGATTCATTCTCCAAGCTCACCTATAAATAGTGGATTCTCACACTCATAAAAGGTTACGTTGTTCTTACTCTTGATATACTATTTCATTACTTAAGTTCCCTGGCCTGAATTCTCATTCTGGTTACTAACTTGAGCATCGGAGAATCTTCGTAGGTGACACCACCTTTCGCCCTCTTTTCAGCGTGAAAGCTTGGTGTGTAGGATCTCTAGGACAATAAGACTGGATTCTCCCATTGAGAGTTCAGATCCTAATACCAGATACCCATTGTACTGGTGTACAAATATTTTTATCCTTGACTTTTGAGTTTGGTCCCCACTCTGAATCTTTGACCTCAGATTATACCAGTTCATTGGCACGCCCAGTGGGACTTGTTGAAGTTATTCCTACTTTCTGCAAAAGTTCAGTAGTCATCTATGGAAGGTAATGGACGCGAGTTTGTTGAGGATCACGTGGAGGATGTGAATAACCAACACGTTAATAGGAGACTTCTCTTTGAGTCTCCTGGAGGCAGCTCGAGGAAGGCGATACCTGCAGTGGTGTCAGATCCTCGTGATGAGGTCATAAGGCAGCTCACAGAGGAGCTCACGGATTTAAGGAGGGAAAGGAGACAAACGGAGGAAAAGGTGGTGTCCCAGGCTAAGGAGACTCACCACACCACTGGAAGAGAGAAATCTGTGACTCTTCAGTATTCGTAGATCCCCATGTATGAGGAGCGGGAGCAGACCCAAGACTCAGGTGACGGAGTCAGTGGAAGGAAAAATGAGTCAATGGTAATGACTCCAGGAGCGTATCGGCTCAACATCCCTTTTTCTAGGAGACTCATGAGTATGCCTATTCCCATGCATTTGCAGACAACTCAACCACTCTTCATTGGGAAGTATAATGGAAAAACTGACCCCACTAAGCATCTTGATGCTTATGTGTATGAGGCTATGTACTTGGGAGCTGATGAAGATGTGATGTGTAGAATGTTCCCACGTACCTTAATAGAGGAGGCCCTTAGCTGGTTCAAGGGTCTACCTTCAGGATCAATAGACTCGTGGGAGGAGATAGCAGCAACCTTCGAGAATCACTTTGTCATTTCTAGGGATGTCCCCAGGACGTCTCACACCTTAGCTTAGATCAGGCAAGGGGAGAACAAAACTCTCAAGGAGTTTCTGAAGAGCTTTTACAAGGAAGCAACTATGGCGCCTAATCTCACAGAGGCCATTCAGCTGCATATTGTCATTGAGGCCCTTCAGCCCAGATCAGCCTTTGCCCTGTCATTGGCAAAGAGTCCTTTGACGACATTTGAAGAATTCTGGAGGAAGGCTTCAAAGTGTATGGGTATAGTGATGTATTTGGAAGCCATAGCAGCTCGAGTTAAACCACCAATTCCCTCACCCCAACCATGGAGGGATAAGGAGAGGGTGAGGCCAGATAGGAACTTCTAGAGGGATGATTTCACGGGCCCTCGACCCCAACAGCAGGAAAGGCGAGTGGCTTCTTTTAGCAACTACGTGCAACTGAACGCTAGGCACTCCCAGATCTTGAGGAAGGTCAGATGGCCTACACTAAGCGTGTATAGGATTAGGAGACCAGCTCCACTAAAGAGGCCTAGGAATCTGCGCAAGTATTGCGGTTTCCATGAGCAAGTTGGCCACTCCACTGATGAATTTAAGGCTTTGAAGAATATGGTGGAAACCCTTATTCGAGATGGAAAGTTGAAGTAATACCTCTTTAAGGAGAAGTCCTTAGATGAGCCAGAGTGGATAGAGAAGCGACATCGTGACAACGATGATAAAGGTGATAATAGTCACACTCCAATCAAGAAATACACGGCCATTGAGAAGCAAAAAGTGTTGGTGTATGCACTATGAGCTTTTATGCTTTTTCATTTGTATCTTTTTTCTACTTATCAATAGAATAAATATTTCAGTTTAAAATTGTTTTAAAACATATTTATCCTTGGAGTAATAGGTCATATAAAAATTATTCCTAAAATGTCCCTAGTTAAGTATTTACATGGGGACATGTAAATACACTGAGACTAGTGTGTGAGTGTACTGATGACTTGATCTCACAGATCATAGATATAGATGATATCGAGTCTTCACACGGGTACACATTAAGAGTAATGATGTACTGGACAGACCCACCATGAGAACGTTGCATGGATCGTTACATGATTGTCATAAACAATTCTCAATGTGATAATGGTATATGTAGTCCTTCGACCTGAAGTCACTACGATTCCTACATGAGGAGTTTATTGTTTTAATACAATTAAACGTCTTCTGTAACAAGAGGACTATAAAGGTTGTGATTAGGCAATGAACAAATTATGCAGAGGGATGTGAGTGATGTAGATGGGATTTGTCTCTCCTATGTGACAGGAGTGATATCCATAGGCCACTTGATGGAGTAAGACTAAGAAAACGCATGGCCATGCTAGAAAGAATAAATATTAGATATTTATTCGGATCCAGTCTACTTCGGTATCAAGTAAAATAAATTGGGCCGTACAAGGATGACGCGACCATGCCTTGGGCCCAATTAGGATATCGTGACAAAAGGAATAAACGTATTAAATAATTATCACTTATAGGTTATGTTGATAATATTCGGACATAATGATGCATTGCTAGATGCCGCTCTTATTTTATATTAATAATAAAATAGTTTATTATTAATATGACCGGGTATTTTACCTATAGGGTCACACACATAGAGTAAGCCCATCAGAAAATGTTGTCTTATTTTAGTTGGACTAAAATAAAGATATTGGGCCTAACTCATTTGGAATGAGTAAGGAGCCCACTTTTAGAGAGAACAAATTAGGTCAAACCTAAGCCTATAAATAGAGCATAAGATGCTCATAGGCGGTTCACTCAAGTGAGACACAAATTCGCAAAAGTTGTAAGAGCTACACGCCGTCAAACTAGCAGTTGGCAGGTGTTGCGATTCTGGTGGGAGTGCTCGTGTGGACTCCTAAAGGACGAGGCTACGACTGCTTCGGAGTTCTTCAAGAGGTAACCTAAAATAATTTCGAAATTGTTTTGTGCTTTGAAACACGGAACCTTGCAAATCCTATGGAATCCCTTTTATTTTTTCCGCTGCTCATGCTTAGGGATTCCCTAACAAAAAGTAGTTATCAACGAAGGCGCTCAGAAGTACGATATGCCCCAGCAGCAAAGGCAAGACTGGCGTGAGGTGATAGATATGATTTTGGAGGCTTTGCTGGGGGTGGAGCTTTGATCACAGCCTAAAAGAATCATCATCGAATGATTCTGTCTGTCTAAGGGAAACCCAGGGTGTGGTGGCACCGGTGGTGTCATTCCCAGATGAATATTTTGGCACAACCATCCTTGGGAGCTATGACGTTGTGGTCATAGTCGCTGTGATTGCAAACAAGGACGTTAAGAGGATCCTTGTCAATCAAGGGAGATCCTGCGATGTTATGTTTTATAATTGTTTTAAAAGAATGGGTTTCAATGACTCAGACTTACAACCTTATACGCAGGAGCTTACAACTTTTAATGAAGCGAAACAACCTACCAAGGGATATCTTGACACCCTTGTATCTTTCGAGGGCGAGTCTGGAGCAAGGACGGTGAAGTCCAAAGTCCTGGTGATTGATGTAGAGTCACCCTACAATGGCATCATAGGCTTCCCTACGTTGAACACTATCGAAGCAATTGTGTCCACGCCATACCTTCTTATCAAGTTTATTGATAAAGACAACTAGATGTCTTCCTTCTGAGGTGATCAAGAAATGGCCAGGTACTATTACAACCTGAGCCTAAATATGGTGAAGTTAGAAGCGTTCAACAAAAAGAGGAAGTTGAACGATGGAAGAACAACAGCGGGATCCGTTAGCCTGATCAACCTCGATCCCAGGGCGGAGCTGAAGATTGATCCTCACAACCCTTCCAAGCCCACGCCAAAAGAAGGTTCCAGAGATGTTGTGTTGGGAGATTCCCTAGAAAAATCACGCATATCAATGAAAAGTTAGAAACTATGATGGAACAGTGGTTGGTTACGCTCCTTCACGAGTTTAAGGACTTGTTTGCATGGACTGCTGCGGATATGCCTGGGATGGACCCCAATTTCTGTTATCACAAGTTATCCGTCTATCTTGAGACGAGACCGGTGGCTCAAAAGAAGAGAAGGTTGGGCCCCAAAAAACAGAGAGCGGCTTGTGAGCAAACAGGGGAACTGTTGAAGGCCAGATTCAGTAGGAAAGTCAGATACTCCTCCTGGCTCTCTAATGTGGTGATGGTACAGAAGGCCAACGGTAAATAGAGAATGTGCATGGATTATGTAGATTTGAACTGTTGTTGCCCCAAGGATCCTTATCCTCTCCCCAACATCGATCGAATGGTGAACGATTCTTCTAGTTACCAGTACTCGTCCTTCATGGACGCTTATTCGGGGTACAACCAGATTCCGATGTGGGAGGAAGATCAAGAGAAAATGGCATTTGTCAATGATCGCGGTTATTTTTGCTACACTATCATGCCTTTCAGTTTGAAGAACGCCGGTGCCACTTACTAGTGTATGATCAACAAGGTGTTCGAGGGCATGCACACCAAATTAGTGGAAGTGTACATTGAAGATCTTATTGCCAAGACCCCGGCTGGGGGTAATCATGTGGAAGATTTGTGCCAGGTGTTTACGCGCTTAAGGCAACACAATATGAGGCTAAACCCATTGAACACGTTCGTTGTGCCTGCAAGAAAATTTCTGGGTTTCATGCTAACTCAGCGCGGTATCGAGGTGAATCTGGCAAGTGTCAGGTAATTTTAGACATGGAGAGTCCAAAGAATTTGAGGGAGGTCCAGTCACTGAAGAGAAAGGTAGCTGTTTTGGCACGATTTATGCCTAAGATGGCGCACAGATCCCTTCTTCTTTACCAGATCCTAAAGAAGTGTAAGAAGTTTGAATGGGAAATGGAGCAGGAGCAAGCTTTCTGAGAGCTTAAGGAAGTGTTGTATATCCCTCCTATTTTGGTAAAACCTGACCCTGGAGAGGTACTTATCCTCTACCTAGCCATCTCGGATGAAGCACTAGGTGTGGCCCTAGTCAAGGAGACCCCGGAAGGACAGAGGCCCGTGTATTTCACCAGTAAGACGCTGTAGGGAACAGAGGCCGGTACCAAAAGATTGAAAAGCCGCCCTCGCCGTTGTTTGGGCCTCCCACCGTCTCAGGCCGTATTTTCATGTACACCCCATGATGGTGAGAACGGATCTCCCGCTCCATTCTGTTCTAAGCAAGCCAGATCTCGCTGGGAGAGTGATCAAGTGGTCCATTGAACTATCAGAGTTTGATGTTTTGTATGAGCCTCAGGGTACCATCAAAGCTCAGTTATTGGCTGATTTTATGGTGGAAATGACTGGGGTAGACCCCACTGTACCATGAAATCATTGGACAGTTTACGTGGATGGCTCTTCTAATAGCAAGGGATATGGCGCTGGTATTGTGGTGGAAAGCGATGATGGTGCGCACTTAGAAATATCTTTGCGCTTTAATTTCAAAACCTCCAACAATCAGGCCGAATATAAAGCTTGCCTCGCCGGACTCAGAGCACTAATTGACATCGGAGATTCCAAAGTAACCCTCTGTAGTGATTCATAATTGGTGATCTCACAAATTCAGAGTGAATATCAAGTCTGCGAGCCCCAGCTCTAACTGTATTTAAACTGCGTGAATGAATTGAAGGGAAGATTCTCTATGTTGGAATTTAAACATGTACCCAAAGAGGAAAACACTAGGGCAGACATCCTCTCGAGACTTGCAAGCACAAAGCATCCTGGGAACACAACATCTGTGGTACAGAGTACGCTGATGACACCCAGCATCCCCTTGACCCTGTCATTAAATGCAATATCATATTGTGCCTTCGATGAGAACTTATGGGTAGTCCCTTACATACGGTATTTTGTTGATGGGCGGCTGCCCACTGATGACTTAGAAAGGAAGAAGTTGAAAAGGGAGCTGCCTTACTTTACGTTGGTGGATGGCATGCTCATATGAAGGGGATTTTCTATGCCTTAGTTCAGGTGTCTAAATGAAAATGAGGTACGAGGTATGCTGGAAGAGGTGCATGAGGGGCAATGTGGACACCACGCCAGAGGTAGAAGCCTGATGAGAAAGGTTCTTAAAGAGGGTTACTGGTGGCCTATAATGAAGAAAGACTCCATTGAGTTCATAAAGAAGTGTGATCCGTGTCAGAGATTTTCCAACCTTTATCACACACCAGCCCAAGAGCTTTCTACATCCGCTGTGCCATGGCCTTTTCATCGGTGGGGCCTCGATATCCTGGGTCCATTCCCAACAACGCCTGGTGGCATCAAGTATTTCATAGTTGGGGTGGATTACTTTACAAAATGGATAGAATTGGATCCCATGGTGCACATCACCTCAGCTCGGACATGACGTTTCATCTATGAGAACATCATAGCGCAGTTTGGAGGCCCAGCATGGATCGTTACTAACAACGGCATGCAATTTATTGATAGGAAGTTCACAGAATTGCTTAAAGGAGTGGGGATAGTCGAAATCTTCTCATTTGTCGAACATCCTCAAACAAATGGCCAGGCCGAGGTGGCTAATAGAGAGGTGCTGAAAGGGTTAAAGAAACGTCTAGGCGAAGCAAAGGGCGGATGGATGGACCAGCTATGCCATGTCTTGTGGGCATATCGCACTACACCACACTCCTCAACCAACGAGTCTCCACATCGCCTTACTTACGGTGTTGAGGCGATGATTCCGGCGGAACTCCAGACTACGTCAACAAGGGTTGAGTATTTTTCTGAGGAGAATAATAATGCCAATCTAGCATCTGAATTGGTTGTTCTTTAAGAGCTCAGGGAAGAAGAATTTGTCAGGGATCAGACTATTAAAGCAAAGGTCGCCCTCCAATACAACAAGCGCGTGCAACACAGAGCATTCAACATAGGAGATCTCGTTCTAAGGAAGGCTAGTGTGGGAAATAAGTTTGCTCATCAAGGAAAATTGGCACCGACATAGGAAGGCCCTTACAAAGTATCTGAGGTGACAGGCAAAGGGTCATATCGATTGGAGAACCTCGATGGCATACCTATCCGCAATAAATGGAACACACAGAATTTATGCATTTATACAGCTAGTTAGTAAGATGGTGTGTACTCTTTTTCCTGACTTGAGTTTTTTCCCATTGGGTTTTCTCAAGGAGGTTTTAATGATGCATGACCCCATCTATGCTTCATTTGTAACTCATATTCAATTTAATGAGAAATATATTCATGGCCACTGCGCTTTCACTCCTTTCTTATGTCTGTGGTTTATAGCTTTACACGCAGTGGACAAAAGGGTCCTCAGGACGGATGATCTCAACTACCTAATCCATAGTTGACGATGTAACTCCTTGAATGTAACATCCCAATTTAAAAATTAATTACCGAATGAGATTAAGCCACTAAACTAAAAATAATTACAAAGTGAGAATTACTTATTAATTGTGATTAATTTTAACTTAAGAAGCTGATTACTGATTGACTAGGATGTGTGACACGTGAGCAGCTGCAACTTCACGTTCTCCCATCCTACTCTCCTCATTTCTTCGGTATAAGTTCAGAGGCCTCCAACTACTGTCCATTCACTCCAAATTCCTCGAAACCTTTCTCTTCTCCTACTTCTCTTCTTCTTCGTTCTTCTTCTTCTCTGTCCCCTATTTTCGTAAGCTCACGACAGCGGTGTTGTAGAGGACCCGAAGCTTCCCTCTATTGGTGAAGAACAATCGCCGAAGCGGAAGAAGAACGGCTTCCTGTTTCCAAAATGATTAAAGAGTACGACTGCATTCCAGGGGGGCTGAACGAGTGAGAGTGGTGGACGAAGCAAACAGGACAGTGGACCAACGCCAAAACAGAGGAACTTCTAGGAGTCTCGTTAGTTGGTGGGGGGTATCTTATATCTTAAATGCATGGGTTATGGACGAGTTCCGGGTGTTAATGACTTGTTGATTCTGGTGATTTAAAATGTGTTGATAGGTGTGTTTGATTGCGTAAAGGATATATGATGCCCGGATGTGTAATGACTAGGAGTTGAGAATGCATGTCTAATTCCGTCCATGAAATGCATGTTAATAATCTTGAAGGCGTTGAATGATTGCATGAGGAGAATGTGTTAAAATATTGTTGATGATTACCATGTGATTTATATGACATGCAGGTTACTATGATTCTAAATGCTGACTGCTTGTAAGGAAAGATTGACTTATTGAGTTTTGATAATGTCTAATACTGATTGTATGTGATACGTGTATTGTTGAGTAAAAGGTCGTGTGTGTGAAATCTGCGTCTGTATGTTCATTCCGTGTGTGGTAATGTATGTGGTGCATGAAGTGCATGAGTTAATAGTGTGGAAGTGATTTGCTGATTCTGTTCGTAATCCAATGATAATACCTTGCATGAGATGTAGTGATAAGAATGCTGAGAGCATGTAGTGTGTGACACTACCATTTGAATCGGTTATTAAATGCATGAGATGCTGTTAAAGACCTTGAGTGGGACTCAAGGCAAGCCGATTGAGTGCGACTCAGGGCTGCCCGTAACACTACCGTTGACGCTGAGAGTGTTTGTGTTACAAAGGAAGGCAAACGGTTTGGTACCAGTAAAACGGCCGAGTCAACTGGGAGCTGAATAAAAGGCTAAGAGCCTACGTTGCAATGATAAAAACTGATAATACGCGAGGCGGATCCGATTGAATGAATCTATGTATATGTGCGATTGATGCTGACTGTGACGTGATTGTATGTATGTGTGTTAGTGTTATTGAGAAGAATATGTGCATATAGCCGAGTGATAACTAGGTAGATTCCGATTGAAGTATGCCTTGTATGTGTTCCGATTGAATGGCATAGTGTATGTTGTTGATTGTTGCTATATATATATACATACATATTTACTGTTGCATGATTGAGGAATAATCCGAGTCAGTATCTATCATTTAATATTTAAGATACTCACCCCCCTACTGTGGCTATATTTCAGTGAACATTACACGAGACGGTGAATGATGGAGGAGCTGCATACCGTGTGGAGTGCTTGTGTACTATGGAAATGTATATATATATATATATATGTATATGATGTATGTAAGGTTTCGTCATAGCCTTGGCCGGCTCTTATTTTGGTCCTTTATCTAACTGTATCAGAACTGAACTCTCTCAGGTTGAGAGTATTATCATGTGCGTTAAATATATATATGTACGTATAATACTGTGTGTTCATCTTGTACTGTGTGTGGATGCCCAGGTGGTATACGTTGCATTTTACTAAACATGTAGAGCCCGCATGATTTTGAGTAAGTAAGAGCTAAGTTAATCTTGTGTTAGGCGTGATAGAGTGACTTTCTTCCGAATGAAGAGAGGTTGGGCCAACTCCGAGTGGAATATGCCCATTAAAATCATTTTCGTGGTACGCTGGTCAATATGTTATGGAGCGAGAGATTTCATAGATACAACCTTCCGATCGAAGGGTATTTCGATGTTTCCGAGTGGAAGTCAACCGAGTGAATGTCTCCCCTGATGGTTGAATTGGCAATACGACTCTGAGTAAAGCCTGTAGTGGTGAACTTATATTAGAGGGGGTAAAATCTAGATGATACAGCGTAGATTTTAGTTTAACAAGTCTTCTGTATGTAGAGGAGTTAATATGTATTCCGAGTGGCGAGGAGTTAGAGCATTCCGAGTGAGGGAGCCTTAGTGTGAAGTAGACTACATCTCCCGAGTGATGGGTGAGGGAATCATTTCCCGAGTGGTTAACATCTGTGCCTTTCTAGAATGAAGATAAAGAGTATTGTGTAAACCTCCGAGAAAGCATGTATGTGTGGGAGTCTTCCGAGAGAAATTAGGTTCCGACTCCGAGTGATGAGATTACCGAGAGGACTTGAGCTTAGATTCCGAGTGATCGAATTATCCGAGTGTACTGTTCGCTTGAGCGAATAAGGGTTCGCTCTAGCGAGTGTGAATAAATGGAAGGTTTCTAGTTGGTTTCGCTTAAGCGAATGGGTGCTTCGCCCAAGCGTGATGGGTTGTCTCGCTCAAGCGGGTTGGGTCTCGTTTGAGCGAGTGAGCACTGTAATGGGCTCGCTCAAGCTTGGTTCTTCCGTTGGGCTTTCGTATGAATGGTTTTATCTTTCCTCCTCTGATCGGTTTTGCTTTCCCTTGCCTTATGTTGGTTTATTTTACCGGCTGCATGGTGGATTTTGAAAAAAAAATTCCCTGGTCTCAGTTTTGAGTTTAATTAAGTCAGGTTGTTTCATTTTGGTATCAGAGCAGACTTAAAAGGTCCAAGGCCAAGGTATGCTTACTCCGAGTGAACGGTGATGTACATTATGACCAGTCGTCATAAATTGCTTGTAATATCTGAGGACTTTGATGCCTAATTAAGTATAATTTGTGTGGCCATGTGTTTATGAGATGTTGTTTTGGGGTAGAAGATCATTCCTATCCTGGTCCGATTAATTATATGATATTTAAGAATTGTATGATAATGTGTTATAGTTGTTGAATGTTGGGTTGAAATCCGATCGGTAGTGAGTAATTCTGTAAACTTATCCTTGGAAGGGGTGTTGATTTCAGGATAAGTCATGCCGAATCGTCATAGCATGGAAGCCATAGCCACGGCATTCCAACGTTTCACTGACGTATTCGAGAGGCAGAGCCAGCCTCGAACTGAAGATGGCCAAGTATTGGATCGCTTCCTGAAGAGGAAGCCGAGTGAGTTTCAAGGGGGATTTAATCCCGAAGCAGCTTACAAGTGGATTCAAGATTTGGAGAGAGTTTTTGGGGGCCTTCGTTGTACTGAGGCCCAGAAAGTTGAGTGCGCAGTGTACATGTTGCGGGACGAAGCAGAAAATTGGTGGAAGATCACCAAAAACCAATTGACTGACGCTGGCATCCAACTGGTATGGGAGAATTTTAGAACGTGTTTCCTGGAGAAATATTTCCCCGACACAGTACGGAGTCGGAAAGAACTGGAATTTATGGAACTGAAGCAGGGTTCCATGTCTGTAGAGGAATACGCTGCCAGGTTTGAAGAGTTGTGTTTGTTTTATCCGCCCTTCCAACAACCTGGAACCGAGAGTTCCAAATGCATTAAGTTCGAGAGCGGACTGAGGTCGGACATTAAGAGAGCGTTCAGGCACTTAGAAATTAGAAGCTTTCCTGTATTGGTGAATAAATGCAGAATTTTTGAAGAGGATGACAAGGCCCACTCGGGCCAGAGCAGCAAGACAGACCCCTCCTTAAAGCCCCAGCAATCTCGCTTTAAGAGACCAAGTAACGCTGGCAGAAGCAGACCCTACTCCAGGTTTAGGGGTCGGAGTCAGCAGGGAGGACGCTCAGCTTATCGTATGCGAGACGGTAAGTGTTTTAAGTGTGGAGGAAACCATTATGCTCGGGATTGCAGCAACAATGATGAAATGGTATGCTACCATTGTAATGAGAAAGGGCACATTCGCCCTGACTGCCCTCAACTACATCAAGCAAACGCTAATGTGCACCATGGAGGCTTCTGAGGGAGAGGCCGTGGAAATGGTGGCCGTGGGATTGGGGGCAGAGGCAATGGAGCTCGAGGAAACATGATGTTTGCCCCAAACAACCAGAGAAGAAATGCCAACCAACCAGCTACTAGGAGAGTTTACGCCATCAACGCTGAGGAAGCTGCACAAGTGAATGACTTGGTGCAAAGTAAGTGCTCACTCGGTAGATATACACTTAATGTAGTTTTTGATTCTGGAGCCACCCACTCCTTTATAGTTGACGATTGTGTGAGACGTTTGAGGTTGCCAACTGTGTATATGGATCGGACTTTGGAGGTAGCCAATCCGACCGGCGTTAAAGTGTTGACATCAATGATGTGCAAAGATGTAACCTTTACGTTGGGCGATCGGAGTTTTACCTTCGATTTAATATGTGTGCCTCTGAAAGATCTCGACATTGTACTAGGCATGGATTGGCTTTCAGCCAACAAGGTATTGGTGGACTGTCGAAACTGAAGAGTAATTTTTCCGAGGCAGATCAATGATGACTACACGGTACAAGGTATAGCTCAGTTATTTATGATGCTTTGTTTAACCGAGGGAGAGGGTAGAGCCCGAGTGAATGATATTCCGACTGTTTGTGAATTCCCTAAGGTGTTTCCGAAGGATGTGCCGGGTGTCCCTCCAAATAGAGAAGTTGAAATCTCTATAGACTTAATTCCTGGAGCCGAGCCGGTCTCCAGTGCACCCTATAGGATGTCCCCAACAGAATTGGTTGAGTTGAAAAAGAAAGTGGATGAGTTACTCGGCAAACAGTTTATTCGACCGAGTGTATCACCATGGGGCGCACCGGTGTTGCTTGTTAAGAAGAAAGACGGCAGCATGAGGTTATGTATAGACTACCGACAGCTAAATAAGCTTACGATTAAGAACCGGTACTCGTTGCCCAGGATTGATGACTTAATTGACCAACTGCGTGGTGCTTTAGTTTTCTCGAAAATCGATTTACGCTCGGGATACCACCAGATCCGGGTGAAGGACTCGGATATTCCCAAGACTGCCTTCAGGACCCGGTACGGCCACTACGAGTATGTAGTAATGCCGTTTGGTGTGACAAACGCCCCTACTGTATTCATGAATTACATGAACAGCATCTTTCACCCATACTTAGACCGATTTGTGGTCATTTTTATTGATGATATCTTGGTCTATTCCAAGACCCCCGAGGAGCATGAGGAACACCTCCGTTTGATACTTCAAATATTGAAGAAGAAACAGCTGTTTGCAAAACTTTCGAAGTGTGATTTTTGGATGGATAAGATCCACTTTCTCGGGCATGTAATTTCCAAGGAAGGCGTCTCGGTAGACCCTTCAAAGGTAGCAGCTGTAATAGCATAGGAGAGACCCAAGTCGATCTCAGAGATAAGGAGCTTCATGGGCCTAGCTGGTTATTATAGAAGGTTTATTGAGGGTTTTTCTAAGCTTGTGTTGCCACTGACCAAGTTGACTCGGAAAAATGTCCCTTTCGTGTGGAATTCCGAGTGTAAGAGCAGTTTCCGAGAGTTAAAGTCTAAGTTGACAACCGCTCCAGTGTTGGCATTGCCAAATTTGCAAGAGAGCTTCGTGGTATACTGTGATGCGTCAGGACTCGGTCTGGGGTGCGTACTAATGCAGAAAGACCGAGTGATAGCTTATGCCTCTCGGCAATTGAGGCCGCACGAGCAGCATTATCCGACCCATGACTTGGAATTGGCAGCTGTGGTCTTCGCATTAAAGATATGGAGGCATTATTTGTACGGTTCCAAATTCGAGGTGTACAGCGACCACAAGAGCCTCAAATATTTATTTGACCAGAAAGAGTTGAACATGAGGCAGAGGAGATGGACAGAGTTTTTGAAAGACTACGACTTCGAATTAAAGTATCATTCGGGTAAGGCGAACGTTGTAGCCGACGTATTGAGTCAGAAATCCCTCCATGTGGCAGTAATGATGGTGAAGGAGGTAGAGTTACTAGAGCAATTTCGAGACATGAATTTGCATGTTGACGTCCCTTCGTCTCGGAAGATAACGCTCGGTACGTTGAAGATTGCCAATGAATTCCTGAAACTGGTATTTGAGCAGTAGAAGTCAGATCCCTACTTGGCTGAGATGAAGGAGACTCAGGCCAAGGGTAAGGACTTGCCTCTGACCGAGGGATCGGATGGAATTTTCTGAGTGAAGGGTAGAATATATGTGCCGGGTGAAGGTGAATTAAGGAGGATGGTGCTTGATGAAGCCCACAAGAGCCTGCTAAGTATTCACCCGGGCACTACGAAGATGTACCACGATCTAAGACTGCAATTCTGGTGGCCCGGATTAAAGAGAAATGTAGCGGAATATGTGGCTCGGTGTGTTACTTGTCAGAAGTGGAAGGTCGAACACCAGAAACCGTATGGTGCGTTGCAACCCCTTGAAATCCCCGTATGGAAATGGGACTCATTTGCCATGGACTTTGTAATGGGATTTCCTAGAACCCGAGCGGGTTATGATGCCATTTGGGTCATTGTAGACCGGCTGACGAAAAGTGCACACTTTCTGCCTATGAACATGAGATACCCGTTACAAAGGTTAGCCTAGATCTATATCCGAGAAATTGTCCGACTGCATGGTGTGCTGACTTCTATCGTGTCGGACAGGGATCCTAGATTCACGTCTCGGTTTTGGATAAGCCTACACCAGGAATTAGGCACGAAGCTTTGGCTAAGTTCCGCCTACCATCCCCAGTCGGATGGGCAATCCGAGTGAATGATACAAAGTTTGGAGGACTTACTGAGGGCGTGTGTGTTGGAGCATGGTGGTAGTTGGGAGTAGTACCTCCCTCTGATCGAATTTACATATAATAATAGCCACCACAGCAGCATTGGCATGGCACCCTATGAAGCACTGTATAGTCGGAAATGCCGAACCCCACTCTGTTGGTCAGAAACCGGTGAAAGTTTATTATTGGGGCTGGAAATTGTGAAACAGACTTCAGAACAGATCCAAGTAATTAGGTAAAAGATGAAGGCGTCTCAGGACAGGAAGAAAAGCTATCATGATAAATGGACTAAGCCACTTGAGTTTTCGGTCGGTGATAGGGTGTTCCTAAAGATTTCACCGAGTAAAGGAGTTAGATGAGCCTTGAAGAGTAGGAAGTTGAACCCCCGATACATTAGACCCTATGAAGTATTGGAACGGATCAGTTCTATGGCATACCAAATAGCATTACCAACTCACCTATCCCGATTGCATAACGTGTTTCATGTGTCTTAACTAAGGAAGTATCTACCCGATTCCACTCACGAAATGTCGGATGATGAAGTGGAGATCAAAGAGGATTTGACCACCGTGGTTGTACCGACTAGAATTATGGATCGGTCGGTAAAACGCTTGAGGAGCAAGGATGTATAACTGGTTAAAGTAGCGTGGCAATAAAACGGGTGTACTTCTTATACCTGGGAACGCGAGGATGCCATGAGGCAGCAGTGCCCCGAGTTGTTTATCTAAGGTAAGTTACCATTTGAATTTCGAGGACGAAATTCTTTGAGAGGGGGAAAATTGTAACATCCCGATTTAAAAATTAATTACCGAATGAGATTAAGCCACTAAACTAAAAATAATTGCAAAGTGAGAATTACTTATTAATTGTGATTAATTTTAACTTAAGAAGCTGATTGCTGATTG
This sequence comes from Clitoria ternatea, assembly GCA_037962975.1. NCBI lineage: Eukaryota > Viridiplantae > Streptophyta > Magnoliopsida > Fabales > Fabaceae > Clitoria > Clitoria ternatea. Next base: position 189,865,255 of record CM075669.1, read on the forward strand.
ACTAGGATGTGTGACACGTGAGTAGCTGTAACTTCACGTTCTCCCATCCCACTCTCCTCATTTCTTCGGTATAAGTTCAGAGGCCTCCAACTACTATCCATTCACTTTAAATTCCTCGAAACCTTTCTCTTCTCCTACTTCTCTTCTTCTTCGTTCTTCTTCTTCTCTGTCCCCTGTTTTCGTAAACTCACGACAGCGGTGTTGCAGAGGACCCAAAGCTTCCCTCTGTTGGTGAAGGATAATCACCGAAGCGGAAGAAGAACGGCTTCCTGTTTCCAAATTGATTAAAGAGTGTGACTGCATTCGAGGGAGGCTGAATGAGTGAGAGTGGTGGATGAAGCAAACAGGACAGCGGACCAACGCCAAAACAGAGGAACTTCTAGGAGTCTCGTTAGTTGGTAGGGGGTATCTTATATCTTAAATGCATGGGTTATGGACGGGTTCCGGGTGTTAATGACTTGTTGATTCTGGTGATTTAAAATGCGTTGATAGGTGTGTTTGATTGCGTAAAGGATATGTGATGCCCGAATGTGTAATGACTAGGAGTTGAGAATGCATGTCTAATTCCGTCCATGAAATACATGTTAATAATCTTAAAGGCGTTGAATGATTGCATGAGGAGAATGTGTTAAAATATTGTTGATGATTACCATGTGATTTATATGACGTGCAGGTTACTATGATTCTAAATGCTGACTGCTTGTAAGGAAAGATTGACTTATTGAGTTTTGATAATGTCTAATACCGATTGCATGTGATGCGTGTATTGTTGAGTAAAAGGTCGTGTGTGTGAAATCTGCGTCTGTATGTTCATTCCGTGTGTGGTAATGTATGTGGTGCATGAAGTGCATGAGTAAATAGTGTGGAAGTGATTTGCTGATTCTGTTCGTAATCCAATGACAATACCTTGCATGAGATGCAGTGATAAGAATGTTGAGAGCATGTAGTGTGTGACACTACCATTTGAATTGGTTATTAAATGCATGAGATGCTGTTAAAGACCTTGAGTGGGACTCAAGGCAAGCCGACTGAGTGGGACTCAGGGCTGCCTGTAACACTACTGTTGACACTGAGAGTGTTTGTGTTACAGAGGAAGGCAAACGGTTTGGTACCAGTAAAATGGCCGAGTCAGCTGGGAGCTGAATAAAAGGCTGAGAGCCTACTTTGCAACGATAAAAACTGATAATACGCGAGGTGGATCCGATTGAATGAATCTGTGTACATGTGCGATGGATGCTGATTGTGACGCGATTGTATGTATGTGTGTTAGTGTCATTGAGTAGAATATGTGCATATAGCCGAGTGATAACTAGGTAGATTCCGATTGAAGGATGCCTTGTGTGTGTCCCGATTGAATGGCATAGTGTATATTGTTGATTGTTGCTATATATATATATATATACATACATATTTACTATTGCATGATTGAGGAATAATCCGAGTCAGTATCTATCATTTAATATTTAAGATACTCACCCCTCTACTATGGCTATATTTCAGTGAACATTACACGAGACGGTGAATGATGGAGGAGTTGCATACCGTGTGGAGTTCTTGTGTACTGTAGAAATGTATATATATATATATATGTATATGTTGTATGTAAGGTTTCGTCATAGCCTTGGCCGGCTCTTATTTTGGTCCTTTGTCTAACTGTATCAGAACTGAACTCTCTCAGGTTGAGAGTATTATCATGTGCGTTAAATATATATATATATATATATATATATATGTACGTATAATACTGTGTGTTCATCTTGTACTGTGTGTGGATGCCCAGGTGGTATACGTTGCGTTTTACTAAACATGTAGAGCCTGCATGATTTTGAGTAAGTAAGAGCTAAGTTAATCCTGTGTAAGGCGTGATGAGTGACTTTCTTCCGAATGAAGAGAGGTTGGGCCAACTCCGAGTGGAATATGCCCATTAAAATCATTTTCGTGGTACACTGATCAATATGTTATGGAGCGAGAGATTTCTTAGATACTACCTTCCGATCGAAGGGTATTTCGATGTTTCCGAGTGGAAGTCAACCGAGTGAATGTCTCCCCTGATGGTTGAATTAGCAATACGACTCTGAGTAAAGCCTGTAGTGGTGAACTTATTAGAGGGGGTAAAATCTGGATGATACAGCGTAGATTTTAGTTTAACAAGTCTTTCGTATGTAGAGGAGTTAGTATGTATTCCGAGTGGCGAGGAGTTAGAGCATTCCGAGTGAGGGAGCCTTAGTGTGAAGTAGACTACATCTCCTGAGTGATGAGTGAGGGAATCATTTCCCAAGTGGTTAACATCTGTGCCTTTCTAGAATGAAGATAGAGAGTATTATGTAAACCTCCGAGAAAGCATGTATGTGTGGGAGTCTTTCGAGAGAAATTAGGTTCCGACTCCGAGTGATGAGATTACCGAGAGGACTTGAGCTTAGATTCTGAGTGATCGAATTATCCGAGTGTACTGTTCGCTTGAGCGAATAAGGGTTTGCTCTAGCGAGTGTGAATAAATGGAAGGTTTCTAGTTGGTTTCGCTTAAGCGAATGGGTGCTTCACCCAAGCATGATGGGTTGTCTCGCTCAAGCGGGTTGGGTCTCGCTTGAGCGAGTGAGCACTGTAATGGGCTCGCTCAAGCTTGGTTCTTCCGTTGGGCTTTGATATGAATGGTTTTATCTTTCCTCCTCTAATCGGTTTTGCTTTCCCTTGCCTTATGTTGGTTTATTTTACCGGCTGCATGGTGGATTTTGGAAAAAAAATTTCCCTGGTCTCGGTTTTGAGTTTAATTAAGTCAGGTTGTTTCATTGAACGGTCAAATGGGTTGTATGGCTAGTCTTTTTCCAAGGCCACAAACCGAACCCCTAGGAAGATATGGGTTGTAGGGCTGGTCCTTTTTCAATGCCACAAACCAAACTCCAGTAAAGAAACAACCTTCAGGACCGATGATCTCAATTACCCGTTTTGTAATTGACGATTTAACTCCTTGAATGGTTAAAACGGATTGTAGGATTGGACCTTAGTCAAGGCCATACCGAACTCCACGAGGTGGCGCCCTAATCGCTTATTCTATGATTGAGTGTAGAAACTCACCCTCAGGACGGATGATCTCAATCACTTATCCTGTGATTGATAATGTAACTCGTTGAGCAGTTCAACGGGCTGTAGGATCGACCTGTCCTAAGGCAGTACCAAACCCTAGTGAAGATTTACCATCTAGGCGTATAGTCTCAATCTTTACAAGTTAGAGATAAAGAGTCTATTTATAACTATGAAAGGGACAGTGTCAAAGAGAAATAAAATTGTATTAATAGAAGAAAAGAGAAGTACAAGCATTTAATCAAATCCGGAGCTGATCCTGGAACACAACAAGGTAGTTCAAAAGAAATTAAAGATAGCTAAGAGGGCGGAGCTTCCTGATGAGCCTCTTCATGCTTTTGGCTGTCTTTAGTAGCCTTGCTCCCACCCTCCTTAATTTTCTTCTCGGCGTCCCCCTTGCCTCTGGCCTCATCAACGATTGTCCTTTCTTCCTCAGCAACATTTTCAGGTCCGGGAGTTGGTGGGTCAGGCCCCATACTTTGGCCTTCAAGGAGAGGAGGCAGCGCATATAAAGTCTCAGCAGGTTCTTCATGCTGGCCATCTTTCACTGCAACTAATTTCCCCTCATGAAACTCATAGAACGGATCAAGTTCTTACAGATTCAGCTTCACGGTCTCGATACCGGTACCTGGGGACAGACAGGTAATTGCATCCGTTCTCACTGTGCTATTAGCCTCTCAGGTATACTATCGAATTATGACTCCGTATGAGATGTTCTCCATACCGAAATGTCAAGGTTCCTAGCTTGCATACCGAAAAGTGTCCACGTCACCCGACAGAAGGTACAAGGAACAGCCACAAGGATGATATGCGAGAAATGCGGTTTTCCCCATGTCGTGTGTCAGAATCGTACACTGAGCTATGTACTATTTGTCTCCTGGCCCTACCTGTGCCTAACGATTCATTCTCCAAGCTCACCTATAAATAGTGGATTCTCACACTTACGTTGTTCTTACTCTTGATATATTGTTTCATTGCTTAAGTCCTGGCCTGAATTCTCATGCTGGTTACTGACTTGAGCGTCGGAGAATCTTCGCAGGTGACACCACCTTTCGCCCCCCTTTGAGTGTGAAAGCTTGATGTGTAGGATCTCCAAGACAACAAGACCGGATTCTCCCACTAAGAGTTCAGATTATAATACCAGATACCCATTGTACCGGTGTACAAACATTTTTATCCTTGACTTTTGAGGCTGGTCCCTACTCTAGATCTTTGACCCCAGAATAGATCAGTTCAATAATCATGCCATGACCAAAAGGGACCCAACACATAGCAAAGCACATAATTTTTTAGAGAATCAGGGCCATGAATCGATTCATGTTTCCCAAACAGCCAAAGACCAATGCATCAGGTAGATGAATCGATTCACCCCTTTCTAGGAATCGATTCATGCATCCCAATTGGCCAAGAACATGTGCAATAGACATATGAATCGATTCACCCACCACTGGAATTGATTCATGCAATACAACTTCAGAAAATCAAGTGAGTTAATCGATTCACCCCCCGGGAATCGATAACACGCTCCAGATTGCAAAAAAATACCAAGGTTCAGGTCCATGAATCGATTCATCCCGATAGTGAATCGATTCATGCATAGGAAATTCATGAATCAGTGGCAAAAAGGCACAATGAATCAATTCACACACAATTCACACAGATGGTGAATCGATTCAAGACAGACATCATGCAGAACTTGCCCAAAAAGCTGCAGAATTGAACTTCTAACCACCCTATATTTTTCATATCAAATCCAATTGCCACCAAATTTTGACACAAGCTAAAATACATTATTTGTGACATGTAGCCACTGGCCGCACTCGAAAATTCCTTAAAACAAGAGACTTATATGTATAAATGCGTTTGTCCTATTTTGAGGCATTTTGATGCAACTTAGCAGTCAATTCTCAATAGAATTAGCCCATTCCAGTTTCTACAAATCACAAATCATACACTTAAGCTATTGGGACCATTACATGCCATCAAAATCACATAAAACTCAATTTGACCCTATTGGTTCCTCAAATTTACATAGACATCAAAACTTAACTTCACATATACAACATAAAGCATTGTAAATCATGAATTAACATCATCCATTCATCATTTAGGCAATAGTTCCGGCATCACAATTATCATCATACATTGTCTAGGTCATACTCAAAAATTAGCCATACATCTAAGGCCCAATTTTCACCTATGACCTTCAAAATCAACATTCATCAATCTAGATACATAATAAGCATATATCACCACTATATGCTATACAAGATCAGTGATTTGCCGGCCAAGGCACTTCCTATACAACTATATACCTCCCTCAACAAAATAAGTGCTTCAAAAGATGTGAGCTCACTCCATGAATGTCCTTCATCATGAGGCTAAAAATAGACAACATGGGAGAGTGAGTTTACATTCGAAATGACGAATATGAATACGTTGTGATTATGTGCATATGCATATACATCAACATGTAAGCTTTGCAATAGACATAGCAATCATTATCATACTAACATTACTTCCTCATATACACATGTAGTGATCATATAACACCATACATAGCAAATCACAATACATATACACATACATGCCCTTATTCATCATGGGCCATCACCAACAACATCATCATACACTAATTTCATATCTTTGTATTCATATTTTAAATTGTTGTCTTTTAGGTATTATTTCACGCATCAAAACCAACATCACATCTCAAGATCAATCATCACCATATCTCAACACCTTGGCACATCTTCATGCTATTTGTAAATGCTCTTAGGCTAATGCATATGCATAATGGAATTTATCAATAAATATGGATCCAACTGTGGGAATAACACTAAATTATAGGTCAAGCATGATCATATAACCATACCCCTACTGCAGTAGTGAAATGTGTACACATATATCATAATTTTGCATGTAATTCACCATGTTTTACTGGTACTAAACTGCATTGCCCATAATGCAACACCGGCCATTCTCACCATGACCGCGATAAACAACACAATAGTATCAAGGTGTTGCAGGCCAACCATGATTCATACCATGGCAGCTGTGATCCATAGGACCACTGGGGACACCTGCTCATCAAGAGCCACCCTTCCACAAGGGTCAACCACATGCGGCTCCTTGTAGCACAACATGGGTAGCTTCATGACTTACACACTGAGTCACAGGGGAAATAATGCTCGTGCATAGAGCCGTCCTCCTACTGGGCCAACCGAGGGAATCCTCTAACATTCCAACACCGGCAACTATGCAATAATGCCATGGATGCAATGCAAATGCCAATCCTATGCATTCTCAAAACTATGTATCCTAATCATGCCACTCATTAACCATCATCATCATCAACATCACCACCCAAACTCTTAGTGAATTTTATTTTAATTAATCATTGCCATTGTCATACATTTTAAATATAACATCACAACACTTTCATAAATCACAATACAAGTCCATATTATATCAATCACAATGGCTATACAATTTTCATCATCAATACTCATAAATCAATCATAAATGAACTAAGGCATGCTAAACATCCATATTCATTCTTATTCATCATCAAGAATGATCATTCCACATTTATGGTGAATATAGACATAACCACATCATATCAAGGCTAACACTAGCCAAGTCATTTAACATCATCATTTAGCACACCATAAACATTCTAAATGCACAAAACATATTGCCAAGTATAATCATCATCATCATAGTCAACATCTCAATTGGTCACACATACACATACAAGACAACACATGTAAATTATCACATATGACATTCAACCACTACTCAATTGCTGCATTTAGAATATAGAACTCCTTTCCCACCTCAAGAGAAGAATTTCAAGTGATACGACGTTCCCGCCTCGTCGTTCAAAATGGGTCCTACATTTCACAAGACACCATATAATTATTTTCAACTCAAAGTCACCAAGACTTACATATTCTAGTTTAGTACTTAGTGCATTCAAGACTTTCATTATCAAACTATTTTTATTTCATTTATTTCACCATAACCACCATGGGTGAGGCATTCAATTTTCATTATTATGTATTTAAAACTCTTTCCATCAAAAGAGCCATACAACAAAGGCCACCAATCATCATTAATGTCCATCCACCATTATTAATGTTATTTACCATCATCAATAAATATTCTCCTAACACATTTTCTTATACCCATCATTCAAATATCATATATTTCCTCTCAAAACATAATCTCCAATCCATAATTATCATTTTCCCTAATCTTCCAAAGTTAGGGTTTTACTAAAGATTCAACAATATCACAAATACACATCATTCTCCACCATTTCAAGCATCAATTTTGTGTACCCAATTAAAGGTTCATCAAGCTTGCATTTAAAATCACCCCACCTTAGGTTTTCCATAATAATGGCTTCTCTCAACAACCCATATGCATAAATCACTCTCCCAACACCCAAAACCCATAACCAAAGGTTTAAGCTCTTGAAAAATGATTACAAGCTTACCTTACAAGGAGAAAAGAGTGTGTTTCCAAAAAAGAGAAAGGAGGAGAGAGTTCCAAGCCTCAAGCTTCCTTCAAGCTCCAATGAAAAATGAAAATGGTGGGGGAGATGGGTTCACCACTTTGTCTTGGTTTAGAGAAGAAGAGATGAGGAGATTGAAAGAATAAGAAAGTAACGTTTTGCCTTAGAGAAACAGAGAGTGTCGTGAGAGTGAAGAGAAAAGTAAGGAATTAACATTTTAATTTGGCCCATCAGTTAAGTTTTCTCTGTTTTACAACATACAGGATGTGTGTTTGGGCTTAATACTTTATCTAAAAATTATTCCGAATACATATTTAGACTTCCAATAATATTCTTAACATCCCTGACCAATAGCACCTCAGTCAAAGATACTTGGTCCAACACCCATATTTTAATCGGGTATAATTTCAGCTCATAAAGCCTCAATAAATTATGAATAATCCCCAAAAATCTTAATTTAATTATTTTCAACATTTTGGGATATTAATTAACCCATATATAATTACTTAGTATTTATTCTTCATATTTAATCAGTTATATAAATTTGGGATGTTACAGCTTTGCTTTACCAGTAGATGTAGACTATTTTTTCTTTAGAACTTCTCCAATGGGAACATCATCATCATCAGACAGGACGATAGGGTCAACAAACTATTTTTCAATAAACTTTTTTAGAACAAAAACCTTCTGAATCTTGGGCTTCTTTATCTGAGGTTCCTCCTCAGCTAGTTTAGTCTTTACCTTTCTCTTTAGAGGAGTCTTCTTAACTTCAACGGCAGACACTGAAGATTTGTCCAATAGGGGAGAGAGGGTTGAAAACTTAGTGATCAAGGGACCACTGATCATCTAGTCTGTAACATTCTCCATACTCATATTCTCCAACTTGAAGATTTTCATTAGCACAGCTAGGTAAGGGATCTTCTTTTGTTTCTTCACTACAGACGTTGTCATATAGGTTAATAGAATGTTGGCTAAGTTGTTTGGTTCCTTCATTATCATGTGATACATACAAAAACTATCTATTTTAGATATTGTATCCTTAGCAGACTTACGGGGGAAGAAGACTTGACGCATTAGAACGTGCAGCATCTTTGCCTTTGGCAACAAACTTCCAGATGTGAGCTTGTTTGGACGTGCCTTCCTATACAGAATCTTGTTGATCATGAGGCTAGAGACTTCTGTAAACTCAAAGTCTCAGAGAATACTATTCCACCAGGGTTGCAGTATAGAACTATAACCAAAAGGTCTTCTAAAATCTCAATCTGCTTCCCACGTAGAGAGCCAACCAAAATGCACTTGTCCTTTTCATAAGAAACTGTTCTCTAGAACTTGAGTGCAATAGATGGTGAAAAAGGTTCTTGGTCCAAGCAGAAATTGGTCCATCTGATTCCTTCTACTTCAGTAGTCATATCTCCGCCTTCAACTTGATGTTGAGAAGCATTGAAGAGCAATGACTCAATCACATCTTTCATAGAGTAGTTGATTCCAACCATTAAAGATAAAAAGAGCTTTAGAAGATGAACGGTTTAGGGCAAAAACAAGTTCTCAAAAGATTTATAGAGTGAGAGAGAAAATGATCGCAGAAAGAGTTTTTAGAAAAGGTGAAAGGATATAGATGTGAAAAGATATGTAAGAGCAGTTATATTTATAGAGAATGTGGGCTCAATGGAGGGAAAAGAAATTTTCAGAAATGGTTTTATTCCAAGCAATGAATGAATGCAACGCATTAAAAGAAATAAATTAAATGAATATTTACAAGAATTTAAGGAGGGTAGAGACTGCGTCTCTCAGTAAAATAAAGAATAAGTTGAAAAATAATTCTAAGTTACGAAAGCATGCAAACCATAAACATACAGACACCTTAATCATATAATATAACGCATGTTCAAACTATACTTGATAAAAGTAAACCTGGCTTCTGCTAGGGACTTAGTGAGAATATCTACCCATTGGTGGTCTGTATCCACATTACAGATCAGAATGCCTTTTTGAATGTAGTCACGTATGAAGTAATACTTGACTTTAATATGTTTTACCTTTGAGTATTGGATTGGATTCGTTGAGAGGTTGATAGCACTTGCGTTGTCACAGAATACTGGAATCTCTTCTTCCTTGATTGAATAGTCCTCTAGTTGATACTTCATCCACAGAAGTTATGAACAATAACTAGTTGTAGACAAGTATTCTACTTCAGCTGTGGAGAGGGCTATTGAATTTTGTTTCTTGCTACTCCACGAAATCAAGCTGGTTCTCAAAAAGTGACATCCACCACTTGTGTTTTTTCTACCTGTTCTATCACCTGCAAAGTTTGTATCACAAAAACCATAAAGAGAGAAAGAGTTTGTTGTTTTGTAGAATAACAAAAGGTTAATGGTACAAACAAGATACCTTAGAATCCTCTTTAGTGCAAACAAGTGATTAAAAGACAGTAAAATAAAATAAAAATAAAAACAATAAGACGTCTCATCTAAATTATTTTTATTCTTTGAGTTTGAAAGGAAATATGCAGATAAGTGTGTAACATCCAGATTTAAAATTAATTACCGAATGGAATTAAGCCATTAAAATAATAATTGCAAAAGTGGAAAATTACTTGTTAATTATAATTAACTTAATTAATTTAACTTAAGAAAATAATGGCTGATTAATTATGATTAATTAGGCTGATTGCTGATTGGTTAGAAATAAGTGAATAAATAATAATAATGATAATAATGCCAGGTGAAAGGACGCATGTGCCCTTGGTGGTATAAAAGAACTTCAACTCTCTCTTTCCCTCATTTATTCACGCTGGACATCTCTTTTCTACCGTTTCTCTTCTTCTTCTTCGCTTTTCTTCTTTCTCCTCTGTTCTCTGTTCCCATGAGCTCACGACAGAGGTGGCTGAGGACCGGAGTCCTCCTTCCTTCTCATCGAGTCTGAGAGGGTGTGAGTGTGCATTTCCCCTCTGCATGCAACCTGTCTCCTTCCTTACTGTTCCTTCGTCCCCTTCCGCGTCGTCTTCTCCTTCACCCAACTCAGTGATGTTGAGATGCCCTGAGACAGGAACCCTCCATTGCTGGCAAGATCAGATTGTTCGTGGATAAGGAAACAACTTTGAGTTCTCCATGCGGAGTGCTGAGCCCAGCGTCTGAGCCCAGTGGTTGTGTGGGTTGGAAGGAGCGGTCGAAGGACGACTAGTCGGCATTGTTAGCTCGAGGAGCTTCTGGTTCTTCCAAGCTATGAGCGGAGTGGCTCGGAGTTCCTCCAAAGCCAAGCGTAATGGTGGATGACTGATGCTGGGCCGTTCTATTGAGAATCAGTGAATGGGCTGAGCGGAGCAACCGACTGGAGCTGCAAGCCCTCGGAGCCCCTGGAATCTTCATTCCAGGTAGGGGGGTATCTTATATCTTAAATGCATGGGTTATGGACGGGTTCTGGGTGTTGATGATTGTTGTTTCTGTGTTCTGAGTAGTGTGTTGTGCTTGCATGAAGAGTGTATGATACCTGGATGCATGATGATTAGGTGTTGAAGCGATGCATGTTTAGTTCCGTCCATGAGTTGCATGTAGATAGTTTTGAGAAGTGTTGAATGTTGAATGAGAGGAATGTGCTAAAGTGCTGTTAATGATTACCGTGTGACTTATGTGCCATGCATGCTATTCTGAGTTTGAAATACTGACTGCATGTGGAATGTATGTGTTGTTGTATTAATCTATTGAGTATGATGCCGATTGCATGAGATGTTTGTGTGGTGGATTAATTTATTAAGTTCTGAGAATGTCTAATGCTGATTGCATGTGATGCATGTATTGTTAAGTGAAAGGTTATGTATATGAACTCTGTGTTGTGTGATGAATCCACGTGTGGCGCATGGGATACGTTAATGCTGGGAACATGTAGTGTGGGACACTACCATCGGTTATTAAAGCGTGGGACGCTGTTAAATCCTTGAGTGGGACTCAAGATAGCCTTTGAGTGAGACTCAGGCTGCCCGTGAACACCGCCGTTGGTGTTAAGAGCGTTGGTGTCACCTGTGTGGGGAAACGGTTTGGTACATGTAAAATGGCCAAGTCAGCTGGGAGCTGAATAAAAGGCTGGGAGCCTACGTTGCAACGGATGAAAACCGATTATACATGAATGCGGAACCGAGTGAAATAATCTGTGTACATGTACTGTTGATGTTGATTGAAATTTGATTACGTTAGTGTGTGATAATGCTGTTGAAATGATAGGTACATATAGCCGAGTGATAGATGGTGGATTCTGATTGGTAAATGTTTTATGTGTGTCATGATCCATTGGCATTATTATGTTACTGGTTGTTGCTATGTTAATGTTATTGAAATGATATGTGCATATGGCCGAGTGATAACTGGTGGATTCTGATCGGTAAACGTCTTATGTGTGTCCTGATTGATTGGTATTATTCTGACCTTAATTGTTGCTATGTATAATTGTATATATATATTGTTGTATAACTGAGGAATAATCTGAGTCAGTATCTATTATTTAATATTTAAGATGCTCACCCCTATACCATTTTTCAGTGTATGCAGGTCAGACTCGAAATGGTGTGAAGGCCTCAAGTCCGAGTGATGTGCACTCCGACTGTTGAGTGCTTATATTTCATTTATTACGTTTAGTCAGTTGTATCCTTGGCCGGCTCGTAATATCAGTGTTGTATAACGAATATAAATCTATATATACAAGTAATCTGAGCTATTATGACCCGAGTGCATGTTTATATACATATATGGTTTACGTTGATAACCTGTGCTTGTATCGGATAATAGGTGCTGATGAATGAATGATGTTAAGATAATGAGTATTCTGAGTGTATGAATAGATATATACATGTAAGTGTTTTATGTTGATTGGATGCTTCTTTCGACTGGGATGAGTGGTTGAATGAATAATGATAATGTGTATTGGAATTGGCTGAGTGTTGATGGATAGAATAATGTTAAGGTAAAGAATTCCGAGTGAAGCATTATTGTGGGAGCCGAGCCTAGTGAGGCTAAATATGTGGCCTTTTTCCGAGTGGATAGGCTTGAATGATTCTGAGTGAAAAATATGGGTAAACCCCGAGTGGGGAATGATTTGAATATCCCGAGTGGGAAATCTGAGTGATTCTCTTCCGAGGGAAGAGTTGTTGTAATGGTTGAAATTGGAATATATGCTAAGTATGCGATTCATGTATAATCCAAGTGAATGAGATTCTATATCCCGAGTGGTTAGGATCTAGGCAAGTCCGAGTGGGACTTACTTAATGAATTCCCCGAGTGAGTAAGATATCATATGCCGAGTGAATCTGGCTAGGATATTCCGAGTAACAAATGATGGTGGAGACCCCTTCTGGGTGAAGGGAGGTCTATGTGTTCTCCGAAGTAAGAGAAATGATGATACCCCGAGTGGCGTTTGATTGGGTGATATCCCGAGTGAGGGAAGTTTGATGTATACCGAGTGGGATAACCCTCATTTCCCGAGTGGATTATTGTGTGGCCTTGTGGATAAAAATATAAGGAACTAAGTTATGGGAAGTATGTGTGTTGGGGTTATTTCCGGGTGATTGAAACCCCTGGCTCTGAGTGAATGGATGTCTTGATACCGAGTGATCGAATGCCGAGTGTGGCTTCTCACTTCAGCGAATGTGGGATTCGCTCCAGCGAGTGTGGTTTTGATGGAAGGCTTTTGAGTGGTTTTGCCCAAGCGATTGAGTGCTCGCCCGAGCGAATTGAGCTGTCTCGCCCAAGCGGAGTCGGATCTCGCTTGAGCAAGTGTGCGTGGTGCTGTTGGGTTCACTTAGGCGTTTTATTCTTCCGCTGTGAATGGTTTTCGTTTCCCTTGCCTTTCTCTCCCTCCTCTTTTATTTTTGCCCGGTTACCATTGGTTTATTTTTGGGAAAAAAAATTTCCCCTGTTTGGGTATTTATTTACTTATTAAACTAGGGTGTTACAAAGTGCTTAAAAGATAGCCAGAAAATAATAAGACGTCTCGTCTAAATTATTTTCCAATTAATCAAAAGATAATCTATTGATTTTACTAAGAAAAACATGATTCACAATTTTTTCAAATAAATACACAAATAAATAAATAAAAAGGTTCAAATAGATAGACATAAGAAGGAAAAAATAAAATTAAATACATTAATGTGAAAATAAAGGAATATATATACTTAATTGATTAGAACTAACAAGTGAATTTTATTCAATCATTTTTTGAGAAAATAAGATTAATAAGATGTCTCATTCCAAATTAATCTCATTTCACACTTAAAAGAATGATAAATGGATAAATAAATAGATAAGAGAGGGAAACATAAAATAATAACAAATAATTATTTATAAAAAAACTTATAAAAAAATAAAATAAAATGATAAACAAATGATTATGTAAAAGATGACTACATAATTATTAAAAAAGAATAGAATAGATAAATAAATGCCGAAAGATAAAGTGTAGAAAAAATAAAAATAAAAGTGCAGAAAAATAAATAAAGAAAAATAAAAGTGTAGAAAAATAAAAAAATAAAAGTGTAGAAAAGTAAAGGAATAAATAAATAACTGCAGAAAAATAAAGTACAGAAAAATAAAGTGTATAAAAATAAATAAATAAAAATAAAAGTGCATTAAAATAAATAAAAAAAGTAAAAGTAAAAAAATAAATAAATAAAAATAAAAAAGTAGAAAAATAAATAAAGAAAAATAAAAGTACAGAAAAATAAATAAAGAAAAACAAAAGTGTAGAAAAATAAATGAATAAATAAATAACTGTAGAAAAATAAAGTGCAGAAAAATAAAGTGTAAAAAAATAAATAAATAAAAATAAAAGTGCAGAATGTGGAGAGCCATGGAAGAGAGAGTTTAAAGAGGGAAAATGTTTAGAGAGAGATTGAAAATCAGAAAATGAATCATGTTATTGCTTGTGTCTATGTTACAGAGTATTTACAAATATATATATATATATATATATATATACATATAGCTACGGCAAAACTAACTAACTAACTCTAATTAAATACAAAGGAATCCGCTTGTCAGTAAAAAGAAATAATTAAATGATTACAAGGAAATGACTAATAATAATAGATAACTTAAATTACTCGTATACAAATATAATAAGTAACTGACAAAATAATTAATGAGAACTACAATAATTCACGTTCAAGGAGTATAATAATGTTGGCAGACAAGCTTCACACTTAAGTGTGCAATGTTCTCGCTTAAGCGTGATACATTATTCGCTTAAGTGAAGTAACTTCACTTGAGCGAAGTGACTTTAACCTTGATGCAGGTGACTTCACACTTGAGCGTGATCGTGTCTACTTGAGCATGGTATGTTATTTTGATGCATGCATGTTCACATGAATAGTGGAATGGCAAGGGTTTCACGCTTAAGCGTGACCTTCATTCGCTTGAGCGTGAAGCTTAATCTTGAATGCAGGGTGATCTCTCGCTTAAGCGTGAGCCTTGTCTGTTTGAACGTGATAGCTTCACACTTTACTGGATCTGCACGTACGTACGCTGGGATTCCAGCCTATGTATGTTGGATGTCTTGCACCTGATCCTGCAAAATACAACATATAAATGCCTAGCGTATGTACACTGGCTTTCTAGTGTATGTACGCTAGGTTAATGAATCTCTCAATAAACATATTTCCTTATATGCTTATCTTTTTAATTATTTTCTTTCACAATTTAAACACATTTAAATTAAATAATTAAATCAAGAAAGAATGACAATTTATTAAATAATAATGCCAAACTCAACACAATTTAATGGATTAAGTTAAATTAAAGATGAATTTATTAAGTCTTTTCAAGACTTATTAGAGTTGAGGGATTACATCTGCCTCATACTTCCATGGTATTGCATAGGTATCTTTGTACAAAAACAGAGATGAGGTCCTAACTATCAAGGACAGATGTTGAATGATAGGTTGAACACCTTTGTGATAGTAGAGCACTAGAGGCTTTGGTGTACCTAAGCTAACCGAGCTAGAGTCGCGTTCCTCTTGGATCATATTTGCACTTTCATGAGGACGACAGTAGATCTCTACCAAATGTGTGTCCAATAATCCTTGTAAGGCATCAAGAAAACTGGGATCTGTGGACACTTGATCAAGATTGTGCAAATCAAGATTTAGAATCTCGGTTATCATTTTTCTCTTGTAAAGTTGAGTATATATCCAAGGAAAAGAGTTTCTCACTTTCGCTACTCTTTTTACACGACTAATTTCCTTATTTTCCAGCACTGCATTTACTCCTAAGGTCCTATGATCAGGTAGAGGGTTGGTTGATATATTTGGATTTCCTTCTTGAAAATTTATCTATTTTGCCCTAATCAAGTCTCGAACCTTATATTTAAAGGCGTTGTAGTTTTTTGTTGAATGACCTGGTGCTCCACCATGATAATCACATTTGGCATTAGGGTCGTATCCCTTAGGATACAATGGCTCCACTGGTTTCAACGGATAAGGTACAACCAAAGTATTCTTAATGAGAAGTGGTAACAATTCAGTATATGACATAGGGATTGGATCGAACTGTGCGGGTGCACGTTCGTTGTTTGGTTTTCTGGATGTGGGATTTTCATTGGGATTGGGTACCCACTGTTGTGTTGAAGGTGAGGGGTTTCTAAAACTTCGGTTAGGTGGTGATTGATAAGGCTGTGGATATGGGGATGATGGTGGATATAGGTTTCCAAAAGCAACAGTTATGTATGGATAAGGTCTGTATGATGGATGGGATAGTTAGAAAATGTATAGATGTTGGTAGATGGCGAGATTTAGTGGCCTTTGGTTGCCATATACAAAATTTGTTTCTCCACCTCTTCTTTTTCCAATCCTAGTTGTGTTCCTCCTTACTATAGATGCCCTAGATGCTCCTTAGGGAACTTTACCAGTTCTCATCCCACTTTTAATTCTTTCTCCAATCACCATTATATCAGAGAAATTTGATGAGACACTTCCAAGCATTCTATCATAGAAGGGTTCCTGGAGAGTATCAATGAACATAGCAATGAGCTTTTTTTCAATCAAAGGTGGTTCCACTTGGGCCACTAATTTTCTCCACCACTGAGCATATTCCTTGAAGGATTTATTTTCCCTTTTGGACATATTCTACAACTGGAGTTTATCCAGTGCCATGTCCATATTGTACTTGTATTGCTTGAGAAAAGCATCTGCCAAGTCCTTCCAACATCAGATGCGTGTCCTTTCAAGGTGTGTGTACCAGCTAAGAGCCGGCCCAGCAAGATTGTCTTGGAATAAGTGCATCAGTAGCTTCTCATCGTAAGAATATGTAGCCATTTTTCGATAATACATTGTCAAATGATTATGCGGACATGTGGTACCCATGTATTTGTCAAACTCGGGCAGCTTGAACTTTGGAGGGATAACTAAGTTCGACACCAAGCACAACTCAGCAACATTTATTGTACCTAGACCATTTCCTCCTTCAACAGCTCAGAGCCTCTCTTCCAATAACTCTATTTGTCCTCTTAGCAAAGAAGTTGTGACAGTATTTGGATTTATTGTTCCAAGGGGAGAATTTTAAGTAGGATCTTGATAGACAGATGGTTGGTGTGTCATATGTATGTAGGCATTCTGGTATGGGTTGAATGGTGTAACTGGGCGTATGATATTGGGTTGTGGTTTGTGGTTGAGGGGGAATGGTTGTTGTTTGATTGGCAATTAGAGGGTTAGATATTTGGGGTTGGGAATTTGTTGGGCGGCGGAAGGATTTTCTTGAGTCGGATTAGTATTCATAGTGTAATATCCTTGAGGTAAACCATATGGAGGCCAAACATATATTTGCTGAGCATTCCTGTCTTGGGAAACAAAATAAGGAAATGGCATACTGTAAGGCTGGTGCTGGGCGGGTGGAGGTTCCACTACCGAAGCAGGGTTGTTTGCATGTATGGTCAAGGGCATAGGATTCCCTTCCCGATCTTGCATGGTTGTTGCGGAAGATACCCCTTCTGTGACCTTCTTGTCAAGAAGATGGGCCATCTTTACAATTTGCTCCATGAGCTAATTGACCTCATTCCTTAAATCGTCCACAGTAGATGGTTTCGTCTCTACCATGAGCCTTGCTTGCAGTCTAGTCCTATAAGGATGCCTTAAACCCTCCGTACCCGTGATGTGGGTAAGTAAAAATAAACCCCTTAGAACAGATAGCGAAATTTTACTAAATAACGTAAAGAAACATAAACTCTTCTTTTAGAATGTCTTATTCTAAAGTATTAAGTTAAGAAAAATGGAAATTTAACATAAGATTTGTTCATTGTTCAATAGCGGGTTCTAATACATCATTTGTTACAACAAATCAGAATCAATCTTCTCTCGCTCTCGAAATCAAGACCTTATTTCATCTAATCGCCCCTTGCAGTACTTAATGAAAGTTACAACTTTTTTTGGTGTAGAAAATGGATTCATCATTGCTTCAGCTTTCTTCAACATGTGCGGAATATCTCCAAGTGTTCCATTAGCAAGACCAGTCAAATTAGTAAAACAGTCTTTCCATGAATAGACAAGACTATCCATCTCAACCCTCTCTAGCGTCATTAAACATACAATTCCTTCATATCTCTCTTTGTCTTCCATGGCTTGCCATTTCTCCTCATTTATCTCATGCTCACAACCATTGACAACCTCCTTGACTTATCGTTCCAATTCATTAATTCGTGCTTGCATAAAGTCCTTTTTAGCTTGAGCTTCCTTTTTTGTCTTTATCAGAATTTCCCTTAACCACCCTTTGTCAACCAACATGTCATCTTTTTGCTTTTTTTTAGTCTTCAGTTGACTGTTTACTATTTGGAAATGTTCATCCAATTGTCACGTATATTCCTTTTCCATTTTCTGCTTCTTGCTAACGTTTTCAAAGGCATGCTCAAGTTCACAACTTTTCCTTTTTAGGGAAGCATTATCTTGTTGGACCTTGATCAATTCATCTTCTAAAGCTCGATTCTTCTCTGTCATTTCTATTAACTTAACCTTCATGATTTTAACCTCTTCACTTTCATGGGAATGTGAATTGAAAGTGTTTTGTTTGCAGGAACACTATGATCTTTGAATGGCAGCTTAACAATAGCTACCCTATTCAAAATCCATTGGCGGTAACTTTTTTTCACGGCATAGCTACAGACACCTAACTCTTTTTCTTTTTTATAAACTCCATCCCAAGTGAAACATCCTTACCTAATTAAAACCCAAACCGAGACCAGGGAAATTTTTTCCAAAATTCACCAAGCAGTCAGGGTAAAATAAATCAATGTAGGCAAAGGAAAGCAAAAACCGACAGCGGAAGAACAAAGCTTAAGCGAGCCCAACAGTGTTCACTCGCTCAAGCGAGACCCAAATCCGCTTGAGCGAGACAACCCATCTCGCTTGGGCGAAGCACCATTCGCTTAAGTGAAACCAACTAGAAACCTTCCTTCCATTCACACTCGTTGGAGCGAAATCTCATTCGCTGAAACGAACACCCACACTCGGTATTCTCATCACTCGGATTCGGGGATTCCATTCACTCGGGATCGACCCCAACATACATGCCTCCCTCGGAAGCTCATACATAGTCCCTCACTCAGATTATTTCCCAATTAAATACCACTCGGTATATTTCAGCCTCAACACAATCGAAATGTATTACACATTCACCACTCGGTGTATCATCATTTTTCCCACTCGGAGAACACTTAGACCTTCCTTCACTCAGAAGGGGTCTCCACAATTAAATTCCATTCGGGTTTACTCCATCCCCACATCACTCAGAGGAATTTACTAAGTTAAGTCTCACTCGGCTTATTTAAGTCTTAACCACTCAGGATATAGAACCTTATTCACTCGGAATGTATAATCTTATACACTTAGAATATATCCCAATCTCAACTAGTACAACACTCCTTACCTCTGAGGTGGTTCACTCGGGATTTTTACTCGGAAATACCCAAACCCTTCCCCACTCGGGGTTTTACTTATGCTTTTCACTCGGCAACTCATGGACTAGTCTTCCCTCGGAAGTAGCCCACTCTAGTACATCTTACTCGGATCTATCCTAAGCCTTTATCACTCGGAAAAGTCCTCATACTTAAGCCTCACTCGGGAATGGCTCTCACCATAACATTATTCCACTCAGAATTCATCAACTTAGCATTATTCTATCCATCAACATTCCTTAATCAATCCAAGTAACATTATATCCACATAAAATATATAATTATACATATACATAAATGTATACTTGTCCACAATTCAGATAATCAATCCTCATATATATAAGTATGTTTAATCTTCATATTACATGAGAGCCGGCCAAGGCTTTAACAGAACTATAAATACAAATGGTACAGTATACTCTGTACGCTACAACAGCACAAATACCCATCACTCGGGTTAAGGCCTTCTCGTCATTCACCACACCGACCTGCGTATATTGAAAAATGTAGTAGGGGTGAGCTTTTACATATTAAATGTTAGTTATTGGCTCAGGTTTATCCATAATTCCTTAACTATAGGATAACATATCTCTATCAGTTGTAACACACTATCATTCAACACAACATTACCCGATCGGAAATTATTCAATTCATTCAGGCGCTATAACTCACAATATCCAGCACAACATATACCACAGCCATAATTTCATATTGCACTCGGCAACAACATCAGTATACATACAATCTGCCAATCGGAATTACTCAATTCATACATGGCTATATAATTCATATTATTCACCACAACGTATATCACAACCATAACATCAATATTCATACATTCATCCACTCGGATTCACTCAAGTCAATTCCAAACTATACCAAAGATTTCATTTTCAATATCATATCCACATATTCATATAATTCACATTGAGCTCAATGACAATCATAAATGTGCATACAGATATTCAATCGGATCCGATCCATTATTAAATTTTATTGTTGCAACATAGGCTCTCAGCCTTTTACTCAGCTCCCAGCTGATCCGGCCGTTTTACTGGTACCAAACCGTTTGCCCTCTCATGTGACACAAACACTCTCAGCGTCAACGGTAGTGTCACGGCTAAACCCCGAGCCCCGCTCAAGAGGTTTTCCTGAGTCCCGCTCAAAGGACTTTAAATTTAAACCCCGAGCCTCGCTCAAGGGGGTGCCTGAGCCTCGCTCAAAGGACTTTTCACACGTATTCATCAAATACATTGCATGCAGCCATTATAGAACTACAACCAATTCCACACAGCATATACATTCACTCGGAATCTGTATATTCATCACATACATCACATGCCTTTTAATATAAAAGCCAGACAGGGGTTAACACCACAGTTCTTATATTATGCACTCAGTACCGAATGTCAATAACATGCATCCCATAATTTTAAATACAAAGTCACCTACGAAATCAGCATAGCAAGCTCATACACTCGGCATCTCAATAGAATCAACATGCATTTAATATATAACATCTACGGATATTATCCACTATCTCCCAGTATAATGGGCTCGATATTCATGACACCACACACATGCATTTGATATAACTATTATAAGTCACACGGATTCAGCACTGTATTCGTATATAATATACTCGTCAATCCTAGTAACATTCACATGCATTTTGTTATTTTAATTCATAAACAAGAACCGGCATAGCAACATCTCAGTACATGCACTCAGCATTTTAGATGAAATCAACATGCATTTCAACATAAGATCCTACAACAAGAATCGTCACATCAGACCACATCTCATGCACTCAAGATGGAATTCCACGACACTACATAGTTCGTAACTATCACAGACCCGGGTGTCGCCCAACTATCAGTCACAAGATGCTAAACAACACATTCAAGTATAACGCACAAAGTAGAGTGATTTTACCCGGAACCCATCCATAAACCGTGCATTTGAGATGTAAGGTAGCCCCCCTACCTGGAATGAAGATTCCGGAAGCTCCTTTGACTCGCAGCTCCGATCGGCTGCTCTCCGATCGATCCTTCAGTCACCCTCCTTCATCGAACGCTCCCGTCGTTGTATTCTGCACAGCTTGGAGGAATCAGAAGCTGTCTCACACCCTCGAGTAGTTCAGCCACCAAGACACTCCCTGCATGCAAGGACAGTGGAGGTTCCTAAACCTCCGAAACACTTAGCGACCTGCTCACTTCTTGAGCAGCTTCGTCTCACCATCAATAAAACGTTCCAACAATTCTGGGCACTCAACGCTGCTCACTTCCACTTGAGATCCCATTAGCCTTCGAGTGGAAGAAGAGGGTGAAGAAGAAGAAAAACAGCAGAAAAGAGGAGGCCAGATGCATTCACGAAAAGAAAGATGTCCAACTTTCAAGTTTTTCTCTCCAGCAGCGTGAATAATGAGGGAAAGGGGAACTGAAGCTTCTTAATACTACCAGGAGGGCACATGCGACATTTCCTGGTATCATTATTATTATTATTTATTCAATCACTTCTAACCAATCTGCAATTAGTCTAATCAACCATTAATCTTAATTCTGTAATTAATCTCAGCCGGTAATTAAATCAAAAATCAGGATGTTACACCAAGCATCACTGACAGTCTTGATAATAGGAGCACTATTTCCCTTTGTATAATAATGAAGCAATGGTGCCAATGCTTCCTCCTCAGGAGGTTGGAGCATAGGATAGGCAAGTTGTCTCTTTGTAATGGTCGGATTGTAGTTGATGCATCCTTGAGTTCCCATGAGAGGTACATTGGGAAATTTCCCACAACAATAAATAATTGAATCTACATTTATCCACTGAAGGTACCACCTGATTGTGCTAGCAGATAAACCAGCCAAGTGAGTTGCCCACTCTCTACTGGTTTTCTCGGTCAACTGCGGAAGCTTCAAATCAGAGATAGGATAATCCATCTTTCCTACTTGATCGAAGATGTGTGATGTAAGCCATACATATAACGCGGGTAAGCAACAGATAATTTTCTTCCCCTTTTGATTATGGAAGATATCCATTGTACAATAAACATCAGCTAAAACAACAGTAACAGGATTTTCTCCTCTAAGTTTTCAGGTAAGGAAAACATCAATTGCCTTGTAATCGATGTAATTATCAAGAGTGGGGAAAAGAACCACACCATAAATAGCTAATGCTAAAGTATCAATAAAAATATCCCATTCCTTTTTTCCTGCCAAACTAAGGAGCTACTGCTCAAAGAAGCTTAATGCAAATCCTGAAATCTGATTTCCGTTCGACTGTGCTTTTTTAAGTATTTCAGGATCCATTTTGAGAACATGAGCTATAGCGAAAATGGAGGCATGATGTTTAGTTCGGCGATAAGGTTTTTGATTTTCTGATGACAAGCCAAATATTTGTTCAAATTCTTCCATAGTAGGAGCTAACTGAAAATCTTTGAACGTAAAACAACGCAAAGGAGGGTCATAAAACTGAGCTAGAGCAGTAAGGGCCTTTTCTTATACTTCAACCTCTAAGAGTTTCAGAACCTTTCCGTACTTTCTTACAAAGGAAATTTTTTGAGTGACGTCCAATCTTTTTTCCCAAGGCTTGCAAATTGCTAGTGTCTGATTTCTTGATTTTGAGATGTAACAAATTTTTCAACCCTGCTGCTTTCATTGTATCATCACTTAATCTCATGTTATTTTCTATTTTTCAGTAATACTTACCAATCTTTAAATTTCACCCTTCAAAGAAAACATGAAAAAAAATTAGATTAATAAAAAGAAAGATTTGATAATTATTATTTTCTCACAATTGTAAGATAATGTTTATCATGATCTTTGTTAAAGAAAAGTACTTTTTTTGAATTTTTTAAAAATTAAATATTTTTATGAGAATAAATAAAAGATATGAGGAATGTTTGCCCCATTGTGTCTTAGACCGAGGTAACCACTTAATTGGTTCTAAGATTTTTCAAACATGATTTCTTATAAGGTGGTTGTTCTAACTGGTTCTAAAAGGCCACCGAAGCTAAGATCTTAACTATGAGCCTTATGCAAGAGTAGGGAATCCTACTTGGTGCGGACATCATAAATAAAATCACACTCCGGCTGAGATTTTCACGTGAATCATTGTAAGATGTCTTGCCCCAAATGACACCGCTATTAATCTCTCCTAACCTTTGTCTTTTGTGGGGCCCGGGAATAGGGTCCCTTCTCAATAGTGTGTGTATAATTGTGAATGTGAAGTGTGTGGGGGCATTCATACCTCTTTTTTACCTATCCTGCACAACGAATAAACACAAGACAAAACAAATAACACATGTCTTCTACCCTATGGTTCTAAGTTAAAGCAATAAAGAAATAGGAAAAACATAAACAATATAAATTAAAAATAAATAAATAATTAATTAAATAACAAGAATAACAAAATAAGTAAATAAATAGGATGAACTAATTAATAATCAATAAAAATACATAAGATCAATTTAACGGGCTTGACTCTCAAAAGTCCCCACTGAAGTTGCCAACTATCGCAACTGTGGTCCCGGGTCATGACGCGGATTGGGAGAATGCAATAAAAAGAAAACGAAACCATATTGGAATAAAGCCCTTAAGAGGCCTAAAAAACTAAAGGGTTCAAGGAGTCGCCACTAATATTTATTAAGGAAAATATCAGGAAAACCTTTAAATGACACTTGTCTTTAAAATGAGACTCTACTTTAGGAGCCAAATTACATGTGGGGAAGGTATTAGCACCCCACACTGTTCGTCCTAAAATGGTTACCCAAATTGATCATGTATAATTTTTAAAAATGATTATTATATATTTTATCCTTCATAAAAAATACAACAATGATAGATGTTATTTACAGACAATGTACACTTGAACAATGATAATGAGGAAATATAAATATAAATAAAACTAAATTAAATAATAGGACGTATCATTTAATTTTTTTATTTTTTTTAATTCAAAAGAAAATGAATAAACAAGTGATTAAAAGACAGTAAAATAAAATCAAAATAAAAATAATAAGACGTCTCGTCTAAATTATTTTTATTCTCTGAGTTTGAAAGGAAATACATAGATAAGTGCTTAAAAGACAGCCATAAAATAATAAGACGTCTCATCTAAATTATTTTCCAATTAATCAAAAGAAAATCTATTGATTTTACTAAGAAAAACATGATTTACAATTTTTTCAAATAAATACACAAATAAATAAATGAAAAGGTACAAATAGATAGACATAAGAAGGAAAAAAATAGAATTAAATACATCAATGTGAAAATAAAGAAATATATATACTTAATTAATTAGAACTAACAACTGAATTTTATTCAATCATTTTCGGAGAAAATAAAATTAATAAGATGTCTCATTCCAAATTAATCTTATTTCAAACTTAACAGAATGATAAATGGATAAATAAATAGATAAGAAAGGGAAACATAAAATAATAACAAATAAATAATTACTTATAAAAATAATTTATAAAAAATAAAATAGAATGGTAGACAAATGATTATGTAAAAGATGACTACATAATTATTAAAAAAAGAATAGAATAAATAAATAAATGTCAAAATATAAAGTGCAGAAAAAATAAATAAAAAATAAAAGTGCAGAAATATAAAAAAAATAAAAGTGTAGAAAAATAAAGGAATAAATAAATAACTATAGAAAAATAATGTGAAGAAAAATAAATAAATAAAAATAACATGTAGTAAAATAAATAAAGAAAAATAAAAGTATAGAAAAATAAATAAAGAAAAATAAAAGTGTAAAAAAATAAGTGAATAAATAAATAACTGCAAAAAAATAAAATGTGGAAAAATAAAGTGTAGAAAAATAAATAAATAAAAATAAATGTGCAAAAAAATAAATAAAGAAAAATAAAAGTACAGAAAAATAAATAAAGAAAAATAAAAGTGCAGAAAAATAAATGAATAAATAAATAACTGTAAAAAATAAAGTGCGGAAAAATAAATAAAGAAAAATAAATAAAGAAAAATAAATAAAATGAAATATGATATCACAATAAAATATTACAAAATAAAATAATAAATAACAATGATAACAAACACCAAATATAAATGAAATAAAAAATTAAATGAAATTATGATCCTAATTGTGATAATCAAATTATAAATAAAAGTCCACAAGAAAAAAATTGTAATATTAATAAAATAAAAGTACATTAAAAAGATAAATAAATATTCTCGTATTTTATTACAAATACCTCAGCATAATAAGAAATAATGAAGAACAAGAACATAATTCCAGAGATCGATTTTGCGTAGATTTCTCTTGTTTTTGGCTTCGTTTGGACTCAATTTAAGGGTGTTTGAACACCGGTTACAAGATTTTTATAGTAATTTGGGTCACACAACTCACATACTAGAGTAAAATACACATTTTCCCAACAACATTTCCACATCTCTATTTTTGAAAATAAGTTTTTTCTAAAAATTACACAAAAAAATCACTCTTTTCTCTCTTCCCTCCTCTCCTCCATTTTTTTCCTTAGCATCATCTCTATTTTAAAGAGAAAATTTGGCCTTGGGTCCCTCATGACATGCCATCACTTTTCTTCTTTTCCAAATTGTCAAAATTCGGTGCCAACTTTCCCTATTTTCTCTAATTATGCAACTAAACTGAGTCCCACTTGAAAATAATCACCGTAAACTTCTTCTTTTTCTTTTTTTCTTTTTTAAATTTTCTTTTTTTTGATATTTTTTGGGCCCATTTTTTGGACTCTTTTTTTGCCTTTTTTTTTCTGATTTTTTGGCCTATTTTTGTTTTTTTGCCTTATTTATTTATTTTTGTAATTTTTTTAATATTTTGAGTACAAATGAGTAATCACTTACTCTTATAGAAATATAAACTATTTTAAAATCCTAAAATTATTTATTACACATTGGGCCATAAATAAAATACCCAATAAAGAGAAAGTACTACCCATGCTACAAGGAGCAAGAAGGTAGTCACAAAACATCAGTTTCCCGCCCTTATTCTTTCCTCTTGGCTTCGACACCTATTGGTCGTTGCTTGAGGAAAATTTTGGAAGAAAGTTGATGAAAGAAGAAGTGTGGTAGGAAATGACGAGAGATGAGTATTTATAGAAATGGAGAAGGTTACTATGCAAACTATGCAATTTTTTAATATTATTTTTTAAATTCTTTTGCCAGACAAAAATAGGTGTTCACAATCACCATCTGGATCTGCCAATTTCTTGTCAAGCTTTGTTAGATCATCAAATCTTATGTGCATTGATTCCTCAATGGTTTGAGTTCTTGTATTAAAGACTCTAAGATTTTGATGTATTTGAATAGCCCATAAAAATACCTTTATCACACTTTGAGTCAAACTTTCCAAGTTGATCTCTTGTGTTTAAGATATAGCATTCGCATCCAAATGGATGAAAATAAGATATGTTGGGTTTTCTTCCTTTCAACAATTTATAAGGAGTCTGATTCAGTATTGGTCTGATAAAGACTCTATTTTGAATATAACAAGAAGTTCTTACAGCTTCAGCCCCAAAATATTTTGGTAAATCATTTTCACAAAGTACAGTTCTAGCCATTTCTAACAGACTTTAGTTTTCCCTTTCCACAACACCATTTTATTGAGGTGTTCTTGGAGAAGAAAATGTGTGAGAGATGCCAGTTTTGTTACAAAACTTTTCAAAAATTTCATTTTCAAATTCTCTACCATGGTTTCTTCATATTGTACCAATACAGACTCCTTTTTCAAATTGGATTTTCTTACAGAAAATCTTGAATACCTGTGCAGACTCATCCTTGTGGGCTAGGAAATAAACCCATGTCATTCTGGTGAAATCATCAACAATAACAAAGCCATATCTTTTTCCAGCAAGACTTTAGATTTGAGATGGCCTAAACAAGTCTAAATGCAATAGCTCAAGTGGTTTGAACGTTGAAACAACATCTTTGTTTTTAAAAGTTTTGTGTTGTTTCCCTTTTTGACATGCTTCGTAGAGTTGGGTTCCATTGAATGAAATTCTAGGAAGTCCCTTGACTAACCCTTTTCTGTTAATTTTAGAAATATATTCCATGCTAACATGTCCAAGCTTCTTGTGCCAGATCTACTTTTCTCCAAACGAAGAAAAGAGACAAGTTATATTTTGACTGTCCAGTTCACCCTAATTAACCTTGTAAAGGTTGTTGTGTCTATTGGCTGAGAAAGGAGTAAATCCATCATGATTGATGATTGTACACTTTTCTTTATCAAAAGAAACTTTGTAACCACTATCACAAAATTGACTTATGCTCAATAGGTTATGCTTCAGTCCTTCAACAAAATATACATTTTCAATTACTGGAGAATGAATGTTACTAACTTTACTAATCCCAATTATTCGACTAGACTGTTTCCTCTAAATGTAACTTTTCCACCTTTAAATTGTTCCAGGTTTAGGAACTTAGACCTTTTGTCTGTCATGTGATGTGAGGACCCACTGTCCAGATACCAGCGGTGTTGCTTTCCTTTTGTCCTTAAGCACATCCTCTTTGATTCAGACTCATCTGAACTCGCTTCAGATTCTGAATCTGTTTTGGCTATAAGGTGAATTTAAGCAGACTCAGTTTCTTCTTCAAATTCACTTGTGCTGGTTGAATCTTCATCATCCCAAGTGATAAGTCCTTTTTGCTTTTTAAAGAATTTCTTTTTCTCTCTTCCATCTTTACAATCTTTGTTCAAAAGAGAACATTCTACCTTAATATATCCTGGTTTTCTATAGTTAAAACATTCTAAAATAGGTTTATCAATCTTAAACTTAAATTGACTTTTATCTTGAGGTTCTTTTCCGTTTAACCTTCCAGCTCCACTTTTCTTCTTTTTTAGAACTGTGTGGAATCTTTTAGTGACAAGAGCTAACTCTTAATTAGTGTTCTCATCTCTTTCATCATATGCAATGTCTGAGCTAGTTAAATCCTCAACTCTGGGCTCTTTGCATCTCCTAGAAGTCTCTTTAGACTTAATGTGGCGCCCTAAAAATAGGGGTAAATTTTTCACGATTTAAATGGCATTAAGATAAGATATCACAAGAGATGAAGTTATCTTTCACTACCCTGGATCTATCAGAGACCTATCTTATATGTGAAGATATGAGAAGGTAAGTTAGGAGGAGTGACATTAAAGAATTCCTCAAATTAAAAATAGCGGAAGGATTTAAGTAGGTTAATGATATGTAATTAGGTTTAAAGAGGTCAACCACTTTAAAATTAAGAAGTCCAATTTTTATGCCCAAAGTATTCAATTGATAATGCAGGGTCAAGATTTAATGTGAAGAAGAGAGAAGATGATTTGAACATTTCATTTTGGGTAATCAGGGCATCCCTCACTCAAGCGAGAACCCCACTCGCTTAAACGGGTCCCATATAGGGCGCTTGAGCGAGCAACCCCACACACTGAGCGAGAAGACCAAAGGAGAATCAGGGGCCAACTCGCTTGAGCGAGCCCCAACTCGCTTGAGCGAGATACACGAGATTCGCTTGGGAGGAGCTAGCGAGCGTGAGCAAAATTTTTCCAGAACCAAACCTACGCTCGCTGGCTTGAGCGAGCACCATCCTCAAGGCCATTCGCTCAAGCGGAATTCGGCCAGTAACCAAATGCCCAACTCTCGCTCGGGCGAGACCCTCCTCGCCTAAGCGAAAATCTCCTAGAGGCCAACCCCTGATACCAGGGCCACCTCGCTTGAATGAGACTCACTCTCGCCTGGGCAAGAATGGTCCAGAGACCAAAACACTGATGCTAGGACAATTTCGCTTGAGCGAGACCCACTCTCGCCTAAGCGAGAATTGTCCAGAGGCCAAATACCATACAGGAGAGATTCTCGCTTGAGCGAGATTTCAGAAAACATGCAGAAACGTGGAAATTGAACAACACAACCTATCAAAACTCCACTCAAGCCAATTTTCCTCAATTCATCACATCAAAATCATCCTATTAGTCAATTAAAACTTGTTCCAAATAAGCATATACAAACATTTACGTTATAATTCATTAAATGCATACAAGAACCAAATCATCGTCTCCTTTACTTCACAAAACCAACACTTAAATATGAATCTTGATTCATTCATCAAAAGTAGGGAAAATTTCATCATGAGTTCATCCCTTATACATTCATAGGGTCATAAATGAAAATGAGCCATACCCAAAAGTTCTTATTTTCCTCCATGACCCCTAAAGTTTCCATTGTATATATATATGTTCATCATCCATACAAATATCTTTGTCAATTCAAGGCTAAGCAACATATGCAGAATATCATATACATTACAACCATTCACACGACTATCAAATCAAAATATTGCTGGCCAAGGCATCCTTTACCCAAAATAGGCTTCCTTCACACTTCTTCTCCACACAAAAGCTCCATGTATAGCCCTACAACACAAGAGCTAAAAAGATATACCACATGGAGAGTGAGTATATTTTCTCAATGACGAAAATCCAACAATTAAGACAATATATGCATGAATGCAATACAAACATTCCTTCCTCAAAGAGAGTTCATTCAACACCAAATCATTCATTTATCAATTTCATTTAAATACATATATCCATCAAATTTCTCGGAGTCACATCAACCAATATCACAATCATAGTTAGTAATTTAAAGAAAAGGGTTCCACCTACTCCTCACATAACCTCATCAACAGGTTATCTCTCCATGCCATGCTTCTATGGCTAATGCACATGCTAGTGTTTAAAATGCATATGCACGGATCTGATTCATAATTCATTATTGATCTCAATCACTTAAATTACCATCATCACTCTGGGATATACCCTTCGTGGCACCCCGCAAGGAGATATAATCATCAATATCGTAATAACATCATCACTCTGGGATATACCCTTCCCACAAGATGATATAATCATCCATATCATAACATCATCATCACTCCGGGATATACCCTTCGTGGCACCCCGTAAGGTGATATAACCATCCACATCATAACATCATCATCACTCCGGGATATACCCTTCGTGGCACCCCGCAAGGTGATATAATCATCCACATCATAACATCATCATCACTCCAGGATATACCCTTCGTGGCACCCCACAAGGTGATATAATCATCAATATCATAACAAAATCATGATATGCATGCCATGCCATGTATGCAATGCTCATGCATGCCTTAACCTCATTAGGATTATCTCACCCTCTCGTCTAGGGTACATTCATACTCAACCACACTATTATCCATAAATTTATACATAAATGTCAATCCTTATATTTAAGAACCATTCCAACCAAATATTTTAGATACTCATCATGTCATATATGAAACCAATAGTACATCATCACATAATATGCCATTCATAGCCTCATTTAGGCTTCATCATATAAACAATTATTTCAAAACACCACACACAATTCTCATCACATACACATGATATCACACCTATCCAAGAAAACATGACCTATTACATTAATACATACATTATCATCACAATTCTCATGCATTTAGAAAATACACCCCTCTCCTACCTTAAGAGAAGTATACTTCCGGGTTTGATGTTCCTGCTTCACCCGTGTTATTAAGTCCTACACCAATCATTATAGGACCACATCAATTATTCGTTCAAAGTCCATTTCAATATACACATACATATCTATGTACACATGATTATTATCATGTAGAAATTATTATAGGTTTATTCATTTGCTTACTTAGGCTTCGGGAATTCCTTCCCCTAAATCACCATTCATTATTATCAAGGGCTACAACCTAATTTGTTAGGTTATCCCATTTGCCACACTTATAATTAACTCACACCAAGTGGGTTTTTATTTATGTTTTCCAACCACCATCTCTAATCACCCATAAATGTCAATGCCTCATCATTTATAATACTTCCCTTATCAATAAATGTTAACCCCATCAACCTTACACATTTCCCCCAAAATTAGAAGTTAGGGTTTCATTAAAACTCATCAATATTCAAAATAGTCATACACTCTCATCTCTTTCCAGCCATAATATATCTACCCCATTAATACCCTCTTTAAATCTTGCATTTATAACACCCACCTTAGGGCTTATGCATTTAATGTCTCCCTTCACTACCCACAAGCATTTAATACACCTCCAAGTCACAATCCTCTATCTCTTAGGTTCCAAGCACAAAGGGAGTGATAAAGAGCTTACCTCGCTCCGAAACGAAAACGGAAGTCAAGAGGGAGGATGAGGATGACGAAAATGAGGAGGAGAATGGGAGGAGCTTCAAGCCACAATGTCCTCCTCTAAGCTCAATGGTGAACGAAAATGAGAAAGAAAGAGAGAGCACCAATTTGTTCAAGCCTTTGGAGAGGGAGAAGGAAATATGAAGAAAAGAAGAATGAGGGAAGAAGAAGAAGTGTGTTTTCACCCAAAAGAAAAGAGGGCCATGGGAATTAGAGGGAAAAGAGCAAGGTTTAGGTCTTAAATTTTAAGCCCATTACTAAACTCTTCTGTTTTTAAATAAACAGGCTCTCTGTTCGGGATCGATACATATTCTAAAAATTAATCCGAATATATATTCGGATTCCCAATAACATTATCTACAGCCCTGACCAATGGCATCTCAATCGGAGATACTTGGTCCGACACCCATATTTTATCCGAGTCAGTTTTCAGCTTATCCGGTCACAATAACTCACTAACAGTCTCCGAAAATCTTATTTAAATTATACCTAATATTTTGGGATATTAATTAGCCCATATTTAATTATTCAATATTTATTTTCTTAATTTAACTTTCTATTTTAAAAATTCGAGGTGTTACACTTAAGGGTGATGTTCTTGGAAGATTAAGGCTTTGACATTTCTTTCTGATTGAGCTTCAGCTCATGAACTCTTAGAACTCCAAGAAGTTCATCTAGAGTTAGAGTGCTGAGGTCTTTGGCTTCCTCTGGTGCATCACACTTGGCATCAAACATTTCTAGCAAACACCCCAGAAGCTTCACTTTGATGTCTTCAGTGGAAGGTGTGGATCCTAGGGGTTTAAGCTTATTAAGTAGTGTGACATCCCGGTGCTGTTGAGGGCGGGAAGTGATTAACGGTGTTGTAGGCTTCCAGTGGAAGGGACACATGAAGGAACCGAATATATACTAGAATAAGAGGGATCCAAAGACTGTATAGGTATGGGACTATACAGTCGAGGATACTTAAAGCAATGAATTTGTACTACCTATACCAATAAATGCATTACCCTTTTAGGTGACCTATCACTTAAGGACTCAAAGGTTAAGCATGCTTAACTTGGAGAAATTTTGGGACGGGTGACCTCTTGGGAAGTTCTTAGGAAGTGTGTGAGTGAGGACAAAAACATACTAGAAAGGTCTCGTGTTGGTCTGTGGGGAGAGTCATTCATTCTTGAAAAGCGGCCAATGGTATCAGAGCATGGCCTCTCCTAGTACAGTATGATTTGGGGATGAACCGGATGGAAGCTGGTGGGCATGTGACATCCCAACGTTGTTAAGGGTGAGGAGTGATCGCCGATGCATGGGCACGAATAAAGAGTGGCTCCTGGCAGGCTTCCAATGGGGAATGTGACATCTCGGGCACTATAGAGGGCAGGGAGTAATCGTTGGTGCATAGAAACGGATAAGGAGCGGCTCCTACAAGGCTTTCAGTGGGAGCGACACATGAACGAACTGAATACATACAAGAATGAGAGGGATCCAAAGATTGTATAGGTATGGGACTATACAGTCGATGATAACTTAAAGAAATGAATTTGTACTACCTATACCTACAAATGTATTAACATTTTCGGTGGCCCATCACTTAAGGACTCTAAGTTTAAGCGTGCTTAACTTGGAGAAATTCTGGGACGGGTGACCACCTAGGAAGTTCTCGGGAAATGTATGAATGAGGACAAAAACACACTAGAAAGGTCTGGTGTTGTCCGTGGGGAGAGTCGTTTATTCCTGAAAAGCAACCGGGGAGTTGCAAGTAAAGTCTGAAATCTTCCAAACATTCAGTCAATAGATTCATGGTCCTCCATTCTAAAGTTATCACACTTCTTGGTCATAAGGATTTTCTTGGAACGCTTGACATTTAAGGTCCCTTCATAGTTGCGTTGAAGAGCATCCCAGATCTCCTTTACTATTTTTTTAGTTGTAAACCTTATTGTATTCAGATTTATTTAAAGCACAGATCAAGAGAAAGCTAGCTCTAGCATTTGACTCCATCTTCTTAAAGTCAACAATAGACCATTTTTCTTCAGGAACTAACTTTCCTTCACTGTCTGTAAGAGTTGGTTCATCACCTCTTGTGATTATTCCCCATAAAGTATATTGTGTAGACTTGATGAACATTCCCATTCTGTCTTTCCAGTAAGAGTAGTGTTTACCAAGGAAGATAGGTGGTCTGTTAACAAATGAACCTTCTGTAGTGAGCTGATCATGAGAGAAGGCCATGGATCTTGATCCTTTTTACTCGTGGAGTAATCAACCTGAAAGGACAAGCCCTGATACCAATTGATGGTACAGAGTTAGACTTAGAAAGGGGGTTGAATAAGTCTTAAACTTTTTTTCAAAAATCTTTTACGGGCAACTCAACAGGTTAGAGATAGTTAAATAAATGTATAGACCAAAGAAGGATAGAGAATCACATAATGGATTTATCCTGGTTCACTTCTAATATAGAAGTTACGTCCAGTCCCTTCAAAACGAAGGATTTTCACTATTGTAAATAGCACCTTTACAATATCTGCAGTAGCCCAGTGCAACAAGTATTCTTGACTTCAGCCACTTCTGGCTTAAAACCCAAGTATTGTTTAAAAGAGCCACTCTTGACTATAGACCTAAGTATTCTTTCAAGAGTCTCTTCAGGCCACACGTGTTTCCTACCCTAACAGACTCTGGCAACACAGCAGATCTTACGAAAAAAGTGATAAAGAGTTTTGATGTTACAACAAATAACTCAACATATAGGAATATGAAATGATAACACGGGTACAATAAGCTACAGACTACTATAAGTCAAGGTCTGGTAGAATCAAAACTACAAAGAAGACTTAAGTAGTGAAATACAAGAACTTAGAAACTTTTTAAGAAAAGTCCTTTAGACTTTTGCTTTTTGAGAGAGATTAAAGAGAGTTGAATGATGAGGCAAAAATTCTCTATTGAAATTCAAAGTTTCTTGTATTTATAGTCCTTCATGAAAGAGCCATTGCTTTATCTTGAAGGATGTTGCTATTCTCGAGGATTATACTATCAACAAGTACAGAGGCATGCTTCAGAAATACTTCCTTAAATGGATTGACTCGATGGTCTTCAATAAAAGATCCCTTTTGTTTGTCTTCTTTGAGTAAGCAAGTACATCTTCATAGTAGTTGACCTTAGGCCATCTATTCTGTGTACGTTTAGCTTTTGCTGACACATTGGAATATGCAAGGCAATTTTCTTGATTCTTGTGAGCAAGTCTTCAACATTTCCGGTAATTACCTTTTTGGTGATAGGCACAGACTCTGAATGTGAAAGTCCATGCAGTTCCTTGTTTATAAAGGAAAGATCCTTTATGCGTGCTGAAACATGAGAGAGAAGACTTCATGTAGAGGTCTGTAACTTCACAAAGGCTTGATTTCGCTTGAAGTCTTTAGATAGTGCAGACTCTTCTTGATATGAATGCACTTGATTTTTACGGACTCCCTCCATTCTTTATAAATAGAGTTCTATGGGCTCCCTGTCACACTTGAACAGAATAATTAGATAAACAAGCGTACAGACTCTACTTTAGCTAAGAATTTTGATATATATTAAATCATACGAGGTTCAGACTTTTTAGTCTTAAGTTCAAACTTGACTCTAACAAATAATCATTGGAAATTTTATTTATAAGAATTAATATTTTGAATAGTAATCGTGAATAGTAAATAATAAATAGTAAACAATAAATATGAATAATGAATAGTGAATAGTGAATGTTAACCAATAAATAGTAAATAGTAACCAATAAATAATAATTTATAATGGTAATTTACTATTTGTAATAGTAATTTACAATTTAAAATAGTAATTTACTATTCAATATATAGAGTAACTTGCAATAGGACTATTCAAAAAGAGTACGAAAAAGGGTTAATATTACCTCATAATTTTAACAGAATTTCTTTTCCCCACACCCACTATTCTCTAACACTATTAGATCTCTAAAATCTATCTAGATTTTTTGTGAAGTTTTTCATTCCTCGATGCCCTATTTATAGGAAAATTTTCACTATGCATTATATTATTTTAATGTTTTAATTACTATGTAAAAAGCAAAATTTGGCTTACGTAGTACATTTCACCATGCATAATTTGAAATTTCATACATCTACAATGAATTTGCATAGTAAATGTCAATTGAATTATTAAGAGGAATAACAATTTTTAAGTTCTGTACATTTTAAAAATTCAAAATAAATCATTTTCAAAGTATAGTGATATCATAATAAACTCTACTAATTTTAGGAGTAATTTAAATTTTAAAAATTTAAAATTTTTTGTTAATTAAAATATATTGGTACCTTTCCAGTTTCCTCAAAATTGGTAAAAGTAATTTTTTTACTCAAACAGAATATTTTAGAAAAATCTACCTGAATTAGATTTTATTAAAATTTTTCTATCATCTAACTTCACAATCTCGCAAAAATATTTTACTTTTAGTAACTCAAAAATAAAATTCAAAATATATTTCTAAAATATATTAAAAAATTATAGAAAAATTTTAAAAAATCATAAATAATATGAAAATTAAATTTTTTTTGACCATAGTCTAATTCTTTCAAAATTCTAATTACAAATTTTAACAAGAATTTAATCATAATTACATAGAAATAGAAATATAAAAATGCTAAATAAAAGCAGTGAATAATAGAGATATTAACTTCTAAAATCTTTTCAAAATAGTTCTTGAACTTTAAATACCAATCTAATCATTTCAAACTCTCCATTCTAATTAAATTTCTCAAAAATATTATCAATAAATACTTCCAAAATATATCAATTTATTCTCTGATGACCAAAAATCAATATATTTTTATTTTATTAAGTTAAAGTTATTTCATTATAACAATATCTCAATAATATGAGTAAGAAATGAAATTGTTACAAATAAATAAATAAATAAATAATATAATTATATGAGAATAATATTTTATTACTAAATTATTGGAAGAAATAAATATAAGGACCAAAATCTCATAATTGAAATTGTTGACTAATTAACAGTAAACATTTCTCAAATATTTTGACATTAACGGTTATCAGTGTGATTAAAGAGGGGGAAAATATTTGAATCAGAAAGGTTTGTGAATCACAAATCAATTTTATCGCCTCACGGGATTGACAAGTTTCAGAGTATAGACGACTCTACCATACTCTGTCTTGTTCATGATAGGTACACATCTTGCATCAAACACACATAAGAACCTATCTACTATTTAGGCATAAAATAGGGTGTTACATGCAAGACCTTATTTGCATGTAAATCGTGAATAAGAATGGCCTGTTGATTGAATCGAGCCATGTATTGTTTCAAGAATTCCCATCTTAGGTTGGTGAGACTCATCGATGTTTTTTGAACGACTCGGCTTGTAAGGAATTATGCTTTAAATTTCTTCGACAGTTCCACGAAGTTCACGACATATTTTGCTGGTATTTAGGAGATCTATATTAGTGCCCATCATTTCAAGGTGGCCGAAATGTTCTATATATAAGGGCGTCTAGGGTTTCTGTCATAAGCATATTCGTGGAAAACATCATCAGGTGTTTGACGGGATTGGTTGTACCACCAGAGCCTTTAATTGTGGGTATCTTAAGCCCTGAAAAAGGCGAGGTTAGCCATGACCTCATTGGTAAATAGATGGGTGGCCCAACCTTCATTTTGGGAATTAAGCAGAATTTACTCCTCTTGCTTTTGCCGTAATGTGTCATCTTCGCGTTATAGGTGGTTTGTCATCTCCTTATTTCCCTAAATGTGGCTATCACATATATGTCTCCTCCCTTGTATTGAATCATCTAAGCTTCTGATGGATTTTCTTGCCTTTTCGGTGTAGGGATGTTGCTCTAAGCCCTGCTACTTGTTTGCACCATGCGTCTTGTAATCAAGGCACTATTTTACTAGGTCCCACAATAAGCGTCAAAGTGTTTAACAAAACCCCTAAGTATCTTAGTACCAACACTCTAGGTTTCCTCTTCTAAAACACTTGCTTGAGTTGAGTAGTATATTTGAGACCTAATTTATAGAGTATTAAGAGTAACTTTATATGCACAAAAAGAGTAATTCACTAATTGTCACGATTACAAAGGTTTTTTTGGCAAAGGATTACAAAGGTTTAAAAAGGATAATATTATGAGTATCCTTCTTTTACTATGAACCTTGGGGGAACAAATAAGTTTTTACAGTAGTATTAGTCAAATAATTACTGGTTTAGACCATAAGTAACGTGGTAGTGCTGGAACATCTAATAATTACCTCTACTTTTCTTTTTATGGCTTGTGAATATTTTTCAGCCATTACAGTGTCTATTTTCACACACCTTATACCTCGACAGAGTCGCATACTAACTACACAATTCTTGGTCACCAAACTACTCTGGTTCTCGAAAGAGTAGAATATGACAACAAATGTCTCTTAGTTCTCTCGTGAGGTTTCTTCCAATGAGAAATCTCACACGGTATGAAATTAAGCAACGCAGGGTGGGAACAAGGCCTCGGAATCAGAAAAAACGCCACACACTCCCTCACCGGTCTCTGATCAGGAAGACCGAAAATACAATTCTTCCTCACATCAAGAACACCCTTTTGAATCAACTTTTTGCACAATGGCCCCACTCTCGTAAAATAATTATTAGATAACGAAAGATTCGCCAAATTCCCCAATGCACACACAACTTCCGGAACCTGTCCATATAAAAAGTTCCTTGCAAGGTTAAGTTGCTCAATTTTCTTCAAGCACCCAAAAGACCATGGTATAGGCCCAGTTAAGAGGTTCCCACCAGCATCGAATAATGTAACATTTCCCAACAACCCAACCTCGTATGGAACACAACCCGTTAATAGGTTGTTCAAGAGCAACACTTCTACCAACGTGGACGAGGCTTTTCTAATGCTCCTAGGAATGGGGCCAGTGAACTTGTTGTTAGCCAAAGTGAGATAAAAAACCGGTGTGTCACCCAAGTTGTTGGGTAATGTCAGCATGAAATTATTGTTGTTGAGAAAAAGTACATCTAATTTTTGCATGAAAATTGGTGGGGGCACGGTGCCACTGAACATGTTGTACCTAATGTCCAAAAGGGACAAATTGGGAATCTTCAATACCGAAATTGGGAACACCCCAGAGAGCAAGTTGTTACTCAAATCAAGTTCGTATAAAAACTCGAGTCCTGCTACTTTTGGTGAAATGATGCCCGAGAATTTGTTGGTGTTGGCGTGGAAAATTGCCAAATCAGGGAATTGGTCTATGAAACCATCAAGAGTAGGTGCTGCTAGTTGAAAGCCATTGAAATCGATGGAGGCAATGGTGGTGGCAGTGATGTTGTCTGGTGGGCTATCACAATAGAAGCCTGTGTAGTTGCATATGTTTGGACCAACCCATGTTGTTGTTATTCCAAAAGGGTCAGAGGTTATGGTGTTCTTGAATGTTTGAATAATTGGGAACACTTGAGCTAGCCTTTTGTCTATGAAGTTTGTAATATCAGGGACTAATGGTGATGGACTTTCAAGGATTTGGCAATTTACCGAGAGTAGGCTAAGAAGGAAGAAGGTGATAAGAAAATTTGGAACTGAAATTCGCTTGAATAAAACCATGCTTTCGGACGCGGATTGAAGAATGCTCTTGCTTTGGTTGATGATTTATAGTGGATGTTGGTGAGTTTCTTTGGTCTCATAATTGATGAGACGATTTAACATGTTTTTGTTGTTGAGTGTGGTGTGTGGTGGATTATTAAGAAGGTTTATAATAATTGTCCACATTCCGCACTTGTAAATAGAGGCCCAGCACACTATGAACTACTTTTGTTTGGGAGTTCGGTATGTACGCATTGTGCGCGCACCACCGACTTCAAAAGGGAGCACATATTTTGGCTTTTGAACTTCGTAAACCACTCAACTAGTTGGCACATGCGAGCACATATCATGGGTTTTCAACGTTGTAAGCCACTTAAAAGAAAGGGTCACTTGTAACTTCAAGTTGAAGGGTGTATCACTAGAGGTTTAAGAATTCGAACCAATCTATGACGAATCATAAAATTTAATCGATCTAAATTATTAACGGTAAAAATTTCATTCCCCAAATCGAACCGAATGATATTTTACTACTTTTCTTTTAATTCTTATACTAGTCATCTCTTAAAGAAACACTATAATTTAATTAATAATCATATGTCATTTGTGTTGTGAGTTTATTAGATTTAATATATATATATATATATATATATATATATATATAAATAACTTAAGTATTGTCATAAATTTGTATATAGCAATATGACTATGTTATGCATGGATCGATTTGATCATGACATCACGTAAAACGAAGGAAGGAAATAATTAAATAATCACTATAAAACATATATTTTGTTTAAAGATAATTTAGTAAATAAATATATTTAGATGGATTATATTATATAAATTTGAATTTAAAAATTTTAGGGTTAAAATTAAAATGGCATAAATATGATGAATAATTAATAGTAATATATTTTAACTTAAAAGGATATTTTGATATGAAAGTAAAAAATTATTTAAAGTTTATATAATGTAATGAAGAATTTTAAATTCGATCTCTAAATTAAAAAGGGTGAATTGAAATTGATATAAAATTAACTATAGAATATACATAAAATGTTAAAACAGTTGATTAATTTTGTTAAAGTTAATATAAATCTAATTATACATAGTTGATAATGAATTTTAATTTTAATTTTTTAAATTAGAAATATTAATGTGTGGATATGAAACACTTAAACAGTTGATTCAATTTGGTAAAAAGATTGGGTTGTTGAGCCCAGCGTCCTATATATAACCAACCTAAGATAAAAAAATTATTTATTTGTCATAAAACTTAAGTAATAGAAAAAAGAATTCATATATTTCATAATATAAATTTTATTTATGATTAGACAATTAAACTAAAAGTAACATGTGTGTTAGTAGAGAATATGTTTGCTAATTAGTCTTAAATAAAAGCTGAAGTTAAATGACTTAACAAATGTCTAATAAAATTAATCATGATAATTTAATAAGTATTATAAATTAAAATAAAATTATTGTACCTAGCCTGTGGTGTTCAATTGTTGGATTCCATGCTATAAATTATTCATTTAATAAGCTTAAACATTTAGCTTTATGATTGCATATTTCTCTTATACATATGAAGTAGAAATATTGTTATGGCTAGTTGAGGCTGACATGAACATCAAATAATGTAAGGAATGTATATTGCTTGACATGAAAGCTTGGAAAATAAAAGGTGAAGTATTTTAATCAACATAAGAAATATATAGTGGAATTGATCATGATAATTCAATTAGTAATTTATGATAAAATAAAAATTTTTTACTTAGGTCATTGTGTTCCATTATTAGAGCGGGATATGTATAACATCCTAAATTTTAGAAAATAAATTATAAATATGAAAATGATTAATTATTTGACCCCCAAAATATGTAGGGTAGTTAATTAAATATTAATTATGAATTATTGATAAAATAAAATTCACTAAACTCGAATAATTTAATTGAGGATGTGCATCCCATTAAATTATTTTGGGCATTTAATGGGCTTAAGATAGTAAGATAATTATGGTGAGTATGAAATTATGTTCAGATGAATTTTTAAAGTTGAGGAAAGATTTATTCAGACACTGAACATAATTATAATCCATGAAAATACAAGCGAAAATATAATTAAGAAAAATACAAAATCCCTCATTTCTCTCTTGCATGTGTCATGCCCATTTGCTTTACCTTTTTCCTTCCATTATCCAATGGATAAAAGAACATGATGGACCATTAGACAAAAGAAAGATAAATGTGGGCCATTAGATTGAAATGATTGAGAGAGAGAAAAGTTAATTCTTCTTCTTCTGTTCCCTCATGTCACGGCAACATTATCTTCTTCTCCATTTTCTCACTTTCTCTTCTCTCCAGATCTCTCAAAATCGTGAGCTCATGTGTGTCATTTTTCCCAAAAATTTCTTGCAAAAACTTGATTTATGTGACACTAGTTAGACATTGAAGCAAATTTATACTTATTTCACCTTTACCTTCCCATCTTCTCATTTCTCTTCAAAGCTTTGTAGCAAGGTAAGATATTTGTCATTTCTAGTGTTTCTATTCATTATTTTGGAAGTGTTGGAACATGAAAATGGTGTTGTTGATAACTACTTAAAAAACCCTTAACAACTACATAAATATAGCGATCGAAAACATTTGTCGCTATTTAGCGACCACAAGGAAAAAATGGACCTAGAGAAGGAAATTAGCTACCAAGTCAGTGACGAACTAGAACACCGTCACTGAGATATGTAACACTTCGTCGTTGTATCCATTGCTACACGTAACTCGTCGCTGCTACCGTTGCTAAGATTCCCTTTATCCAATTTTTTGGCTTCCCTCCAAATTTTTTTGTTGGCGCCTATACTAGCGACGAAGGCCACTCATCGCTAAAATAAAGATGAATAGACGCCCATCGTTGTTTTGGTCGTTGTGTCACTGTTTCGGTCAATGTTCCTGTCGATGAGTGACGACGGTACCCT
The DNA here is from genome assembly GCA_037962975.1 of Clitoria ternatea. Taxonomy (NCBI): domain Eukaryota; kingdom Viridiplantae; phylum Streptophyta; class Magnoliopsida; order Fabales; family Fabaceae; genus Clitoria; species Clitoria ternatea. The sequence continues at coordinate 189,907,533 of CM075669.1, forward strand.
GTCGCTCAATTATTAAAGGCAGCCACGCCCGATCGTTGTCGCTAGTGTGAACACGTGTCCACATTTTAGGTACCAAATCAGCCACGAAGTTCAGTGGCGTCGCTGCATCCGTTGCTTTGTTCCCTCGATCCAATTTTTTGGGTTCCCTTTAATTTTTTTTGTTGGCCCCCACAGCAGTGACAACGAATCTCCGTCGCTAAAGTTGTTAAAGTTAGCGACGCCCACCCGTCGTCGCTAGTGTGAACACATGTCCATATTTTTGGAATCAGATCAGCGACGACATAACAATTTGTCGCTAAAGTTATTTGGTTGTTGATTTCGTTGCTGAGTTCCCTCCATCCAATTTGCTGGCTTCCCTCTATTTTTTTGTTGGCCTCCATAGTAGTGACGGTGCATCTCCGTTGCTAAAATGAAAATGAAGAGAAGTCGTCGCTATTTCGATCAGTGGTCTCTGTATTTGAGCGACGACGTTGCGTCATTGCTAAGTTATTAAAGATAGCGACGGATTCTCGTCGTCACTAGTTTTGGCATGTGCCCACTTTTTTAAATAAGCGATAAACTAATGATGGATTATTGTTGTCGTTAAGTCAAATAACTTCCCTATAAGTTTCTGACTTGCACTAACTTCTCTCTTTCACTAAACCTCTTTCACTCCAAAATCTCTTCCCCTCTTTTACTTGTCCTCTCTCACGCTTACCTCACCGGCAAATCCCTTACCCTCACGCTCACAACCCTTTTCCTTTCTTTCCCTCTTGCCCTTTCTCACGCTCACCTCATCGGTAAACCCCTCACCCTCACGCTCATAACCCTTTTCCCTTTTTTCCCATACAGGCGGCTCAATGAGTCTCCGTCGCTAAAGTTGTTAAAGTTAACGACGCCCACCTGTCGTCGCTAGGGTGAACACATGTCCATATTTTAGGAATCAAATCAACAACGACGTAGGAGTTCACCGCTAAAGTTATTCGATCGCTAATTTCATTGTTGAGTTCCCTCCATCTAATTTTTTGGCTTCCCTCTAATTTTTTTGTTGGCCTCCGTAATAGTGACAACACGTTTCCAATGCTAAAATGAAAATGAAGAGAAGTTGTCGCTGTTTCAGACATATATCATTTGTGCACGCTGGTCATTAAAGGTACCAACGGATTCTCGTCGTCACTAGTTTGGGCACGTGTCCATTTTTTAAATCAACGACGAACTAATGATGGATTGTTGCCGTCACTAAGTCAAATAACTTCCCCATCAGTTTCAAACTTGCCCTAACCCCTCTATTTCACTAAACCTCTTTCACTCTGAAATCTCTTCCCCTCTCTCACGCTCATTTCACCAGTGAACCCTTCACCCTTACGCTCACAACCCTTCTCCATTTTCCCCATCTTGCCCTCTCTCACGCTCACCTCATTGACAAACCCCTCACCCTCATGCTCACAACCCGTTTCCCCTATTTTCCTCTTACCCTCTCCCACGCTCACCTCACTAGTGAACCCCTTACCCTTACGCTCACAACCCTTTTCCCCTATTTCCCACATGGGTTGCTCAGTGAGTCTTCATCTCTAATGTTGTTAAAGTTAGCAATGCCCATCCCTTCGTCGTAGCTAGTGTGAACACATGTCCAATTTTTAGGAATCAGATCAACGACAACGCAAGAGTACGTCGCTAAAGTTATTTGGTCATTGATTTTTTTGTTGAGTTCCTTACATCCTAATTTTTGTCTTCCTTCTAATTTTTTTGTTGGCTCCAACAGTAGTTATGACTCGTCTCTATCATTGAAATGAAAATGAAGAGAAGTCATCGCTGTTTTGGTCGCTGGTTTGTATCTTTGAGGATCGACGTTGCGCCATCGCTAGGTCATTAATGGTAGCGATGGATTCTCGTCATCACTAGTTTAGGCACGTGTCCACATTTTTAAATCATTGACAGACTAATGACGGATTATTTCCGTCACTAAGTCAAATAACTTTGTAATCAGTTTCAGACTTGCCCTAACCCTTCTATTTCACTAAACCTCTTTCACTCTGAAATCTCTTCCTCTCTCTCACTTGCTTTATCTCATGCTCACCTCACCAGTGAACCTCTCACCCTCACGCTCACAACCTTTTTCCCTTTTCCCCTCTTGCCCTCTCACGTTCACCTTACCGGTAAAACCCCTCACCCTTATGCTCACAACCTGTTTCCCCTATTTCCCTCTTACCCTCTCTCACGCTTACCTCATTGGCGAACCCCTCACCCTCACACTCACAACTATTTTCCCCTCTTTCTCATACGGGCAGCTCAGTGAGTCTGTATCGCTAAAGTTGTTAAAGTTAGCAATGTCACCCCGTCATAACTAGTGTGAACACGTGTCCATGTTTTACGAATCCGATCAGCGACGATGCAGGCGTACGTCGCTAAAGTTTTTCGGTCACTGATTTTGTCGCTGAGTTCCCTACATCTAAATTTTTATCTTCCTTTTAATTTTTTTGTTGGCCCTTACAGTAGTTATGACTCGTCTCCATCACTGAAATGAAAATAAAGAGAAGCCGTCGGTGTTTTGGTCGCTGGTTGCTATCTTTGAGGATTAGCGTTGCACCGTCACTAGGTTATTAAAGGTAGCGATGGATTCTCGTCGTCACTAGTTTAGGTTATTAAATCAGCAATGAACTAATGACAGATTGTTGCCATTGCTAAATCAAATAACTTCCAAATCAGTTTTAAACTTACCCTAACCCCTGTCTTTCACTAAACCTCTTTCACTTTGAAATCTCTTCCCCTCTCTCACTTGCCCTCTCTCATGCTTACCTCATCGGCAAACCCTTCACCCTCACACTCACAACCCTTTTCCTTTCTTTCTGTCTTGCCCTCTCTTATACTCACCTCACCGGTGAACCCCTCACCTTTATGCTCACAACCCTTTTCGCATCCTTCCCACACTGGCGGCTAACTCTCAATAGAAACGACTCATCTCCCTCTCAGTTACATCTCACTCTTAGCAATAAGGTCATAACCCTCTTCGCCTACTCTCTCTACTTTCCTTATAAGTTTCCCACTCACTAGTTAGTAGATTCTTTGTTGTTTCATTCCTATTTGATGTTACTATACTTTGATTTGTTGTTCCAATACCTTGAATTGTGAAATTTACAACTGCATGTTTGTGTCAACAAAGTGTTACTGTAAAACAATTAAAGGCAATGAGAAGTTAATTAAAAGGGTGATGGTTGCCACTCAAATTATTTGCATGACATATTCTTTAATCTGCTCTAAATTAGCAACATATTACTGAATTAGCTACACATTATTTGCACTACTCAGTTCTTTATAGATAATCTGTTTGAAGTAATATGTAGACACCTTATATATATATATTGCCAATTATTTTATTTTTTTATGTTTGCTTCAATGAATTTATAATTTTTTACCTTATTTATCTTCTCTAATGGTCAATGAAGCTAAATGTAGTATTGTTTTCATTAAACAAATAACTTAATAAATGCACAAACATTAGCACATCCATCCAAAAAATGGGTAAAATTAAGTGACGAAAGGATAGGTGAATAATCAGGGTGGCATACTTTCATTGTCTTATGTAAAAGGAATTCTTCCTTCATAAAATGCACAAAAGGTGGCTAAAAGAATAACTAACTAACTAACACAACAGCTAAGTGATTAATTAGCAACTGTTAACATTATGTGTTTCTATTGTCTAGTTTTTAGTTTACACCATTCTTTACTTTGTAACTAAGTCCTATACCTTACCTTTTGTTTTTGTTAGTGGAGGTCTTGAGATTTATCATGGACCATAAACTAGATGCATGGATTGCTAAATGATTAGAATATAGCTACAAAGATTTAAGGGAAAGTATAAATTTTGCTATCACATGTTAGAGTATGTAGATTTTAAGTTAATATCTTGATTTATATGTATATGTTTAAGTTAGGCCAAAACCAATTTTGATGCTTGAGCATGTCCATAATCATGTAAAGAAACTAAGCATCCTACACTCAAGTTGTCCCAACAACCTTGAAGGGGAGCCAACTATATTAGGTTAACTTGAAGATGTTGGATTATTTAGCTACACATTATGGGGACTACACATTACACATTACTAAATTAGATACACATTATTGGCACTTGTAACATCCCTGGTGTTTTAATAATTGGAGTAGATAGATAAATGTATTTTGATTTAAAATAATAAGAATCAAGTGATATGAAGTGAATTATTGGATTTTAAAATGAATTTTAAAGGGAATGAGGGATCAGGACCTGGCACGTAGCGTGGGATACACGTAGTGTCAGGGTGCAATTAGTGACCTGACGCGTAATACAATTCTAACACGTAGCGTCAGCGTCGCGATCTGATTATATGAGAGGCATGCAAAACAAAATGAGAAATGTGTGGTATATCAGAAGTACAAGGTTGAGCACCAGAGACCTCCTGGATTGTTTCAACCACCAGAGATTCCAATTTGGAAATAGGAGAGCATCACGATGGATTTTGTATCTGGGTTTCCTCAAACCCATTCTGGATGTAATGCCATTTGGGTAATTATGGATAGATTGACTAAGAGTGCACACTTTCTGACCATGAACATGAAATGGTCATTGGACAGACTCTCTAGATTGTACATCACAGAGATTATGAGATTGCATGGTGTGTCATCGACTATTATTTTTGACCCTGATCCCCGATTCACTTCCAGATTCTAGAGGAGTTTATAGTAGGAATTAGGCTCTGAGTTGAGGTTAAGTTCAACTTATCATTCTTAAACTGATGGCCAGTTTGAGTGGACTATTTAGACATTGGAAGATATGCTACAGGCTTGTGTGTTGGAACAAGATGGTTCATAGGATAGATACTTACCATTAGTGGAATTTTCTTATAATAACAGTTACCATAGTAGCATTCGAATGGCTCCTTACGAGGCTTTATATGGTAGGCAGTGTCATACGCCTTTATGTTGGAATAAGAATGGAGATGCGGTCCATCTGGGGCCCGAGTTAATCTAGGAAATGAATAATCAGGTCGCCATAATTTGAGAGAAAATATGTAACACAAGGAGATAAATATTAAATAATTATATTTGGGTTATTTAATGTTCCAAAATATTAGAAATAATTTAATTAAGATTTTTGGGGACTACTCATAATTTATTGGAGCCAAATAGGCTGAACTTATGCCCAATTAAAATATAGGTGTCGGATCAAGTATCTCCGATTGGGGTGATATTGGTCAGGGCTGTTAAAGATATTATTGGGATCCGAATATGTATTCAGAATAATTTTTAGATAAAGTATTGAACCCAAACAGAGATCCTGTTTGTCATAAAATGATGAATCTTTAATGAGGAGATTAAAAATAAAACCAAAAAGCCCATTTCTTTCCTTTCATTCCCGTGGGCTCCTTGGTCTCATTTGAGCAAACACTTTACTCATTCTCCTTCTCTATTCTTCTCCTTTATTTCTTCATCTTCTACTTCTAAAAACCCTAAGCAAAAGGTGGTACCCATTTCCCCTCTCTCATTTTCATTTTCTTAGAGCAAGAAGAAGGAGCTTGGAGTTTGAACTCCCTTTCTTTCCCTCTCTCATTTTTGTGGTCTTCATCCCCCATTCTTGAAACTCACCTTTCTTGGCTTGAGGTAAGATGCTCTCATCATTTTTCATGAGCTTAAAACCATGGCTATGGGTTCTTAAGGTTTTGAGAGGGCAATGTGTATGGGGTTGATAATGGAATGCATTTAATATGTAAAGCCATTAGGTGGGGTGACATTAATGAGAGATATAAAAGGATATTTATGGGTAGATGCATATGGCAAGGGAGATGATGAAAAAATAATGAGTATTTGTTTGGTTGTTGGGTTATTTAATGGAAACCTTAACCCTAGGATTTGAGGGAAATACAAAATATGAGTGGAGAAACATTTATTGTATTAGATAAATGTTATTAATGAGGTTGAGCAATGTTATTAATGGTGGATGACCATTAATGAAGTTGATGATTAATGATGGTTGTTAGGAACCCATTAATGGGTTTGATATTAATAATACATAATAATGAATTTGGACACCTAACCTATGGTGGTTATGGTGGAATTAATGAAATAAATGAGGTTTAAGAATTTAAAGTGATATAAACACCAAGTAAATAAATATGAACGTTAAGTCTTGGTGGTTGAATAGAAAATAACTGTGTGGTGTATTGTATACTGTAGGAAACAACCCCATTGGCGAGGCAGGGCCATCAGACCGTGTTAATTACTACTTCTCTTGAGGTAGGAGGGGGTAACTATTCTAAATGCATGATTTCATCCATTGATGATGTGAAAATATGTATATATGATTGTGTTTGATGAATGCTTGGGTGGATGATATGATGATTTCATGATTTGAGTGCATTTAGAATGATTGATGTTATGTGGCATGTGTTTGGGATGATGAATATGATATTATGTTGAACATGTTGATGAAATATGTCATGATAGTTTGAGACTATGTTTTTAATTAAAATCAATGATGTGAAACATCCCAAATATGTGAATTGATAAATGTGATTGCCACTAACTATTGTTAAGTATAAGTCCAACGAGGGTTGGTAAAGATTGAGGATGTTGAGAATGTTGAAATCCACTAAGTGGTAGTGGTGAAAGGTTGATTGTGGAGTGGCATTAGGATACATAGTGTGAGAATGCACTTGATTTGCATTGCATTGCATCCATGGCATATCATACGCTGTCTATATGGAATGTTAGGGGTTCCACTAGGCGGGCCCAGTAGGAGGGCGACCCAGTGCACAGGTGTATTGTTGTATTTCCCTAGTGATTTTGGGAATCACGAAGCTGCCCATAGTTTGGTGAGGAGGCACCCTATATGGCGGGCCCAGTGGGCGGGTGGCTCTATGGTGAGTGAGTTACCTCAGTGTCTGACGGGACACAGCTCTCCCGATGTGTGTTCGGGAGGGGCCGTAGCACTTGTGGCAAGTAAGGCCACGATTATAGATCCGCAAGTCACGGGGTGACTAGTGCTACAGATGGGCGAGAGCGGTTTGGTACCAGTAAAAGTATGTTGTTAAGCATGCATGAATTGAGGTATATGTGTACACATTATTCTACTGCAGTAGGGGCATAGTAGCACACCTATGCTTGTCCCACATTTGGTATGTTGTTGTTTCCCACAGTCAAATCCACATTTGATAATAATTCCATTGTGCATATGCATTAGCTATAGAAGCATTTGTATATAGCCAGAGATATGCCTAGTTGAAAGCCTATGATAGCGATGGATGATTGAGATATAAAGAGGGAAGAAATGTGGTACTAACGTTATGTGTATGATGATATTATTGAGAATACCAATGATTTGAATATATGTGTTGTGGATATGTGTCTTAAGTATGTAGCTTGTTGCTATGAATGAAAATTATGGTGTTCTTGTAAAGTGTATCATGTGTGAATATGTATGGATATCATCATAATGTATGACTTTGATACATTTGGATTATGTTACTCACCTCCTAGTTTCCATTTTTAAGTTTGATGTATGTATGATGTAAAATCCTACTCTTTTGGAGGTCAAGGATTGATGAAGGTAAATGTGAAAGGAATGTGGGTGAGCCTTGGCCAGTATATATGTATTCATTTTATATAGCATATAGTGTGTATATGCTTATTTTGTAACTACTTTGATGATTGTTGATTTTGGAGGTCATGTAGGAAAATTAGACCTTTACTTGTATGGCTAATTTTCATCATTGACCTTGACAATGTAAGAATGATAAATATGATGTGGATTCTGGCTAAATTTGATGAATGAATGAAGGTTTATATGATGAATTGCATTTTATAGAGCATATATCGTAATAAGCTTAATTAGAATATGATTCATGAGTAGGAATGAGAATTTATGAGTATGATTGTTTGGAGCAAGTTTTATATGCCTAATATGATGTATATGATGTGTTGGATTTGATCAAATTGGCTTGGAATGAGATTTTGTATGTTGGGTTGTGAGGATTTATGTTTTCTCCATAAGACCTGATAATCTCGCTCAAGCGAGATGGATTCTCGCTCAAGCGAGAATCCCCTGTATCAGTTATAAGGCCCCTAGCCCAATCTCACCCAAGCGAGAGTGGCCCTCGCTCACGCGAGACGACCCTACATCTAATGTGTGCATACTGGACATTTCTCGCTCGAGCAGGCTTGTCTCTGCTCAAGCGAGTGTTGTGTGGAGTTTTTCTGGACAAGATTCGCTTAGGCGAATTGGTGTCTCGCCCAAGCGAGATTGCCTATGTATCAGGTAGGAGCTACTGGATGAATTTCGCTCAAACGGGCCTGGCCTCACTCGGGTAAAATGAGGGCAGTGAGGTTCTGTCCCTTTTTCCCTCAAGTGAGCTTGCCTCACTCAAACGAGTGAGTGTGATTTCGATTCTGGAGCATTTTCGCTCACACTCGCTTGCCTCGCCCAAGCAACCCCTGTGGGTCTCGCTCAAGCAAGATGGGGACTCGCTCAAGCGAGTTCCCCTGATTCCAGTTTTCTCATTTTTGGCTTCTTTGCTTCTATTCTCTTGCTTGTTTTGGAATCCTTTGATCATGAAAATGATATTATTATTATTGTTTTATATTTCTAATGTTTATAAATTGATGAGGCATCTTTTATCCTCTATTTGTACATATTTCATTAACTCTTAAATTTTATCCAATCTTTCGTCTTTCCCTTGTGACGGTCTCAAGTCCAATCGTCCAAGGAGCACTCTGATACCTTCTCATATCTTCATACATAAGATAGGTTATTAAATGATCCGGGGTAATTACTTGGTATTATATATATATATATTGAATTTCCTCTACTTATAATTATTTTAAATTGCGAAAAATTTACCCTTATTTTTGGGGTGTTACAAAATGAAGATTGTCCAGGATCGTCAGAAGAGTTATTATAACAATCGTCATTGGCCACTTGAGTTTCAGGTGGGAGATTGGGGTATTTTTGAAGGTTTCACCTACCAAAGGTGTAGGTCATGTATTGAAGAGTCGGAAACTTAACCCGAGATATATTAGACCGTATTAGATTTTAGAACAGATTGGAGAGGTGGCTTATAGATTGGACCTTCCCTGATCTTTGACCAATATCCATAATGTGTTTCATGTTTCACAACTAAGGGCGTACATTCCCTGTGATTTGATGATTGTGCCTAAAGATTCCATTGAGTTGAAAGAGGATTTAAAAGTGGAGGTAGCACCTATTTGTGAGGGATATCAAACTAAGCAGTTGAGAAACAAGGAAGTATCTTTGGTAACCTATACTTGGGAGCTGAAATTAGAAATGAGGTGGTTGTATCAAAATCCTTTCCAATAAGGTACGTTGATTTCCGGGATGAAATCCTTTTTTAGGGGGATGGATGTAACATCCTAGTGTCTTAATAATTGGAGTAAATAAATAAATGTATTTTGATTTAAAATAATAAGAATCAAGTGATATGAAGTGAATTATTGGATTTTAAAATCAATTTTAAAGGGAATAGAGGATCAGGACTTGACGCGTAGCGTGGGATGTGCACGTAGTGTCAGGGTGCAATTAGTGACCTAACGCGTAACAGTGTCGTGATTTGATTAAATGAGAGGCATGCAAAACAGAACGAAAAAACTCCTCTCTTCCTCTTTTTTCTTCCTCCTTGTGGTTTGGGACCAGAACTTGGTGGGAACTTGTGATTTCTTGCGTTTTTGGGCCTTGGAAGCTAAGGTAATGCATGTGGGAACCCCTAATTTCAAGCTTTCTTCCTCTCTTCTTCTTTCCTCTCCTAAACCGAGATTGCATATGTTGAGAAGGGTTTGGATTCTATGTTTTATGGACTTGGGAGGCTTGGGTTTTGAATTTAGAAGGGTAAAGAAGGTAATGTACTAACGGGGTTTGTGTTTCAGTGACCGTAGGTACCGGAACGGGCGTCGGGGGAGCGATTGGTGAAATAGGTATTCAGTTTGGAAGAGGAACCGTGAATCAAGTGATCAGAGGATGTAACCAACACCGAGAGCAACTCGAGGAAGCTTGGAATTAAGGTAAGGAGGTGTTCATGTCGTAATTAATTAAGATTGGTATGTATGGTGGGCGCGGGAAGGTTAGAAATTAATTAGGTATTGCTAGAAAGTATATATAATAGCTGGATATTAATTATATAATTGTGTGTGTATGTGTATGCATGATTGATTGCTTAAACGTTTGAGAAAGTATGGTGAAATGGTTAAATAATTGATAAAAAGTCGATAAAATGAGTCGTAGAAATTGTAAATATATGTTGCTTGTATGAATTGTAAATTTAAAATAAAAATGGGTAATGTTTCTTATGATGGATGATATTACAATGGTGGGTTGACTTGTGAATTGATGAAATAATAATTATTGGGACATTGTAAAGTGATGATTAAGGGTCGGGTCTGTGTGGCCGCCCTGCGTGATTGTGAAATGTTAGCTTCGGACAATTATGCATGAGATTGATGATGTTGAGGCATGAATGATATATTTATGTATGTGAATTATGTTGTGTGGGACGGTCGACGGTATGTGTTGCCCTTCATTTTTGGCTCCTGTGGCCTTTAGGCCCGGTTGAGCTACCAGTGGTCAAGCAGGACCCATTGGTTAAGGTGGATTGTCAAGTAGGACTCGGTGAACCAAGCAGGGTTCATGGGGTGTCAAGTAGGACCCTCAACTGAAGGCCGATCCTTTAGTATCCGGATACTAGGAGTCAATATGCATGTAAGTCAGTGGTGTTATATGTGACTTGATACTGTTGAATGATTTATGATTAATTGTGGATTGATTGTGATTATAATATGGAATATAGATGATGATGAATATTTGATGCAATGTGTATGTACTTTATGTTATCTGGAATTCATATTGAGATCTAGGTAAATAAGAATGGTCATGAATAGAATAAGGTAAAGTAGCAATACACGAAACGTGTAAGTTAATCAATATTAAGGATAATAGATAATACTTAGGTATATTTGTTATTTACCATTCTATATTAATTACGATATTCCAACACTCACCCTTGCTGTGGTTTAATCCATTTTAGTGACTAGTGACAGGGAGGGTACCAATCCCTCGGAGGGTGCGCCAAGCGGGTAGCCGATGCCAAGAAGAATGCGGAATTATGAATTGGTGTAATAGCTTAGTAATAAACTACATTTTGATAGTATTTATCATATATTTTGATGTTTGATATTAAATTGCGTGGTCATAAGATTATGTGATGAAGCAACAAAAGTAGTGATTTTATTGATGGTTATGTTGAATTTGATAATAAATGTGAATTGTTGGCATGGAGCCAAGATGTATGTAGTTGATTATTGCAATGAGAAGGTCTTGTATATGTTTGTGATGGTTGTATGATGTGATTGAGGAATTATTAGGTGTATTGGTTGTTTAATGTGGATTATGCATATAATGGAATTAAGCAATTATGTGGAAAATAGGAACTAAATAGGTGATTTTGAGATCCGACGGGTGTTGGGGCCCCCGGAAGGGACCAATGGGTTCCCTAAGACATTTAGAAACTGTGCATATAGGCCTTGGGCAAGTTGGGGCCTATTTAGGTGGTTTAGTGCATAGGTTTTGCATATAAATAGTTTAAATGCATTTTTGCGCATAACTTGCATATGTAACATCAAAAAATTTTAAAGAAAATAAATTATTGGATGATGATAATTAATTAATTATGGTCCAATACATGTAGGAGAATTCATTAGACACTAGAGGTTAATTATCCGTAAATTAAGATTTACTGGAACCGGATGATTTAACAGATGGTGTGGGACTCACTTGACCAAATTGATATTTGATGGTGTAACATCCCTAAATTTATATAAATGATTAAATATTGGAAACAAACCTTAAATAATTACCCGTGGATCAATAAATGTCCCAAGATGTTAAAATAATTAAATTAAGATTTCTAGGGTTATTCATAAATTATTGTGGCCTTACAAGCTGAAATTATACCCGATTAAAATATGGGTGTCGGACCAAGTATCTCTGATTGAGGTACCGTTGGTCAGGGCTGTTAAGAATATTATTGGGAGTCTGGATATATATTATAACAACCTAATTTTAATAAATAAATAAAACCCAAAAATAGGAAAATTTTTCCCAAATAAACCAAGAAGAATCGGCACAAAAGAAATAAGGGAGAGGAAGACAAGAGGACCAAAAACCGACCCAAGAAGGTAGATAGCGGGAGGAGAAACGCCCAGGCGGATCCCACAAACAAAGCCCACTCGCCCAAGCGAGGTCCAACACGCTTGAGCGAGGCAGCCCGACTCGCTCGGGCGGAGTACCATACGCTTAAGCGAGCTACCCAAAAGCCTTCCAAATCCACACAATCGCTGGAGCGAATCCTTCATTCGCTGAGCGAGGAGCTACACTCGGCTATCCAGACACTCGAGACTCAGAGTTATCATACAACTCATTCACTCGGAAAATGATAGCTACTCCACTCGGCATTGACAACTTATTCGCTCGGGAAATCATTAAGTCAGTCCCCACTCGGTTTTCTTCTAATCTTAACCACTCGAAAATATTCAGTTATTCTACACTCGGGAAAATCCTAACAGTTATCACTCGGTAAGTATCTAGATCAATCCTCACTCGGTGTCCCGTGCTCTCATTCACTCGGTAATACTTAAACTCTTCTGCACTCAGAATAAATCACGGTCTCGCTTCACACATCAACTCTTAACCCCATTTCTACCCATAGCTATACCAACCTCGCGTACTCCATAAGTATGCATACATGTATTACTCGGATCATTCACGCAATATAGAACAACACACAGTATGATAGATATAGAGAGGGATATAAATAATTACAGGCACAAAATCACGTCTTCTACCCAAGAGGGTTCAAGTTCTAGTATAAAGAGACTACGACTGAAATACGAGCCGGCCAAGGCTTAACAAGACATATACACAACATATACATAAACACATAATTTCCATGGTGCACCAGCACTTCACTCGGCATTCAGCTCCTCCTTCATTCATCATTCCGAGAGACATTCACTGAAAAATTACCACAGTAGGGGGGTGAGTATCTTAGATATTAAATGATAGATACTGACTCAGATTATCCTCAATCATGCAGCGATATAAATGTACACGGCTATCATTAAACATGCACATAACACTTCAATAACATTAACAATCATACATAGAACAGAATTCAATCTGCACAGTCAGTATATGCGCACAGAATAATTCACTCGGTTCCACATTCGTGTGTAATCGGTTTTCGACGTTGCAACGTAGGCTCCTAGCCTTTTTATACATAGCTCTCAGCGATCATTTCAGCTCCCAGCTGCGTGGCCGTTTTACAGGTACCCAACCGTTTGCCCACAAGGTGACACCAACGTTCTCAGCGCCAACGGAGGTGTTCACGGGCAGCCCGAGTCCCACTCAAGGCTACCTTGAGTCCCACTCAAAGGATTTCACAGCGTCCCACGCTTTTAAATAACTGATGGTAGTGTCCCACACTACGTGCTCCCAGCACAAACACATCCCATGCGCCACACGCAGATTCATCACACAACACAGAGTTCATATACATAACCTTTCACTCCAAAGTACATGCATCACATGCAGTCGGTAATAGGCATTCTCAGAACTCAACATATTAGTCCAACACATATGCTTCTCATGCAATCAGTATCATAGCTCAAAGAGATGAATACAGCAACACATGCGTTCCATGCAATCGGTGTCAAGCAGTATCAGGATTCAATAAATTAATCCAACAACATAAGCATCTCATGTAATCGGTATTCAGCAGTATCAGGACTCAGACAGCACATGCATCAGTGCAATATATTATCAGATTCACTACATCAATATTTGATCACATGTAGTCAGCATTTTATATTCATAACAACTTACATGTCCCATAAACTACACGGTAATCATCATCAACAATTCAGCACACCCTTTCCACGCAATCATTCAACATTCTCAAGGCTATCAGCATGCATTTTAAGGACGAGACTAAACATTCAACACTCAGCTCTCACTCATCATGCACCCGGGTATTACACACTCCTCATGCAAGCACAACACATAAACAGAATACAAAAACAGCAATCATCAACACCCGGAACCCACTCATAACCCATGCATCTAAGATATAAGATACCCCCTACCAACTATGAAACTCCGAGAGACTCTTCTGCTTGGATGTTGGTCCTCTGCCTCGCTGCTTCGCTCGATACCTCTACTCGTTCAGCCTCCTCTTGAACACTGTTGTCTTTCGCGATTTGCTTGGGAACAGGGCTGTTTCGCTTCGACGATCATCCTTTACTAGCAGGAGGGAGCTCCGACTCCCTTATAGCACCGTCGTCGTGGCTTCCAGAAGCTGAAAATGGAGACAGAGAATAGAGAAGAAGAAGAAGGATGAGGAAAAGAAGAAGGAAGAAGAAGAAGGAAGAAGAAGAGAGAAGTCACAGAGGGAAATCTAAAGGAATGAAAGGTAAAGAGACCCAACGACCAATTATATATGCATGCAAGAAGGAAGGGAAAAGTGGGGTGGGAAAGCGTGAAGCAGCAGCCTGCTCACGTCACCCAGCCACCATCAGCAACAATTAATAATTAATCACACTTAATCAACCATCATTTGATTAATTAAGTTAATTGTAATTAATAAATAATTTTCTACTTCTGAAATTATTATTTTAATGGCTTTATTTCACTTGGTAATTAATTTTTAAATCGGGATGTTACAGTTCTCCCCTTCTCAAAAGAATTTCGTCCTCGAAATTCAAACGGTAACTCACCTTGGTTAAACAACTCGGTGTACTGTTGCCTCATGGCATCCTCGCGTTCCCAGGTATAAGAGGTATACCCGTCCTGTTGCCATTCTACTTCAACCAGTTGCACATCCTTGCTCCTCAGACGCTTTACCGATTGGTCCACTATTCTAGTCGGTACAGTCATAGTGGTCAGGTCCTCTTTAATCTCCACATCATCATCCGGCATTATGTGAGTGGAATCGTGTAGGTACTTCCTTAGTTGAGACATGTGAAATACGTTATGCAATCGGGATAAGTGAGTCGGTAATGCTATTCGGCACGCCACGGGACTGATCCGCTCTAATATTTTGTAAGGTCCAATATACCGGGGGCTCAATTTCCTACTTCCTAAGGCTCGCCCGACTCCTTTACTTGGTGAAGTCTTCAGAAACACCCAGTCTCCAACTGAAAACTCTAGTTGTTTGGTTCGTTTATTGTGGTAGCTTTTCTGCCTATCCTGAGACGCCTTCATCTTTTCCCTTATCACTCGGATCTGTTCTGAGGTTTGCTTCACAATTTATGGTCCCAATAGCAGACTCTCACCCGTTTCTGACCAACAAAGTGGGGTTCGGCATCTCCGACCATACAGTGCTTCATAGGGTGCCATGCCAATACTGTTGTGGTGGCTGTTGTTGTACGTAAATTCAATCAGGGAAAGGTACTGCTCCCAATCTCCACCGTGTTCCAACACACACGCCCTCAGTAAGTCCTCCAAACTTTGTATCGTTCGCTCGAATTGTCCATCCGATTGGGGGTGGTAGGCGGAACTTAGCCAAAGCTTCGTACCCAATTCTTGGTGTAGGCTGGTCCAAAACCGAGACGTGAATCTAGGGTCCCTATCCGATACGATAGAAGTCGGTACTCCATGCATTCGGATGATTTCGCGAATGTAAATCTGGGCTAACTTATGCAACGGGTATCTTATGTTCACGGGTAGGAAGTGTGCGCTTTTCGTCAGTCGGTCAACAATGACCCAAATCGCATCATGGCCCGTTCGGTTTTTTAGCAATCCCATGACAAAGTCCATGGCAATTGAGTCCCATTTCCATACGGGAATCTCTAAGGGTTGCAATGCACCATACGGCTTCTGGTGCTCGACTTTCGATTTTTGACAGGTAATACACCGAGCCACGTATTCTGCCACATTCCCCTTTAATCCTGGCCACCAGAATTGTGTTCTCAGATCGTGGTACATCTTCGTGGTACCCAGGTGGATACTTAGCAGGCTTTTGTGGGCTTCATCCAGCACCATTCTTCTTAATTCTCCTCCACCCAGCACGTATATTCTGTTTCTTACTCGGAAGATTCTATCCGATCCCTCGGTCAAGGACAAGTCCTTTCCTTTGGCCTGAGCCTCCTTCATCTCAGCCAAGTAGGAATCTGACTGCTGTTGTTCGTACACGGATCTCAGAAATTCATTGGTAATCCTCAACGTACCGATTGTTATCTTCCGAGATGAGGGGATGTCAACATGCAAGTTCATGTCTCAGAACTGTTCCAACAACTCCACCTCCTTCACCATCATCACTGCTATATGGAGAGATTTTCGACTCAACGCGTCGGCAACAACGTTTGCCTTACCCGGATGGTACTTCAGCTCGAAGTCATAATCCTTTAAAAATTCCATCCATCTCCTCTGCCTCATGTTCAGCTCCTTCTGGTCGAATAAATATTTGAGGCTCTTGTGGTCGCTGTAAACTTCGAATTTAGAACCGTACAAGTAATGCCTCCATATTTTCAATGCGAAGACCACAGCTGCTAATTCCAAGTCGTGGGTCGGGTAATGCTGTTCGTGAGGCCTCAATTACCGAGAGGCATAAGCTATCACTCGGTCTTTCTGCATTAGTACGCATCCCAATCCGAGTCCCGACGCATCACTGTAAACCACGAAGCTCTCTTGCAAGTCAGGCAATGCCAATACTGGAGCAGTCGTCAACTTGTCTTTTAGCTCTCGGAAACAGCTCTTGCACTCAAAACTCCACACGAAGGGAAGGTTTTTTCGGGTCAATTTAGTCAGTGGCAAGGCTAGTTTAGAAAAACCCTCAATGAACCTTCTATAATAACCAGCCAGGCCCATAAAGCTCCTTATCTTCGAGACCGACTCGGGTCTCTCCCATGCAATTATAGCTGCCACCTTCGAAGGGTCTACCGAGACACCCTCCTTGGAAATCACATGTCCGAGAAAGTGGATCTTATCATATCCAGAAATTGCACTTCGAAAATTTTGCAAACAGCTGCTTCTCCTTCAAGACTTGAAGTACCGCTCGGAGGTGTTCCCCATGCTCTTCAGGGGTCTTGGAATAGACTAAGATATCATCAATAAAAACTACTACGAATCGGTCTAAGTACGGGTGGAATATGCTGTTCATGTAATTCATGAATATGGCAGGGGCGTTTGTCACGCCGAACGGCATCACTACATACTCGTAGTGGCCATACCGAGTCCTAAAGGCAGTCTTGGGAATATCCGAGTCCTTCACCCAGATTTGGTGGTATCCCGATCGTAAATCGATCTTTGAGAAGACTGAAGCACCACGTAGTTGGTTAATCAAATCATCAATTCTGGGCAACGGGTATCGGTTCTTAATCGTGAGTTTGTTTAGCTGTCGGTAATCTATGCATAGTCTCATGCTGCCATCCTTCTTCTTAACAAGTAGTACAGGTGCGCCCCATGGTGATACACTCGGCCTGATGAATTGTTTACCGAGTAACTCATCCACCTGCTTCTTCAGCTTGGCCAATTCTGTTAGGGACATTCTATAAGGTGCACTGGAGACTGGCTCGGCTCCAGGAATCAAGTCTATAGAGAACTCAACTTCTCTAGTTGGAGGGACACCTGACACATCTTCTGGAAACACCTCTGGGAATTCACAGACAGTCGGAATGTCTTCCATTCGGGCTCTACTCTCACCCTCAGTTAGACAAAGTATCATAAATAGCTGAGCTATACCTTGTACCGTGTAGTCCTCATTGCTTTGCCTCGGAAAAATTATCCTGCGGTTTCTACAGTCTACCAACACCTTGTTGGCTGAAAGCCAGTCTACACCGAGTACAATGTCAAGGTCCTTCAGAGGCACGCACACCAGATCGAAGGCAAAACTCCGATCACCCAATACAAACGTTACGTCTTTACACATCGATGATGTCAACACCTTAGTGCCAGTCGGATTGGCTACTTCCAAAGTCTGATCCATATACACAGTCGGCAACTTTAAATGCCTTACGCACTCATCAGCTATAAAAGAATGGGTGGCTCCCGAATCAAAAACTACATTAAGTGTATATCTACCAAGTGAGCACTTACATTGTACCGAGTCATTCGCTTGTACAGCATCTTCTGCGTTGAGGGTGTAAACTCTTCCCACCGCTGGTTGGTCGGTATTTCTTTCTCGGTCATTTGGAGTAAACATCATGTTCCCTCTGGCTCTGCTACCTCTGCCCCCCGATCTTTGACTATCATTCCCACGGCTCCTCTCTTGGAAACCTCCCTGCCGCACATTGGTATTTGCTTGACGGAGTTGGGGGCGGTCAGGGCGAATGTGCCCCCTCTTATTACAATGGAAGCACACCATCTCACCATCGTTGTTGCAGTCTCGAGCGTAATGACTCCCTCCACACTTAAAACATTTTCCGTTTCCCTTAACTAGTCGTCTTTCTGGCTAGGTCCGACCCCCAAATCTGGAAAAGGGTCTGCTCCTACCAGCATTGTTCGGCCTCTTGAAGCGGGATTGCTGGGGCTTCAAGTAATAGTCTGCTTTGCTACTCTGGCCCGAGTGGGCCTTGTCATCCTCTTCAAAAATTCTACACTTATTCACCAATACAGGAAAACTCCTAATTTCTTGGTATCTGTAGGCTCTTTTAATGTCTGATCTCAATCCATTCTCAAATTTAAGGCATTTGGAATTCTCCGTTCCAGGTTGTTGGAAGGGTGGGTAGAATAAGCACAATTCTTCAAATCTAGCTGCGTACTCTTCCACAGACATGGAGCCCTGTTTTAATTCCATGAATTCCAGTTCCTTCCGACTCCTGATTGTGTCGGGGAAATACTTCTCTAAGAAACATGTCTTGAAATTTTCCCAGGTCAGCTGGGTATCAGCATCAGTCAGTCGGTTTCTGGCGATTTTCCACCAGTTCTCTGCTTCGTCCCGCAGCATGTACACTGCGCACTCCACCTTCTGGGCCTCGGTACAGTGAAGACCCCCAAAATCCTCTCTAACTCTTGAGTCCATTTATAAGCTGCCTCGGGGTTACGTCCTCCTTGAAACTCACTTGGCTTCCTCTTCAGGAAGCGGTCCAACACTTGGCCATCTTCAGCTAGAGGCTGGCCTTTCCTCTCAAACACGTCAGCAAAATGTTGGAATGTCGTGGCTATGGCCTCCATGCTTTGACGATTCGCCATGACTTATTCTGAAATTCACACCCCTTCAAGGATAAGTTTACAAGGTTATTCACTACCGATCAAATCTCATCCCAATATTCACTAACTATAGCACATTATACCATTTATATATATACGTCATGCAATCAGTCGGACCAGGAGAGGAGTTACCTCCTATCCTCAAATCAATATCTCAACATCAATCATGTTCAATCAGCATATCACAATAATGATGACCACTCGGTCATAATACATACAACCGCTTACACTCGGTAAGCACACCTTGGCCTTGGACCTTTCGATCTGCTCTGATACCAAAATATAACACCCTAATTTTAATAAATAAATAAAACCCAAAAATAGGAAAATTTTTCCCAAATAAACCAAGAAGAATCGGCACAAAAGAAATAAGGGAGAGGAAGATAAGAGGACCAAAAACCGACCCAAGAAGGTAGACAGCGGGAGGAGAAACGCACAGGCAGATCCCACAAACAAAGCCCACTCGCCCAAGTAAGGTCCAACACGCTTGAGCGAGGCAGCCCGACTCGCTCGGGCGGAGTACCATACGCTTAAGCGAGCTACCCAAAAGCCTTCCAAATCCACACAATCGCTGGAGCGAATCCTTCATTCGCTGAGCGAGGAGCTACACTCGGCTATCCAGACACTCGGGACTCAGAGTTATCATACAACTCATTCACTCAGAAAATGATAGCTACTCCACTCAGCATTGACAACTTATTCACTCGGGAAATCATTAAGTCAGTCCCCACTCGGTTTTCTTCTAATCTTAACCACTCGAAAATATTCAGTTATTCTACACTCGGGAAAATCCTAACAGTTATCACTCGGTAAGTATCTAGATCAATCCTCACTCGGTGTCCCGTGCTCTCATTCACTCGGTAATACTTAAACTCTTCTGCACTCAGAATAAATCACGGTCTCGCTTCACACATCAACTCTTAACCCCATTTCTACCCATAGCTATACCAACCTCGCGTACTCCATAAGTATGCATACATGTATTACTCAGATCATTCACGCAATATAGAACAACACACAGTATGATAGATATAGAGAGGGATATAAATAATTACAGGCACAAAATCACGTCTTCTACCCAAGAGGGTTCAAGTTCTAGTATAAAGAGACTACGACTGAAATACGAGCCGGCCAAGGCTTAACAAGACATATACACAGCATATACATAAACACATAATTTCTATGGTGCACCAGCACTTCACTTGGCATTCAGCTCCTCCTTCATTCATCATTCCGAGAGACATTCACTGAAAAATTGCCATAGTAGGGGGGTGAGTATCTTAGATATTAAATGATAGATACTGACTCGGATTATCCCGAATCATGTAGCGATATAAACGCACACGGCTATCATTAAACATGCACATAACACTTCAATAACATTAACAATCATACATAGAACAGAATTCAGTCGACACAGTCAGTATATGCGCACAGAATAATTCACTCGGTTCCGCATTCGTGTGTAATCGATTTTCGACGTTGCAACGTAGGCTCCCAGCCTTTTTATACATAGCTCTCAGCGATCATTTCAGCTCCCAGCTGCGTGGCCGTTTTACAGGTACCCAATCGTTTGCCCACAAGGTGACACCAACGCTCTCAGCGCCAACAGAGGGGTTCACGGGCAGCCTGAGTCCCACTCAAGGCTACCTTGAGTCCCACTCAAAGGATTTCACAGTGTCCCACACTTTTAAATAACCGATGGTAGTGTGCCACACTACGTGCTCCCAGCATAAACGTATCCCATGCGCCACACGCGGATTCATCACACAACACAGAGTTCATATACATAACCTTTCACTCCAAAGTACATGCATCACATGCAGTCGGTAATAGGCATTCTCAGAACTCAACATATTAGTCCAACACATGTACTTCTCATGCAATCAGTATCATAGCTCAAAGAGATAAATACAGCAACACATGCGTTCCATGCAATCGGTGTCAAGCAGTATCAGGATTCAATAAATTAATCCAACAATACAAGCATCTCATGTAATCGGTATTCAGTAGTATCAGGACTCAGACAGCACATGCATCGGTGCAATATATTATCAGATTCACTGCATCAACATTTGATCATATGCATTCAGCATTTTATATTCATAATAACTTACATGTCCCATAAACTACACGGTAATCATCATCAACAATTCAGCACACCCTTTCCATGCAATCATTCGACATTCTCAAGGCTATCAGCATGCATTTCAAGGATGGGACTAAACATGCAACACTCAGCTCTTACTCATCATGCACCCGGGTATTACACACTCCTCATGCAAGCACAACACATAAACAGAATACAAAAACAGCAATCATCAACACCCGGAACCCGCTCATAACCCATGCATCTAAGATATAAGATACCCCCTACCAACTACGAAACTCCGAGAGACTCTTCTACTTGGATGTTGGTCCTCTGCCTCGCTGCTTCGCTCGATACCTCCACTCGTTCAGCCTCCTCTTGAACACTGTTGTCTTCCGTGATTGGCTCGAGAATAGGGCTGTTTCGCTTCAACGATCGTCCTTTACTAGCAGGAGGGAGCTCCGACTCCCTTACAGCACCGTCGTCATGGCTTCCAGAAGTAGAAAATAGAGACAGAGAATAGAGAAGAAGAAGAAAGACGAGGAAAAGAAGAAGGAAGAAGAAGAGAGAAGTCGCAGAGGGAAATCTGAAGGAATGAAAGGCAAAGAGACCCAACGACCAATTATATATGCATGCACGAAGGAAGGGAAAAGTGGGGTGGGAAAGCATGAAGCAGCAGCCTGCTCACGTCACCCAGCCACCATCAGCAACAATTAATAATTAATCATAGTTAATCAGCCATCATTTGATTAATTAAGTTAATTGTAATTAATAAATAATTTTCCACTTCTGAAATTATTATTTTAATGGCTTTATTTCACTTGGTAATTAATTTTTAAATCAGGATGTTACATATATATTCGGAATAATTGTTAGATAAAGTATTAAGCCCGAACTGAGATCCGTTTGTATTTTGGATACCTATATAACCATTGAAGATTGTTGAAGTGACTAATTCCGAGAAATTAAGCAACGTTGGGGACAAAGAAATTGTTGGAGTTACTATTTTTATTATTCAGTACCAATATATCTAAAATGGGAAACTTTTAATGAGAGGTTAAAATAAAACACAAACTTTTCTCTTCTCCCTCTCATTTTCATATGACCTTTTCTCCCTCTAAGGCAAATACTCTCCTTCTCCCTTCATTCTTCCATTTCCTACTCATCTTCTTCTTCTTCTAAAAACCCACAAGTGTGGTGTGTGCCATTACTCCCATCTTCATTTTCATCCTCCTCATCAAGCAAGAAGGTGAAGCTTGTGATTGGAGCTCTCATCTCCCTCTTATTTTCATATTTCTCACCTCCTATTCTTGGAGCTCTCTTCTTTTGGCTTGAGGTAAGGATTTCTTTTCATTTTCATGAGCTCTAAGCCCTAGGTTTTGGGTATTGGTTGTTGGGAGAGAATTTAATGATATGAGTTATGAATGGGAATCATTTATGATGAAAAACCCTAAGGTGGGGTATTTTTAATGTGAGTTTTATGAGGGCCTTGAGGGGTACACGAAAATGGCATGGAAAGTGATGGAAAATGATGAACATAATTAATGGTTATTGGGTTTTTGATGAAACCCTAACTTTTATAAATTGGGGGAAATATGATTTGTGAGTAGATGAGCATTTATTATTGATGGTAAATGGTTAGTGGAGTTCATTAATGTGGAAACCCATGAATGGGTTTAGCTTTAAATGCACAATAATAAGATTAGACACCTAACCCATGGTGGTCATGGTGGAATTAATGAAATAAATGAGGTTTGGGAAATTAAAGTGATATAAACATCAAGTAAATAAATATGAGCATTGAGTCTTGGTGGTTTGAATAAAAAATAATTGTGTGGTATATTGTATAATGTAGGAAATAACCCCATCGACGAGGCGGAACCTTCAGACCGCGTTGATTTCTACTTCTCTTGAGGTAGGAGGAGGTAACATCTCTAAATGCTTGATTTCATCCATTAGTGATGTGTGTGTATATGATTGTGTTATGCTAATTGGCTTTGATTAATGATTTGATGATTTCTTGATTGAAATGCATTTAGAGTGAATGATGCTATTGGCTTATGTTTGTGGAATGATGAATATGATGTTGAATTGACTCATGATATATGAGAGCTGTTGTAATGGCTTAGAACCATGATTGTATTGATTACATTGTTATTGAACATCCCATGATATATGAATTAATGATTTGTGATTGCCACTAACTTGTATGTGTACGAAATCTAATGAATATTGGTGATGGGTAAGGATGATGAGAACCTAGAGTTCTACTAAAGTGTTGAGGATGGTTGGTTGATGATGGAGTGGCATTTAGGATGCATAGTGTGAGAATGTATTTGATTTGCATTGCATTGTATCCATGGTATATCATTCGCTGCTTATATGGAATGTTAGGGGTTCCAATAGGCAGGTCTGGTGGGAGGGCGACCCAGTGCACGGGTAATTTGTTGTTGTTCCCTAGTGATTCTGGGAATCACAAAGCTGCCCTTAGATTGGTGGCGAGGCACCCTATGTGGCAGGCCCAGTGGGTGGATGACTCTTTGATGAGCAAGTTACCTCGATGTCTGACGTGGCTGATGGGTAAGGATGATGAGAACCTAGAGTTCCACTAAAGTGTTGAGGATGGTTGGTTGATGGTGAAGTGGCATTTAGGATGCATAGTGTAAGAATGTATTTGATTTGCATTGCATTGCATCCATGGCATATCATTCGCTGCTTATATGGAATGTTAGGGGTTCCAATAGGCAGGCCCGGTGGGAGGGCGACCCAGTGCACGGGTAATTTGTTGTTGTTCCCTAGTGATTCTGGGAATCACGAAGCTGCCCTTAGATTAGTGGCGAGGCACCCTATGTGGCAGGCCCAGTAGGTGGACGACTCTATGATGAGCAAGTTACCTCGGTGTCTGACGGGGCACAACTCTCTCGATGTGTGTTCAGGAGAGGCCTGTAGCACTTGTGGCAAGTGAGGCCACGTTATTGATCCGTAAGTCACGGGGTGACTAGTGCTACAGATGGGAGATAGTGGTTTGGTACCTGTAAAATATGATGATTGAGCATGCATGACTAAGAGATATGTGTACACTTTTACTACTGTAGTAGGGGCATAGTAACACACCTATGCTTGACCCACATTTGATATAATATTGTTTCCCACAGTCGGATCCGCAATTGTTATTGATTCCTTTGTGCATATGCATTAGCCATAAGAGCATTTGCATATAGCTGGAGATATGTCTAGTTGGAAGCCCATGGTGGCGATGGATGATTGTTAAATAAAAAGGAAAGAAGTTGTGGTACTAACTTTTAATGTATGATGACTTTTATTGAGAATGCTAATGAATTTGATATGTGAGTTATGAGTATATTGATGTGAATATGTGTTATATTGAGATGGAATGTTTTGATGTGTGAATAAGGCTTATGATGTTTCTTGAGATATGTATGTCATGCACACATGTATATGTATCATCATAATGTATGACTTTGATTCATTTGGTATATGTTACTCACCTCCTAGTTGCCATTTTAAAGGTTGATGTAAGTATGTTGGATATCCTACTCTTTTTGGAGGTTAAGCAACGGTGAAGGTAAATATGGAAGGAACGCTAGTAAGCCTTGGCCGGTAATCTTTGTAAAGCATATAATATGTGTATATGCTTATTTTGTACATGAAGATTGGATGATGTTAGGTATTCATTTTGAGGGTCATTTGTGAAAATTAGGCCTTATGTGTTTGAAAGGCTAATTTTTGGTCATGACCTTAGCATTGGGTAATGATACTTGAGATACATTGATTTTTATGCTATATTGATGAATGAATGATGATATTATGAGATCTAAAGCCATTGGCAAAGAAAATGTGATTTGTGTACCATTAATATTGTGAATTGAATGTAAAACAAGGAAGTGGATGGGTCATATTTTCATTTAATGGACAAATGTTTATGTAGAGGTCACCTACAAGTCATAATATATATTTGAAACTTGTATGCATGGTTGGTTGTGGCCAAAGAGGCTTAGTTTGGAATTTGACATGCTTGGTTTAGCCAAAAAGGGCATGAATCACCACAAGGACATATCTTGATCTAGGAAATGAGTTATTGGATGAGACTTGTTAGAGCAAGTCACATTTATATATGTGAATATAGATCCATAGAGAGTTTAGACCAAAACTTTGCCAATTTCAATTTGGGGTGTAATGTAGAATGCCCAAAATATGCATAAAACTACCCTATAGTTTAGATTTTGATTGGGATGGAATTTGGGCTTGAAACTTTACCACATAATTGATATTAGGGTAGGTAAGTTGTGTATAAAATTTCATACAAATCGGAGTTGAATAGCCTAGTGAAAAGGGGTCCTAAAGTTGGTAAAATCATAAGGGTCAAAAAGCTGTAGAATGGAGCTGATAGCAGGGAGATCCACGGCCAGTGGGAATTCCCATTGCCAGTGGATCACTCTGTTTATGAAATTACGCATTTTGGGCCATGGAACCATAGAACTCCACGGCTAGTGGGAATTCCCACGGCCAGTGGGTTTCTCTGTTTTGAAAATTTTTGAAATTTTGGGCGTTTGGCAGGGGATTCCACGGCCAGTGGGAATTCCCACTGCTACTGGATTTTCCCACTGCCATTGGATTTCTCCAATGTTGGATTTTATATACTTTTATGCCTTTTCAGGTTATGTTTTTCACTTTCTTACTTCATGGAATGTTTGTATGACCGATTGTACATATTTTGATTATGTCTTGGCAATCACCTTGTATTTCCTTGGGTATTTCTCATATCTACTTTCGACCTTGGATTAACTTGCATGTCTCACAAACACGTGTATGACGACTACGTAACTGATTGTCCTACGTAGACATTTGTTTAAGTTACGTACCTTCTCATATCTTCATATATTAGATAGGTTATTTAAAATGGTCTGGGGTTACTTGTTGAAAACTTATCTCGCGATGCCTTCTTTTCCTAAATTATTTCTTTTTTAAATCGTAAAAAATTTACCCTCATTTTCAGGGTGTTTACAGATTGGTCCAGAATACTTAAAAAATTATTATGGTATGGTCGTATAGTTAAAATAATTTTTGGTGTTGAGGAAATAATTATTCAGACACAACATATGTTATTAAAAGAATAAAATACGAGCCAAATGGAAATAAAAGAAAATATAAAATCCCTTTTCTCCTCTTGTTGTAGCCGTCCACTTCCCCTCTCTCCCCCATGTTACTTTTCACTCTTTTACCCAATGGATATCAGGCTTTATGATACAAAGGATAAAAGGCAAAGCTACATGGCTTTATCCATTGGACAATGACCAATTTTGATCAATTTCTCTCTCTTTTCTTGCTCATTTTTGGTGGCTCCCTTTCCTCTCCATCTCTTTTCACTTTCTTCTTCATCTTCCTCCTTCTCCAATGGCAAAAACTGAACCCCTCCCCTTCCACTTCCATTTCTTGCCAAAATTAAAACTTAAGCATGGATTCATGAAGCTTGTATGGCATATTGGGGCAAATACTTGGTGGTCTCCTCTCCTCTTTCTCCCTATTTTTGTTTTGGTCATGGCTTAGAAATAAGGTAAGGTATTAAAATGTGACATTGGTTTTTATGGGTGTTAATGAAAATGGTGGAAACCCTAGGCTTGAAAAAATGAAAATGTGATTCTTGAATATGGCTTGATGTTATATGATGAGGAAGGTTATGGTATCTATATTGATTTAAGAAAATTGATTGAGGATGTGGTTGGGTGATTTTTAAGAAACCCTAGGTATTGGCATTTTGGGGTTTTTGGCAAAATTACTGGTATTAATAAATTGGTGCCTTAGAATGGTTCTATATGAGGAAAATGAATTTTTAGTGGATTAGAAATTGATTATTGATGTTGATGAGGTTTTGAACCAAGTTGAATGTTGTTGTGAATTATAATATATGCATGTGGAACCCAAACCTTAGGTTAGATGACCATTGGGAACATTGAATGCTGTTTACAACTAATTGGCACTTTGATGATGATATTTATCTTGTGATGATGCATGAAAATTATTAGAATTGATGATTGGTAAATTTATGAAAAACCCTTAAGAATTGATGATGTGTGGGCCTTTTGTAAAACTTAAGGAATTGATGATTTGGTTTTCATGAGAATGACTTTTGGGTTTAGAAAAGATGATTGGAATGCCTGGTGTTGATTACTGAGGTTATTGGATTTTGATATGTAAAAGATATATGTATATGAGTATATATGATGACTAGAGGAGTTGATTTTAAGGATGAATATATGATGTTCATTGTTGGGTGTTATTTATAATGATGACAATAATGGTAGATGACCATAAGTGATGGATAAATGAAATAAGACGAGGATTTGATGAGGACCTAGGCCATGATAGGTGCCACTTGAAATTGTTGATTGATGATGGTTTAAATAAAGTGGCTTTTATTGAATTTGGATGATAGTGATGACAATTGGATGATTCATATGATGATTTGGATGCCTTATGGATAAGGGATGTAATCTTGTTGTTGTTGGGTATGGTTAACCCTTTGGGATCTAGAAAGTCTTGGTTTTGGGAAAGGAATTCCTGAAACCTAACACAAGTGTGTGAATTGGTGTTTTATCAAGTTTACGACTTGATACTAAGCCTTATATGATGTTTGCAAATGTTTAGAATTGTGATGATGCCTTATGATGGCTCATTGATTGAATGAATGTATGTATGTGTATTATGTAGATTGTATTCCAGGCAATGCAGTGGAATAATCAGAGCATTCAAGTTGTGATTCTTCTCTTGAGATAGGGGAGGAGTTTACATTTTAAATGCATTAGTTGAATAATTGGTGATTTATGTATATGATAATACTCATGCTTGCCTTGCCATGATTATATTGAAAGGATGTAAAATTTGGTTGTGTGATGAATAACATGCTTGATTTAGCCAAAAAAGGCTTGAAATTCTATTGGGACATGCCTTGATCTGGGAAATGAATCATGGGATGAGACTTGATGGAGCAAGTCACATTTATATATGTGAATATAGATCCAAAGAGAGTTTAGACCAAAACTTAGCCAATTACATTTTGGTGTGTCATGTAAAATGTCCAAAATATGCATAAAACTACCCTATAGCTTAGAATTTGATTGGAATGGAATTTGGACTTGAAACTTTGCCACATAATTTATATTAGGGTAAGTAAGTTGTGCATAAAATTTCATGCAAATTGGAGTTGAATAGCCTAGTGAAAAGGGGTCCCAAAGTTGGCAAAACATAAGGGCCAAAAAGCTGCAGAACAGTGCCTACAGGAGTGAGATCCATGACCAATGGGAATTCCCATAGTCAGTGGATCATTCTGCCTCAAAAAATGGGAAAATGGCAGTTTTTGGTGGTGGGGACAGTGGGTTCCACGGCCAATGGGAATTTCCCACGGCCAGTGGAATTGCCATTGTCAGAAATTTCCAACTGCTATTTTTCCCTTGTTATTTTTGGCTTGTTTGGGTATCTTAATGATATATTTGGCCTTTGCCTTCTTCATAAAAGTTGTATATAATTATGTTATGGAGGTGTGAAAATTGGTCTTACTTTAATTTAATTTTTCTAGATCTCATTAGACATAAAACACCAGACCCACTGTTGTGAAAAACTTAAATTTAAGAGGGGTTTTGGATGCAACTTTTTATGATTTTCAATTTGGGACTAATTGGTGATATTTATGACATGTCTCACTATTTCTAAGACTAAAAAATGAACTTTTCTTGTATCACTTCTCATATTTACATATATGGGAAGTGTGATTAATCAAAGGACTGGGGCGCCACGTATACGATTGTGGTGTGTTTTGGTGGTGTTTGATGTTGATCTAAGGTATTGACAAAATGTGTATATGCATAAATCATGTTATGAGAACATGAATGTTCCACCACTAATGATATGACATGATGATTGATAATGAAAAGTAAATGATGTGTCTATATAACACACCTTGAATGATGATGAAACTAATGAGGGGACAATTGAATGACAATAAGCTGCTATAAAATGATGAATTAGAAATATTGTCGATGATGATTATAAGTGGATGATACCATACATATTGAATGATGAATAATGATGTTGAATGAAAAGGGATATTATTGTTGAATATACCCTTGAATAAGTAGTGATTGATATTATTGATGAGTATGAAACCACTACGGTGGATGCAAACAATGACTTGTATGTGTGAGTTAAGATGGTGACTTATGAATATATGTTGGGAAATACCTTGTTAGTTTCCATGCATGGATTAATGCTATGATGATTGCTATGCTTTTGATTTTCATGCGTGGATTGATGATGATGTGAATGATTAACCATTGTAATGCAAACTATATGAATGGTATGCCTTGAGGGGCTTTGTAGTTGGATACGTACCACTAATTGTAAAACTAAACATAGAATATACCCCTAAGTGAGAGGGTAAGATGTAACATCCCGATTTAAAACGAATTACCGAGTGAAATTGAGCCATTAGAATAATTATGAAAGTGGAGAGTTACTTGTCAATTATAATTAATTTAATTAGTTCAACTTTGGAAATGATGGCTGAGTAATTGTGACAGCTGGCCGCTTGTGTGTGGTGGGTGTCGTGAGTGGACTGCCAATTCACGCCTTCCCACCCCACTTCTCTTCTCTTCTCTTCATACGTACATATATATATCCTGGCCATGGTTGACATGCATTCCTTTCAAAATTCCTCTTCTGCTATCTCTTTCTCCTAGTTCCTTCTTCTCTTCCTCGTCGTTCTCCTTCTTCTTCCCTGTTCCCTGTTCTCTATTCTCCGTTTCTAGAAACCCACGAAGATGGTGCTGCAGAAGACTCAGAGTTCCTCCTGTTAGTGAAGGACGACCACCGAAGCAGAAGGGAGTAGCTTTCTGTTCCCGAGCCGATTATAGAATACGACCGCGTCGAAGGGAGACTGAACAAGGCAAACAGACCAGCGTATCGAACGTCAGGAAACAGAGGAGCTTC
Source organism: Clitoria ternatea (assembly GCA_037962975.1). NCBI lineage: Eukaryota > Viridiplantae > Streptophyta > Magnoliopsida > Fabales > Fabaceae > Clitoria > Clitoria ternatea. The sequence continues at coordinate 189,937,844 of CM075669.1, forward strand.
CCGAGTCCCTTCTGTAGGTAGGGGGTGCTTGCATGTCAAATGCATGGTTCATGAACGGTACCGGGTGAATGTATTGCTTTAAGTGTGTGCATGTATCTGTGACGATTGTGTGTGTGATGCATGATTGTTGATCCTTGGATTCCATGTGTATGTTAGTAGCATCTTGTTAATAGTTATACAATATTGTGTATGCTAGTATGATTGACGAGTAAATGTAGGAACTATGTTGAATCGGTTTCTACCTTGATGGTTACAAAGAATGCGTCGGATGAGTGATGATGCTTGCTGACAGAATGCATAAGCTGCATATGTAGGAATGGGGTGACCCGTGGAAGGTCAGGAACCCCGAAAGAATGATTTCCAGCTACAGGCCTTGGCTAGATCCTGTGAGGGCTCGTGGTAGTCGTGGGAGCTAGAATAAGTCTCGAGACGTCAATGGGAGACCGGTACCACGCGGAAAGAGCTAATGGACGAGAGGCCAATAAGGGGGACCTGTAACTGAAAGTCACTGCCTAAGTTGGATCCACAGGCATGCATGTAGACATGATGATGATTAGGATAGTACGCGTGGTATGACTTGGGGCGATATGAATGAATTCCGAGTGAGTCGATGCATGTGATTGTGTGAATGAGAATGAACTTCACGTAATATGTATGTGAGTGTATGCTATTGCTATTATTCTAATCTGCATGGCCTTATTTTAATCTGAATACGACCGAGTGATCATGGGTGCGTGTACTGATTCTGATACCGAGTCCTTGACTGTCATTTTATATGTAAATGCTCACCCCTACTGTGGCTATACTTTTCAGTGAATGTCTCTCGGAACGAAGGATGAAGGAGGAGCTGAATGCCGAGTGAAGTGCTGGTGCACTGTGGAAATTATGTGTTCATGTATATGCCTTGTTAAGCCTTGGCCGGCTCGTATTTCAGTCGTAGTCTCTTATACTAGAACTTGAACCCTCTTGGGTAGAAGTCGTGACCTTGTGCCTGTAATTATTTATATCCTTTTATACCTATCATACTGCGTGTTGCTCTATCTTGCGTGAATGATCCGAGTAATATGTGTATATGTACTTACTGAGTGTGTGAGGTTGGTATGGCCATGGGTAGAAATAGGATTAAGAGTTGATGGGGAAGTGAGACAATGATTTATTCTGAGTTCCGAAGAGTTTAGGTATTACCGAGTGAATGAGAGCACGGATCACCGAGTGAGGGTCGATCTAGGTACTTCCCAAGTGATAACTGTTAAGATTTTCCGAGAGTAGAATAATTAATAATTACCGAGTGAGAATCCGCCGAGTGAAGGTTTCCCGACAGAAAGGCGTCACCTAAGGCTTTAAGTGGACCCCGTTGTATCAGATTATTAGTAGTAAGGGGATCTGAGTGAATCTTGACTTAACAGGATAGCTAAAGCGGAAAAGTCATGGTTACCGAGTGAAAAATGAGTGAATAATCCAAGTGGGGTAGAGCCTAAGTATTTCCGAGTGGTACCTGGTTGGGAAACATTCCGAGTGGGGGAGTTTATGGAATCCGAGTGGAGGACCCTCATTTCCTGAGTGGAACCCTGGAGTGATCCTCTTCTGAGAGAGGAGTTAGTGTAGTGGTTTAGGGTGGAACGGAATCTAAGTGTATGATAATCTGAGTGAATGATGTAAATTCCGAGTGGGTGAGGATCTGTATTCCGGGTGGTTAAGATTAGACTAAGTCTAAGTAGGGGTTGACTTCATGATTTCCTGAGCGAACAAGATGTCGAGTGGAATAGCTATCATTTTCTGAGTGAATGAGTCGTGTGATAACTCTGGGTTCTGAGTGTCTGTATAGCCGAGCATAGTTTCTCGCTCAGCGAATGAAGGATTCGTCGCAGCGAGTGCACGTTGTCGTATGATCCGCCTGAGCGTTTCTTCTCCGCTGGCAGCCTCTGAGTCGGTTTTATTCCTCTTGCCTCCCTTCCACTATTCTTTCTTGTCGGTTCTCCTTGGTTTATTTGGGAAAAATTTCCTCAGTTTTATTTAATTATTTATCTACTAAATTAGGGTGTCTCATGAGAAATCCTTGTGAGGTTAAGATTTGGCACATGCATTATTGCATTATTGCATTCATGGTATGCATAGCATAACATTGAATATGTGGTTGCAATCACAATGAAGGACATCTTGCGGGACTATATGAGGGGAGTATCCCATGCGTGGCGGGAAACCAATATGTGAACGAATAAGGGTGGTTGCGATCACCAATATGTTGAGATTGATGAACGTGGTTGTGATCCCGAGTATATTGAAATGATAAAGATCTTACGGGATTCTATGAGATTGAGTACCCTATGCGTGAGGGAATGAGTCTATGGTTGCGATCACATGACAAATTGAAATGATAAAGTTGGTTGCGATCACCAGTGTATTGAAATGACAATGGTCTTGCGGGACTATGAGGGTAGTACCCCATGCGTGGCGTGAAACCAATATGAGAATGATTAAGATGTGGTTACGATCACAATGAAAGATCCTGCGGGATTCTATGAAAGTGGACCCTTATGTAAGGGACATATGTTTGATGAATTATAAGTGGTTACGATCACTTAAGATACCATGTACACATGGGTGATTGAAATAGATCCATTGCATATGTATTAACCAGTTGACATATGCATTAGCCATAGGTACATGGCATTTGAGATAGAGACGGCCAAAGAGTAACGATAACCTCTTGAGAGAGTAATTTGAATAAAGACTTAATAACTTAATTATGATAATTGTGAATGCCCATAATGATGTAGGGCAATATGAATGTGTATGTGCTTGTGCTTGTGCTTGACATGAATTATGAACAATAAGGCTTGCATGCCTAAGATAATATCTGGGTGATAGTTTATGATGAATTGATGACTCCCTAGTAAAGCATGCATGTTGTTTGTATGCATGTACACATGATCACAATGTATTTAAATTCATTATTTTGAATATATAACTCACTCTTCCATGTTGTCTCCTTTTTAGTATTGTGATGCAGGGTTGTCATGGGATGAGACTGAGTCTTTGAACAAAAGCTTTGGAAAAAGTAAATAGTTGTAATGGAATGCCTTGGCCGGCAATGAATGTTATTTATAGTGTAATGATTGAAATACATATGATGATAATTGACAATTATTGAATTGATGAATACCATGTAAATAACAATATATGTGAATGATGATGTTGATGTAATTTTGAGGACTTCATCTTTAGTCGTTTGGTAATATGTGCTAGCCATTCTTTATTGTCAAGTATTATGTAATGCTTGGATAAAGGTATTTGGATGTCACGGTATTGGTGTTGATGATACTCATGTCAATAAGGAATTTTGAATTATGATCATTGTGATGATTAGAGATCTAATTTGAGATTTGTGATTGAATTGCAATAGTAGATTCATTTGGTAAATTTGCATGATTGGTTGAGCCTTTTCTCATATCTTCATATATGGGACTAGGCGTGTACCCTGTATACACATTCTTCTTCCACTCTAAACTCTATTATTTTGTATATGCTTATGGGCGATTTATCTTACGATCCAGTTATAATTATTAAATCTCACTCTTCAGTTTTCTGTGGCTTGAGTCTTGATGTAATCATTGAGGTGTTTTGGAAATATTCTGAACGTGAAAAATTTACTCGTATTTTTATTAATCATTTATCTTGATTACATCGGGATTTGGGTCCGGGAAACCAGGGTGTGACAACATATATGATAGAATTTTGACAAATGGACAATGCCAACAGTTTCGGAATGAGGAAAACAGGTGGCCTGTGAAGTTTCATGGCAATCGGAACTGAAATGGGCCAATCGGCTAGGTTAGAATTTGCCCGAATGGCCTAAAATGCATAACAACATCAGATGTTGTTTTTGATACGCTGATGCTAGGTGCCAGCATGACTCGCGTTAGGCCCTTGTTTTCCCAAAATTGGTGTTTTTGCATTCTGGTAGGTATTTTGGGGTTTTTAAGTGTTATGTAAATAGTATTTTGGAAATCTTTAAAGGAAATAGGTATTTGTATAATTATCGAATTAATAATTAATTAATTAATTAAAAATTTATTGTGAAATTTAAAAAACGACTTTAAAATATTTGGTAAATGACCAAGGATGTCACAACATTACTCATTTCTTTATAGATAATCTGTTTGAGGTAATATGTAGACACTTTTTATATATGTTGCCAACTATTTTGTTTTTTAGTTATGTTTTCTTTAATGTATTTATAATTTTCTACCCTATTTATCCTCTCTAATGGTCAATGAAGCAAAATGTAGTATTATTTTCATTGATCAAATAAATTAGTAAATGCACAAATATTAGCACATCCATCCAGAAAAGGGTAAAATTAAGTGACTAAAGGATAAGTGAATAATTAGGGTGACATATTTTCATTGTCTTTATGTGAAAGGAATTCTTACTTCATAGTACGTACAAGAGGTGGCTAAAAGAATAACTAACTAACTAACGCAATAGCTAAGTGATTAACTAACGACTGTTAGCATTATTTATTTCTATTGTCTAGTATTTGGTTTACATCATTCATTTACTTCGTAATTAAGTCCTATACCTTAACTTTTTTTGTTAGTGGAGGTCATGAGATTTTTCATGGACCATAAACTGGATGCATGCACTACTAAATGATAAGAAAATAGATACAAAGATTTGGGGGAAAATATAAAATTTTGCTATCACATGTTATAGGATGTAGATTTTAAGTTAATATTTTGATTCATATGTATATGTTTAAGTTAGGCCAAAAGCAATTTAGATGCTTGAGCATGTCCATAATTGTGTAAAGAAACTAAGCATCCTACACTCAAGTTGTCCCAGCAAGCTTAATAAGGAGCCAACTATATTAGGTCAACTCGGAGATGTTGGATTATTTAGCTAGACATTATAGAAACTACTTATTACCTTATAGATAATCTGTTTGAGGTAATATGTAGACACCACTTATATATTTTGCCAACTATTTTGTATTTTTGTGTTTGCTTCACTGAATTTATAATTTTTTGCCTTTTTTATCCTTTCTAAGGGTCAATAAAGCAAAATGTAGTATTGTTTTCATTGATCAAATAAATTAATAAATGCACAAACATTAGCACATCCATCCAAAAAATGGGTAAAATTAAGTGACTAAAGGATAGGTGAATAATCAGGGTGGCATATTTTCATTATCTTATGTGAAAGGAATTCTTACTTCATAAAACGCACAAAATATGGCTAAAAGAATAACTAACTAACACAACACCTAATTGATTAACTAGCGACTGTTAACATTATGTGTTTCTATGGTCTAGTTTTTAGTTTACACCATTCATTTACTTTGTAATTAAGTCCTATACCTTACCTTTTGTTTTTGTTAGTGGAGGTCTTGAGATTTATCATGGACCATAAACTAAATGCATGAACTGCTAAATGATTAGCATATAGTTACAAAGATTTAAGGGAAAGTATAAAATTTTGCTATGACATGTTAGAGTATGTAGATTTTAAGTTAATATCTTAATTCATATGTATATGTTTAAGTTAGATGCTTGAGAATTTCCATAATTATGTACAGAAACTAAGCATCCTACACTCAAGTTGTCCCAGCAACCTTGATAGGGAGCCAACTATATTAGGTCAACTAGGAGATGTTGGATTATTTAGCTACACATTATTGGCACTACACATTACACATTACTGAATTAGCTAGACATTATTGGCATTGCTTATTTCTTTATGCATAATCTGTTTGAGGTAATATCTAGACACTTTTTTATATATGTTGCTAACTATTTTGTTTTTTTTTTATGTTTGCTTCAATGAATTTATAATTTTCTACCCTATTTATCCTTTATAATGGTCAATCAAGCAATATGTAGTGTTATTTTCATTGATCAAATAAATTAATAAATGTATAAACATTAGCACATCCATCCAAAAAAGGATAAAATTAAGTGACTAAAGGATAACTGAATAATCAGGGTGGCAGATTTTCATTGTCTTATGAGAAAGGAATTCTTACTTCATAATATGCACAAGAGGTGGCAAAAAGAATAACTAACTAACTAACTAACGCAACAGCTAAGTGATTAACTAACGACTGTTAGCATTATTTATTTCTATTGTCTAGTCTTTCGTTTACATCATTCATTTACTTCATAATTAAGTCCTATACCTTAACTTTTTTTTGTTAGTGGAGGCCATGAGATTTTTCATGGACCATAAACTGGATGCATGCACTGCTAAATGATAAGAAAATAGATACAAAGATTTGGGGGAAAATATAAAATTTTGCTATCACATGTTGTAGGATGTAGATTTTAAGTTAATATTTTGATTCATATGTATATGTTTAAGTTAGGCCAAAAGCAATTTAGATGCTTGAGCATGTCCATAATTATGTAAAGAAACTAAGCATCCTACACTTAAGTTATCCCAACAACCTTGATGGGGAGCCAACTATATTAGGTCAACTAGGAGATGTTGGATTATTTAGCTGCACATTATTGGCACTACACACTACATATTACTAAATTAGCTTTACATTATTAGTACTACACATTACATCTAATCTCTACATTAGAAATTAAGCCTAAAATTTTGACACATTATTGGTTGTTTCATATGAACAGGAAAACCTGCCATGAAGAGTGAAGTGAATGTGTTTGGTCCTTTTTCATATAGTCATTATTATGATTTTGTCAACATTAATTTCTTTGATTTTTAAACTCGATTTTCTATTAGTCCAGAACAACGCAAGCATCCAATTAAATTTAAGAGGATATAAATATTTCTTTTTAATGTGATCAACTAATGTACTAATGAATTTGATTGTTATCATATCATTTTCTGAATCTATAGTTTATGGTATATTAGTTGGATATAACATATGCATAGTAATTCTATTGATGCATATTCGTTGGATATAACCTGAAATTATGTGACACATTTCTTATATCAATGGAAGTTTATCAATTTGTTTATAAATTAATTATATATCAACACCAAACCTTTTCATATTGTATTTCAATTATACTTAATGCCCCGTTTTCCTTATTTGGCTTTACTTGCTCTGTTTGTCCTTATAGTGCACTTAGTCAACATAGAGTTAAGGAGAGTAATTATTTTTACAATAATTTGGCCTGTAATGGCAAACTATGTGTAATAGGGGATAGAGCTAAACTTGAATAGGAACTGCACCTAGTAGATTTCTGTATAGATTAAGTTGAAAATTTATTGAAAACAAGAAGTGGCAACTTCTAACACATGAATTAAGAGGTATTTCTTTCTTAATCAAGTTACGTGTATGTAAGTTTACTAGAATCATAGAACTTTTGGTTGAACCTAGTAAAGATAAGGCCCTCTATTTCCTTTATGAACCTACTCATGGGTCAGTTCAACTAGCATGTTAAAACCAAATTAAGAAATACTTTGACTAATATAAAAAAAAAGTTTAATGTCAACTTGACCAAATAAGTTCTTTTGTTTTGGTAAACTGGTTTTGATTTGGTTCATATTTCATAAAAAAATTCAAAAACTAATTCCGTAATAACTACAAAATCCGTTAGAAAATCAGGCTACATACTGATTTTGATTGTCTAGTTCAAAGTCAGCACTGCTAGCAACAACTAATTTCTATTTTTGCCTATACAAGGACTAATTCAAACACCAGTTTAGAAACTGGTTCTAATATTTCCACTAAACCTATAAATAATTATAGTCATCACAACAGTTCCATCATAATAGCTTAATAGACGTAGTCCATTTATCTTTTTTTAGGTGTATCTATAAGAATACTGGTTAGCACTTATTTTAACAATCTGATTAGATAGCCACTCTGGAGTAATCTCCTTAATGAAATCCATTATTTGGCTTGCACTAACAAAATCATTTGTGTGGGAGCTGGTTTCTAACCATTCATCAATACTAGGAAACTCAATGACTTCTAAATTTGGAGCAAAGATAAGTTCCCTTGCTAATTTAAAAGGAAAAATAGTTTTCTTTGAAATAACATGATGAGAGATATATAAGTTTTATTTTTAGGTCCAACCACATATACCTTTTGTAGAATGGAGTGTATCCTATAAAAAACAAGGGTAAGTCTTTGCAAAAAGTTCATTTCTCTTTTTATGTCACGGTGAAGGAAAACATTAACACTCGCTCACCGACAAGCCATTATACTATAGATGTCATTTATAAAGCTTTAAGTACAGATTGTCATAGTTTAATGTATATAATGGCATCCTATTTATCAAATAAACAGAGATAAAAAAACACTTCAATCCATAAAAATAATGAAATGTTGGCATTAGACATCATGGTTAACCTTGGCTCAATAATATAAAGATGCTTCCTTCCTACATTGTCATGTTGTTCAGGTGTCCTTGGACAAGAAACATGAAATTCAATACCACAAAGAGATAGATGACTTAAAAAAGAACTAAAACTGTATTCTTCTCCACTATCACATTGAAAAATATCAATCTTCCTATCAAATTGATTTTTCATTATCCTCTTAAATTTGCTCCTCTTTCATTTTAGCATTTAATATTTACTCATGTCCTTTAAGAGTTAATAGAAATTGACTATAGGAAGGATAAGATGGTTTGGTTAGCATGGCAACAGGGATAAGATGGTTTAGTTAGCATAACATGACAACATTTACTCATTTCACCTTGTACCACAATCATGGGAATTGGAAATGGATAGGATAGGATAAGATAGGATAGGGTCATCATGGTCAATGACCCAACTTCCCAAGAACCAATTGCACCCAGTTACTAGCACTGGCTTGCTCCTTTGTATGCCACTCATATTTTGGAACTTTGTTGCTTTCACCTGGTGAAGTGACAAAAGGAGAACAAAGCAAAATAGGGAGAGATAGAGAATGGGCGTCTAGAAACTAGAATATTTACTGGTTGATTTTTTAATTATTTGACTATTTACTAGTTAATTAAGGGATTAAAAGTGTTTGTTTGAACAATATCTAACCCGTTTGCTTAAATTTCTCTAACTTTTGTCTTTTCATTTTGTGTAGTTCTTCTCCTACTTTTCCTTTATCTTGTCTTTTCATTTCTGCTATGGCTCTCTTCACAGGACGCCGTTACTACCGCCTGACCTATACCCTTGACTCTTATCTTCTTCCAAGGTAAGTTTCCTTGTTCTGATTTTTTAGTTGTATAAATTTGTGATGCTCTGTTGTATTAAAACTATTTTTTATTAATGTAAAACATTGATATATATGTAAAAAGTAATCTATTTTAAGAAACATGTTATTATTTTACTTGTTTTGATGATGAAATAAGTTGTGAATTATGTGTGCTGATTGTTTAATGATGAAGCCAGTCAAAAACTAATTACTTTAAGAGATTTTATATCCTTCACTTCCTCATCATATTCTTAGAGAGTATATGCTAATTACATGTGTATTATTGTCTATTAGTGGATAACAAAGCTCACTAGATTGTGGTGATGTTTGACCCAAATATGATGCAATTCATATTGTTTATACTGAATTGTACTAGGAACTTTTCTGTGGGTAACAAGGCCTTTTCTAAAATTTAGAAATGTCTAGTTTACAGGGGAGTCTCTGCCGAAATTTTAGTTGGCTCCCTGTTTTAGGTTACATTAAAAAGTATATTAAAATTTAATAATGTTGATTTTAGCCGTGTCTATTCCCACTAGGTTCCCGTTCAATATTCAACACAACCACTTGATATACCATGTTGTGTTGGATATTGAATTATCCCGGTTGGACAGTTTGGGATGAATCTGTAACTAGTAGGCATAACCCATTGATATTCGTGTTTGTGTGAATCTTATGTTGATGGTCAATTAAAATTCTAGTTAATTCATTTCGTGTTGTTTCCAGGTGCATGTCTGCGTGCGGTGTTTCATACCGCACGTATCTCTATGTACTTGGGGACCAATGCAAAATGCTGCCACAATTCTAGTTGACACTTAACACATAAGCTTCACATAAAGATGTAGATATGTTATGGATGGTTACATATTCATCCCAAATAGGATAGGGCCCTACCTACTTACATATTCTAGCATATTGATGATGGATGTAAAACTAGCTGGATCGTAATCGGTGAGTCACTCAAGAGTATTTGATAGGGTTGTGCGAGTTCATTCTATTCGCTATGGCCAACACCCTTGATTTTGAAGCAACTCAGGAGATCCATTGTCCTTGCTCTAAGTGTGGAGGCATGAATTTTGAATACGTGAATGATGTGATGTGCCACTTAAATATGATAGGATTCATGAAAAGGATATTATTGGTGGTACAACCATGGTGAGCAGTTACCGGCTAGGCCATCAAGCGTACTTGTGCAACCGTCCTACTATAAAGTAGGGGAAATAGGGATAACTACCACAACATGGAGCAGATGGTGATGGATCATGTTGAACGTTCCACTGGGCGTGTTCTACAACATGATGATGAACCTGGGCGTCAGAATGAAGGTGTAAAGAAGGATCCTAATTCGGATGTGAAAAGATTTTATGATTTGTTGGTGGCAGCCGAGACCCCGTTATGGGACGAATGTGAGACTCATACTAAATTATCTGTCTCCTTAGCTGCTTTAAGCATAAAGGCAGAGTATAATCTCCCAGAAGTTATTTTAATAGAGTAGTGGATTTGATGGGTTCTACTATGCCAAACAGAAACAAAATATCATCAAACCTGTATTATGCTATGAAAAGTATGGCAAACCTAGGGTTGGGATGTGTGAAGATAGAGTGTTGTGTTGACGGGTGTATGTTGTTTTGAAACAAGTTTATAGACAAGAGTGTGACAAATGTGTACACTATAACAAGGATCCTTACAAAACCGTTAAGAGAAGGGGGAAGGTAACTAGGGCGACAAGGAAGAAAATGTGGTACTTTCTAATTACACCACGTCTCCAATGTTTATATACCTTATCATCCATAACAAAACACATGTGTTGGCATGCTTTGAATCGAACATAGAAGGGTCTTTTATGTCATCCATCCGATGAGAAAGCATGAAAGTATTTGGATGGGCTATACCTAAACTTTTCACATGAGTCATGCAACGTACGACTTTGCCTATGTACTGATGGATTCAACCCGTTTGGTCAATACGGAAGAGCCTACTCTTGTTGGCCAGTTATACTGACCCCATACAATTTGCCTCCGGAGATGTGTATGGAGAGGGAGGTGATGTTTCTGTCTGTACTGGTTCTTGGACCCAAAAATCCAAAGGTGAAAATAGACGTCTTTTTACAACCATTGATTGAGGATTTGACACAATTATGGGATATTGGGGTTATGATCTATGATTCATTCTTCAAAAATAATTTCATGATGAGGTTTGTTTTGATGTGTACCATTAATGACTTTCCTGCCTATGGTATGCTTTCTGGATGGTCAACGTCTAGGAAGCTTGCTTTCCCTATATGCATGGAATATACTGGGGGGAATCACTCCTCGTTAGTGGCAAGAAAAGTTATTTTGACTGCCATCATAAATTCCTACCGTTGGATCACTAATACATGAGAAACAGACCTGTTTTTAAGAAAAACTAGGTTGTTAATGAACCTATACCCCGTAGATTATCTAGTTCACTGGTGTGGCAGAGAGTATCTGACTATCCTTACATTTGGGATAAGAATGTTAAGCAATTTGCGGGTTATGGGAAGAAGCACCATTGGGTGAAGTAAAGTATCTTATGAGATTTGTCGTATTAGAAAGACCCATTGTTAAGACATAGCATAAATGTCATGCATACTGGACGAAATGTTTTCATGCACATATTTGACATTGTGATGGACATTAAGGGGAGAACAAAGGACAACAAGAAAAGATGATTAAACCTTACAAGTTTGTGTTCAAGGAAGGATCTGGAATTGAGGGATGTAGGGCACAGAAAAATGTTTAAACCGTCTAAGGGATGTAGCTCAACGGATGCCTGTCTGTTTGTGGGTGAATGGGTTGACCATGTCTAAGGGGTTTACTTTGAATTTGAGTAGATGTGTAGACTTGAAGGAGGGCGGGGTGTTTGGCATGAAAATTCATAATTGTCACGCGTTTATGCAATGACTACTACCATATGCATTTCATGCCTTACCACAACCCATCTAGAAACCATTGGTTGAGTTGAGTCATTTTTTAAAAAAGTTGACAACAACAGTCTTAACAGAGGAGACTCTTGTGAGGATGGAGGAAACCATTCTTGTGTTGTTTTGTAAGCTAGAGCAGATTTTTCGCTAATTTTTTTGATTCTATGGAGCACTTGTCGATTCATCTACCATACGAGGCTAGGGTTGGTGGTCTAGTGCAGTATCGTTGGATGTATCCGTTTGAAAGGTTAGACGTTAGAATAACTTTATTTCTATTCCAAATTTGGTTGTAAATATATATATATGTAACTCATATTAGTGATACTTTATGTTTCCCTAGATTCCTAACGCTCTTTAAAAGACAAAGTGATAAACAAGGCATGCATTAAAGCATTGATTTGTGAGGCATACTTAGTGGAAGAAATGACCACTTTTGCTTTATTCTACTTTCCGACAGAGATAGAAACAAGAATGACTAGAATCCCCCACAACCTTAGGGTCGTACCAAACCCCACTGTGGATGAACAAAGCTCAATATTTAACTATCCCGGTCATCCTAGGGGCAAGGTCATAGAATGTTACATTGATGAGAAACATCCAAAGATGGCTCACTTGTACATTCTTTTAATTTGTAAGGAAGTTGAACCATATCTTGAGTAAGTCACCAACTTTTATTCTGAATATAGGATTTTTATGTAGTTAAACTATTGTTCTTTAAATAGTATATATGCAGATATACTGAGACAAGAGTAAAATGATATAACTAACGACCAAGTATATAGTGAGGTATCATCCAAGTTCATTGATTGGTTTGCACAACACGTAAGGCCTGTTCACTTTATGTTTTTTTTTAAGTTGTATACTTATGTTATCTAACATTGTTATATGTTATGCTTTGAATAGATTCAAGACCCAAACAACTAAATTGAAGACCCTTTACTCCAAGCTTTTTCTTGCGGGCCTGTGAAAATTGTTAAAAAATGGCTAATTTAGTACGTAAACGGTTATAAGTTTAACAATTTCCAATAAAGTGATCATCCAGAAGAAATGCGAACACATAACTATAGGGTTTGTGTTAAAGGCACAAGTGGACATCCAGAGGAAGACTTCTATAGTGTCTTAAAAGAGATCATTCAAGTTTCTTTCTTCAGGCAGGTTAAAAGAGATTTAGTTTTATTCAAGTGTGATTCGTACAAGAACACAATTGGTATGGGTACAAAAGTTGACAACCATTACAGATTAGTTAAGGTGAAAAAAATAGTAAATATAAAGGGTTTGATCTCTTCATCTTTGACCAGCAAGCTGAGCATGTTTATTACACAAAATTCCTTAGAGGGTACCAGGACTGGTATGCAGTCATGAAAGCCAAGGCTCGTAGTTAGATTACTGATAACGTCTCCGATGAGGTTGAAAATGCTTATCAACTAGCTCCGAGCGAACTTCATGATAGTCATTCAATGTTGAATGTTGATCTAGTCATATTGGATGAGACACTTGCGACCTCAGGCAGTAAACACATTGACACACAAGTTTTCTCCCAATTAAAACGGTCCAGGTCCAATTTGGATACTGATGACACGTCACCGAAAGGGAATTCCAAACTGAAACAAACATAAAGTATGACTTTATATTATCATTCTCATTAAATAACTATGTAGTTATATATAAATATATATATACTATTGTTTTTACTGGAACTTATTTACATTGTTTCATTGATAGATGGTTGGACATAGATCACGGTATGGTCGGGCTGGTGGTAGACAAACTCCGATTACACAGCTTGGTACCCCTAGCACATAGAGGGAGACCACACCTACAGATGAGACTACACAGCAGACGCCCACACCGACACATCCTGGTGATGCTGTAAGGACAGACAGCCCGGACGCGTTACAGGCTCAACAACAGGAGTCGGTCCACGAGGCGACCCCTTCATCGACATCTGACCCCTTTCCCACTTTGGTCCCACTATCGGACGTGAACGAGTAAGTATTACTATATTTCCTAAAGTTTACACATTTTTGTACTGGTGTGTGTGTTGATAACATAACTATTTGTATTGTTTAGATTGATTTGATTGTTGTTTGTTAGTGAAGAGAAAAGCTCACTAGGTACTAGTGTGTGCTGATGACATTAATTTATGCAATGTTGACATTCATTTGATTATTGTTTGTTAGTGGAGAGTAAAACTCACTAGGTACTGGTGTGTGTGGTGATAACATAACTATTACATGTCTATTGATGTTTCTTTACATTGAATTATACTATAATGTTTTCTGTGTGTAACAAGATGTCGAACTTTTGGTGGACTCCCCGATTTATGAGTTTTAAGGTTCAATTTTGTTGATTAATTATTTCATTGTTTGAACTACAGTTATGTTGATAGTACTCACCCTTCAAAAGCGATTACGAAGGTCCTTAAGGGCTAGTGGGATGGTCCTTACATGTCGTGGACAGATGCTGGTAAGACTATCCAGGATAGATGGTTTGACACTTTCTCGGTAAGTTTAACACAACCCTTCTAATTTCATTTATCTTTTACATTATTGTATACACTTATTTTTAAATTTCAATTTGCATTCTACTTTATAGCATGACTATCGGTGAGAGAAGGGTATGACTGATGAGATTATTAAGATCTTTACCATAAAGACCTTCAAAATCATCAAGAGTACACCTCTGGAAGGTGGGAGTGAAGAATAAGCGTCCCCACTAGATCCCAGAGCCCCACTAGGAAGGGATGCTTCAGAAGTGGGGAGATGCCAAGTTCCAGCGAGCCAGTGCTAGGAACAAGGCAAACAGATAGGCTGATGTTGGAGCCTTCGTCTACATTGGGGGTTCCATCTTAGTGGTTAAACATAAAAAGAGATTTGTAAGTACATATTATTAAATATGTTTATTAATACAATGACTTCAAAGCTTTTTCACTAACAATTTTAATATGATGAATTGCAGGAGCAAAAGAAGTGTCGTGAGCCTTCGTTATTCGAGGTGATGCAAATCACCAAGAAGAACAAGGCTAGTCACTAGGTTAACCAGAAGACCACCGAGATAGTGTTACTTTATCTAAAATTACAAATGGTTTCAAATTTTTTATAGATTCACATTTACTAACTTATTTGATTTTTCTAAACATATATAGGAGGCGTACCGGGCAATGTAGGCCCAGAAGGGGGCTGAGCTGGCCGCTTTGGCACCTGATGGGGAGGCACCTCCTACCCTTTCTTCTATCGACGATAATGTCATCTATTTAGAGGTTGTCAGAGGCATAAAAAAAAAGGGGTGTTTGGCCTCGATGGGATCAGGACACAGATAGCTAGGATAGGGAAGGCCCATACCTCTTCCTTTACATTACCTGTAGATATTATTTAGGTTATTGAGAACCTAAACAGCTAGCAGAGAGCACCGACAGAGGCAACTGGTAGAGAAGCAAACTTAGCAAGATTGAGTGGAGACTCGTAGGCTGTTGGCACAACAACAGGCTCTGATCTGTCAGTTGATAGAGTCTTTACCATCTCGAGACGACCCAGGCTCTACTTCCCAGTCAAAGCCACCAGCCTAGGGTCCCCCCAAATTGATGGACTAATTTTTATATTTATTCTTTTTTATTGTTACCTATTTTTGCATTTATTTTTTATTGTTTGAGTTATAAATTAGTTTTGGGTTATTAATATTTCTTTTATTTGGTTCTGTTCATTATTGATTACTTTTATAACTTTTTATCTTATTTTGTTTATTACGAGCCTATATATGCATTGGTTAAATAGTAAAAGCATTACAAAAATAATATATATATTTTAAATTTATAAAAATATTTAATCCAACTTTATAAAATATACTCTATAATATTTTACTAAACCTTAAATCTATAAAATTTTATGAAAATAATATTTTTCAAAAAAATTATTTTTATTATTAGCAACGAAAAACAACCGTCACTATTATGCTCTATGTTAGCGACGACAACCCGTCAACCATATAGCTACGAAGTCGAACCTATCGCTGAGTTTGGTTCCTCTGTAGCGATCGGGTTAACGACCAAGTTTCCTCAACGCTTTAGCTACGGCAACTCACCGTCGCTACTTTGGGTTCATATCAGTGACCACGGTAACGACTGAGACGACCCGAAGGTAAATAAAAATTAGGGTAAATTTTTCATAATTTTTAAAACACTTAAAGAATGAAAGGAACCGCGAGATAAGACTTCAACCAATAACTTGGATCATTTAAAAGAACCTATCCCATATATGGAGATATAAGAAGGTGTGTAAATTCAATCAAGAGTGCTCCTTGGACAATTAATCGTAGGATCATCAACAAGGAATAGAGGAAACATAATTTATTTTAGGAGTTACGGAAAAGTGTAAAAAAAGGTTTAAAGACACTTGAGTTAATTGATAAAAAGTGGTACATAAACTTACACATTGATATGTAATCATGTCATGACTAAATAGGACCCAACACACAACAAACACATAAATTTTTAGAGAGTCAAGGGCATGAATCGATTCAAGACTAGCATGAATTGATTCATGTGTCCCAAAAAGCCCAAGACAAGTGTGACAGGTAGATGAGTCAATTCACCCTCCCCGGGGAATCGATTGATGCAACCCAACTCCATAAACTAACATGCATCAGGTGAATGAATCGATTCACCCCCTTGGGAATCCATTCACACGTTCTAAATTGCAAAAATACCAGTGAATCAGGTCCATGAATCGATTCACCCCATGGTGAATTGATTCATGAATCAGTGGAAACAAAGCATAATGAATCGATTCACCAACCATTCATACAGGTGGTGAATCGATTCAAGACAGACATCATGCAGAACCTGCCAAAAAAAGCTGCAAAATTGAACTTATAACTACCTTATATTTTTCATATAAAATCCAATGGTCAGCAAATTTTGACACCAGCTAAAATACATTATTTATGACACGTAGCCACTGGCCGCACTCGAAAATTCCTAAAAACTTGAGACTTATGCGCATAAATGCATTTGTCCCATTTTAAGGCATTTTGATGCAACTTAGGGGTCAATTCTCAATGGAATTGGCCCATTCCAGTTTCTACAAGTGACAAATCATACACTTATGTTATTGGGACCATTACATGCCATCCATTTATCATAAAACTCATTTTGACCCTATCGGTTCCTCAATTATGCATAACATCAAAACATAACTTCACGCATATAACATAAAGCATTGTAAATCATGAATTTACATCATCCATTCATTATTTGGGCAATAGGTCCAGCATGACAATTGTCATCATACATTGTCTAGGTCATACTCAAAAATTAGCCATACACATAAAGGGTCCAATTTTCACCTATGACTTTCAAAATCAATACATACTAATCTTAAATACACAATAAGCATAGATCAACATTGTATGCTATACAAAATGAATGGATGCCGGCCAAGACACTTCCTATACAACTATTTACCTTCACCATCAAAATACACTTCAAAAAGGATATGCACCTTACCCCAAGAATGTCCTGCATCACGAAGCTAAAAGTAGACAACATGGGAGAGTGAGTCATACATTCTAAAGGATGAATATGAATACCATGTGATTATGTGCATATGCATTCAATGTCGTGTATACTTTGCATCATCATATGTCATTCATTATTTCAATTAGCATCATCACACTATCATACATATGACTTAATCACCTCTAGGGATCATAACAAAGTATATGAGCATACACACAATCAAGTCCCTCATCATATTGGGCTATCACATATATCATCACCATACACAATATATTTCTTTGTATTCATATCTTTTATGTTGTCTTTAGGTATTTTCTTACCCAATCACAGCCATCATCATATCTCATCACCTTTGGCATACCTCCTTGCTATATGTAAATGCTCTTAAGCTAATACATATGCACAATGGAGTAATATCAATGCGGATCCGATTGTGGGAATAAACACCAAATTGTGGGATACAAGCATGATCATATAACCATACCCCTACTGCAGTAGTAAAATGTGTACACTTATCATCAAATTGCTATTAGGGAATCCCTCTTGGTATTCGCAACGGGAAAAACAAGGATTCCTATAGGATTTATAAAGCGCCGTGTTTCAAAGCATAAGACAAACAAAAAAATAAAATTTATGTTTTAGGATTACCTCTTGTAGGAAAAAAATCGAAGCAGTTTTAGTCTCGCCCTTTAGGTGTACACATGAGTACTCCTACCAGAATCGCTACACCTGCCAACTGCTAGTTTGACGGTGTGTAGCTCTTACAACTTTGGTGTAATTGTGTCTCTTTTGGGTAAACGGTCTATGAGCATCTTATGCTCTATTTATAGACTTAGGTTTGACCTAATTTGTTCTCTCTAAAGAGTGGGCTCCTTACTCATTCTGAATGAGTTAGGCCCAATAGCTTTATTTTAATCCAACTAAAATAAAACAAAACATCTTCTGATGGGCTTACTCTATGTGTGTGACCATATAGGTAAAATACTCGGTCATATTAATAGTAAATTATTTTATTATTAATATAAAATAAGAGTGGCATCTAGCAATGCATCATTATGTCTGAATATTATTTAATATCACCATAACTTATAAGTGATAATTATTTTGTATGTTTGTTCTATTTGTCACGATATCCTAATTGGGCCCAAGGCATGGTCGCGTCATCCTTGTATGGCCCAATTTATTTTACTTGATACCGGAGTAGACTTGATCTGAATAAATATCTAATATTTATTCTTTCTAGCATAGCCATGCATTTCTTTAGTCTCACTCTATCAAGTGGCGTACAGGTATCACTCCTGTCACATAGGAGAGACAAATCCCATCTACATCACTCACATCCCTCTACATAATTTGTTCATTGCCTAATCACAACCTTTATAGTCCTCTTATTACAGAAGACGTTTGATTGTATTAAAACAATAAACTCTTCATGTAGGAATCGTAGTGACTTCAGGTCAAAGGACTACATATACCATTATCACATTGAGAATCATTTATGGCATTCATGTAACGATCCATGCAACGTTCTTATGGTGGGTCTGTCCAGTACATCATTATTCTTAATGTGTACCTGTGTGAAGACTTGATATCATCTATATCTATGATCTGTGAGATCAGGTCATCAATACACTCACACACTAGTCTCAATGTATTTACATGTCCCCACGTAAATACTTGACTAGGGACATTTTAGGAATAACTTTCATATGACCTATTACTCCAAAGATAAATACGTTTTAAAACAATTTTAAAGTGAAATACTTATTTTATTGATAAATAGAAAAATGATACAAATGAAAAAGCATAAAAGCTCAAAGTGCATACACTAGCAATCTCCCACTTACACTAGAGCTAATCAGACATTTGCGTAATGCCTAATGATCTAGTGTGTCCCTCATGTTTTTGTTGTGCAAGAGGTTTTATGAGTGGGTCAACAATATTCTCATCAGTATACACCTTACATATCTTTACATCTCCTCGGTCAAGGATCTCTCGACTGAGATGAAATCGCCTAAATATATGCTTGGATCGTTGATGTGATCTAGGTTCCTTAGCTTGTGCCGTTGCTCCATTATTGTCACAGTAGAGACTTGTAGGGTCCACAATTCTAGGAACAATCCCAAGTTCTGTTATGAACTTCTTGATCCATACTGCCTCTTTTGCAGCATTTGAGGCAGCAATATACTTAGACTCTATAGTAGAATCAACAACTGTCTCTTGCTTTGAACTCTTCCAGCTTACAGCGCCACCATTTAGACAAAACACATACCCAGATTACGATCTTGAGTCATCCTTATCAGTTTGGAAGCTAGCATCAGTGTAACCTTTTACAATGAGCTCTTCTTCCCCTCCATATATCAAGAATGAATCCTTAGTTTTTGTTAAGTACTTCAGGATATTCTTGACAACAGTCCAGTGACTTTTATCGGGATCAGACTAGTTTCTACTCGTCATGCTTAAAGCGTACGAGACATCTGGTCGGGTATATATCATGACATACATGATTGATCCAATAGCAAATGCATATAGAATCTTATTCATCCATTCTCTCTCTTCTTTAATGGAAGGAGATTAAGCTTTTGATAAGCTTATGCCATGAGCCATAGGCAAAGTTCCTTTCTTGGAATCTTGCATGTTAAACCTTTTTAACACTTTGTCTATGTATGTATTTTGACTTAGGCGAAGAAGTTTTCTTGATCTATCTCTATAGATCTTAATTCCCAATATGTAGGTTGCTTCACCTAAGTCTTTCATAGAAAAACAACTACCCAACCAAGTCTTCACAGTCTGAAGTGTAGGAACGTCATTTCCAATAAGTAGTATGTCATCAATATACAGGACCATAAAAACAATTGTGCAATCACTAACCTTCTTGTAGACACAAGGTTCATCCTCATTTTTAGTAAAGCTAAATTGTTTAACAGCTTCATCAAAACAAAGATTCCAGCTTCTGGAAGCTTGCTTAAGTCTATATATGGAACGTTGCAGTTTGCGCACCTTCTTGGATGCTTCAGGATTAACAAAGCCTTCAGGTTGTGTCATGTACACTTCCTCAAGAAGATTTCCATTAAGGAAAGTAGTCTTGACATCCATTTGTCATATCTCATAATCATGGTATGAAACAATAGCAAGCAGAATCCGAACAAGCTTTAGCATAGCAACTGGGGAAAATGTTTCATCATAGTCTATACCATGTATTTGCTTGAAACCTTTAGCCACCAACCTTGCTTTAAAGGTACTTATATTACCATCCATGTCAGTTTTCTTTTTGAAAACCCACTTGTATCCTATTGGTTTTACCTCTTCAGGTGCATCAACCAAGTTCCAAACTTGATTAGTGTACATAGAGTCCATTTCAAATTCCATGGCTTCTAGCCATTTCTCAGATTTTGGACTTACATTGGCCTCTTTATAAGATGTTGGCTCATTTTGATCCATTAACAATATGTCTCCTTCCTGAGTTATAAGAAATCTATATCTTTCAGGTTGTTGATGTATTCTACCTGATCTACGCAAGTCTTATGCTACTAGAGTTAGTGTTATCACAATATTTTATGGCTCTTGCTCCATTTCTACCATTGGCTCTTCAATGCCTTGTGATTCTTGAATTTCTTCAAGTTCTACTTTCCTTCCACTAATTCTTATAGAGAAGAATTCCCTTTCTAAGAATACAGCATTTCGAGCAACAAACACTTTTTCCCTCAATAGGTTTATAAAAATAATAACCCTTAGTTTCTTTTGGGTATCCCACAAAAAGACATTTATCTGACTTGGGCCCGAGTTTATCAGAATTTTAACGCTTAACATAAGCTTCACAGCCCCAAATCTTAAGAAAAGACATACTAGGTCGTTTTCCAGTCCATATCTCATATAGTGTCTTTATGACAGCCTTTGATGGAACACGGTTAAGTGTGAAAGTTGTTGTAAACAAAGCATGTCCCCAAAATAAGTTAGGGAGGTCAGTTTGACTCATCATTGATTGAACCATGTCCAACAAGGTTTTATTTCTCCGCTTAGAAATGCCATTCCATTCTGGTGTTCCAGGGGGAGTAAGTTGAGATATAATCCCACACTTTTTAAGATATTCATCAAACTTTAGGCTTAAATATTCACCACCTCGATCAGATCAAAGTGCTTTAATTGTCTTGTTAAGTTGGTTCTCTACTTCATGCTTAACTCCTTGAACTTTTCAAAGGATTCTGATTTATGTTTCATGAGAAACACAAATCCATATCTACTGAAATCTTCAGTGAAAGTGATGAAGTAACTAAAACCTCCCCTAGCCATTGTCCCTATGGGCCCACATACATCACTATGTATAAAGCTAAGAAGATTACTCACCCTTTCACCTTTCCCGATAAATGGGGTCTTAGTCATCTTCCCCAATAAACAAGATTTATATGTATCTATTGATTCAAAATCAAAAGATTTTAAATATCCATCTTGATAGAGTTTAGAAATGCATTTCTCATTTATATGTCCTAGGCAACAATGCCAAAGATAAGTTAGGTTTAAATCATTTGTTTTAACCCTTTTAGTATTAAGATTATAGATAGGGGTTTCGAGATCTAGAACATAAAGTCCATTACTTAAATTTGCACAAGAATAAAACATGTCATTTAAATAAACAAAACAACTATTGTTCTTTATTATAAAGGAAAACCCTTTCTTATCAAGACAAGAAACAAAAATAATGTTTCTCCTTATTACCGGAATAACTTAACAATTGTCTAATTCAAGGACTAACCCTGAGGGCAAGGATAAAAAATAAGTCCTTATAGCTAACGCAACAACTCTTGCTCCATTTCCAACGCGTAGGTCTACCTCACCTTTCATCAACTGCCTACTCTTTCTTAGATCCTACACATTAAGATAAATGTGAGATCCACATCCAGTATCTAATACCCATGATGTTGAAGTTGACATGTTAATTTCCATAACAAAAATTCCTGAAGTGGAAGTCTCATTTCTGTTCTCTTTAAGCTCTTCTAGGTACTTTGGACAGTTTCTTTTTCAGTGTCCCTTTTGTCCACAATGGTGACATTTACCTTCCTCAGCCACCCCGCCCATAAGTTTTAAGGCTGATGTACTTGGCTTATCGTTGCCTTTTTAAATTTTCTTGCCATTTCCTGTAACAGCCTTTCCTTTTCCTTTATACATGCCCTTTCCTTTACCTTTGCTAGAATTGACCATCATTATGGCCTTGCCCTTTCCTTTAGAAATATTAGGCTCATCAATCCTCAATATATTCAGTAGCTCTGACAATGTTTTGTCCAATGTATTCATGTTATAATTCATGATGACTGGTTTAAAACTGTCAAGTAATGATTTCAAAATGAGATCAGTAGCTAACTTCTAAGGGAAGGGGAATCCTAGCCTAGCTAGATTCTCCAAGTACCCAATCATTTTGAGCACATGAGGTCCTACAGAACCTCCCTCTTCAAGTCTACAACTAAACAGGGCTGAGGAAACTTCATATCTTTCCTGGTCAGCTTGACATTGATATATCTTCCTTAGGTTTTCGATCATATCGAAAGCCTCCATGTGCTTATGTTGCTTCTGAAGCTAAGGAGACATGGTAGCCAACATAAGGCATTGTACATCTAAAGCATCATCCTGATGCCTCTTATAAGCATTCTTGTCAGCTCTAGAGGCGTTTACAGCGGGTGGTTCCAAAACTGGACTTTCCAAGACATGCTTCTTTTTCTCTTGTTTGAGGACAATCCTCAAGTTTCTATACCAGTCAAGGAAGTTAGACCCAGACAATTTTTCTTTATCTAAGATTGATCACAACAAAAGGTTCGAAGGTGTGTTTGACGTCATGGTTATCTAAAACAGAAAATATGTAGTAAGTATCATTTTCAAAACATATTTAAATTATGGTCATTTTAAGTTAAATATGCTCCTACTATTTTGATTCAAAATAAAATACCCTCCACGAATCAAAAAATCTTGTTGGAAGATTTTCTAGTGGGCTAAGATCCATATTTTGCCAAGTGTTAAGTCAGCTTTGGCTGATCACCTAATACTTGGTTCTTTAGGTAGGAAACTTCTTTCCAATTGTATCTTTATACAACTCTTAGTTATTGGGTTAAGTAACCATTACCAATTATTCATCTTATGAATATTTAGCCCAATGTTTACGCCTCTAAGTGATATTCAATCCAATTGAAAACTTACTTAAGTAAAATCCCAATAAAACAGTTTGGATGTTACCACTATCCCATCGTGTCTTACTAATATAAATGATAGTATCCTGCTTTGGCAGACCCACTATTTATTGACATTAGTATTGACGAGTGTACTTATTGGAAGGTGTTTGTAACTTAATATTATTTTGAGGGATTTTAATTTATTTTAAAATTACCGTCTTTGTTAAAAACTTTAACGCAATAAAACTATCCCCAAAGCATGCAAACGAAATTGTGAGATGGTTATAGTCTTCCAAGAACAAAAACAAATATATAAATAAATAAACCTAGAGGAACTATATGGCAATGGCTTCATGAAGTCTTACTTCTTGAATCCACCATCCTCTTAGAGTCACCACTCCTTGGTTTTCTTCTAGGTCTCTGCTCTGTTGGCCCGATCAATATTACATGATTAAAGAGAAACTCGCTTTACATACGAGTGAAGGGTTAAGAAAAGAAATACAACAGAATAGAGAGAGGCACAACATGCAGACTGTATTTAAATAAAATAACTAAGACCATAACCATTCACCATGAAACGTGTTAATTAATTAATTATAACTCATTTAAAATCATTAAAAGAGTAATTAATTTTTAAAATAGGCAGTTAAACATGTGGGGTTAGTAATAAGGCATTACACAGAGAATGTACGGGGGTCCCGCTACCCGGTTAGCAGGCGGGGGTCCAGGGCAGCGCCTCAACCTGAAAAATTAGTACTGTAGTCAGGTTGGTTCCTAAAAAAGAGAGGTGGGTCTGGTGTAACCACTTAAGTATCAAGTCTTTCCTAGCCAGAACGTCCTCCTAACCATTAACATCTCTAAAATTTTGGCTAGGGTTTCAACCACTTTGAAACCCTAATTCCTTATTGTGAATGCTTCACAACGCAGCCATCAAGGCACATGGAGGCAGCGCCGTCTAGGGTTTCAAAACCTAGAATTCAACTTACACCTATGCCAATATGTAATGCCTTTCCATGATGGCCGTCTAGGTTTCAACTCTTGAACCCTAGATTAAGGAATGACCAAGGTTTAACACCTAAACCTTATCACTCAATGCCCCATAACATGAACCATTCATGTTCGAAGATCAACTCAATTGATTCATAATTTGTACGATGACCATAATATGAGTAAAAACACATATATCAAATACGAAAATTGCATAAACTTATACATCATACAAATTTAAATGGCAACAACATGTATACTAAAATTGAGAAACTCTATAACATGCATCATATATAATTTATAAAGAATAACTCAAAAACATATGTATCATGCCAAAACAGAGGTCATACCATATACATGATTTATCATTGTAATAATATGCATCACTCAATCAAGTGGCCTATAGATATCACTCTTGTCACATAGGAGAGACAAACCCATCTACACCACTTACATCCCTCTACATAATTTGTTCATTACCTAATCATAACCTTTATAGTCCTCTTATTACAAAAGACATTTGATTGTATTAAAACAACAACCTCCTTATGTAGAAATCCTAGTGACTTCAGGTCAAAGGACTACATATACCATTATCACATAGAGAATTGTTTATGACATTCATGTAACGATCCATGCAACGTTCTCATAGTGGGTCTGTCCAGTACATCATTACTCTTAATATGTACCCGTGTGAAAACTTGATATCATTTATATCTATAATTTGTGACATCAGGTCATCAATACACTCACATACTAGTCTCAATGTATTTACATGTTCCTACGTAAATACTTGACTAGGGACATTTTAGGAATAACTTTCATATGACCTATTACTCCAAGGATAAATACGTTTTAAAACAATTTTAAACTGAAATACTTATTTTATTGATAAGCGAAAAAATGATACAAATGAAAAAGCATAAAAGCTCACAGTGCATACATCAACAATTGCATGCAAATCATTATGTTTTACTGGTACCAAACCGCATCGCCCATCTTGCAACACCTGGCCATTTTCACCATGACCGCGGTAAACACCATAAATAACCTAAAGGTGTTACAAGCTAACCATGATTCATACCATGGCAATTATGATCCAAAGGACCACTAGGGACACTCGCTCCTCGAAGAGTCACCCCCCACAGGAACAACCACATGTAGCTCCCCATAGCTATACATGGGTAGCTTCGTGACTTACACACCGAGTCATAGGGGAAAAATAAGAATGCTCCTACACTGAGCCGTCCTCCCACTAGGCCAACCGGGGGAATCCCCTAACATTCCAACACCGGCAGCTATGCAATATGCCATGGATGCAATGCAAATGCCAATCATATGCATTCTCATAACTATGCATCCTAATCATGCCACTCATCAATCATTATCATTACCTATTTTACCACATAATTCTTAGTGGATTTATTATCATTGGTTATTGCCATTGTTCAAGTTTTAGTGTGGCATTTTCAACAATCTTTCATTATCTTAATTCAAGCTTTCATTATTCATAATGACATCAAATCATTAACTACCATCATCAATTCTTCATCATCAATCAAGGTATGATAATCATCCACATTCATTCTCACTCATCATCAATAATGATTATTCCATATTCATAGTGTATATAACACAATCACATCATATCAAGGCATTACACTAGCCAAGCCATTTAACATCATCATTTAGCACACCATAAACATTCCAAATGCACAATACATATTGCCAAGAACAATTATCATCATCATATCTAACAATCTCAAATTGTCATTACCACACAAGCAAGGCAAACATGCATATTGTCACATATAATAATTAAACACTACTTAATCCATGTATTTAGAATATAAAACTCATATCCTACCTCAAGAGAAGAATTCCGAGCGATACGACGTTCCTGCCTCGTCATTCGGAATGGGTCCTACATTTCATAAGGCACCACATAATTAATTTCAACTCAAAATCACCAAGACTTATATATTCTAATTTTATACCTGGTGCATTCAATACTTTCATTATCAAGCTACTTCTATTTCATTAGTTTCACCACAACCACCATGGGTTAGGCATTCAAGTATCATTGTTATGCATTTATAACTCTACATATCAAAGATTCACACACTAATGGCAATCAATCACTATTAATGACCATCTACCACCATCAACGCTTTCTACCATTGTCAATAAATATTCTCCTAACACATTCTCCCATACCTATCATTTAACACTAGTGGAAAAAAGGCCTTTTACACTGGGGATTTTACGCCGGTTGTAATATGACCGGTGTAAAAAATAAGGCAGTGGAAATTTTGGAAATAATTTAAAACTTTACACTGGTCTACATTCTGAACCAGTGACAAATAGTCAAGTTTATACTTGTCTTAATTTTTGACTAGTGAGAAATGACAAAGCTTGTACCAGTCTTACATTTGGACTAGTGAGAAAACTGCTGGCATTAGTAATTTATGTTTGATTATTTTTTTGAGCCCTACCCTCAACGCCCCACCCCCTCTCGAAGCCCTTGTCTCTCTTTTCTCCCTCGAAGCCATCGTCTCTCTCTTCTACTTCGAAGTCCCTATCTCCTTCTTCTCCCCCAAAGCCCCTGTCTCCCTCTCACTCTTAAAGACCCCGCCTCACTCTTCTCCCTCGAAGCTGCAAGGTCTGTCCCTCTAAGCTAAAGGCTAACCTGGTGTCCTTCATTTGTGTTGTTTTTGGTATTTTTTTTGTTTTTCTTTTGCAATCTCAGGAGGTTGTGAATCTATTGTTCAAAAAGCGTCTAAAGTAGTTTAGAATTGGCAGAGCAAGAATTTGAGCAAGAACAATAGATGGTTTGTATAAGATGTTGGTTTTGGGTATTTTGAGGCCAAAGAGGTTAGATTTTCAAACCCTAGGAATGTCTGATATCTCTCTATTTCTAAAGCTTGTTTGCATCATATTTCAGACTTCACTTCTACTTAGTTTTTTATATATCTAATTAAAGAAATTCTGGTTCATGTCTTTTTTATTGTTCGTGTGAAAGACGCCAATGCACAGAAGAAGTAGAGGCTATTGCACACCGTGGAGGAAGAGCTCAAGGCGAAATTAGGGTGTGATTTTTTTCTGAAGGTGAAAAGTGACTCAGATGGTTACTCACTTTCGAATTCGTAAACAAATTCACTCCTTAATTTCAATTTGCTAGTATCCCTTTATTTTAAATTAGTCAAAGTTAATCCTTAATTTGTTAGTTTTTTTGTTAGCAGGCCGTGATCTTCTCCCTCTTTTTTGTTCCATGTATCACTGAACCCCCTTACCACTCCAATTGGCTAGCATTGTTTAATTGTGAATAAACTATTATCACAGAGTTGCATTTACATCGATGAATGATTGAATTACACTACTCTTGGTTGAGTTTTTTGGTTCCTAGTTATGATATGTTGTCACAACAAGTTGGTTTTCTGTATTGTTTTTTTTTATTCGGAGGGACTTACACTTGCTTCACCATGTTTTGCAGTCATCTTTAGAGGGATGTCAAAGCGTACCTGAGAAGTTGATGTGAAAGTTAGATTACAGACATTGAAATTATAGAAGGTCCAGTATATATGGTTCTTGATAGAGTTTACATTAGTTTCTAGTCATTGTTTATGGATTTAATAAAGCCAATATGAAAGGAAAATTTAAGGTTTCCATTTTTTTAAAATTTTTATTTTGCATCAATTCAATTAGGCTATGCTTGCTTCCTATCTTCTCATAATTGCACTCTGATTTAGTTTCATGGTTCTTTATAGAAAAACCATTTATCTGGATTAAGAAAATCTTATTTAAAGCTTTCATTTGATACTGTGCAACAATTGATCAATATGAAGAGTGATCTGATGCATGTTGTTGAAAGAAATAAGGCAAAGTCTGATGCTGTGCAGAAGCCTATGAGTCTATATTAACAGGGAAAAGGTAGATCAATTCATACTAGACAAGCTTTTTAGATTAAAGAATCACATTCATATTTTACTCCCTTTAATGATGCAATGTCATATTTCAGTAGAGATTATTTTTGTTAAGAAACTTTGCTTTCTTACCTGATGATCCTGGCTTGCTTGTTGCTTAACAGAGAATAAAAACTTCAAGATTTTTGGGATTGCATAACAGATCTTTGTGAATATGATGTTCCTTATCATGTTCGCTTTGCCATTGACAATGGTATCTTTTGATATTTATTGTATTATTTTTAGTAGCTTTTCAGTTATCCTATCTTTCAATACAACAAAGTGAGTGAGTTGGATTTAGTATCTGTTTGGTTTGAAGTTTATAGGAATATATGGATGTAATATTTTCTTTTTAAATTGTAAACATTAATATTGTAGTGATAAAATAACTTTGCATTGGTTATGGTATGCAAGATGGGAAAGCCGAGATAGTTCTTTTTCAAGCTGCCAATGATTTTCTTCCTATGATAGATGAGGTTGACCTATTTTCCCCTAGCTGGTCAAATAGGTTTGTTGAGAAATCAAATTCAACAAAAGTAGCAACACTTATCAATCATCAAAGGCCTGCTCCTTGAAAGGCAAGTTTTCATCTCTTAATAAAATTTAAAATGTGATGCCTATATTAGTAAACTGTTAGAAAAATAGTTTAATTTTTATGTAACATAATCTTGATGATAAGTATTTTTATATTCTTAACTAATTAAAATAATATTAAGTATAGGTTTTAAAGTTATTACTAAAAACTATTAGGAAAAACTTTTCTTTATCTTTTTTTTTCAATTAAGGGTGTTGTGTTGATTGGTATGTATTAGGTTAATGTGTGATTTCAAGGTTGAAACCATTAACAATATGGTTATGTCTTGACCTTTTAGGTGTTCTCTACCAACTACCTGAGAAGGGTCATGCCAGTATTGTTCGATCAATTCTTCATTAGCAGTAATTTAACTACATACATGGATGTCTTTTTTGAGGTAGTATGGCCATTCTTTCCTGTTCAAATTTCTATTAGCAGTACAGATTTATGTAGTTTATGGTCTTGTGCATTTTAATTTACACTCCTCTAAATTTATGCACTCATCAATCTGGTTCTGTTCTGAATCTTTATACTGAAACAACTGCTACCTTATTGAAGGTTATGCTTGAGACATTTGGTTTCTCTGTCTTTCTTGGCCTCATTTGATTTTCATTTTTACTGTCTGATCTGATCTTTTCCAACTAAAATCATACTATCTGATTGGACCAACTAAAATCATGCTATCCTGTTGGTATTGAAAATGGTATTGATTTTTTTGTAACTTAACCTTTTATTAGGCATTGTTTGTATTTCCCCATTTCTTGACTTCCAATTTCCAACCCTTCAAATCTTATAGGATTTTACATGTATCAATATTGTTTCCTTTTTCTTATTTCAACTCCAAGCTTATATCAAATGAATGAAGGCTACAAAAAAGTTGTTAGACTTTGTTATTTGGGCTCTATATAAATGCACATTATTCCTTAAGTTATTGTCCTTTCTAATGATCCAGAAGTTTGTTTTGTCATGTGTGATTTCTTTTTAGGTGAAATTAAAAATATTTTTCAATTGTCTGTTGAAGATTAATTCTTTCAAAGTTGATTTACCTCTTTTAATTTTTTCTATACTATTACATAATTCAAAAATTTGAGATTCAATTAATTATTTATCAACTGTGGGTTTTTCCTTGTGTTTGATTGAATAATGCTGTTATAGTTTAAGTTTAAGATTAAGTTGGGTTCTATTGTTGCCCCTAAAGGATGAGATGCTTGGCATTATACAAACCGAGAGTATGATCCATTCCTTTAACTATAATGTTATATGTAATTAGAATACCAAATGTTGTTATAAGAATTAACTTGTATGATGTAGGGATTATATTTACTATGTTGAGTTTGGATGTGGTGGGGCAGGTGCCAATACTTCCAACCGTGTTCCTTAGAGGCCAAGTTGGATCATTCAGAGCTAAAACAATTTTCAATATTAGAGTTCATCAATCAAGATGCCTGGCTTCAAAAATTGCCACTCAAATATTGAATGCCACATCTTTTTCTTATAATTTAACTTTATTTAGTGAAATACTTGGCAATTTTTTTAATGAAGTGTTTGGCTATCTACTTTTGTTGATTTTTAACAAAAACTATAGTTAGTATATGTAATTTGGGATCTTCCATTTTACTTTTTTTATATGGGATTCAGATTGAAAGTGTTAACTTGAATTTGCGATTCATTAGGAGTACGTGATAATTCTTCTTCTGGTTTTGTGTTTTTTAATTACATTTGTTTGGAGTTCTTTTTTTCTTTTTGTCTTTTAGTATTCTTTCATTTTTTATATACTATTACATTTAAAATTCATATATTTAAAGAAAAAGTTTAAGTTTATAATAAGACACTGTTAAAAGTGACCAGGATTGAAATAAAGCAATCAAAATAGAAAGTAAAAAAAAACTTTTTACATCGGTTGTAGTAACCAACCGGTGTTAAAAGTCTACTTTTCGTACCGGCGTTTTAAACAAGACCGGTGTAAATATTACTTTTTTGTACCAGGCGTCTTAAACAGGACCGGTGTAAAATATCATATTTATACCGGTTGTAATAAACAAGACCGGTGTAAATATTATATTTTACACCGGTCGTTATCTATAGGTCTGGTGTAAAATTTATTTTTCTCACCGGTCCTAAAACCGGTGTAAAAAGTCCCTATTTTTCTCACCGGCTTCATCTACACGGGTCCTACAACCGGTGTAAAAAGCCAAAAAGGACCGGTGTAAAAAGCCTTTTTTCCACTAGTGCAAATATCACATATTTCCTCTTAAAACATACTCTCCAATCTATATTTATTACTTTCCCCAATTTTCCAAAGTTAGGGTTTTGCTAAAGAGCCAACAACATTATAAATAATCACCATCTTCCACTATTTCAATCATTAATTTCGTGTACCCCATTAAAGGTTTATAAAAGCTTGCATTAAACCACCCTACCTTAGGGATTCCATATTAATGGCTTCTCCCAATAATCCTTTTACCTTAAATGCTCACCCGAACATTAAAAACTCAAAACCTAGGGTTAATGCTCTTGAGAAATGATAAGAATCTTACCTCAAGAGAAGAAAAGAGTGAGTTTCCAAGAGAGGGAAAGAGGAACATGAAAATTGAAGAGAATGAGGGAGAGAGTTCCAAGCCACAAGCTTCTCCTTCAAGCTTCAATGAAAATGAAAATGGGAGAGGAAGATGGGCACCAATCTTTGCTTAGGCTTTTGGAAGAAGAAAGGACGAAGAGGATGGAAGAAGAAGAAGAGAAGTAATGTATTGTTTTTGGAGGAAGAAAGCAACGTGAATTGCCAAAAGAAAAAGGGAGTTTAGTGTTTCAATTTTACCCCTCTCATTAAAATTTACCATTTTACAACAAACAAGATCTCCGTTTGGGCTTAATACTTTATCTAAAAATTATTCCGAATACATATTCGGACTCCCAATAATATTCTTAACAGCCTTGACCACTAGCACCTCAATTGGAGATACTTCGTCCGACACCCATATTTTAATCGGGTATAATTTCAGCTCATAAAGCCCCAATAAATTATGAATAATCGCTAAAAATCTTAATTTAATTATTTTCAACATTTTAGGACATTTTTTAATCCATGGGTAATTTTAACATTTTTCTCAATATTTAATCATTTATATAAAATTAGGGATGTTACAATCCACCCCACCTAAAAGAAATTTCGTCCTTGAAATTTAACGTACCAGGTTCAAACACATTCGGATACCGCTCCCGAATATCATCTTCACGTTCCCACGTGAACGTCTCCACATTACCATGTTTCCACGCCATCTTCACCAAAGGTACCAATTTGTTCCGCAACCTCTTCACAGAATGCTCAATAATACAAATAGAAACAGGAGGAATGGACAAGTCATCCCGCATATCAACATCATCACAGGGATCACGTGCAAGGGATCATTAACATACTTCCTTAACTGTGACACGTGAAACATATTGTGCAGATTCACAAGATACGGGGGAGTGCAATCTGATAAGCGACATCACCGATTCGCTCTAGAATCTCAAAAGGTCTAATGAACTTAGGACTTAATTTTTTGCTCTTCAAAGCTCTTCCAATACCTTTATCACACGAGACCCTCAAGAATACATGATCACCAACTTGAAACTCAAGTGGTTTATGCCACTTATCATAATAACTCTTCTTCTAGTCCTGAGCAATCTTTATATTCTCTTGTATCTTTCTAATCTGCTTGGTAGTCTCCTAAACAATCTCCGGCCCTAAGGTCAAATTCTCACTAGTTTCCAACCAACATAGAGGCATTCTACACTTTCTGCCATAAAGTGCCTCATAAGGAGCCATACAGATACTACTGTAGTAACTGTTGTTGTAAGTAAACTCGATTAATGGAAGAAATCTCTTCCAACATCCACCATACTCAAGAACACAAGCCCTCAACAAATCTTCAAGGCTTTGGATAGTCCTCTCAGATTGTCATTCGATTTGAGGATGATAAGCAGAAATAAGCTTCAACTTAGAACCTAACTCATGATGTAAGCTTCCCTAAAATCGAGAAGTAAACTAAGGATCACGATCGGATATAATACTAGATGGCACACCATGCAATCTAACAATCTTCTTTACGTACAACTGGGCATGAAGTGAGCACACTTCGTCAACCGATCCACAATCACCCATATAGCATCATTTCTAGCATGGGTTCTGGGTAAACCAGAAACAAAGTCCATAGCAATACTATCCCATTTCCAAATGGGGATCTCCAAAGGTCTCAAATAACTATATGGTTTTTGCTGCTCAACCTTAGCCTTCTGACAAACAAGGAAAGATGCTACAAAGTTTGCTATATCACCTTTCATACCGGGCCACTAGAAATTTTTCTCCAAGTCTTGATACATTTTAGTGGAACCAGGATGAATGCTCAACACACTCTTGTGAGCTTCCTCAAGCACCAACCTTCTCAAATCATAACCAGATGGAACATAAATTCGGCCCTTCACACACCAAATACCATCATGACCTTCCATTAAGAATACTCATTAGCTTGAGCTTCTCCCATCTCAATCAAATACTCATCCTCCACTTTTTGCACTTTTACACATTCAAGGAATACATTTGTAACCTTTAACATCTCAAGGGATATCTTCTTTGGGGTATATATTCCTACACCCATATTCAAGTTTCTAAATTGCTCAATTAGCTCTATCTCTTTCACCATTATTGCGGAAACATACAATGACTTCCTGCTCAAAGCATCGGCAACCATATTTTCCTTTCTGGGATGATACCTCAACTCGAACTTATAATCTTTTAGAAACTTCATGCATCATCGTTGGTGCATATTAAGTTCCTTTTGATCGAACAAGTACTTAAAGCTTTTGTGATCACTAAAGACCACAAACTTAGAACCATACAAGTAGTGCTACCATAACTTCAAAGCAAACACCACCGCTGCCAATTCAAGATCACGTGTGGGATAATTAACCTCATGCGGTCACAAGTGTCTCGACTCATAGGCTATCACATGTCCACTTTGCATCAACACACAACCAAGACCATGCATAGAAGCATCACAGTATACCACAAAATCATCCAGCAAATCAGGCAAGGCTAATACTGGTGCGGTAGTAAGTCTCAATTTCAACTCTTGAAAACTTTCTTCATATTCGAGAGTCCACACAAATGGTTGATTCTTACGAGTCAACTTCGTTAATGAAAAAGCTAAACGAGAAAATCCTTCAATAAACCTTCGACAATAACTGACAAGACCAAGGAAACTCCTTATTTCCATCACAGACATCGGTCTTTCCCATGCCATAACAGCTTCCACTTTTGATCGATCGACAGCAACACCATCACAAGAGATCACATGACCAAGAAAAGAAATCTCATTTAACCAGAATTCACATTTAGAGAGCTTGGCATACAATTTCTTCTCTCGAAGAATAGACAACATGAGGTGAAGATGCCTTTAATATTCTTCTTGACTCTTAGAGTACACCAAAATGTCATTAATAAACACCACGACGAATTGGTCAAGATACTCATGGAAGATGCGTTTCATGTAATCCATGAAGATTGCAGGAGCATTTGTCACACCAAATGGCATCACCACATACTCATAGTGGCCATATCGCGTTCGGAAGGCACTTTTTGGAATATCATCGGCCTTCACCCGAATTTGGTGATATCCGGAATGTAAGTCAATATTAGAAAATACAACAGCACCCTTCAATTGATCCAAGAGATCATCGATGCAAGGAAGAAGATATTTGTTCTTGATAGTTAATTTATTGAGTTGGTGATAGTCAATGCACAACCTCATGCTTTCATCCTTCTTTTTCACCAACAATACAGGAGCACCCCAAGGAGACACACTTAGGTGGATAAACTCTTGTTCAAGTAATTCCTCGATTTACTTTTTAAGCTTGGACAACTCCACAGGAGAAATCCTATAATGTGCTTGAGAAATAGGCTCAGCGCCAGGAATAAGATCAATAGAGAATTCCACTTCACGTAAAGGAGGAAATCCAGGAATCTCATCCCAAAAACATCGGGAAATTCAGAAACAACGGGAATTTCACAAGATTAGGAAGTACCATTCCTATCAACCAAACAGAACATACCAGAAGCTGAGAGATACCTTGTAGGTCAAAGTGTTTAGTATTCAAAGTCAGAAAGATCACCGTCCTATTATGACAATCCACCAAGAATCTGTTGGCAGATAACCAATCCATGCCGAGGATAATATCCAGGTCGTTCATAGGTAAACACACGAGGGTTACAAAAAACTTTCTACCCTCAAGAATCATCTCAACATTCTCACATTGAGTCACCGATCTCAAACAAGCACTAGTCGATGTAGTCACCATTATGGAGCCTTTTATCATGCAAACAGGCACTTTCAAGCGCCTCACATAATCTTCGGAAATAAATGAATGAGTAGTACAGGAATCAAAGATAACACATACTGAGGTGCCAAGAATTTCACACTCACCATGAATAAGATCTTCCGTTTGAGCGGCTTCCTCACCGGTAATGGTAAAAACTCTTCCAGCAGCTTGTGGTTGATCACCACCTTTATGATTACCATTTCTTCCACCATGGCCATTGCCTCGACATTACCATTACACCCACCATTATGATTTCCACCACGGCCACCATTGCAGCCACCATTATGTCTATTACCGTTTCCACGACCACGGCCTCCAAAACCACCATGGCCTCCACAGTTAGCATTATGATTCATGCGAGCGGGAGTATCAACATTAGCATTTCTTGCATTCAATGGGCAATTTGGGCAAATATGCCCCAGTTGGTTACATTGGTAGCATACCACATCATCTTGTGGACAATCACGTGCCATATGATTAGCACCACACTTGAAGCAAGTAAGGCCTTGGACACTGCCACGACCTTGATTACCCTTTCCATTACCATCTCGATATCCACCATGTCCTCTTATATTGGAGGATCCACCACGAAAGAATCCCTCTTTTTTAAAATGACCATGCCTCTTGAAGTTAGAGGATTGACCCTTCAACTTGGGTTCATGCTTGCCATGACTCAAAGGAGCCACATCATCTTCTTCATAAATGTGACACTTGTTCACAAGTGTTAAAAAGCTTCTAATCTCTTGATGTCGAATAGCCCACTTGATCTCGGGCCTCAAAATATTTTCAAATTTCACACACTTCAAAGCCTTGGTACCCTCTTGTTAATAAGGAGGATAGAATGTACATAATTCTTCAAACTTGGAGGCATACTCCTCCATTGTCATATCACCTTGCTTAAGCTCCATAAACTCAAGCTCTTTCTTACTTTTGTAGCTCTCGGGAAAGTATTTCTTCAGAAATTCAACCTTGAAATTTTCCCAAACCAAGGGAATATTAGCAGACACCATGCGCCCCCTAGTAAGACACCACCATGATTCAGCTTCATCACGGACCATAAAGATCGCATACTCCATCTTTTGAGCTTCTGAACACTCAAAGCTTGTAAAGATCCTCTCCAAGTCATTGATCCAAACATAAGTATCCTCGGGCTTATACCCTCCATGGAACTTAGAAGGTTTCCTCTTGAGAAATCAATCAAGACCTTGGGCACCTTGTCCCATATTTTATTGGCCTTGTCTTTCCAAGAGATCCATAAAGTGATTTAAAGCAAATGCCATAGCAGCAGCTTCATAGTTTTTCCTACTAGCCATCTTTCATGCATATACATTAAGACATGGCTCACAAGTGAGTAAACTAGACCAAACAATTAACCTTCAACCCATATATATATAGAGGTTTCAATATTCATTGGCCTATCATATATCACATCATATAATTATATCAATTTTAATGCATAATCACAACATATTCATCATTGAAGGTAAATAGTGTAAGGAATCTTGGCCGGACTCAAACAACAAGCATATCAATCTTAATTCAATGCCAAAGAGTCATAATTCAACCAAAAAGTCCATAACCCATTTAAATACAATTCACACAATTCAGTTATGAACAATAATCACTTGCATACATCAATGAAGTGTTCATCAAAGAGCAACCAATGCTCTGATACCAAGTTGAGACGACCTAAAGGTCAATAAAAATTAGGGTAAATTTTTCATGATTTTTAAAACAATTAAAGAATGAAAGGACCGTGAGGTGAGACTTCAACCAATAACCTGGATCATTTAGAAGAACCTATCCTATATATGGAGATATGAGAAGGTGTGTAAATTCAATCAAGAGTGCTCCTTGGACAATCAATCGTAAGATCATCAACAAGGAATAACGAAAACATAATTTATTTTGGCAGTTATGGAAAAGTGTAAAAAAAGGTTTAAAGACACTTGAATTAATTAATAAAAAGTGGTACATAAACTTACACATTGATATGTAATCATGCCATGACTAAATGGGACCCAACACACAGCAAACACATAATTTTTTAGAGAGTCAAGGGCATGAATCGATTCATGTGTCCTAAACAGCCCAAGACAAGTGTGACAGGTAGATGAATTGATTCACCTTCCCCTGGGAATCGATTCATGCATCCCAAATGGCCAAGGACAGGTGAGACAGACAGATAAATCGATTCACCCTCCCTGAGGAATCAATTCATGCAACCCAAATCCAGAAACCAACATGCATTAGGTGAGTGAATCGATTCACCCCCTAGGAATCAATTCACACGTTCTAAATTGCAAAAATACTAGTGAATCAGGTCCATGAATCGATTCATCCCCATGGTGAATTGATTCATGCATGGGAAATTCATGAATCAGTGGAAACAGAGCACAATGAATCGATTCACCTACCATTCATGTTGGTGGTGAATCGATTCAAGACAGACATCATGCAGAACCTGCCAAAAAAAACTACAGAATTGAACTTCTAACTACCCTATATTTTTCATATCAAATCCAATGGTCACCAAATTTTAGCACCAGCTAAAATACATTATTTGTGACGCGTAGCCATTGGCCATACTCAAAAATTCCTAAAAACGAGAGACTTATGTGCATAAATGCGTTTGTCCCATTTTGAGGTATTTTGATGCAACTTGGGGTCAATTCTCAATGGAATTGGCCCATTTCAGTTTCTACAAATGACAAATCATACACTTAAGCTATTGGGACCATTACATGCCATTCATATATCATAAAACTCATTTTGACCCTATTGGTTCCTTAATTA
The DNA here is from genome assembly GCA_037962975.1 of Clitoria ternatea. Classification (NCBI taxonomy): domain Eukaryota; kingdom Viridiplantae; phylum Streptophyta; class Magnoliopsida; order Fabales; family Fabaceae; genus Clitoria; species Clitoria ternatea. The sequence continues at coordinate 189,976,279 of CM075669.1, forward strand.
TGCATAACATCAAAACACAACTTCACACATACAATATAAAGCATTGTAAATCATGAATTAACATCATCCATTCATCATTTGGGCAATAGGTCTAGCATGACAATTGTCATCATACATTGTCTAGGTCATACTTAAAAATTAGCCATACGCATAAAGGTTCCAATTTTCACCTATGACCTTCAAAATGAATATATACTAATCTCAAATACACAATAAGCATAGATCAACACTGTATGCTATACAAAATCAATGGATGTCGGCCAAGGCATTTCCTATATAGCTATTTACCTCCACCATCAAAATATACTTCAAAAAGGAGATGCACCTCACCCCAAGAATGTCCTGTATCACAAAGCTAAAAGTAGACAACATGGGAGAGTGAGTCATACATTCCAAAGGATGAATATGACTACCATGTGATTATGTGCGTATTCATTCTATGTCATGTATACTTTGCATCAGCTTATGTCATTCATTGTTTCAATTAGCACCATCACACTATCATACATATGACTTAATCATCTCTAGGGATCATAACAAAGAATATGAGCATACACATAATCAAGTCCGTCATCATATTGGGCTATCACACATATCATTACCATACATAATATATTTCTTTGTATTCATATTGTATTTATATGTTGATGTAGGTTTTGATAATGATACAGCAAATAAAGATGTTATCAAGCTATTAATTATAATTGATGATGGAAAATTGATGAGCTTCAAAGAAATGAGTCAAGGCATTTACAAAAGTCTAAATCAAGTGAAAAATGATCAACAAAAATGCCAAGAATCAAAGGAATCAAGAACCATGAGCCATATGAACAAAAAGGGTCCAAAAATGCATCAAAACATAAAGAATAGCATAAGGAATCGATTCATGGTGCAAGAAATGAAGTAGGAATTGATTCACCACATGGGGAATCGATTCATGCTGCTAGAAATACATGGGAATCGATTCATTAATCATAGGAATCGATTCATGCTACTGAAAAAGGTTGGGAATCGATTCATTGCTCTTAAATTCAAAGGGAATCAATTCAGACCCTAAAAGAATCAATTCATGTGCCTGTACAGAGCCAAAAATAACGTGGTGAATCAATTCATGCAACGATTCATTCAGTTTAAAATTCAAATGGAGACATTACTGATGCACTATGATTATTAAACCAGTTGCTCCATGCTCCAATGAACCACGCCATGTTGCACTACATCAAAGTAATTAGTTAAATTGTAAGGCCATGCTCCAAATTGAATTGTCAAAGGAATTATTTAATGCAAATGCCATGCTTCCATCTTCTATAAATAAGAAGCCTTGCAAGGGACTCAAACACACCAACAACGAGAACTTCCTCTCTGCCTTTCTTCCCTTCGAGCATTAACTTTCTTCTTTCTTTTAGTTAAATTCCTCTCTATTGCACTTTCTTTTAATTATTTTGAGAGTGAATTTTATGAGCAAAAATTATTTTAAGAGCTAAACTTACACATTATTTCTTGAGAGAGAAAATATTTTTGAGTGCTAAAATTTGCATATCCTCTCTTTGAGAGTTATCATTTGGTGAAAGCTTTAATTTGTATATCCACTCTTTTAGAGAGTTGCTCTTGTACTCTAAACACCAAAAATCCTACAGTTGTGGGTTGGGGTTCAACCTTGTAAAATTATGAGATTGAGAGATTGGGTTGGGTTCCCTTGTACTTGTGAGAATTGGGTTCTTGAGTGTGGGACACTAGGAAGCCGCGATTGCTCAAAGTTGTATCTCTAATCTCCAATAGTGGAAATCCTCTAAGTGGGTTGCTTAGAGGCGAGACGTACACCGGTGTGGTGGAACTCGTATATATTGGTTTGCAAATCTCTCTTTCCTACACTTATTTAAATTTGTGCACTTAAAATTGATTTCTAAATATTTATGTTTATAACTCAATTTATTAAGCTAATTAACTTGTTAATATCAAAGTGCATATTCTATTAGCTTGATAAAATTTGTAAATCACTTAGATTAAAATTGTAAAAGGTATTTAAGTAATATTCTTGGATTAAGTGTGTTAAAATTAATTTTACTTTTTCTAAGTGTTCAAAATAGTGAAATGATTAACTTGACATTATTTATTATTATCTTGAATATTACTTAGACTCTTTAAGTGAATTTACTTGCCATCAATTAAGTGCTTATTATTTATGTCTTGTGTATAAATTGTTATTACTTGCGATTAAGTTTATCATCTTCAACAAGTATATTTATCAAAGAATTAATTTCAAAAGCATTCCAAGTAAAATTTTAAATACTCAATTCACCCTCCTCTTGAGTAATTGAGGCCACTTGGTTAACACATATCTTTTATGTTGTCTTTAGGTATTTTCTTACCCAATCACAACCATCACCATATCTCATCACCTTTGGCATACCTTCTTGCTATATGCAAATTCTCTTAAGCTAATGCATATGCACAACAAAGTAATATCAATTGCGGATCTGATTGTGGGAATAAACACCAAATTATGGATACAAGCATGATCATATGACCATACCCCTACTACAGTAGTAAAATGTGTACACTTATCATCAAATTGCATGCAAATCATTATGTTTTACTGGTACCAGACTGCATCGCCCATCTTGCAACACCTGGCCATTTTCACCATGACCGCAGTAAATATTAGTCCTCAAATTTACAATAAAATCTTTAATAAAAATTTTGTAAAAAGAATAAGAATTTGGTAAATTTGTTAGAAATTTAGGTTTTAAATTCATTAAATGGATGTTGTTGAAAATAATCTGCCCTTGATCAATTTTCTCTAGTTTTGTAGTAAAAATGTGAAGAATTTAAAGAGAAAAATTGAAGAACTGGAGAGCTGACATGTAGCATCAACACCACGTGTAGCGTGGGAACTTCTGATACTGACGCTAGGCGTCACACCCACGTGTAGCGTCAGGAGCTACATGGACACCACTGACAAGTGGTCAAGCACTCAGCCAATGACCCCTCCACTACCCACAAGTATCCAAGCCAAATTGGAGGACAAGGCACATCTGTCTGGGCATGATTAATTAAAATAATTATACAATAATGGCCACTTCGAGCTGATTAATAGAGGCTGAGTCAGGGACCTAACGCGTAGCGTCAGGATCCTTCCTCAGCCCTATAAATAGGGCCATTCTCCACACTTCTAAGCATCACATCTCACATTCTGAGTTCTCTTCTTCTTTTATACACTCGTGTTTGAGTGGTTCTTCTGTGAGTTTGTAGTTCTAGAATAGTTTTCTAGATACTTGAGAGTGCTGTGTAGTATTGTGATCGTTGTACTATGAAGTTTCCATCGTCTTCGTAATGTCAATCTCTATAAGTGTTGTTTTTACTTTCACCATGTGTAACTAATCTGTTTATGTTGGAATTGGTGAACTAGTCTATTGAGTATGACGTTGTGAATTCGATCTCTGCATGTTTATGATTCAAGTTCATGTTAGTATTTCAATCTTTTATTAGTATGAACGTCAAATGGGAGAATGATTTTTCATGCGTATTGAAACTTGTTTTATTAGTGTGAATGTCAAACGGGAGAATGTATTCATGCCTTATTAAAATTTATCTTAACAAAAGTAAAAGTTGGAATACCCTTAATATACCAATTACTAGGGATAGAATTGGTGATTATTGTTGCCATAAGGCCAGGACTTAATGCAAGTTTTTACTGAGAAAGCTCACGAGGGATCGGACTTTACTGTGAATACTTAGAATTTATATCACGAGGGATCAGTTATAATGATTTTAAGCTGTAATGACATGAACTTGATGATTAAATATGCATGTCTTGAGTTCCTCCATTGTTATTCTAGATTAGGGATCCAAATTCCAACATAATTTGTTTATCTGTGTTTTATTCTCAAGTATCTTAGTTATTCTAAATTGCAACTCAACTTTTTAGATAGATTGTTATTTTCTTTTTATCACATGAATAACTCAGCTATGCAATCTTATGAATATTGTATAAATTGTATATAAATTATTCTTTTGTGAATAGGTTTTGATAAATTTACCATAGTAACTAGAAAATTACTATAACTATTGGACTTTCAATGCCAGTGGAGCGATATCTAAATTTTGAAAACTACAAACGATTGGTGCGCTTGCCAATTAAAAGACCCAATAGTAACACAGAGTTAACAAGTTTTCTACAACACTATATTCTGGGTCTAACAAGTTTTTTGGCGCCATCACCGAGGATTGAATTGATTCAGTAAAACAGTAAATTTTTAATTATCGTGGTAAAAATATTTTTTTAACTTAGTAAAAATTTTCAATTTATTCATTCATTCATTCATTTTAACATTGTTTTACTAACCTTTCTTTATTTAGTGTGTTTATGCAAACTCGATCTTCTGCAGGAAAGGTGTTCATTGATCCTGAGATCGAGAAGTTTGTAAAGAAACTTAAAGCATTAAAATATAAAAAAACAAAAACTTCTTCAACTTCATCTTCTTTTGAAAAATCTGAAAATTTTGAAAATTCTAATATGGCTGCTGAAAGAAGAACATTGGGACAGCTTGTTGCTATTAATGAACCACCTCGTGTTTCGGGGATGTATCAAGGACCTATTGCTGTTGTAGAAATCAAACCAGCTACTTTAAACATTATTCAAAATAATCAATTTGTTGGTTTAAATAATGAGGAACCTTATTAACACTTAACTATTTTTTATGAGTTATGCAGCATAATTAGTTTTGAACCCAATCAAGAAGAATCAGTTTACATGAGATTGTTTCCTTTTTCTTTGATTGGGAAAGCTAAAGAATGGTTTAAATCTTGTCCACCCGGTGTAACATCCCGGATTTTAGGGAAAATAAATTTATTGGATGATGATAATTGATTATTTATGGTCAAAAATTATGGGAGATGTTGTTAGACATTAGAGGTGAATTATCAGTAAATTTAGATTTACCGGAACCGGGTGGATTAACAGATGATGTGGGACCCACTTGATCAGATTAAATAATAGATGGGCCTAGGATGTTCAGAAAATTATTGTAGTTATGATGGTATAGTTGGAATAATTTTTAGTGCTAAGATGATAATTAAATGGACTCGACGTATGTTATTAGACAGGGAAAATACGAACCAATTGGAATTAAAAGAAAACCAAAAATCCCATTTCTCCTCCCATTTTCACCGTGACCTCTTTCTCTCTATCACTTGATTCTTTTACCCATTGGATAATGGGGAATTATTGCCCATTGGTAAAAGCAAAATGTGACATCCTTTTAAGCATTTGACAATGTCCAATTTTGGTCTAATTTTTCCCTTTCTCTTCCTCATTCTTGGTACACTCTTCTCCTTTACTCTATCTTTGTCATTTTCTTCTTCTCCTCCATCCTTCTTTTGCCCAAACGGTGACCCACCCTCTTCTATACCCATTTTCAATAAAACTAATACAAAAGCTTAGAAAGATAGGATTGTATTCCGGATGATGATGCATAATAATCGAGGCAATTGGAGCGTTTGGATTACGATTCTTCTCTCGAGGTAGGAGAGGAGTTTACATTTCAAATCGCATGAGTGAATTAATTGCTAATTATGTATATGTTGAACTCATGTAATGCCTTGCCATGAATGTCTTATATGACTAATTTGATGAAGTGATGAATGATGGCTTGGCTTATATTGATTGTTATGAAAATGTATGTATATATATAATGTTGATGATAAGTGTTTAATGGTCCCTTGGTTGGACATAAAATTAGATGAGTATGAAAATCTATAAATGGATGAACTACATAAATTGTAGAAGATTATTTTGAAGAGATTGTGTAGAAAAACAAAAGAGGGAGTGATGTGGGTTATAGTTAAAACCTTCCTCTTGTAAAATTAAATAAGTAAGAGTGATTGATAAGTTGGAATGAGGATTTCCGAGTATGAATGGGTAGAGAGAGTTTTATATGCCTCATGTGATGAGTATGATGTATTGGTGGTGATTAAGTTGGCCTAGAATGAGATTTCATGTGTTAGATTATGAGAATTTTCATTTCTGCATAAGTCTTGGTATTCTCGCTCAAGCGAGAATCCCCTATCTCGGTATTATGGCCTCTGGCCCAAATCCGCCCAGGCGAATGAGTTACTCGCTCAAGCGAGCTGAGTGAAAGACCGGGCGAGAGATGAATCGGTTTTGGAATAATTTTGCCGAGTGAAAGACCGAGCGAGAGATGAATCGGTTTTGGAATAATTTTGCCGAGTGAAAGACCGAGCGAGAGATGAATCGGTTTTGGAATAATTTTGCCGAGTGAAAGACCGAGCGAGAGATGAATCGGTTTTGGAATAATTTTGCCGAGTGAAATACCGAGTGAGAAATGAGTCGGTTTTGAAATAATTTCGCCGAGTGAAATACCGAGCGAGGGATGAGTCGGTTTTGGAATAATTTCACCGAGTGAGAAACCGAGTGTTGTGAACCACTGAGTGAAAAACTGAGTACTAGGAAGCCTTGCCCGAGCGAGCGAGTGTGGAATAGAAGGACGGCCTCTGGTCGGATTTCGCTTAAGTGAGCCGGTGCCTCGCTCAAGCGAGTGTTAGTGGGATTTATTACTGAACAATTCTCGCCCGAGCGAGTGGTTAGTTGAAGGGAGCCTCGCTCGAGCGAATGCATGTGGATTTGGTTACTGGATGATTCTCGCTCGAGCGAGTGACCGAGTGTGAAGGTGCTTCGCCGAGCGAGTGAGCTTGGGGACGCTGCTGGGGGCATTTCGCTTACGCGAAAGGGATTGCCCCTGCGAGCCTAATCTGTCTCGCTCAAGCGGAGGTGAATCTCGCTTGAGCGAGTTTCCACCAGAATGGAATTTGCTCAATTTTATTTGTGGCAGGCTTATGTTTGACCCCCCTTCTTGGTATATGAGATAATTATGAGATGATTATGGGGATGTATGAGGGATAATGTAATGTCGATATAGCATGGTGGTGATTGAGGTTGATTGGTACATGAGGACTAATTAATTGTAATGTATTTACCACCTGAAATAGAATAGTGAAAGGGTGATAATGAGATTATGATGATAGGATTATGAGATATATCCTAGAGCGAATTTGAAATTAATGAAGGGATAATTGAACGACATGGTATATGATATAAATCGATGAATTAGAAAAAAATGACATTAAATAATGATAGATGATGATGTTGAACACTCTCTTACACAAAGAGGTGTATATTTATATTGATGAATTGTTGTGTGCTGTTGTGTGTGATACAAGCATGGTCTTGTATGTGTGGTATGAAATATGAAATTGAAAATGTTGTGAATGCCACACAAATATATATATATATATACATATATATATGTATACATGAGACAATGGTAATGAATAATGAGATGAAAACCCACTAAATGTAAGTGTGGTAATATTGATGAATATTATGTAATGTTGTAATGCCATTGTGGTTGATTGCAAGTATTGACTAGCGTGTATGATGTTAAATATTATGAAATATATTGAGATGAAAATGCCACATATAAAACTTGAATATAATGGCTAAGAAACCAACAATGATAAAATCCACTAAGGTGTATGGTGGTGTTGGTGATTTATGATGATGATGTTTGATGAGTGGCATTTAGGATGCACAGTGTGAGAAATGCATTTGATTTGCATTGCATTGCATCCATGGCATATCATAGCTGCTGATGTTGGAACATTAGGGGAGTTCCCTCGGCCGACCCAGTGGGAGGGTGGCTCAGTGCACGATCAATTTGTTGTATCCCCTGTGACTCAATGTGTAAGTCACGAAGCCGTCCATGTATTGCTACGGGGAGCTACATGTGGCCGACCCTTGTGGGGGGTGGCTCTTGATGAGCAGGTGACCCCGGTGGTCCTTGGGATCACAGCCGCCATGATTTGATATCTGGCCGGCCCGCAACACCATATGTTGAATATGTTGTATACCGCGGTCATGGTGAAAATGACCAGGTGTTGCAAAATGGGCGATGCGGTTTGGTACCAGTAAAAGTATGGTGAATATGCATGCATTATGATATATGTGTACATATTTTACTACTGCAGTAGGGGCATGGTATGTGATCATGCTTGAACCCACATTCGGTGTTTATTCCCACAGTCGGATCCGTATTTGTTGTCTATTCCATTGTGCATATGCATTAGCCATAAGAGCATTTGCATATAGCATGGAGATATGCCAGATTATGATGATGATTGATGATGATTGAGATGGTGGTATGGTGTTGATGAGACGAGAAATTAATATATCGAAAGACCACATAAAAGTAATAAATGATATGAATAAACGAAATGATATGAATATGACGATATGTATGTTATGGCCCAATGTAATGAAGGGCGTATTTGTTTATGATTGATAATGATGATTTTAGCCCATGGTGGCTTTGATGAAAGACCGGAATGGTCTATGTTGACATGTTGGCCCATTGTGGCGGTGTGATAGATGTGTATGTGCTTGCTTTGCTATGATTTGATGAATAAGTATGAAATAAGTATATATTGTTGAATTAATAATCTATGATGATCGTTGATGTGTTTAGCAAAGCATACATGATGTTGATATGCATATGCACATAATTTCAATTGTATTCATATCATCATTTGAAATGTATAACTCACTCTCCCATGTGGTCTACTTTTTAGTATTGATGCAGGAAAACCATGGGATGAAAACGTTTATGAAGTAAAGCCGTCGGGGAAGGTAAATAGTTGTAATGGAATGCCTTGGCCGACAACGATTATAATTTATCGAGTTGTGAATAAATGTATGTAATAGTGCTGATATTTCATGATATTTTTGGATGTATTATGAATAATGACTTAAGTGGATATTGTGTTGGTATTTGGGGGTATATGGACCCACACCCGCTTGACGAATGTATAAGTGTTGATGACATATGTCTTGAGGTTGAAATTTGATATGAATGTTGGAGATGTATGTTTCATGACCATATAGATATGTACATACATATATCTTAGGCATTGCACGCTTATGTGATTATGTAAAATGATGACGGTTATCTATTAGGCTTATGACATGCCATTGCATGCTTTGCCGAGCCTTTTCTCATATCTTCATATATGGCACTAGGCGTGTGCCCGGTATACACATTTTTCTTCCATTGTAAAACTCTGTTATTTTGTATACCGTTATGGGCAAACTATTTCTCAATCCAGTTATAGGTTACTAAATCTCACTCTTTGGTTTTCTGTGGTTCGAGTCTTGGTGTAGTCGAGATGGTGTTTAGTGTAACACCTTATTATTTGCAACTAATAATTCCAAAAATATGAGAAAATTTTTCACAAAAACAGTCACGTAACATCTGATATAGAAGGGAGCAGGCAAGGGGGAAACAAAGGGCATTCACGCTCATATAGCAACCTACAGAGAAGCTAAAACTGGGGCCGACTCAATGGGTTTATCGTAACACACCCGCACCAAGGTGGATTACACAACACCGTTTGTTCGCTTAGACGGGGTCTAACACCGTCCAGGCGGAGTATGGTAATGCAGCAGCGGATAGAGGGAATCCCACAAAGGACAACTTTCCTTCAAGCAACACTGATCACTCAATAGGAGGAAATAGATAAGGGGAAGGGAGGAGAGAGATATACATATACAGGAGTAATTTGTGAAGGAAAGAGGAAGTGATTACACCGCCGTCCAGTTCGGAAAGGCAAAACAACACCTGGACAGACTACGTCAGTCGTTCAATCACTCAGGCGATGCTCAATACCGCCCAGCGAAACGGAATAATGCGACAACGGAGAAAGAAGGTACATAGGCGGAATCTCGAGTTGATATCTACTTGCTTCAGCATAGTTCTACGCGTTTGGGCGAACTGTCCTAGTTACTTGGGCGAGGTATGACACCGCCTAAACGAAATCTGCACAACGCCTCTTCAATCACAACTACAAGGTAATTTTTCTCAATCGGGTATGGACAAGGGTTCACCAGGTAACTCCTTACACTTGCACTTCACTCAGAAAAACGGGAAGTTACAGGGTACATATGCGGTAGTAGTTGTGGAGAAAGGAGGAGTCTGAACCTATTCCGCCCAACTCAACTAATTATGATAATGCCTGGGCGGACTCAGCCACAACGCCCAAATCCGGGGTCAACATCGGGGTCTCAATTGTATTAGCATCACAACGGATAGGAAAGGATAATGGGCGGCATCTCACTCTGATAATTACTCGCTCCAGCGCGAGTCCTCTTGCTTGGGCGAATTGCTCCCAAACTTCGGGCGGGGTACGACTCCGCCCAACGTATCCGACATGAATTTTCCTAAGACAATTCTCGAATTCACTCAGACTTGGCTATAACCTGCTCAATCATACTATCCCTGCGTTTCCATTAAAGCACAATTATGAAACAAGGCAGCACATAGCATCACACACACCAAAACCATACATCCGTATATACATAAAAGTGTATGTTAGTATTTACAACACAAAATCGGACTTCTTCTTGTCCATAAGGTTCTATTCATCCCCAAAACATTAACATCCGGTATGAACCAGTCAGGGCTCAATCTAACAACGCCTTAATTAAACCTTCCAAATGCATCAACACTCCGCCCAGCATTCCAGCTCTGCTTCTGTTCCTCCTCACGAGAGACATTCACTGAAAATGGCCACTGCAGGGGTGAGCTTTTACATGTAAAATGATACTCACAGATTCGGTATCAGCGTCAGTACACGCTCCTGCTATCATTCAACCTTTCTCAAGTAACCAAGTCCATACAGTTCAAACAACAATTATGAAGCACATAATACGCAGAGTTTATTCCACATCAAAATATATATATTCATGCATTCAAAATCATACACATATACATACATAGATTTATACACCACCACAATCAGCCTTATTTCTATATGCATGCCTGCGGATCCGACTCGGGTAAAGACTCTCAGTTACGGTCCCCTTTTCTTCTGGCCCCTCGTCCCTCAGCTCTTACCAGGTGGCACCGGCCTCCCCACGGCGTCTCGAGACTCTCTTCTCTAGCTCCAACGGCTACCACGAGCACTATTGGGATCTAGCCAAGGTTGGTAACTGAAAGTCGTTTCCCTTGGGGTTCCTGACCTCCTATGGGTCACCCCACTCTCACTCATGCAACTAACACATTCATTAATACACATCATCGCGCCATAAACACCTTTGCCGTAGTCATTAAGCAAGAATGGATTTCCCACACTACTCGTAATCAATCAGTCAATCACACCAGCGCATGTTACAATCGGTCATCAAACTAACAACATTGAACAATCCAATTAAGAGCATGCACATACATATTTTTCATAGTGACAAGAAAATAGATCCATGCATATCATTCATCATTATCATCTACTAACAGGCTACACCATCGCCACGAAGATCACTATCAGAATCTTAAATCATGCATCAGTTTTAATAATTATGAATACATGCACACATGCACAGCATCAGTTTTGATGATTATAAATACATGCACACACACACACCCACACTCAGCAGTACGTTCATCCGGTACCGTTCTTAGACCATGCATTCGACATGCAAGCGCCCCCTACCTTAGAAGAACCTCAGAAACCTTTCCGTTCTTGTCGTTGGGTCTGATGTCTTTCTCCTGGTTCGTTCGGTCTTCCTTGGCTTTGTCGTATCCTGTGCCTGATTCTGGGATGAAGTGTAGTCCGCTCTTCAGTACTGCAACCAAGGTCTCCAGGAGCGAAGAGTAAGAGAAGAGAAGAAAGATGGAGACGAAGAGAGAAAGTAGAGGATGAAGTGACGGAGGAGGGAGTCTGAAGAAGGAGTAAGTGTGTTCTTTACCAAGGGCTCACGTTTTATATATATATATATATATGTGTACATGCGCATAAATAAGAGAAGAGTGGGATGGGAGAGTGTGTGCTGCAGCAGCCACGTGCACTCCACCCCATCCCCTGCCCATCATCATTTTCATATTTTAGTGGCTTAAATCTACTTAGTTAAATGTAATTAACAGTTAATTTCTAGTTGAAATCAAGTCTTAGTGGTTTATTCTTCATTCAGCATTTAATTTTAAAACTGGGATGTTACATTTAGAAACTATTTTGAACATGAAAAATTTACTCATGCTTTTATTATTTAATTATGACGACTACATCGGGATTCGAGTATAGAAAATCAGGGGTGTTATACCCGGTAGTTTTACAAACTGGTCCGATATTGAGAGAAAATTTTTGGAAAGATTTTATTCTCCTTCAAAATACTTTGAAGCCATGATAGCCATACATTATTTTTCACAAAATAATGATGAGTCATTAGGAGAAACATGGGAACGATTCAAGGCACTCTTGAGGAAATGTCCAAACCACAACTTAAATGATGCCAAAAAGGTAAGGATCATTTACCATGGTTTGTTACCTTAGTTTAAAATGATGTTAGATGCTTGTGCAGGTGGTTGTTTAATCAACAAAACTATGGAAGAAGCAATAGAAGTATTGGAATCAATGTCCACCAGTGACCGACAAGCAAAACATGAAAGAGGTAATGTATAAAGAAAGCCACGTATGCTTGAATTGGGGGTGAATGATGCAGTATTGGCTCAGCAAAAATTGCTAACTCAACAAATTAAGGCTATGAGCAAACAATTGGAGAAACTTCAAATTGCTCAAATGTCATCACAACCTCTTGCTCAGTTGAAACAATGTATGCATTGCATAGGAGAACAACTATGTGGTTAATGTGCCCCTGATAGAAATGAGCAAGAGCAAGCCAATTTTTTGAACCATCAAAGGATACCCTTAGGTAATTTTCCTTTCAATCTTAGTAATTCTTTTCCTAACAATTACCCGCAGGGTTGGCAGAATCAGAATATTGGCTGGAAACAAGATGTTGGACTTTCTAACCGACCTCCTAACAATCAATTCAAACAACAACCACAATCTGATCAAACAGCAAGGCTAACTAGGATAGAAGAGTCTATCCAACAGTTGCTTCAATACATGCAAACAAATGAAGCCACACGTAAAGCGTCGGACATGCAATTGGGACAGTTAGCAAAAAAAGTATCTGACATGAAAAGCTCTGGTTTTTCTGCAAACATTCAAAATCCAAGAGAACAATTTAACGCTATTTTTACAAGAAGTGGTAAAGTTGTAGGAAATAATTGTAAAGAAGAAAAAGAGAAAGAAGAAGAGAAAAAGGGAAAAGAAAAAGAGAAGGAAAAAGAAAAAGAAAAAGAAGAAAAGAAAGAAGAAGAAGAGAAAAAAGATGAAGAAAAGAATGATGAAAAAGAAAAATTAAAAAATTAAAAATTAAAAAACAAAAAAATCAGTATTTGGGTCAAACACCTCCAGTTAAAGATTTACCTTATCCACATGCACCATCAAAGAAGGATAAGGAAAAAGAATACAAGAGATTCCTTGAAATCTTTAAGCAATTACACATAAACATTCTATTTTTTAAGGCATTGGAACAGATGCCAACATATGCAAAGTTTATGAAAGAATTGCTCACTAAAAAGAGGAGGTATGATGAAGAAATGTTGAACTGGAAGCAGGTTGCAGCGCTATTTTGTAACATAACATGCCAGAAAAGTTGAAAGACCCTGGAAGTTTCACCATTCTTGTTTCCATTAGAGGTATGAACATTGGAAAAGCCTTGTTATACTTAGGGGCTAGCATTAATCTAATGCCTCTAAGTATGATGAAGCGAATTGGTAACCTTGATCCTCAAAGAACAAAGATGACTCTGCAATTAGGTGATAGATCAATCAAAAGACCCTATGTTATTGTGGAAGATGTACTTGTGAAAGTTGACAAGTTCTACTTCCCTGTTGACTTTGTGGTATTAGACATAGAAGAAGATGAAGTTCCCCTAATCCTGGGAAGACCATTCATGAAGACTACTAGAGTGCTCATTGATGTAGATAATGGAAAGTTGGCAGTAGGAGTTCACGATGAAGAAGTAAACTTTGATGTTTTCAAAGCCATGAAACATCCCAATCGAAAACAAGATTGTTTTAAGGTGAATGTTCTTGACAAACTCTGCTTCTCCATATCCATAGGTATGTCAAACTTTGATCCTTTAAATAAGTTATTAACTAATTCTGTGGAATTCTTGAGTGAAGAAGAAGAAGAACAGGTAGACAAATATCTTGAAGATCTTGATCAAGGGAAAGAAATTTTCCCTAAATCAAGAGAAATTAAAGAAATTCAAGAAATTTTCCCATCATATTGCATGCATAAGATTTTACTGGAAGATAATTTTAAACCTGTTGCTCAACCCCAAAGAAGCCTCAATCCAACCATGAAAGAGGTAACTAAGAAGGAGGTTTTGAAATTACTGAAAGCAGGTATTATCTATCCCATTTATGATAGTGCATGGGTAAATCCGGTACAAGTTGTTCCAAAAAAGGTGGTATGATAGTAATTGTTAATGATAAAAATGAATTAATCCCAACAAGAACTGTCACTAGTTAGAGAATGTGCATTGATTATAGAAAACTAAATCAAGCAACAAGAAAAGATCATTTTCCACTTCCTTTTATGGATCAAATGCTTGAAAAATTGTTTGGACAAGCTTACTATTGCTTTCTTGATGGATATTTTGGATATAATCAAATTGCTATTAACCCTCTTGATTAGGAAAAGACTGCTTTTACATGTCCCTTTGGTATATTTGCATATAGGAAGATGCCATTTGGATTGTGTAATGCACCTTCTACTTTTCAAAGATGCATGTTTGCTATTTCTGCAGATCTAATTAAAAAGAGCATTGAAATTTTCATGGATGATTTCTCAGTCTTTGGGAATTCATTTGAAACATGTCTAACCAATTTGGACACCGTACTGAAGCGGTGTATTGAAACAAATTTGGTGCTCAATTGGGAGAAATGTCGTTTTATGGTGAAAGAAGGAATTGTACTTGGTCACAAAATTTCCTCTAAAGGTATTGAATTAGACCAAGCCAAAATAGAGGTAATCTCTAAACTCCCACCCCCTGTGAATCTAAAAGGTATTAGAAGTTTTTTAGGACATGCTAGATTCTATAGAAGATTTATTCAAGATTTTTCAAAAATTGCTAAACCTTTAATAAATCTTCTAAATAAAGATGTTGAATTCAAGTTTGGTAAGGCATGTCTTAAAGCTTTTAATTCCTTGAAAGAAAAATTGGTTTCTGCCCCTGTAATTGTTGCTCTTAATTGGAATTTACCCTTTAAACTTATGTGTGATGCAAGTGATTATGCTGTAGGAGCAGTTTTAGGTCAAAGATATGAAAAAGTTTTTAGGGTTATACACTATGCTAGTAAAGTTTTAAATGAAAATCAAATAAATTACGCAACTACTAAAAAGGAATTACTAGCCATAGTGTATGCCTTAGAAAAATTTAGATCATACTTGATTGGATCAAAAATAATTGTTTTCACTAATCATGCTGCGATCACGTATCTTTTGACCAAAACTGATTCTAAACCTCGGTTAATCCGATGAATTTTACTCCTTCAAGAATATGATCTTGAAATCAAAGATAAAAAGGGTAATGAAAATACTATGGGCAAGTTACAAGAACAAGGTGAAAGCTTACCATGATAAGAAAATTAAAAAGAGACATTTTATACCAGGTCAGCAAGTTTTATTATTTAATTCGAGATTAGGACTGTTTCCTGGTAAATTGAAATCTAAATGGTCAGGCCCTTTTGTAATCAAGGAAGTTAAATCTTATGGAGTAGTTGAAATTGAAGATCCAACTTCTTTTGGATAGTTAATGGGCAGAGATTGAAACCATATCTGGGTGGTGAGATCAACAGACTCACTACCATTTGTTATTTGACTGATTATGATGTGCAGGATGTCTAGCTAGAGACTGTAAATCAAGCGCTCAATGGGAGGCAACCCATTATTTTCTTTTTTAAAATAAATAAATAAAATATATATATATATATAAATAATAGTTTTTCAAATTTTAAGTTAGAAATTTAATTTTAAAAAGAAAAGGGGTTTAAAAGTTAAAAGAAAAGGTTTTTGAAAATTAAAATTTTGAAAAATAAAACAGAAGCCCACACGTAGCGCCACCCTGACGCGTAGCGCGGACTCTGAATTTTCAACCTGATACGTAGCGTCCCTACCACGCGTAGCATCAGGGCCCTCATTCAGCTTTTAAAACTGAACCAGAGGGAGGCCCAAGTCCATAACTTTTAAACCTATTTTTCCTCCCTCTGCAATCTCACTCTCAGAAACCCTATCTTTTCCAAAACCCTGTTCTCTTTCAATCCTCCAACCTTCATCATTCCTATTTTCTCTAAGGAATCCAAGTAAGTATCTCAAATCCTTTTCTCTTTACTTTGTTTTTGAATTTTGATTCTTAGAATTGCATGAGGTTAGGGATAGGATTAGACAACCATTGGGCTTGATTGCTGTTAGAAATAGGATTTGAATGGATTGAATTTAGTTTTGAAGGGGTTGCTGCCATGCAACCCCTGTTTTGCAGTTTCTATTCTGCAAACCCATGCGTAGTGTCCCACTGACGCGTAGCATGGGAAAAATAGAGCTGACACGTAGTGTCCCACCCACGTGTAGTGTCAGCCTCTGTTCCTGATTTTTGTTAATTTTTGTGTGTTATCTTCTGTTATTTGTATAACTTGTTTGCTATTTTTAATAAATCTATTTAGTATGTCTCTATTTGTTATTTGTTGTTTTCTTTTAAATTAATAAAATTTCTTAGTTTACATGTTTGTTATACTTTCTTGCATAAAAATAAAGATACATAAATTTGAACAAATTTGTAAATATGTATATTGTATGATTTTGCATGTTTTGTTAAAAATAAAAATATGCATGTTGCATTCTGTGTGAATTTTTGTTAAAATTTCTTTTGTATAAATAGTTTTTGAAAATATTTTGTTGTCGTGTATGTTTTAAATATAAAAACAAAAATAATTGTTAACTGTTTAATGTTTGATTTGTTTTTCAAATAGTGTAATGTGTTTGATTTTTAAATTTTTCTTTTTACAAATGGCACCTAAGAAATCCATTCTTTCTACTGGTCCTAAGAGACAGAGAAGGACCACAGACACTGACACCACTTCTGAAGATCCAGATCTTCAGGGAGAGGAAGTGTTAGGACCGAGAGATCATACCAGATTTCGCACTGATGTGAAATGGGCCTAGTTTCATCAGATAAAGGGCCAAAGACTCATTTGGGAGAGAGTCTTGGATCTAAATGTTGGGGACTATCCTGAGCTCCAGGATGAGGTCCAACGGAGGAGATGGGGACCCATGTTTTCCCTACCTACTGAGGGGGATCCCCTTCTAGTGACGGAGTTTTACGCAAATGTTTACAGAACTCGCTAGGATGCACCAAATATCAGCCAACAGAAGATGAGCTGGGTTAGGGATTGGCACATCACATATGACCGGGACACGATTAGTACCTTACTGGGTAACCCTTGGGAGCCTACTCCCAAAAGCGATATTTGTTTCTGGAAAGAGAACAGAAACAAGGTTACGACTGAGGATGGTGATTTAGGATACTTCCTAGATCAGGTTGCTCATTTCTTGAGCAAGGATGGAATCTTCTTCAACCTGAGTAAGGTTAGAAGGACTCCATCAAACCTCCTCAAGACCCAGCTGACTCTTATAGGTCAGGCGTGGTCTCACCTCATGCTTCATAACATCACTCCTGTCACTCACCTCTCTTCTATCCCAGTTGTTCGTTGTTGCCTTCTTTTCTCTATTCTTCAGGGCCATACCATTGACATTGCTGAGCTGATATCTGAGCAGATTCACCTTTATGCCCTTGGGTATAAGGTGAACCCTCCTATTCCTTTCCCTCTCATCATATCTGCCTTATTGCGGAGGCAGGGGGTTGCTGTACCATCACCAGAGTTTACTAGTTCTTCGGGGAGAGTCCCCAAAGTTCTAATGAACAGAGATTATTTCATCCAACAGTATGAGCTTCCACCATTGGAGCAAGAGGCTCAGCCCAGACAGAGGAGGAGGAGACCACCAGTTCAGCCACCATCTACTGATGCTATCACTGATGGATTTGCTAGGATGACTCTTGAGCATCAGCATATGATACAGATGATGGCTGCCACACACAGAGCTTATATGCATCTTCATGATGCATTTTATCAGTACAGACTTTAGGGAGAGGGAGCACCTTATGTCACACCAGCTAAGTTCGCAGCTCATGTAGCTTGGACTGGTGATTTACTCACTTACCCTGAGACTGGTGGACCATCTAGAGCACATGCTGAGTCAGAGAATGTTGCAGATGAGGAGGGAGATGATGAGGATCACATGGAGGATTGATGGTGTTATTTTCTGCATCTTTTACATACACTTTAGTTTACTTTTAATTTGATATTTACATTGGTATTTGTATTTTGTGGATTATATTATAGTTTGTCTTTTATTATGTGGTGTGTTTTATTGCGTAATTTTTAACGTGGTGCATTTTACGTATTTTCTTAAAAAAAATATTCCAAAAATAAATTTTATCTTTTTAATAAATAAATCATATTTTTGAAAATAAGGAAATTTATACACTTTAAGTTTTTACACAATAAAACCATTTTTAAATTAATTATTAATTCTTTTTGTAATTAAGGAATTTTGATAAATTTAATTACAATAATTTTATTAACTATCAAGCTAATTTCAATAACCCGGTGAGCTGAGAGATCTTTTAAACACTTGAGGGTTTCGATATAACTTCATTCAAATTGATTTTGCTTTAATCTATGATTTGTGGTGTTGTACAGAGAATTCAAGAAAATGATCAAGGCACAATTGTTTTGGTAAAAGAAACCTTGGGCCAAAAAGCTTACCATGGTAAAATCATTTTATCCTTTGAAAGCCAATTTTGAGCCTGAAAAAATAATTTCTTTGGTACCCTTGACCCTTATCAAATTTTAACCATTCCCTTTACTTGATTGATTAAAAGAGCAATTGATCAAAATGGAAAGAATATTTTGAGTAGGGAATAAAAATTAACAACTTGATTCTTTTCAAGAAAAATGAAAATTGTGCATACAAAAGAAAAAAATGAAAAGAAATATATGCGAATTAAAAATAGAGAAAAGAATCAAGTTGGGGGTATTTGTTATCATCAATAAGGGAAATGAGATTTGGGCCAAGAAAAGGCCTAAAAATTATAAAATGCTCTTTTATGATTTCAGGTTTTTGAATTCTGAGAAAAACAAAAATTTCTTGTAGCTAAGCCTCGTTATAACTCTTGAAAAGACCTTGTGATTCTTGAATTAACTTTGTATGATTAACCATTGATTAGAAGAAAATCAAACTTAAATTTGTTTGATTTTATGATCGACTGAGTGAGACAGGTTACCCTTTGCATAGAGATAAACACTTGTAAGGTAAACCTGAAATTATGCTTGATTTGTTAATAAAATATTGTAAAGATTTTTTTGTCATTAAACCTCTATTACATAAGATATCTATTTTTGATTATTTCAAAATGGTAAATTGTGAAATTACTTTTTATGATAAATTATCGGACTAACTCAAAAATTTGATTTCAAATTTTTATTTTAATTTTCTCTCTTGCTCAAGGATGAGCAATGTCTCAAGTTGGGGGTATTTGTTAGTCCTCAAATTTAAAATAAAATCTTTAATAAAAATTTTGTAAAAAGAATAAGAATTTGGTAAATTTGTTAGAAATTTAGGTTTTAAATTCAATAAATGGATGTTGATGGAAATAATCTGCCCTTGATCAATTTTCTCTAGTTTTGCAGTAAAAATGTGAAGAATTTAAAGAGAAAAATTGAAGAACTGGAGAGCTGACGCGTAGCATCAACACCACGCGTAGCGTAGGAACTTCTGATGCTGACACTACACGTCACACCCACGCGTAGCGTCAGGAGCTATGTGGACACCACTGACAGGTGGTCAAGCACTCAGCCAATGACCCCTCTACTACCCACAAGTGTCCAAGCCGAATTGGGGGACAAGGCATATCTGTCTGGGTACGATTAATTAAAATAATTATACAATAATGGCCACTTTGAGCTGATTAATGGAGGCTGAGTCATGGACCTGACGCGTAGTGTCAGGCTGGCGCGTAGTGTCAGGACCCTTCCTCAGCCCTATAAATAGGGCCATTCTCCACACTTCTAAGCATCCCATCTCACATTCTGAGTTCTCTTCTTCTCTTATACACTCGTGTTTGAGTGGTTCTTCTGTGAGTTTGTAGTTCTAGAATAGTTTTCTAGATACTTGAGAGTGTTATGTAGTATTGTGATCTTTGTACCGTGAAGTTTCCATCGCCTTCGTAATGTCAATCTCTGTAAGTGTTGTTTTTACTTTCACCATGCGTAACTAATCTGTTTATGTTAGAATTAGTGAACTAGTCTATTGAGTATGACGTTGTGAATTCGATCTCTGCATGTTTATGATTCAAGTGCATGTTAGTATTTCAATCTTTTATTAGTATGAACGTCAAACGGGAGAATGATTTTTCATGTGAATTGAAACTTGTTTTATTAGTGTGAATGTCAAACGGGAGAATGATCATGCCTTATTAAAATTTGTTTTAACAAAAGTAAAAGTTGGAATACCCTTAATATGCTAATTACTAGGGATAGAATTGGTGATTATTGTTGCCATAAGGCCAGGACTTAATACAAGTTTTTACTGAGAAAGCTCACGAGGGATCAGACTTTACTGTGAGTACTTAGAATTTATATCACAAGGGATCGGTTATAATGATTTTAAGTTGCAATGACATGAACTTGATGATTAAATATGCATATCTTGAGTTCCTCCATTGTTATTCTAGATTAGGGATCCAAATTCCAACATAATTTGTTTATCTGTGTTTTATCCTTAAGTATCTTAGCTATTCTAAATTGCAACTTAACTTTTTAGATAGATTGTTATTTTCTTTTTATCACATGAACAACTCAGCTATGCAATCTTATGAAAATTGTATAAATTGTATATAAATTATGCTTTTGTGAATAGGTTTCGATAAATTTACCATAGTAACTTGAAAATTACTGTAACTATTGGACTTTCAATTCCAGTGGAACGATATCTAAATTTTGAAAACTACAAACGATTGGTGCACTTGCCAATTAAAAGACCCAACAGTAACACGGAGTTAACAAGTTTTCTGCAACACTATATTCCGGGTCTAATAGTAAACACCATAAACAACCTAAAGGTGTTACGGGCCAACCATGATTCGTACCATGGCAGCTGTGATCCAAAGGACCACTAGGGACACTCGCTCCTCGAAGAGCCTCCCCCCATAGAGTCAACCACATGCAGCTCCCCATAGCTATACATGGGCAGCTTCGTTACTTACACACCGAGTCACAAGGTAAAAGTAAGAATGCTCATGCACTGAGCCACCCTCCCACTGGGCCAACCGGGGGAATCCCTTAACATTCTAACATTGACAGCTATGCAATATGCCATGGATGCAATGCAAATGCCAATCATATGCATTCTCACAACTATGTATCCTAATCATGCCATTCATCAATCATCACCATTACCAACTTCACCACATGATTCTTAGTGGATTTAGTATCATTGGTTATTGCCATTATTCAAGCTTTAGTGTGGCATTTTCAACAATCTTTCATTATCTTAATTAAAGTTTTCATCATTCATAATGGCATCAAATCATCAACTACCATCATCAATTCTTCATCATCAATCAAGGTCTAGTCATCCACATTCATTCTCACATATCATCAATAATGATTATTCCATATTCATGGTGTATATAACACAATCACATCATATCAAGGCATCACACTAACCAAGCCATTTAACATCATCATTTAGCACACCATAAACATTCCAAATGCACAATACATATTGCCAAGCATAATTATCATCATCATATTTAACAATCTCAAATTTTCATTGCCACACAAGTAAGGCAAACATGCATATTGTCACATATGACAATCAAACACTACTCAATCCATGTATTTAGAATATAAAACTCATATCGTACCTCAAGAGAAGAATTCTGAACGAAACGACGTTCTCGCCTCGTCGTTCAGAATGGGTCCTACATTTCATAAGGCACCACATAATTAATTTCAACTCAAAATCACCAAGACTTACATATTCTAATTTTATACTTGGTTCATTCAACACTTTCATTATCAAGCTACTTCTATTTCATTAATTTCACCACAACCACCATGGGTTAGGCATTCAAGTATCATTATTATGCATTTATAACTCTACCTATCAAAGAGTCGCACACAAATAGCAATCAATCACCATTAATAACCATCTACCACTATCAATGCTTTCTACCATTATCAATAAATATTCACATAACACATTCTCCCATACCCATCATTCAAATATCACATATTTCCTCTCAAAACATACTCTTCAACTTATATTTATCATTTCCCCAATTTTCCCAAGTTAGGGTTTTGCTAAAGAGCTAACAACATATAAATAATCACCATCTTCCACCATTTCAATCATTAATTTTGCATACCCTATTAAAGGTTCATAAAAGCTTGCACTTAAACCATCCCACCTTAGGGTTTCCATATTAATGGCTTCTCCCAATAATCCTTTTACATTAAATGCTAACCTAAACATTAAAAACTTAAAACCTAGGGTTCATGCTCTTGAGAAATGACAAGAAGCTTACCTCAAGAGAAGAAAAGAGTGAATTTCCAAGAGAGGCAAAGAGGAACATGAAAATTAAAGAGAATAGGGGAGAGAGTTCAGAGCCCAACCTTCTCCTTCAAGCTTCAATGAAAACAAAAATGGGAGAGGAAGATGGGCACCAATCTTTGGTTACGTTTTTGGAAGAAGAAAGAATGAAGAGAATGGAAGAAGAAAAAGAGAAGTAATGTCTTATTTTTAGAGGAAGAAAGCAACGTGAATTGCCAAAAGGAGAAGGGAGTTTAGTGTTTCAATTTTACCCATCTCATTAAAATTTACCATTTTACAACAAACAGAATCTCCCTTCTGGCTCAATACTTTATCTAAAAATTATTCCGAATACATATTCAGACTCCCAATAATATTCTTAAGAGCCTTGACCACTAGCACCTCAAAAGGAGATACTTGGTCTGACATCCATATTTTAATCGGGTATAATTTCAGCTCATAAAGCCCCAATAAATTATGAATAATCCCTAAAAATCTTAATTTAATTATTTTCAACATTTTAGGACATTTATTAATACATGGGTAATTACTTAACATTTATTCCCAATATTTAATCATTTATATAAAATTAGGGATGCTGCATTGACAACTAATCATTATCCAATTAGCTATGACTATGGTGCGGTCGCTAAATTAGCCTTCTTGTAGCGACAGCTACAACGACATAGACACTTAAATTTTCAACGATGACGTCTTTCCTATAACTAATTTGGGACTAAAGCAGCGACAAAATTATCACAAAGGGGACCACTAATGTTCACCCTTCAATGACACGTGCCTGCCGTCACAACCTTTGCCACGGTTGCCATTTACTCTCACTGATTGGTTAGCGACCAGGGTTTAGCAACGGAGCCCTGGCATAACTAACGTCGTCACTGATTCCATTTAGCGACGGATTTTTGCTTGTTAGCGACTAGTTGTGCGACTGGTTGTTTCCGTCGCTATAGGGTCATTTTTTAGTAGTGGATGTTGTTGTGTTAAGAAATGAAAATGGGTATTGGAAACCCTAGGATACATGACAATGGAAAAATAGATTTGGTGGTGAGATAGTTGTACATGAAATTATGGCCTTTAATATGTTTGAAATGGTGAATGAAATTAATGGAATTGGTGTTGATAATTTTGGTTGAAACCATAGGTTTTGGTAAATGTTGGAATTATGTAAAATTTAGGGAAAATGTATTTATTACCATGAGAATAATTAATGAGTCTTAGAATGATTAACATGAATTATTAATGATGAAGGTTTGATGACCATGACAAAATGTTGATATCTTAAGGCTATAAATATGGTTGAAGTGTTTTTCTTGGTATGATTGGTGTGGACAATCATAAGATGTGTTATAGAACATTAAGAATCCAAATTGGATGATGAGTGAAGAGAATGATATTAATTGGTACTTTGAGAATGTTGGGTATGCCATTTAAACGATAGAAAACATTGATTAAGGGAAAGGAATTCTTGAAACCTAATGTAATGTGAAACTAAGGCCTAGATAATATTTGAAACATATTGGAAATCATATATATAATTATTTGTGTATTTGAGATTGAAAATGGTGATTGATTAGGTAATTGATCATGTTTAAACATGTATTAAATGTAGGACAAAATCTGGTAAACGAGCTGACACTGTCAAATCGCCTAGATTTCTTCTCTTCAGGTAGAAAAGGAGTTTTACATTCTAAATGCATGAGTTGAATAACTTGCTGATTGATGTATAGTGTGGTAAAACATGTTTTCCTTGTCATGAATATTTTGACTTGTAATGAATAACCTTGTTGTTGTTGTTTTTTGTTTGGAAAATATGTTTGATGTATTTAGAATATGTGTTGTGTCTTTTCTGGTGGATTGATAAATGTTATGAAATTTGGGTAAATGTGTGCCTATGTCTTGTTGTGAAAATGTGTATGTTTCACCAATAGTAATGAAAGTTAATGATTGATAATGATATTGGATGAATTGTTATTGTGTGACACACCCATGAGTGTTGATAAAAATTGAGAAATGTTGGTGATGCCATTGTGAATGGTACAAGTTATATACTTGTAATAATGTTGGAATTTAAGTTGTTAAAAGAAAGTAAATGCCATAATTAAACATTTAAATGATGGCAAGACTATGTGTAATTTAAAATCCATTAAGAGAAGGTGGTGATGATGATGAGAACGATGATTGATGATTGATGAGTGGCATAGTAGGATGCATTAGTGTGAGAATGCATATGATCTACGTCTGCCCGGTTCAATAGGAGCATGTCTCAGTGCACAAGCATAACTGTTACCCTAGTGATTTCGTGGTTGAATCATGAAGCTGCCCATGCTTAATCACGAGGGATTGCATGTGGTTGACCCAATGGGGGTGACTCTTTAAGGAGCAGGATTTACCTGATGGTTCTGTTGAATCACAATTGCCATGGTGAGGAATCATGGTTAGTCCGTAACACTATTTCTATAGCATCTTGTATGTTACTTGTCGTTGTCATAGTGAAATAATCGGTGTTTTATTTTTGGACAATGCGGTATAGTACTAGTAAAAATTTTAGATGATTTATATATATATATATATATATATATATATGTGTGTGTGTGTGTGTGTGTGTGCATTATGTTGAGATGATATTACAGTATATACCCACATCGATGATCATTCCCATAGTCGTATCTGTAATTGATGAGTATGATTTTTTGTCCATATGCATTAGCTTAAGAGCATTTATGTATAGCCTAGAGATATGCAAGTATGAGATTGAGACCTAGAAAGGTGATGGTTGATTGAAGGTTAGAAACCTCTAATCGGACAATAACCTTGTCGAGCATTATGATGAAAACTATGAAAATGCTTGTGATAGCTCATTATGATGAAGGGCAATAGATTGTGATTATGTATGTGTTTGTTATGAGTTTAGTTATGACCATTATGCATGTCTATTGTGACAAAAATAATGATTTGATGACAATTAGTACTTATGTTGCAAAGCACATGAGTGATTTATATGCATATACACATAATCACAAGTGTTTAAGTTCGTCATTTCGAATGTAATAACTCATTATCCTATGTTGTCTCTTTTTAGCATAATGATGCAAGACCTTACATATGGTGAGATGACCTTATGTTGAAAAGCGATGTTTTTTGTGATGAAGGTAAAATAGTGGTATTTGGATGGTTAGACAAATGTATTTGGATGGCAATGTGATGACTATGATATTATGATAATGAATAATTTATGATTGCCAAAGTTTGTAAATTCCATATGTATGGATGTCTTCATGAACTACAAGCATGGATTGTAGGATAGATATTGAGATATATGCATATATTAATGATGATCCATGATTTAAGCATGTCCTTGATGTTTAAAAATAATGGAAGATTTGTGGTGCATAGGTCCTAAAAGTTTAGAGTTGATTCTAAGGAAAATATCTTGAAATTAGGTGGTTATCTTATGCCAAAATTATCCTAGAAAGTGCATGGATCCAAGTACCAAAGCATGGAAATTTGAAAAACTAAGTTTTAAGAATCAGTGGGTGATCCACGACCAATAGGAATTTCCCACGAACATTGGATCACAATGCCTCAAAAGCCATGAATTTGCGTAATTTTTCTTAGGAAAACAAAATGCTCCACCGCTTGTGGGAATTTCCCATTGCCAGTAGATCATTATACACTAGTGCAAAAGTCTTTTTACATCGGTCCCTTTCATCCTTTTACACTAGTTGTAGGACCGGTGTAGATCCAGCGGGTGAGAAAAACAAGGTTTTTTACACTGGCTGAAGACCGGTGTAAAAAATAGATTTTACACTGGTTCTTATCATCAGACATGGTGTAACATGTGGCTTTTACACCTTTCCTTTGCACTACACCCGGTGTAAAATGCAACATTTACACCGGTCTTGCTCGTTACGCCCTATGTAAAATTTAAAATTTACAACATTCTTACTCATTACACCCGGTATATAAAGGTATATTTACCACCGGTCGGTGTAAAACCAATAATTTTTTCCTTTTTCCTTTTTTCCTACTCCCTCTATTTCCCCCCTTTGCTAGCACATTTCAATCTTATTTTAATTCAATCATTAAATTCAATTATAATCACATGCTAATCCAAATTCAATTATAAATTTACAACACATTATTATAAGACAAGAAATTACAATCCAAATTCAATTATAAGCATACAAATATCAATTGTAAACATATGCCAATCAAATTGAAGTATTATCACATATCTTAAGGACACGTCTAGATGAAAAAAAGTTGTTAACATTTGGACCAGACCTCAATATATGTCATTATAACCAGACCCCGGGATTTGTTAATAACACACATCAATGTATTTCTTATTAGATGAAGTCTACTTATGAGTGACCTAATCTGTCTAACTGAGTGTTTCAAGAACTATAAAATTAAGTGCACAGGTTACAAGATAAAGGGGAGTCCATCTAATCAAAAGTCTGATCCATTAAAAGTTAACATTTAGACTTTAACCAAAAAGTCTGATTCAAGATCGCTTAGTCTTATGGTTCAACAGAATTAGACCTCAGAATTTTAAGCATCTTGGATTAACAATAAGAATGTTACTTCAGAAAGTACAAAACACAACATTTTGAAAACTAAATTTATGACGCATTGAAAGTCAAGCTCTTATCAAGAAAAATGTGCTTATCACCAAAGAGGATAAGAGACAAATAAGCATAGCAGCCAAATGTAGTTTTTTTTAAAGTCCTTAATATAACAACTCTATGCGAGTCAGAAAAAGGTAAACTAAGTCAGCCTTTGTGTCAGTTTCATTCAAAAGGATTTCAACATAGATCCTTGTGTGATTACTAGAAGAAATAAAGCCATCAAGAAACCCCTTATTCATGCAAGTATGGAAGCTCCTTATTATCAAACCTTTGGACATCCCTTCAATTCATCAAAGGTCTGGTATCCTCACTCAATGTAAAATACCTTTAAATGATTTCTAACGTGTATATCTCCTTCCAAGAATAGCAACAGTTATCTTAAGTGACCTATATATGCATGAAAAGATTCATCTTTCAAAAAAAAGTAGCTCATCAAAGAATTCTTATTCATTGTGATAAATAATTCTCTTAATCTCTTCCTGTTTTTCTTAAAGACAAAGGTCTTCTTTGTTGCTCTATTTTTAACAGACCTTGGCTTTTTTGTCTTTCCTTCACTTAGTGTATTTGTTCATACTCTTGTAATCCTTATATCCATTATGTTCTGCTAAGCACTTCTATTCTTCATTCTTATAAATCAGTTATTGTGAAAAGTCTGGTGAGTTACTAGCCTTTTAGTTTCATTGGGGAACAGTTATGGCCTGAAAAGGCTTTCGAAAAAATACTTGGGTTGTTAAGCTAGGAGTGGCTTGTTTAAAGAAAACTTTGGTGTAAGCCAGAAGTGGCTAGGGTCAAAAATACTTGTGGTACTAGTCTGGTGTTGTTATTGTAAAAGAGATTTTACAATAGTGGAAATCCTTCAAGTTAAAAGGGACTAGATGTAGCTTTTGTGTTGGAAGTAAACCAGTATAAACTCTTCGTATACTTTCTTCTTCTTACCTTGCTTTCCAAATCTATTTTATCAAGTCTGATTACCTGTGCATTAAAGGTTCATAATTTTGTAAAAGAGTCTAAGACTTATTCAACCCCCTTCTAAGTCTAACTCTGAACCATTAATTGGTATCAAAGCGTGTCCTTTAGGTTGATCAATCCCTCAGGTGAAAAGGATCAAGATCTATGGCAACTTCTCAGAGTAATTAGTGAATTATAGAAGGTTCTTCTATCAACAAGACACTAGCCTTCTTTGGATAAGACTACCCATACTAGAAGGATAGAATGAAAATATTCATAAAATCCACCCAGTACAAGCTATAAGCAGTCATCATAAATGGTGATTATGCAACTCCTATTAGTGAAGATGGAAAGATGAAGTCCGAAGATGAATGGGGTACTATTGAAATAAGGAAAATAGAGATAAATACCAAGGCCAGAATTTTACTTACTTGTGCTCTTAGCAAATCAGAATACAATAAGGTGTTTAGCTATAAATCAACTAAAGAAGTTTGGGATGCTCTTCAATGCAATTATAAAGGCACCTCCAATGTAAAGAGATCTAAGAAGATATTGTTGACCAAACAATATGATATGTTCAAGATGAAGGACTATGAAATAATGGACTGAATGTTTGGAAGATTTCAGACCCTACTGAATGAGCTCAAGGCTCTTGGGACTACACCTTCCATAAAAGATATTAATGTAAAGCTTCTTAGGAGTCTACCAGAAAGATTTGATGAAAAGTGCTCAACACTAGAGGAAGCAAAAGACCTGAGTACATTCTCCCTAGATAAACTACTTGGAGTACTTAGAGTGCATGAATTGAAGCTAAAGCTAAAGGAAGTCAGCAAGCCTTCTTCCTCCAAAAACATAGACTTAAAATATAATGAATCAGGCAAGAAGTCCAAAGCATTAAAAGCTAAAGAGTCTACAAGCTTAGATCAAGACTTTGAGGAGTCAGAAGCTGATACATATGAAGAATTGGCTCTTGTAACTAAGAGATTTCACAGACTGTTAAAGAAAAAGAAATTCAAACCTGAGAAGTTTGAGAAGAAGGACCACAAAGGTAAAAATCAATTTAAGTTTAAAACTAACAAGTTTGCTTTGGAGTGTTTAAATTTAGGAAAATAGGTCACATGAAAGTAGAATGTCCTCTCTTAAATAAAGACAAGAAGGACAGAAAAGAAAAGAGAAAATTCCCTAAAAGACAAAAAGGGTTAATCACATAGGATGATGAAAGATCATCCAGCTCTAAAGAGTCTAATAAAGAGACAGAATCTATTTAAATCTGTCTCATGGCAAATGAGGAACCAGACTCTAAAGCAAGCTTAAGTGATTCAGCATCAGAGGATGTAAGTTATTCTGAACTCAAACAAAACTATGATTTATTGTTTGATGATTTCTTAAAGCTTTTGAAAATTTTCAAGAAATTAAAAGTAAAACATGTTGACATGGTTACTAATTTTGAAAATCAGATTTCAAAATTGAAAAAAGAAAATTTTGATAAAAATACTTAGAAAGAAATGGAAGAAAATAAAAAGATGCACCTGGAAAAGTTAAGCAAACTCAAAAAAAGCACCTGCAACTCTCAGGCTGATGAAATTATTAAGCTATAAAAGCAAGTAAGTTCACTTACTTCAGACTTGAGCAAGTTTGTCAATGGCACTGAAAATCTGAATAAATTATTGGGAAAATCTCATGGTGACATAGTAGACCAGGTCTGGGCTATGTGGAGAAAAATAATTTTAAGCAATCTTTATCTTCTTCGTTTATTTTAAAGAAATAGAAGCATGTCAAATGTATTATTGTAAAAATCATGGTCATATAATAAATGCTTATAGAAAAAGGAAAAAAAGAAATGAAAGAGTTGCTAACAATGCAGGATCCAAAAAGATATGGGTACCAAAATCATTAATTATTCCAATTGCATATGTATTTAAGGACAAAGACAAAGCCTCTAAACTGGTATCTGGACAGTGGATGCTCGTATCATATGATAGGATGAAAGTCTATGTTCCTAGACCTGGAACAGTTTAAAGATGGAACAGTCACCTTTGAAGGAAACCAGACTGGCAGGATCATAGGGTTTGGTAGAGTGGGTGAAATTCCTTCACCTGTCATTAAAAATGTATTTTTGGTTGAAGGTGAGACATAACCTACTAAGCATTAGTCAATTTTATGATAGTGGGTACAAGGTATCTTTTGATAAAGAAAAGTGTACTATCATTAACCATGATGGATCCACACACTCTTCAAGGCAAACAGACATCACAGCCTATACAAGGTTGACTTGAATAAACTGAGTGATCAGAATGTAACATGTTTATTTTCAAACTCTAAAGAGAGATAGCTCTAGCATAAAAATCTTGGGCATGTAAGTTTAAAGCATATTTTAAAACTTCACAGGAAAGGCCTTGTTAAGGGGCTGCCAAAGATTTCTTTCAATAATTCCTTACAATAAAGATTACAACTTTCCCTTCCAATAAAGGTTGCGTTGTTAACTTATTATGAAAACATTGTTACACTACCTGCGTTCATCAATTCAAAAGGATGGAAACAAAATATAACTAAAAAGTTAAGGATGAAAACGTAAGTTAACAATGTATATATAGCTAAAAGGTTGCTACCTGTGCATCAAAGAATCTTTCTGTATAAGATGACATTGATCCAAAACTCTCAGTTTCACCTAGACTTTTATCTAAAGATGATTTCTTTTCCATAACCAAGGCCTCCTATCCATTCATAACTTTCACAAAGCAACACCTCCTTATTCCCTCCATGCCATGATCCACACAACACAAACCATGTTTTGCATGAACATCACTACTAGTACCAACAAGATCGTTGTATAGAAAGCAAAAAACTAGATCTAGAGCTATCAAGAGCTTGTTGGGATGAATAAGAAGAAGGATGTGAGAGTTGGAAATTTCTTCTCTAAGAAAAACCAAGAATTAAACAAAACATTAGTTTATTTCTCTCACATTAGTGGATCATTTAACAAGTCTTTCAATTCTTATTAACATGAAATCTCATTTCAAATGTTTAGTCAAATTGAAGAACGATAAATCAGTAATAACTAATACCTCCTAATTTTGAACTAGAGCTTGCATACCATGTTAGCAAATTCATGTAGTTTAATTCTTTAATGTACATTTATCATAATCAAGGTTATTATCTGGAATTAATTATTTTTTCCTATTTTCCTATAATCAAGGTATGTAAGACCCTTTTCACCAAACATAGTGAGAAGATGTCCTAAAGCAAAAGTATTTAAACTTTTGAAAAAAGAATTTTAGTTAAGAAATTACATTTAAATTTATATTGCAAACTTAAATTTATGAATTTAAGATAAGCAAGAGAATAAATATTTTAAGAGAAAATAATCATCATGTAGTTATGGACTCAGATATCAATAACCTACCTCCAATTGAACCTGATTCAACTACCTTTGCATCGATTTCTACCACAATAGATTTTATCGTAAGCTACCCGTTTTCCACTTTTGGTTTTCCTTAATTTTTTTCAATTTAACAACTTCAGCCTTCAAAGCAGCTTTGTTTAACTTCTTTTGCGGAAGAATAAAGAAACATGCCTCTTTGTAATTTCCAATTGCATAAACAAATAAAGAAACCATTTCATGCAAAGAAAAAAAGTGTAACATGTCAACAAGCATATACTAGGAGAACTTCCAGACCATGTTAAATTTGCAGTCCATATCAAATCTCCAACAAGATTAGAAAACATTCCTCTTATTTCATTTTCACCCCCTTTCATTTTCCACAATCTTCTGACTCATTATTTGATTCTAAACATATCTTTTGACTAAACCTAGACAACAAACAAAAATCATAAATGCTGTTAACCCAAACGATCACTTTTTATATCAATTTTAATTAATAAAAATAATTAACACCAAAATCTAAAGTGTGCACAATACTAGAAAAAGTATTTTTAGTTATGGAATTTAGTCACCAAATTATTGTAGTGGCAATTAGTCACTGATTTTAGTGACCAATATATTTTTTACGACCAAAAAATTAAATAGTATTTTTTGTGACAAATTTTTTTGACCGAATTTGGAAGTGACAAGTATCCAGTTACTAATTCTGTAGCTGAATATTAGTTATATTTAATGAGAACATTGATTAGTAACAGAACACCATTCGGTCGCTAAAATATTGTTTGAAGATCTTATTTAGTGACCGAAAATAGAGTTTGTGGCAATTTTTTTTTGAAATTTACCTTTTTGCTACCATTAAATTCAGTCACAAAAACATAAATTTTTTATTTGTGACTAGTCAAATAATCGGTCACAAAAACTTAAAATTTCAATTTGATACTTCATATAAGGTATATTGTTCCATCTAAAACAAAATTGATCGATAATTAGTTTTTTCTAAAAAGTAATCTAAAGCTAAAGTATAAATTATTTCTTTTTTTTTATCACAATAGCTTCTGCAATATGTTATTTGTATATATGTATGTATTTCAGGGACGTAGCACTTGAGTAATTGAGGCTAACATCAAAGATGGCTAGGGACATCATTGAAATATTGCTTAGCGCGTTATTGGTTTGAAAATAGTGAACATGACCAATGAAATATTCGGTGACAAAAACATAAATTTGTAATTTTTAGAGAGCTTTTTTCCCCTCATTTCACTTAACATTTTTCACTTTCTCCCGCGTGATATGCCCATGCCCTAATACCTTATTACAACACCTCATACCTCATTACAACACCTCAAAATCTTCCTTAGATCTGAGGAGAAAAAACAAACAAAAACCCTTCTCTTGTTGATGGTAAAGACTAAAGCTTCTCTCCAGTAAGTGTATTTGATTTTTTTCCTCTATTGAGTGTCTTTCTCCCTGTTACTTTTTCTTTTTCTGGGTCTAATCTCTAACAAATGAAAAAATACAAAGAAGATATAAGTAGGGAAAAGTGTTGATGGTGGATCTAACTTATTCCATTTTTATTGGACTTGTTTATTACCTTTTATTGGACTTGTTTCTTACTCTATTCATTTTTATTGGACTTGTTTCTAACTTTGTTCTACGTGCCTTAGTTCCATAAGCTTTTCTTTTCTTCCTTTGTATTGTGCATTTTGGCCTTTTAGCGTTTTTGAGAGTGAGAGACAATGGGGTTTCCTTTGAGAACATAGGTTATAAAGCATAGAGAAGATTGCATGTGACTTTGATGTTGCTGTCAACCATTGTTTGTCTTTTTAGCAAGAAAAGGGTCCTACCATTGTGTTATGCACATAAACTAAAGAGGGGGAGAAAACTAAAGATTACAGTAGTTTTAAAGAATTTTTTTAGAATTTTTAAGACTTATTTTATTTAATCTTAACATTTAACATGTGGCTACCAAGAGTAGATGCATAATTAATTTTGGGTCATTTAATTTTTATGTAGTTACTATTTGGTTTTGCTTTGTCTAATTTGCTGTCAACAATTCTTGTTGAAGCTCAGGAAAAGAATTAATAGGTAAGCAATAAGAATCTTTTAATTATTCTTTCCTTCAATAGTTCATTAGTTATTAATAGCCAGCTCAGGAAAATCTTCACTTTTTAATTGTTTGAACGTGATTCTCTTATGTGGCTATCAACCATTTAGCTTTGAAATCATTGTAATTGTCTAATGCATTCAACCATTTGTCTTTGTAGCAAGAAAAAGGTCCAGCATTGTGTGATGCACAGAAACTAAAGAGGCAGAGAGAACTAAAGATTGCAGTGTGTAAGTTTTAAAGAATTTTTTTAACTTTTTGTTTTATCCTTATTTAATTTTAACATTTAACATATGGCCACTAAGAGTAGATGTATTATATTATATTTGTTTGTTAGTCCTAACATATAATTAATTTTGGGTCATTCAATTTTTATGCAGTTACTTTTTGGTTTTGCATTATCTAGTTTGCTGTCAACAATTCTTATCAAAGCTCAGGGAAAGAATTAATAGGTAAGTAATAAGAATTTTTTAATTTTTCTTTCCTTTAATAGTGTATTAGTTATTAATTCCCTGCTCAAAATTAGGACAATCTTCATTTATGTGTTTGCTATTTAGAAAAGGAACAATCAGATAGGAAAAGTAACTACATATATATATGCTTTATTTATGGTTATTTAGCTATTAATTCTCAGTACAAAATTGATTTGGTGGGCCATCTCCTTTACTACATTTTTAATCTATAGTGTTATACCATCAGCCATATATTTGCCTATAATTTATTCTATCATACACTACATCCAGCTGCAACATGATAAAATAATAATCGTGGGCCCTTTTTCTTTATTTTCAACTCCTTAGTTATGCAATGAAGTTTTTCACTTGAAAGCATCACCCATGACATGCATTCTGGGATAAACAGAGACGTCACTTCACTTGCACTTGATATTATATATATATATAGTTTCAAATGACAATAGCAAACCCAAGTTTTAATGTTTCCTTGTTGTGCCTTGTTGTATTGTTTCCTAATGAAATATTCATTTTACCAAATGACTAGCATAAAATATATAGTAGCGCTACCTCACAAAACTGAACCGGTTTATATTCAACTAGTTCTAAAGGAAGTAAAGTTTAGAAAATTAAACCAAATATTTTTTTAATTATAATTTTATTTTTATGTATTATTGTTATTTTGTTTTTATTATAATTATTTTATTAAAATGATATTATTATTTTCAATATATCATTATTATTTTATTATAATAAAATTATTAATAGTACACACTAAATATTAGACATAAAAAAATTTATCTAACTCTCATGATATCATATCATATATTATATAATATATTTTTTAAAGCATTAGAATCCAATTCATTAGAATCCCCACGTGCCATTTTCTATCACGTGTGAGAAGACCATATGAAAAAGTAGTTTTTATTTTTTTGGTGAACTAAAGAGTAGTTTTCATAATCAAAATCCATATGCATGTGTAGTCAATCTCAAATGTGACAAGTCCATATGCATAGTTATTGGTGCATGTTACCCTTGGTTACAGTAGAAATGACAAGCTTTTTAGTACCAACATGATCAAATAAATTTGAAAACTGTGAATTATATTATAAAGCTCAATTGGTGGAACTATTGAAACCACAACATTGTAATATGGTAACAGTACACATGTAGTCATTTTCTTATTTCTTTTTTATATTTGTAATGTAGTATTGGCACACACATATCTTGAAAATAGATTGTATTACAAATCATGGCATGACATGCATGAAACCTTAGATTCCCGTTCAAGGTTCAATACAACAAGACTATTAGTTTAGTTGTTTTGAATCTTGAATTGTCCAAGTTGGACAGTTTAGGAACAATCTTGTTTCAAGTAGGACTCTTTAGTTGTATGTCAAAACTTGTTTGTTAGATTAGACAAAATTTTGGTTGATGTCATTTCGTATTTGTCTGAGTACAAGCTTGGGTATGGTGGATGACACTGATCTCAAGTGTTGTACTTGGAGACCGATGTGAAATGCTGTCCAAATTTTATCAAGTCTAACATACAAGTTCTAACTAGCAACTAAAATGTGTTGAAATAAGATTCTTCCTGAATAGGATAGGGCCATACCAAATCAATAATGAGAGCATAGGAGATTTACATGATTGTGTATATATTATGACATGTTTTACATGTACCTTTTGTTTATAGAAATGGATGTTCCAATAAATCGGAGATGGATGTACAACTAACTAGATAAAAATAAACGTGTCACAGAGGAATTCGTACAGGGGGTATTCGACTGTATTGACTTTGTAACCCAACAAGAAATCTTCCAAAAGTACCCTAAATTGAGGTGCCCATGCAAGAAGTGTGACTGTAGGCAGTTCCATTATGTGGATGATGTAATGGTTCACCTTAACTTAAAGGGATTTAGGGACAACTATTATTACTGGTCATGTCATGGTGAAAGTCTACCACCACCAAGGCCAGTTGTTCCTAACTTCTATTATAATGTGCAAGGTGATAGGGATAATTACAATCCAATTGAACAAATGGTCATGGACCATACGGGCCCATCAGTTAGCCATGTCCTAGAAGAACAAATAAACATTAGAGATGATGAAAATGTAGAGGAGGACCTGAATCTCGATGTTCAACATTTTTATAATATGTTGGCTTCTACGCAGGTGCCTTTATGGGATGGGTGTGAAGGGTACTTTGAGTTATCAGCCTCATTGGTTGACTTAACCCTTAAGTCTGATTACAACATGCCTTAGGGATATTTTAACCGCATGGTTGAATTTATGAGTGATGCACTCCCAAAGAACAATCGGATGCCTTTAAATTTTTACCTTGTAAAGAAGTCTGTGGTAAAACTAGGGTTGGGTTGGGTTGTGTTAAAATTGATTATTGTGTTGATGGGTGCATGTTATTCCATAATGAATTTACAAACAAGAATGTTACCAATTGTGTCTATTGTGGAAAGGATCGATTTAAGGTCTCAACTAGGCGGGGTATTGAAAAGAGGGTTCCACTTAAAATAATATGGTATTTTCCAATCACTCCACGTCTACAAAGGTTATATGCTTGAATGGCCACTATGAAGGACATGCGTTGGCATTCTTTGAATCGAAGGGAAGATGGTGTGTTATGTCACCCTTCAGATGGAGAAGCATGAAAATATTTTGATCGGATTCATCCTGATTTCTCAAGTGATCCCTGTAATGTTTGACTTGGATTGTATGTAGATGGATTTAACTCTTTCGGGCAATATAGAAAGCCATACTCATGTTGGCCCATTATCTTAACCCCGTATAGTTTACCCCCTTCCATGTGCATGAAAAAGGAGGTAATGTTCCTTATAATTCTTGTACCCAGTCCTAAAAACCCAAAAGTGAGGATTGATGTGTATATGCAACCCCTTATAGAAGAGTTGAACACTTTGTGGCATGACGGGGTGAACACATACGATGTTTCATTGAAGAATAATTTCATGATGAAAGTTGCATTAATGTGGACCATACATGACTTTCCCGCTTGGTTCAAAAAAACATGTAAGTGCTCAAATTTTACTTTATTTTGTCTATGATAAAGTATCATAAAATAAATTAGTGAACATGTTGAAATAATGTAGGTTCATGATCCAGGCAACTAAATTGAAGACCCCCTATTGACATCATTAGCATGGGGTCCATTAACAAAAGTAAGAAAATGGAAAATTTATATCATCAATGGGTATAAGTTTAACACTAGTGAACTTGAGGAAGTGCACACTTCCAACTATGGTGTTTGTGTCCGAGGGACCAACGGTCAACTTGAGGATGACTTTTATGGGATCCTCACTGACATTGTTGAATTGGAATACACTGGTGAACCTACTAAGAAATTGACGCTTTTTAAGTGTGATTGGTTTGATAGTACTCGAAATATTGGCACAAAAGTTGACAATCATTACAGTTTGGTAGAGTTGAAGCAAAATAGGAGGTATAAGGTCTATGATCCATTTATCTTTGCTCAACAAGATGAACCAGTTTGTTACACATCATATCCGGAAGGTCATCATGGGTGGTTAGCTGTGTTGAAAACCAAAGCTCGTAGTACGGTTATAAATAATGTAGTTGGACAAGTGGATGATGCCTTCCAAGATGTTCAAGAAGTAAATGACCTTCATGTCATGTTACAAATTGAAGGAGATATTTATAATGACACTCTTGCAGATGCTGGAGGTGAACAAGTTGACATGCCAATTATAAATCCACATAGAGTTGTGGATGATGAAAATAATGATGAACTAACTGAGTCTGAGTCTGAGTTTGAATCTGAGACTGAGTCTGACAACCAATTAAGTGAAACTCAATTAGACTAAATAGGTATTGTGCATAATATACATTTATATTATTTTTGTTTTTACTTGTCATGATATTGATGAATCTGTGACTGATTATATGTTTTGGTAGATGACACACCATGGTACGTTCACTCGGGGGCGGGGTTCACGTCGGCAAGGTATTAGGGGTTATGTTGGACAAGCAGTTCAAAATTCTCCTCCACCATAAGTCATACCTTCTACAACTCCTTCTCCCTCACCTCCTATAGATATAGTATTGTCGACCGTGTCTTCTCAGGCACAACCTCAGGCAAGTCCATCCACCCCTTACACTCCTATCACTCTTTCCTCCATCCAGCAGCCTTCGCCATTTGAAGCAGCACCATTTCTAGGATTAGGTGCACTTCCAATTGCTGGTAGTAAGGACCCATTTGATAAAAATAAGATGTGGATTTACCCTGGCACAAACAAAAAAGAGTACGTATCCTTGAATTACTTAAGTAACTTGTACATCATTTGTTATTTGTTATGTTTGAGGCATATTTCATTGCTTAATTTAATTGTCATGTACACAGTTTTGATGCTTCTGATACTAGTATTGCACAGGACATGGCTAAGATTATCAAGGCTAAGTTTGAAGGTGTTTGGCCTACCTACAGAAAGGTAGACATCAATGTTAAGAACCTTTGGTTTGATGAGTTTAACGTTAGTTTTCATTTTTTTTCCTTATTTAGTTTTTATCAAATAACTTTATTTTAGTTTAAAATTATAGTTATAACTAATATTTTTCATTGCAGAAAAGGTATAAGTGGTTTCCTGAGCATGACAAGGCAATTTGATATGTTTATGATTATAAATATGGCAACATTATGAAGAGTACAATGATAAGGTGCGTAGGAATTTGGATCTTGCTCATTGGATGCCTACACATGTTCGAGCTAGCCTAGATGCTATTTGGGAGACTGATGAGTTCTAAAAAAATGCGACAATTGCTAAGGCAAACCGAGCTATGGATGCTGGTGCATCAGTTTACACTAGTGGTTCAGTTTCAGTTGCCGCACATAAGGAGAGGATGGCTAGAACATATAAGACTTGAATGTCACTTTTGCAATTCAATTTTAGATTTAAATGATAAGTTTCCTTTCACAATGTAGGCAACTCAACTTGAGAGGGCCCCTACAGCATTTGACTTGATGCAACAAACAAAGAAAACTAAGGCTAGAGACTAGGTTAACGAAAAAGCTAAGGAAATTACTATAAGTTCAAACTCTTTCATTTATATCTTCAAAATATTAAAACTATAGTACATTGATATAATGATTCCAAAATACAGGAAGAGTACCTTCGCCGTAGGGAGGAAGTCTCCACATATGTATATGATGAGGTTAAAGGTGGGGATGAAGAATCTGAGCATTCTTCTGCCTCTGATATTGCTATGTATATGGATGTTGTTGGAGGCATTAATAAGAAAGGTCATGTGTAGGGTTTAGGTCAGTTGTGGAAGGAGTTTGCATCTACATCTTCTTGGCCTAAAGGTGTAGCACCAACCTTGGATTATGCCCAGATCATCGCCAACCTCACCAAAGAGATTGTAGAGAAGGACACCCAGATTCAGAGTAAGACAAAGGAGCTGCATACTCAAGCTGATACAATCCAGAGTCAGGGTACAACACTAACCATCACCCAACAAGCCCTCCAACAGTTCATGCAGCACAAGGGATTCCATTGCCTACCCCTTCTTGTGACCAACAGACACCCACCCAACAGAACGATGTAGATGCTCAGCAGGACCATGGCTTTGTGCAACAAGATGATAATGCTTCTTGATTTTTAGGACCTTCTTGTTAGATATGACACTTATATTAGTTATCAATTTGTTTAGTATATGTTTTGTAAAAATGTGTTTATTGTAGTTTTGATGCAATTTGGGTTTTATGAATGTTGTCAATTATGTAGTGTTGCTTGGAATATTTTAGCATATCCATTAAAAATATGGTTGTTTGATAATATTTTGGTGGGTTCATTCAATATAGTTATGCTTATTAATATTTTGGCCAGGTTCTCTAAAAATGGTGAAATTTTTCAAAAGTAAGCTTAGAGTTTTGGGTTAATTAGTGACCGAAATAGTCACTAAAAATATAGTTACAAATTACTATGTCATTATGTTTTTGTGACGAAAATGGTGACTAGCAAATTCGGTCACTAAAACGTAAGTAACTTAGTCACTAATTTAGTCACTAAAAATGTTGTGTCATTATGTGTTTGTGACGAAAATGGTGACTAGTAAATTCTGTTAGTAAAAGTAAGTAACTTAGTGACTAATTCTGTAGCTAAAAATGCACGAATTGGTGACCGAAATAGTTACTGATAAAGGTGGTCACAAAATAGGGTGCCTTGTGACTAGAATTTGTTACAGAAATTTGTTTGATTAGTAACTAATCAGTTCGGTCACAAATTGTTACGGATTACAAATTCGGTTACAAAAACGTTTAGCGACTAGGGTTTTCGCAACCAAAATAATCGGTCACA
This sequence comes from Clitoria ternatea, assembly GCA_037962975.1. NCBI lineage: Eukaryota > Viridiplantae > Streptophyta > Magnoliopsida > Fabales > Fabaceae > Clitoria > Clitoria ternatea. The sequence continues at coordinate 190,016,793 of CM075669.1, forward strand.
AATTCGGTCATTAATGAAGTTTGTGACCAAAAAATGGTTTTTTGTGACCAAAATTTTTGGTCACTAAATCAACTTTTTTTTGTTGTGGCATTGAGTAAACAACTATTATAAGTATAACAAGTTCAATTCCACTAGAAAACCTAAAGCCACATATTAGCACATGAACAAACAAAATTCCCTTGAACAAGTGGAATCTTAAAAATAGTTAACAAAATGGTTTATTTGGGAAAGATTGAGAAACCATTACCTTGTGTCGACAGAGGAAAATGAGGGTGGGGGAGGGAAAGAACTCAGCCATTTTCAAGAGAAGATATGGGCCATGACACAAAGCTTGCAGTGTCGATAGTCTTTGAGGGTTTAATTGTGAGAAGGAGACAACAAACATAGAGCAGAGAGATAGACCTTGACCACCATCAAGAGAGAGAGCCAAGAGGTACTAATGTTGGTTGTCATCGAGAGAAGATTGATGAAGGAGACGCGGTTTCAAGGGAGAAGAGGGAAGCTAGGGCTTCGAGGGAGAAGAAGGAAGTTAGGGCTTCGAGGGAGAAGAGGGAAACGATGGCTTTCAAGGGAGAAGAGGGAGATGAGAGTTTGATGAATGAGAGAGGGGTGTTTGAGTTGGAAGGGGTTTTAATTTTACTTTGTATCAGTCCTACGATATAAAATTTTCATTTCTCACCTGGTCAAAATAACAATCACTGTAAATAATAGTTTTTATTTTAAGTTGTATCGGTCCCTAAGTAGGACCACTGTAAAAGATACTATTTCTCACTGGTCCAACATACAGACTGGTGTAAAGTTACTACCTATTTATAAAATTACGACCGCGTCATTTTTTACACCGGTCACATTATAACTGGTGTAAAAAGACTGATGAGAAAAATCATTTTCCACTAGTGATATTAAAATGAGTAAGACAACATCTTGATTTAAATTATTACCAGAACTTAAGATAAATTATTATTTAAGCTCAAATAAATAAACTAAAGTTGACTTGTTCCTCGCAGTACACAAGAAATATATATTGTTAGTCATACGATTAGAAAAAATAGAAACAATTTAAATAGACTTAAGAGTTGATCATAATAATTTAATTAGTAATTTATGTTAACATAACATTTTTCTACTTAGTTCATAATGTCTAATCCTTACTTAAGGATTTTTTATGCTATTTTTCCCAAACAATTAAATTTTAAGATTGTGTGTTTTCCACATACATAAAGAATATATATTGCTATCAGTACATATTAAAATATTTATCATATACATAAAATTAAAGCAAGTTAAAGCAAGTTAAGTCCACCTAAATAAAAGTTATATATTAAAATGATTAAGATAACATCTTAGTTTAAATTATTACAATAGCTTAATATAAATTATTATTTAAGTTGAAATAAATAAACTAAGGTTGATTCAGTCTTCATAGCACGCAAAGATTATATACTACTAATCGTAAGCTTAGACAAAAAGATTTGAAATGGTTTAAATTGAACTAATAAATATCTAATCAAATTGATTGTGATAATTTAATAATACACTTTTTAAAACATTTTCAAATTAATTAATTATTATCATTTATTTAGTGAGTAATTAAAATTAAAATAGCAATTTTATAAGTGAACTAAGATGTTTTAGTAAATCGTAGATAAGTAGATGGATAAATAAATAAATAAATAGAAATAAATATAGATAGATGCATAAATTACACAAATTGATGGACAATTTTCTTTTTCCAAATCATGACACGTGCACGCATAGAACCTTTCTTTATTGTACATTAAATGAATAAACAGAAATAACATATAAATTATAAATGAAGTAACACCAATATAACAAATTTTTTGTAAAAACATAATAAAAAGATAAATTATTTTTTAAAATTTTTACAACTTTTAAAATTGACTAATTTATATTTATTATATTGATGTTTAAATATTTAATTTTTAAAAATTTCAAACTGTTAAATTGAACCAACCTAAACTACAATAATTTAATTTATTTTTTATATTTTATTTTAACAAAATTAAACTAATTATATGATTCAACTCATTTTGTCTTTAAAACTAAAAGTCCCCATATCCGTCAGCTTTAAGGCCATTAAACTACTTGTTTCAAACTTTAAATTATTTTTTTGTCTAAATTCACACGGATGTTTAACGGGCCAAATTAACTTGATGGACTAGAAAGTCCAAATGAACTCAATTAATTTGATTTCTTTAGGGTTTGTTTGGAGTAGTTGTGAATTTCTGCTTTTTGGTTTTTAAAACAATTTAAAAACAAAACCTATTAGGTAAAAATGCTGTTGAAGTAAGTTTTTTAGTCATTTTTAAAAATAAGAAAAATAATTTATTATTTTTTGTTCTTAGTTTTATAAACTTTTAACTTTTGTTGTTCACCATCACCACTATCACCACCATCATCATTGTTGTCACTGCCACCCCACGACCGTGCACTACCACCACCACACCCTCTATAACCACCATTACCAGTTCACCACACGCCCTCCACAGCCACCACTATTGTTCCCACTATCAGCACATCTTTCACTACTACCATCACTACTCCCACCACCCTATCACCACTACCACCATTGCCACTGTTGTTACAACTAACTTCATCATTGTTCTCACCACCACCACCACTATCACTATCATTACCACAACAACCATAGCCATTACCACCCCCATAACACCCCTATCATTCCTATCATTAGTAGCTCCTCCACCACCACCATTGCCATAACCAGCACCACCACCGTCATCGCCATCGCCACTGCCAATACCACCACCATTATCGTTCCCACCACCACTATATCCTCCATTATTATCACCACCACCACTGCAACCACCACTAATGTTATCGTTGTCGTTATCGTCACCATTGTGGATGTCAAAGCGGATTGAGCTTGGTGAGCCGATCCTCTAATGAGCTTGGTTGAGCTTGTCAAAGCATTGTCTATTTCATCTGTCATTTCATTACATATACCACATATTGGCCCCTCCATATGGTTCTTTCCCACATAGTTTTGTCTATGTATTTCTATGGACTCATCTCATTTCTTTTTCTTGATGATTTTTATGTTTTAATTCTTTCTAGGATCATAAGGCTAGTATTTGATCCTAGTTGATTTTTCTATTCACACAATAAATCATTTTTCCTGTTGCTCAATTACCTTTCTAAATAATGTGGACTTATTGTTTCTCCTTTACTTGTAGGTACTCATGTCGTAGATTTAAGGATAAATCTTCTTAAAGAGGGGAGCATAATGAGGACATAGAAAATTAGGCCTCCTTTGGGCTTCACACATATGTTTTTAAAAATTTTAGACTTTTATAACTTTGTTTATAAATAATTAGTTTTAGGATTTCATGTTTTAGTTGGGCCTTGCATGGCCATAATTTTCATTTTAGGCCACTTTTGGGCCTTGCATTGGTATATACTAGCTTTGGGCCACTTTTGGGCCACGTATTTTTGGGTGAAGCTTTTACAAGCCCACCTAAATTAATTTTGAATTCGGAGGAGGTATTTAATCCCTCACTCCTTTGTATTTTTCACCTTGAATAATCATTTGAACGAATTTTAGTGAGATAAGTGAGTTTCTTTCTCAAGTTTCTCCCAAGTGCTTAGCACTTTCCCGAACACCTTATCCTTTGGACATCTTCCCCTAGGTGGCAGTTTTTGCTTATCTCCTCCTTTAAGGAGTGGCACAAGTTTCCCTCTCCAACATCCCTAACCACCTCCAACAATCTTACAACAACTCTTAACCATCTTTCAACCTCCTTAATATAACACCGCGATTTTCCGGACCCGAATCCTGATGTAATCAAGATAAATAGTCAATGAAAATATGAGTAAATTTTTCACGTTTGAAATAATTTCGAAACACCTCAACGATTACATCAAGATCCAAACCATAGAAAATCGAATAGTGAGATTTAATATTTTATAACTGGATCGTAAAATAATTCGTCCATAATTGTATACAAAAAATAACAGAGTTTACAGCGGAACAAGAATATATATACAAGGCACACGCCTAGTCCCATATATGAAGATATGAAAAAAGGCTCAGCAAAGCATGTAATTACACAACACAAGCCTATTAGGCCATAACCAACCTTGAACATAAATTATGAACATGCTTTGCATGAAATATATATATATATATATATATATATATATATATATATATAATCATGCAACACACATCTCCAATATCCATATTTTCATAATTGACCACATTCAATTCTATCTCAATTTCATGTATCATCAACACTTATACATTCCCAAAATGAGCTACATGACCAACGCATTTCATTCATCAAGTAGGTATGAATTCTACATCCATTTACATTATCGTTTACAATGCATCCTCCAACATCAGTGATTATTAACATTATCGTGTACATGTCGTTCATAATACGATAATTTACAATTGCTGCCGGCCAAGGTATTCCATTACCACTATTTACCTTCCCAAAGTTCTACTTTAAAATATCCTCATCTTATGATATTCCTACATCAATGCTAAAAATGGACAACATGGAAGAGTGAGTTATACATTTCAAATGACGAATATGAATACAATTGAGATTATGTGAATATGCATATAACATCATTTATGCTTTGCTAAATCATCAACAATCATCATAATTTCTCACTTCAATAATATACACATTATGTATTCATCCATCAATTCATCACAAAGCAAACACATGTATACATCTATTCTCATTGCCATAATAGGCCAACACCATCATTATCAATCATACATAAACATGCCCTTCATCGCATTGGGCCATCACAACAACATCATTATATATATAATGTATTTTCTTTGTATTCACGTCATTTTTATTTTCATGTTGTCTTTTAGGTATTCATTTACCCATCTCAACATCATCATATCTCAATCTCAATCATCATCAATCATCATCACCTTTTGGCATATCTCCATGCTATATACAACTACTCTTAGGCTAATGCATATGCACAATGGAATAACAACAACAAATACAGATCCGACTGTGGGAATAATCACAAAATTATGGGTTCAAGTATGATCACACACCATGCCCCTACTGCAGTAGTATAATGTGTACACATATCTCATAATGCATGCATAATCACCAAATTTTACTGGTACCAAACCGCATCGCCCACTTTGTAAAACCGGTCATTTTCACCATGACCGTGGTAAATAACATAATCAATAATATAAGGTGTTACAGGCCAACCATGATTCATACCATAGCGGCTGTGATCCAAAGGACCACCGGGGATACTTGCTCCTCAAAGAGCCTAACTCCTCGTAGCTATGCATGGGCGGCTTCATGACTTACACACCAAGTCACAGGGGAAAATAAGAATGCTCATGCACAGAACCACCCTCCCACTGGGCTGGCCGGGGGAATCCCCTGATATTCTAACACTGCGGCTATGATATGCCAATCAACGTATTCTCACACTATGCATCCTATCATGCCACTCATCAATCATCATCAGCAGCAACACCACCATACAATCTTTAGTGGATTTTATCATTATTGGTTTTAGCCATTGTTTTCAAGTTTTAAGTGTGACATTTTATTTCAACATACTTATATCATAAATGCAAGCCAATACTTGTAACATTCACAATGGCATCACAACATTAACAACATTCAACAATTTTTTATCAATATTAAAGGAATGCCTAGCATCCGTATTCATCTTTATTCATCAACATCACCATATAATTCTTAGTGGATTTTCATCTCATTTGATCATTACCATTGTTTCCTATGTAGGCGAATTATCATTGAAAACAAAGTATATTGCATGATGGACGATTTAACAGAGCAGTAAGCAACTGAATGAGTGATTTTGTCAATTTGATGGGTTTTGGGACCCTCAGAAGGGACTAATAGGTTCCCTATGACGTTTAGAAACTATGCATATAAGCCTTGTGTGGTTCAGAGCCCATCTGAATGGGTTAGGCATAGGTTTTTGTTACTTTTAGTTTAAGTGTATTTTTCTACATATCTTGAGCATATGTTGAAATTTTGGAAATCGGGTGGCACCAACAGTTTTGGAATGGGGAAAACATAGTGTCCATGAAATTTTTTAGAAATCGGAGTTGAAACGGACAGAATAGATAAATTGATTTATAGGTTTAAAGATGTTATATTCGCTCAAGCGAGCCAAATCTCGCTTAAGCGAGTCTTTATATGAGTTTGGGTGTGCATTCTGAGCAAATCTCGCTCAAGCGAGCATAATTCCACTCAAGCGAGATGGGCCTACATCAGGTGAGTGCTCACTGTCCAAGTTTCGCTCAAGCAAGATTGGTCTCGCTCAAGCGCGTGCCAGAGGAATCGGTTCTATGGAAATCTTGTTCAAGCGAGGAAGGGCTCGCTCGAGCAGGTAATGTCATTGAAGGTTCTGGAGGGATCTCGCTCAAGCGAGCATAGCCCGCTCAAGCGAGATTGGGGGATCTGATGCTCAACGTTTCTCACCTAAGCGAGACGGGTTCGCCCAAGCGAAATGACTTGACCTCGCTTAAGCGAGTGAGGGCCTCGCTCAAGCGAGGGGCCCCTGATTCTTTAAAAAAAATGTTATGCTTTGCCATTTTTGTGTCCAATTAAATTGAGTCTTCATCATATATCTTCCTACAAATGTATTTGCCATACTTTTGTTAATTAAATAGTATATATCAAATCTCTTGGCATTTAAATTGCATGACTATCAAATCAAACTATGTGTTCTGTTGTTTCTTGTTGATGATCTTATGGTGGATTATCCGAAGGCACTCTTGATCAAATTCTTGCACCTCAGGTAAGCTTAGTAATAGTTATTGGCGTGATGATTGGCGATGTGTTTGAATTAACCTCAGGTATAGTTAAAGGAATATAGTATATGGAATAATGGTCAAATGGAAGTGATGCAAACTGGAACATTGGTGATTGGAACCCTATCCTGATATTGACCTTAGGATAGAGTAGCAGTGGCTGGCCACCCTGGACTCTTTCTAATGTCAACTTGGTGTAGAGTCGGCCAGTGCACCGAAGAGGATGAATAGTATTATGATTGGTCGAATGTATGAGATCTCGAGGAGTGTGAATAGACTATTTACCTAATCTCTGCACAGCCTTAGCTACATAGCGTTGAACTACTGAGACTGATCACCTCAGATGGTTACGCTGGTAGTCGAGGCTATGTGAGTTTGGGAAGATAAGTGTATCTTAGTGCACCATAAACATTTATATGGCAGAGTAATAGTGAATGGAGACAAGATTTTATGACCAGCGAGTGGTACCCAATGAGAGGTGGATGTTTGTCATGCAACAAGAGTTGTGAACCGCGCATAAATTGTTGGAAGTGAGGAAGTAAGTCAAAAAGATAATCGAATGATTTAAATATATGTTAAGATATGTTGAGTGGGCAATCAGGTGATGAGTAAGGAATTACATCTATCACGGACAAATCAAATAGTTAAATGGTACACTCCAACTGAGAAATTAGTATATTCGGTAAGATTAAGGGCGTAAAGCAAGATTGGGTGCATAGTCATAATTGTTACTAATGTGGTATGGGCGTGTTACAACTTGAAGGAAGGCAAACACAAGGATTTTAAAAGAATGATGAATTGGCTATATACCGTGGATTATTTGTGGCAAGCAATGTCCCCACGACGTGATGATTTTAGGGACAAAATCCTTTTAAGGAGAGATGGATGTAACATCCCGGATAATTAAATTAAAAATTTATGATTGATGGAAAAATATTAATTATTTCCTTCAAATTAATTTTAGATTTTTGGAAATCATTATTAATTAATATATATATATACATATACAATTTTAAATAATTAGATGTTAAGGAAGTAAATAACTTATTTGATTAATTGGTTATTAAAGTTTAAAAGTTTAATTAAATGGATGATGGTAAATTCTATTTTCCAAAAGGTTAAAAGTAAGTTTTACTTAAGTTTTTAAAAGAAAAGGAAAAAGAAACAGGAAAATAACCAATATGCCCCTAATGAAATTAAAAACTCATTTTTCTCCTTCTTCTTCACGATCTGCATGCAACCTTCTTCTTCATTTTTCCTTCTTCAATGGCCGTGAGCTTCTAGCTCCAAATTGAAGGGCGATTTCACGTTGAAACTTCAAATTAATCGTATTTTTGGAATCCCGGGGACGAGGTGAGTCTATTAGTACCCTCAATTTTAAGTTTCCTTCCTTCTTTTCATTTTTTCTCTTTAGCCGAATTTGGCATTGCATGTGGGGGAGCTCGGTTTTTCCTTCTCTCTATGAAGGAAAGCTTGGAAATGACTCTTATGATGATGGATGGCCCGATTTTGCAAGTTATTCTTCTTCCTCTTCTCTTGGCCGTACCTTACATGCATTGGGGAGTTTCTGATTTTCATTTTTAGCCAATGTGGAGCTTAATTATGGTTTTAGGTATAATGGGTATGATAAATGGTTGATTAATTTTGTGTTTCAATGGGTCATAGGCATCAGATTGAATATCGAAAGGCCATTGAATATCGTGGGTGTCAAAACCAGGAACGACATGACAAACGATTTAATCGGAGGGCGTGATCAACATCAAAAACAATAAAGAGAAGCTTGGAGTTGAGGTAAGGGGGTGTGCTGGGTTAAGATTAATATAGACATATAATTAAGTAATGGACATATAGGAAAAGAGGTATATCATAGCCACTTCTACCTATTTCAAATTAATTCAGATGATTTAATATGTGAAACGAAAGTATAGAAAGTCATTAAAGTAAAGAGGGTAGGCTAACTAATAAATTGATAAATGATTAAAAGGTGTAATAGCATTATGATAAAGGGATATTTGGAAATAAGGAAGTGAGAGTAAACTAGGTATATTCGTAAAAATATGTAAATGAGGTAAGAGAATGTGAAATCCATAATGAGAAATAAGACCAATTGCAATTGATAATATGTATATGGATAATATTTATATGATAGAGAGATTATATGAAAGAGAATGTAATGTTATAGATCATAAGGGATGACTATAGTAAGGAAGAAATATGGAAAGAGTTTATAATATGATAGTGTGATAGTAAATTCTGAATAAAGAGCATGAGTTAATGATAAAATCAAAGTGATGATGGATTACAAGTTAATTAGCAAATGGAAAGCAAATGGCGTGTTACTAATACTGATAGTAATGTTGCATGTATATGTGTAGGTATATGGATATCATGAACATTGTCTTGTTTGATGATAATGTATGACAATAAATGTGTGAATGAATTTCTAACTGGATGTGATATGGTATGCTGATTGTATTAGTAATGTTTATGTGATATAATTTATAATTGAGATGATATTTGTTGGTATATGTGATTCTATTTATACAAAGCTTGTGAGGGCTGGGTTGCGTGGCCGCCCTTCGAGGTGAGTATATATCAGTTTTGATATTATACCTGAGATTGATGATGTTTAGACGTATGATGATGATGAGACACCCTGGACACTGTTGAGGGCGGGGAGTGGTCGCCAGTGCATTGGCACGGTCAAGGAGCGGCTCCTGACAGGCTTCTAGTGGAGGGATCGTATGCCTGTGTTTACATTTATATATGATTGATTATGTAATTATGTGGTGGAGGATGACTGATGGTATATGTGACCCTTATTTCCGGCTCCTGTAGTTTTTGTGCCCAGTTGAGCTACCTAGTGGTCAAGTAGGAACCAATGGTTAAGGGGGAGCCAAGTAGGGCTCGGTGGACCAAGCAAGGTTCACAGGGTGTCAAGTAGGACCCCTAGCTGAAGGTCTATCCTTTTAGTATCCGGATACTAGGGCGTCATATTATCTATGTGAGAGTCAGTCGTGTTTTATATGTCTTGACTTACGATGATATTTATATTGATGATATGTGAGGATTTACATTATTGAAATGTATCGAAACCTATGTAGTGAATGATGTTGCTTTGACTTGATGATGATGAATCTAGTGTTTCTGATATAGATTGATATGTTGAATTTATGTGATAGAATGAGATGATGGATGAAGTGAATGAGTGAATTAAGGAAGAATTTGTATTTCATGTATGTATGAACTTGATTGATTAGTATTATGATAGTGATGGTTTTAATCTGAGGATTGACATGATTGTGCATTGAGATTGACTATGCTAAAAAGAGAGGTCAGGTGACATGAATGGTAGGTAAGGTATGGCATGAGAAAAGAATAATAAATGAATAATGCTTTTAATTAGAAAGGTAGCTAGATTGTGCTTTTCATAACGTTTGTTGCTTTATTTCTATATTGATTCTTAATTCCAGTCACTCACCCCTTTTATTGTGGTTTTTAGTGACTGGCAGCAGTTGTTGATGGGCACAATGGAGGCGAGTACTAAATGAGGTCTAGACAAATCCAATGCCAAGGGGAGAGTGATTTTGATAAATATAAATTAATGATTATGATTAAGTTCATTTATACATATGTATGTTATATGATAAGTAGATTGTTTTGAATATGGATACATACATGCGTATGGTTGTTTGATAATTAGATTTATGGTCCTGTTAGGTTTTAGAAATTGGTTGTGGTATGAAGATGATGTTTAATATTTGCATGGGTGATGGATCTATGAGGCTGGAGAAGGATTTGGATTATGAGTGTATGAATTGAAAGCATTTACTAAGCACATGATGTTATAACTTTAAGGGTTATGTTGTTTTATGAATTAGCACGGAGTCATTGTTGTTAAATCTTGGTGATTGATATGAACAAGTGGCATACGTAGATATAGTTGTTGAATGTGATAATGAGTTGATCGGTTGTTGAGGATAGGTGAATTGTCATTGAAAACAAAGTATATTGCATGATAAACGATTTAGCAGAACAGTAAGTAACTAAAAGAGTGATTTTTTCAATCCGGTGGGTTTTGGGACCCCCGGAAGGGACCAATAGGTTCCCTATGACGTTTAGAAACTATGCATATAGGCCTTGTGTGGTTTAGAGCCCATCTGAATGGGTTGGGCATAGGTTTTTGTTACTTTTAGTTTAAGTGCATTTTTCTGCATATCTTGAGCATATGTTGAAATTTTGGCAATCGGGTGGCGCCAACAGTTTCGGAATGGGGAAAACACAGTGTCCATGAAATTTCGTAGCAATCGGAGTTGAAACGGGTAGAATAGATAGGTAGGAAGTTGATTTATAGGTTTAAAGCTATTATATTCGCTCAAGCGAGCCAAATCTCGCTTGAGCGAGTCTTTATATGAGTTTGGGTGTGCATTCTTGGAAAATCTCGCTCAAGCGAGCATAATTCTGCTCAAGCGAGATGAGCCTGCATCAGGTGCGTGCTCACTGTCCAAGTTTTGCTCAAGCGAGATTGGTCTCGCTCAAGCGCGTGCCAGGCGAATCAGTTTTATAGAAATCTCACTCAAGTGAGGAAGGGCTCGCTCGAGCAGGTAATGGCATTGAAGGTTCTGGAGGGATCTCGCTCAAGCGAGCATAGCCCGCTCAAGCGAGATTGGCGGATCTGATGCTCAACGTTTCTCACCTAAGCGAGACGGGTTCGCCCAAGCGAAATGACTTGACCTCGTTTAAGCGAGTGAGGGCCTCGCTCAAGCGAGGGGCCCCTGATTCTTTAAAAAAAATGTTATGCTTTGCCATTTTTGTGTCCAATTAAATTGAGTCTTCATCATATATCTTCCTACAAATGTATTTGCCTTACTTTTGTTAATTAAATAGTATATATCAAATCTCTTGGCATTTAAATTGCATGACTATCAAATCAAACTATGTGTTCTGCTGTTTCTTGTTGATGATCTTATAGTGGATTATCCGAAGGCACTCTTGATCAAATTCTTGCACCTCCTCATATTTTTGTATATGAGTTGGGTTTCTTTTATATGATCCAGGAAGTGATTATTGAAACTATAATTCGCGTCACACTTTACACTTCAATTGTTTGATCAAAATCATGAAAAATTTTCCTCTGTATTATTATTAATCGGTATAGCATTGTATGTTTAATTAAATTTTTAATTACATGGTTAGTGTCTAATAATTAGGCTAGACGTTATACAAACGACCACCGCCACCATCACCATCACCCTCACCTCCGCCACCACCATCATTGTAAAAGATTTATTATTACTATTAATATTATTATATTATTGTTTATGTGTAAAGTAGTTTTGGTCATAATTATAAAAGTTTTATAACAACTTTTTAAAATTTAAAACCATATAAACTAAAACATAAAATTAAAAACCAAAACAAGTTTTAATTTTTTAAAATTGTAAAACTAAAACCTAAAAACTATCTCTAATCTTAAATAATTGATTCAGTTGACATCAATTCTAACCATTCACATAAAAAAAGGGACACAGTTCAACAGAGTACCCCTTAGCCTCTCTAAAATGTCACTTAAAACATTTCACGAGGAAAATTACATTCTTATGTGGGTTAGGATGAGGGAGATAAATCCCTAAGTCTTTGGGACATGGAAACACAAGATTTTTTTAGGATCTTACACTTCTTATTCACCTCCAATATCATAATAATCACCAATGTTAACACCCATGCTATTGTAAGATAAATATCAATCACTATAAATTATCAAGTAGTTGTCCTTTTAAAATTAGATATACACTAGATCGTACCACATAGATATGTTATCTTATAGTTAATATTTATATATATTTTAAAATTTTCATCATCCACAAAATTAAAATCACTAGATAAAGCATAAAATAACTTTAAAATTTATGAAGTTTCATGGATTTAATCTACCTAGCAAGAACTTTATCTTAATCAAATGTGTAGAATAAGTTATTATGGATATTAACTTTGCAAGAATTACTTAGAATTGAGTTGATCTCTTCTATTTCTTAGTTTATAATAACATATAAAGGAAAAAGAGTATTTAAACTACTTAAACTTTATTATTTTTGCAAATAAACACTCAACTTTCATGTTATCCATTCTTAAACTTTAGTTCATTTACATGTAGACACTCTATAAGTTTAATTTTATCTTATAATAAATCTTTAAATTTGACTCATTTTAGTAAATAGACACCCTAAAATTTAATTTCTTCATAATTAATACTTGAACTTTAGTATTTATAAATACTTGAACTTCTAAATCGAGCACACTAGCACCCCAACACCAAGCCTATCATGTACCCAAAAACTGAAGAGATGAGGGTAACAACAGTAAGATAAGTTGACGTCAAAACACGCTACCAGTCAGAGCCCCCCAACTTACAATCCTTAACATCTGTGTTCTTGGCACGTCAACCTAGTCATTATTACACTCTTATGACGTCAAAACACGCTGCCAGTCAGAGCCCCCCAACTTACAATCCTTAGCATCCGTGTCCTTGGCACGTCAACCTTGTTATTATTACACACTCATGATTGTCTTTGATAATCTCAGTGGCTATAAATACGCCCAATATTTATTATATAGGTTCATTTAGTTCCCCACCCAAAAATTCTTCATTTGCTCTGACCTATACCATTATATACATTGACTTTGGCATCGAAGAGGTCTTACGGGACTTACCCCCATTAGGTCTTTGAGCCCTTTTTATAGGTACCCTAGACGACGTCAGTAAGATACCTCACCCATAGTAGATCTACATCTGTAACAATCAAGTTTCTTTTATTAAAACTTAGTTATGTAATTATTTTAAATCTTAGTGTCCTTTCGAGGTGGTTACGAGTTTTTAATTTTTGGTTATTAAAAGTAAGTTTGAGAAAAAAATCTATTTGGAAAAAAGGTATTAAGTTGAATTTTAGAACATTTTCAAAATAGTTTTCAGTTATATTTATAAACAAGGAAAAATGGTCTCTTTATTTTTTATTTTAATTTTATAAACATATGACCCTTTGATCGTCCACCACCCCACTACAACTATTGTTGCCGCTACCACCCTACCACCATTACCATCGACACTATGACACCCCGACCCGAAAATAGGGGTAAATTTTTAACATTTTAAAATAATTAGAAGTGGGAGAAATTCAATATATATATATATATATAACGCCAAGTAATTACCCTGGATCATTAATAACCAATCTCATATATGAAGATATGAGAAAGGTATCAGAGTGCACCTCAGACGACCGAACTTGAGGCCGTCACAAGGGAAAAGCGGAATATGACATTAAATTCAAGAGTGATTAAAATATCTACCAGAAAGAGGATGAAAGGTGCCTCATCGATTTGTTAAGAACAAGAAACATAATTTCATAATAATAATATCATTCATACATTATCAAGGTCATTAATGAAAATTAGCCATACACATCCGGTCTAATTTTCCTACATGACCTCCAAAATCAACCGTTATCAAATTAATTTCAAAATTAAGCATATACGCACTATGTGCTATATAAAATGAGTACATATGCTGGCCAAGGCTCGACCACATTCCCTTCATATTTACCTTTTCCAATACTCGACCTCTAAAAAGAGTAGGGTTTTACTTCATACCTACATCAAGCTTAAAAATGGCAACAGGGAGGTGAGTAACATAATCCAAATGGATCAAAGTCATACATTATAATGATACTTATACATGTGTGCATTATATTCATTTTTCAAGAAAACATCACAAGCTTCACACACATGATACAACATTCCATCTCAGCATATTACATATCCAAATAAGTATATTCACAAGGCAATATCGTATATATAATATATCAGTAACATTCTCAATAATCATCACACTTTCAATGTTAGTACCTCGGCTTATTTTCTCTCTATTTAACAACCATCCATCGCCACCTCGGGCTATTAACTAGGCATATCTCCAGCTATATGAAAATGCTCTTAAAGCTAATGCATATGCACAACTGAATTATTTTTAAATACGGATCTGATTGTGGGAAAACAATAACATATCAAATGTGGGACAAGCATAGGTGTGCTACTATGCCCCTACTGCAGTTGTAAAATATATACACTTATATCCAATTCATGCATGCTCAACAACATATTTTACTGGTACCAAACTGCTCTCGCCCATCTGTAGCACTAGTCACCCCATGATTGTGGATCATCATTATGGCTGTACTTGCCAAAGTGCTACGGGCCTCCCCCAAACACACATCAAGGGAGCCGTGCCACGTCGGACACCGAGGTCAACTGCTCATCACAAAGCTGCCCTCCCACAGGGCCTACCACATAGGTTGCCTCGTCACCAAACTAAGGGCAACTTCGTGATTCCCCGAATCACTAGGGAATAATAACAATATACCTGTGCACTGGGCCTGCCTATTGGAACCCCTAACATTCCATATAAGCAACGAATGATATGACATGGATGCAAATGCCAATCAATGCATTCTCACACTGTGCATCCTAAATGCCACCCAATCAATCATCCATACACGACCACCACTTAGTGGATTTCAATATTCTCAATCTTTACCAATCCTCGTTGGAACTCATACTCATCGATAGTTAGTGGCAATCACATTTATCAATTCACATATACATATTTGGGGTATTTCAAACCACTGATTTTAGTTCAAAACATGGTCTCAAACCATCATAACATATTTCATCAACATATTCAACATAATATTGGATCTGGTCTCACTACCCGTCCCAAAGTACGGATATCACTTCATCCGTTCTGTATGCAATACAGACTCAGCAAGTATAACATTGAACATCAAGATCGGTCTCCTCTCATTAGGATACCGGATAATCATACCGGATACATACAACACCATTCTAAAGCCTGAGTCATCTATTAACTCTTGTGGCTGGTCCCACATCGGATTGCTGACTCTGGCTCAGACCAGTTTAACATCTTATTCATAATTCCAAATGCATACCACATAACATCAATCATTCTAAATGCATTCAATTCATGAAATCATGACATCGTCCACACAAGCATTCAACAAGCACAATCACATACACGTATTTTCATATCATCAATGGATGAAATCATGCATTTAGAATAGTTACCTCATCCTACCTCAAGAGAAGTAGTAATCACTGCAGTTAGATGGTTCTACCTCGTAACTGGGGTTGTTTCCCACATCACAATGTATCACACAATTATTTTCTATTCAACCACCTCGGTTTAACGCTCATATTCATTTAGTTGATGTCTCCCAACATCTTAACTCTCAAGCCCCATTTATTTCACTTATTCCACAATAACCACCACGGTTTAAGTGTCTGCATTTATTATTACGCACATTTAATGCCAAACCCATTACCGGGTTCCCACATTAATGGTTCCCAACAACCATTAAGCTTCATTAATGGTCATTCACCATTAATAACATCATTTCACCTCACCAATAAAAATTATTTAACATAATAAATGCTTCTCCACTCATATTTTGCATTTCCCCTAAATCATAGGGTTAGGGTTTCTCTAAAACCCAACAACACTCATTAAAGCACATTTCCAACATCAAAACCCAAAAACCCATAGTTTATAATCTTGAGAAATAGCAAGAGCTTACCTCAAGAGAAGGAAAGAGAGAGTTTTCCAAGAGAGGGAAAACTACACACGTAAATGAGGAGAAAGGAGGGTGAGACTCCAAGCTCTAAACTCTTCCAAGCTCCAACGAAAATGAAAGAAGAAAGATGGCACACCACTTTGCTTATGGTTTTAGGAGAGAAGAAGAAGAAGAAATGAAGGAGAAGAGTAGAGAAGAAGTAGAAGCAAAGTACATGTTATGAGAAAGCCAAGAAACTAATAGAAATAAGAAGGGAAAAATGGGCCATTTAGCTTTATTTTTTAATTCCCCATTAAAGATTCATCATTTTATAAAAAATAGGATCTTAGTTTGGGCTCAATACCTTATCCAAAAATTATTCCGAACACATATTCAGATTCCCAATAATATCTTTAACAGTCCTGACCAATATTATCCCAATCAGAGATACTTGGTTCGACACCCATATTTCAACCGGCTCATTTTTAGCTTATCCGGTTCCAATAAATTATAAACAGTTCCCAAAAATGTTAATTTATTTATTCCCAATATTTTGGAACATTAAATAACCCAAATATAATTATTTAATATTTATCTCCCTACTAAATCTTTTATTTTAAAATTTAGGGTTTTACAATCCACCCCACCTAAAAAGAAATTTCATCCTCAAAGTTTAACATACCGGATTCGAACACATCGGGGTACCGTGCTCTTACATCGTCCTCACGTTCCCATGTGAACGTCTTTGTATTTCCATGCTTCCATGCAACTTTCACCAAGGGTACCAATTTGTTCCGTAGCTTCTTCACGGAGTATGCAATAATACGAACAGAAACAGCAGGAATAGATAAATCGTTTCATACATCAACATCGTCCATAGGAATTACATGTAGAGGGTCATGGACATATTTCCTCAACTGTGAGACATGGAATACATTATGTAGATTAGCGAGGTGTGGAGGAAGTGCAATCCGATATGCCACATCACCAATCCGTTCCAAAACCTCATAGGGTCCAATGAACCTAGGGCTTAACTTTCCACTTTTCAACACCCTACCAATGCCCTTATCTCTTGATACTCTTAAAAATACATGATCACCAACTTGAAACTCAAGTGGCTTCTACCTTTTATCATAATAACTCTTCTAACGATCTTAGGCAATTTTCATCTTTTCTTGTATCATCTTGATTTGTTCATTTGTATCCGCAATCAACTCCGGCCCCAAAGTCAAACTCTTACCAGTTTCAAGCCAACACAACAGAGTTCTACATTTCCAACCATACAATGCTTCATAGGGAGCCATACCAATAGAGTTGTGGTAGCTATTGTTGTATGTAAATTCAATTAGTGGTAGGAATCTTTCCAACAACCACCATGCTCCAACACAGAAGCCCGTAACAAATCTTCAAGGCTTTGAATTCTCCGCTCGGATTGTCCATCCGTTTATGGATGATACGCCGAACTAAGCTTCAACTTGGAACCCATTACCTCGTGCAAGCTTCCCCAAAATTGGGAAGTGAATCGCGGGTCGCGATCCGACACAATGCTCAAAGGTACACTATGTAGTCTAACGATCTCCTTTATGTACATCCGGGCTAATTTCTCCAATGAACTCTTCATATTTATGGGCAAGAAGTGAGCACACTTCATCAACCGATCTACAATCACCCATATAGCATTATTTCCAGTACGTGTTCTGGGTAATCCATAAACAAAGTCTATAGCAATGTCGTCCTACTTCTACACCAGAATATCAAGGGGTCTTAGATAACTAGATGGTTTCTGATGCTCAAACTTAACCTTTTGACAAATAATGCAAGAGGTTACACAACTAGCCATATCCCACTTCATACCGGGCCACCAGAAATTCTTTTTCAAATCTTGATACATTTTTATGGCACTAGGATGTATGCTCAACACACTCTTGTGAGCTTTTTCGAGTACCAACCTTCTTAGATCACCACCAGATGGGACATAAATCTGACATTTTACACGCTAAATACCATCACGGCCTTTCATCAAAAATGAATTTTTCCTATTAGCTTGAGCTTCCTTTATCTCAATCAAGTACTTATCCTTTGGTTGTTATAATTTCACAGTTTCAAGGAATACATTTGCTACTGTCAACACCTCAAGAGACATCTTTTTCGGGGTATATATTTCTATACCCACGTTCAAATTCTGAAATTGCTTAATGAGTTCCATCTCTTTCACCATCATAGCGAAAATATGTAACGACTTCTGACTTAAGGCATCGACAACCACATTTGCCTTTCCGGGATAATACCTCAATTCGAACTCGTAGTCTTTCAAAAACTCCATCCATCTCCGTTGATGCATATTAAGATCCTTCTGATCAAATAGATATTTGAGACTCTTATGATCACTAAAGACCATAAATTTTGAGCCATACAAATAGTGTCGTCATAACTTCAAGGCAAACACCACCGCCGCCAATTCAAGATCATGTGTGGGGTAGTTAACCTCATGCGGTCGCAACTGTCTTGATGCATAGGCTATCACATGTTCTTTTTGCATCAACACGCAACCAAGACCAAGCTTAGAAGCGTCATAGTACACCATGAAATTATCCAATAAGTCCGACAAAGCCAACATTGGAGCAGAAGTGAGTCTAACTTTCAACTCTTGGAAACTCCTTTCACAATCAAGGCTCCACACAAATGGTTGATTCTTACGGGTTACCTTCATCAAAGGCAAGGTTAATCGGGAAAATCCTTCAATGAATCTTCGATAGTAACCGGCAAGACCAAGAAAACTTCTCACATCTGTCACAGACGTCGGTCTTTCCCAAGCCAGCACGGCTTCAATCTTAGATGGATTAACTGCCACCCCATCCTTGGAGATAACATATCCAAGAAACTGGACCTCAAGCAACCAAAATTCATACTTAGAGAGTTTTGCATACAACTCTTTCTCTCGAAGGATATTCAAAACAAGGCGAAGATGCTCTTCATGTTCTTCATGGCTCTTGGAATAAATAAGAATGTCATTCATAAACACCACCATGAATCGGTCAAGATACCCATGAAAGATGCGATTCATGTAATCCATGAATATCGCTGGAGCATTTGTCAGTCCGAATGGCATCACTACATACTCATAGTGCCCATATCGAGTTCGAAAAGCAATTTTAGGAATATCTTCGATCTACACCCGAATTTGGTGATATCCGGAACGTAAATCGATTTTTAAGAATACAACAGGATCCCTCAATTAATCTAAAAGATCGTCAATACGAGGTAGGGGATATCGATTCTTAATGGTCAACTTGTTAAGTTGTCCATAGTCCACACATAACCTCATATTTCCACTCTTCTTTTTTACCAATAAAACAGGCGCACCCCAAGGAGACACACTTGGGCGAATAAACTCTCGTTCTAACAATTCTTCAACTTGCCTTTTCAACTCGGTTAATTCTATAGGAGACATCCGATATGGCGCTCGAGAAACAGGTTCCGCTCCCGGAACAAGATCAATAAAAAACTCTACCTCGCGTGAAGGAGGTAAACCAGGTACCTCATAAGGGAATACATCTGGAAATTTGGATACAATGGGAATATTTAAGGGATCGGGACCATTTGTCCCATCGGCAAGAGATAATAGTATGCAAAGTTGAGCTATACCTTGCACATCGAATTTCCCCACATCTGAAGAAGGGAAAATAACAGTCCGTTGTTGACAGTTAATCAAGACTTTATTGGCGGAGAGCCAATCCATACCAAGAATGATCTCCAAGCCCTTTATAGGTATACAAATGAAAGAAGTAACAAACTTCCTTACTTCTAGGAGTATATCGACGTTATCACATCGGTTAACCAATCTGAGATAAGCACCGGTTGGGGTAGTAACCACAAGGGTATTTTTCATTAGGCACACCGACAATCTCAACCACCGTACACAATCCTCAGATATAAAAGAATGGGTCGCACACGAATCATAAATGACATGCACAAAATTTCTGAGTATTTTACACTTACTTTCAACTAGGTTATCGGCTTGAGTTGCTTCTTCACCGGTCACAGCAAATACTCTTCCAGCAATTTGTTGATTAGCACCACGATTATGACCATTCCGGCCACCATTGCCATTACCTCGGCTGTTCCCATTTCCACGACCGTTGCCACCATTTCCGTTGCCATTACCATTTCGACCACCATTTCGGCCGCCATTACCGGCTCCATCACCACGGCCTCTAAAAGTACCACAGCCACCCTCGTTTGCATCATTACGCGCCACCACATCCGTGGCATTTAAAAGACAATCAGGACGAATATGTCCCGGCTGGTTGCATCTATAGCACACCACTGTTTCCTCATCACCACAGTCATGGGACAAATGGTTTTCGCCACACCGGAAACAACGAAGACCTTGGCCACCACCTCGTCCACCTCTAAAAGAAGAGGACCCACGTATAAATTGTCTATTACCCTTAAAGTTGCCCTTCTTCTTAAAGTTAGGGGATTGACCCTTCAATCTTTAATCATGCCCAGCATAATTCTTGGGCACTGTAAGATCCCAAATTTTATAAAAATGATTAAATAGGATGAATAAATATTAAATAATTATGAATGGGTTAATAAATGTCCCAAAAATAATAAAATGATTAAATTAAGATTTATAAGAATTATTTATGATTTATTGGGACTTTAAGAGTTAAAACAATACCCAATTAGAATATGGGTGTCGGACCAAGTATCTCCGATTGATATACCGTTGGTCAGGGCTATTAAGAATATTATTGGGAGTCCGAATATATATTCGGAATACTTTTTAGATAATGTATTGAGCCCGGACTGAGAGCCTGTTTATTATAAAACGGTGAAATTTTAATGTGAAGCCAAATATTAAAACATGAACTCTCCTTTCCTCCCTTCACTTTCACGTTGGTTTCTACTCTCTTTGGGCAAACACTCTCTTCTTGTACCTTCCTCATTCATCTTCTTCTTCTTCCTTTTATGGAAACCCTAAGGTGGGGTGGTTTTAAATGCAAGTTTTATGAGCCTTTAATGAGGTAAACAAAATTAATACTTGGATGGGTGGAAATTTGATGTGCATTTATGATGGTGATGGGTTCTAGTGAAACCCTAACTTTAATAAACTGGGGAAAGTGTAAAATGCGAATAGGATGTATGTTTAATGGTGTTAACGATAAGAAATGGCCATTGATGATGATTGGTGAATATTAATGATGGTTGTTGGGTTCTCATGAAACCCTAGCCCTAAGAATTTGGGGAAAATAAATATATTGTAATTTAGGAGGTTAGTTGAATGTGGATAGGTGATATTTAAGGTTGAAGGTTACTTAAATGGTAGAGGACCATTTATGGTGACATCTATAGATAAGTGTTGTTATGAATGTGGAATGTGGGGGATTGGTATGATGAGATTATGACTTGATGAGGTTCTAGATCATTTGTGGTGTGCCATTTAAATTTGATTAATTAATTATGGTTATTGAAGGATAACTTGTCTATGCCCATAATATATAATGTGAAACATGAATGTTAACCACCAAGAATGAGATATGTGGGAGCGATGGTAAGGGTTTGACGATGAGCTATGAGAGGTGCCCTTGGGTGACACAAACCCGTTATGAGAATGATCGAACGGTGAGGTGGTTGTTATAAACCGAAGTGTCAAAATAATATCGGTATCGTGCGACAATAAATAATGTAATGATTATTCCTTGTGCAAGAGGACATATGTTATTATTAAATTGTGAAATCTCCTTGCATTTTATAATAAGTGCAATATTACATGAGTGGCTCAGAATTGAAGTGATGAGTTGTGGTATCGCCACAGTAGTTACTAAACAATGTTGATAAATGAGACAATGTTGTAATGCCACCATGGTTGAATGTAAGTATTGACTTGCCATATGATATGAAATATACGTATATATAATGTTGAGATGTAATGTCAAGGACATGGTTGTGTTGGGTATAAGTGTAATTACCATGTATGTGGGGTGATGAATATGCCTCGAATGATTCTAAGTGTGGATTAATATTATGATGTCTGCTATGCCTTTTGATCTCCATGTGTGGATTGATATGAAATGATGTTGTGGCCATTGAAATGCTAATTATATGAATGTTGTGCCTTGAGGGGCCTTATGATTTCTTATATGCCAATGATAATAAGATTAAATATACGATATATCCCTAATTGAGATGGTGAGATATCCTTGCAAGGTTGTTGGGCACATGCATTATTGCATTGTTGCATTCATGGCATAGCATGGCATTGATAAAGTTTGTTACCATTGAAATGAATCACCTTGCGGGGTGCCACGAAGGGTAAATCCCGGAGTGAAGATGATGTTATCATATAATTGAATATATCACCTTGCGGGGTGCCACGAAGGGTGTATCCCTGAGTGATGATGGTATTGTGATAATTATTGTAAAATGAATCACCTTGCGGGGTGCCACGAAGGGTATATCCCGGAGTGAAGACGATGTTATCGTGTTTATGAATATATCACCTTGCGGGGTGCCACGAAGGGTATATCCCGGAGTGATGATGATGTTATGATGTTAATGAATATATCACCTTACGGGTTGCCACGAAGGGTATATCCCGGAGTGATGATGATGTTATGATGTTAATGAATATATCACCTTGTGGGGTGCCACGAAGGGTATATCCTGGAGTGATGATGATGTTATGATGTTAATGAATATATCACCTTGCGGGGTGCCACGAAGGGTATATCCCGGAGTGATGATGTTAATTTAAGTGATTGAGATCACTATTGGATTAAAAATCGGATTCGTGCATATGCATTCTAAACACTAGCAGGTGCATTAGCCATAAGAGCATGGCATTTAAGATGGGATGACCACGAGAGATGAGAAACCCCTTGCGAGGAGGAAGTGAATAAAGATTTAATAAAATGAGAATGATGATGGTGAATGCCTTGATGATAAGTGGCAATGTGATTGTGTATATGCTTGTGCTTGCTTATGTTGTGAATTGAGATTTATGATGTTTGTATGCCTATTATAATAATGAGATAATGATTGAATGATGATTTAATGGTTTTATAGCAAAGCACATATGATGATTATATGCATATACACATGATCACAATATATATTTATATTCGTCATTTTGAATGTATAACTCACTCTCCCGTGTGGTCTCCTTTTTAGCATTGTGACGCAGCGTCATCATGGGCTGAGATGAGACTTTGAATTAAAGTTTTGGCGAAGGTAAATAGTGGTAATGGAATTGCCTTGGCCAGTATCATTTATGAGTTCTTATGTAATAAATAGGTTGTTTATGATGATATAGATGATTTTGTGAATTTAGTCATGTATAAAATAATCCTTCATATTTAGGAATGGTGAATATAGATGTAGTGTGTAAAAGATGATTTAATGTGTACTAGAAGGATTGAAATTGAATGATGAACGTTGATGATTGTGATAGTTGGGAGAAGATCCCCGGATGTATATGTATATATTTATAATTGTGTCTTAGGCAAAGCATGTGTAAGTTGTGAGTGAATTAGACGAGCTTATTTCAGTAGGTATATGTCGGGTATTTGCATGCTTTGCCGATCCTTTTCTCATATCGTCATATATGAGACTAGGCGTTTGCCCAGTATACATATTCTTCTTCCGCTGTAAACTCTATTATTTTTGTATACCGTTGTGGGCATTTTAGCTATCGATCCAGTTTTAGTTTATTAAATCGTACGCTTCAGTTTTCTGTGATTCAGGTTTTGATGTAATCGTTGAGGGTTTTTAAACGTGAAACATTTACCTGCACTTTTATTAATTATTATCTTGGTTACATCGGGATCTGAGTCTGGAAAACCAGGGTGTTACAGAGGTGGTATCAGAGCGTGGTCTGCTCTGTATAGAATTGACATTGTAGATGATTGGAGCACAATTACTCAATACTGAGACATTTTTGGTGATCCTTGGAGCGTGATGCTCATTTTTGAAATATGGATGCTCTATATAGACCTAAGAGTGGTAACTATCTAGAGGATGATGATATATTGAAGTATTGATTGCCCTATATGGATTTATAAATGACTAGTTATCTAAGAATTGTGAATCAACTATAAGGGCATTACTGCTTATCGAGGATTCTTTGTGAGTGATTTTCCATGTTATGATTGATGTTATGGGAGTATACCCTTTATCATTGAGGTTGTATGATGCACTTGTGGAGCATAGTTGCTCATTAAAAAACTTAATGAAATTATGAGATTGAATACGAGTGAATGAATTTCCTCAATATATGATTGATGTATTTATTGTGTAAGTCCGGCCAAGCTCCTTACCCTATTACCTTTAAAAATGATGAATACATTGTTATTGTGCATTGATGTTGATGTATAGAATACATATTGATTTGATGATGGATCTGTGTTGAATGTTGATCATGGAATGGAAATATTAGAATTGATAAATGTGAGATATAAAATATGAATTGATATGATGATGGATTTATGCCATGTGTTGATCATGGACAGGGAGTATTGAGAAATGAATTGACATGGTGGTAGACCATGGATTTTGAAACCATGAAATATGTAATGAAATTAAATTGTTGGTTAGGTCTCTTACATGCATTGCGCTTGTAGCGTCTAGCCAAGGAATATTTGTTAAATGAAAGGGAACTCACATGCTTGAGTTGATTGAATGAATGACATTGAAGGAATCCCCTGGTGTGGGTATGTTTGAATTCAAATGATCAGTTGTGCCATTTGTATGGGATGAATTTTATATCCTTTGTCACAATAACCCTATATGTTATATGATATAAGTGATTTGTTGTACCTCCGTAGATTGGGAACTTGAATATGTGAAAAGTGATTAGATGTGAAATTGTATACTTGTCAGATTGGGGTGATGACTTGATTTTATGTGTGTGAGCACCGAGGGAATGATTTATTTAATTATGACCCACTAGACGTGGTACTCCAGGTTAACTCGGCAGGATCTTATATGATCAAGCATTGTGGGGAATTGATTTCATTGAACCCCATGGTGGTCTAGACTCTATACTATTCATGAGCCATACTTAATGATAGGTGTTGTGGAGGTGTTCCACAATGGGTACTAAATAACCCTTTGATATTACCAAGTATAATGATTGGCTAAACTTTGTGGTTAGTTGACCTATAGTAAAGCTAATTGGGAAATAAAGTGTTAATGCTAGAACCATCACGAGATGGAGTGCGAATAATGAATGTAACCCCTGATAATTAATGAATAATAATGTTAAATTTGGGGTATGATTGGTATTGGTTATGGTGTACATGATTTTATGGTATGACTATGGGCTAAATTGTTTGCCCTCGATGTTGTGATCATGAAACTAGCTATGGATTATGGTATGACATAGGGATGACAGGTGTGATTGCGGGTTAGTAGGTGGAAAATTTGATCGAGTCATTACTTCTTGATTAATTTGAAAGATGACATAGTGATGATAGAAATCACATAATGAAATAATACGACATGTGATGTATGCCCAATTTATGAACTTTAGTTGTTATCGGTGAGGAGAATCCTTAATATGAGAGCTTGTCATACGATTTGGAGCCCTATTTGACCTCGAAGTTGCATACTTCCTGCGAGTTAGTAACCCGTTTAGGCTTGAATCGATTTATAACCAACGATGTATGGAAGAGACAAAGGATTATTGGACAATTTGACCCTGACTTCGGGATGGATGAGGTCCGATGATGCGGTAATTACCCCGTAATGATTGAAAATCTATGGTTGGTACACTAATATATGGTAATGTTAAATAAGATTGATGATTGGTATAGCATGATGGATGCCAAATTAATTGTATAATGGCGATTAGATATAAATATGTTAGTCGTGGACTGGTGAGGATTGTCACTAAGTCTCTTATGAATTAATGTTAATAGAATAAGAGTGACCGATGTAAGCAATGGGAATACAAAGTACTGGTCCCGATATGGCCTTACATGCCATAGGCATTATGGCAACATGCACTTATGCACCGACTTTATGCGTTTGTGGTAACCACTACGGGATTGGGACGCCTTCCTGTATGTCGGATGCAGCAACACATAGGTCGGGCAGGTGTAGCGATTGTAACTGCTTATGGTAAATGTATTGAGCCTATCTGGTCGTACTAAGTATGAACATGTGAGCTTTGTTGGATAAGTTATGATCGATGACATATAACACGCTTGATGTACAAAGTTCTATGATAAGAATGATAAAATGATGATGAACATGTCTTGATAAACTTTGGAAAGTCCGATGTTATTTTATGGTGTCGTTGAACCTTGTTGATGTGTGGCCTGAGGTATGGCCTTGCGATATGTATACCAATGCCAAATTTCGAGGACGAAATTCTTTTTAGGTGGGGTGGATTGTAACATCCCAAATTTTATAAAAATGATTAAATAGGAGGAATAAATATTAAATAATTATGAATGGGTTAATAAATGTCCCAAAAATAATAAAATGATTAAATTGAGATTTATAAGAATTATTTATGATTTATTGGGACTTTAAGAGTTAAAATAACACCCAATTAGAATATGGGTGTCGGACCAAGTATCTCCGATTGAGATACTGTTGGTCAGGGCTATTAAGAATATTATTGGGAGTCCGAATATATATTTGGAATAATTTTTAGATAATGTATTGAGCCCGAACTGAGAGCCTGTTTATTATAAAACGGTGAAATTTTAATGTGAAGCCAAATATTAAAACATGAACTCTCCTTTCCTCCCTTCACTTTCACGTTGGTTTCTACTCTCTTTGGGCAAACACTCTCTTCTTCTACCTTCCTCATTCATCTTCTTCTTCTTCCTTTTGAAAACCTAAGAAAGAAAATGGTGTATATTCTTCTTCCCCATTTTTGTTGTGCATCAAGCTTGGAGGAGATGACAATAATGGTATGGAGCTCTCCTTCTCCAACTCTATTTTCGTGCTCTCTCTCCCTCCCTTGGAACCTCATGGTTGTCTCTTGGTTGAGGTAAGTTCCTCATCATTTTTCATGAGCTTTGTGCCTTAGGTTTTGGGCTTTGGTGTTTTAGGGAGTATTTATTGTATAAGGGTTGTTGGGAGAGCATTAAACATGGAAACCCTAAGATGGGGTGGTTTTAAATGCAAGTTTTATGAGCCTTTAATGAGGTAAACGAAATTAATACTTGGATGGGTGGAAAATTGATGTGCATTTATGATGGTGATGGGTTCTAGTGAAACCCTAACTTTAATAAATTAGGGAAAGTGTAAAATGCGAATAGGATGTATGTTTAATGGTGTTAATGATAAGAAATGGCCATTGATGATGATTGGTGAATATTGATGATGGTTGTTGGGTTCTCATGAAACCCTAGCCCTAAGAATTTGGGGAAAATGAATATATTGTAATTTGGGAGGTTAGTTGAATGTGGATAGGTGATATTTAAGGTTGAAGGTTACTTGAAATGGTAGAGGACCATTTATGGTGACATCTATAGATAAGTGTTGTTATGAATGTGGAATGTGGGGGATTGGTATGATGAGATTGTGACTTGATAAGGTTCTAGATCATTTGTGGTGTGCCATTTAAATTTGATTAATTAATTATGGTTATTGAAGGATATGAGAGCTAAGTTGAATATGGAGTGATGATGATGATGTTTGAAGGATTGAGGTGATTTGGGATTACATTATGTAATGGATGAGATGATGATGATGTTGGGTTTAGTTAGTCTTTAAGATCTAGAGGATATTGGCTTTGGGAAAGGAATTCCCGAAGCCTAACACAATTGCATAAATTGGTGTTTAGCAAGTTTAGGACTTGATGTTGAGCTTTATGATAAGCTAGCAAATGTTTAGAATTATGATGGTTATTGATTATGTGAATGCACATGTGTATGGTATGTAGATTTTGTTCCAGACTATGTGGCGGAGCTTTCGGAGCATGCATTCGGATTTCGGCTCTTCCCTCGAGGTAGGAGAGGAGTTTACATTCAAATTGCATGAGTAGATTGATAGTGATTGTTGTATGTGTTCTATACTCATGCTTGCCTTGCCATGTATATATATTGAAATAATGAGAATGGCAATTTGTTGATTATGAGGATGGTGTATGAGAATAGGTGATGATTGTTATGGAAATGTATACCTATATGTGCGATGATTATAAGCTTAATTTTAATGAGGTAAATGACTTAGAATGGAAATTGTTGTGTATGAACATTTGAGACAAGTTTTAAATGTCTATTATGAGGTATATGAAGTATGGAATTTGGTCAAATTGGTTTTGAATAGATTTTGGTATGTTGAGTTATGAATTCTCATGTTTACTGCGCATGATCTGATAATCTCGCTCAAGCTTGATGGATTCTCGCCCAAGCGAGAACCTCCTGTACCATTATTATGGCCTCTAGCCTTATCTCACTCAGGCGAGTGAGCTATTCGCTGAAGCGAGACGAGTGTGAAGTGAGCAGAAGAGACGCTGGACGAATCTCGCTCAAGCGGGCGTGGCCGCGCTTGAGCGAGCGAGAGAGGAAATTGATCCTGGATGTTTTTTGCTCAAGCGAGCGTGAGACGCTTGAGCGAGTGTGGGGGTCTGATGCTGGAGCGATTCTCGCTCAAGCGAGTGGCTGGAACTGGTGCGCCTCGCCCAAGCGAGACGTGTATGGAATGAGGGGATGGCCTCTGGCTGAATCTCGCTTAAGCGAGTGGGTGTCTCGCTCAAGCGAACGAGCATGGAAACGTTGCTGGACAATTTTCGCTCGTGCGAAGGGGCTCGCCCTAGCGAGCTATGTTAAGCTCATTCAAGCGAGTGAGGGGTCGCTCAAGCGAGTTGCCCAGAACTGAATGTTGTTTCATTTTCTTGGTTTTGATGGTGTTAGGCCTTTTTCCCTTATGTTGTAAGATGCTTGGGGGGATGTACAGGGATATATAATTATGACCTAACATGGTAGTGTTGGATAATGATTAAGATATTGGGATAATGTGTCTATGCCCATAATATACAATGTGAAACATGAATGGTAACCACCAAGAATGAGATATGTGAGAGCGATGGTAAGGGTTTGACGATGAGCTATGAGAGGTACCCTTGGGTGACACAAACCCGTTGTGAGAATGATCGAACGGTGAGGTGGTTGTTATAAACCGAAGTGTCGAAATAATATCGGTATCGTGCGACAATAAATAATGTAATGATTATTCCTTGTGCAAGAGGACATATGTTATTATTAAATTGTGAAATGTCCTTGCATTTTATAATAAGTGCAATATTACATGAGTGGCTCAGAATTGAAGTTATGAGTTGTGGTATCGCCACACTAGTTACTAAACAACGTTGATAAATGAGATAATGTTGTAATGCCACTATGGTTGAATACAAGTATTGACTTGCCATATGATATGAAATATACCTATATATGATGTTGAGATGTAATGTCAAGGACATGGTTGTGTTGGCATAAGTGTAATTGCCATGTATGTGGGGTGATGAATATGCCTCAAATAATTCTAAGTGTGGATTAATATTATGATGTCTGCTATGCCTTTTGATCTCCATGTGTGGATTGATATGAAATGATGTTGTGGCCATTGAAATGCTAATTAGATGAATGTTGTGCCTTGAGGGGCCTTATGATTTCTTATATGCCAATGATAATAAGATTAAATATACGATATATCCCTAATTGAGACGATGAGATATCCTTGTGAGGTTGTTGGGCACATGCATTATTGCATTGTTGTATTCATGGCATAGCATGGCATTGATAAAGTTTGTTATCATTGAAATGAATCACCTTGCGGGGTGCCACGAAGGGTGAATCCTAGAGTGAAGATGATGTTATCATATTATTGAATATATCACCTTGCGGGGTGCCATGAAGAGTATATCCCGGAGTGGAGATGATGTTATCATATTATTGAATATATCACCTTGCGGGGTGCCACGAAGGGTATATCTTGGAGTGAAGACGATGTTATCATGTTTATGAATATATCACCTTACGGGGTGCCACGAAGGGTATATCCTGGAGTGATGATGCATATGTGTTGGTGTATGCACTATGAGCCTTTATGGTTTTTCATTTGTATCATTTTTCTACTTATCAATTGAATAAATATTTCAGTTTAAAGTTGTTTTAAACATATTTATCCTTGGAGTAATAGGTCATATAAAAATTATTCCTAAAATGTCCCTAGTTAAGTATTTACATGGGGACATGTAAATACACTGAGACTAGTGTGTGAGTGTACTGATGACCTGATCTCACAGATCATAGATATAGATGATATCGAGTCTTCACACGGGTACACATTAAGAGTAATGATGTACTGGACAGACCCACCATGAGAACGTTGCATGGATCGTTACATGATTGTCATAAACGATTCTCAATGTGATAATGGTATATGTAGTCCTTCGACCTGAAGTCACTACGATTCCTACATGAGGAGTTTATTGTTTTAATACAATTAAACGTCTTCTGTAACAAGAGGACTATAAAGGTTGTGATTAGGCAATGAACAAATTATGCAGAGGGATGTGAGTGATGTAGATGGGATTTGTCTCTCCTATGTGACAGGAGTGATATCCATAGGCCACTTGATGGAGTAAGACTAAGAAAACGCATGGCCATGCTAGAAAGAATAAATATTAGATATTTATTCGGATCCAGTCTACTCCGGTATCAAGTAAAATAAATTGGGCCGTACAAGGATGACGCGACCATGCCTTGGGCCCAATTAGGATATCGTGACAAAAGGAATAAACGTATTAAATAATTATCACTTATAGGTTATGTTAATAATATTCGGACATAATGATGCATTGCTAGATGCCGCTCTTATTTTATATTAATAATAAAATAGTTTATTATTAATATGACCGGGTATTTTACCTATAGGGTCACACACATAGAGTAAGCCCATCAGAAAATGTTGTCTTATTTTAGTTGGACTAAAATAAAGCTATTGGGCCTAACTCATTTGGAATGAGTAAGGAGCCCACTTTTAGAGAGAACAAATTAGGTCAAACCTAAGCCTATAAATAGAGCATAAGATGCTCATAGGCCGTTCACTCAAGTGAGACACAAAATTCGCAAAAAGTTGCAAGAGCTACACGCCGTCAACCTAGCAGTTGGCAAGTGTTGCGATTCTGGTGGGAGTGCTCGTGTGGACTCCTAAAGGACGAGGCTACGACTGCTTCGGAGTTCTTTAAGAGGTAACCTAAATAATTTCGAAATTGGTTTTTGTGCTTTGAAACACGGAACCTTGCAAATCCTATGGAATCCCTTTAATTTTTCCGCTGCTCATGCTTAGGGATTTCCTAACAATATGCTCAACAACCTCGCAAGGATATCTCACCCTCTCAATTAGGGATATATTTTAATTTGGCATTTTCACTAATTATACACAATCACTTAACAAGCCCCTCAAGGCACATCATTCATATATTTGGCATTTCAATAGCCACAATATCATTTCATAACAATCCACACGGAGATCAAAAGGCATAGCAATCATCATAATATTAGTACACACTCAGAAACATCTGAGGCATATTCATCACCCCACATATATGGTAATCATTCTTATGTCCAACACAATCATATATATATATATATATATATATATATTTCATATCATATGACAAGTCAATACTTGTATTCAACCACAATGGCTTTACAACATTAGGTAATGATCATCAATATTACCACACATTCATTTAGTGGGTTTCCATCTCATTATTCATGGCCATTGTCTCATATGTTATGTATATACCTATACCTGTTAGTGTGGTATTTACAATATTTCCATCATCATACTCCAAATCACCCTCATAAGATCATGCTTGGATCACTCATAATAGCATTCAACAATTAATCAATGATAGCAATCACCCTTTGTGAAAGGAAGTGATCAACACCATCATTTATCATTAGTCCTTACTAATGTCATATCCAATTATTTGATTCACGACACATACTATATTATTTTACCAATTCTCTAATTGGTAAAATAATTACCTTAGAGTGTATCTTATAACCTCTTCATCACATTCACTTTATCATTCTCTCATATCCCATTCTTAGGGGTGAAAATATCATAAATAATTCTTTCCAAATGTATCAATTAATTTCACTTCCCTACCATGGTATATCATCATTTAATACCCCTTATACATTTCCATAAATATCCCATAATATAAGGGAATGGGGCTCAGCATTTAAATTGAAGAAATAAACAAAATCCCAAGTTTTGGGTATCTCGCTCAAGCGAGATTCACCTTCGCTTGAGCGAGATGGGGGTGGTTCGCTTGGGCGCCCCCAAGATTTTCCTGAGCGGGAAGGTTTTTTGTATCAGACATCAATCTCGCTTGAGCGAGCCTATCTCGCTTGAGCGAGATCCCATTAATATGGTTTCCTATACTCGCTCGCTCGGGCGAGGCTCCCCATGGCCAGCCATTCGCTCGAGCGAAAATACTCTAGTGCCCAATTCCACATATACTCGCTTGAGCGAGACTCCCCGCAACGGGTCACTCACTCGGGTGAAATTATTCCAGTAACCAATTTTAAGGCTGGCTCGCTTGAGCGAGACCCAACTTGCCTCATCCTTCGCTTAAGCGAATAACTCACAGAACCAATTCCTCTCTCGCTCGCTCAAGCGCGGCCACGCCCGCTTGTGAAACATCCTAATTTTTAGGGGGAAAAATTTTTCTCGAATTCATTAGAAAATAACCTGGATCCATAATAAAAAAAAACACTCCCTTATATGAAGATAAGAGAGCTGGCCCCAAGACCAAGAAGAAAAAGAAAAGGAGGCAAGGGAATTAAAACCATTCACACGGAAGCACCGACAGCACCTGAGCGAACCACCATACAGCGTACACTCGCTCAAGCGAGACACAATCTGCCTGGGCGAGACGCCCAACTCGCTCGGACGAGCACACAATCGCTTGGGCAGTACCACGACAAATGCCTTCCAGCAATACACATTCGCTGGAGCGAGTCCTCCATTCGCTGAAGCGAGAAGCCTCACTCGGCAAAACCACCACTCGGCATCGAGACATCCAAACACTTGGTAAATGACTAAGTCCACTCGGGATCCATTCCTAAGGCCACTCGGTATAAGGGTTCCAACACTCGGGAAACGACCCCATCATACCTACATCCTATAACATAGCCTTTTATGTTTATCCACCAAGGTACACACCTGATTCGCCCGGTAAGGAGGGTTATTTCACTCGGATTCCATAAACTCTCACTCGGAATATTTCCCCCCTCGGAACTTATACATGTTTTCACTCGGAATCCGTTAAGCCTATGCGCTCGAGAATCTTTCCACTGAGTTACTCGCCAGAATGTCTCGAAGGGAACTCCCCTAAGAGTTCGTCTAAGTGTTTTTCTCTCGGAAGGAACTCATACAAATGAATCTCGCTCGACTCTTATACCTACTTTTACTCGGGAATACTCAGACTCATATTCACTCGGGGAGTAGTAACTAACTCACTCGGAACCATTCAGCCATTTCAGCCTCTCAACACCTGGAATAAATTATTATCTTCCCTTTCCCCAGCAACCACTCAGCTCCGCTACTGCCCATAGACACACTAACCTCCTACGCTCGTAAGGTATACTCACACATCCATATTTACCGCTCGGGCGTCACCTACAGTATAGAAGAACACACGATATATATATATAGGGAAACATTTAAATAATTACAAGAGTTTCATCATGTCTTCTGTCACCCGAGGGTGTTCAAGTTCTAACGTAAAAGCTAAAACCAAAATATGAGCCGGCCAAGGCTTAACAGGACCTTACACACAGTATATACATATACACATATATTCAGAAGCACTCGGCTGTTTTGTTCTGCACTCAACTCCTCCTTCAAGCTTCATTCCGAGAGATGTTCATTGAAAATGTAGCCACTGCAGGGGTGAGCTTTTTACATGTAAAATGACAATCAAGGACTCGGTATCAGTGTCAGTACGCACACTTACCTTCATTCAATCATTTTCAGGTTAACTAAGGCCATGCCAGTCAGAGTAACATCTATAACATACATACTACGTCTAGTTCATCTTCACACATACATACACATGCATCCACACACTCGGAAATCATTCATAACACCCAACACATACTATGCGTACTACCCTAGTCAACCTCATATCTACATGCATGCCTGCGGATCCGACTCGAGTGATGACTTCCAGTTACAGTTCCCCCCTTACTGGCCCCTCGTCCTTCAGCTCTTCCTGCGTGGTACCGGCCTCCCATTGGCGTCTCGAGACTCCTCTCTAGCTCCTACGGCTACCACGAGCCCCTTCAGGATCTAGCCAAGGTCTGTAGCTGAAAGTCATCCCCTCGGGCTTTTGACCTTCCACGGGTCACCCCATTCTTACTCATGCAGCTAATGCGTTTACTAGCAAGCATCATCACACAACCGATACCTCCTTCGCAACCATTAAGTAAGAACAGATTCAACACAGCCTTTATATTTGTTTTATCAGTCACACCAATATGTACAACAATTGGACAATCAAATAATAGCATCTGGCAAATCAACTATCGAGTACATATTCATATTCTCATAGTGTTAACAGAGATAAAACCATGCATTTCATTCGTCATTACCCAAGGCCGACAGACTACACTACTACCATCTTGATTACATGCAATTATTGCATAACCACTGTAATACACACAGAATCCAGAATCGTCAATCATGCATAAAATCCATTCGTTATAAACACATACACACACACTCAAAGTAGTACATTCATCCAGTACCGTTCGTGGACCATGCATTTGACATACAAGCACCCCCTACCTACAGAAGGAACTCAAGAAGCTTTTCTGCCCTCGACGTTGGGTCTGACGCCCTTCTTCTATTTCGTTCGGTCTTCCTTCGCTCCGTCGTACTCTGCACTCGGTTCGGGAATGGAGCATTGTTCTTCCTCTGCCTCAACGATCGTCCTTCACCAGTTGGAGGGGCTCTGACCTTCCTCCCGCACCACCGTCGTGATCTCCGGAAGCGAAGGGCAAGAACAGAAAAGAGGATGGAGGCGAAGAAGAAAAAGGGGGAATGAAGTAGTGGGAAAAGGATGAGTATTCACGGTGGTACAGGGCATATATATGCATGCGAAGGAAAGGAAGTAGGATGGGAAAACGTGAGTCACAGCCCACTCACGTAACTCGCCAATCACAAACAGCCATCTTTCACCAACTCAGCTTTAATTAACTTGTCATTATTCCTTAAGCTAATCTGATTATAATTAACAATTAACTTTTTATGTTTGAATCAAATCTTAATGGTTTATTTTTCATTTGGCATTTAGCTTTAAAATTGGGATGTTACAGCTTGAGCGAGATTCGTCCAGTGTCTCTCTGCTCACTTCACACTCGTCTCGCTTGAGCGAGTGGCTCACTCGCCTGAGCGAGATTAGGCCAGAAGCCATAATAATGGTACAGGGGGTTCTCGCTTGGGCGAGAATCCATCTCGCTTGAGCGAGATTATCAGATCATGCTCAGAAAACATGAGAATTCACAACTCAACATACCAAAATCTATTCAAAACCAATTTGACCAAATTCCATACTTCATATACCTCATAATAGACATTTAAAACTTGTCTCAAATGTTCATACACAACAATTTCCATTCTAAGTCATTTACCTCATTAAAATTAAGCTTATCATCATCACACATATAGGTATACATTTCCATAACAATCATTACCTATTCTCATACACCATCCTCATAATCAACAAATTGCCATTCTCATTATTTCAATATATATACATGGCAAGGCAAGCATGAGTGTAGAACACAAAAAACAATCACTATCAATCTACTCATGCAATTTGAATGTAAACTCCTCTCCTACCTCGAGGGAAGAGCCGAAATCTGAATGCATGCTCCGAAAGCTCCGCCATATAGTTCGGAACAAAATCTACATACCATGCACATGTGCATTCACATAATCAATAACCATCATAATTCTAAACATTTGCTAGCTTATCATAAAGCTCAACATCAAGTCCTAAACTTGCTAAACATCAACTTATGCAATTGTGTTAGGCTTCGGGAATTCCTTTCCTAAAGCCAAGATCCTCTAGATCTTAAAGACTAACTAAACCCAACATCATCATCATCTCATCCATTACATAATGTAATCCCAAATCACCTTAATCCTTCAAACATCATCATTATCACTCATTATTCAACTTAGCTCTCATATCCTTCAATAACCATAATTAATTAATCAAATTTAAATGGCACACCATAAATGATCTAGAACCTTATCAAGTCACAATTTTATCATACCAATCCCTCACATTCCACATTCATAACAACACTTATCTATAGATTTCACCATAAATGGTCCTCTACCATTCCAAGTAACCTTCAACCTTAAATACCACCTATCCACACTCAACTAACCTCCCAAATTACAATATATTCATTTTCCCCAAATTCTTAGGGCTAGGGTTTTCATCAAAACCCAACAACTATTACCAATACTCATTAATCACCATCAATAGCCATCTTTCATCATTAATATCATTCTCTATTATCATTAACCCTACATTCTACTCATATTTCACACTTTCCCCAATTTATTAGAGTTAGGGTTTCACTAAAAACTCATCACCATCATAAATGCTCATCAATTTTCCATCCATCCAAGTATTAATTTCGTTTACCCCATTAAAGGCTCTTAAAACTTGCATTTAAAACCACCCCATCTTAGGGTTTCCATGTTTAATGCTCTCCCAACAACCCTTATGCAATAAATACTCCCTAAAACACCAAAACCCAAAACCTAAGGCACAAAGCTCATGAAAAATGATGAGGAACTTACCTCAACCAAGAGACAACCATGAGCTTCCAAGGGAGGGAGAAAGAGCACGAAAATAGAGTTGGAGAAGGAGAGCTCCATACCACCATTGCCATCTCCTCCAAGCTTGATGCACAACAAAAATGGGGAAGAAGAATATACACCATTTTCTTTCTTAGGTTTTCAAAAGGAAGAAGAAGAAGATGAATGAGGAAGGTAGAAGAAGAGAGTGTTTGCCCAAAGAGAGTAGAAACCAACGTGAAAGTGAAGGGAGGAAAAGAGAGTTCATGCTTTAATATTTGGCTTCATATTAATACTTCACCGTTTTATAATAAACAGGCTCTCAGTTCGGGCTCAATACATTATCTAAAAATTATTCCGAATATATATTCGGACTCCCAATAATATTCTTAATAGCCCTGACCAACGGTATCTCAATTAGAGATACTTGGTCCGACACCCATATTCTAATTGGGTATTATTTTAACTCTTAAAGTCCCAATAAATCATAAATAATTCTTATAAATCTCAATTTAATCATTTCATTATTTTTGGGACATTTATTAACCTATTCATAATTATTTAATATTTATTCCTCCTATTTAATCATTTTTATAAAATTTGGGATGTTACATGCCTCATCGACTTTTTAAGCACAAGAAACATAATTTCATAATAATAATATCATTCATACATTATCAAGGTCATTAATGAAAATTAGCCATACACATCCGGTCTAATTTTCTTACATGACCTCCAAAATCAACCGTTACCAAATTAATTTCAAAATTAAGCATATACGCACTATGTGCTATACAAAATGAGTACATATGCCGGCTTAGGCTCGACCACATTCCCTTCATATTTACCTTCTCTAATACGTGACCTCTAAAAAGTGTAGGGTTTTACTTCATACCTACATCAAGCTTAAAAATGGCAACAGGGAGGTGAGTAACATAAGCTAAATAGATCAAAGTCATACATTATGATGATACTTATACATGTGTGCATTATATTCATTTTTCAAGAAAACATCACAAGTTTTACATACATGATACAATATTCCATCTCAGCATATTACATATCCAAATAAGTATATTCACAAGGCAATATCGTATATATAATATATCATTAACATTCTCAATAATCATCACACTTTCAATGTTAGTACGTCGGCTTACTTTCTCTCTATTTAACAACCATCCAGGCTATTAACTAGGCATATCTCCGGCTATATGCAAATGCTCTTAAAGCTAATGCATATGCACAACAGAATTATTTTCAAATGTGGATCCAACTGTGGGAAAACAACAACATATCAAATGTGGGACAAGCATAGGTGTGCTACTATGCCCCTACTGCAGTAGTAAAATGTGTACACATATATCCAATTCATGCATGCTCAATAACATATTTTACTAGTAACAAACCGCTCTCGTCCATTTGTAGCACTAGTCACCCCATGACTGCGGATCATCATTATGGTCGTACTTGCCAAAGTGCTACGGGCCTCCCCCAAACACACATCAAGGGAGCCGTGCCACGTCGTACACCGAGGTCAACTACTCATCACAAAGCTGCCCTCCCACAGGGCCTGCCACATAGGGTGCCTCGTCACCAAACTAAGGGCAGCTTCATGATTCCCTGAATCACTAGGGAATAATAACAGTATACTCGAGCACTGGGCTGCCCTCCCACTGGGCCTGCCTATTGGAACCCCTAACATTCCATATAAGCAGCGAATGATATGCCATGGATGCAAATGCCAATCAAGGCATTCTCACACTGTGCATCCTAAATGCCACTCAATCAATCATCCATACATGACTACCACTTAGTGGATTTCAATATTCTCAATCTTTACCAATCCTCGTTGGAACTCATACTCATCGGTAGTTAGTGGCAATCACATTTATCAATTCACATATACACATTTAGGGTATTTTAAACCACTGATTTTAGTTCAAAACATGGTCTCAAACCATCATAACATATTTTATTAACATATTCAACATAATATCGGATCCGGTCTCAATGCCGGTCCCAAAGTACGGATACCACTTCATCCATTCTATATGCAATACAGACTCAGCAAGTATAACATCGAACATCAAGATCGGTCTCCTCTTATTAGGACATCGGATAATCATACCGGATACATACAGCACCGGTCTAAAGCCTGAGTCCTCTATTGACTCTCGTGGCTGGTCCCACACCAGATTGCTGACTCCGGCTTAGACCAGTTTAACATCATATTCATAATTCCAAACGCATACCACATAACATCAATCATTCTAAATGCATTCAATTCATGAAATCATGACGTCGTCCACACAAGCATTCAACAAGCACAATCACATACACATATTTTCATATCATCAATGGATGAAATCATGCATTTAGAATAGTTACCCCCTCCTACCTCAAGAGAAGTAGTAATCACTGTGGTCAGATGGTTTCGCCTTGTAACTGCGGTTGTTTCCTATATCACAATGTATCCACCTTGGTTTAATGCTCATATTTATTTACTTGATGTCTGCCGACATCTTAACTCTCAAGCCCGATTAATTTCACTCATTCCACTATAACCACCACGGTTTCGACGTCTGTATTTATTATTACACATATTTAATGCCAAACCTATTACCGGGTTCCCACATTAATGGTTCCCAACAACCATTAAGCTTCATTAATTGTCATTCACCATTAATAACATTATTTCACCTCACCAATAAAAATTATTTAACACAATAAATGCTTCTCCACTCACATTTTGTATTTCCCCTAAATCATAGGGTTAGGGTTTCTCTAAAACCCAACAACACTCATTAAATCACATTCCTAACATCAAAACCCAAAAACCCATAGTTCATACTCTTGAGAAATAGCAAGAGCTTACCTCAAGATAAGGAAAGAGAAAGTTTTCCAAGAGAGGTAAAACGACACACATAAATAAGGAGAAAGGAGGGTGAGACTCCAAGCTCCAAACTCTTCCAAGCTCCAACAAAAATGGAAGAGGAAAGATGGCACACCACTTTGCTTAGGGTTTTAGGAGAGAAGAAGAAGAAGAAATGAAGGAGAAGAGTATAGAAGAAGTAGAAGCAAAGTACATGTTATGAGAAACCCAAGAAACTGACAGAAATAAGAAGGGTAAAATGGGCCATTTAGCTTTATTTTTTAATTCCCTATTAAAGATTCATCATTTTATGATAAACAGGATCTTAGTTTGGGCTCAATATCTTATCCAAAAATTATTCTGAACAAATGGATTCCCAATAATATCCTTAACAGCCCTGACCAATATCATCCCAATCGGAGATACTTGGTCTGACACCTATATTTTAATCGGTCTTATTTTTAGCTTATCCAGTTCTAATAAATTATAAATAGTTCCCAAAAATCTTATTTTATTTATTCCCAATATTTTAGAACATTAAATAACCTAAATATAATTATTTAATATTTATCTCCCTACTAAATCTTTTATTTTAAAATTTAGGGTGTTACAAACACCACCACCATCAATATTGGCCCCATCACTACACCACATCCACCACCATTATTGTCATCACCTCCTAGTCACCTCTACCACCATCACTATTGTCATCATTGTCTCCTCCTTTGCCTCTATTTTTACCGCTCTGTCATTATTGTTGCCATTACCACTGTCACTGCCATGACCAATACCCCACTATCACCGATGTCATCATCGTTATCGCCATCATTGTTATTACCCCCTCCCCTCACTACCACCATCATAACCATTACCGTTATTGTAGGAGATTTATTATTATTATTATTATTATTATTATTATTATTATGTTATATTTGTTGTTTACGTATAAAGTAGTTTTGATTACAATTATTAAAGTTTTACAATAACCTTTTAAAATTCAAAATCCTAAAAACTAAAACATGAAACTAAAAACCAAAAACAAGTCTTGGTTTTTTAAAATTTTAAACAAAAACTATAAACGACCTTGGATGGGCCTTAGTTATTCATTGTTTTTTCATTTTTGAATCACCATTTTAAAGAATAAAATATAATAAAATGTAAAAAAGATGAAAATTAAATAAAGTCTAAACAATGAATTATAACAAAAATTTAAACAAATGACTAAATTTTTAGCTAAATAAATATATAGTTGAGAATTTTCACTATTAATAATTTAACCCACGTTAATTAAGTTATTCATAGTTGGTATTTAAGAATTGATTATGAAGAAATTAAAATTAGGGTGTCTATTTGAAAAGGAATAAGTTTAAGGATCAATTGGAATAAATTGAAGTTTAGGGTATCTACTTGTAAAGAAAATAAAAGTTATGGATTAATTATGACAAAATAAAATTAAGGGTATCATTTTATAAAAGTAGTGATGTTTAAGTGATTTAAGTCCTTTCCACCAAATATAGAAATCAAAATTATATATGAAAATGAATATAACATGTGAAGGAAAAAAGAGACTTATAGTTTTCTTTTTTTTATCTTAACCTAATGTTTGACTAACACTAACCAATTAAACTTGACTTATTTGTATTTATATTTTAGCTAATTAAATTAAGAAATAAAA
The DNA here is from genome assembly GCA_037962975.1 of Clitoria ternatea. Lineage (NCBI taxonomy): Eukaryota > Viridiplantae > Streptophyta > Magnoliopsida > Fabales > Fabaceae > Clitoria > Clitoria ternatea. The sequence goes on from CM075669.1 coordinate 190,058,660, forward strand.
TTGAAGACTATAAAGGATTTTGATAATGACAAGGCCAAATGCTAGAGATCAAGAATGAAGATCCAAGACCAAGGCATATTCAAAGCAAGACTCTATAAAAGAAAAATATGACCATTAAAATAAAAATGTTTTAAAATATCATACATTTTGATGGAATGTAATCGATTACCTAATTAGTGTAATCGATTACAATGAAATGAATTTTAAAATTGCATGATTTCAAAAGAGAGTAATCGATTACCTCAACAATGTAATCGATTACCATGAGTTTAAATTTAAAAATCAAAAGGGATGGTTCAGAAATGTTTTAAACCTCTTGAAGTAATCGATTACCCTCATTACATAATAGATTACAATATGAACGTTATGTTTTAAAAACGTTTTTAAAAGCAAGTAATCGATTACCTTATTTAAGTAATCGATTACACATGATCAGAAAACATGAAACCTTGCATCCTTTCATGAAAAACCTTGGTGAAACATTATAACTTTTCACAAATTAATATTTTATCCAAGAGGTACCTTTTCAATTATTTTAATCAATAATTTCACACCTCTTGAAGGCATTTCTACTCCTATAAATAGGGATGCCCATCATTTATAAAAATACACCAAAATTCTTCCAATCCTTTCTTAAGACCAATAATGGCCATATTCTCTTAGTAGAGTTATTACTCACTTTTGTTCTTCAATTTGTTTATATGCTCTAAGAAAGAGAGTGTCCTTTTGTTAACTTTGTTCAAAGAGTGAGATACTTAGTTGATTGGGAAGGTTTCCCAAGGGCTGTATACAAGAGTAGTGAAACTCTTGTTGTGATTAGAAACTTCACACAAGGGTAGGGGTGTGCCAAGGTGTGGAAGATTCTGTGTATTGTTTTTAAGAATAGTGAAATCCTTAAGAGGTTCTTGAGAAGACTGGACATAGACAGTGGTTGGCCAAACCAGTATAAAACACTATTTGTAATCTCTTAACCCTACTTTTTGTCTTATATTTATTTAATCTGGTATGCATTATTAATTCTGTTTTGCATCTTATCATCTTAAGCATTGAAATTTAAATAAAGTGCATCTAGATAATTTAAATTAGGAGAACTTAATTCACCCCCCTCTTGAGTTGAAAGAGGCCACTTGATTAACAAGTGGTATCAAAGCAGGCTTCTTGTATAAAGTTTAGAAACTTCAAGAAGAAAGAGATGGCCTCTCCTAACCCTTTTTTTCCTGAGGGAAACTCCATCCATAGACCACCTGTATTTAATGAAGTTGGGTACCAATATTGGAAAACCCGTATGCAAATTTTCATAGAATCTATTGATATAGACATTTGGGATTCCATAGAGAATGGCCTATTCACACCAACTAAAATAGTTGGAGAAGTAATCATGATTAAACCCAGAAGTGAATGGACTGAAGAGGATAAAAGAAAAGTCCAATACAACCTCAAGGCCAAAAATATAATAACCTCAGCTTTAGGAATAGATGAGTACTTTAGAATATCCACTTGCAAAACAGCAAAGGAAATGTGGGATACTCTAGAAATAACTCACGAAGGAACAAGTAAAGTGAAGAGATCAAGAATAAATACCCTAACTAAGGAGTATGAATTGTTTAGAATGAACAACAACGAAAACATACAAGACATGCAAAAGAGATTCACTCATATAATCAATCATCTTGCATGCTTAGGAAAAACTTTCTCAAATGATGATTTAATTGACAAAGTCTTAAGATGTTTGAACAGGGAATGGCAACCAAAGGTGACTGCTATATCTGAATCAAGAGACCTGGCTACAATGTCACTTGCTACTCTATTTGGAAAATTGCAAGAACATGAACTTGAACTTACTAGATTGAACCAACATGAGGAAAGAGATAAAAGGAAGAGAGGTATTGCTCTCAAAACATCCATACAAACATCAAATGAAAGTGACGAAGAAAGTCTGGAGGAAGCCAAAAGCATAGATGACACTGAAGAATTTGGAATGCTTGTTCAAAGATTTAACAAATTCTTGAAGAAAAAGGAAGGACAAAGGAAGTCAAATTTCAGGAAATCATTCAAGAAGAATGATGATTCTAACCAAGGTCCAAAATGTTTTGAATGTGAAAAATATGGACATATGAAAATTAAGTGTTCGACCCTAAATAAAAAGTCTGACAAGCAAGAGAAAAAGTATCCCAAAAATAAAAGAAGAGCCTATATTGCCTGGGATGAAAATGATCTAAGCTCGTCTGAGGAATCAGATCATGAAGAAGCAAATCTCTGCCTAATGGCAAATACTGAGGAGGTAATTAATTCAAACCCTACTTTTGATGAATTACAAGATGCATTTGAGGATATTCATAATGAATACCAAAAATTAGCTAAGAAATTTTTAAATATGAAAAACTCTAACCTAATCTTAGAAGAAAGCTTATCAAAACTCAATCAAGAACTGAGACAAATTAAAATAGAAAAAGAAAACTTAGAAATTAAGTTTAAGACCGAAACTACCATTAGACATACATGCTCAACATGTCAAAAGCATACTCAAGAGATTAATGACTTAAAAAATGCATTAGGTAAATTCACTATGGGAAGAGACAACCTGGATATACTCCTTGGAATACAAGGATGTCATTTTAATAAAGCAGGACTAGGATTTGATCCTTCCAAAAAGAAAAAGTTATATAAAAACTTCTTTATTTCATAAAAGACCTCAACTAGCCCATTTGTTAAATGCTATCATTATGGGAAAAAGGGTCATACAGCATCAACATGTAACATAAGAAAAAATGGAATTCAAAATTCAAACATAATTTAGATTAGGAAGCAAACATTATCAAACTCTAACCTTCAAGGACCCAAGAAGGTATGGGTACCTATGATAAAAACCTAATCTTTGTTGCAGGTATGCTTGATCAGTAAACAGTCAAGCTGGTATCTTGACAGTGGCTCCTCTAGGCACATGATGGGAGACATATCAAAATTCTCCTTACTAGTTATGAAGGAAGAAGGATATGTCACCTATGGTGATAACAACAAAGGCAAAATCCTTAAAGTTGGAAAAGTTGGAAAGAATCCTGCAACCTCCATTGATAACGTGTTGTATGTCGAGGGACTAAAACACAATCTGCTAAGCATAAGTCAGCTATGCGACAAAGGTAACAATGTCATATTCAACTCTAACACATGCTTAATAAAAGGAAAAGATAATGACACTATAAAATTCATTGGAAAAAGAATTAACAATATTTACATGATAAGTTTAGATAATCTATCATCTAGTCAAGCCTGATGTTTAATAAGTCATGAGGAAGATCCATGGCTTTGGCATAGAAGGATAGCACTCATACACATGGATCACTTAAATAAAATAATTAAAAAAGATCTAGTCATAGGTGTCCCAAAATTAAAATTTGTAAAAGATAAAATGTGTGATGCTTGTCAAAAGGGGAAACAAGTAAAAATACCTTTTAAATCAAAAAATGTTGTTTCTATAACTAAGCCTCCATAATTACTGCATATGGATTTATTTGGACCATCAAGAACTAAAAGCTTTGGTGGAAACTATTATGCACCAGTAATTGTTGATGACTATTCAAGATTTACCTGGACCCTTTTTCTGAAAAATAAAAATGAAGCCTATTCATCTTTTAAAAGATTAACTAAGATAATCCAAAATGAAAAAGATCTTAAAATCATTAGCATTAGGAGTAATCATAGAGGAGAATTTGAAAATAAATCTTTTGAAAAGTTTTGTGATAAATATGGCATCAAACATAACTTTTCTGCTCCTAGAACCCCTCAACAAAATGGTGTTGTTGAAAGAAAGAATAGATCACTAGAAGAATTAGTAAGAACCATGCTCAATGAAACTAACCTTCCTAAATATTTTTGGGCAGATGCTGTTAGTACAACATGCTATATAATGAAGAGGGTGCTAATTAGACCTATCCTAAAGAAAACATCTTATGAATTATATAATGGAAGAAAACCTAATATATCTTATCTGTATGTGTTTGGATGTAAATGCTTTGTGCTAAATAATGGAAAGGATAATCTAGGAAAATTTGATGCTAAAGCAGATGAGGAAATTTTCCTTAGATATTCTTTGTCAAGTAAAGCATTTAGGATATATAACAAAAGGAATCTAGCTATTGAAGAATCTGTTCATGTGTCCTTCGATGAAACTAACCCCATTAGCTTGGAAAAAATTATAGATGATGTTGCAGATTCTCTTGAAAATGTACAATTAGACGAAAAGCTGGAGAATCATCAAAACAACCAAGAAGAAAGCACAATACCATGTGATGATCTGCCTAAAACATGGAAGATCAATAAAAATCATCCAATCGACAACATCATTGATGATATTTCGAAAGGGGTAACAACTCGAAAATCTCTTAGAAATGCATGCAACTCTATGGCATTTGTATCACAAATTGAACCTAGAAATATTAAGGAAGCAACAGATAATGAAAATTGGATAATAGCCATGCAAGAAGAACTAAACCAATTTGAATGAAATCAAGTATGGGAATTAGCACCAAAACCTAGTAACCATCAAATCATAGGAACTAAATGGGTATTTAAAAATAAGATAGATGAACATGGAATAATCATAAGAAATAAGGCAAGGCTAGTTGCAAAGGGTTACAATCAGGAAGAAGGCATAGACTATGAAGAAACCTATACTCCTGTAGCTAGATTAGAAGCCATAAGAATGCTCTTAGCCTTTGCAACATACATAGATTTCAAATTATATCAAATGGATGTTAAGAGTACATTCTTAAATCGATACATAAATGAAGAAGTATATGTTTGTCAACCACCAGGATTTGAAAATGATAAATTTCCTGATCATGTGTTTAAATTAAAGAAAGCATTATATGGTCTTAAACAAGCACCTCGAGCATGGTATGATAGACTTAGTAAATTTCTACTAGAAAATAATTTCAGCACAGGAAAGGTAGACACAATACTATTCATCAAAAGAAACAATGATGATATTCTTTTAGTTCAAATATATGTTGATGATATTGTCTTTGGATCAACTAATGAAAATCTATGCAAGGAATTTTCCCAAGTAATGCATAATGAATTTGAAATACCAATGATGGGAGAACTAAACTTTTTCCTTGGGCTGCAAATAAAGCAATCAAAAGAAGGCATATTCATCAATCAATCAAAATACTACAAGGAATTACTAGCAAAGTTTGGGATGAATAGTGCAAAAGATATTTAAACACTAATGAGCATAGCTTGCTATCTTGATAAGGACAAAACTGGGAAATCCATTAATGCTAAAATGTATCGAGGTATGATCGGGTCACTACTATATTTATCTGCAAGTAGACCCGATATTATGTTTAGTGTTTGTCTTTATGCTAGATTTCAAGTTAATCCAAAAGAGTCTCATCTAAAAGCAGTAAAAAGAATCATGAGATACTTAATAGGAACAGGAAATCTAGGCCTATGGTACCCTAAAGGAACATGTTGCAACCTAGTAGGATATTCTGATTCTAACTTTGCAGGATGTAGAACAGATAGAAAAAGTACCAATGGTACTTGCCATCTAATAGGGTCAGCCTTAGTATCCTGGCATAGTAAAAAGCAAAATAGTGTCACCTTATCCACTACAGAACCAGAATATGTCGCTGCTGGTAGGTGTTGCGCTTAAATACTATGGATGAAACAACAACTACTAGATTATGGAATTCACTTAGATCATATCCCTATAAAGTATGACAATACTAGTGCAATAAACCTTTCAAAGAATCCAGTACAACACTCTAGGACTAAGCATATAGAAATCAGACATCAGTTCCTTAGAGATCATGTTCAAAAAGGTGATTGCATATTAGAATTTATTGAGACCCATAAGCAACTCACAGATATTTTTACAAAGTCTTTGCCTAAAGAACAATTTTTCCAACTTAAAAATGAATTAGGCATCATCAATTTTCCTTAAAACATGTAAAAAATATGCAAAAACGGGTCACTATAATCAATTACATTAAACACATAATCGATTACCAGCTCTTTTGATCTAGTCAGCAACTAAGGCATCCACGTGGATCATTTACTTATGTTAAAGTAATCGATTACGCTTCAGAGTAATCGATTACCACATTTACGAATACAGGTTAGTGTCCTTTGCTTTCTCACTCATTTCAACTAACCCTTGCATTTTTTTTTATTCTTTCAAAATTCAAACACAAATTGTTGAAACACAAGTGTTACACTTTAAACAGATCTTCAAAAATATTTTTCATAACCAGAAGATTATCTTTTAAATTTCAAAAATTCACAAGTGGTTCATCTTCTTTAATTTCAAATATTTTCATATTCAAAAACTTTTGAATAAACTTAAAACATTTTAGTTTGAATAAACTTCTTTTTAAAAATAATAATACCATAATTTTTAATTATAAACTTATCTATCGTTACAATTTTTAAATATTTGCACATGATTTATTTCTCTTTTAATATTTTTAATTGCTTCATTAAACTATTTTCAATCTTTGGCTTTATTATTTTTTATAATGACAGAGGGGGAAAGAGTATCAGAATTAAATATATAGACTGAAAAATTAAGGGGGAGTACAGAAAAATTAATTATAATCTCAAAAGTATCAGAATCAATTAAAAATTAATTGGCTAAATTGAAACATTAAGGGGGAGTACTTTAAATTACTAAATACAAATTAAACTCCACTAAATAATTTTTAAAAAAAATTGAAACTAATAATTAAAATTAAAAGTATTGCAAAAATCATTTTCCAGGCTATTTATTGTCATTGTCAAAAAGGGGGAGAATGAAGACTATGAAGGATTTTGATAATGACAAGGCCAAATGCTAGAGATCAAGAATAAAGATCCAAGACCAGGGCATAATCAAAGTAAGACTCTATAAAAGAAAAATATGGCCATTAAAATAAAAATGTTTTAAAATATCATACATTCTGATGGAATGTAATCGATTACCTAATTAGTGTAATCGATTACAATAAAACGAATTCTAAAATTGCATGATTTCAAAAGAGAGTAATCGATTACCTCAGCAATGTAATCAATTACCATGAGTTTAAATTTAAAAATCAAAAGGGATGGTTCAGAAATGTTTTAAACCTCTTGAAGTAATCGATTACTCTCATTACCTAATCGATTACAATATGAACGTTATGTTTGAAAAAAGTTTTTAAAAGTAAGTAATCGATTACCTTATTTAAGTAATCGATTACACATGATCAGAAAACATGAGACATTGCATCCTTTCATGAAAAACCTTGGTGAAACATTATAACTTTTCACAAATTAATATTTTATCCAAGAGGTACCTTTTCAATTATTTTAATCAATAATTTCACGCCTCTTGAAGGCATTTCTACTCCTATAAATAGGGATGCCCATCATTTACAAAAACACACCAAAATTCTTCCAATCCTTTCTTAAGACCAATAATGGCCATATTCTCTTAGTAGAGTTATTACTCACTTTTGCTCTTCAATTTGTTTATATGCTCTAAGAAAGAGAGCGTTCCTTTGTTAACTTTGTTCAAAGAGTGAGATGCTTGGTTGATTGGGAAGGTTTCCTAAGTATTGTATACAAGAGTAGTGAAACTCTTGTTGTGATTAGAAACTTCACACAAGGGCAGGGGTGTGCCAAGGTGTGGAAGATTCTATGTATTGTTTTTGAGAATAGTGAAATCCTCAAGAGGTTCTTGAGAAGACTGGACGTAGGTAGTGGTTGCCGAACTAGTATAAAACACTATTTTTAATCTCTTAACCCTACTCTCTGTCTTATATTTATTTAATTTGCTATGCATTATTAATTCTATTTTGCATCTTATCATCTTAAGCATTGAAATTTAAATAAAGTGCATCTAGGTAATTTAAATTAGGAGAACTTAATTCACCCCCCCTCTTGAGTTGAAAGAGGCCACTTGACTAATAAAAATGAACTAGATAGATGTTTTTAGATAATCAATTTAAATTTTATATTAATTACATATCTAAAACAAGAAGAGAAAAGTTAATAGGTATTAATTTATCTAAGGAACCATTCAGGAAGGTTATCATTTTCTGATTTTATTTTAAAGTCAATTTAAAAAGGGAGGAGAAGGTTAGGGTTTTTATGATCTTGGAGGGGGAAGAGGAAGCCAAGTTGAAGAGGAGGATGATGGAGGGTTGGACATTAAAAGGGAAGAGGAAAAGAGGAACATTGGTGGCTAGAACAAGCACGGTGGTGGTGTTGTCCTAGTGACGCATAAAAAAGAGAAGAAAAAGGAGAAAAGAGCTTGGTGAAGAAGGGAACTTTGAGAGAAAGGGGGAGAAAAGAGTAATTCTGAAAAATGAAGAGAGAAAAGTATAATATATAGAGGGACATTGTGATGTGAGTGAGTGAGAGTAAAATGAAAATGGGTACATAAAAATCAAACCAAGCAAAGGTTTTAAATTTTAAGAACAAAATAATTCAAATATAGGGCATGCAACCAATAGGAAATGAGTTTAGTTGCATAGGATATTTAAATTCAAGGGATAAGACACCAAAGATACTAGAGGATTTGAAAAGAAATTTTAAGGAAATTGGTCCTGCTTTCACATCAAAAGGTGACAAGGTCAATTAAATATTTAAAGGCAAAGCTGTCAGAAATTAAAGATGTTACGAAATTAAAAATTATTTTTGGGGCCAGAATTTGGGAAAATGTCAAACATCAAAGTTAGAGATCACATTTTTTTCTCTTTTAAACAAGCTAAAGAACGTGAAAATTCGTACCGAACGAAGGAGGTATGGCCAAAATAAGAAGGCTGCCAAGAATGGTTTCGAATAAGGTACAACAGCCTTCTTTTTAAAACTGGGATCAAATGGTTGGGAATTCACAAAAATGGTGAACATGAGATCTTTTTCCCCACTTGGAAATGAGCTAAAGCATAAAATTTTTTGATAACAGGAGAGGAAGATACGCCCTAAACACTAAAGGTTGTCCAGAGCTAGAGCAAATTTGTAAGCAGTTTTTTAAAATTAAAATTGGGCAAAATTGGCAAAGAAATAAATTTTGATGTCTTCGTCAAAGTTATCGACTTAAATAAAGAAAATTATAGAAAAATAACGGATCAATTTCGATCACAAACAAAGAAACTATGATCAAAATACTAGCAGGTGCTCAAATAAATCAAGGAATTAATTAGGTGTAGGCCTAATTTGCAAATTAGGTCAAATGCAAAAGGAATCAGGTTTTGGGCTTAACATCATCATTGTAGAGGGTTTTGATACAAAGATATAGAAACTAGAACTAAGGCTTTTCGACGTCGGGAGAAAAGGTTACGTTGAAAATAATTCAACAGGTACAAAGGCTCAATATTAAATCAAGGACTAGAGGCAAAATAAGATAGTCGGGGTCCAATCTGAATTTCAAAAAATTCAAAATCATAATATCAAGGCACACTTAATTAAACATTAGCGACCCGGAGCACCTATCTTACCTCAAGGCTTTCAGGCACTTTCTGTGAATTGATCTAGTTCCCATTTCCACTTTCGGTACAATTCTCTGACGAGCACGTCTTTCAGAATGTATTTTAAAATCTTTATTATTCTTATAAAATTATGTCACCATGTCATGTCATTATTTGACATCACATCAAGTCACCATTTATCTCACATCACTATTTTAGATTTTATTTAATTTAATAAATTATCCAAATAAGGATTAATTAATCACTTCCCTTCATATTTATTTTACTTAACTTATCAAATCATCAATTTTTCATCAAATATTCACTAACTCACCACACCACATAACACAATTAGGCCTTTTTTCCTTCACAGAAGTCATATATAACTTGGCCAAAACCCATAAAATCATCAAATATTAAACATCACATAACTAGTTAGAGCCACAAACATAAATAATTATCCCTATCTAACACTATCTCACAGCTAATTATCCCTCAGGACTTTCCAAAAAAGGCCGGGATGTTACAAATATTAATTACCATGGAGTAAAAATAAAATATATTTACTTAAAATAAATGAAAAAGAGAAATGAAATTAGAAAAGAAAATAAAATGGGTGGAAATATAAAAATAACCTTATGCATAAAAAAATTTTCATTTCCTTTCTAATTCACCAATTCATATGTGAAAGCTTCTCATTTTCATCTCATGGCCGTATGTTTCTAAGCGTGGATTGGGACTCGATTTCTTATCGAAACTCAAAAATGATCGCATTTCTAGAATCATAGAAACAATCTAAGTAAAATGGTAGCTTCAATTTCTAGTTTCAACTATCTTCTCTAAAAACCAAAAATTGCATAACAGTAGACGTTCTCAAATTCTTCTCGATTTAAGGTTCTTATGTAAGAAAGAGATGAAAGTATGCCTCTAAGGTTCAAAAATGGTGTTTAGTGTTAATGGGTTTCCATTTCAGTATGTTTAAGTGACAAAGCAAGCTCTGACTAACCGTTAGTTAAAGTGGAGCTTGAAAGAAAGAACAACACTATTCAAGGTAAGCTTTCAAAATGAATTTGAAGTTGTTTCAGTGGATTAAATTATGGTTTCGGAAGTTGAAACACTAAACCCACTTCGTAAATTTATGATTTAGATATTTGAATTATTTGGCATTGTGAAGGAAAGCTTGGGAACTTGGAAACAAGGTAAGGGTGTACTTGGGATATAAATTAATGAAAATAATATTAGGTGTCGGATTTGGCCTGTGGGAAAAGGGTAGAATAGCCTACGTACCATAAAACTTCTTATATGTTTTGTTAGAAATGTATGATGGTGTTAGGATAATATGTGATGAATTAATTAATTATGTGAGTATGAGTTGTGCTACGGAAATGTGACTTTTTGAAATGCTTGGGTGATGATTTATAATTTTAAATACACGAGCATATTGAGAATTATATGCTTGATAATGCATGATTTATCCTTAATTCCTTAGTTTAAATGTGTATAATTTGCCATCACTTATTGTGAAATATATTACATTTTAACACATTTTCATATTTTGAACTTTATTTAATATTTAATTTTAAAATGAATTAAGGATTGACTTTTAATGGAAATAATGAAATCCTTGTTTCTCTTATTTTGTAGGGAATAATTGAGCTTGTAAATTGAAGAATTATGACCAAGGATCAAGAGGAAGAAGCCATGAGTGATTGCATATCAAGAAATTGTCCAAAAATTATGAAAATGCACCATAAGAGGTCAATGAATCGATTCATGAGAAGCATGAATCGATTCATGCGTGAAAATGGCCCAGGAATTGCAAAAATTAAGCTATGAATCGATTCATCATCACCCTGAATTGATTCATACGTTTGATTCACTCAAAAATCATGTAAAAATCAGCTTGAATCCATTCATTTGCTCCTTGAATCAATTCATTTCAATTGGAATGCACAAAATACGCCAAATGAATAGATTCATGGTAAACATGAATAGATCCATGAAGTTAAAAATTGAATTCTGAGAAGTAGAGACAGCTTTGCATCGCACCAGGAAATCAAGATTGCATGATTGCAATAATTCATGCTCCACTAAACAGAAAGTGATTAGCTCCATTAAGGCAAATTGGAATTTTTAAATGCAACGTCCCATGCCATCAGTTGCTATAAATAGGAGAAGAAATGAAGCTATTGGACACACCTTATGCATCCCTTCACACTTCTTTTTCTTTTTTCTTTGCTTAGGAGCATCAGAGGCATAAAGCCTCTTGAGGATTTCTTCCACCTCCTCCATTGTAATTCCGGGTTCGGTTTTTCTTATTTTTAGTTTGTTTTAATTATGGAGGGCTAAAACCCTTAGATTGATTTTCTTGGAGAATTATTATAATATGACTTTGAGGTTCTTGTTTTTAATTTAGTATGCTTTTATTGTTGTTGATTTCTTCATAATCTTACTCTCCTTATTTAATTCTATTTTTTAATTATATTTGTATGCTTAATCGGTTTAATTATACAAATGGAATAGAATAAGATTTTAATTAAAATGGATTAAGGAAGTATGCATGCTTAATGAATATTTCATAATCACTTTTAATTATTATGGTTTGCTTAATTCCATAATTTGAAAATAGATTATGTATGTAGGTGATGTTCTTACATATGCTCAATGATTCCTAGATTTTACAATCTTGACTCTTTTTGCTTAATTAGGATGCTTGATTAAAATGTTCATTTTAAATGAAAGTAAAGGAATTGTGAATTGACAAAGACGCTTAGTTGATTGATTCAATTTGAACTAAGAAATCAACAGTAATGAAAGTGTACAAACCATCTTTTATGAACCAAGGATAAATCTAATTACAATACTCCAAGGAAATCAATCGCTTGTTATTTACTGTTCTAAGTTTCATTATTTATGCTATTTTAAATTTCTGTGACAATCAAACAACCCCCCAAATGTATTTATATGTTTTTGTTTGTTAAAAAAATTAATTTTAAAACTTGATTTTCCTAAATTTTTGTGTTGATCTTTGAGAGAACGACCTAGGTTGACACCTTAGTACTACATTAATTATTTTTAATGTATTAATTTGACCGACTGTGACAGTCCGCGTCAAATTTTGGCGCTGCAGTCGGGGATCAACGATCTTTAGAAAAATTGTTGTTTTAAATTAATTTTTGTTAATAAAAAGAAAATTAAAAAAATATTTCATAAAAATAGAAATAAAAAAATATAATTTGTTTTGATTTATTTCCTTATATAATTTGGGATTCTGTTGATGGACTGTTCTTGATTTAATTGTTTTACAATTTGTATGACTAGAACAACATCTAGCCATTTGCATTCAATTGATCCTGAAATTGATAGAACTTTTCATAGATTAGTTAGAGAAGCTAGATTTAATAATAACTTTGTTGATATTGATAGTGATAGTATCTCATCTGAATCTGTTGAAAGTACTACTGCTAGTTTTTCTGATATGGCTGGACCTCGTAAAAAAACTCTTAGAGAACTAGTTGTACCTGAATTCACATACGAAAGTTTGTGTATTCGATATCCTGAAGAGGATGTCCCTTTTATGCTTAAGACTGGACTTATACACTTGTTGCCTAAGTTTCATGGTCTTGCGGGTGAAGATCCACACAGACACCTCAAAGAATTCCATATTGTGTGCTCCACAATGAAACCTCAAAACGTTTAAGAAGACCATGTCTATCTTAATGCGTTTTGTCATTCTTTAGAGGGCGTTGCTAAGGATTGGCTCTACTACCTTGCTCCAAGATCAATCACAAGTTGGAATGACTTGAAGAAAATGTTCTTGGAAAAATTCTTTCCTGCCTCTAGAACTACTGGAATCCAAAAGGACATATCTGGAATTAGGCAACTCTCTGGAGAAAGTCTTTTATGAGTATTGGGAGAGATTCAAGAAACTCTATGTAAGTTGCCCTCACCATTAAATTTCTGAGAAACTTCTACTTTAATACTTTTATGAAGGTCTGCACCACGTTGATCGCAACATGTTAGATGCAGCAAGTGGATAAGCTTTGGGAGACATGATTGCTGCTGAAGCAAGGAACTTGATTAAGAAATGGCATCCAACTCTCAACAATTCAGTGTAAGAAGCGGCACTTTCAAAAGTACATATGATTCAAAAATCCATGACTGTCAAAGTGTGTAGCATTTGTACTTCACTAGAGCATCCCACTGATTGTTGTCCTTCTCTATAAGAAAAGAGTAATGATAATCCCCAAGCCTATGTAGCCAACATATACCATAATAGACCCCCACAACAACAACAAAAAAACCATGACCTTTCACCAACAGATACAACCCAAGTTGGAGGAACCATCCAAATCTAAGATGGGGAAATCAACAACCGAATCCCCAACCCCCATTTCAAAATAATGCACCAACCTTCCAAAAGCCAACACCTCAACCATCCACAAGTGGTCCTTCTTTGGAAGAACTGGTGAAACAAATGGCTGCACAGAATTTGGAATATCAACAAAGAAATGATGCTACCATCCAAAGCTTAAGTAATCAAATTAGGCAATTGGCTTCATCATTGAACCAGTTACAGTCTTAGAATTCTGACAAATTACCCTCTTAACCGGCTACAAATCCAAGGAATGTGAGGGTAATTCAGTTAAGATCAGGTAAGAATCTTGAGGCACCCATACCCAAGGAACCTGAGAAAGAAGCTATACCCGCAACAGTTGAGAATGATGTACCGTCTTCAAGCACAAGGAAGTCTAAGATACAACCATCCTAAATCCCACCTCATATCCTTCTTCCATTTCCACCAAAAGCAATTCCAAGTAAGAAGATGGAAGAAGTGGACAAGGAAATTTTGGATACTTTTAGGAGAGTGGGATTGAATATACCTCTTCTTGATGAAATCAAACAAGTCCCTAAGTATACCAAATTTCTGAAGGAGCTATGTACTTACAAAAGAAGACTCAAAGGCAATGAAAGGATAAGTAAGGGAAGAAATGTTTTAGCACTGCTTGGCAAGGAAGTTCCCAACATTCTTGAAAAATGTAAAGACCCAGGTACGTTTACTATACCTTGCATCATAGGCAATAGAAAATTTGAAAATGCCATGTTAGATTTAGTTGCTTCAATAAATGTTATGCCTATATCTATTTTCAAATCTGTCTCTTGGAACTTTACAACCTATTGGTGTAGTGATTCAGTTAGCAAATAGGAGTACTGCTTACCCTGCTGGAGTCATAGAAGATGTTTTGGTTTAGGTTGATCAACTTGTTTTCTCTACTAACTTTTTCATACTTGATATGGAAGAAGGTGTGTCTGACATTCCTGTTCCTATAATTCTGGGAAGACCATTTTTGAAAACTGCCCGAACCAAAATAGATGTTTATTCTAGAACCCTCTCTATGGAATTTGGTGACACTAAAGTTCAATTCAATATTCTTGATGCTATGAAACACCCGTTTAAAAACCATTCTATTTTTCATATTGGCATTATGGATAAATTGATTTGTGATTATCTTTCTGATATCTCTCAAAATATTGATTTGGAATGCATGGATGATTTATACAATTGTTTTGCATGCAATGATTCTGAAGGTTGTGCTATTTATGCTGAAATTGATAAATACATACATGCTGATTCAAAATATTTTGATATGCCTGTTAACCATAAGGAGCTAGAATGCACTATCCTGAGTGCAAGATTTCAAGAAGACTCTAACAAAATTGTCTAGGTGCAAACAACAGAATCCAAATCTGCTTTGTTAGTTCCATCTATTTTTCAGGCATCCAAATTGGAGTTAAAGCCCCTACTTAAGAACCTCAAGTATGTATACTTAGGGGATAATGAGAAACTCCCAGTGATAATCTCTACTTCTCTTGACACAAGAAGGCTATAGGTTGGACATTGACAGACATTCCTGGAATTAGCCCTTCCATGTGCATGCACAGGATATTTTTGGAAGAAAATGCTAAACTAATAAGACAGCCCCAGAGGAGACTCAACCCTGTAATCCTTGATGTTGTTAAGAAGAAGATTACCAAGCTTTTACAAGCAGGAATCATTTACCCTATCTCTGACAGTCAATGGGTGAGTCCGGTTCAAGTGGTTCCTAAGACAACAGGGATCACAGTTGTGAAAAATGAGAAGGATAAATTGATCCCTACCAGAGTGTAAAATAGTTGAAGAGTCTATATTGACTACAGGAGACTAAACCAGGCAACGAAGAAGGACCATTTCCCTTTACCCTTCATTGATCAAATGCTTGAGCGTCTCGCAGGTAAGTCTCACTACTGTTTTCTTGATGGATTCTCTGGATATTTTTAGATTCACATTGCACCTAAGGATCAAGAAAAGACCATAGTCACCTGTCCCTTTGGCATATTTGCTTATAGGAGAATGCCATTTGGCCTATGCAATGCTCCTAGAACTTTTCAAAGATGCATGATAAGTATTTTTCATGATTTCATTAAACATTGCATAGAGGTGTTTATGGATGACTTTACTGTTTATGGATCTTCTTTTGATGCATGCCTTGATAGTTTGGATAAAGTTTTAAACAGATGTATTGAAACTAACCTTGTCTTGAACTATGAAAAATGTCATTTTATGGTAGAACAAGTAATAATTTTAGGGCATGTAATCTCTGAGAAAGGAATTGAGGTAGATCCTGCCAAGATAGAAGTCATATCACATTTACCTTACCCCTCTTGTGTACGAGAGGTTCATTCTTTTCTTGGTCATGCAGGTTTCTACAAAAGATTCATAAAGGATTTTAAAAAAAGTCTAGATCACTATCCAATCTGCTTCAAAAGGATATGGTATTTGAGTTTGATGAAAAGTGTAAAGAGGCCTTTAATTGTCTCAAACAAGCCCTGACTACTACCCCTATAATCCAAGCACCTGATTGGACAGCCCCATTTGAGTTGATATGTGATGCACTTAATTATGCATTGGGAGCTGTCCTTGGTCAGAAGATTGACAAACAACCGAGGGTCATCTACTATACATCTAAAACTTTAGATGTTGCTCAGGTAAATTACACCATTACTAAAAAAGAGCTATTGGCTGTTGTTTTTGCATTAGATAAGTTTAGATCATAACTACTCGGTTCTTGAGTAGTTGTCTTTACTGACCATGCAGCTCTGAAGTACCTACTGAAGAAAGGTGAGTCCAAGCTAAGGTTAATTCATTAGATGTTTTTGCTCTAAGAGTTTGACTTGGAAATTTGTGACAGAAGTGGAACACAGAATTTGGTGGAAGACCATTTAAGCCGAATTAAGAACGTTCCTAATTCGACACCTATTCAGGACCATTTTCCTGATGAACAACTCATGAGTATTTCTAACTCTTTTGATACACCCTGGTTTACTAACATTGTCAATTATCTTGTAGCTTCTGTTTTTCAACCATATGCATCCAGAAATCAAATTTCAAAACTAAAAAGTGATGCAAAATATTATATATGGGATGACCCCTATTTGTGGAAGAAGTGCAGTGACCAGGTTATTTGAAGATGCATTCCAGATCATGAGATAGCATCTGTGCTCAAATTCTGCCATGCTTCACCAGTTAGTGGACATTTTGGTCCATAAAGAACAACAAGGAAGATGTTAAATTCTAGTTTATACTGGCCCACCATTTTAAGGATGCATGGAGAACTTGTAACACCTATGAGAAATGCCAAAAAGCTGGTAACATTATCATATGGCCACAACAAATGCCTCAATAACCTATGTTGTTTTGTGAAGTATTTGATGTTAGGGACATTAATTTTATGGGTCCATTTCCTCCATCCTTTGGTTTTACTTACATTTTATTGGTTGTGCACTATGTTTCTAAATGGGTGGAAGCTAAAGCCACCAGAACTAATGATGCTCGGGTTGTTGTGGATTTTGTTAGATCTTAAAGTTTTTACAAGTTTGGCATTCCGAGAGCAATCATTAGTGATCAAGGGACACACTTCTGCAACAGGATCATGCAAGCTATGCTTTGAAAGTATGGGGTTATTCATAGAGTCTCTACTCCATATCACCCCCAAACCAATGGACAAGCAGAAGTCTCTAACAGAGAAATCGAAAGGATCCTAGAGAAGATAGTGCAGCCTAACAGAAAAGATTGGAGCAAGAAACTGGATGATGCTCTTTGGGCACACAGAACAACTTTCAAGGAACCTATAGGAATGTCTCCCTATAGTGTTGTTTTTGGTAAGGCATGTCATCTTCAAGTAGAAATTGAGCATCGTGCTTACTGGGCTGTAAAAAGCTTGCAACTTAGCACTCAATTAAGCAGGTGAGGAAAGGAAATTACAACTCAATGAGCTTGATGAAATCCATTTGGCAGCTTATGAGAATTCAAAGTTCTATAAAGAGAAAACAAGGAAATTCCATGATAGCTTAATAGCTAGAAAGAAGTTCCCTGTTGGGCAAAAAGTGCTCTTATTTAATTCCCGGATGAAACTGATGGCTGGAAAATTACGCTCCAAATAGGAAGGACCTTTCATTATCACTAATGTATTTCCCCATGGAGTTGTTAAAATATAAAGTGAGAACTCCAACAAAAGCTTCAAGGTTAATGGACAACACTTGAAGCTATTCCATGAAAATCCTTCACTTGTAGATGTCACAATGGAGGAACATGCTTTGGGGGAACCACTTCTTGATTCCCCTTAAGGGAGTTTTTCTTACCTATCTTTTTACTTTTTCATTCTATTGTCTACTCTGTATGCTCTGTCTTACATTGAGGACAATGTATGATTTAAGTGTAGGGGTGAGATTATTCTTGTATGTTGTTTTGGGATTATTCTTGTTTGTTGTTGTTTTTGTTGTGTGAATTTGTGATTATTTTTGTGTGACTATTTTTCTGAAAAAATTAAAAATAAAGATTTTGTGAGATTTTGTGTGTTTTTTTGTTTTAAAATGGCATATTTTATTGGAATTTTAGGATATGTATGAGTAACAGGTAATTTCTTTCATGTCTGATATGAGCTTAATGATATGTTATAATTTGAACTCAAGCAATTTTTTTGGTATGTTGAGAATGACATAATAATTGAGAAATGATCATATATGATAGAATTATACCTTGTGAGATTTTTGAGCCTTAAAAATTTGATGGATCACTTTACACCATCTTAATGCTTTCATGTGTAATTTATTCTTGAATGCTTACATCTCAATCTTTGTCTTGTTTCTTGATGATACTTGAAACTTATATACATGTATTTGAAATGACAAAGGCATTTTGTTCAATTGAGCCATTAGCCATATAAACCTACCATGAACAAATCATCCTTTGTTAGCCCTTTTGAGCCTATTTAACCATTTCTTTGTTGCAACTCAAATAAGTCAAGATGAAAAAACAAAAATATACCTACCTTAAGGAATATGTTGGAGCTCTGGAATCAAGTCAAAAACAGATATTCAAATAAGTGTGGGGGTTTTGGTTTAAGTATTATGCAATCGCATAAGAAAAATACAATGAAAAATGGTGACTGAATGAAAAATTTTGATGATTGCGACTAAAAGAAAATGGAACACAAGTGTTATATCCCCATCCTTACTTGTAAAATTATTTGCTCCTTTATTCTTTTTGGTACTTGCCACTAATCCCATATTTTACCAACCACCTTTACCTTGGCCACATTACAACCCTGAAAAGCCCTGTTGATTGTGGAATTAAGAAACTTGTCAAATTTATGAGACTGTCTATTTTTCAGGAAATGTTTTGAGTGTATACACGAACCCAAAACACTTGAGAGTTGAGAGTATGTCTTGTTAGGTTCTGCCACTTATGATCTTCTTTTCAATTTAATTTAATTCTCACATGCCTAAGTGTTTGGATGATTTTCATACATATCTTGATGCTCTGTGTCTTGCATGTTAGATAACTCTTGTTTCTCTGAGTATTCCTAAGATTTCATGACAAGCATGCCAATTTTGTGTGTTAACTGTTTTTCCAACTTAAATGTTTTCAATAAATTGTAAAACTTGTTTTTATTTTGATTTTTCCCGGAGTGCAAAAGAGTAAGTGTGGGAGTATTTGATAATGCACGATTTATCCTTAATTCCTTAGTTTAAATGTGTATAATTTCCCATCACTTATTAAGTAATATATTGCATTTTAACACATTTTCATATTTTGAACTTTATTTAATATTTAATTTTAAAATGAATTAAGGATTGATTTTTAATGGAAATAATGAAATCCTTGTTTCTCTTATTTTATAAGGAATAATTGAGCTTGTAAATTGAAGAATTATGACCAAGGATCAAGAGGAAGAAGCCATGAGTGATTGAATATCAAGAAATTGTCCAAAAATCATGAAAATGCACCATAACAGGTCAATGAATCAATTCATGAGAAGCATGAATCGATTCATGCATGAAAATGGCCTAGGAATTGCAAAAATCAGTGCATGAATCGATTCCCCTTTGTATGAATCGATTTACACGAATAAAAAGGCCCTGGATTGCAAAAATTAAGCTATGAATCGATTCATCATCACCTTAAATCGATTCAAATGTCTGATTCACTCAAAAATCTTGCAAAAATTAGCTTGAATCCATTCATTTGCTCCTTGAATCTATTCATTTCAATTGGAATGCACAAAATACACTAAATGAATAGATTCATGGTAAAAATGAATAGATTCATCAAGTTAAAAATTGAATTCTGAGAAGTGGAGACAACCTTGCATCACACTAGGAAATCAAGATTACATTATTGTAATAATTCATGCTCCACTCAGTAGAAAGTGATTAGCTCCATTAAGGCAAATTAGAATTTTTAAATGCAACATCCCATGCCATCAGTTGCTATAAATAAGAGAAGAAATGAAGCTGTTGGACACACTTTACGCATCCCTTCACACTTCTTTTTCTTTCTTTCTTCTTTTCTTAGGAGCATCAGAGGCACAAAGCCTCTGGAGGATTTCTTCCACCTCCTCCGTTGTAATTTCGGGTTCGGTTTTTCTTATTTTAGTTTGTTTTAATTATGGAGGGCTAAAACCCTTAGATTGATTTTCTTGGAGAATTATTATAATATGACTTTGAGGTTCTTATTTTTAATTTAGTATGCTTTTATTGTTGTTGATTTCTTCATAATCTTACTCTGCTTATTTAATTCCATTTTTTTAATTACATTTGTATGCTTAATCGGTTTAATTATACAAATGGAATAGAATATGATTTTAATTAAAATGGATTAAGGAAGTATGCATGCTTAATGAATATTTTCATAACCACTTTTAATTATTATGGTTTGCTTAATTCTATAATTTGAGAATAGATTATGTATGTAGGCGATGTTCTTACATATGCTCAATGATTCCTAGATTTTACAATCTTGACTCCTTTTGCTTAATTAGGATGCTTGATTAAAATGTTCATTTTAAATGCAAGTAAAGGAATTGTGAATTAAAAAAGACTCTTAGTTGATTAATTCAAATTGAGCTAAGAAATCAACAGTAATGAAAGTGTACAAACCATCTTTTTTGAACCCAGGATAAATCTAATTATAATACTCCAAGAAAATCAATCGCTTGTTATTTACTGTTCTAAGTTTTATTATTTATGTTGTTTTAAATTTCTGTGACAATCAAACAAACCCCCCAAATGTATTTGTATGTTTTTGTTTGTTAAAAAAAATTAATTTTAAAACTTGATTTTCCTAAATTTTTGTGTTGATCTTTGAGAGAACGACCTAGGTTGACACTCTAGTACTACATTAATTATTTTTAATGTATCAATTTGACTGACCGCGATAGTCTGCGTCAAGGCTTCAATTATAAATGGAATAAATTATGATTTATTGAAATTTATTGACATGGTCAATATGTAATAATATGGTGAAATATTGATTATTGTTAATTGAGAAATTGGAATGAGATGTAAGTAAAATAAAAAAAGGATAATATGCCTGAGTGGCTTGATGTTGAACCCACGATGATGGTCGTAGTGTCGGGATAGGGTATTGTGAAATGATTATATTAATATTGAGATGTGTTTACTATATGTGTATGATTGTGTGGTGTGAACGGTTGATGGATATTGTTTACCCCTCATTTTGGCTCTAATAGTCAACCGTGGCCCAGTTGAACTACCTAGAGGTTAGGTAGGATCTAGTGGTGAGGTGGCGAGGCAAGCAGGGCTCGTTGGACTAGGTTGGGTTTACAAGTAGTCAAATAAGACTTCTAGTTAGCGACTGATCCAATTAGTACTTGGATACTAGATAGTCTTGATTATGATTGTAACATCCCAGATTTTAAAAAGAATAAAATCATTAAAAAATGATGATTGATTATTTATGATCCAATAATTATGGGAGATTTTATTAGACATTAGAGTTAAATTATCAGTAAATTAAGATTTACCAGAACCGGGTGATTTAACAAATGGTGTGGGACCCGTTTGGTCAAATTAGATATTTGATGGGTCTAGAATATTTAGAAAATTATTTTGGTTAGGGTGGTATAGTTGAAATAATTTTTAGTGTTAAGGAAATAATTAATTGGACTCGACATATGTTATTAAATGGGGAAATTATGAACCAAATGGAATTAAAAGAAAACCAAAAATCCTAATTTCTCCTCTCCTTTCCACCGTTGCATTTTCCCATCTCTCTTTTGGTCTTTTGCCCGTTGGACAATGGGGATTTATTAACCATTGGACAATGTCCAATTGACCATTTCACCTCTCCTTCTCTCCTCATTACAGTGTGGTTCTTTCTCCTTCCACTCTCCTTCATTTTGCTTTATCTTCCTTCTCTCTTCTTAGGCAAAAACCGTGTGTCCCTCTCCATAACCAAAATCAACCTAAAATTTGATGGTTTCCTTGGATTCATGAAGTGTATATGGGGCATGGAGGCTATGCTTGGGTCATCTCCTTCTTCCCTCCCTTATTTTTGTTTTTGGTGTAGCATGGAGCCTTGAGGTAAGGTTTTGAACTCACCTTGCTCTATTTTTATTTTTATGTTGTTTGAGCTTGAAATGGTGATGTTAAAAACTATGGGTATTGAGGAAAATGATGTAAACCCTAGGCTTGGTGGTTTAAGAAATGATTTTGATTATGGTTTTGTGAGTATATGATAATGAGGATTATGATATTCATATGGATTTAAGGAATTGGTTGAAGTTGTTGATTGGTTGATTTTGATAAAACCCTAAGTGTTGATAGTTTTGAGGTTTTGGCTAAATTAATGAGTTAAATGATTATGATGCCTTATAATGATTTTATATGGGGAAATGAGTGTTTGAAATATTGGTATTGATTCTTGTGGTTTGGGAGATGTGTGCATGTGAGTATATATATGATTAGAGGAATTGATCTTGAGTGTTGATATTTATGATGATGTTAATAATGGTTGCAAACCATTGATAGTGGATTAAGGAAATGGATGTTTGATTTGATGAAGTCTTAGGCCTTGATATGTGCCATTTAGGAATTGTTAATTGGTAATGGTCTTAGATGGAGTCAAGAGGCTTATAACGGATTTGAATGAATTGTGATGATGATTACATATATTATGGATAAAGGATGTGATCTTGTTGTTATTAAGTTGGTTAGCCTTTTAAGATCTAGAAAATCATGGTCTTGGGAAAGGAATTCCCGAAGCCTAACACAAGCGTGTGAATTGGTGTTTAAACAAGTCTAAGACTTGATATTGAACCTAAAGGGATGATGTCAATTACTTAAAAATTATGATAAATGCCTTGAGATGGCTTAATGATTGAGTGTATGTATGCATATGGAAATTGTAGATTGTGTTCCGGACGATGATGTGGAATAATCGGAACGTTGGATTGCGGTTCTTCTCTCGAGGTAGGAGAGGAGTTTGCATTTCAAATTGCATGAGTGAATAATTGTTGAATTATGAATATGTATGAACTCATGCATTGCCTTGCCATGAATGTGTTAAATGTTGAATTGATGATGTGATGAATGATGGCTTGGTCTTTAGTGAATGTTAAGAAATTACATATATGTATATGTACAATGATGATGAGGGATTAGTTATCCCTTTTGTTAGACATGAGTAAATTGATGATATAGACCCATAGATGGGTGAATTACCTAAAGTGTAGAAATATGTTTATACTGATTATGCAGAAAGATAGGTGAGGTAGTGATGAAAAGTGTTGTATATCCTCCCATAGGTAATTGATGAATTAAATCTAAATTGAGAAGTATAACTTGTTGGATTAGGCCTCACATGCATGATGCAATGTATGAAAATTGTTAACTTAGGCCAATTTTACATTACAAGGATAATAGCATATGTGAGGGGTATGAGAAACCTGATTTTGAGTGTGTGATGGTGATCTCGCTCAAGCGAGATGAATTCTCGCTCAAGCGAGAGTCCCCTATATTAGATGGGTGGCCTCTGGCCTAATTTCGCTCAGGCGAGCAGGAGTCTCGATCAAGCGGGATGTGTGTGTAACAGGGGGTGAGCTACTAGATGAATCTCGCTTAAGCGGGCGTGGCGGCACTTGAGTGAACGAGATAGAAAATGGTTCTGGGTGGATCTCGCTTAAGCGAGTGGTGAGGCATGTTGGGTCTCGCTCAAGCGAGCGAGCATGGAGTTGGATACTGGATGGTTCTCGCTCAAGCGAGTAACCAGGTGTGAGGAGTCTCGCTCAAGTGAGTAACCAGGTGTGAGGAGTCTCGCTCAAGCGATCGAGTGTGGAAACGCCATTGAAAGGTTTTCGCTCACGCGGGAGGGCTCCCCCAAGCGAGTGTTACTGATCTCGCTCAAGTGAGTATGGGTCTCGCTTCACCGAGTTGCCCAGTGTGAAATTTGAAGTTATTTTCCTTATTTTGACTAATATTAAACCCTTTCCTTTTATTGTGAAATACTTGAAGAAATATGTATAGGGTATTTAATGATGATATGACGTAGAGGCGTTTAACATTGATGGAAACATTGGGAAATATGTTATACCTATAATAAGTGATAAAAACATAAAGGTTCTCCACCAAGAGTGGGATAAGAATGAAGGATGATGAGTAATGAATGGATGATGATGTTGATCATTTTCTTATATAAAGGATGATTGTTATTGAGGTTGATTGTTATTATTGATGGATTGTTGTGTACCATTGTGAGTGATACAAGTGTGATCTTGTATGTGTGGTTTGAGATATAATAATGAAATATTGTGAATGCCACACCAATATATATATATATATAGATGAAACAATGGTAATGAATAATGATATGAAAATCCACTAACTGATTATGTGGTGATATTGATGAAAGTTTGATAAGTGATGTTTATGTTATGATGCCATTGTGGTTGATTGTAAGTATTGTCTTGCATATACGATATGAGATATATATATGAAAGATGTCAAAATGAAATGCCATATATAAAACTCGAAACAATGGCTAAGAAGCCAACAATGATAAAATCCACTAAAATGAGTGTGGTGGTGTTGGTGATTATGATGATGATGACTGATGAGTGACATTTAGGATGCATAGTATGAGAAATGCATTTGATTTGCATTGCATTGCATCCATGGCATATCATAGCCGCCGATGTTGGAACGTTAGGGGAGTTCCCCCGGTCGACCTAGTGGGAGGGTGGCTTAGTGCACGAGCATTCTTATTTTCCCCTATAACTCAGTGTGTAAGTAATGAAGCCGCCCATGTATTGCTACGTGGAGCTACATGTGGCCGACCTTTGTGGGGGTGGCTCTTAATGAGCAGGTGACCCTAGTGGTCCATTGGATCACAGCCGCCATGATATGAGATATGGCCGGCCCACAACACCTTATAGTGTTGATTATGTTGTTTACCACGGTCATGGTGAAAATGGCCAGGTGTTGCATTATGGGCAATGCGGTTTGGTACCAGTAAAAAAAAATTGGTGATTATGCATGCATTATGATATATGTGTTCACATTATACTACTGCAGTAGGGGCATGGTATGTGATCATGCTTGACCCACAAATTGGTATTTATTCCCACAGTCGGATCCGTATTTGTTGTTGTCTATACCATTGTGCATATGCGTTAGCCATAAGAGCATTTGCATATAGCATGAAGATATGCCAGAATATGGTGATGATTGATGATGATTGAGATTGTGGTATGGTATTGATGAGATGGGTAATTGAGTACCTAGAAGACCACATAAAATTTAATAAATGATAAGAATACAACAAAACGATATTGAATATGATGATGTGTATGTTATGACCCAATGTAATGAAGGGCATATTTATTTATGGTTGATGATAATGATGTTAGCACATGGTGGCTTTGAGAAAAGACTGAAATGGTCAATGCTGATGATGTCGGCCTAGTGTGGCATTGGAATTGATGTGTATATGCCTGCTTTATTATGACTTAATTAAAGGATATGAAATACGTATATGTTGTTGAATTAACAATTTATGATGATCATTGATGTGTTTAGCAAAGCATACATGATGTTGATATGCATATGCACATAATCTCAATTGTATTTATATCGTCGTTTGAAATGTATAACTCACTCTTCCATGTGGTCTACTTTTTAGTATTGATGCAGGAATATCATGGGATGAGGATGTTTGTAAAGTAAAGTTTTTGGGAAGGTAAATAGTGGTAACAGAATGCCTTAGCCGACAACGTTTGTAATGTAATGAGTTATGTATAAAATGGATATTATGATGTTGTTAATTATTGATGTTGATGGATGAACTATGAATATGTATAAATATGGATGATGTATTAATATTATTGGAATTCATAACCATTTGATGAATATAAAGATGTTGATTATGTAATCATTTTGGGAACGCATAGGTGCTGATTACATATATCTTTGAGGTTGAATTGGATGCGATCAATTATGGAATAGGGATATTGGGGGATGTATGTTGCATGACCATATAGATGTATATATATATATATAAATATATTTATGGCATCGCATGTTTACGATTTATGTGTAAGATTTGGTTATGGCCTAATAGGTTGTGTTGTATGCTCGCATGCTTTACCGAGCCTTTTCTCATATCTTCATATATGGGACTAGGCGTATGCCCAGTATACACATTCTTCTTCCGCTGTAAACTCTGTCATTTCTGTATACAGTTATAGGAAAACTATTTAACGATCCAGTATAAACTTATTTATATCTCACTTTTCAATTTTCTGTGTTCAGGTCTTGATGTAATCGTAAGGCGTTTTGGAATTCTTTTAAACGTGAAAAATTTACTTGTACTTTCATTATTTAATTATCTTGATTACATCGGGATTTGAGTCTGAAAAATCAGGGTGTTACAATGATGATTGGGAGTCAATGATGTATTAAATTGATTTCTATACGTAAATAGATGAATTGATTAATATTTTTCAGAACATGATATAGAAGTAAATACTTTATAATACTATTGAATTTCAATGATTTCAAGTATTGAACTAGTATTTAGTAAGGTAACTAAATGAAGGATGTTAAGATGATAAATACAAGCTAGTTTATGTTATTCTTTTACTTTGAATTATTTCCATTGATTTATTATTATCATTCACTCACCCTTGTTGTTATAGTGAGTAGTCGAGGTAAGCTTCAGAAACCTTCAAAATGAATTTGAAGTTGTTTTGCTAGATCAGATTATAGTTTCAGAAGATGAAATGCTAATAGGATTATTTGGTTTTATGAAGGAAAGCTCTGGAGCTTGGAAACAAGGTATAGGGATGTACTTGGGATATAAATTAATGAAAATAGTATTTGACATCGGATTCAGCGTATGGGAAAAAGGTAAAATAGCCTACATACCGTAAAACTTCTTATATGTGTTGTTAGAAATGTATGATGTTGTTAGGATGATATGTGATGAATTAATTAATTATGTGAGTATGAGTTGCACTATGGAAATATGACTTTTGAAATGCTTGGGTAATGATTTATAATTTTAAATACATGAGCATATTGAAAATTATAATATAGATTATCAAATTATATGCTTGAAGTATAAAAGGAATTAATTATGATTTATTGAAATTTATTGACATGATTAATATGGAATAATATGGTGAAATATTGATTATTGTTAATTAAGAAATTGGAATGAGATGTAACTGAAATAAAAAAAGGATAATGTGCCTGAGTGGCTTGATGTTTAACCCACGGTAATGGTCGTAGTGTCAGGGTAGTGTATCATGAAATGATTATATTGATATTGAGATGTATTTACTATATATGCATGATTGTATGGTGTGGACAACTGATTGTATAGTTTACCCCTCTTTTGGCTCCAAAGGTCATGTGTGGCCCAATTGAGCTACCTAAAGGTTAGGTAGGACCTAGTGGTAAGGTGGGGAGCCAAGCAGGGATCAGTGGACATGGTAGGGTTAATGTGTGGCAAGGTAGGACCCCTAGCTGATGACCGATCCAATTAGTATTGGATATTGGAGAGTCTTGATTATGATGATCAAGAGTCAATGGTGTATTGAATTAATTTCTATATGCATATCTGATGAATTTATTAATGTTTTTGAGAACATGGTGTGGAATTAAATACTTCATAATGCTATTGAATTTGAATGATTTCAAGTATTGAATGAGTATTCAGTATGATAATTAAATGAAGGATGATAAGATGATAAATATAAGCTAGTTTATGTTTTTTCTTTACTTTGAATTATTTCTAGTGATTTATTATTGTCGGTCACTCACCGTTTCTTGTTGATATAGTGACTGAAGACAGGGACCCTACTGATACCACAAAACTAGTCGAGGTAAGCTTTAAAAATTCTCGAAATGAATTTGAAGTTGTGTTGGTGGACTGAATTAGGGTTTCGACAGTTTAAACACTAAACCAGCTTCGTAAATTCTTGATCTTAGATGTTTACTCTGAGTGTATAAATACCCAATCCTAAAGAATTACTTTAGGAAAATAGGGTTTATTACTCAAAATGTCACTTGAATTACAAAGGGGACTTTGAGGCCATATTTATGCATCAAAGAAGGGTCATTATCTTTGGTTGACATCTAAAATAGATAAGGGTAATTTCCTAAGATAGAGGGTAAAGATAACTTCCTAGAATTAAGAAGATATATATAATCTCCTAAAATAAAGATAACTTCCAAGATTTAATGTAATTTGATAAGCCGAGTCGTACTTGTCTTGTTGTTATTCTGGTGGGCCTCGTCAAAACCTCTCAGGAGAAAAACCCAATGGCAAAAAAATCCCTCAAGCAGGAAAAAGAGTGCCTCTGTTACATTCAATTGTAATACACCTTTATATGAAAAGGTTTCTTCCTTTTAACTCTTCAAGTCGGTATGCTCATTTGTTGATGAGTTTTCCTACCCAGTGTGGGTCTTCCCAGTTGGCTATTAGCTTCTGGTCCTCTCTGATTCTTCTATTATTGTCAGGTACTCTTAGTATTAGATCTTCTCTTTGAAAAGGTTGTAGCCTGAGCAGTGTGTTCCATTTATGAACGGATTTCTATTTGAAGGGTTCTATCTTGATGTAAGTTATGTCTAGTTCTTCCAAATTAAGGTCTGGGTCTGTTTATGTCATTTTCTTCTTCGTCATAGGATATTCTTCTAAGAGAAAGCTCTCCTAATTTCAAAGGAATCATTGCATTTGCTCCGTAGGTAGGGCGAAATGGTGTTTTGTGGTTCACACTTGGAAATTTGTCGTATGAGCTGTCACTCGGAGTTTTAGGATTTAATGTAACAATCATTTGTCGTTACCCCCAAGCTGACACTCAAAGTTTTAGGATTTAACATAGTAATCATTTACCGTTACCCCGAACCATCACTCGAAGTTTTAGGACTTAACGTTGTAATCATTTGTCATTACACCTGAGCTGTCACTCAGAGTTTTAGGACTTAACGAAGTAATCATTTGCTGTTACCCTCGAGCCATCAGTTGGAGTTTTAAGACCTAACATAGTATTCATTTGTCATTACCCCTGAGTCGTCACTCAAAGTTTTAGGACTTAACATAGTAATCATTTGCCGTTACCCCCGAGCTGTCTCTCAGAGTTCATCACTTGGAGTTTTAGAACTTAATGTAGTAATCATTTGTCGTTACCCCCGAGCCGTCACTTGGAGTTTTAGGACTTAACATAGTAATCATTTGCTGTTACCCCCGAGCTGTCACTCGATTAGTAGTTAACATAATAATCATTTGTCATTACACCCGACCCGTTACTCGTAGTTTTAGGACTTAATGTAGTAATGATTTGCCGTTACCCCTGAGCCTCTACTCAGAGTTTTGGGACTTAACATAGTAATCATTGTTTCCCCTGAGTCGTCACTCAGAGTTTTAGAATTTAATGTAATCATAATTTAAAAAGAATTGTTGAATTATATAATTTGTAGAGAATTATTGAGTGAAATCATTCTTGTGTTATTCATGTTTTGTCAGGCCTTATTAAAACCTCTTGGGCTACCTAAAGGTTAAGTAGGACCTGGTGGTGAAGTGGGGAGCCAAGCAAGGTTCACTAGACTAGGTAAGGTTAATGGGTGGTCAGGTATGACCTTCAACTGACGACTCATCCAATTAGTATCCATATACTAGAGAGTCTTGATTATGATGATTGAGAGTCAATGGTGTTTTGTATTGATTTATTTATGCATATTTGATGAAATTATTAATGTTTTTCATAACATGACGTGGAATTAAATACTTTATAATGCTATTAATTTCAATGATTTCAAGTATTGAATGAGTATTTAATAAGGTAATTAAATAAAAGATGATAAGATGATAAATATAAGCCAGTTGTTTATGCTTTTCTTTTACTTTGAAATATTTCCCTTGATTTATTATGGCCACTCACTCATCCTTACTTATTGAATTAGTGACTGAAGATCGGGATCCTACTGATACCATAAAACTAGTCGAGGTAAGCTTTGGAAACCTTTAAAATGTAATTTGAATTTGTTTCGATGGATCCAATTATGGTTTTGGAAGTTGAAACACTAAACCTACTTCATAAATTCTTGATTTTAGGTATTTGAAATATTTGGTGTTGTGAAGGAAAGCTGAGGAGCTTGGAAACAAGGTAAAGGGGTGTTCTTGGGATGTCATTTAATGAAAATAATAATTGGCATTAGATTTAGTGTGTGGGAAAAGGGTAGAATAGCCTACGTACCATAAAACTTCTTATATGTGTTATTAGAAATGTGTGATGGTGTTAGGATAATATGTGATGAATTAATTAATTATGTGAGTATGAGTTGTTCTATGGAAATATGATTTTTTTGAAATGCTTGAGTGATGATTTATAATTTTAAATACACAAGCATATTGAGAATCATAATGTAAACTATGGAATTATATACTTGAAGTATAAAAGGAATGAATTATGATTTATTGAAATTTATTAACATGATTCATATGGAATAATGTGGTGAAATATTAATTATGGTTAATTTTGAAATTGGAATAAGATGTAACTGAAATAAAATAAGGATAATGTGCCTAAGTGGCTTGGTGTACCCATAGTGATGGCCATAGTGTCGGGACAATGTATCGTGAAATGATTATATTGATATTGAGATGTATTTACTATATGTGTATGATTGTGTAGTGTGGACGGTTAATCGATATAGTTTACCCTCGTTTTTTGCTCTTGTGGTCGTGCATGGCTCAATTGAGCTCCCCAGAGGTTAGATAGGATCTAGTGGTAAGGTAGGGAGCCAAGTAAGTCTTGGTGGACCAGGTGGTCAGGTAGGACCCTCAACAGATGACCGATCTAATTAGTATCCGGATACTAAAGAGTCTTGATTATGATGATTGAGAGTTAGTGATGTATTTAATTGATCTATATATGTATATCTGATGAATTGATTAATGTTTTTGAGAACATGGTATGGAATTTAATTCTTTAGAATGTTATTGAATTTTGGTGATTTCAAATATTGAATGAGTATTTAGTAAGGTATTTAAATGAAGGATGATAAGATAAGAAATATTAGTCAATTTTTTCTTTACTTATACTTTGAATTATTTCCATTGATTTATTATGGTTAGTCACTCACCTTTACTTGTTTATATAGTGACTGAAGACAGGGACTGTTCTGATACCACAAAACTAGTCAAGGTAAGCTTTGAAAACCTTCAAATTGTAGTTTGAAGCTTTTTCAATGGACCCAATTATGGTTTTGGAAGTTCAAACACTAAACCCACTTCATAAATTCTTGATTTTAGATATTTGAATCATTTGGCATTTGAAGGAAAACTCAGGAGCATGAAAATGAGGTAAAGGGGTGTAGTTGCGATATAAATTAATGAAAATAATATTTGCCATTAGATTCGACATGTGGTAAAGGGGTAGAATAGCCTATGTCCCATAAAACTTCTTATATGTGTGGTTAGAAATGTATGATGGTGTTAGGATATGTGATGAATTATTTAATTATGCGAGTCTGAGTTGTGCTATGGAAATGTGACTTTTGAAATGATTGGGTGATGACTTATAATTTTAAATACATGAGCATATTGAGAATTATAATTTAGATTATGGAATTATATGCTCTAAAAAAGGAATGAATTATAATTTATTGAAATTTATTAACATGATTCATATGGAATAATGTGGTGAAATATTGATTATGGTTAATTTAGAAATTGGAATAAGATGTAACTAAAATAAAAAGAGGATAATGTGCCTGAGTGGCTTGATGGTGTACCCACAGTGATGGCTATAGCGTCGTGACAGTGTATCGTAGAATGATTATATTGATCTTGAGATGTATTTACTATGTGTGTATGATTGTGTGGTGTGGACAGTTGATCGGTATAGTTTACCCCTTGTTTTAGCTCCAATGATCGACCGTGGCCCAGTTAAGCTACCTAGAGGTTAGGTAAGACCTAATAGTGAAGTGGGGAGCCAAACAGGGCTCAGTGGACCAGTTTGGGTTCACATGTGGCTAGGTAGGACCCCCAGCTGACGAACGATTCAATTAGTATCTGGATACTAGATAGTCTTGATTATGATGATTGAGAGTCAGTGATGTATTAAATTGATTTTTATATGAATATCTGATAATTTAATTAATGTTTTTGAGAACATGGTGTGGAATTAAATTCTTTATAATGCTATTGAATTTCAATGATTTCAAGTATTGAATAAGTATTGAATTTCAATGTTTTCAATGAAGGATGATGAGATGATAAATATAAGCTAGTTTATGCTTTTTTTACGTTGAATTATTTCCATTGATTTATTATTGCCAATCACTCACCCTTACTAGGTGATATAGTGACTGAAGACAGGGACCCTATTGATACCACGAAACTAGTCAAGGTAAGCTTCAAAAACCATCAAAATAAATTTGAGTTATTTTGATGTATCGAATTATGGTTTCAAAAGTTGAAATACTAAACCCACTTTCTAAATTCTTGAATTTAGATATTTTAATTATTTGGCATTGTGATGGAAAGCTCAGGAGCTTGGAAATAAGTTAAAGGGGTGTGCTTGGGATATAAATTAATGAAAATAATATTTGGCATCAGATTCGGTGTGTTAGAAAAGGGTAGAATAGCCTATGTACCATAAAACTTCTTATGTGTTGTTAGAAATTTATGATGGTGTTAGGATAGTGTGTGATGAATTAATTAATTATGTGAGTATGAGTTGTACTATGGAAATGTGACTTTTGAAATGATTGGGTGATTATTTATAATTTTAAACACATAAGCATATTGGGAATTATAATGTAGATTGTGGAATTACATGCTTAAAGTATAAAAAGCAATGAATTATGATTTATTGAAATTTATTGATATGATTAATATGGAATAATATGGTGAAATATTGGTTATTGTTAATTTAGAAATTGGAATGAGATGTAACTAAAATAAAAAAGGATAATGTGCCAAAGTGGCTTGATGGTAAACCCACAGTGATGGCCGTAGTGTTGGGACAGTGTATCGTGAAATGATTATATTGATATTGAGATGTATTTACTATATGTATATGATTGTGTGGTGTGACAATTAATCGGTATAGTTTACTGTAACACCCTAATTTTTAATAAATAAATAAACCCAAAAACAGGAAAAAATTTTCCACAAAACGACCACTGGTCAATCGGCATAGAAAAGAAGAGGAAGGCAAGGGAAATGAAAGAACATTCATACGCATAGCACTCGACGGAAGGGACAAGGCTTGAACCGACCCATTCGGTTCAACGAAATACATCAGCGCCTGGGCGAAATCCATGACAACGCGGACTCGCTCAAGCAAGGCCCAACGTCGCTTAAGCGAGGTATGACAATGCAACAGCGGAAGGAGGAAGTGCTCAAGCGAAACCCAACACCCGCATCCACTCGCTTCAGCGCGATCCCACACACTTGGGCGAAGCAGCCCTAGTCGCTCGGGCGAGGCACGATTCGCCTAAGCGATGCCAACACAAAAGCCTTCCTAACCCACACTCGCTGGAGCGAGTACCTTGCTTGCTGGAGCGAGCAGCCACACTCGGCTAAGCAGACGCTCGGGATCCAGAGTTATCCTTCAACTCATTCACTTGAAAAATGACACCTAACTCACTTGGCATCCCACAACTGATCACTCGGAAATCAGGTAGTTAAGTCCCACTCAGACTTATTCAAAACTCAACCGCTCAGGTTACAAATCCTCGCTCACTCGGATTATAAATATCTTACACTCAGAATCCATTCCATTCTAAGCCACTACACTAACTTCTCTCTCAGAAGAGGATCACTCAGGGTTTTCACTCGGGAATACGAACTCTTCCTCACTCGGGTTTACTTATATTTCTCACTCGGTAATGACCGCTCTCATTAACACCCGGGGGTTCTCTCATTAGATCTTACGCAGTATAGGTTCATCCAAGGTATTTTACTCAGAATCCATTGAAGTATCATCATTCGAACAAGATGGCATAGCCATTTGCAGCCCCACTCGGAGTCGACTCCCCAATTACGTCTACTCGGAAATCATTAACTGAGCTATAATCTAGCCATCTACACTTCTCAGTCTACCCAAACACAAACCACTTGTATACAACATATATGTACATACATAATCATGCACTCGGAATACCCATTACTTAACATCATTCCTTCCTCAGCACCTGTTATCAACGTGAACTATATACGTATAAAAACATGCACTCGGGTCACAATAGCTCAGATTACTTATATATATATATATATTCATATTCATTACATCACACTGTTATTATGAGTCGGCCAAGGCTACAACTGATGAAACATGACAAATACAAAATAAGCACTCAACGGTCGGAGTGCACCTCACTCGGACCTGAGACCTTATCATCACTTCAGAGTCCAACCTACACACACTGAAAAATGGTATAGGGGTGAGCTTTTACATATAAAGTGACAGCTATTGACTCGGACTTTACCTCAATTCTCAATTATATAATTTACCAGGTCCAATCCATAACGACATATATATATACTGCCAATTAATATAAGAGCCAGACCACATCATTCAATCGGAATTCGCACAATAACATATATTCTCAATCATAGCATCACACTGCACTCAGCAACAGTATCAATACCTGTATATTCATTCAGTCAGAATTCACTCATATGATATCATCTAGTCGGAGTTCACTCAATTCATTTAATCCATGCAATTCATAATAATCTCACTAACAATGCTCATAGACTCATACATGCGGATCCAACTTAAACAGTGAGTTCAGTGCAGATTCCTTCCCGGTCCCTCGTCCACTAGCCCTTTCCGTGTGGCACCGGTCACCCCGTGACGTCTCGAGACCCAGCTCTAGCTCCATCGGCTACCACGGGTCCTCATGGATCTAACCAGGAATCTGACTGGAACTCATTTTATACAACTCTAGATGCCTTTCTGACCCCCCATCCACTAGCCCTTTCCGTGTGGCACCGGTTACACCGTGGCGTCTCGAGACGCAGCTCTAGCTCCATCGGCTACCACGGGTCCTCATGGAACTGGTCAGGAATCTGGGAATCATCCCACATATGCTATCTCATGCAATTCTACAACAAGCATCCAAGCTTACCAGACGCGTCTCACACAGCCATCAATGGGTCACAACCGATCCCCCACACAGCATTCAGATTCATTCGGAATCCCATATTTCTATTACAACAACACATGCATCCATCATAATAACTCACAACAAGCAAGCCTAGGTAACTACATTACAGCACATCCACTCAACATTTTTAACAGAGTCAGCATACTTTTCCATACAGCATTCAAAATGGAAATCACGTATCAATTCACATCTCATGCATTCGGGGATAATGGTAACGCACACACGCATTCACTCAGCAAACTCATGTTTCAACAACATGAATCACAGAAATACTAACAGGCACTCAAAGACGAAATCACACAACCCTCAACCTTTCACAGATACCCCAATTCGGGAGTTGCATGCACGAACAGTCAATCACCACACATCGATCTACACATTTCACACAACATATCACATTAAAGCAAGCACCCGGGACCCGGTCATAAACCATACACTTGACATGCAAAGCGCCCCCTACCTGCTGTCAGGGTTCAGAGACTCCTCAAGTTACAGTGCTGACCGATCGTCCTTCTGCTACTCCTCTTCCACCAGCCTTTGAACTTTAGCGTTGATCCTGGGCCAAAGTTGCTCTTTCCTCCAACGGGTTCGTCTCCCCCACAGCTCCAAGGCACTTCCATCACAGCCTTCCAATTGGGATACTAACAGCTCTAGGTAGAAGAAGAAGGAGAGGAAGAAGGCAATGGGGAGGAAGAAGAGGACAGGGAGTGGAACGGAGTCGTGTTGCTGTTCCCCCCCAGAAAGCTTTCGACCCTCTCGCTGTTCGAGTGGCGACGTGAATAAGAGTGAAGAAGAATAGAAACAGGGAAGAAGAGACCATATGCACGCACGAGGAGAGCTGTCCAGCGTGAATAATGAGAGAAAGAGAGAGCTGAAGTTCTTTTATGCCTCCAGGGGCACATGCGTCCTTTTACCTGGCATTTTCATTATTATTTATTCAATTACTTATAACCAATCAGCAATTACTCTAATTAACCATTAATCCTAATTCTGTAATTAACCTTCAATTAATAGCTTAACTTCAATCGGTAATTAAATTAAAATCGGGATGTTACAGTTCTCCCCCTCTCAAAAGAATTTTGTCCTCGAAATTCAAACACATGCTTAGCCTCAATGAACCACTCGGAAAATCACTGCCATACCACAATAAGCAATTACGCATCTATGTTCCTCAAGTATTCATCCACTGCTTAAATCCCAGTCGGTACAATTGGCTTCCAAAGCAATTCACCGACTGCTCCACCCAGAAAACCGAGACATCATGCTTAACACATTTCCACTCGGAAGTGGCACCATTGACTCGGAATAACATTCCTTTCTTTCACTCAGACTTACCTCAACAAACAGATCGGAATACCACAGTCATGCTCCGACTGCAACTCTTCGCTCCTCCACGTTTTCGACTGCTTCGCAATTTCTAATCAGCATAAAACAACTCTTCATAGCCTTCATTACATTCGGGACTCCATTTCCCACGTAGTTACCCCCCATTCAACTCTGCCAGTTCACCCTAGCCATTGGCACTTTCCAGTTCTTTGGCCGCTTGGCCTTACATTCTCAACACCGATCGGCGTATTCACACCATCGGGTCTCCCGACTCAATGTGTCACTCGGCACGATCATGCGGTCACACAAAGCATAGGCTTGACATTGGGTCACATGGGACACATCTAGATGTATTCGACCATTTGGGAAGAATCCAGTCGGTAAACAACATTACCGATTCCCTAGAATACCCACTACTGACCGATTCATTTCGGATTTAGCTCTCGGATTTTCAATATTCGACCACAAAATTTCTTTCTTGACCAAAATGAACACTCAAATAAATTCCCATGTGCTTCGATTAGCATAATTCGCCTGGATTTACTTCACATATACACTACACTAAATTCTGAAATCTTAGATTCTTGCCCATGCTTTCAGCTACTTCCATGCTTCCATCCTGAGAATTTCACTCAGTCCTCTTACACAAAACATCATTCGGGGTTCAGGGGTAATTCTCACCCGGAAATCCTTCCACTTACCAGAAATTCACTCGTAATTCGAGC
The DNA here is from genome assembly GCA_037962975.1 of Clitoria ternatea. Taxonomy (NCBI): domain Eukaryota; kingdom Viridiplantae; phylum Streptophyta; class Magnoliopsida; order Fabales; family Fabaceae; genus Clitoria; species Clitoria ternatea. The sequence goes on from CM075669.1 coordinate 190,096,164, forward strand.
CTACCTCGAAATTAAACCTGAGTTCAAGCTCAGCAGCCCCAATCAGTGACCTGAGTACAACTTCATTCAAATCCTTCACTCGGATATCTATTCCCTCGGAGACCATTCACTTGGAAACTTACTCACTCGGAATCTCATTTTCCCATCCAGAAGGACTTTTCTCCTGGAGGATCACTCGGTTGGACATCACGAGGGTATTAGGAATTCTACACTCGATATCCTTCTACTCAGAATTGTTCTACACGGTACCATTCTACTCAGAAGTGATACACTCTGAGTCAGATCACCCGAATCTTACCCTACTCAGAATGTTACGCTCGGACATTATTCTCTTAACTTAGTAATGATTCTCTCTATAAGGTTCTACTCGGAACACCATAATTTTCACTCAACAGTTCTCCCTCACAAGGACTTCACTTGGAATTGTCCCCACCCTTACACACTCAGAATATACTAACCTTTCCCGAGCAATTCTTCACCTTACAACTTAATTTGGCTTAAATTCCTGGTTTCCCATTTAACTTACAGTATCACTCGCTTAACCTTATAAAACTCCACTTCAGGGACAGATTTGGTCACCCCTCTTGTTTTAATAACTAATCATCGTCTTAGAAGCCAATCTATACCCAACAGCCTCTAATCCTCTCGGGGCAGACACACCAAGGTCAACAACCCTCTATCTTCATTTATATATATATAACCACATAATATTCCTTTAATATAACTTTCATCGTCACTCCGAACCGTCTAAAAGACTCGCCATCACCATAAGCAGCTACAACTTCACTTGCCCGACTCATGAATTGCTGCATCCAACTTATAGGATGACGTCTCATTCCTATAGGGTTGCAACAATCACACAGTCACTGCAACGTGTACGCTGCCACAATGCCTACGGCATGAAGAGTCGTCTCAGAACAGCATGCCTTACACCGACCAGTCTCGCTCAACTAATACTAATTCACACGGTAATTAATGGCAATTCACACACACATTGTAAGCAATACATCTACATCAACCTCATCATTATGCATCACATAGGGCATATCACGCAACAACAATCATGAAAATTATTTATCACTTCTGTAAATCAGTATGATGGCAATACAACAATCGGCTTCTAGCCAACACCGAGTAAATATTTCCTCTAATCTTATTCATCACAAAACCATGGCTTAGATTAAATTCTTAATTTTCAGTTATATGATAACATCACTCACTCGGGTTCATGCAATTCAATCAGGATTAAGTAATTGACAATCACACATGCTGTCATAACACACCATGAACTACGAAACGACACTAATGTACATACAGGCACTCAGTCGGATTTCATACCAATTATTCATGGTTATATTATTGTTCACTACAGCATGTACCATAACCACAACATCGTATTGCACTTAGTAATAGCATCGATATATGTATATGTACTCATCCAATCGGATTTATCCAAATCAACTCCAAACCATATTAGGGGTTTCATTCACAATATCATATCCACATGTTCATATAATTCACATTGGGTCCAATGCCCATCATAAGCGTGTACACAGACATTCAATCACGCAACATAGATTACTACTACTGTAAAACGGTGCAATGGGGGTAGATTTCCGACCCCATAAGTATACACCTAGTTATAAAATGACATATTAACAATCGGCTTCCAGAATGGTTTACCCTTACCTTTCACCTAGTCGCTCGCTTGTACAACTTTCTCAGTACTGATGACTTAAACTCTGTCTGTAGCTGGTCGATCCGCGCTCCTCCCACGGTTATTTGGGGCAAATCTCCTATTATCTCTAGTTCCATTGCCTCTGCCACCGTTCCCTCGACCATCATTTCCGCGGTTTCTCTCTCGGAAACCCCCACGGGGTGCATCAGCATTCAATCGTCGCAGCAGTGGGCAGTTAGGGCGAATATGCCCTCTCCCATTGCAATAGAAGCACACGACATCATCTCCTTCTTCACAGTCTTGGGCAAAGTGATCACCACCACATATAAAACACTTACCGTACTTTGGGCGACTACCAGCACGACCATCTTGATTATCCCTGCCTCCGAGCCTAGAAGGGAGTCTGCTCCTACCAGAGTCATCCTGTCTCTTGAAGCGAGAGTGCTGAGGCTTCAAGGAGGGGTTTGCCCTGCTGCTCTGGCCCGAGTGGGCCTTGTCATCTTCTTCAAATATCCTACACTTATTCACCAATGCAGGAAAACTCTTAACCTCTTGGTATCTGCAGGCTCTCTTAATATCCGACCTCAATCCATTCTCAAATTTTAAACACTTTGAATTCTCCGTTCCCGGCTGTTGGAAGGGTGGGTAGAATAGGCACAATTCCTCAAATCTTGTCGCGTATTCTTCCACAGTCATGGACCCCTGCTTCAACTCCATGAACTCTAGTTCTTTCTGACTCCTGATTGTGTCGGGGAAGTACTTCTCTAAGAAGCATATCTTGAAATTGTTCCAGGTCAGCTGAGTATCATCGTCAGGAAATCGGTTTCTGGCTATCTTCCACCAGTTCTCCGCCTCGTCTCGCAGCATATACACTGCACATTCTACCTTCTGAGCCTCGGTACAGCGAAGACCCCAAAGATCCTTTCCAGCTCTTGAGTCCATTTAAAGGCTGTTTTCGGGTTACGTCCTCCCTGAAATTCACTCGGCTTCCTCTTCAGGAAGCGGTCCAGTACTTGGCCATCCTCTGCTCGAGGCTGGCCCTGCCTCTCAAACACGTCCGCAAAGCGTTGAAATGTTGTGGCTATAGCCTCCATGCTTTGACGATTCGTCATTACCTATCCTGAAATTCACACCCCCTTCAAGGATAAGTTTACAAGGTTACATTCTTCCGATCGGATCTTAGCCCAGCACTCAGTAACTTTAGCACATTTTACCATTTCCATATGTTATACATCCAGTCGGACCAGAAGGGAAACAACCTTCTGTCCACAACTCAATACTACATTATCAATCAGGTTCAACAAATACCATAATAATGATGACCACTTGGTCACAATGCACACAACCGCTTACGCTCGGTAAGCATACCTTGGCCTTGGACCTTTCGGTCTGCTCTGATACCAAAATGTAACACCCTAATTTTTAATAAATAAATAAACCCAAAAACAGGAAAAAATTCTTTTCCATAAAACGACCACTGGTCAATCGGCATAGAAAAGAAGAGGAAGGCAAGGGAAATGAAAGAACATTCATACGCATAGCACTCGGCGGAAGGGACAAGGCTTGAACCGACCCATTCGGTTCAACGAAATACATCAGCGCCTGGGCGAAATCCATGACAACACGGACTCACTTAAGCAAGGCCCAACGTCGCTTGAGCGAGGTATGACAATGCAACAGCGGAAGGAGGAAGTGCTCAAGCGAAACCCAACACCCGCATCCACTCGCTTCAGCGTGATCCCACACGCTTGGGCGAAGCAGCCCTAGTCGCTCGGGCGAGGCACGATTCGCCTAAGCGATGCCAACACAAAAGCCTTCCCAACCCACACTCGCTGGAGCGAGTACCTTGCTTGCTGGAGCGAGCAGCCACACTCGGCTAAGCAGACGCTCGGGATCCAGAGTTATCCTTCAACTCATTCACTCGAAAAATGACAGCTAACTCACTCGGCATCCCACAACTGATCACTCGGAAATCAGGTAGTTAAGTCCCACTCAGACTTATTCAAAACTCAACCGCTCAGGTTATAAATCCTCGCTCACTCGGATTATAAATATCTTACACTCAGAATCCATTCCATTCTAAGCCACTACACTAACTTCTCTCTCAGAAGAGGATCGCTCAGGGTTTTCACTCGGGAATACGAACTCTTCCTCACTCGGGTTTACTTATATTTCTCACTCGGTAATGACCGCTCTCATTAACACCCGGGGGTTCTCTCATTAGATCTTACGCAGTATAGGTTCATCCAAGGTATTTTACTCAGAATCCATTGAAGTATCATCATTCGAACAAGATGGCATAGCCATTTGCAGCCCCACTCGGAGTCGACTCCCTAATTATGTCTACTCGGAAATCATTAACTAAGCTATCATCTAGCCATCTACACTTCTCAGTCTACCCAAACACAAACCACTCGTATACAACATATATGTACATACATAATCATGCACTCGGAATACCCATTACTTAACATCATTCCTTCCTCAGCACCTGTTATCAACGTGAACTATATACGTATAAAAACATGCACTCGAGTCACAATAGCTCAGATTACTTATATATATATATATTCATATTCATTACATCACACTGTTATTATGAGCCGGCCAATGCTACAACTAATGAAACATGACAAATACAAAATAAGCACTCAACGGTCAGAGTGCACCTCACTCGGACCTGAGACCTTATCATCACTTCAGAGTCCAACCTGCACACACTGAAAAATGGTATAGGGGTGAGCTTTTACATATAAAGTGACAGCTATTGACTCGAACTTTACCTCAATTCTCAATTATATAATTTACCGGGTCCAATCCATAACGATATATATATATACTGCCAATTAATATAAGAGCCAGACCATATCATTCAATCGGAATTTGCACAATAACATATATTCTCAATCATAGCATCACACTGCACTCAGCAACAGTATCAATACATGTATATTCATTAAGTCGAAATTCACTCATACGACATCATCTAGTCGGAGTTCACTCACTTTATTTAATCCATGCAATTCAAAATAATCTCACTAACAATGCTCATAGACTCATGCATGCGGATCCGACTTAAATAGTGAGTTCAGTGCAGATTCCTTCCCGGTCCCTCGTCCACTAGCCCTTTTCGTGTGGCACCGGTCACCCCGTGACGTCTCGAGACCCAGCTCTAGCTCCATCGGCTACCACGGGTCCTCATGGATCTAACCAGGAATCTGACTGGAACTCATTTTATACAACTCTAGATGCCTTTCCGACCCCCCGTCCACTAGCCCTTTCCGTGTGGCACCGGTCACCCCGTGACGTCTCGAGACCCAGCTCTAGCTCCATCGGCTACCATGGGTCCTTATGGAACTGGTCAGGAATCTGGGAATCATCCCACATATGCTATCTTATGCAATTCCACAACAAGCATACAAGCTTACCAGACGCGTCTCACACAGCCATCAATGGGTCACAACCGATCCCCCACACAGCATTCAGATTCATTTGGAATCCCACATTTCTATTACAACAACATATGCATCCATCATAATAACTCACAACAAGCAAGCCTAGGTAACTACATTACAGCACATCCACTCAACATTTTTAACAGAGTCAACATACTTTTCCATACAACATTCAAAATGGAAATCACGTATCAATTCACATCTCATGCATTCGGGGATAATGGTAACGCACACACGCATTCACTCAGCAAACTCATGTTTCAACAACATGAATCATAGAAATACTAACAGGCACTCAAAGACGAAATCACACAACCCTCAACCTTTCACAGATACCCTAATTCTGGAGTTGCATGCACGAACAGTCAATCACCACACATCGATCTACACATTTCACACAACATATCACATTAAAGCAAGCACCCGGGACCCGGTCATAAACCATACACTTGACATGCAAAGTGCCCCCTACCTGCTGTCGGGGTTTAGAGACTCCTCAAGTTGCAGTGCTGACCGATCGTCCTTCTGCTACTCCTCTTTCACCAGCCTTTGAACTTTAGCGTTGATCCTGGGCCAAAGTTGCTCTTTCCTCCAACGGGTTCGTCTCCCCCACAGCTCCAAGGCACTTCCAGCACAGCCTTCCAATTGGGATACTAACAGCTCCAGGTAGAAGAAGAAGGAGAGGAAGAAGGCAATGGGGAAGAAGAAGAGGACAGGGAGTGGAACAGAGCCATGTTGCTGTTCCCCCCCCCAGAAAGCTTTCGACCCTCTCGCTATTCGAGTGGCGACGTGAATGAGAGTGAAGAAGAAGAGAAACAGGGAAGAAGAGACCGTATGCACGCACGAGGAGAGCTGTCCAGCGTGAATAATGAGAGAAAGAGAGAGCTGAAGTTCTTTTATGCCTCCAGGGGCACATGCGTCCTTTCACCTGGCATTTTCATTATTATTTATTCAATTACTTCTAACCAATCAGCAATTACTCTAATTAACCATTAATCCTAATTCTGTAATTAACCTTCAATTAATAGCTTAACTTCAATCGGTAATTAAATTAAAATCGGGATGTTACATTTACCGCTTGTTGTGGCTGTAGTGGTCAAGCATGACCCAGTTGAGCTACCTAAAGGTTCGTAGGACCTAGTAGAGATTTGGGGACTTATGTAGGGCTTGGTGGACCAGGTAAGGTTCACGAGTAGTCAGGTAGGATCCACGAGTGGTCAGGTAGGACCTCATCTGATGATCGATCTATATAGTATCCGCATACTAGAGAGTCTTGATTATGATGTGATAAATATCCATATTTGTATAAATTTGTGATGATATTTGGACAATTTTCTAAATGAAATGTGTAGCATTTGATCATTTTGCAAGCCTATATGTTATGAGTTAAGAATTCAAATGGTGCACATGTAAATTTGTAAATAGGTATTACCAATTCCTATTTTTTGTTTCATTCCCAGGTATGAACAGGAAAGGAAGAGAAAAAGAAAAAGAAATGACTAAGTTCACCTGAAATTCCCAAGATTGAGCAGAATTTAGCAAATTTGCTCAGGCGAGAAGGAAATTCGCTTGAGCAAATTCTTCGTTGCAGACAGATGAAGACTCACTCGAGCGAGTAGGCATTTAATGAATATTAACTATCAGATGTAAAATTCGTTTGAAGAAAAAGTTAGTTCGCCCAAGCGAATTTGAGGCAGAATGTAATTGAAGAAAAGATCACTCAAGTGAGACTTGTTCACCTGAGTGAATATCATCCAGTAAGCAAAAATAAAGCCTTCGCTAAAGCGCCCAAGAGAAATAAGCACAGCGAATTTCTTCCAGTAAGTTTCACTTTATAATTCATTTGAGCGAGATTGCTTCGCTCTAGCAAAATAACTGCTAAATCAAAACAGGGGGAATTCGCTCAGCTGAAGAGAGAATGGCTTAAGCGAGTGAAGAATAAGGGAATTGGCATATTGAAGGCTCGCTCAAGTGAAACCACTCGCTTGAGTGAAAGGACGAACAGGTGAAGTAGTATGAAGAGCTTTCTTCATGGTGAAGTACCCTTGCTTGCTCAAGCTAAATTCGCTTGAGCGAATGGACCTCTATAAAAAAAAAGAAATTAAAAAGGGAGAGGACAGGAAACAAAAAAAAAGAAAGGGAGAACAAGCTTTGAAGAACTCTTTTCATCTTTTCTTCTTCATCTTTGTATTAAGCTTTTGTAATGGCTACCATGAGTGGCTAACTTCTTTTTATTGGGATTGGATGTAACCACTTGAACCCGACGAACATGTACTATGTATTTATGCAATTGGTAACTATGTTCTATTATTCTTGGTTTTTCATTTCATGCTCATTGCTGGAATCTATCTGATCAATAGTTTCTCGATTTAAGTTTCCGTTTGTTATTGGAAAATAGCTTTCAAAAATAGATCTAAATGAAAGACTCGTTACATTGAATATTAGGAATAATATTTGATGGAATGAACGTCAATACAGTTGTGTGTAATGATGGAATAGATTTGAAACAATCAAGGGATTGACGTCTTCAAAACCATTCTTATGAATTTTGTAGTCGAGGAATCAATACGAATGACTTTGATTATGACGTAAAGGATAACAGTTCAAAGCCCTGTTACATGAATATGTGTCATGTGTTAGAAAGTAAGAATGGGGAATTCCAATCCTAGTTTTTATAATCTGTTATTTTCTCATATATTCTCGTGTTACTGATTGTGTGCATTTTTATCTATGTTTACAAATCCAACAACTTATGAAAAAGATTCCTTAGTTCAATCGTAATAGTTCAATATCATTTCAAACAACGATCTCCCAATAGAACAACATCTGTTTTTTGTAAACATATACTATACGACAGTGGTCCACTTACCACCATTGTCATTAAAACTGACAATCACCCGATTGACCAACATGATAATTAAGAGTCAGTGGTGTATTGAATTGATCTCTATATGCATATCTGATGAATTGATTAATGTTTTTCGCAACATGGTATGGAATTAAATTCTTTTTAATGCTATGGAATTTCAATGATTTCAAGTATTGAATGAGTATTACTAAGGTAATTAAATGAAGGATGATAAGATGATAAATATAAATTAGTTTTTTCTTTTCTTTTACTTTAAATTATTTCCATTGATTTATTATGGCTAGTCACTCACCCTTACTTGTTGATATAGTGATTGAAGATAGGGACCATGCTGATACCATGGAGGCTAGCACCAGATGAATTAGGTGGAACAATGGCAATGAGAAGTGTGATAATGATGTATATATTATTATGTTTGGAGAAATTGGTATTGTATGATATTTTGTACATGTGTTTACACACATATACATATATACGACTTCTATTTGTAATGAGCTATGATTGATCATGAATTATATTTTGAGACTAGATGAGTACTAAGGATGAGGTGCAATGAGTTTTATTTGCTAATATGGTGGATGGACATAGTTGAGTATGTTGGAATGATTGATGATATAATGTTACTGATGACTAGTATAGTTGATGGCCAGGAATTGTAAAATGTCACTGAGCCATTAGATAGATGATTGTGTGCTTATGAGCAGGTCACTGTACTAGTGTAGTATGTGTGTGTCTATATATACTATGAATGATTGGCATTGAGCCAATTATATGCAAATGTTAATGGTGATATTAGAAGTGATGGTGATAGTTGGAATTGAAGATTGGACTATGTTAAGTGACATGCTTATAATTCGTATGTTGCTTATGAATATGGTAAGACTTAGTTGAGATTTGATGAATATATAGGTATTATGAATTGCATTGATAATTATGGTGGTAGAAGTATGTAAACGGTTGATGATGGAGATTTTGTTTTAGAAAGGAATAGCTAACTAAGCTAATTGAACATGCGATTTTCAGTTTCAGTGGGATTCAGGGTCCCCAGGTGGGCATCAATAGAACCTTAGATATATTTAGAACTTGTGCATGAAGAGAGATTGCCAATTGAATGGTATTTTATGTTGTTTTGGTATAGAAGTTGCTTGAAAATAAGCAAATTGCATTTTTTTACATAATTCTGCAAATACTGAAATCATACACAAGTTGCTCACAGGTAATCAATTATAATAATCGTTTACTTGTAATTGATTACAAACTTTCTGTAATCAATTACCAGAGTGAAAATAGGGGTTTTTAGTGGTTCTCAGTTATATACCACTTAGGTTCTTAGGGTTTATTGCCAGAGGCATACTCAATGCAAAAAAATTTCTTTAATTTTATTAGACCTGGGGTAAATCATAGGAATTTAGGCGGGGGCGTTACAAGGTGGTATCAGAGTAGTTCCGTTCCGGATCAAAAAATTTTGTAATTGTGTGATGTATGTTTGTGTGTTCTATTTGATTAGAAGTGTTACAGGAACCTTGGAATTATGTTTACTAGTACTTCATCGATTGTGGCATCCTTGTATTGAGGTAATTCTTGAATTCTATTGAATTAATTTGAATTATGACTATCAGTTATGCTTTTATAGAATGGTGGGTGACTCCAGTTCTTACCCTGATGATGATTTCTTCACCAAATTCTCAATTTATAGGGTGGGCTGAATCTGGCCATACCCTTGATAAGTTTCTAAAGCATTTGCCAGCTGTATATAAGGATGGACATGATTATGATGGAGCTATAGCTAGATACATGATATGGAGAAAATCTTTGAGTACTTTGAGTGCTTTGATGAACAAAAGGCGTTATTTGCTACTTATCAGTTGAAGGAAGAGGCGAGAGTTTGGTGGACTTACACCAAAGTCCAAATGATAGCTATAAATAAGGCCCTAAATTGGGTGATTTTCAAGAAGAGGTTTCTGGCAAAATATTTTCCTGATAAATACAACATTAGAAAGGAGATCGAGTTTATTAAACATGAGCAAGGAAAAATGTTAGTGGCTGAGTACACGACCAACTTTGATAAATTATGTGACTTTTACTACATTTTCTTTTTGGAAGGTACCAAAGGTAACAAATGTGCCAAGTATGAACCCAGGTTGTAGGTAGAGCTCTATAGTGTTATTATTTCATTGGAGATCAGAGATTCTGCAATACTTATGAATAAGACACAGTTAACAGAGGAAGTACAATTACAAATGGTGGTTGTAAGGAAAAATAAGCAACAGTTGAAGGCCAAAAGGCCAAACTTCAAGAAAAAGAGTCAGCCTAGTCATGTGGATCATTTACCATATTTTTCTTTTCATCTCGAGGCCGCAATAATGGTTGTTTTGGTGGGAAAGCATGCTATAACTATTACAAGGAAGGACATTTGGCCAAGGATTGTTATGAAAACTAGCTTACATGTTTTTAGTGTGGGCGATGAGAGCATGTTAAGCTTGGTTATCTGTAGAGACAGGTTGAGATTACACAGAGTAGCAGGGCTAACACTTTAGTGGCCCATGGAGGTAGAGCTCATAGGGGTGGCCGCAAAGGCCAGAATCAAAATAGAGATGATGTCCAGACTAGGAGTACACAAAATGTTACTACATGATGTGTTCTTACCTTAGATGCTACAGAGGCGGCAAAGAATGATGAGCTTGTGTATAGTAAGTGTATTATTCTTGGAAATATACTTAATGTGATGTATGATTCTGGGGTGGCACATTCTTTCATTGCTAAGGATTGTGTTTGGTACCTTGGTTTTCCTGTTGTGTTAATGGAGAATGTATTAGTTATTTGTACACCAACCAGTTCTTTGGTCTGAGCAATGACCATGTGTGAAAAATTAGCAATGGTTGTTGAGAATAAGGTGTTCAATGTGAATCTCATTTTCCTTCGACTAGAGAACTTGTATATTATTATGGGTCTAGATTGGTTATCAGTCAATCATGTTGTGGTGGATTGCTTCCATAAAACTATCAGCTTCCTAGAGGAACATGTTTCAAGGATGATAGTTAGTGACATTTCTAAAATGTTCATCCTTTTATTCGTAGCTGAAGGGAAACATGATTCTAAATCTTGTAATATTCCTGCTATATGCGAATTCCCTGATGTGTTTCCGAAGGATATTCTTGAGTTACCTCCAATAGAGAAATTGATATTTCTATCAATCTTATTCTGGGTGTGGAACTGATTTCTAGGACACCATACAAAATGTCACCTGTGGTGTTAACATAGGTGAAGAAATAGGTGAAGAATTGCAAGATAAAGGCTCTATTAGGCTGAGCGCTTCACCATAGGGTGCTCCAATTTTATTGGTGAAAAAGAAAGATAGTACCATGAGGATGTGTATTGGTTATCGTCAGCTGAATAAGTTGACAATCAAAAATAAATATTTGTTATCGAGAATAGATGATTTACTTGATCAGTTAAGGGGTGCATTTGTGTTACCTAAGGTTGATTTAAGATCGAGTTATCTCCAAATCAGGGTAAAACCTAAAGGTATTCCAAAGACTATTTTTAGAACTAGATATGAACATTTTGAGTATGTAGTGATGCCTTCTGGGGTTACTAATGCCCTAGCTATTTTCATGGATTACATGAATAGAATTTTCCATCTATACTTGTATATTCTAAGTCTCAGGAGGAACATGTTCATCACCTCTAAGCGGTATTAAGAGTGTTAAAAGAAAAATAGTTATATGCTAAACTGTCAAAGTGTGAGTTCTGGCTGGAGAATGTTCAATTTCTAGGGCACATGATCTCGAAGGAGGGTGTTTCTGTTGATCCCTCTAAAATAAAAGTTGTATTAGCTTGGGAGCAACCAAAATTAGTTATTGAGATTAGAAGTTTCTTGGCTTTGGTGGGATATTATCGCTAATTCATTGAGGGTTTCTCATGCCTTGTGTAACATCCCGTGTATTTTTATATGTAAATGAATAAATAAATGTGTGAATAGGTAAAATTATAATAATTTGGAAATAAATGACATTTAGTATGATTTAAAAATGAATTAAAAAGGGAATTGAGGTTTCTGCCCGACGCGTAGTGTCAAGCTGACGTGTAGCATCAGGGTGAAATTTTTAAACTGACGCGTTGTGCCAGCAAGACACGTAGCATCAACGTCACGGGAAAAACTCAAACATTATGGTGCCTGTTAGTCCTCAAATTTTCAATAAAAGCTTAAATAAAAATTTCATAAAAATTATAAAAATCAGTTTAATTTGTTAGAAAATTAGGATTTAAATTCAATAAATGGATGTTGTTGGAAATAATCTGCCCTTGATCAATTTTCTCTAGTTTTGCAGTGAAAAAGTTAAGAAATCAAGAGAAAAATACACTGGAGAATCTGACGCGTAGCCTCACCCCACGCGTAGCACCAAGAGCTACTTTTGATGCTGACGCTACGCATCAAAGCCACGCGTAGCGTCAGTGCTGCGTGAACAACCACTCCACTTTGGCCAACCACTCCACTTGGACTCAATAATGGGCACCCCACTCAGCCCAAGGGCCACCCCAATCAGCATAAATGGCCAAAAACTCGTGGAAACATGTCCAAGTGGCCAGGCATGATCAAGATTAATTATTGAAAGTGGTCATTATCAGGTGTTTAATGGAGGCTGAGTCAGGAGTCTGACGCGTAGCGTCACAGGGACGCGTAGCGTCAGCACCCTTGCTCAGCCCTATAAATAGGGCCATCCAACACCATTCATAGCATCCCATTCCATACACTTCTCTTCTCTTCTCTCTTGTGCTCGACCTTGAGTACTTCTTTTGTGAGTTGTAGTTCTAGAATAGTTTTCTAGATACTTGAGTGTGTTTCGGTGTATTGTGATCGTTGTATCGTGAAGTTTCCATCGTCTTCGTAATGTCAAACTCTGTAAGTGTTGTCTTTACTTTTACCATGTGTAACTAATTTGTTTATGTTGGAATTGGTGAACTAATCTATTGAGTATAATGTTGTGAATTCGACCTCTGCATGTTTATGATTCAAGTACATGTTAGTGTCTCAACCTTTTATTAATATGAACGTCAAACGGGAGAATGATTTTCATGTGTATCGAAACTGGTTTTATTAGTGTAAATGTCAAACGGGAGAATGATTATTTATGCCGTATTGAAACTAGTTTTGACGAAAGTAAAAAGTTGGAATACCCTTGGTATCTCAATTCTATAGGGGTTGTTAACCATTGTTGCCATAAGGCAGGTCTTAATGCAAGTTTTTACTGAGAAAGCTCACGAGGGATCGGACTTTACGGTGAATTCTTAGAATTTATATCACGAGGGATCGGTTATAATGATTTTAAGCTGCAATGACATGAAACTTGATGATTAAATATGCATGTCTTGAGTTCCTCATTGTTATTCTAGATTAGGGATCCAATTTCCAACATAATTTGTTTATCTGTGTTTATCTCAAGTATCTTACCTATTCTAGATTGCAACTCAACTTTTTAGATAGATTTTTATTTTCTTTTATCTTATGAATCACTCAATCATGCTATCTTGTGAATACTGTATAAACTGTATATAAATCATTCTTTTGTTTATAATTTCCTTCACATTTACCATAGTAAGTAGAAAATTACTGTTGTTATTGGACTTTCAATCCCAGTGGAACGATATCTAAATTTCGAAAACTACAAACGATTGGTGCGCTTGCCAATTGACAAAACCCGGTTCCACCGACGGGTTAACAAGTTTTTTGGCACCGTCGCCGGGGATTGAATTGTTTCATTAAAACAGTAAAATTTTATTTACCGTGGTAAATATTTTTTTTACCTTAGATAATTTTTTTTTTATTATTTCTTATCATTATTACACTAACTTTCTTTGTCTAGTTTGTGTATGCAAACTCGATCTACCGCAGGTAAAATTTATTTTGATCCTGAGATAGAAAGGTTTGTAAAGAAAATCAAGTCTTTGAAATCTAAAACACAAACTAATTCTTCTTCTACTTCAAAAATTTTTGAAAATTCAAATATGGCTGCTGAAAGGAGAACATTGGGACAGTTTGCTGCTATAAATGGTCCACCCCGAGTTTCGGGAATGTTTCAAGGACCAGTTTTACCAGTGGAAATTAAACCTGCCACTTTAAACATAATTCAAAACAACCAATTTGCTGGTTTAAATCATGAAGAACCATATGAACATTTAACTGTTTTTTATGAGTTATGCAGCACAATTGGTTTTGAACCCAATCAAGAAGAGTCTGTTTACATGAGACTCTTTCCTTTTTCATTGATTGGGAAAGCAAAAGAATGGTTTAAATCTTGTCCACCGGGTAGTTTTGCAAACTGGTCCGATGTTGAAAGAAAATTTTTGGAAAGATTTTATTCTCCTTCGAAATATTTTGAAGCAATGACAGCCATACACTCTTTTTCTCAAAATAATGATGAATCATTAGGAGAGACATGGGAACGATTCAAGGCACTCTTGAGAAAATGCCCAAACCACAACCTGAATGATGCCGAGAAGGTAAGAATCGTTTACCATGGTTTATTGCCTCAGTTCAAGATGATGTTAGATGCTTGTGCAGGTGGTTCTTTAATGAATAAGACTGTGGAAGAAGCCATAGAAATATTGGAATCAATGGCTATTAGTGACCGACAAGCAAAGCATGAAAGAGGTAATATGCAAAGGAAGCCAGGAATGCTCGAATTGGGAGTAAATGATGCAGTGTTGGCTCAGCAAAAATTACTGACCCAACAAATTGAAGTTATGAGCAAGCAATTGGAAAAACTTCAAATTGCTCAAGTAGCATCACCACCCCCTGCTCAACTTAAAGCATGTACGCACTGCATGGGAGAACAACCATATGGTTACTGTGGAAATGAGCAAGAGCAAGCCAATTTCATGAACCATCAAAGAGCACCCTTAGGTAATTATCCTTTTAATCATGGAAATTCTTTTTCTAACAATTACCTACAGGGTTGGCAAAATCAGAATATTGGCTGGAGACAGGACACTGGACCTTCCAACAGACCTCCTAACAATCAATTCAAGCAACAACAAACTGACAATGCAAGGTTGACAAGAATAGAGGAAGCTATTCAACAGTTATTGCAGTTTGTAGAGACAAATGAAGCTGCCCGAAAAGCATCAGACATACAAATGGGTCAGCTCGTAAAAGAAATAGCCGAATTAAAGAGTTCTGGGTTTTCTGCAAACACTCAAAACCCAAGGGAACAATGTAATGCTGTTTCTATTGATGTTGTAAAAATTGATTGTAAAGAAAAGAGTGAGAAAAAGAAAGAAGAAGAAAAAGAAAGTGAAAAAATAAAACCCCGAAAAAATGTAAAGATCCGGGGAGTTTCACCATTCCTGTAACAATCGGAAATATCAACATCAGGAATGCGCTATTAGATTTAGGGGCTAACATCAACTTGATACCCCTAGATTTAATAAAACGCATTGGTGAATATGAGCTAAAAGAAGTAAAGACAGAATTACAGTTTGCGGATCGCTCTGTCAAAAAGCCTTTTGGGATTGTGGAAGATGTATTGGTAAAGGTTGACAAGTACCACTTCAAAGTCGACTTTATGGTACTGGATATGAAGGAAGATACTGAGATCCCCCTGATCCTAGGAAGACCTTTCATGAAGACTGCAAAAATCAAAGTAGATGTTGATCAAAGTATGGTTGCAGTCAAAGTTTATGGAGAAGAAGTACGCTTCAGCGCTCATGAACACCTCAGGATAAGTAATTAGGAAAAAGTTTACCCTTCAACCAAACCAGGTATATCTCTTCCCAATCAATTAAATTGTTTTGAATTAACCGATGCTTTGAATGATGAAAAACAGGTAATTAGGCATCGGAAAAGAAGAAGAAGGAAGAAAAAGACAAGTGATTCCTCAAAGAATATTGGGAAACCACCTGATTAATCAGAGGTACTGTCTGGCTGGAGACATTAAACCTAGCGCTCAATGGGAGGCAACCCATTCTTTTCTTTTTGTTTTTAAGGTTGTTTTAAATAATAAAAAAAAAACCACAAAACAATTTTTTAACTTGTTTAAAAGAAAAAGGGTTTTTAAACTGAAAAGGTTTTTGAAAATCCAAATTTTTGAAAATCAAAAACAAAAGCCCACGCGTAGCGCCCACTTGAAGCGTAGCGTGGACTCTGAATTTTGGTTCTGATGCGTAGCGTCCCACCCACGCGTAGCGTCAGAGCCCACGTTCAGTTTTTAAAACTGAACCAGAGAGGCCCATCTTAGGGTTTTAAACCTAAAACTTCCTCTCTGCCTCACTTAGTTTTCAAACCTAAACTTCAAAAACCTCCTTTTCTCTCTTCCAAACCTCTTCATTCCTAAATTGCTCAAGGAACAACAAGTAAGTACTCTAATCCATCCTCTTTAGCTTTTTGTTTTAATTTTCGATTTTAGAAATAAATGTGGTTAGGATTAGGATTAGAAGACCATTGGGATTGATTGCTGTTAGGAATTAGAAAATGAATGGATATAATGTCGTTTGGAAAGGGGTTGCACATTGCTGCTGTGCAACCCCTGTTATTTTTTTCAAAACTGCGCAGCCCACGCGTAGCGTCCCACTGACGCGTAGCATGGAGGAACTGGCTGATGCGTAGCGTCACACCACGCGTAGCGTCAGCCTCTGTTTTTAAATCTTGCTGTTTGTTTGTTGTTTGTTGTTTTCTTTTTAAATTAATAAATTTTTATGTTTAGTATTCGTTATACTTTCTTGCAAATTTGTATAAATAAATTGTATTTTGTTTTGTATATTATTTGAATATATGTATGTTAATTTCTTTAAATATTAAAAATTCAAAAATATGTTGTTGAATTGCATTTTTATTTGTGAAAAATTTTAGAAAACCCAAAAATATTTTACAAATAATTGTTTGCTTGTGTGTGATTTATTTAGTGTGTGTTTAATTTTAAATTTTTACTTTTTGCAGATGGCACCTAAGAAATCCATTCCCACAACCGGTCCCTCTAAAAGACAGAGGAAGTCCACAGACACTGACACCACTTCTGAGGATCCTGATTCTCAGAGACAGGAGGTGTTAGGACCGAGGGATCCTACTAGATTTCGCACGGATGCGAAATGGGCACAGTTTTATCAGATCAAGGGCCAGAGACTTATCTGGGAGAGGGTCCTTGATCTGAGTGCAGGAGACTATCCTGAGTTGTAGGATAGAGTGCAGCAGAGGAGATGGGGACCTCTATTCTCCCTACCTACTGAGGGGGACCCCATCTTAGTGATGGAGTTTTACGCAAATGCTTACAGGACCCGCCAGGACGCACCGAATCTTGGGCAGCAGCGGACGAGTTGGGTTAGAGGCCGGCATATCTCTTATGACCGGGACACCATCAGTACCCTATTGGGTAACCCTTGGGAGCCTACTCCCGAGGATGATACTTGTTTCTGGAAAGAAAACAGAAACAAGATTCTTGCTGAGGGAGAGTTAGGATACTCCCTCGAGGAGGTTGCTCATTTTCTGAGCAAGGATGGAATCTTTTTCAACCTGAGTAGGGTTGGAAGGAGTCCATCTAACCTCCTCAAGACCCAGCTTACCCCCATAGCCCAGGCGTGGTCCCACCTCATGCTCCATAATATCACTCCTGTCACCCATCTTTCTTCCCTTCCAGTGGAGCGTTGTTGCCTCCTTTATTCTATCCTCCAGGGCCACACCATTGATATCGCCGAGCTTATCTCCGAGCAGATTCACTTTTATGCCCTTGGGTATAAAGTGAATCGCCCCATACCCTTTCCTCTCATCATATCTGCCTTACTGAGGAGGCAGGGAGTCATTGTACCTTCACCAGAGTTTACTAGTTCTTCAGGGAGAGTCCCTAAAGTTCTAGTAAACAGAGATTATTTTGTGCAGCAGTGCGAGCTTCCACCACTAGAGCAGGAGGCTCAGCCCCGACCTCGGAGGAGAAGACCACCAGTGCAGCCTCCATCTGCTGATGCTGTTACACAGGGCTTTGCCCGGATGTCACTTGAGCATCAGTATATGATGCAGATGATGGTTGCCACTCACAGAGCTTATATTCATCTTCACGATGAATTTTATCAGTACAGGTTACAGGGAGAGGGAGCACCTTATGTTACCCCAGCCGAGTTTGCAGCACATGTAGCTTGGCCCGGAGATTTACCCACCTACCCTGAGACTGGTGGATCTTCTAGTGCACATCATGACTCTGATGGTGATGATGAGGAGGAGGAGGAGGAGGATGATGATGATCAGATGGAGGATTGAGGATGCCATCTTTATCTTATTTTGAGTACATTTGCTTTTAGTTGATACTTACATTTACATTCATATTAACATTTTATATTATGATATTTTATTATTGTGTGGTGTGTTTATTTTTATTCATTTTCTTTTAATAAATCAATCAAATTTTTGTTAGTAAGTTAGTTTATACACTTAGAGTTTTTACACAATAAAACCAATTTTGTAAAATTAATTATTTGATTCTTTATAACTTAGGAATTTTGATAAATTTAATTACAATAAGTTTATTAACCATCAAGCAAATTTCAATAACCCGGTGAGTTGAGAGATTTCTTTTAAAACACTTGAGGGTTTAATCGGCATATTTTCAATTCGAATTGATTTTGCTTTAATCTCTTATGTGTGTTGTTGTACAGAGAATTCGGGAAAATGATCAAGGCATATTTATTGGTGAAACGAAACCTTGGGCCAAACAGCTTACCTTGGTAAAAAGTCTTTTATCCTTTGCAAGCCAATTTGAGCCTAAAATAAAATTCTTTGGTACCCTTAAAGCCTAAATTTATTTTTACCATTCCCTATACTTGATTGATTAAAAGAGCAGTTGAAATAAATGAAAAATATTTTGAGTGTTCTCACAAAAATGGGGAGTGAAAATAAGCAACTTGATTCTTTTCAAAAAGAAAATATGGAAAAGAAAAGCCAAAATAGTGAAAAGAATCAAGTTGGGGGTATTTATTTTTCATCAATAAAAGAAAATGAGAAGTTTGGGTCAAGAGAAAGCCTAAGGATTGTAAAATGCTCTTTTATGATTTCAGGTTTTTGAATTCCAAGAAAAACCATTGATTCTTGTAAACCAAGCCTCATTACAACCTGTAAAAAGACCTCGTGATTTCCGAATTAACTCTGTATAAATAACCATTGATTAGATGACAAACAAAGTTAAATTCGTTTGATTTTATGATTGATTGAGTGAAATAGGTTACCAATTGCATAGAGATAAACACTTGTGAGGTAAGCCTGAAATTCTGCTTGATTGTTAATAGAATATTGTAAATAATTTTATCATTAAACCTTTGTTATATTTGAATCAGTTTTTGATTATTACAAAATAGTTGAAATTGTGTAATTATTTTTTGTGGTAAATTTTCGGACTAACTTAAAAATTTGATTTCAAATTTTTATTTTTTATTTTTCTCTCTTGCTCGAGGACGAGCAATGTCTCAAGTTAGGGGTATTTGTTAGTCCTCAAATTTTCAATAAAAGCTTAAATAAAAATATCATAAAAATTATAAAAATCAGTTTAATTTGTTAGAAAATTAAGATTTAAATTCAATAAATGGATGTTGTTGGAAATAATCTGCCCTTGATCAATTTTCTCTAGTTTTGCAGTGAAAAAGTTAAGAAATCAAGAGAAAAATACACTGGAGAATCTGACGCGTAGCCTCACCCCACGCGTAGCACCAAGAGCTACTTTTGATGCTGACGCTACGCATCAAAGCCACGCGTAGCATCAGTGTTGCGTGAACAACCACTCCACTTTGGCCAACCACTCCACTTGGACTCAATAATGGGCACCCCACTCAGCCCAAGGGCCACCCCAATCAGCATAAATGGCCAAAAACTCGTGGAAACATGTCCAAGTGGCCAGGCATGATCAAGATTAATTATTGAAAGTGGCCATTATCAAGTGTTTAATGGAGGCTGAGTCAGGAGTCTGACGCGTAGCGTCACAGGGACGCGTAGCGTCAGCACCCTTGCTCAGCCTTATAAATAGGGCCATCCAACACCATTCATAGCATCCCATTCTATACACTTCTCTTCTCTTCTCTCTTGTGCTCGACCTTGAGTACTTCTTTTGTGAGTTGTAGTTCTAGAATAGTTTTCTAGATACTTGAGTGTGTTTCGGTGTATTGTGATCGTTGTATCGTGAAGTTTCCATCGTCTTCGTAATGTCAAACTCTGTAAGTGTTGTCTTTACTTTTACCATGTGTAACTAATTTGTTTATGTTGGAATTGGTGAACTAATCTATTGAGTATAATGTTGTGAATTCGACCTCTGCATGTTTATGATTCAAGTACATGTTAGTGTCTCAACCTTTTATTAATATGAACGTCAAACGGGAGAATGATTTTCATGTGTATCGAAACTGGTTTTATTAGTGTAAATGTCAAACGGGAGAATGATTATTTATGCCGTATTGAAACTAGTTTTGACGAAAGTAAAAAGTTGGAATACCCTTGGTATCTCAATTCTATAGGGGTTGTTAACCATTGTTGCCATAAGGCAGGTCTTAATGCAAGTTTTTACTGAGAAAGCTCACGAGGGATCGGACTTTACGGTGAATTCTTAGAATTTATATCACGAGGGATCGGTTATAATGATTTTAAGCTGCAATGACATGAAACTTGATGATTAAATATGCATGTCTTGAGTTCCTCATTGTTATTCTAGATTAGGGATCCAATTTCCAACATAATTTGTTTATCTGTGTTTATCTCAAGTATCTTACCTATTCTAGATTGCAACTCAACTTTTTAGATAGATTTTTATTTTCTTTTATCTTATGAATCACTCAATCATGCTATCTTGTGAATACTGTATAAACTGTATATAAATCATTCTTTTGTTTATAATTTCCTTCACATTTACCATAGTAAGTAGAAAATTACTGTTGTTATTGGACTTTCAATCCCAGTGGAACGATATCTAAATTTCGAAAACTACAAACGATTGGTGCGCTTGCCAATTGACAAAACCCGGTTCCACCGACGGGTTAACAGTGCCTGAAACTGAAACACATGAAAAAATAGAATCATGGGCCATTTCCTCTCATCTCCTCCTTCTATTGAAGCCTTGGACCTTTACCTAAGTCAATTCTTGGGGTGATCTTGGAGATTGACCATGTTTTTGCCTTCGGGGATCAAGGTAGGTTAATTAGGACCTTTGATTTCACGTTTTCTTCCTCTTATTATCTCTCTCTCTCTAACCGTGGTTGCATATATGTGGGGAGGTTATGGCTTCATGTTTTATGATGATGTAAGGCTTGGGTATTGCTCCTAAGACAATATGGATGGCAATGTTCTAATGAGTTTCGTGTTTTGGTGTTCGTAGGTGCCAGAACGAGTATCGAAGGACCGGTTGGTGAAGCGGGCATTAGAATTGGACGTGAAGCAGCAAGTGATTTAAGCGTGGGTCACAATCGACATCGAGAACAAATTCTAGAAGCTTGGAATTTAGGTAAGGAGGTGTTTGGGTCATAATAATTAAAATAGGTAATGTATAATTAATATTATGAAAAATAGAATGTTTGTGATAAACAAAAAAATGTAGAAATATGATAAAAGGATAAATATGTATATCCATGATAATTAGAATGCTTAATTAGTTAGTAAATAAATTGTATGAATGGTATGTAATTATTTGATAAGTTATGGGTGTATGATTTTGTATGATAAACTGATGTTGACTGGCCGATGCATAAATATATCATTATATATATTGTAACTGGAATGAGATTATGAGTTATTGGGTGTATGTTGATGGATTTAAGGGATATTGATGAATTAACATGCATCGTGATGAGTTGTTGATGTGCCAGATGTAACACCCTGAATTTTTAAAATAGAAAGTTAAATTAAGAAAATAAATGTTGAATAATTGAATGTGAACTATTTAATGTCCTAAAATATTAGAAATAATTTAATTGAGATTTAGAGCGACTGTTAGTAAATTATTGAAACCGAATAAGCAGAAAACTAACCCAGATAAAATATGAGTGTCGGACCAAGTATTTCCAATTGAGATACCGTTAGTCAGGGCCGTAGATAATGTTACTGGGAATTCAAATATGTATTCGGAATAATTTTTAGAATAAGTATTGAGCTCGAATAGAGAGCCTGTTTGTTTGAAAACGGAAGAGTTTAATGAAAGATTAAAAAAATTAAAACAAAATCCTCACCTCTTTCACTCTATTTTCACGCTGGTTTTCACTCCCTTTGGCAAACACACTTCTCCCATTCTTCCCTTCTTCATATCTTCTTCTTCCTCCCTAAGAGCTTGAACAAATTGGTGTTCTCCCTCTCTTATTTTCGTTCACCATTGAAGCTTGGAGGAGACGATGGATGCTTGAAGCTTCTCCCCTTCTCCTCTCCATTTTCATCATCTTCATCCTCCCTCTTGATTCCCATTTTCATTTTCTTGGGGCAAGGTAAATTCCTTGCCATTTCCTTATGTTTTGAACCTAGAAATGGTTAGTTATGACTTGGGAGAGTATTAAATACTTGTGGGTAGTGAAAGGAACCATTAAATATATAAACCCTAAGGTGGGGTGAAATAAATATGGATATTTATGAGCAATAAATAAGGTATATGAAAATAGGGTTGAAAGATGATGTATATAGAAGTACATTTATGATATGGTTGGGTTTTTACAAAAACCCTAACTTATGAAATTGGGGGAAATATATAAGATGAAGGTGAAAGGCATGATGAAAATGTTATAAATAATAAGGTAGAGGTATTTAATGATGATTTATAATATTGGTTAGAAGTCATAAATGGAAAACTCACAAAGGTGTTGGTGGGAAATTAATGTATGTGGTGACCTAATAAATGGGGTTGTTGTGTAGGCAATAATGAATGGTGATTTAAGGGATGGAATTCCTGAAGCCTAATTAGGCAAATGAATAAAACCTATAAATAGTCTCTACATGATAAGAATCATATGTACATATATGTATATGTATGTTGAAATGGTGTTTGAATGAATGATTGATGTGGTCCTATAATTGATTGGTGTAGGACTTGATAATACTTATGAGGCGGGAACATCGAACTCAAAAGTTTACTTCTCTTGAGGTAGGAGAGGGGTGTATTTCTAAATGTATGAGAACTTGTATGCTGATAATGTATGTATTGATGTAATATGGCATGCTTCCTTTAGTGGATGTAGTATCATATGTGTGTGATGTGAAATTGAGTAAGATTCGTATAATGATTGGTTGTGAGATAAGACCTTATTGAGGTTATGATTTGTATGATATGTGATGACATGTCATGGATTCCATGTGTGGCTTGATGAATATTTGAAATGCTTGACTTAATGATTCTTGAATATTATGATCGGAATACATATATATGTTTGAATATGTGGAATTAACATGGAAATTGAGTAGGAGTATACCCTAGATGAGAGGGTGAGATAATCTATATGAGGTTGAGGCATGCATGAGCATTGTTGCATACATAACATGACATGCATATCATGATGATGTTGAAAAGTGGTTACGATCACTTGATGTTGGAATATAAAGGGCTTGCGAGTTCTTATGATTATTGGACCGGTGGTTGCGATCACTTGGTATTTGAAATGAAAGGCCCTATGGGACCATTGAGATTGTATGCCCGTGGTTGCGATCATGAGGTGGGAGTAACCCTTGCAAGGCGGGAAACCATTATGAATTGTTGAACGTGGTTGCGATCACGAGAAAGCACCTTGCGAGGCTGCTAGAGGGAGTACCCCTTGCGAAGCGAGAAACCAATTTGAATGAATGAATGATTATGGTGGTTGCGATCACCTGAGGAAATGTAATCGGATCCATGCATATGCATCTTAAACACTAGCATGTGCAT
The DNA here is from genome assembly GCA_037962975.1 of Clitoria ternatea. Classification (NCBI taxonomy): domain Eukaryota; kingdom Viridiplantae; phylum Streptophyta; class Magnoliopsida; order Fabales; family Fabaceae; genus Clitoria; species Clitoria ternatea. The sequence goes on from CM075669.1 coordinate 190,120,020, forward strand.
TAGCATTCGGAACATGGCATAGTGTGATAGCCGATGAGGAGATTGAGTGAGGAGAAGGTGGAACTTTCTTGAGTACTAACTGTAATTGTGTCAATGATTGGTGTGTCCTTGTGAATTTTGATGGATACATGTGTTTAATGAATTTGATGAATGATTGCTTTTGTGCTGATTGAACTTCTTTTAGGAAGAAGATGTTTAATATTGCATTTATGTATATATTATCACAATTGTTAGATTTTATCATTGAGAAAGTATACTCACTCTCCAAGTGGTATATCTTTTAGCTCCTGTATTGTAGGGCTTGCCTATGGAGATCTTGTGTGGAGGAGCGGTGTGAAAGAAGCCTATTTTGGGTAAAGAATGCCTTGGCCGGCGATTGTTTTGAGTTGTGGCTTTTAAGTGGATTTTTGTAATGTGTATAGTTATAATGAATATCTTGAATATCTGTGTATTGATATGGATGATGTATGTATGATGAAGATTTTGGGAGGTCATGTAGGAAAATGAGATCCTAGAGTTTATGGCTCATTTTTGTTAGTGACCTTGGCCTTAACTAGATTTTGAAAAAGAAGCATGATATAAGTAAAACTTATGAATGAATGATGATTTACATGAAAAACTGCATTTCATAGATTATGCCAAGTAGTAAGTTAGATTAGAATGTGATTGTGAGTTGGAATGAGAATCTATGGGTATGAAGGTTTAGAACAAGTTTAAAATGTGTAATATGATGGATGTGATGTGATGAATTTAAGTAAATTGGATTGAGTTAAGGTTTGGCATGTTGTGTTGTTCAATTTTCATGTTATGCAGCATTTTATTGATCATCTCGCTCAAGCGAGAGGGATTCTCGCTCAAGTGAGAATGCCCCTGTGATGATGTATGGCCACTGGCCAAATCTTGCTTAAGCGAGAGTGGGCCTCGCTCAAGCGAGACTGCCCAGGCATCAAGGGTTGGCTACTGGAAAATCATCGCTTAGGCGAGTAAGGTCTCACCCAAGCGAGAGCGATGGGTTTTGCTACTGGAAGAAAATCGCTTAGGCGAGTAGGGTCTCGCCCGAGCGAGAGTGAGGTATTTAGTTACTGGGCCATTTTCACTTGAGTGAAAGGCTTTTGGAGGTGGCGTTCGCTCGAGCGAGTGAGTGTTGGATAGATTCTGGACGATTTTCGCCCGAGGTCGCTTGCTTTGCCCAAGCAATTTCTGAGGATCTCGCTCAAGTGAGATGGGGTTCGCTCAAGCGAGTCGGCCCCTGATCCTCCTCTTATTCTTTTCGCTCAGTACGTATTGTGGCTCGCCCAAGCGTCTCACTCGGTCTCGCTCAAGCGAGCGTGACCCTCGCTTGAGTGAGTGGTACCCTGTTGCCCTAATTTGCATTGCTTTGGATTCTCTTCCTTTCCCTTGCACTAAAGCTTTTACTTGAATCCTCTTGCGGACGTTTTGGACTTATTATGAAGTCATTAGACCTTAGGGTGTTTAACTACGATAAATCCAACCATGTAGTATTGATTTAATTAATTATTTCCGCTGTCTTTGTTTGAGAATCTCTTCTTGATTATTTGTTCACCTACCTTCTCATATCTTCATATATGAGTTAGGTCTTCTTAGATCCAGGACATTGAATGAAAACTTTACTGCTTATGATTTTTGGGGCGTCACAACCTGGTATCAGAGCATTATTTGCTCTTTACTGCTGTGATTAATTAGTATTATTAGAGCATGACATGTATTTAATGAATGATTGCCATTGTTGCTTGACTATGTATGAATTGACTATGGATTAAATGTGATTGCTATAAGTCCGGCCAAGCTTTCTTCACACTATTCTCCTTCAATGATGAATTCTTATGTTTTTATGAATGCATGCGACACCATGATATGATGATATTCTTTTATGAGCTTTAATATGAATTGGTTGATATTGGACTCCATGATGGAGGGCCATAACTTAATTTTTATGATGAAGTACTATAGTATGAAACTATAGAGGGGTTTATGAACTAGTTTACTGATAATAGTTGAATCTCATGTTATGATTATAGATATTGAGATGGCCCTTCGTCGTCAAGATAACGATAATGCTATAGCTAGAGCGTTGAATTGTTTTTTGGACCTCCTTGAGTCGCAAAACCATGATAGACAAGAAGCGGAAAGACAACCTGCTCCTGCTGTTCAAGGTACTCAAGGCCTTGACATGTTCTTGAAGCAGAAACCATCCGAGTTTCATGGTGGATTTAGACCCGAACAAGCCTATGTTTGGATCTGAGATGTCGAGCGGATCTTCGATAGTTTTGAGTACAATGAGCTCCAGAAAGTGGAGTATGTTGTTTTCATGCTGAGGGATGAAGCTGAAACTTGGTGGAGACTCACCAAGAGTAGAATGATTGTTGTTGCTAATCCCCTGACTTGGGAAAATTTTAAGTTTGAACTTATGAGAAAATATATGCCCGAAAGCTACAAGAGTAAAAAGGAACTTGAGTTCATGGAACTCAAGCAAGGCACAATGACGGTGGAAGAGTGTGCTTCCAAATTTGAGGAACTTTATGAATTCTACCCTCCTTATCAATAAGAGGGAACTGAAGCCTCCAAGTGTGTAAAGTTCGAGAACGGCCTACGCCCTCATATTCAAAGGGCCATTTGTCATCAAGAAATCGGAAGCTTCATGGTACTTATGAATAAGTGCCACATTTATGAAGAACATGCTCCCCCTATCACTCTAAATTTAACTTTAAGTTGAAGGGTCAACCTTCCAGTTTCAAGAGGCAAGGGAATTTCGGAAGGGGACATTTTTAGAGGGGTGTTTATCCTAATATTCAAGCTAGAGGCGGTGGACATGGTAACACCTTTGGCCGGGGCAATGCACATGCCAATGGGCTGAGATGCTATAGGTGTGGTGGTCCACACTATGTTCATGAATGTGTGCACCGTGAGGAGGTGGTATGCTTTAATTGTGATCAGGTGGGACATATCTGTCCTGCATGCCCTTTGCTCACGAGACCGGCTCCGGTACAAGCTAATACTCCCAACCGTGCTAATGCACCCACTCATGTGAACTACGGAGGCCACAATGGTGGTCGGGGCCGTGGTAATGGAAACAATAGTGCCCGAAATGGTGGCCGAGGTGGCTATAATGGTGGAAGGCATGACAACAGCTGAGGTAACGACAATGGTGCTCGCGACGAAAATAGGAATGGTGCAAATCCTCAACCAAACACCAGAAAGGTGTTTGCTGTGACCGGTGAGGAAGCAGCACAAACAGATAATTTAGTTGAAAGTAAGTGTGAAATACTCGAACATTCAGTTCATGTTATTTATGATTTGGGTGTGACTCATTCCTTTATATCTGAGGATTCTGTTCAGAGATTGAGATTGCCGGTATGTTTAATGAAAAATGCCCTAGTGGTTACCACCCCAACCGTTACTTGTCTCAGATCAGTTAACCGGTGTGATAATGTTGATATGCTCCTAGAAGCGAGGAGATTTGTTGTGTCTTTCATTTGCCTGCCTCTGAAGGGATTGGAGATCATTCTTGGTATGGATTGGCTCTCCGCCAATAAAGTTTTGGTTGACTGTCAACAATGGACTGTCATTTTCCCTTCTTCTGATGTGAGGAAATTTGATGTGCGAGGTATAGCTTAACTTTGTATATTACTATCTCTTGCTAGTGGGACAAATAATCCTGATCCCCTTAATATCCCGATGGTGTCAGGGTTTTTGGATGTGTTTCCCGAGGAGATACCCGGTTTACCACCTCCACGGGAGGTTGAATTTACTATCGATCTTGTACCTGGCGCGGAACCGGTGTCTATCACTCCTTATAGGATGTCTCCTATGGAGTTGGTTGAACTTAAGAAGCAAGTTGAGGAGCTACTTGAGAAGGAGTTTTTTCGACCCAGTGTGTCACCCTGGGGGCTTTGGTTTTGCTGGTCAAGAAGAAGGATGGAACCATGCGGTTGTGTGTTGACTACCGCCAACTGAACAAGCTAACAATAAAGAACAGATATCCCTTACCTCGTATTGATGATCTGTTGGATCAATTGAGAGGTGCTATGGTGTTTTCAGAAATTGATTTGTGTTCTGGTTACCATCAAATTCGGGTGAGAAACGAAGACATTCGGAAGACTGCCTTTAGGACGCGATATGGCCATTATGAGTATGTTGTAATGCCATTCGGAGTGACTAATGCTCCAGCGGTGTTCATGAGCTACATGAATCACATCTTTCATGAATACTTGGATCGCTTCGTTGTGGTATTCATCAATGATATCCTAGTGTATTCTAAGAGCCGTGAGGAACACGAGGAACATTTGAAGCTTGTGTTGAACATCCTTAGAGAGAACCAGTTGTATGCTAAGCTCTCTAAATGCGAATTCTGGTTGACAAGCATCCAATTTCTTGGTCATGTGATATCCGAAGAAGGTGTTTTTATAGATCCTTCTAAGGTTGAGGCTGTTATGGCATGGCCTAGACCTACATCGGTTACAGAAATCCGGAGTTTCCTTAGACTTACCGGATATTATCGGAGGTTTATCGAAGGTTTTTCTCGTCTTGCTAAACCTTTGACAAACTTGACAAGAAAGAACCAACCTTTTGTATGGACGGTTGAATGTGAGAGATGCTTTGAAGAGTTAAAGATGAGGCTGACTTCTGCGCCTATCTTGGCATTGCCTGACTTGCAAGAAGACTTTGTGGTGTACTGCGATCACTAGTGCAAAAATTAGATATAACAACAGGATATATTCACGGGTTGAAATGGATCAGTGATAAAAACATGCGCGGTGGCATTTTTGAAATTATAAGGTGAATGATATAATCAGAGAAAACTATATATCCACGGTTAACATCATAACCGTGATTGTACCCTCAATATATATTCACGGTTGATGAGTCAACCGTGGATATATAGTACCTGAAATATCTATCCACGGTTGTGTGCACAACCGTGACTATATATTCATGGGTATGATCAGGGTTATGATGTTAACTGTGGATATATATTGATGTCTATAATCACGGTTGTATTTCTAACCGTGGATATATAGTTCAGGTTTTAGGGTTTAATCACTGGGTACTGTATGTCCACGGTTGTTTCTATAACTGTGATTATAGATTTAATATTTATCCACGGTTGGGGTAGTAACTGTGGTGATATAGTTAAGATTTATCCACAGTTGTTTGTTCAACCGTGAATATATGTGTAATATATTGACGGTTTCAAGGGGAACCATGAATATACATCATTTCTGAAACTTCAAAAGCCGCGCCTTTCAGCCTTTTTTCACTTTCTCTTCTTCTTTCGCGCTGGTTGTCGTCTTCTTCCTCGTCCTCCTCTTTGCTGGTCGTAGGCTTCTCCATTCACTTCCTTCTTTTTTCCCGTGCCCTTCTTCTTCTTCGTTCACCATTGTCTGGTAAGTGCTCCCTTGCCCTTCTTCTTTCGTTCACTTTTTAGCCCTGCTTCGTTGTTATGCTTTATCACCATTGTCTGGAAAGCTTGTCTTTCTGTTTGTGTGTAGTCGAACATGAATGAATATAGGTCTTTGAGTTTGTGTTTTCATTGTTGAAGCTGAACTCTGTCTCTGCTTATTTGACATTGCCTATGACATTGCCTCTGTTTTCATGTGTTTTCATTGTTGTGCTAAAGGGAGCAGCAAGATATCTGATTAGACATGTGTTTTCATTTTTTTTCAATCTCATTGTGTTTTCATTGCCTGTGACATTGCCTGATAGATGTAAATTTTAAAAGGGAGCAGCAAGATATCTGATTAGAAAATCATCAAACACTTATAGATGTAGAGCCTTACTCTAGAAATAACTACTTGAAACTATTAAATAATCTGTACATTTGATTAATATTTGAGGCACAAGTTTACTGTAATCTTGCCTCTATATAGTAACCTCAATAGGAACTCCGAATACTAGGTTTAATATAATGAATAATTAACTACCATTATGCGGGTGGGTCATAAATTTTAAATAAAAATAAAATTTTACTTAGAAATAATACAAGCTACACTGTTATATAGTAGTTAACTAATAATCAGAAAATTACTATAAAGCAATCAAAAATAGAATTCATCACAAGATGCCTTGTGGGAACAATGGAACTATTCTACATAGTCAACACTTTCTTAGTGACTTGGTTTGAGAAGCTAACCATTAATGTTCGGAACTCCCTGAAAAAGAAGGTTGAAGTATGAATATCTACAAATTATGTAAACGGGAAAGCTCAACATGATCCATAATTCATATCTCATAATCCATGATCCATAATTCATAATCCATAATCCATAAATCTATACTTCATCATTGTTAGATATGAACATAACGTATTCCTAGGTTCAAGTTAGATATTTTTAAATGGAAAATTTTCACTTCATCATTGTTAACCATTCCCTTTAAAACATTTTCCATTTATGAATTTTGTTCTGTTGAAGTTTAGTTTAAAATTTTGATATTTCATTATTAGATTTTTGAGTTGAGTTGTAATCAAAAGTTACATTTCACTTATATAATGTTATTGCTGTTGTTGTTGGTTGCTCGTATATAATGGTATTTTTGTCTATTGTATGTATGTGGTTTTCAATCTTGCAAACTCGTAGGCTCGTACTAGTTAACTAGTTAACTAGTATGAAAGTTGTTGTGCATAAGAGTGAACCGTAGTTCCCCGTTTGAGATTCGACACAAATGGTCATTAAATTAATTAATTTCATTGTTTGTGTTGAATCTTGAATTGTCTGTATGGACAGTTTGGGATGAACAATTATTTTTTATATGTCATTGTTAGTATGTACAAGTTAGGAGTTATTTTAAAATTTGATAAACTTTCGGTAACTTGCATTTTGTGTTGTTCTCTGGGTGCATATTTGGTTGTGGTTGAATTTGATTTGACCACTCTCATTTTGTGTACTTAGAGACCAATGCGAAATGCTACCAAAATTTCATCAAATTTTAAAATAAGTCCTAACCTGTATATATGACCTGTATATATGAATGACGTATAAAAACAATTGTCATCTTGAATGGGTATAGGACCACCACCTTTGTAGAAAAAGTGAGATTGATCATAGCACCTTGTAAGCAGTTGGTATGGATCGGAGTTGGATAACTGCATCACGCCTAAGTCTAGAGTATGAGGGGCAGTTGAATCATTTATAGAATTCGTAGCGAGGAATGCAGTGGAGGTGAATGGAAAGTATTTTTTCCCTTGTGTTAAATTCTTGAACCTGCGTCGGGTAGACTTGGAAGAGGTGCGGGAACATCTACTGTGTGACGGTTTTCTGCGTAGTTATACGCGTTGGATATGGCATGGTGAAGATGTGGTGGTGCCAAGTAACAACTCTCAAACTGAAAAAATCAAAGCTCGATGCATGACACCGATGTCGACATGGATGACCGACTCGAGGATATGATCCGTGATGTGGGGGTAGAAGGTTTTAAGAAAGCTCATGTATATACAACTCTATGTGAGGACTCTGAGCAGCCGTTGTATCCAAACTGCGTCAATTTCACGAGGTTATCAGCAGTTTTGTGATTGTTTAATTTGAAGGCCATAAACGGGTGGACGGATAAAAGTTTCACTGACTTACTGAAGTTGTTGAAAGAAATGCTCCCAGCTAGAAACACCTTGCCGAATCGTAACTATGAGGCCAAAAAGGTGTTGTGTCCTATGGGTTTAGAGTATGAGAAAATACATGCATGCCCAAATGATTGTGTATTATTCCGGGGTGAGTTAGAAATGCTGCATCGATGTCCTAGGTGTGGGGTGTCACGGTATAAGAAGAAAGAGGTGGATTCTGATGAGGTATGCACTAAAAGGTCTCCTGCAAAGGTGTTGTGGTATCTGCCTATAGTTCTAAGACTAAAGCGTCTGTTTCCCAATGCAAATGATGCAAAACTTATGAGATGGCATGCTGATGAAAGGGTTGTTGACGGACTACTTAGGCATCCGGCCGATGGATCACAATGGAAGAAAATGGATACGATTTTTCTGGAATTTGCCCATGAACCAAGAAATGTTAGGCTTGCACTAGCCACAGACGACATGAACCCGTTTGGGAACCTGAGCACAAACCATAGTTCGTGGCCTGTTTTGTTGTTTGTTTACAACTTGCCGCCATGGTTGTGCATGAAGCGGAAATATGTCATGTTATCAATGATGATTTCTGGTCCACGACAACCGGGGAACGATATTGATGTATATTTAACTCCATTAGTTGAAGACCTCAAAAGGTTGTGGGAAGACGGGGTTGATGTGTTTGACAGGTTTACCGGGCAGTCATTCAAATTGCGTGCCATGCTGTTTTGCACGATCAATGACTTTCCAGCGTATGGTAACTTATCCGGGTACAGCATGAAGGGTCATAAGGCTTGTCCAGTATGTGAGGAGGGGACTAGTTCTGTGTGGTTGCACCATGGTAGGAAAAATATTTATCTTCGACATCGAAGGTTTCTTAAAGCGAATCATCCGTTTCGGAGGTTGAAGAAGTCGTTTAACGGTGCCCAAGACTTTGAAATGGCTCCTCCACCACTATCTGGTCGCCAAACATATGAAAAGGTGAAAGACGTCAACGTGCAGTTTGGTAAGTGTGATAAATAGCACCCGACACAAAACAACTTGAAGAAAAAGTCAGTGTTTTTTGACTTGCCATATTGGAGGGAGCTTGATGTAAGACACTGCATTGATGTAATGCATATGGAGAAAAATGTGTGCGACAGTTTGGTTGGTACACTCTTAAACATACCCGGGAAGACTAAGGATGGCCTAAACTCGCGTATGGACTTGGAGTTGATGGGTATACATCAGGATTTGCATCCACAATCAAAGGGCAAAAGAACATATTTGCCCCCAGCATGTCATACGTTGTCCAAAAAAGAAAAGCAAAGTCTGTGTGAATCATTATGAAGTGTGAAAGTTCCGTCTGGTTATGGCTCCAACATCAACTCTTGTGTTTCCATGAAAGATTTGAAGTTAGTTGCGTTGAAGTCTCACGATTGTCACATGTTGATGCAACAGTTTCTGCTTATCGCCATTCGTGACATTCTTCCTAAAAATGTAAGAAATGTCATAACAAGGTTGTGTATGTTTTTCAATGCCATATGTTGCAAGGTAATCGTGCCCGGCGAATTGGATGTGTTGGAACAGGAAGCATCACTTATATTATGTCAGCTTGAAATGTATTTCCCGCCCTCTTTTTTTGACATAATGGTCCACTTAATCATCCATTTGGTGAGAGGGGTCCATTTGTGTTGTCCAGTGTTCTTACGGTGGATGTATCCCGTTGAGCGATATATGAAGATATTGAAAGGGTATATGAAGAACCAACATCGTCCCGAAGCTTCAATTGTGGAAAGATATATTGCAGAGGAAGCAATTGAGTTTTGCACTGAATACATGTCATATGCTGCAAGCATTGGTATTCCAACGACTCGTCATGAATGGAGATTGGATGGGAAAGGAACGATTGGAAACAAAATGAAGAGCATGCCATGTGCTGATGTCCTTCAGGCACACTTGTATATTTTAAACAACACGGACGATGTGCAACCGTATCAAGCCACTCACAAGGAGCTAGTCAAGAAAACCAACCCTAAAATGACTAAAAAGTGGTTGTTGAATGAACACAACAAGAGTTTCATGTAGTGGTTCCAAAAGACCGTTTTGAAAGATGTATCTGCATCCTCGACATTACATCGACTGGCACAGGGCCCGAACTTTGATGTCCTAACCTTTTGTGGGTATGACATAAACAACTATTCATTTTATACAAGGACACAGGATGAAAAGAGTACAAATCAAAATAGTGGAGTGATGGTTCTGGCTCAGTCAATGCATTTCTCAACTTCAAAGGACAACAACCCTGTGATGGCCGAGTCATGCTACTTTAGTGTGATTGAAGATATATGGGAAGTCAATTATGGTCCCTTCATCGTTCCTGTGTTTAAATGCAAATGGGTTGAAAATAATCACTTAGGCGAGTAGGGTCTCGCCCGAGTGAGAGTGGGGTATTTAGTTACTGGCCCATTTTCGCTTGAGCGAAAGGCTTTTGGAGGTGGCGTTCGCTCGAGCGAGTGAGTGTTGGATAGATTCTGGATTATTTTCACCCGTGCTCGTTTGCTTCGCCCAAACGATTTCTGAGGATCTCATTCAAGTGAGATGCGGTTCACTCAAGCGAATCGGCCCCTGATCCTCCTCTTATTCTTTTCGCTCAGCACGTATTATGGCTTGCCCAAGCGTCTCACTCGGTCTCGATCAAGCGAGCGTGACCCTCGCTTAAGCGAGTGGTACCCTGTTGCCCCAGTTTGTATTGCTTTCGATTCTCTTCCTTTCCCTTGCACTAAAGCTTTTACTTGAATCATCTTGCGGACGTTTTGGACTTATTATGAAGTCATTAGACCTCAGGGTGATTAACTACGATAAATCCAACCATGTAGTATTGATTTAATTAATTATTTCCGCTGTCTTTGTTTGAGAATCTCTTCTTGATTATTTGTTCACCTACCTTCTCATATCTTCATATATGAGTTAGGTCTTCTTAGATCCAGGACATTGAATGAAAACTTTACCGCTTATGATTTTCATAAATTAATGATGTTAAAATTGTGAAAAATTTACCCCTATTTTTATGGTGTTATACCAGATCTGTGTGGTCACCCTGTGTGATGGGAAATTATTGATTGTTGCTAGTATATGTATATGATTTAGATGCATGTATATGATTTGTTTGGTTAAGGACGGCCCACGGTATTTGTACCACTCGTTTTTGGCTCTCGTGGTCCTCTGAGGCTTGGTTAAGCTACCCAGTGATCAAGTAGGATCCAGTGGTTGAGTTAGAGTGCCAGGTCGGGCTCGAGGAACCAAGTCATATTCATGGGGTGTCAAGTTGGACCCCCAGCTGAGCCTTTAGTATCCAGATACTAGGAGTCATATTGCATGATGAGCGTCAGTGGTGCTTTGTTGTTATGACTATGATGGTATAATGTAAAGATGTTGTTTTCGAGTCACTTGATTTTGTAAGAGGTTTGGTTAATTATTAATTAATCTTTTTACAAAAAGATTATTAGGATTTTTATTAAACTATTAAAATTAAATAGAAATTAAGGGTAGGATCTCAAGGTCGTATCAGAGCGGTTCCTTTCAAGAATGAATAGGGTATGTGAAATATAATAGAGTAAGGGAATTAATTTCTTAAAATGTTAATTGCATGCTAAATGAATGGTAAATTGTGAGTCCTATAAGGACATATGCTTGTATTTTATTTATGTTGATTAACAGGCTAACTTGGCATCGCTCTCTTGGCACTCCGGTGATATTGTATTTATGTATATGAGGTAATTATCCTATTCCCTAGTAGGTCATTGGTTACTAATGGTGATGTGTTTGATTTTGTAGAACTGAAATATGGCTGAGGGAACTAGCTCGGGTGGAGGGGATGATGTCTTCTTCGAGTTCTCTCAAATGATTAGAAGGGCTGAATTTAGCCCGACTCTTGATAAATTCCTGAAGCGAGCTCTACCCATCTACAAGGGTGGCCATGATTATGATGGTGTGCATGTCTGGATACAGGATATGGAACAAACTTTTAAATATTTTAAATACTCAAAGGAATAGAAGGTCCAATTTACTACTTATCAACTAAAAGATGACGCTAGAGTGTGGTGGTCTAGGACCAAGGTACAGATGGCTACAGCTGGTGAACCATTAGTCTGGGAAAATTTCCGTAGAAGGTTTCTTACAAAGTACTTTCTTGACAACTATAAGATTCTCAAAGAAATGGAGTTCTTGAAACTAAAGTAAGGGATAATGTCAGTTGCTAAATATACTTCCAAATTTGATGAATTATGTGACTTTTATCATCCTTTGTCTTTGGAAGAATTTGAGGGAAATATATGTGCTAAGTGTAAAGTGGGGTTACGGATTGAGCTTCAAAGTGTGATTGTACCTTTGGAGATCTGTGACTATCCAACCCTGGTAAACAAAGCTAGATTGATTGAGGAGGTTCAGCTATAGAGAGTGTCTCAAGAAAAAGATAAGAAACCATTGAAGGCAAAAAGATTCAGTTTTAAGAGAATTAGGCAATTCTTTCGAGGTGGTGAGTCTTCCGCCACTTCTTCATCATCTTCTTTTGGGTGTGGTTCTAGTGGCTGTGCTACAAGCCATGCTTGTTATAATTGTGGCCAGGGGGGTCATATTGCTAGGCATTGTGGAGCTAGCCAGCTAGTTTGCTACCAATGTGGGTAACCAGAGCATCAAAGGTTTAATTATCCATAAGGTCAGCAACAGAGTGCGCAGAGTAATAGGGGCAACACTTCTATGGCTCATGGGGGCAACTTGTAGCGTGGGGTTGAAACAGCAATGGCCATAGAGGCCAACACTTACAGAGGTCTGATGCACAAGCTAGTGGAGCGCAAAATGTCATGGCCAGGCGAGTCTTTGCATTTGATGCTTATGAGGTAGCTCGGGACAATAATCTTATGCAGGGTAAGTGTGTTATCCATGGTTTTGATATACATGTAATTTATGATTCTGGTGCCACACACTCTTTCATCTCAGAGGGTTGTGTTTGGCATTTGGGGTTGCCTGTGGTACTGATGAGAAATGCTCTTAATGTCTCTACTCCTACCAGTTTTATATTCCCAATGACTGCTATGTGTGAGGGACTAGCAGTGATTATTAAAAATCACCCTTTTGTTATAAATTTGATATGCATGCCTTTGAGGAATCTTGATGTCATTTTGGGCTTGGATTGGTTATCTGCCAACCATGTCATGGTGGATTGTTTTCAAAAGGCAGTGGTCTCTTCTCACGAGTATGATTCTAGTCATGTAGTGAGTGATGTCTCTGTGACTTATGCCATTCTATTTTCTATGAAGGGACGGTATAATCTTATGCCTAGTGATATTTCGATGGTGTGTGATTTTCCTGATGTGTTTTCAGAAGATATTCCAGAATGGCCTCCTAGCAAGGAGATTAATTTTGCCACTGATTTGATTCTCAGGGCTGAACCTGTGTCTCGTGCACCATATAGGATGTCTTCAGTGGAATTGGCAGAAGTTAAGAAGCGGGTAAATGAGTTGCTTGATAAGGGGTTTATTCGACCGAGTGCTTCCCTTTTGGGTGCTCTGGTATTACTTGTGAAAAAGAAGAATGGTAGTATGCAGATGTGTATTGATTACCGGCAGTTGAATAAATTGACAATTAAGAAATACCCCTTACTACGGATTGATGATTTATTGGATCAGTTACAAGGCGTTGTGATATTTTCCAAGATCGATTTGAGGTTCGGGTATCACCAATTAGGGTGAAACTGGAAGATGTCCCGAATACCACGTTCCATACATGCTACGGTCATTTTGAGTACGTTGTGATGCCTTTTGAAGTGACAAATACGCCAGCTATCTTTATGGACTACATGAACCAGATTTTTCAGCCATACCTGGATCAATTTGTTGTAGTGTTTATTGATGATATTTTGGTGTACTCGGAGTCTCTTAATGAGCATGTTTAGCACCTTAACATTATCCTGCAGATATTGCATGAGAAGCGGTTGTACGCTAAGCTGTCAAAGTGTGATTTCTAGGAGCAAAGCATACAATTTCTGGGGCATGTGATTTCCTGAGATGGTGTATCTGTTGATCCATCAAAACTTGAAGTAGTTATGGCATCAGAGAGGCCTAAGTTTGTGACTGAGATCAGGAGTTTCCTGGGATTGGCTGGCTATTATCATTATTTTATCAAGGGATTCTCACGCATTGCACTTCCTTTGACCCAGTTGACAAGGAAAGAGTGTCTGTTTATGTGGACGGATTCATGTGAGTTAAGTTTTCAGATTCTAAAATGATGTTTGACTACTGCACCAGTACTTGTATTATCAGATGTAACTAGATAATTTATTGTGTATTGTGATGCATCGAAGTTTGATTTAGGATGCGTATTGATGCAAGATGATAAAGTGATTGCTTATGCTTTGAGACAATTACGACCGCACAAGCAAAACTACCCATTGCATGATCTTGAACTTGCAGCGATGGTGTTTGCATTGAAGATATGGCGTCATTACTTGTATGGTTCCCATTTTGTGGTGTTCAGTGACCACAAAAGCTTAAAATATTTATTTGATCAGAAGGAATTGAACATGAGAAAGATGAGATAGGTTGAATATTTGAAAGACTATGATTTTGATTTAAGATATCATCCTGGCAATTTGATTTAAGATATCATCCTGGCAAGGCAAATGTTGTTGATGATGCTTTGAGAAGGAAAATTTTACATGCAGCCTTTTTAATGGTGAAAGAGCAAGAATTGTTACAGGATTTCTAGGATATAAATATTGGAGTTGTTATGAGAGCCCCGAATCAGATGGTTGTGAGGATGCTAAAAATTTTGAATAAGTGTTTGGAATCCTTGGCGGAGGCCCAAGAACATGATGAAGAATTATTGAGGTTACTTGATGCTTAGGCTAGGGACAAAGAGATGAATTTAGCAAAGGGGTGTGATTGTATCTGACAGTTTAGAGATCATGTTGTTGTGCCTACTAATGGTGATTTTAGGAGATTGGTGTTATTTGAAGCACATAAAAGTTCTTTGAGTATTCATCCTAGTATTATGAAGATGTATCATGATTTGAAGAATAAGTTTTATGGCCAGGTATGAAGAAGGTGATTACAGAATATGTGGCTTCATGTGTGGTGTGCCAGAAGTGTAAGGTTGAGCACCAGAGACCCCCTTGATTGCTTCAACCACCTGAGGTCCCAATTTGGAAATGGAAGAGCATTGGGATGGATTTTGTATCTGGGTTGCCTCGAACTTATTCTGGTTGTAATGCCATATGGGTTATTATTGATCAGGTGACCAAAAGTGCGTATTTTCTGGCTATGAATATAAAGTGTTCGTTGGAAAAATTGTCTAGATTGTATATAGTGGGGATTGTGAGGCTTCACGGTGTGCCTTTAAGCATTATCTCTGATCGTGATCCACGATTTACTTCTAGATTTTAGAAGAGTTTAAACCAAGAATTGGGTTCTGAATTGAGGCTAAGTTCAGCTTATCATCTGTAGACTGATGGCTAATCAGAACACAGTATCTAGACTTTGGAGGATATGCTTCGTGCTTGTGTTCTGGAGCAAGGTGGCTCTTAGGAGTGTTATTTACCGTTGGTTGAATTTGCATATAACAATAGCTACCATAGTAGTCTTGGCATGGCACCTTATCAGGATTTGTATGGCAAGAGGTGTCATACTCGTCTTTATTGGAATGAAAATGGTGATGTTTTCCATTTGGGGCCTAAGTTGATTTAGGAGATAAATGACCAAGATACTCTCATTTGTGAAAAGATGAAGATTGCTCAGGATCGTCAAAAGAGTTATTACGATAATCGGCATCGACCGCTTGAATTTCAAGTTAGAGATTGGGTATTCTTAAGAGTTTCACCTACTAAAGGTGTAGGTTGCGTGTTGAAGGGTCATAAACTTGATCCAAGGTACATTGGGCCCTACCAAATTATTCAGCAAATCAGTGATGTGGCATACCGATTAAATCTTCCTCAACCTTTGACCAACATTCATAATGTGTTTCATGTATCGCAACTAAGGGCATATATTCCGTGTAACACGATGATTGTTCTGGAAGATTCCATTGAGCTAGAGGAAAACTTGACTATAGAAATGGTTCCTATTTGCATTGAAGAGTATCAGACCAAACGTTTGAGGAGTAAGGATGTGCCCTTGGTGAGAGTCAAGTGGCAAGACTTTAATGGGACATCCTGTACATGGGAGTTGGAGTCCGAGATGAAGAAGTTATATCCCCATTATTCCAATAAGGCACGTTCACTTCGGGGATGAAATTCCTTTTTAGAGGGAATGAATGTAACATCCCGTGTATTTTTAAATGTAAATGAATAAATAAATATGTGATTAGGTAAAATTATAATAATTTGGAAATAAATGGCATTTAGTATGATTTAAAAATCAATTAAAAAAGGGAATTTAGGTTTCTTCCTGATGTGTAGCGTCTAGTTGACATGTAGCGTGACGGTTGAATTTTAAAGTTGATGCGTAGCGCCAGGGGGACGCGTAGCGTCAACGGTGCGAGTAGAATTAAAACATTACAATGCTGGAAACTGAAATACATGCAAACAAATAGAATCGTGGGCCATTTCCTCTCATGTCCTCCTTCTTTTGAAGCACTAGACCTTAACCTAAGTCAATTCTTGGGTGATCTTGGAAATTGACCATGTTTTGGCCTTGGGGGATCACGGTAGGTCAATTGGGACCTTTGATTTCACGTTTTCTTCCTCCCCTTTTCTCTCTCTCTAACCGTGGTTGCATATGTGCGGGGAGGTTATGGCTTCACGTTTTATGATGATGTAAGGCTTGGGTATTGCTCCTAAGACAATATGGATGGCAATGTTCTAATGAGTTTCACGTTTTGGTGTTCGTAGGTGCCAGAACAAGTGTTAGAGGACCGGTTGATGAAGTTGGCATTCGAATTGGACGTGAAGCAACAAGTGATTTGAGCGTGGGTCGCAATCAATGTGGAGAACAAATTGTAAAAGCTTGAAATTTAGGTAAGGGGTGTTTGGGTCATAATTAATTAAAATAGGTAATGTATAATTAATATTAAAAAGAATAGAATGTTTGTGATGAACGGAAAAATGTAGAAATATGATAAAAAGATAAATATATGTATGTATGATAATTAGAATGCTTAATTAGTTAGTAAATAAACTATATGAATGGTATGTAATTATTTGATAAGCTGTGGGTGTATGATTTTTTATGATAAACTGATGTTGACTGGTCGATGCATGTATATATGATTATATATAGTATAACTGGACTGAGATTATGAGTTATTGGGTGTATGTTGATGGATTTGAAGGATATGGATGAATTAACATGCATCGTGATGAGTTGTTGATGGGTCGGATTTGTGTGGTCCCCCTGTGTGATGGCAGATTATTTATTGTTGCTAGTATATGTATATGATTGAGATGCATGTATACGATTTATGTGGTTGAGGATGGCCGATGATATTTATACCACTCGTTTTTGGCTTCCTTGGTCCTCTCAGGCCCAATTAAGCTACCTAATGATCAAGTAGGATCTAGTGGTTGAGTTGGAGAGCCAAGTCGGGCTCGATGAACCAAGTCGGATTCACGGGGTGTCAAGTCGGACCCTCAGCTAAAGGTCGATCCTTTAGTATCCGGATACTAGGAGTCATATTGCATGATGCGCATCAGTGGTGCTTTGTTGTTATGACTATGATGGTATAATGATTGGTGATGCTATAGTGATTATATGATTTAATAGTAAATTGCTATGTTATGGGAAATGTAAGAGCTTGTGTAACATCCTGAATTTTATAAAAATGATTAATTGAGAGAAATAAATACTAAATAATTATATATGAGTTAATTCATGTCCTTAAAAATTAAAAATAGTTAAATTGGGATTTATTATGGATATTCATAATTTATTGGGACTAAATGAGACAAAATTATACCCGATTAAAATATGGGTGTCGGATCAAGTATCTCCGATTGAGATGTCGTTGGTCAGGGCTGTTAAGAATGTTATTAGGAATTCGAACATGTCTTCGGAATAATTTTTAGATTTAGTATAGAGCCCGAACGGAGATCCTGTTTGTTGTAAAACGAAGAAAGCACTAATGAGGGGTTAAAACTTAAAAGTAAAACTCTCTCCCCCTCTCTTATTTTCACATTGCTTTTCTCCCTCTTAAGGGAAAACACTTTCTTTTTCTCCTCTCACATTTCTCTCTTCCTTTTCACCTTCTTCCTCTCAAAAACCATGAATGGTGGTGTGCCCTTCTTCCCCTCCATTTCATTTTCTTCATTGGTCAAGAAGGGAACTTGGATGATTGAAGCACACTTCTCCTTTTTCTCTCCCTTATTTTCATGTTTGGCATTGAGCTAGGAGAAAGAGGTAAGATTTTGACCACCCATGGATTTTGTTGATGATTTTGATTTTATTTAAGTGTTGTGATAGGAGATTAGAGGTTATATTGATGAATAAAGGTGTGTAGAACCAAGCCCTAGGTTGGATAATCCTTGGGGATTCATTGTTGTTGTCAAAAATGAATGGGGTACATTGTTGCTAGCCTAAGGATGTTTGAAATCAGGCATAAATTAGTTGGAATTGATGATAGTGAGTTTTTGATGAAAACTCTAGAAATTAGGATTTTGGGGCTTTGGGAAATTGATGAGAAAATTGTGAGTTATTGGTATTGGAATGATTATATATATATATGAGAATGAGTTTTTGAATGGGTAATATTGATTGTTGATGTTGAGGTATTGTTAGGGGAGCTTGAACAATGAGAATGTTAGAATGATGGTTATTGAGTTTTAAAGAATCTTGACCCTAAGATTTGGGGAAATGCATATATTGTGACTAGGAGGATTAAATTGAAGGAGGACGAATGATGTTTAAGGTTGAGGGTAGATTAAAATGGTAGAGAACCATTGATGGTGAAACCTATAAATAGGTGTTGTTATGAAATGTGTAAGAATAAATGTGAACATTAAGGTCATAATGATTGTGATGTCATTTGAATGATTGAGGTAATATGGAAGGCATTTTAGATGAGCGATGAATGTGATGTTCTTGTAATTGGGTATGGTTAACCCTTTTAGATCTAGAGAATCATGGTTTTGGGAAAGGAATTCTTGAAACCTAACACAATAGTATGAATTAGTGTCTTAGCAAGTCTAGGACTTGATATTAAGTCTTAAGATATATTTACATTGTTTGAAATTATGATGGTGCCTTAGAATGGCTTATTGATTGTATGAAATGCACATGTGTAATGTGTAGATTGTAATTCAGACGATGTGGCGAAACGATTGGAGCATTTGAATTGTGGTTCTTCTCTCAAGGTAGGAGAGGAGTTTTACATTCTAAATGCATGAGTAGAATAATTAGTGATTTATGTGTATCATGATACTCATGCTTGCCTTACCATGTTTATAGTGAAATGGTGTGAGTGGAAAATTATTGGCAATTGAGAATGATATATGTGTATATATGTTGATGATGGATGTTTAATGTCCCTTTGATGGGAGTAATGTGTTGTTGATGAATAACTCATGAGGGGTTGAAATATATATATGTTAATGAACCATCCTTGAGGGGATGAAGTATATGTTTTATGAATTGAGAATTTATGTGGATTCTTGGCATTGAATGTGATAGCCATTGTGATGGTATTGAGGGTAAGATTGAAAGATAATGCATAATTGAGGAACTCATAGAGTCAAATTGAGTTTTTTATGATTTGGATGGCATGTGATAGTTCCAATAGCCCATATATGTAGTTTGTGACTTGTAGGAATTGGGATGGGCCAATTCCATTAAGAATAGGCCCTTGAGTTGCACAAAAGTTCCTCAACATGGATAAAACACATTTATGCGGATAAGTCCCTCACTTTTTATAATTTTTTAGTGTGGCCGGTGCCCACACGTCACAAATAATGTATAAAAGTTGATGTTAAAATTTGGTGGGCATTGGAATTCGTATGAAAAAGTTAGGGGGATTAGAAGTTCAAAAATATGGCTTTTTCTACATAAAAAGGGGTTTGTGCTGTCATGAATCGATTCAAACAAAACAGTGTTTGAATCGATTCAAAGGATAATGGATGGGCTTGAATCGATTCATATGAAGGCTTGAATCGATTCAAGACTCACTGGATTTACTGTTCCTCAATTTCACAATGCTTGAATCGATTCATACGAGGTTTGAATCGATTCAAGGCCCTCTGTTTTCACTGTTTTGAGCTCTTGGAACGTATGAATCGATTCAAGGCCCTTTGTCTGTCAATTTTTGGACTTTAAGCACGCATGAACCGATTCATGCAAAGCTTGAATCGATTCATGGCCCTGTTATGGCCACTATTATGTTGTTCTTCTAACTGTTGTAATCCCTTTTGCTACTTTTGGCCTATTTTGGCATCTTAATGACATTTTTGGCCTCCGACTTCTTCATGAAAGTTATAGATAATAATGTTATAGAGGTGTGAAAATTGGTCTTACCTCAATTAGAGTTTTCTAACTCTTATGAGGCGTAAAATACCGGACCCACTACATTGTAAAACTCAAGTTTAAGAGGGTCTTGAACCCAACTTTTATAATTGTCAAATTGGGACTAATAGATGATATTTGTGACCTGTACCTTTATTTTTGAGACTAAAAGTGAACCTTTCTCATGTCTCCATCTTTAAATTTGTCATGGGCTCATTATTGCCCAAAACCCTTCTTATTATGTAAAAATAAATGATTTTATTTAGGGTACATGTGTGGTGTGTCTTAGTGGTGATTGAGGAATGGCTTAAGGCCTTGGCAAGGTATATGTATACCTATGCTATGTTATGAATACATGTATGCTTCACCACTATTGATAAATTATGAATCATGATAAAAAGTAAATAATGTGGATATATGATACAACTGATGAAACCTGTGAGGGGACAATCGAATGGCAATAAGTGTATAAATCAATGAATTTGATATGATGTTGATGATGACTAAAAGTGGATGATGCCACACGTATTGAATGATATATGGTAATGTTTAATAAAAAGGGATATTGTTGTTGAACATGCCCTTGAATAAGTGGTGATGATTATCATTGATGATTGTGATGCCATTGTGATTAATGCAAGCACTGACTTGTATATTTGAGATACAATGATGATTGATTAATATATGTTCCGAAATACCTTGTTATTTCCATGCGTGGATTAATGCTATGATGCTTGATATATTTTTAATTACCATGCGTGGTTTGATGTAAATGTGAATGTTGAGCCTTGAGGGGCCTTGTGGTTAATTGTATGCCAATGATAACAAAACTAAATATATAATATACCCTTAAATGAGAGGGCCAGAAATCCTTACGAGGTTAAGATTTGGCATATGCATTATTGCATTCATGGCATGGCATAGCATTGAATATGTGGTTGCGATCATAATGATGAAAGTCTTGCGGGACTATATGAGAGGGAGTACCCCATGCGTGGCGGGAAACCAATATGTGAATGAATGAAGGTGGTTGCGATCACCAATATGTTGAGAATGATGAGCGTGGTTATTGTAACATCCTGTTTTTAATAATAGTCCTATTTTGTAAATTATGAGGTATGGAAGGTCTGTAAGTGATAATCAATGAATAAAACACCCAGTGGATGGTTTGTAATACTCCAAAAATTTCATTTTGGGTATAATTATGGAATTTATATAGATCTTTAATGATATTATCCATTTTCCGAGTGAAACATGCCTTAGAAAGGACTGTCCGAGTAAGGAAGAGACTCTGTTCCGAGTGACCAAGAGAAATTCTGAGTGAAGGATGAAATTCTGAGTGAAGATTGTGTTTTCCGAGTGGAACATGGCCGAGAGGGTCTCTTCCGAGTGGAATCCCTGTCTCAGAGACATTTCTGAGTGAAAAGGGTTTAATAGAACCTCTTATGGGTGAAAGGATCCGAGTGACTCACCTTGGGGTGACTCACTGCTGAGTCAAATTGCTTAGAAAGACTCGTTTCCGAGTCAAATATCTTCAAATGACTCATTTCCAAGTCAAGTATTTTTGAAGTATTTTCGAATAACTCGTTTCCGAGTCAAATGCTTCTGAATGACTCGTTTCCGAGTCAATCATGGTCAGACATTGCAATTCTGAATGAAAGTTCACTAAGTGCCTTCATTTTCGAGTGAAGTACAGAGGAAAATGTATTTCTGAGTGGTAGGGTTCCGACTGGGGACATACGGTGTATGATTGTCCAGATGTGCACTGGAATAACTTCGTGTGAGTGAAGAAGAAAAGAGGTCAGCTTTGGGAATGAGATGCCGAGTGAAAGCTGGTCAGGTGATGTGTCAATCCTGAAATGAGATTCCGAGTGAGTGAACAACTATGGGGGAGAATCGGTTTCTGAAAAGTTTTTACCGAGTGGAACCGTGTGTGTGTGGAGACTCAGATTTGGAATGAAATTACCGAGTAGAAGTCTGAGTGAGAGAAAGAACTCGGGCTGGATTGATTTTGCCGAGTAGAGGTCCGAGTGCCTTGAGTCGGTTTTGATGTATTTGTGCCGAGTGAAAACCTGAGTGTTATAAGTCGGTTTTAATTGATTTTACTGAGTGGACGATTGATTGAGATGAGCTGATTTCATAGTAAATAGTCGAGTGACAGACACTGTGAGTGTGAGTCGGCCCTGGAATGAGTTGGTTGAATGAATAATGGGTCGATTTTGAGAGATTTTGTCAAGAGAAAACCCGAGTGATGGGAGTCAGTTTTGGTGGGACTTGCTGATTGAAAACCCAAATGTTGAGGAGCCTAGTTAAACGAGTGGGTATATGCTTGGCAATGTGAAGATAGTCCAGGAGCGACTTAGCTGGGTGAAGGACCCAATGGAAGGAGTCGGTTATAGAACAGGCTCACCGAGTAAAACCGAGTAGATGAAGGGTCGGTTTTGGGAATGACGACCTCTGGTCGGATTTCGCTTAAGCGAATGAATTCCTCGCTTAAGCGAGTGAGCGTGGAATAAGTGAGGCTTGTGTGTCTCGCTCAAGCAAGTCAGAATTCGCTTGAGCGAAACTTCCCTCTGCCAGTGCAATGTATGGCACTCGCTCAAGCGAGAGAGGATTTTGCTTGAGCGAGAGGGACTCGGATTTCCTTCTCTTCACGTTACTAACAATTTCCAGTCGGCATATATGCTGACTGGGTAGAATTCCAGTCGGTTTAGAGGCTGACCGAGTGGAATTTCAGTCGGTATTCAGTGTCAGGATTAACGTTTGACTCCAATGTTGTCCTCTTATGCATATTTTAATATATCTAATCCAATTATTCACCCCTAGTGTGTAGATGGCCAGAAGTGGACAATTATAGAGCTCACTTTCTTATCTAACCTCCATTATTTTCCATAATCAACGCACTAACAGCCACTACAACCCACTCACGAAAAAGTTGTTTCCCACTTGTCTTGCATTATTAACACTGCCCCCTTGTTAGACCGGAACTCCTTAGAACAAGTAAATCAGTGAATTTTCTTCCTCTCATTTCCTCTTCTCCATTAAGGTCTTTCGATCTGAAGCTAGGACAGCAAGGAGACCATTTTCAACCAGCCAAATATCTTCAATCCAAGTAAGAGGGGATAGGGTTGTGAATAATTATGAAATGGGTAGAATTGTATGCTGTCCAGTACTTTCCAGTATTATTTTCGTATCTTGTTGCTCAATTTTGAAGCTTAAAACGTATGAATTTGATTATGACTTCTTCATCAAAGTTGTAGAACTTTTTGTTATGTGAATTTTAAGACCTGAACCGATTGATTTGAATATGTATAGCAAAAGTTATAGCCAAAATACTACAGAATGTCCGTGTGGAATATTTATCCTATGTTTTGTGTATATATTAATATTTTGTGAATTATACATGCATAATCAGCCTTCGATGTCTTCACAAAAGTTGTAGATATTTATGTTGTGGGTCTATAGAAAGTTGTTTTAAGTTAAAAGGATGTTTGTAGCTCTAGTTATGCCTAAAATACTGAAGTATGCTCAAACTGAAAATCTGTTAACAATGAAATACGAATTTTATTTTTAAAACTGGGAATTTTGTGGTGAGAATTAGTTATCGGTGTCTCCATGAAAGTCGTAGATATTTGTGTTAGGAGTAATTTAGAACTGGCCCCATGCCAAAATTATTTTTGTAGCTCCAGAAACGTTGAAAATACTAACATATGTACGTTTTGAAAACCCTCTTTGAGACAGTTCTGTATTCTGTGAATAAGTGATGTTTCTGTTTGGAATTTGAAATTATGTTCTTCATGAAAGTTGTAGATAATTCTATTATGGAACTACAAAAAGTGGAATCACTTAAAAAGGATTTGATTTGCTCATGTTATGGCTGTTTTACTAACGTATGTTGCTGTTGGAAAATTCTGAAATTTACCTAGAATTGTTTTTATGGATAAAAATGATATTTTCCATATGAGTAATGATTTATTATTGAATTATTGAGAAACTATGGATTATTATAGATGTATTTGAGTGTCCTATACATGACATACAGTATGTATATCTTTGTCATGAATGATTATGAATGACTAAATTATTGTATACATGAATGCCTTGTGGTTTAATGAGATATGTTGTTGAAACAGTAAATCCATGATTCTGAAAATTATTATATGTGATGTGTCCTTTGAGGACTTGTGATTTTTCCAAGTGGTTTTGGAAATATTGATATCATGGTATGTTAAATGATAAAGAGAATTAAAGGCATTCATGCATCATAAGCATTTGGACGCACCATGGAATTTTAGGGGTTCCATGATTGCCTACCCTGGTGGGGGGTTACTCTATGATGAGTTTAAGCCCTATTTTTACAGGAGCCATGGAGTGTAGGGATTCATGGTTATGCTAAGTCCTACTTGTGTACTTCGGTACTGCAGGAGCCATGAAGGTGTAGGGATTCATGGTTATGCTAATTCCTACTTGTGCACTTATTTTCGCAGGAGCCATGAAGATGTAGGGATTCATGGTTATGCTAATTCCTACTGGAGTCTCATTGAGATTTTTTATTATAGTATTCCCACCAAACCAAATGGATCCAGCATGACATCATTTGACTAATCAAAGATTTATTAATATTAAATGAACTTGTTTGGCATATTCATCATATCATTATGCCTTGTTGGTTGTGTTTGTGCAATTTTATTTATTTTATATTTATTCTATATTCTGTCTCACTCTTACATTAGTTTTTACAGTGCATGCTACACAGAATGACGAGTGACGCCATGAATGAAGCTTTTATGAGTTATTGTTTGGACTTTGGTTTTATTTTAATCTTAATGGGTTGTAACAGTATAATGTACCATGTATTGTTATTTTTATATCGTTTTCAGTTTTATAAATGTTTTATGCATTTAATTATTTCCCGACTAGTATGCATGATAATATTCCGCAATTATCAACTTTTACGTGATTTTAGAAATTAAATTACGAGTTTCAAAATGATTCTTTAAACGTGAAAAATTTATTCGAAAAATTATTAAGGACGTTACAGTTATGATCACGAGTATATTGAAATGAGAAAGATCCTGCGGGATTCTATGAGGGGAGTACCCCATGCGTGGTGGGAAACCAATGTGACATGATGAAGGTGGTTGCAATCACCAGTATGTGGAAATGAAATTGGTCTTGCGGGACTATGAAAGGAGTACCCCATGCGTGGCGGGAAACCAATATGAATTGATTGATATGTGGTTGCGATCACAATGACAAATCGTGCGGGATTCTATGAAAAGGGAGTACCCTATGCGTGGCGGGAAGCCAATATGAGATTGATTATAAGTGGTTGTGATCACTTGAGATACCATGTGCGTATGGGTGATTGAAATGGATCCATTGCATATGCATTAAATAGTTGACATATGCATTAGCCATAGGTACATAGCATTTGAGATGGAGATGACCAAATAGAGATGAGAACCTCTCGAGAGAGTGTTAATTGATTAAAGATTTAAATGACTTAATGATGAAAATTATGAATGCCCATAATGATATAGGGCTATTTGAATGTGTATGTGCTTGTGCTTGTGCTTGACATGAATTGTGAATAATGAGGCTTGTATGCTTAAGATAATATCTTGATGATGGTTCAATAATGGATTGATGATTTATAGTAAAGCTCACATGTTGGTTGAATGTGTGTACACATAATCACAATGTATTTATATTCGTCATTTTAAATGTATAACTCAGTCTCCCATGTTGTTTCCCTTTTAGCATTGTGGTGCAGGTTTGCCATGGGATGAGAGTGTATTTTTGAGTTAAGGCTTTGGAGAAGGTAAATAGTTGTAATGGAATGCCTTGGCCGGCAACATTTATTAAATATGATGTAATGAATGATTTGGGTATATTGAGGTTGATAAATAGTGATTTATAAACATGTTTATATCAATGTATATTGAAGATGGCGATATTTAAAATGATATCAATTGATGATGTATGATTATGATTTTTGTGCGTAGTCGGTCGTGGCCTAACAGGCTTATATTATGTAATTGCATGATTGCTTGAGCTTTTCTCATATCTTCATATATGGGACTAGGCATATGCCCTGTATACATATTTTTTCTTCCGCTGTAAACTCCAATGTTTTTGTATACGCGTATGGGCAGCGTATCTTACGATCCAGTTATAAATTATTAAATCTCACTCTTCGGTTTTCTGTGGTTCGGGTCTTAATGTAATCATTGTGGTGTTTTGAAATTATTTTAAACGTGAAAAATTTACTCGTATTTTTATTAATTATTATCTTGATTACATCGGGATTCGGGTCCAGAAAATCAAGGTGTGATAGCTTGCAGGGAATTTGGAAGTTTAATGATACTAATGGTAAAATAATTACATTTGCTATTTTTGGATTAAGTCTACCATTTTATATTAATTATGATTTGGTTTCAAAGCACTCACTCTTGCTGTGGTTTTTTATTTCTTTAGTGACCAATGATGATGAGATTTATTATGTGGTGTGTGGTGGAATAATGATGATTAGAGATATTGATTGTGATGTGAAATTATGATATTATGTGTAGTGATATAGGTTCCCTACTTCATTAGTGACTTGTGCATATAGGTCTCAGCTTGTTTGAAGCATAGTTGATGTGTCTAGTGCATGTAATTACATTATTTTGGTTTAAATGCATTTCTGCATATAACTTATGCATATGTTGAAATTTTGGCAAATAGATAGCGCCAATAGTTCTGAAATGGGGAAAATATATGGCCCGTGAAGTTTCATGGTAATCGAACCTAAAATGGGCCATTTGGGTAGGTCGGAAGTTGGCATGACAACAGCATTGTTGCTACTGTCATGCCCATGCGTAGCGCGGGCTGGCTCTCCGTGCCAGGAGCGAACAGGGGACCTCACGCGTAGCGTAGGGCTAGCCCATAGCGTCAGGCCCTTGCTCCTGTTTTGCACTTTTTGCTAGTTGAAAATGAACCATAGGCTTTAGGAATACTGTATAGAGGCTATTTTGGAGTCACTTGACTTGGTAGGAGGTTTGGTTAATTATTAATTAACCATTTTGCAAAAAATTTATAAGGATTTTTATTAAACTATTAAAATTAAATGGAAATTAAGGGTAGAATCTCATACCTTGTGTTCTCTCTAATTAAGTCGACCAGGAAAGATTATCCTTTCATATGGAACGATGCTTTTAGTTTCCAAGAATTGAAGAAGAGATTGATGACAGCACCAATGTTTGCTTTTCCAAATGTGGTAAAGGAATTTCATGTATATTGTAATGCTTCAAAATCGGGGTTGGGATGTGCTCTGATATAGGATAATAGAACTATTACTTATGTTTCTCGACAGTTGAGACCACACAAGCAAAATTACCCAACACATGATTTAAGGCTTTCTTCTATTATATTTGTATTGAAAATATGGCAGGATTATCTTTATAGTTCATGGTTTGTTGTGTTTAGTGACCATAAGAGGCTAAAGTATTTATTTGATCAGAAGTAGCTTAATATGAGACAGAGACGATGAATGGAATATTTGAAAGATTATGATTTTGATTTGCAGTAACATTCTGACAAAGCTAATGTTGTAGCTAATGCTTTGAGTAGAAAGTGTATACATGTGGCATCCTTGATGGTGAAAGAACATGAATTGTTAGAACGTTTTCATGATATGAATCTAGGTGTAGTAAGTTATGCTCCAAATCAATTAGTGGCTGGAATGTTGAAATCACTAATAATTTCTTGAAATCTTTATCTAAGGTTTGTGAGACAGATGATGACATAACAAAATTGATTGATGCTCAGTCTAAGGGAAAACTAATACCATTGAGCAGGGGTTCTGATGAACTTTGGTGATTTCCGTATTATTGTACCTATTGGTGGAGAGTTCAGGAATTACATTCTATCTAAAGCATAAAAGTTCTTTGAGTATTCATCCCATATCAACAAAAATGTATAATAATTTAACGAAGCAGTTTTGGTGGTCGGGAACGAAGAAAGTAGTGGTTAATTAAAGTGCTTCCTGTGTTATATGTTTGAAATCTAAGGTTGAGCATCAGGAACCTTCTAGAACACTATAACCCATTGACATTCCAGTGTGGAAATAGGATAGCATAGTTATGAACTTTATGTCTGGCTTACGTCAGATCGGTTCTAGAAGTAATGCCATTTGGGTTATTATTGATCGATTGATTAAATATGCTCATTTTCTTATTATGAATATGAAATGGTCTTTAGAGAAGCTTATAGGATTATGTGTGAAGGAGATTGTGCGATTACATGGTGTTCCTTCGAGTATCATATCTGATCATGATCCTCATTTTACTTCCAAATTCCGTGAGAGTTTAAATTGAGAGCTAGGGTAAAGAACTGAGGTTGAGCTCAACATAGCATCCTCAGACTGATGTCAGTCTAAACATACTATTCAGACTTTGAAGGATTTGCTCTGTGCTTGTGTTTTGGAGCATGGAGGATGTTGGGAGAAATGCTTGCCTTTGGTTGAGTTTACCTATAATAATAGTTTCCATAGTAGCATTGGTATAGAACCATATGAAGCTTTTATGGCAAGAAATGTCATATTCCATTATGTTGGGCTAATAATGGTGATACTTTGGCATTGGGTCCAGATATGGTCTAACAGATAACTGAGCAAGTGGTTATGATTAGAGAAAACATGAAAATAGCTTAAGACAGACAGAAGAGTTATCATGTTAATAGGCATCAACATCTAGATTTCTGATTGGTGATAGTGTATTTGAGAGTTTCTCCTACAAAGGGTGTTGGTAAGACTATCAAAAGCAAAAAGCTGAGTCTGAGATACATTGGTCCTTATCGAATTTTGGAGCAGATTAGAGATGTAGCTTATCGCATTGAGCTTCCTCCAACTTTATCCAGATTACATGATGTGTTTCATGTATCTTAACTTCAGAAGTATATTCCTTGTGATACCAGAGAATTCCATTAAGTTGAGGGAGGATCTAGCCATGCCAACTACCCCTGTTTTCATTTAATCTTTTCAGATTAAGCGTTTGATGAGCAAAGAGGTGCCACTAGTGAAGGCTCTGTGGCAAAGCTTTAATGAAACCTCTTACACCTAGGAGTTGGAGTCAGAGATGAGGCGGTAGTACCCTGAGTTGTTTAATGAGGTATATTGATTTCGGGGATGAAAATTTAAGGGGGGTGTGTAACATCCCTGACGTTAGATTAAAAAATTATTTTTTCCGCATAAAATTATTTCAGTATTATTGAACGTAAATTAAATAAATTAAGAATTTTAATAGGCGATAAAATTAGATTAGTTAGTTTTAAGTAATTAATTATGAAATTAATGTTGAAGTTATGGTGGTAAAATATTAATTACTATGGAGTAAAAGTGAAATATATTTACTTAACATAAATGAAAAGAAATAGAAATGAAATTAGAAAATAAAAGAAAATGTAAAAAGAAAAGGGTGAAAAGCTGAAAATGCCCTTATGCATAAAAATATTTTCATATCCTTTAATTTAAGCGTGAAAGCTTCTCATTTTCCTCTCATGGTTATATGCTTCTAGGCGTGGATTAAGACTCGATTTCTTGCTAAAACTCGAAATTGATCACATTTCTATAATTGTGGAAACAAGCTAAGTAAAATGTTAGTTTTAATTTCTAGTATCAACTATCTTCTCTAAAAACCAAAACTTGCATAACGATTGGGGTTCTTAAATTCTTCTCGATTTAAGGTTCTTGTGTAAGAAAGAGATGATAGTAAACTCTAAGGTCCAAATATGGTGTTCAGTTTTAACAGGTTTCCATATTGGTGCGTTTAGGTGACGAACCAAGCACTAACGAACCGTTAGTAAAAGTGGAGCTTGAAAGAAATGACGACACTAGTCGAGGTAAGCTTCAGAAACCTTGGAAATGAATTTGAAGTTGTTTCAGTGGATTGAATTATGGTTTCAGAAGTTGGAACGTTAAACCCACTTCATAAATTCTTGATTTTAGATATTTGAATTATTTGGCGTTGTGAAGGAAAGCTTGGGAGCTTGGAAATGTGGTAAAGGTGTACTTGAGATATAAATTAATGAAAATAATAATTAGCGTCGGATTTGATATGTGTGAAAAGGGTAGAATAACCTACATAACATGAAATTTCTTATGTGTTGTTAGAAATGTATGATGGTGTTAGATAATATATGATTAATTAATTAATTAATTAATTATGTGAGTATGAGTTATACTATGGAAATATGACTTTTGAAATGTTTGGGTGATCATTTATAATTTTAAATACATGTACATATTAAGGATTATACTATAGAGTGTGGAATTATATGCTTTAGGTATAAAAGGAATGAATTATGATTTATTGAAATTTATTGACATGATTAATATGGAATAATATGGTGAAATATTGATTATTATTAATTGTGAAATTGGATGAGAGATAAATCAAATAAAAGAAGATAATGTGCCTAAGTGGCTTCATGGGGAACCCAGGGTGATAGTCGTAGTGTCGGGATAATGTATCATAAAATCATGAAATTGATATTGAGATGTATTTATTATATGTGCATAATTATATGGTATGGATGGTCAATCAAAATAGTTTACCCTCTGTTTTGCCTCTAGTGGTCAAGCATAACCCAGTTGAGCTACCCAGAGGTTAGGTAGGACCCAGTGGTAAGGTTGGGAGCCAAGGAGGCCCGGTGTACCAGGTAAGGTTCACGTGTGGACGAGTAGAACCCCCAGCTG
Organism: Clitoria ternatea; assembly: GCA_037962975.1. Classification (NCBI taxonomy): domain Eukaryota; kingdom Viridiplantae; phylum Streptophyta; class Magnoliopsida; order Fabales; family Fabaceae; genus Clitoria; species Clitoria ternatea. The sequence goes on from CM075669.1 coordinate 190,150,789, forward strand.
ACAGCCAATCCAATTAGTATATGGATACTAGAGAGTCTTGATTATGATTATTGAGGGTCAGTGGTGTATTGAATTGATTTCTATATGCTTATCTGATGAACTTATTAATGTTTCTAAGAACATGTATGGAATTAAATACTTTATAATGCTATTGAATTTCAATGATTTCAAGTATTGAATGAGTATTTAGTAATGTAATTAAATGAAGGATAATAAGATGATAAATATAAGCTAATTTATGCTTTTCCTTTACTTTGAATTAGCTCCATTGATTTATTATTGTCAGACAGGGACCCTACTAATACCATAGAGGCTAGTACTAGATGAATCAGGTGGAACAATGCCAAGGAAGAGTGTGATAATGATGTATATATTATTATGTTTTTAGATATTGGTATTGTATGATATTTAGTATGTGTTTATATATATATATATATATATCTTCCATTTATGGTGAGTTGTGATTGATGATGAATTATATTTTGAGACTACATGAGTATTGAGGATGAGATTTTATAAGTTTTATTTACTAATATGATGGATGGATATAGTTGAGTATGTTGGAATGATTGATGATATAATGCTACTTATGAATAGTATAGTTGATAGCTAGGAATTGTAAAATGGTAGTGAGCCATTAGATTAATGATTATGTGTTTATGGGTAGGTCATTGTGGTAGTGTAGTATGTGTGCGTATGTGTATATTGTGAATGATTGGCATTGAGCCAATTATATGCAAATGTTATGGTGATATTAGAAGTGATGGTGATAGGTGGAATTGAAGGTTGGACGATGTCAAGTGATGTGCTTACAATTTGCGTGTTGCTTGTGAATATAGTAAGATTTAGTTGAGAATTTGATGAATGTATAGGTATCATGAATTGCATTGATAATGGTGGTGGTAGAAGTATGTAAGAGGTTGATGATAGAGATTTGGTTTTAAAAGGGAATGGTTAATTAAGCTAATTGAACATGCAATTTTGAGTTTTAGTGTGATTCAAGATCCCCGGGAGGCATCAATAGAACCTTAGGTATATTTAGAACTTGTGCATGAAAAGAGATTGCCAATTAAATGGTATTTGGTGTTGTTTTGGTGTAGAAGTTGCTTGAAAATGAGCAAATTGAATTTTTCTACATAACTTCATAATATGATGGAATTTTTTAGTACGGACTGCGGTAGCAGGTCCGAAATAGGTTGCATATAGTGTCTGTAAAGTTTCATAGCAATCAGTGTTAAAATAGGCAAGTTAAAGGGTGCGGAAGTTGGCCTGGAAACCAAAATCTACATTATTATGCAAAAATGGTCTGCTAGTAATTGATTACATAAACGATTACGAGAGAGCAAATACTGAAATCTTGCACAGATTATTCACGGGTAATCGATTACAGTAATTGATTACTGGTAATCGATTACCAACTTTTTATGATGATTACCAAAGTGAAAAAGGGGTTTTGAAGTGGTTCTAAGTTACGTATCGCTTAGGTTCTTAGGGTTTATTACTAGGGGCATACTCAATGTGAAAAATTTTCTCTAATTTTATTAGACCCTAGGTAAATCCTAGGAATTTAGGAGGGGACGTTACAAACATCATCATGTTCTTGTCGCCACCCTCTACTGTCGTCGCTATTATCACAACAACCACTACCCTACCACCATCAATACTATCATCATCACCACCTCTACTATTATTCCCATTATCACCACAGCCTCCACCACCTGACCACCACTGTCATAACCACCACCACCTTACCACTATCACTGCTACCGCTACTACCATCATCATTGTCATTCCCACTATCACCACAACTTTCACGAACCACCGTCGTGACCACCACCACTGTCATTCCTACCATTAGCACCCGCTCATCCGCCACCACCATAACTGCCATGACTATCATCACAACCAACACCATCACTGTCACGGTCACAACCACCCTACCACCATAACCAATAGTGCCACCACCATTATCGCCAACATCATCAGCACCACCATCTCCATCGTCATTGCCACCATCACCACCCTCTCCAACACCACACCACCTCTAACGCCCTAGGCACCTCCACCATCACCATCGTTGTCATCACAAATGATGTCATCATCATCATCATCGTTGTTGCTGTTAGCGCCATCGTGATAACCACTACCACCATCGTTGCTACCATCACCATCCACCATTATCGTAGAAGATTTATTATTACCATTAATATTATTATATTGTTGTTGTTCATATATAAAGTAGTTTCTATTATAATTATAAAATTTTTACATTATCTTTTTAAAATTCAAAATCATATAAACTAAAACATAAAATAAAAAACCAAAAACAAAATTTGATTTTTAAAATTGACTTATTTTTATTTATATTTTAGCCAAAAAATTAAGAAATAAAGTGAACTAGACAAATCTTAGATAATCAATTTAAATTTCATGTTAATTATATATCTAAAATAAGAAGAAAACATAAGTTTTTATGCCATAATTTAATAGGTATTAATTTATCTAATGACTCAAACTAGTCCTAAGTTTTTATTTTTTATCTCTAAAAGTTAATTTGAAAATAAAACACGTTTAATAAAAAGTGTTAAAGTAAGTTTTTATTTATTTTCAAAATAGTTTTTAGTCACTTTTAAAAACAAAAAAATGGGTTCTTATTTTTTATTTTTAGTTAAACTTTTGACCTTTGTGGTCCACTACCACCATGACATCATCATCGCTATTGTTGCCAGCCCCGCTATTGCTGCTCATGACCATCGCCATTCTACCACCATCACCACTATCGTTGTCACCACCACTACCATTGTTCCCGCTATCACCACACCATCCACCACCACCGTCATGACCACCAACCTACCACCACTTAGAACTACCATCACCATTGTAGCTACCACCATCACCACCATTGTCACTCCAAACATCACCGCACCTTCCACCACCACCACCACTGTTGCAACACCACCATTATCACTGTCGACACGACCACCACCACTGTCATTCCCACCATCAGCATCTCCTTATTTTTCACCACCACCATAACTCTCATGACCGTCACCACGACTAGCTCCATCACTGTCATGGCCACAACCACCTTACCACCATAACCATTATTTCCATTATTGCCACTATTTCCATCACTACAATCGCCACCATCTTTATAATGGTCCACAAATTTGGTAACTAGCCATACCCTAAAATTTTAGATATCTTAGAACCTATTAACGTGTGTATGCATGAATTATGAACTAGCTTAGTGATTATTAGGTACTTAATAAACTCTAGACGTAATATTTAGACTTAGAATATGTTAGGAAAATGGTAATAACTAATTTCACCAAGTTTTGATTCAAACCTGTTGCTCTGAGTTTGACAAGTTCATACTTATCTTTCTAGAATTTCCATAACTTTACCTACCGATATCGGAATTGAATGATTCTTGTCTCAAAATCTTTATAACAAAATTCCCTACAAAATTCCCAATTTTTATTTTAAGATCTAAGTCCATAAATTCACGTAACAGACTATACACCTCTCAATATTTAAGGCATAACTTTCTCTATAGTTATCAAAATCAAGTGATTATTATCTTGAAATTCTCATAACAAAATTACCTACAATTCTTATGGTGACTCCGAAGGCTAATTATGAGCCTATAATTCCCATTATTTTTCTTTACTGTTTCAAGATTTTGTGTCCTACCTAAACACCTTTTAGTATTTTGGTCATAACTTTTCTTACAATTGTCAAAATTGAGTGATCTTTAGCTTGTTGGAAAGAAAAGAGGATAAGGAACAATTTTTGTGTTCATAACTTTCTCAAATTCACACTGTAACATAAAGTTATTTTTAGCTCAAAACACCTCACGAATGTTGTCTAGGAATAGCCATATAAACTTTGATTTTTTAATTATTTTTCATACAATTTTAGGTCATTTTGTCTCTTATTTTCTTTATGATTCTAGGAAAAATCCATTACCCATTCTGCCAAGCTTGAAACCATATGGAAAATCATAATTATGCTTGCCATTTACTTCTAAATTGACACCTAAGTCCTTGCCTAATGATGCCACTCAACCCATTAATTTTTCAGCACCATGCATGTTGCCACCTAGCTCATGCAAGGCTAATTACTTGGCTTAATATTGAGAGAACTGAATTGCTACAAATTTCCATGCAATTATCATGAGAAATCTTCACCATTTTCAATTAAATTACCATGCACTATTGCCATAGAAACTTACCATTTCCTTAAGCCAAATTGACATGCATTTCCTTAAAACCATTGCCATGAAAAACTTACCATTTTTTCAATCAAATTTCCATACTTTCCCTTAAGCCATTACCATGAAAAAGTTAGCCATTTTTCAAGGCCAAATTAACATTCCTTGATCCCAAATTGCCACGACAACCATTTTATATCATATTTCCATAGGAAAACTTAGCCAAAATTCCAATCAAACTTGTCTCAAAACTCCTAAGCCATACTTTTGACACCATCAAAAATCAAGTGAGCCATTAGCAAAATAATCTTTCAAGGTTTTGTCACTGAGCGTCTTAGAGGTTGTCGTGCAAAGAAAGGAGCTACAAAGGAAAATCGAGAAAATGAATCGACCATTGTCGCTCTAAACTCTGAAGACCATAAGGTAGGGGAAATTTCTTCCATCTTGCTCTAGGGTTATTTTCATGTGTGGGGTGGTAGAGATGATCTCTACTAGTCTTAGTGCTAAAAACTGGAAGTTTTACAAAAATCAAATCGACTTGTGATCTTAGTTTGTGGCACCGAGGGAAAAGTTTGATTACATGCACCCCAAGCTAGTCTGCATGTATTAAGAATACTGTTTTAATTTAGTTAACAACTAGAAATTGCTTGCATGTTTCATCTGCTAAATTGCATGTTAAGATCTGTGAATGCATGTTCACCATGCCTAATTGATTTTGCCTTGCATGTTGTGTTTGATAAGATGGCTGATCTAGATCTGTGATTTTTTTTACTTTGAATATCGTCTTGGTAAATATTTAGAAATAGATATGCAATAAGTAACGTGCCACTAAGTGTAGGTACATATTGCTTGACTAAATTTATGAACACTAAAAATGTAAGAAAAACGCGAAGAGTCAGTGCGGGTTCTTAACAAAACACAGATATTTTAATATTTGGAAGAAAATGGAAGAAATGACAGTATGATTGTAATAACATTTATTTGCTAGTGATGATATGGAAAAGTTAGATTCTGTGAGGAATTACGAAACTTTTGATGAGATTGTGAGTTCGACGACTTTGTCCTTAGGAACGTATGGAAAAATGTTTTATCGGTAAAATTTTAAGGAAAATAGGAAAAATAAAGAAAAAATAAATTTCTAATTAATTTCTAAAATTTATATTAAAAATAAAGTAAGGATTTTGAAAATATATAAATTAGTCTTTTGAAATATAAAAATTGAAGTTTTTAAGAGAAAATATATATAATGACAAGTTTCCGGCGAAAATGAGTTTTTTTAGTGTTTAAATATATTAAATAAAAATTTTAGAAATTATTAAATAATATTTTATAATTAGTTTTGAATAGAATTAAAAGTTATTTTGGTTCTTACATAGATACCTGAGAGAATCTAGTTCGACATGAAAAATACGAGACTAAGTTTGTGAGCGATGGTAAAAGTACTACAATAAATAGATATATTTAAGAGTTTTCAACATTCAGATTTGCAAATTGATTTAAAAATATAATTTCATATGATAAGTTGATTTAAAGTTTACATAACAAGTTTTGAAGTTATTTTATGAAATCATCTTATTTAAAGAATTTAAATTTAATGATTTTTCATGTCTAGATTTATAGGAAAATAGTAAAATTAATTTAACTAAACTATACTTTGTATTTCATAAGTACCTATGTTAGGTAACATTATTTTTATGAGATACTTTACAATTTTAAAGTTATAATACCATATTTTCCTAAGACTATTGAAAAGAGAAATTTTTACAAGTTATAAAAATAAAGTTTTGGTATAGTTTTCTAAGTTAAAATAATATATATTGTACTGCATACTAAGGACAAAGGGACGCTAAGTCAAGAACCCCACCTGGCATTAGGATTAAGTAAGAAAAAGATAAAATATTGCATTCTACATTCATAGTATATGATTAATCTCTAGTACAAGAGCCTACAACGAGGGGGTACCGTTGAAGAACCATTGTGTTACAATCCATGATGTAAGCGAGGTCTTAGGAGTATCAACAGGTCGGGCGCCTTAGTGACCCCATGTAGCACCCGGTGTCGGGTTATCCATAGTAAACCTGTTGTACTTTGACTCTAACAAAGGTTACTAAGGTCATAGAGAGCCAATTCTGGTAAGGTCACTAGAGTGTGACATAGATCATTTAAATATTTAGCTATTGGAGTTCGTACCTCGTAGAACGTAGTTAGGAGGAATCGATGTATTCCGGTCACTCTAAGTACACAATCGTATCGTCCAGTAGATGTAACATCTCAAATTTTATATAAATGATTAAATGAGGAGAGTAAATGTTGAATACTTATATGTGGGATTAATAAATGTCCCAAAATATTGAAAATAACTAAATTTAGATCTTGAGGATTATTTATAATTTATTGGAGCCGAATAAGCTGAAATTAAGCCCGATTAAAATATGGGTGTCGGACCAAGTATCTCCGAGTGAGGTGATATTGGTCAGGGCTGTTAAGAATATTATTGGGAGTTTGAATATGTATTCGGAATAATTTTTAGATTGAGCCTGAACAGAGATCCTGTTAGACTTAAAATAGAGAATTTTAAGTGAAGGGACTAAAATGAAATGCCAAAAATCCTTTCCCTTCTCCTATTCATATTACCTCTTCTTCTCCCTTCACATTCCCTTTTCTCTTCACCACTTCATCTTCGTCTTCTAAAAAGAAAACCCTAGCAAGTGTAAGTGCCCTTCCTCCTTCATCCATTTTAGTTGTTTCAAGCTTGGAAGGGATAACATTGGTGCTTTGAAGCTCCCCCTCTCCCACTCTATTTTTGTGTTCTTGCTTCCCCATTCTTGGAGCTCATTTCTTTTGGCTTCAGGTAAGGTTTCCTCATCACTTTTCTTGAGCTCTAGCCCTAGGTTTTGGGTAATGGTTGTTGGGAGAGAGTTTAATGCATGTAGGTTATGAATAGGAAGAATTTATGATGAGAAACCCTAAGGTGGGGTGTTTTAATGTGAGTTTTATGAGGGCACAATCTTATACATGAAAATGGCATGAAGATAATCAGAAATGATGAACATTTATGATGGTTGTTGGGTTTTTAATGAAACCCTAACCATATAAATTGGGGGAATAAGAAATATGGGTAATGTGTATTTATTATTGATGGGAGATGCTATTTAGGATGAGTAATGACCATTAATGATAGTGAATAATTGATAATGGTTGTTGGGAACATTAGTATGGGAACCTAATAATGGATTTGATATTAATAATGCATAATAATGAATTTGGACACCTAACCCATGGTGGTTGTGGTGGAATTACTAAAATAAATGAGGTTTGAAGAATTTAAAGTGATATAAACACCAGGTAAATGAATAAGAACATTTAGTCTTGGTGATTGAATAGAAAATGATTGTGTGGTATATTGTACAATGTAGGAAACAACCCCATCGACGAGGCGGAACCATCAAACCGCGTTGATTACTACTTGTCTTGAGGTGGGAGGGGGTAACTATTCTAAATGCATGATTTCATCCATTAGTGATGTGTGTATCTAATTGTGTATTGTTAATTTGGCATATGTTTTGGGATGTTGTTTGTGATGAAACTTGACTCGTGTTGATGAGAATTGTTGTGAGCGGCTTGATGTCTATGGTTGTATTGATTGATGTGTTGTTAAACATCCCATGATGTATGAATTGATAAAGAATGATTGCCACTAACTATTGATGTATATGGAATCAAATAAGAATTGGTGATGGTTGAAAATGATGAGTATACAAAATCCACTAAGTGGTTATGGTGAATTGTTGAATGTGGAGTGGCATGATAGGATGCATAGAGTGAGAATGCATTGATGGGCATTTACATCCATGGCATTATCATATGCTGTCTATGTGGAATGTTAGGGGTTCCACTAAGCGGGCCTAGTGGGAGGACGACCCGGTGCACGGGTATATTGTTGTATTTCCCTAGTGATTCTGGGAATCACGAAGCTGTCCATAGTTTGGTGACGAGACACCCTATATGGCGGGCCTAGTGGATGGGCGGCTTTGTGATGAGCAAGTTACCTCGGTGTCTGATGGGACACGGCTCTCTCGATGTGTGTTCAGGAGGGGCCCGTAGCACTTGTGGAAAGTAAGGCCATGATTATATATCCACAAGTCACGGGGTGACTAGTGCTACAAATGGGCAAGAGCGGTTTGGTACCAGTAAAAGTATGATGTTGAGCATGCATGCATTGAGGTATATATGTACATAATTTTTCTACTGCAGTAGGGGCATAGTAGCACACCTATGCTTGTCCCACATTTAGTATATTGTTGTTTCCCATAGTCGGATCCGCATTTGATAAAAATTCCTTTGTGCATATGCATTAGCTATAAGAGCATTTGCATATAGCCGGAGATATGCCTAGTTGAAAGCCCATGGTGGCGACGGATGATTGAGATATAAAAAGGAAAGAAATATGGTACTAACAGTGTATGTATGATGATGTTATTGAGAATGCCAATGATTTGGATATTTGTGTTGTGGATGTATTCTTGAGCATGTAACATGTTGTTATAAAATGATATAGTATGTGAATGAAACTATGATTTTTCTTGTTAAATGTATCATATGTGAGCATGTTTGGGTATCATCATAATGTATGACTTTGATACATTTGGATTATGTTACTCACCTCCTAGTTGCCATTTTTAAGTTTGATGTAGGTGTGATGTAAATCCTACTCTTTTAGAGGTCAAGCGTTGATGAAGGTAAATGTGAAAGGAAAGCGGGTGAGCCTTGGCTAACATATGATCATTTTGTAGAGTATATGGTGTACATATGCTCAATTTTGTAATTAGATATAACGAATGATGAACTTGGGAGGTCATGTAGGAAAATGAGACCCTTTTATATATGGCTTATTTTTATTAGTGACCTTGTCAATGTATGAATGATAAATATAATGTGAATTACTTCTAATTTTGATGAATGAATGAAGGATTATATGAGAATCTTAGTTTTATAAAGTATATAAGGTGATAGGCTTAATTATGATATGATTCGTGAGTTAGAATAGAGATCATTGAGTATGATTACTTGGAATAAGTTTTAAATGCCTAAGATAATGTATGAGATATGTTGAATTTGATCAATTTTGCTTAGTATGGGTTTTGGTATGTGGAGTTGTGAGATTTTACCTATTTCTACGCATGGTCTGGTAATCTTGCTCAAGCGAGATAGATTCTCGCTCAAGCGAAATGGATTCTCGCTCAAGCGGGATGGATTCTCGCTCAAGAGCGAGAATCCCCTGTGTCAATTATATGGCCTCTGGCCTAATCTTGCTGAAGCGAGAGTGGTTCTCGCTCAGGCGAGACGACCCTACACTTGGTGTAGGCAATCTGGTTGTTTCTTGCTCAAACGGGCTCGCCTTCGCTGAAGAGAGAGCTGTGTAAAATCGTTTCTGGGTGAGATTCGCTCAGGCAAATTGGTATCTCGCCCAAGCGAAATGATTATGTATCAGGTATGTGCTTGTAGAGGCAATTCGCTTAGGCGAGCTTCGCCTCGCTCGAGCGAAATTAAGGCAGAATGGTTCTGGACCATTTTCGCTCAAGTGAATGGTCTTTGGAGTAGCACTCGCTCAAGCGAGTGAGCGTGATTTTGGTTCTGGAGTGTTTTCGCTCACGCTCGCTTGCCTCACCCAAGTGACCCCTGTGAATCTCGCTCAAGCGAGATGGGGACTCGCTCAAGTGAGTTCCCCTGATCCCAGTTTTCTCATTTTTGGCTTCTTTGTTCCATTTTCTTGCTTGTTTTGGAACCTTTAAATCATGGAAATGATATTATTATTATTATGAAATCATATTTCTAATGTTTAACAAATTGATGAGGCATCTTACATCTTTTTTTATATATTTTAATAACTCTTCAATTTAATTACATCTTCCGCTTTTCCCTTGTGACGGTCTTGAGTCCGATCGTCCAAGGAGCACTCTGATACCTATTCATATCTTCATATATGAGATAGGTCATGTAATGATCCGGGACAATTACTTGGTACTATATATATATATATATTGATTTTCTTCTACTTATAATTAATTTTTAAAATTACAAAAAATTTACCCCTATTATCAGGGTGTTACAACCTGGTATCAGAGCGCTTGTTAATGCTCATTGTTTCTTATATGTGAGTGAAATACTAAGGTTGAGTGACTCTTTTGGTTGAATTGAGATCGTCTGACATTGAAATATTGTTGATTGTTATTGAATTATTGATATGCCTCATGAAATCACTAGTTGCTTAATGTTATGATGTTGTTATTATGAATAAGCATTGTTGGGGCATAGATTGTCCATTAATTCATATTATAAATGGTAATGATTGTGTGATCGTTATTAAGCCCAGCCAGGCATTTCCTTTCCCATATTTACCTTCAATTTATGAATACATTATGATGATACATGTATTAATGATAATTGATGATGATTGGTATATATTGAGGAAAGAAACATAAGGTTTCTAATTATGTTTGTGTTATATGTCTAGATTGATTGATGGCGAACAGGTGTAATGTTGACGCAACCGCTATGGTTGAAGCTTTTAATCGGTTTGCTGATATCCTTGAACGGCAACAACACCCGTGGGTCAACCAAACCATGGTCTTGACCGATTCCTCAAGTGGAAGCCTTCCGAATTTCATGGGGGTTATAGACCGGAAGACGCTTATATTTGGATCCGTGACTTGGAGTGGATATTTGCTAGTATGGAGTGTACGGAACCTCAAAAAGTTGAGTACGCGGTGTTTATGGTCTGAGGTGAAGCTGAATCTTTGTGGATTCTCACTCGTGGGTGTATGGTTGCTGCTCACACTCCTTTGAATTAGGAGAACTTTAAGGTGGAATTCCTTAGGAAATATTTTCCTGAGAGTTACAAGAATAAGAAGGAACTTAAGTTTATGAAACTCAAACAAGGAAGCATGTCGGTGGAGGAATATGCCTCAAAATTTGAAGAGCTATGTGTGTTTTACCCTCCTTTTCAATAGGAACGTACTGAAGCTTCGAAATGTGTTAAGTTTGAGAATGGGTTACGTCAGGAGATCAAGAAGGCTATATGTCATCAAGTGATTAGGAGTTTTCCTACTCTTGTGAACAAGTGTAGAATCTTTGAAGAAAATGATGTGACTTCTAAGAGTTATTCGGGGCAAGACCATAGATTGAAGGGCCAATCCTCTAGCTTCAAGAAGAAGGGTGATTTCAAGAAGAATAGACAATCTGTGCGTGGTTCCTCTTCAATTAGAAGTGGACGTGGTGGTGGAAGACATGGTACCAATGGTGGCCGAGGTAATGGCCAAGGTCTTCATTGTTTCCAGTATGGGGGAAACCATTTGGCTCGTGAATGTAACCATGAGGAGACGGTGGTATGTTATAGATGCAACCGACCAGGGCACAGTCATCTTGATTGTCCCTTGAATGCCACGGACGTGGTGGTATGTAATGATGCAAACCATGGAGGCTATGGTGCTTTTAGAGGTTGTGGTCGTGGAAACGATAATGGCGACCGCAATGGTGGTCAAAATAGAAACGGTGGCAACAGTCGTGGTAATGGTAACGGCTGAGATAATGGTAATGGTGGCCGGAATGGTCATAATCATGGTGCTAACCAACAAACTGCTGGAAGAGTCTTTGCCGTGACCGGTGAAGAAGCTGCACAGACCGAGGATCTTGTCCAAAGTAAGTGCCAAATACATGGTAATTGTGTTGATGTATTGTTTGATTTGGGTGCGACGCACTCCTTTATTTCGGAAGATTATGTGAGGCGATTAAAATTACCAATAAGTATGATGAAAGGTTCTACCATGGTGTCTACACTGACCGATACTTGTTTACGGGCGGTCACTTGGTGTGATAATATTGAAATGATTCTTGAGGATTGAAGATTCGTTGTATCTCTTATTTGCTTGCCCTTGAAGGACTTGGAAATTATCTTGGGAATGGATTGGCTATCTGCCAACAAGGTCTTGGTGGATTGTCAGAATCAGAGCATTATCCTTCCTTCTCCAAATACCAAGCACTTTGATGTACAAGGTACATCTCAAATTCTTGTTATGCTATGCATGGTGGATGGAGAAAATACTATTTAATCCCTTAATATTCTCATTGTGTCTGAATTTTCAGATGTATTTCCTGACGAGGTACCTGGTTTACCTCCTCCATGAGAGGTAGAGTTTTCTATTGATCTTGTTCCGGGTGCGGAACCTGTTTCCCAAGCGCCGTATCGGATGCTCCTATGGAATTAACCGAATTAAAGAGACAAGTAGAAGAGTTGTTAGAACGGGAATTTATTTGCCCAAGTGTGTCTCCGTGGGGTGCACCTTTTTTATTGGTAAGAAAGAAGGATGGAAGTATGAGGTTATGCGTGGACTATCGACAACTTAACAAGTTGACCATTAAGAACCGATATCCCCTACCTCGTATTGATGATTTTTGGATCAATTGAAGGATGCACTGGTGTTCTCAAAGATTGATTTGTGTTTTGGATATCATCAAATTCGGGTGAAGATCAAAGATATTCCTAAAACTGCTTTCCGAACGTGATATGGCCACTACGAATATGTGGTAATGCCATTTGGTGTGACAAATGCACCTGCGATTTTCATGGATTACATGAATCGTATCTTTCATGAATATCTTGACAAGTTTGTGGTGGTGTTTATTGATGACATCCTTATCTATTCCAAGAGCCATGAAGAACATGAAGAACATCTTCGTCTTGTTTTGAATATCCTTCAAGAGAAAGAGTTGTATGTGAAGCTCTCTAAGTGTAAATTTTGGTTATCCGAGGTCCAATTTCTTGGACATGTTATCTCTAAAGATGGTGTTGCTGTTGATCCATCTAAGATTGAAACTGTGATGGCTTGGGAAAGACCGACTGATGATGCATGATTTATCCTTAATTCCTCACTTTAAATGTGTATAATTTTCCATCACTTATTGTGTAATATATTGCATTTTAACATATTTTCATCATTTGAGCTTTATTTAATATTTAATTTGAAAATGAATTAAGGATTGATTTTTAATGGAAATAATGGAATCTTTATTTCATTCTACAAAGTGAATGATTGAGCTTGTAATTGGAAAAGATTGATCAAGAATCAAGAGGGAGAAGACACAAGTGATTACATGTTCAAAAAGGGTCAATAAAGAAGAAAATAAGAGAAGAACAAGGTCAGGAATCAATTCCCAGCATCCATGAATCGATTCCTACATAAAACAAAGCCCAGGAAGTGAAAATAAAGGCTGGGAATCGATTCACACACCTAGGAATCGATTCCCAGCCCCAAGGAATCGATTCATATGCTATTTTGCCCCTGGGAATCGATTCCCAACCTCTAGGAATCGATTCATTTGCTTGGGAATGGATTCCCCACCTCCAGGAATCGATTCATACCCCAAGAATCGATTCCTCACTTCAGGAATCGATTCATATGATGTTTTTAACGTAATTTTCAACTGAATGAATCGACTCTCGCATGAAATCACGGATTGAATCACGAAGGAAAATCAAGAATGTTTTCTGGCATTACGAAAAATAGGAAAACGTCACTACGCAATTTATGGAAGCACTATGTAGAATGAAATATTTTATTGTAACAGAAGCCTTCCTTGAACGCTATAAATAGAGGAGAACGAGAGGCTTCAGAACACACCTTCACTTCATACTTCTCTCGTAGTTCCTTCTCCGTTCTTTCTTTCTTTTAAGCATCAGAGGAGGGCTTCTAGAGGAGTTCTTTCATTCCGGGTTCGGTCTTTCTTATTTTTAGTTTATTTTAATTATGGAGGGCTAAAACCCCTATATTGATTTTCTTAGAAAATATTGTAATATAATTTTGAGGTTCTTGTTTTTAATATAGTATGCTTTATTATTGTTAATTTCTTCATAATCTTACTCTACTTATTTAATTCCATTTTGTTTAATTAAATTTGTATGCTTAATCGGTTTAATTATACAAATGAAATAAAATAAGATTTAAATTAAAATGGATTAAGGAAATATGCATGCTTAATAAATATTTTCATAATCACTTTTAATAATTATGGTTTGCTTAATTCCATAATTTGAGAATAGATTATGTATGTAGGTGATGTTCTTACATATGCTCAATAATTCCTAGATTTTACGATCTTGACTCCTTTTGCTTAATTAGGATGCTTGATTAAAATATTCATTTAAATGAAAGTAAAGGAATTGTGAATTGAAAAAGACGCTTAGTTAATTAATTCAAATTAAGCTAAGAAATCAACATTAATGAAAGTGTACAAATTATCTTTAGTGAACCAAGGATAAATTTAATTACAATACTCTAAGAAAATCAATCACTTGTTATTTATTGTTCTAAGTTTTATATTTACTCTGTTTTAATTTTAATTGTAACAATCAATCCAAACCCACCCTAAAATATTTTTTGTATGTTTGTTAAATTTTTGTTTGTTAAAAAAAATTTTAATTTTAAACTTGATTTTCCTAAATTTTTGTGTTGATCTTCAAGAGAACGACCTAGGTTGACACCCTAGCACTACATTAATTAATTTTAATGTACTAATTTGACGATACCACGAAAGAAACACGTCACCAACGTCTATGACTGAAATAAGGAGTTTTCTTAGTCTTGCCGGTTATTACCGAAGATTTATTGAAGGTTTCTCCCGTTTGGCTTTACCGTTGATGAAGCTAACCCGTAAGGATCAGCCGTTTGTATGGAATCTCGACTGCGAGAGGAGTTTTCAAGAGTTGAAGGTTAGACTCACTTCTGCTCCAGTATTAGCCTTGCCTGATTTGCTAGATGATTTTTTGGTGTACTATGACGCTTCTAAGCTTGGTCTTGGTTGCGTACTGATGCAAAGAGAGCGTGCAATAGCCTATGCGTCGAGACAATTACGACCGCATGAGGTTAACTACCCCACACATGATCTTGAATTAGCGGCGGTGGTATTTGCCTTCAAGTTATGGTGGCACTATTTCTATGGCTCAAAGTTTGTGGTATTTAGCGACCACAAGAGTCTTAAATACCTATTTAATTAAAAGAAGCTTAATATACGTCAATGAAGATGGATGGAATTTCTAAAGGATTATGAGTTCGAATTGAGATACCATCCCGGAAAGGAAAATGTGGTTATCGATGCCTTGAGTTGAAAATCGTTGCATGTTTCTGCTATGATGGTGAAAGAAATAGAGCTAATTGAGTAATTCATAAACTTGAACGTGGGTGTGGAAATATATACTCTGAAGAAAATGTCTCTTGAGGTGTTGACGGTAGCAAATGTATTCCTTGAAACTGTGAAATTGCAACAAACGAAGGATGAGTACTTGATTAAGATGAAGGAAGCTCAAGCTAATGGGAAGAATTCATTTTTGACAGAAGGTCATGATGGTATTTGGCGTATGAAATGCCAAATTTATGTTCCATCTGGTGGTGATTTAAGAAGGTTGGTACTTGAAGAAGCTCACAAGAGTGTGTTGAGCATACACCCTGGTTCCACAAAATGTATCAGGATTTGAAGAAGAATTTCTGGTGGCCCGGTATGAAGTGTGATGTGGCAAATTGTGTAGCATCTTGCATTATTTGTCAAAAGGTTAGGGTTGAGCATCAAAAACCATCTGGTTATTTAAGACCTCTTGATATCCCTGTTTGGAAGTGGGACGACATTGTTATGGACTTTGTCTCTGGATTACCCAGGACACGTACTGGAAATTATGCTATATGGGTAATCGTGGATCGATTGACGAAGTATGCTCACTTTTTGCCCATGAACATGAAGAGTTCTTTGGAGAAATTGGCACAATTGTACATTAAAGAGATCTTTAGACTACATAGTGTACCTTTGAGTATTGTGTCGGATCGCGACCCGTGGTTCACTTCCCGATTTTGGGGAAGCTTGTAGGAGGCAATGGGTTCCAAGTTGAATCTTAGTTCGGCGTATCATCCGTAAACGGATGGACAATCCGAATGGACAATTCAAAGCCTTGAAGATTTGTTGCGGGCTTGTGTATTGGAGCATGGTGGTTGTTGGGAAAGATTCCTACCACTAATTGAATTTACATACAACAATAGTTATCATAGTTCTATTGGTATGGCTCCATATGAAGCATTCTATGGTCGGAAATGTAGAACTCTATTGTGTTGGCTTGGAACGGGTGAGAATTTGGCTTTGGGACCATAATTGATTACGGAGACAAATGAACAGATTAAGATGATATAAGAAAAGATGAAAATTACCCAAGATCGTCAAAAGAGTTATTATGATAAAAGGCAGAAATCACTTGAGTTTTAAGTTGGCGATCATGTGTTTTTGAGGGTGTCAAGAGATAAGGGTATTGGAAGAGCCTTGAAGAGCAAGAAATTAAGTCCTAAGTATATTGGACCTTATGAGATTCTTGAACGAATCGGTGATGTGGCTTATCGGATTGCACTTCCTCCGCACCTTGCGAATCTGCACAATGTGTTTTATATGTCGCAGTTGAGGAAGTATATTCTTGATCCCTCGCATGTAATCCTGATTGATGATGTTGATGTGCAAGATGACTTGACTATCCCTCCTGTTTCCGTTCGTATTGTTGAATACTCCGTGAAGAAACTACGGAACAAATTGGTACCTTTGTTGAAAGTTGCATGAAAGCATGGAAATGTGGAGACGTTCACATGGAAACGTGAAGATGATATAAGGGAACGATACCCTGATGCGTTTGACTTCGGCATGTTAAATTTCGGGGACGAAATTTCTTTTTAGGTGGGGTAGATTGTAACATCCCAAATTTTATATAAATGATTAAATGAGGAGAGTAAATGTTGAATACTTATATGTAGGATTAATAAATGTCCCAAAATATTGAAAATAATTAAATTTATATCTTGACGATTATTTATAATTTATTGGAGCCGAATAAGCTGAAATTAAGCCCGATTAAAATATGGGTGTCGGACCAAGTATCTCCGAGTGAGGTGATATTGGTTAGGGCTGTTAAGAATATTATTAGGAGTCCGAATATGTATTTAGAATAATTTGTAGATTGAGCCCAAACAGAGATCTTGTTAGACTTAAAATGGAGAATTTTAAGTGAAGGGACTAAAATGAAATACCAAAAATCCTTTCCCTTCTCCTATTCACATTACCTTTTCTTCTCCCTTCATACTCCTTTTTCTCTTCACCACTTCATCATCTTCTTCTAAAAAGAAAACCCTAGCAAGTGTGGGTGCCCTTCCTCCTTCATCTATTTTAATTGCTTCAAGCTTGGAAGGGATAACTTTGGTGCTTTAAAGTTCCCCCTCTCCCACTCTATTTTCATGTTCTTGCTTCCCCATTCTTGGAGCTTATTTCTTTTGGCTTGAGGTAAGGTTTCCTCATCACTTTTCTTGAGCTCTAGCCCTAGGTTTTGGGTAATGGTTGTTGGGAGAGAGTTTAATGCATGTGGGTTATGAATGGGAAGAATTTATGATGAGAAACCCTAAGATGGGGTGTTTTAATGTGAGTTTTATGAGGGCACAATCTTATACATGAAAATGGCATGAAGATAATCAGAAATGATGAACATTTATGATGGTTGTTGGGTTTTTAATGAAACCCTAAACCTATAAATTGGGGGAATGAGAAATGTGGGTAATGTGTATTTATTATTGATGGAAGATGCTATTTAGGATGAGTAATGACCATTAATGATGGTGAATAATTGATAATGGTTGTTGGGAACATTAGTGTGGGAACCTAATAATGGGTTTGATATTAATAATGCATAATAATGAATTTGGACACCTAACCCATGGTGGTTGTGGTGGAATTAATGAAATAAATGAGGTTTGAAGAATTTAAAGTGATATAAACACCAAGTAAATGAATAAGAACATTTAGTCTTGGTGATTGAATAGAAAATGATTGTGTGGTATATTGTACAATGTAGGAAACAACCCCATCGACGAGGCGGAACCATCGAACCGCGTTGATTACTACTTCTTTTAAGGTGGGAGGGGGTAACTATTCTAAATGCATGATTTCATCCATTAGTGATGTGTGTATCTAATTGTGTATTGTTAATTTGGCTTGAATGGATGATTTGATGAATATAGGATTGAAATGCATTTAGAGAAATTGATGATATGTGGCATGTGTTTTGGGATGTTGTTTGCGATGAAACTTGACTCGTGTTGATGAGAATTGTTGTGAGCGGCTTGATGTCTATGGTTGTATTGATTGATGTGTTGTTGAACATCCCATGATGTGTGAATTGATAAAGGATGATTGCCACTAACTATTGATGTATATGGAATCCAATAAGAATTGGTGATGGTTGAAAATGATGAGTATACAAAATCCACCAAGTGGTTGTGGTGAGTTGTTGAATGTGGAGTGGAATGATAGGATGCATAGAGTGAGAATGCATTGATGGGCATTTGCATCCATGGCATATCATATGCTGTCTACATGGAATGTTAGGGGTTCCACTAGGCGGGCCCAGTAGGAGGGCGACTCGGTGCACAGGTATATTGTTGTATTTCCCTAGTGATTATGGGAATCACGAAGCAGTCCATAGTTTGGTGGCGAGGCACCCTATGTAGTGGGCCCAGTGGGTGGGCGGCTCTGTGATGAGCAAGTTACCTCGGTGTCTGACAGGACACGCCTCTCTTAATGTGTGTTCAGGAGGGGCCCGTAGCACTTGTGGCAAGTAAAGCCATGATTATTGATCCGCAAGTCACGGGGTGACTAGTGCTACAGATGGGCGAGAGCGGTTTGGTACCAGTAAAAGTATGATGTTGAGCGTGCATGGATTAAGGTATATGTGTACACAATTTTTCTACTGCAGTAGGGGCATAGTAGCATACCTATGCTTCTCCCACATTTAGTATGTTGTTGTTTCCCACAGTCGGATCCGCATTTGATAAAAATTCCATTGTGCATATGCATTAGCTATAAGAGCATTTGCATATAGCCGGAGATATGCCTAGTTGAAAGCCCATAGTGGCGACGGATAATTGAGATATAAAGAGGAAAGAAATATGGTACTAACAGTATATGTATGATAATGTTATTGAGAATGCCAATGATTTGGATATATGTGTTGTGGATGTATTCTTGAGCATGTAACATGTTGTTATAAAATGATGTAGTATGTGAATAAAACTATGATGTTTCTTATGAAATGTATTATATGTGAGCATGTTTGGGTATCATCATAATGTATGACTTTGATACATTTGGATTATGTTACTCACCTCCTAGTTGCCATTTTTAAGTTTGATGTAGGTGTGATGTAAATTCTACTCTTTTAGAGGTCAAGTGTTGATGAAGGTAAATGTGAAAGGAAAGTGGGTAAGCCTTGGTCGGCATATGATCATTTTATAGAGTATATGGTGTACATATGCTTAATTTTGTAATTAGATATGACGAATGATGAACTTGGGAGGTCATGTAGGAAAATGAGACCCTTGTGTGTATGACTTATTTTCATTAGTGACCTTGTCAATGTATGAATGATAAATATAATATGAATTACTTCTAATTTTGATGAATGAATGAAGGATTATATGAGAATCTTAGTTTTATAAAGTATATAAGGTGATAGGCTTAATTATGATATGATTCATGAGTTAGAATAGAGATCATTGAGTACGATTACTTGGAATAAGTTTTAAATGCCTAAGATGATGTATGTGATATGTTGAATTTGATCAACTTTGCTTAGTATGGGTGTTGGTATATGGAGTTGTGACATTTACCTGTTTCTACGCATGGTTTGGTAATCTCGCTCAAGCGAGAATCCCCTGTGTCAGTTATATGGCCTCTGGCCTAATCTCGCTCAAGCGAGAGTGGTTCTCGCTCAGGCGAGGTGACCCTGCACTTGGTGTAGGCAATTTGGATGTTTCTCGCTCGAGTTTGGCTCACCTTCGCTCAAGCGAGAGCTGTGTAAATTGTTTCTGGGCGAGATTCGCTCAGGCAAACTAGTATCTCGCCCAAGCAAGATGATTATGTATCAGGTATGTGCTTCTGTAGGCAATTCGCTCAGGTGAGCTTCGCCTCACTCGAGCGAAATTAAGGTAGAATGGTTATGGACCATTTTCGCTTAAGTGAATGGTCTTTGGAGTAGCACTCGCTTAAGCGAGCGAGCGTGGTTTTGGTTCTGGAGCGTTTTCGCTCATGCTCGCTTGCCTCGCCCAAGCGATCCCTGTGGATCTTGCTCAAGCGAGTTCCCCTGATCCCAGTTTTCTCAATTTTGGCTTCTTTATTCTATTTTCTTGCTTGTTTTGGAACCCTTAAATCATGGAAATGATATTATTATTGTGAAATCATATTTCTAATGTTTAACAAATTGATGAGGCATCTTACATCCGTTTTGTATATATTTTAATAACTCTTAAATTTAATTACATCTTCCATTTTTCCCTTGTGACGGTCTCGAGTCTGATCGTCCAAGGAGCACTCTGATACCTATTCATATCTTCATATATGAGATAGGTCATGTAATGATCCGGGGTAATTACTTGGTACTATATATATATTGATTTTCTTCTACTTATAATTATTTTTAAAATCGGGAAAATTTACCCCTATTTTCATGGTGTTACAGTAGACCTACTGTGATGAGGTAATTGAAATGGATATAATTTATGGGCCTCATTTACATCATGAAACACTAATGAAAGATAAAGCATAAGACTTCTAACTCGTTCATTGCATACCAACAACTAACCTAATATGTGGATAGTGATGGCCTAAGTTAAGTGTTGATTAAATGGTAAATGTTTGTATATGTTATGCTTAGCTACCCACTACATGAATACCCATAGGGTTAGAAGTATTGTACTCATCCCTCTAGTTGTTATATGTTTTATTCGTATTCTTCCTAGAAGAAAATCATGAGGGACATGGACAAGAATCAAAGCTATGAAGAAAAGGAGTTGTTATGTGTAGTTTTGTGGGGACGTAGTGCATGCAGCTTGTAACATCTCAAATTTTATATAAATGATTAAATGAGAGAAATAAATATTAGATAATTACACGTGAATTAATAAATGTCCCAAAATGTAGAAATAATTAAATTGGGAATTTTTATGATTATTCATAATTTATTGTGGCTTAAATAGCTAAAAATAATACGTGATTAAATATGAGTGTCGGACTAAGTATCTCTGATTGAGGTACTGTTGGTCAGGGCTATTAAGAATATTGTTAGGGATCCGAATATATATTCGGAATAATTTTTGGGATAAGTATTGAGCCTAAACAGAGATCCTGTTGGTTATAAAATGATAAAACTTTAATGAAGGGGTTAAATTTTAATTGCCAAACTTTTTTCCCTTCTTCTTACTCATATTGGCCTTCTTCTCCCAAAGGCAAATATTTCTCTTCTCTTCTCACTCTCTTCATTCCCACTCACCTTCTTCTTCCTCCTCAAAAACCTTAGTGTGGTGTGCCCTCTTCCTCATTCTATTTTCGTTTTGCTTCAAGCTTGGAGGAGATGATAATGGTGATTTGAAGCTCTCCCTCTCCCTCTCATTTTCGTGCTCTTCCTCTCCCATTCTTGGAGCTCACTTCTTTTGGCTTGAGGTAAAGTTTCCTCTCCATTTTCTTGAGCTCTAGCCCTAGGTTTTGGGTTATGGTGGTTGGGAGAGTGTTTGATTTCATATAGGTTATTTAGGAGAGGCATTAATGATGTGAAACCCTAAGGTGAGGTGCATTTAATATGAGTTTTAAGTGGGCATTGAGGGGTACACAAAATTGGCATTTAATGTGATGGAAGAAGATGAACATTGATGATGGTTGTTGGGTTTTGATGAAATCCTAACCCTATAATTTGGGGGAAATATAAAATATGGATAGAAGAGTGTTTATTGAGGTTAGGACAATATATTTAATGATGTAAGATGGTAACATTGATGGTGGATGGCCATTAATGAGGTTAGATGGTTGATATGGTGGTTAGAAACCATTAATGAGGGAACCCATTAATGGGTATAGCTTAAATTACATAATGAATAATTATGAGCACCAAGCCCTTGGTGGTTGTGGTGGATGAAATGAAATAAATGGGGTTTGAGATTGAAATGGTATAAAACACCAAGTAATTAAATATGAGCACTTGAATCTTGGTGGTTTGAATAGAAAATAATTGTGTGGTATATTGTATGATGTAGGAAACAACCCCATCGACAAGGTGGGACCTTTAGACTTCGTTGATTTCTACTTCTCTTGAGGTAGGAGGGGGTAACATTTCTAAATGCGTAATTTCATCCATTAGTGATGTGTGTATATGAATGTATTATGCTAATTTGTCTTAGATGAATGATTTGATACTTATATGATTGGAATGCATTTAGAATGAGTGGCGTTATGTGGCATGTGTTGTTGGGATGATGATTGTGATATTGAATTTGACTCATGATAATGAGATTTGTTGTGAATGGCTTGAGGCCATGAATGAATTGATTTCAATGATGTTGAGCATCCCATGATATGTGATTTGATGAATAATGATTGCCACTAACTATTGAAGTGTATGAAATCCAAGGAAGATTGGTAATGGTTGAGAATGATAAGGATATTGAAATCCACTAGGTATTGGTGGTGAGTTGTTGATTGTGGAGTGGCATTTTGGATGCATAGTGTGAGAAATGCATTGGTTGACATTTGCATCTATGGCATATCATTCACTATCTATGTGGAATGTTAGGGGTTCCAATAGGCGGGCCCAATGGGAAGGCGGCCCAGTGCATGAGTAAAATTATATGTTTGTTCCCTAGTGATTATGGGAATCACGAAGCTGCCCATAGTTTGGTGGCGAGGCACCCTATGTGGCGGGCCCAGTGGGTGGACGACTTTGTGATGAGCAAGTGACCTCGGTGTCCCTATGGGGCACGACTCACTCGATGTGTGTTCAGGAGGGGCCTGTAGCACTTTTGGCAAGTGAGGCCATGATGTTATGAATCCGCAAGTCACGGGGTGACTAGTGGTATATATGGGCGATAGCGGTTTGGTAGCAGTAAAAAAGTGATGTTATGCATGCATGATTTGAGATATAAGTGTACACTCTTACTACTGCAGTAGGGGCATAGTCGCACACCTATGTTTGACCCATATTTAATATGATGTTATTTCCCATAGTCAGATCCGTAATTGTTATTGATTCTATTGTGCATATGCATTAGCCATAAGAGCATTTGCATATAGCCAGAGATATGCCGAGTTGGTAGCCCTTGGTGGCGATGGATGATTGATAAGTAAAGAGAAGGAAAATTATGGCACTAACCTTGAATGTGTGTTAGTGTTGATGAAATTTAGCATTGGTTTTGATACATATGTTGTAAATATATTGATTTGGATATCTGTTATGTTGAAACAGAATGATATGATATGTGAATGAAGCTTATGATGCTTCTTAAGAATTGTATGTTATGCACATATATATATATGTATCATCATAATGTATTACTTTGATTCATTTGGTATATGTTACTCACCTCCTAGTTGCCATTTTTAAAGGTTGATATAGGTATGTGGGATATCCTACTCTTTTGGAGGTTGAGCAATGGAGGAGGTAAATATGGAAGGAAGGTCTATAAGCCTTGGCCAGTATTCTTTTGTATAGCACTTGACTATGTGTATGCCTATTTTGTATATGGATTTTGTATGATGTTTAGACCTTTATTTTATGGGTCACTTGTGAAAATTAGGCCTTATATGTTTGGAAGGCTAATTTTTGGTAGTGACCTCAACAATGGTTGTGATTAATTGTGATACAATGATTTGCTTGTTATATTGATGCATGGATGATGATATTTGTGTTAATGAAAGTCCATGGATGGATGAATGGTTCAAAATGTGGTGTTATCTTTATGATGTTTATGCATGATTGAGGAACCAATTGGGCCAAAATGAGTTTTATGAGATTTGGATAGTATATAATGGTTTCAATAGCTTATATATATGGTTTGGGATTTGTAGAAACTGGAATGGGCCAATTCCCTTGAGAATTGACCCTTGAGTTGTACAAAAATGCCTTAAAACAGGCTAAACGCGTTTATGTGCATAAGTCTCTCGTTTTTGGAAATTTTTGAGTGCGGCCAGTGGCTAGGCGTCATAAATGATGTATTTTAGTTGGTGTTAAAGTTTGGTGGCCATTGGATCTGATATGAGAAAGTTAGGGTGTTTGAAAGTTGGAAAAATGTGAAAATTCTGCATTATGTAGCAGGGATGCTGTCACGAATCAATTCATGAGTCCCTTGAATCGATTCATGGGCCCCTGGATCAGCTTGAATCGATTCACACACCCCCTTGAATCGATTCAAGAGCCCCTGGGATGGCTTGAATTGATTCACACGAAGCCTTGAATCGATTCAAGAGCTCTTGTTTTTACTGTTCATCAATTGTAACTTGCCTGAATCGATTCACACGAGCTTAAATCGATTCAAGGGCCCCTGTTTTCATTGTTTTGGGTCCTAAACACGTATGAATCGATTCATGGAGGCTTTGAATCGATTCATGGCCTTGTTTTTCCAAAAATTCATAAGTTTTAATGTATATTTGGAAGGATCGAACCATGGCATGTCTATGTAACAACGTGTATGCATATTTTCCACATTTGGCACTCGATTAGAGTATCTTCGAACCTCTTTTTCACACCCTTCTATATTTCATGAAATAACTTATACTTCTGCTTTCCCTTTTTGATGATCAAGTGATTGATTGTCCAAGGAGCACTTTTGATTTAATTTACACACCTTCTCATATCTCCATATATGGGATAGGTTTTCAAAATGGTCTAGGGTTGCTTGTTGAAATATCATTTCGTGGATTCCTCTTTGTTCTTTAATTGGTTTGTAAATGCAAAAAATTTACCCTAATGTTTAATATCTAATAATATTATTTATCGGGTCAAGGTCGGTCCTCACGTAGCTTACTTACTTAGTAAGAAGGCAACATAGAAGAGTACCTATTTAGTTACATTAACTAGTAGCCATTGGGAGCTTGTGTGCCTTGTTTTCTTTCAAAATATGTAATCTTTTGATGGATTAAACCATATTACTATTTGATAGAACTATTTTAAGATACCAGTGTACCAAAAAAACATATCTTCTTCTTGTACAATTTAAGTAACATCTTAGTTAATTAGGACATCATAAGTATAGGAGTCGTCCTAGTTAACCGAGGGCGTTACAATCATCACCATCACCATCTTTGTTGTTGTTGCCACTATCATCATCCTCTCTATCACGACACTACTTTTAACGCTATCAACACCACCACCATCACCATTGTTATCATCACAAATGACATCATCCCATCATCATAATGACAATGACCTTCATCACCACCATCGTTGCCACTGTAAGCACTCGTTCCATCATCATCACTCTCACGACCATCGTCATCAGCACCGTTATTGTTACCAATGTTGTTGTTGCTGGCGTCATCGTGACAACAATGACGACCATCACTGTTATTTCCACCACCATCCATCGTTATTGTAAAAGATTTATTATTACCACATACATTATTATATTATTGTTGTTTATATGTAAAACAGTTTTATTATAATTATAAAAGTTTCACTATTTTTTAAAATTCAAAACCATATAAACTAAAACATAATATAAAAAATCAAAAACAAATTTTGATTTTTAGAAATTTTAAAACTAAAAAAAAATCATACTGAAAGTTAATCAGTAAGGTTGAGGGCAAATTTTAGACATGTATAAACTGTATTAAAAATCAATTAAAAAAACTTTTCTACTTAGAAAGTAGAATAGTCTTAGTCAGTAATGGATGTTAAGGATGCTAACCTATCAAATCAAAACGCCAGTGCTTTTCATCACTACAAAGGTCATCACTTTTCATTTTTGTGGAATTTAATTAAAAGTGATTAGCTACGTGGATCTTTCTTACCGACTAGAAAAGACCATGCTCACGGTTTACTAACGAGCCCACAAGCCAGTTAATTTGGGCCACAGTCCGAGTCTTTGCTCTTTTATGGCTACTATAATTTATTATTACGATTGACCAAAAAAAAATTATTATTATGACAAAATTTTACTTATTTTTCATATCTGACGTTAACCTTTTTTTCCTTCTAAATTTGTCACGTCAGATTATTTTATACAAATGTTTACATGTAAACCATATGAAACGATCTAACGTGACTAAAGTTTCTTAGAATGAATGGTTTTTTTAGATCTATTTTTGTTGTGTATTTGTTTGAGGAAAAAGCTGACAAAGAAAAAATAAGATTAAAATTAGAGGTAAAAATAGACAAGTCCGGTTAGTTTGAATTTTGGGGAAATGAAATTATAAAAAAAAAATTAAAGGTTAATATTAATATTTCACGTCGTTTGAAACAATCAAAATTTCATTTGACCGTATGATTTTTTTTTTTAGGCTTGACTAACCCAAGTGGGAATCAAACATAGGTCATGTTAGGTTTTATGAGATTTGACATGACATATTTTAAGATATCAAATACTTAAGCCTAATTTGTTTATTTACATGGATTTAATTATGAGGCATGACCTGATTCTATCAAAAGCATGAGTTGGTTTGACGGCCTATTTAAAAGTCTATGTATGATAATATATATTAAATGAATTTATGAACATGTATATAATTATTAATAAACATAATCATATCTAATATAATACAACTAATTTAAATAGAATAAAAAATATATAATATCAAAATATTATATAGTTTTTACATTAAAAATTGAATTAGTCTGAATCGGGGTCAACAATCTGATATGCGACCAACCACAAAAGTCAACTGTTTGGAGTGAGTGTACATTGGTACAGTGGGTATCCATTATTATATCATTTATCTCAGTGGGAGTATAAAGGTCTTGAAGTCCTTGAGATCCTTCACACCGGGCTTTCGTATTGATGAGGGGCAAAAGGTGGTATCACCTGCGAAGATTCTCCGACGCTCAAGTCAGTAACTAAAAAACGATTCAAGGTTATCGAGCGTAAGTTTGAGAATGAGTCTAACGTCCTAGAGTAGTGAAATCGTTGGTATTTATATACGTGCATGGAGAATACGATTCTGACACACGACGCGGGTGGCTCCGCGTCTCTTGTGAACGTCCCCGTACCTGTACCTTGTATTTTCTGTCGGGTGACATAAAAGCTTTTCGGTGTGCGAGGTGCTGACTTGGACAATCTGGTATAGAAGACTGTCTGATTCAGATAACAGTCCGAAGGTTTTACCCGCGACACCGGTGAGCTGGCAAGAATGGATGAAATGACGCCCTTACCAAATGTCGGTATGGAGATCGAATCAGAAATAATAATAATATTTTAAAATTATATTATTACATTATTTTAAATAAGCCAACATATTATTAAAGGTTTTTTAAGACGACTTTGAAATCTAGTATGTTTAAACGACTTTGAAAACTTAAAACTTATTTAAGAAATTAATTTAATCTAATTTGGACTTAATGTAGATTACATCTAATCACTTATGAAATAGCCCGATTTGTTCCTATTCTAGTTAATATCCATCAAATGATTGTTTTCAGTCGATAGTCGTGTTACCTTTTCGCATCAGTGTTGCCCTTAACAGAGAAAGGAGATATAATTAGGAGCTTATTATGAATATTTAATGCAATAGTGGATGTCCATTACAATTTCTTATTGCCTATAAAAGGGTGAATACATTCAGAGGAGATATAGAGCATTTTTTGTTACATTCTCTTTTCTATTTCTGGTTTCTTCATCTTCTACTTTCCTCTTCTTTATAACATTTCTTCTAAAGCAATTTAAATTCTCAGTTATTTTGTAACACGTTATCAGCACGAGGTTCTGACCAACTGAGATCTAGTCAAGACTATAAGAAAGAATGAATTCTCATGTGAATGACGAAGATATATGTCTCGCAGACAGTGCAACAACTCATACCATTCTCAAGAATGAGAAATATTTTTACCATATAGTAAAACAAGAAGCCAATGTTAATACTATATCTGGTAGTATAAATATAATTGAAGGCTCCGGTAGAGCCAGTATTTTGTTACCTGGAGGAACAAAATTGCACATTGAAAGTGCATTATATTCTAAGAAGTCTCAAAGAAATTTGTTGAGTTTTAAGGATATCCGTAGAAATGGATATCATACTAAGACCACAAATGAAGGAAAAGATGAATATCTTTACATCACAAAGTTAATTTCTGATAAGAAATGTATATTGGAAAAATTACCTTTATTTTCCTCCGGTTTGTACTATACTTATATTAGTACAGTTGAAACAAATGTTATTGTAAACCAGAAGTTTACAAATAAGAATGACTTTGTTATCTGGCATGAACGATTAGGCCATCCTGGATCAATTATGATGTGAAAAATAGTTGAGAATTCAAATGGTCATTGTTTGTCCAGCAGACAAATTATGCAAACTAAGAATTTCTCATGTGCTGCTTGTTCTCAAGGAAAATTGATCATTCGGCCATCACCAATGAAAATTGGGAATGAATCACTCACATTTTTAGAGCGTATACAAGGTGATATTTATGAACCAATACACCCTTTATGTGGACCATTTAGATATTTTATGGTTTTAATTGATGCATCAACTAGATGGTCACATGTTTACTTATTATCAACTCGCAACCAGGCGTTTGCAAGATTACTAGCTCAATTAATTCGTTTAAGAGCTCATTTTCTTGATTATCCAATTAAGAAAATACGCCTTGATAACGCTGGTGAATTCACATCTCAATCATTTAATGATTATTGTATGTCCATTGGAATTGATATTGAACATCCTGTAGCACATGTTCATACACAAAATGGACTTGCTGAATCATTGATTAAACGTTTGAAATTGATAGCAAGACCATTGTTAATGAGATCAAAACTCCCAATTTCAACTTGGGGACATGCAATCTTACATGCGGCAGCACTTATTCGCATCAGGCCTACAAGTAATCATGAATATTCTCCTTTACAATTGGTTCATGGTAAAGAACCAAATATTTCCCATCTAAGAATCTTTGGAAGTGTGGTATATGTTCCTATCTCTCCTCCGCAACGCACTAAGATGGGACCTCAAAGAAGGTTGGGAATATATGTTGGATATAAAAGCCCATCCATAATAAAATATCTTGAACCTTTAACAGGTGATTTATTTACAGCTCGTTTTGCTGATTGTCATTTTGATGAATCTGTTTTCCCACCACTAGGGGGAGAAAATAAACACTTGGATAAAAGGATTAGCTGGAATAAGATATCTCTATCACATCTTGAGCCTCGAACAAAGCAATCTGAACTAGAAGTTCAGAAAATAATTAGTTTGCAAAATTTAGCAAACCAATTACCTAATGCATTTGTTGATCCAAAAAGAGTGATTAAGTCACACATACCAGCTGTTGTAACACCCCTGATTTTCTGTACTCGAATCCCAATGTGATCGACATAATTAATAAAATTGTGAATAAATTTTTCACGTTTGAGAACATTTCCAATACACCATCATGACCACATCAAGACCCAAATCACAGAAAACCAAAGAGTGAGATTTAGTAATCTATAACTGGATCGATGAATGGTTTGCCCATAAAGGTATACAAAATAATAGAGTATACAGCGGAAGAAGGTGTATACCGGGCACACGCCTAGTCCCATATATGACGATATGGGAAAAGGCTAGGCTAGCACGCAATGGCATAATATAAGCCTATTAGACAACCATCATCATTCTACAATTAATTCCATAAGCATACAGAGCCTAAGGTATAACTATATATATATATATGTACACACGGGAATCTTCTCTCATCCTTCGCTATCATCAATATACATCAATTAATTTTAATCCTCCCAATACACTGTAAATCATCTCTTACATTCTACATATTTATTCACCATCCGCAATTCACAATTCCGAAGGATCATTCTATACGTGTTCAAATTCATTAAAAATCGCCTACATTCTCAGAATTCATTCATTATACAAGAACCATAAAGGATGCCGGCCAAGGCACTTCCATTACCACTATTTACCTTCACCGAAGCTTTGACTAGAAATCCAAACTCATCCCATGGCAACCTGCATCACAAGGCTAAAAAGGAGACCACATGGGAGAGTGAGTTATACATTCAAAATGACGAATAATATATATATATTGTGATCATGTGTATATGCATACCAACATCATGTGTACTTTGCTTTCAAAACATCAAATTATCATTCATTCATTATCTCATTATCACAATAGGCATACTAGCCTCATGAATCACAATTCATATCATAAATAAGTACAACATATACACAATTACATACACAATCTCTTTGCCACTTATCAACAAGGGCATTCTTAAATTATTCTCATCAATTCATTATATCTTTAATCAATACCTCCTCGCAAGGGGTTTCTCAACACTGGTGGTCATCCCATCTCAAATATATAATGGATTCGATTTCATATCAACTGGTGATCACAACCATCATACTATTCATTTCACAATAACTCTAATAATAATATCATCACTCAGGGATTCACCCTTCGTGGCACCCCGTATGGTGAATTATTTGTCAATCAAACCATCATCATCACTTCGGGTCATACCCGTTGTGGTACCTCGCAAGGTGTTTCATTTCATAATAATTAACATAATACCATCATCACTCAGGGATACACCCTTCGTGGCACCCCGCAAGGTGATTCATTTCAATAATAAATAACTCAATACCATCATCACTTAGGGTTACACCCCCCGTGGCACCCCGCAAGGTGATTTAGTTCACAATAATTCAATATCAGTAGGATCACGTCCTTTTCACTTTGGGATATACCCTTAGTGGCACCCCGCAAGGTGATACATTTCATAATAATTATAACAATACTGTCATCACTCAGGGACACACCCCTCGTGGCACCCCGCAAGGTGATTCATTACGATAAATAACACAATATCATCATCACTCAAGGCTATGCCCTTCGTGGCACCCCGCAAGGTGTTAAATTCAACAATATGATCATCATCATCTTCACTCTCGGATTTACCCATTGTGGCACCCCGCAAGGTGATATATTCCATATTATTCAACAACAACAGGACAACGTCCTCTTCACTCAGGGTTTTACCCTTCGTGGCACCCCGCAAGGTGATATATTCATTTCAATAATAATTCATGCAATAGCATCTTCACTCAGGGATACACCCTTTGTGGCACCCCGCAAGGTGATATATTCAATATTATTCATAACAATAGGACAACGTCCTCTTCACTCAGGGATACGCCCTTCGTGGCACCCCGCAAGGTGATATATTCATTTCAATAATAATTCATGCAATAGCATCTTCACTCAGGGATACACCCTTTGTGGCACCCCGCAAGGTGATATATTCAATATTATTCATAACAATAGGACAACGTCCTCTTCACACAGGGATACGCCCTTCGTGGCACCCCGCAAGGTGATATATTCATTTCAATAATAATTCATGCAATAGTATCTTCACACAGGGATACACCCTTTGTGGCACCCCGCAAGGTGATTCGCTTCATAATAATTATCAAAATACTGTCATCACTCAGGGATACACCCTTCGTGGCACCCCGCAAGGTGATTCATTACGATAAATAACACAATATATATCCATAGTGGTGTAGCATGTATATATTCATAACATAACGTAGGTATACACATACCTCGCCAAGGCCTTAAGTCATTCCTCAATCACCACTAAGACACACCACACATGTACCCCTAGTGAATTTTCTCGTTTTTACATACTAAAAGGGGGTTTTGGGCAATAATGAGCCCATGATAAATTTCAACATTAAGACATGAAGAAAGCTTACTTTTAGTCTTAAAAATAGTGGGACATGTCACAAATATCACCTATTAGTCCCAATTTGGCCACCATAAAAAGTTGGGTTCAAAACCCCCTTAAACTTGAATTTTTCAACGCAATAGGTTCGGTATTTTTCTCCTAATGAGAGTTAGAAAACTCCAATTAATGTGAGACCAATTCTCACACCTCCGTAACACAATTATCTACAACTTTCATGGAGAACTTGGAGGCCAAAAGTGTCATTAAGATGCCCAAACAGGCCAAAAACAGCAAGGAAAATAGACCAGTTGGAAAAACAGCACAACAGTGGCCATAACAGGGCTCTGAATCGATTCAGGTTCGTATGAATCGATTCATGCGTCCCAAAATCTCAATTTTTGACAAACAGAGGGCCTTGAATCGATTCAAACTCGTATGAATCGATTCAAACGCCCCTGGAGCCCAAAATAGTGAAAACAGCACCTCTTGAATCGGTTCAAAGGGTCTTGAATCGATTCAAGACAGCCCTGCTGCTGTTTTTATGCAGAACAACACCAAAATTTCAACTTCCAATCACCCAATCTCATTCAATTCAAATCCAATGACCATCAAAATTTGTCACAAGCTAAAATATATTATTTGTGACGTGTGGCCACCGGCCTCACTCAGAAATTCTCAAAATTAAGGGACTTATGCGCATAATTGCGTTTTACCCGATTTAAAATGTTTTTGGGCAACTCAAGGGTCAATTCTCAATGGAATTGGCCCATTCCAATTCCTACAAGTCATAAACTACATATACGGGCTATTGGGACTAACCCAAGCTATCAAAATCACCTAAAACTCAATTTGACTCTATGAGTTCCTCAATTATGCATAAACCTCAAACTTATCACCAATACCATCACAATGGCCATCTCATTCAATGCCAATCATCCACATAAATTCTCAATTCACAAAACATATACTTCATCCCCTCAAGGATGGTTCATTAACATGTACATATTTCAACCCCTCATGGGTTATTCATCATCATATATATACATACATTATCATCAATACCCAACAATTTTCCATTCATATCATTTTACTATAAACATGGCAAGTCAAGCATGAGTATCAAGCCATACAATAATCATCAATTATATAACTCATGCAATTTGAATGTAAACTCCTCTCCTACCTCAAAGGAAGAGCCGAACGCTTCCAATGCTCCGAATGCTCCTTCACATCATCCGGAATACGATCTACATACCATATACAAGTATATTCACATGATTAATGACCATCATAATTCCAAGCACTTGTTAGCTTATTATAAAGCTCAACCTCAAGTCCTAGACTTGGTAAACATTAACTTATGCAATTGTGTTAGGCTTCGGGAATTCCTTTCCCAAAGCCAAGATCCTCTAGATCTTAAAGGCTAACAAAACCCAACAACATCATCATCTCATCTTTTACTTAATGTAATCCCAAATCACATCAATTCCTTCAAATGTCCTCATTATCACTTAAAGCTAAACACAAGTTAGCCTTGTATTATTTAACCATTCATCATTAAATATCACCTATTAACATTCCACTCACCCCAAAATTCACTATATACACACCTTCCCAATTTCTTAAGGCAAGGGTTTTTCATTAAAACCCAACAACATTCTCCAATGTTCCTTAATCACCATCAATGGCCATCATTCATCATTCATATCATTTTCTATCATCATTAAACATACATTCTAATCATATCTCACACTTTTCTCAATTGATTAGAGTTAGGGTTTCTCCAAAACCCAACAACACTCATTAATAGTTAGGGTTTCTCCAAAACCCAACAACACTCATTAATACCCATCTATTTCTCATCACCATCCAATATTAATCTCAAGTACCCTCTTAAATGCTCATAAAGGCTCACACTTAAGCCACCCCACCTTGGGATTTTCTATATTAATGGCTTCATTCAACCCCCAATAATTTTTCTAACCTAGGATTAATTTCACTCACCTCCATTCATCAAAACAACATCTAATCTCCCATCTTGACACTTCAATAGCCCAAAACCATCAATAAAAACCATGGGTGTTTGAGAACCATACCTTATTCTCCTAGCTCCACACCAAGCACGAAAATGAGGAAAAAAGGGAGGGATCTTCCATCCAACATCATCTTCTTCAAACTCCATGGAAAATAAAAATGAAGGGAGGAGGAGGCACCATCATTTTTGCTAGTTTTAGAGAGGAGAAGAAGATGAATAGGAGATAGGGTATGAAGAGAAGAGGAGTGAATGAAGAGGAAGAAAAGCAACGTGAATGAGGAGAAGGAAAAGAGAATTTTGTGTTTTATTTTCTAACCCCCCTCATTAAAATTTTTCCGCTTTTCAACATACAGGTTCTCAGTTCGGGCTCCAAACATAATCCAAAAATTATTCCAAGTATAGATTCGGATTCCCAATAATATTCTTAACAGCCCTGACCAACAGCATCTCAATCAGAGATACTTGGTCTGACTCTCATATTCTAACCGGGTATAATTTTAACTTTTTAAGTCCCAATAAATTATGATTTTTCCAAAATAAATCCCAATTTAATCGTTCTAATATGTTTGGGACACAAATCCACTCATATACATTTATTTATTATTCATTCACCTCGATTATTCATTTTTATAAAATTTGGGATGTTATAGCTGTTAATACTCCAATAAAGATTGATATCCCTGAAGGACAATCTAAATTTGCAAATGAGTCTGAAGCCAAAATAAAACATGGCAGACCTGTTGGTTCTAAAGATAAAAATCCTCGAAAAAGAAAAGTAAATAAAGAGGATGATCGAATCGAGGATATAAAGACTCCAGTAGAGTCTTCTGACATAATCAAAGTTTCAAATCTAGAAGAAACCAAGGTACCTGAAATTGATAAAAAGAAAGAGATCTCTATAAATTATGTCATGGATGGAATACAATGGAATCGACATGAAGTCGATGTTGATGAAATTATTGCATTCAAGGTAGCTCTTGATATTATAAATGATGATAAGAATCATGAGCCAAAATCTGTTAAGGAATGTGCACAGAGAAATGATTGGCCAAAATGGAAAGATACAATGCAAGAAGAGTTAAACTCACTTGCAAAACGGAAAGTTTTTGGGCTTGTAGTCCAAACACCCAAAGGTGTAAAATCAGTTGGGTACAAATGGGTCTTTACGAGAAAAAGAAATAAAAATGGTGAAATTGTGCGATATAAAGCAAGACTTGTCGCACAAGGATTCTCACAAAGACCTGGTATTGATTTCAAAGAAACATATTCACCAGTGATGGATGCCATTACTTTTCGATACTTAATAAGTTTGGCAATCCGTGAAAGGCTTGACTTACGCCTTATGGATGTTGTTGCAGCATATTTATATGGCTCACTTGAAAATGACATCTATATGAAACTCCCTAAAGGATTTAATTTGCCTGAAGCATACAAGACAAGTCCTCGGGAAAATTATTCAATTAAATTGAATAAATCTCTTTATGGACTAAAGCAATTTGGATGAATGTGGTACAATAATCTCAGTGAATATTTGTTGAAAGAAGGGTACAAAAATGACCCAATTTGTCAATGTGTTTTTATGAAAAGACTCGGAAAAGAGATCGTTATAATTGCTATTTATGTAGATGATTTAAACATCATCGGAACTCCCGAAGAGCTTTCAAAGGCTGTAAATTATTTGAAAAGGGGATTCGAGATGAAAGACTTGGGAAAAACAAAGTTTTGTCTCAAATTACAATTAGAATATTTAAAGGAAGGAATTTTGTTGCACCAAAAGACTTATACAGAAAAGGTGCTAAAGATATTCTATATGGATAAATCTCACCCATTGAGCAGTCCAATGGTTGTAAGGTCACTTGAAGTAAGCAAAGATCCTTTTTGACCTCAAGAGAAAAATGAAGAACTACTTGGTCCTGAAGTACCATATCTTAGTGCAATTGGCGCACTAATGTATCTTGCTAGTCATACACGACCTGATATATCATTTGTTGTCAATTTGTTAGCAAGACATAGTTCTTTACCCACGAAAAGGCATTGAAATGGGATTAAGCACATATTCCGCTACCTTAGAGGTACAATGGACATGGGTTTGTTTTTCCCATATGTATCTAAGGCAAACCTAATTGGTTATGCTAATGCGGGGTATTTGTCTGATCCTCATAACGGTCGATCACAAACAGGATATTTGTTTACATATGGTGGTACAACAATTTCATGGAGATCCATAAAACAAACGATCACAGCAACATCATCTAATTATGCTGAAATCATAGCATTACATAAAGCAAGTCGAGAATGTGTTTGGTTGAGGTCTATGATTCAACATATTCAAGAAAATTGTGGCTTGCATGCCAGAATACTACCAGCAACAATCTTATGTGAAGATAATGCAACTTGTATTTCTCAGTTAAAAGAGGGCTATATTAAAGGAGATAGAACAAAGCATATTTCACCAAAATTTTTCTTTACTCATGATCTTATAAAGAATGGTGAAACAAATGTCCAGCAAGTCCGATCATGTAAAAATCTAGCAGATCTTTTTACAAAATCTTTACCAACTCTAAAGTCTTAAGAGCAATTAGTACGGAAGATTGGTCTTCGACGCTTACATAAGTGTTATGATGAGGGGGAGAATTGAATATTTGTAATTCAATTATTTTTCATGAATATACTTTGTAAAGAATGTTGTACTCTTTTCCCTTCACTAGGTTTTTATCCCACTGGGTTTTTCCTAGTAAGGTTTTAACGAGACACATTCTAAAATATGGACATCCAAGGGGGAGTATTATGAATATTTAATGCAATAGTGGATGTCCATTACAATTTCTTATTGCCTATAAAAGGGTGAATACATTCAGAGGAGATGTAGAGCATTTTTTGTTACATTCTCTTTTCTATTTCTGGTTTCTTCATCTTCTACTTTCCTCTTCTTTATAACATTTCTTCTAAAGCAATTTAAATTCTCAGTTATTCTGTAACATAACTGAGTTTTTGTTTTGTCTTTTTCATTAGGTAGCTAACAGCTACTGACTGGCGTTTGTCTTTTTCAGTAGGAGATATAATTATTGGCCACTTGCACACAAAAAAAATCACTCGTGACTTTTATGGCAATATATTACGAAAGACATTCTTGTTTAACAAGCTAATTAAAATTATTAAAATAAACATTGCATTTACTTATACCCAAATTCACACATTTACTTATAAAATATTAATAAGATTGCAATAGTTAGATTTAGAGTCGTTTATATAAATTTTTTTGAAAAATTATAATAATTAAATAAGTAATTTAAAAATTTGTGAATTCAAAAGAATAAATTATAAAAAAAAATTTATGTTTAGTTTTTTATGTCAGCTCTTGTTCGAGTAAGAAAGTAAATTATCTTAGTTTGAGAGATAAAAAAATTATAAGATATCGTAGATAAAATTATTTAAGCTAAGACAATTAAATTTAGGAGCTTAAATCTCATAGAAATAATACTTCTCATATTAAAAGTGGAGGTTGAAAATCTAGGAGGATAAATTAAGTGTTATTAAAATATTGATAGTATAATAAATATATTGATAATAAAATAAAAATAAATGTTATTAGAATAGATGTTAGACATGGGTGATATATATTATTCTCACAATCATACATCAAGATATAGTTAAAATTAATAAAACTTAAATAGATTTGTATCATCAATTAAAAGAATATTTGTTACCGAATAAAAAAAGAAACGTTTAACAAATGGATGTTGATCATTTAACTAATTATTAGTTTTATTATAAATTTTTAAAAAATGAATTATTACTGGACTTATAGAATTTAACATTATTTAAGATTTGAGTTATTTCAAACATGTTTGATTGGGAATGATAAAATGGAGAGACAATAAAAAATAAAATAAAAAATACTGCAAAATATTTGTAGTAGTTTTTGCACAAGAATTTAATTTTCTATGACATGAAAACATGTTTATGTCCAAGTGTCCAACATTTTTTAAATTAATATTTCAAATGTGCAACATTGGAAATAGAATGACTGTGAAAGAAGCTTAGTATAGCAAATAACAATATTTGAAAAGAATCCTTTTATAGCCGAAAACAACTATAAAAGAACCATTTTTATAGCCCAAAGATGCACCCAGTATAAGAAATTTGGGCGGAATGTAAAACTGTCAAGAAGCTGAGACGTGGCAGCAGAAAATCTTATTTTAATTCTATAAGGTAACAAGGAAACAGATTTCTCATGCTTAGTTAAACTTAGCAACATGCACAAAAAAAGTTATATGGACAAGAAGATGGATACTCAAATTAAAGTCGTCTGACAAGTAAACGCTTGAAATCAATGTCTGAACCAAACCCTTATCTTCTTCGATATAATAATCACACACCCTTCTTTACATCCGCATACAAAAGAGCACACGACGAAGACATTTCACCTTAATAAACCAATGTTGAGAAAGACCATAGCAAAAGAGAAACCAATGTCAAGGAAGAGCCAAAAGAAAAGTGGCATGGGGTAACACGACCTAGAAAAGGAGAGAAAAGTGTGTAGAGTACCAAAAAGTTATTGCAGACTAGGGATGTTAACGCGGGTTACTCACCTCGCTCCACCCCGCCCATCATTAACCCGTCAAAATACGGGGCGGGGTGAGTTTGGCCCCCTACCGGAGGCGAGTTGAAATTTTTAACTCGGCCCGTTTTGATGGCGGGGCGGGACGAGGCGGGTTAGCCCCCCAATCTTTAAAAAATTAAAATTATTTTAATAGTTGAAAAAAAAGTTTTTAATGAGAAGTTGGTTAATGGTTGGCCGCTTAAAAATTTAAACTAATAGAAATTAATAAAAATTAATTAATTTATTTTTTTAATAAAAAAAGTCAATTAAATTAAAACAAAAAAGTAATATACAATTAAAATAAAAAATTTAAATATAATTATATCAATAATTCTAACTCAAACATCAATCAAAGTGATATGCTATGAAAAAAATAGAAATTTTTTTATAAGATATTATTAATATTATATTATTATTTTTAAAAGTAAAATATCATATAACCCGTCGGGCCAACCCTTCCCGCCCCGTCAAAAACCCGTAAAAATGCGGGGCGAGGCGGGCCAATTTTAAACCCACTGTAAGATAAATTTAGTCAACTCGACTCGTCTCGTTTTAGATGGGTTGACAGACCAACCTGCCGGGTTAAACCCGCTTTAACATCCCTAGTGCAGGAAGTGCATACGGATTATTCTCATGCAAGGACATCACATGCTCAATTGGAAACAAACAAAAAGTTGATTTGAAGGTGCACCACCTCTTAGGGCATTACATTACACAAAGATAGTAATATTTATTCGACAACTTAGGAAAATTACATTTGAGTGGCACCAAACTTCAAAGATGCCAAATTAAACAACAATGTTTTTACTTGCTTATTCATGACTCACGAGCACACAAAATACAAATAACAGCTCAACGAAAGAGAAATATAGTAACACATGCATACTAATTTTTGAATCCCAAACACAGTCTAGCACCACTTGATCACAATCTCAACCGATGCGGCTTGAGAGTCTTGTAAATTACCGGTTCAGGCGGTGAACCGGTTGCCTCAGGAACATTGCTTGTACTCTGTTTCTGCTCCTGCTCCTGCTCCTGCCCCTGCCCCTGCCAGTAACCCTTACAAGGAATGAAATTCAAAGAAGCAGGATTTGGGCAGGGCTTTTTCTCTTTGTGATAAAACTCATAGCATTCTTGGTGTGACCTTTGGTTTGGAAGCCCAGGGATGCAGTTTCTAGAAACATCTAGAACCTTGGACTTGATCAAACTCCAGCACGACGGCCCAACCTCGTTGAAATAATTATCCGACAGCGACAGGTTCCCGTTTTTGCGCAGCGATGGGATCTGGCAAAGGTTGTCGGGGACACAACCGTAGAATTTGTTGTGCGCCAAATTGAGGAACTGAATCTTGTTCAAGCAACCAAACGAGAGCGGGATCGGGCCGGTTAAGAGGTTCTTGCTAACATCAAACACCACGACCTTTTTAAGGTTTCCAATTTCGTAGGGCAAGCAGCCGTCAAACTTATTCCCCAAGAAAAGCACCTCGGTGAGGCTCTTGGAAGTGTTTCCGTATCCGATGCTTTTGGGGATTTGTCCTGTGAGTTGGTTGTTGGCGAAGGTGAGGTAGCGAGCAGGGGTGGACCCGAAATTCTCCGGGAGACACCCGGTGAATTTGTTGTTGTTCACGAAAATTACATCTAGATCCTTCTCGAATAGTTTCGAAGGAATCGTGCCTTGGAGTTGGTTGAACCTTAGGTCCAAGAAGACTAGTTGGGTTGCTTGAAGCACTTCGTCGGGGAAGGCGCTAGAGATTTTGTTGTTACTAAGGTCCAGCTCGAAGAAATACTGGAAGTTTAAGACATTGCGTGAGAGGGAGCCGGTGAAGTTGTTGGAGTTGACGTGGAAGAATGTTAATTCCTCTATGTCACCCAATACTCCTGAGGACTCAAGGGGAAACAAGCAACCGTTTTTACCGGCGATTCTGGCTCTGTTCAAGTCGATTCCAGCAACAGCCCTCTCGTTATCTTTTGGAAAATCGGCGCATCGTATCCCGTTATACTGACACGGTGACTCGTTTGGGAGCCAGTTTTTGGTGTAGCAATCGGGGTCGTCGATGAGGGATTTGAACTTGAGAAGCACTTTGCGTGCTTTTATCAAGCGAGGGCTCAACGCTGGGGGAGGAGGGGGGCATGGAGTTTCAGGGGAAGGTGAAGGAGAAGGGGAACCTCCACCTCCTATGATGATTTCAAGTGTTTCTCTCTTCTCGGGTACCCCAAGTGCTTCGCTTTCTGATTTTGCTACTTCTTGGGCTACTACTTGTACTACCACTGAGCGTTGTGGTGGATGAAGAATGAGTAAGAGGGAGCATAGGAAGGTCAAGGAAAAGGAAATGGAGTTGGTTCCCATCTCACTGAGTTTGGATATTTTTTTATTCAGAGGAAAAGCAGTGTCTTATCGTGTTATATTACTATTACCTGTGGCTTGTGACGTTTATATATATACATGGGGAAGGAATATTATTGGCATGTGGGAGAAAAGTCAAGGGAGTTTCAATTTTTGATGTGGCCAAAAATATTCTGCTTTCTCGTGGGAAGCTGTTAAGCTTTCTTTTTCCGTGATGGACATTTTGTAATTGTGTCCCTGTGGGTCGTCAACTTGACATCTTAAATCTTTTAGAAGCCAATTACTTCTTGAAGGAAAAAATTAAAAATAGAATTGAGATTGCCACTCGGACTTGATTCAGCTATATTCTTGGCATTAAATTATGTCAGGTTTTTTCTTGGCAACAATTTTTTTTATCCTAACAGTTAAGCCAAAACAACTGAACTATAATAACTGGAATTGGTGTCGACAGGAGATTAATTTGCTTATTTTCATAGGATATATATATTGTCAACTGTACTAGCTTCCAATGCACCCCTTAACTGTAGTCCAATAGTATTCCTTAGCATGCCTATGGTAACCCACTTTTGCTGTTGATCACCATAACACTCTCTCATAAGGCATGCTCCAATTGCAAAACCGTCTTTGGGTTGATATGGATTTCCATCAATTAACCATCTATCAAACCCACTTCACCAAGCGAACCCACTTCCTCTACATGTCTCGAATTGCAATTACCCCCCTAAGCCCAATTGCGACAAGAAATTATCCAATGAATCCTTTCATTCAGTCGAAACCTTTCTTTTGTGCAAGCCACTCCACAATAACATAACCCACAAGCCTACATTCATTAAGCTTGAGAAAGATACTTATGTCTATGGACACCAGTAAGTATATTTAGAATAGGTATCCGTATATTTATTAAATAGGTGGATATAAATATTATTTATTGTCTTATATAACAGCCCTCGTTTTTGTGTGTTTGGCCTCTGAAGATAAGTATATTGTTTTTATGTGTGTAATATATTAGTCTTTGATTCAAATATTTATGATATTTTTTTAAGAGAATTTAAGAGCTAAAATAATTAATTTAATTGAGTAGAATGATTCATTAATTGTTAGAAAAACTTAGCAATTAATCTAAGTATATAAACTATATACTATTTTAATTAAGTAAATTTTTACGTACTTTACTATTTTAGGGTTGGAGAATACCCGGGTGTTGGAGTCGAGCCAGTTTTTATCTCAGTATGTTCCTAATATCATACTCGATGATTTTTATGAAAGGCTTGATGAAACAACCCTAGTTTTTAGAATAAGGGCCTAGACTCTCAGATCTCTGAGAGTGTTCTAATGAGTGTTTTAATGGAACTTGAGGCTTCGGGCTGATCCCGAGTGACTATGAGAAATTAGAAATGATGAGAAAAAGAATGCTCAAGATACTAACAATAGCTAAGTATGAGTAAGGGGAAAAGTGTAGTAGGATAATATAGATTTATGAGAAAGGTAAAGAGTACTAGAGATAGAGAAATGTATAAGGAATAATAGAATAGAATAAGAAATGAGTGAGTGTGAGTGTTAGTAAAATATTGATAATTAATTGTTTATAATTTAATTTATCTTGATTAATTATTTAGATTATTCTTTTAGTAAACTATGTGTAGATAAATTGGTTAATTAGGAGTAACTATTAGAGATATAATTAAAATATATAATTATAATAAATATTTATAATTATTAATATATATATATATGTATAATATTAAAATAAGATTTTATTGAATTTTTAATTAATTTATAATGTATAGTAATATTTAATAATAAAATATTAAAGGTTTTCCGTTATTATACCGTGGGGCCCGGTTGTCGAACTTTTCTGGAACTCGACCTGAGACTAATGACTCGTAAAGGAGATTAGTCACAGTACGGTTTCCTCGTAGCGGATCGAGGATAACTAATTAGGTCTAATCAGGCCAATCAAAACCTTCGATGTCACCTACATTTGGTCTTGCATATTGTAACACCCTGATTTTTTGGACTCGAATCCCGATGTAATCTAAATAATTAAACAAATAACAATGCTAGTAAATTTTTCGCGTTTGAAATATTTCTAAAACACCACCACGACTACATCAAGACTCGAACCACAGAAACCAAAGGGTGAGATTTGATAATCAATAACTGGATCGCTAAATAGTTTGTCCATAATGGTATACAAAATAACAGACTTTACAGCGGAATAAGAATGTGTATACTGGGCATACGCCTAGTCCTATATATGAAGATACGGAAAAAGGATCGGCAAGACATGCAAATAAACAACATAAGCCTATTAGGCCACATCCAATCTTGCACATAAATCATAAACAAACAATGCCTTAAATATATTTATACATACATATCCATATAGTCATGCAACATACATCTCCAACATTTACATTTCATAATTGACCATAATCAATTCAATCCTTTAAGTCTTATATCGTCAACTCATATACATTCCCATAATTTATAATTGACCATATTTGATTCATCCACAGAGTCTTACATTATCAACACTTATACATTATTCATATTACATCCATCAATAACAATAGTTATGAACAACCTCATAAACATATATTCATAATAAAATAGTTCACTAATGCTGCCGGCCAAGGCATCCCATTACCACTATTTTACCTTCACAAAAACTT
Organism: Clitoria ternatea; assembly: GCA_037962975.1. NCBI lineage: Eukaryota > Viridiplantae > Streptophyta > Magnoliopsida > Fabales > Fabaceae > Clitoria > Clitoria ternatea. Next base: position 190,194,440 of record CM075669.1, read on the forward strand.
TACTTTAAAAATGTTCTCTTCCCATGACAACCCTGCATCAATACTAAAAAGTAGGCCACATGGGAGAGTGAGTTATACATTTCAAATGACGATATGAATACAATTGAAATCATGTGCATATGCATATCAACATCATGCATGTTTTGCTAAACACATCAATAAATATCATAATCTATTCATTTCACAATGTACATATCATGTATTCACCCATCAATTCATAGCAAAGCAAGCATATACACATATTTTCCAATGCCACAACAGGCCCACATCATCAACATCGATTATTCAGGTCTTTTCTCAAAGCCACCACAGGCTAACATCATTATTATCAATCATAAACAAATACGCCCTTCATTACATTGGGCCACAACTTACCTATCGTTATATTTGATATCATTTCGTATATTCATATCATTTATCACTTTTATGTGGTCTTTTAGGTATATCAATTACCCATTTCACCAACACCATACCACCATCTCAATCATCATTATTCATCATCACCATCTGGCATATCTCCATGCTATATGCAAATGCTCTTAAAGCTAATGCATATGCACAATGGAATACACATCAACAAATACGGATCCGACTTTGGGAAATAAACACCAAATATAGGTTAAGCATGATCACATACCATGCCCCTACTACAGTAGTAAAATATGTACACATATATCATAATGCATGCATATTCACCATATTTTTACTGGTACCAAACCGTATCGCCCATAATGCAACACCTGGTCATTTTCACCATGACCGCAGTAACAACATAATCAATATGTATGGTGTTGTGGGCCGGCCAGATCTTAAATCATGGCGGCTGTGATCTCAAGGACCACCGGGGTTACCTGCTCATCAAGAGCCACCCCTCACAAGGGTCGGCCACATGTAGCTCCCCGTAGCAATACATGGGCGGCTTCGTGACTTACACACCGAGTCACAGGGAAACAACAAATTGCTCGTGCAGTGAGCCACCCTCCCACTGGGTCGGCCGAGGGAACTCCCCTAATGTTCCAACATCGGCGACTATGATATGCCATGGATCCAATGCAATGCAAATCAAATACATTTCTCACACTGTGCATCCTAATGCCACTCACCAATCATCATCATCATAATCAATAACACCACCATATACACCTTAATGGATTTTATCATAGTTGGTTTTAGCCATTGTTTTCAAGTGTTAAGTGTAGCATTTTATTACAACATATTTTACATATTTTTCATATCATACATGCAAGTCAATACTTGCAATCAACCACAAAAGCATTACAACATTACATCATTATATTTCAAACCACACATAAAAGATCACACTTGTGTCCCACACAATGGTATAAAACAACTTATCAATAATAACAATCAACCTCAATGATAATAATCTTTTATATAAGAAAATGATCAACATCATCATCCATTTATTACTCATTGCCCATCATTCATATCCTACACTTGGTGGACAACAATCATGTTTTTCATTACACATTATGGATATAAACGAATTATCCTAATGTATCAATTGATTTCAAACCCCACTACATCATACCATCATCAAATCCTTCCATATGCATCCCCTCAAGTGCCTCATAATATAAGGGAAAGAATCCATCATAAGCTCAAGACAAGGAAATAAAATGAAATTGCATTCTGGGCTACTCGCTCAAGCGAGACCCACACTCGCTTAAGCGAGATTGAGATGGATCGCTTGAGCGCCCCCGATTCCTCTTGAGCGAGAAGGATTTTAACCATCAGACCCCGATCTCGCTTGAGCGAGATCCTCAACTCACAACCCTTTTCGCTTGGGCGAGGCATACTTGCCTGAGCGAAAATAAACCAGTGTCTAACCCTCACTTGTTCGCTTGAACGAGACGCCTTTCACCAGGTCACTCGCTTAAGCGAGACAATCATGAAGCATCTGGTCTCTCGCACACTCAAGTGACGCATGCTTGCTTGGGCGAAAAACATCCAGTATCATATCTTAGGTTCGCTCGCTTTAGCGAGATTAAACTAGTCTCTTTACTCGCTTAAGCGAGATTTATCCAGAACCATTTTCCTCTCTCGCTCGCTCAAGCGGGGCCACACCCGCTTGAGCGAGATTCGTCCAGTGTGCATTCCTCTATTGCACAAGCGTCTCGCTTGAGCGAAACATCATCTCGCCTGAGCGAGATTGGGCCAGAGGCCCTCCCCTGATGCAGGGGACTCTCGCTTGAGTGAGGCCATCCCCACACGCCCAAACCTCAAGTTTTTCACGCTTTTTCTCATGTCAATATCTTCCTTATCAATAGTTGGCCTAATTTAACCCCTTACCAATATTGAATTATGTATTTAGGCTCATTTCACAAAACCATGCCTCTCTATTTTCAATTCTAAACCTTCAAATACCTAAGGGATATTTTAACAACATTCCACATCATTACCTCACTCATTTTGCCACACAATCATCTCAAAACAATCCTCTACACTTTATTTAACTCATCTATTCATAGATTTTTACCATCATTTAATTCATGTCCAACCAAAGGACAATCAAACACTTATCATTAACATCATATATATATATATATATATATATATATATATTTTCATAACAATCAACATAAGCCAAGCCATCATTTATCCCTTCATCAATTTAAACATTTAACACATTTATAGCAAGGCAATGCATGAGTTCATCCATATACACAATCAATAATTTATTCACTCATGCAAATTTGAAATGTAAACTCCTCTCCTACCTCGAGAGAAGAACCATAATGCAATTTCGTCGATTGTTCCGCATCATCGTCCGGAATACAATCCTATTCACAAACACACATATACATGCTATTAATATACCATCATAAGGCAGCATCCCTTAAGGTTCCATATCAAGTCTGAGATATGTCTAAACTCCAATTCATACCATTTTGTTAGGTTTCGGGAATTCCTTTCCCAAAACCATGATTCTCTAGATATCAAAGGGGCTAACCACACCCAACAACAACAAGATCATATTCCTTATTCATAATACATCCAAATCCTTAAACTAAATTCCTCAAATCTTAAGATTGGAACCTCAATAATTTAACACCAATGATTTCCAAGCATTATCTCTAAACCCAAAAGTCACTCTCATGACAACAAAATCATCAATCTCTTCATCTAGGCCAAAAACCTCAATTCTATCAATTCTTAAGGATTCCATACAAATTGATAACCATCAATTCCAACCAATGTAAACAGCACACAATATTCCTAATGGTCATCTATCCTATGATTTGGGTTTCACATGCATATATCATCATTCACATAACATCAACTTAGCTAAAAAAATTTATTAACATCAATAATCAATCCCAATACTTCTAAATGTTTGTTTCCTCATATAAATTCATTCCCAATGCATCAAAATCACTAAGACCATCAATTTGACAAAATCCCCAATTTATCACACTTAGGATTTCTCTGAAATTTTTCCAACAATATTCAACATTCACCATATTCCAAGAACCCTCATAAACTCAATAACCTCATTCTCATATATTCTCAAGGCCATAATCAAAATCATTCCTCAAGCATTCAAGCCTAGGGTTTTCAACATTTCCTCAACACCTATAGTTTCTAATATAACCCTTTTAACTCAAATGACATAACAACCACCAATGGAATATCATAGAGGCAAGAAACCTTACCTCATCTCCAAGCTCATGCCAAAAATGAAAATGAAGGAAGGGAGAGGAGATACTCCAAGCTTTTTGCTCCAATATGCCATTCGAGCTTCATTTATCCATGTTTAGTCTTTGATTTTAGCAAGAATGGAAGTGGAAGAGAGGTGGATAGTTTTTGGGTGAGAAGAAGATAAAGAAGAAGAAGAAAAATTAAGAGTGTGAGGGGGGAAACCTAAAATGGGAGAGGAAGAGTGAGAAATTGACCAAAATTGGTCATTGTCTAGTGGGTAAAGCCACGTATCTTTGCCTATTGTCCATTGTGTAATAGAGTGTAAAGTAAGTATAAAGAGAGAGGAATAAGTGGACGGTTACAACAAGAGGAGAAAAAGGGATTTTTTGGTTTTCTTTTAATTCTAATTGACTCGTATTTTCCCATTTTATATCTTACGTCGTGTCCAAATAAGTATCTTCTCGACACCAAAAATTATTTCAACTATATCACCAGAACCACAATAATTTTCCAAGAATTCTAGACCCATCAAATATCTAATTTGACCAAGTGGGTCCCACATCATCCATTAAACCACCCGATTCCGATAAATCTTAATTTACCAATAATTCACCTCTAATGTCTAATTAATTTCCCATAATTGCTGGACCATAAATAATTAATTATCATTATTCAATAAATTATTTTCTTAAAAATCTAGGGTGTTATACATATACCTTGGAGTATCCGATGGTGACACGGTCAGTCCCCGGTGACTTATTTCGACGTTTTAGGAATGGTTCTAGAAGAGCACGAGACTTGATTCAGACTCTATCAACCTCATCTTTAAGCTATCTCAATTCTTTAGAAATTCGATCTGCGTGTCTTCAGTAATTTAGGCCTAACTTTCTCAAATGATGCTTGATTGGAGTGATTCTGGTCTCGTTCACTTTGTTTCGAAGATATCTTTAATCTCTATTTCTAGTCTCAACCCCAAATTCCTACTTTGTCATGCTCAGATTCGAGGATTAAGTAAATCCATCTTAAAACCATGTTATTCATGTTTTTACTCTGCACATGGTTCATTTAAAAATTCATAACTTTCTCATATGACTTTCCATTCGCACAAACTTGGTGTCAAGATCTCCATAACAAAATTATCTATATTTTTCATGAAGACCTTGAAAGCCAAGTCCTTCTAGATTGGTATAGTTTTTAGAATCTTTGTCAATCTTCGTTCATCACGTCACTGTGCTAACTGGTTCCAGAAAAATACGAATATCACCCTCTTCCGGTATTAGAATCGCTCTGTTCTTTTTGTTGTGGATCTGTATTGAAGAAACCTACAAGTCTTATGAAGGGCACAAAGCCTAATTTGTAACATCCTTGATGTTTTAATATTAGAAAATAAATGGGAAATAAATAAATGTATTATTTGGATTAAAATTATAATAATATATCAGAAATTAAGTGGAAAATGGAATTTTAAGGAAAATGGCATCAGGACCCTGACGCGTAACGTGGCTGAGACGCGTAGCGTCAGGTGTGAATTAATGAGCTGACGCGTAGCGCCAGTGAGATACGTAGCGTCAGCGTCGCGATCAGCTTAAAATAGAGGCATGCAAAACAGTTTGAGTAGAACTCTTCCTCTATTTTCTTCTCCTCTAAGGCGATTCTGCTTGGATTTCATTTGGAGATTGAATTCCTTGCATTTTTGGGCATTGAGAGGCAAGGTAAGGCAATTGGGACCTTTAATCTCTAGTTTTTTCCCCTCCCTCTCATGAATCTAAATTTGCATGTGATAGATGGGACCTTGATTTTATGTTTTATAGAATTGGGAAGCTTAAATGGTGAGTTTGGAAGTGTGAGGAAGAAAGTGTACTAATTGGTTTGGTGTTTTGGTAAACGTAGGTGCCGGAACGAGCGTTGGTCAAACGAACGGTGAAGCGGGCGTCAAATTTGAAAGAGGAGCAGCGAATCAAGTACCCGAAGGACGCAATCAAAACCTCGAGCAAATTGTGGAAGCTTGGAATCGAAGTAAGGGGGTGTTCGGGTAGTAATTAATTAGGATTCAGATATACTATGGCTTTGGAAGGCTTAGAAATATTTATAAAAATATTGTGAATGATGTAGAATAATCAAATATAATTATTATAATTTTTACGAGTATGCTGAACATGATTTAGTCCTTATTTGATAAAAAAGTAAGTTAAATTAAATAAGTACGAGCAAGAGGGTAAAGAAGGAAATATGTACAGTTATGTAAATGTATAACATCTAATGAATTGTAAATTTTGTTGATGTTAGTGATGTGTGGTATGATATTTGATGATGTTGTTGTATATGATTTGATAAAAAGTGTTGTGAATAAATGAGATGATGAGTATATAATTGTATAACATGGCTTATGATGATGGGCTTGACAAGTAGGTCGCCTGAGAGATGATACATATCAGCTTCTGACATTGTTAAATATGTTGTATATTAATGATGTGATTTTCTATGTGATTATGTGGTGTGCGATGACAGACGGTATGCGTAGCCCCTTACTTCTGGCTCCCATGGTCTTTGTGCCCAGTTGAGCTACCCAGTGGTCAAGTAGGACCCAGTGGTTGAGGTGGAGAGTCAAGCAGGACTCAATGGACCAAGTAGGGTCCACGGGGTGTCAAGTAGGATCCCTAGCTGAAGGCCGATCCTTAGTTATCCGGATACTAGAGAGTTTGATACATGTGGGTCAGTTGTGAACTATGTGAATTAATGATTCATGTGTGATGGTGGAATATGAATCGATGATGTATGTTGATGTTTATATGAACTGGATGATATATGATAAACCATTTGTGTGATGGATTTGAGTGTGATTGTATGTGACTTGAGTTTAGGAAGAAAAGATAAAAAGGCTGAGATAGATGCATATGTATTTGTATCCACGAATGTGTAAAAGTGCAGGAAGGTGGAAGTTAATTAGCGATGCAAGTTGTAGGTATTGTTAGATTTATTATTGTGTCCGAGATTAATTATGATATTCCAAACACTCACCCTTGCTGTTGTTTCATTTTAGTGACCAGTAACAGGGATGATGCTAATGCCGCGAAGGTGTGCCAAGCGGAAGATTGATGCGAAGGATGAATGGATGAATATAATATATGTAATGTATAAGTATATGTGTAGTAAATAGTAAACCATGTGTGGTGGAGTAATAGATTGCTAGTTATGTGTGATGAGTTGATTATGTTATGCGTGTGGAAGTGTTAAATTAATATGGTGTGATGATGATGGACATGATGACGATTTAGATGAATTGTTAATGATGATGATTGATTGAAAATTATGATGGTTAGTTGTATGATGTATGATTTGATAAACTGTGGCATGGAGCCAACTTGTGTGAATACTGAATGATATGGGCAGGTTCTGTTATATGCATCATTGATGCGTGTGTGTTATATGATTGATTTTTGATTAATGATTTGATTAAATTAGGAAGTTATGCATATAGTGAATAACTAGGGGATTTAAGGAACCGAATAGGTGATTTGGAGATCCGGCAGGTTTCGGGACCCCCGGAAGGTACCAATAGGTTCCCTAGGGCGTTTAGGCACCAACCCCCTATTTCAGCTTTTGATTTCCTTTAAGATTACTTGGGCTTTAAAGTTTTAAGATGTCATATAATTATTATTTTGAACCTGTTTAGGGAAAATAAATATCATTTAGAATTAATGTATAACTAAATTAATTAATTGAGAAAAAATTTATTATGAAATTCAATTAAGCGGGTAAAAATAAATATAAATTGATGCAGGACGTCACACAATTCTCAAAGGAAAATTTCTACAAATTTATCTCTGCAGCCTACCTGATTCAGGGACGAATAAAGCATCCTGTGTCATTTTAGTCATATCTCGGGCTACCGATATTGGATCATCATAAATAATATATCGAATTGAAGGGAAAAAGAAGATATACAAGTTTGATGTAAGGAATTTTTTAAGATTCTGCTCCCATGAATTATCATACATTTATTTTTAACATCCCTAATTTTTGGTTCCTAAAAACCCTGCACACCTAAAACTATCAGGTATCAATTTAATTTTTCGGCCACCGATTTCCGTCAACCACCACTACCCGCTACCTCCTGGGGCAGGTGTCGCCTCCACAAGAGGCTAACCCCTTCACGCTGCCACCTCACCAAGAGCTGCCATCAATTTAGCATAAAATGTTAACCTTCTCATCATGACATTCCCTTTATTTAAAAACTTCAATGTTCCTTCCTTGCATTTCCTTGTCCCACGGCAGCAACCAAAAACCAAATTCCCTTAATCTTAAATTCTAATTTCAGCTACTACACGTTAAATACCAACTTCATGCCATCATAACATTTCCTTGCAATTAAACTAATTCCACATTCCTTCTTCTATACTTCTTTATTCATGGCAAAATTAAGGACAAATCCTCTTCATCTCATCTCTAACTTTAAGCCATCATCCTCTTCTCATCTAGCCCACCATCCTTTCTTCATTTAATTTTCAAATTCCAGCCACCATTCCATTCTACAACAGCCACCATACACTGCCTAAACAACCACCATAATCCACCAAATCATGGTCACACCATCAAAGTCCACTTCCAACCATAATGGTCACACCAAATCATGGTCACACCATCAAAGTCCACTTCCAACCATAATAATCCACCAAATCATGGTCACACCATCAATATTAAAATTATTTAAATATTTATTGTTATTATTATTAATACTATGTATTATTAGATTACTGAGCATAATGGTTGGCTCTGCTGTCGTTCTTAAATATTTTCTTTATTAAATTATGTTATTATATTATTGAGCATAATGACTGGCTATACCGCCGCTCTTAAATATTTTCTGTATTAATTTATGTTACTTTATTTTCAAGCATAATGGCTAGCTCTGCCGCCACTCTTAAATATTTTCTTAGGTCACTATATTATTGAGCATAGTGGCCGGCTTTGCCGCCGCTCCTAGTATTTTCTTGTTTAATTCTGTCATTTATTTAATCAGACATAATGGTCGGCCCTGCCGCCTTATAATTATTACTACTGTTATTATTAAAACTACCATTCTCGTTACTAGTATTATTATTAATTTTTAATATAATTAACAGCCGAGTACCTTTCTAAATTAAAGTGACACCACTTAATATTTCTACTACTCCATTTACCACTTTTAAAACTCAATACATTATTATCTTTCAAGTTAAACGTTACTTGAACTAAAGTATAGCCGCTATATTTTTTGAATAAATATGAAAATAACCCACATTGTCCGAAAAGCAAGTAGGACCTAACAACTCACCAATAAATAATTAGGATAAAGGGAACATATAAATACTTAAGAGTTAGAAAGAATAGTAATAATAATATTACGGTAAGGATTAAGAATTTAAGTAAAGATTGTGAGTATTAGTAGATCCCAACAAATAACAATAGCGATAAACTATTAAGTAGACCCAGGAGTAAACTTAGTATAAATGGAATTGATGAGGATTGATGGACTTAACAAATATCCAGAATGAGTTTCTAAGTACATTTTAAGTTAAGTACACAATTCAATCAGTAAGTAGGTCCTTAAGTAGTATCTAGACAATAAGAAGGAAAATATGACTTATATTAAGAACAGTAGTAACCAGGTGAAATAGTTAACAAAAGAAGGGAATAGTCTAAGCGTAGTGGCTAAAGATGTAAATTTCAATAATGAGTATTTCTTAAGTAAAAACGAACTGGACTTAGAATAATTGATTATTGGGAATAATAATAAATTTAGAATAAGGTAATTGAAAACCGGAAAACTTGATGAGATAAAGTTTTAGTGTAATTAAAGTTAGGCATCCACACTAGACCCTCGAACAAAAACTAGATCACAGAAAGTTAGAAACTAAAGAGAGTAATGATATACCTAAATAATAACTAAGTACTCGATGAATAAGTTGGGCTAGATAGGCTTAAGTTAATAAGAATAAGTATGTTAATAAAATCTAATGAGATCAATATGTAAAAAAGGGATGAATATATAGTTGACAGGGATGGTAACCTAATTAAATATGATAATAATTATATATAAAGTAACTAGTGAGTACACTTACAAATATAATTTATAAATATAGTCAGACTACGCTGAAGATTATACCTGGAACTATAGATACTCATGGTTGTTATATAAAACAAATTCATCAGAAATTCTTAAGTGTGGGGGCAGTAGTTATAGAAGACAATAGTATCTTATGATTAGTCTTAAGAGAATAAATCGTAATATAGGATCAATTAGATAAAGTAATCTGTGTCTGTTTGATGGATGAATTTTTTGATTGACTCATGTGAATTACTTGTTGGTTGCGATATGAATGCCTGTATAAAATATGATGGATTGAATGAGCATGATGAGATGTATGTTTGGTGAATATGTTCATTGAATGAGTGATATATGCTTGATCAATTAACGTGAATGATTATGTGGAGTACGTGTTCTTGTTGGTATAATAAATGATATGAGTTTGATGAAATATATGATAAGAGGAATGAATCTTATATGATGAAACCAAGAATATGTCTGGGTAGGAATCCTTACATGATGTGAAAATGGAATGATGGTGAAATATGGATGGATCCGATGAGATGAGGATACGCTGAGATGCAAGTTCGTACCTGAGAATTGAGGAATATGTATACTCAACTTCCCTTTCATTCTTAATTATCAAACGGAATATACTATAATAAGCATTAAAGAGAAATAATGACAATAACTAAAGATAATGTTGGTAAATGAATTAGACGGTTAGTCAACCATTAGTAGAAACTAAGTATACACTTACACAGCCAAACAACCCATACCCCTAGAATAGTCCTACCCAACAGTGATAAGATTATAACACAATTAACTTAGAGTAACCCATGGCTAGTATTATTTCCTTTAAAGGATGATCAAAAGAAATTTAAAGAATAGTATGAAATAAACCCGATGTTAAGAATGAAAGTGGTTGTTAAGGGGACCCTACCGATGATGAGCATAATGAAAAATGAAAGAATATGTATGAGACATGCGTCATTTGTATATGACACGTAGAAACTAGAGCATACACCATGGGTACGCTGGAGGACATTCACGTTTGGTCTCCGAGGAGAACCTTGGGAGTACAATCAGGATAGAAACCCAATAGCATCAGAGTCGCGCCTGAGCCGGGTGAGACGATGCAAGCCTGGTGTACTTTGACTAAATGACGGAATGTAACTATGACCGTGGAAGAGCCAAGTCCCCTTTTATAATATGATATGGATCCTTGATGATAAATAGGACCTGAGAGTCCTTCGTACCCTATGATGTGAGGGACTTGGTGGGCTCCAGTCGCTCTAGTACAAAAATGTTGTGTTTAGGGGCAGACTGAACAGGACAAATTCTAATGATGATGATAAGTATGAGATTGATGAGATGGAATTAGGCCCACATGCATTCATGATAAACAATGAAAAGATTAAATTAAAGTAATGGAACCCATGCATTGCATTAGATGATTGAGATATTGTATGTGATTATGATGGCTATTGAATATGTGAATTATTCTATAATTATTAGTGTAGAATATGAGAGAAGAAGGAAGGGAAATGATAGGTAGGACTGAATAATGACAGATAACTTAGAGAAATTAGGAACCCGAGACAAGGAAGGATTGTGTGAATACTTGTTTGGATGTTGTGAGAAGACATCGGAAATAACACCCTCTAATTGTTTGGAAAAGAAAGCTCACCCTTACAGTTTATTTTTACAGACTTTTGTTTGGACCACACTCGACACCATAGAGGTCAGTGCAGATTTTGCATCGGGGGACATATAGACTCTCCTTGAACCAAGAGCGATTATCCTAGTTGATTTTTTCTTTTCCTGTTGAAAGGGAGCCTGCGTGCCCCTGGTTTTCAGTATGTACAATGTGTTGAATATGACCATGTGTTGTATATGACTAAGGCGTATATGAGACATCTGTTCCACCAAATTTATTATATATAAAAAAAACTTCCATATTTTTCTAAAACTCGTAACCTCAGTTAAGTAGAATGATCTAATGGAAGAGATTGTTCTAGTTAACCGAGGGTGTTACACTTGAGGCCCCGCTTAACCCTTCGAAAGTTTATTTCGATAAAAATCAAGTTAACCATAAAAGCCAATCTGCACACCTGTTCATATTTTGGATATAATTTCTTCTCCATTTATTAGAATCGAGTCGTTCTTATCCCAAAAGTTTCGTATTGAAATTATCTACAACTTCGATGTTGACTATGAAAGCTCATTCTTGCCCATTTGTTCCCAAAATTTAAAATACTACATAGATTTACGTGATCACTGTCACAGCTTGCACTATGTGCAATATTTTTCACTTTTCTCGCTCGTATGACCATAAAATGAACGGTTCTTTCACCAAAATTTTTTAGACTTAATTCTCTACAAATTTGATGAAGGACAAAAAGCGAACTCCCTACCAATTTGTCTAGAAAATTATTTTTGGTCACCAATTTAAATTCTATCACAGCCTGGGATAGTTTTTGTATTTGAGCCATATCTCCCTCATCTGATATTGGATTTTCACGTACTATACCTTATTTTAAAGAGGAGACATAGATTTAGAAATTTCATGTTTTGCATTTTTCCAAAATCCCACTGTAACATTCTCTAAAAATTGAGACAAGTTATTGTCTTTATGAGTGACACATCAGCCAAGCCAAAGAAATGGTCCAATTACCTTTCAACAACCATGGGACATTTGTTTTGCTCTTGGTAACTCCTTCTCCTACAAGCTGCATGGTTGAACAAGACACTTAGAATGCATGCCTTGAAGCCTTGACACCTCCCTTCTCCCTTTTCCAATTGAATCTCCTTAGCCACCAAGGAGAAAAAACATGTAAAACTTTTGTTTTCTCAAAACACTACCATTTTCTTCTAAGTCTTGAAGGAAAAATCAACCCTTCACTCCTTCTTCTTTTCACGTCACTCACCATCATCATCCCATCCAAGTTAAGCTTAAACTCTCACCATCTTTCTTAATGTTCATGCAAGGGAGATAGATACCTCTTAAACACTTAACCATTTTCAAATACCTTCCAAAAATAGCAACTCTTACTCACTTTCTCCTCTTCAAAAATCACATTACCAACTCACTGATAAGTCTTGAAAAGACTTAATAGTTTCACCTATAATTTAACTTAATCCATTAAATATTGTTTAGTTTGGCACTATTATTTAATAAATTGTCATTAATTCTGGTTTTATTTATTTATTTCAAGTGATTTAATTATGCAAGAAAATGACTAAAAAGAGAAAGTAGTTAAGGAAATTTGTTTATTTGTAAATTCACTAACTCAGCATACATACACTGGACAGTCAGCGTACATACGCTAGGCATTTATTTGTTTGCATGTGCAGGTACAGTAAAATATTCTTCACGCTCAAGCTTGAAAACTTCAGGCTCAAGCATGAGATCCATGCAATTCACGTAAAAGGAAAGAAAGGAAAACACGACCGCGCTCAAGTGAACTTCTTTCACGCTCAAGCATGGAATCAAAGTGCCATCACGCTCAAGCGTGAATTCCCAGCGTGCATGAAATAATACGATCGCGCTCAAGCGTGAAGGTGGTTATTCAGTTTGATTTTTTTCCCTCCAAGCTGCACCATTGTTATTTTCTGTTTTCTGTTGTACTGTAGTAATTTAAGTAATGTATGTAATTAATTATTTCCCTGTAATTATGTATTTAGTTTAGTTAGTTAATTATTAATTAAGTATCCCTTTTGTAATTAATTAAGTTAGTTAGTTAGATGTCTATATATACTGGTACATACTCTATAAAAAAAGAGGGGAGGGACACACACAGAAGCAATAATACGATTCATTTTCTCATTTTCTAATCTCTCTCAAATTCTTTTCTCTCTCTAAATTCTCTCATCCATGTCTCTCCATGTTCCTTCATCTAAATCCATTTCCATGGGTTTCTAAACCCCTAGGGTTGAGATTGCTAAAGCTTTCGATGGAATCTTGAAGCTGCATTGAGGAAATTATCTTCTGAAACAAGAGGAGAACAAGCTGAGAAGTAGATCTACTCTGTTGAATTGACAAATTCAGATCCAAATGAAGAAACTCACCAGTGAGGAATCATGGTTGAGGCTTAGGTAACTTCTGGCTTTCTAACTAATTCAGGCCTAATAATTAGGTGAATAGTTAGGGTTCAACCACCAATTTCGCATTAGATTTCTCTGTCATTAAGCACCTAAGGGATTGGGGTTTAATGCTTAGGAATTAGTGTGAGTCACCTAAGGGATTAAGGATTAACCATCTATGAATTGTCCTCTTGAGTCTGAAGCTTGATTGAACCTTAATTGCATGTTTCTTGATAAATTTGTAAGCTGAAGCAATCCTAACCTATCTTCCATTAATCACACTTTATCTCTTCTATTGTTTCTAAAAATACAAAAACATAGAAAGTATAAAAATAACAAAAACAGAATGAATTCTATCTACTTGTGTTGGTTCAGCTTGTGCTAGTCCAAGATTACGGTAATTACCTCAATCCCTGTGGGACGATCAAATATATTACAAATTTAATGATTGGTGCGCTTGCCAAAAGATAAATCCTCTGAGAAACATGCATCAAGCTAATGGCTTAGGATTTTCACGCCAAGTTAATGGCGCCGTTGCCAGGGATTGTTGAGTAATATCAATAATCCTTGGACCGGTACTAGACTGAACCGTTTAATTTTGTTTTTGCATCTAGTGGTAGTTTAATTCTTGTTTTTAGTATAGCAGTAGATTTAATTTTGTTGTTAGAAATATTTGGTGTATGCAGTCAAGGAATAGAGGAGAGCCATTCTTCTTTGATCTTGATATTGATTTGTTAGAGCGTAAGCTTAGAAAGGAGAAAAAGCAAAAAGAACAGCAAGAAATGGAACAAAGGAGAGTTACACTAGGTGACTACTTTAGGCCTACTGAAGAAGGATCATAATCTAGCATCCTTAGGCCTCCGATTGCAGCTAATAATTTTGAACTTAAACTAGCTTTGCTGCAGTTGGTTAGAAATGACCAATTCGGAGGAAGTGAGGTTGGGGATCCAAATTTGCATCTAGCAACCTTCCTCCAAATCTGTGATACAGTAAAAATGAATGGTGTCCCTGATGAGGCAATAAGATTGAGATTATTTCCTTTTTCTTTAAGGGACAGGGCTAAGGCTTGGTTGCAAAGCCAACCAAGAGGTAGTATCTCTACTTAGGAGGATTTACAAAGAAAATTTCTAATTAAATATTTCCCTCCTTCCAAATACGCCAAGTTGCGCACAGAAATCACTTGTTTCCAGTAAAGAGAGGGTGAATCTCTGATGGAAGCATGGGATAGGTACAAAGAGAGTCTGAGGAAATGTTCTCACCATAGGATTCCTGATGTGTAGCAAGTTACCATCTTTTATAATGGAGTAAGACTAGCCACTAGGGTCTTGATTGATGCCTCAGCTGGAGGTTCATTGACCACTAAAATAGTTGAAGAGGCTATAGAGCTTATTGATGTCAAGGCTTCTAATAAATGTCTAGTTAGTTAGAGGAGCCAAATCCCTAAGAGAGGGATATTGGAATTAGAAGCACAAGATGCTTATTTGGCTTAAAGCAAGTTGATGACTCAGGCTTTGGAGAAATTAAGTATACAAATTTCAGAACTCCAAAAGCCTAGTCAAGCATGCATGATAAGTTGTGATTTTTATGGTGGAGACCATGAGAATGGTTTGTGTGATCCAAATGTGCCTGCTGAGCAAGTTAATTACATGGGGCTGCAGCAATTTCAGAGGAATTATCCCTCTAATTCCTTTAATCCTAACTATAGAAACCACCCCAATTTTTCATGGCAGAAGGGTCCACATTTGAATCAAACCATACCACAAACTCAGACCACAAATAGACAACAATCCCTTCCCCCTCCCTCTAAGGAAAAGTCTGAACTTGAGAATATGCTATCTCAGTTCATTCAGGCCACTCAGGCCAACTTTAAAAATCAAGAAGCATCTATCCAGAATTTAGAAAATCAGGTTGGACAGCTGTCAAAATAATTAGCTGAGAGACAATCAGGCAATTTTCCTGGAGATACTGAGGTAAATCCTAGGGAACATTGCAAAGCAATAACTACTAGGAGTGGGAAAACTCTTCTCCCACCTCCAAGTCATGAAGTAAGTTTAGAAAAAGAAACAACTAAAGAAATAGAACAGGAAAGTGAACAAGCTGTTGATAAAACTGAAAATAAAAAGGAATTAGAAATAGAAAAAGAAAATCAAGTCCATCAAAAGAAAAAGAAAAAGAATGATTTGATTTTGGAGGAAGCTGTCAAGCTAACTCCTGAAAAACTAAGGAATGCTCCATTTCCATAAAGATTTAAGAAACAAATAGAGGAGCCGAAATTTGCTAAGTTCTTGGATATGTTTAAAAAGCTTCACATAAATATTCCCTTTGCCGAGGCATTGCAAGAGATGCCATCATATGCTAAATTCTTAAAAGAGCTTTTGTTTAAGAAGAGGAAGCTTAAGGGAGATGAGATGATTGCTCTCACTCAAGAGTGCAGTACAATTATTCAAAAGAAACTCCCTCAAAAGCTAGAAGATCCAGGCTCTTTTACAATACCTTGTGTAATAGGGGATGTTCATGTAGGAAGTGCCTTATGTGATCTAGGAGCTAGCATAAACTTGATGCCTCTATCCTTGATGAGGAAGTTAGGAATTAACGACTTACAACCAACTTACATGTCTTTGTAGTTGGCTGATAGGTCTATCAAATACCCTCATGGGATGCTGGAAGACTTGTTAGTAAAGGTAGATAAATTTATCTTTCCAGCAGATTTTGTAGTGTTGGATATGGAGGCTGATAGAGAAATTCCCTTAATCTTGGGGAGACCCTTCTTAGCTATAGCTAGAGCTTTAATTGATGTAGAGAAGGGTGAACTCATGCTGAGAGTTCAAGAGAAGCAAGTAACTTTCAATGTCTTCAATGTTATAAAACATCTAGATGATAAAATGGATTGTTTTATGCTTGAAGAGGTTAAAAGCTATAAGACTCCTATACTGTTAGAGATGAAGAAGAGGCTTTACAAGCCCTTCTAGAGGATGATTTTGACTCTGAAGTTGAGGAGTTGAATGACTCATATACTGAGTTGCTGAACCTACTTGAAACATGTGAAGTAGGGGAAGTAGAAGTTGAATTAAAAGAAAAACTAAAGAATACTGCAATTAAGAAAGGTAATGAGGTGTTTGATGAGAAACTTGAGTTAAAACCTTTGCTTTCTAATCTGAGATATGCTTTTCTAGGTAATAATGAGTCACATCCAGTAATCATTAATACTGAATTAAATAATAAGGATGTAGAAAAGTTGATAGGGGTGTTAAGGAAACATGAATCTGCTATTGGTTGGAACATCTCAGATTTAAAGGGAATTAGTCCATCATTTTGTATGCATAAAATTTTGATAGAGGATGATTATTCCCCTGTTGTTCAGCTACAAAGAAGATTAAACCCCATGATGAAAGAGGCTATAAGGAAAGAGGTGGTTAAACTTCTTGATGCTAGGATTATCTATCCTATCTCGGATAGCGCTTGGATTAGTCCAGTCCAAGTGGTGACTAAGAAAGGAGGGATGGCCACTGTTAAGAATGCGGAAGGTGAAGTCATTGCCACTAGACCAACTACAGGTTGGAGAATGTGCATAGATTATAGAAGGCTCAATGACTCCACTAGAAAAGACCACTTTCCTTTGCTATTTGTAAACCAAATGCTTGTGAGGCTTTTAGGTCATGAGTTTTATTGCTTCCTTGATGGATATTCAGGGTACAACCAAATCGTGGTTGATCCAAAAGATCAAGAGAAGACAACCTTCACCTGTCCCTATGGAATCTTTGCATATAGGCGCATGCCATTTAGTTTGTGTAATGCACCAGCAACCTTTCAAAGGTGTATGCTTGCAATTTTTGGGGACATGGCAGAGAAGTTCATTGAGGTGTTCATGGATGACTTCTCTGTGTTTGGAAACAGCTTTGATATATGCCTCAACAACCTATCTAAGGTGCTGGTCAGATGTCAGGAGACTAATCTTGTCCTTAACTGGGAAAAGTGTCATTTTATGGTTAGAGGAGGGATAGTCCTTGGCCACAAAATCTCTGCTAGGGGTATTCAAGTAGATAGAGCCAAGATTGATATCATTGAAAAATTTCCTCCCCCAATCAATATGAAAGGAGTGAGGAGTTTCTTAGGATGTGCTGACTTCTATAGGAGATTTATAAGAGATTTTTCAAAAATATCAAAGCCTTTGATTGATTTGTTGGTGAAAGATCATGCTTTTGTTTTTGATGAAAACTATGTCAAGGCTTTTGAAAATTTGAAACAAAGATTAATTTTAGCTCTGATCCTTGCAGCTCCTGATTGGTCCTTACCATTTGAACTCATGTGTGATGTAAGTGATTTTGCCATAGGAGCTGTGCTAGGATAGAAGAAAGAAAAATTAACACATGTAATATATTATGCTAGCAAAGTATTAAATAAGAATCAAATAAACTACACCACTACTGAAAACGAAATGCTTACAGTGGTGTTTGCATTTGATAAATTTAGAGCTTACTTGATTGGTGCTAAGATCATTGTGTATACAGATCATTCAGCAATCAAGTACTTGCTAGCTAAAAAAGAATCAAAGCCAAGATTGATCAGGTGGGTTCTTTTACTCTAAGAGTTTGATTTAGAAATAAGAGATAAAAGGGAGTAGAGAACTCAGTAGCTGATCAACTCTCCCGCCTGGAGGATGAATCAGATTCTATCTTGATTAAAGAGGAATTCCCAGATGAGAGGCTGATGGCAATTATCACAAGGCCATGGTATACTGATATGGCCAACTTTAAAAGTGCCTCTGTGGTACCTGAAGGGTGGACATCCCAAATGAAGAAAAAATTCTTCCATGATAGTAAAATCTTTCTATGGGATGATCCATTTCTTTATAAGATAAGAGTAGATGGAATCATCAGGAGATGTGTGCCTGAATCAGAGCAAGAAACACTCCTGTGGCACTGCCATGACTCCTATTATGGAGGACACCATGGTGCCTCTAGAACAGCAGCAAAAGTGTTAGAAAGTGGCTTTTATTGGCCAACAATTTTCAGGATGCTAGATTATATGTGCAAAGGTGTGATAAGTGCCAGAGAAGTGGAGGTCTCTCTACTAAAGCTAGCATGCCTTTGACAAATATTTTAGTTGTAGAGCTATTTGATGTTTAGGGAATTGACTTTATAGGACTATTCCCAAAGTCACTCTCCAATGAATATATCCTTGTTGCTGTGGATTATGTCTCCAAGTGGGTGGAGGCAATCCCTACCAGAACCAATGATGCACATGTGGTGCTTAGGTTTATAAAGAAGAACATTTTCTCTAGATTTGGAGTCCCTAGAGTCCTCATTAGTGATGGAGGGTCACATTTCTGCAATAGAATCATGGAAAAAGCCCTAAGACACTATGAGGTATTTCACAAGGTATCTACTTCGTATCATCCACAAACTTGTGGACAAGTTGAGCTTTCTAATAGAGAAATTAAGAGAATACTAGAGAAAGTGGTAGGGAAATCTAGGAAAGATTGGTCTACGAGATTAGATAATGCATTATGGGCCTATAGGACAACATTTAAAACTCCAATTGGTATGTCTCCTTATCAGTTGGTATATGGTAAGGCTTGCCATCTTCCTATGGAGTTAGAACATAAGGCATGGTGGGCCACAAAGCTGTTAAACATGGATTTTGACCAATCTCAAGAGGAAAGAGTTCTAAAACTCTATGAACTTGAGGAGTTCAGACTCAATGCTTATCAGAGTGCCTTAATTTATAAAGAGAAAACTAAGAAGTGGCATGATAAGTGGATAAATAGAAAATAGTTTCAAAAAGATGATAAGGTGTTGTTGTTTAATTCTAGGCTGAGACTCTTTCTAGGAAAACTAAGACCAAAGTGGTCTAGACCTTTTATTGTGAATGAGGTCTTCCCTCATGGTGCAATTGAGTTAAAAGAACCAGACACTGATAGAACTTTTAAAATGAATGACTAGAGACTCAAACTTTACTTTAGAGGAGAGTTTGATAGGCAGAAAACCTCCATGCTGTTGCAGGCATCTTCTTAGATGTCAGAAGGTTAAGCTAGTGACCTTAAAGAAGCGCTTTAAGGAGGCAACCCTACATTTTGAATGTTGCATTTTGTGTTTTGTGTTGGAAATAATAAATGAAAACTAAAAATTTTGATCAAGGTGTGAATAATCTTGTAAAATTTTTGAATAAAGTTTGAGCGTTCATATGCTCAATTCCCAGTGTACCTACATGTAAATCCATTAGCTAGAATTAGAATCAGGTACCCCTGACGCTTGAGCGAGCTTTGATGCATTCAAGCGTGATCGTAAGCTAAGTGCCTATTCACTTAAGCGTGTTATTTCATGCCTGATCATGACCTTGTATAAGCCTCTCGCTTGAGCGAGCTCGGGTCCACGCTTGAGCGTGACCCTTCATTTTGATCCTTGCGTTGAAGTATAGTTCTTTCATGCTTTAAGCGTGTTGTCTTGAAGCATATGGCGCTCGAGCGTGATTCTCTCATGCTCAAGCGTGAATTATTCCTTGTCTAGACAACTTGCCACGCTTAAGCATGGTATAATGTGCTTAAGCGATACCTCTATCTGCTTAAGCGAGTCTGCTGGCGCTTAGACGAGTTGCACTTATTTCTGTTATTTCACTCAAGCGAATCACCATTCGCTGAAGAGAATTTCATATAGGATGGAATTACCATGGTCCTTTCTCCTCGCTCAAGCGTAATCATGTGAGCTTAAGCGAGTGGCTCTATTTTCTTTGCACGCTTGACCAAGAATTTCTCACGCCTAAGCGTGATTGTGGAATTATCCTTTTTCTTATACCTTTGCCCTTAAGCGCGACTTCTTGTCACTTGAGCGAGTTATCTTTGACCCCCTGAATCCACCACACGCTTGAGCGTAATTCTACACGCTCTAACCGTGATCCCTGGTGCCTGATAGAAAACTTTCACGCTTGAGCTAGGAGCATCACGCTTAAGCGTCATCGTGATGTGCATGGCTCTGTTGTGCATTACGCTTAAGCAAAACAATAGGAAGCTTAAGCGAGAATGAGCCTGCACCAAACTGTTACATGTTATGCATTACGCGCTTAAGCGTACATTACTCACGCCTGAGCGTGAGCTCTCTTGCAAGTCACTGATTCTCACGCTTGAGCGTGCAATTGCCTTGCCTGAGCGTGCTCAGGGCCGAGAAAGTTGAACATTAATTGTTTCAAGTTTTTCTCTTGAGCTTGACTTTCCCACGCTTGAGCACATCCTATAAGTCTTTTCTCTTCGCTTAAGCGAAGAATGATACGCTTGCATCATGATTCATACCTGTTACTACTTGTTATGATTTAATATAGGCGTTTATACATCAATATTTCAGCGTAACTACGCGTACCTCGTGTAATGGGTTCAGCAGCATAAAACCCTTTCAGCGTACAAACCTTAACTCTTTACGTTGGAACCTTGGGTTTTGAAGAGGAAAAGGCACAATCTCTGGATTCCTTTGAAAGGTAACATCTTTACATTCTTTAATTTCAGTTGATAACTAGGATTTAAGTAGTTTTTTGTTTCAATTTCAAATTTCTTGCATCCATCAGATCTTTTCATCTCATATTTTCTTTTTGTTGTGGTTGTGTTGTTTGTGCATTTGTATCCATTTAGGCTTTATAAATACCATCGTTAACACTCACAATGATTAGAAGATCACAAAGACTTTTTAGGAAACCTAAAGAAATTATTGAATTAGAAAATATGAAGAAAACCCTAAAAGAGAAAGGAAAGGGGGTGGTTACTATCAGTATCCCTGATTCTCCATCAACCGAAAGGAGTAAAAGCCTTGAGGAAGAAAAGAAGTCTTAGACAGTTGAGGGTTTTGATGGGTATAGGTTTAGAGATTCCAAGGCTGCCCAAGCTTATGAGAATAAGTTCAAACATAGGGGAGTAATAAGGGATAGAGCTTTAGTCCTCGAGGAAGAAAATTATTCTGATTATACTGTAAAAGCTGCCATGCTTGAAAGGGGGTGGCAATTTTTTAATGAGAATTTAGGGAATGGATACCAGGAACTTACTAGGGAATTTTATGCCAATCTAAGGGCCAATTCTATTGATGATAAATTTCCTTTTTCTTCCTTCTTGAGAGGAGTCACCATTCCTCTATCTGGTTACATATTGAATAAGCTGTTGAAAGTACCTATATTGGATGAGGAAGGATGTCACTACACTTGGAAAGTAGATATCTTTCATAGGGCTAAAAATGAAAATCTTAGGAAGGAAATTTTAGAAGAATGCTGTGAACAAGGAGCTACATATATGATAAAAGTGAATTGTGCACCAAAAAATGTCAGGAAGAGTTGTTTGAATCATCTGGGTGAGTTAATACTGGAAGAGATGATGAAAGCCATTGAAAAGAATCTTCAACTGCCATATTGCTCTGTTATCACTTTGTTGGCCCAAAAGAATCAGGCTAGGTTGAACTATGAAGAATTGACAAAGGTGAAGCCTGAAAGGATTATGGATAAGTACTAGGTGATAGGCCACATTAACCATTTTATGCCTCAAGAGTCAAAGCATCCCAGGCAACCTAAACCAACATCTATTGGACCACCACCCCCAACAGGAGCAGGTATTTCTTGTGATATCTCTATGGTAATGCAGGAACTTCAAGTTATGAAGAAGATGCAGCTAGGAACGTATGATCTGGTCATGAACCATGATCTGATGCTGAGGAAGATTGCCACTACACTAAATATGGACCACACTGAAGAAATAGGAGTTCCACCTGACAGAGATTTATGGTTAGCTTCCATTGGGTTCACTATTCCCCCTGATGACATACCTTTAGCAACTGAATTTCCACCCCATCCTGAGCAATACAATGATGAGCCTATGGATGAAGAAAGTGAAGAAGAGGATGATTGATATTTTACTTTGCTTATATTTCTGTTAAGTTAATTCTGGGTTGTAATAACTTTCTTTTAATGTTTTCTTTTCCTAAACAATGTATTTCCTTTCTGCTGTAATGAAATTTTACTTCCATGTTAAGTGTTTGTTGTTAATTTCTTTTTTGATTTGTATTATCTATATTCCTACAACCATCACTCAACCAATCACTACCATATAGGTAAGAAGGGAAGTAATCTATCCATTAATCTCCTTAACTGATGAAATGTGTTAACTATTTTTAATTTAGAATCCATCTTAATAATTTAAGTCTTGCTGATTCTCAGGCATCAATTGGATAAATTAATTCATTCGCATTGCTTGATTCATGATCCCTGTCCATAACTATTTTCATCCTTAATTATTTATATATTCACCATGCTAGTTAGCAATCTAGGTTTGTAATCTCACATTAAGTTTGGGGACATGATTGGCTGATTACCTATAATTTATTAGCTTTTGAGCCTTTATTAATTCTTTTCTAAGTGTGCCTGCATTCTTAGTTAGTGAGACAGAATTTGCCTCAGTGCTTGCTAAATGATGATATGTTTGCTAATTAGAAATGATGAAGGCCTTCTTTGTTAATTTAGCCAGGGCCAAATTTAGCCATCCTAATTACTATTAATTATCCTTTGACCCAATAATTATGTTTGAGCCTGAGACCCTTTCATTCTACTTATGTACCTAACTTTACAAGCTTATTTATCTGAGAAAAACCAAGTGAATTATCCCTGGATGTTCCACTGATGGACTGCTGAGTCTTATCTTATTGCTAGGGACTAACAAGTTCTAAGTTTGGGGATAAAGAGTGTGCCTAACAGCAAAGCAAATGATACACTCTGACCTTAATTATAGATAGGGTTTTAAAAAAAAGAAAAGAAAAAAAATAAGGAAGAACAGCAAAAACAAAAGAAAAGTGAAAAATCAGCAAAGAAGAATGTGCAAAGCACCACAAAAAGAAATGGTATTGAAAATGTTTTTTGAAAAAGATGGAAGAAAAGAAAGAAAGAAAGAGTCCAAAGGCTAAAAGAGAAGGAAGTACAAAGCACCCCTTCATCTGAAAAATAATGAAAGCAAGAAAGCTAGTTAGTAGAGGCATTTAAGTTAAGATTGAGGCAAGGCATCAGTGGGCATATCTTTTAACCCAACATTGACTAGAAAAACAAAAATAGAGCTTGTAGCCTAACCCCATTACAAGCTTAAAAAGCCTTTACTGATCCAATTGTGCTAGCATATTTCATGATGTTTAGAATTATTGCAAGCCTATGTTGATCTAACAGTTATGCAGGTGATGAGTGCATATAATTTAACCTGTACACTGAGAGAAGAGTGAAACACCAATCCAGTGAGGAAAGTATCACCAGCTTGTTTCCCAAAGGAGGTGTGAGTAATTATATTTTCAGAATTTGTGAAAAGAAAGCATGAATGATATTCAATAATTATGGTATGAATTAAGTTAAGGAAAGGTTGATTGTCTTGAGTAAATGCAATTGATTTAATTAATATGAGTCTTTGCTTGAGGACAAGCAAGTTTTAAGTTTGGGGATGTGATAAGTCTTGAAAAGACTTAATAATTTCACCTTTAATTTAACTTAATCCATTAAATATTGTTTAGTTTGGCACTATTATTTAATAAA
The DNA here is from genome assembly GCA_037962975.1 of Clitoria ternatea. Classification (NCBI taxonomy): domain Eukaryota; kingdom Viridiplantae; phylum Streptophyta; class Magnoliopsida; order Fabales; family Fabaceae; genus Clitoria; species Clitoria ternatea. Next base: position 190,218,786 of record CM075669.1, read on the forward strand.
TTGTCATTAATTCTAGTTTTATTTATTTATTTCAAAAGTGTTTAAATTATGCAAGAAAGTGATTAAAAAGAGAAAGTAGTTAAGGAAATTTGTTTATTTGTAAATTCACTAACCCAGCGTACATATACTGAACAGCCAACGTACATACGCTAGGCATTTAATTATTTGCATGTGCAGGTGCAGTAAAATATTCTTCACGCTCAAGCTTGAAAACTTCATGCTCAAGCGTGAGATCCATGCAATTCACGTAAAAGGAAAGAAAGGAAAACACGACCACGCTCAAGCGAATTTCTTTCACGCTCAAGCATGGAATCAAAGTGCCATCATGCTCAAGCGTGAATTCCCAGTGTGCATGAAATAATACGATCACGCTCAAGCACGAGTCCTTCACGCTCAAGCGTGAAGGTGGTTATTCAGTTTGATTTTTTTCCCTCCAAGCTACACCGTTGTTGTTTTCTGTTTTCTGTTGTACTGTAGTAATTTAAGTAATGTATGTAATTAATTATTTCCCTGTAATTATGTATTTAGTTTAGTTAGTTAATTATTAATTAAGTATCCCTTTTGTAATTAATTAAGTTAGTTAGTTAGCTAGATGTCTATATATACTTGTACATACTCTGTAAAAAAAGAGGGGTGGGACACACACAGAAGCAATAATACGATTCATTTTCTCATTTTCTAATCTCTCTCTAATTCTTTTCTCTCTCTAAATTCTCTCATCCATGTCTCTCCATGTTCCTTCGTCTGAATCCATTTCCATGGGTTTCTAAACCCCTAGGGTTGAGATTGCTAAAGCTTTCGATGGAATCTTGAAGCTGCATTGAGGAAATTATCTTCTGAAACAAGAGGAGAACAAGCTGAGAAGTGGATCTACTCTGTTGAATTGACAAATTCAGATCCAAATGAAGAAACTCACCAGTGAGGAATCATGGTTGAGGCTTAGGTAACTTCTAGCTTTCTAACTAATTCAGGCCTAATAATTAGGTGAATAGTTAGGGTTCAACCACCAATTTCGCATTAGATTTCTCTGTCATTGAGCACCTAAGGGATTGGGGTTTAATGCTTAGGAATTAGTGTTAGTCACCTAAGGGATTAAGGATTAACCATCTATGAATTGTCCTCTTAAGTTTGAAGCTTGATTGAACCTTAATTGCATGTTTCTTGATGAATTTGTAAGCTGAAGCAATCCTAACCTATCTTCCATTAATCACACTTCATCTCTTCTATTGTTTCTGAAAATACAAAAACATAGAAAGTATAAAAATAACAAAAATAGAATGAATTCTATCTACTTGTGTTGGTTTAGCTTGTGCTAGTCCAAGATTGCGGTAATTACCTCAATCCCTGTGGGAAGATCAAATATATTACAAATTTAATGATTGGTGCGCTTGCCAAAAGATAAATCCTCTGAGAAATATGCATCAAGCTAATGGCTCAGGATTTTCACACCACTCACCAAAATAACTTCTACTTTCTTGATTCTTGGTGCTGCACGACGATGATCTTGATGCAAAATTTGGAGCACTTGTTTCTTCCTTCCTTGGGCCGTAACTACCTCTAAGGTAGGGGGAGTAAGCTTTCATTTTTAATCCTGATCTTGCATGCATGTGTAGTGTGGATCTCCCTAGGATCCACACCTTGGTATCACTTTCAAAACATGACCAATTAAATTTTTTTTAACTAGCAAAAGAACTTGTTAAAACAACCCTTGTTTTAAAGGTGACCATGGCTGCACTCAGTTAAATTTTTCCTCTTGATGTTGTTGAATTTTGGTTATAAAATGTTGTCTCCTAACACCGTTGGTGCTGCAGAATTTTCGTGACTCATGGAGGCCACATGCATGCCCATTGTGTTAGCATTTTCTTGACAAATTTTTGCTCTCTTGTTGCCAAAAATTTTCAGGACAAGTCCTATGATTTCTTACAAGAATTTAATTTCAAAACATAAGTTTTGGTGAATATTAATTAAATTATTAAATCTGGACAGAATTAATAATCTATGAAAATAGTAAATGCCAGTTGTTAAAAGTGGTAAAAAGATAAGTTTTCTTCAAAAAATTATGGTTGCATGTTATGTCTTTAATTTCTTGCATTTTAAAAGTGATAAAATGCTAAAGAAAGATATTTGGATGGAGTAACTTTAAGGGTATGTTGCTGTTTGGAGTTTGGTCTTTAGAATAAATGATTTAGAATTTTAGAGCATTATGTACAATGGTGATTTTAGTGGCCTAATAATTATTGGTAACATGCATGATTGAAATTTTAAAGTTTTGTTGATAAAAATAAATTTTTGATATAATTATAAATTCTGGAATTTTTTGTGAAATTAAGAGAATTAACATTTAATTGTATAATAGTTACCTTGTATGCTTAATTAATGGAAAATACCTTATAAAACACGTAAGGTATGATTTTAAAAATAACATGATGTAGCTGTTGTATTTTTGCTTATTGTGATAGTGAAATTAATGATAAAAATGTGTAAAAATACGATATTAGATAAAAATTAAAAGGGGTTTCGAGTATAGGCTTGAACAATAGTTAAAAATGGTTAAAAATGTATTTATGTGAGCAAACTAGGAAAAATAGCCAAACTGTTGGGGCGTGTATTTTGTGATGGATAAATGTGAGTTTTGAGTATTGGAAAAATTACCCAAATAAAGAAAATTGATTGAGAGGTTTCTCTACGCGTTACTTGTCCTTAAATGCGTTTTTACGAAAACTAAAACGACAAGTTTTAGCACTTTAGTGCATTTTCGTGTAGAACTTGTTGATGGGCAGAATTGACATTTAGTTTTATTATATTTAATTAGTATTTAAAAATTTAAGCACTTTTGATTTTGGAATCACTCAATTTGGAGTTTTTTAGACAAAATATGATAAAATGAAGTCTTTGATAAAATGACAAAAATAGTGATTTTACAAGTCTCACTAGCTTAAAGAAAATTACATTTTTATGTACAAACCTAGAAGGGATTTTAACAACTATAATAAAGTAATTTTAATTAAGGTTCTAGTAATGTTTAAAATTTAAGGCCAATCTAGTAAGTTTCATTGTAAATTAATACGACGGGACAATATCGATAAAAGGCCCAAAATGTCGTAAGAAATGCTAAGGTAATTTGTATTCACTTCCTTTTGGAAATTTAATACTTCAATCCTATTTTTTTAAAAGTAAAAATAAAAGGAATTAGGAATTTTATTTTATGATTTTATTAAACAAATCTTTTACAAATATTCCCTTAGAAAGAGATTTAGAAATAAATTAGGCATTAAGACCTTAGAAATTTTCTTTATAAAGTTCACATCAAAGCCAAACCTTAGTGCTCCTAAGAATGATTATTAGATAGCACCTAGGCCTTGCCTCATAATATTCCTCTCATTAAAGGATTTATAATGAATAGTTTTACACGCTTCAAGGACAAGTACGTCGGGTATTAAAAGTTCATCTAGTACTCGGGCACTTTTATGACGAAATAAGTAGATTGCATACTACATGTGGAGTATAAGGAAGGAAGATAGAGTGATCCCCTAGAACATACAGTGATGGGTGCATTAAAGAACAGTAGTGTCTCGATCCCCTAAGGACGGTCTTGGGAGTATACTGTGGGCAGACCTCTAATGGCTTGGATTCGTGCCTGAGACTGAATAACCTATGGCAACTCTAGTATAATTTGACTCCAAACGAGTGTTTCTATAATTGTGTAGTGTCTATTATGCCGAGATATATTTTGGATCCATTATTGATAGGACTGTATGTCTTTACCCTTTTGTGAAAACGGAACGAGACGAGCTTCAGTCGCTCTAGTTGGGTAGGAGGATAAAGCGGGATTATTAATATGTGTGAGATTGATAAGCGGGAGTTGGGCCCCATTGCATATTGGTACTTAACCAAGATAAATCATAATGAATCTAATAGATGCATGACATGTCACACCGTGATTTTCCGGACCAGAATCCTGACGTAATCAAAATAAATAGTTAATAAAAATACGAGTAAATTTTTCACGTTTGAAATAATTTCAAAACACCTTAACGATTACATTAAGATCCAAACCACAAAAAATCGAAGAGTGAGATTTAATAATTTATAACTGGATCACAAGATAAATCGCCCATAATTGTATTAAAAAATAATAGAGTTTACAACAGAAGAAGAATATGTATACAGGGCACACACCTAGTCCTATATACGAAGATATGAGAAAAGGCTCGCAAAGCATGCAAATATATAACACAAGCCTATTAGGTCACAATCCATCTTACATATAAGAAATAAACATGCATTGCCTAAAATATATATATTTATATGGTAATGCAACATACATCTCTGATATCCATATTCCATAATTGACCATATTCAATTCTATCTCAATATCATGCATCATCAACACTTATACACTCCTAAAATGGACTACATGACCAAAACATTCATTCATCAAATGGGTATAAACCCCAATACCTCAAATATCAATACATCAATCATATGCGTTGTCATCTATACAACATCATCAAATTAATAGTTATCAGTTATCATCTTATACAGTTTGATCATCACATCATAATTAACATTCGTTGCCAGCCAAGGAATTCCATTACAGCTATTTACTTTCTCCAAGGCTTTAGTTCAAAGACTAAATCTCATCCCATGATAACCCTGCATCACAATGCTAAAAATAGACAACATGGGAGAGTGAATTATATATTTCAAATGACGAATATGAATGCAATTAAGATTATGTGTATATGTATATCAACATCATGTATGCTTTGCTAAAATCATCAATAATCACCATAATTCATTCATCCCAACAATATACATAAACCATATTTATCAATCAACTCATAGCAAAGCAACACATATACACATCATTTCTCAATGCCACAATAGGCCAACATCATTATCATCAACTATAGACAAACAAGCTTTTCATTACATTAGGCCATTATTTACAACATCGTCTTATTCAAGGTCATTTTGTTGTATTCATATTTTACATGTTGTCTTTTAGGTAATTCATTTACCCATCTCATCATCATTACATCTCAATCTCAATCATCATCACCTTTTGGTATATCTCCATGCTATATGCAAATGCTCTTAGGCTAATGCATATGCACAACAAAATCAATAACAAATGCGGATCCGACTGTGGGAAATATCATTATATCAAATTTGGGTCAAGTATAGGTATGCTACTATGCCCCTACTGCAGTAGTAAAAGTGTAATACTTATATCTCAAATCATGCATGCTTAACATCATATTTTACTAGTACCAAACCGTTATCGCCTATTTGTAGCACTAGTCACCCCGTGACTTGCGGATTACTTACATGGCCTTGCTTGCCACAAGTGCTATGGGTCTCTCCCAAACACACATTGAGAGAGCCGTGCCCCGTCGGACACCGAGGTAACTTGCTCAACACAATTTACCTGTGCACTGGGTCACCCTCCCACTGGACTTGCCTAGTGGAACCCCTAACATTCCACATAGACAACGTATGATATGCCATGGATGCAAATTCCAATCAATGCATCCTCACACTATGCATCTTATTATGCCACTCATGAATCATCACCATCATCACCAACACCACCACACAATTCTTAGTGGATTTTATCATTGTTGGTTTTAGCCATTGTTTTCAAGTTTTAAGTGTGACATTTCATTTTAACATACTTATATCATACATGCAAGTCAATACTTGCAACATTCACAATAGCATCACAAACATCAATAACATTCATCAATCATTCATCAATATCACCACATAATCTTTTAGTGGATTTTCATCTTATTGATCATTACCATTGTTTCATATATTAGTGTGGCATCACAACATCTCATCAATATAATTTTAAACCACACATACAAGGTCACACTTGTATCAAACATAATGGTGTTCAACAAATCATCAATAGTAACAATCATCCTTTATTTAAGGAAATGATCAACAACATCATCCATCATTATCCATTATGGATATCATCTCCGATTCATCGATTTATAATAAATACATTGTCATGCAATCATCCCCTCATTAGTTTCATCATGATACAAGGGTGTGTCTTACAACCACATCATTTAACTTTTCATTATCAAACATCATAACATATCATTAGTGGTGTACATTTATGTTTTCATAACATATCATAGGTATATACATATTTTCCAATGTCTCAATCAATATCAAACACCACCAATACACACCATCATGATATACCCTTAATATAATCTCTTGTTTTTACATAAAAGGGGTTTTGGGTAATAATAAGCTCATAAAAAATTTCAACATTAAGATATAGGAGGGAATTTCCTTTTAAGTCTTAAAAATAGTGGGACATGTCACAAATATCACCAATTAGTCCCAATTTAATAACCATAAAAAGTTGGGTTCAAAACCTCTTAAATTTAAATTTTACAATGCAGTAGGTCCGGTGTTTTACGTCTAATAAGAGTTAGAAAACTCCAATTAAGGTGAGACTAATTTTTAAACCTCTGTAACATAATTATCTACAACTTTCATGAAGAATTCAAAGGCCAAAAATGTCATTAAGACACCTAAACAGGTGAAAAAAGCAAGGGAAGTATAGCAGTTGGAAAAATAGCATAATAGTGGCCATAACAGGGGCATGAATCAATTCAGACTTGCATGAATCGATTCATGCATCCCAAAATCTAAAAATTTGACAAATAGAGGGTGGTGAATCAATTCACACTCCCCTTGAATCGATTCATACATGCCTGGGCCCAAAATAATGGAAATAGAGGGCCTTGAATTGATTCAAACCCCGTATGAATCGATTCAAGCATTGTGAAATTGAGGAATAGTAAATCCAGTGAGTCTTGAATCAATTCAAGGCTTTGTATTGAATCGATTCAAGCCCATCTAGTAGCCTCTGAATCGATTCAAACACTGTTTTGAATCAATTCATGACAGCACAGACCTTTTTTTTTTGTAGAAAAAGCCATATTTTTGAACTTCTAATCCCCTTAACTTTTTCATACGAATTCCAATACCCACCAAATTTTAACATCAACTTATATACATTATTTATGACGTGTGGCCACTAGCCGTACTAAAAAATTCCCAAAAATGAGGGACTTATGCGCATAAATGTGTTTAGATTGTTTCAAGATATTTTTGTGCAACTCAAGGGCCTATTCTCAATGGAATTGGCCTATTCCAATTCCTATAAGTCATAAACTACATACATGGGCTATTAGAACTATTCCATGGCATTCAATCATAATAAAACTCAATATAGCCCTATTAATTCCTCAATTATGCATAACATCATAAACACATCATCACAATTTGAACAATCCATCCATCCATAGATTTCCATCAACAATTAAATCATGTCCTTCAAAAGGGACCACTAAATATTCATCATCATCTCATATATACATGACTCCCAAAGTCATCAAATTGCCAAGCATATCATTTATCACATTACTAAGCATCTTATCATTTCATTATATTCATGGTAAGGCAAGCATGAGTATAAATCATATATACATCAATCACCAATCATTCTACTCATGCAATTGAAATGTAAACTCCTCTCCTACCTCGAGAGAAGAACCGCAACGATTTGCATGCTCCGAGAGTCCTACCATATTGTCTAAAATATAATCTCCTATCAACACACATAAATATACATGTATTCAATTTGTGAGCCAACATAATGCATCATCACAAGTTTAAATAATTGACACATCTCTTAGAGTTCAATATCAAGTCCTAGACTTGATAAAACACCATCTCACATACTTATGTTTGGTTTTGGGAATTCCTTTCCTAAAATCAAGATTCTCTAAGTCTCAAAAGGCCAATCATACCCAAAAACAACAATATCTCTTTCATCATTACTTAAACTATCCATTTGCCATTCAAATTCATCGTGAGCCTCTTAGCTCCTTTCAAACCATTATCAATCAACAATTTCATATGTCATTTATCATGGCCCAATAACTCATCAACCCACTATGTCTATTTCATTAATTCCTCTATCATTGATCATTACAAACACAATATCATTATCTTAGTTCAAAATTCATCATCATCAATCAATAATCAATCTCATCCCTCCCAAAAACTCATTCCAAGAGCATAAATCATTTTTAACTATCAATTAAGCCAAAAGCCCCCAATTTCCATGCTTAGGGTTTTCCTCTAAAATCACCCAACAACTGATGTAGGAACTTCTTCTAGTCTCTTGAAGAAGGGTGGATCTAGGGAACTCTTCCTCTTTTTGCCTCTTCAAACCTTGAGCTATCTCCTTGATGATGAGAAAACCGAAAGGGAGCTAAAGGGAAAAGACTCACTATTCAAAAATTGAAAAAAGAAAAGAGAAAGAAGAAAGTGGAAATGGATGGAAGGAAGGAGAAGGATGAAGGATGGAATTGGATAAAGGAAGGGGAAGCCACTCCAAGAGGAGATAATTCCCTTGGAACTCGGCACCAAGAGGGAGGAATTCCCCTTGGATGAGAGCTTGCTAGAGCTCACTCTAACCTAGAGAGAAGGGAGAGCTTTTCTCACTAAAAACTTAATAAAAAATGTGTAATTCTCAAATGGCATTCAAGTGTATCAAATTACAAAAGGAGAGCACCTTATATAGTGCCTCAAAGATTTCGGCCAAGTGGTTCCCTTATGGGCCTCTCTATGATGCCTAGGCCTAATAATGCAAATGGAAAGGAGTATGGCCTATACATGCCCAAAGTGAATGTTGTGTTTGAATATGACTACAGGTTCAAGGATTTTGATAATGACAAAGGACTCTTGAAGAAATTCTTGCAAAAACAAAGACTTAGAATCAGACCCAGAAAAACTACATAGCTAATCGATTAGGGAGTCCAAGCTAATCGATTAGGCAGCTTCTGTTTTGAATTAAATGCATCAGGAACATAAGCTAATCGATTAGATGGAGTATTCTAATCGATTACCAAGCTACTGGAATGACACTAATCGATTACCAACATCAAAAATTGAATTAAATGCATCAGGTATATATGATAATCGATTACAAGACTTTAGCCAATCGATTACCAAGCTACTGGAACATCACTAATCGATTACCCAAGTATCATAATCGGTTACCAGATCAAGAAATAAATTAAATGTATCAGGTGCTATAGCTAATCGATTACTGGGGAAGCTATAATCGATTACCTGGTCTCTAACTTGAAGCTAATCGATTAGGTAGTGAATGCTAATTGATTACAGCACGAACTAAACTAAAAATTTTGAAATGTAATCGATTACAGCTTGAGGCACAATCGATTACAATAGTGGGAAAACACATTTTAGTGGGAAGACAGCTCATTTCTTCACTATTTCTCAGATACCCACTACATGCAACGGCTAGGAACTTCTGCAGCTCATCCATGGCTCTATAAATGCAAGGAAAACACAAGCACAAGACACACAACAAGAAGCAATCATTCCTTACCTTCATTTGTGCTTAGTGAGTTTATTCTTGTGTATACTTTGAAATTTCAAGCCTAGAACTTGTGTATCCTCTCATCTTGAGAGTTAGAATTTGTGTGAGCTTTCACTTGTACATCTACTCTATTGAGAGAGTTATTTGCTTGTAAACACTACACCAAACACAAAGGTTTTCACTCTAGGTTGAGTGGTCACAAAGGTTGGGGTTCAACCTTTGGGTATTGAGAGTTTGAGAGATTGGGTGGGTTGCCCTTGTGCTAGTGAGGATTGAGTTCTTGAGTGTGGGACACTAGGAAGCTGCAATTGCTCATAGCTTGTAATCTCTAAACTTCAATAGTGGAAATCCTTCAAGTGGGTTGCTTGAAGGCGAGACGTACATCGGGGTTGGTGGAACTCGTTAAATTGGTTTGCAAGCTCTTCTCCCTTACTCTTTTACATTTATATACTGCACTTAATTGATTTGGATTGATTGATTGTGATTTGGATACTTGAGTTTGCTTGATTTAGTTAACCTTGAACATTGCATACCAAGTGTTTGATAAATTGTCTTAGCTATATCTATCTCTTGTTTTGCATTGTCTTTTGCATTGTACTTGACTTCACTTGCATAATTTCTAAACTTGTGATAAAAGAACTAAGTTCAAAGGCATTCCAAGCAAAGTTTTAAAAACTCAATTCACCCCCCCTTTGAGTATTGAGGCCACTTGAATAACAAGTGGTATCAGAGCTTGACTCTTGGTAGATCAAGGTTAACAGCTTCAAGAGATAAAGATAGCCTCAAGTTCTCTAAACCTTTTTCCCGAGGGTGGCGCCATAAATAGACCTCCCGCTTTCAATGGGGAAGGCTATGCTTTTTGGAAGGAAAGAATGAAAATCTTCATTCAATCTATTGACTTAAGAATTTGGAATGCAATTGAAAATGGTCCTTACACGCCAATGCATACTGTTGATAATAAAAATGTTGAAAAACCTATGGACGAATAGACTAGTGATGAAGAGAAGAAAGTGCAATACGGCTATGAAGCTAAAAATCTCATCACTATGGCATTAGGTCCCGATAAATTTTTTAGAATAATGACTTATAATTCTGCTAAGGAAATGTGGGATACCCTTCGAGTAACTCATGAAGGAACTAGCGATGTTAAGGACTCTAAGATTAGTACTTTAACCAGTCAATATGAAAGCTTTAGAATGAATTCCAGTAAAACTATTTTAGAACTTCAAAAAAGATTCAGTTTGATTATTAATCATCTTATTACACTTGGTAAATCTTATACTAACAAGGAACTTATCCATAAAGTTCTAAAAAGTCTTACTAGGGAATGGCAACCTCTTGTTACGACCATTAAGCAATCTCCCAACATAAATGATATGTCTCTTGCCACTTTGTTTGGTAAACTCCAAGAACAAGAACAGGAATTGAAAGACTTGAAACAAGCGGAGGAAGAAGAAAAAGTCTCTAAGAAGAAAGGCCTAGCTCTCAAGGCCACCTCCACACATGAAGAAGAATCTTGTAGTGACCTTGATGATGAGGAGGAATTTGGATTGTTTGTGAAGAGATTCGGAAAGTTCATGAAGAACAAACGATTCCAAAAGAATTTCAAACCTCAAGGTAAGAGACCTATTCCCAATGAATCATCTTCTTCACCTAATTGTTTTGAATATGGCAAGGAAGGGCACTTCAAGGCGGATTGCCCAAATCTCAAGAAGAAAGGCAAGGAGAAAAGAGGAAGAAGAAGAGCTTACATTGCATGGGATGAAAATGATGTAAGTAGCTCCGATGATTCAGACAATAAAGAAGCAAATCTTTGTCTAATGGCCAAACACTCTGAAGAGGAAAATGAGGTAAGTCTCCATGACCTAGATAAAGAAGAATTGCTTGATGCTTTTAATGAATTGTATGATAAATTTACAAAAGTCTCTAATAGGCTTAAATTGTCTAGAAAAACAAGCGATACTCTAGAAATGCATCTTATGGAAGTTTGCAAAGAAAATGAATGTTTAAAAGAAGATTTAGAAAATGTCCAAGCATGCTCTAAGAGTAAACCTTGTGAATTTGCTAAGAAATGCATCGATCTAGAAGAGAAGGTCCTAGACTTAAACAAGACCTTAGAGAGATTCACTAATGGTAGGGATAATTTAGATGCACTTCTTGGAAAACAACGTTGCATGTTTAATAAAACTGGATTAGGATATAATCAAGGATCACATGCTAGCAAGAAAGAAAAACATTACAAAAGTTTCTTTGTACCACCTAGTAAATCATCTACACCTTTCATGAAATGTAACTGTTGTGGCTTCAAAGGACATAATGCATCTAATTGTAATGTTAGAAAGCTAGGACCAAAGGTTGTGAGAAAAGTATGGGTTCCTAAAGGAACATTACCACAAGCTAACATTAAAGGACCCAACATACAATGGGTACCTAGTTCTCTAAATTAATCTTGTTTTGTAGGTATGCTTCAAGGCAAGCAACACCCATTGGTATTTGGATAGTGGGTGTTCAAAACACATGACGGGAGACAAAAGCAAGTTCATATCATTTACTCCACGAAATAAGGGATTCGTTACTTATGGAGATAACACAAAGGGAAGAATACTAGGAATCAGAAATGTTGGTAAAAACTCTTCCACTTCTATAAACGATGTATTATATGTTGAAGGACTTAAACATAACTTGCTTAGTATTAGTCAATTATGTGACAAAGGCTATAAAATTGTTTTTGAATCAAATGGTTGCATAATTGAAAATAAGCTAAACAAGGAAATAAAATTCGTTGGTCAAAGAGTTAATAATATTTATATGATTAATCTTGATTGCCTTGCTTCAAATGATGTGCAATGCTTCATAACTAAAGAGGATGAATCATGGCTATGGCATAGAAGAATTGCTCACATTCATATAGACCATTTGAATAAACTCGTTTCAAAAGATTTAGTAATTGGTTTACCAAAATTGAAGTTCGAAAATAAATTCTGTGACGCATGTCAAAAGGGAAAACAAGTAAAGGTTTCTTTTCAAGCGAAAAATGTTGTTTCAACAAATAGACCTTTACAGCTTTTACATATGGATTTATTTGGACCGTCAAAAATTAAGAGTTTTGGTGGAAACTATTATGGTCTTGTGATTGTGGATGATTATTCTAGATATACATGGACTCTATTTCTTACTCATAAACATGAAGCATATCATGCATTTAAGAAACTTGTTAAGATCATCCAAAACGAACAAAATTTGAAAATAGCATCCGTTCAAACTGATCATGGGGGAGAATTTGAAAACCAATATTTTGAAAAGTTTTGTGAAAAATTTGGCATTGATCACAATTTTTCGGCTCCAAGAACTCCACAACAAAATGGAGTAGTTGAAAGGAAAAATCGATCTTTAGTGGAGCTCGCAAGAACTATGATAAGTGAAAGTAACATTTCAAAACATTTTTGGGCCGATGCGGTAAATACCGCTTGCCATGTTATGAATTGATGTTTGATAAGGCCTATATTAAAGAAAACCCCCTATGAACTTTATAAAGGAAGAAAACCAAATATTTCTTATTTTCACATATTTGGATGCAAATGCTTTGTTTTAAACAATGGAAAGGATAATCTCGGTAAATTTGATGTAAAATCTGTTGAAGCAATATTCTTAGGTTATTCATCTACTAGTAAAGCATATCGACTCTTTAACAAACAAACATGTACAATTGAAGAGTCTATACATGTCAAATTTGATGAACTTAACCAAAATTCTCCGAGAAAGGAAATTGATGATCTTGTAGGTACTTTCCAAGAAATGAACTTGGAAGATGAAGAAGGAAATAAAGATGAAGGAGATACAACACAAAATGAAGAACCTCAACAAAAGGAATGGATCACCTTAAAGAATCACCCCTTGGACAATATCATAGGTGAAATAACAAAAGGTGTAAGTACTCAAAACACTATTAGAAACACATGTAATCATTCAGCCTTTGTATCACAAATAGAACCCAAATGCATTGATGAAGCTATTATTGATGAACATTGGATGTTGGCCATGCAAGAAGAATTAAATCAATTTGAAAGAAATGAAGTTTGGGAATTAGTGCCAAGACCCAATGATCACCAAATAATAGGAACAAAATGGGTGTTTAGGAATAAACTAGATGAGAATGGCATAATTACTAGGAATAAAGCTAGGCTAGTAGCTAAGGGTTATAATCAAGAAGAAGGCATTGATTATGAAGAAACATATGCACCCGTAGCTAGGTTAGAAGCCATTAGACTATTATTAGCCTTTGCATGCTGTAGGGACTTTAAATTGTACCAAATGGATGTCAAAATTGCTTTCTTGAATGGCTATATTCAAGAGGAAGTGTATGTTGATCAACCTCCAGGTTTTGAAAACTATCAAATTCCAAATCATGTTTTCAAACTAAAGAAAGCCTTATATGGTTTAAAACAAGCTCCAAGAGCTTGATATGAAAGATTGAGCAAATTCCTTTTAGAAAACAATTTTGAAAGAGGCAAGGTTGACACAACATTATTCATAAAGCACAAAAAGAATGACATACTATTGGTGCAAGTATATGTTGATGATATATTTTTTGGTGCTACTAATGAGTCAATGTGCAAGGAGTTTGCTAAGTTAATGCAGGAAGAATTTGAGATGTCCATGATGGGGGAACTTACTTTCTTCCTTGGACTACAAATTAAGCAAACTAATGAAGGCACATTTATTAGTCAATCAAAGTACTGCAAGGAATTGCTTAAGAAATTCAACATGGACAAGGCAAATGACATTGCCACACCTATGGGCACTTCATGTTATTTGGACAAGGATGAGAAGGGTAAGGACGTTGAACTCACAAAATTTAGAGGTATGATTGGATCCTTACTTTACTTAACCGCTAGTAGACCGGATATCATGTTTGCTGTTTATATGTGTGCAAGATATCAAACATGTCCAAAAGAATCACACTTAACTACAGTGAAAAGAATAATGAAATATCTTGTTGGAACTCAAAATGTTGGTCTATGGTACCCCAAAGGGGTTGAATGCACTTTAGTAGGATATTCTAATTCAGACTTTGCAGGATGTAAACTTGATAGAAAAAGCACTAATGGAACATGTCACTTGCTAGGTAGTTCTCTTGTTTCTTGGCATAGCAAGAAATAAGTAAGTGTTGCACTATCCACAGCTGAGGCAGAATATGTTGCAGCTGGTAGTTGTTGTGCTCAAATCCTTTGGATAAGATAACAACTTCTAGACTTTGGAGTTATGTTAGATCATGTGCCTTTTAAATGCGATAATACTAGTGCTATCAATATTTCAAAGAATCCTGTAATGCATTTAAGAACTAAACATATTGAGATTCGACATCATTTCATTAGGGATCATGTATTAAAGGGTGACTGTGTGATTGAACATGTTGAAACCTCTAAGCAATTAGCAGATATATTCACCAAACCCTTGGCTAAAGACAAATTCATTCACATTAGAAGAGAGTTAGGAATTCTTGATATAACCAACTGTGTTTGAATGATGAATGATTTTGATAAATTTCTTGATTCTGATTATGTTTCATTAAGTTAATAATATTCTAAGGAATAACTCATTAGACTTCCAGCCCTCTGAATCAAAAAATGCAAAATCTGAGCACTTTTAAGCCAACTAATCGATTACCATTTGACATCTGATCGATTAGCAAGCTTCTGTTATATGCATAATCGATTACCTCTTGGCCCATAATCGATTACAAAGCCTCTGTTTCAGGTCCAAAACGTTTCATCTTTCCACTAATTGATTAGAAGCCTCTCTTAATCGATTAGGACGATTCTGTTTCTTCACTAATCGATTATTCAACTTCCCTAATCGATTACCCAGTGTATGAAACGATTCAAATTCCCCAGAAACAGTAAGCTAATCGATTACCTATGCCTCGTAATCGATTAGCATCGGTTCTGCAACAGTCAAACGCGGGTTCCCGAGGTCTGCTCAACTTCCTCCCTCATTAAGCTCACTTCACTCCTTTCTAAACCTATTTTTTTCCTATATAAACCCACCTACTCACCCTCTCATCTCACACTATCTTCTTCTCCTTCAACTCTCTCAAAAGTTCTCAAGAACTCTCTCATTCTCCTCTCATCTTCTTTGCCTCTCTCCTTTACCATGTCTTCCTCCTGCACCGTCAAAAGAGCAAGGTCCTCCATGGCCCAAGCTAACAACCCCCTACACTTTTCTAGGTTCTTCTCTTCTCCTAGAGACCTCCAAAATTTTGTCAAAAATTTTTCTGAGAAGGCCATAATCTCTCCCCACTTCATCAATGAGGAAGTCTTCAACCACCCAAGCTTCACCTTCACCCAAATCCTCCACCACTATGAGCTTTTGCCTTTTCTCACCCTCAAGGAAGAGTTGTACTATCTTGAGCTTATTCGAGTCTTCTATTGCAACCTAAGGTTGGTTAATGGGTTGCTTGAGTCCAAGGTCAAGAATATGACCATAAAACTCACAGATGCTCAATTGTCACATATTTCCCTTCTTCCACTAAATGATGCTGAGTTTGCTGGAGAAGAACCCGAGGATGAATGGGCATTTAATCCCATTGCCACACGTCAATCGCTATGGAAAGCTAACCGCCCAAGGAGCAACCACAAATTGGTAGGTCACCTTACCATGAACAACCATCTTCTTTACTTTTTCCTAGTGAAAATTTTGTTTTCTCGCGGTGGGAATTATGCGTTGGTAGAAGAGGATGATGTTCTCCTAATGTGGGCAATGCACAACCACAAGGAGATTAACTGGGTTCAAATGCTCAAGCTTCACATGCGCCAATCCAAAAACCAACAAAAGCTCCCCTATGCCATCTTGCTTACCAAACTTTTCAAAGATGTAGGAATTGATTTGGCTGGTGAGTTATCTGAAAAAGTGCCTCCCAAGGCCTGCATTGGCACTCATCACCTCACCAAAATGGGCATCGTTTTTCTACACTGAGCATGGTATTCAAGGATGGAAGGCTATCATGCCAATATTCCCTTTGAAGCTCCTGCTACTGATGAGCCAGTCCCTCCTCCTCCTGAACCACAAGCTGCACCGGAAGCCCTCACTGATCCATTCGCATCTCTCTACACTCACCTTGACCGCCACTTCGACCACATTGAGAACTCTCTTCAAGAGTTTTCAATGACTGAGAAGCAGCATTATGAGATGATGCAACAGCGCTGTGATGATCTGTCTTACCAAATTTCCGAGCTTAGATTTTTCAATCCGGATAACTAGATCCGTTTTTCATGTTTTGATTAATGTGCTTTCTGCTTTTCTTTAATTCTGCATAAGTTTTAATATTTCCTTTGATGTACTTCCCTTAGTTTGAATTGAATAAAAATTTGTCTTTCATTATATGACTTATTTGCTTTATTATTTTTGATGATTCCAATGGGAGAGAAGAAATATTTGTTCATAATTTTTCATCTGTTTTGACTGCTATGCTAAATGATTAATTATCTCTAAGCGATTAAATTTTTTTTAAAAGTGGTTAATAGATTCCTAAAGATAGGGGGAGATTTATTTGCTTAAGAGATAAAAGAGATAATGTTTAAATGCAAAATCTGATAACATCTTAGAGATAACATGCACATTCTGAAAATCTGGTTAAGAGATAAGAGATCATGCAAAATTCAAATGTTTTTGCAGAGATAAAATTAGAGATAATCTTGTTGTTTAAACTAACAACCCTCAAGAGATGAACATGGTTATCATCATCAAAAAGGGGGAGAATGTGTTTGAATATGACTACAGGTTCAAGGATTTTGATAATGACAAAGGACTCTTGAAGAAATTCTTGCAAAAATAAAGACTTAGAATCAGACCCAGAAAAACTACGCAGCTAATCGATTAGGGAGTCCAAGCTAATCGATTAGGCAGCTTCTGTTTTGAATTAAATGCATCAGGAACATAAGCTAATCGATTAGATGGAGTATTCTAATTGATTACCAAGCTACTAGAATGACACTAATCGATTACCCAAATGACATAATCGATTAACAACATCAAAAATTGAATTAAATGCATTAGGTACATATGATAATCGATTACAGGACTTCAGCCAATCGATTACCCAAGTATCATAATCGATTACCAGATCAAGAAATGAATTAAATGCATCAGGTGCTATAGCTAATCGATTACTGGGGAAGCTATAATCGATTACCTGGTCTCTGACTTGAAGCTAATCGATTAGGTAGTGAATGCTAATCGATTACAGCACGAACTGAACTGAAAATTTTGAAATGTAATCGATTACAGCTCGAGGCGCAATCAATTACGATAGTGGGAAAACACATTTTAGTGGGAAGACAACTCATTTCTTCACTATTTCTCAGATGCCCACTACATGCAACGGCTAGGAACTTCTGCAGCTCATCCATGGCTCTATAAATGCAAGGAAAACACAAGCACAAGACACACAACAAGAAGCAATCATTCCTTACCTTCATTTGTGCTTAGTGAGTTTATTCTTGTGTATACTCTGAAATTTCAAGCCTAGAACTTGTATATCCTCTCATCTTGAGAGTTAGAATTTGTGTGAGCTTTCACTTGTACATCTACTCTATTGAGAAAGTTATTTGCTTGTAAACACTACACCAAACACAAAGGTTTTCACTCTAGGTTGAGTGGTCACAAAGGTTGGGGTTCAACCTTTGGGTATTGAGAGTTTGAGAGATTGGGTGGGTTGCCCTTGTGCTAGTTGACACGCTGTCGTTGTCGGGTCAAATAAAAAGTTAAATTAATATAGTATAAGGTGAACAACCTTAGTCGTCTCTCGAGGACCTTAGTTCAATTAGTTACACTCAATTTAGTTATAATAAAGGGGGGTTTGTGTTGAGCTTGAAAGGAAAATTAAGTGATTATATGATAGTGCAAAAAGTAAATTTATGAGTAGGAATAATCAAATTTAGAAACAACCAACCCAAGGAATTAATAAATCTTTAGTTAACTAATCATTGTTCACAAATATGATTAAATATAATTAATTTCTCAATCTTGAATCATTTGGAATCCCTAAATGATTATATTCTGGAAAATCTTCTAGAATTGAATTAATGAACTAATAAGAATAATCAATCGATATATTCTTATTAATTACTAAAATAACTTTAAGACCATAATTTGATTGAGTTAAGAAACTAAATAGAAATCTCTTATTTAGTAACTTAATCTTTGTTCTCAAATTGATTATTGATTAACCAACCAACATCAGTTTAGATTATAGATTGTTTAATTATATATCAATCGGTTATACACTTAAATAATCTACCATTATAAGTGCTTGAGAAACAAAGAAAAGTAATTATCTTTAATCAAAATATTAAGAGCAAGAACTCAAAGTTAACATAAAGAAAAATTAAATTCCTTGAGTTGATTTTAAAAGATTAAGCTTCCATGATAATTTTTAACAATGAAAGCTAATATTAAATTTACTAAAACTTTGATTATAAAAGTAAATAACAAATAATAAAATTAACTTACTTGATATTGAGGAAGGGAAATGAAAACCATAACTTGAAGGATGGAATATAGAACAAGGAGATAAAGCAAAAGAAAGAACTAAAACTTAAGAAGCTAAAACAAAGATATAGAATTATAATGGAAACTAAAGCATGTATTTCTTATGTATTTCTTGTGTATCTCCCTTACAACTTCAAGCATCTATTTATAGGCAAGATATGATGATACTATACATTCATTTTCTGATTATTAATGCATTTTTTCAACATTGGTGGGCTTGAAATTACAATAATTCAAAAGAAGATAATGGTAGGTGTTGAAATTCATTCTCCTCTTTATCTTCTCCACCTTGCGAGTCCAATATGACCTTCTAGATGGCTGAATTTTGAAACACCTTCAACATGAAAGTTGTAGATCTCTGTCTTATTGAGAATTTGGCGCAAGAATCAGGTCATTTGGACATCTAGAGTTCCAGATATCTGTATTTTGGTGAACTATGTCAATGCTAGTGGGACACATGAGGGCTGATTGATTCAAGCTCCATTTATTTATTTTTTCCAGATGCAAAATAACCAAATTTAATCATCATGATGTAGCCCTCTGTCTTAGCTTTCCATGGGCTCCAAGATTATCCCATTTGGATCACAAAAGCCCAAGTTATGGTCAAAATAAGGCAAGATACTCAAGATACATACAAAAAAACGAAAATTGAAACATATATACATAATACTTCAATTTAACTAAACAACATAAAACTTAATTAAAATATTATTATTAAACATAGTAATTATATAATAAACCCCAAGTGTAAAACTATAAGAAGTGTATTAAAATTGATTTATCAAATTCCCCCACACTTAAGCTTTTGCACTCCAGGGCAAAACCAAACGAAAAACTAAAATGAGAAACAACAGAAAAAGGTTTTTTTTTTTAGAAGTCTAAAATAATAAGTAATACACATCATCCCTTATATCAAGAGGTCATGATAAGTGTGAATAAGAAGCATTACATACTAGTTTCACAAATTGAGTGATCAAATCAAAGAGTGGATGAAAATGTGATAGATGTTCTCTTTATGCTCTCTATATCTCAATTGCTTGAGTTTGTGTATACTCTTAGAAATCACCCAAATAAATTAGCACTACCATAGGCTTGACAAATTTCTAATTTCCATATTTGAACACATATGCATGCAGAGATCAAAAGGACTTTATTAAGGTTGTAATGGGGCCAAGGTGATATAGGGTGGATAAAATAAAATAGTATGGCTAAACTTAGGGTTGAAAAAGAGCAATGGAGTAAGTGATTTAGTGATTGTGGAAGTACATTTTGAAACTCAATACTTAGCAAAATGAAACATGATGGAGGATAAAACATGAGAATAAATCCTCCTGATTATTTTCATACATATATTCATCACTTCTTCTTTTTCTTCTTTTTTTCTCTTTTTTTTATATTATTTTTTTACTTTCTTTTTGAACAATGAAACAACAACATATATATCATGTGTACATTTCCACAATCATCAAGAATCTTTATTCATAGTAATTCCAAAACTCCTAATCAATTCCTAAGCAAAGGTGATCATGTTTTTTTTTTTGGGGCTATTGGCAAATTATATAGCTGAATCAAGAAATGGATATAGGCTCAACGTGGGTAACAATGGAAAGTATGTAAGGTAAGGCATATGGCTAGTGGCTAGTTAAAAAATGGCCTTAATCACATCAAAGCATGCACATGGAACATAATACATCAAAAAGAAACAAGTCAAGTTCTAGAGTACTAATAAATAAGGGTTAATCAAGAAAAAGGAAAGATGGCATAATATGATCCATCCAATTAAGCTCAAAATCTCACCGAGGGTGGTCAATCTATCACAATTCATATACAATTTGATCTTCACAAACAACTTATTAAATTAATATGCAAGGAAATTATTCATAACATGTCATGAAATATTGGACAAGGGTGATGCAATTACTCATTACTTAGACAAATTTAAAAAAACAAATTTAGTAAAAAGCATGTAGAATTTAAAATAAAAAACTGGAAATGATATTTTTTTTTGTGAACAAGAAACAAAAAAGGAAAAATAAATCATAACCAAATATTGGTGTCAAGATCCGGTTCCTTATGCTTCTTGCTCTGTACTTTATTTTTTCAAGGGCGCTTAGTAACGAAGATACCTATAACAAATTGGTCAGTTCAATTGCATATGAAATGATTAGTATAACTGAACAATTTGATTGTGTCATACAACCCAGTTTCATAGGCCTTGTGTTAGAACCCATAAGAGAAATATCATCAACACAACCATGAGTAGCATCAAGAGCAATAACATACATCTTAATTCATTCGTATGCCTATAGAAAGACTCTGCTATATCATCCATTAAGAGAAAATAAAGAACCTGATGATTGACTAGTGGTGAGGTATGGCTCCGATCTGAAAGAAAAGGATGAAGGCAAAGTGTGGCGGCTGAAGAATGATGAAGATGATGTTTATGGTTGCAGAATGGTTGATGTCGAATGGAAATGATTCTAGGGAAGGTAAAGGCAAAGGTGCAGCACTAAAGTAAAGATAGTGGCCATGTGTGTGTGTGTGTTTTTTTTATTTTTTATTTTTTATTTTTTATGAAAAATGGTTTTGATAAGGAAGGTGAAACGATTGTGGTTATCCGAGTGAGATTTGTTATGAGGATGCGTCTCAAGAGTTTGGACTCTTTACTCAACCCATCCCAACAAAAGTACTCATGAAAGAAAAGAAAAGAAAAAAATTATTATTTTTTTTTAAAAAAATTAAACAAAAGTGATACTGACACTATATAGTGAAGGATACGTCTCAAGACTTTGGTTCTCAAAGATGCATCTTTATGACTTTAGATACAATTTTCCCAAATTAATCTTTACTCTATCTATCCCTCACAAAAAATAATAAAAATATATATATATAACTCAGACCCCCCCACACTTATTCAAGACATTGTCCTCAGTGTCTTATATGATTTCCACAGTCTATTTTTTTTCTTTTTCTTTTTCTTTTTTTTAATGATTTTTTTTAAATATAGATAAAGGTGAGAAAGAAGTTATAACCGAAGGGTGGTGTCTGGTTCTGGATTCTTTCGCTTATGTGTGTGATCCTTATCTTGCTTCAAGAGGGGTTGAGGTTGGGGTAAAAAGCTCTGCAAAATATCAATTAATTCATCTGCATCTGATGAAGCATGAATGAATGATCGATCATCTTGAGTTATAAGGCCCTGCTCCACAGCTTATCTAAAAACATTAACAAACTGTCATAAAAACCATTAATATTTAATAATCCTAATGGCTTTTTATGAAAGTTCATGCTACACCATGATAAAATGCAAAATATTTCCTTAAAAGTACTAAAACCTCCAGGAAGTGCGATAAAGGCTTCAGCACCTATAACCATACGAGCCATTCGTTGATAGAGGCTTGTAACTTTTACCTCAGTTCCTACAGCAATATCTGGTGTAATACCAACATGATGTAGGATGATACTAGAGACGTTGCTTCCTTCAACTAGTGCAGATAGTGCCATGGAGCCTCTCAAACCCTGTACTCCTCCTCTATACAAGACCTTTATTTCTTTCGCAGCCAATAGTTTTCCCAATGTAGTAGCTGCTATTAGGTACTCCTTACAATTACCATTGTTGGATCCACCAAACACACAAATGGATTTGATTTTTTTCATCTCTTTTTTTTGTGTTTTCCATATAGAGTTATGCGCCCTTATATAGATAAAAACTGAGATGAAATAATTGATGAAAGATAAAAAGTTTACATAATTATTATTATATAAAAATAAATGACGGTAATGAAGAAATTTGAAAAGACATGATTGAAGAAAATAAAAATAGGTAATTTTAAAAGTCAAAGTAAATTCAGAAAAGTAAAACATTGAAAACAACAGTAAATATGTACAGTAGTTGTGATTATGGCTCACATCTTCCTCTGGTTTTACGTCCAGTAACGGCTTAAACGCCTTCTATGAGTCGAGGTTTTTGCTACCCATCCAGTTTTCTTATAAACTGGCAAACAGGGTCGTTTAACGCCAGATTCCCAAGGCTATAGTTTTCTTTTTGTTGAATAAATAGATCATATAATTTCAGAAGGACTCCTTGAACCGTTCCACATGGATGCATCTCAAGAGTTTGGATTAAGTTATCCAAGTTCTCTTTACTCAGTCCATCCTTTATAAATTTAATTTTGTCCTCCCGATTTATAGATACCATCCAGGGTTCCTACAACGTGTATCACAATTCCATCTTGCACACTTATGGCAAACTCCCATCCTTTTAGCTCTTCGTTTTTTAGAATAAGAACTACGTCCCATACCTGGCAAATGTTTTATATAGGACTTATGTAATTCACCAGAGAGACGTACCTTTGCTTCAATAAGCCAATGAACATCCTCTGGAATGCCAAAATATGTGAGTAGTTTTAACCTTTGAACTCGAGCTTTGTAAATTTTTACAATCACATCGCGTGGAAGTGTAGGGAATCTTTCCTTAAGTTTTGCAAGGGTTTGTTCCATTGTCAGATTACTTTGAAGTTGTGGCTGTTTAGAAAAGAGAGAATAGAAAACGAGGTTATAGAGAATAGTAGAGATGAAGAAGGTGAAAAGGTGATAGGTTGCCTTCTATCAAGCGCTTGTTTAACGTCACGAGCCTGACGATGACCTTTTAACTACTGCAAGAAAATGTTAATAATGCCAAAACAATAATAGTAATAATGATTAAGACAAGTGTTAGCACCGAAAAGAATGATGATGTAATTAATTGATATCTATTTTTTATTTTTTATTTTTTATTTTTTTATAAATATTGTTATTAGGAAAAATTAGTCAAAATATTTGGCATCACACAAATACACCTCCGTATCTATGTGCTCTTGGAACCCTTGAAAGAAAGGTTTAAGTCGGTGCCCATTTACCTTAAAAACCTTGTTTGTCGCTTTATCTGAAATTTTAATCACACCATAAGGAAAGATATTAGTTATTTCAAATGGGCCTGCCCATTTAGAGCGAAGCTTACCAGATATGAGCTTTAGACGTGAGTTGTACAATAAAACTTTTTGTCTAATGAAAAAGTTTTTTCTCAAGATCTGTTTGTCATGAAAGGATTTGGCTTTCTCTTTATAGGTTTTAGAACATTCATAAGCTTCCAAACGAATTTCTTCCAGTTCCTGTAGTTGGAGTTTCCTTTCTTTACCGGCTTCATTTAAGTCCAAGTTACATTGTTTTACTGCCCAATAAGCTTTGTGCTCAATTTCTACCGGTAAGTGGCATGATTTTCCATAAACAATCCTATAGGGTGACATTCCAATAGGTGTTTTATAAGCTGTTCTATAAGCCCAAAGAGCATCTTCTAACCTTTTGCTCCAATCTTTCCTATTTGGTTGTACTGTTTTTTGAAGGATCATTTTAAATTCTCGATTAGACACTTCAGCCTGCCTATTTGTTTGGGGGTGATAAGGTGTTGAAACCTTATGCATAACTCCATATTTTTTAAGAAGGGACTCCATTTTATAGTTGCAAAAATGTGATCCTTGATCACTAATAATGGCTTTAGGAACACCAAACCTGCAAAATATGTGTGATTTAACAAAATCTGCAACAACTTTAGAATCATCAGTTCGAGTAGCTTTAGCTTCAACCCATTTAGACACATAATCGACCGCAAGTAGTATATAAACAAAACCAAAAGATACAGGAAAAGGTCCCATGAAATCTATGCCCCAAACATCAAAAATTTCACAAAATAACATGGGTTGTTGAGGCATCTCATTTCTACGAGATATGTTTCCCATTCTTTAACATCGTTCGCAAGATTTACAAAACGTATATGCGTCACGAAAAATTGTTGGCCAATATAAACCAGATTCTAATACTTTCCTTGCTGTACGTTGAGGTCCAAAATGTCCACCACATGCATATGTATGACAAAATATAAGAATAGAATGAAATTCATTTTCAGGTACACACCTTCTAATGACTTGATCACTACAAAGTTTCCATAAGTAAGGATCATCCCAAACATAGTATTTAGAATCACTTTTTATTTTTATTATTTGTTGTTTAGATGCATGTATGGGAGTAACAGAAGCAACTAAGTAGTTTACCAAATCAGCAAACCATGGAGTGGAATCATGTATTCCCATAAGTTGTTCATCAGGGAAATCATCTCTAATGGAAATTGGGTCAAGTTCTTTTTCAATTCTGCTTAAGTAATCAGCCACCAAATTTTCTGCTCCAATTTTATCCCTAATTTCAATATCAAATTCTTGGAGCAGCAACATCCACCTGATCAATCTTGGTTTTGCATCTGGTTTCTTTAAAAGGAACTTTAATGCTGCATGATCTGAAAATACAACTACTTTTGAACCGAGCAAATAAGATCTAAATTTATCAAGTGCAAACACAATAGCTAGTAGTTCTTTTTCTGTGGTAGTATAGTTTATTTGTGCAGTATCCAAAGTTCGTGAGGCATAGTAAATAACATGTTGTACTTTACCTACTCTTTGAGCAAGAACAGCTCCTAATGCATAATTTGATGCATCACACATAAGTTCAAATGGAAGTGACCAATCTGGTGCCTGGATGATAGGAGTGGTAGTTAAAGCTTTCTTTAAGCAATCAAAAGCCTCTTTACATTTGTCATTAAAGTCAAATGTTATATTTTTTTGTAGTAAGTTAGACAACGGAAGGGCTATCTTACTAAAGTTTTTTATAAACCTTCTATAAAAACCTGCATGACCAAGAAAAGAACGAATATCTCGCACACAAGAGGGATAAGGTAATTGAGAAATTACAGTAATTTTTGCAGGATCTACTTCTATGCCTTTTTTAGATATCACATGGCCTAAAACTATTCCTTCTTCTACCATGAAGTGACATTTCTCATAATTAAGAACAAGGTTAGTTTCAATGCATCTATGTAATACTTTATCTAGACTATTTAAGCAAGCATCAAATGATGAACCATATACTGTGAAACCATCCATAAATACTTCCATGCAATTTTCAAGAAAATCAGCAAAGATACTAATCATGCATCGTTGAAAGGTACCAGGGGCATTGCATAAGCCAAAAGGCATCCTCCTATAAGCAAAAGTGCCAAAAAGACATGTAAATGTTGTTTTTTCTTGATCTTCTGGTGCAATATAAATTTGGAAGTAACCTGAAAATCCATCTAGAAAGCAGTAATGTGACTTACCTGCCAGTCGTTCCAACATTTGATCAATGAAAGGTAAAGGAAAGTGATCCTTTCGAGTTGCTTTGTTAAGTTTCCTGTAATCAATGCATACTCGCCAACTATTTTGGATTCTGGTAGGAATTAGTTCATCATTTTCATTTTTAACCACTGTGATTCCAGACTTCTTGGGAACCACTTGTACAGGGCTGACCCAAGTGCTATCTGATATAGGGTAAATAATGCCAGCTTGTAATAATTTTGTTACCTCTTTTTTAACTACATCAAGGATTTGGGGATTAAGTCTTCTTTGTGGTTGCCTTACTGGTTTAACTTCTTCCTCTAATAGAATTCTATGCATACACATGGAAGGGCTAATACCTGGGATATCTGCCAAAGTCCAACCAATTGCTTTCTTATGCTTCCTAATAATCTGCAACAACCTTGTTTCTTGATCAACATTTAATTGTTAGAAATAATCACTGGAAGGTTCTTATCTTCCTCTAAATATGCATACTTTAAATGTTCAGGAAGAGGTTTTAACTCTAACATAGGAGGCTGCATTATTGAAGGAATCAACTTGGTTGAATTTGTCTCAGCAACTTGTACTTCAACATAATCAGATGTATTTGTAACTACTTTAATCAAATTATCACAGTTTGATTCTTTTGAAACAACATCTAGAACTATATTTTCTGTTTTAAGGGAGTTTGGATCATTATTATCATTAAGCAAATATTTCTCAATTTCAGCACACACATTGCATTGATGAGAATCCATGCATGAATCACAAACAAATGAATCATAAAAATCAAACAATACAGGAAAATCAACATCATTAGACAACTTAATAATATTATCCTCAACTAAATCAGTTATTAAGTCAATTTGAAAAACAGAATGATCCTCAGTAGGATGCTTCATAGCATCTAAAATGTTGAATTTAACCACACTATCTCCAAATTCCATAGAAAGTGTTCCTGCATGCACATCTATCTTTGTTCTAGCTGTTTTTAAGAATGGTCTACCTAAAATTATTGGAGCTTTATTGGTGGAATTCTCACTTTCCATATCTAGAACATAAAAATCTGCAGGAAAAATTAAATCATTAACTTTAACAAGGACATCTTCAATAATTCCTGCAGGATGTGCAGAGCTTCGATTTGCTAATTGTATAACCACACCTGTAGTTTGCAAAGGTCCAAGGGAAAGTGAAGTAAATATAGTCATAGGCATAACATTAATAGATGCACCTAAGTCTAGCATGGCATTTTCAAATTTGTTATTGCCTATTATGCATGGAATGGTAAACGTCCCAGGGTCTTTACATTTTTCTGGTATATGTGACAAAGGTTTTTCAATTAATGCAGACACATTTCTACTTATATTAATCCTTTCATTGCCTTTTAGTCTTCTTTTATTAGTGCATAGTTCTTTAAGGAATTTGGTATATCTTGGGATTTGCTTGATGGCTTCTAATAAAGGTATATGTACCTCTACTTTTCTAAATGTTTCCAAGATCTCCTCATCCATTTTCTTATTTTGTATAGATTTTTGTCTTTGTGGAAATGGAAGAGGGATATGTTGCTTATCAGGACCAGCTGCAGAAGGAGGATTTGTAAGAGATATATCATTACTATTATTACTTGAACTATCTAAAACTTCTTCTGCATGTTTTTCTATGACAATAGTATTTTTAGTTTGTTGTTGTTTTTCTGGTCCTTGGATAGCTTTACCAGATCTTAAAGTAATTGCACTTATATTTTTAGGATTGACAATTGTCTGAGCGGGCAACTTATCTGAACCTTGAGACTGCAAATGGTTTAAAGATGTAGCCAATTGACCAATCTGATTTTCAAGAGTCTGAATTGTAGCCTCAGTTCTTTTTTGGAAGTTCAGATTATCTACTGACATTTGCTTTATCAATTCCTCCAAATTTGATTTCTCAGTGGAAGGTGCAGCTATTTGTGTAGCTTGTTGTTGTACATGAGGAGGTTGATATGGTCTGCTTGGTCCAGTATTTGCCTGAAAAGGTGCATGAGGTTGTTGTGAGGAATTACCCCATCTTAAATTAGGGTGATTCCTCCAACCAAGATTATATCTGTTAGAAGAAAGATCATAATTATTTTGTTGTTGTGGCGGTCTGTTATTGTATAAGTTGGCAGCACATACTTGAGGATTTTCATCGGGAATTTTAGCTTCCTGCAGTGAAGGACAACAATTGGTATAATGATCTGATGAAGTACAGATAGAACATACCTTAGCAGGGGTTACAGGTTGTTGTTTTTGAGACACAATAATATTTTTCATAAGTGTTGTTAGTTCAGCAAATTTACTTTCCCATTTTTTATCTCCATCATTAGTAGTTTCAATTTCATGGACTCCTCTAATTACTACAGAATTATTTCTAGTGGCATGTTGTTGAGCATTAGCAGCCATGTTCTCAATTAAAGTTTTTGCTGCATTTGTAGTTTTATTTTGCAAAGCACCACCACTAGCTGCATCAACCAAAGTTCTATCCATTGGATTAAGACCTTCATAGAAATATTGTATGAGAAGTTGATCCGTAATTTGGTGATGGGGACAACTAGCACACAATCTTTTAAATCTTTCCTAGTATTCATAAAGATTTTCCTGGTCATGTTGCCGGATGCCACATATTTCTTTTCTAATTGAGGAAGTTCTTGAAGCGGGGAAAAATTTTTCAAGAAACATTTTCTTTAAGTCATCCCAACTTGTAATAGAGCCAGGAGGAAGGTAAAATAACCAATCCTCAGCGATATCTTCTAGGGAGAAAGGAAAAGCTTTAAGTTTTACATGTTCTTCTGAAACCTCTTCAGGTTTCATGGTAGAGCAAAGGATATGAAATGCTTTTAAGTGTTTATGAGGATCTTCACCTGCACGACCATGAAACTTTGGTAACAAATGAACTAAACCAGTTTTAAGCACAAAAGGAACATCTTCCTCAGGATATAAGATGCATGATGTTTGATTAGTGACATCTGGTGTAGCTAGTTCTTTTAATGTCTTTTCAGCCATGTTATGCAAATACTCAGAAGTTGAAGGTTTAGTTTCACTATTTATGCTATTAGGTAGAGTATTATTATTATTATTATTATTATTATTATTATTATTATTATTATTATTATTATTATTATTTAATAGTTTCTTAGATGATCTAACTAATTGATGAAATGTTCTATCTATTTCAGGATCAAAAGAATATAGTGGCTTGGGATTAGATCTAGTCATGCACAACACATCTACATATATTGTCACAAAATACTACAACTATGTAATAAAAGGAAAAAGTTATCATTTTAATTATGAAATACTTAGAACATATATTTAAAAATTTAAAGATTTTTTATATTTATATTTTTTTCAATGGTTGAAAATGAGATTACTAGAAAATGAATAAGAATATAATAAAGTAGAATTTTTTTTTATTTTTTATATGCTCACATTCAACCAAACCTTAATATCTTCAATACACCTACAAAAAAAATGTAAAATATATTAGATAGTTGAATGTAAATAATTAGGACCAAAGGTCCCCGGCAACGGCGCCAAATTTGACACGCTGTCGTTGTCGGGTCAAATAAAAAAATTAATATAGTATAAGGTGAACAACCTTAGTCGTCTCTCGAGGACCTTAGTTCAATTAGTTACACTCAATTTAGTTATAATAAAGGGGGGTTTGTGTTGAGCTTGAAAGGAAAATTAAGTGATTATATGATAGTGCAAAAAGTAAATTTATGAGTAGGAATAATCAAATTTAGAAACAACCAACCCAAGGAATTAATAAATCTTTAGTTAACTAATCATTGTTCAC
Organism: Clitoria ternatea; assembly: GCA_037962975.1. Taxonomy (NCBI): domain Eukaryota; kingdom Viridiplantae; phylum Streptophyta; class Magnoliopsida; order Fabales; family Fabaceae; genus Clitoria; species Clitoria ternatea. The sequence goes on from CM075669.1 coordinate 190,248,771, forward strand.
AAATATGATTAAATATAATTAATTTCTCAATCTTGAATCATTTGGAATCCCTAAATGATTATATTCTGGAAAATCTTCTAGAATTGAATTAATGAACTAATAAGAATAATCAATCGATATATTCTTATTAATTACTAAAATAACTTTAAGACCATAATTTGATTGAGTTAAGAAACTAAATAGAAATCTCTTATTTAGTAACTTAATCTTTGTTCTCAAATTGATTATTGATTAACCAACCAACATCAGTTTAGATTATAGATTGTTTAATTATATATCAATCGGTTATACACTTAAATAATCTACCATTATAAGTGCTTGAGAAACAAAGAAAAGTAATTATCTTTAATCAAAATATTAAGAGCAAGAACTCAAAGTTAACATAAAGAAAAATTAAATTCCTTGAGTTGATTTTAAAAGATTAAGCTTCCATGATAATTTTTAACAATGAAAGCTAATATTAAATTTACTAAAACTTTGATTATAAAAGTAAATAACAAATAATAAAATTAACTTACTTGATATTGAGGAAGGGAAATGAAAACCATAACTTGAAGGATGGAATATAGAACAAGGAGATAAAGCAAAAGAAAGAACTAAAACTTAAGAAGCTAAAACAAAGATATAGAATTATAATGGAAACTAAAGCATGTATTTCTTATGTATTTCTTGTGTATCTCCCTTACAACTTCAAGCATCTATTTATAGGCAAGATATGATGATACTATACATTCATTTTCTGATTATTAATGCATTTTTTCAACATTGGTGGGCTTGAAATTACAATAATTCAAAAGAAGATAATGGTAGGTGTTGAAATTCATTCTCCTCTTTATCTTCTCCACCTTGCGAGTCCAATATGACCTTCTAGATGGCCGAATTTTGAAACACCTTCAACATGAAAGTTGTAGATCTCTGTCTTATTGAGAATTTGGCGCAAGAATCAGGTCATTTGGACATCTAGAGCTCCAGATATCTGTATTTTGGTGAACTATGTCAATGCTAGTGGGACACATGAGGGCTGATTGATTCAAGCTCCATTTATTTATTTTTTCCAGATGCAAAATAACCAAATTTGATCATCATGATGTAGCCCTCTGTCTTAGCTTTCCATGGGCTCCAAGATTATCCCATTTGGATCACAAAAGCCCAAGTTATGGTCAAAATAAGGCAAGATACTCAAGATACATACAAAAAAACAAAAATTGAAACATATATACATAATACTTCAATTTAACTAAACAACATAAAACTTAATTAAAATACTATTATTAAACATAGTAATTATATAATAAACCCCAAGTGTAAAACTATAAGAAGTGTATTAAAATTGATTTATCACTAGTGAGGATTGAGTTCTTGAGTGTGGGACACTAGGAAGCTGCAATTGCTCATAGCTTGTAATCTCTAAACTTCAATAGTGGAAATCCTTCAAGTGGGTTGCTTGAAGGCGAGACGTACACCGGGGTTGGTGGAACTCATTAAATTGGTTTGCAAGCTCTTCTCCCTTACTCTTTTACATTTATATACTGCACTTAATTGATTTGGATTGATTGATTGTGATTTGGATACTTGAGTTTGCTTGATTTAGTTAACCTTGAACATTGCATACCAAGTGTTTGATAAATTATCTCAGCTATATCTATCTCTTGTTTTGCATTGTCTTTTGCATTGTACTTGACTTCACTTGCACAATTTCTAAACTTGTGATAAAAGAACTAAGTTCAAAGGCATTCCAAGAAAAGTTTTAAAAACTCAATTCACCCCCCTCTTGAGTATTGAGGCCACTTGAATAACAAATGTACATGGCCCAAAAGTGGCCCAAATGACCTTGTAAGGTCCAAATCAAACCTATAAGCCTAGAGAATCTAACTAAGGAGTATGTTACAAGTAGAGTATGAGTAGATCCTCAAGAAGTCTTCATTTGGCTTGGGCCCACTCAAGGAGAGGAATAAAGATAAGGCCTGATGGGTGCTCTCTTTGGCCCTTTTGGTCTTGGCCCTTGTGAGAGGACCTTTGTATGCTTCAAGTCCTTTTTCTAAGATGGTGTAAGGGTGCTCCCTTAGTGTGTCCTCATTATGCTCCCCCTCTTCGAAATAAGTTGTCCTAAAATCTAAGGCATTATCCTCTTCAACTAAGTCAAAGGGAGATAAATCAGAAATATTGAAGGAAGCACTCACTCCATAATCTGCTGGCAAATCAAGGACATAAGCATTATTATTCATTTTCTTTATGATTTGGAAAGCCCGATCACCTCCAGGATCAAGTTTGGATTTGCGTAAGTTTGGAAATCTCTCTTTTTGAAGGTGTAACCAAACCCAATCTCCAACCTCAAAGGTGATATCCTTTCGCTTCTTATTGGCACAACGAGCATAGTGTTCATTCTTAGTTTGAATTTGGTCTTTAACCTTCTTATGAAAATCTTTGATAAATTTGGCCTTTGCCTCTCCATCCATATGAAGGATGGAATCAGAAACCTCAATAGGCAAAAGGTCCAAAGGAGTGAGAGGGTTAAAACCATAAACAACTTCAAATGGACTATGCTTGGGTATGGAGTATTGTACCCTATTATATGAAAACTCAATGTGGGGCAAACACTCATCCCAAGATTTAACATTTTTAAGCACTAAGACCCTAAGAAGTTGAGAGAGAGTCCTGTTTACTACCTCTGTTTGTCCATCCGTTTGAGGATGACAAGTAGTGGAAAAGAGAAGCTTCGTTCCTAGCCTTGACCAAAGAGTTTTCCAAAAATAGCTTAGGAATTTGGTGTCCCTATCAGAAATTATGGTTTTAGGAACACCATGAAGTCTTACAATCTCTTTGGAAAAGAGTTTAGCAATATGACTAGCATCATCTACCTTGTGACAAGGGATGAAGTGAGCCATCTTACTAAACTTATCCACAACCACAAAGATAGAATCCATTTCCCTTTGGGTCTTAGGCAATCCTAACATAAAATCCATAGATATATCAATCCAAGGTGTAGTAGGTGTTGATAAAGGAGTATATAAACCACTAGGCGAAAGTTTTGATTTTACTTTTCTATACACTATACACTTAGCACAATGTTTTTGGACATCTTTTTTTATTTTTGGCTAATAGAAGTGTTCATGTAATATGCATAATGTTTTATCTCTTCCAAAATGGCCCATTAAGCCTCCCTCATGGCTTTCTCTAAGTAAAAGATCTCTTAAAGAACTTTTAGGAATGCAAAGTCTATTGGCTTTGAAAAGATAGCCATCTAAAATGTAGAAGCCTTTATGAGATGAAGATATGGAAGATGAGTTGAAGATGGCAGAAAAATCAAGGTCATTTGGATACAAAGACCTAATCTCATCAAGCCCAATAACTTTGGCTCCTAGGGAGGTAAGTAAAGAGTGCCTCCTAGATAAAGCATCAGCCACAGTATTGGATTTTCCATTTTTATACTTTATGACATAGGGAAATTGTTCCAAATACTCAACCCACTTAGCATGCCTCTTATTTAACTTATGTTGCCCTTTAATGAATTTGAGGGATTGATGATCACTATGTATGACAAACTCTTTGGGAATCAAGTAGTGTTCCCAAGTTTGTAGGGCTCTAATTAAGGCATAAAACTCTTTATCATATGTGGGATAATTGATGGCTGCCCCATTAAGCTTTTCACTGAAGAAAGCAATGGGGTGACCTTCTTGTAAAAGCACAGCTCCTATATCCACATTAGATGCATCACACTTAAGCTCAAATGTTTTAGAAAAATTTAGAAGTGATAAAATTGAAGCATGAGTGAGGCGATCTTTGAGATCTAGCAAAGCTTTTTCTTGCCTTGGTCCCCAAATAAAAGGAACATTCTTTTTCACCAATTCATTCAAAGGGGAGGCTAAGGTAGAAAAATCCTTCACAAATCTCCGATAAAAACTTGCAAGATAATGGAAACTTCTGATGTCACTCACATTTTTGGGTGTGGGTCAATCTTGGATGGCCTTAACCTTTGAGCGATCTACCTCTACACCTTTTAAACTAACTACAAATCCAAGAAAGACAATGCTATCCATGCCAAAAGAACATTTGTCAAGGTTTGCATAAAGATTGTTTGTTCTTAGGGCAAGCATAACTTGTCTAAGGTGGTTTAGATGAGAGGTCATGGTCTTTGAATAGATTAAAATGTCATCAAAATAGACCACAATAAAATGCCCAATGAATTCCCTTAAAACATGGTTCATGAGTCTCATGAATGTACTTGGTGCGTTAGTTAAGCCAAAAGGCTTAACTAACCACTCATATAGTCCAAGTTTGATTTTAAAAGCGACTTTCCATTCATCTCCTTCTTTGATTCTTATTTGGTGATAGCCACTTTTAAGATCAATCTTAGAAAATATTGTAGAACCACTAAGCTCATCAAGCATATCATCAAGTCTAGGTATAGGATGCCTATACTTGATGGTGATGTTATTGATGACTCTACAATTGGTGCACATTCTCCATGAACCAACCTTTTAGGGACAAGTAAAACAGGTAAAGCACATGGGCTTAAACTCTCTCTAATCCAACCCTTAAAAATTAGTTCATTCACTTGATTTTCAATTTCAAGGATTTCCTTAGGATTACATCTATATGCAGGCCTATTAGGTAAACTAGCACCAGGAATTAAATCAATTTGATGTTCAATGCCCCTAATAGGAGGTAAGCCTTTTGGGATGTCTTTTGGAAAAAGGTCTTTAAATTCATTTAAAATATTTTGAATCCCTTTGGGCAAAGGAGGAGGAAGATTGCCCATTGAGCACAAAGAAGTGCTAGGGGTGTATTTTGCATACATGATCAAGCATGGTTTATGTGAAACCATGGCATGTTTCACATCATATTTGGTGGCCAAAAGATTGGCACTAGAGTCATCATAGACAACAACTCTTTTTCCTTTATCTTCTTTTTTATTTTTCTTAGTTTTTCCTAGATGATCTGAAGAAGATCCTAACTCTCTATCTCTTTTAATCTTCATTTGTAATTGATCTTTAGCTACTTGTTGTGGAGTTAGGGGGTGTAAAACTATCTTTTTACCATCTAGTTTGAAAGTGAGGGTGTTAGTGAACCCCTCATGGATGACCTTTCTATCAAATTGCCAAGGTCTTCCTAGCAAAGTATGAGTTGCCTCCATAGGTACTACATCACAATTAACTTCATCTTTATATGTTCCTATGGTGAAATTTATTAAGACTTTCTTATTAACTAACATCTCTCCCTTTTCATTAATCCATTGTAACTTATAAGGTATAGGGTGATCTATTAGTTCTAAGCCCATTTTATGCACTAGTCTTTGACTTACCACATTAGCACAACTCCCACTATCCATAATGAGAGAACATAATTTGTCATTTATGCAACATCTTGTATAAAAGATGTTCTCTCTTTGTGTAGTATCATTTAGCTTATCATGACTACCAAGTAATCTTCTAATCAGGTAAAGCTCACCATCATCCCCTAAAATATGCTCACTGTCATATGAATCACTACTTGAGTTATCACTTGAAGAGTGAGTATCAGAATTAGACTCTGATTGACTTGAGTAGGTTCCATATTTTTCAAAACTATAGTTCTTTTTGTTGGACAGTCAGAAGCAATGTGACCTCTACCAAGGTATTTAAAACATTTAATGGTAGATGATCTAGAGGATTGTGGTTTAGATGTAGATTCATGCTTGTCTCTTTGATTCCTAAAGACTTTTCCATTTTTATGCAACTCACTTTGAGGTTCGGAAGATGAAGTGTCCACTTCCCTCTCCCTAGGGTTTCTATCAAACTTACCCTTATGATCTTGTCCTACCCACTTAGGCTTATAGGCTCTATTTTCCTCACTATAGGCTTCCCTCTCTTTGTATTGGCTCTCTACCTTAGTGCACTGGTGAAGTAGTTCTTCAATGTCTACATGTGGAAGGAGTTCTACTCTATTCTTAATGTTCCTATTAAGGCCATGCAAAAACCTATGCATTAGGGTTTCCTCATCTTCTTCTAGGTTTACCCTAATCATAGCTATCTCTAAAGATTTGTAGTAGTCTTCTACACTTTTTGACCCTTGGGTGAGTCTATTTAGCTTTGCTAATAGCTCCCCTATATAGTAGCTAGGAACATAACATTTTCTTAAAAGAGCTTTTAAATCCAACCAATCATCTATTGGTGGAAAATTATCTTTCTTTCTCTCTTTACACACTTGAGACCACCATACTAAGGCATAGTTTTGAAATGAGAGGGTGGCCATCCTAACCTTCTTTTCATCTTTTATTTGATGTGAGTTAAAGATTTGTTCTACTCTCATTTCCCATTCTAGATAAGCCTCTATGTCACTCTTGCCATGAAATGGGGGTATTTCTAATTTGACTTCTCTTAAGCCTATATCTTATCTTTTATGCTCATGGTGCCTTCTTTGCCTAGGCTCTTCTTCACTATCACTATTATTATGCCTATGATTTCTTTGATTTCTATGTCTAGTTCTAGGGTTTTCATTATGCTCAAGATTTGTTAACCTAGCATTGATGTTATTCAAGCTATCCATTATGTTATGAAGCATAGTTTTATTCTCCCTATCACTAGAAGACATCTTTTAGTGTTGTCAAAGAAATTCAAGACACAAACAAAGGATGTATAGACAAGCTAGTCGAGGATGATGAATGCAAAAGAAGTGAAAGAAAACACATAACAATCCTAAAATATGAATACTAGGTTTCTATCCTAAGGGAAAAACAAGATCCTAGGTTGTCTTTTACTATGTTAATCCTATGTTGCTTATGAAAGTCCTAGGTTGGCTTTAATCTAAGTTGATTATGATTGTCCTAGGTTGCTTCTAACAATTAACTAACCCTAGAAGAGCTAACCAATTCAGTTTACCAAGTAGTTAACCTAACAAAATTAGTTCAACTAACTAGCCAACACCTAACAAACCCTAACTAGAAGTAGTTATTTAGTTATGGAAGTTGTAACAAAGTCTAACAACCCTAACCAATTAACTAATTTGGTTATGATCTAGTTAAGACCTAAAACTAATTTCGGTTATGATTAGTTGAAATAACTAGAATTAGTTCCAACCACCAACTAACTAACCTAATTAGTTAAGACAAGCAACTAACTAACAATTATTAGTTATAACCAACAACTAACTAACAAACAAAATAACAACCAAATGCAAATGCTCTAGCCTAGCCAAAATTACCAAGAGTAAATGAAAGTTAATAGTGTCCAAAGTCCAATGTCCAAAAGGTTTGTCCAAAATACAAGACAAAAACCTAATACACCAAGCCTAAGAATTGAAAATTTGCCTAAATTCTACTAGTTACAAGGCTTTGCTTCCTTTACACTTTTCTTCAAGCTCTTCCTTGATGTGCAAGTTCCACCTCACCTAGAAAAACAAGACAAAACAAAACACTCCAAACAAAATTGTTACTGAATTCAAGTAAAAAGATAAAACCTCATAAGTGTATCTCTCAAGAAGCTCCTCACAACTCTTACCTTTGCTTTTGATGTCAAGTTCACCCAAGAAATGTACAATCTCACCTTTAGTGTTCCAATATGCTACCCTCAAGGTTTTGAGAAGGTAAATTATCAAGAGTTTGAAGAAAAGACAACTTCAAAGACAAAACTTGGAAGGAAAAATGACAAACTAAAAATGCTTAAGAAGAAAAGGCTACTCAAAGTGGAAAATGTTTTTGGATTTTTAAATGACAAGACACTAAAGCAATAAATGTTCAAAAAATAAAGGCTACACTAGGATAAGAATTTTGAAATTGAAGACAAAACTAAACAAACAAGAAACTAAAATGCACTCAACAAAAGGAAAGGATAAAACTAAACCTAGAGACTCTAAAGTTACAATCACTATCAAGCAAGTAAGGTCCAAATGAAACTATATTGAGACTTAGGTAAACAATTCATTTCAAGTACAAAGGAATTTCAAAAAGTGTTATTAAACTTGGTGGCTTACTTCACACTTTTTCTTAATGAGGCTTCTTCTTCTTTTTCACACCATTTTCAATTTTTAGAAGTATAGGGCTTTTGTTTTTCTTTTCTCTTTTGTAGATTTTCTTTTCTTTTTAATGCCTCTTGTAATTTTGTTTTTCAATTCACAACACCACTCAAAATAAAACCCTAAAACCGAAATGAACAATGCCAAAACAAGTTTAAATGTCTCTTCTTGCTTAAGGGAAAAATATTTACAACCTTCTTCCAAAAGGAGTGGAAGGACTTTGGTCAATTCTTTTTGACAAAATTTTCTTTAATGCAACAAAATGAAAACCGAGTATGAAATGTATTCCTAATGTGCATTCACAAACAAAATTAACCTAGAAAGGAACTAAGAATGGAAACTAACAATCCTAACAATGAGATGACTTTTGGAGGGTCTTAAAATGAGACCTCCTAACAAGACAAGAGTGGAACCTTGGGAGCTTAGTCAAGATGCTTGAACTAACTCCTAATCACACGGTTATGCACTTGCTAAAAAGGAGAAAAAAATACAAAACCTAGAACACTAGACAAGGTTCCACATGGCACACAACAACTAACTCCTATTTGGCTCTAACTACTAACTAACAATTGAACAACTTCTAACAACTAAACAACAAACTATAACTGAAATACCTAAGTGCCAAATCTGAATTTTAATAACACAAAGCAATAACTCAAACAACAATATGCAAGAAATTAAAGAAATGGAAACAACTAACACAAAAGCTCAAAAGAACATCAAACTTTTTATGACTTTTCTACTTTAACATGGCAACAGTAAGGCAAGTAGATGATATGAACAACAAATTCCAGCCAGCAAAACAAAGTTAAAACCAAAACTAAAAGAGGAAGAAGAGTAGGAAAAGAACCTCCCAAGATCAAGTGATACCAAATGATGTAGGAACTTCTTCTAGTCTCTTGAAGAAGGGTGGATCTAGGGAACTCTTCCTCTTCTTGCCTCTTCAAACCTTGAGCTATCTCCTTGATGATGAGAAAACTGAAAGGGAGCTAAAGGGAAAAGACTCACTATTTGAAAATTGAAAAAGGAAAAGAGAAAGAAGAAAGTGGAAATAGATGGAAGGAAGGAGAAGGATGGAGGATAAAATTGGAGAAAGGAAGGGGAAACCACTCCAAGAGGAGATAATTCTTTTGGAACTCACCACCAAGAGGGAGGAAATCCCCTTGGATGAGAGCTTACTAGAGCTCACTCTAACCTAGAGAGAAGGGAGAGTTTCTCTCACTAAAATCTCACTCAAAAGTGTGTAATTCTCAAATGGCATTCAAGTGTGTCAAATTACAAAAGGAGAGCACCTTATATAGTGCCTCAAAGATTTCAGCCAAGTGGTTCCCTTATGGGCCTCTTTATGATGCCTAGGCCCAATAATGCAAATGGAAAGGAGTATGGCCTATACATGGCCCAAAGTGAATGTACATGGCCCAAAAGTGGCCCAAATGACCTTGCAAGGCCCAAATGAAACCTATAAGCCTAGAGAATCTAACTAAGGAGCATGTTACAAGTAGATTATGATTAGATCCTCAAGAAGTCTTCATTATGCTTGGGCCCACTCAAGGAGAGGAATCAAGATAAGGCCCGATGGATGCTCTCCTTGGCCCTTTTGGTCTTGGCCCTTGTGAGAGGACCTTTGTATGCTTCAAGTCCTTTTCCTAAGATGGTGTGAGGGTCCTCCCTTAGTGTGTCCTTATTAACAACCATCATTTCCAACCATTTCATTTAATCATAATAACCTCATTAACCCCTCAACCTCATATATAAAATCACCCCAATAACAATAACTCATAATTTTCTCATGAATTTCTCAAAGCCCTAAAATCCTAATTTCTAGTGTTGTCAGAAGAACTCACTATTCTCAATTCCAACTACATTTATGCCTCATTTCAAAGTTCCTTAGGCAAGCAACAATGTATCCCATTCATTATCAACAACAATAATGAATCCCCAAGGATTATCCAACTTAGGGTTTGGTTCTACACACCTTTATTCATCAAAATAACTTTTAATCTCCTATCACAATACTTAAATAAACTCAAAATCATCAACAAAATCCATGGGTGATCAAAATCTTACCTCTTTCTCCTAGCCCAAAGAGGAACACGAAATTGAGGAGATGGGAAGGGGAGGTAATCAAATATTTGCTCCAAGGCCTAAAATCTAAAAATACATGGCCCAAATGTGGTCTAAAGCAAAACTATGGCCATACAAAGCCCAAAACAACATATAAAGCCCAAAATTGGCCTAAATAAAGTCCTAAAATTATTTTTATTACAATTTATTAAATCCAAGAAATGAAAAATATATGGAGACTGGATCTCATTATGCTCTCCATCTTCAAGAGGATCTGTCCTCAAATCCAAGACATGAGTTCCTACAATTAAAAGGAGAAACAATTAGCCCACATTATGATAAATGAAAATAAAAAATGATATATTTGTGTAATAGAAAGAAATCAATCAGGATACTAACTTTATGACCCTTGAAAGAACGAAAACATAAATATCATAAAAAAAAATATGAGATGGTCCCATAAAAATACACAAACAAAGCTATGAGGCATCCCAACAACCCTATGGATGATCCTATGTGTGGTATGCATAAAGGATATGGTAGATGACATGGACATAAAAACATGGGGTGTAACATAAAACATGGACATATCATAAATAATCATTAGATGTAATGCCCTAAGAGGATCAGAGTATGTTATGGAGTGTAAACTAGGGGCTATTATGGTCATGGTATGAAAAGATGCAATTAGCTCCTTATATGAATCCTCATGCAAGTAGATGTTATTAACATGATGAAAATTATTAAATGGTCCTAAAAGAGTTCTAATGGAGATGATATTAGATGAAGAAAAAGGTAAACCTATATACATACTAGAGATAAGCAAAACAACATAAGAAATGACTTTTGGGAAAGTCAACTCAAATAAGTATAAACACATCCCTACACTATAAGAACCTATAACAACTACATACATCCTACAATTAACCCTAAGAAAATTATGTATAATCGATGTCTTATCTATCCTATAGTTGAAAGGAAAAGTTAGAGAAGCTTCCTGATAAGCCCATATTGTATTAATGAAAGTGTAACATCCCAAAATTTTATAAAAATGATTAAATATTAGAAATAAATATTAAATAATTATAAATGAGTTGATGAGTGTCCCAAAAATAATGGAATAATTAAATTGGGATTTTTTATGGATATTTATAATTTATTGAGATTTTAGGAGCTAAAATTATACCGGTTAAAATATGGGTGTCGGACCAAGTATCTCCAAATGAGATGTCGTTGGTCAAGGCTGTTAAGAATATTATTGGAAATCCAAATATACCTTTAGAATAATTTTTGGATAAAGTATTGAGCCTGAACTGAGATCCTGTATGTTATAAAAGGATAGAGTTTAATGAAGGGAAATGAAAATAAACACAAAACCCACATTCTTTCTTTATATCTCACGTTGCCTTCTTCCTCTAAAAACAAAACCATTCTCTTCTTATTCTATCTTCCTTATTCATCTTCTTCCTCTTCCTTTCAAAACCTAAGAAAGAAAAATAGTGTGCATTCTTCTCCTCCCATTTTTATTGTATATCAAGCTTGGAGGAGATGATAATGGTGCCTTGGAGCTCTCCTTCTCCCACTCTATTTTTGTGCTCTCTCTCCCTCTCTTGGCAACCACTTTATTTTCTTGGGTGAAGGTATGTCCCTCACCATTTATGATGAGTTTATGCCTTTGGTTATGATTTTATTTGTTGGGAGAGTGTAGGTATGCATGGGTTATGGATTAGGAACCATTTTTAGGCAAAACCCAAATGTGGAGTGTGATAAATATGTGTTTTTGTGTTGATGTTGAGGGGGACACAAAAATATGATGTTTGGTGGTGGAAGATGATTATTATTAATGGTGAATGTTAGATTTTAGTGAAAATCCTAACTCTAGGAATTAGGGGAATAAATAGAGATGTTGTGAGAAATGATTTTAAGTGTAAACCCATGATATTTTACATAAGAATGTTGTTTATGATGATGGTAGATGGTTATTAATAATGGTTGTTATATGATTCTAGAGGAAAACCCTAAGCATGGAAATTGAGGCTTTTGACTTAATTGATAACTAAAGATGATTTAGGCCCTTGGAATGAGTTTTAAATGAGTAATATTGATGGTTGGTGTTGAGGAATTGTGAGATCAAGGAAATAGAGTAATGGCTCTAAGATTGGTAAGTCTGTTAAGGATTATGATATTGTTGTGAGGGGCTTGAATAATGATGAATCATAGTGAAAATGATAGAATCAATAAGATATATATATTGGTTGATAAATTGATAGTCCATGATTTGTGCCATTGAATTAGTTGATTGATAATGGATTTGAATGAAATAATGGCAAATAGATGGTTTGAGTAATGATAAATGCATTAAGAATGATGAAAGAGATATTGTTGTTGGGTAGGATTGGCCTTTTAAGAGTTAGAGAATCATGGTTTTGGGAAAGGAATTCCCGAAGCCTAACAAAAGTATATGAATAAGTGTTTTAACAAGTCTAGGACTTGATATTGAACATTAAGAATTATTGTTAATTACTTAGAAAAGTGATAAATGCCTTGTATACATATGTATGTATGTTGGTGTAGATATTGTTTCGGGTAAAGGCGACGAAACGATCGGAGCATTAGGAATGCGGCTCTTCCCTCGAGGTAGGAGTGGAGTTTACATTCAAATTGCATGAGTAGAACACTAGTGATTATTGTATGTGAATAATACTCATGCCTGCCTTGCCATGTAGATGTTGTGATAATATGAATGGCAATTTAAGGATCATTGAGAATGCTGTATATGAATGTGTAATGATTGTTAAGAAAATATATATATGTGATGATGATAAGTTAAGTTTGGTAGGATTGATGAATTGGAATGGAAATTATTGAGTATGAATGGTTGAGGCAAGTTTTAAATACCTAATAAGAGGTGTATGATGTATTGAATTTGTCCAATTTGGATTGGTATAAGTTTTGGTGTGTAAGGTTGTTAAATTCTCAAGTTTTTGCACTTGAACTGGTATTCTCGCTCAAGCGAGATGGATTGTCACTCAAGCGAGAATCCCTTGTATCAGTACTATGGCCTCTGGCCCATTTTCGCTCAGGCGTGTAGAAATCTCGCTCAAGCGAGATGTACTTGGAATGGGTGAATGGGATACTAGACAAATCTCGCTCAAGCGGGTACGACTACGCTTGAGCGAGTGAGTAAGGAAATAACCCTAAATGAATCTCGCTCAAGCGAGTAGTGAGACTGGTGGATCCTTGCTCAAGCGAGACGTGTGTGGGATGAGTAGAAGAGATACTGGACGAGTCTCGCTCAAGCGGGTGTGGCCGCACTTGAGCTAGTGACAGAGGAAAAGATTCTGGGGGAGATTCGCTTAAGCGAATAACGTGGCAAGTTGGGCCTCGCTCAAGCGAGACAGCCTTGATGAGGTACCGGACGTTTTTCACTCAAGCGACTGGCTGGTGCTAATATGCGTCGCTCAAGCGAGCGTGAAAGAAGGTAGATACAGGCGATTTTCTTCCTAGCGGAATGAGAATGATAATGAAGGAGACCTTCGCCCAAGCGTGCATGCGAGATGGGAGCTTCTGTGAGAATCTCGCTCAAGCGAGTGGACGCCTCGCTTGAGCGAGCAAGCATGGAAATAGACACTGGCGTGATTATGCCCGAGCGAGATGAGGCACTCAAGCGGGAAGGAATTGTCTCGCTCGAGCAAGTAGGTGTCTCGCTTGAGCGAGTGACCCTGATGGAAATGTTATTTCTTTTCTTCAGTTTGCTAGTGATGGGCCCCATTCCAATTATGGAAAATTAATGAAATTTATATAATTGGGGATATATAATGGTTATGTAATATTGAGAGGATGCAGTGATGGGATCTTATTTCATTTTCTTTTTGATTTTAATGGTATTGAACCCCATTCTTTTTGGGATAATTAAGAAGATGATATAGGTATCGTATGATAATAAATGATGTTGTGACCGTTCCTTGAATAAAAAGAAGAATGTTATTATTGATGAAATTGTGAATTTCCACTGTATTGTATACAAGTATGATCTTGTATGTATGGTCTAAGATTGTGATGATGGATTGTTGTATTTCCATACTAGATATGAGACAACGGTGATGAACAATAAGATGAAAACCACTAAATGAATGTGTGACAATGTTGATGAATATTATGAGATGTTGTAACACCACTGTGGTTAATCGCAAGTATCGACTTGTATATATGATATGACGTACATGTGAAATATATTGAGATGAAAAAATACGTTTATTTATGGAACAAATGATATGCCTTGAATGTTACGATGATTGTCATTATTTTTACTTCCATGCATGGAGTGTTATGCAATGAGATTGTAGCCATTGAGATGCTAAGTATGTGAACAAAATGCCTTGAGGGGCTTGTACATAATTGGATGTTATTGATTGAAAATGTCAAATTAAAATATATCCCTATATGAGAGGGTGAGATATCCTTGTCAGGTTGTTTGGCATATGCATTATTGCATTTTACATTCTATGAAGGGAGTACCCCTTACGAGGCGGGAAACCAACTTGATGATGATGTGATATTGAGCTGGTGGTTATGATCACCTGGTTATTGGAATAAAAAAGGGCTTGCGAGTTCCTATGATGCCCGTGGTTGTGATCACGAGACGGGAGTACCCCTTGCGAGGCTGGAAACCCATGTGAATGAATGATATGGTGGTTGCGATCACCTGATGAAATGAAATGGATCTATTGCATATGCATTAAACAGTTGACATATGCATTAGCCATAGGTGCATGGCATTTGAGATGGGATGACCACGAGAGATGAAAAACCTCTTGCGAAGAGGAATTGAGTAAAGAATTAATAAATTGATGATGAAGATTCGTGAATGCCCTTGATGATAAGTGTCAATGTGATTGTGTATGTGCTTATGCTTGATTATGTTATAAATTACGATTCATGAGGCTTGTATGCCTATTATAACAATGTGATGATGATTGAATGATGAATTAATAGTTTTATAGCAAAGCACACATGATGAATAAATGCATGTACACTTAATCAAAATATATGTATATTCGTCATTTTGAATGTATAACTCACTCTCCCATGTGGTCTCCTTTTTAGCCTTGTGATATAGGTTGCCATGGGATGAGTTTGGATTTTAAATTGAAGTTCTGGGAAGGTAAATAATGGTAGTGGAAATGCCTTGGCCGGCATCATTTGTGAAATGTAATGTAATGGATAAATTATATATGATGATATTGATGATCTAATGATTTTGGTCATGTATAAGATAATCGTGGGTGTATAACACCCCTGATTTTCTGTACTCGAATCCCGATGTAATCCCGAATAAATTTTTCACGTTTGAAAGTATTTCCGAGACACCACCATGATCACATCAAGACCCAAATCACAGAAAACCAAAGATTGAGATTTAAAAACCTATAACTGGATCGATAAGTAGTCTGCCCATTTGGTATACAAAAATAACAGAGTTTACAGTGGAAGAAAAATGTGTATACCGGGCACACGCCTAGTCCCATATATGAAGATATGAGAAAAGGCTCGGCAAAGCATGCAATGGCATATCATAAGCCTAATAGACAACCATCATCATTTCACATAATCACATAAATCATGCAATGCCTAAGATATAAGTATATACTCATCTATATGGTCATGCGTCATACATCATCAATGTTCATATTCATAATAGACCATAACCAGTCCAACCTCAATTCATATATCTCCACTATTAGTACATCATCCAAATGTATATTTATATTCACAATTCGTCCATCAATATCAATGATTACAACATCATACTATTCATCATAAACATAACACATTAAATTACAATGCTGTCTGCCAAGGCATTCCTCTACAACTATTTACCTTCCCAAAAGCTTTACTTTAAAAACGTCCTCTTCCCATGGCATTCCTGCATCAATACTAAAAAGTAGACCACATGGGAGAGTGAGTTATACATTTCAAATGACGATATGAATACAATTGAAATTATGTGCATATGCATATCAACATCATGTATGCTTTGCTAAACACATCAACAATCATCATAGATTATTAATTCAACAATATATATATTCATTTCATACTTATTCATCAAATCATAGCAAAGCAAGCATATACACATTTGTCACACCGCCACAATGGGCCAACACATCAATATAGACCATTCTGGTCTTTCATCAAAGCCACCATGGGCTAACATCATCATTACAATCATAAACAAATACGCCCTTCATTACATTGGGCCATAACATACATATCATCATATTTAACATCATTTCGTATATTCATATCATTTATAACTTTTATGTGGTCATTCATTATATTAACTTCTCATCTCATCAACATCAATACCATCATCTCAATCATCATCAATCATCATCATATTCTGGTATATCTCCATGCTATATGCAAATGCTCTTATGGCTAATGCATATGCACAATGGAATAATCAACAACAAATGCGGATCCGACTGTGGGAATAAACACCAAATTGTGGGTTCAAGCATGATCACATACCATGCCCCTACTGCAGTAGTAAAATGTGTACACATATATCATAATGCATGCATATTCACCATATTTTTATTGGTACCAAACCGCATCGCCCATCATGCAACACCTGGTCATTTTCACCATGACCGCGGTATACAACATATTCAACATATGGTGTTGCGGGCGGGCCAGATATCAAATCATGGCGGCTGTGATCCCAAGGACCACCGAGGTCACCTGCTCATAAAGAGCCACCCCCCACAAGGGTCGGCCACATGTAGCTCCCCGTAGCAATACATGGGCGGCTTCGTGACTTACACATCGAGTCACAGGGGATACAACAAATTGCTCGTGCACTGAGCCGCCCTCCCACTTGGCCAACCGGGGGAATCCCCTAATATTCCAACACCGGCAGCTATGATATGCCATGGATGCAATGCAATGCAAATTAAATGCATTCTCACTCTATGCATCGTAAATGCCACTCATCAAACATCAACATCATCATCATAATCACCAACACCACCATACACCTTAGTGGATTTCAACATTGTTTGTTTCTTAGTCATAGCTTTCAAGTTTTATTGTGGCATTTTCATCTCAACATATTTTCACATATATTTCACCCCATACACGCAAGTAGATACTTGCAATCAATCACAATGGCATTTCAATATTATATAATATTCATCAATAATACCTCACTTTCATTTAGTGGGTTTTCATCTCATTATTCATTACCATTGTCAAGTATACTCATATGTATATATAATTATGTGGCATTCATAACATTTTCAATTTTATATTTCATACCACACATACAAGACCATGCTTGTATCGCACACAATGGTACACAATAATTCATCAACATAATTATACACCTCTTTGTGCAAGAGAGTGTTCAACATCTTCATCTAACATTATTCAATGTCACATTCTCACCACTTCATCACTTTATGTCATATACCATATCATCTAATTATCCTTTCATTATTCTATTTTTAAGTGGTAATGGGTTATAATTAATTAGTCCCAATGTACCAACCAACCTCAATCACCACCATATTTTATCATTAACACATTACCTCTCATACATCCCCTGATTTGTCTCAACTTTACCTTGTCATGCCAAAAAGAAGGGTCAAATATGAGCCTGCCACCAGCAATATCGAGTAAAACCCATTCTGGTGGAAACTCGCTCAAGCGAGATTCACATCCGCTTGAGCGAGACAGGCCCAGTTCGCTTGGGTGACTCCCTTTCGCGTAAGCGAAATACATCCAATAACCAATTCCTTTTTTGAGCGAAGCACCAGCTCGCTTAAGCGAAATCCGACCAGAGGTCGTTCTTACTAACACTTGGTTTTTACTCGGTAAACCTGTTCTAGAACCGATCCCTCTCGTTCGGTCCTTCACTCAGCAAATTACTTTAAAACCGACCTATCACACTCGGTTGTCCACTCGGTAAAATCAATCAAAACCGACTTCCAACACTCGGGTTTTCACTCGGTAGAATCTCCCTGAAACCGGATCAAGGCACTCAGGTTTTCCACTCAGCAAATTAATCCTGACCTATCCATCATTCATTCGGCCAATTAATTCCAAATCCGAGTCATCTCTCAATCAATCTTTCACTCGGTAAACTTCATACAAAGCCGACCCATCTTTCGCCCGGTTTTCACTCGGCATAATTATCTCAGAAACGACTTATCTCTTACTCAGTTTCAATTGGTGAAATTATCAATAAACAACTCCTTTTTCTTTCTCTCGGGCTAGGTTTTCTAGCACTCAGCCTTCACTCGGGCGAAGCTATTCCAAAATACATCTGGACAGACTCACAGTATATCCCCCCAGGTGCCAATCCCCACTCGGAATTACACACTCGGATTCCACCATTAAGTTCCATTCGGAATTACTCTGATCTCTCGTCACTCGAAGGAATTCACTAAGCTGTCACACTCGGACCTATTTAAATCTTGCCCACTAGGAATATATAACTTTATTCACTCAAAAGAGGACTCCTAGAATACCTCAATCGGAACCATCACAATCACTCTCCCCTCGGGAGAGGTTCATTCGGGATTTCCCACTCGGGAATAATTAGACCTATAATTACTCGGGGAATTCTCTCACTAAGATCCCTCTCGGCTTAGGTTTATTAAAATGGATCTCTCACAGAACACATTTCTCTCGAAGTCCTCTTAAGCCTTCACCACTCGGAAAAGGCCCAATGGCTATAGCCTCACTCAGAATTGCACATTAGAAGGGACTCCACTCGGCACAGGTTACACTGTACTCGAAAATTCCCCATTCGGGACTCCACTGCCTAGATCATCACATTCACGAGCCTTCTACTCAGATTATGCCCACTTCCTCACTCGGAAGGTCATGACTCGGACATGAGTCACTCGAAATTCACCCAGAAATTCCACCACCTCTTAATTCATTTCCAAAACTCCTACTTAGACAAAGTTTGTTCAGAAACTTACCCAATCACCATTTACTTGTCTCGCCTGGGCGAATGCCATCCCTTAAGACTCTTCGCTCGGGTGGATTTCGTCCAGTAGCTAAATCCCTGATCTACTAACATTCTCGCTTGAGCGAACTGGCCATTCGCTTGAGCGAAATCAGACCAGTGGCTAATTCCTTCGCCCTCGCTCGGGCGAAGCCCCATTCGCCTGGGCGAATTTACTCCAGAAGCTAATTTACTGAAGCAGGGGACTCTCGCTTGGGTGGAATCCCATCTCGCTTCAGCGAGATTACCAGGACATATGCAGTAATGAAGATTCTCATAATCTAACACTCGGAATCTCATTCCAAGCCAACTGAATCACCTCCCATACACCATACACATCACATGAGGTATATATATAACTCTCTCTACCCATCCTTACTTAGAAAATCCTCATTCCACCTCATCAATCATTGTTACTTATTTAATTTTACAAAGGAAAAAGGGTTTAACTATAACCCACACCATTCCTTCATTCACCTTTCCACATAACCACTTCAAAACAATTCTTTACAATCGTGTGGTTCATTCATTCATAATTTATCACCCTCAATTCAATTACATCCCACCAAGGGACCATCAACCGCTTATCATCAATATGTTATAAATACATACATTTTTATAACATTCAACATAAGCCAAGCCATCATTCATCACTTCATCAAATTAAACATATAACACATTCATGGCAAGGCATTGCATGAGTTCAACATATACATAATTAACAATGAATTCACTCATGCGATTTGAAATGCAAACTCCTCTCCTACCTCGAGAGAAGAACCGCCACGCGATTACATCGATCATTCCGCATCATCGTCCGGAATGCAATCCTATCAACAACACACATATACATGAAATTAATAAGCCATCACAAGGCATCCAATTTCAACTTAAGTCACCATGGATTTTCTTAAGCCATCACTAATCAATAAACCCTTATGGCATTTATCATGGCCTAACACTTCATCAAGTCAAGTATCCATTATCAATGGTCATCCACCATTATTGTTATCACCAATAACATCATTCAACATTGCCTATCACTTTCCTATTCTCAAGATTTATTCCTCAAGTCATCAAATCTACTCACATGCAAATATCATCAACCTCATTAATCAATCTTAATGATTCTAAAAATCCATTCCTCTCATATACTCCATTCATAGACATCCATAATCATCAAAATCATCAAGTGGGTCAAAAATCCCTAAATTATTAATACTTAGGGTTCCCTTTCCAAACATTCAAGCCTAAAGTTTCCATTTCCACCCACATGCAAGGTTTCTAACATCAACAACTTCACTCAACAACCCAAAACCATAAATAAAACAAGGTGGAGGTAAGAAATCTTTACCTTAAGCTTAAGCTCCACCAAAACAAAAATGAGAGTGAAGAAGAGAAAGGAGATGATCCCACAAGCTCCCAAGCTCCATAAATGCTTCACAAATCCAAGCTTAGCTTTCGTTTTTGGGCAAAAGAAAGAAGAAGAATGAAGGTGGGCGGTTTTTACCATGGAAGGAGGAAGAAAGGAAGTAAAAGTGAAGAAAAGGTGAGGAGGAGGTGTCACCAAAAAATGAGAGAAAGGAGAAGGAATTTGAGTAAAAATTGGACATTGTCCAATGGTTAAAACCTTGCTTTGTGTGCCATTTGTCCATTGGGTCATAAAACCCCATTAACCATTGTATAATAGCATGAAAAGTAGAAATGGGAAAAAGAGAAGAAGTGGACGACTGAAATGAAGAGAAGAAAGGAAATTTTCATTTTCCTTTTAATCCCATTTGGTTCGTATTTTCCCCGGTTATTATCATTCGTCGAGTCCAATTAATTATTTCCTTGTCACCAAAAATCATTTTAATTATACCATCTTAACCACAATAATTTTCCAAACATTCTAGACCTATCAAACATCTAATTAAATCAAGTGGGTCCCACATCACCAGTTAATTCATCCGGTTCCGGTAAATCTAAATTTACCGATAATTCACCTCTAATGTCTAACAACATCTCCCATAATTATTTGGCCATAAACAATCAATTATCATCATCCAATAAATTTATTTTATTTAAAAATCTAGGATGTTACAGGGTGCATAAATGGTGAACCTATATATTAATACAAAGGTGACAATTTACTGAGTACTTGAGGAATTGAGCTAGAATAGTATACATTGATGATAGTGATGTTGGATTAAAGCCACTAGGCAAATAAATGTATCAATTATGAAATATGGATAGTAGTGATAGTTATTGCATGACCCCGGATGTATATGTATATATAATTATACTTTAGGCAATGCATGTGTATATTGTAAGTGAAGGATTGGTACTAACTTAATAGATTTATGATAAGTATTCACATGCTTTGCCGAGCCTTTTCTCATATCGTCATATATGGGACTAGGCGTATGCCTGGTATACACATTTTTTTTCCGCTATAAACTCTACTATTTTTGTATACCATTATGGGAAATTTTAGATGTCGATCTAGTTATATTTTAGTAAATCTCACTCTTCGATTTTTCTGTGGTTCGGGTCTTGATGTAGTCGAGATGGTGTTTAGAAATTATTTCAAATGCGAAAAATTTACTCGCATTTTTATTAATTATTATCTTGATTACATTAGGATCCGAGTCCAAAAAACCGGGGTGTTACAAGGGTGGTATCAGAGCGTGGTTTTGCTCTGAATTAGATTTTTTAATTATCATCAGAGTAAGGTTACTCTGCATTGAAATTGATATCATGGATGATTGGAGCATGATTGCTCAATTGAGAGGCATTTTGGTGATTGCTAGGATATAGTTGTTCTGTATAGATTTAAGAGTGACAATTATCTTGAGGATGATATTATGTTAAGCATTGATTTCCCTATATGGATTGGTGAAGGGCTAATTGTCTAGGAATTGTAAATTGATTATAAGGGCAATGCTTCCTTAATGGCCATTCTTTGTGAATTATTAGTATAGGATTGTGATGACAACTCACTGTGGGCTCTGTGAAATTATGACTCATAAGCTATGATTGATGTTTTTGGGAGTATGCCCAATATCATTAAGGTTGTGTGATACACCTAAGGAACGTAGTTGCTCATTATTAAGTATGGTTGAATCATGGAATTGAATACATGTGGATAAATTACACGATGTGATTAATATGTTTGATTGTGTAAGTCCGGCCAAGTTCCTTACCCTATTTCCTTCCATTGACGAATATATTATGATTATGATTGATGTTTATACATCAGGTATAAAATTGATTTGATGATGGATCCATGTTGGATGTTAATCATGCAAATAAAATATTGAGTTGATGAATATGAGATATGAAATATGAATTGATATGGTGATAGACTGTGAAGTGTTGAGACCTTGATATGTATGTATATTGAAATCGAATTATTACTTAGGTCTCATGTATGAGTAGTGCTCATGGCTTATAGCCCAAGGCAAATTTATTGACTGTAAGAGTTACGTGTTCTAGAATCGATTAAATAAGTGAAGATGAAGGAACCCGAGGATGTCCATGTTCATGGAATAAAATTATTAACTATGTTATTATTGAGAGATAAATTGAGATGCTTGGTTGTGCTAAATTTTAAATGATGGATTTTATATCCTTTGGCACAAGAACCTTATATAGTATATGATACATGTAATTTGTAGTATCTCTCTAGATTGGGAACTTGAATATGTGATAAAATGATAAGGTAGTGAAATATGAAATTGTATATGCACCCATTGGGGTTGAACTCGGTTTTGTAAGAGAAGACCAAGTGAATGATTGATGTAATTTTAACCCACTAGGTGTGGTGACCCCAGTTGACTTGATACGATCTTGTATGATCGAACCTTGTAGAATTAGAACCTATGGTGGTTTAGGCTCTATATTCACTAGTGGAAAAAATGGATATAATCACGGTTAAAAATGGACTATAATCACGGTTAATGAACCGTGGTTGTTGCAGCCGTGGTAGTAGATGAGGGCCTTTAACCACGGTTAACAACCGTGGTTATAAATTACATCTAACCACGGTTACGAATAACCATGAATATAACAGATTATGTATATTCACGGTTGTCGAGAACAACCGTGAATGTAATAGACAATGTATATTCACGGCTATAGTAGAAACCGTGGATAAAGAACATCTATAATCACGGTTGTGTAGCATAACCATGAATATAAGTAGTCAAAAAAATTTAGTTACAGACAATTTATATTCACGGTTATAGTAGAAATCGTGGATAAAGAACATCTATAATCACGGTTGTGTAGCATAATCGTGAATATAAGTAGTAAAAAAAATTCAGTTACAGGATATGTATAATCACAGTTATGGTAGTAACCGTGGATAAATAGGGTCTATAATCACGGTTGTTACCATAACCGTGAATAAATACTGAGGTTTTTTTTTAATATGGTTTCTATTTTATTGTTTCCCAAACCTGCAATCAGACAACCAGCACAATATACAGTATATCTCAGCATATCCAACAACAATATATAAAAAGAATGGTATGTATATAACATTATTTTGATATGAATTCATAACAACCTAAAAAATAAAACTATATACAATTCAGATGAATGTAACCTAATAAAATGTAAACCCTAAATCCTACACTAGATATATATATAAGAGAATAAAGATCCTATATCTAGTGAAGTCCTTTCCTCACTTCAATGAAGTATGCGGCCCATTGCTTTCTAACATTATCTAGAAGTGTCTTGGAGAAGTATGACCGATCCTAGAAGTACTACAAATAATGCACAAAATTATTGTAACAAAAGCTATATTTATTACATGAAATTGATGAAATTGGTAGAAAAGTAGTCCAAATGATGAGACTTACATCTGTCCATCCATCTACTAAATGTTCTTGGACGATGGTCAGCATGGTATGCATGACGTAATAGCCACACTCGAAGGTACCCTCCTGCCTGTAAGACTACAATGGACATAAAATATAGAATAAGTGAATTTGCAACTTAAAAAATATATATTGAAGATTTGAATGAATACGATTGACTTACTTTTGGGTGCACCCATGCAACTTTTCTTCCGCTGGACTTAATTCCAATCAGTCGATTGTATCCAAACGCCGCCCTATGTCAAATAAAACACAAGATAAGTTAGAATCGTATAGGTCCAAAAATGATGTAATCGAATTTGTACTTATTTTTTAGGGATTAACTTACCCGTCTACTATACTTTTCAGGTGTTGTGGAACTATCCCATGCATAGTATCAAAGTACAGAGCAAGATAAGCTCGGGGACAGATCACCACAAGCGTCCATTGAGCGCTGCAGTTACCAGTGATAAGTGAGACTTCAAAATGCAAAAATTAATGACAATAATTATGGAATAGAATATTACCCTTTATGATAGGGGCCCATGTATACAACCTTCCTAGACTCAAACATCCAATTCTGGATGTATGCCTGGGTGTCCCCCGTAGAGTTTCCTTGCCTCTGTATGAAAGAGGGCTCTAAGAAACCATAAGTTCCATCGAAACCCAAGTCTACACAGATTTTTGTCAGAAACCTAAACAAGTTGCATCATGGTTAGTGACAAATAACTTGTATAATGAAAAAATTAGACATAAAATGATATACTTACAACTCCCACAGCTGAATGATAGAGATGTTCAGCTGCGTCGTGCCCATCATAATCTCACATAAGTCACTCTGTGTAATGTAAACCGGTAGTGAACTTGGACGGCCGAACACCAGTGGCCGCCATGGGACCTCAACAGCGTCGTCTCCTTGCTCAGCCCCGATCTGCCATAGCATCCGGATCAGATCGTCGACGGGGTCTGGCTTCTTCAATGTCGGTTCTTGTTGAACAATTGACAACCATCACAGTTTGTACCATAATTGACAATATAACAAAATTAGTTAGTGTTTCAGGTTTTTTACCTGTAGAGGAGCAACCGACAAAAGTCTATTGGGCCACATCAGAAAGTGGCCCACCGCCTGACCGACGGTCTTCACCTCTAGAGTTGGCACTGGCACAGCAGCATTCTCCTTGAGGACGAGCACAACAGAGACCCTGGACATACTATCAGGTAATGACTGATGGTGAACCACAGGGCCTAAGTTGTAGACCATGGCAGTGGCAACTGGCTCCTCTAACCCATCAATGAACAGGTCACATTGACGGGTATCTACAGGCTCGACCCCATCATCGTCAAGGTCAGCTGCAGCGCATGACCCCTTAGTGCTAACCCTTCGTACCTACATATTTACCCATCAAGCAGAAGTTATTCAACAATGAAAAAAAGTGATTACAAACAATAATACCGAGGAAATTGAATAAGGAATCTAACCTGTGGGTCACTAGCTGGTGCAGTAGTCTCCTGGTGGTGGCTGAGTGAGGTCTTCATCTCCTCCCTAAATCAGGCCATCTCTTGGTGGAGCCTAGATATCTCCTCCTGATACTCAGCCTTCATAACAGCCACCTTCTGCTCCACCAACTTCTCAAAGGAGGGGGCAGGGTCGGGAGCACTGTAATAGCTCTAAAGGCCTGTAAAATGTGAATGATTAGCCCATAATTGTTTAATAGATAATAAAATGAAAGGATACAGTTATTTACAACTTACCTACACCTCGACCAACAGCACACACTCTTCCTGGGTGCTCTGGCCTGTCGATGGCGGTAGTCAAAATATCCTGCCTACCATGGGCTACGAAAGACCCTTGGGTTGATTGCTCAACCAAGAAATCCTGAAACCAAACAAGTTAGTATTCATTTCCTTCACGTAAACCAAAAAATAGACACTAATACAAGGGGAATACTTACTATCCGTGAGGCGACCTCTTGAGCTTGTGAGGAAGTGTATTCCCCACTCTTCTTGATCCTGGCCCGCTTCCATTTATCGTGGCGTGTAGGTGGGGAAAGGGGATCCACAATACCAGTGTCAGGCTGACTAGTCTGACACTAACTCAGGCTCTCCTGGGCCAGCCGCTCCTCCAACCTATGGTAACCCCCACGTGACAGTGTGTGGGGGCAGTCATAACCAGACAGAACTTTCACACTTGGTAATGATTCACACAGACTTTGTTTTTCTTTTTTGGACAACGTATGACATGCTAGGGGAAAATATGTTCTTTTGTCCTTTGATTGTAGATGCAAATCCTGACGTATACCCATCAACTCCAAGTCTATACGCAAATTTATGCCATCCTTAGTCTTCCCAGGTATGTTTAAGAGTGTACCAACCAAACTGTCACACACATTTTTCTCCACATACATTACATCAATGCAGTGTCTTACATCAAGCTCCCTCCAATATGGCATGTCAAAAAACACAGACTTTTTCTTCCCGTTGTTTTGTGTTGGGTGTTGTTTTTCACACTTACCAAACTGCACGTTGACGTCTTTCACCTTTTCATATGCCTGGTGACCAGATAGTGGTTGAGGAGCCATTTCAAAATCTTGGGCACCGTTAAACGACTTCTTCAACCTCCAAAACAGATGATTCACTTTAAGAAACCTTCGATGTCGAAGATAAACATTTTTCCTACCATGATGCAGCCGCACAGAACTAGTCCCCTCCTCAAATACTGGACAAGCTTTATGCCCCTTCACGTTGTACCCGAATAAGTTACCATACGCTGAAAAGTCATTGATCGTGTAAAATAGCATGACACGTAATTTGAATGACTGCCCGGTAAACCCATGAAACACATCAACCCCGTCTTCCCACAACCTTTTGAGGTCTTCAACTAATGGAGTTAAATATACATCAATGTCATTCCCCAGTTGTCGTGGACCAGAAATCATCATCGATAACATGACATATTTCTGCTTCATGCACAACCATGGCGGCAAGTTGTAAACAAACAATAAAATAGGCCACGAACTATGGTTTGTGCTCAGGTTCCCAAACGAGTTCATGTCGTCTATGGCTAGTGCAAGCCTAACATTTCTTGGTTCATGGGCAAAATCCAGAAAAATCGTATTCATTTTCTTCCATTGCGATCCATCGGCCGGATGCCTAAGTAGTCCGTCAACAACCCTTTCATCAGCATGCCATCTCATAAGTTTTATATCATCTGCATTGGCAAACAGACGCTTTAGTCTTGGAACTATAGGCATATACCACAACACCTTTGCAGGAGACCCTTTAGTGCAGACCTCATCAGAATCCGCCTCTTTCTTCTTATACCGTGACACCCCACACCTAGGACATTGATGCACCATTTCTAACTCACCCCTGAATAATACACAATCATTTGGGCATGCATGTATTTTCTCATACTCTAAACCCATAGGACACAACACCTTTTTGGCCTCATAGTTACGATTCGGCAAGGTGTTTCCAGCTGGGAGCATTTCTTTCAACAACTTCAGTAAGTCAGTGAAACTTTTATCCGTCCACCCGTTTATGGCCTTCAAATTAAACAATCGCAAAACTGCTGATAACCTCAAGAAATTTATGCAGTTTGGATACAACAGCTGCTTAGAATCCTCACACAAAGTCGTATATACATGAGCTTTCTTAAAACCTTCTACCCCCACATCACAGATCATATCCTTGAGTCGGTCATCCATGTCGACATCGGTGTCATGCATCGAGCTTCGATTTTCAGTTTGAGAGCTGTTACTTGGCACCACCACATCTTCACCACGCCATATCCAACGCGTATAACTACACAGAAAACGGTCACACAATAGATGTTCTCACACATCTTCCAAGTCTACCCGATGCAGGTTCAAGCATTTAACACAAGGGCAAAAATACTTTCTATTCACCTCTACTGCATTCCTCGCTACAAATTCTATAAATGATTCAACTCCCCCCCCCCCCCGTACTCCAAACTTAGGTGTGATGCAATTATCCAACTCCGATCCATACCAACTATTTGTAAGGTGCTATGATCAACCTCACTTTTTCTACAAAGGTGGTGGTCCTATACCCATTCAGGATGACAATTATTTTTATACGTCATTCATATATACAGGTTAGGACTTATTTTAAAATTTGATGAAATTTCGGCAGCATTTTGCATTGGTCTCTAAGTACACAAAATAAGAGTGGTCAAATCAAATTCAACCACAACCAAATATGCACCCAGAGAACAACACAAAATACAAGTTACCGAAAGTTTATCAAATTTTAAAATAACTCCTAACTTGTACATACTAATAATGACGAATAAAAAATAATTGTTCATCCCAAACTGTCCAAACGGACAATTCAAGATTCAACACAAATGATGAAATTAATTAATTTAATGACCATTTGTGTCGAATCTCAAACGGAGAACTACGGTTCACTCATGCACAACAACTTTCATACTAGTTAACTAGTATATGAGCCTACGAGTTTGCAAGATTAACAACCACACACATACAATAGCAATAGAAATAACATTATATAAGAATCCTCACACAAAGTCGTATATACATGAGCTTTCTTAAAACCTTCTACCCCCACATCACAGATCATATCCTTGAGTTGGTCATCCATGTCGACATCGGTGTCATGCATCGAGCTTCGATTTTCAGTTTGAGAGCTGTTACTTGGCACCACCACATCTTCACCACGCCATATCCAACGCGTATAACTACACAGAAAACGGTCACACAATAGATGTTCTCACACATCTTCCAAGTCTACCCGATGCAGGTTCAAGCATTTAACACAAGGGCAAAAATACTTTCTATTCACCTCCACTGCATTCCTCGCTACAAATTCAATAAATGATTCAACTCCCCCCCTACTCCAAACTTAGGCGTGATGCAATTATCCAACTCCGATCCATACCAACTATTTGTAAGGTGCTATGATCAACCTCACTTTTTCTACAAAGGTAGTGGTCCTATACCCATTCAGGATGACAATTATTTTTATACGTCATTCATATATACAGGTTAGGACTTATTTTAAAATTTGATGAAATTTTGGCAGCATTTTGCATTGGTCTCTAAGTACACAAAATAAGAGTGGTCAAATCAAATTCAACCACAACCAAATATGCACCCAGAGAACAACACAAAATACAAGTTACCGAAAGTTTATCAAATTTTAAAATAACTCCTAACTTGTACATACTAATAATGACGAATAAAAAATAATTGTTCATCCTAAACTGTCCAAACGGACAATTCAAGATTCAACACAAATGATGAAATTAATTAATTTAATGACCATTTGTGTTGAATCTCAAACGGGGAACTACGGTTCACTCATGCACAACAACTTTCATACTAGTTAACTAGTATATGAGCCTACGAGTTTGCAAGATTAACAACCACACACATACAATAGCAATAGAAATAACATTATATAAGAGCAACAAATAGCAATAAAATTAAAATTATATACTGCTTCATGACATGTAATTATGGACTATGGATTATGGATTATGAATTATGGTGTTTAACATAAGATAAAGCTACTATCTTGGCTCAAGAGTCCTGTTATAATTTTTAAATATTAAGTAGTCTAATCACTAGACCAATGGAATATTAGAAAAAAATAAATTTTAACTGCTGCTCTCTTATGTTGTATGTTTAAACACTAGGATTGAATATAATCATTGAGTATGTCTTTAGTCTCATTTACCATTTTCTATGAAATTCAATTAGGCAAGGAAAGAAGTGGATGGAATATAGGTTATGCAATATAATCACTGATTTATTAACCTTACCTCTAAGTACACAACTATATCATAAAGCTTTGATTTATTAACCTCAGCGTTGATTTATTAACCTTATTTTTTTAAGTTAGTATGAACTATGAAATGGGTCTATATTGAACTCACAACTCAGAACTTAACTAAGCTCTCATTACTTTCTGATCATTTTGGTTTAGTTTTTGTTTAACTTTTCAAAACCAGAGGCAGAGCAATAATAGAGCTAGCTATCAAATTGAAGAGTAATCGAGATCACAAATTACAGCCATCCATATCCAGAACATGATGAAACAACCAAACTTTTATGACATAAAGGCCATCTATAAAATCAAACGCAACATCCAATTAAAATGACTCTACACTATTCATCCTTACTCCTTTGGCCTATATGATTTAATAATTCACCAAACCCCTTATTGTAAAAAAGGTAGGACAAGAGAAAAGTTAAAGTAGCTCCTAATACTTTGTTTGTATCACATTCAGAATTCCATTGATCCAAAATAGATAAATTTTTGCAACAAAACTTTGGAATGCCTAACCAACAGAGAAAACCTGCGTTTGAACCTTCGTTGCCACAAAAGCTTGCCCCAGTTGCTTCTAGCCAATGGAGAAAATCTTTGTTGGACTCCATTGCAACAACAGCACCAAACAGGTACGCATTGTTAAACAAAACACACACATAGACAGGGATATACTGATATTACCAGCAAACTAAACCAAACAGAGACACAAACACAGATACAAGCTTCGATTAATATAGTTAAACTAAACACAGCATAAATACAAGATACACTAAGCATATGGGGTACATACCAGACAATGCTGTGAAGAAGATGACTCGAAACCAAAGAAGGAAGGAAGGACAGAGTGAACCAAAGTAGACGACAACAAGTAGACAGTTCCAGTTGGAGAAAATCGCCAAAGATGAGCGCGAGAGGAGAAGCAGAAAATGAAAAAGACTATCAAGCGCGCGGCTTTTGAAGTTTTAGAAAAGATGTATAACCACGGTTACCATTGAAACCATGAATATATTACACATATATTCATGGTTCAACAAAAACCCGTGGATAAATGTTAACTTTATAACCATGATTAAGACCACAACCGTGGATAAATATTAAATCTATAATCATAGTTATAGAAACAACCGTGGACATACAGTACCCAATGATTAAACCCTAAAACCTGAACTATATATCCACGGTTGGAAATACAATCATGATTATAGACATCAATATATATCCACGATTAACATCATAACCATGATCATACCCATGAATATATAGTCACGGTTGTGCAGACAACCGTGCATATATATTTCAGGTACTATATATCCACGGTTGAGCAGTCAACCGTGGATATATATTGATGGGTACGATCACGGTTATGATATTAACCGTGGATATATAGTTTTCTCTGATTATATCATTCACCTTATAATTTCAAAAATGCACCGCACATGTTTTTATCACTGATCCACTTCAACTCGTGAATATATCCCGTTGTTATATCCAATTTTTGTACTAGTGATTATTTTTATGAGCCATTTATATAATGATGTTGTGTATTGTGGGAGTATTTCCAGGATGGGTGCTAGGTGACCCCTTGGACTTTATAAGTTTGGTGAATTGTTAAACCTTATGGTTAGTCGATCTATAGTAAAATTTATTGTGTGATGAATTGTTGAGGCTAGAGCCGGTATGTGTAAGAATGCGAATGATGAATGTAACCCCTGATGATTGATGAATAATAATGTTGAATTCAGAGTATGATTGATATTGGCTATGGTGTACATGATTTTATGGTATGACCTTAGGCTAAATTGTATGCCCTTAACGTTGTGATCATGAAATTAGCTATGGATTATGATATGACATAGGGATGACATGTGTGATTGTGAGTCAGTAAATAGAAGTTTGATCATGTCATTCCCTCCTTTTTTATTTGAAAGATGCTATATTGATGGTAGAAACCACATAGTGATGTGATATGATATAAGTTGTACGTCCGGTTTATGGACCTTGGTTATGATCTGTGAGGAGAATCTCTGATGTGAAAACTTATTATATGATAATGAGCCCTACTTTAACCCTGAGGTCACATACTTAATGTGAGTTTGGTGATTCATTTAGGCTTGAATCGATTTATAGCCAACGATGTGTGAATGAGACAGAGGATTATTAGACGATTTGATCATGGTTTTTGGATGGATGAAGCCCAACGATGGGGTACTTACCTGTGATGATTAGAAATCTATGGTCGATACACCAATTTATGGTGATGTTAATTAATATTTAACGATTAGTATGGCGTGAATTATGTCGGATTAAGTATAATAACGATGAATGATGAGATATGAATATGTGAGATGTGGACTTGTGAGAATTGTCACTAAGTCTCATATGAATTAATGTTATTAGAATAAATATGGTCGATGCGAGCAATGGGAATACGACATACTTTCCCTGATATGACCTTACATGCCATAGGCATTATGGCAACATGCACTTATGCGCCGACCTCATGTGTTTGTGGTAACCACTACGGGATTGGGATGCCTTTCTGTATGTCAGATGCAGCAACACGTAGGCCAGACAGGTGTAGGGTTGTAACTGTTTATGGGAATGTACTGAGCCTATCTGGTCATACTGAGTATGAACATGTGAGCTCTGTTAGATGAATTATGATCAAAGATATATGACACGCTTGGAAGTAGAAAATTTTATGTTAGGAATGATGAAATGATGATGAACATGTCTTGATGGATTTTGGGAAGTCCGATGTCATTCTATGGTGTCATCGAACTCTGATGGTGTGCGGCCGGAAGTATGGCCTTACGATATGTATATCGATGCTAAATTTCGAGGACAAACTTTTTATAGGTGGGGTGGATTGTAACATCCCAAAATTTTATAAAAATGATTAAGTATGAGAAATAAATATTAAATAATTATAAATGAGTTGATGAGTATCCGAAAAATAATAGAATAATTAAATTGGGATTTGTTATGGATATTTATAATTTATTGAGATTTTAGGATCTAAAATTATACCGGTTAAAATATAAGAGTCGGACCAAGTATCTCCGAATGAGATGTCGTTGGTCAAGGCTGTTAAGAATATTATTGGGAATCCAAATATACCTTTAGAATAATTTTTGGATAGAGTATTGAGCCCGAACTAAGATCCTGTATGTTATAAGACGATAGAGTTTAATGAAGGGAAATGAAATTAAACACAAAACCCACATTCTTTCTTTATATCTCACGTTGTCTTCTTCCTCTAAAAACAAAACCCTTCTCTTCTTCTTCTATCTTCCTCATTCGTCTTCTTTCTCTTCCTTTCAAAACCTAAGAAAGAAAAATGGTGTGCATTCTTCTCCTCCCATTTTTATTGTGCATCAAGCTTGGAGGAGATGATAATAGTGCCTTGGAGCTCTCCTTCTCCTACTCTATTTTCGTGCTCTATCTCCCTCTCTTGGCAACCACCTTCTTTTCTTGGGTGAAGGTATGTTCCTCACCATTTATGATGAGTTTATGCCTTTGGTTATGATTTTCTTTGTTGGGAGAGTGTAGGTATGCATGGGTTATGGATTAGGAACCATTTTTAGGCAAAACCCAAAGGTGGGGTGTGATAAATATGTGTTTTTATGTTGATGTTGAGGGGTACACAAAATGTGATGTTTGGTGGTGGAAGATGATGATTATTAATGATGAATGTTAGATTTTAGTGAAAACCCTAACTCTAGGAATTAGAGGAAATAAATAGAGATGTTGTGAGAAATGATTTTAAGTGTAAACCCATCATATTTTACATAAGAATGTTGTTTATGATGATGGTAGATGTTTATTAATAATGGTTGTTGGATAATTCTAGAGGAAATCCCTAAGCATGGAAATTGGGGCTTTTGACTTAATTGATAACTAAAGATGATTTAGGCCCTTGGAATGAGTTTTAAATGAGTAATATTGATGGTTGGTGTTGAGGAATTGTGAGATTAAGGAAATAGAGTAATGGCTCTAAGATTGGTAAGTATGTTAAGGATTATGATATTGTTGTGAGGGGCTTGAATAATGATGAATGATAGTGAAAATGATAGAATCAATGAGATATACATATTGGTTGATAAATTGATAGTCCATGATTTATGCCATATAAATTAGTTGATTGATAATGGATTTGAATGAAATAATGGCAAATAGATGGTTTGAGTAATGTTAAATGCATTAAGAATGATGAAAGAGATGTTGTTGTTGGGTAGGATTGGCCCTTTAAGAGTTAGAGAATCATGGTTTTGGGAAAGGAATTCCCGAAGCCTAACAAAAGTATATGAATAAGTGTTTTAACAAGTTTAGGACTTGATATTGAACATTAAGAATTATTGTTAATTACTCAGAATAGTGATAAATGCCTTGTACCGGCTTGACGATTGTATGTATGCATATGTATGTATGTTGGTGTAGATATTGTTTCGGGTAAAGGCGATGGAACGATCGGAGCATTTGGAATGCGACTCTTCCCTCGAGGTAGGACAATAGTTATTATTGTATGTGAATAATACTCATGCCTACCTTGCCATGTAGATGTTGTGATAATATGAGTGGCAATTTAAGGATCATTGAGAATGTTGTATATGAATGTGTAATCCCTTGTATCAGTACTATGGCCTCTGGCCCGTTTTCGCTCAGGCGAGTAGAAATCTCGCTCAAGCGAGATGTACTTGGAATGGGTGAATGGGATACTGGACAAATCTCGCTCAAGCGGGTGTGACTACGCTTGAGTGAGTGAGTGAGGAAATGACCCTAGGTGAATCTCGCTCAAGCGAGTAGTGAGACTGGTGGATCCTCGCTCAAGCGAGACGTGTGTGGGATGAGTAGAAGAGATACTGGACGAGTCTCGCTTAAGCGGGTGTGGCCGCACTTAAGCGAGGGAGAGAGGAAAAGATTCTGGGGGGAGATTTGCTTAAGCGAATAGCGTGGCCAGTTGGACCTCGCTCAAGGGAGCCAGCCTTGATGAGGTACTGGACGTTTTTCGCTCAAGCGAGTGGCTGGTGCTAATATGCGTAGCTCAAGCGAGCGTGAAGGAAGGTAGATACAGGCGATTTTCTTCCTAGCGGAATGATAATGAAGGAGACCTTCACCCAAGCGTGCATACGAGATGGGAGCTTCTGTGAGAATCTCGCTCAAGCGAGTGGACGCCTCGTTTGAGCGAGCAAGCGTGGAAATAGACACTGGCGTGATTATGCCCGAGCGAGCTGAGGCACTCAAGCGGGAAGGAATTGTCTCGCTCAAGCGAGTAGGTGTCTCGCTTGAGCGAGTGACCCTGATGGAAATATTATTTCTTTACTTCAGTTTGCTAGTGATGGGCCCCATTCCAATTATGGAAAATTAATGAAATTTATATAATTGGGGATATATAATGGTTATGTAATATTGAGAGGATACAGTGATGGGATCTTATTTCATTTTCTTTTTGATTTTAATGGTATTGAACCCCATTCTTTTTGGGATAATTAAGTAGATGATATCGGTATCGTATGACAATAAATGATGTTGTGACCGTTCCTTGAATAAAAGGAAGAATGTTATTATTGATGAAATTGTGAATTTCCACTGTATTGTATACAAGTGTGATCTTGTATGTATGGTCTAAGATTGTGATGATGGATTGTTGTATTGCCATACTAGATATGAGACAACGGTGATGAACAATGAGATGAAAACCACTAAAAGAATGTGTGACAGTGTTAATGAATATTATGAGATGTTATAACACCATTGTGGTTAATCGCAAGTATCGACTTGCATATATGATATTATGTACATGTGAAATATATTGAGATGAAAACATACGTTTATTTATGGAATAAATGATATGCCTTGAATGTTACGATGATTGTCATTATTTTTACTTCTATGCGTGGATTGTTATGCAATGAGATTGTAGCCATTGATATGCTAAGTATGTGAACAAAATACCTTGAGGGGTTTGTACATAATTGGATGTTATTGATTGAAAATGTCAAATTAAAATATATCCCTATATAAGAGGGTGAGATATCCTTGCGAGGTTGTTTGGCATATGCATTATTTCATTTTACATTCATGGCATGGAATAACATTGAAATGTGGTTGCGATCACAATGATGAAAGGTCCTGCGGGATTCTATGAAGGGAGTACCCCTTGCGAGGCGGGAAACCAACTTGATGATGATGTGATATTGAGCCGGTGGTTGCGATCACCTGGTTATTGGAATGAAAAAGGGCTTGCGAGTTCCTATGATGCCCGTGGTTGCGAGGCGGGAGTACCCCTTACGAGGCAGGAAACCAATATGAATTGTTGAACGTGGTTGCGATCACGAGAAAGCACCTTGCGAGGCTGCTAGAGGGAGTACCCCTTGCGAGGCGGGAAACCCATGTGAATGAATGATATAGTGGTTGCGATCACCTGATGAAATAAAATGGATCCATTGTATTTGCATTAAAAATTTGACATATGCATTAGCCATAGGTGCATGGCATTTGAGATGGGATGACCACGAGAGATGAAAAACCCCTTGCGAAGACGAATTGAGTAAAGAATTAATAAATTGATGATGAAGATTTGTGAATGCCCTGGATGATAAGTGGCAATGTGATTGTGTATGTGCTTGTGATTGATTATGTTATGAATTACGATTCATGAGGCTCCTATGCCTATTATAACAATTTGATGATGATTGAGTGATGAATTAATAGTTTTATAGCAAAGCACACATGATGAATAAATGCATGTACACTTAATCACAATATATGTATATTCGTCATTTTGAATGTATAACTCACGCTCCCATGTGGTCTCCTTTTTAGCCTTGTGATGCAGGTTGCCATGGGATGAGTTCGGATTTTAAATTGAAGTTTTGGGAAGGTAAATAGTGGTAGTGGAAATGCCTTGGCCGGTATCATTTATGAAATGTAATGTGATGGATAAACTATATATGATGATATTGATGATCTAATGATTTTGGTCATGTATAAGATAATCGTGGATGCATAAATGGTGAACCTATATATTATTACAAAGGTGACGATTTAATAAGTACTTGAGGAATTGAGCTAGAATAATACACTTTGATGATAGTGATGTTGGATTAAAGCCACTAGGCAAATAAATGTATCAATTATG
Organism: Clitoria ternatea; assembly: GCA_037962975.1. Classification (NCBI taxonomy): domain Eukaryota; kingdom Viridiplantae; phylum Streptophyta; class Magnoliopsida; order Fabales; family Fabaceae; genus Clitoria; species Clitoria ternatea. Next base: position 190,285,651 of record CM075669.1, read on the forward strand.
AAATATGGACAGTAGTGATAGTTATTGCATAACCCCGGATGTATATGTATATATAATTATACTTTAGGCAATGCATGTGTATATTGTAAGTGAAGGATTGGTACTAACTTAATAGATTTATGATAAGTATTCGCATGCTTTGCCGAGCCTTTTCTCATATCGTCATATATGGGACTAGGCGTATGCCTGGTATACACATTCTTCTTCTGTTGTAAACTCTACTATTTTTTATACCGTTGTGGGAAATTTTAGATGTCGATCTAGTTATATTTTAGTAAATCTCACTCTTCAGTTTTTCTGTGGTTCGGGTCTTGATGTAGTCGAGATGGTGTTTAGAAACTATTTCGAACGTGAAAAAGTTAGTCATATTTTTATTAATTATTATCTTGATTACATCAGGATCCGAGTCTAGAAAACCAGGGTGTTACAGAAAGCTTCTCCAAGATCCATGTAACAAGATATGATAGAAAGAACATTATTAGACCAACATGTAAAGGGAGAAAGTAACTTAAAGAATGTTTCACAAGATTTGATTATTTCACCCATACTTGTAAGACTACTTTCAAGAATTTTTATTTTTTCTTTATTTTTGGAGGCAAACAAAGAAGAATGCCTCTTTGAGTCATCACTAGTGACAATTGACATGCTGTCATTGTTTTGTCAAATAAAAAGTTAAATTAATATAGTATAAGGTAAGCAACTTTAGTCGTTTCTCGAGGACCTTAGTTAAATTAGTTACACTCAATTTACTTATTTATTTGCTTTTGTAACAAAAGGGGGGTTGTAATTAGATTTGGAATGGAAAACAAAATAACTATATGATAATCAAAAGTCAAACTTTCAATGATAAATCAGATTTAAAAGCAACCAACCCAAGGAATTAATAAATCTTTAGTTAACTAATCATTGATCATAAATATGATTAAATATAATTAATTTCTCAACATCATTTTAGATTATAAATTGTTTAATTGTATATTAATCAGTTATACACTTAAATAGTCTACCATCATAAGTGTTTAAGAAACAAAGAAAAGTAATTATCTTTAATCAAAATATGAAGAGCAAGAACTCAAAGTTAACATAAAGAAAAAATAAATTCCTTGAGTTGATTTTAAAAGATTAAGCTTCCATGATGAATTTAAACAATGAAAGATAAACTTAAGTTAACTATAACTTTGATTATAAAAGTGAATAACAAATAATGAATTAAATTACTTCATATTAAGAAAGGGAAATGAAAATCATAACTTGAGGAATGAAATATAGAGTAAAGAAATAAAATAAGAGAAAAACGAACTAAAACTTAAGAAACTAAAGCAAAGAGATAGAAATGAAATGAAAACTTAAACATGTATTTATTATGCATCTCTTTTGTGTTCCTTACAACTTCAAGCATTTATTTATAGGCAAGGTATCATGACACTATGCATTCATATTCTGATTATATGCATTTTCTAACATTGGTGGGGCTTGAGATTACAATAATTCTAAAGAAAACAATAGTAGGTGTTGAAATTCATGATTCTTTTCATGCTTTCCATATTGTGAGCCAAATTTGACCCTCTGAATGACCTAATTTCACAAAATCTTCAACATGGAAGTTATAGATCTTTGTCTTATTGAGAATTTGGCATAAGTATCATTTCATTTGGATATCCATAGCTCAAGATATGTGTATTTTAGTGAACTATGTCAATGCTGGTGGGACAATTATGGGTTGATTGATTCAAGCTCTATTTCTTCATCATTTTTAGATGCAAAATAACCAAATATGATCAGTATAATGTAGGCCTTTTCCCTAGCTTTCCATGGGCTCCAAGATCAATCTAATTGGATCTCAAAAGCCCAAGTTATAACCAAAACAAGGCAAAACACTCAAGATACAAACAAAAAACAAAAATTGTAACATATATACATAATACTTCAATTAAACTAAACAACATAAAACTTAATTAAAATATTTTCATTAAACATTATAAATATATAATAAAACCCAGGTGTAAAACTAGAATAAATGTATTAAAATTGTTTCATCAAATTCCCCCACACCTAAACTTTTTCACTCTAGGGCAATACAAAACCAAAAACTAAAATGAGAAATAATAGAAAAAGAAATTTTTGCTTCCCTTCTATTTATTGATTTTGATTTTTTAAAAATCTAAAATAATAAGTAATACACCTCATCCCTTATATCAAGAACGTCATGATAAGTGTGAATAAGAAGCATTACATACTAGTTACATAAATTGAGTGATCAAATTAAAGAGTGGATGAAAAAGTGATAGATATTCTCTTCATGCTCTCTCTATATCTCGATTGTTAATAAGTTAGCACTACCATAGGCTTGTCAAATTTCTAATTTCCATATTTGAACACATATGCATGTAGAGATCAAAAGGACTCTATTAAGGTTGTAATGGGGCCAAGGTGACACAGGGTGGATAACATGAAATGGTATGGCTAAATTTAGAGTTAAAAAGAGCAATGGAGTATGTGATCCAGTGATTATGGAAGTACATCTTGAAACTCAATACTCAACAAAATGAAACATGATGAGGGATAAAATATGAGAAAAAATCCTCTTGATTATTTTCATATATATTCACCATTTTTTCTTTTTCTTCTTCTTTTTAACATTTCCTTTTTCTTTTTTCTTTTTTCTTTTTTCACTTTCTCTTTGAACAATGAAACAAGTTCACTAAGAGATACCAAACAACATACATAAACTTGGGTATATTTCCACAATCATCAAGAACCTTTATTCATAATAATTCCAAAACTACTAATCAATTCCTAAGCAAGGGTGATCATGTTTTTTTTGGCTATTGGCTAATTATGTGGCTAAATCAAGAAATGGATGTTCATAGGCTCAAAGTGGATATCAATGGAAAATATGCAAGGTGTAACACCTCGAAAATAGGGGTAAATTTTTTTACGATTTAAAAATAATTATAAATAGAAGAAACTCGATATATAATATCAAATAACTAACCCGGATCATATAATAACCTATCTCATATATGAAGATATGAGAAGGTATCGGAGTGCTCCTTAGACGATCGGACTCGAGACCGTCACAAGGGAAAAGCGGAAGATTGAATAAAATTTAAAAGTTATTGAAATGTATACAAAAGGAGGATAAAAGATGCCTCATTAATTTATAGACACTAGAAATACAAATAATAATAATAATATCACTTTCAAGATTTAAGGTTCCTAATACAAATAAAAAAATGGGATAAAGAGGCCAAAATTAGTAAAACGAGATTCAGGGGATCTCGCTTGAGTGAGGACGAGGTAGGCGAGCGTGAGCAAAAAAACTCCAGTATCTAAGCCACACCCACTCGCTTGAGCGAGGCAAGCTCGCTTGAACGAAAAAAGGACAGAACCTTACCGCCCTTATTTCACTCGAGCAAGGCCAGGCCCGCTTGTGCGAATTTCTTCTAGTAGCTAATACCTGATACTCAAGCGATCTGGCTTGGGCAAGACACCAACTCTCCTAAGCGAATCTCGTCCAGAACAACTCCTACACAACACTCGCTCAAGCGGAGATGAGCCCACCCGAGCGAAAAATGTCCAGTATGCACACACCTGATGCAGGGTCATCTCGCCTGAGCGAGGACCACTCTCGCTTGAGCGAGAATTGGCCAGAGGCCATATAATTGATGTAGGGGATTCTCGCTTGAGTGAGAATCCATCTCGCCTGAGCGAGATTATCAGTACACACGCAGAAAACATGTGAATTTCATAACTTAGCATATGAAATTTCATCCCAAGTAAAATTGAACAAGTTTAATGCATTACATACATTACGTTAAGCAATTAGAACTTGTTTCAAGTATCCTATTCAACAATCCCCATTTCAATTCATTAATCACATCACATTCAAGCTTATCATATTGTATGCTCTATAAAACATAAAATCTAGATAAACATCCATGCATTCATCAATTCTATCAGTATAACACATCATTTTCATTATCCCACCATTGTCAAGGTCACCAATGAAAATGAGCCATAAACACAAGTGTCTCATTTTCCTACATGACCTCCCAAAATTATCATCCATATATCTATCTTCCTTACAAGTTACTTACATTAAATTCATGGCTATACAAGGTATTCATCATGCATATTCATTACAAAAGATTACATATAAGCCATAAAATCAAAACATTACCGGCCAAGGTATCTTTACCCAAAATGACTTCCTTCACACAATTCATCTACACATGAGCTCCATGGTCAAGCCCTATAACACAAGAGCTAAAAAGATAGACCACATAGAGAGTAAGTATACTTTCTCAATGATGAAGAATCCAACAATTTGTGATAATATACATATGAATGCAAGTTAACACCTTCTCCCAAAAGGGAGTTCAATTAACACTAAGATCAATGTAATCATATCATTCATTCATGGTCCCAACACACTCATTGTCATTTCATAGAGTTTCATAAAAGTCAAATCGAACCAATAACACAAATAGATTTAGTGTTCAAAGAGGGTCCTACATACACCTCACATAACCTCCTCAATAGGGTATCACTCAATGCCATGCTTCTATGGCTAATGCACATGCTGGTGTTTAAGAATGTATATGCACGGATCCAATTTCATTTTATCAGGTGATCGCAACCACCGTAATCATTCATTCTCATTGGTTTCTCGCCTCACAAGGGGTACTCCCTCTAGCAGCCTCGCAAGGTGCTTTCTCGTGATCGTAACCACGTTTAACAATTCATACTGGTTTCCCACCTTGCAAGGGGTACTCCCACCTCGTGATCGCAACCACGGGCATTCCTTCTCAATGGTCCCGCAGGGCCTTTCATTTCAAACACCAGGTGACCACAACCACCGACTCAATACCACAGGAACTCGCAAGCCCTTTATATTCCAAATATCAAGTGATCGCAACCACTTTCAAATGTCATGATATGTATGCCATGCCATGCATGCAACAACGCTCATGCACGCCTTAACCTCGTAAGGATTATCTCACCCTCTCATCTAGGGCACAACTCATACTCAATCACAATGTTAATCCCATATAATCAAATATAAATACCATTCATAATATTCAAGAATCATCCTAGCCAAGGATTTTAAATATTCATCAAGCCACACATGGAAACAATAACATGTCATCATACATTATACAACTCATAACCTTTTCAAGGTACCATTTTAGAATCAACCATCACAAGATTCAATCTCTATTTCATATCACACACATTAAGCACTACATCCATTCAAGGAAAAACATGCAACATGGCATCAATACATACATTATTAATATACAAGGCATCATACATTTAGAAAATACACCCCTCTCCTACCTCAAGAGAAGTAGATTTCCGGGTTTGATGTTCCCGCCTCACAAGTGTTATCAATTCCTACATTAATCAATTGTAGGACCACATCAATCATTTATTCAAGCATCATTCTTAATGCATATACATATACATACATGATTCTCATCATATAGCATTTATTTATAAGTTTTATTTATTTTCCTAATTAGGCTTCGGGAATTCCTTCCCTTGAATGAAAGCTTATTATAATTAGAAACAATAACCCCACTAACTAGGTTACTCACACACATTAATAACACACCAACACCTTGGGTGAGTTTTTCATTTATGGCTTCCAACCAACATCATAAATCATCATTAAATGCCAATACCATATCATTAATAACACTTCTTTCATCAATAAATGCTAACCCCCTCTACATTACATATTTCCCCCAAAATTATAAGTTAGGGTTTTATTAAAAACCCAACCATATCATAAATACACATCAATTTCCTTCATCCACCAACACCATTTTTGTTTTCCCTAATAAATGCTCATAAGAGTCCATATTTATTTCACCCCACCTTAGGTTTTTCATATTTAAAACTCCTCCCTACAAGCCCCATACACTCTATACTCTCCCAAGCCTTAATAATCCATATTCTAGGGTTCAAACACCATCAAAATGAGGAAGAGCTTACCTTAATCAAGAAACGAAAATGGGTTGCTAGAGAGAGGAAGATGAACATGAAAATGGAAGAGAAGATAGGAGAAGCTTGAAGCATCCATTGTCTTCTCCTTGCCCCAATGGTGAACGAAAATGGGAGAGGAAGGGGCACCACTTTTACTTAGGTTTTGGATGAGAAGAAAGTGAAGATGAGTGGGAAAAGGAGAAGAAGAAGAAGAAGTGTTTTCTCTTCTTAGAAGTGGAAGCCAACGTGAAAGACAGTGAAGAGTGGGAGTTTGGTTTTAATTTTAACCTCACTCATTTAAATTTTACCATTTTACCACAAATATGATCTCTGTTTGGGCTCAATACTTTATCTAAAAATTATTCCAAATACATATTCGGATTCCCCATAATATTATGTACAGCCCTGACCAACAACATCTCAATCAGAGATACTTCGTCCGACACCCAAATTTTAACCGGGTATAAATTTTAGCTCGTGAAGCCTAGTAATTTATGAAAAATTATAATAAACTCAAATTAATTTATTTCTATATTTTTGGGACGTTAATCTTTCCATATGTAAATAATTATCATTTATTTCTCTTATTTGGGCATTTATATAAAAATTGGGATGTTACACAAGGTAAGACATATGGCTAGTGGTTGGTTAAAACAAAAATGACCTTTATCACATCAAAGCATGCATATGGAACATAATATATAAAAAAGAAACAAGTCAAGTTCTAGAGTACTAATAAATAAAGGCCAATCAAGAAAGAAGAAAGATGACATTAGGTGGTCCATCCAATTAAGCTCAAAATCTCAGCGAGGGTGGTCAATCTATAATAATTCATGTATGATTTGATCTTACACAACCAACCTATTGAATTAACATGCAAGGAAATTATTCACATGTCATGAAATATTGGACAAGGGTGATGTAATTATTCATTACTTAGACAAATCCAAAAAAATTAGTAAAGGGCATGCAGAATATAAAAATAAACACTAGAAATGGTGTTTTCTTATATACAAGAAACAAATAAGGAAAAATAAATCATAACCAAATATTAGTGTCAAGATCTGGTTCCTTATGCTTCTTGCTTTATACTTTTTCTTTCAAGGGCGCTTAGTAACAAAGATACCTACAACAAATTGATCAGTTTAACTGCATGTGAAATGGTTAGTATAATTGAACAATTTGATTGTGTCATATAACCCTGTTTCACAGGTGTAGTGTTACAACCCAAAAGAAAAATATCATCAACACAATCATGAGCAACATCAAGAGTAATAACATACATCTTAATTCATTTGTATGCTTATAGAAATATTCTGTTATATCATCCATTAAGTGAAAAAAATAGAGATCTTGATGATTAACTGGTGGTGAGGTGTGGCTCCGATATAAAAGAAAGGGGTGAAAGCAAGTGTCAGTTAGAAAGTTGATGAAGATGATGTTTATGGTTGCAGAATGGTTGATGTTAAATGATAATGGAAAGGATCGTGGTAAAGGAGAAGGTAAAGGAAAAGGATACCCAGCACTAAAGAAGAGATAATGGTTGTGTGTGTGTTTTAAATATGTGGTTTTAATAAGGAAGGTGAAACGGTTGTGGTTATCCGAGTGAGATGTGTTGTGAGGACGCATCTCAAGAGTTTGCACTCTTTACTCAGCTCATCCAAACTTCAAACATAAGTACTCATGACACAATTTTTTTATTATATATATATTTTTTAAAAAAAACTTAAATAAGTGATACTAAAACTATATAGTGATGGATACGTCTCAAGACTTTGGTTCTAAAAGATGCATCTTTATGACTTTAGATGCATCCTTTCCAAAATAATCTTTACTCTGTCCATCCATCATAAAAGATCAAAAGTTGTGTCAAATATATATAAATCGGACCAATTCCCCTATACTTATCCAAGACATTATCCTTATTGTCTTATAATTTTCACAATATTTTCTTTTTTAAAAAAAATAAGGAAGAAATTATAATCGAAGGATGGTGTCAGGTCTTGGATTCTTTCGCTTGTGTGTGTGATCCTCATCTTGCTTCAAAAGGTTTGAGGTTAGGGTAAAAAACTTTGTAAAATATCAATCAATTGATTTACATTTAAAGAAGCATGAATGAGCGATCAATCGGCTTGAGTTATAAGGCCCTGTTCCACAGCTTTATCTAAAAAAGTAACAAACTGTCATAAAAACCATTAATATTTAACGATCCTAATGGCTTTCTGTGAAGGTTCATGCTACACCATGATGTAATACAAATATTTCCTCAAAAGTGCTGAAACCTCTAGGAACTGCAATAAGGCTTCAACACCTACAACTATACAGGCTATTCATTGATGGATACTTGTAACTTTTGCATTAGTTCCTACAAAAATAGTTGGTGTAATTTCAACATGTTGTACGATGATACTAAAGATATTGCTTCCTCCAGTGCAGATAATGTCATAGAACTTCTCAAACCATGGATCCCTCCTCTAAATATATTTCTTTTCTTTATAGCTAATATTTTTCCTAACTCAGCCGCCGCCTTTAGGTATTCCTCTTTATTCATCAAACACACAAATGTATTTTATTTTTTTCATCATTTTTTTGTTCTTTTACATAAAGTTATACACCCTTATATAGTAGATAAAGGATATGATTAAAATAATTGATGACAAATAAAAAGTTACACAATTATTATGATATGAAAAGAAATGACTTTTTAAAAAAATCAAAAAGACATAATTATAGAAAATAAAAGCATGTAATTATTAAAAGTCAAAGTGAATTCAAAAAAGTAAAACATTGAAAATAGTAGTAAATATGTGTAGTAGTTGTGATTGTGTCTCACATCTTCCTTTGATTTTATATCTAGTAACGGCTTAAACGCCTTTTATGAGTAAAGGTTTTTGCTACCCATTCAGTTTTCTTATAAATTGGCAAATAGGATTGTTTAACACCAGATTCCCAAGGCGATACTTATAGTTCTCGTGGATGAATAGGCAATTTAAATCCAGGAGGACTCTTTGAACAGTTCCAAATGGATGTGTGTCAAGAGTACTGATTATGTTATCCAAGTTGTACTCTTTACTCAGCCCATCCCTTATAAAGTTAATTTTGTCCTCCCGATTTACAGACACTATTTCAGGGTTCCTACAACGCGTATCATAGTTTCATCTTGCACACTTATGGAAAACTTCCATCCTCTTAGCTCTTTATTTTTTTAGAATAAGAACTATATCCCATGCCAGACAAATGTTTTATAAATGACTTATGCAATTCACTTGAAAGATGTACCTTCACTTTGATAAGCCAATAAACATCCTCTAGAATACCAAAATATGTGAGTAGATTTGACCTTTGAACTCAAGCTTTATAAAGTTTTACAACCACGTTACATAGAAGCATAAGGAATCTATCCTTGAGTTTTGCAAGGGTTTGTTCCATTGTCAGATTACTTTGAAACTGTAGCTACTTAGAAAGAAGAGAATAGAAAATGAGGTAGAGGATAGTAGAGAGAAAGAAGAAAAAGTGATAGGTTGCCTCCTATCTAGCGCTTGTTTAATGTCACGAGCCTAACAATGACCTTTTAACTACTGCAAGAAAATGATGATAATGCCAAAACAAAAATAGTAATAATGATTAGGACAAGTGTTAGCACCCAAAAAATGATGTCAATTAATTGATATCCATTTTTTTTTACTTTTTTATTATTTTTATTATATATATTATTAGGAAAAATTAGTCAAAATATTTGGCATCATATAAATATATCTCTGCATCTGTGTGCTCTTGGAAAGGTTTAAGTCGGTGCTCATTTACCTTGAAACCTTATTTGTCACTTTATCTGAAATCTCAATCACACTAAAAGGAAAAATATTAGTTATTTCAAATGGGCCCGCCCATTTAGAGCGAAGCTTACCAGATATGAGCTTTAGATGTGAATTGTATAATAAATCCTTTTGTCCAATAAAATTTTTTTTTCTTAAAATCCGTTTGTCATGAAAGGATTTGGCTTTTTCTTTATAGATTTTGGAACTTTCATAAGCTTCCAAACGGATTTCTTCAAGTTCCTATAGTTGGAGTTTCCTTTCTTTAACGGCCTCATTTAAGTCCAAGGTACATTGTTTTACTGCCTAATAAGCTTTGTGCTCAATTTCTACAAGTAAGCGAAATGATTTTCCAAAAAAACTCCTATAGGGTGACATTCCAATAAGTGTTTCATAAGTTGTTCTATAAGCCCATGGAGCATCTTCTAGCCTTTTGCTCTAATCTTTTTTGTTTGGTTGCACTATCTTTTGAAGGATCATTTTTAATTCTCGGTTGGACACTTTAGCTTGCCCATTTATTTAGGGATGATAAGGTGTTGAAACCTTATGCATAACTCCATATTTTTTAAGAAGGGACTCCATTCTACGGTTACAAAAATATGATCCTTGATCACTCATGATGGCCTTAGGAACACCAAACCTACTAAAACACCCCCAGTTTCCCGGACCCGAATCCCGATGTAATCAAGATAATTAATTAATAAAAATAGAGTAAATTTTTTATGTTTAAAAAAAATATTTTAGAACTCCGCAACGATTACGTCCAAACCTAAACCACAGAAAACCAAAGAGTGAAATTTGATAATTTATAACTGGATCGTAAAATAATTCACCTATAATTGTATACAAAAATAACAGAGTTTATAGCGGATGAAGAATATGTATACAGGGCACACGCCTAGTCCCATATATGAAGATGAGAGAAAAGGCTCAGCAAAGCAAACAATTACATAACACAAGCCTATTAGGCCATAACTAATCTTACACGTAAATTATGAACATGCTTTGCCTGAAATATATCTATACATGTGCATCTATATGGTCATGCAACATATATCTCCAATATCCATATTCCGTAATTGACCATATTCTATTCTATCCCAATATCATGTATCATCAACACTTACGCAATCCCAAAATAGGCTACAAGACCAACGTCATTTCATTCATCAAATGGATATAAACTCCAATAGCCCAAATATCAACACATTATTCACCTATATTATCATTTACATTACATCCACTAGTATCATTAATTATCAACAACATAATGTACATTTTATTCATAATACAATAAATATAACCGCTGCTGGCCAAGGCATTCCGTTACCACTATTTTACCTTCACAAAAGCTCTACTTTAAAATCACCATCTTATCCCATGGTATTCCTGCATTAATGCTAAAAATGGACAACATGGGAAAGTGAGTTATACATTTCAAATGACGAATATGAATACAATTAAGTTTATATGCATATGCATATTAACATCATGTATGCTTTGCTAAAATCATCAATAATCATCATAATTTATTCATTTCAAGAATATACATATAATGTATTCCTCCATCAATTCATAGCAAAGCAATCACATATACATATCATTTCTTAATACCACAATAGGCCAACATCATTGTCATCAACATAGACAAATGATCCCTTCATCACATTAGGCCATCACTTAGAACATCATCATATTTAATATCTTTTCATTGTATTCATATTTTACATGTTGTCTTTTAGGTATTCATTTACCCATCTCATCATCATTACATCTCAATCATCATCATCTTTTGGCATATCTCTATGCTATATGCAAATGCTCTTAGGCGAGTGCATATGCATAATGGAATAAACATCAACAAATGCGGATACGACTGTGGGAATAAAGACTAAATTATGGGTCAAGTATGATCATATAACCATACCCCTACTACAGTAGTAAAATGTGTACACATATAACACCAATCGCATGCATATCATTATGTTTTACTGGTACCAAACTACATCGCCTATCTTGCAACACCTGACCATTACACCATGACCGTGGTAACCACCATAATCAATATAGAGGTGTTACAGGCCGACCATGATTCATACCATGGCGGCTGTGATCCATAGGAGCACCGGGGACACTTGCTCATCAAAGAGCCACCCCCACAGGGTTGGCCACATGCAGCTCCCCATAGCTATACATGGGCGGCTTCGTGACTTACACTCCAAGTCATAGGGGAAAATAAGTATACTCATGCACCGAGTCACCCTCCCACTAGGCCGACCGGGGGAATCCCCTAACATTCCTACACCGGCGGCTATGGTAGGCCATGGATGCAAATGCCAATTAATGCATTCTCACACTATTCATCCTATCATGCCACTCATCAATCAGCATCATCAACACCAACACCACTATACAATCTTTTAGTGGATTTTAACATCATTGGTTTTAGCCATTGTTTTCAAGCTTTAGGTGTGGCATTTTATTTTAACACATTTTATATCATACATGCAAGTCAATACTTGCAACAATCACAATGGCACCAATATCATCAATAACATTCATCACATCACCATATAATTTCTTAGTGGATTTTCATCTCATTAATCATTACCATTGTTTCATATATTAGTGTGGTATTACAACAATTCATCAATATAATTCAAACCATACATATACAAGATCACACTTGCATTCATCACAATGGCATTCAACAATCATCAATAATAACACTCATCCTTTTATTCAAGGAAAAGATCAACGATATCATCCATCATTATCCATTATCGATATCATCTTTGATTCATCGATTTATAATAAATACATTTTCATGCAATCATCCCCTCATTAGTTTCATCATGATACAAGGGTGTGTCTTACAACCACATTATTTAACTTTTCATTATTAAACATCATAACATATCATTAGTGGTGTACATTTATGTTTTCATAACATATCATAGGTACATACACATTTTCCAATGTCTCAATCAATATCAAACACCACCAAGACACACCATCATCATATGCCTCTAATTGTTTTTACATAAAACAGGTTTTGGATAGTAATAAGCTCATGACAATTTCAACATTAAGATATAGGAGGGAAGTTCCTTTTTAGTCATAAAAATAGTGGGACATGTCACAAATATCACTTATTAGTCCCAATTTGATAACCATAAAAAGTTGGGCTCAAAACCTCTTAAACTTGAGTTTTACAATGCAGTGGGTCCGGTATTTTACGCTTAATGAGAGCTAGAAAACTCCAATTAAGGCAAGACCAATTTTTACACATCTGTAACATAATTATCTACAACTTTCATGCAGAAGTTAGAGGCCAAAAAAGTCATTAAGATGCCCAAACGGGCCAAACACAGCAAAGAAATAACAGTAGTTAGAAAAATAGCATAACAGTGGCCATAACAGGGCTTTGAATCAATTTAAGCCCGTATGAATTGATTCAAGCACTTCCAGAGAGCTTTGAATTGATTCAAAACTCGTGTGAATCAATTCAAACACTTCCAGTGGCCCTTGAATCGATTCAAGACTGTTTTGAATCGATTCAAGACAGCAATTATGTAGATTTTGCTCAATTCTTCAACTTCTAAGCATCCTAACTCTTTCATATCAACTCCAAACTCTAACAAATTTTAACATAAACTTAATACATCATTTATGACGTGTAGCCACCGACTACACTCAACAATTCCCAAAAATGAGGGACTTATGCACATAAATGTGTTTAGCCTATTTTAAGGCGTTTTTGTCCAACTCAAGGGTCAATTCTTAATGGAATTGGCCCATTTTAGTTTTTACAAGTTTTAAATCATGCATAGGCACTATTAGAACTATTCCATGGCATCCAAACATACTAAAATTTAATATGGCCCTATTAGTTCCTCAATTATGCATGAAAATCATAAAACACAACCTCATATCTTTGAGTGATTCACCCATTCATGGGTTTCTATCAACAAATAAATCATATTCAGTAAAAGACCACTAAACATTCATCATTATCTCATATATATGCAATTCCCAAACATTCAATAAATGGCCAAGCCTATTATCCATCATATTATCAATCACCATTCAAGATAATCATGGCAAGGTAAGCATGAGTACAATCATATACATCAACCATTAATGATTCAACTCATGCAATTGAAATGTAAACTCCTTTCTTACCTCGAGAGAAGAACTATAATGATTTACATGTTCCAAATGCTCTACCACATTACACGTTCCAACGTTTGAAGCCTAGGGTTTCTATATTTTCTTCATCACCCATACAAACCAACATTAATGTTTCAAGCTTAATCATTACAAAACCATGAATAGAACAATAAAGAGGTAGGAAACCCTTACCTCACAACAAGCTCTTCAAAAATGAAAATGTAGGAGAAGGAGAGGAAAATAGCCTAACCATGGCCCCAAGATGCCTTCCATGTCTCGTGAATCATGAAAACCAAGAAATTTCAGTGGGAAGTGGTCATGGGGGAGTGTGGTTTGGTTTTTGGTGGAGAACGGGAGAAGAAGAAAAAATGAGAGTGTATGGAGAAGAAGGAAAGCCAACGGTGATGAGGAGAGAAGGAGGAAAAGATGACCAAAATTGGTTATTAACCATTGGACAAAAGGGTTCCCCACAATGCTTTTCCCAATGGTCAACATTTCTCTTTGTCCAATGGACAAAAGATAGTAGAAAAGTGAAGAATAAGTCACACGGTCATGAGAAGGGAGAAAAGGAAAATTTTTATTTTCTTTTAATTCCATTTGCATCGTATGGTCTCCGTTTAATAATATACGCCCGTCCAATTAATTATTTCCTCAACACCAAAAATCATTTTAACCATACCGCCATAACCACAATAATTTTCTAAGTATTATAGACCCATCAATTATTCAATTTAGTCAAGTGGGTCCCATACCATCTGTTAAATCATCTGATTCTGGTAATTCTCAATTTACCGATAATTCACCTCTAATGCCTAATTAATTCTCCCATAATCATTGGACCATAAATAATTAATTATCTTTATTCAATAAATTTATTTTCTTCAAAATTCAGGATGTTACACCTGTAAAATATGTGTGATCTAACAAAATCTGTAACAACTTTAGAATCATTAACTTGAGTATACATATATTGTATTGTACATAGGATTGATTTTTATTTTATATATATTTTTTACAAAAATTATCTATAAAAAATTAGCTAAAATAGCTTCAACCTTGTTAGCTGAGAATGATAAAATAAAATCTGGATAAATACCAATACCTATTACGGGTATAAGGTTAGAAATAGAAATAAATAATTCCCACGGACCAGAATCAAAAAAATAAGAGTTTGGTGTATTAAAGAGCTTGTATCCATAGAACATCTGCCGTAAGATAGATAATAAATAAATAGGTGTTAATATCATTCCAATTAGCTTCTACCCATTTAGACACATAATCGACTACAAGCAGTATGTAAACAAAACCAAAAGATACAGGAAAAGGTCCTAAGAAATCTACGCCCCACACATAAAAAATTTCACAAAATAACATGGGTTCTTGAGGCATCTCATTTTTACAAGATATGTTTACTATTCTTTGACATTATTCGCAAGCCTTACAAAATGTATACACGTCACAAAAAATTGTTGGCCTATACAAACTAAATTCTAACACTTT
Source organism: Clitoria ternatea (assembly GCA_037962975.1). NCBI lineage: Eukaryota > Viridiplantae > Streptophyta > Magnoliopsida > Fabales > Fabaceae > Clitoria > Clitoria ternatea. Next base: position 190,301,130 of record CM075669.1, read on the forward strand.
CCTTGTTGTACGTTGGGGTCCAAAATGTCTACCGCATGCTTATGTGTGACAAAATCTAAGAATAGAACGAAATTCATTATCAGACACACACCTTTTAATGACTTGGTCACTATACATCTTCCATAAGTAAGAACCATCCCAAACATAGTATTTAGAATCACTTTTAAGCTTTATTATTTGTTGTTTAGATGCATGTATGAGAGTAATATGAACAACTAAGTAGTTTACCAAATTAGCAAACCATAGAGTAGAATCATGTATTCCTATACGTTGTTCTTTAAGGAAATCATCTTTAATGGGAGTTGGGTCAGGTTCTTTTCCAATTCTGCTTAAGTGATTAGCCACTAAATTTTTTGCTCCAATCTTATCCATTTCAATGTAAAACTCTTAGAGCAATAACATCCACCTGATTAGTCTTGGTTTTTGCATTTGGTTTCTTTAAAAGGAACTTTAATGCTGTATGATCTGAAAATGCAACCACTTTTGAACCAAGCAAATAAGAGATAAATTTATCAAGTGCAAACACAATAACAAGTAGTTATTTTTCTATGATAGTATAGTTAATTTTTGCAGCATCCAAAGTGTGTGAGGCATAGTAAATGACATATTGTACTTTACCTATTCTTTAAGAACAACTCTTAATGCATAATTTGATGCATCACATATAAGCTCAAATGGAAGTGACCAATCTAGTGCCTGGATGATAGGAGTGGTAGTTAAAGCTTTCTTTAAGTAATCAAAAGCCTTTTTACATTTGTCATGAAAATCAAATGTTATATTTTTTTGTAGTAAGTTAGACAATAGAATTGCTATCTTACTAAAGTTTTTTATAAACCGCCTATAAAAACCTGCATGACCAAGAAAGGAACGAATATCTCGCATACAGGAAGGATGAGGTAATTGAGAAATTACATCAATTTTTACAGGATCTACTTCTATGCCTTTTTTAGATATTACATGGTGTAAAACTATTCCTTCTTTTATCATGAAGTGGCATTTCTCATAATTAAGAACAAGGTTAGTTTTAATGCATTTATGTAATACTTTATCTAGACTATTTAAGCAAGCATTAAATTTTGAACCATATACTAGAAATTATCCTTCCATGCAATTTTCAAGGAAATCAATAAAGATACTAATCATACATTGTTGAAAAGTACCAGGGGCATTGCATAAGCCAAAAGGCATCTTCTTATAAGCAAAAGTGCGAAAAAAACATGTAAATGTTGTTTTTCTTGATCTTCTGGTGCAATGTAAATTTGGAAGTAACCTGAAAATCCATCTAAAAAGCAGTAATAAGATTTACCTGTCAATCGTTCCAACATTTGATCAATGAAAGGCAAAGGAAAATGATCTTTTCGGGTTGCTTTATTAAGTTTCCTGTAATCAATGCATACTCGCCAACTATTTTGGATTCTGATAAAAATTAGTTCATTTTTATTCTTGACCAATGTGATTCCAGACTTTTTGGGCACCACTTGTACAGGGCTGACCTAAGTGCTATCTGATATGGGGTAAATGATGCCAACTTGTTATAATTTTGTTACCTCTTTCTTAACTACATCCAGGATTTGGGGATTTCTTTATGGTTGCCTTACTGGTTTTGCTTCTTCCTCTAATAGAATTCTATACATACATATAAAAAGGCTAATACCTAGAATATCTGTAAAAGTCCAACCAATTGCTTTCTTATGCTTCTTGATAATATATAACAACCTTGTTTCTTGATCAACATTAAATTTGTTAGAAATAATCACTAGAAGATTCTTATCCTCCTCTAAATATGCATACTTTAAATGTTCAAGAAGAGGTTTTAACTTTAACATGGGAGGCCGCATTATATAAGGAATCAATTTGGTTGAAATTGTCTCAACAACTTGTACTTTAACAAAATCCGATGTATCTATAACTGCTTTAATCAAATTATTGCACTTTAATTATGTTGAAACAACAACTAGAACAATATTTTCTATTTTAAGGGAGCTTGTATTATTATTATCACTAAGCAAATATGATTCAATTTCAGCATAAACATCATATTAATGAGAATCAATACACTCATCACAAACAAATGAATCACAAAAATTAGATAATATAGGAAAATGAACATTATCAAACAACTTAACGATATTATCATGAACTAAATTAGTTATTAAATCAATTTGAAAAATAGAATGGTCCTCAGTAGGATGCTTCATAGCATCTAAAATGTTGAATCTAACCATACTGTCTCCAAATTCCATGGAAAGTGTTCACGCATGGACGTCTATCTTTGTTCTGGCTATTTATAAGAATGGTCTACCTAAAATGATTAGAGCTTTATTGGTGGAAGTCTTACTTTCCATATCTAGAACATAAAAATCTGTAGGAAAAATTAGGTAATTAACTTTAACAAGGGCATCTTTAATGATACCTACAGGATGTGTAGAGCTTTGATTTGCCAATTGTATAACCCCACCTATAGTTTGCAAAGGTCCAAGGGAAAGTGAAGTAAATACAGTCATAGGTATAACATTAATGGATGCACCTAAGTTTAGCATGGCATTTTCAAATTTGTTATTGCCTATTACGCATGGAATGGTAAACGTCCCAAGGTCTTTGCACATTTATGGTATATGTGACAAAGGTTTCTCAATTAGTACAGAAGCATTTTTATTTATATTAAACCTTTCATTGCCTTTTAGTCTTCTTTTGTTAGTGCATAGTTCTTTAAGGAATTTGGCATATCTTGGGATCTGCTTGACGGCTTCGAATAAAAGTATATTTACCTTTACTTTTCTAAATGTTTCTAAGATCCTCATCTATTTTCTTATATCGTATATATATTTTTCTTTGTGGAAATGGAAGAGGGATATGTTGTTTATCAGGACCTGCTACAAAAGGAGGATTTGTAAGAGATATATCATTACTATTATTACTCGAACTATCTAAAATTTCTTTTTCATGTTTTTTTGTGACATCGGTATTTTCAGTTTATTGTTGCTTTTCTGATCCATGGATAGTTTTACCAGATCTTAAAGTATTTGCACTTACATTTTTAGAATTGACAATTATTTATACAGGTAACTTATCTAAACCTTGAGACTACAAATGGTTTCAAGATGTAGCTAATTGACCAATCTGATTTTCAAGAGTTTGAATTGTGATCTCAATTCTCTTTTGGAAGTTTAAATTGTCTGCCACTATTTGCTTTATGAATTCCTCCAAATTTGATTTCTCAGTGGAAGGTGCAACTATTTATATAGCTTGTTGTTATACATGAGAAGGTTGATAAGGTCTACTTAGTCCAGTATTTGTCTGAAAAAGTACATGAGGTTGATGTAAGGAATTACCCCATCTTAGAATAGGGTGATTCCTCCAACCAGGATTAAATCGGTTGGAAGAGAAATCATAATTGCTATGTTGTTGTGGCAGTCTGCTATTATATATGTTGACAGCACATACTTGAGGATTTTCATATCGGGAATTTTAGCTTCCTGTAGTGTAGGACAACAACTGGTATAATGATCTATAAAACCACAGATGACACATACCTTAACAGGGGTTTCAAGTTGTTATTTTTGAGACACAATAATATTTTTCATAAGTGTTGCTAGTTCAACAAATTTATTTTCCCATTTTTATCTTCATCATTTGTAGTTTCAATCTCATAGACTCCTCTAATTACTACAGAATTATTCCTAGTGGCATGTTGTTGAGCATTAAAGGCCTTGTTCTTAATTAAAGTTTTTGCTGCATTTGTAGTTTTATTTTGTAAAGCACCATCACTGTAACATCCCGAATTTCATAAAAATGATTAATTAAGAGGAATAAATATTAAATAATTATAAATGATCTAATAAGTGTCCCAAAAATATTAAAATAATTAAATTGAGATTTATGAGGATTAATTATAATTTATTAAGGCTTAAAGAACTAAAATTATACCCGATTAAAATATGGGTGTCGGACCAAGTATCCCCGATTGAGATGCCGTTGGTCAGGGCTTTTAAGAATATTATTGGGGTTCCAAATATATATTTGGAATAATTTTTGGATAAGGCATTGAGCCTGAACGGAGATCTTGTTTGTTGTAAAATGATAAAATTTTGATGAGGGGATTAAAATTTAAAACAAAAGCCTATTCTTTTCTCTCTTTCTCCTCTATATTTTCGTTGGCCCTTTCTTTACCTCCCTCCACTCTTCATTTTCCTTTTTCTCCTTCTCCATTCTCTTGCCAAATCTGTGGCCTCCCTCTCCATAACTATTCTCCCCCTAAATCTCTTGGTTTCTTTGGATTCATGAAGCATTTATGAGATATTGAGGCAAACATTTGGTGGGTTCTCCTCCTCTCCCTCTCATTTTCATTTTTGGAGCTTGAGTTTGGAGATGAGGTAAGGTTTTGAACCATTCTTCTATCATTTATGGTTGTTATGGTGTTTAAGTTTGAGATGATGACATTAGGCTTTATGGGTAATGAGGAAGATGGTGAAAACCCTAAGCTTAAATGATTTAAAATATGATTTTTGATTATGGTTAGTGTTGTATGAGAATGAAGGGTTACTAAGTTTATGATGCTTTGAGGAAAAGATGGAAGTTGATTGTTGTTGGAAGGTTTTAGAGAAAACCCTAAGTTTATGGATTTGGTGCTTTTGGCCAAATTGATGGGTATTAATGATTTATGCTTTAGAATGAGTTTTGGGAAGATTGGAATTGATTATTGATGGATGATGATATGAAAAATGATTTTTAGAAGTAAACCCATGAGAAATTGTGTTAGGTATTGTTAAATATAATGGTTATTGGATTTTGATGGGATCCTAATCTTAAGATTTTAGACTATATATGTTATCGTTAGAAGAGTTGAATTGTGATGAATGAATATGTGAGGAAATAGAAGAATTGATTTTAAGAATGAGTATATGAAATATTCAATATTGGGTGTCATTAGTTATGATAATATATGATAATAATGATAGATGACCATTGTGATGGTTAATGAAATAAAGTGGTGATTTGATGAGGCCTTAGGCCATGGTATGTGCTATTTGAATTTGTTGATTAATTATGGTTATTGGAGGATAAGATAGCTATATTGAATTTTGAGTGATAATGATGGCCAATGGATGAGTTATATGATGATTGGATGTATTATGAATAAGGGATGTGATCTTGTTGTTGTTGGGTATGGTTAGCCCCTTTGAGATTTATAGGATCTTGGTTTTGGGAAAGGAATTCCTGAAGCCTAACATAAGAGTATAAATAGATGTTTTGACAAGTTTAGGACTTGTTACTAAGCTTGATAATATGGGAGTAATTATTTAGAATTATAATAGAAGCCTTGTGATGGCTCATGATTGAATGAATACATATATGTTTGATGTGTAGATTGTGTTTTGGATGATGATAGGGAATGATTGAAGCAATTGGATTGTGGTTCTTCCCTTGAGGTAGGAGATGAGTTTACATTTCAATTGCATGAGTTGAATAATTGATGGTTGATGTATATGATTGTACTCATGCTTGTCTTGCCATGATTATCTTGAATGGTGATTGATAATGTGATGGATGATAGGCTTGGCCATTTTTTGAATGTTTGGGAATTGCATATATATGAGATAATGATGAATGTTTGGTGGTCTTTTAATGAATATGATTTATTTGTTGATAGAAACCCATGAATGGGTGAATTACTCAAAGATATGAGGTTGTGTTTTATGATTTTCATGCATAAGTGAGGAACTAATAGCGCCATATTGAATTTTAGTATGCTTGGATGCCATGGAATGGTTCCAATAGTGCCTATGCATGATTTAAAACTTGTAGAAATTGGAATGGGCCAATTCCATTGAGAATTGACCCTTGAGTTGCACAAAAACACCTTAAAATGGGCTAAACACATTTATGTGCATAAGTTCCTAATTTTTGGGATTTTTTTAGGGCGGCCAGTAGCCACACGTCATAAATGATGTATATAAGTTGGTGTTAAAATTTGGTAGAGTTTGGAGTTGATATGAAAGAGTTAGGATGCTTAGAAGTTGAAGAATTGAGCAAAATCTGAATAATTGCTGTCTTGAATCGATTCAAAACAGTCTTGAATCGATTCAAGGGCCACTAGAAGTGTTTGAATTGATTCACACAATTTTTGAATCAATTTGAAGCTCTCTGGAAGTGCTTGAATCGCTTTATATGGGCTTGAATCGATTCAAAGCCCTGTTATGGCCACTGTTATGTTGTTTTTCCGATTATTATGATTTCTTTGCTGTTTTTGGCCCGTTTGGGCATCTTTATGACATTTTGGCCTCCGACTTCTTCATGAAAGTTGTAGATAATTATGTACGGAGGTGTGAAAATTGGTCTTGCCTTAATTAGAGTTTTATCTCTCATTAGGCGTAAAATACGGACCCACTACATTGTAAAACTCAAGTTTAAGAGGGTTTTGAGCCCAACCTTTTATGGTTATCAAATTGGGACTAATAAGTGATATTTGTGACATGTCTCACTATTTTTAAGACTAAAAAGGAACTTCCCTCCTATATCTTAATGTTGAAATTGTCATGAGCTTATTACTACCCAAAACCCCTTTTTATGTAAGAACAAGAGATTGTATTAGGGGCATATGATGATGGTGTGTCTTGGTGGTGTTTGATATTGATTAAGACATTGGAAAATGTGTATGTACCTATGATATGTTATAAAAACATAAATGTACACCACTAATGATATGTTATGATGTTTGATAATGAAAAGTTAAATGATGTGGTTGTAAGACACACCCTTGTATCATGATGAAACTAATGAGGGGATGATTGCATGACAATATATTTATTATAAATCGATGAATTGGAGAAGATATCGATAATGGATAATGATGGATGATATCGTTGATCTTTTTCTTGAATAAAAGGATGAGTGTTATTATTGATGATTGTTTAATGCCATTGTGATGAATACAGGTGTGATCTTGTGTATATGTGGTTTGAATTATATTGATGAATTGTTGTAATACCACACTAATATATGAAACAATGGTAATTATTAATGAGATAAAAATCCACTAAGAAATTATGTGGTAATGTTATGAATGTTATTGATGATATTGGTGCCATTGTGATTGTTGCAAGTATTGACTTGCATGTATGATATAAAATGTGTTAAAATGAAATGCCACACCTAAAGCTTGAGAACAATGGCTAAAACCAATGATATTAAAATCCACTAAAAGATTGTATAGTGGTGTTGGTGTTGATGATGATGATTGATGAGTGGCATGATAGGATGCATAGGGTGAGAATGCATTGATTGGCATTTGCATCCATGGCATATCATAGCCGCCTGTGTTGGAATGTTAGGGGATTCCCCCAGCTAGCCCAGTAGGAGGGTGACTCGGTGCACGAGTATTCTTATTTTTCCCCTGTGACTCGGTGTGTAAGTCACAAAGCCGCCCATGTATAGCTACGGGGAGCTGCATGTGGCCGACCTGTGGGGGTGGCTATTTGATGAGAAAGTGTCCCCGGTGGTCCTATGGATCATAGCCGCCATGGTATGAATCATGGCTGGCCCGCAACACCTTATATTATTGATTATGGTGTTTACCGCGGTCATGGTGTAAATGGCCAGGTGTTGCAAGATGGGCGATGCAGTTTGGTACCAGTAAAATTGGTGATTATGCATGCATTATGAGATATGTGTACACATTATACTACTTTAGTAGGGGCATGGTATGTGATCATGCTTGAACCCATAATTAGTGTTTATTCCCACAGTCAGATCTACATTTGTTGTTATTATTCCATTGTACATATAGCATAGAGATATGCCAAAAGGTGACGTTGATTGATGATGATTGAGATAGAGATATGATGATGATGAGATGGGTAAATGAATTACCTAAAAGATAACATGTAAAATATGAATACAACAAAATGACATTGAATAAGATAATGTTGTATAAGATGGCCTAATATAATGAAAGGCTTGTTTGTCTATGGTTAATGACAATTATGTTGGCCCTTTGTGGCATTAAGAAATAATATGTATATGTGTTGCTTTGCTATGAGTTGATTGATAAATATAGTTTATGTATATTGTTGGGATGAATGAATTATGATGATTATTAATGATTTTAGCAAAGCATACATGAAGTTGATATACATATACACATAATCTCAATTGTATTCATATTCGTCATTTGAAATGTATAACTCACTCTCCCATGTTGTCTTTTTTTAGCATTGTGATGTAGGGTTATCATGGGATGAGATTGAGTCTTTGAACTAAAGTTTTGGAGAAGATAAATAGCTGTAATGGAATTCCTAGGCCGGCAATGAATGTTAATTATGATGTGATGATTGAATCGTATAAGATTATAGTTGATGATTATTGATTTGATGACATTGGATAGATGACAACGTATATGAATGATGTATTGATATTTGAGGTATTGGGGTTTATACTCATTTGATGATTAAAATGTGTTGGTCATGTAGTCCATTTTGGGAATATATAATTATTGATGATACATGATTTTTAAAGTTGAATAGAATGTGGTCAATTGTGGAATATGGATATTGGAGATGTATGTTGCGTGACCATACATGTATATGTATATACACTTTAGGCAAAGCATGTTCATAATTTACGTGCAAGATTGGTTATGGCCTAAATGGCTTATGATGTATGCTTGCATGCTTTGCCAAGCCTCTTCTCATATCTTCATATATAGGACCAGGCGTGTGCCCTATATACATATTCTTCTTCTGCTGTAAACTCTATTATTTTTGTATACAATCATGGGCGATTTATTTTACGATCCAGTTATAAAATATTAAATCTCGCTCTTCGATTTTCTGTGGTTTGAGTCTTGATGTAATTGTTAAGGTGTTTTGAAATTATTTCAAACGTGAAAATTTACTCACATTTTATTAATTAATTATCTTGATTACATCGGGATTCGGGTCCAACAAACCCGGGGGTGACAACCACTAGCTGGTAAGTAATTTGGTAATATTGTATAAGACCTTTATAGAAATATTGTATAAGAAGTTGGTAAGTAATTTGGTGATAGGGACAACTCACACACAATCTTTTAAATCTTTCCTAGTATTCATAAAGATTTTCCCGATCATGTTGCTGGATGCCACATATTTCATTTTTGATCGAGGAAGTTCTTAAAGCAGGAAATTTTTTTTCAAGAAACATTTTCTTGAGGTCATCCTAGCTAGTAATAGAGCCAGAAGGAAGGTAAAATATCCAATCCTTAGTGGCATTCATTAAGGAGAAAGGAAAAACTTTAAGTTTTACATGTTCTTCTGAAACCCCTTCAGGTTTCATGGTAGAGTAGAGGATATGAAATGCTTTTAAGTGTTTATGAGGATCTTTGACGTGGTTATTTTTGCAGTCGTTATTCCGTCAAATTAGTACATTAAAATTAATTAACGTAGTACTAGGGTGTCAACCTAGGTCGTTCTCTCAAGGATCAACACAGAAATTTAAGAAAAATCAAGTCTTAAACTAATTTTTAACAATTAAAAATAAAAAAAAAACTAAACAACTAAAAATTTTTACAAACATAAGTTCACTAACATACAATTGGGGGGGGGTTTTGATTGATTTTTTGTTGTCACAAATAAAATTAAAACAAGGTAAATAAAGGATTTAAAACAATAAATAACAAGCGATTGATTTTCTTGGAGTATTGTAAATAAATTTATCCTTGGTTCACTAAAAATAATTTGTATACTTATTAATGTTAATTTCTTAGCTCAATTTGAATTGATCAACTAAGCGTCTTTTTCAATTCACAATTCCTTTACTTTCATTTAAAAATGAATATTTTAATCAAGCATCCTAATTAAGCAAAAGGAGTCAAGATCTTAAAATCTAGGAATTATTGAGCATACATAAGAACATCGCCTACATACATAATCTAATCTCAAATTATGGAATTAAGCAAACCATAATTATTAAAAGTGATTATGAAAATATTCATTAAGCATGCATATTTCCTTAATCCATTCTAATTTGAAATCTTATTTTACTCCATTTGAATAATTAAACCGATTAAGCATACAAATTCAATTAGACAAAATGGAATTAAATAAGTAGAGAATGATTATGAAGAAATAACAATAATAAAAGCATACTATATTAAAATTAATGACCTCAAAATTACATTACAACATTCTCCAAGAAAATCAATCTAAGGGTTTTAGCCCTCCATAATTACAACTACAAACAAAGAAACTAACCCGGAAATGAAGAACTTGCTGGAAGAATTCCACAAAGAAGAAGAACAGAGAACAAATGAAGGAGGAAATTGAAGAATGAATGGTATGTCTAAGCCTTCCTCTTGTGCCTATTTATAGGAGTTCAAAAGCAAAATTAATGCCATAATTAATTCATAATGGAAGATGCACTCTTGAATTTACAATTCCATGGTGCTCCATGATCAATTTGAGTGCCTTGCCCACCATACTCAGTGCTTTGCCCACCTTCTAGAAGCTTGAAAACGTGTTTCTGGGCCAATTATTCACTCATGAATCGATTCATTGGTGGGAGGAATCGATTCATGCGTGCAAAATGCAATCCTGGGCCAAAAATAACCGTATGAATCGATTCAAAGGAGGAAAGAATCGATTCATTGCCTTTGAAATCCGTATGAATCGATTCATTTTGCAGAATTTCACTTCCTGGGTGCTTTAAATCCGTATGAATCGATTCAGGAGGGGGATGAATCGATTCATCCCCCTGATTCTCCATAATTTGCACACTTTTTCACCCTTTTTGAGATCTTTTTGAATATTTCTTGGTTCCTTTGATCCTTAGGCACTTTGATCTTCATTTTGGATTGGAATTCTTGAGTTTCTTTGATCTATTTTCTTTTGGCACAAATTATCAATCAAATATTACATAAAGATCAAATGATAAAAATGTGTTAAAATGCATTATATTACACATTAAGTGATGGCAAATTATACACATTTAAAATGGAGAATTAAAGATAAATCATACATCATCAAATACTCCCACACTTATTCTTTTGCACTCCCGGGCAAAATCAAAATAAAAACAAGTATCACAATTTATTTGAAAACATTTAAGTTAAAAACAACAACACACAGAACTAGCATGCTTGTCATGAAATCTTAGAAATATACAAAGAAACAAGAGTTTTCAACATGAAAGATACAGAGCATCAAGATATATATAAAAATCATTCAAACACTTAGGCATGTAAAAATTAAATTAAACTGAAAAGAAGATCATAAGTGATAGAACCTCACAAGACATACTCTCAACTCTCAAGTGTTTAAAGTTTGTGTATACACTCAAAACAATTCCTGAAAAACAAACAGTCTAAAAATTTGGCAAGTTTCTTAATTCCACAATCAACACAAATGCATGTATAGATCAACAGGGCTTTCACAGGGTTACAATGTGGCCAAGGTTAAAATGGATGAAATATATATATATATTTATACCAGAAAGAATAATGAAGCAATTAATTTTACTGGCAAACAGTGAGGATAAAACATTTATTGTATGGTATTTGGTAATTTTTTATTATTATTATTTTTTTTTTATTTTTTTTATGAGATTGCATAACACTTAAAACAAGAGTTGCAATTCCTTTTTCCACACCCCCACACTTATTTGAATGCCTGTTTTGACTTGATTCCAAAGCTTCAATATATTTCTTACGGTAGGTATATTTTTGGTTTTTCATCCATGGCTTATTTGAGCTGCAACAAGGAAATAGTTAAATAGGCTCAAAATGGCTAGCAAGAGATAATTTATTCATGGTAGGCTTATCTGGCTTAGTGGCTCAACTGAACAAAATGCCTGTATCATTTCAAATACATTCATATGAGTTTCAAGTATCATCAAGAAACAAGACAAAAATTAAGATGTAAGCCTTTAGGAATTAATCACACATGAAAGGATTAAGATGGTTTAAAGTGATCCATCAAATTTAAAGGCTCAAAAATCTCACAAGGTATAATTCCATCATATATGATCATTTTTCAATTATCATGTCATTCTCATCATACCAAAATTGCTTGAGTTCAAATTATAACATATCATTAAGCTCATATCAGACATGAAAGAATTTACTTGTTACTCATGCATATCTTAAAATTCCAATAAAACATGCCATTTAAAACAAAAACACACACAAAATTTTTTTTTTTTTATCACACAAAATTTAATCACACAACACACACAAATGATCCCACCCCCACACTTAAATCATACATTATCCTCAATGTAAGACAGAGCATACAAAATAGACAATAGAATGAAAAAGTAAAGAGATGGGTAAGAAAAACTCCCTCAAGGGGGATCAAGAAGTGGTTCCCCCAAAGCATGTTCCTCCATTGTAACATCCACAAGTGAAGGATTTTCATGAAATGGCTTCAAACGTTGTCCATTAACCTTGAAGCTTTTGTTGGAGTTTTCACTTTTTATTTCCACAGCTCCATGGGGAAATACATTTGTAACAATGAAAGGTCCTTCCCATTTGGAGCGCAATTTTCCGGCCATCAGTTTCAACCGGGAATTAAACAGTAGCACTTTCTGTCCAGCAGTAAAATCCTTTCTAGCTATTGAGCTATCATGGAATTTCTTTGTTTTCTCCTTATAGAACCTCGAGTTCTCATAAGCTGCTAAACGGATCTCATCAAGCTCATTCAGTTGTAATTTTCTTTCTTCACCTGCTTGATCAAGTGCTAAGTTACAAGCCTTTACAGCCCAATAAGCACGATGCTCAATCTCCACTGGAAGATGACATGCTTTACCAAAAACAATTCTATAGGGAGACATTCCTATAGGTGCCTTAAAAGCTGTTCTATGTGCCCAAAGAGCATCATCCAATTTCCTGCTCCAATCCTTTTTGTTAGGCTGTACTATCTTCTCCAGGATCCTTTTGATTTCTCTGTTAGAGACTTCTGCTTGTCCATTGGTTTGGGGGTGATATGGAGTAGAGACTCTATGAACAACCCCATACTTCCTGAGCATAGCTTGCATGGTCCTGTTACAGAAATGTGTTCCTTGATCACTAATGATTGCTCTCGGGATGCCAAACCTGCAAAGAATTTGAGATCTAACAAAATCCACAACAACTCGAGCATCATTAGTTCTGGTGGCTTTAGCTTCCACCCATTTAGAAACATAATCTACAGCCAATAAAATGTAAGTAAAACCAAAGGATGGAGGAAATGGACCCATAAAATCAATGCCCCAAACATCAAATACTTCACAAAACAACATTGGTTGCTGAGGCATCTGTTGTCTCCATGTGGTAGCATTACTTGCTCTTTGGCATTTCTCACAGGTGATACAAACTTTCCATGCATCCTTAAAAATTGTGGGCCAATACAAACCTGAATCCAACACTTTTCTTGCTGTTCTTTGTGGACCAAAATGTCCACCAACTGGTGAAGCATGGCAGAATCGAAGAACTGATTCTATTTCATGATCGGGAATGCATCTTCGAATCACCTGATCATTACATAATTTCCACAAATACGGGTCATCCCAAATATAATACTTTGCATCACTTTTTAATTTTGAAATTTGGTTTCGGGATGCACATGGTGGAAAAACAGAAGCAACAAGATAATTTACAATGTTAGCAAACCAAGGTGAATCAAAAGAGTTAGAAATACTCATGAGGTGTTCATCGGGAAAATGGTCCCGAATAGGTGCCGAATCAGGAGCATTCTCAATTCTGCTTAAATGGTCTGCCACAAGGTTTTGTGTTCCACTTCTGTCACGAATTTCCAAGTCAAACTCTTGGAGCAAAAGCATCCAACGAATTAATCTTGGCTTGGACTCACCTTTCTTCAACAAGTACTTCAGAGCTGCATGGTCAGTAAAGACAACTACTCGAGAACCGAGTAGGTAAGATCTGAACTTATCTAATGCAAAAACAATGGCCAAGAGCTCTTTTTCAGTGGTAGTGTAATTTACCTGAGCAGCATCTAAAGTTTTAGATGCATAGTAGATGACCCTAGGCTGTTTGTCAATCTTTTGACCAAGGACGGCTCCCAATGCATAATTAGAGGCATCACACATTAACTCAAATGGAGCTGTCCAAACAGGTGCTTGGATTATTGGGGTTGTTGTCAATGCTTGCTTGAGGCAATTAAAAGCCTCCTTACACTTTTCATCAAATTCAAATGCCACATCCTTTTGAAGCAGACTGGATAATGGCCTAGCCTTCTTGCTGAAATCCTTTATGAATCTTCTGTAGAATCCTGTATGGCCAAGAAAAGAACGAACCTCTTGAACACAAGAGGGGTAAGGCAAATGTGATATAACTTCTACCTTAGCAGGATCTACCTCAATTCCTTTTTCAGAGATTACATGCCCTAAAACTATTCCTTGTTTTACCATAAAATGACATTTTTCATAGTTCAAAACAAGGTTAGTTTCAATACATCTGTTTAAAACTTTATCAAGACTATCAAGGCATGCATTAAATGAAGATCCATAGACAGTAAAATCATCCATAAACACCTCTATGTAATTTTCAATGAAATCATGAAAAATACTTATCATGCATCTTTGAAAAGTTCCGGGAGCATTGCATAGGCCAAATGGCATTCTCCTATAAGCAAATGTGCCAAAGGGACAGGTGAATGTGGTCTTATCTTGATCCTCAGGTGCAATGTGAATCTGAAAATATCCAGAGAATCCATCAAGAAAACAGTAATGAGACTTACCTGCGAGACGCTCAAGCATTTGGTCAATGAAGGGTAAAGGGAAATGATCCTTCTTTGTTGCTTGGTTAAGTCTCCTGTAGTCAATACAGACTCTCCAACTATTCTGCACTCTAGTTGGGATCAATTCATCCTTTTCATTTTTCACAACTGTGATCCCTGTTTTCTTAGGAACCACTTGAATTGGACTCACCCATTGGCTATCAGAGATAGGATAAATGATTCCTGCTTGTAGAAGCTTGGTGATCTCATTCTTAACCACATCAAGGATTACAGGGTTGAGTCTCCTCTGGGGTTGTCTTACTGCTTTAGTATTTTCCTCCAGAAATATTCTATGCATGCACATGGATGGACTAATTCCAGGAATGTCTGCCAATGTCCATCCTATAGCCTTCTTATGTCTTTTCAATACCTGCAACAATTTTTCTTCTTGATTTTCATCAAGAGAAGTGGAAATTATCACCGGGAGCTGTTCATTATCCCCTAAGTATACATACTTTAGGTTCTCAGGTAGGGGTTTCAATTCTAACTTGGGTGCCTACAAAACAGATGGAACTAACAAAGTAGATTTTGATTCTGCTGTTTGCACCTCAAAAATTTTGTTAGAATTTTCTTGAAATCCTGCATACAGCTCCTTATGGTTAACAGATATATCTAGAGACTCTGAATCAGAATTTATGTATCTATCAATTTCAGCACAAATATCATAACTTCCAGAATTATTACATGCAAAACATTTGTTTGAATCATCCATGTATTCCAAATCAACGTTAGAAAAATGTTCAAAAACTAGTTCATCAATAATGTCAATTTGGAAAACAGAATGATTTTCAGATGGATATTTCATGGCATCAAGAATATTAAATTGAACTCTCGTGTCACCAAATTCCATAGAGAGAGTTCCAGAATGAACATCTATTTTGGTTCGAGCTGTTTTCAAAAATGGTCTTCCCAAAATGATAGGAACAGGAATTTGAGGCATACCTTCTTTCATATCAAGTACAAAAAAGTCAGCAAGGAAAACAAGCTGTTCTACCTGAACCAAAACATCCTCTATAACTCCAGCAGGGTAAGCAGTGCTCCTATTGGCTAGCTGAATTACTACACCAGTAGGTTGTAAATTTCCAAGAGACAAAGATTTAAAAACAGACATAGGCATAACATTTATTGAAGCTCCTAAATCTAACATACAATTTTCAAATTTGTTATTGCCTATGATACAAGGTATAGAAAACGTACCTGGATCCTTGCATTTTTCAGGAATATTTGAAACTTCTTTACTAAGCAGTGCAGATACATTTCTTCCCATGCTTATCCTTTCATTGCCCTTGAGTCTCCTTTTGTGAGTACACAACTCCTTCAGAAATTTGGCATACTTGGGAATTTGCTTGATTGCATCGAGAAGAGGTATATTCACTTCCACTTTCCTAAAAGTATCCAAAATTTCTTTGTCCACTTCTTCCATCTTCTTGCTTGGAATTGCTTTTGGTGGGAAAGGAAGAGGGATATGAGATGGAATTTGGGGTGGTTGTATCTCAGACTTTCTTGAGCTTGAAGAGGGTACATCATTCTCAACTGTTGTGGGCACATCTGTTTGTTTTTCAGGTTCCTTAGGTATGGGTACTTCAAGGTTCTTACCTGATCTTAACTGGATTGCACTCACATTTCTTGGATTTGTAGCTGGTTGAGATGGTAATTTGTCAGAGTTCTGAAATTGTAATTGGTTCAATGATGAAGCCAATTGCCCAATTTGGTTGCTTAAACTCTGGATGGTAGCATCATTCCTCTGTTGATACTCCAAGTTCTGTGCAGCCATTTGTTTCACCAGATCCTCCAAAGAAGGACCACTTGTGGGTGGTTGAGGTGTCGGTCTTTGGAAGGTTGGTGCATTGTTTTGAAATGGAGGTTGGGGATTTTGTTGTTGGTTGCCCCATCTCAAGTTTGGATGGTTCCTCCAACCTGGATTGTATCTATTGGTGGAAAGGTCATGGTTTTGTGGTGGTGGAGGTCTATCATGGTAGATGTTAGCTGCATAGGCTTGGGGACTATTATTATCCTTTTCTTGTAGAGAAGGACAACAATCAGTGGGGTGCTCTTGTGAAGAGCAGATTCCACACACTTTAGCAGTCATGGATTTTTGATTTACTACCAATTGTGTGACTAGAGTGGTGAGAGCATCAAGTTTGCTCTCAAGTTTAATTCCAGATGAACTAGAATTAGAATCAAACATGGGTTTGAAAGAATCATTTCTCACACCAAATTATTGAGAGTTAGATGCCATTTTCTCAATCAGATTTCTTGCTTCAGCAGCAGTCATATCTCCTGAAGCTCCTCCACTTGCCGCATCAATCATGTTGCGATCAACGTGGTGTAAACCTTCATAGAAGTACTGAAGAAGAAGTTGTTCAGAAATTTGGTGGTGAGGGCAACTTGCACAAAGTTTTTTAAATCTCTCCCAATATTCATAAAGACTTTCTCCAGAGAGTTGCCTAATGCCAGATATGTCTTTACGGATTGCAGTTGTTCTAGAGGTAGGAAAGAATTTTTCCAAGAACATTTTCTTTAAGTCATTCCAACTTGTGATTGATCTTGGAGCAAGGTAGTACAACCAATCCTTAGCAACACCCTCTAAAGAATGAGGAAACGCTTTAAGATAGACATGGTCTTCTTGAACGTTTTGGGGTTTCATTGTGGAACACACAATGTGGAATTCTTTGAGGTGTTTGTGCGGATCTTCACCCGCAAGACCATGAAACTTAGGCAACAGGTGTATAAGTCCGGTCTTAAGAATAAAAGGGACATCCTCATCAGGATATTGAATACACAAACTTTCGTAAGTGAATTCAGGAGCAGCTAGTTCTCTAAGAGTTCTTTCACGAGGTTCAGCCATATCAGAAAAACTAGCAGTAGTACTTTCAACAGATTCAGAAAAAATACTATCACTATCAATATCAACAAAATTATTATTAAATCTAGCTTCTCTAATTAACCTATGAAAAGTTCTTTCAATTTCAGGATCAAATAAATATAAATGCTCAAAAGTTCTTCTAGTCATACATAGCATACAACAAGATATTTGATCATGATGAGCAATAAATCATAAGAATCCTAAATCATGCAAAAGAAATAAAATAAACAAACAAACAAACAAAAGAAAAATTTTTTTTTTTCAAAAAAATTAATAAAAAAAAAATTAATTTAAAACAAGTGTTTTTCCTAAAGATCGTTGATCCTCGGCTGCGGCGCCAAAATTTGACGTGGTTATTTTTGCAGTCGTTATTCCGTCAAATTAGTACATTAAAATTAATTAACGTAGTACTAGGGTGTCAACCTAGGTCGTTCTCTCAAGGATCAACACAGAAATTTAGGAAAAATCAAGTCTTAAACTAATTTTTAACAATTAAAAATAAAAAAAAACTAAACAACTAAAAATTTTTACAAACATAAGTTCACTAACATACAATTGGGGGGGGTTTTGATTGATTTTTTGTTGTCACAAATAAAATTAAAACAAGGTAAATAAAGGATTTAAAACAATAAATAACAAGCGATTGATTTTCTTGGAGTATTGTAAATAAATTTATCCTTGGTTCACTAAAAATAATTTGTATACTTATTAATGTTAATTTCTTAGCTCAATTTGAATTGATCAACTAAGCGTCTTTTTCAATTCACAATTCCTTTACTTTCATTTAAAAATGAATATTTTAATCAAGCATCCTAATTAAGCAAAAGGAGTCAAGATCTTAAAATCTAGGAATTATTGAGCATACATAAGAACATCGCCTACATACATAATCTAATCTCAAATTATGGAATTAAGCAAACCATAATTATTAAAAGTGATTATGAAAATATTCATTAAGCATGCATATTTCCTTAATCCATTCTAATTTGAAATCTTATTTTACTCCATTTGAATAATTAAACCGATTAAGCATACAAATTCAATTAGACAAAATGGAATTAAATAAGTAGAGAATGATTATGAAGAAATAACAATAATAAAAGCATACTATATTAAAATTAATGACCTCCAAATTACATTACAACATTCTCCAAGAAAATCAATCTAAGGGTTTTAGCCCTCCATAATTACAACTACAAACAAAGAAACTAACCCGGAAATGAAGAACTTGCTGGAAGAATTCCACAAAGAAGAAGAACAGAGAACAAATGAAGGAGGAAATTGAAGAATGAATGGTATGTCTAAGCCTTCCTCTTGTGCCTATTTATAGGAGTTCAAAAGCAAAATTAATGCCATAATTAATTCATAATTGAAGATGCACTCTTGAATTTACAATTCCATGGTGCTCCATGATCAATTTGAGTGCCTTGCCCACCATACTCAGTGCTTTGCCCACCTTCTAGAAGCTTGAAAACGTGTTTCTGGGCCAATTATTCACTCATGAATCGATTCATTGGTGGGAGGAATCGATTCATGCGTGCAAAATGCAATCCTGGGCCAAAAATAACCGTATGAATCGATTCAAAGGAGGAAAGAATCGATTCATTGCCTTTGAAATCCGTATGAATCGATTCATTTTGCAGAATTTCACTTCCTGGGTGCTTTAAATCCGTATGAATCGATTCAGGAGGGGGATGAATCGATTCATCCCCCTGATTCTCCATAATTTGCACACTTTTTCACCCTTTTTGAGATCTTTTTGAATATTTCTTGGTTCCTTTGATCCTTAGGCACTTTGATCTTCATTTTGGATTGGAATTCTTGAGTTTCTTTGATCTATTTTCTTTTGGCACAAATTATCAATCAAATATTACATAAAGATCAAATGATAAAAATGTGTTAAAATGCATTATATTACATATTAAGTGATGGCAAATTATACACATTTAAAATGGAGAATTAAAGATAAATCATGCATCATCAATCTTCACCTGAACGACATAAAACTTGGGCAACAAATGAACTAAACCAGTTTTAAGCACAAAATGAACATCTTCATCAGGATATAAAATGCATGATGTTTGATTAGTAACATCTTGTGTAGTTAGTTCTCTTAATGTCTTTTCATCCATGTTATACAAATATTTCAAATTTGAAGAGTTAGTTTCACTCTTTATGTTATTAGCTATAATATTATTATTTGTTTGGTTATCATTGTCTGATGGTCTCTTGGATAATCTAAGTAGTTGATGAAATATTCTATCTATTTCAAGATCAAAAGGATGTAGTGGTTCGGGATTAGATCTAGTCATGCACAATACATATATACATATTGTAAGAAAGTACTACAACTACGTAGTAAAAGGAAAAAGTTATCATTTTAATTATGTAATGCTTAGAACATATATTTAAAAATTTAAAGATTTTATTTTTATATATTTATATATTTTTTGTTTTTTTAAATGGTTGAAAATGAGATCACTAGGAAATAAATAAAAATATAATAAAATGAAGTTTTTTTAAATTTTTTTAACAAGCTCACGTTCAACCAAACCCGAATATTTTCAACACACCTACAAAAGAAATGTACAATATATTAGTGTCGCGACCGGGATCGTGAAAACAGCGAAGGTAGAAACAGAACAGGGAGTCGCCACCAACATTTTTACCCACAGGAAAAATGTTGGAAAAAAATTTATTAAAGCACTGGTAAAAAAAGTGAGATTCGAGTTCGGGAGTCGGTTACAAGTAGGGAAGGTATTAGCACCCCATATCGCCTGTTAAAAACAGTACCAAAGTTAAAAGTGCACGTCATGAATAGCCTTAAAATTTTTTTCATTTCTTCCTTTTTTCTTGAAAATGAAGGAAACAAACGAAATAGATGAACAAGCCCGAAGCAAGATTAACAGGATGTCTCATCTGAATTAACCCTAATTTTGATATGGAAAATGTGGAAAAGGGAAAGGAAACTAACAAGACGTCTCGTCTAAATTAGTCACCCTTTTATCAAGATACAAGGTTAGGAAAAGAGATGAGTTAACAGGACGTCTCATCCAAATTAATCTCGGCTTTTAGCAGAGGTATGTATGAAAATGGAGAGAATTCTAACAGGACATCTCATCCAAATTAGTCATCCTCCCGTCAAGATGCAGGGTCGAACAATGAAAGAAGTTAACAGGACGTCTCGTCTAAATTAACCCAACTTTTATGAAAAATGATAACAGCCTGAAAAAAGGAAGAAAATCAACAAGACATCACATCTAAATTGACTCTCATGAATACAATAAGAATGAGATTAATTTTGAAAGATGAATGGGAAAGGAAAAGAGATAAGCCCGACAGGAGTTAAGTATTGCTCCTACGTATTCTCGAGTTTTTGAGAAATCAGGGTTACATAGTTCTTGAATGGAGTATTCTTAGAATGGAGTCATAGGGGGGTTGGTGACAAATAAGATCTGTGAAAAAGGGGGCATATAAGGTGAAGTTCTCCGCACGTGTATGGGTCTTAGGAATAGTGTAGGCATAAGTACTTCTGCACGACACTAACTTAAATCACTATTGTACCAGTTTAAAGAGATATCAAAAATACATATTTTTGTTATTTTGCATTATGAATAAAGACAAGGGAAAATTTAACAAGAAAATAGAATAGTAAAAAAAAGGCAGAATAAACAGAACAACAAAAAAAGTGGTGAAGGAATTGTAACCGGTGTGGGCGTGGGCATTGGGAAGCCAAAGTCTAGACCAGGGCCGGTGTGGGCTGGAACAGCTGCGACCGGAGTGACGGCGACACGACCGGTTCGATTGATTACTGGGTCCGATGTGGGAGTTTAGTGTCGATCTGATGTGCTTAATTCAGGGGAAAAGCTGACAATCAGAGGTGAGTCTGATGTGAAAAGAATCGAGGTGACAGGGACTTCATTGCTCTTTTTTGCTAGAGGAGACGGAGTCACTCTGGGAAATGGGAGTTGATATTTAGTAGGGTGGAATGCAAAGGAATTTTGGAGAAGTTTGGACAGAGTTCTAACAACAAGGAAGGATTTTCTCTTAGGGAATTCAGGGTTCAAAGTTCGGATCAGTTTTTCAGGGATCAAGGTTTCAAAAATTAGACCAATTCTTTAGGGGCTCCTAAATTTCAAAAGTCGGACCCTTGGACCTCTTCAAGTGATGCATTTATAGTGTTTCCCTCGAACCCCTCCCATGCTGCTAAGTGCTTTGACAACTCAGGGTTCCACTCGACCCATACGCGTAGTGGAGGGACAGCCTGGCCACTAACAGCTTTGGGGAACAATGACGAGTTGAGGGTTTTTTATTACTTTCATTTTTATTTCCTGTATGCCATTTCCTGGATTTCAGGATCGAATCTGGTAGTGTGATTCAAAGTCATAGCATGGGCAACTGGACCCAGCAGACGGTGTCACAGGGACGGTCTTAGAGTCCGATGTTGGGTTCATGAGACCTTAACATCGGACACTAAAGGACACCGGTCTTTGCTTTGACTGAATTCTTTGGAAAACAGCGCCCCTTCTGGTGGCACTAGACCGATGTATGTGACGATGTCCATCATTTCTACTTCATCATGCCTTGACACCGGATTTGGAGTAGGACGGTCTCATTCTTGTGGAACGTGACGGTGTTAGGGACGGTGTTCCCTTCTTGTGGATCATGCCGGCTCTAAAGTTTAATTGTTAATCGTCATTGGAAACGGGCCGGACCGAAATAGGTGTTCATAGATGCCCCTCTTTACTTCTTTTTTGTGAGAAAAACACGAAGTCCCTTCATGTTTTTGAAGTGAAAAGGAAGTAACGACGTGAACACCGATGTCGGGGTCAAGTGAATAATGCTGCCTATAGGAAACCAAATGATGTCATGGATGACGATGTGTAAATGTTTTTAGCTGAAGTGACCTTCTGGATGGACGGTGTCCTTTCAAAGTGTTACTGAACCTTTACACGTGTCTTTTTCTGATTTATCATGTCATTTTTATTTTTTCACGCCCTCTGGCCAGAATACGAACTGTCGCTGCTAATGGGCCTCTTTTATGGGCTTGGGCTGGAATATGGAACGTAACTCACCAAAGCATACGTCCCTTCGCTTACTATAAAAACAGGCAAGAGGGTCAATCATTTTCACTTGTTTCCTTGTACCAACGTTCTGCTGCTCCGACATTCAACTCCTCTGGTGTCTACCTAGAATTCTGGTTCGCACTTGCATAACAGCCTGCATCGTCTCAACAGGTACCTCTATACCTTCCTTTTCATTCTTTAATTTTAGATAGGGTATGGGGACAACGACTCAAGCAGTGGCTCCGTCAAGGTTCTGTCTGGTCCTCTTTTAGTCTAATCCCGACGTCAATCGGGAGGAGTCATGAGCCGAGGTCAGCGTCGCCATGGTGAAGCTACCTCTGGGGTTTCACACCGGCAAAGAATTTCAGGACCTAATCATTTCTCCACAGTGCCTTTGTGGGAAATGAGGGAGCTAGACACATCGTCTGGCACCCACACATCGTCCTCCTTTTTTAACTTGGGCACTGCTAGTGAACGTGGCAGTAGTGCTGATCTTTACTTGTCTGACGATGTGGCCTTTTACAACTGCATCCCGTTTTTCTGCCACACCGTCCACATGGCTTCCGATGGAAATTCTACCACTGGCAATCCCGTTGTTGCAACCAACACCGTCGAGACCAACGTCATCACACATCGGATCGATTGGCTTGCTGAAAAGGCCAAGGACCCTTACTTTTGGGTTCATGATGAGCAAAGGAACATCATCTCTCACTATGCCGACGACGCCGCTGACGTCACCATCGAAGATGTTATTGTACACTCCGAAGAGGAGTTTGAAGATGATTTTATAGTTCTTTGCCCCTTGACATCGGAACGCATCTGCCATTAGCCGGGGTCTAGATATCTCTTCATGCATGTGATATTATTCTCAAAGGTTCGCATCTGCTTCCCTTTGACGGAGTTTGAGATGGGCGTACTCCGGTTCTTGGACTGCTCCCCTAGCCAACATCCCAACGGCTGGGGTTTGGTGAAGGCTTTGGAGGTATTGGGGGAATACTTCCACTTTGTCCCCACCGTGGCACTCTTCTTCACTTACTACAGGGTGATGCAGCGGGCTAACCCAGGCGGTGGCCTCGGTTTCATCAATCTCCGGTGTGACGCCAAGGTGGTGAATTTCAAAAGCTTCACTGAATTGGCCAAGATAGACAAAGTGAGCTTCAGACACTCTTATGTCAAGGTCCAAGTTAATGCAGGCAGGCCGGTGTTTTGGGAGAATTCTGATTTTTCCAGGAAGTTCTACACCGGCTGTACTCACGAGCACTTCCTCTTGACTAGTAATGCCTACCCCGTCAGTGAGAGTGTTCTATCGACGGAGTCCAAGAAGGTGCTGGACGCTCTGAAGGATTACTCCATCTTCTCCAAGATCTCCTAAACAATCCTTTTAGGGGAGAGGTCTCGTTGGGATGGCTATCTAAGTAGGTTTTTTTGACATCGTCCTTTTATCGGTGTTAACAACGGTTTTTTTCAGGTGAAATGGCTTAGATTGATATCCTGAAGAAACTCCAGGAGCAAGCCGAGGCCAGGAACACTGCTGCGGCCGATACGGAGAATAGGGTCACTCCGAGGAGGACAGCGGCCAAAGCTGTCAGTATACCGGCTGACAAAGTTGGCAACTTGACTTTGGCTCCAGAGGATGCAGCCCACAACAAGGGGATGAAACACCACCACTCCGGTGGTATGTTATTTTTGTGGGTTTATACAAAACTTGTCTAGCCAAAGCTTGGGATTATGAAGTATTCAGAGAAAGAGAATCAAGTTTGTATAATATGAACTCAATGGAATGGTTGTGCCAAGTTTAAACACAGAGGTTGTAATGTAGTATAGATGTCGTTCCACTGAGCAGGTGTTAGCATGAAAATCTTGGTTTTGAATTGAGTTGACAAAAGATTTTGTTTTAGTTTGTTGTGAATGATGCTGATAAAAAAAATATAAATAACAGAAAGTAAAATTTGTAAAAGACAACAATGAATGGTTTTGAGAAAAATCAGTTTTGTAAAATAGGGATTGGTTTCATCACATCTCACCTTCTGTAAGTTGCATAAGTTTTTATGTAAGTAATTTGAAAAGATAATTTCTACGCCACAATCAAAGTCATTTGCATCGATCCCTCGACTACAAAATTCATAAGAATGATTTTAAACCGCTGATCCCTCAGTCACCTTGAAATCATTCTAGCATTATCGATCGATTGTTTTGATGTTTATTGCGTTAGATGCCATCCCTTGCCACCTACTCACAACAAGTATTTCTTTCAGATCTGCTTTCAAAAGCCACTTCCTAGCATACTTGAGAAAACTTAAAACAAGAAAATAATGATCAAGTACTTTCAGGCATTAAACGCAGAAGGAAATACAGAAACTTATCAAATCTTATTACACATATAAAAACTTACAGCAGCGTTACTTCAAGATTGAATGGATTATAACCAATCCTATATAGGAAGTTTAGCTACTCATGCTTTGCATTTTCACCTTCAGAATATGAATACAGAAAATAATGGAAAAGTTTGGATTGTGCAGGAAATACAGGGGATGAATGGGGATGCTCCTCTCTGCTTCTTCTCTGCTTGATTTATACATTTGATGCTTCCCTCTTCTTTCCCACTTGCATAGATCCGATAAGGAATCATTCAAAAACATGCAGAAACATTCCTAAGTGGTTGAGTTGGCATTTCACCATTGGTGAATAAAATATTGGAAATCCCATGCTGCATGAGTCACGCTTGAGCTTGATGGTCACGCTCAAGCGTGGAGGGTCTGTGCTTTCTTTTTATCTCACGCTTAAGCCAAGTTCTTCCATGCTCGAGCATGCTAGCCTGTCCAACTCATGCTTGCTCCATGCTTGATCCACGCTCAGGCGCGCTCGGGCTCACGTTTAAGCGCCTCCTTATCTCGCTCAAGCGTGAGGAAGTTCCTGATACTCTTCCATCTTTGCTCAAGCTAAATCTGTTACGCTTAAGCGAGTCCCTTTCTTTTCAACACTTATACCTCACGCTCACGCTACGCTCAAGTAGGTTCGGGCTCACGCTCAAGCGGCTCAGTCCCACGCTTGAGCGTGAGGGGGTCCTGATGCTCTTTGCTTTCTTTTATTCACGCTTAAGCGTGAAACATGTTATGTTCAAGCATCCTTCTTGTCTTGTGCTGGTGTTTCTTGGTTTTTAAGGACTTTTCACTTTTCTTCAAATATTTTGACAAATCAAGCTTGTGCTACACTATGTTATTTATAAAAAAATCATGCTTTATTACTTACTAATTTAGTTAAATTCTTTCCAAAATTGGTTTAATTGAAGTATTAAATCGATGTGAAAGAACACTTATCAAACTCTCCCCAACCTAGATTTTTTCTTGTCCTCAAGTAAAAGAAGTTTTGGAAAGGAAACCAAGCATTTCAATAAGATCAGATTCAGTTGTAGACAAAATTTTAAAACACAATAATCTCAGTTTTTACTTAGGCAAATAACCTCCTTAATACCCATTCTTTGAAATGTAATGCAACATTAATTTGTTCATAAAGCAGGTAACCCATTGCTGTAAGAATAAGGAACTCTCATTATTTCTCACCAGGTGTGTGTGTTGCACATTCATCATGAGAACTGCCTAATTACATTACCGGTCATTTCCAATCAAAATCAATTCATAAGATAAGTAAGGATCAAAAGGTCTTTTCATGGTTGTAATGAGGCTGGGCTATCAAGAATTCTTAGGTTTTCATGGTTTCAAAGTGCATGCATGAAGAAGAAGAGCATATGTTCTGAGATTCTTCTAACTTTTATAAGGCTTCTTCTTTTGTGCTACAGAATCCTTTTTTTTTCTTTTTCTAGTTCTCTATTTTTGTTTAAATTTTTGTAGAACTTTATTATCTTTTTCAGCCTTAGTTTCTTTTATCACCCTTTGGGAAAAGTATTTTATGCTCTTATCAAATTTTAAGCATGCTAATAAGGTAAGATTTTATTCCTCATGCTTGGGTTAGGGTGTTCGAATAAACTTTTTGGCACAAAAATGGGCTACAAAAACTAAGATAAATTTAAAGGGTAGCTTTTTGGCTCTGGGTTTATTTTATTTCAAAAAAATTACCTTTATCATTTCCTTGCTTAATTTCTTATAAAATGTTAATCAGAAAATCAGGCAATGCTATTTGATAAATTCTCATGAGACTCTCAGTGTTTAAGTTTCTCACTTCTCACCAGGATATAAGGCTTACTTCCTTGTTCTAACAGAAAAGGGTTCAAGCATGTAAACAATCAAAAGTACATTCATTCCAATTCCTTGGTTCTTAATTCAGTCATTTTGCTTTGGTTAAAATCAGTGTTACTGCCTAAAAATATTTTGCTGCTTAGAATCTTTTCTTGTTCAAAAAGTTAACTCTTGGTTGGGTTTTTCAAGGATGTTGTTTTCAAACATGTAACTTCATATTAAAAACAAACATAACCCAAAATCACAAACAATTCCAAAGCATGCTGCAGTAGAAAAAATTTCAAAGTAAAACTAATGTCAATCAGAAAAGAAAATTAAAGTAGCAGATTGATGCAATTAAAAACTAAAGCATTTAGATTCATCACTCATCCTTAAAGGAATCATATTTTGCTTCCTGGTCTCTTTTTGGAGGTCCTTGTGAAGAAGGTCCTGGCCTCTCTTGTGCAATCTCACCCCCTCCCACAAAAGGAGGCCTGTCCCCAGGCCAAGCAATGAGGGCTTCAAATTGGGCAGTGTCCATCCATGGATTGGGTTGTACTGCAGGGATACTGTGATATAAGCCATTATGAATATGCATCAAATCTCTATGATCAACATTTTTCTATGCCAGAAGGTGGCTAATTTGGATCTTCAAGAGGTGGATGCCCTGTAGAATCATGGTTGTTTCTATGATGAGAGGAGGAGGGGCTGGTTCTGATCCTGCTGGTTGTGGTGCTTGCTGAGGCTGTTGTTGGAGATCTTGATTAGGCCTGTTGGTGCAATATCTTTCTATGAAGCGCCTATCAATAGATGGTCTGATAGGCTTTGAGTTTTGGACCTGAATTCCATGAACTACACACAGGTCAGTAATAAAAGTAGGAAATCCTAAACTTCCCTTAACCTTTTGGCCTTCTTGAGAGATTTTCTGCTCTGTTGTGGCAAATTTATGGATTTGATTAGAGATAATCTGCACCAAATCAATGATGATGTCTTCCTGTAAAATACAATATAGTAAATAACATCTGGCATAAATCAGATCAGATACATGGGCATTTGGGGCCATATTTGCAAGCAAGAAGGAAGTCCAAACTTGGGAAAGGGTAGTCATATCTCTTCTCAGGATACGCAGTGGCTGCTCCCCTTGGCCAGTTTGGAAGTGAAGACCAGGGATGTAAATGGCTGCCTCTATATCTTGGGTTGGGATTTCCTGATTCCTCAATCTCATTTCTATATACTGACAGGTTACTTCTTCCCCTAATTCCATGAGATTACCTAAGTAAGTGTTGATAGCATCTCTTCCATAGGAAAGCACATGTCATCTGACATAGGTCCTCCGATCTCCTGCACTATCCTTTGGCCAGGCATTGGCATAAAATTCCCGGACAATCTCAGGGTCATATTTGTAGATTTTTAGCCAATTCCGTCTTGTTATGACCTGCAAAAAGGAATCGCATTCTCCAAGGGCCAAGTCGACCTTTCTTTATGGTATGAATGTCCAGTTAGAAATATCTTCGTAGCGCCTACTTTTATCTTTGTTTTTAAACCTTGGGGCGCTGTCTTGGTCATCTGTCCTTGGTCGTTTTTCTTTATTCTTCCTTGAAGACCTTGGTGGGGAAGGGGAACTTGGTGCGACTTGCTTGGTTCTGGCCATCTTATGAGATGAGAGGGGAAGGAACAAATAGTGAGAGGAGATGGTCAGTTACAAAATTTGGAGAATCAGGAGGGGTAATGGGCAGTTACTTGAGTGGAAGTTACAAAAACGCTCCATTTATTAGCACCAGGGGCAATTTTAAATTTCTCGCTTGAGCGTGGGTACATCACGCTTAAGCGTGATCGACCAGTGATGGGTACACTTGAGTATGCTTCCTCGCTTACGCGCATTGTCATTCGCCCAAGCGAATTTAAATCAGAATCAAATCAATTGTTGCTTGCCTAAGCGTGTATCTGTCACGCTTGAGCGTGATATACAAATTTGGTACCTGATGCTTTAATCAACTTCTCGCTTAAGCGTGAAGTTTTCTTGCTTTAAGCGTGGCAGTCTTTGTTTGTTTTTAAAAATCCTCTCGCTTAAGCGTGATCGAGTTTATTTTGTTGAAAATTTCTTTTGTATTGGTGCCACGCTCAAGGCTTGATTCCTTCGCTTAAGCTTGATATGGACAGTATATGGCTCACCTTGGCTCGCTTGAGCGAGTATATCCAGCGCTTGAGCGTGAAATATATGGGACTATGACTTACTTTATCTCGCTTAAGCGAGAGTCTTCATGCTTGGGCGAGATGATTTCCTGATGCTTTTTCTCTCCTAACTGTCTTACCTTCGCTTAAGCGTACCTTTTCACGCTTGCTCCTTTGAATAGATCAGGCTTGAGCATGGTTAATCAAGCTTAAGCTCCCTTCATGTTTGCCATTGTTTGAAACTTGATTTTACATTTGGAGTTTTCTGGATGAGTGACCTACAAAATAAACAAAAACTTTAATAACATTTAAAGTAAAATCAACATGAAAAGAAAGCATAAAAGATTGGGTTGCCTCCCAATGAGCGCTTGTTTATCGTCTTTAGCTCGACGCCTGAGTTTGATCATAGATCCTTCAGTTGAATAACGGTGGCGACCTTCTCCACCTCTCCTCCTAAATAAGGCTTCAGTCTTTGTCCATTTACAACCCAGGTTCTTTCAGACTTAGGGTCCTGTAATTCAACAGCCCCATAAGATTTCACTTCCTTCACAATGAATGGTCCTGACCATTTGGATTTGAGTTTGCCTGGGAACAGTTTTATCCTTGAGTTGAAAAGGAGCAGAGATTGCCCGTTGTGAAAATTCTTTTTCACAATGTGCTTATCATGGTAAGCTTTCATTTTCTCCTTATAAATCCTTGATGATTCATAAGCATGATTCCTCCATTCCTCTAACTTATGCATCTGAATTTTCTTTTCTTCAGCTGATGTCTATTGGTCATAATTGAGGACCTTCATTGCCCAGAAGGCTTTTTGTTCAAGTTCTATTGGAAGGTGGCAATTTTTTCCATCTACCAATTGGTAAGGTGAAATCCAGTTGGTGCCTTATAGGCTGTTCTATAGGCCCATAAGGCATCATCCAGTTTCAACGACCAGTCCTTTCTATTTAGGCTAATTGTCTTCTCCAGTATTCTCTTAATTTCTCTATTGGAAACTTCAACTTGGGCATTGGCTTGAGGATGGTAGGGGGAGGTTACTTTGTGCTTGACTCCATAATGTTCGAGGCATCATTGGAGTTGAGTGTTGTAGAAATGAGAACCTCCATCACTTATCAGTACTGTTGGATTACCAAACCTGCTAAAAATGTGTTTCTTAAGAAATTTGATGACGGTCTTGGCATCATCTTTCATACATCCCATGGCTTCTACCCACTTTGAGACATAGTCCACTGCCACAATAATGTACTCATTTGAAAATGAAGTTGGCAGTGGCCCAACAAAATCTATGCCCCAGCAATCGAAGACTTCTATTTCTAGGATGGTGGTTAATGACATCTCATGTCTTCTTGATATGCTACCTGTCTTCTGCCATGCATCACAATGCTGCATAAAACATTAGCATCTTTAAACAATGAAGGCCAATAAAAACCTGATTGGAGGATTTTAGCTGTTGTCCTTTCCCCATTAAAGTGGCCTCTATATGGTGAGCTGTGGCAGTGCCATAAGATGCTGTTAGCTTCTTCTTGGGACACACATCTCCTCAAAATATGGTCTGATGCAAGTTTAAACAGGTAAAGATCATCCCATATGAATTGTTTTGCATCCTTCAAAAATTTTTTCTTCTGTTGCCATGAAAGATCATCAGGCAACACTCCAACAGCCTTAAAGTTTGCCATGTCTGCAAACCATGGCCTTTCTTTCATCATCAATAGCTTTTCATCAGGAAATTCTTCCTTCACCTCTGGTTGGATCAGTGTGACTTCCTGATTAACAAGGCAGGACAAGTAGTCTGCAATAAAATTTTCGCTGCCCTTTTTGTCTTTGATTACTAGGTAGAATTCTTACATTAGCAAGATCCATCTAATTAGCCTGGGCTTAGAGTCAGGTTTATTTAGCAGATATTTAATAGCAGCATGGTTAGTAAAAATAGTGATTTTGGAACCAATAAGATAAGGTCTAAACTTTTCCAAGCCATACACTATTGCTAAGAGTTCTTTTTCTTTTGTTGCATAATTTGTTTGAGCAGGGTTCAAAACTTTACTAGCATAGTGTATAACATGAAAAACTTTTGGCTTTCTTTGTCCCAATACGGCCCCAATAGCATAATCACTAGCATCACATATCATTTCAAAGTCTAATTCCCAATAAGCAGCAACTATTACAGGTGCACAAGTTAGTCTATGTTTTAAAGTTTCAAATGCATGTAAACAGGAATCATCAAAAACAAAATGAGTGTCTTTGTTTAAGAGATTACTCAAAGGCTTTACAATTTTTGAGAAGTCCTTGATGAATCTTCTATAGAATCCTGCATGGCCCAAGAAACTTCTTACTCCTTTCACGTTCCCTGGTGGTCGTAGTTTCTCAGTTACTTCCACTTTTGCTTTATCCACTTCAATACCTCTTTTGGAGATTTGATGTCCTAGCACAATGCCTTTTGTGACCATGAAGTGGCACTTTTCCCAATTTAAAACTAAATTGGTTTCCACACATCTTTTCAGTACTACGCTCAAATTTTTCAAACATTAATCGAATGATGGACCAAAAACAGAGAAATCGTCCATGAAGACTTCAATGCATTTCTCCACCAAATCAGAGAAGATGGCTAGCATACATCTTTGAAATGTTGCAGGAGCATTACATAACCCAAAGGGTATTTTTCTGTATGCAAACACCCCAGAAGGACATGTGAATGTTGTTTTCTCTTGATCTTCTGGTGCAACCGCTATCTGGTTGTAGCCTGAGTAACTATCCAGAAAGCAGTAATATGCTTGTCCTGCTAGTCTTTCCAACATTTGATCCATGAAAGGCAGAGGAAAATGATCTTTCCTGGTTGCAGTGTTCAGTTTTCTGTAGTCGATGCACATCCTCCATCCTGTGACTGTTCTTGAAGGGATCAATTCATTTTTGTCATTTTGTATGACGGTGATTCCTCCTTTCTTTGGAACAACCTACACAGGACTTACCCAAGAGCTATCAGAAATTAGATAAATTATACCAGCTTCAAGTAATTTAATTACCTCCCCTTTCACTACTTCCTTCATGGTTGGATTCAAGCGTCTCTGTGGCTGAGCAATTGGTTTAAATTCTTGTTCCATGTAAATGTGATGCATACAGTAGGCTGGGCTTATTCCTTTCAAATCTTCTAGTCTCCATCCAATCGCTGTTGAGTGTTCTTTCAAGACTTGAATCAATTGCCTTTCCTCTATACCTGTCAATTGCCTATTAATAATAACAGGTTTTTGGTTATCATCATCAAGAAAAACATATTTCAAATATAGAGGTAAGGCTTTTAACTCTACTTTTGGTAGGATAACTTCTTTTGCCTTTTCTGACAACTTCTCATAATGAATTTCTTTTTGAATGGTATGCTTATCCTCCTTCGAGTTTTCCCCGTCTTCGTCCATTGTTCCCATTGCTTCAGCGTTTAGCTCACCCAGTGGATCTTTGTTGAGCCATTCACTGGATTGTTCTCTGATGGCCTTTTCTTCAATGTCAATTTTGAAGCACTATTGCTTTTCCTTTGGATACTTCATTGCATCAATCACATTGAAGTTTACTTCCTCATCTTGCACTCTTACTTTTAGCTTTCCATCGTCCACGTCAATAATTACTTTTGCGGTTTTCATGAAGGGCCTTCCCAGAATGAGAGGCACTTCTACATCTTCTTCAATATCCATTATGACAAAAATCTATAGGGAATACGAACTTGTCAACTCGTACCAACACAACCTCAGCTATGCCATATGGAAATTTCATGGATCGATCAGCAAGTTGGAGAGTCATCCGTGTTGGTTTCACCTCAAGATCTCCAATTCGTTTCATCATTGAGAGGGGCATTAGGTTAATGCTTGCTCCCAAGTCTAAGAGTTCTTTTCCTACTGGTAAAGTACCAATAGTCACTGGGATTGTGAAACTCCCGGGGTCTTTTGTTTTTTGTGGCATTGCTTTTTGAATGATGGCACTACATCCTGCGGCGAGTTCCACTATTTCTTCAGAAAATCTTTTCTTTTTTGTTAATAGTTCCTTCATGAACTTTGCGTAAGTTGGCATTTACTCCATGGCTTCCACAAAAGGTATGTTTATTTGCAACCTTTTAAAGATGTCCATAAATCTTGCAAATTGCCTCTCCTTGTCTATTTTTGAAGGGTTCTTCGGATACGGCAAACTTTTCAGCTGTGGTGCTGGGTTGTCTACCTTCTTCTTTCCTTCTTTTATTTCTTTCTTTTTTTTTTCAACTTCATCCTCCTTCATATGTACATCATCATTCTTTTTATTTTTCTTTTCACTAACTTCCTCCTTTGTTTCTTTTTCACAATTTTCTTCCACTTTTTTTCCACCTTGTCACCCTCTTCTTGTTGTCCAATGACCTTCCCACTTCTTGTTGTGATTGCTTTGCATTGCTCCTTCGGATTTGGGTGGGTATTGGCTCCAAATTGAGAGTTATGATGTTCTGTGATTTGACGAGCCAATTGCCCCACTTGAGTCTCCAGGTTTCTTATTGAAGCATCAGTGTTTTTCTGATTGGTGATTAAGACCTGCATGAATTTTTCTAAAGTGTCCTCTAGTTTTGATGTCCTTTCTGTCAAGGAAGGACCTTACTGATAAGGTTGTTGTCTGTTGGAAGTGCTTACTTCTTGCTTCCATCCACCATTTTGATTATTTCTCCATCCCTATGAAAAATTGTTAGAATAAGCATTGTTATTGAAGTTACCCTACTTACTTTGGTTATTCATATATAGGATGGATTGGTCTCCTTGCTTTCCTTGACAGTGTCCATTCTGATGTTCTCCTCCACAAAAATCACATCTCATTTGTGCCTGTTGGTTGCCTGTAGAGGATTGTACAACATGTAGTTGTTGAGGGAGTTTTGCCATTTGCTGTGTCAGAGCTGTTAGGAAATCCCTAAGCATGAGCAGCGGAAAAATAAAAGGGATTCCATAGGATTTGCAAGGTTCCGTGTTTCAAAGCACAAAAACAATTTCAAAATTCATTTTGGATTACCTCTTGAAGAACTCCGAAGCAGTCGTAGCCTCGTCCTTTAGGAGTCCACACGAGCACTCCCACCAGAATCGTAACACTTGCCAACTGCTAGTTTGACGGCGTGTAGCTCTTGCAACTTTTGCGAATTTGTGTCTCACTTGAGTGAACGGCCTATGAGCATCTTATGCTCTATTTATAGGCTTAGGTTTGACCTAATTTGTTCTCTCTAAAAGTGGGCTCCTTACTCATTCCAAATGAGTTAGGCCCAATAGCTTTATTTTAGTCTAACTAAAATAAGACAACATTTTCTGATGGGCTTACTCTATGTGTGTGACCCTATAGGTAAAATACCCGGTCATATTAATAATAAACTATTTTATTATTAATATAAAATAAGAGCGGCATCTAGCAATGCATCATTATGTCTGAATATTATCAACATAACCTATAAGTGATAATTATTTAATATGTTTATTCCTTTTGTCACGATATGCTAATTGGGCCCAAGGCATGGTCGCGTCATCCTTGTACGGCCCAATTTATTTTACTTGATACCGGAGTAGACTGGATCCGAATAAATATCTAATATTTATTCTTTCTAGCATGGCCATGCGTTTTCTTAGTCTTACTCCATCAAGTGGCCTATGGATATCACTTCTGTCACATAGGAGAGACAAATCCCATCTACATCACTCACATCCCTCTGCATAATTTGTTCATTGCCTAATCACAGCCTTTATAGTCCTCTTGTTACAGAAGACATTTAATTGTATTAAAACAATAAACTCCTCATGTAGGAATCGTAGTGACTTCAGGTCGAAGGACTACATATACCATTATCACATTGAGAATCGTTTATGACAATTATGTAACGATCCATGCAACGTTCTCATGGTGGGTCTGTCCAGTACATCATTACTCTTAATGTGTACCTGTATGAAGACTCGATATCATCTATATCTATGATCTGTGAGATCAGGTCATCAGTACACTCACACACTAGTCTCAGTGTATTTACATGTCCCCATGTAAATACTTGACTAGGGACATTTTAGGAATAATTTTTATATGACCTATTACTCCAAGGATAAATATGTTTTAAAACAATTTTAAACTGAAATATTTATTCTATTGATAAGTAGAAAAATGATACAAATGAAGAAGCATAAAAGCTCATAGTGCATACACCAACAAGAGCTTCAGTTTGTTGTGTCAAAATTTTGTTTTGAGCCAAAATGGCATCTGTTGTATTGAGTTCCAACATTCCCTTCTTTTGGACTTGTGTTCTGTCATGCTGAGCTTGGTAATCCGTGGATGATAATGCTTCAATGATTCTTGTAGCTTGCTCTGCATCTACTGTCATCATAGTGCCTCCAGCTGCTGCATCTAGTATTATTTTGGTGTCTGCTTTAAGTCCATTGTAGAAGATATTCAATTGGGCAATATCTTCTAAGCCATGGTTTGGGCATCTTCTTAGGAGAGATTTGAAACATTCCCATGCCTCGCAAAAGGGTTCATCATGGCTTTGTTTAAATGTTGTAATATCTGACTTAGCCTTGATAAATCTAGATGGTGGGAAAAATCTGTGTAGGAACTTTTCTTCCACTATATCCCAATTGTTGAGGCTTTGATTTGGGTGCAACTTGAGCCATTCTTTAGCTTTACCCGCAAGAGAAAAAGGAAACAATCTTAGATATGCTGCTTGAATTACTTCTTGTTCAAAGCCCATTGTTCCTACTAATTCATAGAATGTGGCCAAGTGAGTGTATGGATCTTCACTGGACATTCCATGGAATTGGTGGGAACTAATTAAGCTAAGGAAGGCAGGTTTCATTTCTATAGCCCTGATTGTATTTGGTATAGCAATGCTTGAGTAGTGTCTAGGTCCTTGTTGCAGAGTGTAATCTCCAAGTGTTCTCCTTGGTGGGTTTTGATTGTTGCTGTTGACATTTATTGTTTCAGAGGAAGTTTGTCTTGCGTGGAAGTTCTGTTTGGCTTTCTTGATTTTCTTGAGGAACCTGTCTATCTCTGGATCAAATGGAAGTTATTCTTTTGTACCCTATCCTCTCAAGATCATAAATCAAGTACTCAAAATAGCTAAGTTACCACAGAAAAGAAATTAAAAACAATTTTATGTATACTGTCTTGTCAATTCAATGCTAAAATGTTCAAACTTAAATCACCTCCCCGGCTGCGGTGCCAAAACTTGGTATGTTATTTTTGTGTGTTTATACAAAACTTGTCTAGCCAAAGCTTGGGATTGTGAAGTATTCAGAGAAAAAGAATCAAGTTTGTATAATATGAACTCAATGGAATGGTTGTGCCAAGTTTAAACACAGAGGTTGTAATATAGTATAGATGTCGTTCCATTGAGGAGGTGTTAGCATGAAAATCTTAGTTTTGAATTGAGTTGACAGAAGATTTTGTTTTAGTTTGTTGTGAATGATACTGATAAAAAAATATAAATAACAGAAAGTAAAATTTACAAAAGACAACAATGAATGGTTTTGAGAAAAATCAATTTTGTAAAACAGGGATTGGTTTTATCACATCTCACCTTCTGTAAGTTGCATAAGTTTTTATGTAAGTAATTTGAAAAGATAATTTCTACGCCACAATCAAAGTCATTTGCATCGATCCCTCGACTACAAAATTCATAAGAATGATTTCAAACCGCTGATCCCCCAGTCACCTTGAAATCATTCCAGCATTATCGATCGATTGTTTTGACGTTTATTGCGTTAGATGTAACATCCCGATTTAGAAATTAGCTACCGAATGAGATTACGCCATTAAACTGAAATAATAATTGCACAGTGAGAAATTACTTGTTAATTATAATTAATATATTTAATTCAACTTAAGAACTGATTGATTTTGCTGTGTGTGTATGGCACGTGTGGAAGCTATTGCTTCACGTTTTCCCACCCCACTTCCTTCGTTCTTCGGTGCATATATATTTGGAGCCCACTACTGTTGTTCATTCTAATTCCTCTTCCTCTACTTCTCCTCTCTTCGTTCTCTTCTCTTCTCTTCTTCTTCTTCGTTCTTCTTCTCCTCTGTTCTCTGCTTCTGTAAGCTTGCGACGACGGTGTTGCAGAGGGTTTGGAGTCTCCTTCGGTTGGTGAAGGACGATCGTCGAGATAGGAGAAGAACAGCTTCCTGTCCCCGAGCCGATTGCAGAGTACAACTGTGTTCGAAGGGAGACTGAACGAGTGAGAGTACTGGACGGAGCAAACGAGACAGAGGACCAATGTCAAACAGGGGAACCTCTCGGAGTCTCTTAGTAGGGATCCGAGTGAATTGATCTGTGTACATGTACTGTTGATGTTGATTGAAATCTGATCGTATGAGTATATGTTAATGTTATTGAAATGATATGTACATATAGCCGAGAGATAACTGGTGGATTCTGATCAGAAAATGTCTTGTGTGTGTTCTGGTTAATTGGTATTGTGTATGTTTTGATGGTTGCTGTGTACATTTATATTGTTGCATAACTGAGGAATAATCTGAGTCAGTATCTATCATTTAATATCTAAGATACTCACCCCCCTACTGTGGCTATATTTTACAGTCAATGTTTCTCAGAATGATGAATGAAGGAGGAGCTGCATGCCAAGTGAAGTGCTTGTGCCCTATGGGAATATATGCGTATATGTATATACTGTAGATACGGTTTTGTCATAGCCTTGGCCGGCTCTCATTTTGGTCCTTGTCTAACTATACCAGAATTAAATTCTCTCGGGTTGAGAGTATGACAATGTGCATGTAAATATTTATATATATATATATATATATATGTATATGCATCCTAATGTGTGTTTATTCTGTGCTGCGTGTGAATGTCCGAGTGGAATATATATATATTTAAACTTATCCGAGCGTGTGAGGTTGTATGATTTCATGTAAATTGAGTTAAGTTATTGTTGTGGGAAGCGAGATAGTGACCTTATCCCGAGTGAGGATAGGTTTAGATGTTTCCGAGTGAATGAGGTCGTATAATCCCGAGTGAGAATTGATCTGAACACCTTTAGAGTGATAAACCGTTAGGATTTCCTCGAGTGGAGAATAATTAAATATTTCCGAGTGAGAGCTTGCCGAGTGAATGTTTCCCGATAGAGGAATGATACCTAGGGCCCTAAGTGAACTCCATTATAGTAAACTTATTAGAAACTCGAAGGTCCTTAAGTGAGACTTGACTTAGTAAGATAACTTGAGTGAGAAAGACTAGATATGCCAAGTGAAAAACGAGTGAAATACCCCGAGTGGTAAAAGACCATGACAGATATTCCGAGTGGAAAGTACTCTTAGATCCCGAGTGGAATGACCATGGGAATCATTTCCCGAGTGGTCAACATCTTTGATCCGGATGAAGAAAGTTAAAGAGTGTGATGTAGAAGAAGCTTGTACGTGTAAGGGTTAACCCGAATAAATCGTAAGTAAAGACCTTTTCGAGTGAAGTTAGACTCTGAATCCGAGTGAGGGATACCGAGTGGAGTTACTCGCCTCAACTACTAAGGGTTCGCTCCAGTGAGTACGAGTGAAATAAGGGTCTCTGATTAGTTCCGCTTAAGCTATGCGTACTTCGCCCAAGCGTGTTGGGTCATCACGCTCAAGCGATGTTGAATCC
Organism: Clitoria ternatea; assembly: GCA_037962975.1. NCBI lineage: Eukaryota > Viridiplantae > Streptophyta > Magnoliopsida > Fabales > Fabaceae > Clitoria > Clitoria ternatea. Next base: position 190,339,763 of record CM075669.1, read on the forward strand.
CGCCTGAGCGAGTGGGCGCTGTTGGGTTCACTCGTGTTCTGCATTTTCCGCTGTCTACCATGTGATTGATTTGCTTTCCTCCTTATCTTGATTCTACTCTCCTTAACCTCGACTGCCCATTTTGCCCTTGAACACCCTTTGATTTTTGGAAAAATTTTCCTGGTCTCGGTTTATTCTCAAATTGAACTTAGGATGTTTCATTTTGGTATCAGAGCAGACCCAAAAGGTCCAAGGCCAAGGTATTCTTACTTTGAGTAAGTGGTTGTGTACACTGTGACCGAGTGTCGTAATTAATGGCTGTGTCTGATGGACTTGATCCATGTTTAGGCACGATTTGCGTGCTTATGTACTTGTGAAGTGTCGTTTTGAGGGTAGAAGATTGTTCCTATCCTGGTCTGATTAATTATATGATATATGTATATGAAAATTGTATAATATGTTATAGTTGTTGAATGCTGGGTTGAGATCCGATCGGCAGTGAGTAACTCTGTAAACTTATCCTTGAGGGGGTGTTGGTTTCAGGATAAGTCATGGCAAATCGGCATAGCAGGGAAGCCATAGCCACGACATTCCAGCGTTTTGCTGACGTATTCGAGAGGCAGGGTCAACCTCGAACTGAAGATGGCCAAGTGTTGGATCGCTTCCTGAAGAGGAAGCCGACTGAGTTTCAAGGGGGATTTAATGCCGAGGCAGCATACAAGTGGATTCAAGATTTGGAGAGAGTTTTTGGGGGCCTTCACTGTACTGAGGCCCAGAAAGTTGAGTGCGCCGTGTACATGCTGCGAGATAAAGCAGAAAATTGGTGGAAAATCGCCAAAAACCGAATGACTGACGCGGGCATCCAACTGGTCTGGGAGAATTTTAGAGCGTGCTTTCTGGAAAAGTATTTCCCCGATACAGAGAGGAGTCGGAAAGAACTGGAATTTATGGAGCTGAAGCAAGGTTCCATGTCTGTAGAAGAATACGCTGCCAAGTATGAAGAACTATGCTTGTATTATCCGCCCTTCCAACAACCTGGAACCAAGAGTTCCAAATGCATTAAGTTTAAGAGCGGGCTGAGGTCGGATATTACGAGAGCGTTCTGGCACCAGGAAATTAGGAGTTTCCAGGTATTGGTGAACAAATGAATTTTTGAAGAAGATGAAGCCCCAGCAATCTCGCTTCAAGAGACCGAATGACGCTGGTAGAAGTGGACCCTTCTCCAGGATTGGGAGTCAGAGTCAGCGAAGGGGACTCCCAGTTTATCGCATGGGAGACGTCAAGTGTTTTAAGTGTGGAGGAAGCCATTACGCTCGGGAGTGTGGCAATGAAGATGAAGTAGTGTGCTACTATTGCAATGAGCGAGGGCACATTCGCCCTGATTGCCCTCAACTACAGCAAACAAGTACAAGTAGGAATCAAGGAGGATTCCAAGGGAGAAACCATGGAAATGATGGCCAAAGAACTGGGGGCAGAGGCAATAGAGCTCAAGGAAATATGATGTTTGCCCCAAACAACCGAAGAAGAAATACCGACCAACCAGCTGCTGGGAGAGTCTACGCCATCAACGCCGAGGGAGCTGCACAAGCGAATGACTTGGTGCAAACTAAGTGCTCACTCGGTAGATATACACTTAATGTAGTTTTTGATTCTGGAGCAACTCACTCCTTTATTGCTGACGATTATCTGAGACGTTTGAAATTACCGACTGTGTATATGAATCGGACTTTGGAAGTAGCTAATCCGACCGGCGCTAAAGTTTTGACATCAATGATGTGTAAGGATGTAACCTTTGTGTTGGGGGATCGGAGTTTCACCTTCGATTTAGTATGTGTGCCTCTGAAAGACCTCGACATTGTACTGGGAATGGATTGGCTTTCAGCCAACAAAGTATTGGTAGACTGTCAGAACCAAAGAGTAATTTTTCCGAGGCATATCAATGATGACTCCGCGGTATAAGGTATAGCTCAGATATTTATGATGCTTTGTTTAACTGAGGGAGAGAGTAGAGCCCGAGTGAACGATATTCTGACTGTTTGTGAGTTCCCCGAGGTGTTTCCGGAGGATGTGTCGGGTGTTCCTCCAAATAGAGAAGTTGACTTCTCTATAGACTTGATCCCTGGAGCCGAGCCAGTCTCCAGTGCATGTTATAGAATGTCCCCAACAGAATTGGCTGAATTGAAAAAGCAAGTGGATGAGTTACTAGGAAAGCAGTTCATTCGACCGAGTGTATCACCATGGGGCGCACCCGTGCTACTTGTCAAAAAGAAGGATGGCAGCATGAGGTTATGTATAGATTACTGAAAGCTGAACAAGCTTACGATTAAGAACCGATACCTGTTGCCCAGGATTGACGACTTAATTGACCAGCTGCGTGGTGCCACAGTCTTCTCAAAGATCGATTTATGGTCGGGATACCACCAAATCCGGGTGAAGGACTCGGATATTCCCAAGACTGCCTTTAGGACTCGGTATGGCCACTACGAGTATGTGGTGATGCCGTTTGGTGTGACAAACGCCCCTGCTGTATTCATGAATTACATGAACAGCATATTCCACCCATATCTAGACCGATTCATAGTAGTTTTTATTGATGATATCTTAGTCTATTCTAAGACCCTTGAAGAGCATGAGGAACATCTCCGAGCGGTACTTCAAGTATTAAAGGAGAAGCAGTTGTTTGCAAAACTTTCGAAGTGCGATTTCTGGATGGATAAGATCCACTTTCTCGGACATGTAATTTCCATGGAAGGTGTCTCGGTAGATCCTTCAAAGGTGGCAGCTATAATGGCATGGGAGAGACCCCAGTCGGTCTCAGAGATAAGAAGCTTTATGGGCCTAGCTGGCTATTATAGGAGGTTTATTGAAGGTTTTTCTAAGCTTGCTTTGCCACTAACTAAATTGACTCACAAAAGTGCCCCTTTCATTTGGAGTTCCGAGTGCGAGAGCAGTTTCCGAGAGTTAAAGAATAAGTTGACAACCGCTCCAGTGTTGGCATTGCCAAACTTGCAAGAGAGCTTTGTGGTCTATTGTGATGCGTCAGGACTCGGCCTGGGGTGCGTGCTAATGCAAAAGAACCGAGTGATAGCTTATGCCTCTCAGCAATTGAGGCCTCACGAACAGCATTATCCGACCCATGACTTGGAATTGGCAGCGGTGGTCTTCACGTTAAAGATATGGAGGCATTACTTGTACGGCTCTAAATTCAAAGTGTACAGCGACCACAAGAGCGTCAAATATTTATTCGACCAGAAAGAGTTGAACATGAGGTGATAAGTGCTTTATAATACAATAAATTAGACCCAATTTGCTTAGGATTTTAATCATTATGCACTGTATTTCCTTTATTTATTGTGATTTTTGCTTTCTTTCCACTATTTTCTACTTGGGTATGTTATTTTGTAGAACTTAAGGTAATAAAGGGTCAAAAACAAGAGAAAAACGACCATAAAATGATAAAGAAACAAGAAGAACAAGACCAAAGTGGAAAGAATTCTCTTTTTAAAGCTAAAATCCGACTCAGAGCACTGAAATCCGACTCAAAATGGCCAAATCCGAGTGGGATAACTCAGAAATGACCAAATCCAAGTGGAAAGACTCAGAGTAAAGCATTGCCGAGTAGAATACTGCACTGTTGGAGGAAAATCTGAGTGGAAAGTTCCCTGTCAAAGCCATTCCGAGTGATAAATGGCTGAATCTGTTGGAAGTTCAATGCTGAAATGGAATAAATTTTGGTTGGAGGTGATTTCTGAGTGGAAGCTTCCCCGACTGCATACATTCCAAGTGAAAAAAGGGGACTGACCTCCAATAAATGTGTCCAAAGCTATTCTCCGAGTGAAAAGATTGCTGATTGAAGTGAATCCGAGTGGGAGCTTTCTGATTGTAACTAATCCGAGTAAAAAGCTGTTCCGAGTGAATGGATTCCGAGCAGAAGAAGCCACAGAATGAATAGTGCAACTGCTGACTAAGGAGGAATCCGAGTGGTTTCACTCGGAGAAGATGGAATTCTCAAGAGGAATAAGGCATTTCTGAGTAATGCCTTAAGCAAGCAAGGAAAATCTGAGCAGGAGTGAATCACACTCGGACAGATTCTCACAGTTTCACACTAAGTCCGAGTGAGATCTCTACAACGAAGAATACCGAGTGAAATGGGTCAGAAACCTTTATTTCCAAGCAAAGCAAGGCTCGGACATGAGAGGAAATTCAATCAGCCAGATTCGAGTAAAGACAACCGACTAGGTTGATTGACGACTGAAGGCCATTCCGAGTAAAAAGCAAGAAGACACTTCCGAGTGTATCATTTCAAGGAATGAAGGCCGCCTGAATTATTTCAAAGCAAATATGAGTGAATGTATCTGAATGAATTTGACCGAGTGAATTCCAAAGCAAAATCCGAGCAAAGTTTGAACCGAGTGGTTCAGATTCAGAGACAGCCGAGTGAAAATGTTTGGGAACCGATTAAATAAATTCTGATCCTAAGTGAGTCTTCAATCAGTTCCGAATGAACTCCATGAAGCTGAGCTGAGTGAATGGTTTCAGTCGGATCCGAGTCCCTCTACAGTCAATTCCGACTTAATGGCTCAATCAGAGTTACTCTTCAGTCACTCTTCACTCGTCCATTCATCCAGCTTTATCACCGACCGGTTCTCCTCCAAACACTGACCCACCAACAACACTGACTGACTTTCACTCGGATTTGTGTCCAAAGTCACCTTTTCACTCGGTCTTTTGCACAAAAGGCCTCTTTTCCACTTGGATTCTAGAGAGAAGGTGAAAACCGACCCAATTCTTCACAATGCAACACCGTCCAGCACTCGACAAACCACCCTCCAACAAGCTTTCACTCGGAATTATGGGAAAACAACACTTTTCCACTCAGAATTTCTCCACCTGCACCAATCATCACTAAATCCAAGCACCGAATTATTGGAAATATTAAAATATGCAAATTGGAAACAAATTGGCACAGCTGGAACTCACATGCACTGAAAGTTTCCTCCCACTTGCAATTACAACACGTTTCTTAGCTCGATCCCCCCTTTCCATCGCCTATAAAAGGAGAAGAAGTTGCAAGCATCCAGCATCAATCACTTGAAATCAATTCCATCAGCATTAATTCCTCTTCTTTCTTCTTTCTCTTTTGTTTTCCTTTTCTTTCTTTCTCTTCCGTCCTTCTCTTTCTTTCTTTTCATTTTTTTTACTTCGTTCCTTTTCCTTTCTTTTTCATTTTAATTTCTCTTTTTATTTTCTTTTTCTTTATTTTATTTTGAGAGTTGTGAATTGTAAAAGTGAGTTGTTTAAATTTGTAATTGGTGGAGAATACTGCAACAAGGAAATACAGTGGTAAATTATTCTAAGCTTTTGGAGAAACCCGTAACTCTTTATTTTTTACCATGTCTTGTATGTTTTATTTTTCCATTATATATATGAATTTGAATTATTTCATGAGTAGCTAAATTAATTATCTTGGGATAAAGGGGGTATGATAATATTTTATTGTTAATATTATTTTGACTTGGAATTAAATAAATTTTTGTTTTCCATTTAGTTTAATTATGCTCAATGCTTTTAGTAATTCCTAACAAGAACCTAAATGATAAAACTGTATACTTACGGGTATATTAGTAAGTTTAGGTAATAAATAGAATCGAGAGATTTATTTTTACCGGAAAGCTTTGAATTAAACCTAAGATTTTTGAGATGCTTTTTGTGCCCTGGGTAAAACCGTGAAAGTAATCAAAATTTTTTTGAGGAAATAAAAGGGATTTTTATAAAACGATAATGGGCCTTTCTGAGGATTAAGCAGCGCTTTCCATAGGTTAGGTACATTAATAGGATTCTGAGAGGAACATATTAATTAGCTTTTGGAAAATTCGCCTTGGAAAACTTAATTCGATCTTTATTTATGAAAAGTTAAAATTCATTAACATAAAATAGAGTCTTGATCCCCCGAAATCCCAAGATATTCTTAACTCTGATTTTTTTTAGTGTCAAGTAAATTTTGTTTCTAAATTTAGATTTTTAAAATTGTGTTTTATTTTACAAAAACCTTAAAAATCAATTGTGTGGATAATTAAATTTTAATATGCCGGTACTTTGAACACAGTCCCTGTGGAGAACGATAATCTTTTATATTACGCGACATAACCCGTGCGCTTGCGGACCCTGTCATGAGGCAGAGGAGATGGATGGAGTTTTTAAAGGATTATGACTTCGAGCTGAGGTATCATCCGGGTAAGGCGAACGTTGTTGCCGACGCGTTGAGTCGGAAATCCCTCTATGTGGCAGTGATGATGGTGAAGGAGGTGGAGTTATTGGAACAATTCCGAGACATGAATTTGCATGTTGACGTCCCTTCGTCTCGGAAGATAACGCTCGGTACGTTGAAGATTGCCAATGAATTTCTGAAATTGGTATTCGAGCAGCAGAAGTCAGATTCCTACTTGGCTGAGATAAAGGAGACTCAGGCCAAGGGTAAGGACTTGTCCTTGACCGAGGGATCGGATGGAATTTTTTGAGTGAAAAATAGAATATATGTGTCGGGTGGAGGAGAATTAAGAGGGATGGTGCTCGATGAAGCCCATAAGAGCCTGCTAAGTATTCACCCGGGCACTACGAAGATGTACCACGATCTAAGACTACAATTTTGGTGGCCCGGATTAAAGAGAAATGTAGCGGAATATGTGGCCTTGTGTATTACCTGTCAGAAATCGAAAGTCGAGCACCAAAAGCTGTATGGCGCGTTGCAACCCCTGGAGATTCCCGTATGGAAATGGGACTCAATTGCCATGGACTTTGTCATGGGATTGCCTAAAACCTGAGCGGGTCAGGATGCGATTTGGGTCATTGTTGACCGATTGACGAAAAGTGCACACTTCCTGCCTGTGAACATGAGATACCCGTTACATAAGTTGGCCCAGATTTACATCCGCGAAATTGTCCGACTGCATGGTGTGCCGACCTCTATCGTATCGGATAGGGATCCTAGATTCATGTCCCGGTTTTGGACCAGCCTGTACCAGGAATTAGGTACGAAACTTTGGCTAAGTTCTGCCTACCATCCTCAGTCGGATGGACAATCCGAGCGAACGATACAAAGTTTAGAAGACTTACTGAGGGCGTGTGTGTTGGAACATGGTGGGTGTTGGGAGAAATACCTTCCCCTGATCGAATTTACATACAACAATAGCCACCACAGCAGTATTGGTATGGCACCCTATGAAGCACTGTATGGTCGAAAATGCCGAACCCCACTCCGTTGGTCAAAAACGGGTGAAAGTTTGCTATTGGGGCCGGAAATTATGAAGCAAACCTCAGAACAGATCCGAGTAATTAAGGAAAAGATGAAGGCGTCGCAGGACAGGCAGAAAAGCTATCATGATAAGCGAACCAAACCATTGGAGTTTTCAGTTGGGGATAGGGTGTTTTTAAAGATTTCACCGAGTAAAAGAGTCGGGCGAGCCTTGAAAAGTGGGAAGTTGAACCCCCGATACATTGGACCCTACGAAGTATTGGAGCGAGTCGGCCCTATAGCATACCAAGTAGCATTACCGACTCACCTATCCCGATTGCATAATGTGTTTCATGTATCTCAACTCAGGAAATATCTACCCTATTTCACTCACGAAATGCCGGATGATAAAGTGGAGATCAAGGAGGATTTGACCACAGTAGCAATACCGACTAGAATTGTGGACCGGTCAGTAAAACGTTTGAGGAGCAAGGATGTACAATTGGTTGAAGTAGCGTGGTAGCAAAACGGGTGTACTTCATATACCTGGGAACGAGATGACGCCATGAGGCAACAGTACCCCGAGTTATTTATTTAAGGTGAGTTACCGAATGAATTTCGAGGACGAAATTCTTCAAGTAGGGGAGAATTGTAACATCCCGATTTAGAAATTAGCTACCGAATGAGATTAAGCCATTAAACTGAAATAATAATTGCAAAGTGAGAAATTACTTGTTAATTATAATTAATATATTTAATTCAACTTAAGAACTGATTGATTTTGCTGTGTGTGTATGGCACGTGTGGAAGCTGCTGCTTCACGTTTTCCCACCCTACTTCCTTCGTTCTTCAGTGCATATATATTTGGAGCCCACTACTGTTGTTCATTCTAATTCCTCTTCCTCTACTTCTCCTCTCTTCGTTCTCTTCTCTTCTCTTCTTCTTCTTCGTTCTTCTTCTCCTCTGTTCTCTGCTTCTGTAAGCTCGCGACAACGGTGTTGTAGAGGGTTTGGAGTCTCCTTCGGTTGGTGAAGGACGATCGTCGAGATAGGAGAAGAACAGCTTCCTGTCCCCGAGCCGATTACAGAGTACAACTGTGTTCGAAGGGAGACTGAACGAGTGAGAGTACTGGACGGAGCAAACGGGACAGAGGACCAACGTCAAACAGGGGAACCTCTCGGAGTCTCTTAGTTGGTAGGGGGGTATCTTATATCTTAAATGCATGGGTTATGGACGGGTTCCGGGTGTTAATGACTTGTTGATCCTGTGTTTGATGTTGTGTTGTGGTTGCATGAAGAATGTGTGATACTCGGATGCATGGTGATTAGGTGTTGAGTGATGCATGTCTAGTTCCGTCCATGAAATGCATGTTAATGGTCTTGAGAATGTCGAATGTTTGCATGAAAAAAATGTGTTGAAGTGTTGTTGATGATTGCCATGTGATTTATGTGGCATGCAAGTGGCTATGAGTATTAAATCCTAACTGCATGTGAGAAATGTTGTTTCTGTGAGTCTGATGATGTTTATACTGACTGCATGTGATACATGTACTATTAAATGAAAGATTATATATATATATAAACTCTGTGTTTGTGTGATCAATCCACGTGTGGCGCATGGGATGCGTTAATGCTGGGAGCATGTAGTGTGGGACACTACCATCGGTTATTAAAAGCGTGAGACGCTGTGAAATCCTTTTGAGTGGGACTCAAGGTAGCCTTTGAGTGGGACTCAGGCTGCCCGTGAACACCGCCGTTGAAGCTGAGAGCATTGGTGTCACCTGTGAGGGCAAACGGTTGGGTACCTGTAAAACGGCCAAGCAGCTGGGAGCTGAATAGAAGGCTGGGAGCCTATGTTGCAACGAATAAAAACCGATTACACACGAATGCGGATCTGAGTGAATTGATCTGTGTACATGTACTGTTGATATTGATTGAAATCTGATTGTATGAGTATATGTTAATGTTATTGAAATGATATGTACATATAGCCAAGAGATAACTGGTGGATTCTGATCGGAAAATGTCTTGTGTGTGTTCTGATTAATTGGTATTGTGTATGTTTTGATGGTTGCTGTGTACATTTATATTGTTGCATAACTGAGGAATAATCCGAGTCAGTATCTATCATTTAATATCTAAGATACTCACCCCCCTACTGTGGCTATATTTTACAGTGAATGTTTCTCGGAATGATGAATGAAGGAGGAGCTGCATGCCGAGTGAAGTGCTTGTGCCCTATGGGAATATATGCATATATATATATATATATATATATATATATATATATATATATATATATATATACTGTAGATACGGTTTTGTCATAGCCTTGGCCGGCTCTTATTTTGGTCCTTATCTAACTATACCAGAATTAAATTCTCTCGGGTTAAGAGTATGACAATGTGCATGTAAATATTTATATATATATGTATATGCATCCTAATGTATGTTTATTCTATGCTGCGTGTGAATGTCCGAGTGGAATATATATATATATATATATTTAAACTTATCCGAGCGTGTGAGGTTGTATGATTTCATGTAAATTGAGTTAAGTTATTGTTGTGGGAAGCGAGATAGTGACCTTATCCCGAGTGAGGATAGGTTTAGATGTTTCCGAGTGAATGAGGTCGTATAATCCCGAGTGGGAATTGATCTGAACACCTTCAGAGTGATAAACCGTTAGGATTTCCTCGAGCGGAGAATAGTTAAATATTTCCGAGTGAGAGCTTGCTGAGTGAATGTTTCCCGATAGAGGAATGATACCTAGGGCCCTAAGTGAACTCCATTATAGTAAACTTATTAGAAACTCGAAGGTCCTTAAGTGAGACTTGACTTAGTAAGATAGCTTGAGTGAGAAAGACTAGATATGCCGAGTGAAAAACGAGTGAAATACCCCGAGTGGTAAAAGACCGTGAAAGATATTCTGAGTGGAAAGTACTCTTAGATCCCGAGTGGAATGACCATGGGAATCATTTCCCGAGTGGTCAACATCTGTGATCCGGATGAAGGAAGTTAAAGAGTGTGATGTAGAAGAAGCTTGTACGTGTAAGGGTTAACCCGAATGAATCGTGAGTAAAGACCTTTCCGAGTGAAGTTAGACTCTGAATCCGAGTGAGGGATACCGAGTGGAGTTACTCGCCTCAGCGACTAAGGGTTCGCTCCAGTGAGTGCGAGTGAAATAAGGGTCTCTGATTAGTTCCGCTTAAGCTATGCGTACTTCGCCCAAGCGTGTTGGGTCATCATGCTCAAGCGATGTTGAATCCCGCCTGAGCAAGTGGGCGTTGTTGGGTTCGCTCATGTTCTGCATCTTCCGCTGTCTACCATGTGATTGATTTGCTTTCCTTCTTATCTTGATTCTACTCTCCTTAACCTCGACTGCCCATTTTTCCCTTGAACACCCTTTGATTTTTGGAAAAATTTTCCTGGTCTCGGTTTATTCTCAAATTGAACTTAGGATGTTTCATTTTCATGTGACATCCCGGCGTTGTTGAGGGCGGGGGGTGATCGCCGGTGCATGGACACGGACAAAGAGCGGCTCCTGGCAGGCTTCCAGCGGGGAATGTGACATCCCGGGCACTGTTGAGGGCGGGGAGTGATCGCCGGTGCATGGGCACGGAAAGGAACGGCTCCTGGCAGGCTTCTAGTGGGAGGGACACATGAACAAATCGAATACATACCAGAATGAGAGGGATCCAAAGACTGTATAGGTATAGGACTATACAGTCGAGGATAGCTTAAAGAAATGAATTCGTACTACCTATACCAACAAATGCATTAGCCTTTTCGGTGGCCATCACATAAGGACTCCAAAGTTAAGCATGCTTAACTTGGAGTAATTCTGGGATGGGTGAACTCCTGGGAAGTTCTCAGGAAATGTGAGTGAGGACAAAAGCACATTGGAAAGGTCTCGTGTTGGTCTGTGGGGCGAGTCGTTCATTCCTGAAAAGCGGCCGGGGCGTTACAGTGGTATCAGAGCCTAGCCTCTCCTAGTACGGTATGGTTCGAGGACGAACCAGGCGGAAGCTGGTGGGCATGTGACATCCCGGCGCTGTTGAGGGTAGGGAGTGATCACCGGTGCATGGACACGGACAAGGAGCGGCTCCTGGCAGGCTTCCAGCGGGGAATGTGACATCCCGGGCACTGTTGAGGGCGGGGAGTGATCTCCGGTGCATGGGCACGAACAAAGAGCGGCTCCTGGCAGGCTTCCAGTGGGAGGGATATAACATCCCTATTTTTAGAAACAATTTTATCCTATTAAATTTTAATTATGGAGAGTTTGTAAGCAAGAATAAGTCAATATATACCCTGTTGATGGTCTGTAGTACCTCAAAAATGTCATTTTTGCACATAATAATAGAATTTATATGGACCATTAGTGAAATTATGCAAAAACCGAGTGAAAAAGGCTCTGTTCCGAGTAACAGAGAAGAATTCCGAGTGAATGATCAGAAATTCCGAGTGAAGGAGAAAAATCCGACTCAAAACACCCTAGAAAGGCTCGGTTCCGAGTCAAATGCCTCCTTTTCTGAAGGAGACTACTCTGATTGAAGTATTCCGAGTGAAAGAAAGCTTAAATACTCATGTTTATGTTGATTTGATGCTTCCTTCCGACTGGAAGTGTGTTGGGGAAACAATTAGGAAGGTTTCTGAATGGTTTTGCTCAGGAAACCGAGTGGAAAATGGTGGAGGGAGCCAATTCCGAGTGAGATATACTCTACTGGACCAAAACCGAGTGAGACTCGTACGTGTATGCCTTGTTCCGAGAGCTAATGGTTGAAATAAACCTTAATTGGAAATATAATTGAAGAAGATGACCTAAACCGAGTGAATTAAGTGAATGAAGACTCGGATTTCCGAGTGAAGATTCTGAGGAAGAGAGGACTCAGTCTGGAAAGGTATTACCGAGTGAGAAACCGAGTGCCTGAGTCGGTTTCAAAGGAATTCCGAGTGAAGAATTGAAGCTTCGCTCAAGCGAGCAAGCCACGCTCAAGCGAGCCTTGCAATTGTTGACTCGGAAGTAGGAATTCCAGTCGGTATAGTGGTTAACCGAGTGGAATTTTCACTCGGTATTCACTGTCAGTAGTGCGTATTGACTTCAATTTTGTCTTTAATGATTATTTAAATTCAATCGTGCGCATTAAAGATAGTGGGGAGCCAGAAATGGGCACTGACTCAGCATATCACTTTGTTTAATCTCCACTGACCCTTCTATTATCACTCCACTATCATCCACTCAGAAAAGCTGTCCCCCACTTGTTTTTCCACTCACTCTCTCCCTATTTAAACCAGCTCAAGGGTTCTCAGAACTCACACCCACACACGACACAAACACCCTTCATCACTCTCCTTCCCAGCAAGCTTCTTTCTCTCTTTTCCCTTCTGTTTCACTCGAAACTGGTGCAGGACAGTGAAGGGGACTCTTCTTCTCCTCCAGGAACTTCATTAAGGTAAGGGGGGTATATTCTTGGGTGCTCTGTGGGAAAACCGAGTGAAGGAAAGGTTAAGGAACTTGTTCCTCACCTTTCCAGGGCAGATTCAGTGATGGGTGAATTATATGCTTAATTGTTACTGTTTTATATATATAATTGTTGGTAAATAATATACCTTGTATGAATTGTGGGAAGAACATGAACTATATTGAAATGAAGGACAAACAGCTCGGTTCTAATGCAAATCCAGTCGGTTTTATATATAATTCAATCGGTCTTATCTAAATTCAATCAGTTTTGTACAAATCCAATCAGTTTTAAGTAAATACAATCGGTTTTTACATGATTTCACTCGGTAAAGCAGTATATTTCATGACAGAACCTCTCTATTACTTGAAAGACTCCTTTTCAATCATTTTTACTCGGAATTATAGTTAATTCACTCGGAAATCTCTTTCTCAAATTATTTCACTCGGAACTTGACTTAATTTCACTCAGAAAACATAATTATCCTTCACTCAGAACCTTTTCAGTAGTTTCACTCGGAAGAAGTAACCTTAAAACTTTTCCAGCATGTTTCCATTCGGACAGTATCCTTCCAAGGGCAATTTTACTCGGTAAACTCATGTTTCACTCGGAACTTATCTTATTTTTACTTAGGAACCTTTTTCATGTTTATTCCACTCGGAAACCTCTTTCTTAAATTTATTTCACTCGGAACTTATATTGATTTCACTCAGAAAACTCCTTTAAGAATGATGTCACTCGGAAACGTATTTTATTACACCCAGAAATTCATTTCTACTCGGTTTCATCAACGTTTTCACTCATAAAACACTTTCTTACTGATTCCACTCGGAAATTTTATTTTAATTCACTCAGAAATTTGTTTCACTCAGAATTCAAGATAATTAATTAAGAAAATCATTTTTCAGCTTCTGTTTCACTCGGAAAACCTATTAATTTCAGTTAGAAAACTCTGCTCAGTTTATTTCACTCGGATTCATAGCTATCTCATGCGGAAAACTCATTTTTCACTTGGATTCAAGCTGTTCCAGTTGGAAAACAGCATTCCAATTCATTTTCACTCGCACCCAAACTTATTTCAGTCGGAAAACAACCTTCCAGTGTCATTTCACTCGGATTTTTAGCCAGATCGTTTGGAGAACCCTGCCCAGTATGGTTCCACTCGGAATTATACATATTTCACTCGGATTTGCCCCTGTTTCACTCGGAAAACTCTATTTTTAATGGTTTTCGCTTGGATTTTCATTCAGAAACTACTTTTTAATACCTTTTAAATTAGTGGGAAGTCACAATTATTATTATCTTTCTTATTCTATTATTATTATCCTAATTATTATTAACCTTAATATTGTCATTATTATTATTAGTTTTTATTATTATTAAACATTGTTAACGTCTAAATTATGCGCAATTACATAAAGAATATATTATTTTACTCTTTATGGAAAATACAATATTAACCAAGATATAATAGATATATTTACAATGTTTAATTAATTGATGAAATCCAAAGAACTTGGGAATGATATGATGAGACTGGAAATACATAAGATACTCAGGGAATAAATTGATAAAATAAATGCATTTCGCATCATGAAAATATTTTTGAAGAAGAAAAACCTCTAGAGCATACACTTGGTACAGTGGAGATCACTCACGTTCGATCTCAGTAGAAGAATCTTGGGAGTACAACTGGAACGGCAACCCAACGGCATCAGAGTCGCGCCTGATAGCCGGGTGAGACGAGGCAATTCTAGTGTACTTCGACTAAATGACGGGGTGTGGCTATGATCGTAGGGATCCAAGTTCCAAAAATATTTAAATCAATGATGAGAACCAATGAGTTCATTTGTACCATATGGAACTTGGGCGGACCCTGATCGCTCTAGATGATTGGAATGGTGATATTCCAAAGAATGAGAAGAAGATGAAACGATTTATTGGGCCCACATGCATCATGAGACTTAACCAAAGATAAATCATAATAAATCCAAACTCATGCATTTCATTACAGCATATTTGATTGTTATAATTGTGAATATGTTAAATGTACGATTTATTTCATGACAATATGCTTGATTGTTATAAATGTGAATATGCTAAATGTATGATTTATGTGATATTGTATGTTAACTGGATTATGTCCGCACCGGATTAACCAATCAGGGTCTTGGGTTATACTCACCCTTACTGTTGACCATTTTTCAGAGGAATTAGAAACTCAAGAACCCGAGTGTGAAGATCAGCAATATGCTGAACCCATTGAGAACAATCATTAAAGATAGAATATTTATTATTAATAATCAGACACCGGATGACTGTATAATATTTAAGGGTGCCTGCGTGCCCCATTCTGTTAAGAGTACAATTACTTACAGTTTATGAATGACTATGTGATATATACATTATTGCTTCCACTGATCTGCCACGTATTTATTTTAAAAAAAAATATTCACTTTTTCTTAAAACTGTTAATACTCTCAGTTAAATAGGATGAACCTACAGAAGGATTTGTCTTATCTAACCAAGGGTGTTACAAAAGGTGGTATCAAAGCATAGTCGATTCATTAAGCTTGTGGAGTGGACCATTAGGTTTCCACGAACTCTGATAGAAATATTGAACAGTCCATAACCCTCCTAAGACTAAAATCTCCTATGTGGAATACTCCACATAACATATATCCTAAATCTTTTTGTTGAAATTCTTTCAGCAAAATTCCTAATGGCATGCCGAAATAACGATCATGTGATGGAGGATCTTCTTGCCAGAATTGTGGAGGTAATAGAACGCCAAGAGTTACCTCAATCTTCTACTAGGCAAAACTAAGGATTAGCTGACTTCCAAAGGAATAATCCTACTCAATTCAAAGGAGGCTTTTATCCAGAGGGAGCACAACTATGGATTGAGCACCTTGAAAAGATTTTTGTTGCTATGCGATGCTCTAACGAGGACAGAGTAACTTTTGCCGTCTTTATGCTGGTCGCGGAAGCAGAGCGCTGGTGGACTCATGCCAGAATCAGATTAACAGCTGATGGATGCACCCTCACTTGGGGACGATTCAGGACAGAGTTCCTCGCCAAATACTTCCCTGAAGACATAAGGAGGCAGAAGGAGCAGGAATTCTTTAATCTGAAACAAGGCAATATGACTGTTGGGGAGTACGCTGCTAAGTTTGATGAGCTGGAAAAATGTTGTCCCTACTACACCCACATGGGAGAAGCGTCAAGGTGCGCGAAGTTTGAAGCAGGATTACGGCAAGAAATTCGCCAAGTCATATGTTGTCAACAAATTACACAATTCACTACTTTGGTTGACAGATGCCGCATCTTTGAAAATACCTCTAATCTTCGACGACCTGGAACGTCCGGTCATGGCCCCGAGCGACGGATGCCAGACCAACAACAAAGAAGGGATTTTCGAGGAGATCGACCATATTCCCGACCACCTTACTCAGCCAACCGAATTCCTTCAAGGGATCAAGGGAACAATATGATCTTGAAATGCAATATCTGTGGGGGACCACATAGGGCCGTAAATTGTAGGACCTGCACAATTTGTGGACGGACTGGACATCGTGATGTTGACTGTTGGTTCAAAAATACTAACAACCAGCAACAGATGACTCAAAGCCAGGTAGTGCAACCAACAGGCCAAGGGAATAGGGGACCTGCTACAAATACCCCTGCAATTAATGCCCCGAGAATGCAGAATGTTCCCCGCAACAACAACTTCAGACAGAACAATAATCCTGGAAGGCCCGAAAATAACTCAACCGGAAGGCCAGGGGGAAATGCCAGAGTTTTTACCATGAATGGTGCAGAGGTATCACAAGAGAACGATCTTGTGCAAGGTACATGCTTTATAGGAAGTACTCTATTAAATATGTTATATGATTCTGGAGCCACTCATTCTTTCATATCTGAGAATTGTGTAAAACATTTAAAGCTTCCTACAACCTCTCTGCCCTATCAAATGATTGTCACAACTGCCGCCAATAAACCCATTTACTCTACTTGCATATGTCTAGAATGTCCTCTCAACATCGAAGGGAAAGCTTATCAAGTAGATCTAATATGTTTACCTTTGATTGATCTAGACATTGTTCTAGGGATGAATTGGCTTGCTGCCAACCATATTCTGATTGACTGTCATAATAGATCCATCTCTCACGGGTCTATTACATCTGAATATGATCAAGTCACTGATTCTTGCCTTGTTAGCTCAGAAAAGATAATCTCAAAGGAAGTCCAACTATATATGATCCTTACTGAAACTAAAAGTAAGGCTACTCCTCAACTTGAACAGATTCCTGTTGTTCAAGAATTTCCAGAAGTATTTCCTGAGGACATACGAGAGCTACCTCCCAAGCGAGAAGTTGAATTCAGCATTGATATTATACCGGGCGTGGGACCAATCTCTATTGCTCCTTACCGGATGTCACCAAAGGAACTCAGTGAACTCAAAGAGCAATTAGAAGAACTTCTAGAGAAAGGAATGATTAGACCCAGTGTCTCACCTTGGGGAGCACCAGTTCTTCTAGTCAAAAAGAAGGATGGCAGTATGCGGTTATGTGTTGACTATCGTCAGCTGAATAAAGCTACGATCAAGAACCGATACCCTCTTCCAAGGATTGATGATTTGATGGACCAATTATGAGGAGCCACTATCTTCTCGAAGATCGATCTGCGATCAGGCTATCATCAAATCAGGGTAAAGAAAGACGATATACCCAAAACGGCATTCAGAACACGATATGGGCACTATGAGTATCTTGTTATGCCCTTTGGAGTCACAAATGCACCTGCAGTCTTTATGGGATACATGAATCGAATCTTCCATGAGTACTTGGACAAATTCGTGGTTGTATTCATTGATGACATTCTCATCTACTCCAAGAGCCATGAGGAACACGAAGAGCATCTTCGAATTGTTCTAAACACTTTGCGTGCAAGGCAATTGTACGCCAAGTTTTCAAAATGTGAATTCTGGTTGACAGAAGTGAAATTCTTAGGACATGTCATCTCTAAGGAAGGAATTGCTATGGACCCTACAAAGGTAGAAGCTGTACTAAATTGGGAACAACCCAAGAATGTGACAGAAATCCGCAGTTTCCTTGGACTGGCTGGATATTATCGTCGATTCATCGAGAATTTCTCTCGAATTGCAATGCCTTTAACTAAATTGACCCGTAAAGATCAACCATTTGAATGGACTGACAAATGCGAAAGCAGTTTTACGGAGTTACGCCAACGACTCATAAGTGCACCTGTCTAAATTTTGCCAGATCCTGCCAAGCCATATGAAGTGTATTGTGATGCGTCAAGACAAGGACTAGGATGTGTCCTAATGCAAAAAAGAAAGGTTGTTGCTTATGCTTCAAGACAGCTAAGAACGCATGAAGTTAATTATCCCACACATGACTTGGAATTAGCTGCAGTTGTGTTTGCCTTGAAAATCTGGAGACACTACTTGTATGGTACATACTTCGAAGTCTTCAGTGATCATAAGAGCTTGAAGTATCTATTCGACCAGAAGGAGTTGAATATGCGACAACGTAGGTGGATGGAATTTATTAAAGATTATGATTTTGAACTCCGGTATCATCCTGGAAAAGCTAATGTAGTAGTTGATGCACTCAGCCGAAAGACCCTACGTCTATCATATATGATGACAAAGGAGTTAGAACTGATTGAACAGTTTCGTAATTTGAACCTAGCAGTAACACCAAAAAGGGGAAGCCTTATGGTTGGAATGCTAAGGATTTCCAATGATTTCTTGGAACAAATCAAAGAAGCTCAAACCAATGACCAGGAATTACAAGATCTAGCAGAAAAGACAAAAGAAGGAGTCTCAGAGTTTAGCAAAGATGAACATGGGGTGATCAGGTATCAACAGAGACTCTGTATTCCAGTCAACACAGATCTTAAGAGATCTATCCTGGATGAAGCACACAAAAGTAAATACAGTATTCACCCAGGATCAACCAAGATGTACCAAGACTTGAAGAAATTATTCTGGTGGCAAGGAATAAAAAGGGATATCGCTAAATACGTAACAGCTTGCCTGATGTGTCAGAAGGTAAAGGCGGAACAACAACGACCAAGTGGGACCCTTCGTCCTTTGGATATTCCAGAATGGAAATGGGATGAGATTGCTATGGACTTCGTGAGTGGATTTCCCAGAACATCAGCTGGATGTGATGCTATTAGGGTAATCATGGATTGATTAACAAAAACTGCTCACTTCATTCCTGTCAATATGAAGTATTCCCTAGAGAAACTCACCCAGATCTATATCAAGGAAATTGTACGATTACATGGAACTCCCACTGCGATTGTGTCTGATCGAGACCCTCGTTTCACATCACAGTTTTGGAAGAGCCTGCAACAAGCTCTAGGAACTCGTCTGAAGTTAAGTTCCGCATACCACCCACAGACAGACGGACAATCGGAAAGGACGATCAAGACTCTTGAAGATCTGTTACGTCTTTGTGTCTTGGAACATGGTGGAAATTGGCAAGAATACCTTCCACTTATTGAGTTCACTTACAACAACAGCTATCATGCAAGCATCGGAATGGCCCCTTATGAAGCTTTGTATGGAAGAAAATGTCGTACACCTTTATGTTGGTATGAGACTGGTGAGAAGACAATAATTGGACCAGAGATTGTTCAGAAGACAACAGAACAAGTTCAGAGGATTCAAATGGCAATGAAGGCTTCGCAAGATAGACAAAAGAGTTACTATGACAAACGTCGGAAGCCATTAGAATTTGAAGAAGGCGATCATGTATTTCTCAAAGTTACCCCTACCACTGGAGTAGGAAGAGCTTTGAAGGCTAAGAAGTTAAGCCCCACATACGTAGGACCCTATCAAATTCTGCAAAAGATAGGAACTCATGCGTACCGTATTGCTCTGCCACCCGAGCTGACAAACCTTCACAATGTATTTCATGTCTCTCAACTCCGCAAATATGTACCAAGCCCTGATCATGTTCTAAGTCCCGATCAATTTGTTCTAAAAGAAACCCTCACCTTTGAAGCATCGCCAGTTAAGATTGCTGACCGACGTCTCAAACAGCTAAGAGGCAAGGAAATTCCTTTGGTCAAGATAGTTTGGAGTCAGACAGATGATGGGGATGCTACTTGAGAAATTGAGGAGAAAATGAGAGAATTGTACCCTCAATTATTCCAACTTTGAATTTTGGGACGAAATTCTTAAAAGGGGAGGAGAATGTAACATCCCTGTTTTTAGAAACAATTTTATCCTTGTAAATTTTAATTATGGAGAGTTTGTAAGCAAGAATAAGTCAATATATACCCTGTTGATGGTCTGTAGTACCTCAAAAATGTCATTTTTGCACATAATAATAGAATTTATATGGACCATTAGTGAAATTATGCAAAAACCGAGTGAAAAGGGCTCTGTTCCGAGTAATAGAGAAGAATTCCGAGTGAATGATCAGAAATTCCGAGTGAAGGAGAAAAATCCGACTCAAAACACCCTAGAAAGGCTCGGTTCCGAGTCAAATGCTTCCTTTTCTGAAGGAGACTACTCTGATTGAAGTATTCCGAGTGAAAGAAAGCTTAAATACTCATGTTTATGTTAATTTGATGCTTCCTTCCGACTGGAAGTGTGTTGGGGAAACAATTGGGAAGGTTTCTGAATGGTTTTGCTCAGGAAACCGAGTGGAAAATGGTGGAGGGAGCCAATTCCGAGTGAGATATACTCTACTGGACCAAAACCGAGTGAGACTCGTACGTGTATGCCTTGTTCCGAGAGCTAATGGTTGAAATAAACCTTAATTGGAAATATAATTGAAGAAGATGGCCTAAACCGAGTGAATTAAGTGAATGAAGACTCGGATTTCCGAGTGAAGATTCTGAGGAAGAGAGGACTCAGTCTGAAAAGGTATTACCGAGTGAGAAACCGAGTGCTTGAGTCGGTTTCAAAGGAATTCCGAGTGAAGAATTGAAGCTTCGCTCAAGCGAGCAAGCCACGCTCAAGCGAGCCTTGCAATTGTTGACTCGGAAGTAGGAATTCCAGTCGGTATAGTGGTTAACCGAGTGGAATTTTCACTCGGTATTCACTGTCAGTAGTGCGTATTGACTTCAATTTTGTCTTTAATGATTATTTAAATTCAATCGTGCGCATTAAAGATAGTGGGGAGCCAGAAATGGGCACTGACTCAGCATATCACTTTGTTTAATCTCCACTGACCCTTCCATTATCACTCCACTATCATCCACTCAGAAAAGCTGTCCCCCACTTGTTTTTCCACTCACTCTCTCCCTATTTAAACCAGCTCAAGGGTTCTCAGAACTCACACCCACACACGACACAAACACCCTTCATCACTCTCCTTCCCAGTAAGCTTCTTTCTCTCTTTTCCCTTCTGTTTCACTCGGAACTGGTGCAGGACAGTGAAGGGGACTCTTCTTCTCCTTCAGGAACTTCATTAAGGTAAGGGGGGTATATTCTTGGGTGCTCTGTGGGAAAACCGAGTGAAGGAAAGGTTAAGGAACTTGTTCCTCACCTTTCCAGGGCAGATTCAGTGATGGGTGAATTATATGCTTAATTGTTACTGTTTTATATATATAATTATTGGTAAATAATATACCTTGTATGAATTGTGGGAAGAACATGAACTATATTGAAATGAAGGACAAACAGCTCGGTTCTAATGCAAATCCAGTCGGTTTTATATATAATTCAATCGGTCTTATCTAAATTCAATCAGTTTTGTACAAATCCAATCAGTTTTAAGTAAATACAATCGGTTTTTACATGATTTCACTCGGTAAAGCAGTATATTTCATGACAGAACCTCTCTATTACTTGAAAGACTCCTTTTCAATCATTTTTACTCGGAATTATAGTTAATTCACTCGAAAATCTCTTTCTCAAATTATTTCACTCGGAACTTGACTTAATTTCACTCAGAAAACATAATTATCCTTCACTCAGAACCTTTTCAGTAGTTTCACTCGGAAGAAGTAACCTTAAAACTTTTCCAGCATGTTTTCATTCGGACAGTATCCTTCCAAGGGCAATTTTACTCGGTAAACTCATGTTTCACTCGGAACTTATCTTATTTTTACTTAGGAACCTTTTTCATGTTTATTCCACTCGGAAACCTCTTTCTTAAATTTATTTCACTCGGAACTTATATTGATTTCACTCAGAAAACTCCTTTAAGAATGATGTCACTCGGAAACGTATTTTATTACACCCAGAAATTCATTTCTACTCGGTTTCATCAACGTTTTCACTCATAAAACACTTTCTTACTGATTCCACTCGGAAATTTTATTTTAATTCACTCAGAAATTTGTTTCACTCAGAATTCAAGATAATTAATTAAGAAAATCATTTTTCAGCTTCTGTTTCACTCGGAAAACCTATTAATTTCAGTTAGAAAACTCTGCTCAGTTTATTTCACTCGGATTCATAGCTATCTCATGCGGAAAACTCATTTTTCACTTGGATTCAAGCTGTTCCAGTTGGAAAACAGCATTCCAATTCATTTTCACTCGCACCCAAACTTATTTCAGTCGGAAAACAACCTTCCAGTGTCATTTCACTCGGATTTTTAGCCAGATCATTTGGAGAACCCTGCCCAGTATGGTTCCACTCGGAATTATACATATTTCACTCGGATTTTCCCCTGTTTCACTCGGAAAACTCTATTTTTAATGGTTTTCGCTTGGATTTTCATTCAGAAACTACTTTTTAATACCTTTTAAATTAGTGGGAAGTCACAATTATTATTATCTTTCTTTTTCTATTATTATTATCCTAATTATTATTAACCTTAATATTGTCATTATTATTATTAGTTTTTATTATTATTAAACATTGTTAACGTCTAAATTATGCGCAATTACATAAAGAATATATTATTTTACTCTTTATGGAAAATACAATATTAACCAAGATATAATAGATATATTTGCAATGTTTAATTAATTGATGAAATCCAAAGAACTTGGGAATGATATGATGAGACTGGAAATACATAAGATACTCAGGGAATAAATTGATAAAATAAATGCATTTCGCATCATGAAAATATTTTTGAAGAAGAAAAACCTCTAGAGCATACACTTGGTACAGTGGAGATCACTCACGTTCGATCTCAGTAGAAGAATCTTGGGAGTACAACTGGAACGGCAACCCAACGGCATCAGAGTCGCGCCTGATAGCCCGGTGAGACGAGGCAATTCTAGTGTACTTCGACTAAATGACGGGGTGTGGCTATGATCTTAGGGATCCAAGTTCCAAAAATATTTAAATCAATGATGAGAACCAATGAGTTCATTTGTACCATATGGAACTTGGGCGGACCCTGATCGCTCTAGATGATTGGAATGGTGATATCCCAAAGAATGAGAAGAAGATGAAATGATTTATTGGGCCCACATGCATCATGAGACTTAACCAAAGATAAATCATAATAAATCCAAACTCATGCATTTCATTACAGCATATTTGATTGTTATAATTGTGAATATGTTAAATGTACGATTTATTTCATGACAATATGCTTGATTGTTATAAATGTGAATATGCTAAATGTATGATTTATGTGATATTGTATGTTAACTGGATTATGTCCGCACCGGATTAACCAATCAGGGTCTTGGGTTATACTCACCCTTACTGTTGACCATTTTTCAGAGGAATTAGAAACTCAAGAACCCGAGTGTGAAGATCAGCAATACGCTGAACCCATTGAGAACAATCATTAAAGATAGAATATTTATTATCAATAATCAGACACCGGATGACTGTATAATATTTAAGGGTGCCTGCGTGCCCCATTCTGTTAAGAGTACAATTACTTACAGTTTATGAATGACTATGTGTTATATACATTATTGCTTCCACTGATCTGCCACATATTTATTTTAAAAAAAAAATATTCACTTTTTCTTAAAATTGTTAATACTCTCAGTTAAATAGGATGAACCTACAGAAGGATTTGTCTTATCTAACCGAGGGTGTTACAAGGGACACATGAACGAATTGAATACATACCAGAATGAGAGGGATCCAAAGACTGTATAGGTATGGGACTATACAGTCAAGGATAGCTTAAAGAAATGAATTCGTACTACCTATACCAACAAATGCATTAGCCTTTTCGGTGGCCTATCACATAAGGACTCCAAAGTTAAGCGTGCTTAACTTGGAGTAATTCTGGGATGGGTGACCTCCTGGGAAGTTCTAAGAAAATGTATGAGTGAGGACAAAAGCACATTGGAAAGGTCTCGTGTTGGTCTGTGGGGCGAGTCGTTCATTCCTGAAAAGCGGTTGGGGCGTTACATTAGATGCCATCCCTTGCCACCTACTCACAACAAGTATTTCTTTCAGATCTACTTTCAAAAGTCACTTCCTAGCATACTTGAGAAAACTTAAAACAAGAAAATAGTGATCAAGTACTTTCAGGAATTAAACGCAGAAGGAAATACAGAAACTTATCAAATCTTATTACACACATAAAAACTTACAGCAGCGTTACTTCAAGATTGAATGGATTATAACCAATCCCATATAAGAAGTTTAGCTACTCATGCTTTGCATTTTCACCTTCAGAATATGAATACAGAAAATAATGGAAAAGTTTGGATTGTACAGGAAATACAGGGGATGAATGGGGATGCTCCTCTCTGCTTCTTCTCTGCTTGATTTATAGATTTGATGCTTCCCTCTTCTTTCCCACTTGCGTAGAGCCCATAAGGAATCATTCCAAAACATGCAGAAACATTCCTAAGTGGTTGAGTTGGCATTACACCATTGGTGAATAAAATATTAGAAATCCCATGCTGCATGAATCACGCTTGAGCTTGATGGTCACGCTCAAGCGTAGACGGTCTGATACTTTCTTTTTATCTCACACTTAAGCCAAGTTCTTCCATGGTCGAGCGTGCTAGTCTGTCCAACTTATGCTTGCTCCACGCTTGATCCACGCTCAGGCGCGCTCGGGCTCACACTTGAGCGCCTCCTTATCTCGCTCAAGCGTGAGGAAGTTCCTGATACTCTTCCATCTTTGCTCAAGCTAAATCTATTACGCTTAAGCGAGTCCCTTTCTTTTCAACACTTATACCTCATGCTCACGCTACGCTCAAGCGGGTTCGAGCTCACGCTCAAGCGGCTCAGTCCCACGCTTGAGCGTGAGGGGGTCCTGATGCTCTTTGCTTTCTTTTATTCACGCTTAAGCGTGAAACATGTTATGTTCAAGCGTCCTTCTTGTCTTGTGCTGGTGTTTCTTGGTTTCTTCAGGACTTTTGTCACTTTTCTTCAAATATTTTGACAAATTAAGCTTGTGCTACACAATATGTTATTTACAAAAAAATCATGCTTTATTACTTACTAATTTAGTTAAATTCTTTCCAAAATTGGTTTAATTGAAGTATTAAATCAATGTAAAAGAACACTTATCATCCGGCCAATCTTCTAAAAGCAAGAAACACAAGGCCTAAAGAAAAGAAGTCGGGGTGTAGGATGAAGGCCAAAGGGAGGAGGTTGGGGCCGATGTTGATAATGTTCTTGACCCAACCCAGCCGGCCGAACCCAATGCCCCCACTACAACTCTAGCATATCGGAGTTTCTAGACTACATTCGGGAAACACCGACGAGGTTCCAAGTCCCCTTCAAGCTCAAGAAGGATCTTTCTGCGACCGAGGCCAGGAGTGCTGCCAAGGGAGCAATCTTCAACTTGATTGAGGCTACCAGAGTTCTTCATTCTTTGGGGCAGTCTTACTACTCCGGTCTATAGGCTAAGCAATGCCTAGACCCGATGAAAGAGGCTGAAGCCCTTAGAGCGGAAGACCAAACTGCCTTGGCCAAGAAAGAGGAAGATATGACCGAACTCAGGGCGGCGTACACTTCGGCTGCTAACAAGGCAAAGGAGGCCGAGGTCAAAAAAAAGGCCCCGGAGGATTCCCTTAAAGCTCTTCCAGCAAAATTGGATAAGGCTCTTCCTGGTCGGGCCGAGGTGGAGAAAAAGAATAAGGAGCTTGTAGCCGAAGTCGCGTCTGTAAAGGAGGCTCATCTTCAGGAGCAGCGGGAGAGGGAAGAGGAAATGGCTGAATTTTTGGAGTTGGTCGGTATCAGCTTCAGCACAACCGTTCATCAAGTGTTACACCGGAATTCCGTTGTACAGTTCAATTTGAACGGTATAGGTGTTTGCTATGAATTCCATGGTGGACACCTATATGCTATGGACCGGGGTCAGGTAGTAGAGCCTGAGGACGTTCTTTCTGTACTTCTGCCTCTCCCCGAGGGCTAAAGTATCAAGCTGAGGACGGTGTCAGAGGATTCTGAGAGGACAGCCACCGCCGCCGGACAGGACTCCCCTACCACCGGTGTTTAGATTAGTTCTTTTTTGTTTTCCTTGTTCCGGGATAGGCTTCGGATTTGACAGTTTTGTAAGGCCGTAGTGCCACTTTCAATGAATGAAATGACTTTTCCATATCTGTCTCTGCTCTCCTTAACTCTGGTAAGAATAGTTAAATTAAACTCTTAACTGATGTCTAACTAATGATACAACTTGAAACAACATGGTCCATTGAACACAACCATGTCTATCTAATGATACAACTTGAAATAACATCGTCCATTGAACACTTAACCGATGTCTATCTAATGATGCAACTTGAGACAACATCGTCCATTTTATTCTCTTCATACACCCTGGCTCCTTTGTCAACCAAATTAAACCAAGTTTACTAAATTTTATCTGAGGTTCGAATGACAAAAATCCTTCTTCACTCTTATACATTGCCTATTAGAACAAGTCTGTCGATGGTTAATCGATGTGCAGTGAATCATTATCATCGACCTTCATTCCTTCACATCGATCATCGAGGCCTCTTAAAACACCCAGTAAGACTTGAACCTCCTTCAGGACCGGCGTCAACATCGGATCTATAAACCTTTTTTTTTACTCATGGGTATGTGGACCCAAAGCTCTAAACCTGGAAAAGAATCAGGGTGATGCCCCAGTTTAAGCAGGAAACAACCAATTGGGTATTGTTCTTTGGTCGACAGGAAATGAAAAGGTTGGAGGTGTCGCCCCTAGGTTGACAGGAAATAAAAGGTTGGGGATGTTGTCCCTCGGTTGACAGGAAATAAAAGGTTGGGGGTGTTGCCCCTCGGTTGACAAGAAAGTGAAAGAATTAGGGGTGTTGCCCCTTGGTTGACAAAAAATAAAAGGTAGGGGGTGTTGACCCACGGTTGACGGAACATAAAAGGTTAGGGGTGTTGCCCTTCGGTTGAAAGGAAAATAAAAGGTTGGGGGTGTTGCCCCTCGGTTGATAGGAAAATATAAGGTTGGGGGTGTTGCCCCTCGGTTACAATAAACATAAAAGGTTGGGGGTGTTGCCCCTCGATTGTCTGGAAATGAAAGAATTGGGGGTGTTGCCCCTTGGTTGCAATAAACATAAAAGGTTAGGGGTGTTGTCCCAGTTTTGAAAAGGAGTGGATGCAGTTTGGGGTGCTGCCCTAGGTTAATGGACTTGGGGTGATGCCCCAGGTTCAAAAAAGGAATGTAGAGAATTTAGGGTGTTGCCCCAAGTTTGAGAAGGAAGAGGGAGACTTGGGATAATGCCAGAAGATTGAAGAAGGAATGTAGAGAATTTGGTGTGCTGCCCCAAGTTTGAGAAGGAAGAGAGAGACCTGGGGTGATGCCCCAAGTTTGAAGAAGGAATATAGAGAGTTTGGGATGCTGCACCAAGTTTGAAAAGGGAGAGAGAGACTCAGGGTAATGCCCCAAGTTTGAAGAAGGAATATAGAGAGTTTGGGGTGCTGCCCTAAGTTTGAAAAGGAGGAGAGAGACTTAGGGTAATGCCCCAAGTTGGGAGAAGGAATATAGAGAGTTTGGGGTGCTTCCCTAGGTTTGAAAAGGAGGAGAGAGACTTGGGGTAATGCCCTAAGTTGGGAAAAGGAATCTAGACAGTCTAGGGTGCTTCCCTAAGTTTGAAAAGTAGGAGAGAAACTTGGGGTAATGCCCCAAGTTGGGAAAAAGAATATAGACAGTTTGGGTACTGCCCCAAGTTTGAAAATGAAGAGAGAGACTTGGGGTAATGCCCCAAGTTTGAAGAAGGAATATAGACAGTTTAGGGTGCTACCCCAAGTTTGAAAAGGAAGAGAGAGACTTGGGGTAATGCCCTAAGTTTGAAGAAGGAATATAGAGAGTTTGGGGTGCTGTCCTCAGTTTGAAAAGGAGGAGAGAGACTTGGGGTAATGCCCCAAGTTAGAAAAAGGAATATAGAGAGTTTGGGGTGTTGTCCTAAGTTTCAAAAGGAGGAGAGAGACTTGGGGTAATGCCTCAAGTTGGGAAAAGGAATATAGAGAGTTTAGGGTGCTGCCCCAAGTTTGAAAAGGGGGAGAGAGACTCGGGGTAATGCCCCAAGTTGGGAAAAGGAATATAGACAGTCTAGGGTGCTGCGCCAAGTTTAAAAATGGGGAGAGAGACTTAAGGTAATGCACCAAGTTGGGAAAAGGGATGTAGATAGTCTAGGGGTTGCCCCAGGTTTGGACTATTTACTGGTGAGGAAAGTATGACGACATGGAGGGGAAAGACGCCTAATGTAGCGATCGGGAAAAGGACGTGTGGAGGAGTGCAAATGCCATTAGTTGAGACTTTGTTGGGAAGAGGATTTTGATTGGTGCCATTTTTGTGGCAATTGTAATCTTACTGGGGAAGAGAAGCTAATTAGATTCTATTTCTGGAGTGCTGTTCCACTGGGGAAGAAAGGTATTGCTGGCCCCTATTTAGTGGCAACCGTGGTTTCGCTAGGGAGAGGATTCGGTGATTCCACTTGGGGAGAGAGGCCTACTTATGGACTGTATTTTTGCTGAGGATAGGGATATGCTTGATTGCTGAGTCGTATTTCTACTGGGGAGGAAGAGTTTGATTGATTTCATTATATGGCAGGGTGATTGTACTTGAGGAAAGAGGACTTTGGTGGAGTTCTCTCTTCTAAGTCAAAACTCAGTTAAAGAAAAGGGGTTCAATTGAAGGCTTTTTCCGAAGTCTGTAGTTCTATTGGGGAGACGGACTTAACCTAAGCCTGATTAGGAAAGTAATTCCACTAGGAAAAATCTGGTTCAGATTACAGGCTTACTCGGGAGGAGATCTTAATTTATGCTCTTTTGCGATGGATTGTAGTCCCGCTGGGGGGAACCGCTCGGCGAACTTTTTCTTCTGGACTGGGAATCTTAGCCAACCTTCAGAAAAAAGATGAATAATGTAGGGATAAACAAATTGACAATTTCAGGTAAATTTCTTTAGAAGCAGGCCCAGGGATAACTCATGGATGAGATAGAAGCAATTTTTGACTTTGATAAGCATGCCTAGCTGAGCTGGTTATGCCTGCCTGAAGCAAGGTCCGGTGCTGGGAGCCTTTTGTTCCTCACGACTCCAAACTTTACCATTTCCATTTTTAATCTTTTTGGGAAAACTTGTTTTGTTATAATATTTAGCCATGAACACGTACAGAAGGAAGGGTGAAATTTTATTTATGGATATCAAATATGTACAGTGATAAGAAAGCAATGTAAAATAGATGGAACGAATGGAATAAAGTGTAAGGGACTGAAGATAAATGGAATAAGGAAGGCTCATGGATTCTCCAACGATTTCCTGAGAGCGACGAGAATCTTGATCTCCTATCATGATCTCATATCCACCTTCTGACCCGGCTTCTGAGAATGTAATTTGACAATGATCCATATGCCCCAGTTTGGTTTCATAATTTTTGTTTAGGAAATTTGGCCATACTGCCAAGACTTTAGACTTTCATCTTTGCCTGAGCCGTTGCTCTAACTTTTTCCTAGGCCGCTCTTTCAGGTTTTCAGCCTAGCGAGCATTTTTTTTCTTTTTTTTAAGCATAGTACTTTTTCACCGCATTCGCGTTTACAGACATTGGCAAGTCATCCCTGTCCATGTTGGCGAGTATCAAAGCTCCCCTAGAAAAAGCTTTCTTTATGACGTACGACCCTTCGTAATTAGGCATCCACTTTCCTTGGTTATCCTTTTGGATTGGCAAAATCTTTTTGAGGACCAGGTCTCCTTCTTGGAATTATCGGGGTCATACCTTTTTTCAAACACTCGCTTCATGCGTCTTTGATACAACCGACCATGACAGAGGGTGATTAATCTTTTTCCGTCAATCAAGTTTAGTTGGTCATATCTAGTTCTGACCCACTCGGCTTCTTCTAGTTTTGCCTCCATTATTACTTGGAGGGACGGGATCTCCACTTCGAAAGGTAATATTGCTTCCATTCCGTAGACTAGGGAGAAAGGGGTTGCCCCAATCGAGGTTCGAACCGAGGTCCGATATCCGTGCAAAGCAAAAGGGAGTATTTCGCTTTAATCTTTGTAAGTTACCACCATCTTTTGCATTATCTTCTTAATATTCTTATTGGCTACTTCGACTGCTCTATTCATCTTCGGCCGATATGGAGAGGAATTATGATGGGATATCTTGAAATCCTCACAGAGATCTTTCATCATCTTATTGTTTAGATTTGTGCCATTGTCGATAATGATCTGGCTTGGCAAGCCATACTAACGTATCAGCTCCTTCTTGATGAATTTTACGATGATATTCTTGGTTACATTAGTGTATGAGGCTGCTTCCACCCACTTAGTGAAGTAATCGATGGCAACCAAAACAAAGCGGTGGCCGTTCGAAGCTTTTGGCTCAATAGGCCAGATGACGTCCATACCCCACATTGAAAAAGGCCATGGAGCTTACAAGACGTTCAAAGATGATGAAGGTGCATGGATGTGATCAGTATATATCTGACATTTGTGACACCTCCACACATTAGCGAAATAATCTGCTTACATAGTCATCCAATAGTATCCGGCCCTTAAGATCTTTCTCGACATGGCGTGCCCGTTTGTGTGAGTTCCAAAGGATCCCTTATGGATATCTTTCATGATTCGATTCGCCTCAACGGTGTCAACACAACGGAGGAGGATAGAGTCATAGTTTCTTTTGTTTAGTACATTCCCATTCAAGAAATAACCCATAGCAAGCCTTCTTAGAGTCCGCTTGTCATTATCTGTAACATCTTCGCAATATTCTTGGCATTGGAGGTATCTCTTGATATCATGATACCAAGGCTTGTCGTCTGGCTCTCCTTCTATGACTTGGCAATGTGTCGGTTCCTGTTGCTTCTTTACCTCAATGAGAGGCATCTTGTATTCACCACTTACTTCAAACATTGAAGCTAGAGTGGCCAAGGCATTAGCCATCTGGTTGTCGTCCCGGGGAATATAATGGAAGGTGATCTCATCAAACTCTTTGACCATTTCCTTGATATGAGCATGATAGGGAATTAGTTTATTGTCTCTAGTTTCCCATTCACCTCTTAATTGATGAATAACCAAAGTAGAATCTCCATAGACTTCCAAGGATCTTACACCTGCATCCAAAGCTGCTTGTATTCCTAAAGAGCATGCTTCATACTCGGTGATGTTATTGGTACAATCAAAACATAGCCGAGCGTAAATTGGGATGAACTCCTTGTCTGGTGAAATCAGGATGACTCCAACCCCATGCCCCAGTGCATTAGAAGCTCTGTCAAACCTTATGATCCATTTATCGTCATGACCACTTTCCTCTTTGAAAAGGGTTAAGATATCTTCATCCGGGAAGTCATGTTGCATTGGTTGGTAGCTATTGACGGGTAGGTGCACCAAGTAGTCTGCTAAAGCGCTACTTTTTATGGCTTTTTGGGTGACATATGTTATGTCATACTCGGTTAGTAGTACTTGCCATTGAGCGATCCTTCCGGTCAAAGCAGGTTTTTCGAAGATGTATTTGATGGGGTCCATCTTGGAAACCAACCATGTCGTGTGAGAAAGCATGTATTGCTTTAACCGTCGGGCGGCCCAGGCTAGCCCACAACAGGTTCTTTCAAGGGAGGAATATCTTATTTCATATTCGGTGAACTTCTTTCTCAGATAGTAGATGGCGTGTTCCTTCTTTCCAGTGCCATCATGCTGACCCAACACGCATCCCATGGACTCTCTTAACACAGTCAAATACAAGATTAGCGGTCTCCCAGGAATTGGTGGCACTAGGATTGGCGGTTCTAGCAAATACTGTTTTATCTTTTCAAACGCTATTTGGCAATCCTTATTCCATTGTCCTGCTTGGTTTTTACGGAGTAGCTTGAAAATTGGTTCACAGGTTGTAGTCATTTGTGAAATAAATCGGGCGATATAGTTTAACCTCCCCAGGAATCCTCGAACTTCCTTATCTGTCTAGCGAGGAGGCATTTCAAGAATGGCTTTAACTTTGTCGGGATCAACCTCTATCCCCTTTTCGCTTACTATAAACCTGAGTAGCTTTCTAGACCTCGCACCGAAGGTACACTTGGCTGGGTTTAACCTGAGCTTGAATTTTCTTAATTGTTCGAAGAGCTTTCTCAAATCGACAATATGCCCTTCCTCTGTTTTGGATTTAGCAATGATATCATCCACATATACTTCAATCTCCTTATGCATCATGTCATGGAAAAGGGTTACCATTGCTCTTTGATAGGTTGCCCTAACATTTTTCAATCCAAAGGACATCACCTTGTAGCAGAAGGTGCCCTAAAGAGTGATAAATGTGGTTTTTCCATATCTTCAGGCGCCATTTATATTTGATTGTATCTCAAAAATCTATCCATGAATGAGAAGATAGAATGCTGAGCTGTGTTATCGACTAAGACATCCATTTGTGGGAGAGGAAAATCATCTTTAGGGCTGGCTCGATTCAAGTCTCGATAGTCCACACACATCCTTACTTTCCCGTCTTTCTTTTGAACGGGAACTATGTTCGCTACCCATCGAGGATACTTTTCTATGGCTAGGAAACCGACATCAAACTGTTTCTTAACTTCATCCTTAATTTTAATCTCTGGTTTTATTTGACGCAGCTTTTGTTTAATCGGTGGACATTCCAGCTTTAAAGCCAATCTGTGCTCCACGATACTATTATCCAAACCCGGCATATCTTGATATGACCATGCGAAGATATCACGGAACTCTCTGAGCAACCTAATCAACTCTTCTCTTCACTCCTTGTTAAGAGAAGTGTCGATTTTGGTCTCTTTCACCTTTCCTTCATCTCCCAGGTTAATGGTTTCGACCTCTTCTTGATGGGGCTGAATTTCCCTATTTTCTTGCTCCAATAACCTTGCTAACTCGGGCGAAGGCTCAAAGTCTTCCTTACCTTCTTCATCAGCGTAGTCGTTTAGATGATTAGAGTCGTGAAACAAAACCAAAGTCTCGCTATTCTCAGGGGAATCATTTTTGGATTTGCATTTTATTGTATTATAGCGAGTGAAAAAGAAAACAAGCAAGCAAAAGGATCAAGTGGAACCAAAAATGAGATATTGAATTTCAATTTGTGTTCATTAACAGAATAAATAACAAACAAGTTTTGCCTTTGTTACAAAGAAAGGGTCCCAAAGCCTTAGGCATAGCGAAAGGACCAACAAGCCACAAAGACATTGTTAAATTACTTTGATAAAACATCTAGAGTCGTGGGGAATTCCATGGTCTCCCAATTACTCAGCTCTTGGTTCGACGGGCAAGCATACACCAGCCCAACATCATTATCAAGATCCTCTTCGATTGTATCCATTTGATTTGGAGGCATTATCCCTGTGCTCTGAAAGCTTTGGTAAAGGACACAGATGGGGATTTTCCCAGTGTTAGATTCTTGACCAGTGAGATGGGCAATCCTTCTTTCTCTCCTTTCTTCCCCCATTTTTTTTCTATCAGCGGCCATGGATTGGTATCCCAGGCCATATCTATCTTTATTTTCTGGGAGGCACACAGGTTCGATTCTCCCTTCCAAGTCTCGCCCTAGCCCCTTTCCTGGCTCATGCCCTCATGTAGCATTGTTCTTGCTATTGCTAGAGAAACACTTGGGAATGATGTCTTTGCAATGCCTTTCCTTATGTGCGTCGTGTTAGCTATCTCCAAAGCCTGGAATGAGGTTTCAAGAGCTTCCTCCACTGCTTTGTGATGCTAAATCTCCAAGTCATTAACTTGATGTGTAATTCTCAGAGGATTTACTCTTTGGCAAGCGCACCAGTCGTTAAAATTGTATTATATTTGATCGTCCCACAGGGATTGTGGTAAGTACCTCAATCTTGGACAGATACAAGCTGAACCAACACAATGATCAAAGGATTCATTCAGTTTTTTTGTTGTTTTTATACTTTCTATGTTTTTATATTTTTCAGAGACAGTGTTAAGGATGAAATACGATTGATAGAAGATAGGTTAGGATTGCTTCGGCTTACAACTTCATCAAGAAAATACAATTGAGGTTCAATCGAGTTCAAACATCAAGAGGACAATCCGCAAGTGGTTATTCCCTAATTCCTTAGTTGAAAAATGCTAACTCTTATGCATCAAACCTTAATCCCTTAAGTGCTCGATTAACATACAAATCTAATGTGAAATTGGGGGTTGAACTCTAACTATTCACCTAATTACTAGGCCTGAATTAGTTAGAAAGCTGAAAGTTACCTAAGCTTCAACCATGATTCCTCACTGGTGAAGTTCTTCATCAGATCTAGATTTGTCAATCCA
Source organism: Clitoria ternatea (assembly GCA_037962975.1). Taxonomy (NCBI): domain Eukaryota; kingdom Viridiplantae; phylum Streptophyta; class Magnoliopsida; order Fabales; family Fabaceae; genus Clitoria; species Clitoria ternatea. The sequence continues at coordinate 190,374,051 of CM075669.1, forward strand.
GCAAAGCAGATCCACTCCTCAGCTCGTTTTCCTCAGGATCTAGAAGTCAACTTCCTCAATACACCTTCAAGATTCCATCGTAAACCTTTGCAATCCCAACCTTAGGAATTTAGAAATCCATCGACATTGGTTCTATCGAAGGAAGTTGGAAAGACATGGATGAGAGAGTTTAGAGAGCGAAAGGAATTAGAGAGATGTTGGAAATGGAAAATGAGTTGTGTTCTGTATTATGTTCTGTTCTCTGTTGTTGTTACAGAATATGTACAAGGAAATATATATAGGCATCTACCTAACTAACTAACTTAACTAATCACTAAAAAAGCTGAGTTAATAATTAAACTAACTAACTAATTATATAATTATGGAATAACTAACTAATTACAACTTAGCTCTTAACAAATTACAGTTCAGTATTAGCTAATAACAACTCAGCACTTAAATTACAAAGGTACAAAAGTAAGAGAGAAGGCAGTAGGAACAGCACTGGTGCCGAGTGTCTCTTTGGAGTGAACAGTCGGTGTTTAAATAACTTGCCTTCACGCTTGAGCGTGAAGGGCTCTCGCTTGAGCGCGAAAGACTCTCGCTTGACCAACTTCGAAATATGCACTGCAGTATTGCTTTCTTAGCTTAAGCGTGATGGAGAAGCTTGGGCGAGAGTGATATTTTGAAGTCATGCTTGAGCATGAACTTGCTCGCTTGAGCGTTATGGATTATTCAATCAGTATTCTGAAGTCTCGCTCGGGTTCTTTATTCGGTATTCGGTTCCCTTTTTCAGTCGGTGTCTTGAAGCATTTCCCAGTCGGACTTTTGGAGTTTCACATTAGTGAAATCTCACTCGGCTTTTTGGAATTTCACTCGGATTTCCCTTCTCAGCTTGAATGCAACCTGTTCCTGCACCAATAAACACATAATTGCCTAGCATTTGTACGCTGGCTGCTCAGTGAAATTATAAATAATCATAAACTCTTAACTATTCAATGTTTTTAATCATTTTCTTACATAAATAAAGCACTTTTAAAATAAATAAATAAAATACGAATTGTTAACTATTTATTAAATAATGAAGCCAAACTAAACAATAATTAATGAATTAAGTCAAATAAAAGGCAGAATAATTAAGTCTTTTCAAGACTTATCACATCCCCAAACTTAAAACTTGCTTGTCCTTAAGCAAATACTCAGATTAATTAACTAACAAGCTGTTATTCAAACAATCAACCTTTCCTTAACTTAATTCATACTATAATTATTGAATACCGACCATGCTTTCTTTTCGCAATTTCTGAAAATATAATAACTTACACCTCCTTTGGGAGACAAGATGGTGATACCTTCCTCACTGGGTCGATGTTTCACTCTTCTCTCAGTGTATAGGGTAAATAGAATGCACTCATCACCTGCATACTTGTTAGATAAACATAGGCTTGCAACAGTTCTAAACATCATGGCATATGCCAGCACAATCGGATCAGTAAGGGCTTTTTAAGCTTATAATGGGGCTGGGCTACAGGCTCTATTATTGTTTTTCCGAGTCAGTGACGGGTTACAAGATGTATCCACTGATGCCTTGACTCAATTTTAACTTAATTGCCTCTACCTAGCAAGCTCTATTATTTTCTGAGTGAATGATAACTTAATAACTTGCGGTGCTTTGCACCTTCTTTTTCTTTCAGTCCCCTGGACTTTTTCTTTTCTTTCTTTCCTTCCATCTTTTTCTGATCAAAAAAAATTTTTTCTTGTGGTGCTTTGCACCTTTTTTCCTTGCTAATTTTTTTTATTTTTCTTCTCGACTTTTCTATTTCTCCCTTCATTTCTCTAGTTATTCATCTATAACCAAGGTCGGAGTGTGTCCTTAATTGATGTTAGGCACACTTTTCATCCCCAAACTTAGAACTTGCTAGTCCCTAGCAATACGTAAGACTGAGCAATTCATCAGTGGAACATCCAGGGGTAACTCACTTGGTTTTTCTTAGATATTTAGGCTTGTAACGTTAGGTGAATAAACAGAATAAAAGGGTCTCAGGCTTAAACATAATTATTGGGTCAAAGGATAATTAAAAATATTAGGAAGGTTAAATTTGGCTCTGGCTAATTTAACAAAGAAGGCCTTCATCATGTCCGATTGGCAGGCATAAAACCAATTAGCAAGCACTGAAGCAAATTCTGTCTCACTAACTAGCATGCAGGTTCACTCGAAAAAGAATAATAGAGGCTCAAAAGCTACAAATATAACAGTTAATCAGCCAGTCATGTCCCCAAACTTAATGTAAGGTCATACATTCAGATTGCTAACTAGCATGCCGAGTAAACAATTAATTAATCATGAAAAATAACTATGGACAAGGATCATGACTCAAACAATGCCAATTAATTCATCTATCTGAATAAAGCCTGAGAATCAGCAAGAATTAAATATTTAAGATGGATTTTAAATTAAAAACAGTTAACATAGGTTATTAAAGAATGAGTCGGAAAATTAGAATACTTCCCTTTTACCTGACTGGCAGTGCATGGAAAGCACTTGTTTGGAATGGCATGCATGGATTTAACAATACAATTGAGAAAAGAAATAATAACAAACAATTTATCAAATATATAAGGTTCCATTACAACTGAAAGAAAGGGAATTCATTATTCAAGAAAATATTTAAATAAAGTCATTACACAGAAACATCCTAACATAAACAGAGACTGAGTGGAAAACAAAATGCTCAACCCACTACCTGAGAGATACGCAAAAGGACGCTGAAATATTGGCGCGCCAACGCCCAATTTAAATCATACATAAAGCATCAGGTATAAAATTTGCTCAAGCGGATCATTATTCGCTCAAGCGCCAAACAAACAGTATCAGCGGTCTTCAACATTGGCACTCATGCTCAAGCCCCCAGCAGTACGCTTAAGCGAAAAAATAAACAGTAAATCTTTTCTTCTCGATCGCGCTCAAGCGAGAGCTTGAGGCGCTTAAGCGTGGGACTCATCTACCAAAGCGTGGTCAGCAAAGGGTCAAGCGTGGATTCTTTTCTTTCAGGTACGAGTGGTCACGCTCAAAGCGTGAGAGTGTGCGCTCAAGCGCATAACACAACAGAAGTTATGCACCACAATACGAGTGAAATAGATACCGAGTGGATGAGAGAACAGAGTGAATGAAAGAACGAGTGAAAGAGGAAAATACAGAGAGATGGGTAAGAAAACCGAGAAAAAAATTAGGTAGAATGAAACAACGAGTGGATGCAACATCGAATGAAAAAGAGATAGGGTGTGGGAATGAGAGACTGAGTGACAAGTGAAGGAACCGAGAGAGAGAGAGATGAATGAAAGAGATCGAGTGGAAGAGTGAAGGAATGACCAATGAATGAAAGACGAGTGATAGAGATACTGAGTGGTGAAGGACTGAGTAAATAGCAGAACCGATGAATAAAAAAAATGAATAGAAAAGTGAGAGAAAAGCTGAGTGAATAAAACAACGAATAGAAGAACGAATGGATAAAAGATAGAGTGCGACAATGAAAGACTGAATGACAGGTGAGGAATGAAAAAGAAAGAGTGACCGAGTGAATGAGAAAAAATGAGGGTGGATGAAAAAGACCAGTGGATGAAAGAACGAATGGAAGAACGAATGGATAATATTCCGAGTGAATGAGATGAATAAAAGGTATACCGATCGGATGAGGGAGATGAGTAAATGCACGAGCGAGTGGAAGAACAAATGGAAGGACGACAAGTGATCGAATAAGAAACTAAGTAAATGAAAAAGAAAGACTGCAGGAAAAACGAATGAACGAGACACCGAGTGGACAAAATCGAGAAAGGGATCGGGCGAGTAAAAATAAAATGACAGAATTGTACGAGAGATGAGTGATGGGAACACCGAGTGGATGAAAAAGGAGTGAATGAGAAAATTACGGAGAGATGGGTGAAGGAAAGAAAAATAGAAATCAGGTAAATTGAAAGAACGAGTGAATGAAACACTGAATGAAAAGGATACTGAGTGAATGAATACCGAGTGGATCATAGAACGAGTGAAAGAATGAATGGAATAAAGTAAAGTGCATGAGAGACGAGTGTGACAATGAATGGACGAGTGAACAACTGCAGTGAGATACGAGTGAACAGAAAAGCGAGTGGGGGAAAGAACGATTGAAAGTAAGGCCGACTGAAAGAAAGAACGAGTAGAAGAACATACGAGTAAAATAATTGACGATTGGAAGAGTGAAAGCGTGAATGAAAGAATGAGTGGAAGAGATACCGAGTGGATGAAAAACGAGTGAATGAGCGAGAAACTGAGTGAATGAAAAACAAGTGGATGAAAAAGAAAAAGACAGTGTGTGTGAGAAAACCAAGAAAATGATTGACCGAGTGAATGAAGAGTGACAGAAGTGAAAGAGACCAAGATGGAGAGACGAGTGGATAAGTGAAAGTGACCGAATAAATGAAAGATGAGTGGAAGATTGACAGAGTGAATGAAGGACGAGTGAAATAGAGTGACCGAATGAATGAAAGCCGAGTGATTGAAGTGAGAGACCGAGAAAGAGATCTGGTGAGGGAATGAGACTGAGTGAGGAGTGAGGGAACCGAGAGAATGATTGTAGAGAGGGGCCGAGTAAATGGAAGGACGACTGCATAGAGGGAGAGACAAGTGAAATGCATGCCCTCCAGTCGGTCCAACATTAAAGTTATCGAAGAGTTTATTGAAGAGTGAAAAGTTTCCAGTCGGACAAGGTGTCAAGAATGAGTATCAGTGGCCCGAGTATGCCACTCTCGCTCAAGCTCATTAACCCTTCGCTTAAGCGTGAAACAACAACAGCAGCTTCTCGCCTAAGCTGAAAGTGGTTTTCGCTTGAGCGTGCAGACATAATAATGTGCATTCTGTATTAAATTCGCTTAAGCGCAAAGTGTTTCGCTCATGCAAAATAAGAGAAGTGAATGCCTTCGCTTAAGCTCACATTGAATTCGCTTAAGCTCACATTGAATTCGCTTGAGCGAACAGAAGGAATTGGCATTAGACACCATTCACGCTTAATTCCTCTCTCTTCTTCTTCTTCTTCTTCTTCTTCTTTTTTTTCCCTTTTTTTCTCTTTTTTTTTAAATCTCTCTCACTATTTTATTTATGTACAAGAAAAACAAACATAAGATCATCCTCCAGGATCCTATTTCTTATGACCATACACTCTTGGTCTTTTTACTCCTTGTTTTTCCTTGTTATGTTTGAAGCTAATGCTCAACATAACTTTCCTTCAATCTTTATTTTTCCAAACTTTTTGCTTTTTCTTCTTTTTCTTTTCTTCACTCTTTTTCTTTTTCTGTTTTGTGTTAGTCTTCTTCTTTTTATGCCACAAGCAATGTTCCTCTTGATTTGATGATTCACGTTTCCTTTTGATTTCCATAGCTGCAGTAGTCACCACTAGCAAACGCTCCTCATAACATGGCTGAATTTCTTCTTCTTTTATATTCTCAACATCTACACATGTTAACTCTTCTTGTGCATGAACTTCTACTTCTTTCTCTGTGTTCACACTTGGCTCCAACAAAATTTTAGTATCATTATTATGTTGCCAAGAGATGGTTTCCATCTCAGCTGAGACCTCAACCTCTTCTATCACTTCTTGCTCAACAATAATGTCTAATTGATTTTCAGGTTCCTCAATGGCTTCTGTTGTCATTTGTTCAATTTGCACTCCTACAACACTTGCATCATCAAAGAAATTATTCAATGACAACTCTTGCTCTTGTTCTTCTTTAGACCAATCTTCTTCATTCCAATCATCAAAGAATGCTTCACTAGATATACTATCATCTTCCACTTCTGAAGTATAATCCATATCACTTTCTTCTTCACATTCTTTAATTGACTCTTCTTCCATCAAATATCCCTGAACTTCCTTATTTTCTTCTTCTTTTGTTTCTACATCAACTTCAAGTTCAGGTTCATCCATTTCAATGTTTTCTAGCTGGTCCTCTTCTTCCCCAAACTTAATTTCTTCAGCTAGACCAACATCATCATCCCATGGCTCTTCATATTGGTTTTCTCTTCATACAACCTCTGTATTTCTTTGCTCTTCGGCTAACTGCTTTGTAATAAAATCCACTTGCTTTTGAATATTCATGATTGAATTATCAAAATTTTGGAGGCCGGTTTGAGTGACTTTTATAAATTGAATTAAACTTCTTTCTAACTCTGATGGCTCCTCCTCAATTGTTTGTACCTCCTCTACATGGTTCATGCATAACGTTTGTGAATATTGAAGAAACTCTACTAAGGTGTCATCAAGATCCATAACCTGTAACTTTTCACTTTCTGAAGGAACTAAAAAAAACATAAATGCAACAACTAACTACAAACAAGGCTACTGCAATGGTTAGTGCTACCACTAAACAACTAAAATCGAAACAGTAGTAACTATGAACAACAATTCAGGCAAGATTTAACAAATCCTACTCTTACAACGAAATTTACTAACTACTAACATGTACAGAAACTAAAGAAAAATGGTTCAGTCTAGTACCGGTCCAAGGATTGCTGATATTACTCAATAATCCCCGGCAACGGCGCCATTAACTTGATGCTAAATCTCTAAGTCATTAACTTGATGTGTAATTCTCAGAGGATTTACTCTTTGGCAAGTGCACCAGTCGTTAAAATTGTATTATATTTGATCGTCCCACAGGGATTGTGGTAAGTACCTCAATCTTGGACAGATACAAGCTGAACCAACAGAATGATCAAAGGATTCATTCGGTTTTTTTGTTGTTTTTATACTTTCTATGTTTTTATATTTTTTAGAGACAGTGTTAAGGATGAAATACGTTTGATAGAAGATAGGTTAGGATTGCTTCGGCTTACAACTTCATCAAGAAAATACAATTGAGGTTCAATCGAGTTCAAACATCAAGAGGACAATCCGCAAGTGGTTATTCCCTAATTCCTTAGGTGAAAAACGCTAACTCTTATGCATCAAACCTTAATCCCTTAAGTGCTCAATTAACATACGAATCTAATGCGAAATTGGGGGTTGAACTCTAACTATTCACCTAATTACTAGGCCTGAATTAGTTAGAAAGCTGGAAGTTACCTAAGCTTCAACCATGATTCCTCACTGGTGAAGTTCTTCATCAGATCTGGATTTGTCAATCCAGCAAAGCAGATCCACTCCTCAGCTCGTTCTCCTCAGGATCTAGAAGTCAACTTCCTCAATACACCTTCAAGATTCCATCGCAAACCTTTGCAATCCCAACCTTAGGAATTTAGAAATCCATCGACATTGGTTCTATAGAAGGAAGTTGGAAAGACATGGATGAGAGAGTTTAGAGAGCGAAAGGAATTAGAGAGATATTGGAAATGGAAAATGAACTGTGTTCTGTATTATGTTCTGTTCTCTGTTGTTGTTACAGAATATGTACAAGCATATATATAGGCATCTACCTAACTAACTAACTTAACTAATCACTAAGAAAGCTGAATTAATAATTAAACTAACTAACTAATTACATAATTACAGAATAACTAACTAATTACAACTCAGCTCTTAACAAATTACAGTTCAGCATTAGCTAATAACAGCTCAGCACTTAAATTACAAAGGTACAAAAGTAAGAGAGAAGGCAGTAGGAACATCACTGGTGCCGAGTGTCTCTTTGGAGGGAACAGTCGGTGTTTAAATAACTTGCCTTCACGCTTGAGCGTGAAGGGCTCTCGCTTGAGCGCGAAAGACTCTCGCTTGACCGACTTCGAAATATACACTGCAGTATCGCTTTCTTAGCTTAAGCGTGATGGAGAAGCTTGGGCGAGAGTGATATTTTGAAGTCACGCTTGACCGTGAACTTGCTTGCTTGAGTGTTATGGATTATTCAATCAGTATTCTGAAGTCTCGCTCGGGTTCTTTATTCGGTATTCGGTTCCCTTTTTCAGTCGGTGTCTTGAAGCATTTCCCAGTCGGACTTTTGGAGTTTCACTCGGATTTGTGAAATCTCACTCGGCTTTTTGGTATTTCACTCGGATTTCCCTTCTCAGCTTGAATGCAACCTGTTCCTGCACCAATAAACACATAATTGCCTAGCATTTGTACGCTGGCTGCTGAGTGAAATTATAAATAATCATAAACTCTTAACTATTCAATGTTTTTAATCATTTTCTTACATAAATAAAGCACTTTTAAAATAATAAATAAAATAGGAATTGTTAACTATTTATTAAATAATAAAGCCAAACTAAACAATATTTAATGAATTAAGTCAAATAAAAGGCAGAATAGTTAAGTCTTTTCAAGACTTATCACTTTGACATATGGGGTAGTGACACGCTTGCTAATTAGAAGGTCCTCTTCCCCGAAAACAATCACCAACTTGTTATTGATGATGAACTTCAAATTTTGATGCAACGTGGAAAGGACAACCCCAGCTGAATGGATCCACAGTAGGCCTAGTAAATAACTATAGGTGGGCGTGATATCCATGACATGGAAGAGAATCTGGAAGGTACAGGGTCTAACCTGTATCGGCAATTCGATTTCAACCATAACCTCCCGGCGAGTCCCATCAAAGGCTCGCACTATCATGGAGCTTGGCCTCATGTACGACCCATCGAAAGGAAATTTTGCCAACGTTGATTTTGGCATGACATTAAGGGATGACCCATTGTCGATAAGTACTTTTGCAAGAATATAGTCTCGGCATTTAACAGAAATATGAAGGGCTTTGTTGTGCCTCACTCCCTCCGCGGGTACCTCATCGTCCGTGAATGTCAAATAGTTATTAGCGACGATGTGCCCCACTATGCCTTCGAATTTATTGACGGGTAAGTCATGCTTGACGTGTGCCTCGCTTAATACTTTCACCAATGTGTTGTGGTGTGGTTCGGAACTCATCAATAGGGATAAAAAGAAATCTTAGTCGGGGTGTGATTCAACTAATCCAACACCTGATACTAGCTATGGCGAATAAACTTTAAAAACTCCAGGGCTTCTTCATCAGTCACCACCTTTTTTGTTTCGCCATTAGTTCCTTCCTTCCCTGCTTTGACTCCTTCAATCTTATCAAGTTTCGGTTCTGGAGGAGCGTATATTCTCCCACTCCGGGTCATGCCTCCAACCCCGGCAATATTCGTGACAAATAACGGCGAAGGATCATTTTTCACGGAGCTAGTAACGACTAAGTCTGTATCGTACTTCCATGGCACAGCTCGGGAATCTTTGAAGGGGAACGAGGTTGGTGCTTGTAACGTAATGACGGTCTTGGTGGGAGCTGGAGTTGCTGGCGTATTTTTGTTATTGAATATGACCAGGGGTTTCGAAGCTAGCGCCCTGGGCTGCCCTTGCATCATGTTAACTTCTTCCTCTTGGCACTTGCAAACCTCCACAATACGACTGTCCATAAGTCCTTGAAGGATTTCACGAAAGCCTTGTTGCTTTGCAGACTGTTCATCTTTGTGATCCTCATTCCATGAGCCTTCGATCAACCCTTTTTCAAGCAAGTAGGAGTGAATTATTTTCAAAGGCATCTTTATATTGGCAACTTCCGTAATACGCTCTACATCTTCCCCAACAGCGTTGACCCCCGGCCCTTCATGGTTGGGCAAAGGGTTCATAGACACATTTGGGCTCCCCTCACGAAAGTTTATCCAGTCAGCCCTGATCAAATCCTTCACTTTAAGCTTCTGCGCTAGGCAATTCTCCGTGGAATGTCCTGGTGAACCAGCGTGGTAATCACATCGCATATTCGGGTCATATCCTCTAGGGTAAGGTGGCTGAAGTGGTTTTAGAGTATAGGGCACTACCAAAGTATATTTGATGATGTGAGGTAAGAGCTCGGTATATGTCATATGAATGGGATCAAACTGTACCTGGGTACGGTCATTATTCGGCCTTCTTGAGTTCAGATTGGGTGGTTGGTTTACTTGCGGCGGTTGGTATGGTGCTTAGGGTGGTGTTGGAGGTTGTATAAAAGGCGGTCAGAAATAAGGTGGGTTTGGATTTTGAACTGCAGCTACGCATGGGTATGGTGTGTAAGGGTGGGCCGGTGGAAATGTGACAGAGGTAAACGGCCTTGATTGGTTTCTTTTTTGGTGGTAATAGACGGCATTGGTTTCTCCATCTCTTCTTCTGCCTTCACTTGTCGTCAGTCTCTTTATCGTGCCTGCCCCAAACAGACCTCGGGTAATCTTCCCAGTTCTTAGCCTGTGCTCTATTCTTTCTCTGTTAATGACGATATCGGAGAAATGAGATTAAACGCTCCCAATCATCCTATCATAAAAAAAAGATTGGAGTGTGTCAATGAACATGAAAACTACTTCTTTTTCGGATAAAGGAGGATCCACCTGTGCGGTAACTTCACGCCAATGTTGCACATATTCTTTGAATGTCCCAGTCTCTTTCTTCGTCATGTTTTGTAATTACACCCTATCTGGTGCCATGTCCAAGTTGTACTTGTATTGCTTCATAAAAACATCAGCCAGGTCCTTCCAGCAGTGTATACGAGACCGTTCGAGGTGGGTGTATAGGTATGGACGGCCCCAACCAAGTTGTCTTGGAAATAATTAATCAGTAATGGGTCGTTGGATGTGTGTGATGCCATTTTCCGATAATACATGATGAGATGGTTCTTTGGGCAAGTTAACCCCTGGTTTTGTCAAACTCTAGAACTTTGAATTTAGGAGGAATGATGACATCCGGGATTAAGCAAAGTTCTGCGACATTTCCCAACCCGAAACCTTCTGCTCCTTCTGTTGCTCTCAATCTCCTTTCAAGGATCTTTATCCTCCCTTCTTGAATGGCAGCAACGCCACTAGGACCAGTGGTAACATGAGGATTCACGTGCCCATAAGGTTGGTGGACATGCGTAGCTATATAAGAGGGGTTCATTGGATCTGTAGAGATCTGTGGTCGGGTGATGGTTAGGGTTGCATAGACGGGTTGGGTAACATGGGCTTGAATGGGTTGTGTTTGGACTTGGATTGTACAAAATTCATGACAAGGTGGTACATTTGGATGAACAGGGTGAGAATCTTGGTGGTTTGGCGTGGAGAGGAGGAAAATACCCTAGAGGTAAGCCATATAATGGGAAGGGTATAGCATTGCTATTTGCATCTATGAAGGTATGCTGTTGGGTATCAACGGGATTTGGCCTTCTAATATGGACAGTGAGGGGAGGTGTCGTAGGATTAGGGCCTTGTTCTCCAACTGGGCCAGGAGAATGCTGCGGGGTAGGCGGTTGCTGTTTGGCGTCTTCAACACCGATGGAGGAACCCCCTTCCGTGACCCTCTTTTCCAAAAGCTTGGGCATCTCGGCCATTTGTTCTTTTAGTTGTCTTAGCTCAGCTTTCAAACTCTCGTTTTCTTGTTCTACTTCTACCATGAGTTTTTTTCTGAGCCTGGTCCCGTAAGGATGCTTACCCGTAATGTCTAAAGGAACACATAGATTTGTTAGAAAAAAAGATAAACGGTTAACAGAAATGATAAAAAAAAGTAGAAGGATGTACGCGGGACGCAATTCAGGATTCAGCGTGAGTGCTCTGACCATTCCTCAGAACGTCACGTTCAAAAGTACTAGGTAAAGCAGTAAAATAGAAATTAACATGAGACAATCGTGGAGGCAAAATACTTCATCATTTCATATTTCCATAAAGATATAATGCCACTATAAAGGTTCGATTACAACATTTCAGCTGTTCCTAGCTTGGGCAATCATAGCCCTTATTTTACAAATTCTTTCATGAAAATAATTCAAAAATAATGAAATTTCTTTTGGAGTAGTGAGAGGATTAGCCATCCCTTCGGCTTGTTTCAGCAATAACGGAAGATCTTCCAGAACTCCATCGGCCAAGTATGCCAGATTGACAAGGCGACCCAACCATGAACGAGTGATTTCATCTTGTCAAGCCAACTCTGCTTCTAAAAGGCGTGTGGCCTCTTGAGAATGTGGCTCTGTATCTATGGCATTCCAATGTTCATCATTTATCTCCTACTCACAGGCTCTTATTACCTCGTCAAGCTGTTGTTCCAACCTGTGGACTTGGGATTATAACAACTCTTTCTGCACCAAAGCCTCCCTTTCATTTTCTTTGGATTATGTCAACATATCTTTTAGAAAATGCTTCTCAACCAGGATGGTGTCACTTTGCTTACTTTTCATTTTTAGTTGATAATTGGCTGCCTGGAGACATTGGTCTTGCTTCACCCTGTAGTCTTCTTCAATATTTTGTTTTTTCCGAATCTCATCCATGGCCTGCTTATTCTCTAAATTTTCCCTCTTTTGAAGCGTGCATTCTTGTTGACACCTCAGCAAGTCTTCTTCCAGCCTTTGATTCTTAGCTGTCAACTCTTCTATCTTAGCTTTCAAAGCCTGGGTTGCTTTGTCTTCCATGATAAGTGGTGGAGAGGGAGTGCTTGCAGATTGGTACAAGGGACTCCTGAAGGGTAATTTAATAATAGAGACCTTATTTAGGACCTACTCATGATACTTCTCTCCCAAAGCATGGATTCGTGCCCCCAACTCTTTACTCATCCTGGAAACTCTTTTCCATGCGTTCGCTATATCCTGAACAGCAGACATATAGTTCCCCTTCACATAATACAAAATGAAATGAGTGAGCAACTCTTCATTCGGTGGCCCAAGCAAAGGATAAGCCAACTGACGTTTGGCTATAACAGGATTGTAGTTGATACACCCTTGTGTGCCAATGAGAGGAACATTTGGATAACTTCCACAACAATAGATGATTGACTCAACCTCCAACCATTGGGGATACCATCTAAACCTCTCAGCTGTGAGCCCTATAAGATGATTGGCTCATTCGCACCCATTCTTTATTGCCAATTGACATAGTTTCAAATCAGATACAGGACATTCGGCCTTGCAAATTTGATGGAAAGTATGAGACACGAGCCATACATACAAAACAGGTAGGCAGTAGACAATCCTGTTCCCACCTTGCATATGGTAGAAGTCCATGGTGCAGTGACGGGATTCTCAAGCCTGTGTTTGTGAGCTAGGAAGACAGAAATGGCGTCATAATCCACGTAGTTGTCTAGATTAGGGAACAAGACAACTCCGTATATAGTAAGGGCTAAAGTATCTATGAAGCCCTCCCACTCTTCTTTATCCACCAAGATCTGCATGTGTTTCTCAAGAAATTCTCGAGTGAACCCAGGAATTTGATTTCTATTTATCTACATACTCTTTAATGTCTCAGGATAGATTCTCAAAATATGGGTGACAGAAGTGATGGTTACATGATGGTCGAGATGGCGGTAAGGAATTTGTCCCTCCAAAGGCATCCCCAATATTTGTTCAAATTCCTCTATGGACAGGGCCAGCTGAAAGTCTCTAAATGTGAAGCATCAGAGAGGCGGGTTGTAGAACTGCGCCAAGGCTGTGATTGCCTCAGTTTGCACTTCCACTTCCAAGAGCTTTAAAATCTTCCCATATTTTTTGGTAAAAGTCATTTTCTATATCAGGTTTAATTTCCTCCCCATTGCTTGCAGACTACCAGTGTCAATTTTCTTAGCCTTGACATGTAGTATTTTTCTCAATTCTGTCACATCTGTACCACAACTATTATGTCCCATGTTAATTTCCATACTTGCTCAGAGGTGTCTGCTAAATCTCGAATAGCTTTCTGTGAAAGCAAAAGAAAGAGAAATCAGTTACAGCCATGTTTTGGTAAATCGTTACTTCCTTACTGAATCATCGAAAAACATTTTTACTTCGGGAAGTAGCGATTGGCAAAACTCGTGCCAAGCTAAAGCCATATGGGTCATAGATTTTCCAGTCATCGTTATTGCCCCATTTGAAGGGAAACGGAATTATATTTTACTTTTCATTTTTGTCTCAACGATTAGGAAAATCTAAGACTCGGAGGTGCACGATGAAGAAAGAGCTAGCTACCCGTTAAAAGATTACCAGTCCTTTACAGAAAAGTGAATTTTTTGAGACAAAGTAATCCTTTAATGGGTAGGTGGTTCATTAGTCTGGATTCAAAAAGGGGAAGCAAGAACGGCACAAGGTAAAGTAAAATCTGCCCTTTCGTGATCTAAGTCAGGTTTTTTTGAAAAGTCTTTTCTGGGCCCTACGGCTTGTCTAAGAGTGACTCCTCACATTAGGTGGCTTGCACTAGACTTCTAAAAGGTTACTAGAGCCAAGATCCTAATCATGATGTGATCACAATAGTAGGGAATCTACTAGGTGTGCACGTTATGAAAGGTCGAACTCTAGTTGAGGTTCTTACGATCGCCGGATGGGAAGTACATCCCAAACGACACCGCTACCAACCTCTCCTAACTTAAGTTTCATTTGGGGCCCTGGTATAGGGCGCCACTCATAAGTGTGTGCAAAAATATGAGTGTAGTGTGTGAAAGGGCATTGAATACCTGTACCTTACCCTATCCTGCATAGTGGACAAACACAAAATAACAACAATAAAGTCGTCTGCCCTACGGTTCAACAATTACACAGAAAAATAACACAGAGTCATCTACCCTAGGGTTCAATAATCACGTAAAAATATTGACAGTGCATAAACAACAAAACACGATTGGAATTATAAGTCAGCGTTGAACAGCATTAACAAAAAAAAAGAAATTAAAACAAATAAAAGGCTTTATAAGAAAAACATGCGCTTTCAACCTAAATGGCCTGACTTTCAGATTTGTCCCCAGTGGAGTCGCCATCTGTCGCGACCAGGATCGCGGAAACAACAAAGGTAGAAACGGAACAGGGAGTCGCCATCAACATTTTTACCCATAGGAAAAACATTGGAAAAATACTTTATTAAAGCACTGGTAAAAAAGTGAGATTCGAGTTCGGGAGTCGGTTACGAGTGGGGAATGTATTATCACCCCATATCGCCTGTTAAAAACAATACCAAAGTTGAAAATATGCGTCATGAATAGCCTTAAAATTGTTTTTCATTTCTTCCTTTTTTCTTAAAAATAAAGGAAACAGATGAAATAGATGAACAAGCCCGAAGCAAGATTAGCAAGACGTCTTGTCTGAATTAACCCTAATTTTGATATGGAAAATATGGAAAAGGGAAAGGAAACTAACAAGACGTCTAATCTAAATTAGTCACCCTTTTATCAAGATACAAGGTTAGGAAATAAGATGAGTTAACAGGACGTCTCGTCTAAATTAATCCTAGCTTTTAGTGGAGGTATGTATGAAAAGGGAGAGAATGCTAATAGGACGTCTCGTCCAAATTAGTCATCCTCCCGTCAAGATGCAGGGTCAAACAATGAAAGGAGTTAATAGGACGTCTCGTCCAAATTAACCCAACTTTCATGAAAAATGATAACAGCCCAGAAAAAGGAAGAAAATCAACAAGACGCCACGTCTAAATTGACTTTCGTGAATACAATAAGAATGAGATTAATTTTGAAAGATGAATGGGAAAGGAAAAGAGATGAGCCTGACAGGAGTTAAGTCCTGCTCCTATGTATTCTTGAGTGTTACGTAGTTCTTGAATGGGGTATTTTTAGAATGGAGTCATGGGGGGGTTGGTGACATATAAGATCTGTGAAAAAGGGGCCATGCAAGGCGAAGTTCTCCGCACGTGTACCGGTCTTAGGAATAGTATAGGCAGAAGTACTTCTGCATGACACTAACTTAAATCACTACTGTACCGGTTTAAAGAGATATCAAATATACATATTTTTGTTATTTTGCATTATGAATAAAGACAAGGGAAAATTTAACAAGAAAATAGAACATTAAAAAAAAGGTATAATAAACAAAACAACAAAAAAAGTGGTGAAGGAATTGTAACCGGTGTGGGCGTGGGCACTGGGAAGCTAAAGTCTAGACCAGGGCCGGTGTGGGCTAGAACAGCAACGACTGGAGTGACGGAGACACCACCGACTTGATTGATTACTAGGTCTGATGTGGGAGTTCAGTGTCGATCTGATATGATTAATTCAGGGGAAAAGCTAACGATCAGAGGTGAGTCTGATGTGACAAGAATCAAGGTGATAGGGACTTAATTGCTCTTTTTTGCTAGAGTAGACAGAGTCACTCTGGGAAATGGGAGTTGATATTCAGTAGGCTAGAATGCAAAGGAATTTTGAAGAAATTTGGACAGAGTTTTGACAACAAGGAAGGATTTTCTCTCAGGGAATTCAGGGTTCAAAGTTCGGATCAGTTTTTCAGGGATCAAGGTTTCAAAAACCGGATCAATTCTTTAGGGGCTCCTGGATTTCAAAAGTCAAACCCTTGGACCTCTTCAAGTGATGCATTTATAGTTGTTCCCTTAAACCCCTCCCATGCTGCTGAGTGTTTTCACAACTCAGGGTTCCACTCGACCCATACGCGTAGTGGAGGGACAGCCTGGCCACTAGCAGTTGTGGGGAACAGCGGCGAGTGGAGGGTTTTATATTACTTTCATTTTTTATTTCCTGTCTGCCATTTCCTGGATTTTAGGATCGAATCTGGTAGTGTGATTCCAAGTCATAGCATGGGCAACCGGACCCTGCAGACAGTGTCACACGGGACGGTCTTGGAGTCCGATGTTGGGTTCATGAGGCCTTCACATCGGACACTAGAGGACACCGGTCCTTGCTTTGACTGAATTCTTGGGAAAACAACGCTCTTCTAGTGGCACTAGACAGATGTATATGACGATGTCCATCCTTGCTACTTCATCATGCCTTGACACCAGATTTGGAGTGGGACGATCTCATTTGTGGAACGTGACGGTGTTAGGGATGGTGTTCCCTTCTTGTGGATCATGCCATCTGTAAAGTTCAATTGTTAATCGTCATTGGAAATGGGCCAGACCGAAATAGGTGTTCACAATTAGTTAACAAATTGAATGCAATAATTATGACTAAAGGTCCCTGGCAACGGCGCCAAATTTGACACGCTATCTTTGTCGGGTCAAATAAAAAGTTAAATTAATGTAGTATAAGGTAAGCAAATTAGTTACACTCAATTTACTTATTTATTTACTTTTGTAACAAAAGAGGGGGGGTTTGTAGTTAGATTTGGAATGGAAAACAAAATAACTACACGAGAAACGAAAAGTAAAACTTTCAATGATAAATCAGATTTAAAAGTAACCAACCCAAGGAATTAATAAATCTTTAGTTAACTAATCATTGATCACAAATATAATTAAATGTAATTAATTTCTCAACTAATCCCTAAATGATTATATTCTAAAAAATCTTCTAAAATCGAATTAATGAACTAATAAGAATAATCAATTGATATATTCTTATTAATTACTAAGATAACTTTAAAATCATAATTTGGTTGAGTTAAGAAACTAAATAGAAATCTCTTATTTACTGACTTAATCTTTATTCTCAAATTGATTATTGATTAACCAACCAACCTTATTTTAGATTATAGATTGTTTAATTGTATACCAATCAGTTATACACTTAAAAAATCTACCATCATAAGTGTTTGAGAAACAAAGAAAAGTAATTATCTTTAATCAAAATATTAAGAGTAAAAACTCAAAGTTAACATAAAGAAAAATCAAATTCCTTGAGTTGATTTTAAAAGATCAAGCTTCCATGATGATTTTAAACATTGAAACATAAATTTAATATAACTTTGATTATAAAAGTGAATAACAAGTAATGAAATTAAGTTACTTCATGTTGAGAAGGGAAATAAAAATCATAAATTGAGGAATGGAATATAGAGCAAAGAAATAAAGTAAGAGAAAAAAGAACTAAAACTTAAGAAACTAAAGCAAAGACATAAAAATGTAATGAAAATTTAAGCATGTATTTATTATGTATCTCTTGTGTCTTCCTTACAACCTCAAGCACTTATTTATAGGCAATGTATCATGGCACTATACATTCATATTCTGATCATATGCATTTTTTTAAACATTGGTGGGGCTTGGGATTACAACAATTCAAAAGAAAACAATGGTAGGTGTTGAAATTCATCCTCTTCTTTATGTTTTCCATTTTGTGACCAAATTTGACCCTTTGAATGACCTAATTTCACAAAATCTTCAACATGGAAGTTATAGATCTTTGTCTTATTGGGAATTTAGTGTAAGAATCATGTCATTTAGACATCCACATTCTAGGACATGTGTATTTTAGTGAACTATGTCAATACTGGTGAGACAATTACAGGTTGATTGATTCAAGCTTTATTTCTTCATCATTTTCAAATGCAAAATAATCAAATATGGTCAGCATAATGTAGGCCTTTATCTTAGCTTTCCGTGGGCTTGAAGATCAGTCCAATTGGATCATAAAACCCTAAGTAATGACCAAAACAAAGCAAGACACTTAAAATACAAACAAAAAACAAAAATTGAAACATATATACATAATACTTAAAATAAACCACATAAAACTTAATTAAAACACTATCATTAAACATAGTAAATATGTAATAGACCCCAAGTGTAAAACTATAATAAGTGTATTAAAATTGATTCATCAATAACTGCTTTCCCTTTTTCTTTTCTGGTTTTTCTAAGTTTTGGTTGGGAGGTGGAAGGTCTAGCCTCCCTATCCCTTTTCAACTTCATTTGAAGTTGATCCTCCATGACTTGTTTTGGAATTAAGGGATGTAGAACAAACTTTTTATTATTGTGAATAAAGGTAGGGGTATTAGTGAACCCCTCATAGGTATCCTTCTTATCATACTGCCAAGGTCTACCTAACAACACATGAGTGGCTTCCATAGGAACTACATCACAACATACTTTGTCTTCATAAGTTCCTAGGGAAAAAGCAAGGAGAACTTGCTTGTTAACTAACATTTCGCCCTTTCATTACGCCATTGTAATTTATAAGGTTTTGGGTGATCTACTAATTCATAACAAAGTTTGTGAACTAACCTTTGGCTAGCCACATTAGCACAGTTGCCACTGTCCACAATAAGAGAGCATAGTTTTGAATTTATGTAACATCTTGTGTAAAAAATGTTATCTTATTGTGTAGTGTCATCCTCCCTAATATGGCTTCCAAGAAGCCTCCTTATCATGTAAAGCTCCCCTTTCATCACCTAAGACATGTTCAATTTCATAGGAATCACTACTTGAGCCATCACTTGATTGTGATGAGGAAGATTCCTTTTAGCTTGAGTACTGATCATGTCCCTTTAAAATCATTGTTTTCTTTATGGGACATTGAGAGGCAATATAACCTCTTTCTAGGCATTTAAAACATGTTTTGGAACTTGTCTTAGATGATGGGTTAGAGGTGTCTTCTTTTTTCTTATTTAAAACATTTTAGGCTTTGATACCAAATAATGAAGGCAAGCCTTCAAGGAGAGGTGGATCTAGCCTTTCTTTTTCTTGAGACCTTTAATTCTTTGTGTTGTTTCTTGATTTTTCCATAGCAAATCCAGGATACATGGTGCTGGTTGAAACTATAAGAGAAGGAAGTTGGAGGTTTATGGCTTGTGAAATGAAGGTTAGAAGCATGGGAGAAAGGAGAGATATGGAGAGGAATGAGAGGAAATGGTTTGGAGAGGGTTGTGGCACTACTGCCTAGGGAAGATAAGCCAAGATTTCCACCACCCTTTGTAACATCCCAAATTTTAGAGAAATAAATTTATTAGATGATGATAATTAATTATTTGTGGCCCAATATGCATGGGAAAATTAATTAGACACTAATTGTGATTTATCGGTAAATTGAAATTTACTGAAACTGAATAATTTAACAGATGGTGTAGGACCCACTAAGTCAAATTAGACATTTGAAGGGTCTAGAATATTCAAAAAATTATTATGGTTATGGTGGTATGGTTAAAATAATTTTTGTTGTTGAGGAGATATTTATACGAATATGGTGTATGATTTGAAGTGGCGAAATTACAAGCCAAATGGAATTTAAGAAAAATATAAAACCTCTATTTTCTTCTCTACACGTGCCATCCATTTTCCCTCCCTCTCTCTCCTCACTCACTTTACACTCTATTACACAATGGTTAGAGGGTCTATGATTCATTGGATAATGGTATGAAGTTATATGGCAATGTCCATTGGTTAATGACCAAAGTCTTCATCTTTTCTTCTTCTCTCTCCCTCCAACTGTGCAAGCCTCTTCTTCTCCACTCTATCTTCACTTTTTGCTTCTTCTTCATCTTCTTTTCCTGCCAAAATCATCCACCACCTCTTGTGTGCCCATTTTTCATCAAAATCAACATTTAAGCTTGGATTCATGAAAGTCTAATGGAACATTGAGGAAAAGCTTGGTTCATCTTCTCTCCTTTCCCCCTTATTTTTGTGTTTGGAATTTTGCTTGGAGAAAAGGTAAGGTTTCACAACACCCATGGCTTTTGTTGATGGTTTTGAGGTTGTTGAGGTGTTATAATGGAAAATTAAGTGTAGTTTTGATAAATGAATGTATGTGGAACCCAAATCCTAGGGTAAATGATCATTTAGAATTTTGTTGTTGTTGTTGTTGATATGAATATGATGTTTTTGTCTTGGAAATGCTTAAGTGATACAAAGGAATGATTGGAATCGATGTTTGACAATTTTTGATAAAAACCCTAACATATGAAAATTAGGGCTTTCAGAACAAATTGATGAATTTGGGATTCATTGATCTTAAGAATGATTTTGGAATGGTTGATAATAATTATTGATGTTAGGAGTTTGAGAAATTAAGAGAATATAGAAGGTACCAAGTTGATAAAATTAGTAGAAGTGGTATTTAGTGCGTGTTGGACTTAGGAGTTATTTTGTAGTCATTTGATTCTAGAAACCTAACAAAATAAGAAAATTGGCGTTTATAACATGTTTAAGACATGCTAAGTGCTTTAGATATAATGATGAATATTTAGAATTTGAAATTAATGCCGTGATAGGCTCATTGATTGAGATTTGTATATATGTTAATGTAGGATCTATTCTGAACGACGAGGCAGGACCGTCAAATTGCTCGGATTACTTTTCTTGAGGTAGGAGAGGAGTTTATATTCTAATTGCATGAGTAGAGTATTTGTTGATTGTTGTTTATGATATTACGCATGTTTGCCTTATCCTTGATGTATTGGTGAATTGTGATGTTAGATATTGTGATGTTACTGTGCTTGGCAAATGTGTGATATGCATTTAGAATATTAGTGGTATGTTGTATGGTGATTGTTAATTATAATGAGAATTTGGGCAAATGTTGTGCCTTTGTGTTGTTGAGAATGTATGTGTGTTCACCACAAATATTGAATGATGAATGTTGATATTAAATGAAAATGGATATTGTTGTTGAGTATACCCTTGAATATGGATGAAAGATTGACGAGTATTGTTGATTGAATGAAAATGGATATTCTTGTTGGGAATACCCTTGAATGTTGATGAAGGATTGATGAATATTATTGTTGATGATTGTTGATGCCATAGTGATTGATGCAAGTATAAACTCGTGTTTAAGAGTTGAATTTATATTGATGGAAAATGTTGTGAATGTCACACTAAAATTTGAGATAATAGCACTAAACAATGACATTAAAATCCACTAAGAACTAACTGATGATGTTGATGATGGTGATGATTGATGAGTGGCATGATAGGATGCATAGTGTGAAAATGCATATGATCTGTATTGCATCCATGGCATATTGCATAGCTGCCAGTATGGGATGTTAGGGGTTCCTCTAGTTGGCCCAATGGGAGGGCAGCTCTGTGCACGAGCGTTGTTGTTTACCCCAGTGGCTCGGTGGTAGAGTAACAAAGCTACACATGCTTAGCTACGAGGAGCTGCATGTGGTTAACCCTGTAGAGGGTGGCTCTTTGAGGAGCAGCTGTCCCCGGTGGTCCTATGGATCATAACTACCATGGTATGATTCATGGTTGGCCCGCAACGCCATATGTTGTTTATGTTGTTTACTACAGTCATGGTGAAAATGACTGGTGTTGCAAGATGGGCAATGCGGTTTGGTATAGTAAAATATAATGATATGCATACAAATGATGAGATAAGTGTACACATTTTACTACTGCAGTAGGGGCATGATTATATATATATGCTTAAACCCACAAATTGGTGTTTTATAACCCACAATCAAATCCACGATTGATAATGATTTCCTTGTATATATGAATTAGCTTAAAAGGATTTGTATATAGCATGGTGATATTGCCAAAAAGAGGATGAGTTTAAGGTGATGATTGAAATGGGTGAAAGAAAACCTAAAGACAACAAGTGAAGTATCTATATGATGAAAAGACTTGCATATTGGTGATGATGCTTATGTTAGCCCAATATGATGAAGGGAAATGATGTGTGTATGTGTATGAGCTTTGCTATAAAATTTGGTTGATGATCATGACATATGTATATGTTATTAGAATGTTGGAGTTATGATGATAATTGGTGTCCTTGATGCAAAGCCTACATGCTATTATATGCATATGCACCTAATCACAAGTGTATTCATATTCATCACTTAGAATGTATAACTCACTCTCCCATGTTGTCTCTTTTTAGCATTGTGACATAAGACATATATGGGGTGAGATGCATCTTATTTTGGAACTCTATGTTTTGATAGAGAAGGTAAAATAGTTGTATAGGAATGCCTTGGTTGACAATCATTTGAGTTTTAGATTATGTATGTATTTAATGACAATGGTGTTGATGTAGATGAGGAGTTGATGACCTAAGTTTAGAAATACTTGGTCCCATATTCTTTTGTGCATACATGTGTATATAATAGGCCAATTCTTTTGTAAATAACTATATGAAAATTGACAATGGATCTTTGGTAGCCATTTTAATGACCTTGATGCTTATGATTGATGAAAATCCATGGATGGATGAATTATTTAAAGTGTGAGGTCATGATCATAGTGTTTAGGCACGGATTAGAACTACATATGATGATTCCAATTTATGAATCGATTCATGAGTCCTCTTGAATCGATTCATAGGCCATTGGTTCCAGAAAAGAAAAATTCCTCACGCATGAATCGATTCATGACTGAACTTGAATCGATTCATGGCCCATTGGTTTCAATGGAATCGATTCATGACTTAACGTAAATCGATTCATAGCCTACTGGTTTCAATGGAGGTGATTCCCAGGTCCATGAATCAATTCACACAGCTCCTTGAATCGATTCAGAGCTTACTGCCTGGATGAACTTGTCTCCCCATTTGCATGAATCAATTCATAGGGTCTTTGAATCGATTCACAGACTTCTGTTTTACTGTCTTGGATTCTTTTTTCGTATGAATCGATTCATGGTTTTGCTCGAATCGATTCATATCTTGCTATTTGCCAATTTTTCATAAGTTTTGATGCTTGCTCGATAAGTGTTAGGTCATGGCTTGGTTCTTTGCTTCTCATGCATATTTTCTGGGATTATTTCTCATAACCACTCTTGCTTCCGAATCAATATATGTTTCCGCTATACACTTTCATGGTGATTGCGTAATTGACTACTTTAAGTTAATATTTGTATAAAACACCTACCTTCTCATATCGTCACATATCGGATAGGTCTTTAAATGGTCTGGGGTTAATTCTTGAAGTCTTTAATTATGGTGTTCTCCTTCCGACAATTATTTGGATAGTGAAAAATTTATCCTCACTTTTAATATATAATTAATAATATCTTTAATATTATTTATCGAATTAAGGGTGCCACACCCTTGGGGAGGAGACCCAAAGGATAAGAAAATGAGAAGGGCTAAGCACTTGGGAGATCTAGAGAGAGATAAAACTCACCATCTCACTAAAAATTCATAAATGATTTCTTAAATGACTTTTACATGTGAGTTCACCTATTTATAGCTTCTAACTCCCAATTTTAGTAATTGGCTTAAGTGAGCTTGTAAAAGCTTTACCCAATGCCCAAAATCTAAAAATACATGGCCCAAAGCAAAACTATGGTCATATAAGGCCTAAAACAACATACAAAGCCCAAAATTAGCCTGAATAAAGTCCTAAAACTATTTTCTTAAAATTTTCTTAAATCCAAGACATGAAAAACATATGAAGACTAGATCCTCATTAGTACTTTTTTGTAAAGTGTACGCAAAGTTGAACTGTTGTAGTGATTTCTAACATATTTATAAATGTGTTCCGGTGTTCCCTAGTGTTTAGCTTAACTCCTTTTAGATATATCGAAAACACATCATATCAAATATCATGGGTTATGCTTAGGTTTCCACCTTAGCGAGTCATGACACTAGACCTCGTATTGTACATACTAGTTGTGTTTGTTGACACCGATACCAATCTCATGCTAGATCATATGTCCCTTATCCTGGTGAAAGGAGTTAAGGGTTATTTCAATAAGATGAAGTCAATAAGCTTGGCTCAAAAATTTCATTATCCGATATTGCCCCCAATAATTTCCTAGTTTAGGATAGCTTCTTTTATGATTAAGTGTTTGGTTTCTACCATATGTGACTCACTATTTGGGTGTGATTGTTTGATTCCTATGCAATTATCGTTTGATATTTGAACTGCAATGCCTTTTTTGGTTGTAGCATGTTTTCATCATTGAGTCTCATAATGACACCATTTTCCCTTTTAAGGCTTAGCTATATAAGGCGTTAATCATCATCAGTTTTCACCTTACTTCTAAAATCTCTTGTTTGCTCTTACATAAGTTTTTTCTAGTGATTTGTCCTGTATGGAGGGACAGACTTTTGGTATGGATACTAGGTGTTTATGTTCCTTATGTCTTACACCGGTCTAATGGGGATTCAATATTGTATCCTTAAGCTCAATGGAAATCTCAAGCTCTTGATGTCACTCCGTTCAACACACACCGGTGTCTTATATTGTAGGATGTAATAGAGTGTCACCTATAGAGATACTCCGACACTCAAGTCAGTATGATACTTAATATCGAAGCTTAAGTGAATGATTGATGGACGTACCTTAAAGTTGTAGTAAATGACTAGTATTTATAAAGTTGGGGTGTGGCACCCTAATTCCTCAGATCTGAATCCTGATATAAATAGAAATAATCAATATAACTATGGATGAATTTTTCATGTTTTGGAACCCCATGACATGTAACTTACATCGAGAATCGAACCACGAAAAACTAGAGCCCAAGACTTTTAAAAGAAATAAGAGAAGTGAATTGAAGGAGAAATGCCCTTACATGTATACGATAAAAATATATTAACAGTGGAAGAAAGAATGTGTATACAAGGAAAATGCGTACTCCTATATATAAAGTTATGACAAGAGGCCCAAAACAATGAGGAAAATGAAGAAAACTAATCATGACAGTCTCACATAAGCAAGGAATTTCTCGCTTGAGCAAGACCCTGACCATCGCTTGAACGAGTAGGATCAAAGAATCATACCCCCAAATTCGCTGGAGCAACACGCCTTTCGCTTGAGCGAGACGCCTCTCGCTTGAGTGAAAAACAAATAGAATTACACATATCCAATCTTGCTTGAGCGAGCTCCCACTCACTTAAGCGAGAATCACACAGAACCACCACTCCGGCTTTCGCTTAAGCGGGATTGTCCTCCTTTAAGCAAAAATAGTCCAGAGAGCATAACATTGATACCATACCACTCTCACTTGAGTAAGATTTCACTCGCTTGAGTGAGATTATCAGATTTCAAAATCTGAAATCTACACCAAGTCCATAGTTCCAAATCACAATGTCCATTATATAATTCATGCCCAAAATCATATACCCTATCCTACATCACATAGAACGTATAATTTAAGCATATTTGGGCTAAGAAAATATCATTTATCAATATTTTATAGTTCAAGTCCAGTAACTATACTATTAAAATGGAAATCTAAACCTAACATTTACATCATGCATCATTTCTTACAAAACAAATGGCCATGAGTCAATCCCCATAAAGAATAAGGTATTGTTTTCAAAATGAATTAAGCCATGTACACAATGTTATAAACAAAAACATCATTCATATACATCATCCACAATGTCATCAAGTGTCGGCTAAGGCATTCGCTTACAACTATGTTACCTTCTTCCAAAATACTTCAATTTTTAAAAGGACATCTTATCCCAAGTTAGTCCTACATCATAATGCTTAAAAAAAGACAATATGGGTGAGCGAGTCATCATATTCAAAATAAACAAAATGAAATATTTGTGATTGTAACACCCTAAATTTTTACAAATAGAAATCCCAAAAACAACGAGGAAATTTTTCACAAAAGCAGCCACGAATCGTCTGACACAGAAGGGAAGAAGAAGACGAGGGAAGCAGAAGAGCATTCACACGCATATGACAAGCAACAGGGGAATTAGAACAGAGACCGGTCTATTCGGTTCGGTGTGACGCTCCAGCGTCTGGGTGGGTTCCAGGACGGAAGGTGACTCACTCATCCGTTGTCCAACACCGCCTGAACGATGCCACAACGAATGAAAACTCCTCAAGCAAACCTCACATCAGCGTCCACTTACTCTCACAGGACAAACCTTTCTTCGAGGGAACCACTGGGCGCTCAGCATAAGGGAACAGGTGAGGGAAGGATAAGGAAGACATATATGTATGGCAACCTAAGGAAGGGTGAAACTTGAACCACTCCGCCCAGTTCAGCAAAGCGCAACAACGCCTGGGCGAAGTACTCTACAACGTCCACTCGCTCAGGCGGGGTCCAACACCGCCCAAGCAAGACAGGATAATGCACAACGGAGAGGAAGACATTCGGGCGGAGTCCAACACAAGGCCTCTCCAAACTCGCACTCTTGGAGCTAGGTCTAACTCGCTGAGGCGAACGCTGGTACAAGGTAATTTCCCATTCGGATATGGACGAGGTCCACTCGGCAAATCTTCATGCTTGCACTTCACTCGGAAAATCAGGTAGTTAACTCACTCGGCACGCCATGACTTATTCGTTCGGAGTATTCATAACGCCCACTTAGAATTCGTTAAAGGGGGTTTCTCTCAAAATCCTTTACGTTTCCCCCCACTCGGAAAGAGCCCACACAATCCACCAGCATACAACCCAGGTTTATACACAATCACACACTCGGAGTACCCATTATCTATATTTCTCCTAATCAATCTTTATAAACAAATATGCTTAATCGTCATTTTACATAAGAGCCGGCCAAGGCTACCCTAACTAAATATAATGAATACAATATAAGCACTTAACACTCGGGGTGCACCACACTCGGACTTGAGGCCCTGACAGCACTTCCGAGTCCGTCCTGCACATGCTGAAAAATGGTGTAGGGGGTGAGCTTTCACATATACAATGACAGTTATTGGCTCGACTTAGAATACACATTCCCTTTCAACATACTCTACCTATCTTAATCAATACCAGCATTCACTAACATTTAATAAAGCATCTACATAAGTCACTAGTCGGATTACTCACGTCATTCATGGTTATCTAATTTCTACTATTCACAACAACATATCCCTTAACAATAACATCAATAATACTTAGCCTCAGCGTCAAACACACACACAAATCCAGTCGGAATTCATTAATAGCATTCACAGATTTTAAGGAGCGTGCTGCTCTCGACAATGATGCCCCTACCTATATGCATGCGGATCCGACTTAACAATAACTCTCAGTTACAGATCCCTTTTCTGGCCCCTCGTCTGATAGCCCTTACCGTGTGGTACCGGTCTCCCAAGGACGTCTCGAGACTTAACTCTAGCTCCCACGGCTACCACGGGTCCTCTCAGAAACTAGCCAAGGGTCTGTAGCTGGAAATCATATCATTGGGTTCCTGACCTTCCACGGGTCACCCTCTAACCATAAATGCAACCTCATGCATGTCCCGGCAGTCATCCACACTCAGCAAGTTCATCTTAAGTAATTCATATCGTATCCACCCAGAAGTCAACAATAGACCACACCATGTGCTTGATATTCACATTACAATTTAACATGCAATTCATACATTAACTCCACAACATCACCAATGTCATCATACGTTTCTTAGACAGCAATAGTCATACACCACACAGGTAATAATCATCACTCATCCAGACTCCACTCAGCAGCATGTACAACATATAGCAAACAACACATTCTGAACGCATGCATGTGAGTACGAAATAATTAACAGGACTCTATTAACACACACATACGATATCCAGTGATCAACAGTCAAACACTTCACAGAGTCATAATCATACAAACACACAAGGTAATACGTTCGCTCGGACCGTCCAGAAACCATGCATTGGACATGCAGAGCGCCCCCTACCTGCTGCCAGAGTTCAGAGGCTTCTCGAGTTGCAAGGCTGACCGATCGTCCTTTCGTTACTCCTCCTCCAACAGCCCTCGAGCTCAGCGTTGATTTTGGACCAGAGTTGCTCCTTTCCTCCTACGGGTTCGTCTCCCCCACAGCTCCAAGGTACTTCCCGCACAGCCTGCCAACTGGAATACTAACAGCTCCAGGTGGAAGAAGAAGGGGAGGAAGAAGGCAATGGGGAGGAAGGAGAAGGCAGGGAGTGGAACAGAGCCGCGTTGGTGTTCCTCCAGAAGCTCTCGACTCTCTTACTGTTTAACGCGATTGAGAGGGAGGAAGAGAAAACAGGGGAGAGGAGGTCATATGCACGCACAAGGAGGCTGACAGCGTGAATTAGTGAAGGTAAGAGAGGGAGCTGAAGATGTCTTATACTACCAGGGGCACATGCGTCCTTTCATGGCATTATGATCATTATTATTCATTCAATTATCCCTGACCAGTCAGCAATTTATTCTAATTAACCACTAATCCTAATTCTCTAATTAACCTTTAATTAATGTCTTAATCTCGACCATAGTTAATTTAAAATTGGGATGTTACAGTTCTCCCCCACTCAAAAGAATTTCGTCCTCGAAATTCAACGCATACTTAGCCTCAACGAACCACTCAAAAATTACGGCCATACGACAATAAGCAATTACACCTCTATGTTCCTCATGTATTCATCCATCGCTTAAATTCCAGTCGGTATAATTGGCTTCCAAAGTAATTTACCGACCGATCCACCCAGAAAATTGAGACGTCATTCTTAACACATTTCCACTCAGAAGTGTCACCATTGACTCGGAATAACATTCCTTCCTTCCACTCAGACTACCTCAACAAACGGATCGGAATACCACGGTCCTGTTCTGGCTGCAACTCTTCATTTCTCAACGTTTCTGACTGCTTCGCAATTCTAATCAGCGTAAATAAAACAGCTCTTCATAGACTTCATTACACTCGGAATTCCATTTCCCACGTAGTTACCCTCATTCAACTTCGCCAGTTTACCCTAGTTGTTGGCACTTTCCAGTCTCTTGGCCGCTCGGCCTTACCCTTTTGATACCGATCGGCGTATTTACACCATCGGGTTTCCCGACTCAATGAGTCACCCGACATGACAAAGAGCTCCCACAAAGCATAGGCTCGACATTGGGTCGCATGGGACACATTCTAGACGTTATTCGACCATTTGGGAAGAATCCAGTCGGTAAGCAACATTACTGATTCCCTAGGATACCCACTACCGACCGATTCATTTCGGATTTAGCTCTCGGATTTTCAAATTTTCGGCCACGAGATTCCTTTCTTAGCCAAAATGAACACTCAACGAGTTCCCATAAGCTTCAATTAGCACATTTGTCTGGGTTTGCCTCGTACAGGTACCACGCTCGGTCCATACATCTCAACTCCTTAACCATTCCTTTGGCTAACTGCATACCTATAACCCACGAATGTTACTCGGTCCTCTCACGCTAAAATTTCAATCGGGGTTTTAAGAACAGTTCTCATCCGGGAATCCTTCCACTTGCAGAATTTACCCATGATTCAAGCCTTCCGTGAAACCAACCCGAGTCCAAGCCCAGCAGTCCCAAACGCTGACCTGAATACGATTTCAAATAAACCCTTCTCTTGGATATCTACTCCCCTTGGAGATCCTTCACTCAGAGACTTTCTATTTACCCAATTTCCACTCGAAATACAGGCCCACTCCAAACATAAATCTGAGTTCAGATTCAACATCTCAACAT
Source organism: Clitoria ternatea (assembly GCA_037962975.1). Lineage (NCBI taxonomy): Eukaryota > Viridiplantae > Streptophyta > Magnoliopsida > Fabales > Fabaceae > Clitoria > Clitoria ternatea. Next base: position 190,403,950 of record CM075669.1, read on the forward strand.
CACCCGAACACAGCTGTGAATAAGTTTACCGCTTGGTATTTACTCCCCCTTGGGTAATTTGCTCGAAAACTTGCATACTCGAAGTTCTATTTTCCGACGAGAAGTACTTTCCTTCGGGATGTAGATCACGTGGTGGAACATCACACGGCTATTAGGAATTCCACACTCGATGCCTTTCCTCTCAAAACCGCTCCACACGGTACTATCCACTCGGAAGTGGTACACTCCGAGACACCTCACCCGAAATTCACACGACTCGGATATTCCACTTTGATTTTGCCTAACACAGAAGTGCCATTCGGACACAGCTCCTTATGGATAATCAAAACGATGCTTCACTCGGAATTGTCTCCACCCTCACATATTCAGAATTTACCAACTTTTCCCGAACAATTCCTAACCTTACAATTTAGTTTGGCTCCAATTCCGGTCTCCTCATTAGGCTTACAGTAGCACCCGGATAACTTTTCAAAAACTCCAACTTCAGTGACGGTCGATCGCCCTTTATATTCCATTACCAATCATCCTTTTAGTAACCAATCCATACCCGGCAACCTCTAATCCTCTCGGAAGCAGACACGCCAAGGCAAATAAACCCTCTTTCCTCAATTTGATAAACAATCGCATAACACTCATTCAATATAACTCTCGTTACCACTCGGAAACGTCTGAAAGACTCACCATCACCATAAGCAGTTACAGCTTCACTTGCCCGACTCATGAATTGCTGCATCCAACTTATAGGATGACGTCTCATTTCTATAGGGTTACAGCAATTACATAGTCACTGCAACGTGTACGCTACCACATTACCTATAGCAGGGAGAGTCCTCTCAGAGCAGCATGCCTCACACGGACCAGACTCACCTAACTAATACTAATTCACACGGAAGTTAATGGCAGTTCACATACAACTTAGAAGTAATACATCCACATCAACATTATGCATCACATAGGGTACACCACGCAACAAGCAGCATGAAAGTTATTTATCATTCCTGTGAAACCGTTGATGGCAATACCACAATCGGTTTTCAGCCAATACCGAGTAGATATTCCCTCTAAATCCTATTCAACACAAAATCATGGTTCGAATTAAATTCTCAATCCCCAGCTAGATAATGAAATCACTCAGGTTCATGCAATTCAATCAGGTTTAAGTAATTCACCATCACATGCTATCATAACATACTACGGACGCGGCAACGGCACTAATGCACATGCAGGCATTCAATCGGATGTCACCCAATCATTCATGGTTACATCATGGTTCACTACAACATACATCCTAACCATAACACACACTGTACTCAACAATAGTATCAACATACATGTGCTCATTCAATCAGATTTACTTAGATCAATTCCAACTATATTAAGGATTTCATTCACAATATCATATTCAATCGGAAATCGTACAATAACATGCATTCTCAATCATAACATCACATTACACTTGGCAACAACATCATCACATGTACACTCATTCAGTCAGGGCTCATTCATACAACATTATCAAGTCGGAATTAACCCAATCATGGGTATCCATGCGAATTATGCTGATCTCAATAATAATACTCTTACGCACATGCATGCAGACCTGATTTAAACAGGGATTTTACCTCATGCAATTCTCATGTAATTCCTTACAGGCAACCAAGCTACCAGGTGCGTTTCACACAGTTATTAATAAGTCATTACCGTTTCAACACAGCATACAGATTCATTTGGAATCTCACAGTTTCATCAAGCATCACAGGTGTTTGTCATACAACAAGCAAACAGGGTACCAATACCACATCACATCCTCTCAGTACTTTATAATGAAGTCAGCATGCATCCCAACACAACATTCCGAATGGAAACCAACATATCAATTCACATACCAAGCATTCGGAAATTATCATGGCATTTCCATTCACACGAAATCCACACAGCGTTGCATGCACTCGGTAACCATAATATTCACATGCCATTCAAGTATTTTAACACCACATGGATTTATGCTTTGCCTCCTACCTTAATGCACTCGGCATCAGTGTCATCACACAAGCATTCATCTGATTGCCCACTCTGAAAAACGTTCAATGCTGATACACTTCACTACAATCACACACAGCTCTTATTCGCTGACTCGCAGCATAAGCCACTCGACCTTCTCATTAACATATATATATATATATATATGCACATCTTTCAGACGGGATATTTATCACAACGGTTCTCAATCAATATCTATCACAATATCCGGGTGTTGCATGCATCAATAATTAATCACACGCAGATCACGTATTTCAATTATCAAACAATTGCCATGTCTCAATTATAGAGCAATACATAAAAACAGTTCTCCCCTCAATCACCTATATCATATATATATTACGCAGAGTTCATGGGCTGGGTTATACAACATCCGTCACAAATAGCACTCGGCAGTAATGGTAACACTCCTATTTTACAAGTATTCAGTCAGTATTTGTAGAATCATTAACATGCATTCACGGACAGAGTCACACCATCACTAAACAGTTCACAAATACCACAATCCAGGGGTTGCATGCATAACTACTTTATCTCAATACAGCTACCAACACATCTCACACATAACACATTACATGATAATCATCCAAGCCTCAATGAGTTACTATGCAATTGTCCTATTCGGCTCAACAGTTCACGAAGTTAATAAATTACTAGACTTAGAATCCCTAAGGGGTCACTATTTACCCAGTATCCCACGATGGGTACCCCTCAATATTCAAATATTGTTATAAGGTCTAGTACCATTCACTCGGTTTTTCACACACCCGACCAAGACAGTATCCAAGTCGAATAGATGTTCTATTTCACATTCACTCGTTCATGGTCATGCCTAATCAACTGGGTCACTACTCCTATTGGTCCAGCATCTAGTGCATCACTCACTTGGTTTCCTCAATCGCCACCGAGACCCAACCCTGTTTTAACATATATATAACCTCACCTTTACTCACTTATTACACACCCAGATTTTCAACCTAGGAATTACAACCCATCCTTTATACTGCAAATCACATACATCATGCACCATTCATTGTTCACACAATCAAATTCCTCAACAAGGCACAGGCATATAACCATACTATTCATAGTCATCATATACCAAATCCAGTAGAAGTTCATAAGAACATATCATCACACAAGTCATGATTAAACATATATTAACGTTTAATGAAATACCACAAGCAGTTATGATAAGCTGGCATAATGCACTTAACCGCCCACTAACAGTAGGCAAACCTTGGCCATGGACCTTTTGGTCTGCTCTGATACCAAAATGTAACACCCTAAATTTTTACAAATAGAAATCCCAAAAACAACGAGGAAATTTTTCACAAAAGCAGCCACGAATCGTCTGACACAGAAGGGAAGAAGAAGACGAGGGAAGCAGAAGAGCATTCACACGCATATGACAAGCAACAGGGGAATTAGGACAGAGACCGGTCTATTCAGTTCGGTGTGACGCTCCAGCGTCTGGGCGGGTTCCAGGACGGAAGGTGACTCATTCATCCGTTGTCCAACACCGCCTGAACGATGCCACAACGAATGAAAACCCCTCAAGCAAACCTCACATCAGCGTCCACTCACTCTCACAGGACGAACCTTTCTTCGAGGGAACCACTGGGCGCTCAGCATAAGGGAACAGGTGAGGGAAGGATAAGGAAGACACATATGTATGGCAACCTAAGGAAGGGTGAAACTTGAACCACTCCGCCCAGTTCAGCAAAGCGCAACAACGCCTGGGCGAAGTACTCTACAACGTCCACTCGCTCAGGCGGGGTCCAATACCGCCCAAGCAAGACAAGATAATGCACAACGGAGAGGAAGACATTCGGGCGGAGTCCAACACAAGGCCTCTCCAAACTCGCACTCGCTGGAGCTAGGTCTAACTCGCTGAGGCGAACGCCGGTACAAGGTAATTTCCCATTCGGATATGGACGAGGTCCACTCGGCAAATCTTCATGCTTGCACTTCACTCGGAAAATCAGGTAGTTAACTCACTCAGCACGCCACGACTTATTCGTTCGGAGTATTCATAACGCCCACTTAGAATTCGTTAAAGGGGGTTTCTCTCAAAATCCTTTACGTTTCCCCCCACTCGAAAAGAGCCCACACAATCCACCAGCATACAACCCAGGTTTATACATAATCACACACTCGGAGTACCCATTATCTATATTTCTCCTAATCAATCTTTATAAACAAATATGCTTAATCATCATTTTACATAAGAGCCGGCCAAGGCTACCCTAACTAAATATAATGAATACAATATAAGCACTTAACACTCGGGGTGCACCACACTCAGACTTGAGGCCCTGACAGCACTTCTGAGTCCGTCCTGCACATGCTGAAAAATGGTGTAGGGGGTGAGCTTTCACATATACAATGACAGTTATTGGCTTGACTTAGAATACACATTCCCTTTCAACATACTCTACCTATCTTAATCAATACCAGCATTCACTAACATTTAATAAAGCATCTACACAAGTCACTAGTCGGATTACTCACGTCATTCATGGTTATCTAATTTCTACTATTCACAACAACATATCCCTTAACAATAACATCAATAATACTTAGCCTCAGCGTCAAACACACACACAAATCCAGTCGGAATTCATTAATAGCATTCACAGATTTTAAGGAGCGTGCTGCTCTCGACAATGATGCCCCTACCTATATGCATGCGGATCCGACTTAACAATAACTCTCAGTTACAGATCCCTTTTCTGGCCCCTCGTCTGATAGCCCTTACCGTGTGGTACCGGTCTCCCAAGGACGTCTCGAGACTTAACTCTAGCTCCCACGGCTACCACGGGTCCTCTCAGAAACTAGCCAAGGGTCTGTAGCTGGAAATCATATCATTGGGTTCCTGACCTTCCACGGGTCACCCTCTAACCATAAATGCAACCTCATGCATGTCCCGGTAGTCATCCACACTCAGCAAGTTCATCTTAAGTAATTCATATTGTATCCACCCAGAAGTCAACAATAGACCACACCATGTGCTTGATATTCACATTACAATTTAACATGCAATTCATACATTAACTCCACAACATCACCAATGTCATCATACGTTTCTTAGACAGCAATAGTCATACACCACATAGGTAATAATCATCACTCATCCAGACTCCACTCAGCTGCATGTACAACATATAGCAAACAACACATTCTGAACGCATGCATGTGAGTACGAAATAATTAACAGGACTCTATTAACACACACATACGATATCCAGTGATCAACAGTCAAACACTTCACAGAGTCATAATCATACAAACACACAAGGTAATACGTTCGCTCGGACCGTCCAGAAACCATGCATTGGACATGCAGAGCGCCCCCTACCTGCTGCCAGAGTTCAGAGGCTTCTCGAGTTGCAAGGCTGACCGATCGTCCTTTCGTTACTCCTCCTCCAACAGCCCTCGAGCTCAGCGTTGATTCTGGACCAGAGTTGCTCTTTTCCTCCTACGGGTTCGTCTCCCCCACAGCTCCAAGGTACTTCCCGCATAGCCTGCCAACTGGAATACTAACAGCTCCAGGTGGAAGAAGAAGGGGAAGAAGAAGGCAATGGGGAGGAAGGAGAAGGCAGGGAGTGGAACAGAGCCGCGTTGGTGTTCCTCCAGAAGCTCTCGACTCTCTTGCTGTTTAACGCGATTGAGAGGGAGGAAGAGAAAACAGGGGAGAGGAGGTCATATGCACGCACAAGGAGGCTGACAGCGTGAATTAGTGAAGGTAAGAGAGGGAGCTGAAGATGTCTTATACTACCAGGGGCACATGCGTCCTTTCATGGCATTATGATCATTATTATTCATTCAATTATCCCTGACCAGTTAGCAATTTATTCTAATTAACCACTAATCCTAATTCTCTAATTAACCTTTAATTAATGTCTTAATCTCGACCATAGTTAATTTAAAATTGGGATGTTACAGTGATCATTTGTATATGCATGCAAACCATTATGTGTTTTGCAACACAAGCACTAAAAACACAATCAAATTCATCCTTCCATTAACATAAGCAATACATAGTTGGCATACACAACTCAATCAATTTCCATATGCCACCTGTTATGGACTATTGCCATTCACTATTAGCTCTATCATATGGTTTTCATCATTGATAATCTTGTCTCTTCACAAGGTTTTACCTTTTTATCAATCATCAGCATTTCAATATTTCATTCTCATTCCGATATATCTCAAGGCTATATTAAAATGCTCTTAGACTAATGCATATGTACAAAGGAATATACTCAACAATTTGAAATGACGCATTACGGATCCGACAATGGGAAAATAAACACCAATGTTTGTTCAAGCATGGATATAGAGTCATGCCCATACTATAGTAGTAAAATATGTACACTTATATTCACAATATCAATTTTACTGGTACCAAACCGCATTGCCTATCATGTAACACTTGTTATTTTCACCATGACAACGGTAACTATAACACCCTAAATTTTAAAATAAAGGATTAATTAAGGAAATAAATATTAGATAGTTGATGTGAGTTATTTAATTTCCTAAAATGTCAGAAATAGTTAAATTAATATTTTTGGAGACTGTTAGTGATTTATGAAAGCCAGATAAGTTAAAATTAAGCCCGATTAAAATATAGGTGTCAGACAAAGTATCTCCGATTGGGATGATATTGGTCAGGGTTGTCAAGGATATTATTGGGAATCTGAATGTGTATTCGGAATAATTTTTAGATAATGTATTGAGCCCGAGCAGAGATCCTATTTATTGAAAAAAGATGAAATATTAATATGAGGAATAAAATTAAAGCCAAAAGCCCATATTTTCTCTTCTCCTTTCATTGGCTTGCTGATCACTTTGGAAAAACACTTCTTCTTCTTCTCCTACTTCCCTCCTCTGTTCTTCTCTCCTAAAACCCTAGCAAAGGTGTAACCCATTCTTCTTCCATTTTCGTTTTGAGTGGAGAGCTTGAAGGAAACCATTGGAGCTTGAAGTTTCTTCCTTCCTCTCTCCCATTTTCATTTGGCTTTCTCTTTCCCTTGGTTCCATTTTCATTTTGGGTGAGGTAAGCTCTTCTCATCATGTTTGTTGGGTTTAAATGTTATGTTTATGAGTTATTAGGACTTGGGAGAGTAATGTATGTAAATGAGGGTTAATGAAGAGCTTTAAATGTGGGAACCCTAGAGTGGGTTGTCATAAATGCAAACTTTAATGGTAATAAATGAGGAAGATAAACTTATTGTTGGAAGGAGGTAAAGATTAATGACGCATTTATGAGTGTGGTTAAGTTTGGTGAAACCCCTAACTTTATGATTTGGGGAAAATGATAAATGTAGTTTGGGTAATGTATTGGAGGGAAAATACAAGCCATTGAGAATATGGGTATTGATTGATGGGACATTCTTATGGATGTTAGACTTAAGGTTTGTTTTGTAACCTTCAACATAATGAATAAGGCTTGATGGGAAGGAATTCCCGAAGCCTAATAAATGAAGGAAAAGATGTCTATAACATGTTTTATACATGTTATGAAATTGTAGATATGATTAAGGTTAATTAGAGTTAAATTTGTGTCTTGAATAGTTGATTGATTGGGATTTTACATCTATATTAATGTAGGACCCATTCCGAATGACGAGGCGGGAACGTCGTATCAATTGAAACTCTTCTCTTGAGGTAGAAGATGAGTCTTCATGTTCTAAATGCATGAATTGGATAGTATTTGATTGTCATATATGACAATATGCATGTGCCTTGCTTGTAGTGTTATGAAGAATTATAATGTGTGTATGATGTTGGTGATGTGTTTTTGGCAACATGCATTGATGCATTTAGAATAACGATGGTGTGGATTGTTTGACAATATGGTGTCTTGAATATAATGTTATACTTATGTCGAACATAAATGTAAAATGATTATAAGTGATGTTTGATTGAAAATGGGTGTGAATAAATAACATACCTTGATTAATAGTGAAAGATTGATGTCGTTGTGCTTGATGATGGAATTGAATTATATTAATGAGAACTATTGAAAATGCCACACAAAAACTTAACCCAATGGCAATAACCAACAATAATAAATCCACTAAAAGCCTTGTGGTGATATTGGGGATGATGATAATGATGATTGATGAGTGGCATGATTAGGATGCATAGAGTGAGAAATGTATATGATTGGCATTTACATCCATGGCATACTGCATAGCCACCGATGTTGGAACGTTAGGGGAGTTCCCTCGGCCGACCCAGTGGGAGGGTGGCTCGGTGCACGAGCAAGATTTTATTTTCCCCTGTGACCCGTTGTGTAAGTCACGAAGCCGCCCATGTATTGCTACAGGGAGCTACATATGGCCGACCCTTATGGGGGGTGGCTCTTAATGAGCATGTGACCCCGGTGGTCCTCTTGGATCACAGCCGCCATGGGATGAGTCATGGCCGGCCCGCAACACCATATGTTGAATATGTGTTACCGCGGTCATGGTGAAAATGACCAGGTGTTACAAAATGGGCGATGCGGTTTGGAACCAGTAAAAGATTGGTGAAATACATGCAATTAGATGATAAGTGTACACATTTTACTACTACAATAGGGGCATGATTAGATGATCATACTTGAATCCCATAATTGGTGTTTATGTTCCCACAGTCAGATCTACAGTTGTTAAAATAATCTGTTGTGCATATGCATTAGCTTAAGAACATTTGCATATAGCAAGGAAGTATGCCAAAGGTGATGAGATGTGATGATGGTTGTGTTGTGGGTGAGAAAATGTATTAAGACAACATAAAAGATGTGAATACCAAATGATAATTTAAGTATAATGATGAGATATGTAATAGTCCAATTATTGAAGGGCTAGATCATGTGTATGATTTTATACTTTGCTTGATTTACAAAGATTGTTTGTAATATATGATGATGGTTGATGATGAAATATGCGTGAATGCAAAATATACATGTTGTGATACATATACACATGATCACATGGTATTCATATTCTTTCTTTTGGAATATATGACTCACTCTCCCATGTTGTCTACTTTTTAGACTTGTGATGTAGGGCACTCATGGGTGGAGTGAATCTTTTGAAGTATATTTTGATGAAGGAGGTAAATAGGTGTAGAGGAAACGCCTTGGCCGGCAAATCTAGATTTTTGTATAGCATATATTGTACATGTATGCTTATTTTTCCATCTAGATTGTAGCTTGATGATTTTGAGGGTCGTGTACAAAAATTGGACCTTGGTGTGTATGGCCAATTTTCATTAATGACCTAGATGATGTAAGATAATGAACTATGATGCTTTTTGATGATAAATTTTATGAATGAATGATGTATTTCACAACTTGTATCATTTCTTGAAGTATATGTAAAAATGATTTAAATCCTATGCATTGAATGAACGGGAATTGATCTTGAAGTGTATTGACAATTGGATGGACTTTTAAATGCATGGTTGAACACATATAATACATTAGTATGAGCTAAAATAACATGAGATGAAAATTGGTATGCTGAGTTGTATGAAATTTCACATGTTTTTCGCTGTCCTGCATAACTCGCTCAAGAGAGTGGTAATCTCGCTCAAGCGAGATCCTCACGAAATAGGGGTGTGGCCACTGGCGACTATTCACTCAAGCGGGAAGGGCCTCGCCCGAGCGAGAGCGAGTAGGAGAGCCAATGGGCCATTTTCACTCAAGCGAAAAGGCCAGTGTATGGCAATTCACTTAAACGAGTGAGGAGAAAATTAATTTTAGGAGGTTTTCACTCAGGCGGGCCTAGACTCGCTCAAGCGAAACGTGGACAGTGAGGTTTTGTCCCATTTTCGATTAAGCGGTCGTGTCTCGCCCAAGCGAAATGGGTACCTGTTGCTTCTGGTATGATCTCATTCAAGCGAAGCAGAGCTCGCTCAAGGGCGATTTACACCTGATGCTTTTCTCTTCTTCGCTTAAGCATGCTAGCTGGTTCCGCCCAAGCGTGGGCCACTGAACTCACTCAGGCGAGTAGGGCGTCTGCTTGAGAAAGATGCCCCTGATCCTCCTAAATGCCTTTGTTTTAATTATTTTGACTCTCTTTTACATCAAATCTTCTTCTTGCATCATCTTAATAATACCTTTGACATATTATAAAATCATTAAACCTCATGATGCCTAATTTCTTAAACCCAATCATACAACATCAATTTAAATGATTATTTCCGCTGTTTTTAATTGGAAATCTCTCATTAATCATTTTTGACTCACCTTCTCATATCTCCATATATGAGATAGGTTTTTCATAGATCTAGGGTATTGATTAAGACTTCACCACGTTATTACTGTATCAAATAATGACTTGTAAAATGCAAAAAATTTACCCCTAATTAAGCCCGATTAAAATATAGGTGTCGGACTAAGTATCTCCGATTGGGATGATATTGGTCAGAGTTGTCAAGGATATTATTGGGAATCTGAATGTGTATTAGAATAATTTTTAGATAAAGTATTGAGCCCGAACAGAGATCCTGTTTGTTGAAAAATAATGAAATATTAATATTAGGAATAAAATTAAAGCCAAAAGCCCATATTTTCTCTTCTGCTTTGGTTGGCTTGCTGATGACTTTGGCAAAACACTTCTTCTTCTTCTCCAACTTCCCTCCTCTTTTCTTCTCTCCTAAAACCCTAGCAAAGTTGTGTCCTATTCTTCCTCAATTTTTGTTTTGAGTAGAAAGCTTGAAGGAAACCATTGGAGCTTGAAGTTTCTTCCTTCCTCTCTCCTATTTTCGTTTGGCTTTCTCTCTCCCCTGGTTCCATTTTCATTTTGGGTGAGGTAAGCTTTTCTCACCATTTTTGTTGGGTTTAAATGCTATGTTTATGAGTTATTAGGACTTGGGAGAGTAATGTATGTAAATGAGGGTTAATGAAGAGCTTTAAATGTGGGAACCCTAGAGTGGGTTGTCATAAATGCAAACTTTAATGGTAATAAATGAGGAAGATAAACTTATTGTTAGAAGAAGGTAAAGATTAATGATGCATTTATGAGTATGGTTGAGTTTGGTGAAAACCCTAACTTTATGATTTGGGGAAAATGATAAATGTAGTTTGGGTAACGTATTGGAGGGAAAATACAAGCCATTGAGAATATGGGTATTGATTGATGGGACATTCTTATGGATGTTAGACTTAAGGTTTGTTTTGTAACCTTCAATATAATGAATGAGGCTTAGGTAAATACCACCAACTTAACATCTTAAGGCATTAGTACACTGACTTGACTTCCTCATGTTCCCAATACCAAAATTAACATTCTTCATCAAGAATTCATTTCCTTATGTGAGAATCTTTCCCATAATAATAATTCTTTCAACTTTATCAAATTTTAGCAAAAGCCTTAATTCCCAACTTAGGGTTTCCACCAAGTAGCAACTCCAATACTTCCAATCATCATTTCAAGGATAATTTTATTCCTAAAATTTGTATAGCATATTCATACCATCAAAACTCAAGTTTCTAAATCTCACAACCTAGGGTTTCATATTCCCATATGCTCACTTCATCACAACAATGTCAAACCTACCATTATTAAGCTTCTAGGACCTTAAATCATTTAATAAAACCAATAAATGAGGATGGGTTCATACCTTACACCAAAGCTTTCAAGAGAAAATAAAAATGAGAGAGACAAGAGAGGATGATCTAAGCTAGTTCCAATATTCACTTTGTGCTTCACAATTCCAAGATAAATATTTGATTTTTGTAAAGAATATTAATGGAGAGGGTGGTTCACAGTTTTGAAGCAAGGAGAATGGAAAAGTGAGTAAAATGCAATGAGAGTGAGCGGAAGAGGAGAAGGTATCAAAAATGAAAAGAGAAAGAGAAAGAAAATGTGTAAAAGTTGGTCCTTGATCAATCCAAAGAATGTACCACACCATTGTCCAATGGTTCACAAAACTTTATCATCCAATGGGTAAAAGAGAGTGTAAAGAGAGTGGAGAGAGCACACGACGCATAAGAAAGGAGAAAAGTAAATTTTACAATTTCTTTTAATTCTATTTCATTTGTATTTTTTTCTGTTTATCAACTTACGTTGTGTCCGAACACATATCTCTTCAACACTGAAAATTATTTGTATCATATCACCGTAATCATAATAAATTCCTTATTATTCCAAATCCATCAAATGCCCAAAAATATCTAATGGGTCATAGATCATCTTATTAATTCATCCGCTTTAGAAAATTTTAATTTACTGATAATTCTTAATAAATCCCCAATTAATTTCTTTATAAGGTCAGGGCGTCAAATAATTAATTATCACCTCTTAAAAAAATTATTTTCTAAAATTTGGGATGTTATAATCCGCCTCACCTAAAAAGAAATTTCATCCTCGAAATTTAACATACCTAATTCAAAAATATTAGGATATTGCTTTGGCATATCGTATTCGCGTTCCCATGTAAGAGTCTCATCAATACCATGTTTCCTTGCAACCCTCACCAAAGCTATCAATTTGTTCCATAATCTTTTGATAGAATGTTCCATAACTTGAACAAAAATAGGGGAAATAGACAAATCATCCCGCACATCAACATCATCGATATGAATTACATGCAAGAGATTAGGAATATACTTCCTCAACTATGACACATGAAATACATTATGAAGATTCACAAGATGCCGAGAAAGTGCAATCTGATAAGCAACATCACCAATTTGCTTTAGAATCTCATACGGTCCAACGAACTTAGGACTTAATTTTTTGCTCTTCAAAGCTCTACCAATCTCTTTATCACACGAGACCTTCAGAAACACATGATTACCAACTTGAAATTCAAGTGGTTTCCGCCTTTTATCATAATAACCTTTTCATCGGTCTTGAGCAATCTTTATATTGTCATGTATCTTTCTTATCTGATCAGTAGTTTCTTGAACAATTTTTGTCCCTAAAGCAAAATTCTCACCAATTTGCAACCAACATAGAGGCGTTCTACATTTTCTACCATAAAGTGCCTCATAGGGAGCCATCCAGACACTACTGTGGTAATTATTATTGTAGGTAAATTCAATCAATGGAAGAAATCTCTTCTAACAACTACTATAGTCAAGCATATAAGCCCTCAACAAATCTTTAAGGCTTTGAATAATCCTCTCGGATTGTCCAACGGTTTAAGGATGATGAGGAAACCTAAGCTTAAGCTTAGAGTCTAACTCCTAATATAAGCTTCCCCAAAATTAGGAAGTAAACCGAGGATCACAATCAGATACAATGCTAGATGGGACACCATGTGTGGCGCCCCCGGAAATACGGGGAAATTTTTCACGTTTTTATAAGCTTAATCCAATAAGAAGAAAATAAGTGGTGAAGCTTTTAATACAACACCTGGATCTATGATATACCACTCCCATATATGAAGATATGAGAGGGTAATTAAATATATGATTTAATAATAATTGTCCAATTAAAAATAGTGGAAGAATTAATTTAAATTGATGGTTGTATGATTGAAATTAAGAGAAGTAATTTCATAGAGTTTCATGATTCACGACGTACCCAATAACACCCTTAAAGTGATATATGATAAGAATTTAATGCATGAAAAACAAAGGTTTATTTGAAAACAAACAAGTGAGCATCAGGGTGCCACTCGCTCAAGCGGGAATTCCATTCGCTTGAGCGAGCCAACGTAGGCATACTTGGGCGAGATGAAGAAAAGCTGAGCGAATGAAAACTTTGAGCATCAGGGGCTCATCTCGCTTGAGAGAGCCCTGTCTCGCTTGAGCGAAATACAAAAGAAAACCTTGAGCGAGCCGGCGAGACGCTTGAGCGACGAGAGGAGGTATGCATCAGATATCAATCTCGCTTGAGTGGAACAGGTCCCGCTTAAGCGAGATTGCTCCAGAAACGTTGGCAACTCTCTGGCCGATTTTCACTTTGGCAAGGCATCTCTCGCCTGGGCAAAAATCGTCCAGTATCAATTTCCCTCCTTCCTCGCTTGAGCGACCACCGCTCCGCCTGAGCGAAAATAGTCCAGAGGCTAACCTCTGATTCCATGACAATCTCGCTTGGGCGAGATAGACACCCGCTCGGGCGAAATCAGGCCAGAGGCCAAAACCCTGTTTTATAACAATCTCGCTCAAGCGAGATTCTCACTCGCTTGAGCGAGTTCTGCAGAACTTATGCAGAAATGGAAAATTCTCATAACATGGCATACCAAGTTACAATTCATGCTAGATTAACCTTATTTAATGCATTATATCCCCTCCAACATGTAAATATAATCTCATCCAACTACCATTCACCCAATGCATATAATTTGAAACCATCATCAGTTCACCAACTCCATAATATGGTACAAAACACAATACACACCATTCATTCATTAGAATTAACATCATCAATCATCATAATTCATCAACTTACATCCTTGGGTCATAAATGAAAATTGGACATACACAAAGATTCAATTTTCCTCTATGAACACCAAAATCATATACCACTATTCCAGATATTAAAATAAACATCCATATACAAAACATGCTATACAAAATCTAGACCTCGCCGGCCAAGGCACTTCCTACACCACTATTTACCTCCTCAACCCAAGTGTACTTCAAAATGTCAACTCCTTCCCATGAGTACCCTACATCATAAGTCTAAAAATAGACAACAGGGGAGAGTGAGTCCACATTCTAAAGGAATGAATAGTGAGTCCACATTCCAAAGGAATGAATATGAATACCAAGTGATTATGTACACATATATATATATGCTGCTATACATGTATACTTTGCACATCCATAACATTTACTATACCATATACCATCACAATTCCATCATACATTCATCATAAATAACAACACAATTCCAACAAAGTACACAAGCACATACATAATCACGTTCCTCAACAATTGAACTATCACACAACCATTATTTGGTATTCATATCTTTTATGTTGTCTTACAATATATTTTTACAACCTCATCACATCCATCATCATATCTCAACACTTTAGCATACCTCCTTGCTATATGCAAATGCTCTTAAGCTAATGCATATGCACAAAGGAATATTTCAACAATTGCAGATCTGACTGTGGGATTACAACACCGAATGTGGCATTCAAGCATGGTTATCTAACCATACCCCTACTGCAGTAATAAAATGTGTACACTTATTCAATAAATTGCATGCATTCACCAATTGTTTTACTGGTACCAAACCGCATCGCCCATCTTGCAACACCTGATCATTTCACCATGACCGCGGTATACAACATATTCAACATATGGTGTTGCGGGCCAACCATGAGATATATCATGGCAGCTGTGATCACAAGGACCACCGGGGACACCTACTCATCAAGAGCCACCCCTACAAGGGTCAACCACATGCGGCTCCCCGTAGCACAACATGGGCAGCTTCGTGACTTACACACTGAGTCACAGGGGAAATATAATTCGCTCGTGCACAGAGCCGCCCTCCCACTGGGCCAACTGGAGGAATCCCCTAAAATTCCAACACCGGCAGCTATGCAGTATGCCATGGATGTAAATGCAAATCATATACATTCCTCACTCTATGCATCCTATACATGCCACTCATCATTCATCATCATCGTCACCAACACCACCATAAGGTTTTTAATGGATTCGATCTTGTTGGTTATTCTCATTAATTTGAATCTTTGTGTGGCGTTCTTAATAGTTATCAATAACATCTTTCCACTTTAATACCATACAAGAATACAATTTAGTCTCCATCAAAATCATTAGCATTTGTTATGCTTTCTCCGTGGACATATATTATCTAACCACACATTCATCAAACAATTCATGCCACCACACCACACCTTAAAATTTCTTCTAAATGCATTCAAAGCATGTTGCCAAACACATCATCTACATCATACACCACATCATTATTTTTCACAACATGCAAGCAAGGCTAACATGCATGACAATACATACCACAATCAAATAACATTCAAATTCATGCATTTAGAACATAAGACTCCTCTCCTACCTCAAGAGAAGAATTCTGATTGATAAGACACTCCCGCCTCGTCGTTTGGAATAGGTCCTATATCAATATATATGTAAAACCTTAATCAATCAACTACTCAAGTCATCAATTCAATTCTATTTGTCATATTCATATCTATAATTTCACAACATGTGCTAAACATGTTATAGATACCATTTTTATCCTTTATTAGGCTTTGGGAATTCCTTCCCATTAAATCACCATCATTAAGTTCAAGGGTTACAAGACAATCCTAGCCCCAAGCTTCACAAAACTCCATCTACTAACATTCATATTTCTCAATATCATACGTTTCTTCATAACACATAATCTTAAATCAACATTAACTATTTTCCCCTAAATTTCAAATTTAGGGTTTTCTCAAAACCCAAAAACTCTCATCAATCACTTTCCACCATCATTAATGTACCGACCACCATTATCTCCTCATAAATACTCATATTTATAACCACCCACTTTAGGGTTCAAGCATTCATTGCTCCTAATAAATACCCATGTACATGCTTTACTCTCCCAACACATAATGACACATACCCATAGCCAAAACTCAATAAGAAAGTGAGTATAACTTACCTCACACCCAAAACAAAGTGGGTTTTCAAGGGGAAGAGGAGGATGCACGAAAATGAGGAGAAGAAGAAGGAGAAAGCTTCAACCTCCTAGCTTGCCCAAGGACGAAAATGAGGGAGGAGGAGAGGGTTCACTGCCTTAGCTTAGGATTTGAGAGGAAGAAGAAGATGAGAAAAAGAAGTGAAGAAGAAAATAAGGAGAAGAAGAAGTGGAGTGTTTTTCCTATTTCATTCAGCATGCACACGAAAATAATAAGAGGAGAAATGGGTTTTTGATTTACTTTTATTTCCATTCATTAGAATTTCATCGTTTTGCCACTAACAGGCTCTCTATTCGGGCTCAATACTACATCTAAAAATTATTCCGAACACATATTCGGATTCCCAATATTATTCTTAACAGCCCTGACCAATATCATCTCAATTAGAAACACTTGGTCCGACACCCACATCTCAACCAGGCTTATTTTCAGCTTAACCAGTCTCCATAAATCACCAACAATTCCAAAAATTCTTAATTTAATTATTTTCAATATATTGGGACATTAAATAATTCATATTAGATTTGTCAATATTTATTTTCCTTAATTAATCCTCTATTTTAAAATTTTAGGATGTTACAATCCACCCTTCCAAAAAGAAAATTTCGTCCTCAAAATTTAACTTACCGGATTCGAACACGTCAGGATACCGTTCTCTGATGTCGTCTTCATGTAAACGTCTCCACATTTCCATGTTTCCAAGCAACCTTCACCAAAGGTACCAACTTGTTCCGCAATTTCTTCACGGAATGCTTGACAATGCGAACAGAAACAGGAGGAATAGATAAGTCATCTCGTACGTTGACATCGTCCACCGGGATCACATGTAGAGGGTCATGAATATATTTCTTTAATTGTGACACATGGAACACATTGTGTAGATTGGCAAGATGCGGAGGGAGTGCAATCCGATAAGCAACATCACCAATCCGCTCCAATACCTCGTAAGGTCCGATAAATCTAGGGCTCAACTTTCCACTTTTCAACGCCCTTCCAATTCCTTTATCGCGTGAGACCTTCAAGAATACATGATCAGCCACCTAAAACTCAAGTGGTTTATGCCTCTTGTCTTAATAACTCTTCTGCCTATCTTGTCCAATCTTCATATTCTCTTGTATCTTCTTAATTTGCTCCATAGTCTCTTGAATAATCTCCGGCCCTAAGGCCAAATTCTCTCCAACCTCAAGCCAACACAAGGGAGTTCTACACTTCCTTCCATACAATACCTCATATGGTGCCATGCTAATGCTAGAATGGAAGCTATTGTTGTATGTGAATTCAATCAATGGCAGGAATCTCTCCCAACATCCACCATGTTCAAGGACACAAGCTCTCAACAAATCTTCTAGACTTTGTATTGTCCTTTCGGATTGTCCGTCGGTTTAAGGATGATACGCGAAACTAAGTTTTAGCTTAGAACCTAACTCATCATGCAAACTTCTCCAAAACTGAGAAGTAAACCGAGGGTCACGGTCGGATATGATACTAGACGGCGCACCATGCAGTCTAACAATCTCCCTTATATATATTTGTGCCAATTTCTCTAAAGAAATTTTCATATTTATGGGTAAGAAGTGAGCACACTTTGTCAATCGGTCCACAATAACCCATATAGCATCATTTCCAGCACGAGTTCTGGGTAGTCCAGAAATAAAATCCATAGCTATACTCCATTTCCAAACAGGGATCTTCAAAGGTCTCAGATAACCAGACGGCCTCTGATGCTCGACCTTAGCTTTCTGACAAACAAGGCAAGATGCCACAAAGTTCACCACATCGCGCTTCATGCCAGGCCATCAAAAATTCTTCTTCAAATCTTGATACATCTTGGTAGAATCAGGATAAATACTCAATACACTTTTGTGAGCTTCCTCAAGTACACATTTTCTCACATCACCACTTGAGGGAACATAAATTTGGCGCTTCACATGCCAAATGCCATCGTGATCTTCCACTAAAAACAAATTCTTCCCTTTCTCTTGGGTTTTCTTTATCTCATTCAGATACTCATCCTTCGGTTGTTGAACCTTCACGTATTCCAGAAACGTATTTGTGACTTTCAACATCTCCAATGCCATTTTCTTGGGAGTGTAGGTCTCCACGCCCACATTCAAATCTCTAAATTGTTCAATCAACTCCATCTCTTTGGCCATCATCATGGAGATATGTAACGATTTTTGGCTTAACACATCGGCAACCATATTTGCCTTTCCGGGATGATACCTCAATTCAAACTCATAATCCTTCAGAAATTCCATCCACTATCTTTGGCGCATATTTAGTTCCTTCTAGTCAAACAAGTACTTCAGGCTCTTATGGTCACTAAAGACCACAAACTTAGAACCATACAAGTAATGTCGCCATAACTTTAAGGCGAACACCACCGCCGCCAATTCCAGATCGTGAGTAGGATAGTTAACCTCATGCGGTCGCAACTATCTCGACGCATAGGCTATCACACGCTCCTTCTGCATCAACACACATCCAAGACCAAGCTTAGATGCATCGCAATATACCACGAAGTTTGTAACATCCCAAAGTTTAAAATAAGGGAATTAATTAACAGAATAAATATTAGGAATTTGTGTGTGAATTACTTAACATCCTAAATTATTGAGAATAACTAAATTAAGAATTTTAGGAATTTATGGTGGCTTATGGAAACCGGTTAAGCTGAAAACGAGCCCGGTTGAGACACGGGTGTCAGACCAAGTATCTCGGAATGAGACGATATTGGTCAGGGCTGTCAAGGATAATATTGGGAATCTGAATGTGTATTCAGAATAATTTTCAGATGAAGTATTGAGCCCGAACTAAGAACCTGTTGGTTATAAAATGATGGAGTTTTAATAAATGGGATTTAAAATAAATTGACAACCCTAATTTTCTCCTTCCTATTCACGTGTGCTCGCTGATATAGTAGGGCATTTGTACATCATTCTTCTTCTCTTAATCATCTTCTTCATTCTCTCTTTTCCTTCTTCCAAAACCTTAGTAAGTTGGTCTCATCTTCTACTTCCTTTCATTTTCGTTTGGTGGGAGCTTGAAGAAGGCTTGTGGAGTTGAAGCTTTCTCTTCTTTCTTCTCCCCATTTCCGTGTGGTGTTCTCCTCCATTCTTGAACCCACTTTGCTTTGGGTTTGAGGTATGTATACCCGTTTTTAATAAGGTTTTGGTTATGGGTATATGGCATTATGTGTTTAGAAACTATACATGTGAATGGATGTTTTAGAGGAGAGCATTTAATGCATGAGTTATGTTGGGTTTTTATGAGAAGGAGATTCTTGTAGAAGCAATAAAAAGGGATGCATTTATGGTTGGGAGAAGAAGAGTATTTATGATGGTTGTTGGATTTTATGAAACCCTAGCTTCATAAATTTGGGGGAAATGTATAATGGAGGTAAATGAGCATTTATTGTTGGTAATAAATGTGGGTTATGATGAATAATGGCCATTTGTGATGGTATTTGGTTGGTGGAAGTCATTGATGGAGAAACCTATGAAAGGGGTTTGGTTCTAGAGTGCATAATAATAAATGATGGCACCTAACCCATGGTGGTTATGGTGGATGAAAATGAAATAAAAGAGGTTTGAGAGTTAAAATAATATAAACATCAAGTTATTAAAATATATAAGTATTTGAGTCTTAATGGGTAAATAGAAAATTGATTGTGTAATGTGTTGTGATGTAGGAAGTGACCCCATCGACGAGGCAGAAATGTCAAACCGCGTTGAACACTACTTCACTTGAGGTAGGAGGGGGTAACTATTCTAAGTGCATGATTTCATCCATTGATGATGTGAAAATATGTATATGTGATTATGTTGATGATTGTTTGAATGGATGATGTGATGATGTTATGATTTGAATGCATTTAGAATGATTATTGTTGTGTGGCATGTGTTTGGGATAATGGATATGATGTTGTAATGAGATTATGATAATGAGATGTGATGGTGTTTTAAAACCATGTATGAATTGAAATCCATGATGAAAAATATCCTGAAGATGTATGTTTGAACTGATGAATGTGTATGCCACTAACTCTTAATGTATATGAAATGTAAAGAGAATTAGTGATAACTGAGGATGATGAAAATATTAAAATCCACTAAGTGGTGGTGAATGATTGTATATGGAGTGGCATCTAGGATACACAGTGTGAGGATGCATTTGATTTGCATTTGCATTGCATCCATGGCATATCATAGCTGTCTATGTGGAATATTAGGGGGTTCCACTAGGCGGGCCCAATGGGAGGGCGGCTCAGTGCACGAGCGTAATGTGGTTTTTCCCCTGTGACTCGGTGTGTGAGTCACGAAGCTGTCCATAGTTTGGTGACGAGGCACCCTATGTGGCGGGCCCAGTGGGCGGGCGGCTCTATGGTGAGCGAGTTTACCTCGGTGTCCGACGGGACACGGCTCTCTCGATGTGTGTTCGGGAGGGGCCTGTAGCACTTGTGGTATTTGAGGCCACGATGTTGATCTGCAAGTCACGGGGTGACTAGTGCTACAGATGGGCGTTAGCGGTTTGGTACTAGTAAAATTATGATGGTGTAAGCATGCATAAATTGAGATATATGTGTACATAATTTTTCTACTGTAGTAGGGGTATAGTAGCACACCTATGCTTGTCCCACAATTGAATTAATGTTGTATTCCCACAGTCGGATCCGTATTGTTTGATGAGAAATTCTTGCACATATGCATTAGCTTTAAGAGCATTTGCATATAGCTGGAGATATGCCTAGTTAAAAGCCCATATTGGCGAGGGATGGATGAGAATTGAAAGGGAAGAGAGTGATTGCTAACCCTATGTTTGTATGTGGTGAACTGAATGAATGAAATTGTAGATGTATTCTTGATTTTGTGAGTTATGCTTATAAATGATGGGTGATGTTGTGCAAGATATGCTATTTGAACAAGTATACATGTATTTCATCATAATGTATGACTTTAATTCATTTGGATTATGTTACTCACCTCCTCGTTGCTATTTTTAAAGTTGATGTAGGTATAATGTAAATCCTACTATTTTGGAGGCCGAGTTGAAGAAGGTAAATATGGAAAGGAAATGTGTGAGCCTTGGCCGGCATGAAATCGTTTTGTGGAGTATATGGTATTCATATACTCAATTTTGTAATAGTTGATGGTTTTGGAGGGTCATGGAAGAAAATGAGAAGTTGTGTATGGAACTCATTTTCATTCGTGACCCTAAGTATGTATGAATGATTAATTTATAATGGAATTTCCATATATGTTGATGAATGAATGAAGAATTATATTTGAGAATTTCTTTATAAAGTTGAGGAGATGAAGAATTGATTTTTATATGTTTGACAAGTTGAATGGAAACTTAAGAATATGATGGTGTAGAACCAGTTTTAAATGACCCATATGATGATTGAGATGTAATGAATTCTGGTAAAATAGATGGAGTTCAACTTTAGTAGATTGTGTTGTGTAAATTCCGAGTTCTGAATGTTATCTGATGAACTCACTCAGGAGAGACGGATTCTCACTCAAGCGAGAGTCTCTCCTATTTGGAAATCAGTTTCTGGGCAATTCTCGCTTAGGCGAGAGTGAACCTCGCTCAAGCGAGATTGTCCCAGTATCAGTGTTTGCTTACTGGAAGAAATTCACAAAGATGAATGGGGCCTCGCCTGAGCGAGGGCCAAAGGATTTGCCACTGGACAAAATCCGCTCGAGCGAAGGATCTTGGGGATGGTATTCGCCCAAGCGAGACGTGTGAATGGAGAATAGGTGAGATTCTGGACGAATTTCCGTCCGAGTGGGAGTTTTGAGAATAATTTCAGATGTGGTGAATTTTCGAGTGAAATTCTGAGTGAGCTATGTCCGAGTTAGGACCTTCCGAGTGAGGAAGTGGATACAATTCTGAGTAAAAAGGTCTGCGAGTGTGATATCCTGGGCAGTGGAGTCCTGAGTGGGGAATTTCTGAGTCCAATGTAACTTGTTCCGAGTGGAGGGACTTTGGGTGTGCAATCCCGAGTGGGATGGCACCGATGGGAATATTCGGTGTGAGTTTATCCAGAAGTACTCTGGAATGACTTCGCCCGAGTGAAAAAGAAAGGAAGTCAGTTTTTGAATGAAGTGCCGAGTGAATGACCGATCAGATGATGAGTCGGTGTTTGGAATGATTTTACCGAGTGGGAAATTGAGTGAGAGAAGACTCGGATTTGGGTTGATCGTGCCGGGTGGAAAATTGAGTGAGAGATGGGTCGGTCAAGAGTATTCTGCCGAGTGAAAACCCGAGTGTTGGGAGTCAATTTCGGAGGGATCCTACCGAATGAAAACCCGAGTGCTGGAAGTCAGTTTTTGAGGGATTTTGCTGGATGAAAACCCAAGTGTTGGAGGAGCCTTGCCAAGCGAGCAAGCATAAGCTCGGCTCTGGATGTTTTTCGCCTAGGCGAGGAAGTCTCACCCAAGCGAGTCGATAATGAATTCGATTCTTGACGAATTTCGCCCATGCTCGCTGGCTTCGCCCAAGTGAGGCTTGTGTGTCTCCTTTCGCTTGAGCGAGATCGACCCCTGATGCATAATAACTCCTTTCGCTCAACTTTTCTTTACTTCGCTCAAGGGTGCCCACACTGGCCCGCTCAAGCGGATGGGTCTCGCTTGAGTGAGGGATACCCTGTTGCTCTTTTTGTCTTGATTTCAATTTATTTCATTTCCCTTGCAATAAAAGTTCATCCATGCAATATTTTAAAGGAATTCTGGGTTCTGTATGACTCATGGAATTTCATGAGGTCCTTTCTCTTAAATTTTCTTTTCGCAACGATTAATTTGATTAATTCTTCCGCTGATTTTAACTTGGAAAATTATCATAAAATTAATCTTTTAATTTCACCCTCTCATATCTTCATATATGGGAGTGGTTCATCATTGATCCAGGTAGTGTGTCAAAAATGCTTCAGCAATTATTTTCTTCCATCGAATTTATGATTTATAAAAATGTGAAATATTTACCCTATTTTTGGGGTGTCTCAACCTGGTATCAGAGCATTCATTACTTTTGGTACGATTATAATTGATGTTGCTCTTGTGATTATTGCTTGTGACTGACTAATTCATGAATTATGTGGGTAGAATATGATGATTTTCATTGAATTGAGATTATAATGTGATTGTTATTAAGCCCGGCCAGGCAATTCCTTTCTCATATTTACCTTCTAATTATGAAATACATTATGATGAAACTTGTGTTAAGATGGTTAATGATGAATGATACATGTATGTACACTGGGTGAAGAAACTTTAAGTTTCTAATTATGTTTATGTTGTTGTATATAGATTGAGTGATGGCGAATAGGCGCATGTTGATACAGCCGCCATGGCTGAAGCCTTTAATCGCTTTGCTGACATACTTGAACGGCAACAATAACCTATTGGTCAGCCGAATCAAGGTCTTGACCGATTCCTTAAGCGGAAGCCTTCTGAATTTCATGGAGGCTACAAACTGGAAGATGCATATATTTGGATCAGTGACTTGGAATGGATATTCGTTAGCATAGAATGTACCGAAGCTCAGAAGGTGGAATATGTAGTGTTTATGGTTTGGAGTGAGGCCGAATCTTGGTGGATCCTCACTCGTGGGCGTATGATTGCTGCCCACACTCCTCTAGATTGGGAGAATTTCAAGGCGGAATTTCTTAGGAAGTACTTTCCTGAGAGTTATAAGAATAAGAAAGAGCTTGAATTTATGGAGCTCAAGCAAGGAGGCATGTCGGTTGAAGAGTATGCTTCGAAATTCGAAGAGTTATGTGTGTTTTATCCTCCCTTTCAGCAAGAGGGCACTGAAGCTTCAAAGTGTGTTAAATTTGAAAACAGACTGCGCCAAGAGATCAAGAAGGCGATTTGTCACCAAGAGATTAGGACTTTTCCTACTCTTGTGAACAAGTGTAGAATTTTTGAAGAGAATGATGTTGCTCCAAGGAGTTACTCGAGGCATGATTACAAGTTGAAAGGCCAATCTTCTAGCTTCAAGAAGAAAGGCAACTTTAAGAGCAATAGACAATTTGTACGTGGTTCCTCTTCCTTCAGAGGTGGACGAGGTGGCGGAAGGCATGGTGCCACTGGTGGCCGAGGTAATGGCCAAGGACTTCGTTGTTTCTGATGTGGTGGAAATCATTTGGCTAGAGAATGCAACCATGAAGAAATAGTGGTGTGCTACAGATGCAACCAACCGGGGCATCCGCCCCGATTGTCCCTTGAATGCCACGGATGTTGTGGTACGTAATAATGCAAACCGTGGAGGCTATGGTGCTTTTAGAGGCCGTGGTGACGGAAACGGTAATGGCGGAAGAAATGGCAACCGGAATGGTGGTAATGTTCGTGGTAATGGAAACGGCCGAGGTAATGGTAACGGTGGTCGGAATGGTCCAAATCGTGGTGCTAATCAATAAATGGCTGGAAGAGTCTTTGCCGTGACCTGTGAAGAGGCAGCACAAGCTGAGGATCTTGTCCAAAGTGAGTGCCAAATACATGGTAATAATGTTAATGTAATATTTGACTCGAGTGCGATGCACTCCTTCATTTCTGAAGATTGTGTGAGGCGCTTGTGGGTGCCTGTGTGTATGATGAAAGGCTCTATATTGGTGACTACATCCGGATGTTATTCTAGGAATGGATTGGTTGTCCGCCAACAAGGTTTTGGTGGATTGTCATAGCAAGACGGTGATTTTCCCAACCTCTAATACTGAAGGCTTTGATGTGTGAGGTATCTCTCAACTTCTCATGATGTTTTGTTTGGTGGATGGGAATGATGCTTCCCAATTTGGTAGAATTCCTATTGTTTCAGAATTTCCCGATGTATTTCCGGAAGAGATTCCCGGATTACCTCCTCCACGAGAAGTGGAATTTTCTATCGATCTTATTCCAGGTGCGGAACCTGTTTCCCGAGCACTGTATCGAATGTCTCCTGTAGAGTTGATGGAATTAAAGAAGCAAGTGGAAGAATTACTTGAACGGGAGTTTATTCGCCCAAGTGTGTCTCCTTGGGGTGCTCCTGTGTTGTTGGTGAAGAAGAAAGATGGGAGCATGAGATTGTGCGTTGATTATCGCCAACTCAACAAACTAACCATTAAAAATAGATATCCCCTTCCACGTATTGATGATCTATTGGATCAATTGAAGGGTGCTGTTGTATTTTCAAAGATTGATTTGCGTTCCGGATATCACTAGATTCGGGTGAAGATCGATGATATTCTGAAAACTGCTTTCTGAACGCGATATGGACACTATGAGTATGTAGTGATGCCATTTGGAGTGATGAATGCCCCTGCGATTTTCATGAGTTATATGAATCACATATTTCATGAATATCTGGACCAATTCGTTGTGGTGTTTATTGATGATATTTTGGTGTACTTCAAGAGTCATGAAGAGCATGAAAGATATCTTCGTCTGGTATTAACTATTCTTCATGAGAAAGAGTTGTATGCAAAGCTCTCCAAGTGTGAATTTTGGTTATCTGAGGTCCAATTTCTTGGACATGTTATCTCAAAGGATGGAGTTGCTGTGGATAGATCAAAAGTTGAAGCTGTAATGGCTTGTGAAAGGCCAACGTCGGTGACGGAGATAAGGAGTTTTCTTGGTCTTGCCGATTATTATCGGAGGTTTATTGAGGGATTTTCCCATTTGGCTTTGCCGCTAACGAAGTTGACTCGGAAAAATCAATCTTTCATGTGGACCCGAGAGTGTGAAGAAAGTTTCCAAGAGTTGAAGTTAAGGCTTACTACTACACCAGTGTTAGCATTGCCTGATTTGGCGGATGAATTCGTGGTATATTGCGATGCGTCTAAGCTTGGTCTTGGATGTGTAATAATGCAAAAGGAGCGTGTGATAGCCTATGCGTCGAGACAATTACGACCGCATGAGGTTAACTATCCCACAAACGATTTGGAAATTGGCAGCGGTGGTGTTCGCTTTGAAGTTGTGGCGACACTACTTGTATGGCTCGAAGTTTATGGTCTTTAGTGACCACAAGAGTCTTAAGTATCTTTTCGATCAGAAGGAGTTGAATATGTGCCAAAGACGGTGGATGGAGTTCCTAAAAGACTATGAGTTTGAATTGAAGTATCACCCCGGAAAGGCGAATATGGTTGCCGACGCCTTGAGTCAAAAATGGTTGCATATCTCTATGATGATGGCAAAAGAGATGGAGTTGATAGAGCAATTTAGAGATTTGAATGTGGGCGTGGAGACTTACACCCCCAAGAAAATGGCGTTGGAAATGTTGAAGGTTACGAATGAGTTCCTTGAATATGTGAAGGCGCAACAACCCAATGATGAGTATTTGATTGAGATGAAGAAAACCCAAGAGAAAGGGAAGAATTTGTTCTTAGTAGAAGGTCCAGATGGCATTTGGCGTGTGAAGGCCGAATTTATGTTCCCTCAAGTGGTGATATGAGAAAATATGTACTTGAGGAAGCTCACAAAAGCATATTGAGTATTCATCCTGGTTCCACCAAGATGTATCAAGATTTGAAGAAGAATTTCTGGTGGCCCGGTATGAAGCGAGATATGGCGAATTTTGTAGCATTTTGCCTTGTTTGTCAGAAGGCTAAGATCGAGCATCAGAGACCATCTGGTTATTTGAGACCGTTGGAGATCCCGGTTTGGAAATGGGATAGCATAGCTATGGATTTTGTTTCTGGACTACCCAGAACTCGTGCTGGAAACGATGCTATATGGGTGATTGTGGATCGGTTGACAAAATGTGCTCACTTTTTGCCCATTAATATGATGCGTTCCTTGGAGAAATTGGCACAAATATATATCAAGGAGATTGTCAGGCTGCATGGTGTGCCGTCCAGCATTATATCCGACCGTGATCCTCGGTTTACTTCTCGGTTTTGGGGACATTTGCATGATGAGTTGGGTTCTAAGCTAAAACTTAGTTCCGTATATCATCCACAAACCGATGGACAATCGGAGAGAACTATACAAAGCCTGGAAGATTTGTTGAGGGCTTGTGTGCTGGAGCACGGTGGATATTGGGAGAGATTCTTACCACTGATTGAATTCACATACAACAATAGCTTCCATTATAGTATTGGCATGGCACCGTATGAGGCGTTGTATGGGAGGAAGTGTAGAACTCCCTTGTGTTGGCTTGAAGTTGGTGAAAACTTGGCCTTAGGGCCGGAGATTATCCAAGAAACTACCGAGCAGATTAGAAGGATACAAGAGAATATGAAGATTTCTCAAGATAGGCAGAAGAGTTATTATGACAAGAGGCATAAACCACTTGAATTTCAAGTTGGTGATCATGTATTCTTGAAGGTCTCGCGCGACAAAGGAATTGGAAGGGCACTGAAGAGTGGGAAGTTGAGCCCCAGATTTATTGGACCTTACGAGGTGTTGGAGCAGATTAGTGAGGTTACTTATCGGATAGCACTCCCTCCGCATCTTGCTAATCTACACAACGTGTTCCACGTGTCGCAGTTGAGGAAATATGTTCATGATCCACTACACGTGATTTCTATGGACGAGATTGAGGTACGTGAGGATTTATCTATTCCTCTTATTTCTGTTCGCATTGTCGGACATTCCGTGAAGAAACTGCGGAACAAGTTGGTACCTTTGGTGGAGGTCGCTTGGAAACATGGGAATGTGGAGACGTTCACATGGGAGCGCGAGGACGATATCAGAGAACGGTATCCCGACGCATTTGAATCCGGTATGTGAAATTTCGGGGATGAAATTTTCTTTTTGGTGGGGTGGATTGTAACATCCCAAAGTTTAAAATAAGGGAATTAATTAACAGAATAAATATTAGGAATTTGTGTGTGAATTACTTAACATCCCAAATTATTGAGAATAATTAAATTAAGAATTTTGGGAATTTCTAGTGGCTTATGGAAACCGGTTAAGCTGAAAATGAGCCCGGTTGAGACACGGGTGTCGGACCAAGTATCCCAGAATGAGACGATATTGGTCAGGGCTGTCAAGGATAATATTGGGAATCTGAATGTGTATTCAGAATAATTTTTAGATGAAGTATTGAGCCCGAACTGAGAACCTGTTGGTTATAAAACGATGGAGTTTTAATAAATGGGATTTAAAATAAATTGAAAACCCCAATTTTCTCCTTCCTATTCACGTGTGCTCGCTGATATAGTAAGGCATTTGCACATCATTCTTCTTCTCTTCATCATCTTCTTCATTCTCTCTTTTCCTTCTTCCAAAACCTCAGTGAGTTGGTCTAATCTTCTACTTCCTTTCATTTTCGTTTGGTGGGAGCTTGAAGAAGGCTTGTGGAGTTCAAGCTTTCTCTTCTTTCTTCTCCCCATTTCCGTGTGGTGTTCTCCTCTATTCTTGAACCCACTTTGCTTTGGGTTTGAGGTATGTATACCCGTTTTTAATAAGGTTTTGGTTATGGGTATATGGCATTATGTGTTTAGAAACTATACATGTGAATTGATGTTTTAGAGGAGAGCATTTAATGCATGAGTTATGTTGGGTTTTTATGAGAAGGAGATTCTTGTAGAAGCAATAAAAAGGGATGCATTTATGGTTGGGAGAAGAAGAGTATTTATGATGGTTGTTGGATTTTATAAAACCCTAGCTTCATAAATTTAGGGGAAATGTATAATGGAGGTAAATGAGCATTTATTGTTGGTAATAAATATGGATTATGATGAATAATGGCCATTTGTGATGCTATTTGGTTGGTGGAAGTCATTGATGGAGAAACCCATTAAAGGGGTTTGGTTCTAGAGTGCATAATAATAAATGGTGGCACCTAACCCATCCATGGGGATGAAAATGAAATAAAAGAGGTTTGAGAGTTAAAATAATATAAACATCAAGTTATTGAAATATATAAGTATTTGAGTCTTAATGGGTAAATAGAAAATTGATTGTGTAATGTGTTGTGATGTAGGAAGTGACCCCATCGACGAGGCGGAAACGTCAAACCGCATTGATCACTACTTCACTTGAGGTAGGAGGGGGTAACTATTCTCAATGCATGATTTCATTAATTGATGATGTGAAAATATGTATATGTGATTATGTTGATGATTGTTTGAATGGATGATGTGATGGTGTTATGATTTGAATGCATTTAGAATGATTATTGTTGTGTGGCATGTGTTTGGGATAATGGATGTGATGTTGTAATGAGATTATGATAATGAGATGTGATGGTGTTTTAAAACCATGTATGAATTGAAATCCATGATGAAAAATATCCCGAAGATGTATGTTTGAACTGATGAATGTGTATGCCACTAACTCTTAATGTGTATGAAATGTAAAGAGAATTGGTGATGACTGAGGATGATGAAAATATTGAAATCCACTAAGTGATGGTGAATGATTGTATATGGAGTGGCATCTAGGATGCACAGTGTGAGGATGCATTTGATTTGCATTTGCATTGCATCCATGGCATATCATAGCTGTCTATGTTGAATATTAGGGGGTTCCACTAGGCGGGCCCAGTGGGAGGGCGGCTCAGTGCACAAGCGTAATGTGGTTTTTCCCCTGTGACTCGGTGTGTGAGTCACGAAGTTGTCCATACTTTGGTGACGAGGCACCCGGTGTCCGACGGGACACGGCTCTCTCGATATGTGTTCGGGAGGGGCTCGTAGCACTTGTGCTATTTGAGGCCACGATGTTGATCCACAAGTCACGGGGTGTCTAGTGCTACAGATGGGCGTTAGCGGTTTGGTGCCAGTAAAATTATGATGGTGTAAGCATGCATTAATTGAGATATATGTGTACACAATTTTTCTACTGTAGTAGGGGCATGGTAGCACACCTATGCTTATCCCACAATTGAATTAATGTTGTATTCCCACAGTCGGATCCGCATTGTTTGATGAGAAATTCTTGCACATATGCATTAGCTTTAAGAGCATTTGCATATAGCTGGAGATATGCCTAGTTGAAAGCCCATATTGGCGAGGGATGGATGAGAATTGAAAGGGAAGAGAGTGATTGCTAACCCTATGTTTGTATATGGTGAACTGAATGAATGAAATTGTAGATGTATACTTGATTTTGTGAGTTATGCTTATAAATGATGGGTGATGTTGTGCAAGATATGCTATTTGAACAAGTATACATGTATTTCATCATAATGTATGACTTTAATTCATTTGGATTATGTTACTCACCTCCTCGTTGCTATTTTTAAAGTTGATGTAGGTATAATGTAAATCCTACTATTTTGGAGGCCGAGTTGAAGAAGGTAAATATGGAAAGGAAATGTGTGAGCCTTGGCCGGCATGAAATCGTTTTGTGGAGTATATGGTATTCATATACTCAATTTTGTAATAGTTGATGGTTTTGGAGGGTCATGGAAGAAAATGAGAAGTTGTGTGTGGAACTCATTTTCATTCGTGACCCTAAGTATGTATGAAGGATTAATTTATAATGGAATTTCCATACATGTTGATGAATGAATGAAGAATTATATTTGAGAATTTCTTTTATAAAGTTGAGGAGATGAATAATTGATTTTTATATGTTTGACGAGTTGAATGGAAACTTAAGAATATGATGGTGTAGAACCAGTTTTAAATGACCCATATGATGATTGAGATGTAATGAATTCTGGTAAAATAGATGGAGTTCAACTTTAGTAAATTGTGTTGTGTAAATTCCGAGTTCTGAATCTTATCTGATGAACTCGCACAGGCGAGATGGATTCTTGCTCGAGCGAGAGTCTCTCCTGTTTGGAAATCGGTTTCTGGGCAATTCCCGCTTAGGCGAGAGTGAACCTCGCTCAAGCGAGATTGTCCCAGTATTAGTGTTTGCTTACTAGAGGAAATTCGCCCAGGCGAATGGGGCCTCGCCCGAGCGAGGGCGAAAGGATTTGCCACTGGACAAAATCCGCCCGAGCGAAGGATCTTGGGGATGGTATTCGCCCAAGCGAGACGTGTGAATGGAGAATAGGCGAGATTCTGGACGAATTCCGTCCGAGTAAGAGTTTTGAGAATAATTTAAGATGTGGTGAATTTCCGAGTGAAATTTTGAGTGAGCTATGTCCGAGTCAGGACCTTCCGAGTGAGGAAGTGGATACAATTCCGAGTAAAAAGGTCTCCGAGTGTGATATCCTGGCAGTGGAGTCCCGAGTGGGGAATTTCCGAGTCCAATGTAACTTGTTCCGAGTGGAGGGCCTCCGGGTGTGCAATCCTGAGTGGGATGGAACCGATGGGAATATTCGGTGTGAGTTTATCCAGAAGTACTCTGGAATAACTTTGCCCGAGTGAAAAAGAAAGGAAGTCAGTTTTTGAATAAAGTGCCGACTGAATGACCGATCAGATGATGACTCGGTGTTTGGAATGATTTTACCGAGTGGAAAATTGAGTGAGAGAAGACTCGGATTTGGGTTGATCGTGCCGGGTGGAAAATTGAGTGAGAGATGGGTCGGTCAGGAGTATTCTACCGAGTGAAAACCCGAGTGTTGGGAGTCGGTTTCGAAGGGATCCTGCCGAATGAAAACCCGAGTGCTGGGAGTCGATTTTTGAGGGATTTTGCTGGATGAAAACCCAAGTGTTGGAGGAGCCTTGCCAAGCGAGCAAGCATAAGCTTGGCTCTGGAAGTTTTTTGCCTAGGCGAGGAAGTCTCGCTCAAGCGAGTCGGTAATGATCTGGACGAATTTCGCCCATGCTCGCTGGCTTCGCCCAATCGAGGCTTGTGTGTCTCGCTCAAGCGAGTCGGAATTCGCTTGAGCGAGATCGACCCCTGATGCATAATAACTCCTTTCGCTCAGCTTTTCTTTACTTCGCTCAAGTGTGCCCACACTGGTTGCTCAAGCGGATGGGTCTCGCTTGAGTGAGGGATACCCTGTTGCTTTTTTTGTCTTGATTTCAATTTATTTCATTTCCCTTGCAATAAAAGTTCATCCATGCAATATTTTAAAGGAATTCTGGACTCTGTATGACTCATGGAATTTCATGAGGTCCTTTCTCTTAAATTTTATTTTCGCAACGATTAATTTGATTAATTCTTCTGCTGATTTTAACTTGGAAAATTATCATAAAATTAATCTTTTAATTTCACCCTCTCATATCTTCATATATGGGAGTGGTTCATCATTGATCCAGGTACTGTGTCAAAAATGCTTCAGCAATCATTGATCCAGGTACTGTGTCAAAAATGATTTATAAAAACGCGAAAAATTTACCCTATTTTTGGGGTGTCTCAAAGTCGTCCATCAAATCAGGCAATGCTAACACTGGTGCAGTAGTAAGCCTCAATTTTAATTCCTGGAAACTCTCTTCACATTCATGGGTCCACACAAAAGATTGATTCTTACGAGTCATCTTTGTTAGTGGTAAACCCAAACGGGAAAATCCATCGATAAACCTCTAGTAGTAACCGGCAAGACCAAGAAAACTTCTTATCTCCGTCACAGACGTCGGTCTTTCCCAAGCTATCACAGCTTCAACTTTCGATTTATCAATAGAAACTCCATCTTTTGAGATAACATGTCAAAGAAATTGGACTTCAGACAGCCAAAATTCACACTTGGAGAGCTTTGCATATAACTCTTTCTCGCGAAGAATGGTCAATATAAGACGAAGATGTTTTTCAAGCTCTTCATGATTCTTGGAATACACCAAAATATCATCGATAAACACCACAATGAATTGATCAAGATATTCATGAAAGATGCGATTCATGTAACTCATGAAAATCGCAGGAGCATTCGTCACCCCAAATGGCATCACTACGTACTCATAGTGTCCATATCGCGTTCGGAAAGCAGTCTTCGGAATATCTTCAGTCTTCACTCGAATTTGTTGATATCTGGAACGTAAATCGATCTTTGTAAATACAACAACACCCTTCAATTGATCCAATAGATCATCAATACGTGGAAGAGGATATTTATTCTTAATGGTTAGTTTGTTGAGTTGGCGATAATCAACACACAATCTCATGCTTCCATCCTTCTTCTTCACCAACAACACAGGAGCGCCCCAGGGAGACACACTTGGGTGAATAAACTCCCGTTCAAGTAATCCCTCAACTTGCTTCTTCAATTCAGTTAACTCCATAAGAGACATCCTATAAGGAGCTCTTGAAATAGGCTCAACGTCGGGAACAAGGTCAATAGCAAATTCCACTTCTCGTGGAGGAGGTAATCCAGGAATCTCTTCTGGAAACACATCGAGAAATTACGAAACAATAGGAATTCCACCAGATTGGGAAACACCACTCCCATCAACCAAACAGAACATCATAAGAAGCTGAGAGATACCTTGTACATCAAAGCCTTCAGCATTCGAGGTTGGGAAAATCACCGTCTTGCTATGACAATCCACCAAGACCTTGTTAGCGGATAACCAATCCATTTCTAGAATAACATCCAGATCTTTCATAGGCAAACATACGAGGGATACAACAAATTTCCTACCCTCCAGGTCTATCTCGACATTCTCACATCGAGTTACCGATCTTAAACAAGTACCGGTTGGTGTAGTCACCAATATAGAACCCTTCATCATACAAACAGGCACCCTCAAGCGCCTCACACAATCTTCAGAAATAAACGAGTGCGTAGCACCAGAGTCATAAATAATATGCACCGGGAGGCCAAGAATTTCACACTCACCACGGATAAGATCTTCAGCTTGAGTAGCTTCTTCACCAATAACTGCAAATACTCTACCTGTAGTTCATACTTGATCACCACTGTTTCGGTTTCCATTTCTCCACCACGGCCATTACCTTGACCATTTCTTCCGCCATTGTGATTTCCACCACGGCCACCATTACGGCCACCATTTTGTCCATCACTATTTCCACGCCCACGGCCTCCAAAGCTACCACGGTTAGCACCATAGTTCATGCGGTTAGGAGTGTCAACATTAGCACCTCTTGCATTCAATGGACAATTAGGGCGAATATGCCCCGGTTGATTACATTTGTAGCACACAACGTCATCTTGCGGACAATCACGTGCCAAATGGTTAGCACCGCATCTGAAACAAGTTAGGCCTTGGACATTTCCACGGCCTTGGTTACCACCACCATAACCGCCTCTAGGACCCACCACGAGAGAATTTCTTATTAAAGTTCCCTTGTTTCTTGAAACTAGAAAATTGGCCTTTCAACTTAGGCTCATGCTTTCCTTGTCTTGAAGGAACCACATCATCTTCTTCATAAATTCGACACTTATTCACAAGCGTTGGAAAACTCCTTATCTCTTGATGTCAGATATCCCTCTTGATCTCGGGCCTCAGTCCATTCTCAAACTTTACACATTTGGAGGCTTCAGTACCCTCTTGTTGATAGGGCGGATAAAATGCATATAGTGCTTCAAATTTGGAGGCATACTCCTCCACAGTCATACCACCTTGCTTAAGCTCCATGAACTCAAGCTCCTTCTTGCTCCTATAGCTGTCCGGAAAGTACTTCTTCAAGAATTGCACCTTGAAGTTTTCCCAAACCAAGGGAACATCAGCAAATATCATGCGTCCTCTAGTAAGACGCCACCAAGCTTTGGCCTCATCGCGGATCATAAAGACCGCATATTCCACCTTTTGCGCTTCAGAGCATTCAAAGCTAGCATAGATTCTTTCTAAGTCATTGATCCAAGCATACGCGTCTTCAGGTTTATAACCTCCATGAAATTCAGAAGGTTTCCTCTTGAGAAATAAATCAAGACCTTGGGAGCCTTGTCCCACATTCAGCTGGCCTTGTCTTTCCAAGAGATCGGCAAAATGGTTTAAAGCATTTTCCATAGCAGCAGCCTCACGATTTCGTCTACCAGCCATATCTTATGCCTATACATTAAAACATGGCTCACACATAAGTAACTTGACCAAACAATAGCCTTTTGACTTTTGAATTCAAGAAATTTAGCACTCATAGGCCCATTATCATCACTACCATCATGTAGTGTGTAACATCCCGGATTTTAAGGAAAATAAATTTATTGGATAATGATAATTAATCATTTATGGTCAAATAATTATGGGAGATGTTGTTAGACATTAAAGGTGAATTATCGGTAAATTTAGATTTACTAGAACCGGATGAATTAATTGGTGATGTGGGACCCACTTGATTTAATTAGATGTTTGATGGGTCTAAAATGTTTAGAAAATTATTGTGGTTAAGGTGGTATAGTTAGAATAAATTTTAGTGTTAAGAAAATAATTAATTGGATACGACGTATGATGCAAAACGGGGAAAATACGAACCAAATAGGATTAAAAAGAAAATGTGAAATCTTCCCTTCTTTTCTTTCTTAACCGTGTGAGTTTTACACACTTTATACCCTCCTTTACACAATGGGCAAAACAAATATGGACCAATGGTAAAAGTAGATGGTGGCATTGCTTTATCTCTTGGGTAATGACCAATTATGGTCACCTTTTCCTCTCTCTTTCTCTCATTCTCGGCAGCCATCTCTCTTCCTCCATTCAAACTTCATTTTCTTCTTCTTCATCTTCTCTTCATCCTAAAAACCGCCCACCTCCATTCTTCTTCTTTCTCTTGCCAAAAATGAAAGCTAAGCTTGGATTTGTGAAGCATTTATGGAGCTTGGGAGCTTGTGGGATCATCTCATTTCTCTTCTTCACTCTTAGTTTTGTTTTGGTGGAGCTTAAGCTTGAGGTAAAGATTTCTTACCTCCACCTTGTTTTACTTATGGTTTTAGGTTATTGAGTGAAGTTGTAAATGTTAGAAATGTTGTATGTGGGTGGAAATGGAAATCCTAGGCTTGAATGTTTGGAAGAGAAACCCTTGATTTAGGGCTTTATGATTATGTGAGATTTAAAGGTTGATGAGGTCATTATGATAAGATAAAATGGATTGAAGATTGATAGAGATTATTGATAGTTGTTAGGTGATTTTGGAAAAGAAACCCTAAGTATTAATAATTTGGGGGTTTTGACCCACTTGATGATTTTGATGATTATGGATGTTTATGAATGGAGTATATGAGAGGAATGGATTTTTAGAATCATTAAGATTGATTAAGGAGGTTGATGATATTTGCATGTGAGTAGATATGACTTGAGGAATAAATCTTGAGAATAGGAAAATGATAGGCAATGTTGAGTGATATTATTGGTGATAACAATAATGGTGGATGACCATTGATAATGGATACTTGACTTGATGAAGACTTAGGCCATGATAGATGCCATAAGGGTTTATTGATTAGTGATGGCTTAAGAGAGTCCATGGTGACTTAAGTTGAAATTGGATGCCTTGTGATAGCTTATTGATTACATGTGTATGTGTAATTGTTGATAGGATTGTATTCCGGATGGTGATTCATAATAACCGAGGCAAACAGAGTAGTTGGATTGCGTTCTTCTCTTGAGGTAGGAGAGGAGTTTACATTTCAATTGCATGAGTGATTAATTGAAAATTATGTAAATGTGTGAACTCATGCAATGCCTTGCCATAAATACCTTATATGATTGATTTGATGAAGTGATGAATGATGGCTTGGCTTATGTTGATTGTTATGAAAATGTATGTATTTTTATAATGTTGATGATAAGTGTTTGATGGTCCCTTGGTTGGACATGAACTAAATAATGGTGACAAATTATGAATGAATGAACTACATGAATTGTAAAGAATTGTTTGAAGTGGTTATGTGGAAAGATGAATGAGGGAGTGATGTGGGTTATAGTTAAAACCTCTCCCTTGTAAAATTAATTAAGTGAGCGTGATTGATGAGTTGGAATGAGGATTTTCCGAGTATGAATGGGTAGAGAGAGTTTTATATGCCTCATGTGATGTGTATGAAGTATTGGTTGTAATTAAATTGGCTTATAATGAGGTTTCATATGACGGCCTGTGTGAATTTTCGTTTCTGTCTATGTCCTGATATTCTCGCTCAAGCGAGAAGGGATCTCGCTCAGGCGAGGATCCCCTGTATCAGTGTTATGGTTCTGGACCAATCTCGCCCAGGCGAGCGAGCTCTCCACTCAAGCGAGACGAGTGAATGGTGAATGGGTGAGATTCTGGACGAATTCCGTCCGAGTGGGAATTTTAGAAAACAATTTCATGATGTGGTGAAT
This sequence comes from Clitoria ternatea, assembly GCA_037962975.1. Classification (NCBI taxonomy): domain Eukaryota; kingdom Viridiplantae; phylum Streptophyta; class Magnoliopsida; order Fabales; family Fabaceae; genus Clitoria; species Clitoria ternatea. Next base: position 190,441,658 of record CM075669.1, read on the forward strand.
TTCCAAGTGAAATTCCGAGTGAGCTATGTCCGAGACAGGACCTTCCGAGTGAGGAAGTGAATATAATTCTGAATAAGAGGTCTTCGAGTGTGATATTCCAGGCAGTGGAGTTCTGAGTGGGAATTCCCGAGTTCAATGTAACTCGTTTCGAGTGGAGTCCCTCCGTGTGTGTAATTCCGAGTGGGATGGCACTGATTGGGGATATATGGTGTGAGTTTGTCTAGAAGTACTCTAGAATAACTTCAGTCGTGTGAAAAAGAAGGGTAGTCGGTGGTGAAATAATTGCCGGGTGAAAGATGAGTCGGCTTTGTAATGATTTTGCTGAGTGGAAGACCGAGTGAGAGATGAGTCAGCTTTGGATTAATTTTGCCGAGTGGAAAACCGAGCGAGATGAGTCGGTTCTGGAATGATTTTGCCGAGTGGAAAACTGAGCGAGAGATGAGTCGGTTTGGATTGATTTTGCCGAGTGGAAAACCGAGCGAGAGATGAGTCAGTTCTAGAATGGTTTTGCCGAGTGAGAAACCGAGTGTTGGGAAGCCTTGCCGAGCGAGCGAGTGCAGAAGGTAAGGACAGCCTCTGGTCGGATTTCGCCTAAGCGAGTAGGTGCCTTGCCCAAGCGAATGCCAGGGGAATTCATTACTGGACGTTTCTCGCCCGAGCGAGTGGCTAGTTGAAGGGAGCCTCGCTCGAGCGAAAGCATGGGGAATTAGTTACTGGATAATTCTTGCTCGAGCGAGAATATGGTCCGCTTAAGCGGGAATCGGGTCTGATGCTTAAAGCTTCTTCGCTTAAGGAAATTTTGGGCTCGCTCCAGGACTTCATGCTGTTGTTGCCCAGGCGAGTCTGGCCTATCTCGCTCAAGCGGAGTTGAATCTCGCTTGAGCGAGTTTCCACCAGAAATGGAATTTGCCCGATTTTAATTATGGTGAGCTTATGTTTGACCCCTTCTTGGTATTATGAGATAATTATAAGATGATATGAGTGGTATGCCATGATGATATGGCATGGTAGAGGCTGGAATCAATTAATACAATTGGGGATGAATTAATTGTGATGTATTTGCCACCTGAAATAGAATAATGAAAGGGCGATAATGAGATTAGGATGGCAGGATTATGAGATATATCCTAGAGCGAATTTGAAATTAAAGGAGGGATAATTAAAGGACATTAAATAATGATAGATGATGATGTTGAACACTCTCTTGCACAAAGAGGTGTATATTTATATTGATGAATTGTTGTGTGCCATTGTGTGTGATACAAGCATGGTCTTGTATGTGTGGTATGAAATATGAAATTGAAAATGTTGTGAATGCCACACAAATATATATACATATAAAGGTATACATGAGACAATGGTAATGAATCATGAGATGAAAATCCACTAAATGAAAGTGTGATAATATTGATGAATATTGTGTGTTATTGTGATGCCATTACGGTTGATTGCAAGTATTGACTTGCGTATATGATGTGAAATATTTGTGAAATATGTTGAGATGAAAATGCCACATTAAAACTTGAAAACAATGACTAAGAAACCAACAATGTTGAAATCCACTAAGGTGTATTGTGGTGTTGGTGATCATGATGATGATGTTTGATGAGTGGCATTTAGGATGCACAGAGTGAGAATGCATTTGATTTGCATTGCATTGCATCCGTGGCATATCATAGCTGCCGGTGTTGGAATATTAGGGGATTCCCCCGATTGGCCCAGTGGGAGGGCGGCTCAGTGCACGAGCATTTCTGTTGTTTCCCCTGTGACTCGGTGTGTAAGTCATGAAGCTTCCCATGCTGAGCTACGGGAAGCTGCATGTGGTTGACCCTTGTGGGGGGTGGCTCTTGAGAAGCAGGTGTCCCCGGTGGTCCTTTGGATCACAGCTGCCATGTTGAGAATCATGGTTGGCCCGTAACACCATATGTTGAATATGTTGTATACCGCGGTCATGGTGAAAATGACCAGGTGTTGCATGATGGGCGATGCGGTTTGGTACCAGTAAAAAAAATGGTGAATATGCATGCATTATGATATATGTGTACACATTTTACTACTGCAGTAGGGGCATGGTATGTGATCATGCTTGAACCCACAATTCAGTGTTTATTCCCACAGCCAGATCCACATTTATTGTCTATTCCATTGTGCATTAGCCATAAGAGCATTTGCATATAGCATGAAGATATGCCAAAATATGATGATGATTGATGATGATTGAGATGATGGTATGGTGCTGATGAGATGAGAAATTAATATACCAAAAGACCACATAAAAGTAATAAATGATATGAATATACGAAATGATGTTGAATACGACAATATGTATGATATGGCCCAATGTAATGAAGGGCGTGTTTGTTTATGGTTGATAATGATGATGTTAGCCCATGGTGGCTTTGATGAAAGACCAGAACGGTCTATATTGATGTGTTGGCCCATTGTGGCGATAAGATAGATATATGTTGGCCCATTGTGGTGGTGTGACAGATGTGTATATGCTTTCTTTGCTATGATTTGATGAATAAGTATGAAATAAGTATATATATATTGTTGAGTTAATAAACTATGATGATTGTTGATGTGTTTAGCAAAGCATACATGATGTTGATATGCATATGCACATAATTTCAATTGTATTCATATCGTCATTTAAAATGTATAACTCACTCTCCCATGTGGTCTACTATTTAGTATTGATGCAGGAAAACCATGGGATGAGGACGTTTATGAAGTAAAGCTTTTGGGAAGGTAAATAGTTGTAGAGGAATGCCTTGGCCGGCAGCATTGTAATTTAACGTGTTATGTATATGATGAATAGTAAGATGTTGTTAATTATTGATTTTGATGGACGAACTGTGAATATAAATATATACTTGGATGATGTACTAATAGTGACGATGATATATAAAATAAGGTTGGACCGGTTATGGTCGATTAGGAATATGGATATTGGAGATGTGTGTTGCACAACCATAACGATATGTATATACTTATATCTTCAGAATTGCATGCTTATGTGATTATGTAAAATGATGATGGTTGTATATTAGGCTTATGATATGCCTTTGCATGCTTTGCCGAGCCTTTTCTCATATCTCCATATATGGGACTAGGCGTGCGCCCGGTATACACAATTTTCTTCCGCTGTAAACTCTGTTATTTTGTATACCAAATGGGCAAACTATCTATCGATCCAGTTATAGGTTATTTAATCTCACTCTTTGGTTTTCTGTGATTCGGGTCTTGATGTGATCATGATGGTGTCTCGGAAATATTTTCAAACGTGAAAAATTTATTCGCATTCTTATAAATTACGACGATTACATCGGGATTCGAGTACAGAAAATCAGGAGTGTTATATAGTGGATTTTAAGTTATTCAAATATTGCCATTGTTTAAGGTTTTTATGTGGCATTTACATCATCGTTATTAATTCGATTTCATCTATTACCACAATTGCATCACTGCAACACATATCAATTTTCAATAATATTCATAGGTAAATACCACCAACTTAACATCTTAAGGCATTAGTACACTTACTTGACTTCCTCATATTCCCAATACCAAAATTAACATTCTTCATCAAGAATTCATTTCCTTTTGTGAGAATCTTTCCCATGATAATAATTCTTTCAACTTTATCAAAAATTAGCAAAAGCCTTAATTCCTAACTTAGGGTTTCCACCAAGCAGCAACTCCAATACTTCCAATCATCATTTCAGGGATAATTTTATTCCTAAAATTCATATAGCATATTCATACCATCAAAACTCAAGTTTCTAAATCTCACAACCTAGGGTTTCATATTCCCATATGCTCACTTCATCATAACAATGTCAAACCTACCATTATTAAGCTTCTAGGACCTTAAATCATTGAATAAAACCAATAAATGAGGATGGGTTCATACCTTACACCAAAGCTTTCAAGAGAAAATAAAAATGAGAGAGACAAGAGAGGATGATCTAAGCTAGTTCCAATATTCACTTTGTGCTTCACAATTCCAAGATAAATATTTGATTTTTGTAAAGAATATTAATGGAGAGGGTGGTTCACAGTTTTGAAGCAAGGAGAATGGAAAAGTGAGTAAAATGCAATGAGAGTGAGAGGAAGAGGAGAAGGTATCGAAAATGAAAAGAGAAAGAGAAAGGAAATGTGTAAAAATTGGTCCTTGATCAATCCAAAGAATGTACCCCACCATTGTCCAATGGTTCACAAAACTTTATCATCCAATGGGTAAAAGAGAGTGTAAAGAGAGTGGAGAGAGCACACGACGCATAAGAAAGGAGAAAAGTAAAATTTACAATTTCTTTTAATTCTATTTCATTTGTATTTTTTTCTGTTTATCAACTTACGTTGTGTCCGAACACATATCTCTTCAACACTAAAAATTATTTGTATCATATCACCGTAATCACAATAAATTCCTCATTATTCCAAATCCATCAAATGCCCAAAAATATCTAATGGGTCATAGATCATCTTATTAATTCATCCGCTTTAGAAAATTTTAATTTACTAATAATTCTTAATAAATCCCCAATTAATTTCTTTATAAGTTCAGGGCGTCAAATAATTAATTATTACCTCTTAAAAAAATTATTTTCCAAAATTTGGGATGTTATAATCCGCCTCACCTAAAAAGAAATTTCATCCTCGAAATTTAACATACCTAATTCAAAAATATTAGGATATTGCTTTGGCATATCGTATTCGCGTTCCCATGTAAGAGTCTCATCAATACCATGTTTCCTTGCAACCCTCACCAAAGGTATCAATTTGTTCCGTAATCGTTTGACAGAATGTTCCATAACTCGAACAAAAATATGGGAAATAGACAAATCATCCCGCATATCAACATCATCGATATGAATTACATGCAAGGGATTAGGAATATACTTCCTCAACTATGACACATGAAATACATTATGAAGATTCACAAGATGCGGAGAAAGTGCAATCTGATAAGCAACATCACCAATTTGCTTTAGAATCTCATACGGTCCAATGAACTTAGGACTTAATTTTCTGCTCTTCAAAGCTTTACCAATCTCTTTATCACACGAGACCTTCAGAAACACATGATTACCAACTTGAAATTCAAGTGGTTTCCGCCTTTTATCATAATAACCTTTTCGTCGGTCTTGAGAAATCTTCATATTGTCATGTATCTTTATTATCCGATCAGTAGTTTCTTGAACAATTTTTGGCCCTAAAGCAAAATTCTCACCAATTTGCAACCAACATAGAGGCGTTCTACATTTTCTACCATAAAGTGCCTCATAGGGAGCCATCTAGACACTACCGTGGTAATTATTATTGTAGGTAAATTCAATCAATGGAAGAAATCTCTTCTAACAACCACTATAGTCAAGCATATAAGCCCTCAACAAATCTTCAAGGCTTTGAATAGTCCTCTCGGATTGTCCAATAGTTTAAGGATGATGAGCAAACCTAAGCTTAAGCTTAGAGTCTAACTCTTGATGTAAGCTTCCCCAAAATTAAGAAGTAAACCGAGGATCACAATAAGATACAATGCTAGATGGGACACCATGTGTGGCGCCCCCGGAAATACGGGGAAATTTTTCACGTTTTTATAAGCTTAATCCAATAAGAAGAAAATAAATGGTGAAGCTTTTAATACAACACCTGGATCTATGATATACCACTCCCATATATGAAGATATGAGAGGGTAATTAAATATATGATTTAATAATAATTGTCCAATTAAAAACAGCGGAAGAATTAATTTAAATTGATGGTTGTATGATTGAAATTAAGAGAAGTAATTTCATAGAGTTTCATGATTCACGACGTACCCAATAACACCCTTAAAGTGATTTATGATAAGAATTTAATACATGAAAAACAAAGGTTTATTTGAAAACAAACAAGTGAGCATCAGGGTGCCACTCGCTCAAGCGGGAATTCCATTCGTTTGAGCGAGCCAGCATAGGCACACTTGGGCGAGATGAAGAAAAGCTGAGCGAATGAAAAGTTTGAGCATCAGGGGCTCATCTCGCTTGAGCGAGCCCTGTCTCGCTTGAGCGAAATGCTAAAGAAAACCTCGAGCGAGCCGACGAGACACTTGAGCGAAGAGAGGAGGTATGCATCAGATATTAATCTCGCTTGAGCGGAATAGGTCCCGCTTAAGCGAGATTGCTCTAGAAACGTTGGCAACTCTCTGGCTGATTTTCGCTTTGGCGAGGCATCTCTCGCCTAGGCGAAAATCGTCCAGTATCAATTTCCCTCCTTCCTCTCTTGAGCGACCACAGCTCCGCCTGAGCGAAAATAGTCCAGAGGCTAACCTCTGATTCCATGATAATCTCGCTTGGGTAAGATAGACACCCGCTCGGGGGAAATCAGGCTAGAGGTCAAAACCTTGTTTCATAACAATCTCGCTCGAGCGAGATTCTCACTCGCTTGAGCGAGTTCTGCAGAACTTATGCAGAAACGGAAAATTCTCACAACACGGCATACCAAGTTATAATTCATGCTAGATTAACCTTATTTAATGCATTATATCCCCTCCAACATGTAAATATAATCTCATCCAACTACCATTCACCCAATGCATATAATTTGAAACCATCATCAGTTCACCAACTCCATAATATGGTACAAAACACAATACACACCATTCATTCATTAGAATTAACATCATCAATCATCATAATTCATCAACTTACATCCTTGGGTTATAAATGAAAATTGGACATACACCAAGATCCAATTTTCCTCTATGACCACCAAAATCATATACCACCATTCTAGATATTAAAATAAACATCCATATACAAAACATGCTATACAAAATCTAGACCTTGCCGGCCAAGACACTTCCTACACCACTATTTACCTCCTCAAGCCAAGTGTACTTCAAAATGTCAACTCCTTCCCATGAGTACCCTACATCATAAGTCTAAAAATAGACAACAGGGGAGAGTGAGTCCACATTCTAAAGGAATGAATATGAAATACCAAGTGATTATGTACATATATATATATGCCGCTATACATGTATACTTTGCATATCCATAACATTCACCATATCATATACCATCACAATTCCATCATACATTCATCATAAATAACAACACAATTCCAACAAAGTACACAAGCACATACATAATCACGTTCCTCAACAATTGAACTATCACACAACCATTATTTGGTATTCATATCTTTTATGTTGTCTTACAATATATTTTTACAACCTTATCACATCCATCATCATATCTCAACACTTTGGCATACCTCCTTGCTATATGCAAATGCTCTTAAGCTAATGCATATGCACAAAGGAATATTTCAACAATTGTAGATCTGACTGTGGGATTACAACACCGAATGTGGGATTCAAGCATGGTTATCTAACCATACCCCTACTGCAGTAGTAAAATGTGTACACTTATTCAATAAATTGCTTGCATTCACCCATTGTTTTACTGGTACCAAACCGCATCGCCCATCTTACAACACCTGATCATTTCACCATGACCGTGATATACAACATATTCAACATATGGTGTTGCGGGCCAACCATGAGATATATCATAGCAGCTGTGATCACAAGGACCACCAGGGACACCTACGCATCAAGAGCCATCCCCCACAAGGGTCAACCACATGCGGCTCCCCGTAGCACAACATGGGCAGCTTCGTGACTTACACACCAAGTCATAGGGGAAATATAATTCGCTCGTGCACAGAGCCGCCCTCCCACTGGGCCAACCGGAGGAATCCCCTAAAATTCCAACACCGGTAGCTATGCAGTATGCCATGGATGCAAATGCAAATCATATGCATTCCTCACTCTATGCATCCTATACATGCCACTCATCATTCATCATCATCGTCACCAACACCACCACAAGGTTTTTAATGGATTCGATCTTGTTGGTTATTCTCATTAATTTGAATCTTTGTGTGGCGTTCTCAATAGTTATCAATAACATCTTTCCACTTTAATACCATACAAGAATACAATTTAGTCTCCATCAAAATCATTAGCATTTTTTATGCTTTCTCGGTGGACATATATATATCTAACCACACATTCATCAAACAATTCATGCCACCACACCACACATCAAAATTTCTTCTAAATGCATTCAAAGCATGTTGCCAAACACATCATCTACATCATACACCACATCATTATTTTTCACAATATTCAAGCAAGGCTAACATGCATGACAATACATACCATAATCAAATAACATTCAAATTCATGCATTTAGAACATAAGACTCCTCTCCTACCTCAAGAGAAGAATTCTGATTGATAAAACGCTTCCGCCTCGTCGTTCGGAATAGGTCCTACATCAATATTTATGTAAAACCTTAATCAATCAACTACTCAAGTCATCAATTCAATTCTATTTGTCATATTCATATCTATAATTTCACAACATGTGCTAGACATGTTGTAGATACCATTTTTATCCTTTATTAGGCTTAGGGAATTCCTTCCCATTAAACCACCATCATTAAGTTTAAGGATTACAAGACAATCCTAGCCCCAAGCTTCACAAAACTCCATCTACTAACATTCATATTTCTCAATATTATACATTTCTTCATAACACATAATCTTAAATCAACATTAACTATTTTCCCCCAAATTTCAAAGTTAGGGTTTTCTCAAAACCCAAAAACTCTCATCAATACCTCATCAATCTTCACTTTCCACCATCATTAATGTACCGACCACCATTATCTCCTCATAAATACTCATATTTATAACCACCCACCTTAGGGTTCAAGCATTCATTGCTCCTAATAAATACCCATGTACATGCTTTACTCTCCCAACACATAATGACACATACCCATAGCCAAAACTCAATAAGAAAGTGAGTATAGCTTACCTCACACCCAAAACAAAGTGGGTTTTCAAGGGGAATAAGAGGATGCACAAAAATGAGGAGAAGAAGAAGGAGAAAGCTTCAACCTCCTAGCTTGCCCAAGGACGAAAATGAGGGAGGAGGAGAGGGTTCACCACCTTAGCTTAGGATTTGAGAGGAAGAAGAAGATGAGAAGAAGAAGTGAAGAAGAAAATAAGGAGAAGAATAAGTGGAGTGTTTTTCCTATTTCATTCAGCATGCACACGAAAATAATAAGAGGAGAAATGGGTTTTTGATTTACTTTTATTTCCATTCATTAGAATTTCATCGTTTTGCCACTAACAGGCTCTCCATTCGGGCTCAATACTACATCTAAAAATTATTCCGAACACATATTCGGATTCCTAATATTATTCTTAACAGGCCTGACCAATATCATCTCAATCAAAGACACTTGGTCCGACACCCATATCTCAACCGGGCTTATTTTTAGCTTAACTGGTGTCCATAAATCACCAACAATTCCCAAAATTCTTAATTTAATTATTTTCAATATATTGGAACATTAAATAATTCATATTAGATTTGTCAATATTTATTTTGAGCGGATTCAGTCTTGCCCGAGAGAGGGCTGAGAGAATTGATTCTGTGCCTATTTCGCTCAAACGAATATCCCTCGCCCCCTTCCGAGTGAGGCATGATCGAGAGAACCCCTTCCGAGTGAAAGAAGGTTAGGATGTCTCCGAGTGAGGCATGACCGAGAGAACCCTTTCCGAGTGAAAGAAGGTTAGGATGTCTCCGAGTGAGGCATTACCGAGAGAACCCCTTCCGAGTGAAAGAAGGTTAGGATGTCTCCGTGTGAGGCATGACCAAGAGAACCTTCCGAGTGAAAGAAGGTTAGGATGTCTCCGAGTGAGGCATGACCGAAAGAACCCCTTCCGAGTGAAAGAAGGTTAGGATGTCTCCGAGTGAGGCATGACCGAGAGAACCCCTTCCGAGTGAAAGAAGGTTAGGATGTCTCCGTGTGAGGCATGACCAAGAGAACCTTCCGAGTGAAAGAAGGTTAGGATGTCTCCGAGTGAGGCATGACCGAAAGAACCCCTTCTGAGTGAAAGAAGGTTAGGATGTCTCCGAGTGAGGCATGACCGAGAGAACCCCTTCCGAGTGAAAGAAGGTTAGGATGTCTCCGAGTGAGGCATGATCGAGAGAACCCCCTTCCGAGTGAAAGAAGGTTAAGATGTTTCCGAGTGAGGAATGACTGAGAGAACCACTTTCGAGTGAAGGAAGATTAAGATGTTTCTGAGTGAATCATGTCCGAGATAAGACCTTCCGAGTGAAGAAAAAGGATCTGACTTCGAATGAGAAATTTCCTAGTGAGGCATGACCGGGAGGACCATTTCCGAGTGAAGGAAGGTTCTGGCTTCGAATGAAGGAACACGCCGAGTGTAGAGACTCCAGATGCGGGTTCGCTTGAAGGAACACCTTAGGGATATTGCTTGTTTTTCTTTGTAAAAGACTATGAATTGTTACTGAATTTTTTTTGCAAGTCTCGTAACTCGCTCAAGCGTGTAGGAACTCACCCAAGCGACCTTCACTGGTTTCGCTTAAGCGAATTAATGTCTCACTCAAGCGAGTGACCCCTGACCTCATTTTCTTCGTCCACTTATTTTAATTAATTCCATTTTATTATTTAATTTATTTACTATTGTTTATTATTTTGAGTATGCTTAAGGAAAATAAATGTTACTTTACATTAGGACCTAATTAATTATTCTTAAACGCGAAAAATTTATTGTGAAAAATAATTAAACAGATATAAATAAAGGTAAAATGATGTAGGTCGTCACATTATCTATTACCACAATGGCAACACTACAACACATCATCTTAATTAATATTCCTAGGTGTATTGCACAACATCTTATCATCATTCTCATCAATAAAAAACACCATCCTCATTTATGGTGAAATATAAGGTCTTGCACACCATTGCATAGGCACTCATGTTGCCATACACAACAACACATCTATAAATTCACCACAGCAACACACCATGCATATATTCCAAATGCATCAAACATTCATTACACCACAACACAAGGATTAATACAAGGAAAATATGATCAATATCATCATACAATAATCATTAATATTTTTTATTCATGCATTTAGAATATATAACTCATCTCTTACAACAAGAGAAGTAATTCAAGTGATTCGACGACCCTGCCTTGTCATTCAAAATTGATCATAAATTAAAATAAATTTAAATACAATGAATTGCATATTTAAGATTTTTAACACGTATGTTACATGTTATAAACATCAATTCTTTCTCATATTAGGTTTTAGGAATTCCTTCCCATCATCCAAGATTTTCTAAAATTTAAAGGGCTACCAACACAACAAATACCTCACCCGTTATTCATAATGGGCGTTCTAGGTTCCAAAATACATCATTCCATTTTATCATGTCAATACCACCAACTTAACATCTTAAGGCATTAATACATTTTCTTGACTTCCTCATATTCCCAATACCAAAATTAAAATTCTTCATCAATAATTCATTTCCTTATATGTAAGAATCATTCCTAGAATAATAATTTTTTTAACTTTCTTAAATTTTAGCAAAAGCCCTAATTCCCAACTTAGGGTTTCCACTAAGCAACAACTCTAATACTTCAAATCAGCATTTCAAGCATAATTTTATTCCTAAATTTGTATAACATATTCACACCATCAAAACTCAAATTTCTAAATCTCACAACCAAGGGTTTATATTCCCATATGCTTACTTCATCACAACATTGTCCAACCTACCATTATTAAGATTTTAGGACCTGAAATCATTGAATAAAACTAATAAATGAGGATGGGTTCATACCTCACACCAAATCTTCCAAGAGAAAATGAAAATGACAAAGAAAAGAGAGGATGATCCAAGCTAGTTCTAATATTCACTTTGTGCTTTACAATTCCAAGAGAAGTATTTGATTTTTGGAAAGAATATTAATAAAGAGAGTGGTTCATGGTTTTGATGCAAGAAGAATAGAAAAGAGAGTAAAATGCAATGAAAGTGAGAGGAAGAGGATAAGGCACCAAAAATGAAAAGAGAAAGAGAGGGGAGATATGTAAAGAATGGTCTTTGACTAATGGTTTAAAGAATGCACTACACCATTGTCCAATGGTTCACAAAACTTTATTACCCAATGGGCCTAAGAGAGTGTAAAAAGAATGGAGAAAGTACACGACACATGAGAAGGGATAAAAGTAAATTTTACAATTTTTTAATTCTATTTCATTTGTAGTTTCGCCGTTTATCAACTTACGTTGTGTCCAAACACATATCTCCTCAACATCGAAAATTATTTGTAGCATATCACCACAATCACAATAAATTCCTTATCAATCCAAATCCATTAAATGCCCAAAAATATTTAATGGGTCATACAACATCTTGTTAATTCATCCAATTTTAGAAAATTTTAGTTTTATGATAATTCATAATAAATCCCCAATTAATTTCCTTATAAGTTTAGGGCATTGAATAATTAATTATCACCTCTTTAAATAATTATTTTCCAAAACTTGGGATGTTACACGGGTGGTAGCTATGTCCTACATGGCTTGTGTCGGCACTTTTTTTGTAAGGCTTGGGGAAAGCTGACAAAGGCACAAACATGTCTCACACCCTTGCAAGTCTTAACTGTACACCCCTAGTGTATTTCTCTATCTCTACCTGATACTAGATATTGTTGATACCAGTTTTAGTGGGCGTTGTATTGGAATTATACTGTATTTATCTCAATATCAGATGTAACTGGTGTTAATGAGGAGTAAAGAGAAGTGAGTAGGGGTTGTGTTAAGTTTTAAAGTAGGGAAGGAGAAAAATATGAGAGAGTGTGTTTCATAGGGTGTAAAATTAAGATGTTTTAGGTTAGGTCACGAGCTATGGCTGTGGTTCTTACTGCCTCCATCAGATGTAATTTTTGTCCTTTGTACAATAGCCTAGTTGTAGTTCCCATTGTTTTTTAGCAACTTTTCACTTGCATTTTCATTTCTCTTAGACTCCAAACTTGCGTTTTGGATCCCCTATATCTTATTTTTCACATCTTACTTCTCTATTGTATTTTTCTTAGTGATTGAAGGCATTCTTTTATCTTTGAATCGTCATCTAAAGATCATTTTCTTTTATTTTTGATTTTTGATGCAGGGTTGCCTCTCTATAAGCGCTAAGTTTAGGGTCTTTAGATAGGCCTTTATAGTTCTTCATTCCCAGTAAGGTTTGAGTTCTTGAGTGTGGGACACTAGGAAGTTGCAATTGCTCATAGCTTGTAATCTCTAAACTTCAATAGTGGAAATCCTTCAAGTGGGTTGCTTGAAGGCGAGACGTACACCGGGGTTGGTGGAACTCGTTAAATTGGTTTGCAAGCTCTTCTCCCTTACTCTTTTACATTTATATACTGCACTTAATTGATTTGGATTGATTGATTGTGATTTGGATACTTGAGTTTGCTTGATTTAGTTAACCTTGAACATTGTATACCAAGTGTTTGATAAATTATCTCAGCTATATCTATCTCTTGTTTTGCATTGCCTTTTGCATTATACTTGACTTTACTTGCATAATTTCTAAACTTGTGATAAAAGAACTAAGTTCAAAGGCATTCCAAGCAAAGTTTTAAAAACTCAATTCACCCCCCCTCTTGAGTATTGAGGCCATTTGAATAACAAGTGGTATCAAAGCTTGACTCTTGGTAGATCAAGCTTAACAACTTCAAGAGATAAAGATGGCCTCAAGTTCTCTAAACCTTTTTCTCGAGGGTGGCGCCATAAATAGACCTCCCGCTTTCAATGGGGAAGGCTATGCTTTTTGGAAGGAAAGAATGAAAATCTTCATTCAATCTATTGATTTAAGAATTTGGAATGCAATTGAAAATGGTCCTTACACGCCAATGCATACTGTTGATAATAAAAATGTTGAAAAGCCTATGGACGAATGGACTAGTGATGAAGAGAAGAAAGTGCAATACGGCTATAAAGCTAAAAATCTCATCACTATGGCATTAGGTCCCGATGAATTTTTCAGAATAATGACTTGTAATTCTGCTAAGGAAATGTGGGATACCCTTCGAGTAACTCATGAAGGAACTAGCGATGTTAAGGACTCTAAGATTAGTACTTTAACCAGTCAATATGAAAGCTTTAGAATGAATTCCAGTGAAACTATTTTAGAACTTCAAAAGAGATTCACTTTGATTATTAATCATCTTATTGTACTTGGTAAATCTTATACTAACAAGGAACTTATCCACAAAGTTCTAAAAAGTCTTACTAGGGAATGGCAACCTCTTGTTACGGCCATTAAGCAATCTCCCAACATAAATGATATGTCTCTTGCCACTTTGTTTGGTAAACTCCAAGAACAAGAACAGGAATTGAAAGACTTGAAACAAGCGGGAAGAAGAAAAAGTCTCTAAGAAGAAAGGCCTAGCTCTCAAGGCCACCTCCACACATGAAGAAGAATCTTGTAGTGACCTTGATGATGAGGAGGAATTTGGATTGTTTGTGAAGAGATTCGGAAAGTTCATGAAGAACAAACGATTCCAAAAGAATTTCAAACCTCAAGGTAAGAGACCTATTCCCAATGAATCATCTTCTTCACCTAATTGTTTTGAATATGGCAAGGAAGAGCACTTCAAGGCGGATTGCCCAAATCTTAAGAAGAAAGGCAAGGAGAAAAGAGGAAGAAGAAGAGCTTACATCGCATGGGATGAAAATAATGTAAGTAGCTCCGATGATTCAGACAATGAAGAAGCAAATCTTTGTCTAATGGCCAAACACTCTGAAGAGGAAAATGAGGTAAGTCTCCATGACCTAGATAAAGAAGAATTGCTTGATGCTTTTAATGAATTGTATGATAAATTTACAAAAGTCTCTAATAGGCTTAAATTGTCTAGAAAAACAAGCGATACTCTAGAAATGCATCTTATGGAAGTTTGCAAAGAAAATGAATGTTTAAAAGAAGAGTTAGAAAATGTCCAAGTATGCTCTAAGAGTAAACCTTGTGAATTCGCTAAGAAATGCATCGATCTAGAAGAGAAGGTCCTAGACTTAAACAAGACCTTAGAGAGATTCACTAATGGTAGGGATAATTTAGATGCACTTCTTGGAAAACAACGTTACATGTTTAATAAAACCGGATTAGGATATAATCAAGGATCATATGCTAGCAAGAAAGAAAAACATTACAAAAGTTTCTTTGTACCACCTAGTAAATCATCTACACCTTTCATGAAATGTAACTATTGTGGCTTCAAAGGACATAATGCATCTAATTGTAATGTTAGAAAGCTAGGACCAAAGGTTGTGAGAAAAGTATGGGTTCCTAAAGGAACATTACCACAAGCTAACATTAAAGGACCCAACATACAATGGGTACCTAGTTCTCTAAATTAATCTTGTTTTGTAGGTATGCTTCAAGGCAAGCAATACCCATTGGTATTTGGATAGTGGGTGTTCAAAACACATGACAGGAGACAAAAGCAAGTTCATATCATTTACTCCACGAAATAAGGGATTCGTTACTTATGGAGATAACACGAAGGGAAGAATACTAGGAATCGGAAATGTCGGTAAAAACTCTTCCACTTTTATAAACGATGTATTATATGTTGAAGGACTTAAACATAACTTGCTTAGTATTAGTCAATTATGTGACAAAGGCTATAAAATTGTTTTTGAATCAAATGGTTGCATAATTGAAAATAAGCTAAACAAGGAAATAAAATTCGTTGGTTAAAGAGTTGATAATATTTATATGATTAATCTTGATTGCCTTGCTTCAAATGATGTGCAATGCTTCATAACTAAAGAGGATGAATCATGGCTATGGCATAGAAGAATTGCTCACATTCATATAGACCATTTGAATAAACTCGTTTCAAAAGATTTAGTAATTGGTTTACCAAAATTGAAGTTCAAAAATAAATTCTGTGACGCATGTCAAAAGGGAAAACAAGTAAAGGTTTCTTTTCAAGCGAAAAATGTTGTTTCAACAAATAGACCTTTACAGCTTTTACATATGGATTTATTTGGACCGTCAAAAATTAAGAGTTTTGGTGGAAACTATTATGGTCTTGTGATTGTGGATGATTATTCTAGATATACATGGACTCTGTTTCTTACTCATAAACATGAAGCATATCATGCATTTAAGAAACTTGCCAAGATCATCCAAAACAAACAAAATTTGAAAATAGCATCCATTCGAACTGATCATGGGGGAGAATTTGAAAACCAATTTTTTGAAAAGTTTTGTGAAAAATTTGGCATCGATCACAATTTTTCGGCTCCAAGAACTCCACAGCAAAATGGAGTAGTTGAAAGGAAAAATCGATCTTTAGTGGAGCTCGCAAGAACTATGACAAGTGAAAGTAACATTTCAAAACATTTTTGGGCCGATGCGTTAAATACCGCTTACCATGTTATGAACCGATGTTTTGATAAGGCCTATATTAAAGAAAAACCCCTATGAAGTTTATAAAGGAAGAAAACCAAATATTTCTTATTTTCACATATTTGGATGCAAATGCTTTGTTTTAAACAATGGAAAGGATAATCTCGGCAAATTTGATGCAAAATATGATGAAGCAATATTCTTAGGTTATTCATCTACTAGTAAAGCATATCGACTCTTTAACAAACAAACATGTACAATTGAAGAGTCTATACATGTCAAATTTGATGAACTTAACCAAAATTCTCCGAGAAAGGAAATTGATAATCTTGTAGGTACCTTCCAAGAAATGAACTTGGAAGATGAAGAAGGAAATAAAGATGAAGGAGATACAACACAAAATGAAGAACCTCAATAAAAGGAATGGATCACCTTAAAGAATCACCCCTTGGACAATATCATAGGTGAAATAACAAAAGGTGTAAGTACTCAAAACACTATTAGAAACGCATGTAATCATCCAGCCTTTGTATCACAAATAGAACCCAAATGCATTGATGACGCTATTATTGATGAACATTGGATGTTGGCCATGCAAGAAGAATTAAATCAATTTGAAAGAAATGAAGTTTGGGAATTAGTGCCAAGACCCAATGATCACCAAATAATAGGAACAAAATGGGTGTTTAGGAATAAACTAGATGAGAATGGCATAATTACTAGGAATAAAGCTAGGCTAGTAGCTAAGGGTTATAATCAAGAAGAAGGTATTGATTATGAAGAAACATATGCACCCGTAGCTAGGTTAGAAGCCATTAGACTATTATTAGCCTTTGCATGTTGTAGGGACTTTAAATTGTACCAAATGGATGTCAAAAGTGCTTTCTTGAATGGCTATATTCAAGAGGAAGTGTATGTTGATCAACCTCCAGGTTTTGAAAACTATCAATTTCCAAATCATGTTTTCAAACTAAAGAAAGCCTTATATGGTTTAAAACAAGCTCCAAGAGCTTGGTATGAAAGATTAAGCAAATTCCTTTTAGAAAACAACTTTGAAAGAGGCAAGGTTGACACAACATTATTCATAAAGCACAGAAAGAATGACATACTATTGGTGCAAGTATATGTTGATGACATAATTTTTGGTGCTACTAATGAGTCAATGTGCAAGGAGTTTGCTAAGTTAATGTAGGAAGAATTTGAGATGTCCATGATGGGGGAACTTACTTTCTTCCTTGGACTACAAATCAAGCAAACTAATGAAGGCACATTTATTAGTCAATCAAAGTACTGCAAGGAATTGCTTAAGAAATTCAACATGGACAAGGCAAATGACATTGCCACACCTATGGGCACTTCATGTTATTTGGACAAAGATGAGAAGGGTAAGGACGTTGAACTCACAAAATTTAGAGGTATGATTGGATCCTTACTTTACTTAACCACTAGTAGACCGGATATCATGTTTGTTGTTTGTATGTGTGCAACATATCAAGCATGTCCAAAAGAATTACACTTAACTGCAGTGAAAAGAATAATGAAATATCTTGTTGGAACTCAAAATGTTGGTCTATGGTACCCCAAAGGGGTTGAATGCACTTTAGTAGGATATTCTGATTCAGACTTTGCAGGATGTAAACTTGATAGAAAAAGCACTAGTGGAACATGTCACTTGCTGGGTAGTTCTCTTGTTTCTTGGCATAGCAAGAAACAAGTAAGTGTTTCACTATCCACAGCTGAGGCAAAATATATTGTAGCTGGTAGTTGTTGTGCTCAAATCCTTTGGATGAGACAACAACTTCTAGACTTTGGAGTTATGTTAGATCATATGCCTTTTAAATGCAATAATACTAGTGCTATCAATATTTCAAAGAATCCTGTAATGCATTCAAGAACTAAACATATTAAGATTCAGCATCATTTCATTAGGGATCATGTATTAAAGGGTGATTGTGTGCTTGAACATGTTGAAACCTCTAAGCAATTAGCAGATATATTCACCAAACCCTTGGCTAAAGACAAATTCATTCACATTAGAAGAGAGTTAGGAATTCTTGATATAACCAATTGTGTTTGAATGATGAATGATTTTGATAAATTTCTTGATTCTAATTATGTTTCATTAAGTTAGTAATATTCTAAGGAATAACTCATTAGACTTCCAGCCCTCTGAATCAAAAACTACAAAATCTGAGCACTTTTAAGCCAACTAATCGATTACTATTTGACATCTAATCGATTAGCAAGCTTCTGTTGTATGCATAATCGATTACCTCTTGGCCCATAATTGATTACAAAGCCTCTGTTTCAGGTCCAAAACGTTTCATCTTTCCACTAATCGATTAGAAGCCTCCCTTAATCGATTAGGACCATTCTGTTTCTTCACTAATCGATTATTCAACTTCCCTAATCGATTACCCAGTGTATGAAACGATTGAAATTCCCCAGAAACAGTGAGCTAATCGATTACCTATGCCTCGTAATCGATTAGCATCGGTTCTGCAACAGTCAAACGCAGGTTCCCGAGGTCTGCTCAACTTCCTCCCTCATTAATCTCACTTCACTCCTTTCTAAACCTATTATTTTCCTATATAAACCCACCTACTCACCCTCTCATCTCACACTACCTTCTTCTCCTTCAACTCTCTCAATAGTTCTCAAGAACTCTCTCATTCTCCTCTCATCTTGTTTGCCTCTCTTTTCTCCTTTACCATGTCTTCCTCCCGCACCGTCAAAAGAGCAAGGTCCTCTATGGCCCAAGCTAACAACCCCCTAGACTTCTCTAGGTTCTTCTCTTCTCCTAGAGACCTTCAAAATTTTGTCAAAAATTTTTCTGAGAAGGCCATAATCTCTCCCCACTTCATCAATGAGGAAGTCTTCAACCACCCAAGCTTCACCTTCACCCAAATCCTCCACCACTATGAGCTTTTGCCTTTTCTCACCCTCAAGGAAGAGTTGTACTATCCTGAGCTTGTTCGAGTCTTCTATTACAACCTAAGGTTGGTTAATGGGTTGCTTGAGTCCAAGGTCAAGAATATGACCATAAAACTCACAGATGCTCAATTGGCACATATTTCCCTTCTTCCACTAAATGATGCTGAGTTTGCTGGAGAAGAACCCAAGGATGAATGGGCATTCAATCCCATTACCACACGTCAATCGCTATGGAAAGCTAACCGCCCAAGGAGCAACCATAAATTGGTAGGTCACCTTACCATGAACAACCATCTTCTTCACTTTTTCCTAGTGAAAATTTTGTTTCCTCGCGGTGGGAATTATGCGTTGGTAGAAGAGGATGATGTTCTCCTAATGTGGGCAATGCATAACCACAAGGAGATTAACTGGGTTTAAATGCTCAAGCTTCACATGCGCCAATCCAAAAACCAACAAAAGCTCCCCTATGCCATCTTGCTTACCAAACTTTTCAAAGATGTAGGAATTGATTTGGCTAGTGAGTTATCTGAAAAAGTGCCTCCCAAGGCCTGCATTGGCACCATCACCTCACCAAAATGGGCATCATTTTTCTACATGGAGCATGGTATTCAAGGATGGAAGGCTATCATGCCAACATTCCCTTTGAAGCTCCTGCTGCTGATGAGCCAGTCCCTCCTCCTCCTGAACCACAAACTGCACCAGAAGCCCCCGCTGATCCATTCGCATCTCTCTACGCTCACCTTGACCGCCGCTTCGACCACATTGAGAACTCTCTTCAAGAGTTTTCAATGACTGAGCAGCAGCATTATGAGATGATGCAACAGCGCTGTGATGATCTGTCTAACCAAATTTCCGAGCTTAGATTTTTCAATCCGGATAACTAGATCCGTTTTTCATGTTTTGATTAATGTGCTTTCTACTTTTCTTTAATTCTGCATAAGTTTTAATATTTTCTTTGATGTACTTCCCTTAGTTTGAATTGAATAAAAATTTGTTTTTCATTATATGCCTTATTTGCTTTATTATTTTTGATGATTCCAAAGGGGGAGAAGAAATACTTGTTCATAATTGTTCATCTGTTTTGACTACTATGCTAAATGATTAATTATCTTTAAGCGGTTAAATTTTTTTAAAAGTGGTTAATAGATTCCTAAAGATAGGGGGAGATTTATTTGCTTAAGAGATAAAAAAGATAATGTTTAAATGCAAAATCTGATAACATCTTAGAGATAACATGCACATTCTGAAAATCTGGTTAAGAGATAAGAGATCATGCAGAATTCAAATGTTTTTGCAGAGAAAAAATTAGAGATAATCTTGTTGTTTAAACTAACAACCCTCAAGAGATGAACATGGTTGTCATCATCAAAAAGGGGGAGAATGTGTTTGAATATGACTACAGGTTCAAGGATTTTGATAATGACAAAGGACTCTTGAAGAAATTCTTGCAAAAACAAAGACTTAGAATCAGACCCAGAAAAACTGCGCAGCTAATCGATTAGAGAGTCCAAGCTAATCGATTAGGCAGCTTCTGTTTTGAATTAAATGCATCAGGAACATAAGCTAATCGATTAGATGGAGTATTCTAATCGATTACCAAGCTACTAGAATGACACTAATCGATTACCCAAATGATATAATCGATTACCAACATCAAAAATTGAATTAAATGCATCAGGTACATATGATAATCGATTACAGGACTTCAGCCAATCGATTACCAAGCTACTGGAACATCACTAATCGATTACCCAAGTATCATAATCGATTACCAGATCAAGAAATGAATTAAATGCATCAGGTGCTATAGCTAATCGATTACTGGGGAAGCTATAATCGATTACCTGGTCTCTGACTTGAAGCAAATCGATTAGGTAGTGAATGCTAATCGATTACAGCAAAAACTGAACTGAAAATTTTGAAATGTAATCGATTACAGCTCGAGGCGCAATCGATTACGATAGTGGGAAAACACATTTTAGTGGGAAGACAGCTCATTTCTTCACTATTTCTCAGATACCCACTACATGCAACGGCTAGGAACTTCTGCAGCTCATCCATGGCTCTATAAATGCAAGGAAAACATAAGCATAAGACACACAACAAGAAGCAATCATTCCTTACCTTTATTTATGCTTAGTGAGTTTATTCTTGTGTATACTCTGAAATTTCAAGCCTAGAACTTGTATATCCTCTCATCTTGAGAGTTAGAATTTGTGTGAGCTTTCACTTGTACATCTACTCTATTGAGAGAGTTATTTGCTTGTAAACACTACACCAAACACAAAGGTTTTCACTCTAGGTTGAGTGGTCACAAAGGTTGGGGTTCAACCTTTGGGTATTGAGAGTTTGAGAGATTGGGTGGGTTGCCCTTGTGCTAGTGAGGATTGAGTTCTTGAGTGTGGGACACTAGGAAGCTACAATTGCTCATAGCTTGTAATCTCTAAACTTCAATGGTGGAAATCCTTCAAGTGGGTTGCTTGAAGGTGAGACGTACACCGGGGTTGGTGGAACTCGTTAAATTGGTTTGCAAGCTCTTCTCCCTTACTCTTTTACATTTATATACTGCACTTAATTGATTTGGATTGATTGATTGTGATTTGGATACTTGAGTCTGCTTGATTTAGTTAACCTTGAATATTGCATACCAGGTGTTTGATAAATTGTCTCAGCTATATCTATCTCTTGTTTTGCATTGTCTTTTGCATTGTACTTGACTTCACTTGCATAATTTCTAAACTTATGATAAAAGAACTAAGTTCAAAGGCATTCCAAGCAAAGTTTTAAAAACTCAATTCACCCCTCCTCTTGAGTATTGAGGCCACTTGAATAACACAATAGCCTAGTTGTGGTTCCCATTGGTTTTTAGCAACTTTTCACTTGCATTTTCATTTCTCTTAGACTCCAAACTTGCATTTTGGATGCCCTATATCTTATTTTTCACATCTTACTTCTCTATTGTATTTTTCTTAGTGATTGAAGGCATTATTTTATCTTTGAATCGTCCTCCAAAGATCATTTTCTTTTATTTTTGATTTTTGATGCAGAGTTGCCTCTCTATAAGCGCTAAGTTTAGGGTCTTTAGATAGACCTTTATAGTTCTTCATTCCCAGTAAGGTTTGAGCAAGCTTTGGATGCTTGCCTTCTAAATTGTGTCTTTGACTATATAGTGCTTGAACCTTTGATCATTCACTTTGAAAGTACCAGACTTCTCGCTCTAAATCTTCATAGCCCTATGAGGAAAGACTTTGATGACTTAGAACGGTCGAAACCATCTAAACTTCAATTTTCCAGGGAACAGTTTCAACTTGGAGTTAAATAATAGGACCATGCTTCCTTCATTGAAGAACCTTCTAAGGATCCTCCTGTCATGCCATGTCTTGTGTTCTCCTTATAGATTTGTGTGTTTCCATATGCATCCATCACGAGCTCATCTAATTCATTTACCTGTAAAAGTCTCTTCTCACTTGTAGACTTAAGATCAAGGTTAAGCATCTGAATAGCCTAATATGACTTATGTTCAAGCTTAACAGGAAAATGATAAGGTTTCCTATAATTCAACCTATAAGGAGTGGTTCCAATAGATGTTTTATAAGTAGTCTTATACACCCATAGGGAATTATCCAATTTAAGAGACTGATCCTTACAGTATTATTAATCATTTTTTCCAAAATTATTTTTATCTACCAATTAAAGACCTCAACTTGGCCATTAGTTTGTGGGTGATAAGGTGTCACAACCTTATGTTTCACCCTATATGTTCTCAGCATTTTATCGAAAGTATTTTCAATGAAGTATGACCCTTCATCATTAATAACAACCTTAGGGACCCCAAATCTAGGAAAAATAATTTTTAAATAATTTCATGATTATTTTAGCATCTGCGTTGGGTGAAGGAATTGCTTCAACCTATTTAGACACATAGTGCACAACAACTGAGATGTATTTGTTCTTACAAGAGGTGGGGAAGGGTACCATGTAATCTATTCCCTATATGTAACATCCCGATTTAATAATTAATTGCCGAATAAAAATAAATCATTGAAATAATAATTGCAAGGTGGGAAAATTATTTATTAATTATAATTAACTTAATTAACTCAACTGAAGAAATAATGACTGGTTAAGAGTGGTTAATTAATAATTGCTGGCTGATTGTGATTGGTGTAATGCTTCACGCTTTCCCACCCCACTCTTCCTTTCTCTCTCTCCGTGCATGCATATATGGGTACACTATCACTCATTCTTCCCCTTCAGACTTCTCTTCCTTCTGTTTTCTCTCCTTTCTTCTTTGCTCTTCACCCCCTTCTCTTCTTCTTTCTTCTCTGCTCGCTGTTTCCGTGAGTCCGCAACAATGCTGGCTGAGGATCGGAGTCCTCCTCCCTTACTCGACGAGCCAGTGAGGGTGAGGGTGTGCATTCCCTCTGCATGCGACCCGTCTCCTTCCTTGTTCCTTCATTCCTTCGTCGGCTTCCCTCCTTCTTCCTCTCCTTGCTCGAAGCTGCCAAGTCTCAGTGGAGATCTGCGCTTCGAGGAGCTTCAAGGTGGTTGGAGTGTTCACAGTGTTGTGATGGAGCCATTCCAGGGAGCGAGCCGAGAGCTAGGCGTCTTGGGCCTCCCCTGCTCTTGCATGTAGATGTGCTAAGAGTGACTCAATGTTCCTCTGGAACTGAGCGTTGTGTTGACCGACTGAAAGCTTCAGTCCAGGTAGGGGGGTATCTTCTATCTTAAATGCATGGGTTATGAACGGGTTACGGGTGTTAATGGTTTGCTGACTTTATGTCTGATTCTATGCCTACTTGCATGCTGAGTATATGATACCGAATGCATGGTGACTTGGTGTGGAGTAATACATGTTTGATTCCGTATGCGAAATGCATGTTAATAGCCTTGAGAATATTGCATGATTATATGAAATGAATGTGTTGCAGTGCAGTTGATGATTACTGTGTGGTTTATAGGATGTGCAAGTTACTGTGAGCTTGAAATGCTGACTGCATGTGTGTGGATGTGAAATTAGTAAATCTGACAGTGTCCAATACCGACTGCATGAGATGCATGTGCTGTTGAGTTTTGGTGATGTACTATACCGATTGCATGAGATGCATGTACTGTTGGGTTTTGGTGATGTGCTATACCGATTGCATGAGATGCATGTGTTGTTGAGTTCTGTTAATGCCTGGCACCGATTGCATGAGATGTATGTATGGCTGTGTATATGAACTCTATGTTGTGTGATGAATCCGCTGTGGCGCATGGGATGCGTTTGTGCTGGAAGCACATAGTGTGGGACACTACCATCGATTATTAAAGCGTGGGATGCTATGAAATCCTTGAGTGGGACTCAAGGTAGCCATTGAGTAGGACTCGGGCTGCCTGTGAACACCTCCGTTGGCGCTGAGAGCGTTGGTGTCACCTGTGGGTAAACGGTTGGGTACCTGTAAAACGGCCAAGCAGCTGGGAGCTGATTTGATAGCTGAGAGCTATGTATAAAAAGGCTGAGAGCCTACGTTGCAACGTCTAAACCGATACACACGAATGCGGAACCGAGTGAAATACTATGTGCCTATTAACTGTTGATATTGTTTGGAATTGGTTATGCATGCGAAGGTGTTAAATAGATGATGAATGTTTATAACCGAGTGAAATACTCTGTGTGTATTAACTGATTGATATTGTTTGGAATTGATTATGCATGTGATGATGTTAATGAAAGGATGAATGTGTATAACCGAGTGAATACTCTGTGTATATGTATTGCTCATGCTGACTGGAATTTGATTATGCGTGTGATGATGTTAAGGAGATGATGAATGGATATAACCGAGAGAGTATTCTGTGTGTATACGCAGTTGATGCTGATTGAAGTTTGCTCCATGAATATGTGTTAATGTTATTGAAATGTTATGCGTATATAGCCGAGTGAGAACTGTTAGATTCTGATCGGAAAATGTTGAATATGTGCGTTCTGATTCGTTGGTATTATCATGTTGCTGATTGTTGTTATATTAATGTTATTGGCTGTATATGTGCACCTGGCCGAGTGGTGACTGATGAATTCTGATCGGTAAGAGTCTGATGTGTGTCCTGGTTGATTGGTATTTCTTTGACTTTAATCGTTGCCATATATGATTGAGTGTATATAAATACTGCTATATAATTGTGGGACAACCCGAGTCAGTATCTATGATTTAATATCTAAGATGCTCACCCCTACACCATTTTTCAGTGTGTGCAGGTCATGCTCGGAAATGATGATAGGGTCTCAAGTCCGAGTGTAGTGCACTCCGACTGTTGAGTACTTGTATTGCATTATTATGTTCTGTCCGTGTAGCCTTGGCCGGCTCTCATGTAAAATGACGATTAAATATATTCATTTATAAAGATAGAATAGTCATGGTGTCCCTTGTATGGTGTCGTAAGTATTGGTAAATGCATTATATCAAGATAATGGGTATTCCGAGTATATGGTTACATGTTTATGGGTCGGTAGATTGGAATTGTGGGTATATCTATGTTTCTGGGAACATATATTCGTACATATGTACTCTATGTTGATTTGATGCGTCTTCCGACTGGAATATGTTGTTAAATGATTCGAAGGTTGTTGATGAATGAATTGTGCTGAGTTGATGATTCCGAGCGAGACTATAGTATTTGGGTATTTCCGAATGAATATGCTGAGTGATCCCGAGTGAGAAATATAGGTAAACCTGAGTGAGGTAGAGTTCGTATTTCCGAGTGAAAACCTTGAGGGATCCTCTTCTGAGAGAGGAGTTAGTGTAGTGGTTTAAAATGGAATGGGTTCTGAGTGTAAGATGTTTATAATCCAAGTGAATGATGTGAAATCCGAGTGAGTGAGGATCTGTAGACCGAGTGGTTTATACTTGTGACCTATATGAATAAAATGAGGAGTTGCGAGGACCCCCGAGTGAAGTACGAGCGTGATGATTTACCGGGTGAACCTATGTCCCAAATCCGAGTGAGAAATTACCTTGTACCTGTGTCCGCCCCAGCTAGTTAGACTTAGCTCCACCGAGTGTATGTTGGGAAGGCTTTCGTGTTGGCATCGCTTAAGTGAATCGAGCCTCGCCCGAGCGACCAGAGCTGTTTCACCCAGGTGCTGATGTATTTCACTGAACTGATTGGACCGGTTTAAGCTGTTGTGCTCCGCTGATTACCGACAGCCTTGTTCCTCCCGCTGATTGCTTTGTGTATGAATATTCTTTTATCTCCCTTGCCTTCCTCTTCTTTCTATGCCGACTGTCCAGTGGCTATTTTTGTGGAAAATTTTTTTTCCCTGTTTTTAGGTTTATTACTTATTAAAATTAGGGTGTTACACTATACATCAAATAATTCTACTTCTAGCATCTTATTTAGAGGCATTTCATTTTATTTTAAAATATTACTTGTGTGTTGACATGTGTCACATGAATAAACAAACCTATTTGCATCCTTGAAGATGTGGGGCCAATAGAAACTAGTTTGGAATACTAAGATAGTGGTCTTGGAGGTGCTCATGTGTCCTCCATAGGAGGAGGAGTGACAATGCTCTAGAATCATATGTACTTCATTCTCTAGAATACATCGCAGGTTTATTCCATCAATACAGTGTTTATAGAGCAGGGCCTTATCCCAATAATAATGCTTTCCTTCTAGAAAAAAACTTTTTTCTTTGCTAAAAGCTTAAATCAAGAGGTAAGATACCACAAACTACGTAGTTAACAAAATCAGCATACCAAAGTATATATTGGATACTTATTTTGAAAAGTTATTCATCTAGGAAAGAGTCATTGATAAGGACAATTTTATCAATCTCATCTTTCATAATCTGTATTCTAGACAGATGATTAACCACTAAATTTTCTATACCTTTCTTGTCTTTAATTTCTAAATTAAACTCCTGAAAGAGTAAGATCCATATAATTAACCTTGGTTTAGCATACTTCCTTTGCAACAAGTATTTAATGGTAGAATGGTCTGTATATATTATTACCTTAGAACCTACTAGATATGACCTGAATTTGTCAAAAACAAAGACAATGGCAAAAAGTTCTTTCTTAGTGATAGCATAGTTGACTTAGGCATCATCTAAAGTAAGACTTGGATAATAGATAACATGTATTATTTTCTCCTTCCTTTGCCCAATAATAGTATCCATTGTGTGATCGCTTGCTTTATCCTGTAAAATGGGTGCAGATATAAAGGCTTGCTTTATCCTATAAAATGCTTCCAAATAGTCAGTTTCAAAAACAAAAGGCATATCCTTACCTAATAGTTGAGATAAAGGTTTTGTAATCTTGGAGAAATTTTTAATGAACCTTTGGTAAAAACTGACATGTCTAAGAAAGCTCCTTGTACCTTCAACATTTTCAGGAGGTGGTAACTTTTCAATGACCTCAATTATGGCTTTGTCTACGTCAATACCTCTTTCACATATCGAATTTCCCAAGATAATGCCCACCCTTACCATGAAATGATATTTTTCCTAGTTAAGGACCAAGTTGGTTTCCTCGTATCAACGTAAAACCTTACAGAGATTAGTTAAGTAGTCATCAAAACTCACACCACAAATAGAAAAGTCAACCATAAAGACTTTTATCATTTTTTATTTAAATAAGAGAAATTGGTTTGCATGCACCTTTGAAAGGTCGTCAGTGCACTATAAAGACAAAATAGCTATGCCTATAAGCAAAAGTCCCAGATGGGCATGTGAAGGCTATCTTATCTTGATTAGGTAGGAGAACAGGGATTTGATGCGATCCTAAATATCCATCCAAATAAAAAAAATAAGAGTGATTTGCAAGCCTCTCAATCATTTGGTCAATAAAGGGAAGAGGAAATGATCTTTCTTGGTGACATTATTCATTTTCCTATAATCAATGCACATGCGCTAACCAGAAACTATTCTAGTGGGAATCAACTCATTTTTATCATTCTTTACCATCTTTTCTTGGGAACCACTTATGCATGGCTCACCCACTCATTGCTTGGAATCAGGTAAATGACTCTAGCATCTAACAATTTCAATACTTTCTTCATAACCATTTCTTGCATTTCATGACTTAGCCTCTTCTAGTAGGAATTAATATCTATCCAAGTGATATGCAGATATAATAACCTTAGAACCATAGGATTAGCGCCCCATAAGTAACTGTGTTATAAGAAGGGGGCATACTCTGCCTTTATATTTTTCTTTTTACCTGTCATCATGAAAATTATTAGCCTTTCATGCTGGATCTCGCTAAATTTGAAAAGAAATAAAACAAAGGCTAATAAGTTGTTTTATCTTATAATTACACATGTCAATTTGAACAGGTTGTTGATTCTCTAAGTGTCCAATCAATTTAGAACAGATGAAATGGATAAAGTGCACTTAGGGAATTAACAGATCCATGAAGTAAAAAAAAAAATTCTTGCATTTTATAAAAAATCACAATTTTTTTGAATTTTTTCTCTTTTTTTTCTCCAAACAAAATGTGATTAGGATATTCCAGTAATTGTTTTCAATAGAAATATTAATGAAATGATCAATGTAATTATCATGTCTTCCATATTCTCTCTTTCACTAAAAAGTTCAAAAAAAACAAAAATAAATAAAAAAGTTATGTGGTTTCCCTGTCTCATCTTTATCAACCTATCCAATTTTCTTTCCTCATATACCAAAAATAAGATCACACTAGTGCTACATATTTTTCATAAATGCTCTTAACAAAATGATGCTTAGAGAATGATAACAGGTTTTTTTAAAATAAAATGAATAATAAATAAAAGCACATTCTTAAGCCACAATTTTTACCTCATGGCCCTGTTACAACCCTTAGAATCTTATTGATCATTTGACTATGAAACAAAACTTGATGGAAATACGAATAAAGGTGATTGAAGGAAGGTGAGGAGATTGACAATTAATTTTGAGCTTTTTTACTATTTTTTTAGAAAAACCTTTAACCTAGCCACATTACAAGTTTTAATAGACTTTATTGAGTCTTAAGTTGTTTGAGGTATGCTTTTATTTAAAAACAAACAAACAAATAAAATAATAGGGCAAATGATTTTCAAGCTCCATATTGATCTTGCTGCACCATTAGAACAAAAAATGTTCCTCAGTCTCTATTAATAAATATCCTTATCTAGTCCATAAATAAAAGCCACATGACTTATTTGTCAATTCAATTAAAGTCCTTCTCCCCTTCCATTAAGTTCTCAAAATTACATGATCATTACATTAATTTTTTATATGTATAAAAAAGGAATCAAACATTTATCAGTGAGAGTTATGAGCCTGAAAGCTACATGACCATCTTTCATTCATCAAATGATTAAAGCAAAAGTCGAGGCAAAATCTTGAAGTAGAAATTATTAAGAAAAAACCCTTTGTGAATTGGAAAATTTCAATTAAAGATACAAGTTTTGCTACCATTTTCAACAAAAACTGGGGCAAAATTCTGAATTGAAAATCATTCAAAAATGACCCCATATATGCAAATTGAAAATTTTCAATTGAATGTGCAAAATTTACATCACACATTCTATAGAATCTGGGGAATTTTTTTAATGAAAATATCTTCAAGGAATCGAATGAAATCTTTGGATGAATACTCATATTGCATTTCCTCAAAACCTTATTTCATATAATACAAAATTGATTTTTTTAAAAAAAATCTTTTTCAACTATCACACATCACACTATTTCAAAATAACAAAAAAATAAACAAAAAAATGAAAATGCATCATCAACTACATGTATCTTTTTTATTTTGCCTGATATGTGTAACATCCTGAATTTTAAAATGAGAAAATTAATTACCGGAATAAATATTAGAAATTGGTATATGGAGTATTTAATGTCCCAAACTATTGAGAATAATTAAATTGATAATTTTGGGAACTGTTAGAAAATTATGGAGACCGGTTAAACTGAAATTAAGCCCGGTTGAGATATGGGTGTCGGACCAAGTATCTCGAAATGAGATGATATTGGTCAGGGCTGTAGAGAATAATATTGGGAATCCGAATATGTATTCGGAATAATTTTTAGATGATGTATTGAGCCCAAACGAAGAGCCTGTTTGTGGAAAAAACGATAAAGCCTTAATGAATGAGAGTTAAAATAAAATATAAACTCTTTTCTTCTCCCTCTCATTCTCTCGTGTATTCTTCCCTCTTAAGCAAACACTTCTCTTCCTCTTTCTTCATACCTCACTTATCATCTTCTCCTCCTTTCCCTTCAAAAATCCACAAGTGTGGTGTGTGCCATCTCCTCTTCCATTTTCATTTGGAGGAGCTTGAAGGAAGCTTGGGGCTTTGATTTCCTCTCCTCTTTCCTCCTTATTTTCGCAGCTCTCTCTCTCTTGTGAACCCATTTTCGTTTTTGGGTTTTGAGGTAAACATTCCCATATTTTGCTAAGGTTTTGGGTTAAGAGTATGTGGTATTATGTATTTTGGGAGCTATGCATGTGAATGGATGTTCTTGAGGAGAGTAATTAATGCAAGGGTTTGATGTGGATTCTATGAAAGTAAGGTTTCTTTGTGAAGTAATGAAGTGGATGTATTTATTGTTGGAAGGAGAAGAATATTTATGAAGGTTGTTGGAAATTTTATGAAACCCTAACTTCATGAATTTGGGGGAAATATGAGATGTAGGTAGATGAACATTTATTATTGATGGTAGATGCTGTTTATGATGTGTAGTAACCATTAATGGTGGTAAATGGTTGGTGGAGTTCATTAATATGGAAGCCCATGAATGGGTTTAGCCTTAAATGCATAATAGTGAGATTGGGCACCTAACCCATGGTGGTTATGGTGGATAAATTGAAATAAAAGAGGTTTGAGAGTTAAAATAATATAAACATCAAGTTATTGATATATATATAAGTATTTAAATCTTAATGCGTAAATAGAAAAATTTGATTGTGTGATGTATTGTGATGTAGGAAGTGACCCCATTGACGAAGCGGGACCATCAAACCGCGTTGATCACTACTTCACTTGAGGTAGGAGGGGATAACTTTTCTAAATGCATGATTTCATCAATTGGTGATGTGAAAATATGTATATGTGACTATGTTAATGGTTGTTTGAATGGATGATATGATATGTGTGATTTGAATGCATTTAGAATGATGATTGTTATGTGGCATTGTGTTTGGGATAAAATTAATGATGTGGTAATATTATATTAATGAAGTATGATGATGGTTTGCAACCATATGTGGATTGAGATTGTGATGTGAATATCCCAAATATGTGTGTATGAGTTATGGAATGTGTATGCCACTAACTATTGATGTGAATGAGTTCAAAAGAGAATTGGGATTGGATAAGAATGATGAGAATATTGAAATCCACTAAGTGGTGATGGTGAAGGATTGAATGTGGAGTGGCATCTAGGATGCATAGTGTGAGGATGCACTTGATTTGCATTTGCATTGCATCCATGGCATATCATAGCTGTCTATGTGGAATATTAGGGGGTTCCACTAGGCGGGCCCAGTGGGAGGGCGGCTCAGTGCACGAGCGTATTGTGATTTTCCCCTGTGACTCGGTGTATGAGTCACGAAGCTGTCCATAGTTTGGTGACGAGGCACCCTATGTGGCAGGCCCAGTGGGCGGGCGGCTCTATGGTGAGCGAGTTTACCTCGGTGTCCGACGGGACACGGCTCTCTCGATGTGTGTTCGGGAGGGGCCCGTAGCACTTGTGGTAGTTGAGGCCACGATGTTGATCCGCAAGTCACAGGGTGACTAGTGCTACAGAAGGGCGATAGCGGTTTGGTACCAGTAAAATAATGAGTATGTAAGCATGCTTAAAATTGAGATATATGTGTACACAATTTTTTCTACTGCAGTAGGGGCATAGTAGCACACCTATGCTTGTCCCACAATTGAATTAATATGGTATTTTTCCCACAGTCGGATCCGCATTGTTTGATGAGAAATTCTTGTGCATATGCATTAGCTTTAAGAGCATTTGCATATAGCTGGAGATATGCCTAGTTGAAAGCCCATGGTGGCAACAGATGATTGAAAATTGAAAAGGGAAAGAGTTGAATACTAACCCTACGTGTCATTGGCAATCCAAATGATTGATATTGTGAATGTATACTTGAAACTATAAAATGTATTGTGTATAATGTATGATGTGGTGTAATGATGGCTAATTGTGCAAGTATACATGTATTTCATCATAAT
Organism: Clitoria ternatea; assembly: GCA_037962975.1. Lineage (NCBI taxonomy): Eukaryota > Viridiplantae > Streptophyta > Magnoliopsida > Fabales > Fabaceae > Clitoria > Clitoria ternatea. Next base: position 190,474,103 of record CM075669.1, read on the forward strand.
GTATGACTTTAATTCATTTGGATTATGTTACTCACCTCCCTGTTGCCATTTTTAAGGTTGATGTAGGTGTGACTTAAATCCTACAGCTTTTGGAGGCTTGAGTTTGGAAGGAGGTAAATATGGATAGGAATATGTAAGCCTTGGCCGGCATGAAAACTGTTTTGTGGAGTATATGGTGCATATATGCTCAAATTTTGTAATGTAGATAATTTTGGAGGTCATGGGAGAAAATTGGACATGTTTGTGTAAGGCCAATTTTCCTACATGACCCAAGTGATGTAAAGAATAGACTATGATATTCAACTTTGATGAATGAATGTTGAGAATCTTGAATTATAGCCTTTAGGAGGTGTATTGGAGACGTTGTATATTTGTTTTAATGCATGAGCAAGGAACCAATAGGGTCAAAATGAATTTTATGAGTTTTGGATAGTGAGCGGTGGTTCCAATAGCTTAAATACATGAATTGTGACTTATAGGAACTAGATCGGGTCAATTCCATTGAGAATAGACCCCTATGTTACTCAAAAAGGCTCAAGAATGGACAAAACGCATTTATTTACATAATTTTCTCATTTTTGAGAATTTTTGGGTGAGGCCGGTGGCCACACGTCACAATTGGTGTATTTTAGTTGGTGTCAAAATTTGGTAGCGTTTGGAGTTGATATGAAAAAGTTAGGGGGTTAGAAGTCCAAAAATAAGGCTTTTTCTGCATAAAACAGCAACTGTGCTATCTCGAATCGATTCGAGGATCTCTGAATCGATTCGAGCGCTGCTGTTTTCACTGTTTTTGGTTCCAGGAAGGCCTGAATCGATTCATATGATCTTGAATCGATTCCAGGACCTCTGTTTGTATAAATTTGAGTTCCAGAAGCATCTGAATCGATTCATTCGAGCTTGAATCGATTCAAGGGGTCCTGTTTTCACTGTTTTGCACTCCAGAATCATTTGAATCGATTCATGGGGTGTTTGAATCGATTCATGGCCCTGTTTTCACACCTTTTCCTCTGTTTTGGGGTATCATTGGTATTGTTTGACTATAATATGATTGCACAACACCCCACACGCATAATTAATGCATTTTATCAAATCGATAGACCATCCTTTGACCTTCTACCACTTCCCTTCATTTCCTTAATGTAATTGCATACTTCCGCTACTCCTTGTTGATGATCATGAGATAAATCATCCAAGGTTCACTCTTTGACTTAATTGTCCACCTTCTCATATCTTCATATATGAGATAGGTTATTAAAATAGGTCCAGGGGTTTGGTGAAAAATACTTCACCACTTTAATTATTTGATTTATTAATATTTTCAAAGACGTGAAAAATTTTCCCCTATTTTAATTGGGGGTTCGGGGTGTCTCAATATGCATCTCCCTCTCCTTAAAAAACAAAAAGAAATTGAAAAAGGAAAAGCAAAATTGATTCCTCGGTACCTCTATGGTACTGTTGTAAGAAATACTACTACTTCCAATCATGAAATAGATCTAGTGCACCTATTTTATTCAAATAAGGAACTTAACAATTAGGAAATCGTTGAGTTACCTATGTATTTTCCTTTCTAAAGTTTGTAAACAATGGTCTCGATGATAACCTCTGACAATGAGAGAGGAAGAACATTCGAAACAGATTCAACTTCTAAAAGACATACAAATGTTTTTGCATGGTCTTACCATGATATGCAGGATTTGATGTGAATATTGTTGAATGTTAGCTCCCTTTGAAGACTATTCATCCCCTAGTGAAACAAACTGAGAAGAATAAAGGAGGAGGTTAAGAGCGTGTCATTCTCAATAAAGGGTGTAGATACTTTTGGGCCTATTAAACCAAAAGCTTTGAACAGTCATCGCTTCATCCTTGTCGCGATTGATTACTTCATAAAATATGTGGAAGCATCATCCTACGCTAGCGTCACAAGAAATATGGTGTTTAGGTTCACCAAGAAGAAAATAACTTGCTACTATGGTTTTCCCTACAAATTCATCATAGATAATGTGACAAGTTTGAACAGTAAGATGATGAAGGAGTTATCTGACACCTTCAAAATACAACATCATATAATTCTTCTCCATATCTACCAAAGATGAATGAGGTAATTGAGGTAATAAATAAGAATATTAAGAAGATTGTTTAAGAGATGGTAGTGGCTTTCAAAGATTGGCATGCAATGTTTCCATTTACTTTGCATGGATATCGCACTTCCATTATACCTTAATAGGGGGAGCCTATTTCTTATTAGTATATGGTATGGAAATCCTACCTTTCGAAGTTGAGATCCCTTCCCCATAAGTCCTAACAAAGAAATTTGGATGAAGCTTAATATGTATAGGCTTAGTTCAACCAGATCAACCTAATTAAAGACAAGAGATTAATGGCTTTCTATCATGGCCAATTATATTAGAAAAAGGATGAAAAGAGCCTATGAGAAGAAAGTTCACCTTAGGGAATTTTATGAAGGAGATTTGATGCTCAAAAAGATTCTATCCATTCAGAAGGATTACCGTAGAAAATAGACACCAAAATATGAAGGGCCATATGTTGTCAAAAGGGCCTTCTCAAAAGGAGCTTTAATTCCTACAAATATGGATAGTAAAGAGCTTTTCCACCTTGTAAACTCAGATACCATCAAGAGATATCATGCTTAAAAGAAAAAAAAAGCCTAGTATATTGAAAACCTGAAAGGGCAATATAGGAAAAAAATAAGGGCTAAAAAAAGAAAGAAAAAAGAGAAAAAGAAATAAGTGGAAATAGCCCATTAGACTGAAAACTCAAAAAGGCAGTCTAAGCAAAAATTACAGACCAAAAAAGAAAAAACAGAAAAAAAGGAAAAAAACCTACTAGGTTGAAAACCAAAAAAATAATTTAGGCAAAAGTTAGGGACTAAAAAAGCATGCTAGATTGAAAACACGAAAGGAAGTCTAGGTGAAAGTAGGACCAAACGGGGAAATGTCTAGCCATTGAAATATCAGGCAACCATTGAATGGATCTGATATCTAACACAGGGATAATTTTGTTAAGAGCTAAGATAAAGCAAATGTTTAGATGACTGGCTCAGTTACATCTAAATAAGAGGAAATTTAGTTGCTACAAGGTTGGTTTTAAGGGATATTTAAAGTCGTAACTCATGCAACATGAGTGGTTAACTTCAAGGACATGATTATCTAGAACTCTTCCAAATTATTTCCTTAGAGAAATTCTTGCATCTAGTTTCATTCTCTTTTTTTCATTTGTACTTTAAGAGTCCAAGGTTTCAATAAAATTGTTAGATTCAAGGAAATTCTTCTCACCCTTATCGTTAAGCCATAGGTTTTATATCTTAAACATGTATTGAGTAATAACTGAAATATGAAAATTGTTAAATGCATAATAATTACAAAGATGACAACTTATAGGTGATAAATGACCATAAATACATACTCCTCAATATCTAAAGGTGACCAACTACTTCTTTGCCAAATAAGACAAAAGACTAACACTTTTATACTTGTTCCTAACTTAGGATTGTTTGCAAGACAAAGTAAGCAACCTAAATTGCCAAGCCTAAAGGCGTTTGAGCTGTGGGGATGGTGGGGAATCAGATCATTTTTCCTATTAAATTATTTTTCTAAATACATAGCTGATGATTTTAGTTTTTACTTTAATGATGTGTTAATTTTCTCAAATTTTTTATGTGAAATTTCTACACTAATGTTAAATTTTCACGTGATGCAAATTTCTACACAATGTTAAACTTTTACATAACGTTAAATTTCCATTGATGTTAAATTTCTGGACGATGTTAAATTTCCACACAATGTTAAATATATGTTGATTTTAAACTTCTACACGATGTTAAATTTTTTATGATGTTAAATTTTGGCACTAATAAAATTTCCACACACATGTTAAATTTCCGCACTAATGTTAAATTTTCACATTGATGTTAAATTTTTGCATTGATGTTAAATTTTCACATTGATGTTAAATTTCTGCACAATGTTAAATTTCTGCACTGATGCTAAAATTTTTGCACTAATGTTAAATTTCCGCACTGATGTTAAATTTTCTGATGATGTTAAATTTCTGCGGGATGTTAAATTTCGACACTGATGTTAAATTTTTGTATTGATGTTAAATTTCAAATGTTAAATTTTCACACGATGTTAAATTTCCACACAGTGTTAGTCGATGTTAAAATTTTACACGATGTTAAACTTCTACATTCAATGCTAAAATTTTCAACCTAATGTTAAATTTCTATACCCATTGAGGCATTTCTTTATATTTGTCTTTTTTGTCTTTAGCATTCCAATAAAAAATATGTTTATTTCTTTACTCGTTTCTTACTAATGTAAAAACAATCACTTTTCACACTATCTCATAAAAAATGAGTAAAGAGGAAACCATCAATGTTAATTTTTGTACGACCATCATTTTTTTTATTTTTCTCTTTATTTTTCTTATTTTAATTATTTATTATTATTTTATTTGGCTTTATTTTATTCTATTATCATTATTATTTTATTTTATTTTATTCTTTTCTTTTTTTCGTATCATTTCATTTTTACCTCCTCATTCTTCTTCTGATTATTATTATTATTTTATTATTTTTCTTATTTTATTTTTGTAGTTTTGTTTTTTTCCTTAGTGACAGTTTGGCCTTTAGGCTCTCTTTGTAACATCCTGATTTGAAAATATTGGGATAAATTAAAGAATCTAGCACTAAATTAATTATCTTACATAAAATAAATTCATTAAATTAAATTTAACTTAATTCATTTTCTTAACTTTTTCTTTTATTTATTTTCTTTCTTTTTTCAGTTTCTTCATTATCTCCTTCTTTCTTACATGTTACCTTCCTCTCCATAACCATCATTCTCGGCCCTTCTCCACCACCATAACCATGTTACTTTTTCACCAAATTCTTTATCAATTTTGCTTAATTTCTCAAGGGTAAGTTCATGGCTTGTATTAATTTGTATTTCCTTTTCCTTCCTCACACGGGTTTCATCTTTGAGCATGCATTAAAATTCAAGTTCCCTCTTTCTCTCTTCTCTCTAGGCCATGAGCCGCCATGGATGAAGATGAGTGAATCTTGAACCGCCAATAACCTCTCAAAGCTCTTAGGTATGGACTAAACCTATTTCCCTCTTCAATGCTCCATTAGGCCAAGGAAAAACAAGCACCCATTATTTCTAATTGATGATCTATGCTTCAATTGATGTTGGGAAGCAACTAGAAAATGAGTTCAGAGGAAATCGAAAAGGATTCAAAGTCTTGATTACGTTTCAGAGTGTCGTCGGCAAGCGGTGACGTATTTCGGTAAGTCAAAACTTGTTGAAACTATATTGAATTAGTGATTTTAGCTCTGAAACATATACTTAATAGCTTAAGGGTTATTAAAATAATTGTTATTAATTTTTAGGAATTCTTGAGTTAAAGAATTAGTGTTAGGAAGTGAAATTAATGAATCATAAAGCAACTTTGGAAAGATGGATTGTCGAAAGGTACGTGTTTACATATGAGGGAGTTTACTTTTCAAGTAGCAAATAGGAATTTTAATTCTGAGGTTGGGTTTTCTAAATAATGATGTGTGATTAATAAATAACTACCAAAATTATTTATTTAGTAAGATATTATTATGCTTATTAATTGTGTTAAGGAACGATGTTGTAAGTTTAAGCCTTATGCTTATTGAATGATGTTGATGATGATATTTTATGAATTTTGTTAGGAAACACCATCGTTAGTGATGATCGGTATGTGTTGGTATTGGTATCCTCTAGATGACATTGATGATATTTTTAGTAAATGATGTTTTGGATTCACTACCAAAAAAAAACCTATTAGGGACCACCCAAACCCGTCACTAAATCATGATATTTCTGTCGCTAAAACTATTAACGACGGAATTTATGACGGACAGGACGTTGTCGCTACCTCTATCGTCACTAACACCACAACGGTGTCGACAGACACCGTCATAGAGGTTTCGACAGGGTTACGCTATCACTAATTGGGTACCTATGGTGGTGACATACCCCATCGCTATTACTGGCTACGTAGCGACCACGTCATGTTGTCGCTATTGTTGACTATGTAGCGACCACCACAATACAGTCGCTATTTCTGGCTATATAATGACCACGTAAACATCGTCGCTATTTCTGGCTATGTAGCGACCACTTAAACACCTTCGCTATTTCTGGCTAAGTAGCGACCACCTAAACACCGTCGCTATTTCTAGCTAACTAGCGACCACCTAAACATCATCGCCATTTCTGGCTACGTAGAGACCACCTCCATGTCTTTTGTTCCGTCGCTAATATCTATTTTTGTTTTTAAAATTTAATTTTTTTATGATTTTTTAGTTGAATTTAATTTTTTTATTATTTTTAATTGAATCGATTAATATTGTGATTAATAATTACAATAACATTATGATTCTTAGTTGAATTTTAAACCCTAAATATCAAATATTGAATGACATAAAACAATAAAAGGAGAATGACATAAAACAAATACTAAAATATGGAATACGATATAAAGTATAAACCAATGTATACAATATACAAAAAAATGAAGAATATAAAAGTAAATCATGGTGGAGGGGGATTTTGTGGTAGTGGTGGTGACGGCTAGGAAGCAGTGGGAGATAGCCTCACCATCAACTGCATAAGTATCTCTTGCTATGTAGTAAGCTGTCGACGAGTCTCAGCTTGTTCCTCCTTGGCCTGTCGTCTGTCTGCCTCGGCCTGCTCCTCTAAAAGTTGCCTCTGGCGTCGCTCCTCTTGTAGCTCATTGTTTAGGTTTTGAATAACCTGAACAACATCCACTGGAAGGCCAGAGGAGGAAGAGGAAGAGGTCTTCCCTTTTTTTGTTGCCCAATCCAAATATCCTCCCTTTCTTGTTCACACTGCCAACAACCTCTATATAGATGGTGTTGTTGTCAAAACAAGAAAGGGTGGGAGGTACCTCTCCCCCAGGTGTGGATGCCACCAACTCCCCCTTTTTCTTGACCCTTATGGCAAGATACGCCTCCTGTAATTGTAAAATAATGATAAAATTTAGTAATATAATTTGTAAGTTTAAGCATGTGTAAGTTAAATTAAATTACATCCATGTTAGTCAAGTTTTTGTTAACCCAAGCACCATCTTTGTTTTCCTTGGTCATTTACATGACCTCATACAATGATGGCTCCCGGTTCTCCTTTTGCTCTTGTTGTTCACAATATATTCAGATTGTTAATATAAAATATATTAATTCATTCATAAAAATTGGTAGAAAAATGTATACTTACAAATCTCTTTTTATGCTCAAAGACTAAAATGCTGCCCCTAGTGTTGATAAAGGTTGTAGCATCAGCCGCTCTATTTGCCTTGTTCCGAGCACTTACCTATTGGAACAAGACATCCCCCCACTTCTGGACCATCTCGTCCTAGTGGTCCTCAAGGATCCAACGAGGGCACTCACCCTTGTCCTTCACCTTCCAAAGGGTACTTTTAATGATTTTGGAGGTCTTTGTGGCAAAGACCTTCGTAATCTCATCAATCATAGCCTTTGTCCACTGATAATCACGTTGTTACATGAAATGAGATTTCAAAATTAAAAACATTCATATGAATTAGCCATAAACTCATACAAAAGGGATGTGTTAAACTTACCGAGAAGGTCTCAAACCATCTATCCTAGATAGCCTTACCAGCATCTGTCTAAGAGATGTATGGACATCCCACTGGGCCTTTAGTACCTTAGTAATCGCTTTAGTAGTGTGACTACTATCAACAAAGCTGTAATAAACAACAGTTAGAAACAAATAGAACAACATACAACATAGAGAGACTACTAAAATTTAGACATAGTCTCCCTTGTAAATGTAATATTTCCAAATTTGGACGGTTGCCCTGTTACAAACAGAAGAGTTCCCAATATAGTTCAATGTATACAAGTACTAAATAACTAACATACAACAAACTAACTTAGGTACTATATGAATTATAAGTATAAATCAACTATATGAATTATAAGTACAAATCAACTAACAAGCTACCAACTAAAACTTAAAACAAATTATGTAATACATACTCGTCACCACCTGGCAGTGGGACCAGAGTGGGTAGGGAGGATCTTGGAGGTGGGGTTGTCTCGAGGCTAGGGTCATTTAAACCCTACAGTGAAGGAATCTGTTATGGTGTGGTTTATGATGGTGAAAGAGTCTGTTATGCTTTAGGATGGTCTACTATGGGGTGGTCTATTGTACTGTGATCTGTGGTGTTGAAAGAGTGGTGGTCTGTTGTGGGATGGTCTTCTGCTATGGTCTAGTGGCCTACTGTAGGGTAGTGGTCTGTTGTGGTGTGCCCACATGGGATCCAAGAGTCCTTGAACCACTACCCCAGCTAAACGGTAGTCAACATCCTATCATCTATGGATAAAACCATGAAAACAAATGTTAGTCTCAAACTATAAAGATATGTATATATGTATATATGTTTAATAACTGCATACTTTATGTCTATTTCAGTTTGAAATTCCCCCTCATTTTTAGTGTCAATATAGCTATCTGTTTCAACAGGTTCCTTAGTCTCCAAATCGGCCCTAGACCATTTTGATTGGGAGATAACATCTTTGTCAATGTGTTCACCCCCTGTAGTGGCGAGTGTCTCATCAGTTATCACTGGATCAATGTTGAACATCAAATGACTGTCATTAAGCTCGTTTGGAGTGAGCTAATAAGCATCCGCAACCTCATCGGAGACATTATCAATGATCTGACTTCGGGCCTTAGCCTTGATTATTATGTACCAGTCCTGGTGCCCTCTGGGAAAAAATAAATGGATCAAACCCTTTATATCTACCAATTTTATTGACCTCAACTAAACTGTAGTTGTTGTCAACCTTTATTCCTACACCGATTATGTTGTCGTACCAATCACACTTGAATAGAACGATATCTCTTCTTAGTAATCTAGAGAAAGAAACTTCAACAACCTCTGCCAAGACTCCATAGAAGTCTTCCTCTAACTGTCTGTTTGTACCTTTAACACAAACCCCATAGTTATGGGTGTGGATCGCTTCACTCTATTGGAAAATGTTAATCTTGCAGTCGTATACGTAGTAAATGGGCCATTTTTAACAGTTTTCACCAGCCCCTAAGAGAGGGCTTGGAGTAAGAGATCTTCAATATGGTTATTAGGGTCTTGAATCTATTTACATCATAACATATAGGTCACCGTTAGATACCTAAAATTTGAAGTTCAACTAAAAAGTAGAAGGTATACGGGTCTTACGTGTTATGCAAACCAACCGATGAATTTGGATGACACCTCACTATGAATTTGGTCATCATTTATATCATTTTGTGAGTTTCAAAATTCACGCATTTGCACATTGAGCACAGACAATGAATCTTCTGAGTCACTTGAAAACTAGGCGTGTTCTCCATAGCGAACGTAATAAACTCTAACAACCCCATCATGAACTCCTCCGTCACTCGCCAACTGTGATCAAGCCGGTTGTACATCCATCGCCGATTTGCCGGAACCTCTATTCACAATATCTAACAAGAAGAGTTCTAGTTATTGATACGTCCATTCCGTAAATGTATGATTATCAAAGTAATATAAAAGATTATCCTATACACAGGGAATATGCCCAAGTACTGGTTTACTATGACTTAATTATCAAGACAAATGATATGAATTAAAAGAAGGTTCATTACAAACGGAATTTAAAATGTGAAAGTAGAAATCTCAAAGTACTCGAAACTAGAAATCAATTACTTCAAAGAGTCAATCAAAGGATGAATCTTGGGATTTAAAAGGTTCATATGCTTAATAATTGAATTTATACAATTTCATTTCCCCATTTGTGAAGTTCAGTTTCTAAGGTAGATTTTCCTAATGATATTACCAACCTTCTCTCGAAGCTTACTAAAGTACCTAATTGCCAAAGAACATTGTTCGATTTGTAAATTAGATCCTTTATCGATTTATGAAAATCCCTTAAGCCTTAATTCTTTTGTCTATCCTATAGCGAAAAGAACTTAGGCTCAATTTGTGCCTTTAAATCATATACCTACTCCCATAGCATATATAATTTAGAATCAACTACGTTTCTCTTGAAGTCTTGTAGAGGTATTAAACAATCAATCAAATTGAATAGAGAACATGAACTCAATAAAAGGAGAAGATTCTAGAGCACTTGAGTCAAATATCAATACATACTACCCCCTTAATCGCAAGAAAGGGGGTTCCCCAAATTACAAATCTAGGATTCAGAAAAGAGAAAAATAAGCTCTCACTCTATTGATCTCAATCTTCCCCCAAAGTAATGAATTGGTTGTTTCTTTGTTGTTGATCCTTGAATCTTCTTGGAAAGGCTTTGAAAATATTTAGCTTTGGTCCCTCTCTCTTGTCTCTGTGTTGCCCCCTTTTTATGTAGAAAAAATGGCCCCCAAAAATTAGGGTTCTGAACTTAGTGCCCAAAACCCACATGTTGTGGGAATTTCCCACGACCGTGGATTATGACAGGGTCCCTTAGTATGTAATTCTCTCTATTCTGACAGCAAGAACCACGGCCTATGGGAATTTTCCCATGGCCGTGGGTTTTTTTTTAGTATGTGTTGTGGTTAACAATAAGGCTTAAAGTGCCTTTTTTATTCTATGACATGCATTCATAAACCATTTTTAATCGGTAAAAAGCCAAGTTCTAGAATATCTAATCTGTATAAGTCACTCAAATAATGAATTAAGGGTTAAACTTTAATCAAGAGTCTTTCTTTTAGCTTAGTATCCTGGAAGTCATCATAATTATATATATATATATATATATATATTTATGTTTGGTTCTTATCATGCTTGGGATCAATTATTCAAGATCAACTTATCCTATAAAGCTAGCAATCACAAACAGACTAGCAATGTCATCCTAGGAAAAATGAAACAAGAATGAAACAAACCAAACAAAAGTAAAACAACTAAATAGACCAAGTTAAGTTTATTTTACCCCATACCCCAAACTAATCTTGGACATTGTCCTTAATGTAGAACAGAGATATACAGGGAAACGGAACTTAACTGAAACATGAATCCTGATCATGGGGATGGAGGGGAGAAATGCCCTTGCTCAGTGTGCCAGTTGTACATGGTGTCCACCCTCTGAGCTATATGATCAATCCGGGCTCTTTGCGGGATTTATTCTGTAGAAAGCAACTCTATACGACTACTCATTCCTTACATTAAGGAATTAATGCGCTCCATGGAAAAGCTAGAGTCGGCAGTGGAGTGTGAGGGTCCAGCTTCTGAAGTGGTGATTGGTGGTGGCATCCCTATAGCCAAAGGGTCCTGAGCAACATCATCTGTCTTTATAAATAAAAATAAAGCCCTTCCCTCCAGACTAGTAAAAGTAGGATTAGGCAGGAGGTGAGGTACAGAGAAGCCAGGAATAACTAAACAATATTTATCACATTTTTGAATAATCATGCCCATGTATATTAACTTCTCCATATTAACACTTTTGGGTTGACAAAGGAGGGTATCATTATTAAGATCAATGCCCACATATCTGGCTATGGGGTTTATGTTCCCCGCAATGATGATTTTGCCAGAAACAGTTTTCCAAGTCTAGTGAGTTGACTGAAAAACCATTCAACAGAGTTCTTGGGTTCATTATTAATCATAGCATACAAAAAATAAAGTTTAGCAGACCTAACAGTACCAGGGCTTTCATAACGCCCAAAGATCGACCTAGCCATAAATCTTTGAATGTATTTTAAAATAAGATGATGCATGACAGAGGTTTTACATGAAGAGGGGTCATAATCACCCTATGATCTTGCAATGGTTCCCCAAAAGTAATTTGGATTAAACAGCCGGGAAATACGAATTGCACCTCTTTTTGGGAAACCATATACAGAGGCTACCTCTTCAAGTATATTTTGTATTCAATATTATTCAATCTAAAGCTAACCTCCCATCCAGAGTCATTATCAAACATGTGGATATCTACAGAGCTGAGGAATTCTAAAGTAGTTATTTCATATGTGGGTTCATGTAGTTGAAATCATTCCAACCTATACGTTCATATAATTTAAGAGTTTCCTCAAACATTCCTAGCTCTTGTAGAGTATCTCTATAGAAAAAGCGTGAGGGAATGATTTCCCGTGCAGCTAGAGAGGCAAGTCTCATTCTTTATTCATCAAAGGCACATTCAATGTTGTCTATTTTTGAATAAGATGAGGACTTACCAGTGGTCTTTCTCTTCTTTCCAACTGACTTGACTCTTCCGATAGACATAATTGCTTCCAAAGGGACAAAGAGTTTTAACCATGTCAGTCAATTATGGCATCATATAAGATTTGGGGAACTGTTTAACATAATGCGTAAGAGTATCAAAAACCTTACTCAAGTTAACTGAAAGATGCCTTTTAATGGTAATTTGTGCATGAAAACATGAATAATACACATATGTGTCAAGTTCAAAGTCAATAGCATGCAACAATTTACTAAAAATTGAACCAAAATTGCTTTAGGCATTTTCACAAACACTTGGTGTGCACACATATATCATACCATAGATTACCCCAAACTTGAATTCTTAACAACCCCCATGATTTCAAATCAACTCTTTCATGTTCCACTTAATGCCAATCAATCACATGCCTAACAAAATGTAATGTATGATGAAGAATAAAGAATGGAATTTATGCATTAAAGGGCATGAACAAAGCATAAGAGTACACCACTTCTAGTCAATTCAATTAATGTAAATCATACCCATTCACCTTATAGACATGTATAACACTCAAGATTCATAAATAAAGCATTTCTATAAACCAATTTGAAAGAAAACCCAAAGATTAGCAAGTACCCCAAAAATTCCATATCAGAAAAATTTGAAGGTGAAGAGAAAACCTTAAAGTTCTTACCTGGTCTGATAGATAAAAGAGCAATGTAATTTCAATGGAATGCAAGAGTGATGGATTGAAAAGAACAAGCAAAGAGTTTAGGTTAAGGGAAGTAATGGTTTTCAAAAGATATAAGTATGAGAAGAGAGAGAGTTCATGCATTTTTGAAAATAAGGAAAAGGAAGTAATGCATTTAAAACACGTTTTTGGGCCCCAAATGCGATCCTCGGCCATGGGAATTTCCCATGGGCCATGGAACTTACTATTTCTGCCCATAAAAATTTCCACACAAAACCCACAACCATGGGAATTATTCCCAGGCCGTGGAACTCACTATTTTGGTCAAAAAATACACTCTGTTTCTCACGTAAAACCCACGGTCGTGGGAATTTTTCCTAAACCGTGGAACTCACTATTTTCACATATTCTTGTTCCACGCTTATAATTATATTCTCATATTTCAAAATTGATTCCAAAAACTCCTTCAACACTCATTCAATTCAACGAAAACTATTCTAAAAAATTTATTTATTTTTTAAATTCTTATTAAAGGAAAATGCATGCAATAAAAGAGAAACATAATGGGGTTACCTCCCCACTAGTGCTAAGTTTAACATCTTCAGCCAGACGTTACTGTTCAAGTCATTCAAGAGTCAAGAAAATCTTTCAAAATCACAACACTAACTTGTTGGATAGGCTCTCCTATTAAATAGTATTTAAGCCTCTGTCCATTAACTTAAATGCACTAAATTTCTCACTCCATATTTCAATGGTACCAAAAGGAAAAACTTTTAATACTTGAAAAGGTCCTGACCATCTAGACCTAAACTTACCTGGAAAGAGTTTAAGGAGAGAGTTAAATAAACCTTGTCTCCTAAAGCAAAATGTCTTTTCAAGATGCATTGATCATGCCATTTCTTTATTCATTCCTTATAGATCTTCACACTCTCATATGTATCCAGTCTGAGCTCTTCCAATTCATTCAAGTCTAGCATCATTTTCTCACCTGCCTTTGCAAGATCAAGATTAAGCAATTTAATGGCCTAAAATGATTTATACTCTAGTTCCATAGGTAAATGACATGATTTTCCATAAACTAGTTTAAAAGAAGTAGTACCAATAGGGGTTTTATAAGCAGTGCGATACGCCCATAAAGGATCATCCAATTTAATGGATCAATCCTTTCTCGAGGTATTGACTACTTTTTGAAGAATAACTTTAATTTCCCTATTTGATACTTCCACTTGTCCACTAGTTTGTGGATAATAAGGTGTAACAACCTTATGCCTAACTCTGTATTTCTTAAGAAGGGATTTAAAAGTATTCTTAATGAAATGTGACTCTACATCACTAATAACACATCTAGGGACTCTAAACCTTAGGAGGATGATCTGTTTAAAAAGTTTTATCACGGTCTTAGCATCTGAATGAGGTAAAGCAATAGCTTCCACCCATTTAGACACATAACCAACCGTTACCAAAATAAATTTATTTCCAAGGGACAATGGAAATGGTCCCATGAAATCTATACCCCAAACATCAAAGAGTTCAACTTTAAAAATATTATTCAACAAAATTTAATGATGTTTAGAAATGTTACCTGAACGTTGACATGAATCACAAGTAAGAACAAACTTACAAACATTTTAAAGATATGGGCCAATCGAAGCCCGCTTGTAATACCTTTGAAGCGGTCCTGGAGGTGCTCATCTGACCTCCACAAGATAGAGAATGACAATGGTCAATGATAGAATAGACTTCATCCTCCCATACACATCTCCTTATCATCCCATCTCCATACCTTTCGGAAAGGAGAGGGTCATCCTAGAAGCAATGTTTGGCGTATACAAGAAATTTCTTCCTCTGCTGAAAACTAAGATCAAGTGGTAAGATGCCACAAACAAGATAATTCACAAAATAAGCAAACTAAGGGACTTGTTGGATACTGAGACTTAAGAGTTACTTGTCTAGAAAAGAGTCATTAATGGGAGCAGCATTACCTATTTAATCTTTTTCATAGGGCAACCGAGATAAATGATCAACCACTAGATTTTCAGTATCTTTCTTATCCTTGATTTCCAAATCAAATTCTTGTAAAATTAATATCCACCTAATTAGCCTAGGTTTTGCTTCTTTCTTTTACAATAGGTATTTTATAACAGAATGGTCAGTATAAATAGTTACCTGAGATCCTACCAAATATGACCTAAATTTATCGAAGGCAAAAACAATAGCTAAGAGTTCTTTCTCAATAGTGGCATAGTTCAGTTGTGCATCATCCAAAATTCTACTGGCATAGTAGATGAAATGAAGCATTTTATCTCTCCTTTACCCAAGTATAGCCCCTACAGCATAATCACTTGCATCACACATTAATTCAAAAGGGAGTTCCCAATCAAGGGGTTGCACAATAGGAGTAGAAATTAAAGCTTTCTTTATCTTGTTAAATGCATCAGGACAATGTGAGTCAAAATAAAAAGGAACATCCTTACCAAGAAGATTTATGAGAGGCTTAGTGATTTTATTGAAGTCTTTAATGAATCTCCAGTAGAACCCGATATGTGTAAGAAAACTTCTTATGCCTTTCACATTATTGGGGGGAGGCAACTTCTCAATCACCGCAATCTTAGCCTTATCAACCTCAATCCCTCTCTCGGATATCAAGTGGCTCAAGACTATTCCTTCCTTGACCATAAAATGGCACTTTTCCCAGTTTAGGATTAAATTCATTTCTTTACACCACTACAAAGCTCTAAAAAGATTCGTCAAGCAATCATTAAAATTAAATCCATAAACTGAAAAATCATCCATGAATACCTCAATTATATTTTCAATCATATTAGAAAAAATGGCTTGCATACACCTTCGAAAAGTCACAGGTGCATTGCAAAGACCAAATGGCATACGCCTATATGCAAAGGTTCCATATGGACAAGTAAAAGTAGTCTTTTCTTGGTCAAAGGGATAAAGGAATTTGATGGAAACCTAAGTAACTATCCAAATAACAAAAGTGAAAGTGCTTTGTAAGCCTCTCAAGCATCTAATCTATAAAAGGGAGTAGGAAATGATCTTTTTTCCTAGCGCTATTTAAATTCCTATAGTCTATATATACACGCCAACCATAAACTAATCTAGTAGAAATCAACTCATTCCTATCATTTTCCACCACTGTCATTCCTTTATTTTTAGGCACAACATGAATTGGACTTACCCATTTGCTACTTGCAATGGGGTAAATCACTCCAGCATCAAGTAATTTCAAAAAAAAAATAACTACATGTTGCATTTTTGGATCTAATGTTCTTTGTGGTTCTCTAATGGGCTTACTTTCATCATCAACTATTATCCTATGCATGCAAAGAGAAGGGCTAATTCCCGTAATATCATCCATGGTATAACCTATAACGTTCCTATACAACCTAAGTTGTTCTAGAAGTTGTTCAGCTTCCAAAAGAGTTCAGTTTTGCATTCACAATCACAGGATAAGTAGAGTTAGGGCCAAGAAATTCATACCTTAATAAGGATGTGAGGGGTTTTAATTCAACATTGGAACTCCCCTCTTCCTTATGCGTTACCTTAGTATCAGACTTAGACATTGCATCATCTTCTTCATTTTTACAAATTCCTACAGACTTAGTCAGGAAAACAGATTCAAGTGGATCACTAGGAAGGGATGCTTCCTTTACCACTTTATCAATATTCTCAATACTATAGCATATATCATCATGCAAAGATTTTCGTAAGGCATCTTTTAAATTAAAATCAACCTTTTGGTCTCCAACATTGAGAAACAACTTACCATTCTTCACATCAATGACCGCACATGTAGTTGCAAAAAACGGCCTGCCTAATATAATGGGGATCATAGAATCCTCATCTATCTCTAGCACAACAAAATCAGCAGGTATAAAAAAATTTCCTACCTTAATAGGAACATCCTCTAAAATACCTACAGAATACTTAAGAGACATATGAGCTAACTGAAGGGACATTCTTGTAGGTTTCAATTCACCCAATCCCAACTTTTCAGAAATAGATAGAGACATCAAACTAACACTAGCTTCTAAATCACATAAAGCTCTATCTATTGACATATCACCTATCATGCATGGGATAAAAAAACTACCTGGATCATGAAGTTTGGGTGGCAACTTCTTTCGGATCAAAGCACTGCACTCTTCTCAAAGTACCATCCTCTTCTAACCTTCTCTTGTTGGACAAGATCTCCTTTAGGAACTTTACGTATGTAGGCATTTGCTGCAAAGCATCTGTAAAAGGAATATTAATATAAAGTTTTTTCAAAACTTCTAAAAACTTACTAACTGGTTATCCAACTTAGCCTTGGCTAAGCGTTGAGGATATATGGTATGGGAGGTTGATATGGGTTAACCTCCTCTTTTTTCTCTTGCTTCTTTTCCTCTAAAATAGGTAAAGGTGATGGGGTCGCATCCAATTGAGGATCCTTCTCCGTAGGTATACTTGGACCCTCATATTATGTACCATTTCTAAGCATTACCGTCATAGTGTGATTGGATGGACCTGATTTTGGTTTTCCAGGAAATGTTCCTGGAATTCTTGAAGAACTTGAGGCTTCTTGTGTTATCTGGGTTTCCAACATCTTATTATGAGTAGCCAATGAGTCTACCTTCAATGTTAAGTTCTTAATAGCCTCAGAAAATTCATTATTCTACTTCAGTTGAGTAGCCACAAATGTTTCCAACAAGGATTCTAGTTTAAATTTTTATAGAGTAAAGGGTCCTTGTGATGGTCTGAAATTATTTTGACTACTTTGGAATAGAGGGGGACGGTTTTGGAATCCTAGTGGCCCCATTTGTTGTCTAAAATTATTTCCATAATTACTATCATAATTTCCAATTGCATCCACTTGATGCACCTCTGGCTCCGTAACTGGAGGTACTCCAAGATGACACCAGTAGCTAAATGACCTGAAACACCATATACCTCACAAATGACACTAGTAGTACCTATACCTAATTTATCAAATTTAAGATTTGAGGCCTCAATTTTAGCTGTGAGTAATGAAATAGCATCAAGAGGATACTTACTAGGAATTTTATTACCGACTGTCTTTCTGAAGACCTTAGTAGGTATTCTGTGCCACTTCTTCTATAAGGTTGCAGTCCTCCTCCATTTTTTACTCATGAAGGCTTTGCCAGCTGTGACATCCAGAGTAATTTTCTAATTTAAGGCTAAACCATTATAGAAAATATGAATAGTTAACCATCTCTCGATCCCATGGTGTGGGTATTCCCTAAGCATCTCCTTATACCTTTCCCAAGCATTGTATAAAGTTTCATCATCTTTTTGGGTGAAAGTGATGATTTGCTTCCTTAGTTGGTCGGTTTTGCTCCGAGGGTAATACTTGTTGAGGAAAGCATGGGAGAGTTGCTCCCAAGTCGTGATCGAGCCTTCTGGTAATGAGTAAAGTCGTCCTCTAGCCTTGTCCCTCAGAGAAAATAGAAATAGCCTAAGGTAGATTGCACGTCTAAGACCTCATTCACCTTGAGTGTATCACAATACTCAAGGAATATTTGTATATGTAGATTATGGTCTTCGTATGAATTGATTCTATTGGACCATGGAGAGTAAGGACCGCTTCAGCTCAAAATTATTGGCATCAATCGTAGTCTAGTAATGCTAGACCTTCTTCCCATCGCATTAGGTGTAGCAAAATCACATAATGCCCTGTTATCCATCTCTTCTATATTTTCTTGACTCGTTGATGTAGTTTCTTGTTGTTTTTTGTGCTTCCTAATTTTCTGAAGCAACCATTCTATTTTTGAATCAAATACAATACTAGAACTAGAGCTTCTTCGTATAAAAGGATCTGTAAGCACAACAATAACACACAGAACAAGCGTAATATAGTTCTCAGAATAAATAAAATAAGAATAAACCAAAAACAAAAACGTCTAATCTAATCAAATCACGGTTAGCTAATATTGGGGGAACACAATCCTTGGCAACGGCGCTAAAAACATGATACGTCCATTCCATAAGCATACGGTTATTGAAGTAATATAAAAGATTATCGTATCCACAGGGATTATGCCCAAGTACAGGTTTACTATGACTCAATTATCTAGACAAATGATATGAATTAAAAGAACGTTCACTGCGAACAGAATTAAAAATGCGAAAGTAGAAATCTCAAAGTACTTAGAAAACTAGAAATCAATCACTTCAAAGAGTCAATCAAAGGATGAATCTTGGGATTTAAAAGGCTTATATGCTTAATAATTGAATCTATGCAATTTCATTTCCCCATTTGTGAAGTTCACTTTCTAAGATAGATTTTCCTAATGATATTAGCAACCCTCTCTCAAAACCTTACTAAAGTACCTAATTGCCAAAGAACAGCGTTCGATTTGTAAATTAGATCTTTCGTCGATTTATGAAAATCCCTTAAGCCTCAATTCTTTTGTCTATCCTATAGCCAAAAGAACTTAGGCTCAATTTATGCCTTCAAATCATATATCTACTCCCATAGCATATATAATTTAGAATCAACTACATTTCTCTCGAAGTCTTGTAGAGGTATTAAAGAATCAATCAAATTGAATAGAGAACATGAACTCAATAAAAGGAGAAGATTCTAGAGCAGTTAAGTCAAATGTCAATACATACTACCCCCTTAATCCCAAGAAAGGGGGTTCCCTAAATTACAAATCTAGGATTCAGAAAAGACAAAAATAAGCTCTCACTCTATTGATCTCAATCTTCCCACAAAGCAATGAATTGGTTGTTTCTTTGTTGTTGATCCTTGAATCTCCTTCAAAATCCTTGGCTTTGGTCCCTATCTCTTGTCTGTGTTGCCCCCTTTTTATACATAAAAAAGGCCCCTAAAAATTAGGTTTCTAAACTTAGCGTAAAAAGCCCACAACCTGTGGGAATTTCCCATAGCTGTGGATTGTGACAGGGTCCCTTAGTGTGTAATTTCTCTGTTCAGACAGCATGTTCCACGGTATGTAGGAATTTCCCATGGCCGTGGATTCCAAAAAGGTTTTCTAAATTGGGATTTTTATTTCTTTGAAGCCCGAGAGGGTTCCACTCACTTATTTCTTCTTTCTAAGGTCGAAATGGACTTGCTTTTGAGCTTTTGATGACTTGAACTTCCTTTCATTTGCATGCTGTTCCACAAATGTCTCTAATTCTCTAGCATATACGCCTATAACATCATAATTCCTTCAAAATTGACACACCCGAGTAACATATGTAGAATGAAAAGAGATATTTAAGATTAAAGGGGAAAAACAAACAACATAACTAAAAAATAAGAATGAAATGACCTTAAAACTAATACAAATTAACTACCTATCAGTTACTTTAATTTAAACATTATGTGACTATCGTTCGTGAATCACTCTCTCTCTTTGATGTTGTCAGTAGGTAGGGCCCTAACCTATTCGGAATGAATATGTAACCATAACCCATCGATGTTGTTTGTGGTCTATCTTGTATTCTTTATGTTCATTTGGAATTTCAGCAGCATTTCACATTGATCCCTGAGTACATAGAGATACATGTCACACCCTGATTTTTTGGACCCGAATCTCGATGTAATCAAGATAATAATTAAATAAAATATGAGTAAATTTTTCATGTTTAACATAATTTCAAAACACCACAATGATTATATCAAGACCCGAACCACAGAAAATTGAAGAGTGAGATTTAATCATTTATAAACTGGATCGCTAATCAAAACTCCCACATATGTATACAAAATAATTTGAGTTTAGTGGAAGAAGAATATGTATACTGGGCACCCGCCTAGTTCCACATATGAAGATATGGAAAAAGGCTCAAGCAATCATGCAATTTCATAATATAAGCCTATTAGGCCACAATCGACAACGCACCTAAATCGTAATCATATATAAGTAGCCTCTACTTAAGACATCCCTTACCAAATGGTATCAATTCAAATATCATCATCTTTAGTATGCGTTATCTTAATTATTCATTCACATATTAAGCAATACATCCCCCTTGTGCATTGCAACAAGATTGATGGATACATATTCATAAATCATCAATCATCAACATCATCATTCATAATTTCATAAATTACAATATATTTAACAATCATTGTCTGCCAAGGCTTTCCGTTACAACTATTTACCTTCCTCAAAAACTTTAGCTCAAAAGCACACTCCCATCCCATGACAACCCTATATCATAATGCTAAAAAGAAGACAACATGGGAGAGTGAGTTGTATATTCAAAATGACAAATATAAATACATTGTGATTATGTGTACATGCATTCAACCAACATGGGTGCTTTGCTATAAATTATCGGTTCATCATCAAACCATCATGAAGATATTATCTTAGGCATACAAGCCTCATTATTCATAATTCATGTCAAGCACAAGCACTAGCACATACATATTCACATAGCCCTACTTCATTATGGACATTCACAAATATCATCAATTAAGTTATTAAATCTTTAATCAATTAACACTCTCTCAAGAGGTTCTCATATCTTTTTGGTCATGTCCATCTCAAATGCCACGCACCTATGGCTAATGCATATGTTAACTATTTAATGTATATGCAATGGATCCATTTCAATCACCTATGCACATAGGGTATCTCAAGTGATCGCAACCACTTATAATTCAATCTCATATTGGTTTCCCACCACGTATGGGGTACTCCCTTTCCATAGAATCCCGCAGGCTTTTTCATTGTGATCGCAACCATATAATCAATGCTATGACATGCCATGAATGCAATAATGCAATAATGCACATGCCAATCTTAACCTCACAAGGATTCCTCACCATTTCATTTAGGGGTATATTATATATTTAGTTTTGTCATCATTGTCATGTAATTAATCACAAGGCCCCTTAAGGCACAACGTTTATATTTTCATAAATCCACACATGGCAATTATAGCATATCAATCATCATAGCATTAATCCATGTATGGAAACCAACAAGGTATTTTAGAACATACATTCAAAAGTTACCATTGCATCTCATACATACGAGTTAATACTTCCATTAATCATAGTGGTATCACAATTAACAATGATAATCATCACCACTTATTTCAAGGGCATGTTCAACAACGACATCCCTTTCCATTCAATATTAACATTTATCATTTAGTACGTGTGGCATCATCCACTTTTAATCATCATCAATGTCATATCAAATTCATTGATTTACATAACCCATTGCCATTCAATTGTCTCCTCATTAATTTCATCATCACACAAGGTGTGTCATATAACCACATCATTTACTTTTTATCATGATTCATAATATATCAATAGTGGTGAAGCATACATGTATTCATAAAATAGCATAGGCATACACATACCTTGCTGAGGCCTTAAGCCATTCCCCAAATCACCACTAAGACACTCCATACATGTACCCCTAATGAAATCACTTATTTTTACATAATAAAAAGGGTTTTGGGCAACAATGAGCCCATGACAAATTTCAACATGGAGACATGAGAAAGGTTCACTTTTAGTCTCAAAAATAGGGGGATATGTTACAAATATCACCTATGAATCCTAATTTGGAAATCATAAAAAGTTGGGTTCAAACCCTCTTAAACTTGAGTTTTACAATGTAGTGGGTCCAGTAATTTATGCCTCATGAGAGTTAGAAAACTCCAATTCAGGTAAGACTAATTTTAACACCTCTATAAAATTATTATCTACAACTTTCATGAAGAAGTCGATGGCCAAAAATGTCATTAAGATGCCCAAACAGGCCAAAAACAGCAAGGGATTTATAGTAGTTGGAAAAACAACATAACAGTGGCCATAACACGGCCATGAATCGATTCAGCCTTGCATGAATTGATTCATGCATCCAAAAATCTCAAAATTGACAAACAGAGGGTGGTGAATCAATTCACACCACCTTGAGTCGATTCATACGTGCCTGGGGTCCAAAATAGTGGAAACAGAAGGCCTTGAATCAATTTTGAATCGATTCAAACCCCGTATGAATCGACTCAAGCATTGGAAAATTGAGGAACAGTAAATCCAGTGAGTCTTGAATCGATTTAAGCCTTCGTATGAATTGAAATATAATGCATATACTTCAACCCCTTAAGGATGGTTCATTAACATGTACATATTTCAACCCCTCATGGGTTATTCATCAACAACACATTACTCCCATCAAAGCAACATTAAACATTCATCATCAACATATATACACATATATCATTCTTAATAGCCAATAATTTGTCACTCATATCATTTCACTATAAACATGGCAAGGCAAGCATGAGTATAATGATATACATAAATCACTAATTATTCTACTCATGTATTTGGAATGTAAACTCCTCTCCTACCTTGAGAGAAGAACAATTGCTTGAACGTCCCAATCGCTCCACCACATTATCCAGAGTACAATCTACATATTACATATATATATATCCCAATTAATTTGCCTTTCAAGGTATAACAACATATCCTAAACATGTTATAAACATGGTTTCATAACTATCTTAGGTTTCGGGAATTCCTTTCTCATACATGAGATTCTCTATATTCAAAAGTGGGTTAAACCTACCTAATATACAACCATCACCGTTAAAGGGTTTCTTAACTTCACAACTTATCATATTCTTAATTTCCACATATACATGTATAAAATCATTCTTCATGTCATTAATCCTCATCATATCATCTATTTGCTAAAAGCCTCAATGATCTTAATTCAAAAATTCACACCATTTATCATCCCAATAATTCTTCGTTCATCAATCTTACTTCACTATGCCATGTAACTCACATTCTTGACCATAAATAAATATTCTTCTAACTTCATTAACAATACTTATGCTCTAAATATCACACATTTCTATTAAAATTAACCCTTAAATCAACATTACATGTTTTCCCCAATTTCTTAGGACTAGGTTTCCATCAAAACCTAACAATCATTATCAATAATCATTAACCATCATCAATAGTTATTTCCTCTCATCAACAATATTCCTCAACATCACTAAACATATATTCTAACAACATTTTGAATTTCCCCCAATCTCTAGAGTTAGGGTTTCATTAAAACCTAACCACCACCTTTAACAATCATCATCTTTCTCCACCAATAATGAGATTTTTGTATACCCCATCATACCCACTCAAAAACATATATTAATCACGCCCCACCATTGGGTTTTGCATAAAAATGGCTCCCATTCCATAACTCATACATATAACACTCTCCCAATCAAATAAAAATCAAAACCTAGGGTTCAAGCTCATTAAAATGGAGGGAGACATACCTTTAGCCAAGAAATCACCATGGGCTTCCAAGAGAGGGAGAGGGTGACGAAAAATTCAAGAGAGAGAAGGGAAGCTTCCATCCAATATCATCTTCCTCAAGTTTGAAGATGGCAAATGAAAATGGAGGGAGAAAGAGGGCACACCATACAAGGGTTTTTGGAGAATGGAAGAAGGACATGAGAAGATGAAAGGAGAAGAGAAAAGAAGCAAGTGTGTTTGCCAAAGGGGAAGAGAAGGCAACGTGAAAATAAGAAGAGGAATAAGGTTTTTTGGTTTTAAAATTTAACCTTTCATTAAAAGCTTTCCATTTTATAATAAATAGATCTCTGTTCGGTCTCAATACTAAATCCAAAAATTATTCCGAAGACATATTCGGATTCCCAATAATATTTTTAACAGCCCTGACCAATGGCATTTCAATCGGAGATACTTGGTCTGACACCCATATTTTAAATCGGGTATAATTTCATCTCCTTAAGTCTCAATAAATTATAATTAACCATAATAAACCCTAATTTTATCATTTCAACATTTTTGGGACATTTATCAACCCATTTATAATTATTTAATATTTAATCGTCATATTTAATCATTTTTATAAAATTTAGGATGTTACAATACGTGCTACAATTATTCATAATAATATATCGAACCGGGGGAGTTTTTAGAAAAAGAATTTTCATTATGTGAGTTTTGATGATTCCAAAAATGTGTTTGAAAAATATTAAAGCATCGAGAATCTAAAATCAGTATTTTTTAATCAAATAAGGTATTTGATTAGGAGCAAGGTAATCAATTAAGGTATTCGATTAGGACTCACAAAACAAATTTTAAAATTATTTGAAACAGAGCTAATCGAATAAGGTATTCGAATAAAGTGAATGTGGACAAGTTCTTAGTAAACCAAAACAGAGCTAATCGAATAAGGTATTTGAATAAGGTGAATTTGGACAAGTTTTAATTGAAATAGAACCTTGCTAATTGATTAAGGTAATTGATTAAGACGAATCTAAAATGTTTAAAATTAAATCAGAATATTGCTAATTGAATAAGATATTCGAATACATTGGGTAATTTGACTGATACTCAGCTTTGCTAAAATCATGGGATATTTTTCCAAAGAATCAAATTCAATTTTCAAATTATAACGACTAGTTTCCCATCTTAAAACACTATAAATAGAGGCCTAAGTCCTCATTAAAAATCACTTATATGCATTAAACTTTCTTATTTTTTCTCATACGCTTTCAAGAAGCTAAGTTTGGTTATTTCTTCTGCGCTTTTAAAATTCCGATTTTAGCTCTTGAAGAGAGATACATTTTTGTGAGTAAGTTAATCTCTTTGTGCTTTCATTTTTAAATTTGCTTTATCAAAGAGAGTTTCAATTTTTGATCAACTTTTCTAAGCTTAAACTTTTCTAAAACCGCTCTATCAAAAGAGAGCTACATTCTTTGAGTTGATCATACTTGATTTACGCTTTAAATTTTCAAGAGGGTTTTCTTAAGTGCTTTAAATTTGTAAAATCTGCTCTATAAAGAGAGCTACATTTCGTGATCATCATCACATTTCTTTCTTCTCTTATCTTATTTTTACATATTCATTATAAGAGAAACATAAAGGTTTTTGTTTTTACTCATACACAAATTAGGTTGAATTATTGTAACAAAGGCAAGGTTGTAGCCTTTGGGGTTGGTTGAGTAAGAATTGTGAGAAGGATAAAAGTGAGGGATAAAGTTCTTAGTAGGGAAATCAAGAGACTTGTATTGGCTTATCTTGTAAATCTCAAATTCTTAGTGGAAAATCTCAAGTAGTTTACTTGGGGCCTAGACGTAGGGGTTTCTGAACCTGGAAAAAATTCGAGTGTGTTATTCTCTCTCTCTTCCTTTACAATTTCAAGTTATTTACTTGCTTTGCTTTCTTGATTTAATTGTTATTACTTAATTATTGTGATACTAATTTCTTCATCTCTTTAAGTAAGGTAAAATAAAATTGAAATGAAGTTCTAAATGGTAACTATTTTTAAGACTCAATTCACCCCCCTCTTGAGTCATTGAGGCCACTTGGTTAAGAAGTGGTATCAAAGCTTGACTCTTGCTACAAGGCTTAATAGCTGTAAGAGATAGAAATGGCCTCAAGCAATCTCCTTCCCGAGGGTGGAACCACAAAAATGCCTCCCGCTTTCAATGGGGAAGGCTATGCTTTTTGGAAAGAAAGGATGAAAATTTTCGTCCAATCCTATGGTCTCAAGGTGTGGAATGCTATTTAATTTGGTCCTTTTATTTCTAAATATATTGTTGATAATGTTGAATGTGCTAAGCCTATGGACTTGTGGACAAACGAAGAGGAGAAAAAGGTACAATTTAATCTTAAAGCAAAAAATCTTATTACTCTTACATTAGGTACAATTTTTTTGAGTTATTACTTGTGATTCTACTAAAGAAATGTGGGATACTCTTGAAACAATTCATGAAGGTACTAATGATGTTAAAGATGCTAAAATTGGTACATTTACTAGTCAATATGAAGGTTTTAAAAAGAGTCTGGAGGAAAGTATCATGGATATGCAAAAACGAGTCTAACAATTAATATAATTTTATTGAAATAAATTCTTGGGGAACCGAGTGGCTGGAATCGAGTCTCGAGCCCTTCATAAAAATTGTAGAGATTTAGTTACAGAAATTATGAGACCAAGTTTGCACGAACCAGAGGTCATATAAGAAAGTTATGATTTTTTGAATAAACCAAACACATATTAAAGGGATTAAATAACAGGTTTTCAGAGTACAATTACTTGGTCCTCAATTTTGGGGATGACAGAGTACGAATCAAAGTTCGGGGTCAGATATAGAGATTATAGATCTCTTTATAGGGAAGAAATCAAGACCAGAATCATTTAATTCTAAGGTCGTATGCAAAAGTTAGGCCTTAAACACTGAAGGTGTTTAGGCCGGGTTCAAGGGTTCAAATTGAATAATTTGTTTCTTTCAGAAACGGGGTCGATAAGGCCGAATTAAGATTCATTCCCTTTAGGAAAAGTTCCTAAATCATCAAAATGAGTCACCAGAGACTGGCCGTGTTACCATCGGATATCTTAAAGTATGAGCACCATCGGACTTTGGAGGTACTTGAGGTTCTGGCCGGGCTGGTCAGACCAGACTTGTCATCCTCGATTTACCACATGAGGGTCCTAACAGGACTAGCTTCCTTATTGGTTCACTAGTCTCAGGCTGAAATACCGAAATTGAATCATTTATTGGGTCTGACAATTCAAATCTGGGAACCCGACAATATTTTATTATTAAACATAATTATCAAATAAATAATTAAATAAATAACTGTTAATCAAATAAAATATGATTAAAATTTTATTTATAATTTTGAAATAAATAAATATTAAATATTAAAATTAAATACTTAATTAATTATTTTATTAAATATTATTACCAGGGGAATATTATAAAATTTATCAACCCATTGACACTTAGTTCAGCAAAATAATCATAATTAGTATATTGTCTCTAATCAAACAACGCTATTAAATGTTATTACTATTATTATTTTCTTATCTCGGCTCTTTTCTGACTACTGACATATTCTTTAGTCTTTCTTCTAATTCTCTGTATAACACCTCGGATTTTCTGTACTCGAATCCCGATGTAATCGTCATAATTAATAAAAATGCGAATAAATTTTTCACGTTTAAAAATATTTCCAAGACACCACCATGATCACATCAAGACCCAAATCACAGAAAACCAAAGAGTGAGATTAAATAACCTATAACTGGATCGATAACTAAATGCCCATAACGGTATACAAAAATAATAGAGTTCACAGCGGAAGAATATGTATACCGGACACATGCCTAGTCCCATATATGACGATATGAGAAAAGGCTCGGCAAAGCATGCAATGGCATATCATAAGCCTAATAGACAACCATCATCATTTTACATAATTACATAAGCATGCAATGCCTAAGATATAATTATGTATATATATACATATACATTCGTGAATCTTCTCCCGACTATCACAATCATCAATGAACGTTATTCAATTTTAATCTTTCTAATATACATCAAATCATTTCTTCCATTGTACATATGTATTCACCATCCACAAATTCAAAAGATTATTTTATACATATTCAAAATCTCTATATCATCTACATTCTCAGAATTCATTCATTATACAAGAACCATAAAGGATGCCGGCTAAGGCACTTCCATTACCACTATTTACCTTCACCAAAGCTTTGACTAGAAATCTGAACTCACCCCATGGCAACCTGCATCACAAGGCTAAAAAGGAGACCACATGGGAGAGTGAGTTATACATTCAAAATGATGAATAATATATATATATTCTGATCAGGTGTATATGCATACAAACATCATGTGTGCTTTGCTATAAAATCATTACATTATCATTCATTCGTCATTTCATTATTATAATAGGCATACAAGCCTCATGAACCGCAATTCATATCATAAACAAGCATAACATATACACAATCACATACACCATCACTCTGCCACTTATCAACAAGGGCATTCACAAATTATCATCATCATTTCATTAATTCATGTCTTTTCTTACTTTTATGTGATCTTCCGGTATATTATTTTCTCATTTCATCAACACCATACCACCATCTCATTCATCATCAATCATCATTATTTTCTGGCATATCACCATGCTATATGCAAATGCTCTTATGGCTAATGCATATGCACAATGGAATAGACAACAAATGCGGATCCAACTGTGGGAATAAACACCAAGTTGTGGGTTCAAGCATGATCACATACCATGCCCCTACTGCAGTAGTAAAATGTGTACACATATATCATAATGCATGCATATTCACTATATTTTTACTGGTACCAAACCGCATCGCCCATCATGCAACACCTGGTCATTTTCACCATGACCGCGGTATACAACATATTCAACATATGGTGTTGCGGGCCAACCATGATTCTCAACATGGTAGCTGTGATCTGAAGGATCATCGGGGACACCTGCTCCTCAAAAGCCACCCCCCACAAGGGTCAACCATATACAGCTCCCCGTAGCTCAGCATGGGCAGCTTCGTGACTCATACACTGAGTCACAGGGGAAACAACATATTGCTCGTGCACTGAGCCGCCCTCCCACTGGGCCAACCGGGGGAATCCCCTAATATTCCAACACCGGCAGCTATGATATGCCATGGATGCAATGCAATGTAAATTAAATGCATACTCACTCTGTGCATCCTAAATGCCACTCATCGATTATCATCATCATAATCACCAACACCACCATACACCTTAGTGGATTCCAAGCTTGTTGGTTTCATAATTATTATTTTCAAGTTTTAATGTGGCATTTCCATCTCAACATATTTTCACATATATTTCACATCATACACGCAAGTCAATATTTGTAAACGGCCACTATGGCATTTCAACATCACATATTATTCATCAATATTATCACACTTCATTTAGTGGATTTTCATCTCATCATTCATAACAATCCCCACACGGATATCAAAGGGCACAGCAATTATCATAATATTAATCCACATATGTGGCAACAAAGTGTTACGAATTACATATACATATATAACAATCATAATTACCTCACACACATGCAAGTCAATTACTTGCACCCATCACAAGAGTATCATAATAATTCTCAATAATTATCAAATTGTCATTTTAATTAATTTAATACATATACATGGCAAGGCAAGCATGAGTATCCATCACATACAACAATCACTACTAAATTTACTCATGCAATTTGAATGTTAACTCCTCTCCTACCTTAAGGGAAGAGCCGAACCATTCCAATGCTCCAAGAGCTCCTTTGCACCCTTCGGAATACGATCTACATATTATACATATACACTCATACAATTAATAAGCCATTACAAGGCATTCCTTATAGTTTTAGACATTTTCTAGCTTATCATCAAGTCTTAGACTTGTTAAATACCAAGTTATATAATTGTATTAGGTTTTGGGAATTCCTTTCCTAAAGTCAAGATCCTTTAGATTATAAATGCCAACTAACCCAACAGCTGCTACCAATACTCAGTAATCACCATCAATAGCCATCTTCCATCATTAATATCCTTTCCCAATGTCATTAAACATACCTTTTACTCTCCTTTCACACTTCCCCCAATTTATTAAAGTTAGGGTTTCACCAAAACCCATCAACATCATAATTGCTCATTTATTTTCCACCCATCCAAATATTAATTCATGCATCTCCATAATAATCCACTATTAAAGTCATAATAACAACACCCCACCTAGGGTTTCCTCACTTTAAAGCTCTCTCAACAACCCATATGCCATAAACACTCCCACAAATACATAGGACCCAACATCTAGGGCATAAAACTCATAAAGAATGGTGGAGAACTTACCTCACCCAAGAGCCAACATTGGGCTTCCCATAAAGGGAGAAATCCTCACGGAAATAGAGTGGGAGAAAGGGAGGAGTTCCAGCATAAGCTTCTCCTTCAAGCATCCATAAAACGAAAATGGTGAAGGAGGAGAAGACACTCCACACGGCTTGGGTTTTTGGAGAGAAGAAAAGAGAAGATGGAGAACAGCATGAAGAAGACGAAGAAGAATAATGAAGAAAGGAGGGGAAGAAGTGACGTGAAGTGGAGAGAAAGTAAGAGTTTTTGATTTTATATCCTCCTCCCATTAAAATCTCACCGTTTTAATTTAAATGGCAGCCCAATATTCCATCACGTCATGTTATATTACATTAATGCCCTTTTATATTCCCTCGTTATCTAATAAAATAAGGGAAAAGGGTCCAATACCATCAGAACCGAGAAAGAAGGGGAAATACAAACAAAACCGAGAGACAAGGAGGGAAAATACCATCAGGGTGTCTCGGTTAAACATCATACAGTATAAGGGAAGAAGGCATAAGTTAATGCTGTGTGTTTAAAGTTTAAAGAAATTGACCATTACAACATTTATAAGTTAGATTTTATAACCACAGCGTCCATGGAATGGTGTGGAATTTGATTTTAGTGAAAAGGAAGAGAAAGACCAACCAATCACAACGTTTAGGGAACAGGAGGCCCCCCCTTACTCAAGCGAAACCCCCACTCGCTTGAGCGAGTGCCAACAATGCACATGGGCCAAACAGAGGGGAACGGAACGTGAAGGAAAAAGAAACAGCAGGGGGAGGCTTCGCTCAAGCTAAAACCGACTCGTTTGGGCGAGCAAATAAGGCCAGGAGTTTGGGCGTAAACTAGCCAATACCAACATAATCTATCGTTATCCTGGGTGGAAACTCTTCACCTAAGTAAGTAACTCCCAGAACTAAGCATATGCTCATCCATTCGGCAGTTTTTCCAACACTCGGGTTTCTATTGAAAGAATTTCCCCCAAAACTGACCCAACACTCATTCGATTTTCACTCGGCAAAATTTACCCGGATCCGAGTCATCTCACACTCGGTTCTCACTCTTGGCATAACAATCTAGGCCGATCCACTTTCCATTAAGCCAAGTCATTCTGGGCCGACTCACACTCATATAGTCCTTCATTCGGCTATTTATTCTAAATCCGAGTCATCACAAGCAGTTTTTCACCCGGCAACTTCATTCCAAAACCGACTCATCTCGCTCGGTTTCCCACTCGGTAAAATAATCAAAACCGACTCATCTTGCTTGGTTTTTCACTCGGGAATTTATTCCGAAACTGAGCCCTCCTCTCAATCAGTCCTTCACTCGGTACTTGCCTTAGCACTGATGTAACACCTTATCTCTTGCAACTAATAATTCCAAAAATATAAGAAATTTTTTTTCACAAAAACAGGCACGTATTATTCGATATAGAAGGAAGCAGGCAAGGGAAGAATGAAGAGCATTCATACGCATATAGCAACCTACAGAGAGGCTAAGACTGGGACCGGCTCATTGGGTTTATCGTAACACACCAACAATGGGCGGATTACACAACACCGTTTGCTCGCTCAGACGGGGTCTGACACCGTCTAGGCGGAGTAAGGTAATGCAGCAGCGGATAGAGGGAATTCCACAAGGACAACTTTCCTTCGCGCAACACTGGTCACTCAATAGGAGGAAATAGATAAGGGAAAGATGTTAATACATTCACACGCGTAGCACTCGGAAGAAGGGCGGAGTTCGAATCATCCTACTTGGCTAGGCGGGGTATGTGTGTCCTGGGCGGACTCCATGGCGAAGGTGGCCTGCTCAACCCTTGTCTCACACCGCCTAAACGACGTGTGGCAATGCAACATCAGACTTGAAACTCTTCAAGTAAACCTTACACTAGCGTCTATTCGTTTCTACGGGCTGACCCTTTCTCAGAGAACGCTGGACGTTCAGCTTCAGAGGACAGGGAAGAAGAAGAGAGATATACATATGCAGGAGTAGTTTGTGAAGAAAAGAGGAAGTGATTACACCGCCGTCCAGTTCGGCAAGGCACAACAACGCCTGGACGGACTACATCACAACATTCACTTACTCAGGCGATGTCCAACACCGCCCTGCGAGACAATAATGCGACAACGGAGAAGGTACATAGGCAGAGTCTCACGTTGATATCTGCTTGCTTCACATTATTTTCTCATACTTGAGCCACTCAGGGATCCGGCCAACGCCGCAAGCTTTCTATAAAAAGTTCAACAGAGTATCCTCAGGAGTCCTCAAGGTCTGGGTTCCTACTCTAAAAAACTAAGGCTATTACAAAAGTCCTCTTTTATAATAAATTAATCTAAAATTTTTCAATCATTTCTTAAAAAATACAAAAGTTTATTTTCTAAATCCCATAAATAACTACATAACCCTAATTTCTTAATGTACTTGAGAATACGCAGAAGCGGGATTAAATCTTGTTAGGCCCACTATTTTATTTAAATAAATCTTTTTCTATTTACTATTACTTATTTCTTGGTTCAATTTCAAATTTATTATTAAAACTGCATGATTTAATTCGAGGTACTATTCTTAGGAATGGACAAATAAGGGTGTTATACCTTCTTTATTCGTAACCAACTCCCAAACTTAAAACTCTAAAAGGTTTTTCCAATATTTTACCCTTTAAGAATAAAACAAAATTTTGTTGGTGACTTCACATTTTCAAATGTTTAACCTTTATAATTTCTTCAGGATCACTAGCGTCGCACTTAAATCCATGTTGCGACGATGTGATTGTGACAACCCTAGTTTTTAGAGTAGGAACCCACACTTTCAGGAATCCTGAGACCGCTCTGTTAAGCTTTCTATAGAAAGCTTAAGGCCTCGGCCTGTTCCCTAAGTCGCTCAAGTAATAGAAAATAGTGAGAGGAGAAGACAATTGGGATAATAAGTATGAGATAAGGGTATCAAGAGGATATGAATCATGCAGAAAATTAAAAGAAAATTAGAAATGTATTAATAACGAGAGAGGAGTTGAGACGAGAATATAGTAATAGTAACTATGTTTAATATTTACCCTTGTTCGATTCAGTATTAGTTAGTTAATAGTTTCTATGCTCTCTCTGTTAATAGTAGTATTTAAATGTATATAGTGATAATTTATAATATTTAAATATATGGCTACTTGATTCTAATATTGGATAATCAGTGTTAATTATAATAATATTTGTTTAATTATTTTGAAATATATATACATATATATTTTTATAAATTAGGTGATAATAATAGTTATTAATAATATTAATTCGTTTATAGTTAATTTAAGTATCTTTATTAAATTGGAATATATATATATATAAATAAATAGTAATAATAATATTTTACTTGCTCACTAATTATTTCCTTAATTATTTAATTAAATGGATAATTATATTTTTATAATAAAATATTACTAGGTTCTCAAACTTAAACTGTAGGTTCTAGTAAACAATTCGATTCTGACAATTCGGCTTGAGACTAGAGATCCTATATGGAAGCTAGTCTTGTTAGGACCCCCTCGTGGTAAATCGAGGATAACTGATTCGGCCCGTCAGACCCGACCAGTACCTCAGGTACTCCCTACGTTTGATCATGTATATACTTTAGGATATCCGATTATAGCTCGGTTAGTTCCTGGTGAATTGTTTCAACGTTGTAGGAACTTTTCCTGAATGGGTCGAATCCTAATTTGGGCCCTATCAACCCCGTTTTCCAAAGAAACGATTAATTCAGTTTGAACCCCTAAATCTGACCTAAACGCCTTTAGTGTTTAGAGCCTAACTTTCGCATATAATCTTAGAATTGAATGATTCTGGTCTTGATTTCTTTGTTACGAAGAGATCTATAACCTTTATTTCTATCCTTGAACACTGATTATACTCTATCATCCCCCAAAATTTAGGACCAAGTATATGTACTCTGAAAACCCATTATTTAATCATTTTAATCTGCACATTGTTCATTTGAAAAATCATAACTTTTTTATACGACCTCTAATTCATGCAAATCCAGTCTAATAATCTAATCTATGACTTTTTTGAAGGCCTTAAAGGCTAGATCTACCCCAGTTTATATGGTTTTCATAATCTTTCCTGATCTATTTTATTTTCACAACAACACTAAACAATTTTAGGAAAAATTGCATATCTCCCTCATACAATACTAGAATCGCTTTGTTCTTTTTCTATGGTTCCATATCAAAAAACATTACAAGCTTCATGAAGAGCACGAAGACTGATTCCCAAAGAAAAAATATCTATAAATTTATCTTTTCAATTATTTTTAATTTGGGAGCTCCAGGAGCACTTTACCTTTGGTTTGGGCATAACTCGAGCTATGGTGCCTACAGTAGTGAGATCTACGGCCAGTGGGAATTCCCACAGCCAGTGGATCGTTCTGCCTCAAAACGTGGAAAAAAATGACTATTTTGGATGGTCCAAACAATGGGTTCCACAGCCAGTGGAACTTGCCACTATCAGAAATTTCCAACTACTGCTTTTCCCTTGCTATTTTTGGCCTGTTTGGGCATCTTAATGACATTTTTGGCCTCTGACTTCTTCATAAAAGTTGTAGATAATAATGTTGCGGAGGTGTGAAAATTGGTCTTACTTAATTGGAGTTTTCTAACTCTCATTAGGTGTAAAACACCGGATCCATACATTGTAAAATTCTAATTTAATAAGGTTTTAAACCCCAACTTTTTATGGTTATCAAATTAGGACTAATAGGTGATATTTATGACATGTCCCACTGTTTTTAAGACTAAGAATAAGGTTTCCTCATGTCTTAATATTGAAATTTTTCATGAGCTTTATAGTATCCAGAATCCCCCTTTTTATGTAAAAATAAAAGATTGTATTTGGGGTATATGATGTTAGTGTGTCTTGGTGGTGTTTGGTATTGATTGAGACATTCGAAAATATGTATGTACCTATGATAGGTTATAAAAACATGAATGTACACCACAAGTGATATGTTATGATTTTGATAATGAAAAGTTAAAATGATGTGGTTGTATGACACAATCTTTTATCATGATGAAACTAATAAGGGGATGATTTCATGACAATGTGTTTGTTACAAATCGACGAATCAGAGATGATGTTGATAATGAGTAATGATGGATGATTGTTATTATTGATGATTTATTGAATACCATTGTGTTTGACACAAGTGTGACCTTGTATGTGTGGTTTAAATTGTATTAATGAGATGTTATGAATGCCACACTAGAATGTAAAATAATGGTAATGATTAATGAGATGAAAAATCCACTAAGAAATTATATGGTGATGTTGATGAAAGATTGATGAATGTTATTGATGTTTGTGATGCCATTATGAATGTTGCAAGTATTGACTTGCATGTACGATATAAGTATGTTGAAATGAAATGCCGCACTTAAAACTTGAAAACAATGGCTAAAACCAACGATGATAAAATCTGCTAAGAATTGTATGGTGGTGTTGGTGATGACGATGATGATTGATGAGTGGCATGATAGGATGCATAGTGTGAGAATGCATTTGATTTGCATTGCATTGCATCCATGGCATATCATACGCTGTCTATATGGAATGTTAGGGGTTCCAATAGGCGGGACCAGTGAGAGGGCAACCCAGTGCATGGGTAAATTGTTGTTGTTCCCTTGTGATTCTGGGAATCACAAAGCTATCCATAGTTTAGTGACGAGGCACCCTATGTGGCGGGCCCAGTGGGCGGGTGGCTCTGTAATGAGAAAGTTACCTCGCTGTCCGACGGGGCACGGCACTCTCGATGTGTGTTCGGGAGGGGGCCGTGGCATTTTTGGCAAGTGAGGCCATGTTGTTGATCCACAAGTCACGGGGTGACTAGTGCTACATATGGGCGATAGCGGTTTGGTACCAGTAAAATTGGTGATTATGCATGCATTATGAGATATGTGTACACATTATACTACTACAGTAGGGGCATAGTAGCACACCTATGCTTGACCCACATTTGGGGTTTATTCCCACAGTCAGATCCGTATTTGTTGATTATTCCATTGTGCATATGTATTAGCCTAAAAGCATTTACATATAGCATGGAGATATGCCAAAAGGTGATGATGATGATTGAGATTGAGATATGATGATGATGAGATGGGTAAATAAATTACCTAAAAGACAACATGTAAAATATGAATACAACAAAATGACATTGAATAAGACGATGTTGTATATGATGGCCTAATGTAATGAAAGGCTTGTTTATCTATGGTTGATGATAATGATGTTGGCCCATTGTGGCATCGAGAAATGATGTGTATATGTGTTGCTTTGCTATGAGTTTATTGATAAATATGGTTTATATATATTGTTGGGATGAATGAATTATGATGATTATTGATGATGTTAGCAAAGCATACATGATGTTGATATGCATATGCACATAATCTCAATTGTATTCATATTCTTCATTTGAAATGTAGAACTCACTCTCCTATGTTGTCCATTTTTAGCATTGATGCAGGAATATCATGGGATGAGGATATTTTTAAAGTAAAGCTTTTGTGAAGGTAAAATAATGGTAATGGAATGCCTTGGCTAGCAGCAATTGTAATTTATTGTACTATGAATAAATGTACATGATAGTGTTGATAAATATTGATATTGATGGATGGGATGAAAATAACATTATGAGTGGATGATGTATTGATATTTGGGGTATTTGAATTCATACCCATTTAATGATTAAAATGATGTTAGTTATGTAATCCATTTTGGGAATGTATAAGTGTTGATGATACATAACTTTAAGGTTGAATAGAATGTGGTCACTTATGGAATATATACATTGGAGATGTATGTTACATGATCATATAAATGCATATGTATATATATTTAAGACAATGCATGTTTATGATTTATGTGTAAGATTGGTAGTAGTCTAATAGGCATATGTTGTATGCTTGCATGCCTTGCCGAGTCTTTTCTTATATCTTCATATATGGGACTAGGCGTATACCCTGTATACATATTCTTCTTCCACTGTAAACTCTGTTATTTTTGTATACAATTATGGGTGATTTATTTTACGATCTAGTTATAAATTATCAAATCTCACTCTTCAATCTTTTGTTGTTCGAGTCTTGATGTAATCATTAAGGTGTTTTGAAATTATTTTAAATGCAAAAAAAAATTACTTGCATTTTTATTATTTAATTATCTTGATTACATCGGGATTCAGGTCTGAAATACCGTGGTGTGACAACTTGGTATCAGAGCACATTTTGATCTGAATTTGACTTATTAATTTTCATCAAAGCGTAGTTGCTTTGCATTGGAATTCATGTAATGGATGATTGGAGCATGGTTGCTCTACATTAATTTGATGTTATGGATGATTGGAGCACAATTTCTCAACAGAGAGACATTTTGGTGATCATTGGAATATGATTGTTCCTTATAGATTTAAGAGTGATTATCATTTAGCAGATGATGATATGTTAAAGTATTGGTTGCCCTATATGGATTTGTGAAGGACTAATTGTCTAAGAATTGTGAATTGATTATAGGGGCATTATTACTTATTGAGGATTCCTTGTGAATTATGATTCATAAGTTATAATTATTGTTTATGGAAGTATGCCCATTGTCATTGAGGTTGTATGTTATACTTGTGGGGCATAGTTGCTCATTGTTAGTCTTGAATAATTAATGAGATTGAATACATATGGATGAATTCCTCAATATGATTGATATGGTTGTTTGTGTAAGTCCGGCCATGTTCCTTACACTATTTTCTTCTAATGACGAATACATTGATGTTATGCATTTGATATTGATATATTGAGTATGACTTAAATTGATGATGGATTTATACCATGTGTGACCATGGATATAATATGTTGAATATGAATTGAATTGATGATGGATCTATACCGTGTGTTGGTCATGGATAGGAGATATTGAATATGAATTGATATGGTAGTAGGCCATGAATGTTGAGACCTTGATATATATGTTGGAATTGAATTATGTGGTTACGTCTCTTGTATGAATTATGTTTGAGACTCCTAGCCATGGTATGTCTATTGAATGTGAATGGTTCATGTGCTAGAGTTGATTGAATGAATGATAGTGGGAGAACTCCCTAACATGAGTATTCATGGAACGAAATGATTGATTATGTTATTGTTAAAAAATGAATTGGAATGATTAATTGTGCTATTTGTGAAAGATGGATTTTATACCCTTTGGCATAAAAACCTTGTATTATGTGATGCAAGTGATTTACTATGTCTTCTTAGATTGAGAACATGAATAAGTGATAAAACGATTGAATGTGAAATTGTGATTCACTAGATTGGGATTACGTCTCAATTTTATATATGTGTACCGAGTGAATGGTTGATTCAATTATGACCCATTAAGTGTGGC
The DNA here is from genome assembly GCA_037962975.1 of Clitoria ternatea. Taxonomy (NCBI): domain Eukaryota; kingdom Viridiplantae; phylum Streptophyta; class Magnoliopsida; order Fabales; family Fabaceae; genus Clitoria; species Clitoria ternatea. Next base: position 190,513,151 of record CM075669.1, read on the forward strand.
GACCCTAAATGACTCGATGTGATCTTGAGAGATTGAACCTTGTGGAATTAGACCCTATGGTAGTCTAAGCTCTATGTTATTTTTATGGGCCATATCTAATGAAATTTATATATTATGGGAGTATTCCACAATGGGTACTAGGTAACCCTTAGACTTTCCATGTCTAATAATTGGATGAACCTTATGGTTAGTTGAGCCATAGTAAAACAAGTTGTGAGATAAATCATTAAGGCTAGAGCTGATATGTGAAGGAATGCGAATAATGAATGTAAACCCCTAAGTAGTTGGTGAATAATGATGTTGAATTCGGGGTATACTTTGGTATTGACTATGATATATGATTTTATGGTATGGGCTTTGGGCTAAATTATGTGCCCTTGACGTTGTAATCATGAAACTAACTATGGATTATGATATGACATAGGGATGACATGTGTGATTATGGGTTGGTAGATGGAAATTTGACCATGATAATACCCCCCTTTTAATTTGAAAGATGCTATATTGATGGTAGAAACCACATAGTGATGTGATATGATATAAGTTGTACGTCCAGTTTATGGACTTTGGTTGTGATCTGTGAGGAGAATCCCTAATATGAAAGCTTGTTATGTGATTGAGAATCCTATTTTAACCTCGAAGTTGTGTACTTCCTGCAAGTTTAGTGACTCATGTAGGCTTGAATCGATTTATAGCCAACGATGTGTGAATAAGGCAAAGGATTATGAGGAGATTTGATCATGACTTCGGGATAGATAGAGCCTGATGATGGGGTATTTACCCTATGATGATTGGAGATCTAAGGTTGATGCACCAATTTAAGTGATGTTAATTAATATTTAATGATTGGTATAGCATGATTTATGTCGAATTAATTGTATAATAACGATGACATATGAATATGTTAGTTGTGGACTTGTGAGAATTGTCACTAAGTCCCTTGTGAATTAGTGTTGTTTGAGTAAGTGTTGTTGATATGAGTGATGGGAATACGAAGTACTTGTCCTAATATGACCCTACATGCCATAGGGACCGTGGCAGCATACACTTTTGTACTGACCCGTGTATTCGTGGTGACCACTACAGGATTGGGACGCCTTCTTGTATGTCAGATGCAACGATTCATAGGACAGGCAAGTATAGGATTGTAACTACTTATGGAGAATGTATTGAGTCTATCTGGTCGTATTGAGTATAAACATGTGGGCTATGTTGGATGAGTTGCAATCGATGATATAAGACTCACTTGGATGTAGAAAATTTTATGTTTGGGTAAAAGAAGTGATGATGATCATGACTTGTTGGACTTTGGGAAGTTTAATGCCATTATATGAGGACATTATACCTTATTGGGGTGCGCCCTGAAGTATGGCCTTATGATATATGTGTCGAAGTTAAATTTCAAGGACGAAATTTCTTTTTAGGTGGGGTGGATTGTAACATCCCAAAATTTATAAAAATAATTAATTGAGAGGGATTGTAACATCCCAATTTTGAAGTTAAATACCGAATGAAAAACAAACCATTGAGATTTGATTTCAAAGTAGGAAATTAACCGTTAATTATAATTAATTACCAAACGGATTTAAGCCATTAAAATGATTATTGTAAGGTGGAGATTCTCGTAACTCAACTACCTTAACTCAGAAACAATAACTGATTAATTATAAATAATGATGATGGCTGGATGATTGAGTTCAGTGCGCGTGGCTGAGTGGAACTGCTGGACTCACGCTCTCCCACCCCACTCTTCTCTTCCTCGTGCAAATATATATACATAAGCCCATGATCACGAAGGTCACTCACTTCCCTTCAGACTCCCTCTTCCTCCACTACTTCATCCCCTCTTCTCTTCTAGTGTCTTCTCTCCTCTTCCTAGTTCTTCGTCTTCTCCTTCCCTGTTCATTGTTCCATTCCTGGAAACGTACGACGATACTGCAGAAGACTTGGAGTTCCTTCTGCTGGTAAGGGACGATCATCAGGGTAGAAGACGAACAGCCTTTGTTTCACAGTGCGACTACGACCAAGGGGGCCTGAACGAGTGTGAGCCTGGGCGAGGTGATCAGAAAACAAAGGACCAACGTCGGGAAACAGAAGAACCCCCTCGACTTCCTTCAGTATGGGGGCGCTTTGCATTTCAAATGCATAGCTCGTGAATGGGTTCTGAGTGATTTCTTATGCATGCATGTGTGTTTCAGGGTGTTGTGATGAAATGTATATTTGATAGATAGCTTTTGTATACTGAGGCATGCGATGATTGAATCCGATGGTAGATCGCTTATATTTGATATATGTACACTGTTGGATACATGTGTGTGTCATGAAACCGTGTGTGAATGTAATGCATGCTCCTTAAATTTGCCATACTGAGTCTAGTTAATTATTCACTTGTGGGTGTTCTGTTCGGGGGGACGATGGGTAAACCCTGATTGTTATCCTATGTTTCCTTGCATGCGAGTGTTGAAAATGAGTCGGTGTTGCTATAAGATGATGAATGAACTGCATGCAGAAGTGTGGTTATGATAAATGAAAGGAGGAATAATATTGCATTGGCAAACACACACAAAAGAATGTAATTAAAAGACCTTGAGTTGGACTCAAGGCAGTGCCGAGTGCACTAGCGTTGGACGCTTAAAGTCTTGGGTTGGACTCAAGCAAGCTACCGGGTTGGACTCGGAGCTGCCCATAACACTGCCGTGGTCGCTTGGAGTGATTGTGTTACATGCAAGGGAAAACAGTTTGGTACCTGTAAAACGGCCGAACCAGCTTGGAGCTGGAGGAAAAAGGCTTGGAGCCTAGGTTGCAACGTAAAATTTATCAAGTAGGGGTCGGATCCGACTGTAGTAGACCTGTGTGCATTAGATAGATACATGTATGTATGCTCTTATGCTATGATGAATTTATTGTGTTGCATATATATATATATATGTAAGTCGGAAATGATATAATTGAGAAATGAATGAATGAATTCCGATTGCGTGGTATTGTTATGGATAGATAATCTAGAGGATAATTAATGTATGGTTGCGTGAAATGTGATGTTGTATGATGGAAAGCATGCGGGTTCCCAAGTGACTAACTGTCGTTTTAAATGTAAAAGCTCACCCCTGCTGTGGCAATATTTTCAGTGAACATTCCTCGGAACTACGAGTGAAGTGGGGCTACTTGCCGAGTGGACTAGCTGTGCACCAAGGAACTATATATATATATAGATACTGTGTGTAATGTTTTGATTATGCCTTGGCTGGCTCGTGTCGGATGTTAGTGTGTTAAAACAGAACAGAATCCTTTTGGGTTGGGAAAACATGATAATGTGTTTGTAATTATCGGTCGGTATACACTCTTATGTATATATGGTTATGTTTATGCCATGCTGCATGTTTATCCCATCTTGTGCGTGATGCCTGATTTGTATACATATGTTCATGCTTCTGAGTGCTTAAGAATGGTGAGGCGTAATGTGAAGGAAGCCAAGATATGACCTAGAGGGTGAACCCGTGATCCTGTTGCCGAGTAAGGGGAAGAATTAGATGCTCCGAGTGAATGAGGCTATATAACTCCGTGTGGGGATCGTCGTGGATGCCTTCCCCCAAATGATAAACTGTTAGGATATCTGAATAGAGAAGTTAAACATATTTCCGAGCAAAAACTGGTGGAGTGAGTGTTTTCCGACTGAAGAATAAACTTCCAGATACCGAGTGAGATCCGCGTAGTGAACTTATAGAAAGTTGGGAGGTTCTCAGGGGAGGTTTCAGTTAGTAACAGATCTTGGGTAGGAAGGACTATACTTGCCGAGTGAAAAATAAGTGAAATACCCGAGTGGCAAAAGAATGTGAAAGTTATTCCGAGTGAGGAGTTCTCATAGATTCCGAGTGAGTGGCTAAGGGAATTATTTCTCGAGTGGTCAATGTTTATGAACCGAGCGAACGAAGTTATGGAGTGTGATATGTTCTCCGAGTGAAGCTGGTACGTATAGGGGCCCATCTGGGTGAGTTGAGAGTGGATCTTCCGAGTGAACCAGACGTTGAAATCCGAGTAAAGGAATACCGAGTGAAGTGAACGAATACCGAGTGAACTTCTCGCTCCAGCGAATAGGGTACTCGCTCCAGCGACTGCAATTTGGGAAGGTTATTGTGTGGGCATCACTTAGGCGAATCACTCCTCGCCCGAGCGACTAGAGCTGTTTCGCCCAAGCGTGAGGGATCGTGCTGAGGCGAGCGGATGCTAGTGTTGGGCTTCGCTCGAACATCTCCCTCTTCCATTGTTGCATCGTCATGTCCCGCTCAGGCGGCGTTTGACCTCGCTTGGGCGAGTAGACGTTGTTGCGGGATTCGCCCAGGCGTTGATGTGCTTCGCTGAACTGAATGGATCGGTTCAAGCCTTATTCCTTCCACAGGTTGCTATACATGTGAATATTCTTTTATTTTCCCCCTTGCCTTCTTCTTCCTTTACGTCGATTGTCCAGCAGTTGCTTTGTGGAAAAATTTTCCCTATTTTTTTAGGTTTATTTATTTATTAAAATTAGGGTGTTACATTTTGGTATCAGAGCAGACCGAAAGGTCCAAGGCCAAGGTATGCTTACCGAGTGTAGGAGGTTGTGTGTATTGTGACTGAGTGGTCATTATTACTATAATATCTGTTGAACCTGAGTGATATTGTAATACTGATTTGTGGACGGGAGGCTATTCCTCCTGGTCCGACTGATTGTGTAACATATAGAAATGGCATAGTGTGTTAAGTTACTGAATACTAGGCTGAGATACGATCGGTAGTAAGTGACTTGGTATACTTATCCTTGAAGGGGTGTTAATTTCAGGATAAGAGATGACGCATCACCAAAGCATGAGACTATAGCCACAACATTCCAACGCTTTGTAGACGTGTTCGAGAGGCAGGGCCAGCCTCGAGCAGAGGATGGCCAAGTGCTAGACCGCTTCCTGAAGAGGAAGCCGAGTGAATTTCAGGGAGGACGGAACCCGGAAGCAGCTTTTAAATGGACTCAAGAGCTGGAAAGGATCTTTGGGGGTCTTCGCTGTACCGAGGCCCATAAGGTAGAATGTGCAGTGTATATGCTGCGAGACGAGGCAGAGAACTGGTGGAAGATAGCCAGAAACCGATTCCCTGACGATGATACTCAGCTGACCTGGAATAATTTCAAGACATGCTTCTTAGAGAAGTACTTCCCCGACACAATCAGGAGTCGGAAAGAACTAGAGTTCATGGAATTGAAGCAGGGGTCCATGACTGTGGAAGAATACATGGTAAGATTTGAGGAATTATGCCTATTCTACCCACCCTTCCAACAACCGGGGACGGAGAATTCAAAGTGTTTAAAATTTGAGAACGGATTGAGGTCGGATATTAAGAGAGCCTGCAGATACCAAGAGGTTAGGAGTTTTCCTGCATTGGTGAATAAGTGTAGGATATTTGAAGAAGATGACAAGGCCCACTCGGGCCAGAGCAGCAGGGCAAACCCCTCCTTGAGGCCTCAACAATCACACTTCAAGAGGTCGGGCAACGCCAGGAGTGCTGGATCCTCCTCTAATTTTAGAGGACAAGGAAACCGTGGGGGTCATTTCGGGGGTCGCTCCGGGGGTGGTAGATGTTTCAGATACGGAGGTAACCACTTTGCACGGGAATATGATGCTGGAAACGATGTTATATGCTTCCACTATAACGAAAGGGGGCATGTTCGCCCCGACTGTCCGCAACTGCAGCCAGAGGGTGGCCATGCACGTCGTGGGGGTTTCCGTATGGGAGGACGCGAAACTAACAGTAAAGGGAATGGTGGCAGAGGCAACGGATCAAGGAGCAATTTGATGGCTACTACAAGTAACCGAGGGAGAAATATCGACCAACCAGCAGTAGGAAGAGTCTACGCCATCAATGCGGAAGATGCTGCACAAGAAAATGACTTAGTACAATGTAAGTGCTCACTCGGTAGATATACACTTAATGTAGTTTTTGATTCTGGAGCCACCCATTCTTTTATAGCCGATGAGTGTGTAAAATATTTAAAATTACCAACTGTGTATATGGGTCGGACCTTGGAAGTGGCCAATCTGACTAGCACTAAGGTGTTAACATCGTCAATGTACAAAGATGTAACGTTTGTGTTGTGCGATCGGAGTTTTACCTTCGATCTGGTGTGCGTGCCTCTGAAGAACCTTGACATTATACTCGGTATAGACTGGCTTTCAGTCAACAAGGTGTTAGTAGATTGTAGAAACTGAAGGATAATCTTTCCAAGGAAGAACAATGAGGGTTACACGGCACAAGGTATAGCTCAACTATTTATGATGCTTTGTTTAACCGAGGGTGAGAGTAGAGCCCGAGTGAACGAAATACCGATTGTTTGTGAATTCCCAGAGGTGTTTCTGGAAGATGTGACGGGTATTCCTCCAACTAGAGAAGTTGAGTTCTCTATAGACCTAATCCCTGGAGCCGAGCCAGTCTCCAGTGCACCTTATAGAATGTCCCCAACTGAATTAGCCAAGTTGAAGAAGCAGGTGGACGAGTTACTCGGGAAACAATTCATTCGACCGAGCGTATCACCATGGGGCGCACCTGTGCTACTCGTTATGAAGAAGGATGGCAGCATGAGATTATGCATAGATTACCGACAACTAAACAAGCTCACAATTAAGAACCGATACCCATTGCCCAGAATTAACGACCTGATTGACCAACTGCGTGGTGCTTCAATTTTCTCAAAGATCGATTTACGATCGAGATACCACCAAATCTGAGTGAAGGACTCGGATATCCCCAAGACTGCCTTTAGGACCCGGTATGGTCACTACGAGTATGTAGTGATGTCGTTTGGTGTGACAAACGCCCCTGCTATCTTCATGAATTACATGAACAACATATTCCACTCATATTTAGACCGATTCGTGGTAGTTTTCATTGATGATATCCTGATCTATTCTGAGACCCCTGAGGAGCATGAAGAACACCTCCGAGCGGTACTTCAGGTGCTGAAGGAGAAGCAGCTGTTTGCAAAGCTTTCCAAGTGCAATTTCTGGATGGATGAGATCCACTTTCTCAGACATGTGGTTTCCAAGGAAGGTGTCTCGGTGGACCCTTCGAAGGTGACAGCTATAATGGCATGGGAGAGACCTAGGTCGGTCTCGGAGATAAGGAGTTTTATTGGCCTGGCCGGTTACTACAGGAGGTTCATTGAAGGTTTTTCTAAGTTGGCTTCGCCACTGACTAAACTGACTTAGAAAAACAGTCCCTTCGTATGGAGTCCCGAGTACGAGAGAAGTTTCCGAGAGCTGAAGGACAAGTTGATAACTGCTCTAGTGTTGGCATTAACTAACTTGCATGAGAGCTTCGTGGTTTATTGTGATGCATCAGGACTCGGATTAGGATGCGTACTAATGCAGAATGACCGAGTGATAGCGTATACCTCTCGGCAATTGAGACCTCACGAACAGCATTACCCGACCCACGACTTGGAGCTGGCAGCTGTAGTCTTCGCATTGAAGATCTGGAGGCATTATTTGTACGGGTCCAGATTTGAAGTATACAGTGATCACAAGAGCCTCAAATACTTATTCGACCAAAAGGAACTGAATATGAGGCAGAGGAGATGGATGGAATTTTTAAAGGACTACGATTTCGAGCTGAAGTACCATCCGGGTAAGGCAAACGTGGTTGCCGACGCGTTGAGTCGGAAATCCCTCCATATAGCAATGATGATGGTGAGGGAAGTAGAGTTATTGGAATAGTTCCGAGACATGAACTTACATGTTGACATCCCCTCCTCTTGGAAAATAACAATCGGTGCATTGAGGATCGCCAATGAATTCCTGAAATCCGTGTTCGAGCAGCAGCAGTCAGACTCCTACTTGGCTGAGATGAAGGAGACTCAGGCCAAAGGGAAGGACTTGTCCTTGACCAAGGGATCGGATGGAATTTTCCGAGTAAAAAGCAATGTGCGTATAAACAACTCAAAATATACATATAAATGTGCTTTTGATACAAAGCAATGTGCGTATAAATGTAAATACGGAGAGTCTTTATATGCTGAGGCGGAGTGCAATGTAATCTGGGGCGGTGTCACAGTCCGCCTGACGGGATCTACGTTGCCTTGACCCGATTGGGGGTGGTACCTGCCATCGTTCTCCGACGCTCAAGTCAGTATTTCAGAATACTTAGAGACTTAGAAAGACAGTCAGAGAGAACTATGCCAGTAAGAGAGTGTAAGGTTCAGAGAATGGGAAAAAGATCCCTTATACCTTTTTGAGAGAGGTTTATATACCTGTTACTGGTGCTCTATTATTGGTAGGACCCGCTCCTTGTCTTCAGGCATAATACTGAAAAGGTAGTGGGTCCCTGCGCCGTTTACATGCACCATTATTGTAGTAGGTATCACAACTTGTCTGGAAAGCGTTAGTGCTTTAATATTTTATTGTTATTTCCCTTTATGCGTGACAGCGTGATTCCCATTATTAACCTCTCAAGACAGAGTCAATCTCGTGCCGGGGTTGTGAGTATGGGCTCGCTACGCAGTAGGGGAAATTCGGTATTCCGCCAATATTGAGCCTATGGCTTGGCGGAGTAACAACTTTGGCGAGGTTACATTCCTTGGCGGAGTAACATGCCTGGACGGAGTTACATTCCTTGGCGGGGTAACGTGCCTGGGTGGTATGCACTCCGTATAGTATTTGTAGTGTATTTGAAGAGTACTTCTCTTTATTCAAAATGCTGATCTGGCAAGGCATTAAAGCCATGCTCTTGGGGGCTGGTGTTAGGACCGGATCATATGCCCCCTAGCTTGTTATAGTGACTGGCGGAGTCACTTTAATAAGCTATAACACTTAAGTTTAGCTTTTGTAGGCATGGGTTTAGGCGGCATTTGCTAGTTCAGGATTCGTGGACAAGTGCTTTCATGCATTTATTGGTTTGTCATTACTTGTCACGCCTGTCGTTAATGCGCCTCGAAACCACGTTTTTTGTTATTCAGTCTCCTATTGCCACGTATGCCCTCGTAACGGTTGCCATTCCAATGATGGGACATAAATGCGCGTGATGGCAATTGAGAACCGTTTTCGAGGTTATTACCGTGGGCCTTGGATTTTGAAAACGTGGCCCATGAAATATCTGCCCTTAGATATATCTATTGGTTTCAGCAAAAAAGGAACCGTCAGTGGGACAAATCCAACGGTTGTAAATGCATATTTCAATTTTAGAACCGTTGATGAGATTTATCTAACGGCTGCAAACACATCTTCGAGATTTCTGATGATTCGCTTATTTCCCCCCAAGCCATGCCTATAAATAGTTAAACTTTCAGAAGGGAAATGTTTTGCTTCATCTCTCACTTCGTATTTGTTTGCTGAAAGCGTTTTTGCTACTCTCTTGCGAGTTTATTGGTGTTTGGAGTTCTTCTATCTTTTCAGAAGCTTAAGGTACTTGCTTCTTCCTCTTCTTTGCTTCTTCATTTCCATTGGGTTAGCTTTGTTTTCCCTTATTGTGTGTTCGTAAAAAGGAAGATGAGAGGAAAGAGGTCAGAGTCACGTTCTAGGGTTTCTGTTCGTCCCATGTTTTCTGACATTGAGAGTGGAGATGAGGCTTTTTATACTGGGAGGGACTCGACGTTTTACAGTAGTGTGGAGTACTTTAGTAATGTTGTACATTCGTTTGTGTCAGGAGGTGTTTTCTATACCCAAGTGTTGACAATGGCAGAGTGTCAAAACGTCGTGTTGCATGGACTGGATTGGGAGAAGACGCTCGAGATTGATCCTTATTGTTGGGTTGAGGAGGATGTTAAGGGTGCTTCCTCTCGCCATGCAACAACTAGCGGCGGTGTAGTGGAGCTATCTGTGCCTATCTGGAAAAGTGAACGGTATGAAGATAGGTTCATTGTTTCCTCTCCTAAAACATTCGAAAGGATTTGCCATCGTCCTCACAATAATCGTACAATATATATGTACGATATTTTGTTCACTCAGCTGGGAGTGCGTTTCCCCTTGAACAAATTCCAGATGGGCGTGCTGAGGTTCTTGGATTGTGCTCCTTCTCAGCTGCACCCAAATGGTTGGGGAATAGTTCGAAGCTTTGAGGTGATGGCGGAGCATCTGGAGTTTACACCTACTGTGGCGTTGTTCTTTTCTTTCTGCCGTATCATGAGGAGGGTGAACGTAAAAACAGGCGGCATGGGCCTTGTTACTCTTCGGGCGGAGCCGAAGATTTTAAACTTCAAGTCGTTTGCAGACTCCGGCAAAGAAGGCGGACTCCACTTCAGAAAAAGTTTTGTAAAGGTTTCTGTGAAGGAGGGGGAGTCCGTCTTCTGGCGGAATAAGGAGGGAATTGATCGATTCCCAGTCGCGTGGACGCATGAGCACTTTCTCTTAACCAAGCGAGCGTATGAAGTTGAAGAGGGTGCTCTGTCGGCGGCGTCTGTGGAAGTACTCCGGACGTTGAAGGAGTACAACTTTGTCCACAAGCTGATCCTTTGTCGAAGGCTGCTTGGGCGGGATGCTCAGGGATACTTGAGTAATATTACTAACAATCGTAATGTTGATTGAGTATTGCTGCTATCTTGCATCTTCTAATCATATTCTCGTTTTGTTATTTCGCAGGAGAAATCACTGAGTTCCCTGGGATGGAGCGCATCAAACGGATCCGAATGAGCCGCAGGGAAATTAACGCGGAGAACAATATGCAGCCCAGGAGGAGTCTGACTGCTGCTCTCACAAAGACCCTTCCTTTCCCTGCCTCCACCAACATAGTAAACTTTGAAGGTGGTGCAGGATCTTCAGCAGCTACTGTTGAAAGGCGTTCTAAAAAACGCCAGGAACCAGAAGCTGCTGAAGATGAAGAAGAGGAAGTAGATCTTCATGCCTTGCAAAGGAGGAGGACTAAGGGCAAGAAGAGGGCTGAGGCAGGGACATCAATCGATGTTGCCATTGACTTGGAGGAGACTCAAGAGGTACCTGTTATGGGTACTTCTGCTGATGTAGGCGGTGCTGAAGGTATCCCCGAAGAAGATGTCGCGGGGGAGCAAGCGGAGGGATTCCAAGCCTCTTCTGACCAAGATACGGGGGACGAGTCAGGGAGAGTTCAAGTTTCCCCAGTCCGCCCGTCTGAGGATCCCGCCCTGAGCTTGACCACTCGAGGGACAGCCGTTTTTCCCATTGATGTGCCAGGGGAATCATCCAGGCGGTTTGTCTCTTTGCCTGAGGCGGGGTCTCGCTTGAATCCCTTTCTGTACTTTACAAATACGGGATCCCGCCAGTCAAAGAGGCGTGATCCAGAATTCATTCTCCGCCCCAACATCGACTTTGAGGAGATTCCGGAGGCTGCTGCAGCTGCGAGGTGGCACCTTGCTGAGTTAGATGGTTTCTTGGCCTCTGTCCCCCGGATAGCTGACGTTGCTGCTGAGGCGAACCTGTTTCAGGCGTCTTACCACGAGTCTGTGGAAAAGATTCGTAGCTTGGAACATGACAATGAGCAGCTGTCCGAGGTGATCAAGGCCAAGGACAAGCATCTTGATACCGCCGACTCCGACATCAAGAAATTAACGGAGGAGTTGGCCAAGGTGAAGGCTGAGAAGGTCCTGCTAGAACAACAGAATAAAAAGCTAGGCGAGGTGGTGAGCGGACTTTCCCAGGTCAAGGCTGATAATGTTCTGCTGAAGCAACAAGTTTCAAATTTAGATCAGCAGAACCAACTTTTGGGCGGAGACGTGAGCATTCTTCAGCAGAGGCTGGTCTCCATAGAAATAAATAAAGCCATAGCTGAAGATGCCTGGGCGGCAGAGTTGGGCGAAGCAGCAACCGCATATGGAAATCTTGAAGTGCGGGTTCAAGAGTTGGAAGCTGAGAAGACTGCCTCAGATGCCACCAGTGAGAGGCTCGACAAGGAATTACAATCTGCCTTGGATGCAGCTGAGGCAGCGATTGATGATGCTTTCAGCATGGCTGTTCGCCAACTCCGCTATCGCAACCCAGGTGTTGCTCTCTCCACCACAGGCATTCATCCCTATTACGAATTCATCAATGGAGAATTGATGGTGCTTGTGCAAGGAGGTCATATGCCTGCGCCCAATGATGAATATGTTCTGGCAGATTTGCCTCCTTCCCAAAGTTTGACTAGGCCAGGAGAAAGTTAGCTCACCTCTACTCAGCAAGAAGGGAAGGCGTCTGACCCTTAAAGATCAGCTTTTCAGTCTCCTCCTCAGTCTCTTTGCAAGTCTTGTTTTTATTTATAACGTCACCTTGTTCCAGGATAGGCTCTGGATTTTACCAATTTGGCAATATTTAATAAAGCATATTTTCTGCGAATGTATACTTGTCCATATTAATAACGTCTAAGTCCATCGATTTTATGCCTTACAGAACGATATTAAGAGGATAAAGTAATCATTTGAGGACTTAAAGAAATATGACTAAGTATAACGAGGCGGAATAGCCTTTTTGCAATTCTGGTGAAGTAAAATTCAGTAAGGAGGCGAAGTAGCCTCTTAGGAATTTTAATGAAACAAATTCAGTAATGGGGCGGAGTAGCCTTTTTGAGAATTTAACTGAAGTAATTTCAATAATGAGGCGTAGTAACCTCTTGGGAATTTCATTGAAATGATTTTAATAGTGAGGCGTAGTAGCCTCTTAGGAATTTCAATGAAACAAATTCAGTAATGGGGCGGAGTAGCCTTTTTGAGAATTTAACTGAAGTAATTTCAATAATGAGGCGTAGTAACCTCTTGGGAATTTCATTGAAATGATTTTAATAGTGAGGCGTAGTAGCCTCTTAGGAATTTAAAAGGAATTGGATTCCGTAAGAAGGCGGTGTGGCCTCTTAAGAATTTCAATGAGATTGGATTCCGTAAGAAGGCGGTGTGGCCTCTTAGGAATTTCAATGAGATTGGATTCCGTAAGAAGGCGGAATAGCCTCTTAGGAATCCCCAAGAAATAGATTCCGTAAGGAGGCGGTGTAGCCTCTTAGGAATTTTGATGAAACGGATTCCGTAAGAAGGCGGAGTGGCCTCTTAGGAATTTTAATGAAGTTGATTCCGTAAGAAGGCGGAGTAGCCTCTTAGGAATTTCCATGAGTTGATTCCGTAAGAAGGCGGTGTGGCCTCTTAGGAATTTCAATGAGATTGGATTCCGTAAGAAGGCGGAATAGCCTCTTAGGAATCCCCAAGAAATAGATTCCGTAAGGAGGCGGTGTAGCCTCTTAGGAATTTTGATGAAACGGATTCCGTAAGAAGGCGGAGTGGCCTCTTAGGAATTTCAATGAAGTTGATTCCGTAAGAAGGCGGAGTAGCCTCTTAGGAATTTTAATGAAGCATAATTTTACAAGTGTTGAACTTACTTGAACTTGTTGGGTAGTGCTTGAGTTTGTTGCTCATGTACTCCGTAAAACATTGGGAGTTAGGCAGAGTCAAGTTTTGGATGGAATGTTCATCCTTTTGCATTTTGGTTGGAGTGCGACTCCTGATTGAATGAAAATCATCGAAGTGGGGATTGCTATGGTGCAGCATATAGCTGTGACACCAATTTATCCTGCAAGAAATTGGTTAAACCTTCGAGGCGGTATGGTGCAGCATATAGCTGTGACACCAATTTATCCTGCAAGAAATTGGTTAAACCTTCGAGGCGGTATGGTGCAGCATATAGCTGTGACACCAATTCATCCTGCAAGAATTTGGTTAGATTTTGGGGTTAGCGTGGTGCAGCATATAGCTGTGACACCAGCTCTTCCCACAAGGAGCCTGCAGGACCTTGGGGGCGAATTAGTGCAGCATATAGCTGTGACACTAATTCTTTCCATAGGCGACCTGTAGGACCTTAGGGTCGGTATGGTGCAGCATATAGCTGAGACACCAATCCTTTCCCCCCAAGGAGTTTTCTGTACCTTAGGGTCGGTATGGTGCAGCATATAACTGAGACACCAATCCTTTCCCCCCAAGGAGTTTTCTGTACCTTAGGGTCGGTATGGTGCAGCATATAGCTGAGACACCAATCCTTTCCCCCCAAGGAGTTTTCTGGACCTTAGGGTCGGTATGGTGCAGCATATAGCTGAGACACCAATCCTTTCCCCCCAAGGAGTTTTCTGTACCTTAGGGTCAGTATGGTGCAGCATATAGCTGAGACACCAATTCCCCAAGGAGTTTTTGTTGACTCCGTTTGTGAAGCGGCGTTGCATGTTGGTTGATCTTTATGGAATAAAGAGTTATGCGTTTGTGCTTCAGTTTTAGAGTCGTTGTTTTATCTGCATGGGAACAAATTCTGCCATGGATGATCAATTCAAAGTTAGAATAAAGATTAAATACAGGTAGGCATTTCATTGAGAATGGAACTACATAAAGGATTGAGTTGGGATATATCTTTTTCGAAACCTTTTCAAGGAAAGCATACAGAGGAAGATCCTTGAGTTAGGAAGAAAAGATCATACCGTATTACCCAACTAACTGTAATATATGCGTAAATTTAAAATGTTCCATTTATTTCTGACCGGAGTGCCATCCAGGTTTTCTAGGCGGTATGTACCCTTGCCCAAGACCTCGATGACTCGGTATGGACCTTCCCAATTTGGTGCCAATTTGCCTTGGTGCGCAAATTTGTTGCCAATGTTGGCCCTTCTCAGGACCAAATCTCCCTCTTTGAAACGGCGTTCGCACATGCGTGCATTATACCGTTTGGCGGCCTTTGCTTTGACAGCTTGATCTCTCACAAAGGCTTCCTCTCTCAACTCCGCCAAAACCTCCAATTCGTGTGCGAGGTTCTGTTGATTGGCTTCCTCATTGAAATGGAGGACTCGAGCTGAAGGGGCTGTTAATTCAATGGGAATGACAGCCTCGACTCCATATGTCAGCCGATACGGAGATTCATTCGTGGTGGAGTGTGGGGTGGTTCTATATGCCCATAAAACGTGGCATAACTGATTTGCCCAGTCTCCCTTTGCCTCACCAAGGCGTTTTTTGAGGCCCTTCAAGATTTCTCTATTGGCGACCTCTGCTTGTCCATTGGTTTGAGGGTGTTCCACAGAAGAGAAAATTTGCGTGATGCTGAGATTTTCTAAGAGTTCAGTGAACTTGCGATCTGTGAACTGGGTGCCATTATCAGTGACTATGCGTTCAGGGACTCCGAAACGTGCAATGATGTTCTCATAAACAAATCTTCGAGTCCTGGCTGACGTTATGTGCACCACTGCCTCTGCCTCAATCCATTTGGTGAAATAATCGACACCAACTATCAAGTATTTGATACCGCCGGGCGCAGTTGGGAATGGACCTAGAATATCCATACCCCATTGATAGAAAGGCCAGGGCGTTATTGATGATGACATTTCCTCAGCTGGAGTATGGTGAAAATTCGCGAATCGTTGACATTGATCGCATTTTTGAACATATGAGGCAGCGTCTTGCTTCATAGTGGGCC
Organism: Clitoria ternatea; assembly: GCA_037962975.1. NCBI lineage: Eukaryota > Viridiplantae > Streptophyta > Magnoliopsida > Fabales > Fabaceae > Clitoria > Clitoria ternatea. The sequence continues at coordinate 190,528,543 of CM075669.1, forward strand.
ACCAATATCCCGCCCTGAGGATTTTTCTCACTAGACTCCGTGCCCCTGGATGATGTCCACACTGCCCTTCATGGACTTCTTCCAAAACAGCTGGCACCTCGTTTTCATTTATGCAAATTAAGTACGGGACAGAAATTCCTCGGCGGTATAGCTGCCCATCTAGGAGTGTATAATAGGGTGCCTCCCTCCTTAGCTTCTTTCGCTCAAGATCATCCGTGGGTAATTGTCCATTAACAAGATAACGAACTATTGGTGTTACCCAGGAGTTGTCATCAACGGGGCGGCTTTTAATCATATGAATTGGAGAGGGAAGGGATATACTTGGCTCCGCCAGAGTACTCTGTACAACCATGGTTGTACATCCCGCCTTCTTTGTGCTGGCTAACCTGGACAGGATATCAGCACGTGTATTTTCTTCGCGAGGTACATGCTTGAAAGTTACTTCATCGAAGCGCTGTTTCAACTCATTGACGCAGTCCAGATATTGTTGCAGTAGAGGTTCTTTAGCCTGATACTCACCAAGAATTTGTGAGATGACTAGTTGAGAATCACTGCATAGGGTGACAGTTTTGGCCCCAATATCTTGTGCTGCTCTGAGTCCGGCTAAGCAGGCTTCTTACTCCGCCTGATTGTTAGACGTAGTGAAGGTAAAGTGTAACGAAATTTCAAGATGTACCCCATCATCACTTTCTATGACGATTCCTGCTCCGCATCCTTTGCTGTTTGAAGACCCATCGACATATATTGTCCAGTGTGAATGATCTGCGTCTGGGCTAGAGCCTGTTAATTCAACTACGAAATCTGCTAGGACTTGCGCCTTGATAGCAGTTCTTGGTTCGTAGGATATGTCGAATTCAGAGAGTTCTACAGCCCATTTGATCATTCTTCCTGCCAAATCTGGTTTGAACAATATGGTACGAAGTGGCAAATCTGTGTGAATCAGGATGGGATGTGCATGGAAATATGGTCTTAGGCGTCGTGAGGCCCAAACAACTGCAAGTGCTGCCTTTTCAATCTTCTGATAACGGCACTCCGCACCATGCAATGTTTTACCAGTGAAGTACACCGGTCGTTGGCCTTCAACTGTTTCCTTGACCAGAGCCACTACCAGCGCTTCATCTGAAACAGACAAATAAACGATGAGTTGCTCACCTGGGCTTGGTTTTACCAGGATTGGAGGGCTGGCTAAGACATTTTTCAAGCTCTGGAAGGCCGCCTCTTGCTCTGGGCCCCAATTAAATTTCTTATCCTTCTTCAACATCTTGTATAAGGGGAGAGAGCGATGAGCCATTTTTGGCATGAATCGTGCTAGAGCAGCGATTTTGCCATTGAGGGATTGTACCTCTTTCAGTGTTTTTGGGGCTCTGCAACTCTTGTATCACACGACACTTGTCAGGATTAGCTTCTATGCCTCTTTGTGTTAACATGAAACCCAAGAATCTCCCCCCAGGCACAGCAAATGTACATTTTAGTGGGTTGAGTCTCATGTTGTATTGCCGCAGGCGTTGAAAAACGAGGCGTAGGTCTTCAACATGGTCTCCTCCTTCTGGAGTTTTGGCGATGATATCATCAATATAAACCTCCACCAGCTTTGTGTGCATGCCCTCAAAGACTCTGTTGATCATGCGCTGGTAGGTGGCCCCAGCGTTCTTCAGCCCAAATGGCATGACATTGTAGCAAAAGACCCCTCTGTCATTGATAAATGCTGTTTTCTCCTGATCATCCTCACACATTGGAATTTGGTTGTATCCGGGGTAAGCATCCATGAAGGATAGATACTTGTATCCTGATGAGTCGTCAACCAGTCTGTCAATGTTGGGGAGAGGATAAGGATCTTTGGGACAACATTTATTCAAATCGACGTAGTCTATGCACATGCGCCATTTGCCATTGGCTTTCTGCACCATAACCACGTTGGACAGCCAAGAAGAGTAACGGAGTTCCCTGATGAACCCCGCCTTAAGGAGTTCTTCGGTTTGTTCGCAAGCAGCATTTTGCTTATCAGGACCCATACGCCGTTTCTTTTGTGTCACTGGCTTAGTTTTAGGATACACCGCCAGGCGGTGGCAACAGAAGTTAGGATCCATACCAGGCATGTCTGCGGCTGTCCAGGCAAAAATTTCCTTGTACTCATAGAGGAGTGCAATCAGTCTTGCCTCAACGCTAGGCTCCAATTTGTCATTGATGTTAGTGATTTGCTCCGGGGTGCTGCCCAGAACAATAGGCTTGGAACCACCATCAGGAGTTGGTTTCAAAGGGTTCAGTGGGTCTATAGAAGACTCCGCCCTGGGATCAAGATCCACCAAGTTGACGGATGCCGCCGCACTGTTTCCTTCGTTCAATTTTCTTTTCTTAGACATGGTTTCAAGCTTCACCATGTTAAGACTTAAATTGTAACAATAACGAGCCATCTCCTGGTCACCCCTGACAGATGAGACTTGATTATCTTTATCGATGAACTTGATTAACAAGTGGGGGGTTGAAACGATGGCTTCCATGGCATTCAGAGTAGGCCGCCCAATGATGCCATTGTATGGGGATTTAACATCAATGACAAGAACCCTGGATTTCACAGTCCTTGCTCCAGGTTCACCATCGAAGGTAATCCTTGTGTCCAAGTAGCCTTTAGTAGGCTGTTTGGCGCCATTAAAAGCTGTAAGGTCCTGTGTGTAAGGCTGCAAATCAGCGTCAGTCAGTCCCATGCGTTTAAAACAGTCATAAAAAATAACGTCGCAGGAACTTCCCTGATCGACTAGGATGCGTTTTACATCCATATTAGCGATCACCGCAATGATCACTACCGCATCATCTCCCTCAGGAATGGTTGGGCCAAAATCATCATCTGTGAAAGTTATAGGCGGAGTCTTAACTCCGTCCCTGAATGGGCGATATTCTTTGTTCTTGCCCTGCACAGATAAGATCATACGATGATGATTTTTCCGGGCGGTGTTTGAGGGTCCGCCTCCTGCGAAGCCTCCAGCAATCATGTCCACCACCTGCCTTTTACCTCGTGACCTAGGTTCAGGGCTCGGTTCTCGTTGGGCGGACTCCAGAACATTGCCTTTTTGTTTCTCTGACACCGCCGTACGTTTTGGTTCCCGAGTACTATCAGGATCCGGAGAACGATCACGATGTCGCTTTTCAAACTTCTCAGGCTCATCATGAGATTTGCCTTTGAACAGGTAATGTTTCAGTTTACCTTCACGAATGAGCACCTCAATGGTATTTTTGAGTTGCTTGCATTCTTCTGTGGTGTGGCCAACTGACTCATGGAATTCACAATATTTCTTTGGGTTTCCCCCGCGCCTGATTGGGGGTGGACGTTGAATTCCATAAACATTGAGGGTGGTCCATCCTATCTCACGCAAGATTTGCTCGCAAGTTGTGTTCAATGGTGCATAGTGAGCAAAATTGAACACACGTCTGTCTTGCTGTTTGAAAGGTTGGTTCCCTACTTTGTCCCTTTGGTGGGACTTGTCATTCTTCAACAACTTCTCTTTCCCTTTGTCATGAGGTGGAGTTGCAGGGGATGGTTTACTGCGAGATACAGTGGCTTCCAAATGCATCTCGATACCCACGTACTTGGACGCCTTCCTGCGAAATTCCTCCATCGTGGTTGGAGGTCCCTTTTCCAAAGACAAAGCGAAAGGTGACTTTGGTTGCATAGCTTCTATGAGAATATGCAACTGGATTGCCTCAGTCAGATCAGGGACCATGGCTGCCTCCTTGTAAAATCTCTTAAGGAAATCCTTCAGAGATTCTTTGTCGCCTTGTTTGATCTGAGCCAAGGTATGAGAGGTTCTGGGTGCATCCCTGGAGATCACGAAGTGGCTTCCAAAAGCTGAGGCCAGCTCCTCCCACGAATCAATGGAACCTGAAGGTAAGCTCTTGAACCAACTAAGAGCTTCGCCTGTAAGGGTTCTGGGGAACATTCTGCACATGACATCCTCCTCAGCTCCTAGAAACATGGCCTCGTAGATATAAGCATCTAAATGCTTAGAGGGATCTGTTTCCCCAGTATATTTCCCTATAGAAATGGGCTGCATAGTTTGCAAATGTCTGGGTACATGTGCATTCATGAGCCTTTTAGAAAATGGGATGCTCATCTTATATCCTAAGGGGGATGCGTTTGAGCCTGCTCTCCTTCCTTCTTGATGCTGAGCATTCACCAGTGGGAGGCTTCGTTGCTCCTCCATGTATGTAGGAATACGAGAGTAATGAGGAGTACTTGATTCCTCCTGCATGTGTGGTTCATGATGTGGCTGTCTTGCGGGACCAGCTTTTTCATGCACTGGGTTTGCTTTTTCACGGTGAAGTTCCGCAAGTTCTTCTCTCAACATTCGAATCATGTCATCTCTTGGATCTGGAGAATTAGCTTGCGCTGCTTTTTTCTGAGCATCTTCGTCGAAGTTAAGACGTCTGGGATTGCGTGGAGGAGAATCCTCGTTCTGCATCTCTGGTCCTTGTCTCTCCATTGATGATGAAGATTGATCAAAGATTGTGGGATTACCAAGTTTACAGGTCCCACTGGGCGTGCCAATGAACTGTTCTTTACAAGGGGTGTAGAAGTATGCTTGTAGAACAACTTAAAATATACATATAAATGTGCTTTTGATACAAAGCAATGTGCGTATAAATGTAAATACGGAGAGTCTTTGTATGCTGAGGCGGAGTGCAATGTAATCTGGGGCGGTGTCACAGTCCGCCTGACGGGATCTACGTTGCCTTGACCCGATTGGGGGTGGTACCTGCCATCGTTCTCCGACGCTCAAGTCAGTATTTCAGAATACTTAGAGACTTAGAAAGACAGTCAGAGAGAACTATGCCAGTAAGAGAGTGTAAGGTTTAGAGAATGGGAAAAAGATCCCTTATACCTTTTTGAGAGAGGTTTATATACCTGTTACTGGTGCTCTATTATTGGTAGGACCCGCTCCTTGTCTTCAGGCATAATGCTGAAAAGGTAGTGGGTCCCTGCGCCGTTTACATGCACCATTATTGTAGTAGGTATCACAACTTGTCTGGAAAGCGTTAGTGCTTTAATATTTTATTGTTATTTCCCTTTATGAGTGACAGCGTGATTCCCATTATTAACCTCTCAAGACAGAGTCAATCTCGTGTCGGGGTTGTGAGTATGGGCTCGCTACGCAGTAGGGGAAATTCGGTATTTCGCCAATATTGAGCCTATGGCTTGGCGGAGTAACAACTTTGGCGAGGTTACATTCCTTGGCGGAGTAACATGCCTGGACGGAGTTACATTCCTTGGCGGGGTAACGTGCCTGGGTGGTATGCACTCCGTATAGTATTTGTAGTGTATTTGAAGAGTACTTCTCTTTATTCAAAATGCTGATCTGGCAAGGCATTAAAGCCATGCTCTTGGGGGCCGGTGTTAGGACCGGATCAACATGCATATGCACATAATCTCAATTGTATTCATATTCTTCATTTGAAAATATATAACTCACTCTCCTATGTTGTCCATTTTTAGCATTGATGCAGGAATATCATGGGATGAGGATATTTTTAAAGTAAAGCTTTTGTGAAGGTAAAATAGCGGTAATGGAATGCCTTGGCCGGCAACAATTGTAATTTATTGTACTATGAATAAATGTACAAGATAGTGTTAATAAATATTGATATTGATAGATGGGATGTAAATAACAATATGAGTGGGTGATGTATTGATATTTGGGGTATTTGAATTCATACCCATTTAATGATTAAAATGATGTTAGTTATGTAATCCATTTTGGGAATGTATAAGTGTTGATGATACATAACTTTAAGGTTGAATAGAATGTGGTCAATTGTGGAATATGGACATTGGAGATGTAGGTTACATGATCATATAAATGCATATGTATATATATTTAAGACAATGCATGTTTATGATTTATATGTAAGATTGGTGGTAGGCTAATAGGCTTGTGTTGTATGCTTGCATGCCTTGCCGAGCCTTTTCTCATATCTTCATATATGGGACTAGGCGTGTGCCCTTATACATATTCTTCTTCCACTGTAAACTCTGTTATTTTTGTATACAATTATGGGTGATTTATTTTACGATCCAGTTATAAATTATCAATCTCACTCTTTGGTCTTTTGTGGTTCGAGTCTTGATGTAATCGTTGAGGTGTTTTGAAATTATTTTCAACGCAAAAAATTTACTCGTATTTTTATTATTTAATTATCTTGATTACATTGGGATTCGGGTCTGGAATACCATGGTGTGACATGGGCATGATAGTAGTAGCTGTTGTTCAAGTGGCCTCAATACTGAAGAGGGGGGTGAATTGAGTGTTAAAAACTTTTCTTTAGAATATCTTCGAAAATGATTCCTTTTTCACAAAATATGCTTGTAAGCAAGAGATAGTAAGTGTAGTGTAAGAATCAATGTAAAACAATGTGCAAATGTCACTTAGGCAATATGTCAAACACTTAGTGTGCAATACTTCAACTAAGCCAAGTTACACAAGTTCAAGCAATGGAATCACAATCAAATCAATATACCAACCAAATATAACAAGTAAATGCAAGAGAGTAGGGAAGAGAAGCTTGCAAACCAATTTAACAAGTTCCACCAACCCGGTGTACGTCTCGCCTTCAAGCAACCCACTTGAAGGATTTCCACTATTGAAGTTTAGAGATTCAAGCTATGAGCAATTGTATCTTCCTAGTGTCCCACACTCAAGAACTCAATCCTCACTAGCACAAGGGCAACCCTCCCAATCTCTCAAACTGTCAATACCAAAAGGTTGAACCTCAACTTTTGTGACCACTCAACCTAGAGTGAAAACCTTATTGTTTTTGGTGTTTGATTTACAATCAATAAACTCTCTCAATAGAGTAAATGAGCAAATGAAAGGCTCTAACAATAATGACTCTCAACAAGAGAGGATTTACAAATATAAGCTCTAAGTTTCAGAAATTGAAACTACATAAAGAAATAGAACTCACAAGGCACAAATGTAAGCTATGAATGATTTCCATTTGACGATTTGCATAGCTTGAATGAGTCTTGCATTTATAGGCCTTGGAGAGGTGCCCGAGAGTCTTCATAGCCGTTACACAGCATGGGCATCTGAGTGAAAATGGAGAAGTGAGCTAATTTCCCACTTAAAAATGCTTTTCCCTAAAATCTGGCACTATCGTAATCGATTACGCCTCGAGCTGTAATCGATTACACTTTGAATTCTTTAGTGAAATTTGTGTTGTAATCGATTGTAATATCCCATGTAATCGATTAGATAAGAGACAGAACCTTACTAATCGATTATTCAAACCTTGTAATCGATTGTGAGTGGTACCTGATGCATTGAATTCTGTTACACAGCAAGGTAATCGATTGTGACTTGGTTGTAATCGATTATGATACAAATAGAAACTCTGTAATCGATTAGCTCTTGTCTTGTAATCGATTAGTGATATTACAGAACATTTGTAATCGATTGTGGCAGCCTTGTAGTCGATAGAAGATGCACCTGATGCTTTTTATTCATTTTCTCACCTTGGTAATTGATTGGCTTCCTTGGTGCAATCGATTAGGTGACAAACAGAAACTCCATAATCGATTAGTCTTGATGATGCAATCGATTAGGTGTTGGACATAAGCTTTGTAATCGACTAGCTTGGACCTTATAATCGATTAGCTTGCGTATTGAAGCTTGACTTGTTGATTCTTCTTTGTTTTTATCCTTTGTAACAATGCTTCATGAGTCTTATATCATGGTTGCACAATTGCTTTGTCATTATCAAAATCTTATAACCTGAAACACATATTCAAACACATTCTCCCCCTTTTTGATGATGATAAACAATGTTCATCTCATGAAGGTGTTAGTCTAGGCAAAAGTTTCTCCCCCTTTCCTAAGGAGTCTATGCATACATTTGTTGTTCTGATTTTAGAATTAGTTAATAACCATTAACCATTTGCTATTATAGACTTAGAGCCAATTGAATTAAGAATCAATATGTTAACCATGTTAACCACTTGTTATTAATCAGTATGTTAACCATGTTAACCACTTTGTTATTGACCACTTGTTTATACCACTTGTTTATCATTATTATAAATAGATGAACACTAATTTCTCCCCTTTTGTAATCATCAAAAGCAAATAAAGCAAGGGAAAAATAGAGAGATAATTGAAAGATAAATTTCATTCATTCATAAGGGAAAGGTACATAAAAATTGCAAAGAATAAAAAAATGACCATAACATAAGTGCAGAATGGAAAACAAACAAAACAAGGAAAATCTAATTATTGGGATTGAAAAAGTGCATTTCCGAGATTTTGTTAGAAAGCTCCTCATAGCGCTGCTTCATAAGCTCAAAATGTTGTTGCTCGGTCATTTGAAATTCTTGAAGGGTATGATCAATCCTTTCAAAACACCGATCCAAATAAGCATAGAGGGATGTGCAAGGGTCAGTGGGAGCAGATGGTTCACCTTGTAGTGCTTGTGCTGTAGGAGGAGGAGAGGCAGGATCATTGGCTAGAGCTTCAAAGCGGATGTAGGCATGAATGCCTTCCATCTTGGAGAGCCAAGCTTCATTGACATAGATTATACCCATCTTGGTGAGATGATGGGTGCTAATGCATGCCTTTGGAGGTATTTTCTTAGAAAGTTCTCCAACAAGGTCAACACCATAAGCCTTGAAAATATTTGTGAGGAGGATGGCATAGGAAAGTTTTTGTGCTCCTTGGCCTTGAGCATATGCAACTTTAACAGTTGAATCCAATTAATTTATTTTTCATTTTGCATTGCCCACATCAAGAGCACATCATCCTCTTCAACCAAGGCATAATTTCCACCACGAGGAACAAGAAGTTTGACCAAGAAAAAGTGAAGGAGACGGTTGTTGACAGTAAAATGGCCTACAAGTTTGCGGTTGCTACGAGGACGGTCAGCTTCCCAAAGGAATTGGCAAGCGGAGATGGCATTGAAGTCCCATTCATCTTCCGAATGACCACCAGCAAATTCATCATCGGAGAGGGGAAGTTGAGTAATCTCAGCAAGTTGTGCATTGGTGATCCTTAGAGTCACATTTTTGACTCTAGCTTTAAGTAACCCATCAACAAGCCTTAAATTGTAGAAAAAGACTCGCATGAGTTCCGAGTAGTAGACTTCTTCTTTGAGAGTGAGAAAAGGAAAGAGATTGTAGTGGTGAAGGGAGTGAGTTAAGGTGAAACTGGGATGGTCAAAAATCTCAGCATTGATGTAGTGAGGGGAGATGATATCCTTTTTAGAAAATTTTTGAATAAAGTTCTGGAGGTCTCTAGGATTGGTGAAGAACCTTGAAAAATCAAGGGGGTTATTTGTTTAGGAAAGTAAGGACCTAGCTCTTTTCACATTCCTAGAAGAAGACATGGTGAGAAGAAGAATGATGAAGAGGTTTTGGAAAATTTGGAGGGATTTGGAAGAGGGAGGAGGATTGAAGGTGTGAGGTAGAAGAGGTGAAGGAAGGGGTATTTATAGGGTTTAAAAGTGAAAAGTAGGGTTTAGATGGGTGATGTTGGATTGGGCAACAGATTCACACACGGATTCTGCATTAAATCACGCTTCTGATATGCTCATAATCGATTACGGGGTTACTCGTAATTGATTACACCCTTTCAGAATTTGAATCGTCGGGTGTTCTAATCGATTGTGCCAGGTGTGTAGTCGATTGCGTTAAAAACAGAAACTTGGAAATCGATTAAGAGGAGTGTATGATCGATTAGCTGGAAGGCAGAACTTCCCTAATCGATTTGGCCTAGGTACTAATCAATTAGTTGGATCACAGAGACTCTCTAATCGATTATGGGAAGCTATCTAATCGATTATGGTCAAGACAGAACAATTCTAATTGATTACATGAAGCAACATAATCGATTATATCAACCCAGAATTGTTTAAAACACATGTTTTTCAATCAAAGAGCATTAAGTACTTAGTTTTCATGGAATAGAACATGCTCATTTCATCAATCAACCAGTTTTCACTCATTAAACACATTGTAAGTCAAAGAATCATCAATATCAATCAATATTTAAACACAATTAGAAATGTCTAGAATTCCTAACTCTCCTCTTATGTGTATGAATTGCTCCTTTGCAAATAGTTTTGTGAATATATCAGCTAATTGCTTAGAGGTTTCAACATGTTCAAGCACACAATCACCTTTTAACACATGATCTCTAATGAAATGATGTCTAATTTCAATATACTTAGTTGTAGAATGCATCACAAGATTCTTTGAAATATTAATGGCACTTGTGTTATCACATTTGAGAGGTACATGGTCTAATATAACACCAAAATCTAGAAGTTGTTGTCTCATCCAAAGGATTTGAGCACAACAACTACCAGCTGCAACATATTCTGCCTCAACTGTGGATAATGCAACACTTACTTGTTTCTTGCTATCCCAAGATACAAGAGAGCTACCAAGAAAATGACAAGTACCACTAGTACTTTTTCTATCAAGTTTACATCCTGTAAAATCAGAGTCAGAATAACCAACAAGAGTGCATTCAACCCCTTTAGGGTACCATAAACCAACATCTTGAGTTCCAACCAAGTATTTCATTATTCCTTTTACAGCAGTAAGGTGTGATTCTTTTGGGCATGCTTGGTATCTTGCACACATACAAACAACAAACATGATATCCGGTCTACTAGCGGTTAAGTAAAGTAAGGATCCAATTATACCTCTATACTTTGTGAGTTCTACATCCTTACCTTTCTCATCCTTATCCAAATAACATGAAGTGCTCATAGGTGTGGCAATTTCATTTGCCTTGTCCATGTTGAATTTCTTAAGCAACTCCTTGCAATATTTGGATTGGCTAATGAATGTACCTTCTTTAGTTTGCTTAATTTGTAGTCCAAGGAAGGATGTAAGTTCTCCCATCATAGACATTTCAAATTCATCCTGCACTAACTTAGCAAACTCCTTGCAGAGTGATTCATTAGTAGCACCGAAAATGATATCATCCACATATATTTGTACTAAAAGTATGTCATTCTTCTTGTGCTTAATGAATAATGTTGTATCAACTTTTCCTCTTTCAAAATTTTTTTTCAAAAGAAATTTGCTCAATCTTTCATACCAAGCTCTTAGAGCTTGTTTTAAACCATATATTGCTTTTCTTAGTTTGAAAACATGATTTGGAAATTGATAGTTTTCAAAACCAGGAGGTTGATCAACATATACTTCTTCTTGAATGTATCCCTTCAAGAAAGCACTCTTGACATCCATTTGGTATAATTTAAAGTCTTTACAACATGCAAAGGATAATAATAATATAATGGCTTCTAACCTAGCTACGGGTGCATATGTTTCTTCATAATCTATGCCCTCTTCTTGATTGTAACCCTTAGCTACTAGCCTAGCTTTGTTTCTAGTTATTACTCTATTTTCATCTAGCTTATTCCTAAATAATTAGTTCCTATTATTTGGTGATCATTGGATCTTGGCACTAGTTGCCAAACTTCATTTCTTTCAAATTGATTTAGCTCTTCTTGCATGGCCAACATCCAATGTTCATCAATGATAGCTTCATCAATAGTTTTAGGTTCAATTTGAGAGACAAATGCTAAATGATTGCAAGTATTGAAAGAGCGTCGAGTACTTACACCTTTAGTGATATCACCTATAATGTTATCCAAGGGATGGTCTTTTGAGGTGATCTATTCCTTTTGTTGAGTTTCCACACCTTGTGTTGTGTCTCCTTCTTTGTTGTCTTATTCTTTGTCATCCAAGTTCAATTCTTGGAGGGTACCTACAAGATCATCAAAATCTTCCTTTGGTATTATCCCCATAAGTGACACTTCCTTTTCTTTTGGGAGTGAATGTCATGAATTTGCTTATATATCCCGTCATGTGTTTTGAACACCCACTATCCAAGTACCAATGGGTGTTGCTTGCCTTGAAGCATACCTACAAAACAAAATTAGTTTAGAAAACATGGTACCCATTTTATGTTGGGTCCTTTTTGGTTAGCTTGTGGTAATGTTCCTTTGGGAACCCATACCTTTCTTACCACTTTTGGTCCAAGTTTTTAAATACAACAGTTTGAAGCATTATGACCCCTAGCACTACAATGATTGCATTTAGTAAATGGTGATGAGGATTTTCTAGGTGGCACAAAGAAATTCTTGTAATGCTTTTCCTTTTTGGTGGAATTATATCCTAATCTGGTTTTGTCAAACGTGCATCGTTGATTTCCAAGTAACACATTCAAATTATCTCTACCATATGTGAATTTCTCAAGAGTTGTATTCAAGTCTAGGATTTTCTTTTCTAGATGATCACATTTTACAACAAATTCACATGATTTAATTTTAGAGCATGGTTGAGCATTAGCTACTTTCTCTTTTAAACTTTTATTTTCTTTACAGAGCTCCATGAGATGCATTTCTAGAGTGTCAATGGTCTTTCTTGATAACTTATATTTACTAGATAGTTTCACATGTTTATTATACAATTCTTCAAAAGCATCTAGTAACTCATCTCTATCTAAGTCAAGAAAACTTACCTCATCATCTTCATCTTGATGATTTGCCATGAGGCATAGGTTGGCTTCCTCATTATCCGATTCTTCCGAGCTGCTAACTTCATTTTCATCCCAAGCAATGTAAGCTCTTCTTCTTCCTCTTTTCTCTTTGTTCTTCTTCTTGAGGTTAGGGCAATCCACCTTAAAGTGCCCTTCCTTGCCACATTCAAAACAATTTGGTGAGGAAGAATTTTCATTAGAAGTAGGTTTCTTACCTTGAGATTTAAAGCCCTTTTGGAAGCGTTTGTTTCTCATAAATTTTCTGAAGCACTTCATAAATAATCCAAATTCATCATCCTCATCAAGTTCACTCTCGGATTCATCTTCCTTGATTAAAGTGGCCTTGAGAGCTAGACCTCTCTTCTTGGAGGATTTTTCTTCTTCCTCCGCCATCTTCAAGTTCTTTAGCTCTTGTTCTTGCTCTTGTAACTTACCGAATAATGTAGTAAGAGACATCTTGTTGATGCTTGGAGATTGTTTGATGGCAGTGACAAGAGGTTGCCATTCCCTAATGAGACTTTTTAACACTTTGTGAATAACTTCTTTGTTAGTGTAAGTCTTGCCAAGAGTAATGAGATGATTTATAATAAGGGTGAACCTCTTTTGCATATCAATAATCGTTTCTCCAGAATTTAATCTAAAACTTTTATATTGACTAGTGAGTGTGCTAATCTTAGAATCCTTCACATCACTAGTTCCCTCATGAGTGACTTGGAGAGTGTCCCATATTTCCTTAGCGGTTTTACAAGTTACAACTCTAAAGAACTCATCCGGACCTAAAGCAAGGGTGATGAGATTTTTAGCTTTGTAATTGTATTGGACTTTCTTTTCTTCTTCACTACTCCAATCATCCATGAGTTTCTCAACTTGTTTACCATCTACAATATGCATGGGTATGAAAGGACCATTTTCAATTGCATTCCAAACTTTAAGGTCAATAGATTGTACAAAAATTTTCATCCTTTCTTTCCAAAATGCATAGCCTTCCTCATTGAAAGCAGGAGGTCTATTTGTGACACCACCCTCAAGAAAAAGATTTAGAGAATTAGAGGTCATTGTTCTCTTGAAGCTGTTAAGCTTGATCTACCAAGAGTCAAGCTCTAATATCACTTGTTGTTTAAGTGGCTTCAATACTCAAGAGGGGGGTGAATTGAGAGTTAAAAACTTTTCTTTAGAAGGCCTTCGAAAATGATTCATTTTTCACAAAATATGCTTGTATGCAAGAGATAGTAAGTGTGCAATACTTCAACTAAGCCTAGTTACACAAGTTCAAGTAATGGAATCACAATCAAATCAATATACCAACCAAGTATAACAAGTAAATGCAAGAGAGTAGGGAAGAGAAGCTTGCAAACCAATTTAACGAGTTCCACCAACCAAGTGTACGTCTCCCCTTCAAGCAACCCAATTGAAAGATTTCCACTATTGAAGTTTAGAGATATAAGCTATGAGCAATTGCAGCTACTTAGTGTCCCAAACTTAAGAACTCAATCCTCAATAGCACAAGGGTAACCCACCCAATCTCTCAAGCTCTCAATACCCAAAGGTTGAACCCCAACCTTTGTGACAACTCAACCTAGAGTGAAAACCTTGTTGTTTTTTGTGACACCCTAAAAATAGGGGTAAATTTTTCATGATTATAATAGCATTAATTTATGAAAAACGTTAAGTGGTGAAGATGATATTCGATACCCTGGATCTATGAAAGACCTATCTCATATATGGAGATATAAGAAGGTGAGTTAATATAGACTCGGTCAGGAATTCTCAACTAAAACACCGGAAATAGTTAATGAAATTAATGCTATACGATTGGATATAAAGTAATAAACATCATGAGGATTAATGACCTCAAAACATGCCCAAGGTGTTATAAGATGTTACAAGAAAAAGGTTTGATACAAAGAAATGGGAAAATATTTAAAGCAATGCAATATGGGGATTCTGAGCACCACTCGCTCAAGTGAGAACCACACTCGTTTGAGCGAGTCCCAATGGAACGCTTGGGTGAGTCACCAAGCGAGCTGAGCGAAAAGAGGGGAAGAAGTTTCAGGGGCCACCTCGCTCGAGCGAGCCCCATCTCGCTTGAGCAAGATCCACAGGATTCGCTTAGGCGAAGCCAGCGAGCGTAAGCAAAATTTATCCAAAACCAAACCTACGCTCACTCGCTTGAGCGAGTACCACCTTCAAGGGCCTTTCGCTCAAGCGAAAATGGTCCAGTGACAAAACCCATCGCTCTCGCTTGGGCGAGACCCTACTCGCCTGAGCGATTATCGTCCAGTAGTCAGCGAGACCCACTCTCACCTAAGCGAGATTTGGCCAATAGCCATATACCAATGCAGTAGGATTCTCGCCTGAGCGAGAATCCATCTCGCCTGAGCGAGAATACCAGTAAAAGCACAGATAACAGAGGAATTAAACAACTCAACATTCCAAAACTCAATTTAAGCCAAATTGATTAAATTCATTACATTACTTTCATCATGTTATACATTTAAAACTTGTTCAAAACCTTCATACTCATGGATTTTCATTCTAACTCATAATCATATCCTAATCTAACTTACTACTTAGCATAGTCTATGAAATGCAGTTTTCATGTAAATCATCATTCATACATAAGTTTTAATTACATCATGCTTCATTTTCAAAATCCAATTAAGGCTAAGGTCGCTAACGAAAATAAGCCATAAACTCTAGGATCTCATTTTCCTACATGACCTTCCAAAATCACCATTATCTATTCATCATTTATACAAGTATCTATACCAATCCTTGGCTAGACAATACATTCATCGTGATCTTGACGACGACGAGCCATGAAAATATCTATAACCATAACATTAAATTCAACTAACATCAGTAAACTAGCTTATAGGTCTCTCTATAGTCTTATGCTATAGTAATTCATCATAAATCAAGCTATGGCCCTCCATCATGGAGTCCAGCATCGTCTATCCCACATTAAAGCTCATAAAAAGCACATCATTATATCTTAGTGTCACATGCATTCACATAATCATAAGTACTAATCATTGAGGGAGAATAGTGTGAAGAAAGCTTGGCCGGACTTATAGCAATCACATTTAATCCATAATCAATCCATACAAAGTCAAGCAACAATAGCAATCATTCATTATATACATGTCATACTCTAATAATAATAATAATTAATCACAGCAGTAAAGAGCAAACAACGCTCTGATACCAGGTTATGACACCTCGAAAATAGGGGTAAATTTTTTGCGATTATAATAGCATTAATTTATGAAAAACGTTAAGTGGTGAAGCTGATATTCGATACCCTGGATCTATGGAAGACCTATCTCATATATGGAGATATAAGAAGGTGAGCTAATATAGACTCCGTGAGGAATTCTCAACTAAAATAGCAGAAATAGTTAATTAAATTAATACTATACGATTGGATTTAAAGTAATAAACATCATGAGGATTAATGACCTTAAAACATGCCCAAGGTGTTATAAGATGTTACATGGAAAAGGTTTGATACAAAGAAATGGGAAAATATTTAAAGCAATGCAATATGGGGATTCTTGGCACCACTCGCTCAAGCGAGAACCACACTCACTTGAGCGAGTCCCAATGGAATGCTTGGGCGAGTCACCAAGCGGGCTGAGCGAAAAGAGGGGAAGAAGTTTCACAGGCCACCTCACTTATGCGAGCCCCATCTCACTTGAGCAAGATCCACAGGATTCGCTTGGGCGAAGCCAGCGAGCGTAAGTGAAATTTGTCCGGAACCAAACCTACGCTCACTCGCTTGAGTGAGTACCACCTTCAAGGGCCTTTCGCTCAAGCGAAAATGGTCCAGTGACAAAACCCATCGCTCTCCCTCCGGCGAGACCCTACTCACCTGAGCGATTATCTTCCAGTAGCCAACCCCTGATGCCAGGGCGGTCTCGCTCAAGCGAGACCCACTCTCGCCTAAGCGAGATTTGGCCAGTAGCCATATACCAATGTAGTAGGATTCTTGCCTGAGCGAGAATACCAGTAAAAGCGCAGATAACAGAGGAATTAAACAACTCAACATGCCAAAACTCAATTTAAGCCAAATTGATTAAATTCATCACATTACTTTCATCATGTTATACATTTAAAACTTGTTCTAAACCCTCATACTCATGGATTTTCATTCCAACTCATAATCACATCCTAATCTAACTTACTACTTGGCATAGTCTATGAAATGCAGTTTTCATGTAAATCATCATTCATACATAAGTTTTAATTACATCATGCTTCATTTTCAAAATCTAATTAAGGCTAAGGTCGCTAACCAAAATAAGCCATAAACTCTAGGATCTCATTTTCCTACATGACCTTCCAAAATCACCATTATCTATTCATCATTTATACAAGTATCTATACCAATCCTTGGCTAGACAATACATTCATGATAGCTATATACATTACAAAAATCCATGTAAAAGCCACAAACTCAAAACAATAGGCGGCCAAGGCATGCTTTACCCAAAATAGGCTTCCTTCACACCTCTTCTCCACACAATGGCTCCATAGGCAAGCCCTACAACGCAGGAGCTAAAAAGAAATACCACATGGAGAATGAGTATACTTTCTCAATGATGAAGAATCTAACAATTGTGATAATATATACATAAATGCAATATTAAACATCTTATCCCTAAAAGAAGTTCAATCAGCACAAAACCAATCATTCATCAAATTCATTGAACACATATATCCATCAAAATTCACAAGGTTCCACCAATTATTGACATAATTACAGTTGGTAATCAAAGAAGTTCCACCTACTCCTCACATGATCTCCTCATCGAGATATCACACTATGCCTTGCTTCTATGGCTAATGCACATGCTGGTGTTTAAAGATGCATATGCATGGATTTGTTTTCTTTTCATCAGGTTATCGCAACCACCATAATCATTCATTCATTCTCATTGGTTTCCTACCTCGCAAAGGGCACTCCCTCTAGTAGCCTCGCAAGGTGCTTTCTCGTGGTCGCAAACACGTTCCACAATTTATAATGGTTTCCCGCCTCGCAAGGGGTACTCCCGCCTCATGATCGCAACCACGGGCATTCAATCTCAATGGTCCCTTAGGGCCTTTCATTTCAAATACCAGGTGATCCAAACCACCGGTCCAATAATCACAGGAACTCGCAATCCCTTTATATTCCAACATCAAGTGATCGCAACCACTTATCAACATCATCATGATATGCATGCCATGCTATGTATGCAAAAATGCTCATGCATGTCTCAACTTCAAATGGGTCATCTCACCCTCTCATTTAGGGTACACTCATACTCAATCACAATGTTAATTCCACATAATCAAACACATATATATATATATTCCAATCATCATGTTCAGGAATCATCCTAGCCAAGGATTTCAAATATTCGTCAAGCCACACATGAAATCAAATATGTATTGTCACATATTATATCACTCATAACCTCATCAAGGTTTTGTTCCACAATCAATCATTACAAGAACCTTACTCGATTTTACATCACATGCATATGTTATTACACCCATTCAAGAAAACATACCACATTACATCAATACATACATTATCATCATACAAGATCTCATGCATTTAGAAAATACACCCTTCTCCTACCTCAAGAGAAGTATACTTTCGTGTTCGATGTTCCTGCCTCATAAGTGTTATCAAGTCCTACACCAATCAATTATAGGACCACATTAATCGTTCATTCAAACACCATTTCAACATACATCTACACATATATGTACACATGATTCTCATTATGTAGAATCTATTTATAGGTTTCACTCATTTGCCCATTTAGGCTTCGGGAATTCCTTCTCTTAAATGATCATTCATTATCATCAATGCAACAACCTATTTAGTTAGGTTACCCCATTTACCAACCTCACATTTAACTCATTCTAAATGGGTTTTCATTTATGGTTTACAACTACCATCTCCAATCATCATTTATGGTTATACTTCAACATTAACAACATTCCCATTATTAATTAATACCTTTCCCACTCACATTACCCATTTCCCCCAATTTCATAAGTTAGGGTTTCATTAAAACTCAACCATTTCATAAATGTACTTCAATATTCCTCATTCTTCAACCCTATTTTTTATGCATCTCATTTATTGCTCATAAATGTTCCTATTTATTTCACCCCACCTAAGGGTTTATATATTTAATGGTTCCTTTCACTACCCAAAAGCATTTAATACTCTCCCAAGCATTAGAAATCCATATTATAGGGTTCAACTACCATTAAAATGAGGAAGAACTTACCTCAATCAGGAAACAAAAATGGACACCAAGGGAGAGGATGGTGAACATGAAAATGGAGGAGAGGGAGGGAAGAATTCAAACACCTAATGTTCCTCCTTGCTCCCTTAAGAACGAAAATGGAAAAGAGGAATGGATATCACCTTTAATTAAGCTCTTGAAAGAGAAGGAGTGAAGAAGAGGAGTGGGAAAAGAAAAGAGAAGAAGAAGAATTATTTTCCCTTTGGAGATAGAAGCCAACGTGAAATTAAGAGTCAAAGATGTGAGGATTTTGTTTTAATTTTAATCTTTCATTAAACTCTTCCGTTTTTAAACAAACAGGCTCTCTATTTGGGCTCAATACTCATTCTAAAAATTATTCTGAATACACATTCGGATTCCCAGTAATGTTATCCACTGCCCTGACCAACGGTATCTTAATCAAAGATACTTGGTCCGACACCCATATTTTATCCGGGTTAGTTTCCCGTTTATCCGATCTCAATAAATCACTAACAGTCTCCGAAAATCTTAATTAATTTATTTCCAATACTTTGGGACATTCAATTATTCAATATTTATCTCCTTAATTTATTCTCTATTTTAAAATTTGGGATGTTACAATCCACCCCACCTAAAAGAAATTTCATCCTCGAAATCTGACATACCGGATTCGAATACATGAGGGTACCGCTCACAGATATCATCCTCGCGTTCCCAAGTAAGTGTCTCCACGTTCCTATGTTTCCACGCTACTTTTACCAGAGGTACCATTTTATTCCGCAACCTCTTCATGGAATACTCGACGATACGAACCGAAACGGGAGGAATAGACAAGTCATCCCGCATATCAACATCATTAATAGAGATCACGTGCAAAGGATCATGAATATACTTCCTTAACTACGATAGTGGAACACATTATATAGATTGGCAAGATGTTGAGGGAGCGCAATCCGATGAGCAACATCTCCAATTCGTTCCAAGATCTCATAAGGTCCGATAAATTTAGGGCTTAATTTTCTGCTCTTCAAAGCTCTACCAATACCCTTGTCACGCGAGACTCGTAAGAATACATGATCGCCAACTTGAAATTCAAGTGGCTTCCTCCTCTTGTCATAATAGCTCTTCTACCGGTCTTGAGTGATTTTTAGCTTCTCTCGGATCATCTTAATCTGTTCAGTGGTTTCCTCAACAATCTCAGGCCCTAAGGCCAAGTTCTCTCCTACTTCAAGCCAACATAAAGGGGTTCAACACTTCCTCCCATATAACGCCTTATATGGTGCCATACCAATACTAAAGTGAAAACTGTTATTGTAAGTGAATTTGATCATAGGCAAATATTTTTCCCACGAACCGCCGTGCTCCAACACACAGGCACGTAATAAGTCCTCTAGACTCTGAATAGTCCTCTCAGATTTTCCATCAGTCTGAGGATGGTATGCCGAGCTTAGCTTCAATTTTGAACACTTCGCTTCATGTAAGCTTCCCCAAAATCGGGAAGTAAATCGGGGATCACGATCAAAAATGATACTTGATGGCACACCATGTAACCTTACAATCTCTTGGATGTATAACTGTGCCAAGTCCTGTAAGGAACTCTTTATACTGATCAGTAGAAAATATGCACTCTTTGTCAAACGATCCACAATCACCCAGATTCCATCACATCTGGAACTCGTCCTTGGCAACCCGGACACAAAGTCCATAGCAATCGCATCCCACTTCCAAGTAGGGATATCAAGTGGTCTCAGAGTACCCGAAGGTCTCTAATGTTCTACCTTCGCCTTCTGACAAGTAAGGCACGAAGCTATAAAGTTGGCAATATCACGTTTTATTCTGGGCCACCAAAAATTCTTCTTCACATCTTGGTACATCTTGGTCGCACCAGGGTGAATACTACAAATGATTTTGTGTGCTTCCTCAAGCACCATATGTCTCAAATCTCCAAACAAAGGCACATACACATGAACTTTTACTCGCCATAAGCCATCAACACCTTCCATAAGAAATAGATTTTTCCCATCGCCTTGAGGTCTCCTCATCTCCTATATCTAATCATCATCTCCTTGTTTCTCCATTACAAGCTCTAAAAACTCATTGCATATCTTTAAGGTAGCAAAACATAGCTTCTTGGGAGATTGAATTTTGGTCCCAACATTCAAATCCCAAAATTCCTCAACCAATTCAATTTCCTTGACCATCATGGTCGACACATGCAAGGACTTCCGACTAAGAGCATCGGCAACAACATTAGCTTTCCCCGGATGGTACATTAATTCAAAATCATAGTCCTTCAGGAATTCCATCTATCTCCTCTGGCGCATATTCAATTCCTTTTGATCAAAAAGGTATTTCAAGCTTTTGTGATCACTAAAGACCACAAACCTCGAACCATAGAGATAATGACGCCAAATCTTCAAGGCGAACACAACTACCGCCAACTCCAAGTCGTGAGTCGGGTAATTAACTTCATGAGGTCTTAACTGGCGTGAAGCATAAGCTATAACACGTTCTTTCTGCATCAAAACACATCCAAGTCCATGCTTGGAAGCATCGCACTACACCATAAAATCCTCCTGTAAATCAGGCAATGCCAAGATAGGCACAGAAGTCAGCCTCATCTTTAACTCTTCAAAGCATCTCTCACATTCAACCGTCCATACAAAAGGTTGGTTCTTCCTTGTCAAGTTTGTCAAAGATTTAGCAAGGCGAGAAAAACCTTCGATAAACCTCTGATAATAACCGGCAAGTCCAAGGAAACTCTGGATTTCCGTAACCGATGTAGGTCTAGGCCATGCCATAACGGCTTCAACCTTGGAAGGATCACCAAAATACCATCTTCGGATATCATATGACCAAGAAAATGGATGCTCGTTAACTAGAATTCACATTTAGAGAGCTTAGCATACAACTGGTTCTCTCTAAGGATGTTCAACACAAGCTTCAAGTGTTCCTCGTGTTCCTCACTGCTCTTGGAATACACTAGGATATCATCGATGAATACCACAACGAAGCGATCCAGGTATTCGTGAACGATGCGATTCATGTAACTCATGAACACCGTTGGAGCATTAGTCACTCCGAATGGCATTACAACATACTCATAATGGCCATATCGCGTCCTAAAGGCAGTCTTCGAAATGTCTTCAGTTCTCACCCGAATTTGATGGTAACCAGAGTGCAAATCAATCTTCGAAAACACTACAGCACATCTTAATTAATCCAACAGATCATCAATACGAGGTAAGGGGTATCTGTTCTTTATTGTCAGCTTGTTCAATTGGCGGTAGTCAACACACAACCGCATGGTTCCATCCTTCTTCTTGACCAGTAAAACAGGAGCCCCCTAGGGTGACACACTGGGTCGAAGAAACTCCTTCTCAAGTAGCTCCAACTTGCTTCTTAAGTTCAACCAACTCCATAGGAGACATCATATAGGAGTGATAGATACCGGTTCCGCACCAGGTACAAGATCGATAGTAAATTCAACCTCCCGTGGAGGCGATAAACCGGGTACCTCCTCGGGGAACACGTCTAAGAATTCTGACACCACAGGGATATTAAGGGGATCGAGACTATTTGTCCCATCGGTAAGAGATAGTAATATGCAAAGTTGAGTTATACCTTGCACATCAAATTTCCCCACATCAAAAGAAGGGAAAATGACAGTCCGCTGTTGGCAGTCAACCAAAACCTTATTGGCGAAGAGCCAATCCATACCAAGTATGATCTCCAATCCCTTAATGGGCAGGCAAATGAAAGACATAACAAATCTTCTCCCTTCCAGGAGCATGTCGACATTATCACACCGGTTAACCGATCTAAGACAAGTACCAGTTGGGGTAGTAACCACAAGGGCATTTTTCATTAAACATACCAACAACCTCAATCGCCGAACACAATCCTCAGATATAAAAGAGTGGGTTGCACCTGAATCATAAAAGACATGAACTGAGTTTCTGAGTATTTCACACTTACTTTTAACTAAGTTATCTGCTTGTGTTGCTTCCTCACCGGTCACAGCAAACACTCTTCCAGCATTTGGTTGAAGATTTCCACCATTCCCATTTCCATCGTGAGCACCATTGTTGTTACCTCGGCCGTTGCCATGCCTTCCACCATTATACCTACCTCGGCCACTATTTCGGCCACCATTGTTTCCATTACCACGGCCCCGACCACCATTGTGGCCTCCGCGGTTCACACGAGCGGGTGCATTGACACGATTGGGAGTGTTAGTTTGCACCGGAGTCGGTCTTGTAAGCATAGGGTAGGCAGGAAGGATATGTCCCACTTGATCACAATTAAAACACACCACATCCTCTTGGTGTACACACTCACGAACATAATGAGGACCACCACACCTATAGCATCTCGGCCCATTGGCATTTGCATTGCCCCAACCAAAAGTGTTACCATGTCCGCCGCCTTTAGCTTGGACATTAGAATAAGCACCTCTCTGAAAACGTCCCCTTTTGAAATTTCCTTGTCTCTTGAAACTAGAAGATTGACCCTTCAACTTAGAGTCAAATTTGGAATGATGAGGTGGAGTATGTTCCTCATAAATGCGGCACTTATTCACAAGTACCATGAAACTTCAGATTTCTTGATGACAAATGGCCCTTTGAATATCAAGGCGTAGACCGTTCTCAAACTTTACACACTTAGAGGCTTCAGTTCCCTCTTGTTGATAAAAAGGGTAGAATTCACAGAGTTCCTTGAATTTGGAAGCATACTCTTCCACCATCATGGTACCTTGCTTGAGTTCCATGAACTCAAGTTCCTTTTTACTTTTATAGCTCTTTGGCACATACTTCGTCATGAGTTCAAGTTAAAATTTTCCCAAGTCAAGGGAATAGCCGCAGTAATCATTCTACTCTTGGTGAGTCTCTACCAAGTTTCAGCTTCATCTCTCATCATAAAGACAGCATACTCCACTTTCTGGAGCTCAGTGCATTCGAAACTATCAAAGATCCGCTCAACATCTCAGATCCGAGCATAGGCTTGTTCGGGTCTAAATCCATCATGAAACTCGGATGGTTTCCATTTCAAGAACATGTCAAGGCCTTGAGTACCTTGAACAGCATGAGCAGGTTACCTTTCCGCTTCTTGCCTATCATGATTTTCTGACTCAAGAAGATCCTCAAAGCGATTCAAAGCTCTAGCTATAGCATCATCGTGATCTTGACGACGACGAGCCATGAAAATATCTATAACCATAACATTAAATTCAACTAACATCAGTAAACTAGCTTATAGGTCTCTCTATAGTCTCATGCTATAGTAATTCATCATAAATCAAGCTATGGCCCTCCATCATGGAGTCCAGCATCGTCTATCACACATTAAAGCTCATAAAAAGCACATCATTATATCTTAGTGTCACATGCATTCACATAATCATAAGTACTAATCATTGAGGGAGAATAGTGTGAAGAAAGCTTGGCCGGACTTATAGCAATCACATTTAATCCACAATCAATCCATACAAAGTCAAGCAGCAATAGCAATCATTCATTAAATACATGTCATACTCTAATAATAATAATCATTAATCATAGAGTAAAGAGCAAACAACGCTCTGATACCAGGTTGTGACACCTCGAAAATAGGAGTAAATTTTTCACGATTATAATAGAATTAATTTATGAAAAACGTTAAGTGGTGAAGCTGATATTCGATACCCTAGATCTATGGAAGACCTATCTCATATATGGAGATATAAGAAGGTGAGTTAATATAGACTCGGTGAGGAATTCTCAACTAAAACAGCGGAAATAGTTAATTAAATTAATACTATACGATTGGATTTAAAGTAATAAACATCATGAGGATTAATGACCTTAAAACATGCCCAAGGTGTTATAAGATGTTACAAGGAAAAGGTTTGATACAAAGAAATGGGAAAATATTTAAAGCAATGCAATATGGGGATTCTGGGCACCACTCGCTCAAGCGAGAACCACACTCGCTTGAGCGAGTCCCAATGGAACGCTTGGGCGAGTCACCAAGCGGGCTGAGCGAAAAGAGGGGATGAAGTTTCATGGGCCACCTCGCTCGTGCGAGCTCCATCTCGCTTTAGCAAGATCCACAGGATTCGCTTGGGCGGAGCCAGCGAGCGTAAGTGAAATTTGTCCGAAACCAAACCTACGCTCACTCGCTTGAGTGAGTACCACCTTCAAGGGCCTTTCACTCAAGCGAAAATGGTCCAGTGGCAAAACCCATCGCTCTCGCTCAGGCGAGACCCTACTCGCCTGAGCGATTATCTTCTAGTAGCCAACCAGTGATGCCAGGGCGATCTCGCTCAAGCGAGACCCACTCTCGC
The DNA here is from genome assembly GCA_037962975.1 of Clitoria ternatea. Classification (NCBI taxonomy): domain Eukaryota; kingdom Viridiplantae; phylum Streptophyta; class Magnoliopsida; order Fabales; family Fabaceae; genus Clitoria; species Clitoria ternatea. The sequence goes on from CM075669.1 coordinate 190,553,676, forward strand.
CTAAGCGAGATTTGGCCAGTAACCATATACCAATGCAGTAGGATTCTTGCCTGAGCGAGAATACCAGTAAAAGCGCAGATAACAGAGGAATTAAACAACTCAACATGCCAAAACTCAATTTAAGCCAAATTGATTAAATTCATCACATTACTTTCATCATGTTATACATTTAAAACTTGTTCTAAACCCTCATACTAATAGATTTTCATTCTAACTCATAATCACATCCTAATCTAACTTACTACTTGGCATAGTCTATGAAATGTAGTTTTCATGTAAATCATCATTCATTCATAAGTTTTAATTACATCATGCTTCTTTTTCAAAATCTAATTAAGGCTAAGGTCGCTAACGAAAATGAGCCATAAACTCTAGGATCTCATTTTCATACATTACCTTCCAAAATCACCATTATCTATTCATCATTTATACAAGTATCTATACCAATCCTTGGCTAGACAATACATTCATTATAGCTATATACATTACAAAAATCCATGTAAAAGCCACAAACTCAAAACAATAGGCGGCCAAGGCATGCTTTACCCAAAATAGGCTTCCTTCACACCTCTTCTCCACACAGTGGCTCCATAGGCAAGCCCTACAACACAGGAGCTAAAAAGAAATACCACATGGAGAGTGAGTATACTTTCTCAATGATGAAGAATCTAACAATTGTGATAATATATACATAAATGCAATATTAAACATCTTCTCTCTAAAAGAAGTTCAATCAACACAAAACCAATCATTCATCAAATTCATTGAACATATATATCCATCAAAATTCACAAGGTTCCACCAATCATTGACACAATCAAGGAAGTTCCACCTACTCCTCACACGATCTCCTCATCCGGATATCACACTATGCCATGCTTCTATGGCTAATGCACATGCTGGTGTTTAAGGATGCATATGCACGGATCCGATTTCTTTTCATCAGGTGATCGCAACCACCATAATCATTCATTCATTCTCATTGGTTTCCCGCCTCACAAGGGGTACTCCCTCTAGCAGCCTCGCAAGGTGCTTTCTCATGATCGCAAACATGTTCAATAATTTATAATGGTTTCCCGCCTCGCAAGGGGTACTCCCGCCTCATGATCGTAACCACGGGCATTCAATCTCAATGGTCCCACAGGGCCTTTCATTTCAAATACCAGGTGATCGCAACCACCGGTCCAATAATCACAGGAACTCACAAGCCCTTTATATTCCAACATCAAGGGATCGAACCACTTATCAACATCATCATGATATGCATGCCATGCTATGTATGCAAAAATGCTCATACATGTCTCAACTTCAAATGGGTCATCTCACCCTCTCATCTAGGGTACACTCGTACTCAATCACAATGTTAATTCCACATAATCAAACATATATATATATTCCAATCATCATGTTCAGGAATCATCCTAGCCAAGGATTTCAAATATTCGTCCAGCCACACATGAAATCAAATCCGTATTGTCATGTATTATATCACTCATAACCTCATCAAGGTTTTGTTCCACAATCAATCATTACAAGAACCTTACTCGATTTCACATCACATGCATATGTTACTACACCCATTCAAGAAAACATACCACATTACATCAATACATACATTATCATCATACAAGATCTCATGCATTTAGAAAATACACCCCTCTCCTACCTCAAGAGAAGCAGACTTCTGGGTTCGATGTTCCCGCCTCACAAGTGTTATCAAGTCCTACACCAATTAATTATAGGACCACATTCATCGTTCATTCAAACACCATTTCAACATACATCTACACATATATGTACACATGATTCTCATCATGTAGAGGCTATTTATAGGTTTCATTCATTTGCCCATTTAGGCTTCAGGAATTCCTTCTCTTAAATCATCATTCATTATCATCAATGCAACAACCTATTTAGTTAGGTTACCCCATTTACCAACCTCACATTTAACTCATTCTAAGTGGGTTTTCATTTATGGTTTCCAACTACCATCTCCAATCATCATTTATGGTTATACTTATACATTAACAACATTCCCATCATTAATTAATGCCTTTCCCACTCACATTACCCATTTCCCCCAATTTCATAAGTTAGGGTTGTTAGGGAATCCCTAAGCATGAGCAGCGGAAAAAAAAAGGGATTCCATAGGATTTGTAAGGTTCCGTGTTTCAAAGCACAAAACAATTTCGAAATTATTTTAGGTTACCTCTTGAAGAACTCCGAAGCAGTCGTAGCCTCGTCCTTTAGGAGTCCACACGAGCACTCCCACCAGAATCGCAACACCTGCCAACTGATAGTTTGACGGCGTGTAGCTCTTGCAACTTTTGCGAATTTGTGTCTCACTTGAGTGAACGGCCTATGAGCATCTTATGCTCTATTTATAGGCTTAGGTTTGACCTAATTTGTTCTCTCTAAAAGTGGGCTCCTTACTCATTCGAAATGAGTTAGGCCCAATAGCTTTATTTTAGTCCAACTAAAATAAGACAACATTTTCTGATGGGCTTACTCTATGTGTGTGACCCTATAGGTAAAATACCCGGTCATATTAATAATAAACTATTTTATTATTAATATAAAATAAGAGCGGCATCTAGCAATGCATTATTATGTCCGAATATTATCAACATAACCTATAAGTGATAATTATTTAATACGTTTATTCCTTTTGTCACGATATCCTAATTGGGCCCAAGGCATGGTCGCGTCATCCTTGTACGGCCCAATTTATTTTACTTGATACCGGAGTAGACTGGATCCGAATAAATATCTAATATTTATTCTTTCTAGCATGGCCATGCGTTTTCTTAGTCTTACTCCATCAAGTGGCCTATGGATATCACTCTTGTCACATAGGAGAGACAAATCCCATCTACATCACTCACATCCCTCTGCATAATTTGTTCATTGCCTAATCACAACCTTTATAGTCCTTTTGTTACAGAAGACGTTTAATTGTATTAAAACAATAAACTCCTCATGTAGGAATCGTAGTGACTTCAGGTCGAAGGACTACATATACCATTATCACATTGAGAATCGTTTATGACAATCATGTAACGATCCATGCAACGTTCTCATGGTGGGTCTGTCCAGTACATCATTACTCTTAATGTGTACCCGTGTGAAGACTCGATATCATCTATATCTATGATCTGTGAGATCAGGTCATCAGTACACTCACACACTAGTCTCAGTGTATTTACATGTCCCCATGTAAATACTTAACTAGGGACATTTTAGGAATAATTTTTATATGACCTATTACTCCAAGGATAAATATGTTTTAAAACAATTTTAAACTGAAATATTTATTCTATTGATAAGTAGAAAAATGATACAAATGAAAAAGCATAAAAGCTCATAGTGCATACACTAACAATCTCCCACTTGCACTAGAGCCAATCAGACATTTGCCTAATGCCTAATGATCTAGTGTGCCCCTCATGTTTTTGTTGTGTAAGAGGTTTTGTGAGTGGGTCAGCAATATTCTCATCAGTATGCACCTTACATATCTTTACATCTCCTCGGTCAAGGATCTCTCGAATGAGATGAAATCGCCTAAGTATATGCTTGGATCGTTGATGTGATCTAGGTTCCTTAGCTTGTGCGATTGCTCCACTATTGTCACAGTAGAGACTTAAAGGGTCCACAATGCTAGGAACAATCCCAAGTTCTGTTATGAACTTCTTGATCCATACTGCCTCTTTTGCAGCATTTGAGGCAGCAATATACTCAGACTCTGTAGTAGAATCAGCAACTGTCTCTTGCTTTGAACTCTTCCAGCTTACAGCGCCACCATTTAGACAAAACACGTACCCAGATTGCGATCTTGAGTCATCCTTATCAGTTTGGAAGCTAGCATCAGTGTAACCTTTTATAATGAGCTCTTCTTCCCCTCCATATATCAAGAATGAATCCTTAGTTTTTCTTAAGTACTTCAGGATATTCTTGACAGCAGTCCAGTGACTTTCACCGGGATCAGACTGGTATCTGCTCGTCATGCTTAAAGCGTACGAGACATCTGGTCGGGTACATATCATGGCATACATGATTGATCCAATAGCAGATGCATATGGAATCTTATTCATTCGTTCTCTTTCTTCTTTAGTGGAAGAAGATTGAGCTTTTGATAAGCTTATGCCATGAGCCATAGGCAAATTTCCTTTCTTGGAATCTTGCATGTTAAACCTTTTTAACACTTTGTCTATGTATGTATTCTGACTTAGGCCAAGAAGTTTTCTTGATCTATCTCTATAGATCTTAATTCCCAACACGTAGGTTTCTTCACCTAAGTCTTTCATAGAAAAACAGCTTCCCAACCAACTCTTCACAGACTGAAGAGTAGGAACGTCATTTCCAATAAGTAGTATGTCATCAATATACAGGACCAGAAAAATAATTGTGCAGTCACTAACCTTCTTGTAGACACAAGGTTCATCCTCATTTTTAGTAAAGCCAAATTGTTTAACAGCTTCATCAAAACGAAGATTCCAGCTTCTGGAAGCTTGCTTAAGTCCATATATAGAACGTTGTAGCTTGCACACTTTCCTGGATGCTTCAGGCTTAACAAAGCCTTCAGGTTGTGTCATGTACACTTCCTCAAGAAGATTTCCATTAAAGAAAGCAGTCTTGACATCCATTTGCCATATCTCATAATCATGGTATGCAGCAATAGCAAGCAGAATCCGAACAGACTTTAGCATAGCAACTGGGGAAAAAGTTTCATCATAGTCTATACCATGTATTTGCTTGAAACCTTTAGCCACCAACCTTGCTTTAAAGGTACTTATATTACCATCCATGTCAGTTTTCTTTTTGAAAACCCACTTGCATCCTATAGGTTTTACCCCTTCAGGTGCATCAACCAAGTTCCAAACTTGATTAGTGTACATGGAGTCCATTTCAGATTCCATGGCTTCTAGCCATTTCTCAGATTCTGAACTTGCAATGGCCTCTTCATAAGATGTTGGCTCATTTTGATCCATTAGGAATACATCTCCTTCCTGAGTTACAAGAAATCCATATCTTTCAGGTTGTTGACGTATTCTACCTGATCTACGCAAGTCTTGTGCTACTGGAGCTGGTGTTATCACAACATTTTGTGGGTCCTGCTCCACTTCCACCATTGGCTCTTCAATGCCTTGTGAGTCTTGAATTTCTTCAAGTTCTACTTTCCTCCCACTGATTCTTGTAGAGATGAATTCCCTTTCTAAGAATACAGCATTCCGAGCAACAAACACTTTGCCCTCAGTAGGATTGTAAAAATAATAACCCTTAGTTTCTTTTGGGTATCCCACAAAAAGACATTTATCTGACTTGGGCCCAAGTTTATCAGAACTTTGGCGTTTAACATAAGCTTCACAGCCCCAAATCTTAAGAAAAGACATACTAGGTCGTTTCCCAGTCCATATCTCATATGGTGTCTTTATGACAGCCTTTGATGGAACACGGTTAAGTGTGAAAGTTGCTGTCAACAAAGCATGTCCCCAGAATGAGTTAGGGAGGTCAATTTGACTCATCATTGATCGAACCATGTCCAACAAGGTTCTATTTCTCCGCTCAGAAACCCCATTCCATTCTGGTGTTCCAGGGGGAGTAAGTTGAGATATAATCCCACACTCTTTAAGATATTCATCAAACTCTAGGCTCAAATATTCACCACCTCGATCGGATCGAAGTGCTTTAATTGTCTTGCCAAGTTGGTTCTCTACTTCATGTTTAAACTCCTTGAACTTTTCAAAGGATTCTGATTTATGTTTCATGAGAAACACAAATCCATATCTACTGAAATCATCAGTAAAAGTGATGAAGTAACTAAAACCTCCCCTAGCCATTGTCCCTATGGGCCCACATACATCACTATGTATCAAGCCAAGAAGATCACTCGCCCTTTCACCTTTTCCGGTAAAAGGGGTCTTGGTCATCTTCCCTAATAAACAAGATTCACATGTATCTATTGATTTAAAATCAAAAGATTCTAAATATCCATCTTGATGGAGTTTAGAAATGCGTTTCTCATTTATATGTCCTAGGCGACAATGCCAAAGATAAGTTGGGTTTAAATCATTTGTTTTGACCCTTTTAGTATTAATGTTATAGATAGGGGTTTCGAGATCTAGAACATAAAGTCCATTACTCAAATTTGCACAACAATAAAACATGTCTTTTAAATAAACAGAACAACTATTGTTCTTTATTATAAAGGAAAACACTTTCTTATCAAGACAAGAAACAGAAATAATGTTTCTCCTTATTGCCGGAACAAAATAACAATTGTCCAATTCAAGGACTAACCCTGAGGGTAAGGATAAAAAATAAGTCCCTACAGCTAATGCAGCAACTCTTGCTCCATTTCCAACGCGTAGGTCTACCTCGCCCTTCATCAACTGCCTACTCCTTCTTAGATCCTGCACATTAAGACAAATGTGAGATCCACATCCAGTATCTAATACCCATGATGTTGAAGTTGACATGTTAATTTCTATAACAAAAATACCTGAAGTGGAAGTCTCACTTCCCTTCTTCTTAAGCTCTTTTAGGTACTTTGGACAGTTTCTCTTCCAGTGTCCCTTTTGTCCACAATGGTGACATTTACCTTCCTTAGCCACCCCGCCCACAGGTTTTAAGGCTGATGTACTTGGCTTATCCTTGCCTTTCCAAATCTTCTTGCCATTTCCTACAATAGCCTTTCCTTTGCCTTTATACATGCCCTTTCCTTTACCTTTGCCAGAATTGACCATCATTATGGCCTTGCCCTTTCCTTTAGAAATATTGGGCTCAGCAGTCCTTAACATATTGAGTAGCTCTGGCAATGTTTTGTCCAATGCATTCATGTTGTAATTCATGATGACTGGCTTAAAACTGTCAGGTAATGATTTCAAAATGAGATCGGTAGCCAACTTCTGAGGGAAGGGGAATCCTAGCCTAGCTAAATTCTCCAAGTACCCAATCATTTTGAGCACATGAGGTCCTACAGAACCTCCCTCTTCAAGTCTGCAGCTAAATAGGGCTGAAGAAACTTCATATCTTTCTTGGTCAGCTTGACCTTGATATAGTTTCCTTAGGTTTTCGATCATATCGAAAGCCTCCATATGCTCATGTTGCTTCTGAAGCTCAGGAGACATGGTTGCCAGCATAAGGCATTGGACATCTAAAGCGTCATCCTAATGCTTCTTGTAAGCATCCTTGTCAGCTTTAGAGGCATTGTTCGCGGGTGGTTCTGGAATCGGACCTTCCAGGACATACTGCTTTTTCTCTTGTTTGAGGACAATCCTCAAATTTCTATACCAGTCAAGGAAGTTAGAACCAGACAATTTTTCTTTGTCTAGGATTGATCGCAACGAAAGGTTTGAAGGTGTGTTTGACGTCATGGTTATCTAAAACAGAAAATATGTAGTAAGTATCATTTTCAAAACATATTTAAATTATGGTCATTTAAATTAAATATGTCTCCCACTATTTCGATTCAAAACAAAAATACTCTCCACAAATCAGAAAATCCCGTTGAAAGATTTTCTAGTGGGCTAAGATCCATATTTTGCCAAGCGTTAAGTCAGCTTTGGCTGATCACCTAATACTTGGTTATTTAGGTAGGAAACTTTTTCCAATTGTATCTTTATACAACTCTTAGTCATTGGGTTAAGTAACCATTACTAATTATTCATCTTATGAATATTTAGCCCAATGTTTACGCCTCTAAGTTATATTCAATCCAATTGAAAACTTAGTTAAGTTAAAGCCCAATAAAACAGTTTGGATATTACCATTATCCCATCGCGTCTTACTAATATAAATAATAGTGCCCTGCTTTGGCAGACCCACTATTTATTAACATTAGGGTTGACGAGTGTACTTATTGGAAGGCGTTTATAACTTAATATTATTTTGAGGGATTTTTAATTTATTTTAAAATTACCGTCTTTGTTAAACGCTTTAACGTAATAAAATTATCCCCAAAACATGCAAACGAAATTGTGAGATGGTTATGGTCTTCCTAGAAGAAAATAAATAAATAAAATAAATAAATAAACCTAGAGGAACTATATAGCCAAGGCTTCATGAAGTCCTACTTCTTGAACCCACCATCCTCTTGGAGTCACCACTCCTTGGTTCCTTTCAAAGACAAAAGTGCTTAGAGTCACCACTCTAGTTTTCTTCTAGATCTCTACTTTGTTGCCTCGATCAAGATTACAAGATTTTTAAAGAAACTCGCTTTACATACGAGTGAAGGGTTGAGAAAAGAAATACAACAGAATGAAGAGAGGCACAGCACGCAGGCTGTATTTAAATAAAATAACTAAGACCATAACCATTCACCATGCAACGTGTTAATTAATTAATTATAACCCATTTGAAATAATTTTTAAAAAAAATTTTTAAACGGGCCATTAAACACGTGGGTCGGTAATAAGGCGCTACGCAGAGAATGTACGGGGGTCCCGCTAATTTTAGTACTGTAGTCAGGTTGGTTCCCAGGAAAGAGAGGTGGGTCCGGTGTGACCGCTTAAGTACCAAATCTTTCCTAGCCAGAACGTCCCACTGACCATTAACAGCTTTAAAATTTCGGCTAGGGTTTCAACCACTTTGAAACCCTAATTCCTTGTTGCGAACACTTCACAACGCAGCCGTCAAGGCACATGGAGGCAGCGCCGTCTAGGGTTTCAAAACCTAGAATTCAATTTGCGCTAATGCCAACATGCAATGCCTTTCATGACGACCGTCTAGGTTTCAACTCTTGAACCCTAGATTAAGGAACGGCCATGGTTTAACACTTAAACCTTATCACTTAACGCCCCATAACATGAACCATTCATGTTCGAAGATCAACTCAATTGATTCAAAGTTTGTACGATGACTATCATATGAGTAAAACACATATCAAAATTACATAAACTCATACATCATACAAATTTAAACGGCAACAACATACATACTAAAATTAAGAAACTTTATAACATGCATCATATACAATTTATAAAGAATAACTCAAAATAGCAACATAATCATGCATGTTCATTTTCGAATCCTAGTTTCACAAAACATTTTCGCAAAACAAAATTTCAAAGCTTTAAACAACGAAACGATTTCGCAAATCATATTTTCCAAAAGCTCTTGCAAATGAAAACATATCATCATAAAATATAAACAAATGCCCAAAACACGGTTTTGCAACCTAGGCTTTGATACCACTGTTAGGGAATCCCTAAGCATGAGCAGCGGAAAAAAAAAAAGGGATTCCATAGGATTTGCAAGGTTCCGTGTTTCAAAGCACAAAAAAATTTCGAAATTATTTTAGGTTACCTCTTGAAGAACTCCGAAGCAGTCGTAGCCTCGTCCTTTAGGAGTCCACACGAGCACTCCCACCAGAATCGCAACACCTGCCAACTGCTAGTTTGACGGCGTGTAGCTCTTGCAACTTTTGCGAATTTGTGTCTCACTTGAGTGAACGGCCTATGAGCATCTTATGCTCTATTTATAGGCTTAGGTTTGACCTAATTTGTTCTCTCTAAAAGTGGGCTCCTTACTCATTCGAAATGAGTTAGGCCCAATAGCTTTATTTTAGTCCAACTAAAATAAGACAACATTTTCTGATGGTCTTACTCTATGTGTGTGACCCTATAGGTAAAATACCCGGTCATATTAATAATAAACTATTTTATTATTAATATAAAATAAGAGCGGCATCTAGAAATGCATCATTATGTCCGAATATTATCAACATAACCTATAAGTGATAATTATTTAATACGTTTATTCCTTTTGTCACGATATCCTAATTGGGCCCAAGGCATGGTCGCGTCATCGTTGTACGGCCCAATTTATTTTACTTGATACCGGAGTAGACTGGATCCGAATAAATATCTAATATTTATTCTTTCTAGCATGGCCATGCGTTTTCTTAGTCTTACTCCATCAAGTGGCCTATGGATATCACTCCTGTCACATAGGAGAGACAAATCCCATCTACATCACTCACATCCCTCTGCATAATTTGTTCATTGCCTAATCACAACCTTTATAGTCCTCTTGTTACAAAAGACGTTTAATTGTATTAAAACAATAAACTCCTCATGTAGGAATCGTAGTGACTTCAGGTCGAAGGACTACATATACCATTATCACATTGAGAATCGTTTATGACAATCATGTAACGATCCATGCAACGTTCTCATGGTGGGTCTGTCCAGTACATCATTACTCTTAATGTGTACCCGTGTGAAGACTCGATATCATCTATATCTATGATCTGTGAGATCAGGTCATCAGTACACTCACACACTAGTCTCAGTGTATTTACATGTCCCTATGTAAATACTTAACTAGGGACATTTTAGGAATAATTTTTATATGACCTATTACTCCAAGGATAAATATGTTTTAAAACAATTTTAAACTGAAATATTTATTCTATTGATAAGTAGAAAAATGATACAAATGAAAAAGCATAAAAGCTCATAGTGCATACACCAACAAGGGTTTCATTAAAACTTAACCATTTCATAAATGCACTTCAATATTCTTCATTCTTCAACCCTATTTTTTGTGTATCTCATTTATTACTCATAATGTTCCTATTTATTTCACCCCACCTTAGGGTTTATATATTTAATGGTTCCTTTCACTACCTACAAGCATTTAATACTCTCCCAAGCCTTAGAAATCCATATTCTAGGGTTCAACTACCATTAAAATGAGGAAGAACTTACCTCAATCAGGAAACAAAAATGGACACCAAGGGAGAGGATGGTGAACACGAAAATGGAGGAGAGAGGGGAAGACTTAAGAACGAAAATGGAGAAGAGGAATGGATATCACCTTTACTTAAGCTCTTGAAAGAGAGGGAGTGAAGAAAAGGAGTGGGAAAAGAAAAGAGAAGAAGAAGAATTGTTTTCCCTTTGGAGATAGAAGCCAACGTGAAATTAAGAGTCAAAGATGTGAGGATTTTGTTTTAATTTTAATCTTTCATTAAACTCTTCCATTTTTAAACTCTTCCGTTTTTAAACAAACCACCTAAATGGACTCACAATGGTCCAAGGCCTATATGTACAGTTTGTAAATGAATTAGGGAACCTATTGGTCCCTTTTGGGGGTTTCGAAACCTGCCGTATCTCAGATCTACCCATTTAGTTCTTTGTTTTCGCTTAAATCTCCTACTTTTAACACATACACACTATACTACAATTCATCCAAAATATCAACGAATCATTCCAGCACATCACAGACCTGCCCAAGGAAATTGTCAAGCATAAAACCTTGGCTCTATGCCAATATTTACATATTTCACACCTCAAACATAATCATGATGTCACATTCCAATTTCAAATTCATCATCATGTAATTAATCATCAAACAACCACATGATCATCATAATCACATCAACCATCAAAAGTTACACATTAACCTCCTACCCATGCAATCTGACATTAGTCACTAAAATACCAATACTTCACATAACACCTACTACATTATTACACACATTGAATCCGCAAGATAATACAATTTATTACATACTTTCATTATTACTTTGATGCTAAAATCCCGAGTCATTAATTTGATATGAAAATCTTAGTAAAACAAAATGTGACTCTCGGATTTACACTTTGGCAAGCGCACCAGTCGTTAAAATTGTAGTGTATTTGATCGTCCCACAGGGATTGTGGTAAGTACCTCAATCTAGGACTAGTACAAGCTGAACCAACAGAAAATACATGAAGTTCATTCGGTTTTTATGGTTTTGGTGTTTTCTAGTTGTTTTTGGTATTTTCAGAAACAGAGTTAAGATGAATGTGAAAAGTGATTAAAAGAAAACAGGTCAGGATTGCTTCGGCTCACAATTTCCTCAAGAAACATGCAATTAAAGTATAATTGAACTTCACAATCTAGAGGACAATCCGCTTGTGGTTATTCCCTAATTCCTTGGGTGAAAAACACTAATCCTTAAGCAATGAACCTTAATTCCTTAAGTGCTCGATTAACCTAAGAATCTAATGCGAAATTGGAGGTTGAACTCTAACTATTCACCTAAATTGATTAGGCCTGAACTAGTTAGAAATCTGGAAGTTACCTAAGCTTTAACCATGATTCCTCACTAGCGAAGTTCTTCATCAGTTCTGGATTTGTCAATCCAGCAGTTCTGCTCCACTCCTCAGCTTGTTCGCCTCAGGATCTAGAAGCCGATCTCCCTGCTCACAGCTTCAAGACTCCATTGCTAACCTTCGCAATCCCAACCTTAGGGATTAGAACTCCATCGACTTCAGTTCCATCGAAGGATTGTGGAACGTCATGGAGGAGAGGATTTAGAGAGAGAAAAAAATGTGTAATGAGATGTTCGAAGTGTTTAATGAATGTTCTATGTTCTGTTATTTCGTATCTGTGTATGCGCGTCTATGTCTTACAGAATATGTACAACCTATATATATGTTTCTACCTAACTAACTAACTTAACTGATAACTTAGAAAACTTAAGTTATCGTCTAAACTAACTAATTACATAACTTACAGAGTAACTAACTAATTACAGATCAGCTCCTAACAGATTCCAGCTCATCCCTAGCTGGTTACAGCACAGCGCCAGCTAATAACAGCTCACAACTTAAGTTACTAAGGTGTAGTAGGAGGGACAGCAACATGAAACTACATCGGTGTCGAGTGTGTTGTTGGAGGAAAGGAACAATGTTTAAGTTACTGCCTCTATGTTTCAGCAAACTGGATTATCGCTTGAGCTAATTTAACTCTCGCTTGAGCGAGTTCGGATTTGTACTGCAGTGTTGTTTTCTCGCGGCGAAGCTTGGGCGAGTTCGGTTCTTTGAAGTTACTCTTGAACGAGGTCGGCTCTTGCTAGAGCGGATTGATAAATGAATCAACGTTCTAAAGTTGACGCTCGGGTTCTCATGCAGTATTTAATTCCTTGTTCTCTTTTGGAGTCGGTCTTTTGGGAGTCTTTTCAAGTCGGGCTTTTGTTAATTCCTTTCGGTCAACCCTTTGAAGTCTCAGCCAATCGGTCTTGTGAACTTCTTTCAGTCGGATTAATGACTTCTCACTCGGCTTTATAAATTCTTGCTCGGCTTTTGGTAATTCTTCACTTGGATTTGTCCTTTTTTCTCGAGTACGTCCTGTTCCTGCACCAAAAATCAACTAATTGCCTAACATTTGTATGCTGGCTACTTATTAAATTTATAAATAGTAATAAACTCTTAATTTATTAATGTTTTTAACCATTCTCTTCTATAAATAAAACACTTTTGCAATATTTACATAATTTATAAATTATTATCAATTAATTGAATAATCAGGCTAAACTAACCACTTACACAATGAATTAATTCCAATAAAAGGCAGAATAATTAAGTCTTTTCAAGACTTATCATACTTGGCATCAACTCTCCACCTGGCACGCATCTAGGGCATTGGTCACTAAGATTAAACAACAGCAAGTGTGAGTGTTTGTCATATCATAATTAATCTAGGGCAGTAAACAAATAACAAAAGTACATAATTAAATAAATTACCACCTCAGTTCTTCTCACTATGTCACTTACCAATTCATGGTTATTTACATTCGCTTAACCCTCGATATAGTTTGCAATCAATATAAATCACTAATATTATTTATTACATATGACACTTCACATCACAATCATCTTTTATTCTTGAATTCATCAAAACACATCATGGGTATCAGTTCTTAATTCATCATAAAACTTATATCAATATCAAATTGTATTTACACAACTGACTCATATACATCTCTGACTCCTAGTATCTAGATACTAAAGGATTGGCCTTCAGCTGGGGGTCCTACTTGACACCCTGTGGACCCTGCTTAGTCCACCTAGTCTTGTTTGACTCTCCACCTCAACCACTAGGTCCTACTTGACCACTGGGTAGCTCAACTGGGCACAAAAATCACGGGAGCTAGAAAATGAGGGGCTACATATACTATCGACCATCCCACACCATATAATCACATATCAAATTTCATCAAACATGGCATATCATCAATAATCTCTCATATAAATGTCAGAAACTGACATATAAACATAATGCAGGGCGGCCACACAGACCTAGCCCTCACAAGCCATGTTATAATAATTCCATACTCATCTTTTCATGATTTACATAAATTTATAGATAATTAACATAACATAAGCCACATCACTCATCATTAACATTTATCATAATTCATGTTTTACTTAGTCTTACTCATGCATATAGTCCGCATACTTATTTCTTTACTTCCTAACGCCTAACAATTCAAATTAATGTATTTGTTCAACAATTAATTATCTAATCACACATAAACCAACATGTATAATTATAATAATTACACTTAACTAATCTGCATTATTCCTAACAACTCCTAATTAATTTCTAAGCTTTCCGAGCTATCATGCAATCCTATCCTAATTAATTACGTCCCGAACACCCGTTACCTCGATTCCAAGTTTCAATAATTTGCTCTTGGTGTCGGTTGCGTCCTCCGGTAACTTGATTCACACTTCCTCTTTTGAATTCGATGCTTACTTTGTCAATCGCCTGCCTAACACTCGTTCTGGCACCTACAGTCACCGAAAGACCAACCCGATTAGTACATTACCTTTCTTATCCTTTCAAACTCATAGTCCAAGCTTCTTAGAGCCATAAAACATAAAATCCATGCCTCTAACCACCCATACATATTCAGTTTTAAGAGAAGGGAAGAAGAAGAGAAGAAGAAACTTGAGATTGAAGGTTCCCATGACTTACCTTAGCTTCCAATTGCACAAAAACACCAAAAATCCAAACTTCCACCAAGTTCTGAGCTCAAATCGCAAGAGAGAATGAGAAGAGAAGTGAAGAGTGGTTTTGTATTCTGTTTTGCATGTCTTGCTTTAAAGCAAATCACGATGTTGACACTATGCATCCCACTAATTCTCACCTGACGCTACGCGCCATAGCCACGCTGTGTGTTAGGTCCTCTGATGCCATTTCCTTAAAATTCATTTTTAAAACTTATTTTGCACTGCACCTCCCTTATTTATTATTATTTTAAGCCCAATTACATTTTTATTTACTTCTAAATTATTAAACATCACAGATGTTACATCCACCCCCTTAAAAAGGATTTCATCCCCAAAATCAGCATACCTCATTGGAAAAATGGGGATACAATCGCCTCATGTCAGACTCCAACTCCCAAGTGTAGGTCACATCATTTAGATTCTGCCACTTCACTTTTACCAAGGATACTTCCTTGTTTCTCAACCATTTAGTCTGATATCCCTCAATACAAATAGGTGCCACCTCTACAGTCAAATCTTCCTTCAACTCAATGGAATCTTCAAGCACAATCATTGAATCACAAGGAATGTACGCCGTCAATTGCGACATATGGAATACGTTATGGATGTTGATCAACAATTAGGGAAGGTCCAATCTATAAGCTACATCACCAATCCGCTCTGAAATTTGATAGGTCCAAGGTATCTTCGATAAAGTTTCTGACTTTTCAAGATTCGACCTACACCCTTGGTGGGTGAAACCTTCAAAAATACCTAATCTCCCACCTAAAACTCAAGTGGCCTATGATGATTGTCATGGTAACTCTTCTGATAGTCCTGGGAAATCTTCATCTTTTCATGAATTAATGTAACCTGATCATTCATTTCCTGAATCAATTTGGGTCCCAAGTGAACTACATCACCATTCTCATTCCAACATAAAGCTGTATGACACCTCCTACCATATAAAGCATCGTAAAGTGCCATTCCAATACTACTATGGTAACTATTATTATAAGCAAACTCGACTAATGGCAAATAACGCTCCGATGAACCACCTTGTTTGAACACACAAGCCCTGAGCATATCTTCCAGTGTCAAAATAGTCCGCTCAGACTAGTCATCCATTTGAGGATGATAAGCTGAATGCAACCTCAACTCAGTACCCAACTCCTGTTGTAAACTTCCTCAGAATCTAGAAGTGAATCGGGGATCACGGTCAGAAATGATACTCAAAGGTACGCCATGTAACCTTACAATCTTAGTGATGTACAATCTGGTTAACTGATCCAATGACCATTTCATGTTCATGGCCAGAAAGTGAGCACTCTTGGTCAATCTGTCCACAATTACCCAAATAGCATTACATCCAGAACATGTATGAGGTAACCCAGATACAAAATCCATTATGATACTTTCCTATTTCCAAATCAGAATCTCTAGAGGTAGAAGTAAACCTGGAGGTCTTTAGTGTTTATCCTTATACTTCTGACATATCACACAAGATCTTACATATTAAACGATCACTTTCTTCATCCCCGGCCACCAGAATTCCTTCTTCAAATCATGATACATCTTGGTAATACTAGGATGAATACTTAGTGAACTCTTGTACGCTTCAGATAATACAACTTGCCTGAAATTTCCTTCTGTAGGCACCACAACTCGGTCTCTGAATCACCAAATACCATCACTGCCTCTGCTTAATTCCATATCCTTGCCCCTAGCTTAGGCATCAAGTAACTCCAATAACTCTTCATCATCCTCTTAAGCTGTTGCTAAAGATTCCAAAAATACATTGGAGATCT
Organism: Clitoria ternatea; assembly: GCA_037962975.1. Classification (NCBI taxonomy): domain Eukaryota; kingdom Viridiplantae; phylum Streptophyta; class Magnoliopsida; order Fabales; family Fabaceae; genus Clitoria; species Clitoria ternatea. The sequence continues at coordinate 190,570,246 of CM075669.1, forward strand.
TCAACATCCCAATCACCATTTGATTTGGGGCTTACACAACAACCCCAATGTTCATATCATGAAAGCCCTCAAGTAATTCCTACTCTTTTCCCATCAAGAAGGCTGCATGTAAAACTTTCCCACTTAAAGCATTAGCCACAATATTCGCCTTGCCAGGATGGTATCACAAATCAAAATCATAATCCTTTAGGTACTCCACCTATCGCCTCTGCCTTATTTTAACTCTTTTTGATCAAATAGATACTTCAAACTCTTGTGGTCACTAAACACCACAAAACGAGAACCATTCAAGTAATGTCTCTATATCTTTAATGCAAATACTACGGTTGCAAGTTCTAAATCATGAGTTGGATAATTTTGCTTATGCGGCCTCAGTTGCCTAGAAGCATAAGCAATTACCCTGTCATCCTACATCAACACACATCCCAAACCAAACTTGGAAGCATCACAATATACCATAAATTCCTTTGTCACATCCGGTAATGCAAGTATCAGCGTCGAAGTCAAGCATTGCTTCAAAGTCTGAAAGCTCAACTCACACCTTTCTGTCCACACAAATGGAGTCTCCTTTCTTGTCAATTGAGTCAAAGGAAGTGCAATACATAAAAATCCCACAATGAAGTGGCAATAGTAATCAACCAATCCCAAGAAGCTCCTAATTTCAATCACTGATTTGGGCCTCTCCCAAGCCATAACCGCCTCAATCTTAGATGGATCCACTGATACTCCATCACAAGAGATCACGTGCCCTAAAAATTATACACTTGCTTCCTAAAAATCATATTTTGATAATTTAGCATACAACTTCTTCTCACGTAACACCTGCAAAACAATCTAAAAATGTTGTGCATGCACCCCAATGCACCCCAATGTAATCTGAAAATGTCATCAATAAACATCACCAAAAATTGATCCAAGTAAGGTTAGAAGATCTAGTTCAGGTAATCCATACAGATAGCTGGAGCATTCGTCACTCTAAAAGGCATCACCATATATTCAAAATGACCATACCGCATCGCGAACGCTGTCTTTGGGATATCCTCCGATTTCACCCTAATTTGATGATACGCAGATCTCAAATCACTCTTAGAAAATACCATAGCACCCTGCAACTGATCCAACAAGTCATCAATTCACGATAAGGGATACTTATTCTTAATGGTTAATCTATTCAACTGACAGTAATTGATACACATCCGCATACTACCGTCCTTCTTCTTTACCAGTAATACTGGAGCGCCCCAAGGTGAAGCACTCAGTCGAATGAATCCTTTCTCTAATAACTCATTCACCTGCTTCTTTACTTTAACTAACTCTACCAAAGACATTCCGTATGGTGCACGGGGCATAAGTTCCGCCCCGGGAATCAAATCAATAGCAAAATTAATCTCTCTGCCCGGAGGCAATTCTGGAATATCTTCTGGGAACACATTAGGGAAATCATAAACCATCGGAATATCAGCAGGCTTAAGATTATACAGCCCTTCTGAAGCAAATAGAATAACATAGGTTGTGAAAACATTACTCACCATATTCTTAGTGTCAAGTTCTTGAGAGAAAATTATGGTCTTTCAGTAACAGACCACCATGACATGGTTAGCAAACAACCAGTCAAGACCTAGAATAACATCCAAGTTCTTCAACAGTATACAAATCAAATTCACCAAAAAGGAACAGTCTTCAATTTACATTGGCAGTTCCCCTCACATAGTGGTTGCCCTAAATGTAGAGCCAGTAGGAGTAGAGACACTAAGAGCATTCTCTATTAACACCACCGGTAAGCCATACCGCCGAACAAAACTTTTAGAAATAAAGAAATGTGTAGCACCAGAATCATAAATAACATTTACCAGATAGCCATGAATAACACACTTACCCTGAACCAAGTTTTCGTTTCTAGCAACCTCAAATGTATCAAAAGCAAATACACGTCAAGCCACAATATTTTAAGCACCACTGGTGCGACACCCTCGATTAACTAGAACAAATTCCCACACTGAAACGTACTACTTAATTAAGGAGTCACTAAAAATAGGAGTCTTTTTTTATTGGTGATCATCAGCACATGATTTAAAGTAAATATATTACATAGATCAATTCTTTCAACATGAGAGTATTTAAAAGAGTACAGAGCTCAAAGGCTCCCAACAACTACTATAAAATAAAAGCATAACAGAAATGTCGAGTCTATAATGATCTCGACGCAAATAGAAAATATACACATAAATGACACTTCCGAACTGGCGTCCTCTACTGCAGGTACTCCAAGTCCTGCCCACGCTCGCCTTGTCCTTCAACTGATGATCATAGAAAAAGAGAAACAACATACACAACAACATACGAGGTAAGTACAAAGTTCTTAACCCATAATATATACATACAAGGGTGGCTTAATATTTTAAATTACAGAAAAAGATTACATACAGTATACCTTAGAATAGAAATACAAAACTTCACATACACAATTGTCAACAACAAGCAGCGGGTCAGTCATATAATGATGGTATGCTATGCATGTATTAGATTCAATTACTATAAGTTATAACTCTTTACCAATATGCAATGGGGCCCAACTTCCATTCCTCAATCTCATATATCAACAATCATGTGCATAATCCGCCACCCTTATCACCCCTGCCCAACTAGAGCGACCCGAGCTCTCCTCGTTCTGGTTTTCACAAATAGGTAGGGACATCACAGTCCCGATCATCAACTAGCCAATCATATATCACACATCACCACAGAACGGGCACTCCACGATCATAGAAAATCCCGTCTCTTGTCGAAGTATACCAGAGTTTGCTACGGGCTGTCCGGCGACGGGCGCGAATCCTATGCCACTTGGAATTCCCGCCTCTAGTGATACTCCCCAGATAGCCCTCGGGTATTGAGGCGCGACAGATTCTTCAGTGTACCCATCACTGTATGCTCTAGGGGATTTTTCCAACATCCCTCCTCAACTCCAAATGCAAAATGCCATGTACTTGTCTCAATTACTTAGGGTACCCAGAGTCTAGACGGAACCTAACTCATATAGCGTATTTGTCCTTAAAACTCGTAAATATCTAACCATAAATCTTTTCATATTTCAGGGGCTAAGTCTCAAGATTCAATATTACTAAAAATTCATTTCATGAGAATTTGCAAGTTATTTACTAGTAATTCCTTTAAGAAAATTCTCTACTGTAAAATATATAATTTATTTGTATGATAGATATCTAAGTAAAAGAGGTAACATAAAATTTCAACTATGTTTCTTATAATTTAAAAAAATTCAATGTTACCTTAAGTATAAGATATAAAAGTTTCTCTCGACTTTTCGGTTACTAAAGTCATTTCGTCGTATTTACTTGTAATAAACCAAAGAACTTGATTTTTATCTTTCTAACATTTTCATAAAATAATAGATGAAATATTTATAAGGTATCTCCCTTAATTCTATATTGTAAATAAAATAATCCTCTTTTTTAAAGTAAATATACAAAGTAGTATATTTTCATTTCGTTGTCAAAACATTATTTTCGTCGTATTTTGCCTATAAAATTCCAATTCTAGTGATTCCAAAGCCAAAAGTGTTTGATTTTGAAAATACTAACTAAATAAAGTAAAGTTAAAAATAAAATATGTCCAGAAAAGAGCCCCTACACAAAATTTCAACAAATGCCAAAGTTTGTCGTTCCAACGTTTGTAAAAATGCGTTTGTAAAAATGTGTTTTAAAAATAAAATTAATCCAACCAATTTTTTTTTCTTTGGGTATTTTTCTCATGCTCAAAATTCATTTTTCATGCCACAAAATAATCCTCCAAAACAGTTTTTCCATTTTCTTTCGTTTACCCACAAAACATGTTTTATACCATTTCCAACGTTTCGTTTGTGCCTAACTCGGGTCCCTTTTTATTCCTTTATTATTTACCACATCCATAATATTTTTATAATCACAAATATTCCTCAAATATATGAATATACAGTAGTAACAAAAATTCTAAATATTTACCAAGAATTAATTCTAAAACTCATGTAAATTACTTCCTTAATGTCATAAACTAATTGTTTCATTATTATAACTAAAAGTCCCTTGCTTTTATTGTTAATAATAATAATAAAATCCAGAATTACCATTTTACATTAAAATTAATTTTCATTTCATGAAATTTTAAGATCAAGGTAAGTTTTCAAATTTTAATCATAAAAATTAGTTCTTTCAAGTTATACTTTTAAAATAAAAAATTTCCAAGTTGTTCACTAATTATCAAAATTTTCCAGCAGCAATATTAATTTAGTATAAGTTATAAAATTATTTTGGAAATGTTTTACATTGTTTTAAAAAATTATTATTCATACTCCAAGTCACCCATTAAGCCAAGAGTACATAATTAAACAAGATCTTTACATGCAATATGATTACAATAAAAAATCTGCAGCAATAAAAATTTAAGTGTTAGTAATCTTCATAAAAATTTTAAAATCCAAAGGATCTAACATCAATCATGGTGTAGCCATAATATCTCTTGAAGATCCATTTCTTTCACAAAATTTTCTCAAAATTCAAACCATAGAAACTTAGATCTTTAAGGAGATATTAAAGTATAAGTGTTAAGGACACTTATACTTTACCATGCATGCATAATTTTATGAATCTAAAACAAGCAAAGTACCCCCCTTACCAATAAGATTTTCGTCTCCAAGGAAGGGTAGTAAAACTCCAAAATTTTGCTTATAGACCACTATAGATGGTTCCATCAAGATGAAGGAATTAGATGCCTTGAGAGATGGTGGTTAACGTGATTATGGTGGTGAATAAGGGAAGAAAAGTTTACTGTTTGAAGAAGATTTAATAAGGAGATATGGTTATGAGAAGGAAGTAACTTGATTTTAGAATGTAAGAGAAGTGGTGTGGTGATTTGGAATAGATGGTAGGTAAGGGATGATGGTTTAGATGAAAGGAAATATGAGAAGGAGAGCTTGAATGTTGTTGGAAAACTTTTGCCTAAGTTAAAAAAAAAGAACAAAATAGAACAAGGTATAATGACCAATTTTTTTGCATGAGTTTCCCTTGGCCTCCAAGGATTCTACGGTTTTGGGAAGTGAATGGGCATGTGTCACTTGAGATCTGTGTAAGAGAAAGGTGTCAATAGTAGCTGAAAATGATGTGGTGAAGGGTTATGCATGCTTAGGACAAGTGGCCAAGTGGTGGAGTGTCGTTATTGGCTCCTTATGCATGCAGGCTTAGGTGTCACATGCAGGACAACACTTTTCTTGTAGGTTTAAGAGGTTTATGGGCCAAATTTGCAAATGGGATCAACAGCAAAGTTATAGAACTTTTTGTTCTCTTTAAATCCATATAAATCACAAAATAACCCATTGAGAATGGAGTGAGATATGGCCTAAAAACTAAAAGGGTGCAAGGCTGTGATGGGATTTTTGTCCCTTGCATAAATAATTTTTCTAGGCCAAATGGGCTGAAAATTGGAATTTTGTTTCTTCATCAAATTTGTGTAGAAATGTGTTAGGAAGATTATGGTGAAGGCCTCATTCAATTTCATGGCCATATGAGAGAGTTATGTTGAAAATACTGCACCTAGTGCAAACTGTTGCTGGAAAAACGTGAATTGGTGTAGTGTTTTAATTTTTGGGAATTATAGGATAAGAACGGGCCTTAGTGGTCAACATGAAAGTTATAGATAAATTTGATACGGAGATTTGGGACAAGAATGACTCAAAACCAATATCGGGAGAGAGAGTTACGCCCAAAATACGTATAGATGTGCATTTTGGCTTACCCGGGTATCTTAAATTCAATGTTTTTAAGCTTGGTTATTTAAAATTGGGTGTTAGGCTCTTCATGAAAGTTGTTAGGAATAACATGAGGGACGTTTTGGGATAAAAATAATTTACTCAAGTCCCTCAGATAATTTCTGGACTCAAACCAGGGAGTTACTCTGTTTTATTGACTCAGAACAATTACTTAAATATTTATATTTAAATCACTTAATGTTTTATTTTATAAAACTATGTTATTAGGGTGTTATTAAACACATTATTATACTATCCTAATTATCTCAATTAATCACATAATTAAAGTCAAAACCTCTACCTTACCCTTACAAAATTTCTTTAAAACAGACATATAATCGAGTCGGCCGTAGCCCAAACATCAGTACACATAAAATTATGGCTAAATACACCTTTTGGTCCCCTATCTCTTAAGTTATTTTCAGATTGGTCCTTTATTATTTTTTTATTTCAAAATAGTCTCTTAACTCTCTAAAAATATATCAATTTGGTCCTTTTTAAAAAAGTTAGGGGACCATTTTGAATCAAAAAAAGGACCAAACTGATACCTTTTTAAAACGTTAGAGGACCATTTTGAATTAAAAAATGATAGGGGACCAGTCTGAAAATAACTTAAGAGATAGAGGGCCAAAAGGTGTATTTAGCCTAAAATTATCACAGAATACAAAAATCTGGTCTCAAGGACCTATCACACAAAAATAAGGGCTGTAACACCCTAAATTTTAAAATAAAAGATTAATTAAGAAGTAAATATTAAATAATTATAATTGGGTTATTTAATGTTCCAAAATATTGGGAATAAATAAATTAAGATTTTTGGAAATTATTTATAATTTATTGGAACCGGATAAGATGAGGCCAAGTATCTCCGATTGGGATGATATCGGTCAGGGATGTTAAGGATATTATTAGGAATCCGAATATGTGTTTGGAATAATTTTTGGATAAGGTATTGAGCCCAAACTGAGATCCTGTTTATCATAAAACGATGAATATTTAATGAGGAATTAAAAATAAAGCCAAATGGCCCTATTTTTCCCTTCTTATTTCCGTCAGTTTCTTGGATTTTCCTTAACATGTACTTTGCTTCTACTTCTTCTCTACTCTTCTCCTTCATTTTCTCTTCTTCTTCTCTCCTAAAACCCTAAGCAAAGTGGTGGCTTTCTTCTCCTCTCCCATTTTCGTTCTTGGAGGAGCTTGGAGCTTGAAGCCTCACCCTTCTTTCTCCTTATTTTTATGTGGTTTTCCCTCTCTTGGAAAACTCTCTCATTCTTTCTCTTGAGGTACGATTTTTGCTATTTCTCAAGAGTATGAACTATGGTTTTTTGGGTTTTGATGTTGGGAATGTGATTTAATGAGTGTTGTTGGGTTATTAGGGAAACCCTAACCCTATGATTTGGGGAAATGTAAAATATGAGTGGAGAAGTATTTATTGTCTTAAATAATTGTTATTGGTGAGGTGAAATGATGTTATTAATGGTGAATGGCCATTAATGAAGCTTAATGGTTATTGGGAACCATTAATGTAGGAACCCGGTAATAGGTTTGGCATTAAATGTGCATAATAATAAATGCAGATGCCTAAACCGAGGTGGTTATGGTGGAATGAGTGAAATAAATGGGGCTTGAGAGTTAAGATGTTAGAAGACATCGAGTAAATGAATATGAACATTAAACCGAGGTGGTTGAATAGAAAATAATTGTGTGATATATTGTGATGTAGGAAACAACCCCAGTTATGAGGCAGGACCATTTGACCACGATGATTACTACTTCTCTTGAGGTAGGAGGGGGTAACTATTCTAAATGCATGATTTCATCCATTGATGATGTGAAAATATGTGTATATGATTGTGCTTAATGATTGCTTGTATGGAGTATGTATTGATTTCATGAATTGAATGCATTTAGAATGATTGATGTTATGTGGTATGTGTTTGGAATGATGAATATGATGTTAAACTGGTCTGAGCCGGAGTCAACAATCCGGTGTATGACCATCCACAAGAGTCAATAGATGACTTAGGTTTTATACTGGTACTGTATGATTTTTTGGTATCCTAATGAGAGGAGACCGATCGTGATGTTTGATGTTTTACCTGCTGAGTCTATATTGCATACAGAATGGATGAAGTAATATCTATATTCTGGTACCGGTATTGAAGACCGGATCCGATATTATGTTGAATATAATGATGAAACATGTTATTATGTTTTAGACCATGTTTTGAACTGAAATCAGTGGTTTAAAATACCCCAAATGTGTATATGTGAATTGATAAATGTGATTGCCACTAACTACCGATGTGTATGACTTCCAACGAGGATTGGTAAAGATTGAGAATATTGAGATCAACTAAGTGGCGGTCGTGAGTGGATGATTGATTGAGTGACATCTAGGATGCACAGTGTGAGAATGCATTGATTGGTATTTGCATCCATGGAATATCATTCGCTGCTTATATGGAATGTTAGGGGTTCCAATAGGCAGGCCCAGTGGGAGGGCGGCCCAGTGCATGGGTATACTGTTATTGCTCCCTAGTGATTCGGGGAATCACGAAGCTGCCCTTAGTTTGGTGAAGAGGCACCCTATATGGCAGGCCCTGTGGAAGGGCGGCTCTGTGATGAGTAGTTGACCTTGGTGTTCGATGGGCACGGCTCCCTTGATGTGTGTTCGGGGAGGCCCGTAGCACTTTGGCAAGTACGACCATAATGAGGATCCGCAGTCACAGGGTGACTAGTGCTACAAATGGGTGAGAGCGATTTGGTACTTGTAAAATATATTGTTGAGCATACATGAAATTGGATATAAGTGTACATATTTTACTACTATAGTAGGGGCATAGTAGCACACCTATGCTTGTCCCACATTTGATATGTTGTTGTTTTCCCATAGTCGGATCCACGTTTGAAAATATTCCGTTGTGCATATGCATTAGCTTTAAGAGCATTTGCATATAGCCAGAGATATGCCTAGTTAATAGCTCGAGGTGGCGATGGATGGTTGTTAAATAAAGAGAAAGTAAGCCGAGGTACTAACATTGAAAGTGTGATGATTATTGAGAATGTTAAGGATATATTATATATACGATGTTGCCTTGTGAATATACTTATTTGGATATGTAATGTGCTGAGATGGAATGTTGTATCATGTGTGTGAAACTTGTGATGTTTTCTTGAAAAATGAATATAATGCATACATGTATAAGTATCATCATAATGTATGACTTTGACACATTTGGATTATGTTACTCACCTCCCTGTTGCCATTTTTTAAGTTTGATTTAGGTGTGATGTAAAACCCTACTCTTTGGAGGTCGAGGATTGATGAAGGTAAATATGGAAGGAATATGGTTGAGCCTTGGCCAGCATATATACTCATTTTTGTATAGCACATAGTGCGTATATGCTTATTTTGAAATTAATTTGATAACGGTTGATTTTGGGAGGTCATGTAGGAAAATTAGACCGGATATGCATGGCTAATTTTCATTAATGACCTTGATAATGTATGAATGATATTATTATTATGAAATTATGTTTCTTGTGCTGGACAAATCGATGAGGCACCTTTCATCCTCTTTTTGGTAGATATTTTAATCACTCTTGAATTTAATTTCATCTTCCGCTTTTCCCTTGTGACAGCCTCAAGTCCGGTCGTCCGAGGTGCACTCCGATACCTTTCTCATATCTTTATATATGAGATCGGTTATTTAATGATTTTGGGTAGTTACTTGGTATTATTTATATATTGAATTTCTTCTATTTACAATTATTTTAAAAATCAAGAAAATTTACCCCTACTTACAATTATTTTAAATTCATGAAAAATTTTTATCCCTATTTTCAGACTGGGGTGTTACAAGGGCTGTTACAACTAGACTGAGCATCAGACAGCCTCGAGTGTTGGCCTCTGCGGCCACCGCCGCCTCAGCCTCCCTGCTGAAAATTATCACCATGAATGATAGAAGCATTAGCCTGATTACCTTGTCCACCCGGCTGCTGCCTCTGTGGGAAATCAGGCCTAAGGTGCCCTGGTTATCAACATTGGAAGAAAACAGTTTGGTTAGTAGGATAATGTTTCGCAATATGGCCCTCCTGACCACAACTATAGCATGCACGACCACCAGAATGACTACCAGAATGGCTGGTAGAATCATGACCAGAAGAAGATGATGATGTGGTGGAAGACTTACCACCACGGAAAAACTAACCCATTTTCTTAAAGTTGAATCCTTTTGCTTTCAACGGTTTATTGTCCCCTGATTAGGATGCTCTATGCAACTATACCTCTTCTATTAATCTGGCCTTGTTTACCAGGGTGGGATAATCATGGATTTCAAGGGGAACAATCACACTTCGAAGATCGATTCTTAAACCAGCTTCATACTTTGCCACTTACTGCCTTCTGTTCCTTCCAAAGAGAATGGATGGTAAAAATCACGCAACTTATCAAACTTAGTTGTGTATTCAGCTATAGTCATCCTGCCTTATTAAAGTCTCAAAAATTCTATCTCCTTTCGTATCTTGTAATTATTTGGAAAATACTTTGCAAGAAATCACCGTCGGAAGTTCATTCACATTAATGGTTCACCAGTAGCATTCATTTGAACCTTGGTTCTTGACCACTATACTCGAGCCTCATCTTTCAGTTGATAAGTGGAAAATTTCACTTTCTGTTCCTCAGAGCATTCAAAATCCTCGAATGCTTGTTCAATATCACGTAGCCACATATGTACTTCATCGTAGTCATGACCTTCTTTGTAGGTAGGTGGGTTTCTCTTCAAAACTTTATCAAGAGTCGGGCCAGATTCAGCCCTCCTCATCATTTGTGAAAACCTTGTGAAGAAGTCATCACCTCCACCTGAACTACATCCTTCTGCCATGATTCAATTCTACAATATCCAGACATATCACCATCAGCAACCAATAATTTACCAGAGAGTAAAATAATTACCTCATATATACAAATAACATAATGCCGCTGGAGTGCCAAGGGAATGATACCAAGTTAACTTGTCAACAACATAAACAACTGTAAAAAGGATACAATAAATGCAAGAATAGCTCTATAAGGACTCACACAATTCACTACAACTACCCACCTATTTTAAGCGTGGGCATGATAGTAGTAGCAGATGATACTGATACATATTTTAAGCCAATCGGCCAACTCCTAACCTACTCAAATGGCCTGTTTCAGATTTGATTGCCACGAAACTTCACGGGCTACATGTTTTCCCCATTCTGGAACTCTTGGCGCTGTCCGTTTGCCGAAATTCCATCATATGCATGAGTTATATGCAAAATGAAATTTTAACCAATTATGTGTAAAAAACTTGCACCTAACCACCTAAATGGACTCCCAATGATCCAAGGCCTATATATAGTTTCTAAATGACCCAGGGAACCTATTGGTCCCTTCCAAGGTTCCGACACCCGCCAGATCTCAGATCTACCCATTTAGTTCCTTATTTTTGCTTTAGTTCCTTATTTTTGCTTAATCTCCTACTTTTAACACATACATACTATACTATAATTCACCCAAAATATCAACCAATCATTTAAGCGCATCGCAAACCTGCCCAAGGAAATCATCAAGCATAAAACCTTGGCTCTGTGCCAATATTTACATATTTTGCACCTCAAACATAATCGTCATGTCACATTCCAATTTCAAATTCATCATCATACAATTAATCATCAAACAACCACATGATCATCATAATCACATCAACCATCAACAGTTACACATTAAACTCCTAGCCACGCAATCTAACATTAGTCACTAAAATACCAATACTTCACATAACACCCACTACATTATTACACACATTGAATCCGCAAGATAATACAATTTATTACATAATTTCATTATTCCTTGGCATCAACTCTCCACTTGGTGCACCTCCGGGCATTGACATCCTCCCTATCATTGGTCACTAAGATTAAATAACAGCAAGTGAGTGTTTGGCATATCATAATTAATCTAGGGCAGTAAACAAATAACAGAAGTACATAATTAAATAAATTACCACCTAATGTTCTTCTCACTATGTCACTTACCAATTCATGGTTATTTACATTCGCCTAACCCTCGATACAGTTTATAATCAATCACTGATATCATCTATTACATATGACACTTCACATCACAATCATCTTTTATTCTTGAACTCATCAAAACACATCATAGGTATCAGTTCTTAATTCATCATAAAACATATATTAATATCAAATTACATTTACACAACTGACTCGCATACATCTCCGACTCCTAGTATCCAGATACTAAAGGATCGGTCTTTAGCTGGGGGTCCTACTTAACACCCTGTGGACCCTGCTTGGTCCATCGTGTAACACCCTAAATTTTAAAATAAAGGATTAATTAAGGAGATAAATATTAAATAATTATATTTAGGTTATTTAATATTCCAAAATATTAGGAATTAATAAATTAAGATTTTTGGGAACTGTTTATAATTTATTGGAACCAGATAAGCTAAAAATAAGCCTGATTGAAATATGGGTGTCGGACCAAGTATCTCCGATTGGGATGATATTGGTCAAGGCTGTTAAGGATATTATTAGGAATCCGAATATGTATCCGGAATAATATTTGGATAAAGTATTGTGCCCGAACAAAGATCTTGTTTGTTATAAAATGATGAATCTTTAAAGAGGGATTAAAAAATAAAGCCAAATAGCCCATTTTTCTCTTCTTATTCCCGTCAGCTTCTTGGTCCCTCTTAACAAATACCTTGCTTCTTCTTCTCTATTCTCCTCCTTCATTTCCTCTTCTACTTCTCTTCAAAAACCCTAAGCAAAAAGGGTGGTGGCTTTCTTCTCCTCTCCTATTTTCATTCTTGAAGGAGCTTGGAAGAGCTTGGAGCTTGAAGTCTCACCCTCCTTTCTCCTCATTTTCATGTGGCTCCATTTCCCTTTAGAAAACCCACTCTCTTCTTCTCTTAAGGTAAACTCTTGCTATTTCTCAAGAGTATAAACTATGGGTTTTTGGGTTTTGGTGTTGGGTTTTAGAGAAACCCTAACCCTATGATTTAGGGGAAATGCAAAATATAAGTAGAAAAGCATTTATTGTGTTAGATAATTGTTATTGGTAAAGGTGAAATAATGTTATTAATGGTGAATGGTCATTCATGAAGCTTAATGGTTGTTGGGAACCATTAATATGGGAACCCATTAATGGGTTTGACATTAAAAGTGCATAATAATAAACGTAGGCGCCTAACCCGTGGTGGTTATACTGGAATGAATGAAATAAATGGGACTTGAGAGTTAAGATGCTGGAAGACACCAAGTAAATGAATATGAACATTAAGTCGAGGTAGTTAAATAGAAAATAATTGTGTGATATATTGTGATGTAGGAAATAACCCCATTGACAAGGTGGAATCACCGAACCGTGTTGATTACTACTTCTCTTGAGGTAGGAGGGGGTAACTATTCTAAATGCATGATTTCATCCATTGATGATGTGAAAATATGTATATATATGATTGTGTTTAATGATTTCTTGGGTGGACCATGTAATGATTTCATGATTTGAGTGCATTTAGAATGATTGATGTTATGTGGCATGTATTTAGGATGATAAATATGATATTGAACTGGTCTGAGCCAGAGTCAATGATCCAGTGTGGGACCAGCCACAGGAGTCAATGGATGACTAAGGTTTTATACCGGTGCTGTATATATCCGGTATTATTATCCGGTATCCCAATGAGAGGAGACCAATCTTGATGTCCTGAAGATCCTTCACACTGGCCTTACACATTGATGTGGGAGACAAGTGTGGCTTAAGAGGTGGAGAATGCATCGTTCAGAGGGATGTCCCCGACACCAGTAATGGGGATGAGCGCTATTACCTACGCCACTGACGATTATCCCTTACGTCTCTGATATGGAGAAAGGATTCCCTCTGATATGTGAGGTGTTAACACAGACATACCGGTATACGGAGATCGCCTATACGGTTTTATCAGTCTGAAGTTTTACCTGCTGAGTCAGTATTGCACATAGAGCGGATGAAGTGATATCTGTACTTTGGTACCGGTATCGAGACTGGATCTAATATTATGTTGAATATGTTGATGAAATATGTCATGATGGTTTGAGACCATGTTTTGAATTGAAATTAATGATGTGAAATATCCCAATTATGTATATGTGAATTGATAAATATGATTGCCACTAACTGTCGATGTGTGTGAGTTCCAATGAGAATTGGTAAAGATTGAGAATACTGAAATCCACTAAGTGGTAGTAGTAAATGGACGATTGATTGAGTGGTATTTAGGATGCATAGTGTGAGAGTACATTGATTGGCATTTGTATCCATGGCATATCATTCGCTGCTTATATGGAATGTTAGGGGTTCCAATAGGCAGGCCTAGTGGGAAGGCGACCCAGTGCACGGGTATACTGTTATTGTTCCCTAGTGATTCGGGGAATCATAAAGCTGCCCTTAGTTCAGTGGCGAGGCACCCTATGTGGCAGGCCCTGTGGGAGGGTGGCTCTGTGAAGAGCAGTTTACCTTGGTGTCTGACGGGGCATGGCTCCCTTGATGTGTGTTTGGGGGAGGCCCATAGCACTCTGGCAAGTAAGGCCATAATGTTGATCCGCAAGTCATGGGGTGACTAGTGCTACAGATGGGCAAAAGTAGTTTGGTACCAGTAAAAGTATGATATTGTAAGCATGCATGAATTGAGATATATGTGTACACATTTTACTACTACAATAGGGGCATAGTAGCACACCTATGCTTGTCCCACATTTGATATATTGTTGTGTCCCACAGTCGGATCCGTACTTGAAAATAATTCCTTTGTGCATATGCATTAGCTTTAAGAGCATTTGCATATAGTTGGAGATATAGCTAGTTGATAGCCCGTGGTGGCGATGGATGATTTGTTAAATAGAGGGAAAGTAAGCCGAGGTACTAACATCAAAAGTGTGATGATTATTGAGAATGTTAAGGATATATTATATATGATATTGCCTTGTGAATATACTTAATTGGACATGTATTGTGCTGAGATGGAATGATGTATCATGTGTGTGAAGCTTGTGATGTTTTCTTGAAAAATAAATATAATGCACATATGTATAAATATCATCATAATGTATGACTTTAGTACATTTAGATTATGTTACTCACCTCCTAGTTGCCATTTTTAAGTTTGATGTAGGTATGATGTAAAACCCTACTCTTTTGGAGGTCAAGGATTGATGAAGGTAAATATGGAAGGAATGTGGGTGAGCCTTGGCCGACGTATATATTTATTTTGTATAGCATATGGTGTGTATCTACTTATTTTGAAATTAATTTGATAATAGTTGATTTTAGAGGTCATGTAGGAAAATTAGACCTTATATGTATGACTAATTTTCATTAATGACCTTGATAATGTATGAATGATATTATTATTATTAAGTTATATTTCTATTGCTTAACAAATCGATGAGGCATCTTTCATCCTCTTTTTGGTATATATTTTAATAACTCTTAAATTTATTTACATCTTCTACTTTTCCCTTGTGACGACCTCAAGTCCGGTCGTCCGAGGAGTACTCTGATACCGTCTCATATCTTCATATATGAGATCGGTTATTAATGATCCGGGGTAATTACTTGGCATTATATATATATTGAATTTCTTCTACTTATAATCAATTCAAATTATGAAAAATTTACCCCTACTTCGGGTCGGGGTGTTACATGATAGCCTTCCGCAAGCGTACGGGATATCGCAGTAATAAAATTATCGTCCCACAGGGATTGTTCCCAATTACCGGTTTATAGCATTTTGATTATCTAGACAATTTATTTGTTGGTTCAGAAATTTATAACGCAAAGAACTAAATGACATAAACAGAGAACACTAAGCAACAACAATAAAAGGATTGATTTGGAGACGATGGAGATTAATTTCTTGGGAAGTAAAGATTCACATAAATGTGGGTGCCAATATTTAATGCGGTTCGATTTCTAGATCATTAAATCATGTTTCTTAAGGTAAGTTTTCCTAAATTGATCAGTGACTTTCTCTCAAAACCTCACTAACGTACCTAATTATTGAAGAACCGCGTTCAATTCACTAATTAGGTCCTTTAAGCTTTATGAAAACTCGGATATCCCTCAAAGAGTTCCGTTCACTTTCGTAACCCGAATCCCTAGGTTCGATTTTGTGTAATTCAAACTATACGCCAATCTTTCGATTACCCATACCGTTTACAATCATCCATACTTATCTCTAAGCTTAATGGAAGCATTAAGAACTAACAAAATTGAATAAGAACACAATTTAACAACCAAGAATGAAGAACATTACATATGGGTTCACATAAATGCTACACCTTAATTCCCAAGAGAAATGTTTAATGTGCCATGGAAACAACTATGATAATACCACAATACAAGGAATTCAAACCAAACATAGAAGGAAAATCAAAAGATGAAAAGGGATTCAGAAAATACAAGAGGAAGTTCTCACTAAATCTCCTAAAATCCTTCTCCCAATTCTGCAGAATTTGATCTCCTTTGATGTTTTAGCCTTGATCCCTTTCGAAAATCCTTAGCAAAGCTTTCCCTTTTTCTCCCAAAAAGTGTCCCTCAATGTCTCTCCCCCTTTTCCCTTTTGAAAACTACCCCTTTTATTCAGAAACTGCTCCAAAAATTAAAGCAAGTACAGAACGCGTAAAAACCCACTGGCAGTGGGAAAAACCCACTGGCAGTGGGTTTCTCTGGAATTCAAAAAAACAAATTTTTCCTCCTCCGGGCAGCAAGATCCATGGCCAGTGGGAAAAACCCACTGGTAGTGGGTTTCCAACAGCAAGACCCACGGCCAGTGGGAAAAACCCACTGGCAGTGGGTTTTTTTATGCATAAAATACTCACTCCAGAGGGGTCCACGGCCAGTGGGAAAAACCCACTGGCAGTGGGTTTCTTTAAACTTCACAAAATGCCTTTTCTTTTACTATTTTAAGGCCCCGAAGTGTTTCTTTGGTTTTTCCTTCTTTTATGCCACTTCCAAGAGTGAATCCTTTCTTCTTTTTGAGCTTCCAAATGGTTGGACTATCTTGCATCCATCACATGCTTCATCAAATGCACTGCGTTCTTGCATTTATGCACCTAAATCAAGGTTATTCCTGCAAAACTTCAAACACCCAAGTGACATGTGCGGAATGAAGGAAATCATACAGAAAATAAGAGGAAAATGACACAGATTACCTAGAAATCCTAAATAAAAACATCACAAAACAATGCAAATTAAATACCTATCAAAACACCCCAAACTAAAACATTTCTTGTCCTCAAGCAATCATCATCACCACAAATATGAACAATAGAGAATGACGAACTCAGAATAACTTGAGGAACCCAATTAGAGAAAAGAAATTTAACAGATTATTGCAAGATTACCCAAACAGGAACCACACAATTATTCATACTATGCTCACAAGACTAGGTTATAGACACACATCCTTTCATTTCTCTCTAAGTATTTAAGCTTGTGTATAAGAATCACTCAAATCATAACATTTCAAGACACTACCATAGGCTTGGCAAGTGACCTTAATCTCCATAGTTATCTAGAAAACAAGTTATGGTCAAAAGGTCTTTCATCTGGTTGTAATGGGGCCATGGGTTCACAGATGCGGGAATGGATACCAAGAAAAAGGAAATTCAAAGGGCTATTATCCAATGAAACCTCTGAGAATAATTAAGTTTCAGAAGGCAAACCAGAAAGCATATTTTTGTATTCCTTCAAAAACTTCTAAGGAGTCCTTTTTGTTTTCATTTTTAAACTTAACTCCTTTCTCTACCTTTCTTTCATCCTTTTCTTTGTTTTTCCCAACAATTTTTTCTTTCGTTGGAAACACAAAATCATTTTGTTTATTTTTGTTTCCCAACTAAAACTTACTTTTCTTTAAGCCATTTTCATTCTAGTTGCCATCCTTGAATTTATGTTATTTTCTCAGGAATTTATCAAACCAATTACCAAAGGGTTTCAAAAACAAAAACCAACAGTTTAGGTTCAACAAAGGGCAACTAATGGTGTATTATAACTTTCAAAATTCAGAGGCTAAAGAACAAAACCTATGGTGCCTTTTTCATTCCATAACGAGTAATCACCAACCATTTTGAATTGGTCACAAGCCAAGTTCTAGAGCGCTTTAAACGTATGACACACTCAATAGAAGAAAACAGGGGTTTTCTAAATGTTTATGTTCAAAGGCTACCCCATTTTGGCTCAAACGCTCTCAAAATACATGGTGGGTGAAATAGACCTAGTCAGAGAAAACACAGAATCATAAAGCATAGTACCTCCAGACAATCAAACAATCATCATAACAAATTATTTGTTTTTTTATTTGGATTCCATAAGGCCCTAAAATTACGTCAATCCAAACTGAAACAATTTACGGCAACAATGATCACTAGAAAACTAGCTATGTTGTCCTAAATGAAAACACATTAAAAACAAAATGCATGCAAACTATATCCTAACATGATAAAATGAAACCGAAAGGAAAATGCAACAGGTAATCAAACAAAATCAAGTGAAATGACAAACTGCAAAAGGCTCAGAATAAGTTTCATCGTACCTACCACCCCAAACTAAACTTGAGCAGTGTCCTCACTGTTCAGAAAAGGGAGAGCAATGTACAGTGAAACTTATATAAACATGAACTAAGAAATCCATGAAACATGCACCACCAAGTCTCCCAATTTCACATATCACACTTCACACATGAATAATAATGCAATAAATGTCCATTATGTGTCATGGAGTCTCAATCATGAAGAAAAAAATGCATGTGGATTTCAATGTATAATGATGAACATGATGAACATGATAAAGCCAAACAAGAAATTGATAGCATACCCACATGAATTTTTCATCAAAATAAACTCATATGAACATATATAAACACTCTTACATGATCAATTTCATCAAAAATCACCCAATATAGCAAGTAAAAGACAACCCCAAACTAAGAGAAAGAACCCCAAATCTGAGTAAAAAAATGAGACTTACTTTGATGAAAGATGTAGAAAGGAGTGATATAGAGTTTGTGATGAGTAAAAGAAATTGGGGGAAAGTGAGTGGGGTTCAAGCAATTTCTCAACCTAAGAGTGATTTGCAATGGCAGTGTGATGGAATGAGGGAGAGTGCAAGAGTGGAGGAAACCCACAGTCAGTGTGTGCATTAAATAACAAAAACTGCAGCTGTATGAGAACCCACGGCCAGTGGGTTTCGCTGCCTTGGGCTCTAAAAGTTGCACGTTGGACCTGTTTGAAACCCACAGCCAGCGGGAAATTCCCACGGCCAGTGGGTTTCTTTGTTTCTCACCCAGAAAAAATTTTCGCTTGTTATGTATGACCCTAGCAAAAAAACCCACTGCCAGTGGAAAAACCCACTGGCAGTGGACTTCACTGTTTTGTCACAAAAAAATTTTACACTTTAAGTTAGAGGAGTCCACTGCCAGTGGAAAAAAACCACAGCCAGTGGACTTCACTGTTTTCAAACATTAAACTCCCTCTTTTGCACCTAAACTTGGTTGCATTTGTTTGCACTTGTCCTAGGAATCACATGCATGCATTCAAAATAGAAAAAATACAAGAGAAACAGGCAACAAAGACAATCAATAATGCAATTGAGATAGGATTACACATTATTATTCATCAAAGATAAATCAATATGTAATAACCTCACAACGAATCACAGAAGGAAACCAAGAAATAATAAAGAGATTTTTTCTTAATTAATTATTTTTTTGTGAAACAAAACACACAAATCCAAATAAGAAAAAGAAATTTAAGATTACCATGGAACCATGGGGTTACCTCCCCATAAGTGCTAAGTTTAACGTCTTCAGCTGGACGCTATACCTAAATTACAACCAAAAACCTATTAGAGCCATGAAATTCATACCTCAGTGTAGAATTTAAAGGCTTAAGTTCCATATTTGGGTTCACCACTTTGTCACACATGACTTCAGTATCATTGTTCAATGGTGCATAACCCTTACTGCATTTGGATGTTCCTGTAGGCTCATTCAGAAAAACAAAATCAAGTGGATCCTTAGGAAGAATCTCTTCCTTCACCACTTGGTCAACTAATTCAATGTTACAACAAACATTATCATGAAGAGGTTTTTTCAAAGCATCTATCAATTTAAATTCAACATTTTGATCCCCTACAGTCAGAGATAACTTACCATTTTTAACATCAATCACGGCACCTGCAGTTGCTAAAAATGGCCTGCCTAATATAATGGGGATCATAGAATCCTCATCCATTTCTAGCACAACAAAGTCAGCAAGGATAAAAAATTTTCCTACTCTAATAGGAACATCCTCTAAAATACCTATAGGATACTTAATAGATCTATCAGCCAATTGTAAAGGTCATCCTAGTAGGTTTCAATTCATTCAATCCCAGTTTCTTAGAAATAGACAGAGGCATCAGGCTAACACTAGCTCCTAAATCACATAAAGCTCTATCTATTGGCATATCACTAATCATGCATAGGATGGAAAAACTACCTGGATCCTAAGCTTGGGTGGTAGCTTTCTTTGGATAAGTGCACTACACTCTCCAGTAAGTGCTACAATACCCTCCTCTTCCAACCTGCTTTTATTGGACAAGATATCCTTCAGAAACTTTGCGTATATAGGCATTTGCTGCAAAGCATCTGTGAAAGGAATATTAATGTATAGTTTTTTCAAAACATCTAAAAACTTACCAAACTGTTTGTCCAACTTGGCCTTGGCCAAGCGCTGAGGAAATGGAATTGGAGGTTGATATGGCTTAACCTCCCCCTTCTTCTCTTGTTTCTCTTCTTCCATAGCAGGTGGAGGTGATACGGTCTCATCCTTCTTAGGGTCATTCTCAACTTGTTTTTCCTTTGGAGGCATTAGACCTTCACATTGTGTACCACTCCTAAGCATTACAGCCATGGCGTGGTTGGATGGACCTGCTTCTGGTTTTCCTGGAAATGTCCCTGGAATTCTAGTAGAGCTGGAAGCTTGTTGAGCAATCTGAGTTTCCAATATCTTGTTGTGAGTGGCAAGCGAGTCCACCTTTGCAGCTAGGTTCTTGATGGCATTGGAGAACTCATCATTCTGCTTTAGTTGAGTAGCTACAAATGTCTCTATCAAGGACTCTAATTTTGATTTTTGAGGAATGAAGGGTCCTTGTGGTTGTCTGTAGTTATTCTGGTTGCCTTGGAATGGAGGTGGTCTATTTTGGAAACCAGGTGGGCCTTGTTGTCTGTAGTTGTTCCCAAAATTTCCATCATAACTCCCAATAGCATCCACTTGTTGCATTTCAGCCTCGGGGCCTTGGGATACACCAAGCTGACAACCTGTTGTGCTATGACCTGTAACTCCACACAATTCACACACCACATTAGACGCACCTGTTCCTAACTTATCAAATTTAACAGATAGTGCTTCTACCTTAGCAGTAAGAAGGGAAATAGCATCTAAAGAATACTTACCTGGAGTTTTTGTTGGTAGGCTCCGTTCAGATAACCACTGGTAGGTATTTTGGGCGACCTCCTCAATGAGGTTGTAACCTTCCTCCATGTTTTTGCTCATGAAGGCACCACCAGCTGCGGCATCCAAGGTTACTTTTTGGTTTGGAGTCAACCCATTATAGAAAATGTGCACCGTTAACCAACGTTCAATGCCATGATGTGGGCATTCCCGGAGCATTTCCTTGTACCTTTCCTAGGCGTCGTACAAGGTCTCATCATCCTTCTGATTGAAAGTGATTATCAGCTTCCTCAATTGGTCTATTTTGCTCCTGGGATAATATTTGTTGAGGAAGGCATGAGACAGCTGCTCCCATGTGGTGATCAACCCCTCCGAAAGCGTATACAACCAAGCTCTGGCCTTGTCCCTTAATGAGAATGGGAAAAGCCTAAGCCGGATTGCGTCACTTGAGACCCTATTCACCTTGAGCGTGTCACAATACTCAAGGAAAATCTGAAGATACAAGTTGGGATCCTCGGATGGAAATCCTCCAAACTGACTTTGTTAAACCATCGAGAGCAAGGATGGCTTCAACTTAAAATTGTTCGCCTCAATGTTTGGTCTAGTGATGCTAGACCTCCTACCCATTGCATTGGGCGCTGCAAAATCATGGAGTGCTCTGTTGTTTGGATTATCCATTTGCTCGTCGGTAGCTGAACTTGAAGCTTGCTGTTTGCTTTGCCTTAGTCGCTGCTGAAGTGCTTTGAGTTTCCTTAGTATGCGTTCGATTTCAGGGTCGAAGATGTGTTCGAAGCTAGAACACTTTCGCATAAAGGAACCTGCATAATCCACAAACACACAAATACCCAAGCGTAATTCTGCAGAAAAATTAAAACAAAAACCAGAAAAATTATGCAGAAAAAAAATAAAATAAAAGAAATCTAGTCTAATCAAAACACCGTTTAGCCAATATTGGGGGACAATCCTCGGCAACGGCGCCAAAAACTTGATAGCCTTCCGCAAGCATACGGGATATCGCAGTAATAAAATTATCGTCCCACAGGGATTATTCCCAATTACCGGTTTATAGCATTTTGATTATCTAGACAATTCATTTGTTGGTTCAGAAATTTATAACGCAAAGAACTAAATGACATAAACAGAGAACACTAAGCAACAACAATAAAAGGATTGATTTGGAGACGATGGAGATTAATTTCTTAGAGACGATGTGGGTGCCAATATTTAATACGGTTCGATTTCTAGATCATTAAATCATGTTTCTTAAGGTAAGTTTTCCTAAATTGATCAGTGACTTTCTCTTGAAACCTCACTAACGTACCTAATTATTGAAGAACCGCGTTCAATTCACTAATTAGGTCCTTTAAGCTTTATGAAAACTCGGATATCCCTCAAAGAGTTTCGTTCACTTTCGTAACCCGAATCCCTAGGTTCGATTTTGTGTAATTCAAACTATACGCCAATCTTTCGATTACCCATACCGTTTACAATCATCCATACTTATCTCTAAGCTTAATGGAAGCATTAAGAACTCACAAAATCGAATAAGAACACAATTTAACAACCAAGAATGAAGAACATTACATATGGATTCACATAAATGCTACACCTTAATTCCCAAGAGAAATGTTTAATGTGCCATAGAAACAACTATGATAATACCATAATACAAGGAATTCAAACCAAACATAGAAGGAAAATCAAAAGATAAAAAGGGATTTAGAAAATACAAGAGGAAGTTCTCACTAAATCTCCTAAAATCCTTCTCCCAATTCTGCAGAATTTGATCTCCTTTGACGTTTTAGCCTTGATCCCTTTCAAAAATCCTTGGCAAAGCTTTCCCTTTTTCTCCCAAAAAGTGTCCCTCAATGTCTCTCCCCCTTTTCCCTTTTGAAAACTGCCCCTTTTATTCAGAAACTGCTCCAAAAATTAAAGCAAGTGCAGAACGCGTAAAAACCCACTAGCAGTGGGAAAAACCCACTGGCAGTGGGTTTCTCTGAAATTCAAAAAAACTAATTTTTCCTCCTCCGGGCAGTAAGATCCACGGCCAGTGCGAAAAACCCACTGGCAGTGGGTTTCCAACAGCAAGACCCACGGCCAGTGGGAAAAACCCACTGGCAGTGGGTTTTTTTATGCATAAAATACTCACTCTAGAGGGGTCTATGGCCAGTGGGAAAAACCCACTGGTAGTGGGTTTCTCTAAACTTCACAAAATGCCTTTTCTTTTACTGTTTTAAGGCCCCGAAGTGTTTCTTTGGTTTTTCCTTCTTTTATGCCACTTCCAAGAGCGAATCCTTTCTTCTTTTTGAGCTTCCAAATGGTTGGACTATCTTGCATCCATCACATGCTTCATCAAATGCACTGTGTTCTTTCATTTATGCACCTAAATCAAGGTTATTCCTGCAAAACTTCAAACACTCAAGTGACATGTGCGGAATGAAGGAAATCATACGAAAAATAAGAGGAAAATGACACAGATTACCTAGAAATCCTAAGTAAAAACATCACAAAACAATGCAAATTAAATACCTATCATTACACACCTGAGTCCTGCTTGACTCTCCACCTCAACCACTAGGTCCTATTTGACCACTTGGTAGCTCAACTGGGCACAAAAACCATGGGAGCCAGAAAACGAGGGGCTACATATACCGTCGGCCATCCTACACCACATAATCACATATTAAATTTCATTAAACATGGCATATCATTAACAATCTCTCATATAAACGTCAGAAACTGACATAAAAACATCATGCAGGGTGGCCACCCAGACCTAGCCCTCACAAGTCATGTTATAATAATTCCATATTCATCTTTTAATGATTCACATCAATTTATAAATAATTAACATAACATAAGCCACATCACACATCATTAACACTTATCATAATTCATGTTTTAATTAGTCTCACTCATGCATATAGTGTAACATCCCGATTTAGAAATTAGCTACCGAATGAGATTAAGCCATTAAACTGAAATAATAATTGCAAAGTGAGAAATTACTTGTTAATTATAATTAATATATTTAATTCAACTTAAGAACTGATTGATTTTGCTGTGTGTGTATGGTACTTGTAGGAGCTGCTGCTTCACGTTTTCCCACCCCACTTCCTTCGTTCTTCGGTGTATATATATTTGGGAGCCCACTACTGTTGTTCATTCTAATTCCTCTTCCTCTACTTCTCCTCTCTTCATTCTCTTCTCTTCTCTTCTTCTTCTTCGTTCTTCTTTTCCTCTGTTCTCTGCTTCTGTAAGCTCGCGACGACGGTGTTACAGAGCATTTGGAGTCTGCTTCGATTGGTGAAGGACGATCGTCGAGATAGGAGAAGAACAGCTTCTTGTCCCCGAGCCGATTGCAGAGTACAACTGTGTTCGAAGGGAGACTGAACGAGTGAGAGTACTGGACGGAGCAAACGAGACAGAGGACCAACGTCAAAACAGGGGAACCTCTCAAAGTCTCTTAGTTGGTAGGGGGTATCTTATATCTTAAATGCATGGGTTATGGACAGGTTCCGGGTGTTAACGATTGTTGTTCTGTGTTCTGATTGGTGTGTTGTGTTTGCATGAAGAAAATGTGATACCCGGTTGTATGGTGATTAAGTGTTGAGTGATGCATGTCTGATTCCGTCCATGAAATGCATGTTAATAGCCTTGTGAATATTGAATGGTTGTATGAAAAGAATGTGTTGAAGTGTTGTTGATGATTACCGTGTGACTTATGTAGCATGCAGGTTATTATGAGTTTAAATGTTGACTGCATGTGTGAAAATATTGACTTAGTAAGCCTGATAATGTATTATATCGATTGCATGTGATGCATGTATTGTTAAGTGAAAGGTTGCGTATATGAACTCTGTGTTTGTGTGATCAATCCGCGTGTGGCGCATGGGATGCGTTAAATGCTGGGAGCATGTAGTGTGGGACACTGCCATCGGTTATTAAAAGTGTAGGACGCTGTTAAATCCTTAAGTGGGACTCAAGGTAGCCTATTGAGTGGGACTCAGGGCTGCCCGTGAACACCGTCGTTGGCGCTGAGAGCGTTGGTGTCACATGTGTAGGGAAACGGTTTGGTACCTATAAAATGGCCAAGTCAACTGGGAGCTGAATAAAAGGCTGGGAGCCTACGTTGCAACGAATAACAACCGATTACACACGAATGGGGATCTGAGTGAATTAATCTGTGTACATGTACAATTGATGTTAATTGAAATCTGATTGTATGAGTATATGCTAATGTGATTGAAATCTTATGTACATATAGCCAAGAGATAACTGGTGGATGCTGATCGGAAAATGTCTTATGTGTGCTCTGATTAATTGGCATTGTGTATGTTTTGATGGTTACTGTGTATATTATATTGTTGCATAGCTGAGGAATAATCCGAGTCAGTATCTGTCATTTGATATCTAAGATACTCACCCCCTACTATGGCTATATTTTAGTGAATGTCTCTCGGAATAATGAATGATGGAGGGGCTGCATACCGAGTGAAGCGCTGGTGCCCTATGGGAATATATGTGTATATGTATATACTGTAGATATGGTTTTGTCATAGCCTTGGCTGGCTCTCATTTTGGTTCTTGTCTAACTCTATCAGAATTAAATCCTCTCGGGTTGAGAGTATGACAATGTGCATGTAAATATTTATATATATATATATATGTATATGCATCCTAATGTGTGTTCATTCTGTGCTGTGTGTGAATGTCCGAGTGGAATATATATATTTATACTTATTCGAGCGTGTGAGGTTGTATGATTTCATGTAAATTGAGCTAAGTTATTGTTGTAGGAGGCGAGGCAGTGACCTTATTCTGAGTGAAGAAAGGTTTAACCGATTCCGAGTGAAATAGGTTCATTAAGACTATCTCTGAGAGGAAATTTGACGGATGAGGAACCCCTTCTTATGATTAGCCTACAGTGGTATAGGGTTTAGATGTTTTCGAGTGAAGGAGGTAGTATAATCCTAAGTGAGAACATGCCGAGTGAAAAATACTTATAGATTCCGAGCGGAATGGCTATGGGAATCATCTCCCGAGTGGTCAACATCTATGATCCGGATGAAGGAAGTTAAAGAGCGTGATGTAGAAGAAGCTTGTACGTGTAAGGGTTAACCCAAATGAATTGTGAGTAAAGACCTTTCCGAGTGAAGTTAGACTCTGAATCCGAGTGAGGGATACCGAGTGGAGTTACTCGCCTCAGCGACTAAGGGTTCGCTCCAACGAGTGTGAGTGAAATAAAGGTCTTTGATTAGTTTCGCTTAAGCTATGCGTGATTTGCCCAAGCGTGCTGGGCTGTCTCGCTCAAGCGGATTTGGATCTCGCTTGAGTGAGTGGACGCTGTTTTGTAGGCTTCGCTTGAGCGTTTTGTTCTTCCGCTGGGCTATTTCTGATCGGTTTTATTTCTCTTGCCTTCCTTTCCCTTCTCCTTTTGTGCCCGGTTTCATTGGTTTTATTTTGGGAAAAATTTTCCCCTGGTCTCGGTTTATTCTCAAATTAAACTTAGGATGTTTCATTTTGGTATCAGAGTAGACCAAAAGGTCCAAGGCCAAGGTATGCTTACTCCTAGTAAGTGGTGATGTACATTATGACAAGTTGTCATAAATTGTTTGTAATATCTGAGGGCTTTACTACCTAATTAAGTATCATTATGTGGACACGTGTTTATGAGATGTTGTTCCGAGGGTAGAGGATTATTCCTATCCTGTTCGATTAATTACAAGATGTCCAAGAATTATATGATAATGTGTTATAGTTGTTGCATGTTGGGCTGAGATCCGATCGGTAGTAAGTAACTCTGTAAACTTATCCTTGAAAGGGGTGTTGATTTCAGGATAAGTCATGGCGAATCGGCATAGTCTGGAAGCCATAGCCACGGCGTTCCAGCATTTTGTTGACGTATTTGAGTGGCAGGGTCAGCCTCGAACTGAAGATGGCCAAGTGCTGGATCGCTTCCTGAAGAGGAAGCCGACTGAGTTCCAAGGGGGATTTAATCCCGAGGCAGCATACAAGTGGATTCAAGATTTGGAGAGAGTTTTTGGGGGCCTTCACTGTACTAAGGCCCAGAAAGTTGAGTGCGCAGTGTACATGTTGCGAGACGAAGCAGAAAATTGGTGGAAAATTGCCAAAAACCGACTGACTGATGCAGGCATCCAACTAGTCTGGGAGAATTTTAGAGCGTGTTTTCTGGAAAAATATTTCCCCGACACGGTGAGGAGTTGGAAGGAACTAGAATTTATGGAACTGAAGCAAGGTTCCATGTCTGTAGAAGAATATGCTGCAAAGTACGAGGAACTATGCTTGTTTTATCCACCCTTCCAACAACCTGGAACTGAGAGCTCCAAATGCATTAAATTGGAGAGAAGATTGAGGTCAGATATCAAAAGAGCGTTCAGGCATCAAGAAATTAGGAGCTTTCCTGTATTGGTGAATAAATGCAGAATTTTCGAAGAAGATGACAAGGCCCACTCGGGCCAGAGCAGCAAGGCAGAACCTTCCTTGAAGCCCCACCAATCTCACTTCAAGAGACCGAGTAACACTGGTAGGAACAGACCTTTCTCCAGGTTTGGGGGTCGAAGTCAGCAAGGAGGACGTCCAGCTCATAGTATGGGGGATGGCAAGTGTTTTAGGTGTGGAGGAGATCATTACGCTCGCGATTGTAGCAACCATGGTGGAATGGTATGCTACCATTGTAATGAGAGAGGGCACATTCGCCCTGACTGCCCTCAACTACATCAAACAAACGCTAATGTTTGCTAGGGAGGCTTCCGAGGGAGAGGCCGTGGGACTGGGGGCAGAGACAATGGAGCCCAAGGAAACATGATGCCTGCCCCAAACAATCAGAGAAGAAATGCCGACCAACCAGCTACTGGGAGAGTTTATGCCATCAACGCCGAGGAAGCTGCACAAGCGAATAACTTAGTGCAAAGTAAGTGCTCGCTCGGTTGATATACACTTAATGTAGTTTTTGACTCTGGAGCTACCCATTCCTATATTGCTGATGATTGTGTGAGACGTTTAAAATTACCAACTGTGTATATGAATCGGACTTTGGAAGTAGCTAATCCGACCGGCGCTAAAGTATTGACATCAATGATGTGTAAGGATGTAACCTTTGTGTTGGGGGATCGGAGTTTCACCTTCGATTTAGTATGTGTGCCTCTGAAAGACCTCGACATTGTACTGGGCATGGATTGGCTTTCAGCCAACAAAGTATTGGTGGACTGTCGGAACCGAAGAGTAATTTTTCCGAGGCGGATCAATGATGATTCCGCGGTACAAGGTATAGCTCAGATATTTATGATGCTTTGTTTAACTGAGGGAGAGAGTAGAGCCCGAGTGAACGATATTCTGACTGTTTGTGAATTTCCCGAGGTGTTTCCGGAGGATGTACCAGGTGTCCCTCCAAGCAGAGAAGTTGAATTCTCTATAGACTTGATTCCTGGAGCCGAGCCAGTCTCCAGTGCACCTTATAGGATGTCCTCAACAGAATTGGCTGAGTTAAAAAAGCAAGTGGATGAGTTACTCAGCAAGCAGTTCATTCGACCGAGTGTATCACCATGGGGCGCACCCGTGCTACTTGTCAAAAAGAAGGATGGCAGCATGAGGTTATGTATAGATTACCGACAGCTGAACAAGCTTACGATTAAGAAACGATACCCGTTGCCCAGGATTGACGACTTAATTGACCAGCTGCATGGTGCCACAGTCTTCTCGAAGATCGATTTACGATCAGGATACCACCAAATCCGGGTGAAGGACTCAGATATTCCTAAGACTGCCTTTAGGACTCGGTACGGCCACTACAAGTATGTAGTAATGCCGTTTGGTGTGACGAACGCCCCGGCTGTATTCATGAATTACATGAACAGCATATTCCACCCATATTTAGACCGATTCGTAGTAGTTTTTATTGACGACATCTTAGTCTACTCCAAGACCCCTGAGGAGCATGAAGAACACCTCCGTTCGGTGCTTCAAATATTGAAGGAGAAATAACTAATTGCAAAACTTTCGAAATGTGATTTTTGGATGAATAAGATCCACTTTCTCAGGCATGTAATTTCTAAGGAAGGTGTCTCGGTAGATCCTTCGAAGGTAGCTGCTGTAATGGCATGGGAGAGACCCAAGTCGGTCTCGGAGATAAGAAGCTTCATGGGTTTAGCTAACTATTATAGAAGATTTATTGAAGGATTTTCTAAGCTTGCGTCTCCACTGACTAGGTTAACTCAGAAAAATATCCCTTTCGCGTGGAGTTCTGAGTGTGAGAGCAGTTTCCGAGAGTTAAAGTCTAAGTTGACAACCGCTCCAGTGTTGGCATTGCCAAATTTGCAAGAAGGTTTCGTAGTCTATTGTGATGCGTCGGGACTCGGCCTGGGGTGCGTGCTAATGCAGAAAGACCGAGTGATAGCTTATGCCTCTCGGTAATTGAGGCCTCATGAGCAGCATTACCCGACCCATGACTTGGAATTGGCGGCTGTAGTCTTCGCATTAAAGATATGGAGGCATTACTTGTACGGTTCCAAATTTGAAGTATACAGCGACCACAAGAGCCTCAAATACTTATTCGACCAGAAAGAACTGAACATGAGGCAGAGAAGATGGACGGAGTTTTTAAAGGACTACGACTTCGAGCTGAAGTATCATCCGGGTAAAGCAAACGTTGTGGCCGACGCATTGAGTCGGAAATCCCTCCATGCGGCAGTGATGATGGTGAAGGAGGTGGAGTTATTGGAGCAATTCCGAGACATGAATTAGCATGTCGACGTCCCTTCGTCTCGGAAGATAACGCTCGGTACATTGAGGATTGCCAACAAGTTCCTAAAACTGGTATATGAACAGCAGAAGTCAGATCCCTACTTGGCTGAGATGAAGGCGACTCAGGCCAAGGGTAAGGACTTGTCTCTGACCGAGGGACTGGATGGAATTTTTCGAGTGAAGAATAGGATATATGTGCCGGGTGAAGGTGAATTAAGGAGGATGGTGCTTGATGAAGCCCACAAGAGCCTGCTAAGTATTCACCCGGGCACCACGAAGATGTTCCACGATCTAAGACTACAATTCTGGTGGCCCGGATTAAAGAGAAATGTAGCGGAATATGTGGCTCGGTCTATTACCTGTCAGAAATCAAAAGTCGAGCACCAGAAACCGTATGGTGCATTGCAACCCCTTGAGATCCCCGTATGAAAATAGGACTCAATTACCATGGACTTTGTCATGGATTACCTAAAACCCAAGCAGGTCATGATGCAATTTGGGTCATTGTTGACCGATTGACGAAAAGGGCACACTTCCTGCCTGTGAACATGAGATACCCGTTACATAGGTTAGCCCAGATTTATATCCGTGAAATTGTCCGACTGCATGGTGTGCTGACTTTTATCGTATCGGATAGGGATCCTAGATTCACGTCCCGGTTTTGGACCAGCCTACACCAAGAATTAGGCACGAAACTCTGGCTAAGTTTTGCCTACAACCCCCAGTCGGATGGACAATCTGAGCGAACGATACAAAGTTTAGAGGACTTACTAAGGGCATGTGTGTTGGAACATGGTGGGTGTTGGGAGCAATACCTTCCCCTGATCGAATTTACATACAACAATAGCCACCACAGCAGTATTGGTATGGCACCCTATGAAGCACTGTATGGTCGAAAATGCCGAACCCCACTCTGTTGGTCGGAAACGGGTGAAAGTTTGCTATTGGGGCCGGAAATTGTGAAGCAAACCTCAGAATAGATCCGGGTAATTAAGGAAAAGATGAAGGCGTCATAGGACAGGCAGAAAAGCTATCATGATAAACGAACCAAACCACTGGAGTTTTCAGTCGGGGATAGGGTGTTTTTAAAGATTTCACCGACTAAAGGAGTCGGGCGAGCCTTGAAAAGTGGGAAGTTGAACCCCCGATACATTGGACCCTACGAAGTATTGGAGCGAGTCGACCCTGTAGCATACCAAGTAGCATTACCGACTCACTATCCCGATTGCATAACGTGTTTCATGTATCTCAACTCAGGAAATATCTACCCGATTTCACTCATGAAATGCCGGATGATGAAGTGGAGATCAAGGAAGATTTGACTACAGTAGCAATACCGACTAGAATTATGGACCAGTCGGAAAAACGTTTAAGGAGCAAGGATGTACAATTGGTTGAAGTAGCGTGGAAGCAAAACGGGTGTACTTCATATACCTGGGAACGCGAGGACGCCATGAGGCAACAGTACCCTGAGTTGTTTATTTAAGGTGGGTTACCAAATGAATTTCGAGGACGAAATTCTTCAAGAGGGGGAGAATTGTAACATCCCGATTTAGAAATTAGCTACCGAATGAGATTAAGCCATTAAACTGAAATAATAATTGCAAAGTGAGAAATTACTTGTTAATTATAATTAATATATTTAATTCAACTTAAGAACTGATTGATTTTGCTATGTGTATGGCACGTGTGGGAGCTGCTGCTTCACGTTTTCCCACCCCACTTCCTTCGTTCTTCGGTGCATATATATTTGGGAGCCCACTACTGTTGTTCATTCTAATTCCTCTTCCTCTACTTCTCCTCTCTTCGTTCTCTTCTCTTCTATTCTTCTTCTTCGTTCTTCTTTTCCTCTGTTCTCTGCTTCTGTAAGCTCGCGATGACGGTGTTGCAGAGGGTTTGGAGTCTCCTTTGGTTGGTGAAGGATGATCGTCGAGATAGGAGAAGAATAGCTTCCTGTCCCCAAGCCGATTGCAGAGTACAACTGTGTTCAAAGGGAGACTGAACGAGTGAGAGTACTGGACGGAGAAAACGGGACAGAGGACCAACGTCAAAACAGGGGAACCTCTCGGAGTGTCTTAGTTGGTAGGGGGGTATCTTATATCTTAAATGCATGGGTTATGGACGGGTTCCGGGTGTTAACAATTGTTGTTCTGTGTTCTGATTAGTGTGTTCTGTTCGCATGAAGAAAATGTGATACCCGGTTGCATGGTGATTAAGTGTTGAGTGATGCATGTCTGATTCCGTCCATGAAATGCATGTTAATAGCCTTGTGAATATTGAATGGTTGCATGAAAAGAATGTGTTGAAGTGTTGTTGATGATTACCGTGTGACTTATGTAGCATGCAGGTTATTATGAGTTTAAATGTTGACTGCATGTGTGAAAATATTGACTTAGTAAGCCTGATAATGTATTATACCGATTGCATGTGATGCATGTATTGTTAAGTGAAAGGTTGCGTATATGAACTTTGTGTTTGTGTGATCAATCCGCGTGTGGCGCATGGGATGCGTTAAATGCTGGGAGCATGTAGTGTGGGACACTGCCATCGGTTATTAAAAGTGTGGGACGCTGTTAAATCCTTGAGTGGGACTCAAGATAGCCTATTGAGTGGGACTCAGGGCTGCCCGTGAACACCGCCGTTGGCGCTGAGAGCGTTGGTGTCACATGTGTGGGGAAACGGTTTGGTACCTGTAAAATGGCCAAGTCAGCTGGGAGCTGAATAAAAGGCTGGGAGCCTACATTGCAACGAATAACAACCGATTACACACGAATACGGATCTGAGTGAATTAATCTGTGTACATGTACAATTGATGTTAATTGAAATCTAATTGTATGAGTATATGCTAATGTGATTGAAATGTTATGTACATATAGCCGAGAGATAACTAGTGGATGCTGATCGGAAAATGTCTTATGTGTGCTCTGATTAATTGGCATTGTGTATGTTTTGATGGTTACTGTGTATATTATATTGTTGCATAGCTGAGGAATAATCCGAGTCAGTATTTGTCATTTAATATCTAAGATACTCACCCCCCTACTGTGGCTATATTTTAGTGAATGTCTCTCGGAATGATGAATGATGGAGGGGCTGCATACCGAGTGAAGCGCTGGTGCCCTATGGGAATATATGTGTATATGTATATATTGTAGATATGGTTTTGTCATAGCCTTGGCCGGCTCTCATTTTGGTCCTTATCTAACTATATCAGAATTAAATCCTCTCGGGTTGAGAGTATGACAATGTGCATGTAAATATTTATATATATATATGTATATGCATCCTAATGTGTGTTCATTCTGTGCTGCGTGTGAATGTCCGAGTGGAATATATATATTTATACTTATCCGAGCGTGTGAGGTTGTATGATTTCATGTAAATTGAGCTAAGTTATTGTTATAGGAGGCGAGGCAGTGACCTTATTCCGAGTGAAGAAAGGTTTAACCGATTTCGAGTGAAATAGGTTCATTAAGACTATCTCTAAGAGGAAATTTGACAGATGAGGAACCCCTTCTTATGATTAGCCTACGGTGGTATAGGGTTTAGATGTTTCTGAGTGAAGGAGGTAGTATAATCCCGAGTGAGAACATGCCGAGTGAAAAATACTTATAGATTCCGAGCGGAATGGCTATGGGAATCATCTCCCGAGTGGTCAACATCTGTGATCCGGATGAAGGAAGTTAAAGAGTGTGATGTAGAAGAAGCTTGTACGTGTAAGGGTTAACCCGAATGAATCGTGTGTAAAGACCTTTCCGAGTGAAGTTAGACTCTGAATCCGAGTGAGGGATACCGAGTGGAATTACTCGCCTCAGCGACTAAGGGTTCGCTCCAGCGAGTGTGAGTGAAATAAAGGTCTCTGATTAGTTTCGCTTAAGCTATGCGTGCTTCGCCCAAGCGTGCTGGGCTGTCTCGCTCAAGCGGATTTGGATCTCGCTTGAGCGAGTGGATGCTGTTTTGTAGGCTTCGCTTGAGCGTTTTGTTCTTCCGCTGGGCTATTTCTGATCGATTTTATTTCTCTTGCCTTCCTTTCCCTTCTCCTTTTGTGCCCGGTTTCATTGATTTTATTTTGGGAAAAATTTTCCCCTGGTCTCGATTTATTCTCAAATTAAACTTAGGATGTTTCATATAGTCCGTATACTTATTTCTTTTGTTCCTAAGGCCCAACAATTCAAATTAATATATTTCTTCAATAATTAATTATCTAATCATACATAAACCTGCATGTATAATTATAATAATTAAACTTAACTAATCTACATTATTCCTAACAACTCCTAATTAAATTCTAAGCTTCCTAAAGCTATCATGCAATCCTATCCTAATTAATTACGACCCGAACACCCCTTTACCTCGATTCCAAGCTTCAATAATTTGTTCTTGCTGTCGGTTGCATCCTCCGGTCACTTGATTCACACTTCCTCTTCCTAATTCGATGTCCACTTCGTCAATCGCCCGCCTAACATTCGCTCTGGCACCTACGGTGACCGAAAGACCAACCCGATTAGTACATTACCTTCCTTATCCTTTCAAACTCATAATCCAAGCTTCTTAAAGCCACAAAACATAAAATCCATGCCTTATACCACCCATGCAAATTCGGTTTTGAGAGAGGGGAAGAAGAAGAGACT
Source organism: Clitoria ternatea (assembly GCA_037962975.1). Lineage (NCBI taxonomy): Eukaryota > Viridiplantae > Streptophyta > Magnoliopsida > Fabales > Fabaceae > Clitoria > Clitoria ternatea. Next base: position 190,604,963 of record CM075669.1, read on the forward strand.
TGAGATTGGAGGTTCCAATGACCTACCTTAACTTCCAATTGCCCAAAAACACTAAAAATCCAAACCTCCACCAAGTTCTGAGCTCAAATCGCAAGAGAGAATGAGAAGGGAAGAGTGGTTTCTTATTCTGTTTTGCATGTATTTTTTTAAAGAAAATCGTTGACACTACATGTCAGGTTATTAATTCTCACCTGACCTTACACGCCCTGATGCCATTTCCTTAAAATTCATTTTTAAATCTTATTTTCCACTTCGCCTCCCTTATTTATTATTATTTTAAGCCCAATTACATTTTTATTTACTTCTAAATTATTAAACATCAGGGATGTTACAATATTCCCACTCTACAAATTATTGTATATTTATTTTACCCTAAATTACATTTCCGGCTGCCATTTTTCAGCAAAGGCATTCTCCTTAATTCTCTTTTTTTTTCTTTGGTCTAGCAGGTATATTCCCTCTAAACAACAACCTCTTCTCTTCTTCCAGCCACCACCAAGTCTCCAATAAGCCACCATAACATCATCGTGCCTTCCCAGAGCCACCACGATGTCATTTTACCTTCGATCCTCTTCGATTTTCCTTTAATTTTCCCTTGAACCCACGACTTCCATCACCTTAATTTGCCTTCTATCGCCACTGTACAGCCACCATGAACGACCTTCACACACTGCCTATGCCTCCACAAGGTTGTTACGCCTTTCTCCCTATTCTTTGATCCGTGGCCACTGCCTTTTGATTGGTAAGCGATCAACGATCTTTCTTCAGTTTGATTTCTATTTCTTCTTCTGTTTTACTTTTCTCTTCCAGTTTTAGCATTCCATGGATGTTCCTTATTAGGCCGTGACCCTCCCCTTTCATTCTCTCCTCGCATGTCATGTTTCTTAAGCTTTGGGAGTGATCGGGAACAATCGGCGGAAGGTTTCGAGCAATCGGTGAAATTTTAGCGGTCGATTCTTTTTTCCTTGCAAAATTGTGACCATCATATGAGGTAAGGGGAGTCCCTCTTTGTTGATTTAACTTTCACCTATCCTATAATATTTCTGTGATTTCTAGGAACACCCCTTTCAGTTTCATTGCGATTTGACGATTCAATTCTAACATACGCTATTTTTTATTGTTGTCAATGGTTTTATAATTATTTTTAAGTGTATGTATACATTTTTATTATTTATCACAAAGTACGCCTCAAAAATTGTGTACCCGTGTAAGTGTTACCAAAGTTTAGGATCCCATTACAAAGATTCGACAATTACCAAAAGCTATTGCGGGCTCGATAGTATTTTTTAACTTTGGCTTGTAATTAATTATTGATTTTATTGGTATAATTGTACTTTTTCGGTAAGCCACGCTAATTGGAAGAAGTTATCCGGTTTGAGTTTCTAGAGCACCCTTAAAGAAATCTCGCGTTTCAAGATGTTTCGCCAAATTGCATTCGATCACGTTCCGTTCTAAGTTATTTTAAATTTTAAAGCGTCAACAAAGTACCGAGCGAGTTTTTATGAATTAAAAAAGGGTTTTCGATAGAAAAATAAATAACAAGAAATAAATTAGAACTAATAAGTTTTAAGCAATATACTAGAAAGTGAAGAAATAAGGATTTTAAAATATTTTTTCAAGAAAAATATATTTTGAACTATTAAGTAAATTTTGGATATAGCAACTAGGTACAAAAGGATTAAAAAGAAATTTGATGAAGAAATAGTAACAAGAATTAATAAGTTTTGATAAAAGATTAATAATGATTTTTTAAAAGTAACTACAAGAAAAGTACATAATATAAATATTTTGAACTATCAAATAAATTTTAGAGATAGTAACTAGGCACTAATGGATTAAAAAGGAAAATTTAATATCTATTAGGAGGGTTGATAATTTAGATTGTGTAATGAAATTTTAATAAGTATAGATTAGGTAGTTAATGGAACATAACAATGGCTAGTAAAAGAAAAGAGTAGGAATCTAGTTAATAATGATACTAAGATTTAAGATAATATCATATCATCGATAAGGAGGAGAAATGATGATTAGATATAAATTAGGAATGTAACAAGTTAGAAGGATACTTAGTAAACTAATTTCAGTTTTAGGAGAAAAAAATGGATATACATATAAATACATACGCGGTTCTTATATAAATATTAATAAACAAATATTGTCTAGTAATTAGTAAATAACATATATACATAGGTTTCAAGAAAACCATATACCTATATATATATATATATACATATTGTTAAAGAAAAAGTCTAGTAAATGTCGAATCATTTAAACCAGAACTTTATAAGATTTGTTAATAATCGACATTGCATATTCTAATTTAAATAAAGTGATATCATGTTATTATTTAATATATGAGTTTAAGTGTTTCAAGAAAACATAAGGACTGAGTTACAAAAGATAAGGGAGTACACATGCCAAAAGAATCTTTAAAAGTCTGGTCTCATAAATAAACCCTCTTTAATCCAGAACAAAGAAAGTCTTAAAGTCTGGAAAATCATTCTCAAAGAAAAAGATCTTTACATCTGAATACCTACCAGACTTAGCTCAGAACAGTTTATCTCATTCTACAGAAATTCACTTCAAAGGAAGTTTCTTTTCAAGTCTGGCTCAAGGATCTCAACAGTCAAGAAAACATTCTTGTAAGAACGCTTAAGCAAAGACCTATGAAAGAAAGAATGACAAAGCAAGGCTGTGACACCCTCGATTAACTAGAAGAAATTCCCAAACTGGAACATCCTACTTAATTAAGCAGTAACTAATATTTGTAAAAAGATGGGTTTTTTTTATTAGTGATCATCAGATCATGATCTAAAATAAATGCATTATATAGATCGATTCATTTAACATAAACATACTTAAAAGAGTACGGGCTCATAGGCTCCCAAGAACAATTATTACAAATTAACAACATAAACTAAACGTCAAGATTTGTAACAATCTCGTCACAGACAGAAAATACACATAGTCGACGTTCTCTAAGATGACTCAGAAAATACGAGTAAATTTTTCACGTTTTACAAAGGAAATAATTCTACGAAGAAATATAATGGAGGACTTTTGATCAATACCCTAGATCTATATAAAACCTATCTCATATATGAAGATATGAGAAGGTGGGTAATTTAAAATCAAGAGTAACCATTGGATAATCAACCATATGATCATCAACAATGGATAGCGGAAGTACGTAGTTGTTACGAAGAGTGTGGACGTATTTGAAAGGAGTATAAAAGTGTACAATAATCATGCAATAGACCAAAGAAGCCAAGAAATACAAAATAAATGGTCAAGCTAGTGAAATTTCCCATTTTAAACTAATATAATCGACTAGGCCAAGTGCTAATCGATTGCACTAGTTGATTATATAGCTAGGAGTAATCGATTATAGAACTTCTGGAATGGTACATTGAATGAGGGGCTTAACCTAATCGATTACAACACTTAGAGTAATCGATTACATTGTTTCTATTGGGTTCATAATCGATTACCAAGCCACTGGAATCTACACTAATCGATTATAGAGTTAGGAATAATCGATTACAGAACTCTCGAAATTTATATAATGCATCAGGTATTTCACCTATTTGATTATAATGACCAATCTAATCGACTACAAGGCTTCGGGGTGGTTCATAATCGATTACAACACTGAATGTAATGGATTACCTTAAAGACAGGGGCCTTGTAATTGATTAGGTCAGGGAAGCTAATCGATTACGCCATATCAGTATGCAGAAATTATGCAGATTTTGAAAAAGAGATGGACTTCCCAACTATCAAAATGCATGCAAACGATATCGGAACGCTACCAAACTTTAACACAAGTTATAATATATCGTTTGTGATGTGTGACCACTGGCCGCACTCAAAAATTCCTAAAAATGAGTAAATTATGCGCATAAATGCGCTTACCTCATTTTAAGGCATTTTGAGGCAACCAAGGGGTCTATTTTCTATAAAATGGAACCATTCCATTTCCCACAAACCACAATTGATATACTTAAGCTTGTGTACTCCTTACAACACATTAGACCCTCATAAATCACAAATTGACTATGCTAGTTCCTTACTTATGCATAAAACAACCATAGAAAACTTCTAATATACATCACATAAGATTACCATCCATAGTTCTCATCATTCATTCATCAATTTGAGCAAAGTTCAAACATCATATATTAGTATTATACACCACCAAGGTCATAACCAAAAATTGGGCATATGCATAAGTTCCAATTTTCACCCATGACCTACAAAATCAATATACATCTTCTCAACCACAATGAGCATAATCTCCTATCATGGACTACACAAAAGTAACAAATTGCCAGCCACGGCACTTCCTATACATCTATTTACCTCCTTCACAAAATGTACTTCAAAATAATCACTTCACCCATGAGTGCCCTGCATCACAAGTCTAAAAAAATGGACAACATGGAAGAGTGAGTCATACATTCCAAAAGAATGAATATGAATACCATATGATTATGTACATATTCTTCAAACATGTATACTTTGCACACACACATCATTCACCATTTCATTCCTCATTATAATACTCTAATACATATATCACAACAACATTATAAGTCATACCAGGTATACAAGCATGTACATAATCAAGTCTTGCAACATTTGGACTATTACACAACACATCTACTTTACTCAAATTATCATTTGGTATTCATATCTTTATGTTGTCTTAACACATTATCTCATCCCCAATACAACCATCATCATAACTCATCTCCTTTGGCATACTTCCTTGCTATATGCAAATGCTCTTAAGCTAATGCATATGCACAATGGAATATTTCAACAATTGTATATCTGACTATGGGAATATAAACATCGATTGTGGAATTCAAGTATGATCATCTAACCATACCCCTACTGTACTGTAGTAGTAAAATATGTACATGTATTCTTAAATCGCATGCATTTCACCAATTGTTTTACTGGTACCAAACCGCGTCGCCCATCTTGCAACACCTGGTCATTTTCACCATGACCATGGTATACAACATATTCGACATATAGTGTTGCGGGCCGGCCAAATCTCAAATCATGGCGGCTGGGATCCCAAGGACCATCGGGGTCACCTACTCATCAAGAGCCACCCCCCACAAGGGTTGGCCACATGTAGCTCCCCGCAGCAATACATGGGTGGCTTCGTGACTTACACACCGAGTCACAGGGGAAAATAAAATTGCTCGTGCACTAAGCCATCCTCCCACTGGGTCGGCCGAGGGAACTCCCCTACTGTTCCAACAACGGCGGCTATGCAGTATGCCATGGATGCAAATGCGAATCATGTGCATTTCTCACTCTATGCATCCTTGATAGATGTCCAATTTATATATATTTTGCATGGGTAATGAAACATAAATTGGATATATTATGCAATGTTTGTCAATTTTGTAAGCTATATAGAACATAAATTGTGATATGAACATTGTACAGGTTGATTGGTTAATTTTGTTGCAATTCCAGGAAAAAGTGAAGAAGAAAGAAGAAAAGAAAAGAAGAAAATTCACCAAGTTTTGAGCAAATAAGTGATATTCGCTCAAGCGAAGGCTATCTTGCTTGAGCGAATCAAGGTCGCTGAGGCCAAATTGAAGGGCTCGCCCAAGGACTTTAACAAATACAAGTATCAGGTCAAGACTCGCTTGAGCGAGGAACCATTCGCCCAGGCGAAATCAAGCCAGTAAAGGATGATGAAGAAGTCACCCAAGTGAACAGAGTTCGCTTGAGCGAAATTGGTACAGAATGGAATAACATTAGCCTCGCTCAAGCGTTTGAATTGAAACATCAGGCGAAATTTCTCCAGTGAGTCACAATGTAAAACTCGCTTGAGCGACCTGAGTTCGCTCAAGCGAGAATTGTCCAGAATCTAAAACTCCAATACTCGCTACAGCAGATGAACGAATGGCTTAAGCGAAAAGGAATAAAGGATCAGTATATAAAGCGTCGCTCAAGCGAATTGAAATCGCTTGAGCGAATAAGCATACAGATGAAGCAAGACTTAACCCTTTCTTCACGATGAAGTAGTCTCTTCGCTTGAGCGAGACTTAAACTCGCTTGAGCGAGTTAATGCATGATAAAAGAAACAGAGGTGGCTAAAAAGAGACATGCAGAGATAGAGAGAGAAAGTACAAGACATTTTCTTCTTACAAACATTGTATCTTTAGGTTTTTCTTCTTCATTCCATTTGATTTGTAAGATCATGACCACCATGAGTGGCTAATCCTTTCATTTGGGATTGGAGGTAACCAATCAAACTTGATGTACACTTGGATAATATTTATGTGATTCATGTGTTGTTTTATGATTCTTTGTATTCCATTTTATGTTCATTGCCTGAATCTACTTGATCACTAGTTTCTTGTTTCAAATTTACGGTTGTTGTTGGAAAATGACTTTCGAAAACAGATCTAAATGGAACACCCATTGTGAGTAGATAACCAGGGATGGTATCTAACGCAATGGACGTCCAAACAATGGTTCTTAATGCTGGAATAGATTTGAAACGATCAAGGAATTGACGTTATTAAACCTATTCTTATGGATTTCATAGTCAAGGAATTGATATGAATGACTGTGATTGTGATGTAAAGAATCATATTGCAAATATTGATTACATGAATATTAACGGTGTATCGGAAGGTGAGAAAGGTGAATTCAATTTCCAAACTCTATACTCTGTTATTTCACTCATATTTCTTGTATTGCTTTCGTAGACTTTTAAATTTATGAAAAACTGTTTAATCCATTATCATGAAAACTACAAATTACTTCTACCGTAATAGTTTGAAATCGATTTAATCGGATCTGTAGTGGGAACGACATTTGTTCTTCGGAACATATACTACAACCGACAAGTGGTGCACTTGCCACAAGTTAATTTAAAACTGACAACTGGGTGTTTTGTGAATATATCATACCCAAACAACCAACAATCCTATACATGCCACTCATCAAACATCATCACCATCATCATCACCAACACCACTTCACATTTCTTAGTGGATTTATCATTGTTGAGTTTAGTTTGTTCTCAAGTTTTAAGTATGGCCCGATAACAACTCATACACCATTTATAGTGGCACTCAACATCAATTTCAATCATCAACTTTTCATTCTCAAATCATGGTATGCTATTCACTCACACCTATTCTCAATCAAACATCAACAACACTCATTTCACATCTACGGTGGACATAAGAATAGTATCAAATTATCAAACGAACCACACCACCATATAGCACACCATATTTATTCTAATTGCACAAGCATGATGCCAAACATTATTCTCAACATTACATACACAATTCATATTTCCATAACATCAAAACAAGGCAAACATGCATATTGTCACATATGACAATCAAACACTATCCAATTCATGCAATTAGAATATAAGACTCCTCTCCTACCTCAAGAGAAGAATTCCGATTGGTACGACGCACCCGCCTCGTCGTTCGGAATGGATCCTACATTAACATGCATGTAGAATCCCAATCAATCAACTATTTTAAGATACAAATTCAATTCTATTTAATCATAATCATATCTACAATTTCAAAACATGTATGAGACATGTTATAGACATTATTTCCAGTGTTTGTTACGCTTCGGGAATTCCTTCCCATCAAGCCACATTCATTAAATTCAAGTGCTACCAACCTCAATGGCCCAACATTCATACAACCCCATTTATCAACATTCATATTCATCAATGTCATGCATTTCTTCATAAAATATACTCTTGAGTCAACATTAACCATTTCCCCCAAATCTCCAAGTTAGGGTTTTCACCAAAACGTAACAACCCTCATTAATGCCTCATCATTCTTCATCTCCTACCAACATAAATGCATCAACCATATTTATTCCACTTAAACCATGCATTTATGACAACCCCTACTATGGTTCTTACATTAAATGCTCTCCACAAACACCCATGTACATGCATTGTTCCCCCAACTCATAATGACACATATCCTTTGTAAAAACTTCAATAAAATGGTGAGTATATCTTACTTCACACCCAAAATGAAATAGGTTCAAGAAGGGGGAAACACTACACGAAAATGGAGAAGAAGAGGAAAAAGATTTCAGCTCCAATGGCCTCCTTCCAAGTTCCAATGAAAACGAAATAGGAGGAGGGAAAATGTGTCACCTTTGACTTAGGGTTTTGGAAGGAGAAGAAGAAGAAGTAGAGAAGGAGTGAAGGAGAAGTAGAGAGAAAGAAGAAGTAGAATGTGTTTGCCAAGGGAGTCCAAAAGCTAACGTGAATTAAGAATGGAAAAATTGGGTTTTCCTTTTCTTTTTAATCCTTCTCATTAAAGTTCATCGTTTTATGACCAACAGGACCTCTATTCGGGCTCAATTCTTAATCTGAAAATTATTCCGAATACATATTCGGACTCCCAATATTATCCTCAACAGCCTTGACCAATATCATCTCAATTAGAGATACTTGGTCCGACACCCATATCTCAACCGGGCTTATTTTCAGCTTATCCGGTTTCCATAAATCACCAACAGTCCCCAAAATCTTAATTTAATTATTTCTAATATTTTAGGACATTAATTATTCTAGATATAATTATTCAATATTAATTTCCTTAACTTATCCTTTATTTTAAAATTTTGGGATGTTACAATCCACCCCACCAAAAGAAAATTTCGTCCTCAAAATTTAACATACTGGATTCGAACACGTCGGGATATCGTTCTCTGATGTCGTCTGCACGTTCCCATGTGAACGTCTCCATATTTCCATGTTTCCATGCGACCTTTACCAAAGGTACCAACGTGTTCCGTAGTCTCTTCACAGAATGCTTGACAATGTGAATCAAAATAGGAGGGATAGATAAATCGTCTTGTACATCGACATTGTCCATAGAAATCACATGACCAAGAAAAAAGATCTCACTCATCCAGAATTTGCATTTAGAGAGCTTAGCATACAATTCTTTCTCTCGAAGAATGGTCAATACAAGACGAAGATGTCTTTCATGCTCTTCATGACTCTTAGAGTATACCAAAATATCATCAATAAACACCACGACGAATTGGTCAAGATACTCATGGAAGATGCGATTCATGTAATCCATGAAAATTGCAGGAGCATTTGTCACTCCAAATGGCATCACTACGTACTCATACTGTTCATATCGTGTTCGGAAAGCAGTTTTAGGAATGTCTTCAGTCTTCACCCGAATTTAGTGATATCCGGAATGCAAGTCTATCTTTGAAAACACCACGGCGCCCTTCAATTGATCCAAAAGGTCATCAATGCAAGGAAGAGGATATTTGTTCTTAATAGTTAGCTTGTTGCGTTGGCGATAGTCAACACACAATCTCATGCTCCCATCCTTCTTTTTTACCAATAATATAGGAGCACCCCAAGGAGACACACTAGGGCAAATAAACTCACGTTCAAGCAATTCCTCAACTTGCTTCTTTAATTCGGTCAACTCTATAGGGGATATCCTATAAGGAGCTCTAGAAATAGGCTCAGTGCCAGGAATGAGGTCAATAGAAAATTCCACTTCACGTGGAAGAGGTAATCCAGAAATCTCATCCGGAAACACATCGGGAAATTCAGAAACAATAGTGATTTCACAAGGTTGGGAAGCACTATTCCCATCAACCAAGCGGAACATCATAAGAAACTGAGAGATACCTTACACATCAAAGCCTTCAGCATTCGAAGTCGGGAAGATCGCCGTCTTGTTATGACAATCCACCAAGACTTTATTAGCAGATAACCAGTCCATGCCTAGAATAATGTCTAGGTCTTTCATAGGCAAACATACGAGGGACACAACAAATTTCCTACCCTCAAGGGTCATCTTGACATTCTCACATCGAGTCATCGATCTCAAACAAGTACCGGTCGGTGTGGTCACCATTATAGAACCCTTCATTATACACACAAGCACCCTCAAGCGCCTCACATAATCTTCAGAAATAAATGAGTGCGTAGCACTAGAATCAAAGATAACATTTAACGAGATACCAAGGATTTCACACTCACCACGGACAAGATCTTCAGCTTGCGCGACTTCTTCACCAGTAACTGCAAATACCATACCAGTATCTTGTAGTTGATCACCACCATTGCGGTTATCATTTCTTCTACCATGGCAATTTCCTCCACCATTTCCATTTCTCCCACCGTTATAGTTTCCACCACGGCCACCATTACGGCCTCTATTTTGACCATTACCGTTTCCATGACCACGGCCTCCCAAGCCACCATGGCCTCCACAGTTAGCATCATAATTCAAGCGAATAGGAGTGTTAATATTAGCATTCAATGGGCAATTAGGACGAATATGCCCGGGTTGGTTGCATTGGTAGCACACCACATCATCCCGTGGGCAATCATGTGGCAAATGGTTAGCACCACATTTGAAGCAAGTTAGGCCTTGGACATTTCCACGACCTTGGTTACCACCACCGTAACCACCTCTAGGAGCACCACGTCCCCTTGCATTTGAGGACCCACCACGAAAGAACTTCTTCTTAAAATGACCTTGCTTCTTGAAGCTAGAAAATTGGCCTTTCAACTTAGTCTCATGCTTGCTATGACTCGAAGGAGCCACATCATCTTCTTCATATATGCGACACTTATTCACAAGTGTAGGAAAGCTTCTAATCTCTTGATGTTGAATAGCCCGCTTGATCTCGGGCCTCAACCCATTTTCAAACTTTACACACTTGGATACCTCGGTACCCTCTTATTGATAGGGCAGATAAAATACACAGAGTTCTTCAAACTTGGAGGCATACTCCTCCACCGTCATACCACCTTGCTTAAATTTCATAAACTCAAGCTCTTTCTTACTTCTGTAGCTGTCCAGGAAGTACTTCTTCAAGAATTCCACCTTGAAGTTTTCCCAAACCAAGGGAACATCAGCAGATATCATGCGTCCCCTAGTAAGACGCCACCAAGCTTCAGCTTTATCGTGGATCATGAAGACCGCATACTCCACCTTCTGTGCTTCAGAACACTCGAAGCTTGCATAAATTCTCTCCAAGTCGTTAATCCATGCATAAGCATCCTCAGGCTTATAACCTCTATGAAATTCAGAAGGTTTCCTCTTGAGAAATAGATCAACACCTTGGGAGCCTTGTCCCACATTCAGTTGGCCTTGCCTTTCCAAGAGATCAGCGAATCGATTCAAGGCATTTACCATAGCAGCAGCCTCATGGTTAGGTCTACCAGCCATATTTTAAGCCTATAAATCAAAACATGGCTCACACATGAGTAAACTAGACCAAACAATAACCTTTCAATGTATAATTTCAAAGGTCTTAGCACTCATAAGCCTATCATGTACCATATTACACAATCATATCATTTTCAGCACATGATCACAACATATTCATCATTCGAGGTAAATAGTGTAAGCACTCTTGGCCGGACTCAATAATTCTAAACATCAATCTTAATTCAATGACAAACATTCACAATTCAATCAAATAATCCACAACTCAATTAATTATAGCTCACATGACTCAATCATAAGCAACAACTACATGAACAACATTAATCATGATCATATCAAGAGCAACCAATGCTCTGATACCAGGTTGAGATGACCCAAAAATACGAGTAAAGTTTTCACGTTTTACAAAGGAAATAATTCTATGAAGAAATATAATGGAGGGCTTTTGATCAATACCCTGGATCTATATAAAACCTATCTCATATATGAAGATATGAGAAGGTGGGTAATTTAAAATCAAGGGTAACCATTGGATAATCAACCATATGATCATCAACAATGGATAGCGGAAGTACGTAGTTGTTACGAAGAGTGTGGACGAAGTTGAAAGGAGTATAAAAGTGTACAATAATCATGCAATAGACCAAAGAAGTGAAGAAATGCAAAATAAATGGTCAAGCTAGTGAAATTTCCCATTTTAAACTGATATAATCAACTAGGCCAAGTGCTAATCGATTGCACTAGTTGATTATATAGCTAGGAGTAATCGATTACAGAACTTCTAGAATGGTACATTGAATCAGGGGCTTAACCTAATCGATTACAACACTTAGAGTAATCGATTAAATTGTTTCTATTGGGTTTATAATCGATTACAATGCTAATTATAATCGATTACCAAGCCACTGGAATCTACACTAATTGATTATAGAGTTGGGAATAATCGATTACAGAACTCTTGGAATTTATATAATGCATCAGGTATTTCACTTATTTGATTACAATGACCAATCTAATCAACTACAAGGCTTCGGGTTGGTTCATAATCGATTATAACACTGAATGTAATCGATTACCTTAAAGACAGAGGCCTTGTAATCGATTAGGTCAGGTAAGCTAATCGATTACGCCATATCAGTATGCAGAAATTATGTAGATTTTGAAAAAGAGATGGACTTCTCAACTATGAAAATTCATGCAAACGATATCAGAACGCTACCAAACTTTAACACAAGTTATAATATATCATTTGTGACGTGTGACCACTGGCCACACTCAAAAATTCCTAAAAATGAGTAAATTATGCGCATAAATGCGCTTACCTCATTTTAAGGCATTTTGAGGCAACCAAGGGGTCTATTTTCTATAAAATGGAACCATTCCATTTCCCACAAACCACAATTGACATACTTAAGCTTGTGTATTCCTTACAACACATTAGAACCTCATAAATCACAAATTGACTATGTTAGTTCCTTACTTATGCATAAAACAACCATAGAAAACTTGTAATATGCATCACATAAGATTACCATCCATAGTTCTCATCATTCATTCATCAATTTGAGCAAAGTTCAAACATCATATATTAGTATTATACATCACCAAGGTCATAACCAAAAATTGGGTATATGCATAAGTTCCAATTTTCACTCATGACTTACAAAATCAATATACATCTTCTCAACCACAATGAGCATAATCTCCTATCATGGACTACACAAAAGTAATGAATTGCTGGCCAAGGCACTTCCTATACATCTATTTACCTCCTTCACAAAATGTACTTCAAAAGAATCACTTCACCCATGAGTGCCCTGCATCACAAGTCTAAAAAAATGGACAACATGGGAGAGTGAGTCATACATTCTAAAAGAATGAATATGAATACCAAATGATTATGTACATATGCTTCAAACATGTATACTTTTCATACACACATCATTCACCATTTCATTCCTCATTATAATACCGTTCGCGTCTAAATTCGGGTCCCTTTTTAATTCCTTTATTAATCATCACATCTACAATTTTTCTTTCTTTATAATCAAATAGAGTACCAAATACAGAAAAATACAGCAGCTCTAACTTTCCATAATTCACCAAGAAATATACTTCAAAGGTTCTTTAAATCATTTTCTTATAGTTCTCAAGCGTATCACATAATTAATGCCACTAAGAGCCATTTATTTCTTTTTTTAGTGAAAATTCCAGAATTTAATAGTCCAAAAATTCATTTTTAACACAAGAATTTCAAAGACTAAGCCATGCAACCAAATCTCAAGTACTAATTTCATTTTAAGCGAGTTTCTTCATTAGGATCTATTAACGTTTAATCTTTTAGCTACTCATAAAAGTTTTCCAGCAGCAATAATAATCCATTCTTAGTTATAAAAAAATTATTCTAAAATATTTTAGATCTCCAAAAATATTATTAACACCACAAGCCATCAATTTAAACCAAGAACATACATTATTAAAATAAGTATATTATATGCACATATTCACAACAAAAATTCTACAGCAATAAAATGCACAAGTTAGTACTTTATAATTAAAACTTTAAAATTTTAAAGAACTTAATAAAATCATGGTGTAGCCATGATACCACTTAAAGATCTTACTTTTTCCAAAGAAATTTTCAAGATTTAAACCATGAAAACCAAGATCTTTAAGGAGGTATCAAGGTATAAATGATAAGGAACATTTATACCTTACCATGCATGCATCTTTTTATGGATTTTAACAAGCTAATTACTCCTCTTTATCTCAAGAAATTCGGTCACCAAGAGAAATGTCAAGGACTTCAAGGTTTTTTTTTTAGATCATCATAATTTGTTTCATCAAGAATAAGGAAAATAGATACTTGGGAGGTGGTGGTTTGGACGTGAATTTGATGGTGAATAGGATAAAAAAATGCTTGCTATTTGAAGAAATTTCAAGGAGAAGGTATGGTCTTAGAAGGTGGTAGCTTGAATTTTTTAGGTTAGGAAAGGTGGTGTTGTGATTTGGGTTAGATGATGATGAGTGGAAGATGATGTTTAAGAAGGAAGAAGTATGAGAAAATGGAGAAGAAAGTTGCTGGCATTTTTTCCAAGTTAGAGGAAAAGAAAGGAAAGCAAAATAAAGAAGAGTAGTTTTTAGGAAAGTGAAAATTGGCATGCAATGCCTTACCCATCAAGGGTTCACACGGCCAAAGGGAGAGTGGGGTAGGTGTCACCATGCTTTCATGCACTTGATAGGTGTCATATATAGTTGGTGGTGTGATGGAGAAAGGACTTGCATGGCTTAGGTAAGTGGCAAGGTGGTGGTGCAACATATTGCTCATGCAAAACTGATGTGTTAAGTGCAGAGGTAGTCACTTACTCATGAATTTAAGGGACTTTTTGGGCTGAATTTCAAAATGGGCCAAACAAAAAAGTTCTAGATCTTTTTTATCTTTAATTTGGTATATGGCATAAAAGTTTGCATTAAGAAATGAGGGAGTTATGGCCCAAATATGAAAATAATGCAAGGCTATGATGAGATTATTACTCCTTGCAAAGATTAATTTTCTGGGCAAAATTAATGGGGATTTGAGCTTGGCGTTCTGTATAAAAGTTGTAGAGAATTAAGTCAAGAAAATTTTGGCAAAAGAATCATTCGATTTCATGTTCATACGAGGGAGAAACACAAAAAATACTAAACATAGCGCAAGTAGCCACTGGAAAAATGTGAATCAGTGTGGTATTTTAATTTCTGGGATTTATGGGGTAAGAATTGGCTCTTGTGGTCACCATCAAAGTTGTATATAAATTTGATATGGAGATTTTGGGACAAGAATGACTTAAATCCAATAACAGGAGAGGAAATTACACCCAAAATACGTGTAGATGCAGATTTTGGCTTACCTAGGTAACATAAAATCATAGTTTTTGGGCTTGGGTGGTTAAAAACAGGGATCGGGCTCTTCGTAAAAATTATTAGGAATGGCGTGAGGAACGTTTTAGGATAAAAATAATTAACTCAAGCCCCTCAGATAATTTCATGGCCAAACCTGGGGGAGTTACATAGTTTATATAACTTGAACAAAAATACTTTAAATATTTCTATTAGATTTCTAACGTTCTAATTGATAAATCTCTGTGAATATTACTAAACACAATAAATATTACTTATTTTAGTCATTACTATTATTTATATTATTTAATACTTTTCCTTAGTTCATAAAATCTTTTTAAAACACTAATCAATCATCACACAACAAGTTGGTCGTAGCCTAGTCATCGGTACACATAGAATTATCACGAAATTAAGGCAATTGGCCTCAAAGACCTAACACACAAAACGAAGGTTGTTACAAAGGCATTCTACGATCTATCCAAAATAACATTAGGTCTTTCACCTGTGTCTTAATAGATTCAGAGAATCTCTGAATAAAAGTTTCCTCCTTGGTGAAACTTACGCTACCTCTACCCTGCCTATGATCGCACACATCTCAAAGCTTTTTATCCTATAATTATGTTCTCAGAATGTCTCTCTAACAAAAGAAAGCCTATAGTCCATTGTGCAATGTAATACCCCTGATTTTCTATACTCGAATCCCGATGTGATCGTCATAATTAATAAAATTACAAATAAATTTTTTGCGTTTGAAAATATTTCCAATACACCATCATGACCACATCAAGACCCAAATCACAGAAAACCCAAGAGTGAGATCTAATAACCTATAACTGGATCGATAGGTAAATTACCCATAATGGTATACAAAGGTAATAAAGTATACAGCGGAAGAATATGTATACCGGGCACACGCCTAGTCCCATATATGACGATATGAGAGAAGGCTCGGCAAGCATGCAATGCCTAAGACATAATTATATATATACCCATATATTCAAGAATCCTCTCCCGACTATCTCAATCATAAATGAACATCGATCAATTCCAATTCCTCTAATACACATCAAATCATCTCTTATATTCTACATATATATATATTCATCATCCATCAATTCAAAGGATTATCTTATACATACTTAAAATCTCTAAATCATCTATACAATCATATACAATTTATTCATTACACAAGAATCCATAAATGATGCCGGCCAAGGCAATTCCTCTACCACTATTTACCTTCATCCAAGCTTGATCTTTATATCCGAGCTCGTCCCATGGTAACCTGCATCACAATGCTAAAAGGAGACCACATGGGAGAGTGAGTTATACATTCAAAATGACGAATAATATATATATATATATATTGTGATCATATGTATATGCATACAAACATCATGTGTGCTTTGCTATCAAAAGCATCAAATTATCATTCATTCATTATCTCGTTATCACAATAGGCATACAAGCCTCATGAATCGCAATTCATATCATAAATAAGCACAAGCACATACATAATCATATACACAATCACCTGCCACTTATCAACAAGGGAATCCTCAATCATTATCATCATCGATTCATTTTATCTTTTATATAATACCTCCTCGCAAGAGGTTTCTCATCACTCGTGGTCATCCTATCTCAAATATACAATAGATCCGATTCTATATCAACGGGTGATCACAACCACCATACCATTCATTTCTCAATAATTCTAATAATAATATCATCACTCAGGGATTCACCCTTCGTGGCACCCCGCAAGGTGATTCATTTCGATAAATATCACAATATCATCATCACTCAGGGCTACACCCTTCGTGGCACCCCGCAAGGTGTTTCATTTCACAATAAATAACATAATACCATCATCACTCAGGGATACACCCTTCGTGGCACCCCGCAAGGTGATATGTTCATTTCAATAATAATTCATGCAACAACATCTTCACTCAGGGATACACCCTTCGTGGCAGCCCGCAAGGTGATATTCTTCACAATAATTATCACAATACCATCATCACTCAGGGATACACCCCTGGTGGCACCCCGCAAGGTGATATACTCAACATTATGATCAACATCATCTTCACTCCGGGGTTTACCCGTCATGGCACCCCGCAAGGTGATATATTCACATTATTCAACAACAATAGGACAACGTCCTCTTCACTCAGGGGTATACCCTTTGTGGCACCCCGCAAGGTGATTCTTCTCAACATTATTCAATAACAATAGGACAATGTCCTCTTCACTCAGGGATATACCCTTCGTGGCACCCCGCAAGGTGATATATCCAACTTTAATGATGCATATGCTTAACAACAACCTCGCAAAGATATCTCACCCTCTCACTTAGGGATACATTTCAATTTTGACATTTTCAAAAATCCTGTAATTAATTACAAACCCCTCAAGGCATATCATTCATATAATTGGCATCTTCAATGGCCACAACATTATTTCATATCAATCCACAAATGGAGATTGAAAGGCATAGCAACAAACATAATATTAATCCACACATGTGGCAATAAGGTATTACGAATTACTTATATATATAACAATATTGCCTCACACACATGCAAGTCAATTACTTGCACCCATCTTAAGAGTATCATAATAATTCTCCATAATTATCAAATTACCATTTCAATTAATTCAATACATATACATGGCAAGGAAAGCATGAGTATCCATCACATACAACAATCACTATTAAATTTACTCATGCAATTTGAATGTTAACTCCTCTCCTACCTTGTGGGAAGAACCGAAACTAGTCCAATGCTCCGAATGCTCCTTCACATCATCCGAAATACGATCTACATACCATATGCAAGTGTATTCACATAATTAATAACCAACATAATTCCAAGCACTTGTTAGCTTATTATAAAGCTCAACCTCAAGTCCTAGACTTGGTAACATCAACTTATGCAATTATGTTAGGCTTCGGGATTTCCTTTCCCAAAGCCAAGATCCTCTAGATCTTGAAAGGCCAACTAAATCCCACATCATCATTATCTCATCCATTACATGATGTATTTTCAATTCACCTCAACTCTTAAAATATCCTCATTATAAAATTTCATTCAAATTCATTACAAGCCTCTTGGCCCCAATCAAGACCATCAATAATTAACAAACCCTTATAGCATTTATTATCTTACACAACCTCATGAACCTAGTTCAAAACATTATTAACCTCATTAATCAATCCCAATAATTCTAAAGATTCATTCCCTTCTTATAATTCCTTCTAAGACATCAAAATCACCAAAATCACTTATTTAATCAAGACCCCTAAATCACTCCACTTAGGGTTTTTCATCAAAGCTTAAACAACATAAACCCATGTTCATGAATCACCACCAATGACCATCTCTTATCATTAATATCATTCTCCAATGTCATTAAACCCATATTCTATTCATATTTCGCACTTTTCCCCCAATTTATTAGAGTTAGTGTTTCATTAAAACCCAACAACACTCATTAATACCCATCAACATCATAATTGCTCATTTATTTTCCACTCATCCAAGTATTAATTCATGCATCTATAATAACCCACTATAAAAGCCATAATAACAATACCCCACCTAGGGTTTCCTTACTTTAAGCTTCTCCCAACAACCCATATACACAATAAATACTCCCCTAAAACCAAGAACCCAACATCTAGGGCATAAACTCATAAAGAATGATGAGGAACTTACCTCACCCAAGAGTTGGCCATGAGCTCCCAAGGAAAAGAGAGATCCACACGAAGATAAAGGAGAAGAGTGGAAGAGGATCCAACCATGAGCTTCTCCCTTGAGCCTCCATGAAAACAAATATGGGAGAGGGTAAGAAAGCTCCACACGGTTTTAGTTTTTGGAGAGAAGAAAAGAGGAGATGGGGAAGGGAAGAAGACGAAGAAGAAGGGTGAAGAAAGGAGAGGAAGAAGTAACGTGAAAGTGGAAGAAGTGAGAGTTTATGATTTTATATTTTTTTCCCATTAAAATCTCACCGTTGTAATTAAGATGGCAGCCCAACAATCCATCATGTCATTTTATATTTACATGAATACCCTTATATGACTCCTCGGTATCTAATAAAATAAGGGAAAGAGGGCCCAATTCCATTAAACTGAGAAAAGAAGGGCCAAAGCAGTCAGAACCGAGAGAAAAAAAGGGAAAAAATACCATCAGGGTGTCACTCGCTCAAGCGAAACCCACTTCGCTTGAGCGAGACAGCCAATCTCGCTTAAGCGCCTCAGTTCGCTCGGGCGGAAACGTTCCAGTAAACATTCCCAAGAGCATTCGCTCGAGCGAGGCTCCCTTCAACTAGCCACTCGCTCGGGCGAGAATTATCCAGTAAGGAATTCCACATTAACTCGCTTGAGTGAGATATCCATTCGCTTAGGCGAATCCGACAAGAAGTCATCCTTCCCAGCACTCAGGTTCCTGTTGACAGAATACCCCAAAACTGACCCACATTCATTCGGCTTTTACTCGGTAAAATTTATTTGAATCCAAGTCATCTCACACTCGATTCTCACTTGACATAACAATCTAGACTGAGCCACTCCCCATTCAACCAAGTCATTCAGGGCCGACTCACACTCACATAGTCTATCACTTGGCTAATTACTTCCAAAACTGACTCATCTCTTGTTTGACCGCTCACTCGGTAATTCATACCTCTTCTCACTCGGAGAATACCTTGACCATTCATTCCTCAGGAATAAACTCCTTAATCAAATTCCACTTGGAATTACTTAACACTTAGCCACTCAAAATACATGAAATCTTATTCACTCGAAATTTATACTTAACATTCACTCGGAGTCCGAACCTGATTCACTCGGAATGTATATAACATCACTCACTCAGCATTTCATTCCCAAAACTGACTCAGCACCTGATCGGCTATCACTCAGCCATTCATCTCAACAGCGACTCAACTTACTTGGTTTTCTACTCAGAAAAATCAATCAAAGCCGACTCGTCTCTCACTTGGCCTTTCACTCGGCAAATTGTTCCAGATCTGAGTCAACTGTTAACCAGCTTTTCACTTAGCAATGCATTCTAATTCCAAGTAATCACAGTCAATCTTACACTCGGTAGTTTCTCTAAAGCCGACTCATCACTCATTCGGTCCTCACTCGGAAAAATACTCCAGACCGAGTCTTCACTCACATGAGATTCCACTCGGTAAATATTCCAGAGACCAACTTTTCGCCTAATTGGTCACTCATTCGAAAAAATGTCCACTCCACACTTAACTAAACACTTAATTCATTCAAGAAACCCATACACATGCTTCATTCAGAAGCGTCATAATCTCCACTCGGGAATGGTTCCACGATTACTCCACTCGAAGTCAGGGGTTTCAATCGCTCGGAAATAACTCCACGCACATACATCCCATAACTTAGTTCCATATTTTTATTCACGAAGTCACACAATAATCCACTCAGGAAATAAGGGTTATCCCACTCGGGTTCCACAAACCCCTCACTCGGGATATCACCCAAACAAACGTCACTCGGTACATCACTCAGAAGTTTTACCATCACTTAGTTTATTTCTAAACCTCCCACTGGGGCAGGGTTCATCCACGAACTCATCCACTCATCATTCAATCGTCTCGCCTGAGCCAATGCCATTCTTCAAGACCCTTCGCTCGGGCGGGTTTCATCTAGTAGCTAATTCCCTTCGCCCTCGCTCGGGCGAAGCTCCATTCACCTGGGCGAAATTCCTCCAGAGAGCAAACACTGATACTTGCGAATCTCTTCCAGAGAGCAAACATTGATACTGGGCAAGTTCGCTTGAGCGAAATTCACCTTCGCCTGAGCGAAAATTGCCCAGAAGCCATAATGTTGGTGCAGGAGACTCTCGCCTGAGCGAGGTCCCATCTCTCCTGAGCGAGAATACCAACACAGAGTCAAAAATGAAAATTCACATAGGCCATCATATGAAACTTCATCATAAGCCAAATTGATTATATTCAAGCTATCATGTACATCATATAAGGCATATATAACTTGTTCTAAATCTTCCCACTTGGAATTTCTCATTATAAACTAAATTTGAATTTATCCCTCAGCTCATACACATCATAAAGGACTTATACAGCCTGTTTGAGCATTCCTACTTACAAAATTCTCATTCCAACATATTATCCATGTTAAATTCAAACTCATCTTCATCTTATATATATATATATATATATATTCATACTTTGCCACAACAAATTCACATATCCCCACACATCATCCTCAATAATCAACCATTTGCCATTCTCATTAATTACTCATTTTTATAAAATTCGGGATATTACATGCAACATCCTTCTCTTCAAGTATATCATCTCTCAATGGACTTACTTCAGGAAACCCCTCCTCGGGCTCTCTAGAACAAATATATATATATATATTGAACCAATCGCTTTAGTAAAAAAAGAGCCAAAATTACATCACAAGAATAGATTCTAAACATGAGCAAAAATTACAGAAAGGGCATGAAATAAAAAAGAGAGAAATCCTGTTAAAAGAAAAAGAAGATGGAAAAGACACACAAAAGAAAGTGTGAGCAAGGAAGAAGAAACATGAATGAGCACCAGAAATTCATACATAACAGCCCAGGAAGAAAAATAAGATGGCAGTCTGCTCGAAGAACAAAAGATCAAATCCAGAAGAACTATCATGAGGTTAAAGAAAGCTCGCTATGTGCACTCCTTTTTCTCCCATAAGCCATAGCAACCAGAGATATGTCACTAGCTCGTATCTCTTTGCTCTTTTAAGAGAATATCATCTCTGGTCATGCTTTTAGACTCAGTGCCTCCTGTGCCTATCTCTCATACTACACAGGTACTGAGTCTACTTAATGAATAAGTCTTTCCTCATGTAGTTAATCACTTAGCTCGGCTAAGTTAGAAGGACTTATTCATTAGAAATAATTCTTCTGACCCTCTTGTACTGTAGGTCTGGCATGTTGCCAGACTCTGATTAGGTTGGGGAACACTATTGGCATGGACAGGCTTTTGAAGGAATACTCAGGGTTTAAGTCAGGAATGGCTCGTGAAAGAATATTTGGGTCTGCTCCAGGAGTGGGTGCTATAAAATAATACTTATAGGAATCAAGAGAGGTCTGATGAGTAGAAGCACAGGCTGTGTTTAGGCCAGGAGTAGCCAGAGTCAAGAATACTCAAAACATGAGTTGTGCTCATGCTAGGCCTGGCTGGAGTCAAGAATACTTAGGTCTGCCCCAGGAATGGGTGCGTGCAAAAGGTTACTCAGAAGCACATGATGTGCTTAGGCCAGGAGTGGTCAGAGTCAAGAATACTTGAACCACGGGTTGTGCTTAATCCAGGAGTGGGTAGTGTCAATAATACTCATAGGCTCGGTCTGAGCTATTTATGTAACATATTTTTACATAGTGGAAATCCTTCAGATTTGAAGGTACAGGATGTAGTCTCTGAGTTAAAGGTGAACCAGTATAAATCGCTTGTGTATTGTCTGTTTCTCTCCTACTCTTTACTCTCAAAAGTCTGGTGCACTTAAATTCATAATCTATGATAGTAAAAGTCTGGAAAACTTACTCTCGCTCGATCAAAGAATCATGTTCTCTACCTCTGAAAAGTTTGGTCCACTCTGCATAACATAATAATGTTTAAATATCATTATTTTGGTTTGAAAAAGTGAATAGACTTATTCAACTCCCTTCTAAGTCTATTCTCCAAACCATCATATATATATATATATATACGGTTATATTTATACATTTAGTATGAATTATTCAATAAAAAAGGTATTTTCTAATATTTAGAAATAATTAGTAAGTTATGAAACAAGAAGGAATATATATAATAAGAATGTTAGGGTCAAGAAGACTCAAAATTCTCTTAAGATTTGTTGAAAACTAAACATCGTGTATTCTAATATAAATAAAGTTATATCATGTTATTATTTGATATGTGTGTTTAAGTGTTTCAGGAAAACATAAGGCTTTCGTTACAAAAGAAAGGAGGAGTATGTATGTCAAAAGTCTAGAAGAACTTTTATAAAGTCTGATCTCAACATAAATTCTTCGATCTAAAATAAAAAGAGTCTTGAAGTCTAGAAATTTGCCATAAGGAGAAAGATCTTTGCATCTGAATGTTTTACCAGACCTAGTTCAGAAAAGTTTATTATCTCATATCTCAAAGTCTATGAAAACACCAGATCTTATTCTCACATGTGCTTCAAGCTCCCAGACCTTGCAAAAGGATCCAAATACTTGAGCCTTAAAATTGTCTCATTATCAACACTTTATCGATCACCAGACTCCAAATCTTCCAAAAGATAGTTTCAATATGAGTCTGGTCTAAAACCCCAATGGTCAGAAAACCTCTTCATAAGCACTTTAAAGCAAAGATTCTCGAAAAGAAGAATGACTAAGCAAGGCAGATTCTGTTTTATCCAAATAGTGTTAAGTCTTTCACCTGTGCCTTATAGATTCAGAGATTCTCTGAATAAAAGCTTCCCCCTTTATGAAACTTACGCTACCTCTACCCTGCCTATGTTTGCGCACCTCTCAAAGCTTTCTATGCTACAATTACGTGCTCAGAATGTCTTTCTCTGACAAAAGAAACCTTGTTGTCTGTTCTATAACATCTTTCTCTTCGGGTATATCATCTCTCAACAGACTTATATAAGTTATTCTCTCCTCGAGCTCTTTGGAAAAATCATTTATAAATAGAACCAATCTCTTCAAAAGAAAATAGAGCAAGAGTACATGAGCAGACTAAAACAAGAGCAAAAATACAAAGAACACGAAATGGAAAATAGAGAAAGAGAGAGCTTGTTGAAGAAAAAGAAGATGGGCAAAACACACTAAGAAAAGTATGAATGGAGAAGAGAAAGTATGAACGAGCACCAGACGTTCATATACAAAATCCTAAGAAAAAGAATGAAATGGCAATCAGTGCAAGAAGAAGAAATCAGACTAAGAAGAATTGCCATGCAGAAAAAGAAAGCTCGCTATATGCACCTCATTCTTTCTTAGAAGCCATAGCAACTAGAGATATGCCTTCAGCTCATATCTCTCTTCTCTTCGAAGAGCGTATCATCTCTGGTCATGTTTTCAGGTTTAGTACCTTTCATACTCTTATTTCATATTACATAGGTACTAAGTCTACTGAACGAATAAGCCTTTCTCTTTCTTCACAAACCCACTCATGTGGTTGATCACTTAGCTTAGCTAAGTTAAAAGGCTTATTCATTCTATTTGAAATAATTTTTCAATCCTCTGGTAGTACAGGTCTGGTGTGTTGCTAGACTCTATTAGTGTGGGAATAGTGTTAGCCTGGAGAGGCTTTTGAAAGAATACTCAGGGTTTTGAGCCTGGCGTGGCTTGTGAAAGAATACTTGGGTCTGCCTTAGGAGTGGGTACTACAACAATACGCATAAGAATCTAGAGGGGTCTGGTGTGTTAAAGCACGGGCTATGCTTAAGCCAGGAGTGGTTGGAGTCAAGAACACTCAGAGCATGAGTTGTGCTCAAGCCAGGAGTGGCTGGAATCAAGAATACTCAAAAACACGGGTTGTGCTTAAGCCAGCAGTGGCTGAAGTCAATAATACTCAATATCGTATGTAAATGATTTTTACATAGTGGAAATCCTTCAGATTTGAAGGTGCTGGATGTAGCTTCCATGTTGGGAGTGAACTAGTATAAATTGCTTGTGTGATGACTCTTTCTCTCTACTCTTTAACTATTAAAAGTCTGGTGCATTATCGTTAATATCTTTGATAGTAAAAGTCTTGTAAATAATGCTTATTCAATCAAAGAATCACATTGTCCATCTCACAAAAGTCTGGTCCACTGTGCCAAACGCTTTTACATTTAAAGTATCACTTTTTGGTTTGAAAAAGTGAATGGACTAATTCAACCCCCTTCTAAGTCTGTTCTTCGAACCAACAAAGAATAATAACACAAATTTATACTAGTATTTTATAATAAGTATTACTTAGTATTTTGGAATAGTTAACAAATTATATATATATATATAATAAAATGAATTTATAACAATATGACAAGCGTCACTAAAGTAAATGTGATATGACCATAACATTTAGATCGACTAGGTGAATCGGTATACGTATATTTGATGAATACGTCATTTAGATGAACAATGTGTGCTTGATTAATTTATGTAAATTTATATGTATTGACGATTATGTGTTAACTGAATTACATGTCTTTGTAAGATTATAAGCATGATGAATTGTCTGAACATGATGGAATGTATGATGAAAATAAATGTAATCTGTATGATACATCAGAAAATTTATAAGTATAGAGACAATGAAAAGAGGATAAGTCACGATAGAGATCCTAATATGATATGAGCGAGGTGATGATATAAAGGATATATTGATGTGTTGAGATGATATTGATATGTTGAGATGATGGAAAGTACCCCGATGAATGTTGAATGTCAGCACTCTACTATTTTCATTCTTAATTGTCAGGTAATAAATCAAAGCGATTAATAGATTATAACCAAATGGAATCCATTGTACACCCTTATGACCAAAACACCCACCTCTTTTCACTTCACAATACTAAACCCATACCCTCAATAACTCAAAAAGAGACCCTCACAAATACTTGAGCTCAGTGTTAAGAATGAAAATAGACCTTCGAGAGGAGTCTACTGATGATAAGTAAAGAAAAAGAACTTGTATAAAACATGCATCATTTGCATATGGTATGATGAAGACTAGAGCATCCAACGAGGGGTACGCTAAAGGTTATGTGGGTTCGATACCCGATGTGGAATCTTGGAAGTACATCAGGAGGGAACCCCAATGGCTCGGCAGTAGCGCCCTGAGAATTAGGCAAAACCATGTAATTCAGGTGTACTTTGACTTAGACTAGTATCCATATGGCCATTGAGAACCAAGTCACGATCGCTATTGGCCACGAATTATGGTAAGACGGATATATATATATATATATATATATGAGTTATGATTTTCTCTTAGAGAGCTTGTGGGTTCCAGTCCCTCTAATACAGAAACATTGTGTCTAGGGGCAGCCTGGATAGAACAGGTTCTGATATGATATGATTATGAGAATGGACACACATGAATCATGATGGCTAAGAAAAAGATCGAAATTAATGAAATGGAATTCATGTATTGCATTATCTTATTTGTGTGGATTATAATTGTTTATGATTGAATCAGTAACTATATGTGATAGTTAGTGGTAAGGGGGAGAGCAGAGAAATATGTATTCAGGGACGATTGAATGACACTGAGTTAGGATAGACAATTTAGATTAAACTAATTAGGGACCCATGAGAAAAAGAGAATATGGTACGTGAACCCAAATGGATTGTATGGGAGGGATACCAGTGACGATAACTCTCTGATTATTGTGGAAGTAGAGACTCAACCTTACACTATTTTTCCAAACCTCTGATTGGACCATACACTCGACATTGTAAAGATCAATGCAGATTTCGCATCGAGGATCAACCAGACTCTTCTTGGATTGAATATGATTAGGATAGATATTTTCTTTTCATGTTTTGAATGGGAGCTTGCATGCCATTAATTTTCAATATGTATAGGTTGTTGCTTACGACCATGTATTGTATATAACAATGTTGTATATATGATGTATCTATTCCACCAAATTCCTTGTACAAAAAAAACTTCCATATTTTTCTAAAACTCATAACCTCTCAGTTAAGTAGGATGATCTAGTGGAACGGATTGTCCTAGTTAACCGAGGGTGTTATAGTGACGATTTTATGAGGGTAGCGGTAGATCAAATTTAAAAAGCATCTTTGTAGAATTAAGGAAGATTGGTCTATGGGAAAGAGACTATAATGAGGGTCTATTTAGGTCTTTATTTCAAAAGTTAATGGATGCACACTTAGTACAAATTTATTGTAAGAAAGAAAGTCTGCCTATGATGGTGCTACAGGCCAATAATAAATCACCTATCCTAATGTTAAGGCCTTAGTTATTCGTTACACCAGGGAGGTATCAAGCACACCTAAGCTCACTATCCAAGCTCTTTCCCCATTCCTATACAAAAGTGACAAAGCAGCACAATGGAGGTATGAAGCGGATGTTTTGGGAGGAAAAATGGAAAATAATGCTCGAGGAACCATCATGAAAAATATCTCGGGAGTCAGTGGAATGACTCAAAGTAGGAGAATTTATACCCATAAAGATCTAAAGAAGGGGAAAATGATAGAAGAAAGTGTGAAGAAAATGACAAGGAGGTGGCAGTAAAAGATAAGATTAAATACAAGAGAGAGGTATCAGCTGAGGATGTGTTCGAATTTCTGATAATCATTAGACAAATTGAATATTTAGTGGTTGATTAGCTAAACTGGATTGCTGTAAAAATATCCTTGTTATCTTTGTTGATGAATTTTGAGCCTCATAGGAAGGTGTTATTGAAATCTCTGAATGAAGCACATGTGGTCCATGATATTACTATGGATAACTTGGATGGAATTATGGGGAATACTATGGCTAGTAACTACCTCACTTTTACTGATAATCAAGTTCTAGTTAAGGGGACAGGGCATAATAATGCTTTGTATATATTAGAGAAGTGTCAAGATCATGTAATAGCAAGAGTGTTGGTGGACAATGGCTTTTCTCTCAATGTGATACTAATGTCTACTCTATAGAAATTTCCATTTGATGCCTTTTATATGAAGACAAGTAACATGGTGGTGAGAGCCTGTGATGGAATAAGAAGAGAAGTAATGGGTGAAATAGAGTTGCCAATTCATATTGGCCCTTATACCTTTAGTACTACCTGCCAAGTGATGGACATTGTGCCTACTTACATCTTTCTACTGGGGCATCCTTGGATCTATTCTGTTAGGGAAGTACTTTCTACCTTGCAGCAAAAAGTTAAATTCATTGTGAATAACAAGCTAGTCATCATAAAAGGGGAGGAAAATCCATTAGTGACCAAACCTTCTACTACTCCTTACATTGAAGTTATCGAGGAGGCATTAAAGACTTCATTCCAATCCTTAAAGATCCCTAGTGCCAGTTATGTGAAGGAACGATGCTCATTCCTAATTCCAAAACTGTCAAAGTCACCTTGATGAGTGCTAAGGTCATGCTAAAAAAGGGATACAATCCTGACCATGGATTGGGACAACAAAGAAAAAACCTAAATGTTTTCCTTGACCTTCCTAAGAATAAAGACAGGTGGGGTTTTGGATAGAAACATTCTTTAAGTGATAATAAAAGAATGGCCAAAAAAAGAAGGAAATAAGAAGGGAAAGATTGGAGAATCGTGAGATGAAGTCTGAGAGGATCCCTATCTATCACACCAGTCAAAGCTTCAATATCGTTGGTTTGATTCATGCTAACTAAGTGGCTATTGTAGAAGAAGAGGTTACTGGTCACCACGTTCGATCCTAAGATAAACCCATTATCGATTAATGAAAATCCTTTTTTCACTTAATCCCTCAAAAGGTTTGGATTACTTAATTCAAAAGGTTTCAAACATTAGAACATCTCTCAATCAATCCTAATTGTTTATGACCACCTATAATTATCTCTAATTCATAAGGTGCATAGAGCAATAATTGAATTAAAAAAGACAAAAGTTCATTAATTTGGAAATCAAACCAAAATCATATATAGAGTCATCACACATCCTTCATCCCAAGAAAAAAGGGTTTAGTTACTCATGAAATCAAAGTACCCCAAACTAGGATTCAAGAAAAATAGAAAAATCAACAACATTACACTTAAAGAATTACAAATCCTAATCAAATACCAATTTCATGAATCTTTGATTAATCCTTGTTTTTCAGCATTCTTTCTCTTCCAAGTTCCTCTCCTCGCTGCCGTCACAGAGTTTCAGAAAAGGTAGAGATGCCTTCTAAGAGCTCGGGATGCAAAATTTAGACTTCTACGAGCCTGAACCACAGTCCTGGTGGGAAACATGGCTAGGTTGTGGTTCTCTCTAGGATGCCCAAAATCATGTTAGTAAAATAGGCAGTGTAAACCATGGTCTGGTAGTATTTCTTGCCATGGTCGTGGTTCTCTCTAGGTGAATTTTCTTGCTTATTTTGAGTCCTTGCTTTATGTCATGCACTTCTAAAACCACAAACTTGTCTTCAACTGGTTTGATACAATGTAAAACCTACGAAACAAGAATACCTAAGCAATACATATGGAAAGGAAACAAATAACATATGATGGAGGGGAAAATGCAATGTAGTATGCCCTAAAAACCTAAGGAAACGATAATAAATTAAGTACTCTAAAACACTCATCAAAATACCTCAAACTAAAATATTGTTTATCCCCAAGCAATCACTAATTCACCAAGTAAACAACCATGAGTAAGAATCTTAGCATTCTAGGGAACCCAAATAAGAATATAATCTTTTAATTTTTTTTAAAATCAAGGATAAAAATATGGATGGTAAACATTTTCATTTAGTTATCTATACATACTTCCCAAGATTCAACAACGTCACTCTCTTATTATTTCTCTCTGAGTGTATGAAGGTGTTAAACAAGTGTTTCACTCAAATCAAAACATTATGAACATTACTATAGGCTTCGTAGGTGACCAAAATTCTACGGTACTAAGAAAACATACCCAAATCAAAAGATCTTTCTCAAGGTGGTAATTGGGCCATGAGATTTTATTTCAAGTATGGAAACCAAGAAAATGGATATACACAAAGGGCTAAAACATAATGCATGAAAGGTTCTTTCAATTTTGTAGAAACTAAGGAAAGAAAAAGTTCTAAGTTTCTAATAATTTTTAGCCACTTCAAACAAAGGCAAAGTATAATCCTGATTGTCCATCCTAAAGGTCATCTCCCAACCATGTTGGCCAGAAATTTGTTTGACCTTTACAGAACTTAAAAACTCAAAAGAAATATGCTCATAAGTAGGCTTAAACAGAGTAATGAAATTTTCCCAACCTATGTTGCTTATTAGCCTAAGAGTATCATCAAACAAATCTAAAGTAGCTAATGTATCACCTAAAAAATGAGAAGGGATAATTTCCCTCTTAACCAAGTTTTTCAACCTAGTTGTTTGTTCAAGAGAAGCACAAATAATATCATCAATACCAAGTTCAGAATTGTTACCTGTAGTACGCTTTCTCTTAGAGGCTTTGGTGGCTTGAGTAAAAGAGAAAGGAGGGTTTTGCCTTTCCTTTAGGAGCTTTGGGTGCCATAGTTGAGATAGGTATAGGAAGAGTGGGGATGATAAGGAAAAAATAAATTCTGTAAACATAAGATAAAAATACAATAGTTTTTATGAGTAGTGTAAAAAGAAGAATGAGGGATTAAAAGAGGAGTTGGAATAGAGGATGATAGAGTTTGGGAAGTTTTTTGTGTGTGTGAGGATAAAGTGAGAGGGGATGAAAGTGGGACGAAATTTTTAAAAATGCTGGATTTGGGCCCTGTCATGAACCACAACTGTGATGGGAAACACTATCAGGTAGTGGTTCTTTCTATGTGAGTTTGGGCCTTTTTCTACGCATAGGAGTGTGTTCCACAACCAGTGGAGGCTGCCACTGTCTAGTCGTGGCTCATACTATATTGGCACCCCTTTTCTGCATTTTTCAAACTAGTGAGTTCCACGGCCATGGTAGAAAACACTACCAGACCATGATTCTCACTATGTTGCTCTTTTTTATGTTTTTTATGCCTTTTGATGATGAGGTTGCCTCCTCATCAGCGCTAAATTCATTTCTATAGGTCTCTCAGCTAGACTTTTGTCTGTATCCTCTTCAATAAGGATCTAGCAAACATTGAATGCCTGCTTTTGGAATTGGATCCCCAACTATGTAATGCTTTAATCTATGGCTATTAAATTTGAAGGTTCTTGTCCTCTCACTCCAAATTTCCACAGCCCCATGAAAAAGGGCTCTGGTTACGTGAAATGGCCCTAACCACCTGGATCTCAACTTTCCTGGGAAGAGTTTGAGTCTTGAGTTGAACATTAACACATTATCCCCTCTCTAAATGTCCTCCTTAAAATCTTCATTTTCTCTTTGTATAATTTAGCATTTTCGTATGCATCCAATTTATGCTCATCCAGTTCCTTTGCAATAACCTCTTCTCACTTACGGACTTAAGATCAAGATTAACCAACTTAATAGCCCAATATGATTTATGTTCTAGTTCTACTCGTAAATGACAAGGTTTTCCATAAATCAACTAGTAAAGAGTGCTCCCAATTGGTGTTTTATAGGTTGTTCTGTACACCCAAAGTTAATCATCCAATTTAAGAGACCAATCCTTATGGGTTACATTTACTACTTTTTCTAAAATTGACTTAATCCTTATGACCCCACATCACTAATCACAACTTTAAAGGTCCTAAACCTAAGGAAAATAATTTTTTGGGTAACATATACACATGGTCCCTTACGTTTATAATAAATTTTAAAATGATTTTTAATAAAATATTTTAAAAATTATATTTTAATAATATAGTTAATATTTGAAATTAAATGCATTTAATAATACATTTTAAAAATATTTAATAATAATAAGTATTATTTAAAATATATATATATATTTTAATATATCATTAAAAATTATATTAATAATAATATATATTAATAATAAATAATATTAATATATTATATCATTTATTCAAAACTATATTTAATAATACATTAATAATTATTATTATTAATAAATAATTTAAATATATTTTATTAAAAATATATTTTAAAAAATAAATTAAATTAGAATTAGAATTTTATAATTTCATAAGTATATTATCAATAATATATTTAATAATACATTTTTAACATATAATTAACTTGAGTATATGTTTTATAAATAAAAAAGCATCATCTTGCTACAATGGTATATTCTGGCCTAGTGGTAAAGCATCTTCCTTTGTCATTTAAAGGTGTCAAGTTCAAGTCCTATGCTAAACCACTCAGCTTATCAGTTTGCACTAGTGGAAAAAAGACTTTTTACACCGGGGTTTTTACACCGGTCATAATGTGACCGGTGTAAAAAATAAGGCGGTGGCAACTTTGTAAATAATAGAAAAGTTTATACCGGTCTACTTTTTAGACCGGTGAAAAATAATTATATTTATACCGGTTTATTATTTGGACCGGTGAGAAATGTAAATTCTAAAAAAATAATATCGGTCTTGCATTACAGACCGGTGAGAAATCTTCCCCATTCGTTTCATTTTGGACCCCTCCCTCATCCTCTCAAACCTAACCCACACAGCTCTCTCTCTCTCTCTCTCTCAAGCCCTAGCCCTCTCAAGTTGTTCTTTCCCCTCTCGAAGCTCTCTCTCAAGACTTTCATTCTCTGTTATCGAAGTAACACAGCGAGCTCATCACCGCCGAAGCCATGGAAACCGATCTCGACTTTGCCTTTTGTCTCCAGTTACAGGAGGCCCTCAGCGCCTCCCTCGCTGTCATCCCTCCTCCTCCACTTCCGCCGCCACCATCCAGGAACCCCTCTCCATCGATGATGACGGTGCTCTGAATACGACGATGCTCCAACACGAGGAGTTGGCGAGGGCGGAGCTCGAAATGAGGGACAGGGAACAGAGCGAGACGGAGATGACGAAGATGAGGGAGGATCTCTGCCGTCGGATTCACGATCAGAAGGCCGCGAGGGAGATTATAGCGATTCCTGAGGGAGCTTGGCAGGAATGGGGCGATAACTTTGAGAAACCTTACAGCGAGGGTTCTTCATCCTCTTTGAGGTCTGTCTTCAGGAAGCCTGTTAGCTAGTACTCTAACTGAAGATAATTTTCTTGAAATGGTATTATTGAGAATTTATCTCACCTCCTTTAATCAATAATTTTGCTTTTTATCATTTTTATTTCAAAATGTTGTTTTGTTTCCCTTAAGAATCTTCTTTTGGAATGGCTTACAATTAAATGAATTTGGCAAAGTCAATTTCGATGCTAGAGGATTTTGTTACTGAGAAGAGGTGCTGTATAATGACTTGTACAATCTTATGATGGAAAGAACTCTTACTACTGTCTAATTATGTTATTAGAATGAAATCTAGAATTGTCATTATGGCAGCTCCTGATTTGTGAAGAATTTTTATATAAAATTAAGTCATATTATTGAATATGCTTTTTCCTTATATTATAATCGCAATAAAGGAACATTTTCTAATAATGGTTTTTGGGTACACTGACCAGATCTGGTTAGAGAACATAGCTTGGATCAATTTTTCATTTGGATTGGATCATTTGACAGCTGAAAAGCATATGAAGGTGGAGAGCAATCAATTCTTCCACATTTTATCTAATTTACACTCTCATTATACATACTCAATTTTTGACATCTTTGATTATTTTAGCTAAATTGGATGCTCTAGATTCTAGAAGTGAGCAATCTGCTGTATTAATTTTGTAAAGTGTCACATTTTTCTTTTTCGTTGAGGCAGTTCAAATTTTTCCTCTCCCTGTTCCTAGATCCCAAAGAAGGCACAAAAACCTGATATAGCTTTACTGGTTGTTGAGGTCCTAGAAAGATTAGGTGTTGGATCTGTCAATCAAAATTTGTAGCTCAAGGACTCCTAGAGAAAGGACTTTTGTTGTTTGAGTTCTCCATGCTTGTAAAGTTGGTAAAGCTGTATTTGATTATAACTGTTTTCCCTTGCTAATTTTGACTTTGTGTGTGGGTTTTGGTTGCAGTCCTATGAAGAGTACCTTTCCATCCATAACAGATGCAGGAAACAGTCACGCATCAGTGTCAGTATGCAGATGAATTACTTTTGCTATTTACATGTGTTTTCATGTGTGTATTTACCATCTCTGGAAGCCATAAGCAAGCTGTCAAAATTCTTTCAGGCTACTGAACCATCTCAGAAACAGCGGGAATCAATGACTAGTAATTCACATGAGGATGATAGGTGAAAACCTTTCTGGTTACCAAATTACAAAATATGAGTAGCCAATTCAGTGATTTCATTGCCAGGATGTATTCTGCAGGATTTTAGAGAAGGTTGATAAAGACAGGAGCAATATGATACTATATCATGGTGTTTCTGCTTCGGTAAATATGACTTTCATTTGATAATTTTCACTATGGATACATAGTATTATTAGCCTAATTGTGTTGATGGGCTAATGATTTAATACTGTTTATTTGTTTCTAGATTAGCCTATTTGTTCATAACGAGAATTGTATTTGTATAATTCTTTTGTAGAGAAGTGTGAGACAGGGTATGTGATGGGATGGAGTGATATAGAGAAAGAAGAATGCTTTTCAAATAACTTGATTGTAGTTTGAGTTATTACAGTGCTTCATTCAAATGGGTAATTGCTAGAATATGAGGAATTGGATTTTGTTATTTCTATTATGTCACCCTGCTAGACTGATATGGAACACTGTGAATGATCTGTTTGTTTGTTCTTCATTTGAATTTATTTTTGAGATGCTTCTTTGTTGGAATGAAGACTATGGATTGTGATGCTTCTTTATTTCAAATATAAATAATGAAAGGGTTTTGGTTTAAAAGGAGAGACAATAGGCGAGTTTTGCTTGTTGAGTGTATCATCGATGAATTACTGACAAGAGGCGAGTTTTCAACCATGTTTTTTTCTTGAGTACTGACTAGTTTGAATTACTGTATTAGGAGCAGCAGATGTTTGAAGGGAATCAGTTCAACTATCAATGTCGATGTTCCTTCCTGGAGGTAATTCTTTTTGTAAATATACAAGTTTTGTTGACCTTGGGCCCAAGTAAAGGTTGAGTTTAAACCACTAAAAATAATAATTTTTTATTAGAATACATGTGATAATCAAAATCCTAAATATAATATAATTCTTTATAAAATTCTCCGGTGCTGGTCCCTTGCTGTGATAATGATCTAATTTTCTATTTTCTTTACTGTTTGAACATAGATATACAATGATAAAGTTGGGGATTTGATTGATCCAAGCCAGCGGAACCTTCAGGTATATAACGCCACTTTTGTGCAACAATTTATCAAAAATCATTAGTTTTATAATAATACCCTTGTAATCACAGATGAAGGATGAATCCAAAAATGGACTGTATATTGAAAATCTGACAGAGGAATTGGTCACTAGCTATGATGATGTGACACAAATTTTGATTAAGGTATGGACTAGGGAGCATCATAGGCAATAATGTTGAAAATTCGATGTCTACAAGCTGTTTACACTTTATATCTTTATATGCTGCAGGGCCTTTCAAGCAGAAAAGTTGGAACAACAAGCTAAAATTCTAAGAGCTCTCGATCACATATCATTGTCACATGTTAAGAAATGAGCCAATTTTAACTGGTTCTCTCCCTTGTTGGCAGTTGTAACCATTATTGGTTAATTGAAATAGTTTTACTTATAAAAGTTCTATTATTATATTTATATATTAGTTTTTGGTGTACGGTTTGAATTTGAGTTTGTAATTTTTTTAAATTATCTTGTAATTTGACAATTTTCAATAAAAGTTATATGATTCAAGACAATTTTAAATTATCTTGTAATTTGGATATAATGAGGACATTCATTGTAGCATCACGATTTGGTAGTAGAAAAAAGGGAAGCACAAAATATAAAGAAAAAAAAATAGTTTTTTACACCGGTTGTACTTTCTAACCGGTGTTAAAAGTCCTTATTTTTCTCACCGGGTCACAACAATAAAACCGGTGAGAAAAATAGATTTTACACCGGTCGTAAAAACAGGACCGGTGTAAAATGTATTTTTCTCACCGGTCGTTAAAAACAGGACCGTGTAAAATGTATTTTTCTCACCGGTCATTATAAACAGGACCGGTGTAAAATGTATTTTTCTCACCGGGCCCAAAACCGGTGTAAAAAGTCCTTATTTTTCTCACCGGCTCCATCCACACCGGTCGTGAAACCGGTGTAAAAAGCCAAAAAGGACCGGTGTAAAAAGCCTTTTTTCCACTAGTGTTGTGACATGTGTCACCAACCAAATTGTGACACGTATCACTCAACAGTGCCACGTCACATTTTTGTCTAAATTTCTAACGGTGTTAACAAGGGGAAAAGTTTGATATGTTGTGACTTTGGATAAACGTAAGGGACTATGTGTATATTTTACCCTAATTTTTTAAAACAACTTCAAGATTGTTTTTGCATCTAAAAAGGGTGAAGGTATTGCTTTAACCCATTTGGACACATAGTCTACAACAACAAAAATAAATTTATTCCCATAAAAACTAGGAAAAGGTCTCATATAGTCAACAAGAATAACTACAATCCCCCACAACCTTGGGGTCGCTAAAAGCCCTTGCCTGGACAAACAAAGCTCAATATTTAACTATCCCGATCGTCTTAGGGGGAAAGGTCATATAATGTTACATTGATGAGAAAAATTGAAAGGCGGCTCATTTGTACATTCTTCTAAATTACGAGGAGGTCAAACCATATCTCGAGTAAGTCACCAAACTTGGTTCATTCTACAGATAGGATTTTGCTGTAGTTAAACTATTGTTCTTTAATTAACATATATGCATATATGTTAAGGCAAAAGCAAAATGATATAACTAATGACCAAATACGTAATGAGGTATCATCTAAATTCATTGGTTGGTTTGCAAAACACATAAGGCCTGTATACCTTAGGCTTTTGTTTAAACTTATAGGCTTTTGTTATCTAATATTGTTGTATGTTATACTTTAAATAGATTCAAGACCAAAAGAACCAAACTAAAGACTCTTTAATCTAAGCTCTTTCTTAGGGCCTGTAAAAACTATTAAAAATGGCCATTTTACTACGTAAACAACTATGTTTAAAATTTTCCAATGGAAAAAAGGAATGCGAACACAGAACCATGGGGTTTATGTTAAAGGTACAACTGGGCATTTAAAGGAAGACTTTTATGGTGTCTTGAAAGAGATTATTAAGTTTCTTTCTTTGGGCTAGTTAAAAGAGATTTAGTTTTATTCAACTGTGATTGGTACGACAACAACATGTGTTTGGGTACAAAAGTTGACAACCAATACAGTTTAGTGGAGGTAAAAAATGGTAGATATAAAGGTTTGATCCATTCATCTTTGCCTAATAAGCCGAGCAGGTTTATTACGCATATATGCAGTCATCAAAGCCAAGGCTCGTAGTCAGATTACTGATAATGTCTTATATGAGGTTGAAAATGCTTATCAGCTAGCTCCGAACGAACTTAATGGAAGTCATTTAGTGTTAAATATTGATCTAGTCATATTGGATGAGACACTTATGACTTTAGGCGGTGAACATATTGACACAGAGGTTGCCTCCCAATTTAAACAGTTTAGGGCCAATTTGGATACTGATGACACACCTAAAATAACTACCAAGGGTGACACTAACACTAAGAGGATTTCCAAACTGAAACAAACATAAAGTTTGACTTCATACAATCATTCTTATTAAATAACTATGCAGCCATATATACATATATATATATATATACATTGTTTTTTTTACTACTTGTTTACATTGTTTTATTGATAGATGATTCGACGTAGACCATGGTACACTCGGGGTAGTGGTAGGCAGACCCTGGTTACTCATCTTGGTACCTCTAGCACAACGAGGGAGCTGATGGCAAATGAGATTACATATCAGACGCCCCCTACAACGATTCGTGGTAATGTTGTACCTACGGAAAGCCTAGACGCATTACATGCTCAGTAGTAGGTCCCGATCCATGAGGCGACCTCTTCATCTCCACCTGACACCCTTCCTACTCTGGTCCCACTGTCAGATGCAGACGAGTATGTATTACTATATTTCCTAAAGTTAATATTACTTGTATTGTTGTATGGTAGTTAAGGCACACCTTAATAAGTGTTCTTTATATACACCTATATTGTTGAGAGTGATTTGATTATTATTTGTTATTGGAGAGCAAAACTCACTAAGTACTAGTGTATGCTGATAACATATAAAATTATGCATGTCTATTGTTGTTTCTTTACATTGAACTATACTGAAAAGTTTTCCATGTGTAACAGGGCGCTTGTAAAATTTGGAAATGTCCAATTTATAGGGGAGACTCTATCAAAATTTTGGTACACTCCCTATATCATTAGTCCAAAATAAGAAACCCAAAACCCTTGTTTGTTTGATTGTGTTTAAGATAGTTTTGTGGATGGTTTTCTTGATTACACTACTAAAAAAAATGTCATGTAGCAACAAAAAAAATCCATCGTTAAATAGGAGAAATCTGTCACTAAATGGTATCAGCGATGGGCTCAGCATGGTAAATCTTCATCGCTAAAAGCCTGGTCATTAAACCATTAGTGATGACAATAAACAGTCTTTGCAAAGTTTATGATGAGAACCTGGCGTCGCTGAAGGGTGACAAAGTGGTGGTCGACTTTGTCTTATTTTTGTCGTTGTTTAAATCCCAAAATAGCAACGACGCTAATGTAGTCACTGTCAAATTGAAGTATGTGTCACTGATGTCGTCGCTAGCGCATAGCTAAACTAGTGACAGCATAGCGTGTGTAGCTAAATTATTGATGGGTGATCGTCGCTACAACGATCTCTACAAGGAACCCAAATCAATAATGGTCTGATGTTCATAGCTAAATGGTTAAAAAGATGTCGTAACTACGATGGTCGCTAGAAGAAACCCAATTTAGCTAGGGCATAAAGTTCGTTGCTAATTGGTTGACAACCTGTCGTCGCTATTACGGTCGCTAGTGTGTGACCACGTTAGCAACGGTGTGCCGATCCGTCGCTGGTTGAAGATATGTATTTAGCAATGGTGTAGTTTCGTCACTAATAGTAAAAAATGATTTTTTATAAATGTTATAATCATAAAAATTATATAATATATTTTATAAAGTTGAATTAAATATTTTGATATAAAAAATTATATATGATTTTTTATGATAATGCTTTTATTATTTATCCAATTCTTAATATAGGTTAATAAAAACAGAATGAGATAGAAAGAAATAAAAATAATCAGTAAAATAATGAGATAAAAAATAAAAAAAATCCAAAATGGTGTACAACTCTAACAATAAAAAAATAAATACAAAAATGTAACATGAAATCAGTCCCTAACTGTTAGCAGGGATCCTGGTTGATAGGGGCGACTAGGAAGCAAAGCCTGGGGCGACTTGAGTCCCAAAAGACTCTATCAACTAGCGGAGTAGAGCCTCCTACTGCGCCAACTGCCTACGAGTCTCCTCTCGATCAGCTTCAGCTCGCTAGTGATCCTCCTAAGCTCGCTGCTTCGTTAATATAACTCATTGGCGGTCCTCCTCAGCTTGCTGCTCTACTAATATAACCTGCTAGAGGTCTGCCTCAGCTCGCTCCTCAGTCAGCTGCCTCTACTAACGCTCCTTTACTAACTCGATGTTCAGGTTTTGTATGACCTGAACAACATCTGCTGGCAACACAAAGAAAGAGGCAAGGGCCTTCCTCATCCTAATGATCTGGGTCTCGATCCTACCAAGGCCAAACACCCTCCCTTTCTTGTTAATGCCTTTGACAACCTCTAAATAGATAGAATTATCGTTAGTAAAAGAAATGGTGGGACATGCCTCCCTATCAAGTGTCTGAGCCACCAGCTCAACCTCCTTCTAAGCTCACATGGCATAGTATATCTTCTGCATATGTAAAAGAATGTTAAACAAGTTAGTAATTTGACTTGTAAATCTATGAAAAATCTCTAAACATTTGTCAATTTAAATAAAGTACCACCATGCCAGTACTCTTCTGGTTAACCTAGTAACCAGCCTTGTTCTTCTTGGTGATTTGCATCACCTCGACCAACTAAGGCTCGTGGCGCTCCTTCTGCTCTTATAATTCACAACATATTAAAATTGTTAATGAAAACCTTTAAAGTCATTGTATTGATAAACATGTTTAACAAAGTGTATTTACAAATCTTTTTATATGCTCAATAACTGAGATGGAACCCCTAATGTAGATGGAGGCTCTTGCATCAGCCTGTCTATTTGTCTTGTTTCTAGCACTGGCCTGCCAAAACTTGGCATCTCCCCCACTTCTAAAGCATTCTTTCCCAATGGGGCTTTAGGATCCACTGGGGGCACTCATTCTTTGCACTCAGCTTCCAGAGGGTACTCTTGATGATTTTGGAGGTCTTTATGGTAAAGATCCTCCTAATCTCATCAGTCATACCATCCTCCCTTGATAGTCACACTGTAAATTAAAATGCAATTCCAAAATAAAAAACAAGTGTATACAATAATGTAAAATATAGATGAAATTATGAGAATTATGTTAAACTTATCGAAAAAATATCAAACCATCTCTGTTGGACAGTCTTGCCAGCATCTGTCCAATAGATGTAAGGACCATCCCACTGGCCCTTAAGGACCTTTGACGTGAATATTTTTACAGTCGTAATTCCGTCAAATTAGTACATTAAAATTAATTAATGTAGTACTAGGGTGTCAACCTAGGTCGTTCTCTCAAGGATCAACACAAAAATTTAGGAAAAATCAAGTCTTAAACTAATTTTTAACAATTAAAAATAAAAACTCAACAACTAAATTTTTTTACAAACATAAGTTCAACAGGCATACAATTGGGGGGGTTTTGATTGATTTTTGTTGTCACAATTAAAATTAAAACAAAATAAATGTAGGATTTAAAACAATAAATAACAAGCGATTATTTTCTTGGAGTATTGTAAATAAATTTATCCTTGGTTCACTAAAGATAATTTGTATACTTTCATTACTGTTAATTTCTTAGCTCAATTTGAATTAATCAACTAAGCGTCATTTTCAATTCATAATTCCTTTACTTTCATTTAAAAATGAATATTTTAATCAAGCATCCTAATTAAGCAAAAGGAGTCAAGATCGTAAAATCTAGGAATTATTGAGCATATGTAAAAACATCGCCTACATACATAATCTATTCTCATATTATGGAATTAAGCAAACCATAATTATTAAAAGTGATTATGAAAATATTCATTAAGCATGTATATTTCCTTAATCCATTCTAATTTAAAATCTTATTTTATTCCATTTGAATAATTAAACCGATTAAGCATACAAATTTAATTAAACAGAATGGAATTAAATAAGCAGAGTAAGATTATGAAGAAATAACAATAACAAAAACATACTGTATTAAAAATAATGACCTCAAAATTACATTACAATATTCTCCAAGAAAATCAATCTAGGGGTTTTAGCCCTCCATAATTAAAACAAACTGAAAATAAAAAGATCCTAACCCGGAAATGAAGAACTTGCTGGAAGAAGAAATGCAAACAGAGAAGAAGAAGAATGAGGAACGAATGGTTCTTGAAAGAAGTGATGTTCTGATACCTTTGAAAACCTTTTCATGGTGCCTATTTATAACAATCCAAAAGCAAGCCAATGTCATAAACAATTGTAATGGAGGTTGCACTCATCAATTAACAAGTACTTTGTGCTCCATTATCATCTTCAGTGCTCCATTATCAACTTCAGTGCCTTGCCCACCATCTAGAAGCTTGAAAACGTGATCCTGGGCCAATAATTCACTCATGAATCGATTCAATGGTGAAATGAATCGATTCATGCGTTCCAAATGCAATTCTGGCCTAAAAATTAACGTATGAATCGATTCAAATGGGGGAAGAATCGATTCAACCCTTTAAAACCCGAATGAATCGATTCAAAGTACTGATGAATCGATTCAAGCTTCAAAAATTCTCATCTTAAACCGTATGAATCGATTCAAGTGGGGGATGAATTGATTCATCCACCTGATTCTCCATTCTTTGTGTATTTTTCCACCCTTTTTGAGATCCTTTTTGCATATTCCTTGATTCCTTTGATCCTTAGGCACTTTGATCTTCATTTTGGATTGGAATTCTTGAGTTCTTGGATCCATTTTCTTTTGGCACATATTAAAAATCAAATATTACATAAAGCTCAAATGATGAAAATGTGTTAAAATGCAATTTATTACACACTAAGTGATGGCAAATTATACACATTTAAAGTGAAGAATTAAAGATAAATCATGCATCATCAAATACTCCCACACTTATTCTTTTGCACTCCCGGGCAAAATCAAAATAAAAACAAGTATCACAATTTATTGAAAACATTAAGTTGAAAACAACACACAGAATTGGCATGAAATCTTAGGAATATACAGAAAAACAAGAGTTATTCAACATGCAAGATACAGAGCATCAAGATATATATAAAAATCATTCAAACACTTAGGCATGTGAAAATTAAATTAAACTGAAAAGAAGATCATAAGTGATAGAACCTCACAAGACATACTCTCAACTCTCAAGTGTTTAAGGTTTGTGTATACTCTCTAAACATTTCCTGAAAAACAAACAGTCTAAAAATTTGGCAAGTTTCTCAATTCCACAATCAACACAAATGCATGTATAGATCAACAGGGCTTTGTAGGGTTGTAATGTGGCCAAGATTAAAATGGATGGAAATTTTTTTTTTTAAAATACCAAAAAGAATGATGAAGCAATTAATTTAACTGGCAAACAGTGAGGGTAAAACATTTATTGTATGATATTAGGTCGCAATCATAATATTTTTTTTATTATTATTATTAATGAGATTGCATAACACTTGGAACAAGAGTTGCAATTCCTTTTTGCACACCCCCACACTTATTTGAATGCCTGTTTTTGACTTGATTCCAAAGCTCCAATATATTCCTTAAGGTAGGTATATTTTTGGTTTTTCATCCATGGCTTATTTGAGCTGCAACAAGGAAACAGTTAAATAGGCTTAAAATGGCTAGCAAGAGATAATTTATTCATGGTAGGCTTATCTGGCTTAGTGGCTCAATTGAACAAAATGCCTGTATCATTTCAAATACATTCATATGAGTTTCAAGTATCATCAAGAAACAAGACAAAAATTAGGATGTAAGCTTTCAGGAATTAATCACACATGAAAGAATTCAGATGGCGTAAAGTGATCCATCAAATTTTAAGGCTCAAAAATCTTACAAGGTATAATTCTATCATATATGATCATCTGTCAATTATCATGTCATTCTCATCATACCAAAATTGCTTGAGTTCAAATTATAACATATCATTAAGCTCATACCAGACATGAAAGAATTTACCTGTTACTCATGCATATCTTAAAATTCCAATAAAACATGCCTTTTTAAAACAAAAACACACACAAAATCTTTTATTTTTAATTCTTTTTTTTTTAACATAGTCAAACAAAATTAATCACACAACAACAAAACAATCTACAACAATATTCCCACCTCCACACTTAAATCATACATTGTCCTCAATGTAAGACAGAGCATACAAAATAGACAATATAATGAAAAAGTAAAAAGATGGGTAAGAAAAACTCCCTCATGGGGGATCAAGAAGTGGTTCCCCCAAAGCATGTTCCTCCATTGTAACATCCACAAGTGAAGGATTTTCATGAAATGGCTTCAAACGTTGTCCAT
Source organism: Clitoria ternatea (assembly GCA_037962975.1). Lineage (NCBI taxonomy): Eukaryota > Viridiplantae > Streptophyta > Magnoliopsida > Fabales > Fabaceae > Clitoria > Clitoria ternatea. The sequence goes on from CM075669.1 coordinate 190,648,517, forward strand.
TAACCTTGAAGCTTTTATTGGAGTTTTCACTTTTTATTTCCCCAGCTCCATGGGGAAATACATTAGTAACAATGAAAGGTCCTTCCCATTTAGAGCGCAATTTTCTGACCATCAGTTTCAACCGGGAATTAAACTGTAGCACTTTCTGTCCAGCAGTAAAATCTTTTCTAGCTATTGAGCTATCATGAAATTTCTTTGTTTTCTCCTTATAGAACCTCGAGTTCTCATAAGCTGCCAAACGGATCTCATCAAGCTTATTCAGTTGTAATTTTCTTTCTTTACCTGCTTGATCAAGTGCTAAGTTGCAAGCTTTTACAGCCCAATAAGCACGATGCTTAATCTCCACTGGAAGATGACATGCCTTACCAAAAATAATTCTATAGGGAGACATTCCTATAGGTGCTTTAAAAGCTGTTCTATGTGCCCAAAGAGCATCATCCAGTTTCCTGCTCCAATCCTTTTTATTAGGCTGTACTATCTTTTCCAGGATTCTTTTGATTTCTCTGTTAGAGACTTCTGCTTGTCCATTGGTTTGGGGGTGATATGGAGTAGAGACTCTATGAACAACCCCATACTTCCTGAGCATAGCTTGCATGGTCCTGTTGCAGAAATGTGTTCCTTGATCACTAATGATTGCTCTCAGGATGCCAAACCTGCAAAGAATTTGAGATCTAACAAAATCCACAACAACTTGAGCATCTTTAGTTCTGGTGGCTTTAGCTTCCACCCATTTAGAAACATAATCTACAGCCAATAAAATGTAAGTAAAACCAAAGGATGGAGGAAATAGATCCATAAAACCGATGCCCCAAACATCAAATACTTCACAAAACAACATAGGTTGCTGAGGCATCTGTTGTCTCCATGTGGTAGCATTACTAGCTCTTTGGCATTTTTCACAGGTGTTACAAATTCTCCATGCATCCTTAAAAATTATGGGCCAATATAAACCAGAATCCAACACCTTTCTTGCTGTTCTTTGTGGACCAAAATGTCCATCAACTGGTGAAGCATGGCAGAATCGAAGAACTAATTCTATTTCATGATCGGGAATACATCTTCGAATCACCTGATCATTACACAATTTCCACAAATACGGGTCATCCCAAATATAATACTTTGCATCACTTTTTAATTTTAAAATTTGGTTTCTGGATACACATGGTGGAAAAATAGAAGCAACAAGATAATTTACAATGTTAGCAAACCAAGGTGTATCAAAAGAGTTAGAAATACTCATGAGGTGTTCATCGGGAAAATGGTCCCGAATAGGTGCCGAATCAGGAGCATTCTCAATTCTGCTTAAATGGTCTGCCACAAGGTTTTGTGTTCCACTTCTATCATGAATTTCCAAGTCAAACTCTTGGAGTAAAAGCATCCAACGAATTAATCTTGGCTTGGACTCACCTTTCTTCAACAAGTACTTCAGAGCTGCATGGTCAGTAAAGACAACTACTTGAGAACCGAGTAGGTAAGATCTGAACTTATCTAATGCAAAAATAATGGCCAAGAGCTCTTTTTCAGTGGTGGTGTAATTTACCTGGGCAGCATCTAAAGTTTTAGATGCATAATAGATGACCCTAGGTTGCTTGTCAATCTTTTGACCAAGGACAGCTCCCAATGCATAATTAGAGGCATCACACATCAACTCAAATGAAGCTGTCCAAATAGGTGCTTGAATTATTGGGGTAGTGGTCAATGCTTGCTTGAGGCAATTAAAAGCCTCTTTACATTTTTCATCAAACTCAAATGCCACATCCTTTTGAAGTAGACTGGATAGTGACCTAGCCTTCTTGCTGAAATCCTTTATGAATCTTCTGTAGAATCCTGCATGACCAACAAAAGAATGAACCTCTCGAACACAAGAAGGGTAAGGCAAATATGATATAACTTCTACCTTGGCAGGATCTACCTCAATTCCTTTCTCAGAGATTACATGCCCTAAAACTATTCCTTGTTTTACCATAAAATGACATTTTTCATAGTTCAAGACAAGGTTAGTTTCAATACATCTATTTAAAACTTTATCCAAACTATCAAGGCATGCATTAAATGAAGATCCATAGACAGTAAAATCATCCATAAACACCTCTATGCAATTTTCAATGAAATCATGAAAAATACTTATCATGTATCTTTGGAAAGTTCCAGGAGCATTGCATAGGCCAAATGGCATTCTCCTATAAGCAAATGTGCCAAAGGGATAGGTGAATGTGGTCTTTTCTTGATCCTCAGGTGCAATGTGAATTTGAAAATATCCAGAGAATCCATCAAGAAAACAGTAGTGAGACTTACCTGCAAGACGCTCAAGCATTTGATCAATGAAGGGTAAAGGGAAATGGTCATTCTTTGTTTCCTGGTTTAGTCTCCTGTAATCAATACAGACTCTCCAACTATTCTGCACTCTAAATGGGATTAATTCATCCTTTTCATTTTTCACAACTGTGATCCCTGTTTTCTTAGGAACCACTTGAATCGGACTCACCCATCGGCTATCAGAGATAGGATAAATGATTCCTGCTTGCAGAAGCTTGGTAATCTCCTTCTTAACCACATCAAGGATTACAGGGTTGAGTCTCCTCTGGGGCTGTCTTACTGCTTTAGTATTTTCCTCCAGAAATATTCTATGCATGCACATGGATGGACTAATTCTAGGAATGTCTGCCAATGTCCATCCTATAGCCTTTTTATGTCTTTTCAATACCTGCAACAATTTTTCTTCTTGATTTTTATCAAGAGAAGTGGAAATTATCACCGGGAGCTGTTCATTATCCCCTAAGTATACATACTTTAGGTTCTCAGGTAGGGGTTTCAATTCTAACTTGGGTGCCTGCAAAACAGATGGAACTAACAAAGTAGATTTTGATTCTGCTGCTTGCACCTCAAAAATTTTGTTAGAATTTTCTTGAAATCCTGCATTCAACTCCTTATGGTTAACAGGTATATCTAAAGACTCTGAATCAGAAATTATGTATTTATCAATTTTAGCACAAATATCACAACTTCCAGAATCATTGCATGCAAAACATTTGTTTGAATCATCTATGCATTCCAAATCAACATTAGAAAAATGTTCAAAAACTAGTTCATCAATAATGTCCATTTGGAAAACAGAATGATTTTCAGATGGGTATTTCATGGCATCAAGAATATTAAATTGAACTCTCGTGTCACCAAATTCCATAGAGAGAGTTCCAGAATGAACATCTATTTTGGTTCGAGCTATTTTCAAAAATGGTCTTCCTAAAATGATAGGAACAGGAATTTGAGGCATACCTTCTTCCATATCAAGTACGAAAAAGTCAGCAGGGAAAACAAGTTGTTCTACCTGAACCAAAACATCCTCTATAACTCCAGCAGGGTAAGCAGTGCTCCTATTGGCTAGCTGAATTACTACACCAGTAGGTTGTAAATTTCCAAGAGATAATGATTTGAAAACAGACATAGGCATAACATTTATTGAAGCTCCTAAATCTAACATGCAATTTTCAAATTTGTTATTGCCTATGATACAAGGTATAGAAAACGTACCTGGATCTTTGCATTTCTTAGGAATATTTGAAATTTCCTTACCAAGCAGTGCAGATACATTCCTTCCCATGCTTATCCTTTCATTCCCTTTGAGTCTCCTCTTGTGAGTACACAACTCCTTCAGAAATTTGGCATACTTGGGAATTTGCTTGATTGCATCAACAAGAGGTATATTCACTTCCACTTTCCTGAAAGTATCCAAAATTTCTTTGTCCACTTCTTCCATCTTCTTACTTGGAATTGCTTTTGGAGGGAAAGGAAGAGGGATATGAGGTGGAATTTGGGGTGGTTGTATCTCAGATTTGCTTGAAGAGGGTACATCATTCTCAACTATTTCAGGCTCAGTTGTTTGTTTTTCAGGTTCCTTAGGTATGGGTATTTCAAGGTTCTTACCCGATCTTAACTGAATTACACTCACATTTCTTGGATTTGTAGCTGGTTGAGATGGTATTTGTCAAAGTTTTGAGATTGTAACTGGCTTAATGATGAAGCCAATTGCCCAATTTGGTTGCTTAAACTCTGGATGGTAGCATCATTCCTCTGTTGATACTCTAAGTTCTGTGTAGCCATTTGTTTCACCAGATCCTCCAAAGAAGGGCCATTTGTGGATGGTTGAGGTGTAGGTCTTTGGAAGGTTGGTGCATTGTTTTGAAATGGGGGTTGGGGATTTTGTTGTTGGTTGCCCCATCTCAAATTTGGATGGTTCCTCCAACCTGGATTGTATCTGTTGGTGGAAAGGTCATGGTTTTGTTGTTGTTATGGTGGTGGAGGTCTATCATGGTAGATGTTAGCTGCATAGGCTTGGGGACTATTATTATCCTTTTCTTGTAGAGAAGGACAACAATCAGTGGGGTGCTCTTGTGAAGAGCAGATGCCACATACTTTAGCAGTCATGGATTTTTGATTTACTGCCAATTATGTGACCAGAGTGGTGAGAGCATCAAGTTTGCTCTCCAATTTAATTCCAGATGAACTAGAATTGGAATCAAACATGGGTTTGAAAGAATCATTTCTCACACCAAATTGTTGAGAGTTAGATGCCATCTTCTCAATCAGATTTCTTGCTTCAGCAGCAGTCATATCTCCTAAAGCTCCTCCACTTGCCACATTAATCATGTTGTGATCAACGTGGTGCAGACCTTCATAGAAGTACTAAAGAAGAAGTTGTTCAGAAATTTGGTGGTGAGGGCAACTTGCACAAAGTTTCTTAAATCTCTCCCAATACTCATAAAGACTTTCTCCAGAGAGTTGCCTAATGCCAGATATGTCTTTACGGATTGCAGTTGTTCTAGAGGCAGGAAAGAATTTTTCCAAGAACATTTTCTTTAAGTCATTCCAACTTGTGATTGATCTTGGAGCAAGGTAGTACAACCAATCCTTAGCAACACCCTCTAAAGAATGAGGAAACACTTTAAGATAGACATGGTCTTCTTGAACGTTTTGGGGTTTCATTGTGGAGCACACTGTCGCAACCTGGATCGCGACGGCGCGGCGAACGAGAGAGAGAGAAAAAATGAGACCGGGAGTCGCCACCAACGTTTTTTTTTTTTATAGGGAAAAACATTGGAAAAAACTAAATTCAGGGAGGGCACTGGTTAAAAAAAAGTGAGATTCAAGTTCGGGAGTCGGTTACGAGTAGGGAAGGTATTAGCACCCTACATCGCCTGTCAAAGACAGTACCAAGACTGAAAGCACGACATAAATAGCCTTAAATAAAACATGGTTTCTTCCCTTTTATTTTGAAAAATGATGGAATGGAGGAAAGGACTGTACAGACATAGAAGGCCAAAGCGAGGTTAATGGGACGTTCTTGTCCGAATTAAGCTCGACATCGATATGAGACAGAGGGGTGAGAGGATGCCATCAAGACGTCGCGTCTAAATTGGACATCCTAGAATGAAAAGATAGGGATAGGAAAGGGATAAGCGGGACGTCTTGTCCTAAGTACCCCTTCCCTATGAAATTATGGCGAGGCTTGGGCACAAAACTATGGGGAAACCAACAAGACGTCACGTCTAAATTGATTTTCACGGAAGTGACTAAAAAAAGGGAAGTTTATGAAGGAAATATAGAAAGTAAAGCAGTAAATCAACAACAGAAAAAAAAAGAAAGATGGGCCCGACAGGAGTTAAAGTCCCGCTCCTACGTATTCTTGAGTTATCAAGAAATCAGGGTTACGTAGTTCTGAATATTGCTATTTTAGAGAGGGATTAGAAAGATGTTGATGGATATCATTAAAGAGGGGAATTCATACAAAGCGAAATTCTTCGCACGTGCACGAATCCTAAGAGGGTGGTGTAGACAGGAGTGCTCCCGTACGACACTGTTTTTTACAAAAACTGTTTTTTATTATGTCAACTTATTATGGAAAAGGGTAAAAAATATTAACAGCGTAAACTAAAGGTACGCAGACAACTACAATCAACAAGCAGTAAACTCACAGGAAAGTAAAACAAAAAAGGGAACTAACAGCAAAAGAACTAAGGAATGGAGTGGAACCGGTGTGACGAGCTATGAACCGACGTGAGAGGTTGAGCACAGTGACGGTGTCGGACTGATTTCGAACCCGTACGCTGGCAGGGACAATGAACCGGAGTTGGACCCGAACTGGAGATCTGAAGGTCGCGACCGGTGTTGTGGGAGGTTGATCCGGAGTGAACGCTGTTGAGCAGTGACAAGGATTGACAACGTATGGGAGTTGGAGTGGAATCAGCTCGGTGGTGACGAGGTACGTTCGGGATACGGACGGTGTGAGAGCAGTGACTTTGTGTTAGTGAGAAAAGAAAACTTCAAACCCTTTTTCGAACTAAGGAGTCCTTTTGTGATGACTAGGGCAAGTCACTGGTTTCAGGTGGGGAGGTCAGTTAAGGATCTTGAAGAATCAGAGAGAATTTCCGAAGAGTTTTCTCGCGTAGAGGGAGAATCTGAAGGCCAACCCCTTGAGCTTCCTTGGTTGGGGCATTTATAGGGCCTTCGAGTCATGGGCTGAGGGTTTTGGGACAGCCAGAAATCCCACTCACCCATCTGTGTAGTGGTGTGCAGCTCTGGCCATTACCATTAGTGGGGAGCAGGGTTTTCAGTGGGATTTTTTTAATTACCCACTTCAGCCTCCCTGTCTGCCATTTTCCAGGGAGTGCGATTCCAGGTCATCGCGCATAATCTTCCGACCTCACCCCTCTGTTGTCAAACTTGTGACACCGGTTAGCAAAGCCATTGGTTGGACGGTCTCCACTGATCCGATGTGGGGCCTTAAGAACCATTGCCTGTGTCTTCACACCGGCTGAATCTTTCAATGTAATCACAGGGGCCGGTGTTCTCCTTCCTGGTCCGGATCTACTACCAGCCGGTGTTCTCCTTCCTGGTCCGGATCTACTACCTCGGTTAGCCCATGAGATCGTCTTACTTAGGCCGGACTCGCTTCGTCTTTTGTTGTCAGATCCGCGACATCGGCCGTTTAAGGTGCTCCTGAGGTGAGGACGTTGGGCTGAGTTGAGGACGGTTGGGCGGACTCGAGGTGGGAACGTTTGGACGGCTTGATGTTAGCTAACTCCGTCTGTTGGAACGTTGTGTGAAGAGGGCGGAGTGCCACACCGTTTATGGGACGGTGTGTGAAGAGGCGGAGTTCCACACCGTTCATGAAGGCGGAGTGCAAATGAGGGCGGTTGGCGAAGTGTTGAGGACTCGGGCGAAGTGTTGAGGACTCATGGGCGGAGTATTGAGGACTCATGGGCGGAGTGTTAAGATGAGGATTCATGGGCGGAGTTGAGGACTCATGGGCGGAGTTGAGGACTCATGGGCGGAGTGTTAAGATGAGGACTCATGGGCGGAGTTGAGGTGCGGTGTTAACTTAGGCCTTGTCCGGTGTTTCCAACTTCAAGGATGGGTCCGGTGTCATAACAATCTGGGCCGGACCAAAAGAGGTGTTCACAGATGCCCCTCTTTACTCTCTTTCACAAGAGAAATGTAAATTTTCGAGGTGAAATGGGAGTAAAGATATGAACACCGATGTAGGGGTTGAGCAAGACCAAAATCCGGTGTGGGGCTTAATGATGTGGCATTTTAAACAGCTGACGTGTCCCAAATGTGGTCCACGTCACTGGGTGATTGGGCATTTCCACGTGTCACCAGCTAACTGGCTCTTTCAAAATTTAAAATTCGCGCCATTGGGCCGGAATGCCAAAAGTCGGCCCTTTTTAATGGGCCATGGGCCGGAATGCGGAAGGTTCTGGATCTCCGCTCCTCCCTCTATAAAAGCAACTTCGGGGATCCATCATTTTCACTCCTTTCTTGATACTGAAGTGCTGTCTCTCCGACGTTCAACCCCTCCGGTGTTCAAAGTTCTCCTCCGACGTTAAAGCTTTTCCTCCGGTGTTACGACCTGGCTCGTACCAAAAGAACTGCACGCATCGCCTCAGCAGGTAGCCATCCCAAACTTCACTTTAATTTCGTAGATAGGTCATGGGGGACACCGGTTCGAGTAATGACTCCATTGAGGTCCTATCCGGTCCTCCTTCAATTACATCCCGGCCTCAGCCGGGTGGAGTTTCGAGCCGAGGTCCGAGTCACCAAAGTGGGGCAACTTCGGGAGCTTCACATCGGTTCGTCTCATCAGGGCACCGTTTCTCCGAATTGCCTTTGTGGGAAACAGAGGGGTTTGACACATCGTCAGGCTCCTCTTTTAACTTTGGCACTGCTAGTGAAGGGGCAAGTAGTGCCGATTTATATCTTACTGACGATGTGGCCTTTTACAGTTGTATTCCATTTCTTCGCCATACCGTCCGAATGGCTTCTGAAAATTCCTCCACCGGTGTTGCTGTGATAACTGACCCTGTTGAGACAAATGTTTTGGCACACCGGATCGACTGGCTAGCTGAGAAGGCCAGAGACCCCTATTTCTGGGTTCATGAAGACCCAAAGACCATCGTCTCCCGGTATGCTGAAGATGCTGCCGACGTCACCATTGAAGATGTCGTTGTTCATGCCGATGTTGAGCATGAAAACGACTTTACTGTATTCTGCCCCCAAACCTCGGACAGGATCTGCCACCAACCGGGGTCAAGGGACCTCTTTATGTACGAGATGGTCTTTTCTAAGATCGGTGTCCGCTTCCCCTTGACGGAGTTTGAGATGGGGGTACTCCGGTTTCTCGACTGCGCTCCTAGCCAACTTCATCCCAATGGCTGGGGCTTGGTAAGGTCCTTGGAAGTGCTTGGGGAGTACTTCCACTTCGTCCCCACAGTGGCCCTCTTTTTTACCTATTGCAGGGTGATGCGCCGGGGTAACTCTGGAGGGGGTCTAGGCTTCATCAACCTTCGCTGCGACTCAAAGGTGGTTAACTTCGAAAGTTACACCGAATCGGCCAAGACGGACGGGGTCAGTTTCAAACACTCCTATGTCAAAGTCGAGGTCAATGCTGGTAGGCCGGTGTTCTGGGAGAATTCTGATTTTTCTAGAAAGTTTTACACCGGCTGGACTCATGAACACTTTCTCCTGACAAGCAATGCCTACATCGTCAGTGAGAGTAACTTGTCCACTGAGTCCAAGAAAGTCCTGGACGCTCTGAAGGGTTATTCGGCCATTGCCAAGTTCTCCTGCAAGAGGCTTTTGGGGACGGAGTCAGGCCGGGATGCTTACCTTGGTAGATATTATTTAACTTTACTCTTTTCCATTATATATTCACACCGGTATTAACATTGTCTCTTTTTTTCTTCCAGGCGAGATGGCTCGGATAGACATCCTCAGGAAACTGAGGGAGGCTGCCGAAGCCCGAAACGCTGCTGCTGCTGCACAGGAGAATAGGGTGACTCCTCGTCGCACGCCGGCCAAAGTGGTGAGCATACCGGCAGAAAACATTGAGGCAATGACTCTGGGACCGGCTGAAAGGGCCCCAGCTAAAAGGAAGTCCAACATCGGCTCAACCTCCAGACCGAAAAAACGCAAGGCTCCAACGGTTGTGGCCGAGGTGGAGGCACCAAGGGAGGAGGAGGCCGGTCCTGTAAATATTTCTCCGGTCCGGTCTCAACCCGAAGACATCGTCGTCAACTCCCGCCTTTCGGACTTTCTAGAGTACGTTGGAGGGACACCGGCTCGGGTCCACATCCCCTTCAAGCTTAAGGCCGATCTTCCTGCTTCTGAAGCTCAGACTGCTGCTGAAGCTGCTATTTTTAACTTGGTTGAGGCAGCCGGGGTCCTCAGCTCTTTAGGCCGCTCTTACTATTCCGGTATCGAGGCTAAGGAATGCCTAGACCGGATGAAGAAAGCTGAGGCCTTGAGAGTCGAGGCTCAGACTGCTTTGGCCGAGAAGGAGCAGGAGCTGACTAAGAGCAAGGAGGATCTGTCCGAACTCACTGCTGCCTACACATCGGCTGCCAAGAGGGCAGATGCTGCTGAGGCTAAGGCTAAAGCTTCAGAGGACGCTCTCAAAGCTCTCCGGACTGAACTGGATGAAGCCAAGGCTGCAAAGGCCGAGGTGGACAAGAAAAATAAAGAACTATCTGGGAAGCTTGCCGATGTACAGGAAGAGCAGGCGAAGGAGCGGATGGAAACCGAGGAGCAGATGGCTGAATTTTCGGTACTGGCCGATGTTGCCTTCAGTTCTGCCGTTCGCCAGGTTGTACACCGGAATTCCGCTGTTCAACTTAACCTGAACGGTATAGGTGTCTACTATGAATTTCATGGTGGCCACCTATATGCTATGGACTGGGGTCAGGCTTCGGAACCTGAGGATATTCCTTATGAACTGATGCCTCTCCCCGAAGGCCAAAGCATGGAACTGAGGACGGTGTCGGAGGAATCTGAGAGGACAGCCTCTGCTAGACCGGACTCTCCAGCACCCAACTCTTGATTTTTTCTCTTTTTCTTAGCCTTGTTCCGGGATGGGCTCCGGAGTTTTAATTCTGTAATGGCCTCGGTGCCCTTTATTAATGCAATGCAATTTTCATCCATCAGCTTGTCTTCTCTTTTCTTTCAAAATATTTCTAAGTATCTTTTCCTTGTGACCGGTATGACTTGAAGTAACACCGTCTAATCATCAACTTGGGACACGGACTTAATTCGGTCTTTTGCGAAGCATAGAATATCGGATCGGTGTATCATGGCCACCCCGTCCACAACTTCGATTAACCTTTGAACCTTCGTTGTAGTTGACCTGACATCGGTCTTGGCAGCAACCCAATTCCATCCGAGGTGGGTTTCATGACACCGTTTGTTACGCCTCGAAGTAGTAAGAGGTGAAACCATTGGGACACCGTCTCTCGCAACTTGACAGGGTCTCTTTCATTCGACCTTGGGGGTCATAACATCGTCCTTTGGGTCATCATGTCTTAGAATAAAGTGGACCTCCTCCACTTAGTATTCACGTCGGATCAACACCGTTCTTCTTTTTTTTTTTTTTTTTTTTTTTTTTCATACAGTGGGTGATAGGAAGGTAAGAGCGGGGAACTGCCCCTTGACTGAAGATAAAATATGGGGTGTGGCCCTTGATTTGTGGAAAAGTAAAGGTGGGGGATTGCCCCTTCACTGACAGGAAAATAAATTGGGGTGTGGCCCTTGGTTTGCAGAAAGGTAAAGGTGGGGGATTGCCCCTTGACTGACAGGAAAATAAATTGGGGTGTGGCCCTTGGTTTGCAGAAAAGTAAAGGTGGGGGATTGCCCCTTCACTGACAGGAAAATAAATTGGGGTGTGGCCCTTGGTTTGCAGAAAAGTAAAGGTGGGGGATTGCCCCTTGACTGACAGGAAAATAGATGTGGGGTGTGGCCCTTGGTTTGCAAAAGGTACAGGTGGGGAATTGCCCCTTGACTGACAGGAAAATAAATGTGGGGTGTGGCCCTTGATTTGCAGAAAGGTAAAGGTGGGGGATTGCCCCTTCACTGACAGGAAAATAAATGTGGGGTGTGGCCCTTGATTTGCAAAACGTAAAAGTGGGGGATTGCCCCTTGACTGACAGGAAAATAAATGTGGGGTGTGGCCCTTGGTTTGCAAAAGGTAAAAGTGGGGGATTGCCCCTTGACTGACAGGAAAATAAATGTGGGGTGTGGCCCTTGGTTTGCAAAAGGTAAAGGTGGGGGATTGCCCCTTGACTGACAGGAAGATAAATGTGGGGTGTGGCCCTTGGTTTGCAAAAGGTAAAAGTGGGGGATTGCCCCTTGACTGACAGGAAAATAAAGGTGGGGTGTGGCCCTTGTTGGGAATGTTTAGGAAGTGTAGTTCCACTGGGGAAGGATATCCCCTCTTGGTGACTGGGAAAGTGTTAAGTGAGTTGGGACAGAGTAATCTGGGAGTTGTCGGGGAACTGTCTTCCTAAGGAAAGAGAATGAAATTCGGGGAGATGCCCCAGTTTGATATGACTGCATGAAATCTTGGGGAACTGCCCCTTGAATAAACCTGGGAAAATGCTCCAGTTTGACATGATTGGATGAAATCCTGGGGAACTGTCCCTTTGAATGAAAGAACGAACTCAGGGAGATGCCCCAGTTTGGGTTGACCGGGAAGTGCAGTCCTGCTGGGAAATGACTTGGGGAAGTGTAGTTTTTGGTGATTATGGTTCTGCTGGGGGATGCGAACTTGGGAAGTGCCCGTTTTGGCGATTGTGATTTCACTGGGGATGCCAATCTACTAATTTCTCTTAGGGAAAACTTCTGGTCCGGATCCTTGGTGTCCGGTTCTTCATTTCTGTGTGACGTAGTTCCATCACCCTTCGAAACAGATGGTTAGAAGCAAGAGTAATCAAAAGAATCGACATTTCGAGTGACCTTTCTCGAAAGATAGGCTTTCAGGATAACTCATGGATGAGATAGAGACAATTTCTATCTTCCAGGAACATAATTAACAGAATTGGTTATGCTTTCTCACGGGCCAGGTCTGACGCCAGGATACATTTTGCTTCACCACGACTTTTCATTTCATCACTTTTCATTTCAAAAATTTCCTCTTAAGAAAAACTTGTTCGTTTATAAGATTCAGCCGTTGACTCAGGGGAAGGAAAGGGAAAGCTCATTTTATTATTGAATATAAGTATGTACACTGGTAACGAAGGTAAAGGTAACAAAAACATATGTATAAAGGTGGGAGGGAAAGAAGGCCTTTTGAACCCTCCAGCGACTCCCCGCGAGTGATAAGAATCCGGATCTTTCCTCACGACTTCGAGATTGTCCTCTGATTTTACTTCTGGGAAATGACTTTTGACAAAGATACGCCTGCCTGACCAGTTTTCCTTCTCTGAAGAGTTCTCGTCCTTATGCCTGAACTTGTAGCTTTTTATTCTACCTGAGTCGCCCTTCCGGGTCTTCGACTCATCAAGCAGCTCTAATTTTTGCCTAGGCTGCCCCATGGGTTTTCAGCCTAGTGAGCACCCCTCTTTTTTTTTTTTTTTTTTTTTTTTTTTTTTTTAGGCAAAATATTTCTTCACCGCGTCGGCGTTCACAGGCATTGGTAGATCCTCTCCATCCATGTTGGCAAGGATTAGAGCTCCTCCAGAGAAAGCCTTCTTCACGACGTATGGTCCTTCGTAATTAGGTGTCCATTTCCCTCGGATGTCCTTTTGGATTGGCAAGATTTTCTTGAGGACTAGGTCTCCTTCTCGGAATTGTCGAGGTCGTACCTTCTTTTCAAACGCTCGTTTCATACGCTTCTGATATAGCTGACCATGACAAAGGGCGGTTAATCTCTTTCCATCAATCAGATTTAACTGGTCATGTCGAGCTTGGACCCACTCAGCTTCCTTTAATTCCGCCTCCATTATCACTCGAAGAGAAGGGATCTCTACTTCGAAAGGCAGGACTGCTTCCATACCATAAACCAGGGAGAATGGAGTTGCCCCAGTTGAAGTTCGTACCGAGGTACGATACCCATGCAAAGCAAAGGGGAGCATTTCGCTCCAATCTCTGTAGGTCACAACCATTTTCTGTACGATCTTCTTGATGTTTTTATTGGCTGCCTCGACTGCCCCATTCATTTTAGGGCGATACGGGGAGGAATTATGATGGTGGATTTTGAAGTCTTCACAAAGTTCCTTCATCATTTTGTTATTCAGATTCATGCCGTTATCAGTGATGATCTGACTCGGCAGACCGTACCGGCATATCAGTTCACGCTTGACAAATTTAACCACAACACTCCTTGTCACATTGGTGTACGAAGCAGCTTCTACCCATTTTGTGAAATAGTCGATAGCGACTAAAATGAAACGATGACCGTTAGAGGCTTTTGGCTCGATGGGTCCAATGACGTCCATACCCCACATTGAAAAGGGCCAGGGAGCTGACAAGACATTTAGGGAAGACGGTGAAGCGTGAATATGGTCCGCGTATATCTGACATTTGTGACACTTACGAACATAGGCAAAACAGTCTGACTCTATGGTCATCCAGTAGTAACCAGCCCTCAAGATCTTTCTCGACATGGCGTGCCCGTTGGTGTGAGTTCCAAAACATCCCTCGTGGACATCCCTCATGATTTTACTTGCCTCGTCGGTGTCGATGCAACGAAGAAGGACGGAGTCGTAGTTTCTCTTATAAAGCACATCACCGTTTAAGAAGAAACCCATGGCGAGCCGTCGCAGGGTTCTCTTATCATTCTCTGTAGCATCCTCGGGATATTCTTGATTTCGGACATACCTCTTGATATCGTAATACCAAGGCTTCCCATCTGACTCCCTTTCAATCATCTGGCAATATGCGGGTTCGTGGTGCCGCGCTATTTCAATGAGAGGCATGTCGTAATCATTGCTCACCTTGAACATAGATGCTAGGGTAGCCAAAGCATCAGCCATTTGGTTGTCCTCCCGGGGAACATGGTGAAAAGAAACGTCATCAAATTCCTTAATCAACTCCTTGATGCGAGTTTGATAGGGAATTAATTTGCTGTCTCTAGTCTCCCACTCTCCTTTTAGTTGGTGAATGACCAGGGCAGAATCCCCGTATACTTCCAATTTCTTCACTTTGGCATCCAATGCTGCTTGGATTCCCAGAGAACACGCCTCGTACTCAGCGATGTTATTGGTACAATCAAAACATAATCGAGCACAAACGGGGATAAGTTCTCTGTCAGGTGAAATGAGGATTGCTCCGATTCCATGTCCTAATGCGTTAGAAGCACCATCAAACCTTAGGGTCCATTTATCCTTTTGGGCTCCTTCTTCATCAATCAGGGCCATGATATCTTCGTCCGGGAAGTCAAACTGCATGGGCTGATACTCTCTTATGGGTTGATGAGCTAGGTAGTCAGCCAGAACACTTTCTTTTATAGCCTTCTGAGTGACATAGACTATATCGTACTCAGTCAGCAGGACCTGCCATCGAGCAATCCTCCCGGTTAAGGCAGGTTTTTCAAAGATATATTTGACAGGGTCCATTTTGGAAACTAGCCAAGTAGTGTGGTTCATCATGTATTGTCTCAAACGTCGGGCTGCCCATGCTAACGCACAACAGGTCCTTTCCAGAGCAGAATACCTCATCTCGCAGTCAGTGAACTTCTTGCTTAGATAATAAATGGCATGCTCTTTCTTCCCAGTCTCATCATGTTGCCCCAACACACAACCCATGGATTCATCTAACACTGTCAGGTATAAAATGAGTGGTCTTCCCGGGGTAGGTGGGATCAAAACTGGCGGGTTCTGCAAGTACTGCTTTATCTTTTCAAAAGCCTTTTGACAATCCTCGTTCCATTGAACTGGTTGGTTCTTACGGAGCAGCTTGAAAATTGGCTCGCATGTTGCCGTCAACTGTGAAATGAAGCGAGCGATGTAATTTAATCTCCCTAGGAAACCTCGAACTTCCTTTTCTGTATGGGGAGGAGGCATTTCAAGAATGGCTTTAACTTTGTCAGGGTCGACCTCTATGCCTCTCTTGCTTACTATGAATCCCAGTAATTTCCCGGATCTTGCGCCGAAGGTGCACTTGGCTGGGTTTAGCCTAAGCTTGAATTTCCTCAGCCTTTCGAAGAGTTTCCTTAGGTCTTCCATATGCCCTTCATCCGTTTTAGACTTGGCAATAATATCATCGACGTAAACCTCTACCTCTTTGTGCATCATGTCATGGAAAAGGGTTACCATGGCCCTCTGGTAAGTTGCTCCGGCGTTCTTTAGACCAAAAGACATCACCTTATAACAGAAGGTTCCCCATAAGGTGACAAACGTGGTTTTTTCCATATCCTCGGGCGCCATCTTAATTTGATTGTATCCGGAGAAACCGTCCATGAATGAAAAGATCGTATGTTGCGCGGTATTGTCGACCAGAACATCGATCTGAGGCAGGGGAAAATCATCCTTGGGGCTAGCCCTGTTCAAATCGCGATAGTCCACGCACATTCGTACTTTGCCATCCTTTTTCGGGACCGGGACGATATTTGCCACCCACTGTGGGTATTTTGCCACGGCTAAGAACCCGGCATCAAATTGCTTCTTGACTTCTTCCTTGATTTTCAAAAGCATCTCAGGCTTCATACGTCGTAGCTTCTGCTTTACTGGCGGACATTCAGGTTTTAATGGTAGCCTATGTTCGACAATGCCATTGTCCAGTCCCGGCATATCTTGGTAAGACCAGGCGAAAACATCGCTGAACTCTCTCAACAACCCAATCAGTTCCTGCCTCTGTTCTTTACTTAACGAGGTACCAATTTTGACTTCCTTTTTAACTCCTCCAATTCCCAAATCGATAACCTCGGCTATCTCTAAGTAGGGCAGAATTTCCTTATCCTCTTGTTCCAATAACCGGGTTAACTCAGGCGAGGGATCGTAGTCTTCATCATATTCCTCATTGGCGCAATCAGTTAGACAGTCAAAATCGTGAAATAAGACCGAATCCTCACTATTCTCAGATGAATCGCTTTCGGATCTGCATTTTCAGTGTATCATAGCAAATGAAAAGGAAAACAAGCAAGAGAAAGGTTTAAATAATAGGTTACTAAACAGATCAAGCTATTTGGAAACTGACGGCATTTATTATTAAACAAACGAACAAGTTTTTATTGTTACAAAAGGAGATCCCGAAGCATAGCTACAGGATCGAACAGAAAACATGATTACTTTGATGAAATGGTACAAATCGTGGGGAATTCTATGACCTCCCAGTTGTTCAGTTCCTGACCAGGTGAGCCAGCATACACAAATCCGGGGCCTTCATCAAGATTACTCTGGATCACGGCCACTTGATCTGGAAACATTACTCCGGCGCTCTTGAAGCTCTGGTAGAGGTCACAGATGGGGATTTTCGCAGTGTTGAGTGCATGCCCGATATGACGAGTAATCCTCTTCCCTCTCCTCTCTTTTTCTTCCCCTTTTTGGTCTTCAGTGGTAGGTTGGTATCCCAGGCCGTACCTATTTTTGTTCTCAGGGAGACAGACAGGTTGAATTCTTCCTTCCAGTTCTCTTCCGAGTCCTTTTCCCGGCTTATATCCTCCTCGTAGCATGGTCTTCGCTACTGCTAGCGGTACCTTTGGGAAAGGCATACTTGTGGCGTTGGCTATCTCCAAAGCCTGGAAAGATGTCTCGAGGGCTTCCTCGGCTGCCTCTACATAGGGGGTAGTAACTGGCTTACTGACCAGAAGATCCTCCTCTCCAGAAACGATTACCAGTCTGTTATCAACGATGAACTTTAGTTTCTGGTGTAAAGTGGAAGGAACTACCCCCGCTGAATGGATCCATGGCCTCCCTAACAAGCAACTATAGGCGGGCATGATATCCATTACTTGGAAGAGAACTTGAAAGATATGGGGTCCAACTTGTATGGGTAGCTCAATTTCGCCTATGACTTCCCGTCGGGTCCCATCAAAAGCTCTTACTATCATGGAGCTCGGTCTCATGCATGCCCCATCTACGGGTAGTTTAGCTAATGTAGACTTGGGCATCACATTCAAGGATGATCCATTATCGACGAGCACTTTTGCCATAATATGGTCTTGACACTTCACAGAGATGTGGAGCGCTTTGTTGTGTCTTTTCCCTTCCACCGGCACCTCGTCATCCGTGAAAGTCAGATAGTTACTGGCCACTATATGCCCAACGATACCTTGGAACTTATCAATAGGCAAGTCATGTTTCACGTGCGCCTCACTTAGCACCTTCATCAGCGCGTTCCGATGTGATTCAGAACTTGTCAGCAGAGATAATAAGGAGATCTTGGCGGGGGTATAGTTCAACTGATCCAATACCTGGTAATCACTGTGGCGGATAAATTTTAAGAACTCCCCAGTCTCTTCTTCTGGCACAACCTTCTTTGCTTCGCCAGCGATCCCAACCTTCCCGGTTTCGCCTTCTACGGCCGTCTTGTCTTGCTTTGGCTCCGAAGGCGCATACACTCTCCCACTTCGGGTCATTCCGCCTACACCGGCGATGTTGGTAACCAACAAAGCAGGCGCCGGATCAACTATTACGGGGTTGGAAACAACTATGTCCGTGTTATACTTCCAAGGCACGGCGTGGGAGTTGTCATACGGGAATGGAGCAGGTGGCCGTGCCGTAATAGTAGTTCTGGCAGGGGTCTGTGTTAGCGACGCGTTTTTACTATAAAATATGACCAGGGGTTTTGGGGCCCGAGGTCCAGTTTGTCCCTGTATCATATTTACCTCATCGCCATGGCGCTTGCAGACTCGTATAGTGTGACTGTCCATAAACCTTTGGAGTGTTTTTCGAAACTCTTGCTGCTTTGTCGATTGGGCATCATCAAAGTCTTCATCCCATTTGTCCTTCACTAACCCTACCTCAAACATAAGGGAGTGAATTCCTTTTAGAGGCATCTGAATGTCCTCAACATTGGACGTATACTCCACATCTTCCCCGATAGCATTGACCCCGGGTCCTTCATGATTAGGCAGAGGGTTTGTTGTCACATTTGGACTTCCTTCTCGGAAGCTTATCCAATCTGCCTGAATCAGGTCCCTTACTTTATATTTCAAAGCCAGACAATTTTCAGTAGAATGGCCTGGTGCACCCGCATGATAATCGCACCGGGCATTAGGGTCATACCCCCTAGGATAAGGTGGCTGTAATGGCCTCAAGGGACAGGGTACTACTAGAGTTTTTTCAATGAGGTGAGGCAAGAGTTCGGTATAGGATATTGGGATGGGATCGAATTGGGGTGGAGCACGGTCATTGTTCCTTCTTTGGATATTTGGCGGTGGGTTGGCTTGTGGTGCTTGGTGTGGTATCTGTGGTGGCGCAGGTGGCCGTACAACGGTTGGTCTGAATTGTGGTGGATTATGGTTTGGAATAGCTGCCACATACGGGTGCGACACGCCGGGATATACTGGTGAAAGGCTAACTGGGGTAGGTGGCCCTGCCAGGTTCCTTCTCTGGTTGTGAGAGACAAAGTTGGTCTCCCCTTCTCTTCTCCTGTTTTCGCCGAGTGTAGGTCTCCTTGCAGCTCCCATCCCAGATGGACTTCGGACTATCCTGCCGGTCCTTAGTCCATTTTCTATCCTTTCTCCAATAGTGACAATATCAGAGAAATGGGACGAGACACTTCCAATCATCTTCTCATAGAAAGGAGTTTGAAGTGTATCTATGAACATAGTGATCACCTCCTTTTCAGATAGAGGTGGGTCAACCTGTGCCGCTACTTCGCGCCACCTTTGGGCGTATTCCTTGAACGTCTCGTTATCTTTCTTAGTCATGTTCTGCAATTGTCCCCTATCCGGGGCCATGTCCAGGTTATATTTGTATTGTTGCATGAACGAGTCTGCTAGGTCTTTCCAGCAGCGTATACGAGAGCGCTCTAGATGATTGTACCATGTCAGGGGAGCCCCAACCAGGCTGTCCTGAAAACAATGAATCAGCAGAGGGTCATTTGACGCATGCGAAGCCATCTTACGGCAGTACATGGTTAGATGATTCTTCGGGCATGTCAACCCTCTGTATTTGTCAAAATCAGGCGTCTTGAATTTAGGAGGTATGACGACATCAGGGATTAGACAAAGTTCAGCAGCAGTGCCTGTCCCAAATCTACTTGTTCCTTCCATCTCCCTTAAACGCCTTTCCAAGAATTCCAACCTCTCTTCTTGGGTAGTAGCCACAGCATTTGGACTGGCAGCAGTATGTTGACTAACCTTCCCGTGTTGCTGGTAGGAATGAAACATGTCAGGGTTTGGTATGAAGGTATCTGGTTTGGCAGTGGTTTGGGGTATATGAATGGTATGAGCAGGCTGTGCTTGGGCGGCTTGTGTATGAGTAGGTGGCACCAGGGTGGCTTGTGCTTGGGCAAGCGGGTTGTTTGATTGATTAGTGTTAGGCTGGGCAGTGATGGGAACTGGGTCTTGGTGGCAAGGTTCTTCCTGGAGTGGTGGAAAATATCCGTGTGGCAAACCATACGGAGGAAAGGGAATAACATTTCCTTCCTCATCCACAAAGGTGTGTTGTTGGGTGTTTGCAGGATTTGGCCTTCTTATGCGAACAACGAGAGGAGGTGCGGTGGTCCTGGGGTCAGATCCTGTAGCCGGACCTTGACCGTGATGGGAGGTGGGTGGTTGTTGCCGGGCGTCTTCAACCCCTGCAGAAGATCCCCCTTCTGTGACTCTCCTTTCCAGGAGCTTGGCCATCTCGGCCATCTGTTCCTTGACCTGGGCGAGCTCAGCCTTCAAATTCTCATTTTCTTGTTCTATGTCAGCCATGAGTTTCTTCCTGAGCCTGGTCCCGTAAGAATGTTTACCCGTAATGTCTTTAGAAAGAAACACAAAAGAAAATTTAGAAAAGATAAGCAAATTAGAGAAAAAATTAAGTGGAACGAGGTTACGCGGGAAGCGATGTTGGAACTTGACGGATCCTTCGACTGTTCCTCAGAACGTCACGTTCAAAAGTACTAAGTAAAGCATTGAATGGAAATTATCATGAGATAGTTGTGAAGACAAAGGAATCCATTATTTCGAAAAGAGTACATTATTGCCATAAAGTGCCAAGTTACAAAGCGGAAAATAAATCAGCCATCCCTAGCTCGGGCAATCATTTCCCTCATTTTACAAATTCGTCCTCTGCAGTAGTCTAAGAACGTGGCAATTTCCCTAGGAGTGTTGACCGGGTTAGCAATTCCTTCCGCTTGTTTGAGCAAAAATGGGAGATCTTCTAGAGCCCCGTTGGCCAGGTACGCCAACTTAGCAAAACGATCCATCCATAAGTGAATGGTTTCGTTTTGTTCAGCTTCTAAGAGGCGTATGGTCTCTTGACAATCTTGCTCAATGTTTACGGTGCGTTGTCGTTCCCCACTTATCTCTTGTTCGCAAGCCTTTTTCATTTCATTGAGCTGTTGTTCCAATTTGTGGACTTGTGTCTGTAGGAGCTCTTTTTGTACCATGATATTCTGCTCATTTTCTTTTGATTGTGCCAGCATATCTTTCAGAAGACGTTTCTCAGCCAGGATGGTATCACTTTGCTTGTTCTTCATTTTTAGTTGAGAATTGGCCGCTTGAAGACATTGGTCTTGTTTTATCATGTAGCTCTCATCAATCTTTCGTTTCTTCCTGATCTCTTCAACAGCTTGCTTGTTCTCCAGGTTCTCCCTTTTCTGGAGGGTGTATTCTTGCTGACATCTCAATAAGTCTTCCTCTAGCTTCTTGTTCCTGGCAGCTAACTCTTCTATTTTGGTTTTTAGCGCCTTGGTTGCTTCATCCTCCGCAACAGGTGAAGGAGCAGGAGGATTTTCCTGGAGACGAGGGGGACTCCTGAAGGGTAATTTAACAATAGAGACCCTATTCAAGATCCACTCATAATATTCTCCTCTGACATCATGGCTTCGGGCCCCCAGCTCTCTTCCCTTTCGGTGGACTTTCTTCCATGCATTCGCTATATCCCGAATAACAAGGACACAGCTTCCTTTCGAGTAATATGAGACGAAAGGAATGAGAGACTCTTCATCAGGTGGTCCAAGCAAAGGATAAGCTAGCTGACGCTTGGCTATGATGGGATTATAGTTGATACATCCTTGCGTACCAATAAGGGGAACATTTGGGTAATTTCCACAGTGATGAACAATTGATTCAACTTCCAACCATTGGGGATACCACCTAACTTTCTCAGCTGTGAGCCCTATGAGGTGATTGGCCCACTCGCGCCCACTTTTCACTGTCAACTGACATAGCTTCAGATCAGAAACCGGACATTCGGCCCTACAAACTTGGAAAACGTGTGATGTGAGCCATACATACAAAACAGGTAGACAACAAACAACCCTTTTTCCACCTTGTGTGTGACAGAAATCCATGGTGCAGTACACATTTGCCAACACAGCCGTGACAGGATTCTCAAGCCTGTGCTTGCGAGCTAGGAATACGGCGATAGCATCATAATCCACATAATTATCAATGTTGGGGAACAACACAACACCATAGATGGTAATAGCTAGAGCATCCATAAAGGCTTCCCAATCTTCCTTTTCTGCCAGGACCTGCATATGTTTCTCGAGAAATTCCCGAGTGAATCCGGGGATCTGATTTCTATTTAGTTGTGCATCCCTTAAGGTGTCAGGACGGATCTTCAGAACACGGGCGATGGAAGCGATAGTCGCATGATGGTCAAGATGACGATAAGGTATCTGTCCTTCCAAAGGCATCCCCAAGATTTGTCCAAATTCTTCAATAGATGGGGCCAACTGAAAGTCTCTAAACGTGAAACATCTGAGAGGTGGGTCATAGAACTGTGCTAAGGCAGTGATCGCCTCAGTTTGCACTTCCACTTCTAACAATTTCAGAATCTTTCCATACTTTCTTGTAAAAGCCATTTTCTGTGTCAGGCTTAATTTTCTCCCCATTGTTTGCAGACTACCCATGTCAATCTTCTTGGCCTTAAGGTGCAATACTTTCCTTAATTCGGTCACATTTGTGTCACAACTATCAGATCTCATGTTAATTTCCATATTGCTCAAAGGTACCCGCTAAATTCCAAACAGCTTCCTGCAAGAGCAATGAGAGGGAGAAAGAAATCAGTTACTGCCATGTTTTGTGAACCACTACTTCTTCATCAATTTATTGGAAAACATTTTCAGTTTGAGAAGTAGCGGTCGGCAAAACTCATGTGAAACTAAAGTCGCACGGGTTATGGATCTTCCCAACTTCATCCACATCTGCTTGAATAGAATTTTGTTTTCATTTTGACGATTGGGAAGGTCTATAACCCAGGACTCATAAGTACACAAAAAGTGAGGGAATTGCTTATTTGTTAAAGGATTACTATTTTTTTTGAAAAAGAAAAATGATTCACCCTTTGTTTGGAATAAAGTAACCCTTTGAACACGTAAGCAATTCATCAATTTGGATTTAAAGGGAAAGTGAGAATGAGACAAGGTAAAGTCTGCCCTTTTGTGCCTTAAGTCAGGGTTTTCTCTGAAAGTCTTTTCTGGGACCTATAGCTTACCTAACAGTGGATTTCTCACATTGGGTGGCTTCCGCTAGACATCTAGAAGGTCACCAGAGCCAAGATCCTAATCATGACAGGGACGCAAACAGTGAGGAATTCACTAAGTGCGTATATCATAAGAGGTCGAACTCTGGTTGAGGTTCTCACGAATACCGGATAGGAAGTACATCCCATACGATTCCGTTACCAACCCCTCCTAACTTAAGCTTCATTTGGGGCCCGGGTATAGGGCGCCACTCATAAGTGTGTGCAAATAATTGTGAGTGTAGTGTGTGGAAGGGCAGTCCATACCTTATACCTTACCCATTCTGCACAAAGAACAAACACAGAACAAATATACAAAGTCGTCTACCCTAGGGTTCAATGTTTGCGGAAAAGTAACATGGTCTCCTACCCTAGGGTTCAATAAACATGCAAAACATAGACACCGAAACAAATAACAAGACGATTAAAACAAAAACAAACATTCACGTCAGTCAATAGAAAATAAGACAATGGGAAGAAATCCGAGATAACAAAGGCTATATAAAAAGAACATGCGCTTTCAATCAAACTGGCCTGACTCTCTTAAGTAATTCCCCAGTGGAGTCGCCATCTGTCGCAACCTGGATCGCGACGGCGCGGCGAACGAGAGAGAGAGAAAAAATGAGACCGGGAGTCGCCACCAACGTTTTTTTTTTTTTTTATAGGGAAAAACATTGGAAAAAACTAAATTCAGGGAGGGCACTGGTTAAAAAAAAGTGAGATTCAAGTTCGGGAGTCGGTTACGAGTAGGGAAGGTATTAGCACCCTACATCGCCTGTCAAAGACAGTACCAAGACTGAAAGCACGACATAAATAGCCTTAAATAAAACATGGTTTCTTCCCTTTTATTTTGAAAAATGATGGAATGGAGGAAAGGACTGTACAGACATAGAAGGCCAAAGCGAGGTTAATGGGACGTTCTTGTCCGAATTAAGCTCGACATCGATATGAGACAGAGGGGTGAGAGGATGCCATCAAGACGTCGCGTCTAAATTGGACATCCTAGAATGAAAAGATAGGGATAGGAAAGGGATAAGCGGGACGTCTTGTCCTAAGTACCCCTTCCCTATGAAATTATGGCGAGGCTTGGGCACAAAACTATGGGGAAACCAACAAGACGTCACGTCTAAATTGATTTTCACGGAAGTGACTAAAAAAAGGGAAGTTTATGAAGGAAATATAGAAAGTAAAGCAGTAAATCAACAACAGAAAAAAAAAGAAAGATGGGCCCGACAGGAGTTAAAGTCCCGCTCCTACGTATTCTTGAGTTATCAAGAAATCAGGGTTACGTAGTTCTGAATATTGCTATTTTAGAGAGGGATTAGAAAGATGTTGATGGATATCATTAAAGAGGGGAATTCATACAAAGCGAAATTCTTCGCACGTGCACGAATCCTAAGAGGGTGGTGTAGACAGGAGTGCTCCCGTACGACACTGTTTTTTACAAAAACTGTTTTTTATTATGTCAACTTATTATGGAAAAGGGTAAAAAATATTAACAGCGTAAACTAAAGGTACGCAGACAACTACAATCAACAAGCAGTAAACTCACAGGAAAGTAAAACAAAAAAGGGAACTAACAGCAAAAGAACTAAGGAATGGAGTGGAACCGGTGTGACGAGCTATGAACCGACGTGAGAGGTTGAGCACAGTGACGGTGTCGGACTGATTTCGAACCCGTACGCTGGCAGGGACAATGAACCGGAGTTGGACCCGAACTGGAGATCTGAAGGTCGCGACCGGTGTTGTGGGAGGTTGATCCGGAGTGAACGCTGTTGAGCAGTGACAAGGATTGACAACGTATGGGAGTTGGAGTGGAATCAGCTCGGTGGTGACGAGGTACGTTCGGGATACGGACGGTGTGAGAGCAGTGACTTTGTGTTAGTGAGAAAAGAAAACTTCAAACCCTTTTTCGAACTAAGGAGTCCTTTTGTGATGACTAGGGCAAGTCACTGGTTTCAGGTGGGGAGGTCAGTTAAGGATCTTGAAGAATCAGAGAGAATTTCCGAAGAGTTTTCTCGCGTAGAGGGAGAATCTGAAGGCCAACCCCTTGAGCTTCCTTGGTTGGGGCATTTATAGGGCCTTCGAGTCATGGGCTGAGGGTTTTGGGACAGCCAGAAATCCCACTCACCCATCTGTGTAGTGGTGTGCAGCTCTGGCCATTACCATTAGTGGGGAGCAGGGTTTTCAGTGGGATTTTTTTAATTACCCACTTCAGCCTCCCTGTCTGCCATTTTCCAGGGAGTGCGATTCCAGGTCATCGCGCATAATCTTCCGACCTCACCCCTCTGTTGTCAAACTTGTGACACCGGTTAGCAAAGCCATTGGTTGGACGGTCTCCACTGATCCGATGTGGGGCCTTAAGAACCATTGCCTGTGTCTTCACACCGGCTGAATCTTTCAATGTAATCACAGGGGCCGGTGTTCTCCTTCCTGGTCCGGATCTACTACTAGCCGGTGTTCTCCTTCCTGGTCCGGATCTACTACCTCGGTTAGCCCATGAGATCGTCTTACTTAGGCCGGACTCGCTTCGTCTTTTGTTGTCAGATCCGCGACATCGGCCGTTTAAGGTGCTCCTGAGGTGAGGACGTTGGGCTGAGTTGAGGACGGTTGGGCGGACTCGAGGTGGGAACGTTTGGACGGCTTGATGTTAGCTAACTCCGTCTGTTGGAACGTTGTGTGAAGAGGGCGGAGTGCCACACCGTTTATGGGACGGTGTGTGAAGAGGCGGAGTTCCACACCGTTCATGAAGGCGGAGTGCAAATGAGGGCGGTTGGCGAAGTGTTGAGGACTCGGGCGGAGTGTTGAGGACTCATGGGCGGAGTATTGAGGACTCATGGGCGGAGTGTTAAGATGAGGATTCATGGGCGGAGTTGAGGACTCATGGGCGGAGTTGAGGACTCATGGGCGGAGTGTTAAGATGAGGACTCATGGGCGGAGTTGAGGTGCGGTGTTAACTTAGGCCTTGTCCGGTGTTTCCAACTTCAAGGATGGGTCCGGTGTCATAACAATCTGGGCCGGACCAAAAGAGGTGTTCACACACACAATGTGGAATTCTTTGAGGTGTTTGTGCGGATCTTCACCCGCAAGACCATGAAACTTAGGCAACAAGTGTATAAGTCCGGTCTTAAGAATAAAAGGGACATCCTCATCAGGATATTGAATACACAAACTTTCATATGTGAATTCAGGTGCAGCTAGTTCTCTAAGAGTTCTTTCACGAGGTTCAGCCATATCAGAAAAACTAGCAGTAGTACTTTCAGCAGATTCAGAAAAGATACTATCACTATCAATATCAACAAAGTTATTATTAAATCTAGCTTCTCTAATTAACCTATGAAAAGTTCTATCAATTTCAGGATCAAATGAATATAAATGCTCAAAAGTTCTTCTAGTCATACATAGCATACAACAAGATATTTGATCATCATGAGCAATAAATCATAAGAATCCTAAATCATGCAAAAGAAATAAAATAAAACAAACAAACAAACAAAAAATTTTTATTTTTTTATTATTTTTTTCAATTTATACAAAAAAACATTAATCTAAAACAAGAATGTTTCCTAAAGATCGTTGATCCCCAGCTGCGGCGCCAAAATTTGACGTGAATATTTTTACAGTCGTGATTCCGTCAAATTAGTACATTAAAATTAATTAATGTAATACTAGGGTGTCAACCTAGGTCGTTCTCTCAAGGATCAATACAAAAATTTAGGAAAAATCAAGTCTTAAACTAATTTTTAACAATTAAAAATAAAAACTCAACAACTAAATTTTTTTACAAACATAAGTTTAACAAGCATACAATTGGGGGGGGGGGGTTGATTGATTTTTGTTGTCACAATTAAAATTAAAACAAAGTAATGATAGGATTTAAAACAATAAATAACAAGCGATTGATTTTCTTGGAGTATTGTAAATAAATTTATCCTTGGTTCACTAAAGATAATTTGTATACTTTCATTACTGTTAATTTCTTAGCTCAATTTGAATTAATCAACTAAGCGTCTTTTTCAATTCATAATTCCTTTACTTTCATTTAAAAATGAATATTTTAATCAAGCATCCTAATTAAGCAAAAGGAGTCAAGATCGTAAAATCTAGGAATTATTGAGCATATGTAAAAACATCGCCTACATACATAATCTATTCTCATATTATGGAATTAAGCAAACCATAATTATTAAAAGTGATTATGAAAATATTCATTAAGCATGCATATTTCCTTAATCCATTCTAATTTAAAATCTTATTTTATTCCATTTGAATAATTAAACCGATTAAGCATACAAATTTAATTAAACAGAATGGAATTAAATAAGCAGAGTAAGATTATGAAGAAATAAGAATAACAAAAACATACTGGTATTAAAAATAATGACCTCAAAATTACATTACAATATTCTCCAAGAAAATCAATCTAGGGGTTTTAGCCCTCCATAATTAAAACAAACTGAAAATAAAAAGATCCTAACCTGGAAATGAAGAACTTGCTGGAAGAAGAAATGCAAACAGAGAAGAAGAAGAATGAGGAATGAATGGTTCTTGAAGGAATTGATGTTCTGATACCTTTGAAAACCTTCTCATGGTGCCTATTTATAGCAATCCAAAAGCAAGCCAATGCCATAAACCATTGTAATGGAGGTTGCACTCATCAATTAACAAGTACTTTGTGCTCCATTATCATCTTCAGTGCTCCATTATCAACTTCAGTGCCTTGCCCACCATCCAGAAGCTTGAAAACGTGATCCTGGGCCAATAATTCACTCATGAATCGATTCAATGGTGAAATGAATCGATTCATGCGTTCCAAATGCAATTCTGGCCTAAAAATTAACGTATGAATCGATTCAAATGGGGGAAGAATCGATTCAACCCTTTAAAACCCGAATAAATCGATTCAAAGTGCTGATGAATCGATTCAAGCTTTAAAAATTCACATCTTAAACCGTATGAATCGATTCAAGTGGGGGATGAATCGATTCATCCACCTGATTCTCCATTCTTTGTGTATTTTCCACCCTTTTTGAGATCCTTTTTGCATATTCCTTGATTCATTTGATCCTTAGGCACTTTGATCTTCATTTTGGATTGGAATTCTTGAGTTCTTGGATCCATTTTCTTTTGGCACATATTAAAAATCAAATATTACATAAAGCTCAAATGATGAAAATGTGTTAAAATGCAATTTATTACACACTAAGTGATGGCAAATTATACACATTTAAAGTGAAGAATTAAAGATAAATCATGCATCATCACCCTTAGTAATCGCTTTTGAAGTGCGAGTACTATCAGTATAACTCTAGTTCAAACAATGAAACAGTTAATAAAGTAGAATCCACAAAACTAACATAAACACAATCAAACAAACAGGGGCTTAGAGTTTCTTAATTTGGACTAATGACACATGGAGTCTGCTAAATTTTTGACAGAGTTTCCCCTGTAAATTGGACATTTCTAAATTTTTACAAGCGACCTGTTACATATAGAAGACTTTCAAGTATAATTCAATGTAAATAAATAACAACAAACATGCATAATTGAAGTATGTTATCAGCACACACACTTAGTGCGCTTTGCGCTCCACTAACAAACAATAATCAAATCAATCTCAAATTTGATAGTTATATAATCAGCATACACACTAGTACGTAGTGAGCTTTGTTCTCTACTAATAAATAACAATCAAATCAATCTCAACAATGTAGATGTATATATAGATAACTTATTAAGGTGTGCCTTAACTACCATACAACAATACAAATATGTTTAAACTTTAGGAAATATAGTAATACTTACTCGAACGTGTCTGATAGTGGGACCAGAGTCTAACAAAGCATTCTCCATAAGGCCTTGTATTACAGCCTCAAAACTAATGGCCTACAACTGTGTAATGTTTGAGCTTCTAACTAACCAAAGAATTGAACTGCTAAAGAGCCCAAGATCTTGTGAGTTAGAGGATGCAATAAGGAAGCCATACAAGTTATAGTCAAAAGAAGGTTGTCCAAAGGGAGGGGTTCTGGTAGAGATGAGGCAATGGTTTTCAAATTTAACTCATAATATTATTTTGAGAATAGTGGGAGGGAAACCATACTATGGTGCGAATGATGATAATAATGCAAAAGTTGAAGCTGCGAGGTATAGAAAAACTATAAGAGACTTTGCGAGTTTGTTTACGGTGTTTGTGTTATCTAATGCAATTCCATTTACGGGGTGGTTAGATATTAATGGATATAAAAAGGCTATGAAGAAAACAGTAAGTGAAATGGACTCTCTAGTTGCAGGGTGACTAAAGGGACACAAAAGAAAAAGAGCTTTGAACATGAATAGAAAGGAAGAACAGGATGTCATGGATGTCATGTTGAATATTCTACAGGATCTTAAGATTTCTGATTATTATTTAGATACCATTATCAAAGCTACTTGCCTAGTAAGTGTGTCCACCTTATTGTGTTACACATTCAAGAGGAACTAGTCAAACAAATATACATGACATGGAATGGCTAGAAATGACATAGGAACAAAAAGAAAACTAACAACTAATGAATTAGTAGGCGTTAAGAATCAATCAGGTATAGTTATCCTTTTACATTAGGCTGGTAAAATAAACTTATAATTTATTATGACTTTTTAAGCACTAATTTATAACTTTTAGGTAGTTTATAATTTATAATTTTAAAAATAGCTTATTGAATTGTTATTGTTGGGTAAAGCTAGCTTACAAAGTAGTTAAAATTATATAGGTGCAAATAAAAACTATAAGGGTGCAAATAAAAACAAAGATTAGGGGTTAGTCTTTAAACTTAGTCTCACATGATTAAAAAAATTTTCACCCAAAAACTTTCACAACCGGAGACAGCTTTACAATTTCAATTTGAAATTGGAATTTCAATATAATCTGTTCACCAAACCCCAACCCAAACCCTTTCTTAAATACTTAAAATAACATTCAACCAAAGATGCTCTTAATCTCACCAGCCTCTTCCAATTACTAAAGAGAACAACAATTGACATGTAAAGGGTAGGTTAGCAAAATATTCAGAACATCAATCCAATTACTCAAGGCTTATAAAGGTAAAATAATATGACATGACCAAAGGCTTAAAACTTGGTGTTTGCTAATTGTGAAGTATGTCTAATATTATATGATGTTGTTGTTGCTAGTGATGTCTAATTTATTACAAGAAAAACAATGGACAAGGTGTACATTTTGCTGATAGAAGCCAATAGCTAAAATCCAAAAATATTACATGTGACAGGAAAGTCCATTAAAATCCATTATGTTAGTATCAGCTACCAATGCATATGAAAATCTGAAACTAAAATGGCCATGACTTCGGTTCTTTATACTAACTAGTGTAGTTTATTTTAAAAAGGTTGAGAAACAGTTTAAACAAAAATAATTTAGTATCAATTTATGGCTAGCTAGTATATGTACCCAGAAGCCACCTCCTTTAAATTTCATTCATTTCCAATCCTCATGTAAATTGGCGCAAGTTGGTCATTGATGGGCTTACACAGCGTATTTAGTCTTATAATAAGCATTTCTTGATACACGTTCCTGCACCTAGAAGCATGGTATCTTCAAGGTTTTGTTCCTTTTCTCAAGTAGCTAAGAGTAGATATTTATTTCCTCTAAATTATTAACATAGAAGCAACTTTATCTTTGATCTATAATTTTATGAATGTTTGCTTTCAATTTCCTTTTCTAAGTAGTGCATATTTTGTCAATCTAGAGATAGGGATAATAACAAAGCAAACAAATGGTAAGTGATCCCTAAGAAATTCCTTAATATATTATTGACTACAGCTAAAAATTTCTTTTTTCCCTTAACAAACAAATTAGCGATAAGAAAAGGAAGTAGAAGAATGAACAAGAATGAAAATAGAAAAATAATAATTCTATAGTTATTACAAGTAAAGAATGTAACAGGAATTAACATTTGACTTCAACATGGACCAATGCTTTTAAGATAGAAGGTGGAAGAAGATGAAATCTGATACAAAAAAGAGATCAAACACAATTGTAGGAATACAACAAGAAGATGGGATAAAACCTGAAACATTGATGACCGTCACCGGAGTGGAGTGTTCGATGGTATCATCACAGAACATAGAGGAAGGATGGAGACAATACGCATTGTTAAGAAAGAGAGAAAGGGGGAGCAATTTGTCGGTCATTATCACAGGAACTTGTCATCGGGTGAGAGAAACTGGTGGAGTCAGAATAAGTGATAGAGGGAAGAGGAACTGGGGAGGGTAGGAAAAGGGTTTAGGGCTTAGCATAACTCAAAGTGATGGAGGGGAAAGGTTTTCCTTGAATAAGTTATTAGATTTAGCGACAGCAACCTTACATCACTAACCCACTAGATTTAAAAGGTTTCCACGTGTCTGAAGTAATGACGATGAATCCCCATCACTACCTTGAAAAAGCTAGCGACGCAAAAAGTCTGTTGTAACGATACTTAATTTGGCGACAACTTTAGTGACAAATATCTTTATCTAGACTTAGCAATTGCTAATCTCTGTCTCTGACGTAACCAAATTAGTGACGAAGGAAGTTGTCGCTAACTTGACTAATCTAGAGATTGAGATATCCATCACTGAAACCAACAATACTTAATTTAGCGACAATTACAATGACGTATCTTTTTATCTAGACTTAGCAATGGCACATTTCCGCCGCTAAGTTAGGTGCCAATAAAACGTTTGAAGGGAAACCAAAAAAATTAGAGGGAGGTAAAATGTAGCGATCGTTTCGGCGACAGAATATTGCAAACGTTAGTGACGAAAAATTGTTAGTCACTAACTTGGTAGCTGTCAAGGGTTTTTTAGTAGTGGCAAAAATGGGTGCCCATCGCTAGCTTTGGCACCAAAAAAATTGGAGGGAAATTAAAAAAAAAATTAGAGGAAGGTAAATGTAGCAATCGTTTTGGCAACAACGCTTATTTAGTGACAACAACGGTGACGGAATATTGTAAACTTTAGCGATGGGGTTCTTGTTGGTTGTTGATGTGGTCACTAATTTCCTTTTGAAGGTCCATTTCAACACAAAGGTTGCTAATACAGTCTCTAAATAGCGACGACCTTTGTCGGCCACTGATTTTTGGTAGCAATCAAGGTTTTTTTAGTAGTGTTAATTGTTTCATTGTATGAACTACAGTTATGTTAATAGTACGCGTATTCCAAATTAGATGGTCCTTACATCTCCTTGACAAATGCTGGTAAGATTATCCAACAGAGATGGTTTGCCACTTTTTTGGTAAGTTTAACATTCCCCGTAGTTTCATCTATCTTTTACATAATTATATACATATGTTTTTTACTTTGGAATTGTATTTTAATTTACAGCATGTCTATCAGTGGGAGGAGGGTATGACTGATGAGATTAAGAGCTCTTTGCTGATAAGATTGGGAGGATCTTTCCCATGAAGACCTCCAAAATCATCAAGAGTACCATTTAGAAGATGAGGTAAAGAACGAACGTCCCTACTGGATCCTAGAGCCCTACTACAAAGTAATGCTTTAGAGGTAGGGAGATGCCAAGTTCTAGAAGGCCAGTGCTAGGAACAAGTCAAACAGACAGGTTGATGCTAGTGCCTCTATATACACTAAGGGTTCCATTTCAGTTGTAGAGCATAAAAAAAGATTTGTAAGTACACTTTATTAAATATGTGTATTAATTTAATGACTTCAAAGCTTTTTCACTAACTATTTAGAACTTATGAATTGCAGAAGCAGAAAGAGCACTACAAGCCTTCGTTGTTTAAGGTAATGCAAATCACCAAAAAGAATAAAGCTGGTGATTTACAATTGTTTAAAGTTTCTTTAAAGATTTATGTTCGGTCCTAGAACCGGGGTCAAGAGTTGACCATCTTGACTGGTGTCCAGAGTCACCTCACTTGCTCTCAGTTTTACCCCACTCAGTGGAGTATGGTATTTTATACCTAGGTCCAGTGGGGATCCTAAGTTCTTCAAGTATAGGGTGAATTTGGTGTTCAAGTTTGCACCGTAGTCAAGGAAACACACCGGAGGTGCACCTGCAAAAGATTTTCCGATGCTTAAGTCAGTACGGGTATTACAGGAAATAAGCGTATTACGGAGGTAACTCCCAGATTAGTTTAGATCATTTCATAGTAATAAATGAGATGTATTTATAGGAAATACCTGAGTAGGAGAAGTGATTTGACCCTTCTCCTAACTTACTGTGGCAACAGTGTTTGCAAGGACATGTTGCCCATACCGATTCTGACTCATTGTCTGACTGTCAGAGTGGGACCAAAGTCTTGATCATAGGTCCGTAGTCATTCTGGTTTTTAGACTCCAGTTCTGATAGTTTAACCAAGTTACTTTTGGTAACCTTGATGATGTGGCTTCATTCAGTAGCACCCCATCTATATGTTATGGAATCCGATTATCACCCTGGATCAATTTACAAATCAAATTACTTGTTTCATTTATCTTTTACATATACAAAAGATGTATTTAGCCATGAGAGCTTAGAAAGAGACTGAGCTGATGGCCCAAACACCCAAGGGGAGTTACCTCCCACCTTTTCTTCTACCGACGATAATGCCATCTATTTAGAGGTTGTTGGCGGTGTCAACAATAAATGAAGGGTGTTTGGCCTTGGAGAGATTAGGACACAGATCGCCAAGATAGGGAAGGCCCCTGCCTCTTCCTTTGGTTTGTCAGTAGATGTTGTTCAGGTTATTCAGAACCTAAACAATAAGCTAGTAGAGGAGCGTCAGCAGAGGCAACTTTTGGAGGACCGAGTTAAGGTGGATCACCAACGTTTTATAATAATGAAGTAGCGAACTGAGGAAGACCGATGAGAGACTCGTAGGCAACTAGTGCAGTAAAAGGATATGCTCCACCAGATGATGGAGACTCTTGGGACTCGACTCACACATTTATCTGCTTCCTAGCTGCCCCCACCACCACAGGATCCCCCTAGTAGCCCCCACATTGACATGTTACATTTTTATGTTCATTTTTTTATTAACATATTTTTGTATTTATTTTTTATTGTTAGAGTTGTACATCTTTTTTGGACTAATTTTATTTCTTTTTATCTCATTCTCTTTTTTACATGCCTGTACTCAGAATTTGATAAATAATAAAAGTATTAACATAAAAAATCATATATAATTTTTTATATCTAAATATTTAATTCAACTTTATAAAACATATTCTATAGTTTTATACCAAAATATTAAATTTACATTATAAACAATAATACAATTTAAAAAAAACATTTTTTACTATTAGTGATGGAAACATACCCTTACTGAATACATCACTGTGCTAGCGACGAAATTAGGCTCCTTCGCTACTTGGTCGTAACATAACGACGACGAAAGTGACAAATTATGACCAACTACGTAGCTACAGCTTCAGTTTGTCATTGACTTGGATACCCAGTAGTGACGGTATTAGTGATGCGCTGTCGTCAACCCTATAGCTACACAGCTCTATGTGTCGCTACATACGTTGTGTGTTAGCGACGACATCAGCGAAGACAGAACTATAATTTAACAGCTACAACTGCGATTCACCGCTATTTTAGGGCTGAAATAACGACAGACGTGATGACAAAGGGGACCACCATGTTGCCACCCTTCAACGACGATTGTAGCCCAATATGTCCGTTTCAAAGGTTACGATGGCGTACTTGTACCGTCGCTGATGAGTTAGCGATGAGCCTTTCAGCGATGAAGGATTCCCATGGCTGTGTCCGTCACTGATACTAGTTAGCGATAGATTTCTCCTTGTTAACGACAGATTTGTTCCTTCGCTATATGGACTTTTTTTAGTAGTGTACTATTACTTATATTTGTTCTTTCTAATTCTCATAAAATTTTAGTAGTTTTAAAATAACAAATTATTCTTAAAAGTGATTACTTACACGAATGAAACTACGTAAGATATTTACAAAAAAAATATAAACATAATTCTATCAAACAAAATAACAATAAATAATAATATAGTTCATTGATTAATAATATGTTTTTAATTGTTGAAGTAGATAAAAAAAGATATTTTTAAATTTGACAACAAAGTAAAATAATATTACATTACTCAACTCATAATGCTATTGTTAGGGATATCTCCAAATACGAGATATTTCCTTGAAATATTGACGATCAACGATATCGAACTTGTCTATGAGACTTTTAAAGATAATTGAGAACTAGAAAAACATAATAAATTTGACATGATTATTAAAAAAAAGGACATTACAACTATAAGTCATTTGTTATGCATATGTTATGAAATAAAAAAGAATATGATTTAAATAATTGTTGGATCTTCTATTTCTTTTAAAAATATAACAACATACATTATATTTTATAATATTACTTCTATTTTTTTACTATAGCATTATTATATAATTACTATTATAATTACTTTTTATTTTATTATTTTAATTAGTTTCACCTTGTAGGTGCATCTTTTGTTCAACTTTAATTCATGTAAAATAATAAATTAATAGCTAACCGAGCATATGAATCAAATTATTGGTTAGAAATGTAAGTAATAGTACCAAGTACCTATAACTACTCTTTTAACATTTGATTTTATTCTTAAATCTACCAATTAGTAATAGATATTATTCCCCCCAGGAATTAGGAAGGGGACCCCACGATGCTCCACTAAGTCCTCTGTTGATTAAGGGAATGATCATGTGTATTTTCGTCATAGCTTAGTGGGCTTAGGCTGGTTTTCCCAGGGTCAACCCTCATATAAATAAGACTTGTGTATGTACTTGTAAGCTAATAAGCCCACTGTGGGGCCTAGTAAAACGTATCCTACACCTTAACTTTCAAACCTTAACCCTAGGAGGCAGCAATGGTGAACACACACAACACCCACAAGGAAGAAGACATTGGACGTCAACAGGAGCCCAACTAC
Organism: Clitoria ternatea; assembly: GCA_037962975.1. Lineage (NCBI taxonomy): Eukaryota > Viridiplantae > Streptophyta > Magnoliopsida > Fabales > Fabaceae > Clitoria > Clitoria ternatea. The sequence continues at coordinate 190,684,327 of CM075669.1, forward strand.
GACGATCAGATACAACAACTCAAGAACATAGTGGAAACCCTACAGCATACTGTGGCTAACTTGTAGTAGGAGAATGCGGAACTCTGGGGGCGACGAGGAGTGAAGCGTGAGGCCTCAAGCCAAAACGATACTCGATCTACCCAACACAAAACCGATGGCTACGCTTCCTATCAGACGTAGGGAACAACGAGATATGAGCCTGAACTTCCTTTTGCCACCATCTATTTGTTTAATAAATTATAGACGCTCTGACCCCTTGAATTACAAACCTTTGTCTATGGAGAAGTACGACGGCAGAGGAGACCTCAAAGAGCACCTCACCATGTTCACAACCACCATTCTAATCACCAGGGCATCAAACTCCCTCTTCTGCAGAACTTTCCCCACTACGCTGACTAAATTAGCACTCTGTTGGTTCTCTCACCTCCTCCAGAAGAGCATCATCAATTTTTCAGATCTCACCAAAAAATTCATTAGTTAGTTTGCCACCAGCTGAGTGGTACAACAAACTTCACAAAGCCTATGAACCTGCGCCAACTCCCGGGTGAGATGCTAAAGCAGTCCATGGCTCGATTTTTCAAGCAGGTCATCCAAATCCGAGACCTTAGCTCTGAGGCAGCATTGCACGCCATACAGACTAGTCTTCGCCCGAGTAAGTTTTTTGTTTCCCTGGCTAAAAATCCACCCCTGGATATGGATGACTTTCACACAAGGGCCTCTCAGTACATCAGCATGGAAGAGTAGGAAGCGGACTGAGTGGACCGAGTAGGTCTCTCTGGTCGAGTCAATCATTGATCCAATCAAAGGAAAAGAAATCCTAAATAGGGTCGAGACAAGCGTACTCACACTTACACTTCTCCCAAGTACACTAACTTCAAACCACTGAACAACCATTGCGACAGGATTATGCATGAAGTCTACAATACTGGCCTCCTTGACCTTCCTCCCCGGGAGAGGGACCCAAGGGGTTGGATAAGTCCAAGTTTATGAGATCTATCAAGCGCACATACATGGGACAGATGAGTGTCACTCTCTCTGAAACCAGATAGAGCATTTAATTTGCTAGGGGCACTTGGCCAGATTCGTCGCCTAGAGGGATGCTAGGTCAAAGGAGGAAAACCAGAAGAGAAAGCGGGAACGCCCCGATCAAGTGGAGCTTCAAACTCGGGACCGCTCACAAGTACCCTGCTCTCAGCCCCCGAGACCCGAAGACGGTAGAAAGGATAAAAGGTGAGTTATTCATACAATTTCAAGAGGATTCCCAGGTGCACGGGCACACTGACCACAACGGGCAGGGTAGATCAACTTACTATAGGAAGGCTCGAACTCAGTAGTCATAACTTTTGACAGGTCAGACTTCCCAGAAGGTGGTCCTAACAAAGACGAGCTGATGGTGGTCACTATAGGAGTTACGGACTTTGTGGTGGAGCGAGTACTTGTAGACCAAGGAAGCTCCGTGGACATTTTACACTGGAAAACATATCAGAAAATGGGTCTCCCCCTTCGCTTATTGAAAGGGTACGATGGAACTTTACTCAGTTTTTCTGGTGATTCTATGCAGGTTCTAGGGTTCATTGACTTGAGAACCACTTTCAGGATGGGAAGGGACAGTCGAGCCATTATGGTTAAGTTCTTGGTCGTCAATTTTCCCAGCTCCTACAACGCACTGCTGGGGCAACCATCTCTCAATGCCTTGGGCACAATGGTTTCCACTATGTATTTGACTATGAAGTTCCCCCTCGATGATGGAAGAATTGGAGTCATCAGAGTAGACCTGGAGATAGCACAGGAATGCTACTATGAGAGCCTCCGCCCCAAGGAGACTTTCATAATGATGAAGATATTAAGACGAGGTTTGATCCTCGTGACGACAAGCACTTTGAGAGACCCCAGCCAGTGGAATCCCTGAAGCTTGTTCAAGTCGGCCCCAACGCGAGCTAATTCACACGGATTAGTGTGATACTTCACCCGAATCTTAAGGAAGTTCTCATCAAACTATTAAGGACCAATAGAGATCTATTTTCCTAAAGTCCTACTGATATGCCCGGCATTGATCCCTCTATAATCTACCATTCACTCAACATCAAATCGGACGCTAAGCCTGTGTCCCAGAAACCTAAAAAGATAGGCCCTGAACAGAGAAGCGTAGTCAAGGAGGAAACAGACAAACTCGTGTCCATAAACTTCATTAAAGAAGTCAAGTACCTAACCTGACTATCCAATGTTGTCATGGTTAAAAAGTCAAGTGGCAAGTGACGGATGTGTGTTGACTTCACCGACCTAAATAAGGTATGCCCTAAGGATCCCTATCCTTTACCTAGTATTGATCATTTGGTAGATGATACTTTAGGTTACATAATTTTGAGCTTCATAGACAGATACTCGAGCTACAACCAAATCTGCATGGATCCTAAAGACGAGGAAAAATAGCTTTCATTATAGGCAGGGTAAATTTTTGTTACCGAGTGATGCCTCTCACTTGAAGAACGCAGGGCCCACCTATCAAAGGTTGGTCAACAAAATCTTCGCCAAACAGATTGGCAGAAACATGGAGGTATACGTGGATGACATGGTCGTCAAGACCAAGTAGGCAGAATTGTATTTCCAGGATCTGGAAGAGACATTCGTCGAGCTGTGTAAACACAATATGTGCCTACACCTTGAGAAGTATTCTTTTGGGGTCCAAGGTGGGAAGTTCATAGGGTACATGTTCACCCATTGGGGCATTGAAGCTAACCTAGATCAGTGTTGAGACATATTGGAGATGTGAAGTCCTCAAAATGTTAAGAAGGTCCAGTGCCTCACCGGCCGGATCACTACTCTATCTCGGTTTCTCTCAAAATTTGTAGAAAAATCCAAGCCTTTCTACAAAGTGTTAAAGAAAACAAACTCGTTTGAATGGAACTCAGATGCGGAAAGGCATTCTAAGATTTGAAAGTTTATCTGGCATCCCCACCGATACTGACACGACCGGACACAAGGTTGAAATTAGTCCTTTATCATTTTGTCAGGGCCGATGCAGTCAGTTCAGTCTTAGTCCAAGAAAACGGTCTGATCTAGAGGCCAGTATACTTTACCAGCAAAACATTGCAGGGGCAGTGGCACGGTACTAGAAGGTAAAAAAGTTCGCATATAGCCTCGTCGTGGCTGCGCGTCGACTCTGACCTTACTTTTATAACCACTAGGTTATGGTGAGAATCAATCAACTGCTTGGTAAGATCCTTCAAAAGCCTGAGCTCGCAGGGAGGATGGTTGCGTGGGCAATTGAATTATCCGAGTACGCATCTGATACGAGGCTAGGGGTCCTATCAAGGCCCAGGTGCTGGTAGATTTTTTGGTAGAACTCGGAGATGATAGAGATGGTTACGATGCAGCATACAGCCTATGGACCCTCTCTGTGGACGGGTCCTCCAATATGAAAGGAAGTGGATCAGGCGTCATACTTGAATCTCCCACAAGGTTAGTTGTTGAAGAGTCACTCAGGTTCATGTTCAAGACTAGCAACAACTAAGCGGAATACAAAGATCTCATCATCAGGCTTCGAATAGCTCTAGACTTGGGAACTCAGTGTGTACAAGCAAACACCGACTCACAGTTGGTAGCCAGGCAGGTAGAAGGGTTGTACCAGCCAAAGTACCTAACTTTGACAAAGTACTTGACAAGGGTAAACGAGCTAGCAGGAGAACTTAAACATTTTCGGATAGCCCATGTTCCATGGATAATGAATGAACGTGTCAACCTGCTCTCCAAATTAGCCAGCACAGTTAAAGCAGAAAATCTCAAAACAATTATCCAAGTCATTCTAGAAGAACCCATGATACAGAAGATCCAACAAAAGCTCCAAATAAATAAAGCACCGACCAGAAACACATGGATGACCCTAATCACAGATTTCCTCTGCCAGCGGATCCTTCTAAAAGACCATTAACAAGCCAAAAAGCTACAGGTACAAGCATCTAATTATACTTTACTGGACAGACAACTCTACAAGAGAGCTTTCATCATCCCACTCTTGAAATGTCTCAACAAGGACCAAGCAGACTATGTGATACAAGAGCTCTACTCAGGAATCTGCGGCCTTCATGGGGGAGTCCGCCCTCTGGCGGCTCGGGTCCTCCAGGTAGGATATTTTTGGCCAACCCTATGGGTCGACTGCTTTAAGTTTATTAAGAAGTGTGACCTGTGTTAGCAAAATGCAAATCGAATCCATAGTCATCCCGAGCCTCTGCATGGAATTCTGGCCCCGTGGCCCTTCAACACTTGGGGATGGATATCTTGGGGCTGTTCCCCCCCGGGAAAGGCCAAGTCAAGTTCCTCCTTGTGGCAATTGACTTCTTTACTAAATGGATCGAGGCAGAAACCCTTTCAACCATCACCGCAACTAAGGTCCAGACTTTCACCTGGAAGCACAGAATCTACTGACACAGACTCCCTCACACAATCATCTCAGACAATGATCGGCAATTCATAAACAAAGGCTTAGTTGAATTCTGTTGGAACATGGGCATTAAGCAAAAGTTCTCCTTTGTAGAACACCCGTAAACCAATGGCCAAGCCGAGGCAGCCAACAAAGTAATTCTCCAAGAGCTCAAAAAAAGGCTTGGACAAGCTAAAGGAAGATGGGAGGAAGAGTTGCCCAAAGCTTTATGGGCATATCACACAACTCCACACTCATTAACCCACGAGACCCCATTCCGACTCACGTACGGGGCCGACGCCATGATACTATTCGAGCTAGGGGAACCATCCCTCCGACGTCTCACCTACGATGAAGACGCGAGTAACGAAGAAAGGTGCGAAGACTTTGATAAGTCTTGAAAAGACTTATTTATTAGCATTATTTTCAATTGTATTTTAATAATTTAACTAGAAAAATAATTATTATTTTACTTATTTAGTAAATATTTAGTATTCTTAGCAATTTAGTTAAATAATAATTTAGTTTATTATTTTTAAGTAAATTATTAATTATTTATTAAATTAAGTGGTTTAATAAAAAAGGAAAAAATGCAAGTGATGTCAATAAGTCATCTAGTGTAGGCACACCTAAAACCAACGTACCCACGCCTATTGACCTTGATCCAAATAGCAACCAAGCGTGCCAACGTTCCCAGCATCAACATGCGTACACGTACCAGAAACTCAACAGCGTACCCACGCCAGTTCCAGTGCCCATACGCTCAGGGCTCACCAAGCATCAGACCAACTAACAACAACTAAACGTGCCAATGTTGGAACCCCAACGTACCTACACGCGTCAGTGTTTCACTATCAGACCTGATCCCCAGAGTACCAGCGTGACCACACTGGTACCAACATGCCTATATTGGTACCTACGCCCAAGTTTGGTGTGGTTACTCCAGCTGACTGGTTCACCTAAGTTCCATTTTTATTCCAGATTTTATAATGGTGTGTTTTACTAATTTAAGTTAGTTATTTATCTTGTACATTTTTATTAATTATTTTTTCTATAATTAGGTTTTAGTTAAGCCTAGGAAAACTATATATAGCTTGATTGTAAAGGCTTATGTAACTAACTCAGAGCTAATTTTATATCTAACACTTATTCTCAGATTTTTTCTCTTCTCTCTAGACCTTCTCTCTCTAAATTCTCTCATCCCTAACCTCATCCTCTATGTCCAATTTCATCCTCCTCCATAAGTGCTTAATTCCCAAGGATTGGGATTAATTGAAGCTGCAACCAAGATGAGATTCAAGTGGCTAAAGTTAAGGAATCACTTTAAGCAAGTTCTGAACAGAGGAAGTGTTGGATTTTACACCTCTTGGTTTGGGAAATCCAAGGCTCATTCAGAGGCAATCACTAGAGAGGAATCATGGTGAGAGCTTCAGATTGCACTTCTTAACCTAGTTGCTTCATGCCTAAGGAATTAGGTGAATAGCTAGGGTTCCTTTTAATTTCATAATTGGATTTGACATGATCTGATACCTAATGAATTAGGATTGCTTTATATTGAATTAGTAATAATTACCTAAGGAATTAAGAGTTATTCATCTATAAGATTGAACCATGCTTTAATTGAATCCAAAGCTGCTGTCATTAGAATTTAAGTGAAGTTATGTGTTGAGATCAATTCTAATCTTCATCTTTAGTTTAGATTACTTGCTGACCTAATTCTACTCATGACACTACTATATGAAAATTCACAAAAACAATACAAAATTCAAGAAACTGCAAAACTTAATTGACTTGTTGTGAGGTTCAGCTAAAAACTCTTCAAGATTATGGTACTTAACATAATCCCCATGGGAACAATCAAATATACTCAATTTTAACGATTTGTACGCTTGCCAAGATTTTCATCATCTGATGAGAATGCATCAGTCTTGGACCTCAGCTTAGAACAGTGTGATTTTGCATATGTTAAGATCCAAGCAGCCAAGCAAAAATCCACCCTGCGTTGGAACTTCTTACTTTGACCCCGACCATTTTGAATAGAAGATTTAGTCTTACGCATCACAAACAACAACCGAAGGCCGCAAGAAGAAGGAAAATTCACCGCCATCTGGGATGGCCCATACCGGGTCAAGGAAGTTATCAGGAAAGGTGCTTACCGACTAGAAGAACTATAAGGAAAAGAAATTCCAAGGACATGGAGTGCCACTCACTTGAATTTTTTTACAGTTGATCAATGTACACAAGGGAACTCTTTTTCCTACCCAGGAGGTTTTTTTCCCACGGGGTTTTTCTCTCGGAAGGTTTTAACGAGGCCCCCATTTTCCAATAAAAGTTTTGAATATTCAGCTAAGAAAGTCAGAGTTAGCTACTAGTACAAAAGTCCGAGCGAGGAACGCCCCTCGACAATATGATTTGAAACTTAAAATTATGTTTAAGTACAAAAAGTTTGAGCGAGGAACGCCCCTCAGCAATACGTTGAAACTTAAAATTATGTTTAAGTACCAAAAGTCTGAGCGAGGAACGCCCCTCGACAATACGACTTGAAACTTAAAATTACTTTTAAGTATGAAAAGTCCAAGCGAGGAACTCCCCTCGGCAATATGATTTGAAACTTAAAATTACGTTTAAGTATGAAAAGTCCGAGCGAGGAACGACCCTTCGCAATACGATTTGAAACTTAAAATTACGTTTAAGTACGAAAAGTCCAAGCGAGGAATGCCCCTCGACAGTACTATTTAAAACTTAAAATTACGAAAAGTCTAAGCGAGGAACGACCCTTGGCAATACGACTTGAAAACTTAACATTATGTTTAAGTATGAAAAGTCTGAGCGAGGAACGCTGCCTCAGTAGTCCGATTATTCGAAAAGATTAAAATTACAAAAATTTATTGTTAAGCTGAAAGAACCTGGGTGTGAACGGTCACTCTAGAACGCAACCTAGAAATTTTCGTATACGTTCAAAATATGTGAAGATAAAGGGAGGATTTCATTAAATTAAAAGACATATTCTTCTACGTTAAAGACAAGTAAAAGAAAAACAATGCATAAAAGTCACTGGGGACCAGCACCGACAAATTCCTTTTGTCCCTCAGGCTACTCGATAACTCTGGCAGAATAGGTTTTAGAAGCAAGAGGGATAACTATAGGCCCCAACTTTGGAATGGGAGGTCCTTCATCACCATCATCACCTTCATCATTGGAGGGGTTCAAAATAGCAATCTGACCATCAACTATTGTTTTAAACGGGTTAAGTCTCTCAAAGTTCAGCTCAGTGGAGAGGTTCAGAATAGCAATCTGCTTTTTGGCATAACTCAAAAGCATCATAGTACTTCACGGCCATATCCCTCTAGGCCTCTTCTAAATAGACCCTCGCCTCCTCCTTTAGGGACTTCATATCCTCTAGAGCCTTCTGAAGATCCTTCTCTAGCTCCTATTTTTTCAAAGACAATGTGTTATTGGTCCCCTCCACCTCTTCAACCCGCTTGTCCTAGAAAGCACACCTGTCCTCAGCCGCCGACAGCTTCGACTCGGCCATCACTCACCCAGACCAAGAAATCTCCAAGTTATTTTCCCACCAGGTTAGGTCTTCCTTCAGTTTCATAATTAATTTTGTCACGTCGGACAATCAGGTGTCCCCCTCACTTTTTTCATTCATAAGGCGCTCATTCTCCTTCTTCAGCACCTTATTCTCACGAGTCAAAGTGGCCAACGCCCTTCCTTGAACACCTAGTTGCTTCTCTAGGGACTGGGTCATTAACGTTACCTGGAGACCGAACATCTCAACAGCCCGATACATCATAATGAGGTGGAGGAAGCATATTTCTCCTCATCTTTCTTAAACAACACCGCGCTGTCCATAAAACGCAGTAATGGGAAACGTGCATCCCACAACGACCATGTAAAATTCCCGTCGGTGGTCATAGAGTCATTCACAAAGGCCTCCCAAAGACGGTCGACTGCCTCTATCTCGATAGGCACTAACTCTACAATTTTTTCAGCATTGATAGAGGCAAGGGAGCTGTTGGCCCCTCCAGATGATTTTTCCCGAGTCACCGAGGTCTCTTCCTCCAGCTTAGGACTCTCAAAAACTCGAATCACGTTGACTGCTCCCTCACTAAGATCCCTAGTCAGAATAAAAATTGGAGGAGGTAATGAGCTTCCTGATGCTAGCACCACTGGTTCCCCCTGACGTGACTTCTTCTACATGCGGCCCACCTCCTTTTCTAGCTATGACCAGGCAGGTACAATGGTAAAAGGTACAATAGGGGTCGAAATACCAGTCTAAGTTGACCCAAGAGGAGCAGAGGAAGATGCACCTGCTTTTTTGGCGCCACTCTTCTTCCCGACATCCTGGGAACTGGCTTCTTTGTACCGCTTCCTCAAGGCTCTCATGGAAAGTATGTGTGGTGCCATGTCATCTGCAACAAGCATAAAAAGGTCAGTAAAGACAAATGAATACCTGCACAAGTTAAATAATGATCAGAAAATTACTACTTACGAATCTAGGCGTCCATGGCTTCCGGAAAGGGAGACAAGACAATTAGCGCCTGTGAATTGGAGAAAATTCCTACAACCTTAATCAAGAACTTCACGTCTGATTGCTCGGACATGGAGAGGTCGTCCCACAACACTCATAATTGGACCGGGGTTTGGGTTCAGTACAGGGGGACTCGGGGGAGAGAGTCAGAATCGTGCAGGAAATCCTCCCCAGGCAAATCAAGGCTCGCATGGATCTTGAAAAAACTTGTCTTGAGATGTTTATATGATTGATCAAAGGCCCAGATTAAATTACGATGAACGACCCCACTCAACGAAATCCACCCCAAGGGTACCCCATCTTGGGAACTTTGGCTTGAAAAAAATAATAAAAAAAAGAGGAACGGAGAGACCCTAACCGAAATTTTCGTAGATAAGCTCGAAAGCCCTTACAAAGGCCAAATCGTTAAGGTGTAGCTGAGTCGGAGAAACGTTAAGGGCATTTAAGACGCTAATCTCAAAATCAGAAAAGGGGAATGATAAATGGAGACGAGAAAATAAAGATTTGTATACGAAAGTGAAGTCTACCTCACTCGGGTTCGTACGACGGTGACAGACCCGATTAGATGGTGAACAACCTATACATTCCGCATTGGAAACAAACTCAAAATGGTTAAAACTATCCCTCTCCCATAACTTGGCAATGGATTCCTCATTTTGGAAAGAAGATGAAATACCTAAAACCTCCTTCCTCACCCAGGAGTATGACGCCTTGACAACAGAAGTCATGGAATCTTAACTCTCAAAATAGAAGAAGATGAAGAAGACATTGACCTGGCTAGTGTGGAAACAGAGAAAAACCCTTAACAGAGAAAAAGAAAAGGAGAAAGGAGCCTCTTGGTGCAGTAGAGCAAAGGAAGACAATCGAAGTAGGAGAAAACGGAAACAGTGGAAAACCCAATTGGGATTACTAATGGAGATATTTATACTTGGTGGAAAGCAGAAGAGCTACATGAAGGGTCGAAGGGATCCAACGATTAAGAACCCACCAGACATAATCGTAGGGACACAATGAAGAACCAAATGAAGAGGCGGGAATATTCAACAGTTGAGGAGCCGTTAGGCATGAGTATAAAATAGTGATTGTGCCAGCAACTCTATTAAGACAAGGCGACGCCCCATAATATCCCAAAAATGCATTATTAATGGCATGGGAAGGCACAAAAATGTCACAAACGTCACAATCATTAATCACACGCGCATATGCATCGAAAGTGCAAATGACGGTTGGCCATCTTTGGCTAAGTGGTGTAACATCTCGGATTTTAAAGAAAATAAATTTATTGAATAATGGTATTTACTTATTTATGGTCTAATAATTATGGGAGAATTAATTTGACATTAGAGGTGAATTATCGGTAAACTAAAATTTACCAGAACAGGGTGTTTTAACCGATAATGTGGGACCCACTTAGTCAAATTAGACAATTGGTGGGTCTAGGATGTTTAGAAAAATTTTGTGGTTCGGGTGATATAGTCGAAATAATTTTTAGTGTTAAAGAACTAATCAATCGGACACGACGTATGTTATTAGACGGAGAAAATACGAGCCAAAATGGAATTAAAAGAAAATAAAAAATTTCCTTTTCTCCTCTCCTCTCAACCGTGAAGCCATTCCCCTCTCTTTTACTACTTCTTTTTTGCACAATGGGTAAAGGGATTATTGACCAATGGAAAAGGCATGATGATGCACCTTTTTGTCCAATGGTTAATGACCAATTTTGGTCATTTTTCTTTCCTTCTCTCCTCATCACCGATGGCTTTCCCTCCTTCTTTATACACTCTCATTTTTCTCTTCTTCTTCTCCCATTCTCCACTAAAATCGAACCACCTCCTTCTCCTCCCATTTTCTTGCCAAAACTAAATCTAAGCTTGGATTCATGGAGCACAAATGGGACTTTAGAGCAAAGCTTGGCTCATCTCCTCTTCTTTCCTTCTCATTTTCATTTTGGGGTTTGATCTTGGAGAAAGAGGTATAATTTTTAACACCCATGGCTTTAGTTTATGGTTTTGAGCTTATTTAAGTATTGTGATGGGAGATTGGGTGTTGTTTTGATGGAAAATGGCTTGAGGAACCAAACCCTAGCTTAGAAAACTCTTGGGGATTTAGTATTGTTATTGATGATAAATGGGATGTATTATTGTTAACCTATGAATGTATATAAATGGTTGAAATTGATGATTGTAAATTGTTGATAGGAAATTTTGGAGGAAACCCTAGGTATGATAAATTGGGGGTTTTGGCTAAATAGGTGATTTTGATGATTTTGATGTCTTAGAATGATTTTATATGAGGAGATGAATGTTTGATGCATTGGTGTTGATTATTGAGGTTTGGGAGATAAGTACATATGAGCATGTATGTGATTAGGGGAAATTGATGTTGATTGTTGATATTTATGATGATGTTAATAATGGATGCAACCCATCAATAGTGAATTAGGGAGATGAATATTTTATTTGGTGAAGTCTTAGGCCTTGATATGTGTCATTTAGAAATTGTTGATTGATGATGGCCTTGAATGGAGCCAAGAGGCTTATAATGAATTTGAATGAATTGTGATGATGGGTAGTAATCCACATGATGATTTGGAAGCCTTAAGGATAAGGGTCATAGTATTGTTGTTGTTGGATTTGTTTAGCCCTTTAAGATTTAGAGAATCTTGGTTTTAGGAAAGGAATTCCCGAAGCCTAACATAAGCGTATGGATTGGGGTTTAGACAAGTCTAGGACTTACCAATGAGTTTTAAGAGATAATGCCTTGTAATGGCTTATTAATTGCATGTGCATATATTTGCAACATGTAGATTCAAAGTCGAATGATGAAGCGGAGCATTTGAAGCATTGGAATTGTTGTTCTTCTCTCAAGGTAGGAGAGGAATTTGCATTTTAAATTTGTATGAGTGAATAATTGTTGAATTATGTATATGTATGAACTCATGCATTGCCTTGCCATAATTATATTGAATGTTGAATCGATGATGTGGTGAATGCTAGGCTTGGCAAATTATTGAATTTTGGAAATTATATATATATATATATATATGAGATGGTGATGAATGGTTAGTGGTCCCTTAATGGGAATTGATGTATTGCAATGAAAGACCCATAATGAAATGAATGATAGATGATTTGAGTCATATTGTAGTTCACAAAGTGCATTTTAATGCGTAATCATGGAAGTGAAGGGGTCAAATAGAGTTTTATGTGGTTTTGATGACATAGGGTAGTTCCAATAGCTTCCATGTATGAATTAAAACTTGTAGAAATTGGAAGGGTCAATTTAAAGGAGAAATGACCCTTGAGTTGCATTAAAATGGCTTAAAATGGGTAAAACATATTTTTATGCATAGGTCACTCATTTTAAAGAATGTTTGAGTGAGGCCAGTGGCCACGCGTCACAAATGGTATAATTTAGTTGGTGTTAAAATTTGGTAGCATTTGGAGTTGATATGAAAAAGTTAGAGGGGTTAGAAGTCCAAAATCTTGCATTTTGTAGCATAATCTCTGTATCCTGATAGGCTGTAATCAATTAGCTCCTCAGCTTAATCGATTACTAGGATTCTGTTTCGATAGTAATCGATTCCAACCCTGTACGCAACACTGTAATCGATTACGTTCAAGGTCGTAATCGATTATGTACTAAACATAACCCAGGTAATCGATTACCCTAGTATTATAATCGATTATGTAACAAACAGAGCCAAGGTAATCGATTATCCTAGCCTTGTAATCGATTAGGCTGAACACCTGATGTATTATACCACTTATAGAAGTATAGTAATCGATTACCTTATTCTCCATAATCGATTATCACTTGTTTAATTGATTAGATCAGCTTGGAAATGGAATTCTTACTACTCTTGAATACTTATCTCTTATTCCTTAGTTACTTAGGCCATTTTAACAGTTAAATAGGACATTAGTGGACCTCTTTTCGATCCCATACACCCTAGAGTGGTTATTAAACCAATGAGAGGATGATTAAATGATGAGGTGGTTGTTATAAACCGATAAATCGGTGATGATGTCGGTATCATGTTACAATAAATGATGTTGTGATCATCCCTTGAATAGATGGGTGAATGTTATTAATGATAACTGTTGAATGCCATTGAATTTATGATGCAAGCGTGATCTTGTATATATGGTCAAATTATATTTATGAATCATTGTGAATACCACACTAATATGTAAGACAATGGTGATGAATAATGGGATGAAAATCCACTAAATGAATGTGTGGTAATATTTATGAATGATATGTAATGATGTGATGCCATTGAGGTTGATTGCAAGTATTGTCTTGCATGTGTGATATGAAATATATATAGATATATATGAAAGATGTTAAATAAAATGCCACACTTAAAGCTTGAAAACAATGGCTAAAACCAACAATGACAAAATCCACTAAGGTGTGTATGGTGGTGTTGGTGATTATGATGATGATGCTTGATGAGTGGCATTTAGGATGTACAGTGTGAGAAATGCATTTGATTTGCATTGCCTTGCATCCATGGCATATTGATCGCTGTCTATGTGGAATATTAGGGGGTTCCACTAGGCGGGCCCAGTGGGAGGGCGGCTCAGTGCACGAGCATTCTTGTTAATTCCCCTGTGACTCGGTGTGTGAGTCACGAAGCTGTCCATAGTTTGGTGACGAGGCACCCTATGTGGCGGGCCCAGTGGGCGGGCGGCTCTATGGCGAGATACCTCGGTGTCCGACAGGGCACGGCTCTCTCGATGTGTGTTCGGGAGGGGCCCGTAGCACTTTTGGCAAGTGAGGCCATGTTGATCCGCAAGTCATGGGGTGACTAGTGTTACAGATGAGTGATAGCGGTTTGGTACCAGTAAAATATGATGTTAAGCATGCATGAAATAAGATATAAGTGTACATTTTTACTACTACAGTAGGGGCATAGTAGCACACCTATGCTTGACCCCTAATTTGGTGTTTATTGCCACAGTCGGATCCGCATTTGTTATTGATTATTCCATTGTGCATATGCATTAGCCTAAGAGCATTTGCATATAGCATGGAGATATGCCAGGTGGTGATGATGATTGATGATGATTGAGATTGTGGTGTGGTGTTGGTGAAATGGGTAATTAATATACCTAAAAGACCACATAAAAGTAATAAATGATATGAATATACGAAATGATATCGAATATGATAATATGTATGTTGTGGCCCAATGTAATGAAGGGCGTATTTATTTATGATTGATAATAATGATGATTAGCCCATGGCGGCTTGAGAAAAGATCGGAATAGTCAATGTTGATGATGTTGGCCCGTTGTGGCGTTGGATGTTATGTGTATATGCTTGCTTTGCTATGATTTGAATAATGAATATGAAATATACATATAGTTGACATAAGAATTTATAATGAATATTGATGTGTTTAGCAAAGCATACGTGATGTTGATATGCATATGCACATAATCTCAATTGTATTCATATCGTCATTTGAAATGTATAACTCACTCTCCCATGTGGTCTACTTTTTAGTATCGATGCAGGAAAACCATGGGATGAGAATATTTATGAAGTAAAGCTCTTGGGAAGGTAAATAGTGGTAATGGAATGCCTTGGCCGGCAGCGCTATAATTTATTATGTTGTGTATAAGGTAGATATTATGACGTTGATAATTATTGTTATTGGTGGATGTAATGTGTATAATGTATGACTTTAAGGATGAAATGAATATGGTCAATTATGGATTATGGGTATTGGAGATGTATGAGGCATGACCATATAGATATGTATAATTATATTTAAGGCATTGTATGTTTATGATTTATGTGTAATATTGGATATGGCCTAACAGGCTTGTGTTGTATGTTTACATGCTTTGCCGAGCCTTTTCTCATATCTTCATATATGGGACTAGGCGTATGCCCGGTATACACATTCTTCTTCCGCTGTAAACTCTGTTATTTTGTATACCGTTATGGGAAACTATTTAACGATCCAGTTATATTTTATTAAATCTCACTCTTCAGTTTTCTGTGATTTGGGTCTTGATGTAATCGTAGTTGTGTTTTGGAAATATTTCAAACGTGAAAAATTTACTCGCATTCTTTTATTAGTTAATTATTTTGATTACATCAGGATTCGAGTCTGGAAAATCGGGGGTGTTATAAGTGGCATAAGGGAGCTCCACGTAAGAGAACCCCCCACGTGACATGGCCATAACCTGTCTCACTCGGAACCTCTCTTACTTGAAGTCGATCGCTCGAAATCAATAATACTCCACCAAGTCAACATCAGAAAAATTCCGCTCGAAGAGGTGATTCAATGACCATGCTTAGCCTTTTTACTCAGTCTCATGACCAGATCTTGTGGCTAGGGGGCTCCTATTCCTCCCAGAAATCGGGAGAAGGGCCCTACGATGCTCCACTAAGTCCTTTATTGATTAAGGGAATGATCATGTGTATTTTAGTCATAGCTTAGTGGGCCTGGGCCGATTTTCCCAGGGTCAACCCTCATATAAATAAGACTTGTGTATGTACCTGTAAGCTAAGTGACACATTATAGAGAGATAATAAACCTAATCCCTAGGGGAATTCTCTAGAGTTTTTGTGTTTTTACGCTTTTTTATGTGAACAGATATGATCATAATAATTCTAATTTATTACATTAAATTAAGAAGTCGTCAATTTTCTAATTTAGGTAAGCTCAAAAATAAAAACACCTATTCATAACAAAGAATAACTCTATTTGAGTCCTACTTATTGACAAATTTAAAAAAATGTTCAAAAATTACACAAAGCTTCATCACAACCTCTTCAACTAAAGGAGTTCAATTGTACATGTTCATAATTAAACACATAAATTTATATTTATATATATTACATGTCACGACCAAAATTGTGACACGAGGCCGGCCAAAAAAAAGAGAATTTCTAAACTTCCTTTTGAAAATAGTTTGAAAATGATGTTGCCACCAATATTTATTTACGAAAGTACTAGGAAAACCTTTGTGAAGACACTAGTTATTAAAGTGAGATTCTTGAGTCTGTGAGTTAAATTATAGGGGGGAAGGTATTAGCACCTCATATTGTCTGTTGTTAAAGGTTACCTCAAATTAATCAAACATATTTTAAATAGTTGAAAATTAGTTTGACCTCTTAAGGAAAGAAATCATAATGGAACAAAACATAAGTGAGCACATAAAAAATAGAGGGAAATGGTGAAGTCCCCAAAGGAAGGTTGACAAGACGTCTCATCGAAATTAACCTTGTTTTTATGGAAAAAGGCTTTTCGATCATGGCATGCTTTTGAAAGGAGTGCAGGATTAACAAGACGTCTCGTCTAAATTAATCACACTTTCCATAGTAAATAAAACAAATGCATATTTTAGGAATGATATTTTTCCTTGGAAAAAGCAGAGTGAGATTAACAGAACGTCCAGTCCAATTAAATCTCATAGAAACATGGTACTTCAAATTAAATCATGCAATTTATGTGATAGTTTTGAAGTTGATAAAAAATAAATGACGATAAAAAGCGATTTATTAAAAAGGAAAATAAGCTTGAGAGGATTTGATTATGTTCTTACATATTTCTAGGTATCTCAGAAAATCAGGGTTATGTAGTTATTTGGTAGATTTGATTTGAAAATAGATATTTTAGATTTTGAAATGATTTTTATTTTTGGAAATTTTGATTTTCTTTAAAGGAAAGATATTTTTTTAAATTTTTATATGATTTTATTTGAAAAAAGATTTCATTTGGAGAGCAACAAAAATTTCTCATTTGAAGATAACTAATAAATTTTTCTTTAAAAGAACATATAACTTAGAAATAAAATTTGAACATAGAATAAAACTCAAAGAATAAAACAAGATACAATAAATAGCTAAAGAAAAATACAAAGCAAAAAAAAGAATAAAATAAAATAAATAACAATAACAATAAAAATAAGGAAAATAAAACAACATAAAAAAGCAAAATAATTAATGATTTAAAAGAGTAAAATAATATAAAAAAAAGAAAAGAGACGGGTTAGATTTGAACCCTCACCTTGTGTGTGAAAAATTGCAACAAATTGCCAGCCATAAATGCGGAAGGTGTAAATGTAAAAGGTGGGTTTTAAACCCATTCCCTTTGGACCCTATCACTTTGAGCTTTGCCATTGGGACAAATACACATTTAATAACAAAATGGTACACAAAAAGAGCATATAATATGAAGTTTAAAACATATTTTTTAGGGAAAAAAATTTGGGCCTCGACCCATAAGGGTCTCATCGGCCCAAAACAAACTCACCTAAAACTAACCTAGTTATACCAACACACAGACATAAAAGAAAAAGATAACAGAAAGAAAGGGCGGCAACATGGGAAAAAGGGAGACCTTCATGCGATGGTGGTAGATGGATGAGGGCGTAGGTGAGAGGGAAAAGAGGAATGGCATGATTGTGATATATGGCTTCAGGTTATGCATGGTGGTTGTGGTCTTGAGTGGTTTGTTGGTGGTGTGGCATTTTTTTGTGGTGGTTGATGGTTTGTGATTCGTTGTGTGGGCCTCGAGAGAGGGTAGTTAACGGTGGAAAATATGGTTGCCGCAATAGTGGTGGCTTAATGAAGAAGAGGATAGTGGCCGTGGGGGGTGACAGGGCCCGCAAGCGCACGGGTTATGTCGCGTAATATAAAAGATTATCGTTCTCCACAGGGACTGTGTTCAAAGTACCAGCATATTAAAATTTAATTATCCACACAATTGATTTTTAAGGTTTTTGTAAAATAAAACACAAAATTAAGTTGCACAGAATACAAAAATAAAATGTACTTGACACTTAAAAAAATCAGAGTTGAGAGTATCTTGGGATTTCGGGGGATTAAGACTCTATTTTATGTTAATGAATTTTAACTTTTCATAAATAAGAATCGAATTAAGTTTTCCAAGGTGAATTTTCCAAAAGCTAATTAATATGTTCCTCTCGGAATCCTATTAATGTACCTAACCTATGGAAAGCGCTGCTTAATCCTCAGAAAGGCCCATTATCGTTTTATGAAAATCCCTTTTATTTCCTCAAAAGAATTTTGATTACTTTCACGGTTTTACCGAGGTCACAAAAAGCATTTCAAAAATCTTAGGTTTAGTTCAAAGCTTTCCGGTAAAAATAAATCTCTCGATTCTATTTATTACCTAAACTTACTAATATACCCGTAAGTATACAGTTTTATCATTTAGGTTCTTGTTAGGAATTACTAAAAGCATTGAGCATAATTGAACTAAATGGAAAACAGAAATTTATTTAATTCCAAGTCAAAATAACATTAAAATAAAATATTATCATACCCCCTTTATCCCAAGATAATTAATTTAGCTACTCATGAAATAATTCAAATTCATATATATAATGGAAAAATAAAACATACAAGACATGGTAAAAATAAAGACTTACGGGTTTCTCCAAAAGCTCAGAATAATTTACCACTGTAATTCCTTGTTGTAATAATTTCTCTACCAATTACAAATTTAAATTCTCACTTTTACAGCCCTCACACTCTTACAAAATAAAAGAAAGAAAAGAAAATAAAAAGAAAGAGAAGAAAAATGAACAGAGAAAGAAAAATGGAAAAGAAGAAAACTAAAAAGAAAAAGAGAGAAAGTAACGAAGAAAAGAAAAGAAAATAGAATGAAGCTGATCATAATTGATGGGAAGAGATGATTGATTTGTTGATGGGTTGTTGCTGCTTTTATAGGCAAATGGATGGAGGATTCCAGCTATGAAAACGCGTTCAAATTGCAAGTGGAAGAAACTTTCGGTACATGTGAGTTCCAGCTGTGCCAACTTGTTTCCAATTTGCATATTTTAATATTTCCAATAATTTGGTGCTTGGATTTTAGTGATGATTGGTGCAGAATGATGAAATTCCGAGTGGAAAAATGTTATTTTCCCACAAATCTGAGTGAAAGCTTGCTGGAGGGTGGTTTGCTGAGTGTTGGACGGTGTGGGTACAAACTGGACAGCGTGGAGAGGAGTTGCTGTTGGATGGAGATGTGTACGGTGTGGAGAGGAAAATGTTGAATGGGTTGCTGGGCGGTGTGGAGAGTATTGTTGGACGGTGTTGTGGATGGAAAGGAGAGGACGGTGTGTGGTATGGATTAGAAGAAGAAAGGGACAGCGGATAGAAGAGAGGGAATGGGACGGTGTTTGGAGTTGTGGAGTGTAGGTCGGTTTTGAAAGGAGAGGGGACGGTGTTGTGGCTTGAGGGACAGTGGAGTTGCTGGACGGTGTGGAGAGGAGTGTTGTTGATTGTGGCCGGTGTTCTATTGATCCGGTGTTGGGCCTGTGAAGAGATAGAAGGAGTCGGTGTTGATGGAGGTAGTGATCCGGTGTTGCATTGTGAAGAATTGGGTCGGTTTCACCTTCTCTCTAGAATCCGAGTGGAAAAGAGGCCTTTTGTGCAAAAGAACGAGTGAAAAGATGACTTTGGACACAAATCCGAGTGAAAGCCAGTCAGTGTTGTTGGGGGGTCGGTGTTTGGAGGAGAACCGGTCGGTAATGAAGCTGGATGAAAGGACGAGTGAAGAGTGACTGAAGAACAACTTCTGATTGAGCCATTCAGTCGGAATTGACTGCAGAAGAACTCGGAACTGACTGAAACCATTCACTCGGCTCAGGTTCATGGAGTTCATTCGGAACTGATTGAAGACTCACTCAGGATCAGAATTTATTCAATCGGTTCCCAACCATTTTCACTCGGCTGTCTCTGAATTTGAACCACTCGGTTAAAACTTTGCTCGGAAATATAGCCCAACTCACTCGGAAGTCTTCCTTGGAGACATCTCACTCGGGCTTAGTATAAAACTTGAGAGTCTGCCCGAGTGTTATTCATTCCCAGTCGGATCTTTCATTGCTTGATAAGACTTCTACTCGGAAATATCTTGTGCCGCTTGAGAATGCCTTCTTCTCCGAATGAAACCACTCGGATTCCTCCTTATTCAGCACTTATTCATTCAGTGGCTTCTTCTGCTCGGAATCCATTCACTCGGAACAGCTTTTTGCTCGGATTAGTTACAAATCAGAAAGCTCCCACTCGGATTCACTTCAATTAGCAAGCCTTTCACTCGGAGAATAGCTTTGGGCAGCATCTATTCAACGTTAGTCCCCTTTTTCACTCGGAATGGACGCAGTCGGGGAAGCTTCCACTCGGAATCTCCTCCAACCGAGACTCATTCCATTTCAGCATTGAACCTTAGCCATTTATCACTCGGAATGGCTTTGACAGGGAACTTTCCACTCGGATTTGGCTCCAACAGTGAAGTATTCCACTCGGCAATGCTCTATTCTGAGTCGTTCCACTCGGAAAGGCTCCATTCTGAGTAATTCCACTCGGATTTGGTCCTTTCTGAGTCATCCCACTCGGATTTGGTCATTTTGAGTCAGAATTCAGCATTTCTGAGTCGGATTTTAACATTCTGAGTCGGATTTCAGCATTCTGAGTCGGAATTCAGCATAAAAAGAGAGTTCTTTCTACTTTGGGCTTGTTCTTCTTGTTTCTTTATCATTTTATGGTCGTTTTTCTCTTGTTTTTGACCCTTTATTACCTTAATTCCTGCAAAATAACATACCCAAGTAGAATAGAGTGGAAAGAAAGCAAAAATCTCAATAAATAAAGGAAATACAGTGCATAATGATTAAAATCCTAAGCAAACTAGATCTATTTTATTGTGTTATAAAGCACTTATCAAAATACCCCAAACCAAAGCATTGCTTATCCTCAAGTAATCACCATACTCACAAGATAAAATACAAAAAACACTAAACTTAATAAACTAAGGAATCAAAAACAGAGAAACAGATTTATTCAAATGCCAGTTTTATTTTTCTTATGTGAATCAATTTTCATTGTCAAGACTTGAGATATTCTTCTCACAATTTTCACTCAAGTGTTTCAAGGTTTGTGTATCTCTCAAATCATCATAGTCAAAAAATATTACCATAAGCTTGTTAATAAACCAGAAACTCCACAGTTTAGATAGAAAATATGTCAAAGTCTAAAAGTCTTTCAAAGGTTGTAACGTGGCCTTGGGTTGTATTGTCAAGGTAGGAATTTCAAGAAAAATGGAATACAAAAGGGCTTTAATAGTCATGAATGATTCAAATCACCATTATAAATTTAACAGAGCAAATTTTTGAACTTTTATGGACTTTTTGGAATTCATTCAATATCATCCTTTTGATTTTCTTTTTCTTTTTCTTGCTTTTCTTTGCATTTAATACCATATTTTTTTAAGTCCTTTTTTCTTTCTTTGCTCCACTAAATTTCCAACTTTTTCACCATTTAAGAGAATATCAGTCAATGAAAGGTTTCAAGGAAAAATTTTCACTTTTAGGCTCAAAAGGGGCAACTAGGGGTCAAACTATGCAAAACTTCTGAGGCTTAAGAATAAGACCTAATTATGCCTTTATCATCCTAAGACATATAATCAAAAACCATTTTGAATCGGTTGAAAAACAAGTTCTAGAATATTAATGACTATGAGATTCACTCAATCAAGAAAATATGGGTTTTGAAAATTTGTTTGATAAACAACCCATTTTGGCTCAAGTCTAACCATGGAAAGTCTTTTCAAAGAAAATTTTAATCACATAAGGTTCATTTAAGCATTTATTTGGCATTTAAACAATCAAATTTTGAAAATTTTACTCAAAATTTGGGGTCCTTAGATACTTTAGCCTTTGTGTTCAAAGTAAATTTATCATGCAATCATGGTAAATTACAAGATTACAAACAAAATAAGGAAAACACACATGCATAAAAAATATAATAATCACACAACGTAAACAAAACAGTTAAGTTTTCTTACCTACCACCCCAAACCAGAATTTGACATTGTCCTCAATGTTAAAATGGATGATAAAAGGATAAGAAAACTTACCTGGAGTAACCCCAAACCAGCAGTTGACATAGTTGGTTTTTTTTTATTATTAAAGCTTAAAAATAAAGACATGGGGTTACCTCCCCACAAGTGCTAAGTTTAACGTCTTCAGCCAGACTATATCCCTCAATCACAGTCAAGAATCGATTAGGGCTTAGAAACTCATACCTTAGTATGGAAGGTGAAGATTTAAGTTTAACATTTGGGCTCACCTTGACCTCAGTGTCATGTCTCAGTGGTATGTCACCTTCACTGCTTTTTGATGTTCCTGCAAACTTATTTAGAAAAATAGATTCAAGTGGGTCATTAAGAAGAGTTTCATCTTTCACCACTTGGTCAACAATTTCAATTCCATAGCAAACATCATTAAAAGGTTTTTCTAAAACATTTTTCAAGTTAAAATCAACCTTTTGGTCTCCAACAGTTAGAGACAACTTACCATTTTTGACATCGATCACAGTACCTACAGTTGCTAAAAATGGTCTGCCTAAAATAATAGGAATCAAAGAATCTTCGTCCATTTCAAGCACAACAAAGTCAGCAGGTATAAAAAATTTTCCTACCTTAATAGGAACATCTTCTAAAATTCCTACAGGATATTTGATAGATCTATCAGCCAACTGTAAAGATATCCTAGTAGGTTTTAGCTCTCCCAATCCTAACTTTTTAGCAACAGATAATGGCATTAAACTCACACTCGCTCCCAAATCACACAATGCTCTATCTATAGCTATGCCACCAATCATACAAGGAATAGAAAAGCTACCTGGATCATGAAGTTTTGGAGGCATTTTCTTCTGAATTAGAGCGCTGCACCCCTCAGTGAGTGCCACAGTTTCATCTTCCTCAAGCTTTCTTTTGTTGGACAAAATATCCTTCAAGAACTTCGCATAGATAGGCATTCGCTGCAAAACATCTATGAAGGGAATATTGACATACAATTTCTTTAAAACATCAAGAAACTTACCAAATTGTTTGTCCAACTTTGCTCTAGCCAGGCGCTGAGGAAATGGAATAGGAGGTTGATATGGCTTAACCTCTTCTTTCTTTTCTTGTGGTTTTTCTTCCTTATTCATCGGGTGAGATGGAGACTCATCCAATTTCTTTTTCTCTTCAGTCCTACCAACTAGACCATCATATTGAGTACCATTCCTAAGAGTGATAGCCATTGCATGGTTGGAAGGTCCAGCCTCAAGTTTCCCAGGAAATGTTCCTGGTGCTCTTTGAGAGTAGGAGGCTTGTTGGGCAATTTGAGTCTCCAATATTTTGTTATGGGTGGCAAGAGAGTCCACCTTTGAAGCTAAGTTCTTTATTGCATCAGAGAATTCATCATTCTGCTTCTGTTGAGTAGCTACAAATGTCTCTATTAAGGACTCTAGTTTTGATTTCTGTGGATTGTAGGGTCCTTGTTGAGGGTTGTAGTTATTTTGAAATTGAGGTGGCCTATTTTGGAAGCCAGGTGGACCTTGTGGGGGTCTGTAGTTACCTTGATAATTTCTACCGTAGTTTCCAATAGCATCCACCTGATGCATTTCTTGTTCTTGATTAGGGGTCATTGCTAAATGGCAGTTTGTAGCTCCATGTCCTGAAACACCACAAACTTCACAAACAATATTAGTAGCACCTGTTGACCCTATTTTATCAAGTTTTAATGTTAATGCTTCAACTTTGGCAGAAAGTAGGGAAAGAGCATCGACAGAATACTTACCTGGTGTTTTAGAAGGTAATCCTCTCTCAGAGTTCCACTGGTGAGTGTTTTGAGCTATTTCCTCAATCAGGTTCTCAACTTCATCAACATTTTTACTCATGAAGGCTCCTCCAGCTGCAGCATCTAAAGAGATCTTTTGTGTGGAAGTTAGTCCATTATAGAAAATATGGATTGTCAACCACCTTTCTATCCCATAGTGAGGACATTCTCTTAGCAACTCTCTGTATCTCTCCCAGGCTTCATATAAGGATTCATCATCTTTTTGTGAAAAATTTATGATTTGTTTTCTCAGCACATCAGTCTTGTTCCTTGGGTACCATTTATTGATAAAAGCACTGGACAATTGTTCCCAAGTCATGATGGATCCTTCAGGAAGAGAGTACAACCACGCTCTCGCTTTATCTCTTAAGGAGAAAGGGAAAAGTCTTAAGCGAATGGCGTCATTGGTAGCCCCGTTCATCTTCAGGGTGTCACAGTATTCAAGAAAGATTTGAAGGTGAAGATTTGGATCTTCGGAGGGTAATCCTCCGAATTGGTTCTGTTGAACCATTGAGAGTAGTGAAGGCTTCAATTCAAAATTGTTAGCCTCCACTGTGGGTTTGAGGATGCTAGATCCTCTTCCATTTGTACTTGGAGCGGCAAAATCTCTTAAGGGTCTATGTTGGTCTGCCATTTGTTTTTCTTTTTCTTCTTTTTGTTGTTTTTGTTGTTTTCTCAAAGTTCTAAGGGTACGTTCTATCTCAGGGTCAAATCCTAAGTTTAGATCGACACTACGGCTTCGTCGCATAAATAGAAAATAAATGACAAATAAAACAAACAATTACAAAAATAAAACAACAGATACACAGAATATAGAACAAAATACAAAATTACAAAGAAAATAAAAATAAAAATAAAAATAACAATAAAAATATTAACAAGTATGATCTAATCAAATTTCAATATTGCCGATATTTGAGGGACAACAGTCCCCGGCAACGGCGCCAAAAACGTGACAGGGCCCGCAAGCGCACGGGTTATGTCGCGTAATATAAAAGATTATCGTTCTCCACAGGGACTGTGTTCAAAGTACCAGCATATTAAAATTTAATTATCCACACAATTGATTTTTAAGGTTTTTGTAAAATAAAACACAAAATTAAGTTGCATAGAATACAAAAATAAAATTTACTTGACACTTAAAAAAATCAGAGTTGAGAGTATCTTGGGATTTTGGGGGATTAAGACTCTATTTTATGTTAATGAATTTTAACTTTTCATAAATAAGAATCGAATTAAGTTTTCCAAGGCGAATTTTCCAAAAGCTAATTAATATGTTCCTCTCGGAATCCTATTAATGTACCTAACCTATGGAAAGCGCTGCTTAATCCTCAGAAAAGCCCATTATCGTTTTATGAAAATCCCTTTTATTTCCTCAAAAGAATTTTGATTACTTTTACGGTTTTACCGAGGTCACAAAAAGCATTTCAAAAATCTTAGGTTTAGTTCAAAGCTTTTCGGTAAAAATAAATCTCTTGATTCTATTTATTACCTAAACTTACTAATATACCCGTAAGTATACAGTTTTATCATTTAGGTTCTTGTTAGGAATTACTAAAAGCATTGAGCATAATTGAACTAAATAGAAAATAGAAATTTATTTAATTCCAAGTCAAAATAACATTAAAATAAAATATTATCATACCCCTTTTATCCCAAGATAATTAATTTAGCTACTCATGAAATAATTCAAATTCATATATATAATGGAAAAATAAAACATACAAGACATGGTAAAAATAAAGACTTACGAGTTTCTCCAAAAGCTCAGAATAATTTACCTCTGTAATTCCTTGTTGCAATAATTTCTCCACCAATTACAAATTTAAATTCTCACTTTTACAGCCCTCACACTCTTACAAAATAAAAGAAAGAAAAGAAAATAAAAAGAAAGAGAAGAAAAACGAACAGAGAAAGAAAAATGGAAAAGAAGAAAACTAAAAAGAAAAAGAGAGAAAGTAACGAAGGAAAGAAAAGAAAATAGAATGAAGCTGATCGTAATTGATGGGAAGAGATGATTGATTTGCTGATGGGTTGTTGCTGCTTTTATAGGCAAATGAATGGAGGATTCCAGCTATGAAAACGCGTTCAAATTGCAAGTGGAAGAAACTTTCGGTGCATGTGAGTTCCAGCTGTGCCAACTTGTTTCCAATTTACATATTTTAATATTTCCAATAATTCGGTGCTTGGATTTTAGTGATAATTGGTGCAGAATGATGAAATTCCGAGTGGAAAAATGTTATTTTCCCACAAATCTGAGTGAAAGCTTGCTGGAGGGTGGTTTGCTGAGTGCTGGACGGTGTGGGTTCAAACTGGACAGCGTGGAGAGGAGTTGCTGTTGGATGGAGATGTGTACGGTGTGGAGAGGAAAGTGTTGAGTGGGTTGTTGGGCGGTGTGGAGAGTATTGCTGGACGGTGTTGGTTGGAGAGAAGAGTCTGGGCGGTGTTGTGTTGAGTGGGTTGCTGGGCGGTGTGGAGAGTATTGCTGGACGGTGTTGTGGATGGAAAGGAGAGGACGGTGTATGGTATGGATTAGAAGAAGAAAGGGACAGCGGATAGAAGAGAGGGAATGGGACGGTGTTTGGAGTTGTGGAGTGTAGGTCGGTTTTGAAAGGAGAGGGGACGGTGTTGTGGCTTGAGGGACAGTGGAGTTGCTGGACGGTGTGGAGAGGAGTGTTGTTGATTGTGGCCGGTGTTCTATTGATCCGGTGTTGGGCCTGTGAAGAGATAGAAGGAGTCGGTGTTGATGGAGGTAGTGATCCGGTGTTGCATTGTGAAGAATTGGGTCGGTTTCACCTTCTCTCTAGAATCCGAGTGGAAAAGAGGCCTTTTGTGCAAAAGAACGAGTGAAAAGATGACTTTGGACACAAATCCGAGTGAAAGCCAGTCAGTGTTGTTGGGGGGTCGGTGTTTGGAGGAGAACCGGTCGGTAATGAAGCTGGATGAAAGGACGAGTGAAGAGTGACTGAAGAACAACTTCTGATTGAGCCATTCAGTCGGAATTGACTGCAGAAGGACTCGGAACTGACTGAAACCATTCACTCGACTCAGGTTCATGGAGTTCATTCGGAACTGATTGAAGACTCACTCAGGATCAGAATTTATTCAATCGATTCCCAACCATTTTCACTCGGCTGTCTCTGAATTTGAACCACTCGGTTAAAACTTTGCTCGGAAATATAGCCCAACTCACTCGGAAGTCTTCCTTGGAGACATCTCACTCGGGCTTAGTGTAAAACTTGAGAGTCTGCCCGAGTGTTATTCATTCCCAGTCGGATCTTTCATTGCTTGATAAGACTTCTACTCGGAAATGTCTTGTGCCGCTTGAGAATGCCTTCTTCTCCGAATGAAACCACTCGGATTCCTCCTTATTCAGCACTTATTCATTCAGTGGCTTCTTCTGCTCGGAATCCATTCACTCGGAACAGCTTTTTGCTCGGATTAGTTGCAAATCAGAAAGCTCCCACTCGGATTCACATCAATTAGCAAGCCTTTCACTCGGAGAATAGCTTTGGACAGCATCTATTCAACGTCAGTCCCCTTTTTCACTCGGAATGGACGCAGTCAGGGAAGCTTCCACTCGGAATCTCCTTCAACCGAGACTCATTCCATTTCAGCATTGAACCTCAGCCATTTATCACTCGGAATGGCTTTGACAGGGAACTTTCCACTCGGATTTGGCTCCAACAGTGAAGTATTCCACTCGGCAATGCTCCATTCTGAGTCATTCCACTCGGAAAGGCTCCATTCTGAGCCATTCCACTCGGATTTGCTCCATTCTGAGTAATTCCACTCGGATTTGGTCCTTTCTGAGTCATCCCACTCGGATTTGGTCATTTTGAGTCAGAATTCAGCATTTCTGAGTCGGATTTTAACATTTTGAGTCGGATTTCAGCATTCTGAGTCAGAATTCAGCATAAAAAGAGAGTTCTTTCTACTTTGGGCTTGTTCTTCTTGTTTCTTTATCATTTTATGGTCGTTTTTCTCTTGTTTTTGACCCTTTATTACCTTAATTCCTGCAAAATAACATACCCAAGTAGAATAGAGTGGAAAGAAAGCAAAAATCTCAATAAATAAAGGAACTATAGTGCATAATGATTAAAATCCTAAGCAAACTAGATCTATTTTATTGTGTTATAAAGCACTTATCAGGGGGTTAGGTTTGGAAGTTGTTGAGGGGTGGTGATATGGTGGGGTTTCTTCTGTGTTCTCATTGTAATGCCCTTTTATAACAAGTTTAAGTTTTATGGGGATGTTGGAAAACCTAAGCCACATGAATTTCTTCTTCCATGTTTCATTCATTAACTTTAAACCTTACTTTCTTCAATTCAAAAATGTTTACCAATTTTATTCTTGGAGACTTAACCCAGTAAGCAATGGTTTCAGCCTTTGAGATGTCATTTTCAGGTTTCCTGTGTTGTGTTCTATAGCCTCTTCCTATTGCATTCCTTCTCCCAACCAAAGCAAAAATGTATGTGCTCTTGTCTAGTGTAAAAAGGGTAGTTAGGGTTTCACTTACTCTCTTGGTGTGTAGATGGGTAATGGGTGATGGGCCTAAAATGTATTAATGGACTCAAGAACTAAAAAAGAAAAAAAGAATACTTCCGCTTCTATTTTTTGATTTTTGATTTTCTTTCTATTATGACTTTTGAGACATTCTTTTTTATTATCATTGTTTTACATATTTTTTAAAAAAACATAAAACACCGTTTATGAAAGGGTAGGACGAAAACAAGTGTTCACATTACATTTCACATATATTTTAATTATATATATATTATTTAAAATGAAATATATGAATTTTTAAAAAAAATCTAAAGCGTCAACATATGATGTAGGAATTGTGTAGGATGGATCAAAATCTTACTCCTCCTTATATCTTTAAAAAATTTCAAGCTTATTTACAATTACAAAAACGATTCTTCTTCACTTTAAATGTTAGTCGAGTGCACATATGGTCTAGGTTAAGGTTCCTAAATTCTAAAATTGGAAAGTAATTGGTAAGAATATGGAAGAGATGGAGAGACAAAAGAGGGAGAAGAGGGAAAACACCACTCTCTAAGGTTTAGAGAGATAAGTTTCAAAGGATGTTCACCATCATTGGAGACGTTCTAAATGGATAAGAACCAGAGAGAGGTGCTAAGCACTCTTAGTTTTTAGAGAAAGGAAATTTACTCTATCTCACTAAAAACTCCACAAATGAATTCTTGGATGCAATTTACAAAGGAGAGAAGTTATATATACTTTATCTAAGTGTAATTTTCAAACTTAACTTGGGTGAACTTATTAAACCTTTACTCGATGATCAAAATCTAAAGATACATGATCCCAAAAATGGTCCAAAGTATGTGATCATACCCAAATTTATATCTAAGACTACTAATGGACTTTTAAAAATAAAAAATAATCCAAAACTTAAGCCTAATACTTAAATGAAATTCAAATAGTCTACACTTTATGAATCCTCATCAATATATATATAGAGAGAAAGGATGTATAATATGAGAAAAGGCTCTCTTGTGTAAAACTGAGAGGAGAATTTGGGTCGTACAACCATACAATAGATGGTTAAGATTTATCAACTAATCTTTTAAGTGATAATAATCATTCATTGTATGATTATACGACCCAAATTTACTTCTCTCATTCTCACATAAGAAAGTTTTTCTCATAAGATACATCTCATATATATAAATTATAATGTATAGTTTATTGGTTGAAGTGTTTCTTCCTATCTTATAAATCTGAGTTAAATTATCATGTCCTAACTATTTAAACAATTACCTTACCTCTACGGAAAAAAACCAAAAGTTAATTATTTAAAGAATAATTTGTTTGACCCGCTAACTGATTTGATTCTTGAAGCAAAGAATGTGTTGAGAAGGGAAATGGCAACCACATGATGAAGTATGAGTTTTGTTGACCCAAAAACAAAGTAGTGTCCACGTGTCTTATATTAAGATCATCCAGTTGTTGAGAATATGGACTAAGAGTCGTATTTTTGCCTGGCTTAAAGGAGAATAAAAAAGAACGTAGCTTGTTGTTGGCCGCATTAACAAAAAAAAAAATGCTATGAGAACATATGCAACCACCACCCAGCCGGTCTCCCCATAGCAGAACAATAAATGAGCAATAAAAAACCAACAGTCAACACTGAAACGGGTACCACCCCGCCAACTCCTACTTATATCTTTATATCTCCATCCTTCGCTCCTTTAACCTCTTTTTTAAAATACTTTTATTTTCACATCATTCTAAAAGTTTAATTTAAATATATAGTGCAAACTTTCATTTTTACATAGACACTTAATCATAGACGGCTATGTAAGTAATTACTTTTAATTTATACATTAATTACTTAAAAAATTATATTCAAGATCTAATTCCACATTACCTATGTATATAAATTAAAATTTAGTTTTAATCACACTCTTCTATATTTTTAATTAAAATAATCAAATCACAAAACACCTTTGTTCCATTTTTATACTGAAAATATATGAAAAATAGTCAAAGGTTTATTACTAGTCATGAGTGAGTTAGTTGGTAACATTTTTTAAAATGTAATTTTAAATAGTACTTCAAGATTTTAGTTAAAATTCATTATTACTTTATAATCCTTTAATAATTGTAACAGTTTACCCTTTATTTTATTTTCAAAACTAAAATATTTCTACTTATTAATGCATGCCCTTAATAATTTTAATAACTGAACATGAAAAGAAGACAAGAAAGCACATGCATTTCTACATTTTACTTAATGTTATATTTTAATAAAATATATTTATTATGGACAAAATTTTAAATTATAAAGAACAAAGAACAAAATTTATTAAACATTTTATAACATAAATTATTTATTATAATATCAAAAATTATTAGTGATGCTTAAATAATTGAACATATTTATATTATTTTACATTAATATATTGCAACAATTAATTTAAGTTTGTCAAAAAAACTCGTGCTCGTAGATATCCATAGGTATACATATCTACGTATCTATTAAATGGGTGGGTACGAGTATTAAATCACTACCCTAAATGTAATTCCATACTTAAAAATATTTGTTTTTTATTAAATATATTTAAATATTAATTTTTATTTTATAATGAAATAAAATTTATTTATTATTAATTCATAATAATATTTTTAATATATTAAGTTATATTTGTATTATATTATTTCACATAGAATATTATAATATTTAATATATTATGGATTATTTTTATCTTTATTATAATTTTTTAAAATATTAATAAGGTGTTGGTTATATTTATCGGTGTCCTAAATTTTTTATTATCTAGAAATGTCTTTACCTACAGTCACCCATGCATTAAAATTAAAACATAAAGTTAATAATTATTCTTTTTCTATCCCCGAATTCCGACACATGTAGCATATAAATAAGCAACAATTTTTGGCACCATCTGTTATTCGTGATTAAAATCAAAACTAATCTAACCTGAATTTGACAAGAATGGAGAATCAAACAAAAGAAAACAGAGACTAAAAAATTTCCTATCTGGTGTAATTTGGCATCGTTCTCTGGCCTGGAAGGTGTGTTGTGAATCACGCAGTCAGGTATGCCCAAAACCACCGGTCCAAGTCAACACTCAACAGTAACACTACTCATATCCAAATTAACAACCAACCTAGTACTCGTATATGTTGCCTCCTTTTCTACCTTATCATCATCCCTCCCATTCTTCTTTGCCACTTCCCTCCTCGACTCTTCCATTTCTAGCTGGGGATCTACCCACACCTACGCAAAAATGAGAAAGCCTAGCTGTGATATCAAACACTTGAACAAAGGAGCTTGGTCCAAACAAGAAGATCACAAACTCATACATTACATCAACACACATGGTGCTGCTGACGTTTGTTGGCGTACACTCCCTCAGGCTGCAGGTATTCACTTCATCATCTCGAATAGAATGTGCGATGATTTGTTTGATTTCAAGTTCGTACTTGTAAATAACATAGATTTGGTTTGATGAAATAGGTTTGCTTCGGTGTGGTAAAAGCTGTAGACTGAGATGGATTAATTATCTACGGCCAGACCTTAAAAGAGGAAACTTCGCTGAAGATGAAGAAGATCTCATCATCAAGCTTCATGCACTCCTAGGCAACCGGTGCGAGTTTTAATTATATGACATCATGAAACCACTTCTTCTGGTCTCTTCTTTTGTTTTGTTTTTTCCGTGTTTTTCACGTATGGAACCATTTTTTGTTCCAAAAAATAACATGGGAGTAAACTAAAACACGAGTTATATCTTAATTATTTGTACGTAACTTTTTATTTAATATTTCATCTTTATTATATCTATTGTAAATTTCTCCTTTTTCATTTTTACCATTTCTAAAATGAAACCAACATTTAAAAAAGGGTTACTTTTTAACCATGTGAAAAAAGAGCTTTTAGCTTTCTCTATATTGGGCTATTTTTCTGCTAGACTTTTAATATTTTCCATTGATTTGCAATTTAGTGAAATAAATAGACAACATTGGAAGAAGAAAGCTTCCTCACGTAATTATATTTTTGGTGGCATAATAAAGAAAATAATGTAATTAATGGTTGAATATTGAAATGTACAGGTGGTCACTAATAGCAGGGAGATTGCCTGGACGTACTGACAATGAAGTGAAGAACTATTGGAACTCTCATATAAAAAGAAAGCTTATTAGTCAGGGAATTGACCCAAATAATCATAAACTAAACCATAAAATCTGCTCCCTTCCACTTCAAAGTCCACTACCCTTACCTGATACTTCAAAATCTTTTATTTGCAAGAATAATGAGGAAAGTAAATTAATGGCTAATGTTCACAATTGTGGTGAAGTGGTATCAGATGCTGGCGAGGCAGAGTCATCACGTGGTGCCCTTCCAGATTTAAACCTTGATCTCTCTATAGCCACGTCACCCAATGTTAACGTTTCTGAAAATAATATAAAACCATTATCTCACCAATCAACATCATCAAGGACACTGCATTTCTCTTCCCCTTCAACACTTCCCCTGTTTCAGTAATCAATATCTTGGCCGAAACGCGGAAATTCAGCAAGTGTTGTGATAATTCACATCCCACGGATAAGAAAAGGACAGAGCTTGTGTTTCATTGTGAAAGAAAAGACAACCCTGAACTCAAACGTACTTGTACTAATCATTTGGAGAAGTGATGATCATATTAATGAATAATTCATCTTTCAAACTATAACTAAACTCTTACTGCTGGACCCAACTCCCACTATGACTTGTCTTAATTTTACAGCAATTCAACCTTTTAATATAATAGTTTTTTGAGAATAATACAGAAGTATACTATCTTTGTTTTATATAAATTGGGGTATTGTGAATGCAACACGTTGTGTTATGAGTTCGACTT
Organism: Clitoria ternatea; assembly: GCA_037962975.1. Taxonomy (NCBI): domain Eukaryota; kingdom Viridiplantae; phylum Streptophyta; class Magnoliopsida; order Fabales; family Fabaceae; genus Clitoria; species Clitoria ternatea. The sequence continues at coordinate 190,717,321 of CM075669.1, forward strand.
CTACTAAAAAATTTAATAATTAATTTAGCTTATTAAAAATATTACATAAATTATCATGTAAAAAATAATTTATTTATGTAATAATTATTTCAAAAATTATTTTTGGAGAAATTATTTCAAATTAGTTAATGACATAAACTAAGAATATATATCAAATAATTATTTATTTATTTATTATATATATATATATATAACTTTTTTGAAGGTAAGGCAAACTAGTCAGTTGGTTGACCATGATATATGAGTTGTTGTGAACCACTAACACATATTCAATTTCACATCAAACTAAAAAAGTAATATATACCTTTTGAAGGGAACGAAAGGGTAATGCATTGGAAGTAGTTTATTTGATAAATCTAATTCTCCCTCATAGAAAAATTAGTCCTTTGAAATGTAAGGTCAGATCTATAGTTTATTTGTTTGCCTAGTTATTGTGTCACCCACTTGCTCTTCATGTGCATGCTCCATTACATGTGGGTCTCTTTCATTCTATATGATTTGACTTCTCCTTACAACGGGTTGGTAGTTATGTGCTGATTAATAAGGATCAGAGAACGTGCCTCATTGGCACCCTAGGTAAGTGAGCGGTTATGGGGGAAGAAGGAGCATAAGAGGAGTCAAGAAAAGTGAGAAATCTCAAGTGCTACACATGAGGCTTTAACCAAGTTAGAAAATCCTCTCACTACTGAGGACTTTTTTTGAGTCGGTATCATCTCAATAAAACATAGCCCCACGACAAAAATCTAGGTCATTCTTTCTTCATGGCGACCACCTAGAACGGGGCTAACAATGATCTTCATGGTGACAAAACTCTACAACACAAAGTTGGTTCAATTACTGCCTCATTAGAACTGGTCAAAGATGCGAACACCCGAGTATAATGTGAGTATCATTGATCTTATGGACATATGCCATCGAGCACTATTGGTCCCTTAAGAACTAGATCGAAGACTTTATCCAAGGTGGACACTATGGTTAGTATGTCTATAAGGAACCAGTTCAAACCCAACCTTTCAGTCGGGACCCAATAACGTCAGGCATGAAGGAGATAAAGGGGTGGAGGCACTTTCAATAATTAAATCCCCATGAAATAGAGACGGGAATCCTGATTAAGGTAAGACAATCATCGCCACCATTTTAGGTGGCTTTAATAACCGTCCAATTTGTAGGCAGGACGCCTCATAAGTTTGTCTACACAGTTAGATAGAAAGAAGAACTTCTAATACGGGTCCATCCTTATTGATGGTTTGGAGAATAGACTTAGAAAGGGAGGTTAAATAAGTCTGTTCATTTTTCAGACTAAAAGTAACTTTTACTTTTGCATAGCGGAATATGCAACAGACTTTTGTAATCGAGAGAATATTAGCAAGACTACATCAGACTCTTGTAAAGAAAGGGATAGAGAGACCACACAAGAGATTTATATTGGTTCACTTCTAACATAGAAGCTACATCCAATACCTTCAGACTTGAAAGGTTTTACACTATGTAAAATTGATCTTTTTACATGAGTTGCACAGACCGTGCCTTTGAATATTATTGAATCCAGTCACTCCTTACTTAAGCACATCACATGACCTTGAGTATTTTTGACACCAGCCACTCGACTCAAACAGAGTATTCTTTTGTAGCACCCACTCCTGGGGCAGACCCAAGTATTCTTTCACAAGCCACTCCTAGCTCAAACCCAAGTATTTTTTCAAATGCCTCTTCAGGCCAACATAGTTTCCCAACAAATCTACCAGACCTGTACTTACAAAGATTTGAAAGAATTAACACAATAAGATCAATAAGCCTTTTGACTTAGCTGTGCTAAGTGAAAAGTTTGATAAACAAACTTCGTACAAATAATGGAAGGCTTATTTTTCATATTACTTAGTACAGATGAAATAATGGAGAGATGTGATGCATACTAAGTCTGAAAGCTTAGTCAAAAGACAATGTGCTCATAGAGGAGATGAATTGATGTGTTCTTTGTCTTTGACTTTGGATACTATGGCATTTGAAGATAGGAATGAGATGCACATAGTGAGCTTTCTTTTTCTTCAATGAGATTTTTCTGATTACTTTTTCTTATCTAAGAGCTTTTGCCATTTATGATTTTTCATGGGTTGAATATATTTTTCTTTCCATTTTCACTAAGCCCCCAATTTCATTCTTTTTCTCTTTTCTCTCTTTCTTTTGCTCACATGTTCTCTCTTTTTACTACTCGACTCTCTTCACTCATCTTTCTCTCCATTTTTTATCACATGTTGCATCGACGCACTTGAAGAAGGAAAGAGTTACAATTTATATGTTTTTCTTTTAGATATGCAACTAAAGCATGAGAGATCCATTGGATGACCGTTGAGAGATGATACAACTATCGAAGGATGTTTTACTTAACGAAAAATTACTTTTGGTTAGAGAGAGTTGTTTTGCATACTGAGTATAGGGCAAAGAGCTTTCAAGACTTATGCATATATAGATAGAGTGATATAAGTTTTCACCAAGATGGAAAGTTTTCATTTGGATGATGATTCTTGATCTCCCTTGCTTTAATACTTTCTTTGTCATAAATAACATCTTCATGCTTTAATGAAGACTTCTTTTGGAGAGTCATCATACTAAGGACCAGACTTGTTCAGGGAAGACTTCTGAAGTGATTCTGGGTCGAGTAATCCATAAGGTGTTGATGATGAGACTCATAAATTGAGAGCAAACCTGATCAGACTCTTTCTTGAGAAAGTTCATGAGGTCTGGAGTATCTTCCAGCTTGTTGAAGTATGAAGGTAGAGTCTGGTTGTTGAAGAGCTTTGCTTTGAGGATGTACTTGATGCGTGCAGTATAACCTAATAGGTCTGGGTCTGATACGTACCCTGATAAACTTTTGCTTTGAAGAGCATTCCCAGTTCTTATCTCTTTCTTTGAAAAGTCTTGTCGTGGAGTAGCCTTTAATCAACCTTTAGTTTGTCCTACCAAAATTTTATTGTGCAGGGACTCCCCCTTTGTTTTATAGCACAGACTTTGTATCCTGAAATACTTAAATAGACTTTCAGATGTTAGCATAATATAACTTTACTTAAATTAGAATACTGAATATTAGTTATCAACAAATCTAAGATTTCTTTCAAAGTCTTCTTGACTCTAACACTTATGTTTGAAGATTGTGACTACCCAGAGACCAGGCCCAAAAAACACGACTCTATGGTGATGGCAGTGAAAATAAAAGACTATTTGGTCAAGAGAGTATTAGTAGATTTGGGGAGCTCAAGAGATATCATGTATGGTTGAGTTTTTGACCAATTGAATTTGGGAAACCTTCATCTGGAGAGACATGACAAATGTATAACTTCTTATGAGATGTAGTGAAAGTCAAAGGTCACTTTTGGATAACTATCTGTAGAGGGAATGAACGAAAAGCCATTTTTATCAAGTTCTTAGTTATGGATCTTCACCAAGATTACTACAACCTAATATTAAGGACACCAAGTTTGAATTTCCTCTGAGCAATAGTTTCCACCATGCTCTTGATGATGAAATATCCACTAGTAGATGGTGAGGTGGGAACCATCACGGGCAAGTCTCGCCCACCTATCCTTACCCTCACACTCAAGAAGCATATGTCCTATAAGAGGATCTAAATGAAAATGTAGACCTTATAGATCGGTGACCCCAGTTGGTCGTGTCATTGAAGATGGTGTAGATTGGTAAATAGCCTAACCAATGCACTAAAATAAGTACCATACTCCGCAGCAACCTAGAGCAAGAATTGGTAAATTCCCTTCTTGATCATTCTAATTTATTTGGATAGGCTCCCATTGGCATGCCTGGTAAGGCAAGTGATCGGTTAGACAACCATTAAAGAAGAAATAGAAAAATTACATGTTGCATAATTCATAAGGGACATCAAGTAACAAACATGGTTATGGTGAAAAAAGTGAACAACAAGTGGAGAATGTGTGTAGGCTTCACTAACCTCAATAAAGTATGCCTAGATGACTGGTACCCCCTCCTCAAGATCGACAAATTGGTCAACAACATAGTAGGTTATGAGTTACTAAATTTCATGGAAGGGTACTCTGGTTACAACTAGATCGAGATGAATTCAACCGATGAGGAGAAGACTTTCTTTATGAACAATAACACCAATTATTACTACAATCTCATGTTGTTTGGTTTAAGAAAATGTTGGAGCAACTTACCAAAAGCTAGTGCATAAGATTTTCATAGAAAAAATAGGCCAAATGTTAAGGTCTACGTGGATGACATAGTTGTGAAATCTAGGTCAAAAATAACCCATAGAGACTATTTGGCATAAATTTTCCAAACACTAAGAAGTATAATATGTACATAAAACCTAAAAAATTCTCTTATAGAGTTCAATGGGTAAGTTTCTAAGGTATATGCTTATACATAAGGGGATAAAAGCCAATTTTGATAAGTGTCGAGTAGTGATTAAGATAAAGAGCTGAACAACCCAAAAGAGGTCTAAAGTTTGACATGAAGAATTACAGCTTCATCATGGATTCTTTCTAAATCGGTGAATCAATCTTAGCCTTTCTTTAATGCATTGAAGAAGCTCGAGTAGTTTAAATGGACCACAAAGTGCAACATAGTGTTTTTCCCCTTAAAGAGTATATGTCCAGCCCTCTTACCCTACATCAACCAAACACCGAATGGGATTTACTCCTATATCTTTCTATGTGGGACTTCTTAGTAAGTGGGGTGCTACAACAAAAAGTTGATTCCATTTAGAGGCCTATCTATTTCATCATTAAAACTCTATAAGAGGTCGAATGATGTTATCAGACGGGGGAGAAATTTTCCATGGCTCTAGTCATAGCAGCTCGAAAGCTCAACCCCTATTTCCATAACCATCAAATCCTCGTAAAGACAAATTAGCCGATAAGTAAGCTCATCCAGAAACCAAAGTTGGTCTGGTGAATAATGTCATGGGATATTAAGCTCTTGGAATACGAAGTCAAGTATGAGTAGTAAGTCCTGATTAAAGCCTAGTTCCTGAAAAACTTTATGTTGAAGCTTGCAGAGTTTAACCGTATATGTGAAGCAGACCAGGGAGTGTTGATACTATTAGTTGATAGGGCATTTAATGTTAGGGGAAATAGAGTGGGGATAGTCCTTAAGTGTCTTGGGGTCTTTGTAGTGGAGGAGCATCTGAATTTCTCATCCAAAACCAACAACAACCAATGTGAGTATAAAAATGTTATTGACGGTTTGAAAATCATCCCTAGATCTCAAAGCTTACAGGTTGCAAGTTAAAAAACTGCCTTTAAACTATGCCTTTAAACTATGGCTTGACAAATCAAGGTCTTATCAAACCAAAGATCTAGTCCTAAAGTGACATCTTAAGAAGGTGAAATTATTATCCTAGTCACATAAAATTTAATAAGTTGTTCATGTTCTTAACATATCCAACAATTCGACAAATCTTTTGTCAAGTAGCTAGCCCTAAGGGGCCAAGTCACTTATAATCTTTGATTCAACATACCTTAAGAGCCTACACTCTAATGGAAACTGATGATGAGATGTTCATAATCAAAACTATGTAAAGAAAGTACACATAGATGGATGACATCTAATCATACTTACAAGAGGGCACTCTGCGTAGAGACAAAAAAACCACTAGGAAGTTATAGTCACGGTTTGATAACTATACATTAGTTGATGGGAGCTTGTTGATACAGTCCAGTGCATGGGTCTATCGCGTGATACAAAAGATTATTAATCCCATAGGAACGATATCATTAAGCACTAGTTGGGTTATCAGACCTTAGTTTGAGTAAATAGTGATTAAAGGTTTCAAAGTTCAAATGCATGAAAGAGAAAAAGAAATGGTATAATTAAATGGTGTGAAAATTAATTAATTAAATAATGAAACTTACTCAATAAGCATATTATAACTTTTTTAACAATCAAGACTACTCTTAAACCCCAAGAGTATGAACGACTGCTTAATTATGGTTATGTAGGCAAAAAATATTCCTAAACACTCACCATCACAAAATGAGTACTAAAACCAAAAAGGAAAATAATACTTGGATGAAAAAATGAGGACCCACATTGGCCTCTTCGTGATTCTCTAGAGTATTCTACGACGACTCAAAACTAGGATTCCTAAGACTAAAACTAAAATTATATAAGCCTCTTTAATTAGGTTTGAAAACCTAACTTAAACAACTTAAAAAGGTATTACAATTTAGGCTTGGTCCAATTAGAATTAAAAAGGGATAAAAAGCTGTCAGGTCCAACTCCACGACTAAGGCATACACCCATGACCTTATTGTAGAGTGCTCTCCAAATTATGGACTCTTCCTGGAACTCCGTTGAGCTTAAGTTGGTATACTTTGACTCCTCTTAGACTCTCTTTTGACTTTGTCTTGTGCTTTCCTTGCTATTTCGGCCCAAAAAGAGGTCATTTCACCTAAAAACCTGTAAAACATAAAAACAACACGTAGATGGACCAAACTTTTGCTTGTCCTCAAGCAAAAACACCTAAGAAAAAGAAAAATACACGGACTTGCAAAAGATCCTGAAAATTAAATGAAACTATGAAAGAAACTAACAAAAATTGGACTTGATTTGATTATACCCAATAGGAAAACATCAAAGGATGTGATTGATAGACACCATGAAAAGAACATTAAACCATCATATTTTTCAAGAAAACATGGCCACAAAAGTATTCCTTAAGGCACTAAGGATGTTGGGATTAGACTTTACATCATAGCTAAGTAGGGGACTTAATCTTCTATCTCAAGGTGACTACTCTTAGGTTCCTATCAGAAGGCACATACCAACCAACATAGCTCTTCCACTCAAGCGCTTTCCACATTGCCACCCTAGGTCCCAAAGGAGCACCTTTTGACCTAATAACCTATTAGTCTCAAAAGGTATACTTTTTGTGCTAAATAACCCAATAATTGAGGTCTTAAAGGGGTATAAGTGATCTTAGAAGAAAGAAAAAGATAAAGCTAAGAGGGTTTTTTCTAGTCATATTTTTCTCTTTTCTGTTTATTTTATGCCCCATGTTTATTTATTATTTATATTTTTATATGCTAAGAAGGTTTTTATGCTAAATAACTTAGTAATTAGGATCTTAAAGGGGTGTCAATGATTTTAGAAGGGAGAAAAGAATAAAGCTTGGGTTTTCTCTAGTCATATTTTTCTCTCTTTTTTCTTTATTTTTCTATCCTATTTTTATTTATTATTTTTATTTTTTATATGCTAAGGAAAGAACCTGACAAGTTTTCTAGTAACCTAAAAGCATCGAGTGTCCCTCGATGGACCTTAAATTTAGAGGCAATAGGACTTTGTTTCTTACCCCCTACTTAGACTAAAACAAAAAGCCTAACCAAGTTGTGTATGTATGTAAAACAGAATAATATTTAGATAGCCATAATTTAATGAAATTTTAAACATCAAGCACAAGTAATCATCAATGCCTATCACAAAATATCATTATGCAAAAGGGTTTTAAATCACAAAAGCCCTAAAGATCTTTTTGCTATATATATATATTCAAAAGGGGAAAATAAAAAACTAAATGCTATGAAGTTCCATGTAAAGATAAAAATAAATGAAATAATAAAACAAAAAGAAATAAAAATATGCATGCAAAGGACATGTATGATATGCAACATAAAAGACAAAAGGAGAAAGAAAAAAATTGTCCTAAACATGCAATTTTATATGAAATCCTAAACTATATACAACCTAGTGTATAGAAAAACATAGAATCATACGGGTAGGGTCGTTCCATAAAAAACCTCAAGCTAAAAGTTTACATTGTCCCTGGTGTAAAAAATAAAAAGAAATTAAGATAAGAAAGGGAAGGGACTCACCTAGCCATCTCAAGCTAAAGCTTTTGTCAATGTTTACTCCTAAAGACATAAAGAATAGAATAGGGGATTGGAATTAGGAAGTGGGAGTTTTGGTGAATGTAAGGGTAATATAGAGGTCTAGGGTTTTGGTTATGAATGATTTGGTTAGGGAAGAAGAAAGTGTTTTGTATTTGAGTGATGAGGAATAGTAGATTAAAGGTTTGGGTTTGGAAGTGAGGGTTTTAGAAAGGGAAATGTGAAGACAGAAGAGGATAAATTAAAAGTGAAAGTGAATGGCAGAAGAAAGGTTTAATGGTGATGGCTGTATGAAAGGTTTTCAAGGAGAAAAAGAGATTGAATGTGGAAGAAGGTTGGGGAATAGAGGTTTAGATAGAAAGGATGAAGGTTTTTAAAGTGTGGAGAAAGAAAAATGATGAAGAAAAGTGAATAAGAGAGAGGGGAGAGAATACTTCAAGATGCTCCCTACTACGAAGCTACGTGCACACAGATGTGGAGTTTGGTCGTGGACCCCTCTTTCAAGACTCCACAGTTATGCAGTTTGGCCGTGGAAATTGGGTTAGTTGTGGAGTTCCTCATTGTGCATGTTACAATCCCATGGTTGTGGGGAATCCTACACCTTGGTCATGGACAACATTTTATTGCCTTTTCACTCAATTTGGCTAAGTTCTTTTCTTCTGGTAGCATTGTTCTCCATCCAAACTTAATTTTAGCATTCATTGCCTCAATTTTTATGCTTTCTACACACTAAAACATAAATCAAAATATCCCAAAATGCAAAACTTGACTCAAAATATAATCAAAAGATTATATTCTAAGACTTAACTAAAACAAAAATCAAAGTAAAATCACTCAAACATTAGGTTACCTCCCAACAAGTGCTATTTTAAGGCTTGAGCCAAACCAAACCCCAATCAATGCCAAAGGCACCCTCAATGTGGACCATAGAGGTCTTAGTGCTTCTACTCCAAGACTTTAAACCTCCATGAGGGAAGGCTCTATTATGGAATCCCATAGGGTCAGGCTGGGGAAACACGAATGATTCCCATTAAAAGGAAAAACTGAGTGCTTTGAAGCATTACACACCAAAATTTAAAAAACCCGCATTTAAAGTTACCTCTTGTAGATGTGAGAACTCCTTTATCAAAGTAATTTTAGCTTCGTCCTTTAGGAGTCTTCACGAGCACTCCTACCAGATACTGAAACTCCGAATTCTAGTGCAAAATCTTTAACCCTCACCACAAAAACGAGAATGTGAGTGATCCTTTTGTTTGAGCAGCTGCCTATGAACATCTCATACTCTATATATAGGCTCACATTTTAACCTGATGAGCTCTCCACAAAGATTGGGCTCCTGACTCATTCCGAATGAGTTAGGCCTAATAGTTTTATTTTAATTCAACTAAAATAAAAACTATCCTCCGATGGGCTTACTTTATGTGTGTGACCCTATAGGTATAATATTTGGTCATATTAATAATAAACTATTTTATTATTAATATAAAAGAAGAGCAACATCTAACAATGCATCATTATATCTGAATGTTATATATCATCGGCATAACCTATAAGTGATAATTATTTTATATATTCATTCCTTTTGGCACGATATTTAATTGGGCCCAAGGCATGGTCATCGTCATCCTTATATGGCCCAATTCATTTTACTTGATACCTGAGTAGACTTTACTGAATATATATCCAATATTTATTCTTCATAGCATGACCATGCATTTCTTTAGTCTCATATGACCTATTATTCCAAGGATAAATAGATTTAAAACAATTTTGAAACTAAAAAAAACTTATTTATTGATAAGTTCAAAATGATACATTAAAAGCTCATAGTGCATACACAACAGGCTCTTCTCAATTGAGATGATCTAGACCATCTTCCCTGGAGTATGTTTGGAAAGAGCTTCAGTAGTGAATGCATCAGTATCACCCAATCACTTTCGAGAAATCTCCCCCGACTAATAGACTTGACACCTTTCCTTTTGAATGACTTCCTATGAACCTTATATGGTGGAAAAATCTCTCTCCAATTATTTGCTTAGGTGTTCCCTATGATCTTACTTTGATTCATGAAGGGGCATAGATAGGAACACCCCGAGTAAATGAACCTCTTCAGTTAAACCAACCACCTCAAGCTGATCTTGGGCATCACCTCTTGTTGGTTCCTTTATCACTACTTCCTGTAACAAATCAATTTTACAACAAGAAACCTTAAGAGAAGTAAATAGAATAGGGTTAGCAATATTAACATCAAAGCTCAGCCTCACTCATAGCTAAAGGACTTGCACCACTATTAACATCAAAATAATCATAGGCATGGACTAGAAGCAATTCATCAAATGTAACAAAGGGCAGAGAACTTATCTTTTCATTAGGAATCATTGGGTCTAAAGGAATGTAAGAGTTACCCAGTTCCACGTATGATGTCTTCTTAGCAAACCTTTAGGGGGAAGGGGAATTGTGGCACATATGGCTCTGATTGAATGTACTGGTTCTCCATATCTGCTTGAGTGGGATTTGAACTAGCCATATCATCTTCATCATTCTTCTCCTCTCCCAAGAACCATGCTTTTAGCATTTCCAATTATTGATCAACCCCTAAAGGTTCATTCAAATTTGGCTCTTGAAGTTCGGATGTCGGCTTAGGTTGACTAAAGCTTAGTGGTAGTTAGGATCCAACAAGTAGCTCCATCATGTCTTGTCAAGCCATAAATCTCAAAATGCATCAGTAGCACTTGTGGTACGAAAACTATTTATTTTTTTAGATTTTTTAAATTAATTTCAAATAATAAAATAAAATAAAATAAAAACTAATTTCAAAATTCAAAAAACAACCAATCAATCACATAAAATAAAAATAAATCAACATGAAATCATAAAAAATTTAAAATTCAAACTTTAAATTAATCATAACTTTAATCCTAACAAATCAAAAAATTTAAAATCAAATCAAAACAAATCCTACTCTCACTAATCTTAATCTCTAAAGATAAGATTTCAAAAAGATATGAATTCCTAATATCCTAAAATCAAAGCAAAATTGAACGAAATCCTAACTATCCTAATATCTGAACAAAATAAGATGATATAAAATAATAATAAAAAATACTAATATATTATTTTCAGTTTTTATTTGAATTTCTTTTCATTTTTTTTTGAATTTTATGGAAAATAAAGAAAAATCAAAATAAAAAAAGAGAAAAGCTCAATTCCAAGATCCTTACACTAGATTGATTTGAGTAGACTACAGCAATGGTGCCGAAAACTTGATAGGGCTTGTAAGTGCATAGGTTTATTGCATAATACAAAAGATTGTTGATCTCTGAGGGACTGTGTCATTGAGTTTCTGTTAGGTCTCAGACCTTAGTTTGAGCAAATAGTGATTGGAGGTTTCAAAGTTCAAATGCATAAGAGATAAAAAAAATAGTATAATTAAGTGTGAAAAACAATTAATTATACTCCTAGGGTTTTAATTTCATCGCAATTATTAAACTTTTTCTTTATGAAATTGATTGGCTTCAAGTTCCTTTAAGTGCTCTTAGGTGCATCTCTCCCTAAGGTTCATGTATCCGGTATTAACCAAATGAAAACAAATAACATAAATAAGGTGTCACAAATTTAGATATGGAAACAAGAAAATAATTAAATCATAAACTCACTCAATAAATATCACAACTAAAAAAACCCCAAACAGCTACCTCAAAATAGCGACCACCATTTGCCGTCGCTAAATAGCGACCGTGTTAGCGACCGTCTCGTAACAAAAGGGACCAAGAATTTGTTAGCGACTACATTAACGACCGCGTATTATCCGCCGTCGCTAATCCATATCAACACCGTCGCTAGAAGGGTCGCTATAGTTTAACTCCACCATTTTTTCTTTCCCGCCCTGGTTGTCAGTTCGCGGCAAAACGTTAGCGACGGTGGGATACCGTCGCTAAGGTTCCCTCCAACTAAAGCGACGGTCAGGTCGCGTCGCTATGGTTTGTAATAGTGACCGAGGCCTACATCGTCGCTACTATATGAAATATTTAGTGACGGAAATACAATACCGTCGTTAATAATTAGTGACGGTTGGCAGATACCGTCGTTATTTATGAAAGGATTAGTGACGGTACGTTCTACCGTCGCTATGTTTTCGTCTTCCCTCCATACTATTGAATTTAAATAATTGAAGTTAGTGACGGGTGTGTGAAACCGTCGCTAAGATTCATGATATTAGTGACGGTATTTGTTTGTCGTCGCTAAGTTTCAGGGGATTAGTGACAGAATTAGTTTGCCGTCGCTACTTGTTTTAATTGTAGTGATGTTTTTATCGACGGTGAAATACCGTCGCTAAGGGTTAGTCATACTCGACCAGTGGCTCTCCCTAATCATTTGCCCTAACTTTCAATCCCTCCCTTCCTCTGTTTCCCTGAATCCCTCCAACTCCCTCCCTTCCTCTGTCCCTTCCTCTGAGTTCCTCCACCCGTCTCCTCCCTCTGTTCCTTCCTCTGGCGTCACTGTCTCTCTCCAACCCTCTCTCTCTTCCTCCGTTTGAAGCTCCTCACTGAGTTTCTCTCTCACAAACCTCTGGTCTAGCTCCAACCCTCTCTGTCTTCCTCCGTTTGAAGCTCCTCACTCAGTTTCTCTCTCACAAACCTCTGGTCCAGCTCCAACCCTCTCTGTCTTCCTCCGTTTGAAGCTCCTCACTCAGTTTCTCTCTCACAAACCTCCGGTCCAGCATCCTCTATTTGAAGCTCCCTCCAACAGCTCCTTCTCTCTAGTCAAGGTGTGTTCGAATGACTTATTCCTTTTTCTTTTTATGTAGTTGATGTTTGTTGTAATAAGGTAGCTTATGTTATATTGCTTTTTTAACATTTGTTGGTGACGTTTCGGTCAAAGCTGTTAGGAAAAATGAATTTAGGAAATTGGACGACACAGAATTATAAAATGGGTGATTAGCTTCCATGTGCACCATGTGTGGCAGGACCACACCATTAGAAGGGATATTAGGGCCAAATGATTTTTAGTTAAAAGGCCTAATGTCATTTCGGTCAAAGTTGTGAAGACAATGGCCACTAATGCTTCAAGATTACTCTACATATATGTATCTTTAAATAAGACCAAAAGCATAAAAAATTACCTGTTAGTATTTGCTTAAGTTGGAATCCCAAAATTGTCACTGAGTTGGACTTTAATTTCTGCGTTTAACATGCGTGACCAATGTGTTTAGTTGTACGTTCTTCGCATCTCATTATTCTTCTGCTAAGGTTAGTTTATCAAAAAGTTAATCATTCAATGTGTATATGAACCAAGGAAAAGAGAGATAGAAAAATAAGTGATAAAAATATGATATCAGAATAATGATTTGATATAGAATGCTTCTTTGGAGAAGATAATATTAATTTAGTTCATCTCTGCATTTTGAAATGATATATTTTATGCTTTTGGTTGAGATATTCTTTGGCTCACACGAGAAAAATAGATAGACAAAATATTATATAAATTTTATAGTTCACAGTTTATTATAGAACGAAATAATACTATTCATTAATTCATCGTAAAACAGAAATGAATGAAAAATGAATTGTTTTAATAATTAATTTACTTTTCAATTTCCAATTCAAATTTTAGAAAATGGAGTAATTTTGCGTTTTAAAATGCTCTTATTCTACTGGAGTGTAACTAGAAGGATTGAATTAACAAATTTTTCTTTCATCACCGACCACCAAACATGTAAATTAATTGAAATAGAATTGTTTTACCTGAATGTGTTATACTGATTCACAAAATATACAATTATGTCAGAGCAACTTTAGCGGTAATTACTTCACTTATATAGAGAGTTGTTTATACAATTTTTATGGATATAGGCAGTTTATGGGATCTGAAAAAATTTGATTCCTTTCACTTAATATAATAGCCTCAAACCGTCTTCTTCATAATTTGGCATCCATACTGGTTTTCTCGTAATTCTTTGTGCCCTCCCTTCAGTTGGAATCTCACATGTTGGAGTGTGAGGTTCATTTCTGGTGACTGTTCTCTTAGTTTGTGATTCTGGTTGTTCTTCCTCTGATTCAGATTGTGAATCACTACTGTCCATTTCTTCTTCAACGACTTCTTGGGGACTTTCTACTTCATTATGTTCCCATTTCCAGCACCTGTTTTCTTCAAATACAACACCGTTACTGATTACTATTTTTTATTGATTGGATCAAACAATCTGTAGGCCTTGGATTCATCACTGACTCCAAATAGAACACACAAGCTGCTCTTATCATCAAGCTTAACTCGCTGCTGGTCTGGTGTATGGACGTGAGCTAGGCATTCGAACACACGAAAATAGGCAACAGTTGGCTTTATTCCACTTCATGCCTCTTCTAGAGTCTTGTCTATAACTGCGTATAAGGATCTCCAGGCTGTATTACAATAAGCCTTGTCCAGTCTTTAAAGGATTCTGTTTTGATTTTTAAACATGGCCCCTCTCCATGTAAATCTAGGCCACACAAAAGCCAGGTCCACCAGCTTTTGTTCTGTAAATCCATAGTAGTCAATCTCAAATCGCGGAGCATCGCGGCCGACCCCAAAACTGGGATCGCGGAGTCGCGGAGCGGATCGCGGACGCTATTTGCTACTATCGCGGATATAAAACATAAAAACAAAAAAATACATATACATGCAGAAAAACATAAATAGAACAGAGAATAAAATTGAAACCACTCCAAATGCAATTTAAAACTAGAACTCAAGTGTCATATTTCATAAGGCAGCCTTAAAAAACATTTTAAAAAGAAACATAGGTCACATTAATCATGTATCTATCAACTAGGAATTCTAAAATCCATAATCTTCATCTTCATCTCCAAGTTCCAATGGTTCTTCCCCTCCACTTGAACTCCCATAAAACACACAAGTTACTGACTTGGTGTTCTTTTTGTCCCTTAGAAAATTCCAAGTCCAAGCCATATCTATGTTTTTCCCTGTTGGCCTAAACATTTCAGCTTGTGCAGCTGAATCAGGAGTCCCAGAGGTGTTTGTAGGCTGCTGTCCACCACTTGCCATTGTTGATGGAGGTGATTTCAACAAGAAAAAAAAATTCAGAGAAGAGAAAACAGAGGTTGCAATAGTTATGGAGCTGTTGCAGCAGGGTGCAGTAAGAATAAAGCTGTTTCAGGAGGGTGCAGAGCTATGGGGCTGTTGTAGGAGGGTGCAGTTACTGTGTGGGGTTGTCACCGGAGCCAACAGTGGCTGTTCTTCCTCCTTGCAGCTTGCTGGAGGCTCGCCGGAGAACAAAAGGCAAAAACAGAGCCTCCACCCGAGAAGAAAAGAAGAAGAAGCAGAGGAAAAACCTTCACCCAAGAAGGGGAACTCACCGGAGAAGAAGGGAACTCACCGGAGAAGACAAACGGAGCTGCCGGAGATGAGGGAACTGTCGGAGATGAGAGGAACGGTCGGAGATGAGAGAGGGAGCAGTGGAAGCATGAAACAGTGGAGAAGAGAAGAATCGAGCATGCCCTAAGTTAAAAAAGGAGGGAAAGTGGGAAAAAATACTGATTTACCCTTACTATTGGCCAAAAACGACGCTGTTTGGTAGAAGAAGCAGATCGCGGCCGCTCCCCACCGCTATTCTCCGTGATTTGCGATCGTGGGATCGCGGCAATCGCGCCGCAATCTCTTCCTTGGCCGCTATGTGAACTCTGTCGCGGGAGGAGGCTGCTCCGCTATTTCGCGGCGCAATAGCGGCCGCTCCACCGCTATTTGACAACTATGTGTAAATCTATTCTGTTTATATTGTCATGAGGGCTGGCATGTATTCCTTTTAGACCTTCTATCATCTCCAACACTCCAACAGCCCCTTTAACACTCCGATGGAAACCTTTTCTTCATCTTTTCTTGCTATTTTGAGACTCACATCAGTAATTGATACTTCCTAGTTCCTAGTTGTTTTGTTGTGTTAAAAGATTTTTTGCTTTTGTATTTCCTTCATTTTAGATCCTTGGGACAGTTGTTATCACTGTTTTCAAATTACAATTATGCAATTAGATTTTTTGATTTTCAATTTTTATGTATTTGTATATTTTTTTAATTTCTCATACATGTCTACATAATATATTTTTTTATTCTATCCCGCGATAGGATAAAAGCTGACTTGCAATGCGATACGTGATGCCGCTATCCTGGTTTTGGGTTTTGCCACGACGCAACGCGATCTAGGATTAACTACTTAGGTTTTCTCAAATGAAACAGTTCCTTAGTAAAGTCTCTAAAGTCTAAATAAGTTCAAGTGAATAACACTATAGTAAAAAATATACATTTTTTAGATGATATCAATGGCAATAAATAAGGTTAACTACTTTTATTAGTTAATGTGAATTGACTTTTTTTGCTTATATTCAAGGACGGAGGTTTGTAAGGTAGTTTTTCCAAGTAACCCTAATTCAATAACTTTTTCCCCTCACATAATTCTAATTATATTTATAATATCACACGTCCTTATATTGGTGTGAAAAACCAGCTTTTGTTCTCAGGGAATTGGATATTAAGGTGTAAAAACTATAAGTTGGATTCAATTAAGTTAACTTTAATCTCCATTGTTTTCCAAGTTGCCAGTAATCCACCAGAAAATCCAGCACCATCTAAACTAGCAAAACCATCATAGTCTAAGGACCCAGATTTTGTTGAGTCTATTTGTTTCACACCGAGTTTCCATGATTACTAAAATATAAGGTTGATAAGAAGTAACAAATTTCTAGAGTTTTAGGGTTTAGGGTTTAGCGTTTAGTGTTTAGGGTTTAGGGTTTTAAAACGTTTAATAATGCAAATGTAGTCTCTGTTGCGTGTCTCATGGACTCATTCTCATGTGGATCCCAAGTGTCTAGATCACTAAGAAGTCGTTGCTGTGTAATCTATAATTTGCTTTGCGTGTCTCTCTTTGTTTAGTTTCCTTGCTACTTGTAACTGTCTAACGACTTCTTGGTTTGTCATGCAGAGTAACACACATCACGCGTGGTCTCTGATCGTCTCTCTTCAGCTCCATAGTTATCGCCCACTTTTTTCCCTAGGTAATCCCTAACACTGACTTTCTCGATATATGTATGCATGTCAGTTGTTGTTTGTTAGTTGAGAGCAAAGCTCATTAGGAACTGGTTTTGATGTGTTTATAATGTGTTTTATGCATGTGTAATGTTGTTTGTTAGTGGAGAGCAGAGCTCATTAGGCGATGGTTTTATGTGCTGATAACATGATTTTTTATGCATTTGTAATGTTGTTTGTTAGTGGAGAGCAGAGCTCATTAGGCATTGGTTTTGTGTGCTGATAACATGATTTATGATGCATGTGTAATGTTGTTTGTTAGTAGAGAGTACATCTCATTAGGCATTGATTTTATGTATGGATAACATGATTTGGTGTTCGTAACTCTGAATATCATATACAATGCGTATGATATGTTTATTTATCTATACTGGGAAGTTTTCTGTATGTAACAGGCCGTTTGTAAATTTGGGAAATGTCTAGTTTACAGGGGAGACTCTGCCAAAATTTCGGCAGACTCCCTTTCTTAGGGAACTTAAAAAATGAAACTCAACTTTAATAATATAGGGTTTAGTCGTGTGTGTACCCATTAGATTCCCGTTCAAGTTTCAAAACAACCGGTTGATGTACCGTGTTGTGTTGGATCTTGAATTGTCCCGGTTGGACAGTTTGGTATGAATTTGTAACCTGTAGGGCGTAACCCATCAATGTTGTATGTGGTCTATCTGGAGACGTTGAATGAATGTTCATTTGAAATTTCGGCTATGGTATTTCGTATTGTCCCCAGGGTGCATGTCTGCGTGCGGAGTTTCATACCGTACGTATCTCTGTGTACTCGGGGACCAATGCGAAATGCTGCCGAAATTTCAAATGAACATTCGTTCAACTCAAGATAGACCGCATACAATTATGGGATGGGTTACGGATGGTTGCATATTCATCCCGAATGGGATAGGGCCCCACCAATTTGCAACATCAAAGAGATAGAAAGTGATTCACAACCGATAGTCAAATAAAATTACAATAATTTAAAGTAACAGAAATCGTGCTTGTTAGATATTGTAAATGGAGGTACCGGCAAATCGGCGATGGATGTACAACCGACTAGATCGCAATCGGCGAGTGACTGAGGAGTTTATGATGGGGCTGTTGGAGTTTATTCAGTTCGCTACGGCAAACACGCCTGGATTTGAAGTGACTCAGAAGATCCGTTGTCCGTGCTCAAGGTGCAAATGCATGAGTTTTGAATACGCGGATGATGTCATGTGCCACCTAACTGAGAAAGGGTTCATGGAAACATACCACTGCTGGTACAACCATGGTGAGCAGTTACCGCGTAGACCGTCAGACGTAACCGTGCAACAGTCTTACTACGAGGTTGGAGGAAACAGGGATACGTACAACAACATAGAACAAATGGTGATGGATCATGTTGGACCCTCCACCGGGCGTATGCTGGAACATAATGACCAAGCAGGTCATGGGGACTCTGACAATGTAGAGGAGGATCCTAATCCGGAGGTGAAGAGATTTTATGATTTGTTGGCGGCGGCTCAGACTCCATTGTGGGACGGGTGCAACAGTCACACTGAGTTATCCGCCTCCCTAGCTGCTTTAAGCCTAAAGGCAGATTATAATCTTTCTGGAGGTTGTTTTGATAGGATGGTCAGTCTGATGGGTTCCACCATGCCTAGTCATCACAGAATGCCAGCAAACCTGTACCGTGCTAAGAAACAAGTGGCAAACTTGGGGTTGGGTTGTGTGAAGATAGAGTGTTGTGTTGGTGGATGTATGCTGTTCAGAAATGAGTTTGCAGATGAGAGTGTCACAAAATGTCTGCATTGTAATGAGGAACGCTACAAGACCGTTAAAAGGAGAGGGAAGGTAACCCGGACGGCCAGGAAGAAAATGTGGTACTTCCCTATAACACCGCGTCTTCAATGCCTGTATGCCTCATTGTCCACGGCAAAACACATGCGTTGGCATGCTCTGAACCGAACACAAGAGGGGTTTCTTTGCCATCCTTCCGACGGGAAAGCATGGAAGTGTTTGGATGAGCTATATCCGGACTTTTCTGGCGAGCCGCGAAATGTAAGACTTGGCTTATGTACTGATGGGTTTAACCCTTTCGGTCAGTACGGAAGGGCTTACTCTTGTTGGCCAGTCATCCTGACCCCATACAATCTGCCACCTGATATGTGTATGAAGAGGGAGGTCATGTTTCTATCTATACTGGTTCCAGGACCCAAAAATCCAAAGGCGAACATAGACGTGTTTTTGCAACCGTTGGTTGAAGAGTTATCACAGTTATGGGATGTCGGGGTAATGACATACGATGCGTCTTTGAAGAACAACTTTATGATGCGTGCTGTTTTGATGTGGACTATTAACGACTTCCCGGCCTATGGTATGCTTTCTGGATGGTCCACGTCTGGGAAGCTAGCTTGCCCTGTATGCATGGAACATACCGGGGGGGAATCACTCCCTGTTAGTGGCAAGACAAGTTTCTTTGACTGTCATAGAAAGTTTCTACCGTTGGATCACCCGTTTAGGAGGAACAAAACCGCTTTTAAGAAAAACAAGGTTGTCAATGAACCTCCACCCCGTAGGTTATCTGGTGCACGGGTTTGGCAGAGGGTCGAAGAGTATCCTTACATCTGGGACAAGAGTGTTAAGGAGTTTGCGGGTTACGGTAAGGAACACCACTGGGTGAAGCAGAGTGTGTTGTGGGATTTGCCATATTGGAAAGACTTGTTGTTAAGACACAACATTGATGTCATGCACACTGAACGTAATGTTTTCATGAATATTTTTGACACTGTTATGGACATCAATGGGAGAACAAAGGACAACGAGAAGAGTCGTCTAGACCTTCCGATTTGGTGTTCTAGGAAGGAGTTGGAGTTGAGGGATGCGGGACGTGGAAGAATGTTTAAACCCCATGCAAAGTATGCTTTAACTAGACCACAACAGATTGCTGTGTGTATTTGGATGAATGGGTTGACCCTGCCTGACGGATTCGCTTCTAACTTGAGTAGATGTGTCGACGTGAAGGAGGGCAGGGTGTTTGGCATGAAAAGTCATGATTGCCATGTGTTTATGCAACAACTACTCCCGTACGCGTTTCATGCCTTACCGAAGCCTATTTGGAAACCGTTAGTGGAGTTGAGTCACTTCTTTAAGGAGTTGACGGCTACTTCGTTGACTGTGGAGAAACTTGTGAAGATGGAAGAAACTATCCCGGTGTTGATTTGTAAGTTGGAGCAGATTTTCCCACCAAGTTTTTTTGACTCCATGGAGCATTTGCCTATCCATCTACCGTACGAGGCCCTGGTTGGTGGCCCAGTGCAGTATCGTTGGATGTATCCATTCGAAAGGTGAATGCTTGGTGAACTCTTTAATTTACTTGCAAATCGTGCTTATAATAGCATTTTCTAACTTAACACCATGTTGTTAATGATGTTGAAGATTCTTACGCTCTTTAAAAGATAAAGTGTCGAACAAAGCCTGCGTTGAAGCTTCAATTTGTGAGGCATACTTAGTCGAAGAAATGACAACCTTTGCTTCTTTCTATTTTCCAACGGAGATAGAAACTAGAATGACTAGAATTCCCCGCAATCTTGGGGTAGCCAGCCGCACAGGGTTTGATGAACAAACGTCGATTTTCAACTATCCTGGTCACCCGGGGGGCAGGCTCACAAAATGTTACATTGATGAGAAAGATCGAAAGGCGGCTCATTTGTACATTCTTCTCAATTGCCCAGAAGTGGAACCCTTTATTGAGTAAGTCATAGAAGTTATATTATACATTCTTAACGTAGCTTTTATATTAAACTTATTTGTTTCTTTCAATAGCTTATACACAGATATGCTAAAACTTGAGCAAAATGATTTAACTGATGACCAAATTCATAGTGAGGTGTCATCCAAGTTCGTTGGTTGGTTCGCGCAACATGTAAGACCCGTATTCCAAGTGTTTTTAAGCCTATTTGCTTCTAACTCCCGTCAATGTGGTAACAATGACCTACTTCTTATGTTGTACATAGATACAAGACCCTAACAACCATATTGAAGATTCTTTACTCCAAGCCCTTTCTTGGGGGCCGGTGAAGACTGTTAAAAAATGGCCTATTTACTACGTAAATGGCTACAAGTTTAATATTCTTCAATGGAGTGAAGGGATGCGCACCCATAACTACGGGGTTTGTGTTAAAGGCACCGCCGGTCAGTTGGAAGAAGACTTTTATGGAGTGCTGACGGAGATTGTTGAAGTTTCATTCTCTGGACGACTAAGAAGAGATATTGTTCTATTCAAATGTGATTGGTTCGACAACACAATCGGTGTTGGAACAAAGGTTGACAACAACTACGGCTTAGTTGAGGTCAAGAAGAATGGTAGATATAAAGGGTTTGATCCCTTCATTTTTGCCCAACAAGCTGAGCAGGTTTATTACACCGACTTCCCGGGAGGACATCGGGACTGGTATGCAGTAATCAAGGCCAAGGCCCGAAGTCAGATCACTGACAATGTCTCCGAGGAGGTTGATGACGCTTATCAGCTTGCACCACACGAGCTCAACGATGCCTCTTTGTTGTTCAACATTGATCCAGTCATAATGGATGAGACACTCGCCACTACGGGGGGTGAACACATTGACAAAGACCTTGTCTCTCGATCAAAACGGTCTAGGGCTGATTTGGATACTGATGAACTTGTTCAAACAGATTACCACAGTGACACTGAAACTGAGGGGGAATTTGAAACTGAAACAGACACAGAGTATGTAGTTGTTAAACATATATGCATAGGTTTATATATATCCTGAGACTAACATTTTTTGTTCATTATTTTATCCACAGATGACGGGACGTCGACTACCCTTCAGTAGGGGTGGTGGGTCCAGGACCCCGGCTTCCCGTCTGGGGACTCCTACCCCAGGGCAGGAGACCACTCCATCACCACCACAGCGGACCACTCCATCACCACTACAGCAAACCACTCCATCACCACCACCACAGCAGACCACCCCATCACCCCCACAGCTGACCACCCCAGAGCAGACTCCTGGAGTTGGTGGCTTGGAGGACCATGGCCATCAGGCGACCCCACCTCCGGCATCCCCTCTGCCCATGTTGGTACCCGTGCCGGCCGGAGACGAGTAAGTGACTAAACCTCAAATACTTTTATGTTATTTGTATGACACTTTATATTAAACTTTAGTAGAAAGACTTGTTGGTTTATTGGATGTTACTTTAATTAGTACTTGTATAGATTGAATTGTACTGGGCACTCTTCTGTTTGTAACAGGGTAACTATGTAAACTTGGAAATGTTACATTTACAGGGGAGACTCTGCCGAAATTTTGGGTGTCTCCCTAGATTGTGTGTTGTTTTACTCCTGATATAATTGTTGTCATTACAGCTTTGTTGATAGTAGTCGCACTACCAAAGCGATTACTAAGGTTTTGAAAGCCCAGCGGGATGGTCCATATATATCTTGGACAGATGCTGGGAAGGTTGTGCAAGATAGGTGGTTTGACACCTTCTCGGTAAGTTCCTAGCTCATTTATTGTGACTTGATTTGTAAAATAGACCTGTTATTAATTTTGATTTCTCAATTCATTTTACAGCGTGATTACCAGTGGGCGGAGGGTATGATTGATGAGATTAGGAAGGTCTTTGCCACAAAGACCTCCAAAATCATCAAGAGTACCCTTTGGAAGGTGAGGGACAAGGGTGAGCGCCCTCGTTGGATCCCGGAGGACCATTGGGACGGGATGGTCCAGAAGTGGGGCGGGGTCCCATTCCAGCAGGCGAGTGCTCGGAATAGGGCCAACAGAGCCGCCGATGCTGCAGCCTCGGTTTACACTGGGGGTAGCATTTCAACCCTCGAGCACAAGAAAAGATTTGTAAGTATATTTATGTTAAACATTTCTATTATGGTTCGTCTTACATGTTTACAAATAATAATCTCAATGTTTTTTGTCCACCACAGGAGCTGAGGGAGCACCGGGAGCCTTCTTTGTTTGAGGTCATGCAAATGACCAAGAAGAACAAAGCCGGTGCATGGGTAAACCAGAAGACTACGGAGCTAGCGGTATTTACTTTTAACTGACATATGCTTATAATTTACAAATCAACTTACTAATCCTATCGTTGTTTTTTAATTTACAGGAGGCGTATCAGGCCAGGAGGGCCGAGAAGGAGGCGGACCTGGTGGCTTCCACTCCTGAAGGGGAGGTTCCTCCCACCCTATCTTGTTCTGACGACAACGCCATCTATATGGAGGCTGTTGGCGGTGTGAACAAGAAAGGGAGGGTGTTTGGATTGGGTGGCGTCGGCACGCAGCTGGCGAAAAAGGGGAAGACCCCTTCCTCTTCGTCTTCCTCTGGTCTTCCGACTGAGGTCGTTCAGGTAATTCAAAACCTGAACGATGAGCTACAGGAGGAGCGACGTCAGAGGCAGTTGCTGTTGGAGCGGCACGAGGCGGACCGACAGAAGGCCGAGGCGGACCGACAGCGGGCCGAGGAGCAGCACGCCGAGACTCGTCGGCAACTTGCTCAGCAGCAGGAGCTACTGATGCAGTTGATGGCGAGGCTACCTCCCCCCACTTCCCAGGCGCCCCCACCACCACCCCAGGATCCCCCACCACCTTGATTGTAGTTCTTTTATTTATACACATTGTATATTTGATTTTTAGTTATGTTATATTTTCATTCAGTATTTAGTTTGTCATTCTTTATTTATTATGTCAATATTTAATGGTAATTACATTCAAATCACAAAGCCTTTCTACCTATCATTAATAATTCAACCTATTTCATAAATTAATTTAATCTATTATTTGGTTTTTAATAATAATTCATTGCTTCAAAAAAATTATTTTAATTTAATTATAAAATTTTATCAGCCAATAAAGTTATTTTTAAAGCTAAATTAACAAAACCAGTCAATATTGGATCAATTTTAAAAAAATTTAAAAATTCTCGTTAGCGACGGTACCCGTCCGTCGCTGACTTATTAACACTAGCGACGGACGTTGTGGTCGCTACCTGCTAGCGACGGGAAGCCTTGGTCGCTAAATCGCAACCACTAGCGACGGACGTTGTGGTCGCGACCTGACAAACACTAGCGACGGAACGCCTTGGTCGCTACATCGCAACCACTAGCGACGGAAGGTTGTGGTCGCGACCTGACAACCACTAGCGACGGAATATATTGGTCGCTGTATCACTACCTCTAGCGACGGCGCGGTGTGGTCGCTGGTGTCTATTAGTAGCGACGGGGTCCCGAGGTCGCTGTATGGCAACACTTAGCGACGGCAGCAGTTATTGGGGCAGGGACGATTTTAGCGACGGCCTTACGCCGTCAATAAGTTAGCGACGGCGTGTATGTGGTCGCTGATGTGTTTTCGACGAGGGTTTTAGCGACGCCCACGTTCCCGTCTGTGACGCCGTCGCTAATTGCTTTAGCGACGGGATTTCCATTGATTAGCGACCAATTTTGTCCGTCGCTAAAAGTTATTTTTTTAGTGGTGTATATTACAATTGTTTACCAATTGAGACTACTCCTAAACCCCAAAAGTATGAAAGATTACTAAGGCTCCGTTTGTTTAAAAGTTAGAGTAAGGTTTGCGAAACGGGGTTTGAAAAATTGGGGTTTAGAAAAAGTGGTTAGGAAAACTGAGGTTTTGAAAACAGTGATTTGTGTTTGGACAGTTTGTGGTAAAAGTGAGTTGGAAAGTAATGATTGTGTTTGGATGGAAAAAGTTTTAGTAACCTTAGTTTAGAAAAATGGAATTTGAGGGTAAAATTATCAAAAAGGGTATTAGTTAAAAAGAGTAGTAATATAGTATATTTTTTGTAAATAATATTAACAATTAAATATTAAAATGTTCCATTTATAATTTGATCAACAAAATAAGAAATATTTATTAGTAATAATAAATAATAAATATATATTATTATAAATATATATATTGCAACTAAAATTTAATATTATTAAATATGTATTTTAATTATTTATTATTAATAATAATTGCATTCAGATTAGTAATATTAGTAGTGCAAAATGGTCACAAAGGGATATAGCAGTTCACCTGATCAAACAAGGTAGCCAAATGGGTATCCAACAAGGCCACCATGAAACGTCGTTAAGAACCCTACTAACGGAAAACGCCCAACGCTGACAGGGACTGAGCCAAAGGAAGCAGAAAACCAATGGAAATGGCAAACGGAGCTTCGCAAATGTAAACGGAGAACCAACGCTTAAGCAAACAGGCACTAACTCATGATAGAGGCGATAACCTTTCCTAAACCACTCACCATCATGAAATGTGTACTAAAACTAAGGAAAACAATACCTGGATGAAAATAAATGAGAACCCACGCTGGCCTCTTTACGATTTTTCAGAGTACTCTATGATGACTCAAAATAAAATTCATGGTATTGATCACAAATTATATTATAATAATATATACCGATATGTTATAATTACTATTAGTACAATAACCTCCATCATTAAATTTTAATCATATAACTCAATTAATTTGAGTTATCTAACTCAAAAATTATATATTGATCCCACGATAGGTGAATTGAGAATTATACAAAATATCAAAAATTATGCTCACAAAATATAATAAATTAATAACAAGCATACAACAAGTAAAATCATTTATTGAAATAGATGGATACTTTTTTGACACTCTGGTATAAACATATGTTTATCGAAATAACCCTAGAATCTCAATCACAGACGAAGTAAATGGAAATAATACGTGTGATTGGATGAGGTTATGATAATTAGAGAAAGATTGGGAAAACCCTAAGATTACCTGGCTGAACTTGAGGGTGTGTTGTTCACCTACAAGTTGGAGATTGCCACTGATGAAAATGAGCGTACCGATAACACTAGAGGATTGGGAATCAACAGTGGCTTTTTGTTGCAACGGTAGAAACTTGACGAGAGAATTTTCAATTGGGATCAATAACGACCAAAAAAATGATGGGTACCAGTGTTGGGCGGGGAACGTAAATCACGAAAAAGAGCGAGGTTGGGGAACAGAGCAAGATAGGGGAAATAAAAAATAATAAGAGAAAATATAGGTAGTAAAAATTAAGCTAGTTTAAAATGAAAATAAAATCCTAGGCAACTAGGTCCAGTTATGACTAGATCATGAATGACTAAAATGTAGTTAACCGTTGTACTTATCCACTACTTCATATAACGTGGTTAACACACCACAAGTATAGATGCATTTCCTGGTTATGAAACATATTATAGTAATGCTTACCAGAATAAATTAATAATAAATATATGAACTAATTAACGTAATAATATATGATCAATTAATTAAAAAAGATCATAACTGTATGCATAATATGTGATAATAAATGAAAAACCTCATACCACACAAAATATATATGATAAATATATATCATATTGAAGAACATATTAAAATCAAAATATACTATATTTAATTTTACAATGACCAAATAAATAATTCCATAGCATAGATATGGATTAGAGAATTGTTACAATAAAATTGGGCCAAAAATTCAAGAATATAATATTAAACAAAAAATTCCTTGAACTACTAGAGACTTAACTTTTCATAATGATAAATCATACCTAAATAATACAAAACCATGAAAACAAAATTGATATAATTATATCAAGCATGGAAACAATAATTGTTATAACAATTAATTCACATAAACGATCTAAATAAAATCACATAAGAATGACATTTAACAGGGAGAGTGAACAACATGGAAATGTCATAAATAATAGTAGAATTATGCTAAAAAAATTCAGGTCCAAATTCTAACAAAAAGGCAATTAGTTAATTAATTAAATCATATTTTAATTAATTAAAATAGCTAGAGTAATTAAAAAATATGAAACAAGTCCTAAAAAATAAAAAATTTAATTGAGTAGAATGGAAACAAGAATAGCCCTAAAAGAGACTTAAACATACCCACACACGTCCTACGCATGTCTACCTACAAGTGGGCTTGGTTAAGAACGAACCCAGCAACAAAAATAGAGTCACCCGCGCAAGTCAGGATTCAACCTACTTGATTCCGACGACTCCGAACACCTTTGATGACGAGACCAGGGGCCTTTAGGTTGCCTGATAAGTAGAAGAAAAAGCCCTAAAAATTATCCATGATTATTCACTCCAACAGTGCCAATTCATTCGAATTCTAGGGTTCATGGATTTGTGATTTTTATTTGTTTCAATTCTCCTCACATATTCCATGAAAAGCCTTTGTTCAATGGTTCATTAGAAGCACGTTTTGATGAATAATAGAAGCCTTAAACTTTTGTTTCAAAAACTTGATTCAATTGTATTAATTTGAAGTAAAATGAAGATAAGGTTTTAAGAATCAAAAAAATGAAAACAATGTAATTCTCATTATATATGATGAAATGCAAAGATCTTTATGCTATATTATTTTTAGATGATAAAAAGTTTAAACCTCTTAATCGATTTTGAAATCCATGCATAAAATTATAAAGGTTTGAAATTATGAAATTGAAAAAGAGTCGAACAACTATGATACGTGACAAAATGAATTGTTTATCACTTAGATATCGTGACAGAATGAACACATATAAAGTTTATCACTTATATGTTATATCAATTTGATATAAATTTAAATTTGGATAATGATGTATTGCTAGATGTCGATCATTATATTATATTAAATATGAAGTGTTTATATTTAATATAAGCTAAATATATTTCCTATAGAGTCACACACATATAGTAAGCCCACTAGAGAATTTATTATTTCAATTGGAATGAAAATAATAAAACTATTAGGTCTGACTCATTCAACATGAGTAAGGAGCCCAATGAGCAATGTGTGCATATTAGATTAAACCTAAGGCTATAAATAAAGCATCAAATGCTCATAGGCGCACGACATAAAAGAACACAAATGTTGTACAAACACTATGTCAAGCTTTAGAGGCATTATGATCTAGTGAGAGTGCTCATGTGTAAATGGAGACGAGTTTACTTTGGCTTATTATCAAAGATTCTATGTTTTAAGGTATTCTTAAACAATATTTTTCATGAGTGGTTTTGCGTTGAATCAGGTAATTTTACAAGGACCTTTAGGTATCCTTGTATTTCCACTACTTGACCATTGAGAATTCCCTAACATTATTAACCTAGTGCATTTGAAGTGGGGAACAAACACTACTAGAAAAATCAAAAGCGAGCACCGAATTTAACCACCAAATACATTTAGTAGCTATTAGCCACCAAATTTAGCCACCACTTATTTTTAGTGACCAAATATTTTGTTTACACATGATTAGCTACCAAATATTTTTTTAGGTGCAAGTGTAACCCATGGTATTCACCATCGATTATGGTGGCTAATCTCTTTGTTGGCTTGTAGACACCCTGCTAGGTGGGATAGTTGGCCTGGGGTTTTAAAGCTGCTTTATACCCAATGTGAAGATCAAACTCTCGACACTTGGTTAAGTGGGGGTGAGTCTCTTACTAGGGTGTTCATTATCTGACACAGACCAAATGAAACTGTTCACCGATCCAACATAACAAGACACTAATCAAATCAAAAGTTTAAAGAAAAAATTACATTATGTGTGTGATTCAGATTGGATTTCAGATTTACCTCTAGAAATCGAATCAAGCTCAACCAAATCATAATCTTCAATATATTTCTCCTATAC
Organism: Clitoria ternatea; assembly: GCA_037962975.1. Lineage (NCBI taxonomy): Eukaryota > Viridiplantae > Streptophyta > Magnoliopsida > Fabales > Fabaceae > Clitoria > Clitoria ternatea. Next base: position 190,745,908 of record CM075669.1, read on the forward strand.
ATTATCTTACTAAATTACATGCATAACTTAAAGACTTAAAATACTCTAGGTGGTGATTTATGATTTTTTATTATATTGAATTTTTTTACAATGGTGATTTTGTTTTTGAAGTAGCTATAATTGATTTAATTACACTGAAATTATATGTCTTATACTCAATTTTATATAAAAAATAATTAATATAAAACCAAACAAAATTGATCCAATCCAAATTGTGTGTGTCACACCACGATTTTCTGGATCCGAATCTCGATGTAATTAAGATAATAATTAATAAAAATACGAGTAAATTTTTTGCGGTTAAAATAATTTCAAAACATCACAAAGATTACATCAAGACCCGAATCACAGAAAACCAAAGAGTGAGATTTAATAATTTATGAATTGGATCGCTAATCAAAACCGCCCACATATGTATACAAAATAATTTAAGTTTACAGCGGAAGAAAAATATGTATATAGGGCACCCGCCTAGTTCCATATATAGAGATATGGAAAAAGGCTCAAGCAATCATGCATTTTCATAACATAAGCCTATTAGGCCACAATCAACTACGCACCTAATCATAATCATAAATCATCAATCATAATTAGCCTCTACTTGAGACATTCATCACTAAATGGTATCAATTCAAATATCATCATCATTAATATATATTATCATAATCATTCATTTACATATTAAGCAATACACATTCACAAAGCATCCATCATCGATATCATCATTCATAATTTAATTCAATACAACATATTTGATAATCGCTGCCGGCCAAAGCTTTCCGTTATAACTATTTACCTTCCTCGAAGAATTTAGACCAAAGGCATACTCTCCTCCCATGACAACCCTGCATCACAATGCTAAAAATGAGTCAACATGGGAGAGTGGGTTATACATTCAAAATGATGAATATAAATACATTGTGATTATGTGTACATGCATTCAATCAACATGTGTACTTTACTATAAATCATTAATTCATCATTAAACCACCATCAAGATATTATCTTAGGCATACAAGCCTCATTATTCACAATTCATGTCAAGCATAAGCACAAACACATACGCATTCACATAGCCCTACATCATTATGGCCATTCATAATTATCATCATTAAGTCATTTAAATCTTTAATCAATTAACACTCTCTTAAGAGGTTCTCATCTCTGTTTGGTCATCTCCATCTCAAATGCCATGTACCTATGGCTAATGCATATGTCAACTATTTAATGCATATGTAGTGGATCCATTTCAATCACCCATGTGCACATAGTATATCAAGTAATCGCAACCACTTATAATCAATCTCATATTGGTTTCCCTCCATGCATGGGGTACTCCCTTTTCATAACCACGTTTCATTCATTTCACATTGGTTTCCCGCCACGCATGGGGTACTCCCTTCATAGTCCCACAAGACCAATTTCAATTTCAATACACTGGTGATCGTAACCACCTTTATCATATCAATCTGTCATGTGATCGCAACCACTGACTCATTCCCCCATGCATAGGGTACTCAATCTCATAGAATCCCGCAGGATCTTTATCATTTCAATACTCGTGATCGTAGTCATGTTCATCATTCTCAACATACTGGTGATTGAAATCACCTTTATTCATTCATATATTGGTTTCCCGCCACGCATGGGGTACTCCCCTCATATAGTCTCGCAAGACCATTCACTGTGATCACAACCACATAATCAATGCTATGCTGTGCATACTTTGTATGAAAAAATGCTCATGGAAGCTTCAACCTCACAAGGGTACTCTCCCACACACTTAAGGGTATAGTTTTCATTCACTTTCATAATTAGTAACACACAATCGCATAGATCACATTCTCCAAGGCATACCATTTCAAATCATCAAGATCATACTAGCCAAGTATTATGTCAAGTCAATCTACACATGGAATATGGGTACATATCAACACTGATTCTCTAATCTCATATTCTCATCAATTATATCATATCATCATCAATCCATCAATAGGAATCAATATCCATTCACAATTACACATAAGGGATAACTTTCCCATTTAAGGAAGAATATGCAAATGTGCATTAATACATACATTATCATCATACAAACATTTATACATTTAGAAAATACCATCCTCTCCTACCTTAAGAGAAGTATTCTCCCGAATTCGATGATCTCGCCTCACAAGTGTTATCAAATCCTACATTAATTAATTGTAGGACCATATCAATCATCCATTTAAGCATTATTCTAAATTCTTATGATACAAATACATGTATATACACTTATGATTCTTATTATGTAGTAGTAGCTTATGAACTTCATTCTTTTACTTTATTAGGTTTCGGGAATTCCTTCCCTTAAATCAAGACTTATTATGAATGAAAAGGGCAACAACACAAGTCACCCATACATATCACTTTTACACCCAACTCCTTAAGTGGGTTTTTCTTATTAATGGTTCCCAACCACCATCATAAATCATCATCTATGGCAATCTCTCATCATTAATGACACTCTCATCATCATTAAACATCTATCTTACTCATATTCCATATTTCCCCTAAAATCAAAGGTTAAGATTTTATTAAAACCTAACAAACATCATAAATGCATATGGTTCATCATCTTCCATCCCATATTTTCGTGTTCCCCTTTCAAGGCTCATAAAAACTTACATTCACTTCACCCCACCTTAGGGTTTTCATATTTAAAGCTTCCATTCAATACCCACATGTAATTAACACTCTCTTAAGCCTTAATAACCCATAACCTAGGGTTCAAACACCATTAAAATTATGAGGAACTTACCTCAACCAAGAAATAAAAGTAGGCACCAAGGGAGAGGAATGGGTGACAAAAATGGAGAAGAAAGGGAGAAGCTTCAAGCTTCCATGGTCTCTTCCATGCCCAATGAAGAAAACAAAAATTGAAGAGAGGAAGGGGCACCAACTTAGTCAAGCTTTTTAGAGAAGAAGAAGATGAAGTGAATGGGAATAAGAAAATGAGAAGAAAGGAGAGCAATGGGTGCTTTCCTCTTTGGCAGAAAAGCAACGTGAATAATGAGAGTAAGAGGTGAGGTTTTTAGTTTAAATTGAACCCATCATTAAAACTTCTCCATTTTACAATAAATAGGATCTCAGTTCGGGCTCAATACTTTATCTAAAAATTATTCTGAATACATATTCAGATTCCCAATAATACTCTCTACAACCCTGACCAACGGCATCTCAATCAGAGATACTTGGTCTGACACCCATATTTTAACCGGGTATAAATTTTAGGTCATGGAGCTTAGTATTTTATGAAAAATTATAATAAATTCAAATTAATTTATTTCTATATTTTTAAGGCATTAATCTTTCCATATATAAATATTTTTCATTTATTTCCCCTTAATTGGAGATTTATATTAAAATTAGGATGTTACAGTGTGTGTTTGATCAGATCAGATGTCATCGTATATATAACTGAACCGCAATTAATAAGTGATCAGATCATATCATACTTTATCTAAAAATCAAACTGATCCAACTATGAACACCATATGTCTTATGCTCAATCATGCCTCCCAGATTGTGTTTACTCTTTTTATAATTATGTGTGGTCCATATTATAAACTACAAACTAATGACTAAACATAATCAAAAGTTTATTATATACAAAATTACATATTGTTATCATAAAATATTCAAAATATCATAGCATAATAATAATAATAATAATAATAATAATAATAATAATAATAATAATAATATTAGTGAAAAATGCTTTTATATGTCCTATAATAAGATAAATAATATAAATACATTAAAAACGTGGTTCAAATTTGATTTAGCATAATTTGATTTTAATAATAGAAAAATTACTACAATAGCCCTGATTTTTAAGAATAGGAAACTAGACCCTCAGGACTCTGAGGATACTTTGTTGAGCTTTTGGTAAGAAGCTCGAGGCTTTGGCCTGTTCCCCAAACAGTTTAGAATGAGAACAATAGGGATAAGCGAAGCTTAATACGAAATATAAGAATACCGAGAGAATGTAACGAGTGAGAGAAGCAGAAATAAGAAAATAATAAATAACGTTCGATAATACTGTTTAATTAAAAATAATACGTTAACGACGATTATTTTGGGTACTAATTAATTTATAATTATATCGGTTGATAATTATTTCTTGTCAATAATACTTAATAGATAAATAATTATAATAATTTATTTTGAAATTATATATTTTAAATTGTTTATTTATTTGATAATTATATTTAATAATAAAATATCGTTCGGTTCCTCGAATTTAAACTGTGGCACCCAGCTTGAGGTCGAACTCTAATCGTTCGACCCGAGACTAGTGATTTAGTAAGGAAACTAGTCCTATTAGGATCATTTTGTAAAGGATCAAGGGTGTCTGACTTGGCCTAACCGGCCTAATCAGAACCTTTAACGTCTCCTATGTTTGACTGTTCACATACCTCTATATATCCGATGGTGGCACGGTCAGTCTCTAGTGACTCGTTTTGACATTTTAGAAACTTTTCATGAAGAGGCTGAAGCTTTATTCAGGCTCTATCATCCCTAATTTTTCATAAGTTGGTTTCCTCAGAAATCACTTTAAAGCCCAACCTGAGCACCTTCAGTGTTTTGGACCCAACTTTGGCATACGACCTTAGAATCGAACGATTTTGGTCTCAATCTCTTAGTTTGGAAAAGATCTCTAATCTTTGCTTCTATTCCCGAACTCCGATTCTCACTTTGTCAACCTCATCAAAGATTAAGAATGTTCGCCTCAAAATTCCAATGTTTGGACGTTTTTCCCTACACATGGTTCAGAAAAAATCATAAATCTCTCATACAACCTTAGATTCGCACAAACTTAGTGTAAAAATTTTCGTAACAAAATTACCTACATTTTTTGTGAAGACATCGAAGGCCAAATCCTTCTAGATCGGTACAGTTTAATAGATCCTTGCAACCCCTTGGCTATTTTATTTCAATGCTGGTAGTCTTTGGTAAAATTCACATATCTCTTTCGTCTGGTGCTTTAATCACCCCGTTATTTTTGCTATGGGTCTGTATCATAGAGCTCTATAATGTTTATGAAGGGCCCAAAACCCAAATCTCAAAGGAGAATTAATGGTGAATTTATTTCTGAAGACGTAGCTGATTCGAGAAGCTCCTGGAGCACCTTGTCATAAATCGGTTTATCTCGGGCTACCAAACTTAGATTGTCACAATGATATATCATATTAAGAGAAAAAGAAGATCTATAAACTTCATGAAGGGCTTAAAAGCCAATTCTTGCTCCGTAAATCCCAGAATTTAAAACACTATATTGATTCACGTTTTCCTAGTGATGGCTTGCACTATGTTTAGTATTTTTCGTGTTTCTCACTCGTATGACCATGAAATCAAATGATTCTTTTGCTAAAACTTTCTTAACTTAATTCCTTACAACTTTGATGAAGGGCACAAAGTCAAATTCTTCACCAATTTTGTTAGAAAATTAATCTTTGCAAGAAATATCAATCCCATCACAACCTTACACTGTTTTAGTAAATGGGTCATATCTCATTCATTTTTGAATGAAAATTTTTGTTCCATATATCAATTTAAATATAAGAAAAAGCCTACTATTCTTATGTTGGCCCTTTTCCTAATTCAACCCGTATTAACCCTTAAATGCCCAAACAAGTTGATGCCCCTGAATGTGCAACCTCAACCTTCATGTAAGAGTGGTCCAATTAGCTTGCAACACTCAATGGCTGCTTATCTCCTTCACACTAACTCATTTCTTAGCAAGTTCAAACCACTTGCTACATGTCCTTCCCTCCTTAACTCCTTCCTTAGCAAGTTTGGACTGCTTGCTCTTCAAGGAGTCATCATTAAATGCCAAGTATCATGACATACCATGTATCATGCCATACCATGTACCATGCCACACCATTCATTAAAAATATCATACTTTCCTTGCCCACTTTACGTTTAGCCTTGTAAATTAAAGGCCAAGACTTCAACATACTTCTTTCCTCTTATTACACCATACCTCATGCCATGAAACATGTCACAATCACTTCATCCAATACATTTCCCATTAACTCTTATTCTAGGCACCCACCAAACCTTTTCTTCTCTTTGCTTTCCTTCAGAGAAAAACCAACACCCATCACCTCTCTTCTAGCCACCCACACACCACCATAAACCACCATGGTCACCTCTCTTCACATGACATATCTCCACTTTAATCAGACCATCATCCTTTCTCTAAACCAACACACATTATCTTGCTCTCTTTCTCTCCTTCTTGGCCAGCGTATGAACTCCTCCCAGGCAACAAGAAATTCTTCATTTTCTTATCATCCAAAAGCCAAGAATCTAGCATTCATACCCTTTTGTTCATCCCTCCTTGACCGTGACTTCCTTAGCCCAAAAGGTAAGGTCTTTACACTTGAAACCCTTGGTTACAATCATCCATCTCCTTCTAATTATTCCTACAACCATGCATGTCTATTGATCTCCATTCTTTTTCTACTTTTAGGGTTCTAACACTGTGTGCCATGGCTGCTTTTGGGGGGTTACATGCTTGATCTTAGACTTCTCTAAACCACCGGTAGGAATCGGCACTTAAAAGGGTGAGAACTCAAAGGCTACCAACACTTTCAAAAGGTGAAATCCTCCCTTACTAGTTTTGACTATTCATGGGCAATCCAAAGGCTAATCCGTGACGATCGGTGACAAGTTCGATGATTGAGAGAATTTTTAAGCAAACTATTCGTTTTCCTCTTCAAGGCCGTGAGGTACCATGAGGTAAGGGGGGTTCCATCTCATTTTAAATTAATTTTGATTCCATTATAATATTCTTCGCGTAGTTAGAAACCGTTATCTTAATTTTCATTACGATCCAATGGTGGAATTGGAAGATCCAAGCTTTTTTCTTGCCGCTGTGTTTTGGACGTTTATATATATATATATATATATTTTTCTATTTCGATAACCTACAAAGAAAAGAAAATGTATCGGTTCGTTAAAAAGAAAAAAGATTACCAAATAAAAATTTTATGTGATTTGGTTAAGCGGTAGAAAATGACATGGGCATGGTTGGATGATTCAATGTGGTTGTATAATATTTTATTATTCTTTGAGATTCAATATAATTTGAAGGTTGGATCCGGTAAGCTCCACTAGATTTAATTAAGTTGATCGACTAGGATGTTGCGCTTAAAGCAGTTATTTAGGCTTAAGAGGAAATTCCGACTTAATGTGGTTAAAATAGTACTTAAGGGATTTAACGTTATTGGTAATTTAATATAAAATTTTACAAGGTGATAAGAGGTTATTAAGAAAATTTCATTAATCTAGAAAATTCGTTTTGAACTCAAAAGAATCTTTTAGAAAATAAAAAGAACCTTAAAAAGAAAGTATTTGATCTAAATTAATGATTCTAGCTTATTGAAAGACACTTTCTTAGAAAAAGAAAAAGAAATATTTTATCACCTTAATAAATGAAATATTCTCTTAAGAAAAGTAGATAGCTTGTAATTTTATTTCTTTAGAATAATAGTAATTTACCTCTTTTGTGATAAAAAGAATTAGAACGGGCTAAGAAATTGAGAATATATGTAAGCGAATTTAATTTGGTAAGGTGTAAAAAGAATAGTGCTAGGCAAGTCACAAAAAATAAAGAGATCTAAAATGAACCAAATTATGATCTAGGAGATTATAGACTTATATACCATAGTAATATTAGGTGAAGAGAAAATAAGGAAAAGAAAACGGTGATTAGTAATAATGAAGATTAAGATAAATGAATAGTGTCGACTAGTAATAATTTAGGAAGGAGGTAAGACTAAAATAGTAGTAACATGGAGTGTGATAAGTAAGGAACAATATTGGTTAGTGGCGGCATAAACCATGTTTAAGAAATACGCTAGAAGTTAGTTAGCTAACAATAAAATATAGGGAATATACTACTAAGATAGAATTATCTTAATTGGAAGAAAGGAATAAATGGCAAGTCGTGTAACATGAACTTAGGCTTCGTATAGAGATCGAATTTGGACTCTTGAGGATTCAAATAGGATATAATTAGAAGGTAAAAACATGTAAGATTGTAAAGCACGTAAGGAACTAAATCCTTTCCATAAAATACCCTTAACTTGGCCCAAATTGGAATGTATATACATAGGGGTATATTTTAGTAACTAAATTAATAGTAACATGAATAATGCATTAATTAATATACTCGGTTTAAACGTACATGTTATACTTAAATCCTCCATAAAGTGTCAACCGAACATACGATAATAGACGTTAATTGTGATATAATGTTTGCTATATGACTGATTATGTGTTAAGATTTAATGGTGACTTTGGGTGGTCGATGCATTATGATTGATTTAATAGTCATGGATGCTTGAGTGATGTGTAAGATCTGTGATTTTGAATATGATATATAGATTGGATGAATTACCATGTAAATATAATATGACAAACTATGTTATGCGATGCGTTGATAATTGAACCAAGTGAAAAGTATTGAATAGAAATGAGAAAAGATAAGATAAAGGCAGTATCAATGAGGATTCTGAAAATGACTAGATTGCGAAAAATATGGATATTGGATCCGGAATGATGAGTGGGCGTTATAGCGCCAATATACCCTGTGATTTTCTAGAAAGTATGATATTGCATTTCGTTTCTATGTGTCGGATGAGATTATTATTTGAAAAACCTTGAGAAAGAAAAGAAAAGAAGTACTTACGATTTAATGAAATAAAATAAGTCGGTATTAGAAATGAAACGGAGTCATTGGAGGAACCCTACTATGGACCAATAAGATGATTGACCGAAATTTTTAAATTACGCACCATACATGGAGAATAATGTTGAAGATTGAATGACTCCGTAGAGCATAACAATGATGTGGTACGCTTATAGGTGGTCTTGGGAGTATACCTGAGCGGATATCAAATGGTGAGGAGTCGCACCCTAAACTAGAGAACCTGTGGCAACTCTGGTATACTTTGACTCAGAGCGAGGGTTACCATGATCGTGCAGTGTCTGTCTAACCTGTGTGGATCCATGATGATGGTAGGGCCGACGGTCCTTACCTCTTTGATTTGAGAAACAAACATAGAGAACTCTGGTCGCTCTAGTGGACAAGGGGTATAAGGCGGGACTATGATACGTTTTAGGATTGATAAATATAAGAAGGGTTGCATGCATCATATTGGTTAAGAGTCATAAAATTAACAAATGAACCCATGCATCTCATTGTTGTGTTAGATTTTCATTGTTACCTGATTATGGTCCTGTGAATGTTAGAACTCTTAGCAGTGGGGTGAGGAAATGAGGATGGATAGTTATGACTACCAAGAGTGAAATAACTTAGAACATATAATAGGAAACCCCATGACAGTGGGCGGCTCAATCCTGGATTGATTGTGTTATATGGGGAAGGTATCGATAAGACACCTTCCCGATTGTTATGGAGGTGGAAACTCACCCTTATGCTAAATTTTTCTAGACATCATGGAGATGGACATAGACTTTGCATCGCAGATCTTCCAGACTCTTCTTGGACCGATGATGAGTAGGATAGGTTAATTTTATTTTTTAGGGAGCAGAGGGAGCCTATGTGCCCCTTTACTTTCAATTTGTACAGTTGCTGTTATGACCATTCGTTGTATATGACTATGTTATATATAAGATGTATGTGTTCCACCAAGTTTTCTTGTACAAAAAAAAAACTTCCATATTTTTTCAAAAACTCATAACCTCTCAGTTGACCAGGATAATCTAGTAGAAAGGGATTGTCTTAGTTAACCGAGGGTGTTACAATTACTAAACAAAACCACAGTAAAAATCTGGAAGTTGGAAAAATACAACACAACAAAAATGCATTTTTTCTTTTTTAGTTCATTAAATTTTTAATTATTTCAGTTTGGTTTGAGGTTTAAAAGTAAACCTGTTTAGTTTTAAGAAATCCTACGTATATATTAGATTAAAAAAATAGAAGACCTATTTCACTAAACTATATTTAATATCAATGTCTTATATGTTCATCAATGTAAATATGTAATCTAGGGTGTGGTTATAGCAAAAAAAAATTCCTATGTAACAAAATAAAATATAGGGTGTGGTTAAGTAGAAGAAACCCATCCTTGGTTAATTAAGTGTTAAGAGTTCGATCCTTACCTTAGTAAGAAATAATCTTAAAACATTGGTCATTTGTTACACCCTTCAAGATTCCTACATGTTAACAAGAAGATTAGTCATGTGATTAACGGTGGATACCCTAGGATGTCCCTACACCTAAAAAAAGCTTGTATGTAAATATGTATAAACTACTATTCTAATTATTCTATTTATATTTTGGTATTTTCATTTTCATTTGCATTCTCCTATCTTCCTTATAAAGTAAAATAATCTTAAATTTTAGAGAAAACTTTCAAATTCTTTCTAATAACCAAATTTTAAATGTTTGATTAGGTATGAAGCAACTGCCTATTAGCCAACAAAGATATTAGCCACTATAATCGATGATGGATACCTTAGCTAATAACTACATGATTCATATTATATATAAGCATGTGATAACACATAACATAACATGCTCAGATCAACCCAATTAATAATGAATCAGGTAGTAAATGTGTACCTGATGAGAACTTACGATCCATGCTTTGATTATATTATACAAAATGAGTACACTAATATCTTTTCTAATGGCATCAGTTTCCTATAGGTCTAACTGTCTCATAATGAGAAGAATCAAGCCTCAGATTCAGTTCAAGATTTAGATGGGTCTATGACTAGAGGAAGGCTTAAGAAGGCCCAAGAAGCACTACAGCACAAGGTGACCCACCTTTTGGAGGCCCATCTATTAAAGGCCTAACATATGAAAGAGTCTAGGATGATTACATTCATAACATGCTTGGAGGGTTAAGATGAGGCCCAATTTAAAAGATTTTTGATTCTTTAAAATTTATTTAAGTTCTTTAGAGTGTTTTGGTTTTTATTGTAAAAAAGGATTATTATTAAATTACCTAATGCTAGGATTTGAACCCCAAAACCACAAGCTTGGTATGCCCACACTTATCCACTTGGGCAAATAAGTCTTACTTATGGTATAAGAATTTTATTTTTCTTTTATTTATTTCTAAATAAGCCAAAGTTATAAACTAATTTTGTAATAAGCCTTTGGGATTCATAATAAAAAAGATATCATATGTATTGAATTGTCCTGTGTAGAGGATGAAATTCTAAGGCGAGTGTCCAGTGTTAATTCCTCTCAATCACTCAATGTTACACCAGTCCAATGGGATCCGGTATTATATATCTCTGAGTTTAAGGGGAGCTTAGAGTCTTCAAGTCTTAAGGCCTGGGATATTCACTGTTGACATACGTCGATGGGTGAACTTAGGTATTACCTGCAAGCATACTCCGAAGCTTAAGTCAGTAATAATTTTGACAACAGAGCACTATAGTTAAGAAAAATCCTTCCCTTTTTGTGTATTAATGCTAGTATTTATAGGCATGTGTTAAGGGGATAAACCCTAATATGGAGTCTATCATTGCTAGCCTACTTGGTATAGAAAGGCTGTTATGCTCAGGCTTTGTTGCCACACTGGCAGCTTTTTAATCCGATGTGTAATCACAATATTGGGTTCCTTAAAATCAGTCATAATGGATTTGAGTAGGGAAAATTAGATTGCATACTTGTGGTTCTTCTATTACCGATCTCGTTTTATTGGATTATTACTGATGTTTTATCTTGGGACCAAAGCTGGTGTCATGCCTAGATCATTTTCCCCCAGTTTATTGAAGTGACGTATGTTACTTTAGTGGGCTGTTTTATTCCATTATCTTGTTACTTTTGAAACTGTCAATCAAGACCTAAAATATTTTGAAAAATTCTTAATAAATCACCTATTATCTGTTGCTACTTTACAGCGGTATCGAACATTAGAAGGATTAGTCGTTAGTCAGTATGAGTGAGATTTTTGTAGTTGAAACTGATACATGACATGTGGCACGTGTTGGTTAGATGCGTCGCTTCATCTTTCCATGTGCCGTTATGTCCCCGCGTTTTGAGCCAAAAATGACACATCTGTAGTCGCATCTTGGGTCGCGTCTATTCACCTTCCGGCCTATTAGCCTCAAGTTTTCCCTATAAATAGGAGGCCAAGGCTTACGATAGCTCTGCCTCTCTTATGTTAGAAACCAAAATCCCCTCTAGCCCATACCAAGAAAACAACCCGTAAAGAAACTCAAGGTAGTCCCTCTATCCTGGCTCTTTCTTAAGATTCTACACCTGTTTTATTTTCTATAAAATATCAAACTAAGATAAGAGAAATGACCACACAAATGATAATTCAGTAGAGATCATCTCTGAGACATTATCATGGCTGTCTATGGGAACCTGGGCCAAACTTCAGTTGTTGTAAAAGGATATATGTAGGTTGGTTAAAAAGGCCCTAGGGAAGCCACTCTTGCTACTCTGAGGTCCTCAATCACTAAGGTGACTCCATTTTTTGGCATTGAGGAATTTCAGAAGGAAGAGTGACATCGGCCCCTAGAGATGACGTTCTCCTCTGAACCAGACTCGTCCATTTTTATGTTGTCAAAAACAAGGGCACCCATGACCACGTTGTATCCCTCCCGGGAACAATATGCCAACATTCTTTACCATCGCACTGACGACACCATTTTTTACCAATGTGTTTCCTTTTTGAAACATGTAGTATAAAGGATGACTGCTGAAGATACATAATCTGAGGTGGAGAATCATCATGTGGTGATAGATCCGGTGAACTTCAACATGATAGAATACCAGACCAACTAGCTACCCGAGAAAGTGAAGAATCCTTATTTTTGGGTTCACGAGAAGGTCTTATCATTCAGTAGCTGCCATGCAGAAACACACGACAGAGTCCAGCTTGACGCCGAGAGGATTTAGAACTTAAACTAATACAAGGATCATTTTACACTAGTGGTGACTTTAATAAAGGATCAGATCCCCCACACCCTTGGAGATCAGTATCTGTATATGTATGAAATTTTTTTCAGAAAGGTAGGAGTTTAGTTTCCACTGAATGATTTTAAGATGGGGGTGTTGTGATTTTGGACGTCACCTTCAGCCTGCTCCATCCAAATAGATGAGGTTTAATAATTGTCTTAGAGGTCATTTCCAATAACCTCAACTTTACACTATTTATGACAAGGTCCTTCCACTATGCCCGTGTTTTAAGGTGAGGCAAACCTGGTGGAGGCTTAGGGTTCATCAACCTAAGGTGTCAGAATAAGATCATCAATTTTAAGGCATATGATGAGTCAGTGAACACCGTTGGTGTCTCCTTAAAACAATCATTTTTTAGAGTCTGTGTGAAGCTAGACTTTCCAGTGTTTTGGAAGAACAAAAATGGCTCCCCAAAGTTTTATACTTGGTGGACCCACCAACACTTCCTCCTAGAAAGTGAGGCGTATATATTGGAGGATAAAAAATTGAGTGAGGGATCAAGATTAGTAGTTGGCGCTCTTCATGAAATATCCTGGGCTAATCCCTAGAAGTGCTAAGCTTTGCTTGGTCTGGTTGAGAAGAGGACCGAGTATTTAGCCATTTTAGGTAAACATGCTTATGTTTTAATTTATATAAGTCAGAAATTTTATGGATGATATTTAATCTTTCTTCATTGTTATTTTTTATGGGGAGCATGGGTGGAAACGCGGTAGATAAACTTTAGAGAATAACGGGGTGGTTAATACTAACCCTGAGGTAGAGAATCATATCTTGCCACAGTAAAAGAAGAAAGTAAAGAAGATTTCCATCTCTTCTGACAACACTACCCCCATCTTTGAAAATAAAAGATGAACCTGACAAGAAGTAGGGGCCTCTCGAAAGAAAGGGAAGATAAAACAGCTCACCCAATAGGATAAGGGTAAGGACATGACGACCCAAGCTATAGAGAAGAATGATTTAGGCCAGGTTGAACTTGAGACCATGATCATCTTCTCTAATACAAAGAGCAGTGAGGACTACCTTCGCTATCTTTAGTCTAATGAAGGGGCTCAAAAGAAATTCACCATTCCCTTTTGCCTCAAGGACGGTTTGAGCATGAAAGATCTAGACTACGCCCTTAAGGAAGTGGTGTGGTCGACTCTGAAGAGCCTTTTTGTCCTTCATTCATTTACTGTGAGTGGCCTTACGACGGGGGTTGATTGCCTTTGCTAGAAGAATGCTGAGTGCTGGAAGATCAGGGTAAGATCCACTACAATCTTAAGGAACTAAATAAAAAGAACATCGATCTAGAGACGACGGTGTCAAAATTAAAGGCCGGGGAGGAGGAGGTGAGGGAAGAAGTGAAGTAACTCAAAACCGAGGTGGAGCACTTAGAGAAAGAAAAGGCAGACCTCAAGACCGAGAAGGAGGGACTACAAAAGGATTTAAAGAATAAGGACTTCACTTACCAAACCAATATATGCTTGTTTGGGTATGCCAAAGTGGAGTCCTTTAGCTACACAGTCCATTAGATAATACATCAGAGCTGTGGCCTCTCACTTAATTTTAATGGAATTGTTTTTTGTAACAAGTTCCGTTAGGGTTAGATGGTGATCGAGGTCAATGGGGGAAGACTATAAACTGATGGATAAGCCGTTTCACTTCATCCAATTTCCATATGATGAAAAGAAGATCTTCAAGCAGTGTTAATCTCCTAGGCGTACTAAGGTTAATGATGAACAAAATATTGACTAAAGTGACTGTCCCTCCTCCCCTTCTGCCGTGTGAAGAAGTATTTTTATTACTTTTGTAGTTTCTTGTGTCGGGATAGGCTTTGTGCATAGTTTTTCATTTTTTAGGGAAATCATGTAAGATACAGTTCCCCTTATTTTGTGTATCATTTTTTGTACTCTAGATAGTAGACCCATGATTCTTTATAAGAACAATGGAACTTATTTTGAGAAAAACTTTCCAAGTTATACTTATTGAAGCACATATATAAAGAAAAACAATGTTATTTAATTCGTTTAAAATTATATGACCCTAGTCATGTAATTAAGCTGCGACACATTAAGTAATCTTTATATATTGGTTTGGTAAATACTATGAGTTTTGACTTTATTTAAGCATTCAATGGAATTCCATATCAGTTAGTAATGTAGACATTAGGGTTAATTAATTCTCATATCAAGATTATTTGTATATGTTCTTTAGGGTTTATTTGTTTGGGCAATGTTGCCTCTTATTAGGGTCCAATCAATCATTCTTAGTGGGTGATTGACTTTTCCACTCGTCGGGGCGATGTTGCCTCTCATTGGGGTTTAGTCTATCACTCTCATTAGGTGATTAACTTTTCCTCTCGTTAGGGTGATGTTGTCTCTCATTGAGGTTTGGTTAATCATTCTTATTTGGGTGATTAACTTTTTCACTCATCAGGGCGAATTCAAATACTGGTAACAAAATAAGAGATATTACATGAATAATCTTTTATTAGTATGTTATACATCGAGTCGAACTGGTTTACCTGCCTCGTTAAAACCTCTTTTGGAAAAACCTAAAAGTAGGAAAAAGAGTGCATGGCTTGTGACGTCGGTCAACTATAATAAACTAAAAGGTTTTATACATTCCACTTGTTGGCGATGACATCTCCTTGCAAAGTCTATAACCAATAAGCCCCACCTAGGGTAACTTTACAAACCTGATATGGCCCTTCCCTAATTAGGTCCTTTCTTTCCTTGATGAGCAAACTTGTTTTTGATGATTGCTCATCGTAAAACCAAATCTTTGGCATTGAAGCATTATAGTTAGAACTTTTTGTTATATTGGAAGGTTGCTTTGGTCTTAATAGTTTGATCTCAGATAAACATCATCCACTACTAAAAAACCCTAAACAGTTACTTAGAGTTAGCGACCGCCAAACACCGTCACTAATTAGCGACCGAGTTAGCGACGACCACGCAAAAAGGGACCCCAAAAAGAATGTTAGTGACTACCTTAGTGACCAGAAAAATCCCGTCGCTAAAAATTGCAATATTCTATCACTAAAGCCATTGCTACTTCGACCCCGTTGCTAGTATGGTCGCTAGATTTCACTTCCCTCCCTTTTTTGGTTTCCCTCCAAGTTTTTTGTTGGAGCCAAATCGTAGAGACGAGTGGATACCATCGCTATAACTACTAAAAAACTCACTTAAAAGAAAATTAGTCACCATATCAGTGACCATCACTACGTCGTCGCTAAATTTTGTAAAACTCCGTCGCTACTGTCGTCACTAAGAGACACACCATCGTTGTAGCGGTCGCTAATACTTCCCTCCATTATTTTTTGTTTTCCCTCTATAGTTTTTTATTGGTGGCAAATAGTAGTGACGGTATATACCCATCCTTACTAACAACTGTCGCTAATGTCCCCTTACTATTTTTGGTTTTCCCTCTATTGTTTTAAGTTTAAGAAGGGATGGTAGTGACGGTGAGGTGACACCGTCGCTAAGGTTTAGGGGATTAGGGACAGAATGGTTGAACCGTCGCTAGTTGTTCCTAACGTGTATTTTATATTAGCGACCATCGATGTTCTTTCGTCGCTTTGTATGCCAGTTTTAGGATTTAGTGACGTTGTTAGCGACAGAGGGAGACCATCGCTAAGGTTTTAATCATACTCGAACAACGTCTCTCCCCTAATCATTTTCCCTAACTCTCAATCCCTCCCTCCTTTATTTCCCTGACTCCCTCCGACTCCCTCCCTCCCTTCATCCCTTCCTCTGACTTCCTCTACCCGTCTCCCTCTATCCCTTCCTTCCTTCCTCTGACGTTGTCTCTGCCCTACATTGTCATCCTCTAACCTCTACCCCGCTCTCTCTTGTGACCTCCCCAAACCTCACCACTCTCCATCCAACGGTCCTCCAAGGCTCACCATTCTTCCTCCGTTATCGACGACGTTGTCATTGAAACGCTGGTGTTCACCTGGTTTAGCTCATTCCTCGGTCACGCCAATAGAATACAACAAATTTCCAATACGCCCAGGTTCATTCTCTTATACTTTTGTTGCTCTAGTTCATTTTTTGGCTAGTTTATTTTGTTATTTCTGATGCATTGGCTGGTTGATTCTATTGATTCTAATGTTGTTCATAATACAAGTAGATTCAATCTTTGTTTGTTTATGGAAATTTTATTATGGTTCTAATGCGGTTCATATGTTGTTTAAATGTTAAACAATTAGTTGCACGCTTATTGTTGGAACCAAATGCAATAAGTGAGAGAGAAATACCTGGAAGATCAACATTCAATTATTAGATTCAATAAAATCAATTACGAATTGGTAGCCTAAACAAAGCAGAGTAGCAATGTCAAGTCCAAGGCCTAAAATACATCAAATTTTGAGAATAATATTAAAAGCCTAAAATTTTCCAAGTCTTTTTATCTTAACCTATTAAAAGTTTGTACCCAAACTGGACCGAATCAGACCAAATCAAGTAACTCATATTGATAACTCTAATTTCAACCAAGTAAAATAGAACCCATTACCTCACGAGTTTCTTATCATGTTTTACTTGGTTTGATGATTCCCAAACTTCACCCATGGCTGCCACGGCTCAAACAGAATGGCGAAGGTAAGAATTTCTGTGGCATGCACAAGAAGAAACCACAAGGCAAAGTGGGAAGTAAATGGCACGGTGGTTGGGGTTGAATGAAGGAAGAAGAAGAGGAAGTTTAATTTCTGCCCAAGGTAGAAAAGGGAGAGGGGAAATGTAGCTTTTCCACTAGTATAGAGAAGAATGGTGGAATGAGAAAGTGGCACATTGTGGGGATGAGGGGAAGAAGTAGAAGAAACTGATTTTGCCAAGGAGAAAAACATGTACACGAGAGAAGGAAAAGAGTGAAAGGAGAACATAAATCAATTAGGATAGCATCTTAGAAATAAATATTAACTTTAGGCTTTAGGCATTTAGTTATTTAATTTAACACTCAAATTAAAATTAAATTTGTAGTTAATAAAATTAGTTTACGTCAAATTAATAGAGATCAGATTTTATCTCACATTTTAGATTTTAGGATATTATTCAATCTACTGCGAGTTGTGAAGAATTTGTTAATTAGGAAATTTAAGATTCAGGTGTTAATAAAATTAATTATTTGATTGGATTAGTCATTTACTTTATTTTAATTAAACAATACTCATTAATTTCATTGGTAAAATTCTAAATATTGTTTCTAGTAGTTTCCATAATTTAATTATTAATTTTAAATTCCCCCAATTTAAAATTTTAGGATGTTACAAAAGTGAAATCCTAACTCCCCCATATACTTCAAATGAAAATGAAAAAGTTTTAGTATAACCACTTTTGCAAAATGGAACAGATGCACACAAACATCAGATTTTGTACAAAGCTCTAAGCTCCATTCCTATTTGTACTTCTCTTACAACAAGGAAGGAACAATTCCTAACTCTCATGACTCCTTTGAAAAAATTTCAGTTTAATTTTAAGGGGAAAGAAAATAGCAACATTTTAAAGCTCTTTTCCAGTAAGTTTAGGAAATGCTAATGTTAATAATGCTTTATTCATTTTCCAGATTTCCCTATCTCTTGAAAACTAACTTTGGTATGGGAATCCCCCTATGATATTTTCTTTGGTTGTATAAATTCAATGTTAAACTTCTTGCCATCAACCACTACAGTCTCCTCCCTTCACTACAATAGAACATAATATAAGTAAAACATGTTTAAGCGAAAGCTAATTTCTAATCAACCAGCCAGTTAATATGGTTCTTTTGAAGTGTGTAATATTTTTAGATGGCAAACACAAGAGTTCTTGAAATTAACAAAAACTCTGCTTGCTGCAAATTTCATAAATCATGGCATGAATTAGAATTGGTGATTTGATTTCAACAAATTTTACTGCTAATTTGAATCACTTTACTCTGGCTGCCAGGATTTAGGTCGTTATAATTCTTCAAATTAGTTAACCCCTAAGACTTTTAGTACACAAATAAAAATAGAAAAATTTAAAAAACATAGTTTTTTCTACTTTCTTTGTTTTTAAATTTACTCTTAACCATGCTAATATAATAAATAATATATAAAATATAATATAATATAATAGAAAGAATAAAATACTGGTTCATTTGTCTCTCTTTTGCTTCTGATTTCTGAACCTAGTTCTTGTTCTCTCCCTCCCAACCTCCCAAAAACCAGTTCATTTGTCTCTCTTTTGGTTCAGGAAATAGTTTTAAAACCAGTTCAGAAGTGTCAAAACCTGAAGGTTTTTTAACAGTTTAGAAAAAATTGCTTTTAAAACTAGTTTTGTTTGAACTGATTTTAAAACTGCTTCTTGAACCAAATCAATTTTATACTAGTTTTAAAACTATATCCTGAACCAAGCTTGCTCTGATAATATCGTTTTATGAACCAAACCAAACCAAACCAGTGCTAAATTGGTTTTAGAACTTCTTCTGAGTGAAATCAGATCATAACTGAACAAAACGAGTTTGTTTCAGCTTGACCAAACCCCGATTCCAGTGTGGTTCATAAGTTCATATTTGCTCATATATTCTCTGTTTCTAACTCCAACTTTAGAAGTCATTTTTAAGGAATTGTTTAATGATTGGAGCAGAAGTCCCATATTTGTGAGCATAACTATGAAGTTACTTAACTTCCTGAATCATTATAAACTCATAATTGGTTTATGATAATGGCTAGTAGTATATTGATTATCTAGGAATGTTATACTAGCACAAGAATATCTACTTTGTTTTTGAACAAAATAAAAGTTTTGATGAGTTAAATTTCAAGAGTTTGTCAATGTTAAAGTACTCAAGTTTCTAAAAACAACATTTAAAAAGGACTTATAAATCACCTATAAACATTGTTAACAGCTCAAAAATTATCATAGAAACAACTTTGAAAAAGAAAATCCTTAAACTCGGTAAATACATCCTTAAACTTCTGCTTGTTGTGACCATGTCTCTAAAAATAACAATTAAAGCAGTGTTAATAAACTATTTAAAATCATAAAAACTAAAACATGAAACTAAAGCAGTGTTAATTTTACTTCTCTTGAACTTTTGAACCCTTTAGTTTGCCTCTATGTTGTATTTTACTTCCTCAAGTTCCTCAAGTCTCTATCTTCAACGTCTCCAACTCACAAGATTTTAATTGAGTTTCCTTTTCATAGAGCATTGTCGTAAGATCATAGACCTCTTCACAAATTTGTTTTCTATGTTGATTTGATGCTTCAAGTAAAGCGTTGGTCTTGACATACTCATCTTAGAGTTGAGCAAATCTTATTTTTTCCTCATCCATGAGTTTGTAGTGTTCCTATAGAGTAAAGACATTTTACGGACTTGTCTATTTCTACAATTGATGTAACAAAAATGTAGATAGAAAACAATGAATGAAAAAATTATGATACTTTTAGATTCAAAGCAAAGATAGTTTCAATTAACTTTTAGAAATTAATTTCATTTTTATCTTCTATTTACTCTGTGAGTTGATGGTAAATTATCAAATATAAGAATATAGGTTTCAAAGGACATTTACTCTGCCTCATGCTAACATTCTAGACACCATTCCTGTACCTTTTTTCTTCTTTGTTTTTTTATAGAAACATACATCATTGATTATTCAATGTTGGGACTTCTTTCACTTTTTTGTGACTTGTTGGGACTAACTACATCTTTAGAAACCTCATTATGGAAACTAGTTGAATGTTGGGAACTTTGACTACCAATGTTAACAATCAACTTTGTCATGCAGACCAGTATACATTACGCGTGGTCTGTGTTTGTCTCTCATCAGCTTCGTCTCCATTGCTGACTCTCTTTCCTAGGAAATCCCCTAACACTAACTTTTTGGCTATGTGTGTTGTATCTTTTGAAGTGTATGCATGTTGATTGTTACTTGTTTAGAGGAGAGCAAAGCTCATTAGGAATTGCTTATGTGTGCTGATAACATATGTTAAAAGTGTGCATGTGTATTGTTGTTTGTTAGTGGAGAGCAGAGCTCATTAGGCATTGGTTTTGTGTGCTAATAACATGATGTTTTTATGCATGTGTATTCTTGTTTATTAGTGGAGAGCAGAGCTCACTAGGTTCTGGTGATTACCTCCCTCAATTTCATATACAATGTATAACACATATATTGAACTGTACTGGAAAATCTTCTATGTGTAACAGGGCGTTGTAAAAAATTTAGAAATGTCTAGTTTACAAGGGAGACTCTGCCAAAATTTTGGTGGGCTCTCTATTGCATAGCACATAAAAAAGTAAACTCAAGTTCAACAATGTAGGGTTTAGTCGTGTGTGTACCCATTAGGTTCCAGTTCAAGATTCAAGACAATTGGCCGACATACTGTGTTGTGTTGGATCTTGAATTGTCCTGGTTGGATAATTTGGGATGAATTTGTAACCAATAAGGTGTAACCCATCAATGTTGTATGTGGTCTATCTTGTGTCGTTGATGTTCATTTGAAATTTCGGTTATGGTGTTTCGTATTGTCTTCTGGTGCATGCCTGCGTGTGGTGTTTCATACCACACGTATCTCTGTGTACTCAGGGACCAATGGGAAATGCTGCCAAAATTCCAAATGAACATCAACAATTCAAGATAGACCGTAAACAACATCGATGGGCTATGGATGGTTGTATATTCATCCCCAATGGGATAGGGCCCTACCCACTTGCAACATCAAAGAAATAGAGAGTGATTCATGAACGATAGTCACATAATGTTTAAATCAAAGTAACTAGAACTCTGCTTGTTAGATATCGTGAATGGAGGTTCCGGTAAATCGGCGATGGATGTACAACCGGTTAGATCGTAGTCGATGAGTGACTGAGGAGTTTATGATGGGATTATTGAAGTTCACTCTGTTCCCTGCAATGAACACGCCTAGTTTTGAAGCAACTCAGAAGATTCGTTGTCCGTGCTCAAGGTGTAAATGCATGAGTTTTGAATACGTGGATGATGTCATGTGCCACCTAAGTGAAAAAGGGTTCATGGAAAGATACTACTATTGGTACAACCATGGTGAGCAGTTACTGCCCAGACCATCAGCTGTAACTATGCAACAGTCTTAGTATGAGGTCGAAGGAAATAGGGATACGTACAACAACATAGAGCAGATAGTGATGGATCATGTTGGACCCTCCACCGGGCGTATGCTACAATATGATGACCAAGCAGGGAATGAGGATGAAAATGTAGAGGAGGATCCTAATCCAGAGGTGAAGAGATTTTATGATTTGTTGGCAGCGGCTCAGACCCCATTGTGGGATGGGTACAAGAGTCACACTGAATTATCTGCCTCCCTAGCTGCTTTAAGCCTAAAGGCAGATTATAATCTTTCAGGAGGTTGTTTTAATAGGATGGTTGATCTTATGGGTTCCACCATACCTAGTAATCATCGAATGCCATCAAACCTGTACCATGCTAAGAAAAGAGTGGCAAACCTGGGGTTGGGTTATGTAAAGATAAAGTGTTGTGTTGGCGGGTGTATGTTGTTCAGAAATGAGTTTGTAGACAAGAGTGTCACATAATGTGTAATTATAATGAGGAACGCTACAAAACCATTAAAAGGAGATGAAAGGTAACTAGGACGACCAAGAAGAAAATATGGTACTTCCCCATAACACCGCATCTTCAACGCCTGTACGCCTTATTATCCATGACAAAACACATGCGTTGGCATGCTCTGAACCGAACACATGAGGGTCTTCTGTGCCATCCTTCCGACGGGAAAGCATGGAAGTTTTTGGATGAGCTATATTTAGACTTTCCAGGTGAACCGCGCAATGTATGACTTGGCTTATGTACTGATTGGTTCAACCCATTCGGTCAATACGGAAGAATGTACTCTTGTTGGTCAGTCATACTGATCCTATATAATCTACCTCCTGATATGTGTATGAAAAGGAAGGTCATGTTTCTATCTGTACTGGTTCCAGGACCCAAAAATCCAAAGGTGAAAATAAACGTGTTTTTATAACCGTTAGTTGAGGAGTTGTCACAATTATGGGATGTTGGGGTGATGACATATGATGCATCTTTGAAGAACAATTTCATGATATGGGCTATTTTGATGTGGACCATTAACGATTTCCGGACGTATGGTATGCTTTCTAGATGGTCAACGTCTGGGAAACTTGCTTGCCCTGTATGCATGGAACATACCGGGGGGGAATCACTCCCTGTTAGTGGCAAGACAAGTTTTTTTGACTGTCATAGAAAGTTTCTATCGTTGGATCACCCGTTCAGGAGAAAAAAACCGCTTTTAAGAAGAACAAGGTTGTGAATAAACCTCCAGCCTGTAGGTTATCCGGTGCACGGGTTTGGCAGAGAGTTGAAGAGTATCCGTACATCTGGGATAAGAGTGTTAAGGAGTTTGCGGGTTATGGGAAGGAACACCACTGGGTGAAGCAGAGTATCTTATGGGATTTGCCATATTGGAAAGACTTATTATTAAGACACAACATCGATGTCATGCACACTGAATGAAATGTTTTCATGAATATTTTTGACACTGTGATGGACATCAAAGGGAGAACAAAGGACAGCGAGAAGAGTCCTCTTGACCTTCTGATTTGGAGTTCTAGAAAGGAGTTGGAATTGAGGGATGCGGGACGTGGAAAAATGTTTAAACCGTATGCAAAATATGTTTTAACTAGACCTCAATAGATTGTTGTGTGTGCGTGGATGAATGGGTTGACCCTGCCTGACGGATTCACTTCTAACTTGAGTAGATGTGTTGACGTGAAGGAGGGCAGGGTGATTGGCATGAAAAGTCATGATTGCCATGTGTTTATGCAACAACTACTGTTGTACGCATTTCATGCCTTAGCAAAACCTATTTGGAAACCGTTGGTTGAGTTAAGTCACTTCTTTAAGGAGTTGATGACAACTCTGTTAACTAAGGAGAAACTTCTGAAGATGGAAGAAAGTATCTCGGTCTTGATTTATAAGTTGGAGCAGATTTTCCCACCAAGGTTTTTTGACTCGATAGAGCATCTGCCTATCCATCTATCGTACGAGGCCTTAGTTGGTGGCTCAGTGCATACCATTGGATGTATCCATTCGAAAGGTGAACGCCAAAACTATTTTAATTTCATTGAAAACATTGTTTCCTATAATAGTATTTTGTAACTTAACATTTGTTTATGAATTTCTAGATTCTTGTACGTTGAAGTATCAATTTGCAAGGCATACTTAATGGAAGAAATGACCACTTTTGCTTGTTTCTATTTTCTGACGGGGATAGAAACTAGAATGAGTAGAATTCCCTACAATCTTGGGGTGGCCACACACAAAGCGCTGGATGATCAAATTTCAATTTTTAACTATCCCGGTCGTCCTGGGGGCAAGGTTACAAAATGTTACATTGATGAGAAAGATCGAAAGGCGGCTCACTTGTACATTTTTCTAAATTGCCCAAAAGTGGAAATTTATCTTGAGTAAGGGAGTAACTTATACTCTGCATTCTAAAGCTAGTTTTTATTGTACCTAAATTTTTGTTCTTTAAATAGCTTATATGCAGATATGCTAAAACTTGAGCAAAATGATATAACTGATGACCAAATTCATAGTGAGGTATCATCCAAATTCATTGGTTGGTTTGCATAACACGTAAGACCCGTATACCTTGTGCTTTTAGTTGTACTTCTAATGTTAGGTATCTAGCAATGACCTGGTATCTAATGGTGACCTATGTGTTGTGCTATAGATAGATTCAAGACCCTAATAACCATATTGAAGATACCTTACTCCAAGCCCTTTCTTGGGGACCAGTGAAAACTGTTAAAAAGGGCCCATTTACTATGTAAACGGCTACAAGTTTAACATTTTTCAATGGAGTGAAGAGATATGCACCCATAACTACGGGGTTTGTGTTAAATGCATGACCGGACAGTTAGAGGAAGACTTCTATAGAGTGTTGACAGAGATTGTTAAAGTTTCTTTTTTTGGAAGACTAAAAGGAGATATCGTTCTATTCAAGTGTGATTGGTATGACAACACAATCGGTGTAGGAATAAAGGTTAACAACAACTACGACTTAGTTGAGGTCAAGAAAAATTATAGATATAAAGGGTTTGATCCCTTCATTTTTGCCCAACAAGCCAAGCAGGTTTATTACACAGACTTCCCTGGAGGGCATCAGGACTGGTACGTAGTAATCAAGGCCAAAGCCCGAAATCAGATCACTGATAATGTCTCCGATGAGGTTGATAATGCTTATCAGCTTGCTCCGAATGAGCTTAACGATAGTCATTTGCTGTTCAACATTGATCCAGTCGTAAGGATGAGACGCTTGCCACTACGGGGGGTAAACACATTGACAAAAATGTTGTCTCCCAGTCAAAATGGTCTAGGGCTAATTTGGAGACTAAGGAACCTGTTGAAACAAATAGCCATAATAACACTGAAATTGAGGGGGAATTTCAAACTGAAAAAGACATAGAGTATGTAGTTGTTTTCCATATATACATACATACATATCTTTGTAACAGGGATGAACATTTATTTTCATGGTTCATTCTACAGATGATAGGACGTCGATAACTTTTCAGTCGGGGTAGTGGTTCGAGGACCCCCGGATCCTGTCTGCAGGCCACCACCCCACAGCAGGCCACCACCCCTTCACCACCTGGCCCCATCATCCCACAACAAGCCACCACTCCTTCACCACTACAGCAGGCCATACCACATCAGACCATCACTCCTTCACCACCACAACAGACCACCCCAGAGCAGACTGCTTCACCTGATGGTTTGGATGACGCTAGCCTCCAAGCCACCCCACCTCTGGCATCCCTCTACCCATGCTAGTCCCACTGTCGACCGGGGACGAGTAAGTATACTATAATTTATTTTAAGTTAATTGGTAGCTTGTTAGTTTCTTTGTATATAAAGCACATAGTTGTATGTTAGTTAACTTAATAGTTGTATAGATTGAACTGTATTAGAAACTTTTCTATTTGTAACAGGGCAATCGTTTAAATTTAGAAATGTTATATTGAAGGGGAGACTCTGCCGAAATTTTGATAGCCTCCCCATGTGTAAGTTATTTTATTTATTTCTAATTATTGACTATTACAATTTTGTTGATAGTAGTCATACTACAAAGCGATTACTAAGGTTCTGAAGGCTCAGTGGGATGGACCATATATCTCTTGGACAGATACAGGGTAGGCTGTCCAAGATAGGTGGTTTGACACCTTTTCGGTAAGCTAACACTCCTTTTTGTTGTCAATTTGTGGCTAATTCATATACCTATTTTTAATATTAAAATTTCATTTCATATAACAATGAGATTATTAGTGGACAGAGGGTATGATTGATGAGATTAAGAGGGTCTTTGCTATAAAGACCTCCAAAATCATCAAGAGTACCCTTTGGAAGGTGAGGGACAAGGGCGAGCACTCTCGTTGGATCCTCGAGGACCACTGGGATGGGATGATCCAGAAGTGGAGCGGTGTCTTGTTCCAACAGGTGAGTGCTCGAAACAAGGCAAAAAGAGCCGCCGATACTGCAGCGTAAGTTTACACTAGGGGTAGCATTTCAATCCTCGAGCATAAGAAAAGATTTGTAAGTATATTTATGTTAAACATTTCTTTTATGATTGGTCTGACATGTTTTCCAACAATAATTTCAATGCTTGTTGTCCACTACAGGTGCTGAAGGAGCACCGCGAGCCTTCCCTATTTGAGGTCATGTAAATGACCAAGAAGAATAAAGCCGATGAATGGGTTAACCAAAAGACTACAGATCTAGCGGTATTTTATTTTAACTTACACATGCTTATAATTTACAAATCAGCTTACTAATCCTATCACTATTTTACATTTACAGGAGGCGTATCAGGCCAGGAGGGCCGAGAAGGAGGCAGAGTTGGTGGCTTCCACTCCTGAGGGGGAGGTACCTCCTACCCTATCTTGTTCCGACGACAACGCCATCTACATGGAGGTTGTTGGCGGCGTGAACAAGAAAGGGAGGGTGTTCGCGTTGGGCAGCATGGCCACGTAGATCGTGTAACATCCCAGATTTTATATAAATAATTAAATGAGGAGAGTAAATATTGAATAATTACATATGGGATTAATAAATATCCCAAAATATCAAAAATAATTAAACTCATATTTTGAGGATTAATTATAATTTATTGAGGCTGTACGAGCTAAAATAATACCCGATTAAAATATGGGTGTCAGACCAAATATCTTTGATTGGGATGATATTGGTCAGGGCTGTTAAGGATATTATTAGGAATCCAAATATATATTTGGGATAATTCACTAGTGCAAAAAAGGCTTTTTACACCGGCTATTTTTGACTTTTTACACCGGTTATTAGCCGATGTAGATCCAGCAGGTATAAAAAATATTAAATTTTACATCCGGTGTAAAAATATTTTTTACACCGGTTATTTAAAAGTGACTCGGTGTAGATATAATATTTTACACCGGGTTTTTTAGAAATATCCGGTGTAAAAAATATTTTTACACTGGTTATGCTCTTCATACCCGGTGTAAATATGGTATTTTGTACCTATCTTTTTTATACAACCGGTGTAAAATATCATATTTTACACCGGTTTCCTTTTACACCCGGTATGTAATTATTTAATTTAACACCGGTTGATTTTTTATAACCGGTGTAAAAACTTTTTTTTACTTTTTTCTATTTTGTTTTTTTATAACCGGTACTAAGCATCACCCTTTTACACGCATGGATTTCCTCTACTGCCCAACAAATTACAAGTTTACGATACTCAGGATAGGAACTTTTGAAGCACTTATTGCAATAATTATAACATATATACTAAAAAAATCTTAGGATAACAATTATACAAATGAATATCAACTAATATAAAAATTTAAATGTTAATTACACTGTCTAGACAAGTGGCCTTACATCAAATATTAAAACCATCATCTTATGGAATTAGAGAAGAAAAAAATTGTGATGGAATATGTATCATCAGGACCTTTTTGTCTAATTGATTGTGTAGAGAAGGAAACAAATTGTGATAACACCATCCAAGATAATGCTGGTCAAATTCAAACGCACAAGAAGGCTTGTAATCTGTTTGAAACCATTCTCCCTCAATAATATCTGGTATAGTTATTCGCTGCATGAGAGCAGAGGAAATTAAAAAAATTATCTTCTAATTACATTTTAAAATTGACTTTATATCTTTAGAAATATTTTACTTGAACTAAACATAAGAATAAAATTATAATAAAAATAAAAATTTACTTTTGAGAAAATTAAACCAAAATTAAACATACTTTTAATTCAAAGTGCAAAGCTAAAAATTCTTACCAAGCTTATGGGTCCTTTTCTTTCTCCTTACGATGACAAAAGCTATTATTGTGCATGCTAGAATAGCCAGACCACTAAGAATTGTTATAAGAATTGTGAGTTTCAAAATATTTTACTAAGATAGCTTCTAGCAAATTAATGATGTAGTACCTTGAAGGTTTAATAATGCTAGAGACATCTTCAAGAATTGTGAGTTTTGTTATCTTTGTAGTGCTAATTCCAAATATGCCAAGTGCTGATTCAATAATTTTTAAACCTCACTTCCATCATTGGGAGTCCGATACCAACCCTGCAATTGAAAATCATGAGTTCATACATGATAAAAGCATTACCTTGATTTATAAAGTTTCAAATTTAATCCTTGATTGACCATGGCAAAAGAAAACTAATAATTATATAGTTACCCCTTATAGTTCTCTGCTGCGTAGTAACCTTCTTTGCTCCAATGCTGTCAATATTAAATCTATAACTTTAAGGGAAATTATTTAATGCTTTAATTCAAACAATATGTTATAGTTAAGATTTTGATTAAGGGAAAAGAAGTTAATTATATTGTTAATTAATTAATGATCAGATGAAGCATTTCACCTTGAGAAACTACCCTTGAATTGATGCATGTAATCTTCCAGCTTGGTGAAATTCGGCAGGTTACTCATCCTGTGTAGTGCAGCACACTAGAGTACGTATACTTAAAGTGATTATACTTTAATCCGAAAGGAAAGTGATTATATCTAGTTATCTACTCAAAAGAAGAAAATATTCAATAAAGAAGATGGATGAGTAAATTACACATAAATGTGTCTGTCAACATCAGAATTAGAAATTAGCTCCGCTGCTTAAACTCTTCTTCTTTGCATCAGGATAGTAACCCTTGATAACTCTAGAAATTAGAATCATTATAATCATCGTGATCATCCAAAAGAGTGTGAGACTTAAAAAATATAATAGGACTCATTATAATACTAATTCATGTTGTGACATACTAAAATTATATAATAGTATAATGATTAGAATAATATATGGTATCAATTATCGTCACTTGAGGATACTTTGTTACCCATAAATTTTAATAGTTATTGGTATGACTAATCTCCTACCCGCAAATTGGTATGATTAAAACAAGTATTATCAATTGACTTAAAAAGACAAGCAAGAAATAAAATTGGGAAATGACTGTTAGCACCTGTGTTATGAGGTGGCTAGTAATGAATTGATTTGTTAGTCTATTCTCTTGAAATAATTTGATATTTCAATATTATGCAAACCAAGTTAGCTTCTGAATCAATCAACTATCAAGTTATTATATTCATCAGATTCTTCACATAAAGTTTTCTTTCATACAGGGTTATTTAATAGCATTTAGAGGATGGTTTTACAATTGTTACAACAATTGTAATTGTAATAGCTCAAGCGAGGCAGCAGCAGAAGGGCATAGAATGAAGGAGATAAGTTCTAATGGCATTGTAATTGTTGATACTTATCCCGTGATTAAGTAGTATTGATAAGAACTAAAAACAGACAGTACCTAAGTTGATCAAATTCAGGAATAGAATTTGGTTCATAGTCCACACCAACATAGATAATTTGTAATGTAATTTACTTAACTACAGTTTGAACAAACATCCCTACAGCAACACACTCATGAAATGGAATGGAACCCCCCATGCAATGATGTCAACACTTGTCTCTAATTTTCAATTCTTTTTTGACAATTATGTTTCACAAAGATGCTTACCTTGATTACTTGGTGAACAACTGGAATCTCCTGTCCCTAAAGGAGAAAAAAAAGGGCAAATGTGTCAATAGAGTGTGTCATTATGACAGATCAATAAGGTTCACCTTTTCTAATAAAAGGTTCACACTTTTCTAATAAATTATTTTTTATTAAAATTAAATACATGGAAGAGTAATAAATTTATTTTTATTTTCCTTAAAAAAATTACTCTTTTGAATAGTGTAAACTCAGTTCTAAGGGTTGAGGTTTCCTTTTAAGTATTATTCCTATCATAACTCAACTAGAAAATGTTGCTCTCCAAGCATGTTTATTCATTCAATTACTTATTTTACTTTTAAGCATTACCATATATATTCATTTAGTTACCTATTTTACACATCCAATGTAATATGACCGCATCACAACTGATTCCAAATGACAACTTGCTCCTATATCACCTTCAATCTAGTCTCTTTTCTTTTTCTTTTTTTAATATGAAATGATAATGAAAAAATAGGGTATAAAAACTCTAAAATGATTAAGGTCTGTGAGTCATACAATCCCTAAAGACTAATTTTGAGAGTTTAACGAGAAGGAGTGGCTATACCTTTACGTGTGGGATATGTATCTGTCCAAAAATTGGTGCAGATGGAAAATGTCAAGTTGATGCAGTACAAGTACAGAAGAACATGAACCTTGCTTGATACATGCGACACAGACATAGCAAAACAAAATCAAATTTTATTTTTGAACCAAATGAATGAGTCATTTAATATTTAAGAGGACAAATACGTCATGCATGAGGCCCAAAAGATCAAACTTCATCATAATAATAAAAAAATCTGATGAAACATTTAAATATACCAAATAACACATAAGAAAAGCTTTGATTTCATTTTTAATCTCACTCAGAGATTCAATTATTAATGGTTCAAGGCCAATCAGAAATTCTTCAAAAGAAGGATGAAAAAACTAACCTTGCCAGAAATAATAAGCCAGCAATCTTTAGTCTGGTTGTGCTTTGCTACCTCTTCAAAATAGTGAACTTTTGGATCTGAAGCCATTTCACTGCAACAAATTAAGAATAAAAACATAGCACCCAGAAAAATTCGGATCGAACCATCAGAATAATTTTTTCAAAAAAACAACTTCGGGTTTAGAAAAAGAGAGGATCTATAGAATCAAGAAAGGGAACAATTATAAACCAACAGAATGAGTGAAAAAGAAAATTTTATTTAATGGAAAAGCTCAGAGATGCATCCAATAATAATGAAAGAGTTACTAATGTGTCTATAATGGCAAACAACACTTACTAGAGAAAAGCTTCGGAGATACGTTGAAGCTCTGCGAGCTCGGAGACGATGACTGAAGGGCTTTCAAGATACGTTGAAGCAGATCAGTGAGCTTGGGGATGATGGCTGAAGGTCTTTTCGGTCGAGAGAGAGATGAGAGTTAACGAGGAACAAGCTTTTTGAACGAGAGAAGTAGAAGAGGTTTAAGGAGGCAAAAGCTTTTTGAACGAGAGAAGGAGATGAGTGTTAAGGAAATTAGGAAAGAGGGAAAATATCGGGGGTTTCTAATAGGATTAGAATTTTAATTGCCCTTTGTACCGGGTTACAAAATAGAACCGGTGAAACATATTATATTTCTCACCGGGTATTAAAAGAAACGGGTGTAAATATTAATTGTTACACCGGTTATTTTTAAAAACCGGTGTAAAGAAACAAAATATTTACAAAAATGTCATCGCATAAATTTTTACACCAGCTTTTTTGAAAACCGGTGTAAAACCCTTGGTGTAAAAGCCCTTTTTTACACTAGTGATTTTTGATGAAGTATTGAGCCCGAATAAAGATCCTGTTTATTATAAAATGATGAAATTTTAAATGAGGAGTTAAAATAAAATGTAAACCCTTTTTTTCCTCTCCTAATTTTTGTTGCCTACTCTCTCAAAGGTAGAACACCCTTATTTTCTTCTACTTCTTATTTTCATCTTCATCTTATACTCTTCTTCTCCTTCCATTCTCTAAAACCCAAGTGTGGTGTACCCTTCCTCCTTCATCCATTTTGTTTGCTTCAAGCTTGGAAGGGATGATTTGGTGCTTTGAAGCTCCCCCTCTCCCACTCTATTTTCGTGTTCTTCCTTCCCTATTCTTGGAGCTCACTTTTTTTGGCTTGATGTAAGGTTTCCTCATCACTTTTCTTGAGCTCTAGCCCTAGGTTTTGGGAAATAGTTACTGGGAGAGAGTTTAATGCATGTGGGTTATGAATGGGAAGCATTAATGATGAGAAACCCTAAGGTAGGGTATTTTATTGTGAGTTTTATAAGGGCACAATATGTACATGAAAATAGCATGAAGATGATGGGAAATAATGAACATTTATGATGGTTGTTGGTTTTTTAATGAAACCCTAACCCTATAGTTTGGGGGAAATGAGAAATGTGGGTAACGTGTATTTATTATTGACGGGAGACACTATTTATGATGAGTAATGACCATTAATGATGGTTAATAATTGATAATGGTTATTGGGAACCATTAATCTGAGAACCCAATAATGGGTTTGATATCAAAGATGCATAATAATGAATGGAGGCACCTAACCCATAATGGTTATGGTGGAATTAATGAAATAAATGATGTTTGGGAACTTAAAGTGTTACAAACACCAAGTTATTAAATATGACCATTTGAATCTTGGTGGTTTGAATAGAAAATGATTATGTGGTAAATTGTATAATGTAGGAACTAACCCCATCGATGAGGCGGAACCGTGAAACTGCGTTGATTACTACTTCTCTTAAGGTAGGAGGGGGTAACTATTCTAAATGCATGATTTCATCTATTGATGATGTGAATAAATATGATTATGTCATGATATATTGGCTTGAGTGAGTGATGCGATGATTTTATGATTGAAATGCATTTAGAATGATTGATGTTATGTGGTATATGCTTTTGGGATGATGAGTATAATGTTGTTTTGATTCATATTAATGAATTTATACGAATGGCTTGCGACCATGGTTGTATTGATTGATATGTTGTTGAACATCCCATGATGTGTGAATTGATAAAGAATGATTGCCACTAACTGTTGATTTGTATGAAATCCAATAAGAATTGGTGATAGTTGAAAATGATGAGTATATGAAATCCACTAAGTGGTTGTGGTGAATTGTTGAATGTGGAGTGGCATGATAGGATGCATAGAGTGAGAATGCAATGATTGGCATTGCATCCATGGCATATCATACGCTGTCTATGTGGAATGTTAGGGGTTCTACTAGACGGGCCCAGTAGGAGGGCGACCCAGTATACGGGTATATTGTTGCATTTCCCTAGTGATTCTGGGAATCACGAAGCTGTCCATAATTTGGTGATGAGGCACTCTATATGGTGGGCCCAGTGGGCGGGCGGCTCTGTGATGGGCAAGTTACCTCAATGTCCGACGGGACATAGCTCTCTCGATGTGTGTTCGGGAGGGGCCCGTAGCACTTTGGCAAGTAAGGCCATGATGTTGACCCGTAAGTCACGGGGTAACTAGTGCTACAGATGGGTGATAGTGGTTTGGTACCAGTAAAATATGTTGTTAAGCATGCATGAAATGAGATATATGTGTACACATTTTTCTACTGCAGTAGGGGCATAGTAGCACACCTATGCTTGACCTATATTTGGTATGTTGATGTTTCCCACAGTCGGATCCGCATTTG
The DNA here is from genome assembly GCA_037962975.1 of Clitoria ternatea. Lineage (NCBI taxonomy): Eukaryota > Viridiplantae > Streptophyta > Magnoliopsida > Fabales > Fabaceae > Clitoria > Clitoria ternatea. Next base: position 190,779,629 of record CM075669.1, read on the forward strand.
ATGAAAATTCCTTTATGCATATGCATTAGCTATAAGAGCATTTACATATAGCCGGAGATATGCCTAGTTGAAAGCCCATGGTGGCGATGGATGATTGAGAAATAAAGAGGAAAAAATATGGTACTAACATTATGTGTATGATGATGTTATTCAGAATGCCAATGATTTGGATATGTGTGTTGTAGATGTATTTATTTGAATGTGTAACATGTTGAAATGAAATGATGTAGTATGTGAATGAAACTGTGATGTTTCTTGAGAAATGTATCATATGTAAGCATGTATGAGAATCATCATAATGTATGACTTTGATACTTTTGGATTATGTTACTCACCTCCTAGTTTCCATTTTAAGTTTGATGTAGGTGTGATGTAAATCCTACTCTTTTGGAGGTCGAGTATTAATGAAGGTAAATATGGAAGGAAAGTGGGTGAGCCTTGGCTGGCATATTGTTATTTTGTATGGTATATAATGTATACATGCCCAATTTTGTAATTTAATATGACGAATGATGATTTTGGAGGTCATGTAGAAAAATTAGACCCTTGTATGTATGTCTAATTTTCATTGATGACCTTGACAATGTAAGGATGACAAACATGTGGTGGAATGCTGTTAGAATTGATGAATGAATGAAATATTTCTCTAGATGTTGTGTTTTATGAAGTATATAAGGTGCTAAGTTGGGTGTGATAGGATTCATGAATTGGAATGGAAGTTATTGAGTTTGAATACTTGAAACAAGTTTTAAATACTTAATATGATATATGTGACATGTTAATTTTGATCAATTTTGCTTGGGGTGAATTTTCATATGTTAGGTTGTGAGATTTTCATGTTTTCTGCGCATGAACTGATAATCTCGCTCAAGCAAGATGGATTCTCGCTTGCGAGAATCCCCTGTATCAGTTGTATGGCCTTTGGCCTAATCTCGCTCAAGCGAAAGTGGTTCTCGCTCAGGCGAGACGACTCTGCACTTGGCATGTGTATTCTGGACGTTTCTCGCTTGAGCGGGCTTACCTTCGCTCAAGCGAGCGTTATGTGGAATTGTTTCTGGACGAGGTTCGCTCAGGTGAACTCGCTTATGTATCAGGTGGGAGCTACTGGATGGATTTCGCTCAGGCGGGCCTAGCCTCGCTCGAGCGAAACATGGACAGTGAGGTTCTATCCATTGTTCGCTCAAGTTAGCTTGCCTCGCTCAAGTGAGCAAGCATGGTTTTGATTACTGGAGAGTTTTTGCTCATGTTCGCTGGCCTCGCCCAAGCGACCCATGTGGGTCTCGCTCAAGCGAGACAAGGACTCGCTCAAGTGAGTTTCCCAGTTCCCAGTTTCTTCATTTTTGTTTCTTTGCTTAATTTTCTTGCTTGTTTTGGAACCCATATATCATAGAAATGTTGTTACTATTATGAAATCTCACTCCAAATGCTTAACCCATTGATGAGGTATCTTTCCTTCCCTTCCTCACATATATTTTGATAACTCTTAAATTTTATCTAATATTTCGTTTTTCCCTTGTGATGATCCCGAGTCTGATTGTCCAAGGAGCACTCTGGTTCCTCCTCATATCCTCATATATGAGATAGGTTATTTAATGATCTGGGGTAACCACTCAACATTTTATATATCACGTTTCCTCTACTTATAATGATTTTTAAATTGTGAAAAATTTACCCCCATTTTTGGGGTGTTATAGATCACGAGAAAGACGAAGACCTCTTCCTTCTCTGACCTTCCGGCGGATGTTGTTCAGGTTATTCAAAACCTGAACAATAAGCTATAGAAGGAGCGACGCCAGAGGCAGCTTTTGGAGAAGCGGGCCGAGGAGCAGCACGTCGAGACTAGTCGACAGCTTGTTGTACAGCAACAGCTACTGATGCACTTGATGGCGAGGCTCCCTCCCCTACTTCTGAGCTGCCACCACCACCAACACAGGATCCTCCTCCCCATGATTTTACATTTTTTATGTTTCATTTGTTTGTATATTTAGCGACACGACATTGTATTTTTGATGTTTATATTATATTTTATTCAGTATTTAATTTTTTGTCATTTTTTATTTATAATTTTTATGTCATTCGATATTTCTAGTTTAAAATTAAATGAAAAAAACCTATATTCAAAATATTAATATTTTAAAAGTCAAAAAAATTAATTTAAAAAAACAAAAATTAATATTAGCGACGACATTTATTCTGTCACTAATTCATACACAATATTAGCAACGAGTAGCGTCATCGCTGAATACATAATGTTAGCGATGGTACTGGTGGTCATTGTGTAGGTAATTCTAGCGACAGAACATGGTGGTCACTGTGTACGTACTAATAGCGACCACATAACCCCGTCACTATTGTTGAGTAGTCAGCGACCACTCAGTCCCGTCACTAACGTGTGGTCGCTGTGTAGCCAATAGTAGTGACTGCTTGGTCCTGTTGTTGATACTTGATCTACAAGGATGACAAGCCATGGTCGCTACCTTACAGGCGTAGCGACGGCGTCATGTGGTCGCTGTGTAGCACCCGTAGCGATGGTATGCGTCACCAACATAGGGCCCACATTAGCGACGGCATTACGCTGTCAACACAGTAGCGACGGAAGTCTTTCGAGTCGCTGTGGTGTCAACGACTATAGATATAGCGACGGTGCTATTTCAATCATAAAGGTCGTCGCTAATATTGTTAGCAATGATGAAAACATAATTTAGCGACCGGATTTGTCCGTTGCTAATAGGTTTTTTTTAGTAGTGATCTCACGTAGCTCATGAAGTCCATCAAGCTCATTTTGCAACTGCGCCTCATTCTCAAGTTGGGAGAATTCTTAGACCCGGGAGGATAGTAGACTAACCTCTATGGGGATGACCACCTGTATTCCATATGTGAGCCAGAATAACAATTCTCTCATGGAAGAGTATGGTGTGGTCCGGTATGCCTATAGGACTTGGCACAACTGGTTGGTCCATTCCCTATTTCCTTCACCTAATCTTTTCTTTAGTCTTTTAAGGATTTCCTGGTTTGCCACCTCAGCCTGGTCATTGGTCTAAGGGTGTTCAATGAAAGAAAAAACTTGTTGGGTGTTGAGACCCTAGATGGAGTTCCATAAATTTTTTATTAGTGAACTGGGTGCCCTTATCGGTTATGATACGCCTAAGGACTCTGAATCTAGTGATGATATTTTTATGTAGGAACTGTCATGTTCCTACAAAGGTAATATGGACCACTTCTTTAACCTTATCTACTTAGTAAAGTAGTCCATACCAACAATGAGATATTTGATCCCTCTTGGAGCCTTTAGGAAAGGTATAAGGATATTCGTTCCCCATTAGTTGAAAGGGTAGGGGATAATCGAGGTAAATAGTTCTTCTGTTGGGACGTGGTCCAAATTTGTAAATTTTTGGCATGGATCATACTTCTTGACATAGTCACTGGTGTCTGTTTTCATCAAAGGCCACTGATATCCTATTCTCATGATTTTTCTTAACAAGCTATAACTACCAGTATGGTGTCCACATGTCCCTTCATAAACCTCAGTTATGGCCTCTTTAACTTTAGACTTGTTCAAGCACTTAAAATAAGGGATCAAGTGTCCTTTTTGGAAAAGTATACCATCTACTGTTGTATTATTTGGGAGGTCTTTTTCTAATTTTCTCTTTTCCATAGGGCTAGTAGGGAGATGCTCATTTTCCATATACCTCACTATGGGTGCTGACCATAATTTCTGACTAAATGGTCTTGCTCGATGTGCGTTGACTGAGACTGGGGTTGATATGTTAGGTGAAACTGGTGTGCTTTGTATAATAGTAGCGATGTATCTTGCCTTCTTTGTGCTGGCAAGTTGAGATAACACATCGACGTATGTGTTTTCTTCTCGAGGAACATGTTTAAACTCGACTTTCTTAAAGTGTTGTGCCAGCTCTTTTACCTTGGCTAAGTATTGTTGTAGGAGTAGCTTCTTAGCCTGATATTCCTTAGAGATTTATTAAATCACTAGCTGGGAGTCAGTCGATAAAGTGGTTGTTCTTACCCCAACGTTCATAGTAGCTCATAAACGAGCTAAGCAGACTTCATACTCTACTTGATTATTGGAGGTCTTAAAGTCAAATCTTAGAGAAATCTCAAGGTGGACAACGTTTCTCTTTCCACTATAATGCCTATTCCAATCCCTTGATGTTAGATGATCTATTGATGTAGATTGTCTAATGGGTTCATACTCTAGGTTTTCACCGGTCAGTTTAGCCATAACGTTGGCCAAAACATGGGCTTTGATAGCTGCTCTAGGCTTATATATGATATCAAACTCTGATAACTCAATAGCCCATTTCATCATCCATCCTGCTAGGTCCGATTTATGCAACACCATTCTTAAAAAGAGATTGGTGCATATGACAATTGGATACATATAGAAATACTAACGCAAACGTCTAAAAGCCTAAATAACCGCCATAGAGGCTTTTTTATCTTTTGATAGCAGAGATCGACTCCCTATAATATTTTACCCATGAAGTACATTGCCTTCTACCGTCGATTGTTTCTTTGACAAGTACAACTCCCAACGCCTCATTCGTCATATATAGGTTGAGGAAAAAATTTTCTTTGGCTCTGGTTTTGTCAATACCGATGGTTAGGCTAACACATCTTTCAAACTTTGGAAGGCATTTTCTTGTTGCTCTCCCCTTTTATATTTTTTGTTGTTTTTTAAGATCTTATATAAGGGAAAAGACTGATGTGCCATTTTAGACATGAAACATGACAAGGCTGTTATTTTACCATTCAAAGGTTGTACTTCTCTTAGGTTTTTTAGGCTTTGAAGTCCATGGATGACCTTGCACATATCTGGATTGCCTTAATACCTCTTTGAGTTAACATGAAACCCAAAAATCATCCAACTAGTATGGCAAAGTACATTTTAATAGGTTTAGCCTTATATTGTACATTTTGAGTTTCTCGAACATCACCCTAAGTTCGTCGATGTGATCCTTTCTTGCCGAGGTTTTGGCAATGATGTCGTTCATATAGACTTCAATAAGTTTGGTATGCATTCCTTCACACACGCCTTGTTCATCATCCGCTAGTAAGTTGTCCCAACATTTTTTAATCTGAAAGGCATGATAGTGTAGCAGAAAAACCCATTTGTCATTAACAAAACAATTTTTCCTCATCCTTTCCCATATTGGTATTTGGTTATAACCAAAACAGGCAACATGAATGAGAGGAATTCAGAACCCGACGAGTCATCCACCATTTGGTCTATGTTGGGTAAGGGATAGGGATCCTTTAGACAACATCGATTAAGATTAATGTAATCTATGTACATCCACTATTTTTCATTGACCTTTTTTAACCATGACTACATTGGAGACCCAAGTTGCATACCGTATTTCCCAAATGAATTTGACTTTTAAGAAAGCTTTAATTTCCTCATATGCCGCCTGTTGTTTCTCTAGCCTTATGTAACATTCCGGTCTTTCTAGAAAAGACCTGTAGGGCCATTTGTTGTGTTCTATTAATATTTGAGAATAATTGTTTGTGTTTATGGCTATGGTCAGTAATATTTTGCCTAATGATGATGATTTTGTGGGCTTTAGGCAGTTTGTGTGTGATGGTTGTGAGGGCAATGAGGCCTGATTATTTATTGTTATTTGGTGACTTGGTGAGTGTTTGATGAATCTTAATGAATGATTAGTGATTTGTGGATTAGGTGGAATGAAAAATGATGAAGAAGAGGTTAAATCAAAATCATTATTTGATTTGGGTAGTTATTAGAAGGAATCAGAATAATTGATTTATGATTAACTAGGTGCATTTAATGGAATAAATTTAGTGGAAGGATTCCAAATTGATAATTAACTGAAAGAAAATGAAATTAGAAATGGCGATATGAAGTGAATGATGGTTTGAGGTGATGTCAATTAGTGACATAATAAGGAAGTATAATTTTAATAATGGTATTAATCCTAAAAAAAATAAAATAATAAGTATTTCAAAGAACGAAACCGTCAAAGAATCGTATCGGGAGCAGAGTCAGATGTCCAATCAAATAACAAAAAGTTTTAGGGGTCATGAGATGAGAGGAACAATCTAAATTCTTTTGTATTTGATTTTATATACCTTTGATGAGCACTGATGAATTTTTTGCAATTCGATTTGAGTCCCGACTTATTTATTTGCTTGAGAACCTTGCCTAAGCATTGAGCTTTTGTACATGTTAACTAGTTTTTGACGTAACTCCTTCTCTTGACGTCAAAATGCCTTGGTTTCAGTTTCTAAATTTTCATATTGAAACCTTTTACAATGTTGATGTTGAGCCCAGGCTCCGATTCAATGTGCATTTGGCCCAAACGTTTAAATAAGCTTATGATTCATTAATTCGTTGATTAATTTGTGCACCTGTTAGTGTTTTGTTACGTTTCCTTCATCTGTGATCGAAACTGATCCATTCCTTTTCTGTAATTTTCTTGATTCAACTCTCCACAACTTTGATGAAGATCTCAAACTCAAATTCCTTGTGGATTTTTTTCCAGTTTCAATTTCAATATTGCTACCCTGTTATTTCACTCAGCTATGAACAGCCTTCGGTGTTTGAGGCATTTCTCCCTCGTCCGACATCAAATTTTTTTTTGACTTAGCTTGTTTCAAAGAGGAAACAATGATCTAAAACTTTGTAGCTGACCATTTTTTCAAAATCCTAGTCATTTAATCCCAGCTTTGAAAATATGATTGTTGTAGTTGTTTCGGAATCGATTCGAATAGCTTTTTGTGTTTTGGTCATATATCCTTCATTCGATATTGGATTTTCACATGTTTTGTCTCATTTTAAAGGGAAAATGTGATCGCCAACTTTGATGTTGGGCATTTTCCCAAATTCTAACCCCAAAAAATAAATATAAATTTCTTAATATTTCCCTTGATTTCCAACAGTTTTGCTTTAATTCTTTAAATAGTCTTGTCATCTTTTAACTTAAAAACTGATCCAAGTGCATTGTAACTTCTTTTCAAGTCTTATAACACCTTTACGTCTCATCCTTTTGAAATTAAATTTCCAAAGCAAATAAATCAATCCTACCTTGTTTAAATTTGCTTTGTTCTTAAAAGTTTAACTTGTTGAATTTAAATCTTTGTGTGTGCCTAACTTCTCTATCTTTTCTCACGGTCCAACTCCCCTTTTCTCCCTATATACTTTTGCAATTTCCTTCACTTAATTTCAGAGTCATTTCACTCTTCCTTTTGCATACCACGCTGCCTCCTTAGCTCTCCTTTTCTCCCCTCCATTTCACTCTCTACCAGCCACCGAACAACCCTCCATTTCCGACCACCACCTCTCTTTTCTTCATTTCTTCCCACTGATCAGCATCAACAACATCTTCTCTATATTGTGGCCTTCATCTTCTTCACCTTAGACTAAGAGCAAACCCTAACCCTCTCTTCTCCCATATGGAATCGAGACCCTCTTCCTTCATGCATGCCTTAGTTTGGCCTTCAAAACTTCTGAATCTATCCATGCACGGCCTCTCCATGAGAATCCAACATTATTACACAAGCTAAAAGCCTCCTCTTTCATGTGGTCTATGAACCTGAGAGCTCCAGCCCTCTTGCACGTACTCTTTTTGAGCTGCAAACCACTAAAATCTTCAATTGCATGTGAGTTTTCCTTGATTTCATTGCTGTATGTGAAGTTGGAGGTCCCCTCCGCCTTGGTTTCCATGGAACCAGTGAACACCATCTAGGAAAGGTGGGATTTTTCCTTCGTCTTCTACCATGACAGTATCATATCAATATTCATTATGGAGCTTCGATCGTTAGAAGAGAGCTTGGAAACAAACCTAAAGGCATCACCTTTTATCTTCCTCACCACCGTGGACTATGCTAAGGTAAAGGGAGCGCATAGCTCACTAAACCTTGATCCATACTTATGCATGTTATTTTTGTGAGATATCTTACGTGTCAATGGCATTGCATGTTAGTTTGAAAGGTTGAAATGCTGTTATGACCCTTGATGCATTCGACAATGGTAAGGTTTTGATGTGGGTTGGTGAAATCATGTATAAGCATGTTGTTTTTGGTTATATTGGAAATTTTGTTACCATGTGCTTAAGTGAAAATTTATTGTATTATATTATGATGAAGAAACATGGCCGAGAGGCCTTTAACTATGAAAAGAATATTTGCTTTCTCAAAAATATGTGGTATGAAACTTGAATGGTGTCTTAGGGAATTAGTAAGGTGGTATATGATTTCTTGGTGTGTGGTCGTGGGTTTTGTAGCAAAGATAGAGTTTAATTGTTTGAAAATTTTCCGTGTAATGTTATAAATGTTGTGAGAGGTTGTTGCTTGGTGTTGTGTGAAATCTATAGTTGTCGGTGAGGAAATAGTAAATTTTAAATCTATAAAGAGGAATGTTAAGGTGTAAAATCTGAAATTTGTTAAATTTACAAGTGTTGAATCTGCAATTTAAAATAAAGTATAGCAGGTGTTAAAAATGGGTAGCAACAAGTGTTAAAGAGTTGGAAAAATAAGTGGTGTTAAAAGCTATGGTTTTTAAGAAACTAAGACCTAAGGTTTTTAACAGGTGTAAAATGTTGAATATTGAAAATGTTAAAAACAAGATTTTAGAAGTATTGAAAGTAAAATTTTAGGAATATTAAAAAATTAGATTTCATAGTGTTAAAGACTTATAATAAACTTTTAAGTAGGTAATCCTCCTATAGTGAATGGACATAAGAAAAAAAAGTGAACTAATTAAGATATATTAAAATTTTGAAAGTCTTATAAAGGTATTTAAACGAGTTTCTGGAAGGACTAAAAGGGATTTTGAGATAAGTTACAGAAGGGATTGGATTTGACATAAGAATTATTGTACTGAGTAAAAAAACTTCAATTTTCATAAAGAAGTTTAAATATAACTTGAATGAAATCACAAGAGTTTTATAAATATTGAACAGTAAGTCTTAAGGGTTAAATTAAATTAAAACTTTTAAGTAAATAATTCCCTGTGAAACTGATTTCAAGAAAAGTTTTCATAAGACAAATTAAGGAAAGAGTTTATAAATTATTCAAGGAAGAAGAATTCTAGAGATTTTAAAGGAATCATAGTAAGAACTAAATTTAATGTTTCCAAATATTTGGTGATTCAAGGGATAAACAGATTTTTGTTACTACTAGACTAAAACTCAAAGATTTCGATAACGAATGAGCATTAATATGAATTTTATGATACATAAACTTAAAAAGAGGATTTTTATAAATTAATTATGGGTCATTCCAATTAAGTAATGATATTGAATGATTTAATGGAAAACTCTTAGAAGTGAGTTTAAAAGAATCCTAAGGAATTTAACATTTTTAAGCAAAATGTTCTCAAAATATTTAGTGAATGAAGTGAGGGAATTAAAGGAGCAAATATGATCAACAAATTACTTAGACTAGGTAAGGCTTAAGCAAATCGAGGAAATAATAAATTTGTACGAGAGGATATGTTTTCCTATGTTATAATGATGGAGGGAAATTATTGTTAAATCAAAATTATTTAAGTAATGAAGATTAGCATGCTTGTACTATGATATAGTTTGAAAGTTTTGGTGAGTTGTGACCTCTAACTTTCTATGGTGTGGTTTATTATGATTGATGGAATTGGTAGTGATGATTAGACATATTTGCAGGTTGTTCTCCTGATTGTGTGTATATGTGTTTGGATGTGATTGGTTGTGTGAATATGCATGCATGATACCTGACCTTATGATTGAGAGTCAATGGTGGAATGTGTGATGATGCATTGATATATATCTTGATGAAAATAAATTGCAAGAATGAAAAAATGAGTAAAGTTTTGATAGGTTCCATAGACAGAATTTGAATAAGTAAGAAAATGAGTAGTGTCTATTTGGTTTCTAGTTAGGGAAACAGAGTTGGGAAAATGGAGAAATTTAAGGGTTGATATTGATCCTTCACACAGTTCGAGATAGTCAAAACTCTGTTTGACCGTAGGATTTATTTTTGGGGTTGGTCGGATTTATTTTTGGGGTTGGTCAAACAGTTTTACCAACCCAACTTGATATCCAAACAGGCACTAATGATGAGTTAACACAATGCTTTTACCCTTTGTGATTTGGATAGTCGAGATTTATGATGATGGGTCTATAACTTATTGAAATAGAAGGTGATAAGTGTTAGTGAAGTGTGAAAGGTCATTGTCCTTGATAATATGGTGAAAAGTTGGTATGGGATAGAAAAGTAAGTTATTAGTAGTTTTGAATTATTTTTCAGATTTAAGCCGTTCTAATGTTCTTTTGTTTTACGCATAAAAAATTTTAAAATAAATAATGGTTTGATTCTGAAGTCTTCCAATGAACAAGTATCCCATAAATTTCCTTTACGTGAAGTTTTACCCTTAAAATTTGTCTTATTTTAAAAACTTAAAACTATTTAATCATCTTCAGTAAAAAGATGTTTTCAAGAATGAAAAACATATTGAATTTGGAGGTTTTTTTTAAAGATATAGAAAATTATGAGGGATTAGTGATGAGAGGTGCCTTTAAGGACAACGACCCTTTGGTGTGAGGACCCTACTCGGTAACTTAATGATGGAAACTTATGATAATAGAGGATGGAAATAATTCAGCATTCATGCATCATTGCATCATTGCACTAAGTTAAGATGTTGTTGACGTTGTACCGTGGCCAGTTACATCATAGTGTAAGGGGTATATTGGAGAACATACACGTTTTAGGTTTAGAAGGAACGTTGGGAGTACCTCCAGGTTCGGGCATCCAGATGGCTTGGACTTCTACCCCGATGCTGGATAATCTGTGGCTAACCAGGAGTACTTCGATGCGAATGAACGTTTCTAGGGCCGTGTATCGTGGGTTCTAGTGATATTTTCACATCTAGAATGTGAGGATTGGATTGATGTTATTGGTAATGGCCTGCAGTCCATGTACCCCTAGCAGAGAACCCGAAAGGAATCTAAGTGCACTGGTATTCCACAAAGATCATCTCTCTCTAGTGGACGCATTGATGAGATGATATTAGTGATGTTAACAATGAGAATAATTGAGGATGAGTTGATGGGCCCTTTTGAATCATGAGACATAAATCAAAGAAAGAAATAGAATGAACCTAACCCATGCATAGTATATTGGTTGGTTAACTACATTTATGATTGATGATTGTGAAATTGAGTGATGTGACTCTTATGTGTGTAACGGTGTGGTGAACATTTATGGTTATGGTGATAGTATAAAATATGCTAACATGTTGCCGAGTGTATATTAGTTGGTACTTTATCTGTGATTCACATAATGATTTCAATACTTTATGACATGTGATGAGACAAAATAAGAATTAGGATAAGATTTCTAAAGATGTATATATGTGTGTGTGGTAATTGTTAGATATAATGTAAGCTATTGTATGATGATGTTGAACATGGGAAAAGCACAGTCCCAACTTTGATTGATAGAAGTATGTGATGTGTGATGATTTGTTAAAAGGAAATGTCAATAATGATGATCTTCTTGTGAGAGGTGGACAACTAAGACTAGTGACTCACCTTTGCATTTTTGGTGTAGCATGGTCAGCAGGTTAACGAAGAGACATCATGTACTAGGAAATTTACCTTTGATTCTTGAAGATCTTCCAGTCAAGCTAGATGCATAAGCTATGTGGCCAACCTTTCATGACATGGATGCAGGAGTAATCCAAGATGCAGCTCAAGAGGAGGAAGATCTACCTCATTTCCTAGTCGGGATTCCAATCTAGAGTTGGTATACTCTAGGTTTAGGATTCTTGTAGGAGACGATGGTAACGAGGTTGATATATCAGATGAACCCCATGTAGGTATAGGCCCCAAGGGAATCCTTAGGACCTTTAGGTTATCTTTTGTATTATTTTATCTAAAATGTAATTTATGGGAGCCTGTATGCCCTTTCTTCATTTGAGTTGTAAAACAGTGTTGAATCGTGTATGTGTAATGAGTTGATGAGCCACTAGATTTAAGTTGTTTATGTACAAAAAAAAATATTCATGTTTTTCATAAAACCTACACACCCTTAGTCAATTGAGGTAACCAGTTGTCCTAGTTGACTGAGGGTGTTACACCTTAACCATTTCTTCTTGTAAGCCACGGGTCTAGTTTTTGGTAATACTGCTAACTTATGACAATAGAAATTAGGATTGATTCCTAGCATGTCTGTTGCAGTCCAAGTGAAAAGGTGCTTGTATTCTTGTAGAAGTTTCATTAGCCGTTTTTCATGTTTTTTGTTAACTGGTCATTGATATTTATAACCTTCTCAACGTTATCCCCTATCGATGGCTTTTTCCATAACCTTCATTTTTTCTATTGTGGTGACCTTTCTAGGGACCTCTCCCACCTCTTCAGCCTATCCTGGTTGGGCTTATTGTAGAATTTTCCTCTGAATAGGTACTATTTTAACTTTCCTACCCTAATAAGGACCTCAATAGCGTCCTTCAATTGTCGACATTCATCGGTGGTATAGTCGGCCTGTTCATGAAATTCACAATACCTGTAAAGGTTTATAGGTCTTTTCATTAGTGTTGGTTTCTTAATGTCGTATATACTCAACCCTGGGTGGCCTAAATCTTGGAGAATTTGGCTTGGTGTAACATTAAGAGGGGTATAATGGCTAAAATTTAGTATCTTTTTTCTCTTTTGGTTAGGGTGCATTCTCATGGTCTCTATCCTTCTAGGGTTATTTCCCCTTTTTTATTTCTCTCTATGTGCTTGTGTTGCTGTAGAAGCCGTTGTTACCATCTTGGCCTTCGCAGTAGTGAGATGCATTTCTCTGCCTACATACTTTACCATCTTTTTTGGAATTCTTCAAAAGGCTGTGGAACTCCCTTTGTTATAGACAAGGCGAAAAGTAATCTTGGTTGTAATGCCCGTATGGTGATGTGCAACTGGATTTTCTCTATCAATCCTAGTATGAGTACAACTTCCTTATAAAATTGTTTTAGGAAATCCCTTAATGATTCATTTCCTCCCCCATCATCTCCATCTTCCCCTCTGAGACGCCCTGAAAAACACGGATAAATTTTTCACGATTTTAAAATCATTATTCAATGAAGAGAAAAATAAGTGGTAAAGCTTTCAAGTTCAACACCTGGATCGATAAAAGTCACTCCTATATATGAAGATATGATAGGGTAAGTTAAAAGATGATTTCATAATAAACTTCCAATTAGAAACAACAAAAGAATTAATTAATTTGATTGTTGTATGATTGAATTTAAGGGGAGAAGGTTTCATAAGGTTCAGGGATCCATAATATGTCCAACTAATTTTAAGATGATGCAAGAAGAGGTTTAATGCAAAAGGAAATGCGATCATTTAAAATAAAACAAATATGTACATCAGGATGCCACTCGCTCAAGCGAGTACCACATTCGCTTGAGCGAGCCCGCGTAGATACGCTTGAGCGAAAACAAGAAGGGCTGAGCGAGGGAAAGTTTTGAGCATCAGGGGGTCCCTTCACTTGAGCGAACCCCATCTCGCTTGAGCGAGATTCGAAGGCCGCACTTGGGCGAGCCAGCGAGACACTTGAGCGACGGAGGAGAATTGCCTCAGGGGCTAATCTCGCTTGAGCGAGTTCCATCTCGCTTGAGCGAGATTGCTCCATTAACATTAGAAACTCTCTGCCTGATTTTCGCTTGGGCGAGGCAAGACTCGCCTAGGGAAAATCGTCCAGTATCCATTTCCCCTCTTCTCGCTTGAGCGAGTCTCAAACCAAGGCCACTTCGCCTGAGTGAAAATTGTCCAGTGACCAACCACTGATTCCAGCCGAGTCTCGCTTGGGCGAGAAGGCCATTCGCTTGAGTGAATTTCGACCAGTGGCCACACCCATGTTTCATAAGGGTCTCGCTTGGGCGAGACAACCACTCGCTTGAGCGAGTTCTGCAGAACTTGTGTAGAAACGGGAAATTTACACAACTTGGCATATAAAACCTCAATTAATGCTATTTTAGCCTATTTTAATGCATTATATCCCTTCAACCATGCAAACATAATCTCATCCAATTATATGTACATTTCAAATTCAATTATCATTCATTTAATGCATATCATTTGAGATCATCTTCTCATAAATTCCATAAAGTCCTACGAGACATAATACTCATCATTCATTCATAAGTATTAACATCATCCAACATCATAATTCATCATCTTACATCATTTGGGTTAGAAATAAAAATTAGCCATGTACACCAAGGTCCAATTTTCCTACATGACCCTCAAAATCATAATCTCTAATCTAGATAACAAAATAAGCATCCATATACATCACATGCTATACAAAAATCTAGATTTCACCGGCCAAGGCACTTCCTATACTCCTATTTACCTCCTCAACCAAAATGTACTTCAAAATATCCACTCTTCCAATAAATGCCCTGCGTCACAAGTTTAAAAAAATGGATAACATGGGAGAGTGAGTCATACATTCCAAAAGGATGAATATGAATACCATGTGATTATGTACATATGCATCAAACATGTATACTTGCATACACACAACACCTCATTCCTCATTATATCTTTATCATGCACATAACTCAACATCATTTTAAGTCAAGCAAGGTATACTAGCATATACATAATCAAGTCCTGCAACATTAGACTATTACACAATGCATCATTTTACTCAATTATTATTTGGTATTCATATCTTCATGTTGTCTTAACATATTATATTATCTCCATTACATCCATCATCAAAACATATCTTCTTTGGCATACCTCTATGCTATATGCAAATGCTCTAAAACTAATGCATATGCACAATGGAACTTTTTAACAATTGCAGATCTGACTGTGGGAATAATAATACCGATTGTGGGTTTCAAGTATGATCATCTAACCATACCCCTACTGTAACATCCCTGATCTTTTAGTAAAATTCTGAGTATCGGAAAATATTAATAAATGTTTTAGAGATTTATTTGATGTTTTTATGAATTATTATTAAAATAAATGCAATTATAAATAATTAAATGTTGTGAAAATAAGTAAAATTATTTGATTGATTAATTACAAATAGGTTAAATGAGGTGGAATTAGAAGAAGGTAAAAGTTTAATTAAAACTTTTAATGAAAATATAAGAGAAATGGGGAAAAGATAGTTTTTCCCCTAAGCCTTAAATAATAAAGATGTCCTTTCTTCTTCCTTATTATCTACGTGAGCCTTCTTCTCCTTCTCTTTCTTCTTCTTCGTTTTCTCCTCACGCTGCCGAGCTGCATGCTCTGAGGGAAGGCTTCTTCCGTGTCAAAACTTCGAACGAACCCCATTTCTGTGACCATGGTTTCAAGGTGAGTCCAATGAACCATTTAAATTGGGTTATCTCATCTCTTTCGTTTTCTCCTTTGGACTGAATGGTCATGCATGGCGGGGTAAGGTTCTGTTTTCCACTCCTCTAGTGTGTATGAGCTCGAAAATGGTCTTTAGAGCAGAGGGTGGTATGACGTTAATGAGTTTTGCATTCCGACCTCCGTAGGTAGAAAAACGAACGTCGGAGGACTGAGTGACAAAGCTGGTGTTGGATTCGGAGGTGAAACCGTGAACCCAACGCTTAGAGGATGCAATCGACATCAAGAACAGATCATCAAAGCTTGGAATAAAGGTAAGGGGGTGTTCGGGTTGTAATTAATTAGAATAGGTGCGTATTTTGGGTTCGAGTCGCCGAACTAAGTATTAAAACGGTAAGAAAGATTATGGATAATAATTGCATGTGAATTGTGTATGGTTTATGATGTGTGAGATTAAAGTATTTTGCATTGTGATGATTCGATGTGTGCAGTGGCAATGTGATGACGAGCTTGACAAGTAGGTCGCCCAATGGCAATGTGATGGATGGGCTTGACAAGTCGGTCGCCCTGTATTGTGAGTACATGTCAGTTTCTGGTAGTTGTATCTGTTGTTTGTTGATGATATGTAATGATTATGAGATATGATATGTGATTATATGGTATGGGATGGCCAACGGTATGTATACCCCTCGTTTTCTGGCTCCCGTGGTCTTTGTGCCCAGTTGAGCTACCCAGTGGTCAAGTCAGACCCAGTGGTTGAGGTGGGGAGCCAAGTCAGGCTCGGTGAACTAAGTCGGGTTCACGGGATGTCAAGTCGGACTCCTAGCTGAAGGCCAGTCCTTTAGTATCCGGATACTAGGCGTCAATTTTGTCTGAGAGTCAGTGGTGACAATTGATGAATTATTAGTATTATGTGAATTGTTATACTTGCCGAGTATGGATTGTTATATTTGCCGAGTGTGAATTATTATACTTGCCGAGTGTGAATTGTTATACTTGCTGAGTGTGAATTGTTATATTTCCCGAGTGTGGTTGGCTATAATTGCTGAGTGTGATTGGCTATATTTGCCGAGTGTGATTTGCTATAGTTGCCGAGTGTGATTTGCAATTTGAGGATAAAGCAATCGGATGGAATTTATACACATGTATCTTGTTATTTAATTTCTGTTATAGATTAATTATGATGCCAAACACTCACCCTTGCTGTGGTTTTCAATTTAGTAACCAGTGACAGGGAAGAGGTTAGAGCCCTGGAGGAGCGCGAAGCGGAGGATTGATGCCAAGGAACCGAGTGATTATGAAATGAATTGTGTGTAATGTATAATGAATTTTCCGAGTATGTGATGCCGTACTATGTTGCTTGTGTATGTTGACTAATGTGCATATGAATTATGTTGCTATGTGATCGGTATTGATTTTCATGAGTGAATTTGCGTTGTTGTAGTAAAGTCGATTACTGGACGAATCTCGCCCGAGCGGATTTAGTCTTGTCCGAGCGAGGGCTGGGGGAATTTGATCCTGTGCCTATTTCGCTCAGGCGAGTACTCTCACCCTTTTCGAGTGGTTAGAATGTTTTCCGAGTGAGGAATGCCCGAGAGATCCACTTCCGAGTGAAGTGAGATTAAGATGTTCCCGAGTGGAATATGACCGAGTGAACCATTTTCGAACAAAAGACAATTGTGAACTTTCCTTGTATGTCCCTAATCCGCTCAGGTTTAAAGTGTAAAATTTGCCCAAGTGAGTCGGAACTCACCTAAGCGACCTTCTCGGGTTTCGCCTAAGCGAATCGGGGTCTTGCTCAGGCGAATGACCCCTGTCTTCATTTCTTCTTCCGGTGATTCTAAATAATTCCATTTTATTAATTGATTTATTTCTGATCGGTTATTATTTTGAGTGTGCTTAAGAAAAATAAATATTATTTTACATTAGGATCTAATTAACTATCAGTAAACGTGAAAAATTATTGTGAAAAATGATTAAACGGTTGTAATTAAATGGTACATTGACGCGGGTCGTCACACCTACTGCACTAGTAAAATGTGTACACTTATTCTTAAAATTTGCATGCATTCACCAATTGTTTTACTGGTACCAAATCGCATCGCCCATCTTGGAACACTTGGTCATTTTCACCATGACCGCGGTATACAACACATTCGACATATGGTGTTGTGGGCCAACCATGAGTTATGTCATGGCAGCTGTGATCCTAAGGACCACCGGGGACACCTGCTCATCAAGAGCCACCCCCTACAAGGTTCAACCACATGCGGCTCCCCGTAGCACAACATGGGCAGCTTCGTGACTTACACACCGAGTCACAGGGGAAATATAAGATTGCTCATGAACAGAGCCGCCCTTCCACTAGGCCAACCGGGGGAATCCCCTAAAATTCCAACACCGGCAGCTATGCAATATGCCATGGATGCAAATGCCAATCATATGCATTTCTCACTCTATGCATCCTATACATGCCACTTATCAACATCATCATCAACACCATTACCAACATCACCACAAAGCTTTTAGTGGATTCATTATTGTTGGTTATTCTTATTAGTCTAAATCTTTGTGTGGCATTCTCGATAATTCTCATTCATATCATTCAATTTCATCATTAATACAAGGCTTTAATCGTTCACTAGCAAACATCATCAACATTCATTATACGTTTATGGTGGGCATGTGTATCACCACATAATAATCAACAATTTACGCCACCATACAACACACCAAAATCATTCTAAATGCATCAAGCATGTTACCAAGACATATCATCAACATCATACACAACATTATGTAGCACTCCAAGTAAGGCAAACATGTATATCAATACATATGGCAATCATATACCATTCAAATTCATGCATTTAAAACATAAGACTCCTCTGCTACCTCAAGAGAAGAATTCTGATTGATAAGACGCACCCGCCTCGTCGTTCGGGATAGATCCTACATAACATGCATATAGAATCCCAATCAATCAACTATTTAAGACATCATTTCATTTCTATTTAATCATAATCATATCTACAATTTCTTAACATGTACTAGACATGTTATAGGCATCATTTTTTATTATTTATTAGGCTTCAGGAATTCCTTCCCATTAAGCCACATCCATTAGATTCAAAGGCTATAAACAATAATAACCCAACCTTCACACAACTCCATTTATCTATATTTATATTCATCATTGTCATGCATTCCTTCTCAAGTATATTATTTAACCAATCATTCTCCACTTTCCCCAATTCTTAAAATTAGGGTTTTTACCAAAATCCAACAACTCTCATTAATGCCCCATCATTCTTCATCTCTTACCAACATAAATACATCTACTACACTTATCACTCATTAAAACTTCACATTTATGGCCACCCACCTTAGGGCTCAAGTTTTAAATGCTTCTAATAAATACCCATTCACATGCATGACTCCCCAAACCTTAAAACTCATAACCACATCATTATCCCATCCAAAAATTGGTAAAAAGGGCTTACCTCTCCCAATAACGAAATGGGTTTTCAAGGGAGAGGGAGGCCACACAAAAATGAGAAGAAGAAGAGAGGAAGAACTTCAAGTTTCCAAGTCCTCTTCAAACAAAAATGGAGGGGATGGAGATGACACCACTTTAGCTAGGGTTTTGGAAGAAGAAGAGAGGAAGAAGTGAAGGAGAAATAGAGAGAAAGAAGAAGGGAAATGTTTGCCACGGGAACAAGAAGCCAACGTGAAAGAAGAGAAGGAAATTAGGCTTTTGTTTTTAACTTTAACTCCTTCATTAAAATTTCATTGTTTTATGGCAAACAGGATCTTTATTTGGGCTCAATACTTTATCTGAAAATTATTCCGAATATATTTTCGGACTCCAATAATATTCTTAACAGCCCTGACCAATATCATCTTAATTAGAGATACTTGGTCCGACACCCACATCTCAACCGGGCTTATTTTCAGCTTATCCGATCTTAATAAATCACCAACAGTCCCCAAAAATCTTAATTTAACTATTTTCAATATTTTGGGACATCAAATGACTCATATTCAATTATTCAATATTTATTCTCTTAATTTATTCTTTTATTTTTAAAATCTGGGATGTTACAATCCACCCCACCAAAAGAAAATTTCATCCTCAAAATTTGACATACCGGATTCGAATGCATTAGGATATCAATCTCTGATATCGTCCTCACGTTCCCTTGTGAACGTCTCCATATTTCCATATTTCTAAGCGACCTTCACCAAAGGTACCAATTTGTTCCGTAGCCTCTTTACGGAATGCTTGACAATGCGAACCGAAGTAGGAGGAATAGACAAATCACCTCGTACATCGACATCGTCCAGAGAAATTACATGTAGAGGATCATGGACATATTTCCTCAACTGGGATACATGAAATACATTATGTAGATTGGAGAGTTATGGAGGGAGTGCTATCCGATAAGCTACGTCGCCAATCCGCTCTAATACCTCGTAAGGTCCAATGAATCTAGGGCTCAACTTTCCACTTTTCAGCGCCCTTCCAATCCCTTTATAACATAAAACCCTCAAAAACACATGGTCACCCACTTAGAACTCAAGTGGTTTATGCCTCTTGTCATAGTAACTCTTTTGTCGGTCCTAAGCAATCTTCATATTCTCCTGTATCTTTTTAATCTGCTCAGTAGTCTCTTAAATAATTTCCGGCCCTAAGGCCAAGTTCTCACCAACCTCAAGACAACACAAAGGGGTTCTACACTTCCTTCCATACAACGCCTCATATGGTGCCATACCAATAGAGCTATGATAGTTATTATTGTATGTGAATTCAATCAATGGCAAAAATCTCTCCCAACATCCACCGTGTTAAAGAATACAAGCCCTCAACAAATCTTCAAGGCTTTGTATCGTCCTTTCAGATTGTCTGTCGATTTGAGGATGATACGCGGAACTAAGTTTCAACTTAGAACCCAACTCATTATGAAAACTTCCCCAAAATCGAGAAGTAAATCGGGGATCACGGTCAGATATGATACTAGATGACACACCATGCAGCCTAACAATCTCTTTTATATATAATTATGCCAATCTCTCCAAGGAACTCTTCATATTCATGGGCAAGAAGTGAGCACACTTCGTCAACCGGTCCACAATGACCCATATGGCATCATTTCCAGCACGAGTTCTGGGTAATCCAGAAACAAAATCCATAGCTATGCTATCCCACTTCCCAATAGGGATCTCTAAAGGCCTCAAATAACCAGAAGATGTTTGATGCTCGACCTTAGCCTTCTGACAAACAAGGCAAGATGCTACAAGGTTTGCCACATCACGCTTCATACCGGGCCATCAGAAATTCTTCTTCAAGTCTTGATACATTTTGGTAGAACCAGGGTGAATGCTCAATACGCTTTTGTGAGCTTCCTCAAGTACACATTTCCTCACATCACCACTTGAGGGAACATAAATTTGACCCTTCACACGCAAAATGCCATCTTGACCTTCCACTAGGAACAAATTCTTCCCTTTTTCTTGGGTTTTCTTCATCTCCATCAAATACTCATCATTTGGTTGTTGAACCTTCACATACTCAAGAAATTCATTTGTGACTTTCAATATTTCGAGCGACATTTTCTTGGAAGTATATGTCTTTACGCCCACATTCAAATCTCTAAATTGTTCAATCAACTCCATCTCTTTCGCCATCATCATAGAAATGTGCAACGACTTCTGGCTCAAAGCATCGGCAACCATATTCGCCTTTCCAGGATAATACTTCAACTCGAACTCATAATCCTTTAGGAATTCCACTCACTATCATTGGCGCATATTAAGTTCCTTTTGGTCAAACAAATACTTAAGGCTCTTGTGATCACTAAAGACCACAAACTTAGAACCATATAAGTAATGTCGCCACAATTTCAAAGAAAATACTACCGCCGCCAATTCAAGGTCATGAGTAGGATAATTAACCTCATGCGGTCGCAATTGTCTCGACGCCTAGGCTATCACATGCTCCTTTTGCATCAATACACATCCAACACCAAGCTTAGACGCATCACAATACACCATAAAATCATCTGTCAAATCGGGCAACGCTAACATTGATGCAGTAGTAAGTCTTAACTTCAACTTTTGGAAGCTTTCTTCGCATTCACGGGTCCACACAAATGGTTGATTCTTACAAGTCAACTTCGTCAATGCTAAGGCTAAACGGGAAAATCCTTCAATGAACCTCCGGTAATAACCGGTAAGACCAAGAAAACTTCTTATCTCCGTCACGAACGTCGGTCTTTCCCAAGCTATAACAGCTTCAACTTTCGATCTATCAACGGCAACTCCATCACCGGAAATCACGTGACCAAGAAAAGAAATCTCACTCATCCAAAATTCACGCTTAGAGAGTTTAGCATACAACTCTTTCTCTCAAAGAATGGTCAATACAAGACGAAGATGTCTTTCATGCTCTTCATGACTGTTAGAGTATACCAGAATATCATCAATAAACACCATGACGAATTGGTCAAGATACTCATGAAAAATGCGATTCATGTAGTCCATGAAAATTGCAGGAGCATTTGTCACTCCAAATGGCATCACTACGTACTCATAGTGTCCATATCGCGTTCGGAAGGCAGTTTTCAGAATATCTTCGGTCTTCACCTGAATTTGGTGATATCACGAATGTAAGTCAATCTTAGAGAATACCACAGCACCCTTCAACTGATCTAGAAGATCATCAATTCGAGGAAGAGGATATTTGTTCTTGATAGTTAGCTTGTTGAGTTGGCGATAGTCAACGCACAATCTCATGCTTCCATCCTTTTTTTCACCAACAACACAGGAGCACCCCAAGGAGACACACTTGGGCGAATAAAATCCCGCTCGAGTAATTCCTTGACTTGCTTCTTCAGCTCGGTCAACTCCATAGGGGACATCCTATAAGGAGCTCTAGAAATAGGCTCAGCGCTAGGAATGAGGTTAATAGAAAATTCCACTTCTCATGGAGGAGGTAGTTCAGGAATCTCATCCGGAAACACATCGGAAAACTATGACATAATAGGAATCTTACAAGATTGGGACGTACCATTCCCATCAACCAAACAGAACATCATAAGAAGCTGAGAGATACCTTGCACATCAAAGCCTTCAGCATTCGAAGTCGGGAAGATCACCGTCTTGTTATGGCAATCCACCAAGACTTTGTTAGCGGATAAC
The DNA here is from genome assembly GCA_037962975.1 of Clitoria ternatea. NCBI lineage: Eukaryota > Viridiplantae > Streptophyta > Magnoliopsida > Fabales > Fabaceae > Clitoria > Clitoria ternatea. The sequence continues at coordinate 190,802,143 of CM075669.1, forward strand.
CAGTCCATGCCTAGAATAATGTCCAGGTCCTTCATAGGCAAATAGACGAGGGATACAACAAACTTTCTACCCTCAAGGTTCATCTCGACATTCTCACATCGAGTCACCGATCTTAAACAAGTATCGGTCGGTGTAGTCACCATTATAGAACCTTTCATCATGTAAACAGGCACCTTTAAGCGCCTCACATAGTCCTCGAAAATAAATGAGTGCACTGCACCAGAATCATAGATAACTTTTACCGAAATACCAAGGATTTCATACTCACCACGGACAAGATCTTAAGCTTACGCAGCTTCTTCACCAGTAACCGCAAACACTCTATCAGCAGCTTGTAGTTGATCAGCACCATTGCGGTTACCGTTCCTTCCACCATGGCCATTACCTCGACCATTACCCTTTCTTCCACCGTTATGATTTCCACCACAGCCACCATTTTGGCCACCATTATGACCATTACCGTTTCCATGGCCACGGCCTCCAAAGCCACCATGGCCTCCACGATTACCATTAGGATTCATACGTATAGGAGTATTGGCATTAGCATTCCTTGCATTCAATGGGCAATTAGGGTAAATATGCCCTGGTTGATTGTATTGGTAACACACCATATCATCTTCTGGATAGTCTCGTGCCAAATGGTTAGCACCGCATTTGAAGCAAGTTAGGCCTTGGACATTTCCACGACCTTGGTTACCACTACCGTAACCACCCCTAAAAGCACCACGTTCTCTAGCATTGGAGGATCCACCACGAAGGAACTTGTTCTTCTTGAAGTGACCTTGCTTCTTGAAACTAGAAAATTGGCCCTTCAACTTAGGCTCATGTTTTTCATGACTCGAAGGAGCCACATCATCTTCTTCAGAGATACGACACTTATTCACAAGTGTCAGGAAACTTCTAATCTCTTGATGTCGGATAGCCCGCTTGATCTCGGGCCTCAATCCATTTTCAAACTTCATACATTTATACGCCTCGGTACCCTCTTGTTGATAGGGCAGATAAAACGCACAAAGTTCTTCAAACTTAGAGGCGAACTCCTCCACCGTCATGCCAACTTGCTTAAGTTCATAAACTCAAGCTCTTTCTCACTTCTATAACTATCCGGAAAATACTTCTTCAAGAACTTCACCTTAAAGTTTTCCCAAACCAAGGGAATATCAGCAGATATCATGCGTCCCCTAGTAAGACGCCACCAAGCTTCGACTTCATCACAGATCATAAAGACCGCATACTCCACCTTTTCCGCTTCAGAACATTCAAAGCTAGCATAAATTCTCTCTAGATCATTAAACCAAGCATACGCATCTTTAGGCTTATAACCTCCATGAAACTCTGAAGGTTTCCTCTTGAGAAATAAATCAAGACCTTGGGAGCCTTGTCCTACGTTCTGCTGGCCTTGTCATTCCAAGAGATCAGCAAATTGATTTAAGGCATTTGTCATAGCAACAACCTCACGATTTGGTCTACCAGCTATATCTTAAGCCTATACATCAAAACATGACTCACACATGAGTAAACTAGACCAAACAATAACCTTTCGGCTTATGAATTCAAGGATTTTAGCACTCATAAGCCTATCATGTACTACATCACATAATCATATCATTTTCAATACATGATCACAACATATTCATCATTAGAGGTAAATAGTGTAAGGACTCTTGGCCAGACTCAACAATTCTAAACATCAATATCAATTCAATGATAAAGATTCACAATTTAATCAAATAATCCATAAATCAATCAATTATAGCTCATATATTTCAATCATGAGTGGCAACAACACAAACAACATCAATCATGATTGTATCGAGAGAAAACCATTACTCTGATACCAGGTTGAGATGCCCCGAAAAACATGGATAAATTTTTCACAATTTTAAAATCATTATTCAATGAAGAGAAAAATAAGTGGTGAAGTTTTCAAGTTCAACACCTGGATCGATAAAAGCCACTCTCATATATAAAGATATGATAGGGTAAGTTAAAAGATGATTTCATAATAAACTTCCAATTAGAAACAACAGAAGAATTAATTAATTTGATTGTTGTATGATTGAATTTAAGGGGAGAAGGTTTCATAAGGTTCAGGGATCCATAATATGTCCAACTAATTTTAAGTTGATACAAGAAGAGTTTTAATGCAAAAGGAAATGCGATCATTTAAAACAAAACAAATATGTACATCAGGATGCCACTCGCTCAAGCGAGTACCACATTCGCTTGAGCGAGCCCACGTAGGTACGCTTGAGCGAAAACAAGAAGGGCTAAGCAAGGGGAAAGTTTTGAGCATCAGGGGGTCCCTTCGCTTGAGCGAACCCCATCTCGCTTAAGCGAGATTCGAAGGCCACACTTGGGCTAGCCAACGAGACGCTTGAGCGAAGGAGGAGAATTGCCTCAGGGGCTAATCTCGCTTGAGCGAGTTCCATCTCACTTGAGCGAGATTGCTCCAGTGACATTAGAAACTCTCTACCCGATTTTCACTTGGGCGAGGCAAGACTCGCCTGGGCGAAAATCGTCCAGTATCCATTTCCCCTCTCCTTGCTTGAGCGAGTCTCAAACCAAGGCCACTTCACCTGAGCAAAAATCATTCAGTGACCAACCACTGATTCAGCCGAGTCTCGCTTGGGTGAGAAGGCCATTTGCTAGAGTGAATTTCGACCAGTGGCTACACCCCTGTTTCATAAGGGTTTCGCTCGAGCAAGACAACCACTCGCTTGAGCGAGTTCTGCAGAACTTGTGCAGAAACGAGAAATTTACACAACTTGGCATATCAAACCTTAATTCATGCTATTTTAGCCTATTTTAATCCATTATATCCCTTCAACCATGCAAACATAATCTCATCCAATTATCTGTACATTTCAAATTCAATTATCATTCATTTAATGCATATCATTTGAGATCATCTTCTCATAAATTCCATAAAGTACTACGAGACACAATACTCATCATTCATTCATAAGAATTAACATCATCCAACATCATAATTCATCATCTTACATCATTTCGGTCATAAATGAAAATTAGCCATGCACACCAAGGTCCAATTTTTCTACATGACCATCAAAATCATCATCTTTAATCTAGATAACAAAATAAGCATCCATATACATCACATGCTATACAAAAATCTAGATTTCACTGCCAAGGCACTTCCTATACTCCTATTTACCTCCTTAACAAAAATGTACTTCAAAAATATCCACTCTTCCAATAAATACCCTGCGTCACAAGTCTAAAAAAATAGACAACATGGGAGAGTGAGTCATACATTCCAAAAGGATGAATATGAATACCATGTGATTATGTACATATGCATGAAACATGTATACTTGCATACACATAACACCTCATTCCTCATTATATCTTTATCATACACATAACTCAACATCATTTTAAGTCAAGCAAGGTATACTAGCATATACATAATCAAGTCCTGCAACATTAGACTATTACACAATGCATCATTTTACTCAATTATTATTTGGTATTCATATCTTCATGTTGTCTTAACGTATTATATCATCTCCATTACATCCATCATCAAAACTTATCTTCTTTGGCATACCTCTATGCTATATGCAAATGCTCTTAAACTAATGCATATGCACAATGGAACTTTTTAACAATTACAGATCTGACTGTGGGAATAATAACACCGATTATGGGTTTCAAGTATGATCATCTAACCATACCCCTACTGCACTAGTAAAATGTGTACACTTATTCTTAAAATTTGCATGCATTCACCAATTGTTTTACTGGTACCAAACCACATCGCTCATCTTGCAACACCTGGTCATTTTCACCATGACCGCGGTATACAATACATTCGACATATGGTGTTGTGGGCCAACCATGAGTTATGTCATGGCAGCTGTGATCCCAAGGACCACCGGGGACACCTGCTCATCAAGAGCCACTCCCTACAAGGGTCAACCACATGCGGCTCCCCGTAGCACAACATGGGCAGCTTCGTGACTTACACACCGAGTCACAGGGGAAATATAAGATTGCTCATGCACAGAGCCGCCCTTCCACTGGGCCAACCGGGGGAATCCCCTAAAATTCCAACACCGACAGCTATGCAATATGCCATGGATGCAAATGCCAATCATATGCATTTCTCACTCTATGCATCCTATACATGCCACTCATCAACATCATCATCAACACCATTACCAACATCACCATAAAGCTTTTAGTGGATTCATTATTGTTGGTTATTCTTATTAGTCTAAATCTTTGTGTGGCATTCTCGATAATTCTCATTTATATCATTCAATTTCATCATTAATACAAGGCTTCAATCGTTCACTAGAAAACATCATCAACATTCATTATACATTTATGGTGGGCATGTGTATCACCACATAATAATCAACAATTTACGCCACCATACAACACACCAAAATCATTCTAAATGCATCAAGCATGTTACCAAGACATATCATCAACATCATACACAACATTATGTAGCACTCCAAGTAAGGCAAACATGTATATCAATACATATGGCAATCATATACCATTCAAATTCATGCATTTAGAACATAAGACTCCTCTGCTACCTCAAGAGAAGAATTCTGATTGATAAGACGCACCCGCCTCGTCGTTCAGGACAGATCCTACATAGCATGCATATAGAATCCTAATCAATCAACTATTTAAGACATCATTTCATTTCTATTTAATCATAATCATATCTACAATTTCTTAACATGTACTAGACATGTTATAGGCATCATTTTTTATTATTTATTAGGCTTCAGGAATTCCTTCCCATTAAGCCACATCCATTAGATTCAAAGGCTATCAACAATAATAACCCAACCTTCACACAACTCCATTTATCTACATTTATATTCATCATTGTCATGCATTCCTTCTCAAGTATATTATTTAACCAATCATTCTCCATTTTCCCCAATTCTTAAAATTAGGGTTTTCACCAAAATCCAACAACTCTCATTAATGCCCCATCATTCTTCATCCCCTACCAACATAAATACATCTACTACACTTATCACTCATTAAAACTTCACATTTATGGCCACCCACCTTAGGGCTCAAGTTTTAAATGCTTCTAATAAATACCCATTCACATGCATGACTCCCCAAACCTTAAAACTCATAACCACATCATTATCCCATCCAAAAATTGGTAAAAGGGGCTTACCTCAACCAATAACGAAATGGGGTTTCAAGGGAGAGGGAGGCAATACGAAAATGAGAAGAAGAAGAGAGGAAGAACTTCAAGTTTCCAAGTCCTCTTCAAACGAAAATGGAGGGGATGGAGATGACACCACTTTAGCTAGGTTTTGGAAGAAGAAGAGAGGAAGAAGTGAAGGAGAAATAGAGAGAAAGAAGAAGGGAAATGTTTGCCACGGGAACAAGAAGCCAACGTGAAAGAAGAGAAGGAAATTGGGCTTTTGTTTTTAACTTTAACTCATTCATTAAAATTTCATCGTTTTATGGCAAACAGGATCTTTATTTGGGCTCAATACTTTATCTGAAAATTATTCCGAATATATTTTTAGACCCCCAATAATATTCTTAACAGCCCTGACCAATATCATCTTAATCAGAGATACTTGGTCCGACACCCATATCTCAACCGGGCTTATTTTCAGCTTATCCGGTCTCAATAAATCACCAACAGTCCCCAAAAATCTTAATTTAACTATTTTCAATATTTTGGGACATCAAATGACTCATATTTAATTATTCAATATTTATTCTCTTAATTTATTCTTTTATTTTTAAAATCTGGGATGTTACACCCTCACCACCCAAATCCTGTAACCTTTATCTCTCTCATCATCACCATCATCTTTCATTTTTCTTCTCCACCACATGCTGTAATCCCCACTTCTACCATCATCTTCATTATCTCCCTTCCCACCACTAACCCATAAGCCTCTCCCTTTATCCAAGCCATCACTTTCCTTCTCCATTACCACTAACTCGTATGCCTTTTTCACTGTTCCTCTACGATTCTTAATCTTGCTCTGTGCGAAGGTAAATACACGTGCATGCCCCTTATTCCATCTCCATTTTCCCATCTCTTGGATGCATGTTCTTGTTTTCCATTTACTTTGTAACACCCTCCATTAACTAGGACAAAATCTTCCACTAGATTATCCTGGTCAACTGAGAGGTTACGAGTTTTAGAAAAATATGGAAGTTTTTTTTTTGTAAACACTTGGTGGAACAGTAGTATTATATATATACTTAACAGAGTTATATATACAATAAATGGTCGTACAGAACTTTACATGCTGAAGGTAAAGGGGCATGTAGGCTCCCATTTAAAACATGAAAAGAAAACATCTATCCTAATCATCCTCAGTCCAAGAAGAATTTCACTAGTCCTCCATGTGAAGCCTACACTAATCCTTGTAGTATCGAGCGTATAGTCCATTCAAAGGTCTAGAAAAATTAGCGTAAGGGTGAGTCTCTACTTCCACAACAATCAAAGAGTTATCATTATTGACATCCCTCCCGCATAATCCTAATAGGTTCACATACCATATTTATCTTTCTTATCAAGGTCCCTAATTAGTTTGTTCTAAGTTGTCTATCCTAACTCAGTCTCATCCAATCATCCCTGAACACATAACTCCCTGTTGTCCCCCACACAACTAACCGTTTCACACATACAGGTATTAATTATCAATCTTAATCAAACATAATTTCATACAGATAATGTAATACAATGCATGAATTTTATTAAATTCATTCTTTCTTTTAGCCATTATGATGCATGTGGGCCTAACTCTCATCATCATATCATATCAGAATCTGTCCTACCTAGGCTGGCCAACACAATGTTTCCACATTAGAGTGACCAGAGCCCGCCAAGTCCCCATATCACAACACAGGGTATACATGGACTCACAGTCCCAATATCATGGATCCAACTTATATCCTCATATCATAATGGGACTTGGCTTTCAACGGTCCTAGGACACTGGCCTGAGTCGAAGTGCACCAGAATTGCATAGTTTTACCCGACGTAGGGGCGCTATTGCTGAGCCATTGGGGGTCCCCTTCCGTTACACTCCCAAGATCCAACCTAAGGGATCGAACCCTCATATCCTTCAGCGTACCCCTCGCTGTATACTCTAGTACACATCAAACCATAGGCACATGATGCATTATCATACATTTTCTTTTATTAGTTCATTAGTCATTAGTAGGGTCCTCTTAATGACTCCATTTTATTCTTAACATCGGGTTTGTCTGGTAAAATTCACATCAAACATTTTTCTTTATTTATTATTCTTTTCATAGTCAATCAAACCGCCATACATTTTATTCGATAATTAAGAATGAAGTGAGTCTTGAATACATAATACTATAAGTTCTTAGGGTAATACTAGCACCGTAGAACTTTGTCATCTCATCGGGTCCAAGCTCAATCACATCATTTCATTCCTTGATCACATCGTTTTCACATTTCAATCATCTCAGGATTCCTACCGAGACATATCCTTGTGTTCTCATTTCTATTCCAATTCATACTTTTTCAAAATAATTTATTCCAGGCATCATGCAAATTTTATCCATTCATCATACAATTCATTATATCCTTGATCACATCATTTTCACATTTCAATCATCTCAGGATTCCTACCGAGACATATCCTTTTGTTCTCATTTCTATTCCAATTCACACTTTTTCAAAATAATTTATTCCAGGCATCATGCAAATTTTATCCATTCATCATACAATTCATTACATCCATTCATTATTTATTGTTCATTTTATCAGTTCATGACATTTCTTAAATATTTTTATCACACCATATTCCTCGTTCACATTATCATATCCATCACACATATCTTGTCATACACATTCCTCATATATTTTTCACATGCATCTACCATATCATTGACACATACACATCCATATAAGCAATTTTATAGAAATCATCATTCACAACAATCATCATGCATAATAATCATCACTCATCTTATTATAATCATGACGTTTTTCTACAGTAATAGGGTTATATAGGTGAACCAAGTGTGAATTACTTACTTCATGAACGCACATATCAGACTTATTTATTTTTAATTACCCTCCTTAACTAATCAACCTCATTAGTAGTAAAGTCGTATCACTGGTATATGTTTCCTTATCCATAAATTATCCTTGGTTACTGAGCGATCTTGTATAACTACTAAGTATATCACTATGCAAATTTGGTTTATTGAAAATATACTTTATCTATTTAACTTTTGAATACTATTGTATGGTTATACTTATTCCCAAAAAGTGCTCGCTAAATTTATTTAAGGGGCCAATAACACCTTTCACTGTCATTTACTTTTTACCACCGGGTTAATTATTCTTTAAATTGCTCATATACTATTTAAGTTGGTATTCAATTTCACTAAACATCACTTAATTGCTACCATCAGGTAAATTATCCTAAATTAGTTTATATGCTAATTTGGTTGGTATTTACCCTTACTAGACTCTATTATTATCCTTCCTTTTCTCTTAAATTCTTATCCTTAGTCATCCTCCATTTTTACTTATTAAACCTTATTATACTCATATAAACTACCATTACATGTGACACTATCTTCTATTTTCCCTTAACTCTAGTGTTTTAAATATGCATATACTTTAAATATGCCATATTCTATTTAACATATTTTCCATAGGAAAATGCTTTAAAGTCTCTATTCTTTTTATTATTATATGTGTATTACTTAAAAGTCATTATTCCTAATTTCCTCCTTGGTTAATTATTTCTTCCTACTAAAAATTTCCTTTTTAGTTTATAAAAACTCATTTGATAATTTTCTCAAAATATTATTTGTCGATACTTTAATTCTTTGGTAAGAATGTTAATAGTGAATAATAATAACAACAGTAGTAGCTAAAGGAACGATCATAATAATAATGATAATAATATAATAATAATAGTAATAATAAAAATTGTAATGTAATAATTAAATAAAATAATATTAAGAGCGGCGGCAAAGCCGACCAATATGCTCATAGAAAAGAATGCTAAGAGCGGTAGAGCATAACAACATACTCAATAGTTATAATAATAATAATAATAATAATAATAATAATAATAACAATAATAACAATAATAATAGTGACGATAATAATATTTTCTTGATTTTTATTTTCTTAGGTATCGGTGGTGTGATTAATTATTGTTATAATTGTCGTGAGCTGTTAAGGATTTGGTACTGACGTTATTGAGCACAATATAACAACATAAATTAAACTCAAAAATAATTATTACAACTTTCAGGCATCAATTAAATTACACAATAAAGGTCACGTGCCCGTCCATCCTTATACCTCTAATTGTCATGTTTTTTTAGAATTGTTAATCAGAGTCCATATCAACACTCAGTGTCCTTTTTAATGTTTTTATAATCCAATACTTAATTATATACGCTTAATGACCAACAACAACTAAAATAGCGTAACATAAAATTGAACCGTTAGATTGTAATGAAACTCGAAGGGGTTATCCCCAAAAATTAAAAAAACAATATAAGGTAATTTAGAACAGAAGAAAACGAAGTGAGATCCTCCTTACCTCATGTGATGGTCACAGTTTTGAGAGGGAAAAAGAAATAGGTTGCCAAAAAAATTTTGATCGCTCGGTACTCTACGTCGATTGTTCCTGATTGTTCTTGAAAAAATCAAACATTCAACAAAATCAAGAAGAGGGGGTAACAGTCCCCTATGTTTAGTAAAACCAAGAAGAATAACTATTAAAATTTTGGAAATTAAAGAAGAAGGGAAATAAGAAGGGAAAATTAAGGAAAACAATATGGTTACCTTGGTGGGGTTTTAATGGCAATGGTGAATTGAATATTGGAAGAGGAAAACAACATGAGGAATGAAAGGGATTTGACATTTGTTTGTGAAGGATATGCGTGAATGGCTCTTGAAGAAATGGAAGAAATTTGGTAGGGCTATATTCATATGGAGGTGCATGAAGAGCAAATGGAAATAGAATGTTATGTAATATCATGAAATGGTGATGTTGAATTAATGAAGAAGTGCTATTAGTGAGATGAAATGAATGTGCAAATTGAAATTTAATTGGAGAGAGAAGTAACATGCAGTGTGATTGGTAGGCACATGAGATGGATTGACAATTTGTAATTTTAAGAGTAACACAGAATTACAATTTTGAAATTGAAGAAAAGTAGCCTGACATGTATATAGGTATGGTATGATGATTTAGGTGATGGTCATGTCATGGTCATGGTAACTGATGATGTCATGGCAAGGCATAACACCATGATGCTTGATGAGGCAAATGGCGTGGTGCATGAGAGGGAAAGAGCTGGTTGTAACACATAAAGGGGCAGATGTCAAGGAGTGGCGTGTCGAGATGGTGTAACACCCTCCTAAATATAGGGGTAAATTAAAAATAAAATTTGGATAATAAAAATGAGGGTAAATTTTTACGATTTAAAACAATTAAAGAATGGAAGAAATCGTGAGATAGAGACTTCAACAAGTAACCCTGGACCATTTTAATAACCTATCTCATTAATGAAGATATGAGAAGGTGGATAATTAAATCAAGAATGGACCTTGGACAATCAATCTCGTGATCATCAACAAGGGATAGCGGAAAAGTGCATGTGGATTCAAAGTATACTAATGGATATGAAATGAGATCTAAAAATACCCTCATTGGTCTTTAAGATGTGTTAATTATGTAAACAAGTTGTTGTATAATCATAGCATGACCAAACAATACCCATCATACCACAAAATAGAGGAAAAAGTGTTAAAACAGGGCCATGAATTGATTCAAGCACCCCATGAATCGATTTAAATGGTTCTGGAACTCAAAACAGTGAAAACAAGACCCCTTGAATTGATTCAAACTCGTATGAATCAATTCAAACATCTCTGGAACTCAAAATAGTGAAAAAAGGGTCCCTTGAATTGATTCCAACTCGTATGAATCGATTCAGATGCTTCTGGAGCCAAAAATAGTGAAAACAGCAGCTCTTGAATCGATTCAGGGACCCTTGAATCTATTCAAGACAGCCTTGCTACTATTTTATGCAGAAAACACATAATCTTTGGACTTCCAACCCCCCTAACTTTTTCATATCAACTCTAAATACTACCAAATTTTGACACCAACATATATACATTATTTGTGATGTGTTGCCACTGGCCTCACTTAAAAATTCTCAAAAACGAGGGACTTATGCCCATAAATACGTTTAGTCTGTTCTTGAGTATTTTTAAACGACTTAGGGGTCTATTCTCAATGGAATTGACCTATTCCAATTGCTACAAGTCACAATTTACATATATATTGTAACACCCTAATTTTAATAAATAATAATTCCAAAAACAGGGAGAAATTTTTTTCACAAAAAAACAACCACTGGCCAATCGGCATAGAAAAGAAAGAAGAAGGCAAGGGAAATAGAAGAGCGTTCACACATATAGCAACCATCGGAAGGAACAAGGCTGGGACCGACCCACTCGGTTCAGTGAAACACATCAGCGCCTGGGCAAAATCCAAGACAACTCTGACTCGGTCAAGCGAGGTTCAGCACCGCCTGAGCGAGGGGTGACAATGCAGCAGTGGAAAAGGAGGTCCTCAAGCGAAGCTCAACGCCAGCATCAATTCGCTTCGGCGTAATCCCACATACTTGGACGAGACAGCTCCATTCGCTCGGGCGAGGCACGATCCGCTTAAGCGATGCCAACACGAAAACCTCTCCAAACGCACACTCACTGGAGCTAAATCTAAATCGCTGGGGCAAACACAGGTACAAGGTAACTTCTCACTCGGATATGGACAAGGGTTCATTCGGCAAATCATCACGCTCGCACTTCACTCAAAAAATCAGGTGGTTAAGTCCCACTCGGACTTAACCGAAACCCACCCACTCGGGACACAGACTTTTATTTACTCGGATTGCCAATACCTCACACTTAGGATCCAATCCACTCTAAACCACTACTCTAACTCTTCTCTCAGAGAGGATCACTCAAGGTTTTCACTCGGGAAATACAAACTCTTCCTCACTCGGGATTTATTTATGACTTTCACTCGGAGTCACATAACATGTTCACTTGGAAAAGCCACCCAGAAATCTTCACTCAGAACCACTAACTTAACATGATTTCACTCCTCAACGGCCCTCGAGTTATTTAGTAACACTTCCCAGACGGAAAACGCATCGAATCAGTACGAAGCACATACATATGAATACATGATCACAGAAACATAAATCTGCTAACAAATCCAGTCTACCGACCCATAGACATGTAACCATACACTCGGAATACCCATTATCTTGATATTATGCATTTACCAATATTTACGATACCATACAAGTGACACCATAACTATTCAATCTTTATAAGTGAAAATATTTTAATCGTCATTTTACATAGGAGCCGGCCAAGGCTACTGGACAAAACATAATAATGCAATACAAGTGCTCAACAGTCAGAGTGCACCACACTCGGACTTGAAACCCTATCATCATTTCCGAGTACGACCTGCACACTGAAAAATGGTGTAGGGGTAAGCATCTTAGATATTAAATGATGGATACCGACTCAGGCTGTCCACAATCATACAGCAAAATACATATCCACGCAATTAGACATAGCAACGAGTAAGGTCAAGCATTATCAATCACCCAGGACACACATGGAACACTTACCGATCGGAATTCGTCAGTCGCCATTCGTCCAGGTGCACATGCACAGCCAATCACATTAGTATAACAGCAATCAACGACAAGATATTACCAACGAATCAGAACGCACGTATTCAACACTTTCCGGTCGGAATCTAATAGTTCTCACTCGGCTATACACGCATGACATTTCAATGACATTAACACATATTCATGGAGCAACTTCAATTAGCATCAGTTGTGTATACACACAGAATACTCTCTCGGTTATATCCATTCATCATCTCCTTAACATCGTCACACGCATAGCCAAATTCCAGTCAGCATCAGCAATACATATATACCGAGTATTTCACTCGGATATACACATTCATCCTTTCATTAACACTATCACATGCATAATCAATTCCAAACAATATCAATCAGTCAATACACACAGAGTATTTCACTCGGTTATAAACATACATCATCTCACTAACACTTCGCATGCACAACCAATTCCAAACATTGTCAACAGTTAATAAGTATATATTATTTCACTCGGTTCCGCATTCGTGTGTATCGGTTTAGACGTTGCAACGTAGGCTCTCAGCCTTTTTATACATAGCTCTCAGCTATCAAATCAGCTCCCAGCTGCTTAGCCGTTTTACAGGTACCCAACCGTTTGCCCACAGGTGACACCAGCGCTCTCAGCGCCAATAGAGGTGTTCACAGGCAGCCCAAGTCCCACTCAAGGGCTACCTTGAGTCCCACTCAAGGATTTCATAGCGTCCCACGCTTTAAAAACCGATGGTAGTGTCCCACACTACGTGCTCTCAGCACAAACGCATCCCATGCGCCACACGCGGATTCATCACACACACAGAGTTCATATACACAGCCATACATGTATCCCATGCAATCGGCATCATACATCATCAGCATTCAAACAGCGCATGCATCTCATGCAATCAATGCTGGACATTAACAGTACTCAACAACACATGCATCTCATGCAGTCGGTGCTACAGTTTCTCAGAACTCAATAGCATATGCATCTCATGTAATCAGTGCTAGGCATTAACAGTATTCCACAACGCATGCATCTCATGCAGTCAGCATTATACATCATCGGCATTCAACAATACACGCATCTCATGTGACTGGTATAATACATCAACAGGACTTAAACAACATACATGCAATCGGCATTAAACAATGTTAGGACTCAGACAACACATGCAATCGGTATGGTACATTATTAGATTCACTGAGTCATAATTTATCACATGCAGTCAGCATTCTTAACTCATAACAACTTGCAGGTCATGTAAAACACACGGTAATCGTTACCATCACTTCAATGCATTCCTTTCACAGAATCATCCAACATTCACAGGCCATCAACATGCAACACTTATCTTTCACTCGTCATGTAACTGGGCAGTACACACTCGCATGCAATACAACACACGATCAAAACACGGAAACAGCAAGCATCAACACTCGGGACCTGTTCATGACCCATGCATTTAAGATAGAAGATACTCCCCCTACCTGGACTGAAGCTATCAGTCGGTCAACACGACGCTCAGTTCCAGAGAAACACTGAATCACTCTTAGCACATCTACATGCAAGAGCAGGGGAGGCCCAAGACGTCCAGCTCTCGGCTTGCTCCCTGGAATGGCTCCATCACAATGCTGTGAGTACTCCAACCACCTTGAAGCTCCTCGCAGTGTAGATCTCCACTGGGACTTGGCAGCTTCGAGCAAGGAGAGGAAGAAGGAGGGAAGCCGACGAAGGAATGAAGGAACAAGGAAGGAGATGTGTTGCATGCAGAGGGAATGCACGCCCTTATCCTCTCGGGTTCGTCGAGTAAGGGGGGACCCCAATCCTCAGCCATCATTGCTGCGAGCTCACGGAAACAGAGCGCAGAGGAGGAAGAAGAAGATCGAAGAGGAAAAAAAGAAGAAGAAGAAGAAGAAGAAGAAGAAGAAGAAGAAGAAGAAGAAGAAGAAGAAGAAGAAGAAGAAGAAGAAGAAGAAGAAGAAGAAGAAGAAGAAGAAGAAGAAGAAGAAGAAGAAGAAGAAGAAGAAGAAGAAGAAGAAGAAGAAGAAGAAGAAGAAGAAGAAGAAGAAGAAGAAGAAGAAGAAGAAGAAGAAGAAGAAGAAGAAGAAGAAGAAGAAGAAGAAGAAGAAGAAGAAGAAGAAGAAGAAGAAGAAGAAGAAGAAGAAGAAGAAGAAGAAAGAACGGGGGGAAGAAGAGTCTGCAGGGAAGAATGAATGATAGTGTACCCATATATTCATGTACGAAGAGAAGGAAGAGTGGGGTAGAAAAGCGTGCACAGCAGCAACCCCCCACACGTGTCACACACACCATCATATCTAATCAGTCATTGACAACCAATCACCATTAATCAACCTTTCTTTTCTTAACTTAATTAATTAAACCAATTATAATTAATAAATAATTCTCCCCACACTTATCAATTTATTATTTTAATGATTCATTTCATTCAGTAATAATTATTAAATTGGGATGTTACAATTCTCCCCCTCTCAAAAGAATTTCGTCCTCGAAATTCAATCGGTAATTTAACTTACATACATAACTCAGAAGATTGCTGACTCAACCACGCACACGACTGCTTCCACAAGCATCCACCGATCGGATAACCACTTTACTCGGCAGAGATTCACCACTCAAGCGGTTTACCGATCGCACCATAATTCCAGTCAGTAAGACACAAAGGTCAGGTCCCACCTGATTACCACCTCATTGCAGAATCTAATATATTGGGAAATTCAATCCCTAAAACATACAATTTACCTTATTTTAACTTAGCCCATTTATCCAAGCAGTGGCACTTCCAATCTCTTGGCCGCTCGGCCATATACTCTCAACACCGTTCGGCATATTCACCCATCGGTTTTCTTGACTCGAACGAGTTGCTCGGCACAATAATGAAATCGCATAAAGCATAGGCTTGACATCGTGTCGTGGGGAACACATCCTTAGAGGTTATTCAACCAGTTGGAAAAATTCAGTCGATAAACAACACCACCGACTCCCAAAATACTCACTCCCGACCGATTTCTCTCGGACCAAACCCCCAGTTTTCAAAACCTGACCACAAAATCTCTCTCTTACACCAAGGGAACACTCAAGGAATTCCATGTGTTTCAATCAACACAATTTACCCGGATTTGCTTCGCATATGCACTACACTAAATTCTGAAATCTTAGATTCCTACCCATGCTTTCGGCTAATTCCATGCTTTCATCCTGAGAGTTTCACTCGGTCCTCTTACACAGACATCACTCGGGGTTTGAGGGTAATTCTCACCCGGAAATTCTTCCACTTACCAGAAATTCACTTGCAACTCGAGCCTACCTCGAAACCAAACCTGAGTCCAAGCTCAACAGTCCCAATCACTGACCTGAGTACGACTTCAATTAAATTCTTCACTCGGATATCTACTTCTTCTCGAAACCCTCTTCACTCGGAAACTTGCACACTCTAAGTTCCACTTTCCGACCAGAAGGACTTTTCTCCTGGAAGATCACTCGGTTAGACATCACAAGGGTATTAGGAATTCTACACTCGCTATCTTACTATTCAGAATCGTTCCACACTGTGCCATTCCACTCGGAAGTGATACACTCCGAGTCACGTTACTCGAATTCCTGCTCTACTCAGAATGTTACGCTCGGACACTGTTCCCTTAACTTGATACTTATCCTCCCTATGAGGTTCTACTCGGAACACCATAAATTTTCACTCAGCAGATCTTTCTCACAAGGACTTCACCCGGAATCGTCTCCACCGTTACCCACTCGGAATATACTAATCCCTTCCCAAGCAAATCCTCACCTTGCAATTTAGTTTGGCTCAAATCCTGGTTTCCTCATTAGGCTTACAGTATCACTCGGTTACCTTTCAAAACTCCAATTTTGGTGACAGTTTGATCACCCTTCTTATTCCAATACCAATCATCCTTTTAGTAGCCAATCTGTATCCAGCAACCTCTAATCCTCTCGGAAGCAGACACGCCAAGGTCAAATAAACCCTCTATCTTTATTTTGATAAACAATCGCATAACACTCATTTAATATAACTCTCATTATCACTCGGAAACGTCTGAAAGACTCACCATCACCATAAGTAGTTACAGCTTCACCTGCCCGACTCATGAATTGCTGCATCCAACTTATAGGATGACGTCTCATTCCTATAGGGTTACAACAATTACATGGTCACTGCAACGGGTACGCTGCCACGTTACCCATGGCAGGAAGAGTCTTCTTAGAGCAGCATACCTCACACGAACCAGACTTCACCCAACTAATACAAATTCACACGGTAGTTAATGGCAGTTCACACACATGAGTAATACACCCGCATCAACATCACGCATCACATATTCATCACTTCCGTAAAACAGTAAGATGGCAATATAACAATCGGCTTCTAGCCAACACCGAGTAAATATTTCCTCTAAACCTTATCCCTCACAAAACCATGGCTCGGATTAAATTCTTAACTCTCAGTTATATAATAACATCACTCACTCGGGTTCATGCAATTCACTCAGGATTAAGCAATTCACAATCACATATGCTATTATAACACACCACGAACTTCAGCAACAGCACCAATGTACATACAGACACTCAGTCGGATTTCATACCAATTATTCATGGCTATAATATTGTCCACTACATCATGCACCATAACCACAACATCACATTGCACTTGGTAATAGCATCGACATATACATACGCCCATCCCATCAGATTTACCCAAATCAATTCCAAACTACATTAAGGGTTTTATTCACAATATCATATTCACACATTTGCATGGTTCACACTGGGCTCATTTATCTTCATAAATGTACACGCAGTCAGTCAGTCAGAAATTGTACCATAACATACATTCTCAATTATAACATTGCATCACACTTGGAAACAGCATCAATACATGTACATTCACTCAGTCAGACCTCATTCATACAACATCATCAAGTCGGAAACTACTCAAATCATTCAAATCTATGCAAATCATGTCAGCCTCAATAATAATACTCTTATACACATGTATCCATGCAGTCGGCGAATCAGATGCATGCGATTTATTTACCAGGAGTCCCACTCCAATGCACTCGGCATTTGCCTTGAGTCCAACCCAAGGACTTTCATTAAACATCCAATGCTCATGCTCCAAGCATGGCCTCGAGTCCCACTCAGAGGTCTTTTAGGATTAATCTCAGAATCCTCAATGCCCCACACATTCATCTGATTGCCCACTCTGAAAAACGTTCAATGCTGATGCATTTCATTATAAATCACACACAGCTCTTATTTGCTAACTCACAGCATAAGCCACTCGACATTCTCATTAGCATATATATATATATATACACATCTTTCAGACGGGGTATCATCACAACGATTCACAATTAATATCTATCACAATGTCCGGGTGTTGCATGCATCAATAATTAATCACACACAGATCACGTATTTCAATCAGCAAACAACGGTCATGTTTCAGTTATAGAGCAATACATAAAAGCAGTTCACCCTCTATCATCTATATTATATATATATATATATATTACTCAGGGTTCATGTGTTAGGTTACAAAACACCCGTCATAAGTAGCACTCGGCAGTAATGGTAACACTCCTGTTTATAAGTATTCAGTCAGTATTCGCAGAATTATTAACATGCATTCGTGGACGGAGTCATACAATCATTAAACAGTTTACAATACCACAATCCAGGAGTTGCATGCACCATTACGCGATCATAATACAGCTACCAACACATCATCATACACGACACATCACACGATAATCATTCAAGCCTCAAAGAGCTACTACGCCATTGTTCTACTCGGCTCAACAACTCGCAAGGTTAATAAATTATCAGATTTAGAATCCCTAAAGGGTCATTATTTATCCAGTATCCCACGATGGGTACCTCACAATATTCAAATATTGTTATAAGGTCTAGTGCCATTCACTCGGTTTCCTCAATCGCCACCGAGATACAACCCCAATTTTAACATATATCCGACCTCACCTTTACTCACTTATTACACACTCAGATTTTCAACTTGGGAACTACAACTCATCCCTAATACTGCAAATCACACACATCGTGTACTATTCATTCATCACACATTCAAATTCCTCAACAAGGCACAGGCATACAACCACACCATTCATAGTCAACATATACCAAATCCGATAGAAATTCATAAGCACATATCATCACCCCAGTCATAATTGAACAGGCACCAACATACAATAGGAAATCATAAGCAACTAAGACAAGCTGGCATAATACACTTAACCGCCCACAACCAGTAGGCAACCTTGGCCATGGACCTTTTGGTCTGCTCTGATACCAAAATGTAACACCCTAATTTTAATAAATAATAATTCCAAAAACAGGGAGAAATTTTTTTCACAAAAAAACAACCACTGGCCAATCGGCATAGAAAAGAAAGAAGAAGGCAAGGGAAATAGAAGAGCGTTCACACATATAGCAACCATCGGAAGGAACAAGGCTGGGACCGACCCACTCGGTTCAGCGAAACACATCAGCGCCTGGGCAAAATCCAAGACAACTCTGACTCGGTCAAGCGAGGTTCAGCACCGCCTGAGCGAGGGGTGACAATGCAGCAGTGGAAAAGGAGGTCCTCAAGCGAAGCTCAACGCCAGCATCAATTCGCTTCGGCGTAATCCCACATACTTGGACGAGACAGCTCCATTCGCTCGGGCGAGGCACGATCCGCTTAAGCGATGCCAACACGAAAACCTCTCCAAACGCACACTCGCTGGAGCTAAATCTAAATCGCTGGGGCAAACACAGGTACAAGGTAACTTCTCACTCGGATATGGACGAGGGTTCATTCGGCAAATCATCACGCTCGCACTTCACTCAGAAAATCAGGTGGTTAAGTCCCACTCGGACTTAACCGAAACCCACCCACTCGGGACACAGACTTTTATTTACTCGGATTGCCAATACCTCACACTTAGGATCCAATCCACTCTAAACCACTACTCTAACTCTTCTCTCAGAGAGGATCACTCAAGGTTTTCACTCGGGAAATACAAACTCTTCCTCACTCGAGATTTATTTATGACTTTCACTCGGAGTCACATAACATGTTCACTTGGAAAAGCCACCCAGAAATCTTCACTCAGAACCACTAACTTAACATGATTTCACTCCTCAACGGCCCTCGAGTTATTTAGTAACACTTCCCAGACGGAAAACGCATCGAATCAGTACGAAGCACATACATATGAATACATGATCACAGAAACATAAATCTGCTAACAAATCCAGTCTACCGACCCATAGACATGTAACCATACACTCGGAATACCCATTATCTTGATATTATGCATTTACCAATATTTACGATACCATACAAGTGACACCATAACTATTCAATCTTTATAAGTGAAAATATTTTAATCGTCATTTTACATAGGAGCCGGCCAAGGCTACATGGACAAAACATAATAATGCAATACAAGTGCTCAACAGTCGGAGTGCACCACACTCGGACTTGAAACCCTATCATCATTTCCGAGTATGACCTGCACACTGAAAAATGGTGTAGGGGTAAGCATCTTAGATATTAAATGATGGATACCGACTCAGGCTGTCCACAATCATACAGCAAAATACATATCCACGCAATTAGACATAGCAACGAGTAAGGTCAAGCATTATCAATCACCCAGGACACACATGGAACACTTACCGATCGGAATTCGTCAGTCGCCATTCGTCCAGGTGCACATGCACAGCCAATCATATTAGTATAACAGCAATCAACGACATGATATTACCAATGAATCAGAACGCACGTATTCAACACTTTCCGGTCGGAATCTAATAGTTCTCACTCGGCTATACACGCATGACATTTCAATGACATTAACACATATTCATGGAGCAACTTCAATTAGCATCAGTTGCGTATACACACAGAATACTCTCTCGGTTATATCCATTCATCATCTCCTTAACATCGTCACACGCATAGCCAAATTCCAGTCAGCATCAGCAATACATATATACCGAGTATTTCACTCGGATATACACATTCATCCTTTCATTAACACTATCACATGCATAATCAATTCCAAACAATATCAATCAGTCAATACACATAGAGTATTTCACTCGGTTATAAACATACATCATCTCACTAACACTTCGCATGCACAACCAATTCCAAACATTGTCAACAGTTAATAAGTATATATTATTTCACTCGGTTCCGCATTCGTGTGTATCGGTTTAGACGTTGCAACGTAGGCTCTCAGCCTTTTTATACATAGCTCTCAGCTATCAAATCAGCTCCCAGCTGCTTAGCCGTTTTACAGGTACCCAACCGTTTGCCCACAGGTGACACCAGCGCTCTCAGCGCCAATGGAGGTGTTCACAGGCAGCCCGAGTCCCACTCAAGGGCTACCTTGAGTCCCACTCAAGGATTTCATAGCGTCCCACGCTTTAAAAACCGATGGTAGTGTCCCACACTACGTGCTCTCAGCACAAACGCATCCCATGTGCCACATGCGGATTCATCACACACACAGAGTTCATATACACAGCCATACATGCATCCCATGCAATCGGCATCATACATCATCAGCATTCAAACAGCACATGCATCTCATGCAATCAATGCTGGACATTAATAGTACTCAACAACACATGCATCTCATGCAGTCGGTGCTACAGTTTCTCAGAACTCAATAGCATATACATCTCATGTAATCAGTGCTAGGCATTAACAGTATTCCACAACGTATGCATCTCATACAGTCAGCATTATACATCATCGGCATTCAACAATACACGCATCTCACGTGACTGGTATAATACATCAACAGGACTTAAACAACATACATGCAGTTGGCATTAAACAATGTCAGGACTCAGACAACACATGCAATCGGTATGGTACATTATTAGATTCACTGAGTCATAATTTATCACATGCAGTCAGCATTCTAAACTCATAACAACTTGCAGGTCATGTAAAACACACGGTAATCGTTACCATCACTTCAATGCATTCCTTTCACAGAATCATCCAACATTCACAGGCCATCAACATGCAACACTTATCTTTCACTCGTCATGTAACTGGGCAGTACACACTCGCATGCAATACAACACACGATCAGAACACGGAAACAGCAAGCATCAACACTCGGGACCTGTTCATGACCCATGCATTTAAGATAGAAGATACTCCCCCTACCTGGACTGAAGCTATCAGTCGGTCAACACGACGCTCAGTTCCAGAGAAACACTGAATCACTCTTAGCACATCTACATGCAAGAGCAGGGGAGGCCCAAGACGTCCAGCTCTCGGCTTGCTCCCTGGAATGGCTCCATCACAATGCTGTGAGTACTCCAACCACCTTGAAGCTCCTCGCAGTGCAGATCTCCACTGGGACTTGGCAGCTTCGAGCAAGAAGAGGAAGAAGGAGGGAAGCCGACGAAGGAATGAAGGAACAAGGAAGGAGATGTGTTGCATGCAGAGGGAATGCACGCCCTTATCCTCTCGGGTTCGTCGAGTAAGGGGGGACCCCAATCCTCAGCCATCATTGCTGCGAGCTCACGGAAACAGAGCGCAGAGGAGGAAGAAGAAGATCAAAGAGGAAAAGAAGAAGAAGAAGAAGAAGAAGAAGAAGAAGAAGAAGAAGAAGAAGAAGAAGAAGAAGAAGAAGAAGAAGAAGAAGAAGAAGAAGAAGAAGAAGAAGAAGAAGAAGAAGAAGAAGAAGAAGAAGAAGAAGAAGAAGAAGAAAGAACGGGGGGAAGAAGAGTCTGCAGGGAAGAATGAATGATAGTGTACCCATATATCCATGTACGAAGAGAAGGAAGAGTGGGGTAGAAAAGCGTGCACAGCAGCAACCCCCCACACGTGTCACACACCATTACATCTAATCAGTCATTGACAACCAATCACCATTAATCAACCTTTCTTTTCTTAACTTAATTAATTAAACCAATTATAATTAATAAATAATTCTCCCCACACTTATCAATTTATTATTTTAATGATTCATTTCATTCGGTAATAATTATTAAATTGGGATGTTACATATATCACATTGGAACCATTACATACCATTCAAATTTCCTACAACTCATTTTGACCCTATTGGTTCCTTAATTATGCATAAACATCATATACACACTTCACAATTCAATCAAATCTTGAGCCAACATACACACTAATGCCATCAATTGGCCATGAAACTTTATAATCAACATCCATTCATCAATACAACAAGTAAATTCATTATGTCTCATCAATCACATCCATTGTTAAGGTCACTACCAAAAATTGGCTTTTCACAACATACAAAGCCCAATTTTCACAAGTGACCCTCAAAACAATTACATATCTTCATTCAATATCCATGAAACAAAATAAGCATATACATATATGAAATGCTTTACAAAAAGGTGTCGGCCAATGCTTATAAGTTTCCACTTCCATATTTACCTCCACCATGACTCAACCTCCAAAAAGAGTAGGATGCTCAACATACCTACATCA
The DNA here is from genome assembly GCA_037962975.1 of Clitoria ternatea. NCBI lineage: Eukaryota > Viridiplantae > Streptophyta > Magnoliopsida > Fabales > Fabaceae > Clitoria > Clitoria ternatea. The sequence goes on from CM075669.1 coordinate 190,825,422, forward strand.
AACTTTAAAAATGGCAACTAGGAGGTGAGTAACATTCACCAAATGAATCAAAATTATACATTATGATGATATTCATACATATATACATGTAAACAACACACATTTCACAAAGAGCATCATAAGCTCTATTCATATGCCATATATCATTTCATTCCAACATAACATATATCCTAAATTAATATATTCACAACATGAATATATATATCAAAATCATTAGTATTCTCAACAAAAGCCATCGCACACTCAATGTTAGTACCACAACTCTTTTCCTCTTTATTTATCAATCATCCATTGCCAACACGGGCTATCAACTAGGCATATCTCCGGTTATATGTAAATGCTCTTATGGCTAATGTATATGCATAACAGAATCAATTTCAAATCGTGGATCCGACTGTGGGAAACAACAACGTGCATATATGGGTCAAGCATAGGTATGCTACTATACCCCTACCGCAGTAGTAAAATGTGTACACACTATATCTCAAGTCATGCATGAAATTACATTACTAAACCCCGTGACTTACAGGTCAACATCATGACCTTACTTGCCAAAGCGCTACGGGCCCCTCATGAACACACATCGAGAGAGCCATGCCCCATAGGGACACCAAGGTCACTCACTCACCATAAAGTCTCCTACCCATTGGGCCCGCCACATAGGGTGCCTCGTCACCAATCTATGGACAGCTTCATGATTCCTAGAATCACTAGGGAACAACATATAAATTCACCCGTGCACTGGGTCGCCCTCCCACTAGGCCCGCCTATTGGAACCCCTAACATTCCACATAGACAGTGAATGATATGCCATGGATGCAAATGCCAATCGATGCATTCTCACTCTATACATCCTACCATGTCACTCCACTTTTAACAATTCACCACAACCACTTAGTGGATTTCATATACTCAATTAGTTAATGGCAATTAATATTTATTAGTTCACACATTATGGGATGTTCAACAACATATCAATCAATACAACCATGGTCATCAAGCCATTCATAACAACTCTCATCAACATAAGTCAAGTCTCATCATAAACATTATCCTTAAACACATGCCACATAGCATCAATTACTCTAAATTCATTTCAATCATATAATCATCAAATCATCCATCCAAGTCAAATTAGCAATACACAATTATATACACACACATCACTAATGGATGAAATCATGCATTTAGAATAGTTACCCCCTACCTCAAGAGAAGTAGTAATCAACGCGGTCTGATGGTCTCGCCTCGTCAATGGGGTTGTTTCCTACATTATACAATATACCACGTAATTATTCTCTATTCAAACCACCAAGATTGAAGTGCTCTTAATTAACTACTTGGTGTTTTATGCCTTTTTAATTCTCAATCCTTACTTATTTCATTTAATCCACCATAACCACCATGGGTTAGGTGCCCAAATTCATTATTATGCATTTAAGGCCAAACCCATTCATGGGTTTCCACATTAATGGTTCCCAACCACCATTATTAACCATTCACCATCATTAATGGTTATTACTCATCATAAATAACAATTCCCATCATTAAAAACATTCTCTTAGCATTAATAAATACTCTTCTACTCATATATTTCATTTCCCCTAAATTATAGGGTTAGGGTTTCTCTAAAACCCAACAACCATCATCAATGTCCATCATCTTCCACCACATTAAATGCCATTTTCGTGTACCCCACCATGCCCTCATAAAAACTCACATTAAAACACCCGACCTTAGGGTTTCACATCATAAATGGCTTCTCTAAAGTAAGCCACATGCAACCAAACACTCTCTCAACACCCATAACCCCAAAACCTAGGGTTTAAGCTCGAGAAATTAAGATGAAACCTTACCTCAAGCCAAGAGTGAAGTAAGCTCTATTAGAGAGAGAGAGGATGATAAAATTAGGGAGGGAGAAGGAGGAAGAGAGTTTCCAAACCAAGGGCTCCTTCTTGCTTAATGAAGAGGAAAATGGGAGCAAAAGGGTACACTCACTACTTGATGGGTTTTTGAGGAAGAAGAAGATGAAGAGTGGAAGGATAAGTAATGAAGAAGTAGAGAGTATAGAATAAGGGGAAAATACCACGTAAATGAGAAGGGAAAAAGAGAGTTTTGACATTTAATTATATTCTTTCACTTAAAGCTTCTCCGTTTTAAATCAAACAGGATCTCTGCTTGGGCTCTATACTTTATTAAAAAGTTATTCTGAATACATACTCAGATCCCCAATAATATTCTTAACAGCCCTAATCAACAGTACCTCAATCGAAGATACTTGGTCTGACACCCATATTTTAATCGGGCATTATTCTCAACGGCTCAAGCCACCATAATTTATGAAAAATCCTAAAAATTCCCAATTTAATCATTTCAATATTTTTGGGATATTAATCAATTCATATTTAATTATTCACTATTTATTTCTCTTAATTAATCATTTATATAAATTTTGGGATGTTACAGATGGTGCCAGAAAATGGTGGCCGAAAAAATAATTTAGGGTACCGAAAATCGGACACCCGGCGAGTAACTAGTTATCTTTTCAGAGGATGATTAAAATAAATATACAATAATTCATGGGATAGGAATTAGGAAATACTTCTAGCACAAAACTTATAGATCTTTGTTTTCTCTTTAAAACGAGGTATAGTACATGAAAATTCGATATTAGACAAGGGAGATATACCCAAAATACAAAAACTGCTCCAGGCTATGACGGGAATAAATTTGTGAACAAAATAAGTTTCCTGGGAAAAATGAGTAAGGAATTAGCTTTCATGCCCTTCATGAAGTTTTTAGATCTCCTTGATACAAAGCCATAGAAAAAAGAACAGAGTAATTCCAATACCACATGGGGGAGATACAATTTTTCTAAAAGTGTACAGTGCTAACGATAGAACAGAATAGGTTTGCAAAGATTATGAAAATTGTACTGATAGGGAAAGATTAGGCTTTTAAGGCCTTCATAAAAAATATAGAGAATTTTGTTACGGAGATTTTGAGACTAGGTTTGTGCAAATCTGAGGTCGTATGAATAAATAATGAATTTTTGGAGGAACCATGCGCAGAAAAGGATATGAAATAGCGGGTTTAGAGAACAAATACTTAGCTCTCGATTTTGAGGATGATAGAGTAGGAATTGGGGATCGGAGCTAGAAATAGAGATTATAGATCTCTTTGTAACAAGGAGATTTAGACTAGAATCATTTGATTCTAAGATTGTATAAGAGAGTTATGCCTAAAACACTAAAGATACTTAGGCCAGGTTCGAAGGTTCAATTTGAATTAATCGTTTCTTTGAGAAACGAGGTCGATAACGCCTGAATTATGATTCAGTCTCTTCAGGAAAAGTTCTTAACTCATTGAAGTGAGTCACTAGAGACTGACCGTGCTACCATCGATTATCCCAGAGTATATGCACGATCAGACGTTGGAGGTACTTGAGGTTCTAGTTGGGTTTTTCGGACCGAACCTGTTATCCTCGGTTTACCACAAGAGGGTTTTAACAGGACTAGTTTCCCTATGGGATTACTAGTCTCAGGCTGAATCGTCGGTATTGAATCGTTCGTTGGGTCCTACAGTCTGGGAACCTGACAATATTTTATTATTAAATACAAATATAAATAATAAAATATTATTATAATTAATTATACATATATAATGAAAATTATTATTAATAATATCAATTAATTATTAAAATATTTAAAATAAATAATAATCAATTATTCTATATAAAATAATTAATAGAAATATTATAAAGATCATTAACCAATTAATGTCGAATTAAAATAAAATAATCATCACTAATTATAATTATTAAATATATAATTATTATATAAAAAATATCATAAAAAGCATCTTGGGATCTTTGGGTGGCAAATTGCTTTGTGTTGATGTTTAAAGATTTTGCGTTATCTTTTACTTTATGTTAACCAGGACAATTTTCCTAAGGTTTTAGTTTTCCTTTCTCAGGGCTCCACTAAAGTGCTCAAGAATTCACATCGTAATGTTTAATTCGAAACCAGAGTTATTAAACGCTATGAAAATTTTAAGTTCTCACAAAAAAAGTTCACTTCTTAGTCCCTCCCAAATTCAATTCTTATGAAAAACTTAAGTCCTCAAAAGATTAAAAATAGTTCACTTTCCAGTCCCTCCTAGATTCAATCTTAAGTTCAATTCTCAAATTGATTAAAGTAATTCACTGTTTAATCCTTCCTAGTTTTAATTAAAGATTACCCAAAGCCTGTCTTTAGATCATTGAGCAAATATAGACATTAAGAATTGAAGGAAAACATAATTTCATTGATAACTCAGAGTAAAGATTACATGTAACACATTATAAATCACCCCTTAAATCCCAAGAAAGGGATTCTAGCCACTCATGGTGGGGTAGAAAACCATGTTTAAAATCAAAATCATAAGAACCTGAAAACAAGGATTACAAGTAAAACAAATTAAAAACACTAGAGACCCTAAGAAAAACCATAAGATGTGCAGTTCCCTTGAGCCTTCCAACATTTCTCCTTCGTTTTGGCTTTGAGAATCCTTGAAAAGAACCTTCCCAGATCACGTTCTTTGTCTATATACAATGCCTCTAGCCTCCAAATTGTAGAACCCTTAAAATTGACCCATCTCTTGCCTTTTATATAGCAAAACGTGAAACAAAGGCTATCAGACATAAACTACGACCGTGGTGTATTCCATGGCCTGGTCGTGGATCGTACTGTCTCCTCCAGCTTCAATTTTTGGCAGCAAGCTCCATGGCCATGGCCAAAACCATGGCCTGGTCATGGATCCTACTATTTAAGCCACCAAATCTCATTGTTTTTCTTGGCTTTAGGCATGTGATTTCTTTGCTATTCATTGCTTCCAAATGTTGACTTTAAATAGGGTCTTTAAACCTAAATATTCCTACAAAACTAGAAAACAGAATAGCAAAGGAGGGAAAAAGCGAAATAACCATAAGATTTAAGAAATTCTTATTCAAATCACCCTAAATATGCCTAATAAATGTACCCTAAAATGATATGCTTTAGAGACACATCAAAATACCCCAAACTAAGACATTGCTTGTCTTCAAGCAATTATCATACTCATCAAGTTAAAGAAAATGAGCAAGAACCTAACATGCAAAGGAACCCAAACAGAATTATGATCTCATAAATTTGGAAAGGGGGGATGAAATATGAATGCCAAATAATTCATGTTTTCTTTTAAACCAAACTTCAATTGACTCAACAGGATCACTCTCTCACCACTCCTCTCAAGTGTTTTAAAACATTAAACAATATCACTCAAGTCAAATCAATTCAAGCGTTACCATAGGCTTGGCAAGTGACACTAGCTCCACAGTACTAAGAAAATACACCTAAGTCAAGAGGTCTTTTCATGGTTGTAATGGGGCTAAGGGATGAAATTTTGGGTATGGAAACTAATGAAATGATAAAAACAAAGGGCTCATAAACATAATCAAGATAAGTTATTTAATTATTATAGTAACTAGGGAAAGCAAATTTCCAAGCTCTAATAAATTTTAAGGACTCTTTATTCTTCTTTTTCTCAACCCCTTTTATTTATTTTCTTTTTCTTGTTTTCTTTTTCTTTTCTACCTTTTCCTTTTTCTCTTTTTATTTTTTTCTCAATCCCATAACTTTTCTTTGAGTCCTCTATTCTTTAATTTTGATTGTTTCTCTCTTAGTTCCATATTAGTGTACTTAACCTCTAAACTTCTTTAATGAAAAATGATTTCAAAGAAAGTATTAAAGATTTTAGACTCAAGGGGGGCAACTAGTGAATATAATTATTTTCAAGAAATGGGACTTCAAAAATGCCTAAAGTGCCTTAATCATTCTAACGTACAAAATCAAACATTACTTTGCCTAGGTCATAAGCCAAGTTCTAGAACACCTAGAAAAGAAATGACATCACTCAAACAAGGAGTAAGGGTTTAAAAAATTATAATGTAGATACCTTAAAAGGCTCAACAACTCACCAAGGGATATCAAATCAATTGAAACAATGGCATAAAATTTCATCATTTGCTTAGCAAACATGCAATCACCCTATTTAACTATACAAGGATCATTTTTAAAAAATTTAATAGGGTTCTACAGATGTTTCATGATCCAATACCCACAATCAACAACCTAACTTATATAATAGTCGCAAGAAAACAAAGTCTAATCCTAACATGCAAGAAAAACATAAAACATACTAAGAAAAAAATAAACATAATCCTAAGAGAAATAATTACTCAAAATAAACAAAACAAGACAAATAATATAAAGGCAGATAAATAAGTAACTTGTCTATCCTATCACCCCAAACTAGATATGGACATTGTCCTCAATGTTCAAAAAAGGTAAATAAGATCAGATAACTTACCTGAGAGATGCCTCAATCAGAAGCCGGTGGAGGGAAATGGTGGTGGCTAGGGAGAATTCGGGGACCAAAAATGCAATAATGAGGTCTGATGGTGAACCACAGTCATGGCAATAACTACGACCAGGCTGTAGCTCATTTTGGAGTTGCCTTTTTGGAACCAGGGTCATGGTACAAACCATGGCCAGGCCATGGTTCAAACTATTTTGTTCAATATGCCCTAAACTAGCTTCCAATCTCAAATTTTTCTCTTAACTTCTCAAACCACCAAGGATGACATCTTTCTTTGTTTTTGTTTTCCTAAATATGGGGTTGTCTCCCCATAACGCTAAATTTAGAGTCATTAGCTAGACCTTCTTGGAGCATTTGCTCATAATCCAAGTTCACCCAAGTCTAGGATATTAATTTGTAGAATAGGGTCTCCAGCTATATAGTGCTTTAATCATTGGCCATTTACCTTGGAGATGCTAGTACTCACTCCATACATCTACCACTCCATGAGGGTAAGCCTTAACCACTTGGAATAGTCCCAACCATCTTGACTTTAGATTACCTGGAAATAACTTTAGCTTGGCATTCTCATATGCATTCATCCTTAGTTTATCTAATTCATTCACCTATAAAAGTCTCTTTTCACTTGTAGCTTTCAAATCAAGATTAAGCAATTTTATAGCCCACAAAGACTTATGTTTTAATCCAATGGGCAAGTAACAAGGTTTACCATACACAAGCTTAAAAGGTGTGGTACCGATAGGGGTTTTATATGCAGTTCTATAAGCCTATAAGGAATCATCTCATTTAATAGACTAATCCTTATAGGTAGTATTAACTACTTTGGACAAAACCTGCTTAATTTCCCTATTTGATACCTTAACTTATCTACTTATTTGGGGGTGATAGGGCATAGCTACTTTATGTTTTACCATATATTTTTTCAAAAGTTTTTCAAAGGTTTTCTCAATGAAATGCAAACCCGCATCACTAATGACAACTCTAAGAACCTCAAACCTTGGAAAAATTATTTTTTTAAAGAGTTTAATAATTGTTTTTGCATCCGCATGAGGTGAAGCAATTACTTCCACCAACTTAGACATATAATCTATAACTACTAAATATAGTTGTTTCCAAAATAAGGGAGAAGGGTCCCATGTAATCAATACCTCAAACATCAAACACTTCTACTTTAAGTATACCATTAAGAGGCATCTCATGTCATTTAGAGATATTACCTGAACATTGACATGAGTCACATGCAAGCACATACTTATAGATATCTTTGAAGATGTGTGGCTAATAAAATCCTACTTGAAGTACCTTCAAAGTGGTTTTGGAGGTGCTTATGTGCCCCCCACAAGAGGAAGTGCGACAGTGATCGAGGACAGAGCGAACCTCATATTCAGGAATATATCTTTTTATCAAACTGTTCATACATCGCCTAAATAGAAGTGGTTCATCCCAATAGTAGTGCTTCACATCTGCCAAAAACTTCTTTCTCTGTTGGAAACTAAGATCGGTGGGTAAAATACTACGAGCAAGATAGTTAACAAAATCACCAAACCAACAAACATGTTGGACACGAAAACTAAAAAGATGCTCATCTGAAAAAGATTCATTGATAGGAGTTGAAATCAATGCTTCCTTAAGCCTGCAAAAAGCTTCCAAACAATGTGAGTAAAAAAATAAAAGAAACATCCTTACCTAAGAGGTTGGTGAGGGGTTTGGTGATCTTGGAGAAATCCTTAATAAACCTTCGGTAAAAACCAACGTGTCCTAAGAAACTCCTCACACCTTTTACACTCTTTGGAGATGGCAATTTCTTAATTATCTCAATTTTTGTTTTGTCCACCTCTATACCTCTTTCAGAGATTAAGTTTCCCAAAACAATGCCCCCACGTAACATAAAATGGCGTTTCTCCCAATTTAGAACCAGGTTAGTTTGTTGACAACGCTACAAAACCTTACAAAGATTTATGAGGAAATTATCAAAGTTCACACCATAAAAAGAAAAATCATCCATGAAACCTCCATCACATTTTCAACTAAATAAGAAAAAATGGTTGCATACACCTTTAAAAAGTCACGGGTGCATTACAAAGCCCAAAAGGCATATGCCTGTAAGCAAAGGTTCCATAAGGGCAAGTGAAGGTGGTCTTTTCTTGGTTAGAGGGATGGATGGGTATTTGGTGAAAAACTAAGCACCCTTCCAAATAAAAAAATAAGAGTTCCTAGCTAGCCTCTCAAGCATTTGATCACTAAAAGACAAGGGGAAGTGATCTTTCTTAGTAGCACTATTTAACTTCCTATAATCAATGCACGTGTGCCACCCAGATACTATCCTAATAGGAATTAATTTACCTTTCTTATTCCTAACAACAGTCATCCCTATTTTCTTTGGTACCATATGCACTCGACACACTTATTTACTGTTTGTAATAGGATAGATAACACCAAAATCTAAAAGCTTTAGAACCTCTTTCTTAACAACCTCATGCATTTTAGGATTAAGCCTCTATTGATGTTCCACTGAAGGCTTACTATTTTCATCAACAACTATAGTACACATGCAAAAGGATAGGCTAATCCCTTGAATGTCATCTATGGAGTAGCCTATAACCTTCTTATACAACCTAACTTATTCTAACAACTTTTCAGTTTCATCCCTATTCAAACTAAAAACAACAATCATAGGGTAAGTAGAATTAGGTCCAAGAAATTCATACCTTAAAGCATTTAGGAGAGGTTTTGATTCAACCTTAGCTTTCTCATCCTTTTGGGGTAGACTTCTTCCTCCCTTTTTCTAAATGATCACCTGCAAAATTAGTAGAAGTAACCAACACAGAATCTAATGGATCCCAAGGAGAGCTTTTTAGGACATCTTTCTTCACCACTAAGTCACAAACCTTAATTTTATAATAACAATCATCTATTACTAACTTTTTCATTGTATTCTTTAGGTTGAATTCAACTTTTTGGGCTCCTACACGAAGAGATAGCTTACCATTCTTTACATCAATAACCGCTCCCGTAGTGGCAAGAAATGACCTCCCCAAAATAATGGGGATCATAGAATCCTCCTCCATCTTTAATACCATAAAATTGGCAGGTATAAAGAATTTACCCACTTAGATAGGCACATCCTCAAGTATACCCATAGGGTATTTCACAGACTTATCAACTAATTGCAACGACATCCTAGTAGTTCACCTAGATCTAGTTTTTTAAAAATAGACAATGGCATCAAGCTAACACTAGCTCCTAGATCACAAAGTGTTATATCAATGTTCATGTTACCTATCATACATGGAATTGAGAAGCTGCCTAGATCCTGAAGTTTAGGGGGAAACTTCTTCTGAATTAAAGCACGACACTCCTTAGTAAGTGCAACTTTTCCATCATTTTCAAGTTCCCTTTTGTTATACAAGATGTCATTTAGGAACTTGGTATACATTGGCATTTGTTGCAACGCCTCCATAAATGGTACATTAATGTAGAGTTTTTTAAGGACTTCAAAGAACTTATCGAATTGCTTGTCTAGTTGTGCCTTGTTCAATCTTTATAGATATGGAGTTGGAAGTTGATATGGCTTCACCTCCTTCTTCTCCGTTATCATGGGCTCACTAGGTTTTGGTATAGAAGTCTCACCCACATTGTCATGATCTTTCTTATCTTTTTATGTCAGTGATAGGCTTTCCAATACCTTGTTTCTCCTCAATGTAATTGCCATGGTGTGACTTTTCTGTTGGGCTAATTGAGTCTCCAACCTTTTGTTGCAGGCGGCTATGACATCAACTTTAGAGGTTAAGTCCTTTAAAGCTTCTGTTAACTCCTTATTTTTCTTCATTTATTTGTCCATAAAAGTCTCAAGTAGAGATTTCAATCTGGATTTTTGTGGTGCAAAGGGTTTTTATAAAGGTCTGTAATTACTTTGATAACTCCTTATTGCATCCACATGTTCCTGACTCTGCTGAAATTCTAGCTGACAAGTATTAGCCATACGATCTATATTACCAAAAAGCTCACATACAACATTAGAAGCACTTGTACCTAATTGTCAAACTTAATAGACAAGGCTTCTACTTTATCAGTGAAGAGTAAAATAGCATCAATAGAGTACTTACCTAGGGTGTTAGGAGGCAAATTCCTTTCAAATTAGTAGGAGTTTTGAGCTACCTCCTCAATCAAATTGTATCCCTCCTCAATGTTTTTGCTCATGAAGGCACCACCAGCTGCAGCATCTAAGGTAACCCGATGGCTAGAAGTGAGTCCATTATAAAAGATATGGATTATGAGCCACCATTGTATCCTATAATGGGGATACTCTCTTGAAAGCTTTTTGTAACGTTCCCAAGCATCATACAATATTTCATCATCCTTCTACATAAAAGTAATAAAATTAAATAAAAAACCAATAAAAATAGTAAAAATTATTTAGTCTAAACAGGATTAAAATTCACCGAATATTAAGGGAAACATAGTCCCCGGCAACGACGCCAAACACTTGACAGTGCCCGCAAGTGCATGGGTTTATCGCGTAATATAAAAAATATCGTCTCCATAGGGACCGTGTTCTCAAGAACTTAGAATTTCAATCCTACTTATCTAAACGGGCAATTGAGAGTAACTTTGCTGGAAGAAATTAAAAACAAACCAAACAAAAAATTGCAGTATAAAGTTTTTTGGGAAAGAAATCAAATACAGCATCTTAGGATCTTTGAGTGGTGCATCGTTTTGTGTTGATGTTAAAATACTTAACATTATCTTTTACTTTTATGTTAACCATGACAATTTTCCTAAGGTTTTAGTTTTCCCTTCTCAGGGCTCCACTAAAGTGCTCAAAAATTCAAACCGCAATGTTTAATTTGAAACCAGAGTTATTAAGCGCTATGAAAATTTTAAGTTCTCACAAAAATAAAAAAAGTTCACTTCTCAGTGCCTCCCAAATTCAATTCTTATGAAAAAACTTAAGTACTCAAAAGATTAAAAATAGTTCACTTTTCAGTCCCTCCTAGATTCAATCTTAGGTTTAATTCTTACATTGATTAAAGTAGTTCACTTTTCAGTCCTTCCTAGTTTTAATAAAAGATTACCCAAAGCCTATCTCTAGACCATTGAGCAAATAAAGACATTAAGAATTGAAGGAAAACATAATTTCATTGATAATTCAGAGTAAAGATTACATGCAACACATTACAATCACCCCTAAATCCCAAGAAATGGATTCTAGCTGCTCATGGTGGGGTAGAAAAACCATGTTTAAAATCAAAATCATAAGTACTTAAAAACAAGGATTACAAGTAAAACAAATTAAAAACACTGGAGACAATATGACAAACCATAAGATGTACAGTTCCTTTTAGTCCTACAACATTTCTCCTTCATTTTGGCCTTAAAAACCCTTGGAAATAACCTTCCCAGATCACCTCATTTACCTATACACAATGCCTTTAGCCTCTAAGTTGCAGATCCCTTAAAACTGACCCATTTCTTATCTTTTATAGAACAAAAAACATGAAACAAGGGCTGTTAGACATGAACCACGGGATATAAGGGTACATTCCACAACCTGGTTATTGATTGTGTTGTCTCCTCTATCTTTAAGTTTTAACAACAAGCTCCATGGCCATGGCCAAAACCAAGGCTTAGTTGTGGATCCTACTGTTTGGGCCACCAAATCTCTTTGTTTTTCTTGCCCTTTGGCATATGATTGCTTTGCTATCGATGGCTTCTAAACGTTGACTCTAAATAGGGTCTTCGAACCTAAATATTCCTACAAAACTAGCAAATAGAGTAGCAATGGAGGGGGAAAGTGAAATAACCATGAGATTTAGGGGATTCTTTTTCAAATTAACATAAATATGCCTAATAATTATACGCTAAACTGATGTTTTTTAGAGACACATCACGCCCTAAGGTATGGGTTGACGTATGTAACATCCTGTGTTTTTATATTTAGAAAAAAATGAATAAATGGGGAAATGAATTTAAAATATGAAATTTAAGAATATGTGGCATTAGTGTAAAGTCTGAATGAAATAAATGGGATAAAATGAGATTTTATCTGACGCGTAGGGGCAGATCCCCTGTTTCAGAATTTAGTTTCATTTCTAATTAAATGGCTTTAAGACTTTAAAGAATTATATATTTACACTCTCTTAGGACTTTTTAATGAAAATGTTTATTTTCATGATTATGATGTAATTCAATTGTTAAAATGCAAAAAATTTATTGAGAATTTTGTTTAATTGCTGAAAATAAATGAGAAAATAGGTGCTGGATGTTACAGTGGTATCAGAGCAGTTTAATTCAGGACTGTAGATCTTGTTGGGGGAAATAGAATAGTGATTGATGAAAATTTTTATGAATAAATGGTTTATAATGTTGAAGTATATATGCATGTGTATGAAAGTGATGTTATAGGAAGTCTGGCATTGTGCTCACTAGTTCTCCGTCGGCTACAATTTCCTGTATTGAGGTATTCTTTGTATTTTATTGAGTTTGAGTTGTTAAAATAATATTATTAGTGGAATATATTGTTGGAAGTAGATGGCATTGTTGATTCTATGTCAGCAGATAATTTCTTTGGAAAAGTTTTCTTGAATAATAAGAAAGGTTGAATCTGACCTAACTTTGAATAGATTTTAATAGTGCAATTTATTTATGTATATGAGTACGTATGGATATGATAAAGCTTATACTTGGCTCAAAGGAATAGAGAAAATGTTGATTGTTTTGAATGCACAGAGAAGTAAAAAGTAACATAAGTTATTTACGAGTTGCATGATAAAGATGGATGTTGGTAGACTCATACCAAAGTCTAGGTGATAGTTATCAGCAAAGTTTTATAATAGCATAGCTTTGGAAAGAGATTTTGATAAAGTACCTTCTTGACCAATATAGAATTGGGAGAGAAATGAGATTCTTAAGTCTCCAATAAGGGAGAATATCTGTAATGGAAAATACAACTAAACTTGATGATTGTATACTAAATGTGCTAATTATTTTAAGTGTGAATTGAGTATAAGAATTAAACTTTGTAAAATAATTACTCCTTTGGGAATTAGGAGTGTTGTTGATTTTGTGAATGAAATATAGCAGATTGAGAAAGTTCAAATATAGAAGGTTTTTTTGGAGGGAAAGATAAATTATAATTGAAAAGTTAAAGGATTGAATTTTAAGGATTAAGACATTATATTTGAAAGGAATCTTTCCTTTCGAAGGCTATGGTGATAGTTGTTTGATAATAAAACTCGTTCTAAGAATAGAAAGGAAAAGTTTATGGTTAGAAATCATAGATCAAATAGTCATTGATTGTTATCATTTTGTTTGATATGGTTGGGTATTTAAGGTTTGATTATTTTGAAATAAATTGAAATATGCAAGGAGGTAAGAGCAGTTCGATGATCAAAGTTAATACCAAATAATTGAAATAAAGTGTAGTATATTTAGCAATGGAAATTCAAAATCCAATAGTGAAATTTAGGAATATTCACTAAACTATGTGATTTCGAGGACGAAATCTATTTTTAGGGGTGGTGAATGTAACATCCCGTGTTTTTATTTTTAAAAAAATGAATAAATGTGGAAATGAATTTAAAATATGAAATTTGAGAATATGTGGCATTGGTGTAAATTCAGAATGAAATAAATGGGACAAAATAAGATTTTATCTGATGCGTAGCGCCAGAGTGGCGCGTAGCGCTAGATCCCCTATTTCAGAATTTAGTTTTATTTCAAATTAAATGGCTTTAAGACTTTAAAGAATTATATATTTACACTCTCTTAGGACTTTTTAATGAAAATGTTTATTTTCATGATTATGGTGCAATTTAATTGTTAAGATGCGAAAAATTTATTGAGAATTTTGTTTAATTATTGAAAATAAATGAGAAAATAGGTGCTAGATGTTACAACGTACGAGGGGGTTTATCATTTGAGTAGCGAATAAGAATTTTTAATATATGGGTAAGTTTTAAAATTGAATACTCTGAGTATTGACGCCTGGAAAATATTGATTTTTATAAAATAAAAATATAATTATTAGTTTATTTATGAAGTATTATTTATAAACAAGAGTCTGACACTTGATATATATTGATAATTAATATTATGTGAATTTGATTCGTGAAGTTCCATTAAACATATTGCTTGGTATATGTTGTTGGCAATAACCCATGATGGTGTTAATGGTATTATGGAAATGGAATTTATGTTATGAAATAATATTTATAAAGTGAAAGTTTAGTGCTTGATGTTGTTGATGATTAACTGATATTGTTTCTATTGGAAAGTTAGTGGTTACGTTGTGTGGTGGTGCTATATGTATGTTGAAGTCTGATGTGTTGGTTATGTGTTGTTGATGATTCTTTGTTAATGATATGTATTATTGATGGTTTAAATTGTTAGGGAATCCCACAGGGCTAGGCAGCCGAAAAAGGATTCCTAATTGAATTGTAAAAACAAGTGTTTCAAAGCATTACATACGATCATTAAAATTTTGTGTTTTAGCGTTTACCTCTTGTAGACATGAAGCAAGTTCTATACTCGAAGCAATCGTAGCTCCGTCCTTAGGAGTCCAGACGAGCACTCCCACCAGAAACTAAATCTCTGAATGCTAGTACGGAAATTTAGAGAGTAATCCTAAATTTTGAGCAGCTGCCTATAAGTATCTCATGCTCTATGTATAGGTTTAGGTTTTAACCTGATGAGCTCCTAATTCTAAATAAGTTAGGCCCAATAGTTTTATTTTAGTCTAACTAAAATAAAACTATCATCTGGTGAGCTTACTCTATATGTGTGACCCTATAGTTAAAATATCTGGTTATATTAATAATAAACTATTTTATTAAGGGCGACATCTAGCAATACATCATTATGTCCAAATATTATTTATTATCGACATGACCTATAAGTGATAACTATTTTGTATATTTATTCTTTTTGTCATGATATCTAATTAGGCTCAAGGCATTGACAAGGACACAGCCAGAGGGACTTCTTTTGGCTAAAATAATTCTTTAGTTTCTTTTATACATTTTTTCACTATTTTAGATTAGGGTTAGATGCCTTATTAGGCTATAAGTTTTGGTCTTATATGGTCATCTTTTCCTTGTAAGTGTTTTTAGGCCTTGTATTTGGCCACCTTTCTTAGTTTTCCTTAGTTTTAGTGCTTTTGAGCTTAGGAGAGAGTGAAGCTCATTAGGTTAGAGCAAGTGCCACCCCCTTAGCCTATATAAGGCATGCTCTCCTTTGTAATACACACACCTTGAATTAGAGAATACATTTGAGTATTTATAAAGTGAGTTGAATTTTCCTCCTTTATTTTAGCTAGGGTTTCTTAAACCTTGGTAAGCTCTTATCCTAGGGTTTCCTCCCCTAGGTGGTGAGATTGAGGCTTATCCTCTCTAGCTGGCGCCTCCCCCTTTCCTTCTTTACATAATCCTAATTTTGCCTTCCATCTTCCATAACCCTTTCCCTTCTTTCCCATTTTCGCTTATTTTTTCCAAAACCCTAATCTTTATTTTCATTTTTTCCACATTACTTCCGTTTGCCATCCTTGAAAAAGAAAGAAAAACACATCATAAAAGAGAGAAGAAGGAGAATTAGATTCCCTTCCTATATCAGGCATGGTCGTTGTCATCCTTGTATGACCCAATTCATTTTACTTGATACCAGAGTAGACTTTACAGAATAAATATCTAATATTTATTCTTCCTAGCATGGCCATGTATTTTATTAGTCTTACTACATCAAGTGGCCCATAGATATCACTCCTGTCACATAGGAGAGACAAATCCCATCTATATCACTCACATCCCTCTACATAATTTGTTTATTGCTTAATAAAAAATTTTATGGTCATCTTATTACTAATGACGTTTGATTGTATTAGAACAACAAACTCCTTATGTAGGAATCGTAGTGGCTTCAGGTTGAAGGACTATATATCATTATCATATTGAGAACCGTTTATGACACTTATGTAACGATCCATGCAATGTTCTCATGGTGGGTCTGTCTAGCACAACATTACTCTTAATGTGTACCATGTGAAGACTTGATATCATATATATCCATGATCTGTGAGATCAAATCATCAGTACATTTAAACACTAGTCTTTATGTATTTACATATCCCTATATAAATACCTAATCAGGAACATTTTAGGAACATTTCTCATATGACTTATTATTCCAGGGATAAATAGTTTTAAAACAATCTTAAAACTAAAAATACTTATTTTATTGATAAGTTAAAATTGTTGTGGAGTCTTTGAGATGATGGTTATTGAGTTAATGAATATTGAGGTTAATAGAGCTAGGCTATGATGTCTGGATTTTGAGGTTGTTCTCTGATTCGTACACATGCATATTGCATTAACTCATGACATTATATGCATTAGTTACTATAGCGCTTTGATTCACTCATCACTTAGATTTGCAGTATGGGTCCACCAATTATAGCACTCAAAGTTGCTATGCGGTTCTCATGGTGATATAATATATTAATTTTTTTATAAATATCGTGTATCATAATAATTTTGTACTAACGCGATTGAGGACAAATATAACAGTATAAATAAATTACAGGATAAAGGCAACGTGCCTGTCCATCCTTATACCCTGATTTATCATGTTTTTCGAGATTCATTAACTAGAACCCACATCGACACCCAGTGTCTTTTTTCTTTTGTATTTTCACAGTCCAGTACCTAAATATATCCATTCAGTTACCAGAGTTAGCAACAATCAGTCACAACTAATTAATCATATACAAAATAATAAAATATTAATAAAATTTAAGTAACTTAGCTTAATAGATTTCTCCCGAACCTTCCCTCAGAAAGGTAAGGCCCAAAGGGAACCTTAACTTGTCCAAACACGCGGTTCACCCTAGGATATCAGAGGATATACCCCCTTTACCTGAGGTGTCATTTTTCTCGATACTAGATGAAAGGGTGAAAACTTAACTTCCAATTCGTAGTTCCGATCGATGATCCAGCTGCGTTGTGATGATCAGAACCTATTATGGTGACATACAAAAAGTCAAACGAAGGAAGAGGGAGATGAAAGTTTTAAAATCTTAACTTATAGTTTTAAAATTTTCAAATTTGAGAATTTGAAAAGTGCCCAACATGAAAGTTGTTGATCTCATTTTTCTCTTTGAAACGATATATGGTACGTGAATATCAGACACCTGGAGCAAGAGTTATGTATGAACAAAGGAAAAGTGCTCACAGGGCTCCCAAAAATGTTTTAACTTGTAAAGATGGGTTCACTACACAAAATCTTTTGAGAATCATCTTTTTGGCTCTTCATGAAAATTATAGGTTTTTTGATAGAAAACTATAGAAAAAAGAACAAAGTGATTTCAACTTCGTATGAGAGATGTTCACATCTTTCTAGATCAGGCCTGTACTATTATGGGAATGACATTGCTTTCAAAAATCTAATTTTTTTGGACAGATCAAACGGGGATTAGCTTTTGAGTTCTTCATGAGAATTATAGAGTTTTTTAACAAAAAAACCATAAAACAAAGAATGAAGTGGTTTTGACATCGTATGAGGGAGATATGCGTGATTTTCCAAATCAAGCCTGCATAGTTATGAATTTAAAGTTTATTCTGAAAATTTTAGTTTTTATGGAATGATCAGGCAGGAACTAGTTTTCGAGTCCTTCATAAGAATTGTAAAGGGCTTTGATATGAGAATAAGAAAATTAGAACAAACTGATTATGAGTTTGTATGAGAAAGTTATGATTTTTCTCATAAACTTATGCAATTTAACCATATTAAATAACGGGTTTTTAGAGTACAAATTCTTGGTTTCTCAAATTGGGAATGATAGGTTACTAATTGAAGTCTGAGACTAAAAATAAAGATTATTAGGTTTTTCATAACGAAGAAACCAAGATGAGAATCGCTTGATTTCGATATCATATGATAGAGCTAGGCTCATAATACTAAAAGTATTCGAGCTAGACTCAGGGGTTCCAATTTAACTGGATAGTTTCTCTAAGAAACTATAACACCTGAAATTTTAAAGA
Source organism: Clitoria ternatea (assembly GCA_037962975.1). Lineage (NCBI taxonomy): Eukaryota > Viridiplantae > Streptophyta > Magnoliopsida > Fabales > Fabaceae > Clitoria > Clitoria ternatea. The sequence goes on from CM075669.1 coordinate 190,843,850, forward strand.
AAATAATTTATGGAATAATGGTAATTAATTATGTATGGTCCAATAATTATGGGAGAATTAATTTGACATTAGAGGCGAATTATCGGTAAATTAAGATTTACCAGAGTTGGATGATTTAACAGATGATGTGAGACCCACTTGGTCGAATTAAATAATTGATGGGTCTAGAATGTTTAGAAAATTATTGTGGTTAAGGTGGTATAGCTGAAATAATTTTTAGTGTTAAGGAAATAATTAATCAGACTCGATATAGGTTGCTAAACGGGGAAAATACGAGCCAAAATGGAATTAAAAGAAAATGAAAACTCTCATTTTCCTTTCCCTCTCAACCGTGATCTCTTCTCTCTCTCCCATTTTGCTTTTTATGCTATTACACAATGGTTAATGGGGTTTTATAACCCAATGGACAAATGGCAAAATACATGGTTTTACCCATTGGATAATGTCCAATTTTTACTCAAACTTCCTCTCTCTTTCTCTCATTTTTCGGTGGCACCCTTCCTCCTATCATTCTTCACATTTTCTTCTTCATCTTCTCCTCCCTCCAACTCCAAAATCCACCACCCCTTCTCCATTCTATTCTCTTGCAAAAATCAACAACAAAACTTGGATTCATGAAGCTTGTATGGTATTTTGGGGTAAAAATCAAATGGGTTCTCCATCCTCTTCCTCATTTTTGTTTTTGACCTAAGCTTAGGACTTGAAGTAAGATTTCTAACTCCTTTTGCCCATTGATGAATTTTAATGATGTTAAAATTCTTAAGCTTAAAATGGTAGTGTTTGAAACTTTGCGTGTTGATGAAAATGTGAAACCCTAGGCTTGAATGGTTTAAGACATGGTTCTTGATAATAGCCTTATGTTAGAAATGGATGTGGTTTATGGTTTGCATATGGATTTTAGAAATAGGTTGAAGTTATTGTTGGGTGATTTTAATGAAAACCCTAAGTGATTGGAATTTTAGGGGTTTTGGCCAAATTGATGATTTTGGGTGCTTTAGAATGGTTTAAATGAGGAGAATGAAATTTTAGAAGTATTGAAATTTAATGTTGATGTTGATGAAAAATGTGAGCTAAGTTGATGTTATTTGAATGATGCTTTATGCATGTGAAACCTAAATCCTAGGGTAGATGACCATTGAGAACATTGTGTGCTATTTATATTGGTTGACACTTTGATGATGATAACTTGCTTAAGGTGATATGTGAAAATGGTTGGAATTGATGATCATCAAATTGTGTGGAATCCTTAAGTTGACAATTTTGGGGCTTTAGGCCTAGATGAGAAGATTGGTGATTTTATTGTCATGAGAATGATTTTGATATGTAAGAAAGATGAATGGAGTGATTGGTCATGATTGTTAGAGTTATTGGGTTTTGATGAGGTTCCAATCTCAAAGTTTGAGAGATATATGTATATGAGGATATAGAAGAATTAGAGGAATTAATATTTGGGGTTATTGAATTTTAATGAGGACTTAGGCCATGATGTTGCCATGTGAAATTGTTAATTAACGATAGCTCATGATTGAATGAATGCATATATGTTTGATGTGTAGATTATGTTCCGGATGATGATGCGGAATGATTGGAGCATTTAAATTGTGGTTCTTCTCTCGAGGTAGGAGAGAAGTTTACATTTCAAATTGCATGAGTGGATAATTGTTAATTATGTATATGTATGAACTTATGAATTGCGTTGCCATGAATATGTTAAATATTGAAATGATGATGAGATGAATGATGGCTTGGCCTTTGTTGATTACTAAGAAATTGTATATGTGTATATATATATATATATATATATAAATGTAAAGTGAAGATGAATGCTTGATTGTCCCTTGGTTGGACATGAATTAATTATTGATGAAAATATATGAATAGATAAATCATTTGAGGTGTAAAGTGTTGTGTGTAATGAAAATGGTGTTAAAAACCTCCCTTACATAATTGATGAATTAGAACAAGAGTGGAGAAGTATAACTTGAGGGATTAGGCCTAAGAGTATGAATTCTTTTATGTATGATGATTGGATTAGGTAGATTTTACATGGTTAGGATATTGGCATGTGTAAGGAGTGGAAAACTTGAGTTTTAGGCGTATGATGATGATCTCCCTCTAGCGAGATGGATTCTCGCTCAAGCGAGAGTCCCCTATATCAGATGGATGGCCTCTAGCCGAATCTCACTCAGGCGAGAAGACGTTTCACTCAAGTGAGACGCTTGTGAGACAGGGAAATGTTTACTGGACGAATCTCGCTCAAGCGGGCATGGCCGGGCTTGAGCGAGTGAAGTGGAAAAAATAGCTCTGGACGGATCTCGCTTAAGCGAGAGGCGAGGCAAGTTGAATCTCGCTCAAGCGAGCGAGCCTAAATATGGTACTGGATAATTTTCGCTTAAGCGAGCATGAGTCGCTTGAGCGGGCACGAGGGGTCTGATACTAAAACTATACTCGCTCGAGCGAGTGGCTATATGAAGGGAGCCTCGTTCAAACGAGTGGGCATGGAAGCGTTACTGAAGGGTTCTCGCTCATGCGAGAGGGCTCGCCCAAGCGAGCAATATAGATCTCGCTCAAGCGAAGGTGAATCTCGCTTGAGCGAGTTGCCCAGTGTGAGGTTTTATGATATTTTCTTGTCTTGGCTGATGTTTAACCCCATTTCTTTACATTATGAGATAATTTAGGAAATGTGTATGGGGTATTTACTGATGGCATGGCTTGGTGGTGATTAAAATTGATTGATACAATTTGGGATGAATTATTCATGATACATTTACCATCTAGAATGGAATAATGAAAGGATGATGATAAGAGTTTGATGATGGGGTTATAGGATACACCCTAGAGTGATTATGAACCCAATGAGAAAATGATTAAATGATGAGGTGTTTGCTATAAACCGATGAATCGGTTGTGACAATGGTAATGTGTAATAACAAATGATGTTGTGGATCATTTCCTTGAGTAAAGGATGATCGTTATTATTAATGATTTGTCATATACCATTGTGTGTGATTACAATGTGATCTTGTATGTGTGGTTTGAATTATATTAATGAAATATGGTGAATGCCACACCAATATATATATATGAAACAATGGTGATGAATAATGAGATGAAAATCTACTAAATGAATATGTGGTAATATTGATGAATATTATGTAATGTTATAATGCCATTGTGGTTGATTGCAAGTATTGACTTGCCTGTAAAATATGAAATATATGTGAAATATGTTGAGATGTAATGCCACGTATAAAACATGAAAAACAATGGCTAAAACCAATAATGATAAAATCCACTAAGGTGTGTATGGTGGTGTTGGTGATTGTGATGATGATGTTTGATGAGTGGCATTTAGGATGCACAGTGTAAGAAATGCATTTGATCTGCATTGCATTGTATCCATGGCATATCATAGTCGTCGATGTTGGAACGTTACGGGAGTTCCCTCGGCCGACCCAGTGGGAGGGTGGCTCAGTGCACGAGCATTCTTATTTTCCCCTATGACTCGGTGTGTAAGTCATGAAGCTGCCCATGTATTGCTACGGGGAGCTACATGTGGCCGACCCTTGTGGGGGTGGCTCTTGATGAGCAGGTGACCCCGGTGGTCCTTTGGATCACATCCGCAATGAGATGAATCATGGTCGGCCCGCAACATCATATATTGATTATGTTGTTTACCGCGGTCATGGTGAAAATGGCCAGGTGTTGCATTATGGGTGATACAGTTTGGTACCAGTAAAAATTGGTGATTATGCATGCATTATGATATATGTGTACACATTATACTACTGCAGTAGGGGCATGGTATGTGATGATGCTTGACCCACAATTTGGCGTTTATTCCCACTGTCAGATCCACACTTGTTGTCTATTCCATTGTGTATATGCATTAGCCTTAAGAGCATTTGTATATAGCATGGAGATATGCCAGAAGATGATGATGATGATTGATGATGACTAAGATTGTGGTGTGGTGTTGATGAGATGGGTAATTAAATACCTAAAGACCACATATGATTAATAAATGATATGAATACATCTAAAATAATATTGAATAAGATAATGTGTATGTTGTACCCGATGTATTGAAGGGCATGTTTATATGAGATTGATGATAATGATGTTAGCCCATGGTGGCTTTGAGAAAAGACCTGGATGGTCAATGATGATGTTGGCCAATTGTGGCATTATAACTAATGTGTATATGCCTGCTTTGCTATGAATTGATTAATGAATATGAAATAAGTATATGTTATTGAATCAATGATTTATGATGAATATTGATATGTTTAGCAAAGCATACATGATGTTGATATGCATATGCACATAATCTCAAATGTATTTATATCGTCATTTAAAATGTATAACTCACTCTCCCATGTGATCTACTTTTTAGTATTGACGCAGGAATATCATGGGGTGAGGATGATTTTTAAAGTAAGCTTTGGTGAAGGTAAAATAGTGGTAATGGAATGCCTTGGCCGACAGCAATTGTAAATTATTGTATTATGGATGAGATGTGCACTACGTAGCGATAATTATTGATATCGATGGATGTATTGTGAATGATATTATAAGTGGTTAACATATTGATAATTGGTGTATTAGAATTCATACTCATTGATGAATATAAAGATGTTGATTATGTAATCATTTTGGGAATGCATAGGTGTTGATGATATATGACTTTGAGGATGAATTTCAATATGGTTAATTAGGAATATGAATATTAGAGATGTATGATGTATGACCATATAGATATGTACGTGTATATATCTTAGGCTTCGTATGTTAATGGAATTATGTGAAAAGATGATGATTGTCTGTTAGGCTTATGATATGTCGTTTCATACCTTGCCGAGCCTTTTCTCATATCCTCATATATGGGACTAGGTGTATGCCCAGTATACACATTCTTTCCGCTATAAACTCTGTTATTTTGTATACCGTTATGGGCAAACTATTTACCAATCTAGTTATAAACTATAAAATCTAACACTTTGGTTTTCTGTGGTTTGAGTCTTAATGTGGTCTTGGAGGTGTTTTGAAATTATTTCGAACGTGAAAAATTTATTGGTATTTTTTTATTGTTTAATTATTTAGATTACATCGGGATTCGAGTCCAGAAAATCGGGGTGTTACAGAAACGAGGTTGATGGAGTCCGAATTAAAGTTAGGGCTCTTCAGGAGAAGTGTTTGCTTTTTTAAAACGGTTTATTTGAGACCACCCATGCTGGAATTGAACACCCCAAAGTGTATAAATAAACAACTGTGGACCTCTTTTCAGTATTAATCTGGTGTGTAAGAACTGACTAGATTTTTCCTCGTTTTATGTGAACGATGCCACTAGATTATTTAGTTTTTTATATATATTCTAGATATGGGTTCGGATAGTCAATTCTTGACTTCTCGCGGGGTCCCCTATTTACTCTTCCTAATATTATATTATTATTATTATTATTATTAATATTGTTGTTGTTGTTAAATATAACTATTTTACTATTAAATATTATTATATATACTTATTCTCTCTTTTATCGGGTTTTCTCAAGCCAATCTCATTATTCTACATATGAAATGGTCTTTGCCCTGATTATCCTTTACAGAATTCACACAATTGAAAACCTACTAGGGTTTAAGACTACTTACCCAAAATAGAGATGTTACAGATGGACCTTTTAGGCAAGGAATAGTGCCAAGCACGTGCTTTATCCCGCAAAGAGAAAGGGAAAAGTCTAAGTCTGATTGCGTCGCTCGAAGCTTCGTTTACCATAAGCATGTAACGGTACTCCAAAAACACCTATAAGTGCAAGTTTAGGTTTTCAGAAGGTAATCCCTCAAACTGATTCTGCTGCACCATGGAAAGAAGGGAGGACTTCAATTCAAAATTATTAAGCCTTCATGACAGGCCTTGTGATACTAAGCCCTCTTCCCATAGCATTAGGAGCAACAAAATCTCTAAGTGCTTAGTTGTCTTCAGCCATGTTTTCAAGTTCTTCTTTAGCAAATAATTCCCTCTGAAGTCTCTTTCTAGCTAAGAGGGTGCGTTCAATCTCTGGATCAAGATTAAATTTAGGATTAGTGCTTCGGGTTCTTCGCATAAAAGTACTTGTAAAAACACAAACAAAAACAAACCAAGCATAATATTTTTCTTTTTAGATTTTAAATAAAAATAAACAGAAAAATTCAAACAAGCAAATTAAGATAAGATAAAATCAAATCCAAAGAAAAGATAAGGATAAAGCAAGAAAAAGATAAAGATAAAAATAAAAATAAAGCAAAGGGAAAAGATAAAGAGAAAGAAAAAGATAAAATTAAGATAAAGATAGAGATAAAGATAAAAAGATAAGTCAAATCAAGATAAAACAAAAATTCAAAGAAAAGATAACAATAAAGATAAAATAGTATAGATAAGGCAAAAATCAAGCAAATAAGATAAGATAAGATAAAGATAACAAACTAAACAGATAAAAAACAACAAGAATCAACAAAAATCAAGAAAGAAAAATAAGAAGGTTTAGTCTAAACAGGATCAGAATCGTCGAATATTAAGGAAAACACAGTCCCGACAATGGTGCCAAAACTTGACACCCCATAAGCGTACGAGTTTGTCATGTAATATAAAAAATATCATCTCCATAAGGACCATATTCTCAAGTACTCAAAATAATGATCCTATTTATCTAAACAGGCAAGAATAGAAATTATATGCAAAGAAATCAAAAACAAAGTAATTAAAAAGTGCAAATCAGAAGTTCTTTAGGAATGAAATTAATTAAAACGAATCTTGGGATTTTCAGATTACAAATTGCTTTGTAAAGGTGTTTAAAGATTTTACCTTGTCTTTTACTCTCAAGTAAAGTTCTAACTTTCCCTTTTTCAAAGTTCTGTTAGGTTACTTAGACATCAAACAAACTGTCATTTAATTCCTCACCAAGTTAATAACTCAAATCAAACATATTATCACCTCATCTAAATCTAAGCTAAAACTCAAGCATCAAACTGTTGTTTTATTTGGAAACCAAGAATAATGGAAGTCTTGAATTCACACAACAATAAAAAAAAGGTTCACCTTTTAAGTCTATCCCTTAATTTAATTATTATGAAAACTCTAATCCTCAAAAGATTGAAAAAATTCCCTTTTCAGGTCATCTTAGTATTCAATCTTATGTTTAATTCTTGAATTAAATTCATCTAGCTCACTTTTCATTCCATCCCTAAAATTAATTAAAGATAACTCAAGCCTATATCTAGACCAACGAGCAAATATGGCAATACATAGATTTCATTGATAAGGCAATAAAGGTTTCACCAATTACATCACAAATCACCCCTTAAATCCCAAGAGTAAGGATTCTCGCCACTCATGGAAAACAAAGAATCACAAAGGTTCATTAAATCCATACAACTTATAAAACAAGGATTACAAAAGTTTAAACTAAATGTATACTAAGAATCTAAAATAAACCACAAGATTTGTAATGTCTTCAATTCTTCGTTCCCTTCATGTTTTCCTCTTTATCCTTAAAAAGAGTCCTCCCGAGTCACCCTTTATGCCTATATAAAGTGCCTCTAGATCTAAAGAGCGAGTCCTTTAAAATAGAGCCCCTTTATCCCTTTTATAAAATGAAAAATGTAATCTTGATGGGCCCGGTATGAACCACGACCGTGGTGCCCACCACAGCCTGGCAGTGGTTCTCTCTGGAACCTCCTAACTTGATTTTTGGCCCATTTGCTCCATGGCCATGGTTCCCACCAGGGCCTGGCAGTGGAGTACACTATCTGGAGCTCTACTTTCTTCGTTTTTCAATTATTTTGGCACGCAGTTACTTCATTATGCAAGAATTTCCATATATGATCCAGAAATAGTCTAAACATGGTCTTCAAACCTGTAATTTCTACAACACTAGCAAATCGAGTAGCGAAGGTGAGAAAGGAGCAAAGTATATGGCTAAGTTTTTCATCTGTTAAAAAATAATAATCTTTCTTGGCTAAGCATATGGCTAAGTTTGGTAGCATGTTATGATGTTAGTAGCATTTAGATTATTGTTTTGATAAATGGTTGGTAGCTTAGTTAGTAATGGTTATTTTGTTGGATTAGTTTTATACTATTTAATAGTGATTAGAATTATGGTAAACACCTTTTTTGGGTGCTTTTTTATTTTCATTTTTTATTTTTTATTTTTATTTTGATCTAGGAGGATTTGGAACCTTTGAATACTTTAAGAATAAAATTATGTAGAGGATTTGGTCAAATTTAATCCTAACCATCCTAACTCTATATAATTTTCTTGTTATTGGGAATTTTTAAGGTGGCCAAACCCAACAGATCATAATTAATATGTAGTAGCTACTTGTAAAATTTGAAGCATTCGGAGACCATTTGGATATGTTTAAGGCATGTAGGAGTTCATCTCAATGGAAAAGTTACTGCATGAGTCTATTGTTATTTGTTGTATAAATATGGCTAAGTCTATTGCTGTTTTTATTGTAATTCTATTGTTGTTTCGGTTTCTTTTCTAAAAGTTTGTCTTTGTTTTTATCCAAGTCTGTTAGTGTTTTATTTTGTTTTTATCCTAAGTCTGTTAGTGTTTTATTATAATTCTATTTTTGTTTCTATTTTTTTCTAAAAGTCTGCCTTTATTTTTACCATAAGTATGTTGTTGTTTTTATTATAATTCTATTGATGTTTCTATACTTTGAGGTTGTTGTTGTTGTCTCTATTTTAAGTTTGTTTAAAGTCTATTATTGTTTATTTTTAAAAAAATCTGCTACCATCTCTATTTTGAGTTTGTTGCTACTTCTATTTTTTTAAAGGTCCGTTGCTATTTTATTTCAAGTTTTTATGGTTGAACTTAATTATCAAAAATAGAAAAAAAATTTGTAAATTGAATAAAATTATGTTTAAAAATAAATAAAATTGGTCAAAATGTTATAGGTGGTATCAGAGCGGTTCCAGTCAAGACCATTAAATTTTTGAAAAGTTTTATAGTTATTAAATGTTGTGATTAATTGTGTATGAAAAGTGAATTGTTCAGCATATTATCCATTATACTATGGTGTTTTACACAAGTACCTTGACATTAAAACTCATTTAGTGGCTCCTCTAATTGTGTCATTCTTGATCTGAGGTAAACCTTTATTTCCATGAATTTTCATTAGTTTCTAATTGTGAAATCACCATATTGTAGAAGCCTAGGTATGGCTGAGGAGTCTAGCTCTAGCCCTAGTGAAGATTTGGTACAGCAATTGGTTAAAATGATGGGTCATTCTGAATCTGGTCCCTTATTGGACAAATTTTTGAAACGTTCTCCACCAACGTACAAGGGTAGGCATGACTATGACCGGGCAAATGCTTGGATTCGCAAAATGGAACAAATGTTTGATTACTTTGAGTGTTCGGATGACCAGAAGGTGGTGTTTACAACTTATCAACTGAAGAAGGAAATGAGAATCTGGTGGACTCGAACTAAAGTCCAAATGGCTACAGTGTCGGAGGCCCTGGTTTTGGAAAATTTTAAGAAGAGGTTTCTGGCTAGATATTTTCCTGGCAACTACAAAATCAAGAAAGAAATGAAGTTCTTTAAATTGGAGCAAGGAAAGCTATTTATGGCGGAGTACATAACTAATTTTGATGAATTATGTGATTTTTACCATCCATTCACATTGGAAGGTGCAGAAGGAAACAAATGTGCCAAGTATAAGGCAAGCTTGAGATTTGAATTGAAAAGTGTGATTATTCTGATGGAAATTCAGGATTATGCTACATTGATGAATAAAGCATAGTTAACTGAAAAAGTGGAACTGCAGCGTGTTGTTGTGAAAAGGATAAGTCCCTGAAAGCAAAAGGGGCAAATTTCAAGAAGCATGGTAATTCTAGTCATGGCGAATCTTCCACTACATCTTTTGCATCTTCTAGGGGCTACAAGGGTGGTCGTTCTTGTAGCAAGACTTGTTTTAATTATGGTAAAGAAAGACATTTTGCAAAAGATTGTACAATGGGGCAACTAACTTTTTCCAATATGGGCAACAAGGTCACCTTAGGCCTGATTGTCCACAAAGGAAACAACAGAACGTACAAGGTAGTTGTGTGAATACTTCTATGGCCCATGGCGGTGGTGGGCAATGTGGTGGTCAAAACGGCGATGGGCGTGGAGGCCAAGTGACTAGAAGGACAGAGAGATAGAGTAGTTCTGATCAGAATACTGCTACTGGCAGCATTTTTACGTTTGATGCCACTAAGGCTATGAAGAACGATGACTTGATAAATAGTAAGTTTTTAGTGCTTGATAACATTCTGAATGTGATTTATGATTCTGGGGCAACCCACTCTTTTATTGTCGAAGAATGTGATCAGCGTTTGTCTTTACCTGTTGTTCTAATTGAGAATGCTCTTATTGTATCTACTTCAACCAGATCCTCAGTTCGAGCTACCACTACATGCAAGAAACTAGTTGTGGTGATTGAAAATCGGTCATTCCTTATGAGTCTAACTTTTTTACCATTCAAGAACTTGGATATTATCTTGGGCTTGGATTGGTTATCTATCCACCATCTGATGGTGGATTGTTTATGAAAGGCAGCTATATTTCTGGATGAACATACTTCAAAAATTTTGGTAACTGACATCGATGAATTATTTCTTATTTTGTATGGTGTTAAAGGGAAAATAGTTTCCAAACTATTAGATATCCATATTGCGTGTGAATTCCCTAATGTGTTTCTTGACGACATTTAGGAGTTACCTCCGAGTCGGGATTTGGACTTTTCCATTGATCTCGTTCCCAATACAGAACCTATTTCTAGGGTTACAAGATAAGGGCTTTGTGAGGCCAAGTGCTTTGCCCTGGGGTGCACCAGTATTACTAGTGAAAAAGAAGGATGGTTCTATACGAATGTGCATCGATTATCGTCAACTGAACAAGTTGACCATAAAAAATAAATGTCCATTACCGAGAATAAAAGATTTATTGGACCAATTAAAAGGTGCAAAGGTATCCAACGCCCCTGTTATGGGCATTTTGAATGTGATATGGGCATTTTGAATATGCCGTGAAGCCTTTTGGGGTTACCAACGCCCCTGTTATCTTTATGGATTATATGAATCAGATTTTTGATCCATTTCTGGACAGCTTTATAGTGGTCTTTATTGATGACATCCTAATTTATTCAAAGTCTCGAGAGGACCATGTCTATCACCTCCGAGCGGTATTGCAAGTGTAGAGGGAGAAACAATTATATGCAAAGTTTCCTAAATGTGAATTCTGGCTAGAAAGTGTCTAATTTTTCGGGCATGTGATTTCCAGAGAGGGTGCTTTTGTTGATCCCTCTAAGATCAAAGTTATGTTAGCTTAGCAGAGGCCAACTTTTGTGATAGAGATTTGGAGTTTTCTTGGTTTGGTTGGGTATTATCGATGATTCATTGAGGGTTTCTCTTGCGCTCCTTCTGACCAAGTTAACTACAAAGGAGTGCCCGTTTATGTGGAACAAGGCATGTGAGAAGAGTTTTCATGAACTAAGGAGGCGGTTGACTAGGACACCTGTGCTTGCTTTCCCAGATGTGGCAAAGGAATTTCATGTTTACTCTGATGCTTCAAAGGCTGGTTTGGGATATATCCTAATGTAAGATAATTGTGTTATTGCTTATGGTTATTGGCAGTTGAGGCCGCACAAGCAAAACTACCCCGTACATGATTTGGAATTGCATATGTCGTGTTTACACTAAAGATATGACAACATTATCTTTATGGTTCACGATTGATTATGTATAATGACCATAAGAGTTTGAAATACTTGTTTGACCAGAAGTAACTAAACATGAGACATAAACATTAAATGAAATACTTGAAGGATTATGACTTTGATTTACAATACCATCTGGGCAATGCCAATGTTGTGGTTGATGCATTGAGTCAAAAGTCTGTGCTATTTGTTGTACAAATATGGTTAAGTATGTTGTTTGTTGTATAAATATGGCTAAGTTTATTGTTGTTTACTGTATAAATATGGCTAAGTCTATTGCTATTTACTGTATAGATATGGTTAAGTATGTTGTTATTTACAGTATAAATATGTCTAAGTCTGTTGTTGTTTACTATAAATATGGCTAAGTATATTGTTGTATAAATATGTTAAGCGTGTTGTTGTTTTTATTGTAATTCTATTGTTGTTTCTGTTTCTTTTATAAAAGTCAGCCTTTATTTTTATCCTATGTTTGTTAGTGTTTTATTGTAATTATATTTCTATTTTTGTTTGTTTTAAAGTCTGTCTCTGTTTTTACCCTAAGTCTGTTGTTGTTTTTATTATAATTCTAGTGTTATTTCTGCATTTTGAGGTTGTTGTTGTCTTTGTTTTAAGTCTGTTGTTGTTATTTTTGTTTAAAGTTTATTGTTAAGTCTATTTAAAAAAAAGTCTATTGTTGTCTCTGTTTTGAGTTTGTTATTGTTTGATATTAAAAGTCTATTTGTAACATCCTATAGTTTTACTTTTTTTAAAGAATAAAATTATAAGGAAAATTATAATTTATGATTTTGAAAAATTAGCTTATCCTTTAAAACTTATTAGTCGTTGTAATTTATATGATTTTATGGAATTTTCTGGATATTTTTAAAAATGAGTGAAAATAGCCCAAAACAGAGTCGTTGGGTCTATAACAATACAGAAAATGTAATCAAAAAATTATCAAACTTGGTAGGGAGTTTAGATTCATTGATATGAGCTTAAGTTTAAAATTTTGTAAGGTTTAGAGGTCGTTTAGTTAAAAATGAAATAGTGAATTTATAAAAATAGGTAGTTAAACATTTCTTATTTGAGGCATTTAAAGTTAAAAAATCATTAAAAACCTATAATTCTTTCTTGAATACATTTTGAGCATTCATAACAAAATTTTACATATAAAATTTATCTCATAAAAATACTTAAATATATAATTAAAAATTAAAAAAATAATAACCCCTATATAAGGGGGTTGGTCTCGTCACTTTTATGCTTTTTCTCTTTTTCCTGTGAGTGATGTAGATGGGATTTGTCTCTCCTATGTGACAAGAGCGATATCCATGGGCCACTTGATGGAGTGAAACTTAAGAAAATGCATGGTCATGCTAGGAAAATAAATATTGGATATTTGTTTAATAAAAGTTTACTTTGATATCAAGTAAAATGAATTGGGTCATACAAGGATGACGACGACCATGCCTTGAACATATGAATTTTATCACTTATAAGTTATTTTAATAATTTTATTTGTTTAATGATGTATTGCTAGATGTCGCTTATTATATTATAAATTATTGGAAATATACACTAAGAGCCAATATAGGATGCATCATTTAAGGCATTTTTGTTAAATAGTTTAATAGCCTTTATTAGTCCTTGGAATAGTAGATCATATGAGAATTATTCCTAAAGCGTCCCTAGTCAAGTATTTATATGGGGACATGTAAATACAAGCATCCAAAATGCCTATACGAACTCAATTCATTATTTCAGGATAGTAAAAGAATTAGAACCAAAGGAAAGAGGTCTTTGAGATGAAAAAATGGAATTGTAAGTTCCTATTTTTTTAATACAAAATATTTTTTTACTTCAATTTTTAGACTGAAAAAAATGATATGACTCATTCTCAAACACATTTGAATGTAGTTGATAACAGTAGAGCCCGCTAATTGATGTGTATTAGAATCCTAGGAAATAGTAAGACTAGTGTATGAGTGTAGTGATGATCTAATCTTACAAATCATGGATATGGACGATGCCAAGTCTTCACATGGGTACACATTAAAAGTAATGGTGTACTCGACAGACCCACCATGAGAACGTTGTATGAATCGTTACATGAATATCATAAACAGTTCTCAATGTGATAATGGTATATGTAGTCCTTCGACCTGAAGTCACTATGATTCCTACATAAGGAGTTTGTTCTTTAATACAATCATATCTGTAACAAGGTGATTATAAATGTTGTAATTAGGCGGTGAACAAATCATGTAGAGAGATATGGGTGATGTAGATGAGATTTGTGTCTCCTATATGACAGGAGTGATATCCATGGGCCACTTGATGGACTGAGAATTAAGAAAATGCATGGCTATGCTAGGAAAATAAATATTGGATATTTATTTAATAAAAGTTTACTTTGAGATCAAGTAAAATGAATTGGGCCATATAAGGATGACGATGACCATGCCTTGGGCCTAATTAGATATCTTGACAAAGGGACCAAACATATAAATTTTATCACTTATATTCTGATAATTATATTTGGATAATGATGTATTGCTAGATGCCCCTCATTATATGATACTAAATATAAAATTTTTATATTTAATATTAACCAAATATATTTCCTATAGGGTCATGTGCATAGAGTAAACTCATTAGAGGATAGTTTTATTTTAGTTTGACTAAAATTAAAACTATTAGGCCTAACTCATTTAAATTGAGTAAAAGAGCCCATTTACTAAAGAGTTATCATTAGGTCAAACCTAAGCTTATATAGAACATGAGATATTCATCAGTCGCATTCTTGTGATACATAAACATTTTATAAATGTTACTGAGCTTGCGCTCTGACAAACTAGCATTCAAACACGTGGAATTTGGTAGTGCTCGCGTGGACTCCTTAAGGGCAAAGCTACTACTGCTTCAAAGTCTTTATTCTACGCATCAAGAGGTAATTAATTAATCATTTTAATTGTCTATTATTGCTTTAAAACACGTGATGTGCAAGACCAATAAGAATCCTAGCCATCACGTGTTTTACAATGAAAAGTAGGATTCAAAAGTTGAAACCTAGCCATCATGGTATTTTATTTATTTATAAATGTTGCAAATAAAATATTTAACTTTAATATTATTCTTCAATTCAGTTTATAAAAATTACAAATTAAATTTTAAATGTTTGTTAAATTTAAAGTTTGTAAGAGTTACAAATTTAAATAATTTATTCTTATTAATTTTAATAGGATTTGCATCGTATGTGATCCTTTTAAAATTGTTGTGATTTGTAAAATATTTATATTTTACATTCAATGGGATTTGTAGAAGTTACAAATTGATTCATATTTATTAAATTTAAATCATCTGTAATTGTTACAAATAAAAGATAAGATCTTTATTAAATTTAATAATTTCAAAATTAAATATTTAATCTTAATAAATTTGATAGGATTTGTAAAAGTTGCAAATTAAGGATAAGATCTCTATCAAATTTAATAGGATTCAAAAATAAAATATCTTTAACCATTCCTAAATATAAGATGATTGTTGAGACTTTAGAGATAAGGTTTAAAAGTTAAACCTTGACTATTCTTAGTTTAGGATAGTTATTGGGGTCAAAAGATAAGGTTTTTAAACCTTGGCCGTTCTAAAATTTAGGATTCAGGAGTTAAAACTTGAAATTAGGATTTCAAATTGTTTGAAATCCTAACCAAATATTTTGAGTTGTTAATGGTCATGGGACGTTCTGGCTAGGAAAGACTTGGTACTTAAGTGGTTACATCGAGCCCACCTCTCTTTCCTGAGAACTAACCTGATTACAGTACTAAATTTTCAGGTTGTAACACTACTTGGCACCCTATAAAAGGTAGCCTCCCCTTGACCTTGTTCGTTGAACGGTCAACAGAACCATCAAACTTCTTTGCATAGCTTTCTTTTTATGAGCCGCATGTTTAATCATATGTTTTAAAATTTAATTTATTTTAAATACAATTGATCACTCTATTAATTAATTAACGCGCTACATGATGAATAGTTATAGTCTTAGATATTGTTTAAAATTTATTTACATATAGCCTGCATGTTATGCCTCTCTCTCTCTCTATTATATTGTATTTCTCTTCTCAACCCTTCACTCGTATGTAAAATGAGTTTCTATATTTATAACTGTAATCATGATTAAGTCGAGGCAACAAGATGAAGACCTACAAGATGTTGGCCATCAAAGGAACAATGAAGTGGTGACTCTAAAGGATGGTGGATCCTAGAAGTAGGACTTCAAGAAGTGGTGTCACCATAGTTCATTAGGTTTATGCTTTTTTATTTTTCTAGGAAGACCATAACTATCTCACATTTTGATTGCATGTTTTGGGGTTTTATTTTGCGCTAAAGCATTTAACAGAAGTTGGTAATGAACAATAAGAAAATTGAAATCCCTCAAGCCAGACAATCATACCTTCTAATAAGTGATAACATCAAACTTGATATAGATAAAGTGCAGGTTACACCACAGTTGGATGCCTTTATTCATGTTTAGTAGGACATAATTGGATTATCCAAATATGACTTATTGAGTTTTAATCAAATAGGCATTTTTCAATTGGATTGGAATAGCCTAAAGGTATAAATAGTCGAAAACACTTACAAAATAAGCAACATTCATCAATGCTAGTTTCAATAAAGTGTAGATTCTGCAAAAGTAGAGTGCCTTTATTGATACTAGTAAAGGATGATGGATAATTAGATTATCCAACCATTTGTTATTGGACTTATCTAGGTAACTATAATCAGATTGAAGAACCTAGAAGCATTAATATTAAGTTTAAATGTCTTCCAATAAGTAACACTCGTTGAGACTAATATCAATAAATTGTGGGCCTGCCAAAATAGGATCCTATCATTTATATTAGTAAGGAGTAATGGGATAATTGTAATATCGAAATTGTTTTTATTGGGCCTTAACTTAACTATGTTTTTCAATTGTATTGAAAATAACTTAGAGGCGTAAGGATTAAGCTTAAATTCATATGATGAATAAGGGTAAAGAGTTACCCACTCAATCATCCAAGAGTTACATGAGATGCAATTGGAAATATGTTTCCTACCTAAATAACCAAGGATTGGGTAATCAGCCAAAGCTGACTCAACACTAGGCCAAATATGGATCATAGCTCACTAGAAAAATCTTCCAACGGGATTTTTCTGATCCAGTGAAGGTATTTGTTTTGAATCAAAATAGTGGGAGACAACATATTTATTTAATGACCATAAGTTGAATGTTTTAAATAAAAGTGATAGATTTACATATAATTTGTTTTAGAGCAACATGACGTGTAATTGGATAAGGTTTTGATAATGACAAGCATGATGACAAAGGCAAAGCACAAACATAAAAAATGTACATGAACAAGAAATGAATGTGTTTGATGAACAACAAAGGGAAAATGTGGTTGATAAAGGCATGACATGAACAATGATCAAGAACAAGGACTGGATGTAAAACACTTAATGAACAACTAAGGGAGAATATGATTAGCAAAAATTATGGCATGGATCAGATTCATGCATTTGAATTATTTGAAGGTATAGTGCAATAAACCAATTCATGGAAATGGCGAATCTATTCATAAGCTCTTATGAATCAATTCATGGAAATGACGAATCTATTCATAAGCTCTTATGAATCAATTCATGGAAATGGCGAATCTATTCATGCACTCTTATGAATCAATTCATGGAAATGACGAATCTATTTATGCGCTCTTGTGAATCAATTCATGGAAATGGTGAATCTACTTATGTACCTTTGGGAATCGATTCATGCATTCAAAAAGGACCAAAATGTAGTGGAACATCCATGGGAATCGATTCAAGCTTAAAGGAATCAATTCATGCCCTTTAAAGCACCTAGGAATCGATTCATCATGTCCAGGAATCGATTTATGCACTACTTGGTAGCTGGGAATCGATTCATGTACTCTAGGAATCGATTCATGTGATATTTTACACCTGGGAATCGATTCACAAAGCCTAGGAATCGATTCATATGCTTTAAAACACCCAAGAAGCGATTCATCTACTTAGGAATCAATTCATATGCCTCTGGGAATCAATTCCCCACTTCAGGAATCCATTCACGCGTAGTTTATGAGTCAAAAAACAACTAAATGAATGGATTCAAGCAGGAAATCATGGAACAAATCATGGAATGTTTTCTGGATTATTGTCAGGCATTACTTAATTTCGGGAAACATGTTATGCATTTTATGCCGAAGAGAATTATTTTAATGAGACGGAGCGTCCCTGGCTTCCTATAAATAGAGAAGAAGTGAAAAGGCAGAACACACCATCACAGCAAGCATTTCATTCTCTTCTCTTCCTCCGTTGCTCTCTGTTTCTTTTATTTGTAAATTATTTCTTAGAGAGTTAGTAAGAGGGAAAATAATTTAAGTGCTCTTAAATTTGCATATCCTCTCTGTGAGAGTAATTATTTTGTGAGAGCTTAATTTGTATATCAACTCTAATGGAGAGTTATCTTTGTGCCCTTAAACACCAAAACTCCTAGAGATTAAGGTTGGGGTTCAACCTTGGGTTATTGAGAGATTGTGAGATTGGGCGGGTTGCCTTTTGCTTGTGAGGATTGAGTTCTTGACTGTAGGACACTAGGAAGCTGTAATTACGCAAAGCTTGTAATCTCAAATTCTCAATAGTGGAAATCCTTCAAGTAGGTTGCTTGAAGGCGAGACGTACACCGGGGTGGTGGAACTCGTTATATCAGTTTGCAAATTCTCTTTTCCCTTAAACTACTTTATTATTATGAATTTAAATTGCTTGCTAAAATATTTATATCTAATTTGTTTATTAAAATGCTTAAATTAAATCCTTGAATTAATTGACTTAAATCCATAATATTTTACTCACTTATGCAATATTGTTAAATTAATTATGTTTAATTAATTTGTTAAAAATTGTTGAAGTTAAATTGACTTAAATTTGTGTTGGAGATTGTATACCTAGTGCTTAAAGAATTGCCTAACTTAATAACTTGCCTTGTTTATCACAATCAATTCTTGAATATTGTCTCTTCACCTTAAAGTGTTTTTAGTATGATATATGCTTCATAATTATTATCTCTTCTACATTGTATCATTTGTGTACTAAGAACTGTTTTCAAAGGGATTCTATGCAAAAATTTGAAATACTCAATTCACCCCCCTCTTGAGTATTGAGGCCTTGGTTAACATGACAAACCAAGTATTATTTTCGTTGCAATATATCCTTTGGAAGGACACTTTATCTGGAAAAATGCCCAGATAGGTATCGAGACTTGAGAAGTGTCCTTAATAAAGAGGAAGTGGCAGCGTTTCATGTTTAGCTTATTTCAATATCATCTATTGTACGGCATTGAATACCCTATGGAGTCTATATAAATTGAGTTGTAAAAGGCAATATGAATATATGAAGATATACAATATGATCGTATACAGACTCTATTAAGGTTGAGTTGGTCTGGGTAAATAGAAGTCTAAAAGGTGATTAAGAAAGGAAATTTTTTCCAGTTTTAGCCAACTAAGACATTGAAATAATCTATCTAAAGAACTTATAGGAGTTTAAAAGAAAGGGAAGTAAGACTTCCGCTACAAGTCATGTTATAGAAGTCAAGTTATTTTTACTTCACTGGCATTAGTATTGGATACTAGTAGCTGATCTTACATTTATTTGAAATATCAAGTAGAGCACTTGCTAAGGGTGGAGAAATCTATGTGTAAAATGGAGAAAAAATTGCTACATTAAAGATAAAATCTTCACCTATTGCGCTAGTTAGTGAACTAGACATTGTGCATATTGTTTCTTATTGAACAAGAAGGTTTTCTTTTATCAAAATAACTTTATTTCTTCAAAAGGATGTTGATGCATAATGGATTCCACATCCTAAATCTCAAAACACCCATCTATAACATAACTGTCAAACTAGGTTAAAGTAAGTGATTTTGAACCTTACTTACATGGTATTGTCTCCTAAGGAAAATGAATGAGAAACACATTTTTAGATACCATTAATATGGTTATCTAGAATCTTTTGATTTTGGAATAAATTGAGACGTGTAAATCTTATTTATTGGAGATATAATTAAGACCTCATTCATTAAAAAGTGAAAGATGAGTAATATGTTATCTAATACATGATGATGTGTGTGGGCCTATTGGAATAATAACTAGCTGTGTTTTTTAGTACTTCGACATACTAATTGAAAAAGTTCAATGAGTATGGATTTATGTAACACAAT
The DNA here is from genome assembly GCA_037962975.1 of Clitoria ternatea. NCBI lineage: Eukaryota > Viridiplantae > Streptophyta > Magnoliopsida > Fabales > Fabaceae > Clitoria > Clitoria ternatea. Next base: position 190,863,856 of record CM075669.1, read on the forward strand.
TTAGAAAGTCTTTGAAAAGTTCAAAGAATTTATAATGGAGTGAAAAACTAAATTGGCAAGACAATTAAAGCTCTTGATTAGATCAACATAGCAAATAATTTGAGCTATAAGTTTGATAACTATCTAATAGAGCGAGAGATTACCTTTTAACTCATTCCTCATGGAATGCCATAATAACATCTCTACTGGGAAAAGTTGAACTTTGTTAGACATAATTTGATTATTGATTATTATCAAACATCCCTAACTTCTTTAATGTTCCATTATTGATAAAATTTCACACTTAACCATGTTCCATCTTAGGTTTTCTTAAAGAAACCATATATGTATAGACTAGGAAGAAACCTAGTATGTCTTTAAGGATGATTTGGAACTATAATACTTCTATAGAGCATCCAACTCTTACAAGGTCATATCCAAATTGGATAAATGTCTTCTATAAGATACCCAAAGAAAGCTAAGGGTTATCATTTCTACAATCCATCTAAGAACAAAAGGTTTGTTGCTTAGAATGTTGTATTCTTGAATAAGAGTACATCTCTAAAAGAATCAGTGGAAGGATAGTAAAACTTAAAGAAATTCAAAATCACAAAGTAACAAAAGTCAAGGATGGACCTGGAGCAGAAATCACAGTGTTGTGACATCATTAGCTTCAGTAGTATAAGACTTGCGTAAGATCAAATAGGATATGGCACCAAATCTGAAAGATATGGATATCTTATGAATCCGGAAGGAGGCATATTGCTAAAATGACCAAGCTTCTTATGAAGAGGCCAAGGCAAGTTTAGATTCTAAGACATGGCATGAGACCATGGGATTTGAAATGAGCTCCATGTACACTAACAACGTATGAACCTTGGTTGACACACCCAAAGGGTAAAACCTATAGGATGCAAGAGGGTTTTCAAAAGAAAAAATAAACATGGATGGTAATGAAAGTACCTTTAGAAGTAAGATTGAAAAAACTTAATTAGCTTAAAAACCATTTAGATCCTACTTGTTGTAGTAGTATACCACCATTTTGAGATATGGTAGATAGATGTTGATGTGTCTCTAAAACATATCATTTTAGGTTGTATTTTATAGTCACTTTTAGGACTAATTGAATAAGATCCCCCTAAATCCTTATCATATTTTGTTCTTTCCCTTATTTTCTACTTGGTTTGCTAGTTTTACAGATTTTACAAGTTTTAAGACTATTTTTGGACTAAATATGGAAAACCTTGCATAAGGAAGCAACCGTGTGCCAAAAAGATTGAAAAATGAAGAAAAAAGGGCCCAAGATAGAGCACTCCATGGCTTGGCCCTGGTGGGAACCTAGGCCATGGAGTGAAATGCCCAAAATTTAAAGAGGAAGCTCCAGAATGAACAATGGCCAAGCCATGGTGGCCACCATGGCCGTGGTTTGAGATTAACACTAGAAGGTTACATTTTTTATTCTATATAAGGGGGTGATGGGTTCTATTTAAGAGGACTCACTCTTTACACTCTATAGGCACCTTATACAGGCATGAGAGGTGATCCGAGATGACTCTTTCAAGGATTCTCAAGGAGGAGAACGTGAGGGGAACGAAGAATTGAAGACTCTACACATCTTGTGGTTGGTTTGAGATTCTTGGTTTTACCTTCTGTTTGAACCTTTGTAATCCTTGTTTTGAGTTATATGAATTCAATGAACCTTTGTGATTTCTTGTTTACCATGAGTGGCTAGAATCCTTATTCTTGGGATTTAGGGTGTGATTTGTGATGTATTGATGAAATCCTTATTGCTTTATTAACGAAATCATTGTTTACTTTTAATTCTTGATGGTCTTATTTGCTCATTGATCTAGATATAGGCATGAGTTGTGTTTAATTAATTCTAGGGAAGGACTGAAAAGTGAACCTAATTAATTTAATTTAAGAATTAAACCTAAGATTAAATATTAGGAGAGACTGAAAAAATGAACTTTATTTATATCTTTTAAGGACCAGAGTTTTTCATAATAATTGAATTTGGGAGGGACTGAAAAGTGAACCTTTTCAATTATTGTATTGGCTTAAGATTTCCATTATTATTTACTACTCTATTTTCAAATTAAATGAGGATTTGTTTGATTTCCAAGTAATCTAACAAAGCTCTAAAAGAGGAAGCTAGAAACTTAGGAAGTTGGTCCTAGTAAACTTTAGAGTAAAAGACAAAGTAAAATCTTTAAACATCTTTACAAAGCAATTCATTACCCGAAAATCCTTAAATACATTTCAATTGATTTCATTCCTGAAGATCTTCTGATTTACACTTTTTAATTTCTCTGTTTTTAATTCTCTTACACAAAGATCTTTATTCTTGCTTGTTTAAATAAATAGGATCATTATTCTGGATACTTGAGAACACGGCCCTTTTAGAACCGATATTTTTTTATATTACGTGACAACCTCATACGCTTGTAGAGTGTCAAGTTTTTCGCGTCATTGCCGGGGACTATGTTTCCCTCAATATTCAGCGATTTTGATACCGTTTAGACTAAACGTTCTTGTTTTGCTTTTTCTTGATTTTTCCTATATTTTAATTTTATTATTTTTATTTTTTAGCTTATTATATTAGTTTTATTTTTATTTCTTTATTTATCTTCGTTTAGAATTTTATTTTGTTTTTCTTGTTTGATTTTTTTATTTACTTATTTGTGCCTGTTTTATTTTTTTATTTTAAAAAATAAATATTACACTTAGTCTGTTTTTGTTTATGTCTTTACAGGTAACTTTATGTGAAGGACCAAGAGCACTATAATGCAAAATCTCAGAGGATTATATTCTTTTGGCAAGCGCACCAATCGTTAAGTTTGTAATATATTTGATCGTCCTATAGGGATTAAGGTAATTACCACAACCTAGGACTAGTACAAGCTGAACCAAAATACAAGGAGATAGAATTCATTATGTTTATGTTTTTCTACACTTTCTATATTTTTGTAATTTCAGAAACAATATGAAAAATGAGATGTATTTAATAGAAGATAGGTTAGGATTGCTTCAGCTTACAATTTCATCAGGAAACATGCAATTGAGGTTCAATCAAGCTTCAGACTCAAGAGGACAATTCACAGATCCCTAATTCCTTAGGTGATTAACACTAATTCCTAAGCATTAAGCCCTAATCCCTTAGGTGTTCAGTGACAGAAATCTAATGTGAAATTGGGGATTGAACCCTAACTATTCACCTAATTACTAGGCCTGAATTAGTTAGGAAGCTGGAAGTTACCTAAGCCTCAACCATGATTCCTCATTGGTGAGATTCTTCAATTAGGTCTGGATTTGTCAATCCAGCAATGTAGATCCACTTCTCAGCTTGTTCTCCTCATGCTTCAGAAGATAATTTCCTCAATGCAGATTCAAGATTCCATTGGAAGCTTCAGCAATCCCAACCATAGGAGTTTAGCAACCCTTGGAAGTGGTTTCAAAAAGTGAAACGTGGAGAGCCATAGAAGAGAGAGTTTAGAGAGGGAAAATGTTTAGAGGGAGATTGAAAATCAGGAAATGAATCGTGTTATTGCTTCTCCGTCTCTTCTAGAGTATTTACAAATATATATAGCTACGGCAAAACTAACTAACTAACTAATTAATTACAAAGGAATCCATTTAACAGTTAAAAACAACTAATTAAATGATTACAAGGAAATGACTAATAAAAATACATAACTTAAATTACTTGTATATAAATATAATCAGTAAATGATAAAAATAATTAATGGGAACTACAGCAATTCACATTGAAGGAGTATAATAATTTTGGCAGAAAAGCTTCACGCTTAAATGTGATCTTCATGCGCTTGAGTGTGATACGTTATTCGCTTGAGCGTGATACGTTATTCGCTTGAGCGAGATGACTTTAACCTTGATGCATGCTGTGACTTTTACATGAATTGCATGTTTACTCCACGCTTAAGCGTGATCGTGTGCGTGCTTGAGCGCGATGGCTTTAACTTAATTAATGTAGGTGACTTCACGCTTGAGCGTGATCTTTATTCGCTTGAGCGTGAAGCCTAATCTTGAATGCAGGGTGATCTCTCGCTTAAGCGTGAGCCTAGTCCGCTTGAGCATGATAGCTTCACACTTTACTGGATCTGCGCGTACGTACACTGGATTCCAACATATGTACATTGGATGTCCTGCACCTAATCCTGCAAAATACAACATATAACTTCCTAGCATATGTACACTGGCTTTCTAGCGTGTGTATGCTAGGTTAATGAATCTCTCAAATAAATATATTTCTTTATGTACTTATCTTTTTAACCATTTTCTTGCACAATTTAAATAAATTTGAATTAAATAATTAAAACAAGAAAGAATGATAATTTATTACATAATAATGCCAAACTCAACAATATTTAATGGATTAAGTTAAATTAAAGATGAATTTATTAAGTCTTTTCAAGACTTATCACATCCCCAAACTTAAAGCTTGCTTGTCCTCAAGCAAAGACTCGGATTAATTAAATCAACTGCACTTACTCAAGACAATCAACCTTTCCTTAACTTAATTCATACCATAATTATTGAATACCCTTCATGCTTTCTTTTTCCATCTCCTGAAAATATAATTACTCATACTTTCCTTGGGAACAAGCTGGTGATGCTTTCCTCACATGGATTAGTGTTTCACTCTTCTCTCAGTGTATAGGGTTAATTGCATGCACTCATCAACTGCATAATTGTCAGCTCAACATAGGCTTGTAACAGTTCTAAACATCATGACATATGCTAGCACAATTAGATTGGTAAAGGCTTTTTAAGCTTGTAATGGGGTTAGGCTACAGGTTCCATTCTTGTTTTTCTAGTCATTATTGGGTTAACAGATGTGCCCATTGATGCCTTGCCTCAATCTTAACTTAAATGCCACTACTAACCAACTCTTTTACTTTTGTTGTTCTTCCTTTCATTTCTCAAAATCCTCATCTCTAATTAAGGTCAGAGTGTGTCCTTTAATTGTTGTTAGGCACACTCTTCATCCCCAAACTTAGAACTTGCTAGTCCCTAGCAATAAGATAAGACTCAGTAGTTCATCAGTGGTACATCCAGGGATAATTCACTTGGTTTTTCTCAGATAAATAGGCTTGTAAAGTTAGGTACATAATCAGAATGAAAAGGGTCTCAGGCTCAAACATAACTATTGGGTCAAAGGATAATTATTAGTAAGGATGGCTAAATTTGGCCCTGGCTAATTAACAAAGAAGGCCTTCATCATTTCTAATTGGCAAACATATAATCATTAGCAAGCACTGAAGCAAATTTTGTCTCACTAAGCATTAATGCAGGCACACTCAAAAGAAATAATAAAGGCTTAAAAGCTAATAACATACAGGTAATCAGCCAATCATGTCCCCAAACTTAATGCGAGATTACAAATTCAGATTGCTAACTAGCATGATGAATATACAAATACTTAAGGATGGAAATAGTTATGGAAAGGGATCATGAATCAAGGAATGCAAATCAATTAATTTATCCAATGAGTGCCTGAGAATCAACAAACTTTAAATAATTAAGATAACTTCTAAATTAAACATAGTTAACACCTTTCATAAATTAATAAGAGTAATGGATAGATTACTTCCCTTCTTACCTATATGGTAAGGATTTATTGAGTGATGGTTGCAGGAATTAGACAATACAAATCATAAAAGAAATAACAACAAATAACTTAACATGGAAATAAAATTTCATTACAACTGAAAAGGAAATACATTGTTCAAGAAAGGACATTAAAAGAAAGTTATTACATTATAGAATTAACTTAACATAAATGACAGGAAATTAATATATCAGTCTTCGTCTTCTTCATCTTCTTCATCAGCAGCCTCATCCATAAGTTCATTACTATAAAGAGATCAAAAGAAGTACCTGAATCTATTGAAGGTGGTAGTGCAGAAGATGATGGTTTGGGTTGTCTGTGACGCTTTGGCTCTTGAGGCACAAAGTGGTCTGTGGTCTACTATCCAATACTTATCCATAATCCTCTTAGGCTTCACCTTTGTCACTTCTTCATGTTCAACCTAACCTGATTCTTTTAGGCTAATAAAGTGATAACAGAGCAACATGGCAGTTGGAGATTTTTTCAATGGCTTTCACCATCTCCTCCAGTATTAACTCACCCAAATTAACATATAGGCCTTTCATTAAACAGTAAATCAACACCAACCTCTTAATGACAACCTCAGTAGCATAAGCCACAGGTTGCAGGGATGAAAGGACGTAGTGGCACCATAAGAGGGGAAGATGATTCAAACAACTCTTCTTGACACATTTTGGTGCACCACTCACTTTTGTTATATATGCAGCCCCTTGTTCACAACATTCCTCTAGTATTTCCTTCCTTAGCTTCTCATTTTCAGCCCTATGAAAGATATCCACTATCCAAGTGTATTAACATCCTTCACCATCTAAGATAGGTACTTTCAAACTCTTATTCAATATGTTACCAGAGAGAGGAATAGTAACTCTTTTCAAGTAGGAAGAAAAAGGTACCTTATCTTCAATAGAATTGGCCCTTAAATTGCCATAGAACTCCCTAGTGAGTTCTTGATAACCATTGCCTAAGTTCTCATTAAAATACTATCATCCCCTTGCAAACATAGCAGCCTTTACATCAATATCAGAGCAATTATCTTCATCAAGGACCAGAGCCCTTTCCCTTATTACTCCTCTGTTTTTGAATTTTGTCTCATATTCTTGGGCAGCCTTGAGATCTCTAAACCTATTCTAGTCAAAATCCTCATTTTTCTTGGACTTAATTTACTCCTTAAGGCTTTTACTCTTTTTGGGTGGTGGATGTCGCGACCTGGATCGCGGCGGCACGGCCGACCCTCAAAATGATTTTTGGTTCGAAAAGAAAAATAGGGAGTCGCCACCAATATTTTTTAGGATAAAATACCGGGAAAACCTTTCATTAAAGCATTGGTCAAAAAAGTGAAATTCCAAATTCAGGAGTCTGATTACAGGTGAGGAAGGTATTAGTACCTCACAACTATCCGTTAAAAAAATGGTTACCTCAATATGATAGCGTGTATTATAATTAACCCAGAAATTATTTTAACTTCTTTATGAAAAGAAAACATACAAAATGACAAAGTATACAAAAATAAACAAAAAATAAACATGAAATTTTTTACATGAGATTAACAGGACGTCTCATCCAAATTAAACTCGCTCCATCTTTTTTAAGAAAAAGATATTAATATAAAAAATGAGATTAACAGGACGTCTCGTCCAAATTAAACTCGCTCCACCTTTTTTAAGAAAAAGATATTAATATAAAAAAATAAGATTAACAGGACGTCTCGTCCAAATTAAACTCGCTCCACCCCTTTTTTAAAAAAAGAAAAAGTAATAAAAATTGCAATAATAATGAGAATAATAATAATTAGTACAACTTTTATGCTAGTCTAAATAGAATGTGTAAAGCACTCATTTTTATTAATATTTATCAATCAATAGAAATTAATTGATAATTGAAAAGGAAACAAAGTCACCGAACAACAATTAATTCAACAGAAAATAAACAAATACAAGTACTAAAAAAATAAGGGGGCAAAGTGAGACCGGTGTATTGAGAAAGAAGCTGGACGGTGTTGTGGGCTTAAAATGCTGGACGGAGAGGAATGGAGGGATAAGGTGCTGGATGGGTTTAAAAAAAGGACGGTATGGATTTTAGTGGAGAGGGATGGTGTATGGGTTAAGGAAAAAAAGGCAGTAAGGTGTTGGGTGAGGAGAAAAGGGGACAGTGTTGAGTGAAGGGTATAGGGTTGTATGGTTTTGGGTGAGGAGAGAGAGCTGTGTGATATGGGTTGGAAGGAGAGGGGAGACGGTGTAGTGAGAGCTGTATGGAAAAGGAGGGACTGTTGGTGTACGGTGAGGTGGAGAGGGAGTTATGTGGTATGGATTGGAAGGAGAGGGGAGACGGTGTTTTAGGGGGCTGTGAGGAGTGAGGGACGGTGTGGGTAAGTTTTAGGGGGGTGCTGTGGAGAGGAGAAGAGGAGGACTGTATTGGTGAAGGGAGAGTGAGGACAGTGTGGTTTTATAGGGGATGACAGTGGAGAGGAGAAGAGGGATGGTGTTTGTTGGAGAAGGAGAGAGGAGAGGGTATGAGAGGGGGACGGTGTTAGTGGAGAAGAGAGGGACGTTGTTGTGTGGGTGAGGAAGAATAAGGACGGTTTGTGTGAAAGGAGAGAGGGTTGTACTGGGTTAAGAGGAGAGGGACAGTGTAGAGAGGAAGAGAGGGACGGTGTTGTACGGTGAGGTGGAGAGGGAGAGAGGGGACAGTAAAAAAAGGTTGCTTTAGAGTTCTTTCAAAAAAAATGAAGGCTTTTTTTTCTTCTTTTTTCTTGAAGGCTTCAGGATCCTCTCTATTTATAGAGGTCTTGAACGTTAACAATCGGTGGCAAGTAGGGCTTCTCCTTTTGTCTTGTAGTCAGCCGCCCCACTAGATCAGCATTGGATATAGCCTGGATGGAGTTGGTAGGAACAGCTTGCTCCTAAACAACTATAGGGAACGGCAGCTAGTGGGTTTCTCCTTTGTCTTGTTGTCAGCTGCCCCCATAAGTCAAGGATCCACTTGGATAGTGGAAATCCAAGTCAGCATAGGCATTCGGTGGGAATATGGGTCGGTTTTCTCCTCCTGACTCAGTTTTAGTGCCTCAGTCGGTATACACCCACAGTGGGAAATAATCCAAAGGTGTTGTTCATACACAGAAGACCGAGTGAAAGCTTCGCTCAGTGTTGCTTTGTTGGTCGGTGTAGTTGCTGTTTAGAGCGTCAGTATTGTGGTTATGAAGGGCTGGATGAGCAAAACAATTCTAGTTGAAACATTCAATCGGAACCGAGTGAAAAGTGACACGGAACTGACTGAAGAGGACTCGGAAATGGTTGAAGGATGGCTCAGAAATGGTTGAAAGATGGCTCGGAAATGGTTGAAAGACAGCTCGGAAATTGGTTGAAGGGTAGCTCGGAACTGGTTGAAATGATGGCTCGGAAATGGTTGAAGGGTGGCTCAGAGCTGGTTGAAAGGATGGCTCGGAACTGGTTGAAGGGTGGCTTGGAACTGGTTAAAGGATGGCTCGGAAATGGTTGAAGGGTGGCTCACTCGGTGCTGACTGAAAGAGTGACTCACTCGGTGCTAACTGAAAGAGAGTGACTCGGTGCTGACTGAAGAGAGTAACTCCCTCAGCACCTCCTAAAATGTTTTACTCGGCTACGTGAAGGGAATTTAATCACTCGAAAACACTTGTTCGGATTTGCTTGGGAGTCATTCAGTAGACTCTTTCTTCAGTCGAAAATCCGACTGGCTTCTCACTCAGAATTGCTTTCTGTTGTCAATCATTCCATTCGGTTGTACAACTCGAGAATTAGCTTTGCCTTTTACTCAGAAAATTGGAGCCTGAAAGAATCTGGCTGATAGACTCCCATGTCCGAGTCTTGCTTGGCTCGGAAATGCAACTCTCTGCCCCAACTCACTCGGGTGTGTTTTCCTCGGGATCTCACTCGGGTTTAATTTCCAATCAGAAATGGCTCCATTCGATAATCAATCCTTCATATGCATTCACTCAGAACCAACCTTGCTCACTCGAATGTGTTCATTTGGAGTCAGCTTTGTTTTCAATCAGAACTTGGAACTTGGACATATTCACTTGGAACCAGCCTTCTTCTTATTCAGGACTTGGAACTTGGACATATTCACTCAGAACCGGCCTTCTTTCCACTCAGAAACACATCTCTTGGAATTAAATCACTCTGAAATACTTCACTCGGAAAAAGCCCACTCAGACGTGTCTGCTCGAAAAGTATTCATTCATAGGGCCTTTCTTTGCTCGGGAGTGAACCTCTTGAAATGATCCACTCGGAAATACCTCACTTGGGAATATCCTTGCCCGACAAGTGTTCATTCATAGTCAGAGGCTTTCTTTGCTCGGAAGTCATTCCCTTGAAATGATCCACTCGGAAATGCCTCACTTGGGAATATCCTTGCCCGACAAGTGCTCATTCGAAATTAAAGTTCTATTTGTTTAGAATCAATTTACTCGGAAAATATTCACTTAGAAATATCTCTGTCCAGGGAAAGCACTCATCCAAAGTCAGAATCTCTTTTCACTCAGAGGTACTTCAATCGGGAATCGTTCACTTGGATGTATTCAGCAGACATCGTTCTTGCTTTTCATTCAGACTGGGTTCAGTCGGATTTATCCAATCGGTAAGTGGTCATTCAATAACAGTCCCTTCTTCATTCAGAGCGGTTTCAATCAGGAATCCTCCACTCGGAAACACCCCACCCGGTGATAATTCACTCGGCAACGTCTCACTCGGAGACATGTTACTCGAAACGCCTTTCCGCTTGAGCGGGATTCCCACTCGCTTGAGCGCTCACCTTTCTGCTTGGGCGAGGTTCCCACTCGCTTGAGCGAGAACAGGCCAGAGGTCAAATTCCTGATTCACCACATTCTCACTTGGGTAAAATTCCCACTCGCTTGAGCGAAATTCCTACTCACATCACCATACATCAACATACCACTCGGTCATGTCTCACTCAGAGACTCCTTACACAGAAATGATCATTCCGAGTAAGATGACTCGGAATGATCATTTCCGAGTCAGAATTCTTTCTTCTTTTTTTTTAATTAATTTTTTTTAATCTTTTTTTTTGTTTTTTTTGTTTTTTAAAATTTTTATTTTTTTTAATTCTTTTCACTTGTGGATATCAATCGGAGCCTAAGACAGTCCTAAAGATGAGCACAAATAGAAAGAAGGGATTCCAAGTGACAAAAATTCCCTATTCTTGGTGAAAATTGACTGGACCGAAATAAGGGTTCACAGTGGAGAAACAGGGGTACTTGAAGTAGCAACCCCCTTTCCTTTCTCTTTTGGGGTTTTCTTCACACTTTCCATTTCAACAACTCTTTCTGGTTTTCTAAAGAGTCTTTGTGATCTTGTGGACATTGTGAGTGTTAAACATGGTATTTATAAAGTCTACATGGGTGCAAATGCATAAACAACACAACCATAGCAAAATGAAAATATGAGATGAATGGACATGATGGATACAAGAATTTTGAAATTGAAACAATGAAAAACCAAAATCCTAGTTATTGACTAAAAGTAAGGAATGAAAAGATATTACCTTTCGAAGGAATCTATAAATGGTGCCCTTTTCTCTTCAAAACCCAAGTTTCGAATGTAAAGGGGTGCGAATTAGGGTTTGTACATTTAGAGGGGTTTTTATACTGCTGAACCCAACGTTTATACACTTATATTGTGAATGCTGCAGGTGATACACACTGGGGTACGCATAGGTACATTGAATCTTTGGCGTACATACGCCCATATTAAAGCACAACAGGTGGTAATAAGTGGGTAAAGTATGGGTTCACACTCAAGCGTACACAATCACGCTTAAGCGTGATATTCTCTCGCTCAAGCACGAAGACATAACAGGTGTAATAGGTTTGATACAGTATGGTGCTCATGCTTAAGTGCGCACGATCACGCTCAAGCGTGCAGGGTTCACGCTTGAGTGTAGAGTTCTCTCGCTCAAGCACACAGGCACGCCCAGGTCACGCTTGGCACTCCCCAAGCTCGCTCAAGTGCGTATCATCTCTCCAAAGGTCACGCTTAAGCGTGAAGGCACACGCTCAAGTGCCAGTTCTTTCTCAAAGTTCAAGCTGCCAACATGAAGGGCTATGCTCAAGCGCGTAGGGTGCTCGCTCAAGCGTGCCACATATCCAGGGGTTACGCTTAAAGTGTGGAGTCTCTCACTCAAGCGAAAAGACATTCCCTAATTCACACTGTAAGCCAGGCTTAAGCGTATCAGGCTTCTCGCTTAAGTGCCCTATACATGCTCAAAGGCCCAAAGTTTACGCTCAAGCGTAAAGCTCCTCACTCAAGCGTGCAATGTTCTCGCTTAAGCGTGCTTACTCCTAGCTTAAGCGTGCTTGGGGGCCTGATTCTAATTTATTTAGTGTAACAATGCCCAGTTTGGAACGTATGTATTCGCACCTCCTGGTCCACAATTCTTTTATTTTGTTGATGCGCGTATGTACACAGGAATTCAAAGTATATACACTCAAACCTTATTCAAAATTTTTCAAGCTTATTCACACCTTATTCAAGCTTTTGAGTTTTTTATTATTATGAACAACAAACACAAACTATAACAATTAAAATGTAGGGTTGCCTCCCTAAAGCGCTTCTTTAAGGTCACTAGCTTGACCTTTGACACCTAAGAAGATGACTGCAAAAACAGGGAAGATTTCTGCCTATCAAACTCTCCTCCATAGTAGAGCTTGAGTCTTTGGCCATTCACTTTGAATGTTCTTCAAGTGGCTGGTTCTTTTACCTCAATTGCACCATGAGGGAAAACCCCATTCATAATGAAAGGTCCAGACTATTTTGATCTGAGTTTTCCTAGAAAGAGTCTCAGTCTAGAATTAAACAACAAGACCTTGTCATCCTTCTAAAACTCTTTTTTGTTTATCCACTTATCATGCCACCTCTTAGTTTTCTCTTTATAGATTAAGGCACTCTGATAAGCATTGAGTCTGAACTCCTCAAGTTCATGGAGGTTCAGGATTCTCTCCTCTTGAGACTTGTCAAGATCCAAATTTAACAACTTTGTGGCCCACCATGCCTTATACTCTAACTCTATAGGGAGATGGCAAGCCTTACCATATACCAACTAATAAGGTGACATACCAATTAGAGTCTTAAATGCTGTCCTATAGGCCCACAATGCATCATCTAATCTTATTGACCAGTCCTTCCTAGATTTCCTTACCACTTTCTCTAATATCCTCTTAATTTCTCTATTAGACAGCTCAACTTGTCCACAAGTTTGTGGATGGTGGGGAGTAGACACCTTATGGAGTACCTCATACTGTCTCAGGGCTTTTTCCATAATTCTATTATAGAAATGTGACCCTCCATCACTAATGAGGACTCTAGGGACTCCAAATCTAGAGAAAATGTTCTTCTTTATAAACCTCAGCACCACATATACATCATTAGTTCTTGTAGGGATTGCCTCCACCCACTTGGAGACATAATCCACAACATCAAGAATATACTCATTGGAGAATGACTTTGGGAATGGTCCCATGAAGTAAATGCCCCAAACATCAAATAACTCCATAACTAAAATATTTGTCAAAGGCATGCCAGCTTTAGCAGAGAGGCCTCCACTTCTTTGGCACTTATCACACCTTTGCATATATACTCTAATATCCTGAAAAATTATTGGCCAATAAAAGCCACATTACAATACTTTTGCTGTTGTTCTAGACGCTGCATGGTGTCCTCCATAATACGAGTCATGGTCTTTCTTGCTCTGATTCAGGCACACATCTCCTAATAATTCCATCTACTCCTATCTTAAACAAAAATGGATCATCCCATAGAAAAGTTTTACTGTCATGAAAGAACTTTTTCTTCATTTGGGATGTCCACCCTTCTAGTACCACAGAGGCACTTTTAAAGTTGGCCATATCAGCATACCATGGCCTTGTGGTAATTTCCATTAGCCTCTCATCTGGAAATTCCTCCTTTATCAAGATAGAGTCTGATTCGCCTTCCAGACGAGAGAGTTGATCAGCCACTGAGTTCTATACTCCTTTTTATCTCTTATTTCCAAATCAAACTCTTGGAGTAATAGAACCCACCTGATCAACCTTGGCTTGGATTCTTTTTTAGCTAGCAATTACTTGATTGCTGAATGATCTGTATAAACAATGACCTTAGCACCAATCAAGTAAGCTCTGAATTTATCAAATGCATACACCACAGCAAGCATTTCTTTTTCAGTAGCGGTGTAGTTTATTTGATTCTCGTTTAACACCTCACTAGCATAATAAATAACATGTTAATTTTTCTTTTTTCTGTCCTAACACAGCTCCTATAGCAGAATCACTTGCATCACACATGAGTTCAAATGGTAAAGACCAATCAGGTGCTGCAAGGATTGAAGCTGCAGTTAATCTTTGTTTTAAATTTTCAAAAGCCTTGACACACTTTTCATCAAAAACAAAAGCATGATCCTTCACAAGTAAATCCGTCAAAGGCTTTGCTATTTTTGAAAAATCTTTTATAAATCTCCTATAGAAGCCAGCACATCCTAAGAAACTCCCCACTCCTTTCATATTAATTGGAGGAGGAAGCTTCTCAATAGTATCAATCTTGGCTCTATCTACTTGAATGCCCTCAACAGAGATTTTGTGGCCAAGGACTATCCCTCCTCTTACCATGAAATGGCATTTTTCCCAATTGAGGACTAGATTAATCTCTTCACATCTCACCAACACCTTAGATAGGTTGTTGAGGCATATATCAAAGTTGTTTCCAAAAACAGAGAAGTCATCCATAAACACCTCAATGAACTTCTCTACCATGTCCCCAAAAATTGCTAGCATACACCTTTGAAAGGTTGCTAGTGTATTACACAAACCAAAAGGCATGCGCCTATATGCAAAGATTCCATATGGACAGGTAAAGGCTGTCTTCTCTTGATCTTTTGGATCAACCATAATTTGGTTGTAACCAGAATATCCATCAAGGAAGCAATAATACTCATGACCTGACAGCTTCTCAAGCATTTCGTCTATAAATGATAAAGGAAAGTGGTCTTTTCTAGTAGAGTCAATTAACCTTCTATAATCTATGCACATCCTCCAACCTGTAGTTGGTCTAGTGGCAATGACTTCACCTTTTTCATTTTTAACAGTGCTCATCCCTCCTTTCTCAGGCACCACTTGAACCGGACTGATCCAAGCACTGTCCGAGATAGGATAGATAATCCTTGCATCAAGGAGTTAAACCACTTCTTTCCTCACAGCCTCTTTCATTATTGGGTTTAACCTTCTTTGTGGCTGAACAACTGGGGAATAGTCATCCTCCATCAAAATTTTATGCATACAAAATAATGGACTAATCCCCTTTAAATCAGATATATTCCAACCAATAGCAGATTCATGTTTTCTTAAAACCCCGATCAGTTTTTCTACATCCTCATCATTTAATTCAGCATTAATAATTACTGGATATGACTCATTATTTCCCAAGAAAATATATTTCAAATGAGAAGGCAAGGGTTTTAAATCATGTGTTTCTTTAAACACCTCCTTACCCTTCTCAAGTGTAGTAGTATTTAAATTTTCTTTAATTTTAACTTCTACTTCCCCTACTTCACATGCTTCTAGTAGGTTCAGCAGCTCAGTATGTGAGTCATCTAACTCCTCAATCTCAGAGTCAAAATCATCCTCTAGAAGGGCTTGCAAAGCCTCTTCCTTAGTTTTTAACAGCATAGGAGTCTTATAGTTTTTAATTTCTTCAAGCATAAAATAATCCATTTTATCAACTGGATGTTTCATAGCATTGAAGACATTAAAAGTTACCTGCTCCTCTTAAACTCTCAGCATGAGTTCTCCCTTCTCTATATCAATTAAAGCTCTTCCAGTAGCTAAGAAGGGTCTCCCTAAGATTAGGGGAATCTTTCTATCAGCCTCCATATCCAAAACTATAAAATCTACTAGAAAGATGAACTTATCTACCTTAACTAACAGATCTTCTAGCATCCCATGAGGATATTTGATAGACCTATCAACCAACTACAAAGACATATGAGTTGGTTGCAGGTTATTAATTCCTAATTTCCTCATTAAGGACAAAGGCATAAGGTTAATGCTAGCCCCTAGATCACATAAAGCACTTCCAACATGAACATCCCCTATTGCATAAGGTATTGTAAAAGATCCAGGATCTTCAAACTTTTAAGGGAGTTTCTTCTGAATAATTGCACTACATTCTTGAGTAAGGGCAATCATTTCATCTCCCTTAAGCTTTCTCTTCTTAGACAAAAGTTCTTTCAAAAATTTAGCATATGAAGGCATCTCTTGTAATGCCTCAACAAAGGGAATATTTATGTGAAACTTCTTGAACACATCTAAGAACTTAGCAAACTTTTGCTCCTCTATCTGTTTCTTAAATCTATGTGGAAATGGAGCATTCTTTAATTTCTCAGGAGTTAGCTTGATAGCTTCTTCCAAGATCAAATCACTCTTTTTCTTTTTCTTTTTCTTTTGATGAACTTGGTTCTCTTTCTCTTTTTCTGTTTCTACTTGGTTTTTAATTTTATCATTAACTTGTTTACTTTCCTGCTCTTTTTCTTTTTCTGCATCTTTTTCTAAATTATATTCCTGACTTAGAGTAGGGAAAAAAATTTTTCCACTCCTTGTGGTTATTGCCTTGCAATGTTCCCTAGGATTTACCTCAGTATCTCTAGGAAAATTGCCAAACTGTCTCTCAGCTAACTATTTTGATAGTTGTCCAACCTGGTTTTCTAGATTTCAGATGGACGCTTCTTGGTTTTTAAAGTTGGCCTGAGTGACCTGTATGAACTGAGATAAAAACATTCTCAAGTTCAGACTTTTCATTAGAGGGAGGGGGAAGTGGTTGTTGTGATCTATTTGTGGGTTGATTTTGTGGCATGTTTTGATTCAAATGTGGACTTTTCTGCCATGAAAAATTGGGGTGGTTCCTATAGTTTGGATTGAAGGAATTAGAGGGATAATTCTTTTGAAACTATTACCTCATGTAGTTCACTTGCTCAGCAGGCACATTTAGATCACACATGCCATTTTCATGGTCTCCACCATAAAAATCACAACTCATCATGCAGACTTGACTAGGCTTTTGGAGTTCTAAAATTTGAACACTTAATTTCTCTAAAGCTTGAGTCATCAACTTACTTTAAGCCAAATAAGCATCGTGTGCTTCTAATTCTAGTATCCCTCTCTTAGGGATTTGGCTCCTTTCACTAACTAAACATTCATTTGAAGCCATAACATTAATTAGCTCTATAGCCTCTTCTACAAATTTAGTGGTCAATGAACCTCTAGCTGAGGCATCAATCAAGACCCTAGTAGCTGGTCTTACACCATTATAAGAGATAGTAACTTGCTTCACATCAGGGATCCTATGATGAGGACATTTCCTCAAACTCTCCTTGTACCTATCTCATGCTTCCATCAGAGATTCACCCTCTCTCTACTGGAAACAAGTGATTTCTGTGCATAATTTAGCATACTTGGAAGGAGGGAAATATTTAATCAGAAATTTTCTTTGTAAATCCTCCCAGGTGGATATTCTGCCTCTTGGTTGACTCTACAACCAGGCTTTTGCACGGTCCCTTAGAGAAAAAGGAAACAATCTTAATCTTATTGCCTCATCAGGGACACTATTCATTTTCACTGTATCACAAATCTGGAGGAATGTTGCTAGATGCAAATTTGGATCCTCAACATCACTTCTTCCGAATTGATTATTTCTAGCCAACTGCAGCAAAGCCAGTTTAAGTTCAAAATTATTAGCTGTAATTGGAGGCCTAAGGATGCTAGATTGCGATCCTTCTTCAATAGGCCTAGAGTAGTCACCTAGTGTAACTCTCCTCTATTCCATTTCTTGCTGTTCTTTTTGCTTTTTCTCCTTTCTAAGTCTATGCTCTGACAAATCAATATCAGGATCAAAGAAGAATGGCTCTCCTCTGTTCCTTGACTGCATACACTAGATATTAGACACAATTAATTTCAATGCTACTACTACTGCTACACACAAGCTACTGCTATACTAAAAATGAGAATTAAACTACTACTATATGCAAAAACAAAATTAAATGGTTCAGTCGAGTACCGGTCCAAGGATTGTTGATATTACTCAACAATCCCCAGCAACGGCGCCATTAACTTGATGCATAATCTCGGAAGATTATATTCTTTTGGTAAGTGCACCAATTGTTAAATTTGTAATATATTTGATCATCGCATAGGGATTGAGGTAATTACCACAACCTAGGACTAGTACAAGCTGAACCAAAACACGAGATAGAATTCATTATGTTTATGTTTTTCTGCACTTTTTATGTTTTTGTAATTTCAGAAACAATATGAAAAATGAGATGTATTTAATGGAAGATAGGTTAGGATTGCTTCAGCTTACAATTTCATCAGGAAATATGCAATTGAGGTTCAATCAAGCTTCAGACTCAAGAGGACAATTCACAGATTCCTAATTCCTTAGGTGATTAACACTAATTCCTAAGTATTAAACCTTAATCCCTTAGGTGTTCAGTGACAGAAATCTAATGTGAAATTGGGGATTGAACCCTAACTATTCACCTAATTACTAGGCCTAAAGTAGTTAGGAAGCTGGAAGTTACCTAAGCCTCAACCATGATTCCTCATTGGTGAGATTCTTCAATTAGGTCTGGATTTGTCAATCCAGCAATGTAGATCCACTTCTCAGCTTGTTCTCCTCATGCTTCAGAAGATAATTTCCTCAATGCAGATTCAAGATTCTATTGGAAGCTTCAGCAATCCCAACCATAGGAGTTTCGCAACCCATGGAAGTGGTTTCAGAAAGTGGAACATGGAGAGCCATGGAAGAGAGAGTTTAGAGAGGGAAAATGTTTAGAGGGAGATTGAAAATCAGGAAATGAATCATGTTATTGCTTCTCCGTCTCTTCTAGAGTATTTATAAATATATATAGCTACGGCAAAACTAACTAACTAACTCTAATTAATTACAAAGGAATCCGTTTAACAGTTAAAAAACTAATTAAATGATTACAAGGAAATGACTAATAAAAATACATAACTTAAATTACTCGTATACAAATATAATTAGTAACTGACAAAAATAATTAATGGGAACTATAGCAATTCACGTTGAAGGAGTATAATAATTTTGGCAGACAAGCTTCACGCTTAAGCATGATCTTCATGCGGTTGAGTGTGATACGTTATTCACTTGAGCGTGATACGTTATTCGCTTGAGCGAGATGAATTTAACCTTGATGCATGTTATGACTTTTACGTGAATTGCATGTTTACTTCACACTTAAGCGTGATTATGTGCGCGCTTGAGCGTGATAGCTTTAACTTAATTAATGCAGGTGACTTCACGCTTGAGCGTGATCTTTATTCGCTTGAGCGTGAAGCCTAATCTTGATTGCAGGGTGATCTCTCGCTTAAGCATGAGCCTTGTCCGCTTGAGTGTGATAGCTTCACACTTTACTGGATCTGCGCGTACGTACATTGGGATTCCAGCGTATGTACATTGGATGTCCTGCACCTGATCATGCAAAATACAACATATAAATGCCTAGCGTATGTACACTGGTTTTCTAGCGTATGTACGCTAGGTTAATGAATCTCTCAAATAAACATATTTCTTTATGTACTTATCTTTTTAACCATTTTCTTGCACAATTTAAATACATTTGAACTAAATAATTAAAACAAGAAAGAATGACAATTTATTACATAATAATGCCAAACTCAACAATATTTAATGGATTAAGTTAAATTAAAGATGAATTTATTAAGTCTTTTTAAGACTTATCACGCTAATCTTGATTTTATCTTTGATCCAGAGATTGAGCATACCTTCCTAGCTAGAGGGAGAACTCAGGCAACTTTTTGCTAAAAAGAACCTATAAACATGGCTGAAAAAAACCAAGCCTTGAGGGATTTTGCTACTCCAAGTAAGTACTCTATTAATGTTATCTCTATTTTAATTGTCAAAGTAGAAGCCTTGTCTGTTAAGTTTGACAAATTAGGTAAAAGTGCTTCTAATGTTGTTTGTGAGTTGTGTGGTGATACAAGTCATGTGGCTTGTGTTCGTCAGTTAGGGCTTCCATAACACTAGGAACTGAAGATGCAATATATGGATGCACTAGGAAACTATCAAGGTAGTGGCTTTGGAAACAACTATAGGGATCCACCCAAATTCCAAAATAAAGGCCCTTTCTACCATGGTAGGCAATAAGACCACAGACATCCACAAGTACCTTTTACTCCACAAGGCCCATATGCACCACAAGAGTCAAGACTGGATGCTATCAAGAATCTATCTTCCAAAGTGGATGTTATAGCTGCCCACAACAAGATGTTGGAGACACAGATAACTTAACAAGCCTTACAATCCAATAAGGACTCCAGGCACTTTTCCTGGGAAGCCTAAAGAAGGAACCACACCATGGCAGTCATGTTGGAGAAAAAAAAGGTATTGGAGAATTCCTTACCTAAACATGAAGAGAAGCCTATTATTGACAAGTTGGATGTACTTTCCTCATCCAAATCCAATAAAGCGGTAATGGAAAAGAAGGAAAAGGTGAAGCCATATCAACCTCTAATTCCATATCCTCAACGGTTGGCAAGAGCTCAAGTAGATGAACAATTTGGTAAGTTCTTTGAACTTCTTAAGAAATTGTATATTAATATTCCATTTACTAGAGAATACAACAAATGCCAAGCTATGCTAGGTTTCTTAAGGATATTTTGACTAATAATAAGAAAATTCAGGTTAACCTTGAAAAGGCTAATAAAATTCTAGCGCCTGATATTAGTTGTTATAGGATTGATAACCATGACCGTGTGGTGAAGAAAGATGCTTTTAAAAGCTCTCCTCATGATCCATAAATTTTTGTTTTGTTGCCTGGTACTGTTTTTGCAGGAAGAATGGCCAAGGTTAAACTCAAGAATGTTTTGAAAAGATGGAAGAGGAAGTATTATTTCCAAACACGAGAAGCAATAAACAAGGTAACCCTAAGCTTTTTTTAACCCGGTTAATGAAAAAGAGCTTCAGGAAGGTCTAGCTAATGACTTTAAAAGTTAACGCCTATGGGGAGGTAACCCCACATTTGAAAAAACATGAAAAATTTAAAAATGGAAGCTAGTTTGGGGTGCCACATCTTTTCCTCTCAGGTGAGTTGCCTTATCCTTTCTTCTCTGTGTATGAACATTAAGGACAGTGTCCAAGTTAGTTTAGGGTGATAGGATAGGTAACTTACAAATATTTTTATGTTTCCACTTTTATCTATTTCTATTTTATTTTTAGGATAATGTTCTCTATTTTCTTAAGCTTATTTTTCTGCTGTTGTTGCATCCTAGGATCAAGCATTGTTTGTTTTCTTGTAATCATTATATAAGTTGAGTTATTGATTATGAGTACTTGAACACAAAACATCCTTGGAACCCTATTTAATTTTTTTCTTAATGAACTTAATATGTTTTATAGGGTGATTTTATGTTTTCCAAATCAATGATGAAAATTTTTTCTATGTTTCTCTTAACTTGATATTGCCTTAGTGAGCTTTTGAGCCTTTTGAAGGGTATTTTTAGTATAAATATTTTAAAACCCTTATTTCTTTTCCATTGAGTGATTATCATCTCTTTCTTAGTATTCTAGAATTTGGTTTGTGACCTAGGCAAAATAGTGTTTGAATTTTGTACATTAGGATGATAAAGGCAATCTTAGGCATTCTTGAAGCCCCTATTTTTGAAAAAAAAATTATTTTCCATTAGTTGCCCCATTTGAGCCTAAAATTTTTTATTACTTTCTTTGGAACTTTTTTCTTTAAAATGCGTTTTGAGAATAAGTACATTAATAAGGAAGACCTCAAAAACAATGAGATTGAGAAAAGAAAAAGAAAAGGGAAAAGGAAAAGGAAATAAAAAGAAAATAAATGAAAAAGGTTTGAAAAGAAAGAAAATAGAGGGTCTTTAAAAATATTGTTAAAGCTTGGAATTTTATTCTTCCTACTTACTATAAAATAATTGGATGACCTCTTTGATTTTGTTTTTGAGCCCTTTGTTTTATCCTTTCTTTGATTTTCATACCTTAAATCTTATCCCTTGGCCCCATTACAACCTTTAAAAAGACCTTTTGACTTAGGTGTGTTTTCTTAGTACTGTGGAGCTAGGGTTACTTGTCAAGCCTATGGTAATACTTTGATTGATTTGACTTGTGTGGCAGTGAAAATTTCCTAGAAACACTTGAGAGGATTAGTGAAAGAATGAACCTATTGAGTCATTTGAAGCATAGTTTCAAAATAAAACATGAACTATTTGGCATTCATATTTCATTCCTCATTTCTTAATTTATGAGATCATGATTCTATTAGGGTTCATTTGTATGTTAGTTCTTTACTTATTTTTCTTTAACTTGATGAGTATGATGATTGCTTGAGGACAAGAAATGTTTTAGTTTGGGGCTTTTGATGTGTCTCTAAAACACATCATTTTAGGTTGTATTTCATAGGTATTTTTAGGACTAATTGAATAAAGTCCCTCTAAATCCCTATCATATTTGTTACCTAAGTGGCCTTTAAGGAACTCAAGAGGGGGGAGAATTGAGTTGTTGAAAACTTTTTCCTTAATAAATTTATCTTTAAAAAACTTATTATGCAATGACAAGTAATTAAAAACAATGCTTGAAATGTAAAGAGTTAAAGGATAGAGAAGTGCAAACAAAGATTTTATACTGGTTCGGCCAACACTTGCCTATATCTAGTCCTCAAGAACCCTTTGAGATTTTCACTAATCAAATCCTTCATTACACTACAATAGGGATTCACCACCCCAATCATATACACCCTTGGGATTCCTCTCCTAAGTACAAAACCCTTAGAGATACACCATTCTGAGTACCAATCACAATTCAGGGAAACCTTTCCCTAAGTAACCAAAACAGAATAACAAAGAAATCTCTCTTTTAAGAGTATAATGAAAAACTTGAAGCACTCTTATGATTTAACTCAGACTATTAAGATAATGGCCATTGAAAGCTTTTTCAAAGATAGAATAATGCATGAATGATTTTGAGTTCTTTTTGAAAATGCCTAAAATTATCTTAATTAATAGGCTTTTAAGAGATGTAATGAAAATGTTTTATTTCAAATGGTTGTCTTTTGAATCAAATTGATTTTCAAAGGATATGATGTTTCATGGAGTTTGAAATGAAAAGTTATCTCTTTTCCTTGCTGAAAACATGAACAGATAAACTTTTGAAAGTGTGGCAATTGATTATTAGCATTTGGTAATCGATTACATGAGTTATTTTTCAAATTGAAAATTGCAACGTTCACTTGTAATCGATTACTGCCATTATGTAATCGATTACTGACACTTTGTAATCAATTATTGCTAATTCGTAATCGATTACTGTGTATCAGAGTTGTAACTTGTGCATGCTGAAATGTGTTCATGTGATGCATTCATGCATGTGTATTTGTTTAAGATATTTTCAAGGCCATGATCTTAGTATAGTGAGTAAACCTTATATATTTTTCATGACTTTTATTTTTCTTGAAATGGTTGCTTGAATCTTTAAGTCTTCTATTCATGTTGTTGATTCAAGTTTTCCATTCATGTTGTTGATATCAAAACCTTAGATCTTCAATATTTATTCTTTCCCTCCTTTGCTACTTGGTTTTCTAGTTTTGTAGATTTTATAAGTTTTAAGATTATTTTTAACTAAATATGGAAAACCTTACATAAGGAAGCGACCACATGCCGAAACGATTGAAAAACAAAGAAAAAAAGGGCCCAAGACAGAGCATTCCATGACCTGGCCCTGATAGGAACTGTAACATCCCAAATTTTATAAAAATGAATAATTGAGGAGAATAAATAATAAATAATTGTATATGAGTTGATTTATGTCCCAAAAACCTTGCAATAATTAAGTGGGGATTCATTATGGATATTTATAAATTATTGAAATTTAAGGAGTTAAAATTTTACCCGGTTAAAATATGGGTGTCGGACCAAGTATCTCCGATTGAGATACCGTTGGTCAGGGCTATTAAGAATATTATTGGAAATCCGAATATGTCTTCAGAATAAGTTTTGGATTTAGTATTAAGCCCGAACAGGGGTCCTGTACATTATAAAATGGTAAAATTTTAATGAGAGGTAAAAACTTAAAAACAAACTCTCCTCACTCTCTTTTGTTTTCATGCTACTTCTTCTCCTTCTTCCTATTCTCTTTCCCTTCATCTCTTCTCCTTCTCTTCTCCTTCTTCTTCTTCCATTTTCCAACATCCAAGGGTGGTGTGCCCTTCCTCCTTCTTCTATATTGGTTGCTTCAAACTTAGAGGGGATAATAATGGTGGTATGGAGCTCTCTTTCTCCCACTCTAATTTCGTGCTCCCTCTCCTTCTCTTGGAAACCACTCTTTTTCTTAGCTTGAGGTATGTCCCTCACCATTTATGATGAGCCCATGACATTAGTTATGATTTTATTTGTTGGGAGAGTGTATGGTATGTATAGGGGTTATGAGTGGGAGCATTTATAATGGAAACCCTAAGGTGGGGTGTTGTTATTATGGCATTAATGATGGGTTGTTGTGGGTGCATGAAATTAATACTTGGATGGGTGGAAAATTAATGAGCATTTATAATGGTGATGGGATCTAGTGAAACCCTAACCTTAATATATTGGGGAAAATGTAACATGTGAGTAGAATGTATGTTTAATGATGTTAGAGAATGATAGTAATGATGAGAGATAGCCATTAATGATGGTTGATGAATATTGATAATGGTTGTTGGGTTCTCATGAAACCCTAGCCCTAAGAATTTGGGGAAAGTGGATATATTGTAGCTTGGGAAGTTAATTGAATGTGGATAGATGATATTTAAGGATGAATGTTGCTTAAAATGATAGAGGACCATTGATGGTGAAGCCTATAGATAGATGTTAGTATGAATATGGAATGTGAGGGATTGGTGTGATAAGATTGTGGCTTGAGGAAGTGTTAGGCCATTTTGGTGTGCCATTTAAATTTGATTCATTAATTATGGTTATTGGAGGACATGGGAGCTATGTCGAATGTTGAGTGATAATGATGACAAATGAATGACTCATATAACGATTGAGTGCATTACGAATAAGGGATATGAGTTAATGTTGTTGGGTGTAGTTGGCCCCTTTAAGATCTAGAGAATCTTGGTTTTGGGAAAGGAATTCCCGAAGCCTAACACAATTGCCTAAATTGGTGTTTTGACAAGTTTAGAACTTGTTCATAAACTCTACAATGTGTAAGTCATTATTTAGAATTTATGAGGAATGCCTTGAGATGTTTATTGATTCTATGAATGCATATGTATGTGATATGTAGATTGTGTTCCGGATTATGTGGCGGAATACTCGAAGCGTGCATTTGGTTGCGGCTCTTCCCTCGAGGTAGGAGAGGAGTTTACATTCAAATTGCATGAGTAGATTGATGGTGATTATTGTATGTGTTTAGTACTCATGCTTGCCTTGCCATGTAGTTAGTGAGATAATATGAATGGCAATTTGATGATTATTGTGAACGGCATGTGAGAGTATGTGATGATTGTTATGGAAGTATATACATATATATGTTGGATGATGATAAGTATAGTTTTAATATGGTTAATGAGTTTGGAATAAGAAATTATGAGTATGAATGTATGAGCAAGTTTTATATGTCTCATATAATGTATATGATATGTTGGATGTGATTAATTTGGCCCAGAATGGGATTTCATATATTAGGTTGTGAGGATTTACGTTTACTGCATAAGTCCTGATAATCTCGCTCAAACGAGATGGATTCTCGCTCAAGCAAGAATCCCCTGTACTAGTATTATGGCCTCTGGCCCAATCTCGCCCAGGCGAGTGAGCGTCCCGCTCAAGCGAGACGTGTATGGGTCGAGGAGAAGTGACACTGGATGAATCTCGCACGAGCGGGCGTGGCCACGCTTGAGCGAGCGAGAGAGGAATTGGTTCTGGAGGTTTTTCGCTTAAGCAAATGACGAGGCAAACTGGACCTCGCTCAAGCGAGCCAACTTTAGTGAGGTACAGGACAATTCTCGCTCGAGCGAGTCGCTAGTTGAAGGGAGCCTCGCTCAAGTGAGGGAGCGTGGGTACGCTGATGGGAAGTCCTCGCTTACGCCCGAGTACGTTAATCTCACTCAAGCGAGTGAAGGGCTCGCTCAAGCGAGTTGCCTAGTACGGAATTTTATGCGGTTTTCCCTTATTTTTTCTGATGTTAAGCCCTTCCCTTTGTAATATAAGATACCTAAAGGATTGTATAAAGGGTATGATGTGAGGGTATAATATTGAGGTGTTGATGATGATTAGAACATTGAGATAATCCGCCTATACCCGGAATAAGTAATGAAAAACATAAATTTTAACCACCAAGAATGACATATGTGAAAACGATGATAAGGGTTTGATGATGAGTTATGAGATGTGCCCTTAGGTTATTACGAACCCATTGTGAGAATGATTAAATGGTGAGGTGTTTGTTATAAACTGATGCATTAGAGATGATATCAGTATCATGTGACAATAAATGATGATGTGATTATTCCTTATATATGAGGACCAATGTTACTATCGAGGAACTGTAAAGTGTCATTGTATTTTATACAAGTGCATTCTTGTATGAGTGGGTTAGAACTAAAATGATAAGTGGTTGTGTCGCCACACTAGTTACTAAACAATGTTGATGAATGAGATAATGTTGTAATACCACTGTGGTCGAATACAAGTATTGGTTTACCATATGATATGAAATATGTGTATGTGATGTGTTGAGATGTAATGTTAAGGACATGATTGTGTTGGGCATAAGTATAATTGCCATATGTGTGGAATGATGAACATGCCTCGAACGATTCTAGGCATGGTTTAATATTATGATGCTTGTTATGCCTTTTGATATCCATGTGTGGATTGTCATGAAATGATGTTGTGACCACTTAAATGCCAAATTAAATTGTATCCCTGAGTGATGATGATAATTAATAATTGTTGTTGAAATGAATCACCTTGCGGGGTGCCACAAAGGGTGTATCCCTGAGTGATGATGATAATTAATAATTGTTGTTGAAATGAATCACCTTGCGGGGTGCCACGAAGGGTGTATCCCTGAGTGATGATGATAATTAATAATTGTTGTTGAAACAATCACCTTGCGGGGTGCCACGAAGGGTGTATCCCTGAGTGATGATGATAATTAATAATTGTTGATGAAATGAATCACCTTGCGGGGTGCCATGAAGGGTGTATCCCTGAGTGATAATGATAATTAATAATTATTGTTGAAATGAATCATCTTGCGGGGTGTCACGAAGGGTGTATCCCTGAGTGATGATGATAATTAATAATTGTTGTTGAAACGAAACACCTTGCGGGGTGCCACGAAGGGTGTATCCCTGAGTGATTATGATAATTAATAATTGTTGTTGGAATGAATCACCTTGCGGGGTGCCACGAAGGGTGTATCCCTGAGTGATGATAATGTTATGATATATGTATGTGATATAAATAACCTTGGGAGGTTCCACGAAGAGAGTAACCGACGTGATGATAATTGATATATGGATTATGAAATGGTTGATATGGTGGTTGTGATCACCTAATTGAATGAAATGGATCCATTGCATATGCATTAAACAGTTGACATATGCATTAGCCATAGGTGTATGACATTTAAGATGGTTTGACCATGAGAGAAAAGAAACCCCTTGCGAGGAGGAATTGAGTAAAGATTAATAAAATGATGATGATAAATTGTGAATGCTCTTGATGATAAGTGGCAATGTGATTGGGTATGTGTTGGTGCTTGCTTATGTTGTGAATTACGATTTACGATGTTTGTATGCCTATTATAATAATGTGATGATGATTGAATGATGATTTAATGGTTTTATAGCAAAGCACACATGATGATTATATGCATACACACATGATCACAATATATATTATATTCGTCATTTTGAATGTATAACTCACTCTCCCATGTGGTCTCATTTTTAGTATTGTGATGCAGGTTGCCATGGGATGAGTTCGGATTTTAAATTAAAGTTGTTGACGAAGGTAAATAATGGTAATGGAATGCCTTGGCCGACATCATTTGTGAATTATAATGTATTGGGTAAATTGTACATAATGATATTAATGAGATTAGCAAATTTTGGATATGTATTAGATAATCCTGTGAATTTATGTATGGTGAATGTATGTATTTAATATATAAGTGATGATCTGATGGGTATTAGAGGAGTTGAATATGAATAATGTATATTGATGATGGTATTAATTGTACTTGTACCACTAGGTCAATGGATGGGCTAATACGAAATATGGGCAGTGGTAATAGCTGGGGCAGGACCCCGGATGTATATGCATATTTATAATTATATCTTAGGCAATGCATGTGTGCGTTGTGAGTAAATAAATGGGTTATGATCTAATAAGTTGAGGTTAGGTGATTGCATGCTTTGCCGAGCCTTTTCTTATATCGTCATATATGGGACTAGGCGTATGCCCAGTATACACATTCTTCTTCTGCTGTAAACTCTACTATTTCTGTATACCGTTAGGGGCGAATTAGCTATCGATCCAGTTATAGGTTGATAAATCTCACTCTTCGGTTTTTTATAATTCGGGTTTTGGTGTGACATCAAACTTACCTTGAAACGCGAAAATTTACTCACATTTTATTAATCATTATGTTGATCACATCAGAATTTGAGTCTGAAAAATCGGGGTGTTACTGGAACCAGGACCATGGAATGAAAGGCCTAAAATTTGAAAAGGAAGCTCCAGAGCAAACCACGGTCAGGTCGTGGTGGCCATCACGGTCGTGGTTTAAGACTGACAATAGAGGGTTATGTTTTATATATATAAGGGGGGGATGGGTTATGTTTTAGAGGACTCGCTCTCTACACTCTAGAGGCATCTTATACAGGCATATTAGGTGATCCTGGAGGACTCTTTCAAGGAATTTCAAGGAAGAGAGCGTGAGGGGAATGAAGAATTGAAGACTCTGTACATCTTGTGGTTAGTTTGAGATTCTTGGTTTTGCCTTTTGTTTGAACCTTTGTAATCCTTGTTTTCTAAGTTATATGGATTCAATGAACCTTTATGATTTCTTGTTTATCATGATTGGCTAGAATCCTTATTTTTATGATTTAGGGGGTGATTTGTGATGTATTGATGAAATCCTTATTGCTTTATTAATGAAATTATTGTTTACCTTTAATTCTTGTTGGTCTTATTCGCTAATTGACCTAGACATAGGCATGAGTTGTGTTTAAATAATTCTAGGGAGGGACCTAAAAATGAATCTAATTAATTTAATTTAAGAATTGAACTAAAGATTGAATATTAGGAGGGACTGAAAAGTAAACTTTATTTATATCTTTTGAGGAGTAGAGTTTTTCATAATAATTGAATTTGGGAGGGAATGAAAAGTGAACTTTTTCAATTATTGTGTTGACTTAAGATTTCCATTATTCTTTACTACTCTATTTTCAAATTAAATGGCGATTTGTTTGATTTCAGAGTAATCTAACGACGCTCTGAAAGGGGAAGTTAGAACCTTAGGAAGTTGGTCATAGTAAACTTAAGAGTAAAAGATAAAGTAAAATCTTTAAACATTTTTACAAAGCAATTCATTACCCAAAAATCCCAAGATACGTTTTAATTGATTTCATTCCTAGAGAATTTCTTATTTGCACTTTTTAATTTCTTTATTTTTAATTCTCTTACACAAAGATCTTTATTCTTGCTTGTTTAGATAAATAAGATCATTATTTTGGGTAATTGAGAACACGGTCCCTATAGAGAGTATATATTTTATATTACACGACAACCTCGTACGCTTGTAGAGTGTCAGATGTCAAGATAGAAATCGTCTTGAGGATGTGCATATGACACAACCTAAAGGCCTTTTATGCCTGAAACATCTAGGAAGGTACGTGAACTGTAAATGTTCTATTTATAGACTAAAGAAATCTTTTAGGAACTGGAATCTTCATTAAAGAATAAAGATGAATCTTGTGACTATAAAAGCTTAGTAATTGCACATTTATAGTTCTAGCATTGTATGTAGAAGACATGCTTCTTACTAGAACTAATATTCTTATTCTGTAGTCAAGAATATCCTTAAACACTTAAGAATGACTATGGATATGATCTTGATAAATGGAAGATGAGCTCATTGTAAATGTTACACCGATGCCAACCTTCTAAGTAATTTGAATGGCTTAAGATTGCAATCAAAATATATATATGTGTTGTTAAGATGGTCACGATGTATGCTTGAAAGGTTGAAAGTAATAAAAAAATATTAATTCTATTAAAAATCTAAATATTTTGTTGTGTTACAAAAGGAGTCGATTTACATTTTAATCATTCTAAATATTTTCTATCCTATGAGTTTTCACTGTGATGATAATGGAACCATAGAACAACATAAGGAAGTGGATCAATCCAAGCATATACTTAAGCAGTTTCATCTTTAGAAGATGTGAAAATATGCAATATTCATACCAACAAAATTGTTAGGAACCCACTAGTAAAACCTTTTGCAGAGCAAAAGCTTGAGAGCATTGTAGATGTCGTTAGGCGTTAACCTCATCGACTCTAAGTGCAGGTAGGAGATTGATGGAAATATGGATTAAGAACCTATATAGGATGCACTATTTTGAATAAGGCATTTTTGTTAAATAGTTTAATAACCTTTATTAATCCTTAGAATAGTAGATCATATGAGAATTATTCCTAAAGCGTCCCTGGTCAAGTATTTATATGGGGACATGTAAATACATTAAGACTAGTATGTGAGTATACTGATGATCTGATCTCACAAATCATGGATATGGATGATATGAAGTCTTCATACCGGTACACATTAAGAGTAATGGTGTACTGGACGGATCCACTATGAGAACATTGCATGGATCCTTACATGAATGCCATAAACGGTTCTTAATGTGATAATGGTATATGTAGTCCTTCAACCTGAAGTCATTATGATTCCTACATAAGGAATTTGTTATTTTAATACAATCAAATGCCATCTGTAACAAAGTGATCAAAAAGGTTGTAATTAGGTAGTGAACAAATCATG
The DNA here is from genome assembly GCA_037962975.1 of Clitoria ternatea. Taxonomy (NCBI): domain Eukaryota; kingdom Viridiplantae; phylum Streptophyta; class Magnoliopsida; order Fabales; family Fabaceae; genus Clitoria; species Clitoria ternatea. The sequence continues at coordinate 190,894,603 of CM075669.1, forward strand.
CAGAGAGATGTGAGTGATGTAGATGGGATTTGTCTCTCCTATGTGGCATGAGTGATATCCATGGGCCACTTGATGGAGTAAAACTTAAGAAAATACATGGTCATGCTAGGAAAATAAATATTGGATATTTATTTAATAAAAGTTTACTCTGATATCAAGTAAAATGAATTAGGCAATACAAGGACGACGATGACCATACCTTGGGTCCAATTAGATATCTTGACAAAGGGTCCAAACATATAAATTTTATCACTTATAGGTTATTTTGATAATTATATTTGGATAGTGATGTATAGCTAGATGTCGCTCATTATATTATATTAAATATAAAATGTTTATATTTAATATCAACCAAATATATTTCTTATAAGGTCATACACATAGAGTAAGCCCACCAGAGGATAGTTTTATTTTAGTTTGACTAAAATTAAAACTATTGGGCCTAACTCGTTTAAAATGAGTAAAAGAGCCCATTCACTAAAGAGTTTTCATTAGGTCAGACCTAAGCTTATATAAAGCATGAGATACTTATCAGCCGCACTCTTGTGATACATAAACATTTTGTAAATGTTGCGGAAGCTGCGCTCCGATGAACAAGCATTCGAACACGTGGAATCTAGTGGAAGTGCTTACGTGGACCTTAAGGGTGAAGCTATTACTACTTCGAAGTCTTGATTCTTGATTCTGCATATCAAGAGGTAATTAAATAATCATTTTAATTGTCTGTTATTGCTTTGAAACATGTGATTTGTAAGACCAATGGGAATCTTGTATTTTTGTTGTCTATCCACTAAGGATTCCCTAACACTTCCCTCAGATATGCTCTCAGACACGCTCTCTAATTTTTTTTCTTTCTTGAGTGCTCTTTAATTTTTCTTTCTTAGCGTAAATGACTTATTTATATAATATTATAGATTTATATTATATATATTATTTATATTATATATTTATTTTATTTTGTTGGTTATTTATTTTATTCTATTATTTTTTATTTATTGTGTTATTTTTTTATTCTGTTATTATTTTATTTATCTATTTATTTCTATTTTCTTTATTCTTTTATTATTTATTTTAATAATTTTTTTATTCTGTTATTATTTTTTATTTACTATTTATTTATTTATTGGTTATTTATTGTTTATTATTTACTGTTTATTTATTTATTGATCATTTATTTATTTACTATAATTCATTATTTATGTATTTATTATTTGTTCATTTGTTTATTTACTTGTTGTCTATTTATTCAATTATTTAATTGTTATTTTTATGTATATTTGTTATGTTTTATTATTTATTTAAGTTTTGTTAATATTATTCATTTTATTTTATTTACTTATTTAATTAGTTATTTTATGTTTTATTATTATTAATACTATTATGCTATTAATTATCTGTGTTGCATAATTATTAAAAATATCATTATTATTAATATTGTTATGCTAGGTGTCAAATAAAAAATAGAATAAAATGAAATAACTAATTGAAACACTAATAATAAGAATCTGTATCTAGGGTAGTTAATCCCAACATGGAGATATTCTTTGAAATCAAGTACTCAGGTAAAATAAGGGTGAGATAGGAAATTAATAAGTATAAGACATGTGAAATAATAAAAGGGACTTCATAACCCTCTCAATAGTTATATTACTGTTATTTTATTTTTGTTATTTACTATATACTCATTGATGTCTTTATTGAATTTATTTATATTTAATTATTGTTTGTTTACTATTTATAATTTTATAATGTGGTTTTATAATTATGAGTTGTATTTTAAATATATATATATATATATATATAATATTTTCAAATGGTTAAGATGCTTTTAAGTGAAAGAATAATGTTTTGGAAAGTTTTGATACCCAAAACCAAAAACATATATTTAATGTTGAAATATTATAGTGTCTGAGAATTTTGAGTGTAATAGGTCAAAGATAAAATTTTGATAGATCTCATGAAAGAATAAGAAAAATATTTTTAAAAAACTTTAAACTAATTAAGTATATGACATGCATCTTGTAACAAGTGAAAGATAAGAATGTTTTAGGAGATACGTTTATAATCCAAAAAATGCATTAGGCATGGCTCAATAGCGAACCTTGGGATTAAGGATGGAAATGGGCCAGGCCAGACTGAGCTTTAAAAGGCCTGAGCCTGGCCTATTAGCTCGTCATAGGTTTTTTTTAAAGTCTGTTATGGCTTGTTTGAAGGTCTGGGCCGTTTAAAAGCCTGTTTAAAAGGCCTGATTTTTTTAATTGTAAACTTGTAATATTAATTTATATTATATAAATGTAAATATGTAATATATATATATATATTATTTTATGTTATAAATATATTATATAAATAACTAATTAACAATTAATTTAATTAAATAGGCTTGCTTATTGGGCTTCAAAGGCTTTTTAGAAAGCCTGTGACCTGGCCTGTTTAGTTAAAAAGACCTTTTTAAAAGCCTAAGTCTGACCTTCTATCCTGACAAGCCTGGCCTATGTAGGCTTTAAACAAGCCGGGTACATAATCAACCGCCAAAAGGATATATTGATTGAATTGAGAATAAGGGAATGGTCCCATGAGTATTCCCCTTTACAATTGGTTCATGGTAAAGAACCAAATATTTCTCATCTAAGAATATTTAGAAGTGTGGTATATGTTCCTATCTTCCCTTCACAACGTACTAAGATGGGACCTCAAAGAAGGTTGGGAATATATGGCATTGCATTGCATCCATGGCATATCATACGTTGCCAGTAAGGAATATTAGGGGATTCCCCTGTTGGCCTAGTGGGAGGGCGGCTCCGTGCACGGACATTCTTGTTGTTCCCCTGTAACTCGGTGGTTGCGATCACCTAATTGAATGAAATGGATCCATTGTATATGCATTAAACAATTGACATATGCATTAGCCATAGATGCTTACCCTCACGTGAGTCCACCAGTGCTCAACCTCTCCAACTAACATAAAAGTAGCATAGACTACTTTGTCATTGTCCCCACATTGCATAGCTGAGAAGATCTTCTCCATCTGCTCAATCCATAATTGAGCTCCCTCAGGGTCAAAACACGGCCTGACCCATTTCCATACCTACTTAGGATGACAGGGTGTGAAAAGAGGCCTAGGAGACCTAGGGTCATTCCCTAGTGTCGGGTAAATTCACAACAAGTTTTTGTCAATCTGACTAAGCCCTACGTACATATTAAGGTCAGTGGAGCTGTTTGTTTGTCATATGGGCAATCATTATTGTTAAACAATGTCAACTCCTTACTGCTCCTAATAAAAGAAGACTTAAAGGACACACATGCATTGCATTTTCATCGTTAATAAAAGAATTAATAAAATGTTGGTTAACTAGATATGAAATAAGACAAGAACTAGAATAAGAATTATCGATCATCATATATTTCCATTAAATGTTGTAAATAACATGTATGAAGAGATTTTCCTGTAGAACTTATTATTTTGTGAAAATTTATTATTTTTATATGTCTTGTATAATATTGGTTTTTTATGTTTCTCACCATTTTCCTTGTCTATGTTGTGTAGAATTTTTAAATTTGAACAGATCTTTATTATGGATAATTTTCCTTTAATGATAGATGTAAGGATAAGGCCTCAATAGGAAGGACAATGAATAGGAGAGTGCTAGATATAGGCAATGTATATATATATATATATATATATATATATATATAATGGTATAGTCACTGTCAGATTGTCTCAGGTTGTTATTGGGTTTCCAAATCCACTAAGGGCATTTTCTTTTTCCTTTAGAGCAAGACTAATTTTGGATCTCCATTACACTGATCCGTTCCATGGTCACCCACCCTTACTTCCTCCGGCTAATGAGGAAGACATGGAGGAAGCCACCTCTAGGAGTGATTCCATCATTGAAGATGCTTAGATAGCTGAAGATAACCTAGTAGGTTAATGTAGGTAGTATTTTAAGGATGACTCTAGTCGTGCCTGATGGTTGAGTTGCTTTTTTTTGTAATATTATTTTGTTGCTCACGTAATCAGGAGTTTATTTTGACAACAGTTAATATCTGACCTGTTTAGAAATATTACTAACTAGACATGTCTTTTGTATTGATATACTCACAAAATCACACTTATGTACATTTATGTATATATTTATATAAATGTTTATACAGACCAAGTATCATTGCAATTGGGCGCAGCGGGATGTCAGCCCTAAAAAGAAATTAGGTTCCTGAGTTCCTTCCAGAAACTATAGAGTTGCCACCAATGTTTTTAATTAAAACACTGGAAAAACCTTAACCTAAATTATTGGTCCTAAGTTGAGATTTTAAGTCCATGAGTCTGATTATAGGTAAGAAAGGTATTAGCACCCCATACTGTCCATTTTAAATAGTTACCCTAAATTGTTTAAGTTTTGAATAATCCTGATAATTTGTGATTTAAACCTCTTAAAGATTTTTCATGGATTTTATACCAAATTGATTAACGGTTATATTTGTTTCAAAAAACCATGTTTTTATGTGATTAACAGGACGTCTCATCCAAATTAATTGGTTGTCATTTAAAAGAGTTATATATATATATATATATAATTATGGGATTTTTTTAAAATTAGGGTCTGACAGGATTAATTGTTCCCGCTCCTACGTATTCCCCAAGTGTAAAGGGAAATAAGGTTACGTAGTTTTTCCTTTTATTCTTTATTTTAAAATAATGAAAGATAAATTAAAAATGTTGAAATTTAAAAAGACGTTATCCATAGAACGTCTCATCCAAATTGATCTTAAATATCGTATCATTTATTTTTAAAAAAAAATGGACTTTAGGTTTATTTATCTTTTTCTAGACAGAAATGAGAAGAGAAAATAAAAATAAAAATAAACAAAAATAAAATAAAAGTGTCAAGTAAAAGACGTCTAATGACTTGATGGGCCCAATAACATCCATACCCCATATTAAGAAGGGTCATGGAGCTGATAAAACATTCAAAGATGATGGGGGTGCATGAATTTGGTCAGCATAGGTTTGACATTTATGACACTTCCGAACATAGTCAAAACAATCAGATTCCATGGTTGTCTAGTAATACTCAGCTCTCAGGATCTTCCTTATCATGGCATGTCCGTTAACATGGGTCCCGAAGGATCCTTCATGAACATTAACCATGATCTTTCTTGCATCACTTACATCTACATACAAAGGAGAACAGAGTCATGATTCCTCTTGTAAAGCACATTGCCATTCAAGAAGAAACCCATAAAGAGTCGCCTTAGGGTTCTTTTGTCGTTCTCGGTAGCATCTTGGGGGTACTCCTGATTTTGGATGTAATTCTTGACATCATGATACCATGGCTTCCTATTTGTCTCCTCCTCTACTACTTGGCAGTATGCAGGTCTGTCACAGTTGCCTACCTCAATAAGGAGTATATCACAAATTGCTTATTTCAAACATCGATGTCAGGGTGGCCAAAGCATCAGCCATTTGATTGTCATCACGAGGAACATAGTGAAAAAAGATCCCATCAAACCCCTTGGTCAACTCTTTGAGGTGAGCGTCATAAGGAATTAACTTGGTATCCTTAGTCTTTTATTCACTTTTTAATTAATGGATAACCACAGCAGAATCTCGATAAACTTCTAGCAACTTTACTTTTGCATTTAATGCTACTTGGATTCCCATAGAGCATGCCTCGTATTCAGCAATGTTATTGGTGTAGTCAAAGCATAACCTGGCACAAATAAGGATACAAGCCTGGCATATCCATTTTATTTTAAATTTGTACAAATCCATCTTCCATATCCATTCTTCTTGTCTATGAAATTTTAGATCTTTACTCTGTTGTTCTTGTTGTATGGTGTTAGTTTTGCATAAATTTGTGGAGTGTCAAATATTTAATTTCTTTTTGCCAAACTATTTGGAACCACCTGCTTAATCCTTCATCCGCGTCACCCGCCCAGTCTGACAACGTAAACAGCCAAAAATGGGCATATGTTTAGGTGTCTAGATTAAGTTGGTTTGAAGATTTTTGACCCAAAACCAATTCGGACCGACCGCTACCCAATCCTAGAACATAAATTACCCCACAATCCTTCCAAACACACTTCTTTGAATGCATGGTAAATAAGTGTTTGTTGTGATTAAACAAAGTCAATAAGAATTTACCACCATAAAAATGTTTGATGTGAACTATGGAACTTACAGAACTTTTTTATGCACAAGATTTCTTAAACTTTCCATTTATGATCATTAATTCACTAGTATTTTCTCTATTTAAACTAAGTAATGCCAGGGGTTTACAGTTAGAGTAAGTCTCGCTAAAGTAAAGTTTCCACTAAGCAATCTTCTTGGTTAAGGCGGGTTTTTCAAAGATGTATTTGACTGGATCCATTATGGATACAAGCCAAGTAGTATGACACTGCATGTATTGTCTTAAATGTCGAGCAGCCTATGCTAATGCAAAATAAGTCTGCTCTAGCACAGAATACCTTGACTCGTATTCAATGAACTTCTTGCTTAAATAATAAATAACATGCTCTTTCTTCCCTATCTCATCATGCTGGCCTAATACGCAGCCCATGGAAACATCTAGTACGGTCAAGTATACAATAAAAGGCCTCTCAGGGGTCAGAGGTACCAGGATTGGTAGTTCCCGTAAATGTTGCTTTATCTTATCAAGGCTATTTGACAATTCTCATTCCACTACCCTGGTTGATTCTTACGAAGCAACTTGAAGATTTGGTCGCAGGTTGCTGTCAATTATGAATGAATCAAGTAACATAATTTAGCCTTCCTAGGAATCCCCGGGCCTCTTTTTTTGTACGGGGCGAAGGCATTTCAAGAATTTCCTTGACCTTATCAGGATCAACTTCTATTCCTTTTTTGCTTACCACAAATCCTAGCAATTTGTCAGATTTTGCACCAAAAATGCACTTAGCTAGATTTAGTTTGAATATAAACTTTCTCAACCACTCAGAAAGCTTCCTTAAATCATAGATATGCCCTTGTTCATTTTGGGACTTGGCAATGATGTCGTCCACATAGACTTCTATCTCTTGGCATTATGTCATGAAACAAGGTCACCATCGCCCTCTGATAAGTTGCCCCAGTATTTTTCAAACCAAAGGACATCACTTTGTAGCAAAAGGTTCCCCATAAGGTGATAAACATAGTTTTTTCCATGTCCTCAAGTGCCATTTTTAATTTGGTTATACCTAGAGAAACCATCTATGAATAAGAAGATAGAATTCTGAGCCGTGTTATCAACCAGGACATCAATCTGTGGCAAGAGAAAATCATCCTTGGGACTAGCTCTATTTAAGTTCTGATAATCCATACACATTCACACCTTCCTATCTTTCTTCTGGACAGGGACAATGTTACCACCCATTGAGGGTATTTTGCAACAGCTAAAAATCCAGCATATAATTGCTTCTTAACCTCATCCTTAATCTTTAAGAGCATCTCGAGCTTCATCCAACGTAATTTCTGTTTTACCAAAAAGCACTTGCCTTTTAAGGCTAATTTGTGTTCCATAATGTTGTTATCCAAACCAGGCATATCTTAGTAAGACCAAACAAAGACATCACGGAACTCTATTAATAACTTCACTAACTTTCCCCATTGTTCTTGACTCAAGGAAGTGTCAACCTTGACCTCTTTTTTATTCTTTTCACTCTCCAAGTTGATGGTCTCAATTCTAGCCTCTGGTTTCAACATCCTAGTTAAGGTTTGAATGGCAGCTTGATGATAGAGACCTGGTTTAGGATCCATTGATAGTACAATTCTTTGGCATCGTGGCTTTTGATACCCAACTCTTTCCCTTTCTTGCAGACCTTTTACTAGGCGCCCCTTATATGCTTGAGGGTAGAAGTGTAATCCCCTTTTGCATAGTAAAAGACAAATGAGGTCAATGACTCTTCATTTGGTGGTTCGAGTAAGGGGTAGGCCAATTGGCGCTTGGCTATGACCGGATTATAATTGATGCATCCACGTGTGCCTATGAGTGGGATATTCAGATAGCTTCCACAATGGTAAATAATGGTGTCAACTTTCAGCCATTGCGAATACCACCTTATCTTTTCAGCAGTGAGCCCAACAAGATGGCTGGTCCATTCACACCCATTCTTCATAGTCAACTGGTACAACTTTAGGTCAATACAGGGCATTCGACCTTGCTCACTTGGCTGAAGATATGTAATGTAAGCCACACATACAAAGTAGGTGAGCAATAAAGGATTCTTTTTCCCCTTGAGTATGGCAAAAGTCCATGGTACAGTAAACATTCGCCAAGACAACAGTAATAGGATTTTCACGATAAAGCTCGCGGGCCAGGAAGACATTTATGGCATTATAGTCCACATAATTCTCAATTCGAGGGAACAAGATGATACCATAAAGGGTAAGTACTAGGGTATCCATGAAAGTCTCCAAATCTTCTTTCTCAGCCAGACTATTCATGTGTTTTTCAAGATACACCCTGACAAACCCTAGTGTTTAATTCTTTTTCAGTTGTGTTTTTCCCAGCTTAGTTAGATTGATTTTCAATATAGAAGCAAGTGAGGTAGTGTAGGCATGTTGCTCAAGTCGTTTGTAGGGTATCTGCCCCTCTAATGTCAAGCTCAAGATTTGTTCAAACTCCTCTACTGATGGCACTAATTGGAAGTCCTGAAAGGTGAAGCGCCGAAGGGGTGGGTTATAAAATTGGGCCAAAGCAATGATCGTTTCGACCTGTACTTCAACCTCCAGAAGTTTTAAGATCCTCTTATATTTCCTTAAGAAGGTCATCCTTTGGGTCAAATTCAGCTTCTTTCCCAAAGCCTACAGGCTAGCTGAGTCAATTTTCCCAACCTTGACATATAGTAGTTTCCTTAGTTCGGCCATGTTGGCCCCATATTCGGCTAAACCCATATTAGTTTCCATCTCTAGTAGGATACTCGCCAAGTTCAGATTACTTCCTAAAGAAGAAAGGAGAAAAGAAGAAAAAGTCAACTTGTGGACTTGTTATGCCTCGTTAAGAGGTACAAAACCTGTATCCTTTCCTTCAATGTTTGCTATGCAAAACTTGTAACTTTAAAAGGTACAAATTTGTTTCACACACTTTTGTACAAAATGTCTAAAACCTCAGATTCAAATAAAAGTTGGTACACACTTTTTACTAAGAACCTTCCATCCATTTCCCCTAACCACACCCACCTGTCATCTACCCCTTCTTTTATCTCTACCCCTCTCAACACATCTTCCAACTCCCTCACCAAACTTTTCTCTCAATCAAATAAATGTCTCCTCCATCTCCTACCAACCCCTCCCCCTTCTCTATTTACCACACTCGCAACTGATTCCATCTTATTCGTGGTTAGAAAATACAACCGATGATACCGCTCCTGGAATGACATCTCTCACCACCAATTATCATTCAAAAAACGTGTACTTTTTCCATTCCCCACCATCCTCCTTACCATTCTTGATCACCAACCCGAGTCCACACGATCCCTTCGGCCACCCCCTCTTTTATCTATATTACATATATCCTTCCACCATAAGGATGACTTTGTATCATACTCACCCCCTCAAGACCGCCATCTCCCCATACTTAGACATCAACACTTTTACCAATATACTTTTCCTATCTTCTAATCTCCACCTCCATTTTGATAAAAGAGCAATATTAAAAAATTCCACACATCCCTCCAAGGTACCATAACACACATCCCTCCAAGGTACCCAATGAATTTTCCTCTTCCCCTCCATCCCACCCCATAAAAAATTAGACAATAAAGAATGTAATGAAGAAACAATACCCGTAGGAGCTTTGAAGAAGGACAAGAAGTAAATTGGCACAAAGGACAAAACAGACTTAATCAACACGATACACGCTCCAAAAGATAAACACCTACACTTCCACCTAACTAGCTTCCTTTTTACCTTTAACAGCAACGGTTTCCATAACTTCTTCCTTCTTGGTGAATCCCCAATAGGCAACCCCAAATATTTAAATGGTAACCTTTCAATTTTACATTGCATAATTTTCATAGCTTCCTACAACCACTCTAATGAAACATTAACACCCACCACCAAACTCTTGACATAATTAACCTTTAAACCAGAGCAAATTTGAAACACTTGCATCACTCTTCTAATACTCAACACATTTGCTAATTCTGTCACACCAAACACCAAAATGTCATCACATATTGTAAATGAGACACCACACATTTCCCCTCACCCATCTTCATCCCCCTAAACTCTCTGAAAATCAAAGTTTATTGAAATAATAAACTCAACCCCTCTGCCATTAATAAAAAAAAAGGAGACAATTGGTCACCTTCCTATAATCCCCTTTCTAGTATAAACTTTTTAGTATTAGTTACTATGATTAATAGTGAATGGCTAGATACTTATATTGGATGGAAAAGAATAGCAATAAATATTCAAGACGGAGTGACATATCATTTCTGGCCATTTTACTAAGAAAGAACAAAACGTACACATATGTGATATAGTCAATAGCAATAATTTAAAATTTCAAAACCCATTTTTTAGTATAACGTCATTCTAAATTATAAATAATGGCTTCCAACTAACCCAAAGCGCAGGTCTCGTCGCCTCTACCGTATCGCTTGGCCTGCAGCATTTGTAAATGACATGAATAAAAAAACTATTATATCAAAAACATTCATTCAGTTTTTATTTTTCCTTTTCCTATTGGCTGTTTAAACGGTTCATGGTTGTATTAGTAAGACGACAATATGATGGCTTTACAGGTTGGCAAACGACCTCGCATACTTGCATTATTTCTTATGCTTCTGTTCCAGCTAGCAACCAAAATCATATAACAAAGCAAAATATCATATCATACAAAATACTAAAACCTTTTTTCTATTTCATTTATCTAACCCTTTTTAATATGTGTGATTTTTATGAATAAAAAACAGATGAAATAATAAATAGTCTAGACTGTTGTGGAGCCAATGGAAGAATAAGAAAGAATTGCCACCACTCTTTGTTCTTTATCTTTATTTTGGTGCCTATGCATTGGACAAGCAAAAAGGAATAGAAGTGAGAGACACTCTATATGATTGAAAAAAATATTGACATTTGTCATTTTATGTAAATATTGGATAATATTAAAAACTCTAGTTTTTCTTTTCTCCTTTTCTTTTTCTCACATTACTAGTAGTTTCTTTAACAAAAAAAATTAAGACCTGTGCTCCACGTTACTGTAACGCGGTTCCGCCGCTGCCTATTTTCATAATTTTTTATACAAAAAGTTATATACATAAGTCGTCACTATTCTAGCTGTAGAATGAAAATTCAGTAAACAATTAATTTATTTAAAAATAAAATTTTAATATACATATATATAATTTTTCATAAATAAATTTTTGAATCTCCATTAAAATCAGTCCTATTATATATTAATGTCGACTTGAATACTAATGTCTCTACTCTATTTAAATCTCCATTTAAATTAAAGGATATTCGAATCTGAAAAGCATATATTGGCACTGTTTTCATGTGTGTTAATTCATGAACTATTAATTTCAATTGTAAAATTTTTAATTATTTTATTATTAAAAACTGATTGTGGTATGTTTATGTTATTAATCAGCATACCTGAAATTCATTTAAAAAGAATAAAAAATATCAACATATTAAAAAAAAGGAAAAATAGTAGTTGGTTGCATTACAATTCATAATATTCCAAACCCAACTGTATCCTCTTGTTCTCTTCCTGTTTTATCCTTCGCTTTCTCTCTCTCTCATTATCCTTCCGCAAATTTCAATCTCTCTCCGAGATTCTCGCTTTTTCCCATATTAACACTCTTCAGAATGAATCAATTATTAATTAATCAACCAGCTAATAAAATAATTTATTTTGTCAATTTTTCTTTGAAAATGAATAAAAAATATATTGTAATTAATAGATATAAAATTAAATTAAAGGGTTTAGAATGTTTCCATTCCTTTCTCTTTATTTTTTTTCCATGTTAAATTTTTCTTTCACTTACAAATACAGTGAATCTGTTACCAAAGAAAATAGAAATACAGCGAATCCACACATATCATTTTCTCTCCGGTTAATCTAAATTTGTATATGAAATTGGTAGCATATTAACTTTTTTTACTACTTTAGTCTCAACATTCCGATTTTGAAACCAACCATTTTAGTTTTTGTCGCTCATAACAATTATCTTAATATCTGAGTTTGCGTTATCAATCAATTTCGTCATCAACATTAAAAATATTATAATTGACAACAGGTAATTTAAGAGTATTTTTGGTAACATTTTTTAAAATAGGAAAATTTAAGTTTTTATTAGAACACATTTATTTTTCGGATTGTAATCTTATTTTTAAATTATAATATGATTGTGTCTCATTACTTTTTGACAATATCAAATTATAAATAGAAAATCAGATTATAATCAATTTGCCAAAACTATCATATTATTATCTATTGGCTAAAACTTTCTATTGTGGGTAAAATTGAAAGAAAATGACAATATAATAGGATAAAGATTGAATAAACGCTTATAATTTCAAGTGTTTGTTGTATACTAAATTAAGAGTTAGATAAACTTATTAATAATAATAATAATAATAATAATAATAATAATAATATAATCATTATCATATTTGTTATTCTATTTTATTATATCTTGTATCCATCAATTAAACAGACTCTTAAAATTTATGATTATAAATTGTTTAATTATTTTTTTAATCAACTTTAATTTTTTATTTTATCTCCATCAATTAATTAATCTAACATCATATCTGAATACTACTTAATTTTATTCTTTTTTTATTTTATATTAAAATAATTGATTACTTTAGACAATCCGAAACAAAATTATAAACTATTTAATTATGTTTCAGTCAGCTTTTATTTTTCAATTTTATTTTTATCAATTAATTAATTCGACACCATATCTAAAAACTACAAAAAAAATTTCATACCCCTTTTTATATTATCTAAAAATAATTAATTATTTTAAATAATCCAAGAAAAATAAATTAAAATCATAATCTAACATATCTAAATATATAGAGTAATCATTTATAACTACAATATATTATTGTGATAACTTAAAATAATTACATCCAATGGCACACTACCGAGTCCACGACCCATAAAAGACTAAAGTAAATATTTTCCAAAGTTGAAATGCAATTTTTTGACGATAAGGAATTTCAAGACTTAAAAATGTTGGATTCTAAAATTTAAAATTAAAATGTTTGGAGGCTACTAAAATGAAGGTTCATTTTACATATATTATTTTAGCATATAGCTACATTCAGACTAAATAGGATCTTTGATGGTAAAACTCTATCAACTTAACTTTTAGGGAAAGATATAAATTCATTAAGAGTGAAGCTTAGGAATTACGTAAAGGGTTTATTCTAATAAGAAATAAAAATGAAAAATGTTTAAAATTAACAATAATAAAAATACTATATGATTTTTAGATAAATTTAAAAGAATTTTTAATTTATTATTCACAAGATTACACATCATAAACAAACGAACTCTTATAATACTAATAAACTTCGCCTTTCCTAAATAAACATGCTAGCATTAGCAGTGATCTTGAATTCTTGACTTTGAGCTAGAAAATTATAGAATACTGTTTAATGTTTATTTTTTTATTTTTGATAAGTGTATTAATATTAGTTTTAAATTATATTTTACTTTTTTCTATAATCAATAGTTTAGAGGGATTGAAAACCGGATGAACGTGAAGCCTCGAAGTGATGATTACATTATTACAGTGATTTTAGCGTTATTGGTACGTGTCGAAACTTGATAAGTCTCTTCATACACCTTATTAGACTCTCTGACTTCCCTTTCCTTTCCCTTTCCCTCGAACTCATAAAACATAACATAGCAGCGAAAATGGCCGGCGAACTCGCCGGTGACCACACGCCGGAGCTCCTCTCTCTCGTTCACGACATCGCCGGAATGTGCGCCGGCTCCTCCTCCGCAACCCCCATTGCCGCCGACGCTATGTTCAGGAAGGACTGCACCGATCTCGTTCGCCGGATCTCACTCCTCACCCACTTGTTCGAGGAAATTAAAGAACTCAACAACAACAACAACAACGTTGTCCATTCTGCTTCCTCTTCCTCTGCTTCTTCTTCTTCCTCCTCCTCTTGGTCCTCTGATCTGGTTCTCGCTCTTCACTCTGCTCGACGCTTGCTTTCCGTCGCTAGAAACTTCCGTTCCAATTGTTCTTCTGTGAGTTTCTCGATCCAACCACGCTCCCGTTTTCGGGAGCCCTTGAATCTCAAAGCTACGATGTCGTTTTGTTGCGTTTTTCAATAATTTAGATCTGTTAGTTCACCCAGCTGAAACTGCCAGACTTTGGGTTTTCTTTTCCCTTTTTTTTCTCCTCATGATTTTGCTTCACTGCATTAAACGGCATCGTGCAGAGTTGTGTTTTTTTTTTTTGTAAATTACTTTGGTGTTGGGTTATTTGGAAATTGGAATAGAGAGTGTTGATCTAGGGCATTCTAAAGTTCCAAACTTGCTTCCATTGTTATTAATGAGAGTGGAGATTTCGGGAAATGAAATAATTTTTATAGGATTCGAATCTTTGGTTAGATATGTTGTTTTTGCAGATGGGTATGATACGTGCAATTAAACCACTATTTTTTTTGGTCATCTTTCAGTGGAGAAAGTAAAATGCGTCCCGTATTAGTTAAGGTTACTCTTGGCTTGGTCACGGTCGTTATGTTGTTTCATTGACTTGGAATTGTTCTTCTGTTTGGCATTTTGGGATTTGTTAGTTGGGTTAATCATGGGTATTTTTTGGTTATCTTGGAAAATATTTGCGTCATAAAGATGTGTTCTTCAACTAGAGATGGTTTTGCTGTTGTCAAATTGTTTGACTTGGAATCTTACTACTGTATAATTTTTGTGGGCATGTATATCTCTGTAAAAGGATGTCTGTGTACATCTCTGAAATTTGATGTATCTTGATTTAAGGATGGAGCTGCCAAGACAATTGTCTTCCAATTTCAGTGTGTCACATGGAAATTGGAAAAACTGTTACGCAACTTACCATATGACAATTTGGACATTTCAGAGGAAGTCAAAGAACAGGTAGAAGTAGAACATGGATATATGTGGTGTTATCTTTTATTGGTTTTATCTGCAATCTATTTGAGTGAATGGAAATTTACTGATGTTATCTGCTTTTCCAGGTGGATTTGGTGAGAGCTCAATTGAGACGAGCCACAGAAAAATATGGGTATATGATTTCAAAAATGCCATCTTATGAATTATCCCAGCCACTAGCTCAAGAAATTAGTCAGGTTCTTGGCAAATCTGTGAATGGATTGCAGAAACAACACAGTTGTCCTGAACATTTATCAGAACTGGAAAGCATTCCCATAAACAATGGTGAGAAAACTTGCAGCACACATCGAGCAGCACCTCGCTTGGAAAGAGCAAGGAGCATCCCTTCATCTACTGAGATTTCCTTTTCACTGATTGCAACTAATTCTGAAAGTCAAGAAATTTCTGAGGCAAGGACTCTACCTCAAGTTAAAAAGCCCGAAGCCATTGTGATTCCTGAAGATTTTCTTTGCCCCATATCCTTGGAACTAATGAGGGATCCTGTTATTGTGGCCACGGGCCAGGTAAGTTCATCTCAGATGTTGCATCAAAATCAAACATTGGAAATGTACCTGCTAATCTTCCAGCTCATCTCAATTTCATGCTTCTATTCTTCTGCAGACATATGAGAGATCTTACATACAGAGATGGATAGATTGTGGGAATGCAACGTGTCCAAAAACTCAGCAGAAGCTCCAACATTTGACCCTTACACCAAATTATGTCTTGAGGAGCCTTATTTCTCAGTGGTGTATAGAGCACAACATTGAGCAGCCAACAGGACTAACTAATGGGAAAATAAAAAAGAGTGATGGATCATTCAGAGATGTTACTGGTGACATAGCAGCAATTGAAGCTCTGGTCCGGAAGCTCTCCAGCCGGTCTATTGAGGAACGTAGAGCGGCTGTCACTGAAATCCGATCACTATCCAAACGAAGTACTGACAATAGGATACTAATTGCTGAAGCTGGAGCAATTCCAGTTCTAGTCAACCTTTTAACATCAGAAGATGTACTGACGCAAGACAATGCAGTTACCTCAATTCTCAATCTCTCTATATATGAAAACAACAAGGGACTTATAATGCTTGCTGGTGCCATTCCATCCATCGTCCAAGTCCTCCGAGCTGGAACAATGGAAGCAAGAGAAAATGCGGCGGCAACCCTCTTCAGCTTGTCACTTGCAGATGAGAACAAAATAATAATTGGTGCCTCAGGAGCCATACCTGCTTTGGTAGAATTGCTCCAAAACGGGAGCCCAAGAGGGAAGAAGGATGCAGCAACTGCATTGTTCAATTTATGCATTTATCAAGGGAACAAGGGAAGGGCCATTCGGGCAGGGATCATCACAGCATTGTTGAAGATGCTTACAGATTCAAGCAAATCAATGGTTGATGAGGCTCTAACAATAATGTCAGTTCTTGCCAGCCACCAAGAAGCAAAGGTTGCTATAGTAAAAGCCAGCACTATACCAGTTTTGATAGATCTTTTGAGGACAGGATTGCCTCGCAACAAAGAGAATGCAGCTGCAATTTTGCTTGCGTTGTGCAAAAGGGATGCAGATAATCTTGCTTGTATTAGTAGGCTTGGTGCTGTCATACCTCTTTCTGAACTCGCTAGAAATGGCACAGAGAGGGCCAAAAGGAAGGCAACTTCATTATTAGAGCATCTTCGTAAGTTACAGCAACTTTGAATGGTGTAGTTCTGCAAAGAACTTTAAATTTATTATCTTTCTCTCTGATTATTTGACATAATTTTTCCACACTCCGGTTTGGAAACTGATCATACGAGGGTGAAGTAAGAAAGTCAGCCTCATTGATTCAGTTTATTCTTTTCTTGGTTTGTTCTTTTTCTATTTTAACCCCATGTATGAGCGTGTAAAGAAATCAATTGATATATTGTTTCCTTATGAAATTCTTACAGAAGCTTCTGGTTGCCTCTTTGATTTCTTTGCCTTGTTGAAAACTGTATGAGCTTCTAGCCCTTCTGCTACCTAGTATGTACAACAGGATAGTGAGAGAATTGAAGCATTTTGACAAATGTATCGTATCAACAATGATTTTATACTCAATTATCATCATCGTGATCTATCCTCCTTTTTTTCCCATATCAAATCATCCGGTGGAAGATGGAAAGAAAAAAACAAGATATGAATAATTAAAATATACGCATTCAAACAATGCACTTCCAAGCAATAAATTAGTCCTAACTACAGTGAAAATCGTAAAATTACGGTGAAGAAAGAGGGGAATAAAAGAATTTAAAGTAATTATTTTTTGTGAAATTATAAAGTAACGAAAAAAGTTTTGAAATCTGGGAGGTGGAAACATCAATTTAAGCATGTTCGATAATACTTTTAAAAATCAGACTGGAATCTGATTGGGACTTGATTAGCACTTTTGTTAAAATTATACTATAACTAAACATTAGATTATCAGAATCTGAATTTTTTTTAATTATGATTATAAGTTAACAGGTTATTCTTTGGTCACTTAATGTTTTTTTTATTTCTATTTCTATCAATTTAATTTAAATAGCTATCCAATTACTCTAAATAATTTCATATCTTTAATTTTTTTAAGTGTACTACAAATTAATCTAAATCCAAATAAATTAAATTATCTTAAAAGTATTTTTCACCTAGCACAAAAATATATACAATTAACATTTTCTGAATAATCATAGTTATTTCCCAAGACATTTTATTATGCAAGTTAACACTTCCCGCTCCACATGTAAATCCAATCTAGTCTGGATCTTCTGGTTCTTTCACTTTGACCAGAAGTTTTTTTTTTTTTTGATAACATAGAAGCCATATTTGAATCAGAAAGCAAGGAGTAAGAAAATCAATAATGGTTTACCAAAAATAGGAAATCAATAATGGTTTTAAAACTGAGATGATATGACTGTTCCATACCCGATTTTCATATCTTGCAACGTAGGAACTAGATCTAAGATCTGGTTCTAGGGTATTGGGAGAAGTCGTGAATTTGGAGGGTAGACCCAACCCTGAAACCCATTCAGACATGTTCACACACGTATTTTGTGACAGATTGTCCTTGATTAGGACAAGAAGCAATTAAGTTGTTCACACGTAGGCTATGTTACATGGTGCATTGCATAAGATTTTATCCACCTTGTTTAATCTGTTTCTTGTTCCCACCTTGTTCGAAAAGGTTTTATCCATATCTTACGACAATGATAAAAATGTTTGTATCATCTAAAAATGTTAATTTCTAGTAAAAAGATAAAGCTTAAAAAGTTATGATAATTAAATAGTTTTCAAAAACAAAATCATTTATTTTTGTATAATTTTTTAAAATTAATATTACTCCTTATATCTAATATTATTCAAGAGCATCAATATATTCACTAGTGGAAAAAAGACCTTTTACACCGGGGGTTTTACACCGGTTATAGTTTAACCGGTGTAAAAAATAAGGCGGTGGCAGTTTTGTAAATAAAAAGAAACTTTACACCGGTCTATGCTTTGGACCGGTGAGAAATAGTTATGTTTGTACCGGTCTGTAATTTAGACCGGTGAGAAATGTAAAGTTTGTACCGGTCTACTAGTTGGACCGGTGAGAAATAAACAATCTTAAAACCGGTCTTACATTGGGGACCGGTGAGAAAACTTTCACCCCTTTTATTTTGGAGTCACGCGAAACCCTCGAAAGTCACTCTCGTCTTCCTCCTATTTTCTCGTCTCTCTGTCTCTCGTCCATTTCCAACATCTTCCTCTTCCGACCGACGTCTCCATCTCCATCTTCTAACTTTCTTCTCCCTGTATCTTTCCCACTGTATCTTCCTCTTCAGATTTGTGATTTGGATCTACGATTTGGAACGAGAAGTGGGATCTAGGATCTACGATCGTGCCGTCCTCGAAATGTCTTCCATGGATCATGGATCTTCTTCCTCCTCTTCCACTTCCGCGTTTCTAGATCCACCTTCTAACCCCAGGTACTCGCGCGGTTCCATTGATTTGGTTTCAAACTATGTGATTTGAAAACTATGCCTGCCCTATCACTGTTTTCTATATGCGTATACGCTTGTCACTGTTTTCCTTTGAGTTTATCAAATGCTTTTGTTGTCCCTTTTATAAATCCAAGGATCTTTTACACACTTGAACTAATTAGCTCAATCCTTTACCCAAGTTCGTTCTGGGTTCTTCTGCTAAATATTGTTTTGTTGTTACTGAATCTTTGTCTTTTGTGGTTTAGATCTGCTGCTTTCATGAGGATAATCCGTTATAGCTGTTTCTCTCTCGATCTAGTTTTTGTGCCTGATGTGTATTAGTTTTTGTCTTTGATTTACATTCTTTTTTGTTTTCTTTATTGAGCTCTGTATCTTTCTATTTTAATTGGGGCTAGTTGTGTCTAAGCATCTTGATTTTACATGTTAATGATCAAATTAAAGGGTTTTAAGATTGAAACTGATATTTTTGAGACGCATGTTGTGCTTTCGATCGGTTTTTTGAAATCCAAGATTCTCTCCAACTTTTTTTTTATCTTTGTGCCGTGGGAATCTTAACATTCTTTTGTTATCGTTTTGCCTGAAATTATTTTGTGAGATATTTCTTTAATTAATATCAGCATAAAGTTTCGAGATATTTCTTCAATTTGATTTTATGGTGCGTACTTTAATTTATTCCTTTTGTGACATAATCTCGAATCTTACCATTTTGTGGTTTTTGTGTAGATTGTGAAATGGCGGAAACCTTTCTATTTACTTCTGAATCCGTGAATGAAGGTCACCCTGACAAGCTGTGTGACCAGATCTCTGATGCAGTGCTGGATGCTTGCCTTGAACAGGACCTTGACAGCAAGGTTGCCTATGAGACATGCACCAAGACTAACATTGGTAATGGTCTTTGGAGAGATTACCACCAAGGCCAATGTTGACTATGAGAAGATTGTTCGCGACACATGCCGCAGCATTGGATTCATCTCTGATGATGTTGGTCTTGATGTTGACAAATGCAAGGTCTTGGTGAACATTGAGCAGCAGAGCCCTGATATTGCCCAGGGTGTGCATGGCCACTTCACCAAGCGCCCTGAGGAGGTTGGTGCTGGTGACATGTTTGGCTATGCCACTTAAGGGAGGAGACACAAGATAAACTTTCTCCAGAAGATCAAAGATGGCATATCTGGTCACAGCAGTGACAGTGAAAGCGACAATGAAATTGCCAATGGAGAAAGGTATATAATGTTTATATATAATCATATATATAACACATGAGAAATATTCAAATTATATTTATACAACAATTCATACATATTGTTATTAATTAGAATAATTTTTTGATGGCATAGCTTGTACTCAATTTGTATCCTCACATTGCTGTAAATGTATGCAGGACTGAATCGAGGATCAGAATTCGCAACTGAGACGCCAATATTCGCAACGTTGATCATTGCTACCCAGTATGAATATGCAATACCGTAAAGAAAAAATATATATGACAAAGAAGGAAATAAATAAAGGTTCCTTAAATAGAAATCGATCTTTCTATTTTTTTTACTGCAGTTGTTGTGTTATACTCTAAGGAATAAGTCAAATATTTTTTATTGATAATTTCATATTTATTCTTAATCATATTGAAGTTATGATGCATTATCATTACAGGTAGGGAGTTATAGGCCCTGTTTGTATATATCTATTTTTTTTGTTTGTAAAAATTAATTTGAACTATTAATTTGTGGTTCTTATAATTTTTTAAAACTAACTTCATTAAGGTATAAAACTTGATGATGCTTTATAAAAATTGAAACTGAATTGGTATCAGCTAGGATTGATTTATTAAAACAGAAAGTAAAAAAAAAGGAACTTTTTACACCGGTCATAGTAATCAACCGGTGTTAAAAGGCTATTTTTTGCACCGGGCATTTCAAAAGGACCGGTGAGAAATTTAATATTTACACCGGTTGTAAAGAAAAGGACCGGTGTAAGTATTATATTTTATACCGGGCGTTTTAAAGAGGACCGGTGTAAGATATCCTATTTATACCTGCTGTTAAGAAAAGGACCGGTGAGAAATGTAGTCTTTTACACCGGTCGTAGTGAAAAGGACCGGTGTAAAAACTATTTTTCTCACCGGTCCCAAAACCGGTGTAAAAAGTCTATATTTTTCTCACCGGCTCCATCCACACCGGTCCTACAACCGGTGTAAAAAGCCAAAAGGGACCGGTGTAAAAGGCCTTTTTTCCACTAGTGATTTTTACTCCTAGTAGGAGCCTTTTGGATGCAGTGCTTGTGGTTTTTGCACACAAACAAGGTATCATTTTCTTTTAAAAGTGGATTATGAAAGGTGTAAGATTTTGTTTATTTGGATTTTCTTTTGTGTATGTTGCGGAGATTTGGGCTTTTTGAAGCCTAGCATCGGTGGATTAAAATTTGTGTGTAAAGGTGTTTTATGTGTCCTTATTAATAATAATCCTGGTGGTGGAGTAAGGTTTGTTGTGAGACCTGTGAAAAAGGTTTGTCGTTTAAATGTGTTTCACGGGTCTGGCTAACATCCTCACAAGCCAGATGTTTGACCAAAATATTTTATTAAACCTGCACACTTTTTGGGTTGTTGATGTGATCCAACGGACATGGTTGATTTTGAGGCACAAAACACGAAACGCATTAACAGGTTAGTAGGTGTTTGGCAACCCGTAACAACCATTGACAATTTTATGAATAAATATTGATTAAAGGTTATTTCGGTATTTGAGGTTCTCCCCCTGTACCACGTTCTCAATTTGAGATATTTACTCAGAGTTATCAATTTCTCATATTTGCCATTCCACGCTTAAGTTTGCGCTGAAGAGAGTAACATTATAAACCACGCTTAAGCGAAGAATTTTCTCGCCTAAGCGTGGTCGGGCTGGATCATGACCAATTGAAGCAATCACGCTTGAGCGTGATTAAATTGAGCTTAAGCGTGAGCAGTTCAACTTGAGCGTGGTTTATAATTGCTGTTCAGCTTGAGCGTGGTTTATAATTGTTGTTGGTCAATTTGTTCAGTGTAATTGAATTGTTCCAATTCTTTTAGTTAGTATAATTGTTGTTCACATCACTGTTACACGTTTCTGGCTCAATTTCCTACACCACTGTACGTGTTACATTTGGTTTCCATTTGAAAATTTTAATTTATCAATTGTTCAAATTGGTTTAAATTGCAGCTTGTAAAAACAAAAAAAAACAATTATAAATAACTATATATACTATATATGGATGATACAGCTAGGGGAGCCAACATGGAGAGTGCCAATATTTCAATTCTAATCGGATTTGCGCAATGTGCTTTATTTAAGGACTATATCTACAACGAAATTCGTTTAAACTGCAGGACAGTAAACTACTGACAACTAGCGGGTAATTAAGGAAAATCGTTTTACACGAAATTGAATTTATTATATAATTATACAATGTATTATGCGTACATAATGCATGTTTCATGAACCAAGAAACGTGTTCAGTATATGTTTGTTTTGTTGGATATACGTTAGTTAAAGTTGTATATAGTTATATATATTGGTTATTTACGGTTAGAGATATGAGGTATGCATTATGAGTTAGTATTTTTTTATTGTATTATTTTATTTTATTAATAAAATAAGCACGCTGATTTTATTTCTTTCGGTCTTAAAGCTCAGTCAGGTCACGCTGAAGCGCCCTTATTCACTTGTTTTGTTCACGCTCAAGCGTGATGGCAATTAATGCTACTGTACAACATTTCCTGTGCATGTCAAATCTATCTACCGTGTGAAATTTCCTACACTTGGACTGTGACGCCCCAAAAATAGGGGTAAATTTTTCACGATTTAAAACAATTAAAGGATAGAAGAGATCGCGAGATGAAAACTTTGGCAAGCAATCCCCGGACCTAATTTAATAACCTATCTCATATGTGAAGATATGAGAAGGTGAACAATTAAGTCAAAGAGTGAACCTTGGATGATTTATCTCATGATCATCAACAAGAAGTAGCGGAAGTATGCAATTACATTAAGGAGATGAAGAGAAGTGGTAGAAGGTCAAGGGATGGTCTATCGATTTGATAAAATGTATTAATTATGCGTGTGGGGCGTTGTACGATCATATTATAGTCAAACAATACCAATGATATCCCAAGATAGAGGAAAAATATGAAAAACAGGATCATGAATCGATTCAAACACCTTATGAATCGATTCAAATGATTCTGGAATGCAAAATAGTGAAAACAGGACCCCTTGAATCGATTCAAGCTCGTATGAATCGATTCAGACGCTTCTGGAACTCAAAATTATGCAAATAGAGGTCCTTGAATTGATTCAAGATCGTATGAATCGATTCAGGCCTTCCTGGAACCAAAAACAGTGAAAACAGCAGCCCTCGAATCGATTCAGGGATCCTCGAATCGATTCGAGACAACACAGTTGCTGTTTTATGCAGAAAAAGCCTTATTTTTGAACTTCTAACCCCCCTAACTTTTTCATATCAACTCCAAACACTACCAAATTTTGACACCAACTAAAATACATCAATTGTAACGTATGGCCACTGGCCTCACTCAAAAATTCTCAAAAATGAGGAACTTATGCAAATAAATACGTTTAGTCCATTCCTAAGCCTTTTTGAGTAACTTAGGGGTCTATTCTCAACGGAATTGACCCGTTCCAGTTTCTACAAGTCACAAATCATGTATTTAAGCTATTGAAACCATCACACACTATCTGAAACTCATAAAACTCATTTTGACCCTACTAGTTTCTTACTTATGCATAACAATCATGAAATATCATCAATTAAACAGTACATAAAGTCATCATTCACAATTCTCATCATTTGAACATCAAAGTGAGCAAAATTCAAGCACTCACACATTAGCATCTTATATCACCAGGGTCATACTGAAAATTGGTCTTATATGTGGGTTCCAATTTTCACACGTGACCTACATAATCATTATACATCATTCATGCCAATTCATGGCTATACAAAATATGCAGAATACTATATTCATCACAAACATTCTACACAAACCATAAAATCAAAATGTTGCCGGCCAAGGCATTCTTTACCAAAAAGAGGCTTCCTTCACACTTCTCCTCCACAAACAGCTCCAAAGCGAAACCTACAACACAGGAGCTAAAAAAAAGATACCACAAGGAGAGTGAGTATACTTTCTCAATGATGAAAATCCAATAAATAAAACAATATATGCATGAATGCAATACAACTATCTCCTCCTCAAGAGGAGTTTATTTTATATCAACATTCAATTAGTAATTCTTATTTAGACATAATTATTCCTTAATTCTCTTAGAATCATATCAATCAAATTCACCATCACACCTTAGTAATTAAAAGAGAATATCCATACATATCGCATCATCAAAGTATCACACTATATCATGCTTCAAGACTGATGCACATGCTAACGTCATTAAAATGCATATGCACGGATCCGATTTCATTTCCTCGGGTGATCGCAACCACCATAATCATATACTCATTCTCAATGGTTTCCCGCCTCGCAAGGGGTACTCCCTCTAGCAGCCTCGCAAGGTGCTTCTCGTGATCGCAACCACGTTCAATATTTCATAAGGTTTCCCACCTCGCAAGGGGTACTCCCGCCTCATGATCGCAACCATGGGCATTCAATCACATTGGTCCCGCAGGGCCTTTCATTTCAATACCAGGTGATCGCAACCACCGGTCTAACAATCATAGGAACTCGCAAGCCTTTTTTTCATTTCCATTATCAAGTGATCGCAACCACTTATCAACATCATCATGATATGCATGTCATGCCATGTATACAACAATGCTCATACATACCTCAAGCTCATTTAGCTTATCTTACCCTCTCATCTAGGGTACATTCATTCTCAACCACACAATTTTCCACCAAATCATACACAAGAATCAATCTTCATATGAACTCAATCATATATCACACATAATAAGCCATCCATAGCCTCACTTAGGCTTCATCATATAAACACTAAATTCACATCATCATACACAATTCACTTCACATACACATAATATCACCTTCATCCAAGCAAACATGTCATACTACATTAATACATACATTATCATCATAATTCTCATGCATTTAGAAAATACACCCCTCTCCTACCTCAAGAGAAGTAGACCTCTGGGGTCGATGTTCCTGCTTCACCAATATTGCCAAGGCCTACACCAATCAATTATAGGGCCACATCAAATATTCTTTCAAACACCAATTCAATATACATATACATAGGTATACATATGATTCTTATCATGTGGGAACTATTTATCAATTTCATTTATTTGCCTAATTAGGCTTCGGGAATTCCTTTTCTTAAATCACAATCCATTATTACCAAGAGCTACAACCTAATTGTTAGGTTATCCCATCTATTTAGCTTCCACCAACACCTTGGTGAGTTTCCCACCTATTATGACTTCAAGTCAACATCAACATCATTAAATATCTCTACCTCATCATTTATAACACTCTTCCCATCAACAAATGCTAACTTCTTCAATAAATGCTATACTCTTCAATATTATACATTTCCTCCTAAAATTCAAATTTAGGGTTTTCATCAAACCTACCAACCTTCATAAATACTCATATACCTCCTTCTTTTCCCACCATAATTACAACTACCTCATTAATTATTCATAAGCTTGTATTTATGTCAACCCATCTTAGGGTTTCCACATTTAATGTTTCTCCTAGTAACCTACATACATGAAATGCTTGCTTAACATTGAAGACATATAGTAATATGTTTATATACATGGAAAATGGTAGTAATTTTACCTCAAGAGGAGTAAAGAGTGAGTTTGCAAAAGAGGAGAAGGTCCACACGAAATTAAGGAGGAAGAAGGAGAAGATATTCTAAGCCCCAAGCCTCCTTGAGTCTCTTGAAGAATAATAATGGAGGAGGAAGATGTATTTCCTTTTAATTTGAAGTTCAAGGGAAAGATGAAGAGGAATAATGAAGAAGAAGAAGGAAAGAAGAAGAAGAAGAAGAAGATAAGAAGAAGAGCATGTTCACGTGGAGAAGAAAATGCAACCGAAAATATCAAAGGAAAATATGAATTTAACATTTAAGTTATTAAGCTTTCATTAAACTCTTTCGTTTCCAAAACAAACAGGTTCGTTGTTCGGGCTCAATACGTATTCTAAAAATTATTCCGAATATAAATTCGGAATCCCAATAACATTACCTACGGCCCTGACCAACGGCATCTCAATCGGAGATACTTGGTCCGACACCTATATTTTATCCGGGTCAGTTTTCAACTCAACCGATCACCATAATTCACCAGCAATTTCGAAAAGTCTTGCTTAAATCTTTTCAAGAATTTTGGGATATTAATTAGCCCGCATTTAATTATTCCATATTTATTTTCCTAATTTATCTTCCTATTTTAAAAATTCGGGGTGTTACATGGACAATTACTTCTATGTCCTCATATACAAGTTAACCGGTCAAACAAGTTACCCATTCATCATCTCAGCCGTCCATTTGATCAATGGACTATAACCAGTACTTACGGTCCCCTCTTCCGTCAAACATCAAACTTTGAGGGGATGTTAGAATTTTCCGTGTTTCACCCGGGGAGTGTGGTCGAATTTTGTTTCTTACAATTTTCTTATTATACGATTATTACGGGGGAGGCATCTGTCACTAAACTATAAGTGGTAAAATTTATTATTAGATGCTTTAAGCTTGCTTGAATGTTAATTTATTTAAGAGTAATATAATGGAGTTGGAAATGAAGGAGGAATTTATAGGATTGACATCTTTCCTCCCTCATTGTAAGGTGGGTCCACCCTATTTAAATTTTTTGGTATTTGGGTTGGAATGAATGTCAGGTATATTTATTTTTGGAAGACAAGTATGGATTTTTTTTATTATGACCTTTCATCTTAAAAGAATAAATTCATATCTATTAGTGAGACAATTACTTTGTTGAATGATGTTCTTAATAATTTACTTATATTTGTATTGTCCTTTTATCTTATGCTTGAGACTATTTCTAAAGATATGATTAAAATTTAAAGGGTGTTTCTTTGGGGGTAAATATTACCAATGGGGTTGATCCTGGAAATATTTACATTTCTGGGGTCGTTTTGTAGAAATTTACGTGGTCTGGGGCTGTTTTTTGTGTCGTCAAAAATGTGACCGACACGGGTGTCTGGATTTCTGCTTCCGACACAGCAGGGGTGGGCCACGTGGCGTTGTGCAGAAAAAGGAGCTTGTGTCGGTAGGAATGAATCCGACAAAGCTAAAGGGGTGTCGGTGAAATAAGAGACGACACACGCCTATTGGTTCTGCTGCGCGGTGACTTGACCACCCATGCTTGTGTCGTGTGGTATTTATACGACACATCCTTCGTCTTCCCCCGCAGCGCACCAGTCCCCACCAGTGCCATTTTCAGCTGTGCAAAAACGCTTGTTTTGGTGGAAAGAAGGGGCAGAAAGCTTGAAGTGGTATTTGTTGTTTTGCCGGAAAGTAGTCTTCTGCAAAAGGTATGTCGGATAAACTTCTCCAGCCATAGCTTTGTTTTTTAGTTTAAATATTTTTTTTAATAGTTAACATTTGTGTAGGAATTTATTTTTTATTTTTGTTGTTGCATGTGTGTATATGAGTGTTTTGTGCTTAGGAAGTAGCATTATGAAATAATATAGTTATTAATATAAAACTAATTAAAGAATGGAAAACCATAAAAAAATATATTTAAAAATAAATTTTGAAATTATGAAATTCATAAATAAAGTCTATTGTAATATAAATATTTGTAAGCTTAATTTTTAAAAAGATAAAGCTGTGAATTTTGTCCAGAAAAATGAAATTCACAAAATGAAATTTAAGAATAATTTATGTTATGGATAATTAGAAATTTAAATAAATAAAAATGAGAAAATAGGTAATTAGAAATTTAAAAATCAGAAAATAGGCAATGAGAAATTTAAAAATCAGAAAATAGGTAATTAGAAATTTAAAAATCTGAAAATAGGTAATTAGTAATTTTAAATTTAAAAATGAGAACATATGAATTTATAAATAAAATACATAAGAATTTTCAGAATTATAAAAAATAACAATTATAATTTTACACATTGAATTTTGGGTTTATACAACTAATATTTAGAATATAATTTTGATACATAATTTGAACGTTATAAAATTCCATTATTTGTAAACTTGTTTTATAATTAAGTATGAAAAGTTAAAATTGGAATTTGATAATGTGTTACTTTTTTTATACATGTTATACACTATTTAAATATATTTACGAAATACTATTTTTGTTGTACAAATTTGAATGCAGTATGGCCGAGGAGAGGAAGATCAATCCTGGTCCGTTAAACCCCCAACTATTAACATTACAAGAGAAACATGTATCCACGCATGTTTGGAATGGAAAACCAGACCGGGTACTACGAATTAGAAAGGCACTCCGCCTTAGAAGTGATCAAATACCAGAGGAAATCATACCATATTTACGAAGAGCTGGTTTTTATCACTTTGCGAAGGTTGCGCATTTACCGGTGTCTGCAGAGTTCATCACCGTAATGGTTGAAAGATGGAGGCCAGAGACACACACGTTTCATCTTCCTGTTGGAGAGTGCACCATCACGTTGCAGGATATTGCTATTTTGTTAGGACTCAACATAGATGGGATTGCAGTGGTGGCGATAGCTGGTTCACGTGATTGGCAGCAATATGTGGAAGCACAACTAGGAAGACGACCCCCTCGTAGTGCACTTCATGGTCAAAGTCTTAAGATGTCCTGGCTGCAGGAGAGTTTTGGTGACATTACACAGTATAATTATTTTAACTTATATTTTTTTATGTTTAAATAAAAATTTTCTTCATACAACGCTAAAATAGTATAATTATTTTCGTATTTATTAATCAATATTATAAATCATATACGATTAAAATAAACTACCTAACTATTTTTATATTTATATATTTAAATGTAAAAACCAAAACCCATAAAAAACAAAGTTACCAGAGTGCAAATGTGGTTGAATAGGTTGAACTTGGATTCGGTTCAAAGCACCAGAACCGACTTCATCATCATCATTATCGGAATCAATCATCAACATTTCATCATCTACAGAAGACTCACTTAACACTTCATCTGATGGTATACTATAATTGGTAGAATCATTATCAGACCAAACACTCATTTTAACCACAAAAGTTACTTAAATTACTCAAAAAAATGTCCCAACAAAGCACTAACACTTCACTACATATGAATTCACACGCTACCACAAACATTTTTATACTGGATTGAAGGAAGGATATACTGGATTGAAGGAACGATTGACGTATAAACACTTGGCGACACAACACGTGTGTCGCATCTTATTTTGGCGACACAGTATTGGTGTCGTTCCCTTTTGTGGCGACACACATATGTCGTTTCAAGTGTAGCCGACACAGCCACGTGTCAGCCCAGGCCTGTGTCGTCTATAAGTATTACGTTTCGTGTGTTGGTTTATTTTTATCCGACACACAAAAAACCACCCCAGACATGAAAATTCCCCTGAAACAGCCCCATAAATGTAAATATTTCATCAAAACGACCCTACATATGAATTTTAGTCGTTTCTTTGGAGTGGGGTCTTATAAATCTAAAGTTCATTGGGTAAAATAGGATGACGTCTGTAAACTTAAGAGTGGGAGTGGTATTGAGGTTAAACATATAGAGAGTTTTAACAGGAGTTTGTTTAGAAAGTGGACTTAGAAGAGTGTACATTGTCCTTTAGCTTTTTGGTGTTGAACCCTCCAAGCTAGATTTAGTCCTTCTTATAAGTTTATATTTTGGGAAAGTAATAGGAACAAAGCTTTTTCTTTGTGGAATGATCTAATGCATGTTTCTACCTATGAAAAACATTGGATGACTAATAATATCTTGACATCGTTGAGAATGAAGGATTTTACTTGCTTTTAGAGGACAAATGAGTGTTAGAATATCTCTTAAATCTTCCTTCCCAAGATTGTTTAATGTTGCCTTTGATAGTCATAGTCTATAAATGGTTCTTGGTGGGGGGAGTTTAGTATTAATATATTAGTTGGAGGAGGGAGTTGTTTCTTTAGGAGAAGCATTTGAAGTTAGAACTCATGAGTTTAATCTCAATGATTCGCTTTGTCGAGGGAAGGAAGGATGGGTGGGGTTGGTAAAGGTATGGATTTGGTGAGTTTTCTATTGGAAGTGCTTAAATTATTTTGGATGTGTTTCAAGTTCCTGGAAAGGTATCACGTGATTTGGTTTCTTTGATGTTGAATGGATTATGGAAGCACTATGCAACACTAAAATGTTCAGTGTTTGCTTAGTAGGTTCTCCTAGATTATTTTCCTTCAATGTGATCTTTCTTTGTGTTGTGGTATTCTATTCTGAAGTGGTTCTGTTTGCCTTTTTCCTTATCAAATGATCTTGCTATTTGTTGTCGATTGGTTTATTTGGGGGAAGAGGGTGTTGATTGAAATAAAATACTTTTAATTATGAACCCATAAGAATGATATTTTCTAATAAGGCTAAAAGGTTTTATAGTTAAGTTATGTTGTTAATTAAGTTTAGATCCTAGAAATAGTTTTCCTCTAAGCTTAAGAATGGGGAATTCATTTATTTTGCTTGGTAAGGTAATCCAGGGATTCATATGGAATAGTTTTCTTGATAAACTTATTTTGATTTCCATAATAATTGATAGTCTTGAATCTCGTGTAAATGGACTTAGGATACCTCTTGTACTTCCATTATAATATTTCCATATGTGCTTAACAAAAAGTCTTTTGTTCTTTTAAAAATATCTTATCTTAGTTCCTAAATATAATCATGTGTACTTAATAGTGTTAATAGGTTGAAGACATGTTATTATTGATTTTGAAACAATGTTAGCACATTATTTAAGTGTTACACAAAGAATGCATAACAATTTAATGGGCGACATATTGATATTGATGGGAGAAAACATTTATGAGCTCGTTTGGTTGATTCCAAGGTTCATTTGTTGAAGAAAGAAATGAATTGATGTTCAAATGCAAAATAACTTGTCATAATAATATCTTTGAGCATAAGTATATGGTGATGTAGTGATTTCTTGTATAACATTTTGTCATTTATAAATTAGACTAATGAAAGCACAATTCTTTATGATAATCATACTAGAGAATTATAGTCAACAAAAATTCAATAATCTTTAACATCACTCAATGCATACAATAACTTTTAAAAGTTGTGCTTATGTTCTTGATGCATAAGTTCTTCTTGCTCAGGGCTCAATGCTGGAGTGAAACTAAACTCCTTTGTTAGACAATGACTTAACGATTCTCTCAAGAGTTTTGATTATAGTATAGATTCATTCCTTTAACTTATAATCGATGTTGTTGTTAGATAGCTTTAAATAAAGGAAGTTGAGAAAGAAATAAGAGGAGAATATATAGTGGTGGTGAGGTGATGGGCAAGACTTTCTATACTTTGGAAAAGAGATAAGGAGGTTCATGAGGAGAAAGGACGAGCTTGAAAAAGAAAAGAAAAATAGTTTTCTTTTTCAATGTTTGGCTTTAATGTATTTTTGATCCCTATTAAATATATCGGTTTCATTTTTTATCCATTGTAAAATATATGAATATTGTATTGAAACAAGTTTTGATGATGTCAAACAAGGTCTTAATGATGACAGGTTTTATTGATGACAAAAAAAGGTTTATATGATGTTCTCTTTGAGGATGTCAAACAAGATGTGTTGATGTCAAACAAAGTTATAATCGTCAGACCAATATCCTAAAGTGAGCAAAATATCAAACGAGTTAAAGTGTTCAGTAAAGTTCAACTCTAGAAGGATGCTGATAGCAAGAAGAATCTTGTTTATCCAGAATGTACAAATCTAAAGGGTTTAAAAGTATTTAACCTAAACCAAATCATGAAGTCGATGCAGATTTAAAGGCTTCCTTCAGATTTTGTAGAAAAAGTTAGGAGCGATTGTGCTTCTAAGGCAAGGAAATTTTAGATGCACCAAATTGAATCAATTCCATGTGTGGAGCTTCGGATCTAAGGACCAACAAAAGCTTCAAGTTGTAAATATGTCTTTGGGTTTGGCCTTAAAGTAAAATTAATTGTTAAGATGGTAAAAACCCAAAAGTGAGCAAAAGGAAGAATAAGCTCACAAGTTTAAAATATTTTTTAGGATAAAAATTAGATAAAGTAAAAAAACAAGCATTCTGGGCTAGTTTTACATGTTTAGGCCTATTAGGCCACTCATGGTTCGAACCATAGTTCAAACTAGGTGATTCGAACCAATATCGGTATTGGTTCGGACCAACAATAACAAGATGGACTCGTCTTTTAGGCATTTTTCTTATTTCTAGTAGGAGACTTATTTCCGAAAACATGACATATTTTTGTTACCATTTTGGCTGACACTTTTTCCTATAAATTAAGTGCCCAAGTTTTAGAAATATTCACCTCACTACTTTGTTCTCTTTATACACAAATTAGTATTTCCTCTTGCTCACTTTAAGTCTTTTTTGTCATAGGATTGAGTTGTAATCTTTGTTTTTCATTATGCTCTTGGACTAAGAGTAGTTGGCTCTAGGTGAGAGATACAATTCTCTATAGGTACCTTAGGACCACTTTGATCCTGCTGGGATTGGAAAATGGGTTGTGAGAAAGCTTTAGACTTTGGGTAGGTAGTTTAAAAGTTGTAAACAGATACCTTTGTAACTATTTCAAATTATAATGAGAAAATTTTAGGCCTTTAGGCTGGGAGACTAGACTAGATCACAGTGATAGTGATCGAACTAGGATATATCATGGTGTTGTATCTCTTTTCCTTTAATTTCTTTACTTTAACTTTTTCTATATATTGTTTGTATTTTGTTATGAGTTAAATATTTGTTTTTACATTGTTTTAATCTTCTCATTCTCTTTATTAAAAGGTTTTAATTTTATTTTACAAATATTTATTCCTTTCTCTATTTTACTTTGTTTTATTCTAATCAAATCTTTATCTTTTGACTTGCCTTATATCAAATTATTTGAAACAAATATTTTATATTTGTTTATTTCTTATCAAAAGGTTTTGAATCTTTCCTAAAAGGTTTTAATCTAGTGTATATATTTTCACTACATAAAGACTCTTTTTATCATAGTAAAATTTGGTTAAAATTTTTATAAATTAGCATTTCCTAATTTATTCCCCCCTCTTAGGTAATGGTTGCTATGTCTAACAAAATATACAAGTTTTGTTTTGATCCCCTTAAAATATGAGTTTTATTTTTAGTCCCTATATGGTAACTTCATTAGTCACATCATCACTTTGCGGTAAATCAAATTCCAAAATGTTATACATATGGAATTCTACTTGCTTTTGTTATTAGGGGTGGGTATGAATCAAACAAATCCATGACCAACCGTAAAATTGAACTGATCCAAATTGTAAAGTGTGAAAATCACCAGTCGCATCAACCATAATCACAAAAAATCTCATCACTAGATGTAGTTATGTTTAACTAGCGATTCCCATTCACAGAATTAAACTGAACCACACATGAGTACCTTTTTTAATTTCCTATACCATACCTTAAAGTAATTCTATAATTTAATTAATAATTATGTTTTATTTTTGTTGAGTTTATTAGACCTAAAGTATACACAAATGACTTAACTTAAGTACTTTTATGGGCCTTTTATGTAAACATACACATAAATTATAAAATAAGTACCTGGCTACAATAAATTATTTGTAAAATGTAGTAAAAGAATAAATTACATTTATCTTTTACTTCTTGTAACTTTAAAAATTGACTATATAATTTATACTTATTGTATTGATGTTTAGGTTTTTGATATTTAAAATGAAAGTTTAAACCCATCAAACCGTAATGATTTTGTTTGATTTTTGTATTTTATTCCAACTAAACAAAACCAAACTGCATATTCTTTTATTATGTAATTTTTTAAACTTCAAAATCAACTTGAAACGCACAATAAGCACCTGTATTTGTTGTTTGAGTGGTGACATTGGATGAGATGATGATCAAAGGGAACTTAGCTTGATCCTATGTCTGTTTGAGTGGAATAGTAGCTCTGTCATAATAATGGAGATATACATTATAAGATATGACATTTCAAGCTCTCTTCACTTTGTTGCACCTTCTAGTGGTTATTCTTAGCTCTAAGCCTTTTATGCACACTTGTCCCTTTGGATTATATAATGTTTCCACCTTTGTTGAATATGTGAATTTTGTGTATAGTTTTTCTATGAGTTTGTGGATCTATTTATGTCAAGTTTTGTCTTTGCTTGTGGTACTTCACCCTTTTTTTGTTAAGAGCTTAATGTTTCTTGAGGATAAGCAAAAGTTCTAAGTTGGAGTGATTGTTAGTAGCTTATTTTATGTTATTTTCTATTACCCAAACAAGCATGAAACGTATGCTTACGTATTCGTCCATAGGTCAAATCGGATATGTAATTATTGGAATAATTGTTGGAGACTCAAATGGTGGATATGCAAGCATGATAACTTATATGCTGTTCTATATCTCCATGAATGTTGGAACTTTTGCTTGCATTGTATCATTTGGTCTACGTACCGGAACTGATAATATTCGAGATTATGCAGGATTATATACGAAAGATCCTTTTTTGGCTCTCTCTTTAGCCCTATGTCTCTTATCCTTAGGAGGTCTTCCTCCATTAGCAGGTTTTTTTCGGAAAACTTCATTTATTCTGGTGTGGATGGCAGACAGGCTTATACTTCTTGGTTTCAATAGGACTCCTTACGAGCGTTATTTCTATCTACTATTGAACTTTTAGATAACAATCAAGAAGATCTTATAAAAATTGAACATTTTCGCGTAGAAGATGTAAAACATATATTAAATATTTTAGAAATGGAAAAACATTTTGCATTAATTTGAAATGCATTGGCATTATTTTTATTTCCTATTTCTTTTTTATTTATAATTTGAATCTTTAAAACAAATTTTTATACCTTAGAATAGGTGTTCAAAATGGAATAAATGTATCTAGGGATTAGTCGTTTCAAAATGAATTTTCCCTAGATACACAACATACATATCATGCTCTATTGTATTTGACAATTGAATCAATTTAGTTACTAAGTTTAAAAAAGACCTAAAGTTAAGGATTTCTCAATAGGTAATGTTGCTCCAATACCCAACCAAAGGGCCACTGTGTTTAGCCTTTAATTGTGTCTTATTTCAATCAATTTGGGACAAAATTATCCTCATTCTCAAACAATTTTGGACAAGATTACTAACGAGACAATATCTATAATAATAGTGCACTCTATTTTTTCACTAATTTTTTATCTCACGAGATTTTATAGTAAGGTTTTAACAAGACACATTCTAAATAGATATTCTAAGTATTATGTGGATATTCATCTTTTATAAAACATAATTTGATTCCTTTTGAAAAGGATATGATTTGACACTATTGATCTAGTAAGCATATTAAATAATGTTGCACTCTTTTTCCTTTACTAGGTTTTTTCCCATAGGACTTTTCTAGTAAAGTTTTAACGAGACACATTCTCATACTTAGCAGAAGGTAATAAATTATTTCGTGAAAATAAAATAATACTAGAAATATTTTTTTAACAAATATTTAAATTTTTGCTCTATCCATTTTATTCAAGAATAAAACATTCTCACTTAAATCTAATGTAAAATTATCCAATTGTACTTATAATCTCACCATTTACCTTATAATAAACTTTCTTTTAAGTTGACATACTTTTAAAAATTTACCTTATATTTTAAGGAATATTTTACTTGCATCAAACATAGGAATAAAACTTTAATGTGAATAAAAATATTACTTTCAGAAAATTAAATTACGACTAAACAAATTTTTAAAGTTTTCATAGCTATGAACACCATTTTTTCTTTTTTTCAATAACAAAAGCATGATTAAAAAAAGATAATTTTAAAAATAAGAAAGATCCATTCACCCATTTGCCTTTGTTTCCCACGACAATGTAAAATGGAGAGTTGTTGGTCAAGTTGCATGATTGCTCAATAATATTACCAACTCCACTACAAGCATGGGAGTCATCTGAATTAAAGGGAAATGGGCATTCATTCATGCGTTGTAAAAGCACTCAATAAATTAAGCGCTCAATAAATTAAAGAATTAACAAAGACTCCAAAAAAAATTGATTTAAAAACCCATGTTGAAATCAACAATATGAGGCAATTTTTTTTCACAAAAGAGATTGAACACTTCCATCTTCTTCATCAATCAACAATCAGAAAATCAACAACCAGCAACAAGAGCAAAAAAAAAAAAAAACAACCACAATACATTCTGAAAAATCAAGAAACATGTCCTCATTTTCTTTCAATCATCCACAACAACCCAATAATCAAAAACAACAAAAACAACAACCAGAAACTCCAAAAATAGCCGCAATCAATACAAACCAATACAGTAAGAATAATACAAAAGGAGAAATAGAGAAATAGTGGAAGAGGGGCTGCTGTCGGCACCATCGTCGTCATTTCCGTCGCTGCTGACCTCCCCCACGACCGATAGGCCAACCCTGTCGTCACCTCTAGACCCTGCCGACCCTGAATTTCTAGCCTCCCCCTGAGCTGCCAACTTCCCCGACCGTGGCCGGCCCAGCATCTCCCGATTGCCCGCACCCGCCCCAACGACTGACCTCCCTGCCAAAATCCGACCAGAAACCAGCCTACCTACACCCGAGTCGGCCTCCCTGTGCCTAATCCGCGACCGGCCACCGATTTGCTTGAATCGGCCATCCAAATCCTACAACGTTCCACCCCAGATCTGGTCTCCCCGCACAAACCCCAGGCCAACCTCCCTCTCGCAAACAGACCCACCGACTAGCCAACCCTGACTCACCGATGCCAGATCGGTCTCCCTCGACGCCGCCTAGATCGAGACAATCTGACGCCTCCCGACCACGACCATCACCTGTGTCGAACCCGGACCGCCGCGCCGACCTCTTTGCCGCCAATTCCCCTCAAAGTCTCTCTCTCTCTTTTCTCTTTCTCTCACCTCTAGTCCTCTCTTCTCTCTTTTCTTCTTTCTCTATCTGATCACTTCTTCCTCTTTT
Source organism: Clitoria ternatea (assembly GCA_037962975.1). Classification (NCBI taxonomy): domain Eukaryota; kingdom Viridiplantae; phylum Streptophyta; class Magnoliopsida; order Fabales; family Fabaceae; genus Clitoria; species Clitoria ternatea. The sequence goes on from CM075669.1 coordinate 190,931,806, forward strand.
TTCTATTCTTTCTTTTCTAAGCCCTAATTTTTTTTTATTTTTTGGTTCTCTTTGTTTATTTTTTTGTCATGGGCTTTAGATTTTCTAAAGCCCAATAAGGCAAGGGATCCATTTTCTTTACAAATAAAAAACCCAAACAAAAAAGTATTTTGATTTATTTCTAAAGAACTTTAATAAAAATAAATGGTTTTGTTTATGTTAAAATATTTAAATATAGATATTTTATAAAAAATAATAAAAATAAAAAATAGATAATTTTTATTTATGCTAAATTAAAAAATAAAAAATATATTTAAAAAACTAAATACCTTTTTAAAAAAATAAAAAAAATAGTTTTTAAAAGGATAAAAATCTTAAAATCTAAATATTATTTTTTAGAATAAAAAATAAATAAAAGGCTTTTATATATATTAAATTAAAATAAAGAGAAAAATGAAAATATTAAAAGTTAAATATATTTTTTTAAAAAATGTATAATAAAACTTTTTATGCTAATTTTTTAAAAAAATCTAAAAACCTAAATATCTCTTCTAAAATAAAAGTAAATAGTTTTTTATTTGTGATAAATTTAAAAATAAAAAAATATTAAAATCTAATGATTATTTTTAGAATAAAAAATATAGTCTTTTATGCTAAATTTAAAAATGAAAATATTATAAATGATGTCATGTAAATTACTTTGCCTACATGTACTTTACAAGATTTCAAAGGTTTATGCACATGTGAATTTATTCGCCTTGTATTTCTCCTTCTTAATGAATCTTCTTTCATTATTAAAAATCAAATCAATTAAAGATAACTCAAATATTTTCAAAAGTTAATTTTCAAACAAAAAACTACGTAACTCTGATTTCTCGATACGCTCGAGAATACGTAGGAGCAAGAATAATTCCTGTCGTGCCCACTTTCCTGTTATTAATTTTCGTGTGTCTTTGCTTTATCTTGACTAATTTTATATTGTTACTATTTAAATTTAAAACACTATTTTATTACGCAGGGGTTAATTTAGACGAGATGTCCTTGTTAATCTCTTCAAATTCTCGGTACGCTCTTTATTCGTTTAAATAATAATATTTCTTATAAATAGGGGGTTAATTTGGACGAGACATCTTATTAACTTTATTTTGAAATTTTCTTTGTCTGTTTTGTTTGTTCCTTTTATAGAGAGGTTAAATTAATTTCTGGGCTATTTTAAAATATGCATAATCAATTTGAGGTAACCATTTTATAACAGACAATGTGAGGTGTTAATACCTTCCTCACCTATTATTCGACTCCCGAACTTGGAAGTTCATTTTTATGACCAGTGCTTTAACAAAGGTTTTCCCGATATTTTACCCTTAAAAATATTGGTGGCGACTCCATGCTTTTTTGAAAAGATTTCAAAATGATCGGTTTATCTTATTTTTTCAGTCGACCTCCCGCCGTGATCCCGGTCGCGACAGCTGGCGACTTTGCTGGGGACCTTGAGAGTCAAACCTACCAAATTGATAGTGCATGTTTATTTAGCCATTAATTGTTTAACTTCTTTATTTTTTTTATTTTCTATCGACGTTTGTATGCAATTTTTGCTTTGTTTGTATTTTGTCATTTATTTTCTATTAATGTTTGTATTTTGTTGAACCCTAAGGTAGATGACTTTGTTTTATTGTTCTATGTTTGTTCTTTGTGAAGGATGGGTAAAGTACAGGTTTGAATGTCCCTCCACACACTACACTCACAAGTTGCACACACTTTCGAACGGAGCCCTATACCTGGGCTCAAATGAAGCTTAAGATCAGAGGAGGTTGATAGCGATGTCATTTGGGACGTACGTCCTGTCTGGCTATCGTGAGAACCTTAGCTAGAGTTTGACTTATTAATGGTGTCCCACACTTAGTAGACTTTCTACTATTGTGGTCAACATCATGAATAGGATCTTGGCTCTAGTGACCTTTAGACAGTTAGTGCAAGCCACCTAATGTGAGGTATCATTGTTAGAAAAGACCTTAGGTACCAGTAGAAGACCTTTAGATGAAACCCAATTTAGGGCATTAAGGGACAAACTTTCCCTCTACCTTTTTTTCATTCTCACTTTCCTTTCTCATCCAAATAAGTGGACTACTTGCCAATTTGACAAATTGTTTTTTTTAAAAATGATCACTTTTTGCTGAACTAATAATCCTTTAATGGGAAAGTAGTCTTTTCCTTTTTGTACATTTTCACCTAAGCTTTTGGGTCCTGAGTTATGGGTTTTCCAAATCATCAAACAAAAGAAAAAAGCTAAACGAAACAAAATGTAAGATGTTTTGAGGATAATCGAAATGCCTGTAACCCACATAGCTCCCAATTTGTCATAAGCTTCGTCAATTGTTACTTCCCGGGGTGTAAAAATATTTTCAAAGTAAGTTACGAGGGGAGTAATGATTCATGAGACGCATCGAATTCCCTTGACTGCTTCTCTCTTTCCTTTTTTGTTCTTGCAAGAAGTTATTCGAGGCTTGGTGAGTATCTTTAAGAAAAAACATGGAAATTAACATAGGGCCAGATGGTTGTGGTACGAAGGTAACCGAGTTAAGAAAATTACTGCATGTCAAGGAAAGGAAAGTCGATACTGCTAGTTTACAAGCTTTGGGAAAGAAACTAAATTTGACTCAGAAAATGGTATTCTCAAGAAAGTATGATAAGATTCTAAAACTACTGGAAGTAGAGGTGTAAGTCGAAGAAATCATTGCTTTGGCTTAATTCTATGACCCGTCTCTCTGATGCTTCACACTCTAAGACTTTCAGTTAGCTCCATCAGTGGAGTAATTTGAACAAATTCTAGGGATGCCACTAGAGGGGCAAAGGCCTTATCGTCATCTTAAGCATTATGCAAATATCTTTTCCATTGCCAATGTCCTGAAAATTGACCCAGAAGTGTTAAGAAATACACAATTGAACAAAAATCAGACACCAGGATTCACCCGAGAGTATTTTGAGAAATATATGCACATTCTGGTTGAGAGAGAAGATTGGGAAGCTTTCATTGATACCCTGGCTATCACCATTTATGGTGTCATTTTGTTCTTTAACATCGACAACTATATGGATTATGATGCTATTGATGTTTTCCTTTCTCGTAAGCTCTATTACTGCTATCTTGGCAAATGTCTATTACACTATGGATTTATGCTATACACTAGGTGGAAAGAGGGTCCTTTGTTGTCTGTCTACATTATACGTGTGGCTTACATCCCACATCTTCAACCAAGTGAACAAAGTCGAGTGCCCTATTTCTAACCTGAAGCTATGCCAACTGACAACAAAAAAATGGGCATAGGTGGACCAATCATTTAGTTGGGCTTATTGCTGAGAAAGTGAGATGATTCCCCTAATGGCTGAAAGTTAAGACGATCATTCACCATTATGGAAGTTACCCAAATGTCCCTCTTATTGGCACTCAGGGGTGCATTAACTACAACCCTGTCATAGCTAAGCGCCAACTAGCTTATCCTATGCTTGGTCTGCCCGACGAAGGATCATTGACCCTTTTTGTTTTTTACTATTCCCAAGGAAATTACATCTCAAAAATTCAAGACATAGAAGAAGTGTGGAAAAAGGTTCATAAGAAAGGGAAGGAGTTGGGTGTCAGAAGCCACGTCGTGAAAGAAGAATATTACCAATGGGTCCTGAACAAAGTCTCTATTGTCAAGTTACCATTCAAGGGTCTTTCCTATTTCCCAATAAGCACACCTGCTCCCTCACACGTCTTTGAGGACGAAGTGACTAAAGCAATGAAGGCTAAGATCGAGAAGCTAACCGCCAAAAACAAGAAGTTAGAGGAAGAATTGCTAAAGTCTCAGTAAGATTACGCCCTTTAAAAGAAGGAAAATCAAGAGAACAAGCAAACTATTGAGAGGTCGGTAAGAAGAGAAAGTCTAAAAGGGACCATATAAAGAAAAAGGATCAATGCCTCTGAGCAGCTAACTCAAAGCTAAGGCTGAAAAGAAAGCAAAGGGATGCCATGCTGGCCGACAAACAATTATTAAAGGAGATGTTGGCAAAAGCCAAAGAAAATAAGTAGAACACCCTAATACAAAATGAATTCCTTCAGTTACAAATCACTAGACTAGAGCAGTAACTTAATGAAGTGGTGCAGACCAACCAGTAGGAGATCAATGGTGAAAGGCGACACGTGGAACAAAGGTGTCGTGAGACAATGTGCATCAAGGAGGCTGAGATGGTGCAACAAGATGAAATTATCCTTTCATGGATGTAACGCTTTTCCAACCTAACATATTTGGCTAACAGAGCTTTGGAAGATATCTCGTTCCTATTAAAGGAGGCCGAGAAGATGACAAACTCTCTCACCACTTCCAAAGAAATTGTGACTTTCCTAGGTTATTGTGAAGAACAAGTTTATAAGATAAAGGCCATGGTTTCCCGAGCTAGGGGTAGCTAATTCATTTTCTTTGTTATAATGAATTCTTATGACAGTAATGTATTTTGCGAACTTCAAAATAAAGGATTCTTTCATCGCCACAACCATCCCGTGTTAATTTCCATTCGTTGCTTTACTTAGTACTTTTGAATGTGACGTTCTAAGGAACGGCCAAAAGATACTCGCCAAGTTCTACGATTGCTTCACACACTATCTTATTTACTCATTCTTTACTGTTTTGTTTATTTAATGTTTTCTTATAACAAGTTCCAGTTTTTTGATTCCAAAGGCATCATGGGGAGACATCCTTACAGAACCCGACTCTAGGAAAGACTTATGGCTGAAGTATAACACATAAACAAAAACCTCAGGAATGAGGTCAATTAGCTGAGGGAACAAGTAGCAGAACTAACGAAGCTCTTGGAGAAGAGGATCACAGAAGGGGGCTCTTCTACGGGTAATGAGAAGCAACTGATTACCCCACTATATCCCCCAAGTTTTGGTCTGACACAGGCCCAAGTCACGAAACCCATGACATCCCCTCTCACCGTCAATGTTAGGAAACCAAACCAAGTCGTTGATCCTCACACCACACCTCATGGCATGTCATATAGGTATATGCCACAACAAATTTTTGTTGGTTCAGATGGTATCCCCGAACCCTTTCCATATTATGGCTTACCTCTAGGCTATTTTCCTTTGCTGTTCATTAACCCCAAAGATAGCAATACCCTACATTTGATAAATCCCCAAGCTCTGAACCCTACCCAAATAGCCATTCCGCTAGTTAACTAAGCACCGGGCCCTCAGCCCTTTGAACCACAAGCCACTCAAACATAGACTGCCCAAATAACATAACCGATCCCTAACACATAAACTTTAGCCCAACCATATAACCCCACACAAAACACTAGCCCAATATATCAAGTGTCATATTCCACTCCTTTTTACCCGCAATACAGTTACTCATATGGGTACATAATGCCTCACATTACCAACTCCTAGGGATTCACTCAGATTGCAAACCCTATCACAGACCCCGTTGTGGTCGTAGCTACCTAACCCAAAGGAAAGGTAGAGATCCTTGAAGAACGGTTATGGGTTGTAGAAGGCATTGAAGGCCCCTGTTTGACAAATACTCCTGAGCTCTGCCTAGTCCTTATGTTGTGATTCCACCAAAGTTTAAGATGCTCAACTTTGACAAATACTAGGGCACGTCCTATCCTTGAAATCATTTAACCATGTACTATCCGAAGATGGCTTCTCATGCCTTTGATGATAAATTACTTATACACTATTTTCAAGATAGTCTGGTTGGGGCCGCACTCACTTGGTATACTCATCTAGAGCGAACTCGCATTCGCTGTTAGAAAGACCTAGTAGACGCCTTCTTGAAACAGTATAAGTATAATCTGGACATGGCGCCGGATAAAATTCAACTACAAAATATGGTGAAGAAAGACAATGAGACGTTCAAGGAGTATGCTCTGCGTTGGTGTGAGATGGCCACACAAGTAGACACCCTACTTTTGGAGAAGGAGGTCGTGGCGATGTTCATTTACACACTTTAATCCCTTTTCTATGATAAGATGATTCAGAACATGTCTTCTAACTTCTCTGATATTATCATCATTGGAGAGAGGATAGAAAGTGGATTGAGGACCGGAAAGATTGCCTGAAGCCTGTGTGGGGGCACCTGCTGTAAGAAAGCCCACACCAGGAGAAGAAAGGAGAAGAGATGGAGAAACAAACTCCTTCTCTTATGACGAAAGGAGGGCCCAACCGAGACCATTCACCCCTGTCATCTTTCAACCTGCCAACCTGTTTCCTTATCCACCATACCCATATGTGGCCGCCGCCACCCACAACCAGAGCCTTTATCCTACCCCATCACAATCCTATTTCCATCCACCTATCACCAGAGCACCAAACCCATAACCAATGTCGTATCGCCCTCCACAACAATGAGCACAACCCCTAATCCCAACCAAAATCAAAGGAGACCCAACAACAACCGTGCCCCTATCTATTTTGACCCCATACCCATGTCTTACACCAAACTTTTGTCTCACCTCATTTGTAATTCCCTAGTGGTACCCTACCCTATGAAGCCAATAGAACCCCCTTAGCCTAAGGGGCATGATCCCAATGCTCGATGCGATACCATGCCAGAGCACAAGGGTATTCCATTAAGAACTGCATGGCCTTGAAGTATAAGGTGCGAGATTTGATCAAAGACAAACGACTAAATTTCTAAGAAGGAAACTCAACTAATCCCTTACCCGACCATGAGAGTTTTGGAGTAAATACGGTAAGGGTGATGAGGATTATATAAGAAATATGGTAGACATCAAGACACCATTGAAGTTAATTCTTGCCCAGTTGTTCAGGAGAGGTTTGGTGAGAGAACCTTGGGACCATGAGTACGATGATGAACAGGCTTCCAACACCAGAATTTCTATGAGCTCCTTCAAGGACTCCTAGACGGTCATATCTTACAAGTCTGTAAGTATCACGAGGACAATATAAACATGGTCCAGAGGCAGTCAGAGACGTAGGCCCCTAAGCCTTTAGTGATTTTCTAAAGCAAAAACCCTCCAGCAACTCTCATTTTTATACAACACGTAATCACAATTCAGATGCCTACCCTCTTACGTTTAAAGATTCCTGAGCTGTCCCTTGGAAGTATGACACAGATATGGTTAGTGTAGGCTTAGGAATGAGTAACCTATCTTCATAATCTATTACAAATATCTCTAGGGTTGATGTAGGCTCTTCATCCACTTTCTTGAAGAGAGATGGATCTAGGGCTCTTTCTCTTATCTTCCTTTAATGTAAGCTTGAGAACTTCTTCTTCAAGGCAAGGAAACTGAAAACCAAAGCCTAAACTAAAGGAGTGTGACGCAAGGAACAAGAAGAAAGGGAGTGAAATAGAAGAAGAGAAGGATGAACAATGGAGGAAGGTTTGGAAAAAGGGGAGAGGAAAAGGTTGGAGGCCACTTCCCAAAGTGGGGAAGATAACTCCACTCACCACCAAGGGAGGGAGAAACCACTTGGATAAGAGCTTGAGAGAGCTCTCTAATTCTAGAGAGAAGGAGAAGAATCTTTCACTAGGAAAACACTAAGTGCTCTCAAAATCTTGCAAATGAATTAATTGTCCTTGTTTACAAAAGGAGAAGTCCTTATATAGGCCATGGGAAATTTCGGCCAAGGACTAGCTAAGTGGGCTTGAGCATGAATCCAAGGCCCATTAAGAGAAAAAGGTAAGCAAATGGCCTATACATAGCCCAAAAGGAAAAGTACAAGGCCCTAAAGTGGCCCATTTGACCTTGCAAGGCCCAAATCTATCCTATAAGCCTAGAGAAACTATTTAGAAAGTATATTACAAGTAAAGTACACATAGATCCTCATAGGTTCCTTATTGGGCTTAGGCCCACTAGAAGAGAGAAAAGAGAAAAGGGCTTTATGAATGCTCTCTTTGGCCCTTTTGGTCTTGGCCCTTGTGAGGGGACCTCTATATGCTTCAAGTCCTTTCTCTAATGTAGTGTGAGGGTCTTCCTTAGGTATGTCCACATTATGCTCCCCCTCTTTAAAAGGATTTGTCCTCAAATCAAAGGCATCATCCTCATCATCTCTGTTTGGCCATCTGTTTGAGGATGACAAGTTGTGGAATAGAGGAGTTGTGTTCCTAGCCTTGACCAAAGAGTTTTCCAAAAATGGCTTAGGAATTTGGTGTCCCTATCAGAAACAATGGTTTGGGGCACACCATGTAGTCTCACAACCTCTTTAAAGAAGATCTTAGCAATATGACTAGCATCATCAACCTTATGGCAAGGGATGAAGTGAGCCATCTTGCTAAACCTATCCACAACCACAAAGATAGAATCCATACCCCTTTGGGTCTTAGGCAGGCCTAACACAAAGTCCATTGATATATCAATCTAAGGTGCACTAGGTGTTGGCAAGGGAGTATATAAACCACTAGGTGAAAGTTTTGATTTAGTCTTTCTACATACAATACACCTAGAGCAATGTTTTTGAACATCCTTTTTCATTTTGGGCCAATAGAAGTGTTCATGTAATATAGACAAAGTCTTATGTCTTCCAAAATGGCCCATGAGTCCTCCCTCATGACTCTCTCTAAGTAGTAGATCTCTTAAAGAGCTTCTTGGAATACAAAGTCTATTGGCTTTAAAAAGATAGCCATCTAAAATGTAGAAGCCCTTATAAGATGTCGAAGTGGAAGATGAGTTAAAGATGTTTGAAAAATCAAGATCATTTGGGTACAAAGACCTAATTTCATCAAGCCTAATAACTTTGGCTCCTAGAGAGGTAAGTAAAGAATGCCTCCTAGATAAAGCATTAGCCACAGTATTGGTTTTGCCATTCTTATACTTGATGACATAAGGAAATTATTCCAAATACTCAACCCACTTAGCATGTCTTTTGTTTAACTTATGTTGCCCTTTTATGAATTTTAAAGATTGGTGATCACTATGTATCACAAACTCTTTTGGGATTAAGTAGTGCTCCCAAGTTTGTAGGGCTCTAATTAAGGTATAGAATTCCTTATCATATGTGGGGTAGTTAATAGTGGCCCCATTAATTTTTTCACTAAAGAAAGCAATGGGGTGACCTTCTTGTAAAAGCACAGCTCCTATGCCCACATTTGATGCATCACACTCAAGCTCAAAGGTTTTAGAAAAATTTGGAAGTTTTAAAATTAGAGCATGAGTGAGCCTATCTTTGAGATCTTGAAAGGCTTTTTCTTGCCTAGGCCCCCACACAAAAGAAACATTCTTTTTAACCAACTCATTTAGAGGGGAGGCTAAGGTTGAAAAATCTTTCACAAATCTCCTATAGAAACTTGCGAGACCATGGAAACTTCTTATTTCACTCACATTTCTAGGTGTAGGCCAATCTTGGATTGCCTTAACCTTAGAGTGATCTACCTCAACACCCTTAGAACTAACTACAAAACCAAGAAAGACAATGGTATCCATGCCAAAAGAATATTTTTCAAAGTTAGCATAAAGATTGTTTGTTCTTAAGGCAAGCATAACTTGTCTTAGGTGGATTAGATGAGATGCCATGGACTTTGAATACACAAGAATGTCATCAAAGTATACCACAAAAAAATGCCCTATGAAATCCCTTAAAACATGGTTCATAAGTCTCATGAAGGTACTTGGTGCATTAGTTAGGCCAAAAGGCATCACTAACCACTCATAAAGGCCAAGCTTGGTTTTAAAAGCGGCTTTCCCTTCATCTCCTTCTTTTATTCTAATTTAGTGGTAGCCACTTTTAAGATCAATCTTGGAGAAGATTGTAGATCCACTAAGCTCATCTAACATGTCATCAAGCCTAGGTATGGGATGCCTATACTTGATGGTGATGTTATTAATGGCTCTACAATCCGTACACATTCTCCATGAACTATCTTTCTTGGGTACAAGTAAAACCGATAATGCGCAAGGGCTTAAACTTTCTCTAATCCAACCTTTGGAAAGTAGTTAATTCACTTGTTTTTCTATTTCTAAACTCTCCTTAGGGTTGCATCTATAGGCAGGTCTATTTGGCAAACTAGCCCCAAGAATAAGGTCTATTTGATGCTCAATGCCTCTAATAGGAGGTAACCCTTTTGGAATGTATTTTGGGAAGAGGTCTTTAAATTCTTGTAAGATATTTTGGATCCTGTTGGGCAAAGGGGGAGGAGAGGTGCCCATAGAACACAAAGAAGTGTTAGGGATATCTTTTGGATATATGATCAAGCAATGTTTTTGTGAAAACATGGCATGTTTCACATCATATTTAGTTGCGAAGAGATTGGGTTGGGAGTCATTATAGATAATAACTCCTTTCCCTTTATTGTCTTTTTTGTTTTTCTTTGGTTTTTCTAAATTCGTATGGTAAGAAGATCCTAACTCTTTTTCTCTCTTAGCTTTCATTTGGATTTGGTCTTTTGCTACTTGTTGTGGAGTTAGAGGATGTAGTACTATCTTCTTGCCATCTAGTTTAAATGTGAGGGTGTTAGTGAACCCCTCATGAAGGACCTTCCTATCAAATTGCCAAGGCCTTCCTAATAGTATATGAGTTGCTTCCATAGGCACTACATCACATTTGACTTCATCTCTATATGTGCCTATGGTGAAATTTATTAGGACTTGCTTATTGACTACCATTTCCCGTTTTTCATTTAACCATTGTAATTTGTAGGGACTTGGGTGATCTATAAGCTCTAATCCCATCTTTTTGACTAGTCTTTGGCTTGCAACATTTGCACAACTCCCACTATCAACAATGAGAGAACATAATTTGTCATTAATGTAACATCTTGTATAAAAGATGTTCTCTCTTTGTGTCGTGTCATCGAGTTTTACATGACTACCAAGCAATCTTCTAATCATGTACAACTCACCATCATCCCCTAGAATGTGCTCACTGTCACTGGAATCACTACTAGAGTCATCACTTGAATAGTGAGAATCAGAATTAGACTCTGATTGACTTGAGTAGGTTCTATTAGTTTTTAAAATCATGGTTCTTTTTGTTGGACAGTCCGAAGCAATGTGTCCTCTTCCAAGACACTTAAAACATTTTATGGAAGAAGATTTAGAGGATTGTGGTTTTGATGATGGCTCATGCTTATCATGTTGATTCCTAAAGACTTTGCCATTTTTGTGTAACTCACTTTGGAGTTTAGAGGAGGAAGCGCCCACTTCTCTCTCTCTCTAGGGTTTTTCTCAAACTTACCCTTATTTTCTACCCATTTTGACTTATAGGCTCTATTATTATCCCCACTATAGGATTCTCTTTCCTTAAATTGGTTTTCTACTTTGGTGCATTGGTGGAGTAACTCTTCTATATCCACATGTGGAAGAAGTTCTACCCTATTTTTGATGTTCCTATTAAGTCCATGTAAGAACCTATGCATTAAGGTTTCTTCATCCTCTTCTAGGTTGGCTCTAATCATGGCTATTTCTAAGGCTTTATAGTAGTCTTCTACACATTTGGAGCCTTGGGTGAGCCTATTAAGCTTTGCTAATAGTTCACTACGATAATAGTTAGGAACATATCTTTTCCAAGGAGAGCTTTTAAGTCTACCCAATCATCTATAGGAGGGAAGTTGTCTCTTTTTCTCTCCTTATAAATTTGGGTCCACCAAACTAGAGCATAATTTTGGAAAGAAAGAGTTGCAATCCTAACTTTTTTATCATCTTTTATTGATGAAAGTTGAATATTTGTTCTACCCTCATCTCCCACTCTAAGTAAGCTTCAATGTCACTCTTGCCATTGAATGGGGGAATTTCTAACTTTACTTCTCTTAAGCCTATGTCATCCTTTCTATGGTCATGGTGCCTTCTTTGTCTTGTTTCTTCCTCACTATCACTAATGTTATGTCTTTGATTTCTTTGTTGTCTATGCCTAGTTCTAGGGGTTCATTATGCTCAAGATTAGTTAGCCTAGCATTAATATTGTTTAAGCTATCCATTATGTTATGAAGCATGGTTTTGTTCTCCCTATCACTAGATGACATCTTTTAATGTTGTCAAAGAAATTTGAGACAAAAACAAAGTATGTATAGACAAGCTAGTCGAGGAAGATGAATGCAATACAAGTGAAAGAAACACTTCAACAATCCTAAAAAAATCAATACTAGGTTTCTATCCTAAGGGAAAACAATGTCCTAGGTTGTCTTTAACTAGGTTAGTCCTATGTTGCTTATGTAAATCCTAAGTTGTCCTTAACCTAAATTGATTATGTTTGTCCTAGGATGTTACTAGTGATTAACTAACCCTAGACAAGCCTAACCAAATTCGGTTTTAAGAAGTAGTTAACCTAAGAAAATTAGTTCAACTAACTAACTACGTCTTAACAAACCCTAACTAAAAAGTAGTTAATTAGTTATGGAAGTTGTAACAAAGTCTAACCACTATAACTAACCAACTAATTCGGTTATGTATTAGTTAACCCAACTAACAATTAGTTATGATAACTAGAATTAGTTCCAACCACTAACTAATTAACCTAATTAGTTAAGACACTCAACTAACTAACAACTTTTTGTTATAACTACCAACTAACTAACTAATTATAGTTGTAACTTCTAACTAATTCTAACCAATTAACTAAAAGTAGTTAACAATCAAATGCACATGTACTATCCTAATTCAAAATTTACTAAGCAAAAAGGAAAGTTATAGTGTCCAAAAAGTCCAATGTCCTTGTTGTGTCTAAAATACAAGACAAAATCCTACTACACAAAGCCTAAGAATTGAAAAAAATTTGCCTAAGTTCTACTAGTTACAAAGCTTTTGCCTCCTTTACAATTGTCTTCAAAAGTCTTTCTTGATGTATAAGCTCCAACTTTACCTAGCAAAAGAAGACAAGACAACAACTCCAAACAAGATTTGGTTAATAGAAATCACAAAGAAAAAATTTTAAACCTCACTAAAGTGTATCTCTCAAGTGTATGCCTTCTCTTAGAGATTATCAAGCTCAATCAATTTCCACACCAATCTCAAGTGTTTCAATATGCTACCCTCAATTAATGGAGAAATGGAGTGATCTTAGAAGTTTGAAAAGATACAAACTCAAGACAAAACTTTAAGAAGTAAAAATGACAAACTAAAAAGGCTTAAGAAATAAAGGCTACTCAAATGGATTTTTTTTATATGACAAGACTCTAAAAGCAATAAAAGTTCAAAAGAATGAAAGCTAACTTGGAATAGAATTGAATTTGACAAAACAAGACAAACAAGAAAACACATGCAAGAAACAAAGCTTAAAGTACAACCTAGCTTAGAAACTCTAGAGTTGCAAAAATAAGCAAGGAAGTCTTAATGAACAAGTCTTAGAAATGTCAAGTAATGAAACACTTCTCTTTTGGTATTGTTAATTTTGAAATTTTGGTGATGATGTTTGGTGTCTCAAATTCAACTTGGTAATGAGGCTTTCTTTTTAATACTCTTTTTCTCCTTTGGTACTTTTCTTTTCTTTTGATACTTTTCTTTTCTTTTGATACTTTTCTTTTCTTTTTGCCTCTCAAGATTTCAAGGTAACAACACCAATCTTATAATTCCAAAACCGAAATGCACAAATGGTACAAACAAGTTCAATTAATGCTTCTTGCTTAAGGCAAATTATGCAACCTTCTCCCAAATTGATGTATAGGAGGTGACTAATTTTTTGACAAGTTTTTGTTTTTGATGCAAGCAAGATGAAAAAGAATGTAAAAGTGATATCCTAATAGTGCAAGTCAAGAAAAATTAAACCTAGAATCAAAGCTAAGATTGGAAACTAACAACCCTAAAAGTTGACTTGACTTTGGAGTGTCTTTAATGTGAGACCTCCCAACAACAAGAATGGAACCTTTTTAGGAGCTAATCAAAGTGCTTGAATTGCCCCTTCACCACACGGTTTTGCACAACTAAAAGATGAAGCAAGTAATTTCCTAGAACTTTAGACAAGGTTCCACATGGCACCTAACTAACTTCCTTAATTGGCTCTAACTAACAACTAACAATTAACTACTTGTAACAACAAACTAACAACCTAACAAACCAAAACTAACATGTGCCAACTCTGAATTTTAGAAGCTAAAATAGAATGCTAACATTACCCAAACGAAAATGACCATACCAATATGCAAAAATTGAAGCCACAAAAGAAACTAGCACAAAAACTCAAAAGAACTAAAACTTTTTATGATTTTTTTATGCTAACATGGCATTAACAAGACATATGAATGATTAAGAACCAGAATTCCAGCCAGCAAACAGAAGTGAAAACGAAAATTAAAATGGAAGAGAAGAAGAAAAGAACCTCCCAAGGCTCAATGATACCACATGATGTAGGCTCTTCATCCATTTTCTTGAAGAGAGATGGATCTAGGGCTCTTTCTCCTATCTTCCTTCAATGTAAGCTTGAGAAATTCTTCTTTAAGGCAAGGAAACTGAAAACCAAAGCCTAAACTAAAGGAGTGTGACGCAAGGAACAAGAGGAAAGGGAGTGAAATGGAAGAAGAGAAGGATGAAAAATGGAGGAAGGTTTGGAAAAAGGGGAGAGGAAAAGGTTGGAGGCCACTTCCTAAAGTGGGGAAGATAACTCCACTCACCACCAAGGAAGGGAGAAACCACTTGGATAAGAGCTTGAGAGAGCTCTCTAATTCTAGAGAGAAGGAGGAGAATCTCTCACTAGGAAAACACTAAGTGCTCTCAAAATCTTGCAAATGAATTAATTGTCCTTGTTTACAAAAGGAGAAGTCCTTATATAGGCCATGGGAAATTTCGGCCAAGGACTAGCTAAGTGGGCTTGAGCATGAATCCAAGGCCCATTAAGAGAAAAAGGTAAGCAAATGGCCTATACATAGCCCAAAAGGAAAAGTACAAGGCCCTAAAGTGGCCCATTTGACCTTGCAAGGCCCAAATCTATCCTATAAGCCTAGAGAAACTATTTAGAAAGTATATTACAAGTAAAGTACACATAGATCCTCATAGGTTCCTTATTGGGCTTAGGCCCACTAGAAGAGAGAAAAGAGAAAAGGGCTTTATGAATGCTCTCTTTGGCCCTTTTGGTCTTGGCCCTTGTGAGGGGACCTCTATATGCTTCAAGTCCTTTCTCTAATGTAGTGTGAGGGTCTTCCTTGGGTATATCCACATTAAGGGTATATGGGGTGTGACCTAAAGTGGAAGAGTTTATGCTCCTGTAGATTTAAGAAAGGATCCATGTCCCGAGAAAGCTAAGGTGGGTAAAGAAGAGAGTAATGGTGAAATCAAGAAGGCCGTAACTGATGAGGAGGCCTTTGAATTTTTGAAGTTTATTTGCCAAAGTGAATACCAGGTGGTAGACCAGTTGAACCACACTCCTGCAAAGATTTCTCTCTTATCACTTTTGTTGAATTTAGAACTTCACCGGAGAATGCTAATGAAAGTCTTAACTGAAGCTCATGTGACCCACGACATCCCCGTCAATAAATTTCAAGGAATAATAGCGCATATCGCCGTTGATAACTACCTAACATTCATAGATGATGAAATACCAGTAGAAGGAATGAGGCACAACAAGGCCCTTCACATCTCAGTTAAGTGTCGGGATTATATCCTAACAAAAGTACTCATGGATGATGGATCATCTCTTAATGTTATGCCTAAATCCATGCTAGCATAACTACCTTTTAATGCGACCCACATGAAGCCAAGCACCATGGTTGTAAGGGTATATGGTACACAATGGGAGGTGATGGACGAGATTGAACTCCCAATACAAGTTGGACCATGCACATTCTAAGTCCTTTTCCAAGTTATAAATATCATACCAGCCTACAACTATCTATTGCGTCAGTTGTGGGTCCATTTCACGAGGGTAGTCCCCTCCACACTACACCAAAAGTTGAAATTCATCATAGACAATAAGCTGATTATTGTCTCAAGGAAGGAGGACCTGTTGGTTAGTAAACCCCTATCTACACCCTATATTGAGGCAGCAGAAGAGGCACTTGAAACTTCTTTTCAAGCTTTAAAGATTGCCAATGCCACCTATGTTGGAGAAGGAGTTGCAACGATGAAAGCCTGTATGCCGAATGCACCCTTGATGATGGCAAAGATGATGTTACGGGGAGGGTATCAACTTGGGAAAGGCTTAGGGCATAGCCTGAAAGGAAAAGCAAAACTTGTGTATCTTCCAAAAAATAAAGACGGGTACGATTTAGGATATCGACCCTCAACAGCTGATAGAAGAAGAGTGGTGGAGGAAAAGAAAGAGAGAAGGATTGCCCGCCTGGAAGGTCGTAAGCCCCGTATTGCAAGAGCCCCTTTATGTGACCTCTACCAGAGCTTCCAAAACGTGGGTCTGGTACCCTCGGATCAAGTGGCTGTTGTTGAAGATAGTCCATATGAAGATGCAAGCTTTGTGATCCCCTACTTACCGGGCAGAGATCTTTGTAACTAGGAGGTTGTCAATCTCCCCACGACTTTAAATATTTCATCAAAGTAATTGGTAGTACTTTAATGATCGTTAACCCCATTGCTATGCCTAAGGCTTTGGAATATTTCTGTAATAATGGCAAACCTATTTTATCATTTCAAGTTTCCCTCAATGAATGCATGTTGAATTCCAATCTCTCTTGTTTTCCTTATCTTTGCATTAACTCACTTTTCATTCACTTGATCATTTCCTTTTTTTCATAATAAATTGAATAAACGCAGATCCAAAGATGACCCTCTCGAGAATAATGAGCTCGCAATCCCATTTCATAACTTTGACCACCTGGTTGATTACACTAACGAAGAAGGTAAGGAAGCTTATGATCCTTCACCCGAGTTAGCAAGGTTGTTGGAACAAGAGGTTATTCAGCCCCATCAGGAGATAGTTGTGATCATTAATTTAGGGGAAAGTGGATAAAAAGGAAGTCAAGATCAACACTTTCCTAAGTAAGGAGTGAAGGGAAGAGTTGGTTAAGTTGTTAATAGAGTTTCACGACATAATCGCCTGGTTTTACCAAGATATTGGTCTCGATACTAGCATTATCGAGCATAAACTACCCCTGAAGCCTGAGTACCCCTCGATAAAGTAAAAACTACGTCGGATGAAACCAGAGATGCTCTTGAAGATCAAGGAAGAAGTTAAGAAGCAGTTTGATGTTGGGTTCCTAGTAGTGGAAAAGTACCCTCAATGGGTGGCAAATATCGTCCTATTCCAAAGAAGGAATATACGGATGTGTGTGGACTATTGGGACCTGAATAGGGTTAGTCCTAAAGATGGTTTTCCTTTGCCACAGATCGACGTCTTGGTTGATAACAGCCCAACATTCCATCTTCTCATTCATGAATGGTTTCTCTAGGTACAACCAGATTAAGATGACGCCTAAAGATATGGAGAAGACTATGTTTATCACCATGTGGGGTACCTTTTTTACAAAGTGATGTACTTTGGTTTGAAAAACACTGGGGCAACCTACCAAAGGGGGATGGTGACCGTCTTCCATGACATGATGCACAAGGAGATAGAAGTCTACATGGACGATATCATTGCCAAATCTAGAACTGAGGAAGGGCATATTGTTGATCTGCGAAAGCTTTTTGAGTGACTGAGAAAATTTAGACTCAGGTTGAACCTGGCCAAGAGTAACTTTGGCGCGAGATCAAGCAAATTGGTAGGGTTCGTGGTAAGCAAAAAAGGAATAGAAATTGATCTTGACAAGGTCAAGGTGATTCTTAAAATGCCTCATCTCCATATAGAAAAGTAAGTCCTGGGATTCCTGGGAAGGTTAAACTACATTGCCCGGTTCATCTCACAATTGATAGTGACCTGTGAGCCGATCTTTAAATTACCCTGTAAGAACCAACCGAGGTAATAGGATGAAAATTGTCAAATGGCTTTTGAGAAGATAAAGTAGTATTTATGGAAGCCACCAATCTTGGTGCCTTCGACTCCTGGGAAACCACTTATCTTGTATCTGACTGTGTTGGATAAATCCATGGGTTGCGTATTGGGGCAACATGATGCAACTGGAGCGAAATGAGATATTCCGCCCTGGAGCGAACTTGTTGCACGTTAGCATGGGCAGCCCGACGTTTGAGGTAATATATGCTATGTCACACCACTTGGCTGGTTTCCAAAATGGACCCCGTCAAGTACATTTTTGAAAAAGTTGCCTTGACCAGAAGAATCGCTTGATGACAGGTTCTATTAACTGAATATAACATAATCTATGTCACTTAGAAAGCCATAAAAGGGAGCGCTCTAGCAGACTACTTGGCACTTTAACTCGTAAGTGATTATCAACCCATGCACCTCGAGTTCCTAGATGAGGATGTCTTAGCATTATTTAATGAAGAGGATACCCGAAAAGACAGACAAATGGATCTTGAGATTTGATGGGGCTTCCAATGCACTGGGGATGGAATTGGGGCCGTCTTGATTTCACCAGATAAAAAGTTCATCCCTGTCTACGCCAGACTATGTTTTGACTGTACTAATAACATTGCTGAATATGAAGCATGCTTTCTGGGGATCCAGGTAGCATTAAATGCAAAAGTGAAGAAGTTAGAAGTTTACGGGGATTCCGCCCTAGTCATTTACCAACTGAAAGGCGAGTGGGAGACTAAGGACAACAAATTGATTCCCTATCAGGCTAATATTAAAGAGCTAATCAAGGAATTCGATGACATCTCTTTTAACCATGTTCCCTGGGATGATAATCGAATGGCTGACGCTTTGGCCACCCTTGTATCGATGTTTAAATTGAGCAATGACTGTGATATGCCCCTCATTGAGATAGAAAAACACAACAGGCTGGCATACTGCCAAGTAATAGAGGAGGAATCAGAAGGGAGACCATGGTACCATGATATCAAAAGATATATTCAAAGTCAAGAATACCCCGAGGGTACCACAGAATGACAAAAGAACCCTAAGACAGCTGGACATGGGTTTCTTCTTGAATGACGGCGTGCTTTACAAGAGAAATCATGACTCTATTCTACTTTGTTGTGTTGACATTGTCGAAGTGAACGAGATCATGATAGATGTTCATGAAGGATCCTTTGGAACCCACACCAATGAGCATACCATGGCAAAAAAGATCCTAAGGGCCGGATACTATTGGATAACCATGGAAGCTGACTGTTTTTCTTATGTTTGAAAATGTCACAAGTGTCAGATATACGTTAACCATATTCACGCACCCCCATCATCCTTGAATGTCTTATCATCACTATGGCCTTTCTCAATATAGGGCATGGACGTCATTAGGCCCATTAAGCTAAAAGCCTCAAATGGTCATCGCTTCATCTTAGTTGCTATTGATTATTTCACCAAGTGGGTAGAGGCAACTTCGTACATGAATGTAACAAGGAACGTTATGGTCAAATTCATCAAGTGAGAATTCATATCCTAATATGGGTTACCAAATCAGATCATTACTGATAATGGCATAAATCTAAACAACAAGATGATGAAAAAACTGTGTGAAAGCTTTAAAATTTGCCATCATAATTCCTCCCCTTATCGACCAAAAATGAATGGGACAGTCAAGGCTGCCAACAAGAATATCAAGAAGATTGTGTAGAAAATGGTTGTAACTTACAGAAATTTGAGTGAGATACTCCCTTTTACTCTGCAAGGTTATCGCACCTCAATCCGGACTTCGATAGGGGCAACCCCGTTCTCCTTAGTATATGGCATGGAGGCAGTCCTACCCATTGAGGTGGAAATTCCATCTCTTAGGGTGATCATGAAGGAAAAGTTAGAAGAAGCTGAATGGGTCCAAGCTTGATATGACCAACTAAACTTAGTAGATGGAAAGAGGCTAACCGTCATCTGCCACGGGCAATTGTATTAGAGGCGTATGAAAAGAGCCCTTGAAAAGAAGGTACGGCCTCAACAATTTCAAGAAAGGGATCTGGTCCTCAAGAAAATTTTGCCAATCCAAAAAGACCACCAAGGAAAGTGAGCACCTAATTATGAAGGGCCATATGTCGTAAAAAAGGCCTTTTCCAGAGGAGCCTTGATACTCACTGACATGGACGGCAAGGACCTGTTGATGCCCATAAACGCAGATTCGGTCAAAAAGTACTTTGCCTAAAAAAACACCAAAAAAGAAGAGAAAAAAGAAAAAGTAAAAATAATACTCGCTAGGTTGAAAACCTAAAAAGGCGGCCTAGGCAAAAATTAGGGTGGCTCGGTGAGTCGAAAACCTGAAAAGGCGGCTCAGGCAAAAATTAGGATCAAATATTTAGCAACATGGCTAAGCCCCTCTTGTAAAAAGTACGAGTCCAAACTGGGGCACATGGATTGTGACCGAATCACTTTTCTCGGAAGCAGAGTCGAAGGGTGAACTTGAAGTCGTGATGTGGGATTGAGATGCGCGTTGTTCTCAGGGATTGACTAGAGGATCTACAAGTCTTCCCTGTTTCACCCGTTATCAACCTTTGTATTTGACTCCACATGTTTCTTTTGCTTTCCCTACTTTTCTTTCTCTGCATCTCCCTGACATACATGAATAAACTTTTATCCTTTTCAGCACGTGTTTACATTGTGAGTTTCATTGATGTGACAAAACATGTGATTTTTTCCTAGCAAATAAAATAAAAAAATATAACTGTTTAAAGTCGTGGGAGCAAGATGCTCCTATTGCTGGATCTTACCTCAAGCAATCATTATGAGGACTGAGCCAGACACTTGCTCCAAAGTTAGGATTACCTCGTTCATTCTGTTTCATTCATGAGTCATCTCAAATTTGTAGGGGTCGTGGTTTCAAGGGAATCTCCTTGAATTTCAATTTGTTTTATCTTTGCACCACTTACCCTTTTCTACAAGTTGTAACAGACAGTCATGTTAAGTCTTGACGCCTTAATCGCCAAAGTTCGCACCTTTTAAGTTTCTTTACCTTAAACACGAAATGTGACATCCCTATATTTATTTACTTTTATTTTTGTCATTTAATTAAATTTCTAAAGAAAATTTTTTGCAAAAATAATTAATTAATAATTCCTTACTCATCGAAACATTCATTTTCTGCTAAAAGCTTCATAATCAATCACACATACCATTTTTAAGGCCTAAAATCCATCAACGTCAAATGCTGCTGTCATGACTTTTAAGTCATTTTACCAACTTTAAAGGGTCCTAATTTGCCCATTTTAGATCCAAACCTCACCAAACTTCATGGGCACTTTATTATCCCCATTCTAGAGCTGCTGGCATAGTCTGTTCGCCAAACTTCCATCATATGCGTAAGTTATGCGTGAAAATGCATTTAAGCACTTACATGCAAAAACCTACACACCAAACTACCTAAATGGGTTCTGAATCACCCAAGACCTATATGTACAGTTTCTAAATATTGTAGGGAACCTATTTGTCTCTTATCGGGGGTCCTCGAACACACCGGATCCTAAAATCACCTATTTAGTTCCTAATTCCATATAATTTGCCTATTTCCACTTCATGCATTACATGTACTAATTCTTAAACACATCAATCAAGTTACACATCACATCACACACAATTTGTATATATAATACAAGACCTTCCCATTTCAAATCAATCACACACAATCTTGGCTCTATGCCATAAATTACACATTTTAGTAACTATTTTCATAAATTAATTCAAATATCAAGCCTATGCCATAAATCTACTTTCTCATCATCAATTCACCTCATAAATTCGCATCATCATTGTATAAATATTAACCATCGACATCACATCAAATTGATCAAAGGATATAATTTCCACAAGCTACATAGTTAATCATCATATATTAAATGTATATCAAATAACAACAAAACAATCCATCACTAAGCTATTACATAGTTCTTCACTTCCACGGTATCCTTGGCATCAGCTACCCACTTGGCGCACCCTTCAGGGCATCAGTACCCTCCCTGTCACTGATTACTAAAAGAAGGAAACCACAATAAGGGTGAGTGTTTGGAACATCGTAATTAATCTAGAATGACAATTATAATAAGCATAACTATTTTAATAACTTAAGGTACCTACTATGCAATTTACTGATTATACTATAATTATATAATTACACCTCCTATTTCACATTAATCCATACTCATCTAATTCTCATTATGATTTCAAGAACAACATCCATCAGCTATATAGTATCAATCATCATTCCTATTCTTCTTCCATAACATATTCATCATCAAACAATAATCTCATAATGAAACATCATCGTCATCACATCAAAGTTATCACAACTGACTCTTATATAACATTTGACGCCTAGTATCCGGATACTAAAGGATCGATCTTCAGCTGGGGGTCCTACTTGACACCCCGTGAACCTTGCTTGGTTCACTAAGCCCTGCTTGTCTCTCCACCTTAACCACTGGGTCTTACTTGATCACTGGGTAGCTCAACTAGATCTCAAAGGACCACGGGAGCCGAAAATGAGGAGCAACTCATACCGTTGGCCATCCTACACCACATAATCACATACACATATACATATCATACATGGCTCATCATCATCAATCCCATATTCAATTGCCAGAAACTGACTACATCAATCACACAGGGTAGCCACACAGACTCGGCCCTCAAACACCACACCATGCCATCTCAAATCATTATTTATCCATAATTATAATAACATACACAACACAAAATATCATTATTATTCATTTTTAACCCATGATTCATAAGGTACTATACACATATATAATTTACATATTCAATTATCCATCTCCTATCAAATATCTAACCCATTTAACACAATTTTACAACATATACCCATTTAATCATGCATACACATATGCATATATATATATATATATAATTACCATCTAGCTAATTTGCTAATTTTTCTCGCCACCCATTATTATTCTATAATCTCCAAAGGCTAGATTACATACCAATTTTATTTAATTACGACCCAAACACCCCCTTACCTCGATTCCACGCTTCTTTGAGTTGCTCACAGTGTTGGTCGTGTCCTATGGTCACTTGATTCGCTTCTCCACTTATGAATCTAACGCTCGCTTCGTCAATCGGTCCTCCGGCACTCGTTCTGGCACCTACGGTCACCGAAACACAAAAATTCGTTAATACATTGTCATCCTTACCATGCTAGAATCAAGATCCAAGCTTCCTATGGACATCAAATGTAAAACCCCATCGTCCATTACCACATGCAAATTCGGATAGAGAGAGAAAGGGGAGAGGAGAGAAAAGAACTTGAAAATGAAAGTGCCTTCATGGTTTACCTTGGTTCCCGAAGTCCAAATGCACTTAATCACAAGTTTTCACCAGAATCTAGCTAGAAATTGGGTCCCCAGCGCTTAAGAGGGAAGAGGAAGAGAGAAATATTTCAATATGTTTGCATGTGTTCTGTTTATGTCCTACTAACTTAAATTTTGATTGCGACGCTGACACTACATATCATAATGGCTCTACGCGTCAGGATTAAAATTTCACCATGATGCTACGCGTTATTCCTACGCTACGCACCAGACCAAATTCACCATTCCCTTTAAAATTTACTTTTAAACCATATTATTCACCTTATATCTTCTAATTATTACTATTTTAAGCTAAAATACCTATTTATTTATTTTTCCAACTATATAATATCCAGGATATTACACCAAAGCTGGCATCTTTCAAGTTTCTTTTTCTTTATCGCCAAAGTTGGAACTTTTTAAGTTTCTTTATTGCTAAAGTTGATACCTTTTAAATTTTCTTACTGCTAAAGTTGGTACATTTTACAATTTCCTTGTTGTCAAAACTGGCACCATTTTTAAAACTTTCTCATCGTCGAAGCTGGCACCTCTTTAAGTTTTTATTGCACCTGTTAAGCTTTTTCTCATCGCCAAAGCTGACACCTCTATAAGTTTTTATCGCACCTTTTAAGCTCTCTCATTGCCGAAGTTGGCACCTCTTTAAGTTTTTATCACACCTTTTAAGCTTTCTTATTGTCGAAGTTGGCACCTCTTTAAGTTTTTATCACACCTTTTAAGCTTTCTTATTGCCGAAGTTGGCAAGTTTTTATCGCACCTTTTAAGCTTTCTCATTACCGAAATTAACACCTCTTTAAGCTTTTATCGCCAAAGATTGGCACTTTTAAATTTTTTTATTGCCAAAGCTAGCATCATTTAACTTCTCATGTACCCAAAGTTGATACCTCTTTAAGTTTTATCACCAAAGTTGGCACTTTTAAATTCCTCATTTGCCGAAGCAGGCACCCCTATAAATTTCTTATTGTCAAAATCAATGCCATTTAAGTCTTCTCATTGCTAAAGTTTGTATTCTTCAGATTTCTTATTCTCAAGACTAACATCATTTTAGTTTCTTTATCGCCAAAGTTGGCATCCTTTTGAGTCTTCTGTAAACATAGATTTCAAAATCCTGGCTAGGGGAATAGTGTCCACATCTTTACTTCCTTTCAGCGATATGAATAAGTTATCCATATTTCCGTGAAAGAAAGTAAAGAGGGGCAGTTGTGAAGACCATTTTTTTATTTTTTTTCAATAACAAAGGCATGATTAAAAAAAGATAATTTTAAAAATAAAAAAGGTCCTATCACCCATTTGCCTTTATTTCCCACGACAATGCAAAATAGAGAGCGGTTGGCCAAGTTGCATGATTCCTCAATAATATTACCAAGTCCACTACAAGCATGGGAGCCATCTAAATTAAAGGGAAAATGGCATTCATTCATGCGTTGTAAAAGCACTCAATAGATTAAAGAATTCACAAAGACTCCAAAAATTGATTTAAAAACCCATGTTGAAATCAACAACAGGAGGCAATTTTTTTCAAAAAAGAGATTAAACAATTCCATCTTCTTCATCAATCAACAATCAAAAAATCAACAACCAAAAATAGAGAAAAAAAAGAACCACAATACATTTTGAAAAAAATCAAGAAACCTCCCCTCATTTTCTTTCAATCATCTACAGCAACCTAATAATCGAAAACAACAAAAATAGCAACCAGAAACTCCAAAAATAACAACAATCAATAAAAACCAATACAGTAAGAATAATACAAAAAGAAGGAGAAATAGAGAAATAGTGGAAAAGGGGCTGTTGTCGCCGCCGTCACCTTTAGACCCCGCCGACCCCGAACTGCCAGCCTCCCCCCCGAGCTGCCAACTTCCCTGACCGCGGCCGGCCCAGCACCTCCCAATCGTCCACACCCGCACCCACGACTAGCCTCCCTGCCCAGATCTGACCAGAACCTGACCTACCTATACCTGAGCCGGCCTCTCTGCGCCCAATCCGCGACTGGCCACCGACTTCCTCGAATCGGCCATCCAAATCCTGTGACGTTTAACCCTAGATCTGGTCTCCCCGCACCAACCCCAAGCCGGCCTCCCTCTCACGAACAGACCCATCGACTGGCTAACCCCGACTCGCTGATGCCAGATCGGTCTCCCCCGACGCCGCCCAGATCGAGACAAACCGGCGCCTCTCGACCGCGACCGTCGCCCGTGCCGAACCCGGACCGCCGTGCCAACCTCCCTACTGCCGATTTCCCTCCTGGTCTCTTTCTCTTCTCTTTCTCTTTCTTCTCTTTTCTCTTTTCTTCTTTCTCTATCTGATCACTTCTTCTTCTCTTTTCTATTCTTACTTTTCCAAGCCCTAATGGTTTTTTTTTTATTTTTTGGTTCTCTTTGTTTCTGTTTTTGTCATGGGCTTCAAAAAATATAAAGCCAATAAGGCTAGGGATCCATTTTATTTGCAAATAAAAAACCCAAACAAAAAAATATTTTGATTTATTTCTTCAGAACTTTAATAAAATAAATGGTTTTTGTTTATGTTAAAATATTTAAATATAAATATTTTTTAAAAAATTTAAAAATAGATAATTTTTATTTATGCTAAATTAAAAAATCAAAAAATATATTAAAAAACTAAATACCTATATAAAAATAAAAAAAATAAATATTTTTTAAAATGATAAAAATCTTAAACTCTAAATATTATTTCTAAAAAATAAATAAATGGCTTTTATTTATATTAAATTAAAACCAAGAGAAAAATGAAAATATTAAAAGTCAAATATCTTTTTTTTAAAAGTATTATAAAATTTTTTATGCTAATTTAAAAATGAAAAACTCTAAAAACCTGAATATCTCTTCTAGAATAAAAGTAAACAATTTTTTATTTTTGATAAATTTAAAAATAAAAAAATATTAAAATCTAAACATTCTCTTTAGAATAAAAAATAAATAATCTTTATACTAAATTTAAAAATGAAAATATTATAAGTGATATCGTACAAATTACTTTGCCTACATGTACTATACAAGATTTTGAAGGTTTATACACGTGCGTATTTATTCGCCTTGTATTTCTCCTTCGTCATGAATCTTCTTTCATTATTAAAAATCAAATCAATTAAAGATAACTCAAATATTTTCAAAAGTTAATTTTCAAAACAAAGAACTACGTAACCATGATTTCTCCATACGCTCAAGAACGATTCCCACTTTCCTGTTATTGATTTCCGTGTGTCTTCGTTTTATCTTTAATACTTTTATATCTGATCCGGTCTCGATATCGGTACCCAGGGCAGTGATGTAATTTCATTCGACCTTACTAAGCTACCGGTCTTACAGGTACAAATATGGACTGTAAGTCCGTGTGAGACGCTTTCGATACCAAATTGCCCAGGTTCCCATTTCGTATACCAGAAAGTATCCACGTCACCCGACAGAAGGTACAAGGTACAACCACAAGGGGGATTCACGGGAGAAGCAGCTCTCCCCATGTCGCGTGTTAGAATCGTACACTGAGCAGTGCACTATTTGTCCCCTGGCTAAACCTGACGATTCATTCTCCATGCTCAAATATAAATAGTCGATTCTCACACTCATAAAAGGTTACGTTGTTCTTACTCTCGAGACACTGTTTCATTGCTTGAGTTCTCTTAGCTTGAATTTTCATTCTGGTTCTAGTTACTGACTTGAGCGTCAGAGAATCTTCACAGGTGACACCATGTTTTGCCCCTCTTCAATGCGAAAGCTTGGTGTGTAGGATCTCCAGGACAACAAGACCGGATTCTCCCACTGAAAGTTTGGACCATAATACCGGATACCCACTGTACCGGTGTACAAACACATCTATCTTTGACTTTTAAGGCTGGTCCCCACTCTGGATCTTTGACCCTGGATTAGACCAGTTCATTGGTAGGCATGGCAACGGGGCGGGGTGGGCATGAATAGTGTTTACCCGCTACGCGCCCCATGATGGGCAATCTAAACCCGTGCTCACCCCACTACCTGCCGGGTACCCGCCTAAACAGATTTAAGCGGGTTTGACGGGTATCCGCGGATTAACGGGTATCCATAATTAAATATTATTCAATTAAATCTCATGAAAAATATAACTTTAAAAAGAAAAAAACATAATTAATAGGCATACGGTCACACAGCCACAACATTAGATCATGTATATAAATCTTGTTTTTAAAATACCCATTTAATCTACCCGTGGGTACCTATTTGACTATCCATATCCACCCCATCACAGGTAATATCCATGGATATCTGCGGGTATGGGTTTTTTTCAATTCCTATTCATTGGCATGCCCGGTGGGACTCGTTAAAGTTATTCCCACTTTTTGCAAAGGTTCAGTAGTCATCTATGAAAGGTAATGGATGTGAGTTTGTTGAGGGTCACGTGGAGGATATGACTAACCAACATGTTAACAAGAGACTTCTCTTTGAGTCTCCTGGAGTTAGCTCGAGGAAGGTGATACCCATAGTGGTTTCAGATCCTCGTGATGAGGTCATAAGGTAGCTTAAGGAGGAGCTCGCAGAGTTAAGGAGGGAAATGAGATAGACTGAAAAGAAGGTGGTATCTCAGGCTGAGGAGACTCACCACACCACTAGAAGAGAGAAATCTGTGACTCTCTAGTATTCAAAGATCCCCACATATGAGGAGAGGGAGTAGACCTAGGACTCGGGTGATGGAGTCAATGGAAGGAAGAAGGAGTCAATGGTAGCAACCCCTGGAGCGTATCGGCTCAACGTCCCCTTTTCTAGGAGACTAATGAGCGTGCCTATTCGCAGGCACTTACAGACAACTCAACCACTCTCTAGTGGGAAGTATAATGGAGAGATTGACCCTACGTAGCATCTCGATGCTTACGTGTATGAGGCTATGTACTTAGGAGCTGATGAAGACGTGATGTGTAGGATGTTTCCACGTACCTTGATGGAGGAGGCCCTTAGCTGGTTCAAGGGTCTACCTTCAGGATCAATAGACTCCTAGGAGGAGATGGCAACAGCTTTCAAGAACCATTTTGTCATTTCCAGGGATGTTCCCAAGACGTCTCACACCTTGGCCCAGATTAAGCAAGGGGAGAGCAAAACTCTTAAGGAGTTTCTGAAGAGGTTCTATAAGGAGGCAGCTATGGTGCCCAATCTCACAGAAGCCATTCAGCTACATATCGTCATTGAGGCTCCAGCCCGAATCAGCTTTTGCCCTTTCTTTGGTAAAGAGTCTTCCGACGATGTTTGAAGAATTCTGGAGGAAGGCTTCGAAGTACGTGGGCATAGAAATACATCTAGAAGCCACAACGGCTTGGGCTAAACCACCGATCGCCTCACCCCAACCATGGAGGGATAAAGAGAGGGTGAGGTCAGACAGGCATTTCCAGAGGGATGACTTCAGAAGCCCACGACCCCAGCAGCAGGAGAGGCGGGTGGCTTCTTTCAGTAACTACGTACTGCTGAACGCTAAGCACTCCTAGATCTTAAGGGAGGTTGGATGGCCTACACTTAGCATGTATGGGATTAGGAGATCGGCTCAACTGAAAAGGCCTGGGAATCTACGTAAGTATTGTGGTTTCCATGAGCAAGTTGGCCACTCCACTGACGAATACAAGGATTGAAGAATACTATGGAGACCCTTATTCGAGAGGGAAAGTTGAAACAATATCTCTTTAAGGAGAAGTCCTTAGATAAGCCAGAGCGGATGAAGAAGCGAGGTCGTGACCACGACGTCGAAGGCGATAATAGTCGCGCTCCAGTCAAGAGATACACTACTGTTAAGAAGCAGAAAGGAGTTGTTATCAGCGAAGGTGCTCAGAAGGACGGTATGCCCCAACAACAAAGGCAAGGCCAGCATGAGGTGATTGACATGATCATCAGAGGCTTTGCTGGGGGCGAGGCGTCGATCACAGCCCAGAAGAATCATCATCGAATGATTCTCTCTGTGCAAGGGAAACCCAGGGATAACTGCCCTTTCAGAGATGGCATGTTGGCACCAGTGGTGTCGTTCTCCGATGAACATTTCAGCCTAACTATCCCTGGGGGCAATGACGCTATGGTCATAGTCACTGTAATTGCATACAAGGACGTCAAGAGGATCCTTGTCGATCATGGGAGTTCCTGCAATGTTATTTTTTATAATTGTTTTAAAAGAATGGGTTTCAATGACTCAGATTTACAACCTTATACGCAGGAGCTCACAACTTTTAATGGAGCGAAACAACCCACCAAGGGATATCTTGACACCCTTGTGTCTTTTGAGGGCGAGCCCAAAGCAAGGACGGTAAAGTCCAGAGTGCTGGTGTGGATGTAGAGTCACCTTACAACGACATCATAGATCGCCCTACGTTGAATGCTACGGAGGCAATGGTATCCACTCCACACCTTCTTATCAAGTTCATTGATAAGGACAACCAGGTGTCCTCCCTCCGAGGTGATCAAGAAATGGCCAGGTATTGTTACAACCTGAGCCTAAATATGGTGAAGTTAGAAGCATTCAATAAAAAGAGGAAGCTGAACGACGAAGGAACGACGGCGGGATCGGTTAGTCTGATTGACCTTGATCCCAGGGCAGAGCTAAAGATTGATCCCCACAACCCTTCTAAGGCTACGCCAGAAGGAGGTTCTAGAGACGTTGTGTTGGGAGATTCATCGGAAAAGATCACACATATCAATGACAAGTTGGAAACTATGATGGAACAGCATCTGCTTGCACTTCTTCATGAGTTTAAGGACTTGTTTGCATGGACTGCTGCAGATATACCCGGGATGGACCCCTATTTCTGTTGTCACAAGTTATCCGTCTATCCTGAGACGAGACCGATGGCTTGAAAAATAGAGAGCAACTTGTGAGCAAACAGAACTGTTGAAGGCCAGATTCATTAGGGAAGTCAGATACTCCTCATGGCTCTCTAATGTGGTGATGGTACAGAAGGCCAACGGTAAATGAAGAATGTGCACAGACTCTGTGGATTTGAACCATTGTTTCCCCAAGGATCCTTATCCTTTCCCCAACATCGATTGAATGACGGATGATTCTTCTGGTTACCAGTACTTGTCTTTCATGGATGCTTATTCGGGATATAACCAGATTCCAATATGGGAGGAAGATCAAGAGAAGACGACATTTGTCAATGACCACGGTGTTTTTTGTTACACCGTCATGCCCTTCGGTTTAAAGAACGCTGGTGCCACCTACCAGCGTATGATCAACAAGGTGTTCGAGGGCATGCACACCAAGTTAGTGGAGGTGTACATTGACGACATTATTGCCAAGACCCCGGCTGAGGGTGATCATGTGGAAGACTTGCGCCAGGTGTTTATGCACTTGAGGCAGTACAATATGAGGTTGAACCTATTGAAGTACACCTTTGTTGTGCCTGTTTAAAAATTTCTGGGTTTCATGTCGACTTAGCGAGGTATCGGGGTGAATCCAGGCAAGTGCCAGGCAATTCTGGACATGCAGAGTCTGAAGAATTTGAAGGAGGTCCAATCATTGAACCGAAAGATAACTGCCTTGGCACGATTTATGCCTAAGATGGCACATAGATCCCTTCCTCTATACAAGATCTTAAAGAAGTCCAAGAAATTTAAATGGGGACAAGAGCAGGAGCAAGCTTTCCTAGAACTTAAGGAGGTGTTGTCTAGCCCTCCTATTTTGGTAAGACCTAACTCCAGAGAGATGCTTATTCTTTACCTAACCATCTCGGATGAAGCCCTAGGAATGGTGCTGGTCAAGGAGACCCTAAAAGGACAGAGGCCTGTGTATTTCACCAGTAAGACGCTGTAGGGAGCAGAGGGCCGGTATCAGAAGATTGAAAAAGCCGCCTTCACTGTTATTTAGGCCTCTCATCGCCTCAGGCCGTATTTTCATACACACCCCATGATGGTGAGAACGGATCTCCCGCTCTGTTCTGTTCTGAGCAAGCCAAACCTTGCTAGGAGAATGATCAAGTGGTCCATCAAACTATCAGAGTTTGATGTTTCGTATGAGCCTCAGGGTGCCATCAAAGCCCAGGTGTTAGCTAATTTTATGGTAGAAATGATTGGGGCAGATCCAACCGTACCATGAAACCATTGGATGGTTTACGTGGATGGCTCTTCCATTAGCAAAGGATGTGGTGCCAGTGTCATGGTGGAGAGTGATGATGGTGTGCACCTAGAAAGATCTCTGCGCTTTAATTTCAAAACTTCCAATAATCAGGCTGAATATAAAGCTTGCCTCACCAGACTCAGAGCAGCAATTGATATAGGAGCTTTCGAGGTAACCCTCTGCATCGATTCACAGTTGGTGATCTTACAGATTCAGGGTGAGTATCAAGTCTGCGAACCTCAGCTCCAATTATACTTAAATTGTGTGAATGAATTAAAGGGAAGATTCTCTGTGTTGGAGTTCAAGCATGTGCCTAGGGAGGAAAACATAAGGGTGGACATCCTCTCAAGACTTGCAAGCACAAAGCAGCCTAGGAACACAGCACCCGTGTTATAGAGTACGTTGACGACACCCAGCATCCCCATGACCCCGTCACTGAACGCAATATCATACCATGTCTTCGATGAGAACTCATGGGTAATCCCTTACATATGATATTTCGTCGACGGGCACCTGCCCACTTGAAAGGAGGAATTTGAAAAGGGAGTTACCTTACTTTACGTTGGTGGATGGCATGCTCATCCGGAGGGGGTTTTTTGTACCGTACCTCCGCTGTTTAAACGAAAATGAGGTGCTAGGTGTGCTGGAAGAAGTGCATGAGGGGAAAAGTGGACACCACGCCGGCGATAGAAGCCTAATGAGGAAGGTTCTCAGGGCAGGCTACTGGTGGCCCACGATCAAGAAAGACTCCATCGAGTTTGTAAAGAAGTGCGATCTGTGTCAGAGGTTTTCCAACCTTCATCACACACCATTTGTCAGAGATCAGGCTATCAAAGCAAAGGCCGCCCTCCGATACAACAAACGCGTTCATCATAGAGTATTCAACGTAGGAGACCTCGTTTTAAGGAAGGAAAGTGTGGGTAATAAATTCGCTCATCAAGGTAAATTAGCACCGATATGGGAAGGCCCTTACAGAGTATCTGAGGTGATTGGCAAAGGGTCATATCGCTTGGAGAACCTCGATGGCACACCTATCCGTAATAAATGGAACACATAGAATTTACACATTTATTACAACTAGTTGGTAAGACGGCGTGTACTTTTTTCCCTAACTTGAGTTTTTTCCCATTGGGTTTTCTCAAGAAGGTTTTAACGAGGCATGACCCCAGCTACGCTTCATTTGTAACTCATCAATTTAATGAGAAATATATTCATGACCACTGTACTTTCACTCATTTCTTATGTCTGTGATTTATAGCTTTATGCGCGATGTGCACAAGAGCCCTCAGGATGGATGATCTTAACTACTTGTTCCGTAGTTGATGATGTAACTCCTTAAATGGTCAAAAGGGTTGTAGGGCTGGTCTTTTTCCAAGGCCACAAACCGAACCCCTATGAAGATATGGGTTGTAGGGCTGGTCCTTTTCCATGGTCACAAACCGAACCCCAGCAAAGAAACAACCTTTAGGACGGATGATCTTAATTACTTGTTCTGTAATTGATGATGTAACTCCTTGAACAGTTAAATAGATTGTAGGATTGGACCTTATTCAAGGCCATACCGAACTCCACGAAACGGCGTCCTAATCGCTTATTCTATGATTGAGTGTAGAAATTCACCCTCAGGACGGATGATCTCAATCTCCTATTTTGTGGTTGACGATGTAACTCCTTGAGCGGTTCGACAGGCTGTAGGATCGGACCTTTCCCAAGGCCACACTAAACCCTAGTAAAGGTTTACTATCTGGGAGGATAGTCTCAGTTTTTCCTTCTTGGAATTGACAACATAACCCCATGAGAAGTATTTAGATTCTCTATAGCAATTTGTGTGAGCGAAGGAACATTATTTATTCAATGAAATATTTTCTTCAGTACGGTTACCTTACCGGTTTGACCCCAAGTCTCAATTCGAAGAACAGCTAGCAAATTTTACAAGTTAGAGTTAAAGAGCCCATTCATAACTATGTTGGAGGCAGTGTCGAAAGGAAATAAAATCTTATTGATTGAAGAGAAAGGAAGTACAAGCATTTAGTCAAATTTGGAGCTGATCCCGGAACACAGCAAAATAATTTAAGGAAAAATTAAAGATAGCTAAGAGGCCAGAGCTTCTTGATGAGTCTCTTCACGCTTTTGGCTGTCTTCAGTAGCCTTGCTCCTATCCTCAACTTTCTTTTCAGGGTCTCCCTCACCTCCGGCCTCATCAACCTTTGCCCTTTCTTCCTCGGCGACATCTTCAAGTCTAGGAGTTGGTGGATTAGGCGCCATACTTTGACCTTCAGGGAGAGGGGGCAGCGCGTACAAAGTCTCAGCAGGCTCCTCACGCCAGCCATCTTTCACTGCAACTAGTTTCCCCTTATGAAACTCGTAGAACAGATCAAGTCCATACAGGTTCAGTTTCACGGTAGGGTTGCGGTAAAAAATTTGACGGACAGCCAGGTCGAAGGATTCATGCGTCAGGCTGGTGCAGATTTGCACAGCTTTAGCTGCCTTGCCTTCGCAAAGGCAAGGTTCTTTCGCAGCTTCACATTTTTCACTTCCAGCGACCCAGCTGCGGCACTCCCCTGTTTGAGCTCTTCAATTTAAGCGAGTAGCTCTCTCTCCCTGTTAGCCCATTCCTTATTAACCTTTGCTCGCCTGGCCTCAGCAGCTGTAAGATCTTCACTCAGCTTAGCTGATTTCTCCTTCTCAAGCCTAATCTCTTCCTTCAGCTGGGGGACTTCTTTATTTTCTTCCTTGAGCTCGGAGACAAGCCGCTCCCTGGATTTCATAGAAATATTCAGGTCACTAATTTTGGCGGCTTGTTCCTTGACCTTGTCTTCCGCCTTCTTCAACTCATTCTCAGTCACCCTCAAGGCGGTTCTCTCTTTAACCACCCAGGCCTCTTATTTCTCAACTTCAGTAGTGAGCTTTTCAATTTCTTCAGCGCTGTCCGTTGTAGCACTCAGAGACTCTAGGAGGCCCGATAGCTTGGACAGCTGCCACCTGCCAACCCGACAGGTATCTCTAATCCCTGACGGTTCAAGCGTAGGCTTGAGGCGGTAATCTGGCTTAGGAAGGGTAGCGGGCATGAAGCCTTCATACCAGAGGTACGGAGTCAGAAAGGATAAGTTGGGGGAGTGTGAGCAGGAGCAGTTTGTAAATCTGATTTGGTTGTGGGTTCGGAGTCGGTAGAGGCATCAGTTTGGGTGATCACTATGTTACGCTTTGAAACGCCCTGCTTGCCGGTCTCTTCCAAGGTTCTTTGCTTCTTCTTGGTTGGCTCAGCAGTGGGAGGTTTCTTGGCATCAACAGCTTTCACCAGCTTTCTTTTACCTTTATCCTTCTTCTTGTCCACTAGCTGCTTCTACTGGTCTGATGGTTGAGTTTCATCTTCCTCGGGGGCATCTTTCAGTAGGACGTCGTCACCTACGTCCGAGGTAAGAGTGATGGTCTGAGGAACGGATTTGAACAAGTTCCTCTTGGCCTGAATGTTGTTTTCTTCAGAGGAATAGTCATCCTCTATCAGCATAGACTTTAGATCATTCATGGCTTTGTAAGACTCTTCTATTTCTTCCGTATAAGGAAGGTAAAGGAGTATCAGTATTGAAATAACATATGTTGGATACTAGCCAAAACGAAAAAAATTGTAAGGGCAGATTATTACTTAAATATTCATCCCTTAGGAAATTGGACCCTAAGAGACGTTTGCAGGAGAACTCTCTGGCTCCGGCAGTATAAGCCTTTAAGGTGCCCAAGACTTCGATGGAGTGCGGAGAGAGTTCACTCTCTTCCTTGTAGTAAGCCCTGCTGGCAAGCAAGAAGTGCTTGTGTGTCCAACTTGTGGGGAACTGGTGTTTCGCCTAAATACCAACTTGTTGGGCTGTATTCTGATCCTTGTATAGAAACGTTTGAACAACTTCCCGTCGATCTTCGCAGAGTCGGTGAAGGACTTGAAGTTTATCATTTTTGAGTCACAACGGAGTGTGATGAACCCAAGAACACCCTTCTTGTTGGAATGACAGACCACCTGGCAATAGTAGAAGAGCATCGCCACAGTGGGTTTGAAGTTAAAGTGATTTCCCAAGACCTCGAGAGCGCGGATGAGGCTCCACCCGTTGGGGTGTACTTGGGAAGGAGCACACTCTAAGAATCTAAGAACGCCAATTTTGAAGTCATTGAGGGGGAAGCAGACTCCGAGATGCCGGAATACAAAATCGTGCATATACACGGACCTATCGTCTGGAACACGGTGGCAGATCCGTTCTTCAGGATGAGGTGCCATGACCATGAATCTCTCTTTCATCTTCTCCTCTGCATATATCCTGAACAACAGGTACATCCGCCCTCCGTCCACCCTAGCGTGAATGGAGGCTATCTCTTTAAACTCATCTTCGACCCAGCAGTAAGGATGCGTCTCATTCAGCTTCTCCCAATCTAGGCGGTGTGCCATGACGTTCACACACCCTTCTACGGTCCTAAGAATTAGAACTTTCCATGCCCTTCGATGATCATCTCGCCTAAAGCATGGTGAAAGGCGTCAGTACTATGATAAAAAGTGACGTCGTCAGAAAGGAACCAGTCCTAACTCGACTCGCTGTCAGAAGGGCTGTTAGCCTCTAAACCAGAGGAAGGTACAGGGCGGGCCCTAACCACTGGCCTCCTAGAGGAAGAACCTTCCTCCCTTCCTGAATGGCCAGACCTGGCACCGAAAGGACCCACAGAAATCCTTCCGCCGTGATAATCAGTTGGTCTCTGAGGGTTCCGCCCCCTTGTGCGAGGGACCAGTACGACTCTGCCTAGAACGCATGTTTGAGGTTTTATGGAAAATGAAGAAGAAACTAAGAGAAAGGAGAAGTGTGGTTACCTAAGAGTTAGGAGGATTGGAAGAGAAAGGGACTTCGTAAGGATAGCAACAACAATCTTCTCAGATAAATTGAGTAGAGTTTTCCTAAGGTTGAAGCAAGTGAGTAGCAGAAAATGCTAAGTCTTCTATTTATAGTTTTGAAGAGGCATAACTACTTGCCAGAAGACACGTCGTTTGTTAGGAAACGCAACCCCTCCAGGATCAAACGGCATCGTCGTTTCAAACCCTAAAGCGCGAAACGTATGTCTCTTGGAAGGAAAGTGAAATCGAATGGGTTTCAAAATTTAAAATTTTAGGCCCATTAACATGCTCGCGACGGTTGATGAACCGCGTGACAGGAAAATCATCATTACTCACGTGTTAATAGCCTTTAATGCCCATCATTGGAGGCGTGTAAATACATGGATGTTGCAAAAACTTGAAAGCGAGGAGTTACAAACCAAAAACTCTTGGGATTCTCTTGCAAGGAAGATTGTTGTCTGAATCCGATCTCTACACCGCCAAAACGACATAAGAGATGACTGTCTCGGTTCGGTATCAGCGCTCACTAGAGAGCAGATTTAGCTTATATGAGCAACTCTACCAGTCCTTCACACAAGCTAGGGGACAGATGATCCGGTCTTGATACCGGTACCTAGGGCAATGATGTAATTTCATTTGACCTTACTAAGCTACCGGTCTTACAGGTACAACTCCAGACTGTAAGTCCATGTGAGACGCTCTCAATATCGGATTGCCCAGGTTCACATTTCGTACATCGGAAAGTATCCACGTCACCCGACAAAAGGTACAAGGTACAACCACAAAGGGGATTCGCGGGAGACGCGGCTCTCCCCGCGTCACGTGTCAGAATCATACACTGAGTAGTGTACTATTTGTCCCCTGGCTAAACCTGATGATTCATTCTCCATGCTCACATATAAATAGTCGATTCTCACACTCATAAAAGGTTACGTTGTTCTTACTCTCGAGACACTGTTTCATTGCTTGAGTTCTCTTAGCTTGAATTCTCATTCTGGTTCTAGTTACTGACTTGAGCGTCGGAGAATCTTCGCAGGTGACACCACCTTTTGCCCCTCTTCAACGCGAAAGCTTGGTGTGTAGGATCTCCAGGACAACAAGATCGGAGTCTCCCACTGAGAGTTCGGACCATAATACCGGATACCCACTGTACCGGTGTACAAACGCATCTATCTTTGACTTTTGAGGCTGGTTTCCACTTCGGATCTTTGACCCCGGATTAGACCAGTTCAATATCGTTACTATTTAAATTTAAAATACTATTTTATTATACGGAAGTTAATTTAGACGAGACATTGTTAATCTCTTCAAATTCTCGGTATGTTCTTTATTTGTTTAAATAATAATTTTTCTGATAAAAAAGAGTTAATTTAGACGAGACATCCTGTTAACTTTATTTTGAAATTTTCTTCGTCTGTTTTGTTTGTTCCTTTTATAGAGGGGTTAAATTAATTTTTGAGCTATTTTAAAATATGCGCAATCGATAACTGTTTTATAACGGACAGTGTGAGGTGTTCCTCAAATTTGAAGTTCATTTTTATGACTAGTACTTTAATAAAGGTTTTCCTGATATTTTACCTTAAAAATATTGGTGGCAACTTCATGCTTTTTCGAAAGGATTTCAAAATGATCGATCTATCTTTTTTTTCGGTCGGTCTCCTGTTGTGATCCGGGCGCGACAATAGGAGTCTTATTGTTTGCTAAATCATTTTTTAGAAAATAACTTATCCGAAAATTAAAAAAAAAAACTACTTATACCAAAAATGTCTTAAATTAAATCATTATTTTAATGTCTTTTCGTCTACGTCAACGTACAAATCTTTTGCGCCTAATGCAGGGTCTACTTTTCAATATAATATTAAATGAACAGGGGATAACAATGCAAATAAAGACATATATCCGAATCGGTAACTTGTTCTAATTGACCGGGTACATGACATGTTTCTAAACTTCTTCGGTATCAGAGCAGTTGAGTTAGGTCCTTAACTCGTAGTCTTATCTATTGTTGATCATTGATGCCTTTATCATCATATTTTCACCTCAGAGACGCATTTGCCAAGCCCAGGATATCCTGCAGTTGCAGGTTCATTTGCAACGCTACACCCCCAACATATGCATCTTTTCATAGTGCCCCATTTAACCAACCTCCTTCAATCTTCTCCTCACTACTGCATGAATTCTCGAATACCTTTATCCATGTCAAGTCCATCCACGCGCAGATTATTAAGAATTGGGTATCCACTGAACACTTTCTGTCTGCAAAACTCATCAGGGCCTACTCTCATTTGGGTTTTCTTAGCCTTGCCCGCAAGGTGTTTGATCAATCTTCTCACTTGGAAACCACTGTTTGCAATGCCATGATGGCTGGTTTCCTGAGAAACCACCAATACAATGAGGTTCCCAAGTTGTTTGAAATGATGGGGTCTTGTGATATAGAAATCAATAGTTTCACGTGTATGTTTGCTCTCAAGGCTTGTACAAGCTTGTTGGATAGTGAGATTGGTGAGGAAATTGTTAGGACAGTTATTGAGAGGGGATTCCATTTGCATCCTTGTGTTGGCAGTTCGGTGATTAATTTTTTGATAAAATGTGGTAATCTTGATGATGCTCGATGGGTCTTTGATGAGATGCCTGAAAGGGATGTTGTTTGTTGGAATTCGATTATTGGGGGTTATGTCCAAGAACTCCTCTTCAAGGAGGCAATTCAATTGTTCTTTGAGATGGTTGGTTGTGGGATAAGGCCGAGTCCTGTGACTATGTCGAATTTACTCAAAGCGTGTGGAAGGAGTGGATGTGAAAAACTTGGAAGGTGTGCTCATGGCTGGGTCCTTGCGTTAGACATGGGCCGTGATGTATTTGTGCTTACTTCATTAGTTGATATGTATAGTAATTTGAGTGACATGGACTGTGCTTCTTTGGTTTTCAATAGCATGTGCAGCAGAAGTTTGGTTTCGTGGAATGCTATGATTTCGGGATATGTGCAAAATGGTAAGATACTTGAAGCTTGTGCTCTTTTTCAAAGACTAGTCCGAAGTGGTTTTGGGTTTGATTCAGGAACCCTGGTTAGCCTTATCCGTGGATGTGCTCAAATATCTAACTTGGAAAATGGAAAAATCCTTCATGCTTGTATCATTAGGAAAGGACTTGAATTGAATCTTGTTTTGTGCACTGCAATTGTTGACATGTATTCTAAGTGTGGAGCCACAAAGCAGGCAACTATTGCTTTTGAAAGAATGGAAAAAAAGAATGTAATTACATGGACTGCTATGCTGGTTGGTTTATCACAAAATGGCTATGCAGAGGATGCCCTTAAACTATTTTGTCAAATGAAAGAAGAAAATGTGGCTGCCAATTCTGTCACTCT
Organism: Clitoria ternatea; assembly: GCA_037962975.1. Taxonomy (NCBI): domain Eukaryota; kingdom Viridiplantae; phylum Streptophyta; class Magnoliopsida; order Fabales; family Fabaceae; genus Clitoria; species Clitoria ternatea. Next base: position 190,971,273 of record CM075669.1, read on the forward strand.
TGTTAGTCTTGTGCACTGTTGTGCCCACCTAGGATCTCTCAAGAAAGGAAGGAGTGTCCATACTCATTTGATCCGACATGGTTATGCATTTGATGCAGTTAATATCTCAGCCCTGATTGATATGTATGCGAAGTGTGGTAAAATTCACCCTGCTGAGAAGTTATTCAATAATGGATTCCATTTGAAAGATGTTGTACTCTGCAACTCTATGATTATGGGTTATGGAATGCATGGTCATGGACACCATGCTCTTAATGTCTATGATAGAATGATAGAGGAAAGACTCAAGCCAAATCAAACTACATTTGTTTCTCTGCTAACAGCATGCAGTCACTCAGGCCTTGTTGAAGAAGGTAAAACCCTGTTCCGCTGTATGGAAAGGGATCATAACATCAAACCTAGGGACAAACACTATGCTTGTCTTGTGGATCTTCTTAGTCGAGCAGGCTGTCTGGATGAAGCAGATGCATTGGTAAAACAAATGCCCTTTGAACCAAGCACGGATGTGCTTGAAGCATTACTCAGTGGTTGTAGAACCCATAAGAATATTAACATGGGGATTCAAATAGCAGATAGATTAATTTCCTTAGATTACTTGAACACTGGAATTTATGTCATGTTATCCAATATCTATGCTGAAGCACGACAATGGGAGACAGTGAATTACGTTCGAGGCCTCATGAGGATACGTGGCCTGAAGAAAACACCTGCTTATAGTTTGATTGAAGCAGGGAACCAGGTACACACATTTTTTGCCAATGATGATTCACATCCTAGTTGGGCAGATATTCATCAACTATTAGAAAACTTGAGGCTTGAGGTGGAGGCTTGTGGTTATGTTCCTGATACTAGTTGTGTTCTACGTCATGTAAATGAGTCAATGAAGGTTAAGTTGCTCTGGGGACATAGTGAGAGACTAGCTATTGCATTTGGTTTATTAAGCACACCATATGGAAGCTTGATTAGGATCACAAAAAATCTTCGTGTATGTGTTGACTGTCATACTGTTACAAAGTACATATCAAAGATAGTCAAGAGGGAAATCATTGTCAGGGATGCTAATCGTTTCCATCACTTTGTTAATGGTGAGTGTTCATGTAATGATTACTGGTAATGTGGAAGGTATGGCCTAGGGGCAAGTAGCAAAAGCTACTACCTTAATGAACGTGGCTAATGTCACATGATTGGTACCCGTGTATCTAGTTTGGGGAAATTCATGGTCATGACATGCTTACAAGAAAAATATAATTACTTCATCAAACTTGAGTACTTAACTAACCAGTCAATTGTCTTATTGTGGTGCTGTTGTAATTCCATTCCTTTTGAAAAATATGTCATTATTGTCAATTGATTTTTGGATGCTGTCATTATTGTCTATTATTTGGTATCACTTTAAAAATTACAAACATGGGTGGTTGCATAATGTAACATGGGAGTTGGTGAACCTTACAGTTGACTCAATAAGTAAATTACAATAAGATTGCAAGGAGCATCCCTTCATCTACTGAGATTACCTTTTCATTGATTGCAACCGATTCTGAAAGTCAAGAAATTTCAGAGGCTAGGAGTCTACCCTAAGTTAAAAAGCCTGAAGCCATTGTGATCCCTGAAGATTTTCTTTCCCCTATATCCTTGGAACAAATGACGGATCCTGTTATTGTGGTCACTGGCCAGTTAAGTTTATGTCAGATGTTGCATCAAAATCAAACATTGGAAATATTTCTGCTAATCTTCCAGCTCATCTAAATTTCATGCTTCTGTTATTCTGCAGACATATGAGAGATCTTACATACAGAGATGGATAGATTGTGAGAATGCAACATGTCCAAAAACTCAGCAGAAGCTCCAACGTTTGACCCTTACACCAAATTATGCCTTGAGGAGCCATATTTCTCAGTGATGTATAGAGCACAACATTGATCAGCCAACAGGAGTAAGTAATGGGAAAATAAAAAAGAGTGATGGAGCATTCAGAGATGTTACTGATGACATAGCAGCAATTGAAGCACTGGTCCGGAAGCTCTCCAGCCGGTCCGTTGAGGAGTGTAGAGCAGCTGTCACTGAAATCCGATCACTATCCAAATGAAGTGCTGACAATAGGATACAAATTGCTAAAGCTGGAGCAATTCCAGTTCTAGTCAACCTTTTAACATCAGAAGATGTACTGATGCAAGACAATGCAGTTGCTTCAATTCTTAACCTCTCTAATATGAAAACAACAAAGGATTTATAATGCTTGCTGGTGCCATTCCATCCATTGTCCAAGTACTCCGAGCTGGAACAATGGAAGCAAGAGAAAACGTGGCGGCAACCCTCTTCAGCCTGTCACTTGCAGATGAGAACAAAATAATAACTGGTGCCTCAGGAGCCCAAGAGGGAAGAAGGATGCAGCAACTGCGTTGTTCAATTTATGCATTTATCAAGGGAACAAGGGAAGGGCCATTTCAGCAGGGATCATCACAGCATTGTTGAAGATGGTTACAGATTCAAGCAAATCAATGGTTGATGGGGTCCTAACAATAATGTCAGTTCTTGCCAGCTACCAAGAAGCAAAGGTTGCTATAGTAAAAGCCAGCACTATACCAGTTTTGAATTTTGATAGATCATTTGAGGAAGGATCTCAAGGTGATTCACAACCAGAAGATATCTATTATGATGGAAGCTATCCTAGTAATGATGTCTATGGTTACAATCATTATTTGCATATATCTGGGGGTAGATCTAGTGCCCAATCTGAGATAGAAAAGTATTTGATGGATCCTGCTGAATCTCTTGAATTAGATATGTTGTTGTGGTGGAAGCAAAATGCATGTTGATTTCCGATACTCGTAGAAATAGCTAGGGAGTTGTTGGCTATACCTGTGTCAGCTGTAGCTTCAGAGTCAGCTTTTAGTACCAGGGTAAGGGTACTTGATCCACATCGCAGTTCTTTAGCACCTAAAATGGTGGAAGTGCTTGTTTGCCTCAAGATCGGCTTAGAGAAACTCCAATTGCCTTGCTATTGGAAGAAGATTTTATAAAAGTCAAAGAATTTGATGAAGGTAAATATTGATTTGTTTATTTTGGATACATTAATAATTTTATATTATGACTTGACTAGTAATGATAAATATTTTATATGTTTTGTTGCAGAGGTGTTATCCCAACAAGAAGCTCAGCAAAGTGATTGAGTCTTGAACTGATTTTCAGTTTAGTTTATTTCAGTCTTAAACTGAATTTGTAGCTTAGGATGCTATCTGTCTGGATTCTGGAACCTTTTTTGGTTGTTTAGTATTAGCTCATGGATTCTGGATTTTGGGCAGTGTTTGTTCTTTGGTGGTATTTTAATGTCATGATTTTGCTCTCAGGTTGCAGTGTTTGCTCTCTTTATGAAGTATTTTTTTCTACTTGAGATTACTATTCCAAATATCCTATTTTTCTCAGTTTTTCCATGTTTGTTTAGTTATTCTGTCAACTAGAATCTCATGCTTGTATCTGCACTGGGTACCAAAACCTGCAGTCCTTCAACTCAGGACTGGCTCACTTTTGGGATAATGCACTTAGGTTAGTGGAATTCGATCACACACCTTATCCATGCTTGTGAATGATTCTCCTGGAGTTCTAGACATTGTTACTAGGGAATGTTGTCTTTTACTTTTATATTTGTCTACAAAATTGCATGTGCATAAGTTTAGTCTTTTTGGTTTCTCTGCTTTCTCATCTACTTTGTTATTTCCAGAGTTTAGCTGTTGGACATGCAGAAGGACTTTCTCGACTTACAACCTACAACCGTGGTTCCAGGGACAGATGAGTCAATCAGAAAATTGGTGCAGCAACTCTATAAGCTAGTAGAGCTGCATGAGGTTTGAAATCTCAGCCAAAAAGAATGCATCCTATCCTGTAAATAAACCATTTGCTTAGTTACATATTTTTTTAGCAATGACTATTAGCATTTGCAGTGTCCTGTAGCACTTCATATATGTTTGATTCAATCTATTTTGGAGGAATATTTCCTTGTATTTTGCCAGTTTCTTGAAAGGACTTTAAGGGAAAAAGTTCTGTAAAGAAAGCTATCCTCAAATGCCTAGTGAAGAAATGGGAAGCCAAAGTTACTTTTAAGGTTTTGATTATTTGTCTAGTGGCATTAATTGGATTTGGATCAACTCAAGCTCAATTGCAATTGGGTTTCTATACCCAAAAATGTCCAAAGGCTGAACAGATCATTTAAAATTATGTTCGTGAGCATATCTCCAATGCTCCATCATGGCAGCTGCACTTTTAAGGCTTACTTTTAATCCCAATCCCCAATGCAATCAGTACGCTTGCATTTTTGTCGTGCTTGTGAATGATTGTATTGTATTCCATTAGTAGGCAAGCTGTGAAGAAAGCAGTGGAAGCTGAAAAGGGTCCCAAATATAACAAACCATGCCAATGTAAATGGGATGCACAGGGAATTAATGAGGCTTCCTAATTCTTATCAAGCTTCATCCAACCATTATGGTGCGCTGGATAACAATGATTTCATAGAATCAGAATCAGATAGGCAATGCTTCTTATAAAGTATTTTTTTCCTACCGTTCTCTCTCTTCCATATGGCAATATGTCCTTAGTCCTGCTGTTAATTGAATTTCTGCACATCCAATATCTCTGGCAGTTCTTGCAGAAGTGATGTGGCCGGTTCACATTGTAGTTGTTGTAGTAGCAGAATTTTGTGTCCATGCTGTTGCATCAAGGGCATCCAAGGATCTTGTCTGGTTTCTTTAGTGTTTTGTCTTGTGATGTTTCTGTTTCTGTTGATGGGATCTTGGGGTTCTCAACAAGAATGCCTGAAGATGTTGCAGATTTTAGTTCCTCTGTGGTTTGATGGGAGGCCTCTTCATTATCATGTGTTGAGGTGAGGTCTTTCTTTGATGTTTCCTGAAATTTTAATTTTAACGAATGTTAGATCAGGATCACAAAAAATCTTTGATATGTGTTGAGTGTCAAACTGTTACCAAGTACATTTCAAAGATAGTCAATAGGGAAATCATTGTCAGGGATGCTAATCGTTTCCATCACTTTGTTAATGGTAAGTGCTCATGTAATGATTACTGGTAATGTGGAAGGTATGGCCTATGGGCAAGTAGCAAAAGCTACTACCTTAATGAACGTGGCTAATGTCACATGATTGGTACCCATGTATGTAGTTTGGGGAGATTCATGATCACAACATGCTTACAAGAAAAATATAATTAATCATTAAACTTGATTACTTAACCAACCAGTCAATTGTCTTATTGTGGTGCTCTTGTAATTCCATTCCTTTTGAAAAATGTTATTATTGTGAATTGTTTTCTGGATGCTGTCATTATTGTCACTTGTTTGGTATCACTTTAAAAGTTACAAACAGGCGTTTGCATAAAGTAACATGGGAGTTGGTGAACTTACAATTGACTCAATAAGTAAATTACGACAAGAACACACTATTCCTCGTTTCACATTTGTTAAATTACTTACCTCTCCTTTAATTGAATGCTTTAAATTTTTCATGATTTGAAGTTTACCGAAAAATGATGAAACCATACATGCTTTCTATGAATGTATGAAGCTAAAACGAAAATAAATGTTGTAACTACTTCAAAACTAAAAGGTGCGGCCGTGCAATTTAAATAAGTTTTGTGAGAGATTTGTATAATTTGTTAACCACTTACATTTATTCATCAATTACATTAAATACTATCTTTGATTTTAAATATAAATAAATGTTTAATAATTTTTTTTGTCTTAAAATATAAACAAGATTATATTTTTTCAATGTTATTAAACATTTGTATATTAAATATATCATCATCATCATTATATATATATATATATGTATGTATATATGTATATATTCTCAATACAATTAGTTTTTTGAATAATAAATAATATTAAGAGTATTTTATAAAATTATATTAAATATTTGATAACATTAATGTAAATAATTAATTCCAACAATTAGTTACTCTTTAGTTATTTTTATAGAATGAATATTCAACATACCGTTTTTTCCTAGTTTTTTTCTTTTTTATTTCTCCGTCATTTATCAAGCATTTCATTTATTCTCTCTCTTCCTTTTCTTGTCTTCGTATCTCTCTCCTAAAAAACCATTTTTAATGAAATGGTGTACACTTACTTTTCCTTTATCAACGCTCATATGATTTGGTTCATTTAGAGAGTTTCTATTAAATATTCTATTTATATTTTACCAATGTTAACCTTTGTGTTTATACTTCGATACAAATTTGTTCAATTATAAACTAAAAATAACCTGTAAGCTGTTGTCGTAGTCCTTGACATTTGAGTGATAGTTCTTTTAATTGCTTTAATTTATAATTTAACAAAATGTCTACATAAAATTACATTTATTTTTATTATTTTATGCAAAATCACAGTAGAAGAAAATCAAATAAAGAAACGGACAAATTTATGTAAAATCAAGGATTAAAGAAAGAATTGTGCAAATTAAAAGCTAAATTAGGTCTCTCTGTTTTTAAAATTAATTTCATTTGGTTTGAACTGTATGCAATTTTTCAATCTTTTAATTATTTACGTTTATCCAAATAAGTCCCTCTATTTTTAAAATTAAGTAAATTTAATCTTATCAATTTTCTTCCACTAAAAATCTTTAAATTTTCATATTCTACACACTATTGACAAATTGAATGGATTCAGATTTCTTTTAACTGAAACTGAAAAAAACATCAAATTCCATAAAAAAATATATAAAAACTTTCAAAATGTTCCATCTTCGATCCTTAATCTCACATCTATTGAATATCTTTCAATTAAATCATTTTATATCTTAAATTCATTTTAAACATTCAAATATATAGGTTAAAGTTCTATTCTAGTCCTCTATTTTTTTTAGTGAATTTTAAGTTATACCGTCATTTTTTTAAACTAGTTAGGTCATATATTTTTAAAATATTTCAGTTAGGAGAAAAAATTGACTCATGACCTACTACACAAAGGACTATCTACTTAACTATTAAACCAGGGATTCTTTTAAGTATGTGTGTCAAAACATTTATATATATAGGATGACAATTTATATTTTTTTTGTTAATTTAAATATAACATGGATTACATAAGTGTGTATGATAAAATATAAATTTATATTATTCTATCAATTCATATGAATTAATACATCATATTAATTAAATATTTTTAAGAATATATTTAAATATAATAAGCATAATATATTTAAATATATTTTTAATATATCTTTATTATATAATTTTTAAATGATAATATTTTTAAAATATAAAGGTGTGAGGAGCATTTGCGTCTATGTTAACATTACTTGCTCTTCATGGAAAAGTAATAACACAACGTACGACAAGGACAATCCTTACTCAACTCCTATAAATGTCACTCATTTACTACAGTATAAGGTATGTTCACCAACCCATCTATTGAGCTCTGATATTTATTATGTAGTACTAACTTAGGCGTTGGGGTGTCTTTACATGTGATACCCTATTTCACCCCATAATGTGAGATATCAATGGTTGATTAGGAAAGATAACACTAAGACCTTAAGACCTCATTGAACTTACAATTATAATAATGGATCTTCATTAGACCAGTGTAATAGATAAGAGCATAAATACCCAGTATCCATACTGGATGTCAATCCCCTATATTAGACAAAACAATGGCATATGCCTGGTGGGATAGGATAAAGTTATTTACACTATCGCACTCTTGTAAATTGTTTCATGGACGCAAATCAACGTTTGAGCACTCTGGATGCTCACATATAGGATGTGACGCATATGGTTCCTAAACCTTTAGGCTATAACTTGGGTTTCATTGAAACACCTAGCTTGGTAGCCCAAACCTTAAGAAGGCCCCCGAGTGGTGGTTCAACCCGATCCACGGGAAAAGATTATCTGATATTCGAGTGGGGTTACAAGAGCTCAAACAGGGGTAGGGTTAGGAAGTAGATGGAAGGATGGTTGTCTATCCAAAAGTGTCACCAATTAGACCTCGCCTCTAACATTCTCATCATGATATTTCAACATCACTAGACTACTTTAGGATCCCAATGTACTACGAGGATTATTGGGAGTCCATATACCAGACTAAGCATTACTCACCCCGGTATCATAATTCCTAAGCCCCTAGCGATTCTCTAGGGTACAAGTTCAACATCTCCTTCACTTGATATCTCATGGGGATAACGATTCCCAAGCACCTCCGAACTCCACAACCATTATCCATCGGGAAGTATACCAATGAGATAGACCCAGGCAAGCACCATGACGCCTACACTAACAGGTTATTGATCTTAGGAGAAAAAGATGATGTCATGTGTAGAATATTCCTAAGGACTTTAGTTGGGGAGGCTCTCAGTTGGTTCGAGGGACTACGGATGGAATCAATTGATTCTTGGGAAGATTTGTATGATATCCTGCCATATTTACTTAATTTAAACGAGAGGTTTTAACCTAAATTTAGTAGATTTTACTTTAAATAATGTATCACGCATCAAAAATTCAAAGAACAATATGAAGAATTTTTTTGATAATTTTTAGGATACACTTTTCTTGCACATCATTTAGTAGTTTACATCTAACAAGAGCTATAAAACTCTGATCAAGGTGAATTCAATTGGTACACCTCCACAACTCAATTGTCTACAAATGTTATGAAGGGGTCAAAGGCCAATTATGCCTCTAAGATCACCCGATTCACGAAAATGTAAAACTATTCTACACAATTTTCAACATGAACACCTTATAATATTTTACGCATAACTTGAGCTACGCACCTCCATTTGTGGTGAATCAAAATGAAAAATGTTTGTAAGTCAATTATCTATCACTTTCGTGAAGAATGCAAGAGCTAATTAAGCCTAAATCAAGTGTAGTTTTAAAAACAAGCTAGTAATCGATTACCAAAAAATTGTAATTGATTACCAGAGAGCAACTTGTGCAAGAATTCATTTATGCTTGCAAGTAATCAATTACAAGACCTGATTCGGTCTTGATACCTGTATCCATACTATAGCATATATATATGAACATCATTTGACCATTCCTTAACCTGTCACCGGTGTGATAGGTATACATCCGAACTATAAATCCATATCAGGTGTTCTCCCTATACCGGTCTGTCCAGGATAACACCATGCACACCGGATGCATACATGCCACTTGACAGAAGATAATGGGCGCTGCTACAGGGATAACGTCAAGGATTCCATTTTTCATACTATAAGCCAAAATCTGCTCCTAGAAATGAGTATCTTGTCCCCTAGATTTAGCCCCATGTTCTCCACGCTCAAATATAAAATAGCCACTTGCCTCAATCATGTTGGTGAGTGCGTATTAAATAATCATTTATCCATGTAGTGGAAGTGGATGGTTATACCACTATCAGATCCTCGTAAAACGGGCCAATCAGGTATAAGAACTTTCTCAAGTTTTCTCTAAAACTCTCTCAAAAACTTATTAAGCCATCGCTTATCACTCTATGCTATTCCTTTTTCTCTGGGATACAATCATTGACTTGAGCGTCGGAGAATCTTCACAGGTGGCACCACCTTTCGCCCACATCAACGCGTGAGGACGGTGTGAAGGATCTTCAGGACGTCAAGACCGGTCTCCTCTCATTGAGACACCAGATACATAGACTGGATACTCATAAAGTCGGTATCCCATCTTAATCATCCATTGACTCTTGTGGCTGGTCCCATACCGGATCATATACCCCGGTACTGATCAGTTCATTGGCACGCCTAGTGGGACCCATTAAAGTTATTCCCACTTCTTATTTTTGAAGTCTCGTCTTTTATCATGGAAGGCAATAGAAGAAACGTGCAAGATGGGTATGTGGAGGATGTCACTGCCCAGGAGCAACCAGTTAATAGATGCTTAGCTTTTAATTTGCCAGGAGGAAGTTTGAGGAAAATGGTTCCAGTTACTAACCCCGATCCTCGATTGATCGACCAACTCAGGAAAGAACTTGCTGAGTTGCGAAAAGAAAGGAGACAAAATGAGGATAAAGAGTCATCCCACACAAGGGATACTCACCATACAACTGAAGGAGAAAAGTCCACGACTCTCCAATATTCAAAGATTCCCACATACAAAGGGAAGGATCATACCTATGACTCTGGTGATAGAGTCAGTAGAAGAAGGAGGGAGCCAGTTGCAGTATCCCCTGGAATATACAGGCTCAATGTTCCTTTCTCAAGGAGGCTTATAAGCATACATATTCCTAAACATCTACAAATGACTCAGCCCCTCTCTATCGGAAAGTATAATGGAGAGACTGATCCCACTAAGCATCTTGATGCTTACGTGTATGAGGCAATGTACCTGGGAGCTAACGAAGACGTGATGTATAGGATGTTCCCACGAACATTAATGGAGGAAGCCCTCAGCTGGTTCAAAGGTCTGCATTCAAGATCGATAGATTCCTGGGCTGAGATGGCCTCTGCCTTCGAGAATCACTTCGTCATCTCTAGAGATATCCCCAGAATGTCATACACCTTAGACAAAATCAGGCAAGGTGAAAACAAGACTCTGAAGGAGTTCCTGAAAAAGGTTCTACAAAGAGGCAGCTATGGTCCCTAATCTTACAGAGGCCATCTAGCTGCATATCGTTATTAAGGCTCTACAGCCTGGATCAGCTTTTGCCCTCTCGTTGGCAAAAAATCCTCCAACAACATTTGAAGAATTCAGGAAGAAAGCTTCGAAGTACGTGGGCATAGAGATGCACTTAGAAGCTACGGCTTCAAGAACGAAGCCATCAACACCAACCTTACAACCACGGAGAGATAAGGACAAGGTAAGGTCAGAACGGATGGAAAGGCCGTTCAACAGCCACAAATTCAATGGCCCATCACCCCAGCGTCAAGAGAGACGCGTAAATTCATTCAGCCATTATACACCATTGACTGCCAGACCCTCACAGATCTTGAGGGAGGAGGGATGGCCATCATTTAGCATTTATGGCATCAGAAGACCAGCTCTAGTGAAAAGGCCAGGGAACCCGTGAAAATGCTGTGATTTTCATGAGCAGTCAGGGCATTCCACAGATGAATGTCAAGCTTTAAAGAACGCAGTTGAAACATTGATCAGAGAGGGAAATTTGAAGCAGTACTTGTTCAAGGAGAAATCCTCTGACAAACTAGACCGAACTGACAAAAGAGGAAGAGATCACGATGATGGTGATGATGATAATTGTAATCCGGTCAGGAAGTTCTCTGCAGCGAAAAACAAAAGGGTCTGATTATTAGCGAAATAACTCAAAGAGACAATATGCCCCAGCAACAGAGACAAGGCCGCGTGAAGTCATTAATATGATCGCCGAAGGTTTTGCCGGAGGAGAAGCTTCAATTACAGCCTGGAAGAATCATCACCGAATGATTCTGTCTGTTCAGGGGAAAATCAAGGACAACCGTCCTTACAGGAACGGTGTTGAGGCTCCTGTGGTTTCATTCTCTGATGAAGATTTTGGCCCAACCATCCCTGGGGGAGATGACGCTGTGGTCATTGTTGCTGTGATAGCCAACAAGGACGTAAAAAGAATCCTCGTTGACCAGGGAAGTTCCTGTGATGTTATTTTTTATAATTGCTTTAAAAGAATGGGTTTTAATGACTCAGACTTACAGCCTTACACACAGGAACTAACAGCTTTTAACGGAGCAAAGCAACCTACAAAGGGGTATCTTGACACCCTTATATCCTTTGAAGGTGAACCAGGAGCTAGAACGGTGAAATCAAAAGTGTTAGTGATTGATGTGGAATCATCGTACAATGACATTATAGGTCGTCCTACTCTAAACGCCATAGAAGCAATCGTATCCACTCCACATCTCCTTATCAAATTCATCGATAAGGACAATGGCGTATCTTCCCTTCAAGGCGATCAAGAGATGGCCAGGTACTGTTACAACCTGAGCCTGAATATGGTTAAGCTGGAGGCATTCAATAAAAAGAGAAGACTTAATGATGGTGGAATAGCGACAGGATCTATTAATCTTGTGGACTTAGACCCCAGGGCGGATATGAAAATCGACCCTCTCAATCCCTCGAAACCTACACCGGATGGTGGTTTCAGGGACATCATATTGGTGGATTCTCCAGAAAAGGTCACACATATTAATGACAAGTTAGATTCAATTATGGAGGAGCGTTTACTCAACCTCCTTCAAGAATTTAGAGACCTTTTCGCATGGACTGCGACTGATATGCCTGGTATAGATCCTGCTTTCTGTTGCCATAAATTGTCTGTCTATCTAGATACGAGGCCGGTAGCCCAAAAGAAAAGAAGATTGGGGCCAGAAAAACAGAAGGCAACTTGTGAGCAAACAGAGGAGTTACTGAAGGCTGGATTTATTAGAGAAATCCGCTATTCCTCTTGGCTCTCAAATGTGGTGATGGTCCAGAAAGCTAATGGAAAATGGAGGATGTGTATCGATTATGTGGACCTCAATCATTGCTGGCCAAAGAACCCTTATCCTCTCCCTAATATAGATCGAATGGTGGATGATTCCTGTGGTTATCAATACCTGAGTTTCATGGATGCGTACTCAGGGTACAACTAAATTGCGATGTAGGAAGAGGATCAAGAGAAGACGGCTTTTCTCAATGACCGCGGTGTTTTCTGCTACACCATCATTGTAACACCCCAGTTTTTCGGACTCAAATCCCGATGTAACCAAGATAATAATTAATAAAGATGTGGGTAAATTTTTCACGTTTGAAAACCCTCAACGATTACATCAATACCCGAATCACAGAAAATTGAAGCGTACGATTTAATAAACTAAAACTGGATCGATAACTAAAATGCCCATAACGGTATACAAAAATAATAGAGTTTACAGCGAAAGAAGAATGTGTATACCGGGCAAACGCCTAGTCCCATATATGACGATATGAAAAAAGGCTAAGCAAAGCATGCAAATACCCGACATATACCTACTGAAACAAAGCTCGTCTAATTCACTCACAACATATACATGCTTTGCCTAAGACACAATTATATATATATACATATACATACGGGGATCTTCTCTTAACATCCACAATCATCAATGTTCATCATTCAATTTCAATCCTTCTAGTACATATTAAATCATCTCTTACATACTGGATTTATATTCACCAATCACAATTTCAAAGGATTGTCTTATACATATCCAAAATCACTAAATCCTCTATATCATCATAAGCAACTTATTCATTTCATAAATTCAATACACGATAGTTCACAAATGATGCCGGCCAAGGCATTTCCTCTACCACTATTTACCTTCACTAAAGCTTTGATTTAAAATCCGAACTCATCCCATGGCAACCTGCATCACAATGCTAAAAAGGAGACCACATGGGAGAGTGAGTTATACATTCAAAATGATGAATATAAATATATTGTGATCGTGTGTATATGCATACAATCATCATGTGTGCTTTGCTATAAAATCATTAATTCATCATTCAATCATCTTCATATTGATATAATAGGTATACAACCCTCATGAAACGCATTACACAACACAAGCAAGCACAAACATATACACAATCACATTGCCACTTATCAACAAGGGCATTCATAAATTATCATCATTAATTTATTAAATCTTTACTCAATTCCTCCTCGCAAGGGGTTTCTCTTCTCTCGTGGTCATCCCAACTCAAATGCCATGCATCTATGGCTAATGCACATGTCAACTATTTAATGCATATGCAACGGATCCGATTTCATACCAACGGGTGATCGCAACCACCATAATCATTCATTCATATTCATGGGTTTCCCACCTCGCAAGGGGTACTCCCTCTAGCAGCCTCGCAAGGTGCTTTTTCGTGATCGCAACCATGTTCAACAATTCATAATGGTTTCCCGCCTCGTAAGGGATACTCCCGCCTCGTGATCGCAACCACGGGCATCATAGGTGCTCGCAAGCCCTTTTTCATTTCAACAACCAGGTGATCGCAACCACCGACTCAATATCATATCATCATCAAGTTGGTTTCCCGCCTCGCAAGGGGTACTCCCTTCATAGAATCCCACAGGATTTTTCATCACTGTGATCGCAACCACATTTCAATGTTATGCCATGCCATGAATGCAAAATGCAATAATGCATATGCTCAACAACCTCGCAAGGATATCTCGCCCTCTCTCATAGGGTATGTTTAGTTCAATATTTTCAAGAATCATATACAATCATTTATAAAGCCCCTCAAGGCGCATCATTTACATACATGGCATTTCAATATCCACCAAATCATTTCATAACAATCCACACATGGAAATCAAGAAGCATAACCAATATCATAATATTAATCTACACTTGGAATTATCCGAGACATATTCATCATCCCACATACATGGCAATTACACATATGCCCAATACAATCATATTCTTGAACTTACATCTCAACACATCACATATATATACTTCATATCATATGGTAAGTCAATATTTGTATTCAACCACAGTGGTATTACAATATTATCTCATTCGTCAACATTGCTTAGTAACCAGTGTGGCAACACAACGACTCATCGTTTCAATTCTAAGCCACTCATACAATATTACACTTGTTACAAAATTCAATAACATTTTACAGTTCATCAATAATAACATATGTCCTCTTACACAAGGAATAATCATTACATTATTTATTATCACATGATACCAATATTAACTTCGATACATCGATTTATTGTTAGGGAATCCCATTAGGGTCAGGCAGCGGAAACACAAAGGATTCCCAAAAGAATTACAAACACGTATGTCTCAAAGCATTATGCTAAATTAAAATTTTTAATTAGGGTTTACCTCTTGTAGACGCAGAACAAGTTCCTCGATCGAAGCAATTGTAACTTCACCCTTAGGAGTCCACACGAGCACTCCCACCAGAAAAATAGAGCTCCGAATGCTAGTACGGAAATTTTGTTTTGGTCTAATTTCTGAGCCGCAGCCTATGAGCATCTCATGCTCTATATATAGGCTTAGGTCTTGACCTGAGCTCTCATTAAACATTGGGCTCCCGACTCATTCTAAATGAGTTAGGCCCAAATAGTTTTATTTTTAGTCCAACTAAAATAAAACTATCCTCTGGTGGGCTTACTCTATGTGTGTGACCCTATAGGTAAAATATTCGGTTATATTAATAATAAATTATTTTATTATTAATATAAAATAAGAGCAGTATCTAGCAATACATCATTATGTCCAAATATTATTTATCATCGACATGACCTATAAGTGATAATTATTTTATATATCTATTCCTTTTGTCACGATATCTAATTGGGCCCAAGGCATGGTTGTCGTCATCCTTGTATGGCCTAATTCATTTTACTTGATACCAGAGTAGACTTTATAGAATAAATATCTAATATTTATTCGTCCTAGCATGGCCATGCATTTCATTAGTCTCACTCCATCAAGTGGCCCATAGATATCACTCCTGTCACATAGGAGAGACAAATTCCATCTACATCACTCACATCCCTCTACATAATTTATCTATTGCCTAATCACAATCTTTATGGTCATCTTATTACAGATAACGTTTGATTGTATTAAAATAATAAACTCCTTATCTAGGAATCGTAGTGACTTCAGGTCGAAGGACTACATATCATTATCACATTAGAACCGTTTATGACACTCATGTAACGATCCATGCAACGTTCTCATGGTGGGTCTGTCCAGTACAACATTACCCTTAATGTGTACCCGTGTAAAGACTTGATATCATATATCCATGATTTGTGAGATCAAATCATCAGTACATTTACACACTAATCTTAATGTATTTACATGTCCCCATGTAAATACTTGATTAGGGATGTTTTAGGAATAATTCTCATATGGCCTATTATTCCAGGATAAATAGCATTTGTCTAAAACTGAAAATACTAATTTTATTAATAAGTTAAAATTGATACATTAATAGCTCGTAGTGCATACACCAACATTTATAACAACCACCTCACCATTCAATCATTCCCCTGATGGGTTTGTAATCACCCAAGGGTACAATCACATAACTCATCATCAATCCCTTAACATTGCTCTCACATGTTCATTCTTGGTGGTTAAGATTTATGTTTCCCATTATGTATATTATGGGTGTAAACGAGTTATCCGAATGTTTTAATCATTATTCAACACCACCATAATATGTCCTGATTATATATCTCTATACATTCCCTCAAGCATCATACAATATAAGGGAAGAAGGCCCAACACCATCAAAACTGAGAAAATAATACAACATTCCATTTTGGGCAATTCGCTTGAGCGAGCCCTTACTCGCTTAAGCGAGATTAACATAGCTCGCTTGGGCGAGCCCCTTCGCGCGAGCAAAAATTGTCCAGCAACGTTTCCACGCTTGTTTGCTTGAGCGAGGCACCCACTCGCTTAAGCGAGATTCATCCAGAGGCCATCCCCTCATTCCGCACACGTCTCGCTTGAGCGAGGCGCACCAGTTCCAGCCATTCGCTTGAGCGAGTATCGCCCAGCATCAAACTCCCCACACTCGCTCAAGCGTCTCACGCTCACTTGAGCGAAAAACATCCAATATCAATTTCCTCTCTCCTCGCTCAAGCGCGGCCATGCCCGCTTGAGTGAGATTCGTCCAGTGTCCCCCTTGCTCACTTCACATTCGTCTCGCTTGAGCGAATAGCTCACTCGCCTGAGCGAGATTAGGCCAGAGGCCATAATAATGGTACAGGGGATTCTCGCTTGGGCGAGAATCCATCTCGCTTGAGCGAGATTATCAGATTATGCGCAGAAAACATGAGAATTCACAACTCAACATACCAAAATCTATTCAAAACCAAATTGACCAAATTCCATACTTCATATACCTCATAATAGACATTTAAAACTTGTCTCAAATGTTCATACATAATAATTTCCATTCTAAGTCATTTACCTCATTAAAATTAAACTTATCATCATCACACATATAGGTATACATTTCCATAACAATCATCACCTATTCTCATATACCATCCTCATAATCAACAAATTGCCATTCTCATTATTTCAATATATATACATGGCAAGGCAAGCATAAGTATAAAACACATACAACAATCACTATCAATCTACTCATGCAATTTGAATGTAAACTCCTCTCCTACCTCGAGGGAAGAGCCGAAATCCGAATACATTCTCCGAAAGCTCCGCCACATAGTCCGGAACACAATCTACACAACATACATATGCATTCATACAATTAATAAGCCATCTCAAGGCATTCCCCATAATTCTAAACATTTGCTAGCTTATCATAAAGCCCAATATCAAGTCCTAGACTTGCTAAAACACCAATCCATACCATTGTGTTAGGCTTCAGGAATTTCCTTCCCAAAACCAAGATTCTCTAGATCTAAGAGGGTTAACCATACCCAACAACAATAATATCTTTTTCATCCCTCATCTAAAATGCATTTCTACATTACATCAATCATTCAAATGCCATTATTGTCACTTTAAGGTCAACATGAGTCATCTTAGCTCAAATCAATCTTCATCTATCAACATATCCCAAATGGTACATATTATGGTCTAAGACTTTATCAAACCACACTTCCAAGTCATTGATCCATCACCACACTATGACCTTAATATTGACATTCATTCTTACATATTTCCTAACAACACTCATCCATGAGCTTCATTCTCTATGATTCATCATTACTATCATTATCCATCATTATAAATAACAACTCACACATTAAATATCATCTATTCATATTCAATTCAACCCAACAAGTCATAATATATACATTTTCCCCAAATTCTTAAGGCAAGGGTTTTCATTAAAACCCAACCACCATTATTAATATTCATCAACTATCATCAATGGCTACATTTCCTCATTAATATCATTCTCTCACATCATTAAACATACTTTTTACTCACATTTCACATTTTCCCCAATTTATTAAAGTTAGGGTTTCACTAGAACCCATCACCATCATAAATGCACATCAATTTTCCACCCATCCAAGTATTAATTCCATGCACCCACAACAACCCACCATAATGCCATAATAACAACACCCCACCTTAGGGTTTCCTATATTAATGGCTTCATTCAATACCCCAATAATTTTTCTAACCAAGGGTTTGATTCCACAACCACCATTCATCAAAACAACATCTAACCTCCCATCATAACACTTCAATAACCCAAAACTATCAATAAAAACCATGAGTGGTCAAAAATCATACCTCTCCTCCAAGCTTAAGCTCCAAAACGAAAATAAGAGGGAGAGAAGAGGAGATGAGCCAAGCTTTGCCTCCTTGTCCATTACAAGCTTCATAAACCCAAGGAATCCTCTTGATTTTTGGGTGGAAATGGCCATGGGTAGTGGTGGTCACATTTAGCAAGAGAGGGAATGAAGAAGAAGGAAGAAATAAAGAAAGAGAGAGGAGGGGAAGGTAACGTGAAAATGAGGGAGAAAAGAAGTGAGTGTTATGTTTTATTTTTAACCCTCATTAGTAATTTCATCGATTTAGGACAAACAGGTTCACAGTTCGGGCTCAATACTAAATCCAAAAATTATTCTGAAGGTATATTCGGATTCCCATTAATATCCTTAACAGCCCTGACCAATGGCATCTCAATCGGAGATACTTGGTCTGACACCTATATTTTAACTGGATATAATTTTAACTCCTATAAGCTCAATAAATTATAAATACCCATAATAAATCCCAATTTAATTATTCCTATATTTTTGGGACACTCATAAATTCATTTATAATTATTCAGTATTTATTTTACATATTTATTCATTTTCATATAATTCGGGATGTTACAATCATGCCCTACGGTTTGAAGAACGCTGGAGCCACTTACTAGCGTATGATTAACAAAGTGTTCAAGGGCATGCACACCAAGCTTGTTGAAGTATACATTGACGACATCATAGCCAAAACCCCGGTTGGAGGTGATCATATTGAAGACCTGCGCCAAGTATTCACCCGCTTGAGGCAATATAACATGAGGCTAAACCCATTAAAGTGCATTTTTGTTGTCCCAGCTGGGACGTGTTTGGGTTTCATGTTAACACAGCGCAGTATCGAAGCCAATCCAGGGAAATGCCAAGCGATTCTCAATATGCAGAGTCCAAAAAACCTGAGGGAAGTTCAATCCTTAAATGGCAAAGTGGCAGCCCTGGCACGGTTCATGCCTAAAATGGCGTACAGATCACTTCCTCTGTATAAAGTGTTAAAGAAGTCCAAAAAATTTGAGTGGGGACAGGAACAGGAACAAGCTTTTCAGTAGCTTAAGGAGGTACTGTCCAAACATCCCATATTAGTGAAACCTGACCTTAGAGAAACACTCATTTTGTACTTGGCAATCTCAGATGAAGCTTTGAGTGTAGCCTTAGTAAAAGAGACCCCGGATGGACAGAGGCCGGTATACTTCACAAGTAAAACACTGCAAGGTGCTGAAAGCTGATATTAGAAGATTAAGAAAGCCGCTCTCGTAGTTGTTTGGGCTTCTCGTCGTTTACGACCGTACTTCCATGCTCATCCAGTTGTGGTGAGAACGGATTTACCATTCCGCTCAGTGTTAATCAAGCCTGACCTCGCTGGAAGGATGATTAAATGGTCCGTTGAACTCTCAGAGTTTGACATTTCTTATAAACCACGAGGCACTATCAAAGCTGAAGTCCTAGTTGATTTCATCGTGGAAATGACAGGGACAGACCCAGCTACACCTCGTGTTCGTTGGACCATCTATGTGGATGGTTCATCAAATAATAAAGGCTGTGGAGCAAGTGTAGTTGTGGAAAGCGACGACGGTGTACATCTGGAGATTTCCCTCCACTTTAATTTTAAAACTTCCAACAACCAAGCTAAGTACGAAGCTTGTTTAGCCGGACTACAAGCTACAATTGACATCGAAGCGTCTGAAGCGACCCTCTACAGTGATTTACAGTTGGTGATATCATAAATTCTGGGGGATTATCAAGTCTGCGAGCCTCAACTCTAGTTATATTTGAATTGTGTCAAAGAGTTGAGGGAGAAGTTGTCAAAACTAGAATTCAAGCACGTTCCACGTGAAGAGAACACCAGAGCAGATATTCTTTCCAGGCTGGCAAGCACCAAGCGGCCAGGTAACACCACGACGGTGGTCCAAAGCACACTGACGTCGCCTAGTATCCCCTTATTCCCATCTCTGAACGCCATTATGACTAATGCCTTCAACGAGAATTCGTCGGTTACTCCCTATGTTCGTTACTTGGCTGACAGACAGCTACCCACTGATGAGAAGGAGAGAAGAAGAATAAAGAGGGAACTGCCATACTTCACCATGGTAGATGGTGTTCTCTTTAGGAGAGGATTTTCAGTACCCTACCTCCTATGTTTGAATGAAAAAGAGATACAAGGTGTGTTGGAAGAAGTACACGAAGGACAATGTGGACACCACGCTGGAGGTAGAAGCCTAATGAGGAAAATTCTCAGGGCTGGATATTGGTGGCCCACAATCAAACAAGATTCCATCGACTTCGTTAAGAAGTATGATTCTTAACGTGTCACCGGTGTGATAGGTATACATCCGGACTATAAATCCATATCAGGCGTTCTCCCTATACCGGTCTGTCCAGGATAACACCATGCACACCGGATGCATACATGCCACTTGACAGAAGATAGTAGGCGCTGCTACAGGGATAACGACAAGGATTCCATTTTCCATACTACGAGCTAAAATCTGCTCCTGGAAATGAGTATCTTGTCCCCTAGATTTAGCCCTATGTTCTCCACGCTCAAATATAAAATAGCCACTTGCCTCAATCATACTGGTGAATGCGTATTAAATAATCATTTTTCCACGTAGAGAAGTGGATGGTTATACCACTATTAGATCCTCGTAAAATGGGCCAATCAGGTATAAGAACTTTCTAAAGTTTTCTCTAAAACTCTCTCAAAAACTTATTAAGCCATCGCTTATCACTCTATGCTATTCCTTTTTCTCTAGGATACAATCATTGACTTGAGCATCGGAGAATCTTCACAGGTGGCACCACCTTTCACCCACATCAACGCATGAGGATGGTGTGAAGGATCTCCAGGACGTCAAGACCGGTCTCCTCTCATTGAGACACCAGATACATAGACCAGATACTCACAAAGTCGGTATCCCATCTTAATCATCCATTGACTCTTGTGGCTGGTCCCATACCGGATCATATACCCCGGTACTGATCAGTTCAGGACCCATGTAATCGATTTCTATCAATACAAATATAATTTTTATGCAGATATTGGCATTTGGGCCAACTTCCATAACCCCGAACTTGTTCGTTCGACCTCTGAATGCTACAAAACTTTATAGGCATTATAAGCAACCTATTTCAGACTTGATATCACAGTTTGTGCTAAAAAATTCCTCTATATCGTGAAGTTAAGCAGAAAAGTACATTATGGTCAATTTCACTCAACTTCAATGTTAAACTCTATCAATTCCCATTCAAATGGCAATTTTATTTCACATACAAGTTATAATTATGCCCATGGACCTATTGGCACCTTATGGGGACTCCAAATCCCACCGGAACTCAAAATCACATATTCAGTTGGCTTAATTAGCCTTTTCTCCCTTTAAACATAAACTCTCTCTCTCTCTCTCTCTCTCTCTCTCTCTTTATATATATATATATATATATATATATATATATATGCATCAATTCCTCTAAAGCACACGTATTCATCAACCAATATAATGAAAACATCACCATCAATCAAACATGTCCTGCCCATAGAAATGCAATTTCATCTACACATTGGCTTAGTGTCATCTTACTCCACATTCACAATACTTGGGTATAACATATATATAATTCACCATCACTATTTACTTGGCTCTGTGCCATCTATCAGCATAACATGCATACATAACAACACCTGCCTATAATCACATAATTCAAAAAAGATAGAATGGCTCTGTACAATCTGAAATAGTATATAGACACCCATAAGATATCCAAAACAAAAATACTTAACAAATTACTCATAATTTACATTATTACAAGTAATACAAGTCCTTCCTCTATTCTTTGATGGTCTGGACTCATTTGGTGCTCGCCTTTATGGTGTCTATGATATTCTTGTCATTGGTTACTAGAAACAAAACAACAACAACAGAAGGATAAGTGTGGAACATATTAATCAATATAGAAACTTAAAATTGAAAAAACATAACATTAGCCTTATGATAATATATACTCAGTTCACATTCCAATTGCACCACTTATGCTTAGTCATAAATCTCAATTTCAATATCACAAGCCACTTTAGCAATAGATAACAATGTATATACATTTATATGTATATCAATTCATTCTCAATCACTTTAAATATTCATAACCATCATATGCCACTCAGGTTGCATATTATAACTGAACTGGTCTAGTCCAGGGTCAAGGAACCGGACTGGAGACCAGCCACAAAAGTCAAAGATTGAAGTGTTTATACACCGATATAGTGGGTATCCGGTATTGTAATCCGAACTCTCAGTGGGAGAATCCAGTCTTGTTGTCCTGGAGATCCTTCACACCAAGCTTTCACACTGATGGGGGGCGAAAATATGGTGTCACCTGTGAAGATTCTCTGATGCTTAAGTCAGTGAAGAGAATAAAAACTTCAGAGGAAACTTGAGTAATGCAATAGTATACTAAGAGTCAGAACAACGTAACCTTTTGTGAGTGTGAAAATCAACTATTTATAGATGAGCGTGGAGAATGAACCGTTAGGCACAAGTGGGGCCAGGAGACAAATAGTACAATGCTCAGTGTATGATTCTGACACACGACACGGGAGAGAGCCGCATTTCTCACGTATCGCTCCTATGACTATACCTTGTACCTTCTGTCGGGTGATGTGGATACTTTCTGGTGTGCAGGGTATCAATATGTGCACACCGGCTTGAACACTTGGCCCACTTCAAGTAATGGGGATTTGGGGTAGTGGAGCAGTCACTTATCCTCTCAAAGTATAGGCGAATGGTTATGTATAATAAAATAGGGAGAGCGTAAGTGTTGGGTCAGGAGATAGGAGGTGTGTTGCGTAGAGTATGCTTCTGACACATGGTATGGGAAGAACGGTGCCTTTGCCAATGTCCTTATGATCATAGAACGGATCATATCCGGTGTGTGAGGTGTTGTCTTGGACATACCGGTATAGGAAGAATGTCTATACGGTCTAGTAGTCCGGTGACCAACCTGCAGCTTCATTAGCATGTGGAAAACTGATAAAATGACACCCTTTCCCTGGTACCGGTATCTAAACCAGATCATCTAACCCCTAGCTTGTGTGAGGGACTGGTAGAGTTGCTCATATAAGCTAAACTGTCTGCATATGAAGTCTTGATACCGGTTTGATGCTTGAGCATATCTGCAGATGTACGTATGCGCCATACTGATAACCTGTTTATCGGTCTGTTCTTAGGATGAGGATGCCGCTCTCAAGATGCCGGTTGTGAGAGGTGTTGGTGTATGCACTATGAGCTTTTATGCTTTTTCATTTGTATCATTTTTATGCTTATCAATAAAATAAATATTTCAGTTTAAAATTGTTTTAAAACGTATTTATCCTTGGAGTAATAGGTCATATAAAAATTATTCCTAAAATGTCCCTAGTCAAGTATTTACATGGGGACATGTAAATACACTGAGACTAGTGTGTGAGTGTACTGATGACCTGATCTCATAGATCATAGATATAGATGATATCAAGTCTTCACACGGGTACACATTAAGAGTAATGATGTACTGGACAGACCCACCATGAGAACGTTGCATGGATCGTTACGTGATTGTCATAAACGATTCTCAATGTGATAATGGTATATGTAGTCCTTCAACCTGAAGTCACTACGATTCCTACATGAGGAGTTTATTGTTTTAATACAGTTAAACGTCTTCTGTAACAAGAGGACTATAAAGGTTGTGATTAGGCAATGAACAAATTATGCAGAGGGATGTGAGTGATGTAAATGGGATTTGTCTCTCCTATGTGACAGGAGTGATATCTATAGGCCACTTGATGGAGTAAGACTAAGAAAACGCATGGCCATGCTAGAAAGAATAAATATTAGATATTTATTCGGATTCAGTCTACTCCGGTATCAAGTAAAATAAATTGGGCCGTACAAGGATGACGCGACCATGCCTTAGGCCCAATTAGGATATCGTGACAAAAGGAACAAACATATTAAATAATTATCACTTATAGGTTATGTTGATAATATTCAGACATAATGATGCATTGCTAGATGCCGCTCTTATTTTATATTAATAATAAAATAATTTATTATTAATATGACCGAGTATTTTACCTGTAGGGTCACACACATAGAGTAAGCCCATCAGAAAATGTTGTCTTATTTTAGTTGGACTAAAATAAAGCTATTGGGCCTAACTCATTTGGAATGAGTAAGGAGCCCATTTTAGGTCAAACCTAAGCCTATAAATAGAGCATAAGATGCTCATAGGCCGTTCACTCAAGTGAAACACAAATTCGCAAAAGTTGCAAGAGCTACACACCGTCAAACTAGCAGTTGGCAAGTGTTGCGATTCTGGTGGGAGTGATCGTGTGGACTCCTAAAGGACAAGGCTATGACTGCTTCGGTGTTCTTCAAGAGGTAATCCAAAAACGATTTTTGTGTTTGTTTTGTGCTTTGAAACACGGAACCTTGCAAATCCTTTGGAATCCCTTTTTTTCTGCTGCTCATGTTTAGGGATTTCCTAACAAGAGGATCCCAAGGGTTTTGGGAATCGAAACTCTTGGTATTCGAGTGTTATGAATGCAGAACCTTGAAACGCTTCCAGTGATGGGCATTTAATGCTTTTAACACATGAGTCATAATGGCCTCAGAGCACGTGGTTTCGTAACCGTCATTGGGGCTGTTATGGGCCTAAAATTTGAATTTTTGGGCCCATTTCGAAAGACACTTTTCACGAATCGTCGTTGTTTTCACATGCTTAGGCTTGAAATGACTACGCCATTTGGCCTAGTAACATTGCATTTCCTGACAAACAACACAACTTCTGGCTAGTGGTTGGACCCTCCAGTACCTATAAAAGGGGAACTTGGCAAATTCTGGAAATCACACTTGCTTTCCAACTTAGTGAAACTCTACAGAAATTTCCTGAGAAGATTATTGTTGCCATTCTTGTGAAGTTCTCTTCTACCAACCTTAACTTCCCCTTAGGTAACCTTACTTCTCCCTTCTTCCAACTTCTTTATCTTCCTTTTCCCTTATATTGCAACCATGCGCCATAGGCAGAATCGCGCTGGTCCTTCGAATAGGAGGGGGAGTACCCCTTACAGGCCCTCCGATTATCGTGATGGAAGGATTTCTGTGGGTCCTTTCGGAGTAAGGTCTCGTGGTTCAGGGAGAGGTGAGACCTCTTCATCAAGGCGGCCAGTGGTTAGGCCTAATCCTGAACCCTCCTCTCGTTCTGAGGCTAACGGTTCCCAAGGAAGCTCGTCCAGTTTGAACTGGTTCTTTACTGATGATGTCGTCTTTTATCACTGCATAGACACTTTTGCTTACGCTGCAGTCGAAATAGAGATCGAAGGGCGTGGCAAAGTTCCAATTCTACGCACTCAGGAGGGGTGTATTAATGTTGTGGCATACCGGCTAAACTGGGAAGCCCTAAACAAGACTCACCCTCACTGCTGGGTAGAGGAGGAGTTTAAAGAAACCCCTCCTGACATGCACGTAAAGATGGTGCTCTGGTGTCCCCGCGCTTCAGGGTCTTCACGGAAGAAAGGCTATGCGAGAGGTTCATGGTCTTGTCACCCCGGCCACAGGAGAGGATCTGCCATAAGGTGATAGACAATCGCTCTGTGTACATGTACGACTTTGTATTCCAGCACATCGAAGTGCGCTTCACACTGAATGACTTCCAAATGGGCGTTCTGAGATTTCTGGAGTATGCCCCTTCACAAGTGCATCCCAACGGGTGGAGTCTAATCCGCTTTCTCGAGGTCTTAGGAGCATATTTCAACTTCAAACCCACTGTGGCTATACTTTTTTATTATTGCTAGGTGGTCCACCATGCGAACTAGAAGGGCGGTCTTGGATTTGTCACCCTGTGATGTGACTCCAGGGTGATCAACTTTAAATCTTTTACTGAATCGACCAAGATCGATGGTCAATCCTTCAAGCAATACTACACCAGGATCCAGATTCAACCAAATAAGCTGGTTTTTTTTGGCTTAGTGAGGACGATATCCTGAAATTTCCTCTTAGCTAGACCCATGAGCTTTTCCTGCTCCCTAGTCGGGCTTACTTCACGGATGAGAGTGAACTCTCAGCCCGCTCCATTGAGGTGGTGAGTGCCCTGAAGGCGTTCACTGCTGCCCACAAGGAATTCCTTAGCAAGCATCTCTTAGGGCCCATCTTCATCCGAAACGAATATTTAAGTAATAATTCTTTTTTCCTTATTCTGCTGTGACAATCCTACGTCCTCTTGTTATTAATATTTTGCTTCCTTCTTTTTGCAGATTGGATAGAAAGGAATTGCCCTGAGATGCTCGCTTTGAAGTCTCTATTGGGGAGGATGACTCTTTATCTGAGAGTGAAGAAAATAATGTTCAAGCTAAGAGGAACGCCAACAAGGCCATGGCGGAATACATCCCTCTGACCTCCAAGGCCGGCGAGGATCTCCCGCTCTTGGAGTCCCAAGCTGATTATGAAGTGTCCTAAGAGCAGGAAGAGCCGGAAGGGCAGAAGAAGAAGAAGAGGCGCAGGCTCGTCAAAGCTGCTAAGAAGAAGAAACCTATGTTTGAATATGATTACAGGTTCAAAGGATTTTGATAATGACAAAGGAATCAAGAAGAACATCTTGTAAAAACAAGATTCAGAATCAGACCTGCAAAAACAACGTAGCTAATCGATTAGAGAGACATAGCTAATTGATTAGATAGCTTCTGTTTTGAATTAGATGCATCAGGAACATATGTTAATCGATTACAAGACCTGAGGCAATCGATTACAGAGCTTCTGGAACGAAACTAATCGATTACCTGAATGTAATAATCGATTACCAACATCAGAAACTGAATTAAATGCATCAGGTATATATGCTAATCGATTACAGGACTTCAGCCAATCGATTACCAAGCTACTGGAACATCACTAATCGATTACACATGTGTGCTAATCGATTACCAAGTCAACAATTGAATTAAATGCATCAGGTATCATATCTAATCGATTACTGGGCAAAGACATAATCGATTACCAGGATTTTGAGTTGCAGCTAATCGATTAGGAAATGAATGCTAATCGATTACAGCACGATCTGGCATGATAAATTCGAAATGTAATCGATTACAGCTCGAGGCGTAATCGATTATGATGGTGGGAAAACACGATTTAGTGGGAAGACAGCTTATTTTTTCACCATTTCTCAGATGCCCACTACATGCAACAGCTAGAAACTTCTGCAGCTCATCCATGGCTCTATAAATGCAAGGAAAACACAAGCACAGCTACACATACAATAAGAGGCAATCATTCCTTACCTTCATTTGTGCTTAGTGAGTCTATTCTTGTGTATACTCTGAAATTTCAAGCCTAGAACTTGTATATCCTCTCATCTTGAGAGTTAGAATTTGTGTGAGCCTTCACTTGTATAGCTACTCCATTAAGAGAGTTATTTGCTTGTAAACACTATACCAAACACAAAGGTTTTCACTCTAGGTTGAGTGGTCATAAAGGTTGGGGTTCAACCTTTGGGTATTGAGAGTTTGAGAGATTGGGTGGGTTACCCTTGTGCTAGTGAAGATTGAGTTCTTGAGTGTGGGACACTAGGAAGCTGTAATTGCTCATAGCTTGTAATCTCTAAACTTCAATAGTGGAAATCCTTCAAGTGGGTTGCTTGAAGGCGAGACGTACACCGGGGTTGGTGGAACTCGTTAAATTGGTTTGGAAGCTCTTCTCCCTTACTCTTTTACATTTATATACTGCACTTAATTGATTTGGATTGATTGATTGTGATTTGGATACTTGAGTTTGCTTGATTAAGTTAACTTTGAACATTGCATACCAAGTGTTTGATATATTGTCTCAGCTATATCTATCTCTTGTTTTGCATTGTCTTTTGCATTATACTTGACTTCACTTGCATAATTTTTAAACTTGTGATAAAAGAACTAAGTTCAAAGGCATTCCAAGCAAAGTTTTAAAAACTCAATTCACCCCCCCTCTTGAGTATTGAGGCCATTTGAATAACAAGTGGTATCAGAGCTTGACTCTTGGTAGATCAAGCTTAACAACTTCAAGAGATAAAGATGGCCTAAAGTTCTCTAAACCTTTTTCCCGAGGGTAGCGCCATAAATAGACCTCCCGATTTCAATGGGGAAGGCTATGCTTTTTGGAAGGAAAGAATGAAAATATTTATTCAATCTATTGATTTAAGAATTTGGAATGTAATTGAAAATGGTCCTTACACACCAATGCATACTGTTGATAATAAAAATGTTGAAAAACCTAAGGATGAATGGACTAGTGATGAGGAGAAGAAAGTGCAATACGGCTATAAAGCTAAAAATCTCATCACTATGGCATTAGGTCCCGATGAATTTTTTAGAATAATGACTTGTAATTCTGCTAAGGAAATGTGGGATACCCTTCAAGTAACTCATGAAAGAACTAGCGATGTTAAGGACTCTAAGATTAGTACTTTAACCAGTCAATATGAAAGTTTTAGAATGAATTCCAATGAAACTATTTTAGAACTTCAAAAGAGATTTACTTTGATTATTAATCATCTTATTACACTTGGTAAATCTTATGCTAACAAGGAACTTATCCACAAAGTTCTAAAAAGTCTTACTAGGGAATGGCAACCTCTTGTTACGGCCATTAAGCAATCTCCCAATATAAATGATATGTCTCTTGCCACTTTGTTTGGTAAACTCCAAGAACAAGAACAGGAATTGAAAGACTTGAAACAAGCGGAGGAAGAAAAAAAAGTCTCTAAGAAGAAAGGCCTAGCTCTCAAGGCCACCTCCACACATGAAGAAGAATCTTGTAGTGACCTTGATGATGAGGAGGAATTTGGATTGTTTGTGAAGAGATTCGGAAAGTTCATGAAAAACAAACGATTCCAAAAGAATTTCAAACCTCAAGGTAAGAGACCTATTCCTAATGAATCATCTTCTTCACCTAATTGTTTTGAATGTGGCAAGGAAGGGCACTTCAAGGTGGATTGCCCAAATCTCAAGAATAAAGGCAAGGAGAAAAGAGGAAGAAGAAGAGCTTACATCGCATGGGATAAAAATGACGTAAGTAGCTCTGATGATTCAGACAATGAAGAAGTAAATCTTTGTTTAATGGCCAATCACTCTAAAGAGGAAAATAAGGTAAGTCTCCATGACCTAGATAAAGAAGAATTGCTTGATGCTTTTAATGAATTGTATGATAAATTTACAAAAGTCTCTAATAGGCTTAAATTGTCTAGAAAAACAAGCGATACTCTAGAAATGCATCTTATGGAAGTTTGCAAAGAAAATGAATGTTTAAAAGAAGAGTTAGAAAATGTCCAAGCATGCTCTAAGAGTAAACCTTGTGAATTTGCTAAGAAATGCATCGATCTAGAAGAGAAGGTCCTAGACTTAAACAAGACCTTAGAGAGATTCACTAATGGTAGGGATAATTTAGATGCATTTCTTGGAAAACAACGTTGCATGTTTAATAAAACCGGATTAGGATATAATCAAGGATCACATGCTAGCAAGAAAGAAAAACATTACAAAAGTTTCTTTGTACCACCTAGTAAATCATCTACACTTTTCATGAAATGTAACTATTGTGGCTTCAAAGGACATAATGCATCTAATTGTAATGTTAGAAAGCTAGGACCAAAGGTTGTGAGAAAAGTATGGGTTCCTAAAGGAACATTACCACAAGCTAACATTAAAGGACCCAACATACAATGGGTACCTAGTTCTCTAAATTAATCTTGTTTTGTAGGTATGCTTCAAGGCAAGCAACACCCATTGATATTTGGATAGTGGGTGTTCAAAACACATGACGGGAGACAAAAGCAAGTTCATATCATTTACTCCACGAAATAAGGGATTCGTTACTTATGGAGATAACACGAAGGGAAGAATACTAGGAATCGGAAATGTCAGTAAAAACTCTTCCACTTCTATAAACGATGTATTATATGTTGAAGGACTTAAACATAACTTGCTTAGTATTAGTCAATTATGTGACAAAGGCTATAAAATTATTTTTGAATCAAATGGTTGCATAATTGAAAATAAGCTAAACAAAGAAATAAAATTCGTTGGTCAAAGAGTTGATAATATTTATATGATTAATCTTGATTGCCTTGCTTCAAATGATGTGCAATGCTTCATAACTAAAGAGGATGAATCATGGCTATGGCATAGAAGAATTGCTCATATTCATATAGACCATTTGAATAAACTCGTTTCAAAAGATTTAGTAATTGGTTTACCAAAATTAAAGTTCGAAAATAAATTCTGTGACGCATGTCAAAAGGGAAAACAAGTAAAGGTTTCTTTTCAAGCGAAAAATGTTGTTTCAACAAATAGACCTTTACAGCTTTTACATATGGATTTATTTGGACCTTCAAAAATTAAGAGTTTTGGTGGAAACTATTATGGTCTTGTGATTGTGGATGATTATTCTAGATATACATGGACTCTGTTTCTTACTCATAAACATGAAGCATATCATGCATTTAAGAAACTTGCCAAGATCATCCAGAACGAACAAAATTTGAAAATAGCATCTATTCGAACTGATCATGGGGGAGAATTTGAAAACCAACTTTTTGAAAAGTTTTATGAAAAATTTGGCATTGATCATAATTTTTCGGCTCCAAGAACTCCACAACAAAATGGAGTAGTTGAAAGGAAAAATTGATCTTTAGCGGAGCTCGCAAGAACTATGTTAAGTGAAAGTAACATCTCAAAACATTTTTGGGCCGATGCGGTAAATACTGCTTGCCATGTTATGAACCGATGTTTGATAAGGACTATATTAAAGAAAACCCCCTATGAGCTTTATAAAGGAAGAAAACCAAATATTTCTTATTTTCATATATTTGGATGCAAATGCTTTGTGTTAAACAATGGAAAGGATAATCTCGGCAAATTTGATGCAAAAGCTAATGAAGCAATTTTCTTAGGTTATTCATCTACTAGTAAGGCATATCGACTCTTTAACAAACGAACATGTACAATTGAAGAGTCTATACATGTCAAATTTGATGAACTTAACAAAAATCCTCCGTGAAAGGAAATTGATGATCTTGTAGGTACCTTCCAAGAAATGAACTTGGAAGATGAAGAAGGAAATAAAAATGAAGGAGATACAACACAAAATGAAGAACCTCAACAAAAGGAATGGATCACCTTAAAGAATCACCCCTTGGACAATATCATAGGTGAAATAACAAAAGGTGTAAGTACTCGAAACGCTATTAGAAATGCATGTAATCATTTAGCCTTTGTATCACAAATAGAACCCAAATGCATAGATGAAGCTATTATTGATGAACATTGGGTGTTGGCCATGCAAGAAGAATTGAATCAATTTGAAAGAAATGAAGTTTGGGAATTAGTGCCAAGACCCAATGATCACCAAATAATAGGAACAAAATGGGTGTTTAGGAATAAACTAGATGAGAATGGCATAATTACTAGGAATAAAGCTAGGCTAGTAGCTAAAGGTTATAATCAAGAAGAAGGAATTGATTATGAAGAAACATATGCACCCGTAGCTAGGCTAGAAGCCATTAGACTACTATTAGCCTTTACATGTTACAGGGACTTTAAATTGTACCAAATGGATGTCAAGAGTGCTTTCTTGAATGGCTATATTCAAGAGGAAGTGTATGTTGATCAACCTCCAGGTTTTGAAAACTATCAATTTCCAAATCATGTTTTCAAACTAAAGAAAGCCTTGTATGGTTTAAAACAAGCTCCAAGAGCTTGGTATGAAAGATTGAGCAAATTCCTTTTAGAAAACAACTTTCAAAGAGGAAAGGTTGACACAACATTATTCATAAAGCACAAAAAGAATGACATACTATTGGTGCAAGTATATGTTGATGATATAATCTTTGGTGCCACTAATGAGTCAATGTGCAAGGAGTTTGCTAAGTTAATGCAGGAAGAATTTGAGATGTCCATGATGGGGGAACTTACTTTCTTCCTTGGACTACAAATCAAGCAAACTAATGAAGGCACATTCATTAGTCAATCAAAGTACTGCAAGGAATTGCTTAAGAAATTCAACATGGACAAGGCAAATGACATTGCCACACCTATGGGCACTTCATGTTATTTGGACAAGGATGAAAAGGGTAAGGACGTTGAACTCACAAAATTTAGAGGTATGATTAGATCCTTACTTTACTTAACCGCTAGTAGACCGGATATCATGTTTGCTGTTTGTATGTGTGCCAGATATCAAGCATGCCCAAAGGAATCACACCTTACTACAGTGAAAAGAATAATGAAATA
Source organism: Clitoria ternatea (assembly GCA_037962975.1). NCBI lineage: Eukaryota > Viridiplantae > Streptophyta > Magnoliopsida > Fabales > Fabaceae > Clitoria > Clitoria ternatea. The sequence continues at coordinate 191,003,803 of CM075669.1, forward strand.
TCTTGTTGGAACTCAAAATGTTGGTCTATGGTACCCCAAAGGAGTTGAATGCACTTTAGTAGGATATTCTGATTCGGATTTTGCAGGATGTAAACTAGATAGGAAAAGCACTAGTGGAACATGTCACTTACTTGGTAGTTCTCTTGTTTCTTGGCATAGCAAGAAACAAGTAAGTGTTGCACTATCCACAGCTGAGGCAGAATATGTTGCAGCTGGTAGTTGTTGTGCTTAAATCCTTTGGATGAGACAACAACTTCTAGATTTTGGTGTTATGTTAGACCATGTGCCTCTCAAATGTGATAATACAAGTGCTATTAATATTTCAAAGAATCCTGTAATGCATTCAAGAACCAAACATATTGAGATTCGACATCATTTCATTAGAGATCATGTATTAAAAGGTGATTGTGTGCTTGAACATGTTGAAACTTCTAAGCAATTAGCAGATATCTTCACCAAACCTCTAGCAAAAGAGCAATTCATTCATATTAGAAGAGAATTAGGAATCCTTCATATAACCAATTGTGTTTGAATAAATGAATGATTTTGATAATTGCTTGACTCTGAATTATGTTTCATAAAGTTCGAAATGTTCTAAGGAATAACTTTATAAACTTTTAGTCTTTTGAAACAAAATCTGCAAAATTTGGGCGTTTTTAAGCAAAATAATCGATTACAAAGGTTGAAATAATCGATTAGTAAGCTCCTGATTCTTACCTAATCGATTACTCCTTGATACCTAATCAATTACAAAGCTTCTGTTTTCTACCTAATCGATTACCACTTGGTCCATAATCGATTACAAAGCCTCTGTTTCAGGTCCAAAATGTTTCATCTTTACACTAATCGATTACCATCCTTCCTCAATCGATTAGGACGATTCTGTTTTCAACCCAATCGATTACCCACCTTCCCTAATCGATTACCCACTGTACGAAATGATTCAAATTCCTCAAAAACAGTTACCTAATCGATTACTTATGCCTCGTAATCGATTAGCATCGAGTCTGTGATAGTCAAACGCTGTTTTCCAAGGCCTGCTCATTTTCTCTTCCCATTCAACTCCCAGTAAACCACTTTCTCTCTTTTCTAAACCTACTTTTTCCTATAAATACATCCCTACTCACCTTCTCTTCTCACACTACCTTTTCCACTTCCTCAAGCCTCAAAAAGCTCTCACTCTCTTCTCATCTTCTTTCCCTTTCTCCACCACCATGTCTTCCTCATGCAATGTCAAAAGGGCAAGGTCCTCCATGGCCCAAGCCAATAATCCCCTTGATTTCTCTAGGTTTTTCTCAAGCCATAGAGACCTTCAACACTTCATCAATCACTTTTCTGAAAAAGACATCATGACCCCCCACTACACCATTGCTGAAACTTTTGACAACCATAGCCTCACCTTAACCCAATGCCTCCACCACTACAACCTCTTCCCCTTCCTCACCCTCAAGGAAGAACTTTACTATCCGAAACTCATCCGGGTATTTTACTGCAACCTCAAGCTTGTCAATGGGGTAATAGAATCAAAGGTCAAAAATGTGACCATCAAGCTCACAAATGCCCAGTTGGTGGAAATTTCTCTTCTGCCACTCAATGATGCCGAGTTCGATGGAGGAGATCCTGAGGATGAATGGGGTTTCAACGCTCACTACCCGACAATCCCTATGGAAAGTTGATCGCCCAAGAAGCAACCACAAGCTGGTGGGCCACTTGACCATGAACAACCGCCTCCTACACTTCTTCTTGGTCAAGATGTTGGTTCCCCGTGGTGGGAACTATGCTTTGGTAGAAGAGGATGATGTCCTCTTGATGTGGGCTATGTTGAACCAAAAAGAGATAAATTGGGTTCAAATGATCAAGCTCCACATGCGCCAAGCCAAGGATCAGCAAAAGCTTCCCTACGCCATTCTACTCACTAGAATCTTCAAACATTTTGGAGTAGACTTGGCTGGAGAGCTGTCAGAGAAGGTGCCTCAAAAGGCTTGCATTGGCACCCATCACCTCACCAAAATGGGTCTTATTTTTCTGAATGGCGCTTGGTACTCAAGGATGGAAGGCTATCATGCCAACATTCCCTTTGAAGCCCCTACTGATGAACCAGTTCCTCCTCCTCCTGCAACACAACCTGCACCAGAAGGCCCCTCTGATCCATTCGCATCTCTCTACGCTCACCTTAATCGCCGCTTCGACCGCATTGAGAACTCTCTTCAAGAGTTTTCCATGACTGAGCAGCAGCACTTTGAGCTGATGCAACAGCGCTATGAGGAACTCTCACCCCAAATTTCTGAGCTTCGATTTTTTAATCCGGATAACTAAATCCGTTTTTCATGTTTTGATGAATGTGTTTTGTGTTCTGCATTAGTTTTCTTAATTCTGTAAAGTTTCCTTTGATGTACTTTCCCCTCATTTTCAATTGAATAAAGTTTTACCTTTCATTACATGCCTCTAAATTGCTTTATTATTTTTGATGATTCCAAAAGGGGAGAAGAAATAAGTGTTCATTGTTCATTATTCATCTGTTTTGGCTGTTAAAACAAATATGCTAAAATGATTAATTATCTCTAAGTGCTTAATTATCTTCAAAAGGCATAGATTCCTAAAGATAGGGGGAGATTTGAAAATGTTTAAGAGATAATGTATACCAGATATTTTTCAAGAGATAAACTGCAAATATACCAGATATTTTTTAAGAGATAAACTTGCAAAAATCTGGCTAAGAGATAAGAGATAAGAGATCATGCTGAAATCAAAAGATATGTTTTTGCAGAGATAGAATTAGAGATATGCTTGTTGTTTAAACTAACAACCCTCAAGAGATGAACATGGTTTTCATCATCAAAAAGGGGGAGAATGTGTTTGAATATGATTACAGGTTCAAAGGATTTTGATAATGACAGGAATCAAGAAGAACATCTTGTAAAAACAAGATTCAGAATCAGACCTGCAAAAACAACGTAGCTAATCGATTAGAGAGACATAGCTAATCGATTAGATAGCTTCTGTTTTGAATTAGATGCATCAGGAACATATGCTAATCGATTACAAGACCTGAGGAAATCGATTACAGAGCTTCTGGAATGACACTAATCGATTACCTAAATGTAATAATCGATTACCAACATCAAAAACTGAATTAAATGCATCAGGTATATATGCTAATCGATTACAGGACTTCAGCCAATCGATTACCAAGCTACTGGAACATCACTAATCGATTACACATGTGTGCTAATCGATTACCAAGTCAACAATTGAATTAAATGCATCAGGTATCATATCTAATCGATTACTGGGCAAAGACATAATCGATTACCAAGATTCTGAGTTGCAGCTAATCGATTAGGAGATGAATGCTAATCGATTACAGCACGATCTGACATGATAAATTCGAAATGTAATCGATTACAGCTCGAGGCGTAATCGATTACGATGGTGGGAAAACACGATTTAGTGGGAAGACAGCTTATTTTTTCACCATTTCTCAGATGCCCACTACATGCAACGGCTAGGAACTTCTGCAGCTCATCCATGGCTCTATAAATGCAAGGAAAACACAAGCACAGCTACACATACAATAAGAGGCAATCATTCCTTACCTTCATTTGTGCTTAGTGAGTCTATTCTTGTGTATACTCTGAAATTTCAAGCCTAGAACTTGTATATCCTCTCATCTTGAGAGTTAGAATTTGTGTGAGCCTTCACTTGTACATCTACTCCATTAAGAGAGTTATTTGCTTGTAAACACTACACCAAACACAAAGGTTTTCACTCTAGGTTGAGTGGTCACAAAGGTTGGGGTTCAACCTTTGGGTATTGAGAGTTTGAGAGATTGGGTGGGTTACCCTTGTGCTAGTGAGGATTGAGTTCTTGAGTGTGGGACACTAGGAAGCTGCAATTGCTCATAGGTTGTAATCTCTAAACTTCAATAGTGGAAATCCTTCAAGTGGGTTGCTTGAAGGCGAGACGTACACCGGGGTTGGTGGAACTCGTTAAATTGGTTTGAAAGCTCTTCTCCCTTACTCTTTTACATTTATATACTGCACTTAATTGATTTGGATTGATTGATTGTGATTTGGATACTTGAGTTTGCTTGATTAAGTTAACTTTGAACATTGCATACCAAGTGTTTGATATATTGTCTCAGCTATATCTATCTCTTGTTTTGCATTGTCTTTTGCATTATACTTGACTTCATTTGCATAATTTCTAAACTTGTGATAAAAGAACTAAGTTCAAAGGCATTCCAAGCAAATTTTTAAAAACTCAATTCACCCCCCCTCTTGAGTATTGAGGCCACTTGAACAACAAAACCCACCGCTGTGCCCGAGAAGAAACAGAAAATCTCACATGAGGCCGGCGTGGGAAATATAACAACATCCTTTGGGGCGATCCCGGAGGCTACTGCCCATCCTGCACCTCTAACTTCCCAACGGGTAAGGATGGATCCGCCCACCCATTCTTTCCTCTCCCCATTCCTGACTTATGAGGGGCCCTCTCCAGCTGCTCTTCAAACTCCACTATACAAACTCTGTCCCACTTTAGAGGTGGACAAAAAGAAAGAAGCAATTGTCGCTGGAAAATGGCAACTGGCAGATCTGACCAGTCTCCTCGACTCAATGAGTCACAATGTTGATAGTGTAAAGGAAGCAGATGAGCTGGGTTCCAAGCTAAAACATCTGAATATCTCCGTTGCTAAGGACAAGGCTTATTTAAAGACAGCAGAGGAGAAGCTGAAGAAGGCCCAGGAGCTTGAGTTGGAACGTTCCGTGGAAGTATCTGCTCTGAAGAACACAGTCAAATCTCTTAAAGAAAAGATTACTGAACTTCAAGTGGAGGTGACCGGGGTTCCTCTGCTCAAAGATTATCTCAAGGTAGAGAAATAAAAGAATACCCAGCTCTTTGAGGACCTGAAGGCAGCGGAGGCCGGTAAGCTCAAGAGCGGCGAAGAGTTTGCTGTAAAGGAGAGGGAGCTGCTCAGACAAATTAAAGAGTTGAAGCAGGGGAGTACCACAGCTGGGTCATTGGAGAAGAAAAATGCCAAGCTGAGGAAGGACCTGCCTAAGGTAAAAGCTGTAACACCCCGGTTTTCCGGACTCAGATCCTGATGAAATCAAGATAATAATTAATAATAATAGGGTAAATTTTTCACGTTTAAAATATTTCTAAACACCTCGACGATTACATCAAGACCCGAATCACAGAAAACCGAAGCATACGATTTAATAAAGTAAGACTGGATCGATAGCTAAATTCGCCCATAACAGTATACAAAATAGTAGAGTTTACAGCGGAAGAGAAATGTGTATACCGGGCAAACGCCTAGTCCCATATATGACGATATGAGAAAAGGCTCGGCAAAGCATGCAAATAACCGACATAGACCTAATAAAACAAAGCCTGTCTAATTCACTCACGACATACACATGCATTGCCTAAGACACAATTATATATGTATATATATACATATACATTCGATGATATTCTCCCAACTATCACTATCATCAATGTACATCATTCACTTTCAATCTTTCTAGTACACATTAAATCATCACTTACATACTACTTATATATATATATATATTCATCATTCCTAAATATGAAGGATTATTTTATACATGACTAAATTCACAAAATCATCTATACCATCATAAACAATCTATTCATTACATAAGAATTCATAAATGATGCCGGCCAAGGCACTTCCATTACCACTATTTACCTTCGCCAAAACTTCAATTCAAAGTCTTATCTCAGCCCATGACAACCTTACATCACGATGCTAAAAAGGAGACCACATGGGAGAGTGAGTTATACATTCAAAATGATGAATATAAATATATTGTGATCATGTGTATATGCATACAATCATCATGTGTGCTTTGCTATAAAATCATTAATTCATCATTCAATCATCTTCACATTGATATAATAGGTATACAACCCTCATGAAAACGCATTTCACAACACAAGCAAGCACAAGCACATACACAATCACATTGCCACTTATCAACAAGGGCATTCACAAATTATCATCATCAATTCATTAAATCTTTACTCAATTCCTCCTCGCAAGGGGTTTCTCATCTCTCGTGGTCATCCCATCTTAAATGCCATGCTCTTATGGCTAATGCACATGCTAGTGTTTAGAATGCATATGCACGGATCCGATTTTTAATCCAATAATGATCACAATAACTTAAATTATCATCATCACTCCGGGATATACCCTTCGTGGCACCCCGCAAGGTGATTTTAATTCAATAACAAATCACATGATATCATCTTCACTCAGGGATACACCCTTCGTGGCACCCTGCAAGGTGATTCAATTCAATAACAAATCACATGATATCATCTTCACTCAGGGATACACCCTTCGTGGCACCCCGCAAGGTGATATATTCATCAACATCATAACATCATCATCACTCCGGGATATACCCTTCGTGGCACCCCGCAAGGTGATTTCAATTCAATAACAAATCACATGATATCATCTTCACTCAGGGATACACCCTTTGTGGTACCCCGCAAGGTGATTCAATTCAATAACAAATCACATGATATCATCTTCACTCAGGGATACACCCTTCGTGGCACCTCGCAAGGTGATATATTCATCAACATCATAACATCATCATCACTCCGGGATATACCCTTCGTGGCGCCCCGCAAGGTGATTTCAATTCAATAACAAATCACATGATATCATCTTCACTCAGGGATACACCCTTCGTGGCACCTCGCAAGGTGATTCATTTTAATAACAAATCACGTGATATCATCTTCACTCAGGGATACACCCTTCGTGGCACCCCGCAAGGTGATTCATTGTGATCGCAACCATATAATATCAATGCTATGCCATGCCATGAATGCAAGATGCAATAATGCATATGCCGACCAACCTCGCAAGGATATCTCACCCTCTCACATAGGGATATAATTTGATTTGGCATTTTCAATAATCATATAATCATTTACAAGCCTCTCAAGGCATATCATTCATATAATTGGCATTACAATGGCCACAAACATCATTTCATAACAATCAGAAGGCACAGCAGCATCATCATATTACTCCACACTTAGAATTATTCGAGGCATACTCATCATTCCACATATGGCACTTACACTTATGCCCAACACAATCATATTCTTGACTTTACATCTTAACATATCATATATATATATATTTCATTTCATATGGCGAGTCAATACTTGTATTCAACGAAAATGGCTTTACAACATTATCTCATTCATCAACATTGTTTAGTAATTAGTGTGGCGATACCACAACTCATTGTTTCAATTCGAAGCCACTCATACAATATTGCACTTGTTACAAAATACAACGACATTACATAATTCATCAATAATAACATATGTCTTTTTACACAAGGAATAATCATTACATTATTTATTGTCACACGATACCGATATTATCTTCGATGCATCGGTTTATAACAACCACCTCACCATTCAATCATTCCCCTGATGGGTTTGTAATCACCCGAGGGTACAATCTCATAACTCATCATCAAACCCTTAATATTGCTCTCACATGTTCATTCTTGGTGGTTAAGATTTATGTTTCCCATTATGTATATTATGGGTGTAAACGAGTCATCCGAATGTTTTAATCATTATTCAACACCACCATAATATGTCCTGATTACATATCTTTATACATTCTCTCAAGCATCTCACAATATAAGGGAAGAAGGCCCAACACCATCAAAACTGAGAAAATAATACAACATTCAATTTTGGGCAATTCGCTTGAGCGAGACCTTACTCGCTTAAGCGAGATTAACATAGCTCGCTTGGGCGAGCCCCTTTCACGCGAGTGAAAATTGTCCAGCAACGTTTCCACGTTCATTCGCTTGAGCGAGACACTACATACTTGGCCACTCGTTCGGGCAAAAATGTTCCAGTAACCATTTCCTTAAATACTCGCTTGAGCGAGGCACCCACTCGCTTAAGCGAGATTCAACCAGAGGCCATCCCCTCATTCCATACACGTCTCGCTTGAGCGAGGCACACCAGTGTCAGCCACTCGCTTAAGCGAGTATTGTTCCAGCATTGGACCCTCACACTCGCTCAAGCGTCTCACACACGCTTGGGCGAAAAACATCCAGTATCAATTTCCTCTCTCGCTCGCTCAAGCGCGGCCACGCCCGCTTGAGTGGGATTTGTCCAGTGTCTCTACTGCTCACTTCGCACTCGTCTCGCTTGAGCGAATAGCTCACTCGCCTGAGTGAGATTAGGCCAGGGGCCCTAATAATGGTACAGGGGGTTCTCGCTTGAGCGAGATTATCAGAACTTATGCAGAAACGAAAATTCTCACAACTCAACACATGAAATCTCATTCAAGACCAATTTAATCACATCCAACACATCATATACATCATATGGGACATGTAAAACTTGCTCACACATTCATACTCATAATTTCTCATTCCAAACTCAATAATCATAATAAAATCATACTTATCATCATCCAACACACATATACATACTTCCATAACAATCATCACATATTCTCACACCATTCCCAAACATTATCAACTTGCCATTCATATTACCTCAATAAATATATGGCAAGGCAAGCATGAGAATTAAACACATACATCAATCACTATCAATCTACTCATACAATTTGAATGTAAACTCCTCTCCTACCTCGAGAGAAGAGCCACAATCCGATTGTACTCTCCGAAAGCTCCGCCACACAATCCGAAATGCAATCTACATACCATACACATGTGTATTCATATAATCAATAACCATCATAATTCTAAACAGTTGCTAGCTTATCATAAAGCTCAACATCAAGTCCTAAACTTGCTAAACACCAATTTATGCAATTGTGTTAGGCTTCGGGAATTCCTTTCCCAAAGCCAAGATCCTCTAGATCTTAAAGACTAACTAAACCCAACATGATCATCATCTCATCCATTACATAATGTAATCCCAAATCACCTCAATCCTTCAAACATCATCATTATCACTCATTATTCAACTTAGCTCTCATATCCTTCAATAACCATAATTAATTAATCAAATGTAAATGGCACACCACAAATGATCTAGAACCTCGTCAAGTCACCATCTTATCATACCAATCCCTCACATTCCACATTCATAACAACACTTATCTATAGATTTCACCATAAATGGTCCTCTACCATTTCAAGTAACCTTCAACCTTAAATATCACCTATCCACATTCAACTAACCTCCCAAATTACAATATATTCATTTTCCCCAAATTCTTAGGGCTAGGGTTTCAAGAGAACCCAACAACGATCATCAATATTCACCAATCATCATCAATGGCCATTTCTTATCATTAACACCATTAAACATACATCCTATTCACATTTTACACTTTCCCCAATTTATTAGAGTTAGGGTTTCACTAAAAACTCATCACCATCATAAATGCTCATAAATTTTCCACCCATCCAAGTATTAATTTCGTGTAACCCATTAAAGGCTCATAAAACTTGCATTTAAAACCACCCCACCTTAGGGTTTCCATGTTTAATGCTCTCCCAACAACCCTTATACAATAAATACTCCCTAAAACACCAAAACCCAAAACCTAAGACACAAAGCTCATGAAAAATAATGAGGAACTTACCTCAACCAAGAGACAACCATGAGCTTCCAAGGGAGGGAGAGAGAGCATGAAAATAGAGTTGGAGAAGGAGAGCTCCATACTACCATTGCCATCTCCTACAAGCTTGATGCACAACAAAAATAGGGAAGAAGGAATACACACCATTTTTCTTTCTTAGGTTTTGAAAGGAAAAAGAAGAAGATGAATGAGAAAGGTAGAAGAAGAGAGTGTTTTCCCAAGGAGAGTAGAAGCTAACGTGAAAGTGAAGGGAGGAAAGGAGAGTTTATGTTTTAATATTTGGCTTCACATTAAAATTTCACCATTTTATAACAAACAGGCTCTCAGTTCGGGCTCAATACATTATCTAAAAATTATTCCGAATATATATTCGGACTCCCATTAATATCCTTAATAGCCCTAACTAACGGTATATCAATCGGAGATACTTGGCCCGACACCTATATTTTAACCGGGTATAATTTTAACTCTTAAAGTCCCAATAAATTATAAATATCCATAATAAATCCCAACTTAATTATTTTAATGTTTTTGGGACATAAATCAACTCATATACAATTATTTATTATTTATTCTCTTCAATTTATCATTTTTATAAAATTCGGGATGTTACAAAAGCCAGGGCGACCAAAGCTGTAAAGGCCTGCACCGCTATGGCCTATGAGTCCTTTGGCTTAGCTGTCCGCCAAGTCTACTATCGCAGCCCCGGAGTGAAGTTCAACTTTTATGGCATGAGCCCCTTTTATGAATTTTACAACGGGAAGCTAGTTGTGGTGGTGAATAGTCGACATGAGGAACCTCCTTCTTCTTTGTACAAGCTGCCACCTCTCCCAGAAGGCCAGAGCGTGGGGCCTTCTTCCACTACTTCGGGCTAAGAGAACCCCAATGAAAAAGTACGGACTCAGGAAGGGGAGCCCGGAGGTGAGAAGGCAGAAGATCAGCCCTTTCAAGAAAATCTCAGAGAACGGGACGGTGGAAAATAGGGCAGAGAAAAAGAGACCAATACAACTGAAGATCAAACACCTGCCTCTTAGCTTTATATATTTTTCATTCTTACTGCTATGTGTTGGGATCAGCTCCAGTTTTTACTCAAACTTTACGTATAAATTTGATTTACTGAATGAACAAATTTCCTTCTTTAAATACTGTCTCAGATATGATATTTAGAAATGAACTGCTATAATATAACTCTGATGTTTTTCCATACACTTGTTAACTTTTCAACTTTGTAAAATTCATTAAGCCGTTCTCTGAGTTGAAACTTAGGGATAAATAGTAATGATCACTATGTAGGACGGAATAGTTAGACCGAATTCCCAGTAACTATATCGTATAACATAGACTTGAACTCAACGAATATTGTCCCCAAGCATGTGCTGATTGCGAAGGGCATGAATATTTGGTATAAAATATTACCCTTTAACTTTTAAGAATGAAAGCTTTAGTCCGCTCTGATAGTAGACGTACCTATTGAATTATTCGTAGAGTAATATCGTTCGAGATAGAAGTAACGACTAGGCGTATCTGTCCTACAAGAACTTGCCTCAATCATAAGGATGATGATTGGACCTTCAATCACAAGAGTGGTGATTGGAATTGTCCACGCCAGGAGGTATACCATCGACCATAGGGATGATGGATAATATTATCCGTCCTGGGGAATTGTTCCTCAATCATAAGAATGATGATTGGGTCTTAATCGGTGTTCAGCCAAACTTACTAACCGTTCCCAAGGTTCGGTTTTAATCCTACAACCTGGGTTCTCTGATGGGGTTCGACCAAACCTACAACTAATTTCCTAAGGTTCGGTTCAATCCTACAACTTAGGTCTTCACCGGTGTTTGGCCAAACCTACTAACCATTCTTGGAGTTCAGTTTAATCCTACAATCCAGGTCTTCTAAGGGGGTTTAGTACAACCTTGAAGGAAGTCTAATCCTACAACCCCTTGGTTCACTCGAGGAGTTACATCACTAATTACAGAATAGGTAATTAGGATCATCTGTCCTGAGGGTCTCCACATACACCGGCGTAATGCTATAAATCGTAACATAAGAAAGAAAAGTGAAGATATCATGTTCATGAATTGAATTCTCATTAAATTGAATATGGATTACAAAGAGAGTGTAGTTAGGGTCATGCCTCGTTAAAACCTTCTTGAAAAAACCCATTGGGAAAAAACTCAAGTAAGGAAAAAGAATACATGCTGTATTACCAACTAGCTGTAGTAAATACATAAGTTTTTAGTGTTCCACTTGTTACGGGCCGGTGTGCCATCAAGATTCTCCAACTGTATGACCCTTTTCCAGTCACCCCGGTTCACTTGAGGAGTTACATCGCCAATTACAAAATAGGTAATTGGGATCATCCATCCTGAGGGTCTCCACATACACCGGCGTAATGCTATAAATCACAACATAAGAAAGAAAAGTGAAGACATCATGTTCAGGAATTGAATGTGGATTACAAAGAGAACGTAGTTGGGGTCATGCCTCATTAAAACCTTCTTGAGAAAACCCATTAGGAAAAAACTCAAGTAAGAAAAAAGAGTACATGCCGTCTTACCAATGAGCTGTAGTAAATACGTAAGTTCTGAGTGTTCCACTTGTTATGGGTCGGTGTGCCATCAAGATTCTCCAATTGATATGACCTTTTTTCTAGTCACCTCGGACACTTTGTAAGGGCCTTTCCATGTCGGTGCTAACTTTCCTTAGTGAGCGAACTTATTTCCCACACTTGCCTTCCTTAAAACGAGATCTCATGTGTTGAATGCTCTATACCGGAGCATTTGTTGTATTGGAGAGTGGCCTTTGCTTTAATTTCTTGATCCCTAACAAAAGCTTCTTCTCTAAGTTCCTGAAGAACATCCAACTCCAATGCCAAATTGGCATCATTATTCTCCTCAGAAAAATACTCCACACTTGTTGACCTGGTCTGGAGTTCTACTGGAATCATCGCCTCGACACCGTAAGTAAGGCGATACAGAGACTCATTTGTGGAGGAGTGGGGTGTAGTGCGGTACACCCTCAAGACATGGAACAAATGATCAGTCCATCCTCCCTTTGCTTCGCCTAGACACCTTTTTAGCCCCTTCAACACTTCTCTATTGGCTACCTCTGCCTGGCCATTCGTTTGAGGATGTTCGACAGATGAAAAGATTTGGACTATCCTCAATCCTTCAAGCAACTCTGTGAATTTCCTGTCAGTGAATTAAGTTGCATTGTCAGTAACGATCCATCCTGGAACTCTGAATCGTGCTATGATGTTCTCATACACGAAGCGTCTTGTCCAAGCTGAGGTGATATGCACAACGGGCTCTGCTTCTATCCATTTGGTAAAGTAATCCACCCCAACTATGAGATATTTGATTCCACCAGGTGTTGTTGGAAACGGACCCAGGATATCAAGGCCCCATTGATGAAAAGGCCAGGGCACGACTGATGTAGAAAGTTCCTAGGCCGGTGTGTGATGAAGATTGGAAAATCTCTGACACGGATCACACTTCTTTACAAACTCAATGGAGTTTTTCTTCATTGCCGGCCACTAATAACCCGCTCTTAGAACCTTCCTCATCAGGCTTCTACCTCCGGTGTGGTGTCCACATTGTCCCTCATGTACTTCTTCTAGCGTACCTCGTACCTCATTCTCGTTCAAACACTTGAGGTATGGCACAAAAAATCCCCTCCGTATGAGCATGCCGTCTACCAACGTAAAGTACGATAGCTCCCTTTTCAACTTCTTCCTCTCTAAGTCATCAGTGGGCAGCTGTTCATTCATGAAGTACCGTATGTAAGGAACTACCCACGAGTTCCCATCAAAGGCACGATACATTATTGCATTCAACGACAGGGTCAAGGGAATACTGGGCGATCCAGGTTGTTTCGTGCTTGCAAGCCTCGAGAGGATGTCCGCCTAGGTGTTTTCCTCTCTAGGTACATGCTTGAACTCCAGCGTAGAGAATCTTCCCTTTAATTCATTCACGCAGTTCAAATATAGCTAGAGCTGAGGCTCATGAACTTGATATTCGCCCTGAATCTGCGATATCACCAGCTGTGAATCACTACAGAGGGTTACTTCTGTTGCTCCAATATAAATTATGGCTCGGAGTCTGATAAGACAAGCTTCATACTCAGCTTGGTTTTTGGAAGTTTTAAAATTAAACCGAAGAGAAATTTCCAAGTGGACGCCATCATCACCCTCAACCATAACTCCTGCTCCACATCTTTTACTATTCGACGAACCATCGACAGAAACGGTCCAATGAGCACAAGGTGCAGCTGGGTCTGCCCCCGTCATCTCCACAATGAAATCAGCCAAACCTTGAGCCTTAATAGCGCCTCGTGGCTTATAGAAAACTTCGAACTCTAAAAGCTCGATAGATCACTTAATCATTCTCTCTGCGAGGTCCGGCTTGCTCAGTACGGAACAGAGTGGCATATCCGTTCTCACCATAATTGGGTGCGCATGGAAGTACGGTCTTAAACGACTTGAAGCCCAAACAACCGCGAGGACGGCCTTCTCGATCTTCTAGTACTGGCCCTCTGCTCCTTGTAACGTCTTGCTAGTGAAATATACTGGCCTTTACTTCTTCGGGGTATCCTTGACTAATGCTACTCCCAGAGTTTCATTCGAGATTACCAAATACAAGATGAGAGTTTCTCCGAGTCTGGTTTTACTAAGATTGGAGGGTTCGACAACACCTCCTTGAGCTCCTGACATGCTTGCTCTTACTCTTGTCCCCACTTGAACTTCTTAGATTTCTTTAACACTTTATATAGGGGAAGGGATCTATGTGCCATCTTAGGCATGAATTGAGTCAAGGCTGCTACCTTCCTATTCAGAGATTGAACGTCCCTCAGGTTCTTTGGGCTTTGCATGTTCAGTATTGCTTGACACTTCCCCGGATTGGCCACAATACCATGCTGAGTTAACATGAAACCCAAGAACTTCCCAGCTGGGACAACAAAAGTGCACTTTAATGGGTTTAGTCTCATGTTATATTTCCTGATAGAGAGTGGTTGAGTTGTCTACAAATGCCTGGGAATAGGCATACTCATGAGCCTCCTCGAGAATGGAACGTTGAGCCGATACGTCCCAAGGGCTCCTACCACTGGCTCCTTCCTTCTTCCACTGACTCTATCCCCAGAGTCATGAGTTTGCTCCCTCTCTTCGTATGTGGGGATCTTTGAATACTGGAGAGTAGTGGATTTTTCTCTCCCAGAGGTGTGATGAGTCTCCTCTACCTGAGACATCACCTTATCTTCCGTCACCCTCCTCTCTCTCCTCAACTCCATCAACTCCTCCTTGAGTTTCCTTATAACTTTATCTCGAGGGTCTGGAACTGCCGTAGGTACCACTTTTCTCGAGTTGGTTCCAGGAGACTCAAAAAGAAGTCTCCTGTTTGCATGTTGATGGGTCACATCCTCTACGTGACCATCAATGAAATCACGTCCATCCCTCCATGGATAACTACCAAACTTCTGCGAAAAGTGGGAATAACTCTAACGTGTCCCATTGGGCGTGCCAATGAATTGGTCTAGTCCGGGGTCAAGGAACGGGACTGGGGACCAGCCACAAAAGTCAAAGATTAAAGTGTTTATACACTGGTATAGTGGGTATCCGGTATTGTAATCCAAACTTTTAGTGGGAGAATCTGATCTTGTTGTCTTGGAGATCCTTCACACCAAGCTTTCACGCTGATGGGGCGAAAAGGTGGTGTCACCTGTGAAGATTCTCTGATGCTCAAGTCAGTGAAGAGAATAGAAACTTTAGAGGAAACTTGAGTAATGCAATAGTATACTAAGAGTGAAAACAACGTAACCTTTTGTGAGTGTAAAAATCAACTATTTATAGATGAGCGTGGAGAATAAACCGCTAGGCATAAGTGGGGCCAGGAGACAAATAGTACAATGCTCAATGTACGATTCTGACACACGACACGGGAGAGAGCCGTATTTCTCGTGTATCACTCCTGTGATTGTACCTTGTACCTTCTATCGGGTGACGTGGATACTTTCTGGTGTGCAGGGTATCAATATGTGCACACCATCTTGAACACTTGGCCCACTTTAAGTAACAAGGATTTGGGGTAATAGAGCAGCCACTTATCCTCTCAAAGTATAGGCAAATGGTTATGTATAATAAAATAGGGAGAACGTAAGTGTTGGGTCAGGAGATAAGAGGTGTGTTGCGTAGAGTATGCTTCTGACACATGGTATGGGAAGAACGTTGTCTTTACCAATGTCCCTGTGACCATAGAATGGCCATCTCCAGTGTGTGAGGTGTTGTCTTGGACAT
Source organism: Clitoria ternatea (assembly GCA_037962975.1). Classification (NCBI taxonomy): domain Eukaryota; kingdom Viridiplantae; phylum Streptophyta; class Magnoliopsida; order Fabales; family Fabaceae; genus Clitoria; species Clitoria ternatea. The sequence goes on from CM075669.1 coordinate 191,019,744, forward strand.
ACCAGTATAGGAAGAACGTCTATACGGTCTAGTAGTCCGGTGACCAACCTGCAGCTTCGGTAGCATGTGGAAAACTGATAAATGACACCTTGCCCTAGTACCGGTATCTAGACCAGATCAATAACATATACATATTAAAGTTACCTCTGATTACTTCAAATACTCCCAACATCATATAACCATTAACTACTTTAAGCATACAAGGGGATAACTGACTCTTACTCAGAGTTTAATTAGACTCGCAAGTATCCGAATATTAGAAATGGATCAGCCTCTAGCTAAAGGTCCTACTAGACTCCCCGTGAACCCTGCTTGGCTCTTCACCTTAACCACCGAGTCATACTTAACCACTAGATAGCTCAACAGGATCCTACTTGACCATTGGAGCTAAAACTAAGGGGGCGAAATATATCGTACAGTCGTCCAAACTACACAAATCACATAGGCTGATTTTTAATTCACTTTCTCTTATTTAATTAATTAATTCTCTTAATAAATCGTATAAATTCATCACCGCAAACCATTTTATAACTAGCCACTTAGGAAATTTATTTCACCACTAGCCACTCAAGCTTTTAATCTCAATAAAATGGTGACCATTCATGCACACATCATATCTTAACTCTCTGTTCACCATCATGTAATTTCATATCAAACAAAAGCCACACGGGCATCGTTAACATTCAATTCATATTATAACAATGCAAAGCCACCCAGGCTTAATAATATTCAATTAATCTCATATCACTCATAAGGTACAAACATTTATTAACATAATTTCAATCACTCAGATACAATTTCATTCATACTTTCTCATGCAAGGTTACTTCTATCATAAAACATCGTGGAGTTTAGTCCAACACACACACACATATCAAACATACACATTACATTATTTTCTTTACAACATTTGGAAACTTATTCCAATACATAGATATACATATATACATACTTTATCTTTTCAGTTTCAACTAATGCTAATTATCAATCTCATCAGTTTACCACTAAACATAATCAGACATAGTAATTCCTAGTTTCTCATTCTCATCATTACTAAACACATATCTAGTCACAATTTATACTATAAATTCTATCAATTATATATTATGGTTAAATTAGCTATTTTATGCTAATTATATCTCTTTTTCTAGACGTCACTTGACGTTGAATAATATTTCTAATTAATTAATACTCCAAACACCCTTTTACCTTATTTCCAAGCTTTTAACTCTTGTTCTCTACGTCCGGTACATCTAGTATTTATAATTTAAGTAAATTACAAAGTTGGATAGCAATTTGACCCCTGAAATCAAAACCCACTTCACTAAAACAACTTTAAATACACTTTTAGGGCTTTTGAAACTTACCTCTATTAATTACAAGCTTGATTCTGAGTTTCTCTTTGGCCAACGCCTTGTCGATCCTTGGTTCGTAACCTACAGGCACCAAAATGAAAACCTATCAACGAATGACAACACCCATCATTTCAAACTCCTAATTACAAGCTCAAAATACAAAATACAATGAAAACGGAACCCTCTTCACTATGGGTGAAATTTGGTTCTAAGAAAGAGTCACTAAAACTAGAAATTGAAGATACCAGTGTACTTACCTCTTTTTCATGATCCCGAATATGCAATTAATTATAAGTTTTGTCACGAAATTGGCTCCCAATCATGCTTCTACATGGGCGACCATGGAGAAAATTGGCTTTTGTTTCCTTTTTCAATAGTTATGCATGAGGAGGAAGAAATATAGGAATGGAAATTATGTTTTGAGGGCAATATGGTAATTTTATCATTTCTTTTCTACTTTCTTTTATTTTCTTTAATAAAAATTCACTTTTACCTCATGGTAATATATTTTACCACTATTATTTAATCTAAATTTAAAATTACTAATTAATCATTCATAGTTAATTATTCAAATTTTACTACTTCAATAGAAATTCTCAATTAATTTATAATAATTTAGGAAAATTTCTTAATTAATCCTTATTAATTTAGTTTAGTCCTAATAAACTCTTACACAACCAAATAAATTAAATTTTAACATTAGAGGTGTTATAATTTGGCTAGAGATTTTTAAAGTTATTTCGTCATAGCATGGGATGTCTAAGAACATCGCACACCTTGACTTGAATCAAGCAAGGTGAGATGAAGTCTCTCAAGGACTTCCTGAAAAGGTTTTATAGAGAAGCTATAATGTTTCAAGTCTGACGGAGCCAATCTAACTCCATATCGCCATAGAAGCCCTGTAGCTAGGGATGGAAATGGGTCAGGTCGTCCATCGGAGGCCCGTGGCCTGCCCTATTTAAAGCCTATATAGGTCAGGTTTATCGAGCTAGAAGGTCAGGCCTAGACTTTTAAAATGGGCTATTTAAGTAAATAGGTCAGGTCATAGGCTTTCTAAAAAACCTTTAAAGCCCAATAGACCGGCCTGTCTAATTGGCCTAATGACTAATTATTTATATATATATATATAACATAAAAATAATATATATATATATATTACATATTTATATTATATAAATTAATATTACAGTTATAATAATTTTTTATAATATATGCCCATTTACAAAAATAGATCCATCGGCCTATGTAATTTGATAGATTTTTTAGGTGGTTGTTGGCCTTTTGAAAGCCTAATTATAAGTAGACTATTTAAATAGGATTTTAAACGGGTCAGACCTTCAAATAGGTCAGACCAGGCCTTAGAAAAAAAGCCTATGATGGGCTAATAGGCTAGGCTCAGGCATTGATAATTGGAAGTAAGTCAGGCTTAGGCCTTTCAAAGCTTGGCCTGACTCGTCCCATTTCCATCCCTACCTGTAGCCGAAATCACCTTTCATCTTGTCTCTAGTGAAAGTGGCACCTTAAACCTTTGAGAAGTTTAGGAAAAGGCAGCCAAATACGTTGACCATGAAATGCATGTTGCCACTATGGAGAAAAAGGTACACATAGCTTCCACATCCCAAAGAAAAATCCTTAGCAAGAGAGAACCCCTCAAAAGGAATGAGATAGAGACTTCTCACCTCCTCCCAAAGAGAAAATGTTTAACTTCGATCACTATGCCTCTCTTAACATTAGGTCAAGCCAAATCCTTAGGGAAGATAGCTTGTTGGGATTCTGTTAGGGAATCCCATTAGGGTCAGGCAGCAAAAACACAAAGGATTCCCAAAAGAATTACAAACACGTATGTCTCAAAGCATTATGCTAAATTAAAATTTTTAATTAGGGTTTACCTCTTGTAGACGCAGAACAAGTTCCTCAATCGAAGCAATTGTAACTTTGCCCTTAGGAGTCCACACGAGTACTCCCACCAGAAAAACAGAGCTCTGAATGCTAGTGCGAAAATTTGTTTTGGTCTAATTTTTGAGCAGCAGCCTATGAGCATCTCATTCTCTATATATAGGCTTAGGTCTTGACCTGAGCTCTCATTAAACATTGGGCTCCTGACTCATTCTAAATGAGTTAGGCCCAAATACTTTTATTTTCAGTCCAACTAAAATAAAACTATCCTCTGGTGGGCTTACTCTATGTGTGTGAACCCTATAGGTAAAATATTCGGTTATATTAATAATAAACTATTTTATTATTAATATAAAATAAGAGCGATATCTAGCAATACATCATTATGTTCGAATATTATTTATCATCGACATGACCTATAAGTGATAATTATTTTATATATCTATTCCTTTTGTCACGATATCTAATTGGGCCCAAGGCATGGTCGTCGTCATCCTTGTATGGCCCAATTCATTTTACTTGATACCAGAGTAAACTTTATAGAATAAATATCTAATATTTATTCGTCCTAGCATGGCCATGCATTTCATTAGTCTCACTCTATCAAGTGGCCCATAGATATCACTCTTGTCACATAGGAGAGATAAATTCCATCTACATCACTCACATCCCTCTACATAATTTATCTATTGCCTAATCACAATCTTTATGGTCATCTTATTACAGATAACGTTTGATTGTATTAAAACAATAAACTCCTTATGTAGGAATCGTAGTGACTTCAGGTCGAAGGACTACATACCATTATCACATTGAAAACCGTTTATGAAACTCATGTAACGATCCATGCAACGTTCTCATGGTGGGTCTGTCCAGTACAATATTACCCTTAATGTGTACCCGTGTAAAGACTTGATATCATATGTCTATGATTTGTGAGATCAAATTATCAGTACATTTACACACTAATCTTAATGTATTTACATGTCCCCATGTCAATACTTGATTAAGGATGTTTTAGGAATAATTCTCATATGACCTATTATTCCAGGATAAATAGCATTTGTCTAAAACTAAAAAATACTAATTTTATTAATAAGTTAAAATTGATACATTAATAGCTCGTAGTGCATACACCAACAATCTCCCACTTGCACTAGAGCCAATCAGACATTTGCCTAATGCCTAATGATCTAGTGTGTCCCTCATGCTTTTGATGTGCAAGAGGTTTGGTGAGTGGGTCGGCAATGTTCTCATCAGTGTGCACTTTACATATCTTAACATCTCCTCGTACAAGTATTTCTCGGATGAGATGATAACGCCTAAGTATATGCTTGGATCGCTGATGTGATCTAGGTTCCTTAGCTTGTCCAATTGCTCCACTATTGTCACAGTAGAGACTTATAGGGTCCACAATGCTAGGAACTACCTCAAGTTCTATTATAAACTTCTTGATCCATACTGCCTCTTTTGCAGCATTTGAGGCAGCAATATACTTAGATTCTGTAGTAGAATCAGCAACTATCTCTTGCTTCGAACTTTTCCAGCTTACAACGCCACCATTTAAACAAAACACATACCCTGATTACGATCTTGAGTTATCCTTATCAGTTTGGAAGCTAGCATCAGTGTAACCCTTTACAATGAGCTCTTCTTCCCCTCCATATATCAAGAATGAATCTTTAGTTTTTCTCAAGTACTTTAGGATATTCTTGACAGCAGTCCAATGACTTTCACCAGGATCAGACTGGTATCTGCTCGTCATGCTTAAAGCATACGAGACATCTGGTCGGTTACATATCATGGCATACATGATTGATCCAATAGCAGATGCATATGGAATCTTATTCATCCGTTCTCTCTTTTCTTTAGTGGAAGGAGATTGAGCCTTTGATAGGCTTATGCCATGAGCCATAGGCAAAGTTCCTTTTTTGGAATCTTGCATGTTAAACCTTTTTAACACTTTGTCTATGTATATATTCTGACTTAGGCTGAGAAGTTTTCTTGATCTATCTCTATAGATCTTAATTCCCAACACGTAGGTTGCTTCACCTAAGTCCTTCATAGAAAAACAGCTTCCCAACCAAGTCTTCATAGACTGAAGGGTAGGAATGTCATTTCCAATGAGTAGTATGTCATCAACATACAGGACCAGAAAAACAATTGTGCAGTCACTAACCTTCTTGTAGACACAAGGTTCATCCTCATTTTTAGTAAAGCCAAATTGTTTAACGGCTTCATCAAAACGAAGATTCCAGCTTCTGGAAGCTTGCTTAAGTCCATATATGAAACGTTGTAGTTTGCACACCTTCCTGGATGCTTCATGCTCAACAAAGCCTTTGGGTTGTGTCATGTACACTTCCTCAAGAAGATTTCCATTAAGGAAAGCAGTCTTGACATCCATTTGCCATATCTCATAATCATGGTATGCAGCAATAGCAAGCAGAATTCGAACAGACTTTAGCATAGTGACTGGAGAAAAGGTTTCATCATAGTCTATACCATGAATTTGCTTGAAACCTTTCGCTACCAATCTTGCCTTATAGGTACTTATATTTCCATCCATGTCAGTTTTCTTTTTGAAAACCCACTTGCATCCTATAGGTTTTACCCTTTCAGGTGCATCAACCAAAGACCATACTTGATTAGTATACATGGAGTCCATTTCAGATTCCATGGCTTCAAGCCATTTCTCAGATTCTAGACTTGTAATGGCCTCTTCATAAGATGTTGGCTCATTTTGATCCATTAGCAACACATCTCCTTCCTGAGTTACAAGAAATCCATATCTTTCAGGTTGTTGACGTATTCTACCTGATCTACGCAAGTCTTGTTCTACTGGAGTTGGAGTTATCACAACATTTTGTGGTTTTGGCTCCATTTCCACCATTGGCTCTTCAATGCCTTGTAGGTCTTGAACTTCTTCAAGTTCTACTTTCCTCCCACTGATTCTTTTAAAGATGAATTCCTTTTCTAAGAATACAGCATTTCGAGCGACAAACACTTTGCCCTCGGTAGGATTGTAGAAGTAATAACCCTTAGTTTCCTTTGGGTATCCCACAAAAAGACATTTATCTCATTTGGGTCCAAATTTGTCAGAAATCTGACGCTTCATATCAGCTTCACAGCCCCTAATCTTAAGAAAAGACATACTGGGTCGTTTCCCAGTCCATATCTCATATGGTGTCTTTATGACAGCCTTAGATGGAACACGGTTAAGTGTGAAAGCTGCTGTCATCAAAGCATGTCCCCAGAAGGAGTTAGGGAGGTTAGTTTGACTCATCATTGATCGAACCATGTCTAACAAGGTTCTATTTCTCCGCTCAGAAACACCATTCCATTGTGGTGTTCCAGGAGGAGTGAGTTGAGAGACAATCCCACATTCTTTAAGATATTCATCAAACTCCAGGCTTAAGTATTTGCCACCTCGATCAGATCAAAGTACTTTAATTTTCTTGCCAAGTTGGTTCTACTTCATGTTAGAATTCTTTGAACTTTTCAAAGGATTCTAATTTATGCTTCATTAGAAACACAAATCCATATCTACTAAAATCCTCAGTAAAAGTGATAAAGTAGCTAAAACCTCCCCTAGCCATTGTCCCTATTGGCCCACATACATCACTATGTATTAAGCTTAGAAGATCACTCGCCCTTTCACCCATTCCAGTAAATGGGGTCTTAGTCATCTTCCCTAATAAACAAGATTCGCATGTATCTATTGATTTAAAATCAAAAGAGTCTAAATATCCATCTTTATGGAGTTTAGAAATACGTTTCTCATTTATATGTCCTAGGCGACAATGCCAAAGATAAGTTGGGTTTAAATCATTTGGTTTAACCCTTTTAGTATTAACGTTATAGATAGGGGTTTCGAGATCAAGAACATAAAGTCCATTACTCAAATTTGCACAGCAATAAAACATGTGATTCAAATAAACAGAACAACTATTGTTCTTTATTATAAAGGAAAACCCTTTCCTATCTAGACAAGAAACAGAAATAATGTTTCTTCTTATTGCCAGAACATAAAAACAATTTTCTAATTCAAGAACAAACCCTGAGGGCAAGGATAAAAAATAAGTCCCTACAGCTAATGCAGCAACTCTTGCTTCATTTCCAACGCGTAGGTCCACCTTGCCCTTCATCAACTACCTACTCCTTTTTAGATCCTGCACATTAAGACAAATGTGAGATCCACATCCAGTATCTAATACCCATGATGTTGAAGTTGACAAGTTAATTTCTATAACAAAAATACCTAAAGTGGAAGTCTGACTTCCCTTCTTGTTAAGCTCTTCCAGGTACTTTGGACAGTTTCTCTTCCAGTGTCCTTTCTGTCCACAATGGTGACAATTTCCTTCCTTAGCCACCCCACCCACAAGTTTTAAGGCTGATGTACTTGGCTTATCCTTGCCTTTCCAAATTGTCTTTCCTTTTCCCATAACAGCCTTTCCTTTGCCTTTATACATGCCCTTTCCTTTACCTTTGCTAGAATTGACCATCAATATGGCCTTGCCCTTTCCTTTAGAAATATTGGGCTCAACAGTCCTCAACATATTGAGTAGCTCTGGCAATGTTTTATCCAATGCATTCATGTTATAATTCATGATGACTGGCTTAAAACTGTCAGGTAATTACTTCAAAATGAGATCAGTAGCTAACTTTTGAGGGAAGGGGAATCCTAGCCTAGCTAGATTCTCCAAGTACCCAATCATTTTGAGCACATGAGGTCCTACAGAACCTCCCTCTTCAAGTCTGTAGCTAAATAGGGCTGAAGAAACTTCATATCTTTCTTGGTCAGCTTGACCTTGATATAGTTTCCTTAGGTTTTCGATCATATCGAAAGCCTCCATATGCTCATGTTGCTTCTAAAGCTCAGGAGACATGGTTGCCAGCATAAGGCATTGGACATCTAAAGCGTCATCCTGATGCTTCTTGTAAGCATCCTTGTCAGGTTTAGAGGCATTGTTTGCGGGTGGTTCCAGAATCGGATCTTCCAGGACATACTGCTTTTTTTCTTGTTTGAGGACAATCCTCAAATTCCTATACCAGTCTAGAAAGTTGGGTCCAGAAAATTTTTCTTTGTCTAGGATCGATCACAATGAAAGGTTTAAAGGTATGTTTGATGTCATGGTTATCTAAAACAGAAAGATATGTAGTAAGTATCAATTAAAAAAAAACATATTTAATTTTTGGTCTTAAAATTAAACACGTCTCCCACTATTTTGATTCAAAATAAAATTACCCTCTATGAATCAGAAAATCCCGTTGGAAGATTTTCTAGTGGGAAAAGATCCATATTTGGCCTAATGTTAAGTCAGCTTTGGCTGATCACTTAACATTTGGTTATTTAGGTAGGAAACTCCTTTCTAATTGTATCTTATACAACTCTTAGACATTGGGTTAGGTAACCATTACCGATCATTCATCTTATGAAAGTTTAGCCCAATGTATACGCCTCTAAGTTTATTCAATCCAATTGATAACTTAGTAAGTTAAAACCCAATAAAACATTTTTGGATATTACAATTATCCCATCATGTCTTACTACTATAAATGATAGTACCCTGCTTTGGCAGACCCACTATTTATTGACATTAGTATTGACGAGTGTACTTATTAAAGGCGTTTATAACTTAATATTATTTTGAGGTATTTTAATTTATTTTAAATTCCCGTCTTTGTTAAACGCTTTAATGCAATAAAATTATCCCCAAAGCATGCAAACGAAATTGTGAGATGGTTATGGTCTTCCTAGAAGAATAAATAATAATAAAAAAATAAACCTAAAGGAACTATATGCCAAGGCTTCATGAAGTCCTACTTCTTGAACCCACCATCCTCTTGGAGTCACCACTCCTTGGTTCCTTTCAAAGACAAAAGCACTTAGAGTCACCACTCTAGTTTTCTTCTAGGTCTCTACTTTGTTGGCTCGATCAAGATTACAAGATTTTAAAGAAACTCGCTTTACATACGAGTGAAGGGTTAAGAAAAGAAATACAACAGAATAAAGAGAGGCACAGCACGCAGGCTGTATTTAAATAAAATAACTAAGACCATAACCATTCACCATGCAACGTGTTAATTAATTAATTATAACCCATTTGAAAGCATTAAAAAAAATAATTTTTAAAACGGGCCATTAAACACCTGGGTCGGTAATAAGGCGCTACGCAGAGAATGTACGGGGGTCCTGCTGACCATTAACAGCTCTAAAATTTCGGCTAGGGTTTCAACCACTTTGAAACCCTAATTCCTTGTTGTGAACACTTCACAACGCAGCCGTCAAGGCATATGTAGGCAGCGCCGTCTAGGGTTTGAAAACCTAGAATTCAAATTGCACCTTTCTCATGACGGCTGCCTAGGTTTCAACGTTTGAGCCCTAGGTTAAGGAACGACCAAGGTTTAACACTTAAACCTTATCACTTAACACCCCACAACACGAACTTTTCATGCTCCAAGATGAACGCATTATCAAACCACAGTTTGTATGACAACAAAGAATATTAACGAATTCAACACATGTATCACATACGAAAATTGAAAACGCAAATATCATACAAGCCTCTAAAATAACAGAAACGCATACTTCAAATGAGAAAGCCTATAAACAGTATCTCATACAATTTACAGAAAACATATGAGCATACGAATCATGATATAATTTCATACATAACATGCTTGAATGTTTTTCAAAACAAGTTTCGCAAACAATTTCACAAAACAGAACATTATAACAAGAAAACGATTTCATAAATCAAAATTTTTAAAAGCTTTTGCAGAATGAAAAACATGCCATCATGAAACGTAAACAAATGCCCAAAACATAGCTTTGCAAACCAGGCTTTGATACCACTATTAGGGAATCCCATTAGGGTCAGGCAGCGGAAACACAAAGGATTCCCAAAAGAATTGCAAACACGTATGTCTCAAAGCATTATGCTAAATTAAAATTTTTAATTAGGGTTTGCCTCTTGTAGACGCAGAACAAGTTCCTCGATCGAAGCAATTGTAACTTCGCCCTTAGGAGTCCACACGAGCACTCCCACCAGAAAAATAGAGCTCCGAATGCTAGTACGGAAATTTGTTTTGGTCTAATTTCTGAGCAGCAGCCTATGAGCATCTCATGCTCTATATATAGGCTTAGGTCTTGACTTGAGCTCTCATTAAACATTGGGCTCCTGACTCATTCTAAATGAGTTAGGCCCAAATAGTTTTATTTTCAGTCCAACTAAAATAAAACTATCCTCTGGTGGGCTTACTCTATGTGTGTGACCCTATAGGTAAAATATTCGGTTTTATTAATAATAAACTATTTTATTATTAATATAAAATAAGAGCGGTATCTAGCAATACATCATTATGTCCGAATATTATTTATCATCCACATGACCTATAAGTGATAATTATTTTATATATCTATTCCTTTTGTCACGATATCTAATTGGGCCCAAGGCATGGTCGTCGTCATCCTTGTATGGCCCAATTCATTTTACTTGATACCAGAGTAAACTTTATAGAATAAATATCTAATATTTATTCGTCCTAGCATGGCCATGCATTTCATTAGTCTCACTCTATCAAGTGGCCCATAGATATCACTCATGTCACATAGGAGAGACAAATTCCATCTACATCACTCACATCCCTCTGCATAATTTATCTATTGCCTAATCACAATCTTTATGGTCATCTTATTACAGATAACGTTTAATTGTATTAAAATAATAAACTCCTTATGTAGGAATCGTAGTGACTTCAGGTCGAAGGACTACATACCATTATCACATTGAGAACCGTTTATGACACTCATGTAACGATCCATGCAACGTTCTCATGGTGGGTCTGTCCAGTACAACATTACCCTTAATGTGTACCCGTGTAAAGACTTGATATCATATATCCATGATTTGTGAGATCAAATCATCAGTACATTTACACACTAATCTTAATGTATTTACATGTCCCCATGTAAATACTTGATTAGGGATGTTTTAGGAAAAATTCTCATATGACCTATTATTCCAGGATAAATAGCATTTGTCTAAAACTGAAAAATACTAATTTTATTAATAAGTTAAAATTGATACATTAATAGCTCGTAGTGCATACACCAACAGATTCAACGTGTATGATATAAGGAAACTGATATTGGTTAAAAAGCTTGGAAACCCGAACAAATACTGTGAATTTCACAAGCAGACTGGCCATACCATAGACGAGTACAGGAAACTCAATGACGTGATTGACATTTTAATAATGGAGGAAAAGTTGAAGCAATATCAGTTTAAGAATGAACCTTGTGATGACCCTGACCGAAGTATTAAAAGAATAAAGGATAAGTCCTTTGACAGCGATAGGGATGAGGTTCCAGAAAGGCAACAACAGTTGAAAAGCTTAAAACCAAGGTAGTAGAGGCTATCAACGATGATGAGGAGTTGAAGATGCCTTATCTAGAAGGGAAAAAAGAATGATTGACATGATTACTGAAGGATTCACTGGAGGCAAAGTATTCAACATAACCTGAAAAAATTACCTATGTATAATCATGTTGATCCAAGCTAAGCTTGACAATAAACCATTCTAAGGTGGAATTCAAACAACACCCATCACTTTTTCAGACAATGATGTTAGTCCAACCATTCTAGGGGGTAATGATGCAATTATGATAAAGGCCGTAATAGCCAACATGAGCGTCTGATGATAGCTAGTTGATCAAGAAAGCTATTGTTATGTCATTTTCTATGAATGTTTTAGAAAGATAGGCCTAATTGATATGGATTTGCAATCTTACATGTAGGACTCAATAATTTTTAATGGTACTAAGTTACCCACCAAGGGGTATCTTGGCATAAGTGTCATCTTAGAAGGTAAGCCCAATACAGAAACCATGAAGATAAGAATCCTGGTGATTGATGTCAAGTCATCATTTAATAGGATCCTGGGAAGACACTCTTTGAACACCATGAAGGTCATCATTTCCACGTCGCATCTGCTTACCAATAATAAAATAACCAAATTTTTATAGTCCGAGGAGATCAACAGATGACTCGATATTATTAAAAATTGAGCTTGCAAATGGTCAATGATGGGGGAACATTAGCTAACTCTATCAGGATGATAAACTTTGACCCTAGAGAGAAGTTAAGGATTAACCCTCTTGTGAACACCTCTTTTGGTCCAGTCCAAGTGGAACGAATCTTTTATACTGAATTCCGATGTAGAATGGTCAAATCCAGGTAGAATGGCTCTAAAATGATCAGATCCGAGCAGGATGACCCTGATGGAAGCTTTTTTGAGTGGAATATTGCCCTGTTGGAGACAAATCCGAGCAGAATGACTCAAAAAATGATCAAATCCGAGTCATAATGAAGCATTTCTGAGTAGGAATAGGCTCCTATTGGGGAATCCGAGCGGAATGACATAAAAATGATCAAATCCAAGTAGAATTACTCAGAATAAGTCATTTCCAAGCGGAATACTATTGCTGATTGAAGTGAATCCGAGTGGGAGCTTTCTGAATGCAAGTAATTTAAATGAAGAATGCTGATTAAAGTGAATCTGATTGAGGAATGTGTTTTTCTGGGCAAAACCGAGTCCGAGTGAACACATCCGAGGGGCGAACGTTGATTGAAAGCCCTTTAGTTGAAGTGTAAAGGCTGATTCCGAGTGAAAATGCCAAGTTTCCAAGTTCTGAGTGGAAAGAGAGCCAGTTCCGAGTGAAAACAAAGTTTGAGGAACTATTATTAAATGAAGCTCTGCTGACTGAAGTAAAAGAGACCGACTCTGAGTGTAACTGAGTGGTCGGATTCAGACTAGAAGGAAAGCCCGACTCTAAGTCTATCTAAGTGGTCAAATTCTCTCAAGTACCAATTTCTGAGAGGAAAGAAGACCGAGTCCGTAAGGAGTCCTCTTCAGTCAATTCTGAGTCACTTTTTAGTCAATTCTGAGTCACTTTTCACTCGATCTGATTGAAATTCAATCAGAATTGCTTTGTTTGTCCCCTCAATCCAATTGCTTTGCTTTTCACTCGGATTCTCCTCACAAATAACCCACCACCGAGCAAAACCTCCACTCGGCCTTCCATAAAAGAGCTCCTCTCAGAAGAATTCTCACTCGGAAAAGACCATTTTCACTTGGAAAACCTTCATTCCTCTCGGAATTCACTCCCACTGTGGATGAATGCTGACTGAGAGGCTAATCTGAGTTGTCCTCTCTCGGATTTCCACATCCTCTCTCGGATTTCCAATATCTTCTCTCAGATTTCCATCATGCCCTCTCGGATCGCAAGTGCTGACTTGGATTCCCGCAATCCAAGAGGATCCAGGAATCCTGGGAGTGGCAGACAGCTGGGCGAAAGTGGAGAAATTAAAAATTCTCCACCAGCTGCTGCTCCCCATTATTTTAGCCAGGTTGTCTCCACTAGGCACGTGGGTGAGTGGAAACTTCTGCTGTCCAAGCACTCAGCCCATGTCTTCAACCCCTATAAATGCCCCAGTTGAAGAGGCTCAAGGGGTTGGATTTTCTCTCCCTACAAGAAAACTCTGCCTGAGTTCACCTCCATGCTCCTCAACCATACCGTACATCCTCTCCCACACACTGTTCTCATTCTTCACAGCCCTCTCCAACAGCACCACTCCTCCCTCTCCTCTCCAACAGCCCCACTCCTCATTCTCCTCTCCCACACACCGTCCCAATTTCCTTCTCCATCAACCGTCCTCACTCTCCCCTCTCCACACCGTCTTCCACCTCTCAAACACCGTCCAGCCCCTCACAGCAACCAAACACCCTCCAGCTCCCTCTTTAACCCATAACACCGTCCACCCCCCTCTTTAACCAAACACATAAGTATCTCTTTAATCAATTTAGATGTGACGTCTTGTTGATTTCCCCCTAGTTTTTGTTCAAGCCTCGCCATAATTCATAGGGAAGAGATACTTAGGACAAGACGTCCCGCTTATCTCTTTCCTATCCCTATCCCTTTTTTTATCCGAGGATGTCTAATTTAGGCGTTACGTCTTATTAGCATTCTCTTCCCCTCTCTATCTCATATCGAAGTCGAGTTTAATTCGGATGAAACGTCCCGTTGACCTTACTTCGACATTCTATGTTTGTACAGTTCTCTTACTCCATTCCGTCGTTTTCAAATAAAAATAAAAATAAAAGGAAGAAACCATGTTTTATTTAAGGCTATTTATATTGCGCTTTCGATCTTGGTACTGTTTCTGACAGGCGATCTACTCGTAACCGACTCCCGAACTTGAATCTCACAATTTAAACCAGTGCTTTCACTGAACTTAGTTTTTTCCCAATGTTTTTCCTATGGATAAAAACGTTGGTGGCGACTCCCTGTTTCAAACACTAGGTTTTTCTTCTCTCGCCGTGCCGTCGCGATCCAGGTTGCGACAGATGGCGACTCCGCTGGGGACACTTAAGAGAGTCAGGCCAGTTTGATTGAAAGCGCATGTTCTTTTATATATCCTTTGTTACCTCGGATTTCTTCCCCTGGTTTTATTTTTTGTTAATTGTTGTGAATGTTTGTTCTTGTTTTAATCGTATCTTGTTATTTGTTTCGTTGTCTATGTTTTGTATGTTTGTTGAACCCTAGGGTAGAAGACCATGTTACTTTTCCGTAATCATTGAACCCTAGGGTAGATGACTTTGTATATTTGTTCTGTGTTTGTTCTTCGTGCAGAATGGGGTAAGGTAAAAGGTATGGACTGCCCTTCCACACACTACACTCACAATTACTTGCACACACCTATGAGTGGCGCCCTATACCCGGGCCCCAAATGAAGCTTAAGTTAGGAGAGGTTGGTAACAGAATCGTATGGGATGTACTTCCTATCCGGTGTTCGTGAGAACCTCAACCAGAGTTTGACCTCTCATGATATACGCACCTAGTGGATTCCCCACTGTTTGCGTCCCTGTCATGGTTAGGATCTTGGCTCTGGTGACCTTCTAGATGTCTAGCGGAAGCCACCCAGTATGGAGAGTCACTTTTAGACAAGCCATAGGGCCTAGAAAAGACTTTCAACAAAACCCTACATAGGCCACAAAAGGGCAAACTTTACTTTACCTTACGTCATTTTTGCTTTCCCTTTTATCCAAAAAAAAATGAATTATCTACCACCCGCAGATTTGCTTAGTTTTTTTTAATAATGACTTATTTCGAAACACACAGTATTCTTCGGGTGAATAGATAATTCTCTTTTGGTCGTGTACCTCTGAGTCCTGAGTCATAGATTTTCCTAATCGTCAAAAAAATCAAAAAAATATAACTTTATTTCTGCTCCAGCAGGGGCGTCGATGACGATTAAAAAATTTTATGACTATTGCGACTTGGACCCTTGGTAATCGTTGTTTCCCCAAGAAAAATTGCTTTATGTTAAATCAATAGGGAAGTACCGATTCCAAAACATGACATCAACTAATTTTTTTTCCTTATTCTCATTTCGTGGAAAGCTATTTAGAACTTAACGAATACCCTTTGAGTATCTATGGAAATTAACATGGGATTGAACTTAAGAAATGAGGGCTGTAACTGCCTGAAGAAAATGTTTGAGCTTGAGGCTCCCGCCTCAGGATGAAAGATTTCTTCTGTCTTCACAATTATCCCATATTAATTTCCATGTTTACCATACCTAGTACTTTTGAATGATAAGTTCTAAGGAACAGTCAAAGGATATTCGCCAAAGCCTGTAATTGCTTCCCACGACATTCTTCTTTTTTTCTATTTCCACCTAACATTTTTGTTTTTTTTAAAAAGAGACACAGGCGTCACGGGTAGGCATCCTTACCAGACCCAGCTCCAAAGGAAACTCATGGCTGAGACAGAAGCTGTTGACAGAGACTTTAGAACCGAGTTCGATCAGTTGAAAGAGCGAGTGGCGGAGTTAACTAAACTTTTAGAAAAGAAACTCACTAAAGGAGGCTCCTCTGCAGGTATTGAGGACGCCCAACAGCAGCCTGCCACCGCACCACCCCCCCTTGGTTCTGACCCAGCAAGAACCCAACTCCCTAACACCACGACACCCCCTCTCACCATTCATGTCAGAAAACCTAACCCTACCATGGAGGTCCAGCCACCTTACGGTCAGTCTTATGCACAACAGCATACATTTGTCGGTCCTGACGGCAACCCAGTACTTTTTCCACTTTATGGCCTACCACCGGGGTACTATCCCCCGCTCGCTAACCAACAAGACGCCCACGACCAGCAAGCGATGAATCCTCACGCTTCATACCCCACCCAGCTAAACATGCCACCACTCCACCAAACCCAAAACACGCAAGCCCACGACCCACAAGTCTACCAAACCCAAAACACACAGGCCCATTACCCACAAATCTACCAAACCCAAAACACTCAAGCCCCTGTGGCCCAGCCAACTTACAACGCACAAGCCCAAAACACACGAGCCCAGATGATCCAGCCGACTTATGCCGTACAAACTATGGCCCAACCCCAAGGTCCCTCACCAAATACAGGCCTAATGAACCAGTCCCATGCGTTGCCTCCTTTCAACCAGCCACTCGGCTATCCATACGGATACGCAACCCCCTATATGACCAATCTCCAAGATACAACCCGCATGATGAACCCGGTAGCCGGTCATAGCACGGTCGCAGCTCCCCAAAAGGAAAAGATAGAAATCCTAGAGGAGCGTTTGAGAATGATGAAAGGCGTCGAAGGTTTTGGACTGATAGATGCTTCTGAACTATGCCTAGTCACAGATGTTGTCCTCCCACCTAAATTCAAGATGCCAGACTTTGATAAGTATCGGGGAATGACTTGTCCCAAGAACCATCTCACGATGTACTGTCAAAAGATGGCATCCTACTCTTCTAACGACCAACTGTTGATCCACTGCTTCCAAGATAGTTTGGCAGGGGCTGCTCTTACATGGTATGCTCACCTTGAACGGAACCATATTCGTTGTTGGAAGGACCTGGCAGATGCCTTTCTTAGGCAATACAAGTATAATATGGATATGGCACCCAACAGGGTTCAATTACAAAATATGGTGAAGAGGGATAGTGAAACGTTTAAGGAGTATGCCCAACGCTGGAGAGAAACAGCGGCACAAGTGGACCCCCCATTATCAGAAAAAGAGATAATCGCAATGTTTATCGACACGCTCCCATCACCTTTCTACGGTAAGATGATTGGTAGTGTTTCAGCCAACTTCTCCGACATCATGACTATTGGGGAAAGGGTGGAGAACGGAATACAAACAGGAAAGATCACTCAGGGCCCATCTGGGGCAAGCATGACAAGAAAGCCGGTGCCTGGGAGAAGGGATGGAGAAACTAATTCCAACTCTTCTAATTAAAAGACTGCCCCGCCGAGACCATTCGCCCCTACCATGATTCAAGCTCCCAATCCTTATGTGGCCGCTGCCACTCAGGGCCCGACGGCTTATACTCCTCACTTCCGTCCACCTATGGTAAGAGCACCAATGCCACAACCCATGCCATATAATCATCCGCAACAAGCGATTCGACCACCTGATCATAATCAGAATACGAGAAACCCCAACAATGAGCGCACCCCTATGCAGTTCGATCCAATTCCCATAACATATACCGAACTTTTAACAATCCTCGTTCAGAAGGGTCTGGTAGCTCCATGCCCCATGAGGCCGTTGCAACCTCCTTACCCAAGGGTGTATGACCCAAACGCTCATTGTGATTACCATGCTGGGGCACCAAGGCATTCTACAGAAAATTGCATGGCTTTGAAATATAAAGTGAGAGATTTGATCAAAGCTGACTGGATTAATTTTCGGGAAGGAAGCCCTAACGTGACCACAAATCCCCTGCCCAATCATGGAGGTTCAGAAGTTAATGCCGTGGTGGCCGATAATGAAGATGGTTTTGATGATAATACTGATTTGGTGATCGCTTGCCCGCTAGACCAAGAGCTCAGTAATAGGGAGGCTGTCAAACTCCCTTCGATTTTAAATGATTCATCAAAATAATTTGCCATTGCCTCAAAGTCTTGTTTATCCCTCTGCTATGCCTAAGGCTTTGGGACATTTTCATGTAATAAGGGCGAAAAAAAAAATTGTTTTACCAGTCAATCAATAAATGCGTATCGAAATTCTAAAAAAAAAGATTTTTCTCATCCCTTTATCCTTGCATTGATTCATTTTCTTTACTTGCCTGTTCCTCTTTTTCTTTCCTTTTTATTTTTTGCCATAACACACTAAATTGCAGATCAAAAATGATCCTCTTGAGACTAATGAAATCACAATCCCATTTTACGACCTCAACTACCCGGTCGATTGTGCTGACAAAGAAGGTGGGGAAGCTTGTGAGCCACCACACAATTTAACAAGATTGTTAGAACAAGAGGTTAAGGAATACCCCTGAGTCAAGAATAACTAAAGGAATCACGGGGCAATATATTAGAAGACATTAGTAATATTGTTTCAGGACGTGGAAAGAATCTATGTGAATGATAACATTGCCAAGTCCCGAATTAGACAAGTGGTAGGCCAGTCAACTAAGAAAACCACAACAGTTACCAGCATAAATAGGGGAAAATTGCTAATGCCTTAAATGCAGATACAGTCAAGGGAGACTTGGCCAAAAAAAAATGAAAAATGAAAAAATGAAAAATAGAGTCAAGCTTGAAGTCCAATGCACATACCAAGCGGGGCAAGCTGGTTCCGTCCAGACCCTCGAGCAAGATGTCATTTTTTGTATAAGGGGAACGAATGTCGTTAAGCCAAGAACTTGCATTCTTATCATCATCAACACCTCAAACCCTAAAGAGTACGTCGTTCCTCATGCCTATGTAACCAAGGAAATAGTCTATCAGATTGAGTCATTGCATCATCAAAGGGATAAAAAAACAAAAAAAAACAAAAACAAAAAAAAACAAAAAAAACGAAAGGGCAAACAAAAAGATCAAAAATGAAAAATCCAGAAAATAAAAAAAGATCAAAAAAAATAAATAAAGGCCAAAATGATGATTCGAAGTAATTCCCTCTCATCGATGCCAAAAGACTCACCAATAATTTCCTTGGGTACATGGCATAGGAGTGGAGTCTCCTATTTGAAGTGACATCAGTTCCCCAAAGGATCAAACTAAATTTGGAAAGGCTGGGCAAACTCAACTGGAGTGTAATCAGTTTCAACCTTTTACTGTAAAGGATGCAGCCAAGAATGAACAAGAAGAGAACATGAAAAGCTCGCTAGGCTGAAAACCTGAAAGGGAGGCCTAGGCAAAAGTTAGAGCAACACGGTGAGTCGAAAACATGAAAAGGCGGCTCAGGTAAAAATTAGGGTCGAGATTTCGGCAGAGTAACTAAAGTTCCCAATGCAAAACGTGCAAACTGAGGCATGTGGACCATGGTTAAGCTACCCTCTCAAAGGCAGAGTTGAACGATGTACTTGAGGTCGTGACGTGGGATTAAGGTTCTCACTAGTCTCAGGAATTCACTGGAGGATCCTAGAACTTCCCTGTTTCTCCTGGCCTTGACCTGTCCTATGTAACTTTATTCCATCCCATCTATTTTCCCCTTTGTCCATTCTCTGTATTCTGTTTGATATACATGAATAAAATTTATCCTTTTTCGATACGTGTTATGAATTGCATTGATCTGATAAAACATTGCGTTTTTATAAAAATAAAATGAAAGAATGGTGAACATTTAAAGTCGTAAGGGATAAGACGCTCCCACTACTTGACCTCGACAATCATCACAAAGACTCAGCCAGGCACGCGCTTCAAAGCTTATATCGCCTCTTTGATTCTCCTCTGTCCATGAGTTATCCTAAGGGCCACGGTTTCACAGGACCTACCCAGTTTTTGAATGTATCTTTGCACTATTTACCCCTTTTTTCTGCAGGTTATTACAACGAACAGTCATGTCAAGCATTGACGCCTCAATCAAGTCCATTTCCTCAATGGAACAGCAGCTGCCAAAACTAGAATCTTTCAAGTCTTCTCCTTAATCGCCAAAGTTGGCACTTCTCAGAACTCCTTCCTCAAGTCGCCAAAGTTGGCAATTCTCAAAGTCTTCTCCTTAATCGTCAAAGCTGGCACTTCTCAGAACTCTTTCCTCAAATTGCCAAAGTTGGCACTTCTCAGAACTCCTTCCTCAAATCGCCCAAGCTGGCACTTCTCATAACTCCTTCCCTAAATCGCCAAAGTTGGCACTTCTTGAAGTCTTCTCCTCAATTGCCAAAGCTGACATTTTTTAAATTCCCTTCCAAGGAATATACCTGACACATTCCAACAGTCAAGCGTATTCCCTTCCCAAGCCCAAGGATAGTTTCCAGCAAAATTCTCTCCCCCAGCAGAGTCACCAAACTCTCCCCAGTAAGCCTACAATTCAAATCATCTTCTCCCCCTGATAAGAACACTTTTCTAATCAGGCTTAGAAGAACTCTCCCCAAGGGGCCCCAGCACACTTCTCTCAGTGAATCCACACATACCAGGTGGACCCCAGATTTTCCCTTACCGATCAAGAGGAAATGCCTCGAGCCATCAATCCTTCTCCAGTGGAACTACACTTCCCAAACAAATCAAACTGGGACATCACCCCAGGATCATTTCTTCTCGCTTAAGGGATAGTTCCCCAAGGTTTAGAGGCAGATAGTTCAAACTGAGGCATCACCCCAGGTTCATTCTCTTTCACTCAAAGAGGCAGTACCCCGAACCATCAATCCGAAACACATTCCCTAAACAGCTCAAACTGGGGCATCTCCCCAGATTTCTTTTGTTCATTCAAGAGGTAGTTCCCCAACTACCTTCAAATCATATCAAACCGGGGCATCACCCCTGGTCCATTCTCTTTCCGCCAAAGGGGCAGTTCCCAAAGGCTCCTTCAGACCATCTCAAACTGGGGCATCACCCCAGATCTATTCAGTCATGGGGGACAATTCCCAAGGTTCCTTCAAAATATGTCAAACTGGGGCACCACCCCAGGTTCACTCTCTTTCATTCAAGGAGCCATTCCTCAAAGACTCCTTCAAATCATGTCAAACTAGGGCATCTCCCCAGGTTTCTTCTGTTCCACTCAAGGGGCAATTCCCCAAGAACCTTCAATCATATCAAACTGGGGCATCGCCATGAGCCTTTAAGTCTAGTGAGTTAATTCGGACGAGACGTCCTGTTAGCTCCTCCAATCTCTGCATTTCCATTCGCCTATTCAGGCCCCCTTTACTTTCCAGTCGCCTATTCAGGCCCCCTTTTACCTTCCAGTCGCCTATTCAGGCACCCTTTACTTTCCATTCGCCTATTCAGGCACCCTTTACTCTCCATTCGCCTATTCAGGCACCCTTTACTTTCCAATCGCCTATTCAGGCACCCTTTACTTTCCAGTCGCCTATTCAGGCCCCCTTTTACCTTCCATTTGCCTATTCAGGCACACTTTACTTTCCATTCGCCTATTCAGGCACCCTTTAATTTCCATTCGACTATTCAGGCACCCTTTACTTTCCATTCGCCTATTCAGGCACATTTTACTTTCCATTCGCCTATTCAGGCACCCTTTACTTTCCAGTCGCCTATTTAGGCACACTTTACTTTCCATTCGCCTATTCAGGCACCCTTTACTTTCCATTTGCCTATTCAGGCACCCTTTACTTTCTGTTCGCCTATGCAGGCACCTTTTACTTTCCATTCGCCTATTCAGGCACCCTTTACTTTCCAGTCGCCTATTCAGGCACACTTTACTTTCCATTCGCCTATTCAGGCACACTTTACTTTCCATTCGCCTATTCAGGCACCCTTTACTCTCCATTCGCCTATTCAGGCACACTTTACTTTCCATTCGCCTATTCAGGCACCCTTTACTTTCCATTTGCCTATTCAGGCACCCTTTACTTTCTGTTCGCCTATGTAGGCACCTTTTACTTTCCATTCGCCTATTCAGGCACCTTTTACTTTCCAGTCGCCTATTCAGGCACCCTTTACTTTCCAGTCGCCTATTCAGGCACACTTTACTTTCCATTTGTCTATTTAGGCACCCTTTACTTTCCATTTGCCTATTCAGGAACCCTTTACTTTCTGTTCGCCTATGCAGGCACCCTTTACCTTCCGTTCGCCTATTCAGGCACCCTTTACTGTCCAGTCACCTATGCAGACACCCTTTACTTTCCAGTCACCTATTCAGGCCCCCTTTTACCTTCCAGTCGCCTATTCAGGCCCCCTTTATTTTCCAATCGCCTATTCAGGCACCCTTTACTTTCCCATTCGCCTAACAAGGCAACCTCTACCTTCCAGTCTACCGGGGGTCAACCCTAATTTTCTCACCTCCTGTTAATTGAAAGATAATTTTTCCTGTTCAATTCAGAACACAAAAAAAAACTAAAAAAAAAAACCAAAAAACCAAAAAAAAATAACAACAAAAAAAAAAGAGGAGAGAAAAAGAGAAACAGAAGTCTAAAATGCTTATCTTTGAGGAAAAAAAGAGACATACTGACTCGTGATTGCCAATACCATCAGTCACCATATCGATCAAGAGGTCCCACTTGGCCCCTACATCGGTGTTTATATCTTTACATCCTTTTCACTACAAAAACACAGAAGCTTCGTGTTTCTTTTGTGAAAAAGAAGTAAAGAGGGGCATCTGTGAACACCTCTTTTGGTCCAGTCCAAGTAGAACGAATCTTTTATACTGAATTCCGATGTAGAAGAGTCAAATCTGGGTAGAATGGCTCTAAAATGATCAGATCCGAGCAGGATGACCCTGATGGAAGCTTTTCCGAGTGGAATATTGCCCTGCTGGAGACAAATCCGAGCAGAATGACTCAAAAAATGATCAAATCTGAGTCATAATGAAGCATTTCCGAGTAGGAATAGGCTCCTGTTGGGGAATCCGAGTGGAATGACACAAAAATGATCAAATCTGAGTAGAATTACTCAGAATAAGTCATTTCTGAGTGGAATACTATTACTGATTGAAGTGAATCCGAGTGGGAGCTTTCTGAATGCAAGTAATCTGAATGAAGAAATGCTGATTAAAGTGAATCTGATTGAGGAATGTGTTTTTCTGGGCAAAACCGAGTCCGAGTGAACACATCCAAGGGGCGAACGTTGATTGAAAGCCCTTTGGTTGAAGTGTAAAGGCTGATTCCGAGTGAAAATGCCAAGTTTCCAAGTTCTGAGTGGAAAGAGAGCCAGTTCCGAGTGAAAACAAAGTTTGAGGACCTGTTATTAAATAAAGCTCTCCTGACTGAAGTAAAAAAGACCGACTCTGAGTGTAACTGAGTAGTCAGATTCAGACTGGAAGGAAAGCCCGACTCTAAGTCTATCTGAGTGGTCAAATTCTCTCAAGTACCAATTTCTGAGAGGAAAGAAGACCGAGTCCGAGTGAATATTCACCGAGTGAGCCATTCTATAATCATTTCCGAGTCCTGTTCAGTTAGAATTCCGAGCCAATCTTCACTCATCCTTCAAATAAGGGCCGATTGAATCATTGGCCCCAATGCCGAGTCATCACCCTTCGAACCAATTCCGAGTCGTCCTTCTTCAGACCCATTCCTGAGCCTTTTTTTTAGCCAACCATCACCGAGCCCATTTCCACCAATTCCAAGCCACCGATGACTGAGTCCCCTCCTTTCCACCCGTTCCCAAGCCATTCTTTTAGCCATTATCGAGCCACCATTTTTCAGTCAGCAAAGGAGTCCTCTTTAGTCAAATCCGAGTGACATTTTTCAGTCAGCAAGGAGTCCTCTTCAGTCAATTTCGAGTCACTTTTCACTCGATCTGATTAAAATTCAATCAGAATTGCTTTGTTTGTCCCCTCAATCCAATTGCTTTGCTTTTCACTCGGATTCTCCTCACAAATAACCCACCACCGAGCAAAATCTCCACTCGGCCTTCCCTAAAAGAGCTCCTCTTAGAAGAATTCACACTCGGAAAAGACCATTTTCACTTGGAAAACCTTCATTCCTCTCGGAATTCACTCCCACTGTGGATGAATGCTGACTGAGAGGCCAATCTGAGTCGTCCTCTCTCGGATTTCCACATCCTCTCTCGGATTTCCAATATCTTCTCTCAGATTTCCATCATGCCCTCTCGGATCGCAAGTGCTGACTTGGATTCCCGCAATCCAAGTGGATCCAGGAATCCTGGGAGTGGCAGACAGTTGGGCGGAAGTGGAGAAATTAAAAATTCTCCACCAGCCGCTGCTCCCCATTATTTTAGCCAGGTTGTCTCCACTAGGCACGTGGGTGAGTGGAAACTCCTGCTGTCCAAGCACTCGGCCCATGTCTTCAACCCCTATAAATGCCCCAGCTGAAGAGGCTCAAGGGGTTGGATTTTCTCTCCCTACAAGAAAAATCTGCCTGAGTTCACCTCCATGCTCCTCACCCACACCGTACATCCTCTCCCACACACCGTCCTCATTCTTCACAGCCCTCTCCAACAGCACCACTCCTCCCTCTCCTCTCCAACAGCCCCACTCCTCCTTCTTCTCTCCCACACACCGTCCTAATTTCCTTCTCCATCAACCGTCCTCACTCTCCCCTTTCCACACCGTCTTCCACCTCTCAAACACCGTCCAGCCCCTCACAGCAACCAAACACCCTCCAGCTCCCTCTTTAACCCATAACACTGTCCACCCCCCTCTGTTCAACATCTCCTCAAAAATTGACCAGGCCTCTCCCTACCAACACCGTCCTCATTCTTCATAGCCCTCTCCAACAGCCCCACTCCTCCTTCTTCTCACCCACACCGTACATCCTCTCCCACACACCGTCCCAATTTCCTTCTCCACCAACCGTTCTCCTCAAACCCGCATCAACCATCCCCCTTTCTCCCAAAAAACCCGTACAGCCTCACTCCTCACCCACACCATCCGACCTCATCCTCCCAAAACCGACCTCCTTCTCCTCACTCAAAAACCACACCGTCCTTCTCCTTAAACCTCAAAACTGACCTGCTCTTCAACTTTCCAGCACCGACCCTCACCTCATCCCACACCAACCGACCTTCTCTTCCTCAAACTAGTACCATACAGCCCCCCTCCAACTCACACCGTCCTCCGTTTTCCACAATAACAATCCCTCAAATCCTCATCACACCGGTCCCACTCTCCTTTTAACTACAACACCGTCTCTCTCCATCACTCGGTCTCCCAACTTTCACTCGGTATTTTTATTTTTCACTCGATATTTTCATTTTGCACTCAGCTTTCTATTTTTTTACTCGGTTTTTCCATTTTTACTCATTTTTTTCCTTTTTCTCACTCGGTTTTCTCTTCTCTCACTCGGTTTTTCCTCTCTTTTCTGAATTTACTATTTCTCTTTCTCTCTTGTAGCTTCTGCTACCCTCCATCCTTTGCTTCGTAGTTTTTTTAAAAAAAAATATTAAAGGGAAATGGATGTTTCATGCGTTTTCTTTCAAATCTAAGTAAAAATCAAAAAATCAAAAAAACAGAAAAAAATCATTTTTAATCAGTGTCGTACAGAAAATACTTCCGTCTACACAACCTCTATAGGATCCGTACACGTGCGAAGAACTTCGTCTTGTATAAGTTCCTCACCAAAATGATACACACCAACATTTTCCCAATCTTTTCCTAAAAGAAAAACACTAAGAACTACGTAACCCTGATTTCTTGATAATTCAAGAATACGTAGGAGCAGGACCTCAACTCCTGTCGGGCCCATCTTTCTTGTTTCTTTTTACTGATTTATTTCCTCACTTTTGTGTTTCTTTCATAAGTGTTTTTTTTGTCGCTTCCGTGAAAATCAATTTAGACGTGACGTCTTGTTGATTTCCCCCTAGTTTTTGTTCAAGCCTCGCCATAATTCATAGGGAAGAGATACTTAGGACGAGACGTCTCGCTTATCTCTTTCCTATCCCTGTCCCTTTTTTTATCCGAGGATGTCTAATTTAGGCGTGACGTCTTATTAGCATTCTCTTCCCCTCTCTGTCTCATATCGAAGTCGAGTTTAATTCGGATGAAACGTCCCGTTGACCTCGCTTCGACATTCTATGTTTGTACAGTTCTCTTACTCCATTCCGTC
Organism: Clitoria ternatea; assembly: GCA_037962975.1. Classification (NCBI taxonomy): domain Eukaryota; kingdom Viridiplantae; phylum Streptophyta; class Magnoliopsida; order Fabales; family Fabaceae; genus Clitoria; species Clitoria ternatea. The sequence goes on from CM075669.1 coordinate 191,045,990, forward strand.
ATTTTCAAATAAAAATAAAAAGAAAAGGAAGAAACCATGTTTTATTTAAGGCTATTTATATTGCGCTTTCGATCTTGGTACTGTTTCTGACAGGCGATGTAGGGTGCTAATACCTTCCCTACTCGTAACCGACTCCCGAACTTGAATCTCACAATTTAAACCAGTGCTTTCACTGAACTTAGTTTTTTCCCAATGTTTTTCCTATGGATAAAAACGTTGGTGGCGACTCCCTGTTTCAAACACCTGGTTTTTCTTCTCTCGCCGCGCCGTCGCGATCCAGGTTGCGACACCTCTTAATCCCTTCAAACCCATACTGGAGGAAGGATCAAAGACCATTATGCTTAGAGATGCCATCAAGAAGGTGGCGTACATCAATGATAAGCTATCTATTGATAAGGAGAATAGCTTAATGGCATTTTTTGATGGGAAAAATAGTTATTTGTACAGACTGTTACTGATATACTTGGGACTGACCTCAATTATTGTTGTCACAAGCTAGCTGTGTACCTTGAAACTAGACTGGTGGCTCAAAAGAAGAGGCGTTTGAGCCCTAAGAAGCATAAGGTAGCCTACGAGCAGAGGAATGAACTCTTAAAGGTAGGCTTCATCTGAGAAGTCTGGTATTTGTCACAGGTCTTAAATGTTGTGATGGTCAAGAAAGCTAACGGGAAACAGAGGATATGCACAGATTATGTGTGTAACGTCCTAGGTTATTTTTGCATTTATTTTTATTCAATTGATTAAATCTTATGATAAATTTTTCCTTTTCTTGAAAATTAATCGAGGTTTAGTGAAATAACATTTAGTTTTACTGACTTATTCAAGTGACAGCAGTCGCAGTCAAATTAAATAAATGAGATCTAGAAAGAAGAACAAGTTAATCTAAGCACAACAGATGGGGAAAAAGGGAATCAGGACCTCCCACTTGAGCGGGGTCCCTACTCGTCTGAGCGAGATTCCAGACTCTCGCTTGAACGAGGTTTCTATTCGCTTGAGCGAATACCTTTCGCACATCGGATTGGGCAAAACATGCAAACGGACTCCTGAAAAATCTCACCCTAAAAATGATTCTGTTAACCAAAGAGTTGTCATAGCTACCATGAGAGCATATGTAAATGACAGTGATGTATTTTAAAATATAGATTTGTATCCGGTCTGGTCTTGGTTAACACACAGCTAATAATAACGCCCGAAGGTTCTCATACACACATATAACTCTATAGAGTCACTCAAAGTCACTCGGACCCTGGCACCGATCTCCCCCTTGGCGCGACTCCATGGCTCTTTCCCCGTCCCTGTCATTGGTTACTAAAAAAAAGGCAAGGGTGAGTGTTTGGCATTATAATTAATATAGAATGGAACTTAACAAATATACATACATAATTATATATATACATCAAGCATCATTCGAAAGTAAGCACAGTTTACTCAACAAGTGTATTACATACGAAAACTATATTAACCCAACCAAGCAATTCCATCACATTCATCACAATCACCACTGACTCTCATACAATCTGACTCCTAGTATCCGGATACTAAAGGATTGGCCTTCAGCTAGGGGTCCTACTTGACACCCTGTGAACCCTGCTTGGTTCACCGAGTCCTGCTTGACTCTCCACCTCGACCACTGGGTCCTACTTGACCACTGGGTAGCTCAACTGGGCACGAAAACCACGGGAGCCGGAAATGAGGGGCTATCATATACCGTCGGCCATCCCACACCACATAGTCATTCAACAATTTACCTTTCACATAATAATATCAATTCTTCATCACTCGGGTAGCCTGCTTGCTAACCCGGCGTCGCATAACACTGATCATTTCAACATTAGATATCACAAGATCATAACATGATAAACTCAACCACACACCCGATCCTCAACTAATTAATGTACACAGTCACGCATGCACAAGCATAAACACACAACTACGTTTAGTAATATTTTCCTTAACCTGCTTACACCATCTCAATGACCTGTATAAGAAGCGAGTCCTATTCTAATTAATTATAACCCGAACACCCCCTTACTTTTGTTCCACGCTTCGATAATCTGCTCTCTGTGTCGATTCCTTCCTCTGAGCACTGGTTTCGCAGTCTCAGATCCGTCACTCAGTCTTCCGTTAGTTAACCTACTACCTACGGATCATAAAGTACAGCTCGTCACTTCAACGCCCTTAGTTCATGGACCGCATTTGGGCTCACACTCACCAGAGGAGTGGAGAACAGCATCGAATATAGCCATGCATGGCCCTTGACCGCCAAAGAATAAAAGGGATAAGGGAATCACAATTAGAACGGATCAGTAGACTCACCTTGACGCCTTGATCACAGGAATGGGGTTTAATTGAAGTTCAGACACAAATGGAGTCCCTCTCCAGCGCATGCAACTCAGTGTTAAGAGAGGAGAAAATGAAAGAGAAGGGACAGACCAGCAGCAGAGGTAACTCGCAAATAATGAAGAGGGAAGGAAGAGAATCTTCTTATATATATATAAAGCTCATGGGCAAGATCGTCTTTTCCTTTATTTTATTTGTATTCTCACTAAATTTTAATCAATTTCACCATATTAAACTATTTCATAGTTATCAAATCAATTACACTTATTTATTCCCTCAACGTTTAATTATTCACAATTCTCTAATACTTCACAAGAGTATAGGCCCAGTATGAATACCGGCCCCCCGGCGTCCTAGCTTAGTGTTCATACCTTGGAAATCCGAGCTACAACCTGAGAGGTCGGATATCTCATCCGTGCTCGCCTCTTGGTTACCTACACCCGTTGTTTCAGTCATTATGACGTTGATCCGGGATATGACCCCGAGTGAGGCGCTCTCCTCACATCGGTTTGGACCAAACCACCTGGCCCTGTCCGCTTTTCTCTTACACTCCCGATCTTCAACTCCGCCTGCCCGTTCATCTGAGACCGATCTCGACACCGGCTTTCCCGTCTCTGGCTCAGATAGAACAAATATTAAATAAAACTTCTAAAACATTTACTAACATTTCCCATTTCTTATAATTCTCATTAAAACATCAGGGATGTTACATCCACCCCCCTAAAAGGAGATTTCGTCCCTGAAATCAGTGTTCCGGTTGGAAAAGATGAGGGTACATTCGCCTCATATCGGATTCTAACTCCCAAGTGTAGTTCATCCAATGTAAATTCTGCCACTTCACCTTCACCAGCGGTACCTCCTTATTCCTTAACCTTTTGGTTTGATGCTCTTCAATGCTGATCGGTATAGCCTCCATCGTCAGGTTCTCCTTCACTTCAATGGAGTCACTCGGTACAATCATGGTATCACACGGGATGTAGGCTCAAAGTTGTGATACGTGGAACACGTTGTGAATGATAGTCAACGATTGGGGAAGATCCAGTCGATAAGTGACTTCACCAATCCGTTCTAGTATTTGGTATGGTCCAATATACTTCGGATTAAGCTTTTGGCTCTTCAAAATTCGACCTACACCCTTAGTCGGTGAAATCCTTAGGAACACCCAATCACCCACTTGGAATTCAAGGGGTCTATGCCGATTGTCACAATAGCTCTTTTACCGGTCTTGGGCAATTTTTATCTTCTCTCGGATTAAAGCGATTTGTTCGTTCATCTCTTGAATCATCTCAGGCCCCAGATGAAGGGCATCGCCGTTCTCATTCCAACATAATGGAGTACGACATTTCCGACCATAAAGAGCTTCGTATGGAGCCATCCCAATGCTGCTATGGTAACTGTTATTATATGCAAACTCTACCAAGGGCAAGTATTTCTCCCATGATCCGCCCTGTTCCAGCACACATGCCCTTAACATATCTTCAAGAGTTTGTATAGTCCGTTCTGATTGGCCATCGGTCTGGGGATGGTAGGCTGAGCTCAGTTTGAGCTCAGTACCCAGTTGTTGTTGCAAACTCCTCCAAAACCTTGAAGTGAATCGGGGATCCCGATCGGAGATAATGCTTGAGGGCACACCATGTAGTCGTACAACTTCCGCAACATACAACTTAGCTAATCGATCTAGCGACCACTTCATATTTATTGCCAGGAAATGAGCACTTTTGGTTAGTCGATCAACAATCACCCAAATCGCGTTGTATCCGGTTCGAGTGCGAGGCAGTCCGGATACGAAGTCCATGGTGATACCTTCCCACTTCCAGATCGGAATTTCTGGAGGTCGAAGCAAACCTGGAGGTCGTTGGTGCTCAACTTTGCACTTCTGGCATATCACACACGATTTCACATACTCGATTATTGCCTTCTTCATGCTTGGCCACCAGAATTCCTTTTTTAAGTCATGATACATTTTTGTCACTCCCGGATGTATACTCAGAGAGCTCTTGTGTGCTTCTGCTGGCACCGCCTGCCTGAAGCCTCCATGTGCAGGCACCACCACTCGGTTCCTGAATCTCCATATACCATCGTTACCCCGAGTTATCTCCACATTTTTGCCTTGGGTCTGAGTATCAATCAGCCTCAGTAACTCTTCATCGTCTTTCTGTACAGCTACCACAGACTCCAGAAATTCGTTGGAGATTTTTAACATTCCGATTGTCATTCGGTTTGGCGCGTCCATAACAATTCCAACATTCATATCCCTAAAGCTTTCCAGCAATTCCTGTTCTCTACCCATCAGGTAAGCCACGTGTAATACCTTCCTGCTTAGTGCATCTGCCACAACATTCGCTTTGCCCGAGTGATACTTTAAATCGAAGTCGTAATCCTTCAAATACTCCACTCATCGCCTCTGTCTCATATTTAGCTCCTTTTGATCAAATAAGTACTTTAAACTCTTGTGATCACTGAATACTACAAAGCGAGCTCCATACAGATAATGGCGCCAAATCTTCAGTGCGTACACCACTGCTGCAAGTTCCAGATCATGAGTCAGGTAATTCTCCTCATGTGGCCTCAATTGCCTTGAAGCATAGGCAATTGCCCGACCAGCTTGCATCAACACACACCCCAATCCAAATTTGGATGCATCACAATATACTTCAAATTCCTGTGTTACATCAGGCAGTGCAAGCACAGGGGCAGTCGTTAAACATCGCTTGAGAGTTTGGAAGCTTAATTCACACTTTTCCGACCACACGAAGGGGTTTCGTTTCCTCGTTAACCGAGTCAGAGGGAGTGCTATCCGAGAGAACCCCTCAATGAAGCGTTGATAGTATCCAGCTAATCCGAGGAAACTCTTGATTTCAGTTACTGACTTCGGCCTCTCCAAAGCCATAACCGCCTCAATTTTTGTCGGATCAACAGAGATTCCCTCTCGGGAAATTACATGCCCCAAGAATTGTACACTACTCCCCCAGAAATCACACTTAGATAGTTTAGCGTACAACTTCTTCTCTCGGAGTACTTGTAAAACAAATCGAAGATGTTGAGCATGCTCCTCGTCCGACCTCGAATATACCAAAATATCATCAATGAATACCATCACAAACTGGTCCAAGTACGGTTGAAAGGTCCGATTCATATAGTCCATAAAAATGGCAGGAGCGTTCGTTACTCCAAAGGGCATTACTATGTACTCGAAGTGCCCATACCGAGTCCGAAATGCTGTTTTTGGGGTATCCTCCGACCTCACTCGGATTTGGTGGTACCCCGACCTCAAGTCGATCTTAGAGAACACAACGGCGCCTCGCAACTGGTCCAGTAAATCGTTAATCCGAGGTAGTGGATATTTATTTTTGATCGTCAGTTTGTTCAGCTATCGGTAATCAATGCACATTCGCATACTACCGTCCTCCTTCTTTACCAGTAACACCGGAGCGCCCCAGGGTGAGGCACTGGGTCGGATAAAGCCCTTTTCTAGTAATTCGTTTACTTGTTTCTTCACTTCGGTCAATTCCACCAAAGATATTCTATATGGCGCTCGGGACACAGGTTCTGCCCCGGGAATCAAGTCAATAGAGAAATCAATCTCCCGACTGGGAGGTAGCTCCGGAATTTCTTCCGGAAAAACGTCAGGAAATTCACAAACAATTGGAATATCGCTCGGCAGGAGGTTATGCCTACCCTCCGAAGCGAATAAAACAACATACGTGGTTAGGACATCGCTCACCCCGTCCTTCATGTCAAGTTCCTGAGAGAAAACAATATTCTTCCGATAACAATTGACCAACACATGATTAGCAGCAAGCCAATCGAGACCTAGAATAACATCTAAGTCCTTCAATGGCATACAGATAAAATTCACTCGAAAAGTACGGGCTTCGATTTGCATCGGCAGTTCTTTACACACTGTAGTCGCACGGAAAGTGGAACCAGTTGGAGTGGAAACAATAAGAGCGTTCTCCATTAAACCAGTCGGCAAACCAAGCCGTCGCACACAACTTTCCGAAATAAAGGAATGGGTGGCACCCGAATCATAAATTACATCAACCAGATAGCCACAGATGAGGCACTTACCCTGTACCGAATTGTCATTCCTCGTAGCTTCCGAAGCATCAAACGCAAACACTCGTCCGGTCATAGCGTTCTGGGCACCGCTAGATTGGGCATCATATCTTCCCGATTGTTGGTTCCCTCTACCAGCTCTATTCCGGCCTCCCCTCGGAAAGTTGGAACCCCGGGTCCTAGAAGAATTAGTTCGGTTGTCCTGCCTGCCCTGCGGCTGCCTCTGAGGGCAATCGGGCCTGAGGTGCCCTGGTTGTCCGCACTGGAAGCACACAATTTGGTTGGCTTGGCAATGTTTGGCAATGTGACCTTCCTGACCATAATTGTAGCATGCACGGCTACCAGAAGGATTACCCGATCGACCAGTGGAACCCCGACCGGAAGAGGATGAGGAGGTAGCAGAAGACTTGCCACCCCGGAAGAATTGACTCATCCTCTTGAAGTTGAATCCTTTCGCCTTCAGTGGCTTTTTATCTCTCGGCTGGGACGTCCTTTGTAACTGCACCTCTTCAGTCAGTCTTGCTTTGTTCACCAGGGTTGGGTAGTCCCTAATCTCTATCGGTACGATTACACTACGGAGTTCAATCCATAGTCCAGCTTCGTATTTGGCACATTTGCTACCCTCAGTCCCTTCTAACGAGAAAGGGTGGTAAAAATCACACAGCTCGTCAAACTTGCTGGTGTACTCGGCCACAGACAGCCGGTCTTGCTCCAACTTCAGGAATTCCATTTCCTTCCGGATTTTGTAGTTATCCGGGAAGTATTTAACAAGGAACCTCCTTCAGAAATTCGCCCATACCAACGGCTCATTTGCTACGTTCATCTGCACCTTCACTCGGGACCACCATACTCTAGCCTCTTCTTTTAGTTGGTAAGTAGCAAATAAAACCTTTTGCTCTTCTGAGCACTCAAAATATTCAAAAACCTGCTCGATATCCCTGATCCAAATGTATGCCCCGTCATAATCGTGTCCCCCTTTGTAGATCGGAGGATTCCTTTTTAGGAATTTATCCAGAGTGGGACCGGACTCGGTCCTACTCATCAGCTGAGTAAATCTAGAGAAGAAATCATCTCCTCCCCCAGAACTAGTTTCTTTGGCCATTTAGTAATTTTACAATGAGCAAACACATCACCATTAATAACCAAGGTCAACCAGGGAATCGGAAATTTACCTTATATACATAGAATACTACGCCAGTGGAGTGCCAAGGGAACGATGCCAGACCACACACACAATCATGGTACAACGAAATACAATCAACCTTCATAAGACTAACACAATCACTAGACCGACCCATACACCGGAGCTAGAAAGAACCGCTCTGATACCAAGTGTAACGTCCTAGGTTATTTTTGCATTTATTTTTATTCAATTGATTAAATCTTATGATAAATTTTTCCTTTTCTTGAAAATTAATCGAGGTTTAGTGAAATAGCATTTAGTTTTACTGACTTATTCAAGTGACAGCAGTCGCAGTCAAATTAAATAAATGAGATCTAGAAAGAAGAACAAGTTAATCTAAGCACAACGGATGGGGAAAAAGGGAATCAGGACCTCCCGCTTGAGCGGGGTCCCTACTCGTCTGAGCGAGATTCCAGACTCTCGCTTGAACGAGGTTTCTATTCGCTTGAGCGAATACCTTTCGCACATCGGATTGGGCAAAACATGCAAACGGACTACCGAAAATCCTCACCCTAAAAATGATTCTGTTAACCAAAGAGTTGTCATAGCTACCATGAGAGCATATGTAAATGACAGTGATGTATTTTAAAATATAGATTTGTATCCGGTCCGGTCTTGGTTAACACACAGCTAATAATAACGCCCGAAGGTTCTCATACACACATATAACTCTATAGAGTCACTCAAAGTCACTCGGACCCTGGCACCGATCTCCCCCTTGGCGCGACTCCATGGCTCTTTCCCCCTCCCTGTCATTGGTTACTAAAAAAAAAGGCAAGGGTGAGTGTTTGGCATTGTAATTAATATAGAATGGAACTTAACAAATACACATACATAATTATATATATACATCAAGCATCATTCGAAAGTAAGCACAGTTTACTCAACAAGTGTATTACATACGAAAACTATATTAACCCAACCAAGCAATTCCATCACGTTCATCACAATCACCACTGACTCTTATACAATCTGACTCCTAGTATCCGGATACTAAAGGATTGGCCTTCAGCTGGGGGTCCTACTTGACACCCCGTGAACCCTGCTTGGTTCACCGAGTCCTGCTTGACTCTCCACCTCGACCACTGGGTCCTACTTGACCACTGGGTAGCTCAACTGGGCACGAAAACCACGGGAGCCGAAAATGAGGGGCTATCATATACCGTCGGCCATCCCACACCACATAGTCATTCAACAATTTACCTTTCACATAATAATATCAATTCTTCATCACTCGGGTAGCCTGCTTGCTAACCCGGCGTCGTATAACACTGATTATTTCAACATTAGATATCACAAGATCATAACATGATAAACTCAACCACACACCCGATCCTCAACTAATTAATGTACACAGTCACGCATGCACAAGCATAAACACACAACTACGTTTAGTAATATTTTCCTTAACCTGCTTACACCATCTCAATGACCTGTATAAGAAGCGAGTCCTATTCTAATTAATTATAACCCGAACACCCCCTTACTTTGGTTCCACGCTTCGATAATCTGCTCTCTGTGTCGATTCCTTCCTCTGAGCACTGGTTTCGTAGTCTCAGCTCCGTCACTCAGTCTTCCGTTGCTTAACCTACTACCTACGGATCATAAAGAACAGCTCGTCACTTCAACGCCCTTAGTTCATGGACCGCATTTGGGCTCACACTCACCAGAGGAGTGGAGAACAGCATCGAATATAGCCATGCATGGCCCTTGACCGCCAAAGAATAAAAGGGATAAGGGAATCATAATTAGAACGGATCAGTAGACTCACCTTGACGCCTCGATCACAGGAATGGGGTTCAATTGAAGTTCAGACACAAATGGAGTCCCTCTCCAGCGCATGCAACTCAGTGTTAAGAGATGAGAAAATGAAAGAGAAGGGACAGACCAGCAGCAGAGGTAACTCGCAAATAATGAAGAGGGAAGGAAGAGAATCTTCTTATATATATATAAAGCTCATGGGCAAGATCGTCTTTTCCTTTATTTTATTTGTATTCTCACTAAATTTTAATCAATTTCACCATATTAAACTATTTCATAGTTATCAAATCAATTACACTTATTTATTCCCTCAACGTTTAATTATTCACAATTCTCTAATACTTCGCAAGAGTATAGGCCCAGTATGAATACCGGCCCCCCGGCGTCCTAGCTTAGTGTTCATACCTCGGAAATTCGAGCTACAACCTGAGAGGTCGGATATCTCATCTGTGCTCGCCTCTTGGTTACCTACACCCGTTGTTTCAGTCATTATGACGTTGATCCGGGATATGACCCCGAGTGAGGCGCTCTCCTCACATCGGTTTGGACCAAACCACCTGGCCCTGTCCGCTCTTCTCTTACACTCCCGATCTTCAACTCTGCCTGCCCGCTCATCTGAGACCGATCTCGACACCGACTTTCCCGTCTCTGGCTTAGACAGAACAAATATTAAATAAAACTTCTAAAACATTTACTAACATTTCCCATTTCTTATAATTCTCATTAAAACATCAGGGATGTTACAATGTGAATCTGAACCGATGTTACCCAAAAGACCTGTACGTACTTCCCAATATCGATCAAATGGTTGATGACTCTTCAGGCTTCCAGTGCCTCTTTTTTATGAATACCCACTCTGTTTATAACTAAATCTCGATATGGGAGAAGGATGAAGAAAAAATTATTTAGTAATGACATGTTTTCTATTATATCGTCATGCCTTTTATCTTGAAGGACATTAGAGCTACATACCAAAGCATGATTAATAAAGTCATTGAAGGAACACATACTAAGCTAGTTAACGTTTATGTGGATGACATCATCACTAATACCCTGTTTGGAGGAGATCATATTGAGGACCTTAGGAAGATCTTTGAGAGGTTGAAGATGTATGACATAAGGCTCAACCCACTTAAGTCTACATTTACGGTATTGGCTGGTAGATTCCTTGGGTTCATGCTTACCTAGAGACATATTGAGGCTAATCTAGATAAATGTAAAATTATTAGGGAATTGCAAAGCCTGAAGAACTAGAAGGAGGTGTAATCCCTCAATGAAAAGATAGTTTATTATCCTGATTCATACCTAAAATAGCACACCAATTATTGCCATTATATTAGATCCTATATAAAAACAAAAAATGAGTAGGAAGAGGAGCAAGAGAAGGCTTTTCAAAGCTTAAAGGATGTTTTGGATCAGCCACTGATATTGGTGAAGCCTGATCCCAAAGGAAAGTTGTTTCTATAACATATGCTTCTAATAAGGCTTTAGGCATTTTTTCATGAAAGAAACTTTAGATGGCTAGAGACCGGTGTACTTCACCAGGAAAACCTTTCAAGGGATGGAACTCTGGTACCAAAAAAATTGAAACGGTGGCATTGGCAGTCATTTGGGCATCCAAAGATTGAGACAACATTTCCACGCTCATCCCATTGTGATATGAACTAACCTCCCTTTAAGTATCATATTATATAAACCCGATCTTTTTGAAAAAATAAACAAATAAGCGATTAAACTTTCTAGGTTTGATGTCTCTTATGACCCTAGAGTAGCCACCAAGGACCAAGTGTAGGCAGATTTTCTGCTAAAAATGATTGGAGAAATCCCAGAGATTAAACGCTTACATTGGATAGTGTTTGTTGATGGATCTTGCAATAGTAAAGGTTGTAACGCTAGTATATTGTCAAGAGTGATAATGGGGTGCATATTGAAATTTCTTTAAGATTTGATTTTAAGACATCCAATAATCAAGCAGAGTATGAGGTCTGCTTAGCTGGTTTATGCACAACAATGGATTTTAGAACCAAAAAGGTGACCTTATGTAATGAATCTCAACTTGTGATTTCCCAAATTTCAAGCGAGTACTAGGCCAAAGAGCCGCTACTATTGCAAAACTTGGCCAAGGTGAACGAGTTGAAAGGTAGTTTTGACAAAATTGAGTTTGAGTACATCCTAAGGGAGGAAAACAACAGGGGCAATATCCTCTCCAAGCCTGCAAGTACCTAGAAGGTGTGCTCAATAACAACAATGATACAGAGTACATTAGCCAAACCCAACATAATGACCATAATCCAGATCAACATGCTTCAATCCCATGCTCCTAATGATGACTCTTAGCATGCAAGAATTGTTTGATATATAGAGAATGGTCGTCTACCCACTAATATTTTGGAGAAGAAAAAACTAAAGAAGGATCTATCAAATTACACATGGTGGATAGAATATTATTTTGAAGAGGCTTTTCAGTCTTCACTTAAAGTGCCTCAACAAAACCAAGATTGAATCAACTATGGACGAGGTACACCAAGGAGCATATGGACATCACACTAGCAGTAGAAATCTCATGAGGAAAATCCTTAAGGAGGTATACTGGTGCCCCACAATGAAAAAAGATAAAGTATGTAAAAAAAGACAACTCTTGTCAAAAGTTTTCCAACTTACACCATATCTCGGTAAAGGAATTGTCAACAGTAGTAGTACCCTGGTCCTTCCACCAGTGAAGGTTGGATATCTTGGGACCCTTTCCAATAGCCATAGGCGGTATCAAATATTTGATCATGGGTGTGGATTATTTCACCCATTTGATTGAAGGTAAACTTGTGGTCATATCACATTTACTAGAACTAGAAGATTCGTTTATGAGAACATTATCTTGAGGTTTGGGGTCCTTAGCAGAATTGTGACTGATAATTGCTAGAAGGGTTGCAAATTCAGCAAGAGTTTTCATATGTTGAACACCTCTAGACCAATGATCAAGCTAAGGTAGCTAATAGAGAAATCCTCAAGGAAGAGACTTGGGGATGCAAAGGGAGAATAAAACAATCAGTTATGCCATGTGCTTTAGGCATACTAGACAACACCTCATTCATCCACTAAAAAATCATTATTTTTGCTAACATTTGGTGTCAAAGTTGTCATACTAGTGGAAATAAATGGAGTTTCATGTCAGGTTTGATAATTCTCCAAGACTACTAATGATGAGCATTTAACACATGAGTTTGATGGACTGGTTGAACTTGTGAAGATGCTTTCATCTACATCAAGCCATTAAGGCCAAAACAACATTTTGGTATAATAAAAAGGTACAACTCTGACACTTCAATGTTAGGGACTTAGTCTTGAGATGTGCTAGCATAGGGAATAAATTTGGTTATCAAGGGAAGCTTATCCATAATTGGGAAGGCCCTTATAGGGTAACTGATGACACATTGGGGCGAGCATACTAGTTAGTGTATTTGTTCATAATAGTATATCAAACAAGGGGAGAATTAATAAGTAGATTTCTTATAATCCAAATTTTGATGATTTCAAAAATGTTTTTCAAAAGGATAAATGATTTGAGAATCTCAAATCAACACTCTCGTAACCGATTAAGCTACTCGATTAGGCACAAGGAAATCAATTAAGCTATTTGATTAAGTCTAAGTAATAAAATTTTGAAACTATTTGAAAAAGAGATAATCGAATAAGGTAATCCATTAAGATGAATCTGGACTAGTTTTAATTGAAACAGAATGTTGCTTATCGATTAAGATATTGATTAAGATGAATCTGGATGTGTTTTAATTAAAAACAGAAGGTTGCTAACCGATTAGGTTAATCGATTACACTGTGTATGTTGGTTGATTCTCAGCTTTGCTAAACTTAAGGGATATTTTTCAAAGAAATCTATTTGAAATCTTTATAAATGTAACACCCTAAATTTTAAAAATAAAGGATTAATTAAGAAAATAAATATTAAATAGTTGTATATGGGTTATTTAATGTCCCAAATGTTGGAAATAGTTAAATTAATATTTTTGGGGACTGTTAGTGATTTATTGAAGCTGAATAAGCTGAAATTAAGCCCGATTAAAATATAGGTATCGAACCAAGTATCTCCGATTAGGATGATATTGGTCAGGGCTGTTAAGAATATTATTGGGAGTCCGAATATATATTCGGAATAATTTTTAGATAAAGTATTGAGCCTGAACGGAGATCCTATATGTGGTAAAACGATAAAATATTAATGAGGGGATTAAAATTAAAATCAAAAGCCCATATTTTCCCTTCTCCTTTTTCGTTACTTGCTGGAACCATTTTGGCAAACACATTTTCTTCTTCATCTCCTACTTCTTTCCTCTCTTCTTCTCTCCTAAAACCCTAGCAAAGGTAGTGACCCATTCTTCCTCTATTTTCATTTTTGAGAGGGGACTTGAAGGAAATCATTGGAGCTTGGATTCTCTTCCTCTCTTCTCCCATTTTTATTTGGTCTCTCTCTCCCTTGGAACCCATTTTCATTTTTTGGGTGAGGTAAGTTCTTCTCACCATTCTTGTTGGGTTTAATGCCATAGTTATGAGTTGTTATGGCATGGGAGAGTAATGTATGTAAATAGGGTATTTAATAGAAGCATTAAATATGGAAGCCCTATGGTAGTATGTCATAAATACAAGTTTTGATGGTAATAAATGAGGTAGATGAACCTATGGTTGGAAGGAGATGAAAGATTTATGGGTATTTATGAATATTGTTGGGTTTTAGGTGAAAACCCTAACTTTAATAAATTGGGGAAAGTAGTAAATGTTGGTAGGAAAATATGTTTGAGAAGAAGTATATGAGATTGAGAGTGTGAATGTTGATAAATAAGGTGTTGTGAATGTTAGGGCTTAAGGTTTGCTTTGTAACCTTCAATATAATGAATAACGCTTAATGGGAAGGAATTCTCGAAGCCTAATAAATGAAGGAATGATGTCTATAACATGTCTTATACATGTTATGAAATTATAGATACGATGATGGTTAATTTGAGTTGAAGTTGTGCCTTGAATGGTTGATTGTGATTTTATATGTATGTTAATGTAGGCTCCATTCCGAACGATGAGGTAGGTACGTCGTATCAATCAGAATTCTTCTCTTGAGGTAGGAGAGGAGTCTTTATATTCTAAATGCATGAATTAAATAGTATTTGATTGTCATATGTGACAACATGCATGTTTGCCTTGCTTGCAATGTTATGATGAATTGTAATGTTGTGTATGATGTTAGTGATGATGTTTGACAACTTGCATTGTGCATTTAGAATATAAGAGGTATGCTATATGGTTGCGTTAAATTGTTTGGCAAGTGTAAGCCTTGAATATGATGTTGTGTTTACATCCACCATAAGTGAGGAATAAATGTTATTAATGATTGAATGAGAATAGTATGAACGAATAGCATACCTTGTTTAATAATGAAAGATTGATGCCATTGTGATTGAAGAAAGAACTAAATTATGTTAATTAGAATTATTGAGAATACCATACAAAAACTTAAAACAATGGCAATAACCAACGATAATAAATCCACTAAAATCCTTGTGGTGATGCTGGTGATGATGATAATGATGATTGATGAGAGGCATGATTAGGATGCATAGAGTGAGCAATGCATATGATTGGCATTTGCATCCATGGCATACTGCATAGTCGCCGATGTTGGAACGTTAGGGGAGTTCCCTCGGCCGACCCAGTGGCAGGGTGGCTAGGTGGACAAGCAAATTTTATTTTTCTCTGTGACTCGGTGTGTAAGTCACGAAGCCACCCATGTATTGCTAGGGGAGATACATGTGGCCGACCCCTTGTGGTGGATCACAACCGCCATGATATGAGTCATGGCCGGCCCGCAACACCATATGTTGAATATGTGTTACCGCGGTCATGGTGAAAATGACCAGGTGTTGCAAATGGGCGATGCGGTTTGGTACTAGTAAAAGATTGGTGAAATGCATGCAATTGGATGATAAGTGTACATATTTTACTACTACAGTAGGGGTATGGTTAGATGATCATACTTGAATCCCACAATTGGTGTTTATTTCCCACAGTCAGATCTGCAATTGTTGAAATACTTCGTTATGCATATGCATTAGCTTAAAAGCATTTGTATATAGCAAGGAAGTATGCCAAAGGTGATGAGATATGATGATGGTTGTGTTGAGGATGAGAAAATGTATCATGACAACATAAAAGATGTGAATACCAAACAATAAATTGAGTAAAATGATGAGGTATGTAATAGTCCAATTTATTCAAAGACTTGATTATGTTTATGCTTATATACTTTGCTTAATCTAAAATATTGATTGTGATATATGAATGATAGTACTATGATGATGAATCAGATGATGAATGATATGTGTATGAAAAGTATACATGTTTTGATGCATATGTACATAATCACATGGTATTCATATTCATTCTTTTGAAATGTACGACTCACTCTCCCATGTTGTCTACATTTTAGATTTGTGATGCAGGACATTCATGGGGGATGTGAATCTCTTTTGAAGTATATTTTGATGAATGAGGTAAATGGATGTATAGGAAGTGCCTTGGCTGGCAAATCTGAATTTTGTATAGAACATAGTATGGATGTATGTATATTTTGTAATTTGGATGATTGAACGATGATTTTGGATAATCATGGATGAAAATTGGACCTTGGTGTGTATGGCCAATTTTCATTAATGACCTAGATGATGTATATGGATGAATGGTGATGTTGATTAATATTGAATCCCATGAATGAATGAAGTATTTTACAACTTGCAACAATTTATGAAGTTTATATGAAAATGATTCAAATATCATGCATTGAATTGGATATGTATGATCAATTAATTGGCTATTGTATGTATGAATGACTACAATTAATAAGTTAGCTTGGGCCATAATTGGTAGGAAATGAAAATTGATACATGAGTTGTGTAAAAATTTCAAGGATTTTCACTGTTCTGCATAACTCGCTCAAGCAAGTAATAATCTCGCTCAAGCGAGATCCTCTTGTGTCAGGGGTGTGGCTACTGGCCATATTTCACTCAGGCGGGCAGGGCCTCGCCTGAGCGAGCATGAGAAGGATTGATACTGGACCAATTTTACTTAAGCAAAATGGCCAGTGTATGGTGGCTCACTCAAGCAAGTGAGGAGGGGGATTGATTCTGGATGAATTTCGCTCAGGCGGGCCTGGCCTCGCTCGAGCAAAATGTGGGTAGTGAGGTTCTGTTCCTTTTTCACTCAAGCGAGCGTGCCTCGCCCAAGCGAAGGGGAACCATTTAGTTACTGGAGTGATCTCGCTCAAGCGAGCAAAGCTCGCTCAAGCGAGAATTGGTACCTGATGCATATTTTTCCCTTTGTTCAAGCGTGATCATTGGCTCGCCGAGGCGTGGATTGTTGAACTCGCTCAAGCGAGTGGGGCATTCGCTTGAGCAAAATGCCCTCTGATTCTCCAAACATGAATGCTTTAATTATTTTAGTTTTCCCTTGAATTAAGGCTCCTCCTAACATCATTACACAAATGTATTTAACATAGTTTGATCTATTAATCTTTGAAGCATTTATCCTTTTTAAATCCAATCATATAGCACCATTATAAATGATTTTTCCGTTGTCTTTAATTGAGAGATTCTCATGAATCATTTTTAACTCACCTTCTCATATATTCATATATGAGATAGGTTTTTCATAGATCCAGAGTGCTAATTAAAGCTTCATCACTTCATTTCCTCATTAATTAATGATTTTAAAATCGTGAAAAATTTACCCCCTATTTTTGGGGTGTCTCATGAAACACTATAAATAGAGGCCTAAGACTTCATTAAAAACAACACATATGCATTGAACTTTCTTACTCTTTCTTTCACGTTTTCAAGAAGCAAAGCTTGTTAATTTTTCTACTCTTTTAAATCTTTGCATTTTTCTCTAAATGGGAGCAACAATCTAGTGAGTTAAATTTATCTCTTTAGTGCTTTGATTTTAAATTTTTGCTCTATCAAAAGAGGGCTATAGATTTTTTTATTGATCAACTTTCTTTCTACGCTTATATTTTCTAGATTCGCTATATCAAAAAAGAGCTACATTCTTTGAGTTGATCACATTGTGTTTGTGTTAGTCCTCAAATTTACTTTAATTTTCTTAATAAAAAGTGTGTTAAAAAATAATAACAATTTGTTTAACTTGTTAGAAATTTAGGTTTTAAGTGTAATAAATGGAAACTATTAGATTTGAACTGCCTTGATCCATTTTCTCTAGTTTTGTAGTGAAAACCAAGAATTTTAAGAGAAAATTCAACCAATAACTGAAGGGCTGACGTGTAGCGTCAGGGTTTTGATGCTGACGCTACGTGTTAGTACCATGCATAGCGTTAGATGCAACATGGCTTCACTTCCAGGTGGCTTTGCACTCAGCCAAATGGCCATTATTGGTCAATCCACTCATAGCCAAATGCCAAAACGCAAATAGGAGACAGAGGCCACCTTGTCTGCTAATCATGGATTAAATTATTGCTTAATCATGGCCTTAAATCATGTGTTTAATGGAGGCTGAGTCAGAGGCCTGACGCATAGCATCAGGACCTCTGCTAAGCCTTATAAATAGGGCCATTCTCCACCATCCTATATCATCCCTTCTTCATTCACTCGAATTCAGATTTTTTTAACTTAGTATTCTAATGGAGTTTCCATATGATTGAGAGTGTTGTGTTGTATTGTGCTCTTTCCGTATTGTGAAGTGTGATCAAGTGCTTGCGATGTCATTAACTGTAAGTTGTGTTTCTACTTTCACCATGTGAAACTAATTTGTTTATGTTGGAAATGGTGAACCTATGTATAAATATGATGTTGTAATTAAGACCTCTGCTTGTTTATGATTCAAGTACCATGTTAGTATTTCAATCTTTTATTAGTATGAACTTCAAACGGGAGAATGACTTTCATGCGTGTTAAACCACTATAACGAAAGTAAAAGTTGAAGTACCCTTAATATACCAGTTACTAGGAATAGAGTTGGTAATTATTGTTATGTTAAGGCCAGGACTTAAAGCAAGTTTTTACTGAGAAAGCATCTAAGGGATTAGACTTTACGGTAACTATTTAGAATTTATATCACGAGGGATCGAGTATAATGATTTTAAGTTGTAATAACATGAACTTGATGATTAAATATACATGTGTATAATTATTTCATTATGCTTTAGTGTGGGGATCCTAATTCCAACATAGTTTGTTAATCTATGTTTTTCTCAAGTACTGAATCCATTCTGAATTACTACTCAAAGTCAATTTCTAGATAGTTGTATAATCTTTTATTAAATGAACAAATCAATTTCTAAATCTATGAATATTGTACAAATTGTGAATAAATTATTCTTTTGTTAATAAGTTTTGATACATTTACCTTAGTAAATAAGAATTACTGTTTCACACTAAAAATATTCAATCCTTGTGGGAACGATATCTATTTCGAGAACTTTAATGATAAATTGGTGTGCTTGCCAATAAAGAAGCCCAACACATATTCTGGTTCTAACAAGTTTTTTGGCACCATCGTCAGGGATTGAATTGATTCAGTAAAATAGTAAATTTTTAATTACCGTGGTAAAAAAATTTCTTACTTTTTACCTTAGGTAAATTTTCAATTTTACTTATACCTTCATTTATTTACTCTTTCTTCAATAATTATTGTTACACTAACTTTTTCTATATAGTTTGTTTATACAAACTCAATCTTCTACAGGGAGAATCTTCTTTGAGCCTAAGATCAAAAAGTTTGTAAAAACACTCAAAACTTTACAATCTAAAAAATAAACTACTTCTTCTTCAACTTCATCTTCTTGTTAAAATTCTAAAAATTCTAGTACGGCAAAACAAAGAAGAACACTGGGACAGTTTGCTGCTATCAATGGACCACCCCGTGTATCAGGAATGTTACAAGGACCCGTCGCTACGGTGGAAATTAAATCTGCCACACTAAATATAATTCAAAACAATCAATTTGCTGACCTAAATCATGAAGAACCATATGAACACTTAACTATTTTTAATGAATTATGCAGCACAATTGGTTTTGAACCTAACCAAGATGAATCTGTTTACATGAGATTATTTCCTTTTTTCTTTGGTTGGGCAAGCAAAAGAATGGTTTAACTCTTGTCCACCCGGTAGTTTTACAAACTGGTCCAATGTTGAGAGAAAATTTTTAGAAAATTTTATTCTCCCTCTAAATATTTTGAAGCCATGACAGCCATTCATTCATTCTGTTTCATAAAATCACGGTGAATCACTTGGTGAAGCATGGGAACGATTCAAAGCACTTCTTAGAAAATGTCCAAACCATAATTTGGATGATGCTGGAAAGGTAAGAATTGTTTATCATGGTTTATTGACTCAATTCAAGATGATATAAGATGCATGTCCAAGTGGTTCATTAATGAACAAAACTGTTGAAGAGGCAATTGCCATAATGGAATCCATGTCCACAAGTGATCGACAAGCAAAACATGAAAGAGGTAACATAACAAGGAAGCCAGGTATGCTTGAATTAGGGGTACATAATGTAGTTTTAGCTCAGCAAAAATTGTTGACACAACAAATAGAAGCAATGAGCAAACAACTAGAGAAATTACAAATTGCTCAAGTATCATCACCACCCCCTGCTCAATTGAAACAATATGTGCATTGCATGGGTGAACAACCATGTGGTTACTGTGCACCTGATGGAAATAAACAAGAGCAAGCCAATTTTCTGCTCCACCAAAGGATACATGTAGGTAATTTACCTTTTAATCTTGGTAATCTTTTGGCTAACAATTACCCATAGGGATGGCAGAATCAGAACTTTGGCTGGAGACAAGATGCTGGACCTTCCAACAGACCTCCTAATAATCAATTCAAACAACAACCACAATCTGATCAGGCATCAACTCCGATAATGATAGAGGAATTTATCCAACAATTACTGCAATACATGCAAACTAATGAAGCCGTACGTAAAGCGTCGGATGTGCAATTGGGACAGTTAGCAAAGAAAGTAGCCGACATGAAAAGTTATGGTTTTTCTGTAAACACTCAGAACCCAGGAGAACAATGTAAGGCTATTTTCACAAGAAGTGGTAAAGTTATAGGAAATGATTGTAAAGAAAGTCAAAAAGAGGAGGAAAAAGAAACAATGACAAAGAAGAAGAAGAAGAAAAGAAATAGAAAGAGAGTGAAAAAGAAGAAAGTGAAGAAAAAAAGAACAATGAAATAAAAGAAAAAGATGATGAAAAACAAAAAAATCAAAAAAATAGAAAACAAAAAAATCAGTATTTGGGTCAGACTCCTCCTGTCAAGTATCTACCTTATCCTCATGCACCATCAAGAAAGGATAAGGAAAGAGAGTATAAAAGATTTCTTGAATTTTTTAAGCAGTTACACATAAACATTCCATTTTCTGAGGCATTGGAACAAATGCTAATTATGCCAAGTTCATGAAAGAATTGCTCACTAAGAAAAAGAGGTACAATGAAGAGATAGTTGAACTTGAAGTAGGCTACAGTGCTATTTTGCCATACAACATGCCGAAAAAGTCACAAGACCCCAGAAGTTTCACCATTCCCATCTTAATTGGAGGTGTAAATATTAGGAAGGCTTTATTAGATTTAGGGGCAAGCATCAATTTAATGCCCCTAAGTATGATGAAACGTATTGGTGATCTAGATCCTCAAAGAACAAAAATGACTCTGCAATTGGCTGATAGTGGAAGATGTACTTGTGAAAGTTGACAAGTTCTACTTCCCTGTAGATTTTGTGGTTTTAGACATGGAGGAAGATACTGAAGCTCCCCTGATTCTTGGAAGACCATTCATGAAGACTGCTAGAGTATTGATTGATGTAGACAATGGTAAGCTCACAGTCAGAGTACATCATGAAGAGGTGAATTTTGATGTCTTCAAAGCCATGAAACATCCCAGCTCAAAACAAGATTGTTTTAAAGTGGATGTCCTAAAAGAAGTTTGCCTCTCCTTATCCAAAGGTATGTCTATTTCTAACCCCCTCAATAAGTTATTGATTGACCATGTTGAGTGTTTGAATGAGGAAGAGGAGAGACAGATAGATAGGTGTTTAGAAGAACTTGAACGAGGGAAAGAAATTTCTCTTGAATCAAGAAAAATTGAAGAAATCCAAGAAGCACCTGTTGAAGAAATCCAGAGACCTGAACTTAAAGTGCTACCTTCCAACCTAAAGTACATCTTTTAGAAGGAAGGTAATCTTAAACCAGTTATCATTAGTAATTTATTAATTAAAACAAAAGAAGAAAAACTGGTAGAAGTGCTGAAAAGAAATGAAGAAGTAATTGGATGGACACTCAAAGATCTGAAAGGTATAAGTCCATCATACTGCATACATAAAATTTTGTTGGAGAATGATTTTAAGCCTGTAGCTCAACCTCAAAGGCGCCTTAATCCAACCATGAAAGAGATAACCAAAAAGAAGGTTCTGAAATTGCTGAAAGCAGATATCATCTATCCAATTTCTGATAGTGCATGGGTAAGTCTTGTTCAAGTTGTGCCAAAAAAAGAACGAATGAAAATTATTGTGAATGATAAAAATGAATTAATCCCAAAAGAACTGTCACAAGTTGCAGAATGTGTATTGATTATAGAAAATTAAATCAAGCAATAAGAAAAGATCATTTTCCATTTTCCTTTATGGATCAAATGCTTGAAAGACTATCTAGATAGGCTTACTATTGTTTTCTTGATGGATATTCTGGATATAATCAGATTGTTGTTGACCCTCTTGACAAGGAAAAGACTGCTTTTACATGTCCTTTTGGTATTTTTACTTATAGAAAGATGTCATTCAGATTGTGTAACACACCTGCTACTTTTTAAAGATGCATGTTTGCTATTTTTGCAGATTTAATTGAAAAAAGCATTGAAATATTCATGGATGATTTCTCAGTTTTCAGGAATTCATTTGATTCATGTCTATCCAATTTGGACACCGTACTAAAATGGTGTATTGAAACAAATTTGGTACTGAATTGGGAGAAGTGTCACTTCATAGTTAAAGAAAGTATTGTACTTGATCACAAAATTTCTACAAGAGGTATTGAGGTTGACCAAGCAAAAGTTAAGGCGATCTCTAAACTCCCACCCCTTGTAAATGTAAAAGGTATTAGAAGGTTTATTCAAGACTTTTCAAAAATTGCCAAACCTTTGACAAACCTTCTAAACAAAGATGTTGAGCTCAAATTTGATGAAGCATGTCTTAAAGCTTTTAAATCCTTAAAGGAAAAATTAGTTTCTGCCCCTGTCATTGTTGCTCCTAACTGGAACTTACCCTTTGAACTTATGTGCGATACAAGTGATTATGTTGTTGGAGCTATTTTAGGTCAAAGATATGAAAAGGTTTTTAGGGTTATACACTATGGTAGTAAAGTCTTGAATGAAAATCAAATAAATTATGCAACTACTGAAAAAGAGTTATTAGCCATAGTATATGCCCTAGAAAAATTTAGATCATACTTGATTGGCTCAAAAATAATTGTTTATACTGATCATGCAGCCATCAAGTATCTTTTGACCAAAACTGATTCTAAACCTCGGTTAATCTGATAGATTTTGTTTTTTTAGGAATATGATCTTGAAATCAAAGATAAGAAGGGTAGCAAAAATGTGGTCGCTGACCATCTTTCTAGATTGATGAATAATGAGCTCACTGCCAAAGAAAAAGAAATTTTAGAAGAATTTCCTAATGAAAAACTTTTTGAAATAACAAAGCGGCCATGGTTTGCTGATATGGCCAATTTTAAAGCAGCAGGAATTCTTCCAAATAATTTAACATGGCAGCAAAGAAAAAAAATTTAAAGATGCAAAATATTTTATTTGGGATGACCCTCATTTATTCAAAATTGGTATGGATAATTTGTTACTTCATTGTGTGCCTGATTGGGAAATGAAAGATGTATTGTGGCATTGCCACAAATCACCTTATGGAGGACATTTTAATGGTGAGAGGACCGCTGCAAAAATTCTTTAATCAGGTTTATATTGGCCCTCTATTTTTAAGGATTCTTACTCATTTGTGCAAGCTTGTGATAACTGCCAAAGAATAGGTAATGTCAATAGGAGGCAAGAAATGCCTCTCACAAACATTTAGGAAGTTGAGGTATTTGATTGTTGGGGTGTTGATTTCATGGGACCTTTCCCTTATTCTCAATTCAATCAATATATCCTTTTGGCAGTTGATTATGTTTCGAAATGGGTGGAAGCAATAGCTTCACCTAATACTGACACCAAAATTATAGTGAATTTCTTGAAGAAAAACATTTTTTGTAGGTTTGGAACACTAAGAACTTTGATTAGTGATGGAGGATCACACATCTATAACAAAGTTCTTCAGAAGGTGTTACAGTATTATGGAGTGAGACATAAGGTGGCCACAACATATCATCCACAAACCAATGGACAGGCTGAGATTTCAAATCGTGAAGTGAAAAGAGTTTTGGAAAAGACTGTGTCTTCTTCTAGAAAGGATTGGTCATAAAAACTTGATGATGCACTCTGGGCATACAGAACTGCATTTAAAACCCCCATTAGCCTTTCCCCTTTTCAGCTGGTCTGTGGAAAAGCTTGTCATCTTCTAGTAGAGATGGAACATAAGGCATATTGGGCATTAAAATTTCTCAACTTTGATCCAAATGCAGCAGATAACAAAAGGAAGTTGCAGTTACTTGAGTTAGAGGAAATGAGTAACAATGCTTATAAGTCATCCAGATGTTACAAGAATAAGGTAAAAGCTTACCATGGCAAGAAATTAAAGAAAAGACACTTCATACCAAGTTAGTAAGTTTTACTATTTAATTCAAGATTAAAACTGTTTCCTGGTAAATTGAAATCAAAGTGGTCAGGCCCATTTGTAATCAAGGAAGTTAAGCCATATGGAGCAGTAGAAATTGAAGATCCATCTTCCAAAAAAAGTTGGATGGAAAATGGGCAAAGATTGAAACCATATCTGGGTGGTGAAATCATTAGACTCACCACCATCTGTTATCTAACTGATCTGTGATATGCAGGATGTCAAGCTAGAGACAGTAAATCAAGCGCTCAATGGGAGGCAACCCATTATTCATTTGTGTTAATTTCTATGTAATTTTAATTTTTAATATAAAAAATTGTTTTTACTGAATTTGGATTAAAATATTTTTTTGAAAATAAAAGGGTTTTAAAAATTGCAAGAAAAAGGGTTTTGAAATTAAAAATTCAAGAAATTGAAGAGCAGAGCCAACACATAACGTCCCTCTGACGCGTAGCGTGAGATAAAAATTTTCACCCAGCCACGCGTAGCGTCAGGGCCTGCGTTCACTTTTTAAAAAACTGAACCCAGAAACAGAGAGGCCCATTTGGATTTTTAAAACCTGAACTTTCCCTCTCTGCCTCCAAACCCTAAAATCCTCTAACCCTAATTTTCTCATAATTCCACATTCCCTCTCTTTTTCATCAATAGATTCCAGGTAAGTTTTCTTATTCCCTTTCCTCTTTCAATTTGCATTTTTAATTTCTAGAAAGCATGTGCTTAGGGTTAGGATTAGACAATGCATACGTTTTGAATAATGTTTTTCTTTGAATGTATGATTGAGGGGTTGCTGCTGTGCAACCCCCATTTTGCAGTTTCAAAACCTACGAGCCCACGTGTAGCGTGGGAAGAACAGAGCCCACGCGTAGCGTTCCTCTGACGTGTAACGTGCGTCAGCCCCTATTTTTGTTTTTCTTATTTTTTATA
This sequence comes from Clitoria ternatea, assembly GCA_037962975.1. Taxonomy (NCBI): domain Eukaryota; kingdom Viridiplantae; phylum Streptophyta; class Magnoliopsida; order Fabales; family Fabaceae; genus Clitoria; species Clitoria ternatea. Next base: position 191,071,118 of record CM075669.1, read on the forward strand.
TTTTGCTTTTTTTTGTTTGTAATTTTTGAAATTTGAAAAATTGAAAAAATTGTTTTTTCTAATTTTTGTTGTGTGAATTTTTGTTTGTTTGTTTTTTTCTTAAAAATCAAAAATATTTCTTGTTTTATATTGTTTGTTATACTTTCTTGTATAGAATTATAAAATATAATTCTGTTTAAATTTTCATATATAAAAAAAATATGCATGTTTCATTTGTGGTGTGAATTATTCCATTTTATAAAATAAAAAATAGTCTTAATTTTTTGTTTTGTATATTTAATTATCTAAAAATCAAAAATATTGTGTGATGCATGATTTGTGTTATTTTGCATGCTTGAAGTGTTTCCTTTTATGAGTGTTTGTTTAAATAAAATAATTTTCTTTTGTAGATGGCTCCTAAGAAATCCATTCCATCCACTGATCTTAAAAGAAGAAGGACCACTAACATTGATACCACACCTGAGGACCTAGATATTCAGGAGCAGGAGAAACTTGGACCTCGTGACCCTACTAGGTTCAAAACTGATTTGAAGTAGGCTAGGTTCCACTATATTAAGGGTCAGAGGCTTATCTGGGGGAGAGTTTTAGACCTGGGAGTGATTGATTATCCTGAGCTGATGGGAGAGATACAGAGGGGAAGGTGGGGTACACTGTTAGCCTTATCTATTGAGGGAGATCCCATCTTAGTGATGGAGTTTTATGCGAACGCCTACCAAACTCGCCAGGACACGCCCAACATTGGGCAGATGCGGAGCAGCTGGGTGAGGGGCAGGCACATCACCTACGACAGAGATACTATTAGTGCCCTATTGGGTAATCCTTAGGAGCCTACTCCCGAGAGTGACACTTGTTTCTGGAAGGAAAACAGAAACAAGATTGCTACTGAGGATGGTGATTTAGGATACTTCCTAGATCAGGTTGCTCACTCCTTGAGCAAAGATGGACTTTATTTTAACCTGAGTAAGGTTAGTAGATCTCTATCTAATCTGCTGAAGACCCAGATGACTCCTTTGGCTCAGGCGTGGTCTTATTTGATGCTGCATAATATCACTCCAGTTTCTCACCGCTCTTCTCTACCATTTGATAGATGTTGTTTACTGTATTCCATTCTTCAGGGACACACCATTGACATAGCCGAGATCATATCTGAGCAGATTCACTTATATGCCCTTGGGTATAAAGTGAATCGCCCTGTACCTTTTCCACTGATTATTTATGCCTTACTGAGGAGGCAGGGAGTATAGGTGCCATCACCTGAGTTTACTAGTTCTTCAGGGCGAGTCCCCAAAGTTCTAGTAAACAGAGACTACTTTGTACAGCAGTGCAAGCTTTCACCGCTTGAGCAAGAGGCTAAGCCTAGGCAGAGGAGGAGGAGACCACCACAGCCACCATCCACTGATACTATGACATAAGGATTTGCTAGGATGACTATAGAGCATCAGCATATGATGCAGATGATGGCTACTTCTCATAAAGCTTACGTGCATCTTCATGACTCCTTTTACCAGTATAGGATCCAGGGAGATGGAGCACCATTCATGACACCAACCGAGTTTGCAGCTCATGTAACCTGGCCAGGTGATCAGCCTACATATCATGATGTAGGAGGACCTTCTGGAACTCAAGCTAACACTGCAGATGATGAGGGTGATGTCGATGAGGAGGGTGATGATGATGAGCATATAGAGGACGATGATTGAGAGCCATGTTTATTTTATACATTTTTATCACTGCTTTTACATTTAGTTTTATATTTACTTGGGTATTTTGATATTTTGGTTTGGATTATATATTACTGTGATTTGATTTTTATTCTATGTGGTGTGATTTTATAATTATTTTCTTTTCTTAAAAAAAATAAAAAACAAGTGTTTTTAATAAAATAAAATGATCAAATTTTTGAATTGAAAATTTAACACGCTTGAAGTTGGCACACAATAAGACATTTTTAATAATCAATAATTGATTCTTTTGCAACTAAGGCATTTTGATAAAACCCAATTACAATGATCTTATTAATAATCAAGCTAATTTTGAAAACCCGGTGAGCTGAGAGATCTTGAAACACTTGAGGGTTTCAACATAATTTCTTTCAAATTTGTTTTGCTTGATTCTTTGATTTGTGTTGTAATACAGAGGATGCAAGAGCATGATCAAGGCATATTTTTGGTAAACACAAGAACTTATGGCCAAAAAGCTTACCATGGTAAAATGCATTTATCCTTTGATAGCCATTTTGAGCCTTAAATAATTTCTTTGGCACCCCTAGCTCATAAATATTTTTAACCATTCCCATTATCTAATTTAATAAAAGAGCATTTAAAATAAAAAAAAGAGAGAAAATATATTTTGAGTGTTCTTACAAAATGGGGAGAGAATATTAAACTTAACCTTTTCAAATCATCAGTGATGCATGTATATAAAAAATAAAAAATAAAAATAAAAAGGAATATATTGCAAAATCAAATAAAAGAAACAATGAAAAGGATTAAGTTGGGGGTATTTTCCATTAAAGGGAAGTGAGATTTTGGGACAAGAAAAGCAACATAAACTGTGAAATGCTCTTTTATGATTTTAGGTGTTCAATTTCCAAAAAAAAACATAAATTCTTGTAACCAAGCCTCATTACAACCCTTAAAAAGACCTTGTGACTCTTCTTTGATACTGTATAAATGACAATTGATTAGATGAAAATCAAAATTAAATTTATTTGATTTTATAATCGATTGAGCTAACAATTGTGAGGTAAGCCTTGAAATAAGCTTGATTTATTGATATGACATTGTATTAATTTTATCTTCAAGCCTCTTTTGTACAAGATATCCATTTTTTATCATTCCAAACAGTGCACTGTAAATTACTTCATGTGGTAGTAAATTTTTAGACTTTTCAAAAATTTGATTTCAAAAAGGTTGTTTTAGTTTTAGTTTGTGTTGCTCGAGGGCTAGCAATTTCCTAAGTTGGGGGTATTTATTAGTCCTCAAATTTACTTTAACTTTCTTAATAAAAAGTGTGTTAAAAAATAATAAAAATTAGTTTAACTTGTTAAAAATTTAGGTTTTAAGTATGATAAATGGAAACTATTAGATTTGAACTGCCTTGATCCATTTTCTCTAGTTTTACAGTGAAAAACTAAGAATTTAAAGAGAAAATTCAACCAAGAACTGAAGGGCTAACACGTAGCATCAACCCCATGCGTAGCGTCAGGGTTTTAATGCTGACGCTACACGTTAGTAACACGCGTAGCGTCAGATTCAACGCGGCTTCACTTCCAAGTGGCTTTGCACTCAACCAAATGCTATTATTGGTCAATCCACTCACAGCCAAATGCCAAAATGTAAATGGGAGACAGAGGCTACCTTGTCTGCTGATCATGGATTAAATTATTGCTTAATTCTGGCCTTAAATCATGCGTTTAATGGAGGTTGAGTCAGAGGCCTGACGCGTAGCGTCAGCCTAGCACGTAGTGTCAGGACCTCTGCTCAGCCCTATAAATAGGGCCATTCTCCACCATCCCATATCATCCCTTCTTCATTCTTCTCTTCATTCATTCAAATTCAGAGTTTTTTTTTTGAGTTAGCATTCTCGTGGACTTTCCATATACCTGAGAGTGTTGTGTTGTATTATGCTCTTTCTGTATTGTGAAGTGTGATTAAGTGCTTGTGATGTTATCAACTATAAGTTGTGTTTCTACTTTCACCATGTGTAACTAATTTGTTTATGTTGGAATTGGTGAACCTATCTATAAATATGATGTTGTAATTAAGACCTCTGCATGTTTATGATTCAAGTACCATGTTAGTATTTCAATCTTTTATTAGTATGAACTTTGAATGGGAGAATGATTTTCATGTGTGTTAAACCACTTGAACGAAAGTAAAAAGTTGAAGTACCCTTAATATACCAATTACTAGGAATAGAGGTGGTCATTATTGTTGTGTTAAGGCCAAGACTTAAAGCAAGATTTTACTAAGAAAGCATCTGAGGGATTAGACTTTACGATAACTATTTAGAATTTATATCATGAGGGATCAGGTATAATGATTTTAAGCTGCAATAACATGAACTTGATGATTAAATATGCATGTCTATAATTATTTCATTATGCTTTAGTGTGGGGATCCTAATTTCAATATAGTTTGTTAATCTGTGTTTTTCTCAAGTATTGAATCCATTCTGAATTACTACTCAAAGTCATTTTCTAGATAGTTGTATAATCTTTTATTTAATGAACAAATCAAAAGATTTTGTTTTTCCTCATACACAAATTGGGTTGAAGTATTGTAACAAAGGCAAGGTTGTAGCCTTTGGGGTTATTGTTTGGGTAAGAATTGTGAGAAGGATATAAGAGTGAAGGATAAGTTCTTGGTAGGAAAATCAAGAGACTTTTATTTGCTCATCTTGTAAATCTTAAATTCTTATTAGTGAAAACTCTCAAGTAAGTTTACTTGGGTCCTGGACGTAAGGGAACCGAACCAGGATAAAAATTTTAGCATGTCATTATCTCTCTTCCCTAACTCTATTTAATTTTGAGTTGTTTATTTGCGTTATTTACTTGCTTCAATTACTCTTATTTACTCATTTATATATTAATTTATTCATTCCTCTAGTAAAGTAAAGTAAAATTGAGATAAAACTTTTACAAGGTAATTATTTTTAAAACTCAATTCACCCCCACTCTTGAGTTATTGAGACCATTTGGTTAACAATTAGAGACTTTACAAGAAGGCCTTATCAAGAATAAATGGAATGTTTAAAATTTAAGAGTTTATTAGCGCTAGCTAGGATCACATAATATGTACTTTTTCCCTACCTTAGATTTTTTCCCATTAGGTTTTATCTAAGAAGGTTTTAATAAGGCATGCTTTGGTATGACATGACGTAATTTGGATTAATGAAATAACTTCCCCATATAAACTTGTCTCTTATGAAAATTTCTTGCTAGACGATATGAGTAGAGAGTTCACTATGTGTGACCAAACCTTGACAAGTGGCATCACCTAGCCCTAACGAGTGGCAAGGTCAATTGCTTAATGTGAGTGTGATTGACCGGACCCTAACGAGTTACATCACTTAGCCCCAACAAGTGACGAGGTTAGTTTCCCGATATAAGCATGATTGACCGATGTCGACAAGTGGCACAACTTAGCCCAACAAGTGGCTAAGCCAGTTTCCCGTTAAGAGCGTAACTGGTGGAATCCTCACAAATGGCAACCCTAATCACCCAGTATAAATGTGATTAGCAACTTGGCCTTAATGAGAGGATGAGTTAGTTACCTATTGCGGCGTAATTAACTGGCCTTTAACGAGTGGCACAAGTTTGTTCCTAGTATGCTATCAATTTATATCATCAATACAAAACAAACGATGTTGGCAAAGTCGGTATACTCAGACTATTTCAAGCAATTGCATAATAATCTTATTTTATTTTGTGATGACATAACTGATATATGAAGTCTACAAAAATACGGACGTTAGCGGCGGTTTAAAATTCACTTTTCCGGCGGTTCAAACCGCCGCAAAAAACATTACGTTTCTTAATGGCGGTTTATAGCTTATTAACCGCCACAAATATAGGTTTTAAAGGAATACTTTATCATCAATTAGCAGCGGTTGTTTACAGTAACTAACCGCTCCTAAATGAGGAACACATTTCTGGCAGTTAATTATATTCATGAACCGCCACTAAATGAAGCTACTGAACCGCCAATAAATGTAGTAATATAGCTTATATTTTGAAATTAGTTTATGGTGGTAACGTTGTTGTAACAATTTTGGGTTTTTTCAATTATTATACTATTATGACCAAGATTACTATTATTTTTAAATATTGATCTAATTTGTTCTTCATAAGAGTAAATATAAAAAAAATATAACCCAATCTTATTATTCCAAGGCAAATAAAATTAGTAGATTTGATAAAATATATCAAGACAATGCACATATAAGATAGGAAAATTAACATAACTAAATAACATTTGTCAAAAAGTATATTACAATACAAATTTTGGCAAAAAAAAGACACATTAAGTTATGCTCATATAAACTACTAAATTAACACACCAAACATCATTTGTCAAGAACATATGTTATAAACCATATTGAAAAAAGAAACACATTAAGTTATTAGAAACATCTCAGCCAATAACTCTATCAAGTAGTCTTTTCCATCCAAAATGCTCTTTTTTTCTTCAAGATCAGGTCCTAAAACCATAAAAAATACAAACCACAACTATGAGAATAGTTATAAGTCATCTTAAGTGACAAAGTGAGGAGAAAATATCATAATTGGCATAAGTTTCCACAGTGCATCTAAATCAGCTAGCATGTACACATTGTTGGCATTATAGAAAGGAACATAAGACATTGTTTTTTCTTATTTTCTTTCAAAAAGTCACCTTGACATAGCAAATCTTTTCCTCATATAATAAATTATTCCTTCACCAATAATCACACATGTAGCAACCACAACATCTTAGAAGAATTCAAAGAAAAAATAGTCTAAGGTTGCTTTGTAGAAGGTTGATGTGCCGGTGTTAGCTCCATGGACTATTACAAGGAGAAATTTAATGTTATAATATATGAAACAATTATATAAAATGCATAATTATTAAACTAGCTGACAAGGTCATTAGAAGGATCATTTATCCATACAGGTAAATCGACATCAACTTTCTTGAGCAATTCAGCAATGATCATCTCTAACTTTTGAATCCTAGCCTTGGCTTCTGATTGCATCTAGAGCACTACTTACACAGGTACAGAACTAGATTTAGATGCACCCACCCCAGATATACCCCCAGTAGATGCACCAGAGACTTGGGTACTATATTGCTAAAAATTTGTTCCAAAAGTAACAGAAGGTGGAATAGCTGACTCTAACCCCCGTGTTCGGCCTGGATGCTCTTTCCCGAAGACTTGACCTAAAGAATCATTTGGGGCCACCTCTTTAGGAACAGTCTCTTGGCTTTTAATCTCAAGAATTTTTTTCTACAAGAAAATTAACAAATTATTGTACGAAATATACAAAATCAAGCAATAGATAGTGTGTGTATACAAAATCATAGGTACAACTTACACAAATAACTTGAGCCTTACTGTTAACATATGACCCATCCTTCTTCTTATGAGTAGCAACATACAGAGTACCCCCTAATAACAACTTGGCCTATCTCAACAGTCTATGTCAATCAAGTAAAAGTATGTTATCCATTTGGGTTTCTACGAAGAACATACTATATTTTGAAGATAGTTTATACTTACAATCTCTAAAGCCCTCCTCTTAAGCTTTTTGGATCCCCCAGCATGAAGGATTGTTTGCTTTGAATGATTCACCCCATTTTTCTGACATATTTCCTATCAAAATTCATGAAAAATATATCATTAGACTCATAGTTACCAAAATATTAAAAAATTTGAATATTATATTACCTTAGTCTTTTCTTCTGATCTATAATCAATATATGTTGCCCATTCTGTTGTAGTAGCTCCTATGGGATGATTGCCAATATTCTCCTTACGAGTCTTGGTTAGATCATAATGGGTGGCATATATATTTATTCTGTTATCTTTCCATTTCTTCCCAAGTTCCTTAAAAACATATGTTTTTACAGTAGCTTCATATGTTGGTTCCCATGAAAACTTACTCTAACATCATTATGAAAATATTATTGATGCGTACTATATTTAACCAAATAGTAAGAAAATATTAAATGATGTTGCATTGATTTTGTACCTTCATGATATTTAGGACTTTTTTCCAAGTTTTGAAACTTATTGGTAATTGCTTGATATTCCTTGCAACTAGCCTGAGAAAATGTCCTAATAGGCTATCGGCGTCAGCGCCAGTACGTGAAACACCTTGCCAAGGTAGAACCACAGTGTCCCCAATCTTAAGTACCCAAACATCTTGGGCTCTCATGGTTGCTTCCCTTAATTGTTCTTCAACATCTACTTAAGATATAGAAAAAAAATATTAGTTATATAAATTGAGATACACTAAATTATAATGTATTTAATGACATACTTCTAATTTGTACAAGCATATTAGATAAGATAAAAAATTACAAGCATTCAAATAAAAATGTTTAAATAAAATTTGTTACAAGTAACTATTCAATTCAATAAGTACACCAGGTCTAGCCATTAGAGCTTCATTGTCATTCTCTATCAAAAGGGTGGAGAATTGGTTTTGAAAAGTTGCACTCTCATAGGATGATTCTTCAATATCTTCACCCATGTCAAACAAGTCTCTTGGTTGTAAAGTAACTAGAGTGCATCATCCTTCATTCACTTTATCATCTACATAATATACCATTAGAGCTTCAGAAGTTTGGATGTATGGTTCATCATCTTCTCTTACACCAGTATGGATCAAATGAGAAAAGTTTATGGATTTGAAGCCTAAACCATCTTGTTGAATATATCTTGGATTTGTGGTGTTTGCCCATTCACATTTGAACGAGATAACTGAAAATAGCCCACTATAGTTCAACTCAACAATGTCAACTAATTTTCCATAGTACGGAACCATTCCTTCTACAGGCCTATTGTCACTTATGCTTGAATAGCTTTTAGTTCCAAAGTTGTAAAAGACACCACTATTTTGAGTCCTCATTCCTTGGTCTCTTTGTAAGGTTCAAAATTTAAAGCCATTCACATTATACACGGTAAACCTTCTAGTTTGTTCAAGTGGACCTCAGGCAAGAGCACAAATTTCAAGATAGTGTTGTACATGCTCATCATTTAAAATCTATGAAAGAAAGAGGAAAACATGAGTAAATTTTAAAAATTGAACAAAATGAAGTGTTAAACCAAGACACAATTTTAATTGCACTCACACGACGAGTAAACCATGCGATAAGTCCACGGTGAACTTCCTTCTTGATACTACTTGGTAAATCCATCTATACTAGTTTCATCAGCATGCCAAATCATACTTTTTGAGGTCTTTGAACATATAAACAATCTCTTCAATCTTGGGATCAATGGAAAGTATCAAAGAATCATTGCAGCCAACTTTTTCCGTGTCTTACCGAGGCTAACTCCACCCATATTACCCCACTTCTTCCACCTAGAAGTGTGACAAACTTTACAATCTTCTATATCTTCATCTTCCCCCCAATATAACATGCAATGATTAGGACATGCATGAATTTTTTGGTAGTCTAAACCAAGCCTTTTTATCACTTTGTTTGCCTCATAATTTGATGATGGAATCTGTGTTATCTCGAATGCATCATGTAATAATTCAATGATCATAGACATGGCTTTGTCAGTAATACCACACAAAGACTTTATGTGGTATAATTTGACTAAGAAAGACAATTTTGAGAATTTAGTACATCCTTCATATAATGTTTGTTCTCCATTCTTCAATAATTCACAAAATTCTTGCACATCAATGTTTGATTGACAAGGAATTTCTCGACTCCTTTCTTCAAGTTCATTGTTTCCCATATAAACAAATCCAAATACATCATTCATCATGTTCCGCATTGGATCGTTAACAAGTGAAACATTTGGTATATCTTCCATAGGATCTTCATTTGAAAATTTTGCCTCAATTTGACATGCATTCCTAACACATTCCTTTGTCAATTTCTCCCCGTGTCGACACCAAATAGTGTAACCTTTAGGAAATGGTCTACAAAGTAGGTGATCATACACCTCTTCCCTAGTTTTCCATCTCTTAAAGGTACACTTACTACAAGGGCATATTATTTTACCCCCGCTAGAGCTATGTTCAAAAGCAAAGTCTAAGAACATATTTAACCCAGCTTCATATGCAGGATCGGTACATCGTAGTTTAATCCAGGACTTGTCCATCACTGATTCCAACCAATAATCATAAACTAATATTTCCATTGTATAACAAACAACATATAGCTAGACAATAATGTGAAGAATAGAGCTAAAGAAATTGAACAAGCATAGTGATTATAAGCCATAGGATATGAAAAATGGAAACAAGAACTAGTGCATGCAAGGAAAGAGTAGTTATAATGTGAAGTAACATATGTGTATATATTAGCATTTTATACTTAATAAGTCGTGTACATTACTATGTGGTTTCTAATTAAATTTGTAAAGCTAGATATTTGGTTTCTATTATTTGAGTGTGTGTGGCCAGCTAATACAAAGTCATTAGTGAGGTTGTTAGCATGCATAGTACCAAAAGTCTTATAATTGTTAGCATGCACAGTACCAAAAGTCTTATAAGTCTAGAATATATTACTACTAAAGTACCAAGAACACCATTTCAATTTTAACCACCAAAACTAAAATTCAGCTCCTTAAGTGATAGATTTATCGAATATAAGAATAGATTTATCGGTCTATATGATGTCTTTCTAGGATTATAAACTTACTAGGAATCAGAGAAGGTAGTGCTAGCTAAATTAATTGGTTCATAAATTCTTCCAAGACAGGATTTTGACACAACCTTCAAGAAAAACTAGATGCATTTCAAACAACAGGAAACTTTCAGCAAAACCTGTCATGTGATAATAAATTGTTGTATGAATAAAATTGGTTACATTTATAACAATTAATTTAAACCTCACCATTTTTGTTTTTCTAATGCCAAATAAGTTAACAAGGTTGCAAGGTATGGTAACCATAATAAGTCTATAAAGTTTATCAAATTAGTCTGGTCTAAGAAATAGGATCGTTCCCCTTATTGCTAATTAGTGGATAGTGTGATTGTGCTAATGTGTCAAAATTAAATTAATGTGTTAAAAATATATATCATTGTAATATGGTATATAAATTTGTCAAATATCATTTCAATTGTAAGGACTAAAACTAAAATTCAGCTCCTCAAGTAATAGATTTATCGAATATAAGAATTAGTACATTATTGATCTTTCTATATGAATATTTTTAAGAAAGGACTGAAAATAAAGTCTTTTAAATTCCTTAGGCATAGATAACTAGTGAAATAATGTTACACTTTTCTCTTAAAATTATGTTATACCAGCCAAACAAAGAAAGCTATTTTACTGAATTTGATGGCATTAAAAAATTATGTATCTATATCAATATAAGTAACTAAAGAATGCCTAGATAAAGCAATACCGATATGTGCACCTGGAGTGGAATTCAAGAAAATTGGTAAAACAATTCAGTAACATGATTCTATCATTTGTTTTCTTGTTTCCATAAAGCACACATTCCCTATATTGTAGGAACGGGATAAATATAACATGAACAAGATCTAACTCTAGTGGAGTGCAATATAATAAAATTATCTTTCAAAAATAAAAGATTATCTGAAATCTTCTTCTATTAATAAACGTTAACATTATTTTTACCATTATGTATAAGAATAAAGCTTTCTCAAGAGAATGTGATACAAAATTGTTGAAGTACCTTTATAAGTTTATTTAAATTCTGTATTTTCATCATGATTTTTTTAAAGGTCCCATCATGATATATTTGAATAAGATTAGCATCTCATTTTAATATAGGCTCGTATGAAATTAAATTATATTCCAAAAATATAATAGAATTTCGATGAGACTAAATATATTATTTAATAACAATAAATTTTAATTTTTTTAGGAATCTTATTCTTTGTATTCTTGTTATATGGAAAACAATTTAGGTGAGAATAAAAAGTTGCTTTTATCAAATGTAACTTAAGATTATTCATAAAGTTTAGAAACCCATTAATTACGAGTTCTTATACTTGATTTTTTTACCACAAACAAAATTAAAATAAATTACACATGCACGAGAATTACCCAACCCATATACGTAATATTTTTAGACGAAATTCTACATCTCAAACAGTCTGATTTTCATTCCAACAAGCAAGTGGTGATTCAAACTAATTTTTAATTAACTACATAATGATGAGTGTATAACACATGCCACACAAGTTCCAATAAAAAATGTATCCTAGACGGTGACACTTCATAGATGAGGGTTGTTTGTGGTTCAACATTTAGAATCAATAGTCTTATACAGTAAATCATTAAAAACATGAACTAAAGTAAGAACATGGTGACATGTTTTTTTTGTAGTTATTTGTGACAAAATAAAACAAAGTAAATGAATGAAAAAAGAAATATAGATGGTACCTGAGAGGTTACAAATTTCTTCAGGGTAGATACAAAAATAACTCTAGTGGTAGAGAAGAGCTACAAGCTGAACTTTACTAATAATCACACCTGAAAACGATTATGATGATGTAAAAAACCTCAATATCAAAATGAATTAAAGATAAATACAGCTGATACTAGATGCACATGTAATTGCAGTTCAGATATAATTGGGGAATAATAAAACCTTGATATGATGGTAAGAAATTACAGGCAAATTAAAACACTAAACTATCCTTCATGATTGAATTATTTAGAAAAAATGACAAGTAAAATAGTTATAAAAAAAGAAAAAGACTATACAACGATACAAAGAAGGAAGCTAAGGCAGTAAGTGCAGGACAGAATGAGGGTAATGGTGCAATTATTCCTTACTACACTTGAGTGGCAATTCCTAATCCACCTTTAAAAGTGTTACCAAATAGCTAGGACTAACTCTAGTAGGGTGATAATTCAATAAATACAATAGGAACAGGCTCTAACTCTAGTGGAATGATAATTCACAACAGGAACAGGATCTATTACTTTGGTTATTTCACATTCAATTTCTCATTTATTTTTGGTTTCTTTTAATTTCTAACATGGTGAATTGAGACCACGCTCTTAACTCCATCGTCATCTCTGCACCTTTGGCCAGTGACAGAGTAATTAAATTCCTATAGTAATGAATTCCATACCCCACTATGTAGCTCATTTAAATAGGGTTTTTGCCTAACATGTAATCAACTTGCTCTATGTCAACATAAACCTTTATCTGTTGTTTCTAGTTAAGAAGAAAATTATCGGTTAAACCTGAACAAGGAAGCTTTGGGGTTAACTTGATTTCCGTGTGCATTTGATATAGTATAGTTTTAATTACTAAACTGTGAACTCTTTTATGTTTTCCTATACAAATTTTAGAAAACATAAAAACAAATGAAAATAACAATTCCATATTTTCCAATCTATAACACAAAGGGGTACCACATCTATTTATTCTTGTTCAAATGTTTAAGTCAAGACAAAAACTAAATTTTAATTAACTACATAACAGTGAGTGTATAACACATGTCACATAAGTTCCAACGAAAAAAATGCATCCCAGTCGGTGACACTTCAAAGATCACGGCTATTTGTGGTTCATCATTTTATACAATAAATTATTTAAAAATTTTAATAATAAAGTAAGAACATGGTGACATGAGATGGTCACAGGCACACTTACAAAGACAGTCATATAAGACAGTCTATAAATAGCTTGGACAATGTGCTTACCATGAGACGTCATCGGCACACAGTAGCTCCTCACAGTTCCATGACAGCAGCTCCTAACAGTTCCATGACAGCAGCAGCTCACGTGTTCTATAACAACAACTGCTCTCAGTTCCACGATGGCAGCGAAAAGGTCACCGGAAGGACACCTGAAGAACACTGGCAGTGCGAGATGAAATGAAAGAAAATGGAGGTGAAAGAAAATGGAGAAATGAAAGAGAAATAGGAAAGGCAGAAACTGAAAGCATGTGCGAGGGATTAGGGATTTCATAATTTTGGAATGAAGGGAAGTGAAAGTCACAGTTAGAAAGGGTAATACAATACGACCACGTGAGGGTCGCGTGCTTCTTTTAAGGTGTAATAAAAGGCGGTTTTCTAACCGTTGTATATATTATGCAGGACTTCACATTTTTTATTAACCGGCGGTGGTTTTAACTAACCGCCGCTAATAAACCACCGTAAAACTGTGTGTTTCTTATAGTGAAAGCCAATATACAATTACAGAATAACTTAGAGAAATGCTCAAAAGTACATAAGTTTTCAGTCAATGAATCGTGGGTCTATCACTTGAATTACAAAAGTTTAAGGGATGAGCACAATGGCCTTAGACATACCTTAAATGACAATTCAAAACAAAAAGCAACAAAAAGGAAGAACGGAAATATTAGTCCTTCAAATCCCATCCTAGAATAAAGCAATATAAGCAAATTTAAAATACAGGACTAACACTCGTTCTGGTGCCAACATTTCCTATCTCTAGCGCTTGGCACTCACCAACATTTAGATAAGTCTCCCCAAAAATGTCCTCAGCTAACACCCCATTCAGTTCCATGGTTTGACCACTAGAAAGTGGTAGGATTAGTTAAGGTTTGTCAATGAGCTTATAAAAATTGCCACAATTCACTTTGTAGAGAAGTCCACCATAGAACTCAAACCACATCCTGATGTTGTTGGTGTTCAAAGGAGCCTTGTTTGGATTCCGATGTTGTAGTTGGCGGGTGCAACTATTGAATGCCACATCAGTCGTATACTTATACATCTCTCTTTTACATGTCCAGGCAACCTCTTTGTCCATCAACTTCTTCTTAATAGAGTCCACCTCGGCCCCAACCTTCTTCTCTGTCCCGGCCTTCTCTAGCTTACATCTATCCATTTTTTCTTGTAGGGCTTTAAAGGCATCTATAGCCTTTGACTATTGAAGTTCAGCTTCATTAACCTTTTTCTTAGCCAAGGTCAGTTCTTCTTCCATCTTTCTTCTCCGTTCCACCTCTACTTTAGAGGCCTTGTCAGGTATTCCCTTGGCGGCTTAAGCTTCCAGTATTGCCTCGATGGAACTCTCTATGATGTTTCAAAGTACGCCTAATAAATAATCTCAAACCTCCTTACTGAGAGATTCTTCTTCAACTTGAAGGGAATATTGAAGGTGAGAGGTTTGGCTACCTTATTCTCTAGGAAATGAGAGATGCTTGATTGGAAGAAGACATCATCCTTAGATTCCATCCACATCTATGGGTCACCTCTTTCTTTATAAAGGTTGGTTTTCCATCACGAGTTAAGGGCTGGCTAATAGTGATAACTGCGTTAGCCTTAGCAACTGACAGGGCCCGCAAGCGCACGGGTTATGTCGCGTAATATAAAAGATTATCGTTCTCCACAGGGACTGTGTTCAAAGTACCAGCATATTGAAATTTAATTATCCATACAATTAATTTTTAAGGTTTTTATAAAATAAAGCACAAATTAAAGTTGCACAGAATATGAATAAAAATAAAATAAAGTTTACTTGACACTAAAAAATCAGAGTTGAGAGTATCTTGGGATTTTGGGGGATTACGACTCTATTTTATGTTTAATGAATTTTAACTTTTCATAAATAAGAATCGAATTAAGTTTTCCAAGGCGAATTTTCCAAAAGCTAATTAATATGTTCCTCTCGGAATCCTATTAATGTACCTAACCTATGGAAAGCGCTGCTTAATCCTCAGAAAGGCCCATTATCGTTTTATGAAAATCCCTTTTATTTCCTCAAAAGAATTTTGATTACTTTCACGGTTTTACCGAGGTCACAAAAAGCATTTCAAAAATCTTAGGTTTAGTTTAAAGCTTTCTAGTAAAAATAAATCTCTCGATTCTATTTATTACCTAAACTTACTAATATACCCGTAAGTATACAGTTTTATCATTTAGGTTCTTGTTAGGAATTACTAAAAGCATTAAGCATAATTGAACTAAATGGAAAACAGAAATTTATTTAATTCCAAGTCAAAATAACATTAAAATAAAATATTATCATACCCCCTTCATCCCAAGATAATTAATTTAGCTACTCATGAAAGGATTCAAATTCATACATATGATGGAAAAATAAAACATACAAGACATGGTAAAAAATAAAGACTTACGGGTTTCTCCAAAAGCTAAGAATAATTTACCACTGTATTTCCTTGTTGCAATATTCCTCCACTAATTACAAATTGGAACACTCAATTTCACAATCCTCACAACTCTTACACAAAATAAAAGAAAGAAAAAGAAAATAAAAAGAGAAAGAAACGAAACAGAGAAGAAAACGAAGGAAAAGAAAAGAAAGGAACAAAGTGAATGAATGAGAACTGGATTCTTGGATGCGGGATGCTTGAATGCTTGGATTGCTTCTCCTTTTATAGGCGAAGGAAGGGAGGAAGCCAGCTAAGAAAACGCGTTGCAAGTTGGAAACTTTCGGTGCATGTGATTTCCAGCTGTTCCAGTTGTCTTCAATTTGCGTATTTTTGTTGTTTCCAATAATTCGGCGCATGATTTCACTGATGAATCGATTCCTCCAGTTGATTTTTGCCTTCAAAACAGCGTGTGAATCGATTCCTAAAGGTGGGAATCGATTCCCAGCATGATGAATCGATTCCTGGCCTTCATGAATCGATTCCCAGCCTTCCAAACATCAATGAATCGATTCCTATAAGGGGGGAATCGATTCCCAGCCCTATGAATCGATTCCCAACAGCCTTGAATCGATTCCTGGCTTATGTTTCACATGGGAATCGATTCCTGTAAGGGTGAATCGATTCCTACCCTTTCCTGGAAGTGTTTTCTTGCATTTTTGAGGCATTTTGGACAGTATAGCTCATGGTTCTTGATTGCTTTCATCCTTTGGCACTTTGATCATCTTTTTGGGTTCTTGAATCCATTTTCCATTTATATTCATTCATTATTAAAATGGATCATCAATAATTCCAAATCTATTAATTTCTGCAAAATAAAAGTACCCGAGTAGAATACAGTGGAAAGAAAGCAAAAATCACAATAAATAAAGGAAATACAGTGCATAATGATTAAAATCCTAAGTAAACTAAATCTAATTTATTATGTTATAAAACACTTATCAAAATACCCCAAACCAAAACATTGCTTGTCCTCAAGTAATCACCATATTCACAAGATAAAATACAGAAAACACTAAGCTTAATAAACTAAGGAATCCAAAATAGAGAAACAGATTTATTCAAATGCCAATTTTAATTTTCTTATGTGAATCAATTTTCATTATCAAGACAGAGGATACTCTTCTCTCAATTTTCACTCAAAGTGTTTCATGGTTTGTGTATCACTCAGATCATCATAGTCAAAAAATATTACTATAAGCTTGTTAATAAACCAGAAACTCCACAGTTTAGATAGAAAATATGTCAAAGTCTAAAGGTCTTTCAAAGGTTGTAATGTGGCCTTGGGTTGTTAAGGTAGGAATTTCAAGAAAAATGGAATACAAAAGGGCTTTAATAGTCATGAATGATTCAAATCACCATTATAAATTTAACAGAGCAAATTTTTGAACTTTTATGGACTTTTTTGGAATTCATTCAATATCATCCTTTTGATTTTCTTTTTCTTTTTCTTGCTTTTCTTTGCATCCAATACCATATTTTTCTTAAGTCCTGTTTTATTTCTTTGCTCCACTAAATTTCCAACTTTTTCACCATTTAAGAGAATATTAGTCAATGAAAGGTTTCAAAGAAAAAATTTTTGCTTTTAGGCTCAAAAGGGGCAACTAGGGGTCAAATTATACAAAATTCTGAGGCTTAGAATAAGACCTAATTATGCCTTTATCATCCTAAGACATATAATCAAAAACCATTTTGAATCGGTTGAAAAACAAGTTCTAGAATATTAAAGACTATGAGATTCACTCAATCAAGAAAATATGGATTTTGAAAATTTGTTTGATAAACAACCCATTTTGGCTCAAGTCTAACCATGGAAAGTCTTTTCAAAGAAAATTTTAATCACATAAGGTTCATTTAAGCATTGATTTGGCATTTAAACAATCAAATTTTGAAAATTTTACTCAAAATTTTGGTCCTTAGATACTTTTAGCCTTGTATTCAAAGTAAATTTATCATGCAAAAATGGTAAATTACAAGATTACAAACAAATCAAGGAAAACTCACATGCAAAATAAAATGACAATCACACAACGTAAACAAAACAGTTAAGTTTTCTTACCTACCACCCCAAACCAGAATTTGACATTGTCCTCAATGTTAAAATGGATGATAACAGGATAAGAAAACTTACCTGTAATAACCCCAAACCAGCATCTGACATAGTTGGTTTTTTTTTTTTTTTTTTTTTTTTTTTTTAGAATAAAAGTTTAAAATAAAACAACAACTTTTTATAGGGTTACCTCCCTATCAGTGCTAAGTTTTAAGTCTTCAGCCAGACTTCTCACCGTTTGGATTTACTCATCAGGAGCATCAAACAAGTCCAAGTCACTTGCTTGTTGTATTGGTTGACCGGTGAAGTAATGCTTTACTCTTTGTCCATTTACTCTAAATGTACCAGATTTCTCGCTCCATAGTTCGACAGCTCCAAAGGGAAAGACTTTTGTCACCTTGAATGGTCCCGACCATCGGGATCTCAATTTACCTGGAAAAAGCTTCAGTCTGGAATTAAACAGTAAAACCATATCACCTGGATTAAATGTTCTCCGTTGGATGTGACGATCATGCCATTGTTTGGTTTTTTCTTTATAAATTCTGGCATTTTCGTATGCATCTAGACGGAGTTCTTCAAGCTCATTTAATTCCAACAACCTACGTTCACCAATGTTACCTGTTCTCTGGCAAGCATCACAAGTTAGAACATACTTACGTACATCCTTAAAAATATTTGGCCAATAGAACCCAGCTTGCAATATTTTAGCAGCTGTCTTGGAGGTGCTCATGTGCCCTCCACAGGAAAGAGAATGGCAATGATCCAAGATAGCATGGACATCATCTTGTGAAACACATCTCCGAATCATACCATCTGCACATTGCTTAAAAAGGAGTGGTTCATCCCAATAATAATGCTTGACATCTGCATAAAACTTTTTCCTTTGCTGAAAGCTAAGATCAGGAGGTAAGATACCACATGCAAGAAAATTTACAAAATCAGCATACCAAGGAACACGTTGGATACTAAGGTTCAAGAGTTGTTCATCTGGAAAAGATTCATTGATGGGAATATTATCTGTTTCTTCTTTTTCAGATGTCAACCTAGATAGGTGGTCAGCGACCAAGTTCTCGGTACCCTTCTTGTCCTTAATTTCCAAGTCAAATTCTTGCAATATTAGAATCCACCTAATTAATCTAGGCTTTGCTTCCTTTTTATTCAATAGATACTTAATGGCAGAGTGGTCAGTGTAAACAGTAACATGTGATCCTACCAAATAAGACCTAAATTTATCAAAAGCAAAGACAATAGCTAACAGTTCTTTTTCAGTTGTGGCATAATTTACCTGAGCATCATCTAGCGTCCGGCTGGCATAATGAATTACATGGAGCTTTTTATCCTTTCTTTGCCCCAACACAGCTCCCACTGCGTAATCACTCGCATCGCACATCAGCTCAAATGGGAGTTTCCAATCAGGTGGTTGTACGATGGGGGCAGAGATTAGAGCTTGCTTTATCCTGCAAAAAGCTTCCATACAAGATGAATCAAAATTGAAGGGTACATCCTTACCCAAAAGAGTTGTAAGAGGCTTTGTGATCTTGGAGAAATCTTTAATGAACCTACGATAAAACCCTGCATGTCCAAGAAAACTCCGAATACCTTTCACATTCGTGGGTGGAGGTAATTTTTCAATTACTTCTACTTTAGCCTTATCAACTTCTATACCTCTTTCAGACACTAGGTGTCCAAGAACTATGCCTTCTCTTACCATAAAATGGCATTTTTCCCAATTTAGAACCAAATTGGTTTCTTCACAACGCTGCAAGACTTGGCACAAATTTGTTAAACAATTATCAAAATCCAAGCCATGCACTGAAAAATCATCCATAAAGACTTCCATCACATTTTCAATAAGATCAGAAAAAATTGCTTGCATACACCTTTGAAAAGTCGCAGGTGCATTACATAAACCAAAAGGCATACGTCTGTAAGCATAAGTCCCATAAGGGCAAGTGAAGGTAGTCTTTTCTTGATCAGATGGATGAATGGGAATTTGATGAAAACCTGAATACCCATCCAAATAACAGAAATAAGAGTGTTTCGCAAGTCTTTCAAGCATCTGATCAATAAAAGGGAGGGGAAAATGATCTTTTTTCGTGGCGCTATTTAACTTCCTATAATCAATGCACATGCGCCAACCAGAGACAATCCTAGTAGGAATCAAGTTATGTTTATCATTTTCAATCACAGTTATTCCCCCCTTTTTAGGCACCACATGGACAGGACTTACCCATTTACTACTATCAACAGGATATATGACTCCAGCATCAAGCAATTTCAAAATTTCCTTTTTAACCACTTCTTGCATTTTAGGATTTAATCTTCTAAGTGGTTCTACTGTGGGCCTACTTTCATCTTCTACAGTAATCCTGTGCATACAAAGAGAAGGGCTAATCCCTTTGATATCATCCATTGTATAACCTATTACCTTTCTATACAACCTAAGTTGTTTCAAAAGTTTTTCAGTTTCAGATGGATTCAATTCAGCATTAATAATCACAGGATATGTGGAATTAGGGCCAAGAAACTCATACCTTAATGAAGCTGGTAAAGGTTTTAATTCCACATTGGGGCTTACCACTTTGTCACACATGACCTCAGTATCATGTGGGGCCTCAGAGCAATCAGATGTTTCTGTCGGCTCAATCATGAAAATAGTTTCAAGTGGGTCATTAGGAAGGGTTGATTCCTTTACCACTTGTTCGACAAAATCCACAGTACAGCAAACATCATTATAAGGTTTTTCTAAAACATTTTTCAAGTTGAAATCAACCTTTTGGTCTCCAACAGTTAGAGACAACTTACCATTCTTGACATCAATCACAGCACCTGTAGTTGCTAAAAATGGTCTGCCTAAAATAATAGGAATCAAAGAATCTTCGTCCATTTCAAGCACAACAAAGTCAGCAGGTATAAAAAATTTTCCTATCTTAATAGGAACATCCTCTAAAATTCCTACAGGATATTTTACAGATCTATCAGCCAATTGTAAAGACATCCTAGTAGGTTTTAGTTCACCCAATCCTAACTTTTCAGCAACAGATAATGGCATTAAACTCACACTTGCTCCTAAATCACACAATGCTTTATCTATATTCATGTCACCAATCATGCAAGGAATAGAGAAACTACCTGGATCTTGGAGCTTGGGTGGAAGTTTCTTTTGAATTAGAGCACTGCACTCTTCAGTAAGTGCAACTGTACCATCTTCCTCCAGTCTTCTTTTGTTGGACAGAATGTCCTTCAAGAACTTTGCATATGTAGGCATTTGCTGCAAAGCATCTGTAAAAGGAATATTAATATACAATTTCTTTAAAACATCAAGGAACTTACCAAATTGTTTGTCTAACTTTGCTTTGGCTAAGCGCTGAGGAAATGGAATGGGAGGTTGATATGGCTTAACCTCCTCCTTCTTTTCTTGTGGTTTCTCTTCTTCAATTACTGGATGAGATAAAGATTCATCGACTTTCTTTTCCTCCTTTTTTGTCTTGTCAACTGGCCCATCGTATTGAGTACCACTCCTAAGAGTGACAGCCATGGTTTGGTTAGATGGTCCAGCCTCTGGTTTCCCAGGAAATGTTCCTGGTGCTCTTTGAGAATAGGAGGCTTGTTGGGCAATTTGATTTTCCAGTATTTTGTTGTGAGTGGCAAGAGAGTCCACTTTTGAAGCCAAGTTTTTTATTGCATCAGAGAATTCATCATTTTGTTTAAGTTGAGTAGCTACAAATGTCTCCATCAAGGATTCTAGCTTTGATTTTTGTGGAATATAGGTTCCTTGTTGAGGTTTGTAGTTACTTTGGAATTGAGGTGGCCTATTTTGGAAGCCAGGTGGACCTTGTGGAGGTCTGTAGTTACCTTGATAGTTTCCACCATAGTTTCCAATAGCGTCTACCTGATGCATCTCTTGTTCTTGATTAGGGGTCATGGCTAAGTTGCAGTTTGTAGCTCCATGTCCTGAAACACCACAAACTTCACAAACAATATTAGTAGCACCTGTTGACCCTATTTTATCAAGTTTTAATGTTAATGCTTCAACTTTGGCAGAAAGTAAGGAAAGAGCATCAACAGAGTACTTACCTGGTGTTTTAGAAGGTAATCCTCTCTCAGAGTTCCATTGGTGAGTGTTTTAAGCTATTTCCTCGATTAGGTTCTCAGCTTCATCAACATTTTTACTCATGAAGGCTCCTCCAGCTGCAGCATCTAAAGAGATCTTTTGTGTGGAAGTTAGTCCATTATAGAAAATATGGATTGTCAACCACCTTTCTATCCCATGGTGAGGACATTCTCTTAGCAACTCTCTGTATCTCTCCCAGGCTTCATACAAGGATTCATCATCTTTTTGTGAAAAATTGATGATTTGTTTTCTCAGCACATCAGTCTTGTTCCTTGGGTACCATTTATTGATAAAAGCACTAGACAATTGTTCCCAAGTCGTGATGGATCCTTCAGGAAGAGAGTATAACCATGCTCTTGCTTTATCTCTTAAGGAGAAAGGGAAAAGTCTTAAGCGAATGGCATCATTGGTGGCTCCGTTCATCTTCAGGGTGTCACAGTATTCAAGAAAGATTTGAAGGTGAAGATTTGGATCTTCGGAGGGTAATCCTCCGAATTGGTTTTGTTGAACCATTGAGAGTAGTGAAGGCTTCAATTCAAAATTGTTAGCCTCCACTGTGGGTCTAAGGATGCTAGATCCTCTCCCATTAGTGCTTGGAGCGGCAAAATCTCTTAAGGGTCTCTGTTGGTCTGCCATTTGTTTTTCTTTTTGTTCTTTTTGTTGTTTTTGTTGTTTTCTCAAAGCTCTAAGGGTACGTTCTATCTCAGGGTCAAATCCTAAGTTTAGATCGACACTATGGCTTCGTCGCATAAATAGAAAATAAATGACAAATAAAACAAACAATTACAAAAATAAAACAGATACACAGAATATAAAACAAAATACAAAATTACAAAGAAAATAAAAATAAAAATAACAAAAAATATTAACAAGTATGATCTAATCGAATTTCAATATTGCCGATATTTGAGGGACAACAGTCCCCGGCAACGGCGCCAAAAACTTGACAGGGCCCGCAAGCGCACGGGTTATGTCGCGTAATATAAAAGATTATCGTTCTCCACAGGGACTGTGTTCAAAGTACCAGCATATTGAAATTTAATTATCCATACAATTAATTTTTAAGGTTTTTATAAAATAAAGCACAAATTAAGGTTGCACAGAATATGAATAAAAATAAAATAAAGTTTACTTGACACTAAAAAATCAGAGTTGAGAGTATCTTGGGATTTTGGGGGATTACGACTCTATTTTATGTTTAATGAATTTTAACTTTTCATAAATAAGAATCGAATTAAGTTTTCCAAGGCGAATTTTCCAAAAGCTAATTAATATGTTCCTCTCGGAATCCTATTAATGTACCTAACCTATGGAAAGCGCTGCTTAATCCTCAGAAAGGCCCATTATCGTTTTATGAAAATCCCTTTTATTTCCTCAAAAGAATTTTGATTACTTTCACGGTTTTACCGAGGTCACAAAAAGCATTTCAAAAATCTTAGGTTTAGTTTAAAGCTTTCTAGTAAAAATAAATCTCTCGATTCTATTTATTACCTAAACTTACTAATATACCCGTAAGTATACAGTTTTATCATTTAGGTTCTTGTTAGGAATTACTAAAAGCATTAAGCATAATTGAACTAAATGGAAAACAGAAATTTATTTAATTCCAAGTCAAAATAACATTAAAATAAAATATTATCATACCCCCTTCATCCCAAGATAATTAATTTAGCTACTCATGAAAGGATTCAAATTCATACATATGATGGAAAAATAAAACATACAAGACATGGTAAAAAATAAAGACTTACGGGTTTCTCCAAAAGCTAAGAATAATTTACCACTGTATTTCCTTGTTGCAATATTCCTCCACTAATTACAAATTGGAACACTCAATTTCACAATCCTCACAACTCTTACACAAAATAAAAGAAAGAAAAAGAAAATAAAAAGAGAAAGAAACGAAACAGAGAAGAAAACGAAGGAAAAGAAAAGAAAGGAACAAAGTGAATGAATGAGAACTGGATTCTTGGATGCGGGATGCTTGAATGCTTGGATTGCTTCTCCTTTTATAGGCGAAGGAAGGGAGGAAGCCAGCTAAGAAAACGCGTTGCAAGTTGGAAACTTTCGGTGCATGTGATTTCCAGCTGTTCCAGTTGTCTTCAATTTGCGTATTTTTGTTGTTTCCAATAATTCGGCGCATGATTTCACTGATGAATCGATTCCTCCAGTTGATTTTTGCCTTCAAAACAGCGTGTGAATCGATTCCTAAAGGTGGGAATCGATTCCCAGCATGATGAATCGATTCCTGGCCTTCATGAATCGATTCCCAGCCTTCCAAACATCAATGAATCGATTCCTATAAGGGGGGAATCGATTCCCAGCCCTATGAATCGATTCCCAACAGCCTTGAATCGATTCCTGGCTTATGTTTCACATGGGAATCGATTCCTGTAAGGGTGAATCGATTCCTACCCTTTCCTGGAAGTGTTTTCTTGCATTTTTGAGGCATTTTGGACAGTATAGCTCATGGTTCTTGATTGCTTTCATCCTTTGGCACTTTGATCATCTTTTTGGGTTCTTGAATCCATTTTCCATTTATATTCATTCATTATTAAAATGGATCATCAATAATTCCAAATCTATTAATTTCTGCAAAATAAAAGTACCCGAGTAGAATACAGTGGAAAGAAAGCAAAAATCACAATAAATAAAGGAAATACAGTGCATAATGATTAAAATCCTAAGTAAACTAAATCTAATTTATTATGTTATAAAACACTTATCAGCAACCCTCTTTGGTTGGGATTTGGGTCTCTTAGGTTATCACACTTCAGGCTCTTTACCGTGTCAGCGCTTCTTCTTCCTTTGGCCCTCAACATCGACCTTTAAATTTAGTTAGCTAGCATTCTCTTGAGGAATGCTAACCACACCAGTAACAATGCATTTAGGAAAAACCTTAGGGGTTGTTTGGATTCAAAAACATTTCTTGTTTTTCAGATTTAATTATAAAATTGTCATCTTGTTTCCTATTTCCAAAATTTTGTACAGGAAAAATGAAAACATGAAATGAAAACAAGAAACAGAAAATATTTATTTTTCAGTGTGTTGTATAAAATTTTGGAAACAAGAAATAAGATGACAGTTTTGTAATTAAAACTGAAAAAATAAAAATAAAAATAATGTTTTCAAATCCAAACAGCCCTTTAGTTTCTCTCCCCCTGTAGGATTCCCAACTTTATCTTCCTCCGGCATCATCTTAGGAATGTCATTTTTCTCTATCTTGGATGTAATAAAAGCACACATGTTAGTAAACAAAATGAAAGAAAAGAGAGAAAAGACATTTAAGAAGGAAAAATTCAAACAAAGGTACACATTGTGGAGATTAGCATCACCCAAAAAGGCCCTACACCAAATTTTATTGAACTTGGACATTTTGGCCAAACCATCAATAACCTTGATAGATTTCTTAGATAAGTCCACCTTGCCCTTGGCATAAGCAGTCCCACTTAGTAAGAAATGCTCATGGGTCTAACTGGTGTAAAACTTCCTTGAAAAATTAGAGTTCTCCCAAAATATATCGATCTTCTTTCCTTTACCGCCACCTTGATAAAGGCGTGCTTAAAGCTTACGTCATCTATCTTGTGGAGTCAACATATGATTCAAAATTTACTACACTACTAAAGCAATGTAGGTTCATGTAGCTGACCCCACCTCTAGGGTTCCCTCTTCGTAGGATTATGACATAATGGAAAAATATAGCAACTGTTGAAGTCAACTTGAAGTATTTCCCTTAATACTTTAAGTGACATCATAAAACCCTAGGCATTGGGATGCAACTCACTAGGGGCGACATCCAGAAATCTGAGAACCCTCATCTCGAACTCATTGAAGGGAAATTTCATTCCGACCTTCGTGAAGACCATCTTGTACATGTAGAGGAATCTGGATCCCAGCATGTGGTAGATCCTATTTGTTATTAAGGGTAAACGATGGTGAAGTCACCTATATTCCCTTCCTTGCCATGGATCTCAAAGTTAGGAATTTCAACACTGTCGTCTTTAATGACATATTATGAGGGTAAGCCTAGTGGTTCAACATGAACCCAAATATATCGGTTCTTCACCTTCTCCGCCATCTAGTTTATATAATGTATGACCACGTTTGTATTTACACGACCGCCGCAACGATGTTGCACGAACCCATTCTGGAATGGCCTTCAAACACCATCAGAGTTATTATATGTTGGAAGAAAGAGATGCAATTGTAAAATCCCAAGTCATCATCATAATAATATTTGGCATTGGAGTCGATATCGCAGTTTAAAGAAAGGATGATCAGAGAGTTAGGTTTATGCTCGCTCAATGAGTCAGAGGATGAAAATAGTTTAGAAAGATATTGGTCCAGCGTCTTGCCAGATATCCTTCCACAAGGTGGGATCGCTATGGCATAATGGCTAGAAAATCCTTCAAAACGTTATTTTTTAAGAACCAATATAAGTCCAATTCCAACACCTGTGGCTTGCGTCGGGATGTCATAAATAGCCACGATGATGGCTCTGATAGTATTTCCATCAACTTATCACCCGTGTGGTTGTTCCTCATATTTCGGTTTTCCATAACAACAAATAAGTGACTAAAAATGCTTTATAAAAGGGAGACAGGATATAAGGATACCTTTAAAATGACACAAAAATGTCTCGTATATACTAGGGAAACAAATAGCACTAATATTGGTTGGGATGATATCAAAGCAAAGTGAAAACAAAAAGAAGTGTGGAAAATTAAGACAAGTGACCACTATTTTAAAGTTGAGCCTTTGGAGATAAAATGGCAGAAATAGTTATGCGAATGATAGAAGCGTGTAGTCTTGTTGTTTCACATGCCGAGTGGCACTTGGACTGAAGTTGAAATGATAGGTCTATTTAATAAGTGACACATGTCATCAACAATGCTTAACCATGAAATAGTGGTCATGTCAGCACATAAAATTCCCACACTAGTATAAAATCTTAAAATAAAAAATGTAACATCGATACTGATGTAGGAATGTTCATGAAGTGGATCTAGATCTTTCTCCTCCTTGAATCTTCAAGCAATTCTAAGCTCATTTGCAAGTACAAAAGTAATTTTCCTTTATTCTAGGTGTTGGCCAAATGTACATATGGCCTAGGTTAGGATTCCTAAACTCTAAAATTAGAAAGGAAAATGACAAGAAGATGGAAAGAACGATCCAGGCAAAAGAGGGATATGTGAAAATGCCACTCTCTAGGATTCTAGAGAGATAAGTTTAAGGAAGTTCCCCACCATTTGGAGAGGTTCCAATTGGATAAGAATAAGGTAATAGGCTAAGCACTCTTAGGATTCTATAGAGATGATTTATACTCTATCTCACTAAAAATTCAATAAATGAATTCCAAGATGCAAATTACAAAGGAGATAAGCAATATATACTCCCCTAGGTGGTGGAACTTTGTGGATTTTTAGAAGCTCCACTTGGCTTAACTTTATTCCTACTAAAACATGGCCCAAAATGAAAAGGACAAATGTACAAAGCCCAAAAGTAGCCTAAACAAAAACTTAACCATGCAAGACCCAAAACCTAAAAACTAATGGGCTTTCTTAACAACATTTAAAATATACAAAAATAATGAGCCCATAGGGATAAGCCCATAAAAAAGTACCAAAAAATGGAAAAGGGGCCTAAAAGAAAGCCCAAATGATGTCCAAACAACCTATGAAACCCTATCCTCTAATGTAGTACATTAGAAATGAGAGTGGGTCTTCAAAGGCTCCTCTTTGGGCTTGGGCCCATATAATGATGTAAGAAAGAGGTATAATGCCCTAGAGAGTGCCTCTTTGGTCTTCTTGGTTCATGACCTAGTCAAAGGACCATAAAGACCATCCAAGACATCTTTTAATCTATGTGTAGGCTCAGTATGGATGGTATCCTCATTATGCTTCCCCTCCTCAAGAGGATTTATTCTAAAATGCAAGACATCCCCATCAAGATCATCTGTATCACAAGGGGTTACATCAAAAATATTAAATTTAGCACTGACCCCGTAGTCACCAGGGAGGTCTAGCATATAGACATTATTATTCACTTTTCTCACTATCTGAAATGAATCATCACCTTTAGGATTAAGTTTAAGCATCCTAAGTGTAACACCCCCTTATATACATGAGATATATATCTATTCTTCTTGCTTTTAAAATTTTTTAGAAAGATATATATATTTATCACTTCCTATCTCGCGTATACAAGGACGTATATACATCTGATTTTCTTTGAATTTTGAAAGTAAGAAGTTTAAAATTATTCAGAATGATAAAATGAACTTTCAAAAAATCATAAGTGATCAAAGATTACAGTATCATATCCAAAGAATAAGGTTTATTAAAGTTTAACATTTTCCTTGAATTACAATCATCCAACTTCATATTGTATTAAGGTAAACTAAAACTAAAGATTTAATACCTCTACTTCGACTGTAACCAATCATTTCCTTATCTTCAAACCATGTGATTTTGGAATCCTACTCTTGTCACATCTTTTCTCCTATCCGATTGAGGATGAGATCAATTTACCCTCTTGTAATTTCATCCTTTCATCTTGAACTGCTAGCTATATATCATTTAACATATGTTTTGGACACAGAAATTCAAACAAGAAGGAGTGAGAAATAGAATATAATACTTTACAGATAAGACATAAGCATAAGAGTTTTCATAATCTATAATAATTTCAAACACAATCATATACATAATCAATTATGAATGTAGAGTTTTCATAACATAACAATTATACTTTCAATCACAATCACCCACACAGAATGTCACAATCACATAAATGTCATGTAATGTTTTTAATACTACCATCTCATTCATTTTATGCATGTGGGCCCTTAAAGTTTTAATTTGCACTAGGCCAACCAGGAGTTTACATTGTTCCATAATTCCGGATAATAACATAAATGCCTTTGTAGCATATGAACAGCTCAACTGGCGTGGAAACACTTAGAGACTAGTCAGACTGAGAAGGTTTTTATTGTGAAAGTACTCGACACTAGGGAGCGACCCCAAGTCCCCTGAAGCACCCTTCCACACCCTCTCATCCCAAGGTTCGCATTTGAACCTCCTCTAATGTATCCTCGATTTCTATAATCTGTCCCCAGGCAACATCACATCTCATTTCTCTTTAATGATTCATGATGCATGAACTACTCGCATATTTAGTTGGTTAAGACTTTTAGAAACTCAATTATTAAATACCATAAAGGTTCACAAATTCATCTCAATAAACTGTACATTCCCATAATTTCTTCTTTGAACTTCTGTTATACAGAAACAAAATTTAGTACAGTCTTCAAATTCAGATCTCACCAAAATTGAGTTTCCAAGTCTTAAATATCTCAAAACTTTCTCTTTAAAAACTTCACATATTTACATAATCTTTCCCAATTTAAATCTTAACTAGATTGAGTTTAGAAATCTCGACTATAACAAAATATCCTTTAGTTATTTTGTTGGGGAAAACCAAAATAAATTTACTTTAAATTTCTGATTTCTAAAAGAAATAATTTTTAAAATCATTAACTAAGAATACTTAAAACTATAAAAAAATTTATTTAATTCAAGAATTAATTATCTCAACCTCTGATTTTCATAAAATAGCTTTAATACTAGATTTTATTCTAGAGATTAAAAATAAAGTTAATGAAAATTATTTCTAAGAAGAAATAAAAGACTAAAATAATTATAAAATACTTTCTCTTAGAATAAAACTTTAAAGAGTAAGGTAAGAAAATTCTTACTTAGTTTTAACTTTCTGTCATGCTTGCTATATGCTCAAACTCATATCACAAGATCATCAATCATAACCAAATATTATCAATCACAATATCATCAATCACAATCAAAAAATGTCAATCAAAATCAAATAATATCGATCAAAATCAAATATCATCAATAATAATCAAATACTAATAATTATAATCAAATCAATTAAATATAATTCAAATCCTAATGGTTATTTAAATTAATAAGATTAATTTTAAGTCTTTATAGTCCATTCCTCGCATAGGTCTATGTAGGTTCATATAGTCCAATTCTCGCATAGGTATATAGTTCAGTCCATACAGGTCATAATAGTCCAAGTCCTTGCGTAGGTTCAGTCCAATTCGTATAGGTTATCCAGGTATTTGCATAGGTATTCAGATCAAGTTACACAAGATACTCAATTTAAAATTTATAATAAATTTTTAAGTTAAATAGTTATTATTTTAAAATAATAATATTATTAAATTTTAAAGGAGTAGGGGACTCCTCTCATTATTCTTATGTCTTTTCATATTATATTCCTATCTCACTCCCCCTTACCTCTTGTATACTGATTCGTTATTGTAAATTCGTGCACGTCTCATCTCTAAGTTCTAAAACATACCAATTTCATTTTATTATAGTTACAAGATGAAAATTAAGATCACTACTTAAAGTAGAAATGGTAAATTCTGAATAGTAAATAGTGAATAGTAAATAGTAACAGTAAATAGTAAAATATGAATAATAATAATAAATAGTAAATCGTGAATAGTAACGGTAAATAGTAAATTGTAAATAGTAATGGTAAATAGTAAAACATGAATAGTAAAGGTAAATAGTAACAGTAAATAGTAATTTACTATATGAATAGTAATTTACTATTGAAATAGTAATTTACTATTAAAATAGTGTTTTACTATACAGAATAGTAACTTAAAACGATATTATTTCCAGTATAATAATAGATTTCTAAAAACGATATAAAAATAACCCTAAAATATAAAAGAGATGTATTCGTACCTTAGAATTTTAGCAGAACCTTCTTCCAAAAAAATTTATTTCTTTCTCTTACTTCCACCACTGTCTCACTAGTAGTACTATATTAAGAAAACTTAATCTGAAATTGTGAATTCTAAAGAAGAATTCCTTCGGTATTTATAGGAAGGAAAATTACTATGCATTCCATTATTTTAATATAAAAGTACTGTGCATTTTTTAAAAATTCAATCCTAGTTACTGTGCACCTTTTGAAAATTTCGTACATGCACAGTGTTTTGCATAGTAAATATCGACAGAATTATTAAGTCAAATAGTAACCTTTCACTCGGTATATTTTAAATATTTAAAATTAATCCTTTTTGAAATTTAGCGATATTATATCAATTCTCACTAATTTTATGATAAGTAATATAAAGTTTAAATTTTAAAAATCTAAAATTTTTTGTTAATAAAAATTTATTAGTACGTTTTCAATTTTTTTACGATTGGTAAAAATCAAGATTTTACTCAAACTGATAATTTTTAGATAAGTCTACTTGAAATGGATTTTAGAAAATTTTCTTATAATTTAACTTTACATTCTTGTAAATATTTTTAATTTTAAGTAACTTTATATTAATTTAAAATTATTTAAAATATATTATTTTATTAAAATATTTCAAAAATTTCAAAAAATTCTAGAAAATCATAAATATTATATAGATCAAAAAGTTCTAAAGAACCGTAGTCTAATTCCTTCAAAATGTTATTTTAAAATTCTAATAAGAGTTAAATCATAAATATGTAAAAACATAAATATAAAAACATAAAATAAAAGTTGTGAATAATAAATATATTTAAAATTCTTAATATAATTTCATTAACCAATGAATACTAATTAAGTCATTTTAAAATTCTCATTCAAAATACATAAATATTTTTATTTTATCATTATTATTATTTTATTTAAAAAACAAATAATTAAATATAAATACCAAAATTTCAAAAAAAATGATAATAATAAACTAACTTATAGTAAGTATTTCTCATGAAAGATTTATTAATATCTATTTTCTGTTTGTGTTGAAAATGGGATGTTACAACTCTACTCCCCTAAAAGAAATTTCGCCTTAAAATTTAATATTGTTAATAAATCTTACCATAGCTAAACTAAGTGAACTGTTCTAAAATATATTTCTAGTTTCCTTGACAATTGTGTACATTTTCCTTAACATTTCCATTTATCTTCTTTTAATCTTATCAGTATATTTTTTTCTTAACTCAAAAATATTACCCGTCTTAATTTTGTCAATCATGCACATCATAAATTGATGGTTAACTCTAAACACCTCAATAATTACGTTTCTCAATCTATTAAAACCTTACTTAATATAATCCATAACATCCATTAATTAAAATTCCTACTCGTAACATAGTAAAATGGACCGCCAAGAATTAATTACTAGACAACTAGCCCTTAGCAACTAGCTGTTGGACTAGCCGTTTATGACCGTTGTAACTTTCCGTCCCTTACTTGCTTATAAATTCTCATTCCATTCTCACTTCCTATCACAACTTCAAGGTTTCTTAGTTTCTCTCTTCTATCCAATTTCTTCAATCTTTTTCTCAAGTACTATCATACTATTCGATTGCCAACCTTCCTAGAAGTGAGGAAGAACGAAGGCGGGATGGACTACAGTTTGTGGTAACAAGTGCCTCACTTCTTATAATCGTTATGATGATTTGTCTAGTTTGGGCATTTTATGTATTGCCAAAACTCTTAGGCATTTATTAAGTAATCATTTATTGTTTAACTATAATGTATTAGATGATCTGCTTTATTTTCCTTAGTGTAATCATGTATAATAAATTATCCTAGTGAGAAAGGATAAATATGTCTTAGTCCATGTTGTACTTGTTTATCTAGTTAAATCTTTGTGTTCTTTGCTTCATGACAATCTATGGTATATAATCATTTCTTATTGTCCTCTATAATTAATTAAACATTCCTTAACTAAGTGATTGCTCTTTCCATCATAATTGACTACAACCATTACATAGATTTGATAAATTCTCCAATCTTAAATGATCACAAATTACTATGTTGACTTAGAAATACTCACTTGATTTTTTTTTTGATAACTAAGATTTATGTAATTCTCTTCATAGGAAAATCAATAAGTAAAGGTTCATATCTACTTCCTCATGGTTTACTAACACATTTCTTTATTTTAAATCTACAATGGTCATTTATATTATGTATGTACATTCATCGAACAAAATCGATGACTAAAAGAAAATAACTTGATAAACATGTATCATATTGTTAGGAATCACAAAAATATTTTATGTCTCAATTTCTTAATATTAAACCAATATCGATGTCTCCCAAAGATCTATAATACTTATTTTAGGTCATTCATTGACATATTAAAAAATATATGGTTAATTACATTCGATGTCATAACCATAAAAGTTTCATTAATTCATATATTTATACACATAACCATCATATATATTATTCAATCGTAGACATCATAAATGAAAACTTCATCAAATCAAACAATAATTAACATATCTTATATGTCATACAAAATAAGAATCAATACAAATAGCCAGAGATACAATTCCTAATATGATTATTTGTTATACCAAACAAGTTAGTGAACAAATTACCATATTTCTTTCATGAAGCATACATCCATACATTTTTCTTTACAAAATATATCACCAAAGGAAAAAACTATGATTCTATCTTAGACAATTTGTTATACTACTTCGGATTACAACATTTATCTACCCATTGGAATTCTAATTCACACAAGTATCTCTATAACTTCAAGGACATGGTAAGGAATATCCTAATAGAATTTATTGAGTTTATCTCCATTTCTCCATATACCACATTAACCTAGGGTTAAATTCATTAATCTTAACATCCTTCATTTGACATGTCTTTCACTACTTAGTGTAAATCATTCAGGGTGATCAGTCCTGGTAGTTTATAACTAAGTAGTCAAAGTCATGACAGCTCTAGTCTAGAATTCATCCCAAAATATTTCTAAGAATTTTCTATTGTCTTATCTTACTTGTTGTCTCATACCATATTGTAAAACCGGCAAATGTTAAAATATTTCATTATCACATATTAATCAGAGAATCAAACACCATACAATACATTTGGAATAAAAGGAAATAACTGTATTAGTTAATTTACCTTATCATTCCACCATACATTAACGCCCGTACTTAAACAATGTCAAGAAAGACTTCAGAATGGCCAGTTTCTGATAATCCCTACAATAACATTTTTCAAGTAACAGGCTATAGAGTTCTAACTTATACTTCTTATGAACTTAAAATTAATTCCTTCTTTCTATATTTCTAATTTTTCTTCACTTACTTCTTACCATCTACTCCAATAAAATTTCCTCCTTTGTCAATTATAAAATCTCTTGACAAACTTAACCATCAGAGTACACTAACACGCTAGTAAGACCATACCCCAAGCCGATTTGGATTGAACTGCTCTGATACCACTTTGTAACACCCCCTTATATACACGAGATATATATCTATTCTTCTTGCTTTTAAAATTTTTTAGAAATATATATATATTTATCACTTCCTATCTCGCGTATACAAGGACGTACATATGATTTTCTTTGAATTTTGAAAGTAAAAAGTTTAAAATTATTCAGAATGATAAAATGAACTTTCAGAAAATCATAAGTGATCAAAGATTACAGTATCATATCCAAAGAATAAGGTTTATTAAAGTTTAACATTTTCCTTGAATTACAATCATCTAATTTCATATTGTATTAAGGTAAACTAAAACTAAAGATTTAATACCTCTACTTCGACTGTAACCAATCATTTCCTTATCTTCAAACCATGTGATTTTGGAATCCTACTCTTGTCACATCTTTTCTCCTATCCGATTGAGGATGAGATCAATTTACCCTCTTGTAATTTTATCCTTTCATCTTGAACTGCTAGCTATATATCATTTAACATATGTTTTGGACACAGAAATTCAAACAAGAAGGAGTGAGAAACAGAATATAATACTTTACAGATGAGACATAAGCATAAGAGTTTTCATAATCTATAATAATTTCAAACACAATCATATACATAATCAATTATGAATGTAGAGTTTTCATAACATAACAATTATACTTTCATTCACAATCACCCACATAGAATGTCACAATCACATGAATATCATGTAATGTTTTTAATACTACCATCTCATTCATTTTATGCATGTGGGCCCTTAAAGTTTTAATTTGCACTGGGCCAACCAGGAGTTTACATTGTTCTATAATTCTGGATAATAACATAAATGCCTTTGTAGCATATGAACAGCTCAACTGGCGTGGAAACACTTAGAGACTAGTCAGACTGAGAAGGTTTATATTGTGAAAGTACCCGACACTAGGGAGCGACCCCAGGTCCCCTGAAGCACCCTTCCACACCCTCTCATCCCAAGGTTCGCATTTGAACCTCCTCTAATGTATCCTCGGTTTCTATAATTTGTCCCCAGGCAACATCACATCTCATTTCTCTTTAATGATTTATGATGCATGAACTACTCGCATATTTAGTTGGTTAAGACTTTTAGAAACTCAATTATTAAATACCATAAAGGTTCACAAATTCATCTCAATAAACTGTACATTCCCATAAGTTCTTCTTTGAACTTATGTTATACAGAAACAAAATTTAGTACAGTCTTCAAATTCAGATCTCACCAAAATTGAGTTTCCAAGCCTTAAATATCTCAAAACTTTCTCTTTAAAAACTTCACATATTTACATAATCTTTCCCAATTTAAATCTTAACTAGATTGAGTTTAGAAATCTCGACTATAACAAAATATCCTTTAGTTATTTTGTTGGGGAAAACCAAAATAAATTTACTTTAAATTTTTGATTTCTAAAAGAAATAATTTTTAAAATCATTAACTAATACTTAAAACTATAAAAAAATTATTTAATTCAAGAATTAATTATCTCAACCTCTGATTTTCATAAAATAGCTTCTTTCTAATACTAGATTTTATTCTAGAGATTAAAAATAAAGTTAATGAAAATTATTTCTAAGAAGAAATAAAAGACTAAAATAATTATAAAATACTTTCTCTTAGAATAAAACTTTAAAGAGTAAGGTAAGAAAATTCTTACTTAGTTTTAACTTTCCGTCATGCTTGCTATATGCTCAAACTCATATCACAAGATCATCAATCATAATCAAATATTATCAATCACAATATCATCAATCACAATAAAAAATGTCAATCATAATCAAATAATATCGATCAAAATTAAATATCATCAATAATAATCAAATACTAATAATTATAATCAAATCAATTAAATATAATTCAAATCTTAATGGTTATTTAAATTAATAAGATTAATTTTAAGTCTTTATAGTTCATTCCTCGCATAGGTCTATGTAGGTTCATATAGTCCAATCCTCGTATAGGTATATAGTTCAGTCCATACAGGTCATAATAGTCCAAGTCCTTACGTAGGTTCAGTCCAATTCGTATAGGTTATCCAAGTATTTGTATAGGTATTCAGATCAAGTTACACAAGATACTCAATTTAAAATTTATAATAAATTTTTAAGTTAAATAGTTATTATTTTAAAATAATAATATTATTAAATTTTAAAGGAGTAGGGGACTCCTCTCATTATTTTTATGTCTTTTCATATTATATTCCTATCCCACTCCCCCTTACCTCTTGTATACTGATTCGTTATTGTAAATCCGTGCACGTCTCGTCTCTGAGTTCTAAAACATACCAATTTCATTTTAATATAGTTACAAGATGAAAATTAAGATCACTACTTAAAGCAGAAATGGGAAATTTTGAATAGTGAATAGTGAATAGTGAATAGTGAATAGTAAATAGTAACAGTAAATAGTAAAATATGAATAGTAATGGTAAATAGTAAATCGTGAATAGTAACGGTAAATAGTAAAGGATAATCCGAGTGGATGGCATTGTGATTGCCGAGCGCATGAGATGTGGATCATCTGATTCGCCATTGGAAGTACCGAGTGCATATAGCGTGGGACGCTTGATGAAAGACCTTGAGTTGGACTCAAGGCAATGCCGAGGGCATTGGCGTTGGACGCTTGATGAATGAGACCGTATGCATACGATTCACCACTGGAAATGCTTGGAGCATGAAGCGTTGGACGCTTGATACTGAGTCGGCAATCGGATGAATACGTGTCAAATGTAATGAAAGACCTCGGGTTGGACTCGAGGCAGTGCCGAGGGCACTAAGCGTGAGACGCTTGATTAAAGACCTTGAGTTGGACTCAAGGCAATGCCGAGGGCATTGGCGTTGGACGCCTGATGAATGAGACCGTATGCATCCGATTCGCCACTGGAAATGCTTGGAGCATGAAGCGTTGGATGCTTATTGTTGAATCGACAATCAGATGAAAATGTGTGAGGATATGATTAAGATCTTTGAGCGGGGCTCAGGCACTCTCCTTGAGCTAGGCTCGAAGTTTAAACATTATGGTTATTGCTCGGAATAGATTTGGGGTAAAATCCAATTGGAGGAATGCATGTATAATGATATATTATTATTGAGGATGTTGTGCATTATAGCCGAGTGAAATGGGTAAATCCCGATCGGAAGATGACGTGTGAATGTTCATATTTAAATGGCAGTATGTGCTATGATTGATTATGTGATTTGTATAATTGCTGATTGACATATGTTATTGTATGGTTGAGGATTCTAAGATTAATCCGAGTCAATAACTGTCATTTAATATGTAAAAGCTCACCCCTACACTATTTTTCAGAGTATGCAGGTCGGACTGGTATTGAGGAGATGGCCTCAAGTCCGAGTGGGGAGCACTCAGATTGTGAAGTGCATATATAGTATATATATTGTAAATAGACATATTTAAGCCTTGGCCGGCTCTCTTGTAATCCGAACGGATTTAATTATATGGGTTGTCTATCGGGTTTATGAACAAGTGTACAATATATATATATACATATTTACATTGTTATGATGTCACCCGAAATTGTTCATTATGTGTGTTGAGAGAATATTACTAAGTTAATAAATTCCGAGTGGAATATTGCTGTGAGAGCCGTGTCCGAGTGGGCTACTTCCGAGGGAAGGTTAGTCCATATATTACCGGGTGAAAATATGAATAAACCCCGAGTGGGGATGGGTTTGAATATTCCCGAGTGGGAAATCCCGAGTGAACCTCTTCTGAGGGAAGAGTTGTGGTGATGGCATTGATTGAGGTGTATTCTAGGAGTCCTCTTCTGAGTGAATGAGGCTACATATATTCCAAGTGAATGTTATATATATCCCGAGTGGATAAGTTTAAATAAGTCTGAGTGACTTAACTTGATGAATTCCTCCTTGTGGGAATGGGTTAATGTATTACCCAAGTGATGAATGGTTAAGATGTGACCGAGTGATTTATAGCCGAGAGGTTATGGTGATCTCCGAGTGAGGTAGATCAAATATGCCGAGTGCAAAATGGATAATATATTCTGAGTGAATTGTAGTTGAAATATACCGAGTGGTATTGGACTGGAAAATAATCCGTGTGGGGGGAAGCTTATGGACTCCGAGTGGAGTATCCGAGGGAATCATTTCCCATATGGAATACGCCCGTGCGTTTGATAATTATGAATTGGCTAAGTAAGAATTTACCAGGTGAATGATGCATGGGGGACAGTTCCCTAGTGGACGTGGTCCCGAAGCCGAGTGATGAAAATACCGAGTGAATGGATTCGCTTCAACGAGTGAGGGATTCGCTCCAGCGAGTGTGAATGGAAGGAAGGTTTCTGGTTGTTTCGCTTAAGCGAATGGGTGCTTCGCCCAAGCGAGATGGGTTGTCTCGCTCAAGCGGATTTGGGTCTCGCTTGAGCGAGTGAGCACTGTTTGGCTCGCTTAAGCTTTGTTCTTCCGCTGTCGGTTTTGCTTTCCTTGCCCTATGTTTGGTTTATTTTTACCCGGCTGCATGGTGAATTTTGGAAAAAATTTCCCTGGTCTCGGTTTGGGTTTTAATTAGGTCGGGTTGTTTCATTTTGTTATCAAGCATTCTTAAAAGAATTAAGGATGTTTCAGCTTGAGGTTAAGGAACTTAAACTAATTTGGAGGAATGGTGAGAGTGAAACACTTGAGTGGAGTGACCATTTTTTTCTTTGTTTGCTTTCCTATATTTACGCTAACATTTGTTTTGAGTTTTCTTAAGCTTGTGCCATGGTGATCTTGGAGCTTGAAGACTTGAAGACAATTGTATTGGAAGCAAAACCTTGTAAAAAAATTTAAAAAAAAATTAAGAAAAATTGTCAATTTTTTTGTTGCACTTTAGCCCTTGTATTCTGAGGTATTTACTTTACGGACATTAGATTTTTTTTTGGACTTTGGTTTATTTAGTTAATTAGGAGTAGTGCGCTTAGGTATTAGTTTATTTTTGTGTACCACGACTAGTTTTGCTTTATTTCTTTTTGCATTTTTTCCTTACTTTGCTACTTGTCATTCTTATCTCTTGCATCGTACCATGTCTTCTTCTAGGTAAGATAGAACACCTAACATGTTTAAGGTTTTAATTGAACAACTAGGTGTCCTTAATTTTACATTAGATTCTTATGAGGTTAAGAATAACTCTACCATAGAAAAAAATAATAAAAAGATAAAAAAAAAGGTTCTTGAGGAAGTTCATAAGAAGTTAAAAGAAATTTGGGATAAGATTTTAGAATATGATACCAATGGAAATAAGAAAATAGGTTTGTGTCAAAATGAAAAAGAAATATCAAAGTTAAGGGGAAAACATAATAAATCTATGGATGAAAAGGTGAAACTTTATTGGGGAATGAGTATGATAGGTATAAGAAAAAGAAAAAAGCAATCAAAGGTGAAAATAAAAATAGAGAACATAAGGGCTTGTCTTAAACAACCTTAGTGTTTCAACAAAGAGTCACCTTGATCATAGTTTACCTACTCCTATGACCAATAATAGTTTGTCCATCCCAATCATTAGTGATAGCCTTCCTGTCACTAGTGATAGTTTGCCTCTCTCAAACATTATTTCTAAACCTCAGGAAGACCATAAAATGGTAGAAAAATCTTTTCACATTTCACACATTCCTAGTAAAAAGAAGTAGTCAATCATAGTTCATAGTTGTCTTAGGGTTAGTTCTAGGATGTATATAATCATAATAGGATCTTATAGGATTAACATATGTCTTTACTCTTTTGAATTGTCATTCCCAAGAGTCATTTCATATGTTATCATGCTGCATAGTAGGATTTTTATAGGATTAACTTTTTCTCCATCTTATCACATGTCTATTTCATTGCATTTTCAACCACATCTTATTTATGATCATGTTGATATTATTCATTTTAATAAAGGATTATATCATGAACTAGTTGCTTCTATGCATGTGTTGCCATAAATAGCTCCTAGTTTATATGCCATTACATACTATGATCCTTTTAGGGCATCATTTTCATTCATGATTTATGATGTGCCTTTGTTCCAAATAGCATCACATGATCATACCTCCATATTATCTTCCACATCTCTCATGCATTGCATCAATAAACTTATTGTTAAGATGTTTGGCATACCTCATACTTTTGAATGTGCATTTTTATGGGAATATCTTATTGCATTTTATGATGATCATTTTATTTTGACCATGTCTCAAATAAAAGCTTAGTTTTTCACCCTGGTTGAATACTTTCCTAAAATTCTTCATTTCTTTTAATTTTTTAATTTTTGTCCTCTCTTTTATCATAA
The DNA here is from genome assembly GCA_037962975.1 of Clitoria ternatea. Classification (NCBI taxonomy): domain Eukaryota; kingdom Viridiplantae; phylum Streptophyta; class Magnoliopsida; order Fabales; family Fabaceae; genus Clitoria; species Clitoria ternatea. The sequence goes on from CM075669.1 coordinate 191,111,633, forward strand.
GTGGTCTCATTACTCTCTTTCTTTTTGTAGATTTTCATGTCTTGGATATGAGGACAAATCATTTTTTTAAGAAGGGGGCATGATGAGGCCACAGTCAGAGGGACTTCTTTTGGCTAAAATAACTTTTTTGTTTCTTTTATACATTTCTTTCATTATTTTAGTTTAGGGTTAGAAAGTCTTTGAGGCTATAGGTTTGTGCCTTACATGGTCATTTTTACTTTGTATATCTTTCTGGGTCTTGTATTTTGGTCACCTTTCTTAGTTTTATTAAGTTTTAGTCTTTTGGGTTTATGAGAGAATGAAGCCCATTAGGTTAAGTGGTGTGCCCCCTTTAGCCTATATAAGGCATACTCTTTTTTGTATTACAGACACCTTGAATTGAGAGAATATATTTTAGTATTAATGGAATTGAATTTTTTCCTTTATTTTAGCTAGGGTTTCTTAAACTTTGGTAAACTCTTATTCTAGGGTTTCCTCCCCTAGGTGGCGAGATTGAGGCTTATCCTCTCTAGGTGGCGCCTCTCATTTTTCCTTCTTTACCACTTTTCTTTATTTTCCCCAAAAAACTTAATCCTTATTTTTCCTTTATCAAAAGAGAAATAAGAAGAAGAACTAGATCCTCTTTCCTACATCAGGAGATGAGTAATATATACTCCCCTAGGTGGCGCCACTTTGTGGGCTTTTTAGAAGCTCCATTTGGCCCAACTCTATTCCTACTAAAACGTGGCCCAAAATGTAAAAGACAAATATATAAAGCCTAAAAGTGGCTCAAACAAAAACTTGGTCATGCAAGGCCTAAAACCTAAAAACTAATGGATTTTCCTAATAACATTTAAAATACACAAAAATAATAAGCCCATTGGGCTAAGCCTATAAAATGTACAAAAGGTGAAAGATGGACCTAAAAGAGAGCCCAAATGATGTCCAAACAACTTATGAAGCATTATCCTCTAAAATAGTATATGAGAAATGGGAGAGGGTCTTCAAAGGCTCCTCTTTGGGCTTGGGCCCATATGGTGGTGTAAGAAAGAGGTATAATGCCCTGAATGCCCTAGAAAGTGCCTCTTTGATTTTTCTTGGTTTTTAACATAGTCAAAGGACCACTAACCATCTAAGACATCCTCTAATCTTTCTTAGGCTTAGTGTGGATGATATCCTCATTAGGTACCTATTAGAATTTTCAAGCGCACACATAGTAGCCTATTGAAGCAACCCTCGAGTCACCTCGATAACATGGGGGTAAATAATCTAGACCTGATACCGGTTTAGACACCTAAAGGTCATATAGACATGTGCAGAAGTGTATCTGGTATGACTCAATGTATAAACAATAAAACAATCTAGTATTGAAATCATCCACGCATGATAACTACCATGTAAAACCCCAAGCAAAGGTTGTAGAGTGTGTTGGGGATATAATGATCTAGCTGGTATTAAGTAACAATGATAACTTGAGAGTTTTAGAAAAAGTAAGTAAGAAACTTTCAAAAAAAAAAACATAAATTAGTTTGAAAACCTTGAATAAGTCTTTAACTTTTAAGTTTTCACAAAGTATTCAATGATACGCTCTTCATTTTACATTAAACAATAATAAACGATAAATTTGGTCCCACTCAATTCGAATCCAATGGGAAACGAAAAAATAATAACGATAAGCCCAAGGACTAGTAGACAACAAATTGAAGGTGATTGATTGGTTCTTTTGTACAATTTGAAGGGCTTCTGGATACCCAAACGACAGAAGAAAGATGTTTCTTATGTATAATGAACAATTCACCGTTTGGATTGAAATCGCAATCTCTTCCAATTTGATGACACGAATATCTGTATGGACTCCAATTTTGGCTTTTAGCATATATTCAAATCTCACATCATTATTCATTTATTTATTTATTTTTGCCCGTATTTCCAACTTTTTTCCCTTTCTTTTTATCATAAAAAATTTATAAGAGTTGGCTCTCCAAAGCTTAACATGCATCTAGATTCAATAAACGCTTGTTGTTTATATAACTACTTACACATCCCATTTGAAGATGCATCCTTTGTTGGCACCATATCATTATTTAATTAATTATTTTTCTTGTTAGTATTCCCACCTTTTTTCACTTCCACAACCCAAAGAAATTCTACAGTTAATTTAATAAAACTTTTGAGAGTTTTTTTCTTTTGAGGGCAACGTTGGATATAAATTTCCGTGCTCTAAAACATATATTTTTTTGGCTAGCGTAGTGGGAATATTAAAACGTTTCTTTTAAATAGAAATCTCTCTCGAGACTTCAATTATTATTGAACTCATAAAAAGGAATCCCTCAATGATGAAATTAAGTACTTGTTCCACATGCAAACAAAGTAAAGTCAAAATAAATCTCACATTCACATGCTACAATTGCCATGCCTTTGAAATTTCGCAAATCCTTGAATCCACGCCGCGATTACCGTTTATCGCGTCTTTGAAGATAACAAGAAAACGGAACGCTTCATCTGTTTTTTTTCCCTTTGGATGAGTTTCCGGTTGAAAATGGAAAACTGATATATTTGAAATACAAAGTAGGGCTCACGTCTCACAATGCATTTTTGATATACGTTGACAAGGTTAAAACCTCTAACAATAATATAGTTTAAAAAAAGAATCTAATTATTTGTCAGTTATAACAAAAAATTTATATAATTTTCATCTCTTTTTTATATATCAAATATCCCCGAAACAATGATTAATGACTTATTAAAGTTGAAATAATCATGAAATATTACTGCATTTCCTTCGGTAGATGTTAAAAGATAAAATAAACTACTCATATCACATATTCGTGACTTTCATCTTAAAATAACTTAAAGTCCACTGTGTAGGAGCGTTTTAAATTTTGGCAACTGGGGCCTCGTGTTGAAGACCAAGGCAGGGTTGTTGAAAATATTGAACTAAGCGTCGCAAGGCCCTTTAAGAGACATTTAGAGTCGTTGGTTATATAATTTTTTATGCTGTTCCGAAAGCGAAACGCGACGTAGTTTAGTGTTTTCTGTTTTGGTACTTTAGTCAAAAATCTATCCCTTTTTAAAAACGTGCCTTCTTTATTGACCAAGTACCCTAAAAGCAGGAACGTCTATAAAATCATGCGTTTGTCTTGCACCCTCCATTTGCATTATCCCTTTGGTAGTTTGTGAGGATACCCGGATCCAAATTTTGTCCTTTTTAATCTCCATCTAATTTTTTTTTTCTCTATACTCTTTAAGTGCCCCAACCTCACAAATCACAAGCCTAATAAAAAGCAAGGACAAATTTTGTTCAGTTGGGGTACTAATAATGGGTAACACTTTTGGTGCAAAAAAGACCACAAAGGTGATGAAAATCGATGGTGAGACATTCAAGCTAAAAACGCCAGTCAAAGCTGGTGATGTGCTCAAGGATCACCCTGGTCTTGTTCTGCTAGAATCCGAGGCAGTTAAGCATTACGGGACAAGAGCAAAGCCTTTGGAAGCACACACAGAGTTGCAAGCAAAGAGGCTTTATTTTCTTGTGGAGCTTCCAAAAGAGACAAGGCCAAGAAGGGTTCGTTCTGGGATTAACATGAGTGCCAAGGATCGTCTTGAGAGCCTTGTCCTTACTAGGAGGTCTGCTTCCGATCTTTCAATCATGAAACAAAGCAACATGGGTGGTGGTGGTGGTGAAGAACAAGAAAATTGCATGGAGGCGAATGGTGGGGTGAGGTTGAAAATGAGGCTTCCCAAAGCTGAGGTGGAGAAGTTGATCCAAGGTAGCAAAGATGAAGCTGAGGCTGCTGAGAGGATCATGCGTTTGTATATGGCCAATGGTAGCAGAGAAAGTGGTGAGGGTGACCAAGTTAAGGAAAATGGTGAAAACGTGATGGTGTTGGATCAACAAATGCATTGGAAAGGTGGCAGAGACCGAGTTAAGGAGAGTACAAAGGTACGTGAGATTTGTTTTCTGGTCTTTTAATGTTAATTGTTAGAATCCCTTTTGGATTTATTCCAACAGAGTTGGTTGCATCAGAGAGTCATGACCAATATGGGAATGCTTAGTTTGAGAAAATGGTTTTTTATTTTATTTTTTGTTATTTCCTTTTTCAAAAGTCTATGTAAAACAGGAAATAAGTTAATAATTTTATAATAAATAAGTAAAAATAGAAAATAAAAACAGAAAATATTTTTAAAAACCCAAATATTCCCTCTGTGATAATATCTCGTGTTTTCTCAAAAAAAAAAAAACAGAGGGAGAGAAAAGAACAAAACTTTTAGTCTTTTACTTTCAGGTTGGTAGAGTATCATGGTAAACGAAATATAAGAAGAGGAAACCATTTAGCTTATTTAATTAATGGTCCAAAATGTGGGAGAACAAGTAATCAAATTAATCAATATTTTCTCTTCGTAAAACCTCTGTTACACAAACGATGTTCCAACTTTGAAAGGGTGGAATGGAATGTTTGAACTATTTTTCTCACATGTCCTAAAATTTTAAGAAGCCTTTTAAACTTTTTATTCATAATTTCGCCAAAAGATAGTGATTAAAAAACTAAACATGAATGGCCTACATGAATGCTTTAATAAATATATGCAACAACCATAAGATTTTAAGACACTAACATATATGCATATTCATCACGCGAGCTCATGACCTTGCAGTTTGCATATTTATCATGTGAAATTACATTACCCTGCCGACCAAACCACAGTTTGAGATCCCAAATATTAAATGCTTTGTTCATTTTAATTTATTGGTTCTATTATTGTTGCACGCATTGTACATAATCTGTACTGACATAATAATAAAAAAAATTGTGACTGAGACTGATTAATTATTTGAGCATGAATACTAGGTGTAACTAAATATCTGTTTGATATAATATTGTTTCAGAAAATCCTGTTTGTAGGGACTAATTTTTTGTGTTGAATTCAAAACTCTTGCAGAAGAGGGTGAGTTTTATGCCAACCAGTGAAGGGGGGATTCAAGTAGCTGTGGCTTCATAACCATGGTGCTATAGCCTGGGAAATATATCATCAATTGGAGGAGCTTTTTCTTACATTTAGTTAATAATAAGAGTCATGTTATTTATACAATACTTAGATCTCAAATGGTTTAGTTTCATAGAAGGGTAGAATATGTGCTAAAATTTAATTTGTGTTGTGCACAGTGCACACACCTGTTGTGAGACTTCTGACTAATTGTAAACCTGTGTTGTATAAATAGCATTACTCCTAAAATGGTGATATGTGTACATATTTTTGGGGTATCTGTGACTTCATATACATAGAGAAAATCACGTTTTGAATGAATGACTTGATATTAACCTTCCAATTCCAATCTTGTGCTTCTCCTGATTAGTTGATTATGATAACCTAATTGTTTTGAAGTTCGAATTAGAATTAGTAGAAAAAGAAGAACAAGGGTAAATTACTAGTAGATGATTCTCTAATCAGAAGTCAACGATTAAACAATTACGAATGTTTATATTGGTGCATGAATGTTCAATTTCTGTGCAGAATGCAGAATTTCGGATTAGGGGGTGGGTGTGAGAAAGAAGTTAACTATTCAAAACTATGATTGACTTATGATTGGTTTGATGAGTATTGGTTGAGTTGGATTCTGGTTAGAAAAAGGAAAAAAAAAATCTCAATTGGATTAGGTTGAATCTGATTATTTATATTAGATTGAATGATCGAATATCTTATTAATTATAATCTGTTATAAATTTTATGAAAATAAAAATATAAAAAAATTTAAATATTACAAAATTCATATCGAACATTTAAATAAATGAGATATGATCATTAGATTTTTTTAATTACAAAATAAAATCACAAATAAAACACAGTTGCAATTACAAAAATTAATAAAAATCAAAATCATGACCACTCAACATAACCACAAACAAAGTATAGATGTTGTCCGGTAAAACTACTAAAATCAAAATCACATCTTGACAGTTACTTTAAATCTTTAACACACAAAAATACAAACCAACAAATTTCTTTGATTACAAACGAGACATGACCATCGAATTTCTTTGATTACAAAATAAAATCATAAGAAAAGTACTGTCACAGTTACAATACTTTAAGAAAATTAAAATCATGACCACCCAACATAGTCACAAGCAAAGTATAAACATTATTGTGTAAAACTACCAAAACCAAATTCACATTTTGGCACTTACTTTAAGTCTTTAACACACAAAATACAAATCAAAATTATTCATTTCCGCAATGTGAACATTTTAACATATTAGGTTAGATAGTTTAAAACAAAAACAAAAAGTAATATTAATAGTAAATAATAATATAAAATTAGGTTGTATACAAGGACAAAGCCAAAAATTATATCCGAGGGGTGTCAAAACTAAAAAGTTATGCAATTTATAAAATAAGTAAATATATAAATTTAATTTAAATAAATTTTTTTACACTAACATCCGATTATAGATTGTCATGTAAGTAATTATTATTGATTTATGTAATAATTAATTTAAAAATTATATTTAGGATGAATTATAATTGGTTGATAGTATAAATCAATTACATTAACAGTATATACAAATTAAACTTTTATAGTTATGTAAAAGATAAGTTATTAAAGGATTTGATTAATTCTATAAAAAGGAAGAAAGTGATTTTAGTAAACATAGTGTGAAGTAAGAAGGTAGATTTCAATGACAAATTCCTTCTTTTCCTCTCCGTGAAACTTAATGCAAATCTCCTAGTTAATCTAGCAAAACAAAATTATACACTTTTTTTTTCACAACTGATAACATCAAAGAATAATCTTGCAATGTGAAAAACAAAACATATGAGTAGAAAACTAAAAATAATCAATAAAATGAGAAATAATAAACAACTATGTAACTAGTGTAAAATAAATAAATAAACTACAAATATATAATAAAAGGTTTAGAAATTAAAGAATCACGTGAGGTATAATATAAGAAGTATTAAGTGGTTTAAGATTACTGCATCACTTATGATTATACAATTTCTAATTGATATATAATAAAATTGATAAAAGATATTAAATTTACAGACACCTAAGGATGGAAATGGGTCAGGTCGTCTGTCGGGGGCCTATGGCCCGGCTCGTTTAAAGCCTATATAGGCCAGGCTTGTTGAGTTAGAAGGCCAGACTTAAGCTTTTAAAATGCCTTTTAAACTAAACAGGTCAGGCCACAGGCTTTTTTGAAAAGCCTTTGAAGCCCAACAGACCGGCTTATTTAATTAGATTAATTATTAATTAGTTATATATATATAATATTTATAACATAAACTAATATATATATTACATATTTACATTTATATAATATAAATTAATATTACAAGTTTACAATTAAAAAAATTAGGAGGGAATGAAACAAATTCTTTTTAGGTTGGTTTTAGTATTTTAAAAGTTTGAGTATAAACAGACTTTTTAAACAGACTTTTAAACAAGCCAGGCCTTCAAACATGCCATACCAGGCCTTAAAAAAAGGCCTATGACAGGCTATTAGGCCAGGCTCAGGCCTTAAAAATTTGATGTAAGCTAGGCTCAGGCCTTTCAAAGCCCGGTCTGGCCTGGCCTGGCCCATTTCCACCTCTACGGACACCTATAATCTTTGTTCCTACTGTGGTCAGACGGGACCCATCTGTTCCCATGATACCCTTTATTTTAGCTAGAGAGGGAATCCTGTCGGTTTTAGCATAATGGGCCTGGGCCCCCTTTTGATTCTAACCTAAGTATAAATGTACTCTCTTTGCGCACGTTGTAAATTAAATGACACATATTGAGAATTAATAAACCTAATCCCTAGGGGAATTCTCTAGGGTTTCGTACTAATACTCTGTGTGTGAACATTTTGGCGCCCACCATGGGGCCCGGTAAAATGAATCCTACACCACTCTCTTCCACCAAAAAACTCTAATCCTAGTGGCAGCCATGGTCAACACCAGAAATACCCGACGGGAGGAAGATGGTGGACATCTCCCAGAGTCGTCCAATCATGGTGATCAAATCCAACGACTAACAAACATGCCAGAAGATAATGGCCAACCTGCAGCAGGAGGACGCAGAACTTAGGGGCAAAGGGACAGCGAACGAGAAGCCTCCAGCAACAATGGGGGCCGAACCTCCCAACGAAAAGTCGTCGGCTGCATTTCCTACCAAACACGAGATACCACAAGATATGATCCTGAACTCCCTTTCGCCGCCCACCCATGGTCTGATCAGATCATGGATGGCCCCACTCCTTCTAACTACAAGCCTCCGTCCATGGAAAAATATGATGGTAGAGAGGATCCCGAAGAACACCTCACTATGTACACCACCGCCATGCTGGTTACTGGGGCATCAGACTCCCTCTTTTGCCGAACTTTCCCTTCACCAAGTCGGCTCTTCGCTAGTTCTCCTACCTTCCTCAGAAAAGTATCACCAATTTTTCTGACCTCAGTAAGAAGTTCCTCAACCAGTTTTCCACTAGTAGAGCCGTGTAGCAAACTCATAGCCTAGTAAATTTACGTCAGCTCCTGAGTGAAACTTTGAAGCAATATATGGCCCTTTTTTTGAGCAAGCCATTCAGATTCGGGATCTCAGCCCCAAAGTGACGTTACACGCCATACAAACTGGCCTACGATCGAGTAAGTTCTCCGATTCCTTGGCCAAGAAACCCCCTCAAGATATGGATGATTTTCGGGTGAGAGTTTCCCGATACATCGCCATAGACGAGCGAGAAGTCGATCGGTTGATAAAACATCCTAATATTTAAAAATATATTTCTAAAATCCAAATAAATTTTTCGCGAATAAATTCAGTTTTAAAACAGGATTTTAGATTAATATAATAACACTATCATTTTTACATCAACCAACCGGCCCATTTAAATATACAAATAAATATAACAACTCGGTATGCACAGGAGCCGGCCAAGGCTACTACAAAACAACTATGTGTATCATGTACTATACAAATATATACATAATGCTCCTTACAGGCTGAGTGACCTCATATGTCATCGCTGCGTCCTATATCCACTATAAAAATAACAATAAATAGGGGGTGAGCATAAATATATCAAATGATAGTTATTGAATCGGATTAAGTGTCCAATTCATAACTATATATAAATCATAACCATATCACATAATCTTATCATATATCATTCATTCTCATATCATCATGTTATTCTCAATAACATATATCAATGCATTCATATGCTCAATCAAATGGATCCATTATTAAGTCTTTTAATTTGTGTTGCAACACTGGCTCTCACCTATAACTCAGCTCTCAGCTGATCCAGCCGTTTTACTGGTACCAAACCGTTTGCCCTCTCACATGACACAATCACTCTCAACGACAATGGTAGTGTCACGGGCTAAACCTCGAGCCCGTCTTTGTATGGAATCCTCGAAACCACAATCATATTTCATATTTGTTCAGTACACAAGCATCCCATGCTTATCAAATGCATCTCATGCATTCATACATCATGACATATTTCATGAATAACATTCACATCATCATCATTATCAATCACATATCAACATCATATTTCCTACTGCATCTCATGCATAGGATTTATCATAAATACATACATCACATATACAATTCATATCTCATATAAATTCAAAATCAATACCACTCACATATGAACGGAAAATACTATAACACAAGTATATAACATATATTCGGGATTTCTCATCAAATATATAATACTATCTCATAAACTATACATTTAAAATGTAAACGCTCCCCCTACCTGGAATAAAGAATTCCAGCAGCTCCTCAGGCTATATCCAATCACAGTTCAGAAGTTCTAACTGGAATTTCTAACTCTGAACCCGTCCAAAGCTTCTTCTTCCTAAAAGCCAAGCTTCCACGTGAAAGAGAAGAAGTGAAGATTGGTCTCCTCTTTGATTGATAATTTCCAGTAAAGATTGGAAAAGAAAAGGATTAGAGGTGATGTCTTACACTTTCAAAATTCCAAGCTGATCCAACAGTAGAATTTGATATAAATCGTTCATGAAAAAGAGACGTGAACGAAGTGAAGAAGTATGATACACGTGTATTAAGAGATAAGGAAGAAACAAGATATTTAAAAGAAAAGAGGATAAGACAATAGAGAGGGTCCCATACTTAGAAAAATCAGAAAAGAGAATCTGCTAGAATTTAGAAGAATAGAGTGACGTGGAAGAGCTTCAATGATTGAAGTAATTATCAATTTCTGACTCTGTTTCAGTATTTTGAGCATATCTCTCTTTCCGAGAAAGATTCATCAGAACCTCTTTCCGTTTAGAATTACTTCACTCGGAGGAAATTCGCTCGGAAATGTTTCTACATAAAACACTCAATCATAGCTTTCCTTTCCTCGGAGGTGATCCACTCGGAAAGGTATCACCCGGAGATACCTCATTTAGAAATATCTCACTCGGATACATCTCTACCCGAGTCAAAGTCTTTCTTCACTCGAAAATATTTCTCTCAGAAGTACGTCACTCGGAAGTCTTACAACCAAAAAGGGTCATTCAGAGTCAAAGTTCAATCTCAAAGACGAATCCGAGCACGAATTGAATGAAAGAATTCACCACTCGGATATTTACTTCCCTCGGGAACTATTCACTCGGAAACATACTCGTTTGAAGTTAAAGTCTTTCTCTGTCCAAAAGTACTTCCCCTGGAAAAGACTCACTCGATATGTCTCAATCGGTGCCATACCACGCGGAAATCAGAAATATCTCACTCGGTGCCTTCCCACTCGGAAGTTTTGCACTCAGAGACACCCCACTCAGGAAAGTTGCACTTAACTTGGAAATTCCCCACTCAGGAATTCACTACTCGAAAATATCTCGGTCCGAGAAGTACTTATTCGAAATCAAAGCTTTTCTTCGCTCAGAAGTACTTCTCTCGGAAACGACCCATTCGGAAACGTTTCACTCGGATTTGCTTCACTCAAAAGTGTCTCATTCAAACACAGTTTTTCTTCACTCGAAAGTGATTCTCTCGGTCATGCTTCACTCGAAAACATCTTAACTTTACTTCACTCGGAAGTAGTTCTCTCACTCAGAAAGATCTTACTCGGAATCAGATCCCTTTCTTCACTCGAAAAGTCTTATCTCAAACATGATTCACTTGGGAACGTTTCACTCGTCTGAAATCAGACTTGGAAATTCTTCACTGATAATGAATGTCTGACGCTATTTAATTAAAAGAAACTCCACCGATCCTTAATGAATTATTTTCAAATTTAGGATGTTACAGTTGACTCTCTTCGATTGAGTCACCCATCGGCCCGATCAGAAAAGGAGAAGCCCCAGACAAAACCGAGATAAGCACGCTGATGCTTATAATGCTCCCAGATATACCAACTTCACACCATTAAAAGATTGTCACGATCGGATCATGCATGAGGTCTACAATACCGGACCCCTCCCACTTCCGCCCCCGAGAGAGGGGCCGAAAGGGTCGGATATAACCAAATACTGTGAGTACCACCGAGCCCCTGGCCATGCGATGGAGGAATGTCGTTCCCTTCATAATCAAATAGAACATTTAATTCACCAGGGACACTTGGTAAGGTTTCTTGCTCGGAAGGATGATAGACCAAAGGGAGGAAATCAAAACAGAGGCAGGGAGCACCCCAATCAAGTCGAGCTCCAAAACCGAGAAAGATCAAGTGCCCCACGCTCTTAGTCCCTGAGACTTGAAGTGGGGAGAGAAGATAGAAGGAGGGTCATCCATACCATTTCAGGTGGATTCCCAGGTACCCATGCACGTCAATCATACCCGTCGGGTCAGGTAAATTTATTGCAGGTGGAGTCAGACGCAATAGCCATCACTTTCAACAGGTTAGACTTTCTCGAAGGCGGCCCCAACAGAGACGAGCCAATGGTGGTCATTATAGGAATTAAAGATTTTATGGTGGAGCGAGTACTCGTTGACCATGGAAGCTCAGCAGACATCCTACACTGGAAAGCGTACCAAAGGATGGACCTCCCCATGAGATGGTTAAAAAGGTATGATGGCACCTTACTCAGCTTTTTTGGTGACTCTGTGCAGGTTATAAGAGTTATCAATCTGAGGACTACTTTCAAGAAGGGAAGAGACAGTCGTGCGGTCAAAGTCAAGTTACTCGTTGATTTCCCCAGCTCCTACAACGCGTTGTTGGGGCAACCTTCCCTCAATGCCCTGGGAGTTGTAGTTTCTACCATGCACCTAACCATGAAGTTCCTGCTCGGTGATGCAAGGGTAGGAGTCGTCAGAGCAGATCCAGAGGTCGCCCAGGAATGCTATTATGAGAGTCTCCATCCCAAGAAGACCTTTATAATTGATGAGGATATAGAAGCGGGGTTTGACCCTCATGACGACAAAAAATATGAGAGACCCCAGCCAGTAAAGTCCCTGAAGCTCGTTCAGGTCAGGCCCTCCCCTAATTAGTTCACTCAGATTAGTGTAATACTCGACCCGTCCTTTGAAGAAGCCCTCGTCAACCTACTGAAAGCAAACGCGGACCTATTCTCCTAGAGCCCCGCATATATGCCAGGCATCAACCCCAACATCATTTGCCACTCTCTGAACATCAAACCAGATGTTAAGCCCATATCCCAAAAGCCTCGGAAAATGGACCCCGACCGGAAGAATGTAGTCAAGGAAGAGACATACAAGCTTGTTTCTACCAATTCCATCAGAGAAGTCAAATATCCGACCTGGCTCTCCAACGTGCTCATGGTAAAGAAATCAAATGGCAAATGGTGAATATGTGTCGACTTCACCAATCTGAACAAGGTATGTCCTAAAGATCCCTATCCATTACCTAGCATTGATCATTTGGTGGATGGAACTTCAGGGTATAGGATTTTGAGCTTCATGGATAGATACTTGGGATACAATCAAATCCACATGGACCCCAAAGACGAAGAGAAAACAATATTCATCACAGGTGGGGTGAACTACTGCTACCGGGTGATGCCTTTCGGCCTAAAAACACAGGGACTCCTTACCAGAGGCTGGTAGATAAGATCTTCGTCAGGAAAATTGGGAGAAACTTGGGGGTCTATGTAAACGATATGGTAGTCAAAACCAAGATCTGGAAGAGACGTTCTCCAAGTTACGCAAGCACAATATACGGCTAAACCTGGAGAAATATTCTTTCGGGGTTCAAGGGGGAAAGTTCTTGGGATATATGCTCACCTACCGAGGCATTGAGGCCAACCCAGACCAATGTCGCGTTATACTCAAAATGAGAAGCCCCCAAAATATCAAGGAAGTCCACTGCCTCACCGGTCGGATTGCGGCCCTCTCCCGTTTCCTCTCGAAATTTATTGAAAAATTCATGCCCTTCTGCAAAGTATTGAAGAAGACAAGCTTATTCCAAGACTTGAAAGCCTACCTCGCATCCCACCAATTTTAACTTGTCCCGAGGCGGGATCGAAACTGGTCCTCTACCTATCTGCTGGCGTTGAGGTAGTGAGCTCAGTTTTGGTCTAGGAGGACGGCCTAGTTCAAAGACCGGTCTATTTCACCAACAAGACGTTACAAGAAGCTGAAGTGCGGTATCAAAGAGTTGAAAATTTTAAATATAGCCTTGTCGTAGTAGCGCGCTGACTTCGACCTTATTTTCACAGCAATCAAGTAGTGGTGAGGACCGACCAACTGCTCGAAAAGATCCTTTAGAAGCTAGAACTTACAGGGAGAATGGTTACTTGAGCCATTGAGTTATCCGAATACGACATTCAGTATGAAACCAGAGGTCCCATCAAAGCCTAGGTTCTAGAAGATTTCTTGGTGGAACTGGGAGAAGATAAAGACAATTATAAGGCCACACATGGCCTATGGACTTTTTCTGTAGATGGATCTTCCAACACGAAAGGCAACGGAGCATGGGTCATATTGGAGTCTCCAACCGGGTTAGTGGTCGATGAGTCCCTGAGATTCCAGTACAAAGCCAGTAATAACTAAGCGGAGTATGAGGCTCTCATTGTTGGTTTAAAAACGGCTATAGACTTGGGGGCACGGTGCGTTCAGGCGAAAACTGACCCCCAGTTAGTGGCCCGGCAGGAAGAAGGGTCATACCAGGCCAAAGACTCGACCTTGACAAAGTATTTAGCGTGAGTGAATAAATTAACATGGGACCTCAAGCATTTCCACATAGTTCACGTTCCCCGAGCAATGAACAAGCACGCCGACCTACTCTCTAAACTGGCCAGCACAGTCAAAACCTGGAGCCTCAAGACAATTGTCCAAATCATCTTGGAGGAGCCCACCATTTAGGAAACCCAACAAGTGCACTAGGTATGTGAAACCTTGGATAAATATACTTGGATAACCCCGATTGTTAATTTCCTCAGACAGGGGACCCTTCCAAAAGACCACCAGCATGCCAAAAAGTTATAGGTGCAAGCAGCCAACTATACCCTGCTGGACGGACAACTCTACAAAAGGGGCTTTACTATGCCTCTCCTGAAATGCCTAAACGAAGAGCAAGCCGACTATGTAATACGTGAACTTCACTCGGGAATCTGCGGCCTTCACGGAGGGGTTCACCCTTTGGCTGCCCGAATCATCCGAGCGGGATATTTTAACCTTGCGAGCCAATTGCTCCGAATTTGTCAAGAAATATGATCCGTGCCAGCGTAATGCCAATCAGATCCACGCTCATCCCAAGCCCTTACATGGAATCTTAGCCCTCTGTCCCTTCAACACCTGGGGGATGGACATCCTAGGCCCATTTTCGCCTAAAAAGGCCAAGTTAAATTCCTTCTGATGGCAGTCAACTTCTTCACCAAATGGATTGAGGCGGAACCCCTTGCGACTATTACTGCATCCAAAGTCCAGACTTTCACTTGGAAACATATCATCTGTAGGCACGGACTACCCACACAATCATTTCGGATAATGGCCGCCAGTTCGCGGATAAAGGTTTCATTGAATTTTGTGAAAACTTGGGCATCAGACGAAAATTCTCTTCTGTAAAGCATCCATAAACCAACGGCTGAGCTAAAGCGGTGAACAAGGTAATCCTTGAAGAACTCTGAAAATGACTCAGAGAAGCCAAGGGAAGATGGGAAGAAGAATTACCCGAAGCCCTGTAGGTATATCACACAACCCCTCACTCATCGACCCAAGAGACTCCATTCCGCCTCACCTATGGGGCCGATGCCATGATACCAGTGGAGCTGGGGGAGCCCACCATTTGACGTCTCGCCTATGATAAAGACCTGAATAACAATGGCCAACAAGAGGACCTAGATCTCAGTCTGGAAGAATGTGACGTTGCATATGTAAAGATACAGGCAGCCAAATAGAGGTCCGCTCAGTGTTAGAACTCCCTTCTCTGACCCTGACCTTTTCATAAGGGAGACCTCGTGTTGCGTACTGTAGACAACAACCGAAAGCCACGAGAAAAGGGAAAATTCACCGCCACCTGGGAAGGCACTTACTGAGTCACAGAAGCCATGGGGAAGGGGGCCTACCATCTAGAAGAGTTATCTAGAAAAGAGATACCAAGAACATGGAATGCCATTCACCTGAAATTTTACTATAGTTAACCTTTGTACTCTAGGGCACTCTTTTTCCTACCCGAGAGGTTTTTCCCACTGGGTTTTTCTCTCGGGAGGTTTTAACGAGGCCCCCACTACTTCAATAAAAGTCTTATTCAGTCAGAAAGCATGAAGTCCAAGCGGGGAATTGATCCCTCGGTAAATATGTTATGAAACTTAAAATACGTTTAAGTACTCGAAGTCCGAGCGCAGAATCGATCCCTCGGCAAATACGTTATGAAACTTAAAATACGTTTAAGTACTCGAAGTCCGAGCGTGGAATCGATTCCTCGGCAAATACGTTATGAAACTTAAAATACGTTTAAGTACTCGAAGTCCGAGCGCGGAATTGATCCCTCGGCAAATACGTTATGAAACTTAAAATACGTTTAAGTACTTGAAGTCCGAGCGTGGAATCGATCCCTCGGCAAATACGTTATGAAACTTAAAATACGTTTAAGTACTCAAAGTCTAAGTATGGAATCGATCTCTCAGCAAATACATTATGAAATTTAAAATACGTTTATGTACTTAAAGTCTGAGCGCAGAATCGATCCCTCGGCAAATACATGTAAACTATAGCAAACAAAGACAACAAGACAGACGTGCAATCCACTTTCATTCATAAAAAGTAAGTTATTACAATCATTAGGAAAACAGAAAAATAAGAAGGCAAGAAGACAAAACTTTTGGTCGATCAGGGGCCGGCACTAGCATCGGGGGTCTCATCTTAAGGAGCATCACCCTTGTCCTAGGGCACTTCATCCCCAACCCCTCTCTAAAGCTTGTCAGCCTCGGTCTCATCCTTGGTGTTGTTCAGCCCCGATTCGGGGGCTGTGGTCAACTCCACTCCCCCTTCAGCCTCTAGGATATCTCTGTAGCCACCTTCTCTTCATCCTCTGAGTCAGAAACATCGATGATCTCCCCGTTCACCACGACATGGAAGGGTCCAATTTCCTTAAGGTTGAGGTCCACCGAGGGGTTCAGTACTTGGATTTGCTGCTGGCAAAGGTCGAATGCCACCAAATATTTTTCAGCCAGCTGCTCCTCCATAAATTATGCATAATCTGCCTTCTCGGTCTTACGCTTCTCAAGATCACTCTTAACACCCCTCAGCTTCTCCTCAACCTCTTTTTGAGCCAAGCATACTAGAGCGTAAGATTCCTTGGCAGCTCCCTAGCGTCTACAAAGATTGGCACATTGCTCCTCAACTGTAGCAAGCTTTGACTCCACCAGTTTCTTGTCCAACTAAGCCTCCACTAGTTCAAACTAAGCATGCTTTAGGTCATCTTCCAAGCCCCCGACCGTCTTCAAAGCATCCCTGAGTTGTAAGGAGTTAAATTCATACTGACTTCGCAGGGAGTCTTTCTCGTATTACAGGGTTGCCTTTTTCTTTCTTAGCGCCACCAACTCCTTCTCCTGCTCAATAAAGCGCTTCTCCAGAAATCGAGTCATTGAGGTCGCACGGAGGTTGAACATCTCTACAGCCCGGCACATGGCCGCCGCAGTCGACCCCTCAAACTTCTTTTCGTCCTCCTTGAACACTACCGTGCGATCCATAAAACCCAGAACCGGGAAGCGCACATCCCAAAGTGAGTGGGCAGGGTTGTTAGTGCCACACAAGGATCCATTGACGAAGCTCTCCCAACGCCAATCGTCCAGCTTCGTCTCGCTGGGCAGGGTACCAACAATCCTTTCAACGGATAAGCCTTCATGGGAAACAACCCCCGAGGAGCCCTACTTGACTTGGTCCCAGGGATTTAGGGACCTCGTTTCCTTCTCGGGGCTGTCAAATACCACAATGGTACGGGGGGACACCTCTCACTTGCTCCCCTGCGTAGAGACTCGAGGCAGCTCTCTCTCATGGTTTCCTGCCTAGTCGACCTTGAGGCAGCTCCTTTTCCAGTCGAGTCATCCTGGCGATGCCTCTTTGATGTCCGACCCACTTCCTTTTCTATGTGAGAAGAGGAAGGAACTATGTTGATAGGTGTAGTGATGGTCACCATCCTCGCCACCCCCGAGAATCACCTATAGGGATTGCAGAGCTTGTCCTCAATCCTTTCTTCCTGCCAGTATTTCTTTCAGATAGCTTTGGGATCACTGCCCGGATAGAGTTCCTTCAGGTCCTTAATGGAAATGTTGTGGGGAGCCATGTCAGTTGCACAAACAAAAGCAATTAGCAAAAAACTAGAGTGAGACAACAAGATTCAAAAAGCAGTTAAATTAAAATCACACTCACTGATCCAGGCATCAAGGGCACTCGGATAGGGGGATAAAGCTATCAGAGCCTGAGAACTAAAATACGTCTTTAAGTCCTCGACGAGAAACTTGACATCTGCCCTCAGACAAAGACAGGTCATCCCATGACACCCAGAATTGAACGGGATTATGAGTTCAGTAAAGGGGAAATCGAGGCCGAGTGTCAGGGTAGTGTAGAAAATCCTCCCCATGAGGGTCCAAACCCATTGGGATTTTGAAAAAACTTATTTTGAAGTTTTTATAAGATTGGTCAAAAGCCCTAATTAAGTTGTGGTGGGCGACACCGTTCAGAGAAACCCAACCTACAGAAACCCCAACTTTGGGGATTTTAGCATTGAAGAAATAAAAGAACAAGAGAACAGAGGGTACACGACCGAAGTGCTCACACAGCACATCGAAGGCCTTCACAAACGCCCATCCATTTGGGTGTAATTGTGTAGGAGGGATATTTAAAGCGCATAATACTCCAACTTCAAAGTCAAAAAAAGGGAAAGACAAATGTAGCCTAGAAAAGAAAGTTTTATACACGAAGGTGAAGTCCAACTCCCTCAGGTCAGCATGCTCATGGCAAACCCTATCAGAGGCAGAGCAGCAAACACACTCTACATTACGAGCGAGTGTGGAATGATTAAACGTTCCCCCTCCTAAAGTTGGGCAACAGATTCCTCTCTCTAAAGAGAAGAAGAAATGACCAACACCTCATCCTTCACCTACTTATAGGAACTCGCTACAACAGACGCCATTACCACACTCAAGACAAAAGTAATGGGAGAAGGAAAGGTACTAACCTGATGGGTAAAAGACGAAGTGTACTAAGAAGAGAAGAGGAAGATGGAAGTTGGAGAAACAAAGTCCAGTAAGCTTTGATAGAAGTGAAGAGAGGTACGGATGTGAGAGAATGGAAGCCTAAAGAGCAAGAAAGGGAAAAGCTAAACCCATTTATAGGTACTGGAGTTAGTATTCTACCATGCCAAATCCAACAGTTAGAATGTGAAGGGGTTCAAGGACGCGATGTTTTAGGAAAATTATTGAAAGTGAAAATAATGGAATTTGAAATAAAGAGGGGTGACGTTTTGGGAAGTTTTTCAAATGAAACGATATGGATCTAAATCCAACGGCGGGGAATCAAGAGGCTTCCTGATCAACGGACTAGACGTCTTTAGATAATCTAGGGTGAAACGACGCCCTTTAAATAACGCATTAATGACATGGGGATTTAGAAACGGCGTAATCATAACAAGCATATGCACCCCTCGACATAGAAAATGACAGTTATCAAGTCTCCACCACGTGGCAAGAAAACAGTGTCATCACCCCCGGGGATGGTTGGGCCAAAATCTTCATCAGAGAATGACACCATAGGAGCTTCGATATCGTTTCTGCAAGGACGGTTGTCCCTGGGTCTCCCTTGGACAGATAGAATCATTTGATGATGATTCTTTCGGCTGTAATCGAAGCTCCACCCCCAGTAAAGCCTCCAACAATCATGTCAATGACTTCACGCCGGCCTTGTCTTTTTTGCTGGGGAATGTCGTCCCGTTGAGTGGTTTGGTTATTCACCACCTCCTTTTGTTTTTCTGCTACAGAAAATCTCCTGACCGGATTGTAATTATCATCATCGCTGTCATCGTGATCTCTTCCTCTTTTCTCCGTCTGGTCTAGTTTGTCAGAGGATTTTTCCTTGAATAGGTATTGTTTCAACTTGCCCTCTCTGATTAAGGTCTCAATAGTGTTCTTCAAAGCTTGACATTCTTCCGTGGAATGTGTAACACCCTTGGTTAGATAAGACAAACCCTTCTGTAGGTTCATCCTATTTAACTAGGAGTGTTAACAGTTTTTAGAAAAAGTGAATATTTTTTTTTAAAAATAAAATGATGGCATATCAGTGGAAGCAATATTATATAGATCACATAGTCATTCACAAACTGTAAGTAATTATACTCTTAACAGAATGGGGCACACAGGCACCCTTGAATATTATATAGTCATCCATCAATATTCAGCTACTTATATTCTATTTAAGGAGCGTTCTCATTTGGTTCAGCATATTGCTGTTCTTCATACTCGGGTTCTTGATTTCCTAATTCCTCTGAAATATCAACAGTAAGGGTGAGTATAACCCAAGACCCTGATTGGTTAATCCGGTGCGGACATAATCCAGTTAACAATTAATATCACATAGTTTATACAATTAACAATCAAGCATGTTGTCATGAAAATGCATGAATTGAATTTTATTATAATTTATCTTTGATTAAGTCTCATGATGCATGTGGGCCCAATAAATCAATCCATCATCATCATTCTTTCATTCTTTGGAATCCATCCTGCTCAAGTTGTCTCTTGGGCACAACGTTTCCATTCTAGAGCGATCGGAGCTCACCAAGTCCCCTTTCTTTTATCATATGGTACGAATGAATTCACAGGTTCTCATCATTATATATATCATTTCATCTTGGGACTTGGCTCTCCACGATCATAGATACATCCCGTCATTTAGTCGAAGTACACCAGAATTGCATCGTCTCACCCGGCTATCAGGCGCAACTCTTATGCCATTTGGTTGCCGTTCCAGTTGTACTCCCAAGATTCTTCTACTGAGATCGAACGTGAATGTCCTCCAGCATACCAGGTGTATGCTCTAGTTTTTGTTCTTTAAAAATATTTTCATGATGCGAAATGCATTATTTTTATCATTAGATCCCTGGGTATCTTATGTGTTTCCAGTCTCATCATATCATTCCCAAGCTCTTTGAATTCCATCAATTATTTAAACATTGTAAGATATTCGTTTATTATTTTTAGAAATATATGTATTATATCTTGGTTAAAATTATATTTTGTATAAAGAGTAAAATAATATATTCTTTATGTAATTACTCATAATTAAGACGTTAACAATGTTAATAACAATAAAACTAACAATAATAGTAACAATATTAAGATTGATGATAATTAGAATAATAATAATAGAATAAGAATGATAATAATAATTATAACTTCCCAAAATAAAATTAAAGAATAGTTTCTAAATGAAAATCTAAGCGAAAAACATTAGAAACAAGGTTTTCCGAGTGGAACAAAGGTAAATCCGAGTGAAATAAGTATGATTCTGAGTGGAATCATACTGAGAAGAGTTTTCCAAACGATCTGGCTAAAAATCCGAGTGAAATTGCACTGGAAAGCTGTTTTCCGACTGAAACAGGTCTGATTCCGAGTGGAAATTATTTTTCCGATTAAAACAAGTTATATCCGAGTGGAAATGTTGATATCCAAGCTTTCTGAGTAAAATAGGTTTAATACCGAGTGCAATAAATAAAATTTCGAGTGAAATAAGCAGGATTTCAAATAAAATCAAGCTGAGGGGGTCTTCTGAGTAAAACAATTCTGAATCCGAGTGAAATCAAACTGAAGGAGTTTTCTCACTGAAGTTAAAATGCTTTCCGAGTGAAACATAATGAAGGAGCAGTTTTCTGAGTGAGTTTAATTATTTCCTGGGTAAATTCTGACTGAAAAGGAGTTTTATACGTGAAATGATTATAAATCCGAGTAGAATCACACTGATGAGTTTTTCTGAGTGAAATTAAGGTGTTTACCGAGTTAAATCACTAAAAAGGGTTTCATGAGTGAAGCTAAATTGTTTTCCGGGTGAAATATGTTTTTGGAAGAGTTTTCTGAGTAAAATAAAACTGGGAAGATGCTGTCCGAGAGAAATAGGATGTTTTCCGAGTGAAAAATGTTATGTCCGAATGAAAACTGTTCTTGTAAGGTAAAAACCGATTGAAATGATGTACTTTTAGATGATCTGGTCAGTTTATACAAACAGATATTTAATTCAGAATCTATTTGAAATTATTATTATTATGTAAACTAATTGAAATGATGTAGAACCGGTCGGATTGGTATCGAAACAGAGCTTATTATCATTAAATTCATCTTCTATTCATAATTCTTCATTGGAAATCACACAGTACCCATGATTCTTAGTATTTTCAGTCCAATACAGTTCATATCATTTCACAATTCATCACTGATTATATGCATTTAGTAACAAATATATATATATATATATATATATATATATATATACAAATAGTAACAATTAAAGCATTTAATTCACACAACATTGAATCTGTCCTGGAAAGGTGAGGAACAAGTTCCTTAACCCTTTCCTTCACTCGGTTTTCCCACAGAGCACCCAAGAATATACCCCCTTACCTTGATGGAGTTCCTGGATGAGGAGAAAAGGTTCCCTTTACTGTCCTTCTTCAAATCCGAGTGAGAGAGACAAGAAAGGAGAGAGGAAGAAGTTTGCAGGAAGGGGAAATGATAACAGAGGTGTGTTTGTGGCTGTGTTTCGTGTGTGTGTGTTCTCTAAGAGTCATCGCACTGGTTTAAATAATGAGAGAGTAAGTGGAAAACTAAATGGGGAACAGCTTTTGTGAGTGGGCTGCTAGTGGATTTTTAGTGGAGTGTTAATGGAGTGTCAGTGAAGATTTAAATAAGGAGGTAGGCTATGTCAGTGCCCATTTCTGGCCGCCTACTAGCTATAGTGCGCATGATTGAATTAAAATAAGCATTAAAAGACAAAATTGAAGTCAACACGCAAAACTGACACTGAATACCGAGTGAAAATTCCACTCGGTTAACCACTATGCCGACTGGAATTCTTCTTCCGAGCCAACAAATACAAGGCTCGCTTGAGCGTGGCTTGCTCGCTTGAGCGAAGTAGAGAAATATGCATCAGGGGTCCTTCTTGCTCAAGCAGAATCCGACTCGCTTGAGCGAGTCTTCAAGTCCTCTCTCGGAATTCCTTTGAAACCGACTCAGGTACTCGGTTTTTCACTCGGTAATATCTGTCCAGACCGAGTTCTCTCTTTCTCAGAGTTTTCACTCGGAAATCCGAGTCTTCATTCACTTGGTTCACTCGGCTTAGACCAACTTCTTCAACTATATTTCCAAATTAAGGTTTATTTAAGCCATTACCTCTCGGAACAAGACCTACACATACGAGTCTCACTCAGTTTTGGTCCAGTAGAGTATATCTCACTCGGAAATGGTTCAACCTCTTATATTTCTCTCGGAATGGGCTCCCTCTACCATTTTCCACTCGGTTTCCTAAGCAAACACATACGAAACCATTCGGAATCCTTCCCAATTGATTCCACAACACATTCCAGTCGGTAGGAAGCATCAAATCAACATAAACATAAGTATATATGCATTCTTTCACTCGGAATGCTTCAATCAGAGGAATTTCCTTCGGAAAAGAAGCATTGGGCAAGGTTTGACTCGGAAACGAGTCATTCCAGGGTGTTTTGACTCGGAATTTCACTCAGAAGTGATTCTCTTGAACACACTTCACTCAGAATTGCTTCTCAGGTCAGGACTCCACTCGGTGGTAGCCCTCTCAGTCATGTTTTACTCGGAAAACATGACACTGACTCGGAATTCCATCCTTCACTCGAAATAGCTAATTGTTCACTCGGAATTTCTCTCTATTACTCGGAACAGAGCCCTTTTTCACTCGGTTTTTGCATAATTTCACTAATAGTCCATATAAATTCCATTATTATGCATAAAAATGACATTTCTGAGATACCACAGACCATCCATAGGGTATATATTGACTTATTCTTACTTACAAACCTTCCATAATTCAAAAATTACAAGGGTAAAACTGTTTCTAAAAACAGGGATGTTACAGAATGCCCCGCCTGCTCATGGAAATCGTAGTATTTTCACGGGTTTCCTGGCCTTCTTACTGGTGTTGGCCTTCTAATGCCATAAACACTAAATGTTGGCCATTCGATCTCCCTCAGGATCTGCGACGGTCTGGCATTCAATGGTGCATAATGGCTAAATGAATTTACGCGCCTCTCCTGGCGTTGGGGTGAGGGGCCGTTGAACCTGTTGTTGTGGAACAGTCTTTTCATCCGCTCCGACCTTACCCTATCCTTATCCCTCTGTGGTTGTAAGGTTGTCTTAATGGCTTTGTTCTCGCCGCTGTAGCCTCCAAGTGCATTTCTATGCCCACGTACTTTGAGGCCTTCCTCCTGAACTCTTCAAATGTTGCTGGAGGACTCTTCGCCAATGACAGGGCAAAAGCTGACCTAGGTTGTAGGGCCTCAATGACGATATGCAGCTGAATGGCCTCTGTGAGATTAGGGACCATAGCTGACTCTTTGTAAAACCTTTTCAGAAAATCCTTAAGGGTTTTGTTTTCCCCTTGCCTGATCTGAGCTAAGGTGTGAGACGTTCTGGGGATATCCCTAGAGATGACGAAGTGGTTCTCGAAAGCAGCCGCCATCTTCGCCCAAGAGTCTATTGACCCCGAGGGTAGACCCTTGAACCAACTAAGGGCCCCCTCCATTAATGTTCGTGGGAACATCCTGCACATCACGTCTTCATTAGTTCCTAAGCACATAGCCTCATATATGTAAGCATCAAGATGCTTAGTGGGATCAGTCTCTCCATTATACTTCCCAATAGAAAGGGGCTGAGTTGTCTGCAAATGCTTAGGAATACGCACATTCATGAGCCTTCTTGAGAATAGAACGTTGAGTCGGTACATCCCAGGGGATACTACCACTGGCTCCTTCCTTCTTCCACTGACTCTATCACTAGAGTCATGAGTCTGCTCCCCCTCTTCATACGTGGGAATCTTTGAATACTGGAGAGTCATGGACTTTTCTCCTTCAGTCGTGTGGTGAGTACCTCTAGCCTGGGATGATATTTTATCATCAGTTTGCCTCCTCTCCTTTCGCAACTCTGCAAGTTCTTCCCTAATGGTTGATCAACTCATCACGAGGATCAAAATTGGTTACTGGTACCATTTTCCTCAAACTTCCTCCACGAGATTCAAAGATGAGCCTCTTGTTTACATTTGGGTTGGCCATACCATCAGGCTGACCTTCTGCCAAATCATGTCCATCGCCTTCCATGGGTGATTACTGAGCTTCTGTCGGGAGTGGGAATAACTTTAACGGGTCCCACTGGGCGTGCCAATGAACTGGTCTGAACCGGGGTCAATGATCCGGTATGGGACCAGCCACGAGAGTCAATGGGTGACTAAGGTTTTATACCGGTGCTATGGGTTTCCGGTATGATTATCCAGTATCTCAGTGAGAGAAGACCGGTCTTGATGTCCTGGAGATCCTTCACATCGGCCCTGCGCGTTGATGTGGGTGAAAGGTGGTGTCACCTGTGAAGATTCTCTGACGCTCAAGTCAGTAATTGTATCCCCAGAGAAAAAGAATAACTCAGGGTATGATGCCTTAAGTATAAGCATATACTGAATGTGTAAAAAACTTAACTTGGATTGAGTATAAAATTGGCATATTTATAGATGAGCGTGGAGGATGATGGATATACCTTGACTAGAGGACAAACTTGACTTTCCTCGAGCCACGTAAATTGAAAATGGAGTAACCACCTTATTCACCCTGAGCCAAGTGGGAGACAAATGTGGCTTAAAAGGTGAAGAATGCTTCTTTCGAGTACATGTCCCCGTCACCAATAATGGGAATGAGCTCCATTACCTAAACCACTTACGATTGTCTTTTACATTTCTGATATAGGGGATGGGCTCTATCCGATATGCGTGGTGTCAACTTTGACATACCGGTATAGAGAACGCCTATATGGCCTTATCAATCCGATGTTCTAGGTGTTATTGCAGACAAACCGATGAAGGGAGAACGCCTAGCACGGTATTTTACAGTCCGGATGTTAACCTGTGATATCGGTTTACCTTCCAGAACGGATAAGATAACTTCATAGTCTGGATGTCGGTATATAAACCGGATCAATAATAAACTCAAGGAAGATTATATTTAAATGTTTTATATAATGAGGGATTAAAGAAGAAGAAAAAGTTGAGACTAAAATAAAAAAAAATTGCTAATTTTATAAAGGAAAAACATATTTAACCATAATTTTATATTTCAATTAATTTTAGTCGTATGTATTTTACAGAGTAATCGAACTCAACTGTATGTTAATATATAGTAATGATAGTATGCACAGGAGACATATCATATGCCACTTAATTATGATATTGTAGTTTAGTCCTAAGACTTTTGATTAACTGTTTAGTGACATCTAACATTAAATTTGGATCATACATGCATATGAATCCTTTAACTTTTAGTTTTTGTGATCTGATTTTCCTCCTAAAAGAATAAAAAAAAGTGCAGTCCAAAATGTACGAGTTGATGTGCAAATCAATATATGCGTGTGTTTGGTTCTCCCTCCCAACCTCCGTTCAGTTCACCAAACGACGTTCCCCTCCGTTCCTGAAACGCGGTTGTGTTTGGATGAGACAGCCACCTCCGTTCCGTCAACCAAGCTCCGTTTGGCCACTCCCAAACTCCGTTTCCGCATGGGTTGCCCCAAGCTCCCTTGAGCCAACTGCAGTTGAAGGAGAAGACCATCGTACCCTTACTGCTTTATCAAATCCCAGATTTACCCCTTGCAACACGTATACACCAAAAGCCAAGATCAAAAGGGGAAAACGCAGAAAGCTTCCTCCTTGTTAGGTGAAGACAAAAATCAGAAGAAAGGCACAAGCTTTGGTGGCTCATTGAAAGCAAATCTGTAAGTAGAGGTAAGGATCTCTTGAACCAAACTCCTTTGCTGTTGGTTTTTTTTTTATTTGGTTGAGGATAATGGGTGGAGGGGGATGGTTGCTGATGATGGGGATTTTTCTTGGTGGGGGGTTGTATTGGTGGTGTGGAGGTCGTGTAGGTGGGTTGGGGTGATTGTGGGTTGATGGGTTCATGGTGATAGTGAGGGGGGTGGAGGCCGTGTGGTGTGTGGTTGTGTGGTGGTGGTGGGTGGGTGGCCGCAGGGACAGGCTACGATGTTGTTGTGTGGGAGGAGGAAGGGTGGAGGGTGGGGGTTGCGGGTATGATGGGGTTTTGAGTTGGGCCACTGTGGGTGTGTGGGTTTCGGGTTTCAGGGGTGGTGAGGGGAGGGTGGTTGTTTGGGTTTGGGGGTGGTGGTGTGGTGGGCGGTGGTTATGTATGGTGGTTGGGGATGGTGGTGATGGATGAATGGTGGTCATGGATGGATGGTGATGATGGAGGTGCATGGGTGTGGTTCTGTGTGTTGGTCCACATTAAAATGTTTTTAATGGTGGATGATGAAGGTATATAGGTGGTGTATTTTTTGTTAGGGTGTACCTTAATTGAATCTGTATAGTTTAATTTTTTATTGTATGTTTTGTTTAAACTGATTTATACATTATTTAAGGAAATTTATAATTTAATGTAATTAAATTTGTATATTATTTAATGTAATTAAATTTGTACATTATTTAAGGAAATTTATAATTACGTTTTTAATGTAATTAGTAAGATTGTAATCATATTATTCCGATCAAACATAATTTTATACATTATTTTGTACATACTCGATCTATTTAATTTAAGTTAACCGTTTAAATTAAGTTATCTGTTTAAATTTAACAAATTTTATTTGTTTAGATTAAGTTATCCATTTAAATTTAACCAACTTAATCCGTTTAGATTAAGTTATCCGTTTATATCAAGGGTAATTTTAGTTACATCGCGTAAATAATCAATTTAAATTTAACATATCTGATTTGTTTAAATTTAGTGATCTGTTTAGATTAAAGGAAAATAAAAATAAAAATATCATATTTTATTAAATTAACGAGGGATAACAATCATATAATTGTAAAAATAAAAATAATCACATTTTTTAAGTTATATAAAAAATATATTTACTTTAAAAAATAATCTAATTTGATATAATATCATCTAATTTGTTAAAAACTAATTTTATTTGTTTAAAAAATAATAGGGTGTTCTTAAGAAAATTTCTATTTTGTTTAAAAAATAATCCAATTATACATAATATTATATATATATATACAAATTTTGATATAATATCTATTTATATTATTAATATATATATATATTCAATATATTTTTTACTAATACCCTTTTTGGTAATTTCTCACCAAACCACCATCTACCCAACCTAACTTTTTCTCTAACCAAACATAATCACTACTTCTCAACCCATTTTTACCCAACCAAATTTTTTCACATCCAAACACAACTCCGCTTACAAAACCCCAGTTTTCTCAACCCTAATTTACAAAACCTCAGTTATCTCAACCAGGTTACCTCAACGGGTAACCAAACGGACCCATAGTAAGCTCTGAAAACGTGGGCAGCACATGTAGAAAAGTTGAAGAACTCTTATCGAGTAAGTAAATTTCTTCTTGCTTTCCAATCCATTATCCAAGCATGTGCAAAAAAGTGCACAACCATTGAATTCTTGGAAGAGTACAAGCTCCCGTAGGCTCGACCAGAACGCCATATTAGGTCCAATCAAAAGCCTTGCTAAATGGCAACGCAAACTTCCTCCCTTTTTTTATAAATTACATCTTTATCTTTTATTTAAATAAATAAGGTATTTATTAATTTAGGAAAGTGATATTAAATATAGAAAAAAATAACATATTAAAAGATAATAACCTTAAATTACATAAAAAAAACAAAGGGAGTATCATTTCTAGTACGTTTTATTAAATTTGTTTTTAAAAATGGTATATTTTAGAAAGAAAATTATAAATTATTATTATTTTCAAAATTAAACATGCACCAAACTTGAATGTTCTTCAAATCAGAATAATCTTATATAATTTTTGCATTTTAATATACTTTTTCTTAATCAGAAAATGAATCCTACAAGATTGAAAATATAATCTTATTTAATTTCAATAATATCTTTCTTATTTTAGTCCTTTACATAAATCGTTAAGAATAAAAATAGCAGCAACTATGAAATATTCTATGGTTCACAATTATGTGATTTATTAGGAGAGAAAGGAACGATGTTTTTTTTCCAACATAAAACTTGGGACAGATGTAGCCTAGTAAATACGATAAAATGTTCTGTATAGAGCTAGCTTTGAACAAGGAAGCGAGATTTCGTTTATTATTTGGGTAATTGGTTAAATGTCCCATTGTACTGTTTTTGGGCGTAATATTTGTATTCCTTGTAATTTGACAGGGAGTACTTCTAATACTCTCGTTTTTATTAATATTAAATATTATGGTTGTTTTACAAAAATACAAGTAGATGAAGTAGATAATTAAAACATATTAATAAAAAGTTATTATTAAAAATCTAAACAATATCAATATCATTTCACCTCAAGAGCTTTTACATATATTAAAAGATATTCTAAATATTTCTTAAATTTTATTTTTTTATGATGAACCTAAGGATATCCCCACTATCAACCAACAGCTGAAAATTAATTCATCTAAAACTTAACAAGTTTAACACATTCAACCAACCAAGCTCTTTTGGTATCAAATAATCAACTTTAAACCCATTAAAATTGATTTAGTAGTGAAAAGTGTAGAAAGCTTATTTAGAAACAGAGATTCAAACGCCAACACTTTCATATAAAAGAAGACAAATTAATTGTTAAAAATATTAACAAAAGAATTGTTTTTGAACATTTTACATTACATTAACAGACTAAAACAAGAAAGAAAAAAGAATTAAACAAATTTTCTCCAATTTTATAAAGACCAAAAAATTATATCCATCCAACTCAAAAGTAACTTGATAAGTTCAACTTGAAATTCTGCATATATAATTTAACAGCTCAAGATCCAATTAGGTAAAATGATTATTTAGAATAATAGTTTAGTAATTTACCTTGTATATGTATCCTGTTCTAATTTAGAAAGGAACATAGAAATTCCAAAGAATTTGACATTACCATTCTGGTTTGCAGTCAAGATGATCTTGGGCAAGGAAAATTAATTGGCAATAGGCATTATGAACATTTGAAAATATTCATTGATCAAATTATTGTAATATTCTCATTCATAACAACAGATTAAAAAATAAGAGTAAAGAGTACACAGCTAGGTGTATCCACAACATCCAAAACGTATTCAATATGGATACATGACTAACATGTACAATTGAATTTGATCACTGCCTCCCCCTTGTGTGTTGTTGAGAAAAGAATATGATAATTCCACATTTTCAGGAAGACCACTGATCAGGTAAAGTGAGAAAGTATGTGGTCATAGCCTTTCTGAATCTTTTCTTGTATTGCTTAGGAGAAACTATTGTAGGGGCAGCATTCTTAGGACCCCCAAGTATCCCTGATGCCTTAACCCATGTCTCCAAATGTTTGTCCCAAGTGTATTGTCTCATGAAATCAATTATGCCCAAAACCAGCTCTTTCCGCTCATCATCTACCCCAACCAGCAATGAATAGTCCATAACATCAACAGACTGAACCGCAGAGAGAAAGTGATCAACATCCATGCAAAACAAGCAACATTTGTGTCAATTATCATCTGAAATTGTCAAGGTCATTACAAGAGCATACTTTGGCATAACCGACTATACTGCTAAGTAACTTTTAATTCTATATAAACTTGATTTAATTCGAAGGTTGACTAATCTTTATGGATTTGAAGGTTTTATTTGGAAGACAAAATTAAGCTTACCGCCAAAAATGATGTGTCGTTCCAAACAGCTCTCTCGAGTCTTCGCTTAGCCCTACTCCCAAGAAATATAGGCTTTGTTCTCAATGCTTCTAACAAATTCATGTCTAGCATCACTTTGTTTGTCCCAGTTGTGTCTGGATTGTACCTAGATCTTTCTGAACCCTTAAGATCATATACCCTGGAAATCTTCCTCTTGTAAAAGAGATTCTCCATTACCATCAGATCAATTTTTGTTTCCTTGCCACCTTTAGGGTATTTGACAGTGACCTGCCACCCAAACAAGAAACAATATAAACATAAAATTTACATACACACTAGTCTGGAGCTAGTATACAAAATGGTAAAGAATGAGTTCTCACCTGATAAATACCAAGAATTTTAGCAAGGCAAGTTGGGCCTCCAGAGTCCAGGGCAATCATCAGGTATTTGAAATACTGGGGTGCAAACTCTTCAAAGGAATCCAATTCTGTCTTTGTCACTTGTTTAATAATAAACCTCTCATCCAATGACTTGGCAAAATATACATTACTTTTCCCACCTTGCGCACTCCATCTCTGACAACGACTCAAGGATCGCACGAAATCAACCTCATTCGGGCAGCACTTTTTTCTGAGGGATTCAAACTGCCTAGCAAAATAGCAAGTGACAGAAAAATTTGCTTTCCCTCCAGCACCCAAAGAATCATCCCCAAAAGAAATTTGCAAGTGTACAGATCTTTTGGATTCCCTAGGAAGAGAACTGACAGAAGTTGGAGCATCTTCAGAACCATAACTACCATAACTGATGAAATCCAAGTCCAGAGTACCCCATGCAGCAAAGCTGGAAGTAGCCAAATCTTCTTTGCTTCTCTCACGAGAAATCCAGCCACTATCATGCAGATCTGACTTACCAGACACCCAATCTTCATATTCCTTGGAACTAAGGGCATAGGATATTATGCTAGAGTAATCATTGTCATAAACAGCAATAACTCTATCACACTGATATGTCTGGGGAAGCAGCAACCGGGCCCCTTCAGCTATGCAAGACACAGAGGATATGAATGATGGCGTAGTGCTCAGAATAAGATTTAGTTTCTGTGCCTCCCATGGCAGCATCTGAAAGTAAGTTTGCAATACATTAGAGACGGGGTCTCTAACCATATTCCTGTAATCTCCAGAAGCATGAAAGGATCTTAGTGTTGATAAATGTAAAGATGAGGGCAAGACTTTGTTGATTCTTTCCTGAACACTTAATGCCGAATCAAAAGAGTTAACTCTTATTGGTTGTGTCAACCTTCTAAAAGGAGGTTTATCTTGTAGAATAGACCGCCGCATACTTCCAGCTGGGACAGCATTAGCTTGAAATGAATGAAGTGGTTCAACTTTCAAGGGAAGTTTCTCAGTTCCTGTCCATGCAGAATCTATTTTCTCAGAAAGATTGGACTCATTTGGGGGAAAAGACTCACATAATGTTTCCTCAGCAATAAGTTCACCATCTGAATGTACTTCCTCTCCATCAAGATAACATGTTAATGATTCAGAAGCACAATGTTCAAGTGTCTCATCCGGCTCTGCAAGCATGTGACTCTCATGATACTCATTCAATTTTGAAGGCCGAGAATTACTATGCTCAAGTCCACAGTCAAAATTCTGATCCTTGTAAAATGAGTCAACTCTCAATTCTTTAACATCAGCACCCAATTCATTTTCTTGTTTAACCTTGGAACTAAAACTTCTTTTAATGAGAGAGTCCAATGAGTATAGCCGGTGATCCCAAACATGTGAACCAATCAAAAGAGAACGTCTCAAGCGATTTAATTCAAGAATGTCTAACGCCATCCTCCTTGGTTGTGGTGTCTCTGACTGTAGCATCAACTACATAAAGACAATCGTAAGTGAAGGAAAAACAGAAAAGGAAGTTAGATACAATAATATTCATCAGTAAAAAATCTCAGAATATGCATGCACACACAAACACTTGCACCCTACAAGCTTTAGGTTCTGTAAACAAGTTACCCCAAGACAACAATGACTCAGACATGAGATATAATATAAGCTAGTTTGCTCACATGATAATCAGTTCTTTCTCGTTGAAGCATATCTTTCAGATCCAATATGTGGTTATGAATGTCACAAGCATCCGACAACTCATTTCC
This sequence comes from Clitoria ternatea, assembly GCA_037962975.1. Taxonomy (NCBI): domain Eukaryota; kingdom Viridiplantae; phylum Streptophyta; class Magnoliopsida; order Fabales; family Fabaceae; genus Clitoria; species Clitoria ternatea. Next base: position 191,144,054 of record CM075669.1, read on the forward strand.
AGTACCAGGGGATGCAATCCTTGTTTCCAAATGTTCAAGCACATTAGATATTTCCACATACAAGGTTTCCACTTTACTAAAAAGCTGCACAATAAAGAGGGGAGGCAAGTTAAAGTTTTGATAACAAAGAGTAGATAAAATAAAATCCTCAATCATTCTAGAACATATCTTGTTCAGCGCTGTGTTTAAAACAGTAAAAAAGTATTAACAGTAGTTTTCTAACATCACCTCTCCTGCCTCCTTTCTAATCCACTCATCTTGGAAGTGGCCAAATTCCAAAACAGATGGGGGTAGATGTACAGAGAGAATATCAATAGGGGAATACCGGAAGAAAGCAACCATGCTCCCAAACCTGTTACATCAGATTGTTTATCAATAGCCAACATAAATAAACAAAAATAATCAGTTTGTGATTCCTTGATAGATGATTTACCCATAAAAACGGAGGCAATCCCTCTGCAAAGAATGTCCACAGGTAGCAACTCGATTTGCAGTTGCATGGTTTGAAAAGCTAAGTTCCAAGAACTTTCCAAAAGACAGTCCCCAAGCAGCATCCGACATAACAACTCTCCGAGTTGCTGGTGGAACTCCATCCACAAGAGGACACCTCAAACACCGGTGCCACATCCAAATCTTGCCATCCCTTTCACCTGGTAGCTTAACAGAGGGAAGGCGCCTAACATTGACTGTAAGATTTCCTTGCTGGTGGGTAAAACAAAGAACATGAGCCTCTGCTGGCTCTTTACAAGATTGACAACAAGATGCCTGCTAAAAAGCAATTCATATCATTTCACTTCAGAATTAACTAGTACCAACAAACACAAAAATATAAACATGACTAACCTGATCAAACAGATCATCACGAAGATATCTCCCAAGAGGCTTATCAAAAGAGCCATAGAATTTTATGCGCAGCAATCTAGTACGTTCACACACAGTTCCTTTCGATACACAATGACTGGAAAAGTATACCAATATGCTCTGATGACCATCAGTGGCAGAAAAGTATTCACCAGAAAGCTCATCCTCATTAATCTTGTCTTTTGTTGTGTCATCAATTTCCCCATGCTCCCTCTCTTCCTGAACCATGGTTTGTTGCAGTTCTGATTGTAAAAGGTCTCTTGTACTAAATATAGTGCCTCCCTCGGATTCATTGCATTGATGCAAATAATCTGATTCTACAGTCAAATTAGAAGTTGAATTATAGTATGAATCAGAAAGTACACTCTCGGGCCTATAATCCGCCATGGTTCCCGTACATGAATGAGAAATAATATCATCAAGATGCTCTGGCACTGGTCCCAAATTTTCAAGCTTTAAATCAAGGCCAACAAAGTCTTTTACTCTAGAAGCATCATCAGCCTCTAATGGGCACATAGTTGAAGAAAAGGTGTTAGATGTCATAGAAATATCAGTGTCAGCAGTTGCATTCTCTGGTGAGTCAGTTGAGTTTTTTACTATCATTTTAGGAAGGGTGGCACCCTCATCAGCAAGGAACGAAGTCTCAAGAGATAAGTGATAAGCCGCAAAAACTGCATATTGCACTACATGTTTGATTTTCTTTAGATCTGCACGGCATGTTCCCTTTAGTAAGACCTGTATAATAAGAATCAAAATTAGAAACAGACTCCATTGCACATCTATATTCTTATATTCTACAAAGAGAAGCATGTCACAGAAAACACAGAAGAAAATAAAAGAAAAATGAATACCGTGCAACCCAAACGCCGCGGACAACCTTCAAAAAACATTAATGTTTTGGATGGTTTTTTGTTGAACTGATTGGCAGTCTCATGATCTTCAACCATTCTGTCTAATCTGAACAATTCACAGTGCCCCAGTCGTGCTTTGGATAAATTATCCACTGATGGAGTGATAAGAGCACCAGTGCACCGAGCTATCCGGTCCAGCAAAGGCCTTTTAACATTCAACACCAAGGAGATTTCCTTTGCGAGCAAATATTCCTGGGCACATGAAGCTACACTTTTTTCTACCAGTAAAACATTTGGTCGAAGAGCCTCAATTTTCGAAATGATCACCTTCAGATGATCATTTTCCTGCCAGCATTAACAAATCAGAAATTCGTTCCAAAAGAATAAACAAATAATTAACACAGCCAATAGGTGAGTCGTGACAGCACCTGCTGCAACAATGTATCAAAAGAAGCTAGTTGATTTGGAACTTTCTGATATTCCAATGCTCCTCCTAAAAGAAGGAGTCTAGGTTTTTTGTATTGAGAGGTCATCCGCTTATGCTTAATATTTTTTGTGCAAACTACTCCTTTGATAAGGGTGCTGCAAAAGTTTTAAAAAAATCCATAATTTAATGTTTAACAAATGAAGTTCCCAGGAACAAGGCAAAGATCAACAATGTATGTAGGAAAATTTCAGAACATATATCACCTCTCACTTGGGCTTCCAGATGCTATACATTTGACCTTTACATAATCCCCAGGATCCATGCTGCCACCTCTACTAGTATCGGGTCTCACAAAGTTAGCGGCCTGCCATGCTACTGTTGCAACTATGTCAAGCCAATCCTCAGGATCATTTTCCTTCCCAACTTTAATCCCCTCTCCCTGTAAAAGTTGTGAAACAAGAGCTTGAAAATGCCCTTGGATGACAGCTCTCAGAGGTTCCTTGTTTCCCTCATTATGTTTCTCCTTCGCAGGAAACATATTAGATAGGCTACTACTGGATGAGAACAAGGCACCTGAGTCACCAATATCATCATCCTCATCATCATAAGCAAAGAAATTACCCTCAGCATCATCATTTTCATCATCAGGCAGTGGGGGGAACCAAATAAGACCATTGTTTTCAAAATCCAACGGCCTCTGCGAACTCTCACTCTGGTTCCGGAAAATAGACAAGTCATCAGAAAAATAAGCAGTAGTATATGCATCCTCAGTCCCCTGTTCAGGCTTTCTTAAAACAGCCATGCTTTGTTGACCAAAGGGACCATCATCCTGAGGAATGGGGCCTTTCTCAAGCCCCTTCTGTACAGGAAGCCCAGCCCTACTAGAAGTAAAACCAATCCTAGAAGGGCTATCTGAAGGACTTGATCCCACAGAATTATAACTGTAAGTGTCATGTCTAACACTAACCCTACTTGAATCTATATCTGAATAATTATCACAATATGTACGTGATTGGCTGAGAAAATGTTTCCCAGAATCTTCCAACCCTTCTTCATCGCTCCTACATATACACAACACATATCAAGCACAAAGGCGTTTCTGGGAATGGCGGTTACTTAAAATATGCAAGTAGCTCTCTCTAAGTTATAAACAAAATAACTAATAATGATCATTTGCTCATAAACTCAATGTTCAGAAACTAAAAACGGAGAATATAAAACAAAAACATGTAACTTCCTGCAGTAAAGATGAATTGAGAATATGATTACCTTAGAGTAGATGGATGAGTAGACAACGAAGAAGGGTGAGAACCAGATGAGGTCATACTCCTATTGACCATGGAACAAGGAAAATATCCATAATCTTGGTCATGAAAATAACGCTCAAATTGACTTCCCTGATTGAATTCACCATTCAAAGGAGAACTGTTTCTTTCACTCTCAACACTAAAACAAGGGGAAGGTGGCTCAGGACTTTCTCTTGGACTCTCTTGTGGAGACACAGAAGGGTGCACTTTATCACTACACTTCCTCTGACCCTCACACATCTTATCATTACCATCTGAACAAAACTTGCAAAAACGGATGGTTTCCTTGAACCCACCACCAGTGTTGTTGTTGTTAGATTCAAGAATTTGAAGATCACAACCCCTTACACATCTGCCACAAAACCAACGGCCACAACTTCTGCAATTGAATTTGTGCTCATGAGTCATTTCATTGAAGTTTCTATTACAGTCACAACACATTTTGCAACCGCTATGGAGCATATCAAATTTGTCAGAAAAACAACACAAATCACTTCCTCCCCAAGAAAGCCAAGACCTCACCTTTCCTATCAGATCTAGTAGAGAACTATCAGGTATTCCCATATAAGATGTAATGACCCAACAGATAACTCAGCCACTGCCTCAAAACAAACAAAAACTCTACTCTCTCCACTCCAATTTCAGTATAGGAAATTTTCTTTCACAAAAACAAAAACTATCCTTTGGCACCAGGATACTAATCACTAAAACTGTCGAAACATTCTTTAAAAAATAAATTCAAGAGTATTGGTAAAACCCACGATAAAACTGGGGGGGTGTGACTGGGATTGTTTTATTAAAAACTAAAATTGTTTCCTTTTTTTGTGTTTTTTTTTACTCTTTTTGGCGATTGCAAATCCTCCAGGGAATCAAATAATATCAAAGGAGGAGGCGACAGGAATAACGACGGAAATCTAGGATTCACCAATCAAACAATATTTACACCGAAAATTCCTACCCGAAAAAATAACAAAAACTAGACCCACGGAAGAACGATGTTTGAAACGTCACGAGAACACGGAACGAGATATCTTTTTGTCGAAACCCCAGCAAGAAAAAGCACGAAACTTTCAAGTGCTAATTAACTAACGAACCCCACAAAACTAACCGATCCCTAAATCTTCCAGAATGCACTGAGGAACGGAATCAATCATCAGCACAACAAAGACCCTTGTTAGAAAACGAGTATTTGTATTAGTTTAGAAGTGAGAGGTGAAGTCTTTGAAGAGGAAAAGGGAGAAGAAACTGTGAAGAAAGGAAGAAACTTTAAATGATGGGAAGAATTAGAATCAAAAGGAGAAAGAGAAGAAGTACGGAGAAGGTTCCCTTTCTACCGGAATAGGCTCGCATCTCAAACAACAACACCCCTTCCTTCATACCCATCTCTCTCTCCCTTCCCTGCTTTCTTTTCTTTTCTTTTCATCCTCTCTTCCCTCTCCGCCTTATTATTATTTTATATATTTTTATTTATTTAATGTATTTTTTTTATTATAATAGTTAATTGTTGTCTTGATTTATTAACTCTTCGCTAAATTGTCTAATTAAATCTTCTATATTCATATTTTGATTAAGAGATGATGACCACACCTAAATTATAAGTTAGAGTGTCGACTAATAAAAATATAAATTAATTATTGATTAGTTGAATTTTCGAAAAGAGCACGCAATATTCTCTATCATATAAAAGTATTAAGTGGGGATTTCTTTTCAGATGTTAGTAGAGTCTAAAATATTACGCTCTAATTGAGTTTTTTAATGATATCTCGCTCCCTATTGGCTCTTGATCAGCATGCTTAGGTAGGCTTTTATTAATACCATTTATCTTGAATCGTACTATACTACTATCCTTAGTTAATTGATTTGTTTGTTTTTTCTTCATTGTTTTTTAAACTTTGCTTGTTTTCATCCGTCTGCAAGTTTTCCTGTTCCTTTGGTCAGCATCAGTGTGTAGACCACAGGTTGAATTCTTTTTATCACTTTTTATATTTAGTGTTTTTCTGGTGCCATTTTTTTTTATGCTTTTCGTACGAACATGAAAGAAATTAATTTTTAAAATATAATTATTATAAACATATATAGTGTTGGATTTAAATATTAATATATATTTGTAAAAAAAATTCATTTTCATATTGAATAATTATTAATATTATACATGCCTTAAATATATAACCTTCACGTTTAATTAAAATATATTTATATTAATATGTTTTAACATAAAACTTAGTCAATATAAAATTTATTATTTTTATAAAAAATTATCAACATAATTTAAATATTAATATGTGATCATATAAATATATTTATTTTAGAGAAATGTTAATTATATATATATTATATTATATGTAAGATTTGTTTTTTTAAAATAAAATATTTATTATAAGTTATAATTTAAATATACTAAGAGTGTGATGTCTAAAACTCAAATTATGAATTCCAAGGTAATTTTGGGGTAAAATCTGTTTTTCCTAAACAATCACCTCAAAATTCATAATCTAAGTTTCAAGGTCATGTGTATATATATACATCATCTATCCTAAGTCAATTCTAATCCAATAATCTAACATCAACAAACTATATCTATATCATGTCGCATCTTAGAACAAAGCATAACCTGCGTACATAAAATATATGCTAGTTATCAGGCTAATCTAACAATATAACAATTCAAACTAATGCCTAGCATATTTACAAGCCAAAAAGGACTACTAAAAGTTATTTACATATATATATATATATATATATATGTACATAAACATTTTAACATCTTCCATGCATTCCTTGCATTGCTCACAAACATTTTAAAGCATCACTAATCATTTTCTCGTTTCACATTCACTAAACCATAAATAGGAATAGTGGGATTGTGTATAGAATAAGCACGGAATAAAATAGAATTACACACAGGCACAAGCATAGGGAAAATGTATGTTATGCATATACCAAACAATGTTGATTCATTTAAACAATCTTCCAATTCAAGCAATGATGTTGTGATGGATCCATTCTAAATAATGGGTAATTCGTTGTAGTATAACAATCCTTATATCACTTGTTACCAATACTGAATCGAATTACCCTCTTGCAACATTGTTACACATTATGACTCAAATATACATATAACTGTATTTAAGCCAGTTTTAACACACCATATCTAGAGCGTCAAGAAACCATAGATTTCATAATCGTAAGGTCATCACAGAGCCGCCCCTCGTTGAGTTGGCAATCAAGGGACCCATATATCCCAAGATATGTCCTTTATGTATATGATGCATGATACAGTAATCATCTTTATATTTCATTATATAAGGTCTTGAATCTCAATCCAACAGTTTTTCAATAACCACACGGCTATTTACAATCCACAAGAGGATACAACCTATCAACCTAGTACCTAATTAATCCATTTTCTAAATCAATACATGTCATTCTTCATCAACTAAAGTCTGAACCACATTCTCTTTTAAATTCATAAGAATTGTCATATCTCATATCATTAAAAAGTTCAATAAGAGTTTAGGAATATGTTCATGAAATTTAAAGCACAATAATTAATTACCATGTCTAGTATAATCAATTATAAATGCATAAAAATTCATTTCAACAAGTAGGGCTAAGTAATCGATTATCAGGTATGGGGTAATCAATTACCCTTTTAGGGATAATCAATTACCAGGTTTGGATAATCGATTACGTGACAAGCATTTAGTAATCAATTACCACGAGTATAGTAATGAATTACTTTATGCAAAAATCACACAAATAAGCAGGAAATGTAAAATTTACCAATTGAACCAATTTCAAATTATCATGTATTCAAATTGGTCACTAGCAACATGTTTCACAACTTCAATCAAGTTATCCAACACACTTTCAACATATACATATATGCTGCATACTTTTTTCAATTCATCTAATTCAACAATCATCATAATCGATTAACAACAGTCTACCATTTCAACATACTAATGCATTCATTTCATCAATTCTACAATTATGTCATATTTTACAATTTCAACACGACTATTCCATTCACCAATTCATTCAATTCAATCCGATTCAATTCACCACTTTTGTTACCGATTTATAATTCTAACAATTCAACATATAAATGCTTTCAAGTTATCAATTCTACAACTAAACCATGTTTTAACAATTCCATTATGTGTTATTATTTCCAACCTATCAACTATCAAAATTCCTAAATTCAAACATATAATTCTACTCATTCTTTACTTATTCACAACATCATCTCTTCTTCGTTACCTTAAAGAAGACAAAAGAAATATGTATTGTGATAGAGAAAAAGAGAAAATATATGATAAAGGAGAAGAGAGGGTTACAAGAGTTAGGGTGAGTGATTAAAGAGTGCCTTTGTGAGATAAAATAAAAAATAGGGTTTTGGGTTTTTAATTAAGCTAAGATAAGTTACCGACACTTTTAAGATATTGATGGTTCAGAGTCAGACATAGAAGGAGGATTGAATAAGTCTAACTCGCTTTTACTCGTTTTTACAAATTCTAAACAATTAATATTTTTGAACAGTCCCTGGGAGTTGAGAGAGAATCACACAACATATTTATACTAGTTCACTTTCAAAGTAAAAGCTACGTCTAGTACCTTTAGACTTGAAGGATTTTCACTATTACAAAAACACCTTTTACAATAACAGCACCAAACCAGTGTTACAAGTATTCTTAACTCTAGCTACTTCTGGCTTAAACCCAAGTATTGTTTCAACAAGCCACTCCTGGCTCAAAACACTCAAGTAATCTTTCAAAAGCCTCTTTAGGCCACAAAGTGTTTCCCATCTATACTAGAAGCTAGTGAACAACACCAGACACAATACACAAAGATGAGTGATAAAGAGTTTTGGTGTTACAACAGATAACTCAGCGTACAAAGATATGAAGAATAAAGGCAGGTATGCTGAGTTATAAACTATAATAAGTCAAGATCTGCTAGAAGCAGAACTACAAAGAAGACTTACGTAAGAGATACAAGAACTTAGAAACTTAGAAACTTTTACAGAGAAAGTCTGTCAAACTTTTTGGTTCTTGTAAGAGATTAGAGAGTGTTCAATTCATAAACCTTTATATTTTGAAATTCTCTTGTATTTATAGACTCTCTTGAGATAACCATTGATTCAGCCACTGATGGGAATGGATCCGTTGATCTTTTCAAGGACAAGATAAGTAAGCATTTACAAAGCCTGAATCTATCACGCTTCAGAGATATATACCAAAAATGGTTTTCCTTGATAGTCTTTATCAAAGATGTCTTTTTTCTTATCCATTTTAAGTAATCGGGTACATCTCTATAGTCGTTGACCTTTAGGCTTCTAATTTACTCAGGTTCAGCTTTTACTGACATCTTGATATATACGAGGCAGTTTCCTTGATTGATGCAAGAAGTCGTTCAACTTTTCCGTTTATTTCCTTTTTGATGATAGACACAAAGTTGATATATAAAAATCCTTGAAGTCCCTTATTCAGAAAGGAAAGATTCTTTTCATATGCTTTTAGAGGGCAAAGGAGTGATCATCCTAGGGTCTATAGCTTGAATCAGGCTTGATGCTTTGAAGCCTCTAATGAGTATAGACTCGTCACTTCAGGAGTGATTTTGAGTTTGCGGACTCCCCCTGTTTCTTGCGACTTGAGCATTACGGACTTTCCTGTCACACTAATCAGAATAGTTAAATAAAACATACGTACAAACTTCATTTTAACTAAGAATCTTGATAAATATAATTAATAAATCCCAAGGGTTCAGACTTCTTAGTCTTGAATTTAGACTTGGTTCTAACAATCTCCCCTTATTTGTTGATAGCAAACATTAAGTCTTTAAGATAAATGAGGTCTGTTTTTTAAAAAATGAAAACAATATATGATTCTGATACACAATAGACTTAAGTTATAAATCATATAACAATTTTGAAGTAACAGATATGCATAAAAAAAGATATCGTATTCATGTGAAAACATAGATTACATACATACTTCAGACTGCACTACTACAAAAAAAGACTGAGAAGACTACAAATTGCATTATCATTACTACACACTTCTCCCCATTTTGATATCAACAAGAGGAGGGACATCATAGAGACTCTTTAGCCTTAAGAGGGGCAGGAAGAAACTGTAAGGTAGAAGCAGAGATGAGATAGGTAGAAGAGACAAACACCAAAATTAAATGACCAACAGTGACACAAAAGAAATAAGGGTGGTCAATGACAATGATGGAAGGGGAACAGATGGAAGGAGAGATAATGGCTCTAGAAAGGTCCTAGAAGGTAGGATGAGGTTGAACAATTCTCCCAGCACATCCCTAAAAGTTACGAACATCAAGCATAATATCTCCAGCAGAGGTGCTGTATTCTTGATCACGTTTCCAGAGATAGTGCGCCTAAAGATGGCTTCGAGTGTCCCCATTTGGAGAATGATATAACAAAAAACATCTAAGATATCATCAGGTAGCCTTTTAGCGGTCTGGATATACCATTCAGATGTAGAGGGTACAGAATACCATACTTCCTATTTCAGTTTATTTGTGATGATCCTGGGATTCTTGGGCATGAAGTGGTTAAGATATATCAGAATGTGGGCTTAGGGTTTAGCAAAGGCTTGGATCCAGGGTTGGGCAGGAAGTCGAAGTTCTTGGATAAGTTGGCAGGTCTGTTGTTGCAAATGAATGACTTGGTATATGGCAAAGAAGGAAGGGGTGTAGATGTGTGAGTTGGATATGAGGTCTTCAACGGGGTAGCAGGTTGGAACAAAGGCTTAATAAAGATATGGACTTTATCCTGAGGGGTAAATGTAACATCCCAAGTATTTTTATGTTTAAAAGAATAAGTATATGTGCAATTAAGCCTAAAATAGTGATAATATAAGGATATGAGCCAAATGTGGGAATTTAAAGTAAATTTAAAAAGGAAATTATGGATTTTAGCTGGTGCGTGGAGCAGGGATAACGCGTAGCGTCAGGTTGGAAATTAAGATCTGACGTGTAGCGTCAACGTCATGGGTAGAATTATAACCTCACAGTAACAAAAACAGAACGCATATGTATTTTTGATATCTCTCCTTCCTTCTTCTTCACCCAAGCCCTAGGAGTTTAATCCAAGCCAAATCTTGTTGGAACCTTCAAATTAATCACATTCTAGACCTTGAAGAAGTGAGGTATGTCCTTGAGTACCTTCAAATTAATGGTTGTTTGGAGCTTAGAATGTGATTTTTAGGACAATGGGTATTTAAATGTGCATTTCCCTTCCTTCCCCTTTTACGATCGAACCCAATATTGACTTAGAGAGCGTTGGTTCTTTATTTATACACCAAATCGGAGTTCACTTGGTGTTCTTGAAGCGTCGTGTATGGTAATGTATTGATGGGTTTTGTGTTTCAGCGTTTGTAAGTGCCGAAACAAGTGCCGGAGAACCGTTTGGTGAAGCGGGTGTTGGAATCAGAAGCGGAGAAGCAAACTAAGTGACCGTGTGACGCAACCGACACTGTGAGCAATTAGAAGAAGCGTGGAACCGAGGTAAGGGGTGTTCGGGCCATAATTAATTAGAATTGGTTATGTATCTTAGGTTCGGAGGGAATATAAAGTGATTCTAGGATACAAGAATTTAGGAATATGAGTATATAATATAACGGATATATATAGATGTATATATGTGTGTGTGATTAGTGTGGATATATTGGAAATTAAAGAATTGGTAAGAATGGGTATTTTAAGAATTAAACAAGTTAACTAGTGAGTTTAAGAATATTCGATAAATGGAATTGTATGGTTATGTCAGTTATTTTGTGGTTATATAGCATTGATGATAAACTGAGTTGTACAATATATCATGTGCATGTAATTAGAATTGAAATATAAATTCATTTGGCATATATTGGTGAATTTGATGAATTAATAGTGATTGAATATATTGAGACAAGATGTTTAAGGGTCAGGTCTATGTAGCCACCCTATGTTATTGGTGATTATTAATTATTGATGATAAGATATGTGATTTATGCTATGTGTATATGATTATGTGGTGTGGGACGGTCGAGTGTATGATTCACCCTTCGTTTTCGGCTCTCGTGGTCCTTTGAGATTCAATTGAGCTACTCAGTGGTCAAGTGGGACCCAATGTTAAGGTGGAGAGCTAAGTAAGGCTTGATGGACCAAGCAGGATTCACGGGGTATCAAGTAGGACCCCTAACTGAAGGCCGATCTTCTTAGTATCTGGATACTAGACGTCATATGTTATACGTGAGTCAATTATGATGTATTTAATTTAATGAGCATGACGTTTTATAATTGAAATTAATGGTTGATAATGATTATGACATGAATGGTATGGATGATAAGTATGTGATTTAGTTTTTATTGAGAATAAGTTATGTATTGGGCAAGAATGGATTGTTATGAAATAAAAGGTATATTTATATGATTATATTAGAAGAGGTAAGTTATATACTAATTATATAAGTGGTTAAAATGGTTATTTACGTTATATCTACCATTCTAGATTAATTATGATTTTTCAAACACTCACCCTTGCTGTGGTTTCTTTCTTTTTATGACCAATGACAGGGAAGGCGTTCATGCCCTAGATGAGAGCGCCAAGTAGCGAGAGATGCCAAGAAAGCTGTGGAAATATGGATTTGTGTAATAGTCTAGTAATGAATTGTTTTAATATTACTTGATGTGTGTAGTGATTATTAGTGCCTTGTGAGATTAAGATTTGTTGGACTAATTTGATATGTTGATGGTATTTAATATTTGGTGTGATGATGACACTTGATATTTGCTTGATTATGATAATATGGACATGTGTGGTAAATTAAGGAATGAAATACATTATTGATGTTATGATGTTAGTGTTGAAATGTGTAATTATGGCATGGTGTCATTGTGTGATTGCTTGGAATGGGCAGGTTTTGTATTGTGTGTTTAAATGGTTTGGAATGTAAAGTGTATAGTGGTGTGATGTGGATGAAATGATTAATGTGATGGTGATTTAATACATATTATGCATATAGTGAAAATAGGCAAAACAAGTGAAATTAGGAACTCAACGGGTGATTTTAGGATCTGGTGGGTTTAAGAACCCTAGAAGGGACCAATAGGTTTCCTACAATATTTAGAAGTTGTGCATATAGGCCTTGTGTGATTTGGACCTCATTTGGATAGTTTGGTGCATAGGTTTTGCATATAATTAACTTATATGCATTTTGCGCATAACTTACGTATATGATGGAATTTTGGTGAACGAACTATGCCAATAGTTCTAGAATGGGGGTAATATATTACCCATGAAGTTTGGTGAGGTTTGGAATTGAATCGGGCAAGATATAACCCTTAAAAGTTGGCAGAGTGGCCTAAAAGCCATGGCAGCAGCATTGCTGCTACTGTCATGCTGGTGTGTAGCGCCAGCTTAACGCGCAACATCAGGAGCAATGTTGGGGCCTCACGCATAGCGCAGGCCTCACGTGTAGCGTCACACCCTTATTTCCCTCTAAGTTGTTTTTATGCCTTGTAACTGAATTTTAGGCTTTGTAAATACCATACTAAAAACACTAAGTAAGTATTTTGATGTTGAGCGGATCATTAATTAATTATTTTTACTAAAAATTTTATGAGAATTCTATTTCAAGTGATTAAAATTACAGATAAATAATTAGGGGACATCACAGTAAAGGTTTGAACAAGATTGGGAAGTTCATATGGGCCATGAAAAGGTAGAAGATGTCTAAGGAATACAAAAATAATGTTACAAGTCTTAGGTTTGGCCAAGGGAACGACAGGTGGTTGATAATATTGAGAGTGTGGAAGATCAGAGGGTTAGGGTACAGAAGGGTGAGATTCAGATGGTTGAGGTACAAAAGGTTAGGGTTCAAATGGTTGTGGTATAAAAGGTTAGAGTTCAGATAGTTATGGTACAAAAGGTTGGGGTTCAGATGGTTCAGATTGGGATTCAGTTAAAGGTACCTGAGGTGTAGAAGGGAGGTCTGATGTAGGGGTAGGAGTTAGAGTCAAAATAGGAGTTTGAGAGGGAGTTTTTGCAGAGGATGCAGACTTCTTTTTCTTCTTAGAGAGCTTTTGAGCTTTAGTCTATTCAGCAGACTTTCTTTTGTTAGCAGCTTCAGCTTCAGCTTTCTTCTTAGCTTCAGCTCTTCTAGCTTCTCATGCAGCTCTGTCAGACTTATACATATCATAATTATGATTGTATACGTCGACCCAGTCATACTTCTTCCAAATTTTGACATTTACATCTCAAAATTTTCTACAATAGTAACAAATGAAGTTAACATAATGCTTCTTGGAGGGAATCTTGACATAATCCTTCATAGAGGCAGAGGTCAGATCATAAGAGCTTTTGGAAGAAGGCTGTGAGGCAGCAGGTTGGGTTGTTGAGGCAGAAGGTCTTTCAGACCTTTTCTTTTTCAGAACACGCCTAATAGGTAGTGGTCATCCGAGTCTGATGGTGGGTGAAGGGCTTAAGTAAGGGTGGATTCAGACTTAGCAACAGGAGTCTAATCAGCCAACATATAAACTTTTGTAACCTTAGGCTTCTTGGCCTTAGGGGGTTCCTCGACAGGTTCAGACTTTGGCTTCTTCTTCGGAGGGGTTTTTTGCATAGGGTCTTGAACAGCAGGGTTGTTGTCTGATCAATGGGGGGAGAAAAGATTGGCAGTTTGGTCATCAATGGACTGTAGGTCATCCAATCAGATACAAACTCCAGAGGCATATTCTCAAGGTTGAAAATCTTCATGAGAATAGCTGGGTAAGGTATCTTCTTCTACTTCTTCACAATAAAGGACATCATGTAAGTCAGAATGATGTTGGCCAGATTCACCTTTTCCTTAATCAATATATGGTACATGCAGAAATGATCCAATTTAGATATAGTGTCCATCGTAAACTTGCAAGGACAGAACACCTGACGCATCAGAAGATGAAGCATCTTCACCTTTGGTAACAGGCTTCCAGAGGCTGTCTTGTATAGACGAGCCTCTCCATACAGAGCTTCATTCAAGGTGAAACATGAGACTTCAGTGTATTCATAGTCTTCTAAGAAAACAGTTCCCCCAGGGTTGCATTGAAGAACAATTACTAACAAATCTTCAGAAATTTCAATATGCTTTCCATGCAAAGTTCCAATCAAAATACACTTCGTCTTATCCACCAAGACAATTTTCTAGAATTCAAGGGCTAATGGGGGTGAGAAGGGTTTCTTGTCTGGGCAGAAACTACTCTACCCGATTCCGTCAATTTCAGTAGTAACATCTCTACCTTCAAGCTTGTGTTGAGCAACATTGAAGAACATAGGTTCAATGACATCCTTGATGCAGAGAGAGATTCAAACCATTTTAATAGAGAGGAGAAAGTGTTTGAAAGGAAGGGGGTTTTAGGGCAAAATGAAAGGTCGAAGGTACATGAAGAAAGAGAAAGAAAGAATGGAAAGAGGTTTTAGAGAAAAGAAAGGTTTTGTAGAGGTATGAAGTAACAACTAAGAGGGGTATTTAAAAAGACAACGTGGCTTAATAGGAAAACAGTTTAGAAATGGTTGCATTCCAAGCAATAAATGAGTGTCATGTGTTATGATTTAAAAAGAATGAATAATTAAATAAAAAGAACAGACTGAGTCTCTTAATATAGAAGTGAGCAGCACAAAAAAATTCTAAAGTAAAAAGACATTTGAAATTTTCAAACTACAGTCATGCAAACACCTTAATCACAATATATTTCATAAGTTCAAATTATATTTTATAAAGCTAACCTAGCTTCAGTGAACGATTTAGTGAATATATCAGCCCATTGATGGTCTATATCCATATACTTCAAGTTTAAGGTACCTTTTTGAACATAGCCACAAATGAAATGATATTTT
Organism: Clitoria ternatea; assembly: GCA_037962975.1. Taxonomy (NCBI): domain Eukaryota; kingdom Viridiplantae; phylum Streptophyta; class Magnoliopsida; order Fabales; family Fabaceae; genus Clitoria; species Clitoria ternatea. The sequence goes on from CM075669.1 coordinate 191,159,381, forward strand.
ACTTCAATGTGCTTTGCCTTTGAATGCTGAATGGGATTCTTGATAAGCTGATTGCACTGGTATTGTCATAGAACACGGGAATCTCTTCTTCCTGAATTGAATAGTCCTCTAATTAATATTTCATCCATAGAAGTTATGAATAACAACTGGCAGCAGATAGATATTCTACTTTAGTAGTAGAGAGAGATATTGAGTTCTGTTTCTTATTACTCCAGGAGATCAAACTTGTTCCCAGAAAGTGACATTCGCCACTTGTACTTTTTCTATCTGATCTGTTACCTGTAAAATCTACATCATAGAATCCGCAAAGAGAAAACGAGACTGTTCTTTTATAGAACAACCCAAGGTTAGTGGTACCTACAAGATACCTTAGAATCCTCTTCACTATAGACAGATGAGATTCCTTGGGATCTGCCTGATATCTACATAGACATACACACTAAACATTATATCAGGTTTGCTAGATGTTAAATATAATAGTGATCTAATCATTCCTCTATACAAGGTCTGATTCACTGATGTACAAGACTCATCTTTACTTACGATGCAACTTGGATGCATTAGTGTACTCATGGACTTAACATCAACCATTTTAAATTTTAAGAGTAATTCTTTGGTGTACTTTTGTTGATGAATAAAAATTCCATCATTAATCTGTTTGATCTGTAGACCTAGGAAGAATTTGAGTTCGCCAATCATGCTCATCTTAAATTCAGCCTGCATTATTTCAGCAAAATATTTGCACAGACTTTCTTTAGTAGCACCAAAAACAATGTCATCCACATATATTTGCATTATGAGAAAGCGTCTGTCTGAGCCTTTTCAAAATAGAGTTGTATCAACCTTTCTTCTAGTAAAGCCTTTTGATTTTAAAAGAGTACTGAGTCGATCATACCAAGCTTTTGGTGCTTGTTTCATACCATATAGTGCTTTACTTAGTTTGAAGACATGAGTTTTAAAAGATTTGTCTTCAAAACCAAAAGACTATTTTACAAAGACTTCTTCTTCAATAAAAGCATTTAGAAACGCACTCTTAACATCCATTTGATATAATTTTATTCCTTTAAAGGCAACAAATGCAAGTAAAATCCTTATAGCCTCAACTCTGGCTACAGGAGCAAAGGTTTTAGTGAAATCTATACCTTCTTGTTGGTTGTAGCCTTGAGCCACAAGCCTTGCCTTGTTTCTTATAACCTTGCCATTTTCATCCAGCTTATTTCTGAAAACCCATCTTGTTCCAATGATGCTCTTATTCTTGGGTTTTAGAACTAAAGTCCATATTTTATTTCTTTCAAACTAATTAAGTTCTTCTTGCATAGCTATAATCTTGTCTAGATCTTCTAGAGCTTCTTCAATGGTCTTAGGCTCAAGTTTTGAGACAAGTGCCATTGATGATTGATTTTGGAGTCTTGATCTGGTTCAAATTCCTTCAGCTTGATCTCTAATTATAAGATCTGAAGGATGGTAAGTCTTGAATTTCTATTCTCTCGATTTCTCAGGTTCAAACATCGTCTGCTGGTTAGAGTCTTGTTGTTGATTATTTGTATAGTCTAATGGTTCAGGTTCACCTTCTGGTTGTAGAATACCTACATCATCACATTCTAGATTTGCTAATTTCTTGTCAGTCTTTGTTAGATCGTCAAATCTTACATGGATTGATTCCTTAATGGTTTGAGTTCTTGTGTTAAAGACTCGATAAGACTTTGATGAATTTGAATATCCCATGAATATACCTTTGTCACACTTTAAGTCAAATTTTCCAAGTTGATCTCTTGTGTTTAGGATATAGCATGTACATCCAAAAGAGTGAAAGTATGAAATATTGGGTTTTCTTCCCTTTCATAATTCATATGGAGTCTGATTGAGTATTAGTCTGATAAAGATTCTATTTTGAATATAGCAAGATATGCTCACAACTTATGCTTAAACGTATTTTGGTAAATCATTTTCGCAAAGCATAGTTCTAGCCATCTCTAACAGACTTCTGTTTTTCCTTTCCATAACACCATTCTGTTGAGGTGTTCTTGGAGAAGAAAATGTATGAGAGATACCAGTTTTGTTGCAAAGTTTTTCAAATATTTCATTTTAAAATTCTCTACCATGATCACTTCTTATTGTACCAATATAGATGCCTTTTTTAGACTGAATTTTCTTGTAGAAAATCTTGAATACATGTACAGACTCATCTTTGTGGGCAAAGAAATAAACCCATGTCATTCTACTGTAATCATTAACTATGACAAAACCATATCTTTTTCCAGTAAGACTTTAAACTTGGGATGACCCAAACAGATCTAAATGTAACAGCTCAAGAGGTCTGGTAGTGGAAACAACATCTGTATTTTTAAAAGACATTTTGTGTTATTTTCCTTTTTGACATGCTTTGCAGGGTTGGGATTCTTTGAATGAAATTCTAGGCAATCCTTTAACTAGACCTTTTCTGTTTAGCTTAGAAATATGTTTTATGCTAACATGTCCAAGCTTTTTATGCCAGGCCCACTTTTCTTCAGAAGTGGAGAAAAGACAGGTTACATTTTGACTATTTAGTTCACCCCAATCAACCTTGTAGAGGTTGTTGTGTCTGTTTACAATAAAAGAGTGGTTTCATCATGATTGATGATAGTACACTTTTCTTTCAAATGAGACCTTATAACCACTGTCGCAAAATTGACTTATGCTTAGTAGATTATGCTTCAGTCCTTCAACATAATAAACATTTTCAATTACAAGAGAAGGAATGTTACCAATTTTACCAATAGTAGTGATACCTCCGCCTGGTTTCCTCCGAAGGTAACTTTTCCACCTTCAAAATGTTCCAGGCTTTGGAACATAGACCTTTTGCCTGTCATGTGATGTGAGCACCCATTGTCTAGATACTAGTAGTGTTGCTTTGCTTTTGTCCTTAAGTACATCTGAAATAGAAATAATCACTGTCTTTGGTACCCAGAACTTTTTAGGTCCTATAGGGTTAATGTTCTTTGTATTTCTCTTTTTCCTTTATATACGATCCTGAATAACATGACCATGCTTCTTGCAATAGTTGCATTTAGCATGTTTATGCTTAGTTTGAGAAGATGAAGAGGGAGAAATCTTTTCTTTGAAATCAGTTTCTTCAACATACCCCAAATCAGGTCATTTACAACTTCCTTGATATTTACCCATAAGTTTGTTTAAGTTTTTAGTTCCATTCACAAAACGAGTCAGGTCCGTAGTAAGTGTACTTACTTGGTGTTGAAGAGACGATTTCTTTTTCTTGAGGGATACAATGAACATCTGAATTATTTAGCCCAGTTTTCAAAGTTTCATTTTCTTTCTTAAGCTTATGTATCTCGTCAAGATGCATCTTCGCCTTTTCATCTAGCTCTTTAGGAAAATCTTTATCTGAATCTTTTTTCTTCAGATCAGATATAATATTTTCATATGAAGAAATTATTTCAGACTGTTTCTTTTTCAGCACCTTATAATTTTTCAAAAGAGTTGAAACATATTTAAATAGAGCTTTATAGTTTTCTTTGAGTTCGGACTGATTTACCTCCTCTAATTTAGACTCGTCTGTACTTACTTTAGATTGAGTGTGATTTGGCCATTAGACAGATCTAAGCAGACTCTGTCTCTTCTTTAGATTCACTTGTACTAGTTGAGTCTTCATCATCCCAGGTGATGAGTCCCTTTTACTTTTTGAAGAACTTCTTTCTCTCTTTTGTCTTTTCTATCTTTGTTCAGGAGAGGACATTCCGCTGTAATGTGTCCTGGTTTCCTGTAGTTAAAACACTCCAGAATAGATTTATTAGTCTTAAACTTGAATTGAGTTTTACCTCTAGGTTATTTTCTGATAAACCTTCTAGCTCCACCTTTCTTCTTTTTCAGAAGTCTATGGAATTGTTTGGTAACAAGAGCTAACTCTTCATCAGTGTCTCCATCTCCTTCGTCAGATGCAAGGTCTGAGCTAGTTGACTCCTCAACTTTGGACTCCTTGCTTATTTTGGAAATTTCTTCTGACTTCAAGGTAATATTCTTAGAAGATGAAGACTTTGAAACTTCCTTTTGGTTGAGCTTCAGCTCATGAACTCTTAGTACTCCAAGAAGTTCATCCTGAGTCAGAGTGCTGAGGTCCTTTACTTCCTTCAGAGCGACATACTTAGCATCAAACTTTTCTGGTAACCATCCTAGAAGCTTGACGTTGATATCTTCAATAGAGGGTGTTGATCCCAAGGCTTTAAGCTCATTAAGTAGAGTCTGAAATCTACCAAACATTTGGTCAACAGACTCGTGCTTCTCCATTTTGAAGTTGTTATATTTCTTTGTTACCAAAATTTTCTTGGAACGCTTAACATTGAAGGTTCCTTCATAGTTGTGCTGAAGAGCATCCTAGATTTCTTTTGCAAATTTGTAGCTATAAACCTTGTTGTATTCAGACTTGCTCAAGGCACAAATTAGAAGAAATCTAGCCTTAGCATTTAACTCCATCTTTCTAAAATTAGTTATGGACCACTTATCCTCAGGAACTGGCTTTCCATCACTATCCATAGTGGTTGGTTCATCACCTTTTACAATTACCCCCATAGAGCATATTGAGTAGACTTGATGAACATTTCTATCCCGTCTTTCCAATAGGCATAGTCTTCACTGAGGAAGGATGGAGGTCTGTTCATGGAAGAGCCTTCAGCAATAAGTTGGTCTTGAGAGGTAACCATGGATCTTGATCCGTTTTACTCAAAGGAGTAATCAACCTGAAAGAATAAGCTCTGATACCAATTAATGGTTCAGAGTCAGACTTAAAGGGGGTTGAATAAGTCTTAACTCACTTTTACTTATTTTATGGATTCTGAACGGTTAATATTTTCAAATAGACCTTGAGAGTTAAGAGAGAATCGCACAATAGATTTATACTAGTTCACTTTCAAAGCAAAAGCTACATCCAGTATATAACATCCTTAATTTTAAAATAAATTTCAATAAATCAAATAAAATTTTACAATTAATTCAAATTTCCAAAACAGAATTTGAATTAAATAAATACAATATCAATTTTACAAAAGCCGACCGGCTCTTTTAAATTTATAATAAAACACTGGGTATTCTCAGGAGCTGGCCAAGGCTTCTACCAAAATACACTCCGAGCAGCTGAGTGACTTCACATATCATGGTTGGGCCCTTCATCCACTATAAAAATAATAATTGTAGAGGGTGAGCATAAACATATCAAATAACAGTTATTGAATTGGATTAAAAGTCCAATTAATAACTATAAAACAAAACCGATCACATATTATCATCACCTAATAATATACTCATATTGCTCACAATAACAACACCGAGACATATACATATACTCATCATAACAGCATGTTATTCTCAATAGCACATAAATCAATGCATACACATGCTCAATCAAATGGATCCATTAAGTCTTTTAAATTTGTGTTGCAACACTGGCTCCCCGAGCCATAACTCTGCTCTCAGCTGATCTGGCTGTTTTACTGGTACCAAACCGTTTGCACCCAATGTGACACCATCACTCTGTGACAACGGTCAGTGCCACGGGCTAAAACCCCGAGCCCCGCTCAAGAGGTTGCCTTGAGTCCTACCCAAGGTCTTTTGTCTTTTTCCTTGAGTCCCACCCAAGGTCTTTTGTGGAAACCACATCATATTTTATATTCAACCATCACACATGCATCTCATGCATATACATAAATATCATGAATCATCATCCATACCATCATCATCAATCTCATATCATTATCATATCAACATCAACAATATGAATGGAATATACATGAAAACATAAAGTGTCATTTAAACGGGGTCTCAATAACAATTATGCACACAACATATATACAACATAATAATATCACCCCACATCCATTCATAAACTATCTATTTGAAATGTAACGCTCCCCCTACCTGGAATAAGAAGTTCCAGTAGCTTTAAAAGCTATAACCAAGTCTCTGCCCACTAATTCCGACTGGAATTGCAAATCCTGCACCAGTCCCAAGCTTTCTTCGTAAAGAGAAGAAATGAAAAGTTAACTTCTTGTTCGTTGGTTTCCAGTAAAGGTTGGAAAGAAAGTATTATTGGTAATGATTTCCACTTCAAAAGTTCTTAAATTAATCCATCAATGGAAGTATTTATATATATGATTCATGCAGAAGAGACGTGAATGAATGGAAGTATTCTGACACACGTCTCTTTCATGATAATGAAAGATTAAGATATTTAATGAAAAGGGGACAACACATTAAAAAGGGTCCCATTCTTAGAAAATATCTGAGAAAGGATTTCGCTAGAAGATGGAAGAACAGAATGACGTGGAAAACATCCATAGTAAAATATTTATTAATTCCGAATCGGTTTCTATGTATTCCGACTCGGTTTCCTCATTCTGGCATCTCTTTCCGAGAGGACTTATCAGAGCCTCTTTCCACTCAGAATTCCTTCATTCGGAAATATATCAATCAGACATCTCACTCGGTTATACCTCTTTCTGAGTCAGAGTCTTACTCTTTCGTCATTCAGAAGTTTCTCAATTGAAGGACTACTCGGAATTGAAGATAGCCTTGAAGACGAATCCAAGCACAAGCTCTCGGAAACTAAAGACCAATCCGAGCACGAATTTAAATGATTTCATCACCCAGATATTTGCTCTCCTCAGAATTACTCAGAACATTCATTCGGAATTAGAGTCCTTTATCCATAAACACCATTCCTGGAAAGACTCACTCGGTATGATTCCACTCGGAAGTGTCATAGAGACACTTCACTCGGCAAACCATCCACCCAGATATACTCCACTCGGGAGTTTACTAGTCAGAAATATCTTTCCGAGAAGTACCTCCACTTCTCTCAGAAACAACCCATTCGGAAACGTTCCACTCGGAAATGTTTCCGTTTCCTCGAATTTGCTTCACTCGAACGTGTCTCAATCAAACACAGTGTTATTTCGTTCAAAAATGATTCTCTTAATGATGTTTCACTCGAAAACATCTTAACTTCACTTGGAATAGATCTCCTAAGTCATGTTTTACTCGGAATCACATCCATTTCACTCAGAATCAAATTCATTTTACTCGGAAAATCTGGTTTTTGACATTTTTCTCTTGAAAATTTATTCAGAATTTCTCCATTAATCTTTATTTAAATTATTTTTCTAAAAATCATAAAAATTGGGATGTTACATTTCTCCCCCCTTTAAAAATTTTATCCTTGAAATTTAATAAATTACTTAGGCATGAATTGCACATAAAACCCATAGGTATATAGCTCACGTTTTACACAACAACGAGTACTTACATGTCTAACATGCATTTTAGAAATAAAAAGATGTATGGCACCCGAATTTAAAAACTTCCGAGAGCTCACTCTGTACCATCACCAGCTTGTTGGGCCTCTTCCGTGTGAATGGTAAACACTCGGCCAGCTACTTATGGATTAGCATTCCTATCCTGGTCGTCTCTTCCAATCATTAAGTTACTACGCCCACTGTTTCCTCCTCTATTTCCGACTCCATGGCCTCGTCTTTGAAAATCTTCTCGGTTTATGCTAACATTGGGCTCAGTCGTTTGCAAAAGAGGGCAATTAGGACGAGTGTGTCCTTCCTCATTGCATTGGAAATAAACAATTTTGTCTCGGTTACAATTACTCATAAAATGGTCACCACCACACTTGAAACATTTAATATTTCTCGGAAAACTCATCGATCGGCCACCAGAATTCATTCGGCCTCGAGATTCAGAGGATTCACTTCTAACAGACTTCCCATGCTTCTTAAAACTGATCTAGAAGAATTATCTGATCGGCTGCTTGCTCCAGAGGAAGCTTTATCGTCTTCCTCATATATTCGGCACTTGTTGACAAGAATCGGAAAACTCTTGATTTCTTGGTGTCGGAATGCCTTTTTAATCTTTGGATTCAAGCCACTTTCAAATTTGATGCACTTGGATCCTTCAGTACCCGGCATTTGAAAAGGAGGGTAAAACAAACAAAGCTCCTCAAATTTTGCCGCGTACTCTACAACACTCAAATTTCCTTGTCTGAGTTCCATAAATTCCAACTCTTTCTGGCTTTTTACAGTATTCGGAAAATATTTTTCAAGGAAACATTCCTTGAAATTTTCCCAGTCCAACTCGGTTCCCATGGTCGTCAGTCGGTTTTTAGCCATTCTCCACCAGTTTTCAGCTTCCTTCCGAAGCATGAATGTAGCGTATTCAACCTTCTGTACCTCAGTGCACTGCAAACTGCCAAAGATCCGTTCAAGATTCTAGATCCAGGCATACGCTCGGTCGGGCTAAAATCCTCCATGGAATTCAGACGGTTTTCATTTGAGAAAACAATCAATACTATGATTATCACTCAGTGGTATTCTGCCTTTCTAAGATGTCTGCCACACGCTGGAAGGCAGCAGCCATGGCATCCATACCATGAGGGTCCATTTTCCTATCCTGAAACAATCATTACACTTTAATACTCCTCATGGATATGAAAACAATTTATTTATAGTTGATTTCCTCAACTATAACACGTAACAACAGTGATATGTTTTCACTCAGCTCATAGCATTAAGTAGCTAAACCTTGGCCTTGGAGTTTTCAAGTCTACTCTGATACCAAAATATAACATCCTTAATTTTAAAATAAATTTCAATAAATCAAATAAAAGTTTGCAATTAATTCAAATTTCCAAAACAGAATTTGAATTAAATAAATACAATATCAATTTTACAAAAGCCGACCGGCTCTTTTAAATTTACAATAAAACACTCGGTATTCTCAGGAGCTGGCCAAGGCTTCTACCAAAATACACTCCGAGTAGCTGAGTGACTTCACATATCATGGTTGGGCCCTTCATCCACTGTAAAAATAATAATTGTAGAGGGTGAGCATAAACATATCAAATAATAGTTATTGAATTGGATTAAAAGTCCAATTAATAACTATAAAACAAAATCGATCACATATTATCATCACCTAATAATATACTCATGTTGCTCACAATAACAACACCGAGACATATACATATACTCATCATAACAACATGTTATTCTCAATAGCACATAAATCAATGCATACACATGCTCAATCAAATGGATCCATTAAGTCTTTTAAATTTGTGTTGCAACACTGGCTCCCCGAGCCATAACTCAACTCTCAGCTGATCCGGCCGTTTTACTGGTACCAAACCGTTTGCGCCCAATGTGACACCATCACTCTGTGACAACGGTCAGTGCCACGGGCTAAAACCCCGAGCCCCGCTCAAGAGGTTGCCTTGAGTCCCACCCAAGGTCTTTTGTCTTGAGCCCCACCCAAGGTCTTTTGTGGAAACCACATCATATTTCATATTCAACCATCACACATGCATCTCATGCATATACATAAATATCATGAATCATCATCCATACCATCATCATCAATCTCATATCATTATCATATCAACATCAACAATATGAATGGAATATACATGAAAACATAAAGCGTCATTTAAAGGGGGTCTCAATAACAATTATGCACACAACATATATACAACATAATAATATCACCCCACATCCATTCATAAACTATCTATTTGAAATGTAACGCTCCCCCTACCTGGAATAAGAAGTTCCAGTAGCTTTAAAAGCTATAACCAAGTCTCTGCCCACTAATTCCGACTGGAATTGCAAATCCTGCACCAGTCCCAAGCTTTCTTCGTAAAGAGAAGAAATGAAAAGTTAACTTCTTCTTGTTCGTTGGTTTCCAGTAAAGTTTGGAAAGAAAGTATTATTGGTAATGATTTCCACTTCAAAAGTTCTTAAATTAATCCATCAATGGAAGTATTTATATATATGATTCATGTAGAAGAGACGTGAATGAATGGAAGTATTCTGACACACGTCTCTTTCATGATAATGAAAGATTAAGATATTTAATGAAAAGGGGACAGCACATTAAAAAGGGTCCTATTCTTAGAAAATATATGAGAAAGGATTTCGCTAGAAGATGGAAGAACAGAATGACGTGGAAAACATCCATAGTAAAATATTTATTAATTCCGAATCGGTTTCTATGTATTCCGACTCAGTTTCCTCATTCTGGCATCTCTTTCCGAGAGGACTTATCAGAGCCTCTTTTCACTCAGAATTCCTTCATTCGGAAATATATCAATCAGACATCTCACTCGGTTATACCTCTTTCCGAGTCAGAGTCTTACTCTTTCATCATTCAGAAGTTTCTCAACTGAAGGACTACTCGAAATTGAAGATAGCCTTGAAGACGAATCCAAGCACAAGCTCTCGGAAACTGAAGACCAATCCAAGCACGAATTTAAATGATTCCATCGCCCAGATATTTGCTCTCCTCAGAATTACTCAGAACATTCATTCGGAATTAGAGTCCTTTATCCAGAAACACCATTCCTGGAAAGACTCACTCGGTATGATTCCACTCGGAAGTGTCACGGAGACACTTCACTCGGCAAACCATCCACCCAGATATACTCTACTCGGGAGTTTACTAGTCAGAAATATCTTTCCGAGAAGTACCTCCACTTCTCTCAAAAACAACCCATTCGGAAACGTTCCAGTCAGAAATGTTTCCGTTTCACTCGGATTTGCTTCACTCGAACGTGTCTCAATCGGACACAACGTTATTTCGTTCAAAAATGATTCTCTTAATGATGTTTCAATCGGAAACATCTTAACTTCACTTGGAAATGATCTCCTGAGTCATGTTTTACTCGGAATCACATCCATTTCACTCGGAATCAAATTCATTTTACTCGAAAAATCTGGTTTTTGACATTTTTCTCTTGAAAATTTATTCAGAATTTTTCCATTAATCTTTATTTAAATTATTTTTCTAAAAATCATAAAAATTGGGATGTTACACAGTACCTTTAAACTTGAATGATTTTTACTATTGCAAAACCACCTTTTACAATAACAACACTAGACCAGTGCTACAAGTATTCTTGACTCTAGCCACTTCTAGCTTAAACTCAAGTATTGTTTCAACAAGCCACTCCTGGCTTAAAACACCCAAGTATTCTTTGAAAAGCCTATTTAGGCCACAAAGTGTTTCCCATTTATACTATAAGTTGGTGAACAACACCAGACATAATACATAGAGATGAATGATAAAGAGTTTTAGTGTTATAACAAATAACTCGACGTACAAAGATATGAAGAATAAAGACAGGTACGCTGAGTTACAAACTACGATAAGTCAAGGTCTGCTAGAAGTAGAACTACAAAGAAGACTTATGCAAGAGATACAAGAACTTAGAAACTTTTATAGAGAAAGTCTTTAGACTTCACGGGCCACATGTTTTTCCCATATTGGCGCTGTCCATTTGCCAAAATTCCAACATATGCGTAAGTTATGCGTGAAATGCAATTTAAGCCCCTTTTGTGTAAAACTCTTACACCAAACATCCTAAATGGCTTCCAATTGGCCCAAGGCCAATACACACAGTTCCTAAATATCCTAAGAGACCTATTGGTACCTTCCGGGGGTCTCGAAACCCACCAGATCTCAAAATCGCCTATTCAGTTCCTTATATTCATAATTATATACTTATGCATAACTTCTAAAATTAATCAAATCGTCAATCAATTGCATGATCACATCACCAATAAGTCATACACATGAACAATACCTGCCTATAACAATCATTCACGCAATGGCTCCGTGCCAACATACATTTAATTCACACATTAACCAAAAAGAGCATTATCATATATCATCATCGCACATAACATATTCCAACTCTAAATTCATCATTATACAATTACATATTATCATCAACCATCATCACACACCTTCATCACACTAAATCAATCTAGCTATCTTACTAATCATAACATAGCTAATTCATTAACTATAACTTATAAATCACTGTATACATCCATAATTCAATGTACAATCACACTCAACATATCATTTAAACACACAGATATTGCAAGACCTGCCCATATCATGCAATCATATAGTGGCTCTATGCCACCTAACACACGACATAATAAAACGATACAATACTACATCAATACACATTCACGCCAACAAATTAACATAATTCAACATCTCCATAAATCAACAACAATACACAATTATACATATATCTATCTGTTCTTCTGGCCTCCATGTCGCCCTGGCCTCATTTAGCTCTCGCTTACGCGGTGTGCATCCATACCTGCCAATAGTCACCGAACCATAGTATAGGGGGTGAGTGACTGGAATTAAGAATTAATACAGAAATAAATATCAAAACTAGGAAAATGTATGACATAGCTACGCTCCTAGATATAATTACCCAATGTTAGCAATTATCTTTCACATCCTTTCGTATTTTGCCATTCTCATTGATATACTTGCACAATTATGTTGGTTATCATAACCTAATACCATCTTCATCATATCATGATCCATTAAATCCACGCATACATGCTTAGCCACTTATCCTCTAATTCATTATTCTATTTCTATCAATATTATATCAACTCAACAATATACATCACATACCATAAACATCATCAACAACACACACATCAGTCAACGAGTGTAAAACACAACTGACTCTCATATATACATAGCAGACTCCTAGTATCTGGATACTAAAATGATCAACCTTCAGCTGAGGGTCCGACTTGACACCCCGTGAACCCGACTTGGTTCACCAAGCCCGACTTGGCTCCCCCTCAACCACTGGGTCATAGACCTCTGGGTAGCTCAACTAGGTCTGACCTGACCACGAAAGCCAAAAACGAGGGTAACTCATACCGTCGGTCATCCTCCACCACATAATCACATAATCATTATAAGCATGGTCATACAATCCCTCTACTACAAGCCTGTCAGGAACCGCTCTTTGACCGTGCAATACACCGGCGATCACTCCCCGCCCTCAACAGTATCCAAGGTATCTTATCCATAATATATAACTTAATATAATTAAAACATCATCAATCACATACACAAATGTCAGAAACTGACATGTGATCATCACTTGGGCGGCCTACTTGCCAAGCCTATCAACACAAGCCATGTTATACCTTTTCATAATCACCATTTCATTATCCTTATCAAGTTATGCATCACTAAAATAATACACACCATACTACACATCGTTAATACTCATCACACATGCACCTATCACATCTTCAATATATTATATCAATGCAATCATCAATTTACCACAACTATCAACATCAATTGTATTGTTCATTACCATTTCTATGTACATACTTCTAATCGCATAAGTTCATTTAATTTATATCCTTATATACAGTAAATTGAATCATTATGCTTATAGACTTTACACACACACACACATATATATATATATACATATCATCGCACCTCAATTACTAAATTCCAAAAACAATTAGTATTATAAAACTACCTTTCAACCCCGTATCCTTTTATTCATGTTTTACCATCATTAATTCATTATAGTTTTATCCCTACTAATTACTTATAGAGCCGTCCATCATAATTTATAACCTCACATCTCCTCACCTAGTCTTGCTATCATACTATTATCATTCCTGCACATATTGTCAGTTACCAATTATCCTATTTTCCACTACCGATTCCACTTCTCTCACTTAATATATACAGGTGTTCATAGATGCACCTAGGTCACCTAACTCGCCTTCTATTTCATAGCCTACCATATCCACATTTCACCCTATATCCCGATACTTCATAAATGTTACTTAGTTCACGTAAGCTATCCTATACTTTTATGATCGTTACATGTCCACATATAGATTACTTGCTCATCTATTTATTTATTTCTTATTCATCACTTCAAGGCTTATAATTTACCCTTACCTCCTCATTTTCAAGTCTTTTATTGGCATAATACTAATATACAACTTAACCGTTTAATAATTCATCAATTATCCTGTCTTGTTTACTTTAATGATTCTATTTACTTCCATTTCACATACTTGACAATTCATCATAAATTATCTCAATTAATTTAAAGTGATTAAGAGCAACTATAACATACCCTTTTCCTTTACGCCGTTGGCGTCATACGTTTCTATATTAACCTTAACCCAGCACACCCCCCTTACCTTGATTCTGAGCTTTCCAGATCTTCCAATCGATTGTCGGGTCCTTTCTGAAATCGTCAAAACTCTAAAATAAAATTTAACGAAGCTTCAATAAATATTATAACTACCAAAACCATAACCCATAATCCTTAAATAACTTCAAACCTTAATCTTAAGTTATCGAAACTCACCATTTCCATTTTTGACTCTCGTTTTCAAGCTCCATGACATTGAATGACCCTCTGATCATTACTTCAAAATCTACAATTGCCAAAACGTGAAACCCATTAGTTTTCCTCTGCACTTATCATCCTAGGAACAATACTCAAATTCCTCATGGCTCCAAAACACAGAGTTAAGGTCCCCATCAACATGCAAGATTTGGTTTAGAAGAAGGGGAGGAAGAGAAAAGAATAAAACTTGAAATCAAAGGTCCTCCATGGCTTACCTCAACTCCCAATGCCTAACATCACCAAAAATCGTAGCTTCCACCAAGTCCTGGGCCAGAACCACAAGGGAGGAGAGGAAGAGAAAAGGAAAATGCTTACGGGTACTGTTTTTGCATGCCACTATAAAAGCTGATCGCAACGCTGATGCTACGCGTCAGCTCATCAATTTGCACCTGACGCTACGCGTCAGGGTCCTGATTCCATTTTCTTTAAAATTTATTTTAAATCTTATTTTCCTTCCAAAATCCTTACTCCCTTTTAATGTAACTTAATTAAATGCTAACTTTACCTTCCCAAATATTATTTTACCCGGGACGTTACAAAAATGGTTTTCCTTGATAGTTTTTATCAAAGATGTCTTTTTTCTTATCCATTTTAAGCAATCGGGTACATCTCTATAACCGTTGACCTTTAGGCTTTCTGATTTACTCAAGTTCAACTTTTACTGACATCTTGTTATATGCGAGGTAGTTTTCTTGATTGATGTGAGCAGTCCTTTAACTTTTCTGTTTATTGCCTTTTTTTTATGATAGACATAGAGTTGATATATGAAAGTCCTTGAAGTTCCTTATTCAAAAAGAAAAGATTATTTTCATATGCTTTTAGAGGGGAA
Organism: Clitoria ternatea; assembly: GCA_037962975.1. Lineage (NCBI taxonomy): Eukaryota > Viridiplantae > Streptophyta > Magnoliopsida > Fabales > Fabaceae > Clitoria > Clitoria ternatea. The sequence goes on from CM075669.1 coordinate 191,174,476, forward strand.
ATGAGTAATCATCCTGGGGTTTGTAACTTCAATCAGGCTTGATGCTTTGAAGCCTCTGATGAGTATAGACTCTTCACTTCAGAAGTGATTTTGAGTTTGTGGACTCCTCCTATCTCTTGTGATAGAGCATTACGAACTTTCTTGTCACACTAATCAGAATAGTTAAACAAAACATATGTATAGACTTTATTTTAACTAGGAATCTTAGTGGATATCATTAACAAATCCCAGGGGTTCAGACTTCTTAGTCTTGAATTCAGACTTGGTTCTAACAGATATGGTTGGATTTGTGAAAAGGTCGAAATTAATTTCTAGGTATATCCATCTAACTATGATTTAAAACTATATATTTCCTTTCAAATCTCAAAACAAATAGAAAAATTAAAGTATACCCTTAAATTGTCCAAGATTAGACCAACCACACAAATATACTTAAATTTCTAAAAATAGGATGTTACAAAAAGCTAATAAACTTTAATGCAAATATTAAGAGTAGTGATTATACACATTAATTAGTCAATATACGGTACCTATGAATGAGACTTATGAATATCTACCTGTATTCATTATTATTATTTTTCGGTTACATGGAGGAAAATCTAAACTATTGAATCACATTATTTATTATTTTTTAAGTTATAGAAAGTAATAAAAATAAAAAATAAAATATCATATTATAATATAGATAATATTATTTCACTATGAAAATTTAAATTAGTATTATATAATAGAATTATAATCTAATACATTAAAGATGAATTATTCGATAACACGGGATAAGTCTTTTGGTATCAGTGCTAGTCTCACTTCTCTTTCATATGCTACATTGGTCTAGTGAGGATCCGGTATTATCTCTCATGGTCCAATGAGGAATCAGGAGTCTCTACCTCAGATTTCCAGCAATCACACTAGACTTCGTTTGCAGGGTAAATGATGGTGTTGTCTGTAAAGATTCTCCGACGCTCAAGCTAGTTTGAGTAATTAATAACGAAGCTTAAGCATGAATATTATGCATACCTTAATTAGTCATAAATGAGAAGTATTTATAGAGGTGAGTGACAGTTGAGTCTTACATGGCATTATGTCAGTATGAATCCATAAATTACAAAGGAAAGTTGACACCCACATAGACATGCCTAACATGCTTTATAAGTTGTCATCAATGTACTCCTGGTAGATGACCGAGCTCGCTGCGCTATAGCATACAGGGGCTCCAGTCATTAAAAGGTCATTTGTCGGGTGTTAACATCTTCACGTGTCCCACACAAGGACGTACTTTGCTCAAGCTAGAGGTAATTTGATGTCACAAATTGGGGCCACTATTCAGACCGGATCATTTCCCGTAGTCTGTTAGGCTAGATTACAATTCTACGGTAGGATGATGGACGAAGAATATTTACTGGCCTTGACTGATATGACGCCTTTTAGAGGCATGGCTTCCCCCTTTTTGTCTCAACTAGTGTTGCGTATTATATTAATGTTAAGAGTGCCTAGACACATGGGGTGCGTTGACTATTGATGACAATTTGCTTTAATAGGTTTGTCAAATAGCATGCAAAATGACACGATCTTTAATATTCTTGTGTAACTACCCTCAGCCTTGCCTATAAAAAGGGGTTATTTGCACCACGAAGGCACCTTGGTACTTGGAGTTGAAATGTTACTCTAATCTTGCCATCTTTAGGCAAGTGCAATTGTTAGAGTTCTGGCTTGTACAAAAACAAACTACTCACTGCATTACACCAGGTAGTCATTTTGTCCTTCATTTTGTGTTTTAAGTATTATAATGTTTTATTAAGACATTGAGTCAATATGAGTGAGTTAGTGAGAGAGATAACATAGCCTCCAACATGGCCAACAACATCATCTTGATGCAATCCACGGGGGGTGCTAACCCGTATTCATCCGACCGGGAAAATAGAGCTAGAGCACCCACTCGGGGTGGTAGGATAAGCTGTGTAGTTTGGGGTAGAAGGTCAAATCATCTAGTATAGACGAGGTCTAAATTTGAGCACGAGTAATTAAAGAGATATAATACCTCACCGAGTTCGACAGTAGACCTAGAAATAACTACTTTGTTCATGTCTAGTAATAGTGGTTATTTGTACTTACTAATGATTTGACCTTTTACAATTGCATCCCCTTCCTCACACATGCTATCAAAGCAATGGCTTTTGACAAAGACTTTGAAACTAGCCTATGTCGTGTGGTGGCTACCGATCCAATCCATACAAATGTCATAGCATATCGGATTAACTTCCTAGCTACCAAAGTACATAGTCTAGTGTATGTGGAGCCTCTGAACATCGTCTCCCAATATGTTATTAAAGTCGCTGTGGAGAAAACATTAGACTTTAAAATTCATTCTAGTGATGAATACAAGGATGACTTCGCTATGGTTACCCCCTTGAAGATGAACAGGATCTGCCATATGCGGGATGATTCTTGATCTCTTTACATGTACGTGATCGTGCTCAACTAGATTGACATCAGATTTTCTCTCGCGGAGTTTGAGATGGGTGTATTGTGTTTTCTGAACATTGCTCCCAGCCAGCTACATCCTAACGGGTGGGGTCTAGTGAAGGCATTGGAGGTGCTCGAGGAGTACTTTAACTTCAAACTGACAATGGTCATGTTTTTCTTATACTATAGAGTCATGCGCCGGGCTAATAAAGGAAGGGATTGAGCTACATCAACCTCCGATGAAACTCCAACCTAATAAGTTTTGAATCCTTTACTGAGTTGGCTAAAATCGATGGGGTCAGCTTTAAACACTTATTTATAAGGTGAAGGTAAAGCTAGGAAAGTTAGTTTTTTGGGAGAATTTTGACGCTACCCAAAAATTTTACACTGTGTGGAATCATGAGCATTTCTTGTTGACTAGCACGACATATACCATTGATGAGAGCGAGTTGTCACCCATATCAGTAGAAGTGATTAGCGCTCTTTAGAAGTATTCCTTACATAATAAAATCTTCTACAAGATCCCATTAGGGGAAGCTTCCCGATAAGATACTTATTTATGTAAGAATAGTCTCTTTTCCTTTGTCAAAATATATTTTATATTAATATTTTTGTTTTCCAGTATCATCATACTAATACAAACCTTATATTGTAAAGGAAATGTTAAAACTAAGTGTCCTGGAGTGACTAAAGGGGTATAAGCAATTGACTAAACTAGGGTCTAATGAGAATTAAGTTACCCCTAAACAAGGTGCCCTCAAGTTTTAGGCGTGAGTAATGAGCATCCCGACAGATCAAGTTAGGGATTTCCCTATGAATGTCGAGGTCCATGGGGAGTCTTTAAAGAAGAAACACCAGTATCGAAAGGGTAAGGGTCCAACCTGAAAGAATAAGAAACAAAAGACCTTGAAGGAAGTCGACATGGGCCCAATTAAAAATCCCCGCCCTTCAACCCTAAGTGCCAAGGAAGAAGAAGAGGGAGAAGTTTAGGCCTATTTCTAATTATCTTAATGATTGTTATGGATTATGGGCAGTTTATGTAATATCTTAATGATGACATGCTACTAATTGATTATTAATAGTTTATGTGGTGAAGGACCTAATATATTGTATGTTAGTGCAAATATGTTGCATAAATTGTAGTATGAATTGAATGATATGTACGTTGGTTGATGGTAGAGGTTATGCCTTATAGTGATTGATTAGGATGGTTTTAGACCATTGAGGATGAGTTTAGAAATACATTTATGGCATTTGAATGTATAGTAAGTTGATTTAGTGAAGAAATAGGCCTAAATTAGGAACTGAGTGGGTCATATTATGATGCGTGAGGTTTTGAAACTTCTGGATAGGTTAGATAACTTCTATGGCACAATTGAAATATGTTAGGACCTTAAGAAGTCCTTTTAGATAGGTTTTGATGGGTTCAGTAGGTGCCATTAACCTATAAATGGCCAAATTGTATTTTTTTTTGCATATCTCCCTTGTCTTTGAGAATTTATAGGCATGGTTGGCAGTAACATGTTATATTTAGTGTCAATATGCTTGTGGTAAAATTTGGTCCCATTCGGGAAAGGTTTGGATAGTTTGAGCACTCGGGTAAATTGGACATTTAAAATAAAATACGCATTTTCTACCATTGTTAGTAAATTAACAAGGCAGATCTTCATTTTGATGCATCAGAGATTTTATGTGTCAAACTAGTCTTTCCTTCCTTCATCAAAGTTGTAGGTATTTGAGGTATGAAGGTGTAGTGACTAGATTCACCTTAATCGGAGTTTTGTAGCTCAACTTATGTGTGAAAAACTGTAGTATGCCTCTATTGGAATCTCCCAATAATGTTGCATGGGGCCCAACCTAGGTTAAATTAGTCTTTCTTTTCTTCATCAAAGTTATAGATATTTAAGCTGCAAAGGTGTACCAATTAGATTTACCTCAATTGAAGTCTCGTAGCTCAAGTTATGCATAAAATTCCAAACCCTATATATAAGAACGAGAACAATCCCTAGTTTCTCCCACCTTTTTAAGTACTATATTATTTACAGAAATTCTTAATTAAAGTGTGATTGAACCTATAAAGGGGATTAAATAATTAGGTTAATTTCAGGGTATATTGTTAGGGATCTGTAGCTTCAGGTAGGTCTTTCCTTAAGCCTTTGTGTGGTTGTAGCTTCTATTTCCGTTGTTTTAAAGTTACATGTCAGTTAGGTTCTTAGAATTTATTCCCTAGGCTTGCTTTAATAACAAAATATGAATATTTTCTATAATTTTCTTCTACCTTAAGGCTAAATTCTAAGACTCTAGGCGGGGCACAACACACTGCTCATTGGGGCTTGGTATGGTCTGAAAAGATCCAATCCTTGTCACTTGTTAGGGCCACATAGCCGATCACTATTTCCATTGCCACTCGTTGGGGTTTGGTACAAAATCTCAAAAGAGATAAGCAATCCTCGCCACTCATTGGGGGCAATTTCTCCATGTGTGAACCTCCGTAATGGGACAATGTAATATGAGAATGTTAATTTGTTAGTAATAACGACAATAGTACTAAGAAGAATTATGGAACTTTTATTTATTAGGTGATTACAATATCACCTACCGGAGTATGCCTCATTAAAACCTTTTCAAGAACACCTAGTGGGAAAACCCTAGGTTAAGAAAAAGAGTACATACTTAACCCTAGTTAGCTATAGTACACTCTGAGGTTTTAAATATTCTAGATGTTCTTGATGGCGATGTTGTCCAAGGTTTCTAACCAATACATCCCCTTACTTTAAGAGATTATCTTTATCTTCTCAATTCTAGGAAGTCATCTCTATCCTTTTATCATAGGAAATTATCCTTATCTATTAGATATTGAGCAAAATCAAGGCCCTTCTTTGGTGTATAAATAAGGCCCCAAAGCCCCATTTGAAATTTAAGTGACATTTTGAGAGAAAAATCTATTTTCCTGGAGTAATTCTTGTTAGTGTATGCACTACAAGCTATTAATGTATCAATTTAAACTTATCAATAAAATAAGTCTTTTTAGTTCTAAAATTGTTTTAAAACTATTTATCTTTAGAATAGTAAGTCATATGAGAATTGTTCCTAAAATGTCCCTAGTCAAGTATTTACATAGGGACATGTAAATACATTAAAACTAGTGTGTGAATGTACTGATGATCTGATCTCACAAATCATGGATATAGATGACATCAAGTCTTCACATGCAGAAATATTATACTGGACAGACCCACTGTGAGAACGTTGCATGGATCGTTATATGAGTGTCATAAATGGTTCTTAATGTAATAATGGTATATATAGTCCTTCGACTTGAAGTCACTATAATTTCTATATGAGGAGTTTATTGTTTTAATACAATTAAATGTCATCTGTAATAAGATGACCATAAAGATTATCACTAGTGGAAAAATGACATTTCTCACCGGGCATTTTACACCGGTGTAAAAAATGATGCGGTGACAATTTTGTAAATAAATAGTAACTTTACACCAGTCTGAATGTTGGACCGGTGAGAAGATTATTATTTATACCAGGTGTGATTGTAAGCCGGTGAAGAATGAAGATTTTATACCAGTCATACTATAGGACCGTTACAAAACAAAGGAAAATTAAAAAAACTTTTCAACTCAAGCATCTCTATTCATCAAACCCTCTTCTCTCTCGAAACCCTATTCTCCCTCGTCTCCCCTATTTTTCTCGGCCGCTTCTCTTCTCCCTCGTCTTCCTTGATCTTCTATCATTTGGGTCGCAAGATCGGTAGTGTTCCTTTAGCGAGATCTATTTAGGCACTAGTCTTTTCATACAACAGCGTTTGAACCAGTTCTAGGGCTCTGAATCGCAAACCCTGACCCCTCTCTGATTTCGATAATCTTCCACCCAAATGGTGATTGCACGTACTGGAGTCTACGTTGACGACTATCTGGAGTGTAAGATCCTTTGTTTTTCTCTATTTCCCCTCCATTTTCTGCAATTTCCTTTTCGATTTCATTACTGAAATTTCCATTCCTATAGATGCCAGCACATTGCCCGCTGAGCTTCAGAGGCTTCTCAATACCGTTCGAGAACTCAATGAACGATCCCAATGTAAATGCTTTAACTAACACACATATTTCTGTTTATGATGTTTAATGTACTGTGTTTACATCATTGTAATTTATTCATTTTTTCTCTGATTGTGATGGAAGCTTTGATAAATCAGACCAGGCAGTAGACAATGTACTGTATTGGGTTCTCATCACTCGAAGAAGGGTAATCATAATTACAATAACAATTATGCAAATGATGATGATGATGATGCTATTGAGAAGCTGCGAAAAGAAATTGAGATATTTCAAGATAATGCATTGAGTCTATGTACTGAGAAGGTTTTATTGGCACGACAAGCATATGATCTGGTAAGCTTTCCTTCCTTTTTATTGTGTCTCTATCTACAGTCTTTTTTGAATTGGTTAGAAAGTTAGTCTGCTTACGCTCGTTTAACATATGTTATTCATAATTTGAAGCAAATCACCAAATTTTTTAGAATAGGATCTATTTTATTGTAATTTAGATATCTACTTTCCTTAAATTAGGAGATTTATCTATTACTTATATATATAAGTATTATATATATATATATATATATATATATATATATACACCAAGTAAAGTGAAAATCAATGAATTAAGAAGCTTAGTAGACTTTCTCTGGGACAAAACATTTGTAGGGTTTGTTAAGTTTTTTTTTGAACGACTATATGATTTGTTTTCAAACTTTCAAGTCTCTATTGTTGGATTCTACATGAAATTTCACTTAATTATAGTAAAAACTGCTTGTGTGATCAAGGCAACAGGAGAATATGAAATCATCTTTTTTCATTGGCTTAAGCACTTGCATTTTTTGAACAGTGTATGATAATTACCTAGCTTTCTTAAGTTTTCTAATTTATATTGTTTGGTTTGAATTTGTATGGTAAATGAAAGTTGGAGAGATGTACCATTCTGAATTGAATATGGATTGATTATTACTATTATTTGGGAATGTTATTCTACTTGTTCATTTTATGATAATTAAGTTGGGGGCACCTGTTCTATTTATGATATATCAGAGGAAAGATTTCTATTCTATTGAGTCTGATTTTATGACCCACTTTATTATGTCATAGGCTTAGACATTTGTTGGAATTTTATTTTAATTTAAATTCTTTTATGTTGCCCTTATTTCTTACTAATTCAGAATATTGAATGATTAACTGTTCTGCATTTATAGATTGTGGCATTTCTTATCCCTCTTCTTGATGATAAGTTTCCTCTGATACGGAGTATTTCATGCTGGACTCTATCCCAGTTTAGTAATTTATTATTCAGGTATTTGTTCCCTCATCTGGTACTGAACATCAATGCTTTTTGGTACTGATGCTATGCTCTCAAAGTTTTCTAACTTTTATGTACTTTTGAAGATTTTGATCTGTAACAAAGTTATGCCAAAATTAAATCCTAATTGCTATTGATTTCCTAATTGTTAAATGCCGTAATATCTACCAAAATTACGTTATTACTATATACTTCCGTTGAATATAAATACATTATATTCTCTATTTCTGGTGTTCTTAGAACTAATTTTACTTATATGCTCTGTCACTTCTATGTTCCTATTTTTATTAGTCAGATTTCAGGTTATAGATGGTAGATTTATTAATGCTATGGATGGCAGTGTGTTAACGAACGTGAAAATCAAAATTAGTCTTATGTCAGTAAAAAACTTCACAGGGATAATATTCCACAAAAATCAAGAATGAGTTGAAAGGCTTGCCTCATGCATGCTGTGGTTATAAAATTTGGCATGCATGATCCACATGATAATTATTTATAATTAAAGAGTTGATTTTTTTGTCGCTTTCGACAAGGAGTTCTTGGATAGTTGTAAAATGTTGCAGACTATAAAGATCTTGATCCATTGGAATATTCTAGGTTGTCCACACTGTCCTGATTATTGGAAAATGACCAAATGAGGAGCAAATATTATTTATATCTCCTATATGGACTGATATCTAAGTTTACTAATTGATTTGAATTTGAATGTCTATTTTAGGGTATTGGGCATCCTAAAGGCTATGAACAATTTGATAATGTTCTTATGGGTCTTCTACAAAGAATTTTGGATGATAATAAACGTGTCCAAGAGGCTGCTTGTTCAGCTTTTGCAACACTGGAAGAGGTTCTGACTACAATTTATGTCCATTTATTATTATCAAATTGATTCAATTACTCCTAATTTTAAATTTTAAATGTATTTAAATTTCCAAGTTAGTTTACTTATTATAGGAGGCTGCTGAAGAGCTGGCACCACGCTTGGAAACCATACTGAAGCACCTGATGACTGCATTTGGGAAATACCAAGTGGTTTCTGGACCCTAATACATGATACCGATTCTGTTTCCTTTCTTGTAAATTGAATTATATTTGGATGGACACAGTATCGCTATATTGTTATTATATTTTTTATTTGTAGGTTAGCTACTATGTTTTTTTTATTTGTGATTTTATAATTACTGTTCTTGATTTGGCTTATAATTTTTTAGGCTAGTTTGGAAAGACTTTTTGATATATTCATTTTGTGATAATTAAGTTGGGCGCACCTGTTCTAGAGAAGTATTCTTCGCTTACTCTGGGCAGTATCATGCTAATGGGACTACCTTTAGAGTTCCATTCTGCATCACGTGAATTTGCCTCTGTATTGTAATTAAAACTGGGAGGTCATCTATCATCAACATCAAAAAGGACAAAAAAATGTATATGATATGAAGAAACTTGTAGTAACCTCTGCACTTGTAGTTAGTGGAGTCATTTTTATCGTTCCTGATCATCTTTTTTTATCTTAATTAATTTAATATTATAAATATACGAACTTATGAATTTGTATATTAATGGGTCATTGGATGAGGTAATAACTGATATCTTAGATTTTATTTCAACTTGAATGATATTTTTCAATTACTATGTGCGATTATTCTGCTCAACAATATACATATAATATTGAATGAGGGTGTTTATATAGTTAAGGTTTTACTTGGATTCATTCACACTCTGCATGTGGTACTTGTCATTCAGATTTGGATTAAGAATAACTTGCTTCATTTGCTAATTCTGTTTGTGCATGTGCTTCAACTTCCACCCATTATTTCATAATGATTAATTATTATATAACATCCTCACGGAACAGAATGTTTTTGTTCTCAATTTGATGCGGTGATCTTACTAGCACCAGCCATGGAGAAGGAAGATGAGACAAGTCAAGTTTATCTATGTTGGTCATAAATTCCAGGCCAAAGAGCCAAGATTAGAAGCTATAATGACCATGGAGTCACCAACTTAGGCCCCATAGCAAATGTTTAAACATGATATTGCATTATAATATTAGTTATATACATGTGTTTCTCTAAGATTATTACCTATTATTAGTGTTACTCTATGGTATCTTTCTTTGTAATTGATGTGGCATTATGCATGTGTAACAAAAATCTAATATATAGTTTAAAAATAAAATATTAGCGATCTGATGGTAGTTTTCTGTTGTGATGGTTAAGTTTTCATGCACTTGTTTTATTGGAAAGTAACCAGGATGATAGGGTGGGAAGTTGGAGATTAAATTCAAAAATTGAAAGTGACCATGATTGAAATAAAAAAAAAATGAAAAGTTAAAAAGAACTTTTTACACCGGTTGTACTAACCAACCGGTGTTAAAAAGGCTACTTTTTTATACCGGGCGTCTCAAACAGGACCGGTGTAAATATTATTTTTTTTACCGGGTGTCTCAAACAGGACCAGTGTAAAATATAATATTTACACCGGATGTAATCAATAGGACCGGTGTAAATATTATATTTTACACCGGTCGTTATTCCAAGGTCCGGTGTAAAATCTAATTTTCTCACCGGTCCTAAAACCGGTGTAAAAAGTCCCTATTTTTCTCACCGGCTTCATCTACACCGGTCCTAAAACCGGTGTAAAAAGCCAAAAAGGACCGGTGTAAAAAGCCTTTTTTCCACTAGTGTGTGATTAGGTAATGAATAAATTATGTAGAGGGGTGTGAGTGATATAGATGGGATTTATCTGTCCTATGTGACAAGAGTAATATCTATGGGCCACTTGATGGAGTGAGACTAAAGAAATGTATGGTTATGCTATAGAGAATAAATATTAGATATTTATTTAGTAAAGTCTACTTTGGTATCAAGAAAAATAAATTGGGTCATACAAGGTTGATAACAACCATGCTTTGGGCCCAATTAGGTATCATGTCAAAAGGAATAAATATATAAAATAATTATCATTTATAGGTTATGTCGATGATAAATAATATTTAGATATAATGATGCATTCCTAGATGCCGCTTTTATTTTATATTAATAATAAAATAGTTTATTATTAATGACTGGATATTTTACCTATAGCGTCACACATATAGAGTAAGCCCACCAGAGGATAGTTTTATTTTAATTGGACTAAAATAAAAAATATTGGGCCTAACTCATTTAGAATGAGTCAGGAGCCCAATGTTTATTGAGAGCTTATCAGGTTAAGACATGAGCCTATATATAAAGCATGAGATGCTCATAGGTAACTGCTCAAAAATAAGATTACTCAGTGATATTTCAAACTAGCATTCAGAGATCCAGTCTCTGGTGGGAGTGCTCGTGTGGACTCCTAAAGGACGAAGCTAAGATTGCTTCGATTGAGGAACTAGTTTCACATCTATAGGAGGTAAATGCTAAAACACAATTTTTATTTTACTTTTGTATGTAATGCTTTGAGACACTTATTTTTACAATTTTGGTGGGAATTCTTTGTGTTTCCGCTGTCTCACCCTGTGGGATTCTAATGTGGACATACCCAAGGAAGACCCTCGCACTACATTGGAGAAAGGACTTGAGGCATATAGAGGTCCCCTCACAAGGGCAAAGACCAAACGGGCCAAAGAGAGCATCCATAAAGCCCTTTTCTCTTTTCTCTCTTCTAGTGGGCCTAAGCCCAATAAGGAACCTATGAGGATCTATGTGTACTTTACTTGTAATATACGTCCTAAATAGTTTCTCTAGGCTTATAGGATAGCTTTGGGCCTTACAAGTTCAAATGGGCCACTTTTGGGCCTTGTACTTTCCCTTTTGGGCCATGTATAGGCCATTTGTTCATTTTTTCTCTTAATGGGCCTTGGATCCATGACCAAGCCCATCTAGCTAGTCCTTGGCCGAAATTCTCCATGGCCTATATAAGGGCTTCTCCTTTTGTAATCAAGGACCATTAATTCATTTGCAAAATTTGAGAGCACTTAAGTGTTTCCTAGTGAGAGATTCTCCTCCTTCTCTCTAGAATTTGAGAGCTCTCTCAAGCTCTTATCCAAGGGGTTTCTCCCTCCCTTGGTGGTGAGTGGAGTTATCTTCCTCCATCTTAGGAAGTGGCCTCCAACCTTTCCCTCTCCTCTTTTCCAAGCCTTCCTCCATTGTCCACCTTCTCTCCTTCCATTTCCACTCTCTTCTCCTTTGTTTTGGCGACACATTCCTCTAGCTTAGGCTTAGATTTTTCGGTTTCCTTGCCTTGAAGAAGAAGAGTTCTCAAGCTTACTTTGAAGGAAAATAGGAGAAAGAACCCTAGATCCATCTCTCTTCAAGAAAGTGCATGAAGAGCCTACATCATGTGGTATCATTGAGCCTTGGGAGGTTCTTTTCTTCTTCTCTTCCATTTTAATTTTCGGTTTTCACTTCTTTTGCTGGCTGGAATTCTGTTTCTTAGTCATTCATATGCCTTATTAATGCCATGTTAGCATAGAAAAAAAAATCATAAAAAGTCTTGGTTCTTTTGAGTTTTTGTGATAGTTTCTTTGTGGTTTCAATCTTTGCATCTTGTAATGGTCATTTTCGGTTAGCAATTATTACCATTCTGTTTTGGTCTCTAAAATTTCAGAATTGGCACATGTTAAATTTGGTTGTTAGGTGGTTAGGTAGTTGTTACATGTTAGTTAATTGTTAGTTGTTAGTTAGAGCCAATTTAGGAAGTTAGTTAGGTGTCATGTGGAACCTTTTCTAGAGTTCTAGGAAGTTAATTGCTTCTCCCCTTTTAGTGTGCAAACCGTGTGGATTAGGGGCAATTCAAGCATCTTGATTACCTCCTACAAAGGTTCCATTCTAGTGTTGGGAGGTCTCACATTCAAGACACTCCAAAGTCAACTCAATTTTTAGGATTGTTAGTTTCTATTCTTAGTTTGATTCTAGGTTTAATTTTTTTGCACTATTAGGATATCTCTTTTACTTTCCTATTTTCATCTTGCTTGCATTAAAATACAAAACTTGTCAAAAAGAATTTTAGTCACCTCCTATACTTCAATTTAGGAGAAGGTTGCATAATTTGCCTTAAGCAAGAAGCATTAATTGAACTTGTTAGTAACATTTGTGCATTTCGGTTTTGGTATTATAAACTTGGTGTTGTTATCTTAAAATTTTGAGAGGCAAAAGAAAAGTATCAAAAGAAAAGAAAAGTATCAAAAGAAAAGAAAAGTACCAAAGAAGAAAAAAAGAGTGTTAAAGAGAAGGCCTCATTACAAAGTTGAATTTGAGACACCAAACATCATCACCAAATTTTGAAATTACCAATACCAAAAGAAAAGTATTTCATTACTTGACATTTCTAAGACTTGTTCATTAAGACTTCTTTGCTTATTCTTGCAACTCTAGAGTTTCTAGGCTAGGTTATACCTTAAACTTTGTTTCTTGCATTTGTTTGCTTGTTTGTCTTGTTTTGTCAATTTCAATTCTATTCCAAGTTAGCTTTCATTCTTTTGAACTTTTATTTGTTTTTAGAGTCTTGTCATTCCAAGTTAACTTTTGAACCTTCATTCTATTCCATTTGAGTAGCCATTATTTCTTAAGCCTTTTTAGTTTGTCATTTTTGCTTCTTAAAGTTTTGTCTTGAGTTTGTATTCTTTTGGACTTCTAAGATCACTCCATTTCGCCATTAAGTGAGGGTAGCATATTGAAACACTTGAGATTGGTGTGGAAATTGATTGAGCTTGATAATCTCTAAGAGAAGGCATACACTTGAGAGATACACTTTTGAGAGGTTTAAAGTTTTCTTTGTGATTTCCATTAACCAAATCTTGTTTGGAGTTGTTGTCTTGTTCTTTTGCTAGGTAAAGTTGGAGCTTATACATCAAGAAGGACTTGTGAAGACACTTGTAAAGGAGGCAAAAGCTTTGTAACTAGTAGATATTAGGCAAAGTTTTTCAATTCTTAGGCTTTGTGTAGTAGGATTTTGTCTTGTATTTTGGACACAACAAGGACATTGGACTTTTTTGGACATTATAACTTTCCTTTTTCTTAGTAAATTTCGAATTAGGATAGTGCATGTGCATTTGTTTGTTAACTACTTTTAGTTAATTGGTTAGAGTTAGTTAGAAGTTACAACTATAATTAGTTAGTTAGTTGGTAGTTAGTTGAGTGTCTTAACTAATTGGTTAGTGGTTGGAACTAATTCTAGTTGTCATAACTAATTGTTAGTTGAGTTAACTAATAGATAACCGAATTAGTTAGATAGTTATAGTGGTTAGACTTTGTTACAACTTCCATAACTAATTAACTACTTTTGGTTAGGGTTGTTAAGACTTAGTTAGTTAGTTGAACTAATTTTGTTAGGTTAACTACTTCTTAAAACCGAATTTGGTTAGGCTTGTCTAGGGTTAGTTAATCACTAGCAACATCCTAGGATAACCATAATCAACTTAGGTTAAAGACAACTTAGGATTTACATAAGCAACATAGGACTAACCTAGTTAAAGACAACCTAGGACATTGTTTCCCTTTAGGATAGAAACCTAGTATTGATATTTTAGGTTTGTTGAAGTGTTTTTTTCACTTGTATTGCATTCATCTTCCTCGACTAGCTTGTCTATACATACTTTGTTTTTGTCTTGAATTTCCTTGACAACATTAAAAGATGTCATCTAGTGATAGGGAGAACAAAACCATGCTTCATAACATAATGGATAGCTTAAACACCATTAATGCTAGGCTAAACAATCTTGAGCATAATGAACCCCCTAGAACTAGGCATAGACAAAGAAATCAAAGACATAACACTAGTGATAATGAGGAAGAAACAAGACAAAGAAGGCACCATGAACATAGAAAAGATGACATAGGCTTAAGAGAGGTAAAATTAGAAATTCCCCCATTCAATGGAAAGAGTGACATTGAAGCTTACTTAGAGTGGGAGATGAGGGTAGAACAAATATTCAACTCCCATCAAATAAAAGATGAAAAAAAAGTTAGGATTGCAACTCTTTCTTTCCAAAATTATGCCCTAGTTTGGTGGACCCAAATTTGTAAGGAGAGAAAAAGAGACAACTTCCCTCCCATAGATGATTGGGTAGACTTAAAAGCTCTCCTTAGGAAAAGATATGTTCCTAACTATTATAGGGGTGAACTATTAGCAAAGCTTAATAGGCTCACACAGGGCTCCAAATGTGTAGAAGATTACTATAAAGCCTTAGAGATAGCCATGATTAGAGCCAATCTAGAAGAGGATGAGGAAACCCTAATGCATAGGTTCTTACATGGGCTTAATAGGAACATCAAAAATAGGGTAGAACTCCTTCCACATGTGGATATAGAAGAGTTACTCCACCAATGCACCAAAGTAGAAAACCAATTTAAGGAAAGAGAATCCTATAGTGGGGATAACAATAGAGCCTATAAGTCAAAATGGGTAGAAAATAAGGGTAGGTTTGAGAGAAACCCTAGAGAGCGAGAAGTGGGCACTTCCTCCTCTAAACCCTAAAGTGAGTTACACAAAAATGGCAAAGTCTTTTGCAATCAACATGATAAGCATGAACCATCATCAAAACCACAATCCTCTAGATCTTCTTCCATAAAATGTTTTAAGTGTCTTGGAAGAGGACACATTGCTTCAGACTGTCCAACAAAAAGAACAATGATTTTAAAAACCAATGGAACCTACTCAAGTCAATTAGAGTCTAATTCTGATTCTCACTATTCAAGTGATGACTCTAGTAGTGATTCCAGTGGCAGTGAGCATATTTTAGAGGATGATGGTGAGTTGTACATGATTAGAAGTTTGCTTGGTAGTCATGTAAAACTCGATGACACAACACAAAGAGAGAACATCTTTTATACAAGATGTTATATTAATGACAAATTATGTTCTCTCATTGTGGATAGTGGGAGTTGTGCAAATGTTGCAAGCCAAAGACTAGTCAAAAAGATGGGATTAGAGCTTATAGACCATCCAAGTCCCTATAAATTACAATGGTTAAATGAAAAAGGGGAAATGGTAGTCAATAAGCAAGTCCTAATCAATTTCACCATAGGCACATATAGAGATGAAGTCAAATGTGATGTAGTGCCTATGGAAGCAACCCATATTCTATTAGGAAGGCCTTGGCAATTTGATAGAAAGGTCCTTCATGAGGGGTTCACTAACACCCTCACATTTAAACTAGATGGTAAGAAGATAGTATTACATCCTCTAACTCCACAACAAGTAGCCAAAGACCAAATCCAAATGAAAGCTAAGAGAGAAAAAGAGTTAGGATCTTCTTCCCGTGTGAGTTTAGAAAAACCAAAGAAAAACAAAAAAGACAATAAAGGGAAAGGAGTTATTGTCTATAATGACTCCCAACCTAATCTCTTTGCAACTAAATATGATGTGAAACATGCCATGTTTTCACAAAAACATTGCTTGATCATATATCCAAAAGATATCCCTAACACTTCCTTGTGTTCTATGGGCACCTCTCCTCTCCCCTTGCCCAAAGGGATCCAAAACATCTTACAAGAATTTAAAGACCTCTTCCCAAAAGACATTCCAAAAGGGTTACCTCCTATTAGAGGCATTGAGCATCAAATAGACCTTATTCCTGGGGCTAGTTTGCCAAATAGACCGGCCTATAGATGCAACCCTAAGGAAAGTTTAGAAATAGAAAACCAAGTGAATGAACTACTTTCCAAAGGTTGGATTAGAGAAAGTTTAAGCCCTTGCGCATTACCGGTTTTACTTATACCTAAGAAAGATGGTTCATGGAGAATGTGTACGGATTGTAGAGCCATTAATAACATCACCATCAAGTATAGGCATCCCATACCTAGACTTGATGACATGTTAGATGAGCTTAGTGGATCTACAATCTTCTCCAAGATTGATCTTAAAAGTGGCTACCACCAAATTAGAATAAAAGAAGGAGATGAATGGAAAGCCGCTTTTAAAACCAAGCTTGGCCTTTATGAGTGGTTAGTGATGCCTTTCGGCCTAACTAATGCACCAAGTACCTTCATGAGACTTATGAACCATGTTTTAAGGGATTTCATAGGGCATTTTGTTGTGGTTTACTTTGATGACATTCTTGTGTACTCAAAGTCCATGTCCTCTTATCTAATCCACCTAAGACAAGTTATGCTTGCCTTGAGAACAAACAATCTTTATGCTAACTTTGAAAAATGTTCTTTTGGCATGGATTCCATTGTCTTTCTTGGTTTTGTAGTTAGTTCTAGAGGTGTTGAGGTAGATCACTCTAAGGTTAAAGCAATCCAAGATTGGCCTACACCTAAAAATGTGAGTGAAGTAAGAAGTTTCCATGGTCTCGCAAGTTTCTATAGGAGATTTGTGAAAGATTTTTCAACCCTAGCCTCCCCTTTAAATGAGTTGGTTAAAAAGAATGTTTCTTTTGTGTGGGGGCCTAGGCAAGAAAAAGCCTTTCAAGATCTCAAAGATAGGCTCACTCATGCTCCAATTTTAAAACTTCCAAATTTTTCTAAAACCTTTGAGCTTGAGTGTGATGCATCAAATGTGGGCATAGGAGCTGTGCTTTTACAAGAAGGTCACCCCATTGCTTTCTTTAGTGAAAAACTTAATGGGGCCACTATTAACTATCCCACATATGATAAGGAATTTTATGCCTTAATTAGATCCCTACAAACTTGGGAGCACTACTTAATCCCAAAAGAGTTTGTGATACATAGTGATCACCAATCCTTGAAGTTCATAAAAGGGCAACATAAATTAAACAAAAGGCATGCTAAGTGGGTTGAGTATTTGGAACAATTTCCTTATGTCATCAAGTATAAAAAAGGGCAAAACCAATACTGTGGCTGATGCTTTATCTAGGAGGCACTCTTTACTTACCTCTCTAGGAGCCAAAGTTATTGGGCTTGATGAAATTAGGTCTTTGTACCCAAATGATCTTGATTTTTCAAACATC
The DNA here is from genome assembly GCA_037962975.1 of Clitoria ternatea. Lineage (NCBI taxonomy): Eukaryota > Viridiplantae > Streptophyta > Magnoliopsida > Fabales > Fabaceae > Clitoria > Clitoria ternatea. The sequence continues at coordinate 191,192,192 of CM075669.1, forward strand.
TTTAACTCATCTTCCACTTCTACATCTCATAAAGGCTTCTACATTTTAGATGGCTATCTTTTTAAAGCCAATAGACTTTGTATTCCAAGAAGCTCTTTAAGGGATCTGCTACTTAGGGAGAGTCATGAGGGAGGACTCATGGGTCATTTTGGAAGAGATAAGACTTTGTCTATCTTACATGAACACTTTTATTGGCCCAAAATGAAAAAGGATGTTCAAAAACATTGCTCTAGGTGTATTGTATGTAGAAAGGCTAAATCAAAACTTTCACCTAGTGGTTTATATACTCCTTTGCCAACACCTAGTGCACCTTGGATTGATATATCAATGGACTTTGTGTTAGGCCTGCCTAAGACCCAAAGGGGAATGGATTCTATCTTTGTGGTTGTGGATAGGTTTAGCAAGATGGCTCACTTCATCCCTTGCCATAAGGTTGATGATGCTAGTCATATTGCTAAGATCTTCTTTAAAGAGGTTGTGCGATTACATGGTGTACCCAAAACCATTGTTTCTGATAGGGACACCAAATTCCTAAGCCATTTTTGGAAAACTCTTTGGTCAAGGCTAGGAACACAACTCCTCTTTTCCACAACTTGTCATCCTCAAACGGATGGCCAAACAGAGGTAGTAAACAGGACCCTCTCACAACTTTTTAGGGTCTTAGTACACAAAAATATGAAATCTTGGGATGAGTGTTTACCCCACATTGAGTTTGCATATAATAGGGTACAACACTCCACAACCAAGCATAGTCCATTTGAGGTTGTATATGGTTTTAACCCTCTCACACCCTTGGACCTTTTGCCCATTGAGGTTTCTGACTCTGTCCTTCATATGGATGGAGAGGCAAAGGCCCAATTTATCAAAGATTTTCATGAGAAGGTTAGACACCAAATACAAACTAAAAATGAACATTATGCTCGTTGTGTAAATAAACAAAGAAAGGAGATCACCTTTGAGGTTAGAGATTGGGTATGGTTACACCTTCGAAAGGAACGCTTTCCCAATTTGAGAAAATCCAAACTCAACCCTAGAGGTGATGGGCCTTTTCAAATTCTCAAGAAAATTAATAATAATGCTTATGTCCTAGATCTACCAGGCGATTATGGTGTGAGTGCTTCTTTTAATATCTCTGATTTGTCTCCCTTTGATATAGATGATGAGGATGATGCCTTTGATTTGAGGACAAATCCTTTTGAAGAGGGGCAGCATAATGTGGACATACCCAAGGAAGACCCTCGCACTACATTGGAGAAAGGACTTGAGGCATATAGAGGTCCCCTCACAAGGGCAAAGACCAAACGGGCCAAAGAGAGCATCCATAAAGCCCTTTTCTCTTTTCTCTCTTCTAGTGGGCCTAAGCCCAATAAGGAACCTATGAGGATCTATGTGTACTTTACTTGTAATATACGTCCTAAATAGTTTCTCTAGGCTTATAGGATAGCTTTGGGCCTTACAAGGTCAAATGGGCCACTTTTGGGCCTTGTACTTTCCCTTTTGGGCCATGTATAGGCCATTTGTTCATTTTTTCTCTTAATGGGCCTTGGATCCATGACCAAGCCCATCTAGCTAGTCCTTGGCCGAAATTCTCCATGGCCTATATAAGGGCTTCTCCTTTTGTAATCAAGGACCATTAATTCATTTGCAAAATTTGAGAGCACTTAAGTGTTTCCTAGTGAGAGATTTTCCTCCTTCTCTCTAGAATTTGAGAGCTCTCTCAAGCTCTTATCCAAGGGGTTTCTCCCTCCCTTGGTGGTGAGTGGAGTTATCTTCCTCCATCTTAGGAAGTGGCCTCCAACCTTTCCCTCTCCTCTTTTCCAAGCCTTCCTCCATTGTCCACCTTCTCTCCTTCCATTTCCACTCTCTTCTCCTTTGTTTTGGCGACACATTCCTCTAGCTTAGGCTTAGATTTTTCGGTTTCCTTGCCTTGAAGAAGAAGAGTTCTCAAGCTTACTTTGAAGGAAAATAGGAGAAAGAACCCTAGATCCATCTCTCTTCAAGAAAGTGCATGAAGAGCCTACATCAGATTCCCTAACAATTCTCTAGGGTTTAGTACCTTATACACTCAGAGTGAACATTTTGGCACCCATGGTGAGGCCCGATAAAATGGTTCCCACATCCTAGAGAAGAAAAATGGCTCCGAGAAGGAGGAAGATGGTGACCACACAACAACACCAAGTAGAGAGACAATGACAACCCCCCCCAAATAGATCAGGATGGATGACGATACAACAATAACACAAGCACTGTCCAGCTTATCTTGAGTATTCTTTTACATTAAGTCCTAAAATCTTGACTGTAAAATTCTCTTACGTTAAATCTTAAAATCCCGACTAAGGGAGTAATGACAAAAATTCAATTATGTTATGTCCTAAAACTCTGACCAAAAGAATAACAACAAAAATTCAATTACGTTAAGTCCTAAAATCCCGACTGAAGGAGTAATAACTAAATTCTCTTATGTTAAGTCCTAAAATCCTGACTGATGGAGTAACGACAAAAATTTAATGAAGTCCTAAAATCCTGATTGAGGGAGTAATGACAAAATTCTCTTACATTAAGTCTTAAAATCCCGATTGAGGGAGTAACGACAAAACTCAATTACGTTAAGTCCTAAAATCCCGACCGATAGAGTAACGAAAAAATTCAATTGCATTAACTCCTAAAATCCTGACCGAGAATCAATTACGTGAAGTCCTAAAATCTTGACCAAGGGAGTAACAACGAAATTCAATTATGTTACGTCCTAAAATATCGATAAAGGGAACGATACAAGCCCAATTACGTCAAATCCCAAAATGAAAAATTTCTAAGCTTCCAAGTTCAAATTTTGAATGGAAAAATTCAAGTTACATATTAAAACAGCAAATTTCCAAGTTTCAACCATGAAAATCTGACCGGAGGAACGACAAAGCTCATGACCTAAAATCACATGGCATATAACCATTCGGTATATAATCACTCGGCTCGCCCGATGGTTGAGAGCGTATGACTAAGGGCTTTTATTCCCCCAGATTAACTAGGGTCCCCCTTATCCCCTTATTTTAGGAGATTATCTCTATCTCCTCAATTATAGAAAGTTATCTTTATCCATCTATCTAAGGAAATTATCCTTATCGCCTTTCCTTGATGTACAAATAAGGCCCTAGATCTCCTTTTGCAATTCAAGTGACATTTTAAGAAATAAACCTTATTTTCCTAGAGTAATTTTCTAGGGTTTGGTACCTTATACGCTTAGAGTGAACAATATGTATTGAATTTACAAGGTTGAATGATATGAAAAGGCTTAATGTTTATTTAGTGAATGCATGTTATATATATATATATATATATATATATATATATTATAATTTACAATTTTAGGATTTATATTGATTGTATGAAAGGAGAAAATGAGATGGTAGGTGAAAGTTTAATAATAATTTTTTTCAAACTTTTGTCTCATTTAGAGTTTCCCATGCTTTGAAGTTTGTCTTTCTCTTCCATTCAAGTTTCTTTCATGCGTAAAATTTATTTAACAAAAAAGTTTAGATTAAGGGAAGGTTCGCCCTCAAGCAAGGCCAGTGAAAACCACTTAAGTTTCTTTTGTGGTATAATTTTCTTTCTTTTAATAAAAAAGTTTAGATTAAGGGAAGATTTGCCCTCATGCAAGGTCTACGAATACTACTAACCTCAACAAAGATTTGTAGTGGAATTTATATATAGCTTTTAACTCTTCTATTTTGTGTAATTGATAAGATAGTTTTAATGAGATGAGTGATATTTAATTACTTTCTATCTTTGTCTTCATATCATGTGGGTTTTTATACAACTTTCACTTTTTCTCTTATTGATACTTTATATATTTTGTTCCTTTTTTTATTTTTTCATTGTAAAAATAATCATTCTCAGTTCTTTATAATTTTTTTATATATACAATTTAATATGTAGTCTCTAATGTTAATATATAGATTAAACACACAATTAAATAAGAAAATACATAAGGAATGAAGTTAATTTTATTAGAAATAAAATTATATATGATTGTTGATTTCATTTCATAAAGTTTCTTTTAATTATTAGTCATATGCATTTATGGAGCACAACATTTTATAATAAAAGTTAAGAAGTGAATTATTATAATATATGAAAGAAGACAAACATGAGTTATGGAAAAAAGAATGAAACCAATTAAGTGAGAAAATATGATTTATGATAAAAAAAATATTCAATTTAAATTTGAATGCAAGAAATTGGTGAAAATTGAGTCTCTAAACAAATAAAAGGGTGTATTTAGAATTGATTGCTATATATTAATAATATAAATAAATGATTTGAAATTTTAAACATTTTAAATTTTAAAATTGACAAAAAAAATTAAAATAAAAAAAGAAAGAAATGAAAAGCTGCAATGAAGCGAGTTCATAAGCAATGGATGATAAATAAAGAATTCAATAATAAATAATATTTGAATCACTTATTGGAATCTTGAATTTGAATACTAAATTAATTATCCCCTATAATCAAGGGGTGTTAAAAATTCAAATAAAGTTTAACTTAAAATTAGTTAAAATAAAAGAAATACATGAATATTGTTTGAAGGTGTAATGAATTACATTATAAGAATTGGTGGATTGAATAAGGAGTAAACAAAATGTAAAAGCAACATTTATACTTACACTAAAATTGACTTCAAATTTAAATGTAATGGGTAGGTGAAAATTTCGATGTCTAAATAAATAAAAAGTGAAAAAAATTGATTTATATAGATTAACAATATAGTTAATGATGTGAAACTTAAAATGATTCAAAATTTAAATTTAAAAATTAAAATAATAAATTATAACAAAGTGAATTAATAATTAATAAATAATAAATAAAAGAATAATAAATATGTAATCTATGAGCTACATTTCTAAATTAAATAAAAATAAACACATGCTTAAATGATTATTCAAAGATTCTTCAAACAACCTTTATAATCTTTCGTTAATCCAAGTCTTTTGAGCTATATAAATAATAGTCATAAAAGATAATTAGTAAATCTAACTTATAAGAGATACTTTTATTTGTAAAATAAAAATTTTAATATAATTAAGAAAATACAAAATCACTATCTATATTTAAAAAATCAATATTATATGAAAAATAAAATTTTACATAATCATCATTAAATTTAATTTTTATGGATAAAAATTTTATATTAAAAGTAAATTTGTATTAAAATATATTATAATTAATATGTATATCAATAAAAAATTAATGTTTGAAACTTGAAATAAATATTTCATTTATTAAAATTTTATGGATGAAAGAAATACTATTAATATCAACAAAATTAATTATACATAATAACAAAAAATTTGTATGGCAATATTTTTATCAGAAATGGTAAACAAATATGTACCTATAAATATATTGCAATGGATTTTATTATTTTATAATAAGATTAAACTTATTTAATATTATTTAATGATGATAATATTTTTAATGTGTTAGATTGTAATTTTATTATATAATACTAATTTACATTTTCATAGTAAAATAATATTATGTCTATTATTATATAATATGATATTTTTTTCTTTGTTTTTATTATTTTTAATCACTTAAACAATAATGAAGATGGTGATTCAGTTGTTTAGATGTTCCTTATGTAACTAAATAATAATAATAATAATAATAATAATAAATAATGGTACATATTCACCACTCTTATCTCCAATATTGACTAATGAATGTGTATAACCACTACTTTTAATATTTGCATTAAAGTATATTAGGTTTTAGTATTTAAATTATAACGTAACAAACATATTTTATTTTCTAAAAGCAAATCTTACATATAAAACATATATATTGCAAAAGAATGAATATATTTACACGATCCCGATTAATAATCAATTTATGTTGACGATTTTGTTATATAAAAATGATAAATTTTATATTGATATAAATTTTATGTTAAAGTATATTTATATAGATATATTTTGATTAAATGTCTGACGCCCTAGACGTGAAGGTCAACATTTGGGTAACCAAACTAAGTATTTAATTTTGAGGGAAAATTTTCCACGTTAATTGTTCTGAGGACCCATCCAACAAGTCCAAGGACATACTGGAGTGTTTTGCACATAACTTAAGCCACTAAACTCTTTTTAAGGTGACTTCAATTGGTAAATTTTTGTAACTCAGATACCTATAACTTTTATGGATACTAGTAATGTTAACTGATTCCTAGTTTCACAAAATGTAGTTTTTAGCAGCAATAAAAATACATATTTTTTAAATTCAATTTGCCCGTATGCCAAAACTAATCAAACCTCATCCAAATGAAACCAAAATTTACCACGAGCTAGTATATGTCATAATGTAGCTATTGCTTCAAGTCCTATGCTAAAATATTTTCCTGATTGAATTTCACATGCATTGGAAGTTCTTAGGTAAAAATGCTAATTTACATGTGAAATTTTAATTTGGAAGCTTTAGACACCAAAACATATACACTAATATGCCTATTTAGGGCACGCCTATTATCCTATCAATAAATTTCATATTCATCTAGCATTCCAACATCTAATTCATTGACTTAGCACAATTTCTACCCATATAATTCTCATAATGCAATATAAACATTCATAATCTCATCATCGTGTCCACACACACCAAGCCTTATTTATATTCACAAAGTAATGCAACATATGCATATATATATATATATATATATATGTGTGTGTGTGTGTGTGTGTGTGTGTGTGTATCCATACCATTCATCTTAAAATGATCTACATCTACTAGACTATTTATATACAAAACATCAAGCATCATAACTTCTTAATGGAAATCCATTAAGGAAGATTCCTTGATCCAGTATTGCAATTTCCACCCCTCCGGAGCTCACTAAGCAGCGTCATCTTACAAACTCACTAGAAAAATAGGTGGAAGAGTGAGCATAATTCAAGTGGCAGTTATTGCAATAATGTAATGAATACCTCAATCAAACATATAACATAATTCAAGATTGCACATTATATACACTATAATCATATCTCTCTACCATTAACCAAATTCAGTATAATTATATATCACCAATATCACTCTTTATTTATCATTATATACATATGCATATGCCATGCAAATGTCATGTTATGCTTCTCATTTCATCTCAACTATGCATATCATGCCATGCGAATCTGAATCAGATGGGTAGTACCGCAGTACAAAAATCTTTACCATACCTCAATAAATATTTACCGGATATCTGTATTGTCATCCATCTTGCAACACCTATCACCCTCAGTCATGTGACTTAAATATATAATGGTGTTATGGATTGGCTCTAAGATACGCTGACCTAAAGTGTCAGGTCTTTCTTGGCTCATATAGCCTTTTGTTCTCCTCATGGAGCCACCGCCCACCAAGGTCGACAACAAAGGTCCTCTGTATCCCTTTATGCAGCTAAATGCACACGATAAATAATCTTAACATACATTTCATAAATAAATGCAACCATTGTGCATCACTTGCCCTTCTTTACATTAATTATCATGAAGAGATCATATTCAATGGTATTAATATCTTCATCATCATTATGCATCATAACAAGCAATTCTCATTGTCATAAACATCCATTTGCAATACCACTTATCATCATACTTAATCATTATCATAATTATGTTCTTATCTCATAATATAATCATCATAATCATTTATCATCATATAATCCTTATCATTGCATTATCATAAAATACAATATTTTTATCACAATAAGTGCCTAACATATTGTTCACTCACAAGATATACCAATATTTAATATTTCATAATCCATATTTTTAATAATGGTATGTAGACATTATATTCAATACCCATGTACTGAAATTATACCTCTCTTTCATACCTTAATTAATGACACTAACAAAATGGTGCCACGTCTATTTCTGTCTACCAACCTACATGTCAAAAAGATCTCGATTACTCAATAATTACAATTAACCCCGAACCTCACTAATTTAGCTTATCCTAAGCTACCAGAAGTATAATTAACTAGGAATTAAACAAATTGATGAAAGGGTTTGGTTTCAGAGATTTTGAGTTATCAAAGTCGAGCGACAAAGAATTGAGGTTTTAAGCTTTGATTCAACAACTATGACTCCAAAGCACATCTACCACCACTAAAAAAACAACTGTTAGCGACGAAAGTAATTGGTCGCTAATCAATGGAATTCCCGTCGCTAATGGTTTTAGCGACGGCATCGCAGACGGGCAAGAGGACGTCGCTAAAACCCTCGTCGAAAACACATCAGCGACCACATAACTGCCGTCGCTACAATATCGACGGCGTAGGGCCGTCGCTAAAATCGTCTCTGCCCCAATAACTCCAGCCGTCGCTAAGTGTTGTCATACAGCGACCTCGAATACCCGTCGCTACTAACAGCCACCAGCGACCACCGTCTGCCGTCGCTATAGGAAGTGATACAGCGACCAAGTTATTCCGTCGCTACTGATTGTGATGTAGCGACCACAGTATCCGTCGCTAGAGGTTGCGATGTAGCGACGCCAATGTCCGTCGCTAGTTGTTGTCAGTTAGCGACCACAACGTCCGTCGCTAGTGATTGTGATATAGCGACCACAGCATCCGTCGCTAGTGTTAAAACGTCAGCGACGGACATGTCCCGTCGCTAACGGGAATTTTTATATTTTTTAAAAATTAATTCAATATTGACTGGTTTTGTTAATTTAACTTTAAAAATATCTTAATATTTTGTATTGGCTGATAAAATTTTATAATTAAATTAATTTATCAAATAGGTTGAATTATTAATGATAGGTAGAATAAGGCTTTGTGATTTGAATGTAATTACCAATAAATATTGACATAATATATAAAGAATGACAAAATAAATACTGAATAAAAATATAACATAACTAAAAATCAAATATACAATGTGTATAAATAAAAGAACTACAATCAAGGTGGTGGGGGATCCTGGGGTGGTGGTGGGGGCGCCTGGGAAGTGGGGGGAGGTAGCCTCGCCATCAACTGCATCAGTAGCTCCTGCTGCTGAGCAAGTTGCCGACGAGTCTCGGCGTGCTGCTCCTCGGCCCGCTGTCGGTCCGCCTCGGCCTTCTGTCGGTCCGCCTCGTGCCGCTCCAACAGCAACTGCCTCTGACGTCGCTCCTCGTGTAGCTCATCGTTCAGGTTTTGAATTACCTGAACGACCTCAGTCGGAAGACCAGAGGAAGACGAAGAGGAAGGGGTCTTCCCCTTTTTCGCCAGCTGCGTGCCGACGCCACCCAATCCAAACACCCTCCCTTTCTTGTTCACACCGCCAACAGCCTCCATATAGATGGCGTTGTCGTCAGAACAAGATAGGGTGGGAGGAACCTCCCCTTCAGGAGTGGAAGCCACCAGGTCCGCCTCCTTCTCGGCCCTCCTGGCCTGATACGCCTCCTGTAAATTCAAAAACAACGATAGGATTAGTAAGCTGATTTGTAAGTAAATTAAAAGCATGTGTCAGTTAAAAGTAAATACCGCTAGCTCCGTAGTCTTCTGGTTTACCCATGCACCGGCTTTGTTCTTCTTGGTCATTTGCATGACCTCAAACAAAGAAGGCTCCCGGTGCTCCCTCTGCTCCTGTGGTGGACAAAAAACATTGAGATTATTATTTGTAAACATGTAAGACGAATCATAATAGAAATGTTTAACATAAATATACTTACAAATCTTTTCTTGTGCTCGAGGGTTGAAATGCTACCCCCAGTGTAAACCGAGGCTGCAGCATCGGCGGCTCTGTTGGCCCTATTCCGAGCACTCGCCTGCTGGAATGGGACCCCGCCCCACTTCTGGACCATCCCGTCCCAATGGTCCTCCGGGATCCAACGAGGGCGCTCACCCTTGTCCCTCACCTTCCAAAGGGTACTCTTGATGATTTTGGAGGTCTTTGTGGCAAAGACCTTCCTAATCTCATCAATCATACCCTCCGCCCACTGGTAATCACGCTGTAAAATGAATTGAGAAATCAAAATTAATAACGGGTCTATTTTACAAATCAAGTCACAATAAATGAGCTAGGAACTTACCGAGAAGGTGTCAAACCACCTATCTTGCACAACCTTCCCAGCATCTGTCCAAGATATATATGGACCATCCCACTGGGCCTTCAAAACCTTAGTAATCGCTTTGGTAGTGCGACTACTATCAACAAAGCTGTAATGACAACAATTATGTTAGGAATAAAACAACACACAATCTAGGGAGACACCCAAAATTTCGGCAGAGTCTCCCCTGTAAATGTAACATTTCCAAGTTTAAATAGTTACCCTGTTACAAACAGAAGAGTGCCCAGTACAATTCAATCTATACAAGTACTAATTAAAGTAACATCCAATAAACCAACAAGTCTTTCAACTAAACCCTAATATAAAGTATCATACAAATAACATAAAAGTATATGAAATTTAGTCACTTACTCGTCTCCGGCCGGCACGGGTACCAACATGGGCAGAGGGGATGCCGGAGGTGGGGTCGCCTGATGGCCATGGTCCTCCAAGCCATCAACTCCAGGAGTCTGCTCTGGGGTGGTCAGCTGTGGGGGTGATGGGGTTGTCTGCTGTGGTGGTGGTGATGGAGTGGTCTGCTGGAGTGGTGATGGAGTGGTCTGCTGTGGTGGTGGTGATGGAGTGGTCTGCTGTAATGGGGATGGAGTGGTCCGCTGTGGTGGTGATGGAGTGGTCTGCTGCCCTGGGGTTTGCATCCCCAGACGGGAAGCCGGGGTCCTGGACCCACCACCCCTACTGAAGGGCAGTCGACGTCCCGTCATCTGTGGATAAAATCATGAAAAGAAAGGTTAGTCTCAGGATATATATAAACCTATGTATATATGTTTAACAACTACATACTCTGTGTCTGTTTCAGTTTCAAATTCCCCCTCAGTTTCAGTGTCACTGTGGTTATCTGTTTGAACAAGTTCATCAGTATCCAAATCAGCCCTAGACCGTTTTGATCGAGAGACAAGGTCTTTGTCAATGTGTTCACCCCCCGTAGTGGCGAGTGTCTCGTCCATTATGACTGGATCAATGTTGAACAACAAATTCGCATCGTTGAGCTCGTGTGGTGCAAGCTGATAAGCGTCATCGACCTCCTCGGAGACATTGTCAGTGATCTGACTTCGGGCCTTGGCCTTGATTACTGCATACCAGTCCCGATGTCCTCCCGGGAAGTCGGTGTAATAAACCTGCTCAGCTTGTTGGGCAAAAATGAAGGGATCAAACCCTTTATATCTACCATTCTTCTTGACCTCAACTAAGCCGTAGTTGTTGTCAACCTTTGTTCCAACACCAATTGTGTTGTCGAACCAATCACATTTGAATAGAACAATATCTCTTCTTAGTCGTCCAGAGAATGAAACTTCAACAATCTCCGTCAGCACTCCATAAAAGTCTTCTTCCAACTGACCGGCGGTGCCTTTAACACAAACCCCGTAGTTATGGGTGCGCATCCCTTCACTCCATTGAAGAATATTAAACTTGTAGCCATTTACGTAGTAAATAGGCCATTTTTTAACAGTCTTCACCGGCCCCCAAGAAAGGGCTTGGAGTAAAGAATCTTCAATATGGTTGTTAGGGTCTTGTATCTATGTACAACATAAGAAGTAGGTCATTGTTACCATATTGACGGGAGTTAGAAGCAAATAGGCTTAAAAACACTTGGTATACGGGTCTTACATGTTGCGCGAACCAATGTGATTGTTGCACCCGTCCCACAATGGAGTCTGAGCCGCCGCCAACAAATCATAAAATCTCTTCACCTCCGGATTAGGATCCTCCTCTGCATTGTCAGAGTCCCCATTACCTGCTTGGTCATTATGTTCCAGCATACGCCCGGTGGAGGGTCCAACATGATCCATCACCATTTGTTCTATGTTGTTGTACGTATCCCTGTTTCCTCCAACCTCGTAGTAAGACTGTTGCACGGTTACGTCTGACGGTCTACGCGGTAACTGCTCACCATGGTTGTACCAGCAGTGGTATGTTTCCATGAACCCTTTCTCAGTTAGGTGGCACATGACATCATCCGCGTATTCAAAACTCATGCATTTGCACCTTGAGCACGGACAACGGATCTTCTGAGTCACTTCAAATCCAGGCGTGTTTGCCGTAGCGAACGAAATGAACTCCAACAGCCCCATCATAAACTCCTCAGTCACTCGCTGATTGCGATCTAGTCGGTTGTACATCCATCGCCGATTTGCCGGTACCTCCATTTACAATATCTAACAAGCACGATTTCTGTTACTTTAAATTATTGTAATTTTATTTGACTGTCGGTTGTAAATCACTCCCTATCTCTTTGATGTTGCAAATTGGTGGGGCCCTATCCCATTCGGGATGAATATGCAACCAACTGTAACCCATCTCTGTTGTATGTGGTCTATCTTGTGTCGTTCATGTTCATTTAAAATTTCGGCAGCATTTCGCATTAGTCCCCGAGTACACAGAGATACGTACGGTATGAAACACCGCACGCAGACATGCACCCTGGGGACAATACGAAACACCATAACCGAAATTTTATATGAACATTCAACGTCTTAAGATAGACTATATACAACATTGATGGGTTACGCCCTACTGGTTACAAATTCATACCAAACTGTCCAACTGGGACAATTCAAGATCCAACACAACACGGTACATTAGCCGGTTGTTTTGAAACTTGAACGGGAATCTAATGGGTTCACACACGACTAAACTCTACATTATTAAATCATGAGTTTCATTTTTTAAGTTTCCTAAGAAAGGGAGCCTGTCAAAATTTTGGCAGAGTCTCCCCTGTAAACTGGACATTTCCCAAATTTACGAACAACCTGTTACATACATAAAACTTTCCAGAAATGATAAATATACATACCATACGTATTGTATATGATATTCAGAGTTATGAATACGATCGAGAGACAAGGTTATCAGTACATAAAACCAATGCCTAATGAGCTCTGCTCTCCACTAACAAACAACATTACACATGCATAAAGAATCATGTTATCAGCACACAAAACCAATGCCTAATGAGCTCTGCTCTCCACTAACACACAACATTACACATGCATAAAGAATCATGTTATCAGCACACAACCAATGCCTAATGAGCTCTGCTCTCCACTAACAAACAACATTACACATGCATAAAACTCATTATAAACACATCAAAACCAGTTCCTAATCTCTCTACTAACAAACAATAATTGACATGCATACATATATCGAGAAAGTCAGCGTTAGGGGATTACCTAGCGAAAAAAGTCGGTGATGAATACGGAGCTGAAGAGAGACGATCAGAGACCACGCGTGATCTGTGTTACTCTGTATGACAAACCAAGAAGTCGTTAGAACGTTACAAGTAGCAAGGAAACTAAACAAAGAGAGACACGCAAAGCAAATAATAGATTACACAGCCATGACTTCTTAGTGATCTAGACACTTGGGATCCACGTGAGAATGAGTCCATGAGAGACGCAACAGAGACTACATTTGCATTATTAAACATTCTAAACGTTTTTTGTTAAGACTCTTCTTAGATGAGTTAATTTATAAAGACTCTTCTTAGATGAGTTAATTAGTTAAAAGACCCAAGTAATATCTTTTCAAATGAAATGCACCATTCTCTTCCTGTTGGCCTAAACATTTCAGCTTGTGCAGCTGCAATAGGAGTCCCAGAGGTGTTTGTTTAGTTGAATAAGGGTTGTTAAATTAGGATTAATTATAAGTAAATTTTTCATTTGTTGATTAAACAAAATTTAAACAATTATATAATTAATATTGATGGTTAGATAATACCGTTTACCTCGTATTGTCCTGTGTACCAGTTCTGTACCTCGTATTATGAAGTTTTTAAAGCTTCCTATTGAGCTAGCTCCTTCCTTTAAGGTTATAGTGGGGAATCATAATTACATGGCAGCTAAAGGATTAAAATAGAACTTGGTTCAGGCACAAGTAAATATGTTTCAATCAGTGTTCTTAGAGTCGTGTCTCGCGACGTAGAATCGGACGATTCTACGTCTCACGGTTGTTTTGAACCATGGTTATATGTAGTTTTTTACCACGGTTCAGAACCATGGTCAAAAGTCCCTACCTATTATCACGCTGGGAACAACCACGATTATAGAACCGTGGTTAAAAGCCTAAAATACACCAGTGATAATTTTCTCATGTTTCAAATTTAATCATTATAAAGTCTTGAAAACTTAAGTCTAAAAGGAGTTTCTTTAACCCAAGAATCTTCCTAAAAATTTATAGTAGACTCGTCCTCTAGTCTCCACCAATCCCACACCATCATCAAACTAGTCTCTTTTAATGTGTAAATCATTTGGGAGTAACAGCTGGATAAAAGGTGATTTTGGGAGTAATAAAATAATAAATTCTGATCCACTATAAATAGGCATTGCTAAAACCCAAATAGATGTCTAAAACATCACCCCTCAAGTTGAAGAGTTTTAATACATAAGAGTGAGCTATAGAGCCAACAAGGTTTGGGTGTTTCATTGTTATTCCACATATAACAAAGATGTCCCTTTTGGATGATATCCGGCGACCTTCCGTGGATTATGCTCCTAGCATTTGGGGAGACATTTTCCTTCCATTTGCTTCCAACTCTTCTACGGTATATTTTCTATTACACCTCACGTAAGGGAATTAATTGGGTACTTTTGCCAAAATATGCACCAAAATTTGTATGAGTGGGACTTTAAATACCTAACAGCTTGATGATGGAGGATGCAAAATTTTTATGAGTCACGATTGGGTTCATTTTTCAACTACTGATTTGCTTTTCCTGTTTCAAGAAAATTTGGGTCTCCACACTAGCATTACATGTTGTGGTTTGATCATTTTCACTCACACATTCCATTGAGCATGTCAATAGCTAAATAGAATATGCCTATTTTTCATTCAGCTTCATAGACATTATAACAAACATGTGAAAGGAAACCCATGAAATTCATTTTAAAGAAAACACACATTTTTCATTCACATTCTTCATATATTACAGACTGTTCACATTAGATTCACCTAAGACCAAACCATATATTAATTTGATACCTACTTCTAAACCTAAGAATATGACCACCTAAACCCAACCATGATTAAAGCAAGCATGAAGACACTTTACGATGCATCATTGCCTAAACAGAGAACTTTAACCCACCGAGCCTAAACAGAGAAACGGCCAAGCATTTCTTATTATTTAATTAAGTTAAGAAATTATAACCTTTTCTTCCTGTGACCAACGCGTGAGTGGAAGAAAGGGAGTGGAAGACCAGCCTTCGAGGACTACCGAACCAGCCTTAGACCAGCCTTCGAGGACTACCAAACCAGCCTTCAAGTGGAAGAAAGGGAGTGGAAGCACGGGGAGCCGGAGGGAGGGATTCGGAGGGAGGAAGTCAGAGAGAGGGGTTCGGAGGGAGGGGTTCAGAGGGAAGGAGTCAGAGGGCAGGGAGGGACATAGAGAGTGAGTCGGAGGGAGGGATTCGGAGGAGAGGCTGGGACGGAGGGTAGGGACAGACTTGGAGGGAGGGCTTTGGAGAGGTACTGACAGAGGTTATTTTTATTTTTATTTTAAAAAGTAGTTAGAATCTGCATTTAATGTTCCAGTTTAAAAACCGAGTTCTTTCTCAATATTCCTCTCAGTATTTACTCCATTTAATTTTCTCCAGGCTTCTCCATCCCTTTATTTACTCTCTATGCATACCCCTTGATTCAACCGCAGGGTGTTGTATATGTGTTTGAGCTTTAAGGCTATAAAACATCAAGGGTCTGGTTGGGCGTTTGAAATAAAGTGAGGAAAATTCTTGCACGAGTATATTTAAGTTCAACCAATTTAAAACTCAATATATTAAAATGACCATAAAATCTATGTTAAAGTTATTTTAAATTATCTTGAACCTATGATTAGTTGTATAAATATTATTTCAGTAAATGAACCTGATGATATGTTTGGCCAAACTAAATTCACACTAATTTACATTACATTTCATCAATGTACAACATGCATACACTAATTCATCTCACTCACAATTCTCAACAACACACTCACTATTTACCATCATCACAGACACACACATCATATGGAAACATCATTATCACTATAATTGGGCAGCAACCTAAGGGGGGCTAATATTTTCATCACACACAAAATAAACACAAGACATCAAAAACAAAATCTAATTCTCACTTTAATTACTACTAGCACCAACTACTATACAAATGAAACTACTTGTTAACACGAGGTATTCAAATGTAATGAGATGAAATTTTCAGAATCAATCTAAGTATATTAACAATTTTATAAAGTATAGGAATTAATATTAAAAGAAAATGCTAAACAGACAAACATAAAAAATTATATGAACTGTGGGAATTAAAAATTGATCGAAGAACTTCAACATTTGAATAGGGTATATAAAAAACAAGTCAAACTACATTTTAATAGATTAAAATGAAGGTTTATATACTCAAAACGATTATTCGTAATCATCATTGCATAAACACTTAGAAAATAAAGAAAAGGAAAAAATATATTATTAGTTGCATAAGAGAAGGAAATGAAAAGCAGAGATATACTCAAACAGAAGCAGAGAAAGAAGCTTTAATAAAAACTTTAAAGTGCTAGTTAAACACAGACAAAAAAGTTTCTATTCGATTCCATTCTTTACAAAACACAGAGAAACATACATTCAGAATTAAAATACAACTTGAAAACATTCATCTATTCAAACATACATTCATTGCTACCAGCTATTCTATACAATAAAATCATAAAAAACAGAGATAGTGAAGGGTTACCGATTGACTACAGAGAGGGAGGGTTCACAGTAACACAGAGAGAGACAATAGGGCTGGAGAGTAAGAGCCTACGGAGGAGACAGAGAAACACAGTCAGAAACACAGAGAAACATACATTCAGAATTAAAATACAACTTGAAAACATTCATCTATTCAAACATACATTCATTGCTACCAGCTAAACCCTAAACCCTAAAACATATTTGAATTAGATATTGTAAATAATATAAAATTTGTGTTGCCTATATATTTAATTTGCTCTCTCTAGTCTAGTAACTTTATCAACAGTAACATACATTGGCTTATTAACCATGACTGAATTACAATCCTTCATAATTTTATTCCTAGTTGGCATGATTCTAGCAACCTCAATACCATAATTGACCTCATAAAACCCATTCTTGGAGTTGTTGTAGCCACAAGACTCACCACAGACTAGCTCATAGATGCATGTTAAACCCAAAAAACAGATTTTCTTGGTCAGTTTAATATGATCCTACTGGATTTGTTAACCAACAAGGATGGAGTAAAAATATTAGTCTTAGATCTTTGGAATAATTTACTAACTACTAATCAACCTTACCAATTTCAGATATCTTAATTGAACTAAGCAAGTCTAATCAAAACAAACCCAACCCAAGAACATGACACATGAAACAAACAATATTTGAAACATGAAACAAAATTTGAGCACAGATCCAAAGATCAAAAACATTGAAAAAAACACTAAACTGCACACCCACTATACTGATACACTACACATACTGCACTCCGCTTATTACACTACACTCAGTCAACAATTATAAACATAAACACACATAAACATAACCCAGACAATTTCAATAACTAAATTAACAGTTAAGAGAAAGGTTGGATTATGATACCTGCTGGTGAGGTAGGTTCACCGGTGACTCTGCCAGTGAGGGAACTTCTGAACGGAGACGGAGGGGGAGACAACTCCAAGCCAGGGACGGGACACAGGGAGGGAGGTCGACGGCTGCAGGAAGAAGGGAGGAAGGGAGGGAGGTCGACGGCTAGAGGGACGTTGACAGAGGGAGGGAGGTTGACAGTGGAAGGGACGGAGCCTCGAACGGAGATGGACAGTGGAAGGGACGGAGCCTCGAACGGAGATTAACAGTGGAAGGGACGGAGCCTCGAACGGAGACGGAGGGGGAGGTTCGTGAGAGAGGTCGTGGTGGTTCGTGAGGCGCAGAGAGGGAAAAAAGAGGGATTAAAGGCTTGGGGTGGAAAGGTGATCGACGGGGATTGAGGGAGGGGGAGATGGCAGTTGAGAGAGGCTAGGGAGCGGTAGGGCAAATGAGAGGGAAAGGGGTTGCTCGAAGATAGATTAAACACTTAGCGACGGCTATCATCCGTCGCTACCAACGTCCCTAAATTAAAACCTTTAGCGACGGCATGACAAATCCGTCACTAACCTCCTCAAAAGTAGTGACGGGGTCACCCTACCGTCACTAACTTCCCTTCTTAAAAGTAAAAAGATGGAGGGAAGACAAAAATCATAGCGACGGAACACAAATCCCGTCACTAATCTCCTGAATATTAGCCACGGCCAGAGAACCCGTCACTAATCTCCTAAAATTTAGCGACGGGGCCTTCGTACCGTCACTAACTTCCCTTCTTAAAACAAAGAAATGGAGGGAAGACAAAAATATTAGCGACGGCACAATATATCCGTCACTAATCTCCTGAATATTAGCCACAGCCAGAAAACCCGTCACTAATCTCCTAAAAGTTAGCGACGGGGCCTTCGTGCCGTCACTAATCTCCTGAATATTAGCGACGGTAGGACTACTCCGTCACTAGGACAAAACCTAGCGACGCCATTTAGCCGTCGCTAATGTTTGGCGCCAACAAAAAACCATGGAGGGAAATCAAAAAAGAAGGATCTGAGATATAGCGACCGTACTAGCGACGGTGTTCATAATTGGTAGCGACCGTATCCTGTTGGGGTCGCTAAATTCGTCGCTATAACTTTTTTGGTCGCTCTTTATTTATAGCGGTCGCTAACCCGGTCGCTAGTTAGCGACGGCAATAGGTGGTCGCTAATTTGAGGTAGCTGTTTAGGGTTTTTTTAGTAGTGTACGACCATGGAGTCGAGTAGGAAATAAAACTAGAACTCCAAATTCATTAATGAAGGTTAGGAATTGGAAACCCACTTACCTTAGATTAGTGAAATTAAAGCCAATTGCTTGTACCAAGCTTGACATACACGTGAGGGAAATGGGGAGGAATGGAATAAAAACCTTGCTTTGGCTTAATTAAAGGAATACGAAGAAAATGAAGATGGAGATAGAGGATGAGGGGTTCAAATTTGGGCATGGAGAGGGAGAGAAAGTGAGAGTTGAAGCTTTTAATTTTTTGTCGTAATTAGGATAATAAAGGGTAAAAGGGTTTTATGAAGTTGGTTAAGGGTAATTTGACCATTTCATGCGTTTAATTAACTTTTTTTGAAACTAACTAATAACTTTAATTTATTTTAACATGAACCCGACTTAAATTTTATTTAGCTTACCTTTTCTAAATATAATTAACTAATGCCCCTTTATTATTTAATTATATCAACTAGTCCTTAAATTTAAATTGGGATGTTACAAAATGGTCAAAGTGAAAGCTATATATTTTAAGCATATATAGTATTTTTAAAATATAGGATTAAATATTTGCATGACTTAAAAATAAAATTATTGCTATGACTCATATAATAAAAAATAGGAAAGTAAACTCAACGTTTAAAAGAATTATATCAAGGATATAATATTAAATGGAATCAAATTTGTATGTTAGAATTATTGAAATACAAATTTATTGTATACTAAAATGAAAACCTTCTACAAATATATATTAGTATTTAAATCCAAAACTATACATATTGTAATAATTATACTTAAAAATTATTTTATTTTAATTATTATTTTGTTTCCCGTTTGCAGGGAAACATGAAAAAGAAAAACAAAATACCATGTGCGAATGCACGAGTCAAAAACGATAGTTAAATATATAGAAGTAGTAAATGAAATGTAGTTTTTGATATTAACCTATTATCACATAAGAGATAAATGATATATATCTTATTTATTAATAATGGCATTTTAGTGACAAAGAAGGAATCTGAAAAAAATTCCTATAAAAAGAAATAAACAAATATATGAAAAATGTGTTAGATAATTACTGATCTGACCGGTATACGGGGTCAAGAGTTGACCTCTCTTAATCGAGGTCCAAAGTAACCTCACTTACTCTATGTTTTACGCCGTCTTAGTGGAATACGGTATTATGTACCTAGGTCTAGTGGGGAGTCTAAGTTCTTCACGTTTAGGGGTAAAATGATGTTCTGACTCAACCGTAGTGGATTAAAATGCAAAAGATTCTCTGATGCTTAAGTCAATACGATTATTACGGGAATAATCAGATTACGAAGACTCTTAAGAATGATGTTCAGAATCCCCTTCAAGTTAATAAATGAGTTGTATTTATAGAACTTCCCTGGATGAAGGGTTGATTAACCATATTCTTAATAAACTGTGGCAACAATGTTGGTAGGGACAGGTTGCCCATACCTTGTCCAATTGACGTTCAGATGTCAGTTGGCCTGACTGATATCATGATTTTAACATCCGTACTGATATTCATTTAAGATATTGGTTCTTTGGCCCAAAGTCCGGTATTTTAATGGTTTCAGCAGTTCGATGTCCAGGTAACTAATTTTCCTCCTACATACAAGGTCGTTCTGTTCATTGGTAATGAGGTCCGGTATGCAATCTAGATCATTTCCCCCTAGCTTGTTGTTATGGAGTTATCATAACAAGAGCCATTTTATCAATGAGAATTATATTCTGGACTTTTATGGAATGCTTTCACTGTACTAGTACTTTGTCCAGAGTCGAGGTTTACCTGGACGATCTTGAGCAGGTGGTTAGGACGTATCATTTAATATGCACCGCCTAAAATTCCCCCGAAAAGTGTTTTTTCACTCACATTGCTAACATGGCGTGTCTTGATTAGTGCGTATTATCCATGTGCCATCATGTCATTCTGCTGCATGGGCCTTGACGTTTCATCTTCCATCCCGTCCATGGGCTGCGTCATTTGAACTTCGGCCCATGTCATTTTGACACCTGTAAAAAGGGACCTAGTTTCGATGGTTCCCACTCTTTGCATTTGTCTTCATACCAAAATTCTGCTCTGACATCAAGCAAATTTTTGACCTCGTCCTGGCCTGAACTAGTAGAACTACCAGAATCATCCATACAGGTAGCCTTCTATACCGGCCCTCTTTTTTGAAAAATGTATTCTTTTTCTTCTAATGACGACCAAGATTGCGATAGCTCAGTTGAAATAATTTCAAATTCTTTAATGTCTTGGCAACCTGGGGTTCCACGCCATGAGCCGTGGTTTGTTCAAATGGATATCCGCAAGTGGGTGAGGACAAGAGATTGGAGCGGCCAGGATAGAGATTTACCAACCTCGGCCATTTTCCCCCCAAGCCTGAAATCGCCCTCTTTTGACTTTTTTGAACCCCTATCACCCGTACCACTCATGTCTCCAGACCGAGATGCAGATTCTAACGTAGTCCATTACTACGCTGATGATACTGACTTCTATTGAACTGTTCTCTTTTTAGAACATGTTGTCATGGACGCTGTTGGATCTTCCGTTGTAAGGAATGACCCTGAAGAGACGTACTTGATTGTGGACAAAATAAACTAGCTAACCCAAAAAGCTAATAATCCTTACTTTTAGGTTGCCTGTGATGTCCTTACTCTGCGCAGCTGTCATTCAACCCCAACCGACGATGTTGAACTCGAGGCCAAAGGTTTCTGACATTCAAGAAAGTATGCCAACTTTTTCCTTCTTTATGCCTCCTCTCATGCAGAACGGATTTGCCATATACCACGTGACTGTTTCCTCTATTTCCACGCCTACACTCTAACAAAAGTGGGAGTCTGATTCCCTTTCACTAAGTTTGAGATAGGGGTGCCGTGTTTTTTAGACATCGCCCTCATTCAACTCCACCCAAACAGATGGGCCCTCGTTCTTGCTCTCAAAGTCTTAGGCCGTTATATTTGCTTCACCCTAACTGTCGTCATTTTCTTTTGGTATGCTCGAGTTATATGCCGAGGAGGTAACGGGATGGGTTTTGTAAATTTAAGATGTCAGAGTGACATCATCAATTTTGAGGCGTACGCCGAATCTTGAAAGATTAGTGGGTCATCCTTCAAGAACTTCTTTTTTAAAGTTTTTGCTAAGGGCCTTGATCCCCCTTTCTGGAAAGATGAGGAAGATCGTTCCTTTTTCACACCGGCTGGACTCACAAGCATTTTCTCTTGGAGAGCTCGACATATTCTATTGAAGGTCACCAACTATCCGAATATTCTAGGGCCGTAATGGACGCCCTTCATGCTATTTCCCAGGGTGTACCTATTAAATGTCGGTCTCTGCTTGGGACTACAGATACAAGGATCGAGTATCTCACTCATTTGGGTATCCATTCTTTTCTCTTTCTTCCCTATTTTCTTAATTTTTACATTCTGGTTATAACTTTTGTACTTGTACTTTATAGAGAATATGAGTACAGACGCTCTGTAGGCTCTGTGAAACCTCTTGGTTAGGTCAGAGGCCAATGTTTCTCAGGAGAACCAGATCACCCCTAAGATGAAGAAAGCTTCCTCTCTCCAAATACCAGGCAATACTATCCCGGTTAATGCCAACTCTACCCAGAAGAAAAAGAAGGACACCCAAGGTGGGGGTGCTAGCAAGAAACCCAAATTTGCCCCGGCCATTGACGCTTTCGGAAAGGGAAAAACGGTGGTGATAAAGGAAGTGCCTACCAAGGAAACCGCCTAAAAGGACTCCGGTATGGATGCCTTGGATGAGCTGATAGAGAGAAACTCTGATCCCTCCGATGAGTTTATCCTTCCATACCGACTGAAGAGAGGTTTAAATACCCAGAGCATCGGCTTTGCCCTTTAAATAGCAATGTGGGGCCATCTGAAGTCTATCCCTGTCATCTACTCTACTGCATCTGAGGGCCCCAAAAGGAAGATAGAGCGGCTAAAGGAGAAGAACACCCGCCTCTCCAAGGATAAGAGCCTAAATGAGAAGACACAGGTTCATCTGAAATCTGAGGAAGACCTAAAGAAGGAAAACAATGTGCTTTATGATAAAGTGGGCAATCTGGAGAAGCTGGTGGCCGAATTACAAAAGAAAATGAAGATATGTCCATGGCGGTTGATGATGTATATTTTTATACATAGTTCCTTACTCTAATGCATTTGTTTTATTAACAATTGTTGCCTAATAAACTATATTTTCATATATTTTGACAACTTAAGCATTCATTGATATTTAATCCTAAAATGAATTAATTAAATTTAAATCAACTAAATATAAGTTAACTCATTTTCAGGATGTCTAAAGGTGAAAAAAAGAAGGCAATTGATTTCAAGCTGGCAAGAAGTTCTAATCAATTTGGAGAAGACAATTGCTGTAATTAATCAAAGCACTTCAATTAAAATGAAAAGCCCATTCACGTCAAAGTAGTTCCAATTAAAAGTAAAGCTTGACTTGGTCCATTGCAATTGAATAATATAATTAAAATGAAAAGGTGTAGTTGCCTTATGGCTCCATGATGAATCCACGTGAATTGCAAGGAAAAAAGGAGAATAATTGTCAATTTAAAGAAACCAAGTGCAGCTGTCCTTTAAGTCACAAAAATGGAATTGTTTGTAGAATAAACTTGGTCCATTGTAATTAAATAATATAATTAAAGTGAAAAGTTTATTTAGCAATGTTCAAATGGGTCCAAGGGCATAACTGTCCAAAGCACATTCACGACATTTAGAAGCTTAATATTTTCAAATTGAGTAGCTCAAATTCAAAGGCCCCACTATCCTATTAATTCACGTTGAAAAGGGAATCCCAATTGAATAAGTCAAGCAAGAATAGACCATCTCTCTCTCACGGCAAGGAACAAGTGACATGTGGAATTGTAAATTGATTCAATGAAGGAACAATAATTCACGTAAGGAGATGTCCCATCTTGCAATGTCTTCTCTTTGTGAAAAATTCCAACGTAGGAGCCTAAGCAATTAGAACATGAAGCTGAATGGAAATAGGCCATCAACAGAGTAGCACCACATTTTTTTAACACGTGATTTATTGAAAGTTAGGAGAAAAGGCTGTATATATATAGCCATTGACATCTAAAGAGGGACATCAATTTTTAGCAACGGGAAAGCATCAGGCAGAAATTCTCCTTGAACCTCTCCTTTTAGTTTGCATTTTTAGTTTTCATTCTGTATTAGTTTGGGTCTTTCATTTATGGAAGGCTAAAACCCTTACATTGATTTTCTTGGAGGTTATTGTAATATGATTTTGAGGTTCTTGTTTTTAACATAGTACTCTTTTATTGTTGTTGATTTCTTCATAATCTTACTCTACTTATTTTAATTCCATTCTATTTAATTAAATTGTATGTTTAATCAGTTTAATTATATAAATGGAATAAAGTAAGATCTTCATTAAAATTGATTAAGGAAGTATGCATGCTTAATAAATATTTTCAGAATCACTTTTAATTATTATGGTTTGCTTAATTCCATAATATGAGACTAGATTATGTATATAGGCGATGTTCTTATGTATGCTCAATAATTCCTAGATTTTATGATCTTTACTCATTTGGCTTAATTAGGATGCTTGATTATTATTTTCATTTAGTTTAAATGTAAGTAAAGGAATTGCGAATTAAAAGACGCTTAGTTGATTAATTCAAATTGAGCTAAAAAATTAACAGTAGTAAAAGTGTACGAATCATCTTTTGTGAACCAAGGATAAATCCAATTACAGTACTCCAAGAAAATCAGTTGCTTGTTATTTATTTGTTCTAATTTTATTTTTATTTATTTTAAATTTATTTCTGACAACCAAACTCAAACCCCCCAAATATCTTTGTATGTTTGTTGTTTTCTATTTGTTAAATTTTAAACTTGATTTTCCTAATTTTTGTTGATCCTCAAGAGATGACCTAGGCTCACACCCTAGTACTACATTATTTTTAAACTGTTTCAATTTGATCGACCGTGACAGTCCACGTCAGTGGTTAAAGATGAGCAAACTGAATACAAAGAAACATGACTAAGTTTGCTCGGGCCACCATGGATTCCTTTAGCCATGCAGTTCGCCAGGTCGTCTTCCGAAACTGAGGCATTGAACTCGACTTAAATGGGATCGGGTTTTTCAACAGATTCCGTAATGGAGAGTTAGTGACCGAGGTCGGTGACCAGTCCTTTATTCCTTATGATGAGACCTTCAAGTATACGCCTTTGGCAGCAGGTGAAGATGACACTCCACGAGAGGAAGCCCGAGATAGAGAGGATAAAGAGAAGGAGTGCAACGAGACCAATTCATAGACAAAGGAAGAAGAAGCTGGCGATCATGTGGACCCTAAATTGCCTTTGCTTGCTCTGTAGGTAGGATGAGCTTCACCCTCTTTTTTGACAATACGCTTTAATTTGGCCTTCATACCCTTACTTTTTGCCAGGGTGCGGCCACCCTCTCTTTTTTTGTGAATGGTTTACTTTTGAATACCAATATTTTGTCTTGTTTTATAATTATGTATTGCTTTTCTTTGATAGCGGATATCATGGTCTTCATAAAAATGATGTATTATTCAATGTTCAAATTTTTAGAAAACCGTTATCCTGATTAGATACTTGTAAAACAGTAATATAGTCATCGTTGTTCTATCATTTTCCACGTCGGATGGATTTCACACTTATTTATTTTTCCTACGACCATGCCTTTTAAACAATCATCCGTTTTGAGGTTGAAGATAATAACCGCTTTTGGGGTCTAAGGACCACTCTTGGGTTTTTACGAATAATAACCGCTCTGGGGTCTTTCGACCACTCTGGTGTTTAATGAATAATAACTGCTCTGGGGTTTTTTAACCACTCCGGGGTTTAGCGAATAATAACCGCTCTGGGGTTTCTTCAATGCTCTGGGGTTTACGAATAATAACTACTCTGGGGTCTTTCGGCCACTTCGGTATTTAATGAATAATAACCGGTCTAGGGTGTTTTAACCATTCCGGGGTTTAGCGAATAATAACCGCTCTAGGGTTTTTCAACCACTCTGGGGTTTAACAAATAATAACCGCTCTAGGGTTTTCAACCATTTCGGGGTTTAACGAATGATAACCGCTTTAGGGTTTTTTAACCACTCTGGGGTTTAACAAATAATAATCGCTCTGGGGTTTTCAACCACTCCGGGGTTTAACAAATAATAACCGCTCTGGGGTTTTTCAACCACTCTTGGGTTTAACGAATAATAAATAACTTTCAAACAAGATGTAGATAGGAGTCATATTTTACCAAGTTCGGCTGCATACCTGATAAGTCTTGAAAACACTTGATTATTCTGCCTTTTATTTGACTTAATTCATCATTTAGTGATTAGTTTAGCCTTATTATTCAATTAATTGAGAATAATTTATAATTTATTTAATCATTTCAAAAGTGTTTTATTTATGTAAGAAAATAGTTAAAAACATTAATTAGTTAAGAGTTTATGATTATTTGTAATTTCATTAAGCAGCCAGCATACAAATGCTAGGCAATTAGTTGATTTTTGGTGCAGGAACAGGTTGTGTTCAAAATAAGAAGACAAATCCGAGTGAAAAATTACAAAAAGCCGAGTGAGAAATCATAAAGCCGAGCGAGAATTTACAAATCCGAGTGAGTCTTCGTATATCCGACTGAAAGGAGTCCAAAATACCGACTGAGCGAGACTTCAAAGAGGCTGACTGAAAAGACTTCCCAAAAGGTTGACCGAAAAGAATTAACAAAAATCCGACTGCAAAGACTTCCAAGATACCGACTCCAAAATAGAACAAGGAACCGATTGAAAATAAAAAGAAGAACCTGAGCATCAATTTCAGAAATGCTGATTGAAAAGTTAATTCGCTCAAGCGATAGTTAAATTCGCTCGGGCGAGGGTCAAAGTTCGCTTAAGCAAAGCAAGCTTACGCTCAAGCGTGACCTTAAAACATCATTCATTCGCCCAAGCTTATCCATAACGCTTAAGCGAGAAGGTAACACTGCAGTACATATCTCAAGTTCGCCTAAACAAGAACCCAGTTCGCTCAAGCGAAAAGGTTGATATTTAAAACAGCGATTGTTCCCTCCCGAATCCACTCGGCACCAGTGTTGTTTCCTGCAGCATTCTCTCCTACTACTGCACCTTAGTAATTTAAGTAGTGAGCTGTTAATTAGTTGGTGCTGTGTTGTGATTAGCTAAGGATGAGCTGTAACTTGCTAAAATCTGAGCTGTAATTAGTTGATCATTCTGTAAATTATGTAGTTAGTTAGTTTAGTCGTTAACTTAAGTTTCCTAAGTTATTAGTTAAGTTAGTTAGGAGGTAGATGCCTATATATATATGTTTTTACATATTCTGTAAAAAAACAGAGACAGATTCACATAGAATACATAGAATACAATTCATTCACAACTTCGAACATCTCACTACGCATCTTCTCTCTCTCTAAATCCTCTCCTCCATGACGTTCCACAATCCTTCGATGGAACCGAAGTCAATGGAGTTCTAATTTCCTAAGGTTGGGATTACGAAGGTTAGCAATGGAGTCTTGAAGCTGTGAGTGAGGAAATCGACTTCTAGATCCTGAGGCGAACAAGCTGAGGAGTGGATCCAAATCGCTGGATTGACAAATCCAGAACTGATGAAGAATTTCGCCAGTGAGGAATCATGGCTGAAGCTTAGGTAACTTCCAGCTTTCTAACTAGTTCAGGCCTAATTAATTTAGGTGAATAGTTAGAGTTCAATCTCCAATTTCGCATTAGATTCTTAGGTTAATTGAGCCCTTAAGGAATTAAGGTTCGATGCTTGAGGATTAGTGTTTTTCACCTAAGGAATTAGGGAATAACCACAAGTGGATTGTCCTCTGGATTATGAAGTTTGATTATACTTTGATTGCATGTTTCTTGATGAATTTGTGAACTGAAGCAATCCTGACCTGTTTTCTATTAATCACCTTTCACATTTCATTTTAACTCTGTTTTCGAAAATACAAAAACAACTATAAAACACTAAAACAACCAAAAACTGAATGAAATTCCTGTGTCTTTTGTTGGTTCAGCTTATACTAGTCCAAGATTGAGGTACTTACCACAATCCCTGTGGGACGATCAAATATACTACAATTTTAACGACTGGTGCACTTGCCAAGATATAAATCTGAGAGTCATAATTTTTAAACAGATATTTTCACACCAATTTGATGACTCGGGATTTTAGCATCAAGTTAATGGCGCCGTTGCCGGGGATTGTTGAGTAATATCAACAATCCTTGGACCGGTACTAGACTGAACCATTTACTTTGTTTGCATTTATTACGTAGTTTCAATTTTGTTTGTAGTAGTTTGTTGTTTTCGAGTAGCTGTAGTTGTAGCTGTGAATCATCCTTTTGTTTGACATTTGTTGTATGCAGTCAAGGAGCAGAGGAGAGCCTTTCTTCTTTGATCCTGATATCGACTTGTTAGAACGTAAACTGAGAAAAGAGAAAAAGCAAAAAGAACAAAAAGAAATGGAACAGAGGAGAGTTACATTAGGTGACTACTCCAGGCCGACTGAAGGAGGATCGCAATCTAGCATCCTTAGGCCACCAATTTCAGCAAATAACTTTGAACTTAAACTAGCTTTACTGCAGTTGGTAAGAAATGAACAGTTCGGAGGAAGTGAGGTTGAGGATCCAAATTTGCATCTAGCAACCTTCCTCCAAATTTGTGATACAGTAAAAATGAACGGAGTCCCTGACGAGGCAATCCGACTGAGATTGTTTCCATTTTCTCTAAGGGACCAAGCAAAAGCCTGGTTGCAGAGCCAACCGAGAGGCAGTATTTCCACCTGGGAGGACTTGCAAAGAAAATTTTTGATTAAATACTTTCCTCCTTCTAAATATGCAAAGTTGCGCAATGAAATCACGTGTTTCCAACAAAGAGAAGGTGAATCTTTGATGGAAGCATGGGATCGGTATAAAGAGAGCTTGAGGAGATATCCTTATCATCAGATTTCTGATGTGCAACAGGTGACTATTTTCTATAATGGTGTCAGGCCAGCTACCAGGGTCCTGATTGATGCCTCAACTGGAAGTTCATTAATAACTAAAACTGTAAAAGAAGCCATAGAGCTGATTGACGTTATGGCTTCTAATGAATGTCTGATTAGTGAAAGGAACCAAGTCCCTAGGAGAGGGATATTAGAACTAGAAGCACAAGATGCTTATCTGGCTCAGAGTAAGCTGATGACTCAGGCTTTGGAGAAACTAAGCATACAGATTTCAGAACTCCAAAACGCCGAGTCAAGTTTCTATGATAAATTGTGACTTTTGTGGTGGAGACCATGAGAATGGAATGTGTGATCCAAATGTGCCTTCCGAGCAAGTGAACTATATGGGGCAACAACAATATCAAAGGAATTATCCTTCTAATTCCTTTAATCCTAATTATAGGAGTCACCCCAATTTTTCCTGGCAGAAAGGTCCACATTTGAATCAGAACATTCCACCAAATCAACCCACAAATAAACCACAACAACCCTCTCACCCTCCTGTTAAAGAGAAGTCAGAACTTGAGAATGTACTTTCTCAGTTCATCCAGGCCACTCAGGCCAGTTTCAAAAATCAGGAAGCGTCCATAAGAAATTTAGAAAATCAAGTCGGACAGCTTTCTAAGCAATTAGCTGAGAGGCAAGCAGGTAATTTCCCTGGAGATACCGAGGTAAATCCAAGGGAACATTGCAAGGCTATAATCACTAGGAGTGGAAAAATTATTTCTCCATCTCCGAGTCAGGAAATAAGCTCAGAAAAAGGTAAAGAAAAAGAAATAGTGCAAGAAACCGAGCAGGTTAACAATGAAGCTGAAAATGAAAATGAAACAGAAAAAGAAAAAGAAAATAAAGTCCACCAAAAGAAAAAGAAAAGGTTGATCTGATTTTGGAGGAAGCTTCTAAGCTACTCCTGAAAAACTGAGAAATGCTCCATTTCCACACAGGTTTAAAAAGCAAATAGAAGAGCAGAAGTTTGCTAGGTTCTTAGATGTATTCAAGAAACTTCACATAAATATCCCTTTTGCTGAGGCATTGCAGGAGATGCCTTCTTATGCAAAATTTTTGAAAGAACTATTGTCTAAGAAAAGGAAGCTTAAGGGGGACGAAATGATTGCTCTCACTCAAGAGTGCAGTGCAATCATTCAAAAGAAACTCCCTCAAAAGCTAGAAGATCCTGGATCTTTTACAATACCGTGTGCAATTAGGGATATTCATGTAGGAAGTGCTCTCTGTGATCTAGGAGCCAGTATAAATCTAATGCCTCTATCTTTGATGAAAAAACTGGGAATTAATGACCTGCAACCAACTCGCATGTCTTTGCAGTTGGCTGACAGATCCATTAAATATCCCCAAGGGATGCTGGAAGACTTGTTAGTTAAAGTAGATAAATTTATCTTCCCAGCAGATTTCATAGTGTTGGATATGAAGGCTGACTGAGAGATTCCTTTAATCTTAGGTAGACCCTTCCTAGCTACAGGCAGAGCATTAATTGATATAGAAAAGGGTGAACTCATGCTGAGAGTTCAGGAGGAACAGGTAACCTTTAATGTCTTCAACTCCATGAAACATCCAACTGAAAGGATGGATTGTTTAATGATTGAAGAGAGTAAGAGTTACCAGACTCCAATGCTTTTAAAAACTGAGGAAGAGGTCTTACGAACCTTTTTAGAGGATGACTTTGACTCCGAGACTGAGGAGTTAAATGACTCTCACTCAGAAATACTGAGCCTACTGAAAGTATTAGAAGTAAGTGATTTTGAAAAAGAAAAGAAAAATGATTTGAAAATTACTGAAGTTGAGAAAGGAAAGGAAGTTTCTGAAGAAAAATATGATTTAAAACCTTTGCCTTCTCATCTGAAATATGTTTTCCTGAGAGAGGACGAAACACATCCTGTCATTATTAATGCTGACTTAAACGATGAGGATGTGGACAAATTAATCGGGGTTTTAAAGGCACATGAATCTACAATTGGCTGGAGTATTTTTGACTTGAAGGGAATCAGTCCATCATTTTGTATGCATAAAATTCTGATGGAGGATGATTATTCCCCTGTAGTACAGCCACAACGCAGATTGAACCCCATAATGAAAGAGGCAGTCAGGAAAGAAGTGGTCAAGCTTCTTGATGCAGGAATCATTTATCCTATCTCAGACAGCGCTTGGATCAGTCCAGTCCAAGTGGTGCCCAAGAAAGGAGGAATGACAACTATTAAAAATGAAAAGGGTAAAGTCATAACTATTAGACCGACCACAGGATGGAGAATGTGTATAGACTATAGAAGGTTGAATGACTTCACTCGGAAAGACCACTTTCCCTTGCCGTTTGTTGACCAGATGCTTGAGAGACTATCGGGTCATGAATACTACTGCTTCCTTGATGGTTACTCGGGTTATAACCAAATTGTGGTTGACCCAAAAGATCAAGAGAAGACATCTTTCACCTGTCCATACGGAATTTTTGCCTATAGGCGTATGCCATTCGGTTTGTACAATGCTCCAGCAACCTTTCAAAGGTGTATGCTGGCAATCTTTGGGGACATGGTGGAGAAATTCATTGAAGTATTCATGGACAATTTCTCTGTTTTTGGTAATAGTTTCGATTCATGCCTCAGCAACCTATCTAAGGTGCTGGTGAGATGCCAAGAAACTAACCTCGTTCTTAACTGGGAAAAATGCCATTTTATGGTTAAGGGAGGGATAGTCCTTGGCCACAAAATCTCTGCTGAGGGCATTCAAGTGGACCGAGCCAAGATAGAAATCATTGAAAAACTTCCTCCTCCGATCAACGTGAAAGGAGTGAGAAGTTTTGTAGGATGTGCTGGCTTCTACAGAAGGTTCATAAAAGATTTTTCAAAAATAGCTAAGCCTTTGACCGATTTGCTTATAAAAGATCATGTGTTTGTGTTTAATGAAAACTGTGTTAAGGCTTTTGAAAAATTGAAACAAAGTTTGACTTCAGCTCCGATCCTTACAGCACCCGATTGGTCTCTACCGTTTGAATTAATGTGTGATGCAAGTGACTTTGCAGTCGGAGCTGTACTGGGTCAGAAAATAGGAAAATTAACTCATGTAATTTATTATGCTAGTAAAGTGTTGAACGAAAATCAAATACATTACACCACTACTGAAAAAGAAATGCTGGCTGTGGTGTATGCATTTGATAAATTTTGTGCTTACTTGATTGGGGCCAAGGTCATTGTATATACAGATCACTCGACAATCAAGTATTTACTAGCTAAGAAAGAATCTAAGCCGAGACTGATCAGGTGGGTTCTGTTACTCCAGGAGTTTGACTTAGAAATACGAGACAAAAAGGGAGTAGAGAACTCAGTTGCCGACCAATTGTCTCGTCTGGAAGGAGAATCAGATTCGGTTTTAATAAAAGAAGAATTTCCAGACGAGAGGTTGATGGCAATTATCACCAGGCCATGGTATGCTGATATGGCCAACTTTAAAAGTGCCTCGGTGGTGCCTGATGGCTGGACATCCCAAATGAAGAAAAAATTCTTTCATGATAGCAAAAACTTCCTTTGGGATGATCCATTTTTGTATAAAATAGGAGTAGATGGAGTAATCAGGCGATGTGTGCCTGAATCCGAGCAAGAAAGGCTCTTGTGGCATTGCCACGACTCCTATTATGGAGGTCATCATGGTGCCTCCCGTACAACAGCAAAGGTTTTACAGAGTGCCTTTTATTGGCCAACTATCTTTCAAGATGCTAAAGAGTATGTCAAAAGGTGCGATAAATGTCAAAGGAGCGGAGGTCTCTCTGCTAAAGCTGGCATGCCTTTGACAAACATTTTAATTGTGGATTTATTTGACGTTTGGGGTATCGACTTTATGGGACCATTTCCAAAGTCGTTCTCCAACGAGTATATACTTGTTGCTGTAGATTATGTCTCCAAATAGGTGGAGGCAATCTCGACCAGAACCAATGATGCACATGTGGTGCTTAGGTTCATTAAGAAGAATATTTTCTCTAGGTTTGGAGTTCCGAGAGTACTTATTAGTGATGGGGGTTCACATTTTTGTAATAAAATAATGGAAAAAGCCCTGTGTCACTATGAGGTTTTACATAAAATATCCACTCCTTACCATCCACAGACTTGTGGACAAGTTGAGCTGTCAAATAGAGAAATAAAGAGAATCTTAGAAAAAGTGGTCGGGAAATCTAGAAAAGATTGGTCGGTAAAATTAGATGATGCATTGTGGGCCTACAGAACAGCCTTCAAAACTCGGATTGGCATATCCCCGTATCAATTAGTTTACGGTAAGGCTTGCCATCTCCCTGTGGAGTTGGAACACAAGGCATGGTGGGCCACAAAGTTATTAAACATGGACTGTGACCAATCCCAGGAGAAAAGAGTTTTGAAACTCCATGAATTGGAGGAATTCCGACTCAACGTTTATCAAAGTGCCTCCATTTATAAGGAGAAAACAAAGAAGTGACACGATAAGTGGATTAATAAGAAGGAGTTTCAAAAGGATGATCAGGTTTTATTATTCAATTCCCGACTGAGACTCTTCCCTGGAAAACTTAGATCGAAGTGGTCGGGGCCTTTTACTATAAATGAGGTTTTTCCTCATGGTGCAGTTGAGCTAAAAGACCCGACTACCGATCGGATTTTTAAGGTAAATGGCCAGCGACTCAAACTCTACTTTGGAGGAGAGTTTGATAGGTAGAAAACCTCCTTGTTGCTGCAGGCATCCTCTTAGATGCCATAAGGTCAAGCTAGTGACCTTAAAGAAGCGCTCTAGGGAGGCAGCCCTACGTTCTGAGTGTTTTTAATGAAAAGAAAACTATAAAAATTTAGTGAATAAAGTTTGAATAAAATTTGTGAAGTTTTTCCGAGCTGGATTCTTTCATTTCGCTCAGGCGAAACACTTATAGCTTAGGCGAGAAGCTGCTGTTGATTGCTTCGCACTTAAGAGAAAGTTTACTAAGCTTGAGCGAGAAGAGTATACTCGGATAACTGTTACTCATTCTTAACCCTTTTTTTTGCCGACTGAACTTCACTCGTCATTCTTGAATAAAAAGGGAGACTTTAATAAAGGATTTCTGATCGTTGATTTAATAAATGGGTCAGATGATGAAGGGTGATTTATTTCAGTCAGCCTTTTATCACTCGGATTCCTCA
Source organism: Clitoria ternatea (assembly GCA_037962975.1). Taxonomy (NCBI): domain Eukaryota; kingdom Viridiplantae; phylum Streptophyta; class Magnoliopsida; order Fabales; family Fabaceae; genus Clitoria; species Clitoria ternatea. Next base: position 191,226,293 of record CM075669.1, read on the forward strand.
CTCATCACAGTCAGTTTTGTATCCATTTGTCCCCTATTTACTCAGTATATTTTCTGGTCAGTCTTGTGTTCAGTCGGTTTTCTATTTTTCTCATTCATCCACTCGGGTTTCTCACTCAGTCTCTTATTCCCTCGACCGATCTCTTTCACTCATTCTCTATTCACTCGGTCACTCTTTCATTCGTCACTTATTCACCCGATCTTTTTCACTCATTATTTCATGAATGCTTCGTCTTCCGTTTTTCTTTTTCATCCACTTAGTATTTTCATCCACTCAGTTTCCACTGTAGTTGTTCTTTTATTCACTCAGGTTATCTCCTTTTTCTTCTGTCTTTCACTCGTATTTATTTACCTGGTCAGTCAGTAATTCTTTCGTGTTCTTTCACTCGTCTTTCCATTTTCCGACCACTCGTTGTTTGTTCATTCGTTATTCATTTTTTTTCCTGTATAATCCACTTGTTGTTTCATTCACTCAGCTTTGCTCATTTTTCCGTTTGTCTTTTATTCATCAGTTTCTTTACTTACTCATTCCTGCTTTGCACTCGTTGTTTTGGTCACTCTTCTACTCGACCTTTACCACTCAGTATCTCCATCACTCGGTATTTTTCTCCATTTTCACTCGGTCATCTTCTTTTCACTCTTTTCACTCTTTCACTTGGTCTCCTCTTCTGCAGTCTTCCATTCACCGTCTCCCATTTGATCACTCGGTTTTCATTCATTCGTTCACTTTAATTCACTCGCCCTTTATTCACTCTGTCAATCTCCCACTCATTCATTCTTCCACTCGTTCTTCTATACACTCTTCCAATCGTCTTATATCTCTCCATATTCTTTCTTTCACTCGGACTTATTTTCATTGTTATTTCTTCCACTCGTTTTTCTGTCCACTCACATCCTAATGCAGTTATTCACTCGTCTTTCCTGCACTCTACTTCATTCATCCATACTGTCACTCATTCTTGTACCCATTCGTTCTTCATTCACCCAGGATCATTTCCATTCAGTTTTCATTCACTCGGGATCCTGTATTCATTCATTCTCACTCGATCTTCCACCTATTCAGTAGGTGAGCCGAGTAAGAATATCTAAAAATATATATATATATATATAATATGTATATATATTTATAATAATATTAATAAAGTAATAAATAAAGCTAGAACATACTTACGCGTTTCTTGGATAGTAACTTCAACAGTATAAAAACCTTTCAGCTTCCAAACCCTAAGTACTCATGCTGAACTTGGGTTGAAGACGAAAAGGCACTTTCTGATTTCTAAGAAAGGTACTATCTTTCCACTTATTTCACTTATTTCGTTCACTTCTAAGTACATGCGTAGTATTTTCTTGCTTCTTTGTTAATGTTCGTCCACTGTTCATAGCCATGCATCTCACATTTTTGGTTTGTTGTGTTTGTTCTGGATTTTGGTACTTATTTTCATTTAGGTTGTTTATCAGCATTCTTTTATCATTAACCATGAAAAGAAGATCACAGAGACTCCTGCAAAAACCTAGACCAAATTTTACAAAAGGAAGTGTGAGAAAAAAGCAATTAAATAACGAAAAGGAAGTAGCAACCATCAGTATATCTGATTCTTTTGAACATGCACCCAGTCAAAGTAAAGCTGAGAGGAATGCTCCCCTGCAGTTGAGAGGAATGAAATGCCAGAAGTTGAAAGTGTTAAGGCTGCTGAAGACTATGTTATAAAGTTTCAAACCAAAGAGTCCGAGCGTCCCAGGCAATCTACAGGAGCCGGTTCTTCTTCTTCTGACATTTCTATGGTGTTGCAGGAATTACAGGTCATGAAGAAGATGCAACTTGGAATTTATGATCGGGTTTTGAACCACGATCTCATGCTCAGGAAGATTGCCACGAAATTGAGGGTAGAACACACAGTAGAAATGGGAGCCCCGCCTGACAGAGATGCATGGTTAACTTCCATTGGATTCACTATTCCCTCACAGGATGTATCCCAAGCAGCTGACCTCTCACCACCTTCAGAGCAGGACAAAGAGAATGAAGATCAGGATGCTTGAGCTGTTGCTACGTGTTATTATGATGTTTTTATGTAATTAACTTGACATTATTTTAACTGTTTCCTGAACAATGAATTCGCTTTTATTTTAGTTGTAATGAAATTTTCTTTCTTTGTTAAAATTGCTTGTTTTATTCTGTTTTTCAATTGTATCGGTAAATTAATGCATCCCAATCCGACCACGTGTTTCCCATCCACAGCCACTCAGGTAAAAAGGGAAGTATTTTTCCGACTCACTCCTTAATTGATATTCTGACTTATTAATTGCTAAAATATGTTTATTGTTTAATTTCAAATCCATCTTAATAAGTTAAAGTTTGCTGATTCTTAAGCTTAGTCGGATAAATTTACTGATCGGTTTTGTTTAACTCAGGATCTCTGCCCATAACTTTTTCATCATTAATTAATTATTTACTCGGCATGCTAGTTAGCACTCTGAATGTATGATCTTACATTAAGTTTGGGGACATGACTGGCTGATTAACTATTATATTCATAGCTTTTGAGCCTGTTTTATCTTTTTTCTGAGTGAACCTGCATGCTAGTTAGTGAGAAAGAATTTGCTTCAGTACTTGCTAATTGTTTGTATGCCAGCCAATCAGAAATGATGAAGGCCTTCTTTGTTAATTCAGCCAGGGCCAAAAAGTAGCCTTCCTAATATATTTAATTATCTTTTGACCCAAAAATTATGTTTGAGCCTGAGACCCTTTTATTCTGTTTATTCACCTAACGTTACAAGCCTTTTTATCTCGAAAAAATCGACTGATTTACCCCTGGATGTCCCACTGATGAGTTGCTCAGTCTTACTTATTGCTAGGGACTAGCAAGTTCTAAGTTTGTGGATGAAGAGTGTGCCTAGCATCAATTAAAGACACACTCCGACCTTGGTTATAGATGAATAAATAGAGAAATGAAGGGAGAAATAGAAAAATAGAAAAGCTGAGAAGAAAAAAAAAATCAGCAGGGAAAAAGGTGCAAAGCACCGATTGAAATGTGATCGGAAAAAGATGGAAAAGGAGAAAGAAAAGGAAAAGTCCGAAGGACTGAAAGAAAAAGAAGGTGCAAAACGCCGAAAGTGTTAAGTTAGCATTCACTCGGAAAATAATAAAGCTTGCTAAGTAGAGGCAGTTAAGTTAAAATTGAGTCAAGGCATCAGTGGGTACATCTTGTAACCCGACATTCACTCGAAAAACAATAATTGAGCCAGTAGCCCAGCCCCGTTATAAGCTTAAAAAGCCCTTACTGATCTGATTGTATATGGCATATGGCATGACGTTTAGAACTGTTGCAAGCCTATGTTTATCTAACAAGTATGCAGGTGATGAGTGCATTTTATTCACCCTATACACCGAGAGAAGAGTGAAACACCGACCAGTAAGGAAAGCATCAGCAGCTTGTCTCTTAAAGGAGGTGTAAGTTATTATACTTTTAGAAATTGCGAAAAGAAAGCATGGTCGGTATTCAATAATTATAGCATGAACTAAGTTAAGGAAAGGTTGAGTGTGTTAAATAACAACTTGATTAGTTAAATAATCTGAATAGTTGCTTGAGGGCAAGCAAGTTTTAAGTTTGGGGATGTGATAAGTCTTGAAAAGACTTGATTATTCTGCCTTTTATTTGACTTAATTCATCATTTAGTGATTAGTTTAGCCTTATTATTCAATTAATTGATAATAATTTATAATTTATTTAATCATTTCAAAAGTGTTTTATTTATGTAAGAAAATGGTTAAAAACATTAATTAGTTAAGAGTTTATGATTATTTGTAATTTCATTAAGCAGCCAGCATACAAATGCTAGGCAATTAGTTGATTTTTGGTGCAGGAACAGGTTGTGTTCAAAATAAGAAGACAAATCCGAGTGAAAAATTACAAAAAGCCGAGTGAGAAATCATAAAGCCGAGCGAGAATTTACAAATCCGAGTGAGTCTTCGTATATCCGACTGAAAGGAGTCCAAAATACCGACTGAGCGAGACTTCAAAGAGGCTGACTGAAAAGACTTCCCAAAAGGTTGACCGAAAAGAATTAACAAAAATCCGACTGCAAAGACTTCCAAGATACCGACTCCAAAATAGAACAAGGAACCGATTGAAAATAAAAAGAAGAACCCGAGCGTCAATTTCAGAAATGCTGATTGAAAAGTCAATTCGCTCAAGCGATAGTTAAATTCGCTCGGGCGAGGGTCAAAGTTCGCTCAAGCAAAGCAAGCTTACGCTCAAGCGTGACCTCAAAACATCATTCATTCGCCCAAGCTTATCCATAACGCTTAAGCGAGAAGGCAACACTGCAGTACATATCTCAAGTTCACCTAAGCGAGAACCCAGTTCACTCAAGCAAAAAGGTTGATATTTAAAACAACGATTGTTCCCTCCCGAATCCACTCAGCACCAGTGTTGTTTCCTGCAGCCTTCTCTCCTACTGCCGCACCTTAGTAATTTAAGTAGTGAACTGTTAATTAGTTGGTGTTGTGCTATGATTAGCTAAGGATGAGCTGTAACTTGCTAAGATCTGAGCTGTAATTAGTTGATCATTCTGTAAATTATGTAGTTAGTTAGTTTAGTCGTTAACTTAAGTTTCCTAAGTTATCAGTTAAGTTAGTTAGGAGGTAGATGCCTATATATATATGTTTTTACATATTCTGTAAAAAAACAGAGACAGATTCACATAGAATACATAGAATACAATTCATTCACAACTTCGAACATCTCACTATGTATCTTCTCTCTCTCTAAATCCTCTCCTCCATGACGTTCCACAATCCTTCGATGGAACCGAAGTCAATGGAGTTCTAATTTCCTAAGGTTGGGATTGCGAAGGTTAGCAATGGAGTCTTGAAGCTGTGAGCGAGGAAATCGACTTCTAGATCCTGAGGCGAACAAGCTGAGGAGTGGATCCAAATCGCTGGATTGACAAATCCAGAACTGATGAAGAATTTCGCCAGTGAGGAATCATGGCTGAAGCTTAGGTAACTTCCAGCTTTCTAACTAGTTCAGGCCTAATCAATTTAGGTGAATAGTTAGAGTTCAATCTCCAATTTCGCATTAGATTCTTAGGTTAATTGAGCACTTAAGGAATTAAGGTTCGATGCTTGAGGATTAGTGTTTTTCACCTAAGGAATTAGGGAATAACCACAAGTGGATTGTCCTCTGGATTATGAAGTTTGATTATACTTTGATTGCATGTTTCTTGATGAATTTGTGAACTGAAGCAATCCTGACCTGTTTTCTATTAATCACCTTTCACATTTCATTTTAACTCTGTTTCCGGAAATACAAAAACAACTATAAAACACTAAAACAACCAAAAACCAAATGAAATTCCTGTGTCTTTTGTTGGTTCAGCTTGTACTAGTCCAAGATTGAGGTACTTACCACAATCCCTGTGGGACGATCAAATATACTACAATTTTAACGACTGGTGCGCTTGCCAAGATATAAATCTGAGAGTCACAATTTTTAAACAGAGATTTTTACACCAATTTGATGACTCGGGATTTTAGCATCAATACCTCATTAAAAACCTCCTAGGTAAAACCTTGTGGGAAAAATCCTAGGTAGGGAAAAAGAGGGCATGACTTGTGATGCCGGCCAGTTGAAATATATTCGTAAATTCTTTACATTCCATTTATTCTTGAACACTTCGCCTTGTAATGTTTCTAGAAGATAAGCACCTCCTGCAGTGACATTGTTAACCCGATATGGTCCTTCCCATGTAGGTGTGAGTTTCCCTTGGTATGTGAAATGGTTTTCGATTGATGCTTTCCTTAAACTTGGTCACTGACGTTGAACCTTCGCTTTTGAACCTTTATATTGTACCGAAGTGCAGCTCTGGCTTTGATGGCTTAATCTTGAACAAAAGCTGCCTCCCTGATTTCCTAGAGGGAATCAAGCTCCTTCCTCAACTATGATCCATTCTTTTCTTCATTGAACTGCCGAATCCTTGGAGAAAGGTAACTGATCTCTACCAGTGTAATAGCGTCGACCCGTTTACCAACCAGAATGGGGTTTCTCCAGTAGATGAATTGGGCGTAGCATGATAAGCCCCCAGAACATGGCACAACTAGTTTGCCCACTCCTCTTTTTCTTCTTTAAGCCACCTTTTCAACCCTTTTAAAATTTCCCTATTTGCCACTTTGGCCTGTCCATTCATCTATGGATGCTCAACTAAAGAGAATATGTGTTGTATTTGAAGTCCTTCTAAAAGACTCATGAACTTGGCATTTATGAATTGTGTGTCGTTGTCGGTAATCACTCTTCCTGGAATACTGAACCTAGTAATCATGTTTTCATAGAGAAATCTTCCAGTTCGTGTGGAAGTAATCTGAACTATGACCTCTGCCTCAATCCACTTAGTAAAATAATCAACTCCTACAATTAAATACTTAACCCCGCTCGAAGCTTTTTAGAATGGTCCTAAGATGTTTATTCCCCACTGGTGAAAAAGCCATGGGACAACTGATGTGAATAATTCTTCCATGGGGACATGATGTTCGTTGTTATATTTTTGGCAGATATCATATTTTTGGACGTAGTCCATAGCGTCTTTATTCATTCTGGGCGACCAATAACCTGCCCGTAATATCCTTCTAGCCAGACTCCTTCCACCACAGTGATGGCCACTTGTTCCCTCATGCACCTCGGTCATTATGTCTGTTATCTCTGTTTCATTCAAACATTTTAGATAAGGAGCCGATATTCTTCTTCTAAATAGGCTTTCGTTAATCAATACAAAGCTTGGCAATTCCTTCTTGAGCTTCTTCTTTTCAAGTAGGTTGATTGGGAGTTGTTCGTTCACTAGATACTGGATGATGGGGACTACCCATGAGTCATCTAGATGTGCCCTTGACTGGATGGTGCAGATCCTAACCAGAGTCGATATGCTTGGTTCTGCCAGAGTGCTCTAAATGACTGTTGTTGTGGATCCTACCCTTTTTATGCTTACCAGACGAGACAAGACATCGGCCTGGAAATTATCTTCTCTTGGGACATGTTTATATTTGATCCTCTTGAACCTTTCTAACTCTTTCACCTTGACGAGGTACTGTTACAGCAATGACTCCTTTGCCTAATAGCTCCTATTAATTTAGGAAATCATTAGTTGAGAGTCAGTATGGAGGACAACACTCCTAGCTCCAACATCCAATGCTGCTCTCAACCTCGCCAAACAAGCTTCATACTCCACCTGGTTGTTAGAAGTTTTGAAATCAAATCTAAGGGACACCTCTATACTTACTCCATCCTCACTTTCGATGACTACCCCGGCTCCACATCCTTTTGAATTAGAGGAACCATCTATATAAACGATCCAGTGCTGCCTTAAAGGTGTAGGAGCCTCCTCGGTAAGTTTTGTCATAAAATTAGCCAAGACTTGAGCTTTTATGATCATTCTGGGTTCAAAAGATATGTCAAACTCAGAGAGTTCAATGAACCACTTCGTCATTCTTCCTGCTAAATCTGGCTTATGAAGCACAACCCATAATGGGAGATCCGTTCTAACCACGATTGAGTGAGTGTGGAAGTATTGCGTTAGATGTCGGGACATCCATACTAAGGCTAAGGCTGCTTTTTCTAGCTTTTGATAACGTCCTTTTGACCCTTGCAATACCTTGCCTACGAAATACACTGGCCGTTATCCTTCAGCTATCTCTTTCACTAGAACTGCTCCCAGGGCTTCATCAGACACCGATATATAGAAGAACAACCGTTCTCCGTGATCGGGCTTTGTTAATACTGGCGGATTTTTCAGGACTTCTTTTAAGCTCCGAAAAGCATTCTTTTATTCTTCTCCCTATTCAAATTTCTTATTCTTCTTTAAGACCTTGTAAAGTGGTAGCGACCGATGTGCCATCTGAGGCATGAATCGTGACAACGCTGCTACTTTTCCATTCAAGGATTAAACTTCCTTCACATTGGTCAGACTCCGCAATTCCTTTATCACCCTGTATTTGTCTGAATTGGCCTCAATTCCTCTCAAGGTTAGTATAAATCTTAGGAACCGCCTTGCTGGTACTATGAAAGTGCACTTTAACAGGTTCAAATGCATGTTATATATTTGAATTTGTTGGAAGATCATCTTTAGATCCTCCATGTGGTCTCCCCCTACTGGGGTCTTTGCTATTATGTTGTCCACATATATTCAGCCATTTTAGATCTCATTCCTTCAAAGATCTTATTCATTATCCTTTGATAGGTAGCTCTGACCTTCTTGAACCCGAATGACATGACGGTGTAGCAAAAGCCACATTTATCATTGATGAAAACGGTTTTTCCTCATCATCCTTCCATATAGGGATCTAATTATAACCAGAGTAGGCATCCATAAATGACAAGAATTGATATCCGGAGGAATCATCCATTATTTGATCAATGCTAGGGAGAAGATATGGATTCTTTGGGCAACACTTGTTCAAGCTGGTGAAATTCATACACATCCGCCATTTCCCATTAGCCTTCCTTACCATTACAACATTAGAGACCTAGGATGAGTACTAAACTTCTCTGATAAAACCTACTTTCAACAATTCCTCCGTTTGCTCGTACGCTGCCTGCTGCTTCTCAAGACCCAGTCTTCTCTTCTTTTGGGCCACCGCCTTTGACTCCGGGTACACTGCCAGCTTATGGTAGCAAAAGTTGGGATCAATACCGGGCATGTCTGTCGTGGTCCAAGCAAATAAATGCTTAAACTTCTTTAAGAGCTTTATCATCTGTTCCTCCATACTCTTCTCCAAACAATCATTTATTGGTGTATGCATTACGAGCTATTAATGTATCAATTTTAACTTATTAATAAAATTAGTATTTTTCAGTTTTAGACAAATGCTATTTATCCTAGAATAATAGGTCATATGAGAATTATTCTTAAAACGTCCCTAATCAAGTATTTACATGGGGACATGTAAATACATTAAGATTAGTGTGTAAATGTACTGATGATTTGATCTCACAAATCATGGATATATGATATCAAGTCTTTACACGGGTACACATTAAGGATAATGTTGTACTGGACAGATCCACCATGAGAACGTTACATGGATCGTTACATAAGTGTCATAAACGGTTCTCAATGTGATAATGGTATATAGTCCTTCGACCTGAAGTCACTACGATTCCTACATAAGGAGTTTATTGTTTTAATACAATCAAATGTTATCTGTAATAAGATGACCATAAAGATTGTGATTAGGCAATAGATAAATTATGCAGAGGGATGTGAGTGATGTAGATGGAATTTGTCTCTCTTATGTGACAGGAGTGATATCTATGGGCCACTTGATGGGGTGAGACTAATGAAATGTATGGCCATGCTAGGACGAATAAATATTAGATATTTATTCTATAAAGTCTACTCTAGTATCAAGTAAAATGAATTGGGCCATACAAGGATGACGACAACCATGCCTTGGGCCCAATTAGATATCGTGACAAAAGGAATAGATATATAAATAATTATCACTTATAGGTCATGTCGATGATAAATAATATTCAGACATAACGATGTATTGCTAGATACCGCTCTTATTTTATATTAATAATAAAATAGTTTATTATTAATATAACCGAATATTTTACCTATAGGGTCACACACATAGAGTAAGCCCACCAGAGGATAGTTTTATTTTAGTTGGACTGAAAATAAAACTATTTGGGCCTAACTCATTTAGAATGAGTCAGGAGCCCAATGTTTAATGAGAGCTCAGGTCAAGACCTAAGCCTATATATAGAGCATGAGATGCTCATAGGCTGCTGCTCAGAAATTAGACCATAAACAAATTTCCGTACTAGCATTCAGAGCTCTATTTTCTGGTGGGAGTGCTCGTGTGGACTCCTAAGGGCGAAGCTACAATTGCTTCGATCAAGGAACTCGTTTTGCGTTTACAAGAGGTAAACCCTAATTAAAAATTTTAATTTAGCATAATGCTTTGAGACATACGTGTTTGCAATTCTTTTGGGAATCCTTTGTGTTTCCACTGCCTGACCCTAATGGGATTCCCTAACATCATTAACTCTGGTGGTTTTGGCAGGATCATTATCCAAGAGTATGGCTTTTACATCGCCTTCTGGTGTAGGTCTCTAGGGGGTTCTCTGGATCCACCATCCATTCTTCTCTTGGGTCCAAATCGATCAGATTCACCGACTCTGACACAGCTCCGCCATTATTCAATCTTCTTCTCTTGATTGATTCCTTTGTTTAAGTCATCTGGACGTTGAGGTTGTAACAGTACCTTGCCATTTGTTGGTCTCCTCTGAAAGAAGACACCTGATTATCCTTATCAATGAATTTGATCAATAGATGTGGTGTCAAGACTATGGCTTCTAAAGAATTAAGGGAAGGACATCTAAGAATCCCATTAAAGAGGGATTTTACATCTATCACCAGCACCCTCATCTGCACTGTTCTTGACCCTGGCTCTCCTTCAAATGTCAGCCTTGTGTCCAAATACCCTTTAGTAGGTTGTTTGGCTCTATTGAACGTTGTTAGGTCTTGGGTGTATGGTTGCAGGTCGGAGTCTGAAAGCCCTATCTTCTTAAAATACTTCTAAAAGATGACATCACAAGAGCTTCCCTGGTCGACCAACATTCTTTTTATTGTCTTGTTAGCTATGACAACCTCAATCACTACTATATCATCGCCTCCTAGAATAGTTGGGCCGTAATTATCATCTGTGAAAACAATGGGTGGGGTTTGGACCCCACCTCAGAATGACCTATTATTTGTCTTCATTTGTATTGACATCATCATTCTTAAATGATTTTCTAGGCGGTATTCGATATTTCACCCCCTGTAAATCCTCCAGCAATCATATCAATGGCTTCTCACCTCCCTGAGCCTGGAGGTTTCAACTGTTGTTCATCATCCTCGTCAATGTTATCTACCACGCCCTTTCCTTTGTCCAATGCTGGTCTTTTGGAACTCCTTGCCTCCTCTTCCTCTACCGGACTCGTTTCCTTTCTTCACGATGCTACTCTTTCTGGTTCTTGATAGCTTCATTGTCTAAACAAGTACTGTTTCAGCTTTCATTCTCTAATCAAAGTCTCGATTGCTTTTTTTAACTGCTGTATTCATTTGTATTGGCTGGTTTGTTCATGGAACTCATAGTACTTACTAGTGTTTCCCGCTCTCTTCATGGGTACTGGCTTTTTTATTCCATACACCATCAATCCCCTTATACCGACCTCCCTTAGAATTTGTCCAGGCCAGACTGATAAAAGGGTATACTATATGGAGTTGACACTCTGTCTCTTTTTTGGTTTTGGTAGCGTCTCTTTCCCTTGCCCTCTTTGATCGAACTTTGACATTCTTTTTTCACGTGTTTGAGTGCTTTCCAGGATCGTACTTCGTTGACTAGTAGCTATCAAATGCATTTCTTACCCAGCATACTTAGTCGCCTTCTTCCTGAATTCCTTAAAAGTACAAGGTGGCCATTTTTCCAAAGACAAGGCAAATGACGACTGTAGGTGCAGGGCCTCCACCGTAATATGCAACTAGATTTCTTCGGTTAACCCTGGCACCAATACTGCTTCCTTGTAGAATCTCCTTACAAACTTCTGTTGTTCAAGTGGCCTTAATACTCAAAAGGGGGGGGTGAATTGAGTGTTTAAAACTTTTCTTTAGAATGCCTTTGAAATTGATTCCTTTTTCACAAAATATGTTTATATACAAGAGATATCAAGTATAATGCAAGAGTCAATGTAAAATAATGAATAAATGTCACTTAGGCAATATATCAAACACTTGGTATGCAGAAACTTATCTTAGCCTAATTAAACAAGTTCAAATAATATTATCACAACCAAATCAATATACTAACCAAATAAAATAAGTAAATGTAAGAGAGTAGAGAAGAGAAGCTTGCAAACCAATTTAACAAGTTCCACCAACCCGGTGTACGTCTCACCTTCAAGTAACCCACTTGAAGGATTTCCACTATTGAAGTTTAGAGATACAAGTTATGAGCAATTGCAGCTTCCTAGTGTCCCACACTTAAGAACTCAATCCTCACTAGCACAAGGGCAACCCATCCAATCACTCAAACTCTCAATACCCAAAGGTTGAACCCCAACCTTTGTGACCACTCAACCTAGAGTGAAAATCTTGGTGTTTTGGTGTTTGGTTTACAAACAATTAACTCTCTCAATAGAGTAGATATACAAGTATAAGCTCTCAAGTTCTAACTCTCAACAGGAAGAGACACTACTAAAAAAACACCTGTTAGCGACGGAATGAATTGGTCGCTAATCCATGCCAAGGCCGTCGCTACAACCCTTAACGACGGCATCTCAGACGGGACACCCGCTGTCGCTAAAACCTTCGTCGAAAACACATCAGCGACAACAGACACGCCGTCGCTACCATATTGACGGTATAAATACCGTCGCTAATATGGTCTCTGCTTCACTGACTCCAGCCGTCGCTAACTGTTGCAATACAGCGACCTCACAACTCCGTCGCTACTAAGAGCCACACTGCGACCACCATATGCCGTCGCTATGGTTAGACATATAGCGACCGACACATCCGTCGCCAAGTGTGGCCTTCCAGCGACCATGCGCCGCCGTCGCTATGGTTAGTCATATAGCGACCAGGACATCCGTCGCTAATTCTTGCCTACCAACGACCGTACACTTCCGTCACTGTGGGAAGCCATACAACGACTACTATAGTCCGTCGCTGTTTCTGGCCAACCAGCGACCACTCTCCGCCATCGCTATTTTTACAATATAGCGACCATCTGTTGCCGTCGCTAATTGGAATTTTTTATTTTTTTAAAAATTGGTTAAATATTTATAGGTTTTGTTAATTTAACTTTAAAAATGTAGATTAATATTTTGTATTTTGTATTGGCTGATAAAATTTTATAATTAAATTTGAATAATTTTTTTAAAATATTAAATTATTATTAAAAACAAAATAATGGATTAAATTTATTTATCAAATAGGTTGACTTATTAATGGTAATTACAATAAGGCTTTTTTATTTGAATTTAATTACCAATAAATATTGACATAATAAATGAAGAATGACAAAATAAATACTGAATGGAATATAATATAAAAACTATAAATCAAATATACAATGTGTATAAATAATAAAAATACAATCATGGTGGTGGAGGATCCTCGGGTGGTGGTGGGGGCGCCTGGGAAGTGGGGGGAGGTAGCCTCGCCATCAACTGCATCAGTAGCTCCTGCTGCTGAGCAAGTTGCCGACGAGTCTCAACATGCTGCTCCTCGGCCCGCCGTCGGTCCGCCTCGGCCCGCTCCTCCAACAGCTGCCTCTGACGTCGCTCCTTCTGTAGCTCGTCATTCAGGTTTTGAATTACTTGAACAACCTTAGTCGGGAGACCAGAGGAAGAGGAAGAGGAAGGGGTCTTCCTCTTTTTCACCAGCTGCGTGCCGACGCCACCTAATCCAAATACCCTCCCTTTCTTGTTCACACCGCCAACAGCCTCCATATAGATGGCGTTGTGGTCGGAATAAGATAGGGTTGGAGGAACCTCCCCTTCAGGAGTGGAAGCCACCAGGTCCGCCTCCTTCTCGGCCCTCCTGGCCTGATACGCCTCCTGTAAATTCAAAAACAATGATAGGATTAGTAAGCTGATTTGTAAATTATAAGCATGTGTCAGTTAAAAGTAAATACCGCTAGATCTATAGTCTTCTGGTTTACCCATGCACCGGCTTTGTTCTTCTTGGTCATTTGCATGATCTCAAACAAAGAAGGCTCCCGGTGCTCCCTCAGCTCCTGTGGTGGACAAAAAACATTGAGATTATTATTTATAAACATGTCAGACGAATCATATTAAAAACATAAATATACTTACAAATCTTTTCTTGTGCTCGAGGGTTGAAATGCTACCCCCAGTGTAAACTGAGGCTGCAGCATCGACGGCTCTGTTTGCCCTGTTCCGAGCACTCGCCTGCTGGAATGGGACATCGCCCCACTTCTGGACCATCCCGTCCCAATGGTCCTCCAGGATCCAACGAGGGCGCTCACCCTTGTCCCTCACCTTCCAAAGGGTATTCTTGATGATTTTGGAGGTCTTTGTGGCAAAGACCTTCCTAATCTCATCAATCACACCCTCTGTCCACTGGTAATCACGCTATAAAATGAAATGAGAAATCAAAATTAATAAAAGGTCTATTTTACAAATCAAATCACAATAAATTGATGTGGTAACTTACCGAGAAGATGTCAAACCACCTATCTTGGACAACCTTCCCAGCATCTGTCCAAGATATATATGGACCATCCCACTGGGCCTTTAAAACCTTAGTAATCGCTTTGGTAGTGCGACTACTATCAACAAAGCTGTAATGGCAACAATTATATCAGCAGTACAACAACACAATCTAGGGAGACTCCCAAAATTCTGACATAGTCTCCCCTGTAAATGTAACATTTCCAAGTTTAAATAGTTACCCTGTTACAAACAGAAGAGTTCCCAGTACAATTGAGTCTATACAAGTACTAATTAAAGTAACATACAATAAACCAAAAAGTTTTTCCACTAAAGTTTAATATAAAGTACCATACAAATAACATAAAAGTATTTGAGTTTTAGTCACTTACTCATCTCCGGCCGGCACGGGTACCAACATGGGCAGAGGGGATGCCGGAGGTGGGGTGGCCTGATGGCCATGGTCCTCCAAGCCACCAACTCCAGGAGTTTGCTCTGGGGTGGTCAGCTGTGGGGGTGATGAGGTGGTCAGCTGTGGTGGTGATGGAGTGGTCTGTTGTGGTGGTGATAGAATGGTCCGCTGTGGTGGTGATGGAGTGGTCTGCTATAGTGGTGATGGAGTGGTTCCCTGCTCTCGGGTGGGAGTCCCCAGACGGGATACCGGGGTCCTGGACCCACCACCCCTACTGAAGGGCAGTCGACGTCCCGTCATCTGTGGATAAAATCATGAAAAGAAAGGTTAGTCTCAGGATATATATAAACCTATGTATATATGTTTAACAACTACATACTCTGTGTCTGTTTCAGTTTCAAATTCCCCCTCAGTTTCAGTGTCACTGGGGTTATCTGTTTGAACAAGTTCATTAGTATCCAAATCAGCCCTAGACCGTTTTGATCGAGAGACAAGGTCTTTGTCAATGTGTTCACTCCCCGTAGTGGCAAGTGTCTCATCCATAATGACTGGATCAATGTTGAACAATAAATTACCATCGTTGACCTCGTGTGGTGCAAGCTGATAAGCGTCATCAACCTCCTCGGAGACATTGTCAGTGATTTGACTTCGGGCCTTGGCCTTGATGACTGCATACCAGTCCCGATGTCTTCCCGGGAAGTCAGTGTAATAAACCTGCTCAGCTTGTTGGGCAAAAATGAAGGGATCAAACCCTTTATATCTACCATTCTTCTTGACCTCAACTAAGCCATAATTGTTTTCAACCTTTGTTCCAACACCGATTGTGTTGTCGAACCAATCACATTTGAATAGAATAATATCTCTTCTTAGTCGTCCAGAGAACGAAACTTTAACAATCTCTGTCAGCACTCCATAAAAGTCTTCTTCTAACTGTCCAGCGGTGCCTCTAACACAAACCCCGTAGTTATGGGTATGCATCCCATCACTCCATTGATGAATATTAAACTTGTAGCCATTTACGTAGTAAATAGGCCATTTTTTAACAGTTTTCACCGGCCCCCAAGAAAGGGCTTGGAGTAAAGCATCTTCAATATGGTTGTTAGGGTCTTGTATCTATGTACAACATAACAAATAGGTCAACGTTAGATACCTGGAGTTAGAAGCACAGATAAAAAACACTCGGTATACAGGTCTTACGTGTTGTGCGAACCAACCAACGAACTTGGACGACACCTCACTATGAATTTGGTCATCAGTTAAATCATTTTGCTCAAGTTTTAGCATATCTGTATATAAGCTATTTAAAGGAAACAAATTTAGATACTATAAAGGTGAGGTTTAGAATGTAACTCATGAATTTTAAGACTTACTTAAGAAAGGGTTCAACTTCTGGGCAGTTTAGAAGAATGTACAAGTGAGCCGCCTTTCGATCTTTCTCATCAATGTAACATTTTGTGAGCTTGCCCCCCGGATGACCAGGATAGTTGAAAATCGATATTTGTTCATCAAACCCTGTACGGGTGGCTACCCCAAGATTGTGGAGAATTCTACTCATTCTAGTTTCTATCTCCGTCGGAAAATAGAAAGAAGCAAAAGTTGTCATTTCTTCGACGAAGTATGCCTCACAAATTGATGCTTCAACGCAGGCTTTGTTTGACACTTTGTCTTTTAAAGAGCGTAAGAATCTTCAAATCATAAACAAATGTTAAGTTACAAGAAACTATTATAAGAAATGTTTGGAAGGAAATTAAAGAGTTCTGGCGTTCACCTTTCGAATGGATACATCCAACGATACTGCACGGGGCCACCAACCAAGGCCTCGTACGGTAGATGGATAGGAAAATGCTCCATCGAGTCAAAAAAACTTGGTGGGAAAATCTGCTCCAACTTACAAATCAATACCGGGATGGTTTCTTCCATCTTCACAAGTTTCTCCATAGTCAACGAAGTTGCCGTCAACTCCTTAAAGAAGTGACTCAACTCAACCAACGGTTTCCAAATAGGCTTCGGTAAGGCATGAAACGTGTACGGGAGTAGTTGTTGCATAAAGACATGGCAATCATGACTTTTCATGCCAAACACCCTGCCAAACGTGTACGGGAGTAGTTGTTGCATAAAACATATTTTGCATGGGGTTTAAACATTCTTCCACGTCCCGCATCCCTCAATTCCAACTCCTTCTAGAACACCAAATCGGAAGGTCTAGACGACTCTTCTCGTGGTCCTTTGTTCTCCCCTTGATGTCCATAACAGTGTCAAAAATATTCATGAAAACATTACATTCAGTGTGCATGACATCAATGTTGTGTCTTAACACAAGTCTTTCCAATATGGCAAATCCCACAAGATGCTCTGCTTCACCCAGTGGTGCTCCTTACCATAACCCGCAAACTCCTTAACACTCTTATCCTAGATGTAGGGATACTCTTCGACCCTCTACCAAACCCTTGCACCGGATAACCTACGGGGTAGAGGTTCAGTAACCACCTTGTTCTTCTTGAAAGCGGTTTTATTTCTCCTAAACGGGTGATCCAACGGTAGAAACTTTCTATGACAGTCAAAGAAACTTGTCTTGCCACTAACAGGGAGTGATTCCCCCCCGGTATGTTCCATGCATACAGGGCAAGCAAGCTTCCCAGATGTTGACCATCTAGAAAGCATACCATAGGCCGGGAAGTCATTGATAGTCCACATCAAAATAGCAAGCATCATGAAATTGTTCTTCAAAGACGCATCGTATGTCATTACCTCGACATCCCATAATTATGATAACTCTTCAACCAACGGTTGCAAAAACACGTCTATGTTCGCCTTTGGATTTTTAGGTCCTAGAACCAGTATAGATAGAAACATGACCTCCTTCTTCATACACATATCAGGAGGCAGATTGTATGGGGTCAGTATGACTGGCCAACAAGAGTAAGCTCTTCCGTATTAACCGAACGGGTTAAACCCATCAGTACATAAGCCAAGTCTTACATTGCGCGGCTCGCTAGAAAAGTCCGGATATAGCTCATCCAAACACTTCCATGCTTTCCCATCGGAAGGATGGCAAAGAAACCCCTCTTGTGTTCAGTTCAGAGCATGCCAACGCATGTGTTTTGCCGTGGACAATGAGGCATACAGGCGTTGAAGACGCGGTGTTATAGGGAAGTACCACATTTTCTTCCTGGCCGTCCGGGTTACCTTCCCTCTCCTTTTAATGATTTTGTAGCGTTCCTCATTACAATGCAGACATTTTGTGACACTCTTATCTGCAAACTCATTTCTGAACAACATACATCCGCCAATACAACACTCTATCTTCACACAACCCAACCCCAAGTTTGCCACTTGTTTCTTAGCATGGTACAGGTTTGCTGGCATTCTATGATTACTAGGTATGGTGGAACCCATCAGATTGACCATCCTATTAAAACAACCTCCAGAAAGATTATAATCTGCCTTTAGGCTTAAAGCAGCTAGGGAGGCGGATAACTCAGTGTGACTGTTGCACCTGTCCCACAATGGAGTCTGAGCCGCCGCTAACAAATCATAAAATCTCTTCACCTCTGGATTAGGATCCTCCTCTACATTATCAGAGTCTCCATTCCCTGCTCGGTCATCATGTTCTAGCATACGCCCGGTGGAGGGTCCAACATGATCCATCACCATTTGTTCTATGTTGTTGTACATATCCCTATTTCCTCCAACCTCATAGTAAGATTGTTGCACGGTTACGTCTGATGGTCTAGGCGGTAACTGCTCACCATGGTTGTACCAGCAGTGGTATGTTTCCATGAACCCTTTCTCAGTTAGGTGGCACATGACATCATCCGCGTATTCAAAACTCATGCATTTGCACCTTGAGCACGGACAACGAATCTTCTGAGTCGCTTCAAATCCAGGCGTGTTTGCCGTAGCGAACGGAATGAACTCCAATAGCCCCATCATAAACTCCTCAGTCACTCGCCGACTGCGATCTAGTCGGTTGTACATCCATCGCCGATTTGCCGGTACCTCCATTTACAATATCTAACAAGCATGGTTTCTGTTACTTTACATTTTTAAAATTTTATTTGACTATCGGTTGTGGATCACTTTATCTCTTTGATGTTGTAAATTGGTAGGGCCCTATCCTATTCGGTATGAATATGCAACCATCCGTAACCCATCGATGTTGTATGTGGTCTATCTTGTGTCGTTGATGTTCATTTGAAATTTCAGCAACATTTCGCATTGGTCCCTGAGTATACAGAGATACGTACGGTATGAAACACCACACGCAGACATGCACCCTGTGGACAATACGAAACACCATAACCGAAATTTCATATGAACATTCAACGTCTTAAGATAGACTATATACAACATTGATGGGTTACGCCCTACTGGTTACAAATTCATACCAAACTGTCCAACTGGGACAATTCAAGATCCAACACAACACGGTACATCAGTCGGTTATTTTGAAACTTGAACGGGAATCTAATGGGTACACACACGACTAAACTCTACATTATTAAATCATGAGTTTCATTTTTTTAAGTTCCCTAAGAAAGGGAGCCTGTCAAAATTTTGGCAGAGTCTCCCCTGTAAACTAGACATTTCCCAAATTTACGAACAACCTGTTACATACAAAAAACTTTCCAGTATAGATAAATATACATACCATACGCATTGTATATGATATTCAGAGTTATGAACACCAAATCATGTTATCAGTACATAAAACCAATGCCTAATGAGCTCTGCTCTCCACTAACAAACAACATTACACATGCATAAAGAATCATGTTATCAGCATACAAAACTAATGCCTAATGAGCTCTGCTCTCCACTAACACACAACATTACACATGCATAAAACATCATGTTATCAGCACACAAAACGAATGCCTAATGAGCTCTGCTCTCCACCAATAAACAACATTACACATGCATAAAACACATTATAAACACATCAAAACTAGTTCCTAATGAGCTTTGCTCTCTACTAACAAACAACAATTGACATGCATACATATATCGAGAAAGTCAGCGTTAGGGGATTACCTAGGGAAAAAAGTCAATGATGAATACGGAGCTGAAGAGAGACGATCAGAGACCACGCGTGATGTGTGTTACTTTGCATGACAAACCAAGAAGTCGTTAGACAGTTACAAGTAGCAAGGAAACTAAACAAAGAGAGACACACAAAACATCCCATAGATTACACAACAACGACTTCTTAGTGATCTAGACACTTGGGATCCACGTGAGAATGAGTCCATGAGAGACGCAACAGAGACTACATTTACATTATTAAACATTCTAAAGGTTGTTTGTAAAGACTTTTCTTAGATGAGTTAATTTATAAAGACTCTTCTTAGATGAGTGAATTAGTTAAGAGGACCAAGTTGTTTCAGGTCAAATGCACCATTCAGTTTGTTAACGAGTTACTGAACTAGAGATGGGCTGCTGCTAGTGATGATGATGCTGTCTACATAAATCAGTAGGTAATCTACCTAAGATACAGAGTTATATACAAAGAGAGATGAGTCACAGATGCTGGCTTTATCCCCAAGGGAGATCTGAGTGAATTGTAAGCATTCAAACCAAGCTCTTGGGGCCTGTTTAAGTTCATATATTACCTTATGCAACCTGCACATAAGCTGCATATATTACCTTATGACCATAGGATGAATGTTGGTTGTTTGTGATGTTGAGGGTGTTGGTTGGTTGTGTAGAGGGAGCTGCAGAATTAAGGGGAAAACCAGGTGGGAACTGAGACTCATTGGTGGAAGGTACAGAGGGAGATGATGTGGAAGTAGAGGAGCTGGTTATAGGGAGAAAATAATACAGTTGGATGCAGTGGGTGTAACAGGAATGGGATATAGAAGTGGTGAATTTAGGATAGGGAAAGCAAGCCTCATTGAATAACACATCCTTTGAGATATATAACCTACGATAGGAAAATAACTTTTGCTAATGCCACATCATATATTGTGACAAAGGGTTATATAGCTCCAGAGTATCTCGAGGAAGGAATGGTCACAACCAAAATGGATGTTTATGCCTTCGGAGTGGTGCTGTTGGAACTGATCACAAGTAAAGATTCTATGATCCTACAAGATGGAAGAGAAGTAATGCTTCAGGCTATGGAAGTAAATCTTGTTGGAAAAGAGATTGAAGCAAAGGAAGTGAGTTTGTTTGTTGATCCTAGCCTAACTGGAAACAATGAGAAAGTGTGTGCCCTGCAGATAGTTAAACTAAGTCTAGCCTGCTTGAGCCAAGAACCAGCAGAAAGAGCAAACATGGTAGAGATAGTCTCTGTCTTATTGAAAATATACACAAATTATTTAGATCAAATAATACCAACAAGCATCAACAATAGTCTTGTCCTGAGGTGAACTGATAGTGCGGCTAATTGATATGGAATGTACATTTCTACTGATTTTGCAAGTAAATTGTATACTTTCAGTGCAATTGTAGTTGGTTCTTCTATACAGAAGTTGTCTGTATCTGTTTGTACCGATCATTATTGATTTTCCATAATGGCCTATCTGGTTTGTTATAGTTATATATACAAGTGATGTTACTTGATCCAATATGCCTTCTATATGCAGGCCACATTTGTAATTCAGCACTGAAAAACCACATTCAAACTAATGCACCAGCTAACAAAAACTGTCTTAAAAAAGCCTTAAAAAAGAAAATTCGATCCAATAGTCATATGGCAGTTCCTCCATATGGTATTTGCATTAATGATTTTCAAAACAAACGATTTAAGTGATCCCAAAGTCAATCTAATTCTAGTTTTTGATATACCTCAGCTGAAAATTAGCATTCCAATAAATGTCATCATAAGGAAATTGTTTGAATAAATCAATTTTCAAAAAAGATGCAAGTGGTGTTACTTGATCTTGTTCAAATCCCAGTGAAACCCCTTCACCCCTAAACATGGACTACATTTCCCTGTCCCCACACAGATGTTGGAGTCCCATGTAAACAGAGAAAAAGAAGAGAATAGGTAAGAAAGCAAAGACTAAGGTCCCTGATCAAGCTGTAGCAACTGCATGATCAAATTTGTACAGTAAACATACATACACAAAAATATACATGTCCAGCATCAGCAGGTGATAGTCATAATCATGAACTCTTAAAGACTGTATGAGAAAAGATTATTCACATCACACTATCCTCTTATCATTTCTTCTATTACTATGTTATTTATCTAAATAATTTTTGGTAGAAGCTTTGGCTAAATATGATAACACATAACTAAAGATATACAAAGAAAGGGAAAAGGGTTCACTGAAGCAGAGATTTTCTGGTTTCAGCATCTGAAGTTAAATGGTTTTTCCAAATATAAATAAAAACTGACTTTCTAAAGGCCAAATAAAACAATTTTGGCTATAAAGATACAACAGAAATGGAATAACTGTTCAGCCAAACAAGACATAAGAAATATAATGCCAAAACTTAATTTTGCAGTACAGTAAGAATCTTTCTATTTGCCACTGATAAAAGTAAATGAGATGAAATGAATATAGCTACTTCTGATAATCCCACTGAACTACTAAGATTAGAATGATTCGATCTCTTTAATCTAGATAAGAACATTATTGTTCACACAAATTTTAAATTATATCCACTGAACTACAAGAATGAACTAGAAAACCAGTAAGCTGCTCACTAACCAGTTTGAATATACTACAACTGCAATGCTATAAGTCAAGACTGTACTACAACCTTTACAATTTGAGGCAAAATCACACCAAGGTAAACGATAGTAATCATAATTTATTTAAAATATAAGAAGATATGACACATGTTAACATAGAATAAACTTTGGATCACATTAAACACAGCCAATACACACAGCCCACACAGAGAAGGAAAACACATTACCTTCGATGCAGATAAGGGAGACGACGGCTAGAGAGAGTGTGGAGGTGGAGGTGGAGGACGAAGGCTTTGTGAGAGGGAGGATAAGAGCTCCTCGTGGAGGTGGAGGTGGACGACGAAGCCTTTGTGAGAGGGGCTCACGGAGGCGGTGGAGGTGGAGCTTCGGCGAAGGCTTTGTGAGAGGGAGGATAAGAGCTCTTCATGGAGGTGGAGGTGGACGACGAAGCCTTTGTGAGAGGGGCTTACGGAGGTGGTGGAGGTGTAGCTTCAGTGGAGGTGGAGCTTCGGTGGAGGTGGAGGTTCGGTGGAGGTGGAGGTTTGGAGGTGGAGGTTCGGTGGAGATGGAGAGAAAATGGGAGATTGAACACGGTGGAGGCAGAGAAGAGAGAAAAGGGGGTTAGGGCTTCAGGGGAGGGAAAAAAGTGTTTGACAGAGAAGGTTCTAATCGAGTAAGTTTTATCCTTAGTGACGGTCACACCCCGTCGCTAACGTCGTCACTACACCCTCCGTCGCTATACCAAAACGGTTGTCGCTACAACAATCACAAATAAGGCCCGATAGCGACGGTATAACAGCCACCGTCGCTAACTTAATAGAGGGAAGGCCAAAAATCATAGCGACGACTACCGCTTCCGTCACTACTCCCCAAAACACTAGCGACGGTTGGATAATACCGTCGCTTACTTCCCCTTCTTAAAGTAAAATAATGGAGGGAAGACCGAAAATACTAGTGACGGGGGACGATACCGTCACTACTTTCCCATACTTAAACTAAAATAATGGAGGGAAGACTCAAAACAATAGTGACGGCCCACTAATTCCGTCACTACGCTCCTGAATATTAGCCATGGCAGGACAATTTCATCATTAATCTCCTAAATAGTAGCGACGGTGTCACCCCACCGTCACTACCTTTCCTTCTTAAAAGGAAAAATATGGAGGGAAGTCAAAAACAATAGCGACGGCACACTAATTCCGTCACTCCTCTCCTGAATATTAGCGACGGTAGAAGATGTCTGTCACTAATCTCCTGCATAGTAGCGGTGGTGTCAGCCCACCGTCGCTACGTCCCCTTCTTAAATAACGACGAAGGAGGCCTCCGTCACTAGCACAAAACATAGCGACGCAGTGGACCGTCGCTAATGTTTGGCGCCAACAAAAAACCATGGAGGGAAACCAAAAAAGGAGGCGCTGAAAGTATAGTGATCGTACTAGCGACGGTGTTTACAATTGGCAGCGACCGCTTCCTCTTTTGGTCGCTAAATGAGTCACTAACATTTTCTTGGTCCCTTTTTAATGAAACGGTCGCTAATGCGGTCGCTATTTAGCGACGGGAATCGGTGGTCGTTAAATTGAGGTAGCTGTTTAGGGTTTTTTAGTAGTGAGAGGATATACAAATGTAAGCTCAAAGTTTCAGAAATTGAAACTAAACAAAGAAATGAACTCACAAGCACAAATATAAGCTATGAATGATTCCCCTTTGATGTTTTTGATAGCTTGAATGAGTGTTTCATTTATAAGCCTTGGATAGGAGCCCTAAAGTCTTCAGAGCCATTACACAGCATGGGTGTTCGAATTGTAATGGATAGCTGAGCTGTTTTTACACTAAAAACCACTTTTCCCACTGTCAGGCACTAGTGTAATCGATTAGGCCTCAAGCTGTAATCGATTACACTTCGAATTCTTTAGTGTAATTGATCTCATAATCGATTGGGCTTCTTCATGTAATTGATTAGCTTGAAGACAGGGCTTGGCTAATCAATTGTATATAACTTGTAATCGATTGTAAGTGATACTTGATGCATTTAATTCAGTTACGCAACATTGTAATTGATTGTGACTTGGTTTGCAATCGATTTTGGAGCAAACAGAGGCTTGGTAATCGATTGTGGCTTGGTTGCAATCGATTAGTGACTTCACCGAACTTAGGTAATCGATTGGGACTACCCTGTAGTCGATTAGGTGATGTACCTGATGCAATTTATCCTTTTTCCCAGGTTGGTAATCGATTGGCCTTCTTGTTGTAGTCGATTATGTAACAAACAGGAACTTCATAATCGATTAGATGGCCTGATGTAATCGATTTAATAACAAACAGAACTTCAATAATCAATTAGGCTTAATGATGTAATCGATTAGGTGTTGGACAGAAGCTCTGTAATCAACTAGATAGGACCTTGTAATTGATTAGCCTACGTACTGATGCTTGACTTGTTGATTCTTCTCTGTTTTCATCCTTTGTAACAATACTTCATGAATCTTATATTCTTTGTCATGATTCCACAATTGCTTTATCATTATCAAAAACATATAACCTAAAACACATATTCAAACACAACTCCCTCAAGCTCTCCTCCAGTCCCTACTTAATCTGTGCCAAAGTGTGAGATATCCTAGGAATGTCTCTTGACACCACGAAATACTGTAAGAAAGCATGGGCTATATCCTCCCATACATCAATAAATCCCAATGGTAAACCTTAGAACCATCCTAATGCCTCAACAGAGAGGTTCTTGGAAACATCCTACACATGACATCCTTCTCAGCTTTCAAAAATAAGGATTCATTCATATAGGCATCTAAATGGCTTCCTGGGTCAGATTCCCCTGTGTATTTCCCTATGGACAATGGTTACGGAGTCAATAGATGCCTGG
Organism: Clitoria ternatea; assembly: GCA_037962975.1. Classification (NCBI taxonomy): domain Eukaryota; kingdom Viridiplantae; phylum Streptophyta; class Magnoliopsida; order Fabales; family Fabaceae; genus Clitoria; species Clitoria ternatea. Next base: position 191,251,443 of record CM075669.1, read on the forward strand.
GAATAAGGACACTCATCAACCTTCTCGTAAAGGGTATTTTGAACCAGTAGTTTGCTCCCTTATTCTATTGCATTATCCTTCTCTGACTATTCCACTCTTCAGTCCGATATGTTGAATCCTGCTCTTCATAAGCATGAATTTAAGACCCGTCTTGCTGCTGGCGAAAATCATGATGCCTCTGGTGTCCATCGATATCCTCCCTTCCTTCTCTTCTTTGTATCTCCTGGAGTTCCTGACGTAGCTATCTAATAATTTCATCCCTAGGGTCGGGTTGTGCCACCGCCTATGCTCTCAAATCCGTCCTTGGGGTCTCGACTATTCCCTCATCGTAATCCAACATTCGTGGTACATTTTAGACGTGGTCCTCCAGGGTCTCATTTCTTCAGCCCCGATCCATGACTTGTATATTGATGCGATGTGGGACTTCCAAATTTACTAGAGTCCCATCAAGCGTGTCAATAATTTGACTGGTATCTGGGGTCAAGAGTTGACCTCTTCTAATCGGGGTCCAAAGTAACCTCACTTACTTTATGTTTTACGCTGTCTTAGTGGAATACAATATTGTGTACCTAGGTCTAGTGGGAAGCCTAAGTTATTCATATTTGGGGGTGAAATGATGTTCTGACTGAACCATGGTGGATCAACACACCAGAGGTAAACCTGTAAAAGATTCTCTGATGCTTAAGTCAGTACGGTTATTACGAGAATAATCAGATTATGAAGACTCTAAAGAAAGATGTTCAAAATCCCCTTCAAGTTAATAAATGAGTTGTATTTATAGAACTTCCTGGATGAAGGGTTGATTTGACCTCATTTCTAATATATTGTAGCAACAGTATTGGTAGGGACAGGTTGCCCATACCTTGTCCAACTAACGTTCAGATGTTAGTTGGCTTGACAGGTATCATGATTTTAACATCCGTACTGTTATGTGTTTAGGATATTGGTTCTTTGGCCCAAAGTCCAGTATTTTAATGGTTTCAATAGTTTGGCGTCCTGGTAACTAATTTTCCTCCTACGTATAAGGTCGTTCCGTCCATTGGTAATGGGGTCCAATATGCAGTCTGGATCAATTTATTATAAAATCCATTATGGAAGATAGATGACATGATTGTCATTGTCACTCAAGAAGAAGAAAACATGAAAAAGACAAAGTCTCATACTGTTTAATTTACTAATTCCTCTTCTGGTACTACAAACAAGACAAAAATGAGTTATAAAGGAAATCCTCATTTCGAGACTCGTGTTGAGAGAGATAAAAAGGGGAAAGCACCTATCCATATGGACTAAAGAATTCATTTAAAGGGAACTACAAGTACTACAAAAACTATGGTCACAAGGTGGAGATTGTTTTTTCCGAAAGAAGAAACTTGAGAAGCAAGGTATACCCTTAACTTAGCATGTTTTGAATTTAATACCATAGATCTTTCTCCCAATTCTTGGTGGTTAAACTTAGGTGCCACTATTCACATTGTGAATTCTTTATAAGGATTCACAAGCCTGAGGAAGCTAAGTGATACAGAATCCAAGATTATCATGGGAGATGGAGCTAGAGCAACTGTGAAAGAATAGGAGTAGTTTCTTTATGTTTACCTTCTGGACATATTTTAGTATTAAAGGATGTTGTTTATGTACCTTCCATTAGAAGGAATTTTATTTTAGTTTCAACCTTAGACAAAGACGGTTATTCTTTTACTTTCAATAATGGTAAACTGGTTGTTTCTTTTAATCCCATTGTTGTTTCTTTTGGAGTTTTATGTGATAGGCTATATATGTTGAGCTTGAGTGACATGACTGCTAACTTTGTTGTTGGGTAAAAACATGGTAGGATTGATGAGAACTCATCTATGTTATGGCATAGACGTCCGGGGTATATTTCTAAGCCTTGAATTCAAAGATAAATCAAAGAAGGCATTCTTGATATCTAGATTTTTCTAATTTTGACACTTAAGTTAATTACATCAAAGGAAAATTCTATTCCAAAGTCAAATAAAACTTTCGGTGGGTGTGTTGATGTGTTACAGTTGATTCATACTGATATGTGTGGGCCTATGACACCTGCTACTTTAGGTGGATATAGGTACTTTATCATATTTATTGATGATTTCTCCAGGTTTGGATGGAAAGAACTCCTTCAAAAGAAACCTAGATCTCTAAACGTCTTCAAATCTTTTAAAGTTGTTGAAAATAGGAAAGAAGATTAAATGTGTGAGGTTTGATAGCGAAGGAGGGTACTATGGAAGATATGATGAGACAGGTAGAAATCCTAGACCTTTTACAAGATATCTTGAAGAATGTGGCATTGAAGCCCAATATATGTCGTCTAGTACCCCTGAGTAAAACGGTGTTGTAGAGAGAAAGAACACGATACTTCTTGACATGGTAAGATGTATATTGAACCATTCTTCTTTTCCCATCTTTCTTTGGGGATATACATTAAGGACTATTATGTACATTCTCAATCAAGTACCCAACACATATGTGTCTAAGACTCTTTATGAGCTCATGACAAGAAAGAAGCTAACCTTGAAGCACATACATGTATGGGGTTGTAAGGCAGAGGTAAGACCTTATAATCCTTAGTTGAAGAAGCTTGATATTAAAACCACTAGTAGTTTTTTTATTGGCTATTGAATTGGTTCTCAAGAAAGTAGAATCTATATTTTCCTTCTTATCCTACTTAAGTTATTGAATCTGATCATGCTATATTCTTTGAGGATGTCTTGGATAGTGGGAGTGAATCACCAAAACCAATCATCCTTAGAGAGGACCATGTTACAATTCCTATTCCACAAAATGTTGTCATTCTATTGTTCCTGATCAAAATCTTCAAGACGAAGATAGATAACTCTTTTAATGAATAATTAGGAATAAAATAACCTTGTGTTGGTGTATGCACTACGAGCTATTAATGAATCAATTTTAACTTATTAATAAAATTAGTATTTTTCAGTTTTAGACAAATGCTATTTATCCTGGAATAATAGGTCATATGAGAATTATTCTTAAAACGTCCCTAATCAAGTATTTACATGGGGACATGTAAATACATTAAGATCAGTGTGTAAATGTACTGCTGATTTTATCTCACAAATCATGGATATATGATATCAAGTCTTTACAGGGTACACATTAAGGGTAATGTTGTACTGGACAGACCCATCTTGAGAACGTTGCATGGATCGTTACATGAGTGTCATAAATAGTTCTCAATATGATAATGGTATATAGTCCTTCGACCTGAAGTCACTACGATTCCTACATAAGGAGTTTATTGTTTTAATACAATCAAACATTATCTGTAATAAGATGACCATAAAGATTGTGATTAGGCAATAGATAAATTATGCAGAGGGATGTGAGTGATGTAGATGGAATTTGTCTCTCTTATATGATAGGAGTGATATCTATGGGCCACTTGATGGAGTGAGACTAATGAAATATATGGCCATGCTAGGACGAATAAATATTAGATATTTATTCTATAAAGTCTACTCTAGTATCAAGTAAAATGAATTGGGCCATACAAGGATGACGACAACCATGCCTTGGGCCCAATTAGATATCGTGACAAAAGGAATAGATATATAAATAATTATCACTTATAGGTCATGTCGATGATAAATAATATTCGGACATAATGATGTATTGCTAGATACCGCTCTTATTTTATATTAATAATAAAATAGTTTATTATTAATATAACTGAATATTTTACCTATAGGGTCACACACATAGAGTAAGCCCACCAGAGGATAGTTTTATTTTAGTTGGACTGAAAATAAAACTATTTGGGCCTAACTCATTTAGAATGAGTCAGGAGCCCAATGTTTAATGAGAGCTCAGGTCAAGACCTAAGCCTATATATAGAGCATGAGATGCTCATAGGCTGCTGCTCAGAAATTAGACCATAAACAAATTTCCGTACTAGCATTCGGAGCTCTGTTTTCTGGTGGGAGTGCCCGTGTGGACTCCTAAGGGAGAAGCTACAATTGCTTCGATCGAGGAACTCGTTCTGCGTCTACAAGAGGTAAACCCTAATTAAAAATTTTAATTTAGCATAATACTTTGAGACACACGTGTTTGCAATTCTTTTAGGAATCCATTGTGTTTCCACTGCCTGACCCTAATGGGATTCCCTAACACCTTGTTGAAAAGGTTTCTTTGAGAAGATCTCAAAAAGTACGTAGGTCTTTAATACCTGATGATTACATTGTCTATCTCCAAGAACATGAATTCAATTTCAATGATGATAATGATCCTTTTTTTAAGAGGCTATCTCTTGCTCTTATGCTTCTAATTGGCTAAATGCCATGCATGATGAATTAGCCTCTATGGCACACAATAGTGTTTGGGATCTTGTTAAGTTGCTAGTTGGTTGCAAGCCAATTGGGTACAAATGGGTCTTTAAGACCAAACATAATCGAGATGGTGAAATTGAAAGGTATAAAGCCAAACTAGTAGCAAAAGGCAATAATTAGAGAGAGAGCATTGACTATAAAAAGACTTTATCACCAGTCTCTACTAAAGATGCTTTCCAAGTTGTTATGGCTTTGCTAGCACGCTTTGATTTAGAACTTCACCAAATGGATATGAAAACAACATTCTTGAATGGATATTTAAAGGAAGATGTCTATATGGTTTAGTCTGACAACTTTGCTAAATTGGCAAAGAGAAATTGGTTTATAAACTCAAAATCCATTTATGGATTAAAGAAGACATCTAGATAATGGTACTTAAAATTTGATTAGGTGGTTAATTCCCTTGGTTTCAAGGAAAGTGCATTATGTGTTTATCCAAAAATTAATGGGAGAAATTTCATCATTCTTGTGCTTTATGTTGATGATATTCTGTTGGCAAGTAGTTGTGTTAAACTTTTGACTGAGACAAAGTCAATGTTCACTAGCCATTTTGATATGAAAGACCTAGGTGATGCCTCTGTTGTTCTAGGAAGACAAATTTATTGTGATAGGTCACGTGGTATTCTTGAATTGTCTCAAATAGGATACCTTGATAGAATCCTCAAACGGTTTAACATGCATTCATGCTCCATATGTGTTGCACCTTGTAACGCCCTGGAGCCAACTTGTAAATCCCAAGATAATTACCCTCACCATATAAAATCTCTTAGATAACTTATTTTTCGCCTGGTAATTATCAAGAGATTCACAACCTGATTCCAGAGGTTACTGATATAATATCAGAGTACGTAACCTTTACATAATTAACTTCTTATTATTATACATAACATCAGAGTTCCATACATATTATATTTTACAACAGACACCTAGATCTTATAAAATATAAAGATGTAAAATACCAAAATATAGCATACACATAATACAGCCATAGTAGTCACGCAAGCAAGCATCAGCCTCAAGAGCCTTCATAATTTATCCACATCAAGCATCATCCACTTTGTCACATATCTTCCTGGTTAACCACTAAAGGGTTGCCACAAGTAATAGAAAGAGTGAGATAAAATATTAAATAAATAGAAATTAAATTAGAACAAACACAACCACAAGTAGGATGCTATACGATGCAGATGCCAAACAAGTATTTTGTATTATACTTATGTTATTATATTCCGTTCTTTTCTAAGAATGAAAATGCATGATGGATCCATTCTGGTGGGAACATCTGCAGTGATTTCCAACAATAACATTTTTTATGGATATCCAACCGATGTCGCGCCCCATAATGCAACACCACATCGGATAACAATATCATAATATCAATAACAAGTGTTGGGGACCCTCCTTAAGGACACACTGCTTATCCCTTAAGACGGTTGTGGTATAAAACCACCGTAGAGGTCTGTTGCTCAACAGAGCGCGTTCCCCCACCGGGAACCCCCTCAAAGAACCCCTCTGCGGATTCTTTGAATGGCCAATGCATATGATGCATGAATGCATTAAATTATCAAATTCCTTCATAATTAATTATAACAATAAAATTATTATAACAATCAATTAAGCATACTTTGTTTGTAATTCAAAGAATATGGAAACACATTTTCCATATTATTTATATCATAATTCAATCATATGGAAACACATTTTCCATAATTTTTATATCATATTTCAAACATATGGAAACATATTTTCCATAACATTTAATAATTCAAAGAATATGGAAACACATTTTCTACGTTATAGTAATTGTTTAATATCATATTCCAAACCATTTGACATCAATTTCACAATTTAATTCAAATTAAATTAAAATCTAACCATATGAGTTTCTAAACAATTAAGCAAGCAATTCTAACTTAATTTCTATGTATTTAATATCCTATCCCCTCTTTCTTACCTCAAGTGAAGATCGTTAAGCTTTCCTTATGCTAAACTCCCTTGTATTTCTTCAAATCTTCAAGTTTGTGTAATTTCTTCTTATGCGAAAATTAAAAAGTTTAAGTATGACAATGAAGGTTTTGAGAGCTTGAAGAGGGAGATGAAAGGTTATAGGATTAGTGAGGTTTTTGGTTTGAGGAAATTTGGAAGGTTGGAACCCTATTTATAGGCTTTCAATGGTGGTACTGTAGCAATTTACTGTAGCAAATCACTATAGCAAATCACTGTAGCAAATCACTGTAGCAGCTCGAAATGACATGAGGCGGTGGGAAAAATGGAGAACTCTCATGAATTCTCTACATTGCACAAGATTTTTCATGTGACGTTTTACTGTAGCATTTTACTATAGAAGATTTTTATTTTATTTTATTATTCTATTCTACGTTCCATTCTCGTTTAATTCCGTTTTAAGTCAGACTAAAAATATCCTTGTATTCATAATTAAATTTTCTATTTTCTAGGATTCATTTCTTATTCTTCTGAGAAACTTTAATTTTTCACTATTTAATTACCGCTTAAAAATTAGGCTGTTACACTCTCCCCCCGTTATAAAAATTTCGTCCTCAAAATTTAAACGTACCTTGTTAAAATAATTCAGGATATTGACTCCTCATCTCATCTTCTCGTTCCCAAGTCATGCTTACTTCATCTCCTTGTTGCCAAGGTACTTTCACCAATGAGATCTCCTTGCCTCTTAGTCGCTTGACGTCTTTGTCCATTATCTTTACTGGTGTTACTAGAATCGTAAGGTTTTCCTTAACTTCTATATCATCAGTCTCAATCACTTGGTCTGGATCAGGTACATACTTTTGTAATTGTGAGACATGAAACACATTATGAAGATTGGAAAGGTGAGGCGGCAATGCGATCTGATATGCCACTTTACCAATTCTTTTCAGGATCTCATATGGCCCTATATACTTTGGAGTAAGCTTCTTACTTTTTAACACTCTTCCAACTCCTTTGTTGGGTGATACCTTTAAGAATACATAATCTCTAACTTGTAATTCTAATGGCTTCCTCCTTTGATCATAATATGACTTCTGCCAATCCTGCATAATTTTCATCCTTTCTCTAATCATCCGCATTTTCTCTGTTGTTTGCTGGAAAATTTCTGGTCCAAGAGTCAGGTGCTCACCTGTCTCTAACCAACAAATTGATGTCCTGCACTTTCTACCATACAATGCTTCATATGGTGCCATCCCAATGCTTGAGTGATAACTGTTATTATATGTGAATTCAATTAGTGGAAGGTAATGTTCCCAGCTTCCATCATGTTCTAATACACATGCTCTCAGTAAATCTTCCAGACTTTGGATAGTCCTTTCTGACTGTCCATCAGTCTATGGATGATAGGCAGAGCTTAACTTCAGTCTGGTACCAAGCTCTTTATGTAAACTTCCCCAGAATTGATAAGTAAATCTAGGATCTCTATCAGACACTATGCTTGATGGTACTCCATGTAATCTCACTATCTCCTTTATATACACTTGAGCCAATTTCTCAAGTGAATGCTTCATGTTGATTGGAAGAAAATGGGTTGATTTTGTTAATCTATCGACTATCACCCAGATAGCATCATTGCCTCTTTGTGTTTTAGGTAAGCCTGACACAAAGTCTATGGTAATGTCATTCTATTTCCATACTGGCATTTCTAGTGGTTGTAATCCACCAGATGGTTTTTGATGTTCTACTTTACTTTTCTGACATATTAAGCAAGATGAAACATACTTAGCTATATCCTTTTTCATCCTCTTCCACCAGAAATCCTTTCTTAAATCTTGATACATCTTCGTAGATCCAGGATGAATACTAAGCATGCTTTTATGGGCTTCATCTAGAATCATCTTCTTTAGTTATGCATCCTCTGGGACACATATTCTTCCTTTCATCCTCCATACTCTATCTAAACCTTCTTGTAATCCTAGATCTTTCCCATTATGTTGTGTCTCGATCATTCCTTGGAGATATACATCCAATCTTTGTTTTTCACACACCATCTTCAGAAAATCATTAGTGATTTTCAAAACTCTGACCACCATATTTACTGAAGATTTCTCCTCAACTGCTATGTTTAAGTCTCTAAATTGATCAATCATTTCTAATTCTTTTATCATTAAAGCTGCCACATGAATAGCTTTTCTGCTAAGTGCGTCAGCAACCACGTTGGCTTTCCCCGGGTGATACTTTAACTCAAAGTCATAGTCCTTGAGAAATTCCATCCATCGACGTTGTCTCATATTTAATTCTTTTTGATCAAATAGGTATTTAAGACTTTTATGATCACTATAAACTTCAAACTTTGCACCGTATAAGTAGTGCCTCCAAATTTTAAAGCAAAGACAATGGCCGCTAATTCTAAGTCATGAGTAGGGTAATTAAGTTCGTGTGGTCGTAATTTCCTTGAAGCATAAGCAATTACTTTTCTTTGTTACATTAGGACACAACCAAGTCCCAACTTTGAAGCATCACAATAAACTTCAAAGTTTTCTTGGGGGTTTGGTAAAGCTAGAACTGGTGCAGTTGTTAATCTTTTCTTTAATTCTTGGAAACTTGCTTCGCATTTAGTGGTCCAAATGAAAGGTTTATTCTTACAGGTTAATCGAGTCATGGGTAGGGCAATTCGAGAGAATCCTTCAACAAATCTTCGGTAGTAACCCGTAAGTCCTAAGAAACTCCTGATTTCTGTGACAGTCTTCAGCCTTTCCCAAGCTATTACAGCTTCAATCTTCACAGGGTCAACTGACACTCCATTCTTAGATATCACATGGCCTAAGAATTTTACTTCATTAAGCCAAAACTCACATTTGGATAGTTTGGCATATAGCTGCTTCTCCTTTAGTATTTGTAGCACTAAGTACAAATGCTTCTCATACTCCTCCTTGGTTTTGGAATAGATGAGAATATCATCTATAAAGACAATCACAAATTGATCAAGGTATTGATGGAATATCCGGTTCATGTAGTCCATGAACACGGCTGGAGCATTAGTTACACCAAAAGACATAACTAAATATTCATAATGGCCATAGCGTGTTCTAAAGGCTGTCTTTGGAGTATCTTCTTTCTTTACGCGAATTTGATGGTATCTGGATCTCAGGTCTATCTTGGAGAACACAGTAGCTCCTTGTAGTTGATCAATAAGGTCATCAATCCTTGGTAACGGGTATTTATTCTTAACTGTCACTTTGTTGAGTTGGCGATAATCGACATAAAGTCTCATACTACCGTCCTTCTTCTTGACTAGTAGTACAGGTACTCCCCAAGGAGATACGCTAGGTCATATGAATTGTTTTTCTAATAACTCATCCACTTGCTTCTTTAGTTCAGTCACTTCCATTGGAGACATTCTATAGGGTGCTCTAGCAATGGGTTCTGCTCCAGGAATTAGGTCAATAGAGAATTCTATCTCTCGTTCAGGAGGTAATCCTGGAACATCCTCAGGGAATACTTCTAAGAATTCACAGACTACAGGTATCTTACTTACATCAGGAATAACTTTTCCTTCTATAAGTACAAATACCATGAATAATTAGGCTTCATTGTTTAAGGAATATCCTATAGGGTTTTGTGAGGCATCATACTCCTGACACTCCATGTTGTCAGGTGGAAAGATCACGATTTTATTACGGCAATCTACAAGGACATGGTTAGCAGATAACCAATTCATCCCTAAGATAATTTCCAAGTCCTTTAATGGTAAACATACTAAGTTCACGTTAAAATTTCTACCCCCTATATGTATAGAACAGCCTTCACACACGTTAGCTGTCCTAAGATGGTTACCAGTAGGAGTAGAGACAAGCAAATCATATTGCATAGATTTCATAGGTAAATTTAGACGCCTAACACATTCTTCAGCAATGAAAGAATGTGTTGCACCAGAATCAAATAAAACTGATAAAGTAGTATTTTTAAGAATGCACTCATTTTGTACTAAGTCATCTGCCTGCGATGCCTCTGATCCACTAATTGCAAATACTCTACCAGCTGCAGGTGATTTGTTATGATTATTCACTAGCTGTCCATTTTCTCATCCTTGACTAGCTGTGCCTTTGACATTAAGTCCCCCGCGACCATTGGTATTACGTTCATCTCGAATGTTGGCTCCTCCTCTGTTGGCTCCATTATTGTTGTTCTCAGTTTTAACATTCACAGTGTTAGTGCCTTGGTGAAGTTGTGGGCAGTTAGGATGAATATGTCCCTTCTGGTTGCATTGGAAATAGGTAACATCGGTCTGTGTACAATCACGGGTTCTATGATCTCCTCCACACTTGTAGCAGTTCCATGTGATTGGCTGGTTCGCGCGTCCTCCAGATGATGAAGTTGATCCTCCTCAAAATTGATTCTGATTAAATGCTCCTCGCCTTTTAAAGTTCACTAGTTGAGGTCTTAATTGTTTACTGCTTTTCTCCTGCTCGATCCTAGCCCGATGGTTCTCTTCAAAGATTCTGTATTTGTTGATTAAAGTAGGAAAACTCCTAATCTCCTGATGTCCTATGGCTTCTTTAATTTCTGGCCTTAAGCCATTTTCAAATTTGACGCATTTAGAAGCCTCAGTTCCTAGCTGTTGGAAAGGAGGATAGAAAAATGATAATTCCTCAAATTTGGTAGTGTATTCTCCGACAGACATATCCCCTTGCTTTAATTCTAAAAATTCTAATTCCCTTTTGCTTCTAACACTAGCAGGGAAATATTTCTCGAGAAAACTTTCTTTAAAATTTTCCCAGTTAAGTAGTCTACCAGCTTCCAGTAACCTATCACAAGCGAAGATCCCCCAATTTTCTGCTTCCCCTACAATCATATAGGTAGCACATTCTACCTTCTGGGCTTCAATGCAAGGTAAGGATCGGAAGATACATTCCATTTCTTTAATCCACAGGTAAGCCACCTCTAGATTATAGTCTCCTTTAAATTGGGTAGGTTTCCTTTTTAGGAAACGGTCAAGTCCATGGGTTCCTTCAGCTAACCTTTGTTGTTCCTATCTTTCAAGGATCTCAGCAAATCGATTGAATGTAGCAGCCATGGCATCATCGTTCTGACGTCTAGCCATTTCTTATCCTACAGGTACGAGTACCACTGCATTCAATTACTGAGTATCTAATATACTCAGAGTTCTAACAATTTTTATGTTATCTAACTAGTAATTATACTAAATAGAAACATACAAAGAGCACACATAACACACAAGCACACAAATTTCAAACAAATAGAAATTAAAGTTCACACACTTCAAGCTATCTTATGTTAATCTCTAGTCACTTCCTAAGGTTTTCTTTATATTTTATAAACCATTGCTCTGATACCACTTCAGTTGTAACGCCCTGGAGCCAACTTGCAAATCCCAAGATAATTACCCTCACCATATAAAATCTCTTAGATAACTTATTTTTCGCCTGGTAATTATCAAGAGATTCACAACCTAATTCCAGAGGTTACTGATAAAATATCAGAGTACGCAACCTTTACATAATTAACTTCTTATTATTATACATAACATCAGAGTTCCATACATATTATATTTTACAATAGGCACCTAGATCTTATAAAATATAAAGATGTAAAATACCAAAACATAGCACACACATAATACAGCCATAGTAGTCACGCAAGCAAGCATCAGCCTCAAGAGCCTTCATAATTTATCCACATCAAGCATCATCCACATTGTCACATATCTTTCTGGTTAACCACTAAAGGGTTGCCACAAGTAATAGAAAGAGTGAGATAAAATATCAAATAAATAGAAATTAAATTAGAACAAACACAACCACAAGTAGGATGCTATGCGATGCAGATACCAAACAAGTATTTTGTATTATACTTATGTTATTATATTCCGTTCTTTTATATGAATGAAAATGCATGATGGATCCATTCTGGTGGGAACATCTGCAGTGATTTCCAACAATAACATTTTTTACGGATATCCAACCGATACCGCGCCCCATAATGCAACACCACATCAGATAACAATATCATAATATCAATAACAAGTGTTACGGGACCCCCCTTAAGGACACACTGCTTAGCCCTTAAGAAGGTTGTGGTATAAAACCACTGCAGAGGTCTGTTGCTCAACAAAGCGCGTTCCCCCACCGGGAACTCCCTCAAAGAACCCCTCTGCGGATTCTTTGAATGGCCAATGCATATGATGCATGAATGCATTAAATTATCAAATTCCTTCATAATTAATTATAACAGTAAAATTACTATAACAATCAATTAAGCATACTTTGTTTGTAATTCAAAGAATATGGAAACACATTTTCCATATTATTTATATCATAATTCAATCATATTGAAACACATTTTCCATAATTTTTATATCATATTTCAAACATATGGAAACATATTTTCCATAACATTTAATAATTCAAAGAATATGGAAACACATTTTCCACGTTATAGTAATTGTTTAATATCATATTCCAAACCATTTGGCATCAATTTCACAATTTAATTCAAATTAAATTAAAACCTAACTATATGAGTTTCTAAACAATTAAGCAAGCAATTCTAACTTAATTTCTATGTATTTAATATCCTATCCCCTCTTTCTTACCTCAAGTGAAGATCGTTAAGCTTTCCTTATGCTAAACTCCCTTGTATTTCTTCAAATCTTCAAGTTTGCGTAATTTCTTCTTATGCAAAAATTAAAGTGTTTAAGTATGACAATGAAGGTTTTGAGAGCTTGAAGAGGGAGATGAAAGGTTATAGGATTAGTGAGGTTTTTGGTTTGAGGAAATTTGAAAGGTTGGAACCCTATTTATAGGCTTTCAATGGCGGTTACTGTAGCAATTTACTGTAGTAAATCACTGTAGCAAATCACTGTAGTAGCTCGAAATGACATGAGGCGGTGGGAAAAATGGAGAACTCTCATGAATTCTCTATATTGCACAAGATTTTTCATGTGATGTTTTACTGTAGCATTTTACTGTAGAAGATTTTTATTTTATTTTATTATTCTATTCTACGTTCCATTCTCGTTTAATTCCGTTTTAAGTCAGACTAAAAATATCCTTGTATTCATAATTAAATTTTCTATTTTCTAGGATTCATTTCTTATTCTTCTGAGAAACTTTAATTTTTCACTGTTTAATTACCGTTTAAAAATTGGGCTGTTGCACACCTGTTCAAAAGAAGGACAACTTTCTAAATCTCAATGTCTTCAGGATAATGATGAAAAAGCTAAAATGAAGAAAGTCCTATATGTTTCTGTTGTTGGCAATTTAATGTATGCTTAAGTTGCACTTGTGCTGGCATTACTTTTGTTGTTAATGCTTTAGGAAGATACTTGAACAACTCAGGTTTGGGTCATTGGAGAGCCATAAAGAAGGTCATGAGATATTTACAGGGTACCAAAGATCACATACTAACCTATAAGAAGTCTGATCAACTTCAGGTCATTGGTTATTTTGATTCTGATTTTACAGGTTATCTTGATGACCGAAAATCTACATTTGACTATATCTTTATGATGGCAAGAGGAGCTATTTCTTGGAAGAGTATAAAACAAACTCTTACAACTGCCTTTACCATGGAAGCAAAATATGTCGCTTGTTATGAAGCTACTTGCCAAGCCATGTGGCCTAAGAACTTGATTTCTGACTCCAAGTCATTAAGAGTTTATCTAGGTCACTTATGCTATATTGTGATAATCTGCTATTATACACTTCTCCAAAAACAACAGAAGCTTTTCTCGTTCAAAGCATTTTGACATAAAAAATTGTTTGTTAGAGAGAAGGTTTTAGAATTTTAGACTAAGATTGTGCATATTTCCACTGAGAAGATGCTAGCTGATCCATTGACCAAAGGCTTAAATGTTGGAGTCTTCAAAAGTCATGTAGCCCACATGGGTGTAGTTGAGTATTTTGATGTTTTGGGTTAGTAAGAGTTTGAAATTTTTTCTTTTGTTTTTCGATCATTATGAGATATATTTGATACGGTATCATTTTATTATTATATCTCTTGTATAGCATTTCTAGATGCTTGGGCCATTCTTTATAATGACATTTTTCAATAAAAAATGTTATGCATTTCTTTATATCCATCATTCTTTGTATGAAGTATAAGGACATGACACATATGATATCCTTATTGAATATTTTGTTTACACTTTCGTGGCTTATATTTTTTTATAATTTTGGTCAAATAATATTCTTATAATAATTGATATACTGAAATGATATTTAATGTCCATTTTATAATTGATTAATGTCATAGTGGAAGATTGATAGATTATTATTATTATTATTATCATTATTATTATTATTATTATTATTATTATTACTATTATTATTACTATTATTATTATTACTATTATTATTATTATTATTATTATTATTATTATTATTATGGATTAAATCAATTAATTATTTATAACATTTACATTTAGACTTATAATATCTATTATTATTATTATTATTATTATTTAATTATATCCTTTATTGACCAATTAATGAATAATGTTACTTTTTTTTTGGTGAAATGAATAATGCTACTTTGAGCTACCCTTTTAATAAACTATGATAGGTCGGGTTATTAGACACGCCCATTGAGAGGTCTTGATATCATCTCAGAAGTAAGTTATCTGCAATAACAAAGGCATATCAATCTCACATACATATTCTAAAGACTTCCCAGACTGAGAGTAATTTACTCTCATCTTTTGCATCATCAGAGAAAAACCTAATGAAAGATATAAATCAAGGATTGATTCCAGCTACATAATCCTAATCCAAAACAAATTTTAATGCATGCTATAATTTATATCTTAAGTTGCTTATTGTTTAAAATCCAACCAAGGGTGATGGAACAAATACCGTTATTATCTTATGAGTTACAAAACATTTCCTAAATCAATATTTATGATCGTTTAAAGTGGACGATGTGATTCTTGGGAGAGCTTGAAACAACCTCTTTATAAGAATTTTATTCCCATGTCAGAAATTAATTAATGAGAATCAATTTCTTTAACATTCTCTTATGATTCCTGCAAAATCAATATCCCGAGTTTATTTTGGCGTACGCAGTCTCAATTTGAATTAGAATCATCTCCTTAATTGATTATTCATTTTGAAAATTGAATTCAAATTAATCTTTGTATACATTTTCTATATATAATAATTCAAATTAGGTAGAGAACCTCATTCCTCCGTAGATTTTCTTTGAACAGTGAGGGGTTCTCTAAATTAAGTGCAAAAATGGGTAAAAATTAAAAGTGAGAGTTCATTTATCATTAATATATAATGAATTATCTTTAAGAAAAAAACTCTAGATTAAACATATATGATTTATACCAGTAACTAAATTAAATTGTATGCAGCAAAAAAAATTATATATATTTTTAAAAAACTGAACGCACCCATCCCTTTCAATTCCCTACGAACGAATGTTAAATTTATAATTCTAAACTAATAATGAATTTAATTCCGTCATCCACTTAGATTATTCGAGCAACTTTCGTCCTAAATTATTATGTGAAACAATAGCATACATATCTAATTGCCCAAAAGAAAAGAAAGCATAAATAGGTCCGCACATACAACAAAATAGCATATCTCAATATTTAAGAGCAATAATAATTAGGTTTCCAAAACCATCGTTATCTTGCTTTTTTTTTCATGCAAACTCATCTTTATTTTGACCGGATATGATATCACGACCATATTGTTATATTAGTTTATCTATTATTTTTAATTTTGGTCTGGTGGAGGGTGGGAGGGTTCGGGGAGGAGAAAAGGTTGTAAGGGATCGTGTTCAAAGTGACCTTTGGTATCTTTTTACTACTAGAGCTACATGTGAGTATCATATTGGTTGATCTATAAGTGATCTTTTCTCCCCTTAAAAGACATTGAATGCATTTTGCAGAATTAAAAATTGGGTTGGGCATTGATTGGTTTCGAGCCCATAAATGTTCATACAATCAAATCGATCGTGGTGGAAAATTGATCAAATTTCCTCTTAGCTAGGAATTACGTAGCTTGCTTTGATCCAATTGGGTCACAAATTACAATGGAAAGGTTAAGTCAGTAACAATGAACAGATCAACATGGAGTATCGATAGAGAGAGGGCTAAGGTCTCAGGAGTTTCATAGAAGCTTGTCTTATGCTTTATTCATGGTTGTTGTAGAGACGACACCATGAAGTGGTGTGGTGGTGGTGGACAACGACGATGATGAGGTTACAGAGGCCATCAACGACGATGGGTTTTTTTTTCCCAAAGATATCGTAGAAGGAAAGGAAGAAAACACAAAATTGGATGAGCCTGTCTTGCAAAAGAAAAAGAATGTAAGGCATAGGGGAGGTGAGGGGATCTTGCAGAAGTAGATGAGTCATATCACATCTACTTGTGTCTGTGTGTTTCATTCTTATTTTCTTTACTCTTTTAGGCCTTCTAGTTGTTGCTCTCAATACAAATGTCCTCTTTCATTTTCTTGACATTCGGAAAGCATTAGTAGCAAGTCATTGCAATTATACTTCCAATAGGTTCGACATTGGGGTTTTAAAGACTCTCCATATTACACTAACATGTGTGGTTTCCCATAGATGTGATAGCTTTTTGCATGGTTCATTTTTAAATCACTACTTTATTATTTTCACAATGTGACATACCATGTTTTCTAGTGTCATTTCTCGGAGGTATATCTTTGCATCATTTGTGAACTTGGATTTTGGTGATTAAGCACCCTAATAAGTTTATAAATACAAATTTTCTATTGTTCTTTAATTACCTTGTTTGTCATGATCTTTTTCCTTGGGGAGGCTATTTTGTAGGTACGAGTTGTATACAGTAGACAAAGAAAGACCATTACCGGAGCATATACCTCCAATAGGAATCCAATTTAGAAGTTTTGTGAAGATTCCTTATATCTTGATTGAACAGTTTGTACTAAAGCCCTTTTTGATTGATTTGGTCTATAGGACTCTAAAGTATGAAGGTTTGTAAACTAAAGATCCTCATGCCCATATTAGAACATTCTTAAGACTAGTCGAGACTATTTAGATTGAGGGAGTCCCCCTATGTGTTATCAGGCTCATGCTATTCTAGTTCTCCTTATTTAGTTGAGTGCATAATTGGCTCATTGATTTCATACCTAAAGGTTTTATAAACATTTAGGATACATTGCAAAGGCACTTCCTTGCTGATGCATTTCCAAAATGCATAGTTTTAGAGTCAATTTTTATTAGGAATTTTAGTAATTGTTTAAGGGATTATTTTATTTTTATTAATTTTTAGTTCTTTATTGTGTTTTGTCCTGTCTATATTTGGTATTTATGATTTACATGTAAACATGTACAATAAAACCCAATTTGGGTTAAAAAAGAGTTTAAGATAATGACCTAGGATGTTTTAGAGTCAAAAAGGCCCACAACTAAGCCCAATAGACCAAGAGGGAGCAAGAAGTGAAGTCCACATCCTCAGGTGAACTTCACATCTAGGCTATGGGCGTGCCTGATTAGTCATGGAGTTCCATCATGCCCTATTTTACCACCTTTTTTATTTTGTCTAGGTTGTGTCCAATCACATTTAGTTGTGTTAGTGTTAGTGAGTTACTTTTGAGCTAATAGGGGTTACATAGTTTAATATTAGACATTTTTTTGTTTTTGTTTTCGTTTAGTGTAATGAGGATCGTGAAGAGACCATAAGGTTCTCATCTCATTTCTTATAGATACTTTTTCTTTTCTTTGTATTTCTTAGCTCGTTCATGATGGTGAGTGGTTTTGAGTCCTTTGTGGCCTCTACCACCATGAGTGAGTAGTCGTCTTTATTCTTAGGGGTGTAGAAGTAGACCCAATAAGAAACTATGTGACTTACTTTTTTATGATTTAATTTTAATGAGATAGTTATTTTAGGTTTCTTTACATTTACATCTTAATACTTTCCTTTTAGACTTGTGACACCTATAAGGATTGATTCTAGTTGTTAGAGGAGTGCCTGATAGAGGATCTAACAATTAGAATTCCAAGTGTTAATGAACCTTAATCTAGTGCCTGACCGATGACCTTAAGAAAAATAACTATTAAAAGTAAATTCTAAATTAGCAACTAACTAGGTTTCGAAATTGGGATGGAATGAAATCCCTAAGAGTGTTTTTACCTTGATTTCCATTATCAGTAAGTGTGCTCTTTTTCATTGCGCTTGCATGTTTTATTTTAATTTTTCTTTTAAAATTCTTAAAACTAACCCTTTTTATGATTGCTCAAACTAAAGTACAAGAATTAACCACTGCTTAGTGATGTGGTCTTTATAGGATCAATATTTTTATTAATGATAAAAGTTAGTCACTTGCGGGAGATATTAAATTTTGGTGTTGCTGTCAAAGACTACGATCTACTTAGGTTTGCTAAAATGGACCAAACCCGGCCACAAAATAGGTAGGCTTAGGAATTTAAAAAGGGGTTTGAATTAAAACATGACCTATTAAGCTTGACTTGATAAAAGCATAGCCCCCGATTAAGCTTTGGCTAGGTTGGCACAAAGGTAGTCTACTTTATTTATTTCTTCTTTTACTAACTTGAAAAAACTACTCCTTATATTTTTTTTACTTGAATTAGATATTGTAGATGATTTAAAGCATGAAAAAGTTTGGTACATTTTTAATAGTTGTATTTTTTAATTTTTAACCAAAAAAGCAAAAAAAAGTAATGCAAGCCTCTTAAAAGCTCACAAAAATCTCAAAAAATGGGTAGGTTGCCAATCTTGAAGTTTGATGCCGGTAGGCCTAAGCTTTGGAATGGTAGCTCAAGTTCAAAGTAGACCTTTATTAGCCAGGCAAAAGAAAAGCCCAAACCCACCACAGGCTGAGTCGGGTTGGGTAGCCTATTTTGACACCTCTAGGTCTATTAGAATTATTCAAGTTCACAGATTTTGGGATTGATCTTTTTTCCTTTTTTCATATTTTTTGTATTAATTTTTGTATTTTTAAAAAAATTATATTGTATGACATTTGTTTTTTTAATTTGATTTTAGATATTAGGATTCCTATTTTTAGTTACCTTATCTTTCAAGATTTAGTTAGTTAATACTAGGATTTATTTTGGTATTTATTCTAAAAGTTTTAGGGTTACTTTATTTCTCTTAAGCATCTAGCATTTAATATTTATTATTTGCTATTTATTTTATCTTGATTTTACAAGTGGTATTTTCCCCTTGATTTGCATAGGTTTTAGGTTTGTTTACATAGAACACGATTAAATGATGACGAGCAGTTTTCCCACTTAGTCGTGAGATAGATAGAACTCTAAACTAGATAATAACAAGACTTTTGTTTCATGAAGAAGAGATCGTTACCGAGATGGCTAATATTAAAAGAGTGAAACTACTCAAGGACTTCATCGCCCCCTCCATGACTAACTTGTGATCTAGCATCATAGCTCCCCATGTGGAAGCAAACAACTTTAGGTTGAAGTTCGATTTGGTGAGTATGGTGATGAAGAACCTTTTTTGTAGGTTGGCTATGAAGGATTCTAACCTCCATCTTTCTACCTTCATAGAGTAATGTGACACTATTAAGATGAACGTGTCACCTCGATTCAAATCCACCTCAAACTATTCTCGTTTCCATTAGTAGACAAAGCTAAACTGTGGCTTAATTCACCATCGAGACTCTCCATCACTACTTTAGAGTAGTTATCATTGGCATTCTTGAATCACTTTTTCCCACATAGCAATGTTGCTACCTACGAAACTCAAATCACTAGCTTTGTAAAGAAGGACATGGAATCCCTATTTGAGACACGGGAAAGATATAAGGATTTACCGAGGAAGTGCACACACCATAATATATAAAATTGGGTAATTGTCTATACCTTCTATCACGCTTTAAATAATGCTACTCGTATTACTTTAGACATAACTACAGGTGGTGATTTTTCTATTAAGTCAGTGGATGAAAGCTATGAGTTGATTAAGAGCAAGGCGACTAGCCATGGACAATGGGCCCATAATAAAGGGTATAATAGTAAAACCCCAAGTAAGCATGAGATTCGTTTTTGATTTTCTGGTTGCTAAGGTGGATGCTTTAACATGGAGGTTTAGTTAGTATGAATCTAAATTGTGTGTGAGTACTGATCTTTTTTTATGTGTGAATTTTATGGTAATGTAAGGCATGTGGCGGCCATTTGTAATATGGTTTAGGTGAAGTATGAGGGAGTCAAACATTGAACAGGTGCATACCACATAAGTTTTATAACTAGACAAAGCAACAAGGAAACCCATTCTCTTAAACTTATAATGGAGAAATCATCCTAACTTTTCCTATTAGAATAATCAATCAAAAGGTAAGTTGGGTGGTAATGCCAACAACAATAGAGAACCACTAGGTTTCCTCAAGGCGAGTAGAAACCCAAGCTGGATAACTTGGAAAAGGCTGTTTGTAACTTTGTGGCTTTTTATCTACCAACAATAAGTTGAAAACATACATAGAGAATGTAACCAACAATGTCTCCAATGTGCAAATCCATTATCATCCACAACAAAATGATAGAGACTTAATTGACTCAACAAGCCTTTACAATAACCTAGTTGGTGAATAACCAAGGGAAGTTCTCCGAATAACCTGAACCACATTCAAGTGCTCTATGTATGGTTGTCTTACCGGGGAATGGTAAGTAACTTATAATGCTATTGGGTGTTATTCGCAAGGAGAATGATACCAATAATCATATAATGGATGCTTATGAAAAGAGTAATGATGAAGAAAAGATGCTTGATGAGGCTCCACTACCTGCCACCTTGCCTTGTGTTCTATATCCTTGATGCATTCCCAAAATACATTATTTTTAGTCATATTTTGTTAGAATTTTTAATAAATATCTTAGGAATTGTGTCACTTTTTCTTAGTTTTCCTTTGTTTTCATATTTTAATCTATCTATGCTTTATTTTTATATTTTGTAGGAAAACATGTGAAAAATGCCTAATTTTAGACCCAACAAAGATAACAAGCATTAAAGTAAAGTAAAAAAAGTCCCTGTGGCAATGGCATTTATTACACAATAATACACGTGCACTTGTGGGAGATATCAATCCTCAAAGGCTTGAACAGACCAAAGGTGATAAAGAGAGGAAATATGACAAGTTTCTACAAGTGTTAAGAAATTTGTACATCACGGTCCCCTTTAAGGAGGTTATGTAACGAATACCGAAGTATGCCAAATTTTTGAAGGAGATCTTCTTTAACAAAAAGAAAATATATAAAGGTGCTATTGTGGCATTGACCGAGGAGTGTAGTATTGGTCCTAAACAAGCTTGCACCTAAGCTTACAAACCTTTTTTTATTCCCTACTCAATTTGTGATTTATCTCTTGATATTGCATTGTGTAACTTAGGGACTAACATTAGACTAATGCCTTGTGAGATTAGTTAAAGATTGGGAATAGGTGAGCCTAAACCCATTAGATAACTAGGTAATTAATTGATAGTTTTGTAAAACTACCTATGGGTATGCTTGAGGGTGTTCCCATTAATGGATATGAAAGTAAACCCCCCACATCCCCATAATTTTAGCTAGGCCATTCTTAGCTACTACAGACGTGGTTATTGATGTTAGGAATGGTGGATTGGAATTTTCTATGGGTAAGAAAGAGGTTGAGTTTGGCTTATACAATACTATTGAACCTTCTGAGGAGGAATCTATTTGTATTGAATCTATGTAAAATGATCCTATCGAGATTGATGAGGAAGAACAAAAGGACAAGCCCAAGGCTGGCACCTTAAGAATGGATAAATAACAAAAATGGAAGATTCCATAAAGGACACTTAAAGAAGCTCCTCCCTGAATATAGAGTAAATGGTCCAATGTCACTAGGAGCAATTGGAAGGTAGGCATCTTTGTGCTCTTGGATAGGGGTAAGAATGATTGGATAAGATCCTTTTAAGTGTAAAAGCTTCCATTTGATCAAACATCTACTTGGGTATGGCATAAAGACTTAGGTGCTTGTTAGTGACCTATTTTAGGTTATTTATCCTGGGGATTTAGCCTTAATATATGCTTTATTTTATTCATTTCCATGTGTATTTAGTCCTTAATTTTGTTAATTTCAAACATCATATCCTGTCACTTGTATCTTTTGTTTTGTTGTGACTTTGTAGGTCAAATAGTCTATAAATTAAGGGTGAGAGCTTATCAGGAAATTCAAAACAAAAGAAACAAATCATCAACGGAAAGAGAGGGATTTGAACCCTCGGTACAAAAATTCGTACACACCTACGAATACCATTTTGTTGGGCGCCCCTATGAGAGTAGCTCATAGGTGTGAGCCATGCGATTTCTATTTTTCACTTATATGTTTTAGGTTGAGTTTCTTTTAGGGGGATCATCATACATTTTAGAGAAGAGACCAAAGGACTACTAAAGTTTTAGCTAGAGGATCTTTAGCCTCTTATTTTTTAATTTCTACTCTCCCCTTTCTTTAATTCAATGTATTTGATGTTACTCATGTTTACTATGTGTGGCTAGTCCCTTTTATGTTAGCATTAAGGAAACCTCATTCAATGTTATAAAACTCTTGTGATTGTTAATGATTAGTTATGTTTTTATTCCATTATTAGCATTCCTCTTTCTTAACTTAATGCATTTTCAAATGGAAGAATGGATATGTATGTGCTTAAGGTTCTAAACGGGTTTTGTTAGTGGCAATGCTCATTAATCCCTTCTCCTAGGAATAGGGGTTTGATAAGTGGGTGTTAAGGTCCATTCCTTATGCAAGTCTTATCATCAAAATATCAAGTAATTGAGTTTTGATGTTAGAGCTTAGAATTTAGCCTCTAAAGAATTAAAGTTAATGAATCCTTGCTACATTAACATGGTTTAATCGTATGAATAATCATAATAAAATCTTGATGAATTAACTTGAATGGGGGGAGTTCGATCCTAACGCATTTGATATTAATTTACTTAACTTAAACTTATTTCTTGTTTTAGTTACTTGAAACTTTCTTTAACTACTAAAATTGGAGCCAAACTTTAAACATACGGTGTATATTGCTTTTGTGATTACAAATATCGACTGCATAATTGCCTTAAATTCTCACAAGTCCTTGTGGATACAATAACCTATCTTCAAATATTTTGAAACACTACAACATTGTATGCTTCCGGCAACAATATTTTGTCCAAAATGTTAAAAGTGTTGCTTAAAATAACAATAACCAACAACTTCTAATTGTTGCCTAAAAATGAGCGTTATAGGCAACACGTATTTTGCAATAATAAATAATGTTCCTTTAACCTTATATAGGGACAATTTTAATTTGTAACTAAACATTTAGTATTAAGGGATACACTTCTAAAATGTTGCATTTGATTTTCAACAATAGGAAACATTTTAAAAATTATAGCATTAATTTTTTTAACATAAAGTTACACTTTTAACATGTTGCCTTTAAATTTTAGATAGAGAAAATATTTATAAATTGTAACATTACGTTTTTAAAAGTCTACAATCTTACCATGTTGCCTTTAAGTCTCAATGATGTAATTCCTAAACCTTGATACATATTCTAAAATGCATGCTAATTTTCTCATTCACGCCCTTTCCTTTTCCTGATTTTGTTTAGAATTTTTATGAAAATGTATAAAAAACTATTCATCCTTAACCTCACAAGAAAAATATTACTTAATTTTAAAGTATTAATCCCAATTAATATTATATTTTTGTTTTCTGATTCTCATTAATCTTTATATTTATTAAATAATTATTAATTCATAATGATAATCCTGAAACTTCTATTCTCCCTCAGAATACACATGTCGTACAAGAATAGTTTTCGCAATTAGAGAAATAACCGCCTTTCGTTTTTATGAACTGAATGAAGCATGAATAATTAAATTTTCATTATTGCTTATGTAGATGTAAGGCAGTTATAAACCTTGATTCTCAATAAAAAATTGGCGCTTTCCCTCCAAGTTAAAATAATTTAATATTTATATAATTAAAAAAATTAGATTCTAATTTAATATTTCCTTCAAATAATATAATTTTTTTTCTAAAAAATGCTAATAAAAATTCACTCTTGTCCATCTCGCGCGCGTGCTATATATATATATATAGCTAAAACCCTTTCTTCATAAACCCATATAAAACGACTCTGATTGTTGTATGGGAATTGTAATGCGCCAATCCTTTGTTTCATTTCTTCCAACAAGGTGAGTCTCTCAATCAATTGCATTCCTAATTTAATATTTCTTTCACTCTTGTTCATCTCACACATATGTTTTTAAAAAATATATAAAAAAGTTAAAACCCTTTCTTCATAAACCCATATAGGACGATGTTGATTGCTATAAGGGAATTCTGATTTCAATTTGATCCGGTCTAGATACCGGTCTCCAAACTAGGATGTTATCGTATCCGTTCTGGAAGCTAAAATGGTATCACAAGTTAACTTCCGTACTATGAAATACTGTGCTAGGTGTTCTCCCTACATCGATTTCCCACGATAATGCTTGGAACATCGGATAGCCTAGTTCGGTCTCACTTCTCTATTACGTATAACCGCTCATCTATACTTTGAGAGAATGAATGGCTATTCCACTTCTATATTGATACCCTACATGACATAAGGTATCCGCGTCACCTATCAGAAGGTACAAAGTACAGCTACAGGGGTAATCTACGGGAAATCAAGATCATCCCCATGCCTATGTCAGAATCATACATTGAGCATTGAACTACTCTTAATCGTACACTGAACACTGAACTACCCTTCTCCTGGCCCACTTGTGCACAACGATTCATTTTCCACGCTCAACTATAAATAGTATATTATCATACACATGCAAGGTTACGTTGTTCTTACTCTTATCACACTATTGCATTGCTCAAGTATTCTTTGAGTTCTCATTCACTCCACTAACTTGAGCGTCAGAGAATCTTTGCAGGTGACACCACCTTTCGCCCCATCAATGCGAAAGCTTGGTGTGAAGGATCTCCAGGACAACAAGATCGGACTCTCCCACTAAGAGGTCAGATTATAATACCGGATACCCATTGTACCGGTGTACAAACACTTTAATCACCAACTTTTGTGGCTGGTTCCCAGTCCGGATCCTTGACCCTGGACTAGACCAGTTCATTGGCACGCCTAGTGGAACACGATAGAGTTATTCCCATTTTTCGTAGAAGTTCAGTAGTTAGCCATGGAAGGAGATGGACGTGATTTCGTCGATGGTCACGTAGAGGATGTGACCCATCAGTATACTAGTAGGAGACTTGTTTTTGAATCTCCCGGAACTAACTCGAGGAGGATGATACTTGTCACAGCTTCGGATCCTCGAGATGAAGTCATAAGGCAACTCAGGGAGGAGTTAATGGAGTTGAGAAGAGAGAAAAGGGTGACGGAGAACAAAGAAATATCTCAGGCTGAGGAGTCTCATCACACTTCCGGGAGAGAGAAGTCTACCACTCTTATATATTCAAAGATTCTCACCTACGAAGAGCGGGAGCAGACTCATGACGCTGGAGATAGAGTGAGTGGAAGAAGGAAGGAGCCAGCGGTTGTGACCTCTGGGATGTATAGGCTTAACGTTCCTTTCTCAAGGAGGCTTAGGAGTGTGCCTATTCCCAAGCACTTGCAAACAACTCAGCCACTCTCGATTGGGAAATATAATGGAGAGACAGACCCCACTAAGCACCTTAACGCTTACATGTACGAAGCCATGTATCTGGGAGCTGACGAAGATGTAATGTGCAAAATGTTCCCACGAACACTGATGGAAGAAGCCCTTAGCTGGTTCAAGAGTCTACCGTCAGGTTCGATAGACTCCTGGGAGGAAATAGAAGCCGCGTTCGAGAGCCATTTCGTTATTTCTAGAGATATTACCAGGACTTCTCATACCCTAGCCCAGATCAGGCAGGGGGAGAATGAAACTCTTAAAGAGTTCCTGAAGAGGTTTTATAAGGAGGCGGCTATGGTGCCTAACCTCACAGAGGCCATTCGGCTCTATATTAATGTCGAGGCTCTACAGCCTGGATCAGCCTTTGCCCTGTCTCTAGCAAAGAGCCCTCCAACGATGTTTGAGGAGTTTCGGAGGAAGGCCTCAAAGTATATAGGCATAGAGATGCATTTGGAGGCTACGACAGCTAGGCTCAAGCCATCAGTGCCTTCCCCTCAACCACAGAGAGATAAAGAGAAGGTGAAAGTAGAGAGGCATGTTTAAAGAGATGATTTCAGAAGCCCTCGACCTCAGCAACAGGATAGGCGTGTAGCCTCTTTCACCAACTATGCCCCACTGAACTCCATGCATTCATAGATTTTGGGGGAGGTCGGATGGCCCACACTCAGCGTGTATGGGATAAGGAAGCCTGCTCCAATGAGATGGCCTGGTAATCCGCGGAAATATTATGGTTTCCATGAGCAGGTGGGCCACACCACAGATGAATGTAAGACACTGAAGAATACTGTGGAGACCTTCATCAGGGAGGGAAAGCTGAAGCAGAACCTCTTCAAGGAGAAATCCTTGGATTAACAAGACCGGATTGAGAAGAAAAGAAGAGATCATGATAATGAGGGTGACGACGGTCGTAATCCGGTCAGAAGGTTTTCAGCCGCTAAAAAACAGAAGGGAGTTATTATCAATGAGAGCACTCAGCAGGACGGTATGCCCTAGCAGCAGAGGCAAGGCCGGCGCGAGGTGATTGATATGATCGCTGGAGGGTTCGCTGGGGGTGGAGCGTCGATCACAGCTGGCAAGAACCATCACTGAATGATTCTATTTGTACAAGGGAAGCCTAGGGATAACCGCCCTTTCAGAGACCGGGTGGTGGCACCGGTGGTGTCATTTACAGATGATGATTTTGGCCTAACCATCCCAGGAGGTGATGATGCAGTAGTTATTATCACTATGATAGCCAACAAGGACGTAAAGAGAATCCTCGTTGACCAGGGAAGGTCCTGTGATGTTATTTTCTACAATTGCTTTAAAAGAATCGGTTTTAATGATTCAGATTTATAGCCTTACACACAGGAACTCACGGCCTTTAACGGAGCAAAGCAACCTACCAAGGGGTATCTCGACACCCTTATTTCCTTTGAAGGTGAGCTTGGAGCAAGAACGGTGAAGTGCCAGGCGATACTAGACATGCAAAGTCCAAAGAACCTGAGGGAGGTGCAATCTTTGAACGGAAAGGTGGCAGTATTGGCTTGATTCATGCCTAAGATAGTGCATAGATCCCTTCCCCTGTACAAAATGCTAAAGAAATCCAAGAAGTTCGAGTGGGGACAGAAGCAAGAACAGGCATTCCAAGAGCTCAAGGAGGTGTTGTCAAGTCCCCCGATCTTAGTAAAGCCGGACCCCGGTGAGACCCTTATCTTGTATTTGGCTATTTCGGATGAAGCTTTGGGAGTAGCATTGGTCAAGGAAACCCTAGAGGGGCAGAGGCCGGTATATTTCACCAGCAAGACGCTACAAGGAGCAGAGGGCCGGTACCAGAAGATTGAGAAGGCAGCCCTTGCAGTTGTTTGGGCTTCACGACGGTTAAGGCCATACTTCCATGCGCACCCAATTTTGGTAAGAACGAATTTGCCACTCCGTTCTATACTAAGTAAGTCAGACCTCGTGGGGAGGATGATTAAGTGGTCTATCGAACTTTCTGAGTTTGAAGTTTCCTATGAACCACAAGGAGCTATCAAAGCCCAAGTCCTAGTTGATTTTGTCGTGGAGATGACGGGGGCCGATGCAGCCACACCTCGTGCTCACTGGACCATTTATGTAGATGGGTCATCGAATAGTAAAGGATGTGGAGCTGGCATCGTCGTGGAGAGTGATGATGGTGTACATTTGGAAATCTCTCTTCGATTCAATTTTAAAACCTCTAACAACCAGGCCGAATATGAAGCATGTCTTGCCGGACTCCGAGCCGCGATCGACATCGGAGCAATAATAGTAACCCTCTGCAGCGACTCACAGCTGGTGATATCGCAGATTTGGGGCGAGTATCAAGTTCGTGAACCTCAGCTTCAGCTATACTTGAATTGTGTGATTAAGTTGAAGGGAAGATTCTCTGTGTTGGAGTTTAATCATGTGCCCAAGGAAGAAAACAGTAGTGCAGACATCCTCTCGAGGCTTGCTAGCACGAAGCAGCTTAGAAGCACAACCACCATGGTCCAAAGAACTTTGTCATCGCCCAGTATCCCTTTGGCCCCGTCGTTGAATGCAATATCGTATTGAGCCTTTGATGAGAACTCATGGGTGGTTCCCTATATAAGATACTTCATGGATGGACAGCTACCCATTGATGACCAGGAGAGAAAGAAGCTGAAAAGGGAGTTACCTTATTTTATGATGGTAGATGGCATGCTCATATGAAGGGGCTTTCCGTACCATACCTTAGATGCTTGAATGAGAACGAGGTACAAGGTGTGCTGGAGGAAGTGCATGAGGGACAGTGTGGACACCATGTCGGAGGAAAAAGCTTGATAAGGAAGGTTCTCCGAGCAGGCTTCTGGTGGCCCACAATGAAGAAAGACTCCATCGAATTTGTAAAGAAGTGTGATCCGTGTAAGAGATTTTCCAATCTTCATCACACACCAGTCCAGGAACTTTCTTCATCAACCGTGCCATGGCCCTTTCATCAATGGGGGCTCGATATCCTGGGTCCATTCCCAACAGTGCCTGGACGTATCAAGTATCTTATAGTTGAGGTGGATTATTTTACCAAGTGGATCGAAGCAGAGCCTGTAGTACACATCACTTCAGCTCGAACACAACGCTTCATATATGAGAATATTATAGCACGATTTAGAGTCCCAGGACGGATTGTTACAGACAACAACACTCAGTTTACTAACAAGAAGTTCACAGAGTTGCTTGAAGGACTGGGGATAGTCCAAATCTTCTTATCTGTTGAACACCTTTAGACGAATGGCTAAGCGGAGGTAGCCAATAGAGAAGTGCTGAAGGGACTTAAGAAGCGTCTTGGTGAAGAAAAGGGCGGATGAACTGATCAGCTGTGCCACATTTTGTGGGCATATCGCACGATACCCCATTCTTCCACCAATGAGTCTCCATATCGTCTTACTTACGGAGTCAAGGCGATGATTCCAGTGGAGCTCCAGACTAGATGAACAAGGATGGAATACTTTTCTGAGGAAAATAATAGTGCCAATTTGGCATCGGAGTTGGATGTTCTTCAGGAACTTCGAGAAGAAGCTTTTGTTAGGGATCTGGCAATTAAAGCAAAAGCCGCCCCCCGATACAACAAGCGCGTTCAACACAGAGCATTTAACACAGGAGAGCTCATTTTAAGGAAGGCAAGTCTGGGAAATAAGTTCGCTCACCAAGGAAAGTTAACATCGACGTGGGAAGGCCCTTACAAAGTATCCGAGGTGACCGGCAAAGGATCATATCACTTAGAAGAACTCGATGGCACACCGATCCGCAACAAGTGGAACACTCAAAATTTAGGAATTTATTACAGCTAGTTGGTAAGACGGCATGTACTCTTTTTCCTTTTTTGAGCTTTTTCCCAATGGATTTTTCTCAAGAAGGTTTTAACGAGGCATGACCCCAGCCATGCTCTCTTTGTAATCCTTATTCAATTTAATGAGAATGCAATTCATGAACATGATATCTTCACTCTCTCTTTCTATTTCATGATTTATAGCTTTACGCTGGTGTATATGAAGACCCTCAGGACGAATGATCCCAATCACTTATTCTGTGGTTGGCGATGTAACTCCTCGAGTGGAATAATGGGTTGTAGGATCAGACCTTTTTCAAGGCTGTACCGAACCCCTCTCGAAGGCTTGGATTGTAGGATTAAACTGAACTCCGAGTACAGTTAGTAGGTTTGGCCAAACACCGTTGAAGACTTGAGTTGTAGGATTGAACCAAACCTCAGGAAATGGGTTGTAGGATTAGACCTTTTTCAAGGTTGTACCGAACCCCTCTCGAAGGCTTGGATTGTAGGATTAAACCGAACTCTAAGTACAACTAGTTGGTTTGGCTGAAGTTGGTAAAGACTCAATCATCATCCTTATGATTGAGGTACTTTCCCCAGGACGGATGATCTCAATCACTTATTCTGTGAATTGATGATGTACCTCCTGGCGAGGACAATTCCCGTCATTATCCTTATGATGGAAGACCCAATCATCACCCTTATGATTGAGGTATTTTACGTACAGGACTAAGGCCCAATCATGGCTCTTATGATTGAGTCCGCTCTATGACAGGGCTATTACAAAGCCAATGTGGAAGTATGTTTCATCAAATTTTGTAAAGAAAGGATAACTCCCCTCGTCTTTAATAAGTGAAAGGAAACATCCTACCACGGACTCTCTTCTCCTAACACACTCATACTTGGGGACAGTGTTCGTACAGTGTGACTCTCCGTTATATATTTTGTTTACTTCAAGTCTGATCTAATTGATCTACTCTATGATACCTACTGCAACTTGATCTTAAGCTATCTACCCAAAACGACTTAACGTATTTTACAGAGGTAAAAATTTCAACAAGCTCATCGAAAAGACTTAAGAGTTAGGCGATATTTATCAGAGGCAATATTTGAAATAAAAATTCTATTTATTCAAGGTAAAGTTTGTATAAGCAATGTAGTATTTAATTAAAACTGGAGCTGATCCCAGCACACAGCAACACAAATGAAAGGTAAAAATTTAAGGGGCTGAGGGCTAATCTTCCTTCCGGCCGGTCTCTTCTCCTTTGTTCTCCTGCCCAGCTTCGACTTCGCCTTTCTCCTCCTGAGCGGCTTCACCTCCAGCCTTGCCATTGCTTATCCCTTCACCTCCGGACTCACAATTGATTGGAACCAAGAGAAAAAGCCCCATGGATTGATCTTTGGGAAGAGGAGGCAATTCATATACAGTGTTGGGTGGCCAACTCCACCCTCAACGCAGCGGCCAACTCCACCCTATAGCAACTGCAGCGGCCAACTCCACCCTCAACACAGCGTCATCATCATTTGGGCTCGATAGTTTTAAACTTTCAATCTCCATGAGCAGCTCCTTTTCCCTCTGAGCCCACTCTTCGGCTTGCTTTAAGTGATTGTAGGCTTTGTCCTTCAGTTCCTCTTCTAGTTTGGCCGTCTTCTCCTTTTCAGTGCAAAGGCTCGCACCAAGGTCAGAGGCATTTTTCTTTTGCTCAGCTAGTTTACCCTTCAGGTCCTTCACTGCAGCTTTCTGAGCCAGGATCTCCGCATGCATGTGTTCCCCATATTCTCTCAACTTCAAGAGGCGATCTTCAGATAGCTTTAGAGCGCCTTTGTCCTTTTCAGCAGCAAGGTTCAATTGTTCCACCTTACTACTCAGCCTATCCACTTTGACAGCGTCATCGGCTAGCAGACTCAGCGATTGAAGAAGTCCGGAGAGTTCAGTAATTTGCCACCTTCCTGCCTCACAAGCATCTTTAATTTCCTTTGGCTCGAGGGTGGGCCTGAGCTTGTACATCGGATTTGGAAGTGAGGCCGGTGTGGGACCCTGGTAGGAGAGATAAGGAGTCAAGAAGGAGGCTGTGGGAGCAGTGTTGGAAATCAGAGGCTGGAAGACTCTAGAAAGTATTCCTCGGTGGAGTCCGGTGGCGACCTCAGCTGCGCCCGACATCTCCACAGCCTTTCATTTGGAAGCACCCGCCATTTTCGAACCTTCCAGAGGTTTTTTCTTTTTTTGAGAAGGAGAAGATGAGATATTTATTCCTGCAACATCGTTCTTTATCTTCCTCCTTTTCTCCCTGGCCTTTGGTTGTTCTTCAGCTGGGGCGGGATTTATCAATCCGCCAACAGTTAGTGGAATCTCACCATCCCCTACGGAAGTCAGGATGATGGACTCAGAAAGAAACCTTGAGGAGTTCCTCTTCACCTGGACATCGTTTTTCGCCGCAATATATTTTCCATCGACCTTCAGAGACTTCAATTTATGCATTTTGGAGGATTTGTTTTCTATTTCACCTGCATAAGTAAAAACATCAGACATATGGTAAACAACTAATACAATCAGGAAGAGCGATTAAACAAAGCAACAGGGAATTACATAAGTATTCATTCCGGATAAAATCCGAACCCAGGAGGCGCCTGTAGGGGAACGCTTTGTTTTGAGTAGTGTAAGCTTCCAAAGCAAACAACACTGTCGCTGATTCTGGAGATAGTTGGGCTTGCTCCGTGTAGTAGGCTTGGGAGGTAAGAAGAAAATGTTCGTGGGTCCAGCTTAAAGGAAATCTATTCAAACCCTCTTTATTCTTCCAGAAAACTGGTTTGTTGGGTTAAATTTTTATTCTGGTGTAGAAAGATTTAAAAGACCGCCTATCCACTTTGGCTGAGTCGGTAAAGGAATCAAAATTTACGAAGGAAGAAAGAGTCCGGAGCGTTATTAAACTTATGTTGTAACATCCCGAATTTTCTAAAAATGATTAAATGTGAGGAATAAATAGTAAATAATTATAAATGAGTTAATGAGTATCCCAAAAATATTGGAATAATTAAATTGGGATTTATTATGGATATTTATAATTTATTGAGATTTTAGGAGATAAAATTTTACCCGGTTAAAATATGGGTGTCAGACTAAGTATCTCCGATTGAGATGCCATTGGTCAGGGCTGTTAAGAATATTATAGGGAATCTGAATGTGTCTTCGGAATAAATTTTGGATTTAGTATTGAGCTCAAATGGAGATCCTGTTTATCATAAAACGATGAATATTTAATGAGAGAACAAAATTTTAAAGGCAAAAGCCTTCATTTCTTTCCTTTTCCCGTCAGCTTCCTTGGTCCCATTTTGGCAAAACATTTCCTTCTTCATCTTTTCATCTCCCACTCTTCTTATTCTCTTTAAAACCCTAAGCTAATGGTGGCCCTCTCCTCCTCCACCATTTTCGTCTTCTTGGGAGCTTGAAGGAGAAGCTTGTAGCTGGAACTCTCCCCCTCTTCTCCACTATTTTCGTGTGACCCTCTCCCTCTCTTGGAAGATCATGGTTGTCTCTTGGTTGAGGTAAGTTCCTCATCATTTTTCATGAGCTTTGTGCCCTAGGTTTTGGGTTTTTGGTATTTGGGGGAGTATTTATTGCATAAGGGTTATTGGGAGAAACATTAGGTATGGAAACCCTAAGGTAGAGTGGCTTAAATGTAAGCTTTTATGAGCATTTAATGTGGTACTTAAGATTAATGTTGAAAGGTGATGGGAAATTAATAAGCATTTATGATAGTGATGGGTTCTAGTGAAAACCCTAACTTTAATAAATTGGGGGAAGTGTAAAATGTGAATAGAATGTATGTTTAATAATGTTAGAGAATGATGTTAATGATGAGAAATAGCCATTGATGATAGTTGATGAATATTGAAAATGGTTGTTGGGTTCTCATGAAACCCTAGCCCTAAGAATTTGGGGAAAGTGGATATATTGTAGCTTGGGAGGTTAATTGAATGTGGATAAATGATATTTAAGGTGGAATGTTATTTAAAAATGATAGGGGACCATTGATGGTGAAACCTATAGATAGATGTCATTATGAATATGGGATGTGAGGGATTGGTATGATAAGATTGTGACTTGATGAGGTTCTAGACCATTTTTGGTGTGCCATTTAAATTTGATTCATTAATTATGGTTATTAGAGGATATGAGAGCTAAGTTGAGTATTGAGTGATAATGATGGCAGATGGATGATTCATATAACAATTGAGTGCATTACGAATAAGGGATATGAGTCATTGTTGTTGGGTGTAGTTGGCCCTTTCAGATCTAGAGGATCTTGGTTTTGGGAAAGGAATTCCCGAAGCCTAACACAATTGCATAAATTGGTGTTTTGACAAGTTTAGAACTTGTTCATAAACTTTACAATGTGTAAGTCATTATTTAGAATTTATGAGGAATGCCTTGAGATGGTTATTGATTTTATGAATGCATATGTATGTGATATATAGATTGTGTTCCGGATGATGGTGCAAAATGATCGGAGCATTCGGATTTTGGCTCTTCCCTCGAGGTAGGAGATGAGTTTACATTCAAATTGCATGAGTTATATAATTGATGATTATTGTATGTCATGTTACTCATGCTTTCCTTGCCATGTTTATAGTGAAATGATGTGAATGGCAAATTGTTGGCTATTGATGATAATATATGTGTATATATGTTGATGAATAACCCATGAGGGGTTGAAATATGTACATGTTAATGAACCATCCTTGAGGGAATGAAGTATATGTTTTGTGAATTGAGAATTTATGTTAATGTTTAGCATTGAATGTGATAGCCATTGTGATGGTATTGGTGATAAGTTTGAGGTTTATGCATAGTTGAGGAACTCATAGAGCCAAAAAGAGTTTTATGTGGTTTTGATGGCATGCGGTAGTTCCAATAGCTTCTATGCGTAGTTTATGACTTGTAGAAATTGGAATGGGCCAATTCCATTGAGAATTGACCCTTGAGTTGCCCATAAATGTTTTAAATCGAGTAAAATGCAATTTTGCACATAGGTCCCTCATTTTTGGGAATTTTTGAGTGCATCCGGTGGCCACACGTCACAAATAATATATATAAGTTGGTGTTAAAATTTGGTGGGCATTGGAATTCGTATGAAAAAGTTAGAGTGATTAGAAGTTGGAATTTGGGTAATTTTCTGCATAAAATGTAGCAGGGGTCTGATTTGCCAAGCTTGAATCGATTCAAGAAAGGCTCAAATCGATTCAAAGCTTGCTGGAATTATTGTTTAATTGGGCAGGAACGTGTGAATCGATTCACACCAGGGGATGAATCGATTCATACCCCTCTGTTTCACTATTTTTGGGCATTTGAACTCATGAATCGATTCATGGGATATAGGAATCGATTCCTACCTCTCTCTAAGCCAATTTTGGGACCTTTTGACGCATGAATCGATTCATCATATGTGGGAATTGATTCATGGCCCTGTTATGGCCACTGTTACGTTGTTTTTCCAACAGCTATGATTCCTTTGTTATTTTTGGCTCATTTGGGCATCTATTGTTGGCCTCTGACTCCTTCATGAAAGTCGTAGATAATTATGTTATAGAGGTTTTAAAATAGGTTTCACTTTAATTAGATTTTTCTAACTCTCATGAGGTCTAAATGTTGAACATGCCCTTAAATAGGCAGTGTTTACTATTTTGGATGAGTGTGGTGCTAATATGATTAATGCAAGTATTGACTTCTACGTATGAGATACAATGATGATTACTGAATATATGTTTTGAAATATCTTGTTGGCTTCCATGTGTGGAGAAATGCTATGATGATTGATATGCTATGATTGCCATGTGTGGATTTTTGAAAATGTAAATGTTGAGCCTTGAGGGGCGTTGTGGTTGATTGTATGCCAATGATAATAAAAACCAAATATATAATATACCCTTAATTGAGAGGGTGAGATATCCTTGCGAGGTTGATTGGCATATGCATTATTGCATTTTGCATTCTTGGCATAGCATAACATTGAATATGTGGTTGCGATCACAATGATGAAAGATCGTGCGGGATTCTATGAAGGGAGTACCCCTTGCGAGGCGGGAAACCAACGTGATGATGAGATGATATTGAGCCGGTGGTTGCGATCACCTGGTTGTTGAAATGAAAAGGGCTTGTGAGTTCCTATGATGCCCGTGGTTGCGATCACGAGGCGGGAGTACCCCTTGCGAGGCGGGAAACCAATATGAATTATTGAACGTAGTTGCGATCATGAGAAAGCACCTTGTGAGGCTGCTAAAGGGAGTACCCCTTGCGAGGTAGGAAACCCATGTGAATGAATGATATGGTGGTTGCGATCACCTGATGAAATGAAATTGGATCCGTGCATATGCATTATTAAACAGTTGACATATGCATTAGCCATAGGTGCATGGCATTTGAGATGGGATGACCACGAGAGATGAAAGACCCTTACGAGGAGAAATTGAATAAAGATTTAATAAATTGATGATGATGATTGTGAATGCCCTTGATGATAAGTGGCAATGTGCTTATGTATGTGCTTGTGCTTGCTTATGTTGTGAATTGCGATTCATGAGGCTTGTATGCCTAATATGATATCTTGATGGTGGTTATTAATGATGAATTAATGAATTATAATAAAGCACACATGATGATTATATGCATATACACATGATCACAATATATTATATTCGTCATTTTGAATGTATAACTCACTCTCCCATGTGGTCTCCTTTTTTAGCATTGTGATACAGGGTTGCCATGGGATGAGATGGGATTTTTGTATTGAAGCTTTTGGCGAAGGTAAATAGTGGTAGTGGAAGTGCCTTGGCCGGCATCAATTGTGAACTTTAATGTATTGAATAAATTGTATATGATGATTAGATTGATACCATCTGGTGATGGATGTCTCATGTAGAGACTACTTACAATTGATGATATATGATTATGATTCAAGTGCATAGTCGATTGTGGCCTAATAGGCTTATATTATGAAATTGTATGATTGCTTAGGCCTTTTCTTATATCTTTATATATGGGACTAGGCATATGCCCGATATACACATTCTTCTTCAGCTGTAAACTCTATTATTTTGTATACCATTATGGGCAATTTAGTTATCGATCTAGTTACATTTTATTTAATCTCACTCTTCGATTTTCTGTGATTCCGGTCTTGGTGTGACATCGGACTTACCCTAAAACGTGAAAATTTACCCATACTTTTATTAATCATTACGTTGATCACATCGGGATTCGAGTCCGGAAAATTAGGGGTGTTACATATGCCGCCCTTTTTGTTGGTCCTCCAAACTACTTGGGTATAGTAGAAGAGCATGGCTACTGTGGGAGTGAAGTTGAAGTAATCCCCCAAAACTTCTAGATCCCAGATTAGCCCCCAGTCGTTGGGATGAAGTTGAGAGGGCACGCAATCTAAAAACCTCAGCATACGTATTTGGAATTCTATCAGAGGGAAATGAACGCTGAGGTTATGGAAGACAAAATCATGCATATAAATGGAGCGTTCGTCTGGGACGACATGACATGTCCACTCTGTGGGCAACGGTGCAAGTACCATAAACCTCTCTTTTAGCCTTTCCTCAGCGTAAACCCTGAATCGTGGCGGTAGTTGGGCTCCGTCCTCCCTCGCATGGTGAGAGACCAATTCTTAGATTTCGTCTACCACCCAACAATAAGGATATGCCTGCAGATCCACCCAGTTTATCCGATGTGCAATAACATTACATAAACCATCGGTTGTTTTTAGGACAACTTGCTCTCCAGAAGTTCCTTCTCCAGACATCGTTCGAATGACGTGCTTGAAAATTCTTGCTCTACGATAAAAGGTCACATAATCAGAAAGGTAACAATCATTACTCACCTCGCTACTCAGAAGATGATTTTGAAGAGGGAATAACCACCCTCTACCGTGAGTAAGATTTTGATCCCCTCTCCGAGTGACGTGGCCCGGCTCCGGAAGAAACCACTGGGATTCTTCCCCCTTGATAGCCGAAGGTTTAAGAAATGAGTCTCCCCCTTCCAGGATTAGGGTTAGAGCGATTCCGCCGAGTGCGCATATTTGCTAAAATGTGGAAAAAAGAAGAAGAAACTAACAGAAGGAGGAAATATGGTTACCTAAAGTTTGGGAAGGCTGGGAGACAAAATAGCTTCACATGAATCACATTGCGAGTTCTTCTCAGGAAATTTCTACAGAGTTTCACTAAGCTTGACGGCAAATGTTATTTCTGAAAGTTGCTAAATTACCCCTTTTATAGGTGATGAAAGGTTTCGATGGCCAACCGAAGGTTGTGTCGTATACTTCAAAACACGACTTATCAAGGTTAAAACGACTACGTCGTTTCATACACAGAGGCGCAAAATGGTGACGATTCACCAAAGAGTTTTGAAAGTGGGCCCAAATTTTCAAATTTCAGGCCCAAAACAGCCCCAATGACGGTTACAAAAATACACGTGTTCAAGGTAATAATGACTTACGTGTTAAGAGCATTTATTGCTCAATCATTCAAAGTGCTTACACACACCAACAGTCACAAGAGTTACGAATTCCAAAAACTCTTGGGATTCACTAGTGGAAAAAATAGATATAATCACGGTTAAAAATGGCCTTTATTCACGGTTAAAGAACCGTGGTTGTTGCAGCCGTGGTAGTAGATGAGGGTCTTTAACCACAGTTAATAACCGTGGTAATAAATCAGATCTAACCACGGTTGTCGAGCATAACCGTGAATATAACAGACAATGTATATTCACAGTTATAGTAAAAAATGTGGATAAAGAATAACTATATTCACTGTTGTTTAGCATAACCGTGAATATAAGTAGAAAAAAATTCACTTACAGACCATGTATATTCACGGTTATAGTAGGAACCGTGGATAAAGAACCTCTATATTCACGGTTGTTTAGCATAACCGTGAACATAAGTAATATAAAAAATTCACTTACAGGGTATGTATAATGACGGTTATAGTAGTAACCGTGGATAAATAGTGTCTATAATCACAGTTATAGTAGTAACCGTGGATAAATAGTGTCTATAATCACGGTTGTTACCATAACCGTGAATAAACACTGAGGTTTTTTTTTAATATGGTTTCTGTTTTATTGTTTCCCAAACCTACATTCAAACAACCAGCACAATATACAGTATCCCAGCATATCCAGCAACAAACAATATATAAAAAGAATGGTATATATATAACAATTAATTTGATATGAATTCATAACAACCTAAAAAATGAAACTATATACAATTTAGATGAATGTAACCTAATAAAATGTAAACCCTAAATCCTACACTAGATACATATTTAAGAGAATAAAGATCCTATATCTAGCTAAGTTCTTTTGCTGATTTCAATGAAGTATGAGTATGAGGCCCATTGCTTTCTAACATTATCTACAAGTGTCTTAGAGAAGTATGACCGATCCTGGAAGTACTGCAAACAATACACAAAACAATTAGAACAAAAGCTATATTTATTACATGAAATTGATGAAATTGTTAGAAAAGTAGTCCAAATGATGAGACTTACATCTGTCCATCCCTCTACTAAATGTTGTTGGATAATGGTCAGCATAGTGTGCATGACGAAATAGCCACACTCGAAGGAACCCTCCTGCCTGTAAGACTACAATGGACATAAAATATAGAATAAGTGAATTCACAACTTAAAAAATATATATGGTGTTGGAGTATGTATTATTGATTATGGATTATGATGTTGGTTTATAAGACTTTTAAAGAAACACTCGATCAAACTCACTTGTTCACTTAAGGGCATTTGGGCTTTAAAGAAAACGATTTAGTGCATTTGATCCTAATTTCATTTGCAGCTCCCTTATTTGTCCCTCTTCTCAATCGCTCTATTTCACCCTTTATTTACCATGTTAAGCAACAATGTAAGGATTTGTTTTCTTCTTCACCACTAAACGATTTAATCAAAACTTTAGTACTACCAATGTAAGGATTTGTAATGTAAGGTTTTGTAATGTAAGGATTTGTTTTCTTCTTCACCACTAAACGATTCAAAGAAACACTATCAAACTCACTTGTTCACTTAAGTTCATTGTATGAGTTTTGGACTTTAGTCCCGGACATTTTAAGAATATAGTTTGGTCTCTGACTTTACAAAACAACTTTCCATTTTAAATATTTTTAGTATATAACAATGAATAAAAAATAATGACAGAAATTACAAACATCATACTAACAGTTAACAACACAGAGGCAGAATTAACCAAACTTAATAACACACAGGCAATGTCAAATAATGACAGAGACAGAGACAGAGACAAACTTAACCAAACTTAATAATAACACAGAGACAGAGACAAGCTTCGTTTACCTTGAACAATGAAATAATACCCACACACACAGAGACACACATTCATTCAGGTTTGACTATACGCAAGTGAAAACACACACAAATAGGTTCCACAAACAATGATAGACCATAACAACGAAGTAGACCAGCAGTGAACGAAGAAGAAAGGTAATGGAGCACTTACAAGAAAATGGTGCGAAGATGACAACAGCACGAAAGGAAGAAGGAACAAGTGAACGTAGAAGCCCACGATCAGCAAAGAACAAACTCGAGGCAAAGAGGAGAACGAGGAAGAAGACGACAACCAGCGTGAAAGAAGAAGAGAAAGTGAAAAAAGCCTGAAAGGCGCGACTTTTGAAGTTTTAGAAACGATGTATATTCACGGTTCCCCTTGAAACCGTGAATATATTACACATATATTCACAGTTAAACAAAAAACTGTGGATAAATGTTAACTATATCACCAGGGTTACGACCACAACCGTGGATAAATATTAAATCTATAATCATAGTTGTAGAAACAACTGTGGACATACAGTACCCAGTCATTAAACCTAAGACCTGAACTATATATCCACGGTTGGAAATACAACCGTCATTATAGACATCAATATATATCCACGGTTAACATCATAACCGTGATCATACCCATGAATATATAGTCACAGTTGTGCACACAACCGTGGATATATATTTCGGGTACTATATATCCACGGTTGACTTCTCAACCGTGAATATATATTGATGGGTACGATCACGGTTATGATGTTAACCATGGATATATAGTTTTCTCTGATTATAACGTTCACCTTATAATTTCAAAAATGCCATCGCGCATGTTTTTTATCACTGATCTTCTTCAACCCGTGAATATATCCTGTTGTTATATCCAATTTTTGCACTAGTGATTCCCCACACTACGAATCTTTGTCTGAATCTGTTGTGAGAACATTGCGAGAATGGTGCCTTCACTCACAGAACGGCCCAACTGGCAGTATGTCAACACGGAACTTGCACGCGTCTTGGTAAAGCATTTTTGCATGTTACATCGGCATCCAGACCTCTTGCAGACAACATAGCTTATATGAGCAACTTAACAGTCCCTCACACAAGCTAGGGGACAGATGATCCGGTCTAGATACCGGTCTCCAAACTAGGATGTTATCGTATCCGTTCTGGAAGGTAAACTGGTATCACAAGTTAACTTCCGTACTGTGAAATACTATGCTAGGCGTTCTCCCTACATCGGTTTTCCCACGATAACGCTTGGAACATCGGATAGCCTAGTTCGGTCTCACTTCTCTATTACGCATAACCGCTCATCTATACTTTGAGAGAATAAATGGCTATTCCACTTCTATATTGATACCCTGCACGGCATAAGGTATCCACGTCACCTATCAGTAGGTACAAAGTATAGCTACAGGGGTAATTTGCAGAAATTAGGATCATCCTCATTCCTGTGTCAAAATCGTACATTGAGCGTTGAACTACTCTCAATAGTACACTGAAGACTGAACTACCCTTCTCCTGGCCCACTTGTGCCCAACGATTCATTTTCCATGCTCAACTATAAATAGCATATTCTCATACACATGTAAGGTTACGTTGTTCTTACTCTTATAACACTATTACATTTCTTAAGTATTCTTTGAGTTCTCATTCACTCCACTAACTTGAGCGTCGGAGAATCTTTGCAGGTGACACCACCTTTCGCCCTCATCAACACGAAAGCTTGGTGTGAAGGATCTCCAGGACAACAAGACCAGACTCTCCCATTAAGAGGTCGGATTATAATACCAGATACCCACTGTACCGGTGTACAAACACTTTAATCACCAACTTTTGTGGCTGGTTCCCAGTTCGGATCCTTGACCCCGGACTATACCAGTTCACAATTATTGTAATTCTTCTGTGCCAATCCTTTATTTCAATTCTTTTTCTAACAAGATGAGTCTCTCAATCAATTGCATTGCTAATTTAATATTTCTTTCACTCTTGTTCATCTTGTGTGCGTGTTTTCAACATACACCAAAAAGGTTAAAACCCTTTCTTCATAAACCCCTATAGGACAATGTTGATTGCTGTACAGAAATTATGAATTAAATTATTGTAATTCAAATATTTTAATTATTTAGAATTTTTTAAAATAACAAGAGAGGGGTAGAGGATTTAGGGTGGGATGGTGTTAATGTGATTTAAGGAAATAATATTTAATTTGATTAATTTATTTTTATGGATTCTTACTCTAAGAATCATTATATAATTTCATGAAAATTATGTAGCAAAAGATTAGAATAGTATGATGAAAAAAAATGTTGTTTTTTGCAACAGGATCACATGATTGCATAATCTGATGTTATATTAGTTTAGGATTCTTTAATTGGTATGCGGCTGTTAGAGACTTCATTTTAATCTTGTTTACTATTTCTTAATGTTTTATTTTCTGTTGTGTTTTTGAATTTTGCATAAGTTTGGCTTACATGTTAATTTGATCAGGAAAATAAAACCTATAACCCTTATTTCACTTCATGTATGATTCCACTTTATTATGAAAGTAACTACCTGTAATACAACAATTGAATGTAAGATTATCTCTCTTAATTTGACAATGATTATATTTACTCCCTGCAATACACAATACTACCTCAATAAATAATTTAAAAAAAACACCAACTGAAGCAAAACTTATATCTTAATTTATTCATTTGAATACAACAATTCAAATTATTCATATATATATATATATATATAACATAATGTATTAACATAATATACATATTAATATAACATAATATAATATATTA
Source organism: Clitoria ternatea (assembly GCA_037962975.1). NCBI lineage: Eukaryota > Viridiplantae > Streptophyta > Magnoliopsida > Fabales > Fabaceae > Clitoria > Clitoria ternatea. The sequence continues at coordinate 191,294,363 of CM075669.1, forward strand.
ATATAACCTAGTGTATTAACGTAATATATATTAATGTATTACAGTAATATATATATATATAATTAGTTTAACATATTTTGAATAATTAAGCATAATATATCGTAATATAACGTAATGTATTAATGTAATGTATTAACGTACTATATATATATATATAAATAATTAAGCATATTTTTTTAAAATTTGTGAAATGATTTTTTTAGTTATATTATTAATTTGTTTTTGGTTCCAAATTGTTTTTGGTTTTTGTTTAAATCTTAATCAAAATTGAGTCTTTTATTAGGGTAATATACAAATTATTGTGTGATGAGTTTTTTCATCTTGGTTATCCTTTTATGTGTTATCATTTTCTATGTATAACAGGGATTACATGTTAACAAAAACGTTTCACTAGCAGAAAATTGAGTGGTAAATAAGTATTTCATATAGATATATACTTACAAGAGCAATTGATTGAAATTTGAAAGGAGTTACTTATTTTTAGTTATAAGTTATTTTTCAAATGTTGCATGATTATTTTAGGTAAGTTTTGCTGATTGCTTTTTATTTTTCTTCCTTTTTTGAGATTGTAGGGAGTTATAAAAGCATTTATTTTAGGATTCATCTGGTGATAATTGAAGCACTCAATTGAACTTCTTTTCACTTACTGGAAAATCTTAGAAGTATTTGAGGACAAGAGGTATGTTCTCAAAACTTTTTTTTTTGTCAATTAGGTGATGCAGATGATTAGAATATTGTCAATGTTAATGCTTAAATATTATTCAACCAACTTTATTAGATACTTTTAATTTTTAAAGTGGAAGAAATTAAAATAAATTTAAAATAATTAACACGGTAATTTAACAAGTAAATCAAAAATAAACTAGACTATAAAATCTTATTAGAGTAGAGTTCTTAAAGTGAATATTTTAATTTTAATTCTTGAGAGCTAGTATATTTTATCAATTCATTTTTCTCTTGTGTATTACTATTTTAATTTTTAAAATTTATTCTTCTTTGTTAAGTTCTTCTTGCTCAATAAACCAAAAATGATAAAGAAGGATTGTGTTCAATTGCCTCGGTACAGTGATGAGTATATTGACAATGTTAACTACTTTTTGGATATTGCATTCACAAAAGGAATAGTTAAAGGAGAAGAGATTTTATGCCCTTGCATTAATTATTGTAATGATAATTGGATGAAATGAGATGCAGTGTTTGATCATTTGAGAAGCAATGGTTTTGATAAAGGTTATAAGGAGTGGATTTACCATGGCGAAGAGATATCTGATATGGATCATAATGGCAATGCTAATGATAATATTTCATCTGATGATAATATGAATGGGTTGTTATTTGAGACATTTAAAGATTTGGCAGAAGCAAATGAAGTGCATGAAGGGATGAATGCAGATGCAAAGAAGTTTTATAAATTAGTTGAGGATGCAAATCAAGAGTTGTATCCTGGTTGTAAAAAGTTCTCTACCTTATCTTTCACCATTCAAATTTATCTATTGAAATGTCTCCATGGCTGGAGCAATGCTTCATTCACCTCTCTTCTAGAGTTATTGAAAGAGGCTCTTCCATATTTGAACATTCATGTCTCTTTCAATTAAACAAAATCCATGATAAAGGACTTGGGCTTAGACTATAAGAAGATTAATGCATGTCTCAATCATCGCATGTTGTTTTGGAAAGATCATGAGAAAGATGAGTTATGTCATCTTTGTGGAGAATCACGGTGGGTTGAACATCCTAAAGTGGATTGTGATGATAAGGCGTCTAAAAAAGCTCTTAAAATTCCCGCCAAAGTACTGAGACATTTTCCTTTAATTCCAAGATTGAAAAGACTTTTTATGTGTTCAAAGACAGCTGACTTATTGAGATGGCATGAAGAAGAATGTTCAAAAGATGGCAAGTTAAGGCATCCTGCTGATGGCCAAGCATGGAAGGACTTTGATGCAAAGCATCCAGATTTCACTCTTGAAACTCATAATATTAGGCTTGGGTTAGCTAGTGATGGGTTTAATCTATTTAGGACTCTGAGCCTATCACACAACATATGGCCTATGGTATTAACTTTATATAATTACCCACCAAATTTATGCATGAAGGTAGAAAGTTTAATTGTGACGACCTTTGTCAATTTACTTTTATTTTTACCCAATTTATAATTTACACAATAATTTTTTTTCATGATTAAATAATTTAATTATATCCCAACTTAGGAAAATGGCTATTTTCATTTAAAAGTGCTAAAATATAAAATATATATAATAATTTAAAACCCCAAAACCATTTAATTTGAAAAGAAACTTAAAGTTGAAATAGGGGGCTTGACGCTGTGTGCCAGCCCCACGCGTAGCGTCAGTCCAAAGCTGCGACCCCACACTATGCGTCATCCCCACGCGTAGCATGAGCATGACAATAGCAACACCTGTTGCTGTCATGGGTTTTAAGCCAATCGGCCAACTTTCGACCTATCCCGTTGGCTCGTTGTAGGTTCGATTGCCATGAAACTTCGCGGGCCACATGTTTTCCCCATTCCGGAACTGTTGGTGCCATCTATTTGCCAAAATTTCATCATATGCATAAGTTATGCGCAAAATGCAGTTTAACTCGCTTAGGTGTAAAACCCTTGCACCAAACTACCCAAATGGACACCAATTGGTCCAAGGCCAATACACATTATTTCTAAATGACCTATGGACCCTACGGATCCCTTTCGAGGTTCCCAAATCCTGTCTGATCATAAAATCACCTATTCAGTTCCTTAAACCCACAAACTCCCTATATGCATAACTTCTAAAATAAATCAAATCATCAATCAATTGCCTAATCACATCACCGATCAATCATACACATGAACAATACCTACCCATAACAATCATTCACGCAATGGCTCTGTGCCAACATACATTCGATTCACACATTATAAAGCTAATCATCATGTAGAGCCTAAGCCTAATTTCATCCATGTCATCATCACACCATATTCCAATTCTAAATTCATCATCATGCAATTACTCATCAACATCATCGACTATCATCATACATCATCAACACACTAAGACCATCCGGCTATCCTACTAATTATAACATAGCTAATTCATCAAATATAATCTATGAATCATTACATACATCAATAATTCAATATGCAATCACACTTCACATATCATTTAAGTATGCAAATATTACAAGACCTACCCATATCATGCAATCATACAGTGGCTCTATGCCACATAACACACAAACATAATGAAATGCTACCGTACTACATCAATACATATTCACACCAACAAGTAACATAATTCAACATTTTATGAATCAACAAACAAATGCATAATTATATATCTCCTCTTCTAGTTTCTATATCGCCCTAACCTCATTTAGCTCTAGCCTCCGTGGTATGCATCCTTGACCTGCTAATAGTCACCTAAACCACAATGAAAGAGGGTGAGTGACTGGAATTACAAATCAATATAGAAAAGGTAAATGTACTCTAGGAAAAGCATAATTCAACTACCTTCCTAATTAATGACTTTATTCCATTCGATTAAGTATCTAAGCTTAATTCATTTTTACTTTAATGGTCACATTAATAATCCCATATTCATTTCCCTATTCATTCACTCCTATGGCATCATTATTGCTTAACTACCAACAGCTATTATTCATATTCTTATCAATACACTATGTTCTCACTTAGCAATTCTCAATTCAAAATCACCAAGTGCCCTCTATACACCAATATAACATTCAGTCCCTCACACGGACTCAACACATATACATACATATAGCAATGCAATCAACTATATTTATAACATAAGTTCTAGTCTCATAAGCCATCACATATATATATACATGTTTATACATACATCATCTCAAGTTAAGGCATGCATAGCATAATTGACTCTCAAGTAGAAATTATGACGCCCTAGTATCCATATATTAAAAAGGATCGACCTTTAGCTAGGGGTCCTACTTGACACCCCATGAACCTTGCTTGGTTCACCGAGTCCTAATTGACTCCCTCTCAACCACTGGGTCCTACTTGATCATTGGGTAGCTCAACTGGGCACAAAAACCATGAGAGCCAGAAAATGAGGGTAACACATACCGTCGGTCGTCCTCCACCACACAATCACATAATCAGTTATATAAACTTAGGCATAGCCATACAATCCCTCCACTAGAAGCCTGTCGGGAGCCGTTCCTTGACCGTGCTAACGCACTGGCGACCACTCCTCGTCCTTAATAGTGTCCAGGGTGTCTCATCATTAGTATACAGTTTAATATCCAATTATGTCAATACAGCTAAAACATCATCAATTTTACATATAAATGTTAGAAACTAACATATAATCATACCACAGGGTGGCCGACTTGCCGAGCCCACTAACATACTGCCACAATACTGATTTATTATCATCATTGGGACAGCCGACTTGACAACCCCAGGCATCCAATCATGCTAGCAATACTCAATAATAAACATACATTTCAGTCATTATATTCCGTATAAACAGGGTCATTCGTTACACAATTTCATAGAATTATAATCACACTGTCGCGACCGGGATCGCGGCGGCGCGGCCGACCCTCGAAACGAATTTAAATAATAAACAGGGAGTCGCCACCAATATTTTTTAGGATAAAATAGTGGAAAAACCTTTTGTTAAAGCACTGGTTATAAAAATGAGATTCCATGATTCGGGAGTCTGATTACAGGTGAGGAAGGTATTAGCACCTCACGACTGTCCGTTATAAAAACGGTTACCTCAATTTGATAGCGCTCATTATAATTAACCCAATAATTATTTTAACTTCTTCATAAAAAGAAAAATGTACGAAATGACAAAATAAACAAAAAAAATAAACAAAGATCAACACAAAATATTTACATGAGATTAACAGGACGTCTCGTCCAAATTAATCTCACTTCGTCTTTTTAAAGAGATATATAAAAAAAAATATGAGATTAACAGGACGTCTCGTCCAAATTAACCTCGCTCCTCCTTTTTAAAGAGATATATAAAAATATAAGATTAACAGGACGTCTCGTCCAAATTAATCTCGCTCCTCCTTTTGATAGCAAGACAAAAAGGAAACTCTAAAAATTAAATAAAGAAAGGTGGGCCCGACAGGAACTGTTTCCCGCTCCTATGTATTCTCGAGCTTTCGAGAAATCAGGGTCACGTAGTTCTTTAAAAGTTTTTTTTATTTAGGAAAAAGATTAAAGAAATGTTGATGGGAATCATTATGGTGAGGAACCCATACAAGGCGAAGTTCTTTGCACGTGTACGAATCCTATAAAAGTGGTGTAGACGGAAGTATTTTCCGTACGACACTGACTAATAATGATTTATTTTGATTTTTATTTAAACTAGAAGGAAAACATAGGAAACATTTATTCCCTTTATCATATTTTAGTACAAAGCAAAAAAATAAGTGAAAACTGAGTGCAAAAAATGAAAGAAACGCGTGAAAAATAAGAAAACCGAGTGAAAAATAAGAAAACCGAGTGAAACTATGAAAATCCGAGTGAAAATAGGGAAACCGATGGAAACTGGAAAGATCCGAGTGGAAAATTTAAAATCCGAGTGAAACAGTAAAAATCCGAGTGAAACAGTGAGAATCTGAGTGAAACAGTGAAAATTTGAGTGAAATAGTGAAAATCTGAGTGAAACAGTGAGAAACTGAGTGAAACAGTGAGAAACTGAGTGAAACAGTGAGAAACTGAGTGAAACAGAGAAAATCTGAGTGAAACAGTGAGAATCCGAGTGAAACAGTGAAAATCTGAGTGGAACAGTGAAAATCTGAGTGAAAATAAGGGAAACCGAGGGAAACTATGAAAAATCCGAGTGAAAACAGGGGAAACCGAGTGAAACAGTGACAATATGAGTGAAACAGTGAGATTCGGAGTGAAATAGTGAAGAATTCGAGTGCAAAATAGTAAATCCGAGTTAAAAGAGGATTACCGAGTGAGAGTTGAGCAAAAACCGAGTGATGATGGTGCAGGAACACTGGTCAGAGAGGGAAGATGTGGTTTGAGGGAGTGGGAAGGTGAGGGGATAAGGAACGAGGTGCTGTTGAGTGGGAGTGTGGACAGATTGGAATAGGAGAGGAGTGGAGGATGGAAGGATTGTGGACAGCAATGGTGAGGGATGATGGTAGGAGAAGAAGAGAAGAGTTGGTGTGAGAGAGAAGAGAGCACGAAGGATTTTGGCAGAGTTTCCTTCTCTGAATGCCTCCCCCCTAGCTGCCCTCCCCCTTGCCTATTTATAGGCTGGCCCGAGTGGAATGCCAGCTCAGGCTTCCACTTCCGAGTGGAATGCCAGCTTAAGCTTCCACTCGGTTTGGGTAGTGGGGGGACAACGGCTGGTGGGAATTTTTAATTCCCTTCACCTCCGCCCCTGTCTGCCACCCCCAGGATTCCTGGATCCACTTGGGTGGTGGAATCCAGGTCAGCAAGGTGGAGATCCGAGAGAGGAGGTGAAGAACCGAGTTAAAATATTGAGATCCGAGTGTAAAATGGTGAAATCCGAGTGAGAATCACTCGGATCACCCTCTCAGTAAGCATTCCTCCACATTGGGAGTCAAATCCGAGTGAGGATGGTTTAAAATTGTGTAAATCCGAGTGAAAATGGTGTAATCCGAGTGAGAATGGCTCGGATCAACCTTCCAATCAGTATTCATCCATACTAGGAGTCAAATCCGAGTGAGGAGAGTGGAAATCCGAGAGAAAATGGTGTAATCCGAGTAAGACTGGTAGAGTTCCGAGTGAAAATGACTCGGAACCGACTGAAATGTGTGAAGTGTGACTCGGAACGGGTGAAAAGTGGCTCGGTGATGGTTTGGAGATAGGGGCTCATAATTGATTGGCCAAAAGGGCTCGGGAAAGATTTATTCATGGCTCGGAAATTGGTGGAAATGAACTCGGTAATTGGCTTCAGGAAGGATGAGAAGAATTGGTTTGAAGAGGGCTGACTGACTAAGTTGCCACTCGGTTCCGACTGACTAGTGGGAGTACTCACTCGGTGTTGACTGAAAATGCTTCACTTGGTTCTGACTGAAGAACAACACTCAGAATTCTTTCAGCCGGGAGTATTCACTCGGAATTTCTTCAAAAGTGACACAGAAACTTCAACGCTTGAAGGATTTACTCGGATCCTTCCTTTTTTGCACTCGGAAATTGGAATTTTGGCCATTTACACTCGGAATGGCTTGACAGAGAGCCTTCCACTCGGATTCACCTTCGATAAGGAAGCATTTTACTCGGAATTGACTCATCCTGAGTCATTTCACTCGGATTCTCTTCAACATGGCATAATCCACTCGGATTTGGTTTTTTTCTGAGTCATCCCACTCGGATTCCCCCAACAGGATCCTATTCTACTCGGAAATGCTTTATTTTGACTCAGATTTGACCATTTTTAGGTCATTCCACTCGGTTTTGATCATTTTTGAGTTATCTTACTCGGATTTCTCTTCAGCAGGGGCATTTTATACTCGGATTTGATCCTTTTTGAGTTATTTCACTTGGATTTGATCCGTTCTGAGTATTTTCACTCGGATTTGCCTCCAACAGGTCTATATTCCACTCGAAAATGCTTCCATCATAGTCATCTTGCTCGGATCTGACCATTCTTGAGTTATTCTATTCAAATTTGACCATTCTGAATTAGAATTAAGTACAAAAAGAATCATTCCACTGGGACCGGACCAAAAGAGGTGTTCACAGATGCCCCTCTTTACTTCTTTTTCACAAAAGAAACACTAAGCTTCTGTGTTTTTGAAGTGAAAAGGAAGTAAAGATATGAACACCGATGTAGGGGGGCCAAGTGGGACCTCTTGATCGGTATGGCAACTGATGGTATGGGCAATCACGAGTCTGTGTGACCTCTTTTTCTTAAAACGAGCATTCTCCACCTCTGTTTCTCTTCTTCTCTTCTTTTTCTTCTTCTTTTTTTTTGTTGTTTTTTTTTTTGAATGGACAGGGAAAAATGGTCTTTTAGTTAACAGGAGGTAATGAGGTCAGGATTGACCCCCAGTAGACTGGAAAGTAAAGGTTGCCCTCGTGGGCGACTGAAAAGTAAAGGGTACCTCGATAGGTGGCTGGGAAATAAAGGATGTCTTGATAGGCGGCTGGAAAATAAAGGATGCCTTGATAGGCGGCTAGAAGATAAAGGATGCCTTGATAGGCAGCTGGAAGATAAAGGATGCCTTGATAGGCGGCTGGAAGATAAAGGATGCCTTGATAGGCAGCTGGAAGATAACGGATGCGTTGATAGGCGGCTGGAAGATAACGGATGCCTTGATAGGCGACTGGAAGATAAAGGATGCCTCGATAGGCAGCTGGAAAATAAAGGATGCCTTGATAGGCGACTGGAAGATAAAGGATGCCTTGATAGGCAGCTGGAAGATAAAGGATGCCTTGATAGGTGGTTGGAAGATAAAGGATGCCTCGATAGGCGACTGGAAAATAAATGATGCCTTGATAGGCGGCTGGAAGATAAAGGATGCCTTGATAGGCGACTAGAAGGTAAAGGGTACCATTTGATCGGCGACAGGAAAGGTAAAGAGTGAGGTTGACCCTCGGTTGACAGAAAATACAGAGATTGGGGAATCTAACAGGACGCCTCATCCGAATTAACTCACTGGTGGCAGGAAATATAAAGGTTGGGGGAGCTAACAGGATGTCTCATCCAAATTAACTCATCGGACCTAAAGGCTTGGGGTGATGCCCCAGTTTGACATGACTGAAGTTTTTTCGGGGAATTACTCTTTGATTGAATGTGGGTGAACCTGAGGTGATGCCCCAGTTTGAGACGGTTTGAATGAATCTTGGGGAAATGCCTCTTGACTGAAATAAAAGAAATCTGGGGGAGATGTCCCAGTTAGGAAGATTGAAGGGATCTCGAGGAACTGCTTCTCGACTGGAAGGAAAAATCCAGGGTCCACTGGGGATGTATGGTGGGCTTACTAAAGGAAAGAAATCTGGAGATGATCCAGTTCAAGCTGTCTTGGATGATTCGAGGAACTGCTCCCTGATTGGGAGAGAAAAGAAATGGGGGAAAATCTAGCTGAAGGAGCTAGGGATACTGTCCCTCGAACGGAGGAAAGATTTGGGGCGATACCCTAATTTTGGAAAGATTATGAGATTTAGGGGTACTACCTCAAGGCTGGGAGAAGGATATGGGGTGATGCCCTATTTAGGGCGGTTGAAGAAGCTCGGGGGTACGTTCCCTTTAGACAGAGAGAGACCTGAGGTGATGTCCCAGCTAAAACTTCCCGGAAACGTGGGGTACTGCCCTTGGGTTGACGAAAGATAACAACCTGGGGAAGATGCCCCAGTTTGAAATGATCTGAAGAGCTTCGGGGGAATCTAGGGAGATGCCCCAGCTTAATTTGTCTGGGAAGTGTAGTTCTACTGGGGAAGAGAAATTGAGGGATAGCGACTTTAACAGTTAAAGATGAGACCTTGAAGGCACCTGATGGAAGAAAAAACCTTGAAAGGCGCTGGCTTTGGCGATTATAGCTCCATTGAGGAATGGATGGCTGGCCTGTCAGAGGAAAAAAATCTAATGGATGTCCCGGTTTAGGACATTTTAATGAGGGTAACTCCACTGGGGAAAGTGTTTTCCTCTTGGGGAAGGAAGGCGTGGCCTTTGATCTCTGTGGCTCTTGTCGGAAAGATAATTCTGTTGGGTATAAACAGATTTTCCTAAATCTGACTAGGTGCCCATTTGGTGTTTTTTTTTTGTTTTTTTTTGTTTTTGTTTTTTTTTTGTTTTTTTTTCAAGAAGAATTCTCAGTATGTGTTCCTTTTGGAGATGAATGGTAGGTTCACCAGAGGAGAGAAATCTGGGGGATGCTCCAATTTGAGTCGCTTGGGAGTTCAGGGTATTGTCTCTTAGGGAAGAGAAACCTGGGGAGATGCCCTGGTTAGAGTATGATTGAAAGGATTTTTTGGAGAACTGCCCCTTGGCTGAAAGAAGGGAGACCTAGGGTGATGCCCATGTTCGGAAAATTTGCCTGAAGGAATTAGGGGTGCTTCTCCTTGACAGAAAGAGAATAGAGACGTGGGGAGATGCCCCAGTTTGGAAAATTGGGAGGACTTCGGGGAAAACTGGCCTTTGCCTGAAAAGATTTGGGGGTTAATAGGGCCTTCCGACCAAATTAACCAGGTCCTAGAATATACCGAGTTAATTTCTTGGAGATGTGACCCTTAACATGCCTCATGAATAATACAAAAACCTTGAGAAGACGCCGACTTTGACTTCATGGAAATCTCAAAGCGAAATGGAAACTCAGAAAGGTGTCATGTTTGGCCATAGAAGGGGGTTTTGTCCAATGATTTGGGTGGGTTATAAGAAGAAACTCGAGGATGACCTACTTTAATGAGTAAAGGCAAGAGTGAGCTTTGGAGACTGATGGACATACACCTGGAAAGTGCCAGTTTTGGCGGTGGAAGCTTGACACATCTACTTATTACAACATCCTGCAAGAAAGGTTAGTGGTACAAAACAAATTGGAACTTGAAAAGACTTACCGTAAAAACACAATCCTTAGAGATTCGAAGTGACTCATGACTGAAACAGAGCAGATAAAACAAACCTAGATTTGGAAACGTGTCAGGCCCAGTCTTTATAATGATTGCTTGAGGCGAGATCAAGTAATAGGAACTTCTTGTCCTCATGACTTTAAATTTTCATTACCTTCTCATTTTTATATATTAAGGGAAAACATATGTCTTATCAAATCATGGAAAATCACAATAAATACGTGTCAAAAATAGGTGAGATTATATTTACAAGTTGGGTAAGTGTGGAAAAAAGGAAACCAAAAAGCAAGTGGAGACGTATGGGAAATATTAATAATTGGGTAGAGTAGGAATGATTTTACAGATCTTCCAGTGAACTGTTGAGAACAAAACAAAGCATATCTTAATCCCACATCATGACTCTGAATTCACCACTTGACTCTGCTTCTGAAAAGGTAGTCGGACTACGATTACTGAGCCGCCTATTCAGGTTTTCAGCTTACCAGGTCGCTATAACTTTTGCCTAGGCTGCCCTTCCAGGTTTTCAGCCTAGCGAGCTTCTCTCTCCCTGTGACGTCTTTTGGTTTTTTGCTTTACTCTCTTTTTTTTCAGGTTGTGTCCCTTACAACAAAGGTTTAAACTGATTGCCAATGAGCTTATTTGATCTTTCTCAATTTGATCTCATCCTGTGGGGGATAGATGTTATATCAGATGAAAAAAATTTGCCCCTAACACCATGTATCCAAGGAAACAAAGGCGTGCCCTTTCTAGTACCAATGAGGGGGCTCATTTTGAGTCTTTATTTTCTTGTTCATTCTTCATCTATTTTTTGTTATTATCTTTTTCTTTTTGCATTTTTTTTTGCATTTTTTTTTGCTTTTTTTTTGTTTTTTTTTCTTTTTTTTTGTTGTTTTTTTGTTGAATGACCCCTTTGGTACCTTTGTTATAGTCTAGCTATTTTATCCCCTAACCAATGTGGTAAAGAAAATATGATATTAATGGTATCACAGTAGACCAATCCCTTGGTTACACTGGTGTGAGAATAGTTATACTCCATTAAAGTTGGGGTGTTGATTGCGACACAGATGAAACATTGTTTCTGCCGTGTTCTTAGCTTGATAACATTTATGCCCCATATGGAAAAGTGATAATTTGATCTATGAATCAGCTTGCCTTAATTGGTATATACGTAAGGCACCAACCTTGGCTCTTTTTTTTATATCATTTTTTTTTGTTTTTTTTTTGAGAGTATTTCTTGACCATCCACGTTGATCAATGCTAACATTTCTTTGAAGGGTAGATACGCCATTTATGGAATCTGGCACTATCTTCATTTTTGAGCTTGTAACGTCTTCAGTTGTTTGTGAATCTTCTTCATTCTGTGTGCTGACCTTGCCTTTGGGTAGAACTAGGTGACTCTTATCCAAACATCCTACACAATTCGGCTAAGGAACTTTTGTTTTTACCCTTTTCGTCAGCGTAATCAACTGGGTGGTCAAAGTTATGAAATGGAATCATGATCTCATTGTTCTCAAAAGGATCATTTTTAGTCCTGTATTTTTTTGGTTTTTTCATGGTAAAAATGAGAAAAAGAAGTAGATAAAGGGAAAAGGATTCAAGGTGGCAATAAGGAAAGCAAGAAAAGGCATTTTGAAATTTGACACATATTTATTGAGAGAAACTTAAAATGATAAAAACATGTTTTTGCCCTTATTACATAACAATATCCCAAAGCCTTAGGCATAGCGTTTGGGTTGAAACAGAAGTTTAAAGTCATAAGGAACTAAGTGGTCTCTTGGTCATGAACCTCTCCAGTTGGCGTGTGATTCACAAAATCTTGCATGCATCCTCTTTACACCCCTAGTCCCTCTTTATCACACTGACCCCAGAGGTCTCATGGTTAGACCTGGGGTTTATAATTATATTGGGACTCCCTTCCTGGAAATCTAGCCACTTAGCTTTAATCAGATCCCTTACTTTGAATTTCAAGGTATGACAGTCCTCAGTAGAGTGCCCCGATGCTCCAGCATGGTAATCACATCGGGCATTGGGATTATAGCCTTTGGGGTAAGGAGGAACCACCGGTTTCAGTGGGCAGGGTACTGCAAGGAAATTACGAAAAAGGTGAGGTAAAATTTCTGTGTAGGTTATAGGAATGGGGTCGAACCGGACCGGTGTTCGACTACTAGCGGGTTTTATTGTGCTTTGGTCTGGATTAAGTGGCTGAGTTTGTACTAGTGGGGGATGATAGGGTTGTGGAAGGGTAGACCTAATAGCAGGCAGATGAGAATGGGAAGGTATTTGAGGGATATACGGACGAAAGTAGAGTTGGAATGGGAAAAAATTAGAGCCCTGGTTAGGGGTGGTGGTGGCCATGTAACGTGCAGGGAGATTGGCAGGTTGAAAGGGAGTATGTGTTATTGATCTGGGTTGGGCCCTTTTTTGGTTACGGGCAGTGGAATTAGCATCCCCTTTTCTCTTCCCCTTATCTCCCGATGCAGACATTCTTGTGATAGGAGCCCCAGGCGACTGGGAGGACTGTGAAATATGGGGATTCATCATTTGTAAATCATGATCCTCTTGTTGATTATGGAATGGGGGAATTTGGTCTTTTGTCAATCCAGGAAGGTGGAGTGGGGTGGTTGGCAAATGTTGATCAATCTTGACACCCGCAGAGGGTTTCTCTTCTATGATCTTCTTCTCTAAAAGTCTGGCCATCTCCGCCATTTGCTTCCTTAGCTGGTTAACTTCGTTTCTGAGGTTTTCAATTTCTTGCTCTCTTTCAGCCATGAGTCTCCTTTGAAAGTCTAACAAAGGTGTCTTTCGGTGTCGAGTGAAAGAAGAAAAAGAAATGTCAGGTGGAAACAGAAGGAAAGAGGATATCGTGGGAAGTAATCACAGACCCTAACAAGCATCCTTTAACCGTTCCTTAGAACGTATCGTTCAAAAGTACTAAGTATAGTAGACATGGAAATTAATACGGGATAGTTGTGAAGACAGAAAAATCCTTCATTCTGAAATACAATAAGAGCCTCAAGTTTAGCTATTTCTAGCTCGGGGAACCATGATCCATCTCTTAAAGGTTTGATCCCACATTAATTTCCATATCTTGGTCAAGGGTATTCGTTAAGCTCTGAATAGCCTCCGGTGAGAATAGAAAGAAAGGAGCGAAAGAGCCATTGGGAAATGACGTGCTTTGCAAATCGATACTCCCCTAGTAATTTCTTGAAAACATTTTTGTATTTAGGGGGGGATACAACTTGCTAAAACTTATGTCAAATCAAGGGTTATGTGAGCTACAGATTTTCTGATCATCGACAATACAAAGAAAATTGATTTTTCTTTTGATTTCTTTTCTTTTTATATGTATTTTCTATGATTCAAAAGATCTGTAACTCAAGACCCAAAGACTTGTACACAAAGAGAAAGAACTATTTGCCCATTAAAGGATCACTAGTTAAAAGTATGTCATTTTTTTGAAAAAAGTAATCCACTAAATGGGCAAGTAATCCTCTATTTTGGATTAGAAGGAAAAGTGAGAATGAGAAAAGGTAGAAGTAAAGTTTGCCCCTTTGTGCCTTAAGGTGGGTTTTTTTTTTTCTGGAGGTCTCCTAATGGTTCTAAGGTTTGTCTAATAGTGATACCTTGCATTAGGTGGCTTATTCTAAAACTTCTAAAGGTCACTAGAGCCAAGATCCTACTCATGAAGTTGACCACAAATAGTAGGAAGTATACTAAGTGTGGGTACCATGAATAAGTCGAACTCTAGCTGAGATTCTCACGGTAACCAGACAGGAAGTACATCCCAAATGGCTCCGCTATCAACCTCCCCTAATCTTAAGTTTTATTTGGGCCCGGGTATAGGGTCCCACTCAAAAGTGTGTGCAAATTGTGAGTGTAGTGTGTGAAAGAGGCATTCAATACCCGTACCTTACTCACCCTGTACATAGAACAAACACAGAGCAACAAAATAAAGTCGACTACCCTAGGGTTCAATGATCACACAGATATTTACAGAACATAAATAATTGAATACAAACAAAACAGAAACTAAACATTGACAAGGGAATAAAATAAAGGAAGAAGTTAAATAATTAATATGCAAATTAAAACATGCGCTATCAAATTGACTGGCTTGACTCTCACTTTCCCCAGCGGAGTCGCCATCTGTCGCGACCGGGATCGCGGCGGCGCGGCCAACCCTCGAAACGAATTTAAATAATAAACAGGGAGTCGCCACCAATATTTTTTAGGATAAAATAGTGGAAAAACCTTTTGTTAAAGCACTGGTTATAAAAATGAGATTCCATGATTCGGGAGTCTGATTACAGGTGAGGAAGGTATTAGCACCTCACGACTGTCCGTTATAAAAACGGTTACCTCAATTTGATAGCGCGCATTATAATTAACCCAATAATTATTTTAACTTCTTCATAAAAAGAAAAATGTACGGAACGACAAAATAAACAAAAAAATAAACAAAGATCAACACAAAATATTTACATGAGATTAACAGGACGTCTCGTCCAAATTAATCTCGCTCCGCCTTTTTAAAGAGATATATAAAAAAAAATATGAGATTAACAGGACGTCTCGTCCAAATTAACCTCGCTCCTCCTTTTTAAAGAGATATATAAAAATATGAGATTAACAGGACGTCTCGTCCAAATTAATCTCGCTCCTCCTTTTGATAGCAAGACAAAAAGGAAACTCTAAAAATTAAATAAAGAAAGGTGGGCCCGACAGGAACTGTTTCCCGCTCCTACGTATTCTCGAGCTTTCGAGAAATCAGGGTCACGTAGTTCTTTAAAAGTTTTTTTTTATTTAGGAAAAAGATTAAAGAAATGTTGATGGGAATCATTATGGTGAGGAACCCATACAAGGCGAAGTTCTTCGCACGTGTACGAATCCTATAAAAGTGGTGTAGACGGAAGTATTTTCCGTACGACACTGACTAAGAATGATTTATTTTGATTTTTATTTAAACTAGAAAGAAAACATAGGAAACGTTTATTCCCTTTATCATATTTTAGTACAAAGCAAAAAAATGAGTGAAAACTGAGTGCAAAAAATGAAAGAAACGCGTGAAAAATAAGAAAACCGAGTGAAAAATAAGAAAACCGAGTGAAACTATGAAAATCCGAGTGAAACTATGAAAATCCAAGTGAAAACAGGGAAACCAAGGGAAACTGGAAAGATCTGAGTGGAAGATTTAAAATCCGAGTGAAACAGTAAAAATCCGAGTAAAACAGTGAGAATCTGAGTGAAACAGTGAAAATTTGAGTGAAATAGTGAAAATCTGAGTGAAACAGTGAGAAACTGAGTGAAACAGTGAGAAACTGAGTGAAACAGTGAGAAACTGAGTGAAACAGAGAAAATCTGAGTGAAACAGTGAGAATCCGAGTGAAACAGTGAAAATCTGAGTGGAACAGTGAAAATTTGAGTGAAAATAAGGGAAACCGAGGGAAACTATGAAAAATCCGAGTGAAAACAGGGGAAACCGAGTGAAACAGTGACAATATGAGTGAAACAGTGAGATTCGGAGTGAAATAGTGAAGAATCCGAGTGCAAAATAGTAAATCCGAGTTAAAAGAGGATTACCGAGTGAGAGTTGAGCAAAAACCGAGTGATGATGGTGCAGGAACACTGGTCAGAGAGGGAAGATGTGGTTTGAGGGAGTGGGAAGGTGAGGGGATAAGGAACGAGGTGCTGTTGAGTGAGAGTGTGGACAGATTGGAATAGGAGAGGAGTGGAGGATGGAAGGATTGTGGGCAGCAATGGTGAGGGATGATGGTAGGAGAAGAAGAGAAGAGTTGGTGTGAGAGAGAAGAGAGCACGAAGGATTTTGGCAGAGTTTCCTTCTCTGAATGCCTCCCCCCTAGCTGCCCTCCCCCTTGCCTATTTATAGGCTGGCCCGAGTGGAATGCCAGCTCAGGCTTCCACTTCCGAGTGGAATGCCAGCTCAGGCTTTCACTCGGTTTGGGTAGTGGAGGGACAACGGCTGGTGGGAATTTTTAATTCCCTTCACCTCCGCCCCTGTCTGCCACCCCCAGGATTCCTGGATCCACTTGGGTGGTGGAATCCAGGTCAGCAAGGTGGAGATCCGAGAGAGGAGGTGAAGAACCGAGTTAAAATATTGAGATCCGAGTGTAAAATGGTGAAATCCGAGTGATAATCACTCGGATCACCCTCTCAGTAAGCATTCCTCCACATTGGGAGTCAAATCCGAGTGAGGATGGTTTAAAATGGTGTAAATCCGAGTGAAAATGGTGTAATCCGAGTGAGAATGGCTCGGATCAACCTTCCAATCAGTATTCATCCATACTGGGAGTCAAATCCGAGTGAGGAGAGTGGAAATCCGAGAGAAAATGGTGTAATCCGAGTAAGACTGGTAGAGTTCCGAGTGAAAATGACTCGGAACCGACTGAAATGTGTGAAGTGTGACTCAGAACGGGTGAAAAGTGGCTCGGTGATGGTTTGGAGATAGGGGCTCATAATTGATTGGCCAAAAGGGCTCGGGAAAGATTTATTCATGGCTCGGAAATTGGTGGAAATGAACTCGGTAATTGGCTTCAGGAAGGATGAGAAGAATTGGTTTGAAGAGGGCTGACTGACTAAGTTGCCACTCGGTTCCGACTGACTAGTGGGAGTACTCACTCGGTGTTGACTGAAAATGCTTCACTTGGTTCTGACTGAAGAACAACACTCGGAATTCTTTCAGCCGGGAGTATTCACTCGGAATTTCTTCAAAAGTGACACAGAAACTTCAACGCTTGAAGGATTTACTCGGATCCTTCCTTCTTTACACTCGGAAATTGGAATTTTGGCCATTTGCACTCGGAATGGCTTGGCAGAGAGCCTTCCACTCGGATTCACCTTCGATAAGGAAGCATTTTACTCGGAATTGACTCATCCTGAGTCATTTCACTCGGATTCTCTTCAACATGGCATAATCCACTCGGATTTGGTTTTTTTCTGAGTCATCCCACTCGGATTCCCCCAACAGGATCCTATTCTACTCGGAAATGCTTCATTTTGACTCGGATTTGACCATTTTTAGGTCATTCCACTCGGTTTTGATCATTTCTGAGTTATCTTACTCGGATTTCTCTTCAACAGGGGCATTCTATACTCGGATTTGATCCTTTTTGAGTCATTTCACTCGGATTTGATCCGTTCTGAGTATTTTTACTCGGATTTGCCTCCAACAGGTCTATATTCCACTCGAAAATGCTTCCATCATAGTCATCTTGCTCGGATCTGACCATTCTTGAGTTATTCTATTCAAATTTGATCATTCTGAATTGGAATTAAGTACAAAAAGAATCATTCCACTTGGACCGGACCAAAAGAGGTGTTCACACACACCATACCTATACATAACCACATCATCATCCTCATTACACCTTTTTCAATTCATTAAGTCCTTGTGGTAATTTACATTGTCCATTACTATTAATATTCACACGATTCTAGTTATATTAAATTAATATATATGTGTTTTTTTAACAATTCATCATTAATTATTAACAGAAATCATCATCACCATGGACAATATTTATGTTATCTATATGCCCATAAGAATACGCATTATCACTATCTTTAACAACATACTTTTCACCTTATTTTAGCTCTTTAACTTATTAATTCAAAACCCATTATCATTTTAGCTTTGCATTAGCTTGTGATCTTTATTCATACTTTACGATCATACTATTGTCAATTTCCAATGATCGTATTTACTTATTCCGTTGTTACATATATATATACACTACTAGTACTGGTGCCAAGTCTATTTCAACTCATTCTCTACATGAGATATTATCACTTATACATTTTCATTCTCTTAGTATCATACACTAATACATCTCTCTGCCATTTATTTATTTATTAGTGATCCTACCTTCTTTATTTTAATAATCCCATTTATTCCTTTATTAGTTATTCTATCTTCTCCACTTTATTAATTCCATTTCCTCCCAGTTTACATACTTTTTAATTCATTATAACTTATCCAAATCAATTTAAAGCAACTAAAGGTGGCTCTAATATATCGTTTTTCCTATACGTTCTTGGCGCCATACATTTTTACATTGACCATTTCTACATCGTGTAGAGCAACCTTTCGACTCTTGATTCGATCCTACAATCACCGAAACAAAGCCCCATCACTCACTTTCGAATGCCCACAACACCATGCAACCCCGTTATGCTTCACCTTGCCATAAACATGCGAAATAAAAGGCCCCATACATAAACCACCACACGGCTAGAGAGAGAAAGAGAGGGGGAAGGGAAAAACTTAGAATTAATGGTGCCGGAATGCTCACCTCACATCCCCGATCACAAATCCATGGTTAATTGCAAGCCTAAGCAGTTTGAACCTTTCCAATTGAGCCTTAAGGGTCACGGCTAGAGAGAGGGGAAAGAGAAGAATAGTTTCTTATTTTGTTTTACATGCTTCAGCTACAACATTTTAACTTTGCCCGTGACGCTGACGCTACGTGTCATGTCACTAAGTTACACCTGACACTACGCGTTAGTGCTACACTACGCGTCAGGGCCCCTGATGCCACTTCCTTTAAAAATTCATTTTAAATCTTATTTTCCTTCCAAAATCCTTACTCCCTTTTTAATTTAACTTAATTAAATGCTAACTTTACTTTCCCAAATATTAATTTACCCGGTATGTTACATTAATAATGCCATTACTTATTCCTGGACCACAATCCCCTGGAAATGCAATTGATGTGTATTTGTAACCACTTATCGATGAGCTAAACCTATTATGGGATATTGGGGTAGAAACATATGATATTTCTAAAGATCAAAGTTTCCAAATGTATGCAGCTCTTTTATGGATTGTTAGTTACTACCCTTTATATTCTATGTTATCTCGTTGGAGCACTAAAGGGAAATTTGCTTGCCCTACATGTAATTATAGCACTTCCTCGACTTACTTAAAACATAGTTGAAAGATGTGCTATATGGGTCATCGAGTCTTTTTGGATTCAAATCACCTGTGGAGATTAAATACAACTTCCTTTGATGGAAATCAAGAATATAGGTCAGCACCTCTCTTACTAAATACAACAAGAATTTTAGAAGAGTTACAAGATATCAATATTGTATTAGGGAAGAATGATAACAAGAAAAATGCTGGTCCATGGAAGACAAAATCTATCTTTTTGGCAGCTGTCGTGTTAGAAGGATAATATATTACGCCACAACTTTGATGTGATACACATAGAGAAAAACAAATGTGGTAATATAATTGGGACTCTCTTAGAGATTGAAGGGAAGAAAAAAGACCATGCAAAAGCTTGTTTAGACCTACAACAAATGGGGATAAGGAAGAAACTTCATTTGAAGGCATTAAGTGATGGTAAGAAAACTCAGCTCCTAAAAGCATGTTTCTCCCTAACGAAATAAGAGAAATCTATTTTTTGTGGAGTTTTAAAGGATGTAAAACTTCCTGATGGCCTTGCTTCCAACATTTCTCAATGTATACAGGTTGATGAAGGGAAAATTTCTAGTTATAAGAGCCATATTGCTTATATCTTGCTACATTATCAAGTAGCAATAAGAGGAATCACCTCTAATCAAGTTATAGTTCCTTTGGATCAGCTTTGTTCCTTTTTTCATTGCTTATGTCAAAAGGTTTTCAAGGTGAAAATTGTAGATCACATGAAAAAGGATATTATAGAACTTTTTGCTAGTTAGAGTAAATCTTCCTTCCAAGTTTCTTTGACATAATGGTTCACCTACCTATTCACCTTGCAAATGAGGCTAGATTGGGCAGACCGGTACAGTTTCGGTGGATGTATTATATGGAAAGATATTTAGGTAACTTAAAATCTTTGTGCATAATAAGTGTCACCTAGAAGGTTTTATTGCTGAAGCATATTTGGTAAAAGAATCTTTAACATTTTGTTCAAGATACTTGTCTAGTGATATGGATAAAAGGATGAATAGAATGACAAGGAATAATGATAATAATCCTAATATAGGTCATCCTATTGGGTTTAAGTTGTATTCTCTTGATCAAAAGTCTCAAACTCAAGCCCATGGGTATATACTATTCAATTGTGATGAAGTGGAAGAATACATTAGGTATTGCCATCAACTTATATATTAAAATTTTATCCTCACAATTTTTTTGTATTGAAAAATGGGTTATTTATTTTGTAGAGAGCACGAGGTTGATGTTCATAGTCGCCGCAAAAGAAGAAAATGGAGCAAAGCTAAAAATCAAAGAGAAGATTTCATACAATGGTTTGAACCTTGTGCCATGGATGAGAGATTACCTGATTGGGTAATGGCATTGTCTAGGGGACCAAATGGTGTAGCTAAATGGTATTCTAGTTATGTTATTAATGGATATAGGTTTCATACAAGACAACATGATGCAAGGTGAAAATCTCAAAATAGTAGTGTGACTTTAAAAGCAGTAACTCAAAGCTTTAAAAGTACGAATGACAAAAATCCAGAAAAAGTATATTTGTCCTTCTATGGAGCAATAACTGATATCATAGAGTTAGATTATTATGGTTATGCTAGTTATGTACTATTCAAATGCGACTGATTTATGGGTGATGAAGACAAACTTGGGTTGCCATTTGTTTATTTCAATAAAAAGTGCTACAAGAATGATCCATTTGTGTTAGCATCTCAAGTGCAACAATGCTTCTACATTAAAGATCCCTTTAAAGAACATAGGCACTACATTTTGAAGACAATTCCAAGAGATTCATTTGACACGGGGGAAAGTTCTAATTTTGATGGTGAAGGGTATTATTCCACTTATACTTCTTAGATTTCAAACAATCTTTCTATAAATGACTTTGAAGTTGAGTTAGTTAAGGAAGATGTGCCTGATGATATCATCGAACAACCTTTAATGGAAATTTGTGTTTTACCAAAGGAAAAGGAAAAGGCAAAAGAGAAGGATGATGAAGCTCTTTCTGAAACTGAAAGTGAAAATTATTCTGATGATGACTCAATTTTTGATGATACAGAAGATTTTATGGAGTAGTTTACATATAATATAAACATTGTAGCAAATAACAATGAATTAGGTAATAGTTGTAATATTTTTATGATATATATTAGATTGTACCTTATACAAAAAATGCATGTTAGAAACATATTGCTTTTTATTTTGGTAGATACTAATTTTGTGATTATATTATTTATGTTTTGCAGCTCATAATCTTAACAAGAATGGAGACAATAACTACTAAACAAAGATTTGAATCTCTCCAAGCAAAATCAAGCATTGAGTTGGCACAGAGATTTAAGCAAATCAAGAAAGATAAAATTGATAAATTGCATGAGAGATGACAAGGGAGTAATAAAGGAAAAGTTGAAGTTGTAGATCTTGAAGAGAAAGTGAAAAAAACCAAAACACAAGCTGTCTAAGGTAAATAATTTTAATGTTTCATGGTAATGGTCACATGAGTTATGTATATAATGACTTGCTATATCTAACCTTACTAATACTATGTTGATTATTTATTTAATAATTGGTAGAAGACAAGTTGGATAGAGTCATTGCTGCAAAGAAAATAGAAAGGCTAAAAGTGAATCCAAGTCATGCGTCATCTCATAGAAATATAGGGGACGGCTTGGGACACCATAAAATTATGGAAGGCTTTGTAGATAAAGTAAGAAAATACAAAAAAGCAAGTTGTCCAAGGTAATATTTTTATTAATTCTTCTTGAAATGGATTGCATGAGTTATATTAATATTATATATATATATATTATATACATTATACATATTATATATATATAATGATGCCTTATACTTAGGATTATTTGTATAATGTTTACATAGAATGCAAATTGGACAAAAATATTATTGCAAAGAAAGTAGAAAAGCCCGAAGTGAATGAAAATAATACAACATCTCAAAGAAATAGAGCAGGAAATTTGAGTCAACATAAAACTATAGAAGGTTTTGGAGAAGTTGGGGGAGATATCAATCTAGAAGATCATGTGAAGAACTCAAAAAAACAAGTTGTCCAAGGTAAATAATTCTCTTAATAATAATGATTATACATTAATTATGTATATAACAGATCCTAATACTTAAACGTATTTTTATTATGTTGATGTTTCAATTGAAAATAGGAACATTGAAAAAAAGAATGCAAGAGAAACTTTCTTTGGACATTGTCATTTCTAGAACCCAATGTTCTAATATAAAACAAGCTCAACAGAAAAACTCTAAGACTAAAATTATGTCTCAAAGAAGTATCGGGGTTGAAGAAAATGCTACAAAAAGGGAAAAAAAGATTCCAACGTGCCCACTGATGATGATTGATGACTTTATTCAACTTCAAAAGTGGAAAGAAGTGGATGGATTAAATTCATTGAATGAAGGACGATCTCAAAGCAAGTGCCACCTCACGTCTAATCACGTTGCAACTAGATTGAATCAAAATCAATCATCTAGAAGAAATAGGGAAGACATGAGACAACTAGAAGAAAAGAAAGGTGTTGCACTAGATGGTGAGGAAGATATCAATCAAGAATAAAAAATGACAAACCCAAACAAAGAAACTGAAGAAGGTAATTCATTTTATTTCCTTATCATTACTATATAAATTACCATAAAATCAGGATGATAATGATAATAAATATTATATTATATTTTATTAATTTTATGACTTTAAACTAAAATTAGGGACATAAAAAAAAGAAATTGTGGCGGAACTACATGCAAAACAATTCATGCAAAAACCATGGAAGAGCGAGAAGAGGTGACATTCAATGATGATGGCCAGCCTATTGGGCCTACTGAGAAAGTTGTATCTAATTTAAGACTCTTCTCAGGAACACTGGGTAGAAAGTCAGCATTTTTCCCCTTGATTTACATAAGTTGGACTAACATGCCAGATGAGAATATAAAGCGTTGTTGGGACTATACAAGGGTACATATGTCATATAAGAGTAATATGGGTTATACAATATGAAGTATTTGATTTTTTATGCTATAATTTTATAGAAAAAGTTTATTTTACCGAATATAGCAAAGGATTAGGTAGAGACTACTATTAGGGATGCTTGGAGACGACATAAGCATCGAATCAAGAAGGAAAATTATTCAAAGTATTCTAACATGACTGACAGACTTAAAAATCGTCCTCCAAAAGTTTCAGAATCTCATTTCAAGAAGTTATGTGAATATTGGAGTTTGAAACCTATACAAGTAAGTGTGATAACTAATTTTGCTCAAAGTATCAAATAAATAGTTTATCATAACAATACCTTTATTTTTATGTACAGTCTATTAGTGAAAGGAACACTAAAAATAGAGCCCAACAGAAGTGGAGGCATCGAATGGGTCCAAAAAACTTTACTATGATTCATGAAAAATTGGTAAATATATTTTGTTATTTTATGTTAACGATACTAATGCTTCTACTTTGGTGTACAATCACATATTGATCACTAAGTAATATAAAATTTAGATGTTGCTAGATGTTTCTATGTAGCATAAAATTTTAAGTTCCATTTGATATATTTATTATTGCATGCAGCGTGCACAAAATAATAGAGAGCCTACCCAAGCAGAAATTTTTATAGAGACTCGAAGAGGAAACAAAGGGAAAAATTAGATGCAGAAACTAAAAATGCAATTATAAGTTGATAACATCATGATTTTCAACTGAAATCATAATTTGCTTAATAATTTCAATAGATAACGTCTAATTCTAATTTTACTTCGTCACCTAGTCTAAACTTTAAGATGATATGGATAACAATAAGGAAAGTAGTGAAGCATTTAAAGTTGTTTTCGGTAAAGAATATCCTGGAACAATGCGTTGTTATGGGAGAAATGTCACACAAACTTCTTTGAAGCGAGAAGCTGAGCTTAATGCTTTGAAAGAAACACACAAGGAAGAAGTCACTTCATTGCGTGAACAAATAAATAATATAGAAGAGAAGTTTAGTAAATTCCAAGATGTTGTGAAGGTTTTGTTGAAATAAAGCAATCCTGGAATGAATATGGAATCACTGGAAGAATTGTTAGAATTATCTCCTAAAGATGCAAATAATCTTGAAAACATTATTGGATAGCCACATGTACATTCTTCTACATCAACACATGCTCCAAATCTTGGAGAGGTAATTATTATATTTATGTTAAGGTTGAAACTTTTATTTATATGGCTTTAAATAAAATAATTTTATAATTTTTTGTAGGAAGGGCATGATGGAGGAGATGCATTTATGGATATGGAAGATGATGCACTTTAAATTTGGAAGATGCTTTGATCTTGAAGTTACTAATCTCTACTTATAGTGCTACAATGGTCCCATTAGATATTGGATATATTTTTGGCTAGACATATGATATTTGATAAGACAATATTGTCTTTTTTGATGATTTAGGTTTAGAATGTTCTTATTAAGTACTTATATTAGACATATTTTTTGCTATATACTTAAAAGTATGAAATATATTTGATATAAGATAATGTTTTCTTTTGATTGACCATTATAATTTTTTATGGATGTTCAAATTATGTAGATGTTGACAATATATATATATATATATTCTTATTTTAGTGTAAAATTATATATCATAATATAATTAAAATAATTCATGAATTAATTTTCAAATTTTATGAATATATCTAGAATAAAGATACAAATAAAAGATGTTGTGTATTAATTTAATCAACATTGTTATAGGTATGAAATAAAATATTTATGAATTCAAGAAGCACTATTAATTTATGAAATTAAGGCTATGTTTATTAAATGTTTCGTTCACACTCCATCATTATATTATGACTATAATTAAAAAATGTTATTTACACCCCGTGCATACAATTAAGCAATGTTCTTAATATGGTATTGTTATAATTTAAAAATGTTGTGCTTTAACTCTCAAACAACAATTGTTAAAATGTTTCCTATACCATATATGTACACTTAAGAACTGTTGCCAATACGCTATAGTTACGTTTAATGAATGTTGCATTTTTCCTCATAAGCAATAATCGTGAATTGTACTTTACAAAAACAACAATTCAAAAGTGTTGTTTGGTGTCAGCACCACAAATATTACTTATTCCTGAAGTAGAGGCAACAATTTTTGTCAATATGGGAACACTTTTCAATTGTTCCTAGGAAACAAAAATGTTGTAGTGAAACTACACGATATTGATACACTTACCAAAGTCCTAAAAGTGTTATTAATCTGAACTTGAAAAAGTTGAGGGTCTATAAAGCTGAAAGTTCTATTCCTCTTGTGTCATGATCAAGATCGCGGCGGGAGGCCGACCGTAAAAAGAAAATTAAGTTCTCAGATTTCTTCAAGAAACTGTGAAGTCGCCACCAATGTTTTTAAGGTAAACATCAGAAAAACCTTAACGTAAATGTACTAGTCTTAAATTGAGATTTTAAGTTTTGGAGTCTAATTACAGGTGGAGAAGGTATTAGCACCCACACTTTGTGTTAAACGGTTAACCTAAATTGTTTAAGTTTTTGAATAATCCTAATAATTTATAATCTAAACCTCTTAACGATGTATGTGGATTTAATGTCAAATTAATAATTGAGTTTAGAATTGTGATGATCAATAGGACGTCTCGTCCAAATTAATCGGATCGTCATTAAAAGCGTGATGATTTTTATTTTATGAGTTAAAGAGATATATTTATTTTTTAAAAAATTTAGGCCCGACAGGAATGATTGTTCCTGTTCCTATGTATTCCCCAAGCGTGAGGGGAAATCAGAGTTATATAGTTCTTTGGTTATGATTTAAAAATCGTGGAGTAAGTTAAAAAATGTCAAGATTTAAAAACATTAATCAACAGGACGTTTCGTCCAAATTGATCTCAAATATTATGTTATTTTAAAAGAAAAGGAGCTTTAGGTTTATTTATTTTATCAACTTTTTAGAGAGAAACTTGATGGTATAGATTAATTTAAAAGATAAAGAGATTTATATTATTTTAAAAAAATAAGATCAATAGGATGTCTCGTCCAAATTGATCTCTACTGTAAATATCTTAATTTTTGTTACATGTTAACATCCTAAAAAATACTTTATGGTCTAAATTAAGTTTTGAAATAAAAAATTAAAATATAGATTAACAGGACGTCTTGTCCAAATTAATCCCTAATATAAAAATTTCAATTTTGTTACATGTTAACATTATTAAAATATTTTTATAGCCTAAAAAAATTAAACATAGATTAATAGGATATCTCATCCAAATTAATCCATAACATACAGATCTTAATTTTGTTACGTGCGAATATCAATTTCACTATTTTTGATACTCTAAACTTGGTTGGTAAAAAACATTAAAAGATATTTTATGTTGCTTATTATTGGATTCTACTAGATGAGAAAGGACTTCATGCATTTAATCATTCCTATTATAATTCTCTAGGAGACAAGGATCACATACAATCACAACAAAAAAATTTAAAGGAAAGAAAAGAAATACCTCGTGTTATTTTTATCCTTCACGTGAATTCTACATAGCTTTATCAATTCTTTTTGTTCTTGAACTTTGCTGCATTTATTGCCTCTTTTTCTAGTTACTGCACCTCAATTGGTTTCAATTGCATTAATGTCTTTTCTTCGAGAATTCCCCTAATGTAACATCCCTAATTTTATATAAATGATTAAATATTGGGAATAAATATTAAATAATTACCTGTAGATTAATTAATGTCCCAAAATGTTAGAAATAATTAAGTTAAGATTTTGGGGATTATTCATAATTTATTAGGGCTTTATGTGCTAAAATTATACCTGATTAAAATATGTGTGTCGGACCAAGCATCTCTGACTGAGGTACTGTTGGTCAGGGCTGTTAAGAATATTATTGGGAATTTGAATATGTATTCGGAATAATTTTTAGATGAAACATTGAGCCCAAACGAAGATCCTATTTGACTTAAAACGGAGAACCTTAAGTGATGGGTTAAAATAAAACACCAAAACCCTTATTCTCCCCTTCACTTCACGCTACTTCTCCTTCTCCTTCTCCTTCTATATTCCATTTCTTTTCATCTCTTCATCTCTCACTCTTCTTCTTCTTCCATTCTCCAAAGCCCACAAAGTAGTGGTGTGCCCTTTCTCCTCCATATTTTGTTTTCTCCTAGCTTGGGTGGAAAAGCTTGTGGTGCTTTGAAGCTCTCCCTCTCTCTCTCAATTTTCGTTCTCCCTCTCTCCTATTCTTGGAGCTCACTCCTTTTTTCTTGAGGTAAGGTTTCCTTTCTATTTTCTTGAGCTTTACCCTTTGGTTCTGTGATTGGGTTGTTGGGAAAGTGTTAAATATGCATAGGTTGTCTTGGAGAAGCATTTATGATAGGAAACCCTAAGGTGGGGTGCATTTAATATGGGTTTTATGAGAGCCTTGAGGGGTACACGAAAATGGTATAGAAGGTGATGGGAAATGTTAAACATTGATGTTGGTTATTGGTTTGTTCTTTAATGAAACCCTAACCCTATGATTTGGGGGAAATGAAAAGTATGGGTAGAAGAATATTTATTGATGTTGGGAGGAGGTATTTAATGATGTGGGAATGCAACATTGATGGTGGATGGCCATTAATAAGGTTTGGTGATGGGGAAAGGTGGTTGGAGACCAATTAATATGGAAACCCATGAATGGGTTTAGTTTTAATTGCACAATAATGAATTTGGGCACCTAACCCATGGTGGTTGTAGTGGATTGAATGAAATGAATAAGGTTTGAAAATTTAAAATAGCATAAAGCAATAAGTAGATAATTATGAGCACTTGAATCTTGGTAGTTAAATAAAAATTAATTGTGTGATATACGGTATAATGTAGGAAACGACCCCATCGACGATGCAGGACCTTCAGACCGCATTGATTTCTACTTCTCTTGAGGTAGGCGGGGGTAACATCTCTAAATGCTTGATTTCATCCATTAGTCATGTGTGTATATAATTGTGTTATGCTAATTTGGCTTGGATGAATAAATTGATAATTACTTGATTGAAATGCATTTAGAGTGAATGGCGTTATGTGGCTTACGTTATAGGATGATGATTATGTTGTTGAATTGACTCATGATTAATGAGAATTTTTATTAATGTTTGGAACCATGATTGTATTGATTGCAATGTTATTGAACATCCCATGATATGTAAATTAGTGAATTGTGATTGCTACTAACTAGATATGTATATGAAATCCAATAAATGTTGGTGATGATTGAGAATGATGAGTATATAGAGTTCCACTAAGTGTTAGTGATGAATTATTGATGATGGAGTGGCGTTTAGGATGTATAGTGTGAGAATACATTTGATTTGCATTGTATTGCATTGCATCCATGGTCTATCATTCGCTGTCTATATGGAATGTTAGGGGTTCTAATAGGCGGGCCCAGTAGGAGGGCGGCTCAGTGCACGGGTAAAATTATGTGATTGTTCCCTAGTGATTCTCGGAATCACGAAGCTGTCCTTAGTTTGGTGACGAGACACCCTATGTGGCAGGCCCAATGGGTGGGCGGCTCTATGGTGAGCAAGTGACCTCGGTGTCCCGATGGGGAACGGCTATCTCGATGTGTGTTCGGGAGAGGCCTGTAGCACTTATGGCAAGTGAGGCCATGTTGTTGAATCCGCAAGTCACAGGGTGACTAGTGTTACATATGGGCGATGGCGGTTTGGTACTAGTAAAAGAGTAATGTTAACATGTATGATTTGAGATGTAAGTGTACACTTTTACTACTATAGTAGGGGCATAGTAGCACACCTATGCTTGACCCAAACTTGATATGATATTGTTTCCCATAGTCGGATCCACAATCGTTATTGATTCCTTTCTGCATATGCATTAGCTATAAGAGCATTTGCATATAGCTGGAGATATGCCTAGTTGGTAGCCCGTGGTGGCGATGGATGATTGTTAAATAAAGAGAAAGGAGGTTGTGGTACTAACATTGAACGTATGATGACCTTTATTGGGAATGCCATGATTTTGATGTGTGAATTGTGAATATAATGTTTTGGATATGTATGATGTTAAAATGGAATGTGATGGTGTGTGAATGAAGCTTATAATACTTCTTGAGGAATACTTGTTATGCACATATGTATAGGTATCATCATAATGTATGATTTTGAATCATTTGGTATATGTTACTTACCTCATAGTTACCATTTTAAAGTTTGATGTAGGTATGATGAAAATCCTACTCTTTTGGAGGGTGAGCAAGGATGAAGGTAAATATGGAAAGAAAGTGTGAGCCTTGGCCGACATCTTTTGTAAATCACTTGATATGTGTAGACTTTTATTTTGTAAATGATAATTGATTAGTCATGAATCTTGATTTGTGGGTCATTTGTAAAAATTAGATCTATGTGTTTGAAATGACTAATTTTTAGTTATGACCCTAATAATGGATGATATTGATTGTAAATTGAAGGATTATATGCCATGTTGATGGATGGATGTTGATACAATTAGGTCTATGTTTATTAATAATACATATAGGTCTTGTGTATGGATGAGAATGTGAGTTAGGTATTAGAATGTTGAATGAATGATTTTGGCATGAAGAATATGAGGAATTTTCATAGTTTTATGCATAATTGAGGAACCAATAGCGTCAAAATGAGTTTTGTGAGATTTGAATGGTATGTAATGGTCCCAATGGCTTAAATGCATGATTTGTGACTTATAGAAATTGGAATGAGCCAATTTCATTAAGAATAGGTCCTTGAGTTGTACAAAAATGTCTCAAAATGAGTGAAAGGCATTTATGCGCAGAACTCTCTCGTTTTTAGGAAGTTTTGAGTGCGGCCAATGGCCACACGTCACAAATGATGTATATAAGTTGGTGCCAAAATTTGGTAGGCATTGGAATTCTTATGAGAAAGTTAGGGGGGTTAGAATTCCAAAAATGTGACTTTTTTTTGCATAAAATGGCCTCTGTGCTTTCATGAATCGATTCACAACAGTGCATGAATCGATTCAAGACACATTGTTTTTACCGTTCTTGAATTTTGAGCACTTTGAATTGATTCAAGCCCCCACATGAATTGATTCAAAGCTCACTATAATCATTGTTCATTAGGTCCAGGAATTTTTGAATCGATTCATGCGAGCTTGAATCGATTCAAAGGGCCCTGATTTCACTATTTGGACTCCAAAAGCGTCTGAATCGATTCATGGGGTGTTTGAATCGATTCATGGCCCCGTCCTCACACATTTTCCTCTGTTTTGGGGTACGATAGGTATAGTTTAGCCATGATATGATTACACAACAACATTCGCACATAATTAACACATTTTAACAACAAAATGGGATACCCTTAAATTCCCTCGTTCCCGATCACCCTTCATGAATTAATTGTGCACTTCCGCTATTCCTTATTGATGATCATGAAATTGATTGTCCTAGGTTCACTCTTGATTTAATCTATCCACCCTCTCGTATCTTCATATATGGGATGGGTTATTCAATATGGTTCGGGGTTACTTGTTAAAATTCTATTCCACGGTTTCTTCCATACTCTAATTGTTTTAAAAATCATGAAAAATTTACCCTCATTTTTAGGGCGTCTCACCTAGAGTGTGCGTATCCCTCTCTTCTAAATTCTCTTCGCATATCCTAGTTAGCCTTGTCTCAATTGTGTGACATATAATTCACTCTCCCCTTTATTTCCGTGAAACGTGACCCCTCTATATGCTCATACTCCCACTGCTCCATGAATATATATCTTTTATATATATATATATATATATATATATGTATATTGAATTCTTTCGTGCCTCGGGTGAGATCTATAATATCAATTTGGCCTTTCTCCTATCAGCGTGAAAGTCCTCTTACATATACCTATTGAATTTTTTGTTTCTCTCTGTTCCTTGCGTAAATTGATATATGTATGTTCAATTTTTCTCTCTCTCGCCACGCCTTGCATGATCAATTCCTCCAATTTCGTCCTTTTGTGTACTACCCTTAATATATATATATATATAGTTTATTGCTTCCCTGATTCTTTTTTTATTATTATTACAACATGAATCTATATCATATATATGTGCACCCTTTCCTTAATCCACGTGAAGGATTTTTCTCCCTTATAGCCAAGGTAAACTTATAATATATATCTTTAAAACTGATTTTACTATAATATATATATATATATATATATATATATATATATAATCTCTATCTCATTCTAATAATATATCATTAAAAACTCTATCTCATTATATTTTAAATTCCTTTATCATATTTTCTCTAATCTCTTAAAAATCTGATCCTTTATAAAATTCAAATTTTAAATTTCCCCCTTGAATTTTAAAATTTCCTTAAGATTAGAAATTCAAAATTTTAAATGTATGGTTCTGATAAGGATTTAAAAAATTTGAAAATCAAAGCCCGGATCAATAATTTGAAAAATAAGCCCACAAATTCATTTTTTTTCTTAAAAATTAATTCCTAATTTAAATTGATTCTTTTATTTTTTTGGTATTTTTTATTATTTATTATTTTTTTTGAAAATTTTAAATGGGCCCGGACAAAATTGCGTAGCAACAACTTGCCCCTCTTTACTTTTCCCTTACTATGTTGTAGTAAGGGATAAGTAACGACTGAGTGAACCAATATTATCCAAGGCGCCAGCTTTAAAAAATGTCGTGTTTGGCAACAAGGAAATTAAAAAGGTGCCAACTCCGGCGACAAGAAATTTAAAGGATGTCATGTTTGGGGACGAGAAGTTTAAAGGATGTCATGTTCAGCGATAAGAAATTAAAATGGTGCCTTTTTCTGGCGACATGAAAGTCAAATGGTGCCCTTTTCGGCGACAGAAAATTAAAATGGTTCTCTTTTCGGTGACAGAAAATTTAGATAATGCCATTTTCGGTGACAGAAAAGTAAATAGTTCCCTTTTTAGTGACAAAAGTAAAATGGTGCCCTTTTCGACGATAAGAAATTAAAATGGTGTCCTTTTCAGCAACAGAAAAGTAAAATGGTGCCTTTTTCAACGACAGGAAAGTAAAATGGTGCCCTTTTCGACGACAGAAAATTAGAATGAAGCCCTTTTCGGTGATAGGAAAGTAAAATGGTGTCATTTTCGGTGACAGAAAAGTAAAATGATGCCCTTTTCGATGACAGAAAAGTAAAATAGTGTCCTTTTCAATGACAGGAAATTAAAATGTTGCCATTTTTGGTGACAGGAAAGTAAAATAGTGCCTTTTTTGATGACAAGTAAAATAGTACCCCTTTCAACGACAGGAAAGTAAAATGGTGCCCTTTTCGAAGACGGGAAATTAAAATGGTGCTATTTTCGGTGACAAGAAAGTAAAATGGTGTTGTTTTTTATGACAGAAAAGTAAAATGGTGCCTTTTCGGTGACAACAAATTTAAATGGTGCCATTTTCTATGATAAGAAAGTAAAACAGGAAAATAAAATGGTGCCCTTTTCGATGACAGGAAAGTAAAATAGTGCCATTTTCGATGACAAAAATTAAAATGGTGCCATTTTCAATGATAAAAAATTTAAACTGGTGCTCTTTTCAGCGATAGAAAATTAAAATCAAGTTTAAATTTGGGGAGAAACCTCTAGAACTGCAATCCTTACAGATTTTGGGGTGATACTTATGGATGAAAAAGATGAACGAGGTGACCTTTTTTTAAGAGCATGTATGCGGCTGGGTCCCTATGATGCTTGTCTGAGGTGTTAACAGATAACAAAAGCATCTTGCTCCCACGAGTTTCTTTTTCTAAAAAAATGAATGCTATTACCTTGTTTTATTTTGTTAAAAGCATATGTTTTGTCACATCAATGAAACTCATGTATAAATACTATTGAAAAGGTAGCAATTTTATTCACGTGGGTTAATCAAGTACGGGGAAAGAGAAATCAAATGTAGAGAAAAAGCAAATATGGTCAAAGAGTTTGGTAGCGGGTGAAGTAAGGAGGGTCTGCAGATCCTCCAGTGAATCCTTTAGAACAACAAGAATCTTGATCCTGTATGACGACGACGAGTTTATCCTTTGATCTTGCTTTCGAGAAAGTAATTCAACTATAATTTTTGTGCCCCTAGTCCGGTCATGTTCTACTTGCATGGGGAATTTAAGTTACTTTGTCGAGATGTTGACCCTAATTTTTGCCTAAGCCGCCTTTTTAAGGTTTTTGACTTATTGGGTTGCTCTAATTTTTGCCTAGGCCGCCCTTTCAGGTTTTCAGCCTAGCGAGCTTTTCTTTTTTTATGACATTTTTTCATGGTTGTGTCCTTTACGCCAAAAGGTTTAAGCTGATTATACGGAAACTGAGCTAGCTTGGCCTCTTTTGATTTAGTTTCATCCTTTAGGGGATAGATGTTACTTCGAATAGGTAACTTTGCCCCAACACCATGTACCGAAGGAAATGGGGTGAGCCTTTTTGGCCTTAATGATAGGGGACCATTTCGTGTCTTCTTTTTAGCTTTTGTTTTTTGTTCTTTTTATTCATTCTTTTTTTTGACCTTTGAATGACCCCCTTGGCACCTTTGTTTTTCTCTAGTCGTTTTATTCACCCTTAGCCAATATGACAAAGAACTATGATGCTAAATGGTATTGTCAGCAATGACTCAACATGGTAGACCATTTCCTTGGTTATATTGGCATGTGAAGTAGTTATACTCCCTTAAGGTTGGCGTGTTGATTGCAACAAGGATAAAACATTGTTTTTGCTGCGCTCTTGGCTTGATGACATCTGTGCCCCCCATATAGAAAGGTAACGACTTGCTTAATGATTTGTACGTTCCCCGACATGACAATGCAAGGGCATCAGCTTGCCCTAATTGGTATAGGGCATCAACTTTGATTCTTTTGTTTTTTTTTCATTCTATTTTTTTTGCTTTATTTTTTTTGCAAAGTATCTCTTGATTGCGTCTGCATTTATGGGCATTGGCAAGTCATCCCCATCCATGTTGGTCAATACTGAAGCTTCCTTAAAAGATAGATATACCCTTTTTCATTTTGGGACCTGGCAGTGTTGTCGTCCATATAGACTTCTATTTCATCATGTCATGAGACGAGGTTACCATCATCCTCTAATATATTGCCCCAGTGTTTTTCAAACCAAAAGACATTAACAACTTAATCAACCTTCCCTATTGTTCTTGACTTAAGGAAATGCCAATCTTGACCTCTTTTTATCCTCTTTATTTGATAGTCTCAATTACCTCTTGATAGGGCTGAATTTCTCTAGCCTCTTATTCCAACACCTTGGTTAGTTTAGGAAAGGGACCATAGTTTTCCTTACCCTCTTCTTCAGTGCAATCAAATGAATACTCAAAGTCATGAAATAGGATCGTGACCATGCTATTTTTAAGTGGATCATTTTTGGATCTGCATTTGGGTGAATGGTCAACTGAGGGGTAAAGGGAAGGGGAATCAGTAAAGGGTGAAAAGAAAGAGATATTCAAATACCAATTTATTAAAGAAATTTAAAAAAACATGACACAACATGCTTTGCCCTTATGGTAAAAAGAAAAGTCTCCCAAGCTTTGGGCATAGCAATGAGAATACCGAGTCACTAAGGCAATTACAAATTACATTGAATTAGAAATTAAAGTCGTGGAAAGCTCAACAACCTCAAAGTTCTGTGCCTGGTCAATCCACAAAGCTTGCGATATCACAGGAACCCTCTTCAGTAACAGTTACTTGATCTAGATATTTTATAGTCTGGTAATCTTTCTTGACCATGAGTCTTACCTGAAGCCAAGTTCTGTACGGGTGTCTCCCCGTGATTTCTTCTCATTTTTTCATTTTTTTATTTTGTTGTTTTTTCTTTTTTTGTTGTTTTTTAAAATGTATTAGTAAAAAAAAGAAAGAGACAACAAAGAAAAACAAATAATTGAAGCAATCATTAGCCTTGACAAGTATCCTTTTACCGTTCCTCAGAACGTCTCGTTCAAAAATACTAGGTTAAGCAATACGGAAACTAATATGGTATCATTGTAGACATAGAGCGATTATTCTATTACATCAGTAAAAAACATTCATTACATCAAGGGAAAATAATCAGTCTCTCCTAGCTTGAGCAATCATAGCCCTCATTTCATTAAGTCGACTTTTATAATATTCTAAGAAAACCACAATCTCCTTGGGGGCAGTAAGGGGATTTGTCATTTCTTCGGCCTCTCTTAGTAGCCATGGGATGTCCTCTAAAGTTTTGTTAGCCAAACATGCCAACTTGCTAAAGCAGTGCATCCATGAGTGAATGATTTCATCTTGATTTTCCACTTCGGTTCTCATAGACTGTATCATATCCTGACATTTATCTCTATTTCGTATGCACACCACTTTTTATCATTTATTTCTTGTCGGGAAGTTTTTACCATATCTTTGATTTATTACTCCATGTTGTTGATTTGGGGTTGCAAAAAACTCTTGTGCTAGGGCATCCTGCTTATTTTCTTTAACTTTCTCAATCATCTGTTTCAATAACTGCTTGTCTGCAAGAATGGCATCCCTTTCTTCATTCTTGACCTTTAGCTGGATATTGACTTCTCAGAGGCATTGGTCTAGCTTCTACATATGAATCTTTTCAGCCTTTCACTTCCTGCTAATATCCTCATATGCCTGCTCCTTTTCATGATTTTCTCTCTTCAAGAGAGTGCAATCTTGGTAGGCTTTTGTCAGGTCATCTTCTAACTTCTTGCTTTTGGCTCTCAACTCTTCTATTTCTCCGATCTTTTCATCTTCGAAGGGAAGCATGGTAGATGACTCATACCTCGAAGAGGGACCAAGTTGCCTAAATGGCAACTTGATGATAGAGACCTGATTTAGGATCCACTGATAGTATTCTTGTTTGGTACCATGGCTTTTGACATCTAACTCTTTCCATTTCTTGTAGACTCTTTTCCAGGTGCCCCTTATATGCTTGATGGTAGAAGTGTATTCCCCATTTACATAGTAAAGGACAAAGGAGGTCAAGGACTCTTTACTTGGTGGTCCGAGCAGAGGGTAGGCCAATTAACGCTTGCCTATGAGGGGGACATTCGGATAGCTTCCACAATGGTGAATAATGGTGTCAACTTTCAGCCATTATGGATACCACCTTATCTTCTTAGCAGTGAGCCCAGCAAGATAGCTGACTCATTCTTCATAGTCAACTGGCATAACTTTAGGTCAGATACAAGGCATTCAACCTTGCCCACTTGGCTAAAGACATGTGATATTAGCCACACATATAGAGTAGGTGAGCAACAAAGGATTCTTTTCCCCCTTTGAGTATGGAAAAAGTCCATGGTATAATAAACATCAGCCAATATTACAGTAACAGGATTTTCACGATGAAGCTTGTGGGCCAGGAAGACATCTATAGTATTATAGTCCACATAATTCTCAATTCGAGGAAACAAAATGTTACCGTAGAGGGTAAGCGCTAAGGTATCCATGAAGGTTTTCCAATCTTCTTTTTTAGCTAAACTGTCCATGTGTTTTTCAAAATACACCATATCAAACCTTAGTATCTGATTTCTATTTAGTGGTGCTTTTCCTAGCTCAATCGAACTAATTTTCAATATTGAAGTAATGAAGGTGATGTTGGCATGCTGCTCAAGTGGTCTGTAGGGTACCTGCCCCTCTAATGGCAAGCTCAAGATTTGTTCAAACTCCTCTACTGATGGCGCTAACTGGAAGTCCCGAAAGGTGAAGCACTGAAGAGGTGGATCGTAAATTAGGCCAAAGCAGTGATCGCTTCGACCTATACCTCAACCTCTAAAAGTTTAAGGATTCTTCTATATTTCCTTGAGAAGGCCATCCTTTGGGTCAGATTTAGCTTCTTTCCCAAAGGCTGCAGACTAGCTGTGTTAGTTTTTCCAACCTTGATGTGTAGTAATTTCCTCAGTTCGGCCCTGTTGGTCCCATATTCATCTACACCCATATTAATTTCCATCTTTAGTAGGATACTTGTCAAGTTCAGATTACTTTCTAAAACAGGGATAGAAAAAGGGGGAAAAAGTCAACTTATGTGCTTGTCATCATTATTTCTTAAAAATATTTTCTGTATCAGAATAAGTTACAAACCTCTCGAATCATCTATATTTTTTGGGGAAACTTTGTATAAAAATTTACGATCCAAAGAACTTATAACTTCAAGAATGGAATTGAACAAGCTTAAGAACTGTTTTACCCATGTCGAATTATTGGGCTTCTTCTTTAAAAATATTTACTGGGGAAAGAAAAAATCTTTTAATTTAAAAAGAAAGGTAAAAGGAATGTTGCCCTTGTGTACCCTAAACAAGGTTTGTCTAAAGGCCTCTTATTGATTCTAAGGCTCCTTATATAGTGTCCTTTCATATTGGGTGACTATTTTAAATTACTAAAAGCCACTAGAGCTTAAACTCTACCCATGATGTTAACCACAGCGGTAGGAAGCCTACCAGGTGTGGGGACCATGAGGAAGTCACTCTAGGTGAGGCTCTTACGATGTCAGAAGGAGACGAATGTCCCAAATGACACCGTTACACAACCTTCCCTAATCTTAATGTTTTATTCAGACCCTTAGGTGTAGGATCCCACTCAAAATGTGTGTGAAAAGTGTAAGTGTAGTGTGTAGGGGCATATATACATGTACGCTACCCTTCCTTCACAAGAAACAACACAGAGCAATACAAATAAAATCTTTTATCCTAGGGTTCAATAACACAATAATATGATATCTTCTACCCTAAGGTTCCATAATAAGATATATCGACAAAAAATCATGGCACAAACACGTAGGCAAGAGGTTATATGAGATTATTCTAATATGCTTAAACAAATTGAATGGGCTTGACTCTCTAAAGTCCCTACTGGAGTCGCCATCTATCGTGACCAGGATTACGGCAAGAGGCCAACCAAAAAAAGAAAATTAAAGTTCTTGGATTCCTTCCGGAAATCGGGATTATGATGGGTATCCCCACTGGGCGTGCCAATGAACTGGTCTTGACCGGGGTCTTAGATCCGGTGTGGGACCAGCCACAAGAATACAGGTGTTTTAGGGTTTTATACACCGGTACAGTGGGTATCCGGTATTGTTATCCGGCCTCTCAGTAGGAGAAACCAGT
This sequence comes from Clitoria ternatea, assembly GCA_037962975.1. Taxonomy (NCBI): domain Eukaryota; kingdom Viridiplantae; phylum Streptophyta; class Magnoliopsida; order Fabales; family Fabaceae; genus Clitoria; species Clitoria ternatea. Next base: position 191,332,951 of record CM075669.1, read on the forward strand.
CTTGCAGTCCTGGAGATCCTTCACACCAGTGTTTCGTGTTGAAGGGGGCGAAAGGTGGTGCCACCTGCGAAGATTCTCCGACGCTCAAGTTAGAAGAGTGTATGAACTCAAAGAATACTCAAGCAATGCAATAGTAAAAAAGTGAGTTAGGACAACGTAACCTTGCATGTGTTTTTCATTGTGCTATTTATAGTTGAACGTAGGAAATAAATCGTTGGGTGCAAGTGGGCCCCTTGGTTCTGATAGCGTGTGATGTGTGTCAATCAAAGTGGCTCAGTGCTCAGAGTGTGTCAAGGGGTAGGTCAATTATCAGAGTACGATCCTGTAATAGGGATGGAGGATAATCACCTTTCCGCATATTTCGCTGACACATGTACTTACTCTCTGAGACAATTGATATTGACACATTCCGCTATGCGGGGTATCTTCACTGATAAGTTATAAAGAACTCTTATCTCACAGTGACCCTGAGGCAAACGGTTATATAGACGTGAAATAAGAGCGAATGAAGCATCCGTCGTAGCAAGGACGAATAGAACGTCTGATGGAATGAGAACGGATGAAGGTACAACGGATATCCGGTATGGCTCCGTCTAAACTGTGACACCGGTTTCCCTCCTAAGAGGTCATTCTGATGTCATAACATTGGGGACCGGTATCCAGACCAGATCATTTGTCCCTTAGCTTATGTAAGGGACTGTTAGGTTGCTTACATGAGCTATACAGCCTTTGAGAAATCTAGATGCCGGTGGAACGTTCTAGAAATTCCTTCTAAAAACTCCTCAACATCCGCTCTGCCAACTATGTGACCGTTCTTCTTATGTTATCCATAACGGATTCGGACAAAGATTCATATTGAGGGAAATCCCAAGAGTTTTTTAAAAATCAAAACTCTTGGTATTCGAGGAGTGGTTAGGATGCATTAAATGCGTCTGAAATGATTGGACATTAAATGTCCCTTTTTAACACGTGAACCATCATTACCCAAGAGTGTAACCGTCGATTGGGCTTATTGGGCCTGGATTTCAACTTATACGAGCCCACTTCGTAAAAACATTTACTGAAACGTTACCACTTTCGTGATTTAATGTTACGAAATGACGAAGTCATTTGAATCTTAAAGGTTGCGTTTTGAAACAAACGTTGAGACTCTTGGCTGTTCACTATGCTTCTTCGTTACCTATAAAAGGGGTACTTAACGAGTTTCAGAATCCATCTCTGCCATCCAGCTTAGTGAACCTCTGTTGAAATTCCTAAAGATTCCCTTGCTGCCTTTCATCCTCACAAAGTTCTTCTTTCTTTTAGGTAACCTCCCTATCCTTTACCTCCATATCATTTTATTCATTCTACTTCAACCATGCGCCCTAGAACAGGCAACACTGGTACCTCAAACAGGGGGAATTTGAGCTCTCGTGCCCCCTCTAGCCACCGTGGAGGAAGGATTCCAGTGAATCTTCCTGTGGCTGGGCCTCATCGCTCAGAGAGAGTTGAGACTTCTTCCTCACGAGCACCAGTTGATCAGCGCCGCTCTGAGGATCCCCTTGACTCGAGGGCCACCAGCAGCTCTGAGGATGGGGCCAGCAATGAAGGCTATCTCTCTGACGATGTTGCCTTCTATCACAACACCTACGCGTTCCATCATGCATCAGGTACCATGGAGATTCCGGGGTCTGGCAAGACGTTAATTCTGTGGACTACTGAAGGGTGTGTCAACGTCGTGGCACATCGGCTGAATTGGGAAAAGCTGAACAGGGAACGGCCGTACTGCTGGGTCGAAGATGAATTCTTGGAAATCCCTTCTCATCATGCAAATGAAGAGGGCAGCTCGGTCACTCTCCGCTGCAAAATCTACTCTGAGAAGAAGTACAAGGGACGCTTTCCCGTCCTTGCCCCCTTCCAACTGAGAGGGTTTGCCACCGTGTCCCTGAGGAGAGGTCGGTCTACATGTACGACTTCGTCTTTCAAAACTTGGGAGTTCGTTTCCCATTGACGGAGTTTTAAATGGCTGTCCTGCGCTTCCTTGACTGCGGTCCTACTCAACTACACCCCAACGGCTGGGGTCTGGTGCGGGCTCTCGAAGTTCTGGGAGAGCATTTCAACTTCACCGCCACGGTGGCCAAGCTATTTTATTACTGCCAAGTGGTCCGCCGTGTCAACAAGAAGGGCGGCCTTGGGTTCATAACACTCCGTTGTGACTCAAGGATGGTGAACTTTAAGTCCTACACCGAATCCACAAAGGTGGACGGACGTTCTTTCAAACACTACTACACGCGGGTCCGAATTCAACCCAACAAGTCGGTCTTCTGGCTCAACAAGGAAGGATTCACTAAATTCCCTCTCAGTTGGTCGCACGAGCACTTTCTGCTACTGAGCCGTGCTTACTATACTGAAGAGAGTGAGCTTTCCTCTCACTCCGTCAAGGTACTGAGTGCAATACAGACGGCCTCAAAGACCCTCAAGGGGTTTTCCTGCAGGCTCCTCCTGGGGGGTGACGATGTCCGAACCACCTACCTCCGTAATACCCGTTCTTAACTGTGGTTATGTTATGCATTTATTCCGCTCTTTTTATTTTTCTTCCCATGTGTTTAACTCAATTCTCCTTGTTTTACAGAACAAATTGGAAAGGCTTGTCCCGAAATGTTGTCCCTGAGGACTATGCTGGCTGATGATGATTCTTCCTCCGAAGAGAATAAAATTCAAGCCAAGCGGAATTCCACCAAGGCTAAAACCATTCCTTTGACCTCCTCAGTAGGAGACGAGGTCCCTCTCCTTGATGAGGAGGAGCCTGAAAAACAAACAGAGGCTACAGAGCAAAGTAATGAAGAGGACGTCCTAGAGAAAAAGAAGAAAAAGAGGCGTCTGGTCAAGACGTCGGGCATGGAGAAGCCTCCCTCTGGCGACCCCGCAAAGAAGCGTCAAAAAACCCTTGAGGAATCTGGGTTAAAAAAGGACAAAGGGAAGGAGCCCGTCTCTGACTCAACTGCCCCTCCCTCATAGACCACGTCCGGACCGGACTCTGGGAGCGGTCCTCCCCCAGTATTTGATCCTCCAGGTGAATCCTTTCTCTCACCCTATCTCTGGTTCTAGGGGTCTACGCCCCCCACTCTTCCAAAGGCAAGGTATTGTCTCCGCCCTTCTCTCGATGCTGCTGAAGTTCGAGGTGCTTGCAAGGCCGGCCGTTGGCAACTGGATGAGCTATCCGGCCTCTTGGACTCCTTGAGCGAGAAGGCGGATTATATGGCGCAGGTTGAAAAACTTGAAGCTGAGATTGCTGTCAAGGAGGCCTAGATGGCCAAACAATTAGATATTCGTAGAGCAGTGGAAGCTGAACTGACTAAGGCCAAAGAAACACTGCAGAAGAAGACGGAAGAAACAAGCCAACTTCATTTTACCAATAAAGCTTTAAAGCGGCAGGTCACTGAGCTTCAACAACAAAATAAGTCTATCCCACTCCTTGAAGAAGAGCTACAATTAGAGAAAAAGAGATTGGCCAAGCTTGCTGACGATCTCAAAACAATGGAGGCCGGTCACAATAAAAGCCTAGGGGAGTGGGAGATCCTTCGGAAGGAAATGCAGGCCCAGATCGAAGAGCTAAAGAAGGGGAGTATAAGCACTGGTCCATCGGAGGAGGATTTTGCCAAGCTTCAGAAGAAATTATCTGCTGCTAAGGCCAAGGCTGCCAAAGCCTTGGAAATATGCAAGAAAGTGGCTTACGAATCCTTCGGCCTGGCACTTCGTCAAGTATTTTACCGTAATCCTGGCGTGAAGCTTAATTTGTACGGATTGGATCCGTTCTATGAGTTCCACAGAGGGAAACTTGTCGAAGTGAAGAAGGACGACTCATACCAGGATCCTCGCGATTCTCTTTATGAACTGCCTCCACTTCCGGAGGGTCAAAGCATGGAACCTGCATTGTCCAATCCTGGTCCCGAAGGTGAAACACAAGAAGGTGCTCAAACTGGCCCAGAGACTGGAGCGGATAAGGCTCAAACTGAGGGAGCCGAAGAGGAGAGAGCGGAACTGCCCACCTTGGAGAGTCAGCCACCTGCTCCTTGATTTTATGCTTTCATTTATAGCTGTGTACTGGGATCAGCTCCAGCTTTAATATTTTGAGACATATACAATTTCTCTTTTACAGAAAAAAAATTTGCTTTTTCTTCTCTTCTATCGTTTGTGGTAAATATATAGTTGTAGGATAACTTAGTCGTATACATAATACTTTACCTTTTCAATACTTTACAAATCCGTTCTGTTTAGCTATATTGCTGTTTAAAGCGTGTTTATCACCCTGAATCAGAAATGGTAACAAAGAAGCAACAAATAAGTTAAAGCATGCCCTGTCCCTAAGTATAAGTATTTTGGGAAAGGAAAGTTTGTTGCAAAACGTTACCTTTAACTTTCCAGAAATTAGAAAAGTTCATCCGATCTCGGAGGTGTAGAACGGCCATATTCACGTTCAACCGCCCCATTCTGAATGCTTCGGAGATGAGGACGGAAATTATATTTGGAGTTCGGTACAACCCATTCCTCCAAGCCTTCATGTAGGTTTCGGTATGACTTTGTAAAAGGTTAGTGAACTACACCTTTCTCTTGAGGTTCGGTCTTGTCCTACAACTCAAGTCTTCAATGGTGTTCGGTTCGATCCCACTAGCCATACTTGGAGTTCGGTGCAATCCTACAATCCTAGCCTTCAGACGGTGTTTGGTTCGATCCTACTAATCGTACCCAGAGTTCGGTTTAATTCCTACAATCCGAGCCTTCAACACGGGGTTCGGATCAGGGCTAATCCTGAACCTACTGTGCCCGTTACTCGGGGTTCAGCGTGGTCTCGAAGACGAACCAGCTTACTGCGCCCAAGCCTTTAAATGGTGTTCGGTTCGATCCTACTAACCATACTTGGAGTTTGGTACAATCCTACAATCCAAGCCTTCAGACGGTGTTCAGTTCGATCCTACTAACCGTACCCAGAGTTCGGTGCAATCCTACAATCCAGGCCTTCAGATGGGGTTCGGTTTAATCCTACAACCCATTTCCCCCTCGAGGAGTTACATCGTCAATACACAGAATAGGTGATTGAGATCATCCGTCTTGAGGGTCTTCAATCAGCCCTCGAGGAGTTACATCATCAACTACAGGTTGGGTAGTTGAGATCATCCGTCCTGAGGGTCTTCGCTTAAGAACGGCTTATAGCTATAAATCACATCATACAAATGAGAGAGTGAGATTGATAGAGTCGTAAATTGCACTTTCATTAAGTTGAATAGATATTACAAAGGGAGCGTAGCTGGGGTCATGCCTCGTTAAAACCTTCTTGAGAAAACCCAATGGGAAAAAACTCAAGTAAGGAAAAAGAGTACATGCCGTCTTACCAACTAGCTGTAATAAATACGTAAGTTCTGAGTGTTCCACTTGTTACGAATTGGGGTTCCACCGAGCTCCTCGAGCCGGTATGATCCCTTTCCTGTTACCTCAGCAACTCTGTAAGGGCCTTCCCATGTTGGTGCTAGCTTCCCTTGATAAGAAAATTTATTGCCCACACTTGCCTTCCTCAAAACAAGGTCTCCGGTGTTGAATGCTCTGTATTGGACACGCTTGTTGTACCGGAGAGCTGCCTTAGCCTTTATCGCTTGGTCTCTGACAAATGCTCCCTCTCTTAACTCATGAAGAACGTCCAATTCTGATGCCAGATTGGCATCATTATCTTCTGCTGAAAAATATTCCACCCGGGCCGATCTGGTTTGTAACTCTACTGGTACCATCGCCTCGACCCCATAAGTAAGCCGATATGGGGATCATTAGTGGAGGAATATGGTGTAGTACGGTATGCCCATAGAACATGGCATAGCTGATCAGTCCAACCTCCTTTTGCTTCTCCGAGGTGCTTCTTCAAACCTTTTAATACCTCTCGATTAGCCACCTCTGCTTGGCCATTTGTCTGAGGATGCTCAACCGACGAGAAAATTTGGACTATCCCCAGTCCATCGAGCAAGTCAGTAAACTTTTTGTCTGTGAATTGGGTGCCGTTGTCAGTCACGATCCGTCCTGGGACACCGAATCGAGCTATGATATTTTCATATACAAAGCGCCTTGTCCGCGCAGATGTGATATGCACTACTGGCTCAGCCTCTATCCACTTGGTGAAGTAATCTACCCCCACAATCAAATATTTGATTCCTCCTGGAGCGGTGGAGAACGGACCCAAGATATCAAGGCCCTATTGGTAGAACGGCCAGGGCACAGCGGATGAAGAGAGTTCTTGGGCCGGTGTGTGATGGAGATTGGAAAATCTTTGACAAGCATCACACTTCTTCACAAAATCTGTTGAATCCTGCTTCACCGTGGGCCACCAATAACCAGCCTTGAGGATTTTTCTCATTAAGCTCCGACCTCCAGCATGGTGCCCACACTGCCCCTCGTGTACTTCCTCCAACACTGCTTGTACCTCGTCTTCTCTCAAACAAAGGAGGTACGGGACAGAGAATCCCCTTTTGTAAAGAACACCATCAACCATGGTGAAGTATGGCAGTTCTCTTTTCACTCGTCTCCGCTCCTTCTCATCAGTAGGGAGCTGTCCATCTACCAGATAGCGGATGTAAGGGATGACCCAAGAATTCTCATAAGGATAATTGACCATTATGGCATTCAAAGAGGGAAACAAAGGGATGCTTGGTGTTGTCAATGTGCTCTGGACCACCATCGTTGTACTGCCAGGCTGTTTTGTACTTGCAAGCCTTGATAAGATATCCGCTCTGGTGTTCTCCTCTCTTGGCACATGCTTGAATTCTATAACATCGAATCTCCCCTTCAACTCATTCACACAGTTCAAGTATAGTTGAAGTTGTGGCTCTCTGACCTGATATTCCCCCTGGATTTGTGAAATCACCAGCTGTGAATCGCTACACAATGTAACTGTTGACGCCCCAATGTCAATCGCCGCTCGGAGACCGGCCAGGCATGCCTCATATTCAGCTTGATTATTGGAAGTTTTAAAGTTGAACCGAAGGGAAATCTCCAAGTGCACACCATCATCACTTTCCACGACGACGCTGGCTCCACAACCTTTACTGTTTGATGACCCATCAACGTAAATGGTCCAATGCGCTCGAGGTGTGGCTGGATCCGACCCTGTCATTTCCACCATGAAATCTGCCAGTACTTGAGCTTTAATAGCTCCTCGAGGCTCGTAAGAAATTTCGAACTCAGAAAGCTTGATAGACCATTTAATCATCCTTCCAGCCAGATCTGGCTTACTAAGTACTGAGCGGAGGGGTAAATCCGTTTTCACAAGAACTGGGTGCACATGAAAATATGGCCTCAACCGTCGTGAAGCCCACACGATTGCTAGAGCAGCCTTCTCAATCTTTTGATATCTTCCTTCCGCCCCCTGGAACGTCTTGCTGGTAAAGTACACCAGCCTCTGCCCCTCCGTAGTTTCTTTAACCAGAGCCACGCCTAGGGCTTCATCAGAAATTGCCAAATACAAAATCAGAGTCTCACCAGGGTCAGGCTTTGCCAAAATTGGTGGACTTGAAAGCACGACCTTAAGCTGCTGGAAAGCTTGTTCCTGCTCTTCTCCCCATTCAAAACTCTTGTGTTTCTTCAATGCCTTATACAGAGGAAGAGATCTATACGCCATCTTGGGCATGAACTGAGCTAGAGCGGCTACCTTCCCATTCAATGATTGTACCTCCCTCAGATTCTTAGGGCTTTGCATATCCAGTATGGCTCAGCATTTTCCAGGGTTGGCCTCAATACCCCGCTGGGTCAGCATGAAGCCCAGGAACTTCCCCGCTGGAACTGCGAAAGTGCACTTTAGTGGATTTAGCCTCATATTGTATTGTCGTAGCCTAGTGAACACTTGGCGCAGATCTTCGATGTGATCTCCTCCAGCAGGAGTCTTTGCAATGATGTCATCGATATATACTTCCACTAGCTTAGTGTGCATTCATTCAAATACTTGATTGATCATACGCTGATAAGTAGCACCAGCGTTCTTCAGTCCAAATGGCATGACGGTGTAGCAGAAAACACCCCAGTCATTGACAAAGGCCGTCTTTTCTTGATCTCTTTCCCACATCGGAATCTGATTGTACCCAGAATAAGCATCCATGAAACTGAGGTACTGATAACTAGATGAGTCATCTACCATACGATCAATATTTGGGAGAGGATACAGATCCTTGGGGCAACACCGGTTAAGGTCCACATAATCCGTGCACATCCTCCACTTACCATTAGCTTTCTGCACCATCACTACATTGGAAAGCCAGGATGAATAGCAAATCTCCCTTATAAAACCTGCCTTCAACAGTTCCTCTGTTTGCTCACACGCTGCCTTCTGCTTCTCCGGTCCCAACCTCCTCTTCTTCTGGGCCGCCGGTCTCATTTCTGGGTAAACAGCAAGTTTGTGGCAACAGAAATCAGGGTCCATCCCAGGCATGTCTGCTGCAGTCCATGCAAAAAGGTCCTTAAACTCCTGTAAGAGAGCTAACAAACTACTTCATGCCTGCCTCCAGGTTATCATTAATGTGCGTGACCTTCTCTGGGGAATCTCCTAAGACGACGTCCCTGGAACCACCATCCGGTGTGGGCTTTGAGGGGTTAAGAGGGTCGATCTTCAACTCCGCCCTAGGGTCCAAGTCAATCAGACTGACAGACCCAGCCGCTGTTCCTCCGTCGTTCAGCTTCCTCTTCTTATTAAACGCTTCCAACTTAACCATGTTGAGGCTCGGGTTATAATAGTATCGAGCCATCTCTTGATCTCCGCGTAGAGAGGACACACCGTTGTCCTTGTCAATGAATTTGATCAAGAGGTGAGGAGTGGACACAATTGCTTCCATTGTATTCAGGGTAGGACGGCCTATAATCCCGTTGTAGGGGGATTCCATATCGATCACCAGAATTCTCGATTTTACCATTCTCGCACCAGGCTCTCCCTCAAAAGAAACGAGGGTATCAAGATACCCTTTAGTAGGTTGCTTCACCCCATTAAACACTGTGAGCTCATGTGTGTACGGCTACATATCTGCATCATTAAAACCCATTCTTTTAAAACAGTTATAAAAAATTACATCGCAAGAACTTCCCTGGTCAACGAGGATCCTCTTCACATCCTTGTTAGCAATGACAGTAATGATCACCACTGCGTCGTCTCCTCCTGGGATCGTTGGGCCAAAGTCATCATCGGTAAATGACACCATCGGAGCTGCCACACCGTCCCTGAAAGGGCGGTTATCCCTGGGTTTACCCTGGATAGACAAAATCATCCGGTGGTGATTTTTCCGTGCTGTGATTGATGCTCCTCCTCCAGCAAATCCTCCAGCAATCATCTCAATCACTTCATGCCTACCCTGCCTCTGTTGCTGAGGCATGTTGTTCTGCTGGGCTCCTTCAGCGATTACCACTCTGCTTTTTGGCAGCAGTAAACTTCCTGACTGGGTTACGACTGTTGTGATCTTCATCGTCTGGATATCTCCCCCTTTTGTCCATCCTATCAGGCTCGTCAGAGGATATTTCTCTGAACAAATATTCCTTCAACTTTCCTTCCCTAATAAGGGTCTCCACCGTATTATTCAATGCTTTACACTCGTCAGTGTGGTGACCCGTTTGTTCATGAAAGACGTAATATTTCCGTGGGTTACCAATTCTTTTGACTGGGGGTGGCTTCCTTATACCAAAAACACTGAGCGTTGGCCAACCAACCTCCCTCATGATTTGGGAATGCCTAGCGTTCAGAGGAGCATAGTTACTGAAAGACGAGACACGCCTGTCTCGTTGATGAGGTCGAACGCTTTCAAAGTCCTCTCAGAAGGTATGCTTTTCTGGTCTTATCCTCTCCTTCTCCCTCCGTGGCTGCTGAGAGGGTATTGGAGGCTTCATTCTAGCTGCTGTAGCCTCCAGATGCATTTCTATACCCACGTACTTGGAAGCTTTCCTTCAAAACTCCTCGAAGGTTGTTGGGGGGCTCTTTGCCAAAGATAGGGCAAAAGCGGATCCAGGTTACAAAGCTTCCACTACAATATGGAGCTGTATGGCCTCCGTGAGGTTGGGGACCAAAGCAGCCTCCTTGTAGAACCTCTTCAAAAACTCCTTAAGAGTTTCGGTCTCTCCTTGCCTTATCTGGGCCAAGGTGTGAGAAGTTCTTGGGATGTCCCTGGATATGACGAAATGGCTTTCAAACGCAGCTGCCATTTCCTCCCAAGAGTCTATGGATCCTGAGGGCAGGCTCTTGAACCAGCTGAGAGCCTCCTCGGTCAGTGTTCTTGGGAACATCCTACACATGATGTCTTCATCAGCTCCCAGATGCATAGCTTCATACACATAAGCATCCAGGTGCTTAGTGGGATCAGTTTCTCCATTGTACTTGCCGATCAACAATGGCTGAGTCATTTGCAAGTGCTTAGGGATGACAACATTCATCAGTCTCCTCGAGAAAGGAACACTGAGTCTATATGCACCAGAAGTCACCACTACTTGCCTCCTTCTCCTGGTACTGACTCTATCACTAGAGTCTTGGGTTTGTTCTCTCTCCTCGTACGTAGGGATTTTTGAGTACTGGAGGGTTGTAGATCTTTCCCTCACTGATGCATGGTGAGCCTCTTCTGCGTGGGACGTTACCGTATCCCCAGTTCCTCTCTTCTCCCGCTTCAACGCCATCAACTCCTCCCTGAGCTGCCTAATAACCTCATCACGAGGATCAGGGGTTGGCACTTACACCATCCTTCGAGTGTTAGTAATAAGAGATTCAAAGACGAGTCTCCTCCCAGTCTGTTGGTGGGTCATGTTATCTACATGACCATCAATAAAATCACATCCATCACCTTCCATTCTGACAACCAAACTTCTATGAAAAGTGGGAATAACTCTAACGTGCCCCACTGGGCGTGCCAATGAACTGGTCTTGACCGGGGTCTTGGATCCGATGTGGGACCAGCCACAAGAATACAAGTGTTTTAGGGTTTTATACACCGGTACAGTGGGTATCTGGTATTGTTATCCGGCCTCTCAGTGGGAGAAACCGGTCTTGCAGTCCTGGAGATCCTTCACACCAGTGTTTCGCGTTGAAGGGGGGCGAAAGGTGGTGCCACCTGCGAAGATTCTCTGACGCTCAAGTTAGAAGAGTGTATGAACTCAAAGAATACTCAAGCAATGCAATAGTAAAGAAGTGAGTTAGGACAACGTAACCTTGCATGTGTTTTTCATTGTGCTATTTATAGTTGAACGTAGGAAATGAATCGTTGGGTGCAAGTGGGCCCCTTGGTTCTGATAGCGTATGAAGTGTGTCAATCAAAGTGGCTCAGTGCTTAGAGTGTGTCAGGGGGTAGGTCAATTATCAGAGTACGATCCTGTAATACGGATGGAGGATAATCACCTTTCCGCATATTTCGTTGACACATGTACTTACTCTCTGAGACAATTGATATTGACACATTCCGCTATGCGGGGTATCTTCACTGATAAGTTATAAAGAACTCTTATCTCACAGTGACCCTGAGGCAAACGGTTATATAAACGTGAAATGAGAGCGAATGAAGCATCCGTCGTAGCGAGGACGAATAGAACGTCTAATGGAATGAGAACGGATGAAGGTATAACGGATATCCGGTGTGGCGCCATCTGAACTGTGACACCGGTTTCCCTCCTAAGAGGTCATTCTGACGTCATAACATTGGGGACCGGTATCCAGACCAGATCAGATCCATCATTAATATCCATCATCGTTGTTAAAAAAAAGTCTGGTCAAAGATGAAACCATTTTTATATAAAACAGATATATAAATCAGATCCCATGAGATTTATTGATAACTAACATATTTACTAACTTGAATAAAGTTACATGTTACTATTTGGTATGTGCTTTTAAGTGTTTAAGGAAAAATTATTTGTTATAAAAAAAAGGGGTGTGTATGTCTATAAAGTTTGATCTCAACATAAGTCTGGTCTTAACATAAATTCCTCAGATCCAAAACAAAGAAAAAGTTTTGAAGTCTGGGAATTCGCTTCGAAAGGAACAGGCTTGCATATAACAACTTATTAAACTCAAATCATTACTTAAGACTCAGAATATATGAACATCATACTCTGCTTCCTCATCTTCAATCATCTCATAAATGATCTGATATATGAAGCATCAACGGTAACAAGTCATCTCCATCAAAAAGCTAAATGAAAAGATTCGCGAAAAGGAAGATTGACTAAACAGGGTGGATTCTAATTTAAAAGCATATAAAGTTTTACCTTTATCTTATGCGTTCAGAGATTTCCTGAATCTAAGCTTTCCCTCTTGGTGAAACTGATGCTACATCTACTCTACCTACGTCTACACACATCCTGAAAGTTCTCATATTTACATTGCTTGTGCAGAACATCTTACCCCCTCTCTTTGTTAACAAAAAGCTCTTATCCTTTGTGCAACTCCAACAAGAAAGATCTTTATCCTATGTACAACAACCCTCTCAATGGTCATACTATTGGCAGCCTCTCTCTAAACTCAACAAGGCTGATTCTATGTAAATAGAATTGATCTCTTCTTCAATTAGTGAGCCTCTTGAAAAATATAGAAGAAAATATAAAGAGAGAAAAATCATTTATTGAGAATTAAGGATGAAAAGAAATACTAGAGAGAAAAATGAAAAAGAGAGAGAGCTTGTAAAAAGGAAAAGATGAGTTAGAATACACTTTAAAAGTGTAATGAAAGAAGAAAAATCATGAACAACCATCAGACGTTCATGCATTGAAGCTCATATGAAATGAAGAAATGGTAGTTTACTCAACAATGAGTAACTCTACCTAGAAGATCTGCCATAAAGTTAAAGAAAGCTTGCTATGTGCATTCATCTTTCTACCTAGATGCCATAATAACTTGGGATATGCCTTTGTGCATTTAAATGCATATTATCCTAAGTCATGCTTTCTGACTCAGTACATTTTCCAATCATCTTTCACTTTCTGAATGTACTGAGCCCTATGGGAAATTAATCTTTCTCATTCTTTATAAACCCATTTTTGTGGTTTATCACTTAGATTTGCTAAGTCAAGGGGCTTATTTTATTTGAGCTAATTCTTCCAATCCTCTGGTAGTATAGGTCTGGTGTGTTATCAGACTCTGTTAGTATGGGAAACACTATTGGACTGGAGAGGCTTTTGAAAGAATACTCAGGGTTTAATCCAGGAGTGGCTTGTGAAAGAATACTTGGGTCTACCCCAGGAGTGGGTACTAGCAAAAGAATACTCAGGGCCAGGAGTGATCGGTGTCAAGAATACTCTTAGGGATATCAGAGGAGACCGGTATTAGAGCACGAGTTGTGCTCAGGCCAGGAGTGGCCAGAGTCAAGAATAATTGAGGCTAGGAGTGGCCAGCTTCAAGAATACTTAAAGCACTGAGTTGTTCTTAAGCCATGAATGGTTGGAGTCAATAATACTTGTAAGCTCAGTCTGGGTTGTTTATGTAATAGTTTTTATATAGTGGAAATCCTTCAGATTTGAAGGTACTGGATATAGTCTCTGAGTTGGAGGTGAACCAGTATAAATTGCTTGTGTATTGTCTCTTTCTCTCTTACTCTTTACTATCAAAAGTCTGGTGCACTTAAGTTCATAATCTATGATAGTAAAAGTCTAGCAAAATTACTCTCGCTCGATCAAAGAATCACGTTCTTCGTCTCTTAAAAGTCTGGTCCGCTGTGCGTAATGCAATAACTTTTAAATATCACTTTTTGGTTTGAAAAAGTGAACAGACTTATTCAACCCCCTCCCCCTTTTAAGTCTGTTCTCTGAACCATCAATCACTTTGTGATTCCCTATAGTACTCTACAAATAACTCTAAAACTAAGATTACTCTCTAACACTCTAATCTCTTAACTCTTTAAAACTTAGGTATATTTTCTATCTTTTTTAAAGAGCTACTAACTCAAACTAACTAAAAACACACTTGGTATAATCCAAACGAGATTTAAAAATAGTAGAAAATGGGCCAGACCAACTCCATAGGCCATACACCTACAACTAGTTCGTGGAGTCCTCCAATAAATCTTGGAGTGCTCTTGAAGCTCCATTGGGCTTAAGTTGGCCCAACATTGATTCCTGTTAAACTCTTTTTAACCTTGCTTTATGCTTACAATCCTTTATGGGTCCAAAATATGGCATTTTCATCTATTTTCCTACAAAATACAAAAACAAAGAGTAGACAATCTTTAATATGAAAACAAAGGAAATCTAAACAAAGTTGACATAATTCCTAAGATATTTACTAAAAATCTTAACAAAATATGACTAAAAATAATGCATTTTAGGAATGCATCAGAGTGTTTCAAATGTCTTATACATTTTCTTTTCTATGAGCTTGTGAATTCCATACACTATGCTTTGTACATGGTTGTTACCCATTATTTTAATTTGTTAGTGGCATTATTGAGAACTAGCAATTATTAAGGTATGAGTAGTTGTTAGATGTCAATTTTAGGTTATTTTTATGAAACATTTCTCTTTAAATTTGTATTAATTACTTATTTAATTAAGAGAATTAGTCCTTAGTGTGTTTAGTTAAAGCATTGCAATAGTTTTTACCTTACAAACTATTTTTGTGTTTTGATAGGTTGGAGGCCTTAAAAATACCAAAAAATATAAGATAAAGTTCCCATTACAAGCTCAAATTTGGTGTTAGAGGCTTGACGTAAGGTGCATGAGCCATAGTGGAAAAAAATTAAGCTCGTGCCTAGCCGCCCATTCTAGTGCTAAGGCCCTAATGTCGCAGCTAATACTTCTTCCCCTTATTCTGAAGGCCATATAATTGGGTTTAGGTTAGGTTTTAGGTTATCTTTGGATGTTGGGAGACTCGGAATATTATGCAAAGGCATTTAGACATAGTGAAAAAGGCTTGAAGATGTGAGATTTCCTTTCCTCTCCCCTTATTTTCCACTAATCTTTTGTTTTTCTTTGTTTTTAGGTAACCTTTATAAAAATGTATGACTAAACTTTTTTATTGGGTTCAAGAGTAGTTCATTTCCTTTCTAACTACGTAAAATACTGATAAACTCTTATTCTACCATTTCATATGAAAATTCCTGAAAAATTAGCTTTTTAATGATTAAATCAGAAATAATCCAACAAAAGGGATATATTTTAATGTGATTTTTTTGTGAGAGTGTAGTACTTTATTTTTAAAAAGGTATGATAAAAGCTTCTTTTATAAAAGCAACTCTGGAGCCTAATTTTTAGTAAAAAATGATAAAAAAGGCCTAAAAATGTAAATGAAAAAAAGAAAAGAAACTAAGCAATGAAGTTAAGCAAGACCCGTATCGATTAAGCACAACTATGTATGGATCTTGAGGAATTCACTTGTTAATTTAAGAACGACCTATGTTCATGTAAAAACGATCATGTTTGAGTTACATGATGTGACATGAATGCTTTTTTTTCTTGAATATGGATGGTTTATTATTCTCTTGTGCTTTATTAAGTTAGGGAATTAACCACCCTTTAATTCAATCTAGTCAACCAGGATTACTCTTTTCTTAGTTGGTTGATTTAGGAATAATATTGAGTATGGTGGTAGAATCATAGGTACTTGGTATACTGGCTAAAGCATTTCCGACAACTGACTAGTTCATAAGATTGTTAGAACCTAATTCTTCTTAGGATATTGCAATAGTGTTCTCTAAGGTAGTCACTTAGAGTGGGTGTTGATGCATAATTAAAAAGCTCAACATCAATAAACAATTCAAGGGACAAAGCGGTAAAGTCATAATAGTGAAACTACAAGCTTCAAAGGCATATTTAAAACATAAAACTCTAGCGATTTCTTCACTTTTATTTTTTACAATGGTGTGCTCTTTTTACCTTGTATTCATTTCTCCTCTCATATTTCTTTACCTTGTTTTCTTTCTTTCTTTCTTACAACTGCTTTCAAAACAACTTCTCTTTTGTTTGCTCAACATTCAAACAACTAGAGTAATGAGTTCAAATTATATCTTTTTCACATAATCCCTATGGGTTCAACACTAGGGATCAATAATACTCTTTAATTACATCTGATGGGTGCACTTGCTTGTGTGTGTGAATACTTATCCTGTTTTAAATTAACTTTACAAATTTAAAATATTTTTCACACTAAAAAGCACAATGAATACTCTTATATGATGTATGCTCTTTAATCAATATTTGTATTTCATTTCATATGCTTAATGCATATTTCAAATAGGAAACGTGTCATGTGTGTTTTTGGTATTTTTGAACAAGTTAAGGAATGAAATACCCATTATATTCTTTGTCTAGCAATACAATTGAATTTAATGGTTGTTAATGTCAATGTCTAATGCAAGAACTTTTGTCAAATAGTCGAGGGATCAATATTTGGGGAAAGGACCTATGGTCTATTCGTCGAGGTATCCGACTTAGTGAAATTTATGCTACATTAATTTGATTAATTGTATAATCATACTAAGTAGGATAACATATGCTCTAGAATAGGATAGTGAAACCTAAGACCAAAGGTTTTATTTATATTTTTATGTTTTTATCACCACAACAACATCCTCCACCACCAACAACAACCAATTGTGCATATTTGTGAATATACTATATATAGTTTTATAGTGATTTTAGAAGCATAAATTATTATTTTATTGATTATTGTACAAGTCCCTATGGATACAAAACACTCTTACTCCTAAATTGAAACTATAATGAATATCGGTACACTTGTTAAACTCCCAACAAAGGTCTACTACAAGGTAGCTTGTTAATAAAAAAAATTACCAAACAACGTTAATTATACTAACATAGGTGACTAGTAATTGCATTGACATGATTGAATAAGATTCTTAGGGGGAAAAATTAGGGGAAGTCTTAGTAAGATTCAAAACATGTGTAACTAGATTTCGTTTAGAGCTTGGAGCTTGGCAATAAGATCAAGCATCCAGATCTTATGAATCCACTAAGATATCTCTTTTCTTTTACTATTTCTTCTAATTCTAACATGTTCAACTAGATTTTTCTTGTTAGGTAATAATGAATCTCTCATAAACTCTTTGTATTTATGTAGTAGGCTTTAATTCAAGTTCAATGCTTCTTATTGATTAGTTTCTTTGCTCTTTATGCATTGATGAATCAACTACTCATTGATGATTTATGATCTCTAGCTGGAATTAGAAATTTGACTAGGGATTAGCATTGAGGATAATGGTTATCAATATGAGATCTTGAGAAATCTTGCACTTAATACTTTATCAAACAAAGAATTACTAATCAATTAAGGTTCTTAATTGGGTGGAAAGAATGACTTAGCCAAGGAATTTGGATTTTTAATAACATTAGATAGTTTTTTTGGGGTCTCTTCCTCCTTCTACTCTGATTCTTCATGGTGAGAGCCATGCATTACATCTTCATCCCCATCGTGGGCCCAAGGGAGGTCATAATTAGGGTCAAAGATAAGTCTAAAACTCAATGTGGGAATCACTTGTATCTCAAGCTCGTGGTGGTGGTGATGGTTAGGCTGGTGGTGGGCCACTAATATAAAGTTCAAGGTGATGTCAAAAGACCTTTCCTCATAGACCCAGAAGCTATCATGCAGAAGGCTTCACCGCCTTTATATATAAATCTGCATTACCTAATCTCGTGATCAAGATCACGATTTTCCTTCTAACAAAAAAAACATAAACATTGAAAAGTAATTGTAAGTTGACTAATGGAACTATTCTAGCTTTACTTGAATTAAGGTGTGATCTTGGTCCACTATAAGAGCAAACTATTGATCATCATAGGGCTTAAACAAATCAAACTAATCAACAATCTTTGTTGTGAACTGCTTAGTCTAGTATCCATATTTTGTGTTGAAATTCCCTGTGCTTGCCCCTTGGGTTCAAATTAGAACTTAAAAAGGTGAAAATAGACCTTACATTTACTTAACAACTTCATGCATTCACACTTGAAGCATTGACACTTTACCCTTCCCTTAGACAGTATTAAGGTTGTTCCATAGCCTTACTGGTAATTTCATTGAGCCCCCTAATAAATGAAGCTTTTAAACCTCTCATATAAGGATAAAGTCTATCACACATCCAAAACCATTCCATAATCTGCATTACCAACATGACATCATGCTTAATATAACCTAGGTAGATACCATAACACAATGGGAAACACCCTAAACATGTCTTAAATGAGCTACTTATATACAGCAAGACAATTCAGCAACATAACGATTATACTATGCAAATTTCCAAAAACATTACAATACCTAACAACTATGAAGCAAATTAAACATCAAGCGACATTAATAATATAGCCTAAGATTGTCTTAAATCATGAAATTTTTTTCCTACATGATCTACATCCACACTTTAAGATAATTTAGTGGCATGATAACTATAAAATCAAATTTTCTAAAAGTTTTCAAGAACCTAACAACTATTAAGAAGATTGAACATTAAACAACATTAGTAATATATCCTAATTGTTCTAATTCATGAAATTTATATCCTACATGAATTTACGTTTTAAGAATATTATGTAACATAACAACTATAATATCAAATTTCCGAAAATTTAAACATTATCTAATTACTACTAATTGGTCACAACATCAAATAACATAAATCAACTACCCTAAGATTATCTTAAAACATCAAATTAAGTCTCGCGAGCAACCTAATAAATAATAACTTAAAGAAGACTAAAGAAACTATACTAAATAAAATCCTGCTTAATTAGAAATGTTCATTTTCATCCTAAGAACACACGTGTCAATAGTTCTCTAAAAAACAAGCTTGCAAAGGTTAAAAAAAAGCAAATGAAAGATTATGAGACTTAGAGAGAAAAGAGAGAGGTTTGAGTTGAGTGAAAGTGAAAATAAGGGAGGCTAGTAGCGCGTTGGTGGATTTAAAGGGGTTTACGTTGACTTGGCTGATGCAAATCCAATTTAAAGTTAACACAAGTTGTATGTGCCACTTTTCGTTGACTACTGGCTGACACAAACGTTACACTTTTTTATTTTCATTTGATTTTTTTTCTTTTTAAGTGTTTGCATCAATGATTGGTCAATGCAATAGTTTTTTTAAAATTTGTGTCTGCCATGTAATACGTAACTTGATTGTTTTATTTAGATACGTTGTTTTTTCCCACTTTGTGTTGATAATGTTGACTCGACATGCATAAGAGTTAATGACTAACGTAAAATTTAAACGCAAATACAACACATTATTGTATATTCAGAAGACACTCATGTGTGATCCACCATAAAGTAAAATCTTTCTTTATATATGCCAACTAACTCTCTAGTAAATATTTCTAAGCTATTAGCAAATTATTTTATTCATATATATTAAAAGTATCACTTAATTTATTTTACCATTACTTCCATTTTTATTCAATATTACTTATAGATTATACTATCAATACTGATTGAATCATATATATACTGGTTACACATGCACACACTAGAAGAGGAGTTAAATAACATGGTCTAAAAATTTTGACAAATTCTTTTCTTAAAACAAATATTAAGACATCTGTCTAAGTTTTTACGAAGATTAAGTTAAAAACACGAGGACAATAAAAACATCTTTACAAAGAGTTAAGAGAACAACATACAAGTAAATTTTATACAGATTTACCTCCCAATTAAGGCTACGTCCAATTACTATTCGAGCATAAATAGAATTTGAATTAATGATCAAGAAGATAAGTGCAAACCGCACTTACTGATAACGATCCTAAGTATTATTTTACAACTTATCCTTTTTAGGAAAACTACCTAAATATTCTTTCTTAACTAAGCCTCTCCAGGCTAATTACTCAAGTATTTGTTCTTAAACAAGCCTCTTCAAATTCAACTAACATCACAGTAAAACAAAGATTTCCTAAGTCTCATAAAGCCTTTATGGGTGTCTGAACTTACAAAATTGAATTAATTGTTTAGGATATGAATCAATTAAAAGCTCCAATATTTTTATAAGAAAGAATCATAGAATTTGGTACCACTTGTATAAAGCATAAAGAAGTTGTAAGATAAAGTGAATTGGTGTGTTGCACTCTTCAAACGAACTTCTTTATATAAGGTTCTCAAGGAGTCACGTTGAGAGACAGAACTATCATTCAAATATGTTGTGATAGCTGAACAGATCTTCCAAAGCATATCTAGAAAGTGTATTTGTCCTTTGCTAATCTTCCTTTTAGCCTTGTTGTCTGACTTTCCTTTTTAGTACAAAAGTAGGATGCTCCTTTTGCTTAGGCAGTAAGTTCTATGAATCCTTTAGATAATTTCTTAGTACTTCTAATGTCTTAGCTTGTGTTTCGTATTATCTACATATTAAACTTAGACAGCCTTAAAACATTAAAAAGAATCTCACAATATTTTTTCATAATCAAAACTTTTGAGGGGTCCTTAGAATCTCATTTGTTCTTTCAAGACTTAAAATTTATCAATTTAATCTCGTTTTAAAAATATTATGTCTTACTTACTTATAGACTAAGACTTATAGAGAAATCATTCATTAAAAAGAAATTTTTAAAGAATATTTCCCTTTTAGATTCAAAATACATATTAGCAAGCTATGAAGAGCTTGATATCTTTTAGAAATGGATCATTTGAACGTGCAATATACATTTTTCTAACCTTTATTAACAACTCCATTTTCAAAGCTTTTAAATATCATAAGTTTGATTCAAAACCTTTAATGGCTATACTAGATTAATATGCTTGTCGCGACCGGGATCGAGGCAGGATGGCCGACCCTTAAAAGTAAAATGAGTTTCAAAATCTTTTCGAAAAGAAAATAGGGAGTCGCCACCAATATTTTTTAAAGGGTAAAATATCGAGAAAACCTCTTTTAAAGCACTAGTTATAAAAATGAAATTCTAAGTTCGGGAGTCGAATTACAGGTGAGGAAGGTATTAGCACCTTACAACTGTCCATTATAAAACGGTTACCTCAAATTGATAGCGCGTATTATAAATAGCCTAGAAATTATATAAACTTCTTTAAAAAAGAACAAACAAAACAGACGAGAGAGCTTGAAATAAAATCAATAGGACGTCTCGTCCAAAAAAATTTTAAATCAAACAATTTAACTAAACAGTTACAGTAAGATCCCAAGCAGCAACAGTAAAAAACTTGACGGAACAGTGACAATAGGAAACTAGACATAACAGTGACGGTAAGAAATGACAAAGCAGCGAGATAAAAAACTTGATAAAATAATGATAGTAAGAAAAAGTAAAAACAGAGTGAGAGTAAAGGTTAACATGACGTTCGGTCTAAATTAACCTTAATTTATACATAAAATTTAAAGATTAAAATAAAATTAAATGAGACGGACTAAAATAAAGTTGATTAACAAAATGAAGATTAACAGGACGTCTCATCCAAATTAACCTCATTTTAAAATATACTATTTTAAATAAAATATTAAAAACATGAGATAAACAAGACGTCTCATCTAAATTAACCTCATTTTTAAGAAAATACTATGTTAAATAAAATATTGAAAACACGAGGTTAACAAGATGTCTCGTCTAAATTAACCTCATTTTTTTAAGAAAATACTATTTTAAATAAAATATTGAAAACATGAGATTAACAAGACGTTTCATCTAAATTAACATCCTTGGGACAATATGGTTTTAAAATGTTAAAAATAAAATAAAATTAATCTAGATAATAACAGAGACATAGAAATTAATAACGAGAAAGTGGGCCCGATAGGAATTATTCCTGCTCCTACGTATTCTCAAGTGTATTGAGAAATCAGGGTCACGTAGTTCTAGGAATTAATTTCGAAACGATACTAAAATATTTAAAATTGTATTTAAATTATTTTTAATTAACTTAAATTTTAAAAATTCATAAGGAAGGAGGAATATAAGGCGAAGTAATTCACACGTGTACAAACCTTCAAGATCTTATTAAGCTGATGTAGGCAAAAGTAATTCTGCACGACATTGCTTATAAGATTTTAATTTAGTATAAAAGATTATTTATTTTAATAAAAAGAATGTTTAGATTTTTATATATTTTTTACTATTAAATTTAACACAAAAGAACATTTATTTTTATTATAAAAGGAATTTTCAAATTCTATTTTTTTAATCTCACATAAATAAAGAATTTATTTTTTATTTTATAAAGGATATTTATATTTTAAATTTTTCATCGTAAAAAAGGCTATTAGTTATTATTTTTTATTAAAGTTTAAATATAAAGAACAATACAAATTCCAAGGTGGTAAATAGTTATATGAAATAAACAAATGAATAAAATAAATTAAATAAGACTCAGAAGATAAAAAGAGAAAAAAATTATAAGAATAGGCCTCACTATTTGAGGCCTAAAAGAAAACCTAAAATTAAAACAAAAGAAAGAAAAGAAGAGAAGAGAAAGAGAACAGGGGAGGGGGTCTGTAGAGTGAGACAGAATGAGTTAGAGAGAGAGAGAGGGGGGGAGACCTTGAGTGAGAGAGTGAAATAGAGAAAGAGTGAGAGAGAGGGACCATGAGACAGAGAGGGTGCTGGAGGGGGAGAAAGAGAGAGAGAAATCAAAATATAGGGGGAGGAGAGTGAGATTGATGGAGAGGGAGAGAGATGCGTCGAGAGAGAGAGTGAAGGAGACCGGGAGAGAGTGTGAGATGGAGAGGGAGAGATACCAAAAAGTGTTGGAGAGTATTCTCCTCTTCTTGCTATGGCCCCCCTTTTTTGTGCTTTTGATTTCTGACTTCTTCTGTTTTTGAAAAATTCTAGTTATGACCTCTGTTTCTGTCTGTGTTTTGATGATGGTGTGGGTGAAGCAAAATCGGAGTCTTTGTTCTCTAATCAAGTATATAGCCCCCCTTTCCTTCAGCTCTTAGCTCTAATTTATAGCATTTCATGGCTTAATTTTTTGCGTTAAAAATCAGTCTACTACCATGTCCATTAAGCCTTTCACGTTGGCAATTTTGAGCACTAAGGGAACATACCAGTTCATACTCCATTGCATTTGGTGTGTTTTCCTTTTTGATTTCTTTAATGCAATGTAATGAAAATAATTGCATAAACATTCGGTACTATGAGAACTTGTTCACGTTGGACAAATAGCCAATGTCAATTGTTGCATTAAAATACTTGTCACATGGAAACCTTGTTGCTTGGTGACGTGAAAAGCTTGGATGTTTGCCTTTGTTTGCATTAAATAATTGGCACATGGGTCCTTTGTTTTGGTGCAGCCGTGAGAAGCATTTGGTGACCAATTATTTGTATAAAATATTGGCAAATGGAAAACCTGTAACCGTGAGATGAATGGACAATCCTGCACCTTCCAATGTGAATTGAATGGAGAAAGGATGATGTTCACAGTTGCCCCTCTTTATATCGCGGAAAGGAAGTAAAGACATAAACCACATCTCCTTAGCCAGGATTTTGAAAGGTGCAAACTTTTGGCAACAAGAAGACTTAAGTGATGTTGATTTTTGACCACAAGAAAGTTAAAGAAGTGCCAACTTCAGCAATGAGAAAACTTGAAAGGGTCAATCCTTGGTGATGAAATCTTAAAAAGGTGTCAACTTCAGTAACAAAAGATCATAAAAATGCCTGTCCTAGGTAATGAGAACTTGCAAGGGTGCCAGCTTCGGCAAACAGAAATCATAAAAGTGCCCATCCTAGGCAATGAAGACTTAAAAGGGTACCAGCTTTGGCAAACAGAAATTATAAAAGTGCCCATTCCTTGGCGATAAAAGCTTAAAAAGGGTGTCAGCTTCGGCAACAAGAGATCATAACAGTGCCCATTCTAAGCGATAAATGATTAAAAAAGCACCCATCGTAGGCGATGAAGCAATTTGAAAGTGCTCATCCTAGGCAATGAAAGAAACTCGAGAGTGCTCATCCTAGGCGATGAAAGAAACTTAAAAGTGCCTATCCTAGGTGATGAAACTTAAAACAAATGCTGACTTTGGCAATAAGACATCTAAAAAGTGCCTATCCTAGGCGATGAAAGAAATTTGAAAGTGCCCATCCTAGGCGGTGAAACTTAAAACAAATGTCGTCTTTGGCAACAAGAAATATAAAAAGTGCCCGTCCTAGGCGATGAAAGAAACTCGAGAGTGCCCATCCTAGGCGATGAAAGAAACTTGAAAGTGCCTATCCTAGGCGATGAAAGAAATTTGAAAGTGCCCATCCTAAGCGATGAAAGAAACTCGAGAGTGCCCATCCTAGGCGATGAAAGAAACTTGAAAGTGCCTATCCTAGGCGATGAAAAAAATTTGAAAGTGCCTATCCTAGGCGATGAAACTTAAAACAAATGCCAGCTTTGGCAATAAGAAATGTAAAAAGTGTCCATCCTAGGTGATGAAAGAAATTTAAAAGTGCCCATCCTAGGCGATAAAACTTAAAACAAATGCCGTCTTTGGCAACAAGAAATATAAAAAGTGCCCATCCTAGGTGACGAAAGAAACTCGAGAGTGCCCATCCTAGGCGATGAAAGAAACTTAAAAGTGCCTATCCTAGGCGATGAAAGAAATTTGAAAGTGCCCATCCTAGGCGATAAAACTTAAAAAAAATGCCGGCTTTGGTAATAAGAAATTAAAAAGTACCTATCCTAGGCGATGAAAAAAATTTGAAAGTGCCCATCCTAGGCAATGAAACTTAAAACAAATGCCGTCTTTGGCAACAAGAAATGTAAAAAGTGCCCATCCTAGGCGATGAAAGAAACTCGAGAGTGCCCATCCTAGGCAATGAAAGAAACTTGAAAGTGCCTATCCTAGGCGATGAAAGAAATTTGAAAGTGCCCATCCTAGGCGATGAAACTTAAAACAAATGCCGACTTTGGAAATAAGAAATGTAAAGAGTACCCATCCTAGGCGATGAAAGAAATTTGAAAGTGCCCATCCTAGGCGATGAAAAAAACTCGAGAGTGCCCATCCTAGGCGATGAAAGAAACTTGAGAGTGCCCATCCTAGGCGATGAAGGAAACTTGAAAGTGCCCATCCTAGGCGATGAAACTTAAAACAAATGCTAGTTTTGGCAACAAAAAATGCCTATCCTAGGCAATGAAAGAAATTAAAATAATAGTTTTTGTGATTGCGGAAGAGTCCTCAGGAAGTGCCATTGAAATAAATTTTAAGATGCTAACTGTGACGGTTGTGATTCCACTGGGGAGAATAAATTGAATGAGGTGGCGAGACTCCACATGACCGTTTACTACAACAACCTACAGAAAAGTGGTACGTAGTGCAAAGACAAAAATAAATAGGAATCTGAGGAGACTCCCTATAGAACCATGATCCTTATAGACTTGAGGTGACTCATGACTGAACAAAACAAATAAGGTAATTCTAGCTTCAAAGAGCGTGTCTGGGCTTAGTTTTCATAAAGATCACCTAAGGTGAGATCGAGCAAAAGAAGCATCTTGCCTCCCATGACTTTAAATAATTACTTTTTCATTTTATTTGCTAAAGGAAAACACATGTCTTATCATATCAATGAAATTCATAATATAAACACATGTCGAAAAAGGGTGAAATTTATTCATGATTTGAGTAGGTACAGGGAGAGGGAAATAGGGAAAGTAAAGGTAACAAAAGAAGTTTAATACAAAGGTTGGTAATGGATGAAACAGGGAAAGCTTGTTGATCTTCTAGTGAACCCCTGAGAACAACGTGCATTTAATCCTATATCACGACCTCAAGTTCACCCTTCGACTTTGTTTTTGAGAAGTGATTCGATCATGATCTGTATGCCCCAATCTGGTTTCATACTTTCTTGCAAGAGAAATTTAGCCATATTGTCAAACATTTGACCCTAATTTTTGCCTGAGCCGCCTTTTTCAGGTTTTCGACTCACCAGGTCGCTCTAACTTTTGCCTAGGCCGTCTTTTCAGGTTTTCAGCCTAGCGAGCACTATTTTCCTTTCTTTTCTTTGGTGCCCTTTATAGGCAAAGTACTTTTTGACTGAGTCTGCATTTACAAGCATCGATAGATCCTTGCCGTCCATGTCGACGACTATCAAGGCTCCTCCGAAAAAGACTTTCTTTACAACATACAGTCCCTCATAATTAGGTGTCCACTTGCCCCGGTGGTCCTTTCGTATTGACAAAATTTTCTCGAGGACCAGATCCCCTTCATGAAATGGTCGAGGTCATACTTTCTTTTCAAAGGCTCTCTTCATACGCTTCTGATACAACTTCCCATGGCAAAGGGCGGTTAACCTCTTTTCGTCTATTAAGTTAAGTTGGTCATGTCGAGCTTGGACCCATTCGGCTTCTTCCAACTTTGCTTCCATAATCACCCTAAGAGAGGGAATTTCTACCTCAATAGGTAAGATTGCTTCCATGCCATATACTAGAGAGAATGGGGTTTCCCCTGTCGAAGTCTTGACTGAGGTGCGATACCCATGTAAAGCAAAAGGGAGCATCTTGCTCCAATCTTTATAGGTTACAACCATTTTTTGCATAATCTTCTTAATGTTTTTATTGGCCACCTCGACTGCTCCATTCATTTTTGGCCGATAAAGGGAGGAATTGTGATGATGAATCTTAACGTTTTCACACAATTCTTTCATCATCTTGTTGTTTAGATTTGTGCCATTGTCAGTAATAATCTCATTTGGCAAGCCATATCGATATATCAATTCTCGCTTGACAAATTTGACCATAAAGTTCCTTGTTACATTGGCGTATGAAGCCGCCTCCACCCACTTGGTGAAATAATCAATGGCAACTAAGATGAAATGATGGCCATTTGAGGCTTTTGGCTCAATGGTTCCAATGACATCTTTGCCCCACATTGAGAAGGGCCATGATGCCGATAAGACATTCAGGGATGATGGGGGTGCATGAATAAGATCAGCGTATATCTGACACTTGTGACACCTTCGAACATAGGCAAAACAGTCAGCTTTCATGGTTATCCAATAGTATCCAGCCCTCAAGATCTTTCTTGCCATGGCATGGCCATTGGTGTGAGTTCCAAAGGATCCTTCATGGATATCTGCCATGATCTTGTTTGCTTTAAAAGTATCAACGTAAGGAAGGAGGACAGAATCATGATTTCTTTTGTAAAGAACATCACCGTTCAAGAAGAAACTCATTGCGAGCCGTCTTAGGGTTCTCTTGTCATTTTTTGTAGTGCCTTCAGGGTATTCCTAACTTTGAATATATCTTTTGACATCATAGTACCATGGTTTCCCATCCGACTCCTCTTCTATTACTTGGCAGTACGTGGGCTTATCATGCTTTTCTATCTCAATGAGAGGCATATCACATTCATTGCTCAGTTTAAACATTGATGCAAGGGTGGCTAAAGCATCAGCCATTTGATTGTCATCCCGGGAGACATGGTGAAAAGAGATATCATCAAATTCCTTGATTAGCTCCTTGATATAAGCTTGATAAGGAATTAACTTATTGTCCCTAGTCTTCCATTCGCCTTTTAGTTGGTGAATGACCATGGCGGAATCTCCGTAGACTTCTAACTTTTTTACTGTTGCATTTAATGCTACTTGGATCCCCAGAGAGCATGCCTCATATTCGGTGATGTTATTAGTACAGTCAAAACAAAGTCTGGCGTAGATAGGGATGAATTCTTTATCTGGTGAAATTAGGACGGCCCCAATCCCATGCCCCATGAGCGAGAAGGCGGATTATATGGCGCAGGTTGAAAAACTTGAAGCTGAGATTGCTGTCAAGGAGGCCTGGACGGCCAAACAATTAGATATTCGTAGAGGGGTAGAAGCTGAACTGACTAAGGCCAAAGAAACACTACAGAAGAAGACGGAAGAAACAAGCCAACTTCATTTTACCAACAAAGCTTTAGAGCGGCAGGTCACTGAGCTTCAACAACAAAATAAGTCCATCCCACTCCTTGAAGAAGAGCTACAATTAGAGAAAAAGAGATCGGCCAAGCTTGCTGACGATCTCAAAACAATAGAGGCCGGTCACAATAAAAGCCTAGGGGAGTGGGAGATCCTTCGGAAGGAAATGCAGGCCCAGATCGAAGAGCTGAAGAAGGGGAGTACGAGCACTGGTCCATCGGAGGAGGATTTTGCCAAGCTTCAGAAGAAATTATCTGCTGCTAAGGCCAAGGCTGCCAAAGCCTTGGAAATATGCAAGAAGGTGGCTTACGAATCCTTCGGCCTGGCACTTCGTCAAGTATTTTACCGCAATCCTGGTGTGAAGCTTAATTTGTACGGATTGGATCCGTTCTATGAGTTCCACGGAGGGAAACTTGTCGAAGTGAAGAAGGACGACTCGTACCAGGATCCTCGCGATTCTCTTTATGAACTGCCTCCACTTCCGGAGGGTCAAAGCATGGAACCTGTATTGTCCAATCCTGGCCCCAAAGGTGAAACACAAGAAGGTGCTCAAACTGGCCCAGAGACTGGAGCGGATAAGGCTCAAACTGAGGGAGCCGAAGAGGAGAAAGCGGAACTACCCACCTTGGAGAGTCAGCCACCTGCTCCTTGATTTTATGCTTTCATTTATAGCTGTGTACCGGGATCAGCTCCAGCTTTAATATTTTGAGACATATACAATTTCTCTTTTACAGAAATAAAATTTGCTTTTTCTTCTCTTCTATCGTTTGTGGTAAATATATAGTTGCAGGATAACTTAGTCATATACATAATACTTTACCTTTTCAATACTTTACAAATCCGTTCTGTTTAGCTATATTGCTGTTTAAAGCGTGTTTATCACCCCGAATCAGAAATGGTAACAAAGAAGCAACAAATAAGTTAAAGTATGCCCTGTCCCCAAGTATAAGTATTTTAGGAAAGGAAAGTTTGTTGCAAAATGTTGCCTTTAACTTTTCGGAAATTAGAAAAGTTCATCCGATCTCGAAGGTGTAGAACGGCCATATTCGTGTTCAACCGCCCCATTCTGAATGCTTCGGAGATGAGGACGAAAATTATATTTGGATTTCGGTACAACCCATTCCTCCAAGCCTTCATGTAGGTTTCGGTATGACTTTGTAAAAGGTTAGTGAACTACACCTTTCTCTTGAGGTTCGGTCTTGTCCTTCAACTCAAGTCTTCAATGGTGTTCGGTTCGATCCCACTAGCCATACTTGGAGTTCGGTGCAATCCTACAATCCTAGCCTTCAGACGGTGTTTGGTTCGATCCTACTAATCGTACCCAGAGTTCGGTTTAATTCCTACAATCCGAGCCTTCAACACGGGGTTCGGATCAGGGCTAATCCTGAACCTACTGTGCCCGTTACTCGGGGTTCAGCGTGGTCTCGAAGACGAACCAGCTTACTGCGCCGTAGCCTTCAAATGGTGTTCGGTTCGATCCTACTAACCATACTTGGAGTTCGGTACAATCCTACAATCCAAGCCTTCAGACGGTGTTCAGTTCGATCCTACTAACCGTACCCAGAGTTTGGTGCAATCCTACAATCCATGCCTTCAGATGGGGTTCGGTTTAATCCTACAACCCATTTCCCCCTCGAGGAGTTACATCGTCAATACACAGAATAGGTGATTGAGATTATCCGTCCTGAGGGTCTTCAATCAGCCCTCGAGGAGTTACATCATCAACTACAGGTTGGGTAGTTGAGATCATCCGTCCTGAGGGTCTTCGCTTAAGAACGGCTTATAGCTATAAATCACATCATACAAATGAGAGAGTGAGATTGATAGAGTCGTAAATTGCAGTTTCATTAAGTTGAATAGATATTACAAAGGGAGCGTAGCTGGGGTCATGCCTCGTTAAAACCTTCTTGAGAAAACCCAATGGGAAAAAACTCAAGGAAGGAAAAAGAGTACATGCCGTCTTACCAACTAGCTGTAATAAATACGTAAGTTCTGAGTGTTCCACTTGTTACGAATTGGGGTTCCACCGAGCTCCTCGAGCCGGTATGATCCCTTTCCTGTTACCTCAGCAACTCTGTAAGGGCCTTCCCATGTTGGTGCTAGCTTCCCTTGATAAGCAAATTTATTGCCCACACTTGCCTTCCTCAAAACAAGGTCTCCGGTGTTGAATGCTCTGTATTGGATACGCTTGTTGTACCGGAGAGCTGCCTTAGCCTTTATCGCTTGGTCTCTGACAAATGCTCCCTCTCTTAACTCATGAAGAACGTCCAATTCTGATGCCATATTGGCATCATTATCTTCTGCTGAAAAATATTCTACCCGGGCCGATCTGGTTTATAACTCTACTGGTACCATCGCCTCGACCCCATAAGTAAGCCGATATGGGGATTCATTAGTGGAGGAATATGGTGTAGTACGGTACGCCCATAGAACATGGAATAGCTGATCAGTCCAACCTCCTTTTGCTTCTCTGAGGTGCTTCTTCAAACCTTTTAATACCTCTCGATTAGCCACCTCTGCTTGGCCATTTGTCTGAGGATGCTCAAGGGACGAGAAAATTTGGACTATCCCCAGTCCATCGAGCAAGTCAGTAAACTTTTTGTCTGTGAATTGGGTGCCGTTGTCAGTCACGATCCGTCCTGGGACACCGAATCGAGCTATGATATTTTCATATACAAAGCGCCTTGTCCGCGCAGATATGATATGCACTACTGGCTCAGCCTCTATCCACTTGGTGAAGTAATCTACCCCCACAATCAAATATTTGATTCCTCCTGGAGCGGTGGGGAACGGACCCAAGATATCAAGGCCCCATTGGTAGAACGGCCAGGGCACAGCGGATGAAGAGAGTTCTTGGGCCGGTGTGTGATGGAGATTGGAAAATCTTTGACAAGCATCACACTTCTTCACAAAATCTGTTGAATCCTGCTTCACTGTGGGCCACCAATAACCAGCCTTGAGGATTTTTCTCATTAAGCTCCGACCTCCAGCATGGTACCCACACTGCCCCGCGTGTACTTCCTCCAACACTGCTTGTACCTCATCTTCTCTCAAACAAAAGAGGTACGGGACAGAGAATCCCCTTTTGTAAAGAACACCATCAACCATGATGAAGTACAGCAGTTCTCTTTTCACTCGTCTCCTCTCCTTCTCATCAGTAGGGAGCTGTCCATCTACCAGATAGCGGATGTAAGGGATGACCCAAGAATTCTCATAAGGATAATTGACCACTATGGCATTCAAAGAGGGAAACAAAGGGATGCTTGGTGTTGTCAATGTGCTCTGAACCACCGTCGTTGTACTGCCAGGCTGTTTTGTACTTGCAAGCCTTGATAAGATATCCGCTCTGGTGTTCTCCTCTCTTGGCACATGCTTGAATTCTAGAACATCGAATCTCCCCTTCAACTCATTCATACAGTTCAAGTATAGTTGAAGTTGTGGCTCTCTGACCTGATATTCCCCCTGGATTTGTGAAATCACCAGCTGTGAATCGCTACACAATGTAACTGCTGATGCCCCGATGTCAATCGCCGCTCGGAGACCGGCCAGGCATGCCTCATATTCAACTTGATTATTGGAAGTTTTAAAGTTGAACCGAAGGGAAATCTCCAAGTGCACACCATCATCACTTTCCACTACAACACCGGCTCCACAACCTTTACTGTTTGATGACCCATCAACGTAAATGGTCCAATGCGCTCAAGGTGTGGCTGGATCCGACCCTGTCATTTCCACCATGAAATCTGCCAGTACTTGAGCTTTAATAGCTCCTCGAGGCTCGTAAGAAATTTCAAACTCAGAAAGCTTGATAGACCATTTAATCATCCTTCCAGCCAGATCTGGCTTACTAAGTACTGAACGGAGGGGTAAATCCGTTTTCACAAGAACTGGGTGCGCATGAAAATATGGCCTCAACCGTCGTGAAGCCCACACGATTGCTAGAGCAGTCTTCTCAATCTTTTGATATCTTCCTTCCGCCCCCTGGAACGTCTTGCTGGTAAAGTACACCGGCCTCTGCCCCTCCGGAGTTTCTTTAACCAGAGCCACGCCTAGGGCTTCATCAGAAATTGCCAAATACAAAATCAGAGTCTCACCAGGGTCAGGCTTTGCCAAAATTGGTGGACTTGAAAGCACGACCTTAAGCTACTGGAAAGCTTGTTCCTGCTCTTCTCCCCATTCAAAACTCTTGTGTTTCTTCAATGCCTTATACAGAGGAAGAGATCTATGCGCCATCTTGGGCATGAACCGAGCTAGAGCGGCTACCTTCCCATTCAATGATTGTACCTCTCTCAGATTCTTAGGGCTTTGCATATCCAGTATGGCTCAGAATTTTCCAGGGTTGGCCTCAATAACCCACTGGGTCAGCATGAAGCCCAGGAACTTCCCCGCTGGAACTGCGAAAGTGCACTTTAGTGGATTTAGCCTCATATTGTATTGTTGCAGCCTAGTGAACACTTGGCGCAGATCTTTGATGTGATCTCCTCCAGCAGGAGTCTTTGCAAAGATGTCATCGATATATACTTCCACCAGCTTAGTGTGCATTCATTCAAATACTTGATTGATCATGCGCTGATAAGTAGCACCAGCGTTCTTCAGTCCAAATGGCATGACGGTGTAGCAGAAAACACCCCGGTCATTGACAAAGGCCGTCTTTTCTTGATCTCCTTCCCACATCGGAATCTGATTGTACCCAGAATAAGCATCCATGAAACTGAGGTACTGATAACCAGATGAGTCATCTACCATACGATCAATATTTGGGAGAGGATACGGATCCTTGGGGCAACACTGGTTAAGGTCCATATAATCCGTGCACATCCTCCACTTACCATTAGCTTTCTGCACCATCACTACATTGGAAAGCCAGGATGAATAGCAAATCTCCCTTATAAAACCTGCCTTCAACAGTTCCTCTGTTTGCTCACACGCTGCCTTCTGCTTCTCCGGTCCCAACCTCCTCTTCTTCTGGGCCGCCGGTCTCGTTTCTGGGTAAACAACAAGTTTGTGGCAACAGAAATCAGGGTCCATCCCAGGCATGTCTGCTGCAGTCCATGCAAAAAGGTCCTTAAACTCCTGTAAGAGAGCTAACAAACTGCTCCATGCCTGCCTCCAGGTTATCATTAATGTGCATGACCTTCTCTGGGGAATCTCCTAAGACGACGTCCCTGGAACCACCATCTGGTATGGGCTTTGAGGGGTTAAGAGGGTCGATCTTCAACTCCGCCCTGGGGTCCAAGTCAATCAGACTGACAAACCCAGCCGCTGTTCCTCCGTCGTTCAGCTTCCTCTTCTTATTAAAGGCTTCCAACTTAACCATGTTGAGGCTCAGGTTATAACAGTATCGAGCCATTTCTTGATCTCCGCGTAGAGAGGACACACCGTTGTCCTTGTCAATGAATTTGATCAAGAGGTGAGGAGTGGACACAATTGCTTCCATTGCATTCAGGGTAAGACGGCCTATAATCCCGTTGTAGGGGGATTCCACATCGATCACCAGAATTCTCGATTTTACCGTTCTCGCACCAGGCTCTCCCTCAAAAGAAACGAGGGTATCAAGATACCCTTTAGTAGGTTGCTTCACCCTATTAAATGCTGTGAGCTCTTGTGTGTACGGCTGCATATCTGCATCATTAAAACCCATTCTTTTGAAACAGTTATAAAAAATTACATCGCAAGAACTTCCCTGGTCAACGAGGATCCTCTTCACATCCTTGTTAGCAATGATAGCAATGATCACCACTGCGTCGTCTCCTCCTGGGATCGTTGGGCCAAAGTCATCATCGGTAAATGACACCATCAGGGCTGCCACACCGTCCCTGAAAAGGCGGTTATCCCTAGGTTTGCCCTGGATAGACAAAATCATCCGGTGGTGATTTTTCTGGGCTGTGATTGATGCTCCTCCTCCAGCAAATCCTCCAGCAATCATCTCAATCACTTCACGCCTGCCCTGCCTCTATTGCTGAGGCATGTTGTTCTGCTGGGCTCCTTCAGCGATTACCACTCCTTTCTGCTTTTCGGCAGCAGTAAACTTCCTGACTGGGTTACGACTGTTGTCATCTTCATCGTCTAGATCTCTCCCCCTTTTGTCCATCCTATCAGGCTCGTCAGAGGATATTTCTCTGAACAAATATTCTTTCAACTTTCCTTCCCTAATAAGGGTGTCCACTGTATTCTTCAACGCTTTACACTCATCAGTGTGGTGACCCGTTTGTTCATGAAAGACGCAATATTTCTGTGGGTTACCAATTCTTTTGATTGGGGGTGGCTTCCTTATACCAAAAACACTGAGCGTTGGCCAACCAACCTCCCTCATGATTTGGGAATGCCTGGCGTTCAGAGGAGTATAGTTACTGAAAGATGAGACGCGCCTGTCTCGTTGATGAGGTCGAACGCTTGCAAAGTCCTCTCGGAAGGTATGCTTTTCTGGTCTTATCCTCTCCTTCTCCCTCCGTGGCTACTGAGAGGGTATTGGAGGCTTCATTCTAGCTGCTGTAGCCTCCAGATGCATTTCTATACCCACGTACTTGGAAGCTTTCCTTCAAAACTCCTCGAAGGTTGTTGGGGGGCTCTTTGCCAAAGATAGGGCAAAAGCGGATCCAGGTTGCAAAGCTTCCACTACAATATGGAGCTGTATGGCCTCCGTGAGGTTGGGGACCAAAGCAGCCTCCTTGTAGAACCTCTTCAAAAACTCCTTAAGAGTTTCGGTCTCTCCTTGCCTTATCTGGGCCAAGGTGTGAGAAGTTCTTGGGATGTCCCTGGATATGACGAAATGGCTTTCAAACGCAGCTGTCATTTCCTCCCAAGAGTCTATGGATCCTGAGGGCAGGCTCTTGAACCAGCTGAGAGCCTCCTCGGTCAGTGTTCTTGGGAACATCCTGCACATGACGTCTTCATCAGCTCCCAGATACATAGCTTCATACACATAAGCATCCAGGTGCTTAGTGGGATCAGTTTCTCCATTGTACTTGCCGATCGACAATGGCTGAGTCGTTTGTAAGTGCTTAGGGATGACAACATTCATCAGTCTCCTCGAGAAAGGAACACTGAGTCTATATGCACCAGAAGTCACCACTGCTTGCTCCCTTCTCCTGGTGCTGACTCTATCACCAGAGTCTTGGGTCTGTTCTCTCTCCTCGTACGTAGGGATTTTTGAGTACTGGAGGGTTGTAGATCTTTCCCTCACTGATGCATGGTGAGCCTCTTCTGCGTGGGACGTTACCGTATCCCCAGTTCCTCTCTTCTCCCGCTTCAACTCTATCAACTCCTCCCTGAGCTGCCTAATAACCTCATCACGAGGATCAGGGGTTGGCACTTGCACCATCCTTTGAGTGTTAGTAACAGGAGATTCAAAGACGAGTCTCCTCCCAGTCTGTTGGTGGGTCATGTCCTCCACATGACCATCAACAAAATCACATCCATCACCTTCCATTCTGACAACCAAACTTCTACGAAAAGTGGGAATAACTCTAACGTGTCCCACTGGGCGTGCCAATGAACTGGTCTTGACCGGGGTCTTGGATCTGGTGTGGGACCAACCACAAGAATACAGGTGTTTTAGGGTTTTATACACCAGTACAGTGGGTATCCGGTATTGTTATCCGGCCTCTCAGTGGGAGAAACCGGTCTTGTAGTCCTGGAGATCCTTCACACCAGTGTTTCACGTTGAAGGGGGGCGAAAAGTGGTGCCACCTGCGAAGATTCTCCGATGCTCAAGTTAGAAGAGTGTATGAACTCAAGGAATACTCAAGCAATACAATAGTAAAGAAGTGAGTTAGGACAATGTAACCTTGCATGTGTTTTTCATTGTGCTATTTATAGTTAAACGTAGGAAATGAATCGTTGGGTGCAAGTGGGCCCCTTGGTTCTGATAGCGTGTGAAGTGTGTCAATCAAAGTGGCTCAGTGCTTAGAGTGTGTCACGGGGTAGGTCAATTATCAGAGTACGATCCTGTAATAGGGATGGAGGATAATCACCTTTCCGCATATTTCGCTGACACATGTACTTACTCTCTGAGACAATTGATATTGACACATTCCGCTATGCGGGGTATCTTCACTGATAAGTTATAAAGAACTCTTATCTCACAGTGACCCTGAGGCAAACGGTTATATAAACGTGAAATGAGAGCGAATGAAGCATCCGTCGTAGCGAGGACGAATAGAACGTCTAATGGAATAAGAACGGATGAAGGTATAACGGATATCCGGTGTGGCGCCATCTGAACTGTGACACCGGTTTCCCTCCTAAGAGGTCATTCTGACGTCATAACATTGGGGACCGGTATCCAGACCGGATCAGATCCATCATTAATATCCATCATCGTTGTTAAAAAAAAGTCTGGTCAAAGATGAAACCATTTTTATATAAAACAGATATATAAATCAGATCCTATGAGATTTGTTGATAACTAACATATTTACTAACTTGAATAAAGTTACATGTTTCTATTTGGTATGTGCTTTTAAGTGTTTAAGGAAAAAGTATTTGTTATAAAAAAAGGGGTGTGTATGTCTATAAAGTTTGATCTCAACATAAGTTTGGTCTTAACATAAATTCCTCAGATCCAAAACAAAGAAAAAGTTTTGAAGTCTGGGAATTCGCTTCGAAAGGAACAGGCTTGCATATAACAACTTATTAAACTCAAATCATTACTCAAGACTCAGAATATATGAACATCATACTCTGCTTCCTCATCTTCAATCATCTCATAAACGATCTGATATATGAAGCATCAACGGTAACAAGTCATCTCCATCAAAAAGCTAAATGAAAAGATTCGCGAAAAGGAAGATTGACTAAACAGGGTGGATTCTAATTTAAAAGCATATAAAGTTTTACCTTTATCTTATGCGTTCAGAGATTTCCTGAATCTAAGCTTTCCCTCTTGGTGAAAGTAATGCTACATCTACTCTACCTACGTCTACACACATCCTAAAAGTTCTCATATTTACATTGCTTGTGCAGAACATCTTACCCCCTCTCTTTGTCAACAAAAAGCTCTTATCCTTTGTGCAACTCTAACAAGAAAGATCTTTATCCTATGTACAACAACCCTTTCAATGGTCATACTATTGGCAGCCTCTCTCTAAACTCAACAAGGCTGATTCTATGTAAACAGAATTGATCTCTTCTTCAATTAGTGAGCCTCTTGAAAAATATAGAAGAAAATATAAAGAGAGAAAAATCATTTATTGAGAATTAAGGATGAAAAGAAATACTAGAGAGAAAAATGAAAAAGAGAGAGAGCTTGTAAAAAGGAAAAGATGAGTTAGAATACACTTTAAAAGTGTAATGAAAGAAGAAAAATCATGAACAACCATCAGACGTTCATGCATTGAAGCTCATATGAAATGAAGAAATGGTAGTTTACTCAACAATGAGTAACTCTACCTAGAAGATCTGCCATAAAGTTAAAAAAAGCTTGCTATGTGCATTCATCTTTCTACCTAGATGCCATAATAACTTGGGATATGCCTTTGTGCATTTAAATGCATATTATCCTAAGTCATGCTTTCTGACTCAGTACATTTTCCAATCATCTTTCACTTTCTGAATGTACTGAGCCCTATGGGAAATTAATCTTTCTCATTCTTTATAAACCCATTTTTGTGGTTTATCACTTAGATTTGCTAAGTCAAGGGGCTTATTTTATTTGAGCTAATTCTTCCAATCCTCTGGTAGTATAGGTCTGGTGTGTTGTCAGACTC
Source organism: Clitoria ternatea (assembly GCA_037962975.1). Classification (NCBI taxonomy): domain Eukaryota; kingdom Viridiplantae; phylum Streptophyta; class Magnoliopsida; order Fabales; family Fabaceae; genus Clitoria; species Clitoria ternatea. The sequence continues at coordinate 191,370,426 of CM075669.1, forward strand.
TGTTAGTATGGGAAACACTATTGGACTGGAGAGGCTTTTGAAAGAATACTCAGGGTTTAATCCAGGAGTGGCTTATGAAAGAATACTTGGGTCTACCCCAGGAGTGGGTGCTAGCAAAAGAATACTCAGGGCCAGGAGTGATCGGTGTCAAGAATACTCTTAGGGATATCAGAGGAGACCGGTATTAGAGCACGAGTTGTGCTCAGGCCAGGAGTGGCCAGAGTCAAGAATAATTGAGGCTAGGAGTGGCCAGCTTCAAGAATACTTAAAGCACTGAGTTGTTCTTAAGCCATGAATGGTTGGAGTCAATAATACTTGTAAGCTCAGTCTGGGTTGTTTATGTAATAGTTTTTATATAGTGGAAATCCTTCAGATTTGAAGGTACTGGATATAGTCTCTGAGTTGGAGGTGAACCAGTATAAATTGCTTGTGTATTGTCTCTTTCTCTCTTACTCTTTACTATCAAAAGTCTGGTGCACTTAAGTTCATAATCTATGATAGTAAAAGTCTAGCAAAATTACTCTCGCTCGATCAAAGAATCACGTTCTTCGTCTCTTAAAAGTCTGGTCCACTCTGCGTAATGCAATAACTTTTAAATATCACTTTTTGGTTTGAAAAAGTGAACAGACTTATTCAACCCCCTCCCCCTTTTAAGTCTGTTCTCTGAACCATCAATCACTTTGTGATTCCCTATAGTACTCTACAAATAACTCTAAAACTAAGATTACTCTCTAACACTCTAATCTCTTAACTCTTTAAAACTTAGGTATATTTTCTATCTTTTTTAAAGAGCTACTAACTCAAACTAACTAAAAACACACTTGGTATAATCCAAACGAGATTTAAAAATAGTAGAAAATGGGCCAGACCAACTCCATAGGCCATACACCTACAACTAGGTCGTGGAGTCCTCCAATAAATCTTGGAGTGCTCTTGAAGCTCCATTGGGCTTAAGTTGGCCCAACATTGATTCCCGTTAAACTCTTTTTAACCTTGCTTTATGCTTATAATCCTTTATGGGTCCAAAATATGGCATTTTCATCTATTTTCCTACAAAATACAAAAACAAAGAGTAGACAATCTTTAATATGAAAATAAAGGAAATCTAAACAAAGTTGACATAATTCCTAAGATATTTACTAAAAATCTTAACAAAATATGACTAAAAATAATTCATTTTAGGAATGCATCAGAGTGTTTCAAATGTCTTATACATTTTCTTTTCTATGAGCTTGTGAATTCCATACACTATGCTTTGTACATGGTTGTTACCCATTATTTCAATTTGCTAGTGGCATTATTGAGAACTAGCAATTATTAAGGTATGAGTAGTTGTTAGATGTCAATTTTAGGTTATTTTTATGAAACATTTCTCTTTAAATTTGTATTAATTACTTATTTAATTAAGAGAATTAGTCCTTAGCGTGTTTAGTTAAAGCATTGCAATAGTTTTTACCTTACAAACTATTTTTGTGTTTTGATAGGTTGGAGGCCTTAAAAATACCAAAAAATATAAGATAAAGTTCCCATTACAAGCTCAAATTTGGTGTTATAGGCTTGACGTAAGGTGCATGAGCCATAGTGGAAAAAAATTAAGCTCGTGCCTAGCCACTCATTCTAGTGCTAAGGCCCTAATGTCACAGCTAATACTTCTTCCCCTTATTCTGAAGGCCATATAATTGGGTTTAGGTTAGGTTTTAGGTCATCTTTGGATGTTGGGAGACTCGGAATATTATGCAAAGGCATTTAGACATAGTGAAAAAGGCTTGAAGATGAGAGATTTCCTTTCCTCTCCCCTTATTTTCCACTAATCTTTTGTTTTGCTTTGTTTTTAGGTAACCTTTATAAAAATGTATGACTAAACTTTTTTATTGGGTTCAAGAGTAGTTCATTTCCTTTCTAACTACGTAAAATACTGATAAACTCTTATTCTACCATTTCATATGAAAATTCCTGAAAAATTAGCTTTTTAATGATTAAATCAGAAATAATCCAACAAAAGGGATATATTTTAATGTGATTTTTTTGTGAGAGTGTAGTACTTTATTTTTAAAAAGGTATGATAAAAGCTTCTTTTATAAAAGCAACTCTGGAGCCTAATTTTTAGTAAAAAATGATAAAAAAGGCCTAAAAATGTAAATGAAAAAAGAAAAGAAACTAAGCAATGAAGTTAAGCAAGACCTGTATCGATTAAGCACAACTATGTATGGATCTTGAGGAATTCACTTGTTAATTTAAGAACGACCTATGTTCATGTAAAAACGATCATGTTTGAGTTACATGATGTGACATGAATGCTTTTTTTTCTTGAATATGGATGGTTTATTATTCTCTTGTGCTTTATTAAGTTAGGGAATTAACCACCCTTTAATTCAATCTAGTCAACCAGGATTACTCTTTTCTTAGTTGGTTGATTTAGGAATAATATTGAGTATGGTGGTAGAATCATACGTACTTTGGTATACTGGCTAAAGCATTTCTGACAACTGACTAGTTCATAAGATTGTTAGAACCTAATTCTTCTTAGGATATTGCGATAGTGTTCTCTAAGGTAGTCACTTAGAGTGGGTGTTGATGCATAATTGAAAAGCTCAACATCAATAAACAATTCAAGGGACAAAGCGGTAAAGTCATAATAGTGAAACTACAAGCTTCAAAGGAATATTTAAAACATAAAACTCTAGCGATTTTTTCACTTTTATTTTTTACAATGGTGTGCTCTTTTTACCTTGTATTCATTTCTCCTCTCATATTTCTTTACCTTGTTTTCTTTCTTTCTTTCTTACAACTGCTTTCAAAACAACTTCTCTTTTGTTTGCTCAACATTCAAACAACTAGAGTAATGAGTTCAAATTATATCTTTTTCACATAATCCCTATGGGTTCAACACTAGGGATCAATAATACTCTTTAATTACATTTGATGGGTGCACTTGCTTGTGAGTGTGAATACTTATCCTGTTTTAAATTAACTTTACAAATTTAAAATATTTTTCACACTAAAAAGCACAATGAATACTCTTATATGATGTATGCTCTTTAATCAATATTTGTATTTCATTTCATATGCTTAATGCATATTTCAAATAGGAAATGTGTCATGTGTGTTTTTGGTATTTTTGAACAAGTTAAGGAACGAAATACCCATTATATTCTTTGTCTAGCAATACAATTGACTTTAATGGTTGTTAATGTCAATGTCTAATGCAAGAACTTTTGTCAAATAGTCGAGGGATCAATATTTGGGGAAAGGACCTATGGTCTATTCGTCGAGGTATCCGACTTAGTGAAATTTATGCTACATTAATTTGATTAATTGTATAATCATACTAAGTAGGATAACATATGCTCTAGAATAGGATAGTGAAACCTAAGACCAAAGGTTTTATTTATATTTTTATGTTTTTATCACCACAACAACATCCTCCACCACCAACAACAACCAATTGTGCATATTTGTGAATATACTATATATAGTTTTATAGTGATTTTAGAAGCATAAATTATTATTTTATTGATTATTGTACAAGTCCCTATGGATACAAAACACTCTTACTCCTAAATTGAAACTATAATGAATATCGGTACACTTGTTAAACTCCCAACAAAGGTCTACTATAAGGTAGCTTGTTAATAAAAAAAATTACCAAACAACGTTAATTATACTAACATAGGTGACTAGTAATTGCATTGACATGATTGAATAAGATTCTTAGGGGGAAAAATTAGGGGAAGTCTTAGTAAGATTCAAAACATGTGTAACTAGATTTCGTTTAGAGCTTGGAGCTTGGCAATAAGATCAAGCATCTAGATCTTATGAATCCACTAAGATATCTCTTTTCTTTTACTATTTCTTCTAATTCTAACATGTTCAACTAGATTTTTCTTGTTAGGTAATAATGAATCTCTCATAAACTCTTTGTATTTATGTAGTAGGCTTTAATTCAAGTTCAATGCTTCTTATTGATTAGTTTCTTTGCTCTTTATGCATTGATGAATCAACTACTCATTGATGATTTATGATCTCTAGCTGGAATTAGAAATTTGACTAGGGATTAGCATTGAGGATAATGGTTATCAATATGAGATCTTGAGAAATCTTGCACTTAATACTTTATCAAACAAAGAATTACTAATCAATTAAGGTTCTTAATTGGGTGGAAAGAATGACTTAGCCAAGGAATTTGGATTTTTAATAACATTAGATAGTTTTTTTGGGGTCTCTTCCTCCTTCTACTCTGATTCTTCATGGTGAGAGCCATGCATTACATCTTCATCCCCATCGTGGGCCCAAGGGAGGTCATAATTAGGGTCAAAGATAAGTCTAAAACTCAATGTGGGAATCACTTGTATCTGAAGCTCGTGGTGGTGGTGATGGTTAGGCTGGTGGTGGGCCACTAATATAAAGTTCAAGGTGATGTCAAAAGACCTTTCCTCATAGACCCAGAAGCTATCATGCAGAAGGCTTCACCGCCTTTATATATAAATCTGCATTACCTAATCTCGTGATCAAGATCACGATTTTCCTTCTAACAAAAAAAACATAAATATTGAAAAGTAATTGTAAGTTGACTAATGGAACTATTCTAGCTTTACTTGAATTAAGGTGTGATCTTGGTCCACTATAAGAGCAAACTATTGATCATCATAGGGCTTAAACAAATCAAACTAATCAACAATCTTTGTTGTGAACTGCTTAGTCTAGTATCCATATTTTGTGTTGAAATTCCCCGTGCTTGCCCCTTGGGTTCAAATTAGAACTTAAAAAGGTGAAAATAGACCTTACATTTACTTAACAACTTCATGCATTCACACTTGAAGCATTGACACTTTACCCTTCCCTTAGACAGTATTAAGGTTGTTCCATAGCCTTACTGGTAATTTCATTGAGCCCCCTAATAAATGAAGCTTTTAAACCTCTCATATAAAGATAAAGTCTATCACACATCCAAAACCATTCCATAATCTGCATTACCAACATGACATCATGCTTAATATACAGCAAGACAATTCAGCAACATAACGATTATACTATGCAAATTTCCAAAAACATTACAATACCTAACAACTATGAAGCAAATTAAACATCAAGCGACATTAATAATATAGCCTAAGATTGTCTTAAATCATGAAATTTTTTTCCTACATGATCTACATCCACACTTTAAGATAATTTAGTGGCATGATAACTATAAAATCAAATTTTCTAAAAGTTTTCAAGAACCTAACAACTATTAAGAAGATTGAACATTAAACAACATTAGTAATATATCCTAATTGTTCTAATTCATGAAATTTATATCCTACATGAATTTACGTTTTAAGAATATTATGTAACATAACAACTATAATATCAAATTTCCGAAAATTTAAACATTATCTAATTACTACTAATTGGTCACAACATCAAATAACATAAATCAACTACCCTAAGATTATCTTAAAACATCAAATTAAGTCTCGCGAGCAACCTAATAAATAATAACTTAAAGAAGACTAAAGAAACTATACTAAATAAAATCCTGCTTAATTAGAAATGTTCATTTTCATCCTAAGAACACACGTGTCAATAGTTCTCTAAAAAACAAGCTTGCAAAGGTTAAAAAAAAGCAAATGAAAGATTATGAGACTTAGAGAGAAAAGAGAGAGGTTTGAGTTGAGTGAAAGTGAAAATAAGGGAGGCTAGTAGCGCGTTGGTGGATTTAAAGGGGTTTACGTTGACTTGGCTGATGCAAATCCAATTTAAAGTTAACACAAGTTGTATGTGCCACTTTTCGTTGACTACTGGCTGACACAAACGTTACACTTTTTTATTTTCATTTGATTTTTTTTCTTTTTAAGTGTTTGCATCAATGATTGGTCAATGCAATAGTTTTTTTAAAATTTGTGTCTGCCATGTAATACGTAACTTGATTGTTTTATTTAGATACGTTGTTTTTTCCCACTTTGTGTTGATAATGTTGACTCGACATGCATAAGAGTTAATGACTAACGTAAAATTTAAACGCAAATACAACACATTATTGTATATTCAGAAGACACTCATGTGTGATCCACCATAAAGTAAAATCTTTCTTTATATATGCCAACTAACTCTCTAGTAAATATTTCTAAGCTATTAGCAAATTATTTTATTCATATATATTAAAAGTATCACTTAATTTATTTTACCATTACTTCCATTTTTATTCAATATTACTTATAGATTATACTATCAATACTGATTGAATCATATATATACTGGTTACACATGCACACACTAGAAGAGGAGTTAAATAACATGGTCTAAAAATTTTGACAAATTCTTTTCTTAAAACAAATATTAAGACATCTGTCTAAGTTTTTACGAAGATTAAGTTAAAAACACGAGGACAATAAAAACATCTTTACAAAGAGTTAAGAGAACAACATACAAGTAAATTTTATACAGATTTACCTCCCAATTAAGGCTACGTCCAATTACTATTCGAGCATAAATAGAATTTGAATTAATGATCAAGAAGATAAGTGCAAACCGCACTTACTGATAACGATCCTAAGTATTATTTTACAACTTATCCTTTTTAGGAAAACTACCTAAATATTCTTTCTTAACTAAGCCTCTCCAGGCTAATTACTCAAGTATTTGTTCTTAAACAAGCCTCTTCAAATTCAACTAACATCATAGTAAAACAAAGATTTCATAAGTCTCATAAAGCCTTTATGGGTGTCTGAACTTACAAAATTGAATTAATTGTTTAGGATATGAATCAATTAAAAGCTCCAATATTTTTATAAGAAAGAATCATAGAATTTGGTACCACTTGTATAAAGCATAAAGAAGTTGTAAGATAAAGTGAATTGGTGTGTTGCACTCTTCAAACGAACTTCTTTATATAAGGTTCTCAAGGAGTCACGTTGAGAGACAGAACTATCATTCAAATATGTTGTGATAGCTGGACAGATCTTCCAAAGCATATCTGGAAAGTGTATTTGTCCTTTGCTAATCTTCCTTTTAGCCTTGTTGTCTGGCTTTCCTTTTTAGTACAAAAGTAGGATGCTCCTTTTGCTTAGGCAGTAAGTTCTATGAATCCTTTAGATAATTTCTTAGTACTTCTAATGTCTTAGCTTGTGTTTCGTATTATCTGCATATTAAACTTAGACAGCCTTAAAACATTAAAAAGAATCTCATAATATTTTTTCATAATCAAAACTTTTGAGGGGTCCTTAGAATCTCATTTGTTCTTTCAAGACTTAAAATTTATCAATTTAATCTCGTTTTAAAAATATTATGTCTTACTTACTTATAGACTAAGACTTATAGAGAAATCATTCATTAAAAAGAAATTTTTAAAGAATATTTCCCTTTTAGATTCAAAATACATATTAGCAAGCTATGAAGAGCTTGATATCTTTTAGAAATGGATCATTTGAACGTGCAATATACATTTTTCTAACCTTTATTAACAACTCCATTTTCAAAGCTTTTAAATATCATAAGTTTGATTCAAATCCTTTAATGGCTATACTAGATTAATATGCTTGTCGCGACCGGGATCGAGGCAGGATGGCCGACCCTTAAAAATAAAATGAGTTTCAAAATCTTTTCGAAAAGAAAATAGGGAGTCGCCACCAATATTTTTTAAAGGGTAAAATATCGAGAAAACCTCTTTTAAAGCACTAGTTATAAAAATGAAATTCTAAGTTCGGGAGTCGAATTACAGGTGAGGAAGGTATTAGCACCTCACAACTGTCCATTATAAAACGGTTACCTCAAATTGATAGCGCGCATTATAAATAGCCTAGAAATTATATAAACTTCTTTAAAAAAGAACAAACAAAACAGACGAGAGAGCTTGAAATAAAATCAATAGGACGTCTCGTCCAAAAAAATTTTAAATCAAACAATTTAACTAAACAGTTACAGTAAGATCCCAAGCAGAAACAGTAAAAAACTTGACGGAACAGTGACAATAGGAAACTAGACATAACAGTGACGGTAAGAAATGACAAAGCAGTGAGATAAAAAACTTGATAAAATAATGATAGTAAGAAAAAGTAAAAACAGAGTGAGAGTAAAGGTTAACATGACGTTCGGTCTAAATTAACCTTAATTTATACATAAAATTTAAAGATTAAAATAAAATTAAATGAGACGGACTAAAATAAAGTTGATTAACAAAATGAAGATTAACAGGACGTCTCATCCAAATTAACCTCATTTTAAGAAATACTATTTTAATAAAATATTGAAAACATGAAATAAACAAGACGTCTCATCTAAATTAACCTCATTTTTAAGAAAATACTATGTTAAATAAAATATTGAAAACACGAGGTTAACAAGATGTCTCGTCTAAATTAACCTCATTTTTTTAAGAAAATACTATTTTAAATAAAATATTGAAAACATGAGATTAACAAGATGTTTCGTCGAAATTAACCTCCTTGGGACAATATGGTTTTAAAATGTTAAAAATAAAATAAAATTAATCGAGATAATAACAGAGACATGGAAATTAATAACGAGAAAGTGGGCCCGATAGGAATTATTCCTGCTCCTACATATTCTCAAGTGTATTGAGAAATCAGGGTCACGTAGTTCTAGGAATTAATTTCGAAACGATACTAAAATATTTAAAATTGTATTTAAATTATTTTTAATTAACTTAAATTTTAAAAATTCATAAGGAAGGAGGAATATAAGGCGAAGTAATTCACACGTGTACAAACCTTCAAGATCTTATTAAGCTGATGTAGGCAAAAGTAATTCTGCACGACATTGCTTATAAGATTTTAATTTAGTATAAAAGATTATTTATTTTAATAAAAAGAATGTTTAGATTTTTATATATTTTACTATTAAATTTAACACAAAAGAACATTTATTTTTATTATAAAAGGAATTTTCAAATTCTATTTTTTAATCTCACATAAATAAAGAATTTATTTTTTATTTTATAAAGGATATTTAGATTTTAAATTTTTCATCGTAAAAAAGGCTATTAGTTATTATTTTTTATTAAAGTTTTAAATATAAAGAACAATACAAATTCCAAGGTGGTAAATAGTTATATGAAATAAACAAATGAATAAAATAAATTAAATAAGACTCAGAAGATAAAAAGAGAAAAAAATTATAAGAATAGGCCTCACTATTTGAGGCCTAAAAGAAAACCTAAAAATAAAACAAAAGAAAGAAAAGAAGAGAAAAGAAAGAGAACAGGGGAGGGGGTCTGTAGAGTGAGACAGAATGAGTTAGAGAGAGAGAGAGAGGGGGAGACCTTGAGTGAGAGAGTGAAATAGAGAAAGAGTGAGAGAGAGGGACCATGAGACAGGGAGGGTGCTGGAGGGGGAGAAAGAGAGAGAGAAATCAAAATATAGGGGGAGGAGAGTGAGATTGATGGAGCGGGAGAGAGATGCGTCGAGAGAGAGAGTGAAGGGGACCAGGAGAGAGTGTGAGATGGAGAGGGAGAGATACCAAAAAGTGTTGGAGAGTGTTCTCCTCTTCTTGCTATGGCCCCCCTTTTTTGTGCTTTTGATTTCTGACTTCTTCTGTTTTTGAAAAATTCTAGTTATGACCTCTGTTTCTGTCTGTGTTTTGATGATGGTGTGGGTGAAGCAAAATCGGAGTCTTTGTTCTCTAATCAAGTATATAGCCCCCCTTTCCTTCAGCTCTTAGCTCTAATTTATAGCATTTCATGGCTTAATTTTTTGCGTTAAAAATTAGTCCACTACCATGTCCATTAAGCCTTTCACGTTGGCAATTTTGAGCACTAAGGGAACATACCAGTTCATACTCCATTGCATTTGGTGTGTTTTCCTTTTTGATTTCTTTAATGCAATGTAATGAAAATAATTGCATAAACATTCGGTACTATGAGAACTTGTTCACGTTGGACAAATAGCCAATGTCAATTGTTGCATTAAAATATTTGTCACATGGAAACCTTGTTGCTTGGTGACGTGAAAAGCTTGGATGTTTGCCTTTGTTTGCATTAAATAATTGGCACATGGGTCCTTTGTTTTGGTGCAGCCGTGAGAAGCATTTGGTGACCAATTATTTGTATAAAATATTGGCAAATGGAAAACCTGTAACCGTGAGATGAATGGACAATCCTGCACCTTCCAATGTGAATTGAATGGAGAAAGGATGATGTTCACAGTTGCCCCTCTTTATATCGCGGAAAAGAAGTAAAGACATAAACAACATCTCCTTAGCCAGGATTTTGAAAGGTGCAAACTTTTGGCAACAAGAAGACTTAAGTGATGTTGATTTTTGACCACAAGAAAGTTAAAGAAGTGCCAACTTCAGCAATGAGAAAACTTGAAAGGGTCAATCCTTGGTGATGAAATCTTAAAAAGGTGTCAACTTCAGTAACAAAAGATCATAAAAATGCCCATCCTAGGTAATGAGAACTTGCAAGGGTGCCAGCTTCGGCAAACAGAAATCATAAAAGTGCCCATCCTAGGCAATGAAGACTTAAAAGGGTACCAGCTTTGGCAAACAGAAATTATAAAAGTGCCCATTCCTTGGCGATAAAAGCTTAAAAAGGGTGCCAGCTTCGGCAACAAGAGACCATAACAGTGCCCATTCTAAGCGATAAATAATTAAAAAAGCACCCATCGTAGGCGATGAAGCAATTTGAAAGTGCTCATCCTAGGCAATGAAAGAAACTCGAGAGTGCTCATCCTAGGCGATGAAAGAAACTTAAAAGTGCCTATCCTAGGCGATAAAACTTAAAACAAATGCTGGCTTTGGCAATAAGAAATCTAAAAAGTGCCTATCCTAGGCGATGAAAGAAATTTGAAAGTGCCCATCCTAGGCGGTGAAACTTAAAACAAATGTCGTCTTTGGCAACAAGAAATATAAAAAGTGCCCGTCCTAGGCGATGAAAGAAACTCGAGAGTGCCCATCCTAGGCGATGAAAGAAACTTGAAAGTGCCTATCCTAGGCGATGAAAGAAATTTGAAAGTGCCCATCCTAAGCGATGAAAGAAACTCGAGAGTGCCCATCCTAGGCGATGAAAGAAACTTGAAAGTGCCTATCCTAGGCGATGAAAAAAATTTGAAAGTGCCCATCCTAGGCGATGAAACTTAAAACAAATGCCAGCTTTGGCAATAAGAAATGTAAAAAGTGTCCATCCTAGGTGATGAAAGAAATTTGAAAGTGCCCATCCTAGGCGATGAAACTTAAAACAAATGCCGTCTTTGGCAACACAGTCATTGCTCAGTTTAAACATTGATGCAAGGGTGGCTAAAGCATCGGCCATTTGATTGTCATCCCGGGAGACATGGTGAAAAGAGATATCATCAAATTCCTTGATTAGCTCCTTGATATAAGCTTGATAAGGAATTAACTTGTTGTCCCTAGTCTTCCATTCACCTTTTAGTTGGTGAATGACCAGGGCGGAATCTCCGTAGACTTCTAACTTTTTTACTGTTGCATTTAATGCTACTTGGATCCCCAGAGAGCATGCCTCATATTCGGTGATGTTATTAGTACAATCAAAACAAAGTCTGGCGTACATAGGGATGAGTTCTTTATCTGGTGAAATTAGGACGGCCCCAATCCCATGCCCCAGTGCATTAGAAGCTCCATCGAATCTTAAAACCCATTTGTCTTTCTGGGTATCTTCTTCATTAAACAATGCCAAGATATCTTTATTTGGGAACTCGAAATGCATAGGTTAGTAGTCATTTACCGGTTGATGGGCTAAGTAGTCTGCCAAAGCACTTCCTTTTATGGCTTTTTGAGTGACATAGATTATGTCGTATTCAGTTAATAAGACCTGCCATCGAGCGATTCTTTTAGTCAAGGCGGGTTTTTCAAAGATGTACTTGACAGGGTCAATTTTGGAAACTAGCCAAGTAGTGTGACTTAGCATATATTGCCTTAAACGTCGGGCTGCCCATGCTAATGCACAACAAGTTCTTTCCAGAGCTGAATACCTTATTTCACAGTCAGTGAACTTCTTGCTCAGGTAGTAAATGGCATGTTCTTTCTTCCCAGTCTCATCATGTTGCCCCAATACGTAACCCATAGATTCATCCAACACGGTCAGATATAAGATAAGTGGCCTCCCAGGAGTCGGCGGTACCAAGTCGGTGGCTCTCACAAATACTGCTTTACCTTCTCATAAGCTATTTAACAATCTTCATTCTATTTCCCCGGTTGGTTTTTACGAAGTAAATTAAAGATCGGCTCACAGGTTGCTGTTAATTGTGAGATAAATCGAGCAATGTAGTTCAATCATCCTAAGAACCCTCAGACTTCTTTTTTTGTACAGGGAGAAGGCATCTCAAGAATCGCTTTGACCTTGTCATGATCAACTTCTATTCCCCTCTCGCTTACAATGAACCCTAACAGTTTGCCTAATTTTGCACCAAAGGTACACTTGGCCGTGTTCAACCTAAGCTTAAATTTCCTCAGCCTTTCGAAAAGCTTTCTCAGATCAACAATATGCTCTTCATCAGTTCTAGATTGGCAATGATATCATCCACATAAACTTCTATCTCCTTATGCATCATGTCATGGAAGAGGGTCACCATTGCCCTTTGGTAGGTTGCCCCAGCATTTTTCAAACCGAAAGACATCACTTTGTAACAAAAGGTGCCTATAGGGTGATAAATGTGGTCTTTTCTATATCTTCAGGCGCCATCTTAATCTAGTTATACCCAGAGAAACCATCCATGAATGAGAAGATGGAATATTGGGCTGTGTTATCAACCAGGACATCGATCTGTGGTAGAGGAAAATCATCTTTGGGACTAGCCCCATTTAGGTCCTGGTAACCTTCCCATCCTTCTTTAGGACAGGGACGATATTTGCTACCTATTGAGGATACTTTGCCACTGCTAAGAATTCGGTATCAAACTGCTGCTTAACTTTTTCTTTAATTTTCAAGAGCATTTCGGGCTTTATTCGGCGCAGTTTTTGCTTTATCGGGGGACAGTCTGACTTCAGTGGTAATTTATGCTCGACAATGCTAGTATCAAGGTTGGCCATGTCTTGATAGGACCAAGCGAAGATATCGCGGAACTCCATTAATAGCTTAATCAGCTCTTACCTTCGTTCCTTACTCAAGGAGGTACCGATCTTGACTTCCTTCTTATCCTCCTTACCCCCTAAATTAATAATCTCAACTATCTCCAAATGAGGTTGAGTTTCTCTATCCTCTTGTTCTAACCACCTTGCTAATTTGGGCGAAGGATCACAAACTTCCTCACCTTCCTCATCAGCATAGTCAATCAGATGGTCAAAGTCGTGAAATAGGATTACAAGCTCATTATTCTCGAGAGAGACATCTTTGGATCTGCGTTTATTCATGTTACTTTAGTGAATGAAAAGAAACAAACGATTGAGCAATAGAGAAAATAGAAAAAGAAAAAAAAAGAATCAATGCAAAGATAAGGAAAGTATAAGAATGGAGATTGAAATTCAACACACATTTATTGTTGAAAACTTAAAGTGATAAAACATGTGTTCACCCTTATTACAAAGAAATACCCCAAAGCCTTGGGCATAGCAATGGGGTCAAAAAGTCATTAAAGTTATGCCAATTACTTTGGTAGAAAATTTAAAGTCGTGGGGAGCTCGATGGCTTCCCAGTTACAAAGGTCCTTTCTTGGTGGACAGGGGATCACAAAGCTCATATCTTCATAGGGACTATCTTCAATAGCAGCCAATTGATCATAAAGCACCAAACCTACGCTTTGGAAGCTCTATTAGAGGTCACACAAAGGGGCTCTCGCAATACGGGGCTCACGACCTTCTAAACGGGCAATCCTTCTCTCTTTCTTTTCCTCCACTACCCTTCTTTTGTCGGCTGCTGAAGGCTGGTATCCCAAACCATACCTGTATTTATTTTCTGGAAGATACACCAGATCTGTTCTTTCTTTCAGGCCGGGACCTAAGCCTCTCCCAAGTTGATACCCCCCTGTAACATCATCTTTGTCATCATCAGGGGTGTGCTCGGCATTCGGGCCTTTATCACTACAGCACCTTCTCCTACATAGGCGGCGTTGGCAATCTTTAAAGCTTGAAAGGAAGTTTCAAGTGCCTCTTCTGCTGCTTCAATGTAAGGGGTAGACAGGGGTTTACTAACTAGAAAATCTTCTTTACCAGAAATAATAATTAACTTATTATCGATGATGAACTTTAGCTTTTGGTGCAGAGTGGAAGGGACAACCCCAGTAGAGTGGATCCAAGGTCGACCCAACAGGAAACTATATGCGGCCGTAATATCCATTACTTGGAATAAAACCTGAAAAGTGCATGGCCCTATTTGAATTGGAAGCTCGATTTCACCCATGACTTCTCTTCGAGTTCCATCAAATGCTCGCACTACCATGGCGCTTGGCTTTATATGAGTCCCATCAAATGGAAGCTTGGCCAACGTTGATTTCGGCATGACATTTAAGGATGAACCATTGTCAACAAGTACCTTTACCAATATGTGGTCTCGGTACTTAACTGAGATATGGAGAGCTTTATTGTGCCCCATTCCCTCTACAGGTAACTCGTCATTTGTAAATGATAGTTAATTGTCTACAGCGGTGTGCCTCACTATTCCTTGAAACTTGTCAACAGGGATATCATGTGTCACATGAGCCTCATTAAGAACTTTCATCAAAACCTTTCGGTGAGGCTCAGAATTCAGTAGAAGTGATAAAAGAGAAATCTTTGCAGTGGTGTTGTTTAGCTGGTCTATCACTTGGTACTCACTCTGACAAATAAATTTCAAAAATTCCTGAGCTTCCTCATCACTCACAACTCTTTTGATCTCTCCATTAGTGTCCTCTTTAACCAATTTGGCCTTCCCACTACTACTACTCCCGATTACTGGGCTGGGTTCCTTCCTCAATTCTGGTGGGGTATAAATTCGACCACTCTGTGTCACTCCTCCTATCCCTGATATGTTTAACAAGGATGGTTCATTCCTTTTTGCATTTTCCACTATTACTTCCATATTATATTTCCAAGGAACAACGCGAGAATCTTTGAACGCAAAGGGAGCAGGAGTCTTGATTGTGACAGGCTGATGCATAGGAGTTATAGTCGTTGAGGGGTTCTTGGTGTAGTAAATTACCAGTGGCTTAGGAGCTGGCATTTCTGATTGCCCCTGAACCATGTTCACATCACTATCACGGCGCCTATAGACTTAGAAAATATGACTATCCATGAGTCCCTAGAGGACCTCACAGAAATTTTAGTGGCTAATAGTTTGCTCATCATCATTTTCACAGCCCCAAGGTTCTCTTATTAGACCTCTCCAGAATAATTGGGCATGAATCTCTTTCAACGGTGTCTTGACGTCAGAGATATTTGTCACGTGCTCCTCATCTTCTCCCACAACATTAATCCCAGAACCTTGATGGTTGGGTAAGGGATTTGTGGCCACATTTAGAATACCTTCTCAAAAATTTAACCAATCGGCTTTGATCAAATCTCGTACTCTATACTTTAAGGCCATACAATTTTCCGTGGAGTGCCTGGGTGCCCCAGCATGATAATCACATCGGGCATTTGGGTCATACCCCTTAGGGTAAGGAGGCTCCAAAGGTTTAGCAAGACAAGGGACTGCAAGGGAATTTTGAATGAGGAGAGGTAGAAGTTCAATATATGTCATGGGAATTGGGTCAAATTGTACAGGGGTATGTTCATTGTTTGATCTTCTTTGGTTTTGGTTTGGATTTGGAGGTTGGGACCATTGTTGTAGGGGATGATATGGTGTCGGCTATGGATTTGGTGCTCTGATGATGGGTGGACAGAAATGGGTAGGATAAGGGTTTTGGTTATAGGCAGTGGCAGCAACATATGGGTATGGCATAGTTTGGAAAGGGGTAGAGCCCTGTGCTATCGACTAGGACTTCCTTTGGTTATAAGAGATAGAGTTGGTTTCCCCATCTCTTTTCCTTCCCTCCCCTGGCGTCAGTCTTCTTGTAGTGGGTGCCCCAGACGGGCTTCGTGTAATCTTTCCCGTTCTTAGATCACTTTTTATTCGTTCTCCAATAAGAACAATATCGGAGAAATTAGATGAAACACTACCAATCATTCTATCGTAAAAAAGTGATTGGAGTGTGTCAATAAACATTGTCACTATCTCTTTTTCCAAAAGCGAAGGTTTCACTTGTGCAGCCGTCTCACGCCAGCGCTGTGCATACTCCTTAAATGTCTTATTGTCTTTCTTCACCATGTTTTGGAGCTGAATTTTATAGGCGCTATGTCTAGGTTATACTTGTACTGCTTTAGAAAGGCATCCGCCAAGTCCTTCCAATAACGAATATGAGTTCGCTCCAAATGGGTGTACCGAGTGAGTGCAGCCCCAGCTAGGCTGTCTTGAAAGCAGTGTATTAACAGCTTGTCATCAGAGACATAGGAAGCCATTTTTCGACAGTACATTGTGAGATGATTTCGAGGGCAGGTCATTCCTCGATACTTGTCGAAATCTGGCATTGTGAATTTTGGTGGGATGATAACATCCAGAACCAGGTAGAGTTCAGAAGCATCTGTTAAACCAAGGCCTTCCACACCTTCCACAATCCATAATTGCTCCTCTAGGATTTCCATCTTCCCTTTTTGTTGAGAAGTTATGGCTGCGCTAACATCAATAACCGGGTTTATCATTTGAGTTACACCTTGTGGGTTAATGGCATAAGAGTTCATATACCCATACGGGTAACCGTAATATGGGTAAAAAGGTGTCGTCAAATGAGCTTGGTTCATCAGGCTTGTGTTTAGCGCAGGACCCTGTGGTTGGGCTGTCACTTAAGCGATATGGACCGGCTGGGCCGTTTGGGTTTTTTGAGTTTGGGTGGTTTGAAGACCTAGGGCTTGATTGACTGGTGGAATGGTCAATTGGGTAGGGTTTGGAACTTGGGGATTTTCCAGTTGTGGGGTATTGCCATCTTGGGGGTTAGTGAACAGAGGAGAGAAATATCCCGGAGGTAAGCCATATTGTGGAAAGGGTACAGGGTTACCGTCTGGGCCAATGAAAGTGTGTGGTGGCGCATAACCATATGGCAGGTCGCGAGGCTTGGTGTGAGGGTCAGCAACTTGATTGGGGTTTTCGGTATTAATGATGAGGGGAACTGGTGTGGGATTTTCAGCTTGGGTAGGTGGTTGTTCTTTATTCCCTGCAGAAGAGCCCCCTTCTGTGATCCTCTTTTCTAGGAGCCTTGTCAGTTCCCTACTTGCTCTCTTAGCTGGTTAACCTCATTCTTGAGGTTTTCATTTGTTTGTTCTGTTTCAGCCATGAGCCTTTTCTGTAGTCGGATTTCGTAAGGATGTGTCCCCGTGATGCCTTTGGAAATAAATGAGGATTTGTTAAAAGTAATAAATAAAACAAAATAGCAAAGAATAAAAAGATATGTGGAGCCATTGCGGAACTTAGTGAGTATCTTTTGACCGTTCCTCGGAACGTCACGTTCAAAAGTACTAAGCAACAAAGGAAAATTAACATGGGACAATTGTGGTAACGGAAGAATTCTGAAATTCATAAAACTTATCACTGCCATAGGCATTTGTTACAAAAGTAAATCATCCATTCCTAGCTTGGGCGATTATAACCCTCATCTTATGAATCTTCTCATTACAATAATTAAAGAAAGTCATAATTTCTTCGGGGGTAGTAAGAGGGTTCACCATTCCTTCAACCTTCTTTAGCAGGGGTGGGATGTCTTCTAATGCCCCATTGGCCAGATATGCTAGATTAGCGAAGCACTGTATCCATGAATGGATGATTTCATCCTGTCATGTCACTTCGGCTCTCATGTTTTGCATTGCCTCATGACACCTTTGTTCAATTTTTGTTGTGTGTTGTCGCTCGCTGTTAACCTCCTACTGGTAAGCTTCAATTGTATCATTTAGTTGCTGCTCCATTCTATTAATTTGCAACTATAGAAGTTCCTTTTGCATTAAGGCATCCTGTTCATCTTCCTTGGCTTTGACCAACATCTTTTTTAAAAGTCGCTTGTCTTCCAACATGGCATCCCTCTGTCTGTTTTTTTGCCTTAGCTGTGAGTTAGCTGATCAAAGGCACTGATCCTTTTTTCTCATGTGTTCCTTTTTGGCCTTTTGCTTTTTACCAAAATTCTCAATAGCTTGCTTATTTTCTTGACTTTCTCTCTTGTGAAGGGCGCAATCCTGCTGAGATTTCAACAATTCATCCTCCAACTTCTTGTTTTTGGCTGTTAACTCCCCGATCTTAGCCTTCATTGCTTTGGTCTCCTCGTCGTCAAAGGTGGGTACGAGAGTATGTGTGCTTATTGGGAGATAGGAAGGACTCTTGAATGGTAAATTGATAATAGATACTCTGTTAAGGACCCATTGGTAGTATTTTTCACTCACGGCATGACTTCTGACACCCAACTCTTTTCCTTCCTTAAGAACTTTTTTCCATGCTCCTTCTATGCCTCGAATTACTAAAGTGTAATCTCCTTAGGAATAGTAGAAGACAAAAGGGGTCAATGATCCTTCTTTGAGTGGACTCAGAATAGGATAAGCTAGTTGGCGCTTAGCTATGACAGGATTGTAATTAATGCATCCCTGGGTACCCATGAGAGGAACATTTGGGTAGCTTCCACAATGATAGATGATTGCCTCAACTTTTAGCCATTCGGGGTACCATCTTACTTTCTCAACAATGAGCCCAACTAAAGATTGGCCCACTCACGTCCAGTTTTTGTTCCCAGTTGGCATAACTTCAAGTCAGAAATAGGGCATTCGACTTTACTTATTAGTTTGAAAACATGGGATGTGAGCCACACATATAATGCAGGTAGACAACAAAGGATCCTCTTTCCACCTTGGGTATGGCAAAAGTCCATAGTGTAGTAGATATTTGCCAAAACAGCAGTAACAGGGTTCTTTAGTCGGAGCTTACGAGCAAGGAAGACATTAATGGCATCATAGTCCATGTAGTTATCAATGTTGGGGAACAAAACCCACCATAAATCGTGACTGCTAAGGCATCCATGAAGGCTTCCCACTCTTCTCTTTTGGCCAAAATATACATATGCTTCTCGAAATATTCTTGAGTGAATCCTGGGGTCTGATTTCTGTCTAGTTGCGCCTTTCTTAACACTTCTGGATCAATCTTCAGGATATTGGCGATGGAAAAGATATTTGCATGATGCTCTAGAGGACGATAAGGCCTTTGTCCTCCCAAGCACACCCCCAGAATTTGTTCAAATTCTTCTACCGACGGAGCTAACTGAAAATCCCAGAATGTGAAACATCGGAGAGGCGGGTCATAGAACTGAGCCAAAGCGGTGATTGCTTCGACTTGTACTTCTACTTTGAGTAATTTCAAAATCTTCCCATACTTTCTTGAGAATGTCATCTTTTAAGTCAAATTCATTTTCTTTCCCAAAGCTTGTAGACTAGCAGTATCTATTTTCCTTGCCTTGATATGTAGCAACTTCCTCAACTCGACTACTTTCGTACCACAACCATCTGATCCCATGTTAATTTCCATGTTTTTTCTTAAAGGTACTTACCAAGCTCCGAATAGCTTCCTTCAATAACAAAAGGAGAGAGAAAATCAGTCAATGGAATTTAACATGTTTCATGAGTCGTTACTCCTCTCGTAACTTACTTTGAAAATATTTTTATACCCGGGGAAATAACAGCTAAAGAAACTTATGACAAAACTGAGAGTAATGTGGGTTACATGTATTCCAATCATTGTCAATGTTTTCTTTGATTTTTTTATTTTTTTATATTTTCATTTTTTTGATTCTTTTGAACTTTTTGATTTTTTTTGACGATTTGGAAAAATCTGTAACCCAAGACCCACAAAACTTAAGTAAAAGTGCACAAAAGGAGAGGACTGCTTGCCCGTTAAAGGATTACTAATTTAAAAAGTGTTATTTTTGGAAAGAAGCAATCCGTTCGACGGGAAAGTGGTCCACCAATTTGGATTAAAAGGGGAAATGAGAATGAGAGAAGGTAAAGGGGAAGTTTGCCCCTTTGTGCCCTAAGTTGGTTTTATCTGAAGGCCTCCTACTGGTTTTAAGGTTTATTTAACAGTGATATCTCACATTAGGTGGCTTATACTAAATTTCTAAAGATCACTAGAGCCAATATCCTACTCATGATGTTGACCACAACAGTAGGAAGTCTACTAGGTGTGGGCATCATGAATAAGTCAAACTCTAGCTAAGGTTCTGATGATAGCCAGACAGGAAGTACATCTCAAATGACACTGCTATCAACCTCCCCTAATCTTAAGCTTCACTTGGACCCGAGTATAGGGCCCCACTCATAAGTGTGTGCAAATTATGAGTATAGTGTGTGAAGGAGCATTCAATACCTGTACCTTACCCATCCTGCACAGAGAACAAACACAGAATAACAAAGTAAAGTCGTCTACCCTAGGGTTCAACAACACACAAACAATAACAGAAAATAAATAACAAAATATAAATAAAGCAAAAATTACATATAAACATTGACAAAAAAATAAAATAAAGAAGTTAAATAATTAACAGGCTATTTTAAAACATGTGCTATCAACTTGGTTGGCTTAACTCTCTAGGTCCCTAGTGTAATCGCCATCTGTCGCGACCGGGATCGCGGCGGGATGGCCGACCCTTAAAAATAAAACGAGTTTCAAAATCTTTTCGAAAAGAAAACAGGAAGTCGCCACCAATATTTTTTAAAGAGTAAAATATCGGGAAAACCTCTTTTAAAGAACTAGTTATAAAAATGAAATTCTAAGTTCGAGAGTCGAATTACAGGTGAGGAAGGTATTAGCACCTCACAACTGTCCATTATAAAACGGTTACCTCAAATTGATAGCACGCATTATAAGTAGCCTAGAAATTATATTAACGTCTTTAAAAATAAACAAACAAAATAGACGAGAGAGCTTGAAATAAAATCAATAGGACGTCTCGTCCAAAAAAATTTTAAATCAAACAATTTAACTAAATAGTTACAGTAAGATCCCAAGCAGCAACAGTAAAAAACTTGACGGAATAGTGACAGTAAGAAACTAGACATAACAGTGACGGTAAGAAACGACAAAGCAACGAGATAAAAAACTTGACAAAATAATGATAGTAAGAAAAAGTAAAAACAGAGTGAGAGTAAAGGTTAACGAGACATCCGGTCTAAATTAACCTTAATTTATACATAAAATTTAAAGATTAAAATAAAAATTAAATGAGACAGACTAAAATAAAGTTGATTAACAAAATGAAGATTAACAGGACGTCTCACCCAAATTAACCTCATTTTAAGAAATACTATTTTAAATAAAATATTGAAAACATGAGATTAACAAGACGTCAGTCTAAATTAACCTCATTTTTAAGAAAATACTATGTTAAATAAAATATTGAAAACACGAGGTTAACAAGACGTCTCGTCTAAATTAACCTCATTTTTTAAGAAATTACTATTTTAATAAAATATTGAAAACATGAGATTAACAAGACGTCTCATCTAAATTAACCTCCTTAGCACAATATGGTTTTAGAATGTTAAAAATAAAATAAAATTAATCAAGATAATAACAGAGACATGGAAATTAATAACGAGAAAGTGGGCCCGACAGGAATTATTCCCGCTCCTACGTATTCTCAAGTGTATTGAGAAATCAGGGTCACGTAGTTCTAGGAATTAATTTCGAAATGATACTAAAATATTTAAAATTGTATTTAAAATTATTTTTAATTGACTTAAATTTTAAAAATTCATAGGGAATGAGGAATACAAGGCGAAGTAATTCGCACGTGTATAAACCTTCAAGATCTTATTAAGCTGATGTAGGCAAAAGTAATTCTGCAAGACATTGCTTATAAGATTTTGATTTAGTATAAAAGATTATTTATTTTCATAAAAAGAATGTTTAGATTTTTATATATTTTTACTATTAAATTTAACACAAAAGAACATTTATTTTTATTATAAAAGGAATTTTTAAATTCTATTTTTTTAATCTTATATAAATAAAGAATTTATTTTTTATTTTATAAAGGATATTTAGATTTTAAATTTTTCATCATAAAAAAGGCTATTAGTTGTTATTTTTATTAAAGTTTTAAATATAAAGAACAATACAAATTCCAAAGTGGTAAATAGTTATATGAAATAAATAAATGAATAAAATAAATTAAATAAAAATCAGAAGATAAAAAGAGAAAAAAAACTTATAAGAATGGACCTCACTATTTGAGGCCCAAAAGAAAACCTAATATTAAAACAAAAGAAAGAAAAGAAGAGAAGAGAAAGAGAACAGGGGAAGGGGTCTGTAAAGTGAGATAGAATGAGTTAGAGAGAGAGAATGGGAGACCTTGAGTGAGAGAGTGAAATAGAGAAAGAGTGAGAGAGAGGGTGTTGGAGGGGGAGAGAGTGAGAGAGTGAGAGAGAGAAATCGAAATATAGGGGAAGGAGAGTGAGATTGACGGAGAGGGAGAGAGATGCATTGAGAGAGAGAGTGAAGGAGACCGGGAGAGAGTGTGAGATATAGAGGGAGAGATACCAAAGAGTGTTGGAGAGTGTTCTCCTCTTCTTGCTATGGCCCCCCTTTTTTGTGCTTTTGATTTCTGACTTCTTCTATTTTTGAAAAATTCTAGTTGTGAACACCATCAGCTCCCTCCAATCTCCTAAGCAATGGTTATTAAAATAAAATAACCCATCCCCCATCTCGCACGCCTAAGGCCCCATCCTCCAACAACAAACTTCATTCCCAATAACCATGGGATGGTCTGAAGAGGAACATGGAAGAATTCAAAAAATACCATTTATAAAAAATAATAACGCCCATCAACAGCCCAGGGGATAAAACAAGAGCAGATTTTCATCCTTGGGGTCGATTTTTTTTTCATGAATTCAAAATCAGAGAACCAACAAACAGAGAGACTCAATCTCATCTGAATCCTCATCATAAACTAAAAAACTCAACAACCACAAACATCAAAAGACCACTCTTCTCTGAAAATTCAAAAATTCACCTCCTCTTTTCTTTCTATCCATAACCACACACAACAACACCATTTCAAACTCAAAAAACAATAACCACTAAAGACAAAAAGCAGAGGCCACAAAAAAAATAGCAAAACAAGAGGGAAAAAATAAGAGCCACCACTGTTAGAGCTCCGAATCCGCCACCCGCCTCAGCACGACGACCGCCACCTCAGATTCGACCGGAGCACCCCAAACTCCGGCGCCTTGAAACAGGCCCGACCGCGGCGGATCTCAGCGTCCCCAGAGCTTGCAGTACCGACGTCGACCTCCTCAGCCTCCGCTCGCCCCGACGCCAGCTTCCTCTCCCTCCGTTCTCCCTCTCCGTTGGTGCCGTCTCCCTCTCCCTCTCTTGCACTCTTCTCTGTCTCTATTTACCACTCCCTCTCTCACTCCCCTATTCCCTCTACTACCGCCCCCCTTTCTATTTCTCATTCCCTCTCTTTTCTTTTTCTTTACTAGAATTTAGGTTTTTTTGTTTGGGCCTCAAATAGTAAGGCCCATTACCATAACTCCCCCCTTTTTTTTGGGTTCTGGGCCCTTAAGGCCCGGTTCATTTATCATTATTATTATTTCCAAATATTAAAAATAAGTTTTTTCTTTAAATAAATAAAATAATCTAAATACCTCTTGAAAATGCACAAATAAATTTTAGGCCATACTAGAAGTGGAGAATCTTAAATTTTAAGGTATAGTACTTATGAAGTAGATAAACAACATTAAATATATATATTTATTTTCTCTTAGAATGAATGAAGGGTCCTTTTAAAAGGAAAAATAAAATATTAGAGTTAGATATCTCCTTGTGATAAATCCAAAAATAGGAATTTTAAAAAATTCAAATATCTTTCCTAAAATAACAATAAAGGGTTTCTTTAATTTGTGATAAGCTTTAAAAATAAAACAGATTATAATCTAAATATTTTTTTTATAAAGTGAAAATCAAATCAAATCAAATCAAAATATCTTTTCTAAAGTAAGGGTACAATCAGTTTCTAATGAACTTTAAAAATAAGGTTCTATAAAAATGTATCTTTTACAAAAATAAATAATCTTTATTCCA
Source organism: Clitoria ternatea (assembly GCA_037962975.1). NCBI lineage: Eukaryota > Viridiplantae > Streptophyta > Magnoliopsida > Fabales > Fabaceae > Clitoria > Clitoria ternatea. The sequence continues at coordinate 191,394,442 of CM075669.1, forward strand.
AGATCTTATAAGCGATGTCGTGCGAGATTACTTTTGCCTACATTTGCGACATAAGACTTTGAAAGTTTATGCACGTGCGAATTACTTCGCCTTGTATTTTTCCCTTCCTCATAAACTTCCTTTTATTATTAAAAATCAAATCAATTTAATAACTTTAAAAATAATTTAAATATTTTTCGAAATTAATTTCCCCTTCAAAGAACTACGTAATCCTGATATCTCAAAAACTTGAGAATACGTAGAAGCAGGAATCAATTCCTGTCGGGCCCACTTTCTTTTGTTTAATTTCTATGCCTTTGTTATTATCCCAATTTATTTTATCTATTTAATATTTTATTTAAATAGTAATTTGTTTAAAACGAGGTTAATTTAGACGTGACGTCTTGTTAATCTCACGTTTTTAACATTTCATTTAAAATAGTGATTTCTTTAAAATGAGGTTAATTTAGACGCAACATCTTGTTAATCTTATATTTTTAATATTTTATTTAAAATAGTATTTTCTTTAAAATGAGGTTAATTTAGACGCGACGTCTTGTTAATATCGTGTTTTTTATATTTATTTAAATAGTGTTTTCTTAAGAATAAGGTTAATTTAGACGAGACGTCTTATTGACCTCATATTTTTAATATTTTATTTTAAATAGCGTTTTCTTAAAAATGAGATTAATTTAGACGAGACGTCTTGTTAATCTCCTATTTTTAATATTTTATTTAAAATAGTATTTCCTTAAAATGAGATTAATTCTTACTGTCACTGTTTAGTCAAATTTCCTACTGTCACTGTTTGGTCTGTTTTGTATGTTTGTGTCTGCTTTGTTGTTTCTTTCTTTTCCTAAAAGAAGTTAAAAATAATTTATGGGCTATTTTGAAGCGCGCGCTATCAATTTGAGGTAACTGTTTTATGACGGACAGTCGTGAGGTGCTAATACCTTCCTCACCTGTAATTCGACTCCCGAACTTAGAATTTCACTTTTATGACCAGTGTTTTAACGAAAGGTTTTTCTGGTATTTTTACCTTAAAAAAATATTGATGGTGACTCCCTGTTTTCTTTTCGAAAGGATTTCGAAACACGTTTTATTTTTCGAGGGTCGGCTGTCCCACCGCGATCCCGATCGCGACAGATGGCAACTACACTGGGGACTTAGAGAGTCAAGCCAATCAAATTGATAGCGCATGTTTTTTAAATAGCCTGTTAATTATTTAAGTTCTTCCTTTATTTTATTTTCTGTTAATGTTTGTATGTGGTTTTTGTCTATTTATATTTTGTCATTTATATTCTATTAATGTCTGTATGTTGTTGAACCCTAGGGTAGACAACTTTGTTTTGTTGTTCTGTGTTTGTTCTTTATGAAGGATGAGTAAGGTAAAGATATTGGACGCCTCTTTCACACACTACACTCGCAATTTGCACACACTTTCGAGTGGGACCCTGTACCCGGGCCCAAATAAAACTTAAGATTAGGGGAGGTTGGTAGCGGTGTCATTTGGGATGTACTTCCTGTCTGGCTATCGTGAGAACCTCAGCTAGAGTTCGACTTATTCATGATGCCCACACCTAGTAGACTTCCTACTGTTGTCGTTAACATCATGAGTAGGATCTTGGCTCTAGTGACCTTTAGACAGTAGTGCAAGCCACCTATTGTGAGGTACCACTGTTAGATAAATCCTAGAACTGATAGGAGGCCTTCAGAAAAACCCATTTTAGGCTACAAGGGGGTAGACTTTTCCTCTACCTTTCCTCTTTCTCGCTCTCCCTTTTAATCCAAATTGTTGGACCATTTACCCGTTCAAAGGATTGCTTTTTCCACAAATGAAATTTTTAAACTAGTGATCCTTTGACGAGCAAGTAGTCCTTTTGTTTTTCACGTTTCATTAAAGTCTTTGGTTCCTGAGTTATGGATTTTCTGTGTCGTCGAAAAAAAAGGGAAAAATAGAAAAATAGAAAAAACAAAACATCCAAAAGTAAGAAAAGAGAGTCAAAAAATAAAAAAAAGAAAAAGAAAAGGAAAAAGAGTTGATGACGATCGGAAGGTCCATAACCCATAGGGCTCTCGGTTTGTCACGAGTGTTGTCAATCGTTACTTCCTAATTATAAAAATGTCTTCCAAAAGTTGCTAAGGGGGTAGCGATTTACGAAACATGTCCTTTACCAATGACTAATTTCACTTTCTTTCTGTTCTCCCAAGAAGCTATTCAAAGCTAGGCGAATATCTTTGAGTAAAATATGGAAATTAACATGGGGTCAGGTAGTTGTGGTACAAGTGTAACTGAGTTGAGGAAGCTACTACATGTTAAGGCAAAGAAGGTTGACACAGTTAGTTTACAGCCACTGGGTAAGAAGTTGAATCTGACTCAAAAGATGGTTTTCGCCAGGAAATATGGAAAGATTTTGAAGTTGTTGGAAGTCAAGGTACAAGTTGAGGTGATCACCCCATTGACTCAGTTTTATAACCCACCTCTTCGTTGTTTCACATTTTGGGATTTCCAATTAGCTCTGTCTATTGAGGAATTTGAGCGGATTTTGGGGATGCCTCTAGAAGGACAAATGCCTTACCGTCATCTGGAGCATCAAGCAAATATCGCTTCCGTTGCCTGTGTCCTAAAAATTGGCCCAGAGGTGTTGAAGGGGGCACAACTAAGTAGAAATCAGACCCCGGGGTTCGCTCGGGAATACCTTGAGAAACATATGCACTTCCTAGCTGAAAAGGAAGATTGGGATACCTTTATGGACGTTTTGGCTCTTACTATCTATGGTGTCGTATGACTCCCAAACATAGAAAATTATGTGGACTACGAGGCTATCAACATCTTCCTAGCTCGAAAGCTCAAGTTTGAGAACCCCGTCACTACTATTTTGGCGAATGTCTACTGCACTATGGAATTCTGCCATACACAAGGCGGGAAAAGGATCATTTGTTGTCTGCCAGCTTTGTATGTATGGCTTACATCACATGTCTTTAACCAAGTGGTCAAGGTTGAATGCCATGTTTTTGATCTAAAGTTGTGCCAGTTAGCGATAAAGAATGGGCGTGAGTGGGCCAATCATCTGGTGGGGCTCACGGTTGAAATAGTAAGGTGGTATCCACAATGGTTGAGGGTTGACACCATAATTTACCACTATGGAAGCCACCTGAATGCTCCCCTCATGGGCACTCAGGGATGCATCAATTACAACCCTATCATCGCCAAGCGCCAATTAGCCTACCCACGACTTGGGGCACCTATTTTCTACTATGTAAAACGAGATTATACCTCTGCCATTCAGAATATAGCAGAGGCTTGGAAGAAAGTGCACAAGAAAGGAAAAGAGTTAGGGGTCCGAAGCCATGCTGTAAAAGAAGAATACCATCAGTGGATCCTAAATAGGGTATCCATAGTCAAGCTTCCGTTCAGGAATCCCTCCTATCTCCCAACAAGTGCGCCTATTCCCCCACCCATCTTTGAAGATGAAGCAACAAAAGCTGTGAGAGCCAAGATAGAGGAACTGACTGCAAGAAACAAAAAGCTAGAAGAAGAATTGCTGAAGTCTCAACAAGAATGTGCCCTTCAGAAAAGGGAGAACCTAGAAAGCAAGTGAACCATCAAGGAGGTAGGGAAGAAGCAGAAAACTGAAAGGGACCATATGAGAAAACAAGAGCAATGCCTCTGAGCGCCCAACTCGTAACTAAAGATGAAGAGCCGTTAGAGGGATACCATTCTGGCTAATAAGTAGCTTCTGAGGGATATGTTGGCAAAGGCCAAGGAAAATAAGCGAAACGCTCTGGTGCAAAAAGAATTACTGTAGTCACAAATTCATAAGGTGGACCGTCAACTCAATGAAGTGGTAAAGGCTTGCCAACGAGAAATAAACGGCGAGCGTCGACATGCAATGGAAGTAGAGCAAGACTATCGTGAGGCTATACGCACCTTGGAGGCCAAAACAACGCAGCAGGACGAGGTCATTTGTTCATGGATGGACCGCTTCGCCAACCTGGCATATTTAGCCAACGGGACACTAAAAGACCTCCCACTCCTACTCAAGCAAGCCGCAGGAATGGTTAATCCCCTTACTACCCGAAAGGAAATTGTAACCTTTTTGAACTATTGTAGGGAAAGGATTTGTAAGATGAGGGCCATGATTGCCCAAGCTAGGAATGGCTGATTTATTTTCTCATGATGTAACAAACTTAGCAGTTATGTATTTTACGGTACCTCAGGATGAAGGGATCTTTTGTCTCCACAACTATCTCATGTTAATTTCCATTTATCGCGTACTTAGTACTTTTGAACGTGACGTTCTGAGGAACAGTCGAAGGATAGTCGACAAGTTCCGAATGGCTTCACGCACAAGTTTTATTTACACTCTCTTTATCACTTTGTTTTATTTACTAAACATATTCTTTCCTTTTAACGAATTTTTGTTTTCCTTTCAAAAGACATTACGGGTAGGCATCCTTACCAGACCCGACTCCAAAAGAGACTCATGGCTGAGGTAGAAGTCATGGATGAAGACTTCAGGACTGAGTTCGATCAGCTGAAAGAGCGAGTAGCAGAGTTAGCCAGACTTTTGGAGAAGAGACACGCAGAAGGAGGCTCTTCTGCAGGTGTTGAGGACGCCCAATAGCAGCCTACCACCCCGCCACATCCCCCTGGTTTTGGCCCGGTGAGGACTCAACTCCCTAATCCAATGACACCTCCTCTCACTATTAATATCGGAAGACCTAACCCTGTCGTTGAGTCCCAGCTACCTAATGGCCAGTTTTACGCATAACAACATATATTTATCGGCCCTGACGGCAACCCGGTACCTTTTCCACCCTATGGCCTACCACCGGGATATTGTCCCCCGCTCGCTAACCCACACGACACCCACGACCAGCAAGCAGAAAACCCTCACGCCTCACACACCGCCCAGCCAAGTATGCCACCACCCCATGACCCACAAACTTATCAAGCCCAAAACACACAAGCCCAGATAACGCAGTTGACTTGTAATGCACAAGCCCAGATGGCCCAGCCAACTTACAATGTACAAGCCCAAAATACACAAGCCCAAATAAACCAGCCGGCTTACGCCGTACAAGTTATGGCCTGACCCTGGGGTCCCTCGCTAAATGCAGGCCCAATGAACCAGCCACACGACTATCCGTATGGGTACACGACCCCCTATACGGCCAATCCCCAAGACGCGACCCACATGATGAACCCGGTCGCCGGTCATAGCGCGGTCGCAGCTCCCCAAAAGGGAAAGATAGAAATCTTGGAGGAACGTTTAAGAATTATGGAAGGCGCTGGAGTTTTTGGACTGGTGGACGCTTCTGAGCTATGTCTGGTCACAGACATTGTTCTCCCACCCAAATTCAAAATGCCAGACTTTGACAAGTATCGGGGAATGACTTGTCCAAAAAACCATCTCACGATGTACTACCGAAAGATGGCATCTTACTCTTCCAACGACCAATTGTTGATCCACTGTTTCCAAGATAGCTTCACCGGAGCCGCCCTCACGTGGTACACGCACCTTGAGAGAAACCATATTCATTGCTGGAAGGATTTGGCGGATGCCTTCATCAGACAATACAAATATAATATGGACATGGCACCCAACAGAGTTCAGTTACAGAACATGGTAAAGAAAGATAGTGAAGCGTTTAAAGAGTATGCCCAACGTTGGCAAGAGACAGCTGCACAAGTGGACCCCCCCGCTATCAGAAAAAGAGATAGTCGCAATGTTTATCGATACGCTCCCGTCACCCTTCTATGGCAAGATGATTGGAAGTGTTTCATCTAACTTCTCTAACATTGTGACTATCGGGGAAAGGGTAGAGAGCGGAATACGAACAGGAAAGATCACCCGGGGCCCATCTAGGGCAAACACGACAAGAAAACCGGCACCTGGCGATGGTAGGAGAAGAGATGGAGAAACTAATTCCATCTCTTATGATCAAAGGACGGCTCCGCTGAGACCATTCACCCCTACCACTGTCCAAGCCCCCAATCCTTATGCACCATACCCGTATGTGGCCGCCACCACTCATAACCCGACATCTTATACTCCCCACTTTCGTCCGCCCATGGTGAGAGCGCCAGTGCCATAACCTATGCCGTACCGTCCCCCGCAACAAGCAATTCAGCCACCCAATCTCAATCAGAATGCAAGGAGACCCAACAATGAGCGTACCCCTGTGCTGTTTGATCCTATCCCAATGACATATGCTGAACTTTTACCGCTTCTCGTTCGAAAGGGTCTGGTGGCTCTTTGCCCCTTGAAGTCGGTGCAACCCCCTTACCCAAAAGGGTATGATCCTAACGCTCGTTGGCATCAGGGCATTCCACAGAAAATTATGTGGCCCTAAAATATAAGGTAAGAGACTTGATTAATGCTGACTGGCTCAACTTTTGAGAAGGGGATCCGAATGTGGCCACGAATCCCCTACCCAACCATGGGGGTTCAGGGGTTAACTTCATGGAGAAGGATGAGGAGTGCATCAGGAAAGTTACTGATGTGAAGACACCATTAAAGACAATTCATTCCTATTTGCTCAAGCAAGGTTTAGTGGAGGAGCCTTGGACTAAAGAGCATAACAAGGACCAAACTGCCGAACGCCAAAACTTCTATGAACTTCTTCAAGGGCTCATGGATGGCAACATTGTGCAAGTCTGTAAGCGCCGCGAAGATAGGGTGAATATGATTCAAGAACAGTCAAGGGTGCCAGTTCCTAGGCCTTTAACAATTTTCTACAACAAGAGCCCTCTGGCGGCTCCTATTTCTATGCGACCAATCATCACTATTCAAGCACCTATCCCATTTTCGTTTAAGGATTCACGGGTTATCCCATGGAAATACGATGTGGATGTAGTCGTTGCAGGCTCGACAGTGAGCAACCCATCGTCATCGTCGGTCACAAACATTGTCGGGGTAGGGGTGTGACCCGAAACGGGAGAGTGTATGCCCCTCTAGAGTAGAAGAAAAATCAAAACTGTTTGGAAAGCCAAGACAAGTGGAAAAGTAGCTAGTGGCGAAACAAAAGGGGTTGTGACTGATGAAGAAGCCCAAGAGTTCTTAAAGTTTATTCGCCAAAGCGAATATCAAGTGCTAGACCAGTTAAACCATACTCCAGCTAAAATATCTCTGTTGTCGTTATTGATGAATTCCGAACCACATAGGAAGACACTAATGAAGGTGTTGAATGAGGCTCATGTCAGCCATGACCTCCCCGTTAATAAGTTTCAGGGAATAGTGGGACATATCGTCATAGATAACCATCTGACTTTCATCAACGATGAGATACCATTGGAAGGACTAGGGCACAACAAGGCAAACCCATTACGACCCCTTACGTCAAGGCAGCAGAAGAGGTCCTTGAGACCTTGTTCCAGGCATTAGAAATTGCAAACGCCACATACATGGGGGAAGAGACCACGATGGTTAGGGCCTGCATGCCAACTGCATCCCTAGCGATGGCGAAAATGATGCTGCGCGAAGGATATAAGCCTGGGAGGGGGTTAGGACGTGCTTTAAATGGAGAGGTAGAGCCTGTGTGCCTTGTTGAGAATAGAAATAGTTTTGGCTCGGGGTACCGGCCCAAGGTCGCTGATAGGAAAAGGGTGGAGGAAGAAAAGAGGGAAAGAAGGGCTGCTCGTCTTGCCGGCAGGGAGCCTCATACCGTGAGAGTCTCTATCTGTGATCTCTACAAAAGCTTTCAGAGTGCCGGATTGATGCCTCCAGACCTAGTGGCCGTTGTTGAAGATAGTTTTGGTGACGGTGCTGATTTCGTGATTGCTTGCCCGTCGGGCCAAGAACTTTGTAACTGGGAGGCCGTCGAGCTTCCTACGACTTTGAATGTTTCATCAAAGTAATTTGTTAGTGCCTTAATGTCTCATTTGTCCCTCTGCTATGCCTAATGCTTTGGGACTTTTCCATGTAATAAGGGCAAAAAACTTGTTTTATCATTTTCATCAATAAACGCGTATCAAAATTCAAAAGAACTCTTTTTACCCCCTTATCCTTGCTTCGAATATTTTTCTTTACTTGCTTGTCCCTCCTTTTTTTATTTATTTTGCCATAATACACTAAATTGCAGATCTGAAAATGATTCTCTTGAGAATAGTGAGGTCATGATCCCGTTGCACGACTTCGATCACTCGGTTGATTATGCCGATGAGGAAGGTGAGGGAGATTATGAGATACCGCCCAAGCTGACAAGGCTGTTAAAACAGGAAGCCAGAGAAGTCCAACCTTGTCTAGAGATAGTTGAGATTATTAATTTGGGCAATGAGGAGGATAAGAAGGAAGTCAAGATCGGCACCTCCCTGAGTAAAGAGCGCAGGGAAGAGTTGATTAGGCTACTAATAGAGTTTCATGACGTCTTTGCTTGGTCTTATCAAGATATGCCCGGACTCGATACTAGCATTGTCGAGCATAAACTAACCCTAAAGCCCGAGTGCCCTCCGGTGAAGCAGAAGCTACGCTGAATGAAGCCAGAGATGCTTCTAAAGATCAAAGACGAGGTTAAGAAACAGTTTGATGCTGGGTTCCTAGCCGTAGCAAAGTACCCTCAGTGGGTGGCAAATATCGTCCCCGTCCCAAAGAAGGATGGGAAGGTGCGAATGTGTGTGGACTATCGGGACTTGAATAGGGTCAGCCCTAAAGACGATTTCCCTCTACCACAGATCGATGTCTTGGTTGATAACACAGCCCAACACTCAATCTTCTCATTCATGGATGGTTTCTCCGGATATAATCAAATTAAAATGGCACCTGAAGATATGGAGAAGACCATATTTATCACTCTGTGGGGAACATTTTGTTACAAAGTAATGTCTTTCAGGTTGAAAAATGCTGGGGCAACCTATCAGAGAGCAATGGTGACTCTATTCCATGATATGATGCATAAGGAGATAGAAGTCTACGTGGATGACATCATTGCCAAGTCTAGAACTGGGAAGGATCACATTGGCGATCTAAGGAAGATTTTTGAACGTTTAAGAAAGTTCAGGCTCAGATTGAACCCTGCCAAGTGCACGTTCAGCGTAAGGTCGGGCAAGCTGCTAGGGTTTATAGTAAGCAAAAAGGGAATAGAGGTTGATCCTGACAAAGTCAGAGCGATTCTCGAGATGCCTTCTCCCCGTACAGAAAAAGAAGTACGAGGATTCCTGGGAAGGCTGAATTATATTGCCCGATTCACTTCACAATTGACATCGACTTGTGAACCGATCTTCAAGTTACTCCGCAAGAACTAACCGGGGCAATGGGACGAGGACTGTCAAGTAGCTTTTGAGAAGATTAAGCAGTACCTACGAGAATCACCAATCTTGGTACCGCCGACCCTTGGGAGGCCGCTAATCTTATATCTGACTGTATTGAATCAGTCCATGGGCTGTGTGTTAGGTCAGCACGATGAAACTGGAAAGAAGGAACATGTTATTTACTACTTAAGCAAGAAGTTTACTGATTGTGAAATAAGGTACTCCATTTTAGAACAAACTTGTTGCACGTTAGCATGGGCCGCTAAGCGCCTAAGGCAATACATATTGAGTCACACCACCTGGCTAGTTTCTAAGATGGACCCCGTCAAGTACATTTTTAAAAAGCCTGCTTTGACTGGAAGGATCGCTCGTTGGCAAGTGCTATTAACTAAGTACGACATAACATATGTCACTCAAAAGGCCATAAGGGGAAGTGCTCTGGTAGACTACTTAGCGCACCAGCCCATCAGCGACTACCAACCGATATGATTTGACTTCTCGGATGAGGATATCTTGGCATTATTTAATGAAGAAGGCAGTAGTAAAGACAAGTGGATCTTAAGGTTCGATGGGGCTTCTAACGCACTGGGGCATGGAATCGGAGCTGTCCTGATTTCACCAGATAAAGAGTTTATCCCTGTCTGTGCCAGATTGTGTTTTGATTGTACCAATAACATCGCTGAATATGAGGCATGTTCTTTGGGGATCCAAGCGGCCCTAGATGTGAAAGTGAGGTCGTTTGAAGTCTACGGGGACTCTGCTTTGGTCATCTACCAATTAAAAGGCGAGTGGGAAACTAAGGATAGCAAGTTGGTTCCCTATCATACCCACATCAAGGAAATGATCAAGGATTTTGATGAGATTTCTTTTTATCATGTTCTTCGGGATGACAATCAGATGGCTGACGCTTTGGCCACTCTCGCTTCAATGTTCAGAGTAAGTAATGACTATGACATGCCTCTTATCGAGATAGAGAAGCGTCGTAAGCCCGCGTACTGCCAAGTGGTTGAAGAGGAGTCAGATGGAAAACCTTGGTACCACGATATTAAGAGGTATATCCAGAGTCAAGAATACCCTGACGGTGCTACGGAGAACAACAAGAGAACCCTACGACGGCTCGCCATGGGTTTCTTCTTAAACGGTGATGTGCTTTATAAGAGAAACTATGACTCTGTCCTTCTTTGTTGCGTTGACACTGCTGAAGCAAACAAAATCATGAGGGATGTTCACGAGGGATCTTTTGGAACCCACACTAATGGACACGCCATGTCAAGAAAGATCTTGAGGGCCGGTTATTACTGGATGACCATGGAAACAGACTGCTTTGCTTATGTTCAGAAGTGTCACAAATGTCAAATATACACTGATCATATTCATGCTCCCCCGTCATCTCTGAATGTCTTATCAGCACCGTGGCCCTTTTTGATGTGGGGCATAGATGTCATCGGTCCCATCGAGCCGAAGGCCTCAAATGGTCATCGTTTCATCTTGGTCACCATCGATTATTTCACAAAGTGGGTAGAGGCTGCTTTATATGCCAATGTGACAAGAAATGTTATGGTTAAATTCGTCAAGCGAGAACTGATATGCCGATACGACTTGCCAAGTCAGATCATCACTGACAATGGTACGAATTTGAATAATAAAATGATGAAGGAACTCTGTGAAAGCCTCAAAATTCACCATCATAATTCCTCCCCTTATCGGCCTAAAATGAATGGGGCAGTTGAGGCAGCCAATAAAAACATCAAGAAGATAATACAGAAGATGGTGGTAACCTACAAAGATTGGAGTGAGATGCTCCCTTTTGCTCTACATGGGTATCGTACTTCAGTCCGAACTTCAACAGGGGCAACCCCATTCTCCTCGGTTTATGGTATGGAAGCAGTCCTGCCTTTTGAAGTAGAAATCCCGTCTCTCTGAGTGATGATGGAGGCAAAATTAGAAGAAGCTGAGTGGGTCTAAACTCGACATGACCAACGAAATCTGATCGATGGTAAAAGACTGACTGCCCTCTGTCATGGTCAGTTGTATCAGAGGCGTATGAAATGAGCATTCGAAAAGAAGGTGCGACCTCGACAGTTCCAAGAAGGAGACTTGGTCCTCAAGAAAATTTTGTTGATTCGGAAGGACAACTGGGGCAAATGGACCCCTAACAATGAGGGGTCGGTTGTTGTGAAGAGAGCCTTTTCTGGAGGAGCCCTGATACTCACTAGCATGGATGGCGAGGACTTGCCAATGCCCATAAACGCGGATGCAGTGAAGAAGTACTACGCCTAAGGAAGGAATGCCAGAAAAGGAAAAGAAAAAGAAAAGAAAAAAGAAAAGGTAAAAATGATGCTCGCTAGGCTGAAAACCTGAAAGGGCGGCCTAGGAAAAAGTTAGAGCGACCCGATGAGTCGAAAACCCAAAAGGGCGGCTCAGGCAAAAGTTAGGGTCAAGTTCTAGTAATAGGCTAAGACCTCCAACTTGAGAAGTGCAAGTCCGAGCTGGGGCACATGAATCATCGTCGAACTTACCTTCTCCAAAGCAAAGGTCGAAGGGTGAACATGAAGTCGCGTTGGGGGATTAAGATTCTCACTAGTCGCAGGGATTCACTAGAGGATCCATGAACCTTCCCTGTTTTACTTGTCCTTGACCTGTTCTATGTGACTTCATTCATTTCATTTACTTTCCTCATTGTTCTTTCTCTGTACTTGTTTGACATACATGAATATAATTTACCCCTTTCGATACGGGTTATGAATTTCATTGATCTGATAAAACATGTGTTTTAATAAAATAAATGAAAGAATGGTAAACATTTAAAGTCGTGAGGGACAAGACGTTCCTACTGCTCAACCTCATCTTGGGCGATCATCACAAAGACTCAGCCAGGCACGCGCTCCAAAGCTATGGTTGCTTTGCTCATTCTTCTTCGTCCATGAGTCATCTTAAGGGTCACAGTTTCACACGATCTACCCGATTTTCAAATTTATCTCTGCATTGCTTACCCCATTTTCTGCAGGTTGTTGTAGCAGACAACATGTCGAGTATCGATAACTCAATCAAGTCCTTTTCCCTAATGGAACCGCAATCGCCAAAGTTGGCACTTCTCAAAGTCTCTTCCTCGATTGCCAAAGCTAACACTTCTCAAAGTCTCTTCATCAATCGCCAAAGTTGGCACCTCTTAGAATCCCCTCCTCAAATCGCCAAATATGGCACTTCTCAAAGTCTTTCCCTCAATCGCCAAAGTTGGCACTTCTCAAAGTCTCTTCTTGATTACCAAAGCTGGCACTTCTCAAAGTCTCTTCATCAATCGCCAAAGTTGGCACCTCTTAGAATCCCCTCCTCAAATCGCCAAAGATGGCACTTCTCAAAGTCTTTCCCTCAATCGCCAAAGTTGGCACTTCTCAAAGTCTCTTTCTTAATCGCCAAAGTTGGCACTTCTCAAAGTCTCTTCCTCGATTTCCAAAGCTGGTACTTCTCAAAGTCTCTTCATCATCGCCAAAGTTGGCACCTCTTAAAATCTCCTTCTTAATCGCCAAAGTTGGCATTTCTTAAACTCTCATCTTCAGTCACCAAAACTAGTTTCTCTTAAGTTTCTTTTCATAAATTGCCAAAGCTGGCGTCTTTCAAGTTTCTTTCCCTAAAACTGATATCTCTTAATGTCCAGTCACTAAACGAGGCGCCCTTTAATTCCCTGTTGCCGAACGAGGCACTCTTTCCTTTCCAGTCCCCAAACAAGGCATCTTTTCCTTCCCGGTTGCCGAACATGGCATCTGTTAAATTTCCTTACTGCCAAAGCTGACACCTTTTTTTAGGTTTCATCTATGAGGTCGTCCTTTCTCAAGACATCTGTGCCACAAAACCGTCAATCTCTGACAAATAGCTTTAGGAATACCACCCTAGGCTATTCCATTTCTTAGTTTATTCCAGGGGCATTCCCCCAAGTCATTTATTTTCTGTCAAATAGCTTCAGGTACCCGCTCCTAGGCTATCCCATTTTTCAATTAGAGCCAGGGGTATCCCCCCCAAGTCATTTATTTTCTGTCAAATAGCTTCAGGTACACTGCCCTAGGCTATTCCATTTCTCAATTTATCCCAGGGGCATCCCCTCAAGTCATTTATTTTCTATCAGAAAGCCTCAGGTACCCATTTCTAGGCTATTCCATTCCTCAATTTTGAACCAGGGGCATCCCCCAAGTCATTTACTTTCCATCAAAAAGCCTCATTACCCACTCCTAGGCTATTTCATTTCTCAATTTATTCCAGGGGCATCCCTCCAAGTCATTTATTTTCTGTCAAATAGCTTCAGGTACACCGCCCTAGGCTATTCCATTTCTCAATTTATCCCAGGGGCATCCCCCAAGTCATTTATTGTCTGTCAAATAGCTTCAGGTTTTCTCAATTTATCCCAGGGGCATCCCCCCAAGTCATTTATTTTCTGTCAAATAGCTTCAGGTACACCGCCCTAGGCTATTCCAGTTCTCAGTTTATTCCAAGGGTATCCTCCCAATTCATCTATTTTCTGTCAAATAGCTTCAGGTACACCGCCCTAGGCTACTCCATTTCTCATTTATTCTAGGGGCATCGCCCCAAGTCGTTTATTTTTTAACAAATAGCTTCAGGTACACCGCCCTAGGCTATTCCATTTCTTAGTTTATTCCAGGGGCATCCTCCTGATTCATTTATTCTCGGTCAAATAGCCTCAGGTACCCACTCCTAGGCGGTCCCATCTCAATTAGAGCCAGGGGCATCCCCCAAGTCATTTACTTTCGGTCAAAAGCTTCAGGTACCCACTCCTAGGCTATCCCATTTCTCAGTTTGAGCCAGAGGCATTCCCTCAAGTCATTTACTTTCTATCAAAAGGCCTCAGGTACCCACTCCTGGGCTATTCCATTTCTTAATTAGGGCCAGGGGCATCCCCCTAGTCATTCATTTCTCGTCAAAACTTCAGGGACCCACTCCTAGGCTGTGCCCTTCGATCAAAACGTGTCGGGGCAATTCCCCGTGTCATCTATTTTTCTTCAAAGCTTTAGGATATCCCATCTTCGATATCAAGAAAATATCCTCTGATTAGTTCATTTTTCGGGGCAAATCTCTAACTTTAGTCGCTAAAGTTGGCACCTTATTTATCTTCCCCAATTACCGAAGTTAGTACTCTTTGAGTCTTTCTTATTGTCAAAGCTGCCATTGTTTAAAGTTTTCCATTTTCCAAAGTTGGCATTGTTTGACTCTCCTGTTTGTCAAAGCTGTCACGTTTTGAGATTGTTGATGTCAAGACGGTGCTCACGTCTTTACTTCCATTCCGCGATATGAATGAATCATTCATAGTATCACGAAAAGAAAGTAAAGAGGGGCAGCTGTGAACACCATCAGCTCCCTCCAATCTCCTGAGCAATGGTTATTAAAATAAAATAACCCATCCCCCATCTCGCACGCCTGAGGCCCCATCCTCCAACAACAAACTTCATTCCCAATAAGCATGGGATGGTCTGAAGAGGAACAGGGAAGAATTCAAAAAATAATTTTTATAAAAAATAATAACGCCCATCAACAGCCCAGGGGATAAAACAAGAGCAGATTTTCATCCTTGGGGTCGATTTTTTTTTCATGAATTTAAAATCAGAGAACCAACAAATAGAGAGACTCAATCTCATCCGAATCCTCATCACAAACTAAAAAACTCAACAACCACAAACAACAAAAGACCACTCTTCTTTGAAAATTCAAAAATTCACCTCCTCTTTTCTTTCTCTCCATAACCACACACAACAACACCATTTCAAACTCAAAAAACAGTAACCACTAAAGACAAAAAGCAGAGGCTATAAAAAATAGCAAAACAAGAGGGGAAAAAATAAGAGCCACCACTGTCGGAGCTCCGAAGTCGCCGCCCGCCTGAGCACGACGACCGCCACCTTAGATCCGACCGGAGCAACCCAAACTCTGGCGCCTCGAAACAGGCCCAACGGCGGCGGATCCCGGCGTCCCCGGAGCTTGCAGTACCGACGTTGATCTCCCCGGCCTCCGCTCGCCCCGACGCCAGCTTCCTCTCCCTCCGATCTCCCTCTCCGTTGGTGTCGTCTCCCTCTCCCTCTCTTGCTCTCTTCTCTGTCTCTATTTACCACTCCCTCTCTCACTCCCCTGTTCCCTCTACTACCGCCCCCCTTTTCTATTTCTCATTCCCTATCTTTTCTTTTTCTTTACTAGAATTTAGGTTTTTTTAGTTTGGGCCTTAAATAGTGAGGCCCATTACCATAACTCCCTCCTTTTTTTGGGTTTTGGGCCCTTAAGGCCCGGTTCATTTATCATTATTATTATTTCTAAATATTAAAAATAAGTTTTTTCTTTAAATAAATAAAATAATCTAAATACCTCTTGAAAATGCACAAATAAATTTTAGGCCAAACTAGAAGTGGAGAATCTTAAATTTTAAGGTATAGTACTTATGAAGTAGATAAACAACATTAAATATATATATTTATTTTCTCTTAGAATGAATGAAGGGTCCTTTTAAAAGGAAAAATAAAATATTAGAGTTAAATATCTCCTTGTGATAAATCCAAAAATAGGAATTTTAAAAAATTCAAATATCTTTCCTAAAATAACAATAAAAGGTTTCTTTAATTTGTGATAAGCTTTAAAAATAAAACAGATTATAATCTAAATATATATTTTTTTATAAAGTGAAAATCAAATCAAATCAAATCAAAATATCTTTTCTAATGTCGTACAATCAGTTTCTGATGAACTTAAAAAATAAGGTTCTATAAAAAATGTATCTTTTACAAAAATAAATAATCTTTATTCCAAGATCTTATGAGCGATGTCCTGCGAGATTACTTTTGCCTACATTTGTGACATAAGACTTTGAAGGTTTATGCACGTGCGAATTACTTCGTCTTATATTTTTTCCTTCCTCATGAACTTCCTTTTATTATTAAAAATCAAATCAATTTAATAACTTTAAAAATAATTTAAATATTTTTCGAAATTAATTTCCCTTCAAAGAACTACATAACCCTGATTTCTCAAAAGCTTGAGAATACGTAAGAGCAGGAATCAATTCCTGTCGGGCTCACTTTCTTTTGTTTAATTTCTATGCCTTTGTTATTATCCCAATTTATTTTATCTATTTAATATTTTATTTAAATAGTAATTTGTTTAAAACGAGGTTAATTTAGACGTGACGTCTTGTTAATCTCACGTTTTTAACATTTCATTTAAAATAGTGATTTCTTTAAAATGAGGTTAATTTAGACACGACGTCTTGTTAATCTCATATTTTTAATATTTTATTTAAAATAGTATTTTCTTTAAAATGAGGTTAATTTAGACGCGATGTCTTGTTAATCTCGTGTTTTTAATATTTTATTTAAATAGTGTTTCCTTAAGAATAAGGTTAATTTAGACGAGACGTCTTGTTGACCTCATATTTTTAATATTGTATTTTAAATAGTGTTTTCTTAAAAATGAGATTAATTTAGATGAGACGCCTTGTTAATCTCATATTTTTAATATTTTATTTAAAATAGTATTTCCTTAAAAATAAGGTTAATTTGGACAAGACGTCCTGTTAATCTTTAGTTTTAATCAACTTTATTCTACTCCATCTTATTCAATTTTATTTTAATCTTTGAATTGTTTATGTATAAATTAAGGTTAATTTGGACGGGACGTCGTGTTAATCTTCACTTTTACTCTATTTTCTTCTTTCTTACTGTCACTGTTTGGTCAAATTTTGTACTGTCACTGTTTGGTCTATTTTGTCTGTTTGTGTCTACTTTGTTGTTTCTTTCTTTTCCTAAAAGAAGTTAAAAATAATTTATGGGCTATTTTGAAGCGTACGCTATCAATTTGAGGTAATCGTTTTATGACGGACAGTCGTGAGGTGCTAATACCTTCCTCACCTGTAATTCGACTCCCGAACTTAGAATTTCACTTTTATGACTAGTGTTTTAACAAAAGGTTTTCCCGGTATTTTTACCTTAGAAAAAATATTGGTGATGACTCCCTGTTTTCTTTTCGAAAGGATTTCAAAACACGTTTTATTTTTCGAGGGTCCACCATCCCGCCGCGATCCCGGTCGTGACACTGGTTATGGCCTCTGTTTCTGTCTGTGTTTTGATAATGGTGTGGGTGAAGCAAAATCAGAGTCTTTGTTCCCTGATCAAGTAGATAGCCCCCTTTCCTTCAGCTCTTAGCTCTAATTTATAGCATTTCATGGCTTAATTTTTTATGTTAAAAATCAATCCACTACCATGTCCATTAAGCCTTTCACGTTGGCAATTTTGAGCACTAAGGGAACATACCAGTTCATACTCCATTATATTTGGTGTGTTTTCCTTTTTGATTTCTTTAATGCAATGTAATGAAAATAATTGCATAAACATTCTGCACTATGAGAACTTGTTTACGTTGGACACATAGCCAATATCAATTGTTGCATTAAAATATTTGTCACATGGAAACCTTGTTGCTTGGTGACGTGAAAAGCTTGGATGTTTGCCTTTGTTTGCATTAAATAATTGGCACATGGGTCCTTTGTTTTGGTGCAGCCGTGAGAAGCATTTGGTGACCAATTATTTGTATAAAATATTGGCAAATGGAAAACCTGTAACCGTGAGATGAATGGACAATCCTGCACCTTCCAACGTGAATTAAATGGAGAAACGATGATTTTCACAATGCTTTAATAATACATTTGAAATTTTTTATAAACATTATTCTAATAAAATTTTTACGATGAAATTCATATAATAAATTTCTGTATAAAAAGTTTGATGTATTAACATTTAATCGAGTACTCAAATGTACCCTACCCTTTGAGTTGATTTTAAAGGCTTAATTATGTTTTGTCATGAAAAGTTGTTCAATTTTATTATTAGTCCTTATAATTTTTTTGTCTGGTATTAGTTTTTGAAATGACTTAAGTACTTGTCATAGGTCCCTAACTATTAATATTTTCTATTAACTAGTGACATGACAAATAGAAATGTCATGTCATTACTGCTATCTCATTATTGACACATCATCAGTTAATAGAAAACATTAATGATAAGGACCTATGATAAACATTTAAATTTTTTCAAGGACTAATACTAGACAAAAAATTTTATAGGTGAAACATCTGAATTTAAATTTATTGGCTAAATTGTTAATAATCAATAATTAATTGGGTTTTAAATTATAAAATTGGTGAAGTAGGTTAAATAAGGATTAAATTGGCCTCGGATTGAAATAAATTAAAATGGTTAGTCTGATTTGGGGGTTAACCTAATGGGTAAAAGGACCAAGTCACCCCTAACCACCTAAAACTAACTTAACCTTTTCCCCCTACTTAAAACAAAAGAAAGAAAAGAAAAGAGAAAAGGAATTTCCCTCTCCATCTCGTTTCTTCCATGAACCATAATCACCACCCCCTTTCCACTCCATCATCTTCAATTCATCTTTATCCTCATTGCCAAGCCAAAGCAAGCTT
This sequence comes from Clitoria ternatea, assembly GCA_037962975.1. Taxonomy (NCBI): domain Eukaryota; kingdom Viridiplantae; phylum Streptophyta; class Magnoliopsida; order Fabales; family Fabaceae; genus Clitoria; species Clitoria ternatea. Next base: position 191,413,140 of record CM075669.1, read on the forward strand.
CACTTCATCTTCTTCTTTTTCTCTCATGTGCTTAGGGATTGGGTAAGGCTCTTTATCATTCTAATTTCCATTATCTTCAAGGTTAGGTTTCAAAACCCATTTGGGTGTTCAGTCCTATTTCTTTAATCTCATCTTATTTTCCCTAGATTCCATGGTCATAGGTGACATCAAAACCCATGAGTATTGTCAGAACTTTGAACCATTCTCCAGACCCTCGTTGCCAAGTATTCGGTAAATCAAAACTTTGAACCTTAGCCGTTTCATTAATTTGAAGCAATTAATGAGGTTTTGGCTTTATAGGTAATTAGGATTAAGTTCAGTTTATGAGAATCGATGAGTGGCTGATTAATCAGTGACTATTAATATATTTTTTGTTATAGGTTGGACTCCAGAATAAGACTAAGATATGGAAACGACTTGTAATTCATAATTCTAAGTAAAGGGGTAGTGATATATATTAAATGTATGAATTATGAATGGATGAAGATATAGGTATATAAATTAATGTTAAATTATATATTTTGATGATGGGTGATTGGTGTTGATAATTGATGTTAATTGAAATGAGGATGAGTTATGTTATTGATGTTGATGATGATGGTGATGTAGTGATGAAATCGACGTTGAATATGATGAATGACAATAAAATTGTGATGTGAATTATTGTTAATGATAATGAGTAAGATTAGATTGTTGTTATTGATGTAAAAAATGAACTAAGTGATATTAATGATATGAAACTTGATGATTGAATGATGCATGGTGATGGTAACCATGTTAGAAAGGTTATGTCATTGATTAATATTGTGAAACCCTTGGTTATGGTAACCAAGTGGTAGCCTAGGTGATGGTAACCAAACAGCGATAATGGTATTATTGATGTTTATCGTAGTATATGCATAAATCTACTCATAGGATATAAAGGGGTCATGTGAAGAGGCCCAGATGGGATAGCGCCTTGATGGTAAGGCATAAATCGTGCGGTGGTTTCTTAGGGTTCCATAATCTCTCTAGAGTTCGACTCAAGAGCCGGTCTGTAACACCATTTAAGTGGAGATACCGCAGTCACTTGGAGTGACAGTGTTGCAATGGGCGATGGTTTAGTACTGGTAAAAAGTGTGTCTGTGTGTATATGTGATGAATTCTAAATACTACATTATAATGTTATCAAATAGAGTCAGATCTATACACGTATGCATTAGAATGATACCATTGAGCTAGGTGAGCTGCAATGCAGGTGATGATGATTAATGATGTGGGAAATTACATGTATGTGTTGTGTTTGATGTTAAATGGAAATGTAATTATGATGAGATGATGGTGAATGACAATAAATTGGATATTAATTGTGATTATATTGTTGTTTTATGAACTAGATGGTAATTGATGCATTGGATAGAATATGATTCATCTAATATATAATTGCTTACCCCTACCACTTTTGCTTTAACAGTGACCTTCGTAGATGGCGAAGCATGGTGAGGTATCTGGGACATTTGATGGCACTAGTCGTGTCTTAAAATAATATATGTGTATGTGTATGTGTGCATGTGTATATATATATAACTTATATAGTTTTAGTTAGGTTGATAGTTGAAAGCCTTGGCCAAAAATGCTTAAACTGTTAGTGGATTAGGTAACCGGTAGATAGCTCATCGGAGGATTATTATATATAGCATGTTAGTGTTTGATGAAATGGGCATGAACTATTTTCATGTATTTAAGTAACGATTATTGTATGCCCAGGAATTGCCTAAGTGAATTGAATTAATAAAATATGATGATAATTATATGTTGAATCATGTATGATCAGGTGGTTAGGTAATATAGCCTTATTGATGGCATGATGGGGGTAACAAAATGATGAAACCCTAGTATGATTTTGTGCCCTATATATATGCATGGTATCGTGTACAACACTACATTTATGATAGTTAAATGTCATCCCTATTATCGTTATGAGTAGGTATAGTCATCATGTATAAGGTTAGATAGCATTAATGTAAGAATGCATGACCATTGTGCAAAGGTCTAAGGAATGAAAATGAGTAAAGTGACATGGACTTGAGCATTACCACACTTGGTGTGTAGCCATGCTAACGTTGGATGTTGGGCCAAAAAGGGTGCCTCTACCATTGGGCGTTACCACACCTAATGTTGGGCATCACCATGCGGAGCATGGTTTGGAACAAGCGGACGCACGTCACCATACTAATCCCTGGGCATCACGACACTAACATGTTAGAATAACTAGACCTGGGCGTGGTGGCCACCTATGCCCAGGCGTAGGCACGCGTGAGGCTTGGGCGTGCTTACACTAGCTGGTGGGTGTACCCACGCCCAACACTTGGCTAGTATACCATGTTTTCATGTTTTAGGATTTTTCACTCCACTTCGGGTAGCGGTTTTAGGTTTATCCATCTAATATCATTGCCTAAAATTGTTATGATGCTCGTATGACGTAAATGGTCAAACGTGAAGTCCCTAAATATTGTGCAACAAATTGTGCTACGTACCATGGCATTCGCACGAGGGATTTCATTTTGGTTGACGCCTTGGGATCTAAGGCATCATAATAGTGACTAATTATAAAACTAAACAACTTTGCAGGGACAAAAAACATAACTGAGCCAAATTTTTTATAATTGTGAAATGAAAAATTATAATATCTATGTCTTTTAGAATAATATTCTTTTACCTAATTCATAGTATTAAGAAAGTTGATTAATTTAGTTAAAGTCATTAAATTTGTTTCAAATTTGTTGGAATTTTTCAAACTTACCTTTGAGGTTATCAGGACTCATCAATATACTCTCCCTACTTATTCTTTCTCTCTTTAATCTATCTTCCCTTATTATCCAATTATAAAAAAGAGATAAATGATCTAATTTATATATCTCTTTTTATTATTATCTTGACTCCAATAATAGCCATACATTAATAAAGGGTGTTTTTTACAAAAAAAATTAATTAATGACTTAGAAATTTAAAAGAGGATCTTATATTAAGGTAAAATATTGTTTGAAAGACGATCTTATTTTTAGGGACGAATGTAGTACTTGTTATTATTTATAAAAATAATTGTATTTTTTATCTTTATGTTTAATTAATAATTTCATATTACATTTGATCCTAAATATAAGAGACAAAGACAAAAACACATATACCAATATTTACAATAATTACGTGAGAGAATCAATTTTAATTTCAAAAATATCGTTAATTAAATGGTTAAAATAGAGAAACACAACTAAGTAACTTTTGCACTCTTTCATAATAAACAAGGGTATGGATGAAAATTCATCATGAATTTACCAAGAAACGTGTAATTGTCTCTTATATTCCAAAAAGTAAGTCCAATTTGTCTCTTATATTCTGGATCAAAAGGAGTAGTTTGTTACTGCAAGTAAGAAAACACATACTATTTTGATGGCTTAATTATGTTTTTGGTTCTTAAAAAGTTGTTCAGTTTTATTATTAGTCATTATAAATTTTTTGTTTGATATTAATCCCTGAAAAGATTTAAATGTTTGTGTCGTGACTGAAATTGCGGTGGGAGGCCAACTGAAAAAGAGAAATTAAGTTCAAAAATCCTTTTAGAAAAATAGGGAGTCGCCACCAATATTTTTTAAAAGATAAAATATCGGGAAAACCTTTGTTAAAACACTAGTCATAAAAGAAATGAGATTCTAAATTCTAGAGTTGAATTACAGGTGAGGAAGGTATTAGCACCTCACATTGTTCATTATAAAACGGTTACCTCAAATTGATCACGCTTATTTAAATAGCCAAGAAAATAATTTAACCTCTCAAAAAAGGGAATAAACAACACGGATGAGGGAAAAAACTAAAAATAAAAACGAAATAAGGCTAATAGGATGTCTCATCCGAAATAGCCTTAATCAAACATAAAAATAAAAAGGTATTAAAAATAGAAATAAAATAAAAATAATGGGAATAGAATAAAGATTAACAGGACGTCTCGTCCAAATTAGTATTAGAAAAATAATAATAGTAATAAATAAAAATTGAGAAAGGTAAGGAAAAAAGACATAAAATAAGATAAAATAAAATAAAATAAAATAAAAGATTAATAGGACGTCTCATCTAAATTAACCATTTTATAAAAAAGATTATTATTTTTTATATGATAAAGAAATTGACAATACAACAACATTAACAAGACGTCTCATCTAAATTAACCTCATAGTAGTAAAATGGTGCTTCCAAATTAAATAGTAACAATGTAAAATGACCGGAATAAAATAAAGACATACAAAAATTACTAAAAGGAAAACGGGCCTGACAGGAATTATTCCCGCTCCTATGTATTCCCGAGCGTATATCGGGAAATCAGGGTTACATAGTTCTTGATTGAAAATAAAATTTGAAGATTGTTTTTTTTGTTTTTTAAAGGGGTTTTAAAGAGTTTTTAGAAGTGATTTTTTAGGAAAGAGATTATTTTAATTGTATATTTGAAAAATAAAGAGTTTTCGTGTCGGGGGAAGAAATACAAGACAGAGTACTTCGTACATATATCAGTCTTTACGAATTTATAACATTGATGTGTCGCGACCGGGATCGTGACGGGACGGCCGACCCTTAAAAATAAAACGACGTTTCGAAATCCTTTCGAAAAGAAAAGAGGGAGTCTCCACCAATATTTTTTAGGATAAAAATATCAGGAAAAACCTCTTTTAAAACACTGGTTATGAAAATGAAATTCTAAGTTCGGGAGTCGAATTACATGTGAGATATTAGCACCTCACAACTGTCTGTTATAAAACGGTTACCTCGAATTGATAGCGCTCACTTTAAAATAGCCTAGAAATTATTTTTTACTTCTTTTAGGAAAAGAAACACACAAAATTACAAAGCAGACATGAACAAAAAAAATAGACCAAACAGTGACAGTAATAAATTTGACCAAACAGTGACAGTAAGAAAGAAGAAAACAGTAATGATAGAAGACTAAACAGTGACAGTAAAAAAACAAATAATGACAGTAGAAGATTAAAACAGTAATAGTAAGAAATGACAAAGCAATGACAGTAAGAAACTCGACAAAACAACAACTATAAGAAAAAGTAAAACATAGTGAGAGTAAAGGTTAACAGGACGTCTCATCCAAATTAACCTTAATTTATACATAAATTTAAAGATGAAAATAAAATTAATGAGATAAAAAAAGTTGATTAAATTTTTTTTAATAAAAGTATTAAAAACACGATATTAACAAGACGTCGCTTCTAAATTAACCTCATTTCAAAGAAAATAATATTCTAATAAAAATATTAAAAATATGAGATTAACAGGACGTCTCGTCTAAATTAACCTCATTTTTAAGAAAATATTATTTTAAATAAAAATATTAAAATATGAGATTAACAAGACGTCGCGTCTAAATTAACCCCATTTTGAAGAAAATATTATTTTGAATAAAAATATTAAAATATGAGATTAACAAGACATCACATCTAAATTAGCCTCATTTTAAATAAAATATTGTTTTAAATATTGACTATATAAAATTAATCAAAATAATAGCAAAGACATAGAAATTAATAACGAGAAAGTGGGCCCGACAGGAATTGATTCCTGCTTCAACGTATTCTTAAATGTATTGAGAAATCAGGGTTACGTAGTTCTTTAAAATTAACTTTTGAAATAATATTAAAATATTTAAAACTTATACTAAAAATTATTTTTAACTGATTTGATTTTTTAATAATGAAAGGGATTTAATGGAAGGAGAAATACAAGGCGAAGTACTTCGCACGTGCACAATCCTTCGAAATCTAGTAACAGCGATGTAGGCAAAAGTAATTTTGCATGATATCACTCATAAGATTTTGAAACAATTATTATAAAAGAAAATATATATATATATATATATATAAACTTAACATGAAACTATTTATTTTAATTTTTACAAAAGAGTTTAAGTTTTAATATTTTATTATTTTCACCATAAAATACTAAAAATATATTTTGAGTTTTGTGATTTTTATTTCACTTCTAACATAAATCTATTAAATTTAAGAATAATTTTTATTTAACTTGACAAAAATTGAAAATTCATTTTTATTTTATTTTTTAAATATATATATTATTATTTTATTATAAATTATTTTCGTAAACATAAAATTAAATATTCTAAAAAATTAAAAAAATATATTTATTTAATATTGGGCTCTCAAAGCCCATTTCCTAAAAGAAAAGAAGTCCCCCTTTTTAAAAAAAGGGCCTCACTAGTTGAGGCCAAAAAAAAAAGAAACCTAGAATTAAAAAAACAAAAGAAAGAAAAGATAAGAAGAGAAGGAAAGGGGGGGCGGAACAGAGAGAAGGTGGGGAAGAGAGAGAAAAGAAAGAAGGAGAGGGAGAAGAGGAGATCGGGAGAGAGAAGGAAGGAAAGAGAGGGAGACCGAGAGAGGGTGAGGGAGAAACAGGGAGAAGCAGAGAAACATTGAGGGAGAAAGTGAGATACCGAGAGGGAGAGGAAAGGAGTAGACCGGAGGAAGAAGGAAAGGAGCGGTGGTGGGCGGTGGAAGGAAGTCCGATCGACGGACGTGCAGGGGCAACAGTGGCTCCTTTTTTTCTTCTTTTTGCTGTTTTGGTATTTTGGTCTTTGTTTTTTTTTTAGTTTTCTCTGCTATTTTTGATTGTTGATTGATGAAGGAAGATGGTGATGGTGTTTGTGTTTTTTCCTTCTCCCTCTTGTTCTATTGTTGTTGGCCTTTTATGATGAGGGTGGAGAGGATTAGGAGAGGAAGAGGATGAAGCTGGTGGAGTAGGGGACAGATTCCGGATTCCGAACGGAATTTTCGGAATGGAGGGGGGAAATTATTATGATTTTTATTATTAAAAAAAAGTGGTGTTCACAGTTTCCCCTCTTTACTTTCTTTTCGCGATAATATGAATGATTCACTCGTATCGAGGAAAGGAAGTAAAGACGTGAACATCCTCTCTTTAGAGATGATCTCGACATCAACAACTTCAAAGAGGTGACAGTTTTGACAAGCAGAAGACTTAAGCAATGCCAGCTTTGGCAATTGAAAAACTTAAAAGTTCTAGCCTTGTCGATGATAGCTTGAAAAGGCTTACGACAAAAGCTTAAAGAGGGTGCCAACTTCGGGAATGAGAAAACATAAAAGGGCCAATCTTTGGCGATAAAAAGCTTAAAAGGGTGCCAACTTTGGTAAACAGAAAAGTTAAAAGGGCCAATCCTTGGTGATGAAAGCTTGAAAGGGTACCAGCTTTGGCAAACAAAAAATTTAAAAGTGCCTATCCTTGGCAATGGAAGCTTAAAAGTGCCCTTCCTAGATGATGAAAGAAATTTAAAATTGTCCATCCTAGGTGATGAAAGAAATTTGAAATTGCCCATCCTAGGCGATGAAAGAAATTTAAAATTGCCCATCCTAGGCGATGAAAGAAATTTAAAATTGCCTATCCTAGGCGATGAAAGAAATTTGACAATGCCCAACCTAGGCGATGAAAGAAATTTGAAAGTGCCCATCCTAGGCGATGAAAGGAATTTGAAGTGCCCATCTTAGGTGATGAAAGAAATTTAAAAGTGCCCATCCTAGGCGATGAAAGAAATTTAAAAGTGCCCATCCTAGGCGATGAAAGAAAATTGAAAGTGCCCATCCTAGGCGATGAAAGAAATTTGAAAGTGCCCATCCTAGACGATGAAAGGAATTTAAAAGTGCCCATCCTAGGCAATGAAAGAAATTTAAAAATGCCCATCCTAGGCGATGAAAGAAATTTGAAGTGCCCATCCTAGGCGATGAAAGAAATTTGAAAGTGCCCATCCTAGGCGATGAAAGGAATTTGAAAGTGCCCATCCTAGGTGATGAAAGGAATTTGAAAGTGCCCATCCTCGGTGATGAAAGGAATTTGAAGTGCCCATCCTAGGCGATGAAAGGAATTAAAAGTGCCCATCCTAGGCGATGAAAAAATTTGAAAGTGCCCATCCTAAGCGATGAAAGGAATTTGAAGTGTCCATCCTAGGCGATGAAAGAAATTTTAAAGGGCCCATCCTAGGCGATGAAAGAAATTTGAAAGTGCCCATCCTAGGCGATAAAAGAAATTTGAAAGTGCCAGCCTTGGCGATGGAGGAGGCTTTGAGAAGTGCCAGCTTTAGCGATTGAGAAAGAGTCTTTGAGAAGTGCCGGCTTTGGCGATTGAGGAAAAGTCTTGTGAAGTGCCAACTTTGGTGATTAAGGAGGATACCTTGAGAAGTGCCAACTTTGGTGATTAAGGAGCAAACCTTGAGGGTGCCAGCTTTGGCGATCGTGATTCTACTGGGGAAAAGAACTTGATCGAGTTGTCAAGACTCGACATGACTGTTTGTGGCAATAACCTATAGAAAAGGGGTAAGTAGAGCAAAGACAAAATAAATAAGAATCTGAGGAAACTCCCCATGGAACCATGACCCCTACAGACTTAAGGCGACTCATGACTGAACAGAACGAATAAGGTAATTCTAGCTTCAAAAAGCGTGTCTGGGCTCAGTCTTCATAATGATTACCTGAGGTGAGATCGAGCAATAGGAGCATCTTGCCCCCCATAACTTTAAATAATTATTTTCTTTATTTTATTTGATAAAGGAAAACACATGTCTTATCATATCCATGAAATTCATAATATAAACACGTGTCGAAAAAGGGTAAAATTTATTCACGAGTTGAGTAGGTACAGGGAGAGGGAAGTAGGGAAAACAAAAGAAGTCTAATACATAGGTTGATAATAGATGAAACAGGGAAAGCTTGCTAATCTTCTAGTGAACCTCTAAGGATAACGCACATCTTAAACCCCATATCGTGACTTCAAGCTCACCCTTCGACTCTGCTTCTGAGAAAGCGATTCAGTCATGATCTATGTGCCTCAGTTTAGACTCACACTTTTTGCATGGGAAGTCTTATACTGTCAGGATTTTGACCCTAATTTTTGCCTGAGCCGCCTTTTTAGGTTTTCGACTCACCGGGTCGCTCTAACTTTTACCTAGGCCGCCTTTTCAGGTTTTCAGCCTAGCGAGCATCTTTTTTACTTTTTTTTTTCTTTTCTTTTTTTTTGATATTCTTTTTCTAGGAAAAGTATTTCTTGACCGAATCCGTATTTATGGGCATCGGTAAGTCCTTACCGTCCATGGTCGTGAGTATCAAGGCTCCCCCAGAAAAGGTTCTCGTCACAATATATGGACCTTCATAGTTAGGTGTCCATTTGCCTTGATTGTCCTTTTGTATTGGCAAAATTTTCTTAAGGACCAGGTCCCCTACTTGGAATTGTTGAGGTCGTACTTTCTTTTCAAACGCTCGTTTCATACGCCTCTAATACAACTGACCGTGGCAGAGAGCATTCAGTCTCTTCCCATCTATCAGGTTCAATTAGTTATATCGAGCTTGGACCCATTCAGCCTCTTCTAGTTTTGCCTCCATTATCACCCTAAGGGATGGAATCTCTACCTCAAAAGGTACAACTGCTTCCATACCATACACTAGAGAGAACGAAGTTGCCCCTGTCCAAGTCTCGACTAAGGTACGATACCCGTGTAAAGCAAAAGGGAGTATCTCACTCCAGTCTCTGTAGGTTACAACCATCTTTTGTACGATATTATTAATGTTCTTATTGGCCATCTCAACCGCCCCATGCATCTTCGGTCGATAAGGAGAGGAATTGTGATGATGAATCTTAAAGCTTTCACAGAGTTTTTTTATCATCTTGTTGTTCAAATTCATGCCATTGTCAGTAATGATGTGATTTGACAAGCCTTACTGACATATCAATTCTCGCTTGACAAATTTGACCACAACGTTCCTTGTTACATTGGCGTATGAAGCCGCCTCCACCCACTTGGTGAAATAATCAATGGCAACTAAGATGAAACGATGACCATTTGAGGCTTTTGGCTAAATAAGTCCAATAAAATCCATGCCCCACATTGAGAAAGGCCACAGTGCTGATAAGACATTCAGGGATAATGGGGATGCGTGAAGATGATCAGTGTATATCTAACACTTGTGACACTTTCGAACATAAGTGAAATAGTCAGCTTCCATGGTTATCCAATATTATCCAGCCCTCAAGATCTTTCTTGCTATGGCATGCCCATTGGTATGAGTTTCAAAGGATCCTTCATGAATATCTGCTATGATCTTTTTTGCTTCAACAGTATCGACGCAACGAAGGAGGATAAAGTCATGATTTCTCTTGTAAAGAACATCACTGTTCAAGAAGAAACTCATTGCTAGCCTTCTTAGGGTTCTTTTGTCATTTTCTATGGTGCCCTCAGGGTATTCTTGACTCTGGATATATCTCTTGATATCATAGTACCATGGTTTCCCATCTGACTCTTCTTCTATTACTTGGCAGTATACGGGCTTGTTGTGTCTTTCTACCTTAATAAGGGGCATATCACAGTCATTTCTCAATTTAAACATCGATGCAAGGGTGGCCAAAGTGTCAGCCATTTGATTATCATCCTAGGAGACATGGTGAAAAGAGATATCATCAAATTCCTTAATTAGCTCCTTGATATGAGCTTGATAAGGAACCAACTTGTTGTCCCTAGTCTCTCATTCGCCTTTTAGTTGGTGAATGACCAAGGCGGAATCCCTGTAGACTTCTAACTTCTTCACTTTTGCATCTAATGCTGCTTGGATCCCCAGAGAGCATGCCTCATATTCAGCGATGTTATTAGTACAGTCAAAACAAAGTCTGGCACACACAGGGATAAACTCTTTATTTGGTGAAATTAGGACAGCCCCAATCCCATGCCCCAGTGCATTTGAAGCTCCATCAAATCTCAAAATCCATTTGTCTTTCTGGGTGTCTTCTTCATTAAACAATGCCAAGATATCCTCATCCGGGAACTCAAAGTGCATTGGTTGGTAGTCACTTACGGGTTGATAGGCTAAGTAGTCCGCCAGAGAGCTCTTTTTTATGGCTTTCTGAGTGACATAGATTATGTCGTATTTCAGTTAATAGAACCTGCCATCGAGTGATTCTTCCGATTAAGGTGGGTTTTTTAAAGATATACTTGACAGGGTCCATTTTGGAGACCAGCCAAGTAGTGTGACTTAGCATATATTGCCTTAAACGTCGAGCTGCCCATGCGAATGCGTAACAAGTTCTCTCTAGAGACAAATACCTTATTTCACAGTCAGTGAACTTCTTGCTCAAGTAGTAAAGGGCATGTTCTTTCTTCCCAGTCTCATCATGTTGCCCTAATACGCAACCCATAAATTCATCCAACACGGTCAGATACAAGATAAGTGGCCTTCCAGGAGTCGGCGGTACCAAGATCGGTGGCTCCCACAAATACTGCTTTATCTTCTCAAAAGCCATTTGACAATCTTTATTCCATTACGCCGGTTGGTTCTTACGGAGCAACTTAAAGATCGGCTCACAAGTTACTGTCAGTTGTGAGATAAACCGAGCAATGTAGTTCAACCTTCCCAAGAATCCTCTGGCTTTTTTTTCTGTATAGGGAGGAGGCATTTCAAGAATCGCTTTGACCTTGTCAGGATCAACTTCTATTCCTCTTTTGCTTACAATGAACCCTAACAGTTTGCCTGATCTTGCGCCAAAGGTACACTTGGCCGGGTTCAACCTGAGCTTAAACTTCCTTAGCCTTTCAAAAAGCTTTCTCAGATCAACAATATGCTCTTCATCGGTTCTAGATTTGGCAATGATATCGTCCACATAAACTTCTATCTCCTTGTGCATCATGTCATGGAAGAGGGTCACCATTGCCCTTTGGTAGGTTACCCCAGCATTTTTCAAACCGAAGGACATCACTTTGTAACAGAAAGTGCCCCACAAAGTGATACATGTGGTCTTCTCCATGTCTTCTGTAACATCCCATTTTCAACACAAATAGAAAATAGATATTAATATATCTTTCTTGAGAAATACTTACTATAAGTTAGTTTATTATTATCATTTTTTTTGAAATTTTGGTATTTATATTTAATTATTTGTTTTTTAAAATAATAAAATAAAAATAAAAATATTTCTAGATGAGAATTTTAAAATGACTTAATTAGTATTCACTAATTAAGAAAATTATATTAATAATTTTTAATATCTTTATTATTCACCATTTTTATTTTATGTTCTTATATTTATGTTTTTACATATTTAAGATTTAACTCTTATTAGAATTTTAAAATACAATTTTGAAGGAATTAGACTATGGTTCTTTAGAACTTTTTGATCTACACAAGATTTATGATTTTCTGGAATTTTTTGAAAATTTTGAAATATTTTAATAAAATAATATATTTTAAATAATTTTAAATTCATATAAAGTTACTTAAAATTAAAAATATTTACAAGAATGTAAAGTTACATTATAAGAAAATTTTCTAAAATCCATTTCAAGTAGACTTATCTAAAAGTTATCGGTTTGAGTAAAATCTTGATTTTTACCAATCGTAAAAAACTTGAAAACGTACTAATAAATTTTTATTAACAGAAAATTTTAGATTTTTAAAATTTAAACTTTATATTACTTATCATAAAATTAGTGAGAACAGATATAATATCGCTAAATTTCAAAAAGGATTAATTTTGAATATTTAAAATATACCGAGTGAAAGGCTACTATTTGGCTTAATAATTTTGCCGATATTTACTATGCAAAACACTGTGCATGTATGAAAATTTCAAAAGGTGCACAGTAACCAGGTTTTAAATTTCAAAAAATGAACAGTACTTTTATATTAAAATAATGGAATGCATAGTAATTTTTTTTCCTATAAATACCGAAGGAATTCTTCTTTAGAATTCACAATTTCAGATTAAGTTTTCTTAATATAGTAGTGCTAGTGAGATAGTGGTGGAAGTAAGAGAGAGAAATAAATTTTTTTGGAAGAAGGTTCTGCTAAAATTCTAAGGTACGAATACATCTCTTTTATATTTTTTAGGTTATTTTTATATCGTTTTTAGAACTCTATTATTATACTGGAATAATATTATTTTAAGTTACTATTCTGCATAGTAAAACACTATTTGAATAGTAAATTACTATTCAAATAGTAAATTACTATTTACTATTACTATTTACCTTTACTATTCACGATTTACTATTTACCGTTACTATTTATGATTTACTATTTACCGTTACTATTCACAATTTACTATTTACCATTACTATTCATGTTTTACTATTTACTGTTACTATTCACTATTCACTATTCACTATACAAAATTTACCATTTCTGCTTTAAGTAGTGATCTTAATTTTCATCTTGTAACTATATTAAAATGAAATTGGTATGTTTTAGAACTCGAAGACGAGGCGTGCACGGATTTACAATAACGAATCAGTATACAAGAGGTAAGGGGGAGTGAGATAAGAGTATAATATAAAAAGATATAAGAATAATGGGAGGAGTCCCTTACTCCTTTTAAATTTAAAAATATTATTATTTTAAATATTAACTTTTTAACTTAAAATTTGTAATAAATTTTAAATTAAATATCTGGTTTAACTAACTCTAACATACTTATGCAAGGACTTGGATTTTTATAACCTATACGAACTGGACTATACCTATGCAAGGACTTGGACCACTATGACCCATATGGACTGAAGTATACCTATGCAAGGACTGGATTATATGGACTTACATAGACCTATGCAAGGAATGGAGTATGAAACAACCCGACTTAATTAAACCCAAACCGAGACTAGGGAAATTTTTTTTCCAAAATTTAGAACGTTCAAAACGTTCATAATCAGTCCAGATTAAGAGTCGGGGTAAATTAAAGACAGAATAAAGGCAAGGGAAAGCAAAAACCGATCAGAGAAGGGAAGACCGAGTCAGAAAGTCACACATGGGCAAGACCCAGCCTCGGTTGCGCAGCCCAGCGAAATACAGCGCTTGAGCGAGCCCTTTTCTCGCTGGAACGAATCTTCATTCGCTGAAGCGAACCCATTCACTCAGTAATTTCATCACTCGGATTTGGGACCACATTCACTCGGGAATGGTCCCCACATACATGATTCACCTGGTAAACTCAACCAAATCCTTATTCAAAAGGTCATAGACATGCTTCATTCGGAAGCGTCTCAATCTCCACTCGGGAAATGATTCCCTCGGTTATTCCACTTGGAATCCATAAGCTTCCCTCACCCGGAGTATCTCCCTAGTCCAATACCACTCGGTATAATTCAACCATAATTCACTCGGAATACATTATCCATTCTGCACTCGGCATAATTCGATCTTCCACACTCGGAGATCACATAACCTCCATTCCTTCGGAAGGAGTCCCCACAATCAAGTTTCATTCGGGATTCCTCTGTCCTCACATCACTCGGAGGAATTTACCAAGTTAAGCCTCACTCGGACTTATCCAATACTTAGCCACTCGGAAATATATAACATTTACTCGGAATATATATAACCTCGTTCACTCGGAAGAGGACTCCTAGAATACACCTCAATTAAACCATCACAACAACTCTTCCCTCGGAAGAGGTTCACTCGGGATTTATCACTCGGGAATATTCAAACCCTTCCCCACTCGAGGTTTACTCAAATTTTTCACTCGGTAACATATGGACTAGTCTTCCCTCGGAAGTAGCCCACTCTAGTACATCTTACTCGGAACTGTCTTATGCCTTTATCACTCGGAAAAGGCCACATAAACAATAGCCTCACTCGGTAATGGCTCTCCCAGCAATATTCCACTCGGAATTCATTGACTTAGCATTATTCCCTCAACACCACATAATGAACAATTCGGGTAACTTTATAACAATGTAATATATATATATATATATATATATACAATGTATACTTGTTCACAATCCTAATAGTCAACCCATATAATTAAATCCGTTCGGATTACAAGAGAGCCGGCCAAGGCTTTAACATATCTATTTACAATATATATACTATATGAAATCTTCAACAATCGAAGTGCCCATCACTCGGACTTGAGGCCATCTCCTTATTCCCAGTCCGACCTGCATGTACTGAAAAATATAGCCACAACAGGGGTGAGCTTTTACATATTAAATGACAGTTATTGACTCGGATTAATCTTCGAATCCTCAACCATACAATAACATATCTCAATCAGCAATAATGCACTCTGCCATTCAATATGAACCCTACAACAACTTCATCCACTCGGGATTCATGCAATTCAATCAAGACTGAGTAATTCATATCATTCATGATCACCTTGCACTTGGCAACAGTACCAATACACATATATTCACCCAGTCGGAATTCACACCAATCACTCATGGCTATATTAATCATGTTATCCACAACAGCATTTACATATATATATATATATATATATATATATATATATATATCATCACATTGAGCTCATCAACAACATAAGTGTGCACTCAGCAATAGCATCAGTATACATGCATTCATCCACTTGGATATAAGTGTGCACTCGGCATAGCATCAGTATACATGCATTCATCCACTCGGATATAAATGTGCACTCGACATAGCATCAGTATACATGCATTCATCCACATATTCATACAATTCACATTGAGCTCAATGATAATCATAAGTGTGCACTCATTCATTTGCATTTCACCCGGATCCGGTTATTTATTACCAATTTTTATTGTTGCAACATAGGCTCCAAGCTGATTCGGCCATTTACTGGTACCAAACCGTTTGCCGTCACATGTAACACAGTCACTCCAAGCGACAACGGAAGTGTTACGGGCAGCCCCAAGTCCAACCAGGTAGGCTTGCCTTGAGTCCAACCCAAGGTCTTTAAGCGTCCAACGCTTAGTGCACTCGGCACTGCCTCGAGTCCAACCCGAGGTCTTTCAATATATTTTCAACACATATTCATCTGATTGCCGATCGGTATTAAGCGTCCAACGCTATATACTCCGAGCATTTTCCAGTGGCGAATCAAATGCATACGGTCTTATTCATCAGGCGTCCAACGCCAATGCACTCGGCATTGCCTTGAGTCCAACCCAAGGTCTTTCAATATGTTTTCCACACATATGCACTCGGTATTCAAATATCAATAACATGCATCCCATGCATTTTATCATTATTATTCATAAATAGGGATCGGCATAGCAATATCACAATACATGCACTCGGAAATCACATGCACTCGGCAAATCACATGCACTCGGCAAATCACATGCTTTTTAATATAAAATCCCAAATGGGAATTAATCATAACCGACCCACATCTCATGCACTTGGCAATCACAATGCCATTCACTCGGAATTATCATTTACAACAAGCATCACATGCTATTTCATATAATATCCACTCGGGAATAACACAACAGTCCCCCATCTTATGCACTCAGCATTCGCATGTTCAATGACAAGCATCACATGCATCTAAACACAAAATCACACACAGGGATTAGTACAATAAACTCATATACTCGGCTTTCCCATTAACAGCCACAATATATCATACATTCACATAGAATCATAGCCAGAACCAGCACAGCATTTACACACCATATGCATTCGGTATTCACACTGGTTCACAGTACATGCACTCGGCATACTCATTAAAAGCCAACATTTCCATGCATTCACTCAGTATTTCATATTTATCATCATACATCTCATGGACGAAATCATGACAACATCACGCAAACCACAATAATCATAAATCCGGGTGTTTTATGCACCAATACTCAACTACAACATATCAATCAACATATTTCAAACATGACACAACACATTAAAGCAAAACCACCTGGAACCCATCCATAAACCATACATTTGAGATGTAAATTAGCCCTGCTACCTGGAATGAAGATCCTAGAAGCTCCCTGAGCTTGCAGCACCGACTGAATGTTCTTTAGTCACTCATTCTCAACAGAACGATCCTGCTTCAGTCATCCAACAGCACTTTGCTCTCAGCTTTTGGAAGAACCAAACGCTGCTTCCTCACGAGCAGATCTACCACCAAGACGCTCCATGCCAAGCCTCCAAGGCACAACGTCACCCCATACTCAGTCCAGTGGAGGATTCTATGGCTCTTCCCACACACGAACAGACCAGTCCTCACCAACCTTGGAGGACTCCATGCTTCCAAGCACCCATCGTTGCTTAGGCCGAACAGAGGAGGATCTCTGCCTCCAAAACACACAGCACCACACAGATCTCTCTCACAGCCACGCTGTTCCCACATCGTGTTCCCACTTCCCACTTGGGTTCTACTCAGCGTGCGAGTGGAAGAAGAAGATGAAGAAGAAGAACAGCCACGAAGAAGAAGAAGAAGAAGCCACAAAAACTCGAGAGAGAAAGGAGGAGTGTTTGCAGCATAAACAAAGTGAAATAGGCAGAGAGTGGGAAATGTGTAGCTCTTATCCCCACTTCCCAGCAACAGCTCCACGTCCCATCAATAGTCAGCTGTCACATCCAATTAAAGCCACTCCCATCAGCGTGGGAATTGAAGGAGAGAGGGGACCGAACCCCTATTTCACCCACCAAGGGCATATGCGTAATTTTTCCTGGCATTAATATTATTATTCAATCAATAATTTTAATTCTGTAATTAACCTTAATTGGTAATTAATTTAAAACCAGGATGTTACACTACTCCCCTCTTTCAAAGAATTTCGTCCTCGAAATTCCAATATGAACTTATCTCAACAAACGGCTCAGAGTATTACTGCCTCAACTATTTGTATGTCACTGCTTCCCAAGCATTCACCGACCGGTTCATAATTCCACTTGGCATAGCTTCACCTCTTAAGCGGTTTACTGACCGCTCCACAATTCCAGTCGGCATAATCGCTAAAGTCAGATCCTACCTGATTACAACCTCTTCATAGAATTCAATATATTTGGGGATTCAATTTTTAAAACATACAGGTTACCCCATTTAAGTCTACCAATTCACCATAACCAAGGGCACCTCTAGTTCTTTGGCCACTCGGCCCTACACTCTCATCGCCAATCGGTGTACATCCACCGTTAGCTTCCCCAACTCAAAGGAATCATTTAACACAATTAAGTACCCTCACAGAGTATAAGCTCAAAATTGTGTCATATGAAACACATTCTGGATGTTAATCAGCCAGTTGGGAAGAATCTAGTCGATAAACAACATTATTGATTCCCTCTATTACTCACTATTGTCCGACTTATCTCGAATTAAACCCTCAGATATTCAACATCTGACTATTAAATTCCTCCTTCAAACCGTGTTATACCTTGGCAATTGTTAACCCGGCGATAACGTCTGATCCGTACGTTTCCACCACCGGGTTGTTAATTGGCAAGCGCACCAATCGTTTGTAGTTTTCAAAATTTAGATATCGTTCCACTGGGATTAAAAGTCCAATAACAACAGTAATTTTCTATTTACTATGGTAAATGTGAAGAAAGTTATGGATAAAAGAATAACTTATATACAATTTATACAATATTCACAAGATAGCATGGTTGAGTTGTTCATGAGATAAAAAGAAAATAAAAATCTATCTAAAAAGTTGAGTTGTAATCTAGAATAGGTAAGATACTTGAGATAAACACAGATAAACAAATTATGTTGGAAATTGGATCCCTAATCTAGAATAACAATGAGGAACTCAAGACATGCATATTTAATCATCAAGTTTCATGTCATTGCAGCTTAAAATTATTATAACCGATCCCTCGTGATATAAATTCTAAGAATTCACCGTAAAGTCCGATCCCTCGTGAGCTTTCTCAGTAAAAACTTGCATTAAGACCTGGCCTTATGGCAACAATGGTTAACAACCCCTATAGAATTGAGATACCAAGGGTATTCCAACTTTTACTTTCGTCAAAACAAGTTTTAATACGGCATGAATAATTATTCTCCCGTTTGACATTCATACTAATAAAACAAGTTTCAATACACATGAAAATCATTCTCCCGTTTGACGTTCATATTAATAAAAGATTGAAATACTAACATCTTAAATCATAAACATGCAGAGGTCGAATTCATAACATTATACTTAATAGATTAGTTCACCAATTCCAACATAGACAAATTAGTTACACATTGTGAAAGTAAAGACAACACTTACAGAGTTTGACATTACGAAGACGATGGAAACTTCACGATACAACGATCACAATACACCAAAACACACTCAAGTATCTAGAAAACTATTCTAGAACTACAACTCACAAAAGAAGAACTCAAAGTCGAGCACAAAGAGAGAAAAGAAGAGAAGTAAATGAGAATGGGATGATTTGAATGGTGTTGGATGACCCTATTTATAGGGTTGAGCAAAGGTGCTGAAGCTACGCATCAGTGTGACGCTACGCGTCAGGCCCCTGACTCAGCTTCCATTAAACAGCTGATAATGGCCACTTCAAATTATTAAATTTAATCATGCCTGGCCACTTGGACGTGTTTCCACTCTATTTTGGCCATTTGTGCTTAGTGGGGTGGCCCTTGGTGCTGAGTGGGGTGGCCATTATTGGGTCAAAGCTGAGTGCTTGGCCAAGTTGGATGTGGAGTCCACGCAGCACTGACGCTACGTGTGGTTGTGACGCTTAGCGTCAGCATCAAAATTCAGAGTCCACGCTATGCGTGGGATTGATGCTACACGTCAGATCCTCCAGTATAATTTTCTCTTCAATTCTTTACTTTTTCACTGTAAAACTAGAGAAAATTGATCAAGGGCAAATTATTTCCAACAACATCCATTTATTGAATTAAAACCTAATTTTCTAACAAATTAACCAAATTTTTATTTATTTTTATGAAATTTTTATTAAAAGATTTATTGTAAATTTGAGGACTAACAAATACCCCCAACTTGAGACATTGCTCGTCCTCGAGCAAGAGAGAAAAATAAAAAATAAAAATTTGAAATCAAATTTTTGAGTTATTCCGAGAATTTACCATAAAAAGTAATTACACAATTTACCATTTTGAAATAATCAATTATAGACATCTAATATAACAAAGGTTTAATGATAAAATTCTTTACAATATTTTATTAACATACCAAGCATAATTTCAGGCTTACCTCTCCAAATGTTTATCTTTATGTAATAGGTAACCTGTTTCACTCAATCAATCATAAAATCAAACGAATTTAACTTTGATTTTCATCTAATCAATGGTTAGTTATACAAAGCTAATTCAGAAATCACAAGGTCTTTTCACGGATTGTAATGAGGCTTGGCTTACAAGAATCAATGGTTTTTCTTGGAATTCAAAAACCTGAAATCATAAAAGAGCATTTTATAATTTTTAGGCTTTCTCTTGGCCCAAACTTCTCATTTTCTTTTATTGGTGAAAAATAAATACCCCCAACTTGATTCTTTTCACTATTTTTGACTTTTCTTTTTTTTATACTTTATTTTCTTTTGAAAAGAATCAAGTTGCTTATTTTCACTCCCCATGTTTGTAAGAACACTTAAAGATATATTTTTTTTCATTTATTTCAACTGCTCTTTTAATCAATCAAGTATAGGGAATGGTTAAAACAGATTTAGGTTTTAAGGGTACCAAAGAATTTATTTTAGGCTCAAATTGGCTTTCAAAGGATAAAATAATTTTTACCAAGGTAAGCTATTTGGCCCAAGGTTTCTTTTCACTAATAAATGTGCCTTGATCATTTTCTTGAATTCTCTGTACAACAACACAAATCAAAGATTAAAGCAAAATCAATTCGAATGAAATTATATCGATTAGACCCTCAAGTGTTTAACAAGATCTCTCAACTCACCGGGTTTTTGAAATTTGCTTGATAGTTAATAAACTTATTGTAATTAAATTTATCAAAATTCCTAAGTTATAAAAGAATTAATAATTGATTTTACAAAATTGGTTTTATTATGTAAAAATGTTAAGTGAATAAATTAACTTTCTAACAAAAATTTGATTATTTATTGAAAAATTTATTATTGGATTTTTCATGCAAAAACATAATTACGCAAGATTAAACACACCATATAATAAAAGACAAAATATAATATAATCCAAAATAATATCAATGTAAACAAGGAACTAACAATAAAAATGTATGTAAAAAGGTGCAAAAGATAACACCATCAATCCTCCATCTGGTCATCATCCTCCTCCTCCTCATCAGCATCACCATCAATATCAGCCTATGCTCCAGAAGATCCACCAGTCTCAGGGTAGGTAGGTGAATCATCGGGCCAAGCTACATGTGCTGCAAACTCAGCCGGGGTGACATATGGTGCTCCCTCTCCCTGTAACTTGTACTGATAAAATTCATCATGAAGATGAATATATGCTCTATGAGTAGCAGCCATCATCTGCATCATATGCTGATGCTCAAGTGAAATCCAGGCAAATCCCTGTGTGACAGCATCAGTAGATGAAGGCTGAACTGGTGGTCTCCTCCTCCTAGGTCTGGGCTGAGCCTCCTGCTCCAGAGGTGGAAGCTCGCACTGCTGCACAAAATAGTCTCTGTTCACTAGAACTTTAGGGACTCTCCCTGAAGAACTAGTGAACTCTGGTGAAGGTACAATGACTCCCTGCCTCCTCAGTAAGGCAGATATGATGAGAGGAAATGGAATGGGGCGGTTCACTTTATACCCAAGGGCATAAAAGTGAATCTGCTCAGATATAAACTCGGCGATGTCGATGGTATGGCCCTGAAGAATAGAAAAGAGAAGGCAACAACGTTCAACTGGAAGAGATGAGAGGTGGATGACAGGAGTGATGTTATGAAGCATGAGGTGGGACCACGCCTGGGCTAGAGTGGTCAGCTGGGTCTTCAGGAGGTTAGATGGACTCCTTCCAACCTTACTTAGGTTGAAAAAGATTCCATCTTTGCTCAAGAAATGAGCAACCTCCTCGATGGAGTATCCTAACTCTCCCTCAGCAGCAATCTTGTTTCTGTTTTCCTTCCAGAAACAAGTATCATCCTCGTAAGTAGGCTCCCAAGCATTACCCAATAGGGTACTGATAGCGTCCCGGTCATATGTAATATGCCGGCCCCTCACCTAACTCGTCCGCTGCTGTCCTATACTCGGTGCGTCTTGGCGAGTCCTGAAGGCGTTCGCATAAAACTCCATTACTAAGATGGGGTCCCCCTCAGTCGGTAGAGAAAACAGAGGTCCCCATCTCCTCCTCTGAACTTCATCCTGTAGCTCAGGATAGTCTCCAGCACTAAGATCCAATACTCTCTCCCACATAAGCTTTTGGCCCTTAATCTGATGAAAGCGGGCCCATTTCGCGTCAGTGCGAAATCTCGTAGGATCCCTCGGTCCTAACACCTCCTGTCCCTGAAGATCAGGATCCTCAAAAGTAGTATCGGTGTCAATGGCCCTTCTTTGTCTTTTAGAAGGACCAGTGGTAGGGATGCATTTCTTCGGAGCCATCTGCAAAAAGTAAAAATTAAAATTAAACACACATTGAATTAAAAAGTAAATCACACTTTAACAATTATATACAATCAAACAAATATTTACACAAAATTTTAAAACACAAATATTTTTGGTTTTTCTAAGGATAAAAATTTACACAAAATAGACATGTAATTCACAAAATTCAAAATAACATATTTTTGTATTTTTGTGATTTATAAAGAAAATTAATATGCATATTTTTGGATTTTTAACAATAAAACAAAAATTCACACAAAATAATATGCATAAATTTTTTTTTATTTTTAATTTTTATTAATGCAAGAAAGTATAACAAATACTAAATAAAAAATTTATTAATTTAAAAGAAAATAACGAACAAACTTCAAAGTAGGCATATTGGACTGATTTATTAAAACCAAAAAATAAATATATACATGAAACAGTATACATCACTCAAAATTTAACAAAATTAAAAACAGAGGCTGACGCGACGCGTGGGTGGGACGCTACGCGTCAGCCTGTTCTGCCCACGCTACGCGTCAATGGAACGCTACGCGTGGGCTTTCAGTTCATCCTCACGCTACGCGTCAGTGGGACGCTACGCGTGAGCTGCACAAAACAAAAACAAAATTAGGGGTTGCACAACAGCAACCCTTTTCCAAACCACATTTAATTCAATCAGCAAGCAATTTCCAATGGTCATCTAATTCTAACCCTAACCACATGCAATTCTAAGATTTGAAAATTAAAATCAAACTAAAGAGAAAGGATTAGAAAACTTACTTGTGATCCCTTGAGCAAATATGAGAAGGTTTGGAAGTGTTGAGAGAAAAAGAGGGTTTCGAATTTTTAAGGTTTTGAAAACTAAAGTGAGGCGGAGAAGAGGTTTTAGCTTTTAAAACCGAAGATGGGCCTCTTTGGTTCAGTTTTAGAAACTGAACGTGGGCTCTGAAGCTACGCGTGGTTGGGAAGCTACGCGTCCTGTTGAAAA
This sequence comes from Clitoria ternatea, assembly GCA_037962975.1. Classification (NCBI taxonomy): domain Eukaryota; kingdom Viridiplantae; phylum Streptophyta; class Magnoliopsida; order Fabales; family Fabaceae; genus Clitoria; species Clitoria ternatea. Next base: position 191,436,450 of record CM075669.1, read on the forward strand.
TTCAGAGTCCACGCTACGTGTCACAGTGGCGCTACACGTGGGCTTCTATTTTTGATTTTTCAAAATTTTGATTTTCAAAAACCTTTTCTTTTGAGTTTTAAACCCCTTTTCTTTTAAAAACATAATTCTAAACATTTTTGTTTTGTTTTGTTTTGTTTTGTTTTTTTATGTTAAAAATAATTGAAAATAACAAGAAAAGAATGGGTTGCCTCCCATTGAGCGCTAGATTTAATGTCTCCAGCCAGACATTACCTCTAATTAATCAGGTGGTCTCCCAATATTCATTGAGGAATCACCTATCTTTTTCTTCCTCCTTCTTCTTCTCCAATGCTTGATTACTTGTCTTTCATCATTCAAAGCATCGGTTAATTTAAAACAATTTAATTGATTGGGAAGAGATATACCTGGTTCGGTTGAAGGGTAAACTTTATCATTCGTCCTAAGATGTTCATGAGCACTGAAATTTACCTCTTCTTCATAAACTTTGACTGCAACCATACTTTGATCAACATCTACTCTTATCTTTGCAGTCTTCATGAAAGGTCTTCCTAGGATCAGGGGGGTCTCAGTATCCTCCTTCATATCCAGTACCACAAAGTCAACCCTGAAGTGGTATTTATCAACCTTTACCAATACATCTTCCACAATCCCAAAAGGCTTCTTGACAGAGCGATCCGTGAACTGTAAGTTTGTCTTCGCTTCTTTTAGCTCATATTCACCAATGCGCTTTATTAAATCTAGGGGCATCAGATTGATGTTTGCCCCTAAATCCAACAAAGCATTCCTGATGTTGATATTTCCAATGGTTACAGGAATGGTGAAACTCCCCGGATCTTTACATTTTTCCGGAGTTATGATGGCAGTACAGTTTGTTTCTTGCTCTATTTTCACAAATTCTTGTATATTTTTTTTCATTTTTCATTTTTTTATTTTTTTCTATTTTTTCACTTTCTTTTTCTTCTTCTTCTTTCTTTTTCTCACTCTTTTCTTTACAATCAATTTTTACAACATTAGAAGAAACAACATTACATTGTTCCCTTAGGTTTTGCGTGTTTGCAGTAAACCCAGAACTTTTCAATTCAGCTATTTCTTTAGCAAGCTGACCCATTTGTATATCCGATGCTTTCCGGGCAGCTTCATTTGTCTCCACAAACTGTAATAACTATTGGATAGATTCCTCAATCCTTGTCAATCTTGCATTGTCAATTTGTGATTGTTATGGCTTAAATTGATTGTTAGGAGGTCTATTGGAAGGTCCAGCATCTTGTCTCCAGCCAGAATTCTGATTCTGCCATCCCTGTTGAAAATTGTTAGGAAAAGAATTACCATAATTAAAAGGAAAGTTACCCAATGGTATTCTTTGATGGTTTAGAAAATTGGCTTGCTCTTGCTCATTTCTACAGTAACCACATGGTTGTTCTCCCATGCAGTGCATACATTGTTTAAGTTGAGCAGGGGGTGGTGATGTTACTTGAGCAATTTGGAGTTTCTCCAATTGCTTGCTCATAACTTCAATTTGTTGGGTCAGCAATTTTTGCTGAGCCAATACTGCATCATTCACTCCCAATTCGAGTATTCCTGGCTTCCTCTGTATATTACCTCTTTCATGTTTTGCTTGGCGGTCACTGATAGACATTGATTCCAATATTTCAATTGCTTCCTCTACAGTTTTGTTCATTAAGGAACCACCTGCACAAGCATCTAACATCATCTTGAACTGAGGTAATAAACCATGGTAAACGATCCTTACCTTTTCGGCATTCTCCAAGTTATGGTTTAGACATTTTCTCAAGAGTGCCTTGAATCGTTCCCATGTTTCCCCTAATGATTCATCATTATTTTGAGAAAAAAATGTATGGCTGTCATAGCTTCAAAATATTTTGAAGGAGAATAAAATCTTTCCAAAAATTTTCTTTCAACATCGGACCAGTTTGCAAAACTACCCGGTGGACAAGATTTAAACCATTCTTTTGCTTTACCAATCAATGAAAAAGGAAAAAGTCTCATGTAAACAGACTCTTCTTGATTGGGTTCAAAACCAATTGTGCTGCATAACTCATAAAAAACAGTTAAATGTTCATATGGTTCTTCATGATTTAAACCAGCAAATTGATTGTTTTGAATAATATTTAAAGTGGCAGGTTTAATCTCCACTGGTACAACAGGTCCTTGAAACATTCCTGAAACTCGGGGTGGACCATTAATAGCAGCAAATTGTCCCAATGTTCTCCTTTCAGCAGCCATATTTGAATTTTCAAAATTTTTAGAAGTAGAAGAAGATTTAGTTTGTGTTTTAGATTTCAAAGACTTGATTTTCTTTACAAACCTTTCTATTTTAGGATCAAAATAAATTTTACCTGTGGTAGATCGGGTTTGCATACACAAACTAGACAAAGAAAGTTAGTGTAACAATAAGTAAAAGTGAATAAAAAAAATTTTTTTTAACTAAGGTAAAAAAAAATATTTACCACGGTAATTAAAAATTTATTGTTGTACTGAAACAATTCAATCCCCGGCGACGGCGCCAGAAAACTTGTTAACCCGGTGATAGCGTCTGATCCGTTCGTTTCCACCACCAGGTTGTTAATTGGCAAGCGTACCAATCGTTTATAGTTTTCAAAATTTAGATATCGTTCCACTGGCACTAGTGGATTTTAGGCTTTTTACCACGGTTAAAAATGACTTTTAACCACGGTTCTACAACCGTGGTTGTTCCCAGCGTGGTTATAGATATGGACTTTTAACCACGGTTTTGAACCGTGGTAAAAAACGACCTATAACCACGGTTCTACATAACTGTCATTAAAGAGGGGTTTTTAACCACGGTTATTCCAGGAACCGTGATAAAAAATGAGCTTTTAACCATGGTTATTCCAGGAACCGTGATAAAAAGTTGACCTTTAACCACGGTTATTCCATAACCGTGATAAAAAGTTGGACCTTTTACCACGGTTATTTCAGAACCGTCATAAAAAATGGGACCTGTTACCACAGTTATTCCTGAACCGTGATAAAAAGTGGGACTTTTTACCACTGTTATGGTCACAACCGTGGTTAAAAGTTTTTTTTTCTTTTTAATGCAAGATTCGTTTTATTCATTACCCAAACCTGTAAGCAGAGAACCAGACAGCGCAATATATAAAATAAGAGATGAAAAATAATAAATTTCAATAAAACTATATAAAACAACAAATATGGTACAAAAATACACAATATGATAATCCTAAAGCTACACTAATAGAAATAAATCCTATAACTAAGAATAATAAACAACAAAGACACTACTTAAGTCCATCCTTTACTTGAAGAAAGCTGGTGGCCCAATGGTTTCTGATTTCGTTAACATATTTTTCTGGGAATGTTGAGGAGTCTTGAAAGTGCTGCAAAGAAGAGACATTGTTAAGTAGCAAGCAAATAATTGATAAGTAGTATATGAAAACCAAATTAGAAATGTAGGAAGTGAAAACTTACAGTTGTCCATCCATCTACTATACCGGATTGGACAATGGTGAGCATCGTCTTCATGACGAAATACCCGCACTCAAAGCTACCATCCTGCCGATAAGACTACAAGGTACCACACATTGAAATCACAATTGGTTATTGTTTTTGTTACTAATTGAGGTAACTTTAAAAGTAATGCTTGTTAATTAAAATTACTTACTTTTGGGAAGACCCACTGTAGTTTTTTCTTACCCACTCCGCCCTGTAGTCGACAGTACCCATTAAAAGCCCCGTGATAGGATAAAACACCAGTTCAGTTAATAGAATGACTTAATTAAATATGTAAAGTTGTCTAAGTTTTGAAAGCAGCTTACGCGTCGAGTATTTTCATGTAGTCCGCACCAGGGTTCCCATGCAAGGAACAGAAGCATGCAATAATCCCATCCTTAGGGCAAATAACTAGCAGTTGCCAGTGAAGGCTGTAATGAACATTGATTAGTAATAACACCAAAATGATTAAATTAACAACACTAACTATGTATTTAGTAGAAGACTCCTACTCTCTATGAAATGGCGTAAGGTACACAGTCTTTTTCGAGGCATCCATCCAATTCTGGATGTATGCCTGAATATCTGCCTTGCTGTTCCCGCGAACTTGTATTAGAGAGGGCTCTAGGAAACCATAAGTGTCATGGACACCCCTCTCTATGCAATGTCTATATAGAAACCTAAGAAAATTTACACATGTTTAGTTAGTGAAAATAACATTTTAATTTACACAATCATTGAACAAAAAACATTATACTTACAGCTCCCAACATTGAATCACAGAAATGTTCAACATCGTCCTCCCCATCAGGACCTCACACAGGTCAGGCCGTGCAACGTACACTGGCAAGGTACTTGGGCGACCAAAAACGGATTCATCCCATGGGATCTCGATGACGTTGTCGCGTAACTCAGCCGATAAAGCCCATAGTTGCTCTATCGGCTCAAGGGGGGCTTTGCCGGCCTTGCTGGGCCAACACCCTGCTAAAACAGTTAAAAAATCAGAAGCAATTTTGGATTATTTGAACCATAAGTTAATATAGAATTGATGCTAGTTTAAGGAGCATACCTGGGGACCCGAATCTAACAAAAGTCTGGTCGGCCACATAAGGAAGTGTCCTACAGCCTGCCCGACCAGTTGTACCTCAGGAGTTGGAATGGGCATAGCTACCTCCGCGTCGAGGACCTGTATAACCGAAACCCTTGACACACCATCAAGCATTGCTTGATGGTGAACCAAAGGGCCTAGGTTATACACTGAACCAATGGCAACTGGCTCTTCCACTCCATTAACAAAGAGGTCACACTGACGGCAGTCTCCAAGATTTACGTCGTCATCATCACCGTCAGGTGCAGCACACGACCCCTTTGTACTGACCCGCCTAATCTACATATTTACACAACATTTTGAAGTTATTCAAGAAATAATGATAGCAAACCATAAGTAATTCAATTAAATGATGTACAATATAACCTGTGGGTCCACCACCGGGGATGTAGGTTGATGTTGTTGACTGAATGACGCCATCATCTCACTCCGAAACCGTGCCATCTCCTCTTGAAGCAGCCTCTGTATCTCCTCCTTAGCCTCTGCCTTCGCTGCAGCAACCTTCTCCTCAAAGGTCTTCTCCAAATCAGAGATTGACTAGGAGGAGGCAGCGGGACGCCCAAAATAAGTTCGAAGGCCTGCGGAGAAAGAACAATTAGAAACAGAATGTTAATATAAAGAATGTAACCAGTTGGGAGTATAAACATACCATGACCGTGACCAGCTGCACGGACTCATCCAGGGTGCTCCGGTTGGCCAATGGCGGTGGTCAGGATATCATCCCTACCGTGTGACACGAAAGACCCTTGGGTCGACTGCTCCACCAAGGAATCCTGTAATCAAACCCCAGTGATTAGTGTACTTAGTACCCAGATGGACAATTCAAGTATCATTAAACCTGATAAGAAGCTTGTACTTACAATTCGTTGGGCAACCTCCTCAGCATGAGATGAAGTGTACTGACCACTCTTCCTCATCCTGGCACGCTTCCATTTGTCGTGGCGTGCGGGTGGGGAGGGGAGATCCACAATAGTGGTGTCAGGGTGGCTGCTCTGGCATTGACTGGCTTTCTCCTCCAACATCCGATCCTCCAACAGTCGGTAACCCCCGCGTGATAACCTATGAGGGTAGTCATTTTTCCCATGAATTCCCTGTGCTTTCATGCGTTTAGCCTGCAACAAAAACAATTTAAATACATTTATACCTTATATATACTTGCATGAAAATAATTCCAAAACATTAAAAGTATAAGGTATTAACCATAAAGTCATCCGTCTGCCTTGATGCAACAAACGAATCCCAAGTCTGCTGATCTATAAATGTGTATGAGTCTCCGGGAAACTTGCCCTGCTTCTTCCCGAAGACATACCTAAAATTCAAAATAGTTGAAGTAAGAAACTGATATTTTTAGGACAGGACAAATTTAAACACTTAATTTATAACAAGCATGCATACGTGGAAGTCAGAAAGGTCTTGAATGACCTTCATCGTTCAGCGATTTCAGACATTATCTTCCTACGCAGTGTATCGACTGCAGGAATATCCCAAGCATCCTACAAGTGTCAAATAAACAAGGTTGAGTTTAGTATGCATATCAAATTGTAATACAAGTAAAAACCAAATGTGCAGTTAAATTACTTACAAGAATATCAGCCCAAATAGCATTCTTTATGACCTCCTCAACACTATCCCAATCAGGGATAATGATGGACACCTTTGACCTTGCCAAAACACCCAAGTAACTCTGAAACTTGGCGGCGTTAGGTCCCGAAGTCCTCCCCGTGCAAATATCAATGTCAACATGGGTCCTCTGACCCTGATGGCGCCTAAGTGCAACATCGGACATCCGGGTAACACCTCGACCCCTCTTACCTGAGGAATTTGTATCCTGGGAATCGGATCTCGCTGATGGACCCTGGTCAGCCATAAGTATCTATTTAAAGAAGCAAAAAAAACCATAGTAAGTATAATAAACACATTACATATACAAATTAAATAATAAATACATGTTTCTTTTTTATTAATGAACAATACATACAATCAACGATACACAAGCTTGACATACAAATAATACATACAATACATACCCTATGTTTCCCACAGACCTTCCTGGTGATCATGACGAGTCGCCACTATATCATCTATGTGATCTTCCACATTCCCAGACGGCGTACATGTTGTTAGACAAGGTATGTCTAGGACATCAAGAGTTGGATCTCCAATGTTGTGTCTACCTTGGGCAACAACTGACCATCTTTTATCAGACGGGTCAACAATGTAAAAAACTTGCTTCACTTGAGCTGCCATGATGAAAGGCTCCTCCTTGTGACCTACCTTATTTAGGTCTACCAATGTAAATCCAAATTCATCTGTCTTGACACCGTTCTTACTATCAACCCATTTGCATTTAAACACAGGAATAGTGAAACGACCATAATCGACTTCCCATATATCTTCAATGACACCAAAATAACATAACTTAGCCATGATAGGGTTATTGTCCTTTAAAGTGGAGAAATGCATTGATTCGGCCACAACCATAACTCCACTATTCTGCACCGTACTCTTGTCATCCTGCGCCCTTGTATAGAATGAATAGTTATTTATGTCATACCCACAATAGGTGATTACATCAAAGTTAGGACCTAGTGCTAGTCGAAGTAATGTCTTAGGGGCCGATGTATCTCTGAGAAGGTTTGTTTTGAACCACTGCATGAACGTTTTGTTGTGTTCATTCAACACCCACTTTTCAGTCATTCTAGGGTTGTTTCTCTTCACAATGTCTTTATGAGTCGTTAAATACGGGAGGACGGCATCTGTGTTGTTCAAAACATACAAGTGTGCTTGGAGGACTTCATCACGTGACATGCTTTTAATTCTTTTCCCAATGGTACCTTTCCTATCTAATCGCCCTTTGTGATGAGTCTTAGGAATGCCAATGGTTTCAGCCTGTGACAGATAATCAGTGCAGAACTCAATTGCTTCCTCTGCAATGTACCTTTCTACTATTGATGCTTCAGGTCAACGTTGGTTCTTCATATAGCCTTTCAATATTTTCATATATCGCTCTACGGGATACATCCACCTCAAGATCACTGGTCCACACAAACGAACCTCCCTTACCAAATGGATGATTAAGTGTACCATTATGTCAAAGAATGAAGGTGGGAAATGCATTTCCAACTGACATAGTATCAGAAAACCTTCCTGTTCCAATGCTTCCAACTCCTCGTGGGTGATTACTTTGGAACATATGGCATTGAAAAACAAACACACCCTTGTTATCACATGTCTGACATTTTTAGGGAGAATGTCACGAATGGCAATGGGTAGAAACTGTTGCATTAACATATGAAAATCGTGCGACTTTAAACCCACTAACTTCAGATCCTTCATGGAAACACAAGTCTTGATGTTGGAACCGTACCCAGATGGAACTTTCACACCATGCAATGATTCACACAAACTTTGCTTCTCTTTTCTAGACAAGGTATGACATGCTGGAGGCAAATATATTCATTTGCCCTTTGCTTGTGGGTGCAACTCCTCACGTATACCTAATAACTCCAAGTCTAGACGCGAATTCAGACCGTCCTTAGTTTTTCCAGGTATGTTTAATAGGGTTCCAACCAAACTATCACACACATTTTTCTCCATATGCATCACATCAATACAGTGCCTCACATCAAGCTCTTTCCAATATGGCAGATCAAAAAATATTGACCTTTTCTTCCAGTTCTTTTTTGCAGCGGACTGCTTCTCAAACTTACCAAGAACCACATTGGCGTCTTTGATCGTTTCATATACTTGACGACCCGACAATGGTGGAGGAGGCCCTTCAAACTCTTGCATACCGTTGAATGACTTCTTTAACCTACGAAGTGGATGATTAGCCGTAAAAAACCTACGATGTCGAAAATAAACATTTTTCCTTCCATGATGCAGTCGATCAGAACTAGTTCCCTCCTCACACACAGGACATGCTTTATGACCTTTGACGCTGTAGCCCGAGAGGTTACCATACGCAGGAAAATCATTGATCGTGCAGAATAACAAGGCTCTTAATTTGAAGTTTTGGCCTGCAAACCCGTCAAACACATCAACCCCCTCTTCCCATAACATTTTCAGGTCTTCAACTAACAGAGTTAAGTATACATCAATGTCGTTACCCGGTTGTCATGGACCAGAAATCATCATCGATAACATAACATATTTCCGCTTCATGCATAACCATGGCAGCAGGTTGTAAACAAACAATAAAACAGGCCACGAACTGTGGTTTATGCTCAGGTTCCCAAACGAGTTCATTCCGTCAGTGGCCAGTGCAAGCCTAACATTTCTTGGGTCATGAGCAAAATCTGGAAACATCGTATCCACTTTCTTCCACTGTAATGCATCTGTCGGATGCCTAAGTTGTCCATCAACAACCCTTTCATCAGCATGCCATCTCATAAGCTTCGCATCATCTACATTGGCAAACAGACGCTTTAGTCTCGGCACTATAAGGAGATACCACAACACCTTCGCAGGAGACCCTTTAGTGCAGACTTCATCAGAGTCAAGTTGTTTCTTCTTATATCGTGACACCCTACACCTAGGACATCGATGCAACATTTCATACTGACCATGGTATAATACACAATCATTTGGGCATGCATGTATTTTGGTATACTCCAAACCCATAGGACACAACACCTTCTTAGCCTCATAGTTACGATTTGGCAAGGTGTTACCAACTGGGAGCATTTCTTTCAACAACTTAAGCAAGTCAGTGAAACTTTTATCTGTCCACCCATTTATCGCTTTCAAATTAAATAATCGTAAAACCGCTGATAACCTCATGAAATTGGCGCAATTCGGATACAACGGCTTCTCAGAATCCTCACATAGACTCGCATATACGTGAGCTTTCTTAAAACTTTCTACCCCCACGTTACGTATCATATCCTCAAGTCGGTCATCCATATCGTCATCAACCTCATGCGCAAAGCTTTGGTCTTTTGTTTGAAAACTGGTACTTGGCACTTCAACATGTTCACCATGCCATATCCATCGCGTATACGTCTGAAGAAATCCATCACACAACAGATGTTCTCGCACCTCTGCCAATTCTAGCCGGCAAATGTTTAAGCATTTAACACAAGGGCAAAAATACATTCCATTAACCTCTTCAGCATTTCATATCACGTACTCTATGAATGTTTCGACTCCACTCTCATATTGTGGACTTATACGTGATGCAGTTATCCAACTTCGATCCATACTCACTGTTTACAATACCAGTAAATTTATCGGTGCTATGAATCTTACTTTCTTCACAAAGGTGGTGGTCCTACCCATTCGGGATGAACATTTTTCTATACATCATAACTACATACAACTTAGGAGTTATTTTAAAATTTGATAAAATTTCGGCAGCATTTCGCATTGGTCTCTAAGTACACGAAATGAAAGTGGTGACATCAAATTCAACCACAATCAAATATGCACCCAGAGAACAATACAAAATTTAACTAACCAAAACTTGATCAAATTTTAAAATTACTCCTAACTTGTACATAGCAATGATGCATAAAAAATTGTTCATCCCAAACTGTCCAAACGGACAATTCAAGATTCAACACAAACGATGAAATCAATTAATTTAATTACCATTTGTGTCGAATCTCAAACGGGAAAACTATGGTTTACTCATATACAATTTAAAAAATCACAAACTCATTTAAAAGGGACTAAAATATTAACATTAGTGTCACCAAATTCAAATTAAAGACAATAAATAAAGGATTTTATTACCTAATCAATAATTTAAACACATACTACCACTAAATTATAATTTAAATCATCCTTTGTAGGGCTTGTGTGTAATTTTTATTTACTTGAAATATCAATTTAAATTACTAGAATTAATAAATATAGAATACTAATAAAAAAATTCTCATTCTAAATTTTTCTAATTTATAACTAACAACATTCTAATTTCCCTAATCATATTTCCAAATACTAATTACCAACATACTACTAACCAAATACTAAGCCTAACATGCATCAACCAAGCTACTACTAACCAATATTGCATGACCATAAAAGGAAGAAAAATAGAAAATAAAAATTTATATAACCAAATAGAAAATAGAAAATACATATTCATATAAATAAATAGAAAATAGCTACAATAAAATAAACACAGAAAAATAACCTCCTAAATCCAAACCACTAACACATACATTCATGTGAAATTGGTAAAAAAAGAGACAATGAAAGGGGAAAAGAGACTAACGAACTTGAAATGAAGAACAACGCGAATCCAAAGACCCCCACGTCAAACGCATACAGCCACGAAACTGAAAATGGTTGAAGATGAACGGGCGAGTAAAAAGGTTGAAGATGAAGGGGGAAGTGGAAATGTCAAACCCAACTTCTTCACAAACATCAACCCCAACAAATGGTTGAAGATGAAGGAGAAAGTGAAAATGGCCAAATAGAGGGAAGAGGGAAAGTGAAAATCGCGAGATGGAGGGAGGAGGGAAGCGAAAATGGTGAAATGGAGGGAAGAGGCAAAGTGAAAATTACGAGATGGAAGGAGGAGGGAAGTTGAAACTATAGAGAGATAGAGGTTTAAGAATCTGAACGGACTGCATGTGTACTTGTTATGGGAAAGATATTAGACCACGGTTCTCCTACAACCGTGGTAATAGCCAACTTTAACCACGGTTCCTTGCAACAACCGTGGTCATAGAGTACACTTTTGACCACGGTTCCCCTATATCCGTTATTGTAGAGATTTTAAAAAATATATTTTAAAAAGACATGACATATAACCACAGTTAAATGGCAACCGTGGTGGTAGAGCTTTTAAAAATTATAATATAAAAATAGATGGTACCTATGACGACGGTTCCTAGTTAACCGTGATTAAAACTATTACTTATAATTTCAAAAATGCCACCGTATTTTTTTAACCACGGTTCTCCCATAATCGTGATTATATCCTGTCCTCATATATGTTTTTTGCACTAGTGTGGGATTGAAAGTCCAATAACAACAGTAATTTTCTATTTACTATGGTAAATGTGAAGAAAGTTATGGACAAAAGAATGATTTATATACAATTTATACAATATTCACAAGATAGCATGGTTGAGTTGTTCATGAGATAAAAAGAAAATAAAAATCTATCTAAAAAGTTGAGTTGCAATCTAGAATAGGTAAAATACTTGAGATAAACACAGATAAACAAATTATGTTGGAAATTGGATCCCTAATCTAGAATAACAATGAGGAACTCAAGACATGCATATTTAATCATCAAGTTTCATGTCATTGCAGCTTAAAATCATTATAACCGATCCCTCGTGATATAAATTCTAAGAATTCACTGTAAAGTCCGATCCCTCGTGAGCTTTCTCAGTAAAAACTTGCATTAAGACTTGGCCTTATGGCAACAATGGTTAACAACCCCTATAGAATTGAGATACCAAGGGTATTCCAACTTTTACTTTCGTCAAAACAAGTTTTAATACGGCATGAATAATTATTCTCCCGTTTGACATTCATACTAATAAAACAAGTTTCAATACACATGAAAATCATTCTCCCGTTTGACGTTCATATTAATAAAAGATTGAAATACTAACATGGACTTGAATCATAAACATGCAGAGGTCGAATTCACAACATTATACTCAATAGATTAATTCACCAATTCCAACATAGACAAATTAGTTACACATTGTGAAAGTAAAGACAACACTTACAGAGTTTGACATTACGAAGACGATGGAAACTTCACGATACAACGATCACAATACACCAAAACACACTCAAGTATCTAGAAAACTATTCTAGAACTACAACTCACAAAAGAAGTACTCAAAGTCGAACACAAAGAGAGAAAAGAAGAGAAGTAAATGAGAATGGGATGATTTGAATGGTGTTGGATGGCCCTATTTATAGGGCTGAGCAAGGGTGCTAACGCTACGCGTCAGTGTGACGCTACGCGTCAGGCCCCTGACTCAGCTTCCATTAAACAGCTAATAATGGCCACTTCAAATTATTAAATTTGATCATGCCTGGCCACTTGGACGTGTTTCCACTGTATTTTGGCCATTTGTGCTTAGTGGGGTGGCCCTTGGTGCTGAGTGGGGTGGCCATTATTGGGTCAAAGCTGAGTGCTTGGCCAGGTTGGATGTGTAGTCCACACAACACTGACGCTACGTGTGGCTGTGACGTGTAGCGTCAGCATCAAAATTCAGAGTCCACGCTACGCGTGGGATTGATGCTACGCGTCAGATCCTCCAGTATAATTTTCTCTTGAATTCTTTACTTTTTCACTGCAAAACTAGAGAAAATTGATCAAGGGCAAATTATTTCCAACAACATCCATTTATTGAATTAAAACCTAATTTTCTAACAAATTAACCAAATTTTTATTTATTTTTATGAAATTTTTATTAAAAGATTTATTGTAAATTTGAGGACTAACAGCAATACCGAGCCGAACACTCAGCAGAGCTCCAGTATGCTTCAATTAGCATAGTTTGCCTGGATTTACCTCGTACAGGCACCACACTCGGCCCTGAAATCTTAGATTCCTATCCATACCTTCAGCTAATTCCATGCCTACACCCTGAGAATGTCACTCAGACCTCTTATTCAAAAGGGGTTATTCGGGGTTTAAGGGCAATTTTTCACTCGGAAAACTTTCTACTTACCAAAAATTCATTCGGAATTCAAGCCTACCTCGAAATCAAACCTGAGTTCAAACTCAGCAGCTCAAACCTCGATCCGAACACAAATGTGAATAAATTTACCTCTCGGGTATCTACTCCCCTCGGGAGCCATTCGCTCGGAAACTTACACATTCAAAGTTCTATTTCCCATCCAGAAGTACTTTTCTCCTGGAAAAAGATCAATCGGTGGAACATCACACGGGTGTTAGGAATTTCACACCTGATGCCTTTCCACTTGGGACCGTCCCACACGGTACCATTCCACTCGGAAGTGTCACACTCCGAGACATTTCACCCAAAAGTCACACGACTCGAAGGTATTTTACACGGATTTCGCCTAACACAAATGTGTCATTCGGACACAGTTCCTTAACTTAATAATGACTCCCATAACGATGTTTCACTCAGAATATCATAATTCCACTCAGTAGTTCTTTCTCCCAGAAAGATTTTACTCGGAATCATCTGTACTTTCTCACACTCGGAATATACTAATCTTTCCTGATCAAACTCTCACCTTACTGATCACCTTGGCTCAAGGTCATGGTTTCCTCATTAAACCTACAATACCACTCGGCTAGACTCATAAAACCTCTAATTCTAGTGACAGATTTGATCACCCATCTATTTCAATAACCAATCATTATTTTAATAGCCAATTCATACCCAATAACCTCTGATCCTCTTGGAGGTGAACACATCAAGGTTAAACAAACCTTCTATCCTCATTTTGATACTCAACCACTTACTGTTCACTCGATACAACTCTCATCTTCACTCAGAACAGTCCGATAGACTCACCATCACCATAAGCAGTTACAGCCTCACCTGCCCGACTTATGAATTGCTGCCTCCAACTTATAGGATGACGTCTCATTCCTATAGGGTTACAACGATTACATAAAGTCACTGCAAAAGTGTACGCTGCCACAATACCTATGGTTTGTAGAGTCGTCTCGGAACATTATACATTACACTCCTCTCACTCACACCGACCAAACTCACTCAACTAATACTAACCCACATGAAAATTAGTGGCAATTCACACACACATATAAGCATACATTTACATCAACATCATCATTATGCACCACCTAGGGCACATCACACAACAACAATCATGAAATGTCATTTACCATTACTGTAAAACAGTATAATGGCAATAGGTTTCCGACCCCCACAAGGTATATGCCTCATAATTACACGTACTCCAGTATAACTCACACGATGATAATCATCGAGTATCAATCACCATCACCATAAATGGTATAATCACAGTCGGCTTCCAGTCCTCACCGAGTAAGTATCTCTTCTTTAATCTTATTCATCACAAAACCATGGCTTAACAGCCTAATAATCCCTCATTTCATCACTCATCATAGGCCATCAATCAATTTAAGCCTAAATGATTCACCGAGCTCACTTAGGTATACCACTCGGATTACCATGTGACTTTCATTCACATAACAAGTTTCTACATCGGTAAACCTTTTCATTAATCATAAACACAATACAGTGAAGTACAATCATCATCATCCTCATTCTCAGTACCAAAAAGTACTCGGATTTCAACCTTACCACTCACTATCCATCCGGTATCACATTCATCACTTGCATTTCATCTTAGGACGATTCAAGCCTCAACAATTTATTACATAATCACTTTACTCGGTTTAACTATCCATAAGGTCAATCAGATTATCCGACTCGGAAATTCCAGGGGTCACCTAGTACACCTCGTGAGACACTCCCACAACATCCAATTATCATTGAGTCTAGACCACCATAGGCCCCAGCTCCACAAAATCTGACAGCTTACAATTATACTAAATCCGATCGGGATTTCCATACCTTATGGGTCACCACTAAATCAATTATTCACTCGGTTTTCAGCTGCAAGACCGAGTCTAACCCAAATCCTCAAGTATCCAATTACACCAAATTCCCATAACGTCCAATCATACATGATCATACCCAATCAACTGGGTTACCACACCTAGTGGTCTAGCATCTAATCCATCATTCACTCGGTTTCCACACACCAAGGACCGAGACAGTACCCCAATCTAACATATATTCAATTTCTCATATAACCATCTATCACATACCCAGATTTCCAACCTAGGAAACTGCAACAAACCACTTACATCATATATCATATGGAGTTCACGTGCCAAGGGATACAAAACCCGTCCCTTACACATGGCACAACCGATTAGTTGAATCGGAAACACCACACCAGGAATTCGTTCATTATCATTCACTTAATCAACTCAAATATGAGTCCCAATCTGATCAACAAACATGCCTCAACTAGAAGCCACTAGCATGGCCTATACCAGAGATCAAACCAACTAATCCGATTCCAACCCGTAAGAAGGTCTCAATACCCCTCGCTTTATCTCTTTCTAATCCACCCGGATTAGAATAACCTCTAAGCATCTCATGAATAATCGAACTAGGGTAGTAGCAAATCTCTACCCCTAAATCAACATATCAACAGTAGTACCTCTCACTACTGTCCTCACACAAAACACATAGGTACATAATCACACAACCGGTCAATCGGTCATATTGCACACAACCGCCTACTATGAGTAGGCATACCTTGGCCATGGACCTTTTTAAGTCTGCTCTGATACCAAAATGAAACAACCCGACTTAATTAAACCCAAACCGAGACCAGGGAAATTTTTTTTCCAAAATTTAGAACGTTCAAAACGTTCATAATCAGCCCAGATTAAGAGTCGGGGTAAATTAAAGACAGAATAAAGGCAAGGGAAAGCAAAAACTGATCAGAAAAGGGAAGACCGAGTCAGAAAGCCACACATGGGCAAGACCCAGCCTTGGTCACGCAACCCAGCGAAATACAGCGCTTGAGCGAGCCCTTTTCTCACTGGAGTGAATCTTCATTCGCTGAAGTGAACCCATTCACTCAGTAATTACATCACTCAGATTCGGGACCATATTCACTCGGGAACGGTCCCCACATACATAATTCACCCAGTAAACTCAACCAGATCCTTATTCAAAAGGTCACAGACATGCTTCATTTGGAAGCGTCTCAATCTCCACTCGCGAAATGATTCCCTCGGTTATTCCACTCGGAATCCATAAGCTTCCCTCACCCGGAGTATTTCCCTAGTCCAATACCACTCGGTATAATTCAACCACAATTCACTCAGAATACGTTATCCATTCCACACTCGACATAATTCGATCTTCCACACTCGGAGATCACATAACCTCCATTCCTTCGGAAGGAGTCCCCACAATCAAGTTTCATTCGAGATTCCTCTGTCCTCACATCACTCGGAGGAATTTACCAAGTTAAGCCTCACTCGGACTTATCCAATACTTAGCCACTCGGAAATATATAATATTTACTCGGAATATATATAACCTCGTTCACTCGGAAGAGGACTCCTAGAATACACCTCAATTAAACCATCACAGCAACTCTTCCCTCGGAAAAGGTTCACTCGGGATTTATCACTCGGGAATATTCAAACCCTTCCCCACTCGGGGTTTACTCATATTTTTCACTCGGTAACATATGGACTAGTCTTCCCTCGGAAGTAGCCCACTCGAGTACATCTTACTCGGAACTGTCTTATGCCTTTATCACTCAGAAAAGGCCACACAAACAATAGCCTCACTCGGTAATGGCTCTCCCAGCAATATTCCACTCGGAATTCATTGACTTAGCATTATTCCCTTAACACCACATAATGAATAATTTGGGTAACTTTATAACAATGTAAAATATATATATATATATACAATGTATACTTGTTCACAATCCTAATAGTCAACCCATATAATTAAATCCGTTCGGATTACAAGAGAGCCGGCCAAGGCTTTAACATATCTATTTACAATATATATACTATATGTGCACTTCAACAATCAGAGTGCCCATCACTCGGACTTGAGGCCATCTCCTCATTCCCAGTCCGACCTGCATGTACTGAAAACTATAGCCATAGTAGGGGTGAGCTTTTACATATTAAATGACAGTTATTGACTCGGATTAATCTTCGAATCCTCAACCATACAATAACATATCTCAATCAGCAATAATGCACTCTGCCATTCAATATGAACCCTACAACAACTTCATCCACTCGGGATTCATGCAATTCAATCAAGACTGAGTAATTCATATCATTCATGATCACCTTGCACTTGGCAACAGTACCAATACACATATATTCACCCAGTCGAAATTCACACCAATCATTCATGGCTATATTAATCATGCTATCCACAACAGCATTTATACACACATATATATATATATATATCATCACATTGAGCTCATCAACAACATAAGTGTGCACTCAGCAATAGCATCAGTATACACGTATTCATCCACTCGGATATAAGTGTGCACTCGGTATAGCATCAGTATACATGCATTCATCCACTCGGATATAAATGTGCACTCGACATAGCATCAGTATACATGCATTCATCCACATATTCATACAATTCACATTGAGCTCAATGATAATCATAAGTGTGTACTCATTCATTTGTATTTCACCCGAATCCGGTTATTTATTACCAATTTTTATTGTTGCAACATAGGCTCCAAGCCTTTTCTCAGTTCCAAGCTGATTCGGCCGTTTTACTGGTACCAAACCGTTTGCCCTCACATGTAACACAGTCACTCCAAGCGACAACGGAAGTGTTATGGGCAGCCCCGAGTCCAACCCGGTAGGCTTGCCTTGAGTCCAACCCAAGGTCTTTAAGCGTCCAACGCTTAGTGCACTCGGCACTGCCTCGAGTCCAACCCGAGGTCTTTCAATATATTTCCAACACATATTCATCTGATTGCCGATCGGTATTAAGCGTCCAATGCTATATACTCCGAGCATTTTCCAGTGGCGAATCAGATGCATACGGTCTTATTCATCAGGCGTCCAACGCCAATGCACTCGGCATTGCCTTGAGTCCAACCCAAGGTCTTTCAATATGTTTTCCACTCATATGCACTCGGCATTCAAATATCAATAACATGCATCCCATGTATTTTATCATTATTATTCATAAACAGGGATCGGTATAGCAATATCACAATACATGCATTCGGCAATCACATGCACTCGGCAAATCACATGCTTTTTAATATAAAATCCCAAACGGGAATTAATCATAATCGACCCACATCTCATGCACTCGGCAATCACAATGCCATTCACTCGAAATTATCATTTACAATAAGCATCACATGCTATTTCATATAATATCCACTCAGGAATAACACAACAGTCCCCCATCTTATGCACTCAGCATTCACATGTTCAATGATAAGCATCACATGCATCTAAACACAAAATCACACACGGGGATTAGTACAATAAACTCATATACTCGACTTTCCCATTAACAGCCACAACATATCATACATTCACATAGAATCACAGCCAGAACCAGCACAGCATTTACACACCATATGCATTCGGTATTCACACTGGTTCACAGTACATGCACTCGGCATACTCATTAAAAGCCAACATTTCCATGCATTCACTCAGTATTTCATATTTATCATCATACATCTCATGGACGAAATCATGACAACATCATGCAGACCACAATAATCATAAATCCGGGTGTTTTATGCACCAATACTCAACTACAACATATCAATCAACATATTTCAAACATGACACAACACATTAAAGCAAAACCACCCAGAACCCATCCATAAACCATACATTTGAGATGTAAATTAGCCCCGCTACCTGGAATGAAGATCCTAGAAGCTCCCTGAGCTTGCAGCACCGACTGAATGTTCTTTAGTCACTCATTCTCAACAGAACAATCCTGCTTCAGTCATCCAACAGCACTCTACTCTCAGCTTTTGGAAGAACCAAACGCTGCTTCCTCACGAGCAGATCTACCACCAAGACGCTCCATGCCAAGCCTCCAAGGCACAACGTCACCCCATACTCAGTCCAGTGGAGGATTCTATGGCTCTTCCCACACACGAACAGACCAGTCCTCACCAACCTTGGAGGACTCCATGCTTCCAAGCACCCATTGTTGCTTAGGCCGAACAGAGGAGGATCTCTGCCTCCAAAACACACAGCACCACACAGATCTCTCTCACAGCCATGCTGTTCCCACATCGTGTTCCCACTTCCCACTTGGGTTCTACTCAGCGTGCGAGTGGAAGAAGAAGATGAAGAAGAAGAACAGCCACGAAGAAGAAGAAGAAGAAGCCACAAAAACTTGAGAGAGAAAGGAGGAGTGTTTGTAGCATAAACAAAGTGAAATGGGCAGAGAGTGGGAAATGTGTAGCTCTTATCCCCACTGCCCAGCGACAGCTCCACGTCCCATCAATAGTCAGCCGTCACATCCAATTAAAGCCACTCCCATCAGCGTGGGAATTGAAGGAGAGAGGGGACCGAACCCCTATTTCACCCACCAAGGGCATATGCGTAATTTTTCCTGGCATTAATATTATTATTCAATCAACAATTTTAATTTTATAATTAACCTTAATTGGTAATTAATTCAAAACCAGGATGTTACAGACTATAAGGACTCAAAATCAATTTTAATAATTTAAATAACCATTAAAATTTAAATTATATTTAATTAATTTGTTTATAATTATTATTGATATTTAATTATGATCGATATTATTTGATCTTGATTGACATTATTTGATTATGATTGATGATATTGTGATTGATAATATTTTATTATGATTGATGACCTTGTGATATGGAGTTTGAGCATATAGTAAGCATGACGGAAAGTTAAAACTCAGTAAGAATTTTCTTACCTTACTCTTTAAATTTTTATTCTAAGAGAAAGTATTTTATCATTATTCTAGTCTTTTATTTCTTCTTAGAAATAATTTTCATTAACTTTATTTTTAATCTCTAGAATAAAATCTAGTATTAGAAAGAAGCTATTTTATGAAAATCAGAGGTTGAGACAATTAATTCTTGAATTAAAGAAAATTTTTATAGTTTTAAGTATTCTTAATTCATGATTTAAAATATATATATATATTCTTTTAGAAATAAGAAATTTAAATTGGTTTTCCATAATGAAATAACTAAAGGATATTTTGTTATGGTCGAGATTTCTAAACTCAATCTAGTTAAGATTCAAATTTGGAAAGATTATGTAAATATGTGAAGTTTTTTTAAGAGAAAGTTTTTAGATATTTAAGGCTTGGAAACTCAATTTTGGTAAGATCTGAATTTGAAGATTGTACTAAATTTGTTTCTGTATAACAGAAGTTCAAAGCAGAACTTATGGGAATGTACAGTTTATTGAGATGATTTTATGAACCTTTATGGTATTTAATAATTGAGTTTCTAAAAGTCTTAACCAACTAAATATGCGAGTAGTTCATGCATCATGAATCATTAAAGAGAAATGAGATGTGATATTGCCTGGGGACGGATTATAGAAACCGAGGATACATTAGAGGGGGCTTAATTGTGAGCCTTGGGATAAGAGGGTGTAAAAGGGTGCTTCAGGTGACCTGGGGTCGCTCCCTAATGTCGGGTACTTTCACAATAAAAACTTTCTCAGTCTGACTAGTCTCTAAGTGTTTCCACGCCAGTTGAGATGTTCATATGCCATGAAGGCATTTATGTTATTATTATCTGGAATTTATAGAACAGTGTAAACTCCTGGTTGGCCCAGTGCAAACTAAAACTTTAAGGGCCCACATGCATAGAATGAATGAGATGATAGTATTAAAAACATTGCATGACATTCATGTGATTATGACATTCTATGTGGGTGGTTGTGAATGAAAATATAATTGTTATGTTATTGAAACTCTACATTCATAATTGATTATGTATATGATTGTGATTGAAATTATTATATTAGATTGTGAAAACCCTTATGCTTATGTCTTATCTGTAAAGTATTATATTATGTTTCTTACTCCTTCTTGTTTGAATTTTGTGTCCAAAATATATGTTATATGATATATAGCTAGCAGTTCAAGATGAAAGGATTGAATTACAAGAGGGTAAATTGGTCTCATCCTCAATCGGATAGGAGAAGAGATGTGACAAGAATAGGATTCAAAATCATATGGTTTGAAGATAAGGAAATAATTGGTTATAGTCGAAGTAGAGGTATTAAATATTTAGTTTTAGTTTACCTTAATACAATATTAAGTTGGATGATTGTAAATCAATGTAAAGGTTAAACTTTAATAAACCTTATTCTTTGGATATGATACTGTAATCTTTGATCACTTATGATTTTTTGAAAGTTCATTTTATCATTATGAATAATTTAAAACTTTTTACTTTCAAAATTCAAATAAAATCAGATGTATATACGTCCTTGTATACATGAGATAAGAAGTGATAAATATATATATCTTTCTAAAAAAAAGAGCAAGAAGAATAGATATATGTCTCGTGTATATAAGGGAGTGTTACAAAGTGGTATCAGAGCAGTTCAATCCAAATTGGCTTGGGGTATGGTCTTACTAGCGTGTTAGTGTACTCTGATGGTTAAGTTTGTCAAGAGATTTTATGGTTGACAAAGGAGGAAATTTTATTGGAGTAGATGGTAAGAAGTAAGTGGAGAAAAATTAGGAATATAGAAAGAAGGAACTAATTTTAAGTTTATAAGAAGTATAAGTTAGAACTCTATAGCCTGTTACTTGAAAAATATTATTGCAAGGATTATCAGAAACTGGCCATTCTGAAGTCTTTCTTGACATTGTTTAAGTACGGGCATTAATGTATGGTGGAATGATAAGGTAAATTAACTAATGCAGTTATTTCCTTTTATTCCAAATGTATTCTATGGTGTTTGATTCTCTGATTAATATGTGATAATGAAATATTCTAACATTTGCCTGTTTTACAATATGGTATGAGACAATAAGGGAGATAAGACAATAGAAAATTTTTAGAAATATTTTGGTATGAATTCTAGACTGGAGCTGTCATGGCTTTGACTACTTAGTTATAAACTACCAGGACTGATCACCCCGAATGATTTGCACTAAGTAGTGAAAGACATGTCAAATGAAAGATGTTAAGATCAATGAATTTAACCCTGGGTTAATGTGGTATATGGAGAAATGAAGATAAACTCAATAAATTCTATTAGGATATTCCTTACCATGTCCTTGAAGTTGTAGAGATACTTGTGTGAATTAGAATTCCAATGGGTAGATAAATATTGTAATTCTAAACTAGTATAACAAATTGTTTAAGATAGAATCATAGTTTTTCCTTTGATGATATATTTTGAACAGAAAAATGTGTGGATGTATGCTTCATGAAAGAAATATGATAATTTATTCACTAACTTGTTTGGTATAACAAATAATCGTATTAGGAATTGTATCTCTGGCTATTTGTATTGATTCTTCTTTTGTATGACATATAAGATATGTTAATTATTGTTTGATTTGATGAAGTTTTCATTTATGATGTCTACGATTGAATAATATATATGATGGTTATGTGTATAAATATATGAATTAATGAAACTTTTATGGTTGTGACATCGAATGTAATTAACCATATACTTTTGAATTTTTTTAAGTGATTTATTGTGATAAATATGTCAATGAATGACCTAAAATAAGTATTATAGAGATCTTTGGGAGACATCAATATTGGTTTAATATTTAGAAATTGTGACATAAAATATTTTTGTGATTCCTAACAATATGATACATGTTTATCAAGTTATTTTCTTTTAGTCATCGATTTTGTTTGATGAATATACATACCTAATATAAATCATTGTTATGTAATGACCATTGTAGATTTAAAATAAAGAAATGTGTTAATAAACCATGAGGAAGTAGATATGAACCTTTACTTATTGATTTTCCTATGAAGAAAATTACATAAATCTTAGTTACATAAATTCAAGTGAGTATTTCTAAGTCAACGTAGTGATTTATGATCATTTAAGATTGGAGAATTTATCAAATCTATGTAATGGTTGTAGTCAATTATGATGGAATGTACAATCACTTAGTTAAGGAATATTTAATTCATTATAGAAGACAATAAGAAATGATTACATACCTTGGATTGTCATGAAGCAAAGAACAAAAGGATTTAACTAGATAAACAAGTACAACATGGACTAAGACATATTTATCCTTTCTCACTAGGATAATTTATTATACACGATTACATTAAGGAAAATAAAGTAGACATCTAGTACATCATAGATAGAGGTCTAAGAGTCTTGGCAATACAAAAATTATCCAAACTAGAGAAATCACCATAATGATTATAAGAAGTGAGGCACTTGTTACCACGAACTGTAGTCCATCTCGCCTTCGTTCTTCGTCGCTTCTAGGGAGGTTGGCCATCGAGTAGTACAATATTACTTGAGGGAAAAAGATTGAAGAAATTGGATAGAAGAGAGAAACTAAGAAACCTTGAAGTTGTGATAGGAAGTGAGAATGGAATGATAATTTATAAGCAAGCAAGGGAGAGAGAGTTGCAACGGTCATAAACGGCTAGTCCAATGGCTAGTCCAACGGCTAGTTGCTAACGGCTAGTTGTCCAGTAATTAATTCTTAACAGTCCATTTTACTATGTTACGAGTAGGGATTTTAATTAATGGATGTTATGGATTATATTAAGTAAGGATTTAATAGATTAAGAAATGTAATTATTGAGGTGTTTAGAGTTAACCATCAATTTATGATGAGCATGGTTGACAAAATTAAGACGGGTAATATTTTTGAGTTAAGAAAAAAATACTGATAAGATTAAAAGAAGATAAATGGCAATGTTAAGGAAAATGTATACAATTGTCAAGGAAACTAGAAATATATTTTAGAACAGTTTAGTTAGTTTAGCTGTGGTAAGATTTACTAACAATATTAAATTTCGAGGACGAAATTTCTTTTAGGGGAGTAGAGTTGTAACATCCCATTTTCAACACAAATAGAAAATAGATATTAATATATCTTTCTTGAGAAATACTTACTATAAGTTAGTTTATTATTATCATTTTTTTTGAAATTTTGGTATTTGTATTTAATTATTTGTTTTTTTTAAATAATAATAAAAAAATGAAAAATATTTCTGAATGAGAATTTTAAAATGACTTAATTAGTATTCACTAATTAAGAAAATTATATTAAGAATTTTTAATATCTTTATTATTCACTATTTTTATTTTATGTTCTTATATTTATGATTTTACATATATTTAAGATTTAACTTTATTAGAATTTTAAAATAAAATTTTGAAGGAATTAGACTATGGTTCTTTAGAACTTTTTGATCTACATAAGATTTATGATTTTCTGGAATTTTTTCAAAATTTTGAAATATTTTAATAAAATAATATATTTTAAATAATTTTAAATTCATATAAAGTTACTTAAAATTAAAAATATTTACAAGAATGTAAAGTTAAATTATAAGAAAATTTTCTAAAATCCATTTCAAGTAGACTTATCTAAAAATTATTGGTTTGAGTAAAATCTTAATTTTTACCAATCGTAAAAAAATTGAAAACGTACTAATAAATTTTTATTAACAGAAAATTTTAGGTTTTTAAAATTTAAACTTTATATTACTTATCATAAAATTAGTGAGAACTGATATAATATCGCTAAATTTCAAAAAGGATTAATTTTGAATATTTAAAATATACCGAGTGAAAGGCTACTATTTGGCTTAATAATTTTGCCGACATTTACTATAAAAAATACTGTGCATGTACGAAATTTTCAAAAGGTGCACAGTAACCAGGTTTTAAATTTCAAAAAATGCACAGTACTTTTATATTAAAATAATAGAATGCATAGTAATTTTTTTTCTATAAATACCGAAGGAATTCTTCTTTAGACATCATAATTTCAGATTAAGTTTTCTTAATATAGTAGTGCTAGTGAGATAGTGGTGGAAGTAAGAGAGAGAAATAAATTTTTTTGGAAGAAGGTTCTGCTAAAATTCTAAGGTACGAATACATCTCTTTTATATTTTTTAGGGTTATTTTTATATCGTTTTTAGAAATCTATTATTATACTGGAAATAATATTATTTTAAGTTACTATTCTACATAGTAAAACACTATTTCAATAGTAAATTACTATTTCAATAGTAAATTACTATTCAAACAGTAAATTACTATTTACTGTTACTATTTACCTTTACTATTCATGATTTACTATTTACCATTACTATTCACGATTTACTATTTACTGTTACTATTCACGATTTACTATTTACCATTACTATTCATGTTTTACTATTTACTGTTACTATTCACTATTCACTATTCAAAATTTACCATTTCTGCTTTAAGTAGTGATCTTAATTTTCATCTTGTAACTATATTAAAATGAAATTGGTATGTTTTAGAACTCAGAGACGAGGCGTGCACGGATTTACAATAACGAATCAGTATACAAGAGGTAAGGGGGAGTGGGATAAGAGTATAATATAAAAAGACATAAGAATAATGGGAGGAGTCCCCTACTCCTTTTAAATTTGAAAATATTATTATTTTAAATATTAACTTTTTAACTTAAAATTTTTAATAAATTTTAAATTAAATATCTGGTTTAACTAACTCTAACATACCTATGCAAGGACTTGGATTTTTACAACCTATACGAACTGGACTATACCTATGCAAGGACTTGGACCACTATGACCCATATGGACTGAAGTATACCTATGTAAGGACTGGATTATATGGACTTACATAGACCTATGCAAGGAATGGACTATAAGGACTCAAAATCAATTTTAATAATTTAAATAACCATTAAAATTTGAATTATATTTAATTGATTTGTTTATAATTATTATTGATATTTAATTATCATCGATATTATTTGATCTTGATTGACATTATTTGATTATGATTGATGATATTGTGATTGATAATATTTTATTATGATTGATGACCTTGTGATATGGAGTTTGAGCATATAGTAAACATGACGGAAAGTTAAAACTCAGTAAGAATTTTCTTACCTTACTCTTTAAATTTTCATTCTAAGAGAAAGTATTTTATCATTATTCTAGTCTTTTATTTCTTCTTAGAAATAATTTTTATTAACTTTATTTTTAATCTCTAGAATAAAATCTAGTATTAGAAAGAAGCTATTTTATAAAAATCAGAGGTTGAGACAATTAATTTTTGAATTAAAGAAAATTTTTATAGTTTTAAGTATTCTTAATTAATGATTTAAAATATATATATATATATATTCTTTTAGAAATCAGAAATTTAAATTGGTTTTTCCTAATGAAATAACTAAAGGATATTTTGTTATGGTCAAGATTTCTAAACTCAATCTAGTTAAGATTCAAATTTGGAAAGATTATGTAAATATGTGAAGTTTTTTTAAGAGAAAGTTTTGAGATATTTAAGGCTTGAAAAATCAATTTGTTAAGATCTGAATTTTAAGACTGTACTAAATTTGTTTCTGTATAACAGAAGTTCAAAGCAGAACTTATGGGAATGTACAGTTTATTGAGATGATTTTATGAACCTTTATGGTATTTAATAATTGAGTTTCTAAAAGTCTTAACCAACTAAATATGCGAGTAGTTCATGCATCATGAATCATTAAAGAGAAATGAGATGTGATATTGCCTGGGGACGGATTATAGAAACCGAGGATACATTAGAGGAGGCTTAATTGCGAGCCTTGGGATAAGAGGGTGTGAAAGGGTGCTTCAGGTGACCTGGGGTCGCTCCCTAGTGTCGGGTACTTTCATAATAAAAACTTTCTCAGTCTGACTAGTCTCTAAGTGTTTCCACGCCAGTTGAGCTGTTCATATGCCATAAAGGCATTTACGTTATTATTATCTGGAATTTATGGAACAGTGTAAACTCCTGGTTGGCCCAATGCAAACTAAAACTTTAAGGGCCCATATGCATAGAATGAATGAGATGATAGCATTAAAAATATTACATGACATTCATGTGATTGTGACATTCTATGTGGGTGGTTGTGAATGAAAATATAATTGTTATGTTATTGAAACTCTACATTCATAATTGATTATGTATATGATTGTGATTGAAATTATTATATTAGATTGTGAAAACCATTATGCTTATGTCCTATCTGTAAAGTATTATATTCTGTTTCTCACTCCTTCTTGTTTGAATTTTGTGTCCAAAATATATGTTATATGATATATAGCTAGCAGTTCAAGATGAAAGGATTGAATTACAAGAGGGTAAATTGGTCTCATCCTTAATCGGATAGGAGAAGAGATGTGACAAGAATAGGATTCAAAATCACATGGTTTGAAGATAAGGAAATAATTGGTTACAGTCGAAGTAGAGGTATTAAATTTTTAGTTTTAGTTTACCTTAATACAATATTAAGTTGGATGGTTGTAAATCAATGTAAAGGTTAAACTTTAATAAACCTTATTCTTTGGATTTGATACTGTAATCTTTGATCACTTATGATTTTCTGAAAGTTCATTTTATCATTATGGATAATTTGAAACTTTTACTTTCAAAATTCAAAGAAAATCAGATGTATATACGTCCTTGTATACACGAGATAAGAAGTGATAAATATGTATATTTTTCTAAAAAAAAGAGCAAGAAGAATAGATATATGTCTCGTGTATATAAGGGGGTGTTACATCTTCGGGTGCCATCTTAATCTTGTTATACCCAGAGAAACCATCCATGAATGAAAAGGTGGTATGTTGGGCTGTGTTATCAACCAAGACATCAATCTGTGGCAGAGGAAAATCGTCTTTGGGACTAGCCCTATTTAGGTCCCGATAGTCTACGTACATTCGTACCTTTCCATCCTTTTTTGGGACAGGGACGATATTTGCTACCCATTAAGGATACTTTGCCACTGCTAAAAATCTGGCATCAAACTGCTTCTTAACTTCTTCTTTGATTTTCAAGAGCATTTCGGGCTTCATTCGGCGCAGTTTTTGCTTTATCGGGGGACAGTCTGGCTTCAGTGGTAATTTATGCTCAACAATGCTAGTATCAAGGTCGGGCATGTCTTGGTAAGACCAAGCAAAGATGTCGCGGAACTCCATTAACAACTTAATCAGTTCTTTTCTCCGCTCCTTACTCAAGGAGGTACCAATCTTGACTTCCTTCTTATCCTCCTCATTCCCCAAATTAATAATCTCAACTATCTCCAAATGAGGCTAAATTTCTCTATCCTCTTGTTCCAATAACCTTGTTAACTCAAGTGAAGGATCACAAACTTCCTCATATTCCTCGTCAGCATAGTCAACCAGGTGATCAAAGTCATGAAATGGGATTGCAAGCTCATTATTCTCAAGAGGATCATCTTTAGATCTGCGTTTATTCAGGTTATTATGGTGAATAATACAAAAAATGAATAAGTAAAGGATAAGGGAATCAATGCAAAGATATGGAAAGCAAGAGGGATTGGAATTCAATACATATTTATTATGGAAACTGAAAATGATAAAAACATGTGTTTTCCCTTATTACAGAAAAATACCCCAAAGCCTTAGGCATAGCAATGAGGTCAACGAGTCATTAAAGTTATGCCAATTACTTTGATAGAAAATTTAAAGCCGTGGGTAGCCCGATGGCTTCCCAGTTACAAAGATCTCTGTCTAGTGAGCAAGGGATCACAAAGCTTCCATCTTCACAAGGATTATCTTTAATAGCAGCTACTTGATCAGGGGGTGCCAAACCCGTACTTCGGAAGCTCTGGCAGAGGTCACATAGGGGGCTCTAGCAATGCAGGGTTCATGACCTTCTAAATGGGCAATCCTCCTCTCTTTCTTTTCCTCCGCTACCCTTCTTTTGTCGGCTGCTGAAGGTCGGTATCCCAAACCATACCTGTCTTTATTTTCTGGAAGATACACCAGTTCTATTCTCCCTTTCAAGTCATGCCCCAAGCCTTTCCCAGGTTGATACCCTCCTTGTAACATCATTTTGGCCATCATCAAGGATGCATTTGGCATATGGGCCTTCATTTCTACATTTCCTTCTCCAACATATGTCGCATTTGCAATTTCCAAAGCTTGAAAGGAAGTTTCAAGTGCCTCTTCTGCAGCTTTGATGTAAAGGGTTGATAGGGGTTTACTGACCAGAAAATCTTCTTCACCAGAAACGATAATTAGCTTATTATCAATAATAAACTTTAGTTTTTGGTGTAAAGTAGAGGGAACCACACCAGCTGAGTGGATCCAGGGTCGACCCAACAGGCAGCTATAGGTAGGCATAATATCCATCACTTGGAAGAGAACTTGGAAAGTGCATGGCCCTACTTGAATTGGAAGCTCAATTTCACCAATCACTTCCCTTCTAGTGCCATCGAATGCTCTCACCACCATAGAACTTGGTATCATATAGGTCCCATCAAAAGGGAGCTTGGCCAATGTAGATTTTGGCATGACGTTTAACGATGACCCATTATCAATAAGCACCTTCGCCAATATATGATCTCGACACTTAACTGAGATGTGGAGGGCTTTATTATGCCCTATTCCCTCCACAGGTATCTCGTCATCTGTAAATGATAGGTAATTATCAGCAGCGATGTGCCCCACTATTCCTTGAAATTTGTCGACGGAGATGTCGTGAGTTATATGAGCCTTATTAAGTACCTTCATCAAAATTTTTCGGTGGGGCTCAATTCAGCAAAAGTGATAAGAGGGAAATCTTTGCGGGGGTATTGTTCAGCCGGTGTAACATCCCGAATTAAGAATTAATTACCAAGTGAGATTAAGCTATTAAAATAATAATTGCCAAGTGGAAGATTACTTGTTAATTATAATTAACTTAATTAGTTTAACTTAAGAAATCATGACTGATCAATTGTGATTAATTGTTGGCTGCTTGTGATTGGTGGGTGTCATGAGTGGACTGCTGATTCACGCTTTCCCATCCCACTCTTCCTTCTGCGTGCATGTACATATGTGTTGCTGGACCACTGTTGTGGGGCATTCCCTTTAGACTTCTTCTCCGCTACCTCTCTTCGCTCTCTCTTCTCTTCTTCTTTGCCCTTCTTCTTCTCCCCTGTCCTTGTTCTCTATTTTTAGAAACCCACAACGACGGTGCTGCAGAAGATTCAGAGTCTCCTTCGGTTGGTGAAGGACGATCATCGAAGCGGAGGAAGAATGGCTTCCTATCCCCGAGCCGATTGCAGAGTACAACTGTGCGAGGGGGACTGAACGAGGCAAACAGAGCATCAGACCAACGTCAGAAAATAGAAGAGCTTCTCGAGTCCCTTCAGTAGGTAGGGGGCGCTTGCATGTCAAATGCATGGTTTATGGACGGTATCGGATGAACGTGTTGCCTTACATGTGTACGAATGTGTTTATGATGACTGCGTACAATACATGATTGTTAATTCTTGGATATCGTATGTGTGATGGTAAAGTCCTGTTAATAGTTATACATTATATGCATGTGTTTGGGGATTATTGTGTTGGGTTCTGATAGTCAATTACACATAGACGCGTGTGATGCATGTTCCTATTATTGTTAATACCGAGAGGATATGCATGTGTAGCTGTTGGTTGATTTCATCTGGGATATTGTAAACATGAACTGTTTGATTGCTGTGTATGCTGGTACGATGGACGAGTGAATGTAGGAACTATGTTGGATCGGTTATGACTCTAATGGTTACGAGGAATGAGTTGGATAATCGAGGATGCTCGTTGTTAAAGTGTAACATCCCTATTTTTAGAAACAGTTTTAATCTTGTAATTTTGAAGTATGGAAAGTTTATAAGTAAGAATAAGTGAATAAATACCCTGCAGATGGTATGTGATATCTCAGAAATATCATTTTTGTGTATAATTATGGAAATTATATAGACCATTAATGGTATTATGCAAATTCCGAGTGAAAAAGGGCTCTGTTCCGAGTGAAAAAGAGAAATTCTGAGTGAAGGAATGAAATTCCGAGTGAAGGAATGAAATTCCGAGTGAAGGAATGAAATTCTGAGTGAAGGAATGAAATTCCGAGTGTAAGGTTACGTTTTCTGAGTAAAACATGACCAAGAGGGATACTACCGAGTGAAATCTTGGTGTGGAGAGAAGTGTGTTCAAGAGAACCACTTATGGGTGAAATTTCTGAGTCAAACAACCTCGAATGACTCGTTTCTGAGTCAAAACTTGCCAAGTACTTCCTTTTCTGAGTGAAACTCCCCTGAGTGTGAGAATCAGAGAGATGCACGTTCAATTGGAGAAAAAACTCATTTCTGAGTAACAAAATCCGAGTGGTTCCATTCAAAAAGGAAGATCTGACCGAGTGTTTCAAGAGGACAGTTCCGAGTGAGTGTCCAATTAGGTGGAAGTCGAATTTGGAAGGCTTTACCGAGTGGAACCCGAGTGAATGAAGACTCGGATTCAAAACAAATTACCGAGTGGAAGTCTGAGTGAGAGAGAACTCGGTCTGGACAGATTCTACCGAGTGAGAAACCAAGTACTTGAGTCGGTTTCAGATGAATTCTGAGAGAGTATGCATGACTCGCTCAAGCGAGTCGGATTTCGCTTAAGTGAGAAGGACCCCTGATACAAAATCACTCATTTCGCTCAGTTCCTTCCCTTCGCCCAAGCGAGGACAGCAAGACTCGCTCAAGCGAGTCGGAATTCGCTTGAGCGAGGTGGAATTTTGCCTTGCTGACACAGCGTGAAGGACCCACGCAGTCGGTCCTGTTTCCTTTTCTCTTCACGTGCAGGAACTTTTCACTCCAAACAAAACACCTTTATATATTTTATTATATACTCATTCCAATCAATGCAAGCTGACATGGAAAGGGGTCAAAAGTCTCCATTATTTCTCACCTAATCCTCCAATCAATGTCTCCCACTTACTTTCTCATTATTAATCCAATACTACAACTCTTAGAACACACACACACATGAAACTTAGCAAGCAGACAAAGGAATTAGTCAAAAGGCTCCATTATTCTCACCTACTCCTCCAATCACACAGAAAGCTGTCTCCCACTTGCCTTTTCCCTATTAAACTAACACAACCCTCTCTTCCTTGTTCTACAAACCTTCAGAACCAACGAAACACTCTCTCCTTCTCCTTCTACAAACAAGTTTCTTCCTCTCTTATTTCCCATTTTCTCACTCAGAACTGAAGCAAGGACAGTGAAGGGAACATTTTCTTCTCATCCAAGAACTCCATTAAGGTAAGGGGGGTATATTCTCGAGTATTCTGGGGAAATTCGAGTAAAAGGAAAGGGTTAAGGAACCTTGTTCCTCACCTTTCCAAGGCAGTTCAGGATTTGTTTGATTAAATGTTTTAATGTTTTATTATTGTTTTATGCATTTTATTTGAATATGTATATGATTAAATTGATTGTAATGATTATTATTATGCATGATAATTTAGTGAAAAGATACGATTGTTGTTGGACTGTGAAAATACTAAGAATCATGGGTGCCTGTGTGATTTCTAGTGAAGAATCAGAAACAGAAGTAGGAATCTATAATAACAAACTCGGTTTTTAATAATCCGGCCGGTTTTACCTCAATAACAAGCTCGGTTTTGCAAAATTCCAATCGGATTGTACCTTACCCGAACGTGTTTCATTCTGATAGAACAATTCCTCACTCGGAAAACATTTTAACTTCACTCAGAATTTATTTCACTCGGATTCATATTCATTCTACTCAGAAACTCATCTTAGCCTGATTTTATTTGGAATCCTACTCATTCCACTCGGAATCCTATTGATTACACTCGGTATCTAACTCATTTTACTCAGAAAATTCATTTTTATTCAGAAACAGACTTATTTTACTTGGAAAACTCATTTTCACTCGGATTCAAACTCGTTTTTACTCAGAAAATCTGGTTTCCAACATTTTCACTCGGAATCAGAATCATGTCACTCGGAAAACAGCTTCTCAGTCTAATTTCACTCGGATTTTTAGCCAGTTCATTTAGAAAACTCTTTTCAGTATGATTCCACTCGGAATCATATTTATTTCACTCGGAATTACCCTTGTTCTACTCGAAAAAACCTTGTTTTTAATATTTTTCACTTGGAATTTCGTTTAGAAACTCTTCTTTAATGATTTTTAAATTATTGTGACGTTACAATTATTATTATCGTTCTTATTACTATTATTATTATTATTATTCTTATTATCATTATTCTTCTTATTGTTATTATTATTGTTAGTATTATTGTTATTGACATTATTAATGTTTTAATTATGAGTAATTAAATAAAGAATATATTATTTTACTCTTTATACAAAATATAATTTTAACCAAGATATAACCGATATATTTTCTAGAATAAGAATAAAAATGACTTACAACGTTTAAATGGATGTTGGAATTCAAGAGCTTGTGAATAATATGATGAGACTGGAAACACAGAAGATACCCAAGGATCAAATGATAAAAAGAATGCATTTCGCATCATGAAAATATTTTTGAAGGAGAAAAATTATCTAGAGCATACACCTGGTACGCTGGAGGACACTCACGTTCGATCTCCATGAAGAATCTTGGGAGTACAACCGGAACGGAAACCCAATGGCATCAGTGTCGCGCCTGATAGCCGGGTGAGACGATGCAATTCTGGTGTACTTTGACTAAATGACGGAGTGTAACTATGATCGTAGGGATCCAAGCCCCAAAAATATATCAATCAATGATGAGAACCGATGAGTTCATTCGTACCTTATGAAAATGAATGGGGGCTTGGGCGGACCCTGATCGCTCTAGAAAGAATGAGGAGATAATAAATTGATTTATTGGGCCCACATGCATCATGAGACTTATTTAAGATAAATTATAATAAATTAAACTCATGCATTCCATTACAGCATATTTGATTGTTATAGTTATGAATATGTTAAGTGTATGATTTATGTGATATTATCTGTTAACTGGATTATGTCCGCACCAGATTAACCATCAGGGTCTTGGGTTATACTCACCCTTACTGTTGATATTTCCAGAGGAATTAGGAAACCAAGAACAGGAGTACGACGAACAGGAATACGCTGAACCAACTGAGAATGCCCATTAAAAATAGAATATATGTAGTTAAATATTTATGGATGACTGTATTAATATTTAAGGGTGCCTGCGTGCCCCATTCTGTTAAGAGTACAATTATTTATAGTTTGTGAATGACTATGTGATTATCTACTATTTGCTTCCACTGAGATGCCATTATTTTATTTTAAAAAAAATATTCACTTTTTCCAAAAACTTGTGACCTCTCAGTTAAATAGGATGAACTTACAGAAGGGTTTGTCTTATCTAACCGAGGGTGTTACATAAAGCACATAGGCTGCATGTACAGGAACGGGGTGACCCGTGGAAGGTCAGGAACCCCAAAGAAATGATCTCCAGCTACAGACCCTTGGCTAGATCCTGTGAGAGCTCGTAGTAGTCGAGGGAGCTAGAGTTAAGTCTCGAGACGTCAATGGGAGGCCGGTACCATGCGAGAAGGGCTAATGCACGAGAGGTCAGTAAGGGAACCTGTAACTAAAGATCATTGCCTAAGTCGGATCCGCAGGCATGCATGTAGATGCAATGTTGATTAGGATAGTACGAGTGGTATGGCTTGGAGGGATACGAATGAATTCCGAATGAGTTGATGCATGCTTTTGTATAAATGAAAATGAACTTCACGTAATATGTATGTAAGTGTATGTCATTGAAATTATCATAATCTGCATGGCTTAAATTTAAATGGATTGCAACCTGAGTGAACATGAGTGTGTGTACTGATGCTGATGCCGAGTCACTAACTGTCATTTTATATGTAAAAGCTCACCCCTACTGTGGCTATATTTTATAGTGAATGTCTCTCAGAATGATGAATGAAGGAGGAGCTGCATGCCGAGTGAGGTGCTTGTGCACTAGGGGGATATGTGTGTATATGTATATACTGTGTATAAGGTTTTGTTAAGCCTTGGCCGGCTCGTATTTTGGTCTTTATCTTTCTATGTCAGAATTTGAACTCTCTCGGCTTGAGAGTATGACAATGTGCCTGTAAATATTTATATACATTTCTATGCATATCATACTGTACGTTATCCTATGCTGTGTGTAAAGGTCCGAGTGATATATATATATATATATATATGTACGCATTTTTCCGAGCGTGGGAAGTTGGTATGACTCTAAGTAAAAATGGAGCTAAGTTACTGTTGTGGGGAGCGGGATAGTGACCCTATCCCGAGTGATGATGGGCTCAGATGTTTCCGAGTGAGTGAGGTCGCATAATCTCGGGTGAGGGTTGACCTGAACACTTTAGAGTGATAACTGTTAGGATTCTCCCGAGTGAGAATAATTAAATATTTCCGAGTGAGAACCTGCCGAGTGGATGTTTCCCAATAGAGGAATGATATCTAAGGCCCTAAGTGAACTCCATTATAGTAAGCTTATTAGAAGTTAGAAGATCCGTGAGTGGGTCTTGACTTAGTAGGATAACTTGAGTGAGAAAGATTATATATGCCGAGTGAAAAACGAGTGAAATACACCCGAGTGGTAAACGACCGTGAAAGATATTCCGAGTGAGTAGTCCTTATAGAATCCGAGTGGAATGGCTATGGGAATCGTTTCCCGAGTGGTCAACATCTGTGACTCGAGTGAATAAAGTTAAGGAATGAGAGGTAAACTCCCGAATGAAAATTTATACGTGTAAGGGTTAACCCGAATGATTCGAAAGTAAAGGCTTTTTCTGAGCGGACTTAGACCTTGAAATCCGAGTGAGGGAAAATCCGAGTGGAGTTGTTCACCTCAGCGACTAAGTGTTCGCTCCAGCGAGTGTGAGCGTAAGGAAGGTCTCTGTTGGGTTCCGCTTAAGCTATGCGTGCTTCGCCCAAGCGTGTTAGATTGTCTCGCTCGAGCGACGATGAAGCTCGCCTGAGCGAGTAGGCGTTGTTGGGTTCGCTCACATCCTGCATCTCTGTTGTCGCCTTATGGATGGTTGTATTCTTTTCCCTTCCTTCCTTCTTCTCCTCATTCTACCCTCCTTAACTCTCAGCTAATCATTTTGCCTTGAAGCCCCTCTGATTTTGGAAAATTTTCCTGGTCTCGGTTTATTCTCAAATTGAACTTAGGATGTTACATTTTGGTATCAGAGCAGACCTAAAAGGTCCAAGGCCAAGGTATGCTTACCGAGTGTAAGCGGTTGTGTACATTATGACCGAGTGGTCATTATT
This sequence comes from Clitoria ternatea, assembly GCA_037962975.1. Taxonomy (NCBI): domain Eukaryota; kingdom Viridiplantae; phylum Streptophyta; class Magnoliopsida; order Fabales; family Fabaceae; genus Clitoria; species Clitoria ternatea. Next base: position 191,472,866 of record CM075669.1, read on the forward strand.
ATTGTGATATTCTGTTGAACATGAACGATGTTGAAATATTGATTTGAGGATAGGAGATTATTCCCCTCTTGGTCTGATTAATTATGTGATATATAGGAATGGATAATGTGCTATAGTTATTGAATGTTGGGATGAGATCCGATCGGTAGTGAGTAACTTTCTATACTTATCCTTGAAGGGGTGTTAATTTTAGGATAAGTAATGACGAATCGTCAAAGCATGGAAGCCATAGCCGCGGCATTCCAACGTTTTGCTGACGTGTTTGAGAGGCAGGGCCAGCCTCGAGCTGAAGATGGCCAAGTGTTGGATCGTTTCCTGAAGAGGAAGCCGACTGAGTTTCAAAGGGGATTTAATCCCGAGGCAGCATACAAGTGGATTCAAGACTTGGAGAGAGTTTTTGGGGGCCTTCACTGTACTGAGGCCCAGAAAGTTGAGTGCGCAGTGTACATGCTGCGAGATGAAGCAGAAAATTAGTGGAAAATCACCAGAAACCGACTGACTGACGCGGGCATCCAACTAGTCTGGGAGAATTTTAGAACGTGCTTTCTGGAAAAATATTTCCCCGACACAGTGAGGAGTCGGAAGGAACTAGAATTTATGGAACTGAAACAGGGTTCCATGTCTGTAGAAGAATACGCAGCCAGATTTGAAGAGTTGTGTCTGTTTTATCCGCCCTTCCAACAACCCGGGACTGAGAGTTCTAAATGCCTCAAATTTGAGAACGGACTGCGATCGGACATTAAAAGAGCTTGCAGATATCAGGAAATTAGAAGCTTCCCAGTGCTGGTGAATAAATGTAGGATTTTCGAAGAAGATGACAAGGCCCATTCGGGCCAGAGCAGTAAGACAGAACCCTCCTTGAGGCCTCAACAGTCACGCTTCAAGAGATCAGGTAACGTTGGAAGAAGTGGACCCTCTGCTAGATATAAAGGTCGGGGTAGCCAAGGGGGTCAGACTGGTGGACGTCCAAAATATGGCAAGTGTTTTAAATGTGGTGGCGACCACTTTGCTCAGAATTGTGGTGGTGGAGGAGATGTCATATGTTTCCATTGCAATGAGAAGGGGCACATTCGCCCCGACTGTCCTCAATTACGCCAAGCAAACGCCCACGTGCATCTTAGAGGCTTCCGAGGGAGAGGCCGTGGAAATGGTGGCCAAGGAACGGGGGGCAGAGGTAATGGAGCCAGAGGAAATATGATGTTTGCTCCAAACAAGTGAAAGAGAAATACCGACCAACCGGCTGCTGGGAGAGTATACGCCATCAACGCTGAGGAGGCTGTACAAGCGAATGACTTGGTGCAAAGTAAGTGCTTACTTGGTAGATATACACTTAATGTAGTTTTTGATTCTTGAGCTACCCATTCTTTTATAGCCGATGAGTGTGTAAAACGTTTAAAGTTGCTGACTGTGTATATGGATCGGACTTTGGAAGTAGCCAATCCGACTGGTACTAAGGTGTTGACATCGACGATGTGTAAGGACATAACCTTTGTGTTGGACGATCGGAGTTTCACCTACGACTTGGTATGTGTGCCTCTAAAGGACGTCGACATTGTACTTGGCATAGATTGGCTTTCAGCCAACAAGGTGTTGGTGGACTGTTGAAACCGAAGAGTAATTTTTCCGAGGCAGAGCAATGAGGACTACATGGTACAAGGTATAGCTCAGTTGTTTATGATGCTTTGTTTAACTGAGGGAGAGAGTAGAACCTGAGTGAACGATATTCTGACTGTTTGTGAATTCCCCGAGGTGTTTCCGGAGGACGTGCCGGGTGTCCCTCCGAATAGAGAAGTTGAATTCTCTATAGACTTGATTCCTGGAGCTGAGCCAGTCTCCAGTGCACCTTATAGAATGTCCCCATCAGAATTGGCTAAATTGAAAAAGCAAGTGGATGAGTTACTCGGAAAGCAGTTTATTCGACCGAGTGTATCACCATGGGGCGCACCTATGCTGCTTGTCTAAAAGAAGGATGGCAGCATGAGATTATGCATAGATTACCGACAGCTAAACAAGCTCACGATTAAGAACCGATACCCATTGCCCAGAATCGACGATCTGATTGACCAACTGCGTGGTGCTTCAATTTTCTCGAAAATTGATTTACGATTGGGATACCACCAAATCCGGGTGAAGGACTCGGACATCCCTAAGACTGCCTTTAGGACTCGGTACGGCCACTACGAGTATATAGTAATGCCATTTGGTGTGACAAACGCCCCTGCTGTATTCATGAATTACATGAACAGCATATTCCACCCATATCTAGACCGATTCATAGTAGTTTTTATTGATGATATCTTAGTCTATTCTAAGACCCCTGAGGAGCATGAGGAACACCTCCGAGCGGTACTTCAAGTATTGAAGGAGAAGCAGTTGTTTGCAAAACTTTCAAAGTGCGATTTCTGGATGGATAAGATCCACTTTCTTGGACATGTAATTTCCATGGAAGGTGTCTCGGTAGACCCATCAAAGGTGGCAGCTATAATGGCATGGGAGAGACCCAAGTCGGTCTCGGAGATAAGAAGCTTTATGGGCCTAGCTGGCTACTATAGAAGGTTTATTGAAGGATTTTCTAAACTTGCTTTGCCACTGACTAAATTGACTCGGAAAAACGTCCCTTTCGTTTGGAGTTCCGAGTACGAGAGTAGTTTCCGAGAGTTGAAGAAAAAGTTGACGACCGCTCCAGTGTTGGCATTGCCAAACTTGCAAGAGAGCTTCGTGGTTTATTGTGATGTGTCGGGACTCGGCCTGGGGTGCGTACTGATGCAGAAAAACTGAGTGATAGCTTATGCCTCTCGGCAATTGAGACCTCACGAACAGCATTACCCGACCCATGACTTGGAATTAGCAGCTGTGGTTTTCGCATTAAAGATATGGAGGCATTACTTGTATGGTTCTAAATTCGAAGTGTACAGCGACCACAAGAGCCTCAAATATTTATTCGACCAGAAAGAGCTGAACATGAGGCAGAGGAGATGGATGGAATTTTTAAAAGATTATGACTTCGAGCTGAAGTATCATCCAGGTAAGGCGAACGTTGTTGCCGACACGTTGAGTTGGAAATCCCTCCATATAGCAGTGATGATGGTGAAAGAGGTAGAGTTATTGGAGCAATTCCGAGACATGAACTTGCATGTTGACGTTCCTTCGTCTCGGAAGATAACGCTCGGTACATTGAAGATTGCCAATGAATTCCTAAAATTGGTGTTCGAGCAGCAGAAATCAGATCCCTACTTGGCTGAGATGAAGGTGACTCAGGCCAAGGGTAAGGACTTGTCTCTGACCGAGGGACCAGATGGAATTTTTTGAGTGAAAAATAGAATATATGTGCCGGGTGAAGGTGAATTGAGGAGGATGGTGCTTGATGAAGCCCACAAGAGCCTGCTGAGTATTCACTCGGGTACCACGAAGATGTATTACGATCTAATACCACAATTCTGGTGGCCCGGATTAAAGAGGAATGTGGCAGAATATATGGCTCGGTGTATCACCTGTCAGAAATCAAAAGTCGAGCACCAGAAGCCGTATGGTGCATTGCAGCCCCTGGAGATCCCCGTGTGGAAATGGGACTCAATTGCCATGGACTTTGTCATGGGATTACCAAAAACCCGAGCGGGTCATGATGCGATTTGGGTCATTGTTGACCGATTGACGAAAAGTACACACTTTCTGCCTGTGAACATGAGATACCCGTTACATAAATTAGCTCAGATTTATATTCGCGAAATTGTCCGACTGCATGGTGTGCCGACTTCCATCGTATCAGATAGGGATCCTAGATTCACGTCCCGGTTTTGGACCAGCCTGCACCAGGAATTAGGCACGAAACTTTGGCTAAGTTCCGCCTACCACCCCTAATCGGATGGACAATCCGAGCGAACAATACAAAGTTTAGAAGACTTGCTGAGGGCGTGTGTGTTGGAGCATGGTGGGTGCTGGGAGCAGTATCTTCCCTTAATCGAATTCACATACAACAATAGCCACAACAGAAGTATTGGTATGGCACCCTACGAAGCACTGTATGGTCGAAAATGCCGAACCCCACTCTGTTGGTCGGAAACGGGTGAAAGTTTACTATTGGGGCCGAAAATTGTGAAACAAACCTCAGAACAAATCCAAGTAATAAGGAAAAACATGAAGGCGTCTCAGGACAGACAGAAAAGCTACCATGATAAACGAACTAAACCACTGGAGTTTTCAGTCAGGGATAGGGTGTTTCTAAAGATTTCACCGAGTAAAGGAGTCGGGCGAGCCTTGAAAAGTGGGAAGTTGAACCCATGATACATTGGGCCTTATGAGATATTGGAGCGGATCGGTTCCATGGCATACCGAATAGCGTTACCGACTCACCTATCCCGATTGCATAACGTGTTTCATGTATCTCAACTAAGGAAGTATCTACCCGGTCCCACTCACACAATACCGGATGATGGAGTGAAGATCAAAGAAGACCTGACCACTGTGACTGTACCGACTAGAATCGTGGACCGATCGGTAAAGCGTTTGAGGAGCAAGGAGGTACAACTGATTGAAGTAGAGTGGCAGCAAGACGGGTATACCTCTTATACTTGGGAACGCGAGGATGCCATGAGGCAACAATAGCCTGAGTTGTTTAATCAAGGTGAGTTACCAATTGAATTTCGAGGATGAAATTCTTTTGAGAGGGGGGAGAATTGTAACATCCCGATTTAAGAATTAATTACTGAGTGAGATTAAGCCATTAAAATAATAATTGCCAAGTGGAAGATTACTTGTTAATTATAATTAACTTAATTAGTTTAACTTAAGAAATCATGACTGATCAATTGTGATTAATTGTTGGCTGCTTGTGATTGGTAGGTGTCATGAGTGAACTGCTGATTCACGCTTTCCCACCCCACTCTTCCTTCTTTGTGCATGTACATATGTGTTGCTAGACCACTGTTGTGGGGCATTCCCTTTAGACTTCTTCTCTGCTACCTCTCTTCGCTCTCTCTTCTCTTCTTCTTCGCCCTTCTTCTTCTCCCCTGTCCTTGTTCTCTGTTTTTGGAAACCCACGACGATGGTACTGCAGAAGATTCAGAGTCTCCTTTGGTTGGTGAAGGACGATCATCGAAGCGGAGGAAGAACGGCTTCCTATCCCCGAGCCGATTACAGAGTACAACTGTGCGAGGGGGACTAAACAAGGCAAACAGAGCATCAGACCAACGTCGGAAAATAGAAGAGCTTCTCGAGTCCCTTCAGTAGGTAGGGGGCGCTTGCATGTCAAATACATGGTTTATGGACGGTACCGGATGAACGTGTTACCTTACATGTGTACGAATGTGTTTATGATGACTGCGTACAATGCATGATTGTTAATTCTTGGATATCGTATTTGTGATGGTAAAGTCCTGTTAATAGTTATACATTATATGCATGTGTTCGTGGATTATTGTGCTGGGTTCTGATAGTCAATTACACATAGACACGTGTGATGCATGTTCCTATTATTGTTAATACCGAGAGGATATGCATGTGTAGCTGTTGGTTGATTTCATCTGGGATGTTGTAAACATGAACTGTTTGATTGCTGTGTATGCTGGTACGATGGACGAGTGACTGTAGGAACTATGTTGGATCGGTTATGACTCTAATGGTTACGAGGAATGAGTCGTATAATCGAGGATGCTCGTTGTTAAAGCACATAGGCTGCATGTACAGGAACGGGGTGACCCGTGGAAGGTCAGGAACCCCAAAGAAATGATCTCCAGCTACAGACCCTTGGCTAGATCCTGTGAGAGCTCGTGGTAGCCGAGGGAGCTAGAGTTAAGTCTCGAGACGTCAATGGGAGGCCGGTACCATGCGGGAAGGGCTAATGGACGAGAGGCCAGTAAGGGAACCTGTAACTGAAGATCATTGCCTAAGTCGGATCCGTAGGCATGCATGTAGAAGCAATGTTGATTAGGATAGTACGAGTGGTATGGCTCGGAGGGATACGAATGAATTCCGAATAAGTTGATGCATGCTTTTGTATGAATGAAAATGAACTTCACGTAATATGTATGTAAGTGTATGTCATTGAAATTATCATAATCTGCATGGCTTAAATTTAAATGGATTACAACCCGAGTGAACATGAGTGTGTGTACTGATGCTGATGCCGAGTCACTAACTATCATTTTATAAGTAAAAGCTCACCCCTACTGTGGCTATATTTTACAGTGAATGTCTCTCGGAATGATGAATGAAGGAGGAGCTGCATGCCGAGTGAGGTGCTTGTGCACTAGGGGGATATGTGTGTATATGTATATACTGTGTATAAGGTTTTGTTAAGCCTTGGCCGGCTCGTATTTTGGTCTTTGTCTTTCTATGTCAGAATTTGAACTCTCTCGGCTTGAGAGTATGACAATGTGCCTGTAAATATTTATATACATTTCTATGCATATCATACTGTATGTTATCCTATGCTGTGTGTAAAGGTCCGAGTGATATATATATGTACGCATTTTTCCGAGCGTGGGAAGTTGGTATGACTCTAAGTAAAAATAGAGCTAAGTTACTGTTGTGGGGAGCGGGATAGTGACCCTATCCCGAGTGAGGATGGGCTCAGATGTTTTCGAGTGAGTGAGGTCGCATAATCCCAGGTGAGGGTTGACCTGAACACTTCAGAGTGATAACTGTTAGGATTCTCCCGAGTGAGAATAATTAAATATTTCTGAGTGAGAACCTGCCGAGTGGATGTTTCCCAATAGAGGAATGATATCTAAGGCCCTAAGTAAACTCCATTATAGTAAGCTTATTAGAAGTTAGAAGATCCGTGAGTGGGTCTTGACTTAGTAGGATAACTTGAGTGAGAAAGATTATATATGCCGAGTGAAAAACGAGTGAAATACACCCGAGTGGTAAAAGACCGTGAAAGATATTCCGAGTGAGTAGTCCTTATAAAATCTGAGTGGAATGGCTATAGGAATCGTTTCCCGAGTGGTCAACATCTGTGACTCGAGTGAATGAAGTTAAGGAATGAGAGGTAAACTCCCGAATGAAAATTTATACGTGTAAGGGTTAACCCGAATGATTCGAAAGTAAAGGCTTTTTCCGAGCGGACTTAGACCTTGAAATCCGAGTGAGGGAAAATCCGAGTGGAGTTGCTCGCCTCAGCGACTAAGTGTTCGCTCCAGCGAGTGTGAGCGTAAGGAAGGTCTCTGTTGGGTTTCGCTTAAGCTATGTGTGCTTCATCCAAGCGTGTTAGATTGTCTCGCTCGAGCGACGATGAAGCTCGCCTGAGCGAGTAGGCGTTGTTGGGTTCGCTCACGTCCTGCATCTCTGGTGTCGCCTTGTGGATGGTTATATTCCTTTCCCTTCCTTCCTTCTTCTCCTCATTCTACCCTCCTTAACTCTCAGCTAATCATTTTGCCTTGAAGCCCCTCTGATTTTGGAAAATTTTCTTGGTCTCGGTTTATTCTCAAATTGAACTTAGGATGTTACATTTTGGTATCAGAGTAGACCTAAAAGGTCCAAGGCCAAGGTATGCTTACCGAGTGTAAGCGGTTGTGTACATTATGACTAAGTAGTCATTATTATTGTGATATTCTGTTGAACATGAACGATGTTGAAATATTGATTTGAGGATAGGAGATTATTCCCCTCCTGGTCCGATTAATTATGTGATATATAGGAATGGTATAATGTGCTATAGTTATTGAATGTAGGGATGAGATCCGATCGGTAGTGAGTAACTTTGTATACTTATCCTTGAAGGGGTGTTAATTTCAGAATAAGTAATGACGAATCGTCAAAGCATGGAAGCCATAGCCGCAGCATTCCAACATTTTGCTGACGTGTTTGAGAGGCAGGGCCAGCCTCGAGCTGAAGATGGCCAAGTGTTGGATCGCTTCCTAAAGAGGAAGCCGACTGAGTTTCAAGGGGGATTTAATCCCGAGGCAGCATACAAGTGGATTCAAGACTTGGAGAGAGTTTTTAGGGGCATTCACTGTACTGAGGCCCAGAAAGTTGAGTGCGCAGTGTACATGCTGCGAGACGAAGCAAAATTGGTGGAAAATCGCCAGAAACCAACTGACTGACGCGGGCATCCAACTAGTCTGGGAGAATTTTAGAACGTGCTTTCTGGAAAAATATTTCCCCGACACAGTGAGGAGTCGGAAGGAACTGGAATTTATGGAACTGAAACAGGGTTCCATGTCTGTAGAAGAATACGCAGCCAGATTTAAAGAGTTGTGTCTGTGTTTATCTGCCCTTAAAACAACCCGGGGCTTAGAGTTTTAAATGCCTCAAATTTGAGAACGGACTACGATCGGACATTAAAAGAGCTTGCAGATATCAGGAAATTAGAAGCTTCCCAGTGCTGGTGAATAAATGTAGGATTTTTGAAGAAGATGACAAGGCCCATTCGGGCCAGAGCAGTAAACAGAACCCTCCTTGAGGCCTCAACAGTCACGCTTCAAGAGATCAGGTAACGTTGGAAGAAGTGGACCCTCTGCTAGATATAAAGGTCGGGGTAGCCAAGGGGGTCAGACTGGTGGACGTCTAAAATATGGCAAGTGTTTTAAATGTGGTGGCGACCACTTTGCTCAGAATTGTGGTGGTGGAGGAGATGTCATATGTTTTCATTGCAATGAGAAGGGGCACATTCGCCCCGACTGTCCTCAATTACGCCAAGCAAACGCCCACGTGAATCTTAGAGGCTTCCGAGGGAAAGGCCGTGGAAATGGTGGCCAAGGAACGGGGGGCAGAGGTAATGGAGCTAGAGAAAATATGATGTTTGCTCCAAACAACCGAAAGAGAAATACTGACCAACCGGCTGCTGGGAGAGTATACGCCATCAACGCTGAGGAGGCTGCACAAGCGAATGACTTGGTGCAAAGTAAGTGCTTACTTGGTAGATATACACTTAATGTAGTTTTTGATTCTCGAGCTACCCATTCTTTTATAGCCGATGAGTGTGTAAAACGTTTAAAGTTGCCGACTGTGTATATGGATCGGACTTTGGAAGTAGCCAATCCCAGAACCTTGATGGTTGGGTAAGGAATTTGTGGCCACATTTGGAATACCTTCCTTAAAATTTAACCAATTGGCTTTGATCAAATCTCGTACTCTATACTTTAAGGCCATGCAATTCTCCGTGGAGTGCCCGGGTGCCCCAGCATGATAATCACATCGGGCATTTGGATCATATCCCCTAGGGTAGGGAGGTTCCAATGGTTTAGCAGGACAAGGGACTGCAAGGGAGTATCGAATAAGGTAAGGTAGAAGTTCAGTGTATGTCATAGGAATTGGGTCATATTGGACCGGTGTTCGTTCATTATTTGGTCTTCTTTGGTTTTGGTTGGGATTAGGGGGTTGAGACCACTGTTGTAGGGGATTGTATGGCGTTGACTGTGGATTCGGTGCCCTAATGATGGGTGGACGGAAGTGGGATTGTGATGAGGTGGGATAAGGGATCTGGTTGTGTTGGCATGTTGAAAGTGATTGGCATGTTGAAAAGTGGCAGGGCTGAATTATCTGGACTGAGCTTTCCTTTGGTCATAAGAGATGGAGTTGGTTTCCCAATCTCTCTTTCTCCCCTCACCTGGTGCTGATCTTTTTGTAATGGGTGCCCCAGATGGGCTTTTAGAAATCTTCCCTGTCCTTAAACCACTCTCTATTCTTTCTCTAATAATAACAATATAAGAGAAATTAGATGAAACACTACCAATCATCCTATCGTAGAAAGGTGATTAGAGTGTGTCAATAAACATGGTCACTACCTCTTTTTCCGAGAGTGGGGGATCTACTTGTACAGCCATCTCACGCCAGCGTTGTGCATACTCCTTGAATGTCTCATTATCCTTATTTGTCATATTTTGGAGCTGAATTCTATCAGGCGCCATGTCTAAGTTATACTTGTACTGCTTTAGAAAGGCATCTGCCAGGTCTTCCCAACAGCAAATGCGAGTTCACTCCAAATGAGTGTACCAAGTGAGTGTCGCCCCAGCTAGGCTATCTTGAAAGCAATGTATCAGCAGCTTGTCATTGGAGGCATGAGAAGACATCTTTCGACAGTACATTATAAGATGGTTTCGAGGGCAGATCATCCCTTGGTACTTGTCAAAATCTAGCATTTTAAACTTTGGTGGGATAATAACATCTGGAACTAAGCAGAGTTCAGAAGCATTTGTTAAGCCAAGGCCTTCCACACCTTCTACGATCCGTAATCGCTTCTCCAGGATCTCTATCTTCCCCTTTTGCTGGGAAGTTATGGCTATACCAAGATCAATAACCGAGTTTATTGGTTGAGTCACACCTTGTGGATTGGCAGTGTAAGAGTTCATGTACCCATACGGGTAACTATAATATGGGTAAAAAGGTGTTGTCGAATGAGCTTGGTTTATCAGGCTAGTGTTTAGCACAGGACCCTGTGGTTGGGCTGTCGCTTGGGCGATATGGATCGGCTGAGCTGTTTGGGTGCTTCGATTTTGGGTGGTTTGAGGACCTAGGGCTTGGTTAACTGGTGGAATGGTCGTTTGGGTAGGGTTTGGAACTTGGGGATTTGTCAATTGTAGGGTATTGCCATCTTGGGGGTTAGTTGATAGAGGAGGGAAATATCCTGGAGGTAAGCCATATTGTGGAAAGGGTACAGGGTTACCGTCTGGGCCAATGAAAATGTGTGGTGGTGCATAACCATATGACAGGTCATGAGGCTTGGTGTGAGGGTCAGGAGCTTGATTGGGATTCCCAATATTAATGATAAGGGGAACTGCTGTGGGATTTGCAACTTGGCCCGGTGTCGGACCAAAACCTAGGGGATGTAGTGGGGTAGATGGTTATTCCTCATTCCCTGCAGAAGAGCCCCCTTTAGTGATCTTCTTTTCTAGGAGCTTTGTTAGTTCTGCCACTTGTTCCCTTAACTGATTATTCTTATTCTTGAGGCACTTATTCATTTGTTCTGTTTTAACCATGAGCTTCTTCTATAGTTGGGTTCCGTAAGGGTGCGTCCCCGTGCTATCTAAAGAAGGGAATACAAAATTTAGAAAGACAAGCAAATAACAAAATCAAGAAAAGTAAAACGAGATTATGCGGGAAGCGATGTTGGAACTTGACGAATCCTTCGACCGTTCCTCAGAACGTCACGTTCAAAAGTACTAAGTAAAGCATTAAACGGAAATTAACATGAGATAGTTGTAGAGACAAAAGAATCCTTCATTTCAAAATTCCATAAAAAGGTACATCACTGCTAGAAAGGGCTGGGTTATAATGTAGGAAAATAAATTAGTCATTCCTGGCTCGGGCAATCATGTCCCTCATTTTACAAATTCGTCCTCTACAGTAATCTAAGAACGTTGTAATTTCTCTAGGAGTATTGAGAGGGTTGGCAATTTCTTCAGCTTATTTTAGCAAAAGCGGGAGGTCTTCTAGAGCCCCGTTAGCCAGATATGCCAGGTTAGCGAAACGATCCATCCATGAGTAAATAGTTTCATCTCGTTGTGTTAACTCAGCTTCCAAGAGGCGTATGGCCTCTTGACAATCTTGTTCAATGCTCATGGCATGTTGTCACTCCCTATTTATCTCCTGCTCGTAAGCCTTCAAAGCTATTGTTCCAATTTGTGGACTTGTGACTGCAGAAGCTCCTTTTACACCATGATATTTCGCTTATTTTCTTTGGATTGAGCCAACATATCCTTCAGAAGATGTTTCTCTGCCAAGATGATATCACTTTGTTTGCTCTTCATTTCAGCTAAGAGTTGGCCGCTCGAAGACATTGGTCTTGTTTTATCATGTAGTCTTCTTCAACCTTCCATTTTTTTCTAATCTCTTCAATCGCTTGCTTGTTCTCCAAGTTCTCCGTTTTCTGAATGGTGTATTCTTGTTGGCATTTCAGCAAGTCTTCTTCTAGCTTCTTGCTCTTGGCAATCAACTCTTCTATTTTGGTCTTTAACGCCTTGGTTGCTTTATCTTCCACGAAAAGTGATGGAACAAGAGTGCTTGTCGGGAGATAAGAGGGACTTCTGAAGGGTAATTTAACAATAGAGACTCTATTCAGGATCCATTCATGATATTCTTCTCTCACAGCATGGCTCCGGGCCCCTAATTCTTTTCCTATTCAGTGGACTTTCTGCCAGAGGCATAGCTTCCCTTTGAGTAATACAAGATGAAAGGAGTGAGCGACTCTTCATCAGGTGGTCCAAGCAAAGGATAAGCTAGCTGACGTTTGGCTATGATGGGATTATAATTGATGCATCCTTACGTACCAATAAGGGGAACATTTGGGTAACCTCCGCAGTGATGAATGATTGATTCAACTTCCAACCATTGGGGATACCATCTGACTTTCTCAGCCATGAGCCCTACAAGGTGATTGGCCCACTCACGCCCGCTCTTCACTGCTAGTTGGCACAATTTTAGATCAAAAACAGGGCATTCGGCCTTACAAACTTGGTGGAAGACATGAGATGTGAGCCATACATACAAAGCAGGTAGACAACAAATAACTCTCTTTCTACCTTGTGTATGGCAGAAATCCATAGTATAGTATACATTTGCCAATACAGCTGTGACAGGATTTTCAAGCCTGTGCTTGCGAGCTAGGAACACAGCGATAGCATTATAATCCACATAGTTATCAATGTTGGGGAACAAGACAACACCGTAGATGGTAATGGCTAGAGTATCCATGAAGGCTTCCCAATCTTCCTTTTCTGCAGGACCTGCATGTGCTTCTCGAGAAATTCCTGAGTAAATCCGGGAGTCTGATTTCTATTCAGTTGCACACTCCTTAAGGTTTCAGGATGGATCTTCAAAACACGGGCGATGGAAGTGACAGTTGCATGATGATCAAGATGATGGTATGGTATCTTTCCTTCCAAAGGCATCCCCAAGATTTGTTTGAATTCCTCAATAGATGGGGCCAACTGAAAGTCCCTAAATGTGAAGCATCTGAGAGGTAGGTCATAGAACTGTGTTAAGGCAGTGATCACCTCAGTTTGCACTTCCACTTCTAAGAGCTTTAGAATCCTCCCATACTTTCTTGTAAAAGCCATTTTTTGTGTTAAGTTTAATTTTTTCCCCATTGTTTGTAGACTACCCATGTCGATCCTCTTGGCCTTAACGTGTAATATTTTTCTCAATTCGGTTACATTTGTGTCACAACTATCGGATCTCATGTTAATCTCCATATTGCTCGAAGGTACTTGTTAGTCCTCAAATTTTCAATAAAAGCTTAAATAAAAATTTCATAAAAATTATAAAAATTAGTTTAATTTGTTAGAAAATTAGGATTTAAATTCAATAAATGGATGTTGTTGGAAATAATCTGCCCTTGATCAATTTTCTCTAGTTTTGCAGTGAAAAAGTTAAGAAATCAAGAGAAAATTACACTGGAGGAGCTGACGCGTAGCCTCACCCCACGCTTAGCATCAACAGCTATTTTTGATGCAGATGCTACGCATCAAAGCCACGCGTAGCGTCAGTGCTGTGTGGTCTCCACCTCCACTTTGATTAACCACTCAACTTGGACCCAATAATGGGCACTCCACTCAGCCAAAAGGGCCATCCCACTCACCATGAAAGGCCAAAACTCGTTGAGACATGTCCATATGGCCAGGCATGATCAAATTTAATAATTTGAAGTGGCCATTATCAAGTGTTTAATGGAGGCTGAGTCAGGGGTGTGACGCATAGCGTCACAGGGACGCGTAGCGTCAGCACCCTTGCTCAGCCCTATAAATAGGGCCATCCAACACCATTCAAATCATCCCTTACACAGCATTTCATTCTCTTCTCTTCTCTCTTATGCTCGACTTTGAGTACTTCTTTTGTGAGTTGTAGTTCTAGAATAGTTTTCTAGATACTTGAGTGTGTTTCGGTGTATTGTGATCGTTGTATCGTGAAGTTTCCATCGTCTTCGTAATGTCAAACTCTGTAAGTGTTGTTTTTACTTTTACCATGTGTAACTAATTTGTTTATGTTGGAATTGGTGAACTAATCTATTGAGTATAATGTTGTGAATTCGACCTCTGCATGTTTATGATTCAAGTCCATGTTAGTATCTCAACCTTTTATTAATATGAACGTCAAACGGGAGAATGATTTTCATGTGTATCAAAACTGGTTTTATTAGTGTAAATGTCAAACGGGAGAATGATTATTTATGCCGTATTGAAACTTGTTTTAACGAAAGTAAAAAGTTGGAATACCCTTGGTATCTCAATTCTATAGGGGTTGTTAACCATTGTTGCCATAAGGCCAGGTCTTAATGCAAGTTTTTACTGAGAAAGCTCACGAGGGATCGGACTTTATGGTGAATTCTTAGAATTTATATCACGAGGGATCGGGTATAATGATTTTAAGCTGCAATGACATGAAACTTGATGATTAAATATGCATGTCTTGAGTTCCTCATTGTTATTCTAGATTAGGGATCCAATTTCCAACATAATTTGTTTATCTGTGTTTATCTCAAGTATCTTACCTATTCTAGATTGCAACTCGTCTTTTTAGATAAATTTTATTTTCTTTTATCTTATGAATCACTCAATCATGCTATCTTGTGAATATTGTATAAACTGTATATAAATCATTCTTTTGTTTATAATTTCCTTCACATTTACCATAGTAAATAGAAAATTACTGTTGTCATTGGACTTTCAATCCCAGTGGAACGATATCTAAATTTTGAAAACTACAAACGATTGGTGCGCTTGCCAATTAACAAACCCGGTGGTGGAAACGAACCGTTGAGACGCCGTCGCCGGGTTAACAAGTTTTCTGGCGCCGTCGCCGGGGATTGAATTGTTTCAGTAAAACAGTAAAATTTTAATTACCGTGGTAAATATTTTTTTTACCTTATTTAATTTTTTTTTATTTATTTCTTATCATTATTACACTAACTTTCTTTGTCTAGTTTGTGTATGCAAACTCGATCTACCGCAGGTAAAATTTATTTTGATCCTGAGATAGAAAAGTTTGTAAAGAAAATTAAGTTTTTGAAATCTAAAACACAAACTAAGTCTTCTTCTACTTTTAAGAATTTTGAAAATTCAAATATGGCTGAAAGGAGAACATTGGGACAGTTTGCTGCTATAAATGGTCCACCCCGAGTTTCAGGAATGTTTCAAGGACCAGTTTTACCAGTGGAAATTAAACCTGCCACTTTAAACATTATTCAAAACAACCAATTTGCTGGTTTAAATCATGAAGAACCATATGAACATTTAACTGTTTTTTATGAGTTATGCAGCACAATTGGTTTTAAACCCAATCAAGAAGAGTCTGTTTACATGAGACTCTTTCCTTTTTCATTGATTGGGAAAGCAAAAGAATGGTTTAAATCTTGTCCACCGGGTAGTTTTGCAAACTGGTCCGATGTTGAAAGAAAATTTTTAGAAAGATTTTATTCTCCTTCAAAATATTTTGAAGCAATGACAGCCATACATTCTTTTTCTCAAAATAATGATGAATCACTAGGAGAGACATGGGAACGATTCAAGGCACTCTTGAGAAAGTGCCCAAACTACAACCTGAATGATGCCGAGAAGGTAAGAATCGTTTACCATGGTTTATTGCCTCAGTTTAAGATGATGTTAGATGCTTGTGCAGGTGGTTCTTTAATGAACAAGACTGTGGAGGAAGCCATAGAAATATTGGAATCAATGGCTATTAGTGACCGCCAAGCGAAGCATGACAGAGGTAATATGCAGAGGAAGCCAGGAATGCTCGAATTGGGAGTAAATGATGCAGTGTTGGCTCAGCAAAAATTACTGACCCAACAAATTGAAGTTATGAGCAAGCAATTGGAAAAAATTCAAATTGCTCAAGTAGCATCACCACCCCCTGCTCAACTTAAAACATGTATGCACTGCATGGGAGAACAACCATGTGGTTACTGTGGAAATGAGCAAGAGCAAGCCAATTTCATGAACCATCAAAGAGCACCCTTAGGTAATTTTCCTTTTAATCATGGAAATTCTTTCCCTAACAATTACCTATAGGGTTGGCAAAATCAGAATATTGGCTGGAGACAGGACACTGGACCTTCCAACAGACCTCCTAACAATCAATTCAAGCAACAACAAACTGACAATGCAAGATTGACAAGAATAGAGGAATCTATTCAACAGTTATTGCAGTTTGTAGAGACAAATGAAGCTGCCCGTAAAGCATCAGACATACAAATGGGTCAGCTTGCAAAAGAGATAGCCGAATTAAAGAGTTCTGGGTTTTCTGCAAACACTCAAAACCCAAGGGAACAATGTAATGCTGTTTCTTTTGATGTTGTAAAAATTGATTGTAAAGAAAAGAGTGAGAAAAAGAAAGAAGAAGAAGAGAAAGAAAGTGAAAAAATAGAAAAAAATGAAAAAAATGAAAAAGAAAAAAATGTGCAAAGAGATATAGAGCAAGAAACAAACTGTATAACCCCGAAAAAATGTAAAGATCCGGGGAGTTTCACCATTCCTGTGACAATCGGAAATATCAACATCAGGAATGCGTTATTAGATTTAGGGGCTAACATTAACTTGATGCCCTTAGATTTAATAAAACGCATTGGTGAATATGAGTTAAAGAAAGCAAAGACAAAATTACAGTTTGCAGATCACTCTGTCAAAAAGCCTTTTGGGATTGTGGAAGATGTACTGGTAAAGGTTGACAAGTACCACTTCAAGGTTGACTTCGTGGTGCTGGATATGAAGGAGGACACTGAGATCCCCCTGATCCTAGGAAGACCTTTTATGAAGACTGCAAGAATCAGAGTAGATGTTGATCTAAGTACGGTTGCAGTCAAAGTTTATGAAGAAGAGGTAAGCTTCAGTGCTCATGAACACCTCAGGATAAGTAATGAGGCAAAAGTTTACCTTTCAACCGAACCAGGTATACCTCTTCCCAATCAATTAAATTGTTTTAACTTAATCGATGCTTTGAAAGATGAAAAATAGGTAATTAAGCATCGAAAAAGAAAAAAAAAGGAAGAAAAAGACAGGTGATTCCTCAACGAATATTGGGAGACCACCTGATTAAATCAGAGGTGAGCCCACGCGTAGCGTCCCACAGACGCGTAGCGTGGGCAGAACAGGCTGATGCGCAGCGTCACACCACGCGTAGCGTCAGCCTCTGTTTTTAATTTTTGTTAATTTTTGCTGTGTGTTTGTTGTTTGTTGTTTTCTTTTTAAATTAATAAATTTTTATATTTAGTATTTGTTATACTTTCTTGCATAAAAACAAATTTGTATAAATTTTGAATAAATTGTACTTTGTTTTGAAAATTATTTGAAAATATGTGTGTTACTTTCTTTATAAATCATAAAAATACAAAAATATGTTGTGGTATATTTGAATTTCAATTTTAGAAAAACCAAAAATATTTTTTATGGATTAATTTATTGTTTAATGTGTGTTTAATTTTAAACTTTTTATTTTTTTTGCAGATGGCACCAAAGAAATCTATTCCCACTGCTGGTCCCTCTAAAAGATAGAGGAAGACCACAGATACCGACACCACCTCTAAGGATCCTGATCTTCAGGGACAAGAGGTGTTAGGACCGAGGGATCCCACCAGATTTCACACTGATGCGAAGTGGGCACAGTTTCATCAGATCAAGGGCCAGAGACTTATCTGGGAGAGGGTACTTGATCTGAGTGCAGGAGATTACCCTGAGCTTCAAGATGGAATTCAGCAGAGGAGATGGGGACCTCTATTCTCTCTACCTACTGAGGGGGACCCCATCTTAGTGATGGAGTTTTATGCAAATGCTTTCAGGACCCGCCAGGACACACCAAACATAGGACAGCAGCGGACGAGTTGGGTGAGAGGCCGGCATATTTCATATGACCGGGACACTATCAGCACCCTATTGGGTAACCCTTGGGAGCCTACTCCCGAGGATGACACTTGTTTCTGGAAAGAAAACAGAAACAAGATTGCTGCTGAGGGAGAGTTAGGATACTCCCTCGAGGAGGTTGCTCATTTCTTGAGCAAGGATGGAATCTTTTTCAACCTAAGTAGGGTTGAAAGGAGTCCATCTAACCTCCTAAAGACCCAGCTGACCCCCATAGCCCAGGCGTGGTCCCACCTCATGCTTCATAATATCACTCCTGTCACCCACCTTTCATCCCTTCTAGTTGATCGTTGTTGCCTTCTCTATTCTATCCTCCAGGGCCACACCATTGATATTGCTGAGCTTATATCTGAGCAGATTCACTTTTATGCCCTTGGGTATAAAGTGAATCGCCCCATACCCTTTCCTCTCATCATATCTACCTTACTGAGGAGGCAGGGAGTCATTGTACCTTCACCAGAGTTTACTAGTTCTTCAGGGAGAGTCCCTAAAGTTCTAGTGAACAGAGATTATTTTGTGCAGCAGTGCGAGCTTCCACCACTAGAGCAGGAGGCTCAGCCTCGACCTAGGAGGAGGAGACCACCAGTACAGTCTCCATCTACTGATGCTGTCACACAGGGCTTTGCCCGGATATCACTTGAGCATCAGCATATGATGCAGATGATGGCTGCCACTCATAGAGCTTATATTCATCTTCACGATGAATTTTACCAGTACAGGTTATAGGGAGAGGGAGCACCTTATGTTACCCCGGCCGAGTTTACAGCACATGTAGCTTGGCCCGGAGATTTACCCACCTACCCTGAGACTGGTGGATCTTCTGGCGCACAGGTTGACTCTGATGGCGATGGTGATGATGAGGAGGAGGAGCAGGATGATGATCAGATGGAAGATTGATGATGTCATCTTCTTATTTTTTTGCATTTACTTTGAGTACAGTTGATTCTAGTTTATATTTACATTTACATTTACACTTTATATTATGGTATTTCATTATTGTATGGTGTGTTTTTACGTAGTTATTTGTTTTTGCTTATTTTTCGAAAAAAATAATCCAAAAATAAAATTTTTATCTTTCAATCAAATTTTTGTTAGTAAGTTAATTTATACACTTAAAGTTTTTACACAATAAAACCAATTTTGTAAAATCAATTATTGATTCTTTATAACTTAGGAATTTTGATAAATTTAATTACAATAAGTTTATTAACCATCAAGCAAATTTCAATAACCCGGTGAGTTGAGAGATTTTTTTTACACTTAAGGGTTTAATCGACATATTTTCAATTCGAATTGATTTTGCTTTAATCTCTGATTTGTGTTGTTGTACAGAGAATTCGGGAAAATGATCAAGGCACATTTATTTGTGAAACGAAACCTTGGGCCAAACAGCTTACCTTGGTAAAAAGTCTTTTATCCCTTGCAAGCCAATTTGAGCCTAAAATAAAATTCTTTGGTACCCTTAAAACCTAATTTTGTTTTAACCATTCCCTATACTTGATTGATTAAAAGAGCAGTTGAAATAAATGAAAAATATTTTGAGTGTTCTCACAAAAATGGGGAGTGAAAATAAGCAACTTGATTCTTTTCAAAAGGAAAGTATGAAAAAAAAAGTCAAAAATAGTGAAAAGAATCAAGTTGGGGGTATTTATTTTTCATCAATAAAAGAAAATGAGAAGTTTGGGTCAAGAGAAAAGCCTAAAAATTATGAAAATGCTCTTTTATGATTTCAGGTTTTTGAATTCCAAGAAAAACCATTAATTCTTGTAAGCCAAGCCTCATTACAACCCGTGAAAAGACCTTGTGATTTTTGAATTAACTCGGTATAAATAACCATTGATTAGATGACAAACAAAGTTAAATTTGTTTGATTTTATGATTGATTGAGTGAAACAGGTTACCAATTGCATAGAGATAAACACTTGTGAGGTAAGCCTGAAATTCTGCTTGATTGTTAATAGAATATTGTAAATAATTTTATCATTAAACCTTTGTTATATTTGATATCAGTTTTTGATTATTACAAAATAGTTAAAATTGTGTAATTATTTTTTGTGGTAAATTTTCGGACTAACTTAAAAATTTGATTTCAAATTTTTATTTTTCTTATTTTTCTCTCTTGCTCGAGGACGAGCAATGTCTCAAGTTGGGGGTATTTGTTAGTCCTCAAATTTTCAATAAAAGCTTAAATAAAAATTTCATAAAAATTATAAAAATTAGTTTAATTTGTTAGAAAATTAGGATTTAAATTCAATAAATGGATGTTGTTGGAAATAATCTGCCCTTGATCAATTTTCTCTAGTTTTGCAGTGAAAAAGTTAAGAAATCAAGAGAAAATTACACTGGAGGAGCTGACGCGTAGCCTCACCCC
Source organism: Clitoria ternatea (assembly GCA_037962975.1). Lineage (NCBI taxonomy): Eukaryota > Viridiplantae > Streptophyta > Magnoliopsida > Fabales > Fabaceae > Clitoria > Clitoria ternatea. The sequence goes on from CM075669.1 coordinate 191,493,023, forward strand.
ACGCTTAGCATCAACAGCTATTTTTGATGCTGACGCTACGCATCAAAGCCACGCGTAGCGTCAGTGCTGCGTGGTCTCCACCTCCACTTTGATTAACCACTCCACTTGGACCCAATAATGGGCACTCCACTCAGCCAAAAGGGCCATCCCACTCACCATGAAAGGCCAAAACTCGTTGAGACATGTCCATATGGCCAGGCATGATCAAATTTAATAATTTGAAGTGGCCATTATCAAGTGTTTAATGGAGGCTGAGTCAGGGGTGTGACGCATAGCGTCACAGGGACGCGTAGCGTCAGCACCCTTGCTCAGCCCTATAAATAGGGCCATCCAACACCATTCAAATCATCCCTTACACAGCATTTCATTCTCTTCTCTTCTCTCTTGTGCTCGACTTTGAGTACTTCTTTTGTGAGTTGTAGTTCTAGAATAGTTTTCTAGATACTTGAGTGTGTTTCGGTGTATTGTGATCGTTGTATCGTGAAGTTTCCATCGTCTTCGTAATGTCAAACTCTGTAAGTGTTGTTTTTACTTTTACCATGTGTAACTAATTTGTTTATGTTGGAATTGGTGAACTAATCTATTGAGTATAATGTTGTGAATTCGACCTCTGCATGTTTATGATTCAAGTCCATGTTAGTATCTCAACCTTTTATTAATATGAACGTCAAACGGGAGAATGATTTTCATGTGTATCAAAACTGGTTTTATTAGTGTAAATGTCAAATGGGAGAATGATTATTTATGCCGTATTGAAACTTGTTTTAACGAAAGTAAAAAGTTGGAATACCCTTGGTATCTCAATTCTATAGGGGTTGTTAACCATTGTTGCCATAAGGCCAGGTCTTAATGCAAGTTTTTACTGAGAAAGCTCACGAGGGATCGGACTTTACGGTGAATTCTTAGAATTTATATCACGAGGGATCGGGTATAATGATTTTAAGCTGCAATGACATGAAACTTGATGATTAAATATGCATGTCTTGAGTTCCTCATTGTTATTCTAGATTAGGGATCCAATTTCCAACATAATTTGTTTATCTGTGTTTATCTCAAGTATCTTACCTATTCTAGATTGCAACTCGTCTTTTTAGATAAATTTTATTTTCTTTTATCTTATGAATCACTCAATCATGCTATCTTGTGAATATTGTATAAACTGTATATAAATCATTCTTTTGTTTATAATTTCCTTCACATTTACCATAGTAAATAGAAAATTACTGTTGTCATTGGACTTTCAATCCCAGTGGAACGATATCTAAATTTTGAAAACTACAAACGATTGGTGCGCTTGCCAATTAACAAACCCGGTGGTGGAAATGAACCGTTGAGACGCCGTCGCCGGGTTAACAGTACTCACTAAGTTCCAAACAGCTTCCTGCAAGAACAAAGAGAAAGGATAAAAACTCAGTTACTGTCATGTTTTGTAAACCGCTACTTCCTTATTAATTTACTGGAAAACATTTTCACTTTGAGAAGTAGCGGTCGGCAAAACTCGTGTGAAACTAAAGTCGTGTGGGTCATAGATCTTCTAAACATCGTCAATATTTTGCTTGAAAAGAATTTTTGTTTTCATTTTTGTTTTGATGATTGGAAAGATTTATAACCCAAGACTCAGAAGTACATGAAAAGAGAGGGAGCTGCTCATCCATTAAAGGATTACTAGTTTTTTTAAAAAAAAGTGAGTCATTTTTGGAATAAAGTAATCCTTTGAACGGGTAAGCAGTTCATCAATTTGGATTTAAAGGGAAAGCGAGAATAAGATAAGGTATAGTAAAGTCTGCCCTTTTGTTCCCTAAGTCAGGTTTTACTGAAAGTCTTTTTCTAGGACCTATAGCCTGTCTAACAGTGGACTCCTCACATTGGGTGGCTTGTACTAGACTTCTAAAAGGTTACTAGAGCCAAGATCCTACACATGATGTGACCACCACAGTAGGGAATCTACAAGGTGCATACATCATGAAAGGTCAAACTCTAGTTGAGGTTCTTATGATCGCCGGATGGGAAGTACATCCCAAACGACACCGCTACCAACCTCCCCTAACTTAAGCTTCACTTGGGGCCCGGGTATAGGGCGCCACTCATAAGTGTGTGTAAATTATGAGTGTAGTGTGTGAAAAGGCATTCAATACTTGTACCTTACCCCATCCTGCACAGAGAACAAACACAGAACAATAACACAAAGTCGTCTACCCTAGGGTTCAATAATGCACAAATATCAATAGAACGTAAACGATGAGAATTAAACAAACAGGAATCACATACAAATAATGACAAACAATAAAATAAAGGAAAAAAGTTAAATAATTAACAGACCATTAAAAAATATGCGCTATCAACTCGATTGGCTTGACTCTCTAAAAAAAACTCCCAGTGGAGTCGCCATCTGTCGCGACCGGGATCGTGACGGGATGGCCGACCCTTAAAAATAAAATGAAATTTCGAAATCCTTTCGAAAAGAAATCAGGGAGTCACCACCAATATTTTTTAGGATAAAAAATATCAGGAAAAACCTCTTTTAAAACACTGGTTATGAAAATGAAATTCTAAGTTCGGGAGTCAAATTACAGGTGAGGAAGGTATTAGCATCTCACAACTGTCTGTTATAAAACGGTTACCTCAAATTGATAGCGCTCACTTCAAAATAGCCTAGAAATTATTTTTTACTTCTTTTAGGAAAAGAAACACACAAAATGACAAAGCAGACACGAACAGACAAAACAAACCAAACAGTGATAGTAAGAAATTTGACCAAATAGTGACAGTAAGAAAGAAGAAAACAGTAATGATAGAAGACTAAACAGTGATAGTAAAAAAAACAAATAATGACAGTAGAAGATTAAAATAGTAACAGTAAGAAATGACAAAGCAATGACAGTAACAAACTCGACAAAACAACAACTATAAGAAAAAGTAAAATAGAGTGAGAGTAAAGGTTAACAGGATGTCTCATCCAAATTAACCTTAATTTATACATAAATTTAAAGATGAAAATAAAATTAATGAGATAAAAAAAAGTTGATTAAAAAAATATTTTGAGATTAACAAGACGTCGCGTCTAAATTAACCTTATTTCAAAGAAAATAATATTCTAATAAAAATATTAAAAATATGAGATTAACAGGACGTCTCGTCTAAATTAACCTCATTTTTAAGAAAATATTATTTTAAATAAAAATATTAAAATATGAGATTAACAAGACGTCACGTCTAAATTAACCCCATTTTGAAGAAAATATTATTTTAAATAAAAATATTAAAATATGAGATTAACAAGACGTCGCATCTAAATTAGCCTCATTTTAAATAAAATATTGTTTTAAATATTGACTATATAAAATTAATCAAAATAATAGCAGAGACATAGAAATTAATAACGAGAAGTGGACCTGACAAGAATTGATTCCCGCTCCTACGTATTCTCAAATGTATTGAGAAATCAGGTTACGTAGTTCTTTAAAATTAACTTTTGAAATAATATTAAAATATTTAAAATTTATACTAAAAATTATTTTTAACTGATTTGATTTTTTAATAATGAAAGGGATTTAATGGAAGGAGAAATACAAGGCGAAGTACTTCGCACGTGCACAATCCTTCGAAATCTAGTAACAGCGATGTAGGCAAAAAATATTTTGCATAACATCACTCATAACATTTTGAAACAATTATTATAAAAGAATATATATATATATATATATATATAAAAACTTAATATGAAACTATTTATTTTAATTTTTACAAAAGAGTTTAAGTTTTAATATTTTATTATTTTCACCATAAAATACTAAAAATATATTTTGAGTTTTGTGATTTTTATTTCACTTCTAACATAAATCTATTAAATTTAAGAATAATTTTTATTTAACTTGACTAAAACTGAAAATTCATTTTTATTTTATTTTTTAAAAAATATATATTATTATTTTATTATAAATTATTTTCATAGACATAAAATTAAATATTCTAAAAAAAAAACATTTATTTAACATTGGGCTCTCAAAGCCCATTTCCTAAAAGAAAAGAAGTCCCCCTTTTTTAAAAAAAAAATGGGCCTCACCAGTTGAGGCCTAAAAATAAAAAACCTAGAATTAAAAAAACAAAAGAAAGAAAAGATAAGAAAAGAAGGAAAGGGGGGGCGAAACAGAGAGAAGGTGAGGAAGAGAGAGAAAAGAAAGAAGGAGAGGGAGAAGAGGAGATCAGGAGAGAGAAGGAAGGAGAGAGAGAGAGAGAGAGGGAGACCGAGAGAGGGAGAGTGAGTGGAGGGAGAGACCGAGAGAGGGTGAGGGAGAAACAGGGAGAAGCAGAGAAACAGTGAGGGAGAAGAGATACCGAGAGGGAGAGGAAAGGAGTAGACCGGAGGAAGAAGGAAAGGGGCGGCGGTGGGCGGCGGAAGGAAGTTCGATCGGCGGACGTACAGGGGCAACAGTGGCTCCTTTTTTTCTTCTTTTTGTTGTTTTGGTATTTCGGTCTTTGTTTTTTTTAGTTTTCTCTACTATTTTTTATTGTTGATTGATGAAGGAAGATGATGATGGTGTTTGTGTTTTTTCCTTCTCCCTTTTGTTCTATTGCTGTTGGCCTTTTATGATGAGGATGAAGAGGATTAGGAGAGGAAGAGGATAAAGCTTGTGGAGCAGGGGACAGATTCCGGATTTCGGATTCCGAACGGAATTTCTGGAATGGAGGGGGAAATTATTATGATTTTTATTATTAAAAAAAAAGTGGTGTTCACATGATGTATGCAAAATATTTTGCACTACACCATTATAAAACCGTCACATAATTTACTTAATGAAAAGATATTTTTTATTTTAATTCTAAAAGGAAATTCAAAGTTTAGGGTTAAGTTCAAAATATAGAAAATAAAATAAAAATTAAGTAATACAAAAACATTACATTAATAAACTACTAAACTAATAAAGATAGAAACACCAAAAGAAAACAATTGGGTTTGTTATTTATTTATATTCTCATCAAGTATTTAATAGAAGATATTAAAAAAATATTTCATTAGCCTAAAAATAAAAATAAAAAATAGATAAAGACTAACAAATTAAAAAATAAAATAAATTGGTCTCACAAAAAGGAAGAAGGTGGAGCTTGAACCTAAGCCCCCTTAATGAGGTAAGGAAATCATCACCACTAGAGCAACAATGTGCTTGTAATTGATAAATGATGCCCACTATTTATGTGTTAGACCTACGAAAAGCGAAATAATAAAAAAACACAACATAGACATAGTAAATTAGTTTCAAACCTAGTCCCTTGAAGCTCTAGCGCTCACGTTTCACCATTGGGCCAAGTGCGCATTTCAATAAAAACATGACCACCAGAAATACTTGATTCAAAGTTCTGGCCCAGACCCTTTTTAAAAAAACAAGTTTCAGGCCTTAACCCACTCGGCCCAAATTAAACCTAATATATAAAAAGAAAATAGAGAGGGGGGGAAGGCATGGTTACGGCGGCCATAGAAAGGAAAAAGAGGGGGAGAGAAAAAGAGAAAAGAGGGAGAGACCATCGGTGGCCAACTAGTGGTGGTCATGGCTTTAACGAGGGCCTCACGATGGTGGCACGGTGATGAGGATGGAGACGACGAAGCGGGTGACATTTATGGTAGTTTTGGGTCTTCTTGTCATTCTTTTATTTTATGTTTTTGTTTGTTTTGTTATAGGTTTGTTGACGGGGGTAAGTTTGGTTTGACGGAGGAGGACGGTGATGGTGGTTTGGGTGGAGGAGCCGCGGGTGTGGTTATGATGGTGGCGGGTTAGAGGTGGTCATGATGGTGACAGTTTTATGCTGAAGAGATGGTGGTGGAGGGTTATGATTGTGGGTTTGATAAAGATGGAGGTGATGGTAAGGGGAAGAAGATGAAATTGTTTTTTCTTCTCCTTTAATTGTAATTTTTTTGTGTGTTTGATACCTATAACTGTTGTTTTGATTTTCTCTGAAATTTTAAGTTGTTTGATCCCTATTGTTCTACCTTTGTTGAAAATTTTTCTGTTGTTTATATTTTGATTTTGGGTTCTTGTGAGACTTATGTCATTTCCCTTTTCATGTTTCAAATTCAAATCCAAGGTCTTTTTTATTTCCATTTTACTATCATTAGTATTTTGGTTGTTCTGGGTATAAACCAACAGCAAGGGTAACATTTGACTCTATGACTTGTAATGTCAAGTATCCCCTGTTGTGCTCTGTGAGCTCTGCCTAAGTCATCTCTTCTTCTAAAGTCCTTAGTTTTTGTTCAATGAGGAAGACAGAATAAAAAAAGGAAAGAAAAAACAAATAAAATAAAAATAGAAATAAAATAATAAAGGAAAGTAGGCCTATAAAATAAAAATAAATTGATACCAAAAAGATACTCGGACAAAATAGAGTGTTCATAGTTTGTCATAGATTTCTGTCATTAATGTTTTGTTAACTAATAACATCTCAATGATGACATGACAATAATGACATGATAATGATGACATGACATTTCTATTTGTCATATCATTAGTTAATAGAAAGCATTAACAACAAAGACCTGAGTAAGACTTAAATCTTTCTAGGGACTAATATCACACAAAAAATTATATAGGGACTAATGACAAAACTGGATAACTTTTCAGAAACCAAAAACATAATTAAGCATATTTTAAATTTGTTCAATCAACTAATCACTCCTTTAGATTCATTATGGAAAAAAAAATCAAATTAATGATTCGGTCTCTATACTAGACCCTCATTTACAAATGAGTCTATACACTAAAAAAATCCTATATTTTAATCCTTATATGTAACTAAACTTGAAAATTGATCCTTACTGTTTCTTTTATTTTAACATCCTTTATTTTTCTAACAGTTTAAGGCATATTTGACACTTTTAAATTATCATAATGCTAACATTGTTTATCAAAATACAAATGGTGAGGACCAACTTATAAGTAGAGGAACCAAATGATTAACTAAACAAAAAAAAACAAGATCTACATTTCTAGTATATTTACTACAATTGTTCTCTTATCATAACTGTTAGCCTTGATCTCTTGATCGTTTTCAAATTTTGACGAAAAGTAAATGATTCAGGTATAGCTTTCCTGTATGTCCAAGCTGACTCCAACGTTCCAACTAGCCTAAATTAGAGCTTTTACCCTATCAGAAGGGCACAAAAGAAGATCTAATGTATACCATTGTATCCGAGGTACCCCTAATTCTGACGTCAAAATTGTATCAAATGTCACATCACCCTGCACCTACTAAAAAACTACTGACAGCATCATGATTACGTTAGTACATGTTTCCCACTATAAGTGCACCACTCATTAAATGGCAAAGGTATGTTCATTATTGTACTTATACCTCATACACCTTTTGCTAATACGCTTATTGACTTAGGCATCACAAGAGTGTTGAGGGACACCTCTTTTTTAGTCCCTTTCAGTTTTAATACAGGTTACCTCAGACTTCAAGCTAGACCATAGATCTTATACATTAGAGCACACCTACCCGTTCCCTACCAAATCCTCATAACTCAATCATATAACTAGAAGGGTACCTTGATATAAAGATGAATTAATGGTTCAAAATAAGGAAAATCTTTTAGGTAGCTGCTTGAGCAGCTAAAGTGAAGTTAGAGCAACAACATAAGAAGAGGATTCAATTAAGCATGCAAAGGAAGTGTACCAAATCTATTGTAGTTTCAAAATAAAGGTTGTCAATCCATAAAGACTTGTTAGATATTACAACAATTTATGATTAATACTAATTTACCACCGAACATATACAAAGAATTGTCACTTTCAAATACAAAGATAGTTTGTGATTTTTGTGATTTTCTTAGGTTACAAAAATAGAAAATTGCTTTAAAGGAAGAAATATAATGAGAAAAATATTAGGATCAAACCTTAATGGTTCAATTTATGGTGCTGCAAATATTTATTTCAATTACGTAATTAATCAATTACCGAAACTCAAAGTCCCGAACTGAGTCCCTCAAAGCTTAGATTCCAAACTCTATCTTTAATTGAAGATTCCGTTAACGATTAGCGATAGAACTTGCATTAGGAATGAGTATTACCGGCTATGATTCTTAATCTTTTTCCTAGAAATCAAGGATAATATGTAATCCAATCCTAGATCCATTCGAACTTGTAAAAACACATACATGATTGATTCTCCCTTTGAAACATGAATTAGACGAAAAAGTTGAATTACTAACTATGATTAATTACATAACGGAACCAAAATACTTATAAGTTCATAAATCTACTTTGGTTGCTCAATCCCAACTAAGAAAGAAGCTTAACCATGGTGGAACTTACAAGTGATTCAATAATGAAATTCCAAGAGTTCAAGAAAAAGATGAAGATTTGATGATGAAAAATGGCAAAATCTTTTCTCGTGCTATGTTTCCTTTGTTCCACCTTTTCAAATTCTATTTTAGGCTTTCCAAAATGGCCCAATAACAGAGTGAGTCAAATATTGCATTGCATGGCTTACATAAGCGAGTAGATCATTTTTTTCTTTGCTCGCCTAGGTGTGCTACCAAAAGGTTACCTCCTCTCTTTTCCATGCTATGCTTGCTTTTTTTTATCATTGTTTTCCTACAAAACATAGAGAAAACACAAAATTAGGCTGATTTATCCAGATAACTCAATATTTATACAATGGACGAGAGATTTACTAATTACAAAGTGTTTTACTACTCAAAATAAGGTTAAACATATAGAAAAATGAACATAAAATGTACAACTAACAATGTTAAGTCTTTTATTTATATAAACCAAGGTCTATGGTGAAACTTGGCTATTTAACCCATGCCATTAAAACCCAGGCATACATCATTATTATGACTCAAAGTTACAACGTAAACAAGTGTAACTGCCTTGAAATTCAAAAGCATCCATTCCCAGCATTCCACGTGTACCACATGCCACAAAAAATTTAAAGGTGGGAGCTTAACAGTCACGACAACTAATGCACATTCAAAATTTGGAGTTCAAAATTCAGATTTTTACCTCCTACGTCATACATGAAGACAACAATTTCAACTTAACATCAGGCACCCATCCTCCGACATCAAGACCGGGGACATATAATTTAGACATGGCATACTGGTAACCTTGACATTTTTGCTAGCTCGAATTAAAGCCTTTACCCTTTTCAGAGGGCATATTAGAAGATATGTTGTAGACTATTGCATGTGAGGTGCCCCTAATACCGACAACATCACACACCCCGTCAAATGTCACATATGTTGTGATTAACTATTAAATATGTAACTTGATCAATCACTTATCATTAGTTTCTTAGGGTTCAATATCTTAAGTTGACTAGACATTGACAGCTTTGATTAGGACATTTTTATTACAATTGTCTTAAGGTAGTGATGAGAAAGGTTATAGAAATGAATGAATACTACTGTGATAAATAAAAACTTGAGTAGTACACTGTTTATGGTTGAACTATTGGGCCTATATATTATCAAAAGGGATTCATGAGTTGGACAAAAAAAAAGGATTAATAGAATATGGTTATACACACTTCTGACTTTTGTGATTGACTATTAAATATGCAGTGATTATTATTAAATATATAGTGATTTAGTCATAATTAATGATAGAATTTTTGTGAACTTTATCAGCAGGCTGATATTGAAGATGATTGAGAAGATGCTTCTGTTTTTCAATCTCACAGTCCTCATTCATCCTCCTAAACTGCATTAGTCAAAGTGGACAACTACCTTTGCTGAGATCGCTCTCTTAAGTTCTTGGTCATTGAAGAAACCTTTTTTCCTTATATGTTCTGTTTTCTATTGTATGTGCACAATATTTTTCTAGTTGTAAAGAACAAGTTTAAGAGAAAGGAATTAGAAGAAAATATTGGCGTTCAACATAATCAAATTTGAGTTAGATGTCTAATGTTTCTTTTAGCTGACTTTTTCATTATATGATTTTGAAGTTGATGCTTTTTAAAATTATAATGAAAGTGTACTGGCCAGGAACGAAATATACTGAATTAAAAATTAAAAAAAAGTGTATTTTTGTACCGGGCACAACCAAGACCGGTGAAAAAAGTCCATATTTTGTACCGGACGTAAACAAATGGACCGGTGAGAAAAGTCCATATTTTGTATCGGCCGTAAACAAATGGACCAGTGAGAAAAGTCCATATTTTGTACCAGGTGTTACAAATGGACCGGTGAGAAAAGTTTATTTTTGTACCGGGCCTAAAGGAAACAACCGGTGAGAAAAGTCTGAATTTGTACCGGGCTAAAAAAAGGACCGGTGTGATTAATTGTTTTTATATCGTTTATTTTTCACAGGACCGGTGTAATTATTATTTTTTATACCGGTCGTTTTAAATAAGACCGGTGTAAAAAACTTTTTTTCACCGGTCCCAAAACCAGTATAAAAAGTCCATATTTTTCTTACCGGCTCCATCTACAGCGATCCTAGAACCGGTGTAAAAAGCCAAAAAGGACCGGTGTAAAAAATCTTTTTTCCACTAGTGCATAACTCGACAAGATCTCAACAACCACTTAAATGATATTGACAACATCATGATTACCTATGTGATTGCTTCCCAATATATAAATATAACACTCATTAAATACCAAAGACATGTTTCTCATTGCATTCAACTATCTTACACACTTTTTATTGACTTAGATATCAGGAAAGCTTTAAAAAACACCTCCATTTGATCCATTTCAACTTTATTGAAGTTACCCTCAAACTAGACCCTAAATCTTATACATTAGAACGCGCACACAAGATGGTACCAAATCCTCCCAACTCCATGGATATATATATATTTCTTTAATTACGCTTGAATGTACCAATTTCAAATTTAATTAAGACCTGTTAAAAGACTTGATAACTAAATAATCGCTAAGTACACGACACATGTATATGTTTAAACTTATTTGGCAACTTTCGCAGAATACAACAGCAATTTGAAATTCTAAACTCCCACCAATCAACTTGTCTGTTTACATGTGATAAAAAATGTTGGAAAACTAAGTAGCTCGTATTTATTACGATATCTGAAAAAAAGATGACCGCTCCTATCAAGAATGAGTTTAGATTGGCTACGAGATGAATGTAAAATTTATGATTTCTACAATCAACCGCGATGAAATCAGTTTCTTATGTGGGTATCTTAATTAACTGAAACTTTTCAATTTCTTAACAAAAACTACTGAAGTGGGATCGAGAATGACATGAAAACTAATTGAAGTCTTTAACAAATATATTTTGTATGAATTAATTGGTTACCACGTCATGAATGAGAAAATTAGAGCTAAGATTTGGTACAATATATGCAAATAGTAGTATTCTTTTAATGTTGATGTACATAAAGTATTTTTCCAAATAAAATGACATGCCCCATGCAAATATAAACGGGTAACATTAGCTTGGAAAGTGTTTGGTGGCCAGACAACATCTACAAATGAGTTGTGCCGAAAGATACAATGCCTTTCCTTTCAAAATTTCTTTCTCTCGTTATTAAGTACATGTACTTTGTTGGCCTTTTCTTTGGTACCCCATAATTCTCCTAATACACTCATTTTTTCTAGTGTGAGCAAATTTAGAATTATCAATCATCTTAATTTCAAACATTTTGTTTAATCGCAAGTTGGGTATGCACATCCTGCTAAATGTGCTAAATATATCCATGGGTTACATCATTGCTACACGCAAATATAGTCACTATAATCACTAATTGATAAGAAAGAAGATAGAGTGAGAGAAACCGCCCATAAGGATGTTAAGAGGACAAATCTGTTTCTTCTCTATAGATCATGACTCATCTCCATGTGGGACGGTATCATACTTTGAGTTTTTGGTTGGTAGAGGGGAATCCATCCTCTACCTTTCTTTACGTCATGCTTGTCAAATCCGAAGGCCAAAAAAGGATTATGAATATGAAACTTTCTTTGTATTTTTAATTTACTATATTTTAATCTCGATTTAATGCAAAAAAAAAGAAAGAAAGATAACATTTTTATAAAGTTAAGTACTAGTGTGCATATAAATTTAGAAACCAACCAGTAAACGAAGATTAATTAATTTCAAAGTTAATTATTTTTTTATGCTAAAGTTAAGTTAACTATTTGTCCAATATTTTCTTAATTAGCACTATAAGAAGTAATTTAACTGTTCATTGAACTGTAATTGATTATAATGCAGCTATCTCTAAAGTTAAATCCATTATACGTACGAGGGATTTGAAATTTTGAACAATTTTCATCAAGTCATACATTTGAAATTGGAAAAAGTAAACTTTATTCCTTTAAATTTTGGTTAAAATAAAGTCCAACCCCATGAAGATAAGGCACGTAACTGAATTACAATTTCTTTTGTAGCGTCAAATTAACCAACCGCAGCCCTCAATTGACTTTTTTTTTTCTGTGAAATATAAGCTATGTTCCTCTTCAAATTTTGTTATAAATTTCATTTAAAATAACAGTAGTGAGGGAGAAAAAACCTAACGCTGTATATATCTATATTAAGATGGTAGATGTAGTTTTCATACGGTTCTCTTCTTTAAGAAAATTACTTCACATCATAATGATTTTAGTATATATATGATTTTAGAATCTATGATTCTCATATATATTTAGTAGTGAGATAAACTTACCTTGATACACGAGAAACCCAATAAAAATAAGTTCTTTTATCTCCTTTTTCCAATGTGCCTCTTTACCTTTTTTTTTCCTCCTCACACTCTTTCTTGATGGTTAATAGTGAGTCACTTTCTTAACAAAGACAAAACCCTCTTGATTTCTATTATTTTTTATTTTATAGAGGTTTCAAAATAACTTCTTTTTATTTTATTAAATCATATTTAGACCCATAATTATATTTCACATGAGTCACATTATTTAATTCATTTAAAATAATAGTAGTAAAAGGGGAAAAAAAAAGGTGTAGAAATTAGGATTAAAAGGCCTAACACTTTATATATCTATAGCAAGAACCAATATTGGCCTTAGAGGGCCATGCAAACTAAATCTTTTTATTCACATTTAGTCTCTTCTAAATAGAGGATAAATTTTTAATAATAAAATAAAAGATACATTTCAAGGAAAAGATTTCGTCAGCAATGGATACACACATGTTTGTAAGTTATAAAATAAATTTTATGTACAACAAATAAAAGAATTGTTAAACTCTCCTGATTTTTAAATCAGTTATAGCTTCGTATTTTTATTATTTTTAATGCAGCTTTAAGTTTAGATGATACATTATTAAAAAAAAGGAAAGAAATCCCAAAATTTTTAGAGAAACTTCAAATCAATTGATAGCTTTTTATAACTGTTGAGAATCTCGTTTCCTTGGAAGTTATCCCATTTAGAAGTACATATGAGATATGGATGAGAATGAGGTGCGTGATGCATGGTATATTGTCATCATCCACTTGAGCACACATGAAATTAGTCCTTAAGCAAAAAGATTAACATTAAGACCTTAGGGAGGGGGGCTATTAGTATCTTTTGGAAATACTCTGACTACAAATATAGCCAATTAGTCGCTTCTTGTGTGCGTTTATGTCTCCCTACATTGGTCGGCTTGACCGTATTCCCAATAACTTTAGGACAAGCACCCCACTAAGCCTCAATTTGTGTTATGTCGCACTCATAAGTTTTCTTCACTAAATACCTCAATCTCAATCATCCCTAATGCCAATACATTGTTGAATATGTTGATTGATTAGGCCTTGCATTGCCTTTATTGTAGAAATTTGAACTCAGATTCCGGATTTTTTCTTAAAGCTAAGGGCGTCTCTCGGTTACTTACTTTGAGACAAAAATTATCAAAATAAAAACATAATAGAATTCAGACCTCTTATAATTCATACTTAACAGACCTATCTGTGTCTCTTGAGTGTTGTTTTAAATTAACATTAGTTTTGAGATTTGTGTAAATGTGAAATATGCAGTTACAAATGTCAAATCAAACTAACTCTAAAAGGCCAATTAATTGAACAATTGTGTTACTGATGGGGGATGGCAAAGGCCTTCAAAGGGTTAAAATTGATGCTCTTGGGTAGATTAATAGTTCCTTTGCTTTTTGGTACAAAGTTTGGTAGGTGTTTTAAGTGCCCTCTTCTTATAGTTTTACTGCTTCAACTACTACTCTAAATGGTAGTTTTAATTCTTCAAGCGGCTATGTGGTATTGTAGGCCTTATAGACTCGTCCATATTCACAAGTTTCTCTTGTCTTGTAACCTTCTGAGTGTCTGGTGAGAGCATTATTTAGATTCTAAGTTTCCACCTTCAAAGCTCCAAACTTATAGTCTAGGATTCTATACTTCTGGTGGTCACTTACCTTTCCATGAGCTGGTGCCCATACCCTACAACAAATAAATGGTTAATTATATACATATGTTCAGAGTCCAGAGTTTTTGTTCGGTGTGTTAATTTTGTGGAGAAAATAGTTATGATTCCTGTTTGAGGCTTTGTCCACATTTATATAGTGGATATCAATGCAGACAAGAGGTGGTTACAGCAGATTATAATGCCCATTTTAGTGTGTCTCCCTGGAACACTTTATGCACCAACCATATGGCCATGCCCATTTAATTAAATTTCACTTCAATTTAGTTTCACTGGGTGGAAATTGCAATAACTTGAGGCAAGGCAAGGAAATGAGTCATTCACTGGGTTGCCAAATAACATGCATGTATTTTACCCACCAAGAGTAAACTAAATATATACCCATTAGATTCTTCATCACTAAGTCATGAAAATGAATAACCTTATTCTTTCCAGTGATGCTAGTTTCTTTATAATTTTACTTGAGTATGATTGTGAATTGAATGCTAGAGGAAAACACGAGTGGATTAGAAATTTAGAATTGTTGAAAGTCCTTATCTTTTTTGAGTTTGTTAGAGTCATTCTTTGTTATATCCACGCTTTGTTTTTTTACAAAATTCTTCTAATTATGTTACAGGGTTAAGAAAAGATGGGGAAATTAGTTGATATATTAGTGTTGATATTGTTTAAGGAATCAAATATGAAATTTTTTTACAAAAAATTAAGAGGAGAAATAGTTTAGAAAATATTTTTAAATTAGTTATTTAACTGATGTTACTTATTATATTTTCATTTTAAAATCAAAATATTGTGTTATATGTTCCGAAGAAAGATAAAAGTTTATTAACAATAAAGGGAAATGATGATTGCCATATAAATAACAAAAGTTGTGAGAAGGCTAAAATAGAAGATTAGAAAAAGCAGAATTTGAAGATAGAGCCGTAGTGGAAATGAGAAAAAATGGAAAAGGACCGCGGATGAAGTGAAACAAAAATACATGTCACTTTTTATTATAACAATAAAATTTTAATTTGTAATATTGAAATTATCGATTCAATCTCTAAATATTATTTATTGAGTTTTGATGTATACTTTTGGTATGATAAAAGAAATATATGAATCATGCCAGTCATGGTAGAGACAAGTTAGCCCAATTTTTCCAATTTCGTCAGACAAAGTTAACTGCATGTGTTCCACTATTGTTCATTTAAAAATGATTTTTCAAATCTTAAAAAATTAACTGTATTATCATTTTTCTCGATTTATTCAAAATTATTGTGAACACCTCTTTTTGTCCGGCCAATTGGTACAGTTCCATCCTTTGGGCACTCTCTGCTGCACATGGTTCACTTAGAAATTCATAACTCCTTCATATGACCTTCGATTTGCGCAAACCCGGTCTCAAAATTTCCGTAACAAAATTGTCTACGACTTTTGTGAAGACCTTGAAGGCTATATCCTTACCAATTGGTACAGTTTTAATAATCTTCCTAGACTTATTTCAGTTTCATGACTGCTCTGCACATCTTTAGGAAAAAATTCATATCTCCCTCATATGATACTGAAATGACCCTGTTCTTTTTTCTGTGGCTCCACATCAAAGATATCTACAAACTTCATGAAGGTCACAAAAGCTAATTCTCCACCCATTTTGCCCAGTGAATTTATTTTGCTTGCAAATGTATTTTCGTCACACTCTGGAGCAGTTTTCGTAAATGGGCCATATCTCCCTCGTTTCTTGATGAAAATTTTTGTGCCATATATCAAATTAAATCTAAGAGAAAGATCTACAATTTTCATGTTGGACTCTCTTTCAAATTTGGCACTAATTTTTCCTTAAATATGCAAGCAAGTTTCGTGATGAAGAGAATGGAACCCACCATCAAAATTGTGGTCATGACAAAGGCTTTCAAATTTGCAACAAATTGTCACCTAAGCCTACTAATTTTGACCAAGTCAAAATTAAATCAAGAAACAAGCTCCCAAAGTGCAGAATTTTTATCCAAAAGAAACACTCCAAATTGCCATGCTCTCCATGACCCACACTTGGTCCTACATGAAGAAAAATTACAAAACAAAAGCTACCATTACTTCTCCAATTGTTCTCACGGTTTCAAGGCTTCTTTTATCATTAAAATATGCAATTAAATGGTCACATACAAGTCCATTTTCAGCTGCACCTAACAAGGCCCCATGTACCAATATTTTATGCAAAGTGTTGGTAACTTTAAGCTCTATTCACGTTATGCACCAAGCAAGGTTCCATGTACAAAAAATTATTCAATGCAAATAATGGACAAAGGCAAATACTTCCAACGTGAAAGGCTTCCAAGTGCTGAATGTCTAGACAAAATATTGTCACTTTATTGCATAAAATAAATTCAAAAGAAGAAACATAACATGCCTTACACTCTCACGGCCATGAAGGATTAATGAGCATGTTCCCTTTTGCTCTAAAAAAGCTAACGTGAAGCATTATGGCAAGGGAAATGGGCTGAATTTTTATGTCCAAAAACCAGCCATGGAAATGCTATAAATAAAGAGCCAAGAGCTGAATGAAGGGGGCTGGAGAGCACAAATTAGAGGAGGAAAAAGAGAACATACACAGCAAGAAGGGAGAGTCAAAGAGGAAAATTAGAAAAATAGCAGAGAGCAGAGAGGGCAAAGAGAAAAGAGAGTGCAAACTCAGTGGTTCAAAAAAAAGATCATCTAGAGAGGAAATTATCTCCACATTCTTGAGTTTTGGAAGGTGCTTTTGAATTTTTACAGTGAAAATTCGCAGTAACAGCAACAGTAACAGCAACAGCAGCAACAGCAATAGCAACAACAGCAGCAGTAGTAGCAACAGCAACAGCAACAGCAGCAGTAACAGCAACAGCAACAGCAACAACAGCAACAGTGGGCAAGAACTCAATCAGTGAGCAAGAATATTTTTTATATATTTTGTGAAAATAGTGTTTATTTTCCAAAAGGTTGAATTTTTGTACAAGGATCAGATTAGTATTGTTGTATTGGACTTTCTTTTCTCTGCTGTCTCTTGTCGTTATTATGATTCGGTTTTACAGTAGGATATTGTGATGTATGCTTGAATCTCTAATCAATCTCTGCTACTGTTTCTATTCATGTTATTGTTCCTGTTTATTTGCTGCTCAATATTGTTACTCAAATTGTTTGTATATATTTTAGTTCTGTACAGATTTAATTTTTCAAGGGTAGTTGCAATCTTAATTTTATTGCTCAGAATATTAATCCTATTACAAGGAATCAGCCGTCTGTATACTGTTTCTTTTTCCGGATAGTTCATTCACTGTATAGTTAGAGTGTAATTTTCTTTTAAGGCATTCGCTAGTCTTTGAAAGAATCGGGTTGTATAAAGCTTAATAAAATGTGATTATCCATGTCTTTTTTTATTTAGTTTCTATTTTTTTTCGTTATTTCAAAATTGTGTCTAATTAAAATTTTAACAACTCAGCATTATCTTCAACCAAAAAAATATTACCCATTTTTCACTTTAGTAAGTCTATGTGCTTTTTGTCAAGTTTTTGATAAATTTTTACTATTTGATTTTTTAAAAAAAAAAATTGTTTTATCAAAAAGAGGTTAATTTAGACGAGACGTCTTGTTACCCTTTTTAAATTTTCAATCGGTTGTTATTTATTAAATAATAATATTTCAAAAAAAAAGAAATCAATTTAGACGTGACGTCTTGTTGATTTTCCCTTATTTCCAGTAGACCATCACCACAAGGAACGGGATACTTGAGACGAGACGTCCCGTTTATCCCCTTCCCGTTTCTAACCCCGTATTTTGATTAAAAGATGACTAATTTAGACGTGACGTCTTGTTAGTATCCTTCCCTTTTCCTGTTTTATACCAAAGCCAAGGTTAATTTGGACGCGACGTCCTGTTAACCTTTACTTTCACTTTGTTTTACTTTTTCTTACTGATGTTATTTCATCAAGTTTCTTATTGTCTCTGTTTGCCATTTCCTATTGTTATTGTTTTTTTTTTACTGTCGATATTCTGCTAAGTTTTTTTTTACGATCGCTGTGTGTCATTTCTTATTATTGTTTTGTTAAGCTTCTTATTGTCATTGTTTTGTCGAATTTCTCACTGTCATTACTTTGTCATTTCTTGTTGTTACTGTTTTAATATTCTACTATCATTTTTTTACTGTCACTGTTTAATCTTCTATCGTTACTGTTTTCTTCTTTTTTACTATCATTGTTTGGTCAAATTTATTACTGTTACCGTTTAGTCTGTTTTGTCTGTTTGTGTCTGCTTTGTCATTTTGTGTGGAAGAAGTTAAAAATAATTTCTGGGCTATTTTGAAATAAGCGCTATCAATTTGAGGTAACCGTTTTATAACGGACAGTTGTGAGGTGCTAATACCTTCCTCGCCTGTAATTTGACTCCCGAACTTAGAATTTCATTTTTCATAACCAGTGTTTTAAAAGAGGTTTTCCCGATATTTTTATCCTAAAAAAATATTGGTGGCGACTCCCTATTTTTCTTTTCAAAAGGATTTTGAAACCCGTTTTATTTTTAAGGGTCGGCCATCCCGCCGCGATCCCGGTCGCGACAGATGGCGACTCCACTGGGGAGATTTTTAGAGAGTCAAGCCAATCAAGTTGATAGCGTATATTTTTAAATAGTCTATTAATTATTTAACTTATTCCTTTATTTTATTTTTTTATCAATGTTTGTATGTGGTTTCTATTTTGTATGTATTTTGTCATTTATTTTCTGTTAAATTCTGTATGATTGTTGAACCCTAGGGTAGACGACTTTGTGTTATTGTTCTGTATTTGTTCTCTATGCAGGATGGGGTAAGATACAGGTATTGAATGCCCTTTCACACACTACACTCACAATTTTCACACACTTATGAGTGGCGCCCTATACCCGGGCCCCAAATGAAGCTTAAGTTAGGGGAGGTTGGTAGCGGTGTCGTTTGGGATGTACTTCCCATCCGGCGATCGTAAGAACCTCAACTAGAGTTCGACCTTTCATGATGTACGCACCTAATAGATTCCCTACTGTTGTGGTTACATCATGAGTAGGATCTTGGCTCTAGTGACCTTTTAGAAGTCTAGTACAAGCCACCCAATGTGAGGAGTCCACTGTTAGATAAGCTATAGGTCCCAGAAAAGACTTTCAGAAAAACCTGACTTAAGGCACAAAAGGGCAGACTTTACTATACCTTATCTCATTCTCGCTTTCCCTTTAAATCCAAATTGATGAACTGCTTACATGTTCAAAGGGTTACTTTATTCCAAAAAAAATGACTCACTTTCTTTTTTAAAAAAAAAACTAGTAATCCTTTAACAAGTAAGCGGCTCCCTCTCTTTTCGTGTACTTATGAGTCCTAGGTTATAAATCTTCCCAATCGTCAAAACAAAAAAATGAAAACAAAAATTCTCTTCAAGCAGATATTGACGATGTTTGGAAGATCCATGACCCACGCGACTTTAGTTTCACACGAGTTTTGCCGACCGCTACTTCTCAAAGTGAAAGTGTTTTCCAATAAATTAATAAAGAAGTAGTGGTTTACAAAACATGACAGTAGCTGATTTTTTTCCCTTTCTCTTTGTTCTTGCAGGAAGCTGTTTGGAACTTAGCGAGTACCTTTGAGCAATATGGAAATTAACATGAGATCCGATAGTTGTGACACAAATGTAACCAAATTGAGAAAAATATTACACGTTAAGGCCAAGAGGATTGACATGGGTAGTCTACAAACAATGGGGAGAAAATTAAACCTAACACAGAAAATGGCTTTTACAAGAAAGTATGGGAGGATTCTAAAGCTATTAGAAGTGGAAGTGCAAACTGAGGCGATCACTGCCTTAACACAGTTCTACGACCCATCTCTCAGATGCTTCACATTTAGAGACTTTCAGTTGGCCCCATCTATTGAGGAATTTTAACAAATCTTGGGGATGCCTTTGGAAGGACAGATACCTTACCGTCACCTTGATCATCATGCAACTGTTACTTCCATCGCCCGTGTTCTGAAGATCCATCCCGAAACTTTAAGGAGTGTACAACTAAATAGAAATCAGACCCCCGGATTCACTCGGGAATTCCTTGAGAAACATATGCAGGTCCTGGCGGAAAAGGGAGATTGGGAGGCCTTTATGGATACTCTAGCTATTACCATCTATGGTGTTGTCTTGTTCCCCAACATTGATAACTATGTGGATTATGATGCTATCGCTGTATTCCTAGCTCTCAAGCACAGGCTTGAGAATCCTGTCACAGCTATATTGGCAAATGTGTACTGTACTATGGATTTCTGCCATACACAAGGTGGAAAGAGAGTTATTTGTTGTTTACCTGCTTTGTATGTATGGCTCACTGACGTGAATATTTTTACAGTCGTGATTCCGTCAAATTAGTACATTAAAATTAATTAATGTAGTACTAGGGTGTCAACCTAGGTCGTTCTCTCACGGATCAACACAAAAATTTAGGAAAAATCAAGTCTCAAACTAATTTTTAACAATTAAAAAAAAAAAAAACTCAATAACTAAAATTTTTACAAACATAAGTTCAATAAACATAAAATTGGGGGGGGGTTTGATTGATTTTTGTTGTCACAATTAAAATTAAAACAAAGTAAATAAAGGATTTAAAACAATAAATAACAAGCGATTGATTTTCTTGGAGTATTGTAAATAAATTTATCCTTGGTTCACTAAAGATAATTTGTATACTTTCATTACTGTCAATTTCTTAGCTCAATTTGAATTAATCAACTAAGCGTCTTTTTCAATTCACAATTCCTTTACTTTCATTTAAAAATGAATATTTTAATCAAGCATCCTAATTAAGCAAAAGGAGTCAAGATCGTAAAATCTAGGAATTATTGAGCATACATAAGAACATCGCCTATATACATAATCTATTCTCAAATTATGGAATTAAGCAAACCATAATTATTAAAAGTGATTATGAAAATATTCATTAAGCATGCATATTTCCTTAATCCATTCTAATTTAAAATCTTATTTTATTCCATTTGAATAATTAAACCGATTAAGCATACAAATTTAATTAAACAGAATGGAATTAAATAAGCAGAGTAAGATTATGAAGAAATAACAATAACGAAAACATACTATATTAAAAATAATGACCTCAAAATTACATTACAATATTCTCCAAGAAAATCAATCTAGGGTTTTAGCCCTCCATAATAACAACTACAAAGAAAAGAAACTAACCCGGAATGGAGCAAAGAGGGGGAAAAAGAGAGGAGGAGGCTTTGTGCCTTCCTCTGATGCTTAAAGAAACAAAGAGAGAAAAGAGAGAAACGTGAATTGAGGTGTGTTTCAAGCCTTTGGCAATGGTCCTATTTATAGTGAAAGCAAGGGTAAGGGTCTCCTGCTGACGCTGTGCGTCAGCAGGACGCTACGCGTCAGCGTTGCGAATCTGCTTCCACGCTACGCGTAATTATGAGGCTAAGCGTGAGGGTTTCTGACTCAGAATACATTATTTCATCCAATAATTCTTCAATAATGCTTGGACACTTGTGCTGCATGTTCCCCACTGAGATAGTGCCGTATGTCTGTAATGGATTGGCCAATAAGTGCTTTAATATAAATAAATCCTCCACTTCTGAAGTTGCATACAGCCTGTTAATGGGATCCTCGTCACTGTTGACGCTACGCGTGGGCTTGACGCTGCGCGTTAGTGTTGCGAATTTGCTTCCACGCTACGCGTGGTACCAGCGCTACGCGTCAGAACTGATGCTCAATTTTATGATTTCCCAATTGCAACCTCAATTGTTCACTACAATATAAGGGAAATCAAGTAAGATTTATTATTTCCATTTAAAGATTATTGCCTAATTCATTTAATATTAAATAAAGCTTGAATTATGAAAATGTGTTAAAATGCATAATATTACACAATTAGCAATGGCAAATTATACACATTTAAACCAAGGAATTAAGGCTAAATCATGCATCATCACTCACATCTCATGTCTTCCACCAAGTCTGTAAGGCCGAATGCCCTGTTTCTGATCTAAAACTATGCCAACTAGCAGTGAAAAGTGGGCGTGAGTGGGCCAATCACCTTGTAGGGCTCACGGCTGAGAAAGTCAGATGGTATCCCCAATGGTTAGAAGTTGAATCCATCATTCATCACTGTGGAGATTACCCAAATGTTCCCCTTATTGGTATGCAAGGATGTATCAACTATAATCCCATCATAGCCAAGCGTCAGCTAGCTTATCCTTTGCTTAGACCACCAGATGAAGAGTCTCTCACTCCTTTCATCTTGTATTACTCGAAGGGAAGCTATGTCTCTATCATTCGGGATATAGCAAATGCATGGAAGAAAGTCCACCGAAAAGGAAAGGAATTAGGGGCCCGGAGCCATGCTGTCAGAGAAGAATATCATGAATGGATCCTGAATAGGGTCTCTATTGTTAAATTACCCTTCAGAAGTCCCTCTTATCTCCTGGAAAACACTCCTACTCCATCACTTGTTATGGAAGATAAAGCAACCAAGGCGCTAAAGACCAAAATAGAGGAACTGACTGCCAGGAACAAGAAGTTAGAAGAAGACTTGTTGAAATGTCAACAAGAATACACCCTTCAGAAAAGGGAGAACTTAGAGAACAAGCAAACCATTGAAGAGATTAGAAAAAAATGAAAGATTGATGAAGACTACATGATAAAACAAGACCAATGTCTTCAAGCGGTCAATTCTCAGCTAAAAATGAAGAGCAAACAAAGTGATACCATCTTGGCTGAGAAACATCTTCTGAAGGATATGTTGGCACAATCAAAAGAAAATGAGCGGAGTATCATGGTGCAAAAAGAGCTTCTACAGTCACAAGTCTATAAATTAGAACAACAGCTCAATGAAGTGGTAAAGGCTTGCGAGCAAGAGATAAATGGGGAGCGACAATGTGCCATGAACATTGAACAAGACTGTCAAGAGACCATACGCCTCTTGGAAGCTGAGTTAACGCAACAAGATGAAACTGTTCACTTGTGGATGGATCGTTTCGCTAAACTGGCATACCTGGCTAACGGGGCTCTAGAAGACCTCCCATTTTTACTCAAACAAGCTGAAGGAATTGCCAACCCTATCAATACTCCTAGAGAAATTATAACGTTCTTAGATTACTGCAGAGGACGAATTTGTAAAATGAGGGAAATGATTGCTCAAGCTAGGAATGACTGATTTATTTTCCTGCTTTGTAACCCAGCACTTTATGGCAGTAATGTACTTTTTTCGAGATGATGGATTCCTTTGTCTTCACAACTATCTCATGTTAATTTCCATTTAATGCTTTACTTAGTACTTTTGAACGTGACGTTCTGAGGAAAGGTCGAAGGATTCGTCAAGTTTCGACATCGCTTCCCGCATAATCTCATTTTACTTATTTTATTATTTGCTCATTTTTCTAAATTTTGTATTCCTTTCTAAAGGCAGCACGGGGACGCACCCTTACGGAACTCGACTACAGAGGAAGCTCATGGCTGAAACAGAACAAATGAATGAGAACCTCAAGAATGAGAATAATCAGCTAAGGGAACAAATTGTAGAACTAACGAAGCTCTTGGAAAAGGGGATCACTGAAGGGGGCCCTTCTACGGGAAATGAGGAACAAACACCTACTCCACCATATCCCCCAGGTTTTGGTCCAACGTCGGGCCAGGCTGTAAATCCCACGGCAGTTCCCCTCACTATTAATGTTGGGAGTCCCAATCAACCTGCTGATTCCCACACCAGGCCTCATGGTTATACGCCACCACACATTTTCATTGGCTCAGACGGTAACCCTGTACCCTTTCCACCATATGGCTTACCTCCAGGATATTTCCCTCCTCTATTAATCAATTCCCAAGTTGGCAATACCCTACAGTGGACAAACCTCCAAGTTCCAAACCCTACCCAAACAACCATTCCGCCAGTCAACCAAGCCCTAGGTCCTCAAACCACCCAAGCTCAAACCACCCAAACTCAAACCATCCCAGCTCAAACCACCCAAACTCAAACCGCCCAAACAGTTCAGCTAATTCCCATTACCCAAGCAACAGCCCAATCACAGGGTCCGGCGCAAAACACTAACCTGGTGAACCAAGCTCATTCGACAATGCCTTTCTACCCATACTACGGTTACCCGTATGGATACATGAATTCTTACACTGCCAACCCGCGAGATGCGACTCAAACGATAAATCCGCTTATTAATCATGGCACAACCACAGAGTCCCAGCAAAGAGGGAAGATAGAGATCCTGGAGGAGCGATTGCGGATTGTGGAAGGTATGGAAGGCCTTAGCTTAACAAATGCTTCTGAACTCTGCTTAGTCCCAGATGTCATTATTCCACCAAAATTCAAAATGCCAGACTTTGACAAATACCGAGGGGTGACTTGCCCTCGAAATCATCTTAAAATGTATTGCCGAAAGATGGCTTCCCATGCCTCTGATGACAAGTTATTGATACATTGCTTTCAAGACAGCCTAGTTGGGGCTGCACTCACTTGGTACACTCATTTGGAGCGAACTCGTATTCGCTGTTGGAAAGACCTGGCGAATGCCTTTTTGAAGCAGTACAAGTATAACTTAGACATGGCGCCTGATAGAATTCAACTCCAAAACATGTCAAAGAAGGATAATGAGACATTCAAGGAGTATGCACAACGCTGGCGTGAGATAGCCGCGCAAGTAGATCCTCCACTCTCTGAAAGAGAGGTAGTGGCCATGTTTATAGACACACTCCAATCACCTTTCTACGATAAGATGATCGGCAGTGTTTCATCTAATTTCTCTAATATTGTAATTATTGGAGAAAGAATAGAGAGTGGTCTAAGGACAGGGAAGATTTCCAAAAGCCCATTTGGGGCACCCGCTGTAAAAAGATCAGCACTAGGTGAGGGGAGAAAGAGAGATGGGGAAACCAATTCCGTCTCTTATGACCAAAGGAGAGCTCAATCTAGACCATTCGGCCCTACCACTTTTCAACATACCAATCACTTTCCTCATGCTCCATACCCACATATGGCAGCCGCTACCCATAACCAGATCCCTTATCCCGCATCACCACAATCCCACATTCGTCCACCCATCATCAGGGTACCGAATCCACAGCCAACCCAGTACAATCCTCTGCAACAATGGCCTCAACCACCTAATCCCAACCAAAACCAAAGAAGACCAAATAATGAACGAACACCGGTCCAATTTGACCCAATTCCTATGACATACACTGAACTTCTACCTCACCTTATTCGATATTCCCTTGCAGTCCCTTGTCCTGCGAAACCCTTGGAACCTCCTTACCCTAGGGGGTATGATCCAAATGCCCGATGTGATTATCATGCCGGGGCACCCGGGCACTCCACAGAAAATTGTATGGCCTTGAAATATAGAGTGGGATTTAATCAAAGCCAATTGGTTAAATTTTAAGGAAGGAATGCCAAATGTGACCACAAATCCCTTGCCCAACCATCAAGGTCCTGAGATTAATGCTGTGGAAGGAGATGAGGAGTATGTGACGAATGTCTCTGATGTCAAGACACCATTGAAGGAGATTCATGCCTAATTATTCAGGAGAGGTTTAATAAGAAAACCTTGGGACTGTGAAAATGATAAGGAGCAGACTATTAGTCACCAAAATTTTTGTAAAGTACTCCAGGGACTCATGGATAGTCATGTTTTCCAAGTCTATAGGCGTCATGACAGTGATGTAAACATGGTTCATGGGGAAACAGGAATGTCAGTTCCTAAACCACTGGTAATTTACTACACCAAGAACCCCTCAATGACTATAAGCCCTACGCATCAGCCTGTCACAATCCAGACACCCGCTCCTTTTGCGTTCAAAGATTCTCACGCTGTTCCATGGAAATATAATGTGGAGGTAATAGCTGAAAGCTCAAAAATGAATGACCCATTTTTGTCAAACATATCAGGGATAGGAGGGGTGACCCGGAGTGGTCGAGTTTACTCTCCACCGGAATTAAGGAAGGAACCAAGTCCAGTGAGTGGAGCTGGTAGTAGTGGAAAGGTCAAGTTAGTCAAAGGGGACATTGATGGAGAAACTAAAAGAGCTGTGACTGATGAGGAAGCTCAAGAGTTTTTAAAATTTATTCGCCAGAGTGAATACCAGGTGATAGACCAGTTGAACAATACCCCTGCAAAGATTTCCCTCTTATCACTTTTGCTGAATTCTGAGCCCCACCGAAAAATTTTGATGAAAGTGCTTAATGAGGCTCATGTAACTCACGACATCACCGTTGATAAATTTCAAGGAATAGTGGGGCATATCGCTGCTGATAATTATCTATCATTTACAGATAATGAGATACCTGTGGAGGGAATGGGGCATAATAAAGCCCTCTACATCTCAGTTAAGTGTCGAGATCACATATTGGCGAAGGTGCTTGTCGACAATGGGTCGTCATTAAATGTCATGCCAAAATCTACATTGGCCAAGCTCCCTTTTGATGGAACCTATATGAAACCAAGTTCTATGGTGGTGAGAGCATTCGATGGCACTAGAAGGGAGGTGATAGGTGAAATTGAGCTTCCAATTCAAGTAGGGCCATGTACTTTCCAGGTTCTCTTCCAAGTGATGGATATTATACCTGCCTATAGCTGCTTGTTGGGTCGGCCCTGGATCCACTCAGCTGGAGTGGTTCCCTCTACTTTGCACCAAAAACTAAAGTTTATTATTGATAATAAACTAATTATCGTTTCTGGTGAAAAAGATTTTCTGGTCAGTAAACCCCTATCTACCCCCTACATCAAAGCTGCAGAAGAGGCACTTGAAACTTCCTTTCAAGCTTTGGAGGTTGCAAATACCACGTATGTTGGAGAAGGAAGTGTAGAAATAAAGGCCCATATGTCAAATGCATCCCTGATGATGGCCAAAATGATGTTACAAGGGGGATATCAACCTGGGAAAGGCTTGGGGCATGGCTTAAAAGGAAGAATGGAACTGGTGCATCTTCCAGAAAATAAAGACAGGTATGGTTTGGGATACCAACCTTCAGCAGCTGACAGAAGAAGAGTAGTAGAAGAAAAGAAAGAGAGGAGGATTGCCCGTTTAGAGGGTCGAGAACCCTGCATTGCTAGAGTCCCCCTATGTGATCTCTACCAGAGCTTCCGAAGTGCTGGTCTAGTACCCCCTGATCAAATAGCTGCTATTGAAGATAATCCCTATGAAGATGGAAGCTTTGTGATCCCTTGCTCACCAGACAGAGATCTTTATAACTGGGAAGCCATCGAGCTGCCCACAACTTTAAATGTTCTATCAAAGTAATTGACAAAACTTTAATGACTTGTTGGCCTCATTGCTATGCCTAAGGCTTTGGGGTATTTTTTCTGTAATAAGGGCAAACACATGTTTTTATCATTTTCAATTTTCACAATAAATATGTATTGAATTCCAGTCCTTCTTGCTTTCCCTATCTTTGCATTGATTCTCTTATCCTTTACTTATTCATTTTTTTTATTCATCATAATAACCTGAATAAACGCAGATCTAAAGATGATCCTCTTGAGAATAATGAGCTTGCAATCCCATTTCATGACTTTGACCACCCGGTTGACTATGCTGATGAGGAATATGAGGAAGTTTGTGATCCTTCACCTGAGTTAACAAGGTTATTGGAACAAGAAGACAGAGAAATTCAGCCTTATTTGGAGATAGTTGAGATTATTAATTTGGGGAATGAGGAGGATAAGAAGGAAGTCAAGATTGGTACCTCCTTGAGTAAGGAGCGGAGGCAAGAACTAATTAAGCTATTAATAGAGTTCCGTGACATCTTCGCTTGGTCTTACCAAGACATGCCCGGCCTTGATACTAGCATTGTTGAGCATAAATTACCACTGAAGCCAGACTGTCCCCCGATAAAACAAAAATTGCGCCGAATGAAGCCCGAAATGCTCTTGAAAATCAAAGAAGAAGTTAAAAAGCAATTTGATGCCGAATTCTTAGCAGTGGCAAAGTATCCTCAATGGGTAGCAAATATCGTCCCTGTCCCAAAGAAAGATGGAAAGGTACGAATGTGTGTAGACTATCGGGACCTAAATAGGGCTAGTCCCAAAGAGGATTTTCCTCTGCCACAGATTGATGTTTTGGTTGATAACACAGCCCAACATACAATCTTCTCGTTCATGGATGGTTTCTCCGGGTATAACCAGATTAAGATGGCACCCGAAGACATGGAGAAGACCACATTTATCACCTTGTGGGGCACCTTCTGTTACAAAGTGATGTCCTTCGGTTTGAAAAACACTGGGGCAACCTACCAAAGGGAAATGGTGACCCTTTTCCATGACATGATGCGTAAGAAGATAAAGGTTTATGTGGATGATATCATTGCTAAATCTAGAACTGATGAAGAGCATATTGTTGATCTGAGAAAGCTTTTTGAAAGGTTAAGGAAGTATAAGCTCAGGTTGAATCCGGCCAAGTGTACCTTTGGCGGAAGATCAGGCAAACTGTTAGGGTTCATTGTAAGCAAGAGAGGAATAGAAGTAGATCCTGACAAGGTCAAAGCGATTCTCGAAATGCCTCCTCCCTGTACAGAAAAAGAAGTCAGAGGATTCTTAGGAAGGTTGAACTACATTGCTCGGTTTATCTCACAATTGACAGCAACTTGTGAGCCGATCTTTAAGTTACTCCGTAAGAACCAACCGACGCAATGGAATGAAGATTGTCAAATGGCTTTTGAGAAGATAAAGCAGTATTTACAGGAGCCACCGATCTTGGTACCGTCGACTCCTGGAAGGCCACTGATCTTGTATCTGACAGTGTTGGATGAATCTATGGGTTGTGTATTGGGGCAACATGATGAGACTGGAAAGAAAGAACATGCCATTTACTACTTGAGCAAAAAGTTCACTGAATGTGAAATGAGGTATTCGGCTTTAGAGAGAACTTGTTGTGCATTAGCATGGGCAGCCCGACGTTTAAGGCAATATATGTTAAGTCACACTACTTGGCTTGTTTCCAAAATGGATCCTGTCAAGTATATCTTTGAAAAACCCGCCTTAACAGGAAGAATCGCTCGATGGCAGGTTCTATTAACTGAATATGACATAATCTATGTCACTTAGAAAGCCATAAAAGGGAGCGCTTTGGCAGACTACTTAGCCCATCAACCTATAAGTGACTACCAACCCATGCACTTTGAGTTCCCGGATGAGGATATCTTGGCATTGTTTAATGAAGAAGATACCCAGAAAGACAAATGGATTTTGAGATTTGATGGAGCTTCTAATGTGCTGGGGCATGGGATTGGTGCCATCCTAATTTCACCAGATCAAGAATTCATCCCTGTATGCGCTAGACTTTGTTTTGACTGTACTAATAACATCGCCGAATATGAGGCATGCTCTCTGGGGATCCAAGCAGCATTAGATGCAAAAGTGAAGAAGTTAGAAGTCTACGGGGACTCCGCCTTGGTCATTCACCAACTAAAAGGGGAATGGGAGACTAGAGACAGCAAGTTGGTTCCTTATCAAGTTCATATCAAGGAGCTAATCAGGGAATTTGACGATATCTCTTTTCACCATGTCTCCCGAGATGACAATCAAATGGCTGACGCTTTGGCCACCCTTGCATCGATGTTTAAATTGAGCAATGACTGTGATATGCCTCTTATTAAGGTAGAAAGACACAACAAGCCCGCGTACTGCCAAGTAATAGAAGAAGAGTCGGATGGGAAACCATGGTACTATGATATCAAGAGATATATCCAGAGTCAAGAATACCCTGAGGGTGCCACAGAGAATGACAAAAAGACCTTGAGACGACTTACAATGGGTTTCTTCTTGAATGGTGATGTGCTTTACAAGAGAAATCGTGACTTTATCCTCCTTCGTTGTGTCGATACTATTGAAGCAAGCAAGATCATGGCAGATATTCATGAAGGATCCTTTGGAACTCATACCAATGGACATGCCATGGCGAGAAAGATCTTGAGGGCTCAATATTATTGGATGACCATGGAGGCTGACTGTTTTACTTATGTTCGAAAATGTCACAAGTGTCAGATATACGCTGATCATCTTCACGCACCCCCATCATCCCTGAATGTCTTATCGGCACCGTGGCCCTTCTCAATGTGGGGCATGGATGTTATTGGACCCATTGAACCAAAAGCCTCAAACGGTCATCGTTTCATCTTAGTTGCCATTGATTATTTCACCAAGTGGGTGGAGGCAGCTTCATACGCCAATGTGACAAGGAACGTTGTGGTCAAATTTGTCAAGCGAGAATTGATATGTCGGTATGGCTTGCCAAATCAGATCATTACTGACAATGGCATGAATTTAAACAACAAGATGATGAAAGAATTGTGTGAAAGCTTTAAGATCCGTCATCACAATTCCTCTCCTTATCGGCCGAAAATGAATGGGGCAGTCGAGGCGGCCAACAAGAACATTAAGAAGATCATACAGAAGATGGTTGTAACTTACAAAGATTGGAGCGACATGCTCCCTTTTGCTCTACACGAATATCGCACTTCGATTCGAACTTCAACAGGGGCAACCCCTTTTTCTCTGGTGTACGGTATGGAAGCGGTTGTACCTTTTGAGGTAGAGATTCCATCCCTTAGGGTGATAATGGAGGCGAAACTAGAAGAGGCTGAATGGGTCCAAGCTCGATATGACCAATTGAACCTGATAGATGGGAAGAGACTAAATGCCCTCTGCCATGGTCAGTTGTATCAGAGGCGTATAAAACGAACGTTTGAAAAGAAAGTACGACCTCGACAATTTCAGGAAGGAGACTTAGTCCTCAAGAAAATTTTGCCAATCCGAAAAGACAATTGGGGCAAATGGACACCTAACTATGAAGGTTCGTATGTTGTGAAGAAAGCCTTTTCTGGAGGAGCCTTGATACTCACGACCATGGACGGTAAGGACTTACCAATGCCCATAAATGCGGATGCGGTCAAGAAATACTTTTCCTAGAAAAAGAATATCAAAACAAAAAGAAAAGAAAAAGAAAAAGTAAAAAAGATGCTCGCTAGGCTGAAAACCTGAAAAGGCGGCCTAGGCAAAAGTTAGAGCGACCCGGTGAGTCAAAAACCTGAAAAGGCGGCTCAGGCAAAAATTAGGGTCAAAATCCTGACAGTATGACTGAGACTTCCCATGCAAAAAGTGCGAGTCCAAACTGGGGCACATAGATCATGACTGAATCGCTTTCTTAAAAGCAGAGTCGAAGGGTGAGCTTGAAGTCATGATATGGGGTTTAAGATGCGCGTTATCCTCAGAGGTCCACTAAAAGATCAGCAAGCTTTCCTTGTTTCATCTATTATCAACCTGTGTATTAGACTTCTTTTGTTTTCCCTACTTCCCTCTCCATGTACTTACTCAACTCGTAAATAAATTTCACCCTTTTTCGATACATGTTTATATTGTGAATTTCATGAATATGATAAGACATGTGTTTTCCTTTATCAAATAAAATAAAAAATATAATTATTTAAAGTTGTGGGGGGCAAAATGATCCTATTGCTCAATCTTACCTCAGGTGATCATTATGAAGACTTGAGCCCAGACATGCTCTTTGAAGTTAGAGTTACTTCATTCGTTCTGTTCGGTCATGAGTCACCTCAAGAGATCATGGTTCCATGGGGAGTCTCCTCAGATTTCTATTTACTTTGTCGTTGCTATACTTATCCCTTTTCTGCAGGTTGTTATAACAAGCAGTCATGTGGAGTCTCGTCATCTCTTCCCCAGTGGAGCCACAATCGCCAAAGCTGGTACTTCCCAAGTTCTCTTTTCAGTGGAACCTCACTCGCCAAAGTTGGCACTTCTCAGAACTCCTTCCTCAAATCGCCAAAGCTGGCACCTCTCAAAGTCTCCTCTTTAATCGCCAAAGTTGACACTCCTCAGAATCCTTTCCTCAAACCGCAAAAGTCGACACTTCTCAGAACTCCTTCCCTAAATCGCCAAAGTTGGCACTTCTTAGAGTCTTTTTCTCAACTGCCAAAGCTGACACTTTCCAAACTCTCTTCCAAGGAATCTACCTGATACATTCCAACAGTCAAGCATGTCCCCTTCCCAAGCCCAAGGATAGTTTCCAGCAAAATTCTCTCCCCCAACAGAATCACCAAACTCTCTCTCGGTGAGCCAAAAATTCAGATCATCTTCTTCCCCCTAATAAGAACATTTTTCTAATCAGGTTTAGAAGAACTCTCCCAAAAAAAAAAAAGCCCAGCACACTTCCCTCAGTAAATCCACACATACCAGGAGGACCCCAGATTTTCCTTTCCCAATCAGGGGCGATGCCCCGAGCCATCAATCTTTCTCCAGTGGAACTACACTTCCCAGACAAATCAAACTGGGGCATCACCCCAGGATCATTTCTTCTCGCTCAAAGGGCAGCTCCCCAAGGTTTCGAGGTAGATAGTTCAAACTGGGGCATCACCCCAGGTTCATTCTCTTTCACCCAAAGAGGCGGTACCTCGAGCCATCAATTCTTTCCCAATAGAAATACATTTCCTAAACAACTCAAATTGGCGCATCTCCCCAGATTTCTTTTGTTCATTCAAGGGGTAGTTCCCCAACAACCCTCAAATCATGTCAAACTGGGGCATCACCCCTGGTCCATTCTTTTTCCGCCAAGGGGCAGTTCCCCAAGGCTCCTTCAAACCATCTCAAACTGGGGCATCACCCCAGATCTATTCAGTCAATGGGGGTAATTCCCCAAAGACTCCTTCAAATCATGTCAAACTGGGGCATCTCCCCAGGTTTCTTCTGTCCCAGTCAAAGGGCAATTCCCCAAGAACCTTCAGTCACGTCAAACTGGGGCATCGCCATGAGCCTTTAAGTCCAGTGAGTTAATTCAGATGAGACGTCCTGTTAACTTCTCCAATCTCTATATTTTCATTCGCTTATTCAGGCACCCTTTACCTTCCATTCACCTATTCAGGCACCCTTTATTTTCCATTCGCCTATTCAGGCACCCTTTACTTTCCGTTCGCCTATTCAGGCACCCTTTACTTTCTGTTCGCCTATTCAGGCACCCTTTACTTTCCGTTCGCCTATTCAGGCACCCTTTACTTTCCGTTCGCCTATTCAAGCACCCTTTACTTTCCGTTCGCCTATTCAGGCACCCTTTACTTTCCATTCGCCTATTCAGGCACCCTTTACCTTCCATTCGCCTATTCAGGCACCCTTTACCTTCCATTCACCTATTCAGGCACCCTTTACTTTCCATTCGCCTATTCAGGCACCCTTTACTTTCCATTCGCCTATTCAGGCACCCTTTACCTTCCATTCGCCTATTCAGGCACCCTTTACTTTCCATTCGCCTATTCAGGCACCCTTTACTTTCCATTCGCCTATTCAGGCACCCTTTACTTTCCATTCACCTATTCAGGCACCCTTTACCTTCCATTCGCCTATTCAGGCACCCTTTACTTTCCGTTCGCCTATTCAGGCACCCTTTACTTTCCGTTCACCTATTCAGGCACCCTTTACCTTCCATTCGCCTATTCAGGCACCCTTTACTTTCCATTCGCCTGTTCAGGCACCCTTTACCTTCCATTCGCCTATTCAGGCACCCTTTACTTTCCATTCGCCTATTCAGGCACCTTTTACTTTCCAGTCGCCTATTCAGGCACCCTTTACTTTCCATTCGCTTATTTAGGTACCCTTTACTTTCCATTTGCCTATTCAGGCACCCTTTACTTTCCATTCGCCTATTCAGGCACCCTTTACTTTCCTTTCTCCTATTCAGGCACCCTTTACTTTCCATTTGCCTATTCAGGTACCCTTTACTTTCCATTCGCCTATTCAGGTACCCTTTACTTTCCAGTCTCCTATGTAGGCACTCTTTACTTTTCATTCGCCTATACAGGCACCTTTACTTTCCAGTCGCCTATTCAGGCACCCTTTACTTTCCATTCGCCTATTCAGGCACCTTTTACTTTCCAGTTGCCTATGAAGGCACCCTTTACTTTCCCATTCGCCTATTCAGGCACCCTTTACTTTCCATTCGCCTATTCAGGCACCCTTTACTTTCTGTTCGCCTATGCAGGCACCCTTTACTTTCCAGTCGCCTATGCAGGTACCCTTTACTTTCCGTTCGCCTATGCAGGCACTCTTTGCTTTCCAGTCGCCTATTCAGGCACCCTTTACTTTCCATTCACCTATGCAGGCACTCTTTGCTTTCCATTCGCCTATGCAGGCACTCTTTACTTTTCATTCGCCTATACAGGCACCTTTACTTTCCAGTCGCCTATTCAGGCACCCTTTACCTTTCCAGTCGTCTATTCAGGCACCCTTTACTTTCCATTCACCTATGCAGGCACTCTTTGCTTTCCATTCGCCTATGCAGGCACTCTTTACTTTTCATTCGCCTATACAGGCACCTTTACTTTCCAGTCGCCTATTCAGGCACCCTTTACCTTTCCAGTCGCCTATGAAGGCACCCTTTTACTTTTCAGTCGCCTAAGGCACCTTTTACTTTCCCATTCGCCTAACAAGGCAACCTCTACCTTCCAGTCTACCGGGGGTTAACCCCAATTTTCTCACCTCCTGTTAATTGAAAGACAATTTTTCCCGTTCAATTCAGAACACAAAAAAAAACACAAAAAAAGCAAAAAATAAAAAAAATAAAAAAATAAAAAAAAAGAAAAAAAAAGAAAAAGAAAAAGGATAGATGTGGAAAATGCTCGTCTTAAAAGATCAAGAGGTCCTACCTGACTCATACATCGGTGTTCATATCTTTACTTCCTTTTCACTTCAAAAACACGGAAAATTTCGTGTTTCTCTTGTGAAAAAGAAGTAAAGAGGGGCATCTGTGAACACCTCTTTTTGTCCGGCCAATTGGTACAGTTCCATCCTTTGGGCACTCTCTGCTGCACATGGTTCACTTAGAAATTCATAACTCCTTCATATGACCTTCGATTTGCGCAAACCCGGTCTCAAAATTTCCGTAACAAAATTGTCTATGACTTTTGTGCAGACCTTGAAGGCTATATCCTTACCAATTGGTACAGTTTTAATAATCTTCCTAGACTTATTCCAGTTTCATGACTGCTCTGCACATCTTTAGGAAAAAATTCATATCTCCCTCATATGATACTGAAATGACCCCATTCTTTTTTCTGTGGCTCCACATCAAAGATATCTACAAACTTCATGAAGGTCACAAAAGCTAATTCTCCACCCATTTTGCCCAGTGAATTTATTTTGCTTGCAAATGTATTTTCGTCACACTCTGGAGCAGTTTTCATAGATGGGCCATATCTCCCTCGTTTCTTGATGAAAATTTTTGTGCCATATATCAAATTAAAGCTAAGAGAAAGATCTACAATTTTCATGTTGGACTCTCTTTCAAATTTGGCACTAATTTTTCCTTAAATATGCAAGCAAGTTTCGTGATGAAGAGAATGGAACCCACCATCAAAATTGTGGTCATGACAAAGGCTTTCAAATTTGCAACAAATTGTCACCTAAGCCTACCAATTTTGACCAAGTCAAAATTAAATCAAGAAACAAGCTCCCAAAGTGCAGAATTTTTATCCAAAAGAAACACTCCAAATTGCCATGCTCTCCATGACCCACACTTGGTCCTACATGAAGAAAAATTACAAAACAAAAGCTACCATTACTTCTCCAATTGTTCTCACGGTTTCAAGGCTTCTTTTATCATTAAAATATGCAATTAAATGGTCACATACAAGTCCATTTTCAGCTGCACCTAACAAGGCCCCATGTACCAATATTTTATGCAAAGTGTTGGTAACTTTAAGCTCTATTCACGTTATGCACCAAGCAAGGTTCCATGTACAAAAAATTATTCAATGCAAATAATGGACAAAGGCAAATACTTCCAACGTGAAAGGCTTCCAAGTGCTGAATGTCTAGACAAAATATTGTCACTTTATTGCATAAAATAAATTCAAAAGAAGAAACATAACATGCCTTACACTCTCACGGCCATGAAGGATTAATGAGCATGTTCCCTTTTGCTCTAAAAAAGCTAACGTGAAGCATTATGGCAAGGGAAATGGGCTGAATTTTTATGTCCAAAAACCAGCCATGGAAATGCTATAAATAAAGAGCCAAGAGCTGAATGAAGAGGGCTGGAGAGCACAAATTAGAGGGGGAAAAAGAGAACATACACAGCAAGAAGGGAGAGTCAAAGAGGAAAATTAGAAAAATAGCAGAGAGCAGAGAGGGCAAAGAGAAAAGAGAGTGCAAACTCAGTGGTTCAAAAAAAAGATCATCTAGAGAGGAAATTATCTCCACATTCTTGAGTTTTGGAAGGTGCTTTTGAATTTTTACAGTGAAAATTCGCAGTAACAGCAATAGTAACAGCAACAGCAGCAACAGCAATAGCAACAACAGCAGCAGTAGTAGCAACAGCAACAGCAACAGCAGCAGTAACAGCAATAGCAACAGCAACAACAGCAACAGTGGGCAAGAACTCAATCAGTGAGCAAGAATATTTTTTATATATTTTGTGAAAATAGTATTTATTTTCCAAAAGGTTGAATTTTTGTACAAGGATCAGATTAGTATTGTTGTATTGGACTTTCTTTTCTCTGCTGTCTCTTGTCGTTATTATGATTCGGTTTTACAGTAGGATATTGTGATGTATGCTTGAATCTCTAATCAATCTCTGCTACTGTTTCTATTCATGTTATTGTTCCTGTTTATTTGCTGCTCAATATTGTTACTCAAATTGTTTGTATATATTTTAGTTCTGTACAGATTTAATTTTTCAAGGGTAGTTGCGATCTTAATTTTATTGCTCAGAATATTAATCCTATTACAAGGAATCAGCCGTCTGTATACTGTTTCTTTTTCCGGATAGTTCATTCACTGTATAGTTAGAGTGTAATTTTCTTTTAAGGCATTCGCTAGTCTTTGAAAGAATCGGGTTGTATAAAGCTTAATAAAATGTGATTATCCATGTCTTTTTTTATTTAGTTTCTATTTTTTTCGTTATTTCAAAATTGTGTCTAATTAAAATTTTAACAACTCAGCATTATCTTCAACCAAAAAAATATTACCCATTTTTCACTTTAGTAAGTCTATGTGCTTTTTGTCAAGTTTTTGATAAATTTTTACTATTTGATTTTTAAAAAAAAAATTGTTTTATCAAAAAGAGGTTAATTTAGACGAGACGTCTTGTTACCCTTTTTAAATTTTCAATCGGTTGTTATTTATTAAATAATAATATTTCAAAAAAAAAGAAATCAATTTAGACGTGACGTCTTGTTGATTTTCCCTTATTTCCAGTAGACCATCACCACAAGGAACGGGATACTTGAGACGAGACGTCCCGTTTATCCCCTTCCCGTTTCTAACCCCGTATTTTGATTAAAAGATGACTAATTTAGACGCGACGTCTTGTTAGTATCCTTCCCTTTTCCTGTTTTATACCAAAGCCAAGGTTAATTTGGACGCGACGTCCTGTTAACCTTTACTTTCACTTTGTTTTACTTTTTCTTACTGATGTTATTTCGTCAAGTTTCTTATTGTCTCTGTTTGCCATTTCCTATTGTTATTGTTTTTTTTTACTGTCGATATTCTGCTAAGTTTTTTTTTACGATCGCTGTGTGTCATTTCTTATTATTGTTTTGTTAAGCTTCTTATTGTCATTGTTTTGTCGAATTTCTCACTGTCATTGCTTTGTCATTTCTTGTTGTTACTGTTTTAATATTCTACTATCATTTTTTTACTGTCACTGTTTAATCTTCTATCGTTACTGTTTTCTTCTTTTTTACTATCATTGTTTGGTCAAATTTATTACTGTTACCGTTTAGTCTGTTTTGTCTGTTTGTGTCTGCTTTGTCATTTTATGTGGAAGAAGTTAAAAATAATTTCTGGGCTATTTTGAAATAAGCGCTATCAATTTGAGGTAACCGTTTTATAACGGACAGTTGTGAGGTGCTAATACCTTCCTCACCTGTAATTCGACTCCCGAACTTAGAATTTCATTTTTCATAACCAGTGTTTTAAAAGAGGTTTTTCCCGATATTTTTATCCTAAAAAAATATTGGTGGCGACTCCCTATTTTTCTTTTCGAAAGGATTTCGAAACCCGTTTTATTTTTAAGGGTCGGTCATCCCGCCGCGATCCCAGTCGCGACAATTATCTAGATGGCTCTTCGTTCTTAGTTAATAATTAAGATATGTAAAAGTTAATTAAATTAAAGAAGGTATAGAGCAACCCACTCTTGGAGGAAATAAGTCGAAAATAATCATAAGGGGTTATTGTTTTGTAATAATTAAAAAGCTTCATGTGGGGCCGGGTATGTTTCCATATTTTCTCCAACTCCTCTGTCAATTTTCGTGTTATTCAATAAATTCACATCCAACCAACGCATAAAGTATTTTCTTTTGAGCTGTGCCTTCCTTCAAAATTGAAATAAAACTCTGCACGGACCACACCAAAATACTTTCCGTTTTACAAAATTACCTTCCTATCCCCTAATATATCCACTCACACGAATGCTGTCAGTTGCACTTCACACCTGTTCTTTCTTTTCATTTTTTCTTTTATAATAATTATGTATGTTAAATTTAAATATCTTTTACAAGTCCCTAAAACAAAAAAAAAATGTTACTTCTAACAAAAAAATTAAGATTATTTATTATATTTTTTACTTTCCCTTTATAAATTGAATATTTTTATATTCATACAATTAATATAAGATTGTTGATTTTAACTTTAAATGGGAGTTAGTTTGGAGAGATAATTACATAATATAAAATCAAAATAATAATCATTTTTTTTAAATTGTGTGTCCTTATAAAAATTAGCTTATAAGAAAGGGAGAATTAATAAAAAAAAGTTGAGTATCATTAAGAAATCAGAATAATTAAAAAAACTAATAATAGAAATCAATACTAGATAGCATTGATGAACTCGAATGGAAGAAGAAACGTAAATAAAAAAATAAAATATATAACAACTAAAGGAATGAAGAGAGAAAGAGAAAAACGATATCAAATTAAAAATAAATCTCATTCGTATTAAGAGAAAACAAAAAAGATGATGAATAGCAGTGTTGTCACATCCACAATTTATGAATAATATTTTGTTTTAAAAAAGGCAAAAAAAATGTAGTAAGAATAAAAAAAAGTTGAAAGGAAGAAATTACCAACCAAATGGGAGAGAATAAAGAAATAGACCTTGAAGAAATAAAGAGAGTGAAAAAGGGATTTATCAAAGAAATTTAGAGAAGTATAAATATGATAAAATAAACATAAAAATAAATGTATTTTATGAATTAAAGTAACATTTTATGTCAATATTTTTATTTTAGAATTAGGGGAAAAGATATTAGCCAGGATTTATATCTTCTCCTCTAAAATACTACCCTTAATATTTTTTTATATGACCATATTACATCATAACCCATTATAACGTTAAGAAAGTTAGTTATTATGGATAAATACATTAAATTTATTAATTATTTTTGTTATACTTTCAACATCACTATTTATATTAATAAAGAAAAAATTGGTTTTTTCAAATTCCATTGATATCCAGAGATGAAATATAATTCATAAGACTTTATAAAAAATAAAACATACATGTTATAAATTGAAAATCATCTTGTAAAAAGGACCTGAACTGGTCTAATCCGGGGTCAAAGATCCGGAGTGGGGACCAGCCTCAAAAGTCAAAGATAAATGTGTTTGTACACTGGTACAATGGGTATCAGGTATTATGATCCGAACTCTCAGTGAGAGCATCCGGTCTTGTTGTCCTGGAGATCCTACACACCAAGCTTTCATGTTGAAGAGGGGCGAAAGGTGATGTCACCTGTGAAGATTCTCCGACGATCAAGTCAGTAACCAGAATGAGAATTCAGGCTAAAAGAACTTAAGCAATGGAACAGTGTTTTTAGAGTAAGAACCACGTAACCTTTTATGAGTGTGAGAATCCACTATTTATAAGTGAGCTTGGAGAATGAATCGTTAGGCACAGGTGAGACCAGGAGACAAATAGTACACTGCTCAGTGTACGATTCTGACACACGACGCGGGGAGAGTCGCATTTCTCGCGTATTCTCCTTGCGGTTGCACCTTGTACCTTTTGTCGGGTGACGTGAATATTTTCCAGTGTGCAAGGCAAGAACCTGGATATACTGGTATGGAGAACGCCTCATACGGGTTTATAGTCCAGAAGTACACTGATGAGGCCGGTAACACGGGGAGAACGGATGCAATTACCTATCTGTACCTGTTACTGGTATCGAGACCAGATCAAGACCTATGAATAAAAATTCTAAATTAAGGCCTTATAAAAAGGAACATAAAAAATAACACACACATTTATATATATATATATATATATATATATATATATATATATATATATATATATCCAATGTTTTATTTAGAGAGTTAT
Source organism: Clitoria ternatea (assembly GCA_037962975.1). Lineage (NCBI taxonomy): Eukaryota > Viridiplantae > Streptophyta > Magnoliopsida > Fabales > Fabaceae > Clitoria > Clitoria ternatea. Next base: position 191,533,702 of record CM075669.1, read on the forward strand.
ATCGACATTTAGTAATTTTAGAAACAAATCAAATCAAATATTAATTTTAAGTATTCATTTGATAATCCATTTTAAAAATTAAGTTGTAAAAAAAGAATCATCTTTTATATATCGTTTGAGATTGATTAAAAAAATTAAAAAAATTTCTTTCATCAACTAAGTTTTTTTTTTGGTGAACAGAAGTATCTTTCACAACTAAGTTGAAAAAACTCGACTAAGAATCAACACTCCACACACTTCACTAAGTCACACACTGCATAAATGACTAATTCGGGCCATGCAGAAGGGAAGCCCACTTTTCTATCCACAGTCCAGCCATGCAAAATATACTACTACTAGATAGCTCACTTTATGACCAAAAAAAAAAAAGATAGCTCAGTTTATTTCACCAAAAAAAAAGATGGCTCAGTTTTTTTTTCAATACGGATGAACATGTTTAAGTTTATTTAAAGAAAAAAAAATTTAAAATAAAAAATTATTTAATGTAATTTTTTAAATATTTATGTAAACTTAAAAAAATGGAAACAAAAAATTAAAAATAACTTCTTTAAAGAAGCTACTTTGAGCATCTTTTTTAAATAAGTTGTTGAAAAAGTTAAAATAAATCAACTTATTTAAAAAAAATACTTTTTATAGTCATAACTAAATAGATAAACTTTTTAAATAATCACCTTTTATACAAATAACTTATAAATAAATCACCTTTTTTAAAAATTATTTAATTTTAAATTTAAACAAACCAGCCTCATAGCTAAATATGAAATGTAGCTACAACTGACCTGAATGCAAAGTAAGTAATGTTTTTTTATTAATATAATAACCATTGTTAAAAGATATTAATTTAAATAAATAAAAATCTTAAAAGAAATAATACAAGTAAAAATTGATATACCAATTTGAAAGAATTTATTTTTTGAAAATGTATATATTGGTTATAGAATAATATTAACAGTAACTGTTGTGAAGTTGACAGAATTATTTTCCAAAATTAATATAAAATCTTTGTGTTGATCTAAAGAAAGTTAAAAGAATCTTAAAATTCACAATAATCATGTTTTTTCAGAAAATGAGCGTGATATCTAGGAAAAGGAAAGGGGTAATGAGAAATTAACAAAAAAGAGAAAGGAGTGGTGTGTTTTGAAAATATGGACGATGTGAAAAGAAAAAGTTTAGTTCCTGTAAGCATTCAAACCAATCAGGCCCACAAATTATCCCATAGAAATCTCCCAAGCCCAAATGTTTAATTATTTATTCCGAACAATGATGTGACATTGGTCCCACAAGAGAGAATGGTAAAAGAAATGGTGGCATGATGAGTGATGTTAAACTTGTCAACCCAAAAATATCCAAGTCCCACAACCACACGTATATATTATATAAACTACTCAATATGAAAATATCTACACTCCACGCAACCGTGAGGGTGAGGAGAACAAAATATCTCTGAGTAAATTTGCTTCACGAACATTCCAGGATTCGGAATTAGCACCCACCAGTCACCACAATTGCCCCCTAAAGTATCGCTTTACATCGGATATTTTTCAAATCTTCTAGACCATTCTTCTATTCCCTTCCGAAACCGACTCTTAACTCCCAATAAGTACCCCCTACATCTTCTCAACTGCGTGGGCAATCATTGTATGAGATTAACCCATTGCATTTTCATTTGATGACTATTATTATATTTCCGATACACAAGTGATGGAAGCCCATAGAGAAGGGTCTTCTTATTACAGTGTTCTTGGTGTTAGTTCAGATTCTTCTTTGGAAGATATAAGACGCGCTTATCGGAAGCTTGCTATGGTTAGTAACGAGTCCTCTTTGTTTCTCTGTTTTCTTCAGATTGCTTTGAACGTGAGGTGGTGATGTTTAATGTGTTCGATTTTGTCAATAAAATGCAGCAATGGCATCCTGATAGGTGGGCAAGAACGCCTTCTTTACTTGGTGAAGCCAAGCGCAAGTTCCAGCAAATTCAAGAAGCCTATTCAGGTATGGTTCTTGGAGTTCTAAGTGTCAAGATTAATTGTCTGGTTCGGTTGGAATTGTTGAATTTAATGAGCTTTACTTCTTTGTGTTTTCGTGGGGTAGTCTTATCTGATCATAAGAAGAGGACCATGTACGATGTGGGCTTCTATGATCCTCAAGAAGAAGAGGATGAGGTGAGTTATTTGGAGATTCTAAATTGGTTTCTTGTAGATTGAATTTTATTATTATTTATGGTATCATGGTGTTAATTGCAAGGCTTATGTTATGTGTGTGTTGTGTTGTCTCAGGGATTCTCTGATTTTGTGCAAGAAATGGTGTCCCTTATGAAACAAGTGAGGACAGAGGTAACGCTTCTCAACAAAATCTGATGAACCAACTTCTGTGTTGTTGAAGAAAAGAATAGATCATTATAATTTAATTAGTATTTATAGTAATTGTGAAAGATTTTATTTTTTCTAAAATTATATAAATATTAAATAGTTAAAGTAGATTAATTAGAAAATAATAGAAATATATACATGCATTTTAAGATATACTAATTGGAAAAAAAGTTAAAGTTTATTCTTTGAATATGAAGAAATAGGTTTATTGAAAAATAAATATGACGAAATAGAATAAATTATGCTTTTTTTTAGTTCAAATTCATCTAATTTCATCTAGATTGGGTCAAATTAGATAGGAAACTTCAAATATCCTAAAATTTGAAACATTTTACCTTCACATTATTTGTGAAGTCGCTTGAGTTGAGTTTCTATTTATACTTTTTTACAGCATAAATATTAACATTAGGTTGAATATTGTGAAATAATAATAAATAATTTTAGGTGTTAATTGAGAAATTAGATTTACAAATCTTAAACAAATAATTTTTAGTTGGATTATATGGGTGTGTAAATAAGAAACGGTGATGATTTGTGTAGGGAAAGAATTATGGTTTGGAAGAGTTACAGGCGATGTTGATGGAAATGGCTAAAGGAATGCCGTGTGGGCTATCTTCAATGATTGATGAGTGTGAATCTCGGTCCTCAAAGAGGACACGTCATGTTACAAGCATGGACGGATTCAGAACTTAAGTGAGATGAGGGAGGTCCAACATTCCGAAACCTAGGAAAGGGAGGGACAAATCACTAATGATGTTCTTTGGAAATTACAGGAGAGGGAAGGGTCCCTCCCTGTATACAAGCATGATGGATTCAAGAATTTTCATGCTTGCCAGTATGGAAATTATACTCAATTGAAAACATCCATTCCTATTTTCAGTTTAACTATAAGGTTGGTGTTTGGTACGAGGGACACCACCTAAATGTTTTGAACTTTGTTGATTGCAATAGTTTAATTAGATAGTGCTGGAGATTCTTTTTACATTGTTGTGTAAATAAAAATTATATAAGTAAATACTATTGAATTATATAAGTACAGTCAGTCTAAAAGAATTTTCCAATGTTAATTTTCTTTTTCTTAGATATTAATGTACTTCATATTTTTGTTGCTTTCATTGTGAAATAGGTTTCAACATATTTTATTCATGAGTAAGTGGTAATTCAGATAATAATATAGATTAAAATTAAACAATTTCCTTGAAAGAAAAATATCCTATTCAGATGCTAATTGGATAAAATTCTTTATTTTTGAAGTTAATTGGATAAGATTGTGTAAAACTATCTTATCAAAAGTGAATATTTTTTTAAAACAAATTGAGTCTTTGTTAGAAAAATGGTTTATAGTTTATAATTATGGAGTTTATTGAATAGAATTATTTAATAAAATTATTTTAAATTATATTATATAACTTTAAGGAATATATAAGATTTTAATTATGTGAAAGATAAAAAAATTTATTTTAAAAATATAAGATAAAAATAATAATTAAACAATTAACAAAAGAGTTTGTAGCTTTTTAAAATTTATAAACTATTTTTTTGTTGTCACTCAATAGCTTTAATAATTTTTAAAATGCTACAAGTTCTTGTCTTAAACAGATATTTAATGTAATTATATTTTTAAGGATTTGAATTTAACATTAAAATCACTTCCAACTATGCCTTATTCAATGTCTCATCAATTAAAATTCATTATGTTAATTAATTATATTAATTAATCATGTATTTTAACTTCTTAAATTTTAGGAATGAATTTTTGTATATCGGTTATTTTAATAACTCTCAAGTGATTTTCATTCTTGAAGAGGAGCACACACCAACGCAAGTTAGAAAGATCTCAAAATTAATAATAATAAAAATCAAACTAATCGTTGATAATATTAAGAATTATAGATGCAGAAAAATAAAAGTATTTTTTATTAAAGTATTAACATGATAAAGTATTTTTTGTTTTACTTTTTCAAAATTTTATTTTACTGTGTTCTCGAGAATTGTTTTAAGAAAAAATTGTAAACACTATATTTTGTCCTTTTTTATTTTTAATTATTAAAAAATAAATAATTTATTTTCTTTCATTCCCATCATTTCGGAAAATCAGTGCGGAATCTGTATCTGGTTCCCCACTACCCCCACCAGCTTCATCTTCCTCTCCCCTTCTTCATCATCACAGAACGATCTTCCTCATCAGAGACCCAATCCTCTTCATCTCCTTCACCAACAATACCACATCATCATCTTCATCAAATTGAAAAAACCAAAAACAAAGAACAGACCTAATTTCATCACCTCATCTAACAATTCCTTCATCTCAACTTCAACCTTCATCACTTTCTTCCTCTCAATTCACAACACCAACAGCAATAACCAATAACAAAAAAAAAAACACAAAAACAGAGAACCCAACTTCAGGATACCACCTTTATCGTCTCATCTCAATTCCTCCATCTTCACCATCATCAAATCAAAAAAACCAAAAACAGAGAACCAAAAATAAAACATCACCATCATCTTTTCTCTTTATCTCCATCAACAACCACAAGAACGCTAACAGTTTCAAACCAAAAAATAACCAATTACCAAAAAAGCAACAGCAACCCAATCAAAAAGACAGGCCAAATCAGGAAGGGGGAGAAGAAGAACAGTCCATCGCCGGCCACCATCTCCAATCGACTACCACCGTGACTAACCCAAGCTTCACGAACTCATCACCTGACGTCGACGGCCTCTTCTCAAGCTCTCTCTTTCGCCGGCATCTCCTTGCCTCTCTCGGTCACCTTCACCCCAACCAGCGCAAGTCACGAGCCTCCCTGCACGTCGACCGTGAACGCCGCCCAGCCGACCAGTCCGCTCCTCCTTCGATCACCACTCTCGGTCTCTTTTCCCTCTCTCTCCCCCACTGTTTCGGTCTCTCTCACTCTCTCTCCTCCATCTCTATGTCACTCACTCTTCCTCCCTCATCCAGTTTCTGTTTTCACTCTGTTTTGTTCTCTCATTTTCTCACTCCCTCCTCTCTCTATTTCGCTCAATCTCTCTCTCTGCATCTAAAAAACAGCAGCCTGCCCTCCTGTGTCTTAATTCCTTTTCTTCTTTCTTTATTTAGTTTAGGTTTCTTTTTTTTGGGCCTCATATAGTAAGGCCCATTTTCTTTTCTTGCCTTTCTTTTCTCTTTTTTTGTTTTGGTTATGGGTTTCAGTTTTTTTGAAGCCCAATACGAGTAGGATTTCATTTTTTAAAAAAAGAAACAATTTTTTATGTCATTAAATTGTTTTGTTCAATAATAAAAATAAAATAAATACCTTTTGTTAATTATTTACTATTGTTTGCTATTATAAAAATCTTAAATAAAAATCAATAGTTTATTATTTTGGTTAAATTTAGGATAGTAAAGACATAAAAATCTAAATGTCCTTTTTGAATAAAAATAGATAGTATTGCTTTATGAAGTGAAAAAAATCTAAATACCTTTTGAGCCAAAAGTAGCTAGTTTTATAAAATGTTAAAATTTAAACACCTTTCTAAGTATAAAGACTAGTACTTTTATTTATGTTAAATTTGAAAAATCTAAAAATATTAAATATATGTTTCTTTTAAAATAAATGTCTTAAGATCTTATAAGTAATGTCGTGTAAAACCACCTTTGTCCACATCAGCTTAATAAGACCTTGAAGGTTTGTACACGAGCGATCTTCTTCGCTTTGTATTTCTCCTTTCTCATGAGTTTCTTTTATCAAATCAATTTAATAATTTTTTTAAAATATAATCTTAAATCGTTTTCTCAATAATTTTCACAAACAACTACGTAACCCTGATTTCTCAATACATTTGAGAATACGTAGGAGCGAGAAACAATTCCTGTCGGGCCCACTTTCTCGTTACTAATTTCCATGTCTCTGTTATTATTTCAATTAATTTTATATAGTTAATATTTTAAAATTTTATTGTCGCAAGGAGGTTAATTTAGATGTGATATCTTGTTAATCTCATGTTTTAATATTTTTTTAAAATAATATTTTCTTTAGAATGAGGTTAATTTAAACGAGACGTCTTGTTAATATCATGTTTTTAATATTTTTATTAGAATATTATTTTCTTTAAAATGAGGTTAATTTAGGCGCGACGTCTTGTTAATCTCATGCTTTTAACATTTTTATTAAAAATAATATTTTCTTAATCAACTTTATTTTTTATTATTAATTTTATTTTAATCTTTAAATTTATGTACAAATTAAGGTTAATTTGGATGAGACGTCCTGTTAACCTTTACTTTCACTCTGTTTTACTTTTTCTTACTGTTGTTATTTTGTCAAGTTTCATATTGTCTCTATTTCTCGTTTCACATTGTTATTGTTTTTTACTCTTTCTTACTGTCGATATTCTGCTAAGTTTCTTACTTCCACTGTGTGTTGTTTCTTATTATCACTGTTTTGTTAAGCTTTTTACTGTTACTATTTTGTCGAGTTTCTTACAGTCATTTCTTATTGTTACTGTTTTAATCTTCTACTGTCATTAGTTGTTTCTTTTTTTACTGTCACTGTTTAGTCTTCTACCATTACTGTTTTCTTACTATTTAGTTTCTTATTGTCTAATCCCTTACTGTCACTATTTGGTATTTCATTGTATTTGCTTAGTTAGATTGTGCGATTTAAGATTAATTTGGACGAGATGTCCTGATAATCTTATTTCAAACTTTCATATCTATTTGGTCTATTTTCGTATGCTTTGTCATTGTATATGTTTCTTTTCATAAAAGAAGTTAAAATAATTTCTAGACTATTTTAAAATAAGCGCTATCAATTTGAGGTAACCGTTTTATAACGCACACTTATGAGGTGCTAATACCTTCCTCACTTGTAATTCGACTTCTGAACTTAGAATTTCATTTTCATAACCAGTGTTTTAAAAGAGGTTTTTTCTAATATTTTTATCCTAAAAAATATTGGTGGCGACTCCCTATTTTATTTTTGAAGGGATTTCAAAACTCGTTTTATTTTTAAGGGTCGGTCATCCTGTCACGATCCCGGTCGCGACAAATGGCGACTCCGCTGGGGATTTAGAGAGTCAAGCCAATCAAGTTGATAGCGCATGTTTTTAAATAGTCTGTTAATTAATTAACTTCTTCCGTTATTTTATTTTCTATCAATGTTTGTATGTGGTTTCTGTTTTGTATATATTTTGTCATTTATGTTCTGTTAATGTGATTGTTGAACCTTAGGGTAGAAGACTTTATTTTGTGTTCTGTGTTTGTTCTCTATGCAGGATGGGTAAGGTACAGGTATTGAATGCCTCCTTCACACACTACACTCACAATTTGCACACACTTATGAGTAGCGCCCTATACCCGGGCCCCAAGTGAAGCTTAAGTTAGGGGAGGTTGGTAGCGGTGTCATTTGGGATGTACTTCTCATCCGGCGATCATAAGAACCTCAACTAGAGTTTGACCTTTCATGATGTACGCACCTAGTAGACTCCCTACTGTTGTGGTCACATCATGAGTAGGATCTTGGCTCTAGTGACCTTTAGAAATTTAGTACAAGCCACCTAATGTGAGATATCACTGTTAGACAGACCTTAGAATCGATATGGGGCCTTCAGAGAAACCTGACTTAGGGCACAAAGGGGCAGACTTTCCCTCTACCTTCTCTCATTCTCACTTTCCCTTTTAATCCAAATTGGTGGACCACTTGCCCATTGAACGGATTACTTCTTTCCAAAAATAATACTTTTTAAATTGGTGATCCTTTAATGGGCAAACAGTCCTTTCCTTTTATGTGCATTTACTTGAACCTTTGGGTCTTGAGTTTCGGATTTTTCGAGTCATCAATAAAAAAAATAAAAAAAATCATAACAATAAAAATAAAAAAATAAAAAAACGTTGACGACGATCGAAAGGTTCGTAACTCATGTGGCTCTCAATTTGTCACAAGTTTTGTCAATCGTTACTTCCCTGAATGTAAAGATGTTTTCCAAGATGTTACTAAGGGAGTAGCAATTTACGAAGCACGTCAATTCCTGATGACTGATTCTCTCTTTTCTTTCTATTCTCGTCGGAAGCTATTCAAAGCTTAACGAATACCCTTGAGTGAGATATGGAAATTAACATGGGATTAAACTTTTAAGAGGAGGGTCATGGTTGCCTGAGCCAGAAATGGCTAAACTTAAGGCTCTTGTCGTATCTCAGAATGAAGGATTCTCTTGTCTTCACAACTATCCCATATTAATTTCTATGTTTACCTTACTTAATACTTTAGAATGAGACGTTTTGAGGAACAATCAAAGGATGCTCATTAAGACCTGTGATTGCTTCACGCGCCAATTTATTCTAATGTATTTTACAGTCATACTGTTTTATTTCTTTTTATTTCCACCTGACACTTTTGTCTTTTTCAAAAGACATCATAGGGAAACACCCCTACAGAACCCGACTTCAGAAGAGACTCATGGCTGAAATAGAACAAGAAAATGAAAACCTCAGGGACGAGGTCAACCAGCTAAAGGAGCAAATGACAGAGATGGCTAAACTTTTGGAGAAGAGCATCACAGAAGGAGGCTCCTCTGCAGGAATCGAGGATGCCCAACAACAACCATTAACCTCACTACATTCCCCGGGCCTTGGTCTGATGCAGGCTCAAGTTACTCACCCCATGACCACCCCCCTCACTGTCAACAGTGGGAAAGCAAAGCAAGTGGTTGACCCCCGACTACCTCGTGGAATGCCCTACGGTTATACATCACAACATATATTTATTGGCCTAGATGGTAATCCTGCACCTTTCCCACCTTATGGAATACCCCCAGGATACTCTCCCCCATTCCATAACCAACAAGATGGCCATGATTTTTAAATGATGGATCCCCATGTTTCAAACCTTGCCTATCTGATGATCCCTTCTGCTAACCCTCAGCCAAACCTATAAATCCCTAAGCCACAATCCGCCCAAGCTCAAGCTATCCAGATGGCCCAACTAAAACTAATAGCCCCTACTGCTTTTCAGCCTGCCAATCCTCATGCACCTTATCCGTATATGGCCATCACCGCCCATAACCAAAACTCTTATCCTATCCTACTACAATCCTACTTTCATCCATCAATCACTCGAACACCTACCCACTTTCATCCGTTCGTTATCAGACCCCCTCATCCATAGTCCATGTCGTACTGTCCCCCACAATGAGACGCCCCAAACCCCAAATTTAAAATAGGGGAAAATTTTTCATGTCTTTGAAAATATTAATAAATTCAACAATCAAAGTAGTGAAATATTTTTCACCAAACTCCTGGATCTAAAATGAACCACTCCCATATATGAAGATATGAGAGGGTGAAACTAAATGTAAATTTTTCAATCAGAATCAGCGGAAGAATTACTTAGTTTGGTTTAATTAGTGGCTAATTGATTTTCAAGAGGAGTCCGTTCATAAAAATATGGGATACAATTTATATAATCTAGAAGGCCTAAATATACTCCTCAATACCTTTAAAATAATATCTAAAGAAGAAATAATGCATAACATTTTAAAATTTATCTTAAAATAACAAAATGAGAATCAGGGGCATACTCGCTCAGGCGTGACTCAAGTCGCTTGAGCGAGCCAGCGTGCACACGCTTGAGCGAACGCTGAGTGGCTTTGAGCGAGAGAGGAAAATAAGTATCAGGGCTCAACTCGCTTGAGCGAGCCCTTCCTCGCTTGAGCGAGTCACGAAGGAATGCTTGAGCGAAGGAGGCGAGACGCTTGAGCGAAGAAGGAAGGAGCATCAGGGGTCGATCTCGCTTGAGCGGCCCAAGGCTCGCTTGAGCGAGATTGGTCCAGAAACGTTGAGGACTCTCTGGCCGATTTTCGCTTGGGCGAGGCACCACTCGCCTGGGTGAAAATTTTCCAGAATCAACTCTCCTTCTCCCTCGCTTGAGCGTTACTCGACACGCCTGGGCGAAAATTGTCCAGAATCAAAACACTGATTCTGTGGCAATCTCGCTTGGGCGAATTGCTCGTCCGCTTGAGCGAATTTAGGGCAGAAACCTATCCCCTGTTCCACAACAATCTCGCTCGGGCGAGATTGCTACTTGCTTGAGCGAGTTCTGCAGAAACTCAGCAGAAAATGAAAATTTAATTGAACAACACACATACAACATTAATTCCTTCTAATTTGGCCTCACATAAGACCCTATCTCATTTCTTTGTGCATGTACCAACTTATACAATAATATAATCTAAAACTACATAATCCTTTCTTTGAATCAAATACCATCAACATCATCATGCTAATATGGATTCCATACATATAATTTAAATTCATCATCAAATCACATGCATTCCCTACATACATCTATCTTCCACATCATTCCACAAGCTCCATAATATAGCATGAAAACACAACATCCATTCATTTAACAAAGTCAAGTATTCAGATTCATTCTTTACATCTTTTGGGTCATGAATGAAAATTGTCATTACACAAACATGTCCAATTTTCTCCCATGACCTCCAAAATTATCAACATTACGAAATTGAGTACATGAACCTCATATACTCTACAAAACAGATTTCATGCCGGCCAAGGCTTACGCATTCCTATCCATATTTTACCTTCTTCATACTCGGCCTCCAAAAGTTGTAGGATTTAAGTCATACCTACATCAACTTTAAAAATGGCAACGGGGAGGTGAGTAACATAATCCAAATGAATTAAAGTCATACATTATGATGAAATACATGTATACTTGCATAATTAGCAATCATTACACCACATCATACATTATACACAGTACATTTTATAATTTCAAGTATACATTCACAATATCAATCATTTGGATTGCCAAACATACACATCGGGTTAGTATTCAACTCTTTCCCCTTTCAATTCTCATTCATCCGTTGCCACCAAGGGCTTTCACCTAGGTATATCTCCAGCTATATGCAAATGCTTTTAAAGATAATGCATATGCACAAGAATTTCTTATCAAACAATGCGGATCCGACTGTGGGAAAAGTACCATATTAATTCAATTGTGGGACGAGCATAGGTGTGCTACTATGCTCCTACTGCAGTAGAAAAATTGTGTACACATATATCTCAATTCAAGCATGCTTATATCTTCATAATTTTACTGGTACCAAACCGCTATCGCCCATTTGTAGCACTAGTCACCCTGTGACTTGCGGATCAACATCGTGGCCTCGAATACCACAAGTGCTACGGGCCCCTCCCGAACACACATCGAGAGAGCCGTGTCCCGTCGGACACCGAGGTAAACTCGCTCACCATTGAGCCGCCCGCCCACTGGGCCTGCCACATAGGGTGCCTCGTCACCAAACTATGGACAGCTTCGTGACTCATACACCGAGTCACAGGGGAAAATCATAATACGCTCGTGCACTGAGCCGCCCTCCCACTGGGCCTGCCTAGTGGAACCCCCTAATATTCCACATAAACAGCTATGATATGCCATGGATGCAATGCAAATGCAAATCAAGTGCATCCTCACACTATGCATCCTAGATGCCACTCCACATTTAATCATTCATCACCACCACTTGGTGGATTTCAACATTCTCATCATTCTTATCCAATCCTAATTCTCTTTGAACTCATTCACATCAATAGTTAGTGGCATACACATTCCATAACTCATACACACATATTTGGGATATTCACATGACAATCTCAATCCACATATGGTTGCAAACCATCATCATACTTCATTAATATAATATTATCACATCATTAATTTCATCCCAAACACAATGCCACATAGCAATCATCATTCTAAATGCATTCAAATCACACATATCATATCATCCATTCAAACAACCATTAACATAATCACATATACATATTTTCACATCATCAATGGATGAAATCATGCATTTAGAAAAGTTACCCCCTCCTACCTCAAGTGAAGTAGTGATCAACGCGGTTTGATGGTCCCGCTTCGTCAATGGGGTCACTTCCTACATCACAATACATTATACAATCAATTTTTCTACTTACTCATTAAGACTTAAATACTTATATATCAATAAATACTTGCTGTTTTTATTATTATAACTCTCAAAACTCTTTTATTTCATTTTATCCACCATAACCACCATGGGTTAGGTGCTACCCTTTATTATTATGCATTCAATAACCAAACCCTTTCATGGGTTTCTCCATTATTAACTTCCATCAACCAAATACCATCACCATTGGCCCTTATGCCTCATAACTCACATTTATTTCCAACAATTAATACTCATCAACCTCCATATACATTCTCCCCCAAATTTATGAAGTTAAGGTTTCATAAAATTTCCAACCACCTTCATAAATATTCTTCTCTTTTCAACCATAAATGCATCCACTCTATTACTTCTCAAAGAAACCTCATTCTTATACAAACCCACACTAAACTCTTGCATTAAATGCCTTAAATGAACATCCATTCACATGCTTGGTTCCCAAAACTCATATTATCGTATAACCATGGCAAAAACCCAAGTAACTAGCGAGTATTTCTTACCTTACACCCAAAAACGAAAATGGGTTCACAAGAGAGAGAGAGCTGCGAAAAATGAAGAGAAAGGAGGAGAAGACAGCAGCCCCACAAGCCTCCTGCAAGCTCCCTTCAAACGAAAATGGGGAGGTGTGGAAGATGAGCTCAAGTTGCTAGGGTTTTAGGAGGAGAAATGAGAGAATGGAGAAGATGATGATGAAAAGAAGAAGAAGAAAGTGAAGTGCCTAATTCCATCAGCAAACTCACGTGAATAAGGAAGGGGAAAATGACATTTTCAATTTATTTTTAACCCAACTCATTAAAACTTCATCGTTTTATAACCAACAGGTTCTCAGTTCGGGCTCAATACATCATCTGAAAATTATTCCGAATACATATTCGGATTCCCAATAATATTCTCAATAGCCCTGACCAATATCATCTCATTCCGAGATACTTGGTCCGACACCCATATTTCAACCGGGCTTAATTTCAGCTTAACCGGTCTCTAAAAATTACCAAAAATTCCCAAAATCTTAATTTAATTATTCTCAATAGTTTGGGACATTAAATACTCCATATACCAATTTCTAATATTTATTCCGGTAATTAATTCTCTATTTTAAAATTCGGGATGTTACAATCCACCTCACCAAAAAGAAAATTTCGTCCCCGAAATTTCACATACCGGATTCAAATGCGTCAGGATACCGTTCTCTGATGTCGTCTTCACGTTCCCATGTGAACGTTTCAGTATTTCCATGTTTCCAAGCGACCTTCACCAAAGGTACCAACTTGTTCCGCAATTTCTTCACGGAATGTCCGACAATGCGAACAGAAACAGGAGAAATAGATAGATCATCTCGCACCTCAATCTCGTCCATCGGGATCACGTGTAAAGGATCATAAACATATTTCCTTAACTGCGACACGTGAAACACGTTGTGTAGATTAGCAAGATGCGGAGGGAGTGCTATCCTATAAGCAACCTCACCAATCCGCTCCAACACCTCGTAAGGTCCGATAAATCTAAGGCTCAATTTCCCACTCTTCAACGCCCTTCCAATGCCTTTGTCACGCGAGACTTTCAAAAACACATGGTCACCCACTTGAAACTCAAGGGTTTTATGCCTCTTGTCATAATAACTCTTCTGTCTATCTTGAGCAATCTTCATATTCTCTTGGATCTTCTTAATTTGCTCTGTAGTTTCCTGAATGATCTCCGGCCCTAAAGCCAAGTTTTCACCAACTTCAAGCCAACACAAGGGAGTTCTACACTTTCTTCCATACAACGCCTCATACGGTGCCATACCTATACTGGAATGGAAGCTGTTATTGTATGTGAATTCGATCAATGGGAGGAATCTCTCCCAACATCCACCGTGCTCAAGTACACAAGCTCTCAACAAATCCTCTAGGCTTTGTATAGTTCTCTCCGATTGCCCATCGGTTTGAGGGTGATAAGCGGAACTAAGCTTCAACTTAGAACCCAACTCATCATGCAAACGTCCCCAAAACCGAGAAGTAAAACGAGGATCACGGTCAGATATAATACTGGACGGAACACCATGCAGCCTAACAATCTCCTTGATGTATATTTGTGCCAATTTCTCCAAAGAACTCTTCATATTAATGGGCAAGAAGTGAGCACATTTTGTCAATCTATCAATAATCACCCATATAGCATTGTTTCCAGCACGAGTTCTGGGTAGTCCAGAAACAAAATCCATAGCTATACTATCCCATTTCCAAACAGGGATCTCCAATGGTCTCAAATAACCAGATGGTCTCTGATGTTCGACCTTTGCCTTTTGACAAACAAGGCAAGATGCTACAAAATTCGCCACATCACGTTTCAAACCGGGCCACCAAAAGTCCTTCTTCAAATCTTGATACATCTTAGTGGAACCAGGATGAATACTCAATATGCTTTTGTAAGCTTCCTCAAGTACACGTTTCCTCACATCATCGCTTGAGGGAACATAAATTCAGCCTCTAACACGCCAAATGCCATCTTGACCTTCTTCTATGAACAAATTCTTCCCTTTTTCTTGGGTCTTTTTCATCTCAATCAAATACTCATCATTGGGTTGTTGCGTCTTCACATATTCAAGAAATTCATTTGCAACCTTCAACATCTCCAACACCATTTTCTTGGAAGTGTAAGTCTCCACGCCCACATTCAAATCTCTAAATTGTTCAATCAACTCCATTTCCTTTGCCATCATCATGGAAACATGCAATGACTTCCTGCTCAATGCATCAGCAACTACATTTGCCTTACCGGGGTGATACTTCAATTCAAATTCGTAGTCTTTTAGGAACTCCATCCACCGTCTTTGGCGCATATTCAACTCCTTCTGGTCAAATAAGTACTTAAGGCTCTTATGATCACTAAAGACCACAAATTTGGAGCCGTACAAGTAGTGTCGCCACAACTTCAATGCAAACACCACTGCCGCCAATTCAAGATCATGTGTGGGATAGTTAACCTCATGCGGTCGCAACTGCCTCGATGCATAGGCTATCACACGCTCCTTTTGCATCAATACACACCCAAGACCAAGCTTAGATGCATCGCAATATACCATAAATTCATCCATTAAGTCGGGCAATGCCAACACCGGTGCGGTAGTAAGCCTTAACTTCAACTCTTGGAAACTCTCTTCACATTCACGGGTCCACACAAAAGAGTGATTCTTCCGAGTTAACTTCGTTAGTGGCAAAGCCAAACGGGAAAACCCTTCAATAAATCTCCGGTAGTAACCGGCAAGACCAAGAAAACTCCTTATCTCCGTCACGGACGTTGGTCTTTCCCAAGCCATCACAGCTTCAACTTTAGATCTATCCACCGCGACTCCATCATTTGAAATAACATGTCCAACAAATTGGACCTCAGACAGCCAAAATTCACACTTAGAGAGCTTCGCATACAACTCCTTTTCACGAAGGATCGTCAATACAAGACGAAGATGTCTTTCATGCTCTTCATGACTCTTGGAATACACCAAAATATCATCGATAAACACTACGACGAATTGGTCAAGATATTCATGGAAGATGCGATTCATATAACTCATGAAAATCGTAGGGGCATTAGTCACACCAAATGGCATCACTACGTACTCATAGTGTCCGTATCGCGTTCGGAAAGCAGTCTTCGGAATATCTTCGGCCTTCACCCGAATTTGATGATATCCAGAACGCAAATCAATCTTCGAAAACACAACAGCACCCTTCAATTGATCCAATAGATCATCGATGCGTGGAAGAGGGTATTTATTCTTAATGGTCAGTTTGTTGAGTTGGCGATAATCAACGCACAATCTCATGCTCCCATCTTTCTTCTTCACTAGCAATACGGGAGCACCCCAAGGAGACATACTTGGGCGAATAAACTCCCGTTCAAGCAATTCTTCCACTTGCTTTTTCAACTCAGCTAACTCCATAGGAGACATCCTATAAGGAGCTCGGGAAACAGGTTCTGCACCCGGAATAAGATCGATAGCAAATTCCACTTCTCGTGGAGGAGGTAATCTGGGAATTTCTTCCGGAAACACATCGAAAAATTCCGAAACAATAGGAATCCCACAAGATTGGGAAACACCATTCCCATCAACCAAACAGAACATCACGAGAAGTGTTAGCCCAGGTGGCCTCTAGGAAACTCAAGAGGGGGGTGAATTGAGTAGTTAGGAACTTTTTCACTAATAAATTTCTCCTCTAAAAACTCAATATGCAATGATATGTGATTTGAATAATAATGCTTAAAACATAAAGAGTTTAAGGGTTAGAGAAGTGCAAACAGAGATTTATACTGGTTCGGCCAACCACTGCCTACGTCCAGTCTTCTCAAGACACCCTTGAGGAAATTCACTATAATCAATTCCCTTGATTACACCACAATGGGGACTCACACCCCGATCACAAATGCATTGGATGCTACACCACACCCAAGCACATCACCATTGGATGCTTCACCACATCCAATAACATCACCCTTGGATGCTACACCACATCCAAGAAGAACCCCCTCAGAGATACACCACTCTGAGTATCAATCTCACTTTTAGAGATAAAGATCTCTTACAAGAAAACTCTCTTCAAGAGTATGATAAACAAATTGAGGAACAAGAAAGAGTAATAACTCTATTAAGAGAATATGGCCATTATTGCTCATAAGAAAAGATTGGAAGTATTTGGTATATCTTGATGTGTATTTTGCAAATGAAATGCCTTCCTATTTATAGGAGAGGAAATGCCTTCAAGAGGTGTGAAATTATTGATTAAAATAATTAGAAAGGTACCTCTTGGATAAAATAATATTTTGTGAAAAGTTATAATGTTTTAACATGATTTTTTGCTTTCTGATCACGTTGTAATCGATTACATAAAATAGGTAATCGATTACAGCCTTTTAAAATCAGTTTTAAAACATAACGTTCATATTGTAATCGATTACTTAAACATGGTAATCGATTACATTGCTGAGGTAATCGATTACACTAATGAGGTAATCAATTACACGATGTAATTGATTACACTAATGAGGTAATCAATTACATTCCATCAGAATGTATTCTTATTTTAAAACCTTTTTATATTAATGGCCATACTTTCTTTTTATAGAGTCTTACTTTAATTATGCCTTGGTCTTGGATCTTCATTCTTGATCTCTGGCATTGGCCTTGTCATTATCAAATTCCTTCATGGTCTTCATTCTCCCCCTTTTTGATGATGACAATATTTCATTGATTTCATGACTCTTTTTGTGCTTTGACATGGTATACTAAATCTTCAAGTCTTGCGTCCATGTTGTTAATCATGTCTTGCATATATGTTGTTGATATTAAAACCTTAGTTCTTCATTCTCCCCCTTTTTGATATTGACAATAATTCCTGAGAAGAAAAATAAACAGCATGCAAGATACAAGATTTTCTCCCCCTTAATTTTGGTTTAGTTGACAAGGTTTGATTGATTTTGTCTTATTTTGCTTCTCATATATTAACCAGGTTTGATTGATTTTTCTCTTATTTTGCTTCTCATATATTAACCAGGTTTGATTGATTTTTCTCTTATTTTGCTTCTCATATATTAACCAGGTTTGATTGATTTTTCTCTTATTTTACTTCTCATATATTACTCCCCCTTTGTCAATGGCAAAAAGAATATAAGAGCATAAAGTTTTAGCAGAGAGTGATGCACCTTGTTGTTTGATGTCACTCATTATTTTGATATTTCTCTTTGTTACTTGTTGATTGATAGATGTTTTAAGAAATGTGTTGACGTTTCTTGTGGGTAAGAGTTAATCCTTAAGTGCCTTCCATCAATGATAATTCCTGCATCATTATAAACATTTGATCTTGGTACCCAAATTTTCTTGGGTCCTTGTGGGTTAGACGTTGACAATATATTCTTAGGAACCCAAATCATTTTTGTCTCAGTATAACCTTTTTTCCTTATATGGCATGTTGATGTATTGTGACCTTTTCTCAGATAATGAGAGATTTTAACAAATAGGCTAGTTGAGGTCTTTTGTGAAATAAAGGAATTTTTCTGTAACTTTTGCTTTTTGGAAGGATCAGACCCTAGTTTGGCTTTAAAATGACATTTTTGTTTTCCAAGGAGTATATCTAGGTTGTCTCTTCCCATAGTAAATTTAGCTAAAGTATTTTTTAAATCATCAATTTCTTGAGAAAGCTTTTGACATGTAATGCATGATTGATTGCATGTGACCTTAATTTTCAAATCATTTTCTAGGTTTATTTTTTCTAATTTAACTTGTCCTATTTCTTCATGTAACTTTGAAACATTTTCTTCTAGATTTTGATTAATACTTTTAATATTTAAAAATTTCTTAGCAAGTTTTTGATATTCTTCATGAAGTTCTTCAAATGCTTCTTGCAATTCATCAAACGTAGGATTTGAGTCATTTACCTCTTCTGTGTTAGTCATTAGGCAAAGATTTGCTTCTTCTTGATCTGATTCCTCAGAAGAGCTCATATTATTATCATCCCAAGCAATATATGCTCTTCTCTTATTTTTGAAATGCTTCTTTTCCTGTTTGTCCATATTCTTATTTAGGGTTGGACATTCCATCTTCATATGTCCAAACTTTCCACATTCAAAGCATTTTGGACCTTGGTTAGATTCATCATTTTTGAAGAAATTCTTGAAGTTCGGCTTCCTTTGCCCTTCCTCTTTCTTTAGAAACCTGTTAAATTGTTTAACAAATAATTTAAGGTCATTATAATCATTTATACCTTCTTCATCATCTTCTTCATCATCTTCTTCATCATCTTCTTTATTACTTTCTTTAATGGTTGATGATGATGCTTTTAGAGCAATACTTTTCTTCTTTTTGTTGCTTTCCTCATGTTGATTCAATCTTTCAAGCTCGAGTTCATGCTCTTGTAATTTACCAAACAGAGTAGCAAGTGACATGGTTGCCAAGTCTCGTGATTCTGATATGGTGTTACTTTTGGTTGCCACTCCCTGTTTAAACATCTTAGAACTTTGTCAATTAAATCTTCGTTAGAGAAGGTTTTTCCTAAGCATGCAAGATGATTGATTATGTGTGTAAATCTCTTTTGCATATCCTGTATATTTTCATTATTATTCATCCTAAATAATTCATATTCCCTAGTTAGAGTGTTTATTCTTGATCTCTTAACTTCGGTTGTTCCTTCGTGAGTTACTTCCAAGGTATCCCACATTTCTTTTGCAGTTTTGCAATTGGATATTCTAAAGTATTCATCCATTCCTAAGGCTGAGGTTATTATATTTTTGGCCTTGAGGTTATATTGGACTTTTGTTTTATCCGCACCAGTCCATTCACTTTTTGGTTTTATCATGGTCACTTCTCCAACTACTTTGGTTGGTATGAATGGACCATTTTCAATGGAGTCCCATATGTCTATATCAATAGCTTCTATGAATATTTGCATACGGGTTTTCCAGTATTGGTATCCTACACCATTAAATACAGGAGGTCTATGGATGGAATTTCCCTCGGGGAAGACAGGGTTGGGAGAGGCCATTTCTACTTCTTGAAGTTTCTAAACTTTATACAAGAAGCTAGCTTTGATACCACTTGTTAGCCCAGGTGGCCTCTAGGAAACTCAAGAGGGGGGTGAATTGAGTAGTTAGGAACTTTTTTACTAATAAATTTCTCCTCTAAAAACTCAATATGCAATGATATGTGATTTGAATAATAATGCTTAAAACATAAAGAGTTTAAGGGTTAGAGAAGTGCAAACAGAGATTTATACTGGTTCGGCCAACCACTACCTACGTCCAGTCTTCTCAAGACACCCTTGAGGAAATTCACTATAATCAATTCCCTTGATTACACCACAATAGGGACTCACACCCCGATCACAAATGCATTGGATGCTACACCACACCCAAGCACATCACCATTGGATGCTTCACCACATCCAATAACATCACCCTTGGATGCTACACCACATCCAAGAAGAACCCCCTCAGAGATACACCACTCTGAGTATCAATCTCACTTTTAGAGATAAAGATCTCTTACAAGAAAACTCTCTTCAAGAGTATGATAAACAAATTGAGGAACAAGAAAGAGTAATAACTCTATTAAGAGAATATGGCCATTATTGCTCATAAGAAAAGATTGGAAGTATTTGGTATATCTTGGTGTGTATTTTACAAATGAAATGCCTTCCTATTTATAGGAGAGGAAATGCCTTCAAGAGGTGTGAAATTATTGATTAAAATAATTAGAAAGGTACCTCTTGGATAAAATAATATTTTGTGAAAAGTTATAATGTTTCAACATGATTTTTTGCTTTCTGATCACGTTGTAATCGATTACATAAAATAGGTAATTGATTACAGCCTTTTAAAATCAGTTTTAAAACATAATGTTCATATTGTAATCGATTACTTAAACATGGTAATCGATTACATCGCTGAGGTAATCGATTACACTAATGAGGTAATCAATTACACGATGTAATTGATTACACTAATGAGGTAATCAATTACATTCCATCAGAATGTATTCTTATTTTAAAACCTTTTTATATTAATGGCCATACTTTCTTTTTATAGAGTCTTACTTTAATTATGCCTTGGTCTTGGATCTTCATTCTTGATCTCTGGCATTGGCCTTGTCATTATCAAAATCCTTCATGGTCTTCAAGAAGTTGAGAGATACCTCGCACATCAAATCCTTCAATATTAGAGGTTGGGAAAATCACCGTCTTACTATGACAATCCACCAAAACCTTGTTGGCGGACAACCAATCCATGCCTAGAATAACATCCAGGTCTTTCATAGGTAAACACACGAGGGATACAATGAATTTTCTACCCTCCAAGTCCATCTCGACATTCTCACATTGAGTCACCGATCTTAAGCAAGCACCAGTCGGTGTAGTCACCAATATTGCACCCTTCATCATACTCACAGGCACTCGCAGGCGCCTCACACAATCTTCAGAAATAAAAGAGTGCGTAGCACCCGAATCAAATATCACATTAGCAACATTACCGTATATCTGGCACTCACTTTGAACAAGATCTTCAGCTTGTGCTGCTTCTTCACCGGTCACGGCAAAGACTCTTCCAGCCATTTGTTGATTAACACAACGATTTGGGCCATTTCGACCACCATTAGCATTACCTCAGCCGTTTCCATTACCACGACCGTTACCACCATTTCAGTTTCCATTTCTTCCTCCATTACCGCTTCCACGACCACGGCCTCTAAAAGCACCATAGCCTCCACGGTTTGCATTATCACGTGGCACAACATCTGTAACATTCAAAGGACAATCAGGGCGGATATGCCCTGGTTGGTTGCATCTATAGCACACCACTATTTCTTCTTGATTGCACTCTCTGGCTAAGTGATTTCCACCACATCTATAACAACGGAGTCCTTGGCCATCACCTCGGCCACCAACGGCACCATGCCTTCCGCCACCTCGTCCACCTCTGAAAGAAGAGGACCCACGTACAAATCGTCTGTTGTTTTTAAAGTTGCCTTTCTTCTTAAAGCTAGAAGATTGGCCCTTCAACTTATAATCATGCCCCGAGTAGTTCCTTGGAGCAATATCATTCTCTTCAAAAATTCTACACTTATCCACAAGAGTAGGAAAGCTCCTAATCTCTTGGTGACAAATCGCCTTCTTGATCTCTTGGCGTAGTCCATTCTCAAACTTAACATATTTCGAAACTTCAGTGCCCTCTTGCTGAAAGGGAGGATAAAACACACATAACTCTTCAAATTTCATAGCATACTCTTCAACCGACATGCCACCTTGCTTGAGTTCCATGAATTCAAGCTCTTTCTTGTTTTTGTAACTCGCAGGAAAATATTTCTTAAGAAATTCAGCTTTGAAATTCTCCCAAGTCAAAGGAGTGTGGGCAGCAGTCATACGCCCACGGGTAAGGATCCACCAAGATTCGGCCTCATTTCGAACCATAAACACCGCATATTCCACCTTCTGCGTGTCGGTACATTCCATGCTAGCAAATATCCGTTCCAAGTCACGGATCCAAACATGAGCATCTTCTGGTTTATAGCCTCCATGAAATTCAGAAGGCTTCCGCTTAAGAAATTGGTCAAGACCTTGATTCGGCTGACCGACTGGTTGTTGTTGCTGCGCAAGTATGTCAGCAAAGCGATTGAAGGCCTCAATCATAGCAATTGTATCAGGATTGCGCCTATACGCCATCACTCAATCTATATACAACAACATGAACATAATTAGAAACTTAAGGTTCCTTCACTCAGTGTGCATACCTATCATTCATCATTAACCTCATTGACATAAGTATCATCATAATGTATTTAATAATTAGAAGGTAAATATGAGAAAGGAATTGCCTGGCCGGGCTTAACAACAATCATTTAATAATCTCATTTCAATAACTACCTTCATAACTTATCCATATAATTCACAAATCAATCAGCCATAAGTAATGTATACATGGATAACATCATTTATAATCATATCAAGAGCAATGAATGCTCTGATACCAGGTTGAGACGCCCCAAACCCCAAATTTAAAATAGGGGAAAATTTTTCGCGTCTTTGAAAATATTAATAAATTCAACAATCAAAGTAGTGAAATAGTTTTCACCAAACTCCTGGATCTAAAATGAACCACTCCCATATATGAAGATATGAGAGGGTGAAACTAAATGTAAATTTTTCAATCAGAATCAGCGGAAGAATTACTTAGTTTGGTTTAATTAGTGGCTAATTGATTTTCAAGAGGAGTCCGTTCATAAAAATATGGGATACAATTTATATAATCTAGAAGGCCTAAATATACTCCTCAATACCCTTAAAATAATATCTAAAGAAGAAATAATGCATAACATTTTAAAATTTATCTTAAAATAACAAAATGAGAATCAGGGGCATACTCGCTCAGGCGTGACTCAAGTCGCTTGAGCGAGCCAGCGTGCACACGCTTGAGCGAACGCTGAGTGGCTTTGAGCGAAAGAGGAAAATAAGTATCAGGGCTCAACTCGCTTGAGCGAGCCCTTCCTCGCTTGAGCGAGTCACGAAGGAATGCTTGAGCGAAGGAGGCGAGACGCTTGAGCGAAGAAGGAAAGAGCATCAGGGGTCGATCTCGCTTGAGCGGCCCAAGGCTCGCTTGAGCGAGATTGGTCCAGAAACGTTGAGGACTCTCTGGCCGATTTTCGCTTGGGCGAGGCACCACTCGCCTGGGCGAAAATTTTCCAGAATCAACTCTCCTTCTCCCTCGCTTGAGCGCTACTCGACACGCCTGGGCGAAAATTGTCCAGAATCAAAACACTGATTCTGTGGCAATCTCGCTTGGGCGAATTGCTCGTCCGCTTGAGCGAATTTGGGGCAGAAACCTATCCCCTGTTCCACAATAATCTCGCTCGGGCGAGATTGCTACTCGCTTGAGCGAGTTCTGCAGAAACTCAGCAGAAAACGAAAATTTAATTGAACAACACACATACAACATTAATTCCTTCTAATTTGGCCTCACATAAGACCCTATCTCATTTCTTTGTGCATGTACCAACTCATACAATAATATAATCTAAAACTACATAATCCTTTCTTTGAATCAAATACCACCAACATCATCATGCTAATATGGATTCCATACATATAATTTAAATTCATCATCAAATCACATGCATTCCCTACATACATCTATCTTCCACATCATTCCACAAGCTCCATAATATAGCATGAAAACACAACATCCATTCATTTAACAAAGTCAAGTATTCAGATTCATTCTTTATATCTTTTGGGTCATGAATGAAAATTGTCATTACACAAACATGTCCAATTTTCTCCCATGACCTCCAAAATTATCAACATTACGAAATTGAGTACATGAACCTCATATACTCTACAAAACAGATTTCATGCCGGCCAAGGCTTACGCATTCCTATCCATATTTTACCTTCTTCATACTCGGCCTCCAAAAGTTGTAGGATTTAAGTCATACCTACATCAACTTTAAAAATGGCAACGGGGAGGTGAGTAACATAATCCAAATGAATTAAAGTCATACATTATGATGAAATATATGTATACTTGCATAATTAGCAATCATTACACCACATCATACATTATACACAGTATATTTTATAATTTCAAGTATACATTCACAATATCAATCATTTGGATTGCCAAACACACACATCGGGTTAGTATTCAACTCTTTCCCCTTTCAATTCTCATTCATCCGTTGCCACCAAGGGCTTTCACCTAGGTATATCTCCAGCTATATGCAAATGCTTTTAAAGCTAATGCATATGCACAAGAATTTCTTATCAAACAATGCGGATCCGACTGTGGGAAAAGTACCATATTAATTCAATTGTGGGACGAGCATAGGTGTGCTACTATGCTCCTACTGCAGTAGAAAAATTGTGTACACATATATCTCAATTCAAGCATGCTTATATCTTCATAATTTTACTGGTACCAAACCGCTATCGCCCATTTATAGCACTAGTCACCCTGTGACTTGCGGATCAACATCGTGGCCTCGAATACCACAAGTGCTACGGGCCCCTCCCGAACACACATCGAGAGAGCCGTGTCCCGTCGGACACCGAGGTAAACTCGCTCACCATTGAGCCGCCCGCCCACTGGGCCTGCCACATAGGGTGCCTCGTCACCAAACTATGGACAGCTTCGTGACTCATACACCGAGTCACAGGGGAAAATCATAATACGCTCGTGCACTGAGCCGCCCTCCCACTGGGCCTGCCTAGTGGAACCCCCTAATATTCCACATAAACAGCTATGATATGCCATGGATGCAATGCAAATGCAAATCAAGTGCATCCTCACACTATGCATCCTAGATGCCACTCCACATTTAATCATTCATCACCACCACTTGGTGGATTTCAACATTCTCATCATTCTTATCCAATCCCAATTCTCTTTGAACTCATTCACATCAATAGTTAGTGGCATACACATTCCATAACTCATACACACATATTTGGGATATTCACATGACAATCTCAATCCACATATGGTTGCAAACCATCATCATACTTCATTAATATAATATTATCACATCATTAATTTCATCCCAAACACAATGCCACATAGCAATCATCATTCTAAATGCATTCAAATCACACATATCATATCATCCATTCAAACAACCATTAACATAATCACATATACATATTTTCACATCATCAATGGATGAAATCATGCATTTAGAAAAGTTACCCCCTCCTACCTCAAGTGAAGTAGTGATCAACGCGGTTTGATGGTCCCGCTTCGTCAATGGGGTCACTTCCTACATCACAATACATTATACAATCAATTTTTCTACTTACTCATTAAGACTTAAATACTTATATATCAATAAATACTTACTGTTTTTATTATTATAACTCTCAAAACTCTTTTATTTCATTTTATCCACCATAACCACCATGGGTTAGGTGCTACCCTTTATTATTATGCATTCAATAACCAAACCCTTTCATGGGTTTCTCCATTATTAACTTCCATCAACCAAATACCATCACCATTGGCCCTTATGCCTCATAACTCACATTTATTTCCAACAATTAATACTCATCAACCTCCATATACATTCTCCCCCAAATTTATGAAGTTAGGGTTTCATAAAATTTCCAACCACCTTCATAAATATTCTTCTCTTTTCAACCATAAATGCATCCACTCTATTACTTCTCAAAGAAACCTCATTCTTATACAAACCCACACTAAACTCTTGCATTAAATGCCTTAAATGAACATCCATTCACATGCTTGGTTCCCAAAACTCATATTATCGTATAACTATGGCAAAAACCCAAGTAACTAGCGAGTATTTCTTACCTTACACCCAAAAACGAAAATGGGTTCACAAGAGAGAGAGAGCTGCGAAAAATGAAGAGAAAGGAGGAGAAGACAGCAACCCTACAAGCCTCCTACAAGCTCCCTTCAAACGAAAATGGGGAGGTGTGGAAGATGAGCTCAAGTTGCTAGGGTTTTAGGAGGAGAAATGAGAGAATGAAGAAGATGATGATGAAAAGAAGAAGAAGAAAGTGAAGTGCCTAATTCCATCAGCAAACTCACGTGAATAAGGAAGGGGAAAATGATATTTTCAATTTATTTTTAACCCAACTCATTAAAACTTCATCGTTTTATAACCAACAGGTTCTCAGTTCGGGCTCAATACATCATCTGAAAATTATTCCGAATACATATTCGGATTCCCAATAATATTCTCAATAGCCCTGACCAATATCATCTCATTCCGAGATACTTGGTCCGACACCCATATTTCAACCGGGCTTAATTTCAGCTTAACCGGTCTCCAAAAATTACCAAAAATTCCCAAAATCTTAATTTAATTATTCTCAATAGTTTGGGACATTAAATACTCCATATACCAATTTCTAATATTTATTCCGGTAATTAATTCTCTATTTTAAAATTCGGGATGTTACACACAACAATGGACTCAGCCTCCTAACTCTGACCAAAACACAAGAAAACGTGTCAATAATCAAACACCAGTCCAATTCAACCCCATTCCCATAACCTACATAGAGCTTTTACCTCACCTTATCCGCAACTCCCTTGCGTTGCCCTGTCCATTAAAACCGGTGGTTCCCCCTTACCCTAAAGGGTATAATCCTAACGCCCGATGTGATTACCATGCTGGAGCCCGGGGCATTCTACTGAGGACTGTCAGGCCCTAAAATGCAAAGTGAGGGATCTGATCAAAGCTGAATGGATAAATTTTCAAGAAGAAAGTCCCAATGTGACCATAAACCCCTTGCCTAACCATGGGAGTTCTAGGGTTAACGCGATAAAAGAGGATTAGAAGTATGGAAGGGATGTCGTCACCACTGAAGATGGCCCCTGTGAGGATGTAAGCTTTGCCCTCCAGGTGGAGAGCTTCGTGACTAGGAGACTGTCAAACTCCCTAAAACTTTAAATTTTCAATCGAAGAGATGTTTTAATGACTTTCCAACCCAATAACTATGCAAAAGGCTTTGAGATGTTTATGTAATTAGGGCAAAAACATGTTTATCATTCCAAGTTTCTCTTAATAAATACGTATCAAATTTCAAAATGCCTTTTCTTGCTTTCTTTATCTCTGCCTTGAATCCTTTTCCCTCTATTTGCTTCTTTTTTATTCACCATGACAAACTAAATAAATGTAGGTCCGAAAATGATTCTCCTGAGAACAGTGAGGTCACAGTCTAGTTTCACGACTTCAATTACCCGATCAATCGCGCTGACAAAGAGGGTGGGAAGACCATGGTCCCTTGTCTGAATGGACCAAGATGTTTGACTAAGGAGGGTCTAGAGAGATTCAGCCCTATCAAGAGGTAGGTGAAATCATCAAATGAAGAGGACAAAAGGTCAAGATTGGTATTTCGTTGAGTCAAGAATGACAAAGGGAATTGATTAAGTTGTTGATGTCCTTTGGTTTGAAGAAACACTGGGGCAATTTATCAGAAGGTGATGGTAATCTTGTTTCATAACATGATGAAATAGGAGTCTATATAGACAACAACACTGCCAAGTCCTGAAATGAACAGAGGCACTTCCATTGTTAAAGAAAGCCTTGTTATTCACTAACCCGAATAGGGGTAAATTACTGATGCCCATAAACACAGATGCAATCGAGGGAGGCTTTGTAAAAAAAATCAAATCAAAGATGAAAAAATAGAATCAATCTTGGCGTTCTATGCACGTGCCAAATGGAGCAAGCTGATTACGTCCAGATCATCAAGCAAGCTGTGACCCGTCTATATGGGGGCACATATGTCATCAAGACAAGAACGCAACAAAAGACAATATTTCATCTCTGGGGCATAATTACTTCTCATGCCCATGTAACCAAGGAAATAGTCTGTCAGATTGAGTCATTGTGTAACACCCTGAATTTTTAAAATAGGAAGTTAAATTAAGAAAATAAATATTGAATAATTAAATATGAAATAATTAATATCCCAAAATGCTAGAAATAATTTAAATAAGATTTTTAGAGACTGTTAGTGAATTATTTTGACCGGATAAGTTAAAAACTGACCCGGATAAAATATGGGTGTCGGACCAAGTATCTCCGATTGAGATGCCGTTGGTCAAGGCCGTAGATAATGTTATTGGGATTCCGAATATATATTCGGAATAATTTTTGAATATGTATTGAGCCCGAACAGAGAACCTGTTTAGTTAAAAATGGAAGAGTTTAGTGAAAAGTTAAAAATGTAAATAAAAACTCTTCACTCTTTTCACTCTCACTTCCGTGACTCACCCTTTTCTTGGAGGCAAAGACACACTTCTTCTTCTTCCCTCATTTTTCCCTTCGTCATCTCTTCTTCTTCCCCATGAGCTTGAAAAACTTAGTGCCCTTTTCCCCTCTTATTTTTGTCCACCCTTAAAGCTTGAAGGAAGGCATGGTAGCTTGAAGCTTCTCTCCTCCTCCTCTTCATTTTCGTCGTCCTCTTTCTCCCTCTTAAACTCTATTTTCGATTTAGGGCAAGGTAAGCCCTTTACCACCATTTTTATGTTTGGAGTCTAGGGAATAGGGGATGGTAACTTGGAGGAGTATTAAATGTTGTGGGTAGAGAAAAGAAATATTAAATGCATGAACCCTAAGGTATGGGTGGAATAATAAGGGTATTTATGAGTAATAAAAGAAGTTTGTGAAGATGGGGTTGAGGGATGATGAGTATTTATGATGGATGATGGGTTTGGGGAAAACCCTAACTTATTAAAATTGGGGGAAATGTATAATATTGAAAGGATTAACATTTATTGATAGGGGAAATGTAATAAATGAAGAGGCATTAACATTTAATGATGACTAGAGATGGTGGTTGGAAAATATGAATAAAAGCCCACTTAAGATAGAATAAATGTAAGGTGTGGCAAATGGAATAACCTAACAAATTAGGTTGTAGCCCTTGATAATAATGAATGGTGGGTTAAGGAAAGGAATTCCCGAAGCCTAAGTAAGCAAATAAATGAACTTATAATAATTTCCACATGGTAAGAATCATGTGTACATAGACATGTAGATGTATATTGAAATGGCCTTTGAATGAATAATTGATGTGGCCCTATAATGATTGGTGTAGGATTTGATAACACGGATGAAGCGGGAACATCAAACCCGGAAGTTTACTTCTCTTAAGGTAGGAGAGGGGTTTATTTTCTAAATGTATGAGAACTGTGATGATAATGTATGTATTAATGTAATATGGCATATTTTCTTGAATGAGTATGATAACTTGTGCATGTAGTGAGAATTGTGTATGGTGTTTAAAATGAGTGTTATATGATGAGTACCTGAAACCTTTGGTGGGAATGTTTCTTGAATATATGGGT
Organism: Clitoria ternatea; assembly: GCA_037962975.1. Taxonomy (NCBI): domain Eukaryota; kingdom Viridiplantae; phylum Streptophyta; class Magnoliopsida; order Fabales; family Fabaceae; genus Clitoria; species Clitoria ternatea. The sequence goes on from CM075669.1 coordinate 191,563,407, forward strand.
TGATATTTATGTTTGACCTTGTGAAATATAGTGTGGTTGAGTGCGAATGTACCCTGGATGAGAGGGTGAGATAATTCTATTGAGTTGAGGCATGCATGAGCATTGCATCTATGGCATAGCATGCATATTGTGAAGATGATGTTATCATATTGTGAATATATCACCTTGCGGGGTGCCACGAAGGGTAAATCCCGAAGTGAAGATGATGTTTATCATATTGTGAATATATCACCTTGCGGGGTGCCACGAAGGGTATATCCCGGAGTGAAGATGATGTTATCATATTGATGAATATATCACCTTGCGGGGTGCCACGAAGGGTATATCCCAGAGTGATGATGTTAATTTAAGTGACTGGTCACTATTGGATTAAAAATTGGATCCGTGCATATACATCTTAAACACTAGCATGTGCATTAGCCATAGAAGCATGGGATAAAGTGTTACCCTATTGATGAGATTATGAGAGGAGTAGGTGGAACCCTTCCTTGAATTACTAACTTTGATTGTGATGTTGGTTGATGTGGGTTTGAGAAACTTGATGGATAGGTGTTTAATGAAAATTGATGGTTGATTAACTTGGTGTTGGAATGAACTCCACTTGAGGAGAGGATATTTGTATTGCATTCATTCATATGTTATCTTAAATATCAAATTTTCATCATTGAGAAAGTATACTCACTCTACCTGTGGTATATCTTTTTAGCTCCTGTGTTGTAGGGCTTGCCTGTGGAGCTCTTGTGTGGAGAAGTGGTGTGAAGGAAGCCCATTTGGTAAAGAATGCCTTGGCCGGCAACATTTTGATTTTATGGTTTGTGTAGAATGTTTGTAATGTATATAGTATTCTGCATATTTTGTATAGCCATGAATTGGTATGAATGATGTATAATGATTTTGTAGGTCATGTGTGAAAATTGGAACCTACATATAAGACCAATTTTCAGTTATGACCCTGGTGATGTAAGATGCTAATGTGTGAGTGCTTGAATTTTGCTCACTTTGATGATCAAATGATGAGAATTGTGAATGATGACTTTATGTGCTGTATAATTGATGATATTTCATGATTATTATGTATAAGTAAGGAACTAGTAGGGTCAAAATGAGTTTTTTGAGTTTTGGGTGGTGTGTGGTGGTTCCAATAGCTTAAATACATGATTTGTGACTTGTAGAAACTGGAACGGGTCAATTCCGTTGAGAATAGACCCCTAAGTTACTCAAGAAGGCTCAGGAATGGACTAAACGCATTTATTTGCATAAGTTCCTCATTTTTGAGAATTTTTGGGTGAGGCCAGTGGCCACACGTCACAATTGGTGTATTTTAATTGGTGTCAAAATTTGGTAGCATTTGGAGTTGATATGAAAAAGTTAGGGGGTTAGAAGTCCAAAAATAAGGCTTTTTCTGCATAAAAATAGCAACTGTGCTGTCTCGAATCGATTTGAGGATCTCTGAATCGATTCAAGAGCTGCTGTTTTTACTGTTTTTGGTTCCAAGAAGACCTGAATCGATTCATACGATTTTGAATCGATTCAAGGACCTCTGTTTGCATAATTTTGAGTTCCAGAAGCGTCTGAATCGATTCATACAAGCTTGAATCGATTCAAGGGATCCTGTTTTTACTGTTTTGCACTCCAGAATCATTTGAATCGATTCATAGGGTGTTTGAATCGATTCATGACCCTGTTTTTCACATTTTTCCTCTATCTTGGGATATCATTGGTATTGTTTTACTATAATATGATCGTACAACGCCCCACACGCATAATTAATACATTTTATCAATTCGATGGACCATCCTTTGACCTTCTACCACTTCCCTTCATTTCCTTAATGTAATTGTACACTTCCGCTACTCCTTGTTGATGATCATGAGATAAATCATCCAAGGTTCACTCTTTGACTTAAATTTTCACCTTCTCATATCTTCACATATGAGATAGGTTATTAAAATAGGTCCGGGGATTACTTGCCAAAGTTTTCATCTCGCGATCTCTTCCATCCTTTAATTGTTTTAAATCGCGAAAAATTTACCCCTATTTTTGGGGCGTCTCAACCTGGTATCAGAGCATTATTCGCTCTGTATTACTGTGATTAGCTGTTGTTATTACTGGACCATGATACATGATTGATGAATGATTGTCATTGTTATTTGATTTGTGTATGAAATGATTATGGATTGAAAGTAATTGTTATAAGTCCGGCCAAGCTTTCTTCACACTACTCTTCCTCAATGATGAATCCTATGTTTTGTGAATGCATACTATAACACCCTTGATTTTCTGTACTCGAATCCCGATGTGATCGACATAATTAATAAAAATTGCGAATAAATTTTTCGCGTTTGAAAATATTTCTAAGACATCACCATGACCATATCATGACCCAAATCACAGAAAAATCAGAGGGTGAGATTATAAAACCTGAAGCTGGATCGATAAATAAATTGCCCATAACGGTATACGAAAATAATAGAGTTTACAGCGGAAGAAGAATGTGTATACCGGGCACACGCCTAGTCCCATATATGACGATATGAGAAAAGGCTCGGCAAAACACGCAATAGCATATCGTAAGCCTAATAGACATCCATCATCCTTTTACATAATTATATAAGCATGTAATGCCTAAGATATAATTACATATACATAAATATATTCATCTACATTCGGGGATCTTCTCCCGACTATCACAACCATCAATTAACATCATTCAATTTCAATCCTTCTAATACACATCAAATCATCTCTTACATTCTATATATATATATATATATATATATATATATATATATATTATTCATCATCCATCAATTCAAAGGATTGTCTTATACATACTCGAAATCTTTAAATCATCTATTTCATCATATACCATTTAATCAATACACAAGAATCCATAAATGATGCCGGCCAAGGCACTTCCTCTACCACTATATACCTTTACCAAATCTTGATCTTTAAATCCAAACTTATCCCATGGCAACCTGCATCACGATGCTAAAAAGGAGACCACATGGGAGAGTGAGTTAAACATTCAAAATGACGAATAATATATATATTGTGATCATGTGTATATGCATACAACGTCATGTGTGCTCTGCTATCAAAATATTAAATTATCATTCATTCATTACCTCATTATCACAATAGGCATACAAGCCTCATGAATCGTAATTCATATCATAAATAAGCACAAGCACATACATAATCATATACACAATCACCAGCCACTTATCAACAAGGGCATTCATATTCATTATCATCATCAATCGTAAACAGTCACGCCCTTCATCATATTGGGCCGTAAATACAGATCGTCATATTCACATCATTTCGTTTATTCATATATTCTCTTACTTTTATATGGTCTTCCATTATAATAACTTCTCATCTCATCAACACCAATACCATCATCTCATTCATCATCAATCATCATCATATTCTGGCATATCACCATGCTATATGCAAATGCTCTTATGGCTAATGCATATGCACAATGGAATAATCAACAACAAATGCGGATCCGACTGTGGGAATAAACACCAAGTTGTGGGTCAAGCATAGGTGTGCTACTATGCCCCTACTGCAGTAGTAAAATGTGTACACATATCTCAAAACATGCATGCATCTCGACAACATCTTTTACTGGTACCAAACCGCTATCGCCCATCTGTAGCACTAGTCACCCTGTGACTTGCGGATTAACATCGTGGCCTCAACTACCACAAGTGCTACGGGCCCCTCCCGAACACACATCGAGAGAGCCGTGTCCCGTCGGACACCGAGGTAAAATCGCTCACCATAGAGCCGCCCGCCCACTAGGCCCGCCACATAGGGTGCCTCGTCACCAAACTATGGACAGCTTTGTGACTCATACACCGAGTCACAGGGGAAAATCACAATACGCTCGTGCACTGAGCCGCCCTCCCACTGGGCCCGCCTAGTGGAACCCCCTAATATTCCACATAGATAGCGATGATATGCCATGGATGCAATGCAAATGCAAATCAAATGCATCCTCACTCTGTGCATCCTAAATGCCACTCATCAAACATCATCATCATCATCATCACAATCACCAACACCACCATACACCTTAGTGGGTTTCGACCTTGTTGGTTTCATAATTATTATTTTCAAGTTTTAATGTGGCATTTCCATCTCAACATGTTTTCGCATATATTTCACATCATACACACAAGTCAATACTTGTAAACAGCCACTATGGCATTTCAACATCACATATTATTCATCAATATTACCACACTTCATTTAGTGGATTTTCATCTCATCATTTATAATAATCCACACATGGATATCAAAGGGCATAGCAATCATCATAATATTAATCCACACACGTGGCAACAAGGTGTTACGAATTACATATACATATATAGCAACCATAATTGCCTCACACACATGTAAGTCAATTACTTGCACCCATCACAAGAATATCATAATAGTTCTCAATAATTATCAAATTGTCATTTCAATTAATTCAATACATATACATGGCAAGGCAAGCATGAGTATCCATCACATACAACAATCACTACTAAATTTACTCATGCAATTTGAATGTTAACTCCTCTCCTACCTTAAGGGAAGAGCCGAACCATTCTAATGCTCCAAGAGCTCCTTTGCACCCTTCGGAATACGATCTACATATTATACATATACACTCATACAATTAATAAGCCATTACAAGGCATTCCCTCATAGTTCTTAAATATTCACTAGCTTATCATAAAGTCCAACATCAAGTCCTAGATTTGATAAACACTAACTTATGCAACTGTATTAGGCTTCGGGAATTCCTTTCTCAAAACCAAGATCCTCTAGATCTAAAAGGGTTAACCATTCCCAATTACAACAACATCACATTTATCCCTCATCTAAAATGTCATCCATATTACCTTAATCATTCAAATGCCATCATAATCATTATGACTTAATATTTACATTCTTTTTTACATATTTCATAACAACACTTATTCATGGGTTTCACCATCAATGGTCCTCTACCATTTTCACTATCATTTTCCATCATCCAACAATTTATTATATATATACCTTTCTCCCATTTCATAATGTAAGGGTTTTCATTAGACCCCAATAACTATTACTAATACTCATGCTTATCAATCACTATCAATGGTCATCATTCATCATTAATCTCATTCTCTAATATCGTTAAGCATACATTTTATTCTCCTTTCACACTTCCCCCCAATTTATTAGAGTTAGGGTTTCACTAAAAACCCATCAACATCATTAATACCCATTTATTTCTCATCACCTCCCAACCTTAATCTTAAGTGCCTTATTAGCCACTCGTAAGGGCTTACATTTAAGCCACCCCATCTTAGGGTTTTCCACATTAATGCTCTCCCAACAACCCATATGCCATAAATACTCTCCCACAAATACATAGAACCCAACATCTAGGGTATAAAACTCATAAAGAATGGTGGAGAACTTACCTCACCCAGGAGCCAACATAAGCTTTCCATGGAGAGAAATCCACATGGAAAACAGAGTGGGAGAAGGGGGAGAAATTGGGTCCAGTTCAAGCTCCTCCTTCAAGCTTCCACAAGAAATGAAAATGGTGGAAGAGGAGAAAACACTCCACACGGCTGGGTTTTGGAGAGAGGAAAAGAGGAGATGGAGAAGGGAAGAAAACGAAGAAAAGAATCGGGAAGAAGGGGAAAAGTGACGTGAAAAGTGGGAAGAAAGTGAGAGTTTATGTTTTTAATATTCGTTTCCCCTTAAAAATATCTCACTGTTACCTCATAATTAAAAATGGCAGCTCAATAATCCATCTTGCCATGTTATATTTACTTTAATATCCTTTCATGTCCTCAGAACCGAGTAAAAGAAGGGTCAATATACACAAACCGAGAGAAAAGAAGGGAGGTACAATCGGAACCGAAAGCAAGGAAGGGAAAAAAATATAGACAGAGGTGTCACTCGCTCAAGTGACACCCACTTCACTTGAGCGAGACAGCCCCATTCGCGTGAACCTTTCCTTTCGCACAATCGAAATAACTCCAATAACAATTTTCCACACTCACTCGCTTGAGCGAGGTATTAATTCGCTTAAGCGAATCCGACAGGAATTCTTCCTTCCCAGCACTCGGGTTTTTGTTGACAGAATAACCCCCAAAACTGACCCAACATTCATTTGGTTTTCACTCGGCAAATTGCTTTAAAACTGACTCATCACACTCGGTTACTCACTTCGTGAAATCATTCAAAACCGACTCCCAACACTCGGATTTTCACTCGGCAAAATCATTAAGACCGTCCAGTTTCTCACTTGGCTAATCACTCAGCAATCTATTTCAGATCCGAGTCATCACTCAATAAGTATTTCACTTGGTAATCTGTTTCCAGAACCGAGTCGCCTCAATCAGTCATTCCCTCGGTAAGTTCATTCTAAATCCGAGTACTTACTCACACGGGCTCCACTCGGTATCCCTTCACTCAGAATCAGGGGTTCTATTCACTCGGTAAAAATGGCTATTCCACTCGGAATCCATAAACTCTCCTCACTCAGAATATACAATCATATACTTAGAATATTTCCTATCTGAACCATCACAACAACCCTTCCCTCGGAAGAGGTTCGCTCGGATTTCCACCATCAAATTCCATTCAAAATTACCCTGACCTCATCACCCGGAGAAATCCACTAAGCTATCTCACTCAGATTTATCCAATATTTGGTCACTCGGAATGTATACCTAACCTCGTTCACTTGGAAGAGGACTTCCTGAGACACCTCAATCGGACCATTATAATCACTCTTCCTTCGAAAGAGGTTCACTCGGTGTTTCCACTTGGAAATACCCAAACCTTCCCCACTCGGGTTTTTACTCGTGTTTTCACTCGACAACACATGAACTAGTCTTCCCTAGGCAGTGTCCTTCTCGAGTACCTCTTACTCGGATTAATCATAAATCTTTATCACTCAGAAAATCCACATACTTAAGCCTCACTCAGAATTGAACATCAGAATGTACTCCACTCGGAACAGGTTACACTAGGCTCAGAAATTCCCCATTCGGGACTCCACTGCCTAGATCATCACATTCACGAGCCTTCTACTCGGTTTAGGCCCACTTCTTCACTCGGAAGGTCATGACTCGGACTTGAGTCACCCAGGGTTCACTCAAGAGTTTTACCACTTGGGCAGGATTCACTTATACACTCGTCCACTCACCATTCTAATGGTCTCGCCTGAGCGAAAGCCATTCCCTAAATTCTTCGCTCGGGCGGGTTTCGTCCAGTACCCAAATCCTTGATCCTCCCAGCATCTTCGCTTGAGCGAACTGTCCATTCGCCTAAGCGAAATCGGGCCAGTAGCTAATTCCATCAACCCCGCTCGGCGAAGCCCCTTGTGGCCTGGGCGAAGCTACCCCAGGGGCCAATATACTGAAACAGGGGACTCTCGCTTAGGCGAGGTCCCATCTCGCTTGAGTGAGACAATCGGATTTCACCCAGAATTGGCAATCCTCACAACCTGCGCAGGAAATTCTCCTTTTTAAGTTAAATTAATCACAACCAAGACTTCATACGCGACACATGGAACATCTAAAACTCACTCTAAACATTCATACTCGGAATTCTTCATTATAAACCCAATTGGATTCATCCCATGGTTCATACACCTTATAAAGGTATCATACGGCCTAATTGAGCATTCCTATTTACAAAATTTTAATTCTAACATATTATCCGTATGAAATTCAAGCTCATCTCCATATATATATATTCATACTTTGCCACCATGGTTCCATATATTCCCACACATCATCATCAATAACCATCAACTTGCCATTCTCATTAATTATTCATTTTTGTAAAATTCGGGATGTTACACATACCACACTATGACATGATAATATGCTTGTATGAGCTGAATGTGGATTGGTTGGTATTAGACTCCATGAGGGAGGGCCATAACTTAATTTTTATGATAAAGTACTAAAGTGTGAGACTATAGAGGAATTTTATGAATAAGTTCACTAATGTTAGATGAATCTCATGTTATGATTATAGATATTGAGATGGCCCGTCGTCGTCAAGATAATGATGACGCTATAGCTAGAGCCTTGAACCGTTTTGCGGATCTCCTTGAATCGCAAAACCGCGAAAGACAAGAGGCGGAAAGATAACCCGCTCCTGTTGTTCAAGGTACTCAAGGCCTTGACATGTTTCTAAAGTGGAAACCCTCTGAGTTTCATGGTGGATTTAGGCCTGAGCAATCCTATGTATGGATCCGAGATGTTGAGCGGATCTTCGATAGTTTCGAGTGCAATGAACTCCAGAAAGTAGAGTATGATGTTTTCATGATGAGAGATGAAGCGGAGACTTGGTGGAGACTCACCAAGAGTAGAATGAATGCTGCTGCAATTCCCTTGACTTGGGAAAACTTTAAGCTTGAACTCATGAGGAAATATGTACCCGAAAGCTATAAGAGCAAGAAGGAGCTCGAGTTCATGGAACTCAGGCAAGGCATGATGACGGTGGAAGAGTATGCTTCCAAATTTGAAGAACTCTGTGAATTCTACCCTCCTTATCAACAAGAGGGAACTGAAGCCTCTAAATGCGTAAAGTTTGAGAACGGTCTACGCCCTGATATTCAAAGGGCCATATGTCACTAAGAAATCTGAAGTTTCACTGTACTTGTGAATAAGTGTCGTATTTATGAAGAACATGCTCCCTCTCAACATTCTAAATTCGACTCTAAGTTGAAGGGTCAATCTTCTAGTTTCAAGAGGCAGGAAAATTTTAGAAGAGAACGCTTTCTGAGGGGTACCCATTCCAATGCCCAAGCTAGAGGCGGTGGACGTGGTAATACTTTTGGCCGGGGTAATGTAAATACCAATGGGCCGAGATGCTATAGGTGTGGAGGACCTCATTATATTCGCGAGTGTGCACAACGGGATGACGTGGTGTGTTTTAATTGTGACCAAGTAGGACATACTCGCCCCGCCTGTCCTTTGCTTGCGAGGCGGGCTCATATGCAAGCTAATGCCCCTAACCGTGATAATGCACCTGCTCATCTGAACCGCGGAGGCCACAATGGTGGTCGGGGCCGTGGTAATGGAAATAATGGTGGTCGACATGGTGGCCGAGATGGCTATAATGGTGGAAGACATGGCAACGGTCGAGGAAATGGCAACGGTGCACGTGATGGGAACAGAAATGGTGGGAATGTTCAGCCCAATGCCGGTAGAGTGTTTGCTGTGACCGGTGAGGAAGCAGCACAAGCAGATAACTTGGTTGAAAGTAAGTGTGAAATTCTTGGACACTCAGTACATGTCATTTATGATTCGGGTGCAACCCAGTCTTTTATATCTGAGGATTGTGTTCGGCGATTGAGATTGCCGGTATGTTTGATGAAAAATGCACTAGTGGTTACCACCCCAACCGGTACTTGTCTTAGATCGGTTAACCGGTGTGATAATGTTGATATGCTCCTAGACGAGAGAAGATTTGTTGTGTCCTTTATTTGCTTACCTATGAAGGGATTGGAGATCATACTTGGTATGGATTGGCTCTCCACCAACAAAGTTTTGGTCGACTGTCAACAATGTACCGTCATTTTCCCTTCTTCTGATATGGGACAATTCGATGTGCAAGGTATAGCTCAACTTTGCATATTACTATCTCTTACCGATGGGACGAGTGGTCCTGATCCCATTATCATCCCTGTGGTGTCTGAATTTCTGGACGTGTTTCCCGAAGAGATACCTGGCTTACCACCTCCACGGGAGGTTGAGTTCGCTATTAACATCCCGATCCCATTAACATCCCTGTGGCGTCTTTTAAGTTTCTTTTCATAAATTGCCAAAGTTGGCATCTTTCAAGTTTCTTTCCAAAAAAACTAGAAATCTTTAAATTTCCAGTCGCCAAGCAAGGCACCATTTTACTTTCCTGTCGCCAAACAAGGCATCCTTTAATTTCAAATGGTCGAACAAGGCACCCTTTACTTTCCTGTCGCCGAACAAGGCACCCCTTTAATTTCCAATCGCCGAACAAGGCACCCCTTTTGCTTTTCAGTTGCTGAACAAGGCATCCTTTCCTTTCCAGTCGCCGAACGAGGCACCATTTACTTTCCATTCGCCGAACGAGGCACCCTTTACTTTACAGTCGACGAACGAGGAACCCTTTACTTTCTAGTCGCTGAACAAGGCACCCTTTACTTTCCAGCAGCCGAACAAGGCACCCTTTACTTTCCAGCCGTCGAACAAGGCACCCTTTACTTTCCAGTCACCAAACAAGGCACCTTTTCCTTTCCAGTCGCCGAACAAGGCACCCTTTCCTTTCCAGTCATTGAACGAGGCACCCTTTACTTTCCAGTTGCCGAACGAGGCACCCTTTACTTTCCAGTCGCCAAACGAGGCACCCTTTACTTTCCAGCCACCGAACGAGGCACCCTTTAATTTCTAGTCGCCGAACAAGGCACCCCTTTGCTTTCCACTCGCCGAACGAGGCACCCTTTCCTTTCCTGTCACCGAACAAGGCACTTATTTACCTTCCAGTCGCCAAACGAGGCACCCTTTACTTTCCTGACACCGAGCAAGGCACCCTTTTAATTTCCAGTCGCCGAACAAGGCACCCTTTTTACTTTCCAGTCGCCGAACAAGGCACCCTTTCCTTTCTAGTCACCGAACGAGGCACCTTTTACTTTCCAGTCACCGAACGAGGCACCCTTTACTTTCCAGCCGCCGAACGAGGCACCCTTTACTTTCCAGTTGTCGAACAAGGCGCCCTTTACTTTCCAGTCACCGAACGAGGCACCCTTTACTTTCCAGCCATCGAATGAGGCACTCTTTACTTTCCAGTCGCCGAACAAGGCACCCTTTACTTTTCAGTCACCGAACAAGGCACCTTTTCCTTTCCAGTCGCCGAACAAGGCATCCTTTCCTTTCTAGTCACCGAACGAGGCACCCTTTACTTTTCAATCGTCGAACAAGGCACCCTTTACTTTCTAGTCGCTGAACGAGGCACCCTTTAATTTCCAGTCACTGAACAAGACACCCATTTGCTTTCTAGTCACCGAACGAGGCACCGTTTCCTTTCCTGTCGCAGAACAAGGCACTCATTTACCTTTTCGTCGCCAAACGAGGCACCGTTTACTTTCCAGTCACCGGACAAGGCACTCCTTTAATTTCCAGTCGCCGAACGAGGCACCTTTTACTTTCTAATCGCTGAACAAGGCACTCCTTTAATTTCCATTCACCAAACGAGGCACCCTTTAATTTCCAGTCGCTGAACAAGGCACCCCTTTAATTTCTAGTCGCCGAACAAGGCACCCCTTTTGCTTTCCAGTCGCCGAACAAGGCACCCTTTCCTTTCCAGTAGTCGAACGAGGCACCCTTTCCTTTCTAGTCGTCGAACTAGGCACCTTTTACTTTCTAGTTGCCGAACGAGGCACCTTTTACTTTTGAGTCACCGAACAAGGCACCCTTTCCTTTCCAGTCGTCGAACAAGGCACCCTTTACTTTCCAGTCCCCGAACAAGGCACCCTTTACTTTCCTGTCACCGAACGAGGCACCCTGTCCTTTCCAGTCGCCGAACAAGGCACCCTTTCCTTTTCTGTCGGCGAACGAGGCATCCTTTCCTTTCCAGTCAACCAAGGGGCAACATCCCCAATCCTTTTATTTCCAGTCAACCGAGGGGCAACACCCCCAATCCTTTCATTTCTTGTTAACCGAGGGTCAACCCCCAATCTTTTTATTTCCAGGCAACCGAGGGGCAACACCCCCAATCCTTTCATTTCCTATTAACCGAGGGTCAACCCCCAATCCTTTTATTTCCAGTCAACCGAGGGGCAATATCCCCAATCCTTTCATTTCCTATTAACCGAGGGTCAACCCCCAATCCTTTTATTTCCAGTCAACTGAGGGGCAACACCCCCAATCCTTTCATTCCCAATTAACCGAGGGTCAACCCTCAATCCTTTTATTTCTAGTCAACTGAGGGGCAACACCCCTAATCCTTTCATTCCCTGTTAACCGAGGGTTAACCCCCAATCCTTTTACTTTCTGTCAACCAAGGGGCAGCACCCCCAATCCTTTCATTTCCTGTTGAACTAGGGGCATCGCCCCAAGCCTTTTATTTCCCAGCCAAAGCCTCATGGACTCATGCCTAGGTTGTTCCATTTCTTAATTTGAGTCAGGGGCATCCCCCCAAGTAATTTATTTCCTGTCAAAAAGCTTCAGGAACCCATTCCTAGGCTATCCTATTTTTCAATTTGAGCCAAGGGCATCCTCCCAAGTAATTTATTTCCTGTCAAAAAGCTTCAGGAACCCACTCCTAAGTTATTCCATTTTAATTAGAGCCAAAGGCATCCCCCAAATCAAAAATCCTCAGGAATCCACTCCTAGGCTATTTCATTTCAATTTGAGTCAGGGGCATCCCTCCAAGTCATTTATTTTCTGTCAAAAAGTCTTAGGCGTCCCCTGGACTGTTTTAATAAAAACCAACTAGGGGCATCTCCCAGTTATCTGTTTCTTGTCAAAAACCTCAGGTACCCACTCCTAGGTTATTCCATTTTAATTAGAGCCAAGGGCATCCCCCATATCAAAAGGTCTCAGGAACCCACTCCTAGGTTAACCCATTTCTCAATTTAAGCCAGGGACGTCCGCCTAGTCATTTGATTTCTGTCAAAAAGCTTCAGGTACTCATTCCTAGGCTGTATCCTTCCATCCAAACATGTTGGGACAATCCCCTGTCAGTCATTTTTCTTTGAAGCTTTAAGAATCCTTCTCTAGGCTACCCCATTTTCAATATGAAGGAAATATCCTCTGATTTGTTCATTTTTCGGGACAAAGCTCTAACTTTAGTTGTCAAACTTGGCACCTTGTTTATCTTCCCCAATTGTTAAAGTTGGCACTCTTTGAGTCTTTCTTATTGCCAAAGTTGGCATTGTTGAAAGTTTTCCGTTTGCCAAAGTTGACATCTCTCCAAGTTATCATCACTGAAGCTGGCACTTTTAGACCACTTTTGTTGCCAAAGCGACATTGCTTAAGTCTGTTATTTGCCACAGTTGGCGCCACATCAGATTCTCGGTGCCGAAGTTGGCTTTTCTTTAAGTTTCCATAACACATTTCAGGTTTTCTTGTTCCCAAAATTGGCACATCTTTAAGTCTTCATCACCAAAGATGGTACTTTTAAGTCTTTCTTATTGCCAAAGCTGGCATTGTTTGAGTCTTCTATTTGTCAAAGTCGTCACTTCATTGAGGATGTTAGTGCCAAGATGGTGTTCACGTCTTTACTTCCTTTTCACGATATGAATGAATCATTCATATTCTCATGAAAAGAAAGTAAAGAGGGGTAGTTGTAAACACCATATTTTGTCCTTTTTTATTTTTAATTATTAAAAAATAAATAATAATTTATTTTTCTCATTCCCCCACCATTCCGAAAAATCAGTCCGAAATCTGGATCTGGTTCCCCACTACCCCCACCAGCTTCATCTTCTTCTCCCCTTCTTCATTATCACAGAACGATCTTCCTCATTAGAGACCCAATCCTCTTCATCTCCTTCACCAACAATACCACATCATTATCTTCATCAAATTGAAAAAACCAAAAACAAAGAACAGACCCAATTTCATCACCTCATCTCTAACAATTCCTTCATCTCAACTTCAACCTTCATCACTTTCTTCCTCTCAATTCACAACACCAACAGCAATAACCAACAAAAAAAAATAGAGAACCCAACTTCAAGATACCACCTTCATCATCTCATCTCAATTCCTCCACCTTCACTATCATCAAATCAAAAAAACCAAAAATAGAGAACCAAAAATAAAACATCACCATCATCTTTTCTCTTTATCTCCATCAACAACCACAAGAACACTAACAGTTTCAAACCAAAAAATAACCAATTACCAAAAAACAACAGCAACCCAATCAAAAAGACAGAGGCCAAATCAGGAAGGGGGAGAAGAAGAATAGTCCATCACCGGCCACCATCTCTAATCGACCATCACCGTGACTAACCCAAGCTTCACGAACTCATCACCTGACGTCGACGGCCTCCCTTGTGTCCGTTCGCCGCTGTTTCTCAAGCTCTCTCTCTCTCTCTCTCTCTCTCTCTCTCTCTCGCCGGCATCTCCTTACCTCTCTCGGTCACCTTCACCCCAACCAATGCAGGCCACGAGCCTCCCCGCACGTCGACCGTAAATGCCGCCCAGCCGACCGGTCCGCTCCTCCTCCGATCACCACTCTCGGTCTCTTCTCCCTCTCTCTCCCCCACTATTTCGGTCTCTCTCAGTCTCTCTCCTCCGTCTCTCTGTCACTCACTCTTCCTCCCTCATCCAGTTTCTGTTTTCACTCTGCTTTGTTCTCTTTCATTTTCTCCCTCTTTCCTGTCTCTATTTCGCTCAATCTCTCTCTCTACATCTAAAAAACAACAACCCCCCTCCTGTGTCTTATTTCCTTTTCTTCTTTCTTTGTTTAGTTTAGGTTCTTTTTTTTTTTGGCCTCATATAGTAAGGCCCATTTTCTTTTCTTGCCTTTCTTTTCTCTTTTTTTGTTTTGGTTATGGCTTCAGTTTTTTTTAAAGCCCAATACGAGTAGGATTTCATTTTTTTTAAAAAAAGAAACAATTTTTTATGTCATTAAATTGTTTTGTTCAATAATAAAAATAAAATAAATACCTTTTGTTAATTATTTACTATTGTTTGCTATTATAAAAATCTTAAATAAAAATCAATAGTTTATTATTTTGGTTAAATTTAGGATAGTAAAGACATAAAAATCTAAATGTTCTTTTTGAATAAAAATAGATAGTATTGTTTTATGAAGTGAAAAAAAATCTAAATATCTTTTGAGCCAAAAGTAGCTAGTTTTATAAAATGCTAAAATTTAAACACCTTTCTAAGTATAAAGACTAGTACTTTTATTTATGTTAAATTTGAAAAATCTAAAAAATATCAATTATATGTTTCTTTTAAAATAAATGTCTTAAGATCTTGTAAGCAATGTCGTGCAAAACCACTTTTGCCTACATCAGCTTAATAAGACCTTGAAGGTTTATACACGAGCGATCTTTTTCGCCTTGTATTTCTCCTTTCTCATGAGTTTCTTTTATCAAATCAATTTAATAATTTTTTAAAATATAATCTTAAATTATTTTCTCAAGAATTTCCACAAAGAACTACGTAACCCTGATTTCTCAATACATTTGTGAATATGTAGGAGCGGGAATCAATTCCTGTCGGGCCCACTTTCTCGTTACTAATTTCCATGTCTCTGCTATTATTTTAATTAATTTTATATAGTCAATATTTTAAAACTTTATTGTCGCAAGGAGGTTAATTTAGACACGACGTCTTGTTAATCTCATGTTTTAATATTTTTATGTAAAATAATATTTTCTTTAGAATGAGGTTAATTTAGACGAGACTTCTTGTTAATCTCATGTTTTTAATATTTTTATTAGAATATTATTTTCTTTAAAATGAGGTTAATTTAGGCGCGACGTCTTGTTAATCTCATGCTTTTAACATTTTTATTAAAAATAATATTTTCTTAATCAACTTTATTTTTTTATCATTAATTTTATTTTAATCTTTAAATTTATGTACAAATTAAGGTTAATTTGGATGAGACGTCCTGTTAACCTTTACTTTCACTCTGTTTTACTTTTTCTTACTGTTGTTATTTTGTCAAGTTTCTTATTGTCTCTGTTTGTCGTTTCTTATTATCACTGTTTTGTTAAGCTTTTTACTGTCACTATTTTATTGAGTTTCTTACTGTCATTTCTTATTGTTACTGTTTTAATCTTCTACAGTCATTATTTGTTTCTTTTTTTACTGTCACTGTTTAGTCTTCTACCGTTACTATTTTCTTACTATTTAGTTTCTTATCGTCTAATCCCTTACTGTCACTGTTTGGTATTTCATTGTATTTGCTTAGTTAGCTTGTGCGATTTAAGATTAATTTGGACGAGATGTCCTGTTAATCTTATTTCAAACTTTCATATCTATTTTGTCTGTTTTCTTATGCTTTGTCATTGTATACGTTTCTTTTCATAAAACAAGTTAAAATAATTTCTAGACTATTTTGAAATAAGCGCTATCAATTTGAGGTAACCGTTTTATAACGGACAGTTGTGAGGTGCTAATACCTTTCTCACTTGTAATTCGACTCCCGAACTTAGAATTTCATTTTTATAACCAGTGTTTTAAAAGAGGTTTTTTCCAATATTTTTATCCTAAAAAATATTGGTGGCGACTCCCTTTTTTTTCGAAAGGATTTCGAAACTCGTTTTATTTTTAAGGGTCGGCCATCCCGTCACGATCCTGGTCGCGATAGAAATGATTATTAATTTCCTAAATATAATGTTTTAAGAAATGAAATAAATTAATTTCATTAGTTTTTTTATTAAAATGATTGAAACAAAAACAACTTTTTTTTTGTCGAAGACAATAACCTTGGATGTTTCTTGCAACAGTTCCGGCTCAAAACTCTTTGTGTCTGAGGAACTTTCTTTTTGTTTGGACAAGTTTGTTTAAGGAACTTTTTTTTTTGGAGTGAAGGATCCTGAGGAACTTAAAGCAAGGTACTTTCCCATGCCTACAGGCCTATCACATTTTTAAGGTCCATATACACACGCTCTTTGTTAAACGTTGGATAAATGAGACCACAACACCCCATTAAAAAAAATCTCACTAATATATTATTGATAGTTGAAGATTGAGTTATTAACCTTTGTGAAGTGGAAGAATCAATTTCAACTATCAAATAGGGACTAGTGTTCTTTCCCTACAACCCCAATACTACAGAGAAGGAGAGTGGAAGACCAAAGTAGAGGGAGTGGATTTTCCTTTCATTTTAGATGATGTTTAATTTGGGTATTTTTTTCCTTTTTAACTTCTTTGGATTTGCGAAATTCTCCATCTTTGTCTGACACCACACCTCCCGTCCTCATTGACTCTAGTATCTCACGCTTCCTCTCTCCACCTATTGTTGCCTATTGCCACCTCACTACTATAGCCAACCCAACCTTAATTAGAGTCGGGTATATGGGTTTGGGCCTACGGATTGGTCTGTTTAACTCACTCTTACACGGATTGTAAGTTGAAGAAAAAATAATCATTTAAAATACAGGTTAGTGGGTTGAGCCCGTTTAACTCGTGGGTTAAATGGGATCCACCCACGGGCTCATGGGCCAACCTGCAGGCCAATATATATTTAAATTTGTTATTTTATTTTAAATAAATTCTAACTTTATATCATACTGCACTTTTTTTGAAAAAAAAAAGAATTTCTAACCTAAGATAATGTTATATTATTGTTCCTTAAATTGAAATATAAGAAAGTTGATATTTAAATTTTATGGGTTGTTAATATGTTATAAATTAGTTGTGAAGGTCCTCGATTTTAGATGATTAAATGTTTTAAATTATATGTGGCTTGAGTTTTAGTCTCTCATGTTTTAGCTCTAAAAGCTCTTGTTAAGTGAACATGCTTATATTGTTAAGTTAATTAGTAGCATTGTGTATCACTCTTATGTGTAAGTATCATTTAGTGGTTTGAATGAAATAGTGTTAATATAAATTAAAAAAAATCATCAAATGAGTATATTAGTTCATAGGGGTGTTCTAGTTTTTTCTTTTAATAAATAAGAAATTATTTTAACTTAATATATGATGTGGGGTTTAAGTTTTAGAGAATACGACAAATCTAAAAGAAGAAAACTTAGAGTGATCTTTCTCTTATTAAGTGCGAATAATATATATTAAAGTGAAAGTAAAATCAATTTCTAAGTCATTTACAAGTTTAAAGAACAAATGTGAAAGTAAAAAAAAATATAAAATGAATAAGAAGAACCTTCCAAGAGATATGCCTCAAGAAACAGTGTGGCTTGGGTTGTTCTGCTGCTAAGAATTGTATAATGAGAAACCTGTACCCGATTCTAAAGAAAGAGTCTTGAAGATAAGAGTTGATAAAAGCAATTTATTAGCAAGTGTAGGGTGACGTTGATGAAATTGACAGCATCCCTTTGATTGCGGTTTGAAAAGGGATGTCTGAGCTTGTTTAGTAGAATTTAAGGTCATATTATATATTTGGGAATCTTGTTACGGGTAATAATAAAGCTCAACAATTAAAACATTTATACAAAAAATTAAGTCTGTTTCTCACCAAGAAAAGGAATGACTTGGACTTCTGGTGGCTGTATTTTTTCCCTCTAAAAGCTGCATTAATTTCAACAAAAGCAACACTACCATCATTCTCCGGCTTTTTGACCCATTTAGTGTTCTTTTTGAAAACATTTGTGGCAGTAGGTGTGTTGTGAAAGTAATATGCTGTCTGGGTGCCTTTGTGTCCCATCAACCTTTGAAAATCGTCCAGGCAAGAGACGAAATTCAAATTTCGTCCAGGCAAGGGACGAAATTGCCAGGCGAATGGCACATGTCTGGAGCAGAAGAAATCGTCCCATAGAAGGACAAATTTGACCGTACGGATTGCAGTAAAAATCGTCCGATTGGGAGATGAATATGTTGGGTTGAAATTCGTCCGATTGAATAACGAATTTTTAACTGGCAGTGTTTATTTCGTCTGTTTGAAAGACGAATTTTATTCAAATTTCGTCTGCCCCACCTACGAAATAATCCTTTTATATACTTCCCCTTCGCCGTTCATCCCGCACCTCATTGTTTCCTGGTTGCTGGTTCGAGTTATTTAGGTAAGTGTTTATGAAATAATAGTTGTGTTTCATCCGGCGCCTCATTGTTTCCTGGTTGCTGGTTCGAGTTATTTAGGTAAGTGTTTCTGAAATAATAGTTGTGTTTGTTGTAGAAATTAGTAATAATTTTTTGATTATGTTTTATTACTATAAAAACAATTATTTAAAAAGTTATTATCAGATAATTATTGTGAAAACAGTGTTTGTTCAATTAAATTAATGTTATTATTGGTTAATTGTGTTTTTATTTAAGGATTGCAAGAATGTCTACTCCTATGGTGTTGTTCAGTAATGGCCGGAAATATGAAAGTTCTGAGGGGTTTACATTTGATGGTGACAGGAAGTTAATGTATGTCCGGCGAGGCACTAGTATTGATCAACTGAAAGAAAAAATACTTACTAAGTTAGAACTTGAAAATACTACAGTGATTACCAAGTTAACTAGTAGGTTGGTAGTGAATAAAAGGAAAAATAAATTTGATGCTTTTGAATTAATTGATGATGAGACGATTGATGTTGCATTGAGAATGTGTGAGTTACAATCTGATATGGTAGCGCTGGAGATATATGTCGATTTAGAACGAGATGGATTTTCACTGCGGGACACACAAGGAGGTTTGTCACAATGTGTTACATTGATAGGGGGTAAGCACACATAAAACTTTTATATGTAGTTAATAACAACATGTACTTAAATTTTTGTTTGGACCTTTGATAGGTGATACTACCACGAGTTTACGAGACGATAATGACACTGATTTTAACGTTGATAAGGAATATTTGAGTAGTGAGGAGGATGGAGGTGATGAGCAAAATATCCCCAACAATAGTGATGTGGATACGGATGTTGATGGAGACTTTGATTCCGTAGCAACGCGTGTGTTGCCTGTTTTACCCGATGGCAGTGTTCCATCACGGTCAACAGTGATAGGTTGGTGATATTAAAGTTCGTTGTGTGTATGTTAATACATGTTTTTGTTGGAATGTTGATGAACACTGAACATTATCAGGAAATGTGGTAACACCATTTTGGTCATCATCACCGCATTATACCAATATAAATTGGGATTATCCAGATGAAGAACAAACGCCACTTGGGTTAGACAATGAACCTGATTGGCGGATAGGTGATGATTTGTATGTGGGACTTCAATTTGCATCAAAGGTTGAACTGCAGACAGCATTAAAACAGTATGCCATGAAGAAGCACCAAACATATATTGTGGGTGAATCTAAACCAACACATTTAACAGTGAAATGTCCAAATCAAGTAGATGGTTGTCCGTGGAGGATGAGAGCAATACTATCAAAAAAAACAAATGCGTGGGTGGTTAGTAAATGGGGCGGGAGTCACACCTGCGTGAACGTTGAGCTGTCACAAGACCATCCGAAGCTGGATTCCGAGTTCATCTGCTCGTGTATACTAGGTATGTCAATGTTGTGTACATGTTGTGTATAATACTAAGTCAAAGGTTAAGGTTGGTGATTATTTTTGACATTTTATAATTAGGGTTGGTGAATCAAGACCCGTCGGTTTCCATTAGCATGATCCAAGAGAGGATATTAGGTGAATGTGGATTCAAAATCTCGTATAGCAAAGCTTGGAAGGCAAAACAAAAGGCTATTGTGCGGGTGTTTGGTGATTGGGACGAGTCATACGCTTTGTTGCCCCGGTGGCTGTCTCGTATGCTGCAGGTTGCACCAGGTTCCACGTACCATCTGACTACATCTGACTACTATGTTGGGACTGAAGTTGATCCACAATTTTGGACATTCAAACGGGTGTTCTGGACATTCAAACAATGTGTCGATGCGTTTTCCTTTTGCAAGCCTGTCATCCAAGTGGATGGGACATTTTTGTACGGAAAATACCGTCACACGTTGTTGGTTGCAACCACTCAGGACGGCAACAATAATGTCTTACCCATAGCATTTGCTATAGTTGAAGGGGAAACGTTACAGGCATGGACGTGGTTTCTAGCCCAGATAAGGATTCATGTGACCACCATGCCAGGTATTTGTCTAATCTCTGATTGGCACCAGAGTATCAAGTCGGCAGTCTCAAATCCCCAAATTGGTTGGCAACCACCAAATGCGTATCACGTGTTCTGTATAAGGCATATCGCAAGTAATTTTAACAACAAGTTTAAGAATACTCGACTTAAACAAGAGTTGTTGAACCTAGGTATTAACCCTAAACCTGATACTCATATTTCGTTGTTCTCTGTCCCACACTAATTGTTATCTCTAAACTTCTGTAGGGTACACTACAAACAAGGATGTGTTTGACAGAAACTTAGTTAAATTTCGGGAGGAGGGACGCGAGATTGCAGCTTGGATTGATGGAATCCCAAAAGAGCAGTGGAGTATGGCATATGATGATGGCGGACATAGATTTGGTCATATGACCACCAATCTGTCTGAGTGTGTCAACAAAGTCCTAAAAGGTGCGCGAAACATGCCCATTACAACATTGGTAAAGTGCACGTATGCTCGGATGGTGGAATACTTTGTCCACCGTGGCACGCGTGCAAGATCTGAGTTTGGGGAGGGATTGAGGTGCACAAAAAAGGTTATGGAACAAATTGGGAAAAATCAGGCCACTGCTTGCAGCCATCAAGTTCAACGGTATGACATGCAAGGGAATCGATTTGAAGTGGAGGAGAGATTTGACCCAATCACACAACGTGGTGGGAGAAAATACACAATGACATTGTCAACAAACCCATCTTGTAACTGTGGAAGATTTAAGGCGTATCAGTTTCCCTGTTCACACTTAATTGCAGCGTGTCAGGTGGTAAGCGTTGACTATTTTCAATTCATCCATTCAGCATACACCCAAGACAATGTCATCAAGGCCTACTCAGGGTAATGGTATCCGATTGGTAACGATGATGACCTCCCTATGATCGGTGATTTTTGGAAGTTAATCCCAGACCCATTAAGGGTGCACGCAAAAGGGCGTCCCAAGTCAAGTCGTATCCGTAATGAAATGGATTGGGTGGAGTCTCAATCAAGTAGCGTGAGATGTGGACGTTGTAAGCAAACAGGCCATAATAGGCGTCAATGTCCACAATCTTCGTTAGGGTCGAGTAGCCAGTCGCAGGCCCAATAATATGTAAAATAGTGTTTAGACATTGTAACAATTATCGATTTTTATAGTGCATGAGTTATAGTAATAGATGTCAACTTACGTACAACATTTAAGAAAACAACAGTACAATAACTTGAACAAAACCTATCAAAACAACTATCAATCAGTAAATCTACCGATGTCGTCCTTGGTTGGGGTGGGGGGATAAGATACATGGCCTAGTCCAATCTCTGGCATTTCTGTGTGGGTTCCTTCATTCCCCTAGATCTCCTCCCTGTTGTTGGTTGTCCATATCCTCATCTGCCGCCAAATTTACAGTAGTGGCTGCACTAAAGAGATCCAACCCCAAGTCTAAGCCAGGTCCCAAATCACGTGAGGTTCCTTCACCCCGATGCGTCACCAAAGGTGTGTTCGGTGTTAGCAACTCATTTACGAACATCGTTGGTGAATCATTTGGTGAAGGTGCATACCCACTTGCCCCTGGAGCATTTTCACTTGCCCCTACGACGCCACTACCCCCTGCAAAGCCACTGCCCCCTCCAAAGCCACTCAACCCTCCAGGTCCACTGAACCCTGCAAAGCCACTACCCCCTGTATAGCCACTAAACCCTGCTACACCACTAAACCCTGTTACACCACTACCCCCTGTATAGCCACTGCCAGCTGCATAGCCACTGCCCCCTGCTTGTCTATAAAATGGATCCCCTGTATGTGTATAATATTGTTGCTCTTGCCCAAAACTCTGCGATGGCCACTCATATGTTGTAGTCAACCTTGGTTCTGACTGAGATTGGGTTGGAACATAATACATTCCAGGTTCACGCATAGGCATTAATGGTAGGGTATGTTGTTGGTGATCTTCTTGTGTCCTTCCCCGAGCGATACCCTGTCGCTCATTTCTGTTGCCCGGCATATTAATTTCAAACGGTTGATTTGGCGGATCATATACACATGAAATGGCAGGACGCGCGGCTTCCAACACTCTTCCCTGTTCAGACCACATTTGCATAACATTCTGTGATTGTTGCCTAATTTGCTCAAACATCTGCGCGGGTGGTTGGTAGGGTCCATGCACATCATCTGTAGCAAGATAGTGGATTATCTCGACTACGTCAACCTACACAACACAAAGTACATTGTTACATACTTGATTGTCCATATCCTTGTAGATAATCAACAATGCAAATTTGGATAAACTTACTGTACGACCGGTCAGAGCATACTTTCTTGTGATCCATCTACGCGTATGTGCCTGGTACCACCGCATATACTCAGAATTAACACTCATCAGACCCTCCATAGGAGGGTTTGTGCATACAAGCTGGCGGCGATCTTCCCACATGTTAATCAACGGTACATACATCTGGGCCCAATCCTCACCAGCCTTTCCTCTTTGTGTGATTCCGTGGAGATCATCCGGCTGGCGAGGGGGCGATGGAATATGCTGTTGCATTCCAAACTGTCTCATCACCCGGTCTGGCTGGTGCCACTCAACTATATTAGTACACAGTAGTGGTACCACTGCCCTCCATGAATCTCTTCCTTGCAAACATATTTGAGGCAAACTCTGCAATACTTCCTCTGTATATGGGGTCCAGATAATCTGTAAACAATTATCAACATCAAAAAAGTTAGTTCACCTATTTTAAACCCACACTTATATACTTCTAAATGAAACTTACGTCACTACGACCCATTTGGTCAAAAGCGCACCGGTAGAAGTCAATATCTTGTCGAACAGCCTTAAACGTTTGACTCCCTAACCACCTACAATGACAGTGGGCATCAGAAACAAATGACATCAAAACCCTAAACAACAACAATAAAATAATATGTAATCCATCCTACCTCGCACCATATGGTGTTCCTGGAAGTCTGTCAGAAGGGGCAACATTTGGTGCAATGCTAGGAAACCTATCCCAAGCCCATACATGAAGGAGTAGATGCAAACCACAGATTGAACCCTGTTCGTAGTCTGTCGACTTACATAACTCCCGATACAAATAACTCAGTGCAGCTGAACCCCAACTGTACTCACCGCACATATCAAGATCTGCTAGTAATGGCAGGTACTTCAAAGACACCCTACTACTCAATTGGTCAGAGAATATAACCCCACCAATCAAACGCAGAATGTATGCCCTGGTGTATCTCACCAACTGCAGTGGAGTCCCAACATGGTCGTCAACGTTGGCAAAGTTATCCGAAAGCCATTTCATCTTAAGACAACCACAATGAAATGCATCATCAGGTGGATACAAACCAGACAAATTTTGCACAGTGACCTTCCAATCTCGATCTGATGTATCGGTTATCACTGGTCGACCATCTACACGCAAACCAACTTGCACTGCCACATCTTGTAGGGTAATCGTGCACTCACCGGCTGGCATATGGAATGTATGTGTCTCCGGTCTCCACCTTTCTACAAGTGCAGATACCAAAGCTGGTTCCACCTGGAAAAAATGAAGTTGGGCTACACCAAGGAAACCAGCTCTTTGTAACAATGGAACAATTTGTTGGGGAACAACATTTCTCCCACCACGGAAAAGTAAGGCACGCCTACATTTTAAAATTATGTCTGGTTTTCCATTCCAAACGGATTCAGATACATGCACATTTTGGAATTTTAGAAGTGATGGATTTTCAGGACCAGGATTTATTTCAGTTGACTGTCGTACACATGAAGATGATGCGTCCATCTTTGGCACTACAATGACACAAAAATAATTTACTTTAACAAAAAAATTTAATAAAATAAATAACATAATATCAACTAATGACTAGGCATTTTTTCTATTTCACATTATAACACTATATAACATATATCACACTATAAATAAATACCACCATAAAAATATATTATTTTCATACAAACAATAATATTAAAATACATATTATTTACACAAAAACAATAATATTTAAAAATATATTATTCACACAAAAACAATTATATTATAAAACATATTCTTAACACAAAAACAATAATATTTAAATAAATACTAAACCCACAAAAACAATAATATTAACTAACATATCTACTTAATGAACAACACTATAAACAAAAGTAAAAATTAACACTAACATAAAGCCTTCATATACTACCAACTAATCCAATCAAACAAATCATTAACATTTTAACATATAATTATTTTATCTTTATCATAATATAAACAACAAAAAATGATAACAATATACACTACCAACAAATAACACTACAAAAAAACCAATCTTATACCTTTTCATAAACAACAGACAACAACCAAAAAATAAAATCACACAATCTATACATATTATCTTGCTGTCAATAATTACAATGAAAAAATTCAATGAAGATTCATTTTCAAAAAAAAACATTTACATGTTAAAGTGGAGACAAACTTACATTTGTGGACAACAACCACAATGCCTAAAGCAGAAGGGACCAGCACAAGGCAACACAAAATTCACCCGGAGAAGGAGCTGAAACAGTGCTGAAAGAGTGAAAGAGTGAAGCTGTGTCCAAATTTACCGAGGGAGGACCACTTTTAAAGTGTCCCTACACGCAAATTCGTCTTCTTGGGCGACGAATTCCTGGGCTTCTGTACTGCCATTTCGTCTTTCAACCGGACAAATCCCTCTGCCATTTCGTCTTTCAAATGGACGAAAATTAGACCTGCTCCCACTGTGCCTGACAAGTCAAATTCGTCCCCTGAGCCACTGAATTCCTCCCTCTGTTTCGTCCCATCAAACGCCGAATTCTCTGCATGCTTGACACGTGTCAAGCATGCAGTATTTCGTCTCTTTTGTACGAATTTCAAATACACTGCGCATGACAAGACGTAAAGGACCCCAGACAAAAAAAAAATTCTGTAACAACCCCTTATTTATAATTTTTTTAAAAAAGTACGCTAAATAGGTCAAAAAGCCTCATTCTCCCCTGTTCCTGTTCTTTTTTGCCTAGCGTCACAGCCGCTTCTAATATTTTACAGCTTCACGGTAAAATAATTCTATTTGCTTCTCATTATAAATAAATTACTACATAAATTTTAAAAAATTGAATAAAAGTTAATATTTACATTAATATTATCAAGTATTTTTATATATTTGTCTAAAGAAATTTTAGTCTCCTTTATTATATAAAGAATTTAGTTACCTTTAAAATATATTTAAGAATGATATATTTGATATATAAGTATTTAATGATATTGAAAAAAATTATTTTTGTTTATATTTGAGATAAAAAAAATTTCTCAAAATTTACATATAACAGAGAGAGTAGATAAGACCTTTTTATATAAATTTTAAATTTAATATTAAATATATATCCTATAAAAGTATATAAATAATTTCATAAATATAGTAGATATTACTATTTATTTTCAAAAGAAAGATGAAGTAAAAAATAGGTAAGTTCAGATCAAACAATCGAATGACACAGACACGGATAAAAATGCCTTTGATAATTGATGAAGAAAGAGGAATATCAATCATGGAGCTTCAGGGTAAGCTAGAAGGTTTACGTACCCAATAAATTATTTTCTTTAAATATCAAAGCTAAACATTTTTTTGGGTTCTTTTCATTTATAGATGCTCCGTAATTTTATAAGAAAATAATTATCAAAGCTAAATTTTTTTGGGCTCATTGTTTGGGTATCTTTGGACTATCTTCAGAGTCGGTCTAGTCTAGAATAAATCTATAAAACATATATATTAAAATAACTAGTTTTTAACCCGTGTATTGCACGGGAAAAATTTTAAATTATAATAAGAACATGTATGACAATAAAAAATTTGTGGGTAAAATGTATAATAGAATAAAATGCGTTATTCATCTATATGATTGAAATGGTATGGTAAGGAAAACAAATACAAAGAAGTCACGACTTGAAAAATACAGTCAAATTTTAGAAATAAATTAATCTATCAATTAAGAATAAAAGAAGAGTGTGAACTTCATTGTTATTATAAGCATTTAGACGGCCTACCTTGGAAGTATAGGTTATGGATTATGGTAAGCAAAACAAATACAAATAAGCCAGAACCTAAAAAGTACAGTAAAATTATTAAAATAAATTAACATATTAAGAAGTGGTATGGTAAGCAAAACAAATACAAAGAAGGCAGGATCTCAAAAGTACAGTAAAATTATTAAAATAAATTTACATATCTATTAAGAATAAAAGAAGAGTCTGAGATTCAATGTTACTATAAGCATTTAGGCACCTTACCTTGGGAGTATAGGTTATGGATATCATTGAAATTGTATGGTAAGCAAAACAAATACAAAGATTCCACGACCTCAAAAATGTAGAAAAAATTTAAAAATAAATGAATCTATCTATTAATAATAGAAAAAATGCATGAAAGTAAATGTTACTATTACCATTTAAGACAAACGATAATTGTATAAGTAGTTTATTATACCTAAATCAAGTTTGTAAAAAATTCTCAGTAAACAACATTAATAGTATGTCCTTCAGTCACATCTTCATGGGTTTCCAACAGTACTCTTAATCCTTGCTTTGACCTCACTCTTGAGAATGCAACATAGAGTTGGCCATGTGTGAAAACTGGTCGAGGTAGGTAAACACCAACATTGGAGAGAGTTTATCCTTGAGACTTATTAATAGTCATTGCAAATGATACAATCAAAGGAAATTGTCTTCGATTAAATTTGATAGGAAGAGTTTTAGTTGAAGGAGTCATTGTCATCCTAGGAATATGAACTACATCACCAACATGGGTTCCAGCTAGCACTTGACATTGAAGAACATGCTTACTCATTCGCTTTACTTGCAATTTTGTTCCATTACATAGGCCTTGAGATTGATCTAATGTTTCTCAACAGCATGACAGACACCCCAATCTTCAAAGAGAGCTTGTAAGGGGGTAGTCCTGAGCAATTAATTACATTCAAAATCTCTGGGGTAAAAGTTTCTAATTCAAAATTAGAATGCTTTCGTCCATACAAAGACTATCTGAACTGAAGTAAATTTTTTCCTCTCCATCAACCTTATCCATTATGTAGTTGTTGACATTAGATAAACATCCAACGTGGGAGCAAGAATGCATCTTTGGTGAACCCTCATTGTCCATGCAAGGTGGGAGCTTCCTCCTCACAGAGAGGGATTCGACAAATAGAAGACCAGCAAAGAGAGTCAATGGAGACCAAAGGGACACGGACAAAATGCACACGAAGAGAGAAAAACAGTAAACAATACAAAACGATCAACAGGGAAAAAATTATGCTTACAATGAAACATTCAAAAAGAATTTAGAAAGCCACATACATACCATCTTTGGTGAATCACCATTGTCCATGCAAGGTGGGAGCTTCCTCTTCGCAGAGAGGGATTTCAAAAATAGAAGACCAACAGAGAGAATCGATAGAGAACAAAGGGACATAATAACCAACAGGGGATCAATTTTGCTTACAATGAAACATAGAAAATAGAAAATGGAAGGTATAAACGAATGGATGACATTAAACATGAAAATGGAGGGGATTTAGAAACATATAAACTTTTAGAAAAAAAAAGGATTCATAAAATAGGAAAATCCACTACATAAGAAAAATCGAATGATATTAAACATAAACACAAAAATCACCACATACCATGTTAGGGTTTCATCAAATTTGGAAAATGAAAGTTAATCAGAAACATAGTTAAACATAAATTAGGGCATCATACAATACGATCAACAGGGGATCAATTTTGCTTACAATGGAACATAGAAAACAGAAAATGGATGCCATAAATGAATGGATGAACATTAAAATTGAGGGGATTTAGAAAACATATAAATAGGATTCAGAAAACATTAAACATATAAACCCTCGAAAAAAGAAAAGGATTGAGAAAACAGGAAAATCCACTAGATAAGAAAAATCAAATGATATTAAACATAACACATAAATCACTGTAACATCCTGGTTTAGATTTAATTACCAATTAAGGTTAATTACAAAATTAAAATTTATTGATTGAATAATAATATTAATGCAAGGAAAAATTACGTATATGCCCTTGGTGATGCAAATGGGAGCTTCGGTTCCCTCTCTCCCTCAATTCCCACGCTGGTGGGACAGGAATTAATGGAGATGTGATGGCTGATGGAGTGGGAGAGCTGTCGCAGGGCAGTGAAAGGATAAGGGCTTCAGCTTCTCATTTTCCAACCACTCTTTGCTCATTTCTCTTGGGTTCATGGAGAACCACTCTTCATTCTCTCTAAAACTTTCTGAAGCTCTGCTTCTTCTTCTTGCTGATTCTTCATCTTCGTCTCCTTCATCTTCTTCTTCCACTCGAACACTGAGTGAACCACGAGTGGGGAATGGGAACACAAAGTGGGAACAGCATGGCTGTGAGAGAACCGTGTGGTACTGAGCGTTTTGGAGGCTGAGATCCTCCTCTGTTCTGCCTAAGCAACGATGGGTGCTTGGAAGCATGGAGTCCTCCACTGTTGGTGAGGACTGGTCTGTTCGTGTGTGGGAACAGCCATGGAATCCTCCACTGGACCGAGTGAGGACTGCGTGTACCTTGGAGGCTTGGCATGGAGTGTCTTGGTGGTAGATCTGCTCGTGAAGAAGCAGCGTTTGGTTCTTCTAAAGCTGAGAGCAGAGTGCTGTGTGAACAGCTGGAAGCTGGGTCATTCTGTTGAGAACGAGTGACTGAAGAACGTTCAGTCGGTGCTGCAAGCTCAGGGAGCTTCTGGGATCTTCATTCCAGGTAGGGGGCTGATTTACATCTCAAATGTATAGTCTATGGACGGGTTCCGGGTGGTTTTGCTTTAATGTGTTGTGTCATGTTTGAAATATATTGATTGATATGTTGTAGTTGAGTATTGGTGCATGAAACACCCGGATTTGTGATCATTGTGGTCTGTGTGATGTTGTCATGATTCCGTCCATGAGATGTATAATGATAAATATGAAATGCCGAGTGAATGTATGTAAATGTGAATGGCATTATGGTTGTCGAGTGTATTAAACTGAGACAGTGGACAAATATTCATGTGTTTATACTAAAATGCATGTTGATGCCGAGTGCATGAGTTTGTTATATTGATCCTCGTGTGTGATTGTGTTTAAATGCATGAGATGCTTGTCATTGAACATGCGAATGCTGAGTGCATAAGATGGGGACTATTGTGTTAATTCCGTGTGGATATTATATAAAAATCATGTGATGCTTGTTGTAAATGTGAATGCCGAGTGAATCTCATGAAATAGCATGTGATGCTTGTTGTAAATGATAATTCTGAGTGGATGGCATTGTGATTGCCGAGTGCATGAGATATGGGTCGGTTATGTCAATTCCCGTTTGGGATTTTATATTAAAAAGCATGTGATTTGCCAAGTGCATGTGATTGCCGAGTGCATGTATTGTGTTATTGCTATGCCGATCCCTGTTTATGAATAATGATGATAAAATGCATGGGATGCATGTTATTGATATTTGAATGCCGAGTGCATATGTGTGAAAACATATTAAAAGACCTTGGGTTGGACTCAAGGCAATGCCGAGTGTATTGGCGTTGGACGCCTGATGAATAAGACCGTATGCATCTGATTCGCCACTGGAAATGCTTGGAGCATATAGCGTTGGACGCTTAATACCAATCGGCAATCAGATGAATATGTGTTGAAAATATATTGAAAGACCTCGGGTTGGACTCGAGGCAGTGCCAAGTGCACTAAGCGTTGGACGCTTAAAGACCTTGGGTTGGACTCAAGGCAAGCCTACCGAGTTGGACAAGGGGCTGCCCGTAACACTTCCGTTGTCGCTTGGAGTGACTGTGTTACATGTGAGGGCAAACGGTTTGGTACCAATAAAACAGCCGAATTAGCTTGGAGCTGAGAAAAGGCTTGGAGCCTATGTTGTAACAATAAAATTGATAATAAATAACCAGATCCAGGTGAAATGAATGTGTGCACACTTATGATTGTCATCGAGCTCAATGTGAATTGTATGAATATGTGGAATGTTATTAGAAATAACATGATTGATATAGTCTTGAATGACTTGAGTGGAATCCAATTGGATGAATGCATGTATACTGATGTTATTGTTGTTATTGCCGAGTGCAATATGATGTTATGGTTGTGATACATGCTATGATGAATATGAATTATATAGCCATGAATAATTGGTATGAATTCTGACTGAGTGAATATATGTACATTTGTACTGTTGCCGAGTGCAAGGTGATGTTATGGCTGTGAATATGTGATTGTGAATGTTGTGGATTACTCAGTCTTGATTGAATTGCATGAATCCCGAGTGGATGAAGTTGTTGTAGGGTTCATATTGAATGGCAGAGTGGATTATTGCTGATTGAGATATGTTATTGTATGGTTGAGGATTCGAAGATTAATCCGAGTCAATAACTGTCATTTAATATGTAAAATCTCACCCCTACTGTGGCTATATTTTTCAGTATATGCAGGTCAGACTGGGAATGTTGAGATGGCCTCAAGTCCGAGTGATGGGCACTCAGATTGTTGAAGTGCACATATAGTATATATTGTAAATAGATATGTTAAAGCCTTGGCCGGCTCTCGTGTAATCCGAACGGATTTAATTATATGGGTTGACTATCGGGTTTGTGAACAAGTATACATTGTATGTATATATATATATATTTTACATTGTTATGATGTTACCCGAAATTGTTCATTATGTGGTGTTGAGAGAATAATGCTAAGTCAATGAATTCCGAGTGGAATATTGATGGGAGAGCCATTACCAAGTGAGGCTATTGTTTGTGTGGCCTTTTTCTGAGTGATGAAGGCTTAAAATGGTTCCAAGTAAGATGTACTCGAGTGGGCTACTTCCGAGGGAAGACTAGTCCATATGTTACTGAGTGAAAATATGAGTAAACCCCGAGTGAGGAAGGGTTTGAATATTCCGAGTGGGAAATCCCGAGTGAACCTCTTCCGAGGGAAGAGTAATTGTGATGGTTCTGATTGAGGTATTCTAGGAATCCTCTTCCGAGTGGACGAGGCTATATATATTCCGAGTGAATGTTATATATTCCGAGTAGATAAGTTTTAAATAAGTCCGAGTGACTTAACTTGATGAATTCCTCCGAGTGATGAGAGGTCAGAGGAATTCCGAATGGAACTTGATTGTGGAGACTCCTTCCGAAGGAATGGAGGTTAAGTGATCTCCGAGTGAGGAAGATCAAAATATGCCGAGTGAATAATGGGTAATGTACCTCCGAGTGAATTGAGGTTGAAATATACCGAGTGAAATATACTGGGGAAATAATCCGTGTGAGGGAAAGCTTATAAACTCCGAGTGGAGTAACCGAAGGAATCATTTCCCGAGTGGAGATTGAGACGCTTCTAAATGAAGCATGTCTATGACCTTTTGAATAAGGATCTGGTTGAGTTTACCGGGTGAATCATGTATGTGGGGACCGTTCCCGAGTGAACGTGGTCCCGAATCCGAGTGTTGAAATTACCGAGTGAATGGGTTCGCTTCAGCGAACAAGGCGTTCGCTCCAGCGAGTAAAGGGCTCGCTCAAGCGCTATATTCCGTTGGGCTGTACGACCGAAGCTGGGTCTTGCCAACGTGTGGCATTTGGACCCGATATTCCCTTTCTCTGGTCGGCTTTTGCCTTCCCTTGCCTTTATGCTATTTTTAATTTACCCCGACTCTTAATCTGGGCTGATTATGAACGTTTTGAAAGTTCTAAATTTTGGAAAAAATTTCCCTGGTCTCGATTTGGGTTTATTTAAGTCGGGTTGTTTTATTACCATATACCATGTTAGGGTTTCATAAAATTTGGAAAATGAAAGTTAATCAGAAACATGGATAAAGAAAAATAGAAAGCAACTAACATACCATCTTTGGTGAACCCTCATTGTCCATGCAAGGTGGGAACTTCCTCTTCATAGAGAGAGATTCAGAAAATAGAAGACCAGTAGAGAGTCGATGGAGACCGAAGGGATACGGGAAAAACGCACACGAAGAGAGAAGAACAGTGAAAAAATACAAAATGATCAACATGAGAAAATTATGCTTACAATGAAACATGCAAAAAGAATTTACAAAGCAACATAAGAATCACCATTGTCCATGCAAGGTGGGAGCTTCGTCATCGCAGAGAGGATTCGAAAATAGAAGACCAGCAGAGAGAGTCGATGGAAAATAAAGGGAGACAGACAAAATGCATACACAGAGAGAAGAAAAGGGAAACCCTACGAAACACTTGATAGCAGGGGTGAAGAGCAGCAGACAAACTCGATGGAAAACAAAGAGATACAAAGTAAACGCACGCAAAGAGGGAAGAAGAGGGAAACAATACGAAACGATTCAGTTATTGGTAAAATAAGAAAAAATATATAAAAAATATATTTATTAATGGCCATAGGAGAGAAAAATGGGTGCACCAAAGAGTGACACCTATTAAATTCCACTATCATGGGGGTTTTCAGAAACTCCTCTTTATAATATATATAAATTATTAAGTAATCTTGAAATGTATAATTCACAATCTAACTTTTTAGCTTAACCTTATATTATCTCTTTATTTATTTCACATCAGGATTATAGTTATTTATTTTAAAAAAGTAAATGTATAATAAAAAAAAGTTATAATTAGTATTTTCTTAAGCTATTAAAGAGAAAAAATATTTTTTTAAATTGCCTCATTAAAAGTGAAATAGACATAATATTATTATAATGTGGACCTTTTCACGTTTAAATGAGCTTAGATTTGACTTCAAAAATTTTGCAACACCGGAATCAAAATTGAAACTCCATCCAATTGTGCCGAAACTTACTAATCCAAAGTGGTGTACACAATATAATAGTGAAAGTTGGTCTAGAATTAAATTCATATCCAAAAAATTGTTCAAATTTCAATGTGAAAATCTTATCAGAGTATCCGTTAGTATACGAAGAGTGTTCTATAAATCATGAGATACGTCTTATTTTTCGGGTAAAAAAAGAAGTGATCTGTATCAATGCTAATATTTTAAGGCGTTTTCCCATTTTCCATTTCAAGATATATTGGTATAATTGTGAGTTGGCATAATAACTTATGTGAAACCATATGTTTTTTTTAATATTTTAGAATAAAGTTAAAACCTACTCGATAATATTTTTTCATCGGGAGTATAATGATCCCTAGTTTTAAGTATTGTTTAAATAACATTATATTAAGAATGTAAAAACATGGGAATCAAACTCATATTCATAAGGTAACAAGAAACACTAGCCGCTAAGTAGGGGTGTTTGTAGTCCGGATCGGTTCAGTTTTAGGACAAAATATCATCTTATCCGATCACTTTATTAAATTGCTATTCGATTCAGTGTAACATCCCAAATTATATATATATATGATTAATTGAGAGGGATAAATAGTAAATAATTATACATGTATTGATTCATGTCTCAAAAATTTAAAAATAATTAAATTGAGATTTATTATGAGTATTCATAATTTATTGAGACTCAATGAGCTGAAATTATACCCGATTGAAATATGGGTGTCGGGCCAAGTATCTCCGATTGAGATACTGTTGGTCGGGGCTATTAAGAATATTATGGGGAGTTCGAATATGTCTTCGGAACAATTTTAGATAAAGTATTGGGCCCGAACAGAGATCTTGTTTGTTGTAAAACGGAGAAATTATTAATGAGAGGTTGAATGTTAACTACAAACTTTTTTCTCCTCTCCCATTTTTACGTTAGTTTTCCCCTTCAAGGCAAAAACCTATTTGCTCTCTCTTTTCCCTATTTCCTCTTCATCTTCTTCCTCTCTAAAGCCCTAAGTGGTGGTGGTGTATTCATCTTCTTTCTCCATTTTTGTTTTCTACATGGAGCGAAGGAGGAGCTTGTGATTGAAAACCTCCATCTCCTCTTCTCTTGTATTTTCGTGTTCTTTCTCTCCCTCTCTTAAAGCTCACTCTTTTCTTGGCTTGAGGTAAGTTCCTCTCCATTTTTAATGAGCTTGGAAAGAGGACTCTGATGCCACATCTTCACTTGACTTCAAGCAGGAAGTAGACCAGCCGAGCCATACCCTAGGTTTTGGGTTATTGTTGTTGGGTGAGTGATTAAAGGCATGTGGGTTGTTTTGGAGAACCATTAATGTGGGAAACCCTAAGGTGGGGTGTCATAAATGTGATATTAATGAAGGTTATTGTGGGAAAACAAAATTAATGATGGGAATGATGGAAAATAATGATTAGTTATGATGGTTGTTGGGTTTTTGGTGAAACCCTAGCTCTAGAAATTAAGGAAAACATTAAATGATAATTGGAGAATTGATTTAATGAGGATATATATAATATTGAGAGTCTGGGTATCATTAAATGTAATGGAGAATGTTTATTGATAATGGGATATGCAAGCCCAAAAAATCAAAATCAGTACGTGGAAAAAAAGCCTAACCCTAAAAAGCTTGAAAAAATGGCCCGTGTGTAGGCCGGCCTGTGTAGGCCGCGGGTGGCCTGATTATTTTTAAAAAATAAAAATTAATTTTTTTAGTTAGGTTAGGCTTCCTTTGCGTTAGGGTTTCTAATTTCTCCCTTTCTCTTACATTTTCTAAATCTTCTTTCTTTCTCCTTCTCTCCTTTGATGACGTTGATTCTGCTTTCTTACCCTATCTCCCTCCTTGACGACGCTGAGCATTAGGTGCCTTTGTCGGTCTCGTGGTCTCTTGCATCCCTCACACTCGTGTCTCGTGGTCTAGCTTTAAGTGCCCCCGTCTCTCTCTCACTTAGAGTTGGTCACGGTGCCTCTCTCCCAGTGTCATGCCTACTTTCAAGGTTTGTCTCTGCTCACTCAGTACTGTATTTATTGTTCCTATATTTTACATTTTATTTACTACAAATTAAACTGCTCTATTTTATAATTTGTTTTAGTCCAATGGTTCTATTCTAGTTCAAATTTGGTTTTAGCTGGCATTTGTTTCAGATTTTGTTTCGTTCAGTTTCTATTGGTTCTTGATCATATTTATTGTTCTTATATTTTACATTTTTTTTAACTGCAATACACTACTCTGTTTTATAATTTGTTTTAGTCCAATAGTTCTTCTAGTTCAGATTTGGTTTTAGCTGACATTTGTTTCGGATTTTGTTTTAGTTTCTAATGGTTCTAGTCTAAATCTTTGCATCGACCTGAGCATCAGGAATAAGCTAATTTACCAATTTATATATTGTTTATAATGTGTATAAAGCATAACTATTTTGATTGCAAAATGCTACTAAAGGTTTTCAAAACGGCAACCAAATTAGAATTCTGTGAGCCGGATATATGTTGCTATTGATCAAAAAACTGGCGCAAGCAGATTGGCTTTGTTAACTTTATATAATTATATTAGCATCATCATTTTGTTTAGTTTTAAATTATATTAGTCTTGTCTTTTGTTAGCTTTATATAATTATATTAGCATAATGAGAACCTTCCAAATTTTACAAGAGGAATTGTGTAATTTGCATCTTTTCTTTTGGTATTTGTTATGTTTATTTAAAACAAGAAATTAAAGAAGAGAACATTTATTCTAGTTATTATGTTCCAATTTGTTGATCAAGCTTCTCTTTTCATGATTTAGATTTCATTAAGTGATTTTCTGTTGCAGTGCATACATAAATCTTATTCGTGTGTATATATATATATATATATATATATATATATATATATATATATATATAATCTTTGTATAGTAAATAGTGTTAAGGATATTTTTAAAAATTATATAAAACATTTGATAATATAAAAATATTTATTAATTTTTAGCCATTATTTTTAATATGAATGAAATTTGAAACCTAAAAATAATATCAAGAATAGGGGGTCAAAACATGCCTTCTACTCTTTCCAATGACATTTTATGCTCACTTACCTAACGCTTTACTAATTTATATATTGCTTGGTTCATACTTTGTTTTTCTTTGTTGATGTAGGTTTCCTTTAGTGTAACAATTGGATTACTATTTGGATTTAATAGTTTATGGCTTATATAAAGAGCATGGGAACAACTTCTAACATGCAATTTCTTTGTTGTTATGTTTGTTATTAATGGATTAGATTTGTACGATTAGAATCTTGACTTGATAATTTCTTTTATGACTTTATTAATTCAGATCATAATGGATGCTTCTGTTAATGTTGATAATGAGAAATGTGCTATTTCTATTGATGAGGAAATTCCAAAATGCCCTCACCACCTAAAGTAGACATAGGCAGTGGCGTTGAGGCTTCTGAATCTACCTCACAAGTTGAAACACCCAAAGTCTTAACGTCTAATGTTTGGAATTTTTTTTAATTAAAATTGGTCCTAATGAGAATGGTAAGGAAATGTGCAAATGTAAGGGGTGTGGAAAAGAGTTGACTTGTAATCCTAAAAATGAAACCACATATTTAAGTCGTCATAAGGATAATTGTAAGGCAATTCCTAAATTTCATGATGTTGGGGCCATGTTAATAGATGCTGAAGCTAGATTGCAAAAAAAGAAAATTTGATCCTAAAACTAATCGTGCAATTATATCTGAATTGATTATCTCACATGATGTTCCCTTCGATATTATTGAGTGAAGGGTGTTTAGGAAGTATCAATACTTCTTGAATGAGGAACGTAGGTTCATTTCTAGGAATATTGTGAAATCTGATGTAATGAAAACTTATTTGGCTGAGAAGGTTAAATTGAAATCAATTAACACAAATTTCTTAAAGAGTTTGCTTGATATATGATATTTGGACTGCATGCATAAATCAAGGTTTTATATCTTTGACTGCTCATTATGTTGATTCAAAATGGTCTTTAAAGAGTAAGATTTTGATTTGCTCACATGAAACCCCCATATACGGGGCAATAGTTAGCACTTAAATTGCTAGAATTTTTAAGTGATTAGGATTTAGAGAAAAAAGTTTTTTTCCCTCACATTAGACAATGCATCCTCAAATGATAATATGCAAAACATTTTGAAAGAGCATTTAAATTTGTCAAATAGCTTGTTGTTGAATGGGAAGTTTTTTTATATTAGATGTTGTGCACACATCTTAAACCTTATTGTTCAAGATGGTTTGAAGGTGGCTAGTGATGCATTAGAGAAGATTAGGAAAAGTGTGCATTATGTGAAGGCATCAGAGGCTAGAACAAGATAATTTTTTAATTGTGTGAGGCAAGTTAGTGGTATAGATACATCATTTGCTTTAAGGACAGATTGTGTAACTAGATGAAATTCCACTTATGTAATGCTTGAGAGTGAAATTAGATACCGTCATGTTTTCCAAAGCTTGAGCTTGGTTGATACACATTATAAATGGAATCCAACTAGTGATGAGTGGTATAGAGGGGAGTTGATGTGTGAATTCTTAAAACTTTTTTCAACATCACCAACTTAATTCTGGATCTTCTTACCCTAAACCCTGAACTTAATTTTTGGAGAAATATGGAGGATTTTTGAGTATCTTTTGAGGTCAAACTTAACAAATGAAGATCCTTTGATTCAAGGCATGACTCAAAAGATGATGGACAAATTTGACAAGTATTGGAGTAACTATAGCATCATTTTGGCATTTGGAGCTATTCTTGATCCAACTATAAAACTTAATTTTTTGATGTTTACCTACTCTAAGATTGATCCAAACAACTATGAAGACAAGGTAAAGAAGGTTAAGTTGAGTTTGGAAATGCTTTATCAAGAGTATTTCAACAATTATGCTACTTCTATTATGAGTCAATCACAACCACAAGGTGATGTGCATGGTTCATCTTTATTAGAAGATAGAAAAAGAAAGGGGAGACAAGTCTTTTCTAATGCTTTATACGAAGTAAGTAATTTTATTTTTCATAATATGTTGTGATGTTCTTCTTTTCTTTTATTTTTTGCATATGTTCTTTAATTTCACTTGTTATTATTTGATAGGAGTTTGAAGCATTTGAAAGCACAAGGACAACAAGTATTGAGAAATATGAACTTGATGTTTACTTAGAGGAGTCAAGACAACAACTAATTCCAGGTTGCACTTTTGATGTCTTAGCATATTAGAAGGAAAGAAAAGGGCAAATCTCCCACTTTAGCAAGAATGGCTTGTGATGTATTGAGCATTCCGATCACCACTGTGGCTTCGGAATCTGCTTTTAGCATTGGCTCCTGAGTGGTTAACAAGTATAGAAATTCTTTGCGCGATGAAACAATACAAGCTCTTTTGTGCACAAGAAGTTGGTTGCATGGTTTTGTTGGAGAGTTAATATCAATATATAACTTTGAAATCATGTAGTTTTTATTATTAATTAATATTTACATTTTTTTCCATTTTAGATTATGACAACAATGAAGATTTTGATCCAACGGAGGTGGCTTAAGTGGTGGATTCAAAGTTCTCTCAAGGAGATTCAAATACTAATTAATTAGTGATTACTTGAAGTGAAACAATTTATTGTTTTAATTAGTTATGAACTTTTATGCATTAGTTTTATGGACTTTTGTGAAAATGGACTTTTGTTATGGATTATGGACTCTTTATGGAATATAGACTTTTTTAAACTTTTATTATGGACTTTTATGAAATATATGATTTAGCTTTGTGCACTTTATTTTATTCCATAATGTTTTCTTTGATTGATTTTGTACATTTTATTAAAAAGCATAACATAAAAAGTCAAGCTCTTATGTCCTTGTAACATAACTTGCTTACTTGAATGGTGTGGTTGAGACATGCATGAAAATATCATAGTTTTTATAAAATAAAATTACAATTAAACATTATTATATGTTATAGATAATAGATCCAATAATGTAAATCTTTATCTTGTTTCCCCTCCCATAATTTTTTATAAATATTTATGAAACATTTAAAATTTTTTTACAAATGTTACATAGTTTTAACTTTTTTTGGATAGAGTCTTAATTTTTTATAAATTTATTTTTTAACTTTTTTAGAGTGGGCTGCCCGAAGTGGCTCACAGCCTATTGATGGTCAAGCTAGGGCCTTTAATTTCAAGGCCCAAATTTTTAGGGCCTCTTTTGGTCCGGCCTTAAATGGCCCGTAGCCCGATAAAGTCCGGCCCCCGCCTGAATTGCCAGCTCTATCAATAAGTAGGATTCAATTAGAGTTATTCTTTGTTATGAATAGGTGTTTTTATTTTTTAGGCTCACCTAAATTAGGAATTTGATTACTTCTTAATTTAATCTAATCAATTAGAATTATGATGACCATATCTTTTACTAATTGGTAGATTTAAGAATAAAATCAAATGCTAAAAGGGTAGTTATAGGTACTTGTACTATTACTTATATTTCTAACCAATATTGGATCCATAAGCCCGATTAGCTATTAATTTATTATTTTACATGAATTAAAAGGGAACAAAAGATGCACTTATAAGTTGAAATTTGATCGTGGGTTGATACTCGCCCAGATTCCAAAAACGTATATTAGAATGCACCACGCATGCATCTGATATAACTAGATGCCACCAAGACACGGTCTAGTACGATCCCATATAAAGCTTCACAAGAAGTCCTCGCGCCAAGATTAACTCGGTTCAATGTAAAGGCAAAGGCTGTGTGGCAAGCTGAGGCATAACGGTTAAAAGATCTATAAGAGTATCATAAATGTTCGTACTTGTGTTTGTGACGTCCTTGCTTAATTATCCTAATAAACCAAAAATATTATTATGTTTATTAAAATTAGCAGAAAGATAATTTAAATAATTGAATGCAACACATTTTAAGTATTAAACTAGTTTAATTTTAATTAAACTCACCAAATTATAAAAATAAAATTAAGCTTTTTAAATTAACTAACAAGTCATGATCTAACTTGTCACGACCGGGATCGCGGCAGCGCAGCCGACCCTTCCAAAACGAATGGAGAAGAAAAACAGAACAGGGAGTCGCCACCAATATTTTTATCCATAGGAAAAAACATTGGAAAAACCTTTATCAAAGCACTAGTTAAAAATGAGATTCAAGTTTGGGAGTCGGTTACGAATGGGGCAGGTATTAGCACCCCCCTACGCCTGTTTAAAAAAATAGTATCAAAATTGAAAATGCGCACCATAAATAGCCCTAAAATCATTTTTATTTCTTCCTTTTTTTTTGAAAATGAAGGAAACAAATGAAAAAAATAAAAAAAAAGCTTGGAACAAAATTAACAGGACGTCTCGTCCAAATTAACCCTGATTTTTTAGTGAGAAAATACATGGAAAAAGAAAGACTACTAACAGGACGTCTAGTCTAAATTAGTCATTCTCTCATCAAAATACAGGGTCAAAAAATGGAAGGGGTTAACAGGACGTCTCGTCCAAATTAACCCTGATTTTTTTAGTGAGAAAATACATGGAAAAGGAAAGAATACTAACAGGACGTCTCGCCTAAATTAGTCATTCCCTCATCAAAATGCAGGGTTGAAAAATGGAAGGGGTTAACGGACGTCTCGTCCAAATTAACCTCATCTCGAGGAAAATGATAACAACCAGAAGGAAATGGAGAAAATCAACAAGACGTCGCATCTAAATTGACTTTCGTGAAAATAATAAGAATGAGATTAATTTAAAAGAAGAAAGAGAAAGGAAAAGAAATGGGCCCGACAGGAATTAATTCCCACTCTTACATATTCTTGAGCTTTCAAGAAGTCAGGGT
This sequence comes from Clitoria ternatea, assembly GCA_037962975.1. Lineage (NCBI taxonomy): Eukaryota > Viridiplantae > Streptophyta > Magnoliopsida > Fabales > Fabaceae > Clitoria > Clitoria ternatea. The sequence goes on from CM075669.1 coordinate 191,604,805, forward strand.
TACGTAGTTCTTAAAATGATGTTATAGGTTCGGTGACGAATAAGGTATGAGAGAAAAAAAGAATACAAGGCGAAGTTCTCCGCACGTGTATAGGCCCTAGAAATAGTGTAGGCAAAAGTAATTCTACACGACACTAACTTAAGATCACTACTGTACTGATTAAAAGAAATATCAAAAATACATGTTTTTGTTGTTTTGCATTATGAAACAGGACAAAAAGAAAGTTTGACAGAAATATAATAAATGAAAACAGGAAAGAGATGAAGAAATTGTAACTGGTGTGGGCGTGCGTACTGGGGAAGCCGGACTCAAGATTCAGGACTGGTATGGACTGGAACAGCAATGACTGAAGTGGAGGTAGTGAGAATGGGTCTGTTATAGTTACTGAATCCGGTATGGGAGCTCAGTATAGATCCGGTGTGCTAGTTCAGAGGGAATCTTGGGACTTTGGGTATGGATCCAGTATGAGAATAGAAGTAAGCTTAGGACAAAACCAGTATGGAGTCAACAAATCAAGCAATCTGAGCTGGATTTGATGTGGCAAGAACCAAAGTGACGGGGACCTAGTTACTCTTTTACTCTCTGAGAGGGAAAAACAAAGTCATTATGAAATGGAAATCTAGCTAATGTTCAATTACTGGAAAGGGAAAGGTGGTACTGTTTTTTAGTACTCAAAATGCAAAGGGAATTTAGGAGGAAATTTGGACAGTTTTGGCAATGAAGGAAAAGTTCTTCTCCTTTTGGACTCCTCAAATTAGGAATTTATAGAGGCTCCTTCTGCCCTCTTCAAAGTAATCCCAGCTCAGTTTTCCAATAGCCCATGCATATAGTGGAATAACAGGCTGGCCATTAGCAGACGTAGAGGACAGTGGGTGGTGGGGAATTTCTTATTATTTTCATTTTTTATTTCCTGTCTGCCATTTTCCCTGAATTTCAGGATTGAATAGTATTTTTCCAAGTCATGGGATGAGGTCAGAGGCGATGTGGTAGTATTTTGAATTTCGACACATCGGAATAATACCGAGTGACATTGGCTAAATTAGCTATCTATGAGACCAGTACGGGGTGACGGACTGCACATTTTTGCCTACACCGGTATGAGCTCTGATTCCTGGTGTGAATGAGTTTGGGACGGTGTCCCATTCCTTTTGCCTACATCGGTTGGTTGCTTGACCGTTGTTGGCTAAGTTTTATTTGTTTGAATTTGAGTGAGTTTATTACTTGTTCCTATTGGTGTGGCTCATTCTCAAAACAAACTGGCCAAACTGAAAGAGGTGTTCATAGATGCCCCTCTTTACTTCTTTTCCGTGAGAGAAACACGAAGTCCTTTCGTGCTTTGAAGTGGAAAGGAAGTAATGACGTGAACATGAAACACCGGAGTTGCACTTCATCCTAGGAAAATCAATCTGAAGCAATGGTATCTGATCTGGTGTCATGAGTGACGGTGTAACAGTCATTGCTCGGTTGTCTTTACGCACTTGACTTGTGTCTCCTTCTGATTGGTTGGCTTTTCACACCCTTTTTCCGACATGTGGATAGTCGCAGCTATTGGGCTAGATTTATGGGTCTGGGCTGGAATACGAAGCATTTCGGCTCACAAGGGTTGGAGTCTCTTCACCCTCTATAAAAGTAGGTGCGGGGGGTCAATTATTTTCACTTGTTTTCTTATCTTGAAGTGCTACCGCTCCGACGTCCAACCTTATCCGGTGTTACACAATTCTAGCTCATACTCGCAGAACTGCCCGCATCGTCTCGACAGGTATCTCCATACCTTTCTTCTTTTACTTTTCCAATTTAGCAAGGGTATGGGGGACAACGGCTCGAATAGCGACTCCGTCGAGGTCTTGTCTGGGCCTCCTTCAATCCAATCCCGGCGTCAGCCGCGGAGGGGAGTCATGAGCTGGGTTCCGCGTCGCCAAGGTGAAGTTACCTCTGGGGCTTTACATCGGCAGAGATCTTTAGGGCCCAGGCGTTTTTCCATAATGCCTTTATGGGAAATAAGGGAGCTGGACACATCGTTTGGCTCTCATACATCGTCCTTTTCTTCTAGTTTTAACTTGGGCTCTGCTAGTGAGCATGGTAGTAGCGCCGACCTTTATTTATCTAACAATGTGGCCTTTTACAGTTGCATACCTTTTCTTCGTCACACCATCCAAATGGCTTCTGATAGGAACTCCGGTACGAACGTTCCCGTTGTCACAACAAACACCACTGAAACCAACGTCATCGCACACCGGATCGACTGGCTCGCTGAAAACGCTAAAGATCCGTACTTCTGGGTTCATGAAGAGCCCCTGAACGTTGTCTCCTGGTATGCTGAAGACACAACCGATGTCACAATCAAAAACGTGATCGTCCACTCTGGTGAAGAATTCAAAGATTACTTCACCGTCCTATGCCCATTGACATCGGAGCGCATCTGCCATCAACCGAGGTCAAGATACATTTTCATGCATGAGATGTTATTTTCCAAGATTGGCATTCACCTTCCACTGACGGAGTTTGAGATGGAAGTACTCCGGTTTTTAGATTGTGCCCCCAGCCAACTTCATCCTAATGGCTGGGGTTTAGTGAAAGCCCTGAAGGTTCCGGGGGGCTATTTCCACTTCGTCCCCACTGTGGCACTCTTCTTCACCTACTATAGGGTGATGCACCGGGTAACCCAGGTGGTGGTCTCGGCTTCATCAATCTCTGGTGTGATGCCAAGGTGGTGAACTTTGAAAGCTTCACTGAATCGGCTAAGATAGACGGAGTGAGCTTCAGACACTCCTTTGTCAAAATCCAAGTTAATGACAGCAAGCTGGTGTTTTGGGAGAATTCTGATGTTTCCAGAAAGTTCTACACCGGCTGGACTCATGAGCACTTCACCCTGGCCAATAACGCCTACTCCGTCAGCGAGAATGCTCTATCTATGGAGTCCAAGAAGGTGTTGGATGCTCTAAAAGCCGTCTCTGCCTTCTCCAAAATATCTTGCAAATCTTTGTTGGGAGAGTCATACCGGGATGGCTATCTGAGTAGGTTTTTTTTACCGACATCGTCTCTTTACCAGTGTTGATAGTGATGTCTCTTTTTTAGGGGAAATAGCTCAGATAGATATTTTGAAAAAGCTCAGGGAGTAAACTGAGGCTAGGAACGCTGCTGCGGCTGATGCGGAGAACAAGGTCACTCCGAGGAGAACATCAGCTAAGGTTGTCAGCAAACCGACTGACAAGGTTAGCAATCTGACCCTGGCTCTGGAGGAGGGGGTCCCAGTAAGGGGAAGAAATGCAACAACTTTGGCCAATCTTCCAAGGGTAAGAAGCATAAGACCCAAAGGACAGAGGTTGGGGTTGAGGATCAAGGCCAAGGGGAGGATGCTAGGGCCGACGTCACAAATGTTCTTAATCCGACTCGGCCAGCTGACGCTAATGCCCCTCACTTCAACTCCAACATATCGGAGTTTTTGGATTACATAGGGGAGACTCCGGCGAGGTTCCAAGTCCCATTCCAGCTCAAGAAGGATCTTCCTGCAACCAAGGCTAGGAGTGTTGCCAAGGGAGCTATTTTCAACTTGATCGAGGCTACCGGGGTTCTCCACTCTTTAGGGCAGTCTTACTACTCCGGTCTAGAGGCTAAACAATGGCTAGACCGGATGAAAGAGGCTAAGGCTCTTAGGGTGGAGGCTTAGACTACCTTGGCCAAGAGGAAGGAGGATTTGGCCGATCTCACTGTGGCGTTCACCTTGGCTTCTAAGAGAGCAGATGAAGCCGAAGCCAAGCACAAGGCTGCGAAAGATGCGCTGAAAAAAGTTCAGGTAAAACATGATGAAGCCCTTGCTGGACGTGCCAAAATGGAGAAGAAAAAGGAGGAACTAGTAGCCAAGGTGGTGTCTCTAAAGGAGGCTCGTCTTCAAGAGTGCAAGGAGAAAGAGGATGAGATGGCTGAATTCACAGAATTGGCCAATATCACCTTCAGTACCACCGTTCGTCAGGTGATACACCAGAATCCCAGTGTTGAGCTTAATTTGAACGGTATAAGTGTCTACTATGAATTCTATGGTGGGCACCTATATGCAATGGACCAGGGTCAGGCAGTGGAACCTAAGGATATTCCTTATGTACCTCTGCCTCTCCCCGATGGCCAAAGTATGAAGCTGAGGACGGTGTCAGATGAGGACTCCGAGAGGACAGCCACCGTTGCCAGACCGGACTCCCCCAACACTGGAGTGTAGTTATTCCTTTGTTTTCTTTATTGCCTTTGTACCGGGATGGGCTCTGGAGTTGACAATTTTGTAAGGCTGTAGTGCTACCCCTTTTTTGCATGAATTGACCTTTTTCACACTTGTCTCTATTTTTCTCAGTGTAAAGTAATCTGACATGAATACAACTAAGTTAAATTGAATCTTTAACCGATGTATAGCTAATGAAATAATTCGAAACAACATTGTCCATTGCAACATCTTCGTCTACCCCGACACTTTACCAAAACCAAATCTGCATGAAACCAAGTGGATTGAATTCTTAACCGATGTGCAATTAACCAACCATTCCGAAACAACATCGTTCTTAATTCCTCCACATCGTTCAGTGAAACAACTTGGTCTACTCTGGTACTTTAACTTCAAAACATCACGATTTGTTCCGGTGTGTAAGTATCTGATGTCATGAATTAACTTCGGTGTTGTGTTTGTCCGGTATTGACCTTTCTGCCTTTGGGACCAACTCCGATAGAAGCAAGAATCTTAAAGGACCGGTGTCAACACCAGATCCACAAACCCTTTTTTTTACCTATTAAAAGGTACGACCTGAAGCTCGAATGCTTTGACGGAAACAGACGACGGGGAAATGCCCTTTGGTTAGGTTCGAAAGAGAGATAGCGTAGGCTTGGGCAGCTGAGGCTCTGACTGAAAAGTGAACGAGTTGGGGGTGATGCCCCTAGTTCAAATTCAGAAAATAAAAGGTTTGGAGGTGCTGCCCCTCCCTTTGAAGGAAATGAAAGACTCGGGGTGATGCCCCTGGTTTAAAAGGAAATGAAAGGCTTGGGGGTGATGCCCCTAGTTTGAGAGGAAAATACAAGGGTTGGGGGTGCTACCCCTCGCTCTGAAGGAAATGAAAGACTTGGGAGTGATGCCCCTGGTTCAAAAGGAAATGAAAGTCTTGGGGGTGATGCCCCTGGTTTAAAGGAAGTGAAAGGCTTTGAGGGTGATGCCCCTAGTTTAAAGGAAGTGAAAGGCTTTGAGGGTAATGCCCTTGGTTCAAAAGGAAAATCAAAAAGTTAGGGGTGTTGCCCCTCGTTTAACAGGAAAATGAAAGAGTTGGGGGTGTTGCCCCTCGTTTAAAAGGAAGATGAATGAGTTGGGGGTGTTGCCCCTCGTTTAAAAGGAAAGTGAAAGGGCTGGGGGTGTTGCCCCTTGTTTAAAAGGAAAATGAAAAAGTTAGGGGTGTTGCCCCTCGTTTGAAAGGAAGATGAAAAAGTTGGGGGTGTTGCCCCTTATTTAATAGAAAAATGAAAGAGTTGGGGGTGTTGCCCCTCGTTTAAAAGGAAAGTAAAAGAGTTGGGCGTGTTGCCCCTCGTTTAAAAGGAAAATGAAAAAGTAAGGGGTGTTGCCCCTCGTTTAAAAGGAAGATGAAAAAGTTGGGGGTGTTTTGTTTAACAGGAAAATGAGAAAGTTGGGGGTCTTGGCCCTCGTTTAAAAGGAATATGAAAAAGTTAGAGGTGTTGCCCCTCGTTTGACAAGAAAATGAAAGAGTTGGGTGTGTTGCCCCTCGTTTAAAAGGAAAGTGAAAGAGTTGGGGGTGTTGCCCCTCGTTTAAAAGGAAAATAAAAAAGTTAGGGGTGTTGCCCCTCGTTTGAAAGGAAAATGAAAAAGTTGGTGGAGTTGCCCCTCATTTAACAGGAAAATGAAAGAGTTGGGGGTGTTGCCCCTGGTTTGACAGGAAATGAAGGATTTGGGGTGATGCCCCTGGGTTGACATTGCTTGATGGTGAGAGAAGTGTTTGGTATGATAACTTGAAGGAAAAGGTGCCTAGTTAGGCAGTTAGGAATTATAAATTTCAGTCATTGTAGCTCTGCTGGGGAAAAGGATGTGCTTGATTGTTGGATTGTATTTCCACGGGGGAGGAGGAGTTTGATTGGTCCCAGTTTGTGGCAAGGTGGTTACACTGAGGAAAGAGGAGCTTGGTGAAATTCTCTTTTCTATGTCAAAGCTCAACTAAAGAAGAGGGGTTCAATTGAAGTCCTTTTCCCAAGATTATAGTTCCACTGGGGAAATGGACTTATCCTAAGCCTGATTAGGATTGCGGCTCCACTGGGAGAGAGATCTAGTCCAAATCATGGTTTTTACTGCGGAGAGAACTAACTGAAGCTTATTTCTGGATTGTAGTCTCACTAGGGAAAGGACCTGGTCCGGATTGTAGGCTCACTGGGGAGGAGGTCTTGATCTATGTGAATTTTATGACAGATTGTAATTCCACTGGGAAGAGAGTTTGGTGAACATCTGCTTCTGGACTGAAGATCTTAGCAAACCTTCTGAAAAGGGGTGAGTAATACAGAGATAAATAAATTGACATTTTTGGGTCAATTTACTTGGAAACATAGACCCAGAGATAACTCATTGATGAAATAGAAGCAACTTCTAACTTTGGAAAGCATGCCTAGTAGAGTTTGTTACGCTTGCCTGAAGCAAGGTCAAATGCTGGGAGCACTTTGTTCCCCACGACTCTATATTTTACCATTTCTATTTTCAATCATTATTATTTAGGAAAACTTGTTTTGTTATAAGACTCAATCATGAACACGTACAGAAAAAGGGGGTAAAGTTTTATTTATGGATATCAAACAGGTACAATGGTAAGGAAAGCAATGTAAAACAAATGGAACAAATGGACTTAAAGTGTAAAGAGCTGAAGGTAAGTGAAACAGGGGAGGCTCATGGATCCTTCAATAATTTCCTAAGAGCAATAAGAATCTTGATCCCTTATCACAACTTCATGTTCACCCTTCGACTTTGCCTCTGAGAAGGTAATTCGACGATGATCCATATGCCCCAGTTTGGTTTCAGACTTTCTGCGTGGGAAGTTTTAGCCACACTGCCAAGATTTTAGACCTTAATTTTTGCCTGAGCCGTCTTTTCAGGTTTTTGACTCACCGGGTTGTTCTAACTTTTGCCTAGGCCGCCCTTTCGAGTTTTCATCCTAGCGAGCATTCATTTTTATTTTGTTTTCCTCTTTTAAGCATAGTATCCTTTTACTGCTTCTGCATTTACAGGCATTGGTAAATCCTTGCCATCCATGTTGGTGAGGGTTAAGCTCCTCTAGAGTAAGCTTTCTTCACAACATAGGGCCCTTCATAATTAGGTATCCATTTGCCTCGGTCATCCCTTTGGATTGGTAAAATCTTTTTGAGGACCAAGTCTCCTTATCAGAATTATCGGGGTCGCACTTTCTTTTCATATGCCCGCTTCACGTGCTTTTTATATAACTGTCCATGGCAGAGGGCAGTTAACCTCTTTCCGTCAATTAAGTTTAGCTGGTCATATCTAGCTTGGACCCATTCAGCTTCTTCCAATTTCGCCTTGATTATCACCCGAAGGGACGGGATCTCCACTTCAAAAGGAAATACCGCTTCCATTTCGTAGACTAGGGAGAAAAGGGTTGCCCCAGTTAATGTTCGAACTGAGGTCCGATATCCATGCAAAGCAAAAGGGAGCATTTCACTCCAATCTTTGTAAGTCACTACCATCTTTTGTACTATCTTCTTGATATTCTTATTAGCTGCTTTGACTACTCCATTCATCTTCGGCCGATATGGAGAGGAATTATGGTAAGAGATTTTGAAACCCTCACAGAGCTCCTTTATCATCTTATTGTTTAGATTCGTGCCATTGTCGGTAATGATCTGACTTGGCAAACTATGCCAGCATATCAACTCTCTTTTAACGAACTTGACGATGAGATTCTTGGTCATATTAATGTACGAAGCTGCTTTTACCCACTTGGTGAAGTAATCAATGGAAACCAAAATAAAGTGGTGGTTGTTCGAGGATTTTGGCTTAATAGACCCAATAATGTCCATACCCCACATTGAAAAGGGCCATGGTGCTGACAAGACATTCAAAGATGATGGAGGTGCATGAATGTGATCAGCATATATCTGACATTTGTGACACCTCCGCACATGAGCAAAATAATCTGCTTCCATGGTCATCCAATAGTATCCGGCCCTCAAGATCTTTCTTGACATGGCGTGCCCATTCATGTGAGTTCCAAAAGATCCTTCGTGGATATCTCTCATGATTTGATTTTCTTCAACGGTGTTAACACAACAAAGGAGGATAGATTCATGGTTTCTTTTGTATAGTACATTCCCATTCAAGAAATAACCCATAGCAAGCCTTCTAGAGTTTGCTTGTCATTATCTGTAATATCATCGGGATATTCTTGGCACTGAAGGTACCTCTTGATGTCATGATACCACGGCTTCCCGTCTGGCTCTTCTTCTATGACTCGACAATATGTAGGTTCCTGCCATTTCTTTACCTCAATGGGAAGCATTTCGTACTCACTACTTACTTTAAACATTGAAGCCAGAGTGGCCAAGGCATCAGCCATTTGGTTGTCATCCCAGAGAATGTGATGGAAGGTGATCTCATCAAACTCTTTGATCATCTCTCTTTGATCATCTCCTTGATATGAGCGTGATAGGGAATTAGTTTGTTGTCTCTAGTTTCCCACTCATCCCTTAATTAATGGATGACCAAAGCAGAGTCTCCGTAGACTTCCAGGGACTTTACCCCTGCATCCAAAGCTACTTGTATCCCTAAAGAGCATGCCTCATACTCAACGACGTTATTGGTATAATCAAAATATAGCCGAGCGTAAATAGGGATGAACTCTTTGTCTGGTGAAATTAGGATGACTCCAACCCAATGCCCCAGTGCATTAGAAGCTCCGTCAAATCTCATGATCCATTTGTTTGCACGACCACTTTCTTCTTTAAAAAGAGCTAAGATATCCTCGTCTGGGAAGTCATGTTGCATTGGTTGGTAGCTATTGACGGGCTGGTGCGCTAGGTAATCTGCCAAAGCACTTCCTCTTATGGCCTTTTGGGTGACATATGTTATGTCATACTCAGTTAATAGCACTTGCCATCGGGCGATCCTTCCGGTCAAGGCAGGTTTTTCAAAGAAGTATTTGATGGGGTCCATCTTGGAAACCAACCATGTAGTGTGACAAAACATGTACTTCCTTAACCGTCATACGGCCCCTACTAATGCATAGTAGGTTCGCTCAAGAGAGGAATATCTTATTTCACATTCGGTGAACTTCTTGCTCAGGTAATAGATGGCGTGTTCCTTCTTCCTAGTCTCGTCACGTTGACCCAACACACATCCCATGGACTCATTTAACACGGTCAAATACAAAATCAGTGGCCTCCAAGGAATTGGTGGCACCAGGATTGGTGGTTCTAGCAAGTATTGTTTTATCTTTTCAAATGCTTTTTGACAATCCTCATTCCATTGCCCAGGTTGGTTTTTGTGAAGCAGCTTGAAGATCGGTTCACAGGTTGCAGTCATTTGTGAAATGAATCGGGCGATATAATTTAATCTCCCCAGGAATCCTCGGACTTCCTTCTCTGTGTAAGAAGGAGGCATTTCAAGGATGGCTTTAACTTTGTTAGGATCAACCTCTATCCTCTTTTCACTCACTATAAACCCGAGCAGCTTTCCATACCTTGCGCCGAAGGTGCATTTGGCTGGGTTTAATCTGAGCTTGAATTTTCTCAGTCATCTGAAGAGCTTTCTCAAATCGACAATATGCTCCTCCTCTGTTTTGGATTTAGCAATGATATCATCCACGTATACTTCTATTTCCTTATGCATCATGTCGTGGAAGATGGTTACCATTGCCCTTTGATAGGTTGCCCCAAAATTTTTCAATCCAAAGGACATCACCTTGTAGCAGAAGATGCCCTATAGAGTGATAAATGTGGTTTTTTCCATATCTTTTGGTGCCATCTTGATCTGATTGTACCCTAAAAACCCGTCCATGAATGAAAAGATGGAATGTTAAGCCGTGTTATCAACTAAGAGGCAATTTGTGCTAGTGGAAAATTATCTTTAGGGCTAGCCCGATTCAAGTCTCGATAATCCACACATATCCCCACTCTCCCTTCTTTCTTTGAAACGGGAACTATGTTTGCTACCCATTGAGGATATTTAGCTACGGCTAGGAAACTGGCATCAAACTATTTCTTAACCTCGTCCTTAATCTTAAGGAGCATCTCTGGTTTCATTCGACGCAACTTCTATTTAATCGGTGGACATTCTAGCTTCAGAGGTAACCTGTGCTCCACAATACTATTGTCTAACCCTGGCATATCTTGATACGACCATGCGAAGACATCACAGAACTCTCTGAGCAGTCTAATCAGTTCTTTTCTTCGTCTTACTTAGAGAAGTGCCAATCTTGACTTCTTTCACCTCTCTTTCATCCCCTAGGTTATTGGTTTCGACCCTTTCTTGATGGGGTCGAATCTCCCTATCTTCTTGCTCCAATAACCTTGTTAACTTGGGTGAAGGCTTAAAGTCTTCCTTATCTTCTTCATCGGCGTAGTCATTCAAATGATCAGAGTCGTCATATTAGATCAAGGTTCTCAAGGGAATCATTTTCGGATCTACATTTTATTGTATTATAGCAAATGAAAAAGAAGACAAGCAAGCAAAAGGATCAAGCAGAAAGATATAAAGTAAAAATAGGATACTGGATTTCAGCATGTGTTCATTAATAAAAGAAATAAATAAACAAGTTTCACCTTTATTACAAAAAAAAGGGGTCCCAAAGCCTTAGGCATAGCAGAAGGACCAACAAGCCACAAGGGTATTGTTAAATTACTCTGATAAAACATTTAAAGTCGTGGGGAATTCAATGATCTCCCAATTACACAGCTCTTGGTTCGGTAGGCAAGCATACACAAGTCCAGCATCATTATCGAGACTATCTTCAATTGCGGCTACTTGGTCCGGAGGCATTATCCCTGTGCTCCGAAAACTCTGGAAAAGGTCATAGATGGGGATTCTCGCGGTATGAGGTTCTTGGCCAGTGAGACGGGCAACCCTCCTTTCTCTTCTCTCTTCCCCTACCCTCCTTTTATCAACGGCCGTGGGCCGGTGTCCCAAGCCATATCTATCTTTGTTTTTGGGGAGGCACACAGGTTCGATTCTCCCTTCCAGGTCTTGTCCCTCACGTAGCATTGTCCTTGCCATTGCTAAGGACGCATTCAGGAAGCATGTCCTTGTGGTACCTTTTCCCACATGCGTAGTGTTAGCTATTTCCAAAGCCTGGAAAGAGGTTTCAAGAGCCTCTTCGGCCGCTTCAATATACGGGGTGGTGACAGGTTTGCTGACTAAAAAGTCCTCTTCCCAGAAATAATCACTAACTTGTTATTGATGACAAACTTCAGTTTTTGATACAATGTGGAAGGGACAACCCCGGCTAAATAGATCCACGACCGACCTAATAAATAGCTGTAGGCAGGCATGATGTCCATGACTTGGAAGAGGATCTGGAAGGTACATGGTCCAACCTGTATTGGCAATTTAATTTTACCCATGACTTCCCTGTGAGTCTCATCAAAGGCTTGCACTACGATGGAGCTCGACCTTATATGCGTCCCATTGAAGGGTAACTTTGCCAACGTAGACTTCGATATGACATTGAGGGATGACCTATTGTCGATAAGCACTTTCGCAAGGATATGGTGTCGACATTTTATGGAACTATAAAGGGCTTTGTTGTACCCCATTCCTTCCGCGGGTACCTCATTGTCTATGAAGGTCAAATAGTTACTAGCGACAATGTGCCCCACTATGCCTTGGAACTTATCGACGGGTATGTCGTGGTTGACATGTGCCTCACTTAATACTTTTATCAATGTGTTTCGATGCGGTCAGAATTCATCAACAGAGATAACAGGGAAATCTTTGCAGGAGTGTGGTTCAACTGATCTAGCACTTGATATTCACTATGGCGAATGAACTTCAAAAATTCTTAGGCTTCTTCATCAGTTACTGCCCTCTTTGCTTCGCCAGTAGTTCCTTCTCCCTCCGTTTTAGCCTTCCCAGCAACCTGGTCACGTGTTTGTTCCAGAGGAGCGTAAATTCTTCCACTCTGGGTCATTCCTCCAATTATCGCAATATTGGTGATGGAAGTTGAGGGTGAGTCACTTGTTGTTGAACCGAAAATGACCACATCCGTGTGATATTTCCATAGGACTGCCTTGGAACTCTTGAATGGGAACGAGGTCGGAGTTTGCACAATGATGACTGGCCTTGGATAAACGGGAGCTGCTGAGTACTTTTGCTATAAAATATAGTCAAGGGTTTTGGGGCTTGTATCCCTGGTTGATCCTAGATCATACTTATTTCACTTTCTTGGCGCCTATAAACTTGCACAGTATGGCTGTCAATGAGTCCTTGAAGGATTCTATGAAAGCCTTAGCATTCGGCAGTTTGTTCCTTGTCATGCTCTTCACCCCAAGAACCCTCGATCAAACCTCTTTCCAGTAAATGAGAGTGAATCACCTTCAATGGTGTTTTTATGTCAGCAATACTCAAAATACAGTCTTCATCAACCCCGATAGCATTGACCCCTGAACCTCCATGATTGGGTAGAGGATTCATGGATATATTTAGATTACCCTCTCAAAAGTTGAGCCAATTGGCCCGAAGCAAATCCCTCACCTTGAATTTCAAAGCTAAACAGTTCTCCGTGGTATGCCCCGGTGCACCGGTGTGGTAATCGCACCGCGCGTTCGGGTCATACCCCTTAGGTTAAGGAGGTTGCATTGGCCTCAAGGGACCAGAGTGCTTATAAGGAGATGAGGTAAGAGCTCAGTATAAGTCATGGGGATGGGATCAAACTGTATCTTGGGACGGTCATTATTTGGCCTTCTTGAATTCGGATTAGGGTTAGGTGGTTGGTTAACTTACGGCAGTTGGTATGGTGCTTGTTGAGGTACGGGAGGTCTTGCGATGGGTGGTTGGAAATGGGGTTGAGTTGGATTTTGTACCGCTGTCACATAGGGATAGGGTGCATAGGAACTGGTAGGCTGAAAGACGACACTAGTGGAAGGATTTGATTGGTTCCTTCCGTCATAAGAAATGGTGTTGGTCTCCCCATTTCTCTTCTTACCTTCACTGGTCATTGTTCTTTTCACAGCTCCTATTCTAGACGAGCCTTGGGTGATCTTCCTAGTTCTTAACCCATTTTCTATCCTTTCGCTAATAGTGACGACCTCAAAAAAGTGTTATGAAACACTTCCGATCATCTGATCATAGAAAGGAGATAGAAGTGTGTTAATGAACATGGAGACTACTTCTTTTTCTAACAATGGGGATCTACTTATACGGGGACCTCCTGCCATCATTGTGCATATTCCTTAAACGTCTCATTCTCCTTTTTCATCATGTTCTGAAGTTAGACCCTATTTGGCGCCATATCCAGATTATACTTATACTGTCTCATAAAGGCGTCTGCCAAATCCCCCCAACTACGGATGCTAGATCGTTCTAGATGTGTGTACCAGGTCAAAGCAGCCCCAGCTAGGCTATTCTGAAAATAGTGGATTAGCAGCGGGTCGTTGGATGCGTGTGAAGCCATCTTTTGGTAATACATGGTAAGATGATTTTTAGGGCAACTTAAGCCACGATACTTGTCAAAGTTCGGCACCTTAAATTTTGGGGGAAGGACAACATCCGGAATCAAACATAATTCAGTGGCCTTTCCCAATCTGAACCCTCCTATCCCTTCTATTGCCTTCAATCGCCTCTCAAGGATCTTTATTCTTCCATCTTGGGTGGCAGCGACGACGCCTGAGCCAGAGGCAACATGAGGATTTGTATGCCCATAAGGTTGGTAAACGTGTGTAGCTGTATAAGGGGGATTCGCTGGGTCTGCATTTAATGGGAAGATCTGGGGTCGAGTAGCGGTTTGGGTGGCATAGGCAGGCTAGGTAATTCGGCTTGAGTGGCTTATGTTTGGGCTTGGGCTATTTGAAATTCACGAAAAGGTGGTATGTTTGGTTGAGCGGGGTGAGGGACTAGTTCTTGGTGGTTTGGCTCTTCTTGTGGATTAGTGTAGAGAGAGGGAAAATATCCTCGGGGTAAGCCATATAATAGGAAAGGTATAGCGTTGCCATCTGAATCCATGAAGTTATGTTGTTGGGTATATGTCATGCCACGGCCGGGTTGGGATTCAACAATGGGGTCTGGCCTTCTAATATGGACGGTGAGGGGAGGTGCTGTAGGATTAGGGATTTGTTCTCCAGTTGGGCCAGGAGGGTGCCGCCGGGTAAGCGGCTGTTGCTGGGTGTCCTCAATACTGATGGAGGAACCCCCTTCTATAACTATTTTTTCCAGAAGCTTGGCCATTTCGGCCATCTGTTCTTTGATTTGATTGAGCTCAGCTCTCAAATTCTCGTTTTCTTGCTCTATCTCAGCCATGAGTTTCTTTCGGAGCCTAGTTCCGTAAGCATGCTTACCCGTAATGTCTAAAGAAACATAGAGATTTGTTAGAAGAAAAACAAGTTGATAACAGAAATGATAGAATAAAAGTAAAAAGATATTACGTGGGACACAATTCAGAACTTAGCGCGTATCCTCCAACTGTTCCTCGGAACGTCAAGTTCAAAAGTACTAAGTAAAGCAGTAAATAGAGATTAACATGAGATAGTCGTGGAAGCAAAAGATTCCTTCATTTCATACTTCCATAAGGGAACAATGCTGCCGTGAAGGCTTGATTACAATGCATGAAAACATATTAGTCGTCCCTGGCTTGGGCAATCATGGTCCTCATTTTACAAATTCTCTCCCTACAATAACTTAAGAAAATTGAAATTTCTTTCGGAGTAGTGAGAGGATTGGCCATTTCCTCAGCTTGTTTCAACAAGGACGGGAGATCTTCTAGAGCTCCATTAGCCAAGTGTGTCAGATTGGCGAAATGACCCATCCACGAGCGAATGGTTTCATCTTATTGAGTTAACTCGGCCTCCAAAAGGCGTATGGCCTGTTGATAGTCATACTCTATACTCATGGCGTGTTGTCGTTCACTATTTATCTCCTGCTCGTAAGCCTATACCACCTCGTTAAGTTGTTGCTCCAACCTGTGGACTTAGGATTGTAACAGCCCCTTTTGCACCAAAGCGTTCTGTTCATTTTCTTTGGATTGTGTCAGCATATCCTTTAGAAAATGTTTCTTAGCCAAGATGGTGTCATTTTGTTTGCTTTTCATTTTTAGCTGAGAGTTGGCTGCCGGAGACATTGGTCTTGTTTTACCCTGTAGTCATCTTCAACCTTCTGTTTCTTCCCAATCTCTTCCATGGCTTGCTTATTCTCCAAATTTTCCCTTTTCTAAAAGGTGCATTCTTGTTGATATCTTAGCAAGTCTTCCTCTAGCTTCTTGTTCTTAGCAGTCAACTCCTCTATCTTGGCCTTCAACGCCTTAGTTGCTTTATCTTCTATTATAAGTGGTGGAGCAGGAGTGCTTGCCGGTAGATAAGAGGGACTCCTAAAAGACAGTTTAACAATAGAAACCCTATTCAGGACCCATTCATGATACTCCTCTCCCACAGCATGGCTTCATGCCCCTAACTCTTTTCGTATCTTATGGACCTTTCTCCATGTAATCGCTATATCCCGAATGACAGACATATAGCTTTTTTCGCATAATACAAAATGAAAGGACTGAGCAACTCTTTATTCGGTGGTCTAAGCAAAGGATAAGCCAACTGACGCTTGGCTATGATAGGATTATAGTTGATACATCCTTATGTGCCAATGAGAGGAACATTTGGATAATTTCCACAGTGATGGATGATTGACTCGACTTCCAACCATTCGGGATACCACCCGACTTTCTTAGCTGTGAGCCCTACAAGATGATTGACCCATTCACGCCCGTTCTTTACTGCTAGTTGGCATAGTTTCAGATCAGAGATAGGACATTCAGCCTTACAAATCTAATGGAAAGCATGAGATGTGAGCCATACGTACAGAGCAGGTAGACAACAAACGATCCTCCTTTCACCTTGCGTATGACAGAAATCCATGGTGCAGTACACATTGGCCAGTACTGCTGTGACAGGATTCTCAAGCCTGTGCTTGCGAGCTTTGAAGACAGTAATAACATCATAATCCACGTAGTTGTCAAGGTTAGGGAGCAAGACAACTCCATAGATAGTAAGAGCTAAAGCATCCATAAAGGCTTCCCAATCTTCTTTATCTGCCTGGATCTGCATGTGTTTCTCAAGAAACTCCCGAGTAAACCCATGAATCTGATTTCTATTCATCTACACACTTTTCAATGTCTCAGGATGGATTTTCAAAATACGGGCGACAGAAGTGATAGTTGCATGATGGTTAAGATCACGGCAGGGAATCTATCCTTCCAAAGGCATCCCCAAGATTTGTTCAAACTCTTCTATAGATGGGGCCAACTAAAAGTCCCTAAATGTGAAGCATCTGAGAGGCGGGTCATAAAACTGTGTTAAGGCTGTGATCGCCTCAGTTTGCACTTCCACTTCTAAGAGCTTTAGAATCCTCCCATACTTTCTGGTAAAGGCCATTTTCTGTGTCAAGTTCAATTTTCTCCCCATTGTTCATAGACTACCAGTGTCAATTTTCTTGGCTTTAATATGCAGTATTCTTCTTAATTCAGTCACATTTGTACCATAACTATCACGTCTCATGTTAATTTCCATATTTTCTTAGAGGTACTTGCTAAGTCTCGAATGGCTTCCTGCAAGAACAAAGATAAGGAAGGAGAATTAGTTACTGCCATGTTTTCTAAACTGTTACTTCCTTACTAATTTATTGAAAAACATTTTCATTTTGGAAAGTAGCAGTCGACAAAGCTTGTAACACCCTGTGTTACATCTCAATAATTTCTATAAAAATTCATAAATTTTTTTACTAAAAATATAATCGTTAAAAGAAACTATCAGAGTAAAATTACATACAATATTTCTGAAATACCTCACGAATATCATTAAAATTTATAAAGTAGTTTTACATTCATCCAAAGAAAATAAATATTAAACATTATTAGAAAGAGAGGAAACTCCATGGTCCAAGAGTAGTTACTTAATGACATTATTTATTCATTGGACCATGGTATTCATACCAAGCTCCCTTTCTAGAACGTGCTATATATACTGTCGAGATTCTTCGATCCTTCCCTCTGTACGAATCATCAATTTAAATAATATGAAACAAAAACAGGGAGAAAGGAGTGAGAAACAGAATATAATATTCCAAATGGGACATAAGCAATAAAGGGTTTTCACAAACTAGTATAATAATATCAATCACAATCACATACACAATCAATTATGAATGTATGAATGATATGCCATATCTTCATCATAACTTTCCTATATATACGAGCCCTTAAATTTTAATTTACACTGGGCCAACCAGGAGTTTACACTGTTCCATAATTTCGGATAATAATAACATGAACAGCTCAACTGGCGTGGAAACACTTAGAGACTAGTCAGATTGAGAAGATTTTTATTTTGAAAGTACCCGACACTAGGGAGCTACCCCAGGTCTTCTGAAGCACCCTTTCACACCCTCTCATCCCAAGGCTCACAATTAAGCCTCCTCTAATGTATCCTCGGTTTCTATAATCCGTCCCCAGACAATATCATTTTGTTTCTCTTTGATGATTCATGATGCATGAACTACTCGTGTATTTAGTTGGTTAAGGCTTTTAGAAACTCAATTATATTATCGAGGCCTACGAATCGCGACATAGCCACCCCAGTAAACTGTACTTTTTCAAATTCCCAAATACACACATAGAATTTTAGTACAGTTCATTTTTAAATCACAAATCAAATCTCCTTATAATTTGAGTTTCAAAGCCTTAAATGTATTTCACAAACTTCTTTAGAAAGTTTATAGTTCAATTCAAAATTAATTACTAAAAACTCAAATTTGGAATTATCAATCTTTAAAACCTTAGTACTTAAAAATTTTGTATAATATTTTTATACATTTTGAAAATAATATATATACATATATATATATATATATATATTAAAATATCAGTAAAAATAATTTCTCTTTCTTTTTCTTTCTGATATACTAACTAAAAATCTTAATTTTAGTAAACATATATATATATATACTTTAAAAGATAAAAAGAGATTTCTAAAAACTTATGTAGCTTCATTGAAAACTAAGAAATTTCTTAAAAGTAATTTGAATAAAGATGAATAAGTAAATAAAGAAGTAAGAGATAAGTAAATTCTTGCTGAGTTTTATCTTTCCGTCATACTTGCTATATGCTCAAACTCCACATTACAAGATCACCAATTAAATATTGTCAATCACACTCAAACATCATCAATCACAAATAAATATTAACAATCATAATTAAATCAAATAATTAAACATCAGTTATAAATATCATAATTCAAAATTCAATGCTTATTTAAATTAATAAAGTTTGTTTTAAGTCCTATAGCCAATTCCTCGCACAGGTCTGTGTAAGTCCAAGATATTCCAGTCCTTGCATAGGTCTAGTTCAGTCCATATAGGTCATAATAGTCTAAGTCCTTACATAGGTTCAGTCCAATTCGTAGTAGTTCAAGTCCTTGCATAGGTTTAGTCTAATCCGCATAGGTCATAATAGTTCAAGTTCTTGAATAAATATTTCAGATTAAGTTACATGAGATATTTAATTTATTAATAACAATTATTATAAATTTTTATGTTAAAAGTTATTGTTTTAAAATAATAATATTGTTATCTTTAAAAGGAGTAAGGGACTCCTCACAATATTCTTATGTATTTTCATATTATATTCTTATCTCACCCCTTTATCTTGATTTGCTACCAAAAGTGAATTTGCTCTGCGCCTCCAAGTTCTAACAATATTAATGCTAATTTATTTCAGTATAAGCATAAGATAAAAATTAAGATTGCTATCAGAATGATAAATAGTAACTATGCATAGTAATAGTAAATAGTAACAGTAAATAGTAAATCATCAGTAGTAACAGTAAATAGTAATTTTTAATAGTAACAATAAATAGTAAATCGTGAATAGTAAATTTTGAATAGTAGTGGTAAATGGTAAATCGTGAACAATAACAGTAAATAGTAAATTTTGAATAGTAACAGTAAATAGTAAATTTTGAATAGTAACAGTAAATAGTAAATTTTAAATAGTAATGGTAAATAGTAAAATTTAA
This sequence comes from Clitoria ternatea, assembly GCA_037962975.1. Classification (NCBI taxonomy): domain Eukaryota; kingdom Viridiplantae; phylum Streptophyta; class Magnoliopsida; order Fabales; family Fabaceae; genus Clitoria; species Clitoria ternatea. Next base: position 191,624,041 of record CM075669.1, read on the forward strand.
ATAGTAACAGTAACTAATAAATTTTGAATAATAACGGTAAATAATAAGTTTTGAGCAATAACAGTAAATGGTAAATTGTGAATAGTAACAGTAAATCATAAAAATAACGCATAGTAGAAATTTATTTTTACCATATTAACTTATTCATAATAGTAATAGTATATTAATAGTTTAAGAGTGCTAAAAAAATAAATTAAATAATCATAAAAAGAATATAAAAGATATTATTATTTTACACCTCCAGTAGAATCTCTTTTTACCAAAAGAGTTTACTTCCCACTAATTTCTTAAGCACTATCTCTCTAGATTCTCTCTCTAATTTTGGTGTAGAAATGTTGTAAATGAGCCATCTATTTATAGGAAGAGAATTTTACTATTTAAGATTACTTAATTATTTATTTTACTATTCATGATGTAAGTATTTACCAACCGATGATGTAAGCAATAAGCGATGATGTCGGCAGTGGCATTTTGGTTATTAGATAAAAGGTTAAGCGTATTTTTGTCATTCTTAAAAAAATGAAAAAATATAAAATTCCAAAAAACTATAAATTGTATAACAATCAAAAAGTTCTCAAGAACTATAATCAAATTCCTTTGAAATTTTATTTTAAATAAGAAATAATGAAATTAGGGGTGTGACAACTCTACTCCTCTAAAAAAATTTCGTCTTTGAAATTTACACTTTTTAGTAAAATAAATGGGGATGAGACTCTTTCATCTCATTTTCTAGTTCCCATGTAGCATATTCTCATCTCGTTTCGCTCTAAATAACCTTTACAAGTCGAATTTCCTTGTCCCTTCGCTTTTTTATTCTTCTGTCAGCTATTCTGACAGGTGGTGCATCATATGTAAGATTATCTTTAACTTGTATGATATCAGGTTCAATAACGTGTGTAGGGTCAGATATATACTTTCGTAAATTTGAAACATGAAAAACGTTATGGATATTAGAAAGAAAAGATGGTAATGCTATTTGGTAAGCAAGAGGGCTAACTTTCTGAATTATTTGATATGGACCAATAAATCTAGTGGTTAGTTTTTGAGATTTTATTACCCGATCGACCCCAGTCGTATGTGTGACTTTCAAGAATACATGATCGCCTTTTTGAAATTCGAGCGGCTTCCTTCTTTTGTCATGGTAACTTTTCTGCCTGCTTTGTGCTACCTTCATCTTTTCCTGAACCATTTTGGTTTTATCCGTGGTTTGTTGTACCAACTCTGGTCCTAGCATCAAGTTTTCACCAGTCTCAAACCAACATAGTGGAGTCTTACATTTTTTTTTCATATAATGCCTCAAAAGTTGCCATGCCAATGCTTGCATGGAAACTGTTGTTGTAGGTGAACTCCACATATGGTAAGAATTGATTCTAACTTCCTTTATGCTCTAACACACAAGCTCGTAACAAGTCCTCTAGAGATTGGATTGTTCTTTCTAATTGTACATCTGTCTGAGGATGATATGCTGAACTCAGACGTAGTCTTGTTCCCAAAGCCTTGTGTAAGCTCTTCCAGAATTGTGATGTAAAACGAGGGTCTCGATTAGAAATGATACTTGAAGGAATTCCATGTAATCTCACAATCTGCTCGATGTATAATTTTGCCAGCTTCTCCATAGGGTAACGAATATTAATGAGAATAAAGTGGGCAGACTTGGTTAATCTATCAACTGTTACCCATATTGAATCATGTCCTAATGGAGTTTTGTGTAACATCCTGGATATTTATAGGAAATTTTGAGAAGTGGAAAATATTAATAATTATTTTTAGGAATTTATTTGATATTTTTAGGAATTATTGGTTAATTATAAAAGGTTTGATTAGAAGAAGAGAGGTTTAATTTAAATCTTTAAAGAAATCATAAAGGAAATGGAGAAATAACCGGCTGAAAAGGTAACCGGTTGCCATGGGTTTAAATAAAGGTTTCTCTCTCTCAATAATTCACTTCTACGAGAACCTTCTTCTTCTCCTTCATCAGTTTCTCTTCTTCCTTTCCTTCCTCCATTGTTGCGAGCTGCATGCTCTGTGGGGAAGTCCAGTTTGCATCAAAACCTTGAGATAATCACATTTCTGTGGCAGTGGTTTCGAGGTATGTCCATGGGTACCATTAATTTCGCCTTTTCCCTTCTCTTTTCTCTTTGGGAAATTTGGATTTCTTGGGGTAACGAAGAAAAGCTGCGTAGCTTCCATTTTCATGGCATCTAAGCATGAAGATGAAGCTTGGTAGCATGGGTGATCCATTTATGCATTCTTCCTTTTTCTTCCTCTCTTGGCCGAACCATGTACATGCATGTGGGGGTACTGTTCCGATCTCCACTCCTTTTGGCCGTGAGCCTTAAAGTGTCCCTTAACCGTGTGAGTTGTGGTACGATGTAACGTGTTTCAGGTTCCAAACCCGTAGGTAGTGGAACAACACTGGTGGAATGCTTAAAGGAGTTGGTGCTAGAACGACCATCAGTGGGACGATTAAAGGAGTTGCTGCTGGAACGGTGGTGGAACTGTGAACCCAACGACTGTTAAAACGTGGAACAGAGGTAAGGGGGTGTTCGGGTTATAATTAATTAGAATAGGACATACTGTCCGAGTCGTTGAGATATTTGTAAACTGGGTAAGAAGTAATGCTGGAAGAAAAGTATGTGAATGTGTATGAATGTATGTATGGATGTGCACACCGATCGGTTTGGGATCATGTGTGTGTGTGTGTGTGTGATTGAAGAAATATCTGTTAGGGAATCCTATTAAGGTCAGGCAGCGGAAACACAAAGGATTCCCAAAATAATTGCAAACACGTATGTCTCAAAGCATTATGCTAAATTAAAATTTTTAATTAGGGTTTACCTCTTGTAGACGCAGAACAAGATCCTCGATCGAAGCAATTGTAGCTTCGCCCTTAGGAGTTCACACGAGCACTCCCACCAGAAAAACAGAGCTCCGAATGCTAGTACGGAATTTTGTTTTCGTCTAATTTCTAAGCAGCAGCCTATGAGCATCTCATGCTCTATATACAGGCTTAGGTATTGACTTGAGCTCTCATTAAACATTGGGCTCCTTACTCATTCTAAATGAGTTAGGCCCAAATAATTTTATTTTCAATCCAACTAAAATAAAACTATCCTCTGGCGGGCTTACTCTATGTGTGTGACCCTATAGGTAAAATATTCGGTTATATTAATAATAAACTATTTTATTATTAATATAAAATAAGAGCGGTATCTAGCAATACATCATTATGTCCGAATATTATTTATCATCGACATGACCTATAAGTGATAATTATTTTATATATCTATTCCTTTTGTCACGATATCTAATTGGGCCCAAGGCATGGTCGTCGTCATCCTTGTATGGCCCAATTCATTTTACTTGATACCAGAGTAGACTTTATAGAATAAATATCTAATATTTATTCGTCCTAGCATGGCCATGCATTTCATTAGTCTCACTCCATCAAGTGGCCCATAGATATCACTCCTGTCACATAGGAGAGACAAATTCCATCTACATCACTCACATCCCTCTGCATAATTTATCTATTGCCTAATCATAATCTTTATGGTCATCTTATTACAGATAACGTTTGATTGTATTAAAACAATAAACTCCTTATGTAGGAATCGTAGTGACTTCAGGTCGAAGGACTACATACCATTATCACATTGAGAACCGTTTATGACACTCATGTAACGATCCATACAACGTTCTCATGGTGGGTCTGTCTAGTACAACATTACCCTTAATGTGTACCCGTGTAAAGACTTGATATCATATATCCATGATTTGTAAGATCAAATCATCAGTACATTTACACACTAATCTTAATGTATTTACATGTCCCCATGTAAATACTTGATTAGGGACGTTTTAGGAATAATTCTCATATGACCTATTATTCCAGGATAAATAGCATTTGTCTAAAACTGAAAATACTAATTTTATTAATAAGTTAAAATTGATACATTAATAGCTCGTAGTGCATACACCAACAATATCTGATGTTATTGCTGAATGAAAGCTGTGAATGTATAAGTATACATGTATGTATGTGAACACCGATCAGTTTCTGATCATTTGTATATGACTTGAGAAATAATTGATGCTGTGATATTTGAGATGATGCCGAATGAGTATAAATGAATGTGTATGGATGCATGTATGTGGACACCGATCGGTTTCTGATCGTGTGTGTGTGGCTTGAGCCGATTGAAATTAAAATATTTAATGCTGTGATAATCGGTATTTGTTGGCAATGTAATGAATGGGCTTGACAAGCAGGCCACCCAGTGGCAATGTGATGAATGGGCTTGACAAGCAAGTCGCCCAGTGGCAACGTGATGAATGGGTTTGACAAGTCGGTCACCCTGTGTTGTGAGCACATGCTAGTTTCTGGTAGTTGCATTTGTTGATTGTTGATAATATGAAATGATTGAGATGTGATTATGTGGTATGGGACGGCCGATGGTATATATAGCCCCTCATTTCCGGCTCCCGTGGTTTTTGTGCCCAATTGAGCTACCCAGTGGTCAAGTAAGACCCAGTGGTCGAGGTGGAGAGTCAAGCAGGACTCGGTGAACCAAGCAGGGTTCACGGGGTGTTAAGTAGGACCCCCAGCTGAAGGCCGATCCTTTAGTATCCGGATACTAGGCATCGATTTTATGTGAGAGTCAGTTGTGACAATTGATGATTTGATGATTTTGCCGAGTGCAGTTTGTTTTAATTGCCGAATGAGAATTTGATATATTTGATGGGTATGAATTGACTTATTTACCGAATGTGATTAGCTGTATTTCCCGAGTGATTGGCTGTATTTGTCGAGTGTAGATTATTATATTTGCCGAGTGAGATTTGTTGTACTTGTAGAGTGAGGTTTGCCATATTTACCGAGTGAGAATTGATGAGTATGATGTTATATTTGCTGAGTGCAATTTATTATATATGACGAGTGTAAACGGGTATAATTGCTGGGTGTGCTATGTTATATTTACTGAGTGGTAAATTATCATATTTGCTGAATGAGGTTGAATATAATTGCCGAGTGTGAAGTATTATAGTTGCTGAGCATGAATTGTTATGATTGCTGAGTGTTAATTTGTTATAATTGCCGAATGAAAATTGAACTAATTGTTGAGTGTAATTTCATATTTTTGCCGAGGGATTGATATATTTTCCGAGTGGAAAATTGTGATATTTGCTGAGTGGAAGTTACTTGCTGAACGTTACTTGTTAGGATGGTCGAAGGAGCACTGTTATATTGCTGAGAGTGAATTACTATAATGCCGAGTATTAATGGATATATTGCCGAGTGAGTTACTTGCTGAGTGAAATATGCAGTTTTGAGGATAAAACAATCAGACGGAGTTTCTACTCGTCTTTTATTTGAATTCCGTTCTAGATTAATTATGATGCTAAACACTCACCCTTGCTGTTGTTTTCAATTTAGTAACCAGTGACAGGGAGGAGGTCGGAGCCCTGGAGTCGCGCCAAGCGGGAGATCGATGCCAAGGCCCGAGTGATTTTGAGTGATTGTAATATATATAGGTGTATAATGAGTTTTCCGAGTGTGTGATATTACATATATGCTGAATTAACTTGAATAGGATGTGAATTTATGCTATATTATGATTGATATTTATTTTCATGTGTTTGCTGTAGCAGTCTATTACCGAGTGAATCATGCCTGAGTGGGTTCATTCCCGTCCGAGCGAGGGCCGGTCGGTTTGGTGTCTGTTTTGCTTCTGTGGGAATTCCTCGTTCCCTTTCCGAGTGAAGAAAGAGTATAAGGATTCCGAGTGAAGAAAGAGTGTGATGTTTCTGAGTAAAGGAAAAGTAGAATGTTTCCGAGTGAAAATTAGAGTGTTTCCGAGTGAAGGAGGTTAGATTATCCCTGAGTGAGCTGTGACCGAGCGAACTATTCCTGAATGAAGAGTAGGAATGAGTCAAACGTGGTATGCCCGAGTGAATGGAAGTTGAGAGTTTTCCGAGTGAACCTTTTCTGAGTGATGTGAGGTTAAGCTGTTACCGAGTGATATATAACCGAATGGGCCTATTCTTGAGTAAAACCCCGACTTGAGTTTCCCGTGTGCGTTTGGTTCGCTCAGGCTTAATGTGTGGCATTCGCTCAAGCGAGTCAGCACTCGCTTAAGCGACTCTCAAATTTCGCCTAGGAACGTTGGGGTCTCGCTCAGGCGAATGCACCCCTGTCTTCTTCTTCTTCTTCCGCTGTTTTAACTACACCTTATCAATGAACGTACTTCTGATCGGATGGTATTCTACGAACGTTTTCATTATATTTTTATATATATATATATACTTTTATTAAAGGATTTATTTTCGATCGGTTTTAGTTATTCTAAGTATGATTTATTATTTGGAATGTAATTAAGAAAAGTAAATATTATTTTACATCAAGGCCGAGTGGATTGTTTATTAAATGCAAAAAATTTATTGTGAAAAATGATTGAATTGACTAGGGATGGGTGACCTCCTGGGAAGTTCTCAGGAAATGTGTGAGTGAGGATAAAAGCACATTAGAAAGGTCTCGTGTTGGTCTGTGGGGCGAGTCGTTCATTCCTGAAAAGCGGCTGGGGTGTTACAGTGGTATCAGAGCCTAGCCTCTCCTAGTATGGTATGGTTCGGGCACGAACCAGGTGGAAGCTGGTGGGCATGTGACATCCTGGCGCTGTTGACGGCGGGGAGTGATCGCCGGTGCATGGGCACGGACAAGGAGCGGCTCCTGGCAGGCTTCCAGCGGGGAATGTGGCATCTCGGGCACTGTTGAGGGCGGGGAGTGATCGCCGGTACATAGGCACGGACAAGGAGCGGCTCCTGGCAGGCTTCCAGTGGGAGGGACACATGAATAAACCAAATACATACCAGAATGAGAGGGATCCAAAGACTGTATAGGTATGGGACTATACAGTCGAGGATAGCTTAAAGAAATGAATTTGTGCTACCTATACCAACAAATGCATTAGCCTTTTCGGTGGCCTATCACTTAAGAACTCCAAAGTTAAGCGTGCTTAACTTGGAGTAATTCTGGGATGGGTGACCTCCTGGGAAGTTCTTAAGAAATGTGTAAGTGAGGACAAAAGCACATTGGAAAGGTCTCGTGTTGGTCTGTGGGGCCAATCGTTCATTCCTGAAAAGAGGCCGGGGCGTTACATTTTGGGTAAAGAAGTCACAAAATTCATGGTAATGCTATCCCATTTCCATTCTGGTATTTCCATTGATTGTAGCATTCCAGGGGGTTTTTGATGTTTTACTTTAACCTTTTAGCAAATTAGACATGCAACCACGTACTCCACCACCGCTTTCTTCATTCCAGACCACCAAAATAACTTCTTTAAATCTTGATACATTTTAGTAGCTTTGGGATGAATGATCATATAACTTTTATGGCCTTCTTCCAAAATTGCTTTCCTCAACTCCTCTTGGTCAGGAATACACACTTGATCCTTATACCTCAGCAATTGGTCATTTCCCACATTAAAGTCGACTTCTTTTCCTTATTTCAAGAGTTCTTCCTTCTCTTGCAGGAATTCGTCCTCTCGTTGAGCCTCTAAAACTTGCCTCAGGAATTCACTTGTTACTTGCAACGCTCCTAATCTGTAGCTATTAGTATTAACCTTTCTTGCTAGGTTAAGATCTCTGAAGTTCTCTATCAATTCCAGCTCTTTAATCATCATCGTGGACACATGCAGAGACTTTCGACTCAAAGCATCAACTACTACGTTCGCTTTTCTAGGATGGTATTGCAACTCAAAGTCGTAGTCCTTTAAGAACTCCATCCATCTTCGTTGCCTCATGTTTAACTCCTTTTGGTCAAATAAATACCTGAGACTCTTATAATCGCTAAACACATTGAATGTTACACCGTATAGATAATGCCTCCAAATCTTTAAGGCAAAAACTACAGCAGCTAATTCTAAGTCATGGGTAGGATAGTTAATCTCATGTTGCCTTAATTAGCGCGACGCATAGGCTACAACCTTCTTATCTTGCATGAGTTCACTTCCTAGTCCTTGTTTAGATGCATCACAGTAAACTTCAAAACTTCGATATGGATCAGGGAGTACTAACACCGACGAAGAAGTAAGTCGATCTTTCAGCTCTTAGAAACTATTCTCACATTGTGTCGTCCACACAAAAAGTTGTCCTTTCCGTGTTAGCTTGGTCAGTGGATATGCTAACTTTGAAAATCCTTCAATGAATCTCCCATAGTATCCAACCAAGCCCAAGAAACTTGTGATCTCAGTGATTGTGGTCGGTCTTTCCCATTTCAAAACTGCTTCCACCTTGGAAGGGTCTACAGCTATTCCTCCTTGACTAATTACATGTCCTAAAAAGTTCACCTCTTCCAACCAAAATTCACACTTCAGCAGCTTTGCATACAATTGTTTCTTTTTCAGGATTTCCAACACAACCTTCAAGTGTTCAACATGTTCTTCTCTACTTTTAGAGTACACTAGTATATCATCAATGAAAACCACTACAAATTTATCTAGATATGGATGAAAAATCTGATTCATGTAATCCATGAATACGGCTGGTGCATTAGTTACACCAAAAGGCATCACTAGATATTCGTAATGGCCATAACGTTTCTAAAAGCAGTTTTCGATACATCTTCTTTCTTCACCTTTATTTGATGGTATCCAGACCTCAAATCAATCTTGGAGAACACAGTGGCACCACACAGTTGATCCATCAGGTCATCAATCATTGATAAAGGATATCTGTTCTTGATCATCACCTTGTTCAGTTGCTGATAATCTACACACAACCTCATACTACCATCCTTTTTCTTAACCAATAACACTTTTGCACCCCAGGGGGATACACTAGGTCGTATAAACTGCTTCTCTATCATCTCTTCAAGTTGTTTCTTCAACTCTACTAATTCTAGAGACGATATTCAGTATGGTGCAATTGAAATTGGTCCAACTCTCGGTACTAGATCAATGGCGAATTCCACTTCTCTTTCTAGGGTAAACCATGGATATCTTCTGGAAAAACGTCAGGAAATTCACACACGACCGACAGATTTTTGATTTTTGGTTCTTGCTCTCATTTCATTGAAAGCAATAACATGAATCCTTGAGCCCCTCCTTTTAAAGAGGCACTCACTTGGTTGGCGGTTAGAAATCTCGAATCCTCTGGATTCAAATTTACAGGTTCTTTAAACATTATGGTTTTATTATGACAATCTATTAGAACATGATTATCAGACAACCAATCTAGCCCAATAATAACTTCTAAGCCAGAAAGAAGTAAGCAAAAGAGATTAGCCTTAAAGTCCCTACTACCTATGACAATAGGGTATTCCCAACAGGCTTTAGAAGTGACAATGAGATTATTCCCAAGAGTATGAATAGATAAATCAAATGGCAATTCTATCACAGGTAATTTTAGTTTTTCTACACAGTCATTAGCAATAAAGGAATGTGATGCACTTGAGTCATACATAACAGTTAAAGGAATCTTATTAATGATACACTTACCTTCCATCATGGAGTTAGAATGGGATGCTTCTTCCCCATTAATTACAAAAACCTTTCCTTTCGCCTTCGGCCTTCCGACTGCACTGTGTATGCCTCCTTTAGTATTTATGGATGTACTTGCACCTTCAGGGTGCTCCCTCTTTATCTCTGGGCAATCCTTGATGTGATAACCCAGTTTGTTATACTTAAAGCAAATATAAGTGTTTTTGGGATAATCCCTTTTCAAATGGGGTCCTCCACAGATAAAACATTTAAATTTTAGTGCAGGTGTTGGATAATAGCTTCCAGATGAAGCTTGGGGTTTGTTAGGAATAGGTGCTACTCCAAACCAATGAAATGGCGCTTGGTAAGGCTTTTTTTCTCCTAAATTCTCTTCTTTGGTGATGGTGAGGTCCTCCACTTCTCATTTCTCCCGCCTTGTGAATGGATTCGTGGCTTTTGGTCATTCTGTCCTTGTGATTCTCTTCGAAGATCCTGTAGCGATTTACCAATACAGAAAATTCATGGATTTCTTGCGTTCATATAGCTTTGATTTTTGGCCGCAATCCGTTTACAAACTTTGCGCACCGATCACCTTCATTAGTAGCATCATTATAATGAGAATAAAAATGAGATAGCTCTTCAAACCTGGATGCGTACTCCCCTACGGTTATATTTCCTTGGGTCAGCGACAAAAATTTGAATTGTCTTTTCTCCTTAACATCAGCTGGAAAGTATTTTTCCAGGAACATATCCTTGAAATAATTCCAGGTGATTTCAACGTGGTTAACTTCGAATTATCTACGCATGTTATCCCACCAATGTTCGGTATCCTCGAATGAGGCATAAGTAGCGAAGACTACTTTATCAGCCTCAGTACATTGCAATACTCAAAAGATCTTCTCTATCTCTCAGATCCAGATTTGTGCTCCATCAGGGTTGTATCCTCCCTTGAAACAAGGTGGATTACGCTTTTTGAACAAGTCTAACCTTCTCAAGGCATCATTACCTTGACCTTCGCATGCTCTCATTGCATTGATTAAGCGTTCTATAACTCTAGTAAGATTGTTTCTAGCCATTCTTTTCCTGTATCACAGTAACTGAGACTTGTCATATCAATCACAGTTACTACCAAGTCAGATATTCTATTTTCTATCACCTACATAGAGTTTACAGACAAAGCAAGATAGACCTTTCCCCAGGCCTACGGGATTAACTACTCTGATACTATTTTGTAACACCCTCTGTTACATCTCAATAATTTCTATAGAAATTCATAAATTCCTTTTACTAAAAATATAATCATTAAAAGAAACTATCAGAGTAAAATTACATACAATATTTCTGAAATACCTCACGAATATCATTAAAATTTATAAAGTAGTTTTACATTCATCCAAAAAAAATAAATATTAAACATTATTAGAAATAGAGGAAACTCCATGGTCCAAGAGCAGTTACTTAATGACATTATTTATTCATTGGACCACGGTATTCATACCGAGCTCCCTTTCTAGAACGTGCTATATATGCTGTTGAGATTCTTCGATCCTTCCCTCTATATGAATCATCAATTTAAATCATATGAAACAAAAACAGGGAGAAAGGAGTGAGAAACAGAATATAATATTCCCAAATAGGACATAAGCAATAAAGGGTTTTCATAAACTAGTATAATAATATCAATCACAATCACATACACAATCAATTATGAATGTATGAATGATATGCCATATCTTCATCATAACTTACCTATATATGCGGGCCCTTAAATTTTAATTTACACTGGGCCAACCAGGAGTTTAAACTGTTCCATAATTTCGGATAAATTTTAATTTGCACTAGGCCAACCAGGAGACTAGTCAGATTGAGAAGGTTTTTATTGTGAAAGTACCCGACACTAGGGAGTTACCCCAAGTCCCCTGAAGCACCCTTTCACACCCTCTCATCCCAAGGCTCACAATTAAGCCTTCTTTAATGTATCCTCGGTTTCTATAATCCGTCCCCAGACAATATCATTTTGTTTCTTTTTGATGATTCATGATGCATGAACTACTCGTGTATTTAGTTGGTTAAGGCTTTTAGAAACTCAATTATATTATCGAGGCCTACGAATCGTGACATAGCCACCCCAGTAAACTGTACTTTTTCAAATTCCCGAATACACACATAAAATTTTAGTACAGTTCCTTTTCAAATCACAAATCAAATCTCCTTATAATTTGAGTTTGAAAGCCTTAAATATATTTCACAACCTTCTTTAGAAAGTTTATAGGTCAATTCAAAATCAACTACTAAAAACTCAAATTCAGAATTACCAATCTTTAAAACCTTAGTACTTGAAAATTTTGTATAATATTTTTATACATTTTGAAAATAATATATATATATATATATTAAAATATCAGTAAAAATAATTTCTCTTTCTTTTTCTTTCTGATATACTAACTAAAAATCTTAATTTTAGTAAACATACTTTAAAATATAAAAAGAGATTTCTAAAAACTTATGTAGTTTCATTGAAAACTAAGAAATTTCTTAAAAGTAATTTGAATAAAGATGAATAAGTAAATAAAGAAGTAGCAGATAAGTAAATTCTTACTGAGTTTTAGCTTTCCGTCATGTTTGCTAAAAGCTCAAACTCCACATTACAAGATCATCAATGATAATGAAATATTGTCAATCACACTCAAACATCATCAATCATAAATAAATATTAGCAATCATAATTAAATCAAATAATTAAACATCAGTTATAAATATCATAATTCAAAATTCAATGGTTATTTAAATTAATAAAGTTTATTTTAAGTCCTATAGTCAATTCCTCGCACAGGTCTATGTAAGTCCAAGATATTCCAGTCCTTGCTTAGGTCTAGTTTAGTCCATATAGGTCATAATAGTCCAAGTCCTTGCATAGGTTCAGTCTAGTTCGTAGTAGTTCAAGTCCTTGCATAGGTTCAGTCCAATCCGCATAGGTCATAATAGTTCAAGTTCTTGAATAAATATTTCAGATTAAGTTACATGAGATATTTAATTTATTAGTAACAATTATTATAAATTTGAAGTTAAAAGTTATTGTTTTAAAATAATAATATTGTTATCTTTAAAAGAAGTAGGGGACTCCTCCCAATATTCTTATGTATTTTCATATTATATTCTTATCTTACCCCCTTACCTTGATTTGCTACCAAAAGTGAATTCGCTCTGCGCCTCCAAGTTCTAACAAAATTTTAATACTAATTTATTTCAGTATAAGCATAAGATGAAAATTAAGATTGCTATCAGAACGATAAATAGTAACTATGCATAGTAATAGTAAATAGTAACAGTAAATAGTAAATCATCAATAGTAACGGTAAATAGTAATTTTTAATAGTAACAATAAATAGTAAATCGTGAATGGTAAATTTTGAATAGTAGTGGTAAATAGTAAATCATGAACAATAACAGTAAATAGTAAATTATTAATAGTAACAGTAAATAGTAAATTTTGAATAGTAATGGTAAATAGTGAATTTTGAATAGTAACAGTAAATAGTGAAATTTAAATAGTAATAGTAACTAATAAATTTGAATAATAACGGTAAATAATAAGTTTTGAGCAATAACAGTAAATGGTAAATTGTGAATAGTAACAGCAAATCATAAAAATAACGCATAGTAGAAATTTATTTTTACCATATTAACTTATTCATAATAGTAATAGTATATTAATAGTTTAAGAGTGCTAAAAAAATAAATTAAATAATCATCAAAAGAATATAGAAGATATTATTACCTTAAACCTCTGGTAGAATCTCTTTTTACTAAAAGAGTTTACTTCCCACTAATTTCTTAAGCACTATCTCTAGATTCTCTCTCTAATTTTGGTGTGAAAATGTTGTAAATGAACCATCTATTTATAGGAAGAAAATTTTATTATTTAAGATTACTTAATTATTTATTTTACTATTCATGATGTAAGTATTTACCAACCGGTTACTATTCATAATGTAAGTATTTACTAACTGATGATGTAAGCAATAAGTAAGCGATGATGTCGGCAGTGGCATTTTGGTTATTAGATAAAAGGTTAAGGGTATTTTTGTCATTCTTAAAAAAATGAAAAAAATATAAAAATTTTAAAAAATTATAAATTGTATAACAATCAAAAAGTTCTAAAGAACTATAATTAAATTCCTTTGAAATTTTATTTTAAATAAGAAATAATGAAATTAGGGGTGTTACAAAACTCATGCCAAATTAACGTCATGTAGGTCATAGATTTTCCAATCGTCGTTATGCCTTACTTGAAGAGGAACAAAATTATATTTCACTTTTCATTTTTATTTCAGAGGACTCAGAGGTACGCAATAAAGTGAGAGCTGCCTACCCGTTAAAAGATTACTAGTCATTTTAGAAAAGTGAGATATTTTTGGAATAAAGTAATCCTTTGACGGGTAAGCGGCTTATCAATTTGGATTCAAAAGGGAAAGCAAGAATGATGCAAGGTAAAGTAAAGTCTGCCCTTTTTGGCTTAAGTCAGGTTTTTCTGGAAGTCTTTTCTGGGCCCTACGGCTTGTCTAAGAGTGACTCCTCACATTGGGTGGCTTATACTAGACTTCTAAAAGGTTACTAGAGCCAAGATCCTACTCCTGATGTGACCACAACAGTAGGGAATCTACTAGGTGTGTACATCATGAAAGGTCAAACTTTAGTTGAGGTTCTTACGATCGCCGGTTGGGAAGTACATCCTAAATGACACCGCTACCAACCTCCCCTAACTTAAGTTTCATTTGGGGCCCAGGTATAGGACGCCACTCATAAGTATGTGCAAAAATGTGAGTGTAGTGTGTGAAAAGGCATTCAATACCTGTACCTTACCCCATCCTGCATAGAGAACAAACACAGAACAATAACACAAAGTCGTCTACCCTAGGGTTTAATAATTACATAGAAAAATAACACAGAGTCATCTACCTTAGGGTTCAATAATCATACAAATATTAACAATGCATAAATGACAAAATACGATTGAAACTAAAAACAAACACCTACAATGTTAACAGAAAATAAAATAAGGGAAGAAATCAAAACAAACAAAAGGCGATATAAAAACATGCGCTTTCAATCTAACTAGCCTAACTCTCTTAAGTTTCCCAAGTGGAGTCGCCATCTGTCGCGACCGGGATCACGGCGGCGCGGCCGACCCTTCCAAAATGAACGGAGAAGAAAAATAGAACAGGGAGTCGCCACTAATATTTTTTTCCATAGGAAAAAACATTGGAAAAACCTTTATCAAAGCACTAGTTAAAAATGAGATTCAAGTTTAGGAGTTGGTTACGAGTGGGGAAGATATTAGCACCCCACTACGCTTGTTTAAAAAAACAGTACCAAAATTGAAAATGCGCACCATAAATAGCCCTAAAATCATTTTTATTTCTCCCTTTTTTTTGAAAACGAAGGAAACAAATGAAATAAATGAAAAAAAGCTTGGAACAAAATTAACAGAACATCTCATCCAAATTAACCCTGGTTTTTTAGTGAGAAAATACGTAGAAAAGGAAAGAATACTAACAGGACATATCGTCTAAATTAGTCATTCTCTCATCAAAATGCAGGCTCGAAAAATAGAAGGGGTTAACAGGACGTCTCATCCAAATCAACCCTGGTTTTTTTTAGTGAGAAAATACATGGAAAAGGAAAGAATACTAATAGGACGTCTCGTCTAAATTAGTCATTCTCTCATCAAAATGCAGGTTCAAAAAATGAAAGGGGTTAACAGGACGTCTCATCCAAATTAACCCCATCTCGAGGAAAATAATAACGGCCAGAAGGAAATAGAGAAAATCAATAAGACGTCGCGTCTAAATTGACTTTCGTGAAAATAATAAGAATGAGATTAATTTAAAAGAAGAAAGAGAAAGGAAAAGAAATGGGCCCGACAGGAATTAATTCCCGCTCCTACGTATTCTCGAGCTTTCGAGAAATCAGGGTTACGTAGTTCTTAAAATAATGTTATAGGTTTAGTGACGAATAAGGTCTGAGAGGAAAAAGGAATACAAGGTGAAGTTCTCTGTACGTGTATAAGCCCTAGAAATAATGTAGGCAAAAGTGATTCTGCACGACACTAACTTAAGATCACTACTGTACTGATTAAAAGAAATATCAAATATACATGTTTTTATTATTTTGCATTATGAAATAGGACAAAAAGAAAGTTTGACAGAAATATAATAAATGAAAACAGGAAAGAGATGAAGAAATTGTAACCGGTGTGGGCGTGCGTGCTGGGGAAGCCGGACTCAAGATTCAGGGCCGGTATGGACTAGAACAGCAATGACTGGAGTGGGGGCAGCGAGAATGGGTCTGGTATAGTTACTGAATCTGGTATAGGAGCTCAGTATAGATCCGGTGTGCTAGTTCGAAGGGAATCTTGGGACTTTGGGTATGGATCCGGTATGAGAACAGAAGTAAGCTTAGGACAGAACTAGTATGGAGTCAACAAATCAAGCAACTGAGGTGGATCTGATGTGGCAAATGTAATATCCCTGTTTTTAGAAACAATTTTATCCTTGTAAATTTTAATTATGGAGAGTTTGTAAGCAAGAATAAGTCAATATATACCCTGTTGATGGTCTATAGTACCTCAAAAATGTCATTTTTGCACATAATAATAGAATTTATATGGACCATTAGTGAAATTATGCAAAAACCGAGTGAAAAGGGCTCTGTTCCGAGTAACAGAGAAGAATTCCGAGTGAATGATCAGAAATTCCGAGTGAAGGAGAAAAATCCGACTCAAAACACCCTAGAAAGGCTCGGTTCTGAGTCAAATGCTTCCTTTTCTGAAGGAGACTACTCTGATTGAAGTATTTCGAGTGAAAGAAAGCTTAAATACTCATGTTTATGTTGATTTGATGCTTCCTTCCGACTGGAAGTGTGTTGGGGAAACAATTGGGTAGGTTTCCGAATGGTTTTGCTCAGGAAACCGAGTGGAAAATGGTGGAGGGAGCCAATTCCGAGTGAGATATACTCTACTGGACCAAAACCGAGTGAGACTCGTACGTGTATGCCTTGTTTCGAGAGCTAATGGTTGAAATAAACCTTAATTGGAAATATAATTGAAGAAGATGGCCAAAACCGAGTGAATTAAGTGAATGAAGACTCGGATTTCCGAGTGAAGATTCTGAGGAAGAGAGGACTCAGTCTGGAAAGGTATTACCGAGTGAGAAACCGAGTGCCTGAGTCGGTTTCAAAGGAATTCCGAGTGAAGAATTGAAGCTTCGCTCAAGCGAGCAAGCCACGCTCAAGCGAGCCTTGCAATTATTGACTCGGAAGTAGGAATTCCAGTCGGTATAGTGGTTAACCGAGTGGAATTTTCACTCGGTATTCACTGTCAGTAGTGCGTATTGACTTCAATTTTGTCTTTAATGATTATTTAAATTCAATCGTGCGCATTAAAGATAGTGGGGAGCCAGAAATGGGCACTGACTCAGCATATCACTTTGTTTAATCTCCACTGACCCTTCCATTATCACTCCACTATCATCCACTCAGAAAAGCTCTCCCCCACTTGTTTTTCCACTCACTCTCTCCCTATTTAAACCAGCTCAAGGGTTCTCAGAACTCACACCCACACACGACACAAACACCCTTCATCACTCTCCTTCCCAGCAAGCTTCTTTCTCTCTTTTCCCTTCTGTTTCACTCGGAACTGGTGCAGGACAGTGAAGGGGACTCTTCTTCTCCTCCAGGAACTTCATTAAGGTAAGGGGGGTATATTCTTGGGTGCTCTGTGGGAAAACCGAGTGAAGGAAAGGTTAAGGAACTTGTTCCTCACCTTTCCAGGGCAGATTCAGTGATGGGTGAATTATATGCTTAATTGTTACTGTTTTATATATATAATTGTTGGTAAATAATATACCTTGTATGAATTGTGGGAAGAACATGAACTATATTGAAATGAAGGACAAACAGCTCGGTTCTAATGTAAATCCAGTCGGTTTTATATATAATTCAATCGGTCTTATCTAAATTCAATCAGTTTTGTACAAATCCAATCAGTTTTAAGTAAATACAATCGGTTTTTACATGATTTCACTTGGTAAAGCAGTATATTTCATGACAAAACCTCTCTATTACTTGAAAGACTCCTTTTCAATCATTTTTACTCGGAATTATAGTTAATTCACTCAGAAATCTCTTTCTCAAATTATTTCACTCGGAACTTGACTTAATTTCACTCAGAAAACATAATTATCCTTCACTCAGAACCTTTTCAGTAGTTTCACTCGGAAGAAGTAACCTTAAAACTTTTCCAGCATGTTTCAATTCGGACAGTATCCTTCCAAGGGCAATTTTACTCGGTAAACTCATGTTTCACTCGGAACCTTTTTCATGTTTATTCCACTCGGAAACCTCTTTCTTAAATTTATTTCACTCGGAACTTATATTGATTTCACTCAGAAAACTCCTTTAAGAATGATGTCACTCGGAAACGTATTTTATTACACCCAGAAATTCATTTCTACTCGGTTTCATCAACGTTTTCACTCATAAAACACTTTCTTACTAATTCCACTCGGAAATTTTATTTTAATTCACTTAGAAATTTGTTTCACTCAGAATTCAAGATAATTAATTAAGAAAATCATTTTTCAGCTTCTGTTTCACTCGGAAAACCTATTAATTTCAGTTAGAAAACTCTGCTCAGTTTATTTCACTCGGATTCATAGCTATCTCATGCGGAAAACTCATTTTTCACTCGAATTCAAGCTGTTCCAGTTGGAAAACAGCATTCCAATTCATTTTCACTCGGACCCAAACTTATTTCAGTCGGAAAACAACCTTCCAGTGTCATTTCACTCGGATTTTTAGCCAGATCGTTTGGAGAACCCTGCCCAGTATGGTTCCACTCGGAATTATACATATTTCACTCGGATTTGCCCCTGTTTCACTCGGAAAACTCTATTTTTAATGGTTTTCGCTTGGATTTTCATTCAGAAACTACTTTTTAATACCTTTTAAA
Source organism: Clitoria ternatea (assembly GCA_037962975.1). NCBI lineage: Eukaryota > Viridiplantae > Streptophyta > Magnoliopsida > Fabales > Fabaceae > Clitoria > Clitoria ternatea. Next base: position 191,642,530 of record CM075669.1, read on the forward strand.
TTAGTGGGAAGTCACAATTATTATTATCTTTCTTATTCTATTATTATTATTATCCTAATTATTATTAACCTTAATATTGTCATTATTATTATTAGTTTTTATTATTATTAAACATTGTTAACGTCTAAATTATGCGCAATTACATAAAGAATATATTATTTTACTCTTTATGGAAAATACAATATTAACCAAGATATAATAGATATATTTACAATGTTTAATTAATTGATGAAATCCAAAGAACTTGGGAATGATATGATGAGACTGGAAATACATAAGATACTCAAGGAATAAATTGATAAAATAAATGCATTTTGCATCATGAAAATATTTTTGAAGAAGAAAAACCTCTAGAGCATACACTTGGTACAGTGGAGATCACTCACGTTCGATCTCAGTAGAAGAATCTTGGGAGTACAACTGGAACGGCAACCCAATGGCATCAGAGTCGCGCCTGATAGCCGGGTGAGACGAGGCAATTCTAGTGTACTTCGACTAAATGACGGGGTGTGGCTATGATCGTAGGGATCCAAGTTCCAAAAATATTTAAATCAATGATGAGAACCAATGAGTTCATTTGTACCATATGGAACTTGGGCGGACCCTGATCGCTCTAGATGATTGGAATGGTGATATTCCAAAGAATGAGAAGAAGATGAAACGATTTATTGGGCCCACATGCATCATAAGACTTAACCAAAGATAAATCATAATAAATCCAAACTCATGCATTTCATTACAGCATATTTGATTGTTATAATTGTGAATATGTTAAATGTACGATTTATTTCATGACAATATGCTTGATTGTTATAAATGTGAATATGCTAAATGTATGATTTATGTGATATTGTATGTTAACTGGATTATGTCCGCACCGGATTAACCAATCAGGGTCTTGGGTTATACTCACCCTTACTGTTGACCATTTTTCAGAGGAATTAGAAACTCAAGAACCCGAGTGTGAAGATCAGCAATACGCTGAACCCATTGAGAACAATCATTAAAGATAGAATATTTATTATTAATAATCAGACACCGGATGACTGTATAATATTTAAGGGTGCCTGCGTGCCCCATTCTGTTAAGAGTACAATTACTTACAGTTTGTGAATGACTATGTGATATATACATTATTGCTTCCACTGATCTGCCACGTATTTATTTTTAAAAAAAAAATATTCACTTTTTCTTAAAACTGTTAATACTCTCAGTTAAATAGGATGAACCTACAGAAGTATTTGTCTTATCTAACCGAGGGTGTTACAGCAAGAACCGAAGTGACGGGGACCTAGTTACTCTTTTACTCTATGGGAGGGAAAAATGAAGTCATTGTGAAATAGAAATTTGGCTAATGTTCAATTGTTGGAAAGGGAAAGGTGGTACTGTTTTTCAATACTCAAAATGCAAAGGGAATTTGGGAGGAAATTGGGACAGAGTTTTGGCAATGAAGGAAAAGTTCTTCTCCTTCTGGACTCCTCAAATGAGGAATTTATAGAGGTTCCTTCTGCCCTCTTCGAAGCAATCCCAGCTCAGTTTTCCAATAGCCCATGCGTATAGTGGAATAACAGGCTGGCCATTAGCAGATGTAGGGGACAGTGGGTGGTGGGGAATTTCTTATTATTTTCATTTTTTATTTCCTGTCTGCCATTTCCCCTAAATTTTAGGATCGAATCTCAATAGTGCTTTTCCAAGTCATGGGACGGGGTCAGAGGCGATGTGGTAGTATTTTGAATTTCGACACATCGGAATTATACCGAGTGACATCGGCTAAATTGGCCACCTATGACACCGGTACGGGTTGACAGACTGCACATTTTTGCCTACATCGGTATGAGCTCTGATTCTTGGTGTGAATGAGTTAGGGATGGTGTCCCATTCCTTTTGCCTACACCGGTTGGTTGCTTGACCGGTGTTGACTAAGTTTTATTTGTTTGAATTTTAGTGAGTTTGTTACTTGTTCCTGTTGGTGTGGCTCATTCTCAAAACAAACTAGCCCACGTCATGTGAATCGACTCACACGATTCTGGAACACACCCAGGGGCAAAATAGTAACTCATGAATCGATTCATGATAGCAATTATGTGAAATCTGCCCCAAAAAGATGAAAAATCGCGTAGCCATTGGCCGCACTCAAAAATTCCCAAAAACGAAAGACTTATGTGCAGAAATGTGTTTATCCCATTTTAAGGCATCTTTATGCAATACAAGGGTCAATTCTCAATGGAATTGGCCCATTCCAATTTCTACAAGTTCTAAATCATGCATAGGCATTATTGTAACGATTCTGTGGCAGTCAAACACACTAAAACTCAATGTAGCCCTATCAGTTCCTCAATTATGCATAAATATCATATACATAACTTCACAATTTAAACAATTCATCCATCCATGGATTCCGTTAACATAAGTGTCAACCACCATGCATCAATATAACATGTAAAACCATTGTATCACAATTAACAACAATCAATGTTGAGGTCACAAACAAAAATTAGCCTTCCAAAACATATAAGGCCTAATTTTCACAAGTGACCCTCCAAAGATAAATACCTAACATCATTCAATATTTATATACAAAATAGGCATTTCTATATATCAAGTATTTTACAAAAGAATGTCGGCCAAGGCTTACAAGCTTTCCTTTCTCCATATTTACCTTCACCATGCTCAACCTCCAAAAAGAGTAGGATGTCTAACATACCTACATCAACCTTTGAAAATGGCAACTAGGAGGTGAGTAACATATACCAAATGAATCAAAGTCATACATTATGATGATACATATACATATGTGCATAACATACATTTCTCAAGAAGCATCATAAGCTTCATCATACATCACATTATTTCATTTCAACATAACACATATTCCAACCAATACATTCACAACATATGTATCAAAATTATTGGTAATTTCATCAAATACCATCACACACTTAAGGTTAGTACAACAATTTCTTTCTCCTTACTTATCAATCATCCATCGCCACCACGGGCTACCAATTTGGCATATCTCAAGCTATATGCAAATGCTCTTATGGCTAATGCATATGCACAAAGAATCATTATCAAATCACGGATCCGACTGTGGGAAACAACATCATATCAAATATGGGTTACACATAGGTGTGCTACTATGCCCCTACTATAGTAGTAAATGTGTACACTTATATGATTAATTGCATGCATAATATCACTCTTTTACTAGTACCAAACCGCTATCGCCCATATGCAACACTAGTCACCCCGTGACTTGAGGATTCACAACACGACCTCACTTGGCAAAGTGCTACGGGTCCTTCCTAAACACACATCGAGAGAGTCGTGCCCCATAGGGACATCGAGGTCACTTGCTCATCACAAAGCCACCCACCCACTAGGCCCGCTACATAGGGTGCCTCGCCACCAAACTATGGGAAAAGCTTCGTGATTCCAAGAATCACTAAGGAACAACATATAATTTCACCTGTGCACTGGGTCGCCTTCCCACTAGGCCCACCTATTGGAACCCCTAACATTCCACATAGACAATGTAACACCCTAATTTTTAATAAATAATAACCCAATAACAGGGAAAATTTTTTCACAAAAACAACCCCTGGTCAATCGGCATAAAAAAAAAGAAGACAAGGGGAAAGGAAAGAACATTTACACATATAGCAATCAGCGGAAGGAACAAGGCTTGAACCGACCCATTCGGTTCAGCGGAACACATCAGCGCCTGGGCGAAATCCAAGACGACTCTGACTCGCTTAAGCGAGGTCCAGGACGCTTGAGCGAGACAACTCACTCACTCGGGCGAAGTACCATTCGCTTGGGCGATACCACGACAAAAGCCTTCCAGCAGTACGCATTCGCTAGAGCGAATCCTTCATTCGCTGAAGCGAGAAGCCCCACACGGCAAATTCATCACTCGGCAGCGGGACATCCATACACTCGGTAAACGACTAAGTCCACTCGGAAGTTCATTCCTAAGTCCATTCTATGTTCCATAACTTAGCCCTTCAATTTTATCCATGCGGCCACACCTATACTCTACTCGGACACTGAGGGTTATCCCACTCGGATTCCAGAACTCCTTCTCACTCGGAATATATCCTATTCAAACATCACTTGACGTATTCCATCCTTAACACAACCGGGTCACATTACACTTCCACTATTCGGTATACATTCACATTCACTCGGAAAATTAGGTAGTTAAGTCCCACTCAGACTTATTCAGAACTCAACCACTCGGGATACAGACCCTTACTCACTCGGAATATACATCTTCCACTCGGATTATCAATGTTTTACACTTAGAATCCCTTCCATTCTAAGCCACTACACTAACTCATTCTAAGCCACTACACTAACTTCTCTCTCAGGAGAGAATCGCTCAGGGTTTTCACTCGGGAATACGAACTCTTCCTCGGGTTTTACTTATATTTTTCACTCGGTAATGACCGCTCTCATTATCACTCGGGGATTCTCTCATTAGATCTTACGCAGTATAGGTTCATCCAAGGTATTTTACTCAAAATCCATTGAAGTATCATCACTCGAACAAGAAGGCATAGCCATTTGCAGCCCCACTCGGAGTTGACTCCCCAATTACGTCTACTCGGAAATCATTAACTGAGCAATATTCTAACCATCAACACCCCTCAGTCTGCCCAGACATAAACCACCCGTATACAACATATGTGTACATACATATTCATACACTCGGAATACCCATTACCTTAACATCATTCATTCCTCAGCACCTGTTATCAACGTGAACTATTACGTATAAAAACATGCACTAAGATCTCAATAGCTCAAATTATATATATATATATATATATATATATGTATCCATATTCATTACACCACACTGTTATTATGAGCCGGCCAAGGCTACAACTGACGAAACATGACAAATTACAAAAATAAGCACTCTACGGTCGGAGTGCACCCCACTCGGACCTGAGACCTTATCATCACTTCAGAGTCCAACCTGCACACACTGAAAAATGGTGTAGGGGTGAGCTTTTACATATAAAGTGACAACTATTGACTCGGACTTTACCTCCATTCTCAATTATATAATTTACCGGGTTCAATCCATAACGATATATATATATACTGCCAATTAATGTAAGAGCCAAACCACATCATTCAATCGGAATTTGCATAATAACATATATTCTCAATCATAGCATCACACTGCACTTAGTAACAGTATCAACACCTGTCTATTCATTCAGTCGGAATTCACTCATGCGACATCATCTAGTCGGAGTTCACTCAATTCATTTAATCTATGCAATTCACAATAATCTCACTAACAATGCTCATAGACTCATGCATGCGGATCCGACTTAAACAGTGAGTTCAGTGCAGATTCCTTCCCGGTCCCTCGTCCACTAGCCCTTTCCGTGTGGCACCGGTCACCCCGTGACGTCTCGAGGCCCAACTCTAGCTCCATCGGCTACCACGGGTCCTCATGGAACTAACCAGGAATCTGACTGGAACTCATTTTATATGACTCTAGATGCCTTTCCGACCCCCCGTCCACTAGCCCTTTCCGTGTGGCACCGGTCACCCCGTGACGTCTCGAGACCCAGCTCTAGCTCCATCGGCTACCACGGGTCCTCATGGAACTGGTCAGGAATCTGGGAATCATCCCACATATGCAATCTCATGCAAATTCACAACAACATCCAAGCTTACCAGACGCGTCTCACATAGCCATCAATGGGTTACAACCGATCCCCCCACACAGCATTCAGATTCATTCGGAATCCCACATTCCATTACAACAACACATGCCTCTATCATAATAACTCACAACAGCAAGCATAGGTAACCATATTACAGTACATCCACTCAACAATTTTAACAGAGTCAGCATACCTTTCCACACGGCATTCAACTGGAAATCACGCATCAACTCACATCTCATGCATTCGGGGATAATGGTAACACGCACACACATTCACTCAACAAACTCAGATTTTAACAACATGCATCACAGAAGTATTAACAGGCACTCAAAGACGAGGTCACACAACCCTTAACCTTTCACAGATGTCCCAATTCAGAAATTGCATGCACAATCAGTCAATCACCACACATCGATCTACACATTTCACACACATATTACATTAAAGCAAGCACCAGGGATGTAACATCCCAGATTTTAGAGAAAATAAATTTATCGGATGATGATAATTAATTACTCATGGTCAAATAATTATGGGAGATGTTGTTAGACACTAGAGGTGAATTATCGGTAAATTAAAATTTACCGGAAACAAATGAATTAACAGATGATGTGGGACCCACTTAGTCAAATTAGATGTTTAATGGGTCTAGAATATTCGGAAAATTATTGTGGTTACGACGGTATGGTTAGAATAATTTTTAGTGCTAAGGAGCTAATTAATTGGACACGACGCCTAATACGAAACGGGGAAATTACGAACCAAATTGGATTAAAAAGAAAATGAGAATTCCCTTTCTTTTCCTCTCTACCACCGTCCACTTCTTCTTCTTTTCTCTCTCTCCACTCACTTTACACTCTATTACACAATGGACCAAAGGGGAAATATCATAAGGTACATTTTAATAACCAATGGTTGATGAGCCAATAAAACACATTTTCCACTCTCTTTTTCCCTTCATTTTCGGCAGCTTCTCCCTCTCACTTTCTCCTTCATTTTTCTACCTCCTCCTCCCCCTATAATGGGCAAACCGAAACCCACTTCTCTCTACCCCTATTCTTGCCAAAAAAAAATATGAACTTGAGCTTGGATATGTGAGGCATCTATGGAGCATGGGAGCATGCATTGGTCTTCTCCCCTTCTTCTTCACCCTCATTTTCGTTTTGGTGGAGTTTGGATTTAAGGTAAAGATTTCTTACCTCCACATCATTTTATTATGGTTTTGTGATATTGGGTTGAAGATGATAATATTAGAAGCCTTGCATGTGGATGGGTGTTGATTGTGTTGGTAAACCTAGAGTGAAACTTTAAGCATGAATAATGGAGGTGTGAAATTGAACATGGTTGATGTTGTGGGATGAAGGGAAAGTTATAGTGACCATAAAGATTTTAAGAGATTGATTGAGAATATTGTTAAATGGTTTTAGATGGAAACCCTAAGTGTGATAAATTGGGGATTTTTGCCAAATTGGTAACCTTAGTGATTTTGATGCCTTGGGAGTGGATTTATATGAAGAAATGAACATTTAGAAGTATTGGGATTGAATATTGATGTTGATAGAATGGGGAGCTAAGTCATGAGTTACAAATGAGAAAATATGCATGTATATAGGTACATTGATTTGAGGGAATTAGTCTTAAGTGTTGATATTTATGATGTTGATAATGATTGCAAACTATTAATATTAGACTAAGAGAATGGATGTTTAAATTGATGAAGCCTTAGGTCTTGTCATAGGCCATGGTGTTGTTGATGTTGGGTTGTTTAGCCCTTTGAAATCTAGAAATCTTCGCTTTGGGGAAAGGAATTCCCGAAGCCTAATACAAGCATATGAATTTGGAGTACTAGACAAGTCTAGGACTTAATCATGGGTTAGATGATGATGTCTAAGATGATGCTTTCTGATAGAATAATAATGGCAATTGTATGTATATTTGTTGTGATAGGATTGCATCCCCGACGATGATGCGGAGCGATTGAGGCATTTGGAGCATTGGAATTGTGGATCTTCTCTTGAGGTAGAAGAGGAGTTTGCATTTCAAGTGCATGAGTGATTAATTGATAATTATGTTATGTGTGCACTCATGCATTGCCTTGCCAAGAATTAATTGTATGTTTGAATTGTTGAAATAGTGAATGATGGCTTGGCTTATGGAATTGTTGTGAAAATTATATGAATATATAATGTTGATGATAAATACTTGATGTTCCTTTTAATTGATATGAATCAAATGTGTGGTGATATTCAATGAATAGATGAGTTGAATAAAGTGTTGAAGGTTGTGCTGTGAATAAGTGAAATGATGATGAAGAGTGTTTATATAATTCTTTTTCATAGTTAATGGATTGATAATTGGAATTGAGATGTAAGAATTATTGAACCAGGTTCTAAGAGTATAAATGGAGGAGTAAGGAAGATTAATCTAAGTCAAACTTATATATTAAGGTTTTGATGTGAGAAGGAGAGTAAAAGACTGAGTTTCTAAGCGTGAACTGGTATTCTCGCTCAGGCGAGATGGATTCTCGCTCGAGAATCCCCTGGACCAGAATTATGGTTTCTGGCTCCATCTCGCTCAGGCGAGATGAGGTTTCGCTCAAGCGAGACACGTACCACATGGTTGAGGTAGCCACTGGACGAATCTCGCTCAAGCGGGCGTAGCCACGCTTGAGCGAGCGAAGTGGAAAAATGGTACTGGAGGAATCTCGCTTAGGCGAGAGGCGTGGCATGCTGAGTCTCGCTCAAACGAGAGAGTACAAGATTGGATACTGGAAGAATTCCGCTTGAGCGAGAGTGACTCGCTCAAGCGAGATGGTGACCTGATACTCCCAGATGTCTTCGCTCAAGAAGAACTTTTGGGAGCTCAAGCGACCCACTTCAATCTCGCTCAGGCGAGGGTGTGATTCGCTCAAGCGAGCGAGCGTGAAAACGCTACTGGAAGTATTTCGCCCACACGAGAGGACTCGCCCAAGCGAGTGATGTTGATCTCGCTCAAGCGGTGGTGAATCTCGCTTGAGCGAGTTGCCCAGAAATGAAATTTATTTCATTTTCCTTGTATTGGGCTTATGTTGGACCCCTTTCCTTGGTAATATGAGATGATTAAGGGGATGTGTTAACGACAATATAATGATGATAAAACATGGACGTAATTGGGATTAATTGGCACTTTGGGATCAATTGCTTATGATGTATTTGCCACCAAAATAGAGTAACCAAAGAATAATAATGAGGATATGATGGTGGGGTTATGAGAGATATTCCAGAATAATTATAAGACCGAGGGGTAAATGAATAAATGACATTGTATGAATTATAATTGGATGAATTAAAGGAATTATGATATTAAATATTGCTAGATGATGATGTTGAACACTCTCTTGCATAAAGAGGTGTATATTTATATTAATGAATGGTTGTGTACCATTGTGTATGATACAAGCATGGTCTTGTATGTGTGGTATGAAATATGAAATTGATAATGTTGTGAATGCCATACAATTTTATATATATACTTATATGAGTATACTTGAGCAATGGTAATGAATAATGAGATGAAAATCCACTATATGAAGTGTGATGATATTGATGAATAATATGTGACGTTGAAATGCTATGGTGGCTGTTTGCAAGTGTTATCTTGCGTGTATGAGATGAAATAATTATGAAATATGTTGTGATGAAAAGGCCACGTATAAAACCTGAAACCCATGGTCAAGAAATAAATAATGAGAAGACCCACTAAGGCGTACATGGGGATGTTGGTGAGTATAATGATGATGATGATGACTGGCATATCGATAGCTGTCTATGTGGAATATTAGGGGGTTCCACTAGGCGGGCCCAGTGGGAGGGCGGCTCAGTGCACGAGCATTATTGTTGTTTCCCCTGTGACTCGATGCGTGAGTCACGAAGCTGTCCATAGATTGGTGATGAGGCACCCTATGTGGCGGGCCCAGTGGGTGGGCGGCTCTATGGTGAGCGAGTTACCTCGGTGTCCGACGGGGCACGGCTCTCTCGATGTGTGTTCGGGAGGGGCCCGTAGCACTTTTGGCAAGTAAGGCCATGTTATTGATCCACAAGTCACAAGGTGACTAGTGCTACAGATGGGCGATCGCGGTTTGGTACCAGTAAAAACATGTTGTTGAGATGCATGCATGCTTTGAGATATGTGTACACATTTTACTACTGCAGTAGGGGCATAGTAGCACACCTATGCTTGACCCACAACTTGGTGTTTATTCCCACAGTCGGATCCGCATTGGTTGACAAATTCACATAGTAAGGAGATATGCCAGAATATGATAATAATTGATAATGATTGAGATGTTAATATTGGTGTCGATGAGATGCGAAGTTAATATGATGAAAGACCACATAAAAGTAATAAATGATATGAACATATGAAATGATGTTAAATATGACGATATGTATGATATGGCCCAATATAGTGAAGGGCGTATTTAATTATGATTGGAAATGATGACTTTAGCCCATAGTGGCTTGATGAAAGACCAAGATGGTCTATATTGATGAGTTGGCCCATTGGGGCGATATGATAGATATGTGTTGGCCCATTGTGGCGATGTTATAGATGTGTATATGCTTGCTTTGCTATGATTTGATGAATGAGCATGAAATGATTATATATATTGTTGCATTAATAATTTATGATGATTATTGATGTGTTTAGCAAAGCATCCATGATGTTGATATGCATATGCACATAATTTCAATTGTATTCATATCGTCATTTGAAATGTAAACTCACTCTCCCATGTGGTCTACTTTTTAGTATTGGTGCAGGAAAACCATGGGAAGAGGATGATTTAAAAGTAAAGCTTTTGGGAAGGTAAATGGTTGTAATGGGATGCCTTGGCCGGCAGCGACTGTAATTTATCGGGTTGTAAATGAATGTACGTAATAGTACTGATCTTAGTAGTAATCTTGAATGTATTGTGAATAAAAACTTGAGTGGTTATTGTATTGGTCTTTGAGGGTGTATGTACTCATACCCGCTTGATTAGCGTATAAGTGTTGATGACACATGTCTTGTGGTCGAAATGGATATGGACCTTGATGATGTATGATGCATGACCACATAGATAAGTATATACCTATATCTTAGGCATAGTATGCTCATGTGAACATGTAAAATGAAGATGGTTGTCTACTAGGCCTATGTTACGCCATTGCATACGTTGTCGAGCCTTTTCTCATATCTTCATATATGGGACTAGGCGTGTGCCCGGTATACACATTTTTCTTCCGCTGTAAACTCTATTATTTTGTATACCGAATGGGCAAACTATTTATCGATCCAGTTATAAGTTTTGAAATCTCGCTCTTTGGTTTTCTGTGATTTGAGTCTTGATGTGGTCATGGTGGTGTTTTGGAAATGTTTTCTAACGCGAAAAATTTACTCGCATTGTTATTAATTATGTCGATCACATCAGGATTCGAGTACAGAAAATCAGGGGTGTTATAATCTGGTATCAGAGCGTATTTTGCTCTAAATTAGAGATCTTGATCATTGTCATTGCATGATTGATTGGTATTAGAGTTGATTTTATGGATGGTTGGAGCACGACTGCTCAATATTGGAACATTTTGGTGATTATTGGAATAAGGTTGTTTGTATAGATTTTAGAATGATAATTATCTAGAGAATGATGATATTATGTTTGATTGCCCTACATGGACATGTGATGGACTAAATGCCTAGGAATTATGGATCGATTATAAGGGCATTATTGCTTATTGAGGAATTATTGTGAATCATTAGAGTCGAGTTGGGATTGATGCGCAATGAGGACTTTTTATGAGATTGTGATTCATAAGACGTGGTTGTTTATTGGGTGTATACCCTTTATCCTTGAGGTTGTATAATGTACTTATGGAGCATAGTTGCTCATTGGAAAATTTGATGAATCTTGAGATTGAATATGTTTATGGAGGAATTCCTCAATGTGATTGATGTGGTTGTTTGTGTAAGTCCGGCCAAGTTCCTTACACTATTTCCTTCTAATGACGAATACATTGATATTATGCATTTGAATATTAATGTTTGAGTATGACTTTAACTGATAATGAAATTGAACCATGTGTGATCATGGATATGATATATTGAGTATGAATTGATTTGAGGGTGAACCTATGCCGTATGTTGAACACGGATAGGAGATGTTAGATGTGAATGATTCACATGTTGAAATCTAATTGTATGAGAGATGGTGAATAAATTCCCTAATGTGGACGTTCATAAATTGAAATGATTGTTTGTGCTAATCTGAATTATGGATTTTATATCCTGGAGCACAAAGGTATGATATTATGTAATACAAATGATTTATTATATTCCTTTTTGGATGAAGGATACGAGTAAGTAATAAGATGATTGAACATTAAAATTGTGTATATGTAGACTTGGGGCATGACTCGGTTTTGTATTTGTGAACCGAGTGAATGATTGATTTAGTTGTGACCCACTAAGTGTGGTAACCCCGAACGACTCAAAATGATCTTGAACGATCGAACCCGATTGAATTTGACCCTATGGTGGTCTAGGTTCTATGATGTTTCTATGAGCCATGTTTATTGACTTTATGTGTTATGGAAGTATTCCACGATGGGTACTAAATGACCCTTGAATTTTCTAAGACTAGTGATGAACTGAATCTCATGAAGGGTTGAGCCATAGTGAAATAAAGTATGGAACGAGTTGATGAGGCTAGAACCGATGTGCGATTGGATTGGAAATGAGGACATGAACCCATACGTAGTTGGTGAATAAAGATGTTGAATTCGGAGTATACCTTGGTATTGACCAAGATATATAATTTTATGGTATGATTTTGAGCTAAATTGTATGCCCTTAACGTTATGAAGATTAGATTGATTATGAATTGCAGTATGATATAGAGGTAATGCATGTTAACATGAGTTGGCTATGGAATTTAAGTCTATTGATACCTCCCTTTTTGCTTTGAAAAGAAGACATATTGGTGATAGAATCGCATGCCGATGTAACACAATGTGAATTGTATGTCCAATATATGGACTTTGACTGTGATAAAAGAGGCAAACCACTAGTGTGGAAAATTAGTATATGAATATTGACCTTATTTTGACCTTGGGAGCATCTATTTGATATGAGTTTGGTGATTCCTATAGGCTTGAACCGAATTATCGTTGACAATATCTGGATTAGACAAATGATTTCTAAGTTATTTGACTGTGATTTTGAGATGAACGAGGTCCAATGGTGGGGTGATTACCCTATGGTGATTGGAAATTTGTGGCTGTTATGTCAATATATGGTTATGGTGACTGATGAATAATGAATGGTATATCATGAATTATACCAGATCACGATTAAATAAGAATATAATTGAGTATATTGCTCGTGAGATTGTGTGACTTCTTGGGAAGTCTTGTGTGTAAAGGAATAATATTAGAATTGATAGGAATAATGTGAGCAATAGGACATGAAGGTACTTATCCTGATATGTCTTTACGTGCCATAGGCATTGTGGCAACGTACACTTATGCACCGATCTCATGTGTTTGTAGTAACCACTACGGGATTGGGACACCTTCCTGTATGTCGGATGCAGCAACACATAGGCCGGGTAAGTGTAGAGTTGTAACTGCTTACGGCGAATGTATTGGACCTATCCGGAGGTACTGGATAAGAATGCGAAAATTGTGATCAATAAACCGAGAATAGGTGAGAGGTGACTCATGATGAGTATGTGAAGTTTCATACTTGGGTAAAGGGATAATAATAATTATATCTTGCTGGACTTTGAAAAGTCCGATGTTACATTATGATGATTTTGGACCTTAATGGTGTGTGGCTGAAGTATGGCCTTATGATGTATACCGATGTTAAACTTCGAGGACGAAGTTTCTTTTTGGTGGGGTGGATTGTAACATCCCAGATTTTAGAGAAAATAAATTTATCGGATGATGATAATTAATTATTCATGGTCAAATAATTGTGGGAGATGTTGTTAGACACTAGAGGTGAATTATCGGTAAATTAAAATTTACCGGAAACAAATGAATTAACAGATGATGTGGGACCCACTTAGTCAAATTAGATGTTTAATGGGTCTAGAATATTCGGAAAATTATTGTGGTTACGACGGTATGGTTAGAATAATTTTTAGTGCTAAGGAGCTAATTAATTGGACACGACGCCTAATACGAAACGGGGAAATTACGAACCAAATTGGATTAAAAAGAAAATGAGAATTCCCTTTCTTTTCCTCTCTACCACCGTCCACTTCTTCTTCTTTTCTCTCTCTCCACTCACTTTACACTCTATTACACAATGGACCAAAGGGGAAATATCATAAGGTACATTTTAATAACCAATGGTTGATGAGCCAATAAAACACATTTTCCACTCTCTTTTTCCCTTCATTTTCGGCAGCTTCTCCCTCTCACTTTCTCCTTCATTTTTCTACCTCCTCCTCCCCCTATAATGGGCAAACCGAAACCCACTTCTCTCTACCCCTATTCTTGCCAAAAAAAAATATGAACTTGAGCTTGGATATGTGAGGCATCTATGGAGCATGGGAGCATGCATTGGTCTTCTCCCCTTCTTCTTCACCCTCATTTTCGTTTTGGTGGAGTTTGGATTTAAGGTAAAGATTTCTTACCTCCACATCATTTTATTATGGTTTTGTGATATTGAGTTGAAGATGATAATATTAGAAGCCTTGCATGTGGATGGGTGTTGATTGTGTTGGTAAACCTAGAGTGAAACTTTAAGCATGAATAATGGAGGTGTGAAATTGAACATGGTTGATGTTGTGGGATGAAGGGAAAGTTATAGTGACCATAAAGATTTTAAGAGATTGATTGAGAATATTGTTAAATGGTTTTAGATGGAAACCCTAAGTGTGATAAATTGGGGATTTTTGCCAAATTGGTAACCTTAGTGATTTTGATGCCTTGGGAGTGGATTTATATGAAGAAATGAACATTTAGAAGTATTGGGATTGAATATTGATGTTGATAGAATGGGGAGCTAAGTCATGAGTTACAAATGAGAAAATATGCATGTATATAGGTACATTGATTTGAGGGAATTAGTCTTAAGTGTTGATATTTATGATGTTGATAATGATTGCAAACCATTAATATTAGACTAAGAGAATGGATGTTTAAATTGATGAAGCCTTAGGTCTTGTCATAGGCCATGGTGTTGTTGATGTTGGGTTGTTTAGCCCTTTGAAATCTAGAAATCTTCGCTTTGGGGAAAGGAATTCCCGAAGCCTAATACAAGCATATGAATTTGGAGTACTAGACAAGTCTAGGACTTAATCATGGGTTAGATGATGATGTCTAAGATGATGCTTTGTGATAGAATAATAATGGCAATTGTATGTATATTTGTTGTGATAGGATTGCATCCCCGACGATGATGCGGAGCGATTGAGGCATTTGGAGCATTGGAATTGTGGATCTTCTCTTGAGGTAGGAGAGGAGTTTGCATTTCAAGTGCATGAGTGATTAATTGATAATTATGTTATGTGTGCACTCATGCATTGCCTTGCCAAGAATTAATTGTATGTTTGAATTGTTGAAATAGTGAATGATGGCTTGGCTTATGGAATTGTTGTGAAAATTATATGAATATATAATGTTGATGATAAATACTTGATGTTCCTTTTAATTGATATGAATCAAATGTGTGGTGATATTCAATGAATAGATGAGTTGAATAAAGTGTTGAAGGTTGTGCTGTGAATAAGTGAAATGATGATGAAGAGTGTTTATATAATTCTTTTTCATAGTTAATGGATTGATAATTGGAATTGAGATGTAAGAATTATTGAACCAGGTTCTAAGAGTATAAATGGAGGAGTAAGGAAGATTAATCTAAGTCAAACTTATATATTAAGGTTTTGATGTGAGAAGGAGAGTAAAAGACTGAGTTTCTAAGCGTGAACTGGTATTCTCGCTCAGGCGAGATGGATTCTCGCTCAAGCGAGAATCCCCTGGACCAGAATTATGGTTTCTGGCTCCATCTCGCTCAGGCGAGATGAGGTTTCGCTCAAGCGAGACACGTACCACATGGTTGAGGTAGCCACTGGACGAATCTCGCTCAAGCGGGCGTAGCCACGCTTGAGCGAGCGAAGTAGAAAAATGGTACTGGAGGAATCTCGCTTAGGCGAGAGGCGTGGCATGCTGAGTCTCGCTCAAACGAGAGAGTACAAGATTGGATACTGGAAGAATTCCGCTTGAGCGAGAGTGACTCGCTCAAGCGAGATGGTGACCTGATACTCCCAGATGTCTTCGCTCAAGAAGAACTTTTGGGAGCTCAAGCGACCCACTTCAATCTCGCTCAGGCGAGGGTATGATTCGCTCAAGCGAGCGAGCGTGAAAACGCTACTGGAAGTATTTCGCCCACGCGAGAGGACTCGCCCAAGCGAGTGATGTTGATCTCGCTCAAGCGGTGGTGAATCTCGCTTGAGCGAGTTGCCCAGAAATGAAATTTATTTCATTTTCCTTGTATTGGGCTTATGTTGGACCCCTTTCCTTGGTAATATGAGATGATTAAGGGGATGTGTTAAGGACAATATAATGATGATAAAACATGGACGTAATTGGGATTAATTGGCACTTTGGGATCAATTGCT
The DNA here is from genome assembly GCA_037962975.1 of Clitoria ternatea. NCBI lineage: Eukaryota > Viridiplantae > Streptophyta > Magnoliopsida > Fabales > Fabaceae > Clitoria > Clitoria ternatea. The sequence goes on from CM075669.1 coordinate 191,658,877, forward strand.
TATGATGTATTTGCCACCAAAATAGAGTAACCAAAGAATAATAATGAGGATATGATGGTGGGGTTATGAGAGATATTCCAGAATAATTATAAGACCGAGGGGTAAATGAATAAATGACATTGTATGAATTATAATTGGATGAATTAAAGGAAGTATGATATTAAATATTGCTAGATGATGATGTTGAACACTCTCTTGCATAAAGAGGTGTATATTTATATTGATGAATGGTTGTGTACCATTGTGTATGATACAAGCATGGTCTTGTATGTGTGGTATGAAATATGAAATTGATAATGTTGTGAATGCCATACAATTTTATATATATACTTATATGAGTATACTTGAGCAATGGTAATGAATAATGAGATGAAAATCCACTATATGAAGTGTGATGATATTGATGAATAATATGTGACGTTGAAATGCTATGGTGGCTGTTTGCAAGTGTTATCTTGCGTGTATGAGATGAAATAATTATGAAATATGTTGTGATGAAAAGGCCACGTATAAAACCTGAAACCCATGGTCAAGAAATAAATAATGAGAAGACCCACTAAGGCGTACATGGGGATGTTGGTGAGTATAATGATGATGATGATGACTGGCATATCGATAGCTGTCTATGTGGAATATTAGGGGGTTCCACTAGGCGGGCCCAGTGGGAGGGCGGCTCAGTGCACGAGCATTATTGTTGTTTCCCCTGTGACTCGGTGCGTGAGTCACGAAGCTGTCCATAGATTGGTGACGAGGCACCCTATGTGGCGGGCCCAGTGGGTGGGCGGCTCTATGGTGAGCGAGTTACCTCGGTGTCCGACGGGGCACGGCTCTCTCGATGTGTGTTCGGGAGGGGCCCGTAGCACTTTTGGCAAGTGAGGCCATGTTATTGATCCGCAAGTCACAAGGTGACTAGTGCTACAGATGGGCGATCGCGGTTTGGTACCAGTAAAAACATGTTGTTGAGATGCATGCATGCTTTGAGATATGTGTACACATTTTACTACTGCAGTAGGGGCATAGTAGCACACCTATGCTTGACCCACAACTTGGTGTTTATTCCCACAGTCGGATCCGCATTGGTTGACAAATTCACATAGTAAGGAGATATGCCAGAATATGATAATAATTGATAATGATTGAGATGTTAATATTGGTGTCGATGAGATGCAAAGTTAATATGATGAAATACCACATAAAAGTAATAAATGATATGAACATATGAAATGATGTTAAATATGACGATATGTATGATATGGCCCAATATAGTGAAGGGCGTATTTAATTATGATTGGAAATGATGACTTTAGCCCATAGTGGCTTGATGAAAGACCAAGATGGTCTATATTGATGAGTTGGCCCATTGGGGCGATATGATAGATATGTGTTGGCCCATTGTGGCGATGTTATAGATGTGTATATGCTTGCTTTGCTATGATTTGATGAATGAGCATGAAATGATTATATATATTGTTGCATTAATAATTTATGATGATTATTGATGTGTTTAGCAAAGCATCCATGATGTTGATATGCATATGCACATAATTTCAATTGTATTCATATCGTCATTTGAAATGTAAACTCACTCTCCCATGTGGTCTACTTTTTAGTATTGGTGCAGGAAAACCATGGGAAGAGGATGATTTAAAAGTAAAGCTTTTGGGAAGGTAAATAGTTGTAATGGGATGCCTTGGCCGGCAGCGACTGTAATTTATCGGGTTGTAAATGAATGTACGTAATAGTACTGATCTTAGTAGTAATCTTGAATGTATTGTGAATAAAAACTTGAGTGGTTATTGTATTGGTCTTTGAGGGTGTATGTACTCATACCCGCTTGATTAGCGTATAAGTGTTGATGACACATGTCTTGTGGTCGAAATGGATATGGACCTTGATGATGTATGATGCATGACCACATAGATAAGTATATACCTATATCTTAGGCATAGTATGCTCATGTGAACATGTAAAATGAAGATGGTTGTCTACTAGGCCTATGTTACGCCATTGCATACGTTGTCGAGCCTTTTCTCATATCTTCATATATGGGACTAGGCGTGTGCCCGGTATACACATTTTTCTTCCGCTGTAAACTCTATTATTTTGTATACCGAATGGGCAAACTATTTATCGATCCAGTTATAAGTTTTGAAATCTCGCTCTTTGGTTTTCTGTGATTTGAGTCTTGATGTGGTCATGGTGGTGTTTTGGAAATGTTTTCTAACGCGAAAAATTTACTCGCATTGTTATTAATTATGTCGATCACATCAGGATTCGAGTACAGAAAATCAGGGGTGTTATAAGGGACCCGATCATAAACCATACGCTTGACATGCAAGGCGCCCCCTACCTGCTGTCGGGGTTCAGAGACTCTTCAAGTTGTAGTGCTGACCGATCGTCCCTCCGTTACTCCTCCAACAGCCTTCGAGCTCAGCGTTGATCCTGGGCCAGAGTTGCTCCTTTCCTCCAACGGGTCCGTCTCCTCCACAGCTCCAAAGCACTTCTAGCACAGCCTTCCAACTGGAATACCACAGCTCCAGGTAGAAGAAGAAGGAGAGGAAGAAGGCAATAGGGAGGAAGGAGAGGACAGGGAGTGGAGTCAGAGCTGTGTTGATGTTCATCCAGGAGCCCTCGACTCTCTCACTGTTCGAGTGGCGACGTGAATGAGAGTGAAGAAGAAGAGAAACAGGGAAGGAGAGACCATATGCACGCTCAAGAAGAGCTGCCAGCGTGAATAATGAGAGAAAGAGAGAGCTGAAGTTGTCTTATACTCCTAGGGACACATGCGTCCTTTCACCTGGCACTATTATTATTATTGATTCAATTATTTCTACCCAAATCAGCAATTACTCTAATTAACCATTAATCCTAATTTTGTAATTAACCTTTAATTAATAGCTTAACTTCAATCGGTAATTAAGTTAGAAATCGGCATGTTACAGTTCTCCCCTCTCAAAAGAATTTCGTCCTCGAAATTCAAACACATGCTTAGCCTTAATAAACCACTCGAAAATCACTGACATACCACAATAAGCAGTTACACATCTATGTTCCTTAAGTATTCATCCATCGCTTAAATCCCAGTCGGCACAATTGGCCTCCAAAGCAATTCACCGATCGCTCCACCCGGAAAACCGGGACATTATGCTTAACACATTTCCACTCGGAAATGGCACCATTGACTCGGAATAACATTCCTTTCTTTCACTCAGACTTACCTCAACAAACAGATCGGAATACCACAGCCATGTTCCGACTGCAACTCTTCACCCATCCACGTTTTCGACTGCTTCGTAATTTCTAATCAGCATAAAACAACTCTTCATAGCCTTCATTACATTCGAGACTCCATTTCCCATGTAGTTACCCCCATTCAGCTCTGCCAGTTCACCCTAGCCATTGGCACTTTCCAGTTCTTTGGCCGCTCGGCCTTACATTCTCAACACCGATCGGCGTATTCACACCATCGGGTCTCCCGACTCAATGTGTCACTCGGCACGACCATGCGCTCACACAAAGCATAGGCTTGACATTGGGTCACATGAGACACATTCTAGACGTTATTCGACCATTTGGGAAGAATCCAGTCGGTACACAACATTACCGATTCCCTAGGATACCCACTACTGACTGATTCATTTCGGGTTTAGCTCTCGGATTTTCAAATTTTCAGCCACGAGATTCCTTTCTTAACCAAAATGAACACTCAACGAGTTCCTATAAGCTTCAATTAGCACACTTGTCTGGATTTGCCTCGTACAGGTACCACACTCGGTCCATACATCTCAGCTTCTTAACCATTCCTTTGGCTAACTGCATGCCTATAACCCACGAGTGTCACTCGGCCCTCTCACTCGAAAATTTCAATCGGGGTTTTAAGGACAGTTCTCATCCGGGAATTCTTCCACTTGCAGAATTTACTCATAATTCAAGCCTTCCGCGAAACCAACCCGAGTCCAAGCCCAGCAGTCCCAAACGCTGACCTGAGTACGATTTCAAATAAATCCTTCTCTTAGATATCTACTCCTCTTGGAGGTCCTTCACTCGGAGACTTCCTATCTACTAAATTTCCACTCAGAATCCAGGCTTACTCCAAATATAAATCTGAGTTCAATTCAGCAGTTTCACATCACCCGAACACAGCTATGAATAAGTTTACCGCTCGGTATTTTCTCTCCCTTGGGTAATTCACTCGAAAACTTACACACTCGAAGTTCCATTTTCCGACGAGAAGTACTTTTCTCCTGGAAGATCACTCGGTTGGACATCCCAAGGGTATTAGGAACTCTACACTCGTTATCTTACTATTCGGAATCGTTCTACACGGTGCCATTCCACTCGGAAGTGATACACTCCGAGTCACGTCACTCGAATCTTGCCTTACCCAGAAGGTTACGCTCAGATACCATTCCCTTAACTTAGTAATGATCCTCTCAATAAGGTTCTACTCGGAACCCCCAAAATTTTCACTCAACAGTTCTTTTCCACAAGGATTTCACTCGGAATTATCTCCACCCTCACACAGTCGGAATTTACTAACCTTTCCCGAGCAATTCCTAACCTTAAAATTTAGTTTGGCTCCAATCCTGGTTTCCTCATTAGGCTTACAGTATCACTCGGTTAACTTTTCAAAAACTCCGACTTCAGTGACAGTTGATCACCCTTCATATTCCATTACCAATCATCCTTTAGTAGCCAATCCATACCCAGCAACCTCTAATCCTCTCGGAAGCAGACACGTCAAAGTCAACAAACCCTCTACCTTCATTTTGATACACAATCACATAACACTCATTTAAGATAACTCTCGTCATCACTCAGAATCGTCTGAAAGACTCACCATCACCATAAGCAGTTACAGCTTCCCTACCCGACTCATGAATTGCTGCATCCAACTTATAGGATGACGTCTCATTCCTATAGGGTTACAACAATTACATGGTCACTACAACGCGTACGCTGCCACATTACCTATGGCAGGAAGAGTCATCTCAGAGCAGTATGCCTCACACGGACCAGACTCACCCAACTAATACTAATTCACACGGTAGTTAATGGCAGTTCACACACATAAGTAATACACCTACATCAACATCATGCGTCACATAGGGTTCATCACGCATCAATAATCATGAAAGTCATTTATCACTTCTGTAAAATAGAATTAAGGCAATACAACAATCGGCTTCTAGCCAACACCGAGTAAATATTTCCTCTAAATCTTATTCCTCACAAAACCATGGCTCGAATTAAATTCTTAACTCTCAGCTATATAATAACATCACTCACTCGGGTTCATGTAATTCACTCGGGATTAAGCAATTCACAATCACATATGCTATTATAACACACCACAAACTCAACAACGGCACTAATGTACATACAGACACTCAGTCGGATTTTATACCACTTATTCATGGCTATATTATTGTCCACTACATCATGCACCATAACCACAACATCACATTGCACTTGGTAATAGCACCAACATATACATATGCCCATCCAATCAGATTTACCCAAATCAATTCCAACTACATTAAGGGTTTCACTCACAATATCATATTCACACATTCACATAGTTCACACTGAGCTCATTTATCCTCATAAGTGTACACACAATCATTCAATCAAAAATTGTACCATAACATACATTCTCAATTATAACATTGCATCACACTTGGCAACAGCATCAATACATGTACATTCACTCAGTCAGACCTCATTCATACAACATCATCAAGTCGGAAACTACTCAATCATTCAAATCCATGCAGATCATGTCAGCCTCAATAATAATGCTCTTATACACATGTATTCATGCAGTCGGCGAATCAGATGCACACGATTTATTCACCAGGAGTCCAACTCGGAGGTCTTTTAGGGTTAATCTCAAAATCCTCAATACCCCACGCATTCATCTGATTGCCCCCTCTGAAAAACGTTCAATGCTGATGCACTTCACTACCAATCACACACAGCTCTTATTTGCTGACTCACAGCATAAGCCACTCGACCTTCTCATTAACATATATATATATACACATCTTTCAGACGGGGTATTCATCACAACGATTCATAATTAATATCTATCACAATATCCAGGTGTTGCATGCATCAATAATTAATCACACACAGATCACGTATTTCAATTATCAAACAATTGTCATGTTTCAATTATAGAGCAATACATAAAAGCAGTTCTCCCTCAATCACCTATATCATATATATATATATTACGCAGAGTTCATGGGCTAGGTTACAAGACATCCGTCACAAATAGCACTCGGTGTAACATCCTGCTTTTAATAATAGCTCTATTTTGTAATTTATGAAGCATGGAAAGCCTGTAAGTGTTAATTAATGAATAAAACACTCTATGGATGGTTTTTAATGCTCCAGAAGTTTCATTTTTGGATATAAATCTAGAATTTATATAGATCCTTATTAATAAGGCCCAATTTCCGAGTGAAAATGCCTTAGAAAGAACTGTCCGAGTGAGAAAGAGAGTCTGTTCCGAGTGAAAACTGCAAATTCCGAGTGACCAAGAGGAATTCCGAGTGGAAAATGGAAATACCGAGTGAAAATTGTGTTTTTCGAGTGAAACATGGTCAAGAGGACTTATTCCGAGGGAAATTCTGTCTCAGAGACTCACTGCTGAGTCAAACATGTCAGAAAGACTCATTTCCGAGTCAAGTACTCTCCAAAGCCTCGTTTCCGAGTCGAATACTTCTGAAGGACTAATCTCCGAGTCAAGCATAGCCAGACGTTACAGTTCTGAGTGAAAACTCACTGAGTGCATTCATTCCGAGTGAAATACAGAGGAAAATATATTTCCGAGTGGAAGAATTCTGACTGGGGACACACGGTGTAATTACCGAACAAAAACCTTAGAGTTGTAAGTCAGTCTTAACTAAATTACCGAGTGGGCATTCAATTGGAATGAGTCAGCATTGAGGAAATTCACCGAGTGAAAGCTGATTAGGAGAAGGGTTGGTTTGGAGATGAATTACCGAGTGATGACTGACCTGATGTTGAGTAAGTTTTGGCAATGAAGAACTGAATGCTTGGAATCGGTTTCAGAAGAATTTTATCGAGTAAAAACTTGAGTAAAAGACTGACTTAGAGCTGACTCAGTATCAGGAGGTTTTACCGAGTGGACTAAGATATTGAATGATAACCGAGTGAATCCGCTTAAGCGAATGAATACCTCTCTTAAGCGAGGAAGAGTGCCTGGCTCAAGCGAGTTGGTATTCGCTTGAGCGAGATGGACTCGATTTTTCTTCTTCTTCGCACGACTGGTAGAATTCCAGTCGGATTAGAACTTGACCGAGTGAAAGGATGAAGGAAGAGGAGTCGGTTGAGTGAGATCGACAAAAACACTTCTGATCCGTTCTAACCTCCAAGGTTAGGACGACTTCAAGATTTCAAAGGGGAAGAACGGATGTCAATTACTACCTACATCACATCGGACGACCGGTGTAGAGGGGACTGACTTGTGTGTATTACACACCGGATCAAGGCTTTACCGAATAAGCTATAGGTCGGATGACCATGTGATCGGATTATTATTAATGAACACCGGTTGGCTTCAAGGAAGGTTTAACTCAGCCTTCCTTAGAACTGATGTCCACACCGGATGACTTTGAGCCGGTGTACAAGACCGGTTGAAGTCCGCCCAAAGGAAGGAAAGAGGAATTGCTGGTCTCCTCAACCGGACTTGGAAGTGGAATTCCAGTCGGTTTAAAGAGCAGAAGTAACTTTTTGACCTTTTTCTTGTCTCTTAGGCATATTTTAATGCATTTGAACCCACTAATCGCTCTAGTACGTAGGACGGCCAGAAATGGGCACTAAGATAGCCACCTTCTATTATTAATCCTCCATTATCTCCACTAACAGCACTAGCAAACCCACTCACAAAGAGATTGTCCCCCACTGCCTTGCATTATTAAACAAAACAATATCCCTTTAGAAACTCTTAAGAAAACAGAATTACAGTATACCATTTTCCTTCTTCCTCAAGACCTTCGAATAGAACCAGGACAGCCAGGGGACTCCTTTTCAGTCAGCCAAAGATCATCAAATCAAGTAAGAGGGGAGAGGGTTGTGAATAACTATGAAATGGGTAGAGTTGTATGCTGTTCTAGGATTCCAGTTTTAATTTTGTATCTTGTGGCTTAATTTTGAAACTGAAAACGTATGAAATTGTCTTTTACTTCTTCATGAAAGTTGTAGATCTTTTTGTTATCTAAATTATGAGACCTGATCCAATTAATTTGAGTATGTATAGCAAAAGTTATAGCCAAATTACTACTGCATGTCCGAGTGAAAGATTTGTTCCATGTTTTGTGCATATTTTGATATTCTGGGAATTATACATGCATAATCAGCCTTGGATGTCTTCATGAAAGTTGTAGATATTTATGTTGTGGATCTTTAGAAAGTGGTTTCACATTAAAATAATTTTTGTAGCTCAAGTTATGCTCATAATACTGAAGTATGTACAAGCTGTAAATTTGTGAACTTGAAATCCGTATCTTATTTTTAAAACTTGGAATTTTGTGTTATGAATTAGTGATCAGTGTCTTCATGAAAGTTGTAAATCTTTTTGTTATGTGAATTTTGAGACCTGAACTGACTGATTTGAGTATGTGTACCAAAAGTTATAGCCAAAATACTACTGCATGTCCGAGTGAAAGATTTGTTCCATGTTTTGTGCATATTTTGATATTCTGGGAATTATACATGCATAATCAGCCTTGGATGTCTTCATGAAAGTTGTAGATATTTATGTTGTGGATCTTTAGAAAGTGGTTTCACATCAAAATAATTTTTGTAGCTCAAGTTATGCTTATAATACTGAAGTATGTACAAGCTGTAATCCTGTTAATGTGAAATCCGAATCTCGTTTTTAAAACTGGGAATTTTGTGCTGAGAATTAGGGGTTGGTGTCTTCATGGAAATTGTAGATATTTGTGTTAAGAATAAATTAGAACTGGTTTCATGCCAAAATCATTTTTGTAACTCCAGAAACGTTCAAATTACTAATATGTATACGTTTTGGAAAACTCATCTTGAGGCAGTGTGGTATTTTGTGGATAAGTGGTATTTCTGATTGGAATCTGAAATTGTGTTCTTCATGAAAGTTGTAGATAATCGTATTGTTAAGCTATAGAAAGTGGAATCATCTAAAAAGGTGTTGATTTGCCCATGTTATAACTGTTTTGCTAATGTATGTTGCTGTTGGGAATGCTGAAATTCACTTATAAAAGCTATTATGAAAGAAAATGATATTTTCTCTATGGATAAAGATTTATGATTGAATTCTTGAGTAATTATGAGTTATTAGAAATGTTGTTGAGCATTATGCAGTTTGTATGATGTGGTGGCGAATAATTATGAATAACAAAACTACTTTATATGTACATGAATGCCTTGTGATATTGACACATGTGACTGAAACAGTAAATCCATGATTTTGTGAATTATTATGAGTGTTGTGTCCTTTGAGGACTTGCATTCCAAGAAGTTTTGGAAATACGGATATCATGGTATGTTAAAAGAATTAAAGGCATTCATGCATCATAAGCATTCGGACGCACCATGGAATTTAGGGGTTCCATGATTGCCTACCCTGGTGGGGGGTTACTCTATGATGAGTTAAGCCCTATTTTGTTGTGTGCCATGAAGTGTAGGGACTCATGGTTTATGCAAAGACCTACCTATGATATTCGTGTACTTCGGTACTTAAGCGCCATGAAGTGTAAGGATTCATGGTATATGCTAAAGCCCTATTTGTGTCTCTATGAGACTTTTACTGCAGTATTCCCACCAAAACCAAATGGATCCAACATGACATCATTTGACTAATTAAAGATCTATTAAATGGACTTGTTTGGCATATTCATCATATCATTATAAGTTGTTGATTGTGTTTGTGCAATTTTATCTATTTTATACTTATTCTATATTCTGTCTCACTCTTACATTAATTTTTACAGTGAACGACACGCAGAATGCAGAGTGATGCCATGATTGATGCCTATTTGAATTATTACTTGAACTTTGATTTTTTGGGTTGTAATAAGTATAATATGTCATGTACCATTATTTTCTAAATCGTTTCCGCTACTTAAATATTTTCTTGAATTTAATTATTCACGACTAGTATGTATGATAATTTTTCCGCTGTTATCAACTATTACATAAACTCTGAATTAAATTTATGAATTTTTAAAATGATCTTCGAAAAAGCGAAAAATTTACTCAAAAATTTTAATTAATATTTCAGGGCGTTACACTCGGCAGTAATGGTAACACTCCTATTTACAAGTATTCAGTCAATGTTCGCAGAATTATTAACATGCATTCACGGACAGAGTCACACCATCACTAAACAGTTTACAAATACCACAATCCAGGAGTTGCATGCACAACTACTCCATCTTAGTACAGCTACCAACACATCTCACACATAACACATTACATGATAATCGTCCAAGCCTCAATGGGTTACTATGCAATTGTCCTACTCGGCTCAACAACTCACAAAGTTAATAAATTATTAGACTTAGAATCCCTAAGGGGTCACTATTTACCCAGTATCCCATGATGGGTACCTCATAATATTCAAATATTGTTATAAGGTCTAGTACCATTCACTCGGTTTTTCACACACCCAACCAAGACAGTATCCAAGTCAAACAGATGTTCTATTTCACACTCACTTGTTCATGGTCATGCCTAATCAACTGGGTCATTACTCCTATTGGTCCGGCATCTAGTGCATCACTCACTTGGTTTCCTCAATCGCCACCGAGACCCAACCCCAATTTTAACATATGTCCGACCTCACCTTTACTCACTTATTACACACCAAGATTTTCAATTTAGGAACTACCACCCATCCCTTATACTGCAAATCACATACATCATGTGCCATTCATTCATCACACATTCAAATTCCTCAACAAGGCACAGGCATACAACCACACCATTCATAGTCAACATACACCAAATCCAATAGAAGTTCATAAGCACATATCATCACCCGAGTCATAATTGAACAGGCATCAACCTACAATAGAATATCATAAGCAACTAGGACAAGCTGGCATAATACACTCAACCGCCCACTAACTGTAGGCAAACCTTAGCCATGGACCTTTTGGTCTGCTCTGATACCAAATTGTAACACCCTAATTTTTAATAAATAATAACCCAATAACAGGGAAAAATTTTTCACAAAAACAACCCCTGGTCAATCGGCATAAAAAAAGAAGAAGACAAGGGGAAAGGAAAGAACATTTACACATATAGCAATCAGCGGAAGGAACAAGGCTTGAACCGACCCATTCGGTTCAGCGGAACACATCAGCGCCTGGGCGAAATCCAAGACGACTCTGACTCACTTAAGCGAGGTCCAGGACGCTTGAGCGAGACAACTCACTCACTCACTAGGGCGAAGTACCATTCGCTTGGGCGATACCACGACAAAAGCCTTCCAGCAGTACGCATTCGCTGGAGCGGATCCTTCATTCGCTGAAGCGAGAAGCCCCACACGGCAAATTCATCACTCGGCAGCGGGACATGCATACACTCGGTAAACGACTAAGTCCACTCGGAAGTTCATTCCTAAGTCCATTCTATGTTCCATAACTTAGCCCTTCAATTTTATCCATGCGGCCACACCTATACTCTACTCGGACACTGAGGGTTATCCCACTCGGATTCCAGAACTCCTTCTCACTCGGAATATATCCTATTCAAACATCACTTGACGTATTCCATCCTTAACACAACCGGGTCACATTACACTTCCACTATTCGGTATACATTCATATTCACTCAGAAAATTAGGTAGTTAAGTCCCACTCAGACTTATTCAGAACTCAACCACTCGGGATACAGACCCTTACTCACTCGGAATATACATCTTCCACTCGGATTATCAATGTTTTACACTTAGAATCCCTTCCATTCTAAGCCACTACACTAACTCATTCTAAGCCACTACACTAACTCCTCTCTCAGGAGAGAATCGCTCAGGGTTTTCACTCGGGAATACGAACTCTTCCTCACTCGGGTTTTACTTATATTTTTCACTCGGTAATGACCGCTCTCATTATCATTCGGGGATTCTCTCATTAGATCTTACGCAGTATAGGTTCATCCAAGGTATTTTACTCAAAACCCATTGAAGTATCATCACTCGAACAAGAAGGCATAGCCATTTGCAGCCCCACTCGGAGTTGACTCCCCAATTACGTCTACTCGGAAATCATTAACTGAGCAATATTCTAACCATCAACACCCCTCAGTCTGCCCAGACATAAACCACCCGTATACAACATATGTGTACATACATATTCATACACTCGGAATACCCATTACCTTAACATCATTCATTCCTCAGCACCTGTTATCAACGTGAACTATTACGTATAAAAACATGCACTCAGATCTCAATAGCTCAAATTATATATATATATATATATATATATGTATCCATATTCATTACACCACACTGTTATTATGAGCCGGCCAAGGCTACAACTGACGAAACATGACAAATTACAAAAATAAGCACTCTACGGTCGGAGTGCACCCCACTCGGACCTGAGACCTTATCATCACTTCAGAGTCCAACCTGCACACACTGAAAAATGGTGTAGGGGTGAGCTTTTACATATAAAGTGACAACTATTGACTCGGACTTTACCTCCATTCTCAATTATATAATTTACCGGGTTCAATCCATAACGATATATATATATATATACTGCCAATTAATGTAAGAGCCAAACCACATCATTCAATCGGAATTAGCATAATAACATATATTCTCAATCATAGCATCACACTGCACTTAGTAACAGTATCAACACCTGTCTATTCATTCAATCAGAATTCACTCATGCGACATCATCTAGTCAGAGTTCACTCAATTCATTTAATCCATGCAATTCACAATAATCTCACTAACAATGCTCATAGACTCATGCATGCGGATCCGACGTAAACAGTGAGTTCAGTGCAGATTCCTTCCCGGTCCCTCGTCCACTAGCCCTTTCCGTGTGGCACCGATCACCCCGTGACGCGTTGAGGCCCAGCTCTAGCTCCATCGGCTACCACGGGTCCTCATGGAACTAACCAGGAATCTGACTGGAACTCATTTTATATGACTCTAGATGCCTTTCTGACCCCCCGTCCACTAGCCCTTTCCGTGTGGCACCGGTCACCCCGTGACGTCTCGAGACCCAGCTCTAGCTCCATCGGCTACCACGGGTCCTCATGGAACTGGTCAGGAATCTGGGAATCATCCCACATATGCAATCTCATGCAAATTCACAACAACATCCAAGCTTACCAGACGCGTCTCACACAGCCATCAATGGGTCACAACCGATCCCCCCACACAGCATTCAGATTCATTCGGAATCCCATATTCCATTACAACAACACATGCCTCTATCATAATAACTCACAACAGCAAGCATAGGTAACCACATTACAGTACATCCACTCAACAATTTTAACAGAGTCAGCATACCTTTCCACACGGCATTCAACTGGAAATCACGCATCAATTCACATCTCATGCATTCGGGGATAATGGTAACACGCACACACATTCACTCAACAAACTCAGATTTTAACAACATGCATCACAGAAGTATTAACAGGCACTCAAAGACGAGGTCACACAACCCTCAACCTTTCACAGATGTCCCAATTTGGAAATTGCATACACAATCAGTCAATCACCACACATCGATCTACACATTTCACACACATATTACATTAAAGCAAGCACCAGGGACCCGGTCATAAACCATACGCTTGACATGCAAGGCGCCCCCTACCTGCTGTCGGGGTTCAGAGACTCTTCAAGTTGTAGTGCTGACTGATCGTCCCTCTGTTACTCCTCCAACAGCCTTGAGCTCAGCGTTGATCCTGGGCCAGAGTTGCTCCTTTCCTCCAACGGGTCTGTCTCCTCCACAGCTCCAAAGCACTTCCAGCACAGCCTTCCAACTGGAATACCACAGCTCCAGGTAGAAGAAGAAGGAGAGGAAAAAGGCAATAGGGAGGAAGGAGAGGACAGGGAGTAGAGTCAGAGCTGTGTTTATGTTCCTCCAGGAGCCCTCGACTCTCTCACTGTTCGAGTGGCGACGTGAATAAGAGTGAAGAAGAAGAGAAACAGGGAAGGAGAGACCATATGCACGCTCAAGAAGAGCTGCCAGCGTGAATAATGAGAGAAAGAGAGAGCTGAAGTTGTCTTATACTCCTAGGGACACATGCGTCCTTTCGCCTGGCACTATTATTATTATTGATTCAATTATTTCTACCCAAATCAGCAATTACTCTAATTAACCATTAATCCTAATTTTATAATTAACCTTTAATTAATAGCTTAACTTCAATCGGTAATTAAGTTAGAAATCGGGATGTTACAGACAACGTATGATATGCCATGGATGCAAATTCCAATCAATGCATTTCTTATACTATGCATCCTATATGTCACTCTATAATCAACAACTCACCACTAACACTTAGTGGAACTCCATATACTCATCATTCTCAACCATCACTGTCGCGACCGGGATCGCGGCGGCACAGCCGACCCTCAAAACGATTTTAAAAATAAACAGGGAGTCGCCACCAATATTTTTAGGATAAAATACTGGAAAAACCTTTCGTTAAAGCACTGGTTAAAAAAATGAAATTCCAGATTCGGGAGTCTAATTACAGGTGAGCAAGGTATTAGCACCTCACAGTTGTCCGTTATAAAAACGGTTACCTCAATTTGATAGCGCGCATTATAATTAGCCTAATAATTATTTTAACTTCTTTGTGAAAAGAAAAATGTACGGGACGACAGAATAAACAAAAATACACAAAAATCAACACAGAATATTTATAAGAGATTAACAGGACGTCTCATCCAAATTAATCTCGCTCCACCATTTTTTTAAAAAATAAAAATGAGATTAACAGGACGTCTCGCCCAAATTAATCTCGTTCCACCTTTTTTTTAAAAAAATGAAAATGAGATTAACAGGACGTCTCGTCCAAATTAATCTTGCTCCGCCTTTTTTTAAGAAATATAATAAAAATTACAATAATAATAATAACGACAATAATGATAATTACAACCTTTATGCTAGTCCATATAGAAAGTGTGAAACATTCATTTCTATTAATATTTATTAATTAACAGAAATTAATTAATAACATAGTCATCAAACAGTAATTAATTTAACAGAAAATAAAATAAATACAAGTATTAAAAATGAGAGTGAGACCGGTGTGGTGAGAAAGGAGCTGGATGGTGTGTAAAAGAGAGGGACGGTTGAAGGAGGGGGACGGTGTTGATGAGGAACTTAGTGGGCTGGACAGTATGGTGTGTAAGGAAGGGACGGTGTTAAGGGGATTTAAGAGGATGGACTATAGTGATTTTTGAGGAGGAAGGGACGGTGTTGAGGTTTAGAGGGCTGTATGGTTGGGAGAGGTAAAGAGGGGACGGTGTGGGAGTTTGTTGGTGAGGTCGGATGGGCGTTTGAAGGGAAGGACGGTTGAGTGTTTGAAGGAGGAAGGGAAGGTGTGGAGACTTAGAGGTTGTATGGTTGGGAGAGGTAAAAAGGGGACGGTGTGGGAGTTTAAATGGATAAGGACGGTTGGGAAGGGATGGAGATGTGTGTGTGTGGTTTGGTTTTAAAAGAGAAAAGGAAAGGAAGAGTGAGCGTGGAGTGAGGGGGGAATGGGATAGTGAAAGGGGGCTGTGAGGTGTAGAGAGGGAGGAGACAGTGGTGAGGGATAAGGAGGAAGACAGAGTGAGGTGAGGGAGAGAGGGACGGTGTAGAGGGGGCTGTGAGGGAGACGGAGTGAGGTGAGGGAGAGAGGGACGGTGTAGAGGGGGCTGTGAGGGAGACGCAGTGAGGTGAGGGAGAGAGGGACGGTGTAGAGGGGGGTTGTGAGGGATGGAGTGAGGTCAGAGAGAGAGGGACGGTGTTGAGGGGCTGTGAGGGACGGAGTGAGGTGAGGGAGAGAGGTACAGCTAGGTGTTGTGTTTTTTGATGAAATTTTTTCTCTGTTCTTCTCATGCGTTGAGGCATTTATAGGGGTGCAATGATAGCTTGAACAGCCTGGCTTCCAATGGGGATGAATAACTTATTATTTCCCCTTGTCTTGTTGCCAACCGCCCCACGAGATTGTCAAATAACTTGGATGGTGTGTTGGAAACAGCCTGGATCTTTGACAATTAAGGAGAATGGAGGCTGGTGGCAATTCTTTATCATTTTCCTCCTTGTCTTATTGTGGGCCACCTCCCGTAATTCAAGGATCCACTTGGATAGTGGAAATCCAAGTCAGCACGGTGAAAATCCGAGAGAAAGTGATGGAAATCCGAGTGAGAATGGTAGAATTCCGAGTGAAAATGACTCGGATCAGCCTCTCAGTCAGTATTCATCCACATTGGGAGTCAATTCCGAGTGGAATGAAGCATTTCCCATAGAAAGCCGAGTGAAAATACTCCTTCCCGAGTGAGAATTCTTCTGGGAGGAGTCCTCCTATGGAAGGCCGAGTAGAGGTTTTGCTCGGTGTGAGGCTGCTGTGAAACATTCAATCGGAACTGAGTAACAAGTGACTTGGAACCGACTGAAATGGTTGAATAATGACTCAGAATTGGGTGGAGATGACTCGGAATTGAGTGAGAAGTCACTCGGAAATGGGTAAAAAGTGACTCGGAAGTTGAGTGGAAAGGGTCTCGGAAATGGGTGAAAGATGACTCGGGAACGGGAGAAAAGTGTCACTCGGAATTGACTTGATGAGGGATGACACGGAATTGGTAAAACGTGAGTCAGAAATGATTGAAGACTGACCAAGAACTGACTGAAAAGTTTCACTCAAAAACCGATTGAAGATTGACTCAGAACTGATTAAAAATGACTCAGAATTAGGTGAGAATGATGACTCGGAACTTGGTAAAAATTGACTCGGAAATGAGTAAAGGATGACTCGAAATCTGGGTGAGAATGGAGGGGACTCGGCATTGGTGGCTCGGAATTAATTGGTAGAAATGGGGGCTCGGGTAAGGTCTAAAAATGGCTCGGAAATTGAGTGAAAGGACTCACTCGGTGCTAACTGGAAATACTTCACTCGGTTCTGACTGAAGAAGCAACTCTCGGTTCTGATTGAAGAGGCAACACTCAAAATTCTTTCAGTCGGATGTATTTTGCTCGGATCTCAACTTTGTATGAAGCATTCACTCGGAATTTCTTCAAAAGTGACACAGAACTTCACTGCTTGAAGGATCTACTCGGAACTGACCTTGGGAGCTCTTAATCAGAATGGAACTTGGACATTTTCACTCGGAATCTGCCTATTTTCCACTCATAAATTGGAAGTTTGGCCATTTGCACTCGAACATGGCCTTCTTCTCACTCAGAATTTGGAGACTTGGCAATCTTCACTCGGATCCGGCCTTCTTTCCACTCAGGAATTGGAATTTCGCTCGGAATTGGCCTTCTTCTCACTCAGAAATTGGAAATTTGAATTTCTTCATTCGGAATCTGCCTATTTTCCACTCAGAAATTGGAATCTGAATATTTTCACTCAGAATTGGCCTTCTTCTAGAAAAGCATTCCTCAATCAGATTCACTTCAATCAACACTTCTTCACTCGGATTAGATACAATCAGAAAGCAATCCTTCTCGGCATTCATCCTCCAACAGAGTCAGCAATTCATCATTCGGAATGGCTCTGACAGGGAAGCTTCCACTCGGATTCACCTTCATCAGTGAAGTATTCCACTCGGAACTGACTCATTCTGAGTAATTCTACTCGGATTTGATCCTTTTTGAGTCATTCCACTTTGATTCACTCCAACAGGAGCATATTCCACTCGGATTTGATCCATTCTGAGTCATTTCACTCGGATTTGATCATTCCTTAAGTCATTTCACTCGGATTCCCCCAACAGGAGCCTATTCCACTCGAAAATGCTTCATTATGACTCGGATTTGACCATTTTTGAGTTTTTCCACTCGGATTTATCTCCACCAGGTCTGTATTTCACTCGGAAATGCTTTAATCTGAGTCATCCTGCTCGGATTTGATCATTTTTGAGTCATTCCACTCAGATTTGCTTCCAACAGGGCAATATTCCACTTGGAAAAGCTTCATTCTGAGTTATTTCACTCGGTTCTGATTATTTTGGAGCCATTCTACTCGAATTTGACCACTCTGAATTGGAATTCAGTATAAAAAAGATTCACTCCACTTGGACCGGACCAAAAGAGGTGTTCACAATCACCAATTATCATTGGATTTTATACACATCAATAGTTAGTGGCAATCATATTTTATCAAATCATATATCATGTGATATTCAATATCATTGCAATCAATTCAATCATGGTCTCAAAGCCATTCACAACAAGTCTCATTAACGTGAATCAAATTCAACATCATAATCATCATCCCAACAACACATGCCACATAACACCATTCATTCTAAATGCATTCAAATTCACATGAACAACAAGTATATTTATCCAAGCCAAATTATGACCACATAATCATACATACACATCAATAATGGATGGAATCATGCATTTAGAGATGTTACCCCCTCCTACCTCAAGAGAAGTAGTACTCGTTACAGTCCGAAGGTCCCGCTTAATCAATGAAGTCGTTTCCTACATTACACAATGTACCATACAATTAATTTATATTCAAACCACCAAGATTCAAGTTCTTTTATTTAATTACTTGGTGTTTATACCATTTTAGATTCCTAACCTCTTTTATTTCATTTAATCCACCATAACCACCATAGGTTTGGTGCTCATATTCACTTATTATGCACTTAAGGACCACACCCACCTTGGGGTTTCCATATTAATAGTCTCTAACCACCATTGCTAATAATCTAACCTCATTAATGGCCATCCACCATCAATGTTACCATCTCACATCATTAAATACATTCTCCTAACCTCAATAAACACTCATCCATCCATATTTCATATTTCCCCCAATTTCCAAGGGTTAGGGTTTCATTAAAAACCCAATAACCATCATCAATGTTCATCTTCTTCCATCACAATCAATACCATTTTTGTATAACCTTATGCCCTCATAAAACTCATATTAAATGCACCCTACCTTATGGTTTTACATCATTAATGGCCCTCAAACATCAACCCATACACAATACACTCTCAAAAGCCATAGTAACCCATAACCTAGGGCTAGAGCCTAAGATAATGGAGAGGAAACTTACCTCAAGCCAAAGAGAAGAGAACTCTAAGAAAGGAAGAGTATGAGCACGAAAATGAAAGAGGGAAAGAGAGCTTTCAATGAACCACAAGCTTCTTTACCCAAGCAAGAAGAAAACACAATGGAGGAGAGATGAAACACACACCACACAAGGGTTTTGAAGAATGGAAGAAGAAGATGAGTGGGAAATGAGGAATGAAGAGAAAAGAGAGCTTTGCCAAAGGAAGAGGGAGCCAACATAAGAGTAAGAGAGGAAATAGAGTTTTTCCATTTAAAATTTTACCTCTCATTAAAAGCTTTCCATTTTATAATAAATAGGATCACTGTTCGGGCTCAATACTTATTCAAAAATTATTCCAAGTATATATTCAGATCCTCAATAGTATTCTTAACAGCCCTGACCACTGGTACCTCAATCGGAGATACTTGGTCTGACACTCATATTTTAATCGAGTATCATTTTCAGCTCTTAAAGCCATAATAAATTATGAATAATCATAATAATTCCCAATTCAATCATTTCTAAATTTTGGGACGTTTAATAACTCATATGTAATTATTCACTAACTATTCCTCTCAATTAATCATTTATATAAATTTTAGGATGTTACAGATAGCCTCTAACTAACTTAAGTCTGCAGCAGGGATCTATTGTAGCATTACATGACTAATGACTATTTGAAATTTTGAATAAGGAAGAAAATGTTGTTTCTTTTCCCAAAAATATTATCAACAGCAAGCAATAGCAACAAAGTAGTGCAAAGTGGCTCCCAACCATAATGAGGATCTGGTTGCTTGTGTTTCGATAATACAAGAGTTACACCAGAGCCACTTCATCAGAGTGACCATTATCCTAAAGATTACTTGTGTTATCCTATATAGGAAAAATCTCTGTTCTACACTACCTTTTATTTTATTTATTGAATGTATTTTACGAATAACTTTGCAATTTCTATCAATGTTACATTAGAATTAGAAAATGCAGAGTTTCTAATTTAAGTCAAACCACTTGAATGATCCCCTTTTAAGACCATAACATAAAAGTTGACATGCATTTTGTTTCCAAACCGTTAACATAATTAAAACAATATATATAAAATAAAGCTAATAAGCATAAATGATAGCTACCGGGTGAGAAATAAAACCTGTAGATGTAGAGTAATACTAAAAAATGAGGAATACTAACCAGCCATGTAACATCTCTGGTGTTTTAATAATTGGAGTAAATAAATAAATGTATTTTAATTTAAAATAATAAGAAGTGATATGAAGTGGATTATTGGATTTTAAAATGAATTTTAAAGGGAATGAAGGATCAGGCCTGACGTATAGTGTAGCATGGGCATGTAACGTCAGGGTACAATTAGTGACCTTACATGTAGTGTTAACATCACAATCAGATTTAAATGGGACATACAAAAATAAAACGCAGAACACCTGATGTAGGAGAAGCTTCTACTCTCCTAGAAATGGGTGGATCTTAGCTCTCTTCCTTCTTCAACCTTCATATGCCATGGATGCTTGCTTCTTCAAAGAGGAAAACCGAATCTTGAACTCTAAGACTTCTAAAAGTTTGGACGAAAATGAAGATAGGAAGATGGATGAAAAGATGAAAGAAAAGGAAGGGAATAAAGGAGATGTGAATGGGAATGGGTGAATGAGAGGCCACTCCAAGAGGGAGATAACTCCTCTAGCTCACCACCAATGAGGGAGGAACCTCTTGGATGAGATCTTGCAAAAGATCTCCTAATCTTAGAGAGAAGGAAGAGAATCTCTCGCTAAAAACTCACTTTAAAGTGGTAAAAATCTCAAATGCATAGTTGTGTAACTTTTTACAAAAGGAGAGCTCCTTATATAGGCTTCCACAATTTCGGCCAAGAAGGAGCTAATGGGCTTGGTTCATGGATCCAAGGCCCAAAAGAGAAAAAAGGAAACGAAGATGGCCTATACATGGCCCAAAATGAAAGTACATGGCCCTAAAGTGGCCCATTTGACCTTGCAAGTCTCAAATAAAACCTATAAGCCTAAAGAATCTAACTAGGGACTATATTACAAGAAAAGTATGAGTAGATCCTCAAGGAGTCCTCATTGGGCTTGGGCCCACTAAACAAAGAGAGGAAGGAAGCTAATGCTTTGTGGATGCTCTCTTTGGCTTTCTTTGACTTTGCCCTTGTGAGGGGACCCTTTTAAGCTTCAAGTTCTTTATCTAGGGTAGTATGAAGGTCCTCCCTTGGTGTGTCCTCATTATGCTCCCTCTCTTTGAAAGGATTTGTCCTCAAATCTAAGGCATCATCCTCTTCATCTAAATCAAAGGGAGATAAGTCAGATATATTGAAGGAAGTACTCACACCATAATCTCCTGGTAAATCAAGGACATAGGCATTATTATTCATTTTCTTGAGTATTTGAAACGGGCCATCACCTCTAGGGTCGAGTTTAGATTTTCTCATGTTTGGAAATCTTTCTTTTCTAAGATGTAGCCAAACCCAATCTCCAACCTCAAAGGTGACTTCCTTTCTTTTCTTATTAGCACAATGAGCATAGTGTTCATTTTTAGTTTGTATTTGGTTCTTAACCTTCTTATGAAACTCTTTGATAAATTTGGCTTTTGCCTCTCCATCCATATGAAGGACAGAGTCAGAAACCTCAATAGGTAAAAGGTTTAATAGGGTGAGAGGGTTAAAACCATACACAACCTCAAATGGAATATGCTTGGTTATGAGTCTTGTACCCTATTATATACAAATTCAATGTGGGGTACTCATCCTAAGATTTAACATTTTTATGCACTAAGACCCTAAGAAGTTGAGAAGGGGTCCTATTTACTACCTTTATTTGTCCATCTATTTGAGGATGACAAGTGGTGGAAAAGAGAAGTTTCGTTCTTAGCCTTGACTAAAGAGTTTTCCAAAAGTGGCTTAGGAATTTGGTGTCCCTATCAGAAATTATGGTTTTAGGAACACCATGAAGTCTTACAATCTCTTTAAAGAAGAGTTTAGCAATATGACTAGCATCATCTACCTTATGATAAGGGATAAAGTAAGCCATCTTACTAAACCTATCCACTACCACAAAGATAGAATCCATTACCCTCTGGGTCTTAGGCAAGCCTAACACAAAGTCCATAGATATATCAATCCAAGGTGCACTAGGTGTTGGCAAGGGAGTATATAAACCACTAGGTGAAAGTTTGGATTTAGCTTTCCTACATACAATACACCTAGCATAATGTTTTTGAACATCTTTTTTCATCTTTGGGCAATAGAAGTGATCATGTAGAGTAGACAATGTTTTATCTCTTCCAAAGTGGCCCATTAAGCCTCCTTCATGGCTTTCTCTTAATAACAAATATCTTAAAGAGCTCCTAGGAATGCAAAGTCTATTGGCTTTAAAAAGATAGCCATCTAAAATGTAGAAGCCTCTATGAGACGAAGAAGTGGAAGATGAGTGGAAGATTTTGGAAAAATCAAGGTCATTTGGATACAAGGTCCTAATCTCATCAATTCCAATAACTTTGGCTCTAACAGAGGCAAGTAAAGAATGCCTTCTTGATAAAGCATCAGCCGTAGTATTAGATTTTCCATTTTTATACTTGATGACATATGGAAATTGTTCCAAGTACTCAACCCACTTAGCATGTCTTTTGTTTAACTTATGTTGCCCCTTAATGAACTTTAGTGATTGGTGATCACTATGTATAACAAACTCTTTTGGGATAAAGTAGTGTTCCCAAGTTTGTAGGGCTCTAATTAATGCATAGAATTCCTTATCACATGTGAGATAATTGATGGTTGCCCCATTAAGCTTTTCACTAAAGAAAGCAATTGGGTGACTTTCTTGCAATAAAACAGCTCCTATACCCACATTTGATGCATCACACTCAAGCTCAAAGGTTTTAGAAAAATTTGGAAGTGCCAAAATTAGAGCATGAGTGAGCTTTTCTTTGAGATCTAGAAAGGTTTTTTCTTGCCTTGGCCCCCATACAAAAGGAACATTCTTTTTCACTAACTCATTTAAAGGGGAAGCTAAGGTAGAAAAATCTTTCATAAATCTCTTATAGAAACTTGCTAGACCATGGAAACTTCTTATGTCACTCACATTTTTAGGTGTAGGCCAATCTTGGATTGCCTTAACCTTAGAGTGATCTACCTCAACACCCTTTAAACTTACTACAAATCCAAGGAACACAATGTTATCCATGCCAAAAGAACATTTTTCAAAATTTGCATAGAGGTTATTTGTTCTTAAGGCAAACATAACTTGTTTAAGATGGTTTAGATGAGAGGTCATGGTCTTTGAGTACACCAAAATATTATCAAAGTAGACCATAACAAAATGCCCAATGAATTCCATCAAAACATGATTCATTAACCTCATGAATGTGCTTGGTGCATTAGTCAAGCCAAAGGGCATAACTAACCACTCATATAATCCAAGTTTGGTTTTAAAAGCAGCTTTCTATTCATCTCCTTCTTTGATTCTTATTTAATGATAGCCACTTTTAAGATCAATCTTGGAAAATATGGTAGAACCATTTAGCTCATCAAGCATATCATCAAGTCTAGGTATTGGATGCCTATACTTGATGGTTATGTTATTTATGGCTCTACAATCTGTACACATTCTCCATGAACCATCTTTCTTAGGAACTAATAAAATAGGTAAAGCACATGGGCTTAAGCTCTCTCTAATCCATCCCTTAGATAATAGATCGTTCACTTATTTTTCAATCTTAAGGCTTTCCTTAGGATTACATCTATGTATAGGTCTATTTGGTAAGCTAGCACCAGGAATTAGATCTATTTGATGTTCAATGCCCCTAATAGGAGGTAAGTCTTTGGGAATATCTTTTGGAAAGAGGTTTTTAAATTCATTTAAGATGTTTTGGATCCTTTTGGGCAAAGGAGGAGGAGAAGTGCCATAGAGCACAAAGAAGTGCTAAGGATATCTTTTGCATACATGATCAAGCATTGTTTTTATGAAAACATAGCATGTTTCACATCATGTTTATTGGCCAAGTAGTTGGCTCTAGAGTCATTATAGAAGATAACTCATTTTTCTTTATCCTCTTTTTTGTTTTTCTTATGTTTTTCTAGATGATTAGAGGAAGAAGATCCTAACTCTTTATCTCTTTTTAACTTCATTTGTAGTTGATCTTTAGCTACTTGTTGTGGAGTTAGGGGGTGTAAAACTATCTTCTTACCATCTAACTTGAATGTGAGGGTGTTAGTGAACCCCTCATGGATGACCTTCCTATCGAATTGCCAAGGTCTTCCTAATAAGATGTGAGTTGCCTCCATAGGTACTACATCACAAGTGACTTTATCATTATATGTGCCTATGGTGAAGTTGATTAAGACTTGTTTATTAACTAACATTTCTCCCTTTTCATTTAACCATTGCAACTTATAAGGTCTTGGGTGATCTATTAGTTCTAAGCCCATCTTATTTACTAATCTTTGGCTCACTACATTTGCACAACTCCCACTATCCACAATGAGAGAACATAGTTTGTCATTTATGTAACATCTTGTATAAAATATGTTCTCTCTTTGTATAGTGTCATCTAGCTTAACATGACTACCAAGCAATCTTCTAATCATGTAAAGCTCACCATCATCCCCTAAAATATGCTTACTGTCATAGGAATCACTACTTGAGTCATCACTTGAAGAGTGAGAATTAGAATTAGACTCTGATTGACTTGAGTAGGATCCATTAGTTTTTAAAACCATTGTTCTTTTTGTAGGACAGTCAGAAGCAATGTGACCTCTACTAAGGCATTTAAAACATTTGATGGTAGAAGATCTAGAGGATTGTGGTTTAGATATGGATTCATGCTTATCTCTTTGGTTTCTATAAACTTTGCCATTCTTATGTAACTTACTTTTTGGTTTGGAAGAAGAAGTTCCAACTTCCCTCTCCATAGGGTTTCTCTCAAACCGACCCTTATTATCTTGTCCTACCCACTTAGACTTGTAGGCTTTACTTTCCCCACTATAGGATTCTTTCTCTCTAAATTGGTTCTCTACCTTAGTGTATTGGTGTAGTAACTCTTCTATATCTACATGACGAAGGAGTTCTACCCTATTTTTAATGTTCCTATTGAGGCCATGTAAGAACCTATGCATTAGGGTTTCCTCATCTTCTTCTAAGTTTGCCCTAATCATGGCTATCTCTAGAGCTTTATAGTAATCTTCTACACTCTTTGACCCTTGGGTGAGTCTATTTAGCTTGGCTAATAACTCCCCTCTATAGTAATTAGGAACATAACGTTTTCTTAATAGAGCTTTCAAGTCTAACCAATCATCTATGCGTGGGAAGTTATCTTTCTTTCTCTCCTTACACACTTGGGTCCACCATACTAAGGCATAGTTTTGGAATGAGAGAGTGGCTATTCTAACTTTATTTTCTTCTTTTATTTGATAAGAATTAAACAATTGTTCAACTCTTATCTCCTATTCTAAGTAAGCTTCAACATCACTCTTGCCATTAAATGGGGGAATTTCAAGTTTTACCTCTCTTAAGCTTATGTCTTCTCTTTTATGTTCATGGTGTCTTCTATGTCTAGGTTCATCCTCACTATCACTATTGTTATGTCTTTGATTTCTTTGATTTCTATGTCTAGTTCTAGGGTTTTCATTATGCTCTAGGTTATTTAACCTATTGTTGATGTTATTCAAACTTTCCATTATGTTATGAAGCGTAGATTTGTTTGCCCTATCACTAGAAGACATGGTTTAAGGTTGTCAAAGAAAACAAGACAAGGCAAACAAAGTTGTAAACAAACTAGTCAAGGATGCTTGATGCAAAGCAAGTCTTAGAAAACACACAACAATCCTAAAATACAAGTACTAGGTTTCTTTCCTAAGGGGAAATAAGAACCTAAGTTATCTTGTACTAGGTTGTATCCTAGGATATACACTACAAGAAAATTCAGATTTAGAGAGGAAGAAAAATGTCACTAAATGGTAGCTAATACCTCACAAAATCTATTAGCGAGACATTAGCGAGAAAATAGCTATGAATCCTTTTGTAGCGAAAAAACAAGTCGCTAACTAGCTACGAATGCAATTTCCTCACTAATTTGTCTCTACTTATAAAATAGTGAGGAAACATTAGTCTCTAGTTTGTTGCTAAGTTATAGGAACACTTTTCTAGCAACTTTGCTATAGGATACCATTATCGATATTATGTCACAAAATTGTAGCTAAACTTCCTCGATGAATTGCATCAAATCCCTCGCAAGTTTGTTAGTTTATTGCTTTGCCAATTTTCTCGCTTTACTGTAGCAAATCATCATAAAAAATCAAATATTTCCTCGCTGATAGCCTCATAAATTTGACACAACGATATAGCAAATTCCTCACTAATTTGTCATTAGTTATAAAATAATGAGGAAACATGTATCTCTAGTTTGTCGCTAAGTTAAAGCTATATTTTTTAGCATCTTTGATGTGGGATACTATTATCGTTATTTTGTCACTAAAGTGTAGTTAAAATTCCTCACTAAAATGCAACAAATCCCTTAAAAGTTTGCTAGTCTATTGTGTTGGCAATTTCCTCGCTTTATTGTAGCAATGTATCACCGTAAAAACTCAAATAGTTCATCGCTCATAATCCATAATTTTCTTGCTAATTTAATTATTTTTGGTAAAATAAATTTGTTAAATTATTCATAGTTTATTTTATATCCCTCTCTATATATTTTCAACAACAACCTATTAAAGAAAATACAAATAGGAATAAAAAATAAATGAAAAATAATATATAGTAAAATCCTATTTTTATAAAAACTCTTATAAACCAAAGAGTTATAATGTCAATGTAGAACACGGAATTTATATAAGTGTATCAGGATCAACATTAATTACATAATACTTAGCCATGCTAAAGGCAATGTTTTAAAACTTTAAAAGTAAATATGACCTAAAAAATTGTTAATTATTTTACAATCCACTTCAATGCTTAGCCATAAAAACATTTAGCAGCAATGATGTATCAACGAGCCAGCCATCAAATAATTCTAGTCTCTCCATAAATAATTCTCTAAGCATCAAAAACCTTGCTAATCTTATATGTCATAAAAGGTCCTTGGTCTATCAATATCCCCATACGTATTTTCACATTTCCCCTCATCATTTTCATAGTAAAATCACAATTGCCTTCTGCTGCAAACCTCACTTTCCTTCCTTGGCGGTGCTATCAACTGCCCTTGTTGTTTAAAACAAGAACAATGTAAGAGCTGTTCCGTATATGATCAACCGAGATGGTGTTGTCATTGGAAAGGATGCTCATGGTCTAGTATCAGTTGATCTTTGTAGCAAGGTGAAGGATGTCTGTAAGAAAAAAGTTTTGGATTTAGGGGGATTAATTGTAATTACACTCAATTAAAGTAACAAATAAAAATTAAGGTGCATGAATACCAAACTGGACTAGGATGAATAATATAAAACATAAAGAGGAAAACAAAGATGTATTCAGTTTTTAGAATTCTTAAAGACATAAAATTTAAAGCAAACAATTGATAAAATAAATAAATAAATAAATTTACATATTATGGGCATTCCTAAATTCAAGCCATGGATCATAGATAAGCCAAATACAATAAATATATAATATATGTAAAAGTGTCAAGAAATGAATTCTAATAAGTAAAATAGATTGAAAAGCACCACACAAATAATGTCCCTCGCGCCTATTTTTTGGTCTTTGACTAGGTATCCCACAGGCAAAGGTATGGGATTTTCCCCTAATGCCAGCGGTAGTGATTAGGTAACTTCTTTCTCAAAGTGGATATTACATTCAGGCCCCTGACAATTTGATATTGTAGATGAAGTTTGTTTTGGGTCAAAGTTATTTTTTACTACAACCAACCACTGTTTGATCTCAAAGGCTAATGAATAGCAAGAACACATAATACAATATCAATTTTGAATGAATAAAAACTAAGGAGAAGTACTACACGAGACCTTTTCAGAATGAAGTTCTGTGGAATCACCATAGTTGAATATTTCTTTTTAGTAAGAGTTCCTCCAACTTAGAACACATGAATTTTTACCACAGCTTCATCAAGAGCCTGAAATTTAATAAGAAAGCGTTGAAGTTTATGTTATGATACATAAACCTAGAAACACTAACATAAAATATTCTCGTGATTCACTATATTAGAAAATAGACTAGACCTTTCTTCTAAATGCCATTATCAAGTATTACAGTCAAATTATCATTCTGACACCACACCCTTGGCTAGGTAGAAAGTACATTTTTTATGTTTAGAATATCTAGAAACTTAACACTATAATAATGTAAACTTACACTCAAGTCTTTGATAATGGAGTGATCTGTATTAATCTCCAAAATTCTCCTTCCTCTTATCAACTCTAAACTTGAAGTGTCCCCAAGAGCTTATGCATTTATTAATTTGAAAAAAATGGAATTTAAGTTCTGGAATCACAAGCAACCATGACCATCCCTTCAATCATAATTCATAAAAATGAAGTGATGCTGAGTTTATTGCAACCAACCTCTTTATTTCCACTTTTAGCAAGGTCTTGAATCATATCAAATGCCTTCCTGACAAGTCTTTCTCTCATTATTCTTACTTGAAATTAAATATTGTTAGAACCAAATATTTTGGTGTGTATCAAAAACAGGAAATGCATAAATTTTTCCTATCACAATGCCCTTTATTTATGTTCAGCAGGAAAATATAGCAAAAAGAGGTAGGTGAATAAATATTTCCTATCACCACATAAAATATGAAGTCCTCTTACAATTCTGCTTTCTTGAAGGATCTCTTGTGAAACATTAAAAGGAAGGTCATCGGAATCAACCACACCCTTCACAAAGCTCAAGTAACATGGAAACTACAAAATAAATGTATAATAAAATTACTATAAAAGTATAACAGAATAAGAAAAAGGAGAATAGCATTAAAGAGCTCGAGATCTAGCTTATGTCAATTGCAATCATCAATGCTCCTTGCTCATTTATTTTTATGCAAACATGAACATCTAACAAAAAAAGGAACAAGGGGCTATAAAACAAAAATATGACATATATTTTCCAGTGGCTAATGAGTTTCTCAGTAGCTTTCCACTCCATTTCAGAATCACCCTTCACTGTAAACCACAAAAAAGCTTAATCAAAAACTGTAACAAGAAGCAATTTAAAAACAAGCAAATAAAAATGCCACCTTAGACTCAATATGTCACAAGAACTTCAAGAAGCTGTGAACCACAAGGCACTGCATGAAAGCCCAATTAGGAATTAGGACTTTAAATTAAATTGGAACTTTGACTGAAAAAATTTCTAATTAGGAACTCTGGCTTTGGTTAACTGTAGCAGGATCACCACAATGCCGGCTATGACCATTGGAACCTGATCATGATGAACCACTACAACTTAGTGGTCCATTGGCAGCTACATCAAAGGCCGATCTCCAGTCATCACCTGCTCCACTGCTTCTTGGGCTACTCTCTACAGAACAAGCAAGCAAACCAAATAAAACCATTTGAACAAAATAAGGAAGTTACTAGTCTAATTCCAAATAGATGCTTTCATACATTAATAAATATATAAATAAATAAGAAATTTACATATACCTACACTGCCATTTGACCAGCTAGAGGCAGCAGCTGCTCAATTGTCATGAATACTCAATGTCGTGTCTATTTTGAGAGAAGCGAGGATTATTTCTGGTATCGTTCTCCTCTACCGTTCTCTTCTGGTGCCATTCTCTTCTACTACCCTAATGAAACCTTCATAAAGATGTAATAGACATACTCCAAGTTCTAACTAAATACACTAAAGGATAGAACAAAGAGCATATTGTCACAAAATAACTTCTACCAGAACCACATTAAGCTAATACTAAAATTGTTCCAAGGAAGTAGGATAGACCTAGAATTTAGCAAAAGGTCAAAACACTTATTCCACATAGATAAAGCAACATGACAATATAAGAACCTATGAGGGATCATGAACAAGGACCACATGTAAAAGTAAGACCCATATTAAGGAAAAAGGCTTATGTGTGACCTTCAAGATAACAACCCATTGAAGAAAATATAAATAGGAACCAAAAAGTAAATGAAAAATATTATGTAGGAAAACAAATTCAAATGTCAAGTCAAACATCAAAATTCTAATACTAAACCACAAAAAAATCCTAATTGATAATTCAGTCTAAGTTGAAGGCATCGTGATCATCAAAGTTTGCTCCATTCTCCTCCCTAACACCATGGTCTTGCGATGCTCTAGTTGATGTTACAAGTCCATCTTGGAAACCAGGAATCCTAGATAGTAATGGAACCAGTTGAGCCTGGACAAAGAATGATAATGCATCATTTACAATTTGTTTGAGTCGTGTATCATCTGTAGGTAGAGGACAAGAAGGACGACCAGTCTCAGCCTTGTGATGAACTACCAATTTCTAAGCTATTACCTAGACCATGAACTTTTCCCTTTTTGGTGTGACCCACAACATTAATCCATACTTCCTCATCAACCATAGGATGAGTTTCAGAATCTTGCCCATACTTCTCTGTTATGGCAGCATCATATGATTCCTAAAAATAAAACATGTACATATTTACAAATCTAACAATGAACTAGTTGTCACCATGAAATATTAACTATGTAAAATGAAATTCAAGTTTACTTCTATAATACAACATTATAGTACAACTTAAAACATAAATTACATTTCAATTATACAAAATGAAGTGTTGAATTTAAAGACACTCACAACAACATTCTTTGAGCGCTTAGAAACATAATCCCCATTCTTCTTTTTATGAACACGATCATACAATTCTCTAAAAGTAACATGGCGCTTCAATTCGGCCTCTTGTAACCACATATGAAGGGATTAATAAGTACTATATATAAAGATAAAAATAAAATAAAATCCTAGATAGATTACAATTTTTCGTTTATGTTCACCAAAGCTTATTGAACCTCCAGTGTGTAACATGGAATCAGGGATAGATGCTCTATTACTTCGTCCAGCTTGTGACCTTTTTTGCCATTCTTCAGTGACCCAAATGTCAACCAAACCATCCCAGACTTCTTTTCTCATTTCTCTTGGACCATGACCTTTTAAATTAACAATATTATTTGAGTTAATTTTCTTGAAGGTTGCTTCTCTTGCCTTTGCCAATAGATCAGGGTAACGATCTGCGCATGTTCGATCCCAAACAGTCCTTGCCATGCTACTATCATATGGAGTTGCAAACTTGTATTTTTCCTACATAAATAAAATGTTAAGAAAAAAACATAGAAAATAAAAATATGAAAATAAAAAGCACAATAACTATTTGTAAACCTTAAAGTCATCAAATAATGTATCTTTTATGTCCATAGGATATTCTTTCCATTTACTAGCTGCAATCGGCATCCTTGGTAAGATTTCTGCTGTAATATCATGAGTCACACATGATGGGATAAACCTCCTTCTGCATGTCAAATAACAAATGATATAACAAGCCTATTAATTCAACATAACATTAATATATAATTTGTAATTTATAACCACTTACGAGCGAGTAACTGGCTCCACAGATATAATAAGCTTCTTAATAGTTACGTGGTAGATGCTTCACTAGAAGGCACTGAGTTTGGATCACTACTTCCAATGTTATTTGGATCTAACATTGGTGACGATTGGGTAGGTGATTTGTCGGTAGTGGGTTCCTGGACAGTAGTTGATTGTCTTCCAATAGGCTGTTGAATATTTGTATTTTTCCTAATAGGTTCTTGAACACTAGTTGATTGTCTACCAACAGGCTGTTGAACATTTTTTGTTTGCCTAACAGGAGCTGTTATACTTCCAAAAGCTTGCTGCATATTGGTTCTTTGCCTAATAGATGCTGGTTGCGCTCTAGCAACTTGTGATTGCCTTTCATGAGTCTCCTGGCCATTAGTTGTCACATGGCGGGAAGTTGAATCGTCACCTGCAATAAGTAAACAAAGACAAAAAAAAGACATTAAAACAAATTTTGAATTAGTATATAAAAGACTAAACATTATGATTAACAATACTTGATAAGTGGGGAGAAAGTTGTGTTGGATCAAAAGCAATGTTTGGTTGTGAAAGTTCAGGTAGAGTATAGCTTCTTGCACGACCTCGACTTCGTATACCTCCACCTCGGGTTCGCATGATGAATATCTGCATATTGAAATTTCATTTGATTTAGGTAATTATGTATTCAAAAGTTATTAAATAAATCCATGTAAAACGTAAATCATATTTCACTAAACATACCATTATAAATTAAAGATTAACATTCAATAATCATCACTACTTGAATGTGTATCATTCAAATCCTCATCTTCATCCATGGACTCACTACCCACAATATCTTCATTGTCATCAATAAAGGGATCATCATTCAAATTTTCCTTGGCATTATGAATGTCATCTGTGTTTACTTCTTCCATTGGGGCATGGGTATCAAATAGCAACAATGGTTCATCATCTATGACAACATTGTGTGTTCTTAAGGATCCATCGTCTTGATAATAATCAATGTTATGCAACTCATTTGTGTCATCATCTTCATTCATTGTTTCATCCAAAAAGAGCTTTGGTCTGACTTTGCAAGCAGCCCACCATTCATTAGTAGCTCTATTTGTGCTTTGTGGGTAGCAAGTATAATATACTTGTTGAGCTTGTTCAGCTAGTACAAACGGCTCATTCGAGTGAAGTTTTGATTTGATTTTAATATCAACCAATCCAAAATTTTTATCAACCTTGACTCCATTAATGGGATCAAACCAATGACACTTTAAAACTTGGACTTTATTATTTCCTAAATAAGATAATTCCAATATCTCCTCAATGATGCCATAATAGTCTAGGTCATTTTCACCATATATGTTTCCTCTAACACAAATGCCACTGTTCATAGTAGCTTTATTTTGTCCATAACTTTTAGTATGGAATCTATACCCATTGACTATTATCCCATTATAAGAAGTCACGGACTTGGATGGACCAAAACTTAGGTCTCAAATTATACGTTCCTCAATTTCACCAATACTCACCTATAAATTTTGACAAACACAATAAATGGTTATAAATTTTGAAATACAAAATATTAATTTTTATATCACTCATTGTGAATGAATGACTTACTTGATGCTTTAGCCACCAACTAAAGTCTTTATCGCGACTTTCCAATATTTGATCCTCAGATATATTTGGATTGTTTCCCTTAACAAATCCTCAAATTGTCTAATAAATAAATATATAAAATTATTAGTGTTAAACACAATTTAAATAACTTCTGAATTCACTAATTGAAGGAAACTTACTGGAGATATGGTTCAACTTCTATGGAATTCACAAGTACATACGTCTCGACAATTTGCAGCTTAATATCAGTTAAGAATCTTTTCAAACCTTTGCCAATAGGACGACATGGGTGTTTAAAAATGGATAATTGGTCATCAATCATATCTTGACCTCCATCATCATTCCAAGGAACTTGAGTATGTCTTGTCTGTATGCTAGGATCAAAATACAAGGACACAAAGTTGGAAACTTCTTCTAGAATATACGCTTCACAGATACTCCCTTCAACCCTTGCTTTATTTCGTACCTTCCTTTTTAGGTACAACATGCACCTCTCAAATGGATACATCCATCTGTATTGTACTGGCCCTCCAATCTTAGCTTCGTAGGGAAGATGTATAGTTAAATGTTCCATCACAACAAAGAATGTCGGGGGGAAAATCTTTTCTAGCTTGCAGATTGTTTCAATGATGGAGAGCTCTAAATCTTCCATGATAGAAGTACGTATTTGAGTGGCTGTTATTTCTTTGAAAAACAAACTGAGTTCTGTTAAAGCTCCCCATATAGGTTTTGACAACATATCACGAAATGCCAAAGGAATCAACCTTTGCATGAAAATATGGCAGTCATGACTTTTCAACCTATATATCTTTCCATCATCTATATTGATGCAACGTGAAATATTTGACACATATCCATCAGGAAACTTTAATTTTTTATCCACTCACACACCACCTTTTTTTGATTGACACTTAAAGCATATGTTGCCTTTGGTTTCTTAAACTTTCCATTATCAACTATCAGCTCCAAGTTAGGGCGTCTACAAATCTCCTTCAAATCTTCCCTTGCGTTTGCATTATCTTTAGTCTTTCCTTTTATGTCTATAACAGTGTTGAAGATATTGTCAAACACATTCTTCTCAATATGCATAACATCTAAGTTGTGTCATATCAAATTAGTGCTCCAATAAGGAAATTCCCAAAATATGCTTTTCTTGAACCAATTGAACCTCTTACCAAATCCATGTTGTTTGAGTAGCTCTTTCCTCCATAAAGTAATCCATCCAATTTGGTTAACTTTGTGTAAAATATCTACCCCATTTAGTTGTTGTGGTGGCAAAGACTTCACCAAAGTTGATCTCTTGAAAGAATGTCGATCACGACGAAAAGCATGATCAATAGGAAGATAATGTCGATGGCAATCAAACCAACAAGGTTTCCTACCGTGATCCAACCTGAATGCCTTGGTTTGCTCCATACAATAAGGACAAGAAAGATTTCTGTGTGTGCTCCACCCAGACAACATCCCATAAGTGGGAAAATCACTTATTGTCCATAATAATGTTGCTTTCATCATGAAATTTTGCTTCTTCCAAGCATCAAAGGTGTTAACACCATCGTCCCATAACATCTTCAAGTCATCCACCAAGGGCCTAAGATAGACATCCATATATTTTCCAGGTGACTTTGGTCTAGGAATCAAAAGACTCAAGAATATATATTCTCTTCTCATACACATACTTGGAGGAAGATTGTATGGTGTGACAAAAATAGGCCAACATGAGTATGGGGTAGTTGAGCTGCCAAAAGGATTAAAACCATCTGAATAAAGGCCAAGTCGGACATTTCGAGGCTCTTGCGCAAATGTTGGATGGGTATGGTCAAACATTTTCCAAGCCTGAGCATCAGATGGATGAGTGATCACTGATTCATCTTGACACACTCCATCCATATGCCAACGCATATATTGTGCAGTCTTTTTTGACATATAGAGACATTGAAGTCTTGGAATAATGGGAAAATACCGCAAGACCGAGTATGGCACTTTTTTCTGAGTTTTTGAACCTGCTTCCCTTGGTTTAAATCTTGCATGTTTGCATACTAAGCAAATTTGCTTGTCACTATTTTCCTTGTAGTATAGCATACAATGTCCAGGGCAAACATCAATTTTCACGCATCCTAGTCCTAACTCGCTCACCATTCTCTTTGATCTGTAGAAATTTTCAGGTAACCTTTCAGATTCTGGAAGCATAATTTTGATTATCATGATCATTCTATCATAACAACTTTTACTCATGTTGAATTCAGATTTTAGATTGAGTAGTTGCGCTACTGCTGATAATTTTGTATGCTTCTTGCAACCATCCCATAGCGATTCATCAGCATCTTTTAACATGTCATAGAACTTTGAAGCTGAAGGATTCGGATCTTCTTCAAAATTTTCATCTTCCATATCTGGTCCAGGTCCAGCATCATCCATGACCATATCAACATACGGATTCGTGTCCCTATCTTGATCTTCTGTACAAGGTGTTGGTCGATGATTCCCCCATCTTTGTTCACCGTGTAGTGTCCAATTTACATAACCTTCTAAGAATCCATACTCATACAAATGCTTTTCAACCAAAAAGGCTTCCTCCCAATGGTGATTTTTACATCTTGCGCATGGGCAAAGAATGCGACCTGATACATCTCTACTTACGAAGTTAATGAAATCATCAACCCCATTCTTGAATTCTTCGCTTACACAACCAGTATGATCTTTTCTTCTTAAAATCCAAGTTCGATCAGATTGCATGTTTATTGTAATTAGTTTAACATAAATATAAAAATATTTATTTATGAATGAATTATTGTTATCCCCTATAAATACTCATAAAAAAAAGAATATCAATACCAATAGGTAAGAAGAACAACAAAATAAATATGGTTACCTGTGATGGGCAGCGTTTAGTGACTTTGACAAGGATAAGAAAAAGAATTAATGTTTTGCAACTTATAGAATTTAATCTTTTGGACTCAAGCTGCAAATAAAATCCAAGCAAGGTAAATGGCTATATAATTTCCATTTCAATAAAAAAAGAAAACAAGTTGTAAAGGATAGGTATTTGAATATGTTGAAAATAGCGGCAGCTATATTAATTTTATAGTCAAAAGTGATTCATCGTTTTTTAATAGAGAAGATTAAACCAAGAGAAGAACTAGCAAAATAGTAAGATATGCCAGCAATATGAGTTTAACAAATTAAAATTAAAATTTTAATAAAATTTTGATGCACTTATTTTTAAAGACAAAACTTAAAATTTGTCGATACTTTGAATGAATCAAAACTTTGAATAACCATGATCTGACAATGCAAAAATAGCAAAATCGTGAAGTGTCTACATCAAACATTGTAAGTATCATTGATTAGAAAATTTAACATGAGCAAAAAACAACTTTGAAACATAACTTGATTAACAATGACATGTTGCAGATATAAAAACAAGAGGCAAAACAACAAGTAAGCAAAAATCCTAAGACAATTAAACTAAGAGGAAAACACTAATTTAACTGTTAAAGAAAATCAGATTTCCTGTTTCAATGTTGGAAACCAAATTAACAATATTAATATTAAAAAAAGCTCAACACAAAATGAATTACACAAGTAAAATGACCAGCATACCCTACTGGCAATTCATTTGACAATATATCAACAACCAAGGGTAGTATGGGTAGAAGAAAGCAAAGATAGAAAAAAAATTGGGATCAAAATAATTCATTTGTGGATCAGTGATATTCACAAAAACTGAATACTTAAACAAGATCTAGTTCTTCTGCATATAATTTTAGCAACATGAGAAACCATTATATCATATATGTATGTGATAATCATGCATTTATCAAAAGCATACAACAAAGCAATTATACTCGGAATAACTTAGTCATGACTAGTCATAACTAGTAGTATGAGGCAGGATATTGATATATTAGATACATGACATACAATTCTACGAAAATGCTCCCATTCCCCATTTCCCAGACAATGAAAACCATCCTGTTAATTTAATTAGTAGTTATTTAATTCACATATGGAAAGTCATAATAAATTTAAAAAAATACAAAGGTGTACGGGTTAGACAACTCAGCCAACATCATGTACAATTATATGACTAGTAAACTAAAACACACTTAATGCTGACACGAGGGTATTAATCATGTGAGCATATAAAAATCAACTTGAATAAAGGTTCCTTGCAAAAACTGAATTTATGATAATAAAATCATAAGTTTAAATTTTACGAATGTAAAAATTTTATTAATGAGTATTTTGAAAGAGCTCCTATAACAGTAAATAGACTTGATTTCAGGGAATACCTACATATTTACTAATAGGATGGGTTGCAATATAACGTTGTTGCTTGCTTTGTTTAATGTCACACCAAGCCCTAACAATTCAACGAGAGAATGTGGCAAGAAGGACAGACTTAGACGATTCAAGAATTGAAGTGTATAGAACAGAACATAAACTCATCAGAATCGCTTAGTTAAAACACTCACCCGATCTGAACCAAATCTTGTTGTGCGTGTCTTGAAGTATAACGATAATGCTTGCTCTATTTCGTGCCACACCAAGCCCTAACAATGCAGTGAGAGAATGTGGCAAGAAGGAGAAAGTTAGACAATGAAGGAAGATGCACAGCAGAAGAATGGAAAGAGGAAACACACACCAGTAGACGTGCAGTAGAAGAATGGAAAGAGGAAACACACACCAGTAGACACTGATGAGAGATTTTATTTTTTTCTTTTAACCTTTCTTCAAAATAGGAGACAGCCTCTAGTTTTTATTAAAAGGGGGAAATTAGCGGGAATAATTATATTGAGGGATTTTTACACATTAAATTTTTTAAAAAAATAAATAAAATTTTAATATAAGTAAATTATAAAAAGAGAAAATACTTGTTCTTTAAAGAAATTCTAAACATAATATTTTGATACTATAATTTAAATATATGAAAAATATCACATTTTAATTAAAAAACAAATTCTGAGAAAAAACTTTTCTTCGATTACATTAAAAACCATCATAGTTCATAAATTACTTTTAAATTAGTCATAATTCTATAAAAAAATTTATAAAAATATAATATTTAATTAGATAAAAATATATAGTAATATTAGTTTTATTTTACATAAAATATATAGTAACATTAACTAGTAATTTGACCTGTGTAATGCTCGAATTTTTTTTTGTTTTGGATTTTTTTGGTGTTTCACATTTTCGTACTTCGTTTGGGAGAAAATAATTATTTAAAAATGTTATACTAAATTTAATTTAATATGATTAAATAGTAATTGATAAAAATAGTCATAATAATGATATATATTATTTTGACCTACATATTATAGTATTTTTATTTCAAATTTTTACGCTTTTCAAGTAGAAAAAGTAATTATTTGAAAATCATATAAAAACATTTTCAATAATTAT
This sequence comes from Clitoria ternatea, assembly GCA_037962975.1. Lineage (NCBI taxonomy): Eukaryota > Viridiplantae > Streptophyta > Magnoliopsida > Fabales > Fabaceae > Clitoria > Clitoria ternatea. The sequence continues at coordinate 191,697,713 of CM075669.1, forward strand.
TTATATTATTTTAATACACATTAATGTTTCTAAATATATTAAAATAAATAAAAGTTTGATATAAGTTAACTGTAAAAAGAAAAAAATACATGTTCCTTAACAAAAATTTGAAACACAATATTTTGATACTATAGTCTAAATGTATCAAAAAATATCATTTTAATAAAAAAATATCATTACTAAATCTTTAATTCTTATCATTATTCTTACAGTTTTTTAATTACACAAAGAAATAATGTGTAGTTCGTAAATTATTTTTACAACAGTCATCATTATATAAGATTTTTTCTTAAAAATATGATATTTAATTAGTGTTTCACATTTTCATACTTCGTTTGGGAAAAAGTAATTATTTAAAAACCATATAAAAACATCTTCAATAATTATTTATATTATTTTAATACACACTAATGTTTTTAAATATATTAAAATAAATAAAAGTTTAATATATAAGTTAACTGTAAAAAGAAAAAAATACATGTTCCTTAACAGAAATTTGAAACACAATATTTTGATAATATAGTCTAAATGTATTAAAAATATCATTTTAATAAAAAATGTATCATTTTAATTAAAAAATCATTTCTAAATCTTTAATTCTTATCATTATTCTTCCAGCTTTTTAATTATACAAAGAAATAATGTGTAGTTGGTAAATTATTTTTACAACAGTCATCATTATATAAGATTTTCTTCTTAAAATATGATATTTTATTAGCGTTTCACATTTTCGTACTTTGTTTGGGAAAAGTAATTATTTAAAAATATTATACTAAATTTAATTTAATATGATTAAATAGTAATTGATAAAAATATTCATAATAATGATATATATTATTGTGACCTACATGTTATAGTATTTTTATTTCATATTTTTATACTTCTCAAGAAGAAAAAGTAATTATTTAAAAATCATATAAAACCATCTTCAATAATTATTTATATTATTTTAACACACATTAATCTTTATATAATATATTGAAATAAATAAAAGATTAATATAAGTTAACTGTAAAAAGAAAAAATATTTGTTCCTTAACAAAAATTTGAAACATAATATTTTGATATTATAGTCTAAACGTATTAAAAATATATTATTTTAATAAAAAATATCATTTCTAAATCTTTAATTCTTATCATTATTCTTACAGTTTTTTAATTACACAAAGAAATAATTTGTAGTTCGTAAATTGGAACATTACAATGCCTTTTCATAAAAATTAATGGATTAATATATTTTCTGAATTTATGTGTTTTGGTTAGAATAGTCGTAACGAGTAAAGAATTATTTATATAATTTAAATATTATATTTTTATCTAATATTAATTATTTACATACATATATTTTTTAAAAGTATAAGTTTTCATTTTAAATATAAAATAATTGTTAAAAATATAACTATTCCTGAATCAACATATAAATGTAACTCTGTCCAATATAAAAATATATATTTGTTCGCCTTGTTAATAAAATATTTATTCCTCATTACATGAATTAATTTTTTTTCATGGTGAAGTAACCATTTGTTGTAATGTCTTAAATATTAATTAATGTTCAACTATATAGTTTTCATTCATGAATCTAGGAAAAACTTTAGAAGATTTTTTTTCTCCATACTAACATTTCCGACTGCCACTCCCATGCAAAGCCCCTGTCATTAACCTTCGATTCAAGAGATTCCTAGTAGGTAACAAGTGTAAGGAACTTCCCTGCAAAGTCATGTAACAAATCAAATTTGGCTAGTTCACAACATGGAGGGACATGAATAGACAATGAACCAGGGATAAAATAAAAGAAGTGATTTTAAAAATTTTCCTGTAGATATATTTAAATACAAAAGATACATATAGAGCAACATAGCACAAGGTAATAGTTATTATTTAGCATAATTGTTGTCATTATTTTAAGTGACGCTATACAGAGTAATAGTTGTTATTATTTAGCATAATAGTAGTTATATTTTCTGACTTCACAAAACAATAATGAAGTTCATTTATTCACTAGAATCAGTCTTTAACACTTCAGCCATTTTGAAGTTTTAAATTTCAACCAGCCCACTACAACCATATTTTCATTTACAAATGCATGAAACAACTTCAACTTAGTACTCAAAGTTGGCTACCTAGTTGAAAGTAACATCATACTGTGTTAGAATTACAGGGTAAAAAAAGAGAGAGAGTTTGTTGTAACTGAATTATATTATCATGTATTTTGGAATATAAAGGCTTATATTTAAATATCATAAGCTAACTGGTGACAGCATGCTGTTGGTTTTATATATAATGGTAATCTTTAACAAACATGAATCATAAAACAATGGATAGTATTCATATGACCTTAAATAGTCCATATTGCACATCAAAGGCAGCACGTGTTATGTTCTCCATGAAAACTTTAAATATTCCACCCTCATCTATTCCAGCCTCTTTAACTCCAAATTCATTGACAAAAGTCACACGAATCTGAAAATCATTAAAGGGTGAATAAAAAAAATATAAGTTACCCCTTGAAGATTGGAAAGCAAGGAATGATCAATAAATGTAAAGAAAGACGTTAAAAAGGACATCACCAATCCTCGAAGATCATCTTCTGACAACTGACTCATTAGATCATAAGCATCTTCCAAAATATGATCCCTTCTTATTTTGAATCGGTTTCTAGTAAACACTGCCCAAGATCCGTGTCTTTGCCTAGCAGTAGCTAGTTGAGACTGATGGAACAATAGACAATAGTTGTGTCAATTTAAGAAACACCAGTGACATTATTTATGATATGCTGAAACTCTAGACTAGCTCATTACCATTCATTGTCTATCCATAATACAATAATACAAAATAATCCATATCTGAATCAAATGAAAATTAAGTGGGATTCTTACAGTGAAAATTTTAACCCTGCTAGTAAATGGTATCAAGAAAGTAGCCTGCTTCAAATTTTCATTAGCTCTTGTATTTTCTATTATAACCTACAGAAAAATTACACAACTACCAGTTTAAGTTTTGGTTCGTAGTACCCAAAATTCCACAAACTGCACCAACAGCTGCAACCTCCCTATCATCTGGTTCGTAATCTGAACCACCAGCAAATGAAAAATCTCTGAATAATATATTTGTCTGCATGTTCAAAAAACTCACAATTCCCCATCAATTATTAAAAATAAATGGTAAAGAAAATTTTCAATGACACTCAATACAAAATTCATTTCTGAGATAGAATACTAGTTGCAGAAGGAAGCGGGCATCTATGGAATTACAAATTTATTGATTCAATTTCCTATCCAAAGCTACTTCTGTGACTTTATCGTCACCAGTCATATCATCCTCAACAATCATAGAATCTGAAATTAACAACCAAATGATAAAGAGAACCATCTCATATTTACTTATAAATGATAAATTTAATAATTATGATTAACATTTAACAGATTAAGTAAAGTAATCAGGCTACATAGTTGTGTTTAAGTCTAATGTAGAAACAATAGTCCACATATTTTTACAATGTAAGTTGACTGCTCACTAAGACTAATTTGCTTGCGCTTCTAGGAAAAGAATGGCTATGTCCAACTTCTTCCATTTGGGAATAGTTTTAAATTAAATATTTCAAAAGTAATTGTCTTTACAGTACAACCAAGCTATGATGTCATTGTTATAGTATTCTTTAATTACATGCTACAACAATCCTGTTATGTTGTTGCTTTGTGTCATAGAACCTTGCTCCTTGCCACTCCAGCCAGCTACATAGAAGAGTACCTTGGAAGATGCTATCTGTAGTGTGTTTGTGCCATTTCAGGCTATCATGGCCAGTGTTATTTTACTTGACATAAAGTTTTTTTTTATATATATACTTCTGAAATTGAAGTGAATTAAATACATAATCTCTATGGTATTGAGTAATCCTAAATTTGTCCTTCAGATTTAAAGTATTAGACATTTACATCTTACACTTATTTGCAATACTAATTTGATTTTTAAACATCAGTTAAAAATAGTCTATCACGTTAGTTTGTTTGGCTTTTCAAGGATTATAAGCAAGTAAATAATCAGAGACAGGTTTTTACTCCCATGAGATTTTCCAGTATTTATCAATTAAATAATTTTTCTCACAAAATAGAATGATAGATTACCTTTCGGCAAGCATTACCGATCCTTCTTCAAATAGTTCCTCTACTATATTTATAGCTGAAAGCTTCTTTGACAACTTACCAGTAGAATCACGGGACCTCTTTCTGAAGAAAAGATCTCTTAGCTTGTTTCTCTTTTTAGGGGGAGGTGTTTGCGGCAATTCAACTTCAGGTGGGATTATGTCAACTACTATGCAAGTTGTATCATCCTTTAACCCTCTTGTTCTCAGTGCTTTATATAACAGTAGGAATATATATGCATGTGATTAGAAATGCCAGTTTTGAAACATGATGCGAATGACAAATCATAAGCCACAAGACATGTTGATGGCTAAATTAGCAGATAGCATAACAGTGTATACTACCTTGACAACCTACGTTGCAGCAAGTTCAACAGGCAAACCATGACAAGATTTTGTAGTCATTTTTAAGGATAAGGTATCCCATATCCCATCAGAAGCAGTTATAAGCCTCCCACAAGTATTTGATAGCTATAATCCATGACAAAGGTGTAAGATTTTTATGTTGAACTACCTAGTAGTATTCATATGGAATACAGTCAATGACATAAGAAGAAGAGTATCTGGAAAAAAACCATACTTTCACTTGCTTAACATATGGTATTGGAACTATGAATTCCCCAAGATCCATGTCTCCTATTGACTTAGAAAGGCATAGACCCCTTGGCCAGCATCGAAGGGGACTAATCTACAACAGTTCAACTAAACTTCAGATAAATAATATACTAAATGGAATGCCCTTAAATTATATGCTGAAAGAGAGAGGGGATAAATGGAATATCCTTCCTTTTCTTGCATTTTAGGATGAAAAAAGTATAACCACAACATAATATGCTCACCTCAGCACCACCAACAATGCCTAAGCCTCCCAACTTCACCCCCACTTGTAGTTACATATTCCCTCCTGTTCATACAGTACAACTCAACTCATATCCAAGACCTCATAGAAACTAACTAACTGCATCTTGAGAGATAAAAACTTACTCTTCAATATTCTCTTCAAGCATGTGATCAACAGTTAAGGTGGTAATAGCAGAACAATTGCATGGGAATTAGAAACTTGACAGAGCTAAATTAAAGTTTGTCAATTTATGCATCACATTCTAAGGCATAATGGTACAATACACTGACTCATTTTCTTTGTTTTGAGAAAAGAAAATAGAAAAAATTGCATTTGTGGCAAGATGATATCCTAAATTACTTCCATAAATATCCCATCCATTGTGTCATCAAAGAAGAAGCTAATGAGCCACAACTAAAAATACAGATACCATATCTCTTTCTAGTTCAAAATAAATCCACTAGTTATTTTCCATAATCACCATCAATGTAAATTGAAGTTTGCTATCTCTCTTTTTCTCTCTTACAATTTAAATCTTCAAACTCAAGTTTGTCATCACTATAGTCAAATTTTAGGAATAACAAGTTTGAATTGAATTAACGCAAATTTTCCTACATAAAAAACTAGCTTCAAATCGAACAATTATCAATCTCAACATATTTTAAATGTGCTACACTTCCCCCAAAGTTACAATAGTAAACTAGGATAACTAAAAAATAATGACACCAAGACCTGAACCTACCAGTCTCATCAACTTCAGAACATTTTAGTAGACACAACAGGGACAAACAATTAGTCACATCTAAATATATTAGAGTTACAGAAGTTAGCAATAAATACAAGTTTCCTTAATCTTAGACTATAGAAAAATGATACACAGAAAATTAAGATGTAAAATTACACAAGCAATTATGAGAGTCAAAGGTACACATATTAAACTTAAAAAAAATATATGCAAGTGATGAGAAAAGCACATACGAAAGAACTGATCGCGTTAAAATCACTGCCAAGCTTATGTACCGTATCTCTGGGAACACCAGTGAGGTTTTCTGTAGAAGGAATTTCCTTCGCTGAAATGGTATATGCATCAATTTAAATGATATAAATCATACGATTAACCGTCAAATACGAAAATCTTATATTAATAAATAAGAAACTGGTACTTGCAGGAAATAGATATAAAAAGCAAACGGAAATAATAAACACACGATTAGGGAAAGAATAAGAGTGAAGGGTGAAGTACCGGGAGGCGCGGTGGCGATGGTGCAGTGGAAGAGATCGGAGAATAGAGAGAGGGTTCTGATCTGAGGATAGGAGAAGAAGGTTCTTGAAGAAAAGGAAGAGAGGAGCTTAGCCTTCGAAGATCGGATGAGCCAAAACATGATGATGATTGATAACGATGGTGCCTGCTACTAACGAGATAGAAGAAAGCAACGAGGAAGACAGATTCAAGGGTATGTTGGGGCGTGTGGAGACCGAATAGAAATGTGAAATGATTCCCTCTCTTCCTTTTTGGACAACCTATACCAACTTTTGTTAGGCCAAAAAAATGTTACTACTTTGCGAGAGAATTGGCCTTGCAAACCTACGACTTGGCCTCCCTACCTTGCTTAGCTAATTAATTACTACTTTGGATGCAAATATGTCCTAGTTAAATTTCATAGCTAAAATTGATATCTTTTTTTGAATATTTTATAATAAATAATATTATTTTAAAAAAAGTAACATTGTTAAGAATTAACTGGACAATTCTCATAGCAAACATCAAAAATAAAATAAATAAATTATTATCATGTTCTAGCTAGGAAAATATTTTGTAGCTAACAAGTTAGCGACAAAATTAAATATTGCGAGAGAAATTTTCTTGTTATATTCTCGCTAGATACTCACTAATTTTTACAAACAAAAAAATTGAAATTATTACAAGGGATTTTAACTCCTCGTAAAGTCCTCGCTAATTTTTCACTTTTTAGTTACAGCTTAACGAAGAAAAATTTTAGTAGCCAATTTTCATAGCTAATTCTTAATTTTCTTGTAGTGATAGTACTATGATTAGTTATGCAAGACCTAGATTGTCTTTACCTATGTTCCTTATGATGATCCTAGGTTGTAACTAATCAAGTAACTAACCCTAAACAAAGCTAATTAATTCAGTTACTATGTAGTTATCCTAACCAAATTAGTTCAACAAACTAACTAACCCCTAACAAACCCTAACTAGAATTAGTTATTTAGTTATGGAAGTTGTAACTAAGTCTAACAACCCTAACTAACAACTAACTTCGGTTATAGGTTGGTTATGACCACTAACTAATTCGGTTACAATTAGTTATGATAACTAGAATTAGTTCTAACTACTAACTAATTAACCAACTTAGTTAAGACAAGCAACTAACTAACAAAATTTAGTTAAGACCAACAACTAATTAACTACTTCTAGTTTTAACCAACTAACTAATTAACAACAATCAAATGCATATGCTTCTACAAGCTAGCCGAAATTACCAATAGGAATTGGAAATTAATAGTGTCCAAAGTCCAAAGTCATTTTGGTGTCCTAAAATACAAGACAAAAAACCTACTACACTTTTTCTAAGAATTTGAAAAATTCCCTATGTTCTACTAGTTACAAGGCTTTTGCTTCCTTTACAATGGTCTTCAAGCTCTTCCCTTGATGTATAAGTTCCACCTCACCTAGCAAAACAACACAAAAGAACAACTCTAAACGAAATTGTTAAGGGAAATGAACAAAATTTAAAACCTCATAAGTGTGTCACCCAAGTGTATCTTCACAAATTCTTACCCTTTCTCTTTGGATCAAGTTCACTTAATCAATTATCACTCTCAACTCAAGTGTTCCAAGATGCTACCCTCAATGGTATAGAGAAGGAATTATCAAGAAGTTTGAAGGATAGAAAACTCGAATGACAAAACTTAGGAAAGAATCAAGACAAACTAAAAAAAAGCTTAAGAAAGAAAAGCTACTCAAATGGAAATGTTTTTGGATTTTTGATTGACAAGACACTAAAGCAATAAATGTTCAAAAGAAATAAAGGCTATACTTGAATGGAATTCAAAATTTTATGATGGACAAAACTAGACAAACAAAGAAAATAATATGTATAACAACAAAAGCAAGGTACAACCTAAGCTTAGAAACTCTAGAGTTGCAACACTAAGCAATCAAAGTTCAAATGAAAGTGTGTAAAAAAATTTCAACTAGCAAACACCTCACTTCAAGGTTATGGAATTTCAAAAATGAGATTATGATTTTGGTGTTCAAGTTTACAAGTTTCTAATGAGGCTACTTTTTACTCTTTGTTTTTCAACACCCTTTTTCAATTTTGTAATTTGGGCTTAGTATTTTTCTTTTGTATCTTTCTATTTCTTTTCTTTTCTTGCCTCTTGTACTTTTTTTAATGAAATAACACCACAAAACTATTCCAAAACTGAAACAAGGATTAGGCTAGAACAAGTTCAATTGTCACTTTCTTGTTTAGAGAAAAACAATGCAACCTTCTTCCAAAGTAATGAATGGAAGGCTAATGGATTCTTTTTGACAAAAACTTTTTTTTATGCAAAGAAATATGAAACTAAATTAAGAATGTGTTCCTATTTGTGTATTAGAACAAAAAACAAACCTAGAAGTAGAAACTAAGAATGGATCTCTAACAAAACTAAAATGGGCTAACTTTTGGAGAGTCTTAAAATGAGACCTTCTAACACTAAAGATTGGAACCTCTTGAGAGTTAATCAAGATGCTTGAATTACTCATCCATATGGTTTTGCACTCTAAAGGTTGAATCAACAAATTTTCTAGAACAAAAGAAAAAGGTTCCAAATGGCACTTAACACACCTAGTTGGCTCTAACTTCTCAACTAACAAGTAACAAACTTCTAACAACCAATGTAACAAACCAAAACCAAAAACTAACTTGTGCCAACTCAAAATTTTGAAAGCCTAAACACAATCAAGACATACCAAACCGAAAAAGAAAGATCAATCTACAAAAAAATTTAAAGAAAAGAAAGAACTATCACAAACTATCAATAGAACAACAACTTTTTATGGCCTTTTCTACTTTTATCATGGCATCAAAACACAAACAAACATGGAATTGAAAACCAACCAGCCAAGACAAGAAGGATTTCAAAATTAAAAAAAGGAAGAAGAAGTAGAAAGAACCTCCCAAGCTCAAGATAACACCAAATGATGTAGGAAAAGCTTCTACTCTTCTAGAAATGGGTGGATCTTGGCCCTCTTCCTTTTTAAACCTTCATATGCCATGGATGCTTGCTTCTTCAAATAGGAAAACTGAATATTGAACTCTAAGACTTCTAAGAGTTTGGACGAAAATGAAGATGGGAAGATGGATAAAAAATGAAAGGAAATGAAGGGAATGAAGAAGATGTGAAGTGGAATGGGAATGGGTGAATGGGAGGCCACTCCCAGAGGGAGATAACTCCCCTAACTTGCCACCGATAAGGGAGGAACCTCTTGGATGAGAGCTTGCAAAAGATCTCCTAATCCTAGAGAGAAGGAAGAGAATCTCTCACTAAAAACTCACTTTAAAGTGGTAAAAATCTCAAATGCATAATTGTGTAACTTTTTACAAAAGCGGAGCTCCTTATATAGGCCTCCACAATTTTGGCCAAGGAGGAGCTAATGGGCTTGGTTCATGGATCCAAGGCCCAAAAGAGAAAAAAAGGAAAAGAAGATGGCCTATACATGGCCCAAAATGAAAGTACATGGCCCAAAATGAAAGTACATGGCCCTAAAGTGGCCCATTTGACCTTGCAAGGCCCAAATAAAACCTATAAGCCTAGAGAATCTAAATAGGGACTATATTACAAGAAAAGTATGAGTAGATCCTCAAGGAGTCCTCATTGGGCTTGGGCCCACCAAACAAAGAGAGGAAGGAAGCTAATGCTTTGTGGATGTTCTCTTTGGCTTTCTTTGACTTTGCCCTTGTGAGGGGACCCTTGTAACCTTCAAGTCCTTTATCTAGGGTAGTGTGAGGGTCCTCCCTTGGTGTGTCCTCATTAACACCATTTTTCATCCTTTCTTCTTCTTCCTTGTAAACTGCGATCAAGACTTGCTTGAATCCTTTAATTACTTGCATTTTGAACATTGGGAACCAAGGTAATGCAAAGGATAAACCAATCTCAAGCTTTCCTTCTCTTCTCTCTTTTCCCCTCTCTAAACCTAAGCTTGCATGTTACGAGGAAAGCTTGGATTTTGTGATTTATGGCTCTAGGAAGCTTGGGTCTCGTGCTTGGCATGGTAAAGCAGGCAATGCACTAATGGGTTTACGTTTCGGTGACCGTAGGTGCCGAAACGGGTGTCAGAGGAACGATTGGCAAAGTGGGTGTCGAATTCGGCAGCGGAACAACGAATCAAGTGACTGAAGGACGCAACCGACACTGTAAGCAACTCGAGGAAGCTTGGAGTCGAGGTAAGGGGGTGTTCGAGTCGTAATTAATTAGGATTGACATATATGGTAGTTTCGGGAAGCTTAGAAATTAATTAGGAATTGCTAAAACAGATGTACACTAGTTAAGCATGATTTATATAATTATATGGGTATGTTTGTGTATGATTAAATAGTTAACTGTTGAGAAAATATGATTAATTATGTGATAAAAAGCAAAGAAACGAGTATGTGAATTATGTGCATGAGTGATACTTTGTAAATCATAAGTTGAGATAAATATTAATGATGTGTCATGAAATCTTAGAAATATGCAAAGAAACAAGAGTTTTCAACATGAAAGATACAGAGCATCAAGATATATATAAAAATCATTCAAACACTTAGGCATGTAGAAATTAAATTAAACTAAAAAGGAGATCATAAGTGATAGAACCTCACAAGACATACTCTCAACTCTCAAGTGTTTAAAGTTTGTGTATACTCTCAAAACAATTCCTGAAAAACAAACAATCTAAAAATTTGGCAAGTTTCTTAATTCCTCAATCAACACAAATGCATGTATAGATCCACAGGGCTTTCACAGGGTTGCAATGTGGCCAAGGTTAAAATGGATGAAATATATATATTATATATATACCAAAAAGAATAATGAAGCAATTAGTTTTACTGGCAAACAGTGAGGGTAAAACATTTATTGTATGGTATTTGGTAATTTATTTATTTTTTTTTTTTTAATAAGATTGCATAACACTTGAAACAAGAGTTGCAATTCCTTTTTGCACACCCCCACACTTATTTGAATGCCTGTTTTGACTTGATTCCAAAGCTTCAATATATTTCTTACGGTAGGTATATTTTTGGTTTTTCATCCATGGCTTATTTGAGCTGCAACAAGGAAACAGTTAAATAAGCTCAAAATGGCTAGCAAGAGATAATTTATTCATGGTAGGCTTATCTGGCTTTAGTGGCTCAACTGAACAAAATGCCTGTATCAAAATACATTCATATGAGTTTCAAGTATCATAAAGAAACAAGACAAAAATTAAGATGTAAGCCTTCAGGAATTAATCACACATGAAAGGATTAAGATGGTTTAAAGTGATCCATCAAATTTAAAGGCTCAAAAATCTCACAAGGTATAATTCCATCATATATGATCATTTCTCAATTATCATGTCATTCTCAACATACCAAAAATGTTTGAGTTCAAATTATAACATATCATTCATCTCATATCAGACATGAAAGAATTTACTTGTTACTCATGCATATCTTAAAATTCCAATAAAACATGCCATTTTAAAACAAAAACACACACAAAAATTTTTTTATTTAAATCTTTTTTTTTTCTTTTTTTTTTTTAATATCACACAAAATTTAATCACACAACACACAATAACACATGAATGATCCCACCCCCACACTTAAATCATACATTGTCCTCAATGTAAGACAAGGCATACAAAATAGACAATAGAATGAAAAAGTAAAGAGATGGGTAAGAAAAACTCCCTCAAGGTGGATTAAACTCAAATACCACATCCTTTTGAAGCAGATTGGATAGTGGTCTAGCCTTCTTGTGCCTTCCCAAATCTTGCAGCAATTTTTCTTCTTGATTTTCATCAAAAGAAGTAAAGATTATTACCGGAAGCTCCTCATCATTTCCCAAGTATGAATACTTGAGATTTTCAAGTAAGAAATTTAGCTCCAGATTAGGTGCCTGCAAAGTAGATGGAACTAACAAAACAGATTTGGATTCTTGCACCTCAAAAATTTTGTTAGAGTCTTCTTGAAAATCTGCATTTAGAACAGGTATTTCTATAGACTCTAAATCAGCAGTTATGTAGTTGTCAATTTCAGCACAAATATCACAATTCTCAGAATTATTGCATGCAAAACAACTGTATGAATCATCTATGCATTCCAAATCAACATCAGAAAAATGTTCAAAAACTAGTTCATCAATAATGTCAATTTGGAAAATAGAATGATTTTCAGAAGGGTGTTTCATGGCATCTAGAATGTTAAATCTTACCTTCGTGTCACCAAATTCCATAGAAAGAGTTCCAGCATGGACATCAATTATAGTTTTGGCTGTTTTCAAAAATGGTCTTCCCAAAATGATAGGAACAGGAATTTGAGGCATACCTTCTTCCATATCAAGTACAAAAAAGTCAGCAGGGAAAACAAGTTGTTCTACCTGAACCAAAACATCCTCTATAACTCCAGCAGGATAGGCAGTGCTCCTATTGGCTAGCTGAATTACTACACTAGTAGGTTGTAAATTTCCAAGAGACAAAGATTTAAAAACAGACATAGGCATAACATTTATTGAAGCTCCTAAATCTAACATACAATTTTCAAATTTGTTATTGCCTATGATACAGGGTATAGAAAACGTACCTGGATCCTTGCATTTCTCAGGAATATTTGAAACTTCTTTACTGAGCAGTGCAGATACATTTCTTCCCATGTTTATCCTTTCATTCCCTTTGAGTCTCCTCTTGTGAGTACATAGTTCCTTCAGAAACTTAGCATACTTGGGGACTTGTTTGATTGCATCAAGAAGAGGTATATTTATTTCTACTTTCCTGAAAGTATCCAAAATTTCTTTGTCTACTTCTTCCATCTTCTTGCTTGGAATTGCTTTTGGTGGGAAAGGAAGAGGGATATGAGATGGAACTTGGGGTGGTTGCTTCTCAGATTTCCTTGAGTTTGAAGAGGGCACATCATTCTCAACTGTTGTGGGCACATCTGTTTGTTTTTCAGGTTCCTTAGGTATGGGTACTTCAAGGTTTTTACCTGATCTTAACTGAATTGCGCTCACATTTCTTGGATTTGTAGCTGGTTGAGAGGGTAATTTGTCAGAGTTTTGAGATTGTAACTGGCTTAATGATGAAGCCAATTGCCCAATTTGGTTGCTTAAACTCTGGATGGTAGCATCATTCCTTTGTTGATATTCTAAATTTTATGCTGCCATTTGTTTCACCAGATCCTCCAAAGAAGGGCCACTCGTGGGTGGTTGAGGTGTAGGTCTTTGGAAGGTTGGTGCATTGTTTTGAAATGGAGGTTGGGGACTTTGTTGTTGGTTTCCCCATCTCAAATTTGGATGGTTCCTCCAACCTGGATTGTATCTATTGGTGGAAAGGTCATGGTTTTGTGGTGGTGGAGGTCTATCATGGTAGATGTTACTTGCATAAGCTTGAGGACTATTATTATCCTTTTCTTGTAGAGAAGGACAACAATCAGTGGGGTGCTCTTGTGAAGAGCAGATTCCACACACTTTAGCAGTCATGGATTTTTGATTTACTGCCAATTGTGTGACTAGAGTGGTGAGAGCATCAAGTTTGCTCTCCAATTTAATTCCAGATGAACTAGAATTGGAATCAAATATAGGTTTGAAAGAATCATTTCTCACACCAAATTGTTGAGAGTTGGATGCCATTTTCTCAATCAGATTTCTTGCTTCAGCAGCAGTCATATCTCCTAAAGCTCCTCCACTTGCCGCATCAATCATGTTGCGATCAACGTGGTGTAAACCTTCATAGAAGTACTGAAGAAGAAGTTGTTCAGAAATTTGGTGGTGAGGGCAACTTGCACAGAGTTTTTTAAATCTCTCCCAATATTCATAAAGACTTTCTCCAGAGAGTTGCCTAATGCCAGATATGTCTTTACGGATTGCAGTTGTTCTAGAGGCAGGAAAGAATTTTTCCAAGAACATTTTCTTTAAGTCATTCCAACTTGTGATTGATCTTGGAGCAAGGTAGTACAACCAATCCTTAGCAACACCCTCTAAAGAATGAGGAAACGCTTTAAGATAGACATGGTCTTCTTGAACGTTTTGGGGTTTCATTGTGGAACACACAATGTGGAATTCTTTGAGGTGTTTGTGCGGATCTTCACCCGCAAGACCATGAAACTTAGGCAACAGGTGTATAAGTCCGGTCTTAAGAATAAAAGGGACATCCTCATCAGGATATTGAATACACAAACTTTCGTATGTGAATTCAGGAGCAGCTAGTTCTCTAAGAGTTCTTTCACGAGGTTCAGCCATATCAGAAAAACTAGCAGTACTTTCAACAGATTCAGAAAAAATACTATCACTATCAATATCAACAAAATTATTATTAAATCTAGCTTCTCTAACTAACCTATGAAAAGTTCTTTCAATTTCAGGATCAAATGAATATAAATGCTCAAAAGTTCTTCTAGTCATACATAGCATACAACAAGATATTAGATCATGATGAGCAATAAATCATAAGAATCCTAAATCATGCAAAAGAAATAAAACAAAGAAACAAACAAACAAAAAGAGAAATTTTTTTAAAATTTTTTTTTTTTTTCAAATAAAAAAAAAATTAATTTAAAACAAGAATTTTTCCTAAAGATCGTTGATCCCCGGCTGCGGCGCCAAAATTTGACGTGGATATTTTTGCAGTCGTTATTCCGTCAAATTAGTACATTAAAATTAATTAACGTAGTACTAGGGTGTCAACCTAGGTCGTTCTCTCAAGGATCAACACAAAAATTTAGGAAAAATCAAGTCTTAAACTAATTTTTAACAATTAAAAATAAAAACTAAACAACTAAAAATTTTTACAAACATAAGTTCACTAACATACAATTGGGGGGGGGTTTGATTGATTTTTGTTGTCACAATTAAAATTAAAACAAGGTAAATAAAGGATTTAAAACAATAAATAACAAGCGATTGATTTTCTTGGAGTATTGTAAATAAATTTATCCTTGGTTCACTAAAGATAACTTGTATACTTATTAATGTCAATTTCTTAGCTCAATTTGAATTGATCAACTAAGCGTCTTTTTCAATTCACAATTCCTTTACTTTCATTTAAAAATGAATATTTGAATCAAGCATCCTAATTAAGCAAAAGGAGTCAAGATCTTAAAATCTAGGAATTATTGAGCATACATAAGAACATCGCCTATATACATAATCTATTCTCAAATTATGGAATTAAGCAAACCATAATTATTAAAAGTGATTATGAAAATATTCATTAAGCATGCATATTTCCTTAATCCATTCTAATTTGAAATCTTATTTAACTCCATTTGAATAATTAAACCGATTAAGCATACAAATTTAATTAAACAAAATGGAATCAAATAAGTAGAGAATGATTATGAAGAAATAACAATAATAAAAGCATACTATATTAAAATTAATGACCTCAAAATTACATTACAACATTCTCCAAGAAAATCAATCTAAGGGTTTTAGCCCTCCATAATTACAATTACAAACAAAGAACTAACCCGGAAATGAAGAAGTTGCTGGAAAATTCCAACAGAGAAGAAGAAAGGCAGAACGTGTGAAGGAGGGAGATGAAGAATTGAATGAAGAATGGTGCGTTCTGACCCTTGCTCTTGTGCCTATTTATAGGAGTTAGAAAGCAAGCTTTTGCCATAAAATATTTCAATGGAAGGAGCACTCTTCATTAATCAATTCAATGGTGCTCCATGATCATCTTCAGTGCATTTCCCACCATCTCAGTGCTTTGCCCACCTTCCAGAAGCTTGAAAAACGTGTTTCTGGGCCAATTATTCACTCATGAATCGATTCATTGGTGGGAGGAATCGATTCATTCGTTCCAAAATGCAATCCTGGGCCAATTTTACACGTGTGAATCGATTCATTTAGGGAAAGAATCGATTCATTGCCTTTAAAACTCCTCCTGAATCGATTCAAAGCCAATTTTTGCAAGATTCAGACGTATGAATCGATTCATTTCAGGGAAGAATCGATTCATCATGCAAAATTTCACTTCCTGGTGTATTAAAGCCGTATGAATCGATTCATGAGGGGGATGAATCGATTCATCCCCCTGATTCTCCATATTTTACACACTTTTTCACCCTTTTTGAGATCCTTTTGAATATTTCTTGATTCCTTTGATCCTTAGGCACTTTGATCTTCATTTTGGATTGGAATTCTTGAGTTCTTTGATTTATTTCCCTTTGGCACAAATTATCAATCAAATATACATAAAGATCAAATGATAAAAAATGTGTTAAAATGCAATATGTTACACACTAAGTGATGGCAAATTATACACATTTAAAATGGAGAATTAGAGATAAATCATGCATCATCAATGTGTAGTGTGGTGTATGTTATTTTAATCATGCATAACTTGATGAGAATAAGGAAATGATGATTATGGAAATATTGTGACATTGCGTTGAAGGGCCGGGTCTGTGTGGTCGCCCTGTCTGATTGCTAAATGTTAGTTTCTAACTATTATAAATTAGATTGATGATGTGAGCCACGTATGATATGATTTTATGTGTGACTATATGGTGTGGGATGACCGACGGTATGTGTAGCCCCTCGTTTTCTGGCTCCCGTGGTTTTATGCCCAGTTGAGCTACCCAGTGGTCAAATAGGACCCAATGGTTGAGGTGGAGAGTCAAGCAGGACTCAGTAATCCAAGCAAGGTCCACGGGGTGTCCAGTAGGACCCCCAACTGAAGGCCAATTCTTTAGTATCCAGATACTGAGTCAGAGATATATGCGAGTTAGTTGTGTATATGTGTTTTGATATTGCTATATACTTAGGATGGATTATGAATCAATATTCATGATGTGTTATGATGAATTTAATGATGGATAATAGTTATGGTATGAAATAAAGGTTATTAGTGATAATAGGAGTTTGGATGCATGTATTGTTGAATGTTTAATGAAATGTATGTGACTTACATTGCTTCTGGAATTAGTATAAAGGCATAAGTATATACTAATGTAAAGAGGAGAAACAAGTATATAAGAGTTAAGATTTATAGTGAATCTGGTAAGTATGTGATTGTACATTTAATAGGTATTAATTGGTTACATTCATTACATTTCGTTCTACATTAAATGCGATATGATAAACAGTCATCCTTGCTGTGGTTTTATTTAATTTAGTGACCAGTGGCAGGGAAGGTACCAATGCTCCGGAGGGAGCGTCAAGTCGATAGCTGATGCCAAGGGATCAAAAAGATTGGAGTTTATGTAATAACTCGATGAAGATGTGTAATTTAATGTATATGATAATGTATTGTGCTTTATGTGATTGTTGAATTAGTTTAGCACATGAATGTTATGGCTTGGCTGAGATAGTGGTGATGGTTATCATCCTGTGTGTGAATTACTAGATTAACTTAGTATGTCGATGTTGTGCAACCATAGTGCTATGGTGATGATGAATTTATAATTGGTATGTTGATGTGATGATGATATGAACGCATGTGACGGAATGATGACATCATTGATAATTATGTCGAATATGGGAATTAGGCTATTAGTGGCACGGAGCCAAGATTATGTGCTTGATTGATGCTATAGGCGGGTCTTGTATATAATCATGGATTATGTGTGTGATGTGATATATGATGATTGCTTGATATAGTGGTAATGAGGATTTAATGCATATTGAAGAATAGGTGACATGTATGGAAATTAGGAACGGAATAGTTGATTTAGAGATCCGACAGGTTTTAGGACTCTCGGAAGGGACCAATAGGTTCCCTAGGATATTTAGAAACTGTACATATTGGCCATGGTCCATTTGGAGTTCATTTAGGTAGTTTGGTGCTTAGTTTTGCATATAAGTTGATTTAAATGCATTTTGTGTATAACTTTCCAATATGGTGGAATTTTGGCAAATGGACAGTGCAAACAGTTTTAGAATGGGGAAAACATGTGGCTTATAAAGTTTCATGGAAATTAGACCTGAAACGGGCCAAATGGTAGGTTATAAGTTGGCCGATTGGCCTAAAACGCATAACAGCAACAGGTGTTGTTACTGATACGCTGACGCTGGGCCCTAGCCTGACGCGTAGTGTCAGGGCCGTATTCTGTTTTCCAAAACTTGCATTTTTGAATCTTAACTAGTCTTTGGGTTTTATAAGCGTCATATGTAAAGTATTTTGGGGCTTTTAACTGCAATGGAGTATTTTCTTAAATATCAAATCATTAATTAATTAATTTATGAAAAATTTCTTGTAAACTTTAATTAAACGCTAAATAATTAGGAGGAGTTACGGGTGCCACAGACATACCTTAGATAAATGAAGGGAGTTTCAAGCACCTAATTACTGAGATAACATATGAGCAAGCTGCAACACCCAATTACTTAATTATCTTATCACTTCTCTAAACATAAATCTACAAAACGGATAGTATTTGGGGAAAGCCAGCAACTGCACCACAAGTAATCTTAGCATTGCTCTATATCATATACGAATGAATACTCAATGGATAATGGAAACAAATATCATGAACATTATCAACAGAGGTCCTGCAAGTATTAAATTAATAAGCGCAATGTACAGACAACCACACTTTGAAGCTTTTTTTCTCTAAGATTAAACTAAAAAGAAATATAAGTAGGATACCAAACAAGATAGTATCATTGGGCATACTAAAGAGACTTATCTAAAAATTGGGAAGGCAAAAACAATCAAAAAGTTATACGTAGCCCTCAGATACCCATAGCAAAATACAAATCATCCAAGCCACTAGCTTCATTCACAACCTTCTTGCACTATTCAATATATTCAAGAAACAAAGTTAGTTATATATATATATACGCATGTTTATTTACTTAGTCAGCATCTATTGCGGAGGTGTATAAACAAAAACGTTAAAGCAAAAGAGTTACTAGTAAGCTTTCAAAAGCATCATCAAGAGACTACCAAACATAGCTATATACATGGTTTATCAAAATAACAATAACATTATCTACGCTTGACATTGAATTTCCCATGTTCTCATTCAGTGTTGGCCTCACCTGCATCTTCCCAGTTCCTATCGTCAATTACTAATAACCCACAAGTAAGAAAAAGGTTGAGTGCCAGAATTTTCGAGTATAATTGAAAAATAAACAATAGGCAAACATAATCTAGCAACTACCAATTTAAACACCATGATCACCATCTTCAAACTAAGCATATCTTTTTCATAACATCATTCTTAAGATTATAATTCCATAGGTTTAACCATCATAAATTTAAGTTCCACATTATCATCAATACAATGTAATGGTGCATCACTAAATCTCAAGCAAATGAACTTGTTCACAAGTAAGAGTGTAATGCACAAAAACCCTAGAGACTCACTGTAGGAAAATAAGATTACTATATTTCTCTAAAATATGTCACTTATGTTACATGTACATTTGCAAGTCATATTTATACGAGGGCTAAACAAGGGAAATCTAGCCCAAGCCTATAACTAATAGAAAATCAATTATCTGCTAAAATTAATTATAGGAGGGAACAGAACCTATCACTAGACACCAGTATCTGGATACTTTAAGGATTGGTCATCAACTGGGAGTCCCCCGACATCCCGTGGAACCCCCGGTCCACTGAGCCCTCCGACTCTCCATATCAACTACTGGGTAGCTCAACTAGATCCCTTCAGACCACTAAAGCTGAAAGCGATGGGGAAAACATACCGAATGGCCATCCCACTACAACCTAATGCATACATAGCACATAAAATTAATGTTTAGCAAATTTTCCACTCGGTTCTGGCACTCCAACCATAAGGAACCATCAGTGTAATATCATTTAACTCATAATCCACTGTCCTGACACTCTGGCCTCAAAGGGACAGCCTTATATTCCTTCTCTTTTAGATATAGAATTTAATCACTATTTATCCTTAATTAATTCAATAGTTCTCAACATCAACATGTAATTTAAAACATCATTGGCTTCACAAAATATCAACATATAAGTCATATATATTCTATCAATCAATCTCAAATAATTAAACAATTTCAACTTGTCAACATTTATTTCTTACCTAATATAATTTATATAAATTGAAACATCAATTTGTAGAATTCAATTTCATTTAAATTGGAGGCTAAAGATACCCTTTCCTATACGCCAATAGCGTAAAATAATTTTTTAAAATACCCTAAACCTAGTACACACCCTTACCTCGTTTCCACGCGTTAAAAACGCTGGCCTTGTGACGATTTAAAATTGGTGCTATAAGACGCAATATTCGATAATTAATTCCAAGTGCCGAAACAAAAAAACCATTATGAAATAACATTGAAATTGAATTTTAGAGGCATCGAAGCTTACCCCTACCTTTCTTACTCCAGACGCAAGCTTCAACGTTGAGGTTCCTTCCCGGTTTTCAGTTCTGACCCTACGATAGTCGAAACACCAAAGAGTTAGTATCATCACAATCCTTGCGATACTAGGAATCCATTAACCGGTTTAATTTCTTAAAAAATTAACCAAACTTAGAAATCTAGTGAGAGAAAGAGATGACAGAATGTGAAATTGAGCACGCCTATAGCTTCCTCTCATCTCCAATTGTAAGAATATGAAGTTAGAATTGAAAACAGCAAGAAACCGAGGGGTGACCAAAGTTAAGAGCTACACGACCATGGTACTATTATTGCCTTCCAATTTTTGAAGAAAGAAAAAAGAGAAGATGAAGGAAAATGAAAGCCACACTAGGCTCTATTTCTATTTACCATCATGTGTAATTTTATTTTATTTTTATTTAATTAAATTACTAATTCCATTTCTAATTATTTTATTAACCTTATGGTAAAACAAGCTTTTACCATCAACTTCATTTAAACCAAAAACATATTAGTTTAATGCATTTTAATCTCTTAATTTAATTATTTAATTTCCCTAAATTTAATAATAACACCTATAAATTTTAATTAGTCCAAACTAATTAATTTTAACCTTAATAATCCTAGTTTAATAAATTAATCCTAATTTAAAATTTTAAGGATGTTACAATGTTAGCTTTCCCCGTCCGTTACTAAAATGTACTGACACTTAATACGGTCAAGATCACCCTCATCAAACATCTTATAAATATCCTTCATTTACTAGAGGTAGGGACGTTCACCAAACTATCGTTTGAGCTTCGATATTATTTACCCAGTATTTGACTTGATGTTAGAGCGTCTTTACAGGTGACATTCTATTTTGCCCATCAACGTGAAATATTGATGGTTGTTAAACTCATCACATTGAGACCTTGAGATCCCCACTAACTTAGGGATATAACACCATGTTCCTACCGATTTAGTGGAATGCGTGAGAACTTGAAGGACCAATATAACGAAGTCTATTCCGCCATTTCGGGTAGAATGTTGGTACGCCTAGTGGGACCCGCTAAATATATTCTCACTTCTACAATCTTAGATGTTTCCATGGACCCTAATCAACGTCTAGGCACCCCTAAAATGTGCAATATCTGACGACATGAAACATAATCTTCTAGGCTACAATGATGATTATAGTAATATTTAACATTTTATATAGTAAATAAAATAATGTAACAATAAGTTTTTTTTTATTATAACTAACATCAAATAATAAAATTATAATAATTATAATAATAATACATTAGTAATAATATATAATACTGCTATAGTAAAAGAAATAAAAGTAACGTTATAAAATATATTGTAGTCATATTTGTATAGGAAATAAATTTAACAATTATCTATATCATATATTTTTATTTCATAATATACATGTAAAAATGACTTACAGTTGTAATGTTTCTTATTTGTTGAATAATCATGTCAAATTGATTATATTTTTCCTAGTTATCAACTTTCTTTAAAAGTCTCCGTCAAGTTCACTAATGCTTCAAGGAAATATATCATATTTGGAGAGCCCTAACAACAATATTATCAATTAACTATTGTAATATTATTTTAATTTATTGTCAAATATCTTTTTTCATCTACTTCAACAATTAAAAACATATAACTAATAAAAAACTATATTATTATTTGATGTTCTTTTGTTCAGTAGAATCATGTTTATATTTTTTTAGTAAATTTTCTATACAGTTTCATTCATTTAAATAATAATTTATTATTTTAAACTATTATAATTTTATGACAATTAAAAAGAAGAACTAATAATGATAATTTAAAAATAATGAATAGTTTTAAAATTGTAATTTTTATTACATGTAAAAATAATTTAAAAATTATCAAATTAATAATATAAACCTTTACATAAAATAAAACATTCTAACCATTAACAATTGGAACAATTTATCTTAATAATAATGCAAGTTATTCTAATTAATGGGTTAAAGATTCTTATTTTTAAAGTTGATCCATATCATTAATCTAACTAAAATGTTCGAATATCTAAGTTTCATAGAAATTAACACTTATATTTACATTTTGAACATCAAACAGTATATATAGCCACCAGACAGTTGATATTACCCTTTACCCTTTACTCTTTATCTTTCTTTTCAACGAAAATTTAAATGGACCTCATCTTTCATTTTATCTTAGTTTCTTTTCTTATTTTTCTTCTCAATCTAAATACCAAAAACACCATTTCCCCCCTAAAACATAATTTTCATATGCAAGACGGGGCCCAAAGTATACACAAGCCACATGCTAGTGAGGTTCCCTTATCCCACAAGTTACTTACACTCCAAGATGGTGAGGAGCCATAAGAGAAATAGAAAAGTCTCACTCAAATTTCCTCTTAACCCAAGAGACCCTTTTACCAATTTATTATTTTATTAGTTCCCATGCACCTAACGTAAGAAATCCTTCACCTCCTCAGATCCATTAATCTCACCCAGAATTCCCACCCACAAGCCACATCCTCATCCCCATCAAACCAAGCACCCCAACATGTTGATCAAAGGCCATCAAATTAATAAGCTACCAATGTTCCTTGTCCTTGTTTATGTCACTGCTTTAGTCAACAACGTTGAACCAAGGAAAGTCGACGAAACAGTACCAGCCACAAACGGTACTGATGAAAAGTGCACACCATGCGGCACCAGCTACCCACCGCCACCGCCTCCCGCGCTCCCACCGCCGTCACCACCACCGCCATCTCCTAAAAAGCCACCGTCGACCCAGTATTGTCCACCACCTCCATCGTCGTTCATTTACATAACCGGGCCTCCGGGGAACCTGTACCCCGTCGATGAGAATTTCAGCGGAGCGATCAACCATCGCCACCACCGGAGTTTCGCCGCTTTATTGTTGCCGATTTTGGTTGGATTTTTCAGCACGATCGCTTCTTGGTGATTCGTTTGTGAAGAAGGTAATTACGATCATCATTCTAAAGAATACAATTTGAAGAATTTATGGTTTATGGCGTTTTAGAATTAAGAGTATCAAGATTTTACGTACGTAAGGTATGACACCAGGGGAATTTTGTACTCAGTAATTAGTGTCTGACTTGTACGCTTTGTTCTTCATCTTATATGTCACCACAAATTTTATGCCAATCTGCAAGTACAATTTATATAAATATAAAGAGAAGTTTTTATTCAAAATATTATTGACAATCTAGTGTGATTTTTACTTCATACTATATTTTTAACGTAATTTTCAATAGTCTTTTTTTCATTTTTGACACTGACTGAAGAGACCCCTGTTCAATATCAATATGTCTCAGATGATTTTTTCTTTTTACGGGATGGAAGATTATTCATCGAATAAAGCAAGAATAATAAAAGGTGGTGCTAATTATAATTGAGTCTATGATTAAAAAAGAGATGAATGGGTATTAGCAGATCGAAACAAGATTAAATAAAAGTCGGTGCTGATGTAAGTGGTAGCTGAAATCGCAAAATTAAATAATGTTGAATTGTTGTGACCTGTATCATTAAATTATCATGAATGCAATGGATCATCCACCTTGTTTTCACATTGCCGTCTCAATTATACGTTTCCATTGTTGAGGGGTCCACGCTTTGTTTCTAATTATGTCTCGTTAGGTTCGGCGCTGCCTAAGTTCTGAATTTCCAATAATTCTCCTATAAATTTAATTAGAGGAGTCCAGATTAACACTATAATCTTTTTAAAACATTTTTTATTTGGATTTGAGTAAGATAAAAATTAACATTGTTAGATAAGAATTAATATGAGAGCCTTGTGTGAGAATTCGGTTTATCAAAAGGTTAGTTAATCAAGATTAGGAAAAGTGCCAAAGGCTTAGACAGGCCACGTGTGAGTGTGCAAGGTCATCGTTATCATATGCTGAGTGTATGAAAGAATAATGTGATGGATCCTGATGTCAGAGTTCGATTCATTTATGTGAGATTTAAAGTGTCAGTTCACAGTGCCTTGAAACATCAACTTCGGTTACACCAAACCATGCTTAGAGTGGGGACCCATTTGTGAACTGTGATCCCACCCAAGACATTTTCAATGTAGAAATTTCATTTCAGATGGATACTGGATTTGGTCAATTGTATGTTTTTATTAAAATACATACGTGCTTCTCATTTTAAAGTAAAATAATTGTGTGATAAAAGAGAGATGGAAAAATTATATTATGAAAAATCATAAGAGTATTTTGTAAATAATATATCTCGTTAGTTAGGAATATTTCAATATAAGAGGATTACTTTCATTAGATAGGACAACTGGAAAATGTCACTGAACCAAATTATTGTTAAATTGTTAGCTATTAATTATCACACCACCTAACAATCCCTTGTCCTTGTTCATTTGAATAATATAAAGTAACTTTTATAATAGATAACTTCTTGATGAGCAAGTTCACTCAAACACCTTGTAGAATTGGCCATTGACATTGTATTTCTTCGACGTCTTTTTCTTTCTTTACGTTACGATTTTTTTTTTGTAAAATCTAATATGTGAATAGGTTATTGTGTACCTTTGATTAATTGCATGTTTATATATAGGTTCATATACAACTTCCATTTCTTATATTCCATAACAATTTTACTATTTAAAAGTGCTGGATTATTTCATGTATTTTATCTTTGTTATTCTTATTAATTACTTTTTTACCTTTTAAGAATATAGTAAAAAAAGTACAATCGATAAAAAATTTGACATCGTTTTAATGATTCCTAAAATTTATCTCAGG
This sequence comes from Clitoria ternatea, assembly GCA_037962975.1. Taxonomy (NCBI): domain Eukaryota; kingdom Viridiplantae; phylum Streptophyta; class Magnoliopsida; order Fabales; family Fabaceae; genus Clitoria; species Clitoria ternatea. Next base: position 191,723,030 of record CM075669.1, read on the forward strand.
ATCTGCTTAAAATTAAGGGAATTTTTTCACGTTCAAGGTTCCCAACAATAAATAATAGGACCCTAGGGGTCACGCCATTCAAAACAGCTCAAAAAAAATTTAAGTTTTGGCGGTAATCGACTACCAGCGTTCAGAACATATATTCCATGTTTTTAACAGCTGGTAATCAATTACAAAACGTCAGGACGGCAATATGAATTATGCAAAATTTCACATTTTAGCCAACTTTCGGTCTACCTAACTCGTCCGTTTTAACTCCGATTGCTACAAAACTTGACAAACACTATATTCTCCTCATTTTGGATCTGCTGGCATAATCCGTTCGTCAAAATTCTATCATATGAATGAGATATGCACAGAAATGCATAAAATCCAATTTCTAGCAAATACCATGCATCAAACCATTCGAATGGGTTCCAAATCACCTAAGGCCTATATGCACAAGTCCTAAATGATATAGGGAACCTATTGATCCTCTCCGGGGGTCCTAAATCTCGTCGGATCACAAAATCATCTACTCAGTTCCTAATTTACAATACTACAAAAAAGACCTTTGTCAGTGGTTCCGTTACTGCTATTGTCAGCGGTACAAGCGTAGAAAATAAAGGCGCTGACAATAGCACTGATAACAACATTAGCGCTCAAACAGTTGACATTGGCTATGTATTGTCAACGGTTATGGTGCGGAACCGCAAATAATAGTCCACTATTGTCTACAGTTAAATAAGGAACCCCTAACAATAATGCTTATAATGTTAACGGTTAAATCTTCAACCGCAGACAATATTTGGACTTTTTTGTAATTTTAGTTTTCTTAATTTACTAAACCTGTATTAAATATTATAAAAAACTAATTTTTATACTAATAGTTTCAGAACTATAGATATAACTATATCAATACCTAAAAAAATTAAAACACCAACTAACATCTTTTTAAAATATGTTTAGCTTCATGTACCTATATTGATTACATACTACAATACTAATTCATTCTAATTCCTGCACATGATAATTGACCAATGAACATTCTCGCAATAACTAACATATACTAATTTCCATCATTATTTTGCAAGAATGAAATACAACAATATTAATACCTAAAAAAAAGAATAAATTCACTAATAACATTGGTCAAGCCAAAGTATATGCATATGTCATTTCCTTCATTCTAGTCTAAAAATAATTTTAATTCCTGCACATGATAATTGACCAATAAACATTGTAACAATAAGTAATACCTAAAACATAATTTACCAACTAATATTATTTTAACTTTGTTTTCAATAATGAATAAAAATTTTATTTTTACTTAAGGTAATTAATTCATGTAATTCTTACACATATAATTATTAAGTATTTAATAAATAGTATTTTTATAAAATATGAATGATAAACAATATTTAATAAAAGAGTTTTACTTTTATATATTCTTAAAAGTATGTATTATTAATGTATTAAATAATTTTAAATTAATTAAAACTTTTACCGATATAATCATAAAATATTATTGAAAACTTGTAATGGTTAAAAGTGTTATGACCATACTAAAATCCCCATAATTATCCCAGGAATAAATAAAAATCTAGATAATTTTTTTTTTTGTAATCTTATGACCATACTAACATCCCTAGTAACAAGTACTAAAAATTTAAACGGCATCTACATACAAATAAGTCCATAATTTAATACAAAATAAGTGACTAAAATATAATGTGGAAAATGTAGTATTTTGTTCCCTTTTTCTAGTATATATTATTATTATTATTATTATTATTATTATTATTATTATTATTATTATTATTATTACTATTATTATTATTATTATTATTATTATTATTATTATTATTATTATTATTATTATTATTATTATTATTATTATTATTATTATTATTATTATTTGATCCGGTCCTAACACCGGCCCCCAAGAGCATGGCTTTAATGCTTTGCCAGATCAGCATTTTGAACAAGAGGAGTACGCGATTGAGTACATTATAATCACTTCTATACGGAGTACATACCGCCAGGGCAGGTAACTCCGCCAAGGCATGTTACTCCGCCAAGGAACATAACCCCGCCAAGGCACGTTACACTACCAAGGCACCTTACTCCGCCAAGGCATGTTACTCCGCCAAGGAACGTAACCCCGCCAAAGTTGTTACTCGGCCAAGCCATAAGCTCAATATTGGCGGAATACTGAATTTCCCACACTGCGTAGCGAGCCCATACTCACAACCCCGGCACGAGATTGACTCTGTCTTGAGAGGTTAATAATGGGAATCACGCTGTCACGCATAAAGGGAAATAACAATAAAATATTAAAGCACTAACGCTTTCCAGACAAGTGGTGATACCTACTACAATAATGGTGCATGTAAACGGCGCAAGGACCCACTACCTTTTCAGCATTATGCCTGAAGACAAAGAGCGGGTCCTACCAATAATGGAGCACCAGTAACAGGTATATAAACCTCTCTTGAAAAGGTATAAGGGATTTTTCCCATTCTCTGAACCTTACACTTTCTTACTTGCATAATTCTCTGACTGTCTTTCTAAGTCTCTAAGTATTCTGAAATACTGACTTGAGCGTCGGAGAACGATTGCAGGTACCACCCCCAATCGGGTCAAGGCAACGTAGATCCCGTCAGGCGGACTGTGACACCGCCCCAGAGTACACTGCACTCCGCCTCAACATACAAAAGCTCTCCGTATTTACATTTATACGCGCATTGCTTTGTATCAAAAACACATTTGTATGTATATTTTGAGTTGTTCTACAAGCATACTTCTACACCCCCTGTAAAGAACAGTTCATTGGCACGCCCAGTGGGACCTGTAAACTTGGTAATCCCACAATCTTTGATTAATCTTCATCATCAATGGAGAGACAAGGACCAGAGATGCAGAACGAGGATTCCCCTCCACGCAATCCCAGACGTCTTAACTTCGATGATGATGCTCAGAAAAAAGCAACGCAAGCTGATTCTCCAGATCCAAGAGATGACATGATCCGAATGTTGAGAGAAGAACTTGCGGAACTTCGTCGTGAAAAAGTAAACCCAGTGCATGAGAAAGCTGGTCCCGCAAGACAGCCACATCATGAACCACACATGCAGGAGGAATCAAGTACTCCTCACTACTCTCGTATTCCTACATACATGGAGGAGCAACGAAGCCTCCCACTGGTGAATGCTCAACATCCAGAAGGAAGGAGAGCAGGCTCAAACGCATCCCCCTTAGGATATAAGATGAGCATCCCATTTTCTAAAAAGCTCATGAATACACATGTACCCAGACATTTGCAAACTATGCAACCCATTTCTATAGGGAAATATACTGGGGAAACAGATCCCTCTAAACATTTAGATGCTTATATCTACGAGGCCATGTTTCTAGGAGCTGAGGAGGATGTCATGTGCAGAATGTTCCCCAAAACCCTTACAGGCGAAGCTCTTAGTTAGTTCAAGAGCTTACCTTCAGGTTCCATTGATTCGTGGGAGGAGCTGGCCTCAGCTTTTGGAAGCCACTTCGTGATCTCCAGGGATGCACCCAGAACCTCTCATACCTTAGCTCAGATCAAACAAGGCGACAAAGAATCTCTGAAGGATTTCCTTAAGAGATTTTACAAGGAGGCAGCCATGGTCCCTGATCTGACAGAGGCAATCCAGTTGTATATTCTCATAGAAGCTATGCAACCAAAGTCACCTTTCGCTTTGTCTTTGGCAAAAGGACCTCCAACCACGATGGAAGAATTTCGCAGGAAGGTGTCCAAGTACGTGGGTATTGAGATGCATTTGGAAGCCACTGCATCTCGCAGTAAACCACCCCCTGCAACTCCACCTCATGACAAAGGGAAAGAGAAGTCGTTGAAGAATGACAAGTCCCACCAAAGGGACAAAGTAGGGAACCAACCTTTCAAACAGCAAGACAGACGCATGTTCAATTTTGCTCACTATGCACCACTGAACACAACTTGCGAGCAAATCTTGCGTGAAATAGGATGGACCACCCTCAATGTTTATGGGATTCAACGTCCACCCCCAATCAGGCGCGGTGGAAACCCAAAGAAATATTGTGAATTCCATGAATTAGTTGGCCACGCCACAGAAGAATGTAAGCAACTCAAAAATACCATTGAGGTGCTTATTCGTGAAGGTAAACTGAAACATTACCTGTTCAAAGGCAAATCTCATGATGAGCCTGAGAAGTTTGAAAAGTGACATCGTGATCGTTCTCCGGATCCTGATAGTACTCGGGAACCAAAACGTGCGACGGTGTCAGAGAAACAAAAAGGCATTGTTCTGGAGTCCACCCAACGAGAACCGAGCCCTGAACCTAGATCACGAGGTAAAAGGCAGGTGGTGGACATGATTGCTGGAGGCTTCGCAGGAGGCGGACCCTCAAACACCGCCCGGAAAAATCATCATCGTATGATCTTATCTGTGCAGGGCAAGAACAAAGAATATCGCCCATTCAGGGACGGAGTTCAGACTCCACCTATAACTTTCACAGATGATGATTTTGGCCCAACCATTCCTGAGGGAGATGATGCGGTAGTGATCATTGCGGTGATCGCTAATATGGATGTAAAACGCATCCTAGTTGATCAGGGAAGTTCCTGCGACGTTATTTTTTATGACTGTTTTAAACGCATGGGACTGACTGACGCTGATTTACAGCCTTACACACAGGACCTAACAGCTTTTAATGGCGCCAAACAGCCTACTAAAGGCTACTTGGACACAAGGATTACCTTCGATGGTGAACCTGGAGCAAGGACTGTGAAATCCAGGGTTCTTGTCATTGATGTTAAATCCCCATACAATGGCATCATTGGGCGGCCTACTCTGAATGCCATGGAAGCCATCGTTTCAACCCCCCACTTGTTAATCAAGTTCATCGATAAAGATAATCAAGTCTCATCCGTCAGGGGTGACCAGGAGATGGCTCGTTATTGTTACAATTTAAGTCTTAACATAGTGAAGCTTGAAACCATGTCTAAGAAAAGAAAATTGAACGAAGGAAACAGTGCGGCGGCATCCGTTAACTTGGTGGATCTTGATCCCAGGGCGGAGTCTTCTATAGACCCACTAAATCCTTTGAAACCAACTCCGGATGGTGGGTCCAAGTCTATTGTTTTGGGCAGCACCCCGGAACAAATTACTAACATCAATGACAAGCTGGAGCCTAACATGGAAGCAAGACTGATTGCACTCCTCCATGAGTACAAGGAAATTTTTGCCTGGACAGCCGCAGACATGCCTGGTATGGATCCTAACTTCTGTTGCCACCGCCTGGCGGTGTATCCTGAAACTAAGCCAGTGGCACAAAAGAAACGGCGTATGGGTCCTGCTAAGCAAAATGCTGCTTGCGAACAAACCGAAGAACTCCTTAAGGCGGGGTTCATCAGGGAACTCCGTTACTCTTCTTGGCTGTCCAACGTGGTTATGGTGCAGAAAGCCAATGGCAAATGGCGCATGTGCATAGACTACGTTGATTTGAATAAATGTTGTCCCAAAGATCCTTATCCTCTCCCCAACATTGACAGACTGGTTGACGACTCATCAGGATACAAGTATCTATCCTTCATGGATGCTTACTCCGGATACAACCAAAATCCAATGTGTGAGGATGATCAGGAGAAAACAGCATTTATCAATGACAGAGGGGTCTTTTGCTACAATGTCATGCCATTTGGGCTGAAGAACGCTGGGGCCACCTACCAGCGCATGATCAACAGAGTCTTTGAGGGCATGCACACAAAGCTGGTGGAGGTTTATATTGATGATATCATCGCCAAAACCCCAGAAGGAGGAGACCATGTTGAAGACCTACGCCTTATTTTTCAACGCCTGCGGCAATACAACATGAGACTCAACCCACTAAAATGTACATTTGCTGTGCCTAGAGGGAGATTTTTGGGTTTCATGTTAACACAAAGAGGCATAGAAGCTAATCCTGACAAGTGTCGTGTGATACAAGAGTTGCAGAGCCCCAAAACACTGAAAGAGGTACAATCCCTCAATGGCAAAATCGCTGCTCTAGCACGATTCATGCCAAAAATGGCTCATCGCTCTCTCCCCTTATACAAGATGCTGAAGAAGGATAAGAAATTCAATTGGGGCCCAGAGCAAGAGGCGGCCTTCCAGAGCTTGAAAAATGTCTTAGCCAGTCCTCCAATCCTGGTAAAACCAAGCCCAGGTGAGCAACTCATCGTTTATTTGTCTGTTTGAGATGAAGCGCTGGCAGTGGCCCTGGTCAAAGAAACAGTCGAAGGCCAACGACCGGTGTACTTCACTGGTAAAACATTGCATGGTGCAGAGTGTCGTTATCAGAAGATTGAAAAGGCAGCACTTGCAGTTGTTTGGGCCTCACGACGTCTAAGACCATATTTCCATGCACATCCCATCCTGATTCGCACAGATTTGCCACTTCGTACTATATTGTTCAAGCCAGACTTGGCAGGAAGGATGATCAAATGGGCCATAGAGCTCTCTGAATTCGACATATCCTACGAACCAAGAACTGCTATTAAGGCACAAGTCCTAGTAGATTTCATAGTCGAATTAACAGGCTCCAGCCCGGATGCAGATCATTCACACTGGACAATATACGTCGATGGGTCTTCGAACAACAAAGGATGTGGGGCAGGAATCGTTATAGAAAGTGATGACGGGGTACATCTTGAAATTTCATTGCACTTTACCTTCACTACATCTAACAATCAGGCAGAATATGAAGCCTGCTTAGCCGGACTCAGAGCAGCACAAGATATTGGGGCCAGAACTGTTACTCTATGCAGTGATTCTCAACTAGTCATCTCACAAATTCTTGGTGAGTATCAGGCTAAAGAACCTCTACTGCAACAATATCTGGACTGCGTCAATGAGTTGAAACAGCGCTTCGATGAAGTAACTTTCAAGCATGTACCTCGCGAAGAAAATACACGTACTGATATCCTGTCCAGGTTAGCCAGCACAAAGAAGGCGGGGTGCACAACCACGGTTGTACAGAGTACTCTGGCGGAGCCAAGTATATCCCTTCCCTCTTCAATTCATATGATTAAAAGCCGCCCCGTTGATGACAATTCCTGGGTAACACCAATAGTTCGTTATCTTGTTAATGGACAATTACCCACGGATGATCTTGAGCGAAAGAAGCTAAGGAAGGAGGCACCCTATTATACACTCCTGGATGGGCAGCTATACCGCCGAGGAATTTCTGTCCCGTACTTAATTTGCATAAATGAAAACGAGGTGCCAGCTGTTTTGGAAGAAGTCCATGAAGGGCAGTGTGGACATCATCCAGGGGCACGGAGTCTAGTGAGAAAAATCATCAGGGCGGGGTATTGGTGGCCCACTATGAAGCAAGACGCTGCCTCATATGTTCAAAAATGCGATCAATGTCAACGATTCGCGAATTTTCACCATACTCCAGCTGAGGAAATGTTATCATCAATAACGCCCTGGCCTTTCTATCAATGGGGTATGGATATTCTAGGTCCATTCCCAACTGCGCCCGGCGGTATCAAATACTTGATAGTTGGTGTCGATTATTTCACCAAATGGATTGAGGCAGAGGCAGTGGTGCACATAACGTCAGCCAGGACTCGAAGATTCATTTATGAGAACATCATTGCACGTTTCGGAGTCCCTGAACGCATAGTCACTGATAATGGCACCCAGTTCACAGATCGCAAGTTCACTGAACTCTTAGAAAATCTCAGCATCATGCAGATTTTCTCTTCTGTGGAACACCCTCAAACCAATGGACAAACAGAGGTCGCCAACAGAGAAATCTTGAAGGGCCTCAAAAAACGCCTTGGTGAGGCAAAGGGAGACTGGGCAAATCAGTTATGCCATGTTTTATGGGCATATAGAACCACCCCACACTCCACCACGAATGAATCTCCGTATCGGCTGACATATGGAGTCGAGGCTGTCATTCCCATTGAATTAACAACCCCTTCAGCTCGAGTCCTCCATTTCAATGAGGAAGCCAATCAACAGAACCTCGCACACGAATTGGAGGTTTTGGCAGAGTTGAGAGAGGAAGCCTTTGTGAGAGATCAAGCTGTCAAAGCAAAGGCCGCCAAACGGTATAATGCACGCATGTGCGAACGCCATTTCAAAGAGGGAGATTTGGTCCTGAGAAGGGCCAACATTGGCAACAAATTTGCGCACCAAGGCAAATTGGCACCAAATTGGGAAGGTCCATACCGAGTCATCGAGGTTTTGGGCAAGGGTACATACCGCCTAGAAAACTTGGATGGCACTCCGGTTAGAAATAAATGGAACATTTTAAATTTACGCATATATTACAGTTAGTTGGATAATACGGTATGATCTTTTCCTCCTCACTCAAGGATCTTCCTCTGTATGCTTTCCTTGAAAAAGTTTCGAAAAGATATATCCCAACTCAATCCTTTATGTAGTTCCATTCTCAATGAAATGCCTTCCTGCATTTAATCTTCACTCTAACTTTGAATTGATTATCCATGGTAGAGTTTGTTCCCATGCAGATAAAACAACGATTCTAAAACTGAAGCACAAATGCATAACTCTTTATTCCATAAAGATCAACCAACATGCAACGTCGCTTCACAAACGGAGTCAACAAAAACTCCTTGGGGAATTGGTGTCTCAGCTATATGCTGCACCATACTGACCCTAAGGTACAGAAAACTCCTTGGGGGGAAAGGATTGGTGTCTCAGCTATATGCTGCACCATACCGACCCTAAGGTACAGAAAACTCCTTGGGGGGAAAGGATTGGTGTCTCAGCTATATGCTGCACCATACCGACCCTAAGGTACAGAAAACTCCTTGGGGGGAAAGGATTGGTGTCTCAGCTATATGCTGCACCATACCGACCCTAAGGTCCTACAGGCCGCCTATGGAAAGAACTAGTGTCACAGCTATATGCTGCACTAATTCGCCCCCAAGGTCCTGCAGGCTTCTTGTGGGAAGAGCTGGTGTCACAGCTATATGCTGCACCACGCTAACCCCAAAATCCAACCAATTTCTTGCAGGATGAATTGGTGTCACAGCTATATGCTGCACCATACCGCCTCGAAGCTTTAACTAATTTCTTGCAGGATGAATTGGTGTCACAGCTATATGCTGCATCATACCGCCTCGAAGGTTTAACCAAATTCTTGCAGGGTGAATTGGGGTCACAGCTATATGCTGCACCATACCGCCTCAGAGGTTCAACCAATTTCTTGCAGGATAAATTGGTGTCACAGCTATATGCTGCACCATAGCAATCCCGACTTCGATGATTTTCATTCGATCAGGAGTCGCACTCCAATCAAAATGCAAAAGGATGAACATTCCATCCAAAACTTGACTCTGCCTAACTTCCAATGTTTTACAGAGTACATAATCAACAAACTCAAGCACTGTCAACAAGTTCAAGTAAGTTCAACGCTTGTAAAATTGTGCTTCATTAAAATTCCTAAGAGGCTACTCCGCCTTCTTACGGAATCCAGCTTCATTAAAATTCCTAAGAGGCTACTCCGCCTCCTTACGGAATCCAATTCCTTTTAAATTCCTAAGAGGCTACTCCGCCTTCTTACGGAATCCAACTTCTTTGAAATTCCTAAGAGGCTACTCCGCCTTCTTACGGAATCCAATTCCTTTTAAATTCCTAAGAGGCTACTCCGCCTCCTTACGGAATCTAATTCCTTTTAAATTCCTAAGAGGCTACTCCGCCTTCTTACAGAATCCAACTCCTTTGAAATTCCTAAGAGGCTACTCCGCCTCCTTACGGAATCCAATTCCTTTTAAATTCCTAAGAGGCTACTCCGCCTCCTTACGGAATCCAATTCCTTACTCCGCCTCCTTACGGAATCCAATTCCTTTTAAATTCCTAAGAGGCTACTCCGCCTCCTTACGGAATCCAATTCCTTTTAAATTCCTAAGAGGCTACTCCGCCTTCTTACGGAATCCAACTCCTTTGAAATTCCTAAGAGGCTACTCCGCCTCCTTATGGAATCCAATTCCTTTGAAATTCCTAAGAGGCTACTCCGCCTCCTTACGGAATCCAATTCCTTTTAAATTCCTAAGAGGCTACTCCGCCTTCTTACGGAATCCAACTCCTTTGAAATTCCTAAGAGGCTACTCCGCCTCCTTACGGAATCCAATTCCTTTTAAATTCCTAAGAGGCTACTCCGCCTTCTTACAGAATCCAACTCATTTTAAATTCCTAAGAGGCTACTCCGCCTACATACGGAATCCAACTTCATTGAAATTCCTAAGAGGCTACTACGCCTCACTATTAAAATCATTTCAATGAAATTCTCAAGAGGTTACTACGCCTCGTTATTAAAATTACTTCAGTTAAATTCTCAAAGAGGCTACTTCGCCTCCTTACTGAATTTTACTTCACCAAAATTGCAAAAAGGCTATCCCGCCTCGTTATGCTTAGTCATATTTCATTAAGTCCTCAGAAGAATATTCCGCCTTTTTGATATCATTTTACAAGGCATAAATACGACGGACTCGAACACTGCTTATATGAACAAGTATACATTTGCAGAAAATATGCTTTATTCAATATTGCCAAATTGGTAAAATCCAGAGCCTATCCTGGAACAAGGCGACGTTATAAATAAAAACAAGACTTGTAAAGAGACTGAGGAGGAGACTGAGAAGCTGATCTTTAAGGGTCAAACGGCTTCCCTTCTTGCTGAGTGGAGGTGAGCTAACTTTCTCCTGGCCTGGTCAAACTTTGGGAAGGAGGCAAGTCCGCCAGAACATATTCATCATTGGGCGCAGGCATATGACCTCCTTGCACAGGCACCATCAATTCTCCATTGATAAATTCGTAATAGGGATGAATGCCTGTGGTGGAGAGAGTAACACCTGGGTTGCGATAGCAGAGTTGGCGAACAGCCATGCTGAAAGCATCATCAATCGCTGCCTCAGCTGCATCCAAGGCAGATTGTAATTCCTTGTCGAGCCTCTCACTGGTAGCATCTGAGGCAGTCTTCTCAGCTTGCAACTCTTGAACCTGCACTTCAAGATTTCCATATGCGGTTGCTGCTTCGCCCAACTCCGCCGCCCAAGCATCTTCAGCTATGGCTTTATTTATTTCTATGGAGACCAGCCTCTGCTGAAGAATGCTCACGTCTCCGCCCAAAATTTGGTTCTGCTGATCTAAATTTGAAACTTGTTGCTTCAGCAGAACATTATCAGCCTTGACCTGGGAAAGTCCACTCACCTCCTCGCCTAGCTTTTTATTCTGTTGTTCTAGCAGGACCTTCTCAGCCTTCACCTTAGCCAACTCCTCCGTCAATTTCTTGATGTCGGAGTCGGCGGTGTCAAGATGTTTGTCCTTGGCCTTGATCACCTCGGACAGCTGCTCATTGTCATGTTCCAAGCTACGAATCTTTTCCACAGACTCGTGGTAAGACGCCTGAAACATGTTGGCCTCGGCAGCAACGTCAGCTATCCGGGGAACAGAGGCCAAGAAACCATCTATCTCTGCAAGGTGCCACCTCGCAGCTGCAGCAGCCTCCGGAATCTCCTCAAAGTCGATGTCGGGGCGGAGGATGAATTCTGGATCACACCTCTCTGACTGGCGGGATCCCGTATTTGTAAAGTACAAAAAGGGATTCAAGCGAGACCCCGCCTGGGGCAAAGAGACAAACCGCCTGGATGATTCCCCTGGCACATCAATGGGAAAAACTGCAGTCCCTCGAGTGGTCAAGCTCAGGGCAGGATCCTCAGACGGGCGGACTGGGGAAACTTGAACTCTCCCCGCCTCGTCCCCCGTATTTTGGTCAGAAGAGGCTTGGAATCCCTCCGCTTGCTCCCCCGCGACATCTTCTTCGGGGATGCCTTCAACACCGCCCATGTCAGCAGAAGTACCCATAACAGGTACCTCCTGAGTCTCCTTCAAGTCAATGGCAACATCGATTGATGTCCCTTCCTCAGCCCTCCTCTTGCCCTTAGTCCTCCTCCTTTGCAAGGCATGAAGATCTACTTCCTCTTCTTCCTCTTCAGCAGCTTCTGGTTCTTGGCGTTTTTTAGAACGCCTTTCAACAGTAGCTGCTGAAGATCCTGCACCACCTTCAAAATTTATTATGTTGGTGGAGGCAGGGAAGGGAAGAGCTGTTGTTAGAGCGGCAGCCAGATTCCTCCTAGGCTGCACATTGTTCTCCGCGTTAATTTCCCTGCGGCTCATTCGGATCCGCTTGATGCGCTCCATCCCAGGGAACTCAGCGATTTCTCCTGCGAAATAACAAAACGAGAATATGATTAGAAGATACAAGATAACAGCAATACTCAATCAACATTGCGATTGTTAGTAATATTACTCAAGTATCCCTGAGCATCCCGCCCAAGCAGCCTTCGACAAAGGATCAGCTTGTGGACAGAGTTGTACTCCTTCAACATCCGGAGTACTTCCACAGACGCCGCCGATAGAGCACCCTCTTCAACTTCATACGCTCGCTTGGTTAAGAGAAAGTGCTCATGTGTCCACGCAACTGGGAATCGATCAATTCCCTCCTTATTCCGCCAGAAGACGGACTCCCCTTCCTTCACAGAAACCTTTACAAAACTTTTTCTGAAGTGGAGTCCGCCTTCCTTGGCGGAGTCCGCAAACGACTTGAAGTTTAAAATCTTCGGCTCCGCCCGAAGAGTAACGAGGCCCATGCCGCCTGTTTTTACGTTCACCCTCCTCATGATGCGGCAGAAAGAAAAGAACAACGCCACAGTAGGTGTAAACTCTAGATGCTCCGCCATCACCTCAAAGCTTCGAACTATTCCCCAACCATTTGGGTGCAGCTGAGAAGGAGCACAATCCAAGAACCTCAGCACGCCCATCTGGAATTTGTTCAAGGGGAAACGCACTCCCAGCTGAGTGAACAGAATATCGTACATATATATTGTACGATTATTCTGAGGACGATGGAAAATCCTTTCGAATGTCTTAGGAGACCAAACAATGAACCTATCTTCATACCGTTCATTTTTCCAGATAGGCACAGATAGCTCCACTACACCGCCACTAGTTGTTGCATGGCGAGAGGAAGTACCCTTAACATCCTCCTCAACCCAACAATAAGGATCAATCTCGAGCGTCTTCTCCCAGTCCAGTCCATGCAACACGACGTTTTGACACTCTGCCATTGTCAACACTTGGGTATGGAAAACACCTCCTGACACAAACGAATGTACAGCATTACTAAAGTACTCCACGCTGCTGTAAAACGTCGAGTCCCTCCCAGTATAAAACGCCTCATCTTCACTCTCAATATCAGAAAACATGGGACGAACAGAAACCCTAGAATGAGACTCTGACCTCTTTCCTCTCATCTTCCTTTTTATGAACACACAAAAAGGAAAACTAAAGCTAACCCAATGGAAATGAAGAAGCAAAGAAGAGGAAGAAGCAAGTACCTTAAGCTTTTGAAAGATAGAAGAACTCCAAACACCAATAAACTCGCAAGAGAGTAGCAAAAACACTTTCAGTGAACAAATACGAAGTGAGAGATGAAGCAAAACATTTCCCTTCTGAGAGTTTACCTATTTATAGGCATGGCTTGGGGGGAAATAAGCGAATACTCAGAAATCTCGAAGATGTGTTTGCAGCCGTTAGATAAATCTCATCAACGGTTCTAAAATTGAAATATGCGTTTACAACCGTTGGATTTGTCTCACTGACAGTTCCTTTTTTGCTGAAACCAATAGATATATCTAAGGGCAGATATTTCATGGGCCACGTTTTCAAAATCCAAGGCCCACGGTAATAACCTCGAAAACGGTTCTCAATTGCCATCACGCGCATTTATGTCCCATCATTGGAATGGCAATCGTTACGAGGGCATACGTGGCAATGGGAGACTGAAGAATAAAAAACGTGGTTTCGAGATGCATTAATGACAGGCGTGTCAAGTGATGACAGCTAATAAATGCACGAAAACACTTGTCCATAAATCCTGAAATAACAAGCGCCGCCTAAACCCATGCCTACAAAAGCTAAACTTAAGTGTTATAGCTCATTAAAGTGACTCCGCCAGTCACTATAACAAGCTAGGGGGCATATGATCCGGTCCTAACACCGGCCCCCAAGAGCATGGCTTTAATGCTTTGCCAGATCAGCATTTTGAACAAGAGGAGTACGCGATTGAGTACATTATAATCACTTCTATACGGAGTACATACCGCCAGGGCAGGTAACTCCGCCAAGGCATGTTACTCCGCCAAGGAACATAACCCCGCCAAGGCACGTTACACTACCAAGGCACCTTACTCCGCCAAGGCATGTTACTCCGCCAAGGAACGTAACCCCGCCAAAGTTGTTACTCGGCCAAGCCATAAGCTCAATATTGGCGGAATACTGAATTTCCCACACTGCGTAGCGAGCCCATACTCACAACCCCGGCACGAGATTGACTCTGTCTTGAGAGGTTAATAATGGGAATCACGCTGTCACGCATAAAGGGAAATAACAATAAAATATTAAAGCACTAACGCTTTCCAGACAAGTGGTGATACCTACTACAATAATGGTGCATGTAAACGGCGCAAGGACCCACTACCTTTTCAGCATTATGCCTGAAGACAAAGAGCGGGTCCTACCAATAATGGAGCACCAGTAACAGGTATATAAACCTCTCTCGAAAAGGTATAAGGGATTTTTCCCATTCTCTGAACCTTACACTCTCTTACTTGCATAATTCTCTGACTGTCTTTCTAAGTCTCTAAGTATTCTGAAATACTGACTTGAGCGTCGGAGAACGATTGCAGGTACCACCCCCAATCAGGTCAAGGCAACGTAGATCCCGTCAGGCGGACTGTGACACCGCCCCAGAGTACATTGCACTCCGCCTCAACATACAAAAGCTCTCCGTATTTACATTTATACGCGCATTGCTTTGTATCAAAAACACATTTGTATGTATATTTTGAGTTGTTCTACAAGCATACTTCTACACCCCCTGTAAAGAACAGTTCATTATTATTATTATTATTATTATTATTATTATTATTATTATTATTATTATATTATCATTATTATTATTATTATTATTATTATTATTATTATTATATTATCATTATTATTATTATTATTATTATTATTATTATTATTATTATTATTATTATTATTATTATTATTATTATTATTATTATTATTATTATTATTATTATTATTATTATTATTATTATTATTATTATTATTATTATTATTATTATTATTATTATTATTATTATTATTATTATTATTATTATTATTATTATTATTATTATTATTATTATTATTATTATTATTATTATTATTATTATTATTATTATTATTATTATTATTATTATTATTATTATTATTATTATTATTATTATTATTATTATTATTATTATTATTATTATTATTATTATTATTATTATTATTATTATTATTATTATTATTATTATTATTATTATTATTATTATTATTATTATTATTATTATTATTATTATTATTATTATTATTATTATTATTATTATTATTATTATTATTATTATTATTATTATTATTATTATTATTATTATTATTATTATTATTATTATTATTATTATTATTATTATTATTATTATTATTATTATTATTATTATTATTATTATTATTATTATTATTATTATTATTATTATTATTATTATTATTATTATTATTATTATTATTATTATTATTATTATTATTATTATTATTATTATTATTATTATTATTATTATTATTATTATTATTATTATTATTATTATTATTATTATTATTATTATTATTATTATTATTATTATTATTATTATTATTATTATTATTATTATTATTATTATTATTATTATTATTATTATTATTATTATTATTATTATTATTATTATTATTATTATTATTATTATTATTATTATTATTATTATTATTATTATTATTATTATTATTATTATTATTATTATTATTATTATTATTATTATTATTATTATTATTATTATTATTATTATTATTATTATTATTATTATTATTATTATTATTATTATTATTATTATTATTATTATAGGATACTACATTGCCAAACTACATCAAGCCTAAATACCACATGGGAGGGAACAGAGGAAAACATGTGCCTTCATTTGCTTTGATTTTAATTAGTGGGTATGGAAGTTGATACAAATTAAAGCAAGCAAAACATGTTACCCAATTTATTACAGTAGAAAGAACACAAATCATTAGAGAATGTGCTAAATATTTAACAAAATGACAAGGGACATACATTTATAATAATGGCAATTTTCAGCATTTTCTAATAGAGTGAAACATTACATGCCAAAATAGAGAGATACCCAAAAAATAAAAAAAAACTCACCTTGAAGAAAAGAGAGGAGTACACTCCAAAATATAGCTTTCTACAGACCACCAACAACAGCTATTCACGAAACGCAGAGGAGAAAGATGGACCATAAAACTTTTCTAACGGATGGACCACAAGTGAGCAGAAGACGCACGAGTAGAGAGAGGGGGAAAAAGAAAAAGTTACTTCTAGAAGCAACAAGAAATGTTAGAAAAGTCATCCTATAAGAAAAAGGCAAAACTTAAATTTTATATGGACACATTCACGAAATAGTGATCCCGCGTGCGGAGCATACTAATTTCACTATTGTTAGCGGTTGAGACACCTAACCGCAGACAATGTTATTTTCTGCGTTTAATAGTGCAACCACATACGATAGTCCTTATTTATTCATCAATGTCTGCGGTTCCATCTAACCGCAGACAAAACTAGCGTGTCCTTTTGTAAATTTTGTTGTAGTGTTACCTTATTTTTGCCTAAAATGCAATATAAAACTTCATCAATCATAAACTCACCAATCACAACCTTATTCTTTACACAATTACACATTAATACATCTCATACATATATACATGTACCTACACATCATCATTTACATAATTCAAGCATATATGGCTCATTGTCAATACATAATCACAATAGCTACATTAAGGCTCAATGCCTTTCACTTTCAAATCTCACACACGCCTCATATCTAATCACATGCTCTACCATATTAAATCACAAACGCAACCAATACATAATAAGTATCACATCACAAATTTTGTTCAAATTTTATATCACAATACCACAACCATTAAATTAAGCTACACTACATAATCAAACTAACTTACCATCATCTATATCACTTGCATTAATTCCAATTCCTCCTTGGCATTTGCGCATCACTTGGCACTTCCCTCCGGTGCATCTACCACTTCCTTATCATTGGTTACTAAAACAAAAAGCAAGGGTGAGTGTTTGGAATTCATAATTAATATAGAATGGTAATACAAACTAATGGTTATCAATTACTCATTTTACTAATGCCATACACACCCACCGAGCCCCATAACAATCCAATGCACGCCATTACAAATTATTCGATTCACTTCAGTATTTTAAACCATCATATAAACGCCAATATAAATATCATTTCAAGTTAAATAATGTAAAACATAACTGACTCTCAAACAAATATTGACGCCTTAGTATTCGGATACTAAAAGGATCGACCTTCAGCTAGGGGTCCTACTTGACACTCCATGAACCCGACAAGGTCCATCGAGCCTGACTTGGCTCTCCACCTTTACCACTGGGTCCTACTTGACCACTCCGTAGCTCAACTAGATCTCAAATGAATCTTAAATGACTATGGGAGCAAAAAACAAGGGGCAAAACATACTATCGGCCGTCCCATACCACATAAATTCATTTATATTCTCTAATTTCTAATTTAAATGGCATAAAAGCCTCACCTTTTAATTATTCAGGGCGGCCACACAAACCTAGCCCATGAATCTCCACTAGGGCGGCCCTACAGACCAGGCCCCAATATAATATCAAGCCATTATAGAGTATCACATTTCTAATAATCAATAATAGTCGGTAATCTCAATCATCATGTACAATATTTCCATTTCACGTATAAATCATAACTTCACCATTTAATCACCATATAATTTAAAATGTAAAATATATCACATAAGCTATGCCTATGACTCATACAATTCAATTTATCTCACACCATTAACTAATCAACATCATTTCATATATTCTATAATCGCCATTTTTATATTTCTTCAATCAAGTTTACTTTCTATACGCAATATATATATATATATATATATATATTAAATCTTCTTCACTAATTATCTTACACATAATATCATTTCACATTGCTTAAACACAATTTAATCTCTAACGTTTAACTATTTATGCCACTACCTCTTTAGACATACATAGGCAATACCTTATTCTAATTAGTTATAACCCAAACACCCCTTTACCTCGATTCCAAGCTTCCGTTAATTGTTCTTGATGTCGATCACGTCCAATAACTTGAGTATTCACTGCTTTGCTTCTGGATTCAGCACCCACAACATTCAATGACCTCCAAAAGCTCATTCTAACACCTACGAGCACCGAAATGAATAACCCATTAATCGTTAACAATACCCATTGCTCCTAAAACCTCAATCAAGCTCCGATTCACCATAAAAATGATAAATCAAAATCCCCAAGTTTGTATAGGGTTCGGTCAAGAGAGGGAAAAAGGAAGGAACACGAATTGGAACCACCTATTATCTTAAAATCCATTTTCAAGGTCAAATCCAGTATAAAAACGAAAATACATTACACACACATGCATACACCTACACGGTTAGAGAGAGAAATCTTGAAATTGTTGGTACCATAAGACTCACCCCGAAGCCATGGTCCTAGAAACGTGATCAATTTAAGATTCTAAAGCGAAATAGGCCTTCGTTTGAAGCTAGAAACTATGGCAATGGGGGTAAAATGAAGAACTTCACTCTCTGCCTTACGTGCTCTTGAAAAGCATAGGGAAGAAGAGAGAGTTAAGTTTTAATTTCAATTAGGGCAATAACATCTTTTGCAAATTCCTTTTTCCATTTTTCTTTGATAACTTTAATTAAACTTTTAGGGTTTCATCCCTAAAATCAACATACCTCATCGAACAGTTTAGTGTACAAACGCCTGATGTCTAACAGTAATTCCCAAGTGTAAGATGATTCATTAATGCTCTGCCACCTTACTTTCACCAGTCGTACATCTTTACTTCTCAGGCGTTTAGTCTAGTACGCCTCAATATGAACAGAAACCGTGTCAACGTTTAAATTTTCCATCAGCTCAACAGAATCCTTAGGAACAAATATAGTATCACATAGAATGTATGCTCTTAATTGAGATATGTGGAAAACATCATGAATATTGGCTAAAGACCGCGAGAGATCCAATTTATACGCCACAGCTCTAATCCATTCCAGGATTTTGTAAGGTTTGATGTATTTAGGATTGAGCTTCTGACCCTTCAGCACACAACCCACACCCTTGGTGGGTGAAACCTTCAAGAACACTCAATCTCTGACTTGAAACTCAAGCAACCTGTGCACATTATCATAGTAACTCTTTTGCCTGTCTTGCGTAATTTTCACCTTCTCTCTGATCTTAGCAACTTGATCATTAATCTCCTGAATCATTTCAGGTCCTAAATGCAAAGCATCACTCTTTTAATTCCAACATAGAGGCGTACAACATCTCCTACCATACAAAGCCTCATAAGGTGCCATGCCAATACTACTATGGTAACTGTTGTTATAAGCAAACTTAATTAGTGGTAAATAACATTCCCAAGAGCCTCCTTGCTCCAGAACACAAGCACGAAGCATATCTTTGAAAGTCTGATTAGTATGCTCTGACTGTCTGTTAGTTTATGGATGATAGGCCGAACTTAGCCTTAACTCTGATCCCAACTCCTAGTGTAAACTCCCCTAGAATGTAGAAGTGAACCTAGGATCACAGTCTGAAATGATGCTCAAAGGCACCCCGTGAATAGGGATAGAAATGGGCCAGGCCGGGCCGGGCTTTGAAAGGCCTGAGCCTGGCCTATATCAAATTTTCAAGGCCTGAGCCTGGCCTATTAGCCTGTCATAGGCCTTTTTTTAAGGCTTGTTATGGCCGGTTTGAAGGCCTGGCCTGTTTAAAAGCCTGTTTAAAAAGCCTGTTTATAGTGAAACTCTTAAAATGCTAAAACCAACCTAAAAAAAATTTGTGTTCCATTCCCTCCTAATTTTTTTAATTGTAAACTTGTAATATTAATTTATATTATATAAATGTAAATATGTAATATATATATATTAGTTTATGTTATAAATATTATATATATAACTAATTAACAATTAATTTAATTAAATAGACTGGTCTGTTGGGCTTCAAAGGCTTTTCAGAAAGCCTGTGGCCTGGCCTGTTTAGTTAAAAAGGCCTTTTTAAAAGCCTAAGCCTGACCTTCTAGCCCGACAAGCCTGGCCTATATAGGCTTTAAACGAGCCGGGCCATAGGCCCCCGACGGACGGCCTGGCCCATTTCCATCCCTACCCGTGAAGTCTTATAATCTTTGCTATATATAATCTAGCTAACTTCTCCAACGACCATTTCATGCTCATGGCCAAAAAATGTGCACTCTTTGTCAACCTGTCAATAATCACCCATATAGCGTTACAACCAGATCAGGTTCGAGGCAACCCAGATACAAAGTACATCGTTATACTCTCCCACTTCCATATAGGGATTTCAGGTGGTTGCAGCAACCCAGGAGGTTTCTGGTGCTCAACCTTACTCTTTTGGCATATTACACAGAATGCTACATATTCAGTAATCTCCCTCTTCATGTCTGGCCACCAAAACTCCTTTTTCAAATCATGATACATTTTCGTAATGCCATGATGAATACTCAAAGAACTCTTATGTACTTCATAAAACACCAACTGTCGAAAATCACCCTCTACAAGTACAACAACACAGTTGTTAAACCGCCAGATACCATTACATCACTTAACTAAATTCATCTGTTTGCCCCTAGCTTGGGCATCAAGTAACCTAAAAATGTGTTCATTATATTCTTGAACCTTCACCAACAACTCAAGAAACTCATTTGAGATTTTTAACATTCTCACAATCATCTGATCCGGGGATTTCACAACAAGCCTTAAGTTCATATCACAGAAATCTTTTAACGACTCATGTTCCTTTGCCATCAATGAAGCTACATGTAAAATCTTTCCGCTCAGAGCATTGGCAACAATATTTGCCTTGCCAGTATGATACCTCAAGTCAAAATCATAATCCTTCAAGTATTCGACCTACCTTCTCTGTCTTATATTCAACTTCTTTTGATCAAATAGATACTTTAGGCTCTTATGGTCATTGAACACCACAAAATGTAAGCTATACAAATAATGATGTCATATCTTCAATGCAAAGACCGCCGCTGCAAGCTCAAGATCATGGGTTAGGTAGTTTCGTTCATGCGGTCTCAATTGCCTAGAAGTATAGGCAACCACTTTATCCTTTTGCGTTAAAACGCAACCAAGGCCATACTATGATGCATCACAATAGACCACAAACTCCTTTGTCGCATCTGGCAAAGCAAGGATCAGTGCGGTAGTCAAACACCGCTTCAAATTTTGAAAGCTCAATTCACACGCCTCTGTCTATACAAATAGACACTCCTTCTTAGTTTGACTAGTCAAGGGAAGTGCAATACACAAAAACCCCTCAATAAAATAGCGATAATAACCAACCAGACCTAAGAAACTCCAAATCTCTGTCACTGACTTGGGTCTTTCCCACACCATAACTACTTCAATCTTAAATGGATTAACAAATACGCCATCTCGAGAGATCACATGTCCTAGTAATTGTATGTTCTCCATCTAGAATTCACACTTTGACAACTTAGCGTATAATTGCTTCTCACATAACACTTGCAAAACAATACGAAGGTATTGAACATGCTCAATAAGAGACTTTGAATACACTAAGATATCATCGATGAACACCACTACAAACTGATCCAAATAAGGGTGAAAAATCTGATTCTTGTAGTCCACAAAATTTTTTGGAGCATTTGTCACTCCAAACGGCATCACAACATACTTAAAATGACCATAATAGGTCTAAAATGCCATCTTCGGAATATCCTTTGGTCTCACCCTAATATGGTGGTGATACCTGGATCTCAAGTCAATCTTAGAAAACATATAAGCACCTGGCAGTTGATCCAATAAATCATTAATTCTAGGCAATGATTATTTATTCATAATAGATAACTTGTTCAGCTGCCAGTAGTCAATACATATTCGTATGCTACCATTTTTCTTTTTCACCAACACTGAAGTGCCCTAAGGTGAGGCACTCGACTCAATAAACCCTTTTTCAAGTAATTCATTCACCTGCTTTTAATTTATGCCAACTCCTCATAAGACATCCTATAAGGCGCATGGGACATAGGCTCGACCCTGGGAATCAGATCAATCACAAAATCAATCTTTCTACTTGGGGGCAACTCTAGAATATCTTCTAGAAACACATTAGGGAATTCACACACCATATAAATATCACTAGAAATAAGATCACACCTCCCCTCTGGGATAAAAAAATAGCGTAGACCTCAGATACATCACTCACTGTCGCGACCAGGATCGCGACGGCACGGCCGACCCTCAAAACGATTTTAAAAAAATGAACAGGGAGTCGCCACCAATATTTTTAGGATAAAATACCGGGAAAACCTTTAATTAAAGCATTGGTCAAAAAATGAGATTCCAGATCCGGGAGTCTAATTACAGGTGAGGAAGGTATTAGCACCTCACAGCTGTCCGTTATAAAAACGGTTACCTCAATTTAATAGCGCGTATTATAATTAACCCAATAATTATTTTAACTTTTCCATGAAAAGAAAATATACGAGACGACAAAATATATAAAAATAAACAGAAATAAACACGGAATATTTACATGAGATTAACAGGACGTCTCATCCAAATTAAACTCGCTCCACCCTAAAAAAAATGAGATTAACAGGACGTCTCGTCCAAATTAAACTCGCTCCTCCTTTTTTAATTAGAAAAATAAAAATTGTAATAATAATAATAATAACAATAATTACACCTTTTATGCTAATTTAAATAGAATATGTGAAGCACTCATTTTTATTAATATTTATCAATCAATAAAGATTAATTGATAATTAAAAAGGAAGATAAAATCACCGAATAACAATTGATTTAGCAGAAAATAAAATAAATACAAGTATTAAGAATAAGGTGAAGAGGGGGACCGGTGTGGTGAGAAAGGAGTTGGATGGTGTTGTGGGCTTGAGGTGCTGGTCAGAGAGGAAAGGAGGAATAAAGTACTGTTTTTTTTAGAAATGATGTGGTTTTTTAGTGGAGGGGGACGGTATTTGGAGAGAGAAAGAAGGGCAGTGAGGTGTTGAGTGAGGAGAGAAGGGGACGGTGTTGAGAGGACAGTGTGGGCGGTGTTGAGAGGGCAGTGTGGGCGGTGTCGAGAGGGTGCTGTGAGGAAGATTTAGGGCGGTGTGGAGAGGACAGTGTGGGCGATGTTGAGAGGGCAGTGAGGAAGGGGGCGGTGTTTAAGAAGAGGAGGTTGGACAGTGAGAGGGCGGTGTAGAGAACGGACTGGGAAGGAGATGTTAAGGACGATGTGGGGGTGAGTGGAGAACGGACTGGGAAGGAGGTGTTAAGGACGGTTGAAAAGTGGATGAGGGAGAAAGTTTGTTTTTTTTTAGGTTCTCTTTCAATGAATCTTCCAGGGATCCCCTTTTCTTCCTTCGTTTGTAGTATTTATAGAACATTTGAGGAGCATGATGATTGCTTGAACAGACCCGTGACAAGCCTGGCTGCCAATTGGTGAGGATTTTTTAATATTTCCACATTGTCTTGTTGTCAGCCGCCCCTTGAAATTGTCAAACAACTTGGATGATGTGTTGGGAACAGCCTGGATCTTTGACAATTAAGGAGAATGGGGGCTGGTGGTAATTTTTTATCATTTTCCTCCTTGTCTGGTTGCCAACTACCTCCCGTAATTCAAGGATCCACTTGGATAGTGGAAATCCAAGTCAGCGTAGTGAAAATCCGAGAGAATGATGGAAATCCGAGTGAGAATGGTAGAATTCCGAGTGACAATGACTCGGATCAGCCTCTCAGTCAGTATTCATCCACATTAGGAGTTAATTCCGAGTGGAATGAAGGGTTTCCCATAGAAAGCCGAGTGGAAATACTCCTTTCCGAGTGATTTTGCTCGGTATGAGGTTGCTGTGAGACACTCAATCGGAACCGAGTGGCAAATGACTCGGAACCGACTGAAATGGTTGAATAATGACTCAAAATTTTGTTTTAAAAGGACTCGGTCATTGTTTAAAGGATGACTCGGAAACGACTGAAAATTGGTGGCAATGGGCTCGGTAATTGGCTTGAGGAGGGCTAACTAGCTGAATTGCCAGTCGGTTCCGAGTGAGCATTGGTTCGGACTTGAGTGAGAGTGGTCATTTGGGAGTCGGAAATGATTGGAGATTGACCCAGAACCGACTGAAAAATGTCACTCAAAAACCGATCGAATATTGCCTCAGAACTGATAAAAAAATGACTCAGAATGATGACTCGGAACTTGGTAATAATTGACTCGGAATCCGAGTGAGAATGGTGAGCCAGCTTTGGGTGAAAATTGGTGGCTCGGGTTTGGTGAAAACGAGCTCAGTGATGTTTAAATATGGCTCGGAAATAAGTGGAATGGAGGGTGATGGCTCAGAGCCGACTGAAAATGGAAGGGAATGACTCGGTGCCGACTGAAAATGTCTCACTCGGTTATGAATGGAAAGCCTTTAATTGGTACCGACTGAAGAACATCACTCGGCAGACTCCATCTTCCCTCGGTTCCGAGTGGATTTTGAGCCATTTAATAGATTCTTTCTCCCTGATACGCTCGGAATTGGCTTCATATAGCAGCACTCGGTGTCATCCTTTACATCTCAATCAGAATTGAGGAATTGAGAATCTGACCACTCGGATATGCTTACCCAGGAATCAACCTGTTCTCTTCAATCAGAAAATCTTTTCGCAGCCTTTTCAACACACTCGGAGTCGGTCTTCCCTCCACTCAGAATTTGGATCTCAGACATTTTCACTCAGAATTGCATATTCCTTACTCAGAAATTCAAATTTGGTGATCTGACTCGGAATTGGTCCTGTTTGCACTCGGAATCGGATTTATTCCTCACTCAGGATTTAGAACTTAGGCAACCACTCGGAAACCGCCTTCTTATTACTTGAAACTTGGAAATTTTGACATATCCACTCGGAAACCGCCTTCTTATTACTCAGAATTTGGAAGCTTGACATTTTCACTCAGAATCCGCCTGTCTTTTAATCGGAACTTGGAAATTGGACGTTTGTCACTCGGAAATTGTCTTCTTTCCACTCAGAGGTCAGAATTTGGCTTCTGCACTCGGATCCAGCCTTCCTTGTATCCTTCCTTGACACTTGAGGTCCACTTGGAGGCTCCTTCCCTCGGAAATGATCATTCTGAGTCCTTTCACTCGGAAATGATCATTTCCGAGTCAGCTTTTTTTTTTATATATTTTTTTTATTTATTTATTTTTTAATATATTTTTTTATATATTTTTTATTTTTTATATTTTTTATATTTTTTTATAACTTTTTCTTCTTTCTTTTTCTTTTCCTTTCTTTCTTTTTTTTTATTTTTCTCTCTCTTTTTTATTATTTCTTTTTCCTTCTCTCTTTCTTTCTTTTATTCTTTTGCCTTGTGAATTCCCCATTCTTGGTGAAAATTGACTGGAACGAAATAGGTGTTCACAGATGCCCCTCTTTACTTCTTTTTCATGAGGAAAAGCATGAAGTTTCTTCTTGCTTTTTGAAATGGAAAGGGAGTAAAGACGTGAACACCATTGGAAAAGTTGAAAGTGAAGGTGTTAC
Organism: Clitoria ternatea; assembly: GCA_037962975.1. Classification (NCBI taxonomy): domain Eukaryota; kingdom Viridiplantae; phylum Streptophyta; class Magnoliopsida; order Fabales; family Fabaceae; genus Clitoria; species Clitoria ternatea. The sequence continues at coordinate 191,748,865 of CM075669.1, forward strand.
TTCTTGGTTAACAGGAATGATGAGGATGTTGTCTCTAGGTTGACAGCAAAGGTAAAAGGATGAGGGTGTTGCCTCTCGATTGACTGAAAAAGTAAAAGGATAAGGGTGTTGCCTCTCGATTGACTGGAAAAGTAAAAGAATGAGGGTGTTGCCTCTCGGTTGACTGAAAAAGTAAAAGGATGAGGGTGTTGCCTCTCGGTTGACAGGAAAAGTAAAAGGATGAGGGTGTTGCCTCTCGGTTGACTGAAAAAGTAAAAGGATGAGGGTGTTGCCTCTCGGTTGACAAGAAAAGTAAAAGGTGAGGGTGTTGCCTCTCAGTCGACTGAAAAAGTAAAAGGGTAGAGCTAACAGGACGTCTTGTCCGAATTAACCCTCTGTACCTAAAAGCTCGGGGTGATGCCCCGGTTTGTCATGACTGAGGCCCTGGATTGAAAGGGAATAAATCTGGGGGTAATGCCCCAGTTTGGGGTAGTCTGAAAGAATTCTTGGGGCATTGCCTTTTGTCTAAAGGGGAGCCTGGGGTGATGCCCTAGTTGGAATTGTTTAGGAAGTGTAGCTCCACTGGGGAAGGATAAGTCCTCCTGGCACCCTTCATGGTACCACTGGGGAAGTATTAGGTGAGTTGGGACAGAGTAATCTGGGGGTTGTCGGGGAACTGTCTTTTCTAAGGAAAGAGAATGAAATCTGGGGAGATGCCCCAGTTTGATATGACTGGAAGTCGTTTGGGGAATTGCCCTTTGAATAAACAAAAGAAATCTAGGGAGATGCCCCAATTTGACATAACTGAAGGTTGTTGAGGGACTGCCCTTTGAAAGAAATCTGGGAAGATGCCCCAGTTTGAGCTTTTTAGTGAGAGGAGTATGATGGATGCTGGTTTGGTAATGGTGAGCTCACTGGGGAAAGATAAGTCCTCTTAAGCCTGATCAAAGAAACATCCTGGTTGAGGGAACTGATCCCATTTTTATGGAACTCCTTGGGAGAGATCTTCAGTCTATAGGTCTCGCTGAGAGAAAACTTTGGCGAATACCTGCTTTTGGATGATGGATTTGGCGTCCCGCTGACAAAAGAATGAGTTAGTATAAAAAGACTTACAGGTAAATTTTCCCTGGCGACTGGCTCTTTAAGATAACTCATGGATGAAACAGAAACATCCTCCGACTTTTGGCGAGAGTATTTAGCGGAAATGGTCATGCTTATACCAAGCAAAGTTTGGCGCTAGGAAACATTTCATCCCCCATAACTTTATGCTCTGTTGTTTCCAATTTCAAAAAAATTTTAGGCAAAAACTTGTTTATTCATAAAAAATAAACACATGTAGGATGAAGGGAGACTTTTATTTATAAACATCAGATATGTACAGTGATGAAAATATTAAACACAGCGATGTGACAAGGTATATAAAGAATTGAAGGCAAATAAAAAGGAAAAGGCTCATATATTCTCAAATGATCCTCCACGAGCAATGAGAAACTTGATCCCATATCATGACTTTGTATTCGTCCTTTGATTTTGCTTCTGAGGGCGTAATTTGACAATGACCCTAATACCCGTTTTGAGCTCCTTTGACTTTGGCTTGAAGGGCTTATGTTGTGGAGTCGAATTTGTAGAACCGCCTTTTTAGGTTTTCGGCTCATCTTGCTGCTCTAACTTTTGCCTAGGTCGCCTTTTCAGGTTTTCAACCTAGCGAGCTCTTTTCCTTTCTTTTTTTTTTATTATTATATTATGCAAAGTATCTTTTCACTGCATCGGTATTGACAGGCATTGGCAGGTCGTCTCCATCCATATTGGTGAGTATGAGGGCTCCTCCGGAGAAAGCCTTTTTTATAACATATGGTCCCTCATAATTAGGTGTCCATTTCCCTCGGACGTCCCTTTGAATTGGCAAAATCTTCTTGAGGACCAAATCACCCTCTTGGAATTGTCGGGGGCATACTTTCTTTTCGTATGCCCGCTTCATGCGTCTTTGATACAATTGTCCCTGGCAAAGGGCAGTTAATCTCTTCCCATCAATTAGATTCAATTGGTCATATTTGGCCTGGACCCATTCAGCTTCTTGCAATTTAGCCTCCATGATCACCCTAAGGGATTGAATTTCCACTTCGAACGGTAGTACAGCTTCCATTCCGTAAACCAAAGAAAATGGGGTTGCCCCAGTTGAGGTTCGCATCGAGGTTCGGTATCCATGTAGTGCGAAAGGGAGCATTTCATGCCAGTCTTTGTAGGTTACTACCATCTTTTGCACTATCCTCTTTATATTTTTGTTGGCTGCCTCAACCGCTCCATTCATTTTCGGACGGTATGGAGAGGAGTTGTGATGGGAGATTTTAAAACTCTCACAAAGCTCCTTCATCATTTTGTTGTTTAAATTTGTACCATTGTCCGTGATGATTTGGTTTGGTAGGCCATACTGGCATATCAGCTCACGCTTGACGAATTTGACCACAACATTTTTCGTCACATTGGCGTATGAAGCTGCTTCTACCCACTTGGTGAAATAATCGATAGCAACCAAAATGAAACGATGACCATTCGAGGCTTTTGGTTTAATGGGCCCAATTACATCCATACCCCACATTGAAAAAGGCCATGGTGCTGACAAGACATTTAGGGATGAGGGAGGAGCATGAATGTGATCAGCATAAATCTGACATTTATGACACCTCCGTACGTAAGCAAAACAATTAGCTTCCATAGTCATCCAATAATACCCAGCTCTCAGTATTTTTCTTGACATAGCATGCCCATTTGTATGAGTTCTGAAAGATCCTTCGTGGATATCTTTCATGATCTGGTTTGCTTCAACGGTATCAACACACCGGAGGAGAATGGAATCATAATTCCTCTTGTATAGCACGTTACCACTTAATAGGTATCCCATGGCTAGCCTTCTCAAAGTTCGTTTGTCATTGTCCGTGATACCTTCAGGGTATTCTTGGCATTGGAGGTATCTTTTGATGTCATGATACCAGGGCTTGCCATCCGGTTCTTCTTCTATGGCCTGGCAATGGGCAGGTTCTTGCTGTTTCTTTACCTTAATGAGAGGCACTTCGTAATCATTGCTGACCTCGAACATAGCGGCTAGGGTGGCTAAAGCATCTGCCATTTGGTTGTCCTCCCGTGGAACATGATGGAAGGTAACTTTATCGAATCTTTTGATCATCTCTTTGATATGAGCATGATAGGGAACTAGTTTATTATCTCTAGTCTCCCATTCATCCTTTAGTTGATGGATAACTAAAGCAGAATCTCCATAAACCTCCAGAACCTTTATTCCCACGTTTAGAGCCGCTTGTATTCCTAGAGAACATGCTTCATATTCCGCAATATTATTGGTGCAGTCAAAACACAGCCGAGCGCAAATAGGGATGAATTCCTTATCAGGTGAGATTAAGATAACCCCAATTCCATGTCCTAGTGCATTGGATGCTCCATCGAATCTCATGATCCATCTGGTTTCCAGGCCATCTTCTTCTTTGGAAAGAGCCAAGATATCCTCATCTGGGAAATCATGCCGCATTGGTTGATAAGCTTTAATGGGTTGGTATGCCAAGTAATCTGCCAGCGCACTCCCTTTAATTGCCTTTTGGGTGACATATGTTATGTCATATTCTGTCAGTAACACTTGCCAACGGGCAATCCTTCCAGTCAAAGCGGGTTTTTCAAAGATATACTTGATGGGATCCATCTTAGACACCAGCCAAGTAGTATGATTAAGCATGTATTGCCGTAAGCGTCGGGCAGCCCAAGCCAATGCACAACACGTTCTTTCAAGAGATGAATACCTCATCTCACATTTGGTAAATCTCTTGCTCAAGTAGTAGATGGCGCATTCCTTTCTTCCAGTCTCATCATGTTGACCCAATACACATCCCATGGATTCATTCAACACAGTCAGGTATAGGATTAATGGTCTCCCATGAACGGGTGGCACCAAGACTGGTGGCTCCAATAAGTACTGTTTTATTTTTTCAAATGCAATTTAGCAATCCTCATTCCACCGTCCAGGCTGATTCTTGCGAAGCAACTTGAAAATCGGCTCACAAGTTGCCGTCATTTGGGAAATGAATCGGGCGATGTAATTCAATCTTCCCAAGAATCCTCGGACTTCTTTTTCAGTACGAGGAGGAGGCATTTCCAGAATTGCCTTGACTTTGTCAGGATCAACTTCTATCCCCTTCTCATTCACAATGAACCCTAACAATTTGCCGGATCTTGCACCAAAAGTGCACTTGGCGGGATTCAATCTAAGCTTGAATTTCCTCAACCTTTCGAAGAGTTTTCTCAGGTCAGCAATATGCTCCTCCTCAGACCTGGACTTGGCAATTATGTCATCCACATAGACCTCTATTTCCTTGTGCATCATGTCGTGGAAGAGAGTTACCATTGCCCTTTGATAGGTGGCTCCTGCATTCTTTAATCTGAAGGATATTACTTTGTAACAAAAGGTGCCCCACAGAGTGATGAACATGGTCTTTTCCATATCTTCTGATGCCATCTTGATCTGGTTATATCTCGAAAATCCATCCATAAATGAGAAGATGGAATGTTGAGATGTGTTATCAACCAATACGTCAATCTGAGGTAAAGGAAAATCATCCTTAGGACTCGCCCGATTCAAGTCTCGGTAGTCCACACACATCCTTAACCTCCCATCTTTCTTTGGAACGGGAACTATATTGGCTACCCATTGCGGATACTTAGCTACGGCTAAGAAACCAGCGTCGAATTGTTTCTTGACTTCTTCTTTGATCTTAAGAAGCATTTCTGGTTTCATTCGTCGTAACTTTTGCTTGATCGGTGGACATTCCGGCTTTAAAGGCAACTTGTGTTCCACAATGTTATTATCCAGACCTGGCATATCTTGATACGATCATGCAAAAATGTCTCGAAATTCCTGGAGTAGTCTAATCAATTCACTCTGCCATTGTTTGCTCAAGAGGGTGCCTATCTTGACTTTTTTATTTTCTCCTTCATCTCCCAGGTTAATGGTCTCAATCTTTTCCTGATGAGGTTGAATTTCTTTATCTTCTTGTTCCATTAACTTTGTCAACTCGAGTGAAGGTTCAAAGTCTTCCTCACTATCCTCATAGGCATAATCATTTGGATTATCAGAGTCATGAAATAGAACCGAGTTCTCATTGTTCTTAGAAGAATCGCTTTCAGATCTGCATTTAGTGTTATATCATAATGAATGAAAACAAAAAAAGGCAAGCAAATGGAATGTTTAAAAGAAAGAGATTGAACAAAGATGAGGTATGAAATCAGACTGCATTCATTTAATTTAATAAACAAGCAAGTTTTTGCCTTTATTACAAAACAGATCCTAAAGCCTTATGCATAGCAAGAGGATCAACAAGTTTTGAAAACAACAATTACTTTGGCTGAGGATTGATAGTTATGGGGAACTCCATGATTTCCCAGTTGTCCAGTTCTTGACCGGGTAAGCAAGCGTGCACTAATTCCACATCATGGTTGTGTCCGTCTCCAACCATAGCCACCTGACCGGGATATATAATCCCGGCGCTTTTAAAGCTTTGATAGAGGTCACAGATAGGGATTCTAGCAGTGTCAAACTTTTGACCGGTAAGGCGAGCGATCCTTCTCTCCCTTCTTTCTTCTCCTATCCTTTTTCTATCAGCTGCCGTAGGCTTGTATCCCAGACCATACCTATCCCTGTTTTCTGGGAGACATATAGGTTGGGTTCTCCCTTCCAATTCTCGTCCTAACCCCTTTCCCAGCTTGTATCCTTCTCTCAACATTGTCTTTGCAACCATCAGAGGCACGTTTGGGAAGGATTTCTTTGTAATGCTCGTTGCATTGGCCACCTCTAAAGCCTGAAATGAGGTTTCAAGGGTTTCCTCAGTCGCTTCAATATATGGGGTGTTGGCAGGCTTACTAACCAACAAGTCTACTTCTCCAGAGACAATCACCAACTTGTTGTCAATGATGAACTTCAACTTTTGATGTAGAGTAGAAGGAACTACCCCAGCCGAATGGATCCACGGCCGTCCCAGCAAATAACTGTATGCGGGCGTAATATCCATGACTTGAAAAAGGATTTGAATGGTGCATGGCCCAACTTGTATAGGCAATTCAATTTCTCCCATGACTTCTCGGCGAGTTCCGTCAAAAGCCCGGACTACCATGGAACTGGGTCTCATATGGGTCCCATCAAAAGGCAACTTTGTTAACGTAGATTTTGGCATTACATTCAAGGACGATCCATTGTCAACCAGCACCTTCGCCATGATATGATCTTGACATTTTACGGAGATATGAAGGGCTTTGTTGTGCCCTCTTCCTTCCGCTGGTGTCTCATCATCCGTAAAAGTTAGATAGTTGTTGGCCACAATGTGTCCCACTATGCCCTCAAATTTATCTACCGGCAAATCATGTTTCACATGTGCCTCACTCAAAACTTTCATCAGCGTGTTCCGGTGTGGTTCAGAACTCATTAGTAAGGACAACAGAGAAATTTTTGCCGGGGTGTGGTTTAGTTGGTCCAACACCTGGTAGTCACTTTGACGAATGAATCTAAGAAACTCTTGGGCTTCCTCTTCAGTTACTACCTTCTTTGCTTCACCAGAGGATTCTCCCTTCCCAGGTCTAACATTCCCTGTGGCTTTGTCAAGTTTTGGTTCTGGGGAAGCATATACTCTTCCACTTCGGGTGACACCCCCGATTCCGGCAATATTCGTGACAGGGGATGATGGGGTAGGCTCAACGGCCTCAGAACTAGTAACAATCACATCAGTACCATACTTCCATGGTACGGCTCGTGAATCCTTGTAAGGGAACGGGGTTGGAGTGTTTACCGTGATGACAGTTTTAACAGGGGTTGAAGCCACAGGTGTATTTTTATTGTAAAATATGACTAGAGGTTTTGGGGCTCGAACTCGGCCTTGCTCTTGTATCATATTTATTCTGTCTTCACGATGCCGGCAAACTTCTATGACGTGACTGTCCATAAATCCCTGAAGGGTTTTCTGGAAGTCCCTTCGCTTTGTGGACAGGAGGTCGTTGCACTCTTTATCCCATGATCCTTCTATCAATCCCATCTTAAGCATATGGGAATGAATTGTTTCCAACGGCATTTGGATGTCCTGAACCTTGGAAATACATTCCTCATCTCTTTCCACAGCGTTAACGCCTGGTCTCCCATGGTTAGGCAAAGGATTGGTTGTCACATTCGGGCTTCCTTCCTTGAAGCTTATCCAATCAGCTCTGATTAAATCTCTTACCTTAAACTTTAATGCCAGGCAATTTTCGGTGGAATGTCCCGGTGCACCGGTATGGTAATCACATCGCGCATTTGGGTCATACCCTCTGGGATAAGGTGGTTGAAGCGGTTTTAAAGGACAAGGTGCCACTAAGGTGTTTTCAATAAGATGGGGGAGAAGCTCTGTATAGGTCATAGGAATTGGATCAAATTGCACTTGAGTGCGGTCATCATTCTGTCTCCTCATGTTTGGATTCGGTGGGTTTATTTGTGGTGGTTGATATGGTGTTTGTGGTGGTGCGGGTGGTCGCATGACAGGTGGTCGAAAACGCGGTGGGTTTGGATTTGGAATTGCAGCTACATATGGCTGTGGTGTGTTATGGTAAGTTGACGGAAAGGTGACGGGAGTAGGTGGTCTGAGCTGGTTCCTTCTTTGGTTGTGGGAGACCAGGTTAGTCTCTCCCTCTCTTCTTTTTCCTTCTCCAAAAGAAGGTTTTCTTGCTGTCCCAGCCCCAGATGGGCTACGAGTAATCTTCCCCGTTCTCAAGCCATTCTCTATTCTTTCTCCGATAGTGACGATGTCGGAAAAGTGGGAGGAAATGCTTCCAATCATCTTGTCATAGAAAGGTGACTGGAGTATATCAATAAATGTGGAAATCACCTCCTTTTCTGATAGAGGTGGATCGACTTGTGCTGCTACTTCTCGCCACCGTTGGGCATATTCTTTAAACGTCTCATTATCTTTTTTGGCCATGTTTTGCAACTGTACTCTATCTGGCGCCATATCCAGATTATACTTGTACTGTTGCATGAAAGCATCTGCCAAATCTTCCCAACAGCGTATATGAGATCGTTCAAGGTGGTTGTACCAGGTAAGAGGTGCTCCCGTTAAACTATCCTGGAAACAATGAATAAGCAGAGGGTCATTAGAAGCATGAGAGGCCATCTTCCGGCAGTACATGGTGAGATGGTTCTTTGGACAGGTTAGCCCCCGATATTTGTCAAACTCTGGCATTTTGAATTTGGGGGGAATGACAACATCAGGAATCAGACAGAGTTGTGTAGCACTACCAATTCCAAACCTGTTTGTTCTCTCCATTTCTCGGAATTGCCTTTCCAGGAATTCTAGCCTTCCCTCCTGGGTAATAGCGGCAGTACTTGGACCCGCAGTGGCATGATGACTGGTATCCCTAACTGGTTGGTCGACATGTGCCGGGTTTACATTAGGCATTGAGATGTGGGGTCTGGCTGTCGTCTGGGTAGCTTGTGGTTGCGTAACTTGTGCAAGGATTGGATTTGCTTGAGGGTCTCGGACGGGCGGGACACTTGGCTGGGCCGTATGTAGAATCGCCTCTTGATAATCAGGTTCTTCTTGAAGCGGTGGGAAATAACCCTGTGGCAATCCGTAAGGTATGACGTTACCTTCTGCATCTACAAAGATGGGTTGCTGAGCGTCAGCAGTGTTTGGTTTCCTAACATGAATGGTTAGGGGAGGCGCAGCTGGGTTTGAACTTGGTCCCCCGGTGGGACCCTGAGTGGACGGTCGTTGTCTAGTGTCTTCAACTCCTGTTGAAGAATCCCCTTCTGTGACCCTTCTCTCAAGAAGTTTGGCCATTTCAGCCATTTGCTCTTTCAGTTGATTTACTTCAGCTCTCAAACTCTCATTTTCTTGTTCTATTTCAACCATGAGTCTGGTATTAAGCCAAGTCGCGTAAGGATGTTTACCCGTTATTTCTGGGAAGTCAACAAGAAATTGTTAAAAAGAAAGTATTAAACAAAAACAACAAAAGAAAAACAAATGATACGTGAAGCGATCGCGGAATTCAACCAGTATCCTTCGACTTTTTTCAGAACTATATTCAAAAGTGATAAGTGGAAATTAACATGAGATAGTTGTGGAGACATGAAGAAACCCCCTTTTTCGGAATACATTACTGCTGCCAGTCTATTTTTATGCAGAAAAAGTAAATCAGCCATTCCTAGCTCGGGCAATCATGGCCCTCATTTTACAAATCCTTTCTCTACAATAATCAAGGAAGGTCACAATTTCTCTTGGAGTGTTAAGAGGATTAACCATCCCCTCAGCTTGCTTGAGTAGGAGCGGGAGGTCTTCCAGAACTCCATTAGCCAAATATGCCAAGTGGGCAAAGCGATTCATCCATGAATGAATATCTTCATTTTGCTGTGTTAGTTCATCTTTCAAAACACAGATAGCTTCACCACATTCTCGTTCAGCCTCTATCACACGCCGTCGCTCACCATTTATCTCATGCTGGCAGGCTTCTACCATCTCATCAAGCTGATGCTCTAATCGGCTAGCTTGCAATTGCAGAAGTTCTTTCTGCACCAGGACATTTTGCTCGCGCTCTTTGGCTTTTGCCAACATGTCCCTTAGAAGCTGCTTATCAGTCAACATGGTATCTCTTTGCTTGTTCTTCGCTTTTAGTTGAGCATTAGCCGTTCGGAGGCATTGACTTTGTTTCCTCAGGTAGTCCCTTTCAATTTTTCTTTTTTTTCCAATCTTCCTGATGGTTTGCTTGCTTTCTAAATTCTCCCTTTTCTGAAGGGCACATTCTTGTTGAGATATCAGCAATTCTTTTTCTAATTCCTCGTTTTTGGCAGTTAGCTCTTTTATTTTGGCTCTCATTGCCTCTTCTTCAAGGGTAGGAGAGGTAACATGTGCGCTTGTCGGGAGATAGGAGGGACTCTTGAAAGGTAGCTTGATAATGGAAACTCTGTTTAAGACCCATTGGTAGTACTCTTCCTTCACGGCGTGGCTTCGACTTCCTAATTCTTTCCCTTGTTTGTGGACTTTCTTCCATGCATTTGCTACATCCTGAATGACAGACGTGCAATCCCCCTCTGAGAAATAAACGATGAAAGAAGTAAGGGATTCTCCATCGGGTGACCCAAGTAAGGGATAGGCTAGCCGACGTTTGGCTATGACAGGGTTGTAATTAATACATCCCTGAGTACCCATGAGAGGAACATTCGGGTAGTTTCCACAATGGTGAATTATGGTGTCAACTTTCAACCATTACGGGTACCACCTTACTTTATCAGCTGTGAGCCCTACCAGGTGATTGTCCCATTCCCGCCCATTCTTCGCTACTAACTGACATAACTTCAGATCTGAGACTGGACATTCGATTTTGCTGACTTGATGGAAGACATGTGATGTAAGCCATACATATAGAGCAGGTAAACAGCAAATGATTCTCTTTCCACCTCGTGTACAGCAGAAGTCCATGGTGCAGTACATATTTGCCAATATAGCAGTGACAGGATTTTCAGACTTGAACCTATGGGCAAGGAAAACGCCAATAGCATCATAGTCCACATAATTGTCGATATTAGGAAACAAGATAACTCCATAAATGGTGAGAGCTAGAGTATCCATGAAGGTTTCCCAATCTCTTTTCTCAGCTAGCAAGTGCATGTGCTTTTCAAAATACTCTCGATCAAATCCCAGGATCTGATTTCTATTCAGTTGTGCACTCCTTAACACTTCCGGGTGAATCTTTAGGACATTAGCAACAGTAACAATATTTGCTTGACGTCCAAGATGACGGTAAGGTATTTGTCCTTCTAATGGCATCCCCAGAATTTGTTCAAACTCCTCAACAGATGGAGCTAATTGGAAGTCCCGGAAGGTAAAACAACGGAGAGGTGGGTCATAGAATTGAGTCAAAGCGGTAATTGCCTCGACTTGTACCTCCACTTCTAGAAGTTTTAGGATCCTCCCATATTTCCTTGAGAAAACCATCTTCTGATTCATGTCCAATTTCTTCCCTAATGCTTGTAGACTGGTTGTATCAACTTTCCTAACCTTAACATGCAGTAATCTTTTCAACTCGGGTACATTTCCACCACAACTATCTGACCTCATGTTAATTTCCATATTTCACTCAAAGATACTGGCCAAGCCCTTGATAGCTTCCTGTAAGGACATAAAGAAAAGAAAAAGCAATCACTGACATGCTTTGCAAATTGATACTCCCCTAATAACTTTCTTGAAAACATTTTGAGATTTAGGGAAGTTACAATTTGTCGAAACTTGCAATAAATCAAGGATCACACGAGCTATGAATTTTCTGATTATTTTTTCTTTTTTTTCTTTTTTTTTAGAAAGTTCATAACTCCAGATCCTAAGACTTAAGCAAATATAAAAGGAAAGGTCCACTTGCCCATTAGAGGATCACAGGTTAAAAATAGGTCATTCTTTGAAAAAGTAATCCTCTAAACAGGCAAGCGGTCCATTAGTTTGGATTGGAAGAGAAAACGAGAATGAGAAAAGGTATAAGTAAAGTTTGCCTCTTTGTGCCTTAAGTCGGGTTTTTCTGAAGATGCCTTAATGGTTCTAAGGTTTATTTATCAGTGATGTCTCACATTGGGTGGTTTATTCTAAAATTTCTAAAGGTCACTAGAGCCAAGATCCTACTCATGATGTTGGCCACAAATAGTAGGAAGTCTACTAAGTGTGGGCACCACGAATAAGTCGAACTCTAGCTGAGATTCTCACAGTAACCAGATAGGAAGTACATCCCAAATGGCTCCGCTATCAATCTCCCCTAATCTTAAGTTTTATTTAGGCCCGGGTATAGGTCCCACTCAAAAGTGTGTGCAAGTTGTGAGTGTAGTGTGTGAAAGAGGCATTCAATACCTGTACCTTACTTATCCTGCACATAGAACAAACACAGAGGAACAAAATAAAGTCGACTACCCTAGGGTTCAATGATCACACATATATTTACAGAACATAAAGGATAGGATACAAATAAAACAGAGACCAAATAAAGTAAAGGAAAAAGTCAAATAATTAATATGCTAATTAAAATATGCGCTATCAAATTGACTGGCTTGACTCTCTAAGTCCCCAGTGGAGTCGCCATCTGTCGCGACCGGGATCGCGACGGCACGGCCGACCCTCAAAACGATTTTAAAAAAATGAACAGGGAGTCGCCACCAATATTTTTAGGATAAAATACCGGGAAAACCTTTAATTAAAGCATTGGTCAAAAAATGAGATTCCAGATCCGGGAGTCTAATTACAGGTAAGGAAGGTATTAGCACCTCACAGCTGTCCGTTATAGAAACGGTTACCTCAATTTAATAGCGCGTATTATAATTAACCCAATAATTATTTTAACTTTTCCATGAAAAGAAAATATACGAGACGACAAAATATATAAAAATAAACAGAAATAAACACGGAATATTTACATGAGATTAACAGGACGTCTCATCCAAATTAAACTCGCTCCACCCTAAAAAAATGAGATTAACAGGACGTCTCGTCCAAATTAAACTCGCTCCTCCTTTTTTAATTAGAAAAATAAAAATTGTAATAATAATAATAATAACAATAATTACACCTTTTATGCTAATTTAAATAGAATATGTGAAGCACTCATTTTTATTAATATTTATCAATCAATAAAGATTAATTGATAATTAAAAAGGAAGATAAAATCACCGAATAACAATTGATTTAGCAGAAAATAAAATAAATACAAGTATTAAGAATAAGGTAAGAGGGGGACCGGTGTGGTGAGAAAGGAGTTGGATGGTGTTGTGGGCTTGAGGTGCTGGTCAGAGAGGAAAAGAGGAATAAAGTACTGTTTTTTTTAGAAATGATGTGGTTTTTTAGTGGAGGGGGACGGTATTTGGAGAGAGAAAGAAGGGCAGTGAGGTGTTGAGTGAGGAGAGAAGGGGACGGTGTTGAGAGGACAGTGTAGGCGGTGTTGAGAGGGTAGTGTGGGCGGTGTCGAGAGGGTGCTGTGAGGAAGATTTAGGGCGGTGTGGAGAGGACAGTGTGGGCGGTGTTGAGAGGGCAGTGAGGAAGGGGGCGGTGTTTAAGAAGAGGAGGTTGGACAGTGAGAGGGCGGTGTAGAGAACGGACTGGGAAGGAGATGTTAAGGACGATGTGGGGGTGAGTGGAGAACGGACTGGGAAGGAGGTGTTAAGGACGGTTGAAAAGTGGATGAGGGAGAAAGTTTGTTTTTTTTTTTAGGTTCTCTTTCAATGAATCTTCCAGGGATCCCCTTTTCTTCCTTCGTTTGCAGTATTTATAGAACATTTGAGGAGCATGATGATTGCTTGAACAGACCCGTGACAAGCCTGGCTGCCAATTGGTGAGGATTTTTTAATATTTCCACATTGTCTTGTTGCCAGCCGCCCCTTGAAATTGTCAAACAACTTGGATGATGTGTTGGGAACAGCCTGGATCTTTGACAATTAAGGAGAATGGGGGCTGGTGGTAATTTTTTATCATTTTCCTCCTTGTCTGGTTGCCAACTACCTCCCGTAATTCAAGGATCCACTTGGATAGTGGAAATCCAAGTCAGTGTAGTGAAAATCCGAGAGAATGATGGAAATCCGAGTGAGAATGGTAGAATTCCGAGTGACAATGACTCGGATTAGCCTCTCAGTCAGTATTCATCCACATTAGGAGTTAATTCCGAGTGGAATGAAGGGTTTCCCATAGAAAGCCGAGTGAAAATACTCCTTTCCGAGTGATTTTGCTCGGTATGAGGTTGCTGTGAGACACTCAATCGGAACCGAGTGGCAAATGACTCGGAACCGACTGAAATGGTTGAATAATGACTCAAAATTTTGTTTTAAAAGGACTCGGTCATTGTTTAAAGGATGACTCGGAAACGACTGAAAATTGGTGGCAATGGGCTCGGTAATTGGCTTGAGGAGGGCTAACTAGCTGAATTGCCAGTCGGTTCCGAGTGAGCATTGGTTCGGACTTGAGTGAGAGTGGTCATTTGGGAGTCGGAAATGATTGGAGATTGACCCAGAACCGACTGAAAAATGTCACTCAAAAATCGATCGAATATTGCCTCAGAACTGATAAAAAAATGACTCAGAATGATGACTCGGAACTTGGTAATAATTGACTCGGAATCCGAGTGAGAATGGTGAGCCAGCTTTGGGTGAAAATTGGTGGCTCGGGTTTGGTGAAAACGAGCTCAGTGATGTTTAAATATGGCTCGGAAATAAGTGGAATGGAGGGTGATGGCTCAGAGCCGACTGAAAATGGAAGGGAATGACTCGGTGCCGACTGAAAATGTCTCACTCGGTTATGAATGGAAAGCCTTTAATTGGTACCGACTGAAGAACATCACTCGGCAGACTCCATCTTCCCTCGGTTCCGAGTGGATTTTGAGCCATTTAATAGATTCTTTCTCCCTGATACGCTCGGAATTGGCTTCATATAGCAGCACTCGGTGTCATCCTTTACATCTCAATCAGAATTGAGGAATTGAGAATCTGACCACTCGGATATGCTTACCCAGGAATCAACCTGTTCTCTTCAATCAGAAAATCTTTTCGCAGCCTTTTCAACACACTCGGAGTCGGTCTTCCCTCCACTCAGAATTTGGATCTCAGACATTTTCACTCAGAATTGCATATTCCTTACTCAGAAATTCAAATTTGGTGATCTGACTCGGAATTGGTCCTGTTTGCACTCGGAATCGGATTTATTCCTCACTCAGGATTTAGAACTTAGGCAACCACTCGGAAACCGCCTTCTTATTACTTGAAACTTGGAAATTTTGACATATCCACTCGGAAACCGCCTTCTTATTACTCAGAATTTGGAAGCTTGACATTTTCACTCAGAATCCGCCTGTCTTTTAATCGGAACTTGGAAATTGGACGTTTGTCACTCGGAAATTGTCTTCTTTCCACTCAGAGGTCAGAATTTGGCTTCTGCACTCGGATCCAGCCTTCCTTGTATCCTTCCTTGACACTTGAGGTCCACTTGGAGGCTCCTTCCCTCGGAAATGATCATTCTGAGTCCTTTCACTCGGAAATGATCATTTCCGAGTCAGCTTTTTTTTTTATATATTTTTTTTATTTTTTTATTTTTTATTTTTTATATTTTTTATATTTTTTTATAACTTTTTCTTCTTTCTTTTTCTTTTCCTTTCTTTCTTTTTTTTATTTTTCTCTCTCTTTTTTATTATTTCTTTTTCCTTCTCTCTTTCTTTCTTTTATTCTTTTGCCTTGTGAATTCCCCATTCTTGATGAAAATTGACTGGAACGAAATAGGTGTTCACACTCACCATGAGTTTAGCACCGTGCTCTTGTGGAAAGATCACTACCTTACGATAGTAGTCCACCATGACATGGTTGGCCAATAACCAATCCAAACCTAAAATAACATCAAGATTTTTCAAAGGAATACACACCAAATTCACAACAAAAGGTCGATTCTCAATTATCATCGCTAGCTTCTCACATATAGTAGTCGCTCTAAATGTGGAACCAGTAGAAGTAAAAACACTGAGAGCATTCTTCATCAATACCATGGGTAACCGAAAACGCCGAACACAACTCTCTGAGATGAAAGAGTGTGTGGCACCAGAATGATACATCACATTTACATTGTAACCATGGATAATGCACTTACCCTGCACAAGATCATTATTCCTAGTTACCTTAGAAGCATTGAATGCAAATATACGCCCGATCATGACATTTTGTGCTCTACTAGATTATGCATCATACCTCCGTTGAGGTTGACCTCCACGACCACCGCTGCTTCAGCCTCCCCATTGCATATTACCACTATGGGCCATAAGGGTACTAGCCTGGTTACTCTGGACACTCGGTTGCCCTTTATGGGCAATCAGGCCTTAAATGCCCCTATTGCCCATATTGGTAGCAAACTGGTTGGTTAGCACCACAATATTTAGCAAGATGGCCCTCCTGGCCAAAATTATCACAAGACCTGCCTCCAGAACGACCACTAGAAGCATAACCAGAAGAAGATGATGATGTGGCTGAAGACATGCCACCATAAAAGAACTGTCCCATTTTCTTAAAACTGAATCCCTTAGACTTTAAAGGTTTCTTATCCTTTTTTGGAGACACCCTTTGTAGTTGTACTTCCTTAGTCGACCTGGCCTTGTTCACCAAGGTAGGGTTATCGTGAATCTCCAAAGGTACAATCACACTGCGGAGCTCAATCTGTAATCCCACTCATACTTAGCACATTTGTTTCCTTCAATCCCCTCCAATGAAAAAGGGGTGATAAAAGTCACATAACTCATCAAATTTTACAGTATATTCCACCACAGACATTTTGCCTTGCTCTAATTTCCAAAACTCCATCTCCTTTCAGATTTTATAATTGTTAGGAAAGTATTTAGTAAGAAATCTCCTTCAAAAATTAGCCTAATCAGGGAATCACCAGCAATATTCATCTGGACCTTGGTGTTAGACTACCATACTCTCGCCTCATCTTTCAACTGATAAGTAACAAATTAGACTTTTTCCTCCTCTAAGAATTCAAAATATTCAAAAGTTTGCTCAATATCTCGCATAAAAACATGTGTGCCATCATAATCATGACCACCCTAATAAGTGGCAGAGCTCTCTTCAGAAACTTGTTAAGATTTGGGCCAGATTTAGCCCTCCTCATTATTTAAGAAAACTTAGAGAAGAAATCATCCCCTCCATGAGAACTAGACCCTTTTTCCATAGTTCAATTCTACAATAATCAAATACATCACCATTAGTAACCAATGAACCACCCAGGGAATAAAAATTTACCTTATATACAAATAAATATTACACCATCGGAGTGCCAAGAGAGCGACGCTAAGAGATCCTGCCAATAACACAGGCAAAACATATTAATATGTCCATATAGGACTCAAACAAATCACCATACATCCAACAATCCACTCTAATAATACATATTTAATTTAGCATATTTAATTAGTCACATTTCACATATTTAACCACTTTACACAACTTACTGGGTCCTGAAAGGAACCATCCTAATACCACTTATGACGTTTCCTTAATGATTCCTAAAATTTATCCTGTGATCTGCTTAAAATCAGAGAAAATTTTTCACGTTTAACATTCCAATAATAAATAAGAGGACCCTAAGGGCAACGCTACTCAAAACAACTTAAAAAACTTAAATTTTGGCTCTGGTCATCGATTACACCAAGTGATAATCGATTACCAGCGTACAGAACACATACTCCATGTTTTTAATAGTTGGTAATCAAATCGATTACAGATATGCTATTATCTGTTACCATCAAGACGATAACCAGAATTATGCAAAATTTCATATTTTGGCCAACTTCTGACCTACCTAACTCCCCCGTTTTAACTCTGATTACTATGAAACTTTAGGGCACTATGTTTCCCCATTCTCGATCTGCTGGCACAATTCGTTTGTCAAAATTCCATCATTTGAATGAGATATGCACAGAAATGCATAAAATTCAATTTCTAGCAAATACCATGCATCAAACCATTCAAAAGGGTTCCATATCACCTAAGGCCTATATGCATAAGTCCTAAATGATGTAGAAACCTATTGATCCCCTTCAGGGGTCCTAAATCCTGTCAGATCATAAAATCATTTGCCCAGTTCCTAATTTAACTTATTTTTGACCTAAAATGCAATATAAAACTTTATCAATTATAAACTCACCAATCTCAACCCTATTCTTCACATAATTACACATTTACATATTAATACATCTCATACATATATACATGTACCTGCCCATCATCATTTATCGTAATTTAAGCATATATGGCTCATTACCAACACACAATCACAATAGTTACATTAAGGCTCAATGCCTTTCACTTCCAAATCTTTTACACACACCTCATATCTAATCACATGCTCCACCACATTAAATCACAAACACAACCAATACATAATAAGTATCACATCACAAATTCAGTTCAAACTTAGATCACAATACCACAACCTTTAGAATAAGCTACACTACATAATCAAACTAACTTATCATCATCTATATCACTTACATTAATTCCAATTCTCTCTTGGCATCCGTGCATCACTTGGCACTTCTCTCCGGTGCATCCGCCACTTCCCTATCATTGGTTATTAAAAGAAAAGAAAGGGTGAGTGTTTGGAATTCATAATTAATATAGAACGGTAATACAAACTAATGGTTATCAATTACTTATTTTACCAACGCTATACACGCCCATCGAGCCTAATAACAATCCAATGCATGCCATTACAAATTATTCATCTCATTTTGCATAACACTATATACATAAACATGTCTTACCAATCATGAAATCATTTAATCATACATTTAGATAGGTTTCGATTCACTTCAATATTTCAAATCATTATATAAATGCCAATATAAAGATCATTTTAAGTAAAATCATGTAAAACATAATTGACTTTCAAAAAAATATTATAACGCCCTAGTATCTAGATATTAAAAGGATCGACCTTCAGCTGGAGATCCTACTTGACACCCCGTGAACTCGACTTGGTCCATCGAGCCTGACTTGGCTGTCCACCTCAACCACTGCCTTACATGCTTGTGAAAATTGTAGGGAAGAAGAAAAGGTTGAGTTTTAATTTCATTAAGGGCAATAACGTCTTTTGCAAATTCCTTTTTCCATTTTTCTTTTATAACTTTAATTAAACTTTTACTTTTAAACCTTTGTTTACTTTAAATTTACCATTACCTATGTAAATTTCATTTAAATTTTAATAATCAACCAATCAAATAAATTTATAATAATTAATAATGAATTTCAAAAAAATTTAATTAATTCCAAATAAATTGTAAATTTCTGCCAATCACCGATTATTAAATTAAATATTTAGGATGTTACAAAAAATAATTAATATATTTTTAAATTTTGAAATGTAACAAATAAATAAATAGAATTTTTTTTTAAAAAGTGCCAAATAAACATGGTCAAATATATTTTGAGATATATGTTTGAGTGAATTTTTTATTGGACCTATGGTATTAATACAGGATATAGTTTGATTGACTCCATATTGGATAATTTTAAAATTAGTAATTTTAAAGGAATTGAAAATGATAAATTACTATTTTCATTCTTTATGTTTAAGGTAAATTTTGATTTGATCTTGTAAATTTTAAGAATTCCATTTTAATCCAGTATATTTCAAATTGGTTCTTGTCGCAACCTGGATCGCGACGGCGCGGCAAGAGAGAAAAACTTGGTTGTGAAACAGGGAGTCGCCACCAACGTTTTTATCCATAGGAAAAACATTGGGAAAAAACTAAGTTCAGTGAAAGCACTGGTTTAAAAATGAGATTCAAGTTCGGGAGTCGGTTACGAGTAGGGAAGGTATTAGCACCCTACATCGCCTGTCAGAAACAGTACCAAGATCGAAAGCGCAATATAAATAGCCTTAAATAAACCATGGTTTCTTCCTTTTTTTTATTTTTATTTGAAAATGACGGAATGGAGTAAGAGAACTGTACAAACATAGAATGTCAAAGCGAGGTCAACGGGATGTTTCATCCGAATTAAACTCGACTTCGATATGAGACAGAGAGGGGAAGAGAATGCTAATAAGACGTCACGCCTAAATTAGACATCCTCGGATAAAAAAGGGACAGGGATAGGAAAGAGATAAGCGGGACGTCTCGTCCTAAGTATCTCTTCCCTATGAATTATGGCGAGGCTTGAACAAAAACTAGGGGGAAATCAACAAGACGTCACGTCTAAATTGATTTTCACGGAAGCGACAAAAAAGGAACATTTATGAAAGAAACACGAAAGTGAGGAAATAAATCAGTAAAAAGAAATAAGAAAGATGGGCCCGACAGGAGTTGAGTCCTGCTCCTACGTATCCTTGAATTATTAAGAAATCAGGGTTACGTAGTTCTGAGAGTTTTTCTTTTAGGAAAAGATTGGGAAAATGTTGGTGGGTATCATTTTGGTGAGGAACTCATACAAGACGAAGTTCTTCGCACGTGTACGGATCTTATAGAGGTTGTGTAGACGGAAGTATTTTCCGTACGACACTGACTAAAAATGATTTTTTTTCTTTTTTTATTTTACTTAGATTTGAAAGAAAACACATGAAACATCCATTTCCCTTTAATATTTTTTTTAAAAAAACTACGAAGCAAAGGATAGAGGGTAGCAGAAGCTTCAAGAGAGAAAGAGAAACAGTAAATTCAGAAAAGAGAGGGAAAAATGAGCGAAAACCGAGTGGGAGAAGAGAAAACCGAGTGAGAAAAAGGAAAAACCGAGTAAAAATGGAAAACTGAGTAAAAAAATAGAAAACCGAGTGCAAAATGAAAATACCGAGTGAAAAGTGGAATACCGAGTGATAGAGTAAGAGACTGCCGAGTGGGTTAGAAACTGACTGAAGGTGGAAGAGACCGACTGAGTGAGAAAGGGGCCGACCGAGGGAGAAAGGCAGTGGGGGGTTGAGAGGAGTTTGAGGAGAACGGTTGGTGGAGAAGGAAATTGGGACGGTGTGTGGGAGAGGATGTACGGTGTGGGTGTGGAGAGGGAGGAGTGGGGCTGTTGGAGAGGAGAGGGGACAGGGTTGAGAAGGACGGTTGAGTGTTGGAGCTGTACGGTGTAGGGAGAGAGAGAATGGAGGTGAACTCAGGCAGAGTTTTCTTGTAGAGAGAGAAAATCCAACCCCTTGAGCCTCTTCAGCTGGGGCATTTATAGGGGTTGAAGACATGGGCCGAGTGCTTAGACAGCAGGAGTTTCCACTCTGAGTGGAGGCAGCCTGGTAGTGGGGGACAGCGGCTGGTGGAGATTTTTAATTTCTCCACTTCTGCCCCTGTCTGCCACTCCCAGGATTCGAGGATCCACTTGGGCAGTGGGAATCCAAGTCAGCCTGGAAATATGGAGTCGGCATTTCCCTTCTGACTCGGTTTGGCGCCCCAGTCGGTATACTGCCACAGTGGGACATAATCTGAGTGGAAAAGTGCTGAACGAGTGAAAGCTTACTCGGTGTTTCTTTTCTGGTCGGCGTTGAGGTGCTGACTGAAGAGTTGGTGTTGGTGTGATTTATGGATGAGCAAAGCAGTTCTGATTGGAACACACAATCGGAACCAAGTGAAAGTGACCCGGAACTGACTGAAGAGCCTCGGAATTGACTAAGGAGTGGCTTGGAACCCCCTGAAGGGTTAGTCGGTACTGACTGAAGGGTGATGAGTCGGAACTGACTGAAGAGGGATGACTCAGAAGTCACTGAAGGGTGATGACTCGGAATTGGTTTGAAAAGGGATGACTCGGAATTGGTTGAAGAGGGATGACTCGGAATTGGTTTGAAGAGGGATGACTCGGAATTGGTTTGAAGAGGGATGATTCGGAATTGGTTTGAAGAGGGATGACTCGGAATTGGTTGAAGGGTGATGACTCAGAATTGGTTGAAGAGGGATGACTCGGAATTGGTTGAAGAGGGATGACTCGGAACTGGCTAAAGGGTGATGACTCGGAATTGGTTGAAATGGTGGCTCGGAAGTGGTTTAAGTATGGCTCGGTATTGGTTTGAATAGGGATGATTCGGAATTGGTTTGAAGAGTTATGACTCAGAATTGGTTGAAGAGATGACTCAGAATTGGTTGAAGAGGGATGACTCGGAATTGGTTTGAAGAGGGATGACTCGGATTTGGTCGAAGGGTAATGACTCGGAATTGGTTTAAAGAGGGATGACTCGGAATTGGTTGAAGAGGGATGACTCGGAATTGGTCGAAGGGTGATGACTCGGAATTGGTTTGAAGAGGGATGACTCGGAATTGGTTGAAGAGGGATGATTCGGAATTGGTTTGAAGAGGGATGACTCAGAATTGGTTGAAGAGGGATGACTCGGAATTGGTTGAAGAGCGATGACTCGGAACTGGCTAAAGGGTGATGACTCGGAATTGGTTGAAATAGTGGCTCGGAAGTGGTTTAAGTATAGCTCGGTTTTGGTTTAAAGAGGGATGATTCAGAATTGGTTTGAAGAGTTATGACTCGGAATTGGTTGAAGGGATGACTCGAAATTGGTTGAAGAGGGATGACTCGGAATTGGTTTGAAGAGGGATGACTCGGATTTGGTCGAAGGGTGATGACTCGGAATCGGTTTGAAGAGGGATGACTCGGAATTGGTTGAAGAGGGATGACTCGGAATTGGTCGAAGGGTGATGACTCGGAATTGGTTTGAAGAGGGATGACTCGGAATTGGTTGAAGAGGGATGACTCGGAATTGGTTTGAAGAGGGCCTGAGAGTCGTCCACTCGGTCTCTCTATGTGCATCAGTCTTCACTCAGAATTATTCCATATGTGCATCAATCCACTCGGATATCTGAGAGTCGTCCTTATTTTTACTCGGTTACCGACAGGTCAGAACCACTCTTTCTTCATATTGACAGTCGTGAAGTAAGTTTCACTCGGAAGTAGATCATTTCTTTGGTCGGATACATGGCTCGGAAATGATTCAATCGGATGCATCAACCCACTGGGATTTACAATCGGGAGTCGTCCTTGTTTCTTCAATCAGAATGGAACTCTGAACTCAACTCGGGATGTACAACCTGACCATTCAATGCATTCACTCAGAAACCGACCTTTTTTTCAATCAGAAGGGTTCTTCAATCGAAAACCAACCTACTCAGATGTATTCATTCAGGAGTCAGGCTCGGAATAGTTTCAATCAGAATTTGGAACTTGATGACGATTGAAATACATGTCTTGATAATAAACCACTCGGAAGTCAATTGCCTTTCTCTCAGAATTGCCTTAATCAGGAATTAACCCATTCGGACCTATTCACTTGGGGATTCTTTCCTCTAATGTCCTAGCTCGAGAGGTATTTCTTTTGAAACCAGCCTCTCATTGTTCTGAGGCATTTCTCTCAGCCTTTCCTCCAAGAACTCCCATTTGCAATCAGAAGTTCTTTTTACTCAGAAATTTCACTCAGACCTTCTTTTCGCTTTGTTTCGCTCGGAAACACATCTCTTAGTAGCAAACCACTCAGAAATGACCCGATCAGAGGCGTTCCACTTGGAAATGTACATCTCTAGGCAGCCAAACACTCAGAAATGACTATCCAGAGCCTTTTCTGGTTCGGAAATATATCCCACACTTGGAGCCACTCGGAAACTTGTCATTCGGAGATATCCCACTCGGAATTTCACTCGGAAACGGCTGACTCGGATATCCCACTCGGAAAAAGGCATTTTCACTCGGAAATAGCCTTCTTCACTCGGAAATAACCATTTTTCACTCGAAAATAGCCATTTTTCACTCGAAAATTAACATTCTGAGTCATTCTACTCGGCAGATCATTCGGAAATGAAGCCCAGTCCTCTCAGAATCCTTTCCACTTGGGTCGGACCGAAAGAGGTGTTCACAGTTCTAATTTTGTCCTTTTTTTTATGTCGGGGCCAGGTATATGAGTTTAATCAATATAATAACCCTACCTGGCGAAAATGATGTCTGCAAATATTGACATGTCTATCACTTAATCAAATTATCTTATTTCACCTATTTGAAATTGTTTTGAAAAATTACATATTTGAAGTTCCTTTCCAACTAATTCTATATTTATGAATAGAATTAAGGGCTAATATAATGAACCATGTAATGCCATTCTTGGTTAATGAGCTTAGAAAGTACTTCATCCTGTAAGTATCCATTAATTGTTCGTCATGTCTTTACACTTTATCTAGTATCTAGCCATATACTCCACCATAGGCTTACCAGCCTCTCTCTTGAACTTAAAGAGTTTTAAGGTCTTCCATCCTCTGGGAAACTCTGTTTACAAAATAAGGTTACCAGAATATGAGACAAAGTTTGGTCTATTGGCATACCCCATATTGAATCCATGTGTATTAAACGTATGTTCAACCAAGTTGGCAATCATGTGGCTTTGGTTCTCTTGTTGAAAAAAGAGGACCAATCCCCTACTATGATTGTTCAATCTTTATTTGTCATCTTCGATTAGTTCATCGAGTTACGCACTAGATGACCATAGAAGCCATAGGATGTACACAAGTGTAAACCCATTCTATGTCATACTAAACATCTTGTAAGCATAATTTTCCTACCACATGTTGGTTAAGCTCAATCTCAACATAATTTCTCATAAATCTACCTTTAGTCATATCAATTATGTTCACCTTGATAAGACATGTAGCTACTATTATAGAATTAAATAAGATGCTCTCTAATAGAATTGAAGCCTCAATCCTGGTTGTATTAATCTTCTAGTTGGTTGCACAAAATATAAGGTTCAAGGTTTGACCACCAAATAATGATAAAAATTAATCGTGGAGACTCATGGCTCGTTCTCGGTCTTTCACCATATCAAACTTGATGAGAAAATACTCATGCTTTATATCAATTACCTCAAAACCTCATTTTGTCTTCCATATAGCTTGTAGTTTGTCATAGAGAACCATATACCTAATAGACTTCCCCAAAAGTTTGATACTAAAACTCATTTTAACTTTGATACCCCCTTTATTTTGCCTTATGTGTGCTAAGATGTAATCCATCTTGGTCTCTTTCTACTAATACGACATTGTGGCCAATGTAATCTTGCTTATTCTGACCAAAATTGTTATGTTGAGTTTTATGACTCAAATGAGGCTTGTTACAAGTTTTGCCAAGATTGCCAACCTGGTCGTAAGGTTTTTAACAATTTAATTAGTGGCTCTTTATAAGCCACTTGATTAATAATGGGATTTGGACGAGCCCTACAAATATGTATGCAATGATACCTATTTTGGTGGTCAATATACACTTGGTAGTGGTTGTCTCGAACAAAAGGTTAAGCATTATCGTTATTTATTCTGATAACATGTTGACCATCTCATGGATGCTTTCATCTATTTGGTGACTAAAGAAGTGTAGTATGGTTTAGTCATTGCAAAGGCGAGAAAACCATCCCTTGACCTAACTTAAGAGAAAGGTTGGCCTCCAAAGAAGGCCCAAGAATTTATATCTCTAGTCACAAATAGGCAAGTGACCACCACATGAGTGTTATATTTGATTTGGGCTTTTCATACAGAGCCAATTGGTTAAGTTATGTCAGTGCATTTAAAGGGAATATAAGGCATTGTGCTTAAAAAGGTAGTATTTAATTTACTAGTGACCGTAACACTCATCTAGCCATCGAAAGAACTGTCATGGTTGATATTGGAAAAGCTTTACGCATTATTGTTATTACCATGGTTGAAACCTTAATTCTGTGCATTGTAAGCGTTTTCTTGATTGGTAAGGCTAGAAAAGGCCCTTTATTTATTTTTACCACTGTTTACCATATCAATTTTCCTTCCAATACATAATCATATACAAGTAAGCAATAAAACAAGTGAAAGAATACTTGACATACAAAAAGTCCTACAAGGAGTGTCAATTTTGCTTAGGCTAACTTTTAGTACTCATAAGATTGGTACCTAATTATCCAATGTGTTTGGCGGTTGGATCGTTTCCTACTAGTCAATATGTTTGGTTCACATGAAAGTGTGGGAAATAAATCCAATGAGAAACAAAATGCCATGTGAAAAATTTTCTATTGTTTGGAAAATTTTGGATTATATTATGAGAAGTTTTTCTTATATGGGTACCATGGGCCAAAACTTTCTCATTTAGAGGTGTGAGAAACCAACCAACAACTTATCCTTTCCTTTTTATCTAGCGTAATTTTTTTAAAAAAATCTTCCTTATTATCTATGATTTTAGAATTTTCAGAAAATATTTATTACTTATTTTTTTAGTATACCCTTACCCTTTAAATAAATGACTATAATAAATATGTGAAATAAATGAGGAAAGAAAGACATCCAAGGCTAAACTAGAAAATTAGATGGTGAAATTATGTATTCTGAAACCGTTTAATGGTTTTCTTAATATATGTATTTTTCAAAATTATGAAAAGGAACGTAAGGAGTATCATTTTTATCCTTTTTCGATTTTAGTATATCATGGTTATTATTGTCCTTTTAATTTAACATGTGATTTTTTTATTCTTCTCACAAAAAAAAAACAAATCTAAATTTTTATATATTTTTCATACTATTTTATTTCTCAAAATTTCATTATCTCATACTTTTCCTTCTCATAGTTTTCTCATGAAGCAAACAAGCCATTAGTGTTAAGTTTTATATTTTAAGTGATATTTATGAAGAACGGGAAGAACAAGGAAGATTCATTGAAGGAGTAAAAAAGAGTTTAAACAATGTAAAAGTAAGTAAAAGTAAATAGAAAGTGATATACAAAGTAGTATATTCCAAAAAAAAGTAAAATGAGATCACACATACTTCATGTTACACTTGAATGAACCAAAGTTAATTATTTGTAGGTATATGTCGCAAATGTTTTTATAAGTGGGGTTTCAATAGTAATTGTGTCTAACCCCAAAAACAACATTGAAAGCCTTATTTAAAAACTTCTTTTTTATACGAATGCTTACTACCCATGTGGTATTCCACGTTTAAAAACCAATATCTGCTAAAACTCGCTCTAAGGACGTCATAATTTTTCAAACTTTTGACTAAGCCAACTTGAAAATCCTAAGATATTTAAAAGTTACAAGTAAATGTTATGGCACATGGTCATCCTTGGTTCTTGATAAGCTTGTTTCATTTGATCATGTTAGCTCCTCGTGCTTGCTTCCACTTCTTGATAGTATATGCACTTGACCAACTTGGATCCTAAGAAATTTTGATTGGACTACCTCTCCAGGTTTATCCTTGTTTTGATCATTCTTTGGTTGTGCATTTGATTTTTCTGTCAACTACTTCTTGGTCTTAAATCTAATTTTTACGTTTTACCAACTCTAGGTCTCAAATCTGACTTTTTCCCTTGACCCACTTTGAATCTTAAATTTTATTTCTCGTGTTGGCCAACTTTTTGGTCTTGAACTACGTCAAAAAGGTTTGAACCTTTTTCCATAGTTATTGATTTTGCATGATTATACCAATATTAATATTAAAATATGATAAAAATAATTGATAAATTTAATATATTTAATTAGATTAACAACTTAATTTCTTAATAATATATGTAAAGTTAGACAAATAACATTTTGACTAAGTTAGACAACAGGAATAATGACAGAGTGATGGAAGTGGTGATGATGACGATCATGGTGATAGTGATAACGATAATGGTAATGGGTAGTGACAACAACGATAGTGGTGGTGGCAGTAGCGGTAGTAATGGTGAGGATAGTGGCAACTATAGTGATAGCGGTGTCATAGTAGTGTAAATAAGGGTGGGGGTGGGGTTGTAGCAACAAGATAATTGTAGTGATAATGGTAGCAGTGGCAGCATTAGGGGTGGTGGTAGCAGAAATAGTGATATGGTAGTCTAAGGTTAAGTTTCGAGGTAGTCCAAAGGTGTCCAGACATTAGGCACATTAATAAAATGACCGGAAAAAGTTACTTTGATAATTTTTTGTTGAAAAAGTTATTTATCTGAGGAATGTGACCCGATGTTCCATTTTCCTTTGAATTAATTAAGATTACATAAATTTTACCTATCACTTTCTTATAATATTTTTCTTTGCTATTGTTTTTCCTATATTTTAGCTTCTCTCCCACTTTTCACACATAATAGTTTTAAAAATAAGTAATAATCACTACTAGAAAATATTGTCTTAGCTACAGGAATTTAGTCACCGACAGGGTCCCGTCACTAATAGCGAACCCTTTAGTGACAACAAGAGAACAACGACCAAGGATTACCCTTAGAGGTGGTTTGCGATGCAGGTTAAAGACGGAATACCATCACTACTGCTTTTTTGTATGGCATGGGTATCTTTGTCACTGATGCTGGTTTTATTTTAACCAGGTAACATTTGTCACTACCTTTATCATTGTTTATGTAGAGTCACGAGAGGGCTCAACTCATCGTCAAATATTTGCCTTACTTTGTCGTTGTAGTTGTCACTACAATAAAAAGAAAACAATAGCGATGACAAACGCTTGTCACCAAAGGTGCATAGGGAATGTGGTAAGGTGCTCGTCATTAGGTTTGGCAGACCTAGCAAAAGGTTAGAGGAAAAATTAATACTTTAGCGATAGGAAAGGGACCTATCGCTACATAATTATGTAACCCTTGTTACCAATCCCTTCACCAGTATGGACTGAGAATATGGTAAGGTGTCTATCATCAATCTTGTTGCTGGGTTTGACAAGCTTAGGAAAAATTATAGGAAAAATCAATGCTTTAGTGATGAGATATATGACCCCTCACTGTGTAGATGTTAACCCTCACTGTCAATCTTGTTAGGTTTGATAGGCCTAGGAAAAAGGTAGAGGGAAAAATTAATACTTTAACTGATTGTGAACACCTATTTCAGCCCATCCGCAAATGAAAAGAATATTTTTAAAAAAAAATTAAAAAAAAAGGGTTGACTCAGAAATGATCATTTCCGAGTGGAAGGACTCGGAACAGATCAAATCTGAGTGGAATATGCCACTGTTGAAGGGAAATCCGAGTAGAACTACTCAGAAATGATCAAAACCGAGTAGAACTACTCAGAAATGATCAAAACCGAGTAGAACTACTCAGAAATGATCAAAACCGAGTAGAACTACTCAGAAATAATCAAAAACCGAGTAGCAATGAAGCATTTCCGAATGGAATAGGCTCCTGTTGGAGAATCCGAGCGGAATGCCACATACATGCTCAAATCCGAGTAGAATTACTCAGAATGAATCAATTCCGAGTGGAAAGCTTCCCTGTCAGAGCCATTCCGAGTGAAGAAATTCAAATTTCTAATTTTGAGTGTGAAGAAGTTTATTTCCGAGCGAAAAATGGCCAAAATTCTAATTTTCGAGCCAATCCTCACTCATCCGAGTCCTCCTTTACCCACTTCAATCGGTTCCCAACCAATCCTCACTCATCCGAGTCCTCCTTTACCCACTTCCGAGCCATTTCAATCGGTTCCAAGTCATTTTATACTCGGATTGTGGAGAGGAAGTGAAGGCCGACCCCTTTTCCACTCGGATTTGACTTCTAATGTGGAGGAAGGTGGATCCGAGCCATTCTCACTCGGATTCCCCATTTTTTTTACTCGGATTCCATCATTTTTGCTCGGATTACACCATTTTTCTCTCGGATTTACACATCCTCACTCGGATTTGACTGCCAGTGTTAATGAATACTGATTGGAAGGTGGATCCGAGCCATTCTCACTCGGATTACACCATTTTCACTCGGATTACACCATTTTTCTCTCGGATTTCCACTCTCTTCACTCGGATTCACATGCTGACCTGGATTCCACCCCCAAAGTGGATCTAGGAATCCCGGAGGTGGCTGGCAGACAGGGGCGGAGGTGGAGGAATTAAAAATTCCCACCAACCGTTGTCCCCCACTACCCAAACCGAGTGGAGGCCTGAGCTGGCATTCCACTCGGAAGTGGAAGCCTGAGCTGGCATTCCACTCGGGCGAGCCTATAAATAGGCAAGGGGGAGGGCAGCTGAAGAGGAGGCATTCAGAGGAAGGGAAAACTCTGCCCAAACATACCTCCGTTCTCTCTCTCTCTCACGCCAAGTCTTCTCTCCCTCTCACTTCACTCACCCCTCACCTTTCAAACTCTCTTTACCCCAACATCCTCTACACTTTCACTCAACAGCACTCCTTCCAGCTCCCTTTTCCCTCTCGGACTTGCAATTCTTGTCCCAATCGTTCTTCTCTGCTCAAATTTCACCCGGTAAGCCTCTTTCCACTCGGATTCTCACTGTTTCACTCGGTTTCCTTTATTTCCACTCGGATTTTTACTATTCCACTCAGATTCTCACTGTTTCACTAGGATTTACTATTTTTGCACTCGGTTTCTCTTATTTTCACTCAGATCCTTACTGTTTCACTCGGATTTTCACTATTTCACTTAGATTCTCACTATTTCACTCAGATTTTCACTGTTTCACTCGGATTTTTACTGTTTCACTCGGTTTTCCCTGTTTTCACTCGGATTTTTCATAGTTTCACTCGGTTTCCTTATTTTTTCGCTCGGTTTTCTTATTTTTTCACTCGATTTTCTTATTCTTCATTCGTTTTTTTCATTTTTGCACTCGGTTTTCCTCCCCCACTCAGTTTTTTATATATATATTCATTTTTTTAATCAGTGTCGTACGGAAAATACTTCCGTCTACACAGTCTCTATAAGATCCTTGCACGTGCGAAGCACTTCGCCTTGTATGGATTCTTCACTAAAATGATGCCTATCAATATCTTCCTAATCTTTTCCTAAAAAAAAAAACATTTTAAAGAACTACGTGACCCTGATTTCTCGAAAGCTCGAGAATACGTAGGAGCGGGAAACAGTTCCTGTCGGGCCCACTTTTCTTTATTTAATTTTTAGAGTTTCCTTTTTGTCTTGCTATCAAAAGGAGGAGCGAGATTAATTTGGACGAGACGTCCTGTTAATCTCATATTTTTAAATATCTCTTTAAAGAAAAAAGGAGGAGCGAGATTAATTTGGACGAGACGTCCTGTTAATCTCATATTTTTAAATATCTCTTTAAAGAAAAAAAAGGAGCGAGATTAATTTGGACGAGACGTCCTGTTAATCTCATGTAAATATTTTGCGTTGATTTTTATTTATTTTGTTTATTTTGTCATTCCGTACGTTTTTTCTTTTTATGAAGAAGTTAAAATAATTATCGGGTTAACTATAATGCGCGCTATCAAATTGAGGTAACCGTTTTTTATAACGGACAGTTGTGAGGTGCTAATACCTTCCTCACCTGTAATCAGACTCCCGAATCATGGAATCTCATTTTTATAACCAGTGCTTTAACAAAAGGTTTTTCCACTATTTTATCCTAAAAAAAATATTGGTGGCGACTCCCTGTTTATTATTTAAAATCGTTTTGAGGGTCGGCCGCGCCGCTGCGATCCCGGTCGCGACAGATGGCGACTCCACTGGGGAGGATAAGAGAGTCAAGCCAGTCAATTTGATAGCGCATGTTTTAATTAGCATATTAATTATTTAACTTCTTCTTTTATTTTATTTCCTTGTCAATGTTTAGTTCCTGTTTTGTTTATATTCTATCATTTATGTTCTGTAAATATCTGTATGATCATTGAACCCTAGGGTAGTCGACTTTATTTTGTTGCTCTGTGTTTGTTCTGTGTGCAGGATGAGCAAGGTACAGGTATTGAATGCCTCTTTCACACACTACACTCACAATTTACACACACTTTTGAGTGGGACCCTATACCCGGGCCTAAATAAGCTTAAGATTAGGAGAGGTTGATAGCGGAGCCATTTGGGATGTACTTCCTGTCTGGTTACTGTGAGAACCTCAGCTAGAGTTTGACTTATTCATGGTGCTCACACTTAGTATACTTCTTACTATTTGTGATCAACATCATGAATAGGATCTTGGCTCTAGTGACCTTTAGAAGTTTTAGAACAAGCCACCTAATGTGAGGTATCATTGATAGATGAACTTTAGAACCATTAGGAGACCTCCAGAAAAACCTGAATTAAGACACAAAGGGGCAAACTTTACTTATACCTTTCCTCATTCTCGCTTTCTTTTATGATCCAAATTAGAGAGGACCGCTTACCCATTTAGTGGATTACTTCTTCCAAAAATAACATATTTTTAACCCGTGATCCTTTAATGGGCAAGTAGTCCTTTCCTTTTATGCACAAGTCTTTGGGATTTGAGTTACGGATGTTTTGAATAAAAAAAGGGTATAAAAAAAATCAAAAAAAATCAAATTTTTTATTGACAATGATCAGAAAATCCGTAGCTCACATGACCTTTGATTTGTCATAAGTTTTGTCAAATCGAAACTTCCCTGAATACAAAAATATTTTCAAAGTTACTAGGGGAGTATCGATTTGCAAAACACGTCAGTTCTAGTGACTGATTTTCTCATTTCTCATGTTCTCGCAGGAAGCTATCAAGAGCTTAGCCAGCACCTCTGAGTGAAAGTATGGAAATTAACATGAGATCGGATAGTTGTGGTACAAATATACCTGAGTTAAAAAAATTACTGCATGTTAAGGCTAGGAAGGTTGATACAACCAGTCTGCAAGCATTAGGCAAGAAATTGGATATGAATCAGAAAATGTTTTTTTTAAGGAAATATGGGAGGATCCTAAAGTTGCTAGAAGTGGAAGTACAAGTCGAAGCAATTACTGCTTTGATTCAGTTTTATGACCCACCTCTCCGTTGTTTCACTTTCCAAGACTTTCAATTAGCTCCGTCTGTTGAGGAGTTCGAACAGATTCTGGGTATGCCACTAGAGGGACAAATGCCTTACCGCCACCTTGGACGCCATGCGAATGTTCTTACCATCGCTGATATCCTAAGGATTAATCCGGAAGTCTTAAGAAGTAAGCAGCTAAATAGAAATCAAGTCCTGGGGTTTGATCGGGAATATTTTGAGAGGCACATGCACTTGCTGGCTGAGAAGGGAGATTGGGAAGCCTTCATGGATACTTTGGCTTTAACCATTTATGGTGTTATCTTGTTCCCCAACATTGACAATTACATAGACTATGATGCCATTGGCATTTTCCTTGCCCGTAAATTCAAGTCTGAAAATCCTGTCACTGCTATCTTGGCAAATATATATTGCACCATGGACTTCTGCTGTACACAAGGTGGAAAAAGAATCATTTGTTGTCTACCTGCTCTGTATGTATGGCTCATGTCACATGCTTTCCACCAAGTCGGCAAAGTTGAATGTCCTATTTCTGATCTGAAATTATGCCAGTTAGTAACAAAAAACGGGCGTGAATGGGCCAATCACCTGATGGGGCTCACAGCTGACAAAGTAAGGTGGTATCCATAATGGTTGAAGGTTGACACCATTATTCATCATTGTGGAAGCTACCCGAATGTTCCTCTTATGGGCACACAAGGATGCATTAACTACAACCCTGTTATAGCCAAACGGCAATTAGCTTATCCATTGCTTGGGCCACCTGATGAAGAATCACTTATTCCTTTTGTCCTTCGCTACTCAAAAGGAGATTGTACCTCTGCTATTCGGGATATAGCAAATGCGTGGAAGATGGTCCACAGGCAAGGAAAAGAACTAGGAGCTCGAAGCCATGCCGTGAAGGACGAATACTACCGATGGATCCTGAATAGAGTTTCTATTGTCAAGCTGCCTTTCAAAAGTCCCTCCCATCTCCCGACAAGAATACCTCTTCCCTCACCTACTCTTGAAGAGGAAGCCTTGAAAGCCAAGATAGAGGAATTAATTGTAAAAAATAAGAAGCTGGAGGAAGACCTGCTGAAATCTCAACAAGAATGTGCCCTTCAAAAAAGGGAGAACTCAGAAAGTAAGCGAACCATCAAGGAGATTGGAAAAAAGCGGAAAGTTGAAAGAGATTACTTGAGGAAGCAAAGTTAATGCCTCCGAACAGCTAATACTCAACTGAGGATGAAGAGCAAGCAAAGGGATACTATGTTGGCTGACAAGCAACTCTTAAGAGATATGTTGGAAAAAGCCAAAGAGAATGAGCAAATTGCCTTGGTACAAAAAGAGCTCCTACAATTGCAAGTTGGTCAATTAGAGCATCAGCTTAATGAGGTGGTAGAAGCTTGCCAGCAAGAGATAAACGATGAGCGACAGCGCGCGATGGATACTGAGCAAGAATGTCGTGAGGCTATTCATATTTTGAAAGCTGAAATGACACAACAAGATGAAGTTATTCATTCATGGATGAATCGCTTCGCCCACTTGGCGCATTTGGCTAATGGAGTTCTGGAAGACCTCCCGCTCCTGCTTAAGCAAGCTGAGGGGATGGTTAACCCTCTTAGTACCCCAAAAGAAATTGTAAACTTCCTTGATTACTGTAGAGAAAGGATTTGTAAAATGAGGGCCATGATTGCCCGAGCTAGGAATGGCTGATTTACTTTTCTTGCATAAAAAAATTGGCAGCAGTAATGTACTTTGAAATTCAGAAAGAAGGATTCTTTTGTCTCCACAACCGTCTCATGTTAATTTCCATTTATCACATACTTATTACTCTTGAATGTGACGTTCTGAGGAATGGTTGGAGGGTACTGGCCGAGTTCCGCGATAACTTTGTGCACCATACTGTTTATTTTTCGTTTACCATTTTTATTTAATGCTTTCTTTTTTTAACAATTTCGTGTTTTCACTTACAATAGACACTACGGGTAAACATCCTTATCTGACCCGACTCTAAATGAGACTCATGGCCGAAGCAAAAATCAGGGATGAAGATTTCAGAAACGAGTTCAATCAGCTGAAAGAACAAGTAGCCGAGTTGACCAAGCTTCTGGAAAAGAGAATCACAGAAGGGGATTCCTCTGCGGGTATTGAGAACAACCAATAGCAGCCTGCCCCTGTACCACTCCCCCTTGGTTCCGACCCAGCAAGAACCCAAGTACCAAACACAATGACACCCCCTGTCACCATTCATGTTGGAAGACCTAACCCTGTCATTGAGACCCAGTTACCTTACGGCCAGTCTTATGCACAACATACATTTGTCGGCCCTGACGGCAACCCAGTACCTTTTCCACTTTATGGCCTTCCACCAGGATACTATCCCCCGCTCGCTAACCAAGACGCCCATGACCAGCAAGCGATGAATCCTCACACTTCATACCCTACCCAGCCAAATATACCATCACTCCACCAAACCCAAAACACGCAAGCTCATGACCCACAAATTTACCAAACCCAGAACACGCAAGCCCATGACCCACAAACTCACCAAACTCAAAATATACAAGCCACGATAACCCAGCCGACCTACAACATACAAGCCCAAAATACACGAGCCCAGGTGACTCAACCGAATTATGTTGTACAGACTATGGCCCAACCCCAAGGTCCTTCACCAAATACAGGCCTAACAAACCAGTCCCATGCTTTGCCTCTGTTCAACCAGCCACTCGGTTATCCGTATGGATACGGAACCCCCTATGGGACCAATCTCCAAGATGCAACCCGCATGGTCGTAGCTCCTCGAAAGGAAAAGATAGAAATCTTAGAAGAGCGTTTGAGGATGATGGAAGGCTCTGGAGGTTTTGGACTAATAGATGCTTCGGAGCTATGTTTAGTCACAGATGTTGTCCTCCCACCCAAATTCAAGATGCCAGACTTTGATAAGTATCGGGGAATGACTTGTCCAAAGAACCATCTCACGATGTACTGTCGAAAGATGGCATCTTACTCTTCTAATGACCAACTCTTGATCCACTGCTTCCAAGATAGTCTAGTAGGGGCCGCTCTTACATGGTATGCTCACCTTGATCGGAACCATATCCGTTGTTGGAAGGACCTGGCAGATGCCTTCCTTAGACAATACAAGTATAACATAGATATGGCACCCAACAGGGTTCATTTACAAAACATGATGAAAAAGGACAGTGAAACATTCAAGGAATATGCCCAACGATGGAGAGAGACAGCGGTACAAGTGGATCCCCCATTGTCGGAAAAAGAAATAGTCGCGATGTTTATTGATACGCTCCCATCACCTTTCTACAGCAAGATGATTGGTAGTGTTTCATCCAACTTCTCCGACATTGTGACTATCGGGGAAAGAGTGGAAAGCGGAATACGAACAGGAAAGATCATTCAGGGCTCATCTGGGGCAAGCATAACAAGAAGGCCGGC
Organism: Clitoria ternatea; assembly: GCA_037962975.1. Classification (NCBI taxonomy): domain Eukaryota; kingdom Viridiplantae; phylum Streptophyta; class Magnoliopsida; order Fabales; family Fabaceae; genus Clitoria; species Clitoria ternatea. The sequence goes on from CM075669.1 coordinate 191,784,482, forward strand.
GCCTGGGAAAAGGGATGGAGAAACTAATTCCATCTCTTCTAATCAAAAGACGTCTTCGCCAAGACCATTCTTTCCTACTATGATTCAAGCTCCCAATCCTTATGTGGCCGCTACCACTCAGAGCCCGACAGCTTATACTCCCCACTTCCATCCACCTATGGTAAGAGCGCCAGTACCGCAACCCGTGCCATACCATCACCCGCAACAAGTGACTCGACCACCCAATCATAATCAAAACACAAGAAATTCCAACAATGAACGCTCCCCTGTGCAGTTCGATCCAATTCCTATAACATATACCGAACTTTTTTCAATCCTCGTTCAGAAAGGTCTGGTAGCTCCATCCCCTATGAGGCCGTTGCAACCTCCTTACCCAAGGGGATATGACCCAAACGCTCATTGTGATTACCATGCTGGGGCACCAGGGCATTCCACAGAAAATTGCCTGGCTTTGAAGTATAAAGTAAGGGATTTGATCAAAGCCGACTGGATTAACTTTAAGGAAGGTAGCCCAAATGTTGCCACAAATCCCCTGCCCAACCATGGAAATTCAGAGGTCAACGCCTTGGAAAATGATGAGGAGTGCGTTAAGAATGTTGCTGACATAAGAATGCCATTAAGGGTAGTTCATTCCCTTTTGCTTGAAAGGGGATTAATTGAAGGAACCTGGAGTGTGAAACATGATTGTGAACAGACTGCCGAACATCAAAGTTTCTGTAAGGTCCTTCAAAGCCTTATGGACAGCTATATTGTGCAGGTCTGTAAACGCCGTGGAGATGAGGTCGACATGATCGAGGAACAAACAGGGGCACGGATCCCTAAGCCCTTGACAATTTTTTACACCAGGAACCCCCAAGCAGCTTTTGTTTCTGTACAACCAACCATCACTATTCAAGCACCCACCCCGTTTGCGTTCAAAGATTCTCTGGCTGTCCCTTGGAAGTACAACGCAGATGTGATCGTTGCAAGCCCGGCAATAGGTGACCCGTCTCCTTCGTCTGTCACAAATATTGTTGGGGTAGGAGGTATAACCCGAAGTGGAAGAGTATACACCCCTCCAGATCCGAAGAGGGATCAGGTTACCAGAAATGCCAAGGTGGACAAAGAAGGGGCCAATGGCGAAATCAAAAGGGCCGTGACTGATGAAGAAGCCCATGAATTCTTAAGGTTTATTCGCCAGAGCGAATATCAAGTGCTTGACCAACTGACCCATACTCCTGCAAAAATCTCCTTGTTATCATTGCTGATGAACTCTGAGCCACATCGAAAGATGTTGATGAAGGTCCTGAATGAGACTCATGTCAGTCATGACATTCCCGTTGATAAGTTTCAAGGAATAGTAGGGCACATTGTTGCAGATAACTATCTGACCTTCACTGACGATGAAATACCAACAGAGGGGATTGGGCACAACAAGGCTCTCCATATCTCCGTAAAATGTCGAGATTACATCTTAGCAAAAGTACTTATTGACAATGGGTCGTCCCTCAATGTCATGCCAAAGTCTACATTGGCCAAATTACCATTTGATGGGACTTTTATGAAGCCAAGTGCCACGATAGTACGAGCTTTTGATGGAACTCGGAGGGAGGTTATGGGTGAGATTGAGCTGCCCATACAGGTTGGGCCGTGCACGTTCCAGGTCCTTTTTCAAGTCATGGATATCTCGCCTGCCTATAGTTGTTTATTAGGCAGGCCGTGGATCCATTCTGCTGGAGTGGTGCCCTCTACCCTGCACCAAAAATTAAAATTCATAATTGACAACAAGCTGATAATTGTTTCTGGTGAGGAAGACCTTCTGGTCAGCAAACCTCTGTCAACCCCTTACATCGAGGCAGCAGAAGAGGCCCTTGAAACTTCTTTCCAAGCATTAGAGATAGCAAACGCTACCTATGTGGGGGAAGGAGCCACAGTGGCAAAAGCTTGCATGCCAAGTGCATCTTTAATGATGGCAAAGATTATGCTACGTGGAGGGTATAAACCTAGAAGAGGGCTAGGACGTGCTTTGAATGGAGAAATAGAACCAATACGCCTGCTTGATAACAGAAATGGTTTTGGATTAGGATACCGGCCCACGGCTGCTGACAGAAAAAGGGTAGAGGAAGCGAAGAGAGAAAAAAGGGCTGCTCGTCTTACCGGCAGAGATCCTCATACTGCAAGAGTCCCTATCTGTGATCTCTACCAGAGCTTTCGGAGCACCGGACTGATGCCTCCAGACCAAGTCGCTGTCATTGAAGAAAACCCTTGTGATAGTGTTGATTTTGTAATTGCTTGTCCACCAGGCCAAGAACTTCATAACTGGGAGGCCATCGAGCTCCCCACGACTTTGAATGTTTTGCCAAAGTAATTTGTTTATGCTTTAAGTACTTATTCGTCCCTCTGCTCTGCCTAAAGCTTTGGGACCCTTCCATGTAATAAAGGCGAAAAAAACTTGTTTTTATCATTTTCATCAATAAACGCGTATCGTAATTCAAAAAAAAACCCTTCGTGTATCCCTTCTCCTTGTTTTAAACCCTTCTTTTTGCTCGCTTGTTCTTTCTTTTTATTTGCCATATTACACTAAATTGCAGATCCGAAAGTGACTCCCTTAAGGAGAGTGAGGTCGCAATCCCGTTTCCCGACTTCGATCACCCAGTTGACTACGCTGATGAGGAAGGTGGGGAAGATTATGAACCACCGCCTGAAATGACAAGGTTGTTAGAGCAAGAGGATGAAGGGATTCAACCCTACCTAGACATAGTTGAGGTCATTAATTTGGGGAATGAAGAAAATAAGAAGGAAGTCAAGATCGGCACTACCCTAAGCAGAGAACAAAGAGAAGATTTAATCAAGTTGTTAATGGAATTTTGTGATGTCTTTGCCTGGTCTTATCAAGATATGCCTGGGCTCGATGCTAGCATTGTCGAGCATAGACTACCCTTGAAACCTGAATGCCCACCAATAAAGCAGAAATTACGCCGAATGAAGCCAGAAATGCTTTTAAAGATCAAAGAGGAGGTTAAGAAGCAATTTGATGCTGGGTTCCTAGCTGTGGCAAAATACCCTCAGTGGGTAGCCAACATTGTCCTTGTCCCTAAAAAGGATGGAAAGGTATGGATGTGTGTGGACTACCGAGATTTGAATAGGGCTAGTCCCAAGGATGATTTTCCCCTACCACAGATCGATGTTTTGGTTGATAATACAGCTCAGCATTCCATTTTCTCCTTCATGGATGGTTTCTCGGGGTATAATCAAATTAAGATGGCACCTGAAGACATGGAGAAGACCACGTTTATTACTCTATGGGGTACATTTTGTTATAAGGTGATGTCCTTTGGGTTGAAAAATGCTGGGGCAACTTATCAGAGAGCAATGGTGACTCTTTTCCATGATATGATGCACAAGGAAATAGAAGTTTACGTGGATGACATCATTGCCAAGTCTAGAACAGATGAAGAGCACATTAGCAATCTAAGGAAGCTTTTTGAACGATTGAGAAAGTTCAAGCTAAGATTGAACCCCGTCAAGTGCACTTTCGGTGCAAGGTCGGGCAAGCTGCTAGGATTTATAGTAAGTGAAAGGGGGATAGAGGTTGATCCCGACAAAGTTAAAGCGATTCTTGAGATGCCTCCTCCCCGTACAGAAAGAGAGGTCCGAGGATTTTTGGGAAGGCTCAATTATATCGCCAGATTTATTTCACAATTGACGGCAACTTGTGAACCCATCTTCAAGTTACTCCGCAAGAATCAACCAGGGCGATGGGATGAGAATTGTCAAGCAGCTTTCGAAAAGATTAAGCAGTACCTACAAGAACCACTAATTTTGGTGCCCCCAACCCCAGGAAGGCCACTTATATTGTATCTGACTGTATTGAACGAATCCATGGGCTGCGTGTTGGGACAACACGATGAAACTGGAAAGAAGGAACATGCTATTTACTACTTAAGCAAGAAGTTCACTGATTGTGAAATGAGGTACTCCGCTTTAGAGCGGACTTGTTGTGCGTTAGCATGGGCCGCTAAGCGCCTAAGGTAGTACATGTTGAGTCACACCACTTGGCTAATTTCTAAAATGGACCCCGTCAAGTACATTTTTGAAAAACCTGCTCTGACTGGAAGGATCGCTCGCTGGCAAGTGCTGTTAACTGAGTACGACATAATATATGTCACTCAAAAAGCTATAAGAGGAAGTGCCCTGGCTGATTACTTGGCACACCAACCCATCAATGATTATCAGCCGATGCAATTTAACTTTCCAGATGAAGATATCATGACATTATTCAATGAAGAAGGTGGTCAAAAGGAGAAATGGACCTTGAGATTTGACGGAGCTTCTAATGCATTGGGGCACGGAATTGGGGCTATCTTGATTTCACCCGATAAGGAATTTATCCCTATCTGCGCCAGATTGTGTTTTGACTGTACCAATAATATTGCTGAATATGAGGCGTGCTCATTAGGAATCCAAGCAGCGTTGGATGCAAAAGTAAAGTTGTTAGAAGTATATGGGGACTCAGCTTTGGTTATTCACCAATTGAAAGGCGAGTGGGAGACTAGGGACATTAAATTGATTCCTTATTATGATCACATCAAGGAAATGATCAAGGAGTTTGACGAGATCTCTTTTCATCACGTTCTCCGGGATGACAATCAAATGGCTGATGCTTTAGCTACCCTCGCCTCAATGTTCAAAGTAAGTAGTGACTACAATATGCCTCTCATCGAAATAAAGAAGCACTGTGAGCCTGCATACTATCAAATGATGGAAAAGGAGTCTGATGGGAAACCTTGGTACCATGATGTTAAGAGATATATCCAGAGTCAAGAATACCCCGAGGGTGCTACAGAAAATGATAAGAAGACCCTAAGGCGACTCGCCATGGGTTTCTTCTTAAATAGGGATGTGCTTTACAAAAGAAACTATGACTCTGTCCTTCTTCGCTGTGTTGATGCTGATGAGGCAAACGAAATCATGAAGGATGTTCATGAAGGATCCTTTGGGACTCACGCTAATGGACATGCCATGTCTAGAAAGATTTTGAGGGTTGGTTATTACTGGATGACCATGAAAGCGGATTGCTTCACGTATGTCCGAAAATGTCACAAATGTCAGATATACGCTGACCATATTCATGCACCCCCGTTATCCCTAAATGTCTTGACGGCACCATGGCCCTTCTCAATGTGGGGCATGGATGTCATTGGACCCATCGAGCCAAAAGCTTCAAATGGTCATCGTTTCATCTTGGTCGCTATCGACTATTTCACCAAATGGGTAGAAGCAGCTTCATATACCAGTGTAACAAGGAGTATTGTGGTCAAATTCATCAAGCGAGAACTGATATGCCGATATGGCCTACCAAGTCAGATCATTACTGACAATGGTACGAATTTGAACAACAAAATGATGAAGGAACTCTGTGAAAGCTTCAAGATTCACCATTACAATTCCTCTCCTTATCGACCTAAAATGAACGGGGCGGTTGAGGCGGCCAATAAGAACATCAAGAAGATAGTGTAGAAAATGGTAGTCACCTACAGAGATTGGAGCGAGATGCTCCCTTTCGCTCTGCATGGGTATCGCACCTCGGTTCGAACCTTGACAGGGGCAACCCCGTTCTCCCTCGTATATGGAATGGAAGCAGTTTTGCCTTTTGAAGTAGAAATCCCGTCCCTTCGGGTAATGATGGAAGCAAAATTAGAAGAGGCTGAGTGGGTTCAAGCTCGACATGACCAATTAAACTTGATTGATGGAAAAAGATTGACTGCCCTCTGTCATGGTCAGTTGTATCAGAGGCGTATGAAACGAGCATTCGAGAAGAAAGTACGGCCTCGACAGTTTCAAGAAGGAGACCTGGTACTTAAGAAAATTTTACCAATTCAAAAGGACAATCGAGGCAAATGGACTCCTAATTATGAAGGACCATATGTTGTGAAGAAGGCTTTTTCTGGAGGAGCCTTAATACTCACTAATATGGATGGCCAGGATTTGTCAATGCCTGTAAACACAGATGCAGTGAAAAAATACTATGCTTAGGGAAGAGATGTCGGAGCAAATCAAAACAAAAAACAAAACAAAAAACAAAAAAAAACAAAAAAAATAAAATAATAAAAAACAAAAAAAAACAAAAAAAAAGAGAGAGGAAGAAAAGAAAATTAATGCTCGCTAAGCTAAAAACCTGAAAAGGCGGCTTAGGAAAAAGTTAGAGTGACCCGGTGAGTCGAAAACCCGAAAAGGGCGGCTCAGGCAAAAGTTAGGGTCAAATTTCTGGCAATGCGAATGATCCTCTGGCTCAAAGAAGTACGAGTCCAAGCTCGTGTACGTGAATCACTGTCGAACTTACCTTTCCAAAAGCAAGGTCGAAGGGTGAACATGAAGTCGTGTTGGGGGTTAAGGCTCTCATCAGTCTCAGAGATTCACTGGAGGATCCATGAATCTTCCCAGTTTTTATTTGTTCTGGACCTATGTGACCTCATTCATTTCATTTACCTTCTTTATTTTTCTTTCTCTGTACTTGTTTAACGTGCATGAATAAAGTTCACCCTCTTTGATACGTGTTATGAATTTGGTTGATCTGATAAAAACATGTATTTTAACAAAGTAAAATGGAAGATTGTAAACATTTAAAGTCGCAAGGGACAAGATGCTCCTGCTACTCGACCTCATCATAGGTGATCATCGCAGGGACTTGGCCAGACACGCGCTCTGAAGCTATGGTTGCCTCATTCGTTCTACTTCGTCCATGAGTTCTCGTAAGAGTCGCGGTTTCACAGGACTTACCCGATTTTGAAACTTATCCTTGCGTTACTTACCATTTTTCTGCAGGTTATCTCACAGATAGTCATGCCAGGCACTAACACCCCAATCAAGCCCTTTAAATCCCTTCCTTGAATCGCCAGAGTTGGCACTTCTCAAAATTCCCTTCTTAAAACGCCAAGGTTGGCACCTTTCAATGTTTTACTCTTTCATCGCCTAAGCAGGCACCTTCAAACTCTCATCCTCAATTACTAAAGTCCGTGCCTTTTGAAATATCCTCCCCAGTGGAATCATTCGCCAAAGATGGCACTCCTCAGGATCTCTCTCCCCAATGAATCCTAAACTTTCCATCAAGAGGCAGTACCTGAACCACCAAATTCTTCCCCAGTGATACTACGCTTCCCAAATAAACTCAATTGGGACATCTCCCCGAATTCCTTTTGTTATAACCATTCTCCAAGAATCCTTCAATCATGTCAAACTGGGGCATCTCCCCAGATTTCTTCCTTTCCAGTCATGAGGCGTTTCTCCAAACTTTTTCCAACTTGTCAAACTGAGGCATCTCCCTAGATTCCCCCAAAGCTCTTTAGATCATGTCAAACTGGGGCATCTTCCCCAGGTTGTTATCTTTTGTCAACCCAAGGGCGGTACCCCATGCTCCTGGGAAGTTTGAACTGGGACATCACCTCGGGTCTCACTCCGTCAAAAGGAAATGTACCCCCAAGCCTCTTCAACCGCCCTAACTGGGACATCACCCCAGATTCTTCTCCCGGCCTTGAGGTAGTACCCCTAAATCTTCTAATCTTTCCAAAAATTGGAGTATTCGTCCCAGACCTTTCCCCCATTTCTTCTCTCTCCCAATCAAAAAGCAGTTCCCCGAATCATCCAAGATAGCTTGAACTGAATCATCCCCAGATTTCTTTCCTTTAGTAAGCCCATCATGCATCCCCAGTTGACCCCATCCTTTACTTTCTGTCCTCCTATTCAGGCGCACTTTACTTTCTATTTGCCTATTCAGGCACCTTTTACTTTCTGTCCTCCTATCAAGGCATCCTTTACTTTTTCATTCGCCTATCAAGGCATCCTTTACTTTTCCAGCCGCCTATCAAGGCATCCTTTATCTTTCCAGTCGCCTATCAAGGCATCCTTTATCTTTCCAGTCGCCTATCAAGGCATCCTTTATCTTCCATCCGCCTATCAAGGCATCCTTTATCTTTCCAGTCGCCTATCAAGGCATCTTTTATTTTCCAGTCGCCTATCAAGGCATCCTTTATTTTTCCAGCTGCCTATCAAGGCATCCTTTATCTTCCAGCCGCCTATCAAGGCATCCTTTATCTTCCAGCCGCCTATCGAGGCATCCTTTATTTTCCAGCCGCCTATCAAGGCATCCTTTATCTTTCCAGTCGTCTATCAAGGCATCCTTTATTTTTCCAGCCGCCTATCAAGGCATCCTTTATCTTCCAGCCGCCTATCAAGGCATCCTTTATTTTCCAGCCGCCTATTCAGGCACCATTTATTTCCTATCCGCCTATTAAGGCATCCTTTATTTTCCAGCCGCCTATCAAGGCATCCTTTATCTTCCAGCCACCCATTCATGCACCACTTACTTTCTTGCCCGCCTATTCAAGCATCCTTCACTTTCCTTCCGTCTATTCAGACATCCTTTACTTCCTGTCCGCCTATTCAGGCACATCCTTTACTTCCTGTTCGCCTATTCAGGCACCCTTTACTTTCCTTTCTACCGGGAGTCAACCCCGGTCTTCTCACCTCCTGCTAACTGAAAGGTTCAAGTGTCAATTCCTGGTTTTTTTTTCCCTTCATCTAATACTTTGACAAAGGTGTTCACGTCTTTACTCCCTTTCCATTTCAAAAGCAAGAAGAAACTTCATGCTTTTCTCAAGGAAAGGAAGTAAAGAGGGGCATCTGTGAACACCTATTTCAGCCCATCCGCAAATGAAAAGAATATTTTAAAAAAAAGGGTTGACTCAGAAATGATCATTTCCGAGTGGAAGGACTCGGAACAGATCAAATCCGAGTGGAATATGCCACTGTTGAAGGGAAATCCGAGTAGAACTACTCAGAAATGATCAAAACCGAGTAGAACTACTCAGAAATGATCAAAACCGAGTAGAACTACTCAGAAATGATCAAAACCAAGTAGAACTACTCAGAAATGATCGAAAACCGAGTAGCAATAAAGCATTTCCGAATGGAATAGGCTCCTATTGGAGAATCCGAGCGGAATGCCACATACATGCTCAAATCCGAGTAGAATTACTCAGAATGAATCAATTCCGAGTGGAAAGCTTCCCTGTCAGAGCCATTCCGAGTGAAGAAATTCAAATTTCTAATTCTGAGTGTGAAGAAGTTTATTTCCGAGCGAAAAATGGCCAAAATTCCAATTTCCGAGCCAATCCTCACTCATCCGAGTCCTCCTTTACCCACTTCAATCGGTTCCCAACCAATCCTCACTCATCCGAGTCCTCCTTTACCCACTTCCGAGCCATTTCAATCGGTTCCGAGTCATTTTATACTCGGATTGTGGAGAGGAAGTGAAGGCCGACCCCTTTTCCACTCGGATTTGACTTCTAATGTGGAGGAAGGTGGATCCGAGCCATTCTCACTCGGATTCCCCATTTTTTTTACTCGGATTCCATCATTTTTGCTCGGATTACACCATTTTTCTCTCGGATTCACACCATCCTCACTCGGATTCCATCATTTTTGCTCGGATTACACCATTTTTCTCTCGGATTTACACATCCTCACTCGGATTTGACTGCCAGTGTTAATGAATACTGATTGGAAGGTGGATCCGAGCCATTCTCACTCGGATTACACCATTTTCACTCGGATTACACCATTTTTCTCTCGGATTTCCACTCTCTTCACTCGGATTCACATGCTGACCTGGATTCCACCCCCAAAGTGGATCCAGGAATCCCGGAGGTGGCTGGCAGACAGGGGCGGAGGTGGAGGAATTAAAAATTCCCACCAACCGTTGTCCCCCACTACCCAAACCGAGTGGAGGCCTGAGCTGGCATTCCACTCGGAAGTGGAAGCCTGAGCTGGCATTCCACTCGGGCCAGCCTATAAATAGGCAAGGGGGAGGGCAGCTGAAGAGGAGGCATTCAGAGGAAGGGAAAACTCTGCCCAAACATACCTCTGTTCTCTCTCTCTCTCACGCCAAGTCTTCTCTCCCTCTCACTTCACTCACCCCTCACCTTTCAAACTCTTTTTACCCCAACATCCTCTACACTTTCACTCAACAGCACTCCTTCCAGCTCTCTTTTCCCTCTCGGACTTGCAATTCTTGTCCCAATCGTTCTTCTCTGCTCAAATTTCACCCGGTAAGCCTCTTTCCACTCGGATTCTCACTGTTTCACTCGGTTTCCTTTATTTCCACTTGGATTTTTACTATTCCACTCAGATTCTCACTGTTTCACTAGGATTTACTATTTTTGCACTCGGTTTCTCTTATTTTCACTCAGATCCTTACTGTTTCACTCGGATTTTCACTATTTCACTTAGATTCTCATTATTTCACTCAGATTCTCACTGTTTCACTCAGATTTTCACTGTTTCACTCAGATTTTTACTGTTTCACTCAGTTTTCCCTGTTTTCACTCGGATTTTTCATAGTTTCACTCGGTTTCCTTATTTTTTCACTCGGTTTTCTTATTTTTTCACTCGGTTTTCTTATTCTTCATTCGTTTTTTCATTTTTGCACTCGGTTTTCCTCTCCCGCTCAGTTTTTTTTATATATATATTCATTTTTTTAATCAGTGTCGTACGGAAAATACTTCCGTCTACACAGTCTCTATAAGATCCTTGCACGTGCGAAGCACTTCGCCTTGTATGGATTCTTCACTAAAATGATGCCTATCAATATCTTCCTAATCTTTTCCTAAAAAAAAACATTTTAAATAACTACGTGACCCTGATTTCTTGAAAGCTCGAGAATACGTAGGAGCGGGAAACAGTTCCTGTCGGGCCCACTTTTCTTTATTTAATTTTTAGAGTTTCCTTTTTGTCTTGCTATCAAAAGGAGGAGCGAGATTAATTTGGACGAGACGTCCTGTTAATCTCATATTTTTAAATATCTCTTTAAAGAAAAAGGAGGAGCGAGATTAATTTGGACGAGACGTCCTGTTAATCTCATATTTTTAAATATCTCTTTAAAGAAAAAAGGAGGAGCGAGATTAATTTGGACGAGACGTCCTGTTAATCTCATATTTTTAAATATCTCTTTAAAAAAAAAGGAGGAGCGAGATTAATTTGGACGAGACGTCCTGTTAATCTCATATTTTTAAATATCTCTTTAAAGAAAAAAAAGGAGCGAGATTAATTTGGACGAGACGTCCTGTTAATCTCATGTAAATATTTTGCGTTGATTTTTATTTATTTTGTTTATTTTGTCATTCCGTACGTTTTTTTCTTTTTATGAAGAAGTTAAAATAATTATCGGGTTAACTATAATGCGCGCTATCAAATTGAGGTAACCGTTTTTTATAACGGACAGTTGTGAGGTGCTAATACCTTCCTCACCTGTAATCAGACTCCCGAATCATGGAATCTCATTTTTATAACCAGTGCTTTAACAAAAGTTTTTTCCACTATTTTATCCTAAAAAAATATTGGTGGCGACTCCCTGTTTATTATTTAAAATCGTTTTGAGGGTCGGCCGCGCCGCTGCGATCCCGGTCGCGACATTGATATAGGGCTCATCACTGTGTAATTTTTAACCTCCTAACCAATCCCATTGCAAACGTAGATTGGGGATATGGAAAAGTTCCTGTCATCAATCTTGTCGTTGGGTTTAGTAACTCTCTGTCATTAATGTCATCGCTATGTAATAATTGTTAAAGTCTTAGGTTATCTATGACCAACGGCATCGCAGAATTGCTATGGAAAGTGATAAGATGTGGTATCCATCGTTGAAATTAAGTATGTGGCCAACATAGCAACTAGTTTTTGACACATGTGAAGTTTTTTTTAAAAAAATACTTATTTAGCGATGATAAGTTGTCTGCCACTAAATTAAAAGAATTAACCCAACCTCAACCTCCTTTCCCTACTTTCCTTTTTCTTCAAGCCCTAACATGTCTCTCATTCCCCCTCTTTCTCTTTCGCCCTCATTCTCTTCGGCCACCCTCAGCCTCCGGTGATCCATTGCAATACCCCTCTTTGTTTTCCACCCATACTTTTCTTTCCACAATTAACCATATTTTTTCAAAACTGTCCTTTACCACCCTTTATATCCTCTATTTATGTTACATCTCCTTCCCTCATTTTATTCTTTGGTTCTCAACCCCTCCCTTACTTTCTGTTTATTAGTGATTTCTAGTGAGAAAGTCATGTTTGGCCACCATTCCCTTACTATATGTTTCTCCTTGTTCACCTTTTGTAAGTGTTTTGTTTTGTTTTTTTCATCTATCCTTTTTTGTTTTTGTTTTTAGAACCTTGTGTAGATGATGATGTTATATTATTGAGTTTTATGTGTTGTATAATGGATGCATGTGTAGTGAGTGTCGTGATTGTGTTTAATCTAGTGTGGGAATGTGCGTAATGAATTGTGGGGATAGACTTGTATGTTATGTGTTCTTGAGTGAGGGAAATGATGTGTGCTTGATGATTACGCACAATGCCTAATAGAAATAAAGAAAACGTTTGAAGCATTATATACTATATTGATGGATTTATTGGTAAACAAAAAAAATTCTTCTATTTTATGACCAAAATTAAGACAAAATACACTATTATAGGAGTATAAATAATGTAATAAGAAGATTCAAGAAGGTTGGAGTAAAGTTGGATAAAAGAAAGACCCTTGGGATCCACTTGTGGAATACAACATAGAATGTAAATAAATATTGTTGAATTAGCACAAAGAAATGTTTAAAAACTGATATTGAAATCGGTTGAGATGAGAGGAAAATAACACATGATTTTTCCATGCTTCTACTATTTAGAAAGGGCCAAGAACCATATTACTAGAGTCAAAGATGAGAATGATTAGTGGGTAGAGGGTCATGGGGCTGTCTTGCACATGGTAACCAAGTATTTTCAACAAGTAGCGTTGATGGTGATAATCATTGCTTGTCATGGATTAAAGCCTTACAAAGCTAGAGAGGATGGGATAGCAACCAATTTCTTGGTATAGCTCCCTATTCTGATAAAGGGCTAGATTATTTCATCCATACCTCTTAAGTTCCTGATAGGGGTTTGTAGGGTTGGGAGCCAAGGTTGTTGGGGTAGATGTTCTCAAACACTTATAAAGTTCTAGAAATGAGTATTTTGATCAATCAAAGAGCCAAGCTTAAGGTTTTTATTATTCTAAGGGTTGTTAATTGAGTGACAAACATTGCCATCCCAAAGCCATTTATGCTTAAAAACTAGAATGTTCTCCCTATTCGATATACTCCTCTAACCTAGTTTTAGAAGTATATCCCATCCCTATAAGGTATTATTCCATAACCTAAAGCTATTTCTTTTACTTGAGTATCTAGGAATGTAGAATTTGGGTAATATTTCCTTTGTAACACTTGCACTCATAGAGCCCTTTGAATTAATAATCCTTCATGCTTGTCTCACTAGGTAAATTGAGTTTAGATGAAGCATATCCTTAAAATCAAGCCCGCCCGAGTTAATGCTTTTAGTTAGCAGTTGCCAACTCCTTTCGTGTAATCCCATCTCCTTCCCTATATTCCTTCACTAGAAGTTAGATATTATAGAATTTAGTTTCTTGGCAAAAATTTTAGGGAGCCATTGCATAAAAAGATATAGCTTGAAGCACTATGTTTACTAGAACTTCCTTTCCTACTTAGTTCAAGAAACTTTCCTTCCAACCCTTAAGTTTGCTGATAATTCTTTATTCTATCCATCCAAGGGTTATTTTTGGACATGCCTCATTTTGAAGGGAGTTTCAGATAGGTTCCATCATTTGACTATCAATAACTAGTATGGCTAAAATTGTGGCTTTATTTTATGGGGGTACTAATCTGCCAAAGAATATTCTAGATTTATCAATGTTAATCCTTTATCGTAGGGTTTGATACTATATGTTGAGTGTCCTAAGGAAAGTATATGATTCAGCCACTATAGATTTAGCCAGGATTATTACGTCATCTACAAAAAGTAAGTATCTGTTTGGTGCAACAAGCTTATAGTTTTTTAGGAGCTTATAGCTTTTCAAAAGCTACTAGAGTTGTTTGCTAAACACAAAAATGAGGAGCTTATAGCTTTTGAAAAGCTATAAGTTCCTAGGTTTTGAAAAGTTACTTAAGGAAGCTTATGGTTTTTCAAAAGCTATAAGCTCCCTCATTAATTGTTTAGTTATCTTTTTTATCCATTTAATGACAACTTTTATCTCACATAATTAAAATATTATATATCCCTTAAAGTCATTTAACACTACTTAAGCTAGTTTTGCGAAACAACTCTATTTCAATAAGCTCATTTTACCATACAGACCCCAAGTGTGTTAGTTAAGGATAGGTAGGAGATAGAAGCATACCTAATAATTGTATTTCCTCTATTGACCGAAGAGGTAAGTATAATAAAGCCTCAAAGGCTAGGATGAAAATGTAAGGTAAGAAGCGGTCTCTTTATTTTAGGCCTCTTTGGTGAGAAAATGTTGAACCTTTAGAGCCTTAAGGGTGATCATATAGGATACAATTTTGACTAAGGATATGACAAGCTTAACCTAATGATGGTTGAACCCAAAGGATATAAGAAAATGTTCATGTAATCTATCTTATGCTTCACTCATGTTGAGTTGATAGTTATATGATCCTTAGCAAAAGTAGTCCTCCCTTTACGAAAATGAAAGACCTCATGAGTTATTGTGATATTATCTTGAATATGTCTGCCCTTGTTGAAAGTACTTTGGTGGGGCAAATAAGGTAGGGGAGGAAGGGTAGCAACCTAAATTAGATTATTCTATAGATAACTTTGGGGATAAACTTACAACAGCTTATAGGTTTAAGCTATGTAACTTTTTAGGATTAATGATTTTGGGCATAATGGAAATGAAGGTTTTATTTTATTCTATTTTTAAGACCCTCATATTGAAAAAAAATGCAACATATCCCCACACACTTCCTTTTTATAATGTTTAAATTTCTATGATAAAACATTTCATTAAAGCCATCAGGTTTAAGGGCTTTCAAAGGAGCTAGATCTTTGACTACATTTTCAATCTCTATCTCTATAACCGTAGCAAGGAGAGTATCATCCCTAGTGACAAGAGTAGGAATACTATTTATGCACTCTTTACTTTACTTGTGGGTTCAACGATCCCCTTCGAGCAACATTGACCACCACTAACTAACTAGGGTTTTTCTTTCCTAGGAAAATTTCCTATTTAGGGGTTGTTTACTAAGTTGTGTTTCTGTTTAGTAGCAAGTAAGGCTTAAGATTGATTGGGTTTTGATTGTGGCCTTGTATTGTTACCTTGTGTATCTCTTCAGCCCTTTTTACTGCAATCAGTACACTAAAAAAATATATTAAGGTAAAAACCCTTTAATGTAACTCTTAAAAACATTACTCCTTAAGTTTTTTAACGTGTGCAAAGTTGTCTAGAATATATATAAAAAATAAAATTCAATTTTCATTTAAAATTAATATTAATAATAATTTTAAGAACTTTTTTGAGCTTAGTCTAAGATAATTTCTAGGCTTAAATGGAAATTAGCCCCTAAGAAATTCTGGATTTTGGTTTGACCCCCTGTAATAATAAATCTTAGTTTAAGGCCCTCTTAATATTTTTTTAGTATTAAGCCCCTGTCGTTAATAGATTCTGTTAAGTGCTGAAGTGTAACAGTGGAAGGTGTCACTGAGTTCAGACATGGCAATTAAGTGTTACGTACCACTGACATGTGTTTTTTTCAAAATAAAATATTTATTGTTAATGGTTTGTTTGTTTAATCGCAAATAAAAATAAACATTATTGCATACAAGAACATTCTCAGCGGTTATTCTATCAAACCGCTAATAAAAATCACACTACTGTAGATAAGCTTATTCTTAGCGGTTCTTTGAAGGATCCACAGACAATAACATTTCTTAGATATATTGAAGCAAGTTAAATTAACTTAATAAATTATTATAGCTGAAGATGGACTTATAATTAGTTGCTCGTGTATCAGCTGGTACATGTCATCTTATAACAGAATTCCACCAACTAGCTAATACATAGCCTGTAGAGGAACATGTCAAAAATTTATTGCTTCTATACCATTTCTTAAAAACACATGGTTTTCATGAGATTAAGATTCTTTTTTGTTAGTAAAAAAAACACATACAAAGGTCAATTAGTAAACTTAATATAGTTAGTTTCATTATAGTTTTTTATGCCTTTCTTTTTTTTGTCATAACAATGATATGTTATTTACTAACATAAGAGATTCAAATCTGTTTTCACGGGTCCTTTTGCTTACAAAGTCCTCACTCTTTATGTTCTGTTTTATTTATTAATCTATTATAATATGAGACTTATTTAACCCATTTATTTACCCTAAATTCACACTTAAATTCCTAAGGCTTTTTACCTTTAAATGGAAGTTTTATAACAAAAAATTATGACAGGGGCATATAGTAAAGAAGTGCTGAAAGATTTTTACCATAGATGTGACAAGATAGCTATCAGATACCAAGAACTTAAAAACAACCTTCACAGAAATTAAAAAACAAAAAGAATGTTACCTTCATGATTCAAAATCATAGTCCTCAACAATAAATATTATTTGTACCTCCGTGACTGTATCTTTGGCAGGCTTAGTTATTTCTTTCACCAGACATTCTACAATTGGAGCTTTGTGCTCTTTAAGGATTGTAGCTGCTTTGTGAAGAAGTTTAATACGCTTCCATAATGACAAGTTGATGGAGTATGTTAGATGACCAGGCCATCAGTCATTACAGTGGATACAGTAGAACACCATAAATTAAAGAAGGATACAATAGAACACCGCATACATGGAATTCAGAATAATGGCATAAATATGATGACTCCAAACAGGAACTCATTCTCAAAGAGAAAGAACATGTAAGTTTAACCAAAAATTACATATTCAGAAATAATGCTTTACAGATTTGTAAGTTACAAGTTTCAAAGAGAAAGAACATGTGACCTAGCTATACGATACAACACATGAAGAAAATATGCACAATATCATTCCAAATAGAATCAATGCTAAACATAACTATTTGACAAATCCAACACAATTAGTCTCATCAAATTTCCCAATGTAGTAGGAACGCTTCCAGAAAACCCATATTGACGAAATCAAAGAATAGAAGAAGAAATATGTTGGCCCAACATTTCTGACCCAACTCTCCTCATCAATTTTTAGAGCTTGTAAAACCAGAACTCTACTTTTTTTAACCCAACACAACAAGACATTACCTAAATATGTTGCGTCTCAAAACCTTTTTCTCCCGGGCACCACCACCAACTCCTCTAACGTCTCTGTGAGCGGCACCGTAAAAGGGAAAGTGAAGACCAAAGCGGGTCAAGCCCTAAAGCGGTCTCACATCATAACTAAGAAACCTAGATCTGAATCCAAACGAGGTCCCATGCCACATGAAAAACAAGAACGTGAGCTCCTCTACGATTGGTAGGTTTGACAGCGAGTTGAGGTTCCAAGGGGAGTAAGAAAACTAAGAAGCATTGAGTTGAGACAGAAAGTGAAACGAAAATAGAAAGGGAAGAAAAAGAATGCAACTGATTTTTTTTATTGAAAGAAACATAAATACACATGGCCTATTTATATCCATCAATAATTGAATAGTATAAAGCTACACTAGACTACACCACACTCAATCTCAACCTCCAGTAACTAACTTCACTAAAGCTGACGTGACATTGTTTTATCACTCCCCTTCAAACTGAACATCGGTACATATCTACCATGTTCAGTTTGTTGCAGGCTGAAGTGAAGCTATTAAGTGGCAAAGGCTTTGTAATACATCTGAAAGTTGATTAGTAGAACTGACTGGCAATAGTTTGAGGCAACCATTCATGATCTTCTCTCTAACAATGTGGGAATTTATCTCTAGGTGCTTGGTTCTGAAATGGAAGATAGGATTCTATGTAAGGTGCTAAGCACTTTCATTGTCACAAAATAGTGCTGCCAATCTACTAGTTTTAATACCAAGGTCTTTCAATAGGTAAGTGAGCTAAAGTAACTAAGAAGTAGCTTCTCCTAAGGCCATATACTCCGCTTCTATAGATGATCTGGCAACTGTGGACTACTTCTTCGACTTCCAACAGATTAAGGACTCTCTAAGCTTGAAGCAGAAACTTAAAATAGACTTGCATGTGATAAGATATCTTTCCCAGTCTAAATCACTAAACCCTTGCAATCCAACAGATGAAGTCTTGCTCATCAGGATGCCCATCCCAGAAGAATTTTTCAAATATCTTACAACCCTCAGGGCTGTTGTATTGTGTGTCTTGGTATTAAAGTATGATATAAGACCAAGGTAGGGTATTGACCACTAGGTTCAAAGACTAACCTTTTTATTTTTGAAAGGATAATATAAGACATATCAGTAAAGAACATAATCAAAAGTTCCCATAAGAATGCACATGTGAAACTATGGATACCTCTATGACAGTTAATCATGCTACTATCTAAATTCATTAAAATGAACATATGAGTAGATGTAGTTATATGATCATGTGAGATACAGGAAAATATTGACTTATCCTCAAAAAGATAGATTGTCCTAAAGGGATCATAAAGAGTAATGGCATCTAAAGTTGGTATTAAAGTATGCATGTCATGCAATGTTGCCAAAATTTCTCTATATAACCCTTTATGAAAATATTGATGAAGGCTTGCCTTCTAAAATTGAAGGATCTTGGTTCTTTTCCCCTTAACCTTGTTTCTCCTTTAACGATTTCTATGGATGAATAGAAGGATAAAAGTGTATAGTTATGGAAGGAAGAGGTTTTGGATGCCATCTTTACAATGAAAGGATAAGTCCACTCGCCACCCTAAGGGATGAAAGCCTAGGGATAAGGGCTTGCTAGAAGGTTGAAGGCCACTCTAGCCTAAGAAGAGAGTATGCACTCAAATCTCACAAAAATGTAATTCATTCAAAATTCAAGGTGTCAAAATTACATGGAAGGAAAGCCTTTTTATAGGAGAAGGTAAAATGTTGGCCAAGTAAGCTTCTACTTGGGCTTCCACTTACCCCTTGGCCCAAAGGCAACTAATCTACATAGAATGGCCAAATACAAGGCCCAAAACATATACAAATGCCCAAAAGTGACCTAAAAATAAACCTAAACTATTTTGAGTACAATTGAAATTATTTACAGACTTTCCACCAAAAAAAGAAATTATTTATAGACTATGCCCTCATTATACTCCCTCTCTTAAAAAAAGATTTATCCTCAAATCCTGTAAAAGAAAAGAGAGTAATGAGTTCAAAAATAAAAAATAACGGAAACTAAAAGGTGCAAGAAACAAGGCAGGGTATTGACCACCAGGATCAAAGACTAACCTTTTTATTTTTGAAAGGATGATATAAGAAATATCAGCAAAGAACATAATCAAAAGTTCCTATAAGAATGCATATGTGAAACTATGGATACCTCTATGGCAGTTAATCATGCTACTATCTAAATTCACAAAGTCCTGTAAATGGTTCCTTACCTCATGCTTTCCTTTCAACAGAACTTCCCAAGTGAATCTTGAGTGATCATCAATAATTTTGAGAAAATATTGATAACCATGCATTGAAACAGTTGAGTAAGGGCCCCAAATATCCACATGTATAAGGTTTAGAATGTGTTTTGTAGTAGATTTACAAAGAGTAAAACTCTTCCTTTTCTATTTGGCTAAATGACAAATATCACACAATGCACAATTAGAATTAGAAACAAATTGATACTGACTCCTACTTATTCCTAACCTTCTGTTTGAGTAGTGCTCAAGCCTAAAATGCCATAAATTGGTCAATGGAATAAAAAAGTTGTAGATGAGCAACAACATCACAAGTATCTGTGCTAATTATAGAATTACAGACCTGAGAGGATGTTAAATGAAAAAGACCTCCCTATAACTTAGCCAAACTAAGAATCCTCTTCTTCCTTTTTTCCTCCTGTATGATACAAGAATTATTGTCAAAAACCAGTTGGCATTCTGGTTCTATACAAAGCTTAGAAACCGAAATCAGGTTTAAAGAAAAACTTGGAAGATATATGGTGTTGTGTAGTATAATAAGAGGTGTGAATTGCATTGTGCCAATAATGTGTGTTGTGACAATGTTCCATTAAGTAAGTGCGCAACCATATTTTCAACCGACACATATGAACTAAATTGATTAAGTGAACTACATATGTGATTCAAGGCACCAGAATCCAATATCCAGTCATCTCTATATTTACCAGTTGCTGCCACAGTGATTTTTCTCTCAGCATTATCATCATCTTCTTTGACAATTAAGAATTGATCCGATACATCACTTCCACCTGTGTTTTCTTGTTTCAATAGATTGATGAGACCTTTGTACTGTTCATTTGTTAATGTGTTTGCACCAGAATCTGCTTCATCATAAGGTTCTTCATATTATTCATCCTGTTTATCCTCTACACTGGCTAGATTAACAATGTTGTTTCCTTTCCTCTTAATACTAGGAGCATAGCTTGAGGGATAGCCATGTTTCTTGTAAAAAACATCTATTGTGTGTCCTTCTCGACCACAATATGTGTAAACTTTCAACTTTCCTTCGTCTCTTCCAGCGAATCTTCTGGAATCTATGGCATTAACACTGAATTTTACTTCATCACTTGTAGGTAAAGCTAATCCATTTTGTCTCTCATGCTATAACACCATAGAGAAGACTCAATTCAAGGCTGGAAGGTGTTCCATGATCAAATTTTGAGAACAAATTGTAGCAAAACCATCATTTAAACCAGTTAGAAATCAAATGGTTTTATCCTGTTCTTTATAAGTCCTAACACTCATCATAGCTGTACATGAACACGGTATAGCACAGGTGTAATGAGGCATAAGCCTGTAATTTTTTAGTTTTTCCCACAATCTTTTCAATTCTGTGAAAAATTTAGTCACATTTAAAGAACCTTGCTTCATTCCATAAATCTCTTGAAAAGGCTCAGAGATCCAAATCAAATATCTCTATGAAAACCTCACTCTCAACTCATTCTAAACATCCGATGATAGGTCTACATATACAACACTCTGAGCAATACAATCAGAAATGGAATGTATGATGCACGAATGCATGAATGCACGAGGTTGTTATACCTCTCCTAAAGATCGTACATAGGATCGAAATGATTTGGTACAACAATAGATCCATCTATAAATTTGTACTTGTTCTTCAAAATTAAAACTTTTCTCATCAATCGAGACCAAGAGTGATAGTTACCAGGGTGAATGTAATACGGAGATCCTGGATTTTACAAGGGATCCTGATTCTGCTGTGGCGGCACACCTCCACCACCACCACCGAAAGTTGAAGCACGTACCATCGAAGAAGAGAAGCTCTACTGACCTAGAGCTTTGATACCATAAGAAAACTAAGAAGTATTGAGTTTAAACAAAAAGGGAAACAAAACCAGAGAGGGAAGAAAAAGAATGCAACTGATTTTTTTTATTGAAAGAAATGGAAATACCATGGCCTATTTATAGCCATCAATGGTTGAAGAGTATAAAGCTACACTAGACTACACCACACTGAACCTCAAACTCCAGTAACTAACTTCACTAAAGCTGATGTGGCATTGTTTTATCAGGGAGAGAGATAACACTACCAAAAAAAGATGGAATAGCAATGAACAAAACCCGTCGCTATCAGATAAAACCCCGTCGCTAATACACGTAGTGACAGACTGTGCTACGGAAAAATACCGTCGCTCCATCCGTGGTGGCTAACATTTCAGCCACGGGCTTGAAGACCGTGGCCAACTTAGTGACGACCTAACCCCGTCACTGAATCATATTTATGAAAAGGCAGATGCTCGTCGCTAACCTAGCAACGGACAGGACATAATTTCGTGGCTAGTTCTGTAGCTAACAGGACAAGATTAGCAACGGGGAAATAGTAGTCATCGTGCCCTTTTTCCAAACGGCCATCGCTGACGCTGTAGCTAAAATAGGGACAACATTAGCGACAGCATTCTTCATAGCTACATAGAGAGAAGATTAACGACGGCTTATGGTCATAGCTAAATAGGCACAAGCTTAGCGATGGAGTTTATCGTAGCTAAATAGGAACAATGTTAGCGACGGGGTTTAACGTAGCTAAATAGGGATAAGAGTGGCGACGACATGTGTGGTAGCTAAATGGGCGCAACATTAGCGACGAGATTTATCGTAGCTAAATAGGGACAAGAGTAGCAACGGCGTTTGTCGTAGCTACATAGGCACAAACGTAGCGACGGGAATTTGTCCGTCGCGAATATATTTACATTGTACTGACCCCGTTTTACCATCACTAATATTAAAGTTTTTTAATTCTTTCTTAAATTTGATGATTTAATGTTCTTTTAAAAAGTTTCGTTAAATATTTATATATATGATAATTTTTTGTAATACTTTTAATAATTAGTAATAAACACAATTAATAAAGAAAAAATATAACATCATTAAACATAATGGAATATAAAATATAGTAAACTGTCATAATATTTACAACTCATGAACGCATAAAAAAATAAATACAAAAAAGTGTAACAATAAAAAAATAAATACAAAAATGTGTAACAATAAAAAATACAAAAAAGTGTAACACTAAAAAAAATAATCAATAAAATAAGAGTCAACTGGGGGGATCTTGGGGTGGTGGTCTGGAAGCAGAGGCTCTGTCGCCAGGTCCAGCCGGTAACTGCTCCAATAACTAGCGTATCAGAGCCTCTTGCTGAGCCATCAGCCGACGAGTGTCCTCTCGATCCCGCTCAGCTCGCTCCTCTACCAGCTGCCTCTATCTGCGCTCCTCTACGAATTCGTTGTCAAGTTCTGAATGACCTGAACAACATCTGCTGGCAACGTAGAGGAAGAGGGTGGGGCTTTCCCAGTCCTGGCTATCTAGGTGCCAACCCCACCGAGGCCAAACACCCTCCTCTTCTTATTTACACCTCTGACAGCCTCTAAATAGATGGCATTGTTGTTGGTAGAAGAAAGGGTGGGAGGTGCCTCCCTGTTAGGAGTCTGAGAGGCCAGCTCAGCCTCCTTCTTGGCACGCATGGCCTAATACGCCTCCTGCATCCGCACAGAAAAATCAAATGCGTTAGTAAATGTTAATGCATAAAAAAATTAAAAACTGTTGTAAGTTTAATAAAGTACCGCCATGTCGGTGGTCTTCTGATTAACCCAGTTTCCAGTCTTATTCTTCTTGGTGATTTGCATCACCTCGAATAACGAAGGCTCGTGGTGCTCCTTCTACTCCTGTAATTTACAACATATTAAATTTGTTAGTGAAAAAGCTTTCAAGTCATTATAATAATAAACACATTTAAGAAAATATACTTACAAATCTCCTTTTGTGCTCAATAACTGAGATAGAGCCCCCAATGTAGACGGAGGCTCCAGCATCAACTTGTTGTTTGCCTTGTTCTGAGCACTGGCCTGCTGGAACAAGACACCTCCCCACTTCTGTAGCATGTCATCCCAATGGGGCTCGGGGATCCAACAGGGGCGCTCCGTCTTCGCCCTCACCTTCTAAAAGGTACTCTTGATGATTTTGGAGGTCTTTAAGGTAAAGATCCTCCTAATCTCATCAGTCATACCCTTCTCCCACCGAAAGCTACGCTGTACATTAAAATACAATTCCAAATTAAACTCGTAAGCAATGTTGAACAATAAAAGTTACATAAAATTAGAAAAGTTGTGCTAAACTCACTGAGAATGTGTCAAACCATCTATTTTGGACAGCCTGACCAGCATCCCTCCAAGAGATGTAAGGACCATCCCACTGGGCCTTCAAAATCCTAGTAATCACCTTCATAGTGCAAATACTATCAACATAATTGTATGCCATGCGATTGAACAATTAATTAACAAAATATTTTTATAATCAAACAAACATAAACCTTGGGAGTCCACCAAAATTTTGGCAGAGTCTCCCCTATAAACCAGACATTTCCAAATTTTTACGAAAACCCTGTTACACACAGAAAACTTCCCAATACAGTTCAATGTAAACAAACAATAACAAACCCTAGTGAGCTTTGCTCTCCACTAACATAAAAATAAATCATGATGACCATCAACATCCATAAGTTAACATAAGCATAAAACACACACATATTCATCCTAGTGATCCTTGCTCTTCACTAACAAACATAAATCATATATGACATGATAACAAATTCAATAGTAATGCGATCAGCACACAAATCAATACAAAAACATGTAAATGTCAGGATATATAGTGATACTTACTCGTTGGTGTCCGATAATGGGACGAGAGTCAGGAGAGGGTCGGATCCTGTAGAAGGGGTCACCTCACGGACCTGCTCCTTCTGCTGGTGTTGAGGCTGTGCACCGTTCAGGATGGTGGAAGTGCTTGCAACATCACTCGGAATGGTCGGTGAGGACGTGAGGTGTGCAATGTCATCGGTCGATGTGGCCTTCCTCTGCGAGGTAGGGGTACCCAGCCATGTACCTAGGGAGTGCGTACCAACACCCTGACCAAATCGTCCTCTGCGTCCAGTCATCTGTCAATGAAACAATATAAGCATTAAGCAATTAAAAAATAACATATATATATACATAAATCTATATACAACTATATACTCTGTGTCTGTTTCAATTTGGAAGTCCTCTTCAGTGCCAGTCTCACTCTCGGAATTTGTTTCAGACGTGTTATCATTGTCCAAATTGGCCCTGGACTATTTTAATGACAAGACAACTTGTGTGTCAATGTGTTCACCGCCTGAGGCTACAAGGGTCTCATCCAATATGACTGGATCAATATTCAACACTAAGTAACTGTCGTGGAGGTCGCTCAGAGCTAGCTGATAAGCATCTTCAACCTCATCGGAGACGTTATCAGTGATCTGACTATGAGCCTTCGCTTTGACGACTGCATACCAATCCCGATGCCCTCCAGGGAATTCTGTGTAATAAACTTGCTCAGCTTGCTGGGCAAAGATGAAGGGATCAAACCCTTTATATGTACCGCTCTTTTTCACCTTAACCAATCCGTAATGGTTGTTGACTTTTGTACCCACTCCGATTGTGTTGTCGTACCAATCGCAATTGAATAAAACTAAATCTTTGCTATCCCATCTGGAGAAAGAAACTTGAACGATCTCTTTTAACACACTGTAGAAGTCCTCCTCTAAATGTCCAGTTGTGCCTTTAACACAAACCCCAAAGTTATGTGTTCGCATTCCTTCACTCCATTGGAAAACGTTAAACTTATAGTCATTTACGAAGTAAATTGGCCATTTTTTAACTGTTTTCATAGGCCCCCAAGAAAGAGCTTGGAGTAAAAGGTCTTCAATTTGGTTGTTTAGATCTTGAATCTATTCAGAGCATAACCATGTACATTATGTTAGAATGTAGATAACTATACAACATAAAAACTAAACATATAGTGTACGGCCTTACATGTTGTGCAAACCAATCGATAAACTTGGATGATACCTCACTGCAGATTTGGTCGTCAGTTATATCATTGTGCTCTTGTCTAAGTATATATGCATATATACAATTTAAAGTAGAAAAGTTTAACTACACAGCAATCCTATGGAAGTGAAGTTGGAAAAATGTAAAAGTAGTTGACTTACTCGAGGTATGGTTCAACTTCCTCGCAATTTAAAAGAATATACAAGTGGGCTGCCTTTCGATCTTTCTCATTAATGTAACATTTTATGACCTTGCCTCCAGGACGACCGTGATAGTTAAATATTGAGGTTTGTTTGCCAACACTAGGGTTTGGTGCCACTGCAAGGTTACGAGGGATTCTATTCATTCTTGTTTCTATCTTCGTCGGAAAGTAAAATGAAGCAAAAGTGGTCATTTCTTCCACTAAGTATGCCTCACAAATCGACGCCTCAATGCATGCCTTGTTTGAGACTTTGTCTTTTAAAGAACACAGGAATCTAGTGAAACATAAATAAATGTTAAGTTACAATCAATTTAATAGTTTTACAAGAAAGTGAATTAATTAATTTGAAGTTGTTCTAGTGTTTAACCTTTCAAACAGATACATCCAACGATACTGGACGGGTCCACCAACCCTAGCCTCATATGGTAGATGAATCGGCAGGTGCTCCATAGAATCAAAAAAACTAGGGGGAAAATCTTCTCCAGCTTACAAATCAACACTGGGATGATTTCCTCCATCCCCACAAAAGTCTCCTCTGTCAAGACTATTGTTGTCAACTCCTTAAAAAAATGACTCAACTCAACCAACGGTTTCTAGATGGGTTTTGGTAAGGTATGAAATATGTATGGCAGTAGTCGTTGCATAAACACATGACAGTCATGACTTTTCATACCAAACAGTCTTCCCTCCTTTAGGTCGACACATCTACTCAAATTCGAAGCAAACCCGTTAGGCATGGTCAACCCATTCACCCAGACACATACAGCCATCCGTTGAGCTTTTGTTAATATTTCGCTTGCGGTTTAAACATTTTGCCACGTCCCGCATCTCTCAACTCCAGCTCCTTCCTTGAACACAAAGTTGCAACATCTAATCGGCTTTTCTCGTTGTCCTTTGTTCTGCCTTTGATGTCCATCACAGTGTCAAATGTGTTCATGAAGACATTTCATTTAGTGTGCATGACATCTATGTTGTGTCTTAACCAAAGGTCTTTCCAATACAGTAAATCCCATAATATACTTTGCTTCACCCAGTGATGCTCCTTCCTGTAACCCGCAAACTCCTTAACATTCTTATCCCAGATGTAAGGATATTCAAATACTCTTTCCCACACCTGTAGACTGGATAACCTACGCGGTAGAGGTTCATTGACAACCTTGTTTTTCTTAAAAGCGGTTCTTGATTTCCTATAAGGGTGATCCAACGGTAGGAATTTGTGATGACAGTCAAAATAACTTGTCTTGCCACTAAAGGGGAGTGATTCCTCCTGGTATGTTTCATGCATATAGGGCAAGCAAGCTTCCCAGATGTTGACCATCTAGAAAGCATGCCACCGTAGGGAAGTCATTAATGGTCACATCAAAACAACCTTTATCATAAAATTATTTTTTAAGAATGCATCGTAAGTCATCACCCCAACATCCCACAATTCTATTAACTCCTCAATCAACGGTTGCAAAAAGACGTTTATTTTTGCCTTTGGATTTTTAGATCCTGGGACCAGTGACCAAACGGGTTGAACCCATCAGTACATAGGCCAAGCCGTACATTGCGCAGCTCATGTGAAAATTCCGGGTAAATCCCATCCAAATACTTCCATGCTTTCCCATCAGACGGATGACACAAAAGACCCTCCTGTGTTCGATTTAGAGCATGCCAACGCATGTGTTTTGCTGTCGACAATAAAGCGTATAAACTTTGAAGCTGTTGAGTAATCGAAAAGTACCACATTTTCTTCCTTATTGTTCTAGTTACCTTCCTTCTTCTCTTGACGGTTTTGTAACGATCCTTGCTACAGTAAACACACTTGTCGATACTCTTGTCTGCAAACTCGTTCCGGAACAATGTACATCTGTCAATACAACACTCTATCTTGACATATCCCAATCCCAGATTCGCCACACTTTTCTTAGCATAATACAGGTTTGACGGCATTTTGTTTCCGTTTGGCATAGTAGACCCCATCAAATCCACCATTCTATTAAAACAGCCACCTGAGAGATTATAGTCTGCCTTTATGCTTAAAGCAGCCAAGGAGACAGATAATTCGGTATGACTCTCACAGCCATCCTATAACAGGGTCTGGGCCGCCACCAACAAATCATAAAATCTCTTAACATCTGGATTCAGGTCCTCCTCTACACCCTCATTCTGATCCCCCAATTCATCTTCATGTTGTAGAGCACGCCCGATGGAAGGTCCAGCATAGTCCATCACCATCTATTCCATGTTGTTGTAGTTATTCCTGTTGTTGAATACTTCAAAATAAGACGCTTACATAGGTACGCTCAGTAGCCTGGGCGGTAACTCCTCACCATGGTTGCACCACCAATAATATCCTTTCATGAATCCCTTCTGCTGTAAGTGGCACATCACGTCATCTGCATATTCAAAATTCATGCATCCGCACTTAGAGCAAGGGCAACAGATCTTCTGGATCACTTCAAACTCAGGGGTGTTGGCCGTAGCGAATGGAATGAACTCACACAACCCCAACAAAAACTCTTCAATGACTCGCCGATTACGATCCAGCCGGTTGTACATCCATCGTCGATGTGGTGGGACCTCTATTCATGATGTCTAACGATAATAGAATTGGTTAGTTTAATTAAAGAAGACTTAACTATCATTTGTGAATCACTCTCTACCTCATTGATATTGTAAGTAGGTAGGGCCCTATCCCATTCAGAATGAAAATGTAACCATCTGTAACCCATCTTGGTGTCTACGTGAAGTTTTTGTATTGACGTTCAATCAAAATTTCAACAGCATTTACATTGGTCCTCGAGTACACAGAGGTACGTGGGGGTCGAAACACCGCATGCAAGACATGCACTCGGAGACACACGAAATGCAAAAGCCAAAATTCAAATTGCACATCCACAACACAAGTTTCACCACAAATACCAATATGTATGGGTTATGCCATACTGGTTACAAATTCATCCTAAACTGTCCAACAAGACAATTCAAGATCCAACACAACACAGTATGCCAGCCGGTTGTCTTGAATCTTGAACGGGTACCTAGTGGGTACAGATACAGCTAAACCTACATAATTAAATTTTAATAAACTTTTTTCTAGAACTTAAAACAAGGAGCCTGCCAAGATTTTGACTAAGTCTCCCTTGTAAATTAGACATTTCCAAATTTTAGAATATGCCCTGTTACACACATATAAATTCCTAGTACAGATCAATATATACAGTATGACATGCATATGAAATTTAGGCAAACATCACTACAACCTAGTGAGCTTTGCTCTCCACTAATAGACAACAATACACATGCATACATAAAACACATGTTATCAACACACAAAACCAATGCCTAATGAGCTCTACTCTCCACTAACAAACAACAATACACATGCATTTAAATAAAAATACATTTTAAGTTTTGTAAGCATAAATTGAAGTTGATAGAATATTGACATAGCTAAACATCACAGAAACAAAAACATAATAACCAAACATGAAACATCAATAACAGTAAATAGACTCACTAAAAATTAAAATAACTTACTAACCTGTTGCAATAGGGGTAGAGAATCTAAGATGATGGAGAATCAGAGAACTAAAAGAATGATTAGGCAACACTAGAGATAACTGCACTGAAAAGCAAAATGCAAATTAAAAGCAGAATAGAGAACAACAAAGAGAACTCAACAGATTCCAATAAAATGCTCAAATTAACATATGTTACCTATTTTTTTCTAATTCATGTGTTACCCAATGCACTTATATTTCTTATCATGTGAAAAATTCACCATCAACATAATAAGATTTAATTCCACAACATCAATATAAGGATCAAAAACCCAAAAATTTTAAAAAGTGCTAAAGATTGCACGCCAAAAGACATATCACATATGGTGAAGTTTCAAGACAAAGTAACACGAAACAAAACACATAACATTGTCATGAACCCCCTTAAAACTAAAACAAATGTTTAAAAATCCAAAACATGAAAAGTATAAGTAGTCCACTAAATTTCCACATTTCTACACATAAAAATTTACTAAGCTTTTTATATTAAACATCTCAAGAATGCAAGAGAGAAGGACAATAGTCATGAACAACCCCATGGAAGCTTAAGACAATAATGATATTACTTGAAAAATATTTTATATGTAAAATCATAGGTATGAGAAAATTTGTTATCACCATTCAACTACGCATAGTGCCTTGAATTTTTTAGAGATGATACCATTTAAGTTCATGAGTATGAAATATGTCATGGAATCATCCTAAATGTTCTAAGTTGTTAGGTGGAGAGACACAAATCAACAGAACAGACCCACCTACTTTGTTCTGAATTTCAACTTTTAATTTAAAATATAAAGGTGACAAGGATCGAACTCAAGATAGTTGGTTATAAAGGCTCTTGTACCATGTCATAGAGGGAATAAGGCATGTGGCCTATAAATAATAGGAGGGGTTAAGATGAGATAGATTTGGTCATTTTGAAGAGTGTTAGAGGCTTTTAGGCTTTGGGAGATTGTTGGTCTCTCGAATACTAGTATTGGATAGGGAGTTCTTTCAAAATGATTTCTATGCATTGACCTAAAGGAAATCATTTCTATGTATACAAACATGTTTCTTTGTCAAGTTCATTAATTTATAAATTTTAAGTGAATTTAGCAAGCTATATAAACTTTAGAACAAATCTTTTTTTTTTGGTTTTTTGGATAATATGGAATTTTGATCTTTTTCAAAGTTAAGCTTTCAAAACACATTCAACATTTATTTTATGATTTAACCTTTTTTTTCTTATAATTAACTAAGGTTTATCTTAATTGCATTGAAGAAAACTAGACTCATTATAAAGGGGAAGAAGAAGAACATACAGCCAAACTTGATCATAATTCAACAAGAAGATGCAGTGTAAATTCATACTCATAATTTTAAAATTGCATTGAATTTGAATTTTTTAATTTCAACAAATAAAAAATCTAACAAAGAACAAGCACTTATTAAATTTATGTTTATTTTTACATTCGACTCGTTATAACTTTATCTATAATATAATGAGTTAATTTGATGTGAGTTATGTATAGGGAAGGAATAACACTTAAGTTGATAATGGTCAATGCGAATAGAATCTTATGTTTTGAAAAATAATATAGAAAATTAAATTAACATTTTGATCTATTCACTAAGCCTGTATGCAGATGTTAAGCAACGCTCTAAACTAAACGGGGTTTAGGCCAACTGTGAAACTGATAGAGGAGAAAGTGACCCTAGATAAAATATTAGATTTAGCGACGACACAATTTTGTTGCTAAGTGGATCCAAACCTGTCGCTACCTTTACTGATATAAGCGGCGAACAAAAATTCATCATCAAAACCAATAATAATTAGATTAATGATGGTGCTAGCGACACACGTCTTTACTCGCCTTAGTAACGAAACTGTGGTCCGTCACTACACTACACCCTTAACTGTAGCAACGACGATATTCTGTCGCTACCCTGGGGTGCCAAAAAAATAAGTGGAGGGAAACAAAAAATTGGATTCACACAGCGACGGCCTACCCCCGTCGCTCTGGTAAAATTCACAATAGCGACAGAGAAGTCTCCATCTCAAGCATGACTTGTATTGTTAATTAGTGATGGACATGTTTAGTCACTGAATCCTGGTGACTAGCGACGAGATTAGTGAGGGTGCTGAAGTTAGCGACGACCCCAACTCCGTCGCTATGCTGCGCACCTAAATAAAGATTTGGAGCCAAAGCACAAAATTGGAGGGAGATGACTATAGCGACGGGATTAGTGACAGTCTGGTAGTTAGCGACAAGCATAGCGACGGAAGTTTGCTACATTTAGCGACGAAGTTACGTGGGTCGTTAATTTGGTCACTAATCTTCTTTTTTGGTCCCTTTTTGGCATTGTGGTCGCTAAGTCGGTCGCTAATTAGTGACGGAGATAACCGGTTGCTAAGAAGAGATAGCTATCAAGCCTTTTTTTGGTAGTGTAAGGTTGACGAAAAAGGAGTGAGGGAGAGGTTTTGCGGAGAAGGGAATGGTAAATGGAAGGGATGGAGGGGTTTGTTGTTGTGGGATTTGGTTTTAGCAATATAGAGGGTGAGGAGAAGGACTTCGAAGTCGGCGAGGGAAAGAGGGTAAGAGCCGATGTGGGAAAGATAGATGCTGGTGAAGAGGGGATGAAGTGGGTGGGAGTGGATACGTGAGAGGTAGTGAGGGCGTGGATGCATGAGCGTGCCTTAGTTAGGGATAGCAATAGGCCGGGCCGACAGACAAGGGCCTATGGTCTAGCCTATTTAAGCCTGGCCTGACCTGACCTATTTAATAAAAAGGTCAGGTTTAAACTTTTTAAAAAGCCTTTTTAATTTAAAAGGTCGGGCTTAGGCTTTTAGAAAAGCCTTTTGGGCCTGTCAGACTGACCTATTTATACATCCTTATATAAAATTTATATACTTAATTTATATATACAAGTTTTATAAAATAAAATCGGACTTATAAAACATATTAATAAATTAAAATATATTTATATTTAATAATTTTAATATTTTATTTTATTCATTTTAAATTATTATAATAGTAAAAGAGAGTTATTTAAAAGAAAGCCTATTGGCCTATTTAAAATATATAGGTCTGTCGACCTATTTAAAATAAGTTTTTCAAGGATAAGTTTATATTGTTCTATTTCAATTGAGCTTGTCAGCCTATTTATTGGCCTTTATAAAATAAGGCCTTTATATAGGCTATTTGGCCTAGGTAGGCCTTTAAACAATCCAGGCCAGACTTATAATTTTGGCCTATGTCAAGTAACAGACCAGACTTAGGCCATACAATTATGAACCAGGTCAGACTCTTTCCTTGCAAAGCCCGACCTGGCTTGGCCTATTCCCATCCATAGCCTCAGTGACAGATTTTGGGGCTTAGGGTGACTAGAGTTTATGGTCAGTGAATGTGTCAGAGTAAAAGGAAAACATAAAAAACATAAAAGATATACCAGCGGAAACGATGAGTATGAATATCTATTTTTGAAGAAGTATGAGTGTTTATTTTTGTTTGCGATTAAACAAACAAACCGCTAACTGTAACACCCTCTGTTACATCTCAATAATTTCTAAAAAATTCATAATTTTTTTTACTAAAAATATAATCGTTAAAAGAAACTATCAGAGTAAAATTATATACAATATTTCTGAAATACCTCATGAATATCATTAAAATGTATAGAGTAGTTTTACATTCATCCAAAGAAAATAAATATTAAACATTATTAGGAAAAGGGGAAACTCCATGGCCCAAGAGCAGTTACTTAAAGACATTATTTATTCATTGGACCACGGTATTCATACCGAGCTCCCTTTTCTAGAACGTGCTATATTTACTTCCTGAATTATTTGATCCTTCCCTCTGTACGAATCATCAATTTAAAACATATGAAATAAAACACAGAGAAAGGAGTGAGAAACAGAATATAATATTCCCAAATAGGACATAAGCAATAAAGGGTTTTCACAAACTAGTATAATAATATCAATCACAATCACATACACAATCAATTATGAATGTATGAATGGTATGTAATATCTTTATCATAACTTACCGATATATATATATATATATATATATATGCGGGCCCTTAAATTTCAATTTGCACTGGGCTAACTAGGAGTTTACACTGTTCCATAATTCCAGATAATAATAACATGAACAGCTCAACTGGTATGGAAACACTTAGAGACAAGTCTGATTGAGAAGGTTTTTATTGTGAAAGTACCCGACACTAGGGAGCTACCCTAGGTCCCCTAAAGCACCCTTTCACACCCTCTCATCCCAAGGCTCACAATTAAGCCTACTCTATGTATCCTCAGTTTCTATAATTTGTTCCCAGACAATATCATTTTGTTTCTCTTTAATGATTCAGATGCATGAACTACTCGTGTATTTAGTTGGTTAAGGCTTTTAGAAACTCAATTATATTATCAGGGCCTACGAATCGCGACATAGCCACCTCATTAAACTACACTTTTTCAAATTCTCAAATACACATATAGAATTTTAGTACAGTTCCTTTTCAAATCACAAATCAAATCTCCTTATAATTTGAGTTTCAAAGCCTTAAATATATTTCACAACCTTCTTTAGAAAGTTTATAGGTCAATTCCAAATCAATTGCTAAAAACTCGAATTCGGAATTATCAATCTTTAAAACCTTAGTACTTGAAAATTTTGTATAATATTTTTATACTTTTTAAAGATAATATATATATATATATTAAAAGTTAAAATAAAATATTAAAAAAATTATTTTTATAAAATAATTTCTCTTTCTTTTTCTTTTTGATACACTAACTAGAAATCTTAATTTTAGTAAATATATACATATATATATATACATATATTTTAAAAGATAAAATGAGACTTCTAAAAAACTTATGCAGTTTCATTGAAAGCTAAGAAATTTCTTAAAAATAATTTAAATAAAGATGAATAAGTAAATAAGGAAGTAGGAGATAAGTAAATTCTTACTGAGTTTTAGCTTTCCGTCATGCTCACTATATACTCAAACTCCACATTACAAGACCATCAATCATAATCAAATATTGTCAATCACAATCAAACATCATCAATCACAAATAAATATTAGCAATCATAATCAAACCAAATAAATAAACATAATTATAAATATCATAATCCAAAATTCAATGGTTATTTAAATTAATAAATTTTATTTTAAGTCCTATAGTCCATTTCTCGTACAAGTCTATGTAAGTCCAAGATGGTCCAGTCCTTGCATAGGTCTAGTTCAGTCCATATAGGTTATAATAGTCCAAGTCCTTGTATAGGTTTAGTCTAATGGTCTATATACCGGCATCCAGATTATGAAGTCATCTTATCCATTCTGGAAGGTAAGCCGATATCACAGGTTAACATCCATACTGTAAAATACCATGCTAGGCGTTCTCCCTTCATCGGTTTGTCTGTGATAACACCTAGAACATCGGATTGATAAGGCCATATAGGCGTTCTCTCTATATCGGTATGTCAATGTTGACACCACGCATATCGGATAGAGCTCATCCTCTATATCAGAAATGTAAGAGACAATCATAAGTGGTTTAGGTAATGCAGCTCATTCCCATTATTGGTGACGGGGATATGTACTCGAAAGAAGCATTCTCTACCTTTTAAGCCACATTTGTCTCCCACTTGTATATTATATATATATTTTCCATACTCTGACAGAATAAGGTGGTTAGTCCATTTTCAATTTACGTGGCTCGAGGAAAGTCAAGTTTGTTCTCTAGTCAAGGTAGATCCATCATCCTCCACGCTCATCTATAAATATGCCAATTTTATAGTCAATCCAGGTTACACTTTTTACACATTCAGTATATGCTTATACTCAAGGCATTATACCCTGACTTATTCTTTTTCTCTGGGATACAATTACTATCTTGAGTGTCAGAGAATCTTCACAGGTGACACCACCTTTCGCCCACATCAACACGCAAGGCCGGTGTGAAGGATCTCCAGGACATCAAGACCGGTGTTCTCTCTCTGAGATACCAGATAATCATACCGGAAACCCACAGCATCGGTATAAAACCTTAGTCACCCATTGACTCTCGTGGCTAGCCTACACCAGATCATTGACCCCGATTCAGACCAGTTCATCGGCACGCCCAATGGGACCCGCTAAAGTTATTCCCACTCCTGACAGAAGCTCAGTAATCACCCATGGAAGACGAAGGACATTTGGCAGAAGGTCAGCCTCATGGTATGGCCAACCCAAATGTAAATAGGAGGCTCATCTTTGAATCTCATGGAGAAAGTTCGAGGAAAATGGTACCAGTGACTAACTCTGATCCTTGTGATGAGTTGATCAACCAACTTAGGAAAGAACTTACAGAGTTACGAAAGGAGAAGAAGTAAACTGATGATAAAATATCATCCCAGGATAGAGATACTCACCACACAACTGGAAGAGAAAAGTCCACGACTATCCAATATTCAAAGATTCCCATGTACGAAGAGGAGGAACAGTCTCATGACTTTAGTGATAGAGTCAGTGGAAGAAAGAAGGAGCCAGTGGTAGTATTCCCTGGGATGTACCGACTCAACATTCCATTCTCAAGGAGGCTCATAAATGTACGTATTCCTAAGCACTTACAGATGACTCAGCCCCTTTTTATTGGGAAGTATAATGGAGAGACTGATCCCACTAAGCATCTTGATCCTTATGTATATGAGGCTATGTACCTAGAAGTTGATGAAGACGTAATGTGCAGGATGTTCCCACGAACATTAATAGAGGAGGCCCTTAGCTGGTTCAAGGGTCTACCATCGGGGTCAATAGAGTCCTGGGTGGAGATGGCAGCTGCTTTTGAGAATCACTTCGTTATCTCTAGGGATGTCCCCAGAACGTCTCACACCTTAGCTCAGATTAGGCAAAGGGAGAATAAAACTCTTAAGGAGTTTCTGAAAAGGTTTTATAAAGAGGCAGCCATGGTACCTAATCTCACAGACGGCATTCAGCTACATATCGTCATTGAGGCCCTACAGCCTGGATCAGCTTTTTCCCTGTCTTTGGTGAAGAGCCCACTAACGACATTTGAAGAGTTCAGGTCAGAGCATAGAAATGCATTTAGAGGCTACATCGGCGAGAACAAAGCCACCAACACCAACCTTACAACCATAGAGGGATAAAGATAGGGTAAGGTCGGAGTGGATGGAAAGACCGTTCCATAGCAACAAGGTTAATGGCCCTTCACCCCAGCGCCAGGAGAGGCACGTAAATTCATTCAGCCATTATGCACCGTTGAATGCCAGACTATCGTAGATCCTGAGGAAGATCGGATGGCAAACATTTAGCGTTTATGGCGTCAGAAGGCCAGCACCAGTAAGAAGGCCAGGGAACCTGCGAAAGTACTGCTATTTCCACGATCAGGCAGGGCATTCCACAGATGAATACCAAGCTTTGAAGAACGCTGTTGGGACCTTAATCAGAGAGGGCAAGTTAAAACAATACCTATTCAAGGAAAAGTCCTCCGACAAACCCGACCAGACGGAGAAAAGGGAAGAGATCGCGACAATGGTGATGATGATAATCGTAATCCGGTCAGGAGGTTTTCTGCAGCAGAAAAACAAAAAGGGGCAGTGATTACTGAAACCACTCAACGGGACGACATGCCCCAGCAACAAAGACAAGGCCGACATGAAGTCATTGACATGATTACTGGAGGCTTTGCTAGAGGTGGAGCATCGATCACAGCCCGTAAGAATCATCACCGAATGATTCATTCTGTCTAAGGGAAGCCCAGGGATAACCGCCCTTTCAGAGACGGTGTGGAGGCACCGGTAGTGTCATTCTCGGATGAAGATTTTGGACCAACCATCCCAGAGGGTGATGACGAGGTGGTCATAATCGTTGTGATCGCCAACAAGGACGTCAAGAGGATCCTTGTTGACTAGGGGAGTTCCTGTGATGTTATTTTTTATAACTGTTTTAAAAGGATGGGTTTCAATGACTCATACTTATAACCTTATATGTAGGAACTCACAGCCTTCAACGGAGCGAAGCAACCTACCAAGGGTTACCTTGATACCCCTGTGTCCTTCGAAGACGAGCCAGGGGCCAGAACAGTGATGTCCAGGGTGTTGGTGATTGATGTGGAGTCACCTTACAACGGTATTATAGGCCGCCCTACCCTAAATGCCATGGAAGTGATCGTATCCACTCCACATCTCCTTATCAAATTCATCGATCAGGACAATGGCGTGTCTTCCATCTGAGGTAATCAGGAGATGGCCAGGTACCGTTATAACCTAAGCCTAAATATGGTGAAGCTGGAGGCATTCAACAAGAAGAGAAAGTTGAACGATGGAAGAACAGTGGCTGGGTCCGTTAGTCTTATTGATTTAGACCCCAGGGCGGAGCTAAAGATCGACCCTCACAATCCCTCGAAGCCCACACCGGATGGTATTTCAAGGGACATCGTATTGGGAGATTCATCAAATAAGGTCACATATATTAATGACAGGCTAGATTCAGTCATGGAGGAGAGTTTACTTAAACTCCTTCAAGAATTCAAAGACCTTTTCACATGGACTGCAGTTGATATGCCTGGTATAAATCCTGCTTTTTGTTGCCACAAATTATCTATCTATCTAGAAACAAGGCCAGTCGCCCAAAACAAAAGAAGATTAGGGCTAGAGAAGCAAAAGGCAGCTTGCGAGCAGACAGAAGAGTTACTAAAGGCTGAATTTATCAGGGAAATCTGTTATTCCTCTTGGCTCTCGAATGTGGTGATGGTCCAGAAAGCCAGTGGTAAATAGAGAATGTGTGTTGATTACATGGACCTCAACCGTTGCTACCTAAAAGATCCATATCCCCTTCCTAATATAGATCGAATGGTGGATGATTCATCTGGTTATCAGTACCTGAGTTTCATGGATGCATATTTGGGATACAACCAGATTCCGATGTGGGAAGAGGATTAAGAGAAGACGGCTTTTGTCAATGACCGCGATGTTTTCTGTTACACCGTCATGCCCTTTGGTTTAAAAAATACTGGGCCACTTACCAGCGCATGATTAACAAAGTGTTTGAAGTCATGCACACTAAGCTGGTGGAGGTGTACATTGACGACATCATAGCCAAGACCCCGGTTGGAGGCGATCATATTGAAGATTTGCGCCAAGTATTTATGCGCTTGAGGCAATACAACATGAGGTTGAACCCATTGAAGTGCACTTTTGCTGTCCCAGCTGGGAAGTTTCTGGGTTTCATGTTAACTCAATGTGGCATTGAAGCCAATCCGGGGAAGTGCCAAGCTATTCTCAACATGCAGAGTCCAAAGAACCTAAGGGAGGTTCAGTCCCTCAATGGAAAAGTGGCAACTTTGGCATAGTTCATGCCTAAAATGGCACACAGGTCGCTCCCTCTGTACAAAATACTTAAGAAGTGCAAGAAATTTGAGTGGGGGCAGGAGCAGGAACAAGCTTTCTTAGAGCTCAAAGAGGTGTTATCGAGACCTCTAATATTGGTGAAACCTGACCCCAGAGAGATACTCATCTTGTACTTGGCAATTTCTGACGAAGCTTTGGGTATGGCGCTGGTCAAGGAAACCCCGAAGGGGCAGAGGCCAGTATACTTTACGAGTAAGACGTTGCAAGGAGCCAAGAGCCGGTATCAGAAGGTTGAAAAAGCTGCACTCGTTGTTGTCTGGGCTTCACGCCGACTAAGGCCATACTTTCACGCCCATCCAGTTGTAGTGAGAACGGGTTTACCACTCCGTTCGGTGTTAAGCAAACCCGACCTCGCTGGAAGGATGATTAGATGGTCCATCGAACTTTCAGAGTTTGACGTCTCTTATGAGCCCAGAAGCCTATCAAGGCTCAAGTTTTGGCTGATTTCATTATGGAAATGACGGGGGTAGAGCCAGCTACACCTCACACTCATTGGACCATCTATGTGGATAGTTCATTAAATAATAATGATTGTGGCGTAGGTGTAATGGTAGAAAGTGACGATGGTGTGCACCTTGAAATTTCCCTCCATTTCAATTTTAAAACCTCTAATAATCAAGCTGAGTACGAAGCTTACCTTGTCAGACTGCGAGATGCAATTGACATCGGAGCATCCGAAGTAACCCTTTGCAGTGATTCACAGTTAGTGATATCACAAATTCAGGAAGATTATCAAGTCCGCGAGCCTCAGCTCTAGTTGTATTTGAATTGTGCAAAAGAGTTAAGGGAGAGGTTCTCAAAACTAGAATTCAAACACGTGCCATGAGAAGAGAACACCAGGGCGGATATTCTGTCTAGGTTAGCAAGCACGAAAGAGCCAGGGAACACCACAATGGTGGTTCAGAGCACGCTGACGTCACCCGGCATTCCTTTGACACCGTCATTAAACGCAATAAGGTATCATGCTTTTGATGAGAATTCATGGGTAGTTCCTTACATACGATACTTCGTGGACAGACAACTATCCACTGATGACCTGGAGAGGAAGAAGTTGAAAAGAGAGTTATATTACTTTACGTTGGTAGATGGCACACTCTTACAAAGGGGATTTTCTGTAACGTACTTTAAATGTTCGAATGAAAATGAGGTACATGGTGTCCTAGAAGAAGTTCATAAAAGACAATGTGGACACCACGCCGGAGGAAAAAGCCTGATGAGGAAAATTTTTAGGGCTAGATATTGGTGGCCCACGATCAAGCAAGATTCCATCGACTTTATTAAGAAGTGCGATTCCTGCCAGAGGTTTTCCAACCTTCATCACGCGTCAACTGAAGAACTCTACACATCCATTGTACTATGGCCATTCTATCAGCGGGGTCTGGATATTTTAGGACCATTTCCAACTGCGCCTGGAGGTATCAAGTATTTAATCGTGGGGGTCGATTATTTTACTAAGTGGATAGAAGCAGAGCCAGTGGTCCACATTACATCAGCACGAACCTGTCGTTTTGTTTATGAGAATATCATAGCACGGTTCGGAGTGCCAGCACGGATTGTCACCGACAATGGCACCCAATTCACTGATAGGAAGTTCATGGATCTGCTCGAGGGTTTAAGCATATCCCAAATCTTTTCATCCATCGAACACCCCCAAACCAATGGTCAAGCCGAAGTGGCCAATAGAGAAGTGCTGAAAGGGTTGAAAAAGCGCCTTGGAGAAGCCAAGGGCGGATGGACAAATTAGTTGTGCCACGTTTTATGGGCCTATCGCACAACGCCCCATTCTTCCATAAATAAATCCCCATACCGTCTTACATACGGCATCGAGGCAATGATACCAATAGAGTTACAGACTGTCTCTACCAGAGTGGCATATTTCTCTGAGAAGGATAACAATGCTAACTTGGCATCAGAGCTGGATGTATTCCAAGAACTCAGAGAAGAAGCATTTGTCAGAGACCAGGCCATCAAGGCCAAAGCCGCCCTCCGCTATAACAAACGAATCCAGCCCAAAGCATTCAATGTAGGAGATCTGGTTCTCAAAAAGGCAAGTGTGGGAAACAAGTTTGCCAACCAAGGCAAGCTGGCTCCGGCATGGAAAGGTCCTTACAGGGTATCCGAGGTCATGGGCAAAGGATCATACCGTCTGGAAAATCTTGATGGCACACCAATCTGCAACAAATGGAACACACAGAATTTACGCATCTACTATAGCTAGTTGGTAAGACGGCATGTACTCTTTTTTCTTACTTGGGTTTTTTCCCATTGGGTTTTTTCCAAGAAGGTTTTAACGAGGCATGACCCCAACTACGCTTTATTTATAATTCAGACACAATTTAATGAGAATTTTTTTATGACTTATGATGTCTTCACTCTCTTTCTTTGTGTTGCTATTTTTAGCGTCACGCCATCGCGTGTAAAGACCCTTAGGACGGATGATCCCAAGTACCTATTCTGTAGTTGGTGATGTAACTCCTCGAGCAGAATCACGAGTGTGGAAAATCCCATTTGAAGACCTGGGCGCAGTAGGGTTGGTCCTTTTTACAAGGCCATACCGAACCCTGGGAAGAGGGCGCAGTAGGATCAAACTTTTTTTCAAGGCTGTACCGAACCCCTTTAGAAGGCCTGGATTGTAGGATTAAACCAAACTCCAGGTACGGTTAGTAGGTTTGGCTGAACACCGGTGAAGACCTGAGTTGTAGGATTAAACCGAACCTCGAGAAGTGGGTTGTAGGTTTGGACGAACCCCATTTGAAGGCCTAGATTGTAGGATTAAACCGAACTCTGGGTACGGTTAGTAGGTTTGGCTAAACACCGGTGAAGACCCAAACATCATCCTTATGATTGAGGTATATTTCCCCTAGGATGGATGATCCCAATCACCTATTCTATGAATTGACGATGTACCTCCTGGTGTGGACAATTCCCATCATCATACCTATGATGGAAGACCCAATCATCATCCTTATGGTTGAGGTAATTTTCCTTGCAGGGTGAAGGCCCAATTATCACTCTTATGATTGGGGTATACTTTCCCCAGGACGGATGCACTCTATCATCATTCTTATGATTGACGATGTACCTCCTGGAGCGGAC
Source organism: Clitoria ternatea (assembly GCA_037962975.1). Taxonomy (NCBI): domain Eukaryota; kingdom Viridiplantae; phylum Streptophyta; class Magnoliopsida; order Fabales; family Fabaceae; genus Clitoria; species Clitoria ternatea. The sequence goes on from CM075669.1 coordinate 191,826,072, forward strand.
AATTCCCATCATTGTTCTTATAATGGAGGACCTAATCGTCGTTCTTATGATTAAGGTAAACTTTTACAGGAGTGAGGATCTTGAATACTACCCTCATACTTGACCATGTGGCTTTTCAGATAATTCAATAAGCACAACCATTACCAAGAACAGGAAAGATCATTTACTTTGTGGAATTAAAGGCATTACTCCCCAACAAATTCTTACGTTTTTTCTAATCAACACATGCTTGAGGACAATATTCAATGAACTCAAGTCTCTGTTCTATAGTATCAATACTGAGAATCTGATCCCCCTGCTCTACTCTATATCCTATTCATTGCTACTTGAACTTAAACCTCAACTCAGAGGACGACATATCAAATTTTACAAAAGTAAAAGATTAGCAAGTTATGAAGAAACACCAGAGTTATATTATTACAAGTTATTCATCACAAACAAGCCAGAATCCATATTTTAAGGAGAAATCTCATTCATTCAACAAAGTAAATTTATACATATTCGTTCGAAAGGTAATTGAAAATCGGAGCTGGCCCCGGAACACAGCTTGACAATTCAAAGCAGAAAAAAGATAAAACTATAAGGGGGTAGCCTCCAGTAGTTTGGCTCTTCCCTTCTCCCGTCTCTTCCGGGGTCTTCTCACTGCCAGCTTTCTCACCCTCTTCTGGTGATACACCTTCGGGTCCAAGAGCAGCAGAGTCTCGTCCCAAGCTTTGGCCCTCAGGAAAAGGGGGTAATCCATACAAGGACATCGGAGGATCCTCGTGCTGACCGTTAACCACTGCGATTAACTTCCCTCCATGAAGATCAAGTTTCACATTAGGGTTAAGATAGAAGACTTGGCGAATTGCTAGACCAAAGGATTCCTCCGTAACCTGAGTACATATCTCAATAGCTTCCTTGGCTTCAGCCTTGGCAGCAGCCAATTCTTCTCACAACCCAAGGATCTCCTCCTCTGTTCCTTCAGACTCTGCGCCACCCAACGTTAGGCCATCGATCTGGAAAAGTAGTTCCTTTTCCCTCAGGGCCCATTCCTCAGCTTGCTTTGAATGACCCTCCGTAGTGGCCTTAAATTTTTCTTCCAGTTATGCATATTTGCCTTGGCTAGTACGAAGCTCATCCTTCAACTCGGAAGTGGTCTTTTCCTTTTCAGCCAACTTCTCCTCCAGCTCTTTAGCCACAACCTTAGCCTAAGGGTCTTCACATACATGTATTCCCCATATTCTCTCGACTTCGTGAGGTGCTCTTTGGATAACTTCAAGGCGGCTTTGTCTTTTTCAATAGTAAGGTTAAGTTGCTCCACCTTATTGCTCAGCCTATCCACCTTGACAACGTCATCGGCTAGCAGACAAAGTGACTGAAGAAGCCCGGATAGTTCAGCCAATTGCTATCTTCCGCCTCACAAGCCTCCTTAATTTCTTTTGGCTCGAGGGTGGGCCTAAGCTTGTACATTGGATCTGGAAGCGACACCGGCATAGGACCCTGATAGGAAAGGTAAAGAGTCAGGAAGGAGGCTGTAGGAGGAGTGTTGGAAGTTGAAGACTTGAAGACTCCAGAAAATATTCCTCGATGGAGTCTGGCAGCCACCTCGGCTGAGCCTGATGTCTCCACAGCTTTTCCTTTGGAGGCGCCAGCAATGTCTGAGCCTTCCAAGGGTTTTTGTTTTTTCTGAGGGGGAGAAGAGTAGATATTTATCCTTGCAGCATCATTCTTTATCTTTCTCCTCTTCTCCCTGACCCTTGGTTGTTCTTCAGGTGGGGTGGGATTCGTTGATCCGCTCGCCGTCAATGGAATTTCACCATCCGCTGCGAAAGTCAGGATGATGGATTGGTTGTTCTTCAGGCGGGGTGGGATTCGTTGATCCGCTCGCCGTCAATGGAATTTCACCATCCGCTGCGAAAGTCAGGATGATGGATTTTCAGAATAGAACCTTGCTGAGTTCCTCTTCAGCTGGATGTCATTCTCCATCGCAACAGATTTCCCACCGGCCTTCAAAGACTTCAATTTATGCATATCGGAGGATTTTCTGTCTATTTCACCTACATAGACAAACAAAAACATCAACAATATGGTAAACAGTTAATACAATCAGGAAGAACGATAAACAAAAGCAGCAGGGAATTACATAAGTATTCATTTCAGATAAAATCCGAACTCAGGAGGCACTTGCAAGAGAACGCCTTGTGTTGAGTGGTGTAAGCTTCAAGGGCAAACAACACCGTCGTTAACTCTGGAGATAGTTCGGTTTGCTCTGTGTAGTAGGCTTGAGAGGTTAAAAGAAAATGTTCATGGGTCCAGCTTAAGGGGAATCTATTCAAACCCTTTTTATTCTTCCAAAAAACTGGCTTATTGGGCTGAACCCGTATTCTGGTATAAAAGGATTTAAAAGACCATCCATCCACTTTGGCTGAGTCCGTGAAGGTTCAAAATTTATAAAAGAAGAAAGAGTCTGGAGCGTTATTAAGCTTATGCCACCCTTTTTGTTGGTCTTCCAAACTACTTGGGTATAGTAGAAGAGCATGGTCATAGTAGGAGTAAAATTGAAATAGTCTCCTAAAACTTCTAAAGCCCGAATTAGTCCCCAGCCATTAGGGTGAAGCTGAGAGGGCGCGCAATCCAAAAACCTTAGCACACCCATCTGGAGCTATGTCAGAGGAAAACGAACGCCGAGGTTGTAGAAGACGAAATCGTGCATATAAACGGAACGCTCGTCTGGCACGTTGTGGCATATCCGATTTGTAGGCAATGGCGCGAGCACTATAAACCTGTCTTTCAGCCTTTCCTCATCATAGACCCTAAATCGTGGCTTGATTTGGGCTTCATCCTCTCTCGCATGGTAAGAAACCAATTCCTTGATTTCCTCGGCCACCTAACAGTAAGAATACTTGGCCTGCAGATCCACCCAGTTTATCCGATGTGCAACAACGTTGCATAGACCATCAGCCATTTTCAGAATAACTTGTTCCCCAGAAGTTCCTTCTCCAGACATCGTTTGAATAGCGTGGTTGAAAATCTTTACTCTACGATAAAAGGTCACATCGTCAGAAAGGTAACAATCATTCCTCACCTCGTTATTGGAAGAGCGGCTGTACTCAGAAGATGATTCTGAAGAGGGAAATCACTGAGATTTTTCCACCTTGGTAGCCGAAGGTTCGAGAAACAAGTCTCCCCCTTCTGGGGTTGGGGTTAGCGCGATTCTGTCTAGTGCGTATACTTGCAAAATGTGGAAAAAAGAAGAAGAAACTGATAGAAGGAGGAAGTGTGGTTACCTAAAGTTTGGGAAGGCTGGAGGTGAAAAAAGCTTCACAGGAATCGTGCCAACAATTCTTCTCAAGAAATTTCAGCAGAGTTTGGTTAAGACTTGAGCAATGTAGTTTCTGAAATTTGCCAAGTCCCTCTTATATAGGTAGTGGCGAGGCTACGATGGCCAGGTTAAGGACATACCATTTTCCAAGAAACGCAACATTTTAAAGGACAAGCGACACTGTCGTTTCGTGCCTACATGTGCAAAGGAATGTGATGATTCATCAAAAGCTGCGACTTAATGTGCCTAAAATTTGAATTTCAGGCCCATAATAGTCCCAGCGACGGTTATCAAACCATGTAATTAACGTTATGATGGCTCACGTGTTAATAACATTAATTGCCCATCATTAGAGGCGTCGCAAGACATGGGAATTACAAAGACTTAAAAGCGACAGTTGCGAGTCCTGAAAACTCTTGGAATTCCGTCCCAAGGCGTATTAATGTCCAAAGCTGCTCTTCACACGGTCTAAACGACGTTATTATGGATAGCGTCAATTCGATATCAACGCCTGTTTGAAGATAGATATAGCTTATGCGAGCAACTCTACCAGTCCCTCGCCCATTACGAGTTCCAAAAACTCTTGGGATTCCATACATTACGAATCTTTGTCCAAACCTGTTATGGGAACATTATGAGAATGATTCTTTCAATCACAGGACGGCCCAACAGGAAGTGTCTCAACACAAAACTTATAAGTGTCTTGACAGATATTTCTGCATGTTACACCAGCATCCAGACCTCTCGGAAACAACATAGCTTATATGAGCAACTTAACAGTCCCTCACATAAGCTAGGGGATAAATGATCCAGTCTATATATCGGCATTCAGACTATGAAGTCATCTTATCCGTTTTAGAAGGTAAACCGATATCACAGGTTAACATTCAGACTGTAAACTACCATGCTAGGCATTCTCCCTTCATCAGTTTGTCCGTGATAACACCTAGAACATCAGATTGATAAGGCCATATAGGCGTTCTCTCTATATCGGTATGTCAATGTTGACACCACACATATCGGATAGAGCTCATCCCCTATATCATAAATGTAAGAGACAATCGTAAGTGGTTTAGGTAATGGAGCTCATTCCCATTATTGGTGACGGGGACATGTACTCGAAAGAAGCATTCTCCACCTTTTAAGCCATATTTGTCTCCCACTTTCATATTATATATATATATATATATATATATATATATTTTCCATACTCCGACAAAATAAGGTGGTTAGTCCATTTTCAATTTACGTGGCTCGAGGAAAGTCAAGTTTATCCTTTAGTCAAGGTAGATCCATCATCCTTCATGCTCATCTATAAATATGCCAAATTTATACTCAATCCAGGTTACACTTTTTATACATTCAGTATATGCTTATACTTAAGGCATCATACCCTGACTTATTCTTTTTCTCTGGGATACAATTACTGACTGAGCGTCGGAGAATTTTCACAGGTGACACCACCTTTCGCCCACATCAACGCGCAAGGACAGTGTGAAGGATCTCCAGGACATCAAGACTGGTCTTCTCTCACTGAGATACCAGATAATCATATCGGAAACCCACAGCACCGGTATAAAACCTTAGTCACCCATTGACTCTCGTGGGTGGTCCCATACTGGATCATTGACCCCGGTTCAGACCAGTTCAGGTCATAATAGTTCAAGTCCTTGCATAGGTTCAGTCCAGTCCGCATAGGTCATAATAGTTCAGGTTCTTCAATAGATATTTCAGATTAAGTTACACGATATGCTTAATTTATTAATAACAATTATTATAAATTTTAAGTTAAAAGTTATTGTTTTAAAATAATAATATTATTAAAAGTGAATTCGCTCTGCGCCTTCGAGTTCTAACAAAATATTAATACTAATTTGTTTCAGTATAGTCATAAGATGAAAATTAAGATTGCTATCAAAAATGATAAATAGTAAATAGTAACATTAACTAGTAAATCATCAATAGTAATGATAAATAGTAATTTTTTGAATAGTAATGATAAGTAATAAATTGTGAATAGTAATGGTAAATAGTAATTTTTGAATAGTAATGGTAAATAGTAAATTTTGAATAGTAATGGTAAATAGTAAATTTTGAATAGTAATAGTAACTAATAAATTTTGAATAATAACGGTACATAATAAATTTTGAATAATAACAGTAAATAGTAAATTATGAATAGTAACAGTAAATAGTGAATAGTAACAGTAAATCGTAAGAATAACGCATAGTGGTAATTTATTTTTTTACCATAGTAACTTATTCATAATAGTAATAGTATATTAATAGTTTAAGAGTGTTAAAAAGAATAAACTAAATAATCATAAAAAAGAATATAGAAGAAAGATATTATTACCTTACACCTCCGGCAGAATCTCTTTTTATCAAAAGAATTTACTTCCTACTAATTTCTTAAGCATTATCTCTCTAGATTCTCTCTCTAATTTTTGGTGTGTAAATGTTGTAAATGACCCATCTATTTATAGGAAGAAAATTTTACTATTTAAGATTACTTAATTATTTATTTTACTATTTATGATGTAAGTATTTACCTACCGATGACTATTCATGATGTAAGTAATTACCTAACCGATGATACAAGCAATAAGTAAGCGATGATGTCGGCAATAGCATTTTGGTTATTAGATAAAAGGTTAAGTGTATTTTGTCATTCTCAAAAAAATAAATAATATAAAAAATTCTAAAAAATTATAAATTGTATAACAATCAAATAGTTCTAAAGAACTATAATCAAATTCCTTTGAAATTTTATTTTAAATAAGAAATAATGAATTTAAGGATGTTACAACTCTACTTCCCTAAAAAAATTTCGTCCTTGAAATTTACACTTTTCAGTAAAACAAATAGGGATGAGACTCTTTCATCTCATTTCCTAGTTCCCATGTAGCATCTTCTCCTCTCGTTTCGCTCCAAATGACCTTCACGAGTGGAATTTCGTTGTCCCTTAGCTTTTTTATTCTTCTGTCAGCTATTCTGACAGGTGGTGCATCATATGTAAGATTATCTTTAACTTGTATGACATCAGGTTCAATAATGTGTGTAGGGTCAGATATATACTTTCGTAAATTTGACACATGAAAAACATTATGGATATTAGAAAGAAAATATGGTAATGCTATTTGGTAAGCAAGAAGACTAACTTTCTGAATTATTTGATATGGACCAATAAATCTAGGATTTAGTTTTCGAGACTTCATTGCCCGACCGACCACAGTCGTAGGTGTGACTTTCAAGAATACATGATCTCCTTCTTGAAATTCAAGCGGTTTCCTTCTTTTGTCATAGTAACTTTTCTGTCTACTTTGTGCTGCCTTCATCTTTTCCTGAACCATTTTGATTTTATTTGTGGTTTGTTGTACTAACTCTGGTCCTAGCATCAAGTTTTCACCAGTCTCAAACCAATATAGCGGAGTCCTATATTTTCTTCCATATAATGCCTCAAAAGGTGCCATGCCAATGCTAGCATGGAAACTGTTGTTGTAGGTGAACTCCACATATGGTAAGAATTGATTCCAACTTCCTTTATGCTCTAACACACAAGCTCGTAACAAGTCCTCTAGAGATTGAATTGTTCTTTCTGATTGTCCATCTGTCTGAGGATGATATGCTGAACTCAGACGTAGTCTTGTTCCCAAAGCCTTGTGTAAGCTTTTCCAGAATTGCGATGTAAAATGAGGGTCCCGATCAGAAATGATACTTGAAGGAATTCCATGTAATCTCACAATCTCCCTAATGTATAATTTTGCCAGATTCTCCATAGGGTAATGAATACTAATGGGAACAAAGTAGGCTGACTTGGTTAATCTATCAACTATTACCCATATTGAATCATGTCCTAATGGAGTTTTGGGTAAAGAAGTCACAAAATTCATGGTAATGCTATCCCATTTCCATTCTGGTATTTCCATTGATTGTAGCATTCCAGGGTTTTTTATGTTCTACTTTAACTTTCTGGCAAACTAGACATGCAGCCACGTACTCCGCCACCGCTTTCTTCACTCTAGGCCACCAAAATAACTTTTTCAAATCTTGATACATTTTAGTAGCTCCGAGATGAATACGCATATAACTTTTGTGGTCTTCTTCCAGAATTGCTTTCCTTAACTCCTCTTGGTCAGGAATACACACTCGATCCTTATACCTCAGCAATTGGTCGTTTCTCACATTAAACTCAACTTCTTTTCCTTGTTTCAAGAGTTCTTTCTTCTCTTGCAGGAATTCATCCTCTCGTTGAGCTTCTAAAACTTGCCTCAGGAATTCACTTGTCACTTGCAATGCTCCTAATCTATAGCTATTAGTATTAACCTTTATTGCTAGTTTAAGATCTCTGAAGTTCTCTATGAATTCCAGCTCTTTAATCATCATCGTGGACACATGCAGAGACTTTCGACTCAAAGCATCAGCTACTATGTTCGCTTTTCCAGGATGGTATTGCAACTCAAAGTCGTAGTCCTTTAAGAACTCCATCCATCTCCGTTGCCTCATGTTTAACTCTTTTTGGTCAAATAAATACCTGAGACTCTTATGATCGCTAAACACATCGAATATTGCACGGTATAGATAATGCCTCCAAATCTTTAAGGAAAAACTACGGCAGCTAATTCTAAGTCATGGGTAGGATAGTTAATCTCATGTTGCCTTAATTGGCGCGGCGCATAGGCTACAACCTTCTTGTCTTGCATGAGTACACTTCCTAGTCCTTGTTTAGACGCATCATAGTAAACTTCAAAACTTCGATGTGGATCAGGGAGTACTAACACCGATGAAGAAATAAGTCGATCTTTCAGCTCTTGGAAACTATTCTCGCATTGTGTCATCCACACAAAAGGTTGTCCTTTCCGTGTTAGCTTGGTCAGTGGGTATGCTAACTTTGAAAATCCTTCAATGGATCTCCTATAGTATCCAGCCAAGCCCAAGAAACTTTTGATCTCAGTGATTATGGTCAGTCTCTCCCATTTCAAAACTGCTTCCACCTTGGAAGAGTCTACAACTATTCCTCCTTGACTAATTACATGTCCTAAAAAGTTCACCTCTTCCAACCAGAATTCACATTTCGATAGCTTTGCATATAATTGTTTCTTTTTTAGGATTTCCAACACAACCTTCAAGTGTTCAACATGTTCTTCTCTACTTTTAGAGTACACTAGTATATCATCAATAAAAACCACTACAAATTTATCTAGATATGGATGAAAAATCTGATTCATGTAATCCATGAATACGGCTGATGCATTAGTTACACCAAAAGGCATCACTAGATATTCGTAATCGCCATAGCGTGTTCTAAAAGCAGTTTTCGGTACATCTTCTTTCTTCACCCTTATTTGATGGTATTCAGACCTCAAATCAATCTTGGAGAACATCGTGGCACCATGCAGTTGATCCATCAGGTTGTCAATCCTTGGCAGAGGATATATGTTCTTGATCGTCACCTTGTTCAGTTGATGATAATCTACACACAACCCCATGCTACCATCCTTTTTCTTAACCAATAACACTAGTGCACCCTAGGGGGATACACTGTGTCGTATAAACTGCTTCTCTATTATTTCTTCAAGTTGTTTCTTCAACTCTGCTAATTCTAGAGGTGACATTCAATATAGTGCAATGGAAATTGGTCCTACTCCAAGTACTAGATCAATGACAAATTCCACATCTCTTTCTGGGGGTAAACCAAGGATATCTTCTAGAAAAATGTCAGGAAATTTATACACAATCGACAGATTTTTGATTTTTGGTTCTTGCTCTCCTTTCATTGAAAGCAATAGCATGAATCCTTGAGCCCCTCCTTTTAAAGAGGCACTCACTTGGTTGGCGGTTAGAAATTTCGAATCCTCTGGATTCAAATTTACAGATTCTTTAAACATTATGGTTTTATTATGACAATCTATTAGAACATGATTCTCAAACAACCAATCTAGCCCAATAATAACTTCTAAGCCAGAAATGTGTAAGCAAAAGAGATTAGCCTTAAAGTCCCTACCATTAATGATAATAGGGTATTCCCAACAGGCTTTAGAAGTGACAATGGGATTATTCCCAGGAGTATGAACAGATAAATCAAATGGCAATTCTATCATGGGTAATTTTAGTTTTTCTACACAGTGATTGGCAAAAAAGGAATGTGATGCACCTAAGTCATACATAATGATTAAAGGAATCTTATTAATGATACACTTACCTTCCACCATGGAGTCAGAATGGGATGCTTCTTCCCCATTAATTTCAAAAATCTTTCCTTTCACCTTCGGCCTTCCGACTGCACAGTGTACGCCTCCTTGAGTATTTATGGATGTACTTGCACCTTCAGGGTTCTCCCTCTTTATCTCTGGGCAATCCTTGATATGATGACCCGGTTTGTTACACTTAAAGCAAATATAAGTGTTTTTAGGACAACCCCTTTTCAAATGGGGTCCTCCACAGATAAAGCATTTAAATTCTAGTGCAGGTGTTGGATAATAGCCTCCAGATGAAGCTTAGGGTTTGTTAGGAATAGTTGCTGCTCCAAACCGACGAAATGGCACTTGGTAAGGCTTTTTTCTCCTAAAGTCTCTTCTTTGGTGATGGTGAGGTCCTCCACTTCTCATTTCTCCTGCCTTGTGAATGGATTTGCGACTTTTGTTCATTCTATCCTTGTGATCCCATTCGAAGATCCTACAGCGATTTACCAATATAGAAAATTCATAGATTTCCTGCATTCGTATAGCTTCTTTGATTTCTGGCCGCAATCCGTTTACAAACTTTGCGCACCAATCACCTTCATTAGTAGCATCATATAATAAGAATGAAAGCGAGATGGCTCTTCAAACCTGGATGTGTACTCCCCTACGGTCATATTTCCTTGGGTCAGCGACAGAAATTCGAATTGTCTTTTCTCCTTAACATCAGCTGGAAAGTATTTTTCCAGGAACATATCCTTGAAATAATTCCAGGTGATTTCAACATGGTTAACTTCGAATTATCTACGCATGCTATCCCACCAATGTTCAGCATCCCCAAATTTGTGCTCCATCAGGGTTGTATCCTTCCTTGAAACGAGGTGGATTACGTTTTTTGAACAAGTATAACCTTCTCAAGGCATCATTACCTTGACCTTTGCGTGCTCCCATTGCATTGATTAAGCGTTCTACAATTCCAGGAAGATCGTTTCTAGCCATTCTTTTCCTCTTTCACAGTAACTGAGACTTGTCATATCAATCACAGTTACTACCAAGTTAGATATTCTATTTTCTATCACCTACACAAAGTTTACAGACAAAGCAAGATAGACCTTTCCCCGGGCCAACAGGATTAACTGTTCTGATACCATTTTGTAACACCCTCTGTTACATCTCAATAATTTCTATAGAAATTCATAATTTTTTTTACTAAAACTATAATTGTTAAAAGAAACTATCAGGGTAAAATTACATACAATATTTCTGAAATACCTCACGAATATCATTAAAATTTATAAAGTAGTTTTACATTCATCCAAAGAAAATAAATATTAAACATTATTAGAAAGAGAGGAAACTCCATGGTCCAAGAGCAGTTACTTAATGACATTATTTATTCATTGGACCATGGTATTCATACTGAGCTCCCTTTCTAGAACATGCTATTATTACATGGGCTCAAACCAAAATCCAGAATTCTTTAGGAGCTAAATTTCCATTTAAGCCTAATTTTTAAAATAAAATTTCATTTTTTTATTTATGATTTTATGTAATCTAACACAAGTTGAAAAATCCATTTTAATTATAACACCTAATTATCTAACTTTATACTAATTAGGATTTCTAGTTATTTAAACAAATATATACTTAAATTTGTTAATATTTTATATTTTAAAAAACTACTGTTGATATTAATAGAGAGAGAAGTGAAATTTTTATGTTCTTTTTAACGATGTCTCCAAGTAGAATATAGTATACAAAATTATATCCGCTTAATGGCCATAGGAATCTTACGCCGTCGAGGAGACAAGTAAATGGACCCAAATTAAGAAGTAAATAAGACGAGAACTGTTATGAATACTTATAACTTACAGTAGAAATTGAAGTGTAGAGGAAATGAAAGTAGGGAATTGAAGTTGAAGTAAGAGAAAAGAATGAGTAAAGAGAGTTAGAGAGTGAATGGGAAAATGGGGGTTGAAGTATGTATTAATGAGTGAGAGGAGAGTTCTATTTATAGAGGGGACATCCAATAAAATATTCATAATACTCCCCCTTGGATGTTCCTATTTTAGAATGTGCCTCGTTAAACCCTTACTAGGAAAAACCTAGTGGGATAAAAACCTAGTGAAGGAAAAAGAGTACAACATTCTTTACAAAGTAAATAAACAAATAATTAAATGTACAAGTATTTAATTCTCCCCCTCATCAAAACATTTATGTAAGCGTCGAAGACCAATCTTCTGTACTAGTTGCTCAAAGACTTTGGTTGGTAATGATTTTGTAAAGACATCTGCTAGATTCTCACATGATCAGACTTTCTAGACATTTATTTCACCATTCTTTATAAGATCATGAGTAAATAAAAATTTTGGTGAAATATGGTTTGTCCTATCTCCTTTAATATAACCCTCCTTTAACTGAGAAATACAAGTTGCATTATCTTCACATAAGATTGTTAGTGATAATTTTCCAGCATGTAAACCACAGGTTTCTTGAATATGTTGAATCATGGACCTCAACTAAACAGATTCTCGACTTCATGTAATGCTAGAATTTTAACATGATTAGATGATGTTGCTGTGATCGTTTATTTTATGGATCTCCATGAAATTGCTGTACCACCAAATATGAACAAATATCCTGTCTGTGATCGTCCATTATAAGGATCAAACAAATACCCCGCATCTGCATAACCAATTAGGTTTACCTTGGATACATATGGGAAAAAAGACCTATGTCTATTGTACCTCTAAGGTAACGAAATATGTGCTTAATCTCATTCTAATGCCTTTTTGTAGGAACAAAACTATGTCTTGCTAACAAATTAACAACAAATGATATACAGGTTGTGTATGACTAGCAAGATACATTAGTGCACCAATTGAACTAAGATATGGTACTTCAGGACCAAGTAGTTTTTCATTTTTCTCTTGAGGTCAAAAAAAGATCTTTGCCCACTTCAAGTGACCTTACAACCATTTGGCTGCTCAATAGGTGTGATTTATTTTAGAACCTTTTTTGTATAAGTCTTTTGGTGCATTAAAATTCCTTTTTCAAGCAATTCATAGTCTTTGAAAGCTCTTCAGGAGTTTCGATGATATTTAAATCATCAACATAAATAGAAATTATAACGAACTCTTTTCCGAATCTTTTCATAAAAATACATGGACAAATCGGGTCATTTAATACCCTTCTTTCAATAAGTATTCACTGAGACAATTATACCACATACATCCAGATTGCTTTAGTCCGTAAAGGGATTTATTCAATTTAATTGAACAATTTTCTCGAGAATTTGTTTTGTATGCTTCAGGCAAATTAAATCCTTCAAGGAATTTCATATAGATGTTAGTTTGCTTCAGGCAAATTAAATCCCTCAGGGAGTTTCATATGTCATTTTCAAGTTAGCCATAAATATGCTGCAACAACATCCATTAGGCGTAAATCAAGTTTTTCATGAATTGTCAAATTAATCAAGTATCAAAAAATACTTGCATCCATCACTGGTGAATATGTTTCATCGAAATCAATACCAGGTCTTTATGAGAAACCTTGTGCAACAAGCCTTGCTTTATATTGCACAATTTCACCATTTTCATTTCTTGTTCACATAAAGACCCATTTGTACCTAACTGGTTTTACACCTTCAGGTGTTTGGACTATAGGTCCAAAAACTTTTCATTTTATAAGTGAGTTTAACTCTTCTTGCATTGTATCTTTCCACTTTGGCCAATCATTTCTTTGTGCACATTCCTTAATAGATTTTGGCTTATGATTCTTATCATTATTTATAATATTAAGAGCTACTTTGAATGCAAAAATTTCATCAACATCGACTTCTTGTCGATTCCATTGTATTCCATCCATGACATAATTTATAGAGATCTCTTTCCTTTTATCAATTTCAGGTACCTTGGTTTCTTCTGGATTTGAAACCTTGATTATGTCAGGAGACTCTTCTAGAGTCTTTATATCCTTGATTCGACCATCCTCTTTATTTACTGAGGATTTTTATCTTTAGAACCAATAGGTCTGCCACATTTTATTTTGGCTTCAGACTCATTTGTAATTTTAGATTGTTCTACAGGAACATCAATCTTTATTAAAGTATTAACAGCTGGTATGTGTGACTTAGTCACTGTTTTGTTTGTTAAATTTTACAAACTAATTATTTTCTGAACTTCTAGTTCAGATTGCTTTATTTGAGGATTAAGATGAGATAGAGATATCTCATTCCAACTAATCCTTGTATCCAACTGTTTATTTTCTCCCCTAATAATGGGAAAACAGATTCATCAAAATGACAATAAGCAAAATGAGATGTAAATAAATCACCTGTTAAGGGTTCAAGATATTTTATTAGAGATGGACTTTCATATACAAAATATATTCCCTACCTTCTTTGAGGTCCCATCTTAGTGCGTTGTGGAAGGGAGATAGGAACATATACCGCACTTCCAAAGATTCTTAGATGAGAAATATTTGGTTCTTTACCATGAACCAATTGTAAAGGGGAATACTCATAATAATTTGTAGGCCTGATGTGAATAAGTGTTGCTGCATGCAAGATTGCATGTCCCCAAGTTGAAATTGGGAGTTTTGATCTCATTAACAATGGTCTTGCTATCAATTTTAAATGATTAATTAATGATTCAACAAGTCCATTTTGGGTATGAACATGTGCTACAGGATGTTCAACATCAATTCCAATGGACATACAGTAATCATTAAAAGATTGAGATGTGAATTCACTAGCGTTATCAAGACATATTTTCTTAATTGGATAATCAGGAAAATGAGCTCTTAAACGAATTAATTGAGCTAGTAATCTCGCAAACGCCTGATTGCGAGTTGACAATAAGCAAACATGTGACCATCTAGTTGATGCATCAATCAAAATCATAAAATATCGAAATGGTCTACAAATATCACCTTGTATACGCTCTAAAAATGTGAGTGATTCACTCCCAAATTTCATTGGTGACGGTCGAGTAATTAATTTCCCTTAAGAATAAGCAGCACAAGAGAAATTATTAGTTTGGAGAATTTTTCTGTTAGACAAGCAATGACCATTTGAATTCTCAATTATTTTCGCATCATAATTGATCTAGGATGGCCTGATCGTTCATGCCAAATAACAAAGTCATTCTTATTTGTAAACTTCTGGTTTACAATAACATTTGTTTCAACTGTACTAATATATGTGTAGTACAAATCGGAGGAAAATGAAGGTAATTTTTCCAATATATATTTCTTATCAGAAATTAACTTTGTGATGTAAAGATATTCATCATTTTCTTCATTTATGGTCTCAATATGGTATCTATTTCCGCGGATATTCTTAAAACTCAACAAATTTTTTTGAGACTTCGTAGAATAATGCACTTTTAATATACAATTTTGTTCCTCCAGGTAACAAAATACTGGCTCTGCTGGAGGCTTCAATTATATTTATACTACCAGATATAGTATTAACATTGGCTTCTTATTTCACTATATGGTAGAAATATTTCTCATTCTTGAGAATAATATGAGTTGTTGCACTATCTGCGAGACATATATCTTCATTATTCACATGAGCATTTATTCTTCATTAAATAATAATAGATAAATCATGAGCGAAAATATAATTAACAACAATAAATATTTAACATAAATTCATAACAAAATAAATTTCATGAAATATAAAATAATTTATTTAGGGGCATTCCCCTCTTCAACCGAGTGGTCAATATCTTCTTCAGGAAGAGTAAGGAAATTATCTACATCAAAGTGAGTATAAACATCATCTATACCAGTCAAATTTGTTTCTATTGTTTTCCTTTTATTTTAAGGGATTTTTGGTATAGATCAATCAGATGTTTTGGTGTGCGACAAACCCGAGACCAATGGTCTTGGCTACCACAATGATAGCAAATATTTTTAGTTTGTTTGCTACTTTGAAGATCTTTTCCTTTTTCCATACGTTCTGTATTTTTCCATGTAAATGATGATTTATTATCATTTCGATCACAACCACGACCATGAGTATAATGATCATGTGTTGCTACATTCACTTCTGGGAATGGAGCATTTCTAGTTAGACGGGACTAATGATTTTGTATAATTAACTCATTATTTTGTTCAGTCACAAAGTGACAAATAATTAAGGTAAAATAACTTATAAATTAACTAAATAAGTTAAAATAAAATTTCACATAAGTGGTTGAGTAGTGAAAATTTTAAAATTTTTATGAAATTTTATTCAAAAACTAGTGGTTTAGTGGTATGGTAGTAACTTACTATGGTATGAAATATTTGCCATATGTATTTCTATATAAGAAATTATAAATAAGTTAGATAATATTTCAATAAATATACTAACTATAATTATAATGATGGTAATAACAAAAGTTATAAAAAGTCAATAATGATTATAACTATTTATTTTATATATATTATATTATTTATTAATAAGGTAACAGTGTGAAGCAATATGGTTCCAAATATTAGCTAAAAGGTAATAGCTATGTGTATTATGATTAAATTCTATTAGATAATCAATATTATGTTCTCAATCAAAAATAATTACCATTTATTTTATTCAATTTAATAAGCCTTCTCCTTTCACTCCACATCAATTCACGTTAATAAGCTTTCCAAATAAGTTCCATTTGCTATTAATTTAATCAAAAGCCATGTTCCATCTTCCAATAAAGTTCACGTTGAAAGGCACTAGGAAAAAAAACCAAAATCTATGCATCATACATTCATCCATGCTTCACATGCATACATCATAAATGAACAAAGATCTTTTTAACTTTCTTAAGGCACTTTCACGTAGAAACAAGGTTGATTGTCATATTTTAATATTTTTTTACTATTATTCATTTGTTGAATAGTCAAAGCACAACACAATTTCCCTTTGCATATTTTATTCAACATTTGGTACAACTCACAAGCAATTAACGTGACAACATTGCTGTTGCAGCAGAAAACAAAACAGCAAAACAACAAACAAATTCCATTTGTCATTCACGTAAAAGGTGCAGCCCATTATGCAAGTAATAAAATAAGAAAATTAGTGTAGATGAGGAATTATAAGAAAATTAGTGCGGATGAGGAATTATTGTAGATATTGACGCATATAAAATAAGAAGGCATAGAAAGGGCAATCAGTGCTATAAAAGCAAGAGGCTCGTGAGGCTACAACAATTATAAATATAATATTAAATAATTAAGAATTTAGTTTTATTCTTTAATTATAAATATAATATGATATTTATTATATTAATAATGACCAAATTATATAATTATTTTGTACACCCTGCAGGGATGTTTAAAAATAAGTTCTTCAGGAACCTATTTTTATTTTTATAATATAGATATAATCTTATACATCCTTCTGGGATGTTTAAAAATAAGTTCTTCGAGAACTTTTATAATATATATGTAACAGAAGATACATAAATTAGAATAAAATCATGAAGGGAGAAATAAAATAAAATAACGATGTGTTACCTCTTGAAGGCTTAATTAGATCTCAGTTGGTCAGAATCTGATGCTGATAACGTGTTATGAATACTTATAACTTACAGTAGAAATTGAAGTGTAGAGGAAATGATAGTAGGGAATTGAAGTTGAAGTAAGAGAAAAGAATGAGTAAAGAGAGTTAGAGAGTGAATAGGAAAATGAGGGTTGAAGTGTGTATTAATGAGTGAGAGGAGAGTTCTATTTATAGAAGGGACATCCAATAAAATATTCATAATAAGAACTAATTAATAGAATCGTTTGAAATGTTCAACTTATTTGCAATCATGTATGTATTGTTAGCTATAACCACTATCACACGTCAAATAGAACCAAATACATGTCCTTTTCCATCAACACAATAAAACTAAAGCACCTCACCTAATTCACCTTTAATTTCGTTGATGCCATGATAATTTTTAGCCCAAATATGTTTTGCACTAAAAATCTTAATAAGCATTATGCACATACCAAATTCACTATATATGTATATTTAGATGATTGGTAAAGATTGAACATGAAGAAGCGTAACACATTAATTGTAACATTCTTTTATTGTGCGGCAGCAATATGTTGTTTGAATAATGGGGCCACGCGTCTAATCATTCATTCACCTAACCTATTTTTTCTCCGGCCGTGGCGTATGAAATGCGTTTTGGTGATTTGAATTACATTAGCTTCAATTGCAATCCTGTCCACATGCTCCCCTATGATTTGCTTCACTCTTACTTCGTTTAAAACTAATTAAGTTCATCTCTTCTCTTCTATGCTACCATGGAACCTTTTTATTTAAGCTCATGGTGTCACTACTGTTTTGATCATCACCTAAAAATAATAACAACTAAGGATGGTTTTATAAGCTTAAAAGTCGCGGGAAATTTTCAGATTCAGGCACGAAACAGAAGTTAAATTCTGCAACTGAAAATGGAGGAAATTAAAAATTAAAAGGTTAAGTTTTTTGGAGATGGAGAATGAAAACGAAAAGAAACTTGAATCTGAGTAAGAATATATGAATTGTTGTGTTCGTTATATGCTAATCAAAAAATGAGAAAAACCTTTTGTTTAGGCTGTATTCTACTCATTATAAATAGTGTTATCATTTTGGAGATGAGATGTAAATTGATTAGTGTATTGTAATCAGAATTGTGTGGGTTAGAATAACGAAATAAGTAAATGGTGGCTTTGGAAAAATATGACTTTTGTGATTTTTTGGAAATGTATGATGAATTGATTTATATGAGTTGCATTATGTTTGAAGTGTATTTTATGAACAATGGAGATGGTAGAATTAATTGTAGTGATTATGTTTTCACGTTAGAAAAGTGATATCAGATATATGGTAATTGTATTAGGGGCATGGTCTGTTTGGCCGCCCTAGCATTGATAAAATTGATGCTTGATGATGATTTGATGATTTAAGGCGATATGATTGGGGTTGGGTCTGTGTGGCCGCCCTGGTGACCCAGTGGTTGAGGTGGAGAGCCGAGTCGGGCTTGGTGGACCAAGTCAGGTTCACGGGGTGTCAAGTAGGACCCCCAACTGAAGGTCGATCCTTTTGGTATCCGGATACTAAAGCGTCATGATATCTGCTTGAGAGTCAGTTGTGTTTTAATGATTTGATCTGTATTAATGTTTATACTAGTAATTATTGGGTTGACTGAAATATGTAAGTAAAAGAAGATTTATATTGATTGTATGATGCTTTGATTTCTGGAATGATGATGTATTGGCAATGGTGTGTGATGAGATGGGATATATTCGTGTTGTTATGAAGGATTATCGATTAAATAACGTAATGTAAAGAAAAACAAATTTGGAATTTTGTTCAACGATTATGATAGGTGGCGGCTTATTATAGTGCTAAAATAATAGTATGTTGATAATGAATTGAAGATTGTTGCGTTGATTGATATACTCGAATTATGCGATGAAATATAATTGTACTTAAATTGAATTGAGCATTTATAATTGAATAAGTTATACTAAAATGTGATGAATATTGTGGTGAAGCATGGCATAAGTAATTGCTAGGATATGTGAGAAGTAATCGAGTAAGGTTAAGTTTATAACCCTTCTTCACATGTTGTGTGTTCTATATTAATTATGATTGTCAACACTCACCCTTGCTGTGGTTTATCTTTTAGTGATCAGTGATAAAGAGGGTGCTGATGCCCCGGAGGGATGTGCCAAGTGAAGAACAAACGCCAAGGATGGAGTGGAACTTTTGATGTGTATGATGATAATGAAACTTGTAATAATTATACATGTATGTATATGCGGATATGCAATTAAGCTTTAACTTGAATTGTGAAGTGACAATGCAATTTGATGTCTATATATGCATGTGCTTAATTGATGATGATGATTCAACATGAATAGTATGATGATATGATTTAGAGTAGCTAGGGGTTATATAATATATATGGCACGGAGCCATTATGCGTGAATATGGAAATTATGTATGTTTGACTATGGCCAGGTGAACTATTATGAATTGGCTGATATGGGCAGGTAAATTGTGTTATGTGTATTGGTATGTGAGTGTATGGATATGTAATGATGAGCTGATGAATTAATGTGAATTGATGAAAAATTGGTGATGAAACCATAACATGCATTTTAAGGGTCATTATGTGGAAATAAGGAACTGGATGGGTGATTTGGAGATCCGATAGGTTTGGGGACCCCTGGAAAGGACCAATAGGTTCCCTACATTATTTAGAACTTGAGCATATAGGCCTTACCACTTACCAAGTTTGGAGTCCATCTGATAGGTTTAGTGCATTGGTTTGTATTACTTTTGGTTTAAATACATTTTTTCACATATCTTGAGCATATAATAGAATTTTGGCGAATGGACTGCGCCAACAGTTCCGGAATGCTGAAAAACATGTGACCTATAAGTTTCATGACAATCAGAGCTAAAATGGGCCATTTAGGTAGGGTGGAAGTTGGCCAAAATGTAAAATTTGTTGTTGTTCTGTCAATAATTGATTACCATATTTTGGTAATCGATTACCACTTTTGTTAGTTTGCCTATTTTGTCCTATTGTGTATGTAATCGATTACAGCAATCATGTAATTGATTACAAACACTGTCAGGATGGGTCAAAACTTAATTTTTATGAAACTAAAATTCTTATAAGGGCCATTTATGCTAGGAATGATTAATACTTGATAATTAGAGTTTAAAATATAGTTCTAATTGCGGGATTAAAATTGTTATATCTAAAAGCACAAAAATCTTTTAGTAAATTTGATGGAATTAAAATTGAAATAAGTATAAATTAGGGAGGACGTTACAAAAATAATTTTAGAAATATGACCAGTTCTACCGATTTTGACCGGTTTTGACTTGTTTTGAGATGCCCCAGTTTTTTCCTTGTTCGAATTGGTACCCTGACCAGTTCTCGATCCAACTGATCGAACCAGCCGGTCCGGTCCAATTTTTAAAACTATGATAAATATTTTGTATTAATATTATTAAATATTTAATATATTTTTTTAACATACTGTTAATATCATTTAATACACAAAGTATTAATAATTAGAAATATATACAACGAAGATATATTTAATAGATAAATATTTAATAATATTAAATGTGTAATTATATTTATATTATGAGAAAAAAATTTCACTAATTTTTTTTATTTTTAATTGTATTTTCTTTTCTTATATTGTATTATATAGCTATTTCTGGTTACATGCGAAGTAAAAAAAACTAAACACCAATATCAAAGCTAGCGTATTATATGGAGCGGTTACACTCTTCTAAATTGAATAAATGAATAAAAAAGGGAAATGAAATGAGAATTTATTTATTGTTTATATGATATTTTAATTTAAATTAATGACCGCTTATCTTTTTATATTTTTACTTTACATATCTCCCTAATTCTAATGAGCTAAATTCTTGTGCAGGAGAAGTGAGAAATATTTTCAGTGCGGTTACTATTAATTAGTTAAATGATTAATTCTCAAAAAAAATTTAGGGTTGGTCATTAATCCTTTCGGTCTGAAGATTAATCAATATGATCCACAGTGAAATTCGAGTTACAATTCTAGACTAAAATCCTTATAATTTTATTGTTGAGAATATATCCTTAGTTTTATTTAAACTTTTATAATGAATCCCTTGTAAGTACGAATCTGAAGAAAATTAAGTAAAAAAGAAATAGAAAAGTTTGTAATGTGCGAGTGCGCGTCCTGTATTTAGAGATGAATGTACAATTTCATGTAAACTATTCAAATGCCTCATCCTTATGTCAATTCTGATATGTTAAATAAAATATGTATTTGATTTTTATATATTTTATGAGAATTACTTTTTTTTTATCCATTTCCCGAAATATATTTTTGAAAATTTTTACTTGTAAAATAGTCATGATCAAAATGCTGAAATTGGCCCGAGTAGTGAGCAGTGAACAGTGACTGCTAATTAATGAGTATGACAGCTTAAACGGGCATCATTTTTGTAGATCACAATATCAAAAAATTACAGATTCAACTCATTCTTTTTAATATTAATACAACCCCTATGTATAAGATTAAATATTTGGTATGTAAAGTTAATAAAACTGAACATTTAATATTTAAGATGAATGAGGCTCTAATCTCTAATATTAACCTAAAAACTAGTTAAAAAATAACTAATTTTATTTATTACTGTTAATAAGTGGTGTATAATTGGTTAAAAGGAGACGTGAGAAGATTAAAGATCGAATAGAGATGTGTTAAAAGGGATAAAAGAAAAGGAAGAAGCTCCTTCCATTATCTTTCGTTGAAGGAAAGCATCCTTTTCTAATTTAGGAGACACGTTAACAACCAAACCAGCAGTTACTGTCATTTGACGTCATCGAGATTTGAACTTTTCTCCTCTAAAAGAAGAAGTAACTTTGCTAGTTAAGATTTGAAGGCATAATGGTTGCAACACATGTAAAATATTTGAACTTTTCATACCATTGTGTTGCTTTCTTGATTAATAAAAAAAGATGTTTACTCTATCCATTATTACTCCCCCTTATATACACGTTTTGAAAGTATTATTATTAATGAAATATTAAAGAAGCAATGCTGGCAATCTTTTTTAGTTAAAACCTGAAGGAAATGAAAATGATTTTTTATATTTAAAACCACTCATTCTGATTTTTAACTAATCACTACGTAATTTTCTGTAAAAGAATTTCATCTTTTATTCCACAGGATCCATAATTTTATAGGACGTTTAACTTCGAGGAGGGGGAATTCATCACACATTTACGCTATTTATTTAATTTCTTGCATTGAGCAAATGTACCAATTCCTTATCTTAGAATTCTGTCCAGCAAATATCTTGCATTATTTAATCCCAGAGACAGAAGGACATGTAGGGAGGTCTTTTTTTTCCTTCAGAGATTTATAACGACGAAGAACAAATCTATATACTAGTTAAAAATGTTAAAGAACCTTTAAAAAAAATCACATATTCAACAAACTTAAACCTTCATTTAATTTGAAGATGTTTTGAAGTGACATTCCTAGCTCTATCTATTGACATCTCGGTCCCCCACCCTATAAATTTCTGTTTATAATCACCTGAGTTCAGAGTTTGATTTGCAGTTTATAAGCTAGATCATGTTTTTTTAGTATACCCTTCTTTTAATATGCAGGCATACCATGTGCAATCATTATTATTCTTCGCCAACAAAACAATATAAATTTTTTAATCCTAATTTTAATTTCTAATAGCCCAATTCATTTTTTGGGTTTTTCCTCCCTCCAATGAAATGCAGATGAAATGAAGTATGTGTTAATTTGATATCCAGATAGAAAAACTGGCTTTGATTGAATAATTTGAAAGTTGATATTCATCACACACATCATATTGTTTGAGATTCTCTATACAGATGAATAAAAATTTATTTATGAGTAATTCTGATTAGGACATTTAACTAAAACTAAACAAGCCCTAATTACCCAAACCAAACTTCAATCATGGATTCCTATTACCATGTCCAAACTTTCCAATTGCTCTAAAAGCCCAAGTTTGACTTCTCCTTCCTCATAATCACACCCCAGTAGCTATAACTTCCATTTCAATCTTTAATTAGCACCCTCTCCATTGTTGAAACATGACAAAACACACGTAGCCATCCAATAAGACCACCCACACATTTCTTCCACCTCACTTGTTTCCTCACATCAATTCACTCACTCACACCCACTTGGTTCTTCTCCCCTCTTAATATATTTTCTTCTTCTTCTTCTTTTGTTTCCCCATCTTAATTTTTTTCTCTTCCATCCATCAAAACATGTCCACCACTCACCTAAACCCAGCAACATCAATTTTCTTCTTTCTCTCGATAATACTCCTTTGTTTTCCACGCACAACTAGAACCGATAACCCTTGCCCTTATCCATGTTATCCACCACCAACCGGTAGTGGCACTCCTACAATTCCTTCAGGTTCCGCAGCGCCACCAGCACCACCACAACAAGGCTTAACATACCCTCCTCCACCTTATTACCCTTTTAATCCAACACCACCTTACGGCAGTGGCGGTGGCGGTGGCGGTGGCGACGGCGGCAGTAATGGTGGTGGTGGTGTTTTTGGAGCTCCACCACCGCCTGATCCTATTCTACCATACTTTCCATTCTACTACAGAAAACCTCCTCATAAGACAGATGACAATTCAGCATCAACCACCTTGAAGATAGGGACAGTGATGATTGCCACTACTAGTTTATTGTCTTCTTTGCTTCTTCTTTTTGTATAATTCTCTCAGAAAATTAATCTTCATGTAGTCAAATTTTCTTTCGAATTTGTGAATTAGTGGTTGTTAATTAATTTAATAGTAAGTTATTCAAGTATGTGTTGTGTTTGAGAAAATATTATCCATGAATTGGCAGTGGATTTTTTCATGTGCATGTAGTAGTTTTGCAGGGGAGAGAAAAACAGAGGAGATGAAGCAGAGATATCATACGATTACCCGGATTTTAGATTTGGATAGCTTGTAAACATTAAAAAAAGGTTAAAAGAGTTTAAAGTTTTGCTTGTAAATTAGATGATGTAAATTACTTAATTAATTAAATTGTTATTAATTTTTCTTGTGTCTTAATGCCATGATTACTAGGATAGTGTCAGAACTGTATGCGCCACCTGCTTTGGATGATTGTACGTTGTCCTCATAATCTTCCTTCTTTTCGTCCTGTTTTCCTTCACTTTCCAGTACTTTTATGGTTTCTTCTTAATTTTATACATTTTATAATGTATCTTTTTGAGAGAAGAGAGAGAGATTAAAAAAAAAAAAAGAAGAGAAGAAAAATATAGACATAATGGATAACATATAACATAATGAACATAAAAGATAAATTATATAAGATAAATGTAAAAAATTGTAGAAAACTAAGTTAATTTTATGTTTGGTTCTCCTTTAATAAAAAGAAGGAAAAGTCATAAAGTGAGATATTTTTATTTGGTTCCTTTTCGTCACTTCAAAGTGTAATGCTTTAGTTACAAGAATTCTCAAATTAAATCCAGCTTTGTTGAAAATGTTTATTTTCAATTATAAATAAAGTATATTAAATCTCCTCAAATTTGACTCTTTTACAAATAGGTATTATTTCAAAAGTTAGATATAAATCGATATAATACATTGTACTTCCTTTTGTTAAAGTTGATTAATATCAATTTAGTCTCTTAAGTGTGTAATATTACATCAAATTGATGTCGGGTCATATTTAAAAAAATCTATTATAATAACTCTTAATCGATTGTAATTTGTATCAAAGAAGTCCTAATGTAATAGTAATCACACCATATCAGTTCCTAATGTTAGTTTAAATACATCAAACTAAACTTTGATATATGTATGAGTTAGCTATTTTATGTTGGTGTAATTATATCATTTATAAATCATTTTAACACAAATAAAATATTATTCAATAAAATTATTGTAGAGTAGTTTAATGCATGATTAATATAGTGGATTGGTATTAAAGTAACCATGATGATATAAAATGTGTATTAAGGATAGAAAGTCATCTTATCCATCCTAAAAAACTAAAAGTCAAATTATACATTCGTCAAACCAAGAGAAGTTAGAGCAATGCATGTGATAATTTAAAGGTTGTTCATACACATATATGTCTCAAAATGTTACATGTGTCTTGCATATAATATTTATGAGAGTGGCTTGTTTGTATTCAATTTGTTTTTTTATTCAGGTTGAGTTTTAGATTGTGTATAATATACATTGTTTAAGAAAGGATTCCATCATATTAATCCTTAATCGATTATAATTTTTAATAAAAAAGTCTCTAATGTGTTAATTCATTTTCCTCGATTGACATACTATAAATTACTAAGAAAGTTTTCATCTATGTTATTCCTTTTGCATCATATTATATGCAAGATATATGTAACCATTTGAAACACATGTATGTGGACAACCTTTAACTTATTATTTCATGTGCATTGTTGTATTTAAGGCGCAACATATACTCCTATTCCTTTTTGCTTGGAACATGTGTAATTTGACTTTCATTTTGTTAATGATGAATGAGAACTTTATGTTTTTAATACACCTTTTGTATCATCATGATGTATCATTTTAATATCAATCCATTAAATTAAGTATGTTTAAAAGGCTGATTTTATTAAATAATATTTTCTTCGCATTAAAATAATTTACAAATAACATCATTATATCAATATAAAGTAAGTAACTCACATATATATCTGGATCTAGTTTGATGTATTTAAATTAACATAAGAGATTGATATAGTGTGATTACTAATATATTAGAGATTTCTTTGATATAAATTACAATCGATTAAGGACTAATATAATAGATTTTATTTAATATGAGGCAAAGACCAATTTGATATGATAGTCTATACGTCAGAGGCCAATTGACAAAATATTCTATACATTATAGACCAAATTAATGTATTTCATAACTAAAGGTTTTAAAATATTCTCGTTAGCATAAAACATGACCATGTGACTGCTATATTGTAGGTTATATGGCACTTATTGTGCCATGTGACACTCCGGTTGACGCACTCCAACACCTGTTTATGTACGATAGGGACCAACTTGATGGACGCTTATATAAGTTAGAGCTTATAGAGTCATTTTGATAGGTTAGTAACTAACTTGATCAATCACGCCTACGTTAGAGATCCATTTAGGGAGAAAGGAAGCTAAGACTATAGAAAATATCCACAACACACATTATTATCCTTTTTGGCTCCAAGAAATACTTCATTAAATGAAAAAAGTTGAAGGGGCGAGGCCAAATGCCACAAGGGCTACAAAATCGCTAAAAACACACACATACTCGTCCATTTTTTTTAAAAAAGAACATAAACACCACTAAATTTTGCTAAAGAAAATGAGTAACAATTTATTTGTTTTAGGGGATTTTTTAGAAGAAAAAGTTTTAGGATGGATTTATAGAGATATTAGCCAATTTCTATGATTTGGTTGCGAAGGAATATGTGTCAAGAAAATTTTATATTCATTGGACTCACGGAAATAAAATCATCAGCTTATACGAAGGATTTAGAAGGATCATGGGAAGAAATTGGAAAATGGACATATGCATTACCCTTGTCTGAACTCCATCTTCAACTTTCTTTCAATTAATCATCACCCTAAATAGCACCAAATCACCTCACTATTACTAGTTCATCCTAAAAATAATCATCAACTCAACAAAACCTAGATAACAAACATTTTTCCTTTAATAACAAAAAATGGTAACCTTAAGATTGTGAGAAACCAAACCTCTTGAAATCATGTTGTCCCCCGTGAGAAACCAATCGAGTAGAGAAATGAGAATTCATTGGAGAAGGAGCGAGAGGCGAAGAGGAGCCTGCAATAGTGACAAAAATTGCCACTCCAATTCACAACACTGACCTTTAATTCTCAGAGGGGCAATAGGAGGCAATGGTATCGAAAGACAAATAAGAAGGGGTGAAGGTCTCAAACAGTGGTATCGAGGAGGAGGCGGAGGTTAGGTGGTGAGATCGAAAGCAAGAGTAATAAGATAAGGTAGTAGATGGAAGCAGAGAATGAGATGAAAGAACACACATATGTGCAAAAATTGGGGATAATTGAAATGTTGGTATTTGTTTGAGAGAGCATGTAGAAGATGAAGCAATGGAATGAGGGAGTAGTTTTATCCTTTCAAAATTCATCCACTTATCTAATTAATTCAATAATTCAATAATTTACTTTATTTTTTATTTTATTTCAATCCATCCAAACATACTCAAATTTTATCTAATTTTCACCTCATTTTTCCCTCATATTTTTGTTCTTATTTCTTTCCAACAACCAAAGAAAGTGTAAAAGAAAAACAGAGAAACCTATAGGTTTTGAAGGGCATATAGGATGGAAAAAGTCAATTTTTAAATTTTGAAATAAGAAAAATAAATATTATCTATGACCATAAATATATAATTAATTGAAAACATATTATTTTAAATATTTTATTTAAAAAATTAATTTGAAATATATTTCTTAAAACAAGAAGATAATCATCTTCTCCTATTCCCTCCAAACATTCCTTAAGGAAGAGGGTGATCACTTATGATACATAATTTACCCTTACTTTCTTACCTTAATGTATCCATTTTATTGAAAATTAATTTCTAATTAATTACCTCATAGCATGTTTTACTAATTTAAGCTCTATTTGGTGTTTGATCCTAAATTGAGTGAATTGGGACTGAATTAACTTAACTGAATTAAATTTATATGCAGAGTATTGAAAAGTAGTATTGATGAATGGTTGAGTATAAAAGATTTAACATGTTTGATGGGTTCAAGATAAATGAAGGAAAGAAATTTATAATATATATATATATATATATATAGCCTTGCTGCATTCCATGCTCCACGTGCATGACCCAATCCAAGCGAAGTACGTGACGTGTCGACGTGAATGATGTCTATTTCCATACGTAACATATATAGGCAGGGAAAAGGCAAAAAGGATTAAGTCAATAAGGTTTTGACCTGTGATAGTTTTATATATTCCCTTGCAGTGTAGACAAAAAAAACAGAGGAAGAGAAATTGAAAATATATCCCAATTGCGCGAGAGAAGAAGAGGCATGAAACAAAGAGTCAACATCAAATTATAGTGCAGCAAAGGATCTGAGTTTTCTCAATTTGTTAATTCTTGGTTTGAAATTCATGATTTATTTCTTTTAAATTTGTTGAACCTTCCATTCATGGAAGGCTAAATTCTTGGACTGGTTTTCTTAGAGTATATTGTAATTTGATACTTCAGGCTTTTATTCTTAATTGCAATCTTTCCTTTTTTATATTAATTCTTCATGATCAAGCCCTCACTCGTTTAATTTCACTTTGTTTGATTAAATTACATTCTTAATCAATTGAATTATGTAATTGGGATTAAATAAATTTTAATTAGGATTTGTTATGATAACATGCATGCTTAATGAATGGTTTTACAATTAATCCTAAGGTTCGTTTGTATTTGCTTAATTCCATACTCTAAGGCTAGGTTATGTATGTAGACATTTGATCCTTTATAAATTCAATATTTCCTAGATTTGATGATCTTTACTCATGATGCTTAATCGAACTCTTGACTAATATTTTCGTTCAACTTAAACGTAAGTAAAGGAATTGCAAATTAAAAGACGCTTAGTTAATTAATTCAAATTGAATTAGGAAATTGATAATTAGGGAAGCGTATATCTTTTGTAACCAAGGATAGAGTCAATTACAATTAATCCAAGGAAGTCGGTTACTTGTTGCTTATTGTTTTCAATCCAATTTTTAATCATTCTTTCTTTATTGTGATAATCATAAACAAAACCCCTTTCAATGATAATTGTGTTCTGAACCTCTTAGTTTATTGATCTAGGCTCACACTTTAGTACTTTATTATTTTTAATTGTTTTAATTTGACCAGCCGTGAAAGTCAACATCAAATTTTGGCACCGTTGCCAGGGACCAACGGTTCCTAGGAAGGTTCTTAGTTTAGGAAGTAGTTGAATATTTTATTTTATTTTATTTTATTTTATTTTATTTTATGTAATTTTGGGATTCTAATGATGCATTTCCCTTGATCATGAATTACATTGTTGTATACTATATATGACTAGAACAACTTCTGGGCATTTACATCCATTTGATCCATAAATAGATAGAACATTTCATAGGTTAGCTAGGGAATCTAG
The DNA here is from genome assembly GCA_037962975.1 of Clitoria ternatea. NCBI lineage: Eukaryota > Viridiplantae > Streptophyta > Magnoliopsida > Fabales > Fabaceae > Clitoria > Clitoria ternatea. Next base: position 191,855,270 of record CM075669.1, read on the forward strand.
GAATCCCCCATTAGATAGTAATTGCATTGATGGTGATAGCATTGCATTTGATTGTGCTAAAATTTTTAATATTGATTTTGTTGATATGGTTGGATAAGTTCCTCGTAAGAGAACTCTTAAGGAATTGGTTACACCTGAATTCACTTACGAAAGTTTATGTATCCAATACCCTAAAGAGGATGTCCCTTATGTGCTTAAAATTGGATTGATACACTTGTTGCCAAAGTTTCATGGTCTTGTAGGTGAGGATCTTCACAAGCATCTCAAGGAGTTCCACATTGTATGCTCTACAATGAAGCCTTAAAATGTCTAAGAGGGCCATGTCTATTTGAAGGCCTTTCCTCGCTCCCTTGAGGGTGTTGTGAAAAATTGGTCTATTACCTAGCTTTGAGACCAATTATGATTTAGGATGACTTGAAGAGAATGTTCCTAGAGAAGTTCTTTCCTCCCTCTAAGACTATTGCAATTCAGAAGGATATATCTGGAATCAGGAAACTCTATAGGGAGAGCCTTTATAGGTATTGGGAGAGGTTCAAGAAGCTTTGTGAAAGTTGCCCCCACCATTAGATTTCTAAGTAGCTCTTTCTCCAATATTTTTATGAAGGTTTGAACCTTGTTGATTACAATATATTAGATGCAGCAAGTGAATGAGCATTGGGAGATATGACCGCAGTTGCAGCAAGGAACTTGATTGAGAAAATGACATCCAACTCCTAGTAATTCAATAAAAGAAATGATGCTATAGTTCTAAAAGGTGTTCATGATATGGGTTCTAGTACAATTGGGTAGAAATTGGAAAGCAACATTGACACTCTCACCACTTTGGTCATATAATTGGCGGTTAATAAAAAATTCATGAGCGCCAAGTTATGTGGCATCTGCATTTCACAAGAGCACCCTATTGATTATTATCCTTCATTACAAGAGAGAGGTGATGACAATCCTCAAGCCTATTTAGCCATCATCTACAGTAGTAGGCCTCCGCAACAACAACAATATAATCATGACTTGTCCTCTAATAGGTACAATCTAGGTTGCAGGAATCATCCAAATCTGAGATTGGGTAACTTTTCACAGTAAAATTCTCAAACTTCATTTTAAAATAATTCAACATCATTCCAGAATCCTGCAGCACCCCTTTCAATCCAACCACAACCACAAGCGGTGACTACACCTACACCTCAGCCCACCACAAGTGGTCATTCCTTAGAAGATCTAGTGAAACAAATGGCTGTACAAAACTTAGAGTATCAATAAAGAACCATGGAATACTAATAACAAAATGATGCAACCATCCAGAACTTGAGTAATCAAATTGTGCAATTAGCTTCATCATTAAACCAATTTCAATCTCAGAATTCTGACAAGCTACCATCCCAACTGGTTATGAATCCAAGGAACGTAGGTGTGATTCAATTAAGATCGAGTAAGAATATTAAAGTGCCTGTGTCTAAAGAACCTGAAAAGCAAGCTCTTGCGCAAGAGCCTATGCATGCAACAACTGATAATGATGAACCTTCATCGAGCATAGAGAAAAGTGAGACACAATCACCTCCAATCCCTCTTCCATTCCCACCAAAAGCAATCCTGAGCAAGAAGGCAAATGAGGTAGATAAAGAAATTTTGTTCACTTTTAGGAGAGTGAAGGCAAGTATATCTCTTCTTAAAGCTATAAAACAGATCCCTAAGTATGCCAAATTTCTAAAACAATTGTGCACTCACAAGAGAAGACTCAAAGGCAATGAGAGGATCAATATGGGAAGGAACGTGTACGCGATAATTGGTAACGAAATTCCTCATATTCCTGAAAAATGTAAGGATCCAGGTACATTTACTATACCTTGCAACATAGGCAATAACAAATTTGAAAATTCCATATTAGATCTAGGAGCTTTAATAAATGTGATGCATATGTCTGTTTTCAATTCTTTTTCCCTTGGACCTTTACAACCAACGGGTGCGGTGATTCAATTAGCAAATAAAAGCACTACTCACCCCGCTGGTTTGATAGAGGATGTTTTGGTTTGGATGAATAAACTTATTTTTTTGACTGATTTTTTTATACTTGATATGGAAGAAAGGGTGTCCAATGTTCTCGTTCCTATTATTTTAGGAAGACTGTTTTTTAAAAATAACTCAAACCCAGATAGATGTCCATGCTAGAAGACTTATTGATATGTTTGATGAGTTGATTGATGAACATCTATCTACTTTTTTTTAGAATGCCAGTTTTCAATGCATGGCAGACTTATACACTAATTTTGCATGCAATGGTTCTGGAATGTGTGTTGTTTATGCTAAGATTGATAGGTATATGTACGTTGAATTAGAATTTTTAGATGAACCTACGGACCATTGTCACGACCGGGATCGCGGTGGAAGACCGACCATAAAAACAAAAGAGAAAATGGTTTCAAAATCCTTTTGAAAAAACAGGGAGTCACCACCAATATTTTTGAGGGAAGAATATCGGGAAAACCTTTGTTAAAGCACTGGTCATAAAAATGAAATTGCAAGTTCCGGAGTTGAATTATAGGTGAGGAAGGTATTAGCACCTTACACTGTCCGTTATGAAACGATTACCTCAAATTTGATTGTGCATATTTTAAAATAGTCTAGAAATTACTTTAACTTCTTTAGAAAAGGAACAGACAAAACGAATAAAGAAATTTTTAAAATAAGGTTAACAAGACGTGCCGTCCAGATTAATCTTAAATCGAATAACCTAACTGAATAGTGACAATAATAATTAAAAATAAACAGAATAAAATAAAGATTATCAAGACGTTCGTCCAAATTAATCCTAATTTGTAATAAAAATATTAGAGATTAAAATAAAGTTAATAAGATGAAATAAAATAAAGTTAATTAAACAAGACAAAAGATTAACAAGACGTCTCGTCCATATTAACCATTTTTTATAAGAAATATTATTATTAAATAAAATATATTGAAAATATGAGAAGATTAACAAGACGCCTCGTCTAAGTTAATTTCCTTGTATTAAAATAGTAACGGTGTGAAATTAATCGAATAAAGCGTCTATACATGAAAATTAATAAGAGGAAAATAAGCCCGACAGGAGTTATTCTCGTTCCTATGTATTCTTAACTGTATTGAGAAATCAAGGTTACTAGTTCTTGTTTTGAAAATTAACTTTCAAAAATACTTGACTTATTTTTGATTGATTTGATTTTTTAATAATGAAAGAAAATTCATGAGGAAAGAAAAATATAAGGTAATTAAATTTGCACGTGTATAAACCTTTAAAATCTTATAACACATATGTAGGCAAAGTATTTTGCACAACATCACTTATAAGATTTTGTGACATTTTATTCTAAAAGGGGTATATGTATTTTTGCTTATATCTAGGAAAACTTATATTTCTTTTTTAGAAACTTTTTAGAAAGAAATAAAGTTCCAAAATTAGACTGAGAATCTATTTTATTTATTTGTTTATTACTAACTTTTTTATAGGCTAACAAGCAAAAAAGAACAAAATATATCTAAAAAGGCACTAAAATAAATAACCACAAACAAGTAACAATAATTAAATAATAAATAAATAATAATAATGATAAAATTTTAATACAACTAAAGGGACAAACATTTTCTAATGCATAGTAATTAATAGACAAAAGGGAATGTTAATGCACAAGTAATAATGGAAGCAAAGAGAAAATAAGCAAAAACAAAAAGAGAAAATAAAGAATGTAATAGGTAGGTCTTGAACCCAAGTCCCTTGGGTCCTAAAGACATGCCTTACCACCAAGACAACCACCTTTTATGTTTCAAAGGTAGACTAAATTAATTATAAAGCATAGTAACATTTAAGCATAAAAAACAAAACGAAACTAAGGGACCCAAGTTTCAAACCTATTCCCTTTTGATTGCCAAAGCACCAGTTTACCACTACACCTACTGCGATTTAATTGTTGAAATTTAAATCACAAAAATTATAACCCACAAACCATCTTCTTTTTTTTTAGAAAAAAGCAGAATAGGCCACATGGATTTGTAGAGGCGTGAAAAGCAAAGAGCTCAGCATATCAAAAAAGTTGTGAGGTGACGTGAAACGAATAAAATAATAAAAAGGAAAAAAACAAGTTAAATGGTAAAAAGAAGAGAAACAGACAATGGAGAATGAAGGAATGACAAAGCAAAAAGTATGGGAGAAAGAAATAAGACCGAGAGAAAAGAAAGCTTGACCATAACGATGGTCTCAGGCGAAAGAGAAGTGATCTTGACCGGGTGGTGGTGCTAACCGCGGTGGGTACCCAGTGGTGAAGAAATGGAAATGGGTGGTTGTGATGGTTTGCTTTTCTATTTCTTTGTTATTACTTTTGCTATTGGCTTTTTGTTTCTGGTTATTGGTTCTGTATTGGTTGGTATATGTTTGCTGTGAATAGAGAGAATGAGAAGAGAGGAGTTTTTTCAGAGAAGATTATTGTGTATCCTTTTTGGTTGTCCCTGTTTTTCTGATTTGTGGGTTGATCCAAAAAAATAGAGATGATTTCCTCCTCCGTTTATGATTTGAGGAGTGGTTATCTCGAGAGCAAAAACCAAGATTTGAGGCATTATTTTAGGGATGTCTGGGTAGTGGAGAGACCCTTTTTATTTTTAAATTATTTAAAAAAACCTTATTTCAGCCCCCTTTTTATTATATGTTTTAAAAAAATGGTGTTCATAACCATATAAAGTTGGAATGTACTAACGCAAAAGTATGTTTTATGGAAGACTCTGACATATTTGTTAAAGTACAGGCAACAAAATCTAAATCTGTTAGCTTAGTTCCATCTATTTTGTAGACACCTATATTGGAGTTGAAACCCTTACCTGAGAACCTCATGTATGCATACTTGGGGGATGTTGGAAAGCTCCCGGTAATAGGCTCCATTTCCCTTGATGGAGGACAAGAGGAGAAATTGCTGCAACTCTTGAAGAAGCACAAGAAAGCTATAGGGTGAACACTAGCAGGCATTCCTGATATTAGCCTATCTATGTGCACATACAATATTTTTGGAAGATGGTGTTAAACTAGTGAGATAACCCCAAAAAAGGCTCAACCCAATGATCCTTAATGTTGTTAAGAAGGAGATTACCAAGCTTTTACAAGCTAGAATGATTTACCCTATCTCTGACAACCATTGGGTGACTCCGGTACAAGTGGTTCCTAAGAAAACAAGGATCACAATGGTGAAAAATGAGAAAGATGAATTGATCCCCACCAGGGTACAAAATAGTTAGAGAGTTTGCATTGATTATAGGAGACTAAATCAAGCAACTAAGAAGGACCATTTTCCTTTACCTTTCATTGGTCAAATGCTTGAACATCTCGCAGGTAAGTCTTATTACTGTTTTCTTGATTCTTTAGTTACTTTCAAATTCATATTGCTCTTGAGGATCAGGAGAAGACTACATTTACCTATCCCCTTGGCACTTTTGCTTATAGAAGGATGCCATTTGGCCTATGTAACGCCCTTGGTACTTTCTAATGGTGCATGAATAGTATTTTCTATGATTTCATTGAAAGTTACATAGAGGTGTTTATGGATGATTTTACTATTTATGGATCTTTTTTATATGTTTAGATAGCCTAGATAGAGTTTTACATAGATGCATTGAGACTAACCTTGTCTTAAATATGAAAATTCTCATTTTATGGTAGAACAAGGGATAGTTTTAGGCCATGTAATCTCTAGTAAGGGTATAGAAGTAGATCCTACTAAGGTAGAAGTTATATCATACTTGTGCTACCCTTCTTGCATGCGAGAGGTTTGTTCTTTTCTTGTTCATGCAAGTTTCTATAGGAAATTTACATAGGATTTCAACAAGAAGGCCTAACCACTATCCAATCTGTTGCAAAAGGATATGGTATTTGAGTTTGATGGTAAGTGTAGGGAGGCTTTTGATTGCCTCAACAATGCTTTGGACAGCCCTATTTGAGCTGATGTGGGATGCCTCTAATTATGCATTAAGGACTGTCCTTGCTCAAAAAATTGACAAACATCGTAAAGTCATCTATTACACATCCAAGACTTTGGATGCTACTCAGGTAAATTACACCATTATAGAGAAAAAGATTTGGAATATTGTTTTTGCATTGGATAAGTTTATATCATATCTACTCGGTTCTTGAGTAATTTTCTTTACTGATCATGCAGCTTTGAAGTACTTATTGAAGAAGGTTGGATCTAAGTCAATGCTAATTCGTTGGATGCTTTTGCTCGAAGAATTTAACTTGGAGATCCGTGACAGGAGTGAAGCACAAAACTTAGTGCCAGACCATCTAAGTAGAATTAAGAAAACTTCAGATTTCGTGCCTATCTGAGATCAATTTCCTAATGAGTAACTCATGAGTATTTCTAACGTTTCTCTTACACCTTAGTTTGATGATATTGTTAATTTATTATTGCTTCTGTATTCCTACCATTTGCATCTAGAGCCTAAATTGCTAAACTGAAAAGTAATGTAAAGTATTATGTATGGGATGACCCTTATTTATGGAAGTTGTGCAGTGACTAGGTTATTCAGAGATGTATTCCAGATCAAGAGATAGAATCGGTGCTTCGGTTCTGCAATGCTTCACAGGTTGGTGGACATCTTGGTCCACAAAGAACAACTAGCAAGGTGTTGGATTCTGGTTTGTATTAGCCTACCATATTTAGGGATGCATAGAGGATTTATAACATTTATGAGAAATGTCAAAGAGTAGGTAGTGTTATCACTTGGAGACAATAAATGCCTTAACAACCTATGTTATTTTGTAAGGTGCTTGATGTTTGGGCATTTACTTTATGGGTCATTTTCCTACATTCTTTAATTTTAACTATATATTATTGGCTATTGATTATGTTTCTAAATGGGTGGAAGCTAAAGCCACTAGAACTAATGATGCCCAGGTTGTTGCGGATTTCGTTAGATCTCAAAATTTTTATAGGTTTGGCATCTCTAGAGCAAGCATTAGTAATCAAGGAATACACTTCTGCAATAGATCCATGCAAGCCACGCTTTAAAAGTTTAGAGTTGTTCATAGAGTCTCTACTCCATATCACCCCAAACCAATGGGCAGACTAAAGTTTCAAATAGAGAAATCAAGAAGATCTTAGAGAAGATGGTCCATCCTAATAGAAAGGATTGGAGCAATAAGTTAGATGATGCTCCTTAGGCACATTGGACAACTTACAGAACACCCATAGGAATGTGTCCCTATAGGGTTGTCTTCGATAAAACATGTCATCTTCTAGTGGAGATTGAGCGTCGTTTTTACTAGGTTGTAAAAATGTGCAACTTAGCCCTTGATTAAACGGGAGAGGAAAGAAAATTACAATTGAGTAAGCCTGATGAGATTTTCTTGGCGGTTTATGAAAACACTAAGTTTTATAAGGAGAAAACAAGGAAATTCCATGATAGCTTGATAGCTAGAAAGGAATTTCTTGTTGAGCATAAGGTGTTATTGTTTAATTCTTGGATAAAACTCATGGCCGAAAAACTTTGCTCTAAATGGGATGAACCTTTCATAGTTACCGATGTATTTCCCCATAGAGTTGTAGAGATAAAGAGTGAAACCTCCAACAAGAGCCTTAAAGTTAATGGGCTGTGCCTAAAGCAATTCCATGAAAGTCCCTCACTTGTGGATGTCGCAATAAAGGAGCTTGTTTTGGAGGAACCACACCTTGACCTTCCTTGATAAGGGAGTTTCTTTACCCATCTCTTTACTCTTTTATCTTCTTGTCCAAATTCTATATTCTATGTTATATTAAGGATAATGTTTGATTTAAGTGTGTTGGTGGGATCTATAGATTAAGAGTCTTATGCTGCGTTTAGTTCATAAGTTTTCTTAGAAAAATAGAAAATTATTCTTAGAAAAATTTAAAAAATAGAAAAATTGTTTATTTATAAATTATTTAAATTCTTTTATAGAAAAATAGAAAACTAATTTTTTATTTTTTAAGAAAATCAGAAAACTCTTTTAAAATGTTTTCTAAGAAAAGTAAAAAATAGAAAAGATAGTAACTGAATTACAAGATAAGGTACTGTTGTAACCAAATGAGAATATGAAACAAACAGCTATTGATTCAAAAAGTTTTACTGCTACTATTTTAAAATATATTTAAACACAAACTCATTTGCTTTTATTTTAATATAACTTTAAATTTTTGTCATAATTTTTATGCGATGCATATAATATACAACATTGTTATAAATAATATATATATATATATATATATATATATATATATATATATATATATATAAAAGACATATCTCAATTAATTTGAATTAAAAAATATTGAAAAAAATTTAGAAAATTAAGTGCACTTAAACAACTTTTTTAGTTTTCTAGTTTTTCAAATTGAAAAACGGTCACATTATCTGAACGAGTTTTCAAAATTTTTCTAACTATTCTAAGAAATGAAAAGTTTAGAAAACAAGCGGAAAAATTTTCCCAAAAAATTAGAATAATTTTCTGTAACTAAACGCAGCCTTAGGAATTTGAGTTATTATTTATTGGGAACTTAGGTTTTTGGTTTGTTATTGGTTTATTTTGTTTGTTTCTATTTTTATTTTGAAAAAAAAATCTTTGGCATATTTTTCCTTGAGTTTTAGATTGTGTATGAGTTATGGGTAGAGTTTATTTCATCTTGGATATGAGTGTCACGATATGTTATATTTTTGAATCCATGCATTTTGGTATGTTAAGTTTGTCTTGAGAATTGAGAGGTAATCATATATGATGGAATTATACTATATGAGAGTTTGGGTCTTAAAAATTTGATGAATTGCTATATACCATCCTAATCCTTTCATGTGTGATTTCATTCTTGAATGTTTGCACCCTATAATTTGTCTTGTTTCTTATTGATACTTGAAACTCACATGCATGTATTTAAAGTGATATAGGCATTTTCTTCAAATAAGCCACTAGCCATATGAGCCTACCTTGAATAAATCATCCTTTGATAGCCCTTTGAGCTTATTTGGCACTTTCTTTGTTCTTAGCTTAGGACAAGCCATAAGAGAAAGACCATAAATGTCCTAACCTTAGGGAATTTTAGAGCTTTGGAGCCAATTTTGGAATGGGTATTCAAATAAGGGTGGGGGTGTGCCTAAAAATACAAATCTTAGTTATGCCTCATTGGGAAAAAATAAAAATAAATAAAAAAAGATAAAGTGATACAAGAGAAAGAAAGAAATAAAACAAAGAAAAGAAAAAGATAATTAGTGAAAAAAAGAAAAAAATGGTGAATAAAAGGGTGTGTGAGGCAAAGGAAGATTGAAATTGAAGGTTGTAAAGGTTTACCCTCATGCTTGCCTTAAACTTATCCCTCATTGCTTTTCTATTCCCTTTGGTATTAGCCATTCATCCCATATTTAATCATCCACCTTGTGCTTGGCCACATTACAACCTTCAAAAGCCTTATTGATCTTTACATGCATGTGTGTTGATTGTGGATTTAAGAAACCTGCTAAACCTATGGTAGTGTCTATTTTTAGGAATACATTAAGTGTATACATAAGCCTAGACACTTGAGAGCAAAGAGAATATCTTGTGAGGATCTGTCACTTGTGATTTCCCTCTTGGTTTGATAGGCTTCTTGCATGCTTGAGTGTTTGGGTGATTTACATGGATGTCTTGATGCTTTATATCTTGCATGTTAGATGTTGCCTACCTCTGTGTATTTTGTAGGATTCTATTTGAAGCATGTTAGTTTTATGACTCTTGTATGATTTTTACTTTGATGCTTAAAATAAATAAATAAAATTGGGAACCTTGTTTTCATTTTGATTTTTCCCAAGAGTGCAAAAACGTAAGTGTAAGGGTGTTTAATAATCCATAATTTACCCTTGTTTTCTTACCTTAATGCATCCACTTTATTAAAAATTAATTCCTAATTAATTACCTCATAGCATGTTTTGCCAATTTGAGCTAGTGTCTGATCCTAAATTGAGTGAATTAGGATTGGACTAACTTAGCTTAACTAAATTTATATGCAAGCCATTGAGAATTGAAAAGTCATATTGATGAATGGTTAAGTATAAAAGATTTAAAGGAGTATGTTTGATTTGTCCAAGATAAATAAAGGAAATAAATTTATAATATATATATATATATATATTACAAGACGCATGATAATAAATAGATAATATATATATATATATATATATATATATATATATATACAACCTTGCTGCATTCCATGCTCCATGTGCATGACTTGATCCAAGCGAAGCATGTGACGTGCTGACGTGAATGATGGTTTGTTTCCATATGCAACATATAAGGGCAGGGAAAAAAGGACTAAATTAATAAGGTTTTGGGTGATGATAGTTTTATATATCCCCTTACGACAAAGACAAAAATAACAAAGGAGGATAAATTGAAAATATATCCCAGCTACGTGAGAAAAGAAGAGGCACGGGACAAAGAGTCAATGTCAAATTCTAGTGCAGTAAAGGATCCTAGTTTCCCTAATTTGTTAATTCCTGGTTTGAAATTCTTGATTTATTTCTTTTAAATTTACTGAACCTTCCATCCATGGAAGGCTAAATTCTTGGGTTAGTTTTCTTGGAGAATATTGTAATTTGATTATTGAGGTTTTTATTCTTAATTGCAATCTCTTCCTTTTTTATTAATTCTTCATGATCATAGACCTTATTCGTTTAATTCCACTTTGTTTAATTAAATTGCATGCTTAATCAACTGAATTATGTAATTGGGATTAAATAGGTTTTAATAGGATTCCTTATGATAACATGCATGCTTAATGAATTATTTCACAATTAATCCTAAGGTTTACTTGTGTTTGCTTAATTCCATACTCTAAGGCTATGTTATGTATATAGGCACTTGATCCTACATAAATTCAATAATTCCTAGATTTGATGATCTTGACTCATGATGCTTAAAAGACGCTTAGTTAATTAATTCGAATTGAATTAAGAAATTGATAATTAGTGAAACTTTCTTTGGTAACCAAGGATAAGGTCAATTACAATTAATCCAAGGAAGTTCCTTGTTACTTATTGTTTTCAATCATTCTTTCTTTACTATGATAATCATAAACAAAACCATTTTTGAATGATAATTGTGTGTTGAACCTCCTAGTTTGTTGGTCTTGAGAGATGACCTATGCTCATACCCTAGTAGAGATTTTATGTCAAAAATGGTGACTTACTCCATACACATTTTAGGACATATGTTGGGTTTGAACTTATGACCCAAAGGAAATGAAAAAAATACCTTGGCCACTAGGCTAACAACGTATTTAACTAAAGTACTACAACATTAAAATGTTATATTAAATTCCTATAATGTATATCCTACATACCTTGATAAAATCTATTTACAAAGTAAATGTTTCCATCCTTTTTGCTCTTGATTCTAGTTATTTTAAATTTCTTTCACGCTTTAATAACTTAATTTAATACTTCGCATAAATATTTTACATTGAATGTTAAAATTCAGCATCAACCTCACGGTAATTTCATAGTACCACCATGATCGTGTCAGCACTTAAGCAAGTTCTTGAAAAAATCATTCCAATATCATCCACTTCTTCAAGATATTTACTCATTTTTTGATTTCTATTTTTATACCAATACCATGAATAATCTAAGTTTCCTTTCATTTTTTAGGAAAGCATGAACTATTCATTTGTTATGTATTTTTATTTTATTTATAGAGTCCCTACATAGAGATCTAATTCGTAGTGAACCTATTTGGGGCACTATATCTACTACTTCTTGATAAGTTCATTTCATACATTATCTAGGATTTAGTTTTGTTAGGTTTTAAGGGTATTTTGCATGTGTTTGCCCTTCATTCCCATACACTCTTGTTACTTAATATCTCTATTTTGCAAAAACATTAAGATTTGAGGTTAATTTAAAGGCAAAAAGCATACCTTGGAAGTATTGATGCTAAAAGAGCCATAGACCCAAGACCGAGATAAAGCCATAAGGAAAGGACCCAAGGCCATCCAAGATCATTTGAAGGGCTAAAACATGAAGAAAATAGGGTAATGAAGCTCCATGGCTGTGGTCTATGTTGCGACCGGGGTCTCGGGTCATGACGTGGACTGGGAGAATGCAATGAAAAAAAATGAAACCGTATTGGAACAAGGCCCTTGGGAGGCCTAAAAACTAAAGGGTTCAGGGGGTTGCCACTAATAGTTATTAAGAAAAATATTAGGAAATCCTTTAAATGGCACTGGTTTTTAAAATGAGATTCTCTATGGTCCAGGAGTCGAATTACAGGTGGGGAAGGTATTAGCACCTCACACCGTCCATTCTCAAATGGTTACCCAAATTGATCACGTTTAATTTTAAAAAAGATTATTAAATATTTCATCTTCATAAAAAATACGACAATGATAGATGTTATCTACAGACAATATACACTTGAACAAAATGATAATAAGGACATTTTAAAAATATACATAGAAATAAAATAAAATTAAATAATAGGACGTATCATCTAAATTTTTCATTTTTTGAGTTCAAGGAAAAACAAACAAACAAGTAATTAAAGGACAGTAAAATAAAATAAAATAAAAACAAAAATAATAAGACGTCTCGTCTAAATTATTTGTATTCTTTGAATTTGAAGGGAAATACACAGATAAGTGCTTAAAAGACAGCCAGAACATAATAAGATGTTTCGTCTAAATTATTTTCTGATTAATTAAAAGACAATCTATTGATTTTATTGAGAAATACATGGTTCAAAATTTTTTCCAAAAAAATAAATACATAAATAAATAAATGAAAAGGTACAAATAGATAGACATAAGAAGGAAAAAATAAAATTAAATACATCAATGTGAAAATAAAGAAATATATATACTTAATTAATTAGAACTAACAAGTGAATTTTATTCAATCATTTTTTTGAGAAAATAAGATTAGTAAGATGTCTCATTCAAATTAATCTCATTTCAAACTTAAAAGAAAGATAAATGGATAAATAAATGACGAACGATTTATTAGTCTTGGTTTATGCATATGATAATAATTGATCCCTAATTATCAAAAAGGTTGTTAAGAGAAAATAATAAAAAGCCATGACAATAAATAAATACAATAAACAATTATGTATGGTCAAATCAAAAAAACAATTTAAAAATTATCATGAGAAAAAAATAAATGAATAAGTAAATAAATAAAATAATATAGATAAATAAATAGATAAGAGAGGGAAACATAAAATAAAAAATAAAAAATAAATAAATAAATAATTACCAATAAAAACTACTTAAGAAATTATATAAAAATAAATAAAATGATAGACAAATGATTATGAAAAAGATAACTACCAAATTATTGAGAGAAAAGAGAAAAAATAGAATAAAATAAATAAATGCCAAAAGATAAAGTGCAAAAAAAGGAATAAATAAAAATAAAAATACAGAAAAATAAATAAAAAAGTAAAAGTGTAAATAAATAAATAAATAAATAAAAGTGTAGAAAAATAAATAAAGAAAAATAAAAGTATAAAAAATAAATAAAATATAGAAAAATAAATGAATAAATAAATAACTACAAAAAAATAAAGTACGGAAAAATAAAGTGTAGAAAAATAAATAAATAAAAATAAAAGTACCGAAGAATAAATAATGAAAAATAAAAGTACAGAAAAATAAATAAAAAATAAAAAGTATAGAAAAATAAATGAATAAATAAATAACTGCAAAAAATAAAGTGCGGAAAAATAAAATGCTGAAAAATAAATAAATAAAAATAAAAATGCAGAAGAATAAATAAAAAAATAAAAGTACAAAAAAATAAATAATGAAAAATAAAAGTGCAGAAAAATAAATAAATAAATAAATAAATAACTATAGAAAATTAAACTACAAAAAAATAAAGTGTAAAAAAATAAATAAAGAAAAATAAATGGAATGGAATATGTTGTCACAACAAAATATCACAAAATAAAATAATAAATAACAATAATAATGATAACAATGATAACAAACACCAAATAAAATATACGAAATAAAGGATCTAAAAAAAATTAAATGAAATTATGGTCCTAATTATGACAACCAAATTATAAATAAAATTCCACAAGAAAATATTGCACTATTAATAAAATAAAAATACATTAAAGAGATAAATAAATATACTCATATTTATTAAAAATACCTTAGCACAGTAACAATTAATGAAGAACAAGAATCGAATCCAGAAGATCGATTTTTTATAGATTTCTCTTGATTTTGGCTTCGTTTGGACTCAATTTAAGTGTGTTTGGACGCCGGTTACAAGATTTTTATGGTAATTTGGGTCACAAAACTCACATACTAAAACATACTAGAGTAATACATATTTTCCCAATAACATTTCCATATCTCTATTTTTGTAAGTTTTTCTAAAAATTACACAAAAAAACTATCACTCTTTTCTCTCTTCCTCCTACGTCTCCTCTTTTTCCATTTGCATCATCCTCTATTTATAGAGAAAATTTGGCCTTAGATTCTACACAAAATGCCATCACTTTCCTTCTTTTCCAAATTGTCAAAATTTGGTGTCAACTTTCCCCATTTTTTTCAATTATACAACCAAACTGGGTCCCACCTAAAAAAATCACCGAAGCCTTCCTTTCTTTTCTTTTTTCATTTTTTTTGTTTTCTGGACTTTTTTTTTTGCCCATTTTTGTTTTTTGTTTTTTTTCATTTTTTTTGTTTTCTGGACTTTTTTTTACCCTTTTTTGTTTTTTATTTTTTAATTTTCGACCTTTTATTTAAAATTAAAAAGATTTAAATATTTTGAGTACAAATGAGTAATCACTTACTCTTATGGAAATATAAACTATTTTAAAATCTTAAAATTATTTATTACACATTGATCCATAAATAGAATACCCAATAAAGAAATAGTATTACCCATGCTACAAGGAGTAAGAAGGTAGTCACCAAACATTGGTTTTCCTCCCTTATTCTTTCCTCTTAGCTTCGATACCTATTGGCGATTGCTTGAGGATAATTATGGAAGAAGGTTGATGAAAGGGGAAGTGTGGTAAGAAATAAGAAGAGATTGAGTATTTATAGAAATGAGAAGATTACTATTCTAACGGTTACTATGTAATTTTTTAATATTATTTTTTTATTTTTAAATTAATTTTTTTACTTAACAAAAATAGGTGTTCACAGTTGCCCCTGTTTACTTTTTACATGAAAGAATATGAAATTTATTCATATTATTGAAGGAAGTAAAGACGTGAACACCATTAAGAATTCAAGGAAAGTTTGGAAGCTTCTGACAGAAAACAAATAACCTGAGCCCCCTTTGAGTTGAGGGAACTTTGATAATAAACAATTTAAAGGTGGTACTAGAAGCTTTTGACAAGAAATAAACAGTCAAAGGCTTTCGACAGAAGGTGACCGCTAAGGGGTGTTGCCCTAATATTTGCCCTTGAAAATAAACAGCCTAGGGATGGGTACCTGAAGCTTTGAAAGAAAATAAATGACACAGAGGATTGCTCTGACGTGTTTTGATCAGACGACATAGCCTAGGAATGGGTACTTGAAGCTTTGAAGGAAAATAAATGACACGGGGGTTGCCTCGACATGTTTTGATCGAACGACACAGCCTAGGAATGGGTACTTGAAGCTTTGAAAGAAAATAAATGACACAAGGGATTGCCTTGACATTTTTTGATCGGGTAGCCTGGGGAGTTCCCTGACATTTTCTGGGATTGAATAGCCTAGGAATGGATACCTGAAGTTTTAAAAGAAAACAAATGACATAGGGGGTTGCCCCAACGTATTTTGACTGGACGACATAGCCTAGGAATGGGTACCTAAAGCTTTAAAGGAAAATAAATGACATAAGGGGTGCCTTGACATTTTTTGAGTAGTGTAGGAATGGATACTTGAGGCTTGGACATAAAGTAAGACTTAGGGGAAATGTCTCTGACACTGTGACTTACGATGGAGGATATATGTTTGACATTTGCAAGAGGAAATTGAATGATATGAAACTTAAAATTTATACTCAAGAAGAATGTGTTCTTGAGGTTAAGACTTTTTGAAGGACTGAGATTTAAAAGAGACTGACTTTTTAGTCTTATGAATCATTGGGGATTTCGAGTGAATACAAGGATTCTTACCTTGAACATTTATCTTAGCAAATCATCTTTACTGGGATTAGGTGATGGACTGGAACTATTGATTTTGATTCTTCCTGGGGAACATTTGTTCTTGTTATAGCCTGTCAACTTGAGCAAATATGAGAATATTGTTTGGCTGACTTTCTTGTAGCATGTTCAACCACATTTTGAATCTTTTAAGAACTCTGGGAAAAGAAACTAGGGGTATGCCTTAATCCTGCATGGAAAATAATCAAGTTGAAAATCAAAGATTAATGATCTCGTTTCCCTAAGTGACACTCGTGATCTTCATAGGAATCCATATGACTCATGGCAGAGTGGAATATCTTCAACTAGCAACCACTGTATACTTAAATAGTATCAAATTTCCCAAGATCAAAGTCATTTTGATCCATTTATATGTCTTCTATTATTATTATTATTATTATTATTATTATTATTATTATTATTATTATTATTATTATTATTATTTCATTTATTTTGTTTGAAAATGTTTCCTATCAATTAAATGATCCAACGAAATGCCTATAAAGGAAGAAAATATTACAAGATTACGACAAAAACAATGATTAACACACAAATGTTATTTGGTGGAATTCTACATTTTTTTTGATGATTTTTTTTACAAGTTTCACATCATGATTCAAATTTACTAAGGACATTAGTATCTACTTTGACATCTATACTACTCTTGAAATTTGAATTTCCCTTATCAGGTATAATACTTCTTAACATCTGAATTCATTGGGAAAGGTAAGTCATCACCATCCATATTGGTCAAAATTAGAGCTCATCCTGAAAAGACCTTCTTGACTATGAATGGTCGTAATTAGGCCTCCATATTCCATGATTGTCAGTCTAATTTGGTTTAATCTTCTTCAAGACTAGTTCTCCTTCTTGAAACTGATGAGGGCGTACTTTCTTCTCGTATGCTTTCTTCATACGTCTCTGGTATAATTGCCCGTGACAAAGAGAATTTAACCTTTTTCCTTCTATCAAGTTTAACTGTCATACCAGGATTGTACCCATTCGGCTTCCTCCAATTTGGCATCCATGATCACTCTCAAAGACGGGATTTCCACTTTGATTGGTAGTACCGCCTCCATTACATACACCAAAGAAAATGGTGTTGCCCCTGTTGAAGTTCGAACAGAAGTGAGGTATCCGTGTAAAGCAAAAGGAAGTAATTCACTCCAGTCCTTGTAAGTTTCAACCAACTTTTGTATGATTTTCTTTATATTCTTATTGGCAGCTTCAACCGCTCCATTCATCTTTGGCCTGTATGGAGATGAATTAAGGTGCTTGATTTTGAAATCTTCACAGAGCTTCTTCATTATTTTGTTATTTAAGCTTGTACTATTATCAGTTATGATTTGACTTGGCAAACCATATCTGCATATTAATTCTTTCTTGACAAACTTGACTACCACAGTTTTGGTTACATTGGCATAAGAAGCTGCTTCCACTTACTTTGTGAAGTAATCAATGGCGACTAAAATAAACCGATGCCCATTTGATGCTTTTGGTTCAATGGGACCAATAACATCGATGCCCTACATTGCAAAGGGCCAGGGGGCTGTTAGGACATTGAGGGATGATAGGGGTGCATGGATATTATCCGTATATGTTTGACATTTATGGTATTTCTTGACATAGTTAAAACAGTCCGTCTCTATAGTCATCCAGTAATATCCAACCCTCAATATTTTTCTTGCCATTGAATGCCCATTTGCATAAGTTCCAAAAGATCCTTCATGAACACTCATTATAATTTCATTAGCTTCCGTGGTATTAGCATATCTGAGGAAGACTGAATCATGATTTCTTCTATACGGTACATCCCCATTCAGAAAGAACCCCATAGCCAAATGTCTTAGAGTTCTCTTATCATTTTCAGAAGCATTTAAAGGATACTCTTGATTCTGAATGTATCTCTTGATATCATAAAACCAGGGCTTTCTATCTGGTTCATCTTTAACCACATGGCAATAAGCAGGCCTAGAACGTCTTTCTACCTCAATAAGGGGTATATCACATTCTCTACTCACGTTGAACTGGAAGCCAACGTGGCCAAAGCATCAGCCAACTGGTTATCATCCTGAGGAATGTGATGGAAATAGACTTCATCAAACCCTTTGATTAGTTCCATGATGTGAGCTTGATAAGGAATCAATTTGTTGTCCTTAATATCCCATTCTTCTTTTAATTGGTGAATCACTAAAGCAGAATCTCAATATATTTATAGAGATTTCACTCTTACTTCAAGTGCTGCCTGAATTCCCAAAACATAAGCTTCATATTCTGCAATATTATTAGTATAATCAAAGCAGAGTCTAGCAGTGAATGGGAAAAGTTTATCATCTAGTGAGATTAGAATGGCTCCAATCCTATGCCCCAATGCATTCGATGCCCTGTCGAACATCAACATCCAGGTTTCTTTTGAAAACTTTTTCTCTCCTGAGAACATCATGATGTCCTCATCGGGGAATTTAAATGACATAGGTTGGTAATCATTCAAGGGATGGTGTGCCAAGTGAAAAGCTAAAGCACTCCCTCTTACAGCCTTTTGGGTGACATGAATGATATCATACTCAGTCAAAAGAACCTACTAACGAGCTATTCTTCCCGTTAGAGCTAGTTTTTTAAAGATATACTTAATTGAATCCACCTTAGATATCAACCAAGTAGTATAAGATAACATGTACCGCCTTAGGTGACGAGCGCCTCATGCTAATGCACAACAAGTTCGTTCCACAGTGGAATATCGTGCTTCATATTCAGTGAACTTTTTGCTTAAATAGTAAATGACGTGCTCTTTTTTCCCAGACTCATCATGTTGTCCCAACACAGAACCCATAGATTCATCTATCATTGTCAAATACAACAGGAGCGGTCTTCTCGAAGTTAGAGGAACCAAGATCGGTTGGGCTTGTAAGTATTGCTTTATTTTGTCAAAGGCCTCTTGGCAGTTATCATTCCATTGCACTGGTTGATTTTTACAAAGTAACTTAAAGATTGGATTACATACAGCCGTTTGTTGAGAAATAAAATGAGCTATGTAATTCAATCTTCTAAGGAATCCTTGTACTTCTTTTTCGGTGCTAGAAGCAGGCATTTCCATGATCGCCTTTACTTTATCACGGTCTACTTCAATCTCTCTTTCATTGACTATAAATCTGAGTAACTTTCCAGATCTAGAACCAAAAGCTTTCTTAAGTCATTGATGTGGCCTTCTACTTTTTTAGATTTAGCAATTATGTCATCCACATAAACCTCTATCTCCTTATGCATCATATCATGAAACAAGGTTACCATAGCTCTTTGATATGTTTCCCTAACATTCTTCAGACCAAAGGACATCACCTTATAACAAAAAGTTCCTCATAAAGTGATAAATATTGTTTTTTCCATGTCCTCGGGTGCCATCTTAATCTGATTATATCCAGAAAATCCATCCATGAATGAGAAGATGGAGTGTTGAGCTGTGTTGTCAACTAAAATGTCGATATGGGGTAGTGGGAAATCATCTTTGGGGCTAGCCCTATTCAGATTTCGATAGTCTATGTACATTCACACTTTTCCATCTTTCTTAGGAACTTGGACAATGTTGGCTATCCATTGAGGATATTTTACAACAGCTAGGAAACCTGTATCAAACTGTTTTGTGACCTCTTCTTTAATCTTTAAAAACATCTCAGGTTTCATCCTTCCTAGCTTCTGTTTTACAGGATGATATTCTGGTTTGCATGGTAACTTATGCTCAACAATCTAGCATCCAATCCCAGCATGTCTTGGTATAACCAGGCAAACACATCATTAAACTCAATTAACATTTCTACCAGAATTTTCCTTTGCTCGATGCTTAGAGAAGTACCAATCTTGAGTTCTCTTTTATTTTCTTCGCTCCCCATATTTATGACTTCAACAATTTCAAGATGGGGAGAAATTTCTTTAGCTTCCTGATCTAGCAGTCTTAATAATTCAGGTGATGGTTTATTATCTTCTTCATTGTCTCCATTTGAATATTCAAAATCATGATGCAAAATTGTAATTTTTTCATTCATTGGGGGTCAGTTTCAGATCTGCAATTTATTTAATGTAAAAGGGAATAAAAAAATGGTAATTAGGTTATTTGCAAGAAAATAGACAAGAATCCTTGATGTGTATTTATTTGGATCATATAACCGATAAAGAAACTTTTTATTGAAAAGAAAGCCATAAGGCTTCAAACATAGTTAAAGGATCAAAGATCACAGAGTAATAAATTACATGAAATTGATGTCGGGAAACTTGATTGCCTCCCAATTACATAGAATGGTGTTTGATGAACAAGGGTGAACATGACTTTCTTTTCCAAGAAAATCATTGCCGACTACTGCAACTTGATCAGGAGATATCAAGCCTGTACTTTTGAAACTTCTGTAAAGGTCACAAATAGGGGATCCTACAGTTCGGGGTTCTCGATTTTCCAAACGAGCCATCCACTTTTCCTTCTTTTCTTCAGTGACCTTCCTTCTCTCTGCTGAAGATGGGTAGTATCCTATCCCAAATCCATCCTTATTTTCTTTAAGGTATACAGGCTCTATTCTTTCATCCAAATTCTTTCCAAGTCCCTTTCCTGGCTCATATCCGGCCTTCATCATTTTTGCCATCATTAAGGATGCCTTGGGTAATTGAGCTGGTGTCACCTTCTCACCTACAAAGGTGGTATGGCAAATCTTCAAAGATTGGAAAGAAGTTTCCAAACTTTCTTCAGCAGCCTCTATATAGGGAGTGGACACGGGCTTACTGATTAGGAAATCCTCTTCACCAGAAACTATAACCAACTTATTATTTGTAATGAATTTCAGCTTTTGCTGAAGAGTAGATGGAACAACCCCAGTGGTGTGGATCCAAGGTCTACCCAATAGATAACTGTATACAGGAATGATGTCCATTACTTGAAATAAGATGTTAAAAGTGCATGGTCCAACCTGAATAGGAATCTCGATATCACCTATGACCTCCCTTTTTGTACCGTCAAAGGCCCTCACCACCATGGTACTAGGTTTCATATGTGTTCCATCAAAAGGAAGTTGTGTGAGAGTTGTCTTGGGCATTATGTTTAGAGAAGAGCCATTATCAATGAACACCTTTGCTAAGATGTAATCTCGACATTTAATAGAGATGTGCAAAGCTCTATTGTAACCTCTCCCCTCAGGGGGTATTTCCTTATCAGTGAAAGTTAGATAATCATTAGCTGCAATGTGATTGACTATACCCCCAAATTTCTTGGGAGAAATATCTTGAGTCACATGAGGCTTTCTTAAGACTTTCAATAACATTTCATGATGTGGTTTTGAATCAAGTAGTAAGGACAGAAGAGATATCTTAGCAGGGGTACGATTTAGTTGGTCAACTATCTGGTAGTTGCTTTGCTTGATGAACTTTAAAAATTCATAAGCTTCATATGTTACCTCTTGGGAAGGGTCTTGTTCTTTGTTCTTTCCTTGGTTGTTTCTCCCTGTTGTTGGTTCAGGTTCTTTCCTTAATTCTTCCAGAGTGAAGATCCGACCGCTCCTAGTTACTCCACTTACCCCAGAAATATTCGTAACTGAAGAAGATGGATCACTGGTCGGGGGATGAGTGATCACCTCCGTTTTGTATTTCCATGGTACCGCATGAGTATCCTTAAAAGAAAAGGGAGTAGGTACTCGAACTATCATTGACTGGTGACTTGAAACTTGTTCAGTTAGAGGTTCCTTGGTGTAATAGACCACCAAAGGAACGAGAGTGACTGGGCTTAATGAACTTGTACCATGTTTGTAACACCCTCTGTTACACCTTAATAAATTCTAGAAAAATTCGTAATTTTTTTTTTTTTACTAAAGATATGATTGTTAAAAAGAAACTATCGGAATAAATTATATACATTATTTCTGAAATACCTCACAAATATTATTAAAACTTTATAAAGTATTTGTACATTCATCCGAAGAAAATAAACATTAAACATTATAAGAAAGAGAGGAAACTCCATGGCCCAGAAGCAGTTACTTATTAACATTATTTATTCATTGGACCACGGTATTCATACCGAGCTCCCTTTCTAGAACGTGCTATATCTACTGCTGAAATTCTTCGATCCTTCCCTCTGAACCATCAGTTTAGAATATATGAAACAAAA
The DNA here is from genome assembly GCA_037962975.1 of Clitoria ternatea. NCBI lineage: Eukaryota > Viridiplantae > Streptophyta > Magnoliopsida > Fabales > Fabaceae > Clitoria > Clitoria ternatea. The sequence continues at coordinate 191,877,556 of CM075669.1, forward strand.
ACACGGAGAAAGGAGTGAGAAACAGAATATAATATTTCCGAATAAGACATAAGCAACAAAGGGTTTTCACAACCGATACATAATAATATCAATCACAATCACATACACAATCAATTATGAATGCATGAATGTTATGCAATATTTTCATCATAACTTATCTATATATGTAGGCCCTTAAATTTTAATTTGCACTGGGCCAACCAGGAGTTTACACTGTTCCATAAGTCCGGATAATAATAATATGAACAGCTCAACTGGCATGGAAACACTTAGAGACTAGTCAGATTGAGAAAGTTTTTATTGTGAAAGTACCCGACACTAGGGAGCTACCCCAGGTCCCCTGAAGCACCCTTTCACACTCTCTCATCCCAAGGCTCGTAATTAAGCCTCCTCTAATGTATCCTCGGTTTCTATAATCCGTCCCCAGACAATATTATTTTATTTCACTTTCATTATCCATGATGCATGAACTACTCGCGTATTGAGTTGGTTAAGGCTTTTAGAAACTCAATTATTAAATCCCTTAAAGGTTTACAATATCATTTCAATAAACTGTACATTTTCTCAGTTCTCTGAATTTCTGTCCCACAGAAATAAATTTGGTACAGTTTTCAAATCTCACGGAAATTGAGTTTCTAAGCCTTAAATATCTAAAAACTTTATCATATAAAACTTTACCTAATCTTTCTCAAATTAAATCTTAACAAAATCAAATTTAGGAATCTCAATTATTTCCAAATGTATTTAGTTATTAAGTTGGAAAAAAATAAAATAATTTTCTTTTAATTTTTTTTATTGAAAGAGAAATATTTATTAACCAAAAATACTTAAGATTACAAAATTTTTCTTTAACTCAAGATTTAATTAAATAAATTCTAATAAAATATTTTCTTTCTAAAATAAATACTAATTTTTTTATTCTAAATATTGAAAATAAAGTTAATAAGAATAATTTCTAAGAAGAATTAAAAGATAATAAAATTTAAAGAGTAAGGTAAGAAATTCTTACTGAATTTTAGCTTTCCGTCATGCTCGCTATATGCTCAAACTCCACATTACAATATCATCAATCAAAATTAAACAATATCAATCATAACTAAATATCATCAATCAATCAATCATAATCAAATCATAATCAAATCAATTAAATATCATTAATACATATCATAATACAAAATTTAATGATTATTAATATAGTCAATTTTAGTCCTTTTGGTCAATTCCTCGCATAGGTATATGTAAGTCCATATAATCCAGTCCTTGCATAGGTATAGTTTAGTCCATATGGGTCATAATGGTCCAAGTCCTTGCATAGGTATTGTCCAGTCCATATAGGTCATAATGGTCCAAGTCTTTGCATAGGTATGTTAGAGTTAGTTAAACCGGATATTTAATTTAAAATTTATTATAAATTTTAAGTTAAAAAAAGTTAATATTTTAAAATAATAATATTATCAGATTTAAAAGGAGTAGGGGACTCCTCCCATTATTCTTATGTCTTTTCATATTATACTCTTATCTCACTCCCCCTTACCTTGAATTGTTACCCAAAATGGATTTGCTTTGCGCCTCCGATTTCTAAAAATATTAATACCAATCTTATTTCAGTATAAGCATAAGACGAAGATTAAGATTACTACTTAAAACAGAAATGGTAAATTTTGAATAGTGAATAGTGAATAGTGAATAGTAAATCGTGAATAGTAACGGTAAATAGTAAAACGTGAATAGTAACAGTAAATAGTAAAACGTGAATAGTAACGGTAAATAGTAAATCGTGAATAGTAACGGTAAATAGTAAATCGTGAATAGTAACAGTAAATAGTAACAGTAAATAGTAATTTACTATTTGAATAGTAATTTACTATTGAAATAGTAATTTACTATTGAAATAGTATTTACTATGCAGAATAGTAACTTAAAATAATATTATTTTCAGTATAATAACAGATTTCTAAAAACGATATGAAAATAACCCAAAAAATATAAAAGAGAAGTATTCTTACCTTAGGATTTTGGCAGAACCTTCTCTCCAAAAACTTTTCTTCTCTCTCTCACTTCCACCACTATCTCACTAGCACTACTATATTAAGAAAACTTAATCTGAAATTGTGAATTCTAAAGAAGAAATCCTTCGGTATTTATAGGAAAAAAATTTACTATGCATTCCATTATTTTAATATAAAAGTACTATGCATTTTTGAATTTTTTATTCCAGGTTACTGTGCATCTTTTGAAAATTTCATACATGCACAGTGATTTGCATAGTAATTGTCGGCAAAATTATTAAGTCAAATAGTAACCCTTCACTCGGTATATTTTAAATATTCAAAATGAGTCCTTTTTGAAATTTAGCGATATTATATCAGTCCCTACTAATTTTATAATAAGTAATATAAAGCTGAAATTTTAAAAATCTAAAATTTTCTGTTAATAAAAATTTATTGATACGTTTCAAATTTTTTAACGATTGGAAAAAATCAAGATTTTTCTCAAACCGATAATTTTTAGATAAGTCTACTTGAAATGGATTTTAGAAAATTTTCTTATAATTTCAATTCACTTTCTTGTAAATATTTTTAATTTAAGTCACTTATATGAATTTAAAATTATTTAAAAAAATATTATTTTTATTAAAAAATTCCAAAATTCCAAAAAATTCCAAAAAATCATAAATAATACGTAGATTAAAAAGTTCTAAAGAACCATAATTTAATTCCTTCAAAATTTTAATATAAAAATAAAAATAGGGGTGTTACAACTCTACTCCCCTTAGAAAATTTCGTCCTCGAAATTTACATAATCAGTAAAACAAATGAGGATGAGACTCTTTCATCTCAGTTTCTAGTTCCCATGTAGCATCTTCTCCTCTCGTTTCACTCCAAATAACCTTTACAAGCGGAATTGTCTTGTCTCTTAATTGTTTTATTCTTCTGTCACTTATTCTAACAGGTGGTGCATCATATGTAAGATTATCTTTAACTTGTATGACATCAGGTTCAATAACATGTGTAGGATCAGATATATACTTTCGCAAGTTTGACACATGAAAAACATTATGGATATTAGAAAGAAAAGGTGGTAATGCTATTTGGTAGGCAAGGGGACTAACTTTATGAATTATTTGGTATGGACCGATAAATCTAGGAGTTAGTTTTCGAGATTTCATTGCCCGACCGACCCCAGTCATAGGTGTGACTTTCAAGAATACATGATCGCCTTCTTGAAATTCGAGCGGCTTTCTTCTTTTGTCATAGTAACTTTTCTGCCTGCTCTGTGTTGCCTTCATCTTTTCCTGAACTATTTTGATTTTATCCGTGGTTTGTTGTACCAACTCTGGTCCTAGCATCAAGTTTTCACCAGTCTCAAACCAACATAGCGGGGTCCTACATTTTCTTCCATATAATGCTTCAAAAGGTGCCATGCCAATGCTAGCATGGAAACTGTTGTTGTAGGTAAACTCCACATATGGTAAGAATTGATTCCAACTTCCTTTATGCTCTAACACACAAGCTCGTAACAAGTCTTCTAGAGATTGGATTGTTCTTTCTGATTGTCCATCCGTCTGAGGATGATATGCTGAACTCAGACGCAGTCTTGTTCCCATAGCCTTGTGCAAGCTCTTCCAGAATTGTGATGTAAAACGAGGGTCCCGATCAGAAATGATACTTGAAGGAATTCCATGCAATCTCACAATCTCCTCGATGTATAATTTTGCCAGCTTCTCCATAGAGTAACGAATATTGATGGGAATAAAGTGGGCAGACTTTGTTAGTCTATCAACTATTACCCATATCGAATCATGTCCTAATGGAGTTTTAGGTAGAGAAGTCACAAAATCCATGGTAATGCTATCCCATTTCCATTCCGGTATTTCCATTGATTGTAGCATTCCAGGGGGTTTTTGGTGTTCCACTTTAACCTTCTGGCAAATTAGACATGCAGCCACATACTCTGCCACCGCTTTCTTCATTCCAGGCCACCAAAATAACTTCTTCAAATCTTGATACATTTTAGTAGTTCCGGGATGAATGCTCATATAACTTTTATGGCCTTCTTCTAGAATTGCTTTCCTCAACTCCTCTTTGTCAGGGATACACACTCGATCCTTATATCTCAATAATTGGTCGTTTCCCACATTGAACTCGACTTCTTTTCCTTGTTTCAAGAGTTCTTTCTTCTCTTGCAGGAATTCATCCTCTCGTTGAGCCTCTAAAACTTGCCTCAGGAATTCATTTGTCACTTGCAACGTTCCTAATCTGTAGCTGTTAGCATTAACCTTTACTGCTAGGTTAAGATCTCTGAAGTTCTCTATCAATTCCAGCTCTTTTATCATCATCGTGGACGCATGTAGAGACTTTCGACTTAAAGCATCAGCTACTACATTCGCTTTTCCAGGATGGTATTGCAACTCAAAATCGTAGTCCTTTAAGAATTCCATCCATCTCCGTTGCCTCATGTTTAACTCCTTTTGGTCGAATAAATACTTGAGACTTTTATGATCGCTAAACACATCGAATGTTGCACCGTATAGATAGTGCCTCCAAATCTTTAAGGCAAAAACTACAGCGACTAACTCTAAGTCATGGGTAGGGTAGTTGATCTCATGTTGCCTTAATTGTCGTGATGCATAGGCTACAACCTTCTTGTCTTGCATAAGTACACTTCCTAGTCCTTGTTTAGACGCATCACAGTAAACTTCAAAACTTCGATGTGGATCGGGGAGTACTAACACCGGCGCAGAAGTAAGTCGATCTTTCAGCTCTTGAAAACTATTCTCGCATTGTGTCGTCCACACAAAAGGTTGTCCTTTCCGTGTTAGCTTGGTCAATGGGTATCCTAGCTTTGAAAATCCTTCAATGAATCTCCTATAGTATCCAGCCAAGCCCAAGAAACTTCTAATCTCAGTGATCGTGGTTGGTCTCTCCCATTTTAAAACCGCCTCCACCTTGGAAGGGTCTACAGCTATTCCTCCTTGACTAATTACATGTCCTAAAAAGTTCACTTCTTCCAACCAGAATTCACACTTCGACAGCTTTGCATATAGTTGTTTCTTTTTCAGGATTTCCAACACGACCTTCAAATGTTCAACATGTTCTTCTCTGTTTTTAGAGTACACTAATATATCATCAATGAACACCACTACAAATTTATCTAGATATGGATGAAAAATCCTATTCATGTAATCCATGAATACGGCTGGTGCATTAGTTACACCAAAAGGCATTACTAGATATTCGTAATGGCCATAGCGTGTTCTAAAAGCAGTTTTCGTTACATCTTCTTTCTTCACCCTTATTTGATGGTATCCAGACCTCAAATCAATTTTGGAGAACACCGTGGCACCACGCAGCTGATCCATCAAGTCGTCAATCCTTGGCAGAGGGTATCTGTTCTTGATCGTCACCTTGTTCAGTTGTCGATAATCTACACACAACCTCATGCTACCATCCTTCTTCTTAACCAACAACACTGGTGCACCCCAGGGGGATACACTGGGTCGTATAAACTGCTTCTCTATCATCTCTTCAAGTTGTTTCTTCAACTCTGCTAATTCTAGAGGTGACATTCGGTATGGTGCAATTGAAATGGGTCCAACTCCAGGTACTAAATCAATGGAAAATTCCACATCTCTTTCTGGGGGTAAACCAGGGATATCTTCAGGAAAAACGTCAGGAAATTCACACACAACCGGCAGATTTTTGATTTTTGATTCTTGCTCTCCTTTCGTTGAAAGCAATAGCATGAATCCTTGAGCCCCTCCTTTTAAAGAGGCACTCACTTGGTTGGCGGTTAGAAATCTCGAATCTTCAGGATTCAAATTCACTGGTTCTTTAAACATTATGGTTTTATTATGACAATCTATTAGAACATGATTGTCAGACAACCAATCTAGCCCAATAATAACTTCTAAGCCAGAAAGGGGTAAACAGAAAAGATTAGCCTTAAAGTCCCTACCATCTATGACAATAGGGCATTTCCAACAAGCTTTAGAAGTGACAATGGGATTGTTTCCAGGAGTATGTACAAATAAGTCAAATGGAAGTTCTATCACAGGTAATTTTAGTTTTTCTACACAGTCATTGGCAATAAAGGAATGTGATGCACCTGAGTCATACATAACAGTTAAAGAAATCTTATTAATGATACACTTACCTTCTACCATGGAATCAGCATGAGATGCTTCTTCTCCAGTGATTGCAAAAACCTTTCCTTTTGCTTTTGGCCTTCCGACTGCACTGTGCGCGCCTCCTTGAGTATTTATGCTTGTACTTGCACCTTCAGGGTTTTCTCTCTTCATCTTTGGGCAATCCTTGATATGATGACCTGGTTTGTTACACTTAAAGCAAACATAAGTGTTTTTAGGACAATCCCTTTTCAAATGGGGTCCTCCACAGATAAAACATTTAAAATTTGGTGCAGATGTTGGGTAATAGCTTCCAGTTGAAGCTTGGGGTCTGTTAGGAACAGATGCTGCTCCAAACCGACGAAATGGTGCTTGGTAAGGCTTATTCCTTCTGAAATCTCTTCTTTGGTGATGGTGAGGTCCTCCACTTCTTATTTCTCCTGCCTTGTGAATGGGCTCACGACTTTTGGTCATTCTATCCTTATGGTCTTCTTCAAAGATCCTGCAGCGATTTACCAATACAGAAAATTCACGGATTTCCTGCATTCGTATAGCTTCCTTAATTTCTGGCCGCAGTCCATTTACAAACTTTGCACACCGATCTCTTTCATTAGTAGCATCATTATAATGAGAATGAAAACGAGATAGCTCTTCAAACCTGGATGCGTACTCTCCAACGGTCATATTTCCTTGGGTCAGCGACAGGAATTCGAATTGTCTTTTCTCTTTAACATCAGCTGGAAAGTATTTTTCCAGAAACATATCCTTGAAATAGTCCCAAGTGATCTCCACGTCGTTGACTTCGAATTGTTTACGCATGCTATCCCACCAATGTTCGGCATCCTCAGATAAGGCATAAGTAGCGAAGACTACCTTATCAGCTTCATTACATTGCAATGCTCGAAAGATCTTCTCTATCTCTCGAATCCAGATTTGTGCTCCATCAGGGTTATATCCTCCCTTGAAACGAGGTGGATTGCGCTTTTCGAATAGGTCCAGTCTTCTCAAGGCATCATTACCTTGACCTTCACGTGCTCCCATTGCATTGATTAAGCGTTCTACAACTCCAGCAAGATCGTTTCCAGCCATTAGTTTCCTGTTTCACAGTAACTGAGATTTGTCACATCAATCACAGTTACTACCAAGTCAGATATTCTACCTATACAGAGTTTACAGACAAAGCAAGATAGACCTTTTCCCCAGGCCTATTGGATTAACTGCTCTGATACCACTTTGTAACACCCTCTGTTACACCTTAATAAATTCTAGAAAAATTCGTAATTTTTTTTTTTTTACTAAAGATATGATTGTTAAAAAGAAACTATCGGAATAAATTATATACATTATTTCTGAAATACCTCACAAATATTATTAAAACTTTATAAAGTATTTGTACATTCATCCGAAGAAAATAAACATTAAACATTATAAGAAAGAGAGGAAACTCCATGGCCCAGAAGCAGTTACTTATTAACATTATTTATTCATTGGACCACGGTATTCATACCGAGCTCCCTTTCTAGAACGTGCTATATCTACTGCTGAAATTCTTCGATCCTTCCCTCTGAACCATCAGTTTAGAATATATGAAACAAAAACACGGAGAAAGGAGTGAGAAACAGAATATAATATTTCCGAATAAGACATAAGCAACAAAGGGTTTTCACAACCGATACATAATAATATCAATCACAATCACATACACAATCAATTATGAATGCATGAATGTTATGCAATATTTTCATCATAACTTATCTATATATGTAGGCCCTTAAATTTTAATTTGCACTGGGCCAACCAGGAGTTTACACTGTTCCATAAGTCCGGATAATAATAATATGAACAGCTCAACTGGCATGGAAACACTTAGAGACTAGTCAGATTGAGAAAGTTTTTATTGTGAAAGTACCCGACACTAGGGAGCTACCCCAGGTCCCCTGAAGCACCCTTTCACACTCTCTCATCCCAAGGCTCGTAATTAAGCCTCCTCTAATGTATCCTCGGTTTCTATAATCCGTCCCCAGACAATATTATTTTATTTCACTTTCATTATCCATGATGCATGAACTACTCGCGTATTGAGTTGGTTAAGGCTTTTAGAAACTCAATTATTAAATCCCTTAAAGGTTTACAATATCATTTCAATAAACTGTACATTTTCTCAGTTCTCTGAATTTCTGTCCCACATAAATAAATTTGGTACAGTTTTCAAATCTCACGGAAATTGAGTTTCTAAGCCTTAAATATCTAAAAACTTTATCATATAAAACTTTACCTAATCTTTCTCAAATTAAATCTTAACAAAATCAAATTTAGGAATCTCAATTATTTCCAAATGTATTTAGTTATTAAGTTGGAAAAAAATAAAATAATTTTCTTTTAATTTTTTTTATTGAAAGAGAAATATTTATTAACCAAAAATACTTAAGATTACAAAATTTTTCTTTAACTCAAGATTTAATTAAATAAATTCTAATAAAATATTTTCTTTCTAAAATAAATACTAATTTTTTTATTCTAAATATTGAAAATAAAGTTAATAAGAATAATTTCTAAGAAGAATTAAAAGATAATAAAATTTAAAGAGTAAGGTAAGAAATTCTTACTGAATTTTAGCTTTCCGTCATGCTCGCTATATGCTCAAACTCCACATTACAATATCATCAATCAAAATTAAACAATATCAATCATAACTAAATATCATCAATCAATCAATCATAATCAAATCATAATCAAATCAATTAAATATCATTAATACATATCATAATACAAAATTTAATGATTATTAATATAGTCAATTTTAGTCCTTTTGGTCAATTCCTCGCATAGGTATATGTAAGTCCATATAATCCAGTCCTTGCATAGGTATAGTTTAGTCCATATGGGTCATAATGGTCCAAGTCCTTGCATAGGTATTGTCCAGTCCATATAGGTCATAATGGTCCAAGTCTTTGCATAGGTATGTTAGAGTTAGTTAAACCGGATATTTAATTTAAAATTTATTATAAATTTTAAGTTAAAAAAAAGTTAATATTTTAAAATAATAATATTATCAGATTTAAAAGGAGTAGGGGACTCCTCCCATTATTCTTATGTCTTTTCATATTATACTCTTATCTCACTCCCCCTTACCTTGAATTGTTACCCAAAATGGATTTGCTTTGCGCCTCCGATTTCTAAAAATATTAATACCAATCTTATTTCAGTATAAGCATAAGACGAAGATTAAGATTACTACTTAAAACAGAAATGGTAAATTTTGAATAGTGAATAGTGAATAGTGAATAGTAAATCGTGAATAGTAACGGTAAATAGTAAAACGTGAATAGTAACAGTAAATAGTAAAACGTGAATAGTAACGGTAAATAGTAAATCGTGAATAGTAACGGTAAATAGTAAATCGTGAATAGTAACAGTAAATAGTAACAGTAAATAGTAATTTACTATTTGAATAGTAATTTACTATTGAAATAGTAATTTACTATTAAAATAGTATTTACTATGCAGAATAGTAACTTAAAATAATATTATTTTCAGTATAATAACAGATTTCTAAAAACGATATGAAAATAACCCAAAAAATATAAAAGAGAAGTATTCTTACCTTAGGATTTTGGCAGAACCTTCTCTCCAAAAACTTTTCTTCTCTCTCTCACTTCCACCACTATCTCACTAGCACTACTATATTAAGAAAACTTAATCTGAAATTGTGAATTCTAAAGAAGAAATCCTTCGGTATTTATAGGAAAAAAATTTACTATGCATTCCATTATTTTAATATAAAAGTACTATACATTTTTGAATTTTTTATTCCAGGTTACTGTGCATCTTTTGAAAATTTCATACATGCACAGTGATTTGCATAGTAATTGTCGGCAAAATTATTAAGTCAAATAGTAACCCTTCACTCGGTATATTTTAAATATTCAAAATGAGTCCTTTTTGAAATTTAGCGATATTATATCAGTCCCTACTAATTTTATAATAAGTAATATAAAGCTGAAATTTTAAAAATCTAAAATTTTCTGTTAATAAAAATTTATTGATACGTTTCAAATTTTTTAACGATTGGAAAAAATCAAGATTTTTCTCAAACCGATAATTTTTAGATAAGTCTACTTGAAATGGATTTTAGAAAATTTTCTTATAATTTCAATTCACTTTCTTGTAAATATTTTTAATTTAAGTCACTTATATGAATTTAAAATTATTTAAAAAAATATTATTTTTATTAAAAAATTCCAAAATTCCAAAAAATTCCAAAAAATCATAAATAATACGTAGATTAAAAAGTTCTAAAGAACCATAATTTAATTCCTTCAAAATTTTAATATAAAAATAAAAATAGGGGTGTTACAATGTTGTCCATGGATCATGTTGATATCATCACAACGGCGACGATAAACTTGTATCAAATGTATGTCTAGTAATTATTGAAGAATTTTGGCCAACTTTGTATCAACGGACATCTGATCATGAACGTCCTCATTAGAACTCCAAGTTTCAAATATTAATCCTTTCTTCAAAAGTTCCTTATAGATCCATGGGAGAGGAGTTTTGATGTCTGAAACCTTCCTAACACGATCATTTCCCAAATCATGTATTATTACATTTACCCCAGCATTTCCATGATTAGGCAAAGGATTGCTAGTTACATTCGAGGTGCCTTCTTCAAAATTCAACCATTTGGCCTTTATCAAATCAAGCACTTTAACCTTTAAGGCAATGTAATTTTCTGTAGAATGTTTGGGTGCCCCAGTATGATAATCACATTTTACATTGGGATCATACCCCTTAGGATATGGTGGCCCTATGGGTTTTAGGGGACATTGCATGACAAGAGAACTTTTGAGAAGGTGAGGCAAAAGTTCAGTATATATCATAGGAATTGGATCAAATTGGACAGAAGGACAATCATTGTTTGGCTTTTTTTTTGTGAAGGATTTGGGTTGGAGTTTGGCGTCCATTGTTGGGAAGGAGGTGGTGGTGTATTCCTGAAATTATGGATAGATGGGGGTCTGTATGATTGAGGATGGGGAAATATGTGAATATGAATTTCCAGAAATGGCGGTTATATACAGGTAAGGCCCATATGGTGGATAGTGAGGCTAGAAAAGGTAAGGGGAGGGATGGAACATTTTCTGATTATGTTGACCTTGATTGCCCATTACAGCATTTGCTTCTTCACCCTTCCTTCTCATTGCCCCTATCATAGGTTTTCCTATTAAAGGTCAACTTTGGACAACCTTTCCAGTCCTTAAACCATTTTCAATTCTTTCTCCCATTACCACCATATCAGAAAAGCTTGATGATACACTCCCTAGCATCCTTTCATTAAAAGGTGCCTGAAGAGTGTCAATGAACATTGCCACTATCTCTTTCTCTATTAGGGGTGGTTCAACTTGTGCAGCCATTTCCCTCTATTGTTGAGCATATTCTTTAAAGGACTCAGTATTCCACTTGGACATGTTCTGAAGTTGCAGCCGGTCTGGTGCCATGTCCATATTGTATTTGTCTTACTTTAGGAAGGCATCAGCCAAATCCTTCCAATAATGAATACGAGTGTGTTAAAGGTGAGTGTACCAGCTCAACGCTGCCCCAGCAAGGCTATCTTGAAAAACGTGGATCAATAGCTTTTCATCATAAGCATATGCATCCATCTTTTGATAATACATGGTTAAATGGTTACGGGGACATATAGTTCCTTTGTATTTATCAAATTCTGGCAACTTGAATTTAGGAGGAATTACCATATTCGGGACTAGGCACAATTCAGAAACATTTGTTATGCCTAAACCACTTCTTCCTTCTACTACATGCAACTTTTCTTTCAATATTTCCATTTGCCCTTTTGACAAAGGCGCTGCTGGCTAATCAAGATTTGGTGGAGAGACACGAGCTTTGTATAACAAGTTTTGTGAAACACTAGCCTGTGGTATTGGGTGGCCATAAAGGAAATAGTATGGGGTTGTTTATAGATTTAGTTGTGTGGCATTGGTTGGAATCTGGGGGTTTTATGGTGGAACTGTATTAGGTGTGGTGACATTGGGTTGAGCTTGGGTGTTTTGTGGAATAGCTGTTGACTGGGTAAAATTTAGAGGGTTGGATATCGGGGGGTTAGGAATTTATTGGGCAGTAGAAGGATTTTACTGAATAGGATTAGGATACATGGTATAATATCCTTGAGGTAGGCCATATTAAGGCCAGACATATGCTTGCTGAACATTCCCGTCTTGGGAAACAAATGGTGGCAACGACATACCATAAGGTTGGTGTGGGATGAATGGAGTTTCAGTGACTGGAGCAGGATTATTTGGAAGTATAGTCAAGGGTATGGGGTTTCCTTCTTGGGCTTGAACCTGAGGAGCGGATGTTTAATCCCCATTTCTTGCATAGGATTCCCCTTCTATGCCTCTTTTCTCAAGAAGCTTAAGTATTTCTGCCATTTGTTCCTTGATTTAGCCAAGCTCATTCCTCATATCTTCAACCGAGCATTCCTGCTCTGCCATGAGTCTTGTTTACAGTCGGGTTTGATATGGATGCTTCGGGCCCTTTCTCCCTGTGATGTGTATTCAAAAAACTTAGCACAGTAACAGACATGGTTAGGGCAAGAAACGAAAAAATGCAAGCATTAAGAAATATCACTAAGTGATCATAAATTTCGACAAGTATCATGGAAATTATTCCTTAGAACGTCTTGTTCAAAAGTACTAAATTAAGATAATAGAAATTAACATGAGATCCTTTTATTATTGAAAATACAACATTTTATTACAAACAAGGTCAGTTTTCCCTTACTTTTGCAATCATTGCCCTCATCTTCTCAAGTTGTCTTTTATAATACTGAATAAAGTTTGAAATCTCTTCTGGCATGCCAAGTGGATTCACCATTGCTTCCGCCCTTTTTAATAAATAGGGGATATCTTCGAGCGTTCCATTAGCTAAACTAGCTAACTCAGCAAAACGCCTCATCTATGAATGGACCAAATCATCCATTTCTGCCATGTCATTTTTCATCACTTGCATTATCTCTTAGTACCTTTCCTTATCCTCCATGGCCTCCCATTTTTCCATATTGATCTCTCGCTCACAAGCATTCATGGCATCATTAACTTGTTGTTCTAGTCTGTTAATTTATGCTTGCGTGAGATCTTTTTGAGTTTGAGCTTCTTCTTTGGTTTTTACCAATATCTCCCTTAATCGTCCCTTATCTGCCCTGATGACATCCCTTTTCCTGACTTTAGTTTTCAATTGAGCATTTTCCACCCAAAGATATTTATTAAGTTGTCTCGTGTATCCTTCCTCAATTCTTCGCCTCTTGTTGACATTTTCAAAAGCATGTTCAACTTCATAGCTTTTTCTTTTCAGAGATGCACATTCTTGTTGAGCTTTAATCAATTCATCTTTGTTTTTCTCTACCATGGCGGCTAGTTTGGCTTTCACATCCCTGACCTCTTCACTCTCATGGGGAGTTTGGATGGGAAAAACATCACTTGCGGAAATGCTAGGATCTTTGAAAGGTAGCTTGATTATAGAAATTCTATTCAGAATCCATTGGTGATAGCTTTCTTTAATGGCATGACTTCGGACACCTAGTTCTTTTCCTTTCTTATGAATCTTTGTCAAACCATCTGCGACATCTTTGATGATGACAACATCATTTTCTCTTCTGAAATAATGGATGAAAGGAACTAACAATTCTTCTGGTGGTTGAAGCAGGGGGTAAGCGAGTTGTCGCTTTGCAATGACTGGATTATAGTTAATACAACCTTAAGTTCCCATAAGAGGCACATTTGGAAACTTCCCATAACAATAGATAATGCAATCTACCTTCATCCATTGAGGGTACCACCTAATTTTTTACGCAGACATCCCAGCTAAATGGCTTGCCCATTCACGACTGCTTTTCTTTGTTAACTAGTACATCCTTAGATTTAAGATAGGACACTCAACTTTACCCACTTGACTAAAGACATGTGATGTGAGCCACACATACAACACAGGTAAGCAACAAATGATCCTTTCCCATTTCGAGTATGACAAAAATCCTTCATGCAGCATACATCAGCCAGGATAACGGTGATAGGATTTTCTCCCCTGAGCTTTCAAGCAAGAAAAACATCAATTGCCTTATAATCAATATAATTATCAAGGCTAGGAAACAAAATCACACCGTAAATAGTTAATGCCAACGTATCCATGAAGGCATCCCAATCTTTTATTGCCACCAAGTTGTGTAATTGTTGCTCCAAAAGTCCTTGCGTAAACCCTGGGACTTGATTTCTATTTAACTATGTCCCTTTTAACACTCTAAGATCTAGCTTAAGGACGCGAGCTATTATAAAAATAGATGCTTGATGCTTAGTTCGATGATAAGGTTTTTGATTTTCCAATGGTAAACCCAGTATTTGCTCAAACTCTTCCAGTACAGGAGCTAACTAAAAATCTTTGAAAGTAAAACATCATAAAGGAGGATCATAAAATTATGCTAGAGCAATGATTGTCTCTGTCTGTACTTTGACCTCTAAGAGCTTCAAGATTTTCCATATTTTCTTGCAAAAGTCATCTTCTGTGTGAGGCTCAACTTCTTTCCCAATGCTTGTAATTTAAGAGTATCAACCTTTCTGACCTTAAGGTGTAACAATTTTCTCAAACCTTGTGTTTTAATTTATCTTTACCAAGTCTCATGTTAATTTCCATTTCCATGTTGATACTTATCAAACTTTAATTTTATCCTTTGTACAACAAAATATTGTAAAGTCAGATCATCAATTTTCAAACTATTTTTTTGAAAGATTTTTTTAATAAAATGGTGAATAAATTGAGAATTTATTTACACGAATGAGTAACGAGTAAAGTGAATGTTTGCCCCATGTTGTCTTAATTCAGGGTTTTTTTTTCAAAAAGACCATCTAATGGGTTCTAGGTAGGGGTGGCAAAACGGGCCTACGAGCCGGGCCAGGCCAAAGCCCGTATAGGCCCGTCCAAATACGGGCCGGGCCAAAATAGAAAAATGGGCCAAAAACATTGGCCCGACCCATTTCCTATGTGGCCCGTGGGCCAAAACGGGCCAACCTGTTTTTTTAATAAAATTATACAAGCTATTTTTATATTAAATTTAAACTATTTTTAAATATTTTTTAAGAAAAATTAGAAATAAAAATTAGATTTTAGCTTTCCAAAGCAAAGTTTTTATAATTAATCTAATTTATTTCATTAAATGGAAACAATAAATAGTCATCAAAATTAATTCTTTATCAAATAATCAAAATTACAATCAACCAAATATTAATATTATATATATAACATATTAATATATATTTTAACAAAGCCCCCCGGGCCGGGCCGGCCCATGACAGGCCTGCTTTTGGTGGGCTTAAACGCACCGGGCCTATTTGGGAAAACGGGCCTCAAAGGTTGGCCCGACTCAGCCCGTTTTAACAGGCCAAATGGGCCAGCCCGTGGGCCTAGCCCATATTGCCATCCCTAGTTCTAAGGTTTTTTAATGTGATTCTTTACCAATGGTTGTTCTTCTTGGTTCTAAAAAGCCACCAAAGCTAAGATTCTATTTATGAGTTGATCACAATAGTAGGGGTTCCTACATGGTGTGGGCATCATAAACAGAATCATACTTTGGCTGAGATTTTCACGTGAATCAAGATGGAAATGAATGCCCCAGATGACGCTGCTAATAATCTCTCCTAACTTATGTCTTTTGTGGGGCCCAGGTATAAGGCCCCTTCTCAATATTGTGTGCAATAATGTGAGTGTTATGTGTGTAAGGGCATTCATACTTGAATTTACCCATTTTACACAATGAACAAACACAAGACAAAATAAATAATACATGTCTTCTACCCTATGGTTCTAAATTAAAGCAATAAAGAAGTGGGAAAAACATAAATAATATAAATTAAAAATAAACAAAAAATTAATTAAACAACGAGAATAAATAAATAAATAGGATAAAATAACTAATAATTAATAAATATACAAGATCAATTTAACGGGCTTGACTCTCAAATGTCTCTAGTGGAGTCGCCAACTGTCGTGACCGGGGTCCCAGGTCATGACGCACACTGGGAGAATGCAATGAAAAAGAAAACGAAATCGTATTGGAACAAGGCCCTTGGGACGCCTAAAAATTAAGGGGTTTAGGGGGTCGCCACTAATATTTATTAAGGAAAATATTAGGAAAACCTTTAAATGGCACTAGTTTTTAAAATAAGATTTTGTTTGGTCTAGGAGTCGAATTACATGTGGGGAAGGTATTAGCACCCCACACTGTCCGTTCTAAAACGGTTACCCAAATTGATCACGTATAATTTTAAAAATGATTATTAAATATTTCATACTTCGTAAAAAATATGACAATGATAGATGTTATTTACAAACAATATACACTTAAACAAAATGATAATAAGGACATTTTAAAAATATAAATAGAAATAAAATAAAATTAAATAATAGGACGTATCATCTAAATTTTTCATTTTTTGAGTTCAAGGAAAAACAAACAAATAAGTGATTAAAGGACAGTAAAATAAAATAAAATAAAAATAAAACAATAAGATGTCTCATCTAAATTATTTTTATTATCTGAATTTGAAAGAAAATACACACATAAGTGCTTAAAAGATAGCCAGAACATAATAAGATGTCTCGCCTAAATTATTTTCTGGTTAATTAAAAGACAATCTATTGATTTTACTGAGAAATACATGGTTCAAATTTTTTTCCAAAAAAATAAATACACAAATAAAAAAAATGAAAAGGTATAAATAGATAAACATAAGAAGAAAAAAATAGAATTAAATACATCAATGTAAAAATAAAGAAATATATATACTTAATTAATTAGAACTAACAAGTGAATTTTATTCAATCAATTTTTTGATAAAATAAGATTAATAAGATGTCTCATTCAAATTAATCTTATTTCAAACTTAAAAGAAAGATAAATGGATAAATAAATGACGAACGATTTAGTTTGGTTTATGCATATGATAATAATTGATCCCTAATTATCAAAAAGGTTGTTAAGAGAAAATAATAAAAAGTCATGACAATAAATAAATAAAATATACAATTATGTATGGACAAATAAAAAGACAATTCGAAAATTATCATGAGAAAAAAATAAATGAATAAGTAAATAAATAAAATAATATGGATAAATAAATAGATAAGAGAGCGAAACATACAATAAAAAATAATAAATGAATAATTACCTATAAAAACTACTTAAGAAATTATATAAAAAAATAAAATGATAGAAAAATGATTATGAAAAAGATAACTACAAAATTGTTGAGAGAAAAGAGAAAAAAGTAGAATCAAATAAATAAATGTCGAAAGATAAAGTGCAGAAAAATGAATAAATAAAAATAAAAGTGTGAAAAAATTAATAAAGAAAAGTAAAAGTACAGAAAAATAAAAAAAATAAAAATAAAAATATAGAAAAATAAATGAATGAATAAATAACTACAGACAGATAAAATACGAAAAAATAAAGTGCAGAGCAATAAAGAAATAAAAATAAAAGTACATAAAAATAAATAAAGAAAAATAAATGTATGGAAAAATAAAGAAAAAAATAAAAAACATAGAAATATAAATGAATAAAAAATAATTGTAGAAAAATAAAGTGAGGAAAAATAAATAAATAAAAATTAAAGTGTAGAAGAATAAATAAAAAAAATAAAAGTACAAAAAAATAAATAAAAAATAAAAAGTGCAGAAAATAAATGAATAAAAATAAAAGTGTAGAAGAATAAATAAAGAAAAATAAAAGTATAGAAAAATAAAATTACAGAAAAATAATTGAATAAATAAATAACTACAGAAAAATAAAGTGTGGAAAAATAAAGTGCCGAAAAAGAAATAAAGAAAAATGAATAGAATGGAATATGATGTCACAACAAAATATTATAAAATAAAATAATAAATAACAATAATAATGATAACAATGATAGTAAACACCAAATAAAATATATGAAATAAAGGATCTAAAAAATTAAATGAAATTATGATCCTAATTATGACAATCAAATTATAAATAAAATTCCACAAGAAAAAATTATAATATTAATAAAATAAAAATAAATTAAAGAGATAAATAAATATACTCGTATTTATTAAAAATACCTTAGCATAGTAACGATTGATGAAGAACAAGAACCAAATCTGGGAGATCAATTTTTTGTGGATTTCTCTTGTTTTTGGCTTCGTTTGGACTCAATTTAAAGGTATTTGGACACCGGTTACAAGACTTTTATGGTAATTTAGGTCACAAAACTCACATAGTAGCACATATTTTTCCAACAACATTTCTATATTTCTATTTTTGAAAATAAGTTTTTCTAAAAATTACACAAAAAACTATCACTCTTTTCTCTCTTCCTCCTTCTTCTCCTTTTTTTTCCTTTGCATCATCCTCTATTTATAGAGGAAATTTGGCCTTGGATTCTACACAAAATGTCATCACTTCCTTCTTTTCCAAATTGTTAAAATTTGGTGCTAACTTTCCCCATTTTCTCCAATGATGTAACAAAACTAGGTCCCACCTGAAAAAATCATTGAAAACTTCTTTTGTTTTTTTATTTTTTTGTTTTCTGGACTCTTTTTTTTGGTCTGTTTTTGTTTTTTGTTTTTTTATTTTCTGATTTTTAGCCCATTTTTGTTTTTTAAATTTTTTGGGCCTTTTTATTTAAAATTTTTTAAAAAATTAAATATTTTGAGTACAAATGAGTAATCACTTAGTCTCTTTCTATACCTTGACAGTTGAAGCCCTAGCTTGGTTTAAGGGCTTACCTTTTGGATCTATTGATTCGTGGGAAGAGATGGCCGAGGCGTTTGGCCAGTATTTTATTATCTTTGAAGATATACCTAGGACGTCTCACACCTTGGCTCAAATCAAGCAAGGAAAGGATGAGTCTCTTGAGGATTTTTTGAAGAGATTTTATAAGGAGGCAGCCATGTCTTTGGCAAAGGGCCCTCCTACCACTTTGGAGAAATTTAGATGCAAGGCATCCAAATATGTTGGCATTGAGATGAATTTTGAGGCCATAATGGCTAGGAGCAAGCCACCACCACCTGCACTTTGTGTGGAGAGGGAGAAAGAGCCCAAGTTTGAGAAGACACCACAGAAGGATCAAGGTGGGGTTCAGCAGCCAAAGCAGTAGGAGAAAGGCGTTGTTGTGTTCTCTCATTATGCTCCTCTTAACGCCAACGCGTCCCAAATCTTGAGGGAAGTGGGTTGGCCATATTTCAGTGTATACGAGGTGAGAAAGCCTACACTGGTCAAGGAACCATAGGAAGTACTGTGACTTCCACAAACAGACAGGGCATTCAATTGATGAGTGCAGATAGCTCAAGGACGCCATCAAGGTCTTGATTCAGGAAAAAAAATTAAAGTAATATCTCTTCAGGCAGAAGTCTTTGGATGAGTCTGATAGAATGAAGAAAAGGCATAGAGATCGCTCTCCTGATCCTGATGATGATGCTCGGGGTCCCAAGCGGTTAACCGTGACAGAGAAGCGGAAGGGCCCTGTGGTGGAAGTAGTTTAAGAGGTAGAACGGACGTCGTCTCCACCTCAACGTGGTACATAGGAAGTGATCAACATGATTACTGGGGGTTTTACTGGTCATCGATATGTCATCCCCATATAACGACATCATATACGTCCGACATTGAATGCTATGGAGGCCATCGTGTCTACTCCTCATCTGCTTATCAAATTTATTGATAAGGACAACTAGGTATCTTCAGTCCGGGGTGATCAAGTGATGGCGAGGTATTGCTGTAACCTTAGTCTCTATGGTAAAGTTAGAGGCCATCAATAAAAAAAAGAAGCTGAATGATAAGGGCCTTGCAGCAGCCTCCAGCAACTTGGTAGATTTGGACCCCGAGGTTGAATCGAAGTTATATCACCTCAACCCGTCCAAGCCAATCCCAAAAGGGGTCTAAGGTGATCATGTATATGGATACCCTGGAAGGGGTGATGAAGATTAATGAACAGTTCCAGCCAGAGGTTTTTCCTAACTTATGGTTTTTCCCATTGAGTTTTTCTTGAGAAGGTTTTAACGAGGCATGCCTAAGTTTAGCTCCGATGTACGAGCAGTAATAATAAAAGTACCATTTATAAATTTTTTCTTTCACTTGTTAAAATAATTATCTTGTGTAAGAGGACTCTTTTTGCCCTAACAAGTGGCAAGGATCGGACCTCTTTGAGGTCGTACCGGAACCCAACGAGGGCGCCCCGGACCTTTATAAGGCCGTACAGGACCCCGACGAGCGGTACAAGTAGAACTCTTAAGGCCCCAACGAGCAGCGAGGATCGGACCTCGTTGAGGCCATACCGAACCCCAACAAGCGGTACCTTAGTCCCTTAAAAAGGAATTGGTTACTTGACCTCGACGAGCGGCAAAGATTGGTTATTATTAAACCATATTGAGCCCCAATGAGTGGTGCAAGTAAATGACTTAGGTTTTTGTCAAAGCGCTTTCCGTGTACGACAGTCTATGCAAGTCCATTCACAACGGGTAATGTACAGTTTATACAACGTCCTACGGGACTTCACAAATTATGTCTGAAGTTCTCACGAAAGCAAATGTGGATTTCTTAAGATATTTCTAAATGCAAGTACCAAGATGTAGCAAAAAGGCAACATAGTATTGTCATTTATATCTGTTGAAAAAATTCAAAACTCAAAAAAACATGAGAGCCTATCCCGGGACAAGGCTATAGTGTCCTACTATAATTAAGTGACGAAAGACCAAGGGAGGAATTCAATAAAATCAAGGAGATAGTCAGGAGGGTGGAGCTTCCTCAGAGGAAGACACAGTCGCTTCTCCTGCAGTAGCTTCAAAATTCTCAGCGATAACATCCGCCCTGTCCTAGTCAAGCTTCAAATTTTCTTCTGTCAACCGCTGGTTTTCCTCTCAAAACTGCTTCATCTCCCTCTTCAAAGAAGCTAAAATTATCAAAAAGTTTTTGAAGGACTCTAACAATCCTTCAGCCTTCTACAGGTGCCATTACCCATATCTGCTGTAGCCTTTATTTTAGAGTAAACACCCCAGTTAGTCCCTGAGCCCAACAAAGTCGGACACTTAGGTCCCCCACTTAATAAGTGAGTCCCGTTAGTCCCCAACGTCAGGCAACGTCGGACATATAGATCCCTACCGTTAATGAAGTGTTGACGTCCGTGAACTTCAGCTGACGTGGATCGTTAAATCCCAACAGGGATGCCACGTCTTCAATGAAACGACGACGTGTCATGCTCTGAAAACCAATGCATAAGTGGGAATGGAGAACGATGGCATTTTGGAAAACCCTAATTCCTTCTCCATTTTCTCAATGCCATCAGGGTTCTTCTTCTCCTTCTTCGACCCTTCTTCAACATTTTGCTGCCTTCTCGTTCAATAGCCTCCATCGACACACTGAGTATCCTGGTACCAACCTCCTTGTGATTGTGGTGGCTGAAGCAAACTCATCATGGAAGGTAGGAGTCAGGGATCATTCTCCTCATCTTCAGGCCAATCTCGACGCCGGCTTCGCTGCCGTTGTGGGGAACCACCAGTCCGACGTGTGTCTCACACAGTGAGTAACCCCAACCGCCAATTTTGGACATGCGCACGACTTCGAGGAGCCCAATGTGATTTCTTTTCTTGGGTCCAGGATGGGGATTTACTTATTCATGAGGAAGATTGGAGGAATGCTCTGATTTGTAAGTTGACAAAGATGGAGTCTGTTATTACAGGGCATAACTCTGATTTGCAAAAGGATATTTGTGAAGTCATGACCCAAATTATACGGAATGAAGAAGGTAAATGGCATATGTACATGGAATCCTTGGTGAACGGAGGCTTGGAAACTCAGCAAGAATTGCGAAAGTTGAAGATGATTTTGATTAGTCTAAGTGTTGTATTTTTGTTCTTTCTGATAGGGTTATTGGTTATGATCATGAATTTGTAATGACAAAAAATGTATAATATTGTTTTGTTATTAGTATGAGAATTGAAGATAGCAGGTTATTGACAAAAAATGTATAATCCAGGGCATACCTGTCATGGGTTTGTGAGAGTGTTATAAAATGGTTATGTTTAATTTAACAATTTATTTGTTGTTTCCTTTTCCTTTTCATGTTGTTACTAATAGGTAACTTGGTTTTAGTTTTACTGGTTTATTAATTTGGCAGATTTTACTGGTTTAGTTGGGTCCTAAGTTGATGAATTTGTTGTGTAAAAAAAACTAAAATCAAGAAAATTAATGATGGATAATTAGGAATGGAGTAAATTAATGAAACACATAATAGGAGTAAATTGTTAATTCAACATTGTCATTTCAACAAACACATTAGAGGAGTACAATCTCCCACAAGTTTGTGAACCAAACAAACACATAAGAAGAGTACTATCTCCTTTCAATTGTCAATTACAAAACAAATACACAAGTTATTTCATTTGTGATGGTTTCATGATTGGTAGCTTTCTTCTCAAATTATACAGCCTGTTGGGGGATGAGGTTGTGGTTGTGGCAAGTGGTGGAGATATGGTAGGCGCAGCCAACCTGGGACTTCTCCTCACAGGAGTGGTAGACTCAGGTTGAGAGAGTGGCTGGGAGACAACCAACTCAATGACTTCCTGGGTTTGTTGAGCTGTGGGGTTGCTTGGATTGGCCGCTTGATCCTTTGTTCTTGCTTCTTTGGCTACTGGGCATGATATGTTCCTATGTCCTACCTGACCACAATGACTACATTTCCCAGGTTGCAGCTTCCTTTTCATCTTATTTGCTGGGTTGTTTTTGTCAACTGCATCTGTGTTGTCACCTGTCTTCTTTCTCTGTTTCTTGGGTCTCCCAATTGTCTTTTGTATAGTAGGTGGCACTGGTGGGACATAGTGTGTCTTCTCCCAAAATTCTGAACCAGGCACTGATTCAATATGGTGTTCATAGGTTGCATGCCAAGCTGCCATGGTGAGCCCAACATGACAATGATCTTCTGCTAGTTCTCCTTTATATGCAATGGCTGCACATGCATGTTTGCATGGCATACCTGTCATAAAACCAAAAATCATTTTTTAAATCAACAAGACACTAACAAGTTAAATGGTATACATCAAACATAAACTCATACCTGTAAGCTGCCATACCCTGCAACTGCACTGTTGGGTTCCCAAGTTCACAAACACTTTATCCGGAAAACAACTGACTTCATATTTTTCAACACCACCATCACCTAGCCATAGAACATAAATATATTGAGATACATTACAAATGAAGAACAAAAGATAACCTTACAAAACATTACCTGTCCACACTACTGTCCAGTTGTTGCTTGCAGACTTTTGTTTCTCCAGTCTACTCTGTTGAGTTGGGGGTAACTTTCCTTGGTGTCCTGATAATTTCAGCTTATGATTACCTATGGTGACCATAAGATATGTCCTTACCTCTTCTAGCATTGTCACAATTGGTTTATGCCAGGCATACACAAGTTTGGCATTCAGGACTTCACAATTATTGTTTGTGATATTATCCACCTTGCACTCCTCATCAAAAAATGCCTTACTCCAAGACTCCTTTGGAAACTTGCATAGATAAGCCCATGCCTTATCATCCATATCTCTTATTTTCACCATGTTCCTCTCAAAGTCGTTTGGTGTTGTTGACCTGGCTGCCTGCCACAAAAGACCCCTGAGCTCCTTCCCCCTCCACTGTTTAGAAAAGTTCTGCCATAGGTGCCACACACAAAATCTGTGGGTTACACCAGGCATAACTTCCTGTAGTGCAGGTATCAGTCCCTGCAGGCAACATCAGAGTAATGTCAACATGAAGATCAAAAGGAGGATAAAAAACCATAAACATGTTATTAAATCAATACCTTTTGCATGTCACTCATGAATACAAGCTTCTTCTCCTTATAGTCACCTACATTTGCATATAACAACTCAAGAAACCACTTCCAGTTCTCCTTGTTCTCAATCTGGCAAACACCATAGGAAACAGGCCAAATATGGTTGTTTGCATCTTGAGCCACAGCTGTCAAAAGTTGTCCTCTATAATAACCTTTTAGAAAACATCCATCAAGGCACACCAGTGATCTTCTACTTTGTAGGAAACCAGCTCTACATCCCTCTAAACAAATATACAGCCTCTTGAAGATTGGTGGGCCTTCAGGCTGTGGGTCACACTCCATCTGTACTGTTGATCCAGGGTTCCTCTTAAGCAACTCTCCACAGTAATCCCATAGCATTGCAAACTGCTGTTTCTCACTTCCTTCAATTACCTCCCTTGACTTCTTAATTGACCTGTATATTGTTTTGTCTTCTAGCTATACCTTATACCTTTCCCTAAACAGCTCATACACTACAGAATGTGTCATCTTGTGGTGTCTTCTCATATGCTTAACTAGCTTTCCTACAACCCATTGCTGATCACATGCTGAATTTTTAAACACTCTCACACATGAATGTTGATCATTGAAAGTCTTCACCTGGTATGATTGCCTAACTGGATTAAGACTACAAAAAATCTCCCATGCACAATTCTTATCCTTGCACTTTACTCTATCCCTGACTTTGTCATTTTTTACCCATCTAAACTCTCTGCCCAGATGCACATTATAGTCCCTCACAACATGTTTAAACATTGTCAATGAACTAAATTCCATCTCTAACTCTAACACTATATGACCAAATGTGGCAGCCTCATTGTACTGAGGATATACCTCTGTTGATCCACTCTCATCTTCAGAACATTCAGGGGTTTTTAATTCTTCTGAAGCCCAAGAGTCATCAGAACGTGCAACATTCCCTGCCCCATCACCATGTCTATTTTCTTCATCTGAGTCAGTCTCAAACACAGTGGGAATGGCTGACCTCCTGGTCTCTTGCAACCGAATTTGTTGTTTTTTCTTATTCTTACTTCTACCCTCTTTCCTACCTCCTTTCCTCTTTCTGCCATAATCTTCTGGATTTTCATCTTCACCTGTCTCAGAACTACACCCTTCACTATCACTTGTCCCACAACTTTCCCCTGCATCCATGACAGTATCCTTATCACCACCCTCATTAGTCATAGATTCTTCATCCACCCTAACAAAAACCTTGACATTACTAGTTTCTGTATGACTCTCTCCATCCACATCTTTCCCTAAACACTCATCATCTGGATGTTGATAATACACATCCATACAGCCTTCATTCTGCCTTGCACAACTAACCATCTTTAATATATCACTGTCACACTTCAATACACTCAAGCCTTCATTTAAATCACACTTAAGGTCATGCCAAAATATATTAACCAACCTGTTGAACCCACGGTTTTCCGCAAACCTCACAAATGCAAAAAAATCTAGGTAATCAGGGTCCACTTCAGCCCACTCTTCAACTTTATCCAAACTATACTCTTTTTTGCCATCTGAATCAATCATAAATCTGCCCCCTATATGCAGCCTAATCCGAATTTCCTAAGTCCATCCCAAAACATTACATTAATATCAGAATTACCCTATCCAGAAATAATATAAATAAAGCTAATACATATATCCAGACAAACCAAAAAATAAAACAACATAAATACAACATTGTCATACATACAGGCCAACCAACAGGTAATCCATATTTCATACAGAACCTATTAAGGCACAAGCAAACCAACAGATGAAAACCAACAGGCAATCCAAACAAATAGAGCATCATAAAATTTATACACTCTAACCACTCAGTAACCTACACTCTAACCCCCAATTACATAACTCACCCCCCATTAGCAAACCCTAATTAGACATCTCTGAAACCCTAAACCCTTACCCCCAAGTACAGTACCCTAAACCCCCCAAAACGACACTCACAATGGTCATACCCTAAACCCCATTACTAACCTGGTTGAGGTCTCCCATCACCAATGTCCATGCCTTCGGTACAATGTCCACGCCTTCGGTAAGTGCACCAATGTCCACGCAGAGTGCCACGCCTTTGGAAACGAGGTCTTTCAGTTGGGAGGGATGGAGGTTGAAGAGTGAAAAATGAAAGTAGAATTCAAACCTAAACGACCTTACCCTAGATTTCAGAAATCAAAACGACGTCATTTCATGTTTCGTTTAGTAAGCAGTAGACGGCGTCGTTTCATTGAAGACGTGGCATCCCTGTTGGGATTTAACGATCCACGTCAGCTGAAGTTCATGGACGTCAACACTTCATTAACGGTAGGGATCTATATGTCCGATGTTGCCTGACGTTGGGGACTAACGGGACTCACTTATTAAGTGAGGGACCTAAGTGTCCGACGTTGTTGGACTCAGGGACTAACTGGGGTATTTACTCCTTTATTTTATGAGGTATGGATCTTCCCTTAAGCAGTAACTGGCACCCCTAGTTGCCCTTGAAGGTTGGCTTCTTCTTGTGCCACCTCTTTATTTTTAGCCTTCTTGCAAGGAAATTATGGACCCCCCTTTTGATGCTGGCCTTGCTTCTTCTGATTGGGCTCAACATCATTACTCCTTTTTGACCGTATCCCCTAGGCGGTATCAACAACGACCTGATCACCAATCCTAAGGCACAAGACTTCACCAGCATGTTGGGCCTGTTCTTCGCTGACTTCTCCCTTTAGTGGGATGCTCAGCATGACCTCATCCTTAAATCTGAGGATGACGACATCAGCCTTCTGGGAGTTCCTTTTAGCTCAAATTGTGTTTTTGGCGGCCATGGCGATCACCTCAGTCCGCAACTGTCTTAATGCCTCCATGGGGATGAAACTTTCAATTTCACCTACAAATAGTAAAGATAAAAGGGTTTAGACGATGGAAATTTGAACATACAATGCAAAGGTTCTTCCTGAGGAATCTTATAGAGTTCAACTTCTCTTATTGTGGAATTGAGAAGCTGTTTGCATGAAATCTTCGGGTGGGTACTATGGTATTCCTGTAGATCTCGGACTACCTTTAACGACTCAGGGGATACTCATCCTTCTCCACTATGAAAGCTGCCCCAGTCAAAAGGAAATGCTCGTAGGTCCATAAGACTGGGAATTTAGGGATCCCATCCTCACTTTCCTAGAAGACCGACACATTTAGCCAAACTTGCACCTTTACAAAGCACTTCATATAAAAGTTGTCGCCTGATTTAGTCAACTCAGTGAAGGGCTGGAAGCCATAATTTTAAGGCTAACAAAGCTCAAGTCGCCATAGGGGTTGAATCAATGAACAACCCGGCAGATTGAGAAGAATAGCGCCACCATAGGGACAAAACTAAAATACTCCCTAAGCACCTCCAAGCTTCGCACTAGACCCCACTCATTAGGATGCAGTTGAGTGAGGGCACACTCCAGAAATCGAAGGATGCCCATTTCAACTCTGTTAATGGAAAGCTCACCCCAAGGTGAGTGAATAGTATATCATACATGAAGACGGTCCGAGCATCAGAAGGCATATGGCAGATGCATTCCCTAACCCTTGGATGTAGAGCGACGTATCGCTCTTCTTGTTTCTCTTCAAATTAGATTGGGTACCGTCTGTCCACAGTACCTTATTTTACCCTTGCGTGTTTAGAGATGATCTCTATCACTTCTGGTTGAACCTAGACATAGGGGTTCTGGTTCAAGAGCTTCTGCCAATTGATTTCGTGTGCATTTACAATCGAACAACTTGGCATTGTCTTAACAATTTCTCTTCCTCCCCTCTATATGTTGATCATCGCTGCCACGTGTCTAAGTCTACCCACAGAGTATAGTTGGTACTCGTAGAGGTACCTCTTATGAACATGGCCAGGGGGCACCCAGTGTAGCCATTTCACGTTATCTTACCTACCTGAATCTGTGGGGTAAATCTCTCCGATTGATTAAGAGTAGCTGCCAAATCTAAGCCAAATAGGTAACCATCGTGCGTATTGTTAGAAGTAAAAGCTGCATGATTCTCGTGATCCACTATGCAAGAAACGCGATACCATTGTAAATATAGAGAAATTAAGCAAAAAAATTTCAAGTTACGAACGGCCTCAAAAGTACCCACGCCCACAAGACTTATGTAACACCCCCTTATATACACGAGATATATATATTCTTCTGGCTTTTAAAAATTTTAGAAAGATATACATATTTATCACTCATTATCTCGCGTATACAAGGGCGTATATACATCTGATTTCCTTTGAATATTGAAAGTAAAAAGAATGTTGTCTTTCAATATTGTTCATAATGACAAAATGAACCTTTAGAAAATCATAAGTAATCAAAGATTACAGTATCATATCCAAATGATAACGTTTATCAAAGTTTAACATTTACCTTGAATTACAATCATCCAAATTAATATTGTAATAAGGTAAGCTAAAACTAAAGATTTAATACCTCTACTACGACTGTAACCAATCATTTCCTAGTCTTCAAACCATGTGGCTTTGAATCCTACTCTTGTCACATCTTTTCTCCTATCAGATTGAGGATGAGATTAATTTACCCTCTTGTAATTACATCTTTTCATCTAGAACTACTAGCTATATATCACATAGCATATATTTTGGACACAAATTCAAACAAGAAGGAATGAGAAACAGAATATAATACTTTACATATAAGACATAAGCCTAAGGGTTTTCACAAACTAATATAATAATATCAGTCATAATCTCATACACATTCAATTATAAATATAGGGTTTTTATACAAATAACAATTATACTTTCATTCGTAACCATCCACACAGAATGTCACAATCACATATATGTAATGGATGCTTTTAATACTATCTCATTTAGTTTATGCATATGGGCCCTTAAAGTTTTAATTTGAACTCGGCCAACCAGGAGTTTATACTATTCCATAATTCCGAATAATAATAACATAAATGCCTTCATGGCATATGAACAACTCAACTGGCATGGAAACACTTAGAGACTAGTCAGACTGTGAAGGTTTTTATTGTGAAAGTACCCGACACTAGGGAGCGACCCCAGGTCCCCTGAAGCACCCTTTCACACCTTCCCATCCCAAGGCTCGCAATTAAGTCTTCTCTAATGTATCCTCAGTTTCTATAATCTGTCCCAGGCAATATCACATCTCATTTCTCTTTAACGATTCATGATGCATGAACTACTCGTGTATTGAGTTGGTTAAGACTTTTAGAAACTCAAGTATAAATTATATCTTCGGGGCCTACAAATCACAACATAGTCACCCCGATAAACTGCACATTTCCAAACTCTTAAATAAGTTCTACACACGTAGAAGAATTTCAGTACAGTTTTCTTTATCATTCACGAATCATTATTATTATGATTTGAGTTTCAAAGTCTTAATATATATTCCAAACCTTCTTTAGGGCATTTATAGGAAATTAATTTACTTTAGACACAAGTTTGAATTATCAATCGTTTTCCATCTTTAATTATAATACTTGAAAATATATAATAAAACACTTTTGATATTAAAACTCTTATTTTCAAAAGTTTAAAATGAAATATTATTGAAGTATCTCATTTCCATTTGAGAATCAAATATTTTCATATATATACATATATGAATATATTATTTTCATAAAACAATTTTTTTTAATAACTAAAATTATTCTAAAATTTAATTAAATAATTTATTTTGAAAGATAAAAGTAAGTTATAGAAATTATATACTTTTCTTGAAAATTAAGAAAAATTTCTTAACAATAATCTGAATAAATATTAAGAAATTGTTATAAATAATTTCTTTTAAAGTAATACTTTAAAGAATAAGAGATAAGTATATTCTTACTGAGTTTTAGCTTTCCGCCATGTTTGCTATATGCTCAAACTCCACATAACAAGATTATCAATCACAATCAAATATTGTAATATCATTAATCACAATCAAATATCATCAATCACAAATATTATCAATCATAATCAAATCAAATAAATATCATTCATAAATATCATAATTTAAAGTTTAATAGTTATTTAATTTAATAAACTTAATTTCAAGTTCTTATAGTTCATTCATCGCACAGGTCTATGTAAGTCCATATAGGTCATAATACTCCAAGTCCTTGCATAGGTTTAGTCCAATCTGTATAAGTTATAAAAGTCCAGATCCTTGCATAGGTTTAGTCCAGTCCGTGTAGGTTATAATAGTATAGATCCTTGCATAGGTTTAGTCCAGTCCATATAGGTTATAATAGTACAGATCCATGCATAGGTATTTCAGAATAAGTCACATAAGATACTAAATTTATTATTAATTTTAAGTTGAAAAGTTATTATTTTAAAATAATAATATTATTAAATTTAAAAGGAGTAGGGGACTCCTCTCATTATTCTTATGTCTTTCCATATTATATTCCTATCTCACTCCCCCTTACCTCTTGTATCTTGATTCATTATCGAAAGTTCGTGTGCGCCTCGTCTTCGAGTTCTAAAATATACCAATTTCATTTTAATATAGTTATAAGATGAAAATTTAGATTACTAATTGAAACAGGAAGGGTAAATAGTAATTATGCAAAGTAATGGTAAATAGTAAATTTTAAATAGTTACCATGAATAGTAACAGTAAATAGTAAAATGTGAATAGTAACATTAAATAGTAAAACGTAAATAGTAACCGTAAATAGTAAAATGTAAATAGTAACTGTAAATAGTAAAACATAAATAGTAATGGTAAATAGTAAAAATAAATAGTAATTTACTATTTGAATAGTAATTTACTATTTGTAATAGTGATTTACTATTGGCATAGTAATTTACTATTCAGAATAGTAACTTAAAATGATATTATATCCAGTATAATAATAGATTTCTAAAACGATATAAAACTAAACATAAAAACTATAAAAGAGAGTTATTCTTACCTTATAATTTTGGCAGAACCTCCTTTCATAAAAATCATTTCTCTCTCTTATTCTCACCACCATCTCTATAACACTGTTATATAAGAAAATTTAATCTGAAAATATGAATTTCCTTCATTCGAACCTCCGCTATTTACTAGAAAAACTTTTACTGTGCATTTCATTATTTTATTATAAAAGTACTGTGCAATTTTTGAAATTTTCATTTCTACTTACTGTACAAGTTTGAAATTTTCAGTCATGTACAATATTTTGTATAGTAAATATCGGCTGAATTATTAAGCTAAATGGTAACTATTCACTCGGTATATTTTAAATATTCAAAATCACTCCTTTTGGAAATTTAGTGATATTATATCAGACCTCACTAATTTTATAATAAGAAATATAAAGTTTAAATTTTAAAAATCTAAAATTTTCTGTTAATAAAAATTTATTGGTACGTTTCTATTTTTTTATGATTGGTAAAAAATAAGATTTTATTCAAACCGATTATTTTTTAGATAAGTCTACTTGAAATAAATTTTAGAAAATTTTCTTATAATTTAACTTCAGTTCCTTATAAATATTTTTAATTTTAAGTAACTTTATATGAATTTAAAATATATTATTTTATTAAAATATTTCAAATTTTTCAAAAAATTCCAGAAAATCACAAATAATACATAGATTAAAAAGTTCTGAAGAATCATAGTCTAATTCCTTCAAACTTTTATTTTAAAATTCTAATAATAGTTAAATAATAAATATGTAAAAACATAAATATAAAAACATAAAATAGAAGTTTTGAATAATAAAGATATTCAAAATTCTTAATATAATTTTCTTAATAAATGAATACTAATTAAGTCATTCTAAAATCCTCATTCAAAATACATATATATTATTATTTTATTATTATTATTTTAACAAAATAATTAAATATAAGTACTAAAATTTCATAAAAATATTAATTAGTTAGTAATCAACTAGCTAATAATAAGTGTTTTCTCATTAAAAATGTATTAATATCTATTTTCTATTTAAGTAGAAAATAGGATGTTACAACGTACCTTGGCCAAGAATCTATAGCTTATTGAAGCAAATGACATGATCACTTCAACAAGCTAGAGGGTAAATGATCCAGTCCGGAGATTGGCCGTTGGACGTAAAGGTAATTTGGTCAAAATCCCACACTCAGAACCGACATTACATGATGATCGGTGTGAGTTATTCTCTCAATGGCGGCATCTTACGTAATGGGTCAGTTTAACACCAGTATTCGTGGTCTCATGAAAGGTCCTCAACATTGACCCCTTTGTGAGTTACTCATTCAATACTAGAGGTTTAGAGTTGACCTATGACCTAGCGTACTGAATAAGTTGCTTGCAAAGTGACTGTGGTTTAGGCAGAGCTGCTACAAAATGTCACCATCACAAGTCAGCTTTACTACAGAATAGCAGAGTAAGTACTAACACCCTGTACGGAAGACTTGGTGAGCAAGAATGCTCTTCCACTCCTCCCAGGTATAAATACTCATGCACTAACTAACATATAAGTTCATTCTCTCTAACTTAATGCTTGAGCTTTGAAATTCCTTAGAACTTTCCCTGACTTTAGTGTCAGAGTGTTCTTGCAGGTGACACCCCATTTCGCCCATACAACGCGTAAGGTCTGGTGACTTGGCACGAGAAATTACTCCGAGACCACCTTTCCCCATTGGAATCGAGGATATAATACCAGATCCCCGATGGACTGGTGGAATATTAGACAGTAAATGAGAAAGTTAAGGATTGTCGCGAGGCTAGATATTGGACCCCAGACCAGACCAGTTCACCTTTAAAAATTCAAATACCTATATAATAAAAGTCTTCCACTACGATACACCTATCACCTTCTTCTTCTTCTATATTTGATTTCTTTAATTTTAAAATTTGAAATCTCATGTTTCTAAAATTTGAATTCTTTTTTTTCCTTTCTTCTTCTTTTAAATTTTATTTCTTTAACTTTAAAATTTAAAATCTCATCTTTCTAAAATTTGAATGCTCATTTTGTCCTCTTTATTTAATATTCTCCTTCATTTTCTTATTATTTTTAACTTTAGATTTGAATCTGACTTTTAAATTCTGACAAAATATCATATTATTTTTTATGACATTTTTTGTATGACAAATAAAACTTCAAACTGATTTGTATGGAACTGATTTTTTTTATATTTTATATTTTTGAAATCAACAATATAAAGAATTATAAAACAATTATATTTTGTTTGAAATTTATTTCTATTATTTAAATCTTCTTTCCATTTAAAATTTTAGATCTCATGTTTATAAATCTTCTCTTACATGTTTTCATTGTTTTTAGTTTGAAATTTAAATTTAAATTTAAATTTTTAATAACTACAAAATAATTAGTTTGTAACCAATTTGTTATTATTTATATATTTTTTAAATCATCGGTATAAAAGAATCATTACAATAGTTGTATTGTTTTAGTTTAGCTCATACGAGACATGTTTTTGAACTTTCCTATGTAGAGTTGGTCATATCTCGAAGGCATAAATGGTAACTTTTTTCATATAGTATATTTTTTTATACCTTTGGAAACTGCACTTTGCTGCTCTATATTTCTTGATAGTTGTAGTTCTTTCTTCTAATTTCTCTCATGCTTCCGATTTTTTTCTTGAGTTTTTTAGTCCATTCCATATTGTTGTGATGATAAAGATATGATCAATACTTTGAGTTTATGCTAATATATGATTTTCATACTTTTGTTTTTTTCAAGATGATGCACTTAAATTAATTTGGTCTATGATAAAAATAAAATATATAAAATGAAGTATTTGCATCAAAGTATTAATCATATATTTATCATCATAACAATATTTATTTCTATTAATTAAAATTTAAAATTGATTATTCCCCCTCTTCTTTATAAACCTTTTCTCAAATAAGACCTTAAATATGTGGGGAACAATAGTGATAATTTTATTTCAATTTTCTTTTTTTCTCATATTTTCAAAATTTGTGTCGCGACCGGGATCGTGACGAAATGACCGACCCTTAAAAATAAAACGAGTTTCGAAATCCTTTCAAAAAGAAAACAGGGAGTCGCCACCAATATTTTTTAGGATAAAAATATCGGAAAAAACCTCTTTTAAAACATTGGTTATGAAAATGAAATTCTAAGTTCGGGAGTCGAATTACAGGTGAGGAAGGTATTAGCACCCCATGTAACACCCTGGAGCCAACTTGCAAATCCCAAGATAATTACCGTCTCCATATAAAATCTCACGAATAACTTATTTTCCCGCATGGTAATTATCAAGAGATTCACAACCTGATTCCAGAGGTTACTGATACAATATCAGAGTACGCAACCTTTTACATAATTAACTGCTTATTATTATACATAATATCAGAGTTCCATACGTATTATATTTTACAACAGGCACCTAGATCTTATAAAATATAAAGAAGTACAGTACCAACAACATAGTATATACGTAATACAGCCACAGTAGACATGCAAGCAAGCATCAACATCAAAAGTCTTCATAATTCATCCACATCAAGCATTATCCACTTTGTCATATATCTCCCTGGTTAACCACTAAAAGGGTTGCCACAAGTAACAGAAAGAGTGAGATAAAATACTAAATAAATAGAAATCAAATTAGAACAACCACAACCACAAGTAGGATGCTATGCGATGCAGATGCCAAACAAGTGTTTTGTATTATATTACGTTCTTTTATATGAATGAAAATGCATGATGGATCCATTCTGGTGGGAACATCTGTAGTGATTTCCAATAATAACATTTTTACGGATATCCAACCGATACCGCGCCCCATAATGCAACACCACATCGGATAACAATATCATAATATCAATAACAAGTGTTGCGGGACCCCCCTTAAGGACACACTGCTTAGCCCTTAAGACGGCCGTGGTATAAAACCACCGCAGAGGTCTGTGCTCAACAGAGCGCGTTCCCCCACCGGGAACCCCCTCAAAGAACCCCTCTGCGGATTCTTTGAACGGTCAATGCATATGATGCATGAATGCATTTCATTACCAAATTCCTTTATAACTAGTTTTAACAATAAAATTATTATGACAATCAATTAAGCATGCTTTATTTATAATTCAAAGAATATGGAAACACATTTTCCATACTACTTATATCATAATTCAATCATATGGAAACACATTTCTCATAATATTCATATCATATTTCAAACATATGAAAACATATTTTTCATAATATTTCATATTTCAAAGAATATGGAAACATATCTTCCATGTTATGGTAATTGTTTAATATCATATTCCAAACCATTTGCATCCATTTCACAATTTAGTTCAAATTAAATTAAAGTATAACTATATGAGTTTCTAAACAATTAAGCAAGCAATTCTAACTTAATTTCTATGTATTTAATATCCTATCCCCTCTTTCTTACCTCAAGTGAAGATCGTTAAACTTTCCTTATGCTAAACTCCTTGGTATTTCTTCAAATCTTCAAGTTTGCGTAATTTCTTCTTATGCGAAAATTAAAGAATGAAGGTTTTGAGAGCTTAAAGAGGGAGATGAAAGGTTATAGGATCAGTGAGGTTTGTGGTCTGAGGAAATGTGGGAGGTTGGGGCTCTATTTATAGGCTTTCAATGTCGGTTACTGTAGCAAATTACTGTAGCAAATCACTGTAGCATCTCGAAATTGACATGAGGCGGTGGAAAATTGGAGAATTCTCACGAATTCTCTACATTCTACAACATTTTTCATGTGACGTTACTGTAGCATTTTATTGTAGCATTTTACTGTAGCATTTTACTGTAGCAGATTTTTATTTTATTTTATTATTCTATTCTACATTCTATTCTCGTTTATTTCCGTTTTAAGTCAAACTGAAAATATCCTTGTATTCATAATTAAATTTCCTATTTTCTAGGTTTCATTTCTTATTTCTCTGAGAAATTTTAATTTTTTCACTATTTAATTTACTGCTTAAAAAAATTGGGCTGTTACACCCCACAACTGTCTGTTATAAAACGGTTACCTCAAATTGATAGCGCATATTTCAAAATAGTCTAAAAATTATTTTAACTTCTTTTATGAAAAGAAACATATACAATGACAAAGCATATGAAAACAGACAAAATAGATATGAAAGTTTGAAATAAAATTAATAGGACGTCTCATCGAAACTAATCTTAAATCGTACAATCTGACTAAGCAAATACAATGAAATACCAAACAGTAACAGTAAGGGATTAGACGATAAGAAACTAAACAGTAAGAAAATAGTAACGATAGAAGACTAAATAGTAACAGTAAAAAAAACAAATAATAACAGGAGAAGATTAAAATAGTAACAGTAAGAAATGACAAAGCAATGACAGTGAGAAACTCGATAAAATAGTGACAGTAAGAAGCTTAACGAAACAGTGATAATAAGAAACGACACACAGTGGCAGTAAGACACCTAGCAGAATATCGACAGTAAGAAAGAGTAAAAAAAACAATAACAACATGAAACGACAAACAGAGATAACAAGAAACTTGACAAAAATAACAACAGTAAGAAAAAGTAAAACAGGGTGAAGGTAAAGGTTAACAGAACGTCTAATCCAAAGTAACCTTAATTTGTACATAAATTTAAAGATTAAAATAAAATAAAACTAATGATATATATTAAAAAATAAAATAAAGTTGATTAAGAAAATATTATTTTTAATAAAAATGTTAAAAATATGAGATGAACAAGACGTCGAGTCTAAATTAACCTCATTTTAAAGAAAATGATATTCTAATAAAAATATTAAAAATATGAGATTAACAAGACGTCTCGTCTAAATTAACCTTATTTTAAGAAAATATTATTTTAAATAAAAATATTAAAACATGAGATTAACAAGATGTCGCGTCTAAATTAACCTCCTTACGACAATAAAATTTTAAAATATTGACAATATAAAATTAATTGAAATAATAACAGAGACATAGAAATTAATAATGAGAAAGTGGGCCCGACAGGAATTGATTCCCGCTCCTACGTATTCTTAAATGTATTGAGAAATCAGGGTTACGTAGTTCTTTGGGGGAAAATTAATTTTGAAAGAAAAAAATATTTAAATTGTTTTTGATTGATTTTGATTTTTAATAATGAAAGAAAATTCACGAGGAAGGAGAAATACAAGGCGAAGTAGACCACACGTGCATAAACCTTTGAGTTCCTATAAAGCTGATGCAGGCAAAAGTGATTTTTGCACGACATTGCTTATAAGATTTGATTTAGTATAAGAGATTATTTATTTTTTTATAAAAGATATATTTAGATTTTAAGTTTAACACAAATAGAGAAACATTTAATATTTATTCTAAGAAGCATTTTTAGATTTTTACTATAAATAAAATAATTTACTTTTTATTCTTGAAAAAGATGTTAGATTTTAATATTTTTATATTTTTCGATTTAGACCAAAATGAAAAGAAACTAACCATTTTTATTAAAGGATATTTAGACTTTTAATGTTTTCATTTTTTAAACATAAACCAAGGACATTTATTCTTTTTTTTTGTCTTAAAGTTTTTTTTTTGAGATAAAACTAAAGAAACCTAATGAACTATTTTAAAGTAAATAATTACAAAAAATACCTAAATAAAATAAGAAGATCGTTTATTTTTCTACTTAGAAAATAATGATAATAATAACCCAAAAAAGCTTTATGTTTGTTTTTGTTGAGAAAAGAAAAAAAAGGTCTCTTTAGGCACATTGGACTTCAGATCTGAAGCCCATTAACAAAAAAAAAAAGAGATAGGGACCAAACAAAATAATAAACCATTAGGGGTTTTAATTAAAACAAAAGGTTACAGAGGGAGAAAAGGCATCAGGGGGGTTTTTTTGAAGAGGAAGAGAGGGAGAGAGAGAAAGAGGGAAACCAAGAGAGGGAAAGCGAGATCGGAGGAAGAAGCCGACGGCGGAGGTGCTCGGACGGTCGAGGCTGGTTCGCGGTCAGCGTGGAGGAGCTGGGTCTAGGAGGTTGATGATGCATGATTTATCCTTAATTCCTCAATTTAAATGTGCATAATTTGCCATCACTTAGTGTGTAATATACTGCACTTTAACACATTTTCATCATTTGAGCTTTATTTAATATTTAATTTTAAAATGAATTAAGGATAAATTTTTAATAAAAGTTGGGTTTCTCTTGTTTTGTAGTGTGTGATTAAGCCTGTAATTAAAAAAATAATTACCACAGGTCAAACGAAAGAAGCCACGACTCAAGAAATGGTCAAAAATGCGAGAAAAGCACCAGAACAGGTCTGGGAATCGATTCACCAATGTGGGAATCGATTCCCACACAAAAGAACAGCAAGGAATCGATTCAAGCACCCTGGGAATCGATTCATACAGCTAGGAATCGATTCCCCACCCCTGTGAATCGATTCATATGCATTTTAAAGGCCTGGGAATCGATTCAAACAAGCATGAATCGATTCATGTGCTTGGGAATCGATTCCCACCCCTAAGGAATCGATTCCTATGTGTAAAATTGCCCAAAAATTGCCTAGATGAATCGATTCAGGCACAGATTCATCAGTGGAAACATCAGATAACGCATTATCAAAGTGGAAACAACACTGAAGCATGATCATGGAGCACTTAGAATGATAATGGAGCACCATGGAATTGTAAATTCAAGAGTGCATCTCCCATTATGAATTAATTATGGCATCAGTTTTGCTTTCTGATTCCTATAAATAGGCACAAGAGGAAGGCTTGTAACACACCATTCTTCATTCAATTCTTCCTTCCTCCTTCACGTTCTCTGTTTCTCTTCTCTGTTGGAAATTCTTCCAGCAATTTCTCCATTTCCGGGTTAGTTTCTTTGTTTGTATTTGTAATTATGGAGGGCTAAAACCCTTAGATTGATTTTCTTGGAGAATGTTGTAATGTAATTTTGAGGTCATTAATTTTAATATAGTATGCTTTTATTATTGTTATTTCTTCATAATCATTCTCTACTTATTTAATTCCATTTTGTTTAATTGAATTTGTATGCTTAATCGGTTTAATTATTCAAATGGAATAAAATAAGGTTTTAAATTAGAATGGATTAAGGAAATATGCATGCTTAATGAATATTTTCATAATCACTTTTAATAATTATGGTTTGCTTAATTCCATAATTTGAGAATAGATTATGTATATAGGCGATGTTCTTATGTATGCTCAATAATTCCTAGATTTTAAGATCTTGACTCCTTTTGCTTAATTAGGATGCTTGATTAAAATATTCATTTTTAAATGAAAGTAAAGGAATTGTGAAATGAAAAAGACGCTTAGTTGATCAATTCAAATTGAGCTAAGAAATTAACATTAATAAGTATACAAGTTATCTTTAGTGAACCAAGGATAAATTTATTTACAATACTCCAAGAAAATCAATCGCTTGTTATTTATTGTTTTAAATCCTTTATTTACCTTGTTTTAATTTTATTTATGACAACAAAAAGCAATCAAACCCCCCCCCCCAATTGTATGTTTGTTGAACTTATGTTTGTAAAAATTTTAGTTGTTAAGTTTTTATTTTTAATTGTTAAAAATTAGTTTAAGACTTGATTTTTCTTAAATTTTTGTGTTGATCCTTGAGAGAACGACCTAGGTTGACACCCTAGTACTACGTTAATTAATTTTAATGTACTAATTTGACGGAATCACGACTGCAAAATTTCAACGTCAAATTTTGGCGCCGCCGCCGGGGATCAACGATCTTTAGGAAAAACTCTTGTTTTAAATTAATTTTTTTTAATTGAAAAAAAAAAAAAGAAAATTTTAATTAAAAAAAAAATTTTTTTTTTCTTTGTTTGTTTGTTTGTTTATTTTATTTCTCTTGCATGATTTAGGATTCTTATGATTTATTGCTCATCATGATCAAATATCTTGTTGTATGCTATGTATGACTAGAAGAACTTTTGAGCATTTATATTCATTTGATCCTGAAATTGAAAGAACTTTTCATAGGTTAGTTAGAGAAGCTAGATTTAATAATAACTTTGTTGATATTGATAGTGATAGTATTTTTTCTGAATCTGTTGAAAGTACTGCTAGTTTTTCTGATATGGCTGAACCTCGTGAAAGAACTCTTAGAGAACTAGCTGCTCCTGAATTCACATACGAAAGTTTGTGTATTCAATATCCTGATGAGGATGTCCCTTTTATTCTTAAGACCGGACTTATACACCTGTTGCCTAAGTTTCATGGTCTTGCGGGTGAAGATCCGCACAAACACCTCAAA
This sequence comes from Clitoria ternatea, assembly GCA_037962975.1. Taxonomy (NCBI): domain Eukaryota; kingdom Viridiplantae; phylum Streptophyta; class Magnoliopsida; order Fabales; family Fabaceae; genus Clitoria; species Clitoria ternatea. The sequence goes on from CM075669.1 coordinate 191,917,783, forward strand.
GAATTCCACATTGTGTGTTCCACAATGAAACCCCAAAACGTTCAAGAAGACCATGTCTATCTTAAAGCGTTTCCTCATTCTTTAGAGGGTGTTGCTAAGGATTGGTTGTATTACCTTGCTCCAAGATCAATCACAAGTTGGAATGACTTAAAGAAAATGTTCTTGGAAAAATTCTTTCCTGCCTCTAGAACAACTGCAATCCGTAAAGACATATCTGGCATTAGGCAACTCTCTGGAGAAAGTCTTTATGAATATTGGGAGAGATTTAAAAAACTTTGTGCAAGTTGCCCTCACCACCAAATTTCTGAACAACTTCTTCTTCAGTACTTCTATGAAGGTTTACACCACGTTGATCGCAACATGATTGATGCGGCAAGTGGAGGAGCTCTAGGAGATATGACTGCTGCTGAAGCAAGAAACCTGATTGAGAAGATGGCATCCAATTCTCAACAATTTAGTGTGAGAAATGATTCTTTCAAACCCATGTTTGATTCCAATTCTAGTTCATCTGGAATTAAATTGGAGAGCAAACTTGATGCTCTCACCACTCTAGTCATACAATTGGCAGTAAATAAAAAATCCATGACTGCTAAAGTGTGTGGAATCTGCTCTTCACAAGAGCACCCCACTGATTGTTGTCCTTCTCTACAAGAAAAGGATAATAATAGTCCCCAAGCCTATGCAGCAAACATCTACCATGACAGACCTCCACCACAACAAAACCATGACCTTTCCACCAATAGATACAATCCAGGTTGGAGGAACCATCCAAATTTGAGATGGGGAAACCAACAACAAAATCCCCAACCTCCATTTCAAAACAATGCACCAACCTTCCAAAGACCTACACCTCAACCACCCACGAGTGGCCCTTCTTTGGAGGATCTGGTGAAACAAATGGCTGCGCAGAATTTGGAGTATCAACAGAGGAATGATGCTACCATCCAGAGTTTAAGCAACCAAATTGGGCAATTGGCTTCATCATTAAGCCAGTTACAATCTCAAAACTCTGACAAATTACCATCTCAACCAGCTGCAAATCCAAGAAATGTGAGTGCAATTCAGTTAAGATCAGGTAAGAACCTTGAAGTACCCATACCTAAGGAACCTGAAAAACAAACAGATGTGCCCACAACGGTTGAGAATGATGTGCCCTCTTCAAGCACAAGCAAATCTGAGATGCAACCATCCCAAATCCCACCTCATATCCCTCTTCCTTTTCCACCAAAAGTAATTCCAAGCAAGAAGATGGAAGAAGTGGATAAAGAAATTTTGGATACTTTTAGGAAAGTGGAAGTGAATATACCTCTTCTCGATGCAATCAAGCAAATTCCCAAGTATGCCAAATTTCTGAAGGAGTTGTGTACTCACAAAAGGAGACTCAAGGGCAATGAAAGAATAAGCATGGGAAGGAATGTATCTGCACTGCTTGGTAAGGAAAATATTCCTGAAAAATGCAAAGATCCAGGTACGTTTTCTATACCCTGTATCATAGGCAATAACAAATTTGAAAATTGTATGTTAGATTTAGGAGCTTCAATAAATGTTATGCCTATGTCTGTTTTTAAATCTTTGTCTCTTGGAAATTTACAACCTACTGGTGTAGTAATTCAGCTAGCCAATAGGAGCACTGCCTATCCTGCTGGAGTTATAGAGGATGTTTTGGTTCAGGTAGAATAGCTTGTTTTCCCTGCTGACTTTTTTGTACTTGATATGGAAGAAGGTATTCCTCAAATTCCTGTTCCTATCATTTTGGGAAGACCATTTTTAAAAACAGCTCGAACCAAAATAGATGTTCATTCTGTAACTCTCTCTATGGAATTTGGTGACACGAGAGTTCAATTTAATATTCTTGATGCCATGAAATATCCATCTGAAAATTATTCTGTTTTCCAAATTGACATTATTGATGAACTAGTTTTTGAACATTTTTCTAATGTTGATTTGGAATACATGGATGATTCAAACAAATGTTTTTCATGCAATGATTCTGGAAGTTGTGATATTTGTGCTGAAATTGATAGATACATAAATTCTGATTCAGAATCTCTAGATATATCTGTTAACCAAAAGGAGCTGTATGCAGGATTTCAAGAAAATTCTAACAAAATTTTTGAGGTGCAAACAGCAGAATCAAAATCTATTTTGTTAGTTCCATCTGTTTTGCAGGCACCAAAGTTAGAATTGAAACCCCTACCTGAGAACCTAAAGTATGTATACTTAGGGGATAATGAACAGCTCCCGGTGATAATTTCCACTTCTCTTGATGAAAATCAAGAAGAAAAATTGTTGCAGGTATTGAAAAGACACAAGAAGGCTATAGGATGGACATTGGCAGACATTCCTGGAATTAGTCCATCCATGTGCATGCATAGAATATTTCTGGAGGAAAATACTAAAGCAGTAAGACAGCCCCAGAGGAGACTCAACCCTGTAATCCTTGATGTGGTTAAGAAGGAGATCACCAAGCTTCTACAAGCAGGAATCATTTATCCTATCTCTGATAGCCAATGGGTGAGTCCAATTCAAGTGGTTCCTAAGAAAACAGGGATCACAGTTGTGAAAAATGAAAAGGATGAATTGATCCCAACTAGAGTGCAGAATAGTTGGAGAGTCTGTATTGATTACAGGAGACTTAACCAAGCAACCAAGAAGGACCATTTCCCTTTACCCTTCATTGACCAAATGCTTGAGCGTCTCGCAGGTAAGTCTCACTACTGTTTTCTTGATGGATTCTCTGGATATTTTCAGATTCATATTGCACCTGAGGATCAAGATAAGACCACATTCACCTGTCCCTTTGGCACATTTGCTTATAGGAGAATGCCATTTGGCCTATGCAATGCTCCCGGAACTTTTCAAAGATGCATGATAAGTATTTTTCATGATTTCATTGAAAATTGCATAGAGGTATTTATGGATGATTTTACTGTCTATGGATCTTCATTTAATGCATGCCTTGATAGTCTTGATAAAGTTTTGAACAGATGTATTGAAACTAACCTTGTCTTGAACTATGAGAAATGTCATTTTATGGTAAAACAAGGAATAGTTTTAGGGCATGTAATCTCTGAAAAAGGAATTGAGGTAGATCCTGCTAAAGTAGAAGTTATATCACATTTGCCTTACCCCTCTTGTGTTCGAGAGGTTCGTTCTTTTCTTGGCCATACAGGATTCTACAGAAGATTCATAAAAGATTTCAGCAAGAAGGCTAGGCCACTATCCAGTCTGCTTCAAAAGGATGTGGCATTTGAGTTTGATGAAAAGTGTAAGGAGGCTTTTAATTGTCTCAAGCAAGCATTGACCACTACCCCAATAATCCAAGCACCTGTTTGGACAGCTCCATTTGAGTTGATGTGTGATGCTTCTAATTATGCATTGGGAGCTGTCCTTGGTCAAAAGATTGACAAGCAGCCTAGGGTCATCTACTATGCATCTAAAACTTTAGATGCTGCCCAGGTAAATTACACTACCACTGAAAAAGAGCTCTTGGCCATTGTTTTTGCATTAGATAAGTTTAGATCTTACCTACTCGGTTCTCGAGTAGTTGTCTTTACTGACCATGCAGCTCTGAAGTACTTGTTGAAGAAAGGTGAGTCCAAGCCAAGATTGATTCGTTGGATGCTTTTGCTCCAAGAGTTTGACTTGGAAATTCGTGATAGAAGTGGAACACAAAACCTTGTGGCAGACCATTTAAGCAGAATTGAGAATGCTCCTGATTCGGCACCTATTCGGGACCATTTTCCCGATGAACACCTCATGAGTATTTCTAACTCTTTTGATTCACCTTGGTTTGCTAACATTGTAAATTATCTTGTTGCTTCTGTTTTTCCACCATGTGCATCCAGAAACCAAATTTCAAAATTAAAAAGTGATGCAAAGTATTATATTTGGGATGACCCGTATTTGTGGAAATTGTGTAATGATCAGGTGATTCGAAGATGCATTCCCGATCATGAAATAGAATCAGTTCTTCGATTCTGCCATGCTTCACCAGTTGGTGGACATTTTGGTCCACAAAGAACAGCAAGAAAAGTGTTGGATTCAGGTTTGTATTGGCCCACAATTTTTAAGGATGCATGGAGAGTTTGTAACACCTGTGAGAAATACCAAAGAGCTAGTAATGCTACCACATGGAGACAACAGATGCCTCAACAACCAATGTTGTTTTGTGAAGTATTTGATGTTTGGGGCATTGATTTTATGGGTCCATTTCCTCCATCCTTTGGTTTTACTTACATTTTATTGGCTGTTGATTATGTTTCTAAATGGGTGGAAGCTAAAGCCACCAGAACTAATGATGCTCGAGTTGTAGTGGATTTTGTTAGATCTCAAATTCTTTGCAGGTTTGGCATCCCAAGAGCAATCATTAGTGATCAAGGAACACATTTCTGTAACAGGACCATGCAAGCTATGCTCAGGAAGTATGGGGTTGTTCATAGAGTCTCTACTCCATATCACCCCCAAACCAATGGACAAGCAGAAGTCTCTAACAGAGAAATCAAAAGGATCCTGGAGAAGATAGTACAGCCTAACAAAAAGGATTGGAGCAGGAAATTGGATGATGCTCTTTGGGCACATAGAACAGCTTTTAAGGCACCTATAGGAATGTCTCCCTATAGAATTGTTTTTGGTAAAGCATGTCATCTTCCAGTGGAGATTGAGCATCGTGCTTATTGGGCTGTAAAAGCTTGTAACTTAGCACTTGATCAAGCAGGTGAGGAAAGAAAATTACAACTGAATGAGCTTGATGAGATCCGTTTGGCAGCTTATGAGAACTCAAGGTTCTATAAGGAGAAAACAAAGAAATTCCATGATAGCTCAATAGCTAGAAAGGATTTTACTGCTGGACAGAAAGTGCTACTGTTTAATTCCCGGTTGAAACTGATGGCCGGAAAATTGCGCTCCAAATGGGAAGGACCTTTCATTGTTACGAATGTATTTCCCCATGGAGCTGTGGAAATAAAAAGTGAAAACTCCAACAAAAGCTTCAAGGTTAATGGACAACGTTTGAAGCCATTTCATGAAAATCCTTCACTTGTGGATGTTACAATGGAGGAACATGCTTTGGGGGAACCACTTCTTGATCCCCCTTGAGGGAGTTTTTCTTACCCATCTCTTTACTTTTTCATTCTATTGTCTATTTTGTATGCTCTGTCTTACATTGAGGACAATGTATGATTTAAGTGTGGGGGTGGGATCATTTATGTGTGTTGTGTGATTAAATTTTGTGTGAAAAAAAAAAATAAATTAAATTTAAAAGATTTTATGTGTGTTTTTGTTTTAAAATGGCATGTTTTATTGGAATTTTAAGATATGCATGAGTACAAGTAAATTCTTTCATGTCTGATATGAGCTTAATGATATGTTATAATTTGAACTCAAACATTTTTGGTATGTTGAGAATGACATGATAATTGAGAAATGATCATATATGATAGAATTATACCTTGTGAGATTTTTGAGCCTTAAAATTTGATGGATCACTTTAAACCATCTTAATCCTTTCATGTGTGATTAATTCCTGAAAGCTTACATCTTAATTTTTGTCTTGTTTCTTGATGATACTTGAAACTCATATGAATGTATTTGGAATGATACAGGCATTTTGTTCAATTGAGCCACTAAGCCAGATAAGCCTACCATGAATAAATTATCTCTTGATAGCCATTTTGAGCCTATTTAACTATTTCCTTGTTACAGCTCAAATAAGCCATGGATGAAGAACCAAAAATATACCTACCTTAAGAAAGATATTGAAGCTTTGGAATCAAGTCAAAACAGGCATTCAAATAAGTGTGGGGGTGTGCAAAAAGGAATTGCAACTCTTGTTCCAAGTGTTATGCAATCTCAGTATCAAAAATAAAATAAAATAAAATAAAATAAAATTGCCAAATACCATACAATAAATGTTTTACCCTCACTGTTTGCCAGTAAAAATTAATTGCTTCATTATTCTTTTTGATATATATATATAAATATATATATTTCATCCATTTTAACCTTGGCCACATTGCAACCCTGTGAAAGCCCTGTTAATCTATACATTCATTTGTGATTGATTGTAGAATTGAGAAACTTGCCAAATTTTTAGACTGTTTGTTTTTCAGGAATTGTTTTGAGTGTATACACAAACTTTAAACACTTGAGAGTTGAGAGTATGTCTTGTGAGGTTCTATCACTTATGATCTTCTTTTCAGTTTAATTTAATTTTCACATTCCTAAGTGTTTGAATGATTTTTATATATATCTTGATGCTCTGTATCTTTCATGTTGAAAACTCTTATTTCTCTGTATATTCTTAAAATTTCATGCCAAATCTGTGTGTTGTTTTCAACTTAATGTTTTCAAATAAATTGTGATACTTGTTTTTATTTTGATTTTGCCCGGGAGTGCAAAAGAATAAGTGTGGGAGTATTTGATGATGCATGATTTATCCTTAATTCCTCAATTTAAATGTGCATAATTTGCCATCACTTAGTGTGTAATATACTGCACTTTAACACATTTTCATCATTTGAGCTTTATTTAATATTTAATTTTAAAATGAATTAAGGATAAAAAATTTTAATAAAAGTTGGGTTTCTCTTGTTTTGTAGTGTGTGATTAAGCCTGTAATTAAAAAAATAATTACCACAGGTCAAACGAAAGAAGCCACGACTCAAGAAATGGTCAAAAATGCGAGAAAAGCACCAGAACAGGTCTGGGAATCGATTCACCAATGTGGGAATCGATTCCCACACAAAAGAACAGCAAGGAATCGATTCAAGCACCCTGGGAATCGATTCATACAGCTAGGAATCGATTCCCCACCCCTGTGAATCGATTCATATGCATTTTAAAGGCCTGGGAATCGATTCAAACAAGCATGAATCGATTCATGTGCTTGGGAATCGATTCCCACCCCTAAGGAATCGATTCCTATGTGTAAAATTGCCCAAAAATTGCCTAGATGAATCGATTCAGGCACAGATTCATCAGTGGAAACATCAGATAACGCATTATCAAAGTGGAAACAACACTGAAGCATGATCATGGAGCACTTAGAATGATAATGGAGCACCATGGAATTGTAAATTCAAGAGTGCATCTCCCATTATGAATTAATTATGGCATCAGTTTTGCTTTCTGATTCCTATAAATAGGCACAAGAGGAAGGCTTGTAACACACCATTCTTCATTCAATTCTTCCTTCCTCCTTCACGTTCTCTGTTTCTCTTCTCTGTTGGAAATTCTTCCAGCAATTTCTCCATTTCCGGGTTAGTTTCTTTGTTTGTATTTGTAATTATGGAGGGCTAAAACCCTTAGATTGATTTTCTTGGAGAATGTTGTAATGTAATTTTGAGGTCATTAATTTTAATATAGTATGCTTTTATTATTGTTATTTCTTCATAATCATTCTCTACTTATTTAATTCCATTTTGTTTAATTGAATTTGTATGCTTAATCGGTTTAATTATTCAAATGGAATAAAATAAGGTTTTAAATTAGAATGGATTAAGGAAATATGCATGCTTAATGAATATTTTCATAATCACTTTTAATAATTATGGTTTGCTTAATTCCATAATTTGAGAATAGATTATGTATATAGGCGATGTTCTTATGTATGCTCAATAATTCCTAGATTTTAAGATCTTGACTCCTTTTGCTTAATTAGGATGCTTGATTAAAATATTCATTTTTAAATGAAAGTAAAGGAATTGTGAAATGAAAAAGACGCTTAGTTGATCAATTCAAATTGAGCTAAGAAATTAACATTAATAAGTATACAAGTTATCTTTAGTGAACCAAGGATAAATTTATTTACAATACTCCAAGAAAATCAATCGCTTGTTATTTATTGTTTTAAATCCTTTATTTACCTTGTTTTAATTTTATTTATGACAACAAAAAGCAATCAAAACCCCCCCCAATTGTATGTTTGTTGAACTTATGTTTGTAAAAATTTTAGTTGTTAAGTTTTTATTTTTAATTGTTAAAAATTAGTTTAAGACTTGATTTTTCTTAAATTTTTGTGTTGATCCTTGAGAGAACGACCTAGGTTGACACCCTAGTACTACGTTAATTAATTTTAATGTACTAATTTGACGGAATCACGACTGCAAAATTTCAACGTCAAATTTTGGCGCCGCCGCCGGGGATCAACGATCTTTAGGAAAAACTCTTGTTTTAAATTAATTTTTTTTAATTGAAAAAAAAAAAGAAAATTTTAATTAAAAAAAAAAAATTTTTTTTTCTTTGTTTGTTTGTTTGTTTATTTTATTTCTCTTGCATGATTTAGGATTCTTATGATTTATTGCTCATCATGATCAAATATCTTGTTGTATGCTATGTATGACTAGAAGAACTTTTGAGCATTTATATTCATTTGATCCTGAAATTGAAAGAACTTTTCATAGGTTAGTTAGAGAAGCTAGATTTAATAATAACTTTGTTGATATTGATAGTGATAGTATTTTTTCTGAATCTGTTGAAAGTACTGCTAGTTTTTCTGATATGGCTGAACCTCGTGAAAGAACTCTTAGAGAACTAGCTGCTCCTGAATTCACATACGAAAGTTTGTGTATTCAATATCCTGATGAGGATGTCCCTTTTATTCTTAAGACCGGACTTATACACCTGTTGCCTAAGTTTCATGGTCTTGCGGGTGAAGATCCGCACAAACACCTCAAAGAATTCCACATTGTGTGTTCCACAATGAAACCCCAAAACGTTCAAGAAGACCATGTCTATCTTAAAGCGTTTCCTCATTCTTTAGAGGGTGTTGCTAAGGATTGGTTGTATTACCTTGCTCCAAGATCAATCACAAGTTGGAATGACTTAAAGAAAATGTTCTTGGAAAAATTCTTTCCTGCCTCTAGAACAACTGCAATCCGTAAAGACATATCTGGCATTAGGCAACTCTCTGGAGAAAGTCTTTATGAATATTGGGAGAGATTTAAAAAACTTTGTGCAAGTTGCCCTCACCACCAAATTTCTGAACAACTTCTTCTTCAGTACTTCTATGAAGGTTTACACCACGTTGATCGCAACATGATTGATGCGGTAAGTGGAGGAGCTCTAGGAGATATGACTGCTGCTGAAGCAAGAAACCTGATTGAGAAGATGGCATCCAATTCTCAACAATTTGGTGTGAGAAATGATTCTTTCAAACCCATGTTTGATTCCAATTCTAGTTCATCTGGAATTAAATTAGAGAGCAAACTTGATGCTCTCACCACTCTAGTCACACAATTGGCAGTAAATCAAAAATCCATGACTGCTAAAGTGTGTGGAATCTGCTCTTCACAAGAGCACCCCACTGATTGTTGTCCTTCTCTACAAGAAAAGGATAATAATAGTCCCCAAGCCTATGCAGCAAACATCTACCATGACAGACCTCCACCATAACAAAACCATGACCTTTCCACCAATAGATACAATCCAGGTTGGAGGAACCATCCAAATTTGAGATGGGGAAACCAACAACAAAATCCCCAACCTCCATTTCAAAATAATGCACCAACCTTCCAAAGACCTACACCTCAACCACCCACGAGTGGCCCTTCTTTGGAGGATCTGGTGAAACAAATGGCTGCGCAGAATTTGGAGTATCAACAGAGGAATGATGCTACCATCCAGAGTTTAAGCAACCAAATTGGGCAATTGGCTTCATCATTAAGCCAGTTACAATCTTAAAACTCTGACAAATTACCATCTCAACCAGCTGTAAATCCAAGAAATGTGAGTGCAATTCAGTTAAGATCAGGTAAGAACCTTGAAGTACCCATACCTAAGGAACCTGAAAAACAAACAGATGTGCCCACAACGGTTGAGAATGATGTGCCCTCTTCAAGCACAAGCAAATCTGAGATGCAACCATCCCAAATCCCACCTCATATCCCTCTTCCTTTTCCACCAAAAGCAATTCCAAGCAAGAAGATGGAAGAAGTGGATAAAGAAATTTTGGATACTTTTAGGAAAGTGGAAGTGAATATACCTCTTCTCGATGCAATCAAGCAAATTCCCAAGTATGCCAAATTTCTGAAGGAGTTGTGTACTCACAAAAGGAGACTCAAGGGCAATGAAAGAATAAGCATGGGAAGGAATGTATCTGCACTGCTTGGTAAGGAAAATATTCCTGAAAAATGCAAAGATCCAGGTACGTTTTCTATACCCTGTATCATAGGCAATAACAAATTTGAAAATTGTATGTTAGATTTAGGAGCTTCAATAAATGTTATGCCTATGTCTGTTTTTAAATCTTTGTCTCTTGGAAATTTACAACCTACTGGTGTAGTAATTCAGCTAGCCAATAGGAGCACTGCCTATCCTGCTGGAGTTATAGAGGATGTTTTGGTTCAGGTAGAACAGCTTGTTTTCCCTGCTGACTTTTTTGTACTTGATATGGAAGAAGGTATTCCTCAAATTCCTGTTCCTATCATTTTGGGAAGACCATTTTTAAAAACAGCTCGAACCAAAATAGATGTTCATTCTGGAACTCTCTCTATGGAATTTGGTGACACGAGAGTTCAATTTAATATTCTTGATGCCATGAAATATCCATCTGAAAATCATTCTGTTTTCCAAATTGACATTATTGATGAACTAGTTTTTGAACATTTTTCTAATGTTGATTTGGAATACATGGATGATTCAAACAAATGTTTTTCATGCAATGATTCTGGAAGTTGTGATATTTGTGCTGAAATTGATAGATACATAAATTCTGATTCAGAATCTCTAGATATATCTGTTAACCATAAGGAGCTGTATGCAGGATTTCAAGAAAATTCTAACAAAATTTTTGAGGTGCAAACAGCAGAATCAAAATCTATTTTGTTAGTTCCATCTGTTTTGCAGGCACCAAAGTTAGAATTGAAACCCCTACCTGAGAACCTAAAGTATGTATACTTAGGGGATAATGAACAGCTCCCGGTGATAATTTCCACTTCTCTTGATGAAAATCAAGAAGAAAAATTGTTGCAGGTATTGAAAAGACACAAGAAGGCTATAGGATGGACATTGGCAGACATTCCTGGAATTAGTCCATCCATGTGCATGCATAGAATATTTCTGGAGGAAAATACTAAAGCAGTAAGACAGCCCCAGAGGAGACTCAACCCTGTAATCCTTGATGTGGTTAAGAAGGAGATCACCAAGCTTCTACAAGCAGGAATCATTTATCCTATCTCTGATAGCCAATGGGTGAGTCCAATTCAAGTGGTTCCTAAGAAAACAGGGATCACAGTTGTGAAAAATGAAAAGGATGAATTGATCCCAACTAGAGTGCAGAATAGTTGGAGAGTCTGTATTGATTACAGGAGACTTAACCAAGCAACCAAGAAGGACCATTTCCCTTTACCCTTCATTGACCAAATGCTTGAGCGTCTCGCAGGTAAGTCTCACTACTGTTTTCTTGATGGATTCTCTGGATATTTTTAGATTCATATTGCACCTGAGGATCAAGATAAAACCACATTCACCTGTCCCTTTGGCACATTTGCTTATAGGAGAATGCCATTTGGCCTATGCAATGCTCCCGGAACTTTTCAAAGATGCATGATAAGTATTTTTCATGATTTCATTGAAAATTGCATAGAGGTGTTTATGGATGATTTTACTGTCTATGGATCTTCATTTAATGCATGCCTTGATAGTCTTGATAAAGTTTTGAACAGATGTATTGAAACTAACCTTGTCTTGAACTATGAGAAATGTCATTTTATGGTAAAACAAGGAATAGTTTTAGGGCATGTAATCTTTGAAAAAGGAATTGAGGTAGATCCTGCTAAAGTAGAAGTTATATCACATTTGCCTTACCCCTCTTGTGTTCGAGAGGTTCGTTCTTTTCTTGGCCATACAGGATTCTACAGAAGATTCATAAAAGATTTCAGCAAGAAGGCTAGGCCACTATCCAGTCTGCTTCAAAAGGATGTGACATTTGAGTTTGATGAAAAGTGTAAGGAGGCTTTTAATTGTCTCAAGCAAGCATTGACCACTACCCCAATAATCCAAGCACCTGTTTGGACAGCTCCATTTGAGTTGATGTGTGATGCTTCTAATTATGCATTGGGAGCTGTCCTTGGTCAAAAGATTGACAAGCAGCCTAGGGTCATCTACTATGCATCTAAAACTTTAGATGCTGCCCAGGTAAATTACACTACCACTGAAAAAGAGCTCTTGGCCATTGTTTTTGCATTAGATAAGTTTAGATCTTACCTACTCGGTTCTCGAGTAGTTGTCTTTACTGACCATGCAGCTCTGAAGTACTTGTTGAAGAAAGGTGAGTCCAAGCCAAGATTGATTCGTTGGATGCTTTTGCTCCAAGAGTTTGACTTGGAAATTCGTGATAGAAGTGGAACACAAAACCTTGTGGCAGACCATTTAAGCAGAATTGAGAATGCTCCTGATTCGGCACCTATTCGGGACCATTTTCCCGATGAACACCTCATGAGTATTTCTAACTCTTTTGATTCACCTTGGTTTGCTAACATTGTAAATTATCTTGTTGCTTCTGTTTTTCCACCATGTGCATCCAGAAACCAAATTTCAAAATTAAAAAGTGATGCAAAGTATTATATTTGGGATGACCCGTATTTGTGGAAATTGTGTAATGATCAGGTGATTCGAAGATGCATTCCCGATCATGAAATAGAATCAGTTCTTCGATTCTGCCATGCTTCACCAGTTGGTGGACATTTTGGTCCACAAAGAACAGCAAGAAAAGTGTTGGATTCAGGTTTGTATTGGCCCACAATTTTTAAGGATGCATGGAGAGTTTGTAACACCTGTGAGAAATGCCAAAGAGCTAGTAATGCTACCACATGGAGACAACAGATGCCTCAACAACCAATGTTGTTTTGTGAAGTATTTGATGTTTGGGGCATTGATTTTATGGGTCCATTTCCTCCATCCTTTGGTTTTACTTACATTTTATTGGCTGTTGATTATGTTTCTAAATGGGTGGAAGCTAAAGCCACCAGAACTAATGATGCTCGAGTTGTAGTGGATTTTGTTAGATCTCAAATTCTTTGCAGGTTTGGCATCCCAAGAGCAATCATTAGTGATCAAGGAACACATTTCTGTAACAGGACCATGCAAGCTATGCTCAGGAAGTATGGGGTTGTTCATAGAGTCTCTACTCCATATCACCCCCAAACCAATGGACAAGCAGAAGTCTCTAACAGAGAAATCAAAAGGATCCTGGAGAAGATAGTACAGCCTAACAAAAAGGATTGGAGCAGGAAATTGGATGATGCTCTTTGGGCACATAGAACAGCTTTTAAGGCACCTATAGGAATGTCTCCCTATAGAATTGTTTTTGGTAAAGCATGTCATCTTCCAGTGGAGATTGAGCATCGTGCTTATTGGGCTGTAAAAGCTTGTAACTTAGCACTTGATCAAGCAGGTGAGGAAAGAAAATTACAACTGAATGAGCTTGATGAGATCCGTTTGGCAGCTTATGAGAACTCAAGGTTCTATAAGGAGAAAACAAAGAAATTCCATGATAGCTCAATAGCTAGAAAGGATTTTACTGCTGGACAGAAAGTGCTACTGTTTAATTCCCGGTTGAAACTGATGGCCGGAAAATTGCGCTCCAAATGGGAAGGACCTTTCATTGTTACGAATGTATTTCCCCATGGAGCTGTGGAAATAAAAAGTGAAAACTCCAACAAAAGCTTCAAGGTTAATGGACAACGTTTGAAGCCATTTCATGAAAATCCTTCACTTGTGGATGTTACAATGGAGGAACATGCTTTGGGGGAACCACTTCTTGATCCCCCTTGAGGGAGTTTTTCTTACCCATCTCTTTACTTTTTCATTCTATTGTCTATTTTGTATGCTCTGTCTTACATTGAGGACAATGTATGATTTAAGTGTGGGGGTGGGATCATTTATGTGTGTTGTGTGATTAAATTTTGTGTGAAAAAAAAAAAATAAATTAAATTTAAAAGATTTTATGTGTGTTTTTGTTTTAAAATGGCATGTTTTATTGGAATTTTAAGATATGCATGAGTACAAGTAAATTCTTTCATGTCTGATATGAGCTTAATGATATGTTATAATTTGAACTCAAACATTTTTGGTATGTTGAGAATGACATGATAATTGAGAAATGATCATATATGATAGAATTATACCTTGTGAGATTTTTGAGCCTTAAAATTTGATGGATCACTTTAAACCATCTTAATCCTTTCATGTGTGATTAATTCCTGAAAGCTTACATCTTAATTTTTGTCTTGTTTCTTGATGATACTTGAAACTCATATGAATGTATTTGGAATGATACAGGCATTTTGTTCAATTGAGCCACTAAGCCAGATAAGCCTACCATGAATAAATTATCTCTTGATAGCCATTTTGAGCCTATTTAACTATTTCCTTGTTACAGCTCAAATAAGCCATGGATGAAGAACCAAAAATATACCTACCTTAAGAAAGATATTGAAGCTTTGGAATCAAGTCAAAACAGGCATTCAAATAAGTGTGGGGGTGTGCAAAAAGGAATTGCAACTCTTGTTCCAAGTGTTATGCAATCTCAGTATCAAAAATAAAATAAAATAAAATAAAATAAAATTGCCAAATACCATACAATAAATGTTTTACCCTCACTGTTTGCCAGTAAAAATTAATTGCTTCATTATTCTTTTTGATATATATATATAAATATATATATTTCATCCATTTTAACCTTGGCCACATTGCAACCCTGTGAAAGCCCTGTTAATCTATACATTCATTTGTGATTGATTGTAGAATTGAGAAACTTGCCAAATTTTTAGACTGTTTGTTTTTCAGGAATTGTTTTGAGTGTATACACAAACTTTAAACACTTGAGAGTTGAGAGTATGTCTTGTGAGGTTCTATCACTTATGATCTTCTTTTCAGTTTAATTTAATTTTCACATTCCTAAGTGTTTGAATGATTTTTATATATATCTTGATGCTCTGTATCTTTCATGTTGAAAACTCTTATTTCTCTGTATATTCTTAAAATTTCATGCCAAATCTGTGTGTTGTTTTCAACTTAATGTTTTCAAATAAATTGTGATACTTGTTTTTATTTTGATTTTGCCCGGGAGTGCAAAAGAATAAGTGTGGGAGTATTTGATGATGCATGATTTATCCTTAATTCCTCAATTTAAATGTGCATAATTTGCCATCACTTAGTGTGTAATATACTGCACTTTAACACATTTTCATCATTTGAGCTTTATTTAATATTTAATTTTAAAATGAATTAAGGATAAAAATTTTTAATAAAAGTTGGGTTTCTCTTGTTTTGTAATGTGTGATTAAGCCTGTAATTAAAAAAATAATTACCACAGGTCAAACGAAAGAAGCCACGACTCAAGAAATGGTCAAAAATGCGAGAAAAGCACCAGAACAGGTCTGGGAATCGATTCACCAATGTGGGAATCGATTCCCACACAAAAGAACAGCAAGGAATCGATTCAAGCACCCTGGGAATCGATTCATACAGCTAGGAATCGATTCCCCACCCCTGTGAATCGATTCATATGCATTTTAAAGGCCTGGGAATCGATTCAAACAAGCATGAATATGAATCGATTCATGTGCTTGGGAATCGATTCCCACCCCTAAGGAATCGATTCCTATGTGTAAAATTGCCCAAAAATTGCCTAGATGAATCGATTCAGGCACAGATTCATCAGTGGAAACATCAGATAACGCATTATCAAAGTGGAAACAACACTGAAGCATGATCATGGAGCACTTAGAATGATAATGGAGCACCATGGAATTGTAAATTCAAGAGTGCATCTCCCATTATGAATTAATTATGGCATCAGTTTTGCTTTCTGATTCCTATAAATAGGCACAAGAGGAAGGCTTGTAACACACCATTCTTCATTCAATTCTTCCTTCCTCCTTCACATTCTCTGTTTCTCTTCTCTGTTGGAAATTCTTCCAGCAATTTCTCCATTTCCGGGTTAGTTTCTTTGTTTGTATTTGTAATTATGGAGGGCTAAAACCCTTAGATTGATTTTCTTGGAGAATGTTGTAATGTAATTTTGAGGTCATTAATTTTAATATAGTATGCTTTTATTATTGTTATTTCTTCATAATCATTCTCTACTTATTTAATTCCATTTTGTTTAATTGAATTTGTATGCTTAATCGGTTTAATTATTCAAATGGAATAAAATAAGGTTTTAAATTAGAATGGATTAAGGAAATATGCATGCTTAATGAATATTTTCATAATCACTTTTAATAATTATGGTTTGCTTAATTCCATAATTTGAGAATAGATTATGTATATAGGCGATGTTCTTATGTATGCTCAATAATTCCTAGATTTTAAGATCTTGACTCCTTTTGCTTAATTAGGATGCTTGATTAAAATATTCATTTTTAAATGAAAGTAAAGGAATTGTGAAATGAAAAAGACGCTTAGTTGACCAATTCAAATTGAGCTAAGAAATTAACATTAATAAGTATACAAGTTATCTTTAGTGAACCAAGGATAAATTTATTTACAATACTCCAAGAAAATCAATCGCTTGTTATTTATTGTTTTAAATCCTTTATTTACCTTGTTTTAATTTTATTTATGACAACAAAAAGCAATCAAAACCCCCCCCAATTGTATGTTTGTTGAACTTATGTTTGTAAAAATTTTAGTTGTTAAGTTTTTATTTTTAATTGTTAAAAATTAGTTTAAGACTTGATTTTTCTTAAATTTTTGTGTTGATCCTTGAGAGAACGACCTAGGTTGACACCCTAGTACTACGTTAATTAATTTTAATGTACTAATTTGACGGAATCATGACTGCAAAATTTCAACGTCAGAGGTCTCGGGCTACGTCGGACCTGCAGGTGCTCGGCGTCGGGAGGGGTACTCGGTGTGGAGGAGGCTAACCGGGTTCACATCGGCACCGGGCGGTCCACGGGGTAGCCAGCGACTCTACGACAATAGCATATCTTCTTCTTCCTCTCTTTTTTTGTTTGTTGTTTTCGAGTTCTTTGGCTTCTGTTTTCGATACCCTTTGCTATTGGGTTCTCTTGCTTTACAAGTTAATGATGAAGAGGATGATGGAGATGGGTTGATGAAGATGGTTGGCTCTGTCTTTTATTTCTGACTTATATTGATAGTTGTTGTTGCTGATGGCTTGAGGTAGATGGATGGTGAAGTTGGTTTTGGGTTTTCTGTTTTTTTTTGTTAGTGAAGAGGATTAAGAAGATGATGATGAGAGGAGAGTGTGGTATCTTTTGTTTTTTGGTTTCTGGTCTGGTGAAGGTGGTTAAGAAGAGGATGAAGATGAATGTTGATTTTTTCTGGAAGAGAGGAGATGAATTTTTTTTCGAGAGGTTTTCTGGTTCTATTTTTTTTATGATGGTGAAGGTGATTGGGATGAAAAAGATGAGGATGGAAAGGTCCTGCGGTGATGGAGAAGTTGAGGTGATGAAGGTGATGGAGTTGGGAGACAAGATCCAGAATCCGGACTGGTTTACCGGAATGGTAGCATTAGAGGGAGTGAAAAAATATTTTTTTTAAATAATAAATAAAATTAAATAAAGGGGGACAAAAGATGGTGTTTACAATTTGGAAATTTACCAAGGTAATGATCGTGATAACTTTCCATAATGCATTTATAGCCCCCAAAACCTAAGTTTTTGGTGTTTGCTTTCACAAAACACAAGAACGAAAATGAGGGAGCAATATGGGGATGGATTTTCTATTAAATACATAGATAAGAGGGACATAAGAAGGAGGGAAAGAGAACAAAAGATAACAAAAAAAAGGAGAACACGAAGAAAACTCCCTTCTTCCCTAACAGACACTATCTCGCGGCCACCCACAACACCACCTCTAGCCATAGGCACCACCTCACAACCACCCAGCCATTATGAAAAACCACCATCGTAACCCCCTAAATCCATCACCACCACACCACCACCATCGCCTTACCCTCACCTTCTCTCATGTATATCTCTTTCCCTTTCTCTCTCATGTCGTTGTCTCCCATTCTCATTCTCTTTTTCCCAAACTCTCAAAGTATGATATATGTGTGTTTAGTTAGGGTTAGGTTTTAGTATGTATTTTTGGGTTGGGCTAGTGAAGCCCCTTTTGGGATGAGGCCCATATTTTGTTTTATAAAAAATCTGTATTCCACAATGTATACTGGCATTACTGAAAGGTCCTTTGACCTAAAAGCTGTTGTGCAATATCGACATTACTAAAAGCATTGCAGTTTAACACCGGTTCCCTACACCATGTATGGGACTCATGACATGATCCCGATGTGAGCTATTCTCTCAACACTAGATGGTCAAACTTGACTTATACGATCACGTGATGAGGAAGCAACCTGCAAAGTGACTGATGGAAAGGTACAATTGGTAGGTAGGGTCAGGCTACGTGTTAGCCTTTCTACAAATGATCAGAATCACGCTAACACCTTGTACGGTAAGCCCACCTACCTGAAATAACTCTTTCGCTACCTCCAGGTATAAATACCCACGCACAAAGAATGAAAGGTACACTTTACATACTAGAACTTACGCTTGAGCTTTGATATTCTTGAATATTAATTGACTTGAGTGTCGGAGTGTCCTTGTAGGTGACACCTCTTTTCGCCCCACAATGCATAAGTTTGGTGATTTAGTACGAGAAATCACTCCAAGACCTTTATCTCCCCACTGGAATAGAAGTTATAATACCAGATCCCCACCGAACCGGTGTAAAATATTAGAATACAATACATCTTGAGGACTAGTCTTGAGATCGGCCCTTGCACCCCGGCTACGACCAGTTCATTGGCACGTTCGATGGGTCTTGTAAACTTTTAGTCCCACGATCACAAAGAAAGTTAAAACATCATAGAGGAAAGAGTTCTCGATGGGCATGTTGAGGATCTCACGTACTTGTAGCCAAGGTGTTTAGCTTTTGATAATACAAGTGTCTGCCAAACAAGTCATAACTATGGTGACTCCTGATCCTAGGGATGAAATTATCAGGAAGCTTAGAGAAGAGCTTACTGAGCTCAGGCACGAGCGTTCAATGCCTGTAGAAAGGGTGAGTTCTCTTGGACTTCACCAACCTGAGGTGTTAAAGCCTGAGGTGTCTCATATACCTCACTACTCAAAGATTGTTATGTATGATGAGGAACAATAAGCTTAGTCATAAACAGAGTAGCAAAACCCTAGGAGAAATTGTATCCCCTCTGGTACTCTTCCCTTGGGGTATAAATTGAGTATCCCTTTCTCAAGGAGGCTCATGAGTGTCCCTATCCCACGACACCTTCAAACTACCCAACCTCTCTCTATCGACAAGTATACAGGAGAGATAGATACATTCAAACATCTAGATACTTACATATACGAGGCCATGTTTCTTTAAGCTAAGGCTGATGTCATGTGTCACATGTTCCTGCACATGTTGACAGGAAAAGCCCAAAATTGGTTCAAAGTACTCCCCTTGAGATCTATAAACTCCTAGGAGGAAATGGGTAAGGCTTTTAGAGAGCACTTTTTGATCTCTAATGATGTACCCAAAACATCCCACACCCTCGTTCAGATCAAGCAGGGTGAGACAGAGTCTTTAGAGAACTTCTTTAAAAGGTCTTACACAGAAATAACTATGGTCCCAAATCTAACAGAAGCTATCCAGTTACACATAGTGATCGAAGCTTTACAACCCAAGTCTCCTTTTGCCTTGTCTTTGGCAAAGGGACCACCCACAACCTTTGAGGAGTTTAGGCGTAAGGTATCAAAATATGTGGGCATAGATATGCATCTTAAGGCTAAGACGGCTAGGAGTAAGCCACCAACTTCTTTACCGCGTGTGGAGAAAGAGAAGGATAAGCCCAAAGGTGACAGAACGCCCTAGAAGGATCAGGGTAGAGAACAACAACTAAGGCAACAGGACAAACACATTGCGTTGTTTAGTCAATATGCTCCTCTTTCCAGATCCTGAGAGAAGTAGCCTGGGCGTCATTCAATGTATATGTAGTAAGGAAGCCCGCTCTAGTTAAGAGGCCTGGTAACCCTAGGAAGTACTGTGACTTCCATTAATAAAATAGGTACTCGACGGATAAGTTTAGGCAGCTCAAGGACGCTATCAAGGTCCTGATTTGAGAGGGGAAGCTTAAGCAATACCTCTTTAAGAACAAGTCTTTGGATAAGCTTGATTGTATGGAGGAGAGGCACCGAGACTGTTCTCTTGACCCCGATGATAACTAAGGTTTATAAAGGTTTTCTGCAGTTGAGAAGTAGAAGGGCTTGGTAGTGAAAGAAAATCAGGAGGAGGAGTGCATGTCGTCCCTCCTTAGCAGGGTATACATGAAAAAATCATCGATATGTTCGCATGTGGCTTTGTTGGCGGAGGCATGTCAAACACGATACGCAAAAATCATCATCGAATGAACTTGTCTGCCCAAGGAAAAAGATAACCATTATTTCAGAGACGATGTGCAGACCCTGCCCATTTCCTTTTCTAATGATAACTACGACCCTACAATCCCAAAAGGTAATGATCTATTGGTGATAGTTGAGATCGTTGCCAACATAGATGTCAAAAGGATCCTTTTGGATCATGGAAGTTCTTGCAAAGTTCTTGCGAAGTTCTCTTTTATTATTGTTTCAAGAGAATAGGTCTCACTAACGTTGACTTGCAGCCTTATACACAAGACTTTACTACTTTTAATGGGGCAAAACAACCCACCAAGGGTTACTTGGACACACGTATCACTTTCAACGGTAAGCCCAGAGCCAGAACGGTCAAGAAGAGAATCCTAGTGATTGATGTTCAATCCTCGTATAACGGCATCATAGGTCGTTCAACTTTGAACGCCAAGGAGGCCATCATGTTAACCACACATCTTCTCATTAAGTTCATTGACAAGGACAACAGAGTGTCCTTAGTACAGGGTGACTAGGAAATGGCAAGGTATTACTATAACCTTAGCCTTAATATGGTGAAATTGGAAAACATCAACAAGAAACGCAAGCTGAATGAAGGAGGAACAGCCACAATTTCTGTTAATTTGGTTTGCCTGGACCCTAGGGTAGAGTTAAAGATTGATCCACTGAACCCATCAAAGCCTACACCGGATGAAATATCCAAGGCGATTGTCTTAAGGGATACTCTAGAAAAATTATATCAATGAGAAACTTGACCCTGGGATAAAGCAACGATTGTTGGTATTGCTCAAGGAGTTAGAGACCTCTCCGCCTAGACAACAACTGAAATGCCTGGTATTGATCTAGATTTTTGTTGTCATAGACTTTGTGTATCTTGAGATCAGGCCCGTAGCCTAAAATAAGATACGGTTGGGCCTAAAGAAGCAAAAGGCCACTTGTGAGCAGATAGAGGATTTGTTGAAGACGAGTTTCATTAAAGAGATCTAGTATTCCTCCTAACTCTCTAACATGGTTATGGTCTAGAAGTCCAATGGCAAGTGGCATATGTGCACAAACTACATAGATCTTAACAAGTGCTTCCCTAAGGACCATTACCCTTTACCCAACATCAACAGAATAATGGATGATTCTTTAAGGTACCAATTTTTATCCTTCATGGACGTATACTCTAGTTATAATCAAATTTCGATATGGGAAGGAAACCAGGAGAAGATGGCATTTGTAAATGATAAGGGTATGTTTTTCTATACCGTCATGTCGTTTGGATTAAAGACGCTAGGGCCACGTACGAACGCATGATTAATAAAGTCTTTGAGGGCATGCATACAAAGCTGGTGGAAGTGTAGATAGATGACATCATAGCCAAGACTCCAGTTGGAAGGGACCACATTGAGGATTTGCAGAAGATCTTCCTTTGCCTCTAGTAGAATAACATGCATTTTAATCCTCTAAAATACACGTTTGTACTACTCGGTGGTAGATTCTTGGGTTTCATGCTAACTGGAGACGTATCGAGGCCAATCCTGACAAATGCAAGGTAATCCAAGAGCTCTAAAGCCTGAAGAACTTGTGTGAGGTGTAGTCCCTCAATGGTAAGATAGCGGCTTTGGCACGTTTCATGCCAAAAATGGTGCATTGGTCTCTCCCCCTTTACAAGCTCCTCAAGAAAAGCAAGTTTGAGTTGGGACCAAAGCAAGAGGTAGCATTCCAAAATTTAAAGGAAGTGTTATCCAAACTACCTATTTTGGTAAGGCCTAACCCTGGTGAATGTCTAATTCTTTATTTATTTGTTTCAGATAAAGCATTGGGAGTTGCTCTGGTAAAGAAGACCTCAGATGGATAATGACCAATATACTTCACCGGTAAGACGTTGCAGGGAGCTGAATGCCGGTATCAGAAGATCGAAAAGGCATCCTTGGTAGTCATATGGGCATCCTGGCGCTTGAAGTCGTACTTCTATGCCTATCCCATCATAGTTTGAACAGATTTCCCACTCCGTACTATCTTTTTCTAGCCTAACTTGGCTGGCAAAATGATTAAGTGGACAATGGATCTATCTAAGTTCAATATCACTTATGAGCCACGGAGTGCTGTTAAGACTCAAGTCTTGGCAGATTTTAGTGTGGAGTTTTTTGGTTTAAACCCTGAAGAATTTCGCTCCTATTGGACAATGTATGTTGATAGGTCCTATAATAATAAGGGATATGAGGATGGAGTAGTGGTGGAAAGTTATGAGGAGGTCCACCTTGAGATTTCCTTATACTTTAATTTCACTAGCTTTAATAACTAGGCAGAATACAAAGCTTGCCTCGCTGGTTTGATAGCAATCTTTGATATCGATGCAACAATGATAACTTTGTGTAGCAACTCTCAGCTTGTCATCTCACAGATCCTTGAGGAATACCAAGCTACGAAGCCCTTGTTACAACAATAGTTGGCTTGCATCAATGACTTGAAGGAAAGATTCCAATCTATATTTTCAAGCATGTCCTAAGGGAGAAAAACATACGAGCTGATGTCCTCTCAAGGTTAGCCAACACGAAGAAAGTTGGGAGCATGACAACAGTGATTCAAAATACCCTTTTAGAGCCCAACATTTCTTATTCTCCCTCCTTGAATGTCATTCATGTATGTGGCTTCAACAAAGACTCATAGGTTGTGGCTTCTATTCAATACCTAGTGCATGGCCAACTTCTTCCTGATGAGTCAGAACAGAAATAGGTTAAGAGAGAGCTACCTTTCTTCATCATGATGGATGGAAAATTATTCTAACATGGCTTCTCTATCCCTTATCTCTTTTGTTTGAGTGAAAATGAAATCCAAAGGGTTTTGGAAGTAGTACATGAAGGGCAGTGTAGACACTACTCTGGATCACATAGTCTCAAGTGTAAAATCCTCCAGGATTGCTATTCGTGGCCAACATTGAAGAAGGACACGACAGAATATGTTCAGAGGTGTGACCTTACCAGAGGTTTACTAACACGTATCATACCCCCGTAGTCCGCAGTTCCTTGGCCATTTATCAATGGGGGTTGGATATCCTAGGTCCCTTCGCAATAGCATCTAGGGGCATCAAGTATCTGATCATAGGAGTAGATTATTTTACCAAGTGGATTGAGGCTGAGCCCATGGTACACATCACCTCGACAAGGACCCAACGTTTTGTGTATGAGAATATCATCACAAGGTTTGAAGTCCCTAGAAAAATAGTTACTGACAATGACACTCAGTTCACTAATCATAAATTTAGAGCTGCTCGAAGGGTTGAAGATCGTATAAGTCTTTTCTTCTGTCGAGCACCCCAAGACTAACAGGCAGGCTGAGGTGGCCAATCATAAAATTCTAAAAGGTTTAAAGAAGCGTTTGGATGAGACAAAAGGGGATTGGACAAACCAACTTTGCCATGTCCTATGTGCCTATAGGACGACCCCTCATTCATCCACTAATGAGTCTCTGTACTAATTAACATACGTGATTGAAGCCATGATACCGGTAGAGCTTCACACATCTTCCACCAAGGTACAATGTTTTTTAGTGCTTGACAACAAAACCAACCTCCAGAATGAGATATATGTGATTGAAGAGCTTAGAGTGGAGGTTTTAATCTAGGATTAAGCAGTAAAGGCTAAGACAACATTGAGGTACAATAAGTGGGTTTCACAAAGGCGTTTTGAGTTTGGAGACTTGGTGTTGCGGCAAGCCAACATTAGAAATAAGTTTTCTCATCAAGGGAAGCTCACACCATCATGGGAAGGACCCTACCGCGTCTCTGAAGTGTTAGGCTAAAGCATATACCGTCTTGAGATGTTAGATGAGACTCCCATAAGAAATAAGTGGAACATCCATAATCTCTATGTATACTATAGTTAGCCAGAAGACAAGCATGTATCCTTTTTCCTAACTTGAGATTTTTTCCCATATGGGTTTCCTCAAGAAGGTTTTAACGAGGCATGCCCTAGTTTAACTTTGATGTATTTTTAGTTCAATAATAAAAATTTTAATTATAGTTATAATTTTTATTCTTCCTCTGATGGCATCTTTGATTATGTATAATATAATTTCCCTGATGAGTGGCGAGGATTGGTTCTCTTTGAGACCATACCGGACCCCGACGAGCAGCACAAGTAGAATAAATAGCCTCAATGAACGGTAAGGATTGAACCTCATGTGAGGCCATACCGGACTCCAATAAGTGACACCTCGGTCCTTATTAAAAGACTAGCTACTTGGCACTAATGAGTGATAAGGATTGGTTTCTATTTTAACCATACCGTGCCCCGATGAGTAGTGCAAGTAGGTTTCAGAGAACTAAGTTTCCAAGGTTTTCACCTTATTAAAACTTAGTTCTCTTGAACCTGTTATGGGGGAAGGACTGGATTCTCATTTTTAGAAAGACCGGGCTGATCAGTCATAGACTGTGATGGTGGTAGGTCTGCCAGCTTATACAGAGGTCCTCGGGTTCCTAGTGTTCGGTGTCTGTTACGACGAACAACTTCTCATCATGGAACTCAAAGTAGGGGTTGATGTCGTTTAGGTTTAGACTCAAGTCAGGGTTCCTATACTGAACCTACTTAATGGCCATATTGAACACCTCATCCACGACCTTCTCACACAATTGGACAGCTTCTACTACCCTCTTCTGATCTGCAACCGCTTCTTCTCACAGTTTTTCATATGCTTCACGAAGAGAATCGATGTGAACAATCTTTGTTTTCAGATCTTCCATTTTAGTAGCCAGTTTATGCTTTTCCTTAAGCCATTTTGTCTTTTTTGAAATGTGAACTTCAATCTAGCAGAGGATCTCAGCTTGCACAAACTCAACCTTATTTCCATTTTCATTCAGTGTTGTCAACTCTTCATTCTTCTCCTTCAGAGGCTTCAGTTGTTGCTTATCAGAGTGGAGCTGCTCTACCTCCTTCTTCAACACCAGGATCTCTGCCTTGTCCTTGTTTTGGGCCTTGTCTTTGGCCTTTATTACTTCTTTCAAATTTTTAGTTTCATTATTTGCCGCCCTGTTATCTACCTCGAGGGTCTGAACTTGATCATAGTACAAGGATCTCTCATTTACATTATTTGCTATATCATTGAAAGACTTCAACATCTTGTCTAGTTCGACCAGCTGCCAACAAGCATCTTTGATGGTAGCTTTTCTCTCTTCAACCTCCAAGTCAGACCGGAGGTAGTACCAAGAGGACCTTAATTGTCCTGATCTACTTTTTTTCCCTGGTACATGATAAAGGGGCTAAGGCAAGACCTAGGCACGGGGGCGTAGTAATGCCTCAACGTCGTCTCTCTAGGGTGGGCAATATTAATCCTGGTAGGGGAGGCCATTGATTCCCCTCGGGAGGAAGAAACATTAATTGGTGTCACTAACGGGCCGAACTCTTTTGGCATTATCTCTTTACCCTTAAGTTTTTTAGAATGAGGAGGCAGATTTTCCTCTTCCATTAGTTTCTGCCTTTTCTTTTGACCCTTTTCCCTTTCTAAGTTGTGTTTCTTTTTGATCCTCTTTTCTGGAGCCTTTTCTGTTAGTTCTA
Source organism: Clitoria ternatea (assembly GCA_037962975.1). Classification (NCBI taxonomy): domain Eukaryota; kingdom Viridiplantae; phylum Streptophyta; class Magnoliopsida; order Fabales; family Fabaceae; genus Clitoria; species Clitoria ternatea. The sequence continues at coordinate 191,943,698 of CM075669.1, forward strand.
GCTTAGAAGTTTCCTTCAAAGGGATATGACCAGCGTTTGCAGTGAATTTAATGGTAGCTTGGTTGGCCTTGGCAATGTTTCTTTTGGGTTGAACTTGGTTTTCTCCCCAAGCCTCTGTCAATTGAACCTGTATTTTTTTATAGCGTCTATCAATGAAAAGCTCTCGATCTATCTTGTAACAACAAAAACAAAAAATGTTAGAAGTTGGAAGTCCTAACTTAATCAAAGAAAGATGAATCCTGGGATCATTACGTAGATAAGCTTCACTCTGAGGACGAGAGCCAAAAGGATACTTGTAGGAGAACTTCCTATAAGAAGAAAAGAACGCATGCATGGCCCCAACTACTTCGATGGAGGAAGGGGATAGCTTATTTTCATCGGTGACGTAGGCCACTCCGGTTAGCAGAAAATGTTCATGGGTCCATGACACTGAATTTTTTTATCCCGATCACATTTTCCTAAAACACTGGTTTGTTGGTTTTCACTTGTACCTTCATAAAACACTGCTTGAATGAGCTCAAAGTTGACTATCTTTGAGTCACACCGGAGTGTGACGAAGCTAAGACCATTGTCTGGATTGGTCTGTCACATGACCTGAGAGTAGAAGAAGAACAATGCCATGGTAGGAATAAAGTTAAAATGTTCCCCAAGCACTTTCAAACTCCGGACCAAGCCTTACCTGTTTGGATGCAGTTGAGTAGAGGCATAGCTGAGGAAGCGGAAGACCCTCATTTCAAACTTCGTTAGAAGAAATCTTACTACAAGGTGTGTGAAAAGGATGTCGTACGTAAAAATGGTCTGCTCATCAGCAGGGACATGACAGACACATCCCCAACCCTAGGGTGCAAGGTAGTGTACCATTCCTTGTACTTTTCCTTTGTGTGAATTGGACATTTGAAGTCCATAACACCCCTAGTGGCCTTAGTGTGTCATGAGGAAGTTTCCATGATTTCCCGTTGGACCCATGTGTAAGGATTATCGGCCAGGAGCTGCATCTAGTTTATGTGTGTGCAATGACGATAGAGCACCCCGGTTGCGTCTGTATTACTTCTCTCTCTCCTTCTTCAGTAACTATGGTTTTGATCACGTATCTGAGACTGCCTACATATTTATAAATCATCAGAAGTATAAAGGTCACAGCTCTCTTCATCATAAACCCCAGGTTCACGATTTATTCCAAAGAACTACTCTCATTTGTCTTCTACCCCCTCACCCTGGTCTTTATGACTCAAACCTCTGACTCCTTATAGAGATCCTACCCCACGGTATATTGATGGCCATCCCCTAATCCTTATTCTTTCATTCACCACAGGGGTAAACGCAGAGCAAACCATAAGATATATATAAAAAAATGAAGAGTTAAGGGTAAGGGTTCACTACCTGAAAACTGTGGTGGAGTCCTAGGGTTCACGAACGAGTGGATTTCTCTCAAGACCTTAGAAGCACGAGAAAGCTAAGTACGATTTTGGGTGTAAGTTCAAAGTCTCTAAATAATAAGGTTTTTCTCTCTGAATTTCAATAGAGTCTTAGTACGTAGAAAATACAAGTGTCTTGCAACCTTTCTTGAACCACCTCTTATAGACATGTCTGGGGGCAAGCAACAGTGGCGTTTTAGATTCAAATTTCTTAGGTCGAGTCATTTCAATTTTCAAGGCCTATTGTCCAAAAGTAACCACCAAAGTTATGATTCAAGTGTAATTGCCACGTATGATTAAAAGTAATTATCGCATGATTGGTGCAGCCCTCGATACATGCATTGCTGCATTTTGAAAGGGAAATAAATGTGAAATAGTTATGAAGATGCATAGAAGCAAACAAATTTTTTTAAAGTTAAACAAAATAATCTTCTTACCTACACCTATAACAGGTGCCTTAGTGAAGGATATATCTTATTCAAGCAACTGGCATCGTCCTTCAAACAAGCTAGAGGGCAAATGATCTAGTCTTGATATCGGCCTCTCGATAAAAAGGTCATTTGACCTAAAAGCCGTTGTGCAATATAGGCATTACTGAAAGCATTGGAGTTTAACATTGATTCCCAACACTATGTACGAGACTCATGGCATAATCCCTGTGTGAGCTATTCTCTTAACACCGGATGGTCAGAGTTGACTTATACGATCGCATGTTGAGGAAGTAACCTGTAAAGTGCCTGATGGAAAGGTACAATTGGTAGGTAGGGTCATTGTTGCATGTCATCCTTTCTGTAAATGATCAGAATCACGATGATGCCTTGTACGGTAAGCTCACCTACTCGAAATGACTTTTTCGCTACCTCCAGGTATAAATACCCATACACAAAGAATGAAAGGTACACTTTACATACTAGAACTTACACTTGAACTCTGATATTCTCCTTGAATATTCATTGACTTGAGCGTCGAAGTGTCTTTGTAGGTGACACCTCCTTTCGCCCCACAACGTGTAAGGCTGGTGATTTGGTATAAGGAATCACTTCAAAACCTTTATCTCCCCACTATAATGAAGGTTATAATACTGGATCCCCACCAGACCGGTGTAAAATCTAAGAATACATCTTGAGGACTAGTCTTGAGGCAAACCCTTGCACCCTGTCCACAACCAATTCAGTATGTATTTTTGGGTTAGCTTAGTGAAACCCCTTATGGGCTGAGGCCCATATTTTATTTTATAAAGAATCTGTATTCCGAAATGCATGTTATATCCATTTGTTTATAACAAATTTAGTCAAATTATGATTGTGTAACTGTAACATCCTAGGTTAATTTACCTTTTTCTTTTCACACGGCAGATTATTTCCATAATAAATTTTTTGCGTTTCATAAAAATTTAGATCTTAATATAAAATGATATTTACTTTCCTTAATAAACAGCCCACTCGGCCATGATGTAAAATAATATTCACTTCTTTTAGTTACCTTCTAAATAATAGGATCATACGCAGTGTAAGCAAAATCGATCGAAATTGAATCTTTTAGTAAAGGTATGTTAAAAGTAATAACTGATCGGAATTGATTCAGCTCGGTCTTGAAATAGAGTAGTATTTTCTTAAATATATTCAAATAATAATAAGAGCATACACCAAATAATGTTCGATCGGGAACATCTCTTTTAATAAAATGGAGTTAAAACAGCAAGAGAAGAAGGAGAAGGAGAAGAAGAAGAGGAGGAGGAAGAAGGCAGGGGTCACTCGCCTGAGCGAGACCCTAAGGTGTTGAGGCGAAATCCGAGAGTCGTTTAAGCGAGTGCCGACTCGCTTGAGCGAGTGCCACACATTAAGCCTGAACAAAACATACACGGGAACTCTTATCGGTGTTTCACTCGGTAAAGGGTTTACTCGGCAAAAGGGTTTCACTCGGGAAACACTCAACTTCCATTCACTCGGGCATACCACACTTGACTCATTGCTACCCTTCACTCAGAAAGGTTTGCTCGGTCACAGCTCTCTCGGGGATAATCTAACCCCCTATACTCGGTAAGAGTTTCTTCGGATATCCTCACTCGGAAAAATACCCAATCCTTACTTCACTCGGAAGAAGCTCTCTCGGCCACATTTTACTCAGAAACATTCTACTTTTCTTCACCCGGAATCATGATACACCTTCTTCACTCGGAATCATTATACACTTTCTTCACTCGGGATCACTATGCTCTTTCTTCACTCGGAACATTCTCCCAGCCAATCTCACTCGGGACATTCTAACCTTCCACCCAGAAGGGGAATCCCTCGGTTATTCTTCACTCGGGAATGAATCCGCTAGTTAATAGGCAGTCACAGTAAACATGAGAAAATATATACCAAGCATAATATGAATTCGCATCCAATTCAATTTAAGTCAACACACAGGTAATATTATACACTCGGAAACTCCTTATACACACATATACTCTACACAATCACTCAAAATCACTCGGGCCTTGGCATCGATCTCCCCCTTGGCGCGACTCCATGGCTCCGGCCTCCTCCCTGTCACTGGTTACTAAATTGAAAACAACAGCAAGGGTGAGTGTTTGGCATCATAATTAATATAGAACGGAATTTAGCAAGTTATATATATATATATATATATATATATATAAGTTCTGTCCGATTGCATTTTCATCACTTTGCAAATCATACTCGACAATTATAATACATCATACTCAGTAATTAATTCACACTCGGCCAATAGAACAAACTTCACTTGGCAAATCTAACAAATGTCACTCGGCAAATATAACAAATTTTACTCGGCGAATATAACAATTTCACTCGGCCAATATGACAAATTTCACTCGGCGAATATAACAATTTCACTCAGCCAATATGACAAATTTCACTCGGCGAATATAACAAATTTCACTCGGCGAATCTACACATCACAATTACTAATTCATCAATTATCACAACTGACTCTCAGATAAAATTTGACGCCTAGTATCCGGATACTAAAGGATCGGCCTTCAGCTGGGGGTCCTACTTGACACCCCGTGAACCCTGCTTGGTTCACCGAGTCCTGCTTGACTCTCCACCTCGACCACTGGGTCCTACTTGACCACTGGGTCCTACTTGACCACTGGGTCCTACTTGACCACTGGGTAGCTCAACTGGGCACAAAAACCACGGGAGCCGGAAATGAGGGGCTATATATACCGTCGGCCGTCCCACACCACATAATCACGTGTCATAATCATACAATCCATTTACTGGAAGCCTGTCAGGAGCCGCTCCTTGCTCGTGCAACGCACCGGCGACCACTCCCCACCCTCAACAGTATACGGAGTATCTCATACACAATATATAACTCAATATAACAAACATTATCAATCTCATGCCACACAGCAATTACTTACCATACATATACCATTCACATTTCTCATCACTCGGGCGACCTGCTTGTCAAGCCCGGCTTCACACTGCCACTACACCGATTGTCACAACATCAATCATTCAAAATCATCATTATCATAAGCCACACACACACACCCGATCCTCAAGCGATCAGTGTCCACAGTCACACATGCATAATCACACGCACACAACATCATTCAATAACATTTTCTTACTCTGTTCACACAGTTTAACGATTCGGATATGAAGTAAGTCCTATTCTAATTAATCATAACCCAACACCCCCTTACCTCGGTTCCAAGCTTCTATAATCTGCTCCTGGTGTCGGTTACGCCCTCTGAGCACCGGGTTCACAGTCTCAGCTCCGTCAATCGGCCTTTCGTTGTTCGATCTACTTCCTACGGGTCAGAGTGCAAAACCCATTAGCTTAACATCCTCCTCAGTTCTAAGGACCATTTTCGAGCTCACACTCACCAGAGGAGTGGAGAACAGACCCATTCACAACCATGCATGGCTACTCAGTCACCAAAGAAACGAAAGGGAACAGGGAAACAAAATGCAACGGATCAGTGGACTCACCTTGAGGCCACAGTCACGAAACTGAGCTTAGCACTCGGTTTTGATGCAAACGAGATCCTCTCCTAGAGCATGCAACCAACGATGAAGGAGGAAAAAGATGAACAGGAACAGAAATAAGCAAAGAAGAAGAAGAAGGAATAGTGGCTCGCGTGTGAGTGATAATTGGGAGAGAGAAAGAAAAAGAAAGCTTTTTAAAGTCCAGAGTGACCGGTAACCTTTTCAACCGGTCTTCACTTCATTATTAACCAACCAATTAAATAATTTTATTTACATTCATAATATTTAATTATTCATAATTGTCCAATGATTCATAAAAATTCCAAATAATATTCAAAAACAATTAATAATATTTTCTACTACACGTAATTTTTCCTAAATTGTCAGGGATGTTACAGTAATGATAGAACTCAATTTTTTTTAAGGTAGAGGACCTGGGTTCAAGCGCCATCTCCGTTCATTTCTATGTAAAATCCTTGTTTTATTAAATTTCTAGAACAAAGAAAATATCTTTTATAAAAAATTATTTCTTCTCAATAATTAAAATCTACCCATGTCATATAAAGTTTCTTCTTGAACAAAAAAATCCAAAAATATTCAAACTCCTTTTCAAAAATAAAAAAAACTCAAAATATATTTAAAAATCTAAACATATTCGAACTCCTTTTCAAAAATAAAAAACTATTCAAACTCCTTTTCAAAAATAAAAAATTCAAAAATATATTTTCTTCAAGTAAATTAAAATTTCCAAAATTCTAAAAAATCATTTTTCAAACTTCCCAAATAACTACGTAATCTTGATTTCTTGGTGAACTTGAGAATTTATAGAAGCAAGATCAATTTTTGTCAGAACCATTTTCGCTTTAAATAAATCTTTGTTTATTTATCATTTATCTATTGAGTCAATTTCAAAGTTATCATATGAATTACATGATTTAATTTGAGGTATCGTTTTTATCGTGATGAGATTAATTTAGACGAGTCTCGTCGATTTTTTACTTTGTCGTAATGAGATTAATTTAAATGAGACGTCTTGTTTATCTCATTTTGGAAGCCTTCCATTTTCTTGTTATTTTACGTCCACTCGCATAACATTTTTTTATTCATTCATTGTTGTTTATTAAAAAAGAAGTTTAAATCAATTTCTAGACTATTTAAAATACGCATGATTAATTTGAGGTAACCATTTGTAACGTACAGTGTGACGGTGCTAATACCTTCTTTACCTATAATTCAACTATTAGATTCACGAATCTCATTTTAATTACCAGTGTCTGAATAAGGTTTTTCTGATGTTTTTCCTCTAAAAATAAATATTGGTGGCGACTACATTTTTTGAAAATGAAGTTTTGAATTTCTTTTTTCGGTTGGTCTCTCGCCATGATCCTAGTCGCGATAGTATCCGATTTCATTTATACAAAAATAAAGTTGAACACACAAAGACCAGTGACAATAAATTTTTGCAAAAAAAAAATTAAAGGAAACATTATGGTTTATACATTTATCCAACTTATTCCTAATAAAAAAATACTTGAACAAACAGGTGCAGTAATTTTTTAATTAAATAATGCTAGTCAATTTCATTTACCATTTTTTAAATTGATAACAAAAATATATTTAATATTTTGACAGTTTTTATTTTGAATATAATTTTTTTCCATAAACAACTTATATTCATTTTTTATAGCAACCAATTTTTAATTTTTGAAGTTGCTATAATTAATAAATTTTATTTGAAAAATACACAAATAATATTAGAAATAGTCTTAAACTTATCCATATAGAAATTAATTTTTAAAAATTATTTTATATGTAAAATAAATACAGATGGAAACAATTAATTATTACATCATTTTTTTGTAATTTTTTTAAAAAATTCATTTGAAAGAAAAAACATTTTTATTCTATATCAAGTACTACACTAACTAGCTTAATCATAAAATATTTAATGTACATATTCTTCTAATTTTAATTATATTTCAATTTAGACATGACAATTATACTCGAATACACATGGATGACTCGTCTTCGCCTGAGTTTGACAGGTAAAAATTCCATTTTAACTAAAGATAGACAAAATCTGTCTTGACTCCACCCTAAAATTCGATAGGACTGATGTAATATACAACTACCCTCCTCACTCGAATCTGCCCAATATACAAATTCAATAATTTAAAAAATTATAATAATAATTAAACGAATATGATAAGTTGATATTTTCTAAAAAAATATTGTATAATTATGAAACAAATTATTTATAAAAAATTTTAATGTCTATTTTATATATTGTTTCAAATAAAATTAATTAAAAATATAATTTATTTACTTATAATTTCAAACCTACATTTTGTGGAGATGAGGATGGGAGAACAAAATCTACCCGTTCCATTATCATACTTATTCTATATATCAATTAATACACCAATTTTTTTTAGTTTAATATAAAAGAATTTAATTTTTTTATAATAAATTATTTTAATATTATAAAATAAATAATAATCATATATACATTATTAAAATATATTATTATAAATTATAACTCACTTATCCATATCCCTACACAGGTATTTAGGTAGTTCAAGAAAAAAAGAGTTCCATGAAAGTTTAGTAGAAAGCTGTAATTACTGATTGCACAGCTTGGATGGCTTTCACAGTATATTTGCTGAATCCTGCCATTTGGATCACAAATTCCCACTCTTTCAATGTTCGCTCTCTACCTGATTTAGTGTGCGCCAGCATTACCATGTCCATCATCAGAACTATATCACTAAATCCATTGTTTTTTCCTCCTTCTTCAATCACAGCATCCACTATAATAACCTTTCCATTTCCCTCTGGAATGGCTTCCCTACATTTCTTTAAAATTTTGATGCACTCATTATCTCCCCAATCATGCAGGATCCACTGCAAGTACCAAATCAATGAATTAATTCGAATCAAATTAACCACTCATTTATCAATAAATCAACATTCTTCAACAATTAAACTTTTGGACTAAAAAACACTTACGTTAAGAAAAGTAGCGTAAACTTTGGGAACATTTACCTTCAACAACTTAAAATGGGTAAGGCAAATATACTGATTTGCTGATGCGAATCATAATTAAATTAAAAATTAAACTTGAGATCAACCATTAGCAATAAAAATCAATGAGTAACTTAACCGATTCACGATTTTAACAAATCGAATTAACCAATCAATCTAATTTGAGTTGGATAACAATGAATTAAAGTTGGGTGTAAATTAGGCTACTCACCTTAAGTAAAATAGCATCAGCTTTAGGCACACTTAGAAACATGTCACCAGCCACATGTTTTACACGGTTATAGTTTGGAGCCATAGTGATGACATGAGGAAGATCAAAGTTTATTCCTTGAATCCATGGACAAGCCTGGGTCAAAATGTGCAGAGTAGTCCCATTTCCTCCACCTACATCCACCAAGGTATTAAGATCTTCAAATGCTTCACCACAACCTTTTAGGATGGCAGACACAGAGAATTTAGCATCACATGCCATAGCTTCATTGAAGAGGCTGTTTTCTGCAAAGTTTGTAGCAAAATGCTGCCATAAGTCCTTACCATGAGCCTTTTCAAATGGAGGAATATTACCATTAGCCAAGACACGAGCACTCAAATTGTACCAAGGTGCTAGTGCTGTTGGACTACTCTCCCACATAATTAAAGGAACCATGCTCTGTTCACCATTTCTAATCAAACGACGGGACAATGGTGTTTGTGCATATCTTGGGTAGCCTTGGTTGGTGGGTATGGCTTTGAATATCTTTCGATGTGTTAGGAACCTCATCACACGGTTAAGAAGGGAAGGATCACACCCTAGAGTTGTTGATATCTCTGAGAGTGTCATAGGACTTCCATGGTTTTCAATGGCATTTGCTATGCCAAGCTCAATGGCACATTTCATCACTGCAAGTCCCCCAAATCCAAACATGTACTTCCAAATGTCCACTTGTGCTTGGGCTTCTTCTTCATCATCTTCATCTTCCTCTCTTGTAAACACTGGCTTTTTCTGTTTTTCTTCCATGCCTAACAAACTTATTTCAATTTCTCTGTTAACTTTGACACAGCATAAAGCGCATGAAATGGATTTGATTATTTACTCTAAAATATGCTAGAAAAATATTAATAAAATTTATCCCCAATATAACATGCATATTTGGCTAAACTAATTGATCGTGGAAGGAACGACAATTTGTTATTGTAACTCAATGTTCTTTCAAGGAAAAAAACTATAGATGGATAAATGACAGTGAAAATTGAGTACAGGTGCTTGAGGAAAAATACGAAGTCGTACCATATAATGACGGAAACGTTGGTTTCTTTGAGTGATAAGTTGAATGATAGTTGTTTGTAAGTAATATAGAGTTTCAAAGTTATCTGTAACATTCCAATGTATTTACACTTAATCAACCTATGTGGTACGTGGAGCTGTGTGTGATCCACAGAGGCAAACCGGGTGGCACGTAGAAGACTACCTCTGCTGTGACACATTTGTTTATTCACGGGTTTGGGTGTTTTTTTCTCTAGTAGAACAAGTTATACGGCATTTCTTTGTTTTGCTTAACAAATAGTTTTTGATGAATTAAGGGATATTCTTTGAGGTTTCATTAAGGTATTTATAAATTATTCAGATTTAAATCTATGATTTTATAATAATAAATTTAATTTTTAATGAATTAGATTATGATCGGTGATTTTTTTTTAATATAAAGTTATATGTTTATTTTTACATAAGAAATACTGAATTCTAGGTGAAGAATAGTTAAAAAGTTAAAATAGAAAACATTCATTTTTTAAGGATTATGTATTTTGTGATATGTTTATTTACTTCTAATTAGTTAGCTCAGTAGAGAATTCACTAAATTTAATTCTTTGAGAGATAGGTTCTAAAGTTTCCCCTTTCATGTCAATTCGCTGACAATTTTCTCAAAAATCAACTCAACATTATTCAAGAAGGCTTAAACAACTAACCAATAAAGCTTCATTCCTAAACAAATAAGCCGTTTTGGAATCTATTCCATATTCAAGTAATGTTTCTCAACTATTAACTCTCCTCTTGTTATTAGTGGGTTGAGCAACTTACTACATTCATTACCCTAATGAGCACTTCCTAGTGATCTCATTTATATAGAAATCATGCAATGTTCTTCTTATGCAAAACAAGCATTAAACACAAAAATAGAAACTAACATCATCAAGAAGTAGACATACATATCACATCAATACACTTTAATCCTAACAAAAAAAGTTTAGTCACACACTTTTATGTGAATTATTTCAAAAATAAAAGAATGCTACAAAGATGAGTTACAAGGTCTTGAATCTGTCACCTCTAAGGCCTCTACAATGAAGTAAAGTTCTTTTACCACATCACACTAAGAGTTAAATCATCTCTTGGAGTTTAAAAATATAGGCACGGTAGAGAGGTGACAACTTGGGGACTTCTCTAATTCTTCCTTCTAAACCGTACAAGTTCTAAGCTAACACTTAACCCTTATTTATAGTAAAAACCTTTCTTCAACATGAAGAAGGGTAGGTGAGATATTTTGACCTTCGCTTCAATGAGAAAATTATCACTGAAGCACGCAACTAGAGTTTTAGGATTCTTCTAGATTTAGATAAAGCGAAGAAAACTTAACTTTAGCACAACATGGGCATGAGGCTTACGTTGAAATTTGCCAAAGCTTTATTGTTTATTGAAGCCAAGCTCATAATTTAACTTGTTAACTTTTTGCTTTTTAGTACCTTAAACTTATCTCTTTTCAACCATAAAAATTAAGAAAAATAAAGGTTAGCCAAAACCTTATACTTAGTATTTGTGAAAATGACAGTATTTTTATTATAAAATACAAGTTGAAACGATAAATTTAAGGTAATTTTAGGTAGTAAAAATATGATAAAATTGACAATTACAACCATCACCGTCACCCCCATTGTTACCATTGTAACCACAGTCATTGTCACCACTAGCATCGTCATGATCATTTTGCCACCACCATCAACATCATTGTCACCACCATAATTATATTATTGTTGTTGTTTATTGTAGTTGAGATGAAAGTTTTACAACAAAATTTTATAATTTGAAACTGTAAAAACTAAAATATGAAACTAACCATAAAAAACAAGCTTTGATTTTTTAAAATTTTAAAACTAAAACTAAAACCTACCCCAAAGAGGACCTAATGTTTAAAATAAATATAACAAACAATCGAATTAAGGTAGTGTTGTGTAGAAGATAAAATTTTTAGTTGTTTTCTCAGGTAAGTGATTCATGTGTAAATTGGTACACATATTTGTTTATCAAATATTTTCCCAAATAAATTATATTTTTTTCACATTCCCATTTTTGGTATAAGAAAAACTTACCCAATAATATTATTATATTTCCAATAATGCCCTCAACTAAAAAATATAGTAGGTACTATTTTAAATAAAAGTTCTTTTGATTATTTGCAAATTAAAATTAATGCGACGTCTTTATTTATTTATTTATTTATTATAAATATGTTTAAAGTTATGTGCCTAACATGTCTTAAATGGTACTTAGTATAGGGTTAGAGTGGAAATAAGAAGACTATGTGTAATGTAAAATATTAATATAGGGTTAGAGCAATTTTGTCCTATATATTTTCATTACGAGGTAAACTTTCATTACCATCTAACTTGGTGGGTAAACCCTTACCCACTTAAAACTCCAATCTTTTATGTTTTAAGTTTTTTTTAATCTAACTTACTTGAGAATAATTTTTTATGACTTCTACCAGACATTAGTAAGTTTTTTTTTCTAAAATTTATTCCTGGTAAAGAAAAATCTCACCTCCTATCAAATACTCTCTAATTATTAATCTTATTTAGCTTGAGTTGGACATAATTAATATAAATGATCAAATGCTTCCTATCAAATATCAAGTTAGAACAACCATTACTAGTTTTTCAACTCACTTAATGACAAATATGTTTTTTGGATAGAAGATTTCCTAGTGTGTTTTTATAACTAGAAACCATAAGATTAAAAGACTAATCATGAAAATTTTTCATCTAACGTCTATGACTTCTTAAGGTTTGGGCATTTAACCATGGGAATTATGTTGTTATTAACCAAATATATATATATATATATATATATATAATATAGACTAAAATATAAAATTGACCCTTGTAAATTTTTGAATTTTGGGTTTACCCCTTTAATAATAAAACTTAGTTTTAGGACTCAAAATATTTTTTATTAATATTAAGCCATTGTTGTAACTGTTTCTGTTAAATAGTGACGTGTAACAAACAAAAGTGCCACTAAGATCATATGTGGCAGTTAAGTGTTGTTGAGTCACCATTGACACACGTATTTTGTAAAAAAATTTATTATTATCGATTTGTTTGTTTAACCACAAACAAAAATAAACATTCATACTTCTTATTGTAGAAAAGACTATTGTCAGTGGTTGTTGTAACTAACCACTAAACAAATTCATGAAAAAAATGATCTTGATAATAGAAACAACATTATATACAAAAGAAGGGTGCAATTCATCATCACCAAATGACAAAAACCAAAAACCTGTCCATAAGCACAGATAAGTGATATCAATTGGCATGAGTAAACTTAACATCACCATATGTGGGCATTGGAAGCGCCTTATTTTTTTTCAGTTTTGTTTAATGAATGTCCCACACAAAATGTTTCAAAACAAAAACAAAATAATAAACCATAAAACTGACAAAAAAAAAACAAATTAGCAGAAATAAATCAATTAATTTGCTCTGACAATTAATCAATGGTTTAATTGAAGAGACCTAGGTGGAGCCATGGTTATTCTCTTCCATAGATTAATTTCTTTCCATGGCTTCAAATTAAGCACATCCCCGTGACCAACAACACCAACCAAAATAGGTACAGAGAAAAGTATTTTAACCTCTTGTTCATCTTCATTGTCACTCCCTATTCTTTCTTCATCTGAGTAGTAATCAATTTCATCTTCTTCTAGCGCCACATTATGAGCCACCCTCCAATCAAAATTAGTAGGTGCTTCACGTCCACTTGAAAACCTTCTTATCTGACTCACGTGTGGTGCTTTGTTCGCTATAGAGGCCTTACAACAACTTCCGAGCAACAAATTCAAAATTAACATTTAAACTAGTTACTAGCATTAGAAGTGGAAGCAAGCAACAAAGCTGATGAAACTACCATAATCTAAAGAAACTAAAATCTCCTGTAAAACCCAATAGCAAGCAAATTACAACTCTGGAAGCAAGAAGACCGCATCAATTTCCCCAATCTTTCCAGAGTTCAACAACAATTCAAAGACTAGAGAAACATAAACACATACACACACCACATAAATTGCATGACCACATTGGAAGCACATTATTCTAACCTAATTCTGTCTGGCTCGTGAAAAAATAAAAAAAAAAATCAATTTAACATAAGTTTTAATTTTTAAGAAAAAAAAAGTGAATTTATAGACTTGTTTGAATTTCAAATTGTTAATCTGGGCTTTGATCTTTAAAATTTTTAAATCTTTATCAGAACCATAATTTTTGAATTTCTAAAAAAATGAATCTAATCTTAGAGAAATTTTAAAATTCAAATAGGAGGGAGAAGTTTAAAATTTGAATTTTATAAAGAAGGGATCAGATTTTAAAAAAAATGAGGAGAAGATTTTAAGGAATGAGATAGAGCTTTTTAAATGTATATATTATAGAATGAAATATGGTTTTTTTAAAATATATATATATATATATTATAAAATAAGATAAAGTTTTGAATATATAAATCTTATGAGAAAGGTTCTCTTATATAATAGTGAGAGGGGCAAATCTGGGCCGTATAACCATACATGGGTGGTTGAGATTAAAAGTTTTTAAAAGTCACATGATCACTTAAAAGGTCATATGACTTCTTAAAAAAGTCACATGATAAATCTCAACCATCCATTGTATTGTTATACGGCCCATATTTAGCCCTCTCACTCTCACATAAGAGAGTCTTTCTCACATGATACATCATATATATATATATATATATATATATATATATATATATATTGATGGTTCAGAGAACAGGGGTTGAATAAGTTTATTCACTTTTTCAGACTAAAAGTGACTTTTACTTTTATGAACCACTTTTCAACAACGGAATAGGCAACATACTTTTGTAACAGAGAGAATATTAGCAAGATTGCATCAAACTCTTATAAAGAAAGGATTAGAGAGACCACACAAGAGGTTTATATTGGTTCACTTCCAACGCAGAAGCTACATCCAGTACTTTCAGACTTGAAGGTTTTTCCACTATGTAAAATAGTTATTTTTACATATCCAGCACAGACCATGCTCTTGAGTATTATTGAATCCAGCCACTTTTGGCTTAAGCACAACTCATGTTTTAGAGTATTCTTGACACCAGCCACTTTTGACTCAAACTGAGTATTCTTTTGCAACACTCACTCTTGGGGCATACCGTATTCTTTCATAAGTCACTCATGGCTTAAACCCAAGTATTCTTTCTAAAGCCTCTTCAGGTCAACATTGTTTCCCAACAGGTCTGCCAAACCTGTTCTTACAATGATTTGAAAGAATTAATACAATAAGATCAATAAGCCTTTTTGACTTAGTTGAGCTAAGTGAAAAGTCTAATTAACAGACTTTGTACAAATAAAGAAAGACTTATTTTGCATATGACTTAGTACAGTTGAAATAATAGAAATATGTGATGTATACTAAATCTAAAACTTAGTCAAAGACAACATGCTCATAGATGAGATGAATTGATGCGTTGAATGCTTGTCTTTGACTTTGGATACTATGGCGTTGGAATATAGGAATGCGACGTACATAGTGAGCTTTCTGTTTCTTCAATGACATTTTTCTGATTTCTTCTCTTCTATAATGACTTTTTCCATTTCTCTTGGGCTTTTGTTACATGAGTGTTTCTCATTATTTTCTCCTCAATATTCATCTTCTACTGAGTGCCCATTTCATTCTTTTCTTTTCTTTTCTCTCTTTCTTTTTTTTCTCACAAATTCTTTTTATTACATGGCTCTCATCATTTATTTCTCATGTCATTACACTTATTCTCTTCTTCCACTCTCTCTTCTTTTTGATGAAGAGAAGAGTTACAATTTATATGATTTTCTTCCAGAGATGCAACTGAGAGAGAGATATCTGTTGGATGACCGTTGAGAGATGATACAGTCATTGAAAGATTTTTTGCTTAACGAACAAGTACTTTTGGTTAGAAAGAGTCATTCTGCACACTAAGCATAGGGCAGAGAGCTTTCAAGACTCATGCATATATAGGCAGAGTAGGATAGTATGAGTTTTCACCAAGATGGAAAGTTCTCATTCGGATGAAGAAACTTGATCTGCCTTGCTTTAATACTCTATTTGTCATGAATAATATCTTCATGCTTTAATGGGGACTACATCTTGGAGAGTCATCATATTAAGGACCAGACTGGTTCAGGGAGGACTTCTGAAGTGATTCTGGGTCTGGTGATCCATAAGGTGTTGATGATGAGACTCATAAAGTAAGAGCAAACCCAATGAGGTCTGAAGTATCTTCTAGCTAGACGAAGTATGAAGGTAGAGTCTGGTTGTTGAAGAGCTTTGCTTTAAGGAGAGGAACTTGATGCGTGCAGTATGACCTAATAGGTCTGGGTCTGATACGTACCCTGATAAGCTTTTGTTTTAAAGAGCGTTTCTAGTTCTGTTCTTTTTCTTTGAGGAGTCTTGTCGTGGAGTTGCCTGACTTTTGTTGTGCGGGGACTCCCCCTTTGTTTTATAGCATAGACTTTGAATCCTGAAACACTTAGGTAACCTTTCAGATAGTAACGAAATATGACTTCATTTAAATTAGAGCATTGAATAATGTTTATTAACAAATCTTAAGATTTCTATCAAAGTCTTCTTGACTCTAATAGATATATATTATAAAAAAATCAGCGTCAGATTTTATATATATATATATATATAAATTAGGCTATATATGTTACGAGACATAATTATATATATATTAGGCTAATCCTATTATATATATATATATGTTACGAGATAGAGAAAAAGAAAGATGAGGCAACTGATTGAAAAAGCGAAAGCCATTATAAATAGAAAAATGCTCACTTTAAGGGGAGATAATTCACGAAAAAAGGGAAAGCACGCCACACGAGGGATACTTTAATTGAAGAAACACACACAGAGCTAAAAGAAAAAGGGGTTGACGCAACAAGAAAAAGTTGACACGGAGAAGAAAAAAATAACGTGAAGAATAAAAAATAATACGAGGTATTTTCTTTTTTTCCCTTCAATTTCTTGTTGTGATTGTTTGTGATCCTCGTCTCCTAGTGAATGACAATGAATAACATGCATGATTAAACATGTGAAGCCTATTCTCATCTAGAAAAATCTAATAATCAGTAGCATAGAGTATCTTTTGATATTTCATTATTAACCAAGTTAAAGTATTACGATTTAAAAATAAATTTGACATTCGTATGTAACAAAAAATTAAAATCTCTATGTTACAGATTAATTTGGATGGAACGTCTTGTTAATCTATGTTGAAAATATAAAAAAATATTTTAATGACATTGGCATGTAACAAAAATTAAAATCTTCAAATTATAGTTAATTTGGACAAAATGTCCTATTAATCTATATTTAGACCATAAATATTTTAATAATGTCGGTACGTAACAAAAATTAAAACATTTGTGTTAGAGATTAATTTGGACGGGACGTCCTGTTAATCTATGTTTTAATCAATTTAGACCATAAGATATTTTGATAACAAAATTTAGGATCTTTATATATTATTTGAATGAGACGTCCTATTAATCTATGTTTTAAGTTAAATTTTCTAAAATTAATTTAGACCATAAAATATTTTAATAATATTGATGTATAACAAAAATTAAAATATTTATATTAGGGATCAATTTGGACGAGACGTCCTATTCAAATAAACTTTTTATTTTTAAATTAATCTAGACCATTAAGTTTGTAACTCCCTAAAATTAAGGGTAAATTTTTCACGATTTAAAATAATTATAAGTAGAGGAAATGCAATATATATATATATATAATGCCAAGTAATTACCCCGGATTATTTAATAACCTACCTCATATATGAAGATATTAGAAGGTATCAGAGTACTCCTTGGACGATCGGACTCGAGACCGTCACAAGGGAAAGGCGAAAGATGTAATTAAATTTAGGAGCTATTAAAATATATATCAAAAAGAGGATGAAAGATGCCCCATCGATTAGTTAAACATTAGAAATATAATTTAATAATAATAATAATAATAATATCATTTTCATGATTTAAGGATTCCAAAACAAGCAAGAAAATGGAACAAAGAAGCAAAAATGAGGAAACTAGAATCAGGGGATCTCGCTTGAGCGAGTCCCCATCTCGCTTGAGCGAGTCCCACAGGGGTCGCTTGGGCGAGGCAAGCGAGCGTGAGTGAAAATGCTCCAGAATCGAAATCACGCTCACTCGCTTGAGCGAGGCAAGCTCGCTTGAGCGAAAAAGGGACAGAACCTCACTGCCCTCATTTTGCTCGAGCGAGGCTAGGCCCGCCTGAGCGAAATTCATCCAATAGCTCCTATCTGATACATAAGTATTCTCGCTTGGGCGAGATACCAGTCGCCTAAGTGAATCTCACCCAGAACCGATTCCACACAACGCTCGCTTGAGCAGAGGACGGCATTTTGACCCATTTGGGGTCCTTTTAAAAACAATTTGCGGAATTGGGGTTGATTTTTAGAGAATTAGTTGTCCGGGTGCGATTCTGTCATTTCAATTTTCAATTTCGTCCAAGGAGCAGACGAATTCATCATTTTCGTCAAGTAAGCAGGCGAATTCACCAGCAAGAGGGCACGTGGCAGCGTCCCTGTAATTCGTCTTTGCAAGAGACGATTTTGACCATAATTCGTCCCTGTAATTCGTCTTTGGAGGAGACGATTTTGACCATTCACCAGGCGATTTTATGACGCATGGCCCACACTGCTCTGCCAGCTTATTTCGTCTTGTTGAATGACGAATTTGAAGAAAATTCGTCCGGTTCCCATACGAAACAATGTCTATAAAATCCCACCCAGCCCCGAACACTCACACAGACGAGAACGGTTGCTCACGTACACAAGAGAACGAGGAACGCTTACTTATTTTTGGATATTGCTCCGGTGCTTTCTGCGATTGCTGTTAAGGTATGAAATTTTTTAAAAATATTTAGAGTATTTTTGGTAAATATTATATTAGTAATGTTTTAAATGCTGAAAATAATTTTAGTATGTTTGTATTTATGTAACCGTATAATTAAATTTTTAATGGAAATTAATGTGAAGGTATTTCAAAGTTGGTGATTTAGAGGATTTTGGGATGTCTTCTCCTGTGGTTTTGTACACTAATGGCCAGAAATACGAAGGCCCAGAAGGATATACGTTTGATGGTGACAAAAAGTTGATGTATGTCCGACGAGGTATAACTATTGACCAACTGAAAGAAAAAATAGTTGCTAAGTTGGAACTTGAAGATACTACAGTGATTACCCATTTGACTAGTAGGTTGATAATTGATAAAAGAAAAAATAAATTTACGGCTTTTCAATTAACTGATGATGAGGAGATTGATGTTGCGTTGAGAATGGTTGAGTTACAAGCTGATATGCTTGCGTTGGAGATATATGTTGATTTTGACCAAGTTGGATGTTCATTGGTGGCCACACAAGGTGCCCCCGTCAGAATACTTTTACTTTTAATTAATAGTTAGTACTAAAATTTGGGTTTGTAATATTTTATTTTGTTTGTTGTGAAAGGTGATACGATTTCAGACGACGATGACGCTGATTTTAATGTTGATGATGAATATGAGAGTGTTGAGGATGATGGATCTGATGAGCAACATATCCCCAACTACAGTGATGTGGATACTGATGTTGAAGGGGACTTTGATTCCATCGTGGTTCGTAATGCGACTAATTTACCCGTGGGTGGTGTTCCATCAGGTTAGTAATATTAAGTTACATTCTGCGAGGGTAGTTGATCATTTTTTTGCAACGATGACGAACATTAGCGTTCACAGGAAATGCGGGTACACCATTTTGGACATCGTCACCACATTATACGAACATAAATTGGGATCATCGAGACGAGGAAGAAAGACCATTTGAGTTAGACAACTCACCTGGGTGGCGGATTGGTGATGATTTGTATGTAGGACTTCAGTTTGCATCAAAGTCTGAGCTACAAACTGCCTTGAAACAAAATGCCATGAAGAAGCATCAAACGTACATTGTGGGTGAATCCAAATCAACACATTTAACAGTTAAATGTCCGAATCAAATAGATGGATGTCCCTGGAGGATGCGAGCAATATTATCAAAAAAAACAAATACTTGGGTGGTTAGTAAGTGGGGTGGGTGTCACACTTGCGTCAACGTTGAACTGTCTCAAGACCATCCGAAGCTGGATTCTGACTTCATCTGCTCTTGTATACTAGGTATGTCTATGTTGTGTATATATGTTTGTTGTGTTGTAAAGTTAAATGTTGATGGTTTGACATGATGCATTCAGGGATGGTGAATCAAGACCCATCAGTTTCCATCGCCATGATTCAGGAGAGGATACTAGGCGAATGTGGGTTCAAAATTTCATATAGCAAAGCGTGGAAGGCAAAACAAAAGGCAATCGTACGTGTATTTGGTGATTGGGATGAGTCGTATGCTGTGTTACCAC
The DNA here is from genome assembly GCA_037962975.1 of Clitoria ternatea. Lineage (NCBI taxonomy): Eukaryota > Viridiplantae > Streptophyta > Magnoliopsida > Fabales > Fabaceae > Clitoria > Clitoria ternatea. Next base: position 191,963,845 of record CM075669.1, read on the forward strand.
GATGGTTGTCTCGTATGTGTCAAGTTTCACCAGGTTCAGCATACCATCTCACAACATCTGACTACCACATCGGGGTTGAAGTTGATCCACGCTTTCGGACTTTCAAACGAGTGTTTTGGACATTTAAACAATGCGCCAATGCGTTTCCTTTTTGCAAACCGATTCTTCAAGTTGATGGGACATTTTTGTATGGGAAATACAGACACACGTTGTTGATTGCAACCACTCAAGACGGAAATAATAATGTACTGCCGGTTGCATTTGCAATAGTGGAAGGGGAAACTTTACAAGCTTGGTCATGGTTTTTGGCCCAAATTAGGATACATGTGACTACCAAGACAGGCATTTGTTTAATATCCGATCGACATCAGAGCATAAAGTCTGCAGTCTCAAATCCTCAAATAGGATGGCAACCGCCAAATGCATATCACGTCTTCTGCATAAGGCATATCGCCAGTAATTTTAACAACAAATTTAGGAACGCTTCACTTAAGCAAGAGTTGTTAAAGCTAGGTATGACCCCCAACCAATTATCTATTTGTGGTATGTTGTAAACTAATTGGTGACTTTGCTTTTCTGTAGGGTACACTGCAAGCAGGGAAGCATTTGATAGAAAGTTAATCAAATTTAGAGAGACAGGACGAGAGATTGCCCAATGGATTGATGGAATCCCCAAAGAACAATGGTGTTTGGCATACGACGAAGAGGGGCGGAGATTCGGGCATATGACAACCAACCTTTCTGAGTGTGTCAACAAGATCCTAAAGGGCGCACGCAATATGCCAATCACAACATTAGTCAAGTGCACGTATGCCCGGATGGTTGAATACTTTGTTCGTCGTGGTGCGCGTGCAAGATCCGAGTTTGGGGAGGGTATGCGGTACACAAAAAAGGTTATGGAACAAATAGGGAAAAATCAGGCGATTGCTTGTAGTCACCAGGTACAAAGGTTTGATGTACACGGTCACAGGTTTGAAGTTGAGGAAAGATTCGACCCAGTAAAACAACGCGGTGGGAGAAAGTATACAGTGACACTGTCAACAAATCCATGTTGTTCCTGTGGAAGCCTTAAGGCGTACCAGTTTCCTTGTTCGCATTTAATTGCAGTGTGCCAGTTGGTGAGCGTCGACTACTTTCAATATATCCATCCGGCGTACACACAAGACAATATCATCAGCGCCTACTCTAGCCAGTGGTACCCAATCGGTAACGACGATGACCTCCCAGTGACCGATGAAGTGTGGAAGCTTATCCCTGATCCATTAAGGATGCGGGCAAAAGGTCGTCCCAAAGCTAGTCGGATTCGTAATGAAATGGATTGGGGTGACAGTCAATCGAGTACGAGTATATGCCAACGTTGTAAACAAACGGGTCATAACAGACGTCTGTGCCCGCAATCTGTGACCGGGTCCAGTAGCCAATCCCCGGGTCGGTAAGTAATGTATGTTTCGACAGTGTGTGCACCAAGGAGCATAATAAAGTGTAATATACTTGGTGATTTATTTTATGTAATAAATTAAACAAAAGTAGCACTTTAATATAATAACATAATAACATAACTTCAATACTAATAATAGTACATTTCTGTAGGGTACATTATCATAAATCCCATCTCTACCGGCGCCGTCCCCGGTTAGGGTCGGGGGAAAAGATGCATGGCCTAATCCAGTCCCTGGCCCCCCTCGGTGGGTTCCTGCGTTGTTGTGCTTCTTCTCTATCATGTTGCTCACCTACATCCTCATCAGTCGCCAAGTTAACTGTGCTTGCACTCCTAAAAAGATGCATGTTTAAGTCCAACCCTGGTCCCAAATCATATGAGTGGGGTTCACCTCGATGCATCACCAATGGTGCGTTTGGTGTTACATAATCCATATTTAAGAACCTAGTTGGTGACTGGGGTGGTGAAGGAGCATAACCACTGCCCCCTGCAGATCCAGTAGCTCCTATAAAACCACTGCCCCCTGCAGAACCACTAGCTTCTGCAAAACCACTGCCCCCAGCATACCCACTAGCTCCAGCAAAACCATGGCCCCCTGTATAACCACTAAACCCTGCAATACCACTACCCCCTACAGCACCACTGGCCCCTGCAAAACCACTGCCCCCTGCATAACCGCTACCCCCTGTTTGCCCAAACAATGGATCCATATTTTGGGTATAATACTGATGCTCCTGGGAAAACCTCTGTGAAGGCCACTCATATGTTGATCTAAACCCCGACTCTGGTTGGGATTGGGTTGGAACATAATACATTCCAGGCTCACGTGGAGGAATGGGCGGTAGGGTATATACTTGGTGATCTTCCTGTGTCCTTCCCCTTGGAATACCTTGTCGCTCATTTCTGTTTCCGGGCATATTAATTTCAAATGCCTCATTAGGCGGATCATATTCACATGGGATTGCAGGACGTGCGGCCTCCAACACTCGACCCCCCTCAGACCACATTTGCATCACACTCATTGACTGTTGCCTAATCTGGTCAAACACAAGTGCAGGTGATTGGAAGGGCTGCTGTGCATCTTCTGTCGCAAGATAGTGGATGGTCTCCACTGCATTGACCTATAATACACAAAACACACTGTTAGATACTTGAAGCTAAATGCACGCCACTAATCAACAAAAGGTACATGTAAGAACATAACACCACCTATCAAACGTAGAATGTAGGCTCTGGTGTATCTCAACATCTGTAGTGGAGTCCCAAGGTGGTCATCAACAGTGGCAAAGTTATCTGAAAGCCACTTCATCTTTAAACAACCACAATGAAACGCATCATCTGGCGGATACAAACCAAATAAATTTTGCACAGTTACTTTCCAATCCCGATCAGATGTATCCGTTATTAATGGTCGACCATCTACTCGTAGCCCGACTTGCACTGCCACATCCTGAAGGGTAATCGTGCATTCACCAGGTGGCATATGAAATGTATGTGTCTCCGGTCTCCATCTCTCCACAAGTGCGGAAACTAAAGCAGGCTCTACCTGAAAAAAATGTAGTTGAGCTATTCCAAGGAAACCAGCTCTTCGTAACAGTGGCACAATTTCTTCTGGAACAGAGCCTCTCCCACCATGGAAAAGTAATGCACGCCTACATTTTAAAATTCTGTCTGGTTTCCCATTCCATATACATTCGGATACATGTACATTTTGAAATTTTAGGAGAGATGAGTTTTCAGGCCCGGGGTTTACTTCAGTTGACATCCTCATAGATGAAGACGACGCGTCCATCCTACAAGACAATATTATCATAATCATATAATTATAAATATTCTAATTTTACAGTTACATTTTAAATATAATTTACAATATTATAAATATATCACTTTTACAAACTATACCATTAATAAGATCAACATTTTTACATATATTATCACAATATGCTCAAATTATAATATAAAAATATGTTCTTTTTACAAGCCCACAATCTTAACTATTGTATTTATTTTAATACATTATGAACAAAAATATTCATAAAAAAATCAAGTATCATTATTTTAGCCTTCACACTAACATCAAATCACATTATATACAATATATTATCACACTAACCTATGTTGTCAAAATATCATCAAAAATTACTATCAAAATATATTAATTTAGCATAAATATTGATGTTTAAAATATTATTTTTATTTTATTCAACAAAACCTTATACATAAGGTTTTAACATACTACTACATTGCCCCAAAAAAATTTCAATATTTTGAAATAAACAATTTTTTATCTTCACTATTATCATTCTTTTCATGTAATTATTACTATATGAACAAAAACATATATAACTACAATAAATAATGTAATAAAACATACATTATTACAAAAATTAACACTACTTCAAAATAAAATTTAACAATACATTAGCATCAACCAAAAAAATTAAAACTAGTTGAAGTAAGAAAAACATACCTTTCAAAGTGCTAGAATTCTTCAAACGGGACCACTATGCTGGTGAAGCTAGTAAGCACTGGAAGCAGTAAAAGAAAGTGGAAGAAGTGAAGAATGTGGAAGCAGTAAGGAAAATGCACCGGGTAGAAGAAGTAAAGAATGTGGACCACTTTATAAGCTCCAAATTCGTCCATGTGTGTGCCATTTTCGTCCAAGCATGGGACGAATTCCTGCTTCAATTTCGTCCAAGCATGGGACGATTTCTGCACCAGTCTCCTCTGCTTGTGTGCCACGCTATGCATCGCCTTCCAATGGGACGAATTCACCAGAATTCGTCCTTCAACTAGCCGATTCCCAGACCTCTTCCCCTGCCACTGCCAGGCTTCAGTCACTTCAGTCAATTTCGTCTCATTTGCATGCGATTTATTCACGGGCTTCTCTGCATGTTTGCCACATGGCAAGCATGCAGGATTTCGTCTCTTGTGGCGACGACTTCCAATGATGATGCGACATAAAGGCACCCGGACACGCAAATTGTTTTAAAACACACCCATTTGCCTAATTATTTTTCAAAACAAGCCTAAATAGGTCAAAATGCCGAGGCGAGCCTGCTCAAGCGAAAAACGTCCAATATGCACACATATGATGCAGGGTCGTCTCGCCTGAGTGAGGACCACTTTCGCTTGAGTGAGAATTGGCCAGAGGCCATATAACTGATGTAGGGGATTCTCGCTTGAGCGAGAACCCATCTCACTTAAGCGAGATTATCAGCTCATGTGCAAAAAACGTGGAAAATTCACAACCTTACATACCAAATTCCATACAAAGCAAAATTGATCAAATCCAACACATCACACACATTATATTAAGTATTTAAAACTTGTCTCAAGCATTCATATTCAACAATTTTCATTCCAACTCATTAATCCTATCAAAACCAAGTTTATCATTTTATATGCTTTATAGAACACAAAATCTAGATAATTATCCATTCATTCATCAATTCTAACATCAAACCATATCAATTGTCTTCCATACATTGTCAAGATCGTTAATGAAAATAAGCCATACACAAGGGTCTCATTTTCCTACATGACCTCCAAAATCATCATTCATCATATCTAATTACAAAATAAGCATATACACACTATATGTTATACAAAATGAATACATATATGCCGGCCAAGGCTCACCTACATTCCTTCCACATTTACCTTCATCAATCCTCGACCTCCAAAAGAGTAGGATTTTATATCATACCTACATCAAACTTAAAAATGGCAACTAGGAGGTGAGTAACATAATCGAAATGTATCAAAGTCATACATTATGATGATACCCATACATATTCACACATGATACACTTCACAAGAACACCATAATTTTCATTCACACACTATATCATTCATGGAAACATGTTACATACTCCAGAAATACATCTACAACACACATATTCAAATCATTGGTATTCTCAATATCATCATCATACACATAGTGTTAGTACCACAACTTACTTATCTCTATTTATCAATCATCCATCGCTACCACGGCTATCAACTAGGCATATCTCCGGCTATATGCAAATGCTCTTATTGCTAATGCATATGCACAATAGAATTATTATCAAATGCGGATCCGACAGTGGGACACAACAACATATCAAATGTGGGACAAGCATAGGTGTGCTACTATGCCCCTACTACAGTAATAAATATGTACACATATATCTCAATTCATGCATGCTTACAACATATTTTACAGGTACCAAACCGCTCTCGCCTCTGTGTAGCACTAGTCACCCCGTGACTTGCAGATCAACATTATGGCCTTACTTGCCAAAGTGCTACGGGCTTCCCCCGAACACACATCAAGGGAGCCGTGTCTCATCGGACACCGAGGTAACTTGCTCATCACAGAGCTGCCCTCCCACAGGGCTTGCCACATAGGGTGCCTTGTCACCAAACTAAGGGCAGCTTTGTGATTCCCCGAATCACTAAGGAGCAATAATAGTATACCCGTGCACTAGGTCGCCCTCCCACTGGGCCTGCTTATTGGAACCCCTAAGATTCCATATAAGCAGCGAATGATATGCCATGGATGCAATGTAATGTAAATCAAATGCATTCTCACACTATGCATCCAAAATGCCACTCCACCATTCAACAATCCAATCATTCACCACTATCACTTAACAGATTTTTAGTATTCTCATCCATTCAATTCTTATTAAATACACTCAGATTTCATACATCAATAGTTAGTGATAATCACTTTTATCCATTCATATACATTGGGATGTCCATCATCATTAAATTCAATATAAACATGGTCTCAAACCATTCACAACATATCTCATCAACCTAATTCAACATAATATCATATTCGTCATCCCAAACACATGCCATATAACATCAATCATTCTAAATGCACTCAAATCATGAAATCATCACATCATCCACCCAAGCATTCATCAAACACAATCATATACACATATTTTCACATCATCAATGGATGAAATCATGCATTTAGAATAGTTACCCCCTCCTACCTCAAGAGAAGTAGTAATCAACGTGGTCCGATGGTCCCGCCTCGTCAATGGAGTTATTTCCTACATCATAATATATCACACAATCAATTTTCTATTCAAACCACCAAGATTCCAATGTTCATATATTTGACAACTTGGTGTTTTCTAGCAATTTAACTCTCAAATCTCATTTATTTCATTCAATCCACCATAACCACCATGGGTTAGGTGCCCACATTCATTATTATGCATTATTAATATCAAACCCATTAATGGGTTCCCACATTAATGGTTCCTAACAACCATCATTAATCATCAACCTTCATTAATGGTCATTCACCATTAATAACATCATTTCACCTCACCAATAACAATTATCTAACACAATAAATGCTTTTCCACTCTTATTTTGCATTTTCTCCAAATCATAGGGTTAGGGTTTCTCTAAACCCAACAACACCTATTAATACCCATTTATTCCTCATCACCTTCCAACCATACATTCATCTTCCTCATAAAAGCTCCCATTTATGGCAACCCATCTTAGTATTTACACATTTATGGCTTCTCTACATAACCCATATTCATTAAATCAATTCCCCAACATCAAAACCCAAAAACTCATAGTTTATACTCTTGAGAAATAGCAAGAGTTTACCTTAAGAGAAGAAGGGAGTGGGTTTTCCTAAGGGGAATGGAGCCACACGAGAATGAGGAGAAAGGAGGGTGGGACTTCAAGTTCCAAACTCTCATTGCAAGCTCCAAGAAAACGAAAATGGCAAGGAGAAGAAGGTGCATAATCCCAAGGGTTTCTGAGAGAAGAATAGATGAAGAAGAAATGAGGAAGAAGAAGAAAAGAGTGTTTGAAGGGAGAAGAAGAAAAGTAGCGTGAATGAGAAGGGAAAATAGGGGTTCTTTTTAATCGGACTTGTTTTTCGGCTTATTCGGTCCTAATAAATTATGAGCAGTTCCCAAAAATCTTAATTTAATTATTTCTAATATTTTGGAACATTAAATAACCTAAATATAATTATTTAATATTTATCTCCTTAATTAATCCTTTATTTTAAAATTTAGGGTGTTATAATCCACCCTACCTAAAAGAAATTTCGTCCCTGAAATTTAACATACCGGATTCGAACGCATCGGGGTACCGTGCTCTTATATCGTCTTCACGTTGCCATGTGAACGTCTCTACATTCTCATGCTTCCATGCAACTTTCACCAAAGGCACCAATTTGTTCTGTAGCTTCTTCACAGAGCGTTCAACAATACGAACGGAAACAGGAGGGATAGTTAAGTCATCTCGCACATCAACATCATCAATTGGGATTACATACGAGGGATCAGGAATATACTTCCTTAACTGTGACACATGAAACACATTGTGTAGATTCGCAAGATGCGGAGGAAGTACGATTCGATAAGCCACATCACCGATTCGTTCAAGAATCTCATAAGGTCCAATAAACTTAGGACTTAATTTCTTGCTCTTCAAAGCTCTTCCAATACCTTTATCTCTTGACACTCTCAAAAACACGTGATCGCCAACTTGAAACTCAAGTGGTTTCTGCCTCTTATCATAATAACTCTTCTGACGATCTTGGGCAGTTTTCATCTTTTCTTGTATCATCTTAATCTATTCATTTGTCTCCACAATCAACTTCGACCCTGAAGTCAAATTCTTACCAGTTTCAAGCCAACACAACGGAGTTCTACATTTTCAACCATATAACGCTTCATAAGGAGCCATACCAATAGAACTATAGTAACTATTGTTGTATGTAAATTTAATTAGTGGTAGGAATCTTTCCCAATAACCATCGTGCTCCAATACACAAGCCCGCAACAAATCTTCAAGGCTTTGAATTGTTCGTTCGGATTGTCCATCCATTTGTGGATGATATGCTGAACTAAGCTTCAACTTGGAACTCATTGCCTCGTGCAAGCTTCTTCACCGGTCATGGCAAAGACTCTCCCAGCGGTTTATTGGTTAGCACCATGATTGTGACCATTCCGGCCTCCATTGCCATTACCTCAGCCGTTCCCATTACCACGACCGTTGCCACCATTTCCGTTGCCATTACCATTATGACCACCATTGCGGCCACCATTACCGTTTCCACGACCACGACCTCTAAAAGTGCCATAGCCTCCACGGTTTCCATCATTACGAACCAGCACATCCACAGCAATTAAGGGACAACTGGGACGAATGTGTCCCGGTTGGTTGCGTCGATAGCATACCATAACTTCTTCATTTCCACATTCACGGGCTAAATGGTTTCCACCACACCGGAAACATCAGAGTCCTTGGCTATTACCACGGCCACTATTTGCACCATGTCTTCCACCACCATGTCCACCTCTAAGAGAAGAGGAACTACGCATAAATTGTCTATTTTTCTTGAAATCACCCCTCTTCTTGAAGCTAGAGGATTGGCCCTTCAATCTATGATCATGCCCCGAATAATTCTTAGGAGCCACATCATTCTCTTTAAAAATTCTACACTTGTTCACGAGAGTATGGAAACTCCTAATCTCTTAGTGACAAATCGCCTTCTTGATCTCTTGGCGCAAACCGTTCTGAAACTTAATACATTTTGAAACTTCGGTACCTTCCTGTTGGAAAGAAGGGTAAAACACACATAGCTTTTCAAACTTCGAGGCATATTCCTCCACCGACATGCTTCCTTGTTTGAGCTCATAAATTCAAGCTCCTTTTTGTTCTTGTAACTCTCTGGGAAATACTTCCTAAGGAATTCCACCTTAAAGTTATCCTAATTCAAAGGAGTGTGAGCCACAATCATACGCCCACAAGTGAGAATCCACCAAGATTCAACTTCATCTCAGACCATAAACACCACGTACTCAACTTTTTGAGCTTCCGTACACTTCATGCTAGCAAATATCTGCTCTAAGTCATGGATCCAAACATAAGCATCTTCTGGTTTATAGCCTCCATGAAATTCGGAAGGCTTCCGCTTGAGGAATCGGTCAAGACCATGATTTGGTTGACCAACGGGTTGTTGTTGCCGTTCAAGGATATCGGCAAATCGATTGAAAGCTTCAGCCATAGCTATGTCAATATTACGCCTATTTGCCATCAATCAATCTAGACACATAACACAAACATAATTAGAAACCTTGTGTTTCTTTCATCAATATATACCAATCATCATCAACTATCATTAATACAAGTATCATCATAATATATTCATAATCTGAAGGTAAATATGGAAAAGGAAGTGCTTGGCCGGGCTTAATAACAATCACACAATCATTACCATTCATAATATGAATTAGTGGGCAATCTATGTCCCAACAATACTTGTCTATAGTAATAACATCATAACATTAAGCAACTAGTGCTTTCATGAGGCATATTAATGATTCAATAACAATCAACAACATTTCAATATCAGACAATCTCAATTCAACAAAAGAGTCACTCAACTTTGGCATTTCATTCACATATAACAAGCAATGAGCATTGACAAGTGCTCTGATACCAGGTTGTAATACCCAAAAATTAGGGGTAAATTTTTCATGATTTAAAATAATTATAAATAGAGGCAATACAATGTATATATATAATGCCAAGTAATTACCCCAGATCATTTAATAACCTACCTCATATATGAAGATACGAGAAGGTATCAGAGTGCTCCTTGGACGATCGGACTCAAGACCGTCACAAGGGAAAGGCGGAAGATGTAATTAAATTTAGGAGTTATTAAAATATATACCAAAAAGAGGATGAAAGATGCCTCATCGATTAGTTAAACATTAGAAATAAAATTTAATAATAATAATAGCATTTCCATTATTTAAGGATTCTAAAGCAAGCAAGAAAATGGAACAAAGAAGCAAAAATGAGGAAACTGGAATCAGGGGATCTCGCTTGAGCGAGTCCTCATCTTACGTGAGCGAGTCCCACAGGGGTCGCTTGTGCGAGGCAAGCGAGCATGAGCGAAAATACTCCAGAATCGAAATCACGCTCACTCGCTTAAGCGAGGCAAGCTCGCTTAAGTGAAAAAGGGATAGAACCTCACCGCCCTCATTTTGCTCGAGCGAGGCCAGGCCCGCCTAAGCGAAATTCATCCAGTAACTCCTACCTGATACATAAGTATTCTCGCTTAGGTGAGATACTAGTCGCCTAAGCAAATCTCGCCCAGAACCGATTCCACACAACGCTTGCTTGAGCAGAGGCGAGCCCGCTCAAGAGAAAAACGTCCAATATGCATATATCTGATGCAGGGTCGTCATGCCTGAGCGATGACCACTCTCGCTTGAGCGAGAATTGGCCAGAGGCCATATAACTGATATAGGGGATTCTCGCTTAAGCGAGAACCCATCTCGCCTCGTCAATGTGTATTCAAACGTGTTAGTACCACAACTTACTTTTTCTCAATTTATCAATCATCCATCGCCACCACGGTGATCAACTAGGCATATCTCAGGCTATATACAAATGCTCTTATAGCTAATGCATATGCACAATGGAATTATTATCAAATGCGGATCCGACAGTGGGACACAACAACATATCAAATATGGGACAAGCATAGGTGTGCTACTATTTCCCTACTACAGTAGTAAATGTGTACACATATATCTCAATTCATGCATGGTTACAACATATTTTATAGGTACCAAACCGCTCTCGCCTCTGTATAGCACTAGTCACCCCGTGACTTGCGGATCAACATTCTGGCCTTACTTGCCAAAGTGCTACGGGCCTCCCCCGAACACACATCAAGGGAGCCGTGTCTCGTCGTACACCGAGGTAACTTGCTCATCACAGAGCTGCCCTCCCACAGGGCTTGCCACATAGGCTGCCTCGTCACCAAACTAAGGGCAGCTTCGTGATTCCCCGAATCACTAGGGAGCAATAACAGTATACCCGTGCACTAGGTCGCCCTCCCATTGGGCCTGCATATTGGAACCCCTAACATTCCATATAAGTAGCAAATGATATGTCATGGATGCAATGAAATGCAAATCAAATGAATTCTCACACTATGCATCCTAAATACCACTCCACCATTCAACAATCCAATCATTCACCACTATCACTTAACGGATTTTATTATTGTCATCCATTCAATTCTTATTAATTACACTCGGATTTCACACATCAATAATTAGTGGCAATCACATTTATCCATTCACATACATTGGGATGTCCATCATCACTAAATTCAATATAAACATGGTCTCAAACCATTCACAACATATCTCATCAACCTAATTCAACATAATATCATATTCGTCATCCCAAACACATGCCATATAACATCAATCATTCTAAATGCACTCAAATCATGAAATCATCACATCATCCACCCAAGCATTCATCAAGCACAATCATATACACATATTTTCACATAATCAATGGATGAAATCATGCAGTTAGAATAGTTACCCCCTTCTACATCAAGAGAAGTAGTAATCAACGCGGTCCGATAGTCCCGCCTCGTCAATGGGGTTATTTCCTACATCACAATATATCACACAATCAATTTTCTATTCAAACCACCAAGATTCCAATGTTCATATATTTGACAACTTGGTGTTTTCTAGCAATTTAACTCTCAAATCTCATTTATTTCATTCAATCCACCATAACCACCATGGGTTAGGTGCCCACATTCATTATTATGCATTATTAATATCAAACCCATTAATGGGTTCCCACATTAATGGTTCCTAACAACCATCATTAGTCATCAACCTTCATTAATGGTCATTCACCATTAATAACATCATTTCACCTCACCAATAACAATTATCTAACACAATAAATGCTTCTCTACTCTTATTTTGCATTTTCCTCAAATCATAGGGTTAAGGTTTCTCTGAACCCAACAACACCCATTAATACCTATTTATTCCTCATCACCTTCCAACCATACATTCATCTTCCTCATAAAAGCTCATATTTATGGCAACCCATCTCGTATTTATACATTTATCGCTTCTCTACATAACCCATATTCATTAAATCACTTCCCCAACATCATAACCCAAAAACCCATAGTTCATACTCTTGAGAAATAGCAAGAGTTTACCTTAAGAGAAGAAGGGAGTGGGTTTTCCAAAGGGGAATGGAGCCACACGAAAATGAGGAGAAAGGAGGGTGTGACTTCAAGTTCCAAACTCTCCTTGCAAGCTCCAAGAAAACAAAAATGGCAAGGAGAAGAAGGTGCACAATCTCAAGGGTTTTTGAGAGGAGAATTGTGGCGACCCTCGTCAATTTTCTTATTTTTCCAAGATAATTTTTCGCATTTAATAAAAATTCCACTCGGTCTTGATATAAAATAACATTTACTCATCTTAAATACAATCAAAATAATAAAATCATACTTAAGTTAGCAATTACCGACTGAAGCCGATCCAAAATACATCCCTTAATAAAATAGTTATTTAGAAAACAGCAGAAGGAAGAAATAGTCAAGGTTCACTCGGAAATAATTCTCTTACTCGGTCATCTCTCACTCGGACATGGCTTAACTTCCACTCAGAAAAGGTTCACTCATATCCTCACTCAAACATTTGAACCTTCACTCGGAAGCACTCTTATCTTTTCACTCGGAATTGAGTCTCTCGGTTATTCTTCTCTCAGAAACAAGGGGTACTCTCTTGAGCTATAATGGGCACCAAATCAATCGACCCTTGCTCGGATAAAATAAATCCACTCGGGCAATATTCGCCCGGTAATCGACTTTGCTACAATAATGCAAGTTCACTCAAAATAAACTCCGATCACATAACATCAAAAATTTATATCCTCTTTAAACAACATACCGATTTGAATTTAACACACCCATGTGGCATCACACAGAAAACTAAAAATATATATATATATATTACACTCGGAATTCATTTCAAAGCACTCGGTTCCTTGGTATCAATCCTCCACTTGGCGCATCTCCATGGCTCCGACCTCCTCCCCGTCGCTGGTTACTAAAAATTGAAAACCACAGCAAGGGTGAGTGTTTAACATCATAATTAATCTAGACGGAATTTAAATAAAATACGAGTATAAACTCCGTCCGATTCCTTTCTCCTCAATTCACACATTTTACTCGGCAACTAACTCACATTCGGCAATACACTCACACTAGGCAATTTATTCATTATCACTCGGCATTATAGTAAGTCACACTGCCAACATAGCCAATCACACTCAACAAGTAACTTCCACTCGGCAAATATAACAAGATACCACTTGGAAAATATAACAATCACTCGGCAGATATATGAAATTATACTCGGCAAATTCATCAAATCATACCCAGCAAATATTTTAATTCTCATTCGGAAATTATAACAATTCACACTCGGCAAACATAGCCATCACACTCGGCAAATATAACAAACTTCACTCGGCAAGTATAGCAAACTGCACTCGGCAAATATAGCAAACTGCACTCGGCAAACATACACATCTCAATTAATAAATTCATCAAACGTCACAACTGACTCTCACATAAAATCGACGCCTAGTATCCGGATACTAAAGGACTGGCCTTTAGCTGGGTGTCCAACTTGACATCCCGTGAACCCGACTTGCTTCACCGAGCCCGACTTGGCTCCCCCTCAACCACTGGGTCATAGACCTCTGGGTAGCTCAACTGGGTCCGACTTGACCACTGAAGCCAAAAACGAGGGTAACATATACCGTTGGTCATCCCATACCACATAATCATATCATGTCTCATAATCATTATATATCATCAATAACAGATGCAACTACCAGAAACTGGCATGTGCTCACAACACAAGGCGACCGACTCGTCAAGCCCATTCATCAAATTGTCATTGGGCGACCTGCTTGTCAAGCCCGGCATCACATTGCCACTGTATACCGATTGTCACAGCATCAATATTTCAATTTCAATCGGTTTACGCCACACACACACGATCAGAAACCGATCGGTGTCCACATACATGCATCCATACATTCATATACAACTCATTCGGCATCATCTCAATTATCACAACATTAAATACTTCTCAAGTCACATACACACGATCAGAAACTGATCGGTGTCCGTACACATTCACATACAATGACTCATCCAGCATCATCAGCATCAAACATTTCTAAGTCACACACACACACGATCTACACTGATCGGTGTGCACATTCATATGTATATTCATACACATATTCACATAATTTTCACTCGGCATCATCTCTTACCCAGTTCAGTCATTCCAACGACTCGGACAGTATGTCTTATTCTAATTAATTATAACCCGAACACCCCCCTTACCTCTGTTCCATGCCTCAACAATCGTTGGGTTCACTGTTCTTCCTCCGTTCTAGTACCAGCCTCCTCAAGCGTTCCACAGTGTTCGTTCCACCACCTACAGGTTTGGAACGTTAACGTCACACCACCACCCACACGGTTAAAGGGCCATTTCCAGGCTCACAGCCAAGAGGAGTGGAGATCGGAACAGTACCCCCACATGCATGACCATTTGGTCCAGAAAAGAAACAAAAGGGACAAGATAATAAACTTAAACGGTCCAAAGAACTCACCTTGAAATCACTGTCTCAGTTATGTAACTATTTCAAGGTTTGATGCAAAAGAGACCTTCCTTCAAAGCTTACAGCTCTTCGACGATGGAGGAAGGAAAGGAAGAAGAGAAACATATAAAGAAGAAGAAGAAGGTTCTCGTAACAATGAATGATTGAGAGAGAGAAACCTTTATTTAAACCCATGGCAACCGGTCACCTGCCCAACCGGTCACTTCCAACCGGTTACCTACTCAGCCGGTCATTTCTCCATTTCCTTTACAATTTCTTTAAAGATTTAAATTAAACCTCTCTTCTTCTAATCACACCTTTTATAATTAACCCATAATTCATAAAAATATCAAATAAATTCCTAAAAATAATTTTTAATATTTTCCACTTCACAAAATTCTCTATAAATATCCGGGATGTTACATCCACCCCCCCTAAAAAGGGATTTCGTCCCCGAAATCAACACACCTATTGGAAAAGATTGGGGTACACCCATCTCATGTCCGATTCCAACTTCCCCAGTGTAGGTTACCCCATTCAAATTCTGTCACTTCACCTTTACCAATGGCACTTCCTTGTTTTTTTTAACCGTTTGGTCGGATACTCCTCAATACCGATCGGTGTAACTTCCCCCGCCAGGTCTTCCAATTCAAAAGAGTCACTCGGCACAATCATAGAATCACATGGAATATTCACCCGGAGTTGTGACACGTGAAACACATTGTGCATATTAGTTAACGACTGGGGAAGATCCAGTCGGTAAACAACATCACCGATCCTCTCAATATTTGATACAATCCGATGTATCTCGGATTAAGCTTATTCAACCTACACCTTTGGTCAGTGAAATCTTCAGAAACACCCAGTCATCCACCTGAAATTCAAGTGGTCTATGCCGATTGTCAAAACAAATTTTCAGTCGGTCTTGGGCCATCTTCTTTTTCTCTCAGATCAAGGCAACCTATTCATAGCCAAGAAGTGAACACTCTGGATCAGTCGGTCTACAACCACTCAGATCACATTACACCAACACTCGATTTCGGAATCTCCAAATTCCATCGTTACCTTTGGTTAATCTAATTACCTCGAGAATATCACTCGGATATATCTCTGCCCGAGTCAAAGCCTTTCCTTACTCAAAATATTCCTCTCGAAAGTCCTTCACTCGGAGGTTTTGCAACTGAAAGGATCATTCGGAGTTGAGATTCAACCCTCTCTCGGAAATCTTTCCACTTAGGAATATCACTCGGAGTCAAAGACCATCTCGATGACGTACCCGAGCATAAGCTCTCGGCCATTTTTAAGACACCCGAGCACGAATTAAATGAATTCACCACTTGGATATTTACTTTCCCCGGAATTGGCCACTCGGAACATGCTCAATCAAAGTTGAAGTCTTTCTTTGTCCAGAAACACTCTTCCTGGAAAAGACTCAATCGGTAGATCCCAATCGGTTCCATACTACTCGGAAACCAAAAAATGTCTCACTCAAAAGGGTTTCATTCGGACACAATTTTTCTTCACTCGGGAGTGATTCCCTCGGTTATGGTTCACTCGGAAGTAGTTCTCTCACTTAGAAAGATCTTACTCGAAATGAGATCCCTTTCTTCATTCAGAAAGTCTTATTTCAAACATGCTTCACTCGGAAACATGTTAGCCTTTTTTCACTCGGAATTATTCCCTTCCAACAGAAGATTCGTTCGAAGTCAGACTCAGAATTATATTATTCTTCATTCACTCGGAATCACATCCATTTTCACTCAGAAGTATCGCACCCGACTTGGAGATACCCCGCTCAGGAATTCACTATTCAGAAACATCTCTGCCCGAGAAGTACTCATTCAAAATCAACTTTTCTTCACTTGGGAGTACTTCTCTCAGACATTATTCACTCAGAAATTCTCCACTCAGTGTATCTTGGTAGGAACTCAAGTCATCTGACTTCCTTTTTAGGTCATCTCTTCTCCCTACAATCTAGCAGTAATTTATACTGACTACCAGATCACAATATTTACTTTTCTATACTCATTATTCGTCAATTACCAAATCTCATCTCCAATTACTCCTAATCTCTAATCACTTACTGACTTCAGAAGCACGAATCATACACTTCTCTTCTCTAAATCCAATCATCCAAGATTGGCTAAAACACATATGTCTCCTCGACTTCACATGACCTCAACCACTAGTGCAACTACCTGAGGTGATCAGTCTTAAGAGTTCAACACTTCGTAGTTAATCCGAGTGAAAGTCAAGTATACAATCCAACTATCTACATCACCGATTGACATGCAAGCTGTTTACCTCATCATCCATTTACCCATGCCTATTGGCAACTTCACAATGAATTAATGTTAAAAGGAACCCACGGTGGCCAGCCGGTATGATTCCCACGTAACACTAATATCAGTGCAAAGTCCAAACGACTCGGTAAAACTTCTCTTCATTCTTATTCAACTACCTTTTAATCACTTCTTCCCACGTCCTTCGTTCACTACTTCTCCTTATCATGTACATCATAGTCCAATATATATACCTCACTCGACCATCACTCATACAATATATTCTCTTAATTATTTCGAGTAAATTCTCGCCTCATCAATTATCTCACTGAAAATTATTACTAACCACCCTTCAACTCTTACCTTCAACTTATTCGGCATTATTACACCGTCCTCCATCACCTACTCAGAATTTCTCCCAACGTCCATTAATCAATCGTCATTCTGACCAGGTAGAAATGTATAGGGGATTCATCCCTCCTAAGAATAATCATATCAAAGTATTCATCCATTTATTTTATTCTATGAAATATCAAACTCCATTATTCGAACAAACTCATAGCTATTAATGCATTTACTATTCCTATTTCATCACAGGATTTAACCTCCTCTCGGACAAATTAGCACCCGAGTCCCAGAAGTGTTGGCTCGGTTACCATGCCCACTCAGTTGCTACCTATGTGGGCAATCGGACCTAAGGTATCCCGGTTGTCCATATAGGAAACAAACAATTTGTCCAGTCGGACAGTGTTTTACAATATGGCTCAGCCACGACTATAATGCACTCGGCTACCCAACCGATTACCAGATAGACCTGTAGAAATCCGACCAGAAGAGAAAGAAGACGTAGCGGAAAACTTACCGCTTCAAAAGAACCGATCCATTTTCTTGAAACTGGATCCTCTCGCCTTCACGACCTTTTATCTTCCGACTAGAGGGTCCTCTGTAATTGCACTTCCTCAGTCAGCATATCCTTGTCCACCAGAATTGGATAATCCCGAATCTCAATCGGCATAATCACACTGTGAATTCTAATTCTCAATCCTGCCTTATACGTGGCACACTCACTACTCTCGGTTCCTTCTAGTGAGAAAAAGTGATAGAAGTCACAGCTCGTCAAACTTAGTAGTGTGCTCGGCCATTAACACTCGGCCCTATCCCAACCTCAAATTCCATTTCCTTTCAAATTTTCTAATTATCCGAGAAGTACTTGACAAGAAACCACTCGGAAATTCGCCCACACTAGCGACTCACTCGTCGTCTTTATCTGTACCTTAGTCCGAAACCACCATATCCTAGCCTCTCCAACTGATAAGTTGTAAACTGTACTTTATGCTCCTCCGAGCACTCGGAATACTCAAAAGCTTACTCGGTTTCCCTTATCCAAACATACATCCCACCGTAATCGTGTCCTCCTCTATAAGCAGGGGGATTCCTTTTCAGGAATTTATCAAGAGTGGGACCTAACTCGGTCCTACTCATCAATTTAGAAAATTCCAAGAAGAAATTGTCTCCTCCATCAGAACTAAATTCCCGACCATAAAATAATTCTATAATGAATAAACACTTCACCATTAACCAATACTCTACCAGTGAGTCGGATATTTACCTCACACATATACAACGCCGCTAGAGTGCCAAGGGAATGATGGCAAGCTGCACAAACAACCACAAGCACACTGTAATAAAATGCAAAACACAGTCCAGTATAGGACTCACACAATCACTCAGTTCGCCCATCCACTCGACTCTAGAAAGAACCGCTCTGATACCAAATATGGCGACCCTCATCAATTTTCTTATTTTTCCAAGATAATTTTTCGCATTTAATAAAAATTCCACTCGGTCTTGATATAAAATAACATTTACTCTTCTTAAATACAATCAAAATAATAAAATCATACTTAAGTTAGCAATTACCGACTGAAGTTGATCCAAAATACATCCCTTAATAAAATAGTTATTTAGAAAATAACAGAAGGAAGAAACAGTCAAGGTTCACTCGGAAATAATTCTCTTACTCAGTCATCTCTCACTCGGACATGGCTTAACTTCCACTTAAAAAAGGTTCACTCATATCCTCACTCAAACATTTAAACCTTCACTCGGAAGCACTCTTATCTTTTCACTCGGAATTGAGTCTCTCGGTTATTCTTCTCTTAGAAACAAGGGGTACTCTCTTGAGCTATAATGGGCACCAAATCAATCGACCCTTGCTCGGATAAAATAAATCCACTCGGGCAATATTCGCCCGGTAATCGACTTCGCTACAATAATGCAAGTTCACTGATGATGCATGATTTAGCCTTAATTCCTTGCTTTAAATGTGTATAATTTGCCATTGCTAATTGTGTAATATTATGCATTTTAACACATTTTCATAATTCAAGCTTTATTTAATATTAACTGAATTAGGCGATAATCTTTAAATGAAATAATAAATCTTACTTGATTTCCTTTATATTGTAGTGAATAATTGAGGTTGCAATTGGGAAATCATAAAATTGAGCATCAGGTCTGACGCATAGCGCTGGTACCACGCGTAGCGTGGAAGCAAATTCGCAACACTGACGCGCAGCGTCAAGCCCACGCGTAGCGTCAACAGTGACGAGGATCCCATTAACAGGCTGTATGCAACTTCAGAAGTGGAGGATTTATTTATATTAAAGCACTTATTGGCCAATCCATTACAGACATACGGCACTATCTCAGTGGGGAACATGCAGCACAAGTGTCCAAGCATTATTGAAGAATTATTGGATGAAATAATGTATTCTGAGTCAGAAACCCTCACGCGTAGCCTCATAATTACGCGTAGCGTGGAAGCAGATTCGCAACGCTGACGCGTAGCGTCCTGCTGAAGCACAGCGTCAGCAGGAGACCTTTACCCTTGCTTTCACTATAAATAGGACCATTGCCAAAGGCTTGAAATACACCTCAATTCACGTTTCTCTCTTTTCTCTCTTTGTTTCTATAAGCATCAGAGGAAGGCACAAAGCCTCCTCCTCTCTTCTTCCCCCTCTTTGCTCCATTCCGGGTTAGTTTCTTTTCTTTGTAGTTGTTATTATGGAGGGCTAAAACCCTAGATTGATTTTCTTGGAGAATATTGTAATGTAATTTTAAGGTCATTATTTTTAATATAGTATGTTTTCGTTATTTTTATTTCTTCATAATCTTACTCTGCTTATTTAATTCCATTCTGTTTAATTAAATTTGTATGCTTAATCGGTTTAATTATTCAAATGGAATAAAATAAGATTTTAAATTAGAATGGATTAAGGAAATATGCATGCTTAATGAATATTTTCATAATCACTTTTAATAATTATGGTTTGCTTAATTCCATAATTTGAGAATAGATTATGTATATAGGCGATGTTCTTATGTATGCTCAATAATTCCTAGATTTTACGATCTTGACTCCTTTTGCTTAATTAGGATGCTTGATTAAAATATTCATTTTTAAATGAAAGTAAAGGAATTGTGAATTGAAAAAGACGCTTAGTTGATTAATTCAAATTGAGCTAAGAAATTGACAGTAATGAAAGTATACAAATTATCTTTAGTGAACCAAGGATAAATTTATTTACAATACTCCAAGAAAATCAATCTCTTGTTAATTATTGTTTTAAATTCCATATTTACTTTGTTTTAATTTTAATTGTGATAACAAAACCAATCAAACCCCCCCCCCCCCAATTTTATGTTTGTTGAACTTATGTTTGTAAAAATTTTAGTTGTTGAGTTTTTATTTTTAATTGTTAAAAATTAGTTTAAGACTTGATTTTTCCTAAATTTTTGTGTTGATCCGTGAGAGAACGACTTAGGTTGACACCCTAGTACTACATTAATTAATTTTAATGTACTAATTTGACGGAATAACGACTGTAAGAATACACACGTCAAATTTTGGCGCCGCAGCCGGGGATCAACGATCTTTAGGAAAAACTCTTATTTTTAAATAATTTTTTTTTTAATTTGAAAAAAAAAAACTTCTTTTGTTTATTTGTTTGTTTTATTTTATCTCTTTTGCATGATTTAGGATTCTTATGATTTATTGCTCATGATGATCAAATATCTTGTTGTATGCTATGTATGACTAGAAGAACTTTTGAGCATTTATATTCATTTGATCCTGAAATTGAAAGAACTTTTCATAGGTTAATTAGAGAAGCTAGATTTATTAATAATTTTGTTGATATTGATAGTGATAGTATCTTTTCTGAATCTGTTGAAAGTACTACTGCTAGTTTTTCTGATATGGCTGAACCTCGTGAAAGAACTCTTAGAGAACTAGCTGCTCCTGAATTCACTTACGAAAGTTTGTGTATTCAATATCCTGATGAGGATGTCCCTTTTATTCTTAAGACCGGACTTATACACTTGTTGCCTAAGTTTCATGGTCTTGCGGGTGAAGATCCGCACAAACACCTCAAAGAATTCCACATTGTGTGTTCCACAATGAAACCCCAAAATGTTCAAGAAGACCATGTCTATCTTAAAGCGTTTCCTCATTCTTTAGAGGGTGTTGCTAAGGATTGGTTGTACTACCTTGCTCCAAGATCAATCACAAGTTGGAATGACTTAAAGAAAATGTTCTTGGAAAAATTCTTTCCTGCCTCTAGAACAACTGCAATCCGTAAAGATATATCTGGCATTAGGCAACTCTCTGGAGAAAGTCTTTATGAGTATTGGGAGAGATTTAAGAAACTCTGTGCAAGTTGCCCTCACCACCAAATTTCTGAACAACTTCTTCTTCAGTACTTCTATGAAGGTCTGCACCACGTTGATCGCAATATGATTGATGCGGCAAGTGGAGGAGCTTTAGGAGACATGACTGCTGCTGAAGCAAGAAATTTGATTGAGAAGATGGCATCCAACTCTCAACAATTTGGTATGAGAAATGATTCTTTCAAACCCATGTTTGATTCCAATTCTAGTTCATCTGGAATTAAATTGGAGAGCAAACTCGATGCTCTCACCACTCTGGTCACACAATTAGCAGTAAATCAAAAATCCATGACTGCTAAAGTGTGTGGCATCTGTACTTCACAAGAGCACCCCACTGATTGTTGTCCTTCTCTACAAGAAAAGGATAATAATAGTCCCCAAGCTTACGCAGCTAACATCTACCATGATAGACCACCACAAAACAACCATGACCTTTCCACCAATAGATACAATCCAGGTTGGAGGAACCATCCAAATTTAAGATGGGGAAACCAACAACAAAATCCCCATCCCCAACCCCCATTTCAAAACAATGCACCAACCTTCCAAAGAACTACACCTCAACTATCCACAAGTGGCCCTTCTTTGGAGGATCTGGTGAAACAAATGGCTACACAGAACTTGGAGTATCAACAGAGGAATGATGCTACCATCCAGAGTTTAAGCAACCAAATTGGGCAATTGGCTTCATCATTAAGCCAGTTACAATCTCAAAACTCTGACAAATTACCATCTCAACCAGCTGCAAATCCAAGAAATGTGAGTGCAATTCAGTTAAGATCAGGTAAGAACCTTGAAGTACCCATACCTAAGGAACCTGAAAAACAAACAGATGTGCCCACAACAGTTGAGAATGATGTGCCCTCTTCAAGCACAAGCAAATCTGAGATGCAACCATCCCAAATTCCACCTCATATCCCTCTTCCTTTCCCACCAAAAGCAATTCCAAGCAAGAAGATGGAAGAAATGGACAAAGAAATTTTGGATACTTTCAGGAAAGTGGAAGTGAATATACCTCTTCTCGATGCAATCAAGCAAATTCCCAAGTATGCCAAATTTTTGAAGGAGTTGTGTACTCACAAAAGGAGACTCAAGGGCAATGAAAGGATAAGCATGGGAAGAAATGTATCTGCACTGCTTGGTAAGGAAAATATCCCTGAGAAATGTAAGGATCCAGGTACATTTTCTATACCCTGTATCATAGGCAATAACAAATTTGAAAATTGTATGTTAGATTTAGGAGCTTCAATAAATGTTATGCCTATGTCTGTTTTTAAATCATTGTCTCTTGGAAATTTACAACCTACTGGTGTAGTAATTCAGCTAGCCAATAGGAGCACTGCCTATCCTGCTGGAGTCATAGAGGATGTTTTGGTTTAGGTAGAACAACTTGTTTTCCCTGCTGACTTTTTCGTACTTGATATGGAAGAAGGTATGCCTCAAATTCCTGTTCCTATCATTTTGGGAAGACCATTTTTGAAAACAGCCAGAACCAAAATAGATGTTCATTCTGGAACTCTCTCTATGGAATTTGGTGACACGAGAGTTCAATTTAATATTCTTGATGCCATGAAATATCCATCTGAAAATCATTTTATTTTCCAAATTGACATTATAGATGAACTAGTTTTTGAACATTTTTCTAATGTTGATTTGGAATACATGGATGATTCAAACAAATGTTTTGCATGCAATGATTCTGGAAGTTGTGATATTTGTGCTGAAATTGATAGATACATAATTTCTGATTCAGAGTCTTTAGATATACCTAAGGAGCTGAATGCAGGATTTCAAGAAAATTCTAACAAAATTTTTGAAGTGCAAACAGCAGAATCAAAATCTACTTTGTTAGTTCCATCTGTTTTGCAGGCACCCAAGTTAGAATTGAAACCCCTACCTGAGAACCTAAAGTATGTATACTTAGGGGATAATGAACAGCTCCCGGTGATAATTTCCACTTCTCTTGATGAAAATCAAGAAGAAAAGTTGTTGCAGGTATTGAAAAGACATAAGAAGGCTATAGGATGGACATTGGCAGACATTCCTGGAATCAGTCCATCCATGTGCATGCATAGAATATTTCTGGAGGAAAATACTAAAGCAGTAAGACAACCCCAGAGGAGACTCAACCCTGTAATCCTTGATGTGGTTAAGAAGGAGATTACCAAGCTTTTACAAGCAGGAATCATTTATCCTATCTCTGATAGTCGATGGGTGAGTCCAATTCAAGTGGTTCCTAAGAAAACAGGGATCACCGTTGTGAAGAATGAGAAGAATGAGTTGATCCCAACTAGAATGCAGAATAGTTGGAGAGTCTGCATTGATTACAGGAGACTTAACCAAGCAACAAAGAAGGACCATTTCCCTTTACCCTTCATTGACCAAATGCTTGAGCGTCTCGCAGGTAAGTCTCACTACTGTTTTCTTGATGGATTCTCTGGATATTTTCAGATTCATATTGCACCTGAGGATCAAGAAAAGACCACATTCACCTGTCCCTTTGGCACATTTACTTATAGGAGAATGCCATTTGGCCTATGCAATGCTCCCGGAACTTTTCAAAGATGCATGATAAGTATTTTTCATGATTTCATTGAAAATTGCATAGAGGTGTTTATGGATGATTTTACTGTCTATGGATCTTCATTTAATGCATGCCTTGATAGTTTGGATAAAGTTTTAAACAGATGTATTGAAACTAACCTTGTCTTGAACTATGAAAAATGTCATTTTATGGTAAAACAAGGAATAGTCTTAGGGCATGTAATCTCTGAAAAAGGAATTGAGGTAGATCCTGCCAAGATAGAAGTTATATCATATTTGCCTTACCCCTCTTGTGTTCGAAAGGTTCGTTCTTTTCTTGGTCATGCAGGATTCTACAGAAGATTCATAAAAGATTTCAGCAAGAAGGCTAGGCCACTATCCAGTTTGCTTCAAAAGGATGTGGCATTTGAGTTTGATGAAAAGTGTAAGGAGGCTTTTAATTGCCTCAAGCAAGCATTGACCACTACCCCAATAATCCAAGCACCTGTTTGGACAGCCCCATTTGAGTTGATGTGTAATGCCTCTAATTATGCATTGGGAGTTGTCCTTGGTCAAAAGATTGACAAGCAGCCTAGGGTCATCTACTATGCATCTAAAACTTTAGATGCTGCCCAGGTAAATTACACCACCACTGAGAAAGAGCTCTTGGCCATTGTTTTTGCATTAGATAAGTTCAGATCTTACCTACTCGGTTCTCGAGTAGTTGTCTTTACTGACCATGCAGCTCTGAAGTACTTGTTGAAGAAAGGTGAGTCCAAGCCAAGATTAATTCGTTGGATGCTCTTGCTCCAAGAGTTTGACTTAGAAATTCGTGACAGAAGTGGAACACAAAACCTTGTGGCAGACCATTTAAGCAGAATTGAGAATGCTCCTAATTCGGCACCTATTCGGTACCATTTTCCCGATGAACACCTCATGAGTATTTCTAATTCTTTTGATTCACCTTGGTTTGCTAACATTGTAAATTATCTTGTTGCTTCTGTTTTTCCACCATGTGCATCCAGAAACCAAATTTCAAAATTAAAAAGTGATGCAAAGTATTATATTTGGGATGACCCGTATTTATGGAAATTGTGTAATGATCAGGTGATTCGAAGATGCATTCCCGATCATGAAATAGAATCAGTTCTTCGATTCTGCCATGCTTCACCAGTTGGTGGACATTTTGGTCCACAAAGAACAGCAAGAAAAGTGTTGGATTCAGGTTTGTATTGGCCCACAATTTTTAAGGATGCATGGAGAATTTGTAACACCTGTGATAAATGCCAAAGAGCTAGTAATGCTACCACATGGAGACAACAGATGCCTCAGCAACCAATGTTGTTTTGTGAAGTATTTGATGTTTGGGGCATTGATTTTATGGGTCCATTTCCTCCATCCTTTGGTTTTACTTACATTTTATTGGCTGTTGATTATGTTTCTAAATGGGTGGAAGCTAAAGCCACCAGAACTAATGATGCTCGAGTTGTTGTGGATTTTGTTAGATCGCAAATTCTTTGCAGGTTTGGCATCCCGAGAGCAATCATTAGTGATCAAGGAACACATTTCTGCAACAGGACCATGCAAGCTATGCTCAGGAAGTATGGGGTTGTTCATAGAGTCTCTACTCCATATCACCCCCAAACCAATGGATAAGCAGAAGTCTCTAACAGAGAAATCAAAAGAATCCTGGAAAAGATAGTACAGCCTAATAAAAAGGATTGGAGCAGGAAATTGGATGATGCTCTTTGGGCACATAGAACAGCTTTTAAGGCACCTATAGGAATGTCTCCCTATAGAATTGTTTTTGGTAAAGCATGTCATCTTCCAGTGGAGATTGAGCATCGTGCTTATTGGGCTGTAAAAGCTTACAACTTAGCACTTAATCAAGCAGGTGAAGAAAGAAAATTACAACTGAATGAGCTTGATGAGATCCGTTTGGCAGCTTATGAGAACTCGAGGTTCTATAAAGAGAAAACAAAGAAATTCCATGATAGCTTAATAGCTAGAAAGGATTTTACTGATGGACAGAAAGTGCTACTGTTTAATTCCCGGTTGAAACTGATGGCCGGAAAATTGCGCTCCAAATGGGAAGGACCTTTCATTGTTACTAATGTATTTCCCCATGGAGCTGTGGAAATAAAAAGTGAAAACTCCAACAAAAGCTTCAAGGTTAATGGACAACGCTTGAAGCCATTCCATGAAAATCCTTCACTTGTGGATGTTACAATGGAGGAACATGTTTTGGGGGAACCACTTCTTGATCCCCCTTGAGGGAGTTTTTCTTACCCATCTCTTTACTTTTTCATTATATTGTCTATTCTGTATGCTCTGTCTTACATTGAGGACAATGTATGATTTAAGTGTGGGGGTGGGATCATTTATGTGTTGTTGTGTGATTAAATTTTATGTGCTTTTGTTAAAAAAAAAAGAAAAAAGAAAAAAAAAGGATTTTGTGTGTTTTTGTTTTAAAAAGGCATGTTTTATTGGAATTTTAAGATATGCATGAGTAACAAGTAAATTCTTTCATGTCTGATATGAGCTTAATGATATGTTATAATTTGAACTCAAGCAATTTTGGTATGATGAGAATGACATGATAATTGATAGATGATCATATATGATAGAATTATACCTTGTGAGATTTTTGAGCCTTTAAATTTGATGGATCACTTTAAACCATCTTAATCCTTTCATGTGTGATTAATTCCTGAAAGCTTACATCTTAATTTTTGTCTTGTTTCTTTATGATACTTGAAACTCATATGAATGTATTTTAAATGATACAGGCATTTTGTTCAATTGAGCCACTAAGCCAGATAAGCCTACCATGAATAAATTATCTCTTGCTAGCCATTTTGAGCCTATTTATCTATTTCCTTGTTGTAGCTCAAATAAGCCATGGATGAAAAAAACCAAAAATATACCTACCTTAAGGAATATATTGGAGCTTTGGAATCAAGTCAAAAACAGGCATTCAAATAAGTGTGGGGATGTGCAAAAAGGAATTGTAACTCTGGTTCCAAGAATTATGCAATCTCATTAAAAAAAAATTATGATTGCGACCTAATATCATACAATAAATGTTTTACCCTCACTGTTTGCCAGTTAAATTAATTGCTTCATCATTCTTTTTGGTATTTAAAAAAAAAAATTTTTATCCATTTTAACCTTGGCCACATTACAACCCTACAAAGCCCTGTTGATCTATACATGCATTTAAGTTGATTGTGGAATTGAGAAACTTGCCAAATTTTTAGACTGTCTATTTTTCAGGAAATGTTTTGAGAGTATACACAAACCTTAAACACTTGAGAGTTGAGAGTATGTCTTGTGAGGTTCTATCACTGATGATTTTCTTTTCAGTTTAATTTAATTTTCACATGCCTAAGTGTTTGAATGATTTTTATATATATATTGATGCTCTGTATCTTGCATGATGAATAACTCTTGTTTCTCTGTATATTCCTAAGATTCCATGCCAATTCTGTGTGTTGTTATTTTCAACTTAATGTTTTTTCATAAATTGTGATACTTGTTTTTATTTTGATTTTGCCCGGGAGTGCAAAAGAATAAGTGTGGGAGTATTTGATGATGCATGATTTAGCCTTAATTCCTTGCTTTAAATGTGTATAATTTGCCATTGCTAATTGTGTAATATTATGCATTTTAACACATTTTCATAATTCAAGCTTTATTTAATATTAACTGAATTAGGCGATAATCTTTAAATGAAATAATAAATCTTACTTGATTTCCTTTATATTGTAGTGAATAATTGAGGTTGCAATTGGGAAATCATAAAATTGAGCATCAGGTCTGACGCATAGCGCTGGTACCACGCGTAGCGTGGAAGCAAATTCGCAACACTGACGCGCAGCGTCAAGCCCACGCGTAGCGTCAACAGTGACGAGGATCCCATTAACAGGCTGTATGCAACTTCAGAAGTGGAGGATTTATTTATATTAAAGCACTTATTGGCCAATCCATTACAGACATACGGCACTATCTCAGTGGGGAACATGCAGCACAAGTGTCCAAGCATTATTGAAGAATTATTGGATGAAATAATGTATTCTGAGTCAGAAACCCTCACGCGTAGCCTCATAATTACGCGTAGCGTGGAAGCAGATTCGCAACGCTGACGCGTAGCGTCCTGCTGAAGCACAGCGTCAGCAGGAGACCTTTACCCTTGCTTTCACTATAAATAGGACCATTGCCAAAGGCTTGAAATACACCTCAATTCACGTTTCTCTCTTTTCTCTCTTTGTTTCTATAAGCATCAGAGGAAGGCACAAAGCCTCCTCCTCTCTTCTTCCCCCTCTTTACTCCATTCCGGGTTAGTTTCTTTTCTTTGTAGTTGTTATTATGGAGGGCTAAAACCCTAGATTGATTTTCTTGGAGAATATTGTAATGTAATTTTGAGGTCATTATTTTTAATATAGTATGTTTTCGTTATTTTTATTTCTTCATAATCTTACTCTGCTTATTTAATTCCATTCTGTTTAATTAAATTTGTATGCTTAATCGGTTTAATTATTCAAATGGAATAAAATAAGATTTTAAATTAGAATGGATTAAGGAAATATGCATGCTTAATGAATATTTTCATAATCACTTTTAATAATTATGGTTTGCTTAATTCCATAATTTGAGAATAGATTATGTATATAGGCGATGTTCTTATGTATGCTCAATAATTCCTAGATTTTACGATCTTGACTCCTTTTGCTTAATTAGGATGCTTGATTAAAATATTCATTTTTAAATGAAAGTAAAGGAATTGTGAATTGAAAAAGACGCTTAGTTGATTAATTCAAATTGAGCTAAGAAATTGACAGTAATGAAAGTATACAAATTATCTTTAGTGAACCAAGGATAAATTTATTTACAATACTCCAAGAAAATCAATCGCTTGTTAATTATTGTTTTAAATTCCATATTTACTTTGTTTTAATTTTAATTGTGATAACAAAACCAATCAAACCCCCCCTCCCCCCAATTTTATGTTTGTTGAACTTATGTTTGTAAAAATTTTAGTTGTTGAGTTTTTATTTTTAATTGTTAAAAATTAGTTTAAGACTTGATTTTTCCTAAATTTTTGTGTTGATCCGTGAGAGAACGACCTAGGTTGACACCCTAGTACTACATTAATTAATTTTAATGTACTAATTTGACGGAATAACGACTGTAAAAATACACACGTCATTCACTCAAAATAAACTCCGATCACATAACATCAAAAATTTATATCCTCTTTAATCAACATACCGATTCAAATTTAACACACCCATGTGGCATCACACAGAAAACTAAATATATATATATATATATATATATATATATTACACTCGGAATTCATTTCAAAGCACTCGGTTCCTTGGCATCAATCCTCCACTCGGCGCATCTCCATGGCTCCGACCTCCTCCCCGTCACTGGTTACTAAAAATTGAAAACCACAGCAAGGGTGAGTGTTTAGCATCATAATTAATCTAGAACGGAATTTAAATAAAATACGAGTATAAACTACGTCCGATTCCTTTCTCCTCAATTCACACCTTTTACTCGGCAACTAACTCACATTCGGCAATACACTCACACTAGGCAATTTATTCATTATCACTCGGCATTATAGTAAGTCACACTGCCAACATAGCCAATCACACTCAACAAGTAACTTCCACTCGACAAATATAACAAGATACCACTTGGAAAATATGACAATCACTCGGCAGATATATGAAATTACACTCGGCAAATTCATCAAATCATACCCAGCAAATATTTTAATTCTCATTCGGCAATTATAACAATTCACACTCAGCAAACATAGCCATCACACTCGGCAAATATAACAAACTTCACTCGGCAAGTATAGCAAACTACACTCGGCAAATATAGCAAACTGCACTCGGTAAATATAGCAAACTACACTCGGCAAACATACACATCTCAATTATTAAATTCATCAAACGTCACAACTGACTCTCACATAAAATCGACGCCTAGTATCCGGATACTAAAGGACTGGCCTTCAGCTGGGTGTCCGACTTGACATCCCGTGAACCCGACTTGGTTCACCGAGCCCGACTTGGCTCCCCCTCAACCACTAGGTCATAGACCTCTGGGTCATAGACCTCTGGGTAGCTCAACTGGGTCTGACTTGACCACTGAAGCCAAAAATAAGGGTAACATATACCGTTGGCCATCCCATACCACATAATCACATCATGTCTCATAATCATTATATATCATCAATAACAGATGCAACTACCAGAAACTGGCATGTGCTCACAACACAGGGGACCGACTCGTCAAGCCCATTCATCAAATTGTCATTGGGCGACCTGCTTGTCAAGCCTAGCATCACATTGCCACTGTATACCGATTGTCACAACATCAATATTTCAATTTCAATCGGTTTATGCCACACACACGATCAAAAACCGATCGGTGTCCACATACATGCATCCATACATTCATATACAACTCATTCGGCATCATCTCAATTATCACAACATTAAATACTTCTCAAGTCACATACACACGATCAGAAACTGATCGGTGTCCATACACATTCACATACAATGACTCATCCAGCATCATCAGCATCAAACATTTCTAAGTTACACACACACACGATCCTACACTGATCGGTGTGTACATTCATACGTATATTCATACACATATTCACATAATTTTCACTCGGCATCATCTCTTACCCGGTTCAGTCATTCCAACGACTCGGACAGTATGTCCTATTCTAATTAATTATAACCCGAACACCCCCTTACCTCTGTTCCACGCCTCAACAATCGTTGGGTTCACTGTTCCTCCTCTGTTCCAGCACCAGCCTCCTCAAGCGTGCCACAGTGTTCATTCCACCACCTACTGGTTTGGAACGTTAACGTCACACCACCACCCACACGGTTAAAGGGCCATTTCCAGGCTCACAGCCAAGAGGAGTGGAGATCGGAACAGTACCCCCACATGCATGACCATTTGGTCCAGAAAAGAAACAAAAGGGACAAGATAATAAACTTAAACGGTCCAAAGAACTCACCTTGAAATCACTGTCTCAGTTATGTAACTATTTCAAGGTTTAATGCAAAAGAGACCTTCCTTCAAAGCTTACAGCTCTTCGACGATGGAGGAAGGAAAGGAAGAAGAGAAACAGATGAAGAAGAAGAAGAAGGTTCTCGTAACAATGAATGATTGAGAGAGAGAAACCTTTATTTAACCCTATGGCAACTGGTCACCTGCC
The DNA here is from genome assembly GCA_037962975.1 of Clitoria ternatea. NCBI lineage: Eukaryota > Viridiplantae > Streptophyta > Magnoliopsida > Fabales > Fabaceae > Clitoria > Clitoria ternatea. The sequence goes on from CM075669.1 coordinate 191,995,601, forward strand.
CAACCGGTCACTTCCAACCGGTTACCTATTCAGCCGGTCATTTCTCCATTTCCTTTACAATTTCTTTAAAGATTTAAATTAAACCTCTCTTCTTCTAATCACACCTTTTATAATTAATCCATAGTTCATAAAAATATCAAATAAATTCCTAAAAACAATTTTTAATATTTTCCACTTCATAAAATTCTCTATAAATATCCGGGATGTTACAAGAATAGATGAAGAAGAAATGATGAAGAAGAAGAAAAGAGTGTTTGAAGGGAGAAGAAGAAAAGTAACGTGAATGAGAAGGGAAAAAAAGGGTTTTGTTTTAATTTTTATCCCATCACTTAAAACTTCTCTGTTTTAAATCAAACAGGATCTTTGTTCGGGCTCAATAGTTTATCTAAGAATTATTCCAAATACATATTCAGATTCCCATTAATATCCTGAACAGCTCTGACCAATATCATCCCAATCAGAGATACTTGGTCTGACACCTATATTTCAACCGGCTTGTTTTTTGGCTTATTCGGTCCCAATAAATTATAAGCAGTTCCTAAAAATCTTAATTTAATTATTTCTAATATTTTTGAACATTAAATAACCCAAGTATAATTATTTAATATTTATCTCCTTAATTAATCCTTTATTTTAAAATTTAGGGTGTTATAAAGTTTCTCTATAAAAAATAATAAAATCAATAAACCCAAGGTTCCTTTTTTATATATAATATTTGAGATCAATTTGGACGAGACGTCCTGCTGATTGATGTTTCCTAAAATCTCAACGTTTTTAAGTTACTTCACGTTTTTTGAGAAATAACAAAGAACTACGTAACTCTGATTTCCCCTCACGCTTGGGGAATACGTAGGAGCGGGGAACAATTAATCCTATCGGGCCTAAATTTTAAAAATAAATATATCCCATTATCTTGAAAAATAAAATTATAACACATTTTAAGGATGACCCGATTAATTTGAACGAGACGTCCTGTTAATCACAAAAAATAAAACTTTAATTGTTAAATTGATAATAAATCCATTGGGCATCTCTAAGAGGTTAAAATTACAAATTATTAGGATTATTCAAAACTAAAACAATTTAGGGTAATCGTTTAAAACAGACAATATGAGGTACTAATACCTTCCCCACCTGTAATCAGACTCCTGAATATAAAATCTCAATTTAAAACCAGTACCTTTACGTTAGGGTTTTTTCGATGTTTTACCTTAAAAACATTGGTGGCGACTCCACAGCTACAGTCACAGTACAAAAGGTGGTGTGTAGTAACCCATATGCTATACAACACCAACCACTATCCTCATTCCTCCTCCTCCTCATCCTCACTTGGAAATCAAAAGAATTTTAGGCTTGTTGATCTTGGTAGGAGTGTTGGCATTTACATTGGAAGCAGCTATCTTTGCAGTCTCCCTAGTTCTGATATCAAGCTGAATAAGACTCTTGGTAGCAAGTATAGCATGCGAAACCAAATCAAGGGAAGCCCTCACGTACAAACACCTAACAACATCCTTTACCTCCTGCGAGTTCAACAGACCCAACAAACAGTGTACCAATATCCTTTCCCCTTTTCAGACCCACAAACCACTAAATTCTCATTGTTGTGAATCTGCAAACCCTCCACCTGTTCTGCCACCTCCTCAATCTCAACGCTACTAACGCTACCACCATCATTGTCACAATCACGATAGTGGCCACGGTCATCATTTAGGTTTGCATCATCTTGGTGCTTGCGATCGAATTCGGTTCTATAGGGGCAGTCCTAGCTAGGCCAACCGACGACGAAGTAGCAGAAGTCGAGCTTGGACCAGGCTGGCATTTGGGAGATATGTGAGAAGAAAAAGTGGAGGGCGACGCCAACGCGTTTGGTGGATTTGATGGTGAGTTGGGGTTCCAAGGGGAGAGATGAGGCCAATGGAAGGGGAATGAGGGGATAGGTTTTGTAGAGAGGGGAATGGTAGATGGAAGGGATAGAGAGGTTGGGGTGGTAACGAGGAGGGGTTTGCCATTGCAGGATTTGATTTCGGAGGCGAGGAGAAGGGCTTCGAAGTCGGTGAGGGAGGGAGTGGATGCGGGAAAGGTAGAGGCCGATAAAGAGGGGATGAAGTGGGAGTGGTTGGGGAGGATGGTAGCAAGGGCGTGGATGCGTGAGCGTGCCTTAGAGACAAATTTGGAGCTTAGAGTGACTAAAGTTTATGGTGAGTGAATGTGTTAGAGTAAAAAGAAAAGGTAAAAAATACAAAAGATATACTAGTGGAAACAATAAGTATGAATGTCTATTTTTAATGAAGTATAAGTGTTTATTTTTGTTTGTGGTTAAATAAATAAACTGTTGACAATAAATACTTTTTTAAAAAAACATAAGCATGCCAATGGTGACTCAACATTTAATTGTCATATGTGGTCCTAGTAGCAACTCTGTTTGTCACATGTCACTACTTAACAGAAACAGTTAACAATAAGCACTTAATACTAATAAAAAATGTTTTTACGATATGAAACTAAGTTTTATTATTAGAAGGGGTAAACTTAAAATTTAAAATTTTACAAGGGTGAATTTTATATTTTTGTGTAAATTGATTTCAAGATTTTATAGACCTAGAAGAAGGTCCTAGGTCACACATTCATAGACACGGCCTCGAGCTGCCAAAGTCGTCCCCTGTAACGACCAAAATGAAATCTTGTCCCCTGTGGCTATGACTTTCAGTTCGTTTCTCAAAAAATTATTGGGTTAATTTCGTTCTTCACTCCATCAAGTCTCTATCTTGATTTTGCCCCAAATCCCATCGAATCAGCTTACCATTCCCAGAACCATAGTAGCCACCAATCTAGTCCTTTAGGTCTTCACTCCCAATTGAAAACCTAATTTTGAAACCATGAAATACTTCTAATGTGAAAAGAGAACCAAATATGAAGAAACTGATGTAGATTATAGATTCCTGATGTTGTGAATGGTTGCATCTATAGATGTTTTGCGTTAGTTTTCCTTGTCTGATTTTGATCTTGTAGTTGCATTAGCAAGAAGCTGGGCTATGGCTGTCTTTTGCTTGTTATGATATTGCGGGTTGGATTTTCAAGTGTTTAACTGTGTATATCTCTAGATTTTGGCATGGTTGTTTTGGATATGCATGTTCTGTATTATTTTAAGGGGGTGTTTGGTATAAAGTTGAGTGGATGGAGTTTAGAAAACTGGGGTTTTGTAAATGGAGTTTAGAAAATTGGGGTTTTGTAAACGGAGTTTTGTTTGGTTGAAAGTTGAGTTAAAGTGAGTTGAGTTGTAGTGATTTTGTTTGGTTTGTAGTAGAATTGAGTTTAGGAAATGGTAGTTGAGGGTGAAATTACTAAAAAGGGTATGAATTTAAATATATATATATAATTTATGTATATATTTGTTTATATTAATATTAAATGTATAATATTAAACTATATATATATATATGAATATTAAATTTATTAATACATATTTAATAAATGAATTAATATATTAAAACCAATAAATTTAAAATATTATATATATATATTAAAATTAGTAAATATTTTTTATACCTCGAATAAATTATCGCAACTACGCAAAAGTTTACGATTTTTCATGTTTCGTCACTTATTATCTGTTATCCGTTACGCGTAATACTAAAAAGAAACTAAATTTAACAAATCAACTAGACTAAATTAAAAATAAACTAAACTAAATTAATTAACTAATTATATTAAAAATTATATTAAATGCTTGACTTTTTTTATAAAAATGTTATAAACACATATTGCAACTTAATTTGGTTATGACTAATTGTCTGTCCTACTAATCCCTAATTACGTAATACATCGTCATTTATCGCAGGTTCGCAAAACTTTATCGATTTCTCATATCTTGCTGCTTGTTATTCGTCGTTCATTACGTTACGTGTTATAACTAAAATGAATGTAAACATATTATAAACTACTAAACTATAATTATACATAAACTAATAATTTTACAAATACAAACTAAATTATATACAAATTCAGAATGATAAAAAATAAACTATATAAAAACAACATATATAAAAACTAAATTATATACAAATTCAGAATGATAAAGCTGAATTATATATGTAAAAAATTGATTTATATAATGATAAAAAAAACTGAATTATATATAAAAAAATTAGAATAAAAAAAAGGGAATGCTAGCATACACCCCACAACAACACCTCACCCATGTACCACACCAATCACAGCCATCCATCACCAAGATTGCATCATCACCGTCCATCACAAGCACCATCACCACCAGCCAACCATCACCGTCCATCCCCCACCCCCACAAACCCGATCCCTCATTCCAATATCCACGGCCACCCACAGCCACTCCCACCCACGGCCACCAACAACCTCCCACCCCCTCCCCTACAAACCCCTAACCCAAAACCCGAGCCCCACAAACCCACGCCCCCCTCCCCCCAAAAAAACTCATGGCCACCCACAAACCCCCACAAGCCCGAGCCCTTGTTTCAAATTCCCACGGCCACGCCTACAAACCCACGACCACCCCGAAACCCAGCAACCCAATACCCAACAGCCAACAGAAAAGGTCACACCCATCAAACAGAGGAAGGAGAAACGGTGGAAGAAGAAATAGAGGAAGGAGAAACAGTGGATCGGTGGCCAACAGACACACATCAAAACGAAAGAATTGAAGGAGAAAAAGAATGGTGGTGCCTTACTTCAGATCGCCTGTCGATTCTTCCTCCTTCGTCAGATCGGACACCCGCATGATGTTTCTTGGCGTGGCTCACGTGTTTATAACCGTTAGAGGGGTAGAACGGACTTTCAACCCAACCACGTTGAATGAAGGCTACTCGGACCTGCTTCTGGCCAACGGAGGTTCAGAACGACGCAACGTCGTTGGCCTCGACGGAACGGAGGACTCGGAGCTCACCAAACAGGACGCCGTCCACGTTGACGGAGAAATGTCGCTTTAACGCAGCGGAACGGAGGTTTTTGTTTCGAACCAAACAGCCTCTAAAGCGTTTGTGCAAAGATAGTGCATATGATGGTTTTACACTTGATCTCTGAACTTCAGGTAAGTTCATGTGTTGACAAGTTCATTCACTGATGCTTTTTCTTTGCACTTATTATTGATTATATGCTAATAATATTATACTTTTTCATAAATTTTATTGAACTACGGCATTGAATATACCCTAGCTATAGGCATTTCTTGCCCTTTGTTATTCTGTGAATTATTGATGTCAATTCATTTTATAATCCGTGTGCATAGTTCTTACCACTCTTAAAAGTTTTATGTATATTGTATATGTTGAATATCTGAAACTGAAATCATATTTGGTTGGGTACCTCTTTCATGTTCCATGGATCATTGGCTTTGTTTTGATTTTTAGAATGAACATGTAACATCCGTAATAAAAATTGAATTGGTGGAACTTCTGTGTTAGGCATTTACCGTTACCTTGAGAGTGGCTGATGAACTGTTTTACATGTTTCTGCCGAAAGTTGGGTTCCCTGAATTATGACTTACTATTCTGATGTTTGTTAATGGTACTTAACAATAATAACCAGGAAATCATAGAGTATTTGGAGACCGAGGATGGGCTATAATCCCTTTGTCATCTGGAAACATGTTATTTATACCTAGGTGTGTGTACAAAAAGTTTTTTTAGGCTGATGATAAATCTCTGGCTCTGAGCAAATAAGATGTCACGTGAATTTGAATTCTAAGCATTTCTCCATCACGAGCTGTCTTCAGAGTCTTTGTGCTTCTCTTTAATTGAAAACTGTTGAAGTAATCGTTCCTTTGGATTTCCCATTAAATTGAGCCATCTACAGAGAACTGAATACTGATATTACTAGTAATCTTGCTGCATAAATAACTGGATTTTTTCCATTTTGTGTCGTTTAAATTGTCAGTGAGCTTGCTGCATAAATAAGAGTACTGTTAACAAGTGTCTTAAAGACATTGTTTAAGGAAGTGAAAGTAGAATTTTTTTTATTAGAAATTATGAGAATTGCTTAGAAATTAAGGTGACTGAGTTTTAATGATGTTATTAAATAAAAAAAAATTATTTTTGCTTTTTTTTTTTACATTTTCCCATAAATAATTACTAGTTTCTGATGTATTTACATGCTGAAATTTCCGCTGATCTTGCTGTATAAAGATACTTAAATTTGATACTGATCTTTTGCATTAAAATGCTGAAAATTGGTGCCGTGTTTGCTTCCAAGTGCAGAAAATGGTGCTGATATTTCTGCTTTCACGATTCTTGTTACCACCATTGAATTGATAAGCAATGTACCGTTTAATAGTTAGAGGTGATTCATAAGTATATTGTCAATGGACACTGCGGCCCAGTAAGAGAAAGTCATGAACTCATCATGAGTTTGTGGGAAGCAAAAATTGTGCTGGTTGAGTCAGTGATGAGCCCAGACCAAAAAAAAAAAGTCAGTGATGAGTTCATTTAATTGTAGAAACAATTATTTCATTTTATATCCTACAAGAATTCTGTTCCTGATGCTCTAACACTTGTATTATATTGCATGTATGGTTATAGATAGTCGAAAGACAACATTCATGTTGATTACTAACTTGATTATTGACTTTTTTTTGTCCCTTTTTTCATTATATTCAATTAAATTTACTTTCACAAACACTTTCTAACACAACATTTGATCGTGTAGCAACATTTGAAATACAAGACAATCTAGTAGGTATCAAATATGGATCTTGCCTGGATTTCTCTCCCGTTTGTTTAAACTGATATTGGTTTAAGACTTCCCATCATTTGCGAATCATTTTGTCATATTTCATGACTAAAAAATCTAACCTCGATTATATTTGTAAATCAATCCGTTTCTAATGGATTGTTCTATTTTCGAGAGTGACTTAAACAGAGGGAATGAAATTTTCGGCGAAGTTTTCTTAGCAAATAACCAAAAATTAACTACTTAGTTCAACAGCAAAACCGAGCCTCATTGAGAAGTACCAAAAACAAAATCTATCAGAAACCAAGACTTCAAGGGCTACTACTTAGATCTAAATCCCCTGTAGTAGTTTCACCAGATGGATCAACTGACAAACAAAATATGTTCGTTCAGTAGCATCGCCAAATTAAAACCCACTACCCCATAATCCTACAGCCACTAATAAATTTAGTTCATTTTTGGCTCTAATTGGTAACCAAAATAAAGTATTTACAAAATAGAGCAAAATAAATATAAGAGCTCCTTCAACACAAACAAGCTTTTTCTGCCGAATTAAATTGGTCTTGCTGTCTTATGGTTGCTTCTATGTCCTGTATCTGTAAAATTCCAACATTTCTTCCTCCAAGGGATGGGTCTTGCCTGTTATAACAAGGCAATGCAAAGGTGCTCCAAAATCAATCAACTGCAACTGTCTCATTGTTCCGGCTACTATCATTTGATCTTCACTTCCGAGCCGAGCAAGCCCAACGCATTCGGTATGCTCATTATAGACTACAAGGCAAAGGGAGAAAGGCTACTTTTAACTTGATAGCTATATGGGAAGTCAATGTTAGAAGAACCTGAAATCTTACCACGGTGAAGGTTGGCCCCTAATTAGCATATACTATTAGGGCAGACGCATATATGATTCACAAATACAGAGAAAAGAAACATGGACAAGAAATATAGAAATAGCTAATGTATAACAACTCAATCTTTTAAAACAAAGCATTTTAACATGTAAAAAATCCAGACCTGATGACTATATAATGTAAAATGCCATCATTAGAATACACTATGATTTTGTAAAACTTAGGAACGCCTAACTTTATAATACATAGTATATAGTATACATGTATACATATAATAGATGATGATAATTTCCTCAGCACAAGTCAGCAGACAGCACCACCCTAGAGAGTAGAGTGCAAAAGCAAAATTTGGATCTCCAAGTCTTACGAAATGATCATGGATTCAAACATTCAATAATACTACTATCTTCAGTTCCTTGATGTCTAGAGATAAGCTAAACCAAATGAAAGGAGACATGCTCATATGCATGTGTGTGCCAATAATGGAAAAGCAATATCCAAGAAAATTAAGTGATTTAACTTCTATCTACATTTAATTTATTTAATGAACACCTAAAAGTTGCAAAGGACAAAGGAATTTGGGTGAGAAAATCTTAAGAGGTGAGAGTAGAAAGGAAGAGAGGAAAGCTAGAGAGAATCAAGAGAGAATTCGAACTTTTCATTATTGCATCAGAATTGTAATGTGACTGTACAGTCTTGAATACATTTGCTAATGCTATGAGGTAAAGCTTATATAGGCAGAGCTGGCTGGAGTGACATGGCACTTTACAGCTCAGCAGACCTTACTGATTCAGGTCAGTTGTAACTGACTGGGAGCACACACACTTTGTGCATGATACGGCGTTATGATCCCCTGCACCCAAGCTTGGGTATGACACTTATACACTGATATTCCCCGTCCCCTCCTCAAGGTCAGGGTGGCAGTGAGAGCTAAAGGTGCTCAAGCACCCTGAGCTTGGTCTTTAAGTCATGGAACAGGGTTGCAGAGAGTGGCTTGGTTAGGGAGTCTGCAATTTGATCAGAACTAGAGATGTGGGCTGACCAGCAACCACCTTTTCATGCACAAAGCAGAGTTGAAGCTCAATGTGCTCGGTGCGAGAGTGCATAACTGGATAATGGGACAGATTGACTATGCTAAGATTGGCACAATAGATAACAGGCTTGGTGGATGGAAAATCAAGTTCCTGAAGAAGAGATTGAATCCAAAGGAGTTCAGTAGCAGTGAGGGCGAAGCTTCCATTCTCAGCTTCAGTGCTAGAACATGCAACTACAAATTCTCAGCTTCAATGCTAGAACATGCAACTACAAATTGTTTCTTGCTCCAATAAGAGACAAGATTAAGGCCCAAAAAGATAGCAGAGCTAGATGTTGAGCCGCAATCATCAGGGTTAGGCGCCCAATTAGCATCATAGAAGGCAGACAAAGGTGGGTAATGAGTGGGAGAGGCAGGTTTAAGCAACAAACCATGAGAAAGAGTGCCCTAAAGATATCGCAAAATACGTTTCATAGCTTTCCAATGGGAGACAAGTAGGGCAGCCATAAACTAGCATACTTTGTTTACGAAGAAACAAATATTGGACCTTGTGATTGTAGCATATTGCAGTGTGCCTACACTGGAATGGTAGAGGGTTGGATCATCATAATAATCATTGCCAACTCTAGAGAGTTTGAGGGACGAGGGCATGGGAGTACTAATGCTCTGAGTAGAGATTATGACAGCCTTTTGGAGTAAGTCCTGAAGGTACTTGAGAAAGGAGGAGATTTCCATTGAAGCTTGGAAACCTCAATGCCAAGAAAATATTCCAAAGGCTCAAGCAATTTGAGAGCAAAGGTGGAATTCAGATTAAAAATGGGTGTGTCAATCAGAGTAAAGGAGGAACTTGTGACAATAATGTCGTCCACGTATACAAGAACATAAGTGTGAGAGGATGTAATCTAAGTGAACAAGGAAGGGTCACATTGACACGCTACAAAGCCAAACTTGATAAGAGTGGTAGAGAGTTTTGCAAACTAGGCCCGTGGAGCTTGTTTAAGGCCATGTAAGGCCTTATGAAGTTTGCAAACAAGGGCGGGCTGAGAGGATTGAAATCTTAGCGGCTGGGACATGTACACTTCTTCAAGAAGCTCACCATTGAGGAAAGCGTTATTAACATCAAGTTGTTTGATGGTCCAAGAATGAGATAGAGCTAAGGTAAGGAGGATTCTGATGGATACAGGTTTGACTACAAGAGATGAGGTCTCCATGTAGTCAAACCCCGGCTGTTGATGAAAGCCCTTTGCAACTAAACGGGCTTTGTAACGATTGACACTGCCATCTATATTTTCTTTGACACGGAACACCCATTAACAACTAATGACTGTTCAGTTAGGTGGAAGAGGAACAAGGGACCAATTCCCATTTCGAAGGAGAGCAAAGTATTCTTCTTGCATGGCATGCAACCATTTGGGAAAGCGTTATTAACATCAAGTTGTTTGATGGTCCAAGCATGAGATAGAGCTAAGGTAAGGAGGATTCTGATGGATACAGGTTTGACTACAAGAGAAAAGGTCTCTGTGTAGTCAAACCCCGGCTATTGATGAAAGCCCTTTGCAACTAAACGGGCTTTGTAACGATTGACACTGCCATAAGAACACCCATTTACAACTAATGACTGTTCAGTTAGGTGGAAGAGGAACAAGGGACCAATTCCCATTTCGAAGGAGAGCAGAGTATTCTTCTTGCATGGCATGCAACCATTGGGGATGATTAAGGGCATCCTTGATGCTAGCAGGTTCAGAGTGGGTTAAGAGAAGGATGTTGGAGGCAAGGCTTGACAATACCAATTTTGGAACGGGTGGCCATGGGATGAACGTTGTGATATGGAAAGGGTATAGTTTGGAGAGGACTAGGATTGAAAGGAGAAAGGGTGCTAGAATCTCCTGGAGAAGGTATGTGGATGTGAGATGGAGAGGATTAGGCATTGGACTAGATGAATAGGTATGTGGTGATGATGATGATGAGTTAGAGGAGGAACTAGAGCCACTAGACGTTGTAGGAGGAGATTGAGAAGAAGTAAAAGGGAATAATGGAGAAAGAGATATGTGGATGTGAGATGGAGAGGATTAGGCATTGGACTAGATGAATAGGTATGTGGTGATGATGATGATGAGTTAGAGGAGGAACTAGATAGAGCCACTAGACGTTGTAGGAGGAGATTGAGAAGAAGTAAAAGGGAATAATGGAGAAAGAGATTGATGAGTTTGGTAGGTAGGGATGGAGAGAGTTGGACCAATAGAGATGGGATTAGTAGGTAGAGGAGAGTTGAGATGTGGGAAAGGGAAAGCGAAATTCATTGAAGATGACATCTTTGGAAATGTAAATTCTGCCCATGGAGGAAAGACACTTGTAACCCTTATGCTACATGGAGCACCCTAGAAAGGTACATTCGGATGAGCAAAAATCAAGCTTGTGGACGTTGTAGGGCTGAAGATAAGGAAAGCAAGCATGCCCAAAGACTCAAAGGAATTTGTAATCGAGATCAAATCCAAAAAGGTTGACATAAGGTGATTGGTAGTTAAGAGTGGCTGAAGGTAGTTTGTTGATAAGGTGGACGACCATGAGAAAAACATGACCCCAAAAACTAAGTGGGATAAGAGCTTGAGCAAGGAGTGTTAGCCCCAATTCTACTATATGGACGTTCGATGCTTCCATTTTGGTGGTGTGTGTGAGGGCATATAAGCCTATGAGTGATACCAATGTTGGTAAGACTCTAAGAGAATGATTGAACCCCCCCCCCCCCCACCCACCCACCCACCCTAATCTGGCTGAAGAGTCTTTATTTTTTCAAGTTCAGTTGAAGTTTAACCATTCTCTAAAAAATGAGAAGGAAGTTTGAGGCATCAGATTTCGACTTAAGAAGGTAGATCCAAGTGTATCGTGTATGTGCATCAACAAATGTCATGTAATATTTGAATCCACCCTTTGATGTAATGGATGCAGGCCACCACAGATCTATACAGTGTTGTTAAAAATCGGCCATGGCACCGCCATGGACAAGGCACAATGACGGATGCTGGCGGGCCATGGCAGAAATTGAAGAAAAAAACAAAAAAAAGGTTTTGGGCCTATGACCCGGTTACCGACCCGTAACCCAGGAGCCCAAAACTTTGAAAAACCCTAAAAGCAATTCAAAAAACCCTAAACCGAACAACAACCTTCGGTTTCCCATTTCTCTCCCCGTTTCCTTCAACTCCGACAGTTCTCCGATGCGATTTCACCTTCTCCGGCACGTTGGTCAACTTCTCCGGCGTCCTGGTTCTTCTCCGGCGTCCTGGTTCTTCTCCAGCGTCCTGGTTCGTCTTCTCCGGCATCCCCTGTTCTGTTCTTCTTTTCTCCTTTGGTTTTCTCCCCTGTTCTTCAGATAGGTTCTTTTTCTTCTCCACTCTCTCCCTTGTTCTGTTCTGTGCTGTGCTATGCCTGTTTCTCTCTATTTTTCATTTACAGCATGCCACCTCTTTTGCTCTGTTTTTCATTTATGTTATTTATTCATCATCCTATGCTGTCATTTTAGATGAAAGACAATGCATGTACTACTGGACAGCATAGTTTAATTATTTTAGTTTAATTATTTTTGTGAACAGCATTTCTAGCATTACACTACTGTATCATTTTTTTAGTTCTTTCAAAGTTTCAGCTTTAAGTTTAATATCATGAAACCTTCAACAAAGATGAAAGCAAATACAAGGATGTGTTTCAAATCATTGATCGTAGATGGAGTTGCCAACTTCATCAACCATTGCATGCGGCTAGCCATTATTTGAATCCAGAGTTTTATTATTCCAACCCAAGAATTGAATATGATTTAGAGGTTACAACCGGGTTGTATGATTGTATAAAGAGGTTGGTGCCAAGTCCAAATGTGCAACAGAAGATCCTTACTGAGCTGCTAATTTATAAGGATGGTAGTGGTTTGTTTGGATGTGAGTTTGCACAAAAGCAAAGGAAAACCATTGCTCCCAGAGAGAATTTAATTACTAATTTACTTGTCTAGTAAATTATATTTAAATTTTCACTTCTAAATCTCTTCCAAATACTAGTTTCGTAGCTCAATGGTGGCGGATGTATGGACATACGACACCAAACTTGCAACAGCTTGCCATCAAGATTCTTAGCATGACACATGCAACGCATCTGGGTATGAACGCAATTGGAGTGTGTTTGAGCAAGTAATTGTCTCAACTCTCAATTATCTCATCTATCTTTTAAACTTTAGAAGTTTACTAATTGAAGTTTAACAAGCTATTGCTATTGCTATCAAGTTGAACAAGAAGGTGACTTCAACTTCATCATCCAAGGGAAAAGGGATACTAATTAAAGAAGAACCTGAATTTGAGGACAATAGTAAGAGTGAAGAGGAAAACGAAACTGAGTTGAATTTGGAGGATTCAAAAGATGATGATGAGGGATTTCTCTTTGAAGATAACCACGGGAATGAAGATAATGACTATGATAACCACGGGAATGAAGATAATGACTATGTTGGGGTTGAGAAGGAAGATTAGTTTTTAGTCTATATCTTGTTTGTTTTTAAACATTACACTTGTTTTGTTGCTTGAAGTTGATGATTATTATGTTTTGAACTTTTCATTAATTAATAATGTAATGTTTTACACTTTTACTTGACTTGATTCAACTTGAAACATTGTTATGGTATAATTTTAATTGAGTTATTATGTTAGTTTTGCTTAGTTTTTAATTCTACAGTGTTTTTTAATGTATTCTTCTGCATATTATAGAGTTTTAATCATGACCGCCATGGCATCCGCCATAACTTTTATGGCATTTTTTTGGCTCGCCGCCATGAACCGCCTTCCGCCATTGATAACACTGGATCTATATAGATCAATTCAAGAAGGGATTTGTCCTGTGACATTGATGGTTTTTGCAGTGAGCCTGTGAATCTTGCCCATACAATAGGCTGAACAAAAATCCAAAGCAGATTTTGATTGAAAGGAACATACATGCAAAGAGTATTTTCTTTCTAATGAAACTATAGGGATGGCCCAGTCTCGTATGTCATAAGGCATAAGAGGAACAATCTGAATCAGAAATGACAGTCTGTATTAATAGGGGTACAAGAATTTAAAACAAGAGAATTTGTAATACAAGAGGCGACTGTAGTTGCACTTATGAGCTGGATATTGTAGAATCTAGAGTCCACCAGGACCTTGATTTCCTTGGAGGATAACATCCTCTATGCCCTTAGATTTCACTAGACAATGCAAGGGATGAAATTCAAAATAAACTGAGTTGTCCTTACAAAATTGGCTAACCTGAGTAGATTACGGATGATGTGTGGTGCATAGAGAATATCTTTAAGGTGTAGTGGAGTGTGTGAAGTGGATGAATAAGAATGGAAGAGCCAATAGCAGTAATAGGGGTGGTGAGACGATTACCCATGTACAGAGCATTGGATGTGTCGTCAAGCTCGACTCTGTTTGGCATTAGATGAGCATTAGCAGTAACATGATGAGATTCCCCTAAGTCTGGAAACCAATCATATGAAGCAAGAGCAAGAGGGACCAAATGTTGAGGTTAAGATGTAGAAGCAAAGGCAGTTGGTGGATACTAAGATATAGAAGCAAAAGTGGTTGGTGGATATGATGGAATGGTGGAAAGAGGATGATGATATTGAGAATGCTAAAGATATGAAGTTGTTGAAGCATAATAGGCTTGAGGATTTTGAATCTGAGAGATTAGGGGTGGATATTCTTGGGAGTGATACTGAGAATTTGGTTAAGGTGTGGAGGAATTGGTTAAGTATAAAGGCTACCAAGTATTTTGCAGTTGATTGTGATACAATGGTGTAGGATAGTATTGATTGTTTCCATGTTCTGGATGATGCTAGCAGGTGGAGGCATCATGACCATTTTTATGACAGGTGTTGCAGTAGAGGTGTGATTTGTAGCTCTTCCTCCTCTGGCTCGACTTTGACCACCACATCCATGACCACGTCCATATGAAGGACACACATTCGTATGGAGGACACACAGTATAGAAAACTTCAGGGGTCTCAAATTGTGGCGGTCCAATTGATTGAATCATAGTGCTAACCAAGGTCTGTTTGGAATCACTACAACCTGACTGATGTTGATGCATAACAGATGTTTGATGATATGTAACATCAGCAAAAACAGAGTCCGGTACACTCTTTTTAATTTGAGCTAATCAAGCTTCGAAAGCAAGAAGCATAGTTTCTATATCATCTATGGGATAAGATTCAGGAGTGCTAATGATGCTTGTGACAAAAGGTTCATATTCATTAGATAATCTATCAATAGTCATATCAAGATAATCATGTTTAGAAATCGGAGAATCTATGGATTTTAAGGAATCGACAATGTTTTCCAATTTTAGAAGATACTCAAATTCAACTGGTGCCTTTCTTCATGTGTCACAATTCCGATCGGAACTGTCTCACTTTTGCACGAGTAATCTTCTTGAAGTAGTTGTGTATTCGCTCCCAGACCTAATACGCATGAATGCATCCTACCATGCGTGATGATAACGAATCGAATAGAGTAGCCAAGACATCAACAATTGGTCTTGTTGCTCCCATTTCAAAAACTCAAGGTTCACAGTCTCACTCAATTTATCACTTTCAGACTTGAATTTCACGGGAATTTGAGGACTCAACGAAACGGTGAAGTTGGTGTCATTTGATGGCTGATTCAATCTGTTGTTTCCAGATCAAGAAATTGCAATCGTCAAGCTTTAGAGAAACATGTTGAGATTGCAATGGTGAGATTCACAGATCTCAAAGAGGTTGGATCAGCATGCTCGTCCAATGGATTATCGGGAGAGGAAGGAGATTCAATTTCCATGAATGATGCTCAAAGAGTGTACCAGAGTCGAGGCTCTGATATCATCTAAAGAGATGAGAATAGAAAGAAAGAGAGGAAGAAGCTAGAGAATCAATAGAGAATTTGAGCTTTTCATTATTGCATCAGTATTGTAATGTGATTGTTCAGCCTTGATTACATTTGCTAATGCTATGAGGTAAAGCTTATATAGGTAGAGCTGGCTGGAGTGATGTGGCACTTTACAGCTCAGCAGACCTAACTGATTCAGGTCAGTTAACTGCTTGGGAGCGCACACACTTTGTGAATGATATGGGGTAATGATCCCCTGCACGTGACACTTATACACTAATAGAAAACGATTGATAAATTCTTTAATAGTAGCAGGTAAACTTTAGCCAACAAGGAGAAACATTTTCTCCCCTGCTTTCTAGTGGAGCCACTTATGATACAATAATTTTGTTTACAAAAAAAGAAGAAATGAGCTTATTATAACATGTTGGCACAAAAAGTACCATCTATATTTAAACTCCAAAGATTTACATCTTTGAATGTTGGTACTATCAGGAAGTAAATAATATATACTTTTTTCCCAAGAGTGACGTAAATGCTCAAAGAACTAACCAGATTCTTCATGGGACTGCGCAATCTCCAAAAGCTGCTCAATGGCTGTCTTTATTGTCATATACCTGGGAGGTTCATAGGTTTTTCTGCCTCTGAAATGACCAAATAAAAATGATAAATAATAAAAACAAGGATATGCAGATAGGGAGTAAAGCATATATCTGGCCCAATTCTCTCAATGCCATGATACTGATCAGAACATTAGAATGCTTGCCAGAGAGCTTCAGCAACAAATACTTAGAAAAGAACCACTTAGAAGACCAACCTGCACAAAGATTCTAGCGTGGGCTCCTCCACCCGAATATCTGTGACCATAACAAATTGGAAATCATATTAGCTTTCTCAAGAAACAAAAATGAACCTTTAGGGCACCAATAAAAGAAGAAAGATTTCCTTTGATGTTCTCATGAATCTCATCAACCACAAAATAGTACACTCATTAACATTTATGTGAATATAATAACAAAATTCTTAAGGCTAAACTCCTTAGATAATATAAATCATACTCTGGGATTTGGGTATTCCATTCCAAGAAGTAGAAGATATAAGTTTAGTAAACAAGTTCTAAGCTAATTTATCAGCACAAGTAAGCAGAGGCTATCGCAAGTTACAACATAATCACACTACACTGTTCTAGTACATGATGCATGCCTACATCAGACTAATGCATTCCGAAATGATAGTGTTAAAATACTTGTAATTTATTTGTCAGGTTCCTTAGCTTTTCTAGAAAGCCTTGCTTTATGCCTTTCTTTATGCCCTGTTTTATGCATAATGTCTCCTTTTGTTTTGTATATAATTGTAGCAATTCCTCATTAATGAATATAGAGAATATTTTGAATCTCAAGTTGGTATCAAAGCAGGTTGGATCCTGCTCTGCAGTCAGCGGCGTCGCCGCCCGCCGCCGCCGCCCGCCGCCGGCCACCGTCCGCCGGCACCTTTTTCTCCGGCGAACCTAGGGTTAGGATCGCCTTGAAGAGCGCGGCCTATCCCTGGTAACCGCGTCCCCGACGGCTTGCTCACGCGCCCTCACGCGCCGCCCAAGCTCCGTCCACGCTCCGGCGCGTGAAGCCCACGCGCCGCCCTCCGGTGACCGCTTCTTCACCGGACCGGTCTCGCCTGGCTCGGTTTCTCCTCCCCTCTCTGTTCCAAGTCTCGGGTTCAAGTTTTGCCAAGCTTGAACAACTATTTCTCTAATTTTTCTCCTTTTTGGGCTTTCTTTTTCCCTAAAATGGCTTCTGCTGGGCCTGTTTGTGCCTTTTCTGGTACCCCAACCATTACTACTGCCAAACTAAACTGGAAAAATTACTTATCTTGGTCTGCCTCAGTTGAGTTGTGGTTTCTTGGCCAAGGGTACCATGACCACTTGGAGAAGGAAGCTACAGCTGTGTCCAATACTAAAAAATCTGAATGGGAGAAGCTTGATTTTCAACTATGTGCTGTGCTATGGCAATCTGTTGAACCAGAAGTCTTAGAATTTCTTCGGTCCTTCAAAACGTGTTGCTCTTTCTGGAAGAAGGCTCAGGATATATTTGCCAATGACATTCAGCGTCTGTTTGATGCGACCCAGAAAGTGGCTGGCCTAAACCAGACCAATCATGATATGATTGCTCATGTTGCTAAAGCTCGGGCTGCTGTGGAAGAACTGAAGAGATTCCTTGTGGCAGATTCATTGGAGGAGGTTAATAAAAAGCTGGATAAATTTTACATGGTCCTTATCCTGAGAAGTCTGCATTCAGATTTTGATCATGTGCGTGACCAAATTCTTGCTGGTGATAAGGTCCCATCAATGGACTCTCTTGTTACTAGACTCCTTCGTGTTCCCACCTTGATGAAAGGAGAAAATTCAGCTGAAATTGTGGAAGCATCTGCCTTGGCAGCTCCACGTAGTACTAGAGGGGGTCGCAGCAACAGAGGAGGTCGTGGTGGAAGAAGTGGACGACCTCAATGCTCTTACTGCAAGCGAATGGGTCATACTCAAGAGAATTGCTTCTCCCTGCACGGTTTTCCTGACAAGGCTGCACATATAGCTAAATCAGAAAAAACCGACACTAAACTTTCTGATGAGGAGTACCAAGAGTATTTGAAGCTGAAATATGAAAAATCTGTTTCCATGCCAAGTGGTTCAACAGCCTGTATCTCTCAATCCACGGAGGGTTGCAGTCCTTGGATTCTTGACTCAGGTGCTTCTGACCACATTTCTGGTAACAAATCCTCATTCTCATCTATCTCTTCTCCAAATATTCCCCATTTTATTACTGTAGCCAATGGGTCTCAGGTTGCATCCCAAGGAATTGGTCAAGTTCCTTTGTCTCCTTCCTTAAAATTAAATTCTGTATTGTTCATTCCCCACTGTCCTTATAATTTAATTTCCTTGAGTCAATTAACCCGTTCATTAAATTGTTCTGTAACTTTCAACGCTGATTCCTTTGTTATTCAGGAACATGGTACGGGGCGTCTGATTGGAGAAGGACATGAATCACGAGGTTTATATTATTTAAAACCTAGCCCTCCTGTGTCTTGTTTTGCAGCCTCAACACCAAAACTCCTGCATGATCGTCTAGGTCACCCAAGTCTAGCCAAATTGAAGATAATGGTCCCTAGTCTTAAGCATCTTCAAGCTTTAGATTGTGAGTCATGCCAATTAGGAAAACATGTTAGGTCCACATTTCCTCCACAGAATAAGGAAAGATGTGATTCAGTTTTTTCTATCATTCACTCTGATATTTGGGGTCCAAGTCGTGTCACATCCTTTGGTTTTAGATATTTTGTAACCTTCATTGATGAATTTTCTCGATGTACTTGGGTTTATTTAATGAAAGAAAGGTCTGAACTTTTACCTATTTTTATGACCTTCTTTAATGAGGTTAAAAACCAATTTGGGAAAACAATTAAAAATTTTTTAAGTGATAATGCTAAAGAATATTTTTCCCATGATTTATCCTCATTTTTGTCTTCACAAGGTATTTTACATCAATCCACATGTCCTCATACCCCTCAACAAAATGGTATAGCAGAAAGGAAAAATCGCCATCTCCTTGACGTTGCACGTTCCCTAATGATAAATTCAAATGTTCCTGTCCATCACTGGGGAGATGCAGTTCTCACGGCCTGTTTCTTGATAAACAGGATGCCTTCTTCCTTTCTCAAAAACCAAATTCCTCATTCCATTTTGTTTCCTCATGATCCTCTCTTTCATGTCTCTCCCAAGGTATTTGGTTGTACTTGTTTTGTTCATGACCTTACTCCAGGCTTAGACAAACTCTCTGCTAGAGCTATTAAATGTGTCTTCTTGGGGTACTCTCGTCTTCAAAAAGGTTACAGGTGTTATTCACCAACTACTAAACGGTATTATATGTCAGCTGATGTATCTTTCTTTGAAGACACCCCCTTTTTCAATCCTTCCATAGACTATTCTTCTACCCTTCAACAGGTCCTTCCTGTACCATTATCTGGTCCAATGAGCAATTCTTACCAAAATGTCACTGAAATTCCAGCTAATCCATCTAGTTCTGTTGAGGCTGCCCCTCCACCTCTCATCACATATCAACGCAGGACACAACGCGTTAGTTCTACTTCACCAGAGTCACCTCCTCGTGATCCTGTTCCTTCCCCAACAGATCCTCAGACCATGGCTCCTTCGAATGCGTCACCTGATTGTGCTACAGCCTGGCCCATCGCCCTTAGAAAAGGTAATCGTTCAACTCGAAACCCACATCCAATTCATAATTTCTTGAGTTATCATAGATTGTCCTCTTCATATCTCTCTTGTGTTTTTTCCTTATCATCTGTCACCATTCCTAAAAATATCCATGAAGCACTTGATCATCCTGGATGGCGACAGGCCATGATTGATGAAATGCAGGCTCTTGAACACAATGGCACTTGGAAACTTGTCCCTCTTCCTCCTGGGAAGAAAACTGTTGGTTGCAGGTGGGTCTATGCTATCAAAGTTGGCTCTGATGGTACCGTTGATCGCCTTAAAGCCCGGTTAGTCGCCAAGGGATACACTCAGATCTATGGCCTTGATTATTGTGACACATTCTCTCCGGTGGCTAAAATTACCACAGTTCGTCTGTTTCTTGCTATGGCTGCCATGCGTCATTGGCCTCTACATCAACTAGATATTAAAAATGCCTTTCTTCACGGTGACCTTGAGGAGGAAATTTATATGGAGCAACCTCCTGGATTTGTTGCTCAGGGGGAGTGTGGCTTAGTATGCAAACTAAATCGATCTCTCTATGGGTTGAAGCAATCTCCTCGAGCATGGTTTGGTAAATTTAGTCACATTGTGCAGCTCTTCGGACTGAAAAGAAGTGAAGCAGATCATTCTGTTTTCTATTGTTTTACATCTCCTGGAAAATGTGTGTATCTAATTGTCTATGTGGATGACATAGTAATTACAGGAAATGACGCTGCCAAGATATCTCAGTTAAAGAAACATCTATTCAGTCATTTTCAAACCAAAGACCTGGGTTATTTGAAGTACTTTCTCGGAATTGAAGTGGCTCAATCAAAAGATGGTGTTGTGATCTCACAAAGGAAGTATGCCCTTGATATTCTACAAGAGACAGGTTTGGAAAATTGTAAACCAATTGATAGTCCTATGGACCCAAATCAGAAGCTCATGGTGGATCAGGGTGAAATCTATCCTGATGCTGAGAGATATAGGAGGCTAGTAGGCAAACTCATTTATCTTACCATTACAAGACCTGACATTTCCTTTGCTGTTGGGGTTGTTAGTCAATTTATGCAGAAACCCCATGTTGATCATTGGAATGCTGTCATTCGTATTCTCAGGTATTTGAAGAAGGCTCCAGGACAGGGACTGTTATATGAAGACAAAGGTCACACTCAGATTACAGGATATTGTGATGCGGATTGGGCTGGTTGTCCCATAGATAGGAGATCTACCTTAGGATATTGTGTTTCCATTGGGGGAAATATCATCTCATGGAAAAGCAAGAAACAAAATGTTGTTGCTCGGTCCAGTGCAGAGGCTGAATACAGGTCTATGGCTATGGTTACATGTGAACTTATATGGATTAAACAATTTCTTCAAGAGTTGAAATTTTGTGATATTGACAAAATGACATTATATTGTGATAATCAGGCAGCTCTTCACATTGCCTCCAATCCGGTGTTTCATGAGAGAACCAAACACATCGAGATTGATTGTCACTTTATAAGGGAGAAGATTCTGTCCAAGGAAATTCACACTGAATTTATCAACTCTAATGACCAGCCAGCAGATATCCTGACTAAATCCTTGAGAGGACCTAGGATTCAATCTATATGTTCCAAGCTTGGTGCATATGATTTGTATGCTCCAGCTTGAGGGGGAGTGTTAAAATACTTGTAATTTATTTGTCAGGTTCCTTAGCTTTTCTAGAAAGCCTTGCTTTATGCCTTTCTTTATGCCCTGTTTTATGCATAATGTCTCCTTTTGTTTTGTATATAATTGTAGCAATTCCTCATTAATGAATATAGAGAATATTTTGAATCTCAAGTGATAGTAAATGAATGAACATGTCGGGTTGAATATACATGAAGACCTATCTTAGACTTGTACTTTAAATAAAAGTGACAGTGACATGCGCTCAAAATTTCTAACACTCACAGTAGTTTAAACCACAAACAACAGATAGCAACCTAATAAGCAAAGTGTGTGCAGTCCTATCATTCGGTTTCTTTGAATCTTTTCATAGAAACTATCAGGTCTCCATGTCTCTGTAAAGAATGGTATAGAAACAGTCTCTCCATAACGATATAGTTGTAAACCACAAATTCCAATTGCATTCATCACCGATGCATTGTGTACTATTTTAACATCAATCCCCATTTTCTTTGCTCGAACGACAAGGTCAGTGTGAGTGGTGGCCCTAGGCAAGATTATAAAATCAAAATGTTAACATTGTGCAACAGCATTTGAGCTAAGCAATGTAAATGTTGATTGTCAGATAGACAAAAAAGTAGGGGCATAGCATACCCAAAAGGGTCCCCAACAATGAGGAAAGCAACATGGGTATCATGAGCATCAGAAAGAATTTCATTGGCTTTTTCTTCTACCATTTCTCTGTCAGCAAGAGTAATGGGTTTACCATATAGCCTTTCCTAATGATTATAAAGAGAAGTAAAAAAGTGAAAATTAAAGATGAGGGAAATAATAAAAGGAAAGGAAAAAAAAGATAGATAGAAAAATGGTAATGGTACCAAGTTGGAAAGGCCATAGGTGGAGAGACCGAAAGAAAGGAGGGAAGTGTAGGCTTCCATGTAAACCTTGTCACAATTCTTCACAGCTTCCAAGCCTTTGAGAGTGATATCGTTCTCATCACCCAATCCTAAACCAATTATGTACAACATTTCTTTTCTCTGCACTTTGATATTTGCTTCTGAAATCAGAAAAACCACACTTCTTCCTCCCCGAATTAACCCTCCTTTCCCGACTTACCAATTTGTCTTTTCCATTCACCTAAACCCTCCCACTCTCCACTTCACACAAACAAGTTCAGGTGCTTACTGCTACTACGCTAGAATCAGCTTTCAATTCAAGTACATTTAAATTTAGAATGTAAATACAGTGGGAATGAACCTTAAGGCATTTAATCACTCGAATGTCATCATCAATTTCTATCATCTACACTTCAGGGTTAAACATGTTCTGAAGAATTTCCAATAAGCTCCGAGAAATCCAGCAAGGCAAAAAGATATATTTGCAAAGGTTAATACATGATCATGTAAGACTCTTGGTGTCTGCAATAAAGACATAGCTTGTGTCACTTTTTAGAGTTCATTAGTAGGTTAGTCTGCAACAAAGTCACATACGTAATAGAAAACAAAGGGAACAAAAGAAACAACAAACATAGAGAATGTCCATGAGCCATAAAGAATGAAAAGAATAAAAACCAGTGAAATATGATAAAAGCATAATTACTATAAGATAAAGTAACTAACTCAACACACTAATAAATGAACCATACCAACTAGTTCACCAAACAAAGTTCACTAAACAAATTTTTTTGGCCCAATTTGTTGACACAATTAAGTACAATTCAATAAGCTCAATTTTTAATATAACTTATTTAGTTACTTATAGCCATTAGTTTGAATAGGCATCCTTGCAGAAACACATTCATCACATGAATTGAATCCCTCATGCAATGCTGTAACCAGTCTATCCTAATTTTCAGCATGTGTTAAGTGCACTTGAATTCACTCAAGTCTCATCTGAGGATCTAGCATAATGCAAACAATTGGTCTTAGATTCTCAGTCACATTCAGTGGAGAGTAATGATGCAATTCCGTAAAATCTTGGTAGGAAAAGTTTTACCATCATAGTCGTCCTTCCCGGCTCAAGTCTAGATAGGATATATAAAACCAAAAAAATGATGCTACAGCTGGAGAAAACATATCAAATTCGACCAGAATTTACATGATGAGCAATGAGAATCTTCAGCCCCAAAAGAAAATAAAAAAGGTGGGGGATGCAATATAGGGCAAAGGTGACATACTTTCGTTCCTTCACACCTATCCTGCCATTTCATATCAATTTCTTGATTCTTGCTTTCCAGCTTAACACAAGACCCCGTTGGCCATTACTTCTAACAAAAAAAAAAATTGAAAAAAAAACACTTTCACGAACATGACAAGAATATTAAGAATGAACATTTTGGTAACATTAACATCAACATGAGCTGGAACGGGAAATGTACAATTTCTCATAAAGCAAAGACACTTCAGGCTAATAAGTAGTTAAAAATAGCAGCAGCCACATTAATTTTACATTAAAAAGTGAATAGAAACTTAGTAATTCACCACTCGTTAATGGCTATTACTGGCAGAACTTATCACCGAACCATAAACATCAGCGAGACTAGCATAATAACTATGAAGAAAAACAATAATAAAAATTACAGTAAAACAAAGTAACGGAAGAAATGAAAATAAAAAAAGGTATCGAAAGATCCAGCAAGAGAAGCAAGAAAAGTACCAAGGTATGGAGACGGCGATCGGATAGCACGGCGGCGGCGGGAATGAGATAAATGCTTGAGCCTTGATTTAAATTCACTAAATTTCTATACACATTGGGTCGGGTTTCACTTTCTCGGCCCGAGGCTCAACCCGACAAATATCCATCTAAACCAATCCCATCCGGGGCCCAAAAACAGCGTTTCCCTAGGTTGATATGGACCTACTCAAAAACAGGTTGGGGAGTGGTTATATTTATTACTTGTTATTATTATTTTTTGTATAATTTAATACCCTAAGCATTATTACCTGATAGGTTAGTGGGTTATACATTTTATGTTTTTATTCTTCTTCTCTAAACAATTTTTCTCCCCGCACCTGACAAAATCTAGCAATGCAATATTCATGTCTTAAAGTGAAGATTAGTGATTGAATATTAAAATATTCATCCCATGGTGGTTTTGAAAATTGATTAATCAAACCCAAAGGAGTGTCTTATTCATTTTAGGTACATATTGTTCCTCTTAGGAATTTATGTTATACATGATCTTAGATATCATGTTTTGGAAATAGTAAGTGCTAATCAAAATATCATAATCCAAAAATAGTACGTGTTTATTTGGATATCATAAATTAGAAATAGAAAACGTTCATCTGGAATCTAAAAATAGTACATATTCATTGTACTAAAAAGTAATAGGTGTTCATCCATATCTGGCAAGTAGTTGTTGGTAAGTGATCATTTAAATCTTGTAATTGGAAGTAAAAGTGATCACGGTGAGTGATAGATATTGTAAGTTGGTGCATTGAGGGTGAGAGAAATTGGTCACAACAACACTAAGAGTAAAAGAATGAGACAAGAAAGGAGGCGTGGAAGGATGAGATGGGATGAGGAACAAAGAAGAAGAAATAATGGGAACAAAAGAAATGCACAAGATGAATGAGAGAGAACGTGGAAAATGCTAAAATTTAAAAATAAAAAGGTTAATTTAGTCATTTTACATTTAAAAAGTAATAAGAAATTGTAATAGTGTTTATATAAATCTTCTGGCCTATATTAGTTTCTACTAGCCTAGTCATCGACAAAGATTATCATGATAATAAAAAAATCATTGGATGATAATGATTACATATAGGTTTGTTCTTTATAAAAATCTGAACTTAGACTCCACTAACATGCAAATTTTGTTAGTAGGTAAGTATGTAATTTATTTAAATCCTATCCTTAATCAAACATGTCATGATAATGCTTTGAAAACTTGACACCATCTTGATATTTACATTTCTTTTCATATTTATAAATGACTATTCCACTTAATTTAACCTATTGTTCACTGATTTTATGCTAAAAATTGATCAGGTCACATTGAGTTAAACATATGTTCGGTTCAATTCAACAGTTAAACTGACTTTTTAGTTGCATTATTCGATCCAAATTTAGTAATTATACTTGTAAAATTAGGATATGTCTTCCCTCAAGTTTAGGTGAAGTAGATCTTTTTGCATATATGAATGTTTTTTTTTCATGACTTTCCTTATGTTATGAATTGGCTTGTGAGTTTAGAGGCAGCCTAGTAATATTTGGGCCTAAAGTAGCTTTTAAAATGAGGCCTTTAAAATTAACTATAATGTTCTATTAAAATTATTTATTAATATGTCATATATGTATATTTTATTTAACATTTTTTAATTCATAATAAAACTAATTCATTTAATTTTTGTTTGTTTGTGCTCCTATTTGTTAAGAGACTATACATTAATTTTTAAATGTTAAGTTTAAATGAAAATTTGAATAAATGTGTTGCCTTTCTCATTTTGAGGGTGTTTGGTACACAATATGTCAAGAAATAAAAGATTATGAATAAAAAAGCCTCATGTTTGAGGCAAATGCAGCCATCCTACTGATAGTCATAAAGACTTTCTAGGATCCTTCGCATCAGTTGAGTGTTTAGAGCTTGTAGCATTATTCAACATTAGCATTCTTCCTTAGAACTTTATGCACTGTTACGTTCCCCTGGCTATTTGGTTTAGAGGATCCATGAGGGTGAAGACCCTTCTTGACTTGTTCACGTAAGTCATGCAAGTTCTTGATAAGGATAAAGATAAGATTTTCCTTATCAAAACAGAATAGGTTACGAGGAACAGAATTTGGGAGAAAGGATTCTCTTGATATTTTTCTCTAATCAATTAAGGTAAAATACAACTGTATTTAAAGACTGAATCAAAGCATAAAATTGGGCTAAAAGGATAATGGGCCTAAATAAACAAAAATAAAACTTAAAAGAATAATGGTCCTAAATAACAAAATCAGACTCTAAGTAATAAAATCTTTCATCCATGCTGGTTGGGTTTTGTTCTTTTTGGTCCTATCAATTGGTGGCCCATTGAATTTCACCTTGCCCTCAAGGTGCTGACCATAAAAGACTTCTGGACCTGAAGAGTTGCTAGACGTTTCAATTTGAATTGGTGGGGTCCACGTGTTTGCTAAAACAATGGAGGAATCAGAGGAGTCATTGGCAAGTGGAGGGGTCCACACGTTTTTTGCTAAAGCAGGGGAGTAATTAGAGGAGTTATTAGCATTAGCACGTGGAGGGGTCTACGCGGTTTCTTGTGCAGAATTTTGGGAAATGTTATCTTGGCCAGATACGTTATCAGAGTGGGAATTTTAAGGATTCAAAATAGGGGGTGGATTAAATTATTGGGTAGGAGAAATTTTATTTTTATTTCTCTAATGTACATGCCGTGAAAAACCAAGGGGAGAAGTGGCTACTGGGTTTCTCTCGTAGGAGTTCTGGGTTGGTGGAACTTCATTCTCTGGAAGAGTGAGTTCCGGTAATGGCGTGAAATGATGAGTGGGGTCGCCATGACAGGGACGAATGAGGGAGATATGAAAACACTGTAAACACGTCGACAAACTCGAAACAGCCCAAAAAATTATTTTGCTAGCTTTTGTGACGCTTTTCGTGCAACAGAGGTTTGGCGATAGGGTCGGAGACGGAGAAAAACCTGTCACCAACATTAAAGGTACGGTCTTTTCTATGTTTATTTGCTTGTAAACTCATGCTCTGCCTTGCCTGAGTGAGGTTTTTTTTAAGGTTTGTCAGGATTTATTGTCTCTTTTGTAGGGAAGATTCTAAATCTCTGATTTGTGAGCTGCCTGGTATGAAGTCAGGGATTGCTAGAGGAGGTTGTCCATAAACGGCTTGGAAGAGGGTCATACCAATAGATGAGTGGATGGTGGTGTTATACCAGTATTCAGAAAGATGTAGGAACCTGAACCAGGATCGAGGGTAGTCATTGTTAGTCCTCAAATTTACAATAAAATCTTTAATAAAAATTTTGTAAAAGTAATAAAAATTAGCTTAAATTGTTAGAAAATTAGGTCTTAAATTCAATAAATGGATGTTGTTGGAAATAATCTACCCTTGATTAATTTTCTCTAGTTTTGCATTGAAAAAGTAAAGAATTTAAAGAGAAAAATGAAGATCTGGAGAGCTGACATGTAGCATCAACCCCACGTGTAGCATGGGGATTTATGATGCTGACGCTACACGTCAAAGCTATGCGTAGCGTCAGAAGCTACGTGGACTCCACTTCCAGGTGGCCAAGCACTCAGCCTTTGACCCATTATGGCCTCTCCACTTTACACAAATGGACACACCGAATTGGGGGACAAGGACAAATGGCAAGGCATGATTGATTTAATAATTCCATAGTGGCCACTTCAAGCTGCGTTTAATAGAGGCTGACTCAGGGATCTGACGCGTAGCGTCAGGCTAGCGCGTAGCGTCAGGACCCTTCCTCAGCCCTATAAATAGGGCCATTCTCTACACTTCTAAGCATCCCATCCCATCTCACATTCTGAGTTCTTTTCTACTCTTATACACTCATGTTTGAGTGGTTCTTTTGTGAGTTTGTAGTTCTAGAATAGTTTTCTAGATACTTGAGAGTGTTGTGTAGTATTGTGATCGTTGTACTGTGAAGTTTCCATCGCCTTCGTAATGTCGATCTTTATAAGTGTTGTTTTTACTTTCACCATGTGTAACTAGTCTGTTTATGTTGGAATTGGTGAACTAATCTATTGAGTATGATGTTGTGAATTCGATCTCTACATGTTTATGATTCAAGTACATGTTAGTATTTCAATCTTTTATTAGTATGAACGTCAAACGGGAGAATGATTTTCATGCGTATTGAAACTTGTTTTATTAGTGTGAATATCAAACGGGAGAATGATTATTCATGCCTTATTAAAACTTGTTTTAACAAAATTAAAAGTTGGAATACCCTTAATATGCCAATTACTAGGGATAGAATTGGTGATTATTGTTGCCATAAGGCCAGGACTTAATGCAAGTTTTTACTGAGAAAGCTCACGAGGGATCGGACTTTACGGTGAATACTTAGAATTTATATCACGAGGGATCGGTTATAATGATTTTAAGCTGCAATGACATGAACTTGATGATTAAATATGCATGTCTTGAGTTCCTCCATTGTTATTCTAGATTAGGGATCCAAATTCCAACATAATTTGTTTATCTATGTTTTATCCTCAAGTATCTTAGCTATTTTAAATTGCAACTCAACTTTTTAGATAGATTGTTATTTTCTTTTTATCACATGAACAACTCAGCTATGCAATCTTGTGAATATTGTATAAATTGTATATAAATTATTCTTTTTTGAATAGGTTTCGATAAATTTACCATAGTAACTAGAAAATTATTATAACTATTAGACTTTCAATCTCAGTGGAACGATATCTAAATTTTGAAAACTACAAACGATTGGTGCGCTTGCCAATTAAAAGACCCAACAATAACACGAAGTTAACAAGTTTTCTGCAACACTATATTACGAGTCTAACAGTCACTGGAGAAACAGCGAAGGTAAGGTTCTAAGCTTCTGTTGAGTACTTCTATTTATCCATCTGATTCTGGGTGGTAAGCCGAGCTAAAATTTAGTTTTATCCCTTGTAGCTTAATAAATGAAGTCCAGAAGCTACTGAGAAAGATTTTATCCCGATCGGTGATAATGGTTCTGGGCATTACCATGGAGGCGATGGATTTCAGTCATAAACCGTTTGGCCAAAGCAGGAGCAGTGAAGGAAGTAGGCAAGGTAATAAAGTGGGAAAATTTAGAAAGGCGGTCGACTACAACCCATATGACAGTATGGCCATAGGAAGAGGGCAGTCCGGTTATGAAGTCCATGCTGATATCTTTCTAGATTCGAGAGGGAACAGGTAAAGGTTGTAATAACCCATATTTTTTTGATGGTAAATATTTGTTCTGTTGGCAAGGAAAACACCTTTTCACCATTTGTTTGACATCTTTTCAAAGGGATGACCAGTAAAAAGAAGTAGCCAAGCGGGCTGTGGCGGGCTTTACTCCAAAATATCCTAAAAGTGGAGTAGTATGGAACTCAGTGAGCAACTTGGTACGCCAGTCCAAATGGTCAGGTATAAAAATCTGTTTATGTGAATAGTTGCCTAATGATTATAGTGAATGTTGAATGAGGTGGATGCCTGTAGAGGTCTGGTAATATTTCTGAAGATCAGAAATGATCGTAGGAATTGGAGAAGAAATAATTTGATAAAGAAAGGTATCTGGAGGGGTCTCGGAATCAGTGTTAGTGAAGCTTCTGGACAAGGGGCATAGTAGGGGCATTGTAGCACACCTATGCTTGTCCCACATTTGGTATGTTGTTGTTTCCCATAATCGGATCCGCATTTGATAATAATTCCACTGTGCATATGCATTAGCTATAAGAGCATTTGCCTAGCCGGAGATATGCCTAGTTGATAGCCATGGTGGCGATGGATGATTGATAAATAGAGAGAAAGTAAGTTGTGGTACTAAAACTATGTGTATGATGATGATATTGAGAATACCAATGATTTGAATATGTGTGTTATAGATGTATTTCTTGAGTATGTAACATGTTACCATGAATGATATAGTGTGTGGATGATAATTATGATGTTATTATGAAGTGTATCATGTGTGAGTATGTATGGATATCATCATAATGTATGACTTTGATACATTTGGATTACGTTACTCACCTCCTAGTTGCCATTTTTTAAGTTTGATGTAGGTATGATGTAAAATCCTACTCTTTTGGAGGTTGAGGATTGATGAAGGTAAATGTGGAAGGAATATGGGTGAGCCTTGGCCGGCATATATGTATTCATTTTGTATAACATATAGTGTGTATATGCTTATTTTGTAACTACTTTGATGATTGTTGATTTTGGAGGTCATGTAGGAAAATTAGACCTTTACTTGTATGGCTAATTTTCATCAATGACCTTGATAATGTATGAATGATAAATATGATGTGGATTCCAGCTAAATTTGATGAATGAATGAAGGTTGATATGAAAAATTGTGTTTTGTAGAGCATATATAGTAATAAGCTTCATTAGAATGTGATTCATGAGTTGGAATGAGAATTTATGAGTATGATTGTTTGGAGCAAGTTTTATATGCCTAATATGATGTATATGATGTGTTGGATTTGATCAAATTGGCTTAGAATGAGATTTTGTATGTTGGGTTGTGAGGATTTACGTTTTCTGTATAAGACTTGATAATCTCGCTCAAGCGAGAATCCCCTGTATCAATTATATGGCCTCTGGCCTATTCTCGCTCAGGCGAGATGACCTTGTATCAGATGTATGTATACTGAACGTTTCTCACTCGAGCGGGCTCGCCTTTGCTCAAGCAAGTGTTGTGTGGAGTTATTTCTGGATGGGATTCGCTCAGGCGGACTGGTATCTCGCCCAAGCGAGATTGCTTATGTATCAGGTAGGAGCTACTGGATGAATTTCACTCAGGCGGGCCTGGCCTCGCTTGAGTGAAATGAGGGTAGTGAGGTTCTGTCCCTTTTTCGAGCAAGCGAGCTTGCCTCGCTCAAGTGAGTGAGCGTGATTTCGATTCTGGAGCATTTTCGCTTACACTCGCTTGCCTCGCCCAAGCGACCCCTGTGGGACTCGCTCAAGCAAGATGGGGACTCGCTCAAGCGAGATCCCCTGATTCCAGTTTTCTTATTTTTGGCTTCTTTGCTTCCATTCTCTTCCTTGTTTTGGAATCCTATGATCATGAAAATGATATTATTATTATTATTATATATTTCTAATGTTTATAAATTGATGAGGCATCTTTTATCCTCTATTTGTACATATTTCATTAGCTCTTAAAGTTTATCCAATCTTCCGTCTTTCCCTTGTGATGGTCTCGAGTCCGATCGTCTAAGGAGCACTCTGATACCTTCTCATATCTTTATATATGAGATAGGTTATTAAATGATCTAGGGTAATTACTTGGTATTATATATATATATATATATATATATATATATTGAATTTCCTCTACTTATAATTATTTTAAATCGTGAAAAATTTACCCCTAATTTTAGGGTGTTACATGGTTGAACACCTAGAACCGTGATAAAATGACCCAAATATTCCACCTTAGGTGTAGCAAAAACACATTTAGATAATTTTGCAAAATAGGAATGGTCTACCAATAACTGCAAAACTAATCTTAAATGAACAACATGATCAATAACGTTAGTGCTATAAATCAATATGTCATCAAAGAACACTAAGACAAATTAACGTAAATAAGGTCGAAGTAGATGAGTCATAGCCGCTTGGAAAGAAGAGGGGGCGTTAGTGAGGCCAAAAGGCATAACCAGAAACTCGTAATGGCCATCAAATATGCGAAAAATAGTCTTATAGGTATCCTCAGGAGCCACATGAATTTAATTAAAACCAGAACGCAAATCTATCTTTGAAAAATTGATGCACCACCATGTTCATCAAAGAGCTCATCAATCATAGGAATTGGGAATTTATCCTTGATTGTCACAACATTCAAGGCACGGTAGTCAACACAAAGTCGCCATGAACCATCTTTTTTTCGTACCAGTAAAACTGGTGACAAAAAGGGGCTAGTGCTAGGCTTAATAAATCCATCCTTAAGTAGGTCAGAGATAAGGGTAGTCATGGCTTCTTTTTGGGTGTGGGGATATCTGTAAGGTTTGATAGTAACTGGAGGTGTATTGGGGAGGAATAGAATATGATGTACATGATCACGAAAGGGAGGAAGGCTTTGTGGTTTGGAAAAAACTGTAGAAAATTGGTTTAAGAAGGTGAGGATAGGAGAAGTAGGTGAGGTAGAAAAAGTAATTATGTTGTCAGTGGTAGGGTCAGGAGGATGGTGAGATATAACAAGTAATGTAAAAATATGGGCAATGGAGTGTGTATGGTTTAAGTGTTGTAGTTGGTGGAAAAAGGCAGGTTGGGGACTAGTAATATCACCAGTGAGAGTGATGGGTGTAGTGTCCACAGTGAAGGTCATATAGGGTATGGAAAAATTTGAAGTAATAGGACCTAGAGAACTAAGTCATTCAATTCCTAGGACACAATCGGCACCCTTAATAGATAACAAATAAAATGGGACCTCAAAAGTATGACCCTGAATACTTAGGGGTGTGTTTGGGCAGAGACCAGTGCAATGAATATAAGCACCATTTCCAACCATCACTAGAAATTGAAGGATAGAGGTAATAGGGAGGGTGAGAAATTGCGCCAAACGTGGTTGCAACACATTATGAGAGTTGCTTGTGTCCACCAAAATAGTGACGGTGTGTCCTTTAATATTACCCTGGAACAGTAAGGTTTTTGGAGACCCAAAACTAGTAAAGGCCAAATGAGACTACTGAAAATGAACATTGGACAATTCAGGTGGTTGGGGTCTTTGTAATGGGATGGGCTATGTAACACCCTGATTCTCTGGGCTTGAATCCCGATGTAATCTAAATAATTAAACAATAAAAATACAAATAAATATTTCACATTCAAAATATTTTCAAAACACCACCACGACTACATCAAGACTTGAACCACAGAAAACCAAAGGGTGAGATTTGATTATCTACAACTAGATCGGTAAATAGTTTGCCCATAACAGTATACAAAATAACAGAGTTTACAGCGGAATAAGAATGTATATACCGGGCACACGCCTAGTCCCATATATGAAGATATGAGAAAAGGCTTGGCAAAGCATGCAACCATACAACACTAGCCCATTAGGCCACAATAGAAATTATAATCAGGCAATGCCTAATATATATATATATATATATATATATATATATATACACATCTATATGGTCATGCAACATACATCTCCAATATTCATAGTCGACCATATTCAATTCATCCATAGAGTCATATATTATCAACACTTATACATTATTCACATTACATCCACCAATATCAGTAGTTATCGACATCCTTATATACATTTATTCATAATGAAATAGTTCACAAATGCTGCCGGCCAAGGCATTCCATTACCACTATTTTACCTTCACAAAAGCTTTACTTTAAAAATATCCTCTTCCCATGACAATCTTGCATTACTACTAAAAAGTAGACCACATGGGAGAGTGACTTATACATTTCAAATGACGATATGAATACAATTAAAATTATATGCATATGTATATCAACATCATGTATGATTTGCTAAACACATCAATAATCATCATAAATTATTACTTCAACAATATATTCACATTTCATATTCTTTAAATCAAATCATAGCAAAGCAAGCATATACACATCAATTCCAACGCCATAACAGGCCAACATCATCAATATCGACCATTCAAGTCTTTTCCCAAAGCCATCATGGGCTATCATCATTATCATCAATCATAAATAAATATGCCCTTCATCACATTGGGCCATAACATACACATCGTCATATTCAATATCATTTCATTGTATTCATGTCTTTTATCAATTTTATGTGGTCTTTTAGGTACTTAATTACCCATCTCATCAACACCATACCACAATCTCAATCATCATCAATCATCATCATCATCTGGTATATCTCCATGCTATATGCAAATGCTCTTATGGCTAATGCATATGCACATGGAATAGACAACAAATGCGGATCCGACTATGGGAATAAACACCAAATTGTGGGTTCAAGCATGATCACATACCATGCCCCTACTGTAGTAGTATAATGTGTACACATATATCATAATGCATGCATAATCACCAATTTTTACTGGTACCAAACCGCATCGCCCATAATGCAACACCTGGCCATTTTCACCATGACCGCGGTAAACAACATAATCAACAATATAAGGTGTTGCGGGCCAACCATGATTCTTAACATGGCAACTGTGATCCATAGGACCACTGGGGACACCTGCTCATCAAGAGCCACCCTCCACAAGGGTCAACCACATGTGGCACCCCGTAGCACAACATGGGCAGCTTCGTGACTTACACACCGAGTCACAGGGGAAACAACAGAAATGCTTATGCACTGAGCCGCCCTCCCACTAGGCCAACCGGGGAAACCCCTAATATTCCTTACCGGTAGCGTATGATATGCCATGGATGCAATGCAATGTAAATTAAATGCATTTCTCACACTATGCATCCTAAATGCCACTCATCAAACATCATCATCATAATCACCAACACCACCATACACACCTTAGTGGATTTTATCATTGTTGGTTTTAGCCATTGTTTTTCAAGTTTTAAACGTGGCATTACATCTTAACATATTTCACATATATTTCATATCTTATAAACAAGTCAATACTTGCATTCAACCACAATGGCATTATAACATCACAAATCATCTTTAACATTCATTTATCTTTCATCAATACCACCACATAATCCTTTAGTGGATTTTTATCTCATTATTCATCACCATTGTTTCATATATATATTGGTGTGGTATTCAAATAATTCATTAATTTAATTCAAACCACACATACAAGATCACACTTCTATAAAGTATAATGGCATCACACAAATTATCAATAATCACATTCATCCTTTTATTCAAGGAATGATCACAACATCATTTATTATAACACGATACCGATATCATCTCCGATTCATCGGTTTATAACGAATACCTCATCATTTAATCATTTTCTCATTGGGTTCGTAATCACTCAAAGGTATATCTCATAACCCATCATCAAACTCTCATTATCATTCTTTCATATCACATTCTTGCTGATGAATATATCATGATTATATCATCCCAAGTGTATCCATCATTAAATACCCTATATACATTTCCTCAAGCATCTCACAATATAAGGGAAAGGGTCCAACATAAGCCCACAATAAAGAAAATGGAATAAATTCAATTCTGGGGGAAACTCGCTCAAGCGAGATTCACCTTCGCTTGAGCGAGATTAGCAAAGCTCGCTTGGGCGAGCCTTCTCGCGTAAGCGAAATTCCTCCAGTAATGTTTCCACGCTCGCTCGCTTGAGCAAAATTTTCGTCACTCGGCCACTCGCTTGAGCGAGTGGAGTCACAACGTCAGACCTTCGTGCACGCTCAAGCGACCCACGCTCGCTTGGGCGAAAAAGTCCAGTACCTCAGTCAAGGCCCGCTCACTTGAGCGAGATTCTATTTGCCTCGCTTCTCGCTTAAGCAAGATCTATCCAGAACCATTTTTCCTCTCGCTCGCTCAAGCGTGGCCACACCTGCTTGAGCGAGATTCGTCCAGTAGCTTACCCCATATTGCACACGCATCTCACTTGAGCGAGACTCCTGTTCTCCTGAGTGAAATTGGGCCAGAGGCCACCCCTCTGATACAAGGGACTCTCGCTTGAGCGAGGATCCATCTCGCTTGAGCGAGATCATCATCATCTCACGCCCAACACTCAAGTTTTCACTCATTATCATATGGCATTACCCATCCTTTGTAAAAATTGGCCTAACCCAACATCATACTTAGATGGAATCATATCCTTAGGCCTACACCAACAAGTTATATCTCTCCATTTCTATTTCTAATTCATCAATTACATAAGGGAGGTTTTAACAACACTCCACATCACTACTTCACTTATTTGGCTACACAATTATCACAAAACAATCCTCTACACTTTAATTAACTCATACATTCATAGATTTTCATCAACATTTAATTCATGCCCAACCGAGGGACAATCAAGCACTTATTTTCATTACACATATATATATATATATTTATATACATACACAATTTTCTTAACATTCAACAAAAGCCAAGCCATCACTCATTACATCATCTATTCAATATACAACATATTCATGGCAAGGCAATGCATGAGTCCACACATATACATGATTCAACATTTATTCACTCATACAAATTTGAAATGCAAACTCCTCTCCTACCTCGAGAGAAGAACCGCAACACAAATGCTCCGATTATTCCGTATCTTCATCCGAAATTGAATCCTATCAACAACACATACATATAAATGCAATTAATAAACCATCACAAGACATCATCTCTTAAAACTCACTATCAAGTCCTAGACTTGTCTAAAGTCTTATCCACAAGTCTTCTAAATCATCTTATGGGCCATTCAACTATCATTATTATCATTCATGCCCAATATAAGCCTTTTGGTTCCATTTAAGACCATCATCCATCAACAACCTCAATGGCATATATCAAGGCCTACTTACTCATCAACTCAAGTATCCATTTCCTCAATCCACTATCAATGGTCTTCAACCCATTATTAACATCATCATAAATATCAACAATCAAAATCAATTTCCTTTAATCACATACATACTCACATGCACTCATCTCCCAAACCTCAATAATCAATACTAATGCTTCAAACATTCATCTCCTTATATAAAATCATTCTAAGGCATCAAAAATCATCAAAATCACCTATTTAGCCAAAACCTCTAATTTATCATGCTTAGGGTTTTTCTCTAGACTTGCCAACAATAATAAACGCCCATCCATTTTGCTACATCCCTATGAATAAAACAATTTCTCATCCATTCTCAACACAAAACCATAAATAAAATCATTTCTCATGTCCTCATGCCTAGGGTTTCCATATTTCTTTCAACACCCAAAACCTCTAACACTACCATTTCCAAGTTTAAATAACATGAAAATCACTAATAGAGGAAGAGGGGTTCAAAGTCTTACCTCACCACCCAAGCCAAGCCAAAATGAAAATGAAGGAAAAAAAGAAGGAAGATGATCCCACAAAGCTTCCAAGCTCTATAAATGCTTCACACTCAAGCTTAGTTTCATTTTTGGCAAGAAGATGAAGGTGGAAAAGGTGGGTTTGGTTTTTGGCCATAGAGGGAGGAGAAGAGAGAGAAGCCCCATGGTGATAGAGAAGAAGAGGGGAAAATTGTAGTGAAAATTGGGTATTATACATTGGGTAAAAGGGTGCATCATGTTACTTTTTCAATGGTTAATAATACCCCATTATCAAATGGGTAAAAGAGTCATGTGATAAGGAGGAATGAGGTCACGATGGAAATAAGGAGAGAATAGGATTTTGGTTTTTCTTTTAATTCTAATTGGTTCATATATTCCCCGTTTAGTAACATATATCGGGTCCAATTAATTATTTCCTTAACACAAAATTATTTCAACTGTACCATCATAACCATAATAATTTTCTAAACATTCTAGACCCATCAAATATTTAATTTGATCAAGTGGGTCCCACATCATCTTTTAAATCATCCAATTCCGATAAATCTTAATTTACCGATAATTCACCTCTAGTGTCAAATTAATTCTCCCACAATTATTGGACCATAAATAATTAATCACCATTATTCCATAAATTGTTTTCTTTAAAATTTAGGGGGGTTACAATCCACCCCACCAAAAAGAAACTTCGTCCTCGAAGTTTAACATCGGCACATATTGTAACATCCCGATTTAAAACGAATTACCGGGGGAAATTGAGCCATTAGAATAATAATTATAATAGTGGAAAAGTTACTTGTCAACTATAATTAATTTAAATTAGTTCAACTTGGGAAATGATGGCTGAGTAATTGTGATAGCTGGCCGCTTGTGAGTGGTGTGTGTGTGTCATGAGTGGACTGCCAATTCACGCTTTCCCACCCCACTTCTCTTCTCTTCGTATATATATATATATATATATATATATATATATATATGTCCTGGCCACGGTTGATATGCATTCCTTTCAGAATTCCTCTTCTGCTACCTCTTCCTCTTAGTTCCTTCTTCTCTTCTTCGTCGTTCTCCTTCTTCTCCCTGTTCCCTGTTCTCTGTTCTCTGTTCTCTGTTTCTGGAAATCCACGAAGACGGTGCTGCAGAAGATTCAGAGTTCCTTCTGTTGGTGAAGGACGACCACCGAAGCATAAGGGAGTAGCTTTCTGTCCCCGAGCCGATTGCAGAATACGACCGCGTTCGAAGGGGGACTGAACAAGGCAAACAGAGCAGCGGATCAAACATCGGGAAACAGAGGAGCTTCCTGAGTCCCTTCTGTAGGTAGGGGGCGCTTGCATGTCAAATGCATGGTTCACGAACGGTACCGGATGAATGTATTGCTTTAAGTGTGTGCATGTGTCTGTGACGACTGTGTGCGATGCATGATTATTGATCTTTGGATTCCATGTGTATGTTAGTAGCATCTTGTTAATAGTTATACAATATTGTGCATGCTGGTATGATTGATGAGTAAATGTAAGAACTATGTTTAATCGGTTTCTACTTTAATGGTTATGAAGAATGTGTCGGATGAGTGATGTTACTTGCTGAAAAAATGCATAAGCTACATGTATAGGAATGGGGTGACCCGTGGAAGGTAAGGAGCCCCAAAGGAATGATTTCCAGCTACAGGCCTTGGCTAGATCCTGTGAGAGCTCGTGGTAGCCGTGGGAGCTAGAGATAGGTCTCGAGACGCCAATGGGAGGCCGGTACCACGCGGAAAGAGCTAATGGACGAGAGGCCAGTAAGGGGAACCTATAACTGAAAGTCACTGCCTAAGTCAGATCCGCAGGCATGCATGTAGATATGATGTTGATTAGGATAGTACGCGTGGTATGACTCAGAGTGATACGAAGGAATTCCGAGTGAGTCGATGCATGTGATTGTGTGAATGAAAATGAACTTCACGTAATATGTATGTGAGTGTATGTTATTGATATTATTCTAATCTGCATGGCCTTAGTTTAATCTGAATGCGACCGAGTGAACATGAGTGTGCATACTGATACTGATACCGAGTCATTAACTGTCATTTTATATGTAAAAGCTCACCCCTACTGTGGCTATACTTTTCAGTGAATGTCTCTCGGAATGAAGGATGAAGGAGGAGCTCAATGCCGAGTGAAGTGCTGGTGCACTATGAAAATTATGTGTTCATGTATATGCTATGTATATGCCTTGTGAAGCCTTGGCCGGCTCGTATTTCAGTCGTAGTCTCTTTATACTAGAACTTAAACCCTCTTGGGTAGAAGACGTGACCTTGTGCCTGTAATTATTTATATCCCTTTATATCTACCATACTGTGCGTTGTTCTATCTTGCGTGAATGATCTGAGTAATATATGTATATGTACTTACTGAGTGTGTGAGGTTGGATAACCATGGGTAGAAATGGGATTAAGAGTTGATGGGGGAAGTGAAACAGTGATTTATTCTGAGTGCCGAAGAGTTTAGATATTACCGAGTGAATGAGAGCACGGATCTCCGAATGAGGATTGATCTAGATACTTTCCGAGTGATAACTGTTAGGATTTTCCGAGTGTAGAATAATTAATAATTAC
The DNA here is from genome assembly GCA_037962975.1 of Clitoria ternatea. Taxonomy (NCBI): domain Eukaryota; kingdom Viridiplantae; phylum Streptophyta; class Magnoliopsida; order Fabales; family Fabaceae; genus Clitoria; species Clitoria ternatea. The sequence goes on from CM075669.1 coordinate 192,035,222, forward strand.
CGAGTGAGAATCCGCCGAGTGAAGGTTTCCCGACAGAAAAGCGACACCTAAGGCTCTAAGTGGACCCCGTTGTAATAGATTATTAGTAGCAAGGGAATTTGAGTGAGTCTTGATTTAGCAGGATAACTAAAGTGGGAAAGTTATGGTTTCCGAGTGAAAAATGAGTGACATACCCCGAGTGGTAAAAAAGGACATGAAAGTTATTCCGAGTGAGAAGTCTTCATGGATCCCGAGTGAGTGGCTATGGGAACCATTTCCGAGTTGCCGTATGAGTAATCCGATTGAGTGAAGTCAGGGAATGTGTTATGTTTTCTGAATGGAGCTGGTATGTTTAAGGGCCAATCCGAGTGAATTAAGAGTGGACCCTTCCGAGTGAATACGCTTGAGTGATTCTGAGTGAAAGATATAAGTAAACCCTGAGTGAGGAAGAGTTTATATTTCCGAGTGGAAACCTTGAGTGATCCTCTTCTGAGAGAGGAGTTAGTGTAGTGGTTTAGAGTGGAATGGATCCTAAGTGTATGATATTTATAATCCGAGTGAATGATGTAAATCCGAGTGAGTGAGGATCTGTATTCCGGGTGGTTAAGATTAGACTAAGTCCGAGTGGGGATTGCCTTAATGATTTTCCCCGAGCGAATAAGATGTCATATGCCGAGTGGACTAGCTATCATTTTCTGAGTGAATGAGTCGTATGATATCTCTGGATCCCGAGTGTCTGATTAGGCGAGTGTAGCTTCTCGCTCAGCGAATGAAGGATTCGTCGCAGCGAGCGTGGTTGATGGAAGGCTTTTGGTGGGTTAGCTTAGGCGAATGAGTGCTCGCCCGAGCGAGTGTGCTGTCTCGCTCAAGCGGAGTCGGATCTCGCTTAAGCGAGTGCACGCTGTTTCTCTTGGGCCCGCTTGTGCGTTGTTGGGTTCCGCTGGGTGGCTTTTGCTTGGCCTTTATCTTCCCTTGCCTTCCATTTCCCCTCCTTCTCCTTGTTGTGCCCGGTTTAATTAATTTGGGCAGATTATGTATGTTTTGCTAACTCTACAATTTGGAAAAAAAAAATTCCCTTGTTTGGTTTTATTTATTTATTAAAATTAGGGTGTTTCATTTTGGTATCAGTGCAGACCGAAAGGTCCAAGGCCAAGGTGTGCTTACCGAGTGTAAGCGGTTGTGTGTGTTATGACCGAGTGGTCATCATTATTGTGATATTCTGATTGAACATGATTCATGTTGAGATATTGATTTGAGGATAGGAGGTAACTCCTCTCCTGGTCCGATTGATTGCATGACGTATATATATAGATGATATAATGTGCTATAGTCAGTGAATATGGGATGAGATCCGATTGGAAGAATGTAACCTTGTAAACTTATCCTTGAAGGGGTGTTAATTTCAGGATAAGTAATGACGAATCGCCAAAGCATGGAAGCCATAGCAGCGGCATTCCAGCGTTTCGCTGACGTATTTGAGAGGCAAGGCCAGCCTCGAGCTGAAGATGGTCAAGTGTTGGACCGCTTCCTAAAGAGGAAGCTGAGTGAATTTCAAGGAGGACGTAACCCTGAGGCAGCTTACAAATGGACTTAAGAGTTAGAGAGGATTTTTGGGGGCCTCCACTGCACCGAGGCCCAGAAGGTGGAGTGCGCGGTGTACATGCTGAGGGACGAAGTAGAGAACTGGTGGAAGATAGCCAGAAACTGACTGACTGACGATGATACCCAGCTAACCTGGGAAAATTTCAAGACATGCTTCTTAGAGAAGTACTTCCCCGACACAGTAAGGAGTCAGAAGGAATTGGAGTTTATGGAGCTGAAACAGGGTTCCATGTCTGTAGAAGAATATGCAACCAAATTTGAAGAGTTGTGTCTGTTTTATCCACCCTTTCAACAACCCGGGACTGAGAGTTCCAAATGCCTCAAATTCGAGAATAGACTGAGATCGGACATCAAAAGAGCTTACAGATATCAGGAAATTAGGAGCTTTCCGGTGCTGGTGAATAAATGCAGGATCTTTGAAGAAGACGACAAGGCCCATTCAGGCCAGAACAGTAGGGCAGGTCCCTCCTTGAGGCCTCAACAGTCATGCTTTAAGAGGCCAGGTAACATTGGAAGAAATGGACCCTTTACTAGATATAAGGATCGCAGTAACCAAGGGAGACAGATGAGTGGACGTCCAAAATATGGCAAGTGTTTTAAATATGGTGGCGACCACTTTGCTCAGAATTGCGATGGTGAAGATGTCAAGTGTTTTCATTGGAAGGAGAAGGGGCACATTCGCCCTGACTGCCCCCAACTCCGTCAAGCAAGTGCCAATGTACGCCAGGGAGGCTTCCAAGAGAGGAGCCGTGGAAAAGATGGTCAAAGCTCGGGGGGCGGAGGCAACAGAGCCAGAGGAAATATGATGTTTGCCCTAAACAACCGGAGGAGAAACACCGACCAACCAGCTGCTGGAAGAGTCTATGCCATCAGTGCTGAGGAGGCTGCACAAGTGAACGACTTAGTGCAGAGTAAGTGCCTACTCGGTAAATATACACTTAGTGTAATTTTTGATTCTGGAGCCACCCACTCCTTCATAGCTGATGATTGTGTAAGACGTTTAAGATTATCGACTGTGGATATGGACCGGATTTTGGAAGTGACCAACCCGACTGGCCCTAAGGTGTTGACATCATCGATGTGTAAAGACGTAACGTTTGTATTGGGCGATCAGAGTTTTACCTTCGATCTGGTGTGCGTACCTCTGAAGGACCTTGACATGGTACTTGGTATAGATTGGATTTCAGCCAACAAGGTGTTGGTGGACTACAGAAACCGAAGGATAATCTTTCCGAGGCAGAACCATGAGGACTACACGGTACAAGGTATAGCTCAGCTGTTTATGATGCTTTGTCTAACTGAGGGTGAGAGTAGAGCCCGAGTGAACGATATTCCGACTGTCTGTGAGTTCCCAGAGGTGTTTCCGGAGGATGTGCCAGGTGTCCCTCCGAGTAGAGAAGTCGAATTCTCTATAGACCTGATCCCTGGAGCCGAGCCAGCCTCCAGTGCACCTTATAGAATGTCCCCAACAGAATTGGTCGAGCTAAAAAAGCAGGTGGATGAGTTACTCAAAAAACAATTCATTAGGCCGAGTGTATTAACATGGGGCACACCTGTACTACTTGTTAAGAAGAAGGATGGCAGCATGAGACTATGCATAGATTACCGATAGCTGAACAAACTCACGATTAAGAACCGATACCCGTTGCCCAGGATCGACGATCTGATTGACCAACTGCATGGTGCTTCAGTCTTCTCGAAGATCGATTTACGGTCAGGATACCACCAAATCCGGGTGAAGGACTCGGATATTCCCAAGACTGCCTTTAGGACTCGGTATGGCCACTACGAGTATGTAGTGATGCCGTTCGGTGTGACAAATGCACCTGCCATATTCATGAGTTACATGAACAGCATATTTCACCCGTACTTAGACCGATTCATAGTAGTTTTTATTGATGATATCTTAGTCTACTCCAAGACCTCTGATGAGCATGAAGAACACCTCCGAGCGGTACTTCAAGTCTTGAAGGAGAAACAGCTGTTTGCAAAATTTTCAAAGTGCGATTTCTGGATGGATAAGATCCACTTTCTCGGACATGTGATTTCCAAGGAGGGTGTCTCGGTAGACCCTTCGAAGGTGGCAGCTATAATGGCATGGGAGCTCAGAGATAAGGAGCTTTATGGGCCTGGCTGGTTATTATAGGTGGTTTATTGAAGGTTTTTCTAAGCTAGCTTTGGCACTGACTAAATTGACCTGGAAAAACGTTCCCTTCGTGTGGAGTTCCGAGTGCGAGAGTAGTTTCCGAGAGCTAAAAGACAAATTGACGACCGCTCCAATATTGGCATTGCCTAACTTACAAGAGAGCTTCGTGGTTTATTGCGATGCATCAGGACTCGGATTGGGATGCGTGCTGATCCAGAAAGACCGAGTGATAGCTTATGCCTCTCGGCAATTGAGGCCTCACGAACAGCATTACCCGACTCATGACTTGGAATTGGCAGCTGTGGTCTTCGCGTTAAAAATATGGAGGCACTACTTGTACGGTTCTAAGTTCGAAGTTTACAGCGACCACAAGAGCCTCAAATATTTATTCGACCAGAAGGAACTGAACATGAGGCATAGGAGATGGATGGAATTTTTAAAGGATTATGACTTCGAATTGAAGTACCATCTGGGTAAGGCGAACGTTGTTACCGACGCGTTGAGTCGGAAATCCCTCCATATAGCAGTGATGATGGTGAAGGAGGTGGAGTTGTTGGAATAGTTCTGAGACATGAACTTGCATGTTGACATCCCCTCTTCTCGGAAGATGACAATCGGTACATTGAGGATTGCTAATGAATTTCTGAAATCGGTATTCAAACAATAGCAGTTAGATTCCTACCTGGCTGAGATGAAAAAGATTCAGGCCAAGGGTAAGGACTTATCCTTGACCGAAGGACCGGATGGGATTTTCCGAGTGAGGAATCGGATATATGTACCGGGTGAGAGTGAATTAAGAAAAATGGTGCTTGATGAAGCCCACAAGAGTCTGCTAAGTATCCACTCGGGCACCACAAAGATGTACTACGATCTGAGACCACAATTCTGGTGGCCCGGATTAAAGAAGGATGTGGCAGAATATGTGGCTCGGTGTATTACCTGTCAGAAATCGAAAGTTGAGCATCAGAAGCCGTATGGCGCATTGCAACCCCTGGGGATCCTCGTGTGGAAATGGGACTCAATCGCCATGGACTTTGTCATGGGATTGCCAAAAAACCGAGCGAGCCATGATGCGATTTGGGTCATTGTTGACCGAAAAAAGTGCACACTTCCTACCTGTGAACATGAGATACCCATTACATAAGTTAGCTCGGATTTATGTTTGTGAAATTGTCCGACTGCATGGTGTACCGACTTCTATCATATCGGATAGGGACCCAAGATTCACATCTCAGTTTTAGGCCAGCCTACACCAGGAATTGGGTACGAAACTTTGGCTAAGTTCCGCCTACCACCCTCAATCGGATGGGCAATCCGAGCGGACGATACAAAGTTTGGAAGATTTACTGAGGGCATGTGTGTTGGAACACGGTGGAGATTGGGAGCAGTACCTTTCCCTGATCGAATTTACATACAACAATAGCCACCACAACAGTATTGGAATGGCACCCTACGAAGCACTATATGGTCGAAGATGCCAAACCCCACTTTTTTGGTCGGAATCGGGTGAGAGTCTACTATTGGGACCAGAAATTGTGAAGCAGACCTCAGAACAGATCCGATTGATAAGGGAAAAGATGAAGGCGTCTCAGGATAGGCAGAAGAGCTACCACAATAAACGAACCCAACCACTAGAGTTCTCAGTCGGAGACAGAGTGTTTCTAAAGACTTCACCAAGCAAGGGAGTCAGGCGAGCCTTGAAAGGTGGAAAGCTAAGCCCCCGATACATTGGGCCTTATGAGGTATTAGAGCGGATCGGCCCCGTGGCGTACCGAAGAGCATTACCGACTCACTTATCCCGGTTGCATAACATGTTTCATGTGTCTCAATTAAGGAAGTACTTACATGATTCCACTCACACGATGCCGGATGATGAAGTGGAGATTAAAGAGGACCTGACCACTGTGACTATACCGACTAGAATAGTGGACCGATCGGTAAAGCATTTAAGGAGTAAAGATATGCAACTGGTTGAGGTAGAGTGGCAGCAGGACGGGTATACCTCTTATACCTGGGAACACAAGGATGCCATGAGGCAGCAGTACCCCGAGTTGTTTGATCAAGGTGAGTTACCGATTGAATTTTGAGGATGAAATTCTTTTGAGAGGGGGAGAACTGTAACATCCCGATTTAAAATGAATTACCGGGGGAAATTGAGCCATTAGAATAATAATTATAATAGTGGAAAAGTTACTTGTCAACTATAATTAATTTAAATTAGTTCAACTTGGGAAATGATGGCTGAGTAATTGTGATAGCTGGCCGCTTGTGAGTGGTGTGTGTGTCATGAGTGGACTGCCAATTCACGCTTTCCCACCCCACTTCTCTTCTCTTCGTACGTATATATATATATATATATGTCCTGGCCACAGTTGATATGCATTCCTTTCAGAATTCCTCTTCTGCTACCTCTTCCTCTTAGTTCCTTCTTCTCTTCTTCGTCGTTCTCCTTCTTCTCCCTGTTCCCTGTTCTCTGTTCTCCGTTTCTGGAAATCCACGAAGATGGTGCTGCAGAAGATTCAGAGTTCCTTCTGTTGGTGAAGGATGACCACCGAAGCAGAAGGGAGTAGCTTTCTATCCCCGAGCCGATTGCAGAATACGACCGCGTTCGAAGGGGGACTGAACAAGGCAAACAGAGCAGCGGATCGAACGTCGGGAAACAGAGGAGTTTCCCGAGTCCCTTCTGTAGGTAGGGGGCGCTTGCATGTCAAATGCATGGTTCACGAACGGTACCGGATGAATGTATTGCTTTAAGTGTGTGCATGTGTCTGTGACGACTGTGTGCGATGCATGATTGTTGATCTTTGGATTCCATGTGTATGTTAGTAGCATCTTGTTAATAGTTATACAATATTGTGCATACTGGTATGATTGATGAGTAAATGTAAGAACTATGTTGAATCGATTTCTACTTTGATGGTTACAAAGAATGTGTCGGATGAGTGATGTTACTTGCTGAAAAAACGCATAAGCTGCATGTGTAGGAATGGGGTGACCCGTGGAAGGTCAGGAGCCCCAAAGGAATGATTTCCAGCTACAGGCCTTGGCTAGATCCTGTGAGAGCTCGTGGTAGCCGTGGGAGCTAGAGATAGGTCTCGAGACGCCAATGGGAGGCCGGTACTACACGGAAAGAGCTAATGGACGAGAGGCAAGTAAGGGGAACTTGTAACTGAAAGTCACTGCCTAAGTCGGATCCGCAGGCATACATGTAGATATGATGTTGATTAGGATAGTACGTGTGGTATGACTCGGAGTGATACGAAGGAATTCCGAGTGAGTCGATGCATGTGATTGTGTGAATGAAAATGAACTTCACGTAATATGTATGTGAGTGTATGTTATTGATATTATTCTAATCTGCATGGCCTTAGTTTAATCTGAATGCGACCGAGTGAACATGAGTGTGCATACTGATACTGATACTGATACCGAGTCATTGACTGTCATTTTATATGTAAAAGCTCACCCCTACTGTGGCTATACTTTTCAGTGAATGTCTCTCAGAATGAAGGATGAAGGAGGAGCTCAATGCCGAGTGAAGTGCTGGTGCACTATGAAAATTATGTGTTCATGTATATGCTGTGTATATGCCTTGTGAAGCCTTGGCCGACTCGTATTTCAGTCGTAGTCTCTTTATACTAGAACTTGAACCCTCTTGGGTAGAAGACGTGACCTTGTGCCTGTAATTATTTATATCCCTTTATATCTACCATACTGTGCGTTGTTCTATCTTGCGTGAATGATCCGAGTAATATATGTATATGTACTTACTGAGTGTGTGAGGTTGGATAACCATGGGTAGAAATGGGATTAAGAGTTGATGGGGGAAGTGAGACAGTGATTTATTCTGAGTGCCGAAGAGTTTAGGTATTACCGAGTGAATGAGAGCACGGATCTCTGAGTGAGGATTGATCTAGATACTTTCCGAGTGATAACTGTTAGGATTTTCCGAGTGTAGAATAATTAACAATTACTGAGTGAGAATCCGCCGAGTAAAGATTTCCCGACAGAAAAGCGACACCTAAGGCTCTAAGTGGACCCCGTTGTAATAGATTATTAGTAGCAAGGGAATTTGAGTGAGTCTTGATTTAGCAGGATAACTAAAGTGGGAAAGTTATGGTTTCCGAGTGAAAAATGAGTGAAATACCCCGAGTGGTAAAAAAGGACATGAAAGATATTCTGAGTGAGAAGTCTTCATGGATCCTGAGTGAGTGGCTATGGGAACCATTTCCGAGTTGCCGTATGAGTAATCCGATTGAGTGAAGTCACGGAATGTGTTATGTTTTCTGAATGGAGCTGGTATGTTTAAGGGCCAATCCGAGTGAATTAATAGTGGACCCTTCCGAGTGAATACGCTTGAGTGATTCTGAGTGAAAGATATAAGTAAACCCCGAGTGAGGAAGAGTTTGTATTTCTGAGTGGAAACCTTGAGTGATCCTCTTGTGAGAGAGGAGTTAGTGTAGTGGTTTAGAGTGGAATGGATCCTAAGTGTATGATATTTATAATCCGAGTGAATGATGTAAAATCCGAGTGAGTGAGGATCTGTATTCCGGGTGGTTAAGATTAGACTAAGTCCGAGTGGGGATTGCCTTAATGATTTTCCCCGAGCGAACAAGATGTCATATGCCGAGTGGACTAGCTATCATTTTCCGAGTGAATGAGTCGTATGATATCTTTGGATCCCGAGTGTCTGATTAGGCGAGTGTAGCTTCTCGCTTAGTGAATGAAGGATTCGCCGCAGCGAGCGTGGTTGATGGAAGGCTTTTGGTGGGTTAGCTTAGGCGAATAAGTGCTCGCTCGAGCGAGTGTGCTATCTTGCTCAAGCGGAGTCGGATCTCGCTTGAGCGAGTGCACGCTATTTCTCTTGGGCCCGTTGTTAGGTTTCGCTGGGTGGCTTTTGCTTGGCCTTTATCTTCCCTTGCCTTCCATTTCCCCTCCCTCTCCTTGTTGTGCCCAGTTTAATTAATTTGGGCAGATTATGTATGTTTTGCTAACTCTACAATTTGGAAAAAAAATAAAAAAATTCCCCTGTTTGGTTTTATTTATTTATTAAAATTAGGGTGTTTCACATATCGTAAGGCCACACTTCGGCCACGCACCAATAGGATTCAATGACATCATAAAGTGATATCGGACTTCCCAAAGTCCAGCGGGACATGACTTTCGTCATTTCTTTGTCCAAGCATAATGCCTCATACATTCATAGTGAGTCACCACTCATCAATTCTCAATTTATTCATTACAACTCTCACATTCTTATCCAGTACCACCGGATAGGTTCAATACATTCACCATAAGCAGTTACAACACTACACTTGTCGGGTCTATGTGTTGCTGCATCTGACATACAGGAAGGCGTCCCAATCCCGTAGTGGTTACTACAAACACATGAGATCAGCGCATAAGTGCATGTTGCCACAATGCCTATGGCATGTAGAGACATATCAGGATAAGTACCTTCATGTCTTATCGCTCACATTATCCATATCAATTCAAATAACATCTCTTCATACATGAGACTTCGTGAGAAGTCACACAAGTCCATAAGCAATACACTCACATCATATCATCATTTAATCATGATCCGGCGTAAATCATGCCATACAATTCATCAATGGTCATCCACCATAACTATATTGAATATCAACCATAAATTTCCAATCCTTATAGGGTAATCACCCCACCATTGGACTTCGTCCATCCCAAAGTCATAGCCAAGTAACTTAGAATTCATTCGTCTAATTTGAACATTGTCGGCTATAATTCTATTCAAGCCTAATTAATTCACCAAACTCATATCAAATATACACTCCCAAGGTTAAAATAAGGTCCACAATCATATAATAATCTTCCACACTAGTGGATTTCCTCATTTATCATAGTCAAAGTCCATATACTGGACATATGATTCACACTGTGTCACATCGGTATGTGGTTTCTATCACCAATATAATTCCTTTCAAAACAAAAAAGGAGGTATCAACATGATTAAACTCTATTTGCCAACTCATGTTCACATATATTACCTCTACATCACATCATAATCCACAATTGATCTAATAATCATAACATCAAGGGCACACAATTTAGCCCAATGTCATACCATAAAATTTTTCATCATAGCCATTGCTAAGTTATACCCCGAATTCAACATCATTATTCATGAAATACTTAGGGGTTTACGTTTACATTTCTAATCCAATCACACATCGGCTCTAGCCTCAACAACTCATTCCATAATTTATTTCACTACAGCTCAATTGTTCATAAGATTCAATCTATCATTAGGCTTAGAAAGTTCAAGGGTTACCTAGTACCCATCGTGGAATACTTCCACGACACATAAAATCATCGAACATGGCTCATAGAAGCATCGTAGAGCCTAGAACACCATAGGGTCTAATTCCACAAGATTCGATCATACAAGATCATATTGAGTTATCCGGGGTTACCACACCTAGTGGGTTACAACCAAATTAACCATTCACTCGGTTCACAAATATAAAACTGAGTCATAACCCCAATCGTGTGCCAACGTAATTTCATATTCAATCATCTTATCACTTATTCATGTTCTCAATCTAAGGAGACATAACATTTCAATTGCATCATACACATATAGTGTTGTGCCTAAGGATATAAAATCCATCTTCCAAAATTAGAACAATTAATCATTTTGTTTCATCTCTCAATAATAACATAATTAATAATTTCATTCCATGAACATCCACATTAGGGAGTTCTTTCACTAGTATTCATTCAATCAATTTTAGCACATGAATCATTCACATTTAATATCTCCTATCCGTGATCAACATACGACATAGGTTCACCATCAAATCAATTCATATTCAATATGTCATATCCATGATCACACATGGCATAAGTTCATCACTAATTAAAGTCATACTCAATATATCAATATTCAAATGCATAATATCAATGTATTCGTCATTCAAAGGAAATAGTGTAAGGAACTTGGCCAGACTCACACAAACAACCATATCGGTCACATTGAAGAATTTATTCATATATATATATATATATATATATATATATATATTCAATCCTCACGAATTAACCATAATCAACAATGAGTAACTATGCTCTATTTATGCATCATACAACCTCAATGACAATGATCATACTTCCATAACCAACAATTATAACTCATGAATAAAAATTCATGAGAATCCTCAATGAGTATTAATCACAACTCAACTTTAATGATTCACAATAATCCTCAATAAGCAATAATGCCCTTATAATCAATTCATAATTCTTAGACAATTAACCACTCTCCAATTTATATAGGGCAATCAATACCTCAACATATCATCATCCTCTATATAATTATCACTCCTAAGTCCAAATAAAGCAACCACATTCCAACAATGAGCATCACGCTCCAAGGATCACCAAACATTTCTCATTATTAAGCAATCATGCTCCAATCATCCATAATACCAATTCATCACAGAGCAACCATGCTCTGATGTTAATTAATAGATCTAATTCAGAGCGAAATACGCTCTAATACCAGGTTGTAACACCCCAATTTTCTGGGCTTGAATCTCGATGTAATCTAAATAATTAAACAATAAAAATATGAATAAATTTTTCGCATTTGAAATATTTTCAAAACACCACCACGACTACATCAAGACTCGAACCATAGAAAACCAATGGGTGAAATTTGATTATCTACAACTGGATCAGTAAATAGTTTGCCCATAACGGTATATAAAATAACAAAGTTTACAGCGGAATAAGAATGTGAATACCGGGCACACGCCTAGTCCCATATATAAAGATACGAGAAAAGGCTCAGCAAAACATGCAACAATACAACACTAGCCCATTAGGCCACAATAGAAATTATAATCATGCAATGCCTAATATATATATATATATATATATATATATATATATATACATCTATATGGTCATGCAACATACATCTCTAATATTCATAGTCGACCATATTCAATTCATCCATAGAGTCATACATTATCAACACTTATACATTATTCATATTACATCCACCAATATTAGTAGTTATCGACATCCTTATATATATTTATTCATAATGAAATAGTTCATAAATGTTGCCGACCAAGGCATTCCATTACCACTATTTTACCTTCACAAAAGCTTTACTTTAAAAATATCTTCTTCCCATGACAATCCTACATTAATACTAAAAAGTAGACCACATGGGAGAGTGAGTTATACATTTCAAATGGCGATATGAATATAATTAAAATTATATGCATATGCTTATCAACATCATGTATGCTTTGCTAAACACATCAATGATCATCATAAATTATTACTTTAACAATATATTCACATTTCATATTCTTTAAATCAAATCATAGCAAAGCAAGCATATATACATCAATTCCAAAGCCACAACGGGCCAACATCATCAATATCGACCATTTAGGTCTTTTCCCAAAGCCACCATGGGCTATCATCATTATCATCAATCATAAATAAATATGCCCTTCATCACATTGGGCTATAACATACACATCATCATATTCAATATCGTTTCATTGTATTCATGTCTTTTATTAATTTTGTATGGTCTTTTAGGTACTTAATTACCCATCTCATCAACACCATACCACAATCTCAATCATCATCATCATCATCTGGCATATCTCCATGCTATATGCAAATGCTCTTATGGCTAATACATATGCACAATACAAATGTGGATCCGACTATGGGAACAAACACCAAATTGTGGGGTCAAGCATGATCACATACCATGCCCCTACTACAGTAATATAATGTGTACACATATATCATAATGTATGTATAATCACCAAGTTTTACTGGTACCAAACCGCATCGCCCATAATGCAACACCTGACCATTTTCACCATGACCGCGGTAAACAACATAATCAACAATATAAGGTGTTGCGGGCCAACCATGATTCATAACATGGCAGCTATGATCCGTAGGACCACCGAGGACACCTGCTCATCAAGAGCCATCCCCCACAAGGGTCAACCACATGTGGCTCCCCGTAGCACAACATGGGCAGCTTCGTGACTTACACACCGAGTCATAGGGGAAACAACAAAAATGCTTGTGCACTGAGCCACCCTTCCACTGGGCCAACTATGGGAACCCCCTAATATTCCTTACCGGTAGCGTATGATATGCCATGGATACAATGCAATGCAAATCAAATGTATTTCTCACACAGTGCATCCTAAATGCCACTCATCAAACATCATCATAATCACCAACACCACCATACACACCTTAGTGGATTTTATCATTGTTAGTTTTAGCCATTGTTTTTCAAGTTTTAAACGTGGCATTACATCTCAACATATTTCACATATATTTCATATCTTACAGGCAAGTCAATACTTGCAATCAACCACAATGGCATTATAACATCACAAATCATCTTTAACATTCATTTATCTTTCATCAATACCACCATATAATCTTTTAGTGGATTTTCATCTCATCATTCATCACCATTGTTTCATGTATATATATATACATTGGTATGGTATTCATAATAATTCATTAATATAATTCAAACCACACATACAAGATCACACTTATATAAAGTACAATGGCATCACATAAATTATCAATAATAACATTCATCCTTTTATTCAAGGAATGATCACAACATCATTTACTATCACATGATACCGATATCATCTCCGATTCATCGGTTTATAACGAATACCTCATCATTTAATCATTTTCTCATTGGGTTCGTAATCACTCAAAGGTATATCTCATAACCCATCATCAAACTCTCATTATCATTCTTTCATATCACATTCTTGGTGATAAATATATCATGATTAAATCATCCCAAGTGTATCCATCATTAAATACCCCATATACATTTCCTCAAGCATCTCACAGTATAAGGGAAAGGGTCCAACATAAGCCCACAATAAAGAAAATGGAATAAATTCAATTCTGGGGGAAACTCGCTCAAGCGAGATTCACCTTCGCTTGAGCGAGATTAGCAAAGCTCGCTTGGGCGAGCCTTCTCACGTAAGCGAAATTCCTCCAGTAACGTTTCCACGCTCGCTCGCTTGAGTGAAATTTCCTTCACTTGGCCACTCGCTTGAGCAAGTAGAGTCACAACGTCAGACCTTCGTGCACGCTCAAGCGACTCACGCTCGCTTGGGTGAAACAGTCCAGTACCTCAGTCAAGGCCCGCTCGCTTAAGCGAGATTCTATTTGCCTCGCCACTCGCTTAAGCGAGATCTATCCAGAACCATTTTTCCTTTCGCTCGCTCAAGCGCGACCACACCCGCTTGAGCGAGATTCGTCCAGTAGCTCACCCCATTTTGCATACGCGTCTCACTTGAGTGAGACTCCTGTTCTCCTGAGTTAAATTGGGCCAGAGGCATCTCGCTTGAGCAAGATCATCATCATCTCATGCCAAACACTCAAGTTTTCACTCATTATCATATGGCATTACCTATCCTTTGTAAAAATTGGCCTAACCCAACACCATACTTAGATGGAATCATATCCTTAGGCCTATACCAACAAGTTATATCTCTCCATTTCTATTTCTAATTCATTAATTACATAAGGAAGGTTTTAACAACACTCCACATCACTACGTCACTTATTTGGCTACACAATTATCACAAAACAATCCTCTACACTTTAATTAACTTATTCATTCATAGATTTTCATCAACATTTAATTCATGCCCAACCGAGGGATAATCAAGCACTCATTTTCATTTCATATATATATATATATACATACACAATTTTCTTAACATTCAACAAAAGTCAAGCCATCACTCATTACATCATCTATTCAACATACAACATATTCATGGCAAGGCAATGCATGAGTCCACACATATACATAATTCAACATTTATTCACTCATGCAAATTTGAAATGCAAACTCCTCTCCTACCTCGAGAGAAGAACCACAACGCAAATGCTCCGATTATTTCGCATCTTCATCCGAAATTGAATCCTATCAACAACACATACATATACATGCAATTAATAAACCATCACAAGGCATCATCTCTTAAAACTCACTATCAAGTCCTAGACTTATCTAAACTCTTATTCACAAGTCTTCCAAATCATCTTATAGGCCATTCAACTATCATTATTATCATTTATGCCCAATATAAGCCTCTTGGTTCCATTTAAGACCATCATCCATCAACAACCTCAATGGTATATATCAAGGCCTACTTACTCATCAACTCAAGTATCCATTTCCTCAATCCACTATCAATAGTCTTCAACCCATTATTAACATCATCATAAATATCAACAATCAAAATCAATTTCCTCTAATCACATACATACTCACATGTACTCATCTCCCAAACCTCAATAATCAACGCCAATGCTTCAAACATTCATCTCTTCATATAAAATCATTCTAAGGCATCAAAAATCATCAAAATCACCTATTTAGCCAAAACCCCCAATTTATCATGCTTAGGGTTTTTCTCTAGACTTGCCAACAATAATAAACTCCTATCTATTTTGCTACATCCCTATGAATAAAATAATTTCTCATCCATTCTCAACACAAAACCATAAATAAAATCATTTCTCATGTCCTCATGCCTAGGGTTTCCATATTTCCTTCAACACCCAAAACCTCTAACACTACCATTTCCAAGTTTAAATAACATGAAAATCACCAATGGAGGAAGAGGGGTTCAAAGTCTTACCTCACCACCCAAGCCAAGCTAAAACGAAAATGAAGGAAAGAAAGAAGGAAGATGATCCCATAAAGCTTCCAAGCTCCATAAATGCTTCACACTCAAGCTTAGTTTCATTTTTGGCAAGAAGATAAAGGTGGAAGAGGAGGGTTTGGTTTTTGGCCATAGATGGAGGAAAGAAGAAGAAAAGTGAAGATGGGAGGAGAAGAGAAAGAAGCCCCACGGTGATAGAGAAGGAGAGGAGAAAATTATAGTAAAAATTGGGTATTATACATTGGGTAAAAGGGTGCATCATGTTACTTTTTCCAATGGTTAAAAATACCCCATTATCCAATGGGTAAAAGAGTCAAGTGATAAAGAGGAATGAGGTCACGGTGGAAATAAGGAGAGAATAGGATTTTGGTTTTTCTTTTAATTCCAATTGGTTTGTATATTCCCTGTTTAGTAACATATATCGGGTCCAATTAATTATTTCCTTAACACAAAATTATTTCAATTGTACCATCATAACCACAATAATTTTGTAAACATTCTAGACCCATCAAATATTTAATTTGACCAAGTGGGTCTCACATCATCTGTTAAATCATCTATTTCTGGTAAATCTTAATTTACCAATAATTCACCTCTAGTGTCAAATTAATTCTCCCACAATTATTGGACCATAAATAATTAATCACCATTATTCCATAAATTGTTTTCTTTAAAATTTAGGGGGATTACAGGCTAGCAATGTCAGGATTTTCAGGGCAATCATCATCTAATAATAACAAGAGAAGCTTAGGCTGACAGTGATGGCCATAAGTGTATTTAGAATCATAGTTATAATAAAGTCCTTGGGCACACCTTTCTTGCATTTGGGCTTGGGTAAGGCGTTTTATGGGTAGTTGGTTTTTTGGGGTGGGCAGTAGCCCTGCAATGGTAGAGGGAACAGTAGGTTGAGGATGTTTAGGTAATATAGGTGATGAGGTGTAAAGAGGGGGTTTTGAGGGGCGTTGAGGTGTAGGAGTGGTGGTTGAGTCCAGATATTTGCTCTCAATAAGTTTTGCTAAACTGATAGCATGAGAGATAGAATAGGGTTTTAGGATGCTTAATTTGCGTTGGATTTCTAGTTTCAACCCAGAGATGAAGCAATTTAGAATTATTTCAGGGGTGAGGCCCACAATTTGGTTACATAGGCATTCAAATGTTTGTTGGTGGGATAAAATTGTGGTTGTTTGTTTGAGTTTAAAGAGGGTTGCTTGATGGTTTTCCTAAGAAAAAGGCCCAAATTGGACTTCTAGAGCCGTAACGAATGCTTCCCAGGTTGTCAATTGATGGTTATTGTGTATCCATTTAAACTAACTAAGGGCATCGCCCTTCATATAAAAGGAAATTAGTTCTAGGCGTTGGTGGGATGGAACATGGTGAAGGGGAAAAATTGGTCAGCCTGAAATAACCAATCGAGGGGGTCTGATCCATCAAAAGGAAGTAATTGCAGTTTAGGTGGACGAATTGGTGAGGATTGGTGGAAATATGATCATGATGATTTTGGGGAAAATTGGTTAAGAAAAAACAGTTTGGGTAAAGAAGGGCTGGGAAATAGGGATAGTTTGAGTAGTGGTATGAGCAACGGAATGAAGAAAAGGATCAACAGAAGTAATGGGGTTAGGAATAACAGTACCTTCTTGATTGACGTGAAGGGTGGAGGGTATGGTGTGTGGTTATGTAGAGGAAAAAATGGTGGTTAAGCGATTAGGGACGGTAGCTAACACCCCGAAGACGGCTTCAAGGCGAGTTTCCATGGTGGTTACGAACCTTTCATACTATGCATCATGGGATGTCTACAGTGTTTGAAGCTTCTCACTAATGGAGAGGATGGCATCTTCCAAGGAGGGTTTTGGAGGCATGGTTGCAGGAATGAAAGCACCAATTGATAAGGATAAAGATAAGATTTTCCTTATCAAAACAGAATAGGTTACGAGGAACAGAATTTGGGAGAAAGGATTCTCTTGATATTTTTCTCTAATCAATTAAGGCAAAATACAACTGTATTTAAAGACTGAATCAAAGCATAAAATTGGGCTAAAAGGATAATGGGCCTAAATAAATAAAAATTAAACTTAAAAGAATAATGGTCCTAAATAACAAAATCAGACTCTAAGAAATAAAATCTTTCATCCATGATGGTTGGGTTTTGTTCTTTTTGGGCCTATCAGTTCCTTGAATTAATGGTCAATATTCCCCATCGTCTCATTCTCAAAGGTATTCAGAACTTCAAAACGTGTTGAAAGATTATGATCACGGCCCCTTTGACTGCATTCACCGGGATTTGCTTCTCATAGATTTTCTAGCAATCATCTAAGGTCCAAAGTGATCGTCTTCAGTGCTTCCCATCGCATCCTTCATATCTTGATCAAGTCCTTCACACCATTACTGTTGGCTTTTGTTGACGTATGAGCATTAGGTTTTTCCTTCAGGCCTTTGTCCTCCACATACATATTAGGGCATAAATCTATTTTATGACTATAATGTCCATAAACGAAGCATATGGGGTGTAAAAAAAGAATAGTGAAAGGAATCAATTGGTTGTGGAGATCAATTTTTAGAAAATTCTTGCGAATTTCCCTCAGGATTGGATTGAAGTATTCTCATCGATTTTTAGCATGGTTCCTAGTCGCTCTCCAATTCTCCATAGAATGTTTTCATCATAAAGTTTGATAGGAAGGTCTGGTATCCTAATCCAAAATGCAACCAGCTCCTTAATCTCCCATTTCTTTGGACTAGCAGATAGTGATCTGCCATAATCCATGGGCCTTCAAATAAGGCATGACGATAATCACCTTCATCTGTGAAACTTACCATAAAGAATCCCTCATCAAGATACTTCACCTTGAGGTCACCATTACGAACCTATAAGTTGCGTAATCTAGCCGCCTAGTGGGATAACTAAAGTTTTCCCCCATCAACTTCATGATCAAAGAAAGCTTCCAGTGAGAGCACAAAGATACATATTTCGTCACATTGATCTCTATCACTGGATTCAAAACCATCGCCAAAGACTCTTCCTCATCCCTTGAGGATACAATTCACCGAAAACTAATTGGACAATTTCTTTAGATGGCAGACCGAACCCTTTCTCTTATAGATGCTCTCTGTAAGAGAGTCTTAGATTTTCTTTGGGAATCCCTGAAAAATTTTGACCCTCAACATCCATAGTACTCTTCCTACTGTTCCTTACACATTTTGGACCGCACTTATTAAACGCATCATCCTTAGGTTCATCGGGAGGGTCCCCATGAAAACACCATAAACATCCCTTACAAACCACCAATTAACCACCATAATCAAGCTCCCTAGCTAGCTGAGCCAATAGTCCCCCATGGGGAGGCCAAGTCCGTACCTAAGCAATTGAAACCTAAGGCTGTGTTTAGTTACAGAAGATTATTCTAGTTTTCCGGGGAAAGTTTTCCGTTTGTTTTTCAAAATTTTCATTTCCTATAATAGCTAGAAAAATTTTGAAAACCTGTTTAGATAATGTGATAGTTTTTCAATTTGGAAAACTAGAAAACTGTAAAAGTTGTTCAAGTACACTCAGTTTTCTAAATTTTTTTAAACATTCTTTAATTCAAATTAATTGAGATATGTCTTTTATATATATATATATATATATATATATATATATATATATATTATTTATGACAATATTGTATAGTATATGCATCACATAAAAATTGTGACAAAAATTTAAAGTAATATTAAAATAAGAGCAAATCAGTTTGTGTTTAAGTATATTTTAAAGCAGTTACAAAGAATAAAAATATTATCATGATACATCATAAAAATCATACAAAATATTAAATCTTAAACTTAACAAAAAAATAAAAATGTAAATTGATAGATATGGTGGGATTGGTTTTTCTGCTAATAACTAACTTATAATATAGATAAGGTCTCTACAACCCGTTACCATTTCTTTTGTTAAGCAAGATTGTAGGAAAGCCAATTCATTATTTAAGGATGATAATACTAATTTAAATTAACAGTGCAAGTTAACATGTTTCTAATTTTTGAAAACTTATAGCAGTAGAATTTTTCGAATCAGTAGCAGTTTGTTTCATATTCTCATTTGGTTACAGCAGTCTTTATCTTGTAATTCAGTTACCTTATTTTACCGTCTTTTCTATTTTTTTACTTTCCTTAAAAAACTTTTTAAAAGAATTTTCTGATTTTCTTAAAAAAATAGAAAATCAGTTTTCTATTTTTCTATTAAAGTTTTTTAAATAATTTATAAATAAACAATTTTTTTATTTTTTTAAGAATAATTTTCTATTTTTCTAAAAAAATTTATCAACTAAACGTAGCATAAATGTCTACTTACATCAAACACAATAAATACATGTTAATGTTAATTTTTCTCATAATAAAACCTTTGAAAACCCAGCACGCTTATCATAACCGCCTTTTATCTTTTCTATCCGTAGTGAAGGGGTTTAACTAAAATGTTTTAGTTGGATAAGTGATATATTTCGGATTCCTACCGAAAAGAATCTTTTCTATTTGTAATTGTTTGTTATACCAGTGTACTTTTGGGGGTAATATTCTTCTTTAATTCTGTTATTAATTATTGCTAGAGTGTAACAATTATTTTTCTTCAATATTCTTTTTGAGAAATAGTGGTCCCGAATAAAGCTTGAATTTATTTATAAGAGAAAGTAAAGCTTGAAAATTTCTAGCGACCACAAACGAGTGTGATTTTTAGGTGTTATTGATAAATTGATAAATTGACAACGATAAGGATTAAGGAACACCAATGATCCACGTTTTATAAATTTCTCCATTATACTAAAAAAGAGTTCGATAAATATTTTGAAAGGTTTTAGTTTTGATTTATTATTAGTATTTATGAGTTTTTCTATGGAATTTTTTTTAAAAAAAAGAAAATGTATTAGATTTTAATTGTTAAAACCTTTATATACTGTCAATCAATTTTTCGAAACAAATAGAAAATATATATATACAGGCATAGTGTTAAACTGCTAGGCTTAATTTTTTTTTAAAAAATGTCTGAATTATGAATACCCTTAAAGATATTTTTGTTAGAATTATATCCTTGCAGAAAATATTTCAAACGTTAGGAGGAGTTTAATTCATAGAGAGAAGTAATTCTAATATATTTTACGCTTATAATAATATATTTCAAATTAAATAAGTTAAATTACTATTTTAGTCCCTTATCTTTTTAGTAAATTTTAAGTTAAACTTTTAATATATTTTTAGTTAATTAAGTCTTTTATCTTTTTAAAATATTTCGGTTCTATCTAATTAAGTCTTTTTACTGAAGTTATGATGTGGTAGATAGTCATCACATATGGCCGTGTCTAGATCATTTGTTGTTTGTTTAATACTATCACACGTGTCAGATGTTGTTTGTAACACCCCCTTATATATACGAGACATATATATATTCTTCTTGCTCTTTTTTTTTAAGAAAGATATACATATTTATCACTTCTTATCTCGTGTATACAAGGATGTATATACATCTGATTTTCTTTGAATTTTGAAAGTAAAAAGTTTTAAATTATTCATAATGATAAAATGATCTTTCAAAAAATTATAAGTGATCAAAGATTAAAGTATCATATCCAAAGAATAAGGTTTATTAAAGTTTAACCTTTACATTGATTTACAATCATCCAACTTAATATTGTATTAAGGTAAACTAAAACTAAAAATTTAATACCTCTACTTCGACTGTAACTAATTATTTCCTTATCTTCAAACCATGTGATTTTGAATCCTATTCTTGTCACATCTCTTCTCCTATCCGATTGAGGATGAGACCAATTTACCCTCTTGTAATTTCATCCTTTCATCTTGAACTGCTAGCTATATATCATATAACATATATTTTGGACACAAAATTCAAACAAGAAGGAGTGAGAAACAGAATATAATACTTTACAGATAAGACATAAGCATAAGGGTTTTCACAATCTAATATAATAATTTCAATCATAATCATATACATAATCAATTATGAATGCAGAGTTTTTATAACATAACAATTATATTTTCATTCACAACCACCCAGATAGAATGTCACAATCACATGAATATCATGCAATGTTTTTAATACTATCATCTCATTCATTCTATGCATGTGGGCCCTTAAAGTTTTAATTTGCACTGGGCCAACCAGGAGTTTACATTGTTCTATAAATTTCAGATAATAATAACATAAATGCCTTCATGGCATATGAACAGCTCAACTGGCGTGGAAACACTTAGAGACTAGTCAGACTGAGAAAGTTTTTATTGTGAAAGTACCCGACACTAGGGAGCGACCCCAGGTCACTTGAAGCACCATTTCACACTCTCTCATTCCAAGGCTCGCAATTAAGCCTCCTTTAATGTATCCTCGGTTTCTATAATCCGTCCCCAAGCAATATCACATCTCATTTCTCTTTAATGATTCATGATGCATGAACTACTCGCATATTTAGTTGGTTAAGACTTTTAAAACTCAATTATTAAATACCATAAAGGTTCACAAAATCATCACAATAAACTGTACATTCCCATAAGTTCTTGTTTGAACTTCTGTTATATTGAAATAATTTAGTACAGTCTTCAAATTCAGATCTTACCAAAATTAAGTTTCCAAGCCTTAAATATCTCAAAACTTTCTCTTAAAAATCTTCACATATTTACATAATATTTCTCAATTTGAATCTTAACTAGATTGAGTTTTAGAAATCTCGACAAAATATTCCTTAGTTATTTCGTTGGGGAAAACCAAAATAATTTACTTTAAACTTCTAATTTCTAAAGAAAATAATTTAGAATCATTAACTAAGAATACTTAAAACTATAAAAATTTTCTTTAATTCAAGAATTAATTATCTCAACCTCTGATTTTCATAAAATAGCTTCTTTCTAATACTAGAATTTATTATAGAGATTAAAAATAAAGTTAGTGAAAATTATTTCTAAGAAGAAATAAAAGACTAAAATAATTATAAAATACTTTCTCTTGGAATAAAAATTTAAAGAGTAAGGTAAGAAAATTCTTACTGAGTTTTAACTTTCTGTCATGCTGGCTATATGCTCAAACTTCATATCATAAGGTCATCAATCATTCATCAACCACAATCAAGTATTGTAATCTCATCAATCACAATCAAATATCATCAATCATAATTGCATATTATTAATCACAGTCTAATATTATAAATCACAATATCATTAATCGAAATCAAATATAATTAATTATAATCAAGTCAAATCAACTAAATATCGCTCATAAATATAATTCAAATTTTAATGGTTATTTAAATTAGTAGA
This sequence comes from Clitoria ternatea, assembly GCA_037962975.1. Taxonomy (NCBI): domain Eukaryota; kingdom Viridiplantae; phylum Streptophyta; class Magnoliopsida; order Fabales; family Fabaceae; genus Clitoria; species Clitoria ternatea. The sequence goes on from CM075669.1 coordinate 192,057,995, forward strand.
TTTGATTTTGAGTCCTTATAGTCCATTCCTCGCATAGGTCTATATAAGTCCATATATATAATTCAGTCTTCGCATAGGTATAGTTTAGTCTAGACAGGTTGTAACATCCCTAATATTTTAGAAAATTTTAATTGGCGGAAAATATTAATAATTACCCAACCCGATTTATTGGGATTTTGGGAATTATTATTATTAAAAATGCGATTATAAATAATTAAATGTTGTGGAAAAAAATAGAATTATTTGATTGACTAATTACAAAAGATTAAATGAAAGTAATTAGAAGAAGGTAAATTTAGAAGTTACCGATGGGGTAAAAGGTAAGAGTTTAGTTAAAACCATTAAAGAAATTATAAAAAGAAAGGGGAAATGACTATTTTGCCCTTGTGCCTTAAATTTTAAGTTCATTTCTTTCTCCTTCCTCACCTTCACGCGAGTTACTTCTTCTTCTTCTTCTCCTCAAGCTGGCCGTGGCTTGCATGCCTTAAGGGGAGGTCGATTTTGCGTCGAAACTTCAAGATAACTACGTTTTTGAGATCGTGGCTTCGAGGTGAGTCCAATGAACCCTTTAAATTAAGCTTTCGCACCTCTTTCGTTTTCTCTGCTAAACCAAATGGTTGTGCATGGAGGAGTGAGCTTTCGTTTCCTACTTCTCTAGTGCGTAGAAGCTTGAAAATGGCTTTTAAAGTAATGAGGATGGTTTAACGTTGACGGGTTTTGCGTTTCGACCTCCGTAGGTAACGAAACGGTCGTCGGAGGATCGAACGGTGAAGCGGGTGTTAAATTCAGACGTAGGACATTCGACACAGCGTTGAAAGGACGTTAACCACATCAAGGACAAGTCGTCGGAGCTCGGAATCGAGGTAAGGGGGTGTTCGGGTTATAATTAATTAGAATAGGTAAGTATAATTAAATTGAGTCTTTAAATTAAATATGGAAATAATGAGAATAGACAAGGAATGATAATTTTGTGCGTATGAATGTAAATTGTGTGTGGTTTATGATGATTATGAGGATAATGTGATTTAAATTGTGACACGTTGATGAGTATAATGGCATTGTGATGAAGGGTTTGACAAGTAGGTCGCCCAATTGATGAGCATATATGTATTGCTGGCCACTTGTTGCTTGATATGAGAAATGTGAGTTGTATATATGTATGATTATGTGGTGTGGGATGGCCGACGGTATATGATAGCCCCTCATTTCCGGCTCCCGTGGTTTTTGTGCCCAAGTAGGACCCAGTGGTCGAGGTGGAGAGTCAAGCAGGACTCGGTGAACCAAGAAGGGTTCACGGGGTGTCAAGTAGGACCCCCAGCTGAAGGCCAGTCCTTTAGTATCCGGATACTAGGCGTCGAATTGATATGAGAGTCAGTTGTGTTATTCGATGCATTGTTAACATTGCGTGATGATATGAATGTGTTTTGTGATAATTGTTGATTGTGATTGGCAAATTGGGGATAAGGAATTGGAACTGAATTCATGATTGGTAAGTAGAAGTTGAGGACAAGAGGTAAGACTAATGGTATAAATTAGAACTAGTAAATATGCATCTTGTTATTTAATTACCATTCTGGATTAATTATGATGCCAAACACTCACCCTTACTGTTGTTTTAATTTAGTAACCAGTGACAGGGAAGAGGTCGAAGCCCCGGAGGTGCGCCAAGCGGAGAATTGATGCCAAGGAGTGCAGAGAATTATAAATTGAATGATGTGTGTATTATGTTTTATGTGTATTATGCTCATATATTACCTATGTGTGCTGAACTAATTTTAGATGTGATCAATGTAGTTACAAAGGTGTGGAATCAATTATGAATAAAAACTTGTATGTTGGTTGATGAGAATATGAATTTATATTGATGAAGAGGTGTGTGAGTGATATTAACATAAGCAATTTTGAATTTCATGAATCTGATGCATGTTGGCATGGAGTCAATAGTAGGTATGAATGATAACTTGCTATAGACAGGTTTTGTGTATAATTATGGGTCATGGAGGATATACACCATGTAGATTGTCTAGTGTTTGACAAGTGAAGTGCATGTTAATCGGAACCAAGTCCACTTGTATGTGTGAATGTATATAAATTGACAAATTATGCCAAATGATGCATGTGAATGTTTAAATTTGCTGGCTGGTATGAAAATCTTAGGTTTCTACGCATGTACTGCATGACTCGCTCAAGCGAGATGAATTCTCGCCCAAACGAGAGGGTTTTGTATCAGTGATATGGTCCCTGGCTAAGTCTCGCTCAAGCGGGCATGACTTCGGCTCAAGCGAGACCTGTATGTGTTAAGTGAGAGTGGCTACTGGGTTAATTTCGCCCAAGCGGGGAGGATTCCCGCTCAAGCGAGATGCATGTTATGCAATCAGGGGTTACTGGACGAATCTCGCTCAAGCGGGCATGGCCGCGCTTGAGCGAGCTAGTGAGAAAATGGTTACTGTACATTTTTCACCCAAGCGTGTGTGTGTGGCTTGAGCGAAAGTGTGAAGTCTGAGGCTGGGTTGGTCCTCACACAAGTGAGTGACTGGTATGGTTGTGTTTTGACCGAGTGTATGGTGAGTAAGTGGGATTCCGAATGAAATTTCACTAAGAGTAGGAACCTTAGAAAATAATTCTATGATGTAGTGAGTTTCCGAGTGAAATGCCGAGTGGGCCATGTCCGAGACAGAATCTTCCGAGTGAGGAAGTGCGTATAATTCCGAGTGATGGGTCTCCCAATATGATACCCCGGGTAGTGGTGTTCCGAGTGGAAATTTCCGAGTTCGAAGTAACTCATTCCGAGGGGAGTCCCTCAGTGTATGTAATTCCGAGTGAAAAAAGACTCGGTCTGGATTATATTTTCTGAGTGGAAACCTGAGTGAGTGTGAAGTCGATTTTTGAGACATTTCGTCGAGTGAAAGACCTATCAGGTGATGAGTCGGTTTTGGAATGAAATTGCCGAGTGAAAGGCTGATTAAGAGATGACTCGGATTTGGAATAAGTTGCCGAGTGAAAGGGCAAGTGAGAGGCGAGTCAGTTTTGATTAATTTTAATGAGTAGAAAGCCAAGCAAGATGAGTCGGTTTGATTGAATTTCCGAGTGCAAAACCGAAGGATGGGAAAGACGACCTCTGGTCGGATTTCGCTTAAGCGTATGGGTGCCCTCGCTCAAGCGTGACCATGGCTCGCCTGGGAATGTGATATGGACGTCGCTCAAGCGAATGGAGACTTCGCTCAAGCGAAAGTTCAGAATCTCGCTTAAGTGAGTTGGGGCCTCGCTCAAGCGAGAGGCCCCTGATTCCATTTTCTCCTTTTGTTGCACTTAGTTAAATTGTTCTTTTTCTCTAAATTTCATTTATTTGATTTAATTGCCACTGTTTGTCATTTAAACAAGTTTAGTGGAAATAAATGTTATTTTAACTAAGTCTTAATTAATTATTAATAAGTGTGAAAAATTTATTGTAAAATTTAATTAATTGAATAAAAATAATTGTAAAATAACCTAGGATGTTACAGTTGGTATCAGAACGGTTCTTTCCAGAACCGGGTGAATGGGCAATGTTAGAGGATAGTTTGAGTCCCAGGTCGGACTATTTTTACATTGTATTGCAATTATTTGTGTGTTAATTGAGTTGTAACAGGTTAACTTGGCATCATTCCCTTGGCACTCCGGTGGCGTTGTGTTTTATATGTGTACGAGGTAAATATCCTATTCCCTGGTAGATCGTTGGTTAGTACTGGTAATGTGTTTGGTTATCGTAGAATTGTTTTACGGCTGAGAAAACTAGTTTTGGTGGGAGGAGATGAAATGATGTGTAGGACCGAATCTAGTCCACCCTATAAATATTAGGCGAGGTAGGACAGAGATGAAACACACGAATGACATATTGAATTGGAAATGATATTTAAAGTAAGTATATATATACATGTGTGTGTATGTGTGCGTATTGAAACGGACATCTACAAATGGGTATAACGCATAAAGGTTAAATCTTGTAGTGAAATGAGGATAGTAAGTGTGTTGGTGGCTATGAGTTTGTTTGAATGCTGAAGTTTGATAATGCATAGAATGGAATAAGTTGATGAACGCTCTAATACGATTATTCTTAGGAAGGGTGAATTCCCTATATCCTTCTACCTTGTATGAACGATGATAGATGTTAGTTGCTCATTTTTGGTGTTGAATCTACTTGATGAATAATACAAAAACCCTCAAGATAAAGGAATAAGTTGTAAACTATCTTGTATTGAGTTTAAAGTTAGAGGACAATTGGTGGTATGTTAATAGCGCTGAGTAAGCAACAAAAGATGTAAATGTATTGGTGTATGAGTAAATAGAAAGGGGTTTATGAATAAATCGAGAGATGATGGTTGGACGTAGTTTAAGAGATTATTAGGATGTGATTAAAGAATGTTGATTTTATGAAGCTAGAGGATAGAGGATTGAATGGATGAATGATAAGTACTGTGAGTTAGCAACGTTGTGGTAAGATTAACTTTTAGGGGGGGTGAACCTCCTATACTGCTTTTATGAAGCGGATTTAATTAAGTGCTATCGGTATGACGTATTCATATTGTTAGACGATTGATTAATGGATATTAAGAGAAATTATGAGTAATTGATGAATGACGGTGTAAGAATGCCTGTACAAGTTGAAGGTAATAAAAGAAGAGTGGCTAGTAATAATTTTCAGTGATGTAATTGGCGGGGCGATATTTCACTCAGGAAAGGACTAGAAGGATGTATTATATGAATGATGGTCAAGTGAAGTATAGGTATACTGGACTATTACGTACGTGATAAGAGAAGTGGTGAGTGGATGACACTAAAAGGAAGTGATTAAGAGGTAATTAAGCAGATAGATAATGAGAATGAAGAGAAGTTTTACCTAGTCGTTTGGACTTTGCATTGATATTAGTGTTACATGGGAATCATAGCGGCTGGCCACCGAGGGTTCCTTTTAACACTAATTCAATATAGAGTTGCCAATAGACATAGGGAAATGAATTATGATGTAAACAGTTTACATATCAATCGATGATGTGAATAGTTAGACTGTATACCTGACTTTCACATGACTTAACTACAGAGTGTTGAACCCCTGAGACTGATCACCTCAGGTAGTTGCACTGGTAGTTGAGGTCGTGTGGAGTCGAGGAGACAGACATATTGTAGCCAATCTTGAGTGATCAGATTTAGAAAAGAGAAGTGTATGGTTCGTATTTCTGAAATTGGTAAATGGTTAGAAATGAGAAACAAATGGAGATGAGATTTGGTAACTGACGAATAATGAGTATAGAAAAGTAAATATTGTGACATGGTGGTTATTATGAATTATTGCTAGATTTCTTTTAAAGAAAAGATGACCTTAAAAGGAAATTGGATGACTTGAGTTCCTCCTAAGGTACACTTAGTGGGGAATTGATGAAGTATCGATAGGAATTAAGGCAACAAGATAAACCAAAGGAGAATCCATTTGTATGGACGAGAAAATACGAATTAAGTTTCCAAACTTTAAAGCGATGCTTGACTTCAGCGCTGGTACTTGCACTACCTAATATGATGAGGGAGTTTGTAGTATATTGTGATACATCTAAGTTTGATTTAGGGTGTGTGTTGATGCAGGATGATAGAGGGATCGCCTATGCTTCAAGACAATTGGGACCGCATGAACAGAATTACCCCACTCATGAATTGGAGCTTGCAACAGTGGTATTTGCATTAAAAATCTGGCGTCATTATTTATATGGTTCTCTTTTGTGAAAATTAGTGACCATAAAAGTTTGAAATATTTATTTGATCAGAAAGAGTTAAACATGAGACAAAGGAGACGGGTGGAATACCTAAAGGATTACGATTTTGATTTGAATTACCATGATTTAAAGAGAGAGTTCTAGTGGCCAGGCATAGAACGAGCGATCATAGAGTATGTAAGATCTTGTGGGATATGTTAGAAGTGTAAAGTCGAAAACCAGTGACCCCAGGTTTACTTCCAGATTCTGGGAAAGTTTACGACAGGAATTGGGTACTGGACTGAGGTTGAGTTCGGCTTATCATCCTCAGACTGATGGCCAGTCTGAGTGTACGATCCAGACTTTGGAGGGTATGCTCAGGGCTTGTGTACTGGAGCAAGGTGAATCATGGGAGAGATATCTACCATTGGTGGAATTTGCTTATAATGACAACTATCATAGTAGCATTGGAATGGCTCCTTATGAAGCTTTATACGGAAGACAGTGTTGTACGCCTTTATGTTGGAATGAAGATAGAGATGCAATCCGTTAGGGACCTGAGTTAATTCAAGAAATGAATGATCAGGTGAGGGATTGGGTATTCCTGAAGGTTTTACCTACCAAAGGTATAGGTCGGATACTGAAGAGTCATAAGCTTAACCGAAGTATATTGGACCATATCAGATTCTGGAGAGAATTGGTGACGTCGCTTACCGATTAAATCTTCCCCAATCGTTAACTAATATCCACAATGTGTTCCATGTGTCACAACTTCGAGGATACATTCCATGTGACCCCATGATTGTACCTGAAGATTCTATTGAGCTGAAAGAAGATTTGACTGTGGAGATGGCACCTATTTGTATTGAAGGATATCAAGCTAAACGATTGAGAAACAAAGAAGTACCATTGGTAAAAGTGAAGTGATAGAATCTAAATGGAATAACTTATACAGTTGGAATCAGACATGAGGCAGTTGTACCCCGATCTTTTCAATAAGGTACGTTGATTTCGGGGACGAAATCCCTTTTTAGGGGGGGTGGATGTAACATCCCTAATATTTTAGAAAATTTTAATTGGTGGAAAATATTAATAATTGCCCAACCCGATTTATTGGGATTTTGGGAATTATTATTATTAAAAATACGATTATAAATAATTAAATGTTGTGGAAATAAATAGAATTATTTGATTGACTAATTATAAAAGATTAAATGAAAGTAATTAGAAGAAGGTAAATTTAGAAGTTACCGATGGGGTAAAAGGTAAGAGTTTAATAAAACCTTTAAAGAAATTATAAAAAGAAAGGGGAAATGACTATTTTACCCTTGTGCCTTAAATTTTAAGTTCATTTCTTTCTCCTTCCTCACCTTCACGCGAGTTACTTCTTCTTCTTCTTCTCCTCAAGCTGGCCGTGGCTTGCATGCCTTAAGGGGAGGTCGATTTTGCGTCGAAACTTCAAGATAACTACGTTTTTGAGATCGTGGCTTCGAGGTGAGTCCAATGAACCCTTTAAATTAAGCTTTCGCACCTCTTTTATTTTCTCCGCTAAACCAAATGGTTGTGCATGGAGGAGTGAGCTTTCGTTTCCTACTTCTCTAGTGCGTAGAAGCTTGAAAGTGGCTTTTAAAGTAATGAGGATGGTTTAACGTTGACGGGTTTTGCGTTTCGACCTCCGTAGGTAACGAAACGGTCGTCGGAGGATCGAACGGTGAAGCGGGTGTTAAATTCAGATGTAGGACGTTGGACACAGCGTTGAAAGGACGTTAACCACATCAAGGACGAGTCGTCGGAGCTCGGAGTCGAGGTAAGGGGGTGTTCGGGTTATAATTAATTAGAATAGGTAAGTATAATAAAATTGATTCTTAAAATTAAATATGGAAATAATGAGAATAGACAAGGAATGATAATTTTGTGTGTATGAATGTAAATTGTGTGTGGTTTATGATGATTACGAGGATAATGTGATTTAAATTGTGGCGTGTTGATGAGTATAGTGGCATTGTGATGAAGGGTTTGACAAGTAGGTCGCCCAATTGATGAGCATATGTGTATTGCTGGCCATTTGTTGCTTGATATGAGAAATGTGAGTTGTATATATGTATGATTATGTGGTGTGGGATGGCCGACGGTATATGATAGCCCCTCATTTCCAGCTCCCGTGGTTTTTGTTCCCAGTTGAGCTACCCAGTGGTCAAGTAGGACTCAGTGGTCGAGGTGGAGAGTCAAGCAGGACTCGGTGAACCAAGAAGGGTTCACGGGGTGTCAAGTAGGACCCCCAGCTGAAGGCCAGTCCCTTAGTATCCGGATACTAGGCGTCGAATTGATATGAGAGTCAGTTGTGTTATTCGATGCATTGTTAACATTGCGTGATGATAAGAATGTGTTTTGTGATAATTGTTGATTGTGATTGGCAAATTGGGGATAAGGAATTGGAACTGAATTCATGATTGGTAAGTAGAAGTTGAGGACAAGAGGTAAGACTAATGGTATAAATTAGAACTAGTAAATATGCATCTTGTTATTTAATTACCATTCTGGATTAATTATGATGCCAAACACTCACCCTTACTGTTGTTTCAATTTAGTAACCAGTGACAGGGAAGAGGTCGAAGCCCCAGAGGTGCGCCAAGCGGAGAATTGATGCCAAGGAGTGCAGAGAATTATAAATTGAATGATGTGTGTATTATGTTTTATGTGTATTATGCTCATATATTACCTATGTGTGCTGAACTAATTTTAGGTGTGATCAATGTAGTTACAAAGGTGTGGAATCAATTATGAATAAAAACTTGTATGTTGGTTGATGAGAATATGAATTTATGTTGATGAAGAGGTGTGGGAGTGATATTAACATGAGCAATGTTGAATTTCATGAATCTGATGCATGTTGGCATGGAGTCAATAGTAGGTATGAATGATAACTTGCTATAGATAGGTTTTGTGTATAATTATGGGTCATGGAGGATATACACCATGTAGATTGTCTAGTGTTTGACAAGTGAAGTGCATGTTAATCGGAACCAAGTCCACTTGTATGTGTGAATGTATATAAATTGACAAATTAGGCCAAATGATGCATGTGAATGTTTAAATTTGCTGGCTGGTATGAAAATCTTAGGTTTCTACGCATGTACTGCATGACTCGCTCAAGCGAGATGAATTCTCGCCCAAGCGAGAGGGCTTTGTGTCAGTGATATGGTCCCTGGCCAAGTCTCGCTCAAGCGGGCATGACTTCGGCTCAAGCGAGACCTGTATGTTTTAAGTGAGAGTGGCTACTGGGTTAATTTCGCCTAAGCGGGGAGGATTCCCGCTCAAGCGAGATGCATGTTATGCAATCAGGGGTTACTGGACGAATCTCGCTCAAGCGGGCATGGCCGCGCTTGAGCGAGCTAGTGAGAAAATGGTTACTGTACATTTTTCGCCCAAGCGTGTGTGTGGCTTGAGCGAAAGTGTGAAGTCTGAGGCTGGGTTGGTCCTCACACAAGTGAGTGACTGGTATGGTTGTGTTTTGACCGAGTGTATGGTGAGTAAGTGGGATTCCGAACGAAATTTCACTAAGAGTAGGAACCTTAGAAAATAATTCTATGATGTAGTGAGTTTCCGAGTGAAATGCCGAGTGGGCCATGTCCGAGACAGAATCTTCCGAGTGAGGAAGTGCGTATAATTCCGAGTGATGGGTCTCCCAATATGATACCCCGGGTAGTAGTGTTCCGAGTGGAAATTTCCGAGTTCGAAGTAACTCATTCCGAGGGGAGTCCCTCAGTGTATGTAATTCCGAGTGAGAAAAGACTCGGTCTGGATTATATTTTCCGAGTGGAAACCCGAGTGAGTGTGAAGTCGATTTTTGAGACATTTCGTCGAGTGAAAGACCTATCAGGTGATGAGTCAGTTTTGGAATGAAATTGCCGAGTGAAAGGCTGATTAAGAGATGACTCAGATTTGGAATAAGTTGCCGAGTGAAAGGCCAAGTGAGAGGAGAGTTAGTTTTGATTAATTTTAACGAGTAGATGAGTCGGTTTGATTGAATTTCCGAGTGCAAAACCGAAGGATGGGAAAGACGACCTCTGGTCGGATTTCGCTTAAGCGTATGGGTGCCCTCGCTCAAGCGTGACCATGGCTCGCCTGAGAATGTGATATGGACGTCGCTCAAGCGAATGGAGACTTCGCTCAAGCGAAAGTTCAGAATCTCGCTTAAGCGAGTTGGGGCCTCGCTCAAGCGAGAGGCCCCTGATTCCATTTTCTCCTTTTGTTGCACTTAGTTAAATTGTTCCTTTTCTCTAAATTTCATTTATTTGATTTAATTGCCACTGTTTGTCATTTAAACAAGTTTAGTGGAAATAAATATTATTTTAACTAAGTCTTAATTAATTATTAATAAGTGTGAAAAATTTATTGTAAAATTTAATTAATTGAATAAAAATAAATGTAAAATAACCTAGGATGTTACACAGGTCATAATAGTCCAAGTCCTTGCATAGGTTTAGTTCAATCCATATAGGATATAAAAGTCCAAGTCCTTGCATAGGTTTAGTCAAGTCCGTATAAGTTATAATAATTCAGATCCATGCATAGATATTTCAGAATAAGTTACACAATATATTAAATTTATTATTAATTTTAAGTTGAGAAGTTATTACTTTAAAATAATATTATTATTAAATTTAAAAGGAGTAGGGGACTCCCCCCATTTTTCTTATGTCTTTCATATTATATTCTTATCTCACTCCCCCTTACCTCTTGTATACCGATTCGTTATTGAAAATCCGTGCGCGCCTCGTCTCCGAGTTCTAAAACATACCAATTTCATTTTAATATAATGACAAGATAAAAATTAAGATTACTACTTAAAATAAAAATAGTAAATTTTGAATAGTGAATAGTGAATAGTAAATAGTAACTAGTAACAATAAATAGTAACAGTAAATAGTAAAACATGAATAGTAATGGTAAATAGTAAATCGTGAATAGTAATGGTAAATAGTAAATTGTGAATAGTAACGGTAAATAGTAAAACGTGAATAGTAAAGGTAAATAGTAACAGTAAAGGTAAATAGTAATTGTAAATAGGAATTTACTATTTGAATAGTAATTTACTATTGAAATAGTGTTTTACTATGCAGAATAGTAACTTAAAATAATATTATTTCCAGTATAATAATTGATTTCTAAAAACGATATAAAAATAACCCTAAAAAAATATAAAAGAGATGTATTCGTACCTTAGAATTTTAGCAGGACCTTCTTCCAAAAAAATTTATTTCTCTCTCTTACTTCCACCACTATCTCACTAGCACTACTATATTAAGAAAACTTAATATGAAATTATGAATTCTAAAGAAGAATTCCTTCAGTATTTATAGGAAAAAAATTTACTATGCATTCCATTATTTTAATATAAAAGTACTGTGCGTTTTTTGAAATTTAAAACCTGGTTACTTTGCACCTTTTGAAAATTTCATACATGCACAGTGTTTTGCATAGTGAACTGTTCTTTACAGGGGGTGTAGAAATATGTTCGTTGAACAATTCAAAATGTACATAAAGTGTCAATCCGATACAAAGCAGTATATATACAAATACAAATACAGGGTGTCTTTGTATATTGAGGCGGAGTGTAATGTATTCTGGGGCGGTGTCACAGTCCGCCTGAAGGAGCCTTCCTTGCCTTGACACAATTGGGGGTGGTACCTGCAATTATTCTCCGACGCTCAAGTCAGTATTTCAGAATACTCATAGACTTAGAAAGCAAATCTTGAGAGAATTATGCAAGTAAGAGAGTGTAAGGTTTAGAATGGGGGATCCCCATATACCTTTTTGCTGAGGTTTATATACCTGTTACTGGTGCTCCATTATTGGTAGGACCCGTTCCTTGTTTTCAGGCATTATGCTGGAAAGGTAGTGGGTCCCTGCGCCGTTTGCAAGCACTGTTATTGTAGTGGGTGTTTCCACTTACTTGGAAAGCGTGAATGCTTTATTATTTTATTTGTTTTTCCCTTTTATGCGTGACAGCGTGATTCCCATTTTCAACCTCTCAAGACAGAGTCAATCTCGTGCCGGGGTTATAAGTATGGGCTCGCTACGCAGTATGGGAAGTTCAATATTCCGCCTGTATTGAGCCTGTGGCTTGGCGGAGTGATATGCATTAGGAATGTTTCATGCATGTGTATAAGGTATTCAATATTTTCCTCCTTGACAAGGTAATAAGCCTTGGCGGAGTAACACATTCTGGCGGCGTTACATGCCTTGGCGGAGTTATGAGCCTAGGCGGAGTAGCATGCCTTGGCGGAGTTACGTGCCTTGGCGGAGTGCACTCCGTATAGAAGTGATTATAATGTGCTTAAAGCGTACTTTTCTTGTTCAAAATGCTGATCTGGCAAAGCATTAAAGCCATGCTCTTGGGGGCCGGTGTTGGGACCGGATCATATGCCCCCTAGCTTGTTATAGTGACTGGCGGAGTCACTTTAATGAGCTATATTTAAGTTTAGCTTTTATAGGCATGGGTTTAGGCGGCGTTTGCTAGTTCAGGATTTTTCGGACAAGTGTTTTCGTGCATTTAATGCTTTCATCATTACTTGCCACGCCTGTCATTAAAGCACCTCGAAACCATGTTTTGCCTCTTTAATCTCTTATTGCCACGTATGCCCTCGTAACGATTGCCATTCCAATGATGGGACATAAATGTGTGGGATGACAGTTGAGATATATTTTTGAGATTATTATCATGGGCCTTGGATTTTGAAAACGCGGCCCAGGAAATATTTGCCCTTAGATTCATCTGTTGGTTTCATCAACAAAAGGAAACGTCAGTGAGATTCATCCAACGGCTGTAAACACGTGTTTGAGACTTAGAACCATTAGTGAGATTAATCAAACGGCTGCAAACACATCTTTGAGATTTTTGAGGATTCGCTTATTTCCCCCCAAGCTATGCCTATAAATAGGTAAACTCTTAGGGAGGGAAATGTTTTGCTTCATCTTCTACTTTGCATTCGTGTGCTGAAACTACTCTTGCTACTTTCTCGCTAGTTTGTTGGTTGTTGGAGTTCTTCAGTTTTCTCAGAAACTTAAGGTAGCTTGCTTCTTCCTCTGCTTTCTATCTTTATTTCTATTGGGTTGGTTCTGTTTTTTCTTTATATGTGTGTTTGTTGAAGCGAGGATGAGGGGAAAAAAGTCAGTGTCATGCACTAGGGTTTCTGTTTGTCCCATGTTTTCTGACATTGAGAGTGAAGATGAGGCTTTCTATACTGGGAGGGATTCAACGTTTTACAGCAGCGTGGAGTATTTTAGTAATGCTGTACATTCGTTTGTATCAGGAGGTGTTTCCCATACACAAGTGCTCACGATGGCAGAGTGTCAGAATGTTGTTTTGCATGGATTGGATTGGGAAAAGACACTTGAGATTAACCCCTATTGTTGGGTTGAGGAAGATGTTAGAGATGCTTCCTCTTGTCATGCGACAACTAGTGGAGGGGCGATGGAGTTGCCCGTGCCAATCTGGAAAGATGAACGGTATGAAAGGAGGTTCATCATTCGTTCTCCCAAGACCTTCGAACGAATATGTCATCGTCCTCAAAATGAACGCACCATATACATGTACGATATTCTATTCACCCAGCTGGGGGTACGCTTCCCACTGAACAAATTCCAGATGGGCGTACTTAGGTTTCTGGACTGCGCTCCTTCTCAACTGTATCCCAATGGTTGGGGGATAGTTCGTAGTTTTGAGGTGATGGCTGAACATCTGGAGTTCACGCCCACTGTGGCGTTGTTCTTTTCTTTCTGCCGCATAATGAAGAGGGTGAACGTGAGAACTAGTGGCATGGGCTTTGTAACCCTTCGGGCAGAGCCGAAGATTTTAAATTTCAAGGCGTTTGCTGACTCCGCCAAGGAAGGCGGTCTTCACTTCAGGATGAGTTTTGTGAAGGTGTCCGTTAGGAAGGACAAGCCCGTCTTCTGGCGGAGTAAAGAGGGAATTGACAAATTCCCAGTAGCTTGGACTCATGAGCACTTCCTCTTGACTAAGCAAGCGTATGAAGTCGAGGAAAGTGCTCTATCAGCTGCATCTGTGGAAGTACTCCGGGCGTTGAAGGAGTACAACTCCGTCCACAAGTTGATTCTGTGTCGAAGGCTGCTTGGGCGGGATGCTCAGGGATACTTGAGTAATATTTCGTCATTAACAATTCCAATATTGATTGAATATTACTTCTATTTCTTCCTGCCTCTTCTAACTGTACTCATATATGTTATTTTGCAGGAGAGATTGCTGAATTCCCTGGGATGGAACGCATCAAGCAGATCCGCATGAGCCGCAAGGAGATTGACACGGAGAATAATGTGCAGCCCAGGAGGAATTTGGCTGCTGCTCTAACGAAGACCCTTCCTTTCCCTGCATCCACTAACATAGTGAATTTGGAAGATGGTGCAGGGTCCTCAACAACTGATGTTGAGAGGCGTTCTAAAAAACGCCAAGAACCAGAAGCTGCTGAGGAGGAAGAAGAGGAAGTAGATCTCCAACCCTTGCAAAGAAGGAAGACCAAAGGCAAGAAGAGGGTTGAGGAAGGAGCATCAGTTGACACCGCCATCAACTTGGAAGAGACTCAGGAGGTACCTGCTGTGGGTACTACTGCTGATATGGGCGGTGTTGAAGGCGTCCTCGAAGAAGATGTCGTGGGGGAGGAAGCGGAGGGAATTCAAGCCTCTTCTGACCAAGTTGTGGGAGATGAGGCGGAGGGAGTTCAAATTTCCCCAGTTCGACCGGCTGAGGATCCCGCCTTAGACTTGACTGCTCGAGGGACAGCAGTTTTCCTAGTCAATGTTCCAGGGGAACCATCTAGGTGATCCGTCTCTTTGCCTCTGGCGGGGTCTCGTCTGAACCCTTATTTGTATTTCTCAAATGTGGGATCCCGCCAGTTAGAGAGGCGTGATCCGGACTTCATTCTCCACCCGGACATCGACTTTGAGGAAGTTGCAGATGCCACTACTGCTGCAAGGTGGCATCTTGCTGAAATTGATGGTTTCCTTGCTTTCGTACCACGTATTGCGGAGGTAGCTGCTGAGGCCAACATGTTTCAAGAATCTTTTCATGATTCTATTGAAAAAATACGCAGCTTGGAGCATGATAACGAACAGCTGTCGGAGGTGATCAAAGCTAAAGATAGACACCTTGACACCGCCGAATCCGACATCAAGAAGCTGTAGGAGGAGCTGGCTCGGGTGAGAGCTGATAAAGTCTTGCTGGAAAAGCAAGTTTCTGGCTTGAAGGAGCAGAATGTAAAATTGGGCGAAGAGGTGGGCAGACTATCCCAGGTGAACAAAGAACTGGGCGAAGATGTGAGCAAACTTCAGCAGAGGTTGGTTTCCTTTGAAATAAATAAGACCGTTGCTGAAGATGCCTGGGCGGCGGAGTTGGACCAAGCAGCCACTGCATACAATAACCTTGAAAAACAGGTTCAAGAGCTGCAAGCTGAAAAAGCCACTTCAGATGCTACCAGTGAGAGGCTTGACAAGGAGTTACAATCTGCCTTGGATGCAGCTGAGGCGGCTATTGATGATGCTTTCAGTATGGCTGTTCGCCAACTCCGTTATCGCAATCCAGGTGTTGTTCTCACCACTGCAGGCATTCATCCTTACTATGAATTCATTGATGGCGAACTGATGGTGCCTGCTCAGGGGGGTCACGTTCCTGCGCCCAGTGTAGAATATGTCCTGGCGGACTTGCCCCCCTCCCAAAGTTTATCCAAACCTGGTGAAGGTCAGCCCAGCTCCGCCCAACAAGAGGGAGTGCCACCCGAGCTCTGAAGACTAGCTCTGGAGTCCTTTTGCAAATTTTGTTTTTTTGCATTTTATTAATATTGCCTTGTTCCAGGATAGGCTCTGGATTTTTATCAGTTTTTGGCAATATTCAATGAAATATATTTTCTGTAATCTATACTTGTTCATATAAACACTGTATGAGTCCGTCGAATTTATGCCTTGTAAAACAATATTAAGAAGGCAGCGTAATCATTTGAGGACTTAATGAAATATGACTAAGTACAACGAGGCGGAATAACCCCTTTAGGAATTTGGTGAAGTAAAATTCAGCAATGAGGCGGGATAGCCTCTAAGGAATTTCATTGAAATGAATTCTGTAAGGAGGCGAAGTAGCCTCTTAAGAATTCCAGTAAAGTAAATCCAATAATGAGGCGGAATAGCCTCTTGAGAATTTAACTAAAGTAATTTCAATAATGAGGCGTAGTAGCCTCTTGAGAATTTAACTGAAGAATGTTCTGCAATGAGGCGGAGTAGCCTCTTAGGAATTTTAAAGAAATTGGATTCCGTAAGGAGGCGGAGTAGCCTCTTAGGAATTTTAATGAAACAGGATTCCGTAAGGAGGCGGAGTAGCCTCAGGAATTTTAATGAAACAGATTCCGTAAGGAGGCGGAGTAGCCTCTTAGGAATTTCATTGAAGTAGATTCCGTAAGGAGGCGGAGTAGCCTCTTAGGAATTCCATTGAAGTAGATTCCGTAAGGAGGCGGAGTAGCCTCTTAGGAATTCTATTGACTCATGATTCCGTAAGGAGGCGGAGTAGCCTCTTAGGAATTTTAATGAAACAGGATTCCGTAAGGAGGCGGAGTAGCCTCTTAGGAATTTTAATGAAACAGGATTCCGTAAGGAGGCGGAGTAGCCTCTTAGGAATTTTAATGAAACAGGATTCCGTAAGGAATTTCAAAGAAATTGGATTCCGTAAGGAGGCGGAGTAGCCTCTTAGGAATTTCAAAGAAATTGGATTCCGTAAGGAGGCGGAATAGCCTCTTAGGAATTTAATGAAATAGGATTTCGTAAGGGGGCGGAGTGTCCTCTTAGGAATTTAATGAAATAGGATTCCGTAAGGAGGCGGAATAGCCTCTTAGGAATTTAATGAAGCACAATTTTACAAGTGTTGAACTTACTTGAACTTGTTGACTAGTGCTTGAGTTTGTTGAATCCAGGGTTGGTACGGTGCAGCGTATAACTGTGACACCGATCCTTTTCGCAGGAAATTTGCTGGACTTTGGGGTCAGTGTGGTGCAGCATATAGCTGTGACATCACCTCTTTCCACAAGAAACCTGCAGGACCTTAGGGACGAAGGGGTGCAGCATATAGCTATGACACCAGTTCATTCCATAGGCGGCCTGTAGGACCTTGGGGTCGGTATGGTGCAGCATATAGCTGTGACACCAATCCTTTCCCCCCAAGGAGTTTTCTGGACCTTAGGGTCGGTATGGTACAGCATATAGCTGTGACACCAATCCTTTCCCCCCAAGGAGTTTTCTGGACCTTAGGGTCGGTATAGTGCAGCATATAGCTGTGACACCAATCCTTTCCCCCCAAGGAGTTTTTTGGACCTTGAGGTTGGTATGGTGCAGCATATAGCTGTGACACCAATCCCCCCAAGGAGTTTTTTGTTGACTCCGTTTGTGAAGCTGTGTTGCATGTTGATTGATCTTTATGGAATAAAGAGTTATGCATCTATGCTTCAATTTTTGGAGTCGTTGTCTTATCTGCATGGGAACAAGTTCTGCCATGGATAATCAATTCAAAGTTAGAGTGAAGATTGAATGCAGGAAGGCATTTCATTAATAACGGAACTACATAAAGGGCTGAGTTGGGGTATGTAACATCCCTGTTTTTAGAAACAATTTTATCCTTGTAAATTTTAATTATGGAGGGTTTGTAAGCAAGAATAAGTCAATATATACCCTGTTGATGGTCTGTAGTACCTCAAAAATGTCATTTTTGCACGTAATAATAGAATTTATATGGAATATTAGTGAAATTATGCAAAAACCGAGTGAAAAGGGCTCTGTTCCGAGTGACAGAGAAGAATTCCGAGTGAAGGATTAGAAATTCCGAGTGAAGGAGAGAATTCCAAGTCAGTATCATGTTTTCCGAGTAAAACATGACTGAGAAGGCTACCACCGAGTGGAGTCCTGACCTGAGAAGCAATTCTGAGTGAAGAGTGTTCAAAAGAATCACTTCTGAGTGAAAATCCGAGTGAAAACACCCTAGAAAGGCTCGGTTCCGAGTTGAATGTTTCCTTTTCTGAAGGAAATTACTGTGGTTGGAGCATTCCGAGTGAAAGAATGCATAAATGCTTCTATTTATGTTGATTTGATGCTTCCTTTCTGATTGAAGTATGTTGTGAAAACAATTGGGAAGGCTTCTGAATGGTTTTGCTTAGGAAACCGAGTGGAAAATGGTGGAGGAAGTCAATTCCGAGTGAGATACACTCCACTGGACCAAAACCGAGTGAGAGAAGTACGTGTGGGTATTGGTCCGAGAGGTAATGGCCTAAACCGAGTGAATTGAGTGAAGGAAGACTCGGATTTCCGAGTGAAGATTCTGAGAAAGAGAGGACTCGGTCTGAAGAGGTATTACCGAGTGAGAAACCGAGTGCCTGAGTCGGTTTCAAAGGAATTCCGAGTGAAGAATTAAAGCTTCACTCAAACGAGCCTTGAAATTGTTGACTCGGAAGTAGGAATTCCAGTCGGAATATCCCTTAACCGAGTGTAATTCCACTCGGAATTCAGTGACAGAAGTGCGTATTGACTTCAATTTTGTCTTTTCATGATATTTAAATCCAATCGTGCGCATTATGGATGGTGGACGACCAGAAATGGACACTGACTCAGTATATATCTTATTTAATCCCTAGTGACCCTTCCATTAGCAATCCACTCACAGCCCACTCGGAAAAGCTGTCCCCCACTTGTTTTTCCACTCACTCTCTCCCTATTTAAACCAGCTCAAGGTCCTCAGAACTCACACCACACACACGACCCAAACACCCTTCATCACTTCCTTTCCCAGCAAGTTTCTTTCTCTCTTTTCCCTTCTATTTCACTCGGATTTGAAGCAGGACAGTGAAGGGAACCTCTTTCTTCTCCTCCAGGAACTTCATTAAGGTAAGGGGGTATATTCTTGGGTGCCTTGTGGGAAAACCGAGTGAAGGACAGATTCAGTGTGTATGAATTAAATGCTTTATATTGATATCTGTATATGCATGTATATATATATATATATCTGTTACCGAGTGATGAATTGTGATATGACATGTACTTATTGGACTGAAAATACTAAGAATCATGGGTACCGTGTGATTTCCAGTGAAAAACTATGAGTTTAATGATAACAGGTTCTGTTTTAGGCCAATCCGATCGGTTTTGGTATCATTTCAATCGGATTCTTTATATTACCAACTCATTTTCATTCGGATATAACATACTTCACTCGGAAAACACTCTATTTCTCTCGGACAGCATCTCCCAAGTCTTATTTTACTCGGAAATCTCTTTCTTAAATTATTTCACTCAGAACTTGACTTAATTTCACTCAGAAAATATAATTATCTTTTACTCAGAACCCTTTTTCAGTAAATTCACTCGGAAAACATCATATTTCACTCGGACAGTAGCTTCCCAGTCTTATTTCACTCGGCAAACACTTTATTTTACTCAACAAGCAGTTATTCTACTCGGATTTGTATTATTTCATTCAGACAGAACTCTTTTCAACTAATTTCACTCGGTAAACTCATGTTTCACTCGGAAAGTATCTTATTTTTACTCAGGAAACTCTTTTCCTACTGATTCCACTCGGAATCATACTTAATTTCATTCAGGAACTCATTTTCACTCAGAATTTAAGTAGCTTCACTCATGAAAACCTTTTCCAGTAAATTTAACTCGGTAAACACCTTAATTTCACTCAAAAAACTCCTTTTTGACTGAATACCACTCGGAAATATACTTTATTTCACTTAGAGACTCATTTTCACTCGGATTTACAAACAATGCTACTCAGGAAACCATTTTCCTACTGACTTCACACGGATTTATATTTTAATTCACTTAGAAATTTGTTTCACTTAGAATTCAAGATATTCAGTTAAGAAAATTATTTTTCAGCTTCTGTTTCACTCGGATTACTTATTAATTTCACTGCTCAGTTTATTTCACTCGGATTCATAGCTATCTCATGCGGAAAACTTATTTTTCACTCGGATTCAAGGTGTTCCAGTCGGAAAATAGCATTCCACTTCATTTCACTCGGATCCAAACTTATTTCAGTCGGAAAACAGCTTTTCCAGTGTCATTTCACTCGGATTTTTAGCCAGATCACTTGGAGAACCCTTCTCTGTATGATTCCACTCGGAATCATACTTATTTCACTCGGATTTACCCCTGTTTCACTCGGAAAACTCTGTTTTTAGTGTTTTTCACTTGAATTCTCAATTGGAAACCAATTTTCAATACTTTTTAAGTTATTGGTAAGTTATAATTAACATTCTTATTCCATTATTATCATTATTTATTGTCAAACTTAATATTGTTATCCTTATTATTAGTTTTATTATCATTATACATTGTTAACATCTAAATTATGCGTAATTACATAAAGAACATATATTATTTTACTCTTTATAAAAGAATATATATAATAGATATATTTCTTTAAATAATAAATAAATATCTTACAAGGTTTAAATGATTGATGGAATTCAAAGAACTTGAGAATGATATGATGAGACTGGAAATACATAAGATACCCAAGGAATCAATTGATAAGATAAATGCATTTCGCATCATGAAAATATTTTGGAAGAAGAAAAACATCTAGAGCATACACTTAGTACAGTGAAGGACACTCACGTTCGATCTCCATGAAGAATCTTGGGAGTACAACTGGAACGGCAACCCAATGGCATCAGAGTCGCGCCTGATAGCCGGGTGAGATGATGCAATTCTAGTGTACTTTGACTAAATGACGGAGTGTAACTATGATCGTAGGGATCCAAGTTCCAAAAATATTTAAATCAATGATGAGAACCAATGAGTTCATTTGTACCACATGGAACTTGGGCGGACCCTGATCGCTCTAGATGATTGGAATGGTGATATTCCACAGAATGAGAAGAAGATGAAACGATTTATTGGGCCCACATGCATCATGAGACTTAACCAAAGATAAATCATAATAAATCCGAACTCATGCATTCATTACAGCATATTTGATTGTTATAATTGTGAATATGTTATATGTACGATTTATTTCATGATAATATGCTTGATTGTTATAATTGTGAACATGCTAAATATACGATTATGTGATGACAACATGCTTGATTGTTATAAATATGCTAAATGTATGATCTATGTGACATTGTATGTTAACTGGATTATGTCCGCACCGGATGAACCAATCAGGGTCTTGGGTTATACTCACCCTTACTGTTGAACATTTTTCAGAGGAATTAGAAACTCAAGAACCCGAGTGTGAAGATCAGCAATACGCTGAACCCATTGAGAATAATCATTAAGGATAGAATATTTATAATCAGACACCGGATGACTGTATAATATTTAAGGGTGCCTGCGTGCCCCATTCTGTTAAGAGTACAATTATTTACAGTTTGTGAATGACTATGTGATATATACAATATTACTTCCGCTGATCTGCCACGTATTTATTTAAAAAAAAAATATTCACTTTTTCTAAAAACTGTTAACACTCTCAGTTAAATAGGATGAACCTACAGAAGGATTTGTCTTATCTAACCGAGGGTGTTACAGGGTATGTCTTTTCGAAACCTTTTCAAGGAAAGCAAATTTAGGAAGAACCTTGAGTTAGGAGGAAAAGATCATACCATATTACCCAACTAGCTGTAATATATGCGTAAATTTAAAATGTTCCATTTATTCCTGACCGGAGCGCCATCTAAGTTTTCTAGGCGGTATGTGCCTTTGCCCAAAACCTCGATAACTCGGTATGGACCTTCCCAGGTTGGTGCCAATTTGCCTTGGTGTGCAAATTTGTTGCCAATATTGGCCCTTCTTAGGACCAAATCTCCTTCTTTGAAACGGCGTTCAAAAATACGTGTGTTATACCGTTTGGCGGCCTTTGCTTTGACATCTTGGTCTCTCACAAAGGCTTCCTCTCTCAACTCCGCCAAAACCTCGAGTTCATGTGCGAGGTTCTGTTGATTGGCTTCCTCGTTGAAATGGAGGACTCGAGCTGAAGGGGCTGCCAATTCAATGGGAATGACAGCCTCAACTCCATATGTCAGCCGATATGGAGATTCATTCGTGGTGGAGTGAGGGGTTGTTCTGTATGCCCATAAAACGTGGCACAGTTGATTTGCCCAATCTTCCTTTGCCTCACCGAGGCGTTTCTTGAGGCCCTTCAAGATTTCCCTGTTGGCAACCTCTGCTTGTCCATTGGTTTGAGGGTGTTCCACAGAAGAGAAAATCTGCGTAATGCTGAGATTTTCTAGAAGTTCAGTGAACTTGCGATCTGTGAACTGGGTGCCATTATCAGTGACTATGCGTCCAAGGACTCCGAAACGTGCAATGATATTTTCATATAAGAACCTTCGAGTCCTGGCTGACGTTATGTGCACCACTGCCTCTGCCTCAATCCATTTGGTGAAATAATCAACGCCAACTATCAAGTATTTGATACCGCCGGGCGCAGTTGGGAATGGACCCAAGATATCCATGCCCCATTGATAGAAAGGCCAAGGCGTTATTGATGATGACATTTCCTCCGCTGGAGTGTGGTGGAGATTTGCGAATCGTTGGCATTGATCGCATTTTTGAACATACGAGGCGGAGTCATGCTTCAGAGTGGGCCACCAATACCCCGCCCTGAGTATTTTTCTCATTAGACTCCGTGCCCCTGGGTGATGTCCACACTGCCCTTCATGGACTTCTTCTAAAACAGCTTGCACCTCATTTTCATTTATACAGATTAAGTAAGGAACAGAAATTCCTCGGCGGTATAACTGTCCGTCCAGGAGTGTATAATAAGGTGATTCTTTCTTTAGTTTCTTTCGCTCAAGATCATCCGTGGGTAATTGTCCGTTAACAAGATAACGAACTATTGGTGCTACCCAGGAATTGTCATCAAAGGAGCGACTTTTAATCATATGTACTGAGGAAGGAAAGGAAATACTTGGCTCCGCCAAGGTACTCTGTACAACCGTAGTTGTGCATCTCGCCTTCTTTGTGCTGGCCAACCTGGAGAGGATATCAGCACGTGTATTTTCTTCACGGGGTACATGCTTGAAAGTGACTTCATTGAAGCGTTGTTTTAACTCATTGACGCAGTCTAGATATTGTTGCAGTAGAGGTTCTTTAGCCTGATACTCACCAAGAATTTGTGAGATGACTAATTGAGAATCACTGCATAGGGTAACAGTTTTGGCCCCAATATCTTGTGCTGCCCTGAGTCCGACCAAGCAGGCTTCATACTCCGCCTGATTATTTGACGTAGTGAAGGTAAAGTGCAATGAAATTTCAAGATGTACCCCGTCATCACTTTCTATAACAATTCCTGCTCCACATCCTTTGCTGTTCGAAGACCCATCGACATATATCGTCCAATGTGAATGATCTGCATCTGGGCTAGAGCCTGTTAATTCAACTACGAAATCTGCTAGGACTTGTGCCTTGATAACAGTTCTTGGTTCGTAGGATATGTCGAATTCGGAGAGTTCTATGGCCCATTTGATCATCCTTCCTGCCAGGTCTGGTTTGAACAATATAGTACGAAGTGGCAGGTCTGTGCGAATCAGGATGGGATGTGCATGGAAATATGGTCTTAGGCGTCGTGAGGCCCAAACAACTGCAAGTGCTGCCTTTTCGATCTTCTGATAACGGCACTCTGCACCGTGCAATGTTTTACCAGTGAAGTACACCGGTCGTTGGCCTTCAACTATTTCCTTGACCAGAGCCACTGCCAGCGCTTCATCTGAAACAGACAAATAAACAATGAGCTGCTCACCTGGGCTTGGTTTTACCAGGATTAGAGGGCTGGCTAAGACATTTTTCAAGCTTTGGAATGCCGCCTCTTGCTCTGGGCCCCAATTAAATTTCTTATCCTTCTTCAGTATCTTGTACAAGGGAAGAGAGCGGTGAGCCATTTTTGGCATAAATCGTGCTAGAGCAGCAATTTTGCCATTGAGGGATTGTACCTCTTTCAATGTTTTGGGGCTCTTCAACTCTTGGATTACGTGACACTTATCAGGATTAGCTTCTATGCCTCTTTGTGTTAACATGAAACCCAAAAATCTGCCCCCAGGTATAGTAAATGTACATTTAAGTGGATTGAGTCTCATGTCGTACTGCTGCAGGCGTTGAAAAATGAGGCGTAGGTCTTCAACATGGTCTCCTCCCTCCGGGGTCTTGGCAATAATATCATCAATATAAACCTCTACCAGCCTTGTGTGCATGCCCTTAAAAACTTTGTTGATCATGCGCTGGTAGGTCGCCCCGACGTTCTTTAGCCCAAATGGCATGACGTTGTAGCAAAAGACCCCTTTGTCATTAACAAATGCTGTCTTCTCCTGATCATCCTCACTCATTGGAATTTGGTTGTATCCGGAGTAGGCATCCATAAAAGATAGATATTTGTATCTGGAGGAATCGTCAACCAATCTGTCAATGTTGGGGAGAGAGTATGAATCTTTGGGACAGCACTTATTCAGATCAACGTAGTCTATGCACATACGCCACTTGCTATTGGCTTTCTGTACCATAACCACGTTGGACAGCCAGGAGGAGTAACGGAGTTCCCTGATGAACCCCGCCTTAAGGAGCTCCTCTATTTGTTCACAAGCAGCTTTTTGCTTAGCAGGACCCATACGCCGTTTCTTTTGTGCCACTGGCTTGGTTTCGGGATACAACGCCAGGCGGTGACAACAAAAGTTAGGATCCATTCCAGGCATGTCTGTAGCGGTCCAAGCAAAAATTTCTTTGTACTCATGGAGAAGTGCAATTAGTCTTGCTTCCATGTTAGGCTCCAGTTTGTCATTGATGTTAGTAATTTGCTCCGGGGTGCTGCCTAAAACAATAGACTTGGAACCACCATCAGGAGTTGGTTTCAAAGGATTCAGTGGGTCTATAGAAGACTCCGCCCTGGGATCAAGATCCACTAAATTGACGGATGCCGCCACACTGCTTCCTTCATTAAATTTTCTTTTCTTAGACATGGTTTCAAGCTTCACCATGTTAAGACTCAAATTGTAACAATAACGAGCCATCTCCTGGTCACCCCTTACAGATGAGACTTGATTATCTTTATCAATGAACTTGATTAACAAGTGGGGGGTTGAAACGATGGCTTCCATGGCATTCAGAGTAGGCCGCCCAATGATACCATTGTATGGAGATTTAACATCAATGACAAGAATCCTGGATTTCACAGTTCTTGCACCAGGTTCACCATCAAAAGTGATCCTTGTGTCCAAGTAGCCTTTAGTGGGCTGTTTGGCGCCATTAAAGGCTGTAAGGTCCTGTGTGTAAGGCTGCAAATCAGCATCAGTTAGTCCCATGCGTTTAAAACAGTCATAAAAGATAACGTCGCAGGAACTTCCCTGATCAATTAGGATGCGTTTTACATCCATATTAGCGATTACCGCAATAATCACTACAGCATCATCTCCCTCAGGAATAGTAGGGCCAAAATCATCATCTGTGAAGGTTATAGGAGGAGTCTGGACTCCGTTCCTGAATGGGCGATATTCTTTACCTTTGCCTTGCACAGACAAGATCATACGATGATGATTTTTCCTGGCGGTGTTTGAGGGTCCGCCTCCGGCGAAGCCCCCAGCAATCATATCTACAACCTGCCTTTTACCCCGTGATCTGGGTTCTGGACTTGGTTCTCTTTGGGCAGACTCAAGAACAACGCCCTTTTGTTTTTCTGTTGCCACCGTACGTTTTGGCTCCCGAGTGTTATCAGGATCAGGAGAACGATCACGAGATCTCTTCTCAAACTTCTCTGGTTCATCGTGAGATTTACTCTTGAACAAATAATGTTTCAGTTTGCCTTCACGAATGAGTACCTCAATGGTATTTTTGAGTTGCTTGCACTCCTCCGTGGTATGGCCAACTGACTCATGGAACTCACAATATTTCTTTGGGTTCCCACCGCGTCTGATTGGAGGTGGACGTTGAATCCCATAAATGTTAAGGGTAGTCCATCCTATTTCACGCAAGATTTGTTCATATGACGTGTTCAGGGGTGCATAATGAGCAAAATTGAACACACGTCTATCTTGCTGTTTGAAGGGTTGATTCCCTATTTTGTCTTTCTGGTGGAACTTGTCATTCTTGGATGACCTTTCTTTGTCTTTGTCATGATGTGGAGTTGCTGTGGGTGGTTTACTGCGAGATGCAGTGGCTTCCAGATGCATCTCAATGCCCACATACTTGGACGCCTTCCTGCGAAATTCCTCCATCGTAGATGGAGGTCCCTTTGCCAACGACAGAGCAAAAGGTGACTTTGGCTGCATAGCCTCGATGAGGATATGCAACTGTATTGCTTTTGTCAGATCAGGGACCATGGCTGCCTCCTTATAGAATCTCTTAAGGAAATCCTTCAGAGATTCTTTGTCACCTTGCTTGATCTGAGCCAAGGTATGAGAGGTTCTAGGTGTATCCCTAGAGATCACGAAGTGGCTGCCAAAAGCTGTGGCCAGATCCTCCCATGAATCAATGGAGCCTGAAGGTAAGCTCTTGAACCAACTAAGAGCTTCACCTGTAAGGGTCCTGGGGAACATTCTACACATGACATCTTCTTCTGCACCTAGGAACATAGCCTCGTAGATGTAAGCATCTAGATGCTTAGAAGGATCTGTTTCCCCAGTGTATTTTCCTATGGAAACAGGTTGCATGGTCTGCAAATGTCTGGGGACATGTGTATTCATGAGCCTTTTGGAAAATGGGATACTCATTTTGTACCCCAAGGGAGATGCAATTGAGCCTGCTCTTCTTCCCTCTTGATGTTGAGCATTTGCCAGTGGAAGGCTTCGTTGTTCTTCCATGTAAGTAGGGATGCGAGAGTAGCTAGGAGTACTTGATTCCTCCTGTGTATGCGCCTCATGATGCGGCTGTTTTGCAGGACCTGCTTTCTCGTTAGTGTGATTTTCCTTTTCACGACGAAGCTCAGTAATTTCTTCTCTCAGCATCCTGATCATGTCATCTCTCGGATCTGGAGAGTCAGCATGCGTTGCCTTTTTGTGAGCATCGTTATCAAAGTTGAGACGTCTAGGATTGCATGGAGGAGAATCCTCAGTCTGCACCTCTGGTTCTGGTCTTTCCATTAATGATGAATATAATGGAGATTGATCAAAGATTGTGGGAATACCAAATTTACAGGTCCCACCGGGCGTGCCAATGAACTGTTCTTTACAGGGGGTGTAGAAGTATGTTCGTTGAACAATTCAAAATGTACATAAAGTGTCAATCCGATACAAAGCAGTATATATACAAATACAAATACAGGGTGTCTTTGTATATTGAGGCGGAGTGTAATGTATTCTGGGGCGGTGTCACAGTCCGCCTGAAGGAGCCTTCCTTGCCTTGACACAATTGGGGGTGGTACCTGCAATTATTCTCCGACGCTCAAGTCAGTATTTCAGAATACTCATAGACTTAGAAAGCAAATCTTGAGAGAATTATGCAAGTAAGAGAGTGTAAGGTTTAGAATGGGGGATCCCCATATACCTTTTTGCTGAGGTTTATATACCTGTTACTGGTGCTCCATTATTGGTAGGACCCGTTCCTTGTTTTCAGGCATTATGCTGGAAAGGTAGTGGGTCCCTACGCCGTTTGCAAGCACTGTTATTGTAGTGGGTGTTTCCACTTACTTGGAAAGCGTGAATGCTTTATTATTTTATTTGTTTTTCCCTTTTATGCGTGACAGCGTGATTCCCATTTTCAACCTCTCAAGACAGAGTCAATCTCGTGCCGGGGTTATAAGTATGGGCTCGCTACGCAGTATGGGAAGTTCAATATTCCGCCTGTATTGAGCCTGTGGCTTGGCGGAGTGATATGCATTAGGAATGTTTCATGCATGTGTATAAGGTATTCAATATTTTCCTCCTTGACAAGGTAATAAGCCTTGGTGGAGTAACACATTCTGGCGGCGTTACATGCCTTGGCGGAGTTATGAGCCTAGGCGGAGTAACATGCCTTGGCGGAGTTACGTGCCTTGGCGGAGTGCACTCCGTATAGAAGTGATTATAATGTGCTTAAAGCGTACTTTTCTTGTTCAAAATGCTGATCTGGCAAAGCATTAAAGCCATGCTCTTGGGGGCCGGTGTTGGGACCGGATCACATAGTAAATGTCGGCAGAATTATTAAGCCAAATAGTAACCTTTTACTCGGTATATTTTAAATATTCAAAATTAATCCTTTTTGAAATTTAGCGATATTATATCAGTTCTCACTAATTTTATGATAAGTAATATAAAGTTTAAATTTTAAAAATCTAAAATTTTCTGTTAATAAAAATTTATTAGTACGTTTTCAATTTTTTTACGATTGGTAAAAATCAAGATTTTACTCAAACCGATAATTTTTAGATAAGTCTACTTGAAATGGATTTTAGAAAATTTTCTTATAATTTAACTTTACATTCTTGTAAATATTTTTAATTTTAAGTAACTTTATATGAATTTAAAATTATTTAAAATATATTATTTTATTAAAATATTTCAAAAAATTCCAGAAAATCATAAATATTATGTAGATCAAAAAGTTCTAAAGAACCATAGTCTAATGCCTTCAAAATTTTATTTTAAAATTCTAATAAGAGTTAAATCTTAAATATGTAAAAACATAAATATAACAATATAAAATAAAAATGGTGAATAATAAAGATATTAAAAATTCTTAATATAATTTTTTTAATTAGTGAATATTAATTAAGGCATTTTAAAATTCTCATTCAGAAATATTTTCATTTTTTTTATTATTATTATTTTAAAAAACAAATAATTAAATATAAATACCAAAATTTCAAAAAAAAATGATAATAATGAACTAACTTATAGTAAGTATTTCTCAAGAAAGATATATTAATATCTATTTTCTATTTGTATTGAAAATGGGATGTTACATTGTTGACGTGGATTCTGCTAATATGACGACTCTATATCGCAAATGTTCATTGATTGAAATGAATGTGTACATAAAGTTACTATATCAACATACCTGTAAGATCTAACATGTGGAGTAGGCATGTCAGAAACATCTTACACATGAAAATAGTGACATCAACATTAAGTCAATGATATGACAAATCTTCGTTAATAGAACTAGTAAAAAATAAATTGAAGAAACTTAACCAAAACATTTTAAAAAAGATAAAACATCTAACTAACTAAAAAATAGTTAAGGATTTAACTTAGTTTACAGAAAAATTAACAAACCGAAATAATGATTTTGCAAATTAAATATTATAAACATTATATATAAGTATTCAGAAGATAATGATTATGCATTTTACTATTATCACTTATTGTGTTAACCCTATATCTTAAACTTTAGATTATTTTTTATGTATAAAATCTAGTGGAATAAATTTTATGTCAAAATAACTAGTTGGTTTTATAGTTAGCCCTTAAGAAATGGTTCTATACATAAAAAGCGTAATTAAATTTTATTCATGTATGTATTTTATTAAATTTTGGTTTCTTACCATACTTCATTTTATAATTTTCTATGGATATTGAAATTCGTTTTTTTTTTGTTACTATGAAATTCTTTTAATGTAGCCATTGAATAAAAAATCTTATTAATATAGATCAAATCCATATTTTACATATAATTTTAAAATAATATGTCTTCAATTCAATGTAACATAGTCATTTAAAAATACAAATAAAATGTTGACTTAAGATATATAATATAATTATTAAGGGTGAGAATAAAGTAAAGAGAATGAAAATGGGCAAGACTGCTCATTAGGGCCTATAGTCTAACTTTACAATCTAACTTGTTTTGACTCGTTTAGTAAAAAAATTAAGCTTATACTTTTTAAAAATCATATTTAATTAAAAATGTTATGTTTGAGCTTTTAAGTTTTTATAAACTTTTCAGACTAGCATATCTAATGCTATAATAGTTTATAGAATTAAAAAGTACTACATTAAAATAACTTTTAGTATGTAAAGTCAATGATTAAACATACTACATAATTAAATATCAGACAAGACTTAGGTCATGTAAAACTCATCCTAATTTAACACATTCCACCTCTAATAGTTATACATGTTCAATTTTTCTAAAATTTTGTATGCATAATAACACCGTATAATATATATATATATATATATATATATATATAATTTAAGGAAAGTAAATATATGTGAATAAATATCTACAAATGTGTTCTTTTAACCATTAAAGTTGAGCTTTAAACCCCAACAGGCCTAAACTATCCAAACTCCTCCTCATTGTCTCATTCCTAATGAGTTATTGTCTAATTTATTTTGAAATATTATATGCATAATCATCTTATTAATGTACATTATTAAAAAAGGGTATAGGTGTAACAATCATCTTGATGATGAGACAAGTGACCCTATAATCTTAAAACTCTAAATAAATTTATGCACTAAAAATTTATTTCAGCTTCGTCAAATTATTAATCACTACTTCATCATTAACTCATACCTCAATTATCTCATATACTATTTGACATTACTTTTTTAACCTCTATATATCATTTCCCTATCTATCACATATGATATCTTTTTTATATTATTTTCTTATTCTTTCTTATCTCCATCTTCAAACAAACGCAAAAGTGCTGATTTTCTTGCAAATTTAAATTAGGTGGTAATAGTGTAGATTGAGCTAATATTGAGATATTGTCCTAGTGCTTAAAGGATTGTTTGTTTAATGATATTAGGACTAGTCTATTTTTCTACTATTGTTCCTTTCCACTAAAGAAAAAAAATAAAAATTCAAAATCAGTAATCTACCCTTATGATTTTTCAGTCACACAATGTAGTACTTTTAGGGTTAAAGTTGAATTTAGCATGGACTAATATTTTAATCAAACTAATCTTTTAGATTTTACCTCCCGATCAGGTAATATATCAACTTAACATTATATTAATTTGATCATTAATCTAGACCACTACTAAAAAAACACCATATAGCTACGGAAAGAATCTGTCGCTAATTGTTATCAGCGACGACGTGAACTACGGCTAAACCTCATCGCTAACATCCTAGTCGCTAATACATCAGCGACGACAAGTGTAGATCATGTCAAACATTGTCATGGCAAGTTAGCGTTGCTGAAGGGTGGTCCCCTTTTATGATCACTTTCGTCGCTAATGTGGTCTCATATTAGCGACAACATGGGTGTCGTCGCTGGAGAGTGACAGTATTTTCGTCGCTAATATTTTCGCTCACCTAAGGCCATTGTAGTGACCACACATCAGGCGTAGCTATGGGATGACAACACACCGTCACTAACGCAGTTACTGATATGAACCCAAGACAAAAATAAATGTGGTGCCGTAGCTAATCTGTGATGAGTTCTAGTCGCTAACGCCGTCGCTAATAGAAACCCAAGACAGCGATAGGAGTTGTTGTCATTGCTAACGTTCATCAGAATAGCGATAAAATACGTCTATCGCTAATTGTAAAAATTATTTTTTACAAAAGTTATTATTTTGGTAGGTTTAGGTTTTAGGGTTTTATTATAGGGTATATTTTAGTTAGATTAAATATTTTCAAATATAAAATTATATGATTTTTATAATGCTTTTATTATTTAACAGGCTCGTAATAAATAGAATAAGATAAAAAGATATAAAAATAATCAGTAAAAAACAAAATCAAATAAGAAAAATAAATAACCCAAAACTGATTTATAATTGTAACAATAAAAAAATATACAAAAATATGTAACAATAAAAAGAATAAATATAAAAATCAATCCATCAACTGAGGGGGGCGGGATCTTGGGGTGGTGGGTCTGGCTAGGAAGCAGAGCCTGGGCCAGCTCAAGATCCAAAAGACTGCATGAACTCGTGGATCAGAGCGTCCTATTGCGCCAACTGCCTGTGAGTCTCCTGTCAATCCTGCTGGGCTTGCTGCTCTACTAACAATACCGTTGGCGATTCATCTCAGCTCGCTTCTCTACCAGCTGCCTTTATCTGCACTCATCTACAAGCTCATTGTTCAGGTTATGAATAACCTGAACAACATTTACTGGCAACGCAGAGGAAGAGGCAGGGGCCTTCCTAGTCCTAGCAATCTGGGTCCCGATCCCACTAAGACCAAACACCTTTCCTTTCATGTTGATACCTTCGACAGCTTCTAAATAGATGGAATCATCATCGGTAAAAGAAAGGGTGAGTGGTGCCTCCCCCTTAAGTGTCTGAGCAGCCAGCTCAGCCTTTTTCTGAGCTCGCATGGCCTAGTATGCCTCCTGCATATGTAAAAGATATAGCAAATAAATAAGTAAATGTAAATCTATGAAAAATCGCCAAACATTTGTTAGTTTAAATAATGTACCGCCATCTCGATGGCTTCTGGTTAGCCCAGTCACCAGCCTTGCGATGCTCCTTCTGCTCTTGTAGTTCACAACATATTAAAATTCTTAATGAAAAAGCTTTAAAGTCATTGTATTAATAGACATATTTAACAAAGTGTACTTACGAATCTCTTTTTATGCTATATAACTGAGATGGAACCCCCAGTGTAGATGGAGACTCCGACATCAGCCTGCCTGTTTGCCTTGTTCCTAGCACTGGTCTGCTGGAACTTAGCATCTCCCCACTTCTGAAGCATGCCTTCCCAGTGGGGCTTTGGGATCCAGCAGGGGCACTTATTCTTTGCTCTCACCTTTTAGAGCGTACTCTTGTTGATTTTGGAGGTCTTTATGGTAAAGATCCTCTTAATCTCATTAGTTATACCCTCCTCCCACCGATAGTCATGTTGTAAAATAGAATGCAAATCCAAATTAAAAAAGAAGTGTATATGAAAAAGATAGATGAAATTAGATGGGTTGTGTTAAACTTACCGAGAAAGTGTCAAACCATCTATCTTGGACAGCCTTACCAACATCTATCTAAGAGATGTAAGGACCACCCCACTGGCCCTTAAGGACCTTAGTAATTTCTTTTGAGGTACGAGTACTATCAGCATAACTGTAGTTCAAACAATAAAATAATTAATCAACAAAATTGAACCTTAAAACAAACATAAAATCAAGGAGTCCACCAAAATTTTGGCAAAGTCTCCCTTGTGAGCTGGACATTTCCAAATTTTTACAAGCACCTTGTTACACACAGAAAACTTTCTAGTATAGTTAAATATAAAGAAACATCAACAAACATGCAATAATTATGTTATTAGCACAAACACACACACACACACTAGTACCTAGTAAGCTTTGCTCTCCATTAACAAACAACAATCAAATCAATCTCAATAATAAGATAGTAATCTTATCCAGCACACACACATTAGTACAAAAATGTCTCAACTTTATGAAATATAGTAATACTTACTCATCTGCGTTCGACAGTGGGACCAAAGTGGGAAGGGGGTTGAGTGCCGATGACGAGGTCGCCTCGTAGACATGTTCCTCCCACTGCTGAGGCTATAACACGTCTGGGCTGGATGTGGCTACAACATCACCAGGAACTATCGGTGTGGGCATCCAGTGTGCGCGTCATCTATCGACATGGCCCCCCTTCATGTGCTAGGGGTACCAAGCCGTGTAACCGGGGAGTGTCTATCACCACCTTGACCAAACTGTGATCTGTGTCCAGTCATCTTTCAATAAAACAATGTAAATAAGTTTTAGCAAAAACAATAATATATATACATATATTTATATGTAACTACATAGTTATTTAATGAGAATGACAGTATGAAGTCATACTCTATGTCTGTTTCATGGAGAAAGACGTTTATTTTCACCTTTGGATTTTTTAGTCCTGGAACTAGTACAGATAGAAACATCATCTCCCTCTTCACACACATCTTCGGAGGCAAATTGTATGGGTCAGTATGACTGGCACACAAGAGTACGCTATTCCGTATTTGTAACATCCCAAATTTTAAAGAAAATATATTTATTGAATAATGATGATTAATTATTTAAGGTCCAATAATCATGGGAAAATTAATTAGACATTAGAGGTGAATTATCGGTAAATTAAGATTTATCGGAACCAAATGATTTAACAAATGGTGTCAGACCCACTAAGCTAAATTGGATATTTGATTGGTCTAGAACACTTAGAAAATTATTGTGGTTATGGTGGTATAGTTAAAATAATTTCTGGTATTGAGGAGATAATTATTTAGACTCAACAAATGACATTAAACAGCAAATATACGAGCAAAACAGAATTAAAAGAAAATGAATATTTCTCATTTCCCCATCTTATAACCGTGTGGCTTATTCTCAACTTTTCTACTCTCTTTTGTCCATTGGACAAAGAGAAATATTGACCAATGGGAAAAACAACATATGGCACCTTTTTGTCCAATGGTTAATGACCAATTTTAGTCATCTTTTCCTCCTTCTCTCCTCATCACCGTTGGCTTCTTTGCTTCTCCACTCCATCTCCATTTCTTTCTTCTTCTTTATCCCTCCACCATGCCAAAACCACCCACCTTCTTCTTCTTCCATTCATTGCCAAAATTAAAATCTAAGCATGGATTTATGAAGCTTGTATTGGACATGGAAGCTTTGCTTGGGTCATCTCCTTCTCCCTCCTTCCCATTTTTGTTTCGGAATTAACACGAATGTGAGGTAAGGATTTCTTGCCTCCTTGTTGTTTTATTTATGGTTTGTGATGTTTAAACTTGAAATATTGATATTGGGTTTTATGGGTGATGAGGAAAATGAACCCTAGGCTTGAATGGCTTGAGATATGGTTCTTCATTATGGTTTTGTACTAAATATGGATGTGAGTTATTGTGTTTATGACGAATCATGGAAAATGATAGATGTTGATTATTATTGGAAAATTTTAGAGAAAACCTTAAGTATTAGATTTTGGGGGTTTTGGCCAAATTGGTGATATTAATGGTTATGATGCCTTTAGAATGATTTATATGAGGAAAATGAAATTTTAGAAGGATTATGATTGATTAATGATGTTGATGAAAATTTAAATTAAGTTCATATTGTTGTGTATGATGATTTATGCATGTGGAACCCAAACCATAGGTTAGAAGACCATTAGGAACATTGATTGCTGTTTACCATTGATTGGCACATTAACGATGATATTAAGCTTGTGATGATGTATGAAAATTATTGAAATTGATGCTTGCCAATTTGTATGTATACCCTTAAGAATTAATGATTTTGAGGCTTTTGGCATAGATGGTGAAATTGATGATTTGGTTGTGATAAGAATGACTTTTGGGTTTAGAAAAGATGATTGGAATGATTGGTAATGATCATTGAAGTTAGTGGATTTTAATGAGGTTCCAATCTTGAGAATTGGAGGATATATGCATGTATGTAGGAATGATGATTTGAAGAGTTGATTTTGAGAATGAATATGAGATGTTCAATATGGGATGTTGTCACTGTGATGATGTGGTAATGGTAATGGCCATTGATGATGGAATAATGAAATAGAATATGATTTGGTGAGGTCTTGAACCATGATAGGTAATATTTGAAATTGTTGATTGAGTATGGTTTAAAGGAAACCAAAAGGCTTATGTTGAATTTGGATGATTTATGTGAGATTGTGAGCAATATTGGTAAAGGATGTGATATTGTTGTTGTTGGGTATGGTTGACCCTTAAGATCTAGAGGATCTTAGTTTTGGGAAAAGAACTCCCAAAACCTAACACAAGTATATGAATTAGTGTTTTAGCAAACCTAAGACTTGATACAAGCCCTATATGATGTTAACAATTTATTAGAATTGTGAGGATGCCTTATGATGGCTCATTGATTGTATGTATGTATGTATATGTGTAGATTGTATTCCGAGCAATGAGGCGGAACAATCGGAGCATTTGAGTTGTGGTTCTTCTCTCAAGGTAGGAGAGGAGTTTACATTTCAAATGCATGAGTTGAATCGTTGGTGATTTATGTGTATGATAATACTCATGCTTGCCTTGCCATGATTATATTGAAATGATGTAATATTTGGTTCTGTGATGAATGACATGCTTGATTTAGCCAAAAAGGTTGAAATCCCATTAGGACATACCTAGATCTGGGAAATGAATCATGGGATGAGACTTGTTAGAGCAAGTCACATTTGTATATATGAGTATAGGTCAATGGAGAGTTTGGACTAAAACTTAGCCAATTGTATTTTGGTATGTCATGTAAAATACCCAAAATATGCATAAAACTACCCTATAGCTTAGATTTTGATTGGGATGGAATTTGGGCTTAAAATTTGGCCACATAATTGATTTTGGGGTAGGTAAGTTGTGTATAAAATTTCATACAAATTGGAGTTGAATAGCCTAGTGAAAA
Source organism: Clitoria ternatea (assembly GCA_037962975.1). Lineage (NCBI taxonomy): Eukaryota > Viridiplantae > Streptophyta > Magnoliopsida > Fabales > Fabaceae > Clitoria > Clitoria ternatea. Next base: position 192,094,019 of record CM075669.1, read on the forward strand.
GGGGTCTCAAAGTTGGCAAAAACATAAGGGCCAAAAAGCTGTAGAATGGTGCCTACAGCAGAGCCAACCACGGCCAGTGGTTGGCACTGCCTAAAAACGTGAAAAAAATGCTATTCTGGTGGTTTGGACAGTGCCAACCATGGCCAGTGGTCTGAAACCACGGCCAGTGGTTTGGCTACTGTTAGGATTTTTCCAACTACTGTTTTTTCCTTGTTGTTTTTGGCATGTTTGGGTATCTTAATGACATTTTTGGCCTCCAACTTCTACATGAAAGTTGTAGATAATTATGTTGTGGAGGTGTGAAAATTAGTCTCACTTTAATTGAAGTTTTCTAACTCTTATTAGGCATAAAACACCGGACCTACTACATCACAAAACTCAAATTTAAGAGGGTTTTGAACCCCTTTTTATGATTGTCAAATTGGGACTAATAGGTGATGTTTGTGACATGTCCCACTATTTTTAAGACTAAGAATGAACTTTTCTCATATGTCTTAATGTTGAAATTTATCATGAGCTTATTATTACCCCAAACCCCTTTTATTATGTAAAAACAAGAGATTGTATTAGGGGTATATGATGATGATGTGTCTTGGTGGTGTTTGATATTGATTGAGACATTGGAAAAATATGTATATGCCTATGATATGTTATGAAAATATGAATGTACACCGCTAATAATATGATATGATGAATGATAATGAAAGTTAAATGATGGGGTTGTAAGACACACCCTTGTATGATGATGAAACTAATGAGGGGATGATTGCATGATAATGCGTTTGTTATAAATTGATGAATCGGAGATGATGTCGATAATGAGTAATGATGGATGATTGTTATTCTTGATGATTTGTTGAATACCATTGTGTTTGATACAAATGTGACCTTGTATGTGTGGTTTGAATTGTATTGATGAGATGTTGTGAATGCTACACTAGAATGTAAAATAATGGTAATGATCAATGAGATGAAACATCCACTAAGAAATTATATGGTGATGTTGATGAAAGATTGATGAATGTTATTAATGTTTGTGATGTCATTGTGAATGTTGCAAGTATTGACTTGCATGTATGATATAAGTAAGTTGAAATGAAATACCACACTTAAAACTTGAAAGTAATGACTAAAACCAACAATGATAAAATCTACTAAGAATTGTATGGTGGTGTTGGTGTTGATGATGATGATTGATGAGTGGCATGATAGGATGCATAGTGTGAGAATGCATTGATTGGCATTTGCATCCATGGCATATCATACGCTGCCAGTAAGGAATATTAGGGGATTCCCCCGGTTGGCCCAGTGGGAGAGCGGCTCTATGCACGAGCATTCTTGTTGTTACCCTGTGACTCAGTGTGTAAGTCATAGGGAGCTGCATGTGGTTGACCCTTGTGGGGGTGGCTCTTGAGGAACAGGTGTCCCCGTGGTCCTTTGGATCACAGCTGCCATGATATGAGTCATGGTTGGCCCGCAACACCTTATATTATTGATGATGTTGTTTACCGCGATCATGGTGAAAATGACCAGTGTTGCAAAATGCGCGATGTGGTTTAATACCAGTAAAATTGGTGATTATGCATGCATTATGAGATATGTGTACACATTATACTACTGTAGTAGGAGCATGGTTGTGTGATCATACTTGAACCCACAATTTGGTGTTTATTCCCACAGTCGGATCCGTATTTGCCGTTGATAATTAAATTGTGCATATGCATTAGCCTAAGAGCATTTGCATATAGCATGGAGATATGCCAAAAGGTGATGATGATTGATGATGATTGAGATTGAGATATGATGATAATGAGATGGGTAAATGAATACCTAAAAGACTACATGTAAAATATAAATACAACAAAAAGATATTGAATGTGATGATGTTGTATGTGATGGCCCAATGTGATAAATGGCTTGTTTGTCTATGGTTAATGACAATGATGTTGGCCCATTATGGCATTGAGAAATGATGTGTATATATGTTGCTTTGCTATGAGTTGATTGATGAATATGGTATATGTATATTGTTGGGACGAATGAACTATGATGGTTATTGATGATTTTAGCAAAGCATACATGATGTTGATATGCACATAATCTCAATTGTCTTCATATTCGTCATTTTAAATGTATAACTCACTCTCCCATGTTGTCTATTTTTAGCATTGATGCAGGAATATCATGGGATGAGGATATTTTAAAGTAAATCTTTGGAGAAGGTAAATAATGGTAATGGAATGCCTTGGCCGGCAGCGGTTGTAAATTATCATATTGTGAATAAAATATGTATCATAGCATTGATAATTGTTGATATTGATGGATGTATTGTAAATGATAATATAAGTGGGCGATGTATTGATATTTGGGGTATTGGAATTCATACCCATTTGATGAATAAAATGACGTTGGTTACGTAATCTTTTTGGGCGTGTAAAAGTGTTAATGATACATGATTTAGAGATTGAGTTGAATGTGGTCAATTATGGAATATGGATATTGGAGATGTATGTTGGATGACCATATATATATACATATACATATTCTAGGCAATGCATGTTTATGATTTATGTGTAAGATTGATTGTGGCCTAATAGGCTAGTGTTGTATGCTTGCATGCTTTGCCGAACCTTTTCTCACATCTTCATATTTGTGACTAGGCGTGTGCCTTGTATACATATTCTTCTTCCGCTGTAAACTCTATTATGTTTGTATACAATTATGGGCAGTTTATCTTGCGATCTAGTTATAAATTATTAAATCTCACTTTTTAGTTTTCTGTGTTTTGAGTCTTGATGTAATCATTGTGATGTTTTGAAATTATTTTAAACATGAAAAATTTATTCACATTTTTATTAATTAATTATCTTGATTACATCGGGATTCAGGTCCAGAAAATTAGGTTGCTACAATATTGACCAAATGGGTTGAATCCGTCAATACATAAGTCAATCCGTACATTGTGTGGCTCATGTGAAAAGTCTAGGTACAACCCATCTAAATACTTCCATGCTTTCCCATCAGATGGATGACACTAAACACCCTCCTATGTTTGATTCAAAGCATGCCAATGCATATGTTTTGTCATGGATAATGAGGCGTATAAACATTGAAGACGTGGTGTAATTGGAAAGTACCATATTTTTTCCTTGTCGTCCCAGTTACCTTCCCTCTTCTCTTAACAATTTTGTAACGATCCTTGTTACAGTGTACATATTTGTCCACACTCTTATCTGCAAACTCATTTCAGAATAACATACACCCGTCAACATAGCACTCTATCTTGACACATCCCAACCCTAGGTTCTCTATACTTTTCTTAGCATAGTACAGGTTTGGTAGCATTCTGTTTCCGTTTGGCATAATGGAACCCATCAAATCCACCATTCTATTAAAATAACCTCCTGAGAGATTATACTTTGCCTTTATGCTTAAAGTAGTTAGGGAGGCAAATAATTCGATATGAGTCTCACACCCGTCCCATGACGGGGTCTGGGCCGTTGCCAACAAATCATAAAGCCTCTTAACATCTAGATTAGGATCCTCCTCTACACCCTCATCCTGATCCCCAGGTTCATCATCATGTTGTAGAACATGCCCGGTGGAAGGTTCAACATGATCCATCACCATTTGCTCCATGTTGTTGTAGTCCCTATTGCCCCCTACTTCATAGTAAGATGGTTACATAGGTAAGCTCGGTGGTCTAGGCAGTAACTGCTCACCATGGTTGTACCACCAATAATATCCTTTCATGAATCCTTTCTCATTTAAGTGGCACATCATGTCATCTGCATATTCAAAATTCATGCATTCGCACTTAGAACAAGGACAACGGATCTTCTGGGTCGCTTCAAACTCAAGGGTGTTGGCCATAATGAATGGAATGAACTCACACAATCGCATCAAAAAATCTTCAGTGACTCACCGGTTATGATCCAGCCGGTTGTACATCCATCGTCAATGTGTTGAAACCTCCATGCATAATATCTAACGATAATAGGACTAGTTACTTTAATTAAACAAGACTTAACTATCGTTCATGAATCACTCTCTATCTCTTTAATGTTGTAAGTAGGTAGGGCCCTATCCTATTCAGAATAAAAATCTAACCATCCATAACCCATCAACATGTTTGGTGAAGTTTATGTGTTGACGTTCAATCAGAATTTTAGCAGCATTTCGCATTAGTCCCCGAGTACACAGAGATACGTGCGGTATGAAACATCGCACGTAGACATGCACCTGGAGACAACATAAAATGCATTAACCAAAATTCTAATTGAACATCAACATAAGATTCACACAAACACAAATATCAATGGGTTACGCCCTATTGGCCACAGTTTCATCCCAAACTGTCCTACCGGGACAATTCAATATCCAACACAACAAACTATATGAAGCGGTTGTGTTGAATATTGAACGGGAACCTAGTGGGAACAGACACAGATAAAACTTACATTGTTAAATTTGAATATACTTTTTAATGTAACTTAAAACAAGGAGCCAATCGAAATTTCGGCAGAGTCTCCCCTGTAAACTAGACATTTCTAAATTTTTGAAAACACCCTGTTACACATAGAAAAGTTCCCAGTATAGTTCAAGATAAACAATTTGACTGGCTTCATCATCAAAACAATCAGTATACATAATACACAACTCGTTTCATCATCAAAAGAAATAAAATAATAACATGCTTCTTAAAATAGATTACTTTTTAAACAACTATAATTGCTCAGAATTCACTAACTCCTATGATTCAATCAAGATTTTAAACAAGTATATATTTAATACTAACTGAATGTACTCTTCTATAAATAAATAGTTGCAATAATTTTCAACACAAATATCTTATTTCATGCATTAGTAAATAATAAGCCTTTCCTAAGGAGAAAGGTAAAGCTGTAGACACAAAAATTCTAGAATTTATACATCAAACTAGATGCAAAACCACTGACCCGTTTGAGGCATCACAATGGCACAACCTAATACCTATATAGTATTATATTTTACTTCTGCTTCCCCCTTCATCAATCTAGTAGAAAAGTTTACTTTTAGGAGTGTCGCGACCGAGATCGCGATGGAAGGTCAACCATAAAAAAGAAAACTTAAGTTCCTGGATTCCCTCTGGAAACCGTGGAGTCGCCACCAATGTTTTTAAGGTAAAACATTGGAAAAACCATAACGTAAAGGTACTGGTCCTAAATTGAGATTTTAAGTTCGGAGTCTAATTACAGGTGGGGAAGGTATTAGCATCCCACACTGTCTGTTTTAAATGGTTACCCTAAATTGTTTAAGTTTGAATAATCTTACTAATTTATAATTTAAACCTCTTAGAGATGCCTTATGGATTTGTTGTTGATTTAATAATTTTAAAATTATAAATTTTGCTATTAACAGGACGTCTCATCCAAATTAATCGAGTTATCATTAAAATGTGTTATAATTTTATTTTGAGTAAAAGGGATATATTTATTTTTTTAATTTGGGTCCGATAAGAATAATTGTTCCTGCTCCTACGTATTCCTAAGCGTTAGGGGAAATCAGGGTTATGTAGTTCTTTGTATTATTTAGAACAATGTGAAGTAAGTTAAAACATCAAGATTTAAAACGTCAACCAAAAAGACGTTTCGTCCAAATTGATCTTAAATGTTGTATAAAAAAGGAACCTTAGGTTTTATTGATTTTATTATATCTTTAGAGAGAAACTTACCGGTCTAGATTGATTTAAGAATAAAAAGCTTATTTGAAGACCTAGATCAACAGGATGTCTCGTCCAAATTGATCACTAATATAAATATCTTAATTTCTGTTATATGTTAACATCATCAAAATATTTTATTAATATATAAAAAGTTTGAAGCATAGATTAACAGCGCGTTTCGTCCAAATTAATTTCTGATGTAAAGATTTTAATTTTGTTATATGTCAACATTATTTTACTTTTCATCTTATGAAGGTAAAAACAAACATTAAAAGGTACTCTGTATTACTGATTATTAGAATTTTTCTAAAGGAAATAAGACCTCTTACATTTAATTTTGCCTATTATAATTCTTTAGGAGACGTGAATCACATATAATCACAACAAGAGATAAAAGGAAAAAAAAACTTAAGATATTTTCTAATTCTCTAAGAGACAAGAATCACATATAATCACAACTAGAAATTAAAGGACAAGAGGAAAAATACCTGGTATTATTTTTTATTCTTATTACGAATTTCTTTCTTTTCTCTTCGACTGACTGTGCTTTAATCTTTTAATTACGTCGATTCCCCTTTCTTTTTTGCTAATGTGCGAATTCTTTGTTTCCTTACCAAGTATCTCTCCCCGAAAAAACACCCTTTTTTTTCTTCACGTGAACTACCTATATATAGAGTCCTCTTCCGCTTTCCCTCTATTAGCTAATGTATAATGTATAAAAGCATGATTCCTTAATCAGAGGCGTGAACTTTCCCTTTTTTTTCTTTTCCGCGTGTTTATTATATAATAATATTTTCTTCTTATATATCAAAACCAATTCCCATGATTCGTGTCTTTTATTTGCTAATCTTTCTTTTTTGTCTTATTTGCTTAATACATATATCATATAGAATCTGATTTGGCTGATTATATAATAATAATAATATTACATATATATGAAGTCCTCTTATGATTTCCGTTGTTCTGCAGCGTGAATTTCCAATTGGCCTATCATCAGCATTAATGTATACAATAACTCCAATTTCCTTATCATATAATAACTTCCTGCTCTTATCAGCATATATATATTATAAAAATTGTTTCCTTATTTCCTTTATTTGTATGAATATATTAATGTATATACCTGTAAAAAAAAATTCCGATTTCTTTCCCTTATTTGCATTACCATATCTGTATCATGCATTCCCTTTTAATATATATATATATATATATAACTTTATCTTATTCCTTAAAATCCTCTCATAAATATTTGATTCTTTTTCAAATTTTAAACTTCCTTTTCCTACTTTAATTTTAAAATTTCTCTAAGATTAGATTCCAATTTTGCTTAGAAATTCAAAGTTTATGATTCTAGTGATGATTTAAAAATTTAAAGGTCAAAGCCCATATTGACAATTTGAAATTCAAACAAGCCTACAGGTTTGCTTTTTTCAAAAATTAAATCCTAAGTAAAAAAATGTTATTATATAATTTTATATATTTCTATTATTATTTTGAAAACTTTAAATGGGCCCGGACAAATTTAGGTAGGAACAGCTCGCATCTCTTTACTTTTCCCTTGTTGTATTACAGTAAGGGAAAAGTAAAGACTAAGCGAACCAATTTTGTCCAGGCGCTAGCTTTAAAGAATGTTATATTTGGCAACAAGGAAATTAAAAGGGTGCCAGCTTTGGCGACAAGAAATTTAGAGGATGCCCTGTTTGGTGACAGGAATTTTAAATGGTGCCCTTTTTGGCGATATGAAATTTAAAGGATGCCATGTTCGACGACTCAAAAAATGGTGCCTTATTTGGCGACTGGAAAAATTAAAGGATGCCATATTTGACGATAGAAGACTAAAATACTGCCCCGCTTGGCGATTGGAAAATTTAAAGGATGCCGTGTTTTACAACAGGAAAGTAAAATGGTGCCCCGCTCGATAGTTGGAAAATTAAAGGATGCCATGTTCGGCGACTGGAAAGTAAAATGGTGCTTCGCTTGGCGATTAAAAATATTAAAAGATGCCGTGTTTGACGACGGGAAATTAAAATGGTGCCCCACTAGGCGGTTGGAAAATTAAAGGATGCCATGTTCGGTGATAGGAAAGTAAAATGGTGTCCCGCTCGACGATTGAAAATTAAAGGATGCCGTGTTTGACAACAGGAAAGTAAAATGGTGCCCCGCTCGGCAGTTGGAAATTAAAGGATGCCATGTTCGGTGAAAGGAAAGTAAAATGGTGCCCCGCTCGGTGATGGGAAAATTAAAGGATGTCATGTTCAGTGACAGGAAAGTAAAATGGTGCCCCGCTCGGTGACTGGAAATTTAAAGGATTCCATATTTAACGACAGGAAAGTAAAATGGTGCCTCGCTCGGCGACTGAAAATTTAAAGGATGTCGTGTTTGACGATAGGAAAGGACATTAACAACTTAATTAATTTCCCTTGTTGTTCTTGACTAAGGGAAATGCCAATCTTGACCCCTTTATCCTCTTCATTTGATGATCTCGATTACCTCTTGATAGGGCTGAATTTCTCTAGCCTTTTGTTCCCTAGTTAACTTGGGCGAGGGACCATAGTCTTCCTTACCTTCGTCGTCAGCGTAATCAACTGAATGTTCAAAGTCATGAAATGGGATCGCGACCCTACTATTTTCAAGTGGATCACTTTTGGGTCTGCATTTAGATGAATGGTTGAATAAGGGATAAAGGGAAGGGGAATCGGTAAAAGGGTGCAATGAAAGAGATATTCAAATTCAAATACGCATTCATTAATGGAAATTTAAAAGAAAACATGACAAAACATGCTTCACCCTTATTGTAAAACGAAAAGACCCTAAAGCCTTGGGCATAGCAATGGGAATATCGAATTATTAAGGAAATTATTTGAATCAGAAATTAAAGTCATAGAGAGCTCTTCAACCTCTCAGCTACAAAATTAAGTGTCCGGTGAACAAGAGCGCACAAAGCTTGTGTCATCACGAGAATCGTATTCAATAGCAGCCACTTAATCTTCTTCCATAACATTAACACCAAAGCCCTCATGGTTAGGCAAGGGATTTGTAGCCATGTTCGGATTTCCTTCCTGGAAGTTAAGCCACTTGGCTTTAACAAGGTCTTGCACTTTGCGTTTCAGAGCCAAACAATTTTCTACCGAGTAGCCTGGTTCCCCAACATGATAGTCACACCGAGTATTTGGATCATATCCCTTGGGATAAGGTGGTCCAAGAGTTGTGGAAGGACAAGGCTCAATAAGGAATTTTTGGATAAGATGCGATAACAGTTCAGTGTAACTCATAGGGATTGGGACAAACTGAACAGGGCTGCGATCATTGTTTGTCCTTCTCTGATTTTGATTAGGGTTTGGTGGTTGGGTCTATTATTATGGTTGTTGTACTGGCATATGATGATGATTATGTAGTGGCATGGGTGATTGATAACGAGGCAGTTAAAGGAAAGGCTGAGGAGAGTAACTATTGGTAGCAACATCTACTTGAGGATATGGCATAAATTGATAAGGGTTAGCCTGAGGGAAAAATACAGGGTTGTACGCCTTTTGATCATAGGTGACAATGTTAGTCTCACCGTCCTTTCTTTTTCCAGTTTACACAAGCTTTTTTGTGGAAGGTTCTCCAGATGAAGTTTGGGGAATTTTTGCTGTCCTTACTCCGCTTTCTACTCTAATAATGACAATATTAGAAAAATTTGAAGACACATTCCCGATTATCCTGTCATAGAAAGGAGTTTGAAGTGTGTCAATGAACATTGCCACAATCTCCTTCTCTAGCAACAGTGGGTCCACTTGTGCAGCCATCTATTGCCAATGCTAGGCATTTTCCTTGAAAGACTCATTATCTTTCTTAGTCATATTTTGTAACTGTAATCTATCAGGGGCGATGTCTAAGTTGTATTTGTACTGCTTTAAGAAAGCATTAGCTAAGTCTTTTCAACAGTGTATACGAGTGTGTTCTAGATGCCTATACCAAGTCAAGGCAGCTTCTGCCAGACTATCTTGGAAGCAGTGAATAAGCAGCTTATCATTGAAGGCATGGGAAGCCATCTTCTGATAATACATGGTTAAATGATTCCAAGGACAGGAGGTGCTCCGATATTTGTCAAATATGGGCATTTTAAATTTAGGAGGTATCCTCACATCTTGGACTAGACAAAGTTCAAATGCGTCCATTGAGCAAAAACCTCCCACACCTTCCATGACGTGAAAGCGCTCCTTGAGAATCTCTATTTTCCCCTTAGGTTGAGGAGTTGTATTGCAGGGTTGGTGGTCTGTACGATGACAGGGCGAAGCATCATATACCCATGAGGATAATTATGTTGTGATTGGAGGTTTGGAAAGGGTGATGTTTGACACACCAGATTTAACTGTGTCGCTCCTTATAGGTTCGGAATACGTGTAGTTGCTTGAACTACAGGTGACTGAGTGTTTCGAGGCTCAAAGGTCTGTAGGCTCGAGACTTGATTCTGAACCTGTGGATTTATTGCAGGTATTGCATTCCCATTTTGTGGACCCGAGATTACAGGAGGTAAATAACCAAGAGGTAAACCATACTGTGGAAAGGGTATGAGGTTATCGTCCTGGTCGGCGAAAGTTTGAGGAGGCATGCATTCATATGGCATGCCATAAGATAGAGGTTGCATGGTGCAAGGATCAAGAGTTTTGTGTGGGTTTTTGATATTATTAGTAGGAGGAGTATCCTAGGCTTGGGTATGAGTAAAACCAAAAGGGTACAACAAAGAAGTTAGTTGTTGCTTGTTATTTGTGGATGAGCCCCTCTCTGTGACTTTCTTTTTTAGAAGCCTAGACAACTTAATTACCCGTTCCTTTAAATGGTTGACCTCGTTCCTTAAGTTCTCAGTCTCGTTATCCATCTCAGCCATGAGTCTTGCCTAAAGCCAAGTTCTGTAAGGGTGCCTCCTTGTGATTTCTCTATTTTTTTAGAAAACAAAATGTATTAGTGAAAAGAAAAGAAACAAAGAAAGAAAGAAAGAGACAACAAAGAGAAAAAACGTAAAAAGAGGAAAAAAAGAAGAAAAGTCAACTTGTGGGCTTGTCATCATTATTTCTTAAAATATTTTCTATATCAAAGAATAAGTTACAGAACCCTTGGATCATCTAACTTTTCAAAAAAGCTTTATGATCCGGTCTCAATACCGGTATCCGATCTGCAAGACATATATCAACGTCTTTGTCAAGACATCAACATGTAACCGGTGTCATCGGTATACATCCGGACTGTAATTCTGTATCAGGCGTTCTCCCTATACCGGTTGTTCAGGATAACACCATGACACCGGACAACACACACGTCACTGCGCTAAAGACAAGGATTATTGCTACAGGGATCGATCAATAATTCCCTGCACTACGAGCCAAATTCTGCTCACAGGGATGGTTAACTTGTTCCCTAATCCTAGTCTATATTCTCCATGCTCAATATAAAATAGTCACTTGACCCAATCATACTGGTAAGTGTGCAATAAAATAATGCTAATAGGAGTTAGTGGTTCCCCACTAACGAGTCCTCGTAAAACGAACCAATCAGGTATATGAACTCATTTCATTAATGAAGTGAGGGATCTTCAACTGAATTTATGAACGATTACTCTCTGAAATACATTCCTTACTTGGAATATCATCACTGACTTGAGCGTCGGAGAATCTTTGCAGGTGACACCACCATTCGCCCACTTCAACGTGTTAGGTCGGTGTGAAGGATCTCCAGGACGCCCAATCCGCTCTCCTCATCCAAGGACAACGGATATTACACCGGATACTCATACATCCGGTCTTCTGCACAGTATTTGCATACTATTTGTGATTGACTTGAGTCCGGATCTCTAGACCCCGGTTCAGGACAGATCATTGGCACGCCCAGTGGGACCCGATAAAGTTATTCCCATATCCTTTGACAGAGCAAGTAATCCACAATGGAAGGCGAAGCACAAGATTTCGTGGAGAATCAGCCTGAAGGCAGAGCCAACCCAAACGTCTTCAGGAAGCTCAATTTTGATTCTCATGGGGGCAGCTCAAAAAAGATAGTAACAGTGTCTAATCCTGATCCTCGTGATGAGCTGATTAGTCAACTTCAAAGGGAACTCGCTGAATTGCGAAAAGAAAGAAGGCAAAACGAGGATAAGGAATCATCTCGCACACGACACACTCCCCATACAACTGATGGTGAAAAATCCACCACTCTCCAATACTCAAATATCCCTACGTTTGAGGGGAGAGAACAGACTCGTGATTCTGAAGATAAAGCTTCCCGAAGGAAGAAAGAGTCAACGACAGCATCCCCAGTGTCTTACAAGCTAAAAGTTCCTTTTTCAAGGAGACTTATGAGCATCCACATCCCCAAGCACCTTCAAACTACTCAGCCACTTTCCATCAGAAAATACAATGGTGAAACTGATCCTACTAAGCACCTTGATGCTTATGTGTTTGAAGCCATGTACTTGGGGGCTGATGAAGATGTGATGTGTCGAATGTTCACTCGAACGTTATCTGAGGAGGCCCTCGGATGGTTTAAAGGCCTACCTTCTGGATCCATAGATTCTTGGGCTGAAATGGCAGCTATTTTTGAGACTCACTTTGTCATCTCTAGAGATGTGCCCAGGACATCTCATACCTTGGCTCAGATTAAGCAAGGTGAAAACGAAGGCTTAAAAGATTTCTTGAAGAGGTTCTACAAGGAAGCAGCCCTGGTTCCTAACCTCACAGAGTCTATTAAGTTGCATATCGTTATTGAGGCGTTGCAGCCAGGATCAGCTTTTGCTCTTTCATTAGCAAAGAGCCCTCCAGTAACTTTTGAGGAGTTTAGGAAAAAAGCCTCAAAGTACGTGAGTATAGAGATGCACTTGGAAGCCATAGCTGCAAAGAAAAAGCCATCAACACCACCTTCCCAAACCCAGAAGGGTAAGGAGAAAACGAGGTCAGAACGCATAGAGAGGCCATTCACCAATCCTAAAGTTAATAACCATTCTCTCCGACCTCGAGAAAGGCATGTTAATTCCTTCAGCCATTATGCACAACTATCTGCCAAGCCATCTCAGATTTTGAGAGAGGTCGGATGGCCAGCTTTCAGCATATATGGCATCAGAAGACCAGCCCCTATGAAAAGACCAGAAAATCCCCGTAAGTATTGTGATTTTCATGAACAGAATGGTCATTCCACTGATGAATGCCAAGCTCTAAAGAACGCGGTTGAAACGCTAATTAGAGAAGGCAAGTTAAAGCAATACCTATTCAAAGAGAAATCCTTTGACAGAGTAGAGCGGAATGAGAAAAGAGAAAGGGATCCAGATGACGGGGATGACAATGACCGTAATCCGGTCAGAAAATTCTCTGCTTCAGAGAAACAAAAGGGTGTGATGACTGATGAAATAGCACACAAAGATAGCATGCCTCAGCAACAGCGTCAAGGCCGGCGTGAAGTCATTGACATGATTGCTGGAGGATTCGCTGGAGGAGGAGCTTCAATTACAGCTCGTAAGAATCATCATAGAATGATTCTGTCTGTGCAAGGGAAAGTCAAAGACAATCGCCCTTACAGAGGTGGGATTGAGGCTCCAACAATCTCTTTCTCCGATGAGGATTTTGGCCCAACCATTCCTGGTGGTGACGATGCTGTGGTCATCACTGCAGTGATAGCCAACAAGGACGTCCGAAGAATCCTTGTTGACCAGGGAAGTTCCTGTGATGTTATTTTCTATAATTGCTTTGAAAGAATGGGTTTTAAAGACTCAGACTTACAGCCTTATACGCAGGAACTAACAGCTTTCAACGGAGCAAAGCAATCGACTAAAGGGTATCTTGATACCCTTATTTCGTTTGAAGGCGAACCAGGGGCCAGAACGGTTAAATCCCGAGTGCTGGTGATTGATGTTAAATCACCATTTAATGGCATCATAGGCCGTCCCACACTAAATGCAATGGAGGCAGTTGTATTAACCCCACATCTCCTTATCAAGTTCATTGACAAGGATAATGCTGTTTCATCTATCCGGGGTGATCAAGAGATGGCTAGGTACTGCTACAACCTAAGCCTCAACATGACAAAGCTGGACACCTCCAATAAAAAGAGGAAACTCAATGATGCTGGAGCAGCCGCTGGATCTGTAAGCCTTGTCGACCTGGACCCTAGGGCGGATTTGAACATTGATCCGTCCAACCCATTAAAGCCCACACCGGATGGAAGTTCCAGGGACATCGTCTTGGGAGATTCTCCAGAAAAGATCACCCATATTAATGACAAGCTAGATACATAAATGGAACAACGACTACTGACGCTCCTGCAAGAATTTAAAGACCTCTTTGCATGGACTGCAGCCGATATGCCTGGCATAGACCCTGCTTTCTGCTGTCATAAATTATCCGTCTATCCAGAAACGAGACCGGTTGCCCAAAAGAAAAGGAGATTGGGCCCAGAGAAACAGAAGGCAGCTTGCCAGCAAACTGAGGAATTGCTGAAGGCCGGATTTATCAAAGAAATCCGTTATTCTTCTTGGCTCTCGAATGTGGTGATGGTCCGTAAGTCCAATGGTAAATGGAGAATGTGCATTGACTATGTGGACCTCAATCGTTGCTGTCCAAAGGATCCTTATCCTCTTCCTAATATAGATCGGATGGTAGATGATTCCTCTGGTTATCAATACCTGAGTTTCATGGATGCTTATTCAGGTTACAACCAGATTCCAATGTGCGAAGAGGATCAAGAAAAGACAGCTTTCATAAACGATCGTGGTGTCTTTTGCTATACTGTTATGCCCTTCGGCCTGAAAAATGCTGGGGCCACTTACCAACGCATGATCAACAAGGTTTTTGAGGGTATGCATACCAAGCTTGTTGAAGTGTACATCGATGATATAATAGCCAAGACACCGGTTGGAGGCGATCATATTGAAGACCTACGCCAAGTATTTACCCGCTTGAGAGAATTTAACATGAGGCTAAACCCAATGAAATGCACTTTCGCTGTCCCTGCTGGGAAGTTCTTGGGTTTCATGTTAACTCAACATGGTATTGAAGCCAATCCAGGGAAGTGCCAAACGATTCTAGACATGCAGAGTCCAAAGAATCTCAGAGAAGTCCAATCCCTGAATGGCAAAGTAGCAGCTTTGGCACGGTTCATGCCTAAAATGGCTCACAGATCACTCCCTCTATATAAAATACTGAAAAAGTCCAAGAAGTTCGAGTGGGGACAGGAACAAGAGAAAACATTCCAAGAGCTTAAGGAGGTGTTGTCCAAACCTCCCATTCTCACAAAGCCTGACCCCGAGGATACACTCATCCTATACTTGGCTATTTCAGATGAAGCTTTGGGCGTTGCCTTGATAAAAAAAACTCCCGATGGACAGAGACCGGTCTATTTCACTAGCAAAACCTTACAAGGTGCTGAGATCCGGTATCAAAAAATCGAAAAGGCCGCCCTCGCTGTTGTTTGGGCCTCTCGACGACTACGACCGTACTTTCACGCCCATCCAATTATAGTGAGAACGGATTTACCACTCCGCTCTATTTTATTCAAGCCCGATCTCGCTGGGAGGATGATCAAATGGTCTATTGAACTCTCTGAATTTGATATATCCTATGAACCCCGAAGCGCTATTAAAGCTCAAGTCCTGGCTGATTTTATTGTGGAAATGACAGGGACTGATCCAGATTCCCCTCGTGTCCATTGGACCATTTACGTTGATGGTTCATCGAACCAAAGAGGCTCTGGAGCAGGTGTAGTTCTAGAAAGTGATGACGGAGTACACCTGGAAATCTCCCTTTGCTTTAATTTCAAAACATCCAACAACCAAGCTGAGTACGAAGCTTGTTTGGCCGGACTGAGAGCTGCAATTGACATCAGAGCTTCTGAGGCGACGCTCTGCAGCGATTCACAACTGGTGATTTCACAAATCTTAGGAGATTATCAGGCTCGCGAACCTCAACTTCAATTATACTTGAACTGTGTCAAGGAGTTGAGAGAGAAATTCTCGAAGATGGAATTCAAGCATGTTCCACGCGAAGAGAATACTAGAGCGGATATACTCTCCAGATTAGCAAGCACCAAACGACCAGGTAGCACCACTACGCTGGTTCAAAGCACACTAACGTCGCCCAGCATTCCTCTTTTCCCTTCTCTAAATGCCATAATGACAAACTCCCTTTATGGAGACACATGGATAGCCCCCTACATCCGTTATTTGGCTGATGGACAGCTACCTACGGATGAGAAGGAAAAGACAAGGATAAGGAGGGAATTACCATACTTCACTATGATCGATGGTAATCTTTACAGAAGGGCGCTCTCCGTGCCCTATTTGATTTGTCTCAAAGAGAATGAGGTGCAAGACGTAATGGAAGAAGTGCATGAAGGACAATGTGGAGACCACGCCGGAGGAAGAAGCTTAATGCGAAAAATCCTCAGGGCCGGATACTGGTGGCCCACGATGAAGCAAGACTCCATTGACTTCGTCAAAAAATACGACGCTTGCCAAAAATTCTCTAATCTTCACCACACACCAGCGGAAGAACTCTTCACATCCGCTGTTCCATGGCCCTTCTACCAATGGGGATTGGATATTCTGGGCCCCTTTCCAACTGCTCCTGGGGGCATCAAATATCTCATTGTAGGGGTCGATTATTTCACTAAGTGGATTGAAGCAGAGCCGGTGGTACATATTACTTTAGCCCGAACTCGTCGTTTCATGTATGAAAACATTATAACACGGTTCGGGGTCCCAGCACGGATTGTCACAGATAATGGCACCCAATTCAAGGATAGAAAATTCACAGATTTACTCGAAGGGTTAGGAATAACCCATATATTCTCATCCATCGAACATCCCCAAACTAACGGCCAAGCTGAAGTGGCCAACAGGGAAGTGCTGAAAGGACTAAAGAAACGCCTTGGTGAAGCCAAGGGCGGATGGACAGACCAGCTGTGCCACGTCCTGTGGGCATACCGGACAACGCTTCATTCATCTACTAACGAATCCCCATATCGCCTAACATACGGGGTAGAGGCAATGATACCCGTGGAACTGCAGATTGCTTCCACAAGGGTCAAATACTTCTCTGAAGAGACTAATAATGCTAATTTGGCGTCAGAAATAGATGTCATACAAGAACTCAGAGAAGATGCATTCGTCAGAGATCAAGCTATCAAAGCCAAAGTTGCTCTTCGATACAACAAGCGAGTTCAATCAAGGACTTTCAACGTCGGAGATTTGGTTTTGAGAAAAGCAAGTATAGGGAACAAATTTGCTCATCAAGGCAAACTAGCCCCAAACTGGGAAGGCCCATACAGGGTATCCAAGGTTGCTGGCAAAGGCTCTTACCGCCTTGAGAACCTTGATGGCACTCCAATCCGAAATAAGTGGAACACCCAAAACTTGCGTATCTACTATAGCTAGCTGTTGGAGCAATACATATTCTCCTATCCTCATTTTGGATTGAATACTGGAGAAATTATTTTCCCAGCTACGCTTTCATTGTAATTCTTATTTTTGATTTAATAAGAATCTCTCACAACAATTTAACTCTTTCGAGTTTTTCTTATGCTGTGATTTTCAGTTTATCCGGCGTACAGAAGCATATTCAGGACGGATGATCTCAACTACTTATTCTGTAGTTGATGATGTAACTCCTCGAATATGTGCAGCGCACAAGAGCATACTCAGGACAGATGATCTCAATTACCCATTCTGTAATTGACGATGTAACTCCTCAAGTGTGTCTAAGTAATAGAAGGCCCGGATTGTAGGATTAAACCGAACTCTGGGTACGGTTAGTAAGTTTGGCTGAACACCGGTGAAGACCTGAGCTGTAGGATTAAACCGAACCTCAGTAAATGGGTTGTAGGATTGAACCGAACCCCATTCCAAGAACGGTAAAAGGGTAAAACCCAACACCGTATTGAAGGCTTGGGCGCAGTAAGCTGGTTTTTCTTCAAGACCACGCTGAACCCCAAGTAACGGGCGCAGTAAGTTCAGGATTAGCCCTGATCCGAACCCCGTGTTGAAGGCTCGGATTGTAGGATTAAACCGAACTTTGAGTACGACTAGTAGGATTGACCGAACGTCGGTGAAGAATCGTCATTGGGTAAAACCAAAGACCGATTGAAGAACGGTTAGTAGGATTAAACCGAACGCCAAATATGACATGGATTGTAGGATCAAACCGAACTCCACACACAACAAGTAAGTTATACTGAACTCCAAATTAATACTCTCTTTTGAAGTTCCTTATTTGGAAGTTTTATAGCTTTAAATTTTGAGTCATCAACTCTTCAGATTGAAACTTGACTCATGAGCTCCGACACAAGAATAATTTCATTCGGGTACGCCATAATAAGGCATATACACCCGAAACCTTTCAGTCGGAAATATTTAAAGAGGAATTTCTATTTTAAATCCTCACTCTTGAGAACTCTCACGTGAAAGTATCACTCAGAGTCCGTTCAAAGTACTGATCACCCAATGATACTGGGGGACAACATCAACAATTTAACAAATTTCTTGAGGAATGAACTCTTAGTCAAACGTTCTCACAATCATTCCCCCTCAAGATTAGCATTACAAGCTGTTCTCATGACAATGATATGTTTACCCATAACGGGTTTTCTCATTATGATATTTAGGACCAAAAGGCCTGATCTTCAAGAAGCAAGATATGCTTTCTACCAGGCTTTTATATCGAATTACTCATACTTGACAAAAAAGATACTCTATCTTTCCTGTCAAATCGAGTCTTTGGCTATCAAAATGCCTATGCATGAAAACGATAGTTATACGTCTCTATCCGTTCTTCATCTTGCATGTAAAAATCCAGAATGAAGGTTCTACGTTCATACCCGATCTTCACTACTTAAGTCCGGAATGATTCAATACACATGCAATCCCTCTGTTAAAGCTGTTTTCTACTAAACAAGTATATAAAGGCAAATAGCTCTTTTATTGATCAAATGGAAATTACATGAAGAAATTCGTTTAGTAATCCGGAGCTGATCCCGGAACACAGCGAATTTGAATCAATAAAAAAGAAAATACAGGGAAGGCATTAGTTCTTCTGACTTGTATCTCCTTCCTTCCCTTTGCCTTTATCTCCGGTCTTGCCTTTGTTAACGCTAGAGCTTGTTCCTGTACTTCTGAGCTTCAGGAGAGAAGGTCCCATTGATTGGCCTTCAGGTAAAGGAGCAAACTTGTATGGCATGTCAGGCGGACTCTCATGACGGTTTTCAACAATGGCCACCAGTTTCCCTTGGTGAAACTCATAGAACGGATCAATACCATTCAAATTAAATGTCACCCTGGGATTCCAGTATTGAACCTGACGAACTGCCAACCTGAAAGACTCCTTGACTGCTTGATCACACATATCTACAGCTTCAGCCAAGTCTGCTTTCAGGGTTTTGACTTCGTCAGTTGAATCCGCCAACCTTAAGAGCAGCTCCTTCTCCTTACGTGACCAATCTTCTACTCCTTGAGAATGGACGATCTTAGCTTCTTTCAGGTCCTCTCCTAGCTTCGAAGAACGTTCCTTCTCCGTACAAAGGCTGGCATGGAGGTTGGAATTGATTTTCTTCTGGTCAAGAACTTGGACCTCCAACTCCTTGGCAAGATACTTCAGTCTGGCAATTTCTTCATCCTTCTTATGTCCTTCCTCTCTGGAAGCTTGTAATCTACCTTCTAAATGGAGGATGTTTGCCTTATCCTTAGCAGCAGCAACACTAAGATCGTTAACCTTGCCAACCAACAAGCTGAGCCTCTCATTCTCTTCTGAAAGCTCGCGAACCGATCTCAGAAGACTGGATAATTCTGCCAGGTGCCTCTGTCCGGCATCGCAAGCTTTGGTTACTTCTTCGCTCTTCAATGAAGACTTCAGCTTGTACGGAGTTTCAGGGACGCTCTCAGGAATAGAACCCTCGTATACCAGGTATTGAGCAAGACCGGAGCTACTTTCAAGAGGGCGAGGAACTTTGGGTGCAAAATAAGTCGTTATTGGCTTTGCACCATAAGTGATCGCGTCGCCTGGGGCATCCGGAGTGGGCCCTTCCACTTTCTTTCCCTTAGAAAGCTCCGGATCAGCAGCCCCTCTTGAAGTTTTTGGTTTCTTGGGAGAAGATTGACGGTCCGAGGTCTTGGAGGAATCACGTTTTGTCCTTTTCTTTTTCTCTCCGACCTTCACAACCGCAACCTCAGAGGCCGGTTTCTCGGATCCGCCCTCAAGCAAGGGGATATCGTCACCAGCAGATGAAGTCAAAATTATAGTCTCAGCTGTAGCTTTCTTCGAATTTTGTTTTGCTTGGATGTCATTCTCAGCTACTATGGAATTCACTCTAGCTTTGAGTCCTTTCAGCTTTTCTATCTCTGGTGACACAGTTTCAATTTCAACTGCAAAATCAAATAACACGGTTAGAGATCAAAGATTTCAAGGCATGATACAATAAATCATGAAAAATGGCAGGAAAATTACGTAAATACTCCTCGCGGGTGGACCACGATCCTAATAAACGCTTGCAAGAGAAAAATTGGTGCGAGGCGGTGTAGGATTGAAGGACTGAAAGAACAGAAACTGAAGATAGGCTCAGTTCATCCTCCTCAGTGTAGTACGCCTGGGAGGTCAATAAGAAATGCTCATGTGTCCAAGCCACTGGGAATTTCGGAATCCCATCTTCAGTCAACCAAAAAATTGGTTCGTCAGGATGGACGCTGATCTTTGTGAAGTAAGACTTAAAAGAATGACCATCAACTTTGGCTGAGTCGGTATACGCCTCAAAGTTGATAATCTTGGAGAGAGTCCGGAGCGATATCAAACTCACTCCCCCCTTCTCCTTATTTGCACGACGGATTACTTGGGAAAAATAGAACAACATAGCTACCGTCAGTTGGAAGTTGAAGTGCTCCCCAAGCACTTCAAGAGAACGGATCAACCCCCATCCATTGGGGTGAAGCTGCGAAGGAGCACAATCCAGAAATCTTAAAACCCCCATCTGAAAATCGGTGAGGGGAAAGCGCACGCCAAGATTCAAAAACAGAAAGTCATACATATACAAGGACCTCTCGTCCGGCGTATGACATATCCGTTCTGACAGAAGCGGAGCGAGCACCATAAACTGAAACCTGTCCTCATCCTTGTTGAAGACCGTAAAACGTGGTTCCAGCTCCGCTCCATCCTCTCGAGCGTGGACAGATGTTGTTTCGTGAAATTCCTCAGCCACCCAGCTGAATGGGCGCTTCCGTTGGAATTTCACCCAGTCGATCCGGTGTGCAACTACATTGCATAGTCCGGAAGCTGTCTTCATTATATATTGCTGAGAGGGTGCTTCCCCACCAAATGACCTTCCCCCAGTTGTTTTCTTCACCGCCATTGTGAAAGCTTTTACGCCGCGGTAAAAATCCACATCATCAGAGAGATACAAATCACCACTCTCAACACTTTCACTAGAGGAGGATTCTGAGGAGGGTATTATCACCCTTCGCCTTTGATACGGCGACGCCTCCCTCTCTGAGTACTGTGGCTTCGATTGGAAGATCACTGGGATCCTCCCACCACGAACTGTAGGGTTTCGAGTTAAAGCCCTTCCTCCTCTTCCTCTAGGGCTAACACCACCGAAACTAAAACCTTTCCTAGACATTTTCAGATATTGAAACAAGACACAAAAAATGGAAAGAAAGTGGTTACCTAAGGATGGATGAGGATAGTGAATTAAGATTCACAGAGGCAGACACGATAATCTTCTCGAAACTTTTGCAGAGGTTCGTCAAGGGAGTAAGAAGAAATGGTTACTGAGATTGCCAAATATGTCTTTTTCAGGGCATGAAAATTTTCAAATACCGACTCAAGGCAACCTGTCGTTTACCCTCAAACGACTCTCCGTTTAGTGGATTAAAATTGTCGTTTTGAACACAAAGGCGCGAAAATGCCATCGTTTCGTAACAGAGCCTTCTAAATGGGCCTATTAAATCCAAATCCTAGGCCCACCAAGTTCCTGTGTGACGGTTATTAAGACATGCGCATTTAACGCAATAATGGCTCGCCCACGTGAGTAAAGGCATTAAATGTCCAATCATGAGAAACGTGGCCACCATTACCCGAATACCAAGGGTTGCAAAATTCGATAAACTTCTGAGATTCTCATTGCTCTAATCCGCCCTCAAGCATTTCATCACAATGGAACCTTGTTCCCAGAGCGGATATTTACACACCAGTACAATTCTGAAATCCAGACGTACTACGATCGATATAGCTCATATGAGCAAATCTACTAATTCCTCACATCAGCTAGGGGGCTAGTAGAGTACTACTGATATCTGATTTCGGATACGAAAATTGAGCACTCAATCCATACGATTGAGAAGCATCCACCTCAATCCGTACTCCTACGATTGGAAAAATGTCTCCAGGACGGATGATCTCAATCACCTATAAAGTGATTCGATGATGTAACTCCTGGTACGAACAATTCCAATCATCACTCCAGGACGGATGATCTCAATCACCTATTCTGTGATTCGATGATGTAACTCTTGGTACGAACAATTCCAATCATCACTCCAGGACAGATGATCTCAATCACCTATTCTGTGATTCGATGATGTAACTCCTGGTACGAACAATTCCCATCATTATTCTCATGATGGAAGCTTTTGAAAATTGAGAAGCATTCACACAATCCGTACTCCTACGATTGAAAAAATGTCTCCAGGATGGATTATCTCAATCACTTAATCTGTGATCTGACGATGTAACTCTTGGCGTTGTGTACTCTTCCAGAACGGATAATCTCAATCACTCATTATGTGATCTGACGATGTAACTCCTGACGTTGTGTACTTGTCCAGGACGGATGATCTCAATCACCTATTCTGTGATCTGACGATGTAACTCCTGGCGCCGTACACATCCCAAGGACGGATCAATCTCAATCACCTATTATGTGATCTGACGATATAACTCCTGGTGCTGTACACATCCCCAAGACGGACGATCTCAATCACCTATAAAGTGATTCAATGATGTAACTCCTGATACAAACAATCCCCATCATCATTTTTATAATGGAAGATTTTGAAAGTTAATCCGCACTTTCGCTCTCAAGTGGTATTTTCCCAGGACGGATACTCTTTATCACCTATTCTGTGGTACAATGACGTAACTCTTGGCATAGACAAACTCCCATCATCATCCTTATGATGGAAAGCTCAAACACCACTTTCTTACACCTTCGCAGTTCCCCGAACTTGGAACAATATTCTTACAATGGACGACATTGTTTTCTCCAGTAAGAATAACATGAAGTAAGAACAGTCATCCATCCTGTTACACTATTTTACTAAACAACGGATCGACCCCTCTTTTCCCCAAAAGAATTAAGGATCATGCCCTAAAGACAGGCACCTTCTTCTTAACACACACTTGGGGACATGTATATATTTATCCGTTCTAAATTCATTTGTTGTTTAATCTTCCGAGGCAATGATTTCAATTCGACCTCAGGGTTAATCATACAGAACGGATTAACAACGACTTAAATATACATGAAACGATGAAGACAAATTTCTTAAATGAAATTCATTCATTGAAAACGAGGTTACACATAATAGTTTAAAGCCGGAGTTGATCCCGGTACATAACTTTACATATAAATGAAAACAAAACTACGGAGGAGGAATCTATTCTTTAGTTTTCTGTGCCTCCTCAGCACCAGGCTCTTGTGTCCCTTCCTTCGGGACTTCTACAGGAATCTCCCCTCCAGGAGCCTCAGTTCTTTCTTCAGATAAGGGAACCTCAGACACAGAAAGGATGAAATCCGGTCCCATAGTTTGACCCTCAGGAAGAGGAGGCAAACCATACAGGGACGTCGGAGGATCTTCGTGACGACCATCAATCACTGTGACTAACTTTCCTCCATGGAATTCATAGTACGGACTCATTCCATAGAGATTAAATTTCACAGTGGGGTTGTGGTAGAAAACTTGGCGTATAGCTAGGCCGAAGGATTCTTCAACAGCCTGGCTGCATATGTCAACTGCTTCTTCTTTCTCAGCTTTCGCTATAGCCAATTCTTCCCGCAACTTCGACAGATCCCCACTCGATCCTTCGGACTCCGCTCTCCCAGCCTTCAGTCCTTCGATCTCAAGAAGGAGCTTCTTCTCCCTTTGGGACCACTCCTCAGCAGCAGCTTTGTTTTTATCCTCGAGATCACTCTGCTTGGCCTGGCTGCTGAGGAGTTCTTCCTTTGCTTTTTTGAGAACCTCTTCCTTCTCTGCCAGCTTGTCTTCCAAGTCTTTGAAGTCGCCCTTAAGCTTAAGGTTCTCTCTGTTCATGATATCTCCGAACTCCTTAGACTTGGCAAGACGATCTTCCATTAGCTTGATGGTGGCTTTGTCTTTCCCCGATGAAAGGTTGAGTTGTTCCAATTTGTCACTCAGTTCATCAACCTTATCGACGTTGTCAGCCAACTCGCTGAATGAATAAAGCATTCCAGCAAGTTCGGCTAACTGCCACCTACCGGCCTCACATGCTTCTTTAATTTCTTTAGTGCTGAGCGTAGGCCGGAGTTCGTACATCGGCTGTGGAAGAGTAGCTGGAGTTGATCCCCGATATGAGAGGAAGGGGGTAAGAAACGAGGTGGTTGGGTAGGCGATCGGATTTGACCCAGAAACCCCGGCAACGATTCCCTTATGCTGTCCGGAGGAAACACCAGCTGTTTCCGAGGTTTCTACAGGTTTATCTTCTGAAGTTCTACGCTTCTTGGATGGACCCCCAAATGAATCATTTTTGATTTTTCTCCTCCTCTCAGCTACTAGGGGCTGACCCGTAGCTGCGCCGACATCGGATGAACCGCCCTCAACCAGTGGAATGTCCCCTTCAGCATCCGAAGTCAGGATGATCAACTCAGGACGATCCTTTGTGGAGGGCTTGGGCTTAATTTCATTTTCGCGGGCAACGGATTTACCCGCCGCCTTAAATCCCTTCAATTTATTCATTTCCGGAGTTTCTTGTTCTATTTCACCTGCATGAACAAGCACGAGAGATTAGCAACTACGAAATATTCGATATATTTGACAAAGGAGAAAAAGCGAAATAAAATGAGTATTACGTAGATATTCATCCCGGACTCCGCTTGAACTACTTAAAAGACGCCTACACGAAAATACGTTACGACGTGTAGTATGTGCTTCAAGTGCGAACAACACTTTTGACGACTTGGGAGACAGCTCGGATTGATTAGCGTAATATGCGTGGGAGCTCAAGAGAAAATGTTTATGGGTCCAGCTCAGTGGAAATTTGTTGACACCCTCTTCATCCTTCCAAAATATCAGTTTGCTCTTCTTAATAGAGATCCGGGTGAAGTAGGTCTTAAACGACTTCCCATCAACTTTGGCCGAATCGGTGTAAGACTCAAAGTTCACAAAAGAACAGAGAGTCCGGAGTGTCACCAAACCAACACCGCCTTGCTTATTCGCCCTCCGAACTACTTGGGTGTAGTAAAATAGCATTGCTACAGTAGGCGTGAAGTTGAAATGTTCACCCAAAACCTCCAGAGCTCGGACGAGGCCCCAACCGTTGGGATGAAGTTGGGAGGGTGCACAATTTAAAAACCTCAGCACACCCATCTGAAGTTCGGTTAAAGGGAAACGAACTCCCAGGTAATGAAAGATAAAATCGTACATATATACAGAACGATCATTTGGGACGATGTGGCATATCCGTTCTATTGGGAGTGGTGCGTATACCCTATACCACCTTTTCGTTTCTTCTTCCGCATAGAGTGTGAACCTCGGTTGAATCCAGGGTCCTTCCTCATCTGCGTGACGAGAGGCCAAGTCCTTAAATTCACTAGACACCCAGCAGAAAGGCCATTTAGCCTGAAGTTCTTCCCAATTCAACCTTGAAACAGCGACGCTGTAAAGATCTTCTGTTGTCTTCACAATGGCATTATCTCCGGAAGTTCCTTCTCCAGTGGCCATTTGAATCGTCTAGACCAAATTCTTTAATCTACGATAAGAAATTATGTCGTCAGAAAGTTGATAATCATTACTCACTTCATCTTTTACAAAGCGACTATAATCAGAGGACGACTCTGAGAAGGGAAAAGTCACTTTCCATAATGAGTAAGATCCCCTTTCTGAGCGACATGACTCAGACCTAGGAAGAATCACAAGGATTCTTCCCCATGACTATTAGGGTTACGAGAAATTATTCTCCCCCTAAATGAACCACATTCTCTTCAAGCAGGAGTAACAGACCAAAACAAGACGAGAGTAACAAGGGAAGAAGAAATAATTACCTTAGATAATGATGATGGAGATGAAGAGCAAACAAAGTCTCGTAGAGTAAGCAACGAACTTCCTTGCGAGATTTTTGCAGAGTTTTGTTAAGAAAACAGAAGCAAGTGGAACTCAGAATCCACTAAGTGTTTCTTTTATAAGAAACGAAGAGGTTTGGTTACCCACTCTTGAAGTTGTGTCGTTCTCGATTAAACGCATTGGTTCACAAGCGAAACGACACAACCGTTCCAAATTCATGGGCGCCAAAACGATAGCGATTCGACGAAGGGCCTATCTACTAGGCCCAAAAGTTTCAAAGACTTCAGGCCCATTAAGCCCAAAACGATGGTTAATGAGATTTCCATCTCAGACGCAATAATTGCCTGCCCACGTGATTAAAAGCATTAATGTCTAATCATGCAACGCAATTCGCGCTTTACAGCCGTTACACGAACTTCAAGAGCTTTCAATTCCAATAAACTCTTGAAATTCTCGTACAACGAATCTTTGTCTGAATCTGTTGTGACGACATCAACAGGTCGGATCTCTTAATTTGAGAACGGTTCTTTACGAATGATAATAAATGCTAAGGAACTGTTATACGCGTAAGCTTACCGATATTCAGACCTCTCGCAGGTTGAGTAGCTTATGTGAACAACCACTCAGTCCCTCACACAAGCTAGGGGACATATGATCCGGTCTCAATACCGGTATCCGATCTGCAAGACATATATCAACGTCTTTGTCAAGACATCAACATGTAACCGGTGTCATCGGTATACATCCGGACTGTAATTCCGTATCAGGCGTTCTCCCTATACCGGTTGTTCAGGATAACACCATGACACCAGACAACACACACGTCACTGCGCTAAAGACAAGGATTATTGCTACAGGGATCGATCAATAATTCCCTGCACTACGAGCCAAATTCTGCTCACGGGGATGGTCAACTTGTTCCCTAATCCTAGTCTATATTCTCCATGCTCAATATAAAATAGCCACTTGACCCAATCATACTGGTAAGTGCGCAATAAAATAATGCTAATGGGAGTTAGTGGTTCCCCACTAACGAGTCCTCGTAAAACGAGCCAATCAGGTATATGAACTCATTTCATTAATGAAGTGAGGGATCTTCAACTGAATTTATGAACGATTACTCTCTGAAATACATTCCTTACTTGGAATATCATCACTGACTTGAGCGTCGTAGAATCTTTGCCGGTGACACCACCATTCGCCCACTTCAACGCGTTAGGTCGGTGTGAAGGATCTCCAGGACGCCCAATCCGCTCTCCTCATCCAAGGACAACGGATATTACACCGGATACTCATACATCCGGTCTTCTGTACAGTATTTGCATACTATTTGTGATTGACTTGAGTCCGGATCTCTAGACCCCGGTTCAGGACAGATCACTTTGCATAAAAAATTTACGATCCAAGGAGCCTATAACTTAGAGAATGAAATTGAATGGACTTGAGAACCACTTGCCCCATATTAAATTATTGGGCTTTTTCTTTAGAAAACTTTTGTTGGGGAAAAAAATCTTTTAATTTAGAAAATGAAAGGTAAAAGGAATGTTACCCCATTGTGCCCTAAACAAGGTTTATCTGAAGGTCTTTTATCAGTTCCAGGGTTTTTCTAATAATGTCCTCTCTGTTAGGTGGCTATTTTAAATTACTAAAGGCCACTAGAGCTCAGACTCTACCCATGATATTGACCACAACGGTAGGAAGTCTACTAGGTGCAGGCACCATGAGAAAGTCACACTCTAGCTGAGGCTCTCACGATGTCAGACGGAGATAAATGTCCCAAATGACACTACTACATAACCTTCCTTAAACTTAATGGTTTATTTAGACCCCTGGGAGTAGGGTCCCACTCAAAATGTGTATGAAAAAATGTAACTGTAGTGTATGAGGGGCATACATACATGTAATTTACCCTTCCATCACAAGAAACAAACACAGAGCAATACAAAAAAATCATCTATCCTAGGGTTCAATAACATAATAATATGATGTCCTCTACCCTAAGGTTCAATAATAACATATATCAACAAAACACATGACATAAAACATAGGCAAAAAGTTATATAGGATTATTCTAATATACTCAAACAAATTTAATAGGCTTGACTCTCTAAAGTCCCCAACAGAGTCGCCATTTTTCTCGACCGAGATCGCGGTGGGAGGTCGACCATAAAAAAGAAAACTTAAGTTTCCGGATTTCCTCCGGAAACTATGGAGTCGTCACCAATGTTTTTAAGGTAAAACATCAAAAAAACCATAACGTGAAGGTACTAGTCCTAAATTGAGATTTTAAGTTCAGGAGTCTAATTACAGGTGGGGAAGGTATTAACACCCCATACTGTGCGTTTAAACGGTTACCCTAAATTGTTTAAGTTTCAATAATCCCACTAATTTATAATTAAAACCTCTTCGAGATGCCTTATGGATTTATTATTGATTTAATAATTTTAAACTTATAAATTTTGCGATTAACAGGACGTCTCATCCAAATTAATCGAGTTATTATTAAAATGTGTTATAATTTTATTTTGAGTAAAAGGGATATATTTATTTTTTTAATTTGGGTCCGATAGGAATAATTGTTCCTGCTCCTACGTATTCCCTAAGCGTTAGGGGAAATCAGGGTTATGTAGTTCTTTGTATTATTTAGAACAATGTGAAGTAAGTTAAAACATCAAGATTTAAAACGTCAACCAAAAGGATTTTTCGTCCAAAATTGGGTGTTTGTATTATCATTTTGAAAACTTTAAATAAGCCCGGACAAAATTGGGTAGCAACAGCTTACCCCTCTTACAACAAGGGGAAAGTAAAGATAAAGCGAACCAATTTTGTCTAGGGCGCTAGCCTTAAAGAATGTTGTATTCGGCGATAAGGAAATTTTGAGGCTGCCAGCTTTGGCGACAAGACATTTAAAGGATGCTTTGTTTGGCGACAGAAAATTTAAATGGTGCCCTTTTTGGCGATAGGAAATTTAAAGGATGCCATGTTCAGTGACTAAAAAAATGGTGTCTCATTTGGCGACTGGAAAATTAAAGGATGCTATGTTTGATGAGAGAAGAGTAAAATGGTGCCTCGCTCGGTGATTAGAAAATTTAAAGGATGCCGTGTTTGATGACAGGAAAGTAAAATGGTGCCCCATTCGGTGGTTGGAAAATTAAAGGATGCCATGTTCGGCGACAGGAAAGTAAAATGGTGCCCCGCTCGGTGATTAAAAAATTAAAGGATGCCATGTTTGACGACAGGAAAGTAAAATGGTGCCCCGCTCGGCGGTTGGAAAATTAAAGGATGCCATGTTCGGTGACAGGAAAGTAAAATGGTGCCCGCTTGGCGATTGAAAAATTAAAGGATACCGTGTTTGACAACAGGAAAGTAAAATGGTGCCCCGCTTGACGTGCCATGTTTGGTGACAGGAAATTAAAATGGTGCCCTGCTCGGTGATTGGGAAATTAAAGGATGCCGTGTTTGACGATAGGAAAGTAAAATGGTGCCCCGCTCGATGGTTGGATAATTAAAGGATGTCATGTTCGGCGACAGGAAAGTAAAATGGTGCCTTTTCGGCGGCTAGAAATTTAAATCATGCCATTTTCAGCAACAGGAAAGTAAAATGGTGCCCCGTGTAACACCCCGAATTTTATAAAAATGAATAATTGATGAGAATAAATAATAAATAATTGAATGTGAGTTCATTTGTGTCCCAAAAATATTGGAATAATGAAATTAGGATTTATTAGGGATATTTATGATTTATTGAACTGATATGAGATAAAATTATACCCGATTAGAATATGAGTGTCGGACCAAGTATCTCCGATTGAGATGCCGTTGGTCAGGGCTATTAAGAATATTATTGGGAATCTGAATCTATATTCGGAATAATTTTTGGAATTAGTATTGAGCCCGAACTGAGAGCCTGTTTATTATAAAACGGTGAAATTTTAATGTGAAGCAAGACTATTAAAAACATAAAACCTTCTTCCTCTCATGCTTCACGCTACTTCTTCTCATCCTCATTATTCTTTTTTCCTCACCTCTTCTTCTTCTTCTCTTCAAAACCCAAAACGCATGGTGGCCTTCCCTTCCTCCACCATTTTTGTTTTTATGAAAGCCTGAAGGAGAAGCTTGTGCTGGAACTCCTCCTCCTTCTCCCACTCTATTTTCGTGTGGCTCTTTCCTCTTGTGGAAGCTCATGTTGTTTCTTTGGATGAGGTAAATTCCTCATCATTTTCATGAGTTTTATGCCCTAGATTTTGGGTTCTACGTATTTGGGGGAGCATTTATTGCATAAGGGTTGTTGGGAGAAGCTTTAAATGAGGAAACCCTAAGGTGGGGTGTTGTTATTATGGCATTAATGGTGGGTTATTATATGTGTAAGGAGTTAATACTTGGATGAGTGGAAAATGAATGAGCATTTATGGTGTGTTGGGTTTTAGTGAAACCCTAACTTTAATAAATTGGGGAAAGTGTGAAATGTGAATAGAGTGTAGGTTTAATGATTATGAGAATGATATTAATGAAGAAAGATGGCTATTTATGGTAATTAATGAGTATTGGTAAATGTTGTTGGGTTTTGATGAAAAACCCTTGTCTTAGGAATTTGAGAAAATGTATATATTGTGACTTGAAGGTTGAATTGGAAGTGAATGGGTGATGTTTGATATATATGTTGTTAGTTATAGTGATGAACAATGATGAACATTGTAGATAATCCTTAATGGTGGAATCAATGGATATATATATTGGTATGATAAGATTGTGACTTGATGAGGTTCTAGACCATTGTGGTGTGCCATTTAAATTTGAATGATTAATTGTGATTATTGAAGGATATGAGGGCTAAGTTGAATATTGAGTAACAATGATGATGTTTGAAGGATTGAGGAGATTTAAGACTACATTATGTAATGGGTAAGATGATGATGCTGTTGGATTAGTTGGTCTTTAAGATCTAGAGGATCTTGGCTTTGGGAAAGGAATTCCCAAAGCCTAATACAATTATATAACTTGGTGTTTAGCAAGTCTAGGACTTGGGGTTAAGCTTTATGATAAGCTAGCAAGTGTTTAGAATTATGATGGCTTATTAATTGCATGAATGCATATGTATATTATGTAGATCGTATTCCGGGTGATGCGATGGAGCTTTTGGAGCATTGGAATGATTCGACTCTTCCCTCGAGGTAGGAGAGGAGTTAACATTTAAATTGCATGAGTAAATTGATAGTGATTATTGTATGTGATGAATACTCATGCTTGCCTTGCCATGTCTATATTTATTGGATTAATGAGAATGGCAAATGGTTGTTTTGTGGATGATGCAGTGAGATTATGTGATGATTGTTGTGGAAGTATGCATTTGTATATTTGATGTGGATAAGTTTGAGTTTAATGTGAATATTAAGTTTGAAATAGAAATGTATAAGTATGAATATTTGAACAGGATGTATATGCCTTTCATGATGTGTATGAACAGTTGGATATATCCAAATTTAGCTTATAATGAGAAATTCCGAGTGAGAACTCTTAGAACGAGTTGAATGTGCCTCAAATATCATATATGATGTGTGGGATATGATTTAGTAGGCCTAAAATGTGAAATCATATGTTGAGTTGTAAGAACTTTCGTTTCCTGCCCCTGTCCTGGTATTCTCGCTCAGGTGAGATGGGATCTCGCTCAGGCGAGAGTCCCCTGCACCAATATTATGGCCTCTGGGCTAATTTCGCCCAGGCGAGGGAGTGTTCTGCTCGAGTGAGTAGAGTGTGTTGTGATCAGGTGAGGTTCTGGACGAATCTCGCTCAAGCGGGTGTGGCTGTGCTTGAGCGAGCAAGGGAGAACATTGATTCTGGAAGAATTTCGCCTGAGTATGGACTTAGAAAATAATACATGATCTGTGGTGAATTTCCGAGTGAAATTCCGTGTGGGCTATGCCAAGGTAAAACCCTCCGAGTGAGGGAGTGGATAAAATTCTGAGTGAGAGGTCTCCCTGTGTGATACTCCGAGCAGTGGAGTTCCAAGTGGAAATTTCCGAGTTCAAAGTAACTCGTTCCGAGTGGAGCCCCTCCATGTGTGTAATTCCGAGTGGGGATACCACCGAATGAGGACACATGGTGTGTTGTCCAGAAGTATTCTGGAATATCTTCACTCGTGTGAAAATGAAAGGAAGTCGGTTTTTGAAATGAATTACCGAGTGGAAAACGGAGTGAGGAAAAGACTCGGTTTGGATTATTTTTCTGAGTGGAACCCCGAGTGAGTGTGAAGTCGGTTTTGAAATAATTCACCGAGTGAGGACCGATCAGGTAATGAGTCGGTTGTAGAGTAATTGCCGAGCGAAACACCGAGCGAGAGATGACTCGGATTCGAAATTAATTAACCGAGTGAAAGGCTGATTAAGAGATGATTCGGATTTGGAATAAATTGCCGAGTGAAAGGCCAAGTGAGAGACGAGTCGGCTTTGATTGATTTTGCCCAGTAGAAAACCAAGTAGATGAGTCGGTGTTGAGATGAATTTCCGAGTGAACGGTCAATCAAGTGATGAGTCAGTTTTAGAGTAATTAGCCGAGTGATAGACTATGTGAGTATGAGTCGGCTCTGGAATGATTTGGTTGAATGAATAATGGGTCGGTTTTGAGGGATTTTGTCAAGTTAAAACCCGAGTGACGGGAGTCAGTTTTGGTGGGACTTTGCTGATTGAAAACCCAAGTGTTGGGGAGCCTAGTGGAATGAGTGGGTATATGCTTGGCAGTATGAAGTTGGTCCTGGAAGGTTTTAGCTGAGTGAAGGATCAAATGGGAGGAATCGGTTCTAGAACAGGTCCACTGAGTAGAAACCGAGTGTTGGGAAATACGACCTCTGGTCGGATTTCGCTTCAGCGAGTGGACTCCTCGCTCAAGCGAGCGAGTGTGGAAATGGTTACTAGAGTAACTTCGCCCAAGCGAGTGACTGGGTATGTGGTGCTTCACCCAAGCGAGCATCCTGGAATTTGGTACTGGCTCGATTTCGCCCGAGCGAGATAGGCTCGCTCAAGCGAGACTGGGCCTGATACTTAAAACCCCTCTCTTTGTTCGGGAAAACTTAGGGCGCTCAAGGGAACTGCCCTCATCTCGCTCAAGCGGAAGTGAATCTCGCTTGAGCGAGATACCCAAAACTTGGGATTTTGCTTTTCTTCCCTCAATAGATACCGAGCCCCATTCCCTTATATTATGGGATATCTATGGTGATTTATGTGAGGTAATTATTGATGATATGCCACTATGGGGAATTAAAAATAAACTAATGGATTTGAAATGAATTATTTGTGATGTTTTCACCACTAAAAGTGGAATATGAGGGAAATGATGATGAGAATTTAATAAAAGGCTGTAAGCTACATTTTAAGACAATGAGGAGAAATAATGAGAGGAAAGCCCACTAAATGAATGTGTGACAACAGTGATGAATATTACCTAATAATGTAAACCTATTATGGAGGAATACAAGTGTTGACTTGCCACACGATATGAAATAAATAAATGTATTGTGTTGAGATGCAAAGTCAAGAACATGATTGTGTTGGACCTAAGTGTGATTGCCATGTATGTGAATGATGAATATGTCTTGGATAACTCCAAGTGTAGAATAATATTATGATTGTTTGCTATGCCTTTTGATATCCATGTGTGGATTACTATGAATGATGTTTGTGGCCATTGAATGCCAATTATATGAATGATATGCCTTGAGGGGCTTGTAAATAATTATATGATTCTTGAAATTGTTAGATTAAATTATATCCCTAATTGAGAGGGTGAGATATCCTTGCGAGGTTGTTGAGCATATGCATTATTGCATCTTGCATTCATGGCATGGCATAGCATTGGTATTATGTGGTTGCGATCACAGTGATGAAAGATCCTGCGGGATTCTATGAAGGGAGTACCCCTTGTGAGGCGGGAAACCAACTTGATGATGATATGATATTGTAATGGTGGTTGCGATCACCTAATTATAGAATGTGAAAGGCCCTGCAGGGACCATTGTATAATGATGAGCCAGTGGTTGCGATCACTTGGTATTTGATATGATAAAGGGCTTGCGAGCACCTATGATGCCCATGGTTACGATCATGAGGCGGGAGTACCCCTTGCGAGGCGGGAAACCTATGTGAATTGTTGAACGTGGTTGCGATCACGAGAAAGCTCCTTGCGAGGCTGCTATAGGGAGTACCCCTTGCGAGGCGGGAAACCAATGATTATGAATGATTGATTATGGTGGTTGCGATCACCCGTGATATGAAATCGGATCCGTTGCATATGCATTAAACAGTTGACATATGCATTAGCTTTAAGACCATGGCATTTGAGATGGGATGACCACGAGTGACGAGAAACCCCTTGCGATGAGGTATTTGAGTGAAACCTTAATGAATTAATGATGGTAATGATTATGAATGCCCTTGTTGATAAGTGGCAAAGTGATGGTGTATGTGAATGTGTATATGTTGTGCTTGTTTATGATATGAATTGCAAATCATGAGGCTTGTATGCCTATTGTGATAATGAGATAAGGAATGAATGATAATTTGATGTTTTGATAGCAAAGCACACATGATGTTTGTATGCATATACACATGATCATAATATATATATTATTCGTCATTTTGAATGTATAACTCACTCTCCCATGTGGTCTTCTTTTTAGCCTTGTGATGCAGGTTGCCATGGGATGAGTTTGGATTTTAATTAAAGATTTGGTGAAGGTAAATAGTGGTAGAGGAAGTGCCTTGGCCGACATCATTTATGGATTCTTGTGTAATGAGTAAATTGTTTATGATGATATAGATGTTTTAATGGATTTGGATATGTATAGGATAATCCTTTGAATTGTGGATGGTGAATATATATGTAGAATGTGAGAGATGATTTGATATGTATTAGAAGGATTAAAATTGAATGATGTTCATTGATGATTGAGATAGTCGGGAGTATATTCCCGAATGTATATAAAATTAGTTATATCATAGGCATTGTATGCTTATGAAATTAAATGTAAAATGATGATGGTTGTCTATTAGGCTTATAATATGCCATTGCATGTTAACCTAGCCTTTTCTCATATCGTCATATATGGGACTAGGCGTGTGCTCGGTATACATATTCTTCCGTTGTAAACTCCATTATTTTTGTATACTGTTATGGGCAATTTATCTATCGATCCAGCTTTAGGTTATTTAATCTCACTCTTGGGTTTTCTGTGATTCGGGTCTTGATGTGATCGTGATGATATTTTGAAAACATTTCAAACGCGAAAAATTTATTCGTAATTTTATTAATTATGTCGATTACATCGGGATTCGAGTACAGAAAATCAGGGGTGTTATACCCCGCTCGGCTATTGAAAAATAAAATGGTGTCCGCTTGGCAAATGAAAATTTAAAAGATGCCATGTTCAGCGACAGGAAAGTAAAATGGTGCCATGTTTGGGGATGGAAAATTTAAAATCATGTTTAAAATCTGGGGAGAAACCTTTAGAATTGCAATCTTTATAGATTTTAGGTTTATACTCATGGGTGAAATGGATGAAGGAGGTGATCTTCTTTTCTGAGCATGTATGTAGTGCGGTCCCTATGATGCTTGTCAGAGGTGCTGACAGATAACAGAAGCCTCCCGCTCCCATGACTTTCCTTTTGTTTTTATAAAAATAATTATCATTGCCTTGTCTTATTTTGTTAAAATACATGTTTTGTCACATTAATTAAACTAATGTATAAATACGTTTTGAAAATGTAGCAATTTTATTTATGTAGGTTGATCAAGTACAGGAAAAGACAAAGGGAAATCAGATGCATAAACAACGTGGCCAAAACTTGGTAGTAGGTGATGTAATGGGGTCTGAGATATTCTAGTGAATCCCTGAGAATAGTAAGAATCTTGATCCCATATCACGACGACGAGTTTATCCTTCGATCTTGCTTCCAAGAAAGTAATTCAACTATAGTCCTTGTGCCCCAGTCGGATCTTGTCCTGCTTGTACAGTGAAGTTTGGGGAATTTTTGCTGTCCTTACTCCGCTTTCTACTCTTTCCCCAATGATGACAATATCAAAAAAATTTGAAGACACACTCCCGATCATCCTGTCATAGAAAGGAGTTTGAAGTGTGTCAATGAACATTGTCACAATATCTTTCTCTAGCAACGGTGGGTTCACTTGTGCAGCCATCTCTCGCCAATGCTGGGCAGATTCCTTGAAAGACTCATTATCTTTCTTAGTCATATTTTGTAACTGCAATCTATCAGGTGTGATGTCTAGTTTGTATTTGTACTGCTTTAAGAAAGCATCAGCTAAGTCTCTCCAATAGTGTATACGAGTGTGTTCTAGATACGTATACCAAGTCAAGGCGGCTCTTGCCAGACTATCTTGGAAGCAATGAATAAGCAGCTTATCATCGAAGGCAGGGGAAGCCATCTCCCGACAATACATGGTCAGATGATTCTGAGGACAGAACGTGCACCGATATTTGTCAAATTCGGGCATTTTAAATTTAGGAGGTATCACCATATCTTGGACTAGACAAAGTTCAGATATGTCCGTTTAGCCAAAACCTACCACACCTTCTATGACGCGAAGACGCTCCTCGAGAATCTCCATTTTCCCCTTAGGCTGAGGAGTTGCAATTGCAGGGTTGGTGGTCTGTACGACGACAGGGCGAGGCATTATATACCCATGAGGATAATTATGTTGTGATTGGAGGTGTGGAAAGGATGATGTTTGACACGCCAGATTTGACTACGCTGCCCCTTGTGGGTTCGGAATAAGTGTAGTTGCTTTAACTGCGGGTGACTGAGTGTTTCGAGGCTCAAAGGTCTGTAGGCTCGAGACTTGATTCTGAACTTGTGGATTTATTGCAGGTATTGCATTTCCCATCTTGTGGACCCAAGATTACAGGAGGAAAATAACCAAGAGGTAAACCATATTGTGGAAAGGGTATAAGGTTACTGTCTTGGTTGGTGAAAGTTTGAGGAGGCATGCATTCATATGGCATGCCATAAGATGGAGGTTGCATGGTGCGAGGATCAAAAATTTTTCCTGGGTTTTAGATATTGTTAGTAGGCGGAGTATCCTGGGCCTGGGTATGAGTAAAACCAAGAGGGTACAATAGAGAAGTTGGTTGTTGCTCGTTGTTTGTGGATGGGCCCCTTATGTGACTCTCTTTTCTAGAAGCCTAGTCAACTTAATTATCTGCTTCTTTAAATGGTTGACCTTGTTCCTTAAGTTCTCAGTCTCGTTATCCGTCTCCGCCACGAGTCTTGCCTGAAGCCGAGTTCTGTAAGGGTGCCTCCTCGTGATTTCTCTATTTTTTTAGAAAAACAAAATATATTAGTGAAAAGAAAAAAAAAGAAAGAGACAACAAAGAGAAAATACGTAAAAAGAGGGAAAAAGAAGAAAAATCAACTTGTGGGCTTGTCATCATTATTTCTTAAAATATTTTCTGTATCAAAGAATAAGTCACAGACCCCTTGGATTGTCTGATTTTTCAAAAAAGCTTTGCATAAACAATTTACGATCCAAGGAGCCTATAACTTAAAGAATGAAATTGAATGGGCTTGAGAACCACTTGCCTTATGTCAAATTATTGGGCTTTTTCTTTAAAAAAACTTTTGTTGGGGAAGAAAAAAATCTTTTAATTTAGAAAATGAAAGGTAAAAGGAATGTTGCCCCATTGTGCCCTAAACAAGGTTTATCTGAAGGTCTCTTATCAGTTCTAGGGTTTTTCTAATAGTGTCCTCTCACATTAAGTGGCTATTTTAAATTACTAAAGGCCACTATAGCTCAGACTCTACCCATGATGTTGACCACAACGGTAAGAAGTCTACCAGGTGCAGGCACCATGAGAAAGTCACACTCTGGCTGAGGCTCTCAAGATGTCAGACGAAGACGAATGTCCCAAATGGCACTGTTACACAACCTTCCCTAAACTTAATAGTTTATTTAGACCCCTGAGTATAGGTCCCACTCAAAATATGTGTGAAAAAGTGTAAGTGTAGTGTATGAGGGGCATGCATACATGTAATCTACCCTCTCTTCACAAGAAACAAACATAGAGCAATACAAATAAATCGTCTACCCTAGGGTTCAATAACACAATAATATGATGTCCTCTACCCTAAGGTTCAATAATAACATATATCAATAAAACACATGGCATAAAACATAGGCAATAAGTTATATAGGATTATTTTAATATACTCAAACAAATTAAACGGGCTTGACTTTCTAAAGTCCCCAACGGAGTCGCCATCTGTCGCGACCGGGATCGCGGTGGGAGGTCCACCATAGAAAAGAAAACTTAAGTTCCTGGATTCCCTCCGCAAACCATGGAGTCGCCATCAATGTTTTTAAGGTAAAACATCGGAAAAACCATAACGTGAAGTTATTAGCACCCCACAGTATGCGTTTTAAACGGTTACCCTAAATTGTTTAAGTTTGAATAATCCTTCTAATTTATAATTTAAACCTCTTAGAGATGCCTTATGGATTTATTGTTGATTTAATAATTTTGAAATTATAAATTTTACGA
This sequence comes from Clitoria ternatea, assembly GCA_037962975.1. Lineage (NCBI taxonomy): Eukaryota > Viridiplantae > Streptophyta > Magnoliopsida > Fabales > Fabaceae > Clitoria > Clitoria ternatea. Next base: position 192,132,560 of record CM075669.1, read on the forward strand.
TTAAGAGGACGTCTCGTCCAAATTAATCGAGTTTTCATTAAAATGTGTTATAATTTTATTTTGAGTTAATGGGATATATTTATTTTTTAATTTGGGCCCCATAGGAATAATCATTCCCGCTCCTACATATTCCTCAAGCGTTAGGAGAAATCAATGTTACGTAGTTCTTTGTTTTATTTAGAAAAATGTGAAGTAAGTTAAAATGTCAAGATTTAAAACGTTAACCAATAGGACGTCTTGTCCAAGTTGTTCTCAAATGTTGTATAAAAAGGAAATTTAGGTTCTATTGATTTTATTATATCTTTAGAGAGAAACTTACCGATCTAGATTGATTTAAAAATAAAAAGTTTATTTGAAGACTTAGATCAATAGGACGTCTCGTCCAAATTGATCACTAATATAAATATCTTAATTTTTGTTATATGTTAACATCATCAAAATACTTTATTAATATATAAAAAATTTGAAGTTTAGATTAATAGGACGTCGTCCAAATTAATCTCTAATATAAAGATTTCATTTTTGTTATATGTCAACAATATTTTACTTTTCATCTTATGAAAGTAATAAACATTAAAAGGTACTCTGTATTACTGATTATTAGATTTTTTCTAAAGGAAATAAGACCTCTTACATTTAATTACACCTATCATAATTCTATAGGAGACGAGAATCACAGATAATCACAACAAGAGATAAAAAGAAAAAAAACTTAACGATATTTTTTAATTCTCTAGGAGACAAGGATCACAAATAATCACAACTAGAAATTGAAAAAGAAAAAGAAAAATACCTGGTATTATTTTTTATTCTTATTACGAATTTCTTTCTTTTCTCTTCGACTGACTGTGCCTTAATCTTTTAATTACGTCGATTCCCCTTTCTTTTTTGCTAATGTGTGAATTCTCTGTTTCCTTACAAAGTAGGTGAAGGCTAAGGTGCATCTTAGTTTTTTGGGTTTACGGTAAACCCAACCAAGGTGACCTGTTATAACAGGTTTTCCTATTCTTTCATAAATTTAAAATTTGGCACATAAATTTTTTATATTAGATTTAGGCACATTTTGTGGTAAGTTTTATAATAATTAGATTAACAAAATCAAAACTTATATAAAATCTTAATTAACAACCTAATCAAAACCTTGGCATAGCCTGTTTTTTTTGTGAATTGGCATAGCCTTCAGATTTGGAAGTAAGAACAACAATACTAATCCTAAGAACATGATCATGAACAGCACCACTTTTCCCCCACCAGGAGCTACCATGTGCTCCAGTGCTAATAAGCCCAGCAACAGTAACCCCTTCACAGTGAGGAGTAGCCACTAAACTGAACCCAACACCTTCAACCGCATCAACCAATTACCGAAGCGCCAAACCTGCATCAACAGTGACAACCATATTGGCAACATCAATTTGGATCCCAGAGTCATATTGTTGATGAGGAGGTTTTTAAGTGCACCCTAGCGATGTGCCGTTCCAAAAAGAGCACCAGCGTGGTGGAACCTAGAAACAGAAAAAGCATGAACCCAACAAGAACCTTAACATCCTCATCATCCAATCAAAGCGATGTTCCCACCACAGAATCAAGAAGCTACGTCTACGACACCAACAAAAATTGGTCAAAATCATCATCAATCTCAAGCCTGCATCTCTCTCTAGCCTTAAAGACACTACCATAAAATCCCAACATCTACCATTTCTCTGAAATCTCTTGCGCCACTTCCAATTTCTCCATCCAAACCCCCTCTTCTTCTTCCTCTTCCTGGCGATGCTCCATTCGTGATCGAGACGTTGTTGTTTTCCGCCACAAGTTTCGTCGCCAAATGGACCTCCCGGAGCTCCGTCACCGCCTCACCCTCATCTGCCGGAGCCACCATAACAGCCTCGTCAAACTCCTCGGAGCTTCACCGATCTCGCCACTTGGACCTCGCGCATACAGATCGCATCCGACATCGCGCTCAGCCTCGATTACATCCACAACTTCTCTGTTTCGGGTTTCTTCCACAACCACATCAAGAGTTCGAGCATCCTCATCACGGAAGATGATAAGGATAACTTCAGCGCCAAAATTTGCCACTTTGGCACGTCAGATCTTGAGAAGATGCTCTTGAAGATGATTTTGATTTTTTCAGAAATTTGGTAGGGAAAGAAGATGATCTTGAAGAGAATGTGATTTTGATTTTGAGTTTTCAAAAATTTGGTAGGGAAAAAAGATGATGAAAATGAAAGGGGAAGGGATGATGAATGGGTACTTAATATAATTAAGATGTTTTAATAAGTTATATATTAGAATTTTAAATGATTGAGAGGTAAAAAATAAAATTATCAGAAGTTTCAATTAGTAACTTGTCAAACAGGTTGCCATCAAATAATATAAGCCGTTGATTAATATCCAACGGTTGATATTCTTTGGTCTACCATAAACCCAAAAAATCAAATTCCACCTTAGCCTTCACCTACAAAGTATCTCCCCCCGAAAAAAAACCCCCTTGTTTTCTTCACGTGAACTACCTATATATAGAGTCCTCTTCCTCTTTCCCTCTATTAGCTAATGTATAATGTATAAAAGCATGATTCCTTAATCAGAGGCGTGAAATTTCCCTTTTTTTCTTTTCCGCGCGTTTATTATATAATAATATGTTCCTATATATCAAAACCAATTCCCATGATCCGTGTCTTTTATTTGCTAACCTTTCCTTTTTGTCTTATTTGCTTAATACATACATCATATAGAATCTGATTTTGCTGATTATATAATAATAATAATATCCCATGATTCTATAATCTAATCTAATCCCCTATTTCCATTGATCAGGTTTTATGCATATATATTTACCATATCCCGCGTGATGTCTATATAATATTACATATATATAAAGTCCTCTTATGATTTCTGTTGTTTTGCCGCGTGAATTTCCAATTGGCGTATCATCAGCATTAATGTATACAATAACTCCAATTTCCTTATCATATATAATAACTTCCTTCTCTTATCAGCATTTATATATATATATATATATTATAAAAATTGTTTCCTTATTTCCTTTATTTGTATGAATATATTAATGTATATACCTGTAAAAAAAATTCCGATCTCTTTCCCTGATTTGCATTACCATATCTGTATCATGCATTCCCTTTTAATATATATATATATATATATATATATATATATATATATATATAACTTTATCTTATTCCTTAAAATCTTCTCATAAAAATCTGATTCTTTTTTCAAATTTTAAACTTCCTTTTCCTACTTTAATTTTAAAATTTCTCTAAGATTAGATTCTAATTTTGTTTAGAAATTTAAAGTTTATGGTTTTAGTGATGATTTAAAAATTCAAAGGTTAAAGGCCATATTGACAATTTGAAATTCAAACAAACCCACATGTTCACTTTTTTTCAAAAATTAAATACTAAAAAATATGTTATTATATTTTTTTATAGTTTATTATTATTATTTTGAAAACTTTAAATGGGCCCGGACAAAATTAGGTAGCAACAAGGAGTAAATTCCAATTAACTAATCAATCTATATGAGTCAGAAACTAGTTTTCAAGCCTAAACAGCCTGTAAAATAATACATATTCCCTTCTTATTTACTTGACATAGGTCTTGTTTATTCAAAATCTATAAATATACTAAAGAACATGTAGAATAATTTTTAGTTGCAGATCTAAAAACACTAATTTTTAAACAATCAAAGAAGCCCATTAACTCAACTTAAAGCTCAATAAATCTAAAATATTAAATATCCATTTACTTGGAAAAAGTTGGAAACGGGCAGCCTCTCAAACTATCTCTGTTTTGCCTCTCAAACCATTGCAACCAAGAGTAAGTTTGACAAAAAAAACCGTGTCATTTTTTACCCAAAAATCAGAGAGAAATGAAATAAATGTTTAAAATAGCATTGTTTGTAGCAATTAGATTGTAAAATTCAACCAAGAAGGATTGTTATTCAGCAATTAGAAAGTACAGAGCAACTTCACTGAACCGTTACCTTCTATTCTATATTTTGTGCAACATAATTATATATTCTTAATAAAGAAAGTGACCATTCAAGAAAGAAAAGATAGAATTTTATTTATCATTGCATGATCCATATTGATAAACTTAAAAGGAGGGAAAAAGGTTAGGTTCAGATTTTTAGGAGCATTTCTCAATGAGTTCAATCTCCAAATGACAAAAGAAAACTCATAAAAGATGTGCTTTCAATCTCTCTGTCTCACTGTGAAATCTAAAACAAGGTTCAGAATCAGTATTTGAAGTTAAATGTGGCCTACTTAGGGTAGATATTAACCAACATGTAATGGTGTAATGATATAAACGTACTATGATTCCAGTCATGGAAAGAACACTAGGTGAAAGAAAAAACTTAATTAGGCTTTAGTAGTGATTGGTCATCCTTAGAGATCGCCCACAACTTGTATAGCTACAATAAAATAACAACAACGTAACCACAAATCTAATATTTAAATAGTAACATCTAAATAATTTTTAAATGTAAAAAATTAAAAGGGGCTATTAGTTATTACCTCAGTTGTTTCAACAGTGACTTGTTAAAATGTCTAATTAGATGAGATGAGATAGGAACTTCTCTAATCATGAAACATAAAAAATTAAGAAGCATAAAAATACATACTATGTTCTATCTTATTTTCTTTCAGATTTTCCAACCTATATAACTAATTTAATTAGTTAGGCACTACACTAATAACAATAGATAAGTACAATAATCAAATAATAAACATAAACTAAATGGAAAGTTCATGTAAAAAATTGGTTGGGAATTTACTTGATAAATATTGATCGATTCTCCAAATTTTAGCTATTTATTTAGAAACTTATAAATCTTTTACATTAAAATGTGAAAGATTAATGTGAAAATCATACAATTCTAGACTTACTTCAAAGCGAAAGAATAAAAAATCAATAATCTCAATCATACTACCTTATTACTCTTCTTAAAATTCTACATTTTCACAATAATAAAAAAATTAGTAAAAGATAACAATTACATGAATTTCTTTTGGAAATTCCTAATGAAATGGCAATCCAAGACAATTCCTTTTGGAAATTTCTATTAACTTGTATGTTACTTATTATCAACCAATTAACAAAAATATTTCAAGGTATATGAAAGATTGATCATTTCCCCAATTCCTTGAGCTCTCCAAACACAATATCACAATAAGACCATTTTTTCCATACACATAAATAAGTAACATAAGGCATTTCTAACATCTATCTTACAAATTCAAATTATCAAAAATTATTCTAGTAGGTCATATTGAACAAACATTTAAAATATAAAAACATCTCCCATCTCATAATCCGTCATTTCCTAAATTAAAAACAATAACACTCAATCAATAACAAGAATTTTTTTTATTTAGACAAAGAGAAGATTATGCAAACCCAATGTCTTTTTTCTGTCATTTGAATAAATGAACCTAAAACACATTAAGTGCAATAAAAAGTTCATGAATTCAGCTTCTATGAACAAACTAAAACCTAGTTATATTTATTCACATAACAGAAATACATAAAACAAAAGCACAAAGAATGATAACTTTTTAAGATAACAGTCAAATATAGTAACCATTCTATAATTCAACTAGAAATTTTCACAAACATAAGAAAAAAGGCACCATAACAAGTTTCACAACAATTTGTATTTATGATATATAGCTAATAAAGTTATGAAATCACATTATAGAGTCATAATTTTTTTAAACTTCATATTATTATAAATATTATCATCATATAACAATGCATTAATTCACTTCCATATGCCACATGAAAGTAACAAAGAAATTAGGCTATACCTTTGTAAGTTTCTTAAGATTGTTAAACCCAAATGCTTTGGTTGATGTTATCTATTAAAAGCAATAATATGCTCACCAAACATATTAATATATTATCAAAGACAAATAGTTTTAAAAAATGGAAGAAACCTATAAAAAAATAATAATACTTCATTAGCTTCTTTATTTTAAGAATCATATGTCTAAGTATCTCTTCAAACCCTAAACCAAAATAATGAATAAATTATTCCAAAAAAGAAGCTAAACCATGAGCCCCTTTGTGTGCCTCCTCCACCTACGCACCCCCACAAACCACTCCACGGTACCACTGGAACTTTACCATGCCACTTAATTTCCCTCGACCTTTACAACCATTCATTGGAAACCAATGTCTTCACCGTCAAACTTATATTTTCCTTTACTACATATCTTAATTGTGAAATCAACACATACCCAGTAATTAAAACCCACAAAAAATCAAAAATTTAATATCAATAACCTAGTAATTAAACTCAGTATGTTTAATTTTGCACAAATAGTCAGTTGCCCACAATCTCAAACAGAAATCCCAATTCAATCCTAGAGCAAACCAGAACAAAGAATTATCGCAAAGCATAACAGAGCAGAGAACAGTAAAAAAGAAAAGATTACTTACCGTGAAGAGACGAGGGAGTAAGAGAAGATGGAGTAAGAGCAGAGCCGTCGCCGGTAAGGGACACCGTGAAGATAAGAGACAGAAACCGATGGGCCATAGTGGAAGAGCGAATGGGGTCACAGTGGAAGAGTAAAGAGGGATTTAGGGTCGGAGTGGAAGAGGGAATAGAGTCGTAGTGGAAAAGGGAAGAGGGAAGACAATTTAGGGCTTAAGGTTGCAACTGATGGGGGAAAGCAAAATCTCGAATAAGTTAATACATTTAGCGACGGCGACTACCCGTCATTACCCTATCGCTGGCTTTAAAAGGTGGACACGTGCCCTAACTAGCGACGACACATATCCGTCACTAGATTGAATAACCTAGCGATGACGAAAAGACCGTCACTAATTGTGGCCATATCAGCGACCGTATCAGTGACAACGACACTCCATTGGAAAACATTATCACTACATTGAATAAAGGAAAATGGTGGGCACTTGTCACCATAACGACGTCTACTTCTGTCGCTAAATTAACCAAAAGTAGCAACTTGCGAGGTCGTCGTTACATTGAACACAAAATTTTGGTGTTAAAGCAAAACCAGCAACAGGCCCATAGGAAAAGCACGAGGAACATGCGTTAGAACTCCTCTACCAGTTAAGATCCAAGATACTTACTATTTGACCTCAACAGATAGAAAAGCCTACTATTAGGGTCATGATTACTTCTAGTAGCCTCTAAGCCTATAAATATCCTAACATTTCTTGGCAAGGTAATCAGTTAACCCTTAACTACTTACATTTATAGCTCTAACATTACCCTCTAACATGTATTGACTCACGCATTGAGGAAGCCTTAAGGGGCTACCCCCTTTTAATCCCTAAGACTCGTTTGTAGGTACTGTAGCTGACATCGGCCTCACACACCAAATTCCTGGAGATTGATACTAGACACGACCATTTGGCACACCTAGTAGGACTTCTTAAAGGAATTCCCACCACATGGATTACAACAAGCAAGACACTTGTGCCCAAAAGCCAAAGGGGCACATGGAGACGATTCAAACCTCTACATCCTATAGACTAACTAAAAATCATCCTCAAGTTCAAAGATGTCTCACCATGGATGAACCTTCTCGTCCCATTCTTTTCGATGAAAAAGACATTATTATTGAAGATTTACAAAGGCAATTGGCTGCTGCCACTAGAAGGGTATATGCTTACGAGGATCCTGATTCTAGGGTGTATTATATCATTCCTTTTAATTATGAGGAAATCCTAGACCCAACGTACAAGCCATCTCATGAGGCCACTTCGCAATACATTAAGCTTGCGTAAACTTGGAGGCAATTAAGAAACACACTGTGTCGATCTCTAGCAACAATAATTCTAAGCTTTCCAAACCTTGTCCTAATCATGGCCTCTATCTAAACACTAGTTATTCCCATATCAGTGCCTACTCAACAACACCCTATTATCCCTCCCAACCTACAAAATATGAATAAATCAATCCTACGTTCCATGATACATATACCCAAATCCACCTTTCAGCCCTTATGCAATAATAGCCTAGATCGGTCCTAATTATATACCTTATGTAACATCCCAAATTTTATAAAAATGAATAATTGATGAGAATAAACAATAAATAATTGTATATGAGTGGATTTGTGTCCCAAAAATATTAGAATAATTAAATTAGGATTTATTAGGGATATTTATAATTTATTGAGCTTATGTGAGATGAAATTATACCCGAATAGAATATGGGTGTCGGACCAAGTATCTCCGATTGAGATGCCATTGGTCAGGGCTGTTAAGAATATTATTGGGAATCCGAATATGTCTTCGGAATAATTTTTGGAATTAGTTTTGAGCCCGAACTGAGAGCCTATTTGTTATAAAACGATGAACCTTTGATGGAGAATTAAAAATTAAAACCAAAAGCCTATTATTCTCTTCCTATTTTCGTTGGGTTCTTGCCCTCATTTGGCAATGACGTTTCTTCTTCTTCTTCTCTTATTTCCCTTCTCCATTTCCTCTTTTCTTCTCTTCAAAAACCAAAGCCGTGTGGAGCCTTCTTCTCCTCCACCATTTTCGTCTTTTGGAAGCTTAAAAAAAGCCATTGGGAGTTGATCCTCTTCCTCCCTTCTCCAATTTCGTTGAGCCTCTCCCCCTCATTTGGTTCCATTTTCGTTGTATGGTGAGGTAAGCTCTTCTCACTATCTTTGATGAAGTTAATATCATTATTATGAGTTTTATGGCTTGGGAGAGTATTTATTGGCTAAGGGTTGTTGGGAGAAGCTTTACATGAGAAAACCCTAAGGTGGGGTGTTGTTATTACGACATTAATGGTGGGTTGATATGGGTGCATGAAATTAATACTTGGATGAGTGGAAAATTAATGAGCATTTATGGTGTTGTTGGGTTTTAGTGAAACCCTAACTCTAATATATTAGGGAAAGTGTGAAATGTGTGTAGAATATAGGTTTAATGATATTGGAGAATGATATTAATGATGAAAAATGGCCATTGGTGGTGATTAATGAGCATGGGTAAATGTTGTTGGGTTTTGATGAAAACCCTAGCCCTTAGAATTTGGGGAAAATGGATATATTGTAATTGATGAGGTTCTAGATCATTTGTGGTGTGCCATTTAAATGTGATTAATTAATTATGGTTATTGATGGATATAAGAGCTAAGTTGAATATTGAGTGATAATGATGATGTTTGAAGGATTGAAGTGATTTGAGGTTACATTATGTAATGGATGAGATGATGATGTTATTGGGTATAGTTGACCTTTAAGATCTAGAGGATCTTGGCTTTGGGAAAGGAATTTCCGAAGCCTAACACAATTGCATAACTGGGTGTTTAGCAAGACTAGGACTTGAGGTTAAGCTTTATGATAAGCTAACAAATGTTTAGAGTTATGATGATTATTGATTATGTGTATGCATATGTATGGTATGTAGATTATATTCCGAATTATGTGGCGAAGCTTTCGGAGCGTGCGTTCGGAGTTCGGCTCTTCCCTCGAGGTAGGAAAGGAGTTAACATTCAAATTGCATGAGTAAATTGAGAGTGATTTGATGTATGTGTTAAATACTCATGCCTGCCTTGCCATATAGTTATTGAGATGTTTGGAATGGCAAGTTGATGATTATTGCAGATAATGTATGAGAATATGTTTGTTAAAAATGATAAGCATGATTTTAATGTGGATAATAAGTTTGGAATGAAAATATATGAGTATGAATGTGTGAACATGTTGTATATGCCTTTTATGATATGTATGAAACATTGGATATGTCCAAATCTGGCTTATAATGAGGATTTCCGAGTAAGAATGCTTAGAACAAGTTGTATATGCCTCACATGTTGCATATGATGTGTCAGAAGTGAGTGATTTAGCCTTGGATATGATTTCATGTGTTGAACTGTGAGAACTTTCGTTTTCTGCCTATGTCCTGATATTCTCGCTCAAGCGAGATGGGATCTCGCTAAGGCGAGGATCCTCTGTATCAGTATTATGGCCTCTGGGCCAATCTCGCCTAGGCGAACGAGCTTTCTGCTCAAGCGAGGCGAGTTAATGGTGAACAAGTGAGATTCTGGACGAGCCTCGCTCAAGCGGCTGTGGCCGCGTTTGAGCGAGCGAGGGAGGACATTGATACTGGACGAATTCCGTCCGAGCGGGAATCTTTGAAAATAATTTAAGATGTGGTGAATTTCTGAGTGAAATTCTGAGTGAGCTATGTCCGAGACAGGACCTTCCGAGTGAGGAAGTGGATATAATTCCGAATGAAAGGTCTCCGAGTATGATATTCCGGGCAGTGGAGTTCCGAGTGGGAATTTCCAAGTTCAGTGTAACTCGTTCCGAGTGGAGTGCCTCCGAGTGTGTAATTCTGAGTGGGATGGCACCGATGGGGATATACAGTGTGAGTCTATCCAGAAGTACTCTGGAATAACTTCGCTCGAGTGAAAAAGAATGGAAGTCGGTTCTAGAACAAATTGCCGAGTGAAAGACTGAGCGAGTGATGGTCGGTCTTGGAATTAGTTTGCCGAGTGACAGACCGCTCGAGAGATGAGTCAGGTTTGAAATAATTTATCGAGTGAAGACCGATCTGGTGTTGAGTCGGTTTTGGAATGAAGTGCCGAGTGAAAGACCGATCAGGTGTTGAGTCGGTTTTGGAATGAATTGCTGAATGAAAGACTGATCAGGTGTTGAGTCGGTTTTGGAATGAATTGCCGAATGAAAGACCGATCAGGTGTTGAGTCAGTTTTGGAATAAATTGCCGAGTAAAACACCGATCAGGTGATGAGTCAGTTTTAGAGTAATTTACCGAGTGAAAGACCGAGCGAGAGACGGTCGGCCTTGGAATTATTTAGCCGAGTGAAGGACCGAATGAGAGGAATCGGTTCTGGAATAAGTTCACCGAGTGAAAACCGAGTGTTGGGAAGCCTCGCCGAGTGAGCGAGTGTGGAAAGGAAAGACGACCTCTGGTCGGATTTTGCTTAAGCGAATGGGTGTCTCGCCCAAGCGGGTGTCAGTGGGATTCCTTATTGGACAATTCTCGCCCGAGCGAGTGGCTAGTTGAAGGGAGCCTCGCTCGAGCGAATGCATGTGGAATGGTTACAGAAGCAATTTCGCCCGAGCGAATGGCCGGGTGTGTGGTGTCTCACTCAAGCGAGACTGGGGTCTGATGCTTAAAACCCCTTTTTGCTCAGGAAAAACTTAGGGCGGTTAAATGAACTACCCTCATCTCGCTCAAGCGAAGGTGAATCTCGCTTGAGCGAGATACCCAAAACTTAGGATTTTGTTAATTCCCTCAATAATTGATGCCGAGCCCCATTCCCTTATGTTATGGGATATCTATGGAGATGTATATGTGGTAATTATTGATGATATGCCACCATGGGAAATAAAAATAAATTGATGAATTCGAAATAAATTATTTGTGATGTTTTCACCACTAAGAGTGGGATATGAGGGAATGATGAGGAGAATTTATTAAAGAGGCTATAAGATACATTTTAAGAAAATGATGATAAATAATGAGAGGAGAGCCCACTAAAGGAATGTGTTGTAACATTGATGAATATTACCTAATGATGTAAACATAATGTGGTTGATACAAGTAATTGACTCGTATGAGTGTGAGGCATTGATAATTGCTGTATATATAGATATATGTTCTGAAAATACCTTGTTATCACATGTGTGGATTAATATTATGATGCTGGCTATGCCTTTGATATCCTTGTGTGGATTGTTATGAATGATGTTTGTGGCCAATGAGATGCCAATTATATGAATGATGTAACACCCTCTGTTACACCTTAATAAATTCTAGAAAAACTCGTAATTTTTTTTTTTAAAGATATGATTGTTAAAAAGAAACTATCGGAATAAATTATATACATTATTTCTGAAATACCTCACAAATATTATTAAAACTTTATAAAGTATTTGTACATTCATCCGAAGAAAATAAACATTAAACATTATAAGAAAGAGAGGAAACTCCATGGTCCAGAAGCAGTTACTTATTAACATTATTTATTCATTGGACCACGGTATTCATACCGAGCTCCCTTTCTAGAACGTGCTATATTTACTGCCGATATTCTTCGATCCTTCCCTCTGAACCATCAATTTAAAACATGTGAAACAAAAACACGGAGAAAGGAGTGAGAAACAGAATATAATATTCCCGAATAAGACATAAGCAACAAAGGGTTTTCACAAACCAATACATAATAATATCAATCACAATCACATACACAATCAATTATGAATGCATGAATGTTATGCAATATCTTCATCATAACTTACCTATATATGTGGGCCCTTAAATTTTAATTTGCACTGGGCCAACCAGGAGTTTACACTGTTCCATAAGTCCGGATAATAATAATATGAACAGCTCAACTGGCATGGAAACACTTAGAGACTAGTCAGATTGAGAAAGTTTTTATTGTGAAAGTACCCGACACTAGGGAGCTACCCCAGGTCCCCTGAAGCACCCTTTCACACCCTCTCATCCCAAGGCTCGTAATTAAGCCTCCTCTAATGTATCCTCGGTTTCTATAATCCGTCCCCAGACAATATTATTTCATTTCACTTTAATGATTCATGATGCATGAAATACTCGCATAGGTATATGTAAGTCCATATAATCCAGTCCTTGCATAGGTATAGTTCAGTCCATATGGGTCATAATAGTCCAAGTCCTTGCATAGGTATAGTCCAGTCCATATAGGTCATAATGGTCCAAGTCCTTGCATAGGTATGTTAGAGTTAGTTAAACCGGATATTTAATTTAAAATTTATTAAAAATTTTAAGTTAAAAAGTTAATATTTTAAAATAATAATATTATCAGATTTAAAAGGAGTAGGGGACTCCTCCCATTATTCTTATGTCTTTTTATATTATACTCTTATCTCACTCCCCCTTACCTTGAATCGTTACCCAAAATGGATTTGCTTTGCGCCTCTGATTTCTAGAAATATTAATACCAATCTTATTTCAGTATAAGCATAAGACGAAGATTAAGATTACTACTTAAAACAGAAATGGTAAATTTTGAATAGTGAATAGTGAATAGTGAATAGTGAATAGTAAATAGTAAATCGTGAATAGTAACAGTAAATAGTAAAACGTGAATAGTAACAGTAAATAGTAAAACGTGAATAGTAACAGTAAATAGTAAATCGTGAATAGTAACGGTAAATAGTAACAGTAAATAGTAATTTACTATTTGAATAGTAATTTACTATTGAAATAGTAATTTACTATTGAAATAGTGTTTACTATGCAGAATAGTAACTTAAAATAATATTATTTTCAGTATAATAACAGATTTCTAAAAACGATATAAAAATAATCCAAAAAATATAAAAGAGAAGTATTCTTACCTTAGGATTTTGGCAGAACCTTCTCTCCAAAAACTTTTCTTCTCTCTCTCACTTCCACCACTATCTCACTAGCACTACTATATTAAGAAAACTTAATCTGAAATTGTGAATTCTAAAGAAGAAATCCTTCGGTATTTATAGAAAAAAATTTACTATGCATTCCATTATTTTAATATAAAAGTACTATGCATTTTTGAATTTTTTATTCCAGGTTACTGTGCATCTTTTGAAAATTTCATACATGCACAGTGATTTGCATAGTAATTGTCGGCAAAATTATTAAGTCAAATAGTAACCCTTCACTCGGTATATTTTTAATATTCAAAATGAGTCCTTTTTGAAATTTAGCGATATTATATCAGTCCTCACTAATTTTATAATAAGTAATATAAAGCTGTAATTTTAAAAATCTAAAATTTTCTGTTAATAAAAATTTATTGATATGTTTCCAATTTTTTAACAATTGGAAAAAATCAAGATTTTTCTCAAACTGATAATTTTTAGATAAGTCTACTTGAAACGGATTTTAGAAAATTTTCTATAATTTAAATTCACTTTCTTATAAATATTTATAATTTAAGTCTCTTATATGAATTTAAAATTATTTTAAAAAAATATTATTTTATTAAAAAAAATTCCAAAATTCCAAAAAATTCCAAAAAATCATAAATAATACGTAGGTTAAAAAGTTCTAAAGAACCATAATTTAATTCCTTCAAAATTTTAATATAAAAATAAAAATAGGGGTGTTACAACTCTACTCCCCTTAGAAAATTTCGTCCTCGAAATTTACATTAATCAGTAAAACAAATGAGGATGAGACTCTTTTATCTCAGTTTCTAGTTCCCATGTAGCATCTTCTCCTCTCGTTTCACTCCAAATAACCTTTACAAGCGGAATTGTCTTGTCTCTTAATTGTTTTATTCTTCTGTCACTTATTCTAACAGGTGGTGCATCATATGTAAGATTATCTTTAACTTGTATGACATCAGGTTCAATAACATGTGTAGGATCAGATATATACTTTCGTAAGTTTGACACATGAAAAACATTATGGATATTAGAAAGAAAAGGTGGTAATGCTATTTGGTAGGCAAGGGGACTAACTTTATGAATTATTTGGTATGGACCGATAAATCTAGGAGTTAGTTTTCGAGATTTCATTGCCCGACCGACCCCAGTCATAGGTGTGACTTTCAAGAATACATGATCGCCTTCTTGAAATTCGAGCGGCTTTCTTCTTTTGTCATAGTAACTTTTCTGCCTGCTCTGTGTTGCCTTCATCTTTTCCTGAACTATTTTGATTTTATCCGTGGTTTGTTGTACCAACTCTGGTCCTAGCATCAAGTTTTCACCAGTCTCAAACCAACATAGCGGGGTCCTACATTTTCTTCCATATAATGCTTCAAAAGGTGCCATGCCAATGCTAGCATGGAAACTGTTGTTGTAGGTAAACTCCACATATGGTAAAAATTGATTCCAACTTCCTTTATGCTCTAACACACAAGCTCGTAACAAGTCCTCTAGAGATTGGATTGTTCTTTCTGATTGTCCATCCGTCTGAGGATGATATGCTGAACTTAGACGCAGTCTTGTTCCCAAAGCCTTGTGCAAGCTCTTCCAGAATTATGATGTAAAACGAGGGTCTCGATCAGAAATGATACTTGAAGGAATTCCATGCAATCTCACAATCTCCTCGATGTATAATTTTGCCAGCTTCTCCATAGAGTAACGAATGTTGATGGGAATAAAGTGGGCAGACTTTGTTAGTCTATCAACTATTACCCATATTGAATCATGTCCTAATGGAGTTTTGGGTAGAGAAGTCACAAAATCCATGGTAATGCCATCCCATTTCCATTCCGGTATTTCCATTGATTGTAGCATTCCAGGGGGTTTTTGGTGTTCCACTTTAACCTTCTGGCAAATTAGACATGCAGCCACATACTCTGCCACCGCTTTCTTCATTCCAGGCCACCAAAATAACTTCTTTAAATCTTGATACATTTTAGTAGCTCCGGGATGAATGCTCATATAACTTTTATGGCCTTCTTCCAGAATTGCTTTCCTCAACTCCTCTTGATCAGGGATACACACTCGATCCTTATACCTCAATAATTGGTCGTTTCGCATATTGAACTCGACTTCTTTTCCTTGTTTCAAGAGTTCTTTCTTCTCTTGCAGGAATTCATCCTCTCGTTGAGCCTCCAAAACTTGTCTCAGGAATTCACTTGTCACTTACAACGCTCCTAGTCTGTAGCTGTTAGCATTAACCTTTACTGCTAGGTTAAGATCTCTGAAGTTCTCTATCAATTCCAGCTCTTTAATCATCATTATGGACGCATGTAGAGACTTTCGACTTAAAGCATCAGCTACTACGTTCGCTATTCCAGGATGGTACTGTAACTCAAAGTCGTAGTCCTTTAAGAACTCCATCCATCTCCGTTGCCTCATGTTTAACTCCTTTTGGTCGAATAAATACTTGAGACTCTTATGATCGCTAAACACATTGAATGTTGCACCGTATAAATAATGCCTCCAAATCTTTAAGGCAAAAACTACAGTGGCTAACTCTAAGTCATGGGTAGGGTAGTTAATCTCATGTTGCCTTAATTGGCGCGACGCATAGGCTACAACCTTCTTGTCTTGCATGAGTACACTTCCTAGTCCTTGTTTAGACGTATCACAGTAAACTTCAAAACTTCGATGTGGATCAGGGAGTACTAACACCGGCGCAGAAGTAAGTCGATCTTTCAGCTCTTGGAAACTATTCTCGCATTGTGTCGTCCACACAAAAGGTTGTCCTTTCCGTGTTAACTTGGTCAATGGGTATCCTAGCTTTGAAAATCCTTCAATGAATCTCCTATAGTATCCAGCCAAACCCAAGAAACTTCTAATCTCAGTGATTGTGGTTGGTCTCTCCCATTTTAAAACTGCCTCCACCTTGGAAGGGTCTACAGCTATTCCTCCTTGACTAATTACATGTCCTAAAAAGTTCACTTCTTCCAACCAGAATTCACACTTCGACAGCTTTGCATACAGTTGTTTCTTTTTCAGGATTTCCAACACGACCTTCAAATGTTCAACATGTTCTTCTCTGCTTTTAGAGTACACTAATATATCATCAATGAACACCACTACAAATTTATCTAGATATGGATGAAAAATCCTATTCATGTAATCCATGAATACGGCTGGTGCATTAGTTACACCAAAAGGCATTACTAGATATTCGTAATGGCCATAGCGTGTTCTAAAAGCAGTTTTTGATACATCTTCTTTCTTCACCCTTATTTGATGGTATCCAGACCTCAAATCAATTTTGGAGAACACCATGGCACCACGCAGCTGATCCATCAAGTCGTCAATCCTTGGTAGAGGATATCTGTTCTTGATTGTCACCTTGTTCAGTTGTCGATAATCTACACACAACCTCATGCTACCATCCTTTTTCTTAACCAACAATACTGGTGCACCCCAGGGGGATACACTGGGTCGTATAAACTGCTTCTCTATCATTTCTTCAAGTTGTTTCTTCAACTCTGCTAATTCTAGAGGTGACATTCGGTATGGTGCAATTGAAATGGGTCCAACTCCAGGTACTAGATCAATGGCAAATTCCACATCTCTTTCTGGGGGTAAACCAGGGATATCTTCAGGAAAAATGTCAGGAAATTCACACACAACCGGAAGATTTTTGATTTTTGATTCTTGCTCTCCTTTCGTTGAAAGCAATAGCATGAATCCTTGAGCCTCTCCTTTTAAAGAGGCACTCACTTGGTTGGCGGTTAGAAATCTCGAATCCTCAGGATTCAAATTCACTGGTTCTTTAAACATTATGGTTTTATTATGACAATCTATTAGAACATGATTGTCAGACAACCAATCTAGCCCAATAATAACTTCTAAGCCAGAAAGGGGTAAACAGAAAAGATTAGCTTTAAAGTCCCTACCATCTATGACAATAGGGCATTTCCAACAGGCTTTAGAAGTGACAATGGGATTGTTTCCAGGAGTATGTACAGATAAGTCAAATGGCAGTTCTATCACAGGTAATTTTAGTTTTTCTACACAGTCATTGGCAATAAAGGAATGTGATGCACCTGAGTCATACATAACAGTTAAAGAAATCTTATTAATGATACACTTACCTTCTACCATGGAATCAGCATGAGATGCTTCTTCTCCAGTGATTGCAAAAACCTTTCCTTTTGCCTTTGGCCTTCCGACTGCACTGTGCGCGCCTCCTTGAGTATTTATGCTTGTACTTGCACCTTCAGGGTTTTCTCTCTTCATCTCTGGGCAATCCTTGATGTGATGACCTGGTTTGTTACACTTAAAACAAATATAAGTGTTTTTAGGACAATCCCTTTTCAAATGGGGTCCTCCACAGATAAAACATTTAAAATTTGGTGCAGATGTTGGGTAATAGCTTCCAGTTGAAGCTTGGGGTCTGTTAGGAATAGATGCTGCTCTAAACCGGCGAAATGGCGCTTGGTAAGGCTTATTCCTTCTGAAGTCTCTTCTTTGGTGATGGTGAGGTCCTCCACTTCTCATTTCTCCTACCTTGTGAATGGGCTCACGACTTTTGGTCATTCTATCCTTATGATCTTCTTCAAAGATCCTGCAGCGATTTACCAATACAGAAAATTCACGGATTTCCTGCATTCGTATAGCTTCCTTAATTTCTGGCCGCAATCCATTTACAAACTTTGCACACCGATCTCTTTCATTAGTAGCATCATTATAATGAGAATGAAAACGAGATAGCTCTTCAAACCTGGATGCGTACTCTCCAACGGTCATATTTCCCTGGGTCAGCGACAGGAATTCAAATTGTCTTTTCTCTTTAACATCAGCTGGAAAGTATTTCTCCAGAAACATATCCTTGAAATAATCCCAAGTGATCTCCACGTCGTTGACTTCGAATTGTCTATGCATGCTATCCCACCAATGTTCGGCATCCTCAGATAAGGCATAAGTAGCGAAGACTACCTTATCAGCTTCATTACATTGCAATGCTCGAAAGATCTTCTCTATCTCTCGAATCTAGATTTGTGCTCCATCAGGGTTATATCCTCCCTTGAAACGAGGTGGATTGCGCTTTTCGAATAGGTCCAGCCTTCTCAAGGCATCGTTACCTTGACCTTCACGTGCTCCCATTGCATTGATTAAGCGTTCTACAACTCCAGCAAGATCGTTTCCAGCCATTAGTTTCCTGTTTTACAGTAACTGAGATTTGTCACATCAATCACAGTTACTACCAAGTCAGATATTCTACCTATACAGAGTTTACAGACAAAGCAAGATAGACCTTTTCCCCAGGCCTATTGGATTAACTGCTCTGATACCACTTTGTAACACCCTCTGTTACACCTTAATAAATTCTAGAAAAACTCATAATTTTTTTTTAAAGATATGATTGTTAAAAAGAAACTATCGGAATAAATTATATACATTATTTCTGAAATACCTCACAAATATTATTAAAACTTTATAAAGTATTTGTACATTCATCCGAAGAAAATAAACATTAAACATTATAAGAAAGAGAGGAAACTCCATGGTCCAGAAGCAGTTACTTATTAACATTATTTATTCATTGGACCACGGTATTCATACCGAGCTCCCTTTCTAGAACGTGCTATATTTACTGCCGATATTCTTCGATCCTTCCCTCTGAACCATCAATTTAAAACATGTGAAACAAAAACACGGAGAAAGGAGTGAGAAACAGAATATAATATTCCCGAATAAGACATAAGCAACAAAGGGTTTTCACAAACCAATACATAATAATATCAATCACAATCACATACACAATCAATTATGAATGCATGAATGTTATGCAATATCTTCATCATAACTTACCTATATATGTGGGCCCTTAAATTTTAATTTGCACTGGGCTAACCAGGAGTTTACACTGTTCCATAAGTCCGGATAATAATAATATGAACAGCTCAACTGGCATGGAAACACTTAGAGACTAGTCAGATTGAGAAAGTTTTTATTATGAAAGTACCCGACACTAGGGAGCTACCCCAGGTCCCCTAAAGCACCCTTTCACACCCTCTCATCCCAAGGCTCGTAATTAAGCCTCCTCTAATGTATCCTCGGTTTCTATAATCCGTCCCCAGACAATATTATTTCATTTCACTTTAATGATTCATGATGCATGAAATACTCACGTATTGAGTTGGTTAAGGCTTTTAGAAACTCAATTATTAAATCCCTTAGAGGTTTACAATATCATTTCAATAAACTGTACATTTTCTCAATTCTCTGAATTTCTGTCCCACAGAAATAAATTTGGTACAGTTTTCAAATCTCACTGAAATTGAATTTCTAAGCCTTAAATATCTAAAAACTTTATCATATAAAACTTTACATAATCTTTCTCGAATTAAATCAAATTTAGGAATCTCAATTATTTCCAAATATCTTTAGTTATTAAGTTGGAAAAAATAAAATAATTTTCTTTTAAAAAATTTTGTTTTATTAAAAGAGAATAATTATTAACCAAAAATACTTAAAATTACAAAATTTTTCTTTAACTCAAGATTTAATTAAATAAATTCTCATAAAATGTTTTCTTTCTAAAATAAATACTAATTATTTTATTCTAAATATTGAAAATAAAGTTAATAAAAATCATTTCTAAGAATGAATAAAAGATAATAAAATTTAAAGAGTAAGGTAAGAAATTCTTACTGAATTTTAGCTTTCCGTCATGCTCGCTATATGCTCAAACTCCACATTACAATATCATCAATCAAAATCAAGCAATATCAATCATAACTACATATCATCAATCAATCAATCATAATCAAATCATAATCAAATTACATATCATAATACAAAATTTAATGATTAATAATATAGTCAATTTTAGTCATTTTGGTCAATTCCTCGCATAGGTATATGTAAGTCCATATAATCCAGTCCTTGCATAGGTATAGTTCAGTCCATATGGGTCATAATAGTCCAAGTCCTTGCATAGGTATAGTCCAGTCCATATAGGTCATAATGGTCCAAGTCCTTGCATAGGTATGTTAGAGTTAGTTAAACCGGATATTTAATTTAAAATTTATTAAAAATTTTAAGTTAAAAAGTTAATATTTTAAAATAATAATATTATCAGATTTAAAAGGAGTAGGGGACTCCTCCCATTATTCTTATGTCTTTTTATATTATACTCTTATCTCACTCCCCCTTACCTTGAATCGTTACCCAAAATGGATTTGCTTTGCGCCTCTGATTTCTAGAAATATTAATACCAATCTTATTTCAGTATAAGCATAAGACGAAGATTAAGATTACTACTTAAAACAGAAATGGTAAATTTTGAATAGTGAATAGTGAATAGTGAATAGTGAATAGTAAATCGTGAATAGTAACAGTAAATAGTAAAACGTGAATAGTAACAGTAAATAGTAAAATGTGAATAGTAACAGTAAATAGTAAATCGTGAATAGTAACGGTAAATAGTAACAGTAAATAGTAATTTACTATTTGAATAGTAATTTACTATTGAAATAGTAATTTACTATTGAAATAGTGTTTACTATACAGAATAGTAACTTAAAATAATATTATTTTCAGTATAATAACAGATTTCTAAAAACGATATAAAAATAATCTAAAAAATATAAAAGAGAAGTATTCTTACCTTAGGATTTTGGCAGAACCTTCTCTCCAAAAACTTTTCTTCTCTCTCTCACTTCCACCACTATCTCACTAGCACTACTATATTAAGAAAACTTAATCTGAAATTGTGAATTCTAAAGAAGAAATCCTTCGGTATTTATAGGAAAAAAATTTACTATGCATTCCATTATTTTAATATAAAAGTACTATGCATTTTTGAATTTTTTATTCCAGGTTACTATGCATCTTTTGAAAATTTCATATATGCACAGTGATTTGCATAGTAATTATCGGCAAAATTATTAAGTCAAATGGTAACCCTTCACTCGGTATATTTTTAATATTCAAAATGAGTCCTTTTTGAAATTTAGCGATATTATATCAGTCCTCACTAATTTTATAATAAGTAATATAAAGCTGTAATTTTAAAAATCTAAAATTTTCTGTTAATAAAAATTTATTGATACGTTTCCAATTTTTTAACGATTGGAAAAAATCAAGATTTTTCTCAAACTGATAATTTTTAGATAAGTCTACTTGAAACGGATTTTAGAAAATTTTCTATAATTTAAATTCACTTTCTTATAAATATTTATAATTTAAGTCTCTTATATGAATTTAAAATTATTTAAAAAAATATTATTTTATAAAAAAAAATTTCAAAATTCCAAAAAATTCCAAAAAATCATAAATAATACGTAGGTTAAAAAGTTCTAAAGAACCATAATTTAATTCCTTCAAAATTTTAATATAAAAATAAAAATAGGGGTGTTACAAATAATGTGCCTTGCGGGACTTTGTAAATGTTTATGAATAATTATTTAAATGCCAAATTAAATTATATCCCTAATTGAAAGGGTGAGATATCCTTGCGAGGTTGTTGAGCATATGGATTATTGCATTTTGCATTCATGGCATGGCATAGCATTGATATTATGTGGTTGCGATCACACCAATGAAAGATCCTACGGGATTCTATGAAGGGAGTACCCCTTGTGAGGCGGGAAACCAACTTGATGATGATATGATATTGTGCCGGTGGTTGCGATCACCTGGTTGTGGAATGTGAAAGGCCCTGCGGGGACCATTATATGATGATGAGCCAGTGGTTGCGATCACTTAGTATTTGATATGATAAAGGGCTTGCGAGCACCTATGATGCCCATGGTTGCGATCATGAGGCGGGAGTACCCCTTGCGAGGCGGGAAACCTATGAGAATTGTTGAACGTGGTTGCGATCACGAGAAGCACCTTGCGAGGCTGCTATAGGGAGTACCCCTTGCGAGGCGGGAAACCAATGATTATGAATGATTGATTATGGTGGTTGCGATCACCCGTGTTATGAAATCGGATCCGTTGCATATGCATTAAATAGTTGACATGTGCATTAGCCATAAGAGCATGGCATTTGAGATGGGATGACCACGAGTGATGAGAACCCCTTGCGAGGAGGTATTGAGTGAAGCCTTAATGAATTAATGATGATAATGATTATGAATGCCCTTGTTGATAAGTGGCAAAGTGATGGTGTATGTGATTGTGTATATGTTGTGCTTATTTATGATATGAATTACGCTTCATGAGGCTTGTATGCCTATTATAATAATAAGATGATAAATGAATGATAATTTTATGATTTTGTAGCAAAGCACACATGACGTTTGTATGCATATACACATGATCACAATATATATATTATTCGTCAATTTGAATGTATAACTCACTCTCCCATGTGGTCTCCTTTTTAGCCTTGTGATGCAGGTTGCCATGGGATGAGTTCCGATTTTAGTTAAAGCTATGGTGAAGGTAAATAGTGGTAGAGGAAGTGCCTTGGCCGACATTATTTATGGGTTCTTATGAAATGAATGAATTAGTTATGAGAATGTAGATGATTTTAATGAATTTGGATATGTATAGGATAATCCTTTGAATTGTGGATGGTCAATATATATGTAGAATGTAAGAGATGATTTGATATGTATTAGAAGGATTAAAATTGAATGATGTTCATTGATGATTGAGATAGCCAGGTGAATATCCCCGAATGTATATGCATATATATGTATATATATAACTATATCTTAGGCATTGCATGCTTATATAATTATGTAAAATGATGATGGTTGTCTATTAGGCTTATGATACGCCAATGCGTGCTTTGCCGAGCCTTTTTTCATATCGTCATATATGGGACTAGGCGTGTGCCCGGTATACACATTCTTCCGCTGTAAACTCTATTATTTTTCGTATACCGTTATAGGCAATTTATCTATCGATCCAGCTTAGGGTTATTTAATCCCACTCCTTGGTTTTCTGTGATTTGGGTCTTGATGTGATCATGGTGGTGTCTTGGAAATATTTTCAAACGGGAAAAATTTATTCGTATTTTTATTAATTATGACGATCACATCGGGATTCGAGTACAGAAATCAGGGGGTGTTATAATCTGGTATCAGAGCATATTTTGCTCTGAATTGGAGTTATTGGTTACTACCAGAGCATGGCTGCTCTGTGAGGATTTGATATTATGGATGATTGGAGCATGATTGCTCAATAGCGAGATACTTATAGTGATCTTTGGAGCGGGATGCTCATTATTGGAATATGGTTGTTTGTATTGATTTAAGAATGATAATTATTTAGAGAATGATGATATGTTAAGGTATTGATTGCCCTATGTAGAAATATGAATGATTAATTGTCTAAGGATTGTGAATCGAATTTTGAGGGCATAATTGCTTATTGAGGAATTATTGTGAATCATTAGAGTTGAGTTGGGATTGAATATGAGTGAATGAATTTCCTTAATATGTGATGGATGTATTTATTGTGTAAGTCTGGCCAAGTTCCTTACCCTATTACCTTCAAATGACGAATACATTGTTATTGTGCATTGATGTTGATATATGAAATGCAAATTGATTTGATGATGAATCCATGATTGAATGTTAATCATGGAAATAAAATATTGGAATTGATGAATATAAGACATGAAAGATGAGTCGATGAATATGAAATACGAGATATGAATTGATATGGTAATGAATTTGTACCATGTGTGATCATGGATATGATATGTTAATTATGTATTGATTTAATGATAGACCTATGCCGTATGTTGATTACGGATAGGAGGTATTGAGAAAGAAATTGATATGGTAGTAGATCATATATGTTGAGACCTTGATATGCGTATGCACCTTGAATATAAATTGTTGGTTAGGTCTCTTATATGCATTATGCCTGTGGCATCTAGCCAAGGAGTGCTTGTTAAATGAAAATGGAACTCATATGTTTGAGTTGATTAGATGAATGATATTGAATAATTCCCTAGTATGGGTATGTTTGAATCTAAATGATTGGTTGTGCCATTTGTGAAGGATGAATTTTATATCCTTTGGCACAAGAACCCTATATGTTACATGATATAAGTGATTTGTTGTATCTCCCTAGACTGGGACATGGATATGTGACAAGATTATGACTGTGAAATTATATTGGTGCATGATCAGGGTTATGTCTCGGTTTTGTGTGTGAAAACCGAGTGGATGATTAATTTGATGTAGGCCACTAGGTGTGGTGACCCCATTGATTGGCAAGATCTTATATGATCAAATGTTCTGGAGAATTAATTTAATTGGACCCTATGGCGGTCTAGGCTCTATGTTGTTTTGTGAGCCATATCTAATGATGTTGTGTGGTATGTGAGAACTCACAACGGGTACCAGGTGACCCTTAGACTACCTAAGTCTATTGATTGATCGAACCTTGTGAATGGTTGAGCCATAACAAAATTAATTGTGAAATACGTTGTTGAAGCTAGAGCTGATATATGATGGAATACGAATGATAAATGTAACCCCTGATGATTGATGAATAATAATGTTGAATTTGGGGTATAATTGGAATTGATTATGGTATATGATTTTACGAAGTGACCTTGGGCTAAATTGTATGCCCTTGAGATTATGGTCATTGGATTAATTATGGATGATGATGGGATTTAGAGATGACATGTGTGATGGTGAGTCGGTGAATAGAAATTTGATCATGTCATTACCCCACATTTTTATTTGAAAGACGTTATATTGGTAATAGAAACCACATAGTGATGTGGTATGATGTGAGTTATATGTTTAATTTATGAACTTTGGTTGTGATCTATGAGGAGGATCCCTAAATGTGAAGGCTTATTGTACGATTAAGTAGCCTACTTGATAAGAGTTTGGTGAATCTTATAAGGCTCGAATTGATTTATAGCCAACAAATATGTGAGTGAGACAAGAATTTTAGGCTATCTGACCATGGTATTAGATGGATGAAGCCTGAGGATAGGGTATTTATCCTGTAATGATTGAAAGTTTATGGTTGGTACACTAATGTATTATGACAGTAATTAATATTTGATGAGTGGTATGGCATGGTTTATGCCAAATTAATTGTAAAATGACGATGAAAAATGAATATGTTAGTTGTGGACTGGTATCATTTGAAAATGTATGACCGACATGAGCAATGGGAATACGAAGTACTGGTCCCGATATGGTCTTACATGCCATAGGCATTGTGGCAACATGCACTTATGCGCCGACTTTATGTGTTTATAGTAACCACTACGAGATTGGGACGCCTTCCTGTATGTCGGATGCAGCAACACATAGGCTGGGCAGGTGTAGGGATTGTAACTGCTTATGGTGCTGGTCATACTAAGTATGAACATGTGAGCTCTGTTGGGTGAGTTGTGATCGATGACATATGACACGGTTGGAAAGGAAATTTTATGTTAAAAATAATAAAGTGATGATGAACGTGATTTGATGGACTTTGATAAGTTCCATGTTATTCTATGGTGTTGTTGAACCTCATTGGTGTGCGGCCTGATGTATGGCCTTATGGTATGCATATCAATGCTGAATTTCGAGGACGAAATTCTTTTTAGGTGGGGTGGATTGTAACATCCCGAATTTTATAAAAATGAATAATTGATGAGAATAAACAATAAATAATTGTATATGAGTGGATTTGTGTCCCAAAAATATTGGAATAATTAAATTGGGATTTATTAGGGATATTTATAATTTATTGAGCTTATGTGAGATGAAATTATACCCGAATAGAATATGGGTGTCGGACCAAGTATCTCCGATTGAGATGTCATTGGTCAGGGCTATTAAGAATATTATTGGGAATCCGAATATGTCTTCGGAATAATTTTTGGAATTAGTTTTGAGCCCGAACTGAGAGCCTGTTTGTTATAAAATGATGAACCTTTGATGCAGAATTAAAAATTAAAACCAAAAGCCTATTATTCTCTTCCTATTTTCGTTGGGTTCTTGCCCTCATTTGGCAATGACGTTTCTTCTTCTTCTTCTCTTATTTCCCTTCTCCATTTCCTCTTTTCTTCTCTCCAAAAACCAAAGCCGTGTGGAGCCTTCTTCTCCTCCACCATTTTCGTCTTTTGGAAGCTTAAAGGAATCCATTGGAAGTTGATCCTCTTCCTCCCTTCTCCAATTTTGTTGAGCCTCTCCACCTCATTTGGTTCTATTTTCGTTGTATGGTGAGGTAAGCTCTTCTCACTATCTTTGATGAAGTTAAATATCATTATTATGAGTTTTATGGCTTGGGAGAGTATTTATTGGCTAAGGGTTGTTGGGAGAAGCTTTAAATGAGAAAACCCTAAGGTGGGGTGTTGTTATTATGACATTAATGGTAGGTTGATATGGGTGCATGAAATTAATACTTGGATGAGTGGAAAATTAATGAGCATTTATGGTGTTGTTGGGTTTTAGTGAAACCCTAACTCTAATAAATTAGGGAAAGTGTGAAATGTGTGAAATGTGTGTAGAATGTAGGTTTAATGATATTGGAGAATGATATTAATGATGAAAAATGGCCATTGGTGGTGATTAATGAGCATGGGTAAATGTTGTTGGGTTTTGATGAAAACCCTAGCCCTTAGAATTTGGGGAAAATAGATATATTGTAATTGATGAGGTTCTAGATCATTTGTGGTGTGCCATTTAAATGTGATTAATTAATTATGGTTATTGATGGATATGCGAGCTAAGTTGAATATTGAGTGATAATGATGATGTTTGAAGGATTGAAGTGATTTGAGGTTACATTATGTAATGGATGAGATGATGATGTTATTGGGTATAGTTGACCTTTAAGGTCTAGAGGATCTTGGCTTTGGGAAAGGAATTTCCGAAGCCTAACACAATTGCATAACTGGGTGTTTAGCAAGTCTAGGACTTGAGGTTGAGCTTTATGATAAGCTAACAAATGTTTAGAGTTATGATGGTTATTGATTATGTGTATGCATATGTATGGTATGTAGATTATATTCCAGGTTTATGTGGTGGAGCTTTCGGAGTGTGCGTTCGGAGTTCGGCTCTTCCCTCGAGGTAGGAGAGGAGTTAACATTCAAATTGCATGAGTAAATTGAGAGTGATTTGATGTATGTGTTAAATACTCATGCCTGCCTTGCCATATAGTTATTGAGATGTTTGGAATGGCAAGTTGATGATTATTGCAGATAATGTATGAGAATATGTTTGTTAAAAATGATAAGCATGATTTTAATGTGGATAATAAGTTTGGAATGAAAATATATGAGTATGAATGTGTGAACAGGTTGTATATGCCTTTTATGATATGTATGAAACGTTGGATATGTCCAAATCTGGCTTATAATGAGGATTTCCGAGTAAGAATGCTTAGAACAAGTTGTATATGCCTCACATGTTGTATATGATGTGTCGGAAGTGAGTGATTTGGCCTTGGATGTGATTTCATGTGTTGAACTGTGAGAACTTTCATTTTCTGCCTATGTCCTGATATTCTCGCTCAAGCGAGATGGGATCTCGCTAAGGCGAGGATCCTCTGTATCAGTATTATGGCCTCTAGGCCAATCTCGCCCAGGCGAACGAGCTTTCTGCTCAAGCGAGACGAGTGAATGGTGATCAAGTGAGATTCTAGATGAGCCTCGCTCAAGCGGGTATGGCCGCGTTTGAGTGAGCGAGGGAGGACATTGATGCTGGACGAATTCTGTCCGAGCGGGAATCTTTGAAAATAATTTAAGATGTGGTGAATTTCTGAGTGAAATTCCGAGTGAGCTATGTCCGAGACAGGACCTTCCGAGTGAGGAAGTGGATATAATTCCGAATGAAAGGTCTCCGAGTGTGATATTCCGGGCAGTGGAGTTCCGAGTGGGAATTTCTGAGTTCAGTGTAACTCATTCCGAGTGGAGTGCCTTCGAGTGTGTAATTCCGAGTGGGATGGCACCGATGGGGATATACGGTGTGAGTCTGTCCAGAAGTACTCTGGAATAACTTCGCTCGAGTGAAAAAGAAAGGAAGTCGGTTCTAAAACAAATTGCCGAGTGAAAGACCGAGCGAGTGATGGTCGGTCTTGGAATTAGTTTGCCGAGTGACAGATCGCTCGAGAGATGAGTCGGGTTGGAAATAATTTATTGAGTGAAGACCGATCAAGTGTTGAGTCGGTTTTGGAATGAATTACCGAGTGAAAGACCGATCAGGTGTTGAGTCGGTTTTGGAATGAATTGCCGAATGAAAGACCGATCAGGTGTTGAGTCGGTTTTGGAATGAATTGCCGAATAAAAGACCGATCAGGTGTTGAATCGGTTTTGGAATGAATTTCCGAGTGAAAGACCGATCAGGTGATGAGTCGGTTTTAGAGTAATTTGCCGAGTGAAAGACCGAGCGAGAGATGGTCGGCCTTGGAATTATTTAGCCGAGTGAAGGACCAAACGAGAGGAATCGGTTCTGGAATAAGTTCACCGAGTGAAAACTGAGTGTTGGGAAGCCTCGCCGAGTGAGTGAGTGTGGAAAGGAAAGACGACCTCTGGTCGGATTTTGCTTAAGCGAATGGGTGTCTCGCCCAAGCGGGTGTCAGTGGGATTCCTTACTGGACAATTCTCGCCCGAGCGAGTGGCTAGTTGAAGGGAGCCTCGCTCGAGCGAATGCATGTGGAATGGTTACAGGAGCAATTTCGCCCGAGCGAATGGCCGGGTGTGTGGTGTCTCGCTCAAGCGAGACTGGGGTCTGATGCTTAAAACCCCTTTTTGCTCAGGAAAAACTTGGGGCGGTTAAATGAACTACCCTCATCTCGCTCAAGCGAAGGTGAATCTCGCTTGAGCGAGATACCCAAAACTTGGGATTTCGTTAATTCCCTCAATAATTGATGCCGAGCCCCATTCCCTTATGTTATGGGATATCTATGGAGATGTATATGTGGTAATTATTGATGATATGCCACCATGGGAAATAAAAATAAATTGATGAATTCGAAATAAATTATTTGTGATGTTTTCACCATTAAGAGTGGGATATGAGGGAATGATGAGGAGAATTTGTTAAAGAGGCTATAAGATACATTTTAAGACAATGATGATAAATAATGAGAGGAGAGCCCACTAAAGGAATGTGTTGTAACGTTGATGAATATTACCTAATAATGTAAACATAATGTGGTTGATACAAGTAATTGACTCGTATGAGTGTGAGGCATTGATAATTGCTGTATATATAGATATATGTTCCGAAAATACCTTGTTATCACATGTGTGGATTAATATTATGATGCTGGCTATGCCTTTGATATCCTTGTGTGGATTGTTATTATAACACCCCTGATTTTCTGTACTCGAATCCTAATGTGATCGTCATATTTAATAAAAATGCGAATAAATTTTTCACGTTTGAAAACATTTCCAAGACACCACCATGATCACATCAAGACCCAAATCACAGAAAACCAAAGAGTGAGATTAAATAACCTAAAGCTGGATCGATAGATAAATTGCCCATAACCGTATACGAAAATAATAGAGTTTACAGCGGAAGAATGTGTAGACCGGGCACACGCCTAGTCCCATATATGACGATATGAGAAAAGGCTTGGCAAAGCATGCAATGGCATATCATAAGCCTAATAGACAACCATCATCATTTTACATAATTACATAAGCATGCAATGCCTAAGATATAATTATATATATCTATACATTCGGGAATCCTCTCCCGACTATCTCAATCATCAATGCTCATCATTCAATTTTAAATCCTTCTAATACACATCAAATCATCTCTTACATTTTACGTATATATTCGTCATCCATCAATTCAAAGGATTATCCTATACATACTCAAAATCTCTAAATCATCTACATCATCATATACAATTTATTCATTACATAAGAACTCATAAATGATGCCAGGCAAGGCACTTCCTCTACCACTATTTACCTTCACCCAAGCTTTAATTAAAATCCGAACTCATCCCATGGCAACCTGCATCACAATACTAAAAAGGAGACCACATGGGAGAGTGAGTTATACATTCAAAATGACGAATAATATATATATTGTGATCATGTGTATATGCATACAAACATCATGTGTGCTTTGCTATCAAAACATCAAATTATCATTCATACATTATCTCATTATCACAATAGGCATACAAGCCTCATGAATCGCAATTCATATCATAAATAAGCACAACATATACACAATCCCAAACACCATCACTTTGCCACTTATCAACAAGGGCATTCATAATCATTACCATCATTAATTCATTAAGGTTTCACTCAAATACCTCCTCGCAAGGGGTTTCTCAACACTCCTGGTCATCCCATTTCAAATGCCATGGTCTTAAAGCTAATGCATATGTCAACTGTTTAATGCATATACAACGGATCTGATTTCATATCACGGGTGATCGCAACCACCATAATCAATCATTCATAATCATTGGTTTCCCGCCTCGCAAGGGGTACTCCCTATAGCAGCCTCGCAAGGTGCTTCTCGTAATCCTAACTACGTTCAATAATTCACATAGGTTTCCCGCCTCGCAAGGGGTACTCCTGCCTCATGATCGCAACCATGGGCATCATAGGTGCTCGCAAGCCCTTTATCATATCAAATACCAAGTGATCGCAACCACTGGCTCATCATCATACAATGGTCCCCGCAGGGCCTTTCACATTTCACAACCAGGTGATCGCATGCACCGGCACAATATCATACCATCATCACATTGGTTTCCCACCTCGCAAGGGGTACTCTCTTCATAGAATCCCGCAGGATCTTTCATCATGTGATCGCAACCATAAAGTATCAATGCTATGCCATGCCATGAATGCAATGCAATAATGCATATGCTCAACAACAACCTCGCAAGGATACCTCACCCTCTCAATTATGGGTATATTGTATATTTTAGTTTTATCATCAATGGCATACAAACATTCACAAGGCCCCTCAAGGCATAACATACATACAATAGGCACTTTAATGGCCACAACATCATTCATGCTAATCCACATATGGGTATCGAAAGGCATAGCAAACAATCATAATATCAAGCCATACATGTATCAACAAGGTGTTCTCGGAATATATATATATATATATATATATATATATATATATATAGCAATCATCATTGCCTCCCACACATACAAGTCAATTACTTGTATCAACCATATTATGTTTACATCATTAGATAGTATTCATCAGTGTTTCCACATACTCATTTGGTGGGTTTTCCTCATAATATTTATCATCATTGTCTTAAAATGTATCATATAGCCTCATTATTAAAATTTCCTCATTATCCCCTCTTATCCCACTCTTAGTGGTGAAAACATCACAATTAAATTGTCCCGAATACCTTAATTAATTTTATTTCCCCATGGTGGCATATCATCACTAATTACCACACATACATTTCCATAGATATCTCATAATATGAGGGAATGGGGCTCGACATCAGTTATTGAGGAAATCAGCAAAATCCCAAGTTTTGGGTATCTCGCTCAAGCGAGATTCACCTCCGCTTGAGCGAGATGAGGGCAGTTCACCTAAGTGCCCCCAAGTTTCCCTGAACAGAAAGGGGTTTTAAGTATCAGACCCCAGTCTTGCTTGAGCGAGCCCATCTCGCTTGAGTGAAATCCTGCCAGTATCAAGATTCCATGTAGCTCGCTTGGGCGAGACACCATGCACCCAGCTAATCGCTCGGGCGAAATTACTCTAGTAAGGAATCCCACTACATTCGCTTGGGTGAGGCACCCACTCGCTTAAGCGAAATCCGACCAGAGGTCGTCTTTCCCATCACTCGATTTTGCACTCGGCAATTCAATCAAAACCGACTCATCTTGCTTGGTTTTCTACTCGTTAAAATCAATCAAAACTGACTCGTCTCTCACTTGGCCTTTCACTCGGCAATTTATTCCAAATCCGAGTCATCTCTCAATCAGTCTTTCACTCGGTTATTTAATTCTGAATCCGAGTCATCTCTCACTCGGTGTTTCGCTCGGTAATTACTCTACAACTGACTCATTACCTGATCGGTCCTCACTCGGTGAATTATTTCAAAACCGACTTCACACTCACTTGGGTTTCCACTCAGAAAAATAATCCAGATCGAGTCTTTTCTCACTCGGTTTTCCACTCGGTAATTCATTTCAAAAACCGACTTCCTTTATCATTTTCACACGAGTGAAGTCATTCTAGAATACTTCTGGACAAACACACCAGGTATTCCCAATCGGTGCCATCCTCACTCGAAATTACTGTTAACCCGGCGATAGCGTCTCAACAGTTCGTTTCCACCACCGGGTTGTTAATTGGCAAGCGCACTAATCATTTATAGTTTTCAAAATTTAGATATCGTTCCACTCGGATTGAAAGTCCAATATCAACAGTAATTTTCTATTTACTATGATAAATGTGAAGAAAGTTATAGACAAAAGAATGATTTATATACAATTTATACAATATTCACAGGATAGCATGATTGAGTGGTTCATAAGATAAAAAGAAAATAAAATCTATCTAAAAAGTTGAGTTGCAATCTAAAATAGGTAAGATACTTGAGATAAACACTGATAAGCAAATTATGTTGGAAATTGGATCCCTAATCTAGAATAACAATGAGGAACTTAAGACATGCATATTTAATCATTAAGTTTCATGTCATTGCAGCTTAAAATCATTATAACTGATCCCTCGTGATATAAATTCTAAGAATTCACCATAAAGTCCGATCCCTCGTGAGCTTTCTCAGTAAAAACTTACTTTAAGAACTGGCCTTATGGCAACAATGGTTAACAACCCCTATAGAATTAAGATACCAAGGGTATTCCAACTTTTACTTTCGTCAAAACAAGTTTCAATACGGTATGAATAATCATTCTCCCGTTTGACATTCATACTAATAAAACAAGTTTCAATACACATGAAAATCATTCTCCCGTTTGACGTTCATATTAATAAAAGGTTGAAATACTAAAATGGACTTGAATCATAAACATGCAGAGGTCGAATTCACAACATTATACTCAATAGATTAGTTCACCAATTCCAACATAAACAAATTAGTTACACATGGTGAAAGTAAAACAACACTTACAGAGTTTGACATTACGAAGACGATGGGAACTTCACAATACAACGATCACAATACACCAAAACACACTCAAGTATCTAGAAAACTATTCTAGAACTACAACTCACAAAAGAATTACTCAAAGTCGAGTACAAAGAGAGAAAAGAAGAGAATGGGATGCTATGGGATGTTATAGAATGGTGTTGGATGGCCCTATTTATAGGGCTGAGCAAGGGTGCTGACGCTACGCGTCAGTGTGGCGCTACGCGTCAGACCCCTGACTCAGCCTCTATTAAACACTTGATAATGGCCACTTCAAATTATTAAATTTGATCATGCTTGGCCACATGAACATGTTTCCACCGAGTTTTGGCCTTTCATGCTAAGTGGGATGCCCATTGGTGCTGAGTGGAGTGCCCATTATTGGGTCCAAGTGGAGTGGTTGGCCAAAGTGGAGGTGGAGACGACGCAGCACTGACGCTATGCGTGGATGTGGCGCGTAGCGTCAGCATCAAAAATAGCTATTGATGCTACGCGTGGGATGAGGCTACGCGTCAGCTCCTCCAGTGTAATTTTCTCTTGATTTCTTAACTTTTTCACTGTAAAACTTAGAGAAAATTGATCAAGGGCAGATTATTTCCAACAACATCCATTTATTGAATTTAAATCCTAATTTTCTAACAAATTAAACTAATTTTTGTAATTTTTATGAAATTTTTATTAAAACTTTTATTGAAAATTTGAGGACTAACAAATACCCCCAACTTGAGACATTGCTCGTCCTCGAGCAAGAGAGAAAAATAAATAAAAATTTGGAATCAAATTTTTGAGTTAGTCCGAGAATTTACAAAAAGTAATTTTCACAATTTAACTAATTTTGTAATAATCAAAAATTGGTATCAAGTATAACAAAGGTTTAATGATAAAATTTATTTACAATATTCTATTAACAATCAAGCAGAATTTTAGGCTTACCTCACAGGTGTTTATCTCTATATAATAGGTAACCTATTTCACTCAATCAATCATAAGATCAAACGAATTTAACTTTGTTTGTCATCTAATCAATGGTTATTTATACAGAATTAGTTCAGAAATCACAAGGTCTTTTCATAGGTTGTAATGAGGCTTGGCTTACAAGAATCAATGGTTTTTCTTTGAATTCAAAAACCTGAAATCATAAAAGAGCATTTTATAATTTTTTAGGCTTTCTCTTGACCCAAACTCTCATTTCTTTTGTTGATGAAAAATAAATACCCCCAACTTGATTCTTTTCACTATTTTTGACTTTTCTTTTCCATACTTTATTATTTTTTTCTAAAAAGAACCAAGTTGCTTATTTTCACTCTCCATTTTTTTTTTTGTGAGAACATTCAAAATATTTTTCATTTATTTCAACTGCTCTTTTAATCAATCAAGTATAGGAAATGGTAAAAACAGATTTAGGTTTAAGGGTACCAAGGAATTTTATTTTAGGCTCAAATTGGCTTGCAAAGGATAAAATAATTTTTACCAAGGTAAGGTGTTTGGCCCAAGGTTTTTTTTTCACCAAAAATGTGCCTTGATCATTTTCCTGAATTTTCTGTACAACAACACAAATCAGAGATTAAAGCAAAATCAATTCGAATTGAAAATATGTCGATTAAACCCTCAAGTATATAAAAAGATATCTCTCTGCTCACCGGGCTATTGAAATTTGCTTGATGGTTAATAAACCTATTGTAATTAAATTTATCAAAATTCCTAAGTTATAAAGAGCTAATAATTGATTTTACAAAATTAAGTTTCATTGTGTAAAAACTCTAAGTGTATTAACTTACTAACAAAAATTTGATTAATTTATTAAAAGATAAATTTTATTTTTGGATTTTTTTTGATTATTTTTTTTCCACATAATTTAAAATAAACAAATAACAAAATGGGTTGCCTCCCATTGAGCGCTAGGTTTAGTGTCTCCAGCCTGACATTCCTGCATTTCAAGGGTCAGTTAAAAGATAACTGGTGGTAATTTTGTTAATTTCACCACCCAAATATAGTTTCAACCTTTGCCCATTTACCATGCAACTTCTTTTGGAAGTTGGATCTTCAATTTCCACTGCTCCATATGGTTTGACTTCTTTAATCAAAAACGGGCCTGACCATTTTGATTTCAATTTTCCAGGAAACAATTTTAATCTTGAGTTGAACAATAAAACTTACTGACCTGGTGTGAAGTGTCTTTTCTTTAACTTTTTATCATGGTAAGCTTTCACCTTACTTTTGTAGCATCTAGATGATTCATAGGCATTGTTCCTCATTTCCTCTAACTCGAGTAGCTGTAACTTCCGTTTGTCTGCTGCTACATTTTGATCAAAATTGAGGAATTTTAAAGCCCAATATGCTTTATGTTCCATTTCAACTGGAAGGTGACATGATTTTCCATAAACCATCTGGAAAGGAGAAAGACTAATTGGTGTTTTAAATGCAGTTCTGTATGCCCAGAGTGCATCATCAAGTTTTTGTGACCAATGCTTTCTAGAAGATGACACAGTTTTCTCCAGAATTCTTTTCACTTCATGATTTGAAATCTCTGCTTGCCCGTTGGTTTATGGATGATATGCGGTGGCTACCTTATGCTTTACTCCATAATGTTGTAATACTTTCTGAAGAATTTTATTACAAAAGTGTGAACCACCATCACTGATTAAAGTTCTTGGTGTCCCAAATCTGCAAAAAATATTTTTCTTCAAAAAATTCACAATAGTTTTAGTGTCAGCATTAGGGGTAGCAATTGCTTCCACCCACTTTGAAACATAATCAACTGCCAAAAGAATGTATTGATTTGAGTATGAGTTAGGAAAAGGTCCCATGAAGTCGATTCCCCAACAATCAAATACCTTAACTTCTTGTATATTTGTGAGAGGCATTTCTTGCCTTCTTCCAACATTACCTGTTCTTTGGCAGTTATCACAAGATTGAACAAATAAGTGAGCATCTTTAAAAAGAGAGGGCCAGTATAAACCTGATTGGAGAACTTTTACAGCTGTTCTTTCATCATTAAAGTGTCCTCCATATGGTGATTTATGATAATGCCACAACACATCTTTTACTTCCCAGTCAGGCACACAACATCGTAACAAATTATCCACTCCAATTTTGAATAAATGAGGGTCATCCCAAACAAAATATCTTGCATCTCTAAAGAATTTTTTTCTTTGTTGCCAAGTCAAATCATTTGGAAGAACTCCTGCTGGTTTGAAATTGGCCATGTTAGCAAACCATGGCCGTTGTGTTATTTTGAAAAGTTTTTCATCGGGAAATTCTTCCAAAATTTCTTTTTCTTTGGCAGTAATTTCATTATTCATTAATCTAGAAAGATGGTCAGCTACCATATTTTCACTACCCTTTTTATCTTTGATTTCAAGATCATATTCTTGAAGGAGCAAAATCCATCTGATTAACTAAGGTTTTGAATCAGATTTAGTTAAAAGATACTTGATTGCAGCATGATCAGTAAAAACAATTATTTTTGAGCAAATCAAGTAAGATCGAAATTTTTCTAAAGCATATACTATGGCTAGTAATTCTTTTTCAGTAGTTGCATAATTCATTTGATTTTCATTCAAAACTTTACTAGCATAATGTATGACTTTAAAAACTTTTTCGTATCTTTGACCTAAAACTGCTCCAACAGCATAATCACTTGCATCGCACATAAGTTCAAAGGGTAAATTCCAATTAGGAGCAACAATTACAGGGGCAGAAACTAATTTTTCTTTCAAGGAATTAAAAGCTTTAAGACATGCTTTATCAAATTTGAATTCAACATCTTTATTTAGAAGGTTTGATAAAGGTTTTGCAATTTTTGAAAAATCTTGAATAAACCTCCTATAAAATCCAGCATGTCCTAAAAAGCTTCTAATACCTTTTACATTTATAGGAGGTGGGAGTTTAGAAATTACCTCTATTTTGGCTTGGTCAACTTCAATGCCTCTAGAAGAAATTTTATGACCAAGTACAATTCCTTCTTTCACCATGAAGTGACATTTCTCCCAATTAAGCACCAAATTTGTCTCAATACACTAATTCAGTATGGTGTCCAGGTTGGATAGACATGTTTCAAATGAATTCCTAAAAACTGAGAAGTCATCCATGAAAATCTCAATGCTCTTTTCAATTAAATCTGCAAAAATAGCAAACATGCATCTTTGAAAGTAGCAGGTGCGTTACATAATCCAAATGGCATTTTTCTGTAAGCAAATATGCCAAAAGGACATGTAAAGGCAGTTTTCTCCTGATCAAGAGGGTCAACAACAATTTGATTATATCCAGAATAACCATCAAGAAAGCAATAATATTCTTGTCTAGACAATCTTTCAAGCATTTGATCCATAAAAGGCAATGGAAAATGATCTTTTCTTGTTGCTTGATTTAATTTTCTATAATCAATGTACATTCTCCAACTGGTGACAGTTCTTGTAGGAATTAGTTCATTTTTCTCATTAACAATTACTGTCATACCACCTTTTTTTGGAACAACTTGAACAGGACTTACCCATGCACTATCAGAAATAGGATAAATAATACCTGCTTTCAGCAATTTCAGAACCTCCTTTTTGGTTACCTCTTTCAAAGTTGGGTTGAGGCGTCTTTGAGGTTGAGCAATAGGTTTGAAATTATCTTCCAACAAGATTTTGTGCATGCAGTATGATGGACTTATACCTTTCAAATCTTCAAGTGTCCACCCAATTGCTTCTTGATTCCTCTTCAATACTTCCACCAGTTTTTCTTCCTTTGTTTCGCTTAACAGATTACTAATGATTACTGGTTTTAAATTACCTTCTTTCAAAAAGATGTATTTCAGATTGGAAGGTAACACTTTTAGTTCAGGTTTCTGGATTTCTTCAACAGGTGATTCTTGAATTTCTTCAATCTTTCTTGATTCAAAGGAAATTTCTTTCCCTTGATCGAATTCTTCAAGATACCTTTCAATCTGTTTCTCCTCTTCTTCATTCAAAAATTCAACAGAGTTAGTCAATAACTTATTTAATGGGTCAGAAATAGTCATACCTTTTGATAAGGAAAGATAAGTTTCATCAAAGATGTCTACTTTGAAACAGTCTTGCTTTGGGCTAGGATGTTTCATTGCCTTGAAGACATCGAAATTCACTTCCTCATCATGCACTCTTACTGCTAGCTTCCCATTGTCCACATCAATCAGTACTCGAGCAGTTTTCATGAATGGTCTTCCAAGAATTAGAGGAACATCAGCATCTTCTTCCATGTCTAAGATCACAAAATCCACAGGGAAGTAGAATTTGTCAACCTTTACAAGTACATCTTCTACAATCCCATAAGGTCTTTTGATGGATTTATCAGCTAATTACAGAGTCATCCTTGTCTGCTGTGGATCAAGGTCACTAATACGCTTCATCATACTTAGGGGCATTAGATTGATGCTAGCCCCTAAATCTAATAAAGCCTTACCGATATTTACTCCACCAATAGAGACAAGAATAGTGAATTTGCCAGGATCTTTGGATTTTTCTGGCATCTTGTATTGCAAAATAGCGCTGCAACTTGCTTCAAGTTCTACGATCTCTTCATCATACTTCCTTTTCTTTGTAAGCAGTTCTTTCATAAACTTAGCATATGTAGGCATCTGTTTTAATGCCTCAGAAAAAGGAATGTTTATGTGTAACTGCTTAAAGATTTCAAGGAATCTCTTGTATTCCTTTTCTTTATCTTTTCTTGATGGTGGATGAGGATAAGGTAAATCTTGGACAGGAGGTGTCTGTCCAAGATACTGATTTTTTTGATTTTTTTCTTTTATTTCATCTTTTTCGTTATTTTCTTCACTTTCTTTTTCTTTTTCTTCTTTTTCTTTTTCTTTTTCTTTTTCTTTTTCACAGTTTATACCTACAGTTTTACCACTTCTTGTAAAAATAGTCTTACATTGTTCTTTCGCTTTGAATTCCTTGATGTTGGCTACTTCTTTTACTAGCTGACTTAATTGTTGATCTGATGCTTTACGTGCAGCTTTAATTGTCTCCATGTATTGCATCAATTGTTGAATACTTTCTTCAGCCTTTGTCAATCTAGTATTGTAATCACCTTGATTATTGAAGGGTCTAGCATGTTGCTTCCAACCATAGTTTTGGTTTTGCCTTCCCTGCAGGTAATTGTTAGAAAAAGAATTTACAAGAGGATTTAGAGAATTACCTATAGGTAACCTCTGATGAATCAAGGAATTAGCTTGTTCTTGTTCATTCTTGTCAAGAGCACAGTAACCACATGGTTGTTCGCTCATACAATACTCACATTGTTTTAATTGAGCAGGAAGTTGTGGTGGTACATGGGTAACTTGAAGTTTTCCAAGTTGTTTACTCATTGCCTCAATTTGTTGTATCAACAATTTTTGTTGAATTAACACTGTATCATTTACTCCTTGTTCAAGTATACCTTGTACATTACCTCTTTCTGGTTTAGCTTGATGGTCACTAATGGACATTGATTCCAATATCTCAATAGCTTCCTCCACAGTTTTGTTCATTAAAGAACCACCTGCACAAGCATCTAACATCATCTTGAACTGAGGCAATAAACCATGGTAAACGATTCTTACCTTTTCGACATCATTCAGGTTGTGGTTTGGACACTTTCTCAAAATGCCTTGAATCGTTCCCATGTCTCTCCTAGTGATTCATCATTATTTTGAGAAAAAGAGTGTATGGCTGTCATTGCTTCAAAATATTTCGAAGGAGAATAAAATCTTTCCAAAAATTTTCTTTAAACATCGGACCAGTTTGCAAAACTACCCGATGGACAAGATTTAAACCATTCTTTTGCTTTACCAATCAATGAAAAAGGAAAAAGTCTCATGTAAACAGACTCTTCTTGATTGGGTTCAAAACCAATTGTGCTGCATAACTCATAAAAAATAGTTAAATGTTCATATGGTTCTTCATGATTTGAACCAGCAAATTGATTGTTTTGAATAATATTTAAAGTAGCATGTTTAATCTCCACTGGTACAACAGGTCCTTGAAACATACCTGAAACTCGGGGTGGACCATTAATAGCAGGAAACTGTCCCAATGTTCTCCTCTCAGCAGCCATATTTGAATTTTCAAAATTTTTCGAGGTAGAAGAAGATTTAGTTTGTGTTTTAGATTTCAAAGACTTGATTTTCTTTACAAACTTTTCTATCTCAGGATCAAAATAAATTTTACCTGTGATAGATCGAGTTTGCATACACAAACTAGACAAAGAAAGTTAGTGTAACAATAAGTAAAAATAAAATTTTTTTAACTAAGTTAAAAAAAATATTTACCACGGTAATTAAAAATTTACTGTTTTACTGAAACAATTCAATCCCCGGTGACGGCGCCAGAAAACTTGTTAACCCGGCGATAGTGTCTCAACAGTTCGTTTCCACCACCGGGTTGTTAATTGGCAAGCGCACCAATCGTTTGTAGTTTTCAAAATTTAGATATCGTTCCACTGGGATTGAAAGTCCAATATCAACAGTAATTTTCTATTTACTATGATAAATGTGAAGAAAGTTATAGACAAAAGAATGATTTATATACAATTTATACAATATTCAAAGGATAGCATGATTGAGTGGTTCATAAGATAAAAAGAAAATAAAATCTATCTAAAAAGTTGAGTTGCAATCTAAAATAGGTAAGATACTTGAGATAAACACTGATAAGCAAATTATGTTGGAAATTGGATCCCTAATCTAGAATAACAATGAGGAACTCAAGACATGCATATTTAATCATTAAGTTTCATGTCATTGCAACTTAAAATTATATAACCGATCCCTCATGATATAAATTCTAAGAATTCACCGTAAAGTCCGATCCCTCGTGAGCTTTCTCAGTAAAAACTTGCTTTAAGAACTGGCCTTATGGCAACAATGGTTAACAACCCCTATAGAATTGAGATACCAAGGGTATTCCAACTTTTACTTTCGTCAAAACAAGTTTCAATACGGCATGAATAATCATTCTCCTGTTTGACATTCATACTAATAAAACAAGTTTCAATACACATGAAAATCATTCTCCCGTTTGACGTTCATATTAATAAAAGGTTGAAATACTAACATGGACTTGAATCATAAACATGCAGAGGTCAAATTCACAACATTATACTCAATAGATTAGTTCACCAATTCCAACATAAACAAATTAGTTACACATGGTGAAAGTAAAAATAACACTTACAGAGTTTGACATTACGAAGACGATGGGAACTTCACAATACAATGATCACAATACACCAAAACACACTCAAGTATTTAGAAAACTATTCTAGAACTACAACTCATAAAAGAAGTACTCAAAGTCGAGCACAAAGAGAGGAAAGAAGAGAATGGGATGCTATGGGATGTTATAGAATGATGTTGGATGGCCCTATTTATAGGGCTGAGCAAGGGTGCTGACGCTACGCGTCAGTGTGGCTCTACGCCTCAGACCCCTGACTCAGCCTCCATTAAACACTTGATAATGGCCACTTCAAATTGTTAAATTTGAGCATGCCTGGCCACATGAACATGTTTCCACCGAGTTTTGGCCTTTCATGCTGAGTGGGATGCCCATTGGTGCTGAGTGGAGTGCCCATTATTGGGTCCAAGTGGAGTGGTTGGCCAAAGTGGAGGTGGAGACCACGCAGCACTGACGCTACGCGTGGATGTGACGCGTAGCGTCAACATCAAAAATAGCTGTTGATGCTACGCGTGGGATGAGGCTACGCGTCAGCTCCTCCAGTATAATTTTCTCTTGATTTCTTAACTTTTTCACTACAAAACTTAGAGAAAATTGATCAAGGGCATATTATTTCCAACAACATCCATTTATTGAATTTAAATCCTAATTTTCTAACAAATTAAACTAATTTTTGTAATTTTTATGAAATTTTTATTAAAACTCTTATTGAAAATTTGATGACTAACAATTACACACACAGAGGGACTCTACTCGGAACGAGTTACTTTGAACTCGGAAATTTCCACTCGGAACACCACTACCCGGGGTATCATATTGGGAGACCCATCACTCGGAATTATACGCACTTCCTCACTCGGAAGGTTCTGTCTCAGACATAGCCCACTGGGAAATTCACTCGGAAATTCACTACATCATAGAATTATTTTCTAAGGTTCCCACTCATTTGAAATTTCACCCAGAATCCCACTTACTCACCATACACTCATCACACTCGGTCAAAACACAACCATACCAGTCACTCACTTGAGTGAGCACCATGCCAGCATCAGACTTCACACTCTCGCTCAAGCAACTCACACCCGCTTGAGTGAAAAACGTCCAGTGACAATTTCCTCTCTAGCTCGCTCAAGCGCGGCCATGCCCGCTTGAGCGAGATTCGTCCAGTAACTCCCCTGATTGCATAATATGCAGCTTGCTTGAGCGGAAACCTCACCCGCCTGGGTGAAATTGGTCCAGAGACCATTATACCAATATATGGGATTCTCGCCTGAGCGAGATCCCTTCTCGCTTGAGCAAGAATATCATCACATAGTCAAAAAAACAAAAATTCACACAGGCCATCATATGAAACTTCATTATAAGCCAATTCAATTATGTTCAAGCTATCATATACATCGTATAAGGCATATCC
The DNA here is from genome assembly GCA_037962975.1 of Clitoria ternatea. Lineage (NCBI taxonomy): Eukaryota > Viridiplantae > Streptophyta > Magnoliopsida > Fabales > Fabaceae > Clitoria > Clitoria ternatea. The sequence goes on from CM075669.1 coordinate 192,175,620, forward strand.
ATCTTACTCAAATATTCATACTTATAATATTCTCATTCCAACATATTAATCATGTTGAATTCAACTCATCATCATCTTATACACATACATTCATACCTTGCCACAACAAATCCACATATTCTTACATATCATCCTCAATAATCATCAACTTGTCATTTCAATTAATTCAATACATACACACGGCAAGGCAAGCATGAGTATTCAACACATACAACAATCACTATCAGATTTACTCATGCAATTTGAATGTTAACTCCTCTCCTACCTCGAGGGGAGAGCCGAACGGTTTCAATGCTCCGAATGCTCCATTGCATCACCCGGAATACAATCTACATACCATATGCAAGTATATTCACATAATTAATAACCATCATAATTTTAAATACTTGCTAGCTTATCATAAAGCTCAACCCCAAGTCCTAGACTTGCTAAACACCAAGTTATGTAATTGTATTAGGCTTCGGGAATTCCTTTCCCAAAGCCAAGATCCTCTAGATCTTAAAGGCTAACTAAACCCAATAACATCATCATCTCATCCTTTCCATAATACAATCCCATATTACATTAATCCTTCAAACATCATCCTTGTCGCTTAGAGTTTAACATAAATTATGCTTGCCTCTTTAAAGCCATCACCAAATTAACAACACACATGTTAAATATCACTCATTACATTCAATTTAACCTTTCAGACTACATTATATCCATGTCCCCAAATTCTTATGGCTAGAGTTTCCATCCAAAACCCAACAACATTCACCCATGCTTATTAATCACCACCATTGGCCATTTTTCATCATTAATATCATTCTCCAACATCATTAAACCTACATTCTACACACATTTCACACTTTCCCCAAATTATTAGAGTTAGGGTTTCACTAAAACCCAACAACACCATAAATGCTCATTAATTTTCCACTCATCCAAGTATTAATTTCATGCACCTCTAACAACCCACCATTGATGCCATAATAACAACACCCCACCTTAGGGTTTCCTATATTAATGGCTTCATTCAACAACCCAATAATTTTTCTAACCTAGGATTGATTCCACACACCACCATTCATCAAAACAACATCTAACCTCCCATCTTAACACTTCAATAACCCAAAACCATCAATAGAAACCATGAGTGGTCAAAACCATACCTCTCTTCCAAGCTTAAGCTCTAAAACGAAAGTGAGAGGGAGAGGAGAAGAAAAGAGCTTCAATCAACATCATCTCTCTCAAGCTCCATGGAAGAACAAAAATGGAGGGAGGAGGAAGAGGCACCACCATTGGCTTAGGGTTTTGAAGAGAAGAAGAAGTGGAGAAGGAGAAGGGAAGTAAGAGAAGAAGAAGAAATGTGTTTGCCAATGGAAGCAAGAACCCAACGAAAATAAGGAGAGAAGAATGGGCTTTTTGGTTTTAATTTTTAACTCTCCATTAAAAGTTCATCGTTTTATAACAAACAGGCTCTCAGTTCGGGCTCAATACATTATCCAAAAATTATTCTGAATATAGATTCGGATTCTCAATAATATTCTTAATAGCCCTGACCAACGGCATCTCATTCGGAGATACTTGGTCCGACACTCATATTCTAACCAGGTATAATTTGATCTCACTTAAACTCAATAAATTATAAATATCAATAATAAATCCCAATTTAATCATTCCAATATTTTTGGGACACAAATCCACTCATATACAATTATTTATTATTCATTCCCATCAATTATTCATTTTTATAAAATTCGGGGTGTTACAGTTATGAATGATGTTTGTGACCAATGAGATGCCAATTATATGAATGATGTGCCTTGCGGGGCTTTGTAAATGATTATGAATAATTATTAAAATGCCAAATTAAATTATATCCCTAATTGAGAGGGTGAGATATCCTTGCGAGGTTGTTGAGCATATGCATTATTGCATTTTGCATTCATGGCATGGAATAGCATTGATATTATATGGTTGCGATCACACCGATGAAAGATCCTGCAGGATTCTATGAAGGGAGTACCCCTTGCGAGGCGGGAAACCAACTTGATGATGATATGATATTGTGCCGGTGGTTGCGATCACCTGGTTGTGGAATGTGAAAGGCCCTGCGGGGACCATTATATGATGATGAGCCAGTGGTTGCGATCACTTGGTATTTGATATGATAAAGGGCTTGCGAGCACCTATGATGCCCATGGTTATGATCATGAGGCGGGAGTACCCCTTGCGAGGCGGGAAACCTATGAGAATTGTTGAACGTGGTTGCGATCACAAGAAGCACCTTGCGAGGCTGCTATAGGGAGTACCCCTTGCGAGGCGGGAAACCAATGATTATGAATGATTGATTATGGTGGTTACGATCACCCGTGTTATGAAATCGGATCCGTTGTATATGCATTAAACAGTTAACATGTGCATTATCCATAAGAGCATGGCATTTGAGATGGGATGACCACGAGTAATGAGAACCCCTTGCGAGGAGGTATTGAGTGAAGCCTCAATGAATTAATGATGATAATGATTATGAATGCCCTTGTTGATAAGTGGCAAAGTGATGGTGTATGTGATTGTGTATATGTTGTGCTTATTTATGTTATGAATTACGCTTCATGAGGCTTGTATGCCTATTATAATAATGAGATGATAAATGAATGATAATTTTATGATTTTGTAGCAAAGCACACATGACGTTTATATGCATATACACATGATCACAATATATATATTATTCATCATTTTGAATGTATAACTCATTCTCCCATGTGGTCTCCTTTTTAGCCTTGTGATGCAGGTTGCCATAGGATGAGTTCGGATTTTAGTTAAAGCTATGGTAAAGGTAAATAGTGGTAGAGAAAGTGCCTTGGCCGGCATTATTTATGGGTTCTTATGAAATGAATGAATTGGTTATGAGAATGTAGATGATTTTAATGAATTTGGATATGTATAGGATAATCCTTTGAATTGTGGATGGTGAATATATATGTAGAATGTAAGAGATGATTTGATATGTATTAAAAGGATTAAAATTGAATGTTGTTCATTGATGATTGAGATAGCCGGGTGAATATCCCCGAATGTATATGCATATATATGTATATATATAATTATATCTTAGGCATTGCATGCTTATATAATTATGTAAAATGATGATGGTTGTCTATTAGGCTTATGATATGCCAATGCGTGCTTTGTCGAGCCTTTTCTCATATCGTCATATATGGGACTAGGCGTGTGCCCGGTATACATATTCTTCCGCTATGAACTCTATTATTTTTCGTATACCGTTATGGGCAATTTATCTATCGATCCAGCTTAGGGTTATTTAATCCCACTCCTTGGTTTTCTGTGATTTGGGTCTTGATGTGATCATGGTGGTGTCTTGAAAATATTTTCAAACGGGAAAAATTTATTCGCATTTTTATTAATTATGACAATCACATCGGGATTCAAGTATAGAAAATCAGGGGGTGTTATACCTCAAGCCATACAAACCACCACCCTTACGCCATAACCTTAACAATAACTTATTATCTTTCCCTAACCTCAACCTTAAGCCATAACCTATTACTTATCCCCAACTGTGTCCATATACCACCATTCTATCCTACCCACAACCCTAGCCTTATATACTTATCCAACCATAACCACTCGTTACATCATCTCGTTAACTCCCATCCCTTCACAGCCATGCTCGCCCTCATGCCCTTCCCTGATGCATCAAGAACATCCTTATTGTTGCCTATCAACTTCTATGATGATACAATTAATTCCAAGAAGCATTTGTATGCTTTCCTTAATGAAATGTTATACATTGAAGCCATTAACAATGTCACTTACACTCAAGGATGTCAATGGGGGTGGGGTAGTGTGGGTTAGAACTGGTAAAATGGCCTGACCTGCATGGGTCGGCCCAAACACGCCATAAAAAACGTAGTGCACGGGCCTTAAAAATAAATTCAAAGTTAATAATTGAAAAAAAGATTGATAACAAAAAAGCTCGAAAAAAAATAGGCTGAGTGTGGGCTGGCACATGCGATCCAGCAGAAGATCCGCGTCATTTTTTTTAAAAAATTTAGTACTATTTATTAGTTAATCTAGCAATATTAGAAGTACTATTTATTAGTTGGTGTTTTTACAAATAGGTTTTTTCAAGTAATCTTGTTGATTTTATAACATTTATGTGTTGGTACTTGTAACGCCCCGAAATGTTGATTAAAATTTTCGAGTAAATTTTTCGCTTTTTCGAAAGATCATTTTAAAATTTATAAATTTAATTCAGAGTTTATGTAACAATTAATAACAGCGGAAAAATTATCATACATACTAGTCGTGAATAATTAAATTCAAGAAAATATTTAAGTAGCGGAAACGATTGAGAAGATAATGGTACATGACATGTTATACTTATTACAACCCATAAAATCAAAGTTCAAGTAATAATTCGAATAGGCATCAATCATGGCATCATTCTGCATTCTGCGTGTCATTCACTGTAAAAATTAATGTAAGAGTGAGACAGAATATAGAATAAATATAAAATAGATAAAATTGCACAGACACAATCAACAACTCATAATGGTATGATGAATATGCCAAACAAGTCCGTTTAATAGATCTTTAATTAGTCAAATGATGTCATGCTGGATCCATTTGGTTTTGGTGGGAATACTACAGTAAAAGTCTCATAGAGACACAAATAGGGCTTTAGCATATACCATGAATCCCTATACTTCATGGCGCTTAAGTACCGAACTACATAATATCATAAGTAGGACTTTTGCATAAACCATGAATCCCTACACTCCATGGCACACAACAAAATAGGGCTTAACTCATCATAGAGTAACCCCCCACCAGGGTAGGCAATCATGAAACCCCTAAATTCCATGGTGCGTCCGAATGCTTATGATGCATGAATGCCTTTAATTCTTTTAACATACCATGATATCCATATTTCCAAAACCTCTTGGAATACAAGTCCCCAAAGGACACAACACTCGTAATAATTCACAAAATCATGGATTTACTGTTTTGAGTCACATGTATCAATATTACAAGGCATTCATGTACATACAAAGTGGTTTCGTTATTCATAATTATTCATCACCACATCAAACAAACTGCATAATGCTCAACAACATTTCTAATAACTCATAATCACTCAAGAATTCAATAATAAATCTTTATCCATAGAGAAAATATCATTTTCTTTCATAATAGCCTTAATCAATGAATTTCAGCATTCCCAACAGCAACATACATTAGCAAAACAGTCATAACATGAGCAATTCAACTCCTTTTTAGATGATTCCACTTTCTATAGCTTAACAATACAATTATCTACAACTTTCATGAAGAACACAACTTCAGATTCCAATTAGAAATACCACTTATTTACAAAATACCATACTGCCTCAATATAAGTTTTCCAAAATGTACACAGATTAGTATTTAGAACGTATCTGGAGTTACAAACGTGATTTTGACATGAAACCAATTCTAAATTATTCTTAACACACATATCTACAATTTCCATGAAGACACCAACCCCTAATTCTCACTACAAACTTCCCAGTTTTAAAAACAAGATTCGGATTTCAGAATTTCAAAATTTTAGAATTGCAGCTTGTACATACTTCAGTAATTTGAGCATAACTTGAGCTACAAAAATTATTTTGATGTGAAACCACTTTCTAAAGATTCACAACATAAATATCTACAACTTGCATGAAGACATCCAAGGCTGATTATGCATTTATAATTCCCAGTATATCAAAATATACACAAAACATGGAATAAATCTTTCACTCGAACATGCAGTAGTAATTTGGCTATAACTTTTGCTATACATACTCAAATTAATTGAATCAGGTCTAATAATTTAGATAACAAAAATATCTACAATTTTCATGAAGAAGTCAAAGGCAAATTCATACGTTTTCAGTTTCAAAATTAAGCCACAAATGCGAAATTAAGACTGGAATCCTAGAACAGCATACAACTCTACCCATTTCATAGTTATTCACAACCCTCTCCCCTCTTACTTATTTTGCTGACTGAAAAATGGCCCCCTTGTTGTCCTTGCACTTGTTCGAAGAAGAGTAAAAGAGAGGAAGAAGATTTACTGGCTTTTTCTCAGGAGTTCTGGTCAAAGGCAAGGTTAATAATGCAAGACAAGTGGGGAACATCATCCTTGTGAGTGGAGGTTTAGTGCTGTTAGTGCTTTGATAGTGGAGATAATGGAGGATTAATAATAGGAAAGTGGTTTATAATGGTCCACTTCTGGCCGTCCACCCACTAGAAGGAGTAATAATGGTGTTGGTTGCATTAAAAATGGCATAAGAGACAAGAAAGGAGTCAAAAGTCACTTCTGGTACTGAAAACCGACTGGAATTCCACTCGGTTAGCCTATAAACCGACTGGAATTCCTCCAGTTGTGTGAAGAAGAAAGGAAACCGAGTCCTCTCGCTCAAGCGGACTCGGACTCGCTTGAGCGAGTTGTGCTGTCCTTGCTTGGGCGTGAGTGGGGAAAAGAGTGTCAGGGCCGAGCGCGCTTGAGCGTAGGATGCTCGCTTGAGCAAAGGCTGATTAAAAAGAGGAGTTATGCATCAGGGTCCATCTCGCTCAAGCGAAATCCGACTCGCTTGAGCGAGTCATGCATATTCGCTCGGAATTCATCTGAATCCGACTCAATTACTTGGTTTCTCACTCGGTAGAATCTATCCAGACCGAGTTATCTCCTACTCATATTTTCACTCGGTAACCGAGTCTTCATTCACTCATATCAACTCGGTAAACCTCCCAGAACCGACTCCCATCTAATTGGACACTCATTCAGAATCTGGGGCTCCATTCACTCGGAATACTTCTCATACCACTCGGTGTATTTAACTTTAACACAATCGTGAATGTATTTCACATTCATTACTCGGCATAGACTTACATTTCTCACTCGGAAAATACACTTTCTTTCCCTTGGAAGTTTACTCAGTTCCATACTTTTACTCAGGAAAGTCACACGTAAGATCCACTCGGTAATAAGGGTTTTCTTACTCGAAACTCATAAACTTCACTCGGTTTATCACTAATCAAATACTACTCGGTATACCCATTTTATTCACTCAGGGAAGCCATTATGCTAAGTCCAACTCGGACTTGTTCTAACCCAATCCACTCGGATTATCATCATATACTTAGAAATTTTCCAATTTAATCCATTACAACAAATCTTCCCTCGGATTTCCACTCGGGAATATCGAAATCCATTCCTACTCACATCATTTTCACTCGGTATCTTATTCTCAAAACTGACCTCCTTTCTCTCTTATTCACACGGACTTATTCCAGCGTGCTTTTTGGTCAACCATACACTAAGTGTCTCCAGTCGGGACCATATCACTCGGAGATGCACACTCAGAAATCTTCCATTCATCAGAGTTGCACTAATTCTTCTCGGAATCCCTTTGAACCTCCATCACTCGGAACAGACTCAATGGCTATAGTCTCACTCAAAACCGTTCCAACAACACTCCACTCGGAAATGGTTTTTTTTCAGGATTTCTCCACTCGGAATATCTAAGTCTTTCCTCTCGGAAGTGAAGCTTTTGGGCAAATTTTATTCATAGATAGAAATGCCTAGCAATGTGTGACTCAGAATTGAGTCATTGGAAAATATTTGACTCGGAATTGAGTCTTTCTGACATGTTTGACTCAGCAGTGAGTCTCTGAGACAATATCTCACTCGGAATAAGTCCTCCTGACCATGTTCCACTCGGAAAACACCATTTGCACTCAGTATTTCCATTTTCTACTCGGAATTCCTCTTGGTCACTCGGAATTTGCAGTTTTCACTCGGAACAGCCTCTCTTTCTCACTCGGACAGTTCTTTCTAAGGTATTTTCACTCGGAATTTGGACCTCATTAATAAGGATCTATATAAGTTATAGAATTATACCCAAAAATGAGACTTTTGGAGCATTAAAAGCCATCATAGAGTGTTTTATTCATTAATTAACACTTACAAGCCTTCCATGCTTCATAAATTACAAAATAGAGCTATTATTAAAAGCAGGATGTTACAATTCTCCCACCCTAATAAAAATTTCATCCTCGAAACTTAATTTAACGCGCTCCTCAGTGAAACAATCCTGGATACTGTGTCCTCATAGTATCTTCACGCTCCCAAGTCAGAGTTACATCAGTTCCTTGTTTCCATGCAACTTTTACCAGTGGTACATTCTTGTTCCTCAAGCGTTTATTCGATCTTTCTAGGATCTGTGTAGGTTCTGTGGAGATGGTCAGATTTTCTCTAACTTCAATATCATCAGCAGCAATCACGTGGTTAGGATCTTGTACGTACTTCCTCAGCTGTGATACATGAAATACATTGTGCAGATTTGCCAGGTGAGGGGGAAGTGCAATCTGATATGCCACTGTACCAACCCTCTTTAGGATCTCATATGGTCCAATGAACCTCGGACTCAATTTCTTACTCTTCAAGGCTCGGCCAATCCCTTTGTGAGGTGAAACCTTCAAAAATACATGCTCACCGACTTGGAATTCAAGTGGTTTCCTCCTCTTATCATAATACTGCTTCTGTCTGTCTTGAGATGCCTTCATCTTTTCTCTGATCATTTCTATCTGTTCAGTAGTCTGCTGCACAATTTCAGGTCCTAACGCCAAACTTTCACCAGTTTCTAACCAACAAAGTGGCGTTCGACACTTCCTACCATACAATGCTTCGAATGGAGCCATACCAATACTGTTGTGGTAGCTATTATTATACGTGAATTCAATCAATGGAAGAAACTGCTCCCAACTACCACCATGTTCAATCACACAAGATCGCAGTAAGTCTTCCAAACTTTGTATGGTACGCTCTGACTGCCCATCTGTTTGGGGATGATAAGCTGAACTCAATCGAAGCTTTGAACCCAATTCCTGATGCAAGCTTCCCCAGAATCGGGAAGTGAATCTTGGATCTCTATCTGACACAATACTAGATGGTACACCATGTAGTCTTACGATCTCCTTCACATATAACTGTGCCAATTTTTGTAAAGAGTTCTTCATATTCATTGGGAGGAAGTGAGCAGACTTTGTCAATCTGTCTACAATAACCCAGATTGCATCATTCCCTGAACGTGTTCTTGGTAATCCTGACACAAAGTCCATTGAGATGTCATCCCATTTCCAGACAGGAATCTCTAATGGTTGCAGTTCACCAGATGGCTTCTGGTGTTCTACCTTGGCTTTTTGACACACCAGACATGAAGACACATATTCAACTATCTCTTTCTTCATCCTTGGCCACCAAAAGCTTTTCCTCAGATCTTGATACATCTTAGTTGATCCAGGATGAATGCTCAACATACTTTTATGCGCTTCTTCTAGAATCGTCCTTCTCAGATCAACATCATCTGGTACACAAATTCTATTCCTGATCCTCCAAATTCCATCTGATCCTTCTTGTAGTCCTATATCTTTTCCATTCGCCTGTAATTCTCTCAACTCTTGTAATGGCAAATCTTCTTTCTGTCTTTCACCTAACAGTTTCAGGAAATCATTGGTTATCTTCAAAGTCCCCAAAGTCATACTCCTTGAAGATTTCATCTCTACACCCAAGTTCATGTCTCTGAACTGTTCTATCATCTCCATTTCTTTTATCATCAAAGATGCCATATGAATGGACTTTCCGCTTAGTGCATCTGCCACCACATTTGCTTTTCCTGGATGGTACTTCAAATCAAAATCATAATCTTTAAGAAACTCCATCCACCTTCGCTGCCTCATGTTCAATTCCTTTTGATCGAACAAATACTTCAAGCTCTTGTGGTCACTGAACACTTCAAACCTGACTCTATACAAATGGTGTCTCCAGATTTTCAGAGCAAATACCACTGCTGCCAATTCTAGATCATGCGTCGGATAATTCATCTCATGTGGTCTCAACTGTCTAGAAGCATAGGCAACCACCTTTCGTTGCTGCATCAAAACACATCCTAAGCCCATTTTGGAAGCATCACAATAAACCACGAAATCTTCTTGTGGATTAGGTAAGGTTAAGACTGGAGCAGATGTAAGCTTCAACTTCAGTTCTTGGAAACTTTTCTCACATTCTGGCGTCCAAGAAAAAGGTTGATTCTTCTGGGTTAGCTGAGTCATTGGTAGGGAAATTTGAGAAAACCCTTCAATGAATCTCCGATAATAACCAGCTAATCCCATGAAACTTCGTATCTCAGTGACTGAAGTAGGTCTCTCCCAGTTTACCACAGCTTCTATTTTAGAAGGATCCACAGATACTCCTTCGTTTGAGATTACATGGCCTAGGAATTTTACCTCTTTCAACCAGAATTCACATTTTGATAACTTTGCATACAACTGCTTCTCCTTCAAAATCTGCAATACCACTCGAAGATGCTTTTCATGTTCCTCTGCAGTTTTTGAATAGATCAGAATATCATCAATGAAAATGATGACAAATTGATCCAAGTAGGGATGAAATACTCGATTCATGTAATCCATGAATACGGCTGGGGCATTGGTCACTCCGAAGGGCATCACAAGGTACTCGTAATGACCATATCGTGTTCTAAAGGCTGTCTTTGGAATATCCTCAGACTTGACACGAATCTGATGATACCCCGATCGTAGATCAATCTTGGAAAACACTGCAGCGCCTCTTAATTGATCTATCAGATCATCAATTCTGGGTAGAGGATATCTATTCTTCACCGTCAATTTGTTCAGCTGACGATAATCTACACATAACCTCATGCTTCCATCTTTCTTCTTGACGAGCAATACTGGCGCTCCCCATGGTGACACACTAGGTTTGATGAAATGCTTCTCCAGCAACTCTTCAATTTGTTTCTTCAGTTCTGCCAGTTCAATTGGTGCCATATGGTATGGAGCTTTAGACACTGGTCCTGCTCCTCGAATTAAATCAATGGAGAATTCTACCTCACGTTCTGGAGGTAAACTTGAGACATCCTCAGGAAATACTTCAGGAAATTTAGAAACAACCGGCATCTCGATTGCTTTAGGTTCACCATCTTCTTTGTAAAGAGTGAATAAAGCAAACAATTGACTTTCACCTTGTAATACATAGGTCTTGTGGTTGTCAGAATTTAGATTTTCTGATGGAAATATCACGGTTTTATTGTGACAGTCCACCAAGACTCGATTTGTCGATAACCAGTCCATCCCTAGAATCACCTCCAGATCCTTCAAAGGTAAACAAACAAGATTGACAAGAAAGCGTCTACCTTCTATGAGTATAGAACATTCGTTACACACCTTAGCAGTCCTAAGTTGTGTACCGGTGGGAGTGGAAACAATCAGATCATATGTCATAGGCTTCACAAGTAATTGAAAGCGTCTAACACACTCATCAGAAATGAAAGAATGCGTAGCACCAGAATCAAATAACACAGATAGGATTGTACCATTAATCTCACACTTACTTTGTACGAGGTCATCAGCTTGGTCTGCCTCTGAACCACTGATGGCAAAGACTCTCCCAGTTGTTTGTTGCAACCTTTGATCTGTGGACTCCCTGTTCTGTCTTGGAGGTTGGGCAGTACGTGTGTCTTCTCCTCGGCCTCTCTGATAATTGGAGCCTCTTGGTTCACTCATAGTGTTCCTGTTGTTGTTTTGATTGTCTTGCAGACAATTTGGACTGATGTGTCCTTTTTGATTACATCGAAAGCAAGTGACCTCTTCAAGATGTCTGTTACAATCACGTACATGATGATTACCTCCACACTTAAGACACCTCATATTATTGCGTTTATCAAAAGATGACGATGATGATGATCATCCTCTGGAGCGACTTGGATAGAACGATCCTCTTCTTTTGAAATCAACTGACTGAGGTTTCAGTTGTCTATTGGCCCTTTCATGTGCCAGTCTGGCTTGGTGATTCTCTTCAAAAATTCTGCATTTGTTGATCAGAATAGGAAAACTCCGAATTTCTTGGTACCCTATCGCTTCTTTGATTTCCAGATTCAGTCCGTTCTCAAATTTAACACATTTCGATTCTTCGTCACTAGCCTGTTGAAAAGGAGGGTAAAAGAGAGATAGTTCTTCAAACTTTGCAGCATATTCTCCAACGGACATCGAGCCTTGTTTCAACTCCATAAATTCCAGCTCCTTGCGACTTTTCACACTTGCTGGAAAATATTTCTCCAGGAAACAGTCTTTGAAGTTGGCCCAGATCAAGGGTCTGTCTGTCTCGATCATACGGATTCTAGCATGAATCCACCAGTTCTCTGCCTCTTCCACCAACATATAGGTGGCATACTCCACCTTTTCGCATTCTGTGCAGGGCAATGCTCGAAAGATGCGCTCCATTTCCTTGGCCCAAAGATATGCTCCTTCTGGGTTATAACCTCCTTTGAATTGTGAAGGCTTTCTCTTCAGGAAGTGGTCTAACCCATGGAGTCCTCCAGTGCTCCTTGGTTGGTTTTGTCGTTCTATAGCTTCAGCTAAGCGGTTGAAAGCTGCTGCCATATCGTTGTTGTTGTTGTTGTTGTTGTTTCTTGCCATCCTATATTCGTAGTTTGGTTTATACCAATTCTAAGGGATAATATATCATATATAAATACTACATAACTATTATTATTCTACAGTTTATCAGTTAAGCAATAAATCATATAACACATTTATCATATTATCAAGCGGTAATCAAAACAAATCTTTTCGCAATTAATCAGTCAGCCACAAGTCATATAGTACACATTTAGCATGTTATCAAGTAAGAAATCAAACATTTCACATATTATGTCGAGAAACAGTACATGTCATAGCAATTGGTCCTGAATTTTTTTGAAAATGCTCTGATACCAACATGTAACGCCCCGAAATGTTGATTAAAATTTTAGAGTAAATTTTTCGCTTTTTCAAAAGATCATTTTAAAATTTATAAATTTAATTCAGAGTTTATGTAACAATTAATAACAGCGGAAAAATTATCATACATACTAGTCGTGAATAATTAAATTCAAGAAAATATTTAAGTAGCGGAAACGATTGAGAAGATAATGGTACATGACATGTTATACTTATTACAACCCATAAAATCAAAGTTCAAGTAATAATTCGAATAGGCATCAATCATGGCATCATTCTACATTCTGCGTGTCATTCACTGTAAAAATTAATGTAAGAGTGAGACAGAATATAGAATAAATATAAAATAGATAAAATTGCACAGACACAATCAACAACTCATAATGGTATGATGAATATACCAAACAAGTCCGTTTAATAGATCTTTAATTAGTCAAATGATGTCATGCTGGATCCATTTGGTTTTGGTGGGAATACTGCAGTAAAAGTCTCATAGAGACACAAATAGGGCTTTAGCATATACCATGAATCCCTATACTTCATGGCGCTTAAGTACCGAAGTACACAATATCATAAGTAGGACTTTTGCATAAACCATGAATCCCTACACTCCATGGCACACAACAAAATAGGGCTTAACTCATCATAGAGTAACCCCCCACCAGGGTAGGCAATCATGGAACCCCTAAATTCCATGGTGCGTCCGAATGCTTATGATGCATGAATTCCTTTAATTCTTTTAACATACCATGATATCCATATTTCCAAAACCTCTTAGAATACAAGTCCCCAAAGGACACAACACTCGTAATAATTCACAAAATCATGGATTTACTATTTTGAGTCACATGTATCAATATTACAAGGCATTCATGTACATACAAAGTGGTTTCGTTATTCATAATTATTCATCACCACATCAAACAAACTGCATAATGCTCAACAACATTTCTAATAACTCATAATCACTCAAGAATTCAATAATAAATCTTTATCCATAGAGAAAATATCATTTTCTTTCATAATAGCCTTAATCAATGAATTTCAGCATTCCCAACAGCAACATACATTAGCAAAACAGTCATAACATGAGCAATTCAACTCCTTTTTAGATGATTCCACTTTCTATAGCTTAACAATACAATTATCTACAACTTTCATGAAGAACACAACTTTAGATTCCAATTATAAATACCACTTATTTACAAAATACCATACTGCCTCAATATAAGTTTTCCAAAATGTACACAGATTAGTAGTTAGAACGTATCTGGAGTTACAAACGTGATTTTGACATGAAACCAATTCTAAATTATTCTTAACACACATATCTACAATTTCCATGAAGACACCAACCCCTAATTCTCACCACAAACTTCCCAGTTTTAAAAACAAGATTCGGATTTCAGAATTTCAAAATTTTAGAATTTCAGCTTGTACATACTTCAGTAATTTGAGCATAACTTGAGCTACCAAAATTATTTTGATGTGAAACCACTTTCTAAAGATTCACAACATAAATATCTACAACTTGCATGAAGACATCCAAGGCTGATTATACATTTATAATTCCCAGTATATCAAAATATACACAAAACATGGAATAAATCTTTCACTCGAACATGCAGTAGTAATTTGGCTATAACTTTTGCTATACATACTCAAATTAATTGAATCAGGTCTAATAATTTAGATAACAAAAATATCTACAATTTTCATGAAGAAGTCAAAGGCAAATTCATACGTTTTCAGTTTCAAAATTAAGCCACAAATGCGAAATTAAGACTGGAATCCTAGAACAGCATACAACTCTACCCATTTCATAGTTATTCACAACCCTCTCCCCTCTTACTTGTTTTGCTGACTGAAAAATGGCCCCCTTGTTGTCCTTGCACTTGTTCGAAGAAGAGTAAAAGAGAGGAAGAAGATTTACTGGCTTTTTCTCAGGAGTTCTGGTCAGAGGCAAGGTTAATAATGCAAGACAAGTGGGGAACATCATCCTTGTGAGTGGAGGTTTAGTGCTGTTAGTGCTTTGATAGTGGAGATAATGGAGGATTAATAATAGGAAAGTGGTTTATAATGGTCCACTTCTGGCCGTCCACCCACTAGAAGGAGTAATAATGGTGTTGGTTGCATTAAAAATGGCATAAGAGACGAGAAATGAGTCAAAAGTCACTTCTGGTACTGAAAACCGACTGGAATTCCACTCGGTTAGCCTATAAACCGACTGGAATTCCTCCAGTCATGTGAAGAAGAAAGGAAACCGAGTCCTCTCGCTCAAGCGGACTCGGACTCGCTTGAGCGAGTTGTGCTGTCCTCGCTTGGGCGTGAGTGGGGAAAAGAGTGTCAGGGCCGAGCGCGCTTGAGCGCAGGATGCTCGCTTGAGCGAAGGCTGATTGAAAAGAGGAGTTATGCATCAGGGTCCATCTCGCTCAAGCGAAATCCGACTCGCTTGAGCGAGTCATGCATATTCGCTCGGAATTCATCTGAATCCGACTCAATTACTTGGTTTCTCACTCGGTAGAATCTGTCCAGACCGAGTTATCTCCTACTCATATTTTCACTCGGTAACCGAGTCTTCATTCACTCATATCAACTCGGTAAACCTCCCAGAACCGACTCCCATCTAATTGGACACTCATTCGGAATCTGGGGCTCCATTCACTCGGAATACTTCTCATACCACTCGGTGTATTTAACTTTAACACAATCGTGAATGTATTTCACATTCATTACTCGGCATAGACTTACATTTCTCACTCGGAAAATACACTTTCTTTCCCTTGGAAGTTTACTCAGTTCCATACTTTTACTTAGGAAAGTCACACGTAAGATCCACTTGGTAATAAGGGTTTTCTTACTCGGAACTCATAAACTTCACTCGGTTTATCACTAATCAAATACTACTCGGTATACCCATTTTATTCACTCAGGGAAGCCATTATGCTAAGTCCAACTCGGACTTATTCTAACCCAATCCACTCGGATTATCATCATATACTTAGAAATTTTCCAATTTAATCCATTACAACAAATCTTCCCTCGGATTTCCACTCGGGAATATCGAAATCCATTCCTACTCACATCATTTTCACTCGGTATCTTATTCTCAAAACTGACCTCCTTTCTCTCTTATTCACACGGACTTATTCCAGCGTGCTTTTTGGTCAACCATACACTAAGTGTCTCCAGTCGGGACCATATCACTCGGAGATGCACACTCAGAAATCTTCCATTCATCAGAGTTGCACTAATTCTTCTCGGAATCCCTTTGAACCTCCATCACTCGGAACAGACTCAATGGCTATAGTCTCACTCGAAACCGTTCCAACAACACTCCACTCGGAAATGGTTTTTTTTTTCAGGATTTCTCCACTCGGAATATCTAAGTCTTTCCTCTCGGAAGTGAAGCTTTTGGGCAAATTTTATTCATAGATAGAAATGCCTAGCAATGTGTGACTCAGAATTGAGTCATTGGAAAATATTTGACTCGGAATTGAGTCTTTCTGACATGTTTGACTCAGCAGTGAGTCTCTGAGACAATATCTCACTCGGAATAAGTCCTCCTGACCATGTTCCACTCGGAAAACACCATTTGCACTCGGTATTTCCATTTTCCACTCGGAATTCCTCTTGGTCACTCGGAATTTGTAGTTTTCACTCGGAACAGCCTCTCTTTCTCACTCGGACAGTTCTTTCTAAGGTATTTTCACTCGGAATTTGGGCCTCATTAATAAGGATCTATATAAGTTATAGAATTATACCCAAAAATGAGACTTTTGGAGCATTAAAAGCCATCATAGAGTGTTTTATTCATTAATTAACACTTACAAGCCTTCCATGCTTCATAAATTACAAAATAGAGCTATTATTAAAAGCAGGATGTTACAGTACTATTAGTAACTTAGTAGCTAATGTTTCATTCATTTTAATTTTCAATTGTAGTACAAAAATAAACATTTTTTACAAGAAAGGTTATTGATTTTATAGCATTGTTTATCTAGCAACAGTTAATTAATTTCAATAGTACAAAGTTTTTTACAAATGTAGTTTTACACAAATTCTACTAAGTTGGTTTAGTTTTTTGTAATTTATTTTTTATAAGTTAATTTTTAAATTTTTTTTAAAAAATGGGTCGCTCGATCAAGCCTGCAACCCGTTAAGGGTTGGGCTAGGGCCTCTAATTTCAAGGCTCGACTTTATGCGGGCCTTTTTTGACCCGGCCTTAAGTAGCATGTAACCCGATAAAACCTGACTCATTTAGGACCGCCCATTCGAATTGCTAGTTATAGTGTGGGTAGTATGATGCCTGTACCCGCGAGTATATAAGCGGGTACGGGTATTCACAAGTAGGGGAATGGATACTCATGGATATTTATTTATTTTTAATATTTAAAAACAATAATAATAAAGAACATATACTAAATATAATATTATTTCCTTATAATATGATATAAATTAATATTGTATAATATAATTACAAATTTAAACATTAAAAATATTATCATTGAGCAATATTAATTTATCTCATTATAAAATAATAATATGTCTTTATATTTAAATACATTTAATATAAAATAAGTATAAATACTTATATGGATACTCGTGGGACGGGTAGCACAATATCTATACCTACCAGTTTAGAGAATTACAGGCACCAATTGCGGGTATATCCATAGGTACCCACGGGGATGCAGATTATTTTTCCATCCCTACCTGCATAGTCTTATCTTATACCCTAAAAGGTGAGACCTTAAGATGGTTCAAGACTTTACCGTCATTATCTATAGATAATTAGGCCACTCTCCACATCGCCTTTGCTCGACACTTTGTCATTGCTAGGGAAGCCCCATGCATGTCACATACCCAGTCTTAAGTCAAACAAAAACCTAATGAATCCCTTGGAGATTTTTTAGTTTAGCCCAACACCTCGTTCACATTGTTCTTGGTACGTAACCAATCCCAAACTTTAGACAACTTCAAAGCAAAGGCTTACAAGCATATCAACCAAGAAATGGATTTAAGGGATACTTCTATAATGGACACTTCTAAGACCATGGAACGCCTAAAAGAAAAATCCTTCAAGGAGTCTCCCTTCAAGCTTAGAAAGAAGATGTTTTATACTAACTACACTTCTATCTCTCAAAGCCTGTTGCAAATTTTAAGAGGAATTAAGCATCATCACTTCATTAATGATAGGAATTAAAACCATCAAGATAAGATACTTGGTTGTTGATGCTATCTACCATCCAACAACATTTTTGGTCATCTTTCCCTACATAAGTTTAGTGTCATTATCTACACATGTCATATTACAATGAAGTTTATGGACGACATGAGAAGTGTTTCTATCCTCAAGGGAAATCAAGAGGTAGCTAGAGCCCTCTATAATTTAAGCTTAGACAATAGGAGGTTAGAAGGTTCCAAAAAAAAGGGAAAAAGCTTAACGACCCATGCCTTATCATCGCATCTTGCAATATGAAGGATCTTGACACTAGGGGGATTTCACATATGAGAAGGACTGCCCAACGAGACCTTAACCTAATGGAGAGTATAGAACTTTTCAGATTGGTGATAGTAATGAGAAGATGATAAACATTGGCGTTGAACTAGACACTGAAACTAAGGCCAAATTAAAGACTTTATTGCTCGTCAATAAAGACCTCTTTGCAAGGACAGTGGAAGATATACCAGGATATGATCTTGAGTTTTATTGTCAAAAATTGATAGTCTATCCCAGAACCTAATCTGTCACTTAGAAGAAATAGTGACTTAGCCCCAAGAAACAAAAAGTAGCTTATGAAGCTATTATAGAATTGCTAAAAGCGGGCTTTATATGCAAAGTTCAAAATGCATCTTGGGTGTCTAACGCCATAACGCCATAGCGCCATAAGGATTACTTAAAAGACCTTTACCCTTTCCCCAACAATGGTAAGTTTATAGATAACACTTCTAGTTTTGATTTATTATCCTTTATGGATGCATATTTAGGTATAATCAAATTACGATGTTCAAAGGTGATGAAGAAAAAACCATTTTCATCAATGAAAGAGGTGTCCTTTATTACTCTATGATGCCATTTAGACTAAAAGATGTTAAGGTTACATATCAATGCATGATGAATAAGGTATTCGTCAATGTCAATGGTGAAATCTATGGAGGTATACATCGACGACATTATTTCCAAGACACTTGTAGGTGGAAATCATGTCTAGAACCTGAAGGTGATATTTGATATGTTGAAAGCACTTTTGTAGTAACAGTGAGAAAGTTATTAGGGTTTATGTTGACCAGCAAAGGCATCAAGGCTAACTTTAAGAAGTGTAGGGAAACCCAAATGTTAAAAGCCTTATAAATCATAGAGAGGTCCAAATCTTAAATGAAAATATCACGACCTTGTCCAGTTTATGCCAAAGATGGCTCACCAATATTTATCGTTATACTAGTTATTATGGAAAGCAGCCGACTTCACCTAGATGCTAGAATACGAGCAAGCCTTCCAATAGTTAAAGGATGTTCTCTCCAATCTTCCTACCCTCATAAGGTTAAATCCCAATGAAAACTATACCTTTGCATATTAGTTATTGATAAGGCTTTAGGAATGGAACTAGTAAAAGAAATTGTTAAGGGACAAGGACCAATATATTTTGTTAGTCGATGTTTGAAAGGTATTGAACCCTGGTACAAAAAGATTTAAAAGGTAGGCTTTGCCGTTATCAATACTTTAAGGCGTTTACGACAATATTTTCATGCGCATCCTATAGTGGTGTGAGCCGATCTCCTCTTGAGGACCATGATGTTCGAACTCGATTTAGCAAGAAGAATAATTAAATGGGCAGTAGAGTTGTCAAAGTTTGATATCACATATGAGGCCAGAGCCACTATTAAAGCTTAGGTATTGGCCGATTTTGTGACTAAAATAACGAGTGTAGAGATAGAAGCGGAAAAGAAGCATTAGATCAGTCACATGGATGGGTCAACTAATAAGAAAAAGGTGGGAGTAGAAGTAGTTTTGGAAAGCGAGGATGACCTCACAATTGAGGTTTCCCTTAGGTTTGACTTTCCCATATTGAATAACTAAGTAGAGTATGAGCCATGCTTTCCATCATTCGAATAACAGTAGATCTTGGAACAGAAGAGCTAACAATGTTAAGTGAGTCTTAGTTGATGGCATCCTAAAAAATAACTTTTTCTTCAAATATACTTGTTGAAGGTGAGAGAAGCCAACCTTTACTTTAAAATGACCATGTTCAAACATGTCCCCAAGGAGGAAAATGTCCGTACTGATGTTTTTTTTGAGATTAGCTAGTACCAAGAAGCCCAACACCAACATTGTCATCCAGAGCATGTTATCTCAACCTGGTACCAAGGAGGAGATTATTATAGTTAATACCAATGATAGGTCATCATGGATGACACCAATTTTTAATTACTTAGTAAATGAGCCATTACCTAAAGATAAGGAGGAACACTAGAAGGTCCAGAGGGAGGTTGTCGGCTTTACCATTTTATGACATTAAACTTTATAAGAGAGATACTTCAATCCTGTTGTTAAAATGCTTAAGTTATAATGAGTATCAATACATTATGACTAAGGTTTATAAGGTGAGTTGTGGTTATCACCTTAGCAGATGAAGCTTAACAAAGAAATTATTGAGGGATGGGTATTGGTGGCCTATCATGGTAAAAGATTCCATGGCCTATGTGAAGAAATACGGTTCATGTCATAAATTTATGAACTTCTACAAAGCACCAATTGAAGAGTTATTTACGTTAGCGGTTCCTTGGCCTTTTCAGCAATAAGGTATCTACATCTTGAGCCCCCTTTCTTATAGCACTAGGCCAAATCAAGTTTCTATTAATGGCTATTGATTACACTACCAAATGCATTGAGGTAGATGTAGTATCCACCATCTTAACAGCGAGATCCTGGAAATTCATTTACAACGACATCGAGGTTTTGTATCCCACTCTGAATTATCACTAATAAGAGGACCTAGTTCGTAGACAAGGGTTTCCAAGAATTATTATCCGACCTCAAGATAAGGCAACAATTACGTCAGTGGAGCACCTACAAACCAATGGGCAGGCAAAGGTCACCAACCACGGGGTTTTGATAGGTTTGAAGAAAAGGTTTGGCGAGGCAATAGGTAGATGGACAGAAGAGATTCCACATGTACTATTAGCATATTAGGCAACCTTTCATTCTTCCATAAATAAAATGTCATTCAAATTAACGTATGTTTGAACTTGTCATTCCTGTAAAGATCAGCGAACCTACTTAAAGAACATCTAACACAATGGAGGAAGATATAAATCATGCCGCTCTCAAAGAGAATTTGGATCTTGTAAGTGAGGTCAGGGAAACAACATTTTTTGAGAGACCAAGACACAAAATAGAAGGTGATACACCAATATAATAGGAAGGTCATTATCAAGCACTTTGACATAAAAGAATTAGTTCTTCATCGAGTAAACATCAGTTTAAGATACACTCAATATGGAAGGATGGCCCCAAACTAGAAGATCACTTACAGGATCACTGATGTCATTAAATGAGGTACATACAAGATAGAAATGTTGTAAGGCAAGCCAATACCCCAAACATGGAACGTCATCAACATACGCTCTTACCATAGATAATGTAACTCATCACCAAGATGATGTACTCTTTCCCCCACTCTAAGGCAGGTTTTAACGAGGCACTACAACATTAAAACCACGAATAAATAAGTTAAGCATTATATAATCTTTCTTAGTTAAGTTCGGTCTCCATTGATGATGATTAACTAACTTATTATTGTTATTCAAGTGGCCTCAATACTCAAGAGGGGGGGTGAATTGAGTGTTTAAAAAACTTTGACTTGGAATGCCTTTCTACTTGGTTCTTTATGCAATTTTGATGAGTAAATGGAAGTGGACAAGCAACAATAATGATTCAAACATAAATAAGTTTGATATGAGTTAATAAACTCTTAGAACAAGTAAAACTAATCTAAGAAATAAGAGTCAAGATAAGATAATGATTCAGTAATTTTATCGAGCAGTTGGTGTGCAATGGTTAAGTGATTACTAAGGAGCTCATTCAATACAAGCAATTTGACTTAGGCAATTCAACAAATAGTTTATATACACAATTAGTAAGGAGTTCAAGGTTAGAGAGAATGCAAACCAAATTTAACAAGTTCCACCAACCCGGTGTACGTCTCTTGCCTTCAAGTAACCTACTTGAAGGATTCCACTATTGAAGATTTGAGATACAAACTTTGAGCAATTGTCTCCTAGTGTCCCACACTCAAGAACCCAATTCTCACAAGTAAAGGGTAACCCACCCAATCTCACAATCTCTCAATATCCCAAAGGTTGAAACCCCAACCTTTGTAACCACTCCTAGAGTGAAGTTTGGTGTTTGGTGTTTGTGTTTACAAGGAATGTACTCTCTCAATAGAGTGGATAAGCAGATGAAGATCTCTCACAATTTCTAATTCTCAACAAGAGAGGATATACAAGTTCTTAGCTCAATGATGTAGAATATACAAAGAAAATGAACTCATTAAGCACAAATGTAAGTAAGAATTGATTGCCTCTTGTGTTGTATCTTGTGCCTGAGTTGGGGATCCATTTATAGAGCCTTGAAGGTCCTTCTAGCCATTGCATAATGAGTTCCAGGTTGTCCCTTCGTGTAGTGGATGTTTGGATCTAAGTTTCCCACTCAAAAATGTCTTCTTAATGGTGTTTCCCACTACTTGAATCGATTTATGCGTATACGAATTGATTCATAACATTCTGTTTTGGGCATTTTGAATTTCAAACACGTGTGAATCGATTCATGCTAAGTGTGAATCAATTCATGGTTTTGTGTTTTATGTTTTGGGGACTTCCAGGACTTTGAATTGATTCATGCATTGCATGAATCGATTCATGCTTTGCTGTTTGTTATTTTTCCATGCTTTTTGATGCTTCCTTGATTCATTTTGCTTCATGGTTCCTTTCCTTTATCTTCATGCATTGCTGTCTTGATTATTTGATCATTTGAGAGCATATCCTTCATGGTTTCTTGATCTTGTCTTTGGATTTTATATTTTCTTTGTGAGTATTTTTGTTCTTTGCACTTGTTTTTGATGTTGTGAAGCCTTTCTGGTTCATGTGCATTTGTCATTATCAAAATCTGTTTACAACATGCAAATACAATTATTCGATCTTTCTTAGTTAAGCTTGGTCTTTAACAATGATGATTAACTAACTCATTCATCATTTGATCTTTCTTAGTTAAGTTCGGTCTCTAATAATGATGACTAACTAACTTATTATTCAATCTTTCTGAATTAAGCTCGGTCTCTAACGACAACTATTAACTAACTCATTATTCAATCTTTCTTAGTTAAGTTCCGCCTTTAATGAAAATGATTAAACTATGTAGTTATATGACCTTTCGTGATTAAGCTTGGTCTGCGATAGTAACTTATGGGTACGCCACTATTTAATAGATGTTATTCGATATCATGAATACATGATATGAAAAGAGTGGATAAGAAGCAATGTACTCTCTCAATAGAGTGGATATGAAGATGAAGATCTCTCACAATTACTAACTCTCAACAAGAGAGGATATATAAGTTCTAAGCTCAATGATGTAGAATATATAAAGAAAATGAACTCACTAAGAACAAATATAAGTAAGAATTGATTGCCTCTTGTGTTGTATCTTGTGCTTGAGTTGGGGATCCATTTATAGAGCCTTGAAGGTCCTTCTAGCCATTGTATAATGAGTTCCAGGTTGTCCCTTCATGTAGTGGATGTTTGGATCTAAGTTTCCCACTCAAAAGTGTCTTTTTAATGGTGTTTCCCACTACTTGAATCGATTCATGCGTATACGAATCGATTCATAACATTCTGTTTTGGGCATTTTGAATTTCAAACACGTGTGAATCAATTCATGCTAAGTGTGAATCAATTCATGCTAAGTGTGAATCGGTTCATGCTTTGCTGTTTTGTGTTTTTGGGACTTCCAGGCCTTTGAATTGATTCATGCATTGCATGAATCGATTCATGCATTGCATGAATTGATTCATGCTTTGCTGTTTGTTGTTTTTCCATGCTTTTTGATGCTTCCTTGATTCATTTTACTTCATGGTTCCTTTCCTTTATCTTCATGCATTGCTTTCTTGATTATTTGATCATTTGAGAGCATATCCTTCATGGTTTATTGATCTTGTCTTTGGGTTTTATATTTTCTTTGTGAGTATTTTTGTTCTTTGCACTTGTTTTTGATGTTGTGAAGCCTTTCTGGTTCATGTGAATTTTTCATTATCAAAATCTGTTTACAACATACAAATACATTCTCCCCCTTTTGGATGATGATAACTAATGGACATCTCTTGGGGTGTTAGTATCAATAATCAATATTCATGTAGCAATGAGAGAGGACCACTTGTAAACAGAATATGTAGAATGTGTCTCCCCCTTTGTTTTTCAATTTGATATGTATGTATTCAATCATATTTATGCAGTCATACATTATTTTTATTACTTTTCCCTTTAGAAAGATATTCAATATCTAATATCTCTCCCCCTTTGTCATTATCAAAAGAATGTAAGCTCTAGGAAAGAAAAGGAAATAAACATTCCATAATTAAAGAGTAATAACCAGCAACCACAATCATGAGAATTAATAACAAAGTGATAAAATTCAACCATAACAATGAGAAAAAGCCTCAGAAGGGCAACAGAGTCTAAACATAAAGCATAACAATGTCAAGCAAAATATAGAAAAGAAGGCCAACTAAGGCTGATGGAATGGGAGGCTGGAGATTTGGGTAGCAAGTTCTGTGTAGCGTTCCTCTATATTTGCTTCGAGTTTGTCAATCCTTGTGTTGATATTGGCTTCCATAGCATCAAGACGTCAATCTATATGAGCAGTGAGTCGTGTAAACAAGTCACAGAAGGTGCAACAGGTGCAGGAGGAGGAGGAGGAGGAGCATCAGCATCTTCTTCATTAGTAGCTAGGTGTGGGCAGTGAAGAATTTCCCATATTCCAAACCTTTCAATGATTCCCATTTTGTTGAGATGGGTTTTCACGAGTAGTCCTTTGCATCCAATGGATTCTTTGACTTCATTGTTGAGATTTACCTTGAAGTGACGAAGACGTTTGGTCACGAAAATGGCATATGGGAGGCGAGTGAGATTCCTTGCTTCAAGCATGTGATGTCTTATCATATTTATCCAGTTGATTTCTTTGTTGTTTATAATTGCCCACATGAGAAGAATTTGAGTCTCACTGACTCTTGCATTGTTGCTTCCTAATGGTAGAAGGATCTTCACAATGAAGTAGTGAAGCAAGCGATGGTCAACTCGAAGTGTGCCAACAGTGCTTACGGTGGAAGATGGAAGATTGAAGAATGTTCTTGCTTCAAGTGGGTTGAAGTTCCACGATGGAGATGGTTCTTTGCCAAAGAAGTGGGCATTGTTAATGGGCAGTTTGCCAACTTAATTCATGACTTCATCATCAAGAACCATGGTGACACCTTTCACTTTGGCATAGTATCGAGCATCTTGTAGGCGCAAAGTAGAATAGAAAGCCCGAATCAATTTAGGATAAATGTAGGTGGACTCAAGTGTGAGAAATCCAATAAGTTGTTGTTGATTGAGAATATCAAGCAGAGGGAGGTTGGAAGATTCAAAGTAAGGAAGATCTAACCAGTGTGAAGGAATGAGAAGTTTTTCAGAAAAAGTCTCCAAGTAAGTTTCCAATTCCTTTTGGGTGGAGAAAAGTCTAATAAGATCTGAATGTTGAGGCGCGGAGGACCCTGCAATGTTGGCCCTTTGTTTCTTCCTTGGGTGGGATAAAGAGGCCATGATATTAGAGTGGGTTAGGGAAGATGAATTTTAGAGAGAGAGAGGATTTTTAGAGAGGAGGATGAGAAGATAAGTTGAGGGATTTGAAGGATTTTGAAAAACTGACCCAAAACTGTCACATTTAAGCAAGTTTTCACGCATGAATCGATTCAGGGGTACGCATGAATCGATTCACAACTTGCTGTTTTGAAGGATTTCTGGTTCCAGGGGTATGAATCGATTCACCAATTTGTGTGAATCGATTCAAGACTTGCTGTCTTGAAAATTTTTTAGGTTTCAGGGGCATGAATCGATTCATTTACTATAGGTAACATATTTGGTCATTGAAATCTTTAATTTGAGACTCCCTTTGTCTTCTTATTCAACCAAACACTTATGAACATCATTTCATCCAACCAATTGACCAAATCAAGACTAATCTAATGAATCACTCATCCTCAAGAGTCATAAACTTCATAATGCATTCAACCTACATCAAAAATCATCTTCCTAGCAATATATCAATTATCAATCAATCATTTTCTCAACAAACACACTGTAAATCATTCAATATTCAAACACAATTGGAAATATCTAGGATTCCTAATACTCTTCTAATATGTATAAATTGATCCTTTGCAAGGGGTTTTGTGAAGATATCCACTAATTGCTTAGAAGTTTCAACATGTTCAAGCATGCAATCACCTTTTAATACATGATCTCTAATGAAATGATGTCGTATCTCTATATGCTTGGTCCTTGAATGCATAACAGGATTCTTGGCAATATTAATGGCACTAGTATTATCACATTTAAGAGGCACATGTTCTAATATAACACCAAAGTCAAGAAGTTGTTGCCTCATCCAAAGGATTTGAGCACAGCAACTTCCAGCTGCAACATATTCTGCCCCAGCTGTTGATAAAGCAACACTTACTTATTTCTTGTTGTGCGAAGAAACAAGAGAGCTACCAAGCAAATGACATGTACCACTAGTGCTTTTCCTATCAAGTTTACATCCAACAAAATCAGCATCAAAATATCCTATAAGAGTACATTCAACACCTTTAGGATACCAAAGACCTACATTTAGAGTGCCAACAAGATATTTCATTATTTGTTTTACAGTAGTTAGGTGTGATTCTTTTGGACATGCTTGATATCTAGCACACATGCAAACGACAAACATTATGTCCAGTCTGCTTGTAGTAAGATAGAGTAAAGATCCAATCATACCTCGATATTTGGTAATTTCTACATCTTTACCTTTCTCATCTTTGTCCAAGTAGCAAGATGTGCTCATAGGGGTGGCAATTTCATTTGCCTTGTCCATGTTAAATTTCCTAAGCAATTCCTTGCAGTATTTGGATTGACTAATGAATGTATCTTCTTTTGTTTGCTTAATTTGTAGCCCAAGAAAGAATGTAAGTTCTCCTATCATGGACATTTCAAATTCATCCTACATTAACTTAGCAAACTCTTTGCAAAGTATTTCATTAGTGGCACCAAAGATAATGTCATCCACATATACTTGGACCAATAGCATGTCATTCTTTTTGTGCTTGATGAATAGTGTTGTGTCAACCTTTCCTCTTTTAAAATTGTTTTTTAAAAGAAATTTGCTTAGTCTTTCATACCAAGCTCTTGGAGCTTGTTTAAAACCATATAAAGCTTTTCTTAGTTTGAAAACATGATTTGGAAATTGATAGTTTTCAAAACCAGGAGGTTGATTAACATATACTTCTTCTTGAATGTATCCATTCAAGAAAGCACTCTTGACATCCATTTGGTACAATTTGAAATCTCTACAACATACAAATACTAACAATAGTTTAATAGCTTCTAACCTAGCTATGGGAGCATACATTTCTTCATAGTCTATGCCCTCTTCTTGATTGTAACCCTTAGCAACTAACCTAGCTTTGTTTCTAGTGATTATTCCATTTTCATCTAACTTGTTCCTAAATACCCATTTAGTACCTATTATTTGGTGATCATTGGGTCTTGGCACAAGTTCCTAAACTTCATTTCTTTCAAATTGGTTTAATTCTTCTTGCATGGCCAACATCTAATGTTCATCAATAATAGCCTCATTTATATCTTTGGGTTCTATTTGTGATACAAAAGCTAAGTGATTGCATGAATTTCTAACAGCGTTTCGAGTACTTACACCTTTTGTTATTTCACCTATGATATTATCCAAGGGGTGATTCTTTACGGTGATCCACTCCTTTTGTTGAGATTCGTCATTTTGTGTTGTTTCTCCTTCATTTTTGTTTTCTCCTTCACTTTTGTTTTCTCCTTCATCTTCCAAGTTCATTTCTTGGAAGGTGCCTACAAGATCATCAATTTCCTTTCTCGGAGGATTTTGGTTAAGCTCATTAAATTTGACATGTATAGATTCTTCAATTGTACATGTTCGTTTGTTAAAGAGTCGATATGCTTTCCTAGTGGATGAATAACCTAAGAATATTGCTTCATCAGATTTTGCATCGAATTTGCCAAGATTTTCCTTTCCATTGTTTAAAACAAAACATTTGCATCCAAATACATGAAAATAAGAAATGTTTGGTTTTCATCCTTTGTAAAGCTCATAGGGGGTTTACTTTAGAATAGGCCTTATCAAACATCGGTTCATAACATGGCAAGCGGTATTTATCGCATCGGCCCAAAAATGTTTCGCAATATTACTTTCATTTAGCATAGTTCTTGCGAGCTCCGCTAAAGATCGATTTTTCCTTTCAACAACCCCATTTTGTTGTGGAGTTCTTGGAGCCGAAAAATTATGTTCAATACCAAATTTTTCATAAAACTTTTTAAAAGATTGATTTTCAAATTCTCCCCCATGATCCATTCGAATGGATGCTATTTTCAAGTTTTGTTCATTTTGGATGAGCTTGGCAAGTTTCTTAAATGCATGATATGCTTCATGTTTATGAGTAAGAAACAATGTCCATGTATACCTAGAGTAATCATCCACAATCACAAGACCATAATAGTTTCCACCAAAACTTTTGATTTTTGAGGGTCCAAATAAATCCATGTGTAAAAGTTGTAAAGGTCTAGTTGTTGAAACAATATTTTTGGCTTGAAAAGAAACCTTTACTTGTTTTCCTTTTTGGCAAGCATCACAAAATTTGTTTTCAAATTTCAGCTTTGGTAAACCAATCACTAAATCTTTTGAAACAAGTTTGTTTAGATGGTCTATATGAATGTGAGCAATTTTTCTATGCCATAGCCATGATTCATCTTCTTTAGTTAAGAAGCATTGCACATCATTTGAAGCAAGACAATCTAGATTAATCATATAGATATTATCAACTCTTTGACCAGTGAACTTTATTTCCTTGTTTAATATGTTTTCAATTATGCAACAGTTTGATTCAAAAACAATTTTATATCCCTTATCACATAATTGACTAATGCTAAGAAAATTATGTTTAAGTCCCTCAATATACAAAACATCATTTATAGAAGTGGAAGAATTTTTACCAACATTTCCGATTCCTAGTATTCTTCCCTTTGTGTTATCTCCATAGGTGACAAATCCTTTACTTCGTGGAGTAAATGATATGAACATACTTTTATCTCTGGTCATGTGTTTTGAACACCCACTATCCAAGTACCAATGGGTGTTACTTGCTTTAAAGCATACCTACAAAACATGTTAAGTTAGAGAACTTGGTACCCATTTTATGTTGGGTCCTTGTAGGTTTGTTTGAGGTAATATTCCTTTAGGAACCCATACTTTTCTCATAACCTTTGGCCCTAGTTTTCTAACATCATAATTAGAAGCATTATGTCCTTTAAAGCCATAATTATTACACTTCATGAAAGGTGATGTACTTTTACTAGATGGTGTGAAGAAGTTCTTATAGTTCTTTTGTTTCTTATAGGCATTGAATCCTAATCCAGTTTTATCAAACATACATCTTTGATTTCCAAGTAATTTATTTAGGTTATCTCTACCATTTGTAAACTTCTCTAAGGTTTTATTTAAATCCAAAACCTTAGTTTCTAGCATGTCACATTTCTTTACAAAATTACAAGGATTATTCTTGGAGCATGCTTGAACATTTGCTAATTCCTTTTTCAAACATTCATTTTCCTTCACTTGCTCGATTAGATGTGTCTCTAGGGTTTCTATTATTTTTCTTGATAATTTATGCTTGCTAGATAGTTTCACATATTTGTCATACAACTCTTCAAAAGCATCATATAATTCATTTTTGTCAAGTTCAAGATGACTTACCTCATTATCATTTTCATCTTGGTGATTGACCATGAGACAAAGATTTGCTTCTTCATTTTCCGGTTCATCCGAACTGCTTACATCGTTTTCGTCCTAAGCGATGTAAGCTCTTCTTCTTCCTTTTCTCTCTTTATTCTTCTTCTTAAGGTTTGGACAATCTACCTTGAAGTGCCCTTCCTTTCCACATTCGAAACAGTTTGGTGAAGAAGAATTTTCTTTTGGAATAGGTTTCTTACCTTTAGAGTTGAAATTCCTTTGGAAGCGTTTGTTCTTCATAAGTTTTCCAAAGCGCTTCACAAATAGACTTAACTCTTCATCCTCATCAAAATCACTTTCAGATTCATCTTCAATGGTTGAGGTTGCTTTGAGAGCTAGCCCTTTCTTTTTGGAGGCTTTCACTTCTTCCTCCGCTTGTTTTAAATCTTTGAGCTCCTGTTCTTGTTCTTGCAATTTACCAAACAAGGTGGCAAGAGTCATATCATTTATGCTTGGAGATTTTTTGATGACGGTGACGAGAGGTTGCCATTCCCTGCTAAGACTTTTTAACACTTTGTGAACAAGTTCTTTGTTAGTATAAGTCTTGCCAAGAATAATAAGGTGATTAATAATGAGAGTGAACCTCTTTTGCATATCAACAATAGTTTCTCCAGAATTTAATCTAAAGCTTTCATATTGACTGGTTAAGGTACTAATCTTAGAGTCTTTGACATCATTTGTACCTTTATGGGTTACTTGTAAGGTGTCCTACATGTCCTTGGCGGATTTACATGTCATTACTCTAAAGAATTCATCAGGGCCTAAAGCTAAGGTGATTAGATTTTTGGCTTTATAATTATATTGAACTTTCTTTTCTTCTTCGTTAGTCCAATCATCCATCAATTTTTCTACTTGTTTACCATCTACTGTATGCATTGGCACAAAAGGACCATTTTCAATGGCATTCCAAACTTTCAAATCTATCGATTGCACAAAGATTTTCATTCTTTCTTTCCAAAAAGCATAGCCTTCCCCATTGAAAGCGGGAGGTCTATTTGTGGCACCACCCTCAGGAAAAAGGTTTAGAGAACTTGAGGCCATTTTTCTCTTGAAGCTGTTAAGCTTGATCTACCAAGAGTCAAGTTCTGATACCACTTGTTATTCAAGTGGCCTCAATACTCAAGAGGGGGAGGGTGAATTGAATGTTTAAAAAACTTTGACTTGGAATGCCTTTGTACTTGGTTCTTTATGCAATTTTGATGAGTAAATGGAAGTGGACAAGCAACAATAATGATTCAAATGTAAATAAGTTTGATATGAGTTAATAAACTCTTAGAACAAGTAAAACTAATCTAAGAAATAAGAGTCAAGATAAGATAATGATTCAGTAATTTTATCAAGCAGTTGATGTGCAATGGTTAAGTGATTACTAAGGAGCTCATTCAATACAAGCAATTTGACTCAGGCAATTCAACAAACAGTTTATATGCACAATTAGTAAGGAGTTCAAGGTTAGAGAGAATACAAACCAAATTTAACGAGTTCCACCAACTCGGTGTACGTCTCGCCTTCAAGCAACCCACTTGAAGGATTCCACTATTGAAGATTTGAGATACAAACTTTGAGCAATTATCTCCTAGTGTCCCACACTCAAGAACCCAATTCTCACAAGTAAAGGGTAACCCACCCAATCTCACAATCTCTCAATATCCCAAAGGTTGAAACCCCAACCTTTGTAACCACTCCTAGAGTGAAGTTTGGTGTTTGGTGTTTGTGTTTACAAGCAATGTACTCTCTCAATAGAGTGGATAAGCAGATGAAGATCTCTCACAATTTCTAATTCTCAACAAGAGAGGATATACAAGTTCTTAGCTCAATGATGTAGAATATACAAAGAAAATGAACTCATTAAGCACAAATGTAAGTAAGAATTGATTGCCTCTTGTGTTGTATCTTGTGCCTGAGTTGGGGATCCATTTATAGAGCCTTGAAGGTCTTTCTAGCCATTGCATAATGAGTTCCAGGTTGTCCCTTCGTGTAGTGGATGTTTGGATCTAAGTTTCCCACTCAAAAATGTCTTCTTAATGGTGTTTCCCACTACTTGAATCGATTTATGCGTATACGAATTGATTTATAACATTCTGTTTTGGGCATTTTGAATTTCAAACATGTGTGAATCGATTCATGCTAAGTGTGAATCAATTCATGGTTTTGTGTTTTATGTTTTGGGGACTTCCAGGACTTTGAATTGATTCATGCATTGCATGAATCGATTCATGCTTTGCTGTTTGTTATTTTTCCATACTTTTTGATGCTTCCTTGATTCATTTTGCTTCATGGTTCCTTTCCTTTATCTTCATGCATTGCTGTCTTGATTATTTGATCATTTGAGAGCATATCCTTCATGGTTTCTTGATCTTGTCTTTGGGTTTTATATTTTCTTTGTGAGTATTTTTGTTCTTTGCACTTGTTTTTGATGTTGTGAAGCCTTTCTGGTTCATGTGCATTTGTCATTATCAAAATCTGTTTACAACATGCAAATACAATTGTTCGATCTTTCTTAGTTAAGCTTGGTCTTTAACAATGATGATTAACTAACTCATTCATCATTTGATCTTTCTTAGTTAAGTTCGGTCTCTAATAATGATGACTAACTAACTTATTATTCAATCTTTCTGAATTAAGCTCGGTCTCTAACGACAACTATTAACTAACTCATTATTCAATCTTTCTTAGTTAAGTTCCGCCTTTAATGAAAATGATTAAACTATGTAGTTATATGACCTTTCGTGATTAAGCTTGGTCTGCGATAGTAACTTATGGGTACGCCACTATTTAATAGATGTTATTCGATATCATGAATACATGATATGAAAATAATGATACAAATGATAAAATCATACACCCATTCCAAATTAAACAAAGGTAATTTACTCATATGAAACAAATTATCTTAACATTAAAATTGAAAGCCAGACCCCATACAAAGTAAAGATTCAGGAAAATAGACTTGTCCCAGAAATACAAGATATAAGAGTGACTTCAAAATCTAAAAGGCATCAGAGGTATCGCCATGATTAATTTGTTCAGCTTGCCTATGAGGGTGCACACCTAGGCATCCACTATCCTTATCTTCAGGATGAGGCGCTAACTTAAATAACTCATTTGGATCAATAGGACCTTAGTCTGGTAATCATAAGCCAGAAGCTCTTTGTCCATAAAGCAATTGTACGTTCCAAGTCCTCACAAATCGAGATCTATATCGGGGTGATAAATTTGACAAATACAATTACCAACTGTACTGTCACCAATGTCAACATACTCTTAGAGCCTTTTCTTCTTTCATCAAGACAAAAAAAATGGCCTTAGATGATCAAACTCAGCCAACATATCATTATTCTTCTTTTTAGATTACTAATGATCCCTTTAACATTCCTAAGTTATTCCTAGTTATGTCACCTAATTTCCCTATTGTCTCCTTCACTTGATAGAGTTCTTCATTCACCTTCAGCACAACAACAAGATTTTCTTCCAACTAATGTATCTTATTAGACCTTGTCCCCTCATTCACGTTGTTGTCGGACTAGGCCCAGTTGTCAAACCTGAGGTTAACCCTTTCCTTGATAGCATTATGCATTTTATTAGAAATGCAATATGTCTAGTGTGCTTGATGCAAAGAGGCATCAACAACAAAAAGTTCTTTCAACTAGGTGAGGTTATGCTAGAAATGTAAGGGTAGATTGATGTGAGGAACAAAGTGTTGTGTCTGTTTCCATAAAAGCACTAACATGAGGGTGAGATGGGGATGGGGATAGGGAGTTAGGGCAACTAGTACCCTTAGACCCTGAAGGATTGACGGTCATGGAAACTTGTTATTGAGCATTACCTCTAGTAGGGTTACCAATATCTCCACCGTCACCATTATTTTAACTTTTCCTATTCAGATTAACTATATATCTAGTTGCCTTTTGATAGCCCCTACAAGCACACATGTTTTATCACATAAGAAAAATATTGATCTCATAGGGACCGGGCCACTGAGCACCTGTTAGGTCATAAGACTTTAGTTTGAGCAAACAATGGTTGTAGTTTTAGGAATTAACAATGTAGAATTTAATGATAAAAAACACTCTTAAGGGTTTCATTTCATCCAAATTATAAAAACTATTAACTTATGACATGTGAAGTGATTTGTGCATGCTAAATTACTTAGGTTCATTTTCTCCCTAAATTTCATTATTGCCTTCTTACGATAATTAAAACATGTAGCATAAAATACTCAAGATAATTAAAACATGAATTTATCATCAATAAATCATAAAAGTACATGGTTTCTCTAATTGGGATTACTCTTACATCCCTAAGAGTAAAAAAAGACTACTTACTCATGGTGGTGATCTCAAAGAAACCTATACCATTCGGCACCATGAATAAGTAAAAAGGAAAAAAGAGATAAAACCAATTATACCTTGAGAAAAGAGATGAGTTACGACTATCCCTTTGTGATTCTCCAAAGTACTCTATGAACAACTATCTATCTTTCCAAAATTACGATTACTCTAAAACATAAGTGTCTCACAAAATCAGGTCTCATGACCTCCTAATACTAGCTAAAGCACAACTGGGCCCAGTCTAAACAGAGTAAAAAAGTGAACTAAAAACTGTTGGAAGTATATACTAAGAGCCTAGATAGTAAGGATATATCACTTTGTTTGACTAATGGCATTATTGTTAAATAGTTTAACAACCTTTATTAGTCCTTGGAATAATAGGTTAATATGAGAAGTATTCCTAAATTGACCCTAATTAAGTATTAATATGGGGACATATAAATACATTGAGACTAATATGTGAATGTATTGATGATTTGATCTCAAATTATAAATATAAAGGATAAGTCTTCATATGGGTACACATTAAGATGAATGGTGTACTAGATAGACCCACCATGAGAACGTTGCATGAATTGTTACATGGGTGTCATAAAAGGTTCTCAATATGGGTATATGTAGTCCTTCGACCTAAAGCTACTACTATTGCTACATAAGGAGTTTATTATTTTAATACAATAAAACATCATTTGTAACAAGGAGATTATAAAGGTTGTAATTGGGCAGTGAACAAATCATGCAAAGGAATGTGAGTGATGTAGATGAGATTTGTCTTTCCTATGTTACGAGAGTGATATTCATGGGGCCACTTAATAGAGTGAGACTAAGTAAATGCATGACCATGTTAGGGAGAATAAATATTGGATATTTATTCAAGTAAAATCTACTCTGGTATCAAATAAAATGAATTAGGCTATATAAAACAACAATCATGCCTTAGACCTGATTAGATATCATGGTAAAAAGACCAAACATATAAAGTTTATCACTTAGAGGTTATTCTGATATTTATATTTGAATAATAATGTATTACTAGATGTTACTCATTATATTATATTTAATATAAAATGGTTATATTTAATATAAACCTGTGAACACCTTTTTTGGTCCGGTCCAAGTGGAAAGAATCTTCTTTTATACTGCATTCCAACTTAGAATGATCAGATCCGAGTAGAATGACTGAGAATAGAGCACTTCTGAGTAGAACATAACCATTGTTGGGATAAATCCGAGTGGAATGATTCAAAAAATGATCGAATCCGAGCAGAATGACACAAAAATGATCAAATCCGAGTAGAATTACTCAGAATAAGTCATTTCTGAGTAGAATACTATTGTTGACTGAAGTGAATCTGAGTGGGAGCTTTCTGAATGCAAGTAATCTGAATGAAGAAATGCTGATTAAAGTGAATCTGATTGAGGAATGTGTTTTTCTAGGAAAAATCGAGTCCGAGTGAACACATCCGAGGGGCGAACGTTGATTGAAAGCCTTTTGGTTGAAGTGTAAAGGCTGATTCCGAGTGAAAATGCCAAGTTTCCAAGTTCTGAGTGGAAAGAGAGCCAGTTCCGAGTGAAAACAAAGTTTGAGGACTTGTTATTGAATGAAGCTCTCCTAACTGAAGTAAAAAAGACCGACTCTGAGTGTAACTGATTGGTCAGGTTCAGACTGGAAGGAAAGCCCAACTCTAAGTCTATCTGAGTGGTCAAATTCTCTCAAGTACCAATTTCTGAGAGGAAAGAAGACCGAGTCCGAGTGAAATAATCCCAATATCCGAGTAAGAACATCCGAAGGAGAAATGTTGATTGAAACCTTCTGATTGAAGTGTGAAGTCCGACTCTCAATGAATCTGGGTGGTCAGATTCCGATTGGAACAGAAGTCCGATTGTAAGTATATCTGGGTAGTCAGATTTTGATGGGAAGAAAACCGATTCTGAGTGAAAATGTAAAATTTTCCAAGCCCTGATTGCAAAGAAGGTCAACTCCAAGTGACAAATCCGAGTGACAACTCCGAATGAATATTTGCCGACTGAGCCATTCCTCAATCAGTTTCGTTGTCAATCTTCAATCGGTTTCCGAGTGACAACGACTGAATGAAAGGATTTCTGAATAAATGTGTCTGATTGGACTGAAGAAAGGAAAATCCGTGTGAAATCCTTCTGAAGTCGACTCCCAAGTAAGTGCACCGAGCAGCTGATTGCCGAGTGATAGCCGTTCCTGATTGGAAAATAAGGGCGAGTGAGTGCACTGAACAATTGACGACTGAATGAAAATTCTGAGTGAGGATAAGACTGACTCCAAGTGGAAAATGGATATTTCTGAGTGAGATATCCGAGTCAGATGCCTCTCCAGTCTACACCGAGTAAAGTATCTCCAGTAAGAATCGAGTGATGCTTTTCAGTCAGCACCGGGTCACTCTCTTAGTCAACACCGAGTCATTCCCTTCAATTTTTAGTCGGCTCCGAATCATCCTTTACCATTACCGAGCCACTCTTTTAACCATTCCCGAGCCTTCTTTTACCCATTTCCGAGCCATCCTCTTACCCATTTCCGAGTCATATTTCACCAATTTCTGAGTGGTCCTTTAACCATTTCCGAGACCCTTTCCACTCAACCCCCGAGTCATCCTTTACCATTACCGAGCCACTCTTTTAACCATTCCCGAGCCTTCTTTTAACCATTTCCGACACCCTTTCCACTCAACTTCTGAGCCATTCTTTTACCCATTTCCGAGATTACTTCTCACCCATTTCTGAGACACTTTTTTAATCAATTCTGAGTGACATTTTTTAGTCAGCAAGGAGTCCTCTTCAGCCAATTCCGAGTCACTTTGCACTCGGTCTGATCGAATGTTTCAATCAGAATTGCTTTGTCCCCTGAATCTAATTACTTTTCTTTTCACTTGGATTCTCCTCATAAATAACCTAACACCGAGCAAAAACTTCACTCGGCCTTCCATGACAAAGCTCCTCTCAGAAGAATTCTCACTCGGAAAGGACTATTTTCACTTGGAATTGACTCGAACTGAGGATGAATGCTGACTGAGAGGCTAATCCGAGTCATCCTCTCTCAGATTTCCACTATCCTCTCTCGGATTTCCACCATCCTCTCTCAGATTTCCACCAGGCTCCCTCTGTTCGCCCGTGCTGACTTGGATTCCACCACCTAAGTGGATCCAGGAATCCTGGGGGTGGCAGACAGGGGCGGAAGTGGAGGAATTAAAAATTCCCACCAGCCGCTGTCCCCCACTACTAGGCTGCCTCCACTCTGAGTGGAAGCCTGAGCTGGCCTTCCACTCGGAAAAGCCTATAAATAGACAAGGGTTGAAGCTTTGGAGGAGGAAGGCATTCATTAAGAGAAAAAACTCTGCCTATCTCTCCACTCACCAGCTCCATCCCTCTCTTCACTCACCAGCTCCCTTCCCTCTCCTCACCAGCCCTCTTCCTCCACTCACCAGCTCTGCCCATCTCTTTACTCACCAGCTCCCTTCCTTCTCATCACCAGCACCCTTCCTTCACTCACCAACTCCCTTCCCTCTCCTCACCAACACCACCCAGTACAGCCCCTCTCCTCACCATCACCCTTTACACCTCACTGTTCAGCATCCTGAGACCAGCTCTCCTACTCTATCACTCGGTTTCTCAACTTTCACTCGGTATTCTACTTTTTCACTCGGTATTCTACCTTTTCACTCGGTATTTTCACTTTTCA
The DNA here is from genome assembly GCA_037962975.1 of Clitoria ternatea. Classification (NCBI taxonomy): domain Eukaryota; kingdom Viridiplantae; phylum Streptophyta; class Magnoliopsida; order Fabales; family Fabaceae; genus Clitoria; species Clitoria ternatea. Next base: position 192,213,625 of record CM075669.1, read on the forward strand.
CTTGGTTTTCCCATTTTCACTCGGTTTTTCCACTTTTACTCGGTTTTTTCCCTTTTTCTCACTCGGTTTTCTCTTCTCCCACTCAGTTTTCGCTCATTTTCCCCTCTTTTTTCCGAACTTACTGTTTCCCTTTCTCTCTTGTAGCTTCTGCTACCCTCCATCCTTTGCTTTGTAATTTTTTTTAAAAAAAAATATTAAAGGGAAATGGGTATTTCATGTGTTTTCTTTCAAATCTAAGTAAAATCAAAAATTAAAAAAAAACAGAAAAAAATCATTTTTAGTCCGTGTCGTACGGAAAATACTTCCGTCTACACAACTTCTATAGGATCCGTACACGTGCGAAGAACTTCGTCTTGTATGAGTTCCTCACCAAAATGATACCCACCAACATTTTCCCAATCTTTTCCTAAAAGAAAAACACTCAGAACTACGTAACCCTGATTTCTTGATAATTCTAGAATACGTAGGAGCAGGACCTTAACTACTGTCGGGCCTATCTTTCTTGTTTCTTTTTACTGATTTTTTTCCTCACTTTCATGTTTCTTTCATAAGTGTTCTTTTTTTGTCGCTTCCGTGAAAATCAATTTAGACGTGACGTCTTGTTGATTTCCCCCTAGTTTTTTTGTTCAAGCCTCACCACAATTCATAGAGAAGGGATACTTAGGACGAGACGTCCTGCTTATCTCTTTCCTATCCCCGTCCCTTTTTTATTCAAGGATGTCTAATTTAGACGTGACGTCTTATTAGCATTCTCTTCCTCTCTCTGTCTCATATCGAAGTCGAGTTTAATTCGGATGAAACGTCCCGTTAACCTCGCTTCGACATTCTATGTTTATACAGTTCACTTATTCCCTTCCGTCGTTTTCAAATAAAAATACAAAAAAAGGGAAGAAACCATGTTTATTTAAGGCTATTTATATTGCGCTTTCAACCTTGGAACTGTTTCCGACAGGCGATGTAGGGTGCTAATACCTTCCCTACTCGTAACCGACTCTCGAACTTGAATCTCAATTTTTAACCAGTGCTTTACTGAACCTAGTTTTTTCCAATGTTTTTCCTATGAATAAAAACGTTGGTGGTGACTCCCTATTTCATCTCATTGGTTTTTCTCTCTCGCCGCGCCGTCGCCATCCAGGTTACAACAGATGGCGACTCCACTGGGGACACTTAAGAGAGTTAGGCCAGTTTGGTTGAAAGTGTATTTTTATATATAGCCTTTGTTAGTTTGGATTTCTTCCCCTTGTTTATTTTTTGTTGATTATTGTGAATGTTTGTTTTTGTTTTAATTGTATCTTGTTATTTGCTTTGTTGTTTATGTTTTGCATGTCTATTGAACCCTAGGATAGAGGACCATATTACTTTCCTGTAATTATTGAACCCTAGGGTAGACAACTTTGTATATTTGTTCTGTATTTGTTCTTAATGCAGAATGGGGTAAGGTAAAAGGTATTGAATGCCCTTTTCACACACTACACTCACAAATTACTCGCACACACTTATGAGTGGCGCCCTATACCCGGGCCCCAAATGAAACTTAAGTTAGGAGGGGTTGGTATACGGAATCGTATAGGATGTACTTCCTATCCGGTGATCGTGAGAACCCCAACTAGAGTTCGACCTCTTGTGACATACGCACCTAGTGGTTCCCTACTGTTGCATCCCTGTCACGGGTAGGATCTTGGCTCTGGTGACTTTCTAGAAGTCTAAAATAAGCCACCCGGTGTGAAGAGTCACTTTTAGACAAGCCATAGGGCCTAGAAAAGACTTTCAACAAAACACTACCTAGGCCACAAAAGGGAAAACTTTACTTTACCTTACGTCATTTTTGCTTTCCCTTTTATCTAAAAAAAATGAATTATCTACCACCCGCAGATTTACTGAGTTTTTGAAATAATGACTCGTTTTGGAACACACAGTATTCTTCGGATAAATAGATAATCCTCTTTTGGTCGTGTACCTCTGAGTCCTGAGTCATAGATTTTCCTAATTGTCAAAAGAAATATAGCTTTATTTCCGCTCCAACAGGGGACGTCAATGATGATTAAAAAAATCATGACTATTGCGGCTTGGACCCTTGGTAATCGTTGTTTCCCAAAAAATTTTGCTTTATGTTAAATCAATGGGGAAGCACCGATTCCAAAACATGACATCAACTAATTTCTTTTCCTTATCCTCATTTCGTGGAAGGCTCTTCAGAACTTAACGAATACCCTTTGAGTATATATAGAAACTAACATGGGATTGAACTTAAGAAATGAGGGCTGTAACTGCTTGAAAAAATGTTTAAGCTTGAGGCTCCCACCTCCGGATGAAAGATTTCTTCTACCTTCACAACTATCCCATATTAATTTCCATGTTTACCATACCTAGTACTTTTGAATGATAAGTTCTAAGGAATAGTCAAAGGATATTCGCCAAAGCCCATAATTGCTTCCCACGACATTCTCCTTCTTTCTATTTCCACCTAATATTTCTTTGCTTTTCTTTAAAAAAAAAGAAAAAAAATACAGATGTCACGGGTAGGCATCCTTACCAAACTCGACTTCAAAGGAAACTCATGGCTGAGGCAGAAGCTGTTGATGGAGACTTTAGGACTGAGTTCGATCAGCTGAAAGAGCGAGTGGCGGAGTTAACTAAGCTTTTAGAAAAGAAACTCACAGAAGGAGGCTCTTCTGCGGGTGTTGAGGATGCCCAACAGCAACCTGCCACCGTACCACCTCCCCTTGATTTTGACCCAGCAAGAACCCAACTCCCTAACACAATGACACCCCCTCTCACTATTCATGTCGGAAGACCTAACCCTACCATGGAGGCCCAGCCACCTTACGGTCAGTCTTATACACAACAGCATACATTTGTCGGTCCTGATGGCAACCCAGTACCTTTTCCACTTTATGGTCTACCACCAGGGTACTATCCCCCACTCGCTAACCAACAAGACACCCAAGACCAGCAAGCAATGAATCCTCAAGCTTCATACCCCACCCAGCCAAATATGCCACCACTCCACCAAACCCAAAACACGCAAGCCCATGACCCACAAGCCTACCAAACCCAAAACACCCAAACCCAAAACACACAAGCCCCGATGGCCCAGCCAACCTACAACGCACAAGCCCAAAACACACGAGCCCAGATGATCCAGCCGACTTATGCCTTACAAGCTATGGCCCAACCCCAAGGTCCCTCACCAAATACATGCCTAATGAACCAGTCTCATACGTTGCCTCCTTTCAACCAGCCACTCGGCTATCCATACGGATACGCAACCCCCTATATGACCAATCTCCAAGATACAACCCGCATGATGAACCCGGTAGCCGGTCATAGCACGGTCGCAGCTCCCCAAAAGGAAAAGATAGAAATCTTAGAAGAGCGTTTGAGAATGATGGAAGGCGCTGGAGGTTTTGGACTGATAGATGCTTCTGAGCTATGCCTAGTCACAGATGTTGTCCTCCCACCCAAATTCAAGATGTCGGACTTTGATAAGTATCGGGGAATGACTTGTCCAAAGAACCATCTCACGATGTACTGTCGAAAGATGGCATCTTATTCTTCTAACGACCAATTATTGATCCACTGCTTCCAGGATAGTCTGGCAGGGGCCGCTCTTACATGGTATGCTCACCTTGAGCGGAACCATATTCGTTGTTGGAAGGACCTGGCAGATGCCTTCCTTAGGCAATACAAGTATAATATGGATATGGCACCTAACAGGGTTCAGTTACAGAACATGGTAAAGAGGGATAATGAAACGTTTAAGGAGTATGCCCAACGATGGAGAGAGACAGCAGTGCAAGTGGACCCCCCATTGTCGGAAAAAGAGATAGTCACGATGTTTATTGACACGCTCTCATCACCTTTCTATGGCAAGATGATTGGTAGTGTTTCAGCCAACTTCTCCGACATCGTAACTATTGGGGAAAGGGTGGAGAGCGGAATACGAACGGGGAAGATCACTCAGGGCCCATCTGGGGCGAACATGACAAGAAAGCCGGCGCCTGGGAGAAGGGATGGGGAAACTAATTCTATTTCTTCTAATCAAAAGACGACTCCGCCGAGACCATTCGCCCCTACTATGATTCAAGCTCCCAATCCTTATGTGGCCGCTGCCACTCAGGGCCCGACAGCTTATACTCCCCACTTCCGTCCGCCCATGGTGAGAGCGCCAATGCCACAACCCATGCCATACCATCACCCGCAGCAAGTGACTCGACCACCTAATCATAATCAGAATACGAGTAATCCCAACAATGAGCGCACCCCCGTGCAGTTTGATCCAATTCCCATAACATATGCCGAACTTCTTCCAGTCCTCGTTGAGAGGGGAATGATAGCTCTATGCCCCATGAGGCCGTTGCAACCTCCTTACCCGAGGGGGTATGACCCGAACGCTCATTGTGATTACCATGCAGGAGCACCAGGGCACTCCACAGAAAATTGCATGGCTTTGAAATATAAAGTGAGAGATTTGATCAAAGCCGATTGGATTAGTTTTCAAGAAGGAAGCCCTAATGTGACCGTAAATCCCCTGCCTAATCACGAAGGTTTAGGAGTTAATGCCGTGGTGACAGATGTTGGAAATGGTTTTTAATGATAATGCTGATTTGGGTGGCCGCTTGCCCGCCAGGCCGAGAGCTCAGTAACTGGGAAGCTGTAGAATTCCCTACGATTTTAAATGATTCACCAAAATAATTTGCCATTGCCTCAAAGTCTTGTTTATCCCTCTGCTATGCCTAAGGCTTTGGGACATTTTCATGTAATAAGGGCGAAAAAAAAAACTGTTTCACTAGTCAATCAATAAATGCGTATTGAAATTTAAAAAAAAAAGATTTTTCTCATCCCTTTATCCTTGCATTGATTCATTTTCTTTACTTGCCTGTTCCTTTTTTCTTTCCTTTTTATTTTTTTGCCATAACACACTAAACTGCAGATCTAAAAATGATCCTCTTGAGACTAATGAAATCACAATCCCATTTTACGACCCCAACTACCCGGTCGATTGTGCTAACAAAGAAGGTAGGGAAGCTCGTGAACCACCACACAAGTTAACAAGATTGTTAGAACAAGAGGTTAAGGAATACCCCTGAGTCAAGAACAACTGAAGGAATCACGGGGCAATATATCAGAAGACATTAGTAATATTGTTTCATGACATGGAAAGAATCTATGTGAATGATAACATTGCCAAGTCCTGAATTGGACAAGTGGTAGGCCAGTCATCTAAGAAAACCACAATAGTTACCAGCATAAATAGGGGAAAATTGCTAATGCCTTAAATGAGATACAGTCAAGGGAGACTTGGCCGAAAATTCAAAAAAAATGAAAAATGAAAAAATGAAAAATAGAGTCAAGCTTGAAGTCCAATGCACATACCAAGCGGGGAAAGCTGGTTACGTCCAGATCCTCGAGCAAGCTGTCATTTTCTGTATAAGGGGAACAAATGTCGTCAGGTCAAGAACTTGCATTCTTATCGCCATCAACACCTCAACCTTAAAGGGTACCCCATTCCTCATGCCCATGTAACCAAGGAAATAGTCTATCAGATTGAGTCATTGCATCACCAAGGGGATATAAAAACGAAAAAAGAGGTAAAAAAAATCAAAAAAAATAAAAATCCAAAGAATAAAAAAAGAGAAAAAGAAAAAGAAAATAGAGGCCAAAATGATGACTCAAAGTAATCCCCTCTTACCGATTCCAAAAGACTCACCAATATTTCCTTGGATACATGGCATAGGAGTAGAGTCTCCTGTTTAAGATGACATCAGTTCCCCAAAAGATCCAAACTAAATTTGGAAGAGGTTAGGCAGACTCAGCTGGAACGCGATCAGTTTCAACCTTTTACTGTAAAGGATGTAGCCAAGAAGAAACAAGAAAAGAAAAAACACATGAAAAAGCTCGCTAGGCTGAAAACCTGAAAGGGCGGCTTAGGCAAAAGTTAGAGCAACCCGGTGAGTTGAAAACCTGAAAAGGCGGCTCAGGTAAAAATTAAGGTCAAGATTTCGGCAGAGTAACTAAGGTTCCCAATGCAAAACGTGCAAACTGAGGCATGTGGACCATGGTTAAACTACCCTCTCAAAGGCAGAGTTGAACGATGTACTTGAGGTTGTGACGTGAGATTAAGGTTCTCACTGGTCTCAGGAACTCACTGGAGGATCCTCGAACCTTCCCTGTTTCTCCTGGCCTTGACTTGTCCTACGTAACTTCATTCCATCCCATCTATTTTCCCCATTGTCCATTCTCTGTATTCTGTTTGACATACATGAATAAAATTTATCCTTTTTCGATACGTGTTATGAATTGCATTGATCTGATAAAACATTGTGTTTTTTATAAAAATAAAATAAAAGAATAGTGAACATTTAAAGTCGTAAGGGACAAGACGCCCCCACTACTTGACCTCGACAATCATCACAAAGACTCAGCCAGGCACATGCTTCAAAGCTATGATCGCCTCTTTGATTCTCCTCTGTCCATGAGTTATCCTAAGGGCCGCGGTTTCACAGGACCTACCCAGTTTTTGAATGTATCTTTGCACTACTTACCCTTTTTCTGCAGGTTATTACAACGGACAGTCATGTCAAGCATTGACGCCTCAATCAAGTCCTTTTCCTCAATGGAACCGCAGCTGCCAAAACTAGAATCTTTCAAGTCTTCTCCTTAATCGCCAAAGTTGGCACTCCTCAGAACTCCTTCCTCAAATCGCCAAAGCTGGCACCTCTCAAAGTCTTCTCCTTAATCGCCAAAGTTGACACTCTTCAGAATCCCTTCCAAATTACTAAAGTTGGCACCTCCCGAAGTCTTTTCCTCAACTGCCAAAGCTGACACTTTTTCAAACTCCCTTCCAAGGATTCAACCTAACATATTCTGACAGTCAAGCGTATCTCCTTCCCAAGCCCAAGGATAGTTTCCAGTAAAATTCTTTCCCCCCAGTAGAATCACCAAACTTTCCCCAGTGAGCCTACAATTCAGATCATCTTCTCCCACTAGTAAGAACATTTTCTAATCAGGCTTAGAAGAACTCTCCCCAAAGGGGGCCAACACATTTCTCTCAGTAAATCCACACATACCAGGTGGACCCCAGATTTTCCCTTCCCAATCAAGGGGCGATGCTCAAGCCATCAATCCTTCTCCAGTGGAACTACACTTCCCAGACAAATCAAACTAGGGCATCACCCCCTGGTTCATTCTCTTTCACCCAAAGAAGTAGCACCTTGAACCATCAATCCTTCCCTAGTAGAAATACATTTCCTAAACAACTCAAACTGGGGCATCTCCCCAGATTTCTTTTGTTCATTCAAGGGGAAATTCCCCAACAACCTTCAAATCACCTCAAACTGGGGCATCTCCCCAGATTTCTTCTATTCCAGTCAAGGGGTAGTTCCCTAAGGTTCCTTCAAAATATGTCAAACTGGGGCATCTCCCCAGATTTCTTCTGTTCCAGTCAAGGGGCAATTCCCTAAGAACCTTCAGTCATGTCAAACTAGGGCATCGCCATGAGCCTTTAAGTCCAGTGAGTTAATTTGGATGAGACGTCCTGTTAGCTCCTCCAATCTCTGTATTCCTGTTCGCCTATTCAGGCACCCTTTACTTTCTGTTCACCTATTCAGGCACCCTTTATTTTCTGTTTGCCTATTCAGGCACCCTTTACTTTCTGTTCGCCTATTCAGGCATCCTTTACTTTCCATTCACCTATTCAGGCACCCTTTAATTTCCATCCGCCTATTCAAGCACCCTTTACTTTCCATTCGCCTATTCAGGCATCCTTTACCTTTCCGTTCGCCTATTGAGGCACCCTTTACTTTCTGTTCGCCTATTCAGGCACCCTTTACTTTCCATTTGCCTATTCAGGCACCCTTTTGCTTTCCATTTGCCTATTCAGGCACCCTTTACTTTTCGTTCGCCTATTCAGGCACCCTTTACTTTCCATTCGCCTATTCAGGCACCCTTTACTTCCTGTTCGCCTATTCAGGCACCCTTTACTTTCCTGTTCGCCTATTCAGGCACCCTTTTACTTTCTATTCGCCTATTCAGGCATCCCTTTACTTTCCTGTTCGCCTATTCAGGCACCCTTTACTTTCCATTCGCCTATTCAGGCACCCTTTTACTTTCCATTCGCCTATTCAGGCATCCCTTTACTTTCCTGTTCGCCTATTCAGGCACCCTTTACTTTCCATTCGCCTATTCAGGCACCCTTTTACTTTCCATTCGCCTATTCAGGCATCCCTTTACTTTCCATTCGCCTATTCAGGCATCCCTTTACTTTCTATTCGCCTATTCAGGCACCCTTTACTTTCCATTCGCCTATTCAGGCACCCTTTTGCTTTCCTTTTACCTATTTAGGCATCCCTTTACTTTTCATTCGCCTATTCAGGCATCCCTTTACTTTCCATTCGCCTATTCAGGCATCCTTTTACTTTCCTGTTCGCCTATTCAGGCACCCTTTACTTTCCTGTTCGCCTATTCAGGCACCCTTTTACTTTCCATTCACCTATTCAGGCATCCCTTTACTTTCCTGTTCGCCTATTCAGGCACCCTTTACTTTCCATTCGCCTATTCAGGCACCCTTTTACTTTCCATTCGCCTATTCAGGCATCCCTTTACTTTCCATTCACGTATTCAGGCATCCCTTTACTTTCCATTCGCCTATTCAGGCACCCTTTACTTTCCAGTCGCCTATTCAGGCACCCTTTTACTTTCCATTCGCCTATTCAGGCATCCCTTTACTTTCCATTCGCCTATTCAGGCATCCCTTTACTTTCCATTCTCCTATTCAGGCACCCTTTACTTTTCGTTCACCTATTCAGGCACCCTTTACTTTCCATTCGCCTATTCAGGCACCCTTTGCTTTCCAGTCGCCTATTTAGGCACCCTTTACTTTCTGTTCACCTATTCAGGCACCCTTTACTCTCCATTCGCCTATTCAGGCACCCTTTACTTTTCGTTCGCCTATTCAACCCCCCTTTGCTTTCCATTCGCCTATTCAGGCACCCTTTACTTTATGTTCGCCTATTCAGGCACCCTTTAATTTCCATCCGCCTATTCAGGCACCTTTTACTTTCCATTCACCTATTCAGGCATCCTTTACCTTTCGTTCGCCTATCAGGGCAATTTTCCTTTCCAGTCTACCAGGGGTCAACCCTAATCTTCTCACTTCCTGTTCTTTGAAAGACAATTTTTCCGGTTCAATTCAGAGTTAAAAAAAACAAAAAAACAAAAAAAAAACAAAAAAAAAGAGAGAGAGAGAGAAAAAAAGAAGAAGAGAAAAGCGAGACGGAAGTGGAAAATACTCGTCTTTAAAGAAGAAAGGACACACTGACTCGTGATTGCCGAAACTATCAGACGCCATCAAAAAGTCCCACTTGGCCCCTACATCGGTGTTCATATCTTTACTTCCTTTTCACTTCAAAAACACACAAGCTTCGTGTTTCTTTTGTGAAAAAGAAGTAAAGAGGGGCATCTATAAACACCTTTTTTGGTCCGGTCCAAGTGGAAAGAATCTTCTTTTATACTGCATTCCAACTTAGAATGATCAGATCCGAGTAGAATGACTGAGAATGGAGCACTTCTGAGTAGAACATAACCACTGTTGGGATAAAGCTGAGTGGAATGATTCAAAAAATGATCAAATCCGAGTGGAATGACATAAAAATGATCAAATTCGAGTAGAATTACTCAGAATAAGTCATTTCCGAGTAGAATACTATTGCTGACTGAAGTGAATCCGAGTGGGATCTTTCTGAATGCAAGTAATCTGAATGAAGAAATGCTGATTAAAGTGAATCTGATTGAGGAATGTGTTTTTCTGGGAAAAATCGAGTCCGAGTGAACACATCCGAGGGGCGAACGTTGATTGAAAGCCTTTTGGTTGAAGTGTAAAGGCTGATTCTGAGTGAAAATGCCAAGTTTCCAAGTTCTGAGTGGAAAGAGAGCCAGTTCCGAGTGAAAACAAAGTTTGAGGACCTGTTATTGAATGAAGCTCTCCTGACTAAAGTAAAAAAGACCGACTCTGAGTGTAACTGATTGGTCAGGTTCAGACTGGAAGGAAAGCCCGACTCTAAGTCTATCTGAGTGGTCAAATTCTCTCAAGTACCAATTTCTGAGAGGAAAAAAGACCGAGTCCGAGTGAAATAATCCCAACATCCGAGTAAGAACATCCGAAGGAGAAATGTTGATTGAAACCTTCTGATTGAAGTGTGAAGTCCGACTCTCAGTGAATCTGGGTGGTCAGATTCCGATTGGAACAGAAGTCTGATTGTGAGTATATCTGGGTAGTCAGATTTTGATGGGAAAAAAACCGATTCCGAGTGAAAATGTAAAAGTTTCCAAGCCCTGATTGCAAAGAAGGTCAACTCTGAGTGACAAATCCGAGTGACAACTCCAAATGAATATTTGCCGACTGAGCCATTCTTCAATCAGTTTCGTTGTCAATCTTCAATTGGTTTCCAAGTGACAATGACTGAATGAAAGGATTTCTGAATAAATGTGTCTGATTGGACTGAAGAAAGGAAAATCTGTGTGAAATCCTTCTGAAGACGACTCCCAAGTGAGTGCACCGAGCAGCTGATTGCCGAGTGAAAGTCGTTCCTGATTAGAAAATAAGGGCGAGTGAGTGCACTGAACAATTGACGACTGAATGAAAATCCTGAGTGAGGATAAGACTGACTCCAAGTGGAAAATGGATATTTCCGAGTGAGATATCCGAGTCAGATGCCTCTCCAGTCTGCACCGAGTAAAGTATCTCCAGTAAGAACCGAGTGATGCCTCTTTAGTCAGCACCGGGTCACTCTCTTAGTCAACACTGAGTCATTCCCTTCAATTTTCAGTCGGCTCCGAATCATCCTTTACCATTACCGAGCCACTCTTTTAACCATTCCCGAGCCTTCTTTTACCCATTTCCGAGCCATCCTCTTACCCATTTCTGAGTCATATTTCACCCATTTCCGAGTAGTCCTTTAACCATTTCCGAGACCCTTTCCACTCAACCCCCGAGTCATCCTTTACCATTACCGAGCCACTCTTTTAACCATTCCTGAGCCTTCTTTTAACCATTTCCAACACCCTTTCCACTCAACTTCTGAGCCATTCTTTTACCCATTTCCGAGATTACTTTTCACCCATTTCTGAGACACTTTTTTAATCAATTCTGAGTGACATTTTTCAGTCAGCAAGGAGTCCTCTTCAGCCAATTTCGAGTCACTTTGCACTCGGTCTGATCGAATGTTTCAATCAGAATTGCTTTGTCCCCTGAATCCAATTGCTTTGCTTTTCACTTAGATTCTCCTCATAAATAACCCAACACCGAGTAAAAACTTCACTCGGCCTTCCATGACAGAGCTCCTCTCAGAAGAATTCTCACTCGGAAAGGACTATTTTCACTTGGAATTGACTCAAACTGAGGATGAATGCTGACTGAGAGGCTAATCCGAGTCATCCTCTCTCAGATTTCCACTATCCTCTCTCGAATTTCCACCATCCTCTCTCGGATTTCCACCAGGCTCCCCCTGTTCGCCCGTGCTGACTTGGATTCCACCACCCAAGTGGATCCAGGAATCCTGGGGGTGGCAGACAGGGGCGGAAGTGGAGGAATTAAAAATTCCCACCAGCCGCTGTCCCCCACTACTAGGCTGCCTCCACTCCGAGTGGAAGCCTGAGCTGGCCTTCCACTCGGAAAAGCCTATAAATAGACAAGGGTTGAAGCTTTGAAGGAGGAAGGCATTCATTAAGAGAAAAAACTCTGCCTATCTCTCCACTCACCAGCTCCATCCCTCTCTTCACTCACCAGCTCCCTTCCCTCTCCTCACCAGCCCTCTTCCTCCACTCACCAGCTCTGCCCATCTCTTTACTCACCAGCTCCCTTCCTTCTCCTCACCAGCACCCTTCCTTCACTCACCAACTCCCTTCCCTCTCCTCACCAACACCACCCAGTACAGCCCCTCTCCTCACCAGCACCCTTCACACCTCACTGTTCAGCATCCTGAGACCAGCTCTCCTGCTCTATCACTCGGTTTCTCAACTTTCACTCAGTATTCTACTTTTTCACTCGGTATTCTACCTTTTCACTCGGTATTTTCACTTTTCACTTGGTTTTCCCATTTTCACTCGGTTTTTCCACTTTTACTCGGTTTTTTCCCTTTTTCTCACTCGGTTTTCTCTTCTCCCACTCAGTTTTCGCTCATTTTCCCCTCTTTTTCCGAACTTACTGTTTCCCTTTCTCTCTTGTAGCTTCTGCTACCCTCCATCCTTTGCTTTGTAATTTTTTTAAAAAAAATATTAAAGGGAAATGGATATTTCATGTGTTTTCTTTCAAATCTAAGTAAAATCAAAAATTAAAAAAAAACAGGAAAAAATCTTTTTTAATCTGTGTCGTACGGAAAATACTTCCGTCTACACAACTTCTATAGGATCCGTACACGTGCGAAGAACTTCGTCTTGTATGAGTTCCTCACCAAAATGATACCCACCAACATTTTCCCAATCTTTTCCTAAAAGAAAAACACTCAGAACTACATAACCCTGATTTCTTGATAATTCTAGAATACGTAGGAGCAGGACCTTAACTCCTGTCGGGCCCATCTTTCTTGTTTCTTTTTACTGATTTATTTCCTCACTTTCGTGTTTCTTTCATAAGTGTTCTTTTTTTGTCGCTTCCGTGAAAATCAATTTAGACGTGACGTCTTATTGATTTCCCCCTAGTTTTTTTTTCAAGCCTCACCACAATTCATAGAGAAGGGATACTTAGGATGAGACGTCCTGCTTATCTCTTTCCTATCCCCGTCCCTTTTTTATTCGAGGATGTCTAATTTAGACGTGACGTCTTATTAGCATTCTCTTCCTCTCTCTGTCTCATATCGAAGTCGAGTTTAATTCGGATAAAACGTCCCGTTAACCTCGCTTCGACATTCTATGTTTATACAGTTCACTTATTCCCTTCCGTCGTTTTCAAATAAAAATACAAAAAAAGGGAAGAAACCATGTTTATTTAAGGCTATTTATATTGCGCTTTCAACCTTGGAACTGTTTCCGACAGGCGATGTAGGGTGCTAATACCTTCCCTACTCGTAACCGACTCTCGAACTTGAATCTCAATTTTTAACCAGTGCTTTACTGAACCTAGTTTTTTCCAATGTTTTTCCTATGAATAAAAACGTTGGTGGCGACTCCCTGTTTCATCTCATTGGTTTTTCTCTCTCGCTGCGCCGTCGCGATCCAGGTTGCGACAAAACCAAATATATTTGCTATAGGGTAACACATATATTAAGCCCACTAGAGGATAGTTTTATTTTAGTTTGACTAAAATTAGAATTATTGAGCCTAATTCATTTAAAATGAATAAAGAAACCATTCACTAAGAATTGCTCATTAGGTTAGACTTGAGCTTATAAAGAGAGCATCAGATGCTCATCGGTTTCACTCTTGTGATACATAAAAATTTTGTCATTATTGTGAAGGCCACACTTTGACAAACTAGCATTTGTATGTGTAAAATCTGGTGAGAGTGCTCCCGAGAACTCCTTAAGGGTGAGGTTACTACTGCTTCGAGATCTTCTTATTCTGCGCTATAAGAGTTATTTATTTAACAAAATTTTATCTATTATTGCTTTGATATATGAAGTTTTCTAGACCAATAGGAATCCTTGTATTTTTGCTACCTACCTACTAGAGATTCCCTAATAGTGGTATCAGAGCCTGGTTCCGAAAACCATGTTTTGGGTAATTGACTTTCTTGTTTAAGAACTCATTAAACTTTTGACAAAATGTTAAAAAGGTTATATCTTTTCTTGAAAACTATTAAAAAGGATACATCTTTTTGTAAAAATGTTACAAACGTTGTGTTTTTTTAAAGTATTAAATGGTTGCATCTTTTCATGAAATATGTTACAAAAGTTATGTCCTTTTATGAAATATGTTACAAAGGTCACATCTTTTTAAAAGCTAATAATTGTTTATTTTTTCGTGTATATTGATTGCTTTTTTCATCAATTTTAATTAAAAAATATGTTTCTTGAATGTGCTTAATTGTATGAACATGTGTTATGTTGCAATGATGATTGCTTTGTATATGTTCTAATTTCAAGCTCATTTTTATTTATGTTCATTTAATTAAATTGAAGAAAAAGGTTGTATGTAATTGTTATTTATATGCTTTTTCTTGTAACATGAATGGTTAATGTAGGATAGTGACTAGAAGGTTTAAGAGTTAAACCTTAGCCGTAATGAAATTTAAAGTTTGTAAGAGTTATAAATTTAAATAATTCATCCTTATTAATTTTAATAGGATTTGCATTGTATGTGATCTTATTAAAATTAATATTATTTTTGAATCATTTTATATTTTACATTAAATGGAATTTGTAAGAGTTACAAATTGATTCATATTTATTAAATTTAACATGATTTGTAATAGGTACAAATAGAAGATAAGATCTTTATTAAATTTAATAATTTTAAAAACTAAATATTTAATCTTTAATAAATTTGATAGGATTTGCAAAAGTTGTAAATCAAGGATAAGATCTCTATCAAATTTAATAAGAATCAAAACAAAATATCTTGGACTTTAAAGACAAAGTTTAAAAGTTCAACCTTAACCATTCCTAAAAATAGAATTATTGTTGAGACTTTATAGATACGGTTTAAAAGTTAAACCCTAACCATTCCTATTATTAGGATAATTTTTAAGGATCAAAACATAAGGTTTAAGAGTTAAACTTTGGTCATTTCAAAAAAAATCTAGGATTTAAGAGTTGAAACTAGAAATATGATTTCCAATTGTTTGAAATTCTAATAAAAAATTTTGAGCTGTTAATGGTTAGTGAGATATTCTGTCTAAGAAATATTTGGTACTTAAGTGGTCAATCTTGTAACATTTAAAAAAAATTTAGAAAATGAATTATTAAGGAGAGAATGATTAATTATTGGATATCTAAATTATGTTGTAAAATTAATTAAATATTAATCATGATTTATTGGTGAAATAAAATTTACTGAACCAATCAATTTAACTGATGATGTTGGATCAAGTGACTCATTTTTAGGCATTGTATGGTCAGGATTAGTAAGATAATTATGGTGAGCACAATGATATAATCGGAATAATTTTAGGACAATTATTGGACTCAAACGGACACACAACGTCTACACATACACACATATATATAAATAGACATATACATGTATATATATATATATATATATATATATAATAAGGGGGTGCCTTTAAATAATATGTACAGTGAAAAGCTATACACGCTGTTAGTAAAGCGACAAACGATACTTAATATATATATATAGTAATAATAATAAAATAACAAAATCGAAAAACTCTTTTTGCTTTCTTCTGCCGCATCCATCTGAACCTTCAATTTTTCTTCTTCTTTTCAATTGGAAATTACACAATTGCCTTCTCTTGTAATCGTTGGGACTCTTCAATTTTCTTTGACAATTTTAACTTCCAATGGCGCTGGCTTGCTTCTTCACGCCACTTTGTTGACAGCAAGGGTAAAATTTCAACAACTAATCCATTGTTCATCTCCTTTTGGCTACCATTGCTACGTTGAGGTATAGAGGGGAAATAATTATAATTATTGTTATTTCATTATTCATATTATGATTATTATTATTAGTATTATTGTTATTATTATTAATATGATTTTGGAAGAAACCTTTAGAGCAAACCCTAGGATAGATGACCCTTTGAAATGCTATTGGGAAATTGAATATTGTTGGCTTGGTAGTTTAGTAATGGTATGAATGCTAATAAATGTGGTTGGTTGATATTGGTAGAGAAGTTATTGTAGAACTAATAAGAAACCCTTACTTTAAAAATTAGGGAAAATGTACCCAAAATCCTTGAATGCTTCATACATAGTGTTAAAATAATTATGGGACTTAAGTTAATATTGTTAGATTGGTTTGACATTATTAACATTGAAATTGGAATTGTTAGTAAGTATTAAATGACTTTTGAAGTAGAAAAGTGGTGTCAAAATGTCATAAATGGTTCCATAAATACCTTAGTCTAGTTAGTGTACTTGTGAAAATATGGTTGGAGGAAGATTAATATTTATGGTGTTGATATATAATTATTTGGTTAAGAAGTATAGCATTCTTTATGGTTTTAATGAAGGTCATGCAAGATTTATAGGAAATAAATATGCCTTTAATCTAGAAACCTTGTTATGACATATTAGAACTAAAAGGATATCTATTGAGTTAAAAAAATGTAATTAGAAATGATTAATGATTTTAGTAAGTTACTTTGTTAGAAATCCTAAATTAAGATTTTAAAACAATGACACTCATTGCTTTGGAAATATTTATAGTAGTTAGAAATGAATTATTGGAAGTGTTGTAGTATTTGTTAGTGATTAGAAATGGACTGTAGATGAGTTGTAGGGATTAGTAATGATAGGAAATAATTATGAATAAAAGGTGATTCCAAAGACTTATAATAAGATACTTTGATTTTTAAAAACCATTAGAGACAATTAGGTATCTTAAAAGAATAAAGAACAAAATTGACTATAATTGTTAAGTAATGAAGAACTTGATGCCTTCTAAGAGAAAAACATTAAAAGTGAAAATGATGAGGTGTACAATTTGATTAAAGCTTTAGGAAGCTTAATGAATAACCCTTTGACTCTTGTCTAATTACAAATGGTAATTTTTAAATCCTTAGGACATTGGAAAAGAGTAAGAATGATAACTTAAATTCCAAACCTCCAAGGTGGTAAGGGCATAAACCTAACTTAGTTTTATATACATGCAGTAAACCATAGATTCTAAGCTGTAAAAGGCAACATGAATAAATAGAGATGTACGATATGATGATACATAGACTTTATCAAGGACAAGTTGGTCTAGGAAGATAAAAGTCTAAAGGTGAACAAGAAAGGATGTTTGTTCTAGTTTTGGCCAAACAAGACATTGAAAGAATTTGTCTGAAGTACTTAAAGAATTCAAAAGGAAGGGAAGTAAAACTTCCGCTTCATGTTTTTCATCCTATAAAAGTCAAGTTTTGTTTACTTTAACAACATTAGCATAAGATACTAGATGCAGATCTTACATTAATATGGAAAATCAAAGAAGTAGATTATTGGCTGAAAGTGAAGAAAAATCTACATGTAAAATAGGGCAATGTTGCTATATTGGTGGTAGGATCTTCACCTATTGGGCTAGTTAGTGAACTAGACATTGTGCAAGCTATTTATTGTTGGACAATAAAGGTTTTTCATTTATAAAATAATTTTATTTCTTAAAAATGATGCTGATGCACAATTGAGTAATGAGTTTCATATCCTAAAACTCAATACTTATCTATAACATAAATGTTAAGTAGGTTAAAATGAATGATTCAAACCTTACTTATATAAGAATTATTGCCTTGGGAAAATGAAGACAACTGAGACCCTATTAAATGAAAAGTGAAAATGTAAGCAATCTATTATCTAATACATAATGATGTATGTGGACCCAAAGAAACAATGACTAGAAGTGTTCTTTTATACTTCACCACACTAACTAAAAAGCTTAGTAAGTACGAATTTATGCGACACAAGTTAGGAATCCTTTGAAAAGTTCAAAGATTTCAAAATGAAGTAGAAAACCAAATTGACAAGACAATTAAACCTTTTAATAAGATCAAGATAGTAAATGTTTGAGTCATAAGTTTGATGTCTATCTAAGATAATGGGAGATTACTTGTTAACTTATTCCTCATAGAATGTTAAAATATCTAAAAGGAGAAATCGAACTCTATTGGACATGGTTCAATTCTTGATTGTTCTATCAAATATCCCTAAGTCTTTCAACATCAAACTTTTGTTGACATAATTTTTCATATTTAACTATGTTCCATGTAAGGCTTTCTTAAAGAGACCATATATGATATGGACTAGGAAGAGACCTAATATGTCTTTAATGAAGATTTGGAATTATGAAGCTTCCATGAAGGTCAATTGAAAGTTAGATAAATGTCTTTTAATATGATACCTAAAGGAAACTTAGGGTTATCATTTCTATAATCTATTTGAGAACAAAAATGTTTATTGCTTACAGTGTTGTGTTCTTGGATGGGAGTGCACCTCTAAAAGAACCAATGGAAGGATAATAGAACTTGAAGAAATTTGAGTAGCACAAGGCATTCAAAAGCCAACAATGGAATTGGTGTAGGTATCACAAAGTGTTGTGACATCATCAACTTCGGTAACATAAGACTTGCGCAGATTAGATATGATGTCACCAACCTAAAGATATGAACATATTGTAAATAAAGAATGAGATTTATTACTAAATGAGCATGTTTCTTATAAACAATCCATTATGAGTTTAGAATCTAAGACATGGCGTGAGACCATGGGATTTGAAATGGACTCCATGAACACTAACAAGGTATAGACCTTGGTTTATGTATCGGAATAGGATGCAATTGGGTTTTCCAAAGGAAAACTAAACATGGATAGTAATGTAAATACCTATACAACAAGATTGACAAATTGCTAATTGGCTTAAATCCATTTAGATCTTGTTTACTATTGGAGTATACCACCATTATAAGATATGGTAGATAAATGTCAAGATGAAAACTTTCTTGAAGATGTATATAAGACACAACCCAAAGGCTTTTTATACTTGAAGCCTCTAGAAAGGTATATAGACTACAAATGTTCCATTTATGGACTATAGCATGCTTTTAGAAGTTGAAATCTTCATTTAAGAATGAAGATGAATTTGGTGACTAGAAGAAAGTTAGTAACTACATAGTCATAGTTCTAGTATTGTATGTGGAAGACATACTTCTTACTAGAAATAACATTCTCATCCTATGGTTATGAACATCATTAAGTGCTTGAGAATGACTATGGATGTGATCTTGATGAATGAAAGATGAGCTTATTGTAGAGGTTACATTGATGATAACCTCATAATTGATTTAAATTAGTTGAGATTGCAATCAAAATATATACATGTTTGTTAAAATGGTTACGTTGTATCCTTGAAAGGTTCACTGCAAGAAATAGTCACTAATTCTACTACAAAAATCTAAGTATCTGGTTGTGTTAAATTACAATGAAAGCAATTTACTGTCGAAGGATTGAGATTATTCCAAACATTGTGCACCCTATGAGTCTCTACTAAAAAGACAATGGAACCATAAAACAAGCTAAGGAAGTGGGTCGATCCAAGCATATGCTTAAACAATTCCCTCTCAAGGAGATATGAGAATATGGAATGTGCATATCAAAAAATATGTTAGAAGCTCACAAGTGAAACCTCTTACACAACAAAAACATGAGGGCACCGAAGACATCAAAAGTAAGTCTAACCGACTCTAAGTTCAAGTGGGAGATTGTTCGAAGTATGCACTAAGAGCCTATATGGTTAGGATATATCACTTTGTTTGACTAAAGACATGATTGTTAAATAGTTTGATAGCCTTTATTAGTCCTTGGAATAGTAGGTTAACACAAGAACTATTCCTAAATTAACGCTAGTTAAGTATTAATATGGGAACATATAAATATGTTGAAACTAGTGTATGGGTGTACTGATGATCGGCTCTCATAGACCATAAATATTGAGGATATCGAGTCTTCACACAGCTACACATTAAGAGTAATGATACACTGGATAGACTCACCATGAGAATGTTGCATGGATCGTTACATGAGTGTCATAAAAGGTTCTCAATGTGATAATGGTATATATAGTCCTTTGACCTAAAGTCACTATGATTGCTACATAAAGAGTTTCTTGTTTTAATACAATCAAACATCATATATAACAAGGTGATTACAAAGGTTGTAATTGGGTTATGAATAAATCTTGCAGAGTGATATAGATGAGATTTATCTCTTCTATGTAACGAGAGTGTCAGAGTGATATCTGTAGGCCACTTGATGGAGTGAGACTAAGTGTTGTTGATGCTATGGAGAATAAATATTGGATATTTATTAATGTAAAATCTACTCTTGTATCATGTAAAATGAATTAAACCATACAAGGATGACTACAATCATGCATTAGGCTCAATTAGATATCATGGCAAAAAGATCAAACACATAAAGTTTATGCTTATAGGTTATTTTAATATTTATATTTGGATAATGATGTATTGCTAGATTCTGCTCATTATATGATATTTAATATAAAATGTTTATATTTAATATAAACCATATATTTCCTATAAGGTCACATGCATAAAGTAAACCCACTAAAGGATTTTTTATTTTAGTTTAACTAAACTTAAAACTATTGAGCCTAACTCATTTGATAAGAGTAAATAGCCCATTTACTAAAGATTGCTTATTAGGTCAAACCCGAGCTTATAAATAGATCATGAAATGCTTATAGGTCGCACTCTTGTGATATACCCATAATTGTTGCGGAGGTTATGCTCTAACAAACTAGCATTCATACGTGCAAAATCTAGTGGGAATGCTCATGTAGATTCCTTAAAATGCTACTACTACTTTGAGGTCTTCTTATTTCACACTATAAGAGGTACTTCTTTAATGTAATTTTATCTGTTATTGCTTTGAAAAATGAAGTTTGCAACACTAATAGGAATCCTTATATATCCATTAGGAATTCCTTAACAAAAACAAGGTCTGGTGAGCTCCATGGCCTAGTAGGTGCGCCCATGGCTGGCCATGGAGTTCACCTATGGGGCATGGAGAGCTACTTTGGCCTCCTTAGGCCTACTAGGCTTAACGTCTTGCTTTTCTTGGACTCAAGTAGGTTCTGTCTCATGCTTGTATCCGTCTTTTAACTTAAAATTTGGCCTTTAATATATGTTTACCTGTAAACATGAAAACAAAGCATAGAGGGACCAAAATATGAAAACAAGCAAAAACTAAACAAAACCAAAACAAATCTAGGATATTTATTAAAAATCCTAACAGAATATGACTAAAAAATAGTGTATTTTGGGAATGCATCAAAGACTTTAAGCTAAAATTTTGCTTGTCCCCAAGCAAAGACATCCTAAAAAAAGGAAAAATGTGTGGACAAAATGCACTATGTAAAAAGATCCTAAAAGTATAAAAATAAGAAAGAACAAAAATCAACAAAAATAAGGACTTGTACTTGAACTTATCCCAAAGCAAAACATAACAGGAAGTGATTGACAACCATCATGAAGAAAACATCAAACCAATAGATTTTCTTAAAAAACACTGTCACAAAAGCATTCCCTAGGTGTATTAGTGATGTTGGGATTAGACTCTACATCTTAGCTAAGCAAGAGACTTAATTCTCTATCCTAGAGCAAATTCTCTTAAATCTTGTTAGAAGACACATACCAACTAATGTCGCTCTTCCACTCAAGTGCTTTGTACATTGCCACTTTGGGTCTTAAGAAAGTACCTTATTCCCTAGTAACCAATCAGTCTCAAAGACTACACTTTAATGTTATTTAACCTAGCAACCGGGGTCTTAAAGGGGTGTCAAAGATCTTAGGAGGGAGAAGAAATAATGCTAACATACTTTTTTATTCATATTTTTTCTTTTTTATGTGCTAAGAAAACATCTTGCTAGATGTTTCTGATGGTTCAGAGTTATATTTAGAAGGGGTTGAATATCACTTTTTATTCCCTCTTGATGCTACGCGCCAATGCCATGCTACGCGTCAGACTCCTGATGCCATTTCCTTTAAAATTCATTTTAAATTATCTTATCTTTCGAAAATATCACTTTAAATCACTGATTTACCTCAAAATTCATATTTCTCTCCAACTCAACTAAATATTTAATTTATCTTTGTTAAATCTAAATTATTAGGGATGTTACAATGGGTGTTACGGTGCCAATATTACCCCAAGGTTTTATAAATGTTTAGAACTCATTTCCTTCCTAATTATCGGGAGAGTTGTGTTATGATTTTAGTAAATGGGATGAGAATAATGAATAAAGAAAATGTTTAATCAAGGTTACGAAATGAACTCGATGTTAGGAATTGAATAGAGTCATTGGAAGGACCCTACCGATGACTCGTGAAAAAGAAATTTGTGTGTTGCATGCATCATTTATGAAGTATAAGGGTGATGGTTAAGTAATCCCCTAGAGCACACAATGATGAGGTACACTGGGGAACAACGGTGTTCCAAACGTGTGGGAGGTCTCCGGAGTATACCGAGGCAGACCTTCAATGGCTCAGAGTCACACCCAAGACCGGATAACCTGTGGCAGACCTAGTATACTTTGACTTAGAGCAAGTGTTACTAGGACTGTGGAGTGCCCATTCTGTTGAGATGTGTTTGGATCCATTGTTGATGATAGGGCTGCGTGTCCTTACCCTTTTGTGAAAACCAGATGAGGTGAGCTCCGGTCGTTGTAGTAGGCAGAGGAATAAGGTGGGATTGATGTGTAGTTTGATTGAGATTGATAAGGAGGAGATGGGCACACATGCATCACAATGGCTAATGAAAAATCAAATTAAATTAAATGAATTCATGCACTGCATTATCTTATCTATATGGATTGTAATTATTCGTGATTTATGAAATAGTTAGTGGTAAGGGAAAAAGCAAAGGATTATCCAAAGATGATTGATGAGAATGAGCTTGGATAGACAACTTAGAAACAAACTAATTAGGAACTCCAATAAGAAAGAAGAATATTGTATACGAGCTTATGTGGATTGTGTGGGAGGGATGTTAGTGATGGCAATTCTCTATTTGTTGTGGAGGCAGAGACTTACCCTTACGCTAAATTTTTCCAAACCTTTGAACGGACCAGACATCCAACATCATGGAGATGGGCGTAGATTTTGCATCGAGGGTCAACCCGACTCTCTTTGGACTGAGGACAAATAGGATAGATAATTTTATTTTCTTTTTATGGAGCCTGCAATCTCCTTTACTTTCAACATGTATAGTTACTGTTGTGACCATGTATTGTATATGACTATGTTTTACGTAAGATATATCTATTCCACAAAGTTTTCATGTACAAAAAAAAACTTTTCTAAAACTCGTAACCTCTTAGTTGACTAGGATAATCTAGTGGAAGGGATTGTCCTAATTAACCGAGGGTGTTACACATATTATCTATGTATACGTAAAACAAATATATGAAACAAACTCCTTTTATTAAAAAAATGAGAGTTCAGTTCTTACAAAATAATTCAAAATAAATAACATAAACTACTTTCTTCAACAGACATTGATCACAGACTCCAACTTAAAAGAACTTAGACTAACTTAGACAATTCTCACCCTTTTGATATCAACAAGAGAGAGAGGAATCATAGAGCAATCTAGATGATGAAGAGATGATGGTTGAAGCATAAAGAGATATAATTATTAGATGACCAAGTGGTTCACATAGAAAGCCTGGAACAGACATAATAATGATAGAGGGAAAATTGATATGACTGGGGATTAAAAGAAGATACATTCCTTCAGAAAGAATATGATCCCTAAAACCTCTGCCATGATGTTCCCAGAAGCCATAAGGGATGTAAAGGTTGTCATCATAGGTGTTTGAGAACTGGCCTTCAAAGTTGATGATCTATAACTGATGATTCCAAAAAGCACGAGCATGGTCTTCATTAAGCTCATGGGCTGTGAAGATGCCTCTTAGAGAAAGAATGGAAAGCTTCTTATGATAAGGTTCATACCATGCTGGTTGGTAGTAATGAGTCCTAGGTTGTATTTCCAACTTGTTCTTCCTTTTGTCCATAATCTTAATAGGAAGGGTGAGCCTGTTTGGTGCAATAAGAATTTCTTCCAAGGAGATCCAGATATGGACAACTAGATAGCTTGAGGGGTCCTTGCTCCTTAGCCTTCAAAATTATCTTTCTTTCTTTCATCAAAGTATGTACCATTCCGAGGTCTGATTGGGTGGTGAGAGAATGGTTTAGTAGGATGTCTTCTATGGGCACGGGAGGTGGGAAATAAGGGTTAGAAAGATTTTGAATTTCCTAGGGTCAAAATTAGGGGCATTGATGATAGCTTGGTTTAAGGGGTGATGGTATCCTGATTCTTCTTGGTTGTTGATAGGTCTGGTGATGATGAGGTGATCAAAATAAGGTTCAACAAGGGTAGAGGGAATGATGTAGTTTGCTTTCGTGGGAATTTTGGGGATAGGTGTGAGGCGAGCACAGAGGGGGAATAAAGTATGAGTTAAAGGGTTGGGATGGTTAAGATGATTAGGAAGGTTGAGCAATAAAAGAAGGGGAAAAAGGTATAGACGTTGATGAAGAGTCAGATCCTGACACCTTCTTTAGTTTTTCCTTCTTCTACTCTTGAAGAGCTTCATTTTCCTTTAAAGCTTTTTCTTGTTACTCTGGTTTATGTTTCCTTACCTGGGCACACTACTGAGTGTATAATTCAGTACACCTCTAAAATCATTATTCACTAGATCAACTGCTGGTATCTATATTTGGATAAAGCTTTGCATGGTTCTTCATGAACTCACAAACGTTGTCATGAATAGGGGTTTGAACAGACTTCTTTTTTTATTGTTGAGATGAGACAGGCCCAGACTTCTGCTTCTGTTGTTAGGATAAAACAAGAAAAAAATTTCTTCTTCTTAGGTGATTGGGGAGGAGGAGGAGGTAATGAGGCTTGCATTCTCTTTAGTAGCCCTATGGGCTTCTGATCATCATAGTCATCAGACTCTTCAGGAATAGGGACTGTCCTCTTACTAGCTTGAACCTTAGGGTCTTAAGCTACTTTCTTCAAATAAGATAGAGGAAGAACAACATTCTAAGGCTGGGCCTTAATAGGTGAGGCATATTCTCTATGCTCAATATGAGCAGTCTTGGCAGTCCTAGCCTTCTTGACTGCAGGCACCTTAATCCTGGGTCCTTCACCAACTTTCCTCTTTGACTTGAAAGCCATTTAAGGAGAGGATTGCTTCTTAGCAGGAGAAACATTAAACTCTTCCATGGACTGGTCCAACAAAGGTAAGAAGGTTGGAAGCTTACTCACCAGAGGAGAGCTTTGAGTCATGTCTATTACAGACTTCATAGGAACATTCTCCAAAGCAAAAATCTTTATTAGCATAGCAGGGTAATGTTAGAAATATACATTAAGAGCCTATATAGGACGCATCATTTTGAATAAGGTATTTTTTGTTAAGTAGTTTAACAACCTTTATTTATCCTTAGAGTAATAGGTCATATGAGAGTTATTCCTAAAATGTCCCTAGTCAAGTATTTATGTGGGGACATGTAAATACATTAAGACTAGTGTGTGAGTATACTGATGATCTGATCTCACAGATCATGGATATAGATGATATCAAGTATTCACACGGGTACACATTAAGAGTGATGATGTACTAGACAGACCCACCATGAGAACATTGTATGGATCGTTACATGAATGTCATAAACGATTATTAATGTGATAATGGTATATGTAGTCCTTTGACCTGAGGTCACTACAATTCCTACATAAGGAGTTTGTTGTTTTAATACAATCAAACGTCTTCTGTAACAAGAGGACTATAAAGGTTGTGATTAGGCAATGAACAAATTATGTAGAGGGATATGAGTGATGTAGATTGGATTTATCTCTCCTATGTGATAGGAGTGATATCTATAGGCCACTTGATGGAGTGAGACTAAGGAAATGCATGGCCATGCTAGAAAGAATAAATATTGGATATTTATTCAGATGAAGTCTACTCTGGTATCAAGTAAAATAAATTGGACCGTACAAGGATGACGCGACCATGCCTTGGGCCCAATTAGGATATCGTGACAAAAGGAACAAACATATAAAATAATTATCACTTATAGGTTAAGTTGATAATAAATAATATTCGAACATAATGATGCATTGCTAGATGCCGCTCTTATTTTATATTAATAATAAAATAGTTTATTATTAATATGACCGAGTATTTTACCTATAGGGTCACACATATATAGTAAGCCCATCAGAAAATAGCTTTTATTTTAGTTGGACTAAAATAAAGCTAGTGGGACTAACTCATTTAGAATGAGTAAGGAGCCCACTCTTTAGAGAGAACAAATTAGGTCAAACCTAAGCCTATAAATAGAGCATAAGATGCTCATAGACGGTTCACCCAAAAAGAGACATAAAATACGCAAAAGTTATAGAAGCTACACGTTGTCAAACTAGCATTTGGAAGATGTAGCATTTTTGGTGGGAGTACTCGTGTGGACTCCTAAAGGACGAGGCTACGACTGCCTTGATATTCTTCAAGAGGTAATCCTAAAACGTAATTTTTTTGTGTTTGTCTTATGCTTTGAAACACAACGCTTTACAAATCCTATGGTAATCCGTGTATTTCCGCTGCTCATGCACTAGGGATTCCCTAACAGATAAGGTATCTTTTTTTGCTTCTTCTCTACTGAAGAGATCAAATAGATCAAAATGATATTGGCACGGTTGACCTTCTCCATCACAAGCATGTGGTACATGTAAAAATGGTCTAGTTGTGAGACTGTATACTTGGCACTTTCCTAGGGTAGAAAACCTACTTCATAAAAAGATGAATCATCTTAACCTTAGGAAGAAGGTTTCCAGATACAAGCTTGGAAGGGTGCATGTAATTGGGTAAGATTTTGATAATGACAACCATGATAACAAAGGTAAAGCACAAACATAAAAAATGCACATGATCAAGAAATGAATATGTTTGATGAACAACAAAGGGAAAATATGGTTCATAAATACATGACATGAACAATGATCAAGAATAAGGACTGGATGCAAAATATGAACAACTAAGGGAAAATATGATTAGCAAAAATTATGACATGGATCAGATTTATGCGTTTGAATTATTTGAAGGGACAATGCAGTGAATTAATTCCTGGAAATGGCGAATCTATTCATGCACTCTCATGAATCAATTCATGGAAATGGAAAATCTATTCATGCGCTCTTATAAATCAATTCATGGAAATGGCGAATCTATTCATGCACCCTCATGAATCGATTCATGGAAATGGCAAATCTATTCATGCGCTCTTATAAATCAATTCATGGAAATGGCGAATCTATTCATGCACCTTTGGGAATCAATTCATGCATTCAAGGAATCGATTCAAGCTTAAAGGAATCGATTCATGGCCTATTAAAAGCGTGGGAATCGATTCAAAAGACATAGGAATCGATTCATGGCCTATTAAACGCGTGGGAATCGATTCAGAAGACATAGGAATCAATTCATGGGCTATTAAATGCCTGGGAATCGATTCAAAGGACAGGGGAATCGATTCATTGCTTTGGGAATCGATTCTTCCTCTTAGGGAATCGATTCATACATAGGAAAAAGCATGGGAATCGATTCAACACTAGAGTAATCGATTCATGCAGTGTATTTTTGACAAAATTAAAGGCAGAAAAATCAAAGGAATCGATTCATCATTTTGGGAATCGATTCATGTCATGAAAAATAACGCTTCATGATTTCTGGAAGTTTAATTTACGTGTTGGATTTTCAAGAAATCGAATATGCCAATTTATAGATTCAAGGTCAGGAAATCTACACTAGGAAACAAGGAACCTAAATCATAGATTGATTTGGGGAAATTTGCCTCAGAAGGAATTAAAAATTAAAAACCCTTGCTTTTGATTGCTATAAACAGAGAAGAGGTGAAGAGGCAGAAACACACCAACGGAGAAGAATTTCCTCTGTTTTCTTTCTTCCTTCCTCTTCGTTGCCTATTCTCTTTGTTTACTTCATTGGAAAATTAATTCTTTGAGAATTTATTTTAAGAGAGAAAAATATTTTTGAGTGAGCTTAAACTTGTATATCCTCTCTATGAGAGTTATTATTATTGTGTGAGAGCTTTAAGTTGTATATCTACTCTATTGAGAGAGAAAAATCTTGTAAATCAAACACCAAAATTCTGAGGGTTTTACAGTTGGGATTCAACCTTGGTTATTGAGAGATTGTGAGATTGGGTGGGTTGCCCTTTGCTTGTGAGGATTGAGTTCTTGAGTGTGGAACACTAAGAGACAATTGCTCAAAGCTTGTAAGCTCAAATTCTCAATAGTGGAAATGCTTAAGCGGGTTGCTTGAAGGCGAGACGTACACCGGGGTAGTGGAACTCGTTATATCGGTTTGCAAATTCTCTTTTTCCCTAAACTCCTTTATTATTGTGAATTTAATTTACATGCTAAAATATTTATATCTAATTGGTATGCTGAAATTGCTTAAATTAAATCCTTAAATTAATTGACTTA
The DNA here is from genome assembly GCA_037962975.1 of Clitoria ternatea. NCBI lineage: Eukaryota > Viridiplantae > Streptophyta > Magnoliopsida > Fabales > Fabaceae > Clitoria > Clitoria ternatea. The sequence continues at coordinate 192,241,800 of CM075669.1, forward strand.
AATCTTGTTGGATTTAATTATTATATAAGTGAGTTGAATATTATTGTTAATAACTTGGTAAATTAATTATGCTTAATTAATTTGTTAGAAATTGATTAAGTTAAATTTGTATTGGAATTAATTATTTCATGCCAAGTATTTCAAGAATTGCTTAAACTAATAACTTTCCTTGTTTATCAAAATCAATTCTTGAATATTGTACCTTCAACTCAAAGTATTTTAGTATGATATATGCTTCATAATTATTATCTCTTTTATATTGCATCATTTGTATATTACTAACCATTTTCAAAGGGATTCCACGAAAAAAATTGAAATACTCAATTCACCCCCCCCCTCTTGAGTATTGAGGCCTTGGCTAACAAGTGGTATCAGAGCTTTACTCTTGCCACAAGGCTTAACAGCTGCAGGAGATCAAGATGGCCTCCACTTCTTATGATGCATTTCTGCAAAATGGTACACTAAATAGACCTCCAATCTTCAATGGTAAAGACTATGCTAGTTGGAAAGAAAGGATGAAAATCTTTGTCCAATCTTATGACCTAAAGGTATGGAATGCTATTCAATTTAGTCCCTTCATTCCTAAGCATATTGTTAATAATGTAGAATATATGAAGCCCATGAACTCATGGACTAATGAAGAAGAAAGAAAGGTACAACTCAATCTAAAAGTAAAAATCCTTATAACATTAGCATTAGAACCTAATGAAGTTTCAAGAGTTATTAATTGTGTCAATGCTAAAAAAATAAGGGAAATTATTAAAACAATTTATGAAAATGCTAATGATGATAAAGATGCAAGGATTAGTACTCTTTCTAGTCAAAATGAAGGCTTCGAAATGAGTATGGAAGAAGAGATCCATGAATCGAAAGAAGAAATTGCATGTCTAATAACAAAGCACTCCCAAGATGCTGAGGTATGCTATCTAAATGCATTTAGTGATAATGATGATGATGAAATTGACAAAGATTAATTGCTAAAAGCATTTGAACAATTGCATGAAAAATTTATATCAATTTCAAAGAAGTATGCATGTTCAAAACAAACCATTTTGAAACTTGAAAATGATTTGCATAATGCTCACATTGAAAAGAAAAGTCATAGAGTTAAAAATGATGGTTTAATAGCTTCAAGTGTCATTCCTAGAAGTTGTAATGGAGATAAAGAATGCATGCTTGTTGATAAATATATGCGTCTTGAAAAGGAAAATAAAGAACTAAACGAAGCACTTAGGAAGCTCACAAATAGTCAAACATATCTAAGTGCACCTCTTGAAAATCAAGAGCATACTCTAGATATAAGTATAAAAGGTCATTACAAGAATCCCTTTGCACTTTATAAGAAAAAATCTAAACTTATTCTAAGATGTACAAACCATGAAAGAAATGGGCATTCAATGTCAAATTGTTTTGAAAAGAAGAACATAGAACATAATAGGAACGTTTATAACTCTAAAGTAACTTATTCCTTAAATGCAACATGTTTTTATTATGGAACATATGGTTATATATATTCTAATTGGTTAATAAATAAATCCCGTCAAAAGCATACAAGAAAAGTATGGATTCCAAAACAATCTTGAAATCCCAAACTAACAAGAAATGACCCAACTCTCAAAGGGTACCTTAAAATTTTTGAAATCTTGTAGGCAAACTTCAAAGCAACTACTTCTCATTGACGGATGACCAAAACTCGTGGCCAAAGAAGATATCAAGCCTCTCAATCTCCACTCCAAAAGAAAAAGGAGAACAATAAAGGAAGCCAAGATTATGATGACTCATTATACATCTAGAAGGTACCACTCAAAACAAGGAAATGAACAAGAAGCTTCAAGGTGACTAACACAAATTGGATTACACCAAGACAAAATCCAATGTACATCACTAAAGGTGATACAACGAAAAAGTGTAAGTGCTTATCATACAATTTATGGCAATACTAATTCATAATGAATCTTGATATGTGAAAATCTAGCCTTGATTTGATATGTGAGTTTGAGCATGAAAGGTGCTAAATTTTGAGATGGATGGATGAATAACTTTAAAACCCCTTAAATTCGTTAAAATCTTAGGATCAATGATGTATGTGCATATCCTTATGACTTTGATTTAAATGTTTTTCAATAAGTTTGATAAATGATTGCTTGGATAACATGTTTTAATTCCATGAAAAACTTAAAATTAAAGTTGTTTGCATCCATGTGTGATAGGAAGGATTGAAACATCAAAATGTTGAAATATTAAATCTTGATGCTTAGATTCAAAGTCTTAATGATGTATGAACTCTTAATGATGTATGAAGTCTTAAATGATGCATGAACTCTTGATTATATATGAATTCTTGGATGATGTATGTATGAATCCTTGATAACGTTTGAATTCTTAATGATGCATGAATTTTTGATTAAATATGAATTCTTGATGATGTATCATTTATTGAACAAGAGATATGTTGTTTAACTAGTGGTATCTAAGTGACAAACATCTTCCTTTAACAAAATGGTATCAATTGAATTAGTAAGAGGAAGAGATCACGGGGACATAATCTTGATTATGCTTATACTCGTTATTACTGCCACTATGCTTTGATAATAAATACATATATTGTGTGTACAAGTGGTATCTATGCTTTGATAATTTATGCATAATTTGTTTTAACAAGTGGTATGTCATATAACTTTCCTAACAAGCAAGTATCTTTTCATAACAAGTGGCATTAAACTTCATATCAAGAAAATGTTATGACAAGTTGCTTATGACAAATTTTAAAGTTGTTTCAAGTTAGGACTATGTTATGCTTATATGACTTACAAAGCTGTCAATCTTAGGCAAAATATTTTCTATTCAATTATATGTTATTTTTGAAAAAGTCTAAGAGAAAGTATGTATGCTCTATGTATGTTATAACAAGTGATTGCCTAGACCTTAATGACTAGTAACATCATAGGCATGAACAAAAGAGTTTAATGTTAAATATCTATGCATCATGGTATATTAAGAGACAATGCATGAAATGTTAAGAAACAATGCATGATATGATAAGTGATAATGCATGACATGATCTTCCTTAATACACCATGCTTGAGCAATTGGTATCTATCTTGATTGACTTTATAATTCTTATCTACACCGTATGTTTGATGATGCATAATATTAACTGTGAAAAGAAATTTGAAAGTATTGCATCATGAAGTTTGAAAAGAATAATTGATTGAATCAAGAATGATGTATGCTTGAATGATAACAATCTTGTGCTAAATGCTTAAATGTTAATAATTGATATCAAGAGCTTAAATTGGCAAATCCATTAAGTGGTATTATACATAGCATCAAGATAACAAGTGGTATGACATATATGTTATGGAAAATTGATTATATGACTTGCATTATAGCCGCACCATAACCATGATATGATTCTGTGACTTATCTTTAAGTGCTGTAAATGATCTATGCCAAATGTATTCTCTTGTACAATCATATGCTTTTAAATAAATGACATACGTGCCATAGGTAAATGCTTGACTAGACCTATATGTAACATTATAGGCATAAGTTAAGAAGAGAATATTTGAGATAAAAAGGTCATAGAAAAAAATTATATATTGGCATATGTTATAATACAAATGCATGAGTAAGCCAATAAGCTGTATTAATCATTCCACTGTTGCTCTGATACCTAGATATAAGCAAAATTGCATTAACAAGTGGTATAGACAATGAACTAGAAATAGGTAGACCATGTACTGTTAAAAGAAAACAAGTTGTATATATCACTTCATCACTGCTCTGATACCCAGATATAAGTATACGTTTTTTTTGAAAAATCTTCTCTGTAACTGCTTTGATACCTAGAAATGCATCATTATAACTTAAATGATTAACAAGTGAATTTTATATGTAAGTGGTATCTAACTTTTGAGTGGTATCTATTTATATTGTGATATCTATTGTTTCAATAAGTGGTATCTATTAAAAGGAGGAGATCATATGCTTAAAAAGTAAACAAATGGTATCAAACTTGATCAAATTGTTATAATTGGTTTCACACGTTAATAAGTGGTATATTTTTACAAGTGATATCAATTACAGTAGTAAGGGGGAGCATACATATGAACAATTATCCTTGATTTCATTTCTCTATGATTATGCTTATGGAACTTATATTTATAATTTTATTTCTACTCTCCTATATGCTTACTTGGAAGAATATCCTTGTGTGTTTGATAATGCCAAAAAAAGGAGAAGATTATGTGCTTATTTGAAATAGTTATGTGCCTACCATAATTGAGAAAATTACTTGTTTACTTATATTTTGACTAATTAACAAATGTGCTAGTAATAATAACAATCAAGAGAACTATATGTGTGCTTAATTGAAAAGAATCATGTGATGCTTACCATACTTGAAAAGTGATATTAATTACATGATTAAAAATCATTTAGCAATCAATTACATGATTAAGGGAGAGATATTATCTTGCATGATATAATATGATCTTTTTAACAAGTGGTATTTTCCTTAATTATGACTATGTATGATCCTACATTAACAAGTGGTATCAATTGGCATTTATTACATTAATTAAGGGGAAAATACATAAAAGAGATGATTGTCATTAATTTATCTTTCTGTGATTAATATTGGTTTATAGCACTTATCTTTACTTTGAATTCTACTCTCTTATGCATATTTTGTTTTTGATGATGCCAAAGGGGGAGAGAATTATATGCCTACTTGATTAAGAAAATTATATACCTGATAAATGAATTATGTGGTTGATTATTGACTCTAGATATTAACATGTGGTATGCAATAAAATGGTATAACATCAATCAAATCCATAATTGGTATCTATTGCATGAGTAAGAGGGAGAATTACTCTAAAGATCAAAAGTAGTAATTGGTATCTAAATGCATCAGTAAGGGGGAGCTGTTTGTTTGTCAAAATCATGAGCTATAACTGTTATAAAACTAACACCCCAAGAGATGAACATCTGTTGTCATCATCAAAAAGGGGGAGAATATGTTTATATGTTGAAACAGGTTTTGATATTGACAAACATAGACTCAAGCACGAAGAACGCATTAGCAATGCATATGTAACATTAGCTGTCATCATCAAAAAGGGGGAGAATGTAATTGGGTAAAATTTTGATAATGACAAGCATGATGACAAAGGTAAAGCACAAACATAAAAAATGCACATGAACAAGAAATGAATGTGCTTGATGAACAACAAAGGGAAAATGTGGTTGATAAAGACATGACATGAACAATGATCAAGAATAAGGACTGGATGCAAAATATGAACAACTAAGGGAAAATATGATTAGCAAAAATTATGACATGGATCAGATTTATATGTTTGAATTATTTGAAGGTACAGTGCAATGAATCAATTCATAGAAATGACAAATCTATTCATGCACTCTCATGAATCAATTCATGGAAATGGCAAATAATCTATTCATGCGCTCTTATAAATCAATTCATGGAAATGGCGAATCTATTCATGCACTCTCATGAATCGATTCATGGAAATGGCGAATCTATTCATGCGCTCTTATGAATCAATTCTTGGAAATGGCGAATCTATTCATGCATCTTTAGGAATCGATTCATGCATTCAAGGAATCGATTCAAGCTTAAAGGAATCGATTCATGGCCTATTAAAAGCGTGGGAATCGATTCAGAAGACATAGGAATCAATTCATGGCCTATTAAACGCGTAGGAATCGATTCAGAAGACATAGGAATCGATTCATGGGCTATTAAATGCCTGGGAATCGATTCAAAGGACATAGGAATCGATTCATTACTTTGGGAGTCAATTCTTCCTTTTTGGGAATCGATTCATACATAGGAAAAAGCATGGGAATCGATTCAGCACTGGAGGAATCGATTCATGCAGTGTATTTTTGACAAAATTAAAGGCAGAAAAATCAAAGGAATCGATTCATCATTTTGGGAATCGATTCATGTCATGAAAAGCAACACTTAGTGATTTCTGGAAGTTTAATTTACACGTTGGATTTTCAAGAAATCGAATATGCCAATTTATAGATTCAAGGTCAGGAAATTTGCGCACGGAAACAAGGAACCTAAATCATGGATTGATTTAGGGAAATTTGCCTCAGAAGGAATTAGAAATTGGAAACCCCTTGCTTTTGATTGCTATAAATAGAGAAGAGGTGAAGAGGCAGAAACACACCAACGGAGAAGCATTTCCTCTGTTTTCTTTCTTCCTTCCTCTTCGTTGCCTATTCTCTTTGTTTACTTCATTGGAAAATTAATTCTTTGAGAATTTATTTTAAGAGAGAAAAATATTTTTGAGTGAGCTTAAATTTGTATATCCTCTCTGTGAGAGTTAGTATTATTGTGTGAGAGCTTCAAGTTGTATATCTACTCTATTAAGAGAGAAAAATCTTGTAAATCAAACTCTAAAATTCTGAGGGTTTTAAGGTTGGGGTTCAACCTTGGTTATTGAGAGATTGTGAGATTGGGTGGGTTGCCCTTTGCTTGTGAGGATTGAGTTCTTGAGTGTAGAACACTAGGAGACAATTGCTCAAAGCTTGTAATCTCAAATTCTCAATAGTGGAAATCCTTCAAGTGGGTTGCTTAAAGGCGAGACATACACCGGGGTGGTGGAACTCGTTATATTGATTTGCAAATTCTCTTTTTCCTTAAACTCCTTATTATTATGAATTTAATTTACATGCTAAAATATTTATATCTAATTGGTATGCTGAAATTGCTTAAATTAAATCCTTAAATTAATTGACTTAAATCTTGTTGGATTTAATTATTACATAAGTGAGTTGAATATTATTATTAATAACTTGGTAAATTAATTATGCTTAATTAATTTGTTAGAAATTGATTAAGTTAAATTTGTATTGGAATTAATTATTGCATGCCAAGTATTTCAAGAATTGCTTAAACTAATAACTTTCCTTGTTTATCAAAATTAATTCTTGAATATTGTATCTTCAACTCAAAGTATTTTAGTATGATATATGCTTCATAATTATTATCTCTTTATATTGCATCATTTGTATATTACTAACTATTTTCAAAGGGATTCCACAAAAAAATTTGAAATACTCAATTCACCCCCCTCTTGAGTATTAAGGCCTTGGCTAACAGTGCATCCTTCCATACAGCAACTAATTGATGTCCAGTGGGGAGACCTCCATACTTTCAAAATCCTCCATAAAAACTAACCCACCAAGGGCATAACCACAAGTAGCAGAGATCATGTCTTCTGAAATCTCAATCTTTCTTCCTTTGAGGCTTCCATAGATGACAAACCTCTTCTTATCCACATGAACAGTCTTCCAAAATTCTAAGACCAGGGAAGGAGAGTATGGTTCTCTATCTATGCAGAAATAACTCTTGCCAAGACCTTCTAGTTCTTTTGTAACATCGTGACTATTAAGTTTGTGATGCTCAGGGTCAAAGAAAAAAGATTCAACAATGTCTTTAACCGAGAAGGAATTAGCCATTACAAAGAAGAAATTTGAGGAAGAAGAAAGGTTTTAGGGTTTTGGAAGAGAGGGTTTTTCACAAAGAGAAAGCAAGGAGAGGGAAAACTCAATAGTTAGAATAAAGGAAGGAAAGATGAAAAGATGTGTATTTAAAAAGGGAAAAACTATTCAAATGAAAGGAGAGAGAAAAATGGTTCAAGTGACAGTTACACAAATACCATTAACTTTGCCATGTGGGATGTTTTAAAGTTAATGCCCTAAAAGAAATCAAATAGTTAAGACAAAAAAAGGTCATTCCATATTAATTAACCTCTCAATATATAGGAAGAACAGTCCTAGCTCTTATGTGTTAAGCATGATCATACTTGTGCAAACAATAAATATATTTATCATGTATTCATACAGACTTCATATTTAAAGAATGTAAGCAGATTTTAATAAATGACAGTGTAACATCCTGAATTTTTGAAAATAATTTATTAAGGATCAGTGAGGAATTTCCGAGTGAAATTCCGAGTGAATATTGTTGGAAATAAGCTATTCCGAGTGAAATGGTACGATACCGAGTGAAAATAAAAGTAATTCCAAGTGAAAAGGGGCTCAGACTTCGAATGAGCACCTTTCGGGCAAATACGCTCTTAAATTTTATGTTTCCAAGTGAAACATGATCGAGAGAACTACTTCCGAGTGTATAGGAAGTTAAGATACTTTCGAGAGTAAGAAGTTAAGATACTTCCGAGTGTTGAAAAGTTGAGATACTTCCGAGTGTAGGGAAGTTAAGCTGTTTCCGAGTGGAGCATCTCCGAGTTGTGTAACTTTCCAAGTGAGGTGTCTCCGAGTATGACACTGCCGAGTGGGACGACACCGAGTGAGACGTTTCCAAGTGGGACAATGTCAAGAGACATTCTGGTTTCCGAGTGGTATGGCACCGATTGAGAATGAGTCTTTTCCAGGAAAGGTGCTTCTGGACAGAAAGACTTCAACTTCGAATGAGTATATTCCAAGTGAATAGCTATCGAGTGGATAATATCCGAGTGGTGAGTTCCCAAGTGGTGAACCTTCATTGAATTCGTGCTCGGGTGTTTTAAAGAGTTGCTGAGAGCTTATACTCGGGTTTGTCATAGAGATTGACTTTGACCCCGAGTGATCCTTTCAAGTGGAAAGATTCCGAGAGAGGACTGAACCTCGATTCCGAGTAATAATTTTGAATGAAAGACTTTCGAGTGACGTAAGTGAAGGCTTTGACTCAGACAGAAATAAATATAACCGAATAAGTTATTTCTAAAGGTATTTCCGAGTGATATATTTTCGTGTGGGACATTTCCGAGGAAGGAAAGCTGAATGTTTCATGGGATGAAACCATTCCGAGTGAATTTCTTCTGAATGAAGGAATTCTGAACGGACAGAGGCTATGTTGAATCCTCTCGAAAAGATGTGCCCAGAATACTAAAACCGAGTTGGAACATACTGAAAACGAGTCAGAATTAATAATCACTTCAATTATTGGGGCGCAGATTCTTTCTCCTGATTTTGCTAAGTGGTGGACCCTTTCCATAATCCTATCCTCTTTTATTTTATTATGTTGTTTTGTCCTTATATTCTAAGTGCGTGTATCAGTGCTTAATCTACTCACTTATTCAATTCGTTTATGTCTTTTTCATGAACGAATTATGTCAAATCCTATTATTAGACTAGCTTGGAATTATGTGAGTGTCAACATCACCTTTAATCTTTTCTTTTCCAATCATCATTGGAAATTATCGATAAAAAGAGGAGACCAATCTTCATTCTTCTCTTAATGTGAAACTTGGTAAGAGCTTTGAGAAAGAAAGTTGTGGACTGTGCAGAACTGAAGTTCCAGTTGGAATTTGTGTACTGTGGTCGAATATAGCTTGAGGAACTCCTTACTTCCAGAACTGAAGTTCTAGTTGGAATTTATGTACTGTGGTTGAATATAGCTTGAGGAACTCCTTACTTCCAGGTAGGGGGAGTGTTACATCTTAAATGCATGGTTTATGAACGGATTTGGGATAATATTAAATCCTGAATATGAATATAATATGTGTGATATATCTGTGATATATCTGTGATATTTCCGTTTATATGATATTGATGTTGATATGTGATTGATAAGGATGATATGAATGTTATTCATGAATTTTTCATGATATATGAATGCATGGAATGCTTATATGATGAACAAATATGAAATATATTATGTGGTTTCGAGGATTCCACAAAAGACCTTGGGTGGGACTCAAGGCAAACCTCTTGAGCGGGGCTCGAGGTTTAGCCCGTGACACTACCGTTGTCGCTGGGAGTGATTGTGTCACATGAGAGGGCAAATAGTTTGGTACCAGTAAAACAGCCGGATCAGTTGAGAGCTGAGTTATGGCTCAGGGAGCCAGTGTTGCAACACAAATTAAAAGACTTAATAATGGATCCATTTGATTAAGCATATATTTGCATTGATATGATATTGAGAGTAATATGATGATTTGATCGGTTAATGTTATAAGGTTATATGATGTGTTTATGATTTATATATAGTTATGAATTGGACTTTTAATCTGATTCAATAACTATCATTTGATATGTTTATGCTCACCTTCTACTGTTGTCATTTTTATAGTGGACATAGGACCCAGCAATGATGTGTGAGATCAGTCAGCCGATTGGAGCATTATGTATTTGTGTATTGTACATAATGCACATAGATGTTTGTAGTAGCCTTGGCCGGCTCTTATGTATACCGATTGTGAAACATTTGTAAACATTAAATGAGCCGGATGATGTAATGCTGACTGCTTTGTTATTTTAATTTGAAAATTCTGTTAAAATTTTCATTTATTTGTGAAAAATTTATTTGAAAAAATTGGGTGTTACAGACAGACTTTTTAATTAATCAACATTTCTTAGATTTAAATTGTATTTAATAAAAGCAAACCTGGCCTCAGCTAAAGGCTTTGTTAGAATGTCTGCCTACTAATGGTCTGTATCTACAAACTTCATGTCCAAAATACCCTTTTGTACATAGTCTCTGATGAGTGATACTTCACCTCTATATGTTTGGCCTTGGAGTGTTGAATGGGATTCTTGGATAGATTTATGTCACTTGTATTGTCAAAGAACATAAAGATCTCTTCTTCTTTGATTGAATAGTCTTCAAGTTGATATTTCATCCAAGGAAGTTACGAACAACAACTTGCTGCAGACATATATTCAACTTCTACAGTTGAGAGAGCAATTGAGTTCTGCTTTTTGACTTCCCCGGGAGATCAGACCTTGGCTAAGAAAGTGACATCCACCACTAGTGTTTTTTCTGTCTATTTTGTCCCCCATAAAATTTGAATCACAGTATCCAGACAAAAAGAACGAGTTTGTTCTTTTATAGAATAGCTCAAGGCTAGTGATATCCACAAGATACCTTAAAATCCCCTTCACTGCAAACAAGTGTGATTCCTTAGTGTCTGATTGATATCTTGCACACATGCAGACACTAAACATTATATTTGGTCCGCTGGATGTGAGATACATAAGGGAACCAATCATTCCTTTGTAAGGTCTATTCCACTAATGTATTAAACTCATTTTTATTGATTATGCAATTAGGATGCATGTTAGTGCTCATTGGCTTGGAATCATCCATTTTAAACTTTTTGAGCAGCTCCTTGATGTACTTTTGCTGATGGATAAAAATACTGTCATCAGTCTATTTGATTTGCAAGCCTATGAAGAATTTGAGTTCTCCCATCATACTCATTTCAAATTCAGCCTGCATTATTTTTGAAAACTCTTTGCATAAACTTATATCAGTAGCACCAAAAATAATATCATCCACATAGATTTACATAATTATAAATTTTTTATGAGAGCTTTTTTTGAATAAGGTTGTATCAACTTTTCCTTTAGTAAAGCCTTTTGAATTAAAAAGGGAACTGATCCTGTTATACTAAGTTCTTGTGCTTGTTTTAGACCATTCAGTGCTTTACTCAGTTTAAAAATATGGTTTGGAAAAGAAATATCTTCAAAACCAAGGTGTTGTTTCACAAAAACTTCTTCAATAAACCCATTTAGAAAAGCACTCTTAACATTTATCCGATATAATTTGATTCCTTTATAAGCAGAAAATGCAAGAAGTATCCTAATAGCCTCAAGTCTGGCTATAGGAGCAAAATTTTTAGTTAAATCTATACCTTCTTGCTGGTTGTAACCTTATGCTCCTAATCTGGTCCTGTTTATGATAACTTTTCCTTCTTTGTCAAGGTTATTTCTAAACACCCATTTTGTTCTAATTATGCCCTTGTTCTTGGGTCTTGGGACAATGTCTAGACTTTATTCCCCTTAAACTGGTTCAGCTCTTCTTGCATAGCTATGACCTAGTATGTATCCTCTAGAGCCTCTATAACAGGTTTTGGTTTGAATTTAAATACAAGGGCAATGGATGGTTGATTGAGAAGCGTTGATCTGGTCCTAAATCTAGCTGCTTGATCTCCAATAATGAGGTTTGAAGGGTGATAAGCCTTGAACTTCCAATCTCTAGGCTTCTCAAGTTTAGACATTGACGGTAGTTGTTCAAATTCTTTATTTCTATCTTCTGTTGGTATTGATTGTGCAAGATCAGATTCTTACTGATCTTGTTCAGATTCTTGTTGTTGCACACCTATATCATCAAGTTCTAGATCTGTTAGTTTCCTGTCAGTCTCTTGAGGATCATCAAACCTTACATGCATTGATTCCTCAATAGTCTGAGATCTTGTATTAAAAACTCTATAAGATTTTGATATGGTTGAGTACCCTATGAATATCCTTTTATCAAACTTAGAGTCAAATTTTCTAAGATGATCCTTTGTGTTGAGGATATAACAAGTGCACCCAAAGGGATGAAAATATGATATGTTGGGTCTTATTCCCTTCCACAATTCATAAGGAGTATTGTTCAGTATAGGCCTGATAAGAATTCTGTTTTGAATATAACAAGAAGTGCTCACAGCCTCTGCCTAGAAATATTTTGGAAGATCATTTTCACAAAGCATTGTTCTGGCCATGTCTTGTAAAGATCTATTTTTCCTTTCCCTAACACCATTCTGTTGAGGAGTTTTTGGAGAAGAAAAATCATGAGTTATGCCAGACTTATTGCATAATTTTTTAAAAACATCATTTTCAAATTCTTTGTCATGATCACTTCTTATTGTAGAAATACATAATCTTTTCTCATTCTGGAATTTCTTACAGAAAATCTTGAATACTTTCATAGACTCATGCTTGTAGGCTAGGAATTATACCCATGTCATTCTTGTGTAGTCATCAACAATGACCAATCCATACTTTTTTCCTGTTAGACTCTGTACTTAAGAAGGACCAAATAAATCTAAAGGCAACAGTTCTAATGGTCTGGCTATGGAAACAACATTTTTGTTTTCAAAAGAGGTTTTATGTTGTTTCCCTCTTTGGCATGCTTCACAAGGCAGGGAACTGTTAAAGGAAATTCTTGGCAGTCCCCTGACTTAGCCTTTCCTGTAAAGTTTTGAAATATATTTTAAACTAACATGCCCAAGCTTTTTATGCCAGATCCATCTCTCCTCAGAGTTTGAAAACAAACATGCTATATTTTGATCATTTAGATCATTCAAGTCAACCTTGTATGAGTTATGATGTCTGTTTGTACAAAAAAGTGTGGTTCCATGATGGTTAATGAGAGTACACTTTTCTTTGTTAAAAGAGACCTTGTACCCACTGTCACAAAATTGACTAAAGCTTAGTAGGTTATGTCTCAAACCTTCACCTAAATACATATTTTCAATAACAGGTGAATAAACTTTACCAACTTTACCAGACCCTATGATCTTTTCAGTCTGGGTTCCTCTAAAGGTGACTGTTCCACCTTTAAATTGCTTTAGGTCTAGGAACATAGACCTTCTTCCTGTCATGTGATATGAGCATTCACCGTCCAGATACCAATACTGATGCTTCGTCTTTGTCTTTAAGCACATCTGCAATAGGAATGATCAATGACTTTGGTACCCAAATCTTCTTGGGTCCTACATGGTGATAAGTGTTTTGCTTATATTGAGTTTACTGAAAGAGAATCAAGTTTGTATAATATGAACTCAATGAAATGGATGTGCCAAGTTTAAACACAGAAGTTGTAATATAGTATAGTTGTCGTTCCACTGAGGAGGTGCTAGAATGAAGATCTTAGTTTGAATTGATTAGGCAGAAAGTTTCAGTTTTGATTTGTTGTGAATGTTGCTGAATGAAAAACAGTAAGTAACAAAATAACAGAGGATAGCACTTTGCAAAATATAACAGTAAATGATGTTGGAAAAATCAGTTTTGTAAAACAGGGATTGGCTTCATCACATCTTCACCTCTGTAAGCTGCATAAGTTTCCATATAAGTAAATCGAAAAGATAAGTTCTACGTCACAATCAAAGTCATTTGCATCGATCCCTCGACTACAAAATTCATAAGAATGATTTCCAAACCGCTGATCCCTCAGTCACTTTGGAAACCATTCCAGCATTATCGATCGATTGTTTTGACGTTTGTTGCGTTAGACGCCATCCCTGGCTACCTACTCACAACAAGCATTTCTTTCAGGGTCTGCTTTCAAAAGTCACTTCCCAGCATACTCAAGAAAACTTAGAACAAGAAAATAGTGATCAAGTACTTTCAGGCATTAAACGCAGAAGGAAATACAGAAACTTTATCAAATCTCATTACTCAATGAAAACTTACGACAGCATTACTTCAGTGTTGAATGGATTACAACCAATCCCATAAGGGAGATTAGTTATTCATGCCTTGCATTTTCACCATCAAAGAAATGAATACAGACAATGGAAAGTGTGAAATGAAAAATACAGAGGATGAAATGATGTATCAGATGATAGAAGATTGATGATCCTGATGCCCTGTTTGCAGCTTGCTTTATAGGAGTTTTTGGCTCAGCTTCTCTTACCCACTTGCGTAGAACCCATGCGGCATCTTTCAGAGACTGGTGGAAACAGCAGAAAGTGGATGAGTTTGCATCGCATTATGGGTGAATAAAGAATTAAGGAGCCCACGCTGTGTGAGTCACGCTTGAGCTTGATGGTCACGCTCAAGCGTGAAGGGCTCTGAAGCTTTTTAATAGTCTTGCGCTTGAGCTTCCTTGTCCACGCCTAAGCGTGGTTCCTTTGTTCAGCATATGCTTGATCCTTCGCTTCAAGCTGGGCATGTTACGCTTTAAGCGAGCTCCTCTATCCCCACAGATGTGTTCCACGCTCAAGCCACGCTCAAGCGGGATCGAGGTCACGCCCAAGCGGCTCCTGCTCACGCTTGAGCGTGAGATGACCTGATGCTGTTCCTTCTTCCATTTCAGTCACGCTTTAAGCTTCTTGGTGCCACGCTTGAGCGTCAGTCATGCATGAAGTCACGCTTGAGCGAGCTCGGGCTCACGCTCAAGCGTGAGGGGCTGTTGGTGAGTTCCTTGTTTCACTTGGGTGCATGGGCAACGTGGCTTCCACGCTCAGGCGTGAAGTGTACCACGCTCAAGTGTCCTTTGCTTGATGCTCTTGGTTTCTTCAAGGCTTTTGACAAGTTGTTCCTGATTTTCAGATTTGAAGCTTCTTTCCTTAATACTTCCTTTATACTCAAAATCATGCTCAATTATTTATTAATTTTGTTAAGTTATTCAAAAGAATAGTTCTAATTGAGCCATGAATTTAATCATAAAATAAGCACTCATCAAACTCTCCTCAACCTAGATTTTTGCTTGTCCTCAAGTAACAAGAAGATTTGAAAAGGGAAAACAAGCATTTAAAAATCTGAGTTTCTGTTGCAGACAAAAGTTTGAAAGGCAATAATCTGGCTTAATATCTAGACAAATGATTTTCTTAATACCAATTCCTTAAAATGTAATGCACCATTACCTTATTCATAAAGCATGTAACCCATTGCTGTAAGAATATAGAATTTCTCATTATTTCTTACCCTGTGTCTGTTTCGCTCATCCATCATTAGAAATGTTCTCTTGACATTGCCCGTCATTTCTAGTAAAACCAAAATTCAAATGAATAGCAAGGATCAGAAGGTCTTTTAAGGGTGTAATGAGGCTGGGTTAACAAGAAACTTTGGTTTTTCTGGGTTTCAAAACGCATGTTTTTAAAGAAGAGCATAAGTGTTTTTGGTTGATTTAGAAGGCTCCTTTTCTGCATTGAAACTTTAGAATTTTCTTTTGTTTTACTCCAGCTCTTTTATACAATCTTTAGAGAGCTTACTTATTCTTTCTGCATTTTCTTCTCCTGCCTCCATTTGTTTCATCTTCTTTTGAGAAAATTATTTTATGCTCTTTTTCAAGATGAACATGCAGGTAAGGTAGAATTTTTGCTTTTATGCTTAGCTCAGGGCAGAGAAAAATTTTCATGCTTTTATGGCTCAAAGATGGGCTGCCAAAAAATCGGATATTTTTATCAGGGTAGCTTTTTGGCTCTTGGCTAATTATTTTTCAAAATTGCCTTATCATTTCCTTGCTTGTTTCTTAAGAAAAAGGTTTAATTAGAAAATCAGTCAATGCTAATTTAACAAATTCAAATGAGGCTCTCAAGTGTTTAGATTTTTCTCACCTCTCATCAAGATATAAAGGTTACTTCCTTATTCTAACAGAAAAGGGTTCAAGTCATAAAAACAAGCAACAATACATGCATTCCAGTTCCTTGGTTCTTAATTAAGTCATTTTGCCTAAACAAAATCAGTGTTGTTGCCTAAAAACATTGTGCTGCTTAGAAACTTTTCTTTGTTCAAAAAGTGAAATCTTTGGTTGGGGTTTTCAGGGATGTTCAAAGTCTTAATCATCAAAACAGGAATAATCAAAAACAAACAAGAATAATCACAGGCAGATAGGAATAATCACAGGCATATAATCTCAAACAATTTCTAAAGTGTGTTGTACTAAAGATAAAGTATGTACTAAAGGTAAAGTAAGGCTATAAATTGTCAAACTAAGTAGCAATTTTAATTGTCAAGAACTGAAAGCATTAAAAAGTTTCACTCTTCCTCGGATGAGTCCTCCTCTGTTCCCAAGTCTTTTTCTGGAGGTCCCTGAGTTGAAGTTCCTGGCCTATCCTCCTGTGTAGCCTCACCTCCTCCCACAAACGGAGGCCTGTCCCCAGGCCAAGCAAGCAGGGCCTCAAACTGGGCAGGTGGCATCCATGGATTGTGTTGACCTGCAGGAATGCTATGATAAAGGCCATTGTGAACATGTAACAAACCTCTATGCTGAGCGTTCTGCTGGGCTAGGAGATGGCTGTTTTGAACTTTCAGGATGTGAATGCCTTGTAAAATCAGGTTGGCTTCAGTGCTGAGGGGGGGGGGGGTGGGCAGGTGCAGTGCTGAATGTTTGCTGTGCTGCTTGTGGGGCATGTAGAGGAGGTGCATCAGTTGCAGGGAGTGCTGGATTGCTGCAGTAACGCTCAATGAAGCGTTTGTCTATTGAAGGCCTGATTGGTTTGAGGTCTTGTACCTCAACACCATGAGCTGCACAAAAATCAGTGATAAAGGCAGGAAAACCAAGACTCCCTTTTACCTTTTGACCTGCCTGGGAGTACTTCCGGTCAGAAATCACAAACTTGTGGATTTTATCCGATAGTACTTGGGCTAGATCAATAGAGATGTCCTCTCTCAGAATGCAGTATAGGAGATAACACCTACTAAAAATCAAATCAGAAACATGAGCGTTAGGTGCTATGTTAGCTAATAAGAAGGAAGTCCAAACTTGAGCAACAGTAGTCATGTCCCTTCTTAAAACTCTCAGTGGTGTCTCTCCTTGCCCCATTTGGAAGTGGTGTCCTGGAACACAGATAGCGGCTTCAAGGTCATGTGTGGCAATGAACTGGTTCCTTGCAACCATGGCAGCATATTCGCAGATTTCCCCTTCTCCTAAGGTCATGATGTTCCCCAAGTAGAAATTGATGGTGTCTCTGTCATATGAGAGCCATGTACCCCGCACATAGGTTTTTCGTTCCCCCCCTCCATCTCTTGTCCACGCGTTTGCATAGAATTCTCTTACCACTTCAGGGTCAAATTTCTCCCTTGGGTAACATACTTTTAGCCAATTTCTCCTTCTTATAATCTGCAGGAAGGCATCGCATTCTCCCAAGGCCAAGTCTACTTTCCTTTCTGGTATGAATGTCCAATTTGAGATGTCTTCATACCGCTTGCTGTTGCCTTGCTTCCTGAATCTTGGAGCATCATCTTGTTTATCTGTTCGTGGTCTTTTGCCCTTGTTCTTTCGGGAACTTCTTTTTGGGGAAGTGGTGGCAGGGGGATTTGGTGCAGTTTGCTTGGTTCTGGCCATCTGCAAGAAGGTTAAGAACCACTTTGCACTTAAAATACTTCCTTTTAGGACTTTTATCAAACATTCAGCATGCATTAAAAGAATGTGAAATAGAAAAGGGACATGCATTACAATGAAAGTGAAACACAAGAACCAAACCTTGAACGTCTTTCTCTAACAATTCAGGAACAACCAAGTATAGATCATAGCATTCATTAAACACAGAGAGAAATGACATCAACATGTGCAAAAAGAAAGGTATAAATCCTCCCTAACACATATGCTGTTAGTTCAAAAAGAGGATAGGGCAGTAGTTACCTGGAAGGATCCGAAAGTGCAAGAGAGAATGGCTTGCAAAATAAGAGTGCGACTTATGAAATGAGAGTGAAAAGACAATTATTGGAGAAGAGAGGCAGTTATAAAACTTAGAGAGTCAGAAGGTTAATGAACGGTTATGTAAGTGAGAGAGTGGGCAGTTTCAAAATTCTGCATTTATTAGCATCAGGGGCTGTTTACATTCTCACGCTTGAATTCCACGCTTGAGCGCAATACAACCACGCTTGAGCGTGATCGATCTGGATGCAAAGTTTGAGAATGGAAACTTCACGCTTGAGCGCAATATAACCACGCTTGAGCGTGATCGGCCTGGATGCAAAGTTTGGGAATGAAAACTTCACGCTTGAGCGTGTTTTTGTCACGCTTGGGCGTAAGAGTTTCGCGCTTGAGCGCAGGTTTATCACGCTTGAGCGTGTGGGCATTGCTCCAAGGTATGCTTTCCTCGCTCAGGCTGGTTTTTATCTCGCTTGAGCGTACAACAAAGTTTTAATACCTGATGCTTTATCAATGTCTCGCTTGAGCGCATGTTTGAGCGCAGGTATGTTGCGCTTGAGCGCCAAAGTATCACGCTTGAGCGTGATCACCCATCTGATGCTTAGTTTAACTTCTCGCTTGGGCGCAGGGGTCTTGCTTTGAGCGTGTCAGCCTCTGATTGCTGTCCAGATCCTTTCGCTTAAGCGTAATAGGTCACGCTTAAGCGAGATCGGGTTTATTTTGTTGAAAATTTCTTTAGCAGAGGTGCCACGCTTAAGCTTGACTCTCACGCTTAAGCTTGATGAGGATGGTTTAGGACTTACCTTGGCTCGCTTAAGCTAGATTATCCACGCTTGAGCGTGGTGATGTCCTCATGTCTCTCTGAACTCAACCTCCAACTCCAGTTTTGTTTGCCTTTGTTTGAGACTCTTCTACAAGGTAAACAGAAACTTTTTTATTTTTTATTTTTATTTTTATTTTTATTTTTGAAAAATTTTCAAAGAAATAAAACACAAAAGATTGGGTTGCCTCCCAATAAGCGCTTGTTTAACGTCATTAGCTCGACGCCTGAGTTTGATCATGGGTCTTTTAGCAGGATATCAGTGGCAACCTTCTCCACTTCTCCCCCTAAATAGGGCTTTATTCTCTGTCCGTTCACGACCCAAGTTCTTTCAGATTTTGGATCTTGCAACTCAATAGCTCCATAAGGTTTCACCTCCCTGACAATAAAGGGTCCTGACCATTTAGACTTGAGTTTTCCTGGGAATAGTTTCATCCTTGAGTTGAAAAGAAGAACAGATTGTCCCTGGTGAAAACTTTTTTTCATGATGTGTCTATCATGGTAAACCTTCATTTTCTCTTTATAGATCCTGGATGAGTCATAGGCATGATTCCTCCATTCTTCCAACTTGTGCATCTGAATCTTCCTTTCTTCAGCTGATGCCTTTGGGTCATAGTTGAGGGTTTTCAGTGCCCAAAATGCTTTATGTTCAAGTTCCACTGGAAGATGGCAATTTTTACCATATACCAATTGATAAGGTGAAAATCCAGTTGGTGCCTTGTATGCTGTTCTATAGGCCCATAAAGCGTCATCTAACTTCAATGACCAGTCTTTTCTGCTTTGGCTGATTGTCTTCTCAAGTATCCTCTTAATTTCTCGGTTGGATACTTCCACTTGGCCATTGGCTTGAGGATGGTAAGGGGAAGTTACTTTGTGCTTGACTCCATAATGTTCAAGGCATCTTTGGAGTTGACTGTTGCAGAAATGAGAGCCTCCATCACTTATTAAAACTCTTGGGGTGCCAAACCTGCTGAAAATGTGTTTCTTAAGAAATTTGATGACAGTCTTGGCATCAGCTTTAGTACATGCCATGGCTTCCACCCACTTGGAGACATAGTCTACTGCCACAATTATGTACTCATTTGAGAATGACATTGGTAATGGCCCAGTAAAATCGATGCCCCAGCAATCAAAGACTTCTATTTCAAGGATGGCAGTCAAGGGCATCTCATGTCTTTTTGATATGTTTCCTGTCTTCTGACATGCTTCACAATGCTGCACAAAAACATTAGCATCTTTAAACAAAGAGGGCCAATAAAAACCTGATTGGAGGATCTTTGCTGCTGTCCTTTCCCCATTGAAATGTCCTCCATAGGGTGAGCTGTGACAGTGCCACAGGATGCTCTCAGCCTCCTCTTGGGACACACATCTCCTCAAGATGTGATCTGATCCAAGTTTGAATAGGTAGGGGTCATCCCATATGAATTGCTTTGCATCCCTTAGAAACTTCTTCTTCTGCTGCCATGAAAGGTCATCAGGCAGCATTCCAGCAGCTTTAAAGTTGGCCATGTCTGCAAACCATGGCCGTTCTTTCATCATCAGTAGCTTCTCATCAGGAAATTCTTCCTTCACTTCAGGTTGGAGCCGTGTGACTTCCTGATTGACAAGTCGGGACAAATGATCTGCAATGAAATTTTCGCTGCCCTTTTTGTCTTTGACTACTAGGTTGAATTCTTGCATTAGCAAGATCCATCTAATTAGTCTGGGCTTAGAATCAGGCTTATTCAATAGATATTTAATGGCAGCATGGTCAGTAAAAATAGTAATCTTGGAACCAATCAGATAAGGTCTAAATTTTTCCAGGCCAAACACTATTGCTAAGAGTTCTTTCTCTGTTGTTGCATAATTTGTTTGTGCAGGGTTTAAAACTTTACTAGCATAGTGTATAACATGAAAAATTTTAGCCTTTCTTTGTCCTAATACGGCCCCAACAGCATAATCACTGGCATCACACATTATTTCAAAATCTAGTCCCCAATCAGGGGCAACTATTACAGGTGCACATGTTAGTTTATGCTTTAGAGTTTCAAAGGCATGTAAACAAGAATCATCAAAAATAAAAGGAGTGTCTTTGTTTAAGAGATTACTCAAAGGCTTTGCAATTTTTGAGAAGTCCTTGATGAACCTTCTATAAAATCCTGCATGGCCCAAGAAGCTTCTGACTCCTTTTACATTTCCTGGTGGTGGCAATTTCTCGATTACTTCTACCTTTGCTTTGTCCACTTCAATACCTCTTTTGGAGATTTGATGTCCTAATACAATGCCTTCAGTCACCATGAAGTGACATTTTTCCCAATTCAAAACCAAATTGGTGTCTACACATCTTTTCAACACAATGGTCAAATTATTCAAACATTGATCAAATGATAAACCAAAAACAGAGAAATCATCCATGAAAACCTCTATGCATTTTTCCACCAAATCAGAGAAGATAGCAAGCATACATCTTTGAAATGTTGCAGGGGCATTGCACAATCCGAAGGGCATTTTTCTGTATGCAAATACCCCAAAGGGACATGTGAATGCTGTTTTTTCTTGATCCTCAGGTGCAACTACGATCTGGTTATACCCTGAGTATCCATCTAGGAAGCAGTAGTATGCTTGACCTGCAAGTCTTTCTAACATTTGATCCATGAAGGGTAGAGGGAAGTGATCTTTCCGGGTAGCAGTGTTTAGTTTCCTGTAATCGATACACATCCTCCATCCTGTGACTGTTCTTGTAGGGATCAATTCATGCTTCTCATTCTGTATGACAGTGATTCCTCCTTTCTTTGGAACAACCTGCACAGGACTTACCCAAGAGCTATCAGAAATAGGATAAATTATACCAGCTTCTAGTAATTTAGTTACCTCCCCTTTTACCACTTCCTTCATAATTGGGTTCAAACG
The DNA here is from genome assembly GCA_037962975.1 of Clitoria ternatea. Classification (NCBI taxonomy): domain Eukaryota; kingdom Viridiplantae; phylum Streptophyta; class Magnoliopsida; order Fabales; family Fabaceae; genus Clitoria; species Clitoria ternatea. The sequence goes on from CM075669.1 coordinate 192,263,645, forward strand.
TCTCTGTGGCTGAGCAATTGGTTTGAATTCTTGTTCCATGTAAATGTGATGAGTGCAGTAAGCTGGGCTTATTCCCTTCAAATCTTCCAGCCTCCATCCAATCGCTGTTGAATGTTCCTTTAACACTTGAATCAACTGCTTCTCTTCTGTACCTGTCAATTCCCTATTAATAATAACAGGTTTTTGGTTATCATTATCAAGAAAGACATATTTCAAGTGTGGAGGTAAAGCTTTTAACTCCACTTTTGGTGGGACAACTTCTTTTGTTTCCTCAGACAGCCTTTCAAAGTGACTTTCTTTTTGAGTATCTTGCTTGTCCTTCTTGTCTTCCTCCATTGCTCTAATGTTCAGCTTCTCTAGTGGGTCTCTGTTGAACCATTCGTTGGTTTGTTCTCTGATGGCTTCTTCTTCAATGTCAATTTTGAAGCACTGTTGTTTGTCTTTTGGGTATTTCATTGCATCAAACATGTTGAAGTTTACTTCTTCATCTTGCACTCTTACTTTTAACTTCCCGTCATCCACATCAATGATTACTTTTGCAGTCTTCATGAAGGGTCTCCCCAAAATGAGAGGTACTTCTGCATCTTCTTCTATATCCATTATGACAAAATCTACAGGAAATACAAACTTGTCAACTCTTACCAGTACATCTTCAGCTATGCCATATGGAAATTTCATAGACCTATCCGCCAGCTGGAGGGTTATCCGGGTTGGCTTCACCTCAAGATCTCCAATTTTTTTCACCATTGAGAGAGGCATTAGATTAATGCTTGCTCCCAAATCCAAGAGTGCTTTTCCTACTGGTAGAGTACCAATAGTTACTGGGATTGTGAAACTTCCGGGGTCTTTTGTTTTTTGTGGCAGTGCCTTTTGAATGATGGCACTGCAGCCTGCTGCAAGCTCCACTGTTTCTTCAGAAAATCTCTTCTTCTTTGTTAACAGCTCCTTCATAAATTTAGCGTAAGTTGGCATTTGCTCCATGGCTTCCACAAAAGGTATGTTTATTTGTAACCTTTTGAAGATATCCATAAATCTTGCAAATTGCCTTTCCTTGTCCATTTTTGAAGGGTTCTTTGGATACGGCAAGCTCTTCAGTTGTGGTGTTGGGTCGTCCACCTTCTTCTTCCCCTCTTTTATTTCTTTCTTTTTTTCTTTTTCAACTTCCTCCTTCATATCATTATTCTTCTTTTCACTAACTTCCTCTTCTGTTTCTTTTTCTTTTTCTACTTTTTCTTCCACCTTGTCATTCTCTTTTTGTCCAATGACCTTTCCACTTCTTGTTGTGATTGCTTTGCATTGCTCCTTTGGATTTGGGTGTGTATTAGCTCCAAATTGAGAGTTGTGATGCTCTGCAATTTGGCGAGCCAATTGCCCCACTTGTGTCTCCAGGTTTCTTATCGAAGCATCAGTGTTCTTTTGGTTGGTGATTGAGACCTGCATGAATTTTTCTAGAGTGTCCTCTAGTTTTGATGTCCTTTCTGTCAATGAAGGACCTTGTTGATAAGGTTGCTGTCTGTTGGATGTGCTTGCTTCTTGCTTCCATCCACCATTTTGACTATTCCTCCATCCCTGTGAAAAATTATTGGGGTAAGTATTGTTATTGAAATTACTTTGCTTACCTTGGTTATTCATATAGAGGATGGATTGGTCTCCTTGTTCTCCTTGGCAGTGTCCATTCTGATGTTCTCCTCCACAAAAGTCACATCTCATTTGTGCTTGTTGGTTTCCTGTAGAGGACTGTACAGCATGCAGTTGTTGCGGGAGTTTTGCCATTTGCTGTGTGAGAACTTCAATTTGTTGTGTCAAAATCTTATTTTGAGCCAAAATGGCATCTGTTGTATTAAGTTCCAACACTCCCTTCTTTTGGATTTGTGTTCTGTCATGCTGAGCCTGGTAATCTGTGGATGATAATGCTTCAATGATCCTTGTAGCTTGTTCTGCATCCACTGTCATCATGGTTCCTCCAGCTGCTGCATCCAAAATCATTTTAGTATCACCCTTTAAATCACTGTAAAAGATATTCAATTGGGCAATATCTTCCAGTCCATGGTTTGGACATCTTCTGAGGAGAGATTTGAAGCGTTCCCATGCTTCACAAAAGGGTTCATCATGGCTTTGTTTAAATGTTGTGATATCTAATTTAGCCTTGATGAATCTGGATGGTGGGAAGAATCTGTGTAGGAATTTTTCCTCCACTGTCTCCCAGCTGTTCAAGCTTTGATTTGGGTGTGACTGGAGCCATTCTTTGGCTTTTCCTGCAAGAGAAAAAGGAAACAATCTTAGGTATGCTGCCTCAATTACTTCCTGTTCAAATCCCATTGTTCCTACCAATTCATAGAATGTTGCCAAGTGAGTGTAAGGATCTTCACTGGACATTCCATGAAATTGATGGGAACTAATTAAACTAAGGAAAGCAGGTTTCATTTCTATAGCCCTGATTGTATTTGGTATAGCAATGCTTGAGTAGTGTCTAGGTCCTTGTTGCAATGTGTAATCTCCAAGTGTTCTCCTTGGTGGATTTTGATTGTTGCTGTTGTCCTCCATTGTAACAGAGGAAGTTTGTCCTACGTGGAAGTTCTTCTTTGCTTTCTTGATTTTCTTGAGGAACCTATCTATCTCAGGATCAAATGCAAGCTGTTCTTTTGTACCCTGTCTTCTCAAGATCATAAATCAAGAACTCAAAGTAGCAAGGTTACTGAAAAATAAAAACAAATTACAAACAAGTTTATTTACACTGTCTTGTCAATTCAATGCTAAAATATTCAAGCTTAAATCACCTCCCCGGCTGCGGCGCCAAAACTTGATAAGTGTTTTGCTTATATTGAGTTTACTGAAAGAGAATCAAGTTTGTATAATATGAACTCAATGAAATGGATGTGCCAAGTTTAAACACAGAAGTTGTAATATAGTATAGTTATCGTTCCACTGAGGAGGTGCTAGAATGAAGATCTTAGTTTGAATTGATTAGGCAGAAAGTTTCAGTTTTGATTTGTTGTTGCTGAATGAAAAACAGTAAGTAACAAAATAACAGAGGATAGCACTTTGCAAAATATAACAGTAAATGATGTTGGAAAAATCAGTTTTGTAAAACAGGGATTGGCTTCATCACATCTTCACCTCTGTAAGCTGCATAAGTTTCCATATAAGTAAATCGAAAAGATAAGTTCTACGTCACAATCAAAGTCATTTGCATCGATCCCTCGACTACAAAATTCATAAGAATGATTTCCAAACCGCTGATCCCTCAGTCACTTTGGAAACCATTCCAGCATTATCGATCGATTGTTTTGACGTTTGTTGCGTTAGACGCCATCCCTGGCTACCTACTCACAACAAGCATTTCTTTCAGGGTCTGCTTTCAAAAGTCAGTTCCCAGCATACTCAAGAAAACTTAGAACAAGAAAATAGTGATCAAGTACTTTCAGGCATTAAACGCAGAAGGAAATACAGAAACTTTATCAAATCTCATTACTCAATGAAAACTTACGACAGCATTACTTCAGTGTTGAATGGATTACAACCAATCCCATAAGGGAGATTAGTTATTCATGCCTTGCATTTTCACCATCAAAGAAATGAATACAGACAATGGAAAGTGTGAAATGAAAAATACAGAGGATAAAATGATGTATCAGATGATAGAAGATTGATGATCCTGATGCCCTGTTTGCAGCTTGCTTTATAGGAGTTTTTGGCTCAGCTTCTCTTACCCACTTGCGTAGAACCCATGCGGCATCTTTCAGAGACTGGTGGAAACAGCAGAAAGTGGATGAGTTTGCATCGCATTACGGGTGAATAAAGAATTAAGGAGCCCACGCTGTGTGAGTCACGCTTGAGCTTGATGGTCACGCTCAAGCGTGAAGGGCTCTGAAGCTTTTTAATAGTCTTGCACTTGAGCTTCCTTGTCCACGCCTAAGCGTGGTTCCTTTGTTCAGCATATGCTTGATCCTTCACTTCAAGCTGGGCATGTTACGCTTTAAGCGAGCTCCTCTATCCCCACAGATGTGTTCCACGCTCAAGCCACGCTCAAGCGGGATCGAGGTCACGCCCAAGCGGCTCCTGCTCACGCTTGAGCGTGAGATGACCTGATGCTGTTCCTTCTTCCATTTCAGTCACGCTTTAAGCTTCTTGGTGCCACGCTTGAGCGTCAGTCATGCATGAAGTCACGCTTGAGCGAGCTCGGGCTCACGCTCAAGCGTGAGGGGCTGTTGGTGAGTTCCTTGTTTCACTTGGGTGCATGGGCAACGTGGCTTCCACGCTCAGGCGTGAAGTGTACCACGCTCAAGTGTCCTTTGCTTGATGCTCTTGGTTTCTTCAAGGCTTTTGACAAGTTGTTCCTGATTTTCAGATTTGAAGCTTCTTTCCTTAATACTTCCTTTATACTCAAAATCATGCTCAATTATTTATTAATTTTGTTAAGTTATTCAAAAGAATAGTTCTAATTGAGCCACGAATTTAATCATAAAATAAGCACTCATCACATGGTTAGCAACCTTTGCATTCCTTTTCTTTCTTTTCTGACAATCATTTATCATATGACCATGCCTCTTACAATAATTACACTTTACATGTTTATTTCCTTGGAACAAATAGAGAAGATGGAGATTTCTTGAAATCATCTTTCTCTACATGGCCCGGACTCGATCTGCTATGGCCACCATGGAATTTACCCAAAAGCTTGCTCTACTTTTGCAGTTTGATGATTCCATTAGCTTGAGAGTTCTAGCATACTTTGAAGTTTTCGAAATTGGTTTTCAAAACAAGATTTTCTTGTTTAAGTTTGTATAGCTCTTCAAGGTGTATTCTTTCATTTTTTTCCATTTCTTTTTGAATGCTTTTATTAAAACCTTCTTTTTTTTAGTTTTGAAATCTGGTTTTCATAATTAGTGGTCATACCAATATGCTTTATTTTTAATTTTTGAAATTTTTTAATAGTTTAGAAAAATCATTGAACAATAGATCATAATTTTCTTTGAGTTCATAATAGCTTACTTCTTCAAATTCTAAATCACTTGAGCTGGCTTCTGAATCTGGTTCCACATCAACCATAAGACAGATTTGGGCAGACTTTGTGTCTTCCTTAGACTCACTAGAATTGGATGAATATTTATCATCCCATGTAATTAATCCATTTTTCTTCTTTAGGAATCTTCTCTTCTCTTTTTTGTCCATCTTGTCTTTGTTTAAAAGAGGACACACTGTCTTTATATGTCTTGGTTTTCTACAGTTGAAACATTCTAAGGTAGATTTGTCAGTCTTAAACTTAAATTGAGAATTACCTTTGTGATCTTAAGGTTTGAATTCCTTTTTCTTGAGCAGCCTGTGAAATCTTCTTGTTATGAGAGCAAACTCCTTATCTATATCTTCACCTAACTCATTAGAGTCTGGTTCTAAGCAGGTAGACTCTTTAGCCTTGAGAGCTTTAGACTTTTTGCCTAATTCTTCAGACTTTAGGGCAATACTTTCTGAAAAGGAAGTCTTGGTGACTTCCTCCTGTTTCATTTCATAGACTCTAAGAAATCCAAGAAGTTCATCTAGAGTGAGGGTGCTTAGATCTTTGGCCTCCTCATGAGCTGAGTATTTAGCATCAAATATTTCAGGCAAGCTTCTAAGGTCTTGACATTTATATCTTCTGTGGATGGTGTTGTTCCAAGGGCTTAAAGCTTATTCAGCAAAGTTTGGAATCTTCCAAACATCTGGTCCACAGTCTCATGATCCTCCATTTTGAATGTATCATAATGTTTTGTTAACAATATCTTATTAGATCTCTTTATGTTGGAGGTTCCTTTATAATTACATTGAAGGGCATCCCATAATTATTTAGTTGATTTATAGCTGAAAACCTTATTGTACTCTAATTTACTTAGAGCACAAGTAAGGAGAAATCTGGCCTTGGCATTAGTCTCTATTCTCTTTAGTTCAAACACTGTCCACTTATCTTCTGGTTTAGGCTTCCCATCTTCATCAACAGGAAATGGATGGTCACCATTGGTGATGATTCCCCATAAGCCATATTGAGTGGATTTGATGAAAATCTCTATTCTTTCCTTAAAATAAGGATAATCCTTACCAAAGAAAGCTGGTGGTTTGTTGATAGAGGATCCTTCCACTATAAGTTGATGGTTTTGAGAAGGCTCCATGGATCTTATTCCTTTTAACTCATTAGAGTGATCAACCCAAAAGGATACACTCTGATACCAATTGATTATTCAGAGTCAGACTTAGAAAGGAGGTTGAATAAGTCTTAGATTTTTGTACCAGACTGTTAAGTGCAGGGAAAGAAAGAATGAAAATAAAGAATTTATACTAGTTCACTTCCAATACAGAAGCTACGTCTAGTCCCTTCAAACTTGAAGGATTTCCTATATTGTAAAAACTCCTTTTATAATTTCAGCATTAAACTGTGCCACAAGTATTCTTGACTCCAGCCACTTCTAGCTTAAACTCAAGTATTATTTCAATAAGTCACTCCTGGCCCAATCCCAAGTATTCTTTCAAAAGCCTCTTTAGGCCACAAACAGTTTCCCAATAGAAACTAAATGCTGGCAACTCAACAGACTTTTACACAAATACAAATTTGAATAAAAGATTATGTTTGGTGTTTCTGAGAACTTAATGTATGAAAAGATACAATAATATGAACAAATACACTAAGTAAGAAAGAAAAAGACCAAGGTCTGCTAGATGTAGAACTACAAAAAAAGTCTTTGCTTAAGATAAAAACTAGGAATGAAGAAGAGAGCTTTTATAGCTGATTGCAAATGATTTCTTTAAAAGTCTTAAAAGCTCTTTTCTTCAAGTTTTAAATTTCTTCATATTTATTGATCACTCAAAGTGACCGTTTGTTAATCTGGTGAAAAAATATAGTCGTTGTGAATCCATTGAAGGAGATTTAGCCTTTGAGAGAACCATACCTTAATAAGTGAAGAGAGAACAATGGTCTGGTGTGAAGGAACATCAGAGCTTTGCACTGAAATGGTGTTCTTTAAAAATCTCAGAACAAAACTCCTTTTGTAGGCTTTCTTCTTTCAACATAAAACTGTGCTAAGCAAAAATAGTTAACCTTTTAAAAGCATTGACACACGTATTGAAATTCTGAAATACACATAACTGCTTCTTGGTTTCTTCCATAAAAGGCTTTGGCTTTTGCACTGTTTTATCTCCTTTCTTCTTTTGACAATAAGTGCAGTTCATTTTGATATGCACATAGTTCAGAGCATCATCAAAATAAACATTGACCTTTTTGCTATATTCTTTGGATCTTAAACAAATGCTTATCTTCTTATTTTATTTGATGATATGAGTAATCTTCACAAAAAGGGATCAGCTCTTAACCTTCTTCAAGGAGGATATGTTATGCTTTGATATAAATACAAGAATAATGTCTTTATATATTTGGAAGTCTTGATTCTGAAGTCTAAATATGTTCTATGTAAAACAAAGCTTGGTAGATTAAACCCTGATGGTGCAACTGGGGTTAGACTTCTCTATGAATTTTCCTTTAGTTCCATATAGACTTGAGTACTAATATTAGACTTTTTATGATAAGCTCTCTTTTTCATTTATAGCTTATTCCTTACAGACTTTTGACCTGAAACACTTAATTAGAAAGGTCAAATAACACACAGGCAGACTTTATTTAATCAATTGTCTTAATGTGTGTTATTAACAAATGTTGGGATATAAATCGTCAACATCAGAGTGTTTATAAAATAGACTTGGTTCTAGCAGTTTCTATAATAACCAAAAGTAGTGAGTGTTCCCAATGGACCCTAAAATTAAGAGGACCAGGATATTGTTTCTTACCCTTTTGTGTAGAATAAGATTTAAAATCTAACCTAACAATGTGTCTGACGCGAGTACTTAAATAACCATAAATTAATGAAATCTCAAGTGCAACACATGCAAATATTTATTATCAATGCCTATCAAACATAACATCATAAGATATCATCAAGCTAAGGGATATATCAAACATAAAAGTCTTAAAATATTTTTATATTTCAAAAAGAGAAAATAAAAATCTAATGCATATATGCAATGATATGTGTGAACATGAAAAAGGCATGAAAAATAAAAATAATAAAAGAAAAATAAAGAAGTAAAATGAAATATGCATGTAAAGGTGGATATATGTGAGACAAACATAAAGAAAAACAAAAATATATACCTAAATATATGATTCTATATGCTCATAAACTATATGAGACATACAGAATATTCACAAAAACATGAGGACCTTCTCAACATAACCTCAAGCTAAAACATTGCATTATCCCAAGTGTAAAAATAGAATCAAAACAAGAGAAAAAGGGAAGAGACTCATTTAGTGACTCAGGTGTGGGAAATGGTCATAAGATAAATTCCAATCATATATAGCATCCACCCTAAGACTTATATAATTAATCTGGCCACCATGTTTATCATGCATCTCAAAAAGGAATCTATACATATAGTAATGCCAAACTTCATCGAAATGGAGCTTGAGGGTCCCTCAACAGTAGGTGGAACCTCATGAGTAGGTAAATCTTCACCAGTCATCTTAACTTGAATGAGATTAGGATCAATAAGTTTCTCATCAACAACATCCTTAAAAATAAAATCATCTTTCCCCCAGATGCTAGTGAATTAAGGGTTAGGCATACGTCGGGCATGAGTAAAGCCTCTAATAGGTAACTCATAATGGGAACCAACCAAAGGCCATGCCTATTACAAATGCTCATGTGTTGAAGAGTTTTACCTTATATACCTTAGTCTCACTACTAAGGTTTATACCTAGATGGCGAAATATGGGTGTCAGAAGACCACCAATGGTGATGACTCTTGAAACGACCTTTCTTCTCTTTTTTATTTTGTTTGGTCAATAGATACCAAAAATAAACTCTTTCATTCTCCAACATGCAATGAGGAATAAACAACTCAGAGTGGTGCACTACACCATGATTATCACCCCTACTAAAAATAGTGTGTGCTATCAGCCTAAACATATATTTAAAAATAAGGTTAAAGTTCGAGGTGGCCTTCATATTAGAAGGATCATACGACTCCTCTCGAGTTAGCCTTTCGTATAGTGATATCTCCTTAAATATTCTAGGGGGACTAAGGGCTCCACTAGCAGGGAAATAAAAAATTTCATAAAATTTAGTTTAAGCAATCGTGTGATCCTCATTGTCCAGCTTAAAGCTAACCTCTCATTTCTCATTCTTGATCCCTCACTTAACGGAACAAAAACTTAAGAATTCAAGGTAAACCTTTGATAGGTGTCCTCCCTTAGAGTTACATATGTACTCTATCCCACCCTACTAAGCAACCAGTTAACATCATCTAAAATCCATAAAGTCTTTAACCAAGAAAAACAAAATATCTAGTGGGCTTTATTTTACTACAAGTAAACATCTAATAATGAAGCTTATGAGTTTCATCAAAATAAAAAATAACATGAGGATTAGGGGGTTACCTCTTGACCATGATAGTGCCCTTTGAGAAGACGAGGAAGGTCAAGTAACCTTTTGTTTCTTCCTTAAAGCCATTAAAGAATGAAGAGTTGCTTAGAATTTGGATGAAGTGGTTTTAGGGTTGTGGATTAAGTTTGGGTTTAAGGTTTGGTTATGGATGAATGAGGTGTTGGAGGTTTTATGAAAGGTTTAGGTTTAAGGTGAAAGGAAAATGAAAAATTGCTGAAAAAGTTTAAGGAAAAATGTTTAATGTGAATGATTTAGTTTGGGTTTATGGATTTTGGGTAAGGTTTGGTGGTTTAAGAGATTAAGTTTTTAGAATTTGGGGGGTTTTCAAGAGGTTTAGACAAAAAAAATAGGTTGGGGTAGATGAAGGGTGAAGTGAGAAAAAGAGAAAGAGAATGGGGATGGAGTTTAAAAGTGGGCCAATAGGTCTCACAGGGTGCTCATGGGCTGGCCGCATGGTTTTCCAAATAGGTGTGGTGTAAGGATTTTGGATAGGGACAAGCCTACCATCATGGCATTTCCCATCATCTAGTTGTGGACCTCTTTTTCTGGCCTCCATAATTTGTTGTGTCCTTCCACGACTATGTTATGGCATTTCTCAAATATTGTTGTTTGGCCCCACGAACATGGAAATTCCTACACCTAGGTTGCAGACATGCTTTCATGCTTAATTGCCTTTATTTGGTTAAGTTTCTTCCTCTTTGAAGAATTGTTCTTTAATCCAAGCTCAATTATGCACCTTGGGCTTCAATTTTCTTCCTTCTTACACATTAAAATACATAAAAAGTCTAAAAATGCAAGACTCAAATTAAACTTAATCAAAAGACTCTATCTTAAGACTCTACCAAAAAAAAATTACACAAACATTAGGTTGCCTTCCAACTAGCACTAGTTTAACGTTTGAGCTAGACGTTTTGTATGTGAAGTGCTAGCATTGTTACCATTATAAAGTCCATACTTTTTCTCCTCAAAGCATCTTAGCTTATACATATTAGTCATAAAGGAACCTATCTCTTTGTGCTAAATCAACACAAAATTATGACCTAGAAGAGGTTTCCTTACCTTAAAGGGGCCTAACAGTTGATTACCTCTTACCATTAGCATTGATGTAACATCCCTTAAATTTAAATAAATGCTTACTTGAGTGAAATAATTAACAAACTAATTAAATATGAACTAATTAATGTCCTAAAATTTAAAATAATTAAATTGGGATCTATTATGGTTACTCTTAATTTATTGGGATTTGTAGAGCTGAATTTAACATATAAATGGATTATTAAAATATAGGCGTCCGACCATGTATCTCTGGTGGTGGCGGCGTTGGTTAGGGCTATTAAGGATGTCATTGTGATTACAAATACATGTTCAGAATAATTTTTAGATAAGTATTGAACCCGTATGGAGATCCTATTAACTGTAAAACAGTAAAATTTTAATGTGTAGTATGTAAAAAGAAAAAGGGAAACCATTTAAGACATATCTCCCCTTCTCCTTTCCCTATTTTCATCACCCTCATTCTCCCTCACATAAGCCCTTTCATTTTTCTTCTTCTCCCATAAAACTCATCAAATTTGTGAGCCTCCTTCCGTATCTAATCAATTTTGCCACTTCTTTTGGAAGATGTTTTGAGCTTTGAAACTCTCTCCATTGTCTCCTTATTTTCGTGGGTGTACTAGGGCTTGGGTTTCCTTTGAGCTTGAGGTAAGTTCTTTTATTCTTTTGGTGTCCTAAGCTTATGGTTTTAGTTTGATGGGGGAGTGTTAAATGTATGTGGGTTATGAGAGAGAGCTATTAATAATGGAAAATCCTAAGGTGGAGTGTCATAAATTCAATATTTATAAAGGTTGGTGATGGTATGTGGAAATAATGGCAAATGGCATGAGAAATGATGATAAAAAATTATGGTGATGGGTTTTGGGTAAAACCCTAACCCTAAGTTTTAGGGGAACTATGTAATGTTATTAGGAGAGTTGATTTTAAATATGAATATCTGATATTTGGAGTGTGGGGGTTGTTATTAATAATGAGAGATGGTATTAATGATGGTAGATAACTATTAATGAGGAAGCCCATCAATGGATGTTGCTTTAAATACGTGATAATGAATGGAAGCACCAAACCCATAGAGGTTATGGTGGATTAAATGAAATAGAAAGTGGTTTGGGATTAATAATGACATAGACACCAAGTAGCTTAACTTAAAACATTTGAATCTTGGTGGTCTAGATGATAGTAATTATATTATATATTATGTGGTGTAGGAAATGATCTCATTGATGAAGCTGGACCTTCGAACCGCAACAATTTCTATTTCTCTTGAGGTATGAGGAGGTAACATCTACTAAAATGCATGATTTCATCCATTATTGATGATTCAGCTTAAATATATGCCTTGGTGTGACATGTGGATTGAAATACATTCAAAAAATTTATGTTATGTTATGAATGATAATCAGAATGATGGTTATGATGTTGATTTTGATACATAGCCTTATGAATTGCTTATAGCTGATGCTATGATTATGGTTGAAACAAATATAAATGTGTTGAACATCCCAGGATATGTGAATCGAAGGAATTGTATAAATATTTTTTGCCACTAACCGTTTATGCGTGTGAAGTCCAATATAATTGGTGGTATTTGAGAAATGATAATGAAATTCAAATCCACTAAGTGATGATAGTAACTTGATGATTATGGAGTGGCATTGTAGGATGCATAGTGTAAGAATGCATTGATCTACATTTGCATCCATGGCATATCATTACACTGTCTATTTTGGAATGTTAGGGGTTCCAACAGGCGGGCCCAATGGGAAGGCAGCCCTGTGCACGGGCAAATGATTGTTGTTCCCTAATGATTCAGTGAAATCACAAAGCTGTCCATAGTTTGATTGTGAGGCATCTTATATGGCAAACCCAATGGGTAGGCGGCTCTATGATAAGCAAGTGACCTCGGTGTCCCTATAGGGCACGACTCTCTCGATGTGTATTCAGGAGGAGCCCATAGCACTTTTGGCAAGCGAAGCCATGTTGATCCGTAAGTCATGGGGTGACTAGTGCTTCATATGGGTGATAGCGGCTTGGAACCAGTAAGAGAAGGTGTTATGCATGCAAATTAAGAGATAAGTGTACATATTTTTTACCACAGTAAGGCATAGTAGCACACCTATACTTGACCAACATATTATATGGTGTTGTTTCTACAGTCAGATCCGTGTTTAATAATGATTCCTTTGTGCATATGCGTTAGCTATAAGAGCATTTTGCATATAGCTGGTGATATGTCGAGATTAGTAGCCCGGGGTGGCGATGGATGATTGATAAAGAAATGGAGAAATTTTTGTGGTACTAACCTTGAATGGATAATTGTGATTTGTGAGATTGCCAATGAAATGATATTTAATGTAAATGTAATGACTAGGTACATGTGCTAGGATTATGGTGATTAATGATGGAAATATATATGGAATAATTTTATGTGTGGTTGAATCATATGGTTTCATCGAGGAACATATGTTGTGCACATGTATGTATATATTATCATAATGTATGGTATTTATTCATTTGGTATACGTTACTCATCTCCTAGTTGCCATTTTAAAGGTTAATGTAGGTATGTTAGGGTCCTACCTTTTTGGAGGTTGACCTTGAAGAAGGTAAATATGGAAGGAAGCTCTTGTGCCTTGACCGATAATTGTTTTAAAAAGAACGATGTATATGTTTTGTGTAAGATAATTGGATAGTGATGGATATTGATTTTTGAAGGCCATGTCTGAAAATTAGACCTTAGTGTTTTAAAGGCTAATTTTTGAGTATGACCTCGGACATGATGACATTGTGAATATTGTGGTATGACTATTGCCTTTGTATATGATGTGTATAAGGCTCAACTCATTTTAGGATTAATGACTTATTCTTTAGAGGATTGGATTATGGCAATTGTTTTGTAAACAATGATATGTGATGATTGTGTGTAAATTGGAATGCCATTTTGATGATATGAATGTTAATGAACTTGAATCATGATATGTGGGAAAATGTTGTTTTCTTGGCCCAAATAGGTTTATATTATGTGTTATGTAAAGTGTGGAATATAGAGCAATCATATGGGCATGAATTATGTGAAAATGTAGTGCTTATTGTAACTCGGATTCTAAAATCTAATGATCTTACTCAAGCAAGAGTGGTATGGTATCAGTATTGCGCTCTCTGGACTATTTTTGCTCGAGCGAGGTTAATGTCGCTCAAGCGAGAGTCAGAGTATGGATTCTATGAGATTCTTGCTCAAGGGAGTGAGAGCTCGCTCAAGCGAGAATGGATTGGTGTGATTCTATTTATTTTTCGCTCAAGCAACAGGTGTCTCGCTCAAGCGAGTATTCGAGTAATTAATTTTTTGAAAATTTTGCTCAAGCGAAATTGATATGCTGAGGTTCTGGAAGATTTTCGCCCGAGCGAAGGATGTGTCGCTCAAGCGTGTCTTGTGGGTCTGTTACTTTGATCCTACTCGCTCAATCGAGCTGACACTCGCTTAAGCAATGATCGGGGTCTCGCTCAAGTGAGAATTTCCTCGCTTAAGCAAGACCATCAAAATTGGATTTTCTTCTTCCTTTCATCAGTTTTGGGCCTCTTTTCATATCTTTATATATAGGATTAGGCGTTTACCTTGTATACACATTATTTCTTCCGTTGTTTATATACTTCTCTTCGTATACATGTTGGGGCGTCTATTTTTTGATCCATTTTTCTTATTTCTCAAAAAGCCTGGCCTCCGGTTTTCTGTGGTCTGGTTTTCTCAAAATGCAAAAATTTATCCATATTTTCATCAAATTGATTGTGTTTACATTGGGATTCGGATTCGAGGAATTAGGTGCAACAATTGAGGCTCCATATTTGCAATCCTTAAGTGTCACCTTAACACGCTACTCTAAAGGGTTCTTAATGTATACCTTGGGAAGAAGTTCTCTGCCCGCTCTCACCTTAAACTTCCTTCAGGTATTCATTCCCCTATAAAATGTAGGGGGAAGTCTATTGAGTCTTCATTTCTCCTTATTAATCTTCCTAGAGGCATCCACTTCAAGCTTATCTTTCTGTTCCTCCCTATCAATTTCCATGGGATCTTCTTACACAAACTTAACATAGAAAACAAATTACTCCTTAAGAGGTTTGTTTGTATCATGCAACGCAAATTCAACTTAATCTTTTCCCATAAAATTTTAGTCTTTCATTCTTAATGTGGCGCCCTTAATCCGGTAAATGATATTAAAGATATTAAAATTTAGATATTAAAAATAAGGGTAAATTTTTTGCGTTTTGAAAACAATTGCTGGATGAAGAACACCATAAATAAAACTTTAACAATTAACCCCAGACCTTTTAAAGACCTATTTCATATATGACGATATGAGAAGGTATGTAGTCTAAACAAACGTTTACTTAAGACAATCAATTTCATGATCACATACAAGTGTTTGTGGAACATATGCAAGTTAATTCAAGAGCAATAGTGGATATGAGAAATGATTCAAGTAAGCACAAGGTGATTTCCAAAACTTAATAAAAACATGTACAAATTGAAAATCATAAAAAGTTGGGTGTAAACCCCTCATGAATTTTAGGTTTTCACTATAGTGTGTCTGGTATTTTACGTCTAATGAGAGCTAAGAAACTATGATTGAGGTGAGGCCAAGTTCTACACCTCCTTAACACGTTTATCTACAACTTTCAAGCAGAAGTCAAAGGCCAATTATGCCCTGAAGATACCCCAAATCGTGGAAGACTGGAACTATTTAGTAACATATTTTCAGCATGAACACCATGTAGTATTTTGGGCACATCTAGAGCTAAAGACCTTTAAATTGGGTGTTTCTAATAAGAAAATGTCCATAACTTAATTATCTACAACTTTTATGAAGAACCCAAGAGCTAATTCGGCCTAGAACAACCCCTAGTTCAAAAATAATACCCTAATCGATGAGAAGGAAAGACCTACTCGATTAACACCAAAGAGAATATCCCAAATCGATTAGTTAATTGATTACGCCACAAGCAAAGAGCTGATAATTGATTAGGTACTCATCCTAATCGATTAAAATAATCAAAAATTGATTTCGAGGTCGACAAAACGTTCGTAATCGATTAAGGGACCACCCTAATCGATTAGTTATGCAAAAAAACCATATTTTGTGAGTTTCTAGCCTACCAAAACTCATCCTAATCTTATCCAATCATCACCAAACTTTGTGGAAAGTTAAAACACACCAATTAAGACTTGCTAGACTCAATTACACTCAAGGATTCATAACCATGAGGCCTAACCATGGGATTTTGCATAAAATACATTTTATGAGTAATAACAAAACCAAAACCATTCAAACCACATCAATTTTGTTTCAACCTAATGCCAACAAGTTTCAAATGTGTAATAGGGTTTGTACACCCTAGTCCCATGTCCTAAAATCTCTTGGATCAAAATATGACTCACCCACTTCCTCAATATACATATAAACCACTATTTCCTTCAACCACACATCCCATATATACTCTTTAATCTCCAAAACAATCATAATTTCACAAATCATGAAAGCAAATATCATTCATTACATATAGTATGGTTCAAATTCACCAAGTCTAAGGTCACATAGATAAATTAGCCTTTAAAACACATAGGGTCTAATTTTTACAAATGACCTCTGACATATACATCCAACATCATTCATATTCATATACAAATAAGCATATTCACATATCATATGCTTTACAAAGATTGCCAGCCAAGACATTCCTATACAACTATTTTACATTCTCCTCAAAATACACATTTCCAAAATATAATGCACCTCACTCCATGCATATCCTGCATCACAATGCTAAAAAAAAGATAACATAGGAGATTAAGTTATACATTCAAAATGATGAATCTGAATACATTGTGATCTTGTGTACATGCATATAAAAAACATGTGTGCTTTGCAATACAACCTTTAATTTATCACCAAGTTCATCACGATATCATCAAAGGTGTACAAGTCTCATTATTTACAATTCATAGCAAGTACATACACATACACATTCATATTGCCCTTCATCATCATGGGCTATGACAAGTATCAACATCAAGTTTTTACATCTTTCCTCAATTCACACTCTCAATATGTTATCATTTTTCGTGGTCATCTCCAACTCAAATGCCATGTTTTTATGGCTAACGCATATGTCATAACATGAAATGCATATGCAACGGATCTGATTTATAACACATGTGTACACAGTATATCAAGTAATCTCACCATTCATAGTTACTCAAATATTCATCCCCCCACAAGGGTTTCTTTCATAGGATCTCGGAAGATCTTAATTATTTTGACATGTCAATGTGATTGCAACCACATATAATTATTTGAATATTTGTCCCCCCGCAAGGGTCCTTTTAACAAGATCTGTAAGATCTTAATCATTTCGACATGTCACGTGATTGCAACCACGCATAAACATTTGAATATTTCTCCCCCCGCAAAGGTCCTTTTCATAACATCCCGCAAGATCTCAATCCTTTCAACATTTCATGTGATTGCAACCACATATAATATGATATGTCATGCATGCCATGAATACAATAATGCGTATGCTAATCTTAGCTTCACAATGATTCCTCACCCTTTCACTTAAGGGCATATTTTACACTTAACATTACAGATAATGGCACGCAACCAATTATAGTACTCTCCAAGGCATACAACTTTTCATATAATCTCTAAGGCATCAATTCAAATTGTTCATGACATAATAGTCAAGGAGTCTCATCAATATCAATCCACACATGGAAATCAAAAAGGCATATCAACAAGTATACTTCAAATGTATAACACCAACATATAATTGTCACCACACAATTCTTAGTGGATTTCAATTTCAATTATCTTGCCATTGTTTCAACTTGTAGTGTGACATTCATAATATCTTTAATCATCTTAATTTTTCAACATTATTTCTAATTCACTAATTGGAAAACAAACACAATGGCATTCAATCATTGTCTCAATATTTTCATCATCACTCATGGGTGTGTCACACAACCATATTATCCAATTCTCATCATTAATTATCATATCTCATAAATAGTGGTGAAACATACATGATTTTCATAATACGACATAGGCACATACTTTTCCAAAATCTCAAGTCACTATTAATCACCACCAAGGACACACCATATACATATATATATATATATATATATATATATATATATTCTAAATGCAATCACATATTTGCCAAGTACCTTATCATCATAATATCAATCATTACATCATTTCAACATAACTATAACAAGGCAAACATGAGAAACATCATATACATTAATCATCAATTATTCAAATCATGCATTTAGAATATAAACTCTTCTCCTACCTTAAGAGAAGAACAATGATTTGAATAGTCTGATTGTTCCGCCTCATTGTGTGGAATATAATTTCAAGCTCCAAGCTTTAACCTAAAATGAAAATAAGAGTGGTGGATAAAGAACCCACAAGATATTTGCCTCAATATCCTTTTTGATGCTCACAAATCAAGTGATTTGTAAAGAAAATGAAGGTTTGAGTGCATAGAGGAGGGTGAAGGGTTTTGGCTTCTAAGGGAAGAAGAAGTTGAAGAAGAAAACCAAAGTAAAAAAGAAGGGGGAAAAGCCAATAAAAATTTTGGAGAGGAAGGAGAGAGAAAAGTGCAAAATTAGGTATTATCCAATGGTTAATGCATTGCCTCCTTTTGCTTTTATCTTTGGTCAATAATTCCCCTTTACACAATGGACAAAAGTGAGTAAGTGAGAGTAGGAAAATATGCATGGTGATGAGAAAAGAAGAAATTGGATTTTACATTTTCTTTTAATTCCAATTGGCTTGTATTTTTGCCGTTTATTAACATACGTCGTGTCCGAATAAATATGTCCTCAATGCCAAAAATTATTTTAGTCATACCATCATAACCACAATAATTCCCTCATTATTCTAGACCCTCCAAATGTCCAAAATTATTTAATGGTCCCATACCATTTGTTAAATTGTCCAGTTTCAGTAAATTTTAATTTACCGATAAATCATAATTAGCGCCTAATTAATTTTCCTACATACATTGGACCATAAATACTTAACTATCATTATCCAATAAATTTATTTTTTCTAAAATTTGGGATGTTACAATCCACCCCACCTAAAAAGAAATTTCATCCTCGAAATTTAATCTCGACATATATCATAAAGCCAAACTTCTAGCCATACCCCAATAGGGTTTAATGATATCGTAAAATAGTATCGGACTTCCCAAAGTCCAACATAATATCCCTATCATTATTTCTTTTTCTCAAACACAAAATTTTCTATATCCGAAGTTGGTCACACATTATTAATTAGAATTCATTCAGCACAACTCACATATTTTATTTAGAATAACCAGATAGACTCAGAACATTCACTATAAGCAGTTATTGCCCCACCTTCTTGGCCTATGGGTTGCTGTATCCAACATATAGGATGACGTCTCTTCACGTAGTGGTTACAACAAACACACAAGGTTGGTGCAAAAGTGTAGGCTACCACAATACCTATGGCATGTAGAGTCATATCGGGATAAAATACCTCTTATTCTTATCGATTACATCAATCACACTTACTCAAATAATACCAATCCACGTGAGACTTAGTGATAATTCACACAAGTCTATAGCCAACACGTTCATATCTACATCGTCATTATATAAAATATTTCATAAATCATGTTTTAATAATCGTCAAATATCAGTTACCATCACCATAAATTGGTATAACAACAATAAACTTCCAGACATCACAGAGTAAATACCCCATCGTCCGACATCATCCATCCTAAAGCCATGGTAAAAGAGTCTAATAATCCTTTGTTTCATCCATACACTGCTGACCATAAATTAACTCAAGCCTAAATGATTCACTAAACCCACCTTAGGTATGCGACCTCAAGGTTACAATAGAGTTCTCAATCACATAACAGGCTTCCGCATTAGTGAACCTCCTTACTGACCATAAACAAAATCCACAAGCTGGATGTACTATCTATATCGTATCACATCATTTCATGGTTTCTATCATCAATATATCCCTTTTCAGAATGAAAAAGAAGGGTAATGACAGGATCAAATTTTCTTTACCAACCCAAAATCACGCATGTCATCCCAATATTATATCGTAGTCCATAGCTGATCTAATGATCACAATATCAAAGGCACACACTTTAGCCCAAAGACATACCATAAAATTTTATATCATAGCCAATACCAAATCGTACCCCGAATTCAACATTATCATTCATCATCTGTTTAAGGATCACATTCATTATCCGTATTCCATATTATGACAGCTCTAGCCTCAACAATTTATTGCATAATTAGTTTTACTATGGCTTAACTATCCACAAGGTGTAACAAATCATCAGACCTAGAAAGTCCAAGGAATTACCTAGTACCCATTGCGGGATACTTCCACAGCACCTAAACATCATTAGACATGGGTCACAATTAAATAAATCATTCACTTGGTTTTACATACACAAAAACTGAGTCTAACCCCAATCCTCAGGGTATTCATCTTAACAACTCTAGTCCTTATGCAATCTTTATCATATATGTAATTATACTTAGCATTCATAGTAGGATCTGCCTCAATCTAGTGCATATACAATTTCACATTTCATCATCTTATAACCTATTTAGGTTCACAATTTAGGGAGATATAGCAAATCACTCGCATCATACAATACAGCTTTCCATGCTTAAGGATATAAAATCCATCTTTCTGAAATAGCATTATGAATCATTTCAATCCATAGATACCCATATTAGGGAATTCTCTCACTATCATTCACATCAATCAACTCTAGCATGCAAACTGCTTACATTCAATAAGCATACCTTGGCTATGAGCCACAAGCATGACTCACATAAGAGACCTAACCAAATAATTCAATTTCAATATATAACAAGGTCTCAATATCCATGGTGTATCACCATATCAATTCATATTCGATACTTCCTATCCATGATCAACACACAACATAGGTTCATCATTATGTCAATTCATACTCAATATATCAATACTAATGCATAATAACAATGAATTCATCAATAGAAGGAAATAGTGTAAGGAATTTGGCCAGACTTACACACAAAAGCATACCAATCACATTGAAGAATTCGTTGACATGTATTCAATCCCATGAATCAACTAAGATTATCAATAAGAAACTATACTCTAGTAGTGTGTTGCATAAATTCAATGATAAATAAACATGAGAAACAATCCCAACTCAATAATAATGATTCACAAAGAATCATCAATGAGAAAATAATGCCTTGATAGTCAACTCACAATTCTTAGACAAATAGTCATTCATAAATTTATATGGAGTAACTAATGCTCTGACATAACATCATCCTTTAGAAAATTAGCATTCATAAGTCCATACAGAGTAACCGCACTCTGATAATGAGCACTACGCTCTGATAATTACAAACAATATTTCAATATTGAGTAATCATGCTCCAATCATCCATAACATCAATTCAATGTAGAGAACCCACGCTTTGATAATAATTAACAACTTCAATATTGAGTAAAACACACTCTAATAACACCCAATGTGGCGCCCTTAATCCAGTAAATGATATTAAAGATATTAAAATTTAGATAATAAAAATGAGGGTAAATTTTTTGTGTTCTGAAAACAATTGCTGGACGAAGAACACCACAAATAAAATTTTAAAAGTTAACCCCAGACATTTTAAAGACCTATCTCATATATGACGATATTAAAAGGTATGTAATCTAAACAAACGTTTACTTAAGACAATCAATTTCATGATCCCCATACAAGTGTTTGCGAAACATATGCAAGTTAATTCAAGAGCAAGAGTGGATATAAGAAATAATTCAAGTAAGCACAAGGTGATTTCCAAATAAAAACATGTACATTCATCTATACAAACATTCCATAATTGGAAGTATATGCCTTTAATTAAAGAAACATGTCAAAGAAGCCTTCTATAAATAATCGAGGATAAAGGATTGGAGTACAAGCATAGGGACCCATGGAGTGCAAGCCTATGGCAAGAAAAGTTCATTTTTAGTATTAGGAATAGTGGGATATGTCATAAATATTGCCTAGTAGTCCCAATTTGAAAATGATAAAAAGTTGGCTTCAAACCCCTCTTGAATTTGAGTTTTTACTGTAGTGATCTGATATTTTACGTCTAATGAGAGCTACGAAACTCTAATTGAGGTAAGGCCAAATTCTATACCTCCTTAACACATTTATCTACAACTTTCATGAACAAGTCAAAGGACAATTATGCCCCGAAGATACCCCAAATCGTAGAAGATTGGAACTATTATGTAACAGAATTTCAGCATGAAAACCTTATAGTATTTTAGGCATATCTAGAGCTACACACCTCCAAATGAGGTGATTCTATTGGGAACATGTCTATAACTTAATTATATATAACTTTTGTTAAGAACCCGAGAGTTAATTCGGCCTAGAATAGCCCTTAGTTTAAAAACAACGCCTTAATCGATTAGTAGGAAAGGCCTAATCGATTAACACCAAACAGAATATCCAAAATCGATTAGTTAATCGATTACGCCGCAAACAGAGAGCTGCTAATTAATTAGGTACTCATCATAATCGATTAAACTGATCAAAAATTGATTTCGGGGCTGACAGAAAGCCTGTAATCGATTAAGGGACCACCCTAATCGATTAGTTATGCAGAAAAACCAGAAAAACCATATTTTATGAGTTTCTAGCCTACCAAAACTTATCCTAATCTTATCCAATCATCACCAAACTTTATGGAGAGTTAAGACACACCAATTAAGACTTGCTAGACTCAATTACACTCAAGGATTCATAACCATGAGGCCTAACCGTAGGATTATGCATAAAATGCATTTTGTGAGCAATAACAAAACCAAAACCATTCAAACCACATCAATTATGTTTCAAACCAATGCCAACAAGTTTCAAATGTGTAATAGGGTTTGTACACCCTAGTACCATGTCCTAAAATCTCTTGGATCAAAATATGACTCATCCACTTCTTTAATATACATATAAATCCACTATTTCCTTCAATCACACATCACATATATACTCTCTAATCTCCAAAACAATCATAATTTCACCAATCATGAAAGGAAATATCATTTATTACATATAGTATGGTTCAAATTCACCAAGTCTAAGGTCACATACATAAATTAGCCTTTAAAACACATAGGGTCTAACTTTTATACATGACCTCCAAAATATACATCCAACATCATTCATATACAAATAAGCATATTCACATATCATATGCTTTACAAAGATCGCTAGCCAAGGCATTCCTATACAACTATTTTACCTTCTCCTTGAAATACATATTTCCAAAATATAATGCACCTCACTCCATGCATATCCTGCATCACAATGCTAAAAAGAGACAACATGGGAGAGTGAGTTATACATTCAAAATGATGAATCTAAATACATTATGATCTTGTGTACATGCATATAAACAACATGTGTACTTTGTAATACAACCTTCAAGTTATCACCAAGCCTTCATCAAGATATCATCATAGGTATACAAGTCTCATTATTTATAACTCATAGCAAGTACATACATATTCATATTGCCCTTCATCATCATGGGCTATCACAAGTATCAACATCAAGTTTTTACATCTTTCCTCAATTCAGTCTTAATAGGTTATAATTTTTCTTGGTTATCTCTAACTCAAATGTCATGTTCCTATGGCTAATGCATATGTCACAACATGAAATGCATATGCAATAGATCTGATTTATAACACGTGTACATAGTATATCAAGTAATCACAACCACGCATAGTTGCTCAAATATTCATCCCCCCGCAAGGGTCTCTTTCACAGGATCTCACAAGATCTCAATTATTTTGACATGTCAATGTGTGATAAGTGTGCATTGTGTGTTGTTCTTAGTTATTTTTAGGTCTAGTTTTTAGGGTTTTTGCATGTTATTTCTGCCTGATTCCCTTGATTTTGATTCTTTTCCACACATACTACTTGGTTGTTCCTGTTTTTTCAAGATTAATGATGTTCTAGGTCTATTTTAAGGAAAAATGGCAAAGTGGATGAAAGAATAGACCTTTGAGACCCTTGGCAGTGCATTTTGGCAATTTTAGAGGAAACCATTGCCAGTGGTGACCAACCACTGTGATTAGCGCTGGAAAAGAGGAAATTGGTGGCAGAACCCACCACTGGCCGTGGTTGGCCCTGTTTAAGGGCAAAACATCATCAGCATCACCACCACTGGTCGTGGTTGGCATTGTGGAGAAAAGAAAAGCAAGTCAAAACCCACCACTGGCTGTGGTTGGCTCTGTTTGTTTTAGAAAATGCAAATTTATGGAACAGGACCCGAACCACTGACTGTGATTATCCACCACTAGCCGTGGTTGTCCCCTACGAGACCCAAATCTTTCAATTGTTTAGGGTTTTTAATAGGCAATCTAGGGGATTTTTTGAGAGACCTCTGGATAGACAGATTTGGACACACTTTTGGGAGATTTTGAAGAACTCTTTGGGAAGATTTCATTGGGAATCAAGAGTCAAATTTATCAAGGGCAATCGAATCTGCAGATTTGGGAGGAAGAATTAGTAATCCTAGTGAGAACTAAGTTGTAATTTCTGAATCCCTAGTTTACATTTTTGATATCTTTGATTTTTGGCATTGATTTTGTGATGTGTGACATGATGAGAACAATCCTTATGGCACACTAAAATCTTTTCTTGGGGCTAAGGATGTTGTATGCCTATGTGTTACAATTAATTGTTCTTCACATTCTAATTCATATGATTTCAATCTCTATTCAATTTATGTATGCCTAATGCTTCTGCAAGACTTAGAGATAAGCGTAGATGATCACAAATTATATGGGTAATTGAGAGATTGGCATGTATTCAAAAATACCTAAATTAAACCTATGATTTTGATTTACAACGGTAAGCGAAATTGTTTGGGGGATTAATCGAATTTCCATAGAACGTAAAGGGCCTAATTAATAACTCGAACGTGGTTCTTTGGGAATTAGGCACGTTAATAGGCTTTCGAGCGAAAGGTATTAATTAACATGGGGGAATCTGCCTTAGGAATAAAATCATATAATTGGATAGGCGAGTAACCTTTAATTTTGATACTGGCGTATGAACCCTTATTACCCCAAGATTTACCTTTGATTTAATTTCCAAACTTGCTCTAATTTTCTTTTACAAAAGACTTTGAATTTTCTGTTCTCTGATTTACTGTTCACAATCATTTTGGGTAATTCATTTTAATCAAATCCACTAGATAATTGAATCCCTGTCTAGTACTTGGGCACAATCTCTGTGGGAACGATATCTTTGTATTACTTTGATACCTCATGTGCTTGCGGTTAGCTATCAATGTGATCGCAACCACATATAATCGTTTGAATATTTGTCTCCCTGCAAGGGTCCTTTAAACAAGATCCTGTAAGATCTTAATCATTTTGACATGTCACATGATCGCAACCACGCATAAACATTTGAATAGTTCTCCCCCTCCCCCCCGTAAGGGTCCTTTTCACAAGATCCCGCAAGATCTCAATCCTTTCAATATTTCATGTGATCGCAACCACATATAATATGATATGCCATGCATGCCATGCATGCAATAATGCATATGCTAGCCTTAGCTTCACAAGGATTTCTCACCTTCTCACTTAAGGGCATATTTTACACTTAACATTATAGATAATAAGATGCAACCAATTATAGTACTCTCCAAAACATACAACTTGTCATATAATCTCTAAGGCATCAATTCACATTGTTCACAACATAATAGTCAAGGAGTCTCATCAATATCAATCCACGCATGGAAATCAAAAAGGCATATCAACAAGTATACTTCAAATGTATAACACCAACATATACATTGTCACCATACAATTCTTAGTGTATTTCATATTCAATTACCCTGCCATTGTTTCAAGTTCTAGTGTGACATTCACAGTCTCTTTAATCATCTTAATTTTTCAACATCATTTCCAATTCACAAATTGGAAAACAAACATAATGACATTCAATCGTTGTCTCAATATTTTCATCATCACTCATGGGTGTGTCACATAACCATATTATCCAATTCTCATCATCTATTATCACATCTCATCAATAGTGGTGAAATATACATGATTTTTCATAATACGGCATAGGCAAATACTTTGCCAAAATCTCAAGTCACTAAGGACATATCCACTAAGGACACACCACATACATATATATGTATTCTAAATGCAACACATATTTGCCAAGCACTTCATCATCATAATATCAATCATCACATCATTTCAACATAACTATAGCAAGACAAACATGAGCAACATGATATATATTGATCATCAATTATTCAAATCGTGCATTTAAAATATAAACTCTTCTCCTACCTCAAGAGAAGAACAATGATTTGAATGGTCTAATTGTTCCACCTCATTGCGTGGAATATAATTTCAAGCTCCAAGCCTTAACCCAAAATGAAAATAAGAGTGGTGGATAAAGAACCCAGAGGATATTTGCCTCAATGTCCTTTTTTATGCTGACAAATAAAGTGTTTTGTAAAGAAAATGAAGGTTTGAGTGCATAGAGGAGGGTGGACGGTTTTGGCTTCTAAAGGAGGAAGAAGTTGAAGAATGAAACCAAAGTAAAAAAGGAGGGGAAGAAGCCAACAAAAATTTTGGAGAGGGGGGAAAGAGAAAAGTGCAAAATTGGGTATTATCTAATGGTTAATGCATTACCTCTTTTTGCTTTTACCTTTGGTCAATAATTCCCCTTTACACAATGGATAAAAGTGAGTAAATAAGAATAGGAAAATATGCTTGGTGATGAGAATAGAAGAAATGGGATTTTACATTTTCTTTTAATTCCAATTGGCTTGTATTTTCGTCGTTTATTAACATACGTCATGTCCGAATAAATATCTCCTCATGCTAAAAATTATTTTAGTCATACCATCATAACCACAATAATTCCCTTATTATTTTAGACCCTTCAAATGTCCAAAATTATTTAATGGTGCCATACCATCTGTTAAATATTCTAGTTTTAGTAAATTTTAATTTATCAATAAATCATAATGAGTGACTAATTAATTTTCCTACATACATTGGACCATAAATACTTAACTATCATCATCTAATAAATTTATTTTCTCTAAAATTTGGGATCTTATACTTAACATAAATCACCCCACCTGTGGTGGCTAAGAATGGTTTACCTAAGATAAAAGAGGTATATGGGTTTACTTTCATGTCTATAATTACAAAATCAACCAAAAAGAAATACTTACCTACCCTTAGAGGAACATTATCTAATATACCCAAAGGTATAACTGTCTACTAATTGCATAGTCATCCTAAAGGGTTTAGGTTCATTTATTCCTAATTTCTTACTAATTTTTATAGGCATAAGACTAATGTTAGTCCCCAGATCATACATAGCACTATCAAATTGTAAATCTCTAACAAAGCAAGGGATAAAGAACTTACCCAGATCCTTTAGCTCAGGTGGAAGCTTTTTTAGGACCAATGCACTACATTCCTTAGTCAAGGCCATTATAGCACTTTCATCTAGTTTCTTCTTATTGGAGAGGATTTCCTTAAAAAACTTGGCGTACTTATCATTTGTTGCATGGTTTCTAAGAAAGAAACTATGATGTAAAACTTCTTAAGAATCTCCATGAGCTTCTCAAATTGACTCTCTTTCTTCTCTTTGGATCTTTTAAGCCTTTAAAGATAAGAGATAAAAGGAACTGTAAGAGGTGTTTAAGCCTTGTTAGACTTAGGATTTTTCACATCAATAGTACTTTTAGGGGTTTTTGCCAAATGTCCAATAGAATTCTTTTCCTTATCAACATTACCTACTAGGATTTTAAGTTTCTTGCTTTTCCTTAGTGAGAAGGCTGTACAGTGGGCTTGGGGATTGGGGTAAGGTTCCCCAAGGAACTTCCCTTGATTTTCACCAATTAAGCTATAGTCTTGTTAGATTATTAATGTCTCAATCATCTTATTATCAGTGATGATCGAGTCAACCTTCAATTATAAATTTGATACACCATTAATAGTTGTCTGTATGTGAGCCCTCAACTTCTTATTAGACTTGCCTTGAGAGGCAACAAATATGTTAATTGCCTCTTCTAGTCTTTCAAGCCTAGACTTTTTCTCATCTTGAAGGAACCTAGGTTGTTATTGCCATTGCCACCTAACCCACCTTGTGGTTGATTATTTTGGTAGGAGAAATTACAATGATTTCTCCACCCTGAATTATAAGTTTTAGAGTATGAGTTTCCTTTCTTAGGATAGTCATAAAAGTTATAGGTAAAGTGTACCTATTCCATGTTGGGCTCATCTTGCCTTATTTGAACCATTTTATAGGTTGTGACTATATGACTTGCATTACCATAAAACTCATAAACAAATAAATGGTTAATAGCACCTATTACATGAGTACGATTTATGTTATCAAACTTTGATGCCAAAGCATCAACCTTTGCAACCAGAAAATCAAAAGCATGGATATCATGCTTACTTGAGATCCTACCACCTTTCCCTTAGTTTTGGACCTAACTTCCATGCTCTTAATCAGGTCATGGCTCTCATCCACTAACTTAATAGTAAAATCTCTTCCTGTAGCTACATTAAGAGTAATATAAGTAGCATAATCTAAAGCATGACAAAAAGTAGAGACTACCATCCATTTTGGCAAATCGTGGTTGGCACACTTCCTTAGCAAGTCTTGATATCTCTCCTAAGCCTTAAAGAGTGACACATCATCCTTTTGCACAAAGTTAGTAATCTGGGCTCTTCTAGTACACATTGTCTTCTTTATTAGTTAAAGGTCCTCTTAATCTTGGGGTCAAGTGGGAGTAGGTGTATGTCACCACTTGATCTCGTCCTTCGCATAAAATACTAGAACTTGCATAAAGAAAAATAGACAACACCAAACGTTAAATCTGAATGAAGCAAAAATATAAAAAGAAAATAAGAAAAGAGAAAGAAAAGCCTAATCTTGAGGCCCTTTAGCTTAACTAATTCTAGCAAATCATAGTCCCACGTAACGATGCCAAAATCTTGATACCCCCTGCAAGTGTATGAGTTTTATCGCATAATAAAAATATTGATCCTATGAGGACAGCGTCACTAAGCACCATTTTTGTCTTAAGACTTTAGCTTGAGCAAGCAATGGATGTGATTTTAGGAATTATGATAAGAACAAAATTAGATACAACACTTTAACAATGTAAGACTTAATTATAGAAAACACTCTCAGGGGTTTTCTTTATCCAAATTATCAAAACAAGTAACTTATGAAGTATGAAATGATCTATGCATGTTAAATTGCTTAGGTTTATTTTCTCCATAAGATTCAAATGCTGGAATTCATTGCCTTCCTATGATATTACATAATTATCTAAAGGTGTTACAATTCCTTTCAAGAACTTAATTAAATCTAGCATAAAATACTCAGGATAATCAAAACATGAATTCATCATCAATAAATTATAAAATTACATAGTTTCTTTAATTGAGATTACTCCTACATTCCTAAGAGTAAAAAGAGACTACTTAAGTATGGTGGTGGAGGTCATAAAATAACCTATACCACTGACCATCATGAATGAAGAAAACAAAGATGAAATTAATAGTACCTTGATAAAAGAGATGAGTTGTAATCATCTCTTTGTGCTTCTCTAGAGTACTCTATGAATAATTCTCTAACTTCTAAAAAACAAGGATTACTCTAAAACCTAAGTGTCTCACTAAAATTAGGTATCCACGACGTTCTAATACTAACTCACTAAAGCAAAACTAAGCTTAGTATAAATAAAGTAAAAAAGAAGACTAAAAATAAGGCCTGATGAACTCCACAGGCTAGCTGGTGCACTCATGGTCTGATTATGGAGTTCACCCAGTAGGCGTGGGGAGCTACTTTGGCCTCCTTGGGCATGATGGTGCCTGATTATATAGGGTTGCACTACAAAAAACACCACTAATAGCCACCTGAGGTTAGCAACCGCCTTATCCCATCGCTTATTAGTGACCGAATTAGAGACTGGCCAATACTCGGTTGCTACCTTTTGCAAAACTCTGTCGCTACATCTTAACCGTCGCTAGTCCCGTTGCTATATTTTGCCGCCCTCCTTTTTTTGGTTTCCCTCCTAGTGTTTTTGTTGGCACGTAACTTAGAGACCGCTCTTACCTTTGATAGGTGGAGAAAACGTAGCGACCGCAGCCTTCCACCGTCGTTAGTTTTGGTTTCCCTCAAGAAACACTTTGGAGGAAAACTAAAAATTTGAATGTAGCGACGTTGTTTTTTCATCACTCATTTATATTAAAAAGACCCGTCACATGTTCGGTCACTATATGATATGAAAACCGACTTACTTTGTTTACAGAACCCTTAGAGTAGTGACAGGGTGGTGGCCGTCGCTTACGTCACCTTCTTTTTGACTAAGCTAAGGAATCTGTGTCGCTGATGTCGTCTCTACTGTAGTTTAAATTTGACACATGGGCATCTAGCGACGGGACTTGACCGTCGCTTAGGTCACCCTCTTTTTAACGAAGGAGACGGCGTCGCTAATGGCGTCACTACCAGAGTTTAAGTTAGATATTTAGCGACGATGTTAGCGACGGTAAACCCGTCGCTAAGGCTAATAACGTATTCGAGGGTCACCTTTCCTCTTCGTCACTCTTGATTCTGCCCTAACCACCCAAAACCCTTCTCTATCTGTTTCCCTTTTCCTGACCTTCCTTTCTCAGTCCCTCACGTTCTCCCAGTCTCTCTCAGTCCCTCTCATGTCTGTTCGGGTTAACCTAAATCGAGCACCCTTCTTCCCTTAACCAGTTTTACCTCATTTTCCCTAAAACCCTTCTCCGTCCCTCTCCATTTCTTTCCTCGGGTTCTCCTACAATCCATCGTAGCAGCTTTTCCTTGTGGCAGCTCTCCCTGGCTGTTCTCTAACTCTTAAGTAATCTTCTTTCCTTCTCCATATATGTTCTGCTTTTTATGTTTCTAGCTCTTAAGTAATCTTGTTTTCTTCTCTATTTGTTATTTTATATAAAATAACAATTACAAAACTACAACACATTATAATGATCTATGCATTTACAGGTTCTATTTGAATTTAAGGAAGTTCTTGACAACACTGTAGTTGCAGCGGTATCACATTCTTCAAAGCTGGTGAGCTCACATTTTATATAGATATATTTATTTATTATTGCTAGATAATTGATATTCAAGCTTCTTTGACCCAATTGCTTAGTATTGTTTTTCATTCTCTATATAAATCAATCAAATTTAAGCACAAGGTGGTGATAAGTCTTAGCTTTTTGTATGCTTTGAACTCTACTCATTTTTAGGACTGTATGTATACTGTATACTAGGTGTGTCCCCAACTGTTATGGTGTTGTGATTTGAGTGTCAATTTTTTTACTGTTAAAGGATAAAAAAGTTTTATTAAGGTAATACAGAACCAGTATACAACAAAAGAGATGGATGAAAAATCTCCATAGCTGAGTCACAAAGGAGATACATAAAAAGGAAATGCAAACCTGTGTTGATAACTAAATTTTGTCAGGCACTAGAATGGAGTCTGTTCTTGATTTACAAAAATCACCTTTCTATTTCATTCAATAAAATTTTGTTTCTTTTTGGCTTTGTATTCACATTAATGCTTTACCTGAGTTAGGAGTAGGAAACTAGGAATTATTGGTGAAGAAGTAGATTCCCTATACTACTTGTGATGTTAATTGTTTGTTGTTAGCTTTTGTAAGTTCAAAATTATTATGTTATTTTGAGGCAGAAGTCACTTGTGCCTTAAAATACATTTTTGATGTGATTACTATTTTGTGATTGTTGTTTTGTAATTGTTATTCTTTGAATGTCGTTGAAAATGCATAGATTCGTAAGTGTTAAATTAAGATAGTGAACTAATATCATCTTCAAAAGGCCGTTTATCCAATGTGAGCTTTGAAACTACTTTCAAATAGCAAATAACTATAAAATAAGAAGAGTTCTAGAAACACATTTACCTAAAACGACACCTAAAAGTTGAGTTTGTCAAATTGCCAGTTACCATATATTATCTGAAGTCCACTAAATAGTATCCCCAATTTCCAAGGGGACCTCTTTCCCCTACAATTTGAATCCTTTTTTGTGTTAAACAATAACTAATATCTAATGTTAATAAACGTTAAATGCACAATGAGGTAGTTTCAATGAGTTTCCCATATGCACAACCCCAAATATTGTTGCCCTCTCTATTCTTATTGGCGTTCCCTGATCTGGTTGTTTTAGGTCTTATTTGATGAGAAAAACATACCCACTTGTAATTCTTTTTATGTTATACATAGATTCAAGACCCTAATAACCATATTGAAGATCCCTTACTCCAAGCCCTTTCTTGGGGGCCGGTGAAAACTATTAAAAAATGGCCCATTTACTACGTAAACAGCTACAAGTTTAACAAATTTCAATGGAGTGAAGGGATGCGTACCTATAACTACAGGGTTTGTGTTAAAGGCATGGCTGGACAGTTAGAGGAAGACTTCTATAGAATGTTGACAGAGATTGTTGAAGTTTCTTGCTTTGGATGACTTAGAAGCGATATCGTTCTATTCAAGTATGATTGGTACGACAACACAATCGGTGTAGGAACAAAGGTTGACAACAACTACAACTTAGTTAAGGTAAAAAAATGGTAGATATAAAGGGTTTGATCCCTTCATTTTTACCCAACATGTCGAGCAAGTTTGTTACACGGACTTCCCTGGAGGGCATTAGGATTGGTACACAGTAATCAAAGCCAAGGCCCGAAGTTAGATCAATGATAATGTCTCCGATAAGGTTGAGGATGCTTATCAGCTTGCTTTGAATGAGCTCAATGATAGTCATTTGCTGTTCAACATTGATCAAGTGATAATAGATGAGACACTCGCCACTACAGGGGGTGAACACATTAACAAACATGTTGTCTCCTAATCAAATCGATATAGGGCCAATTTGGAGACTGAGGAACCTGTTGAAATAGATAGCCATAGTGACACCAAAACTGAGGGGAATTTTAAACTGAAATAGACATAGAGTATGTACTTATTAACATATATACATACCTTTATATTCTGAGACTAACATTTGTTTTCATGGTTTTATCCATAGATGACAGGACATCGACTACCTTTAGTCGGGGTGGTGGCTCAAGGACCCCAGCATCCCATCTACTGATTCCCACCCCATAGTAAGCCACCACCACACAGTAGGCCACCACTCCTTCACCACCACATCAGACCACCCCCCAACAGACCACCCCAGAGCAGACTCCTTCACCTAGTGGTTTGGAGGAGCCTGGCCTCGAGGAGACCTCACCTCTGGCATCCCCCCTACCATGCTTGTCCCACTACCGACCGGAGATGAGCAAGTATACAATAATTTGTTTTAAGTTTCTTAGTTGGTAGCTTGTTAGTTGCTTTATATATAACACTCGCATAGTTATATGTTAATTTTATAGTAGTTTATTTACTACTTGTATAGATTTCTTGTTGGTTTGTTGAAAGTTAGTTTATATTAGTATATGTATGGATTGAACTGTACTGGGAACTCTTTTGTTTGTAATAGGGCAACCGTTCAAATTTTGAAATGTTACATTTATAGGGGAGACTCTGTCGAAATTTTGGTAGTCTCCCTATGTTGTATGTTGTTTTATTTGCTTCTAATTTTTGCTTATTATAGCTTTATTGATAGTAGTCACACTACCAATGTGATTACTAAGGTTCTGAAGGACCAGTGGGGTGGTCCATAATCTCTTGGCCAGATGCTGGGAAGGTTGTCCAAGATAGGTGGTTTGACACCTTCTCAGTAAGTTAACACTTCCTTTTATTGTGAATTTATGGCTAATATACACCTGTTATTAATTTTGAAATCTCATTTCATTTTACAACGTGATTATTAGTGGACAGAGGGTATGATTGATGAGATTAGGAGGGTCTTTGCTACAAAGACCTCTAAAATCATCAAGAGTACCTTTGGAAGGTGAAGGACAAGGGCGAGCACCCTTGTTGGATCCCTGAGGACCACTGAGATGGGATGGTCCAAAAGTAGGGGGTGTCTTGTTCCAGTAGGTGAGTCTACGGAACAAGGCAAGCAGAGCCACTGATGCTGTAGCCTCCGTCTACACTAGGGGTAGCATTTCAACCCTCGAGCATAAAAAGAGATTTGTAAGTATATTTATGTTGAACATTTCTTTTATGAATAACCGAACATGTTTTTTATAATAATTTCAATACATTATGGACTACAAGAGCTGGGGGAGCACTACACGCCTTCCTTTTTTGAGGTCATGCAAATGACCAAGAAGAACAAAGGTGGTGCATGGGTTAACCAAAAGACAACAAATCTTGCGGTATTTTTTTTAACTTACACATGCTTATAATTTACAAATCAGCTTACTAACCCTATCACTATTTTACATTTACAGGAGATGTATCAGACCATGGGGGCCGAGAAGGAGGCGGAGTTGGTGGCTTCCACTCCTGAGGGGGAGGTACCTTCCTCCCTGTCTTGTTCCGACGACAACGCCATCTACATGGAGGCTGTTGGCGGCGTGAACAAGAAAATAAGGGTGTTCGGGTTGGCGGTGTGGGCACATAGATCACGAAGAAGGGGAAGACCTCTTCTTCTTCGTCCTCCTCCTCCTCTGGCCTTCAAACGGATGTTGTTCAGGCCATTCAAAACCTGAACAATGAGCTACAGAAGAAGCGACACTAGAGGAAGCTTTTGGAGGGGTGGGCCGAGGAGCAGCACACAGAGACTCGTCGATAGCTTGCTACGTAGCAGGAGCTATTAATGCAGATGATGGCGAGGCTCTCTCCCCCTACTTCCGAGCCGCCACCACCACAAGATCTCCCTTTATCATATTTTACCTTTTTAGTATTTGTTTATATACCATATTTCAGTCTTTGCTAATGTCATTATCCTTTTTTTTGTTTTATATCATTCAATATTTGATATTTAGGGTTCACTCGCTCAACGAAGAACCATAATATTCTTAATCGATTCAATTAACAAATAATAAACCCAAAAAATTAAATTTAATTAAAAATAAATAAACATAAATTAAATTTAAAAAAAATAAAAAAAATATTATAGCGACGGAACGACCTGGGTCACTAAGTACCAGTATTAGCGATGAAAATCAGTGGTCGCTAGTAAGCCAATATAGTGATAGTATATGGTGGTTGCTACTAAGCCAATATGGGGATGGAATTTTGTGGTCGCTACTAAGCCAATATAGCGATGGGAGAGCGTGGTCGCTAGTAAGCCAATATAGTGACGGGAGAGCGTGGTCGTTAGTAAGCCAGTATGGCGACGGGGATAAATGGTTGCTAGTAAGCCAGTAACAGAGACGGGATCAGGTGGTCACTAGTAAACCACAAGTAGCGACGACATTAGGTGGTCGTTATTAAACCACTAATAGCGACAGGATGCGTCACCACAAAAGGGACCTCTTTAGCGACGGTGTGATACCGTCGAAACTTCGGCGACGGTGTCTGTTGCCATTGCTGTGATATCAGCCACGATGTAAATAGCGACGAAGTCTTGTCCGTCATAAATTCCATCACTAAAACTATTAGCGATGGAAATATCATGATTTAGCGACAGGTTTTGGTGGTCGCTAATAAGTTTTTTTTGTTTTATTGCTTATTCACAGAGGCATGAAAGACAAGGATATTGATAATAAAGGCTCTCTTTGTAACCATTGCTTGGACATGATTCTCATTTTCAACCTTTAAGGTGACCAACATCTTTTTTGTTGAAATGGAAAGAAAAAACAATGTTAATGACATTTAAAATAGAACTCAAAGATGGGCTAAATAAATCAATTAGTGGAAATATCAAGGTAAGTTTTTAAGTTATTGATAGTTGAATCATTCATTTTCTAGCATAATAAAGGGGTCCTTGTCCTCCCCTTTCCCTGTAGCTCCCATTAAACCATCTTGAGCACTCATTAACTCCTGAAAAAGATGTGCTTCATTGAGATAATAAGTAGTAGCATCTAGAAGCCAATGTTTATGAGTCCAAGTGGACTTGAAAGAGGGCTTAGTAGCCTTATTCACTAAGGGGCATTCCTGCCTTTCCTTGATTTTAATCAAAACAGAATTTTTATAATTTTGAGAGAAGGTTTTAGCAGAATCACTATATCCTTTAAAGATCTGCTAGCTTCAGTGAGTTCCAAGGGCTACCATCCCTAAACCTCCCTTAAGCTTAAGGTTCCTAAATACATGAAAAATACTAAAGAAAATGGCAATGATGGAAACAAACCTGTAATATTGGGCAATGATCTCAAATGACTTTATGTAAGCTAAGGTATTTGGTGTTAGTTGACTAAGGGAGACCTTTGAAAAAAATTAAGGACACAGACCTCAAAAGTGTTGAAAGTAACTCTAACCTTAAGGAGCTTAAAAGAAAACATGTACATAAAAGAATTGGTAGCGTCATAAGGATCTCAAATCTATTGCTTATCATGCAGGATGGCAATCGAATAACAGTCTTCAAAGGACCTGACAATGAAGTGAGTGTCTTCAAGGAACTTTTTGTACTTCCCACTTAGTCCCTCATTAGCTAGTACTGAATTGGGATGGCATCAGTTGCTATTTGACCAACACCATCCTAGGGAACTAAGGCCATAAGGTCAGGAACCCTGGACAATGATGCCAACAACAATCCCGAACTAGCCTTATGAGATCCACCTTCATCATTGTTGCCTAGCTCTATAAGGATGGCCATTTTTAAAGGAAAATAACTTAAAAAAGGAAAGGGAAAAACTAGAAGAGTACCTTAGAGGAAAACTTTAAAGAGGGTGAAGCAAAACAACAGACTCGAATTACTTTACAAACATTAAATACATGTTAGAGCAAGAAAAGATTCAAGAAACTTGTAAATGAATAAAAGGATCAACTTCGTATTTATAAAGACCCAAAGTGGGGCATTATTGTCCTTTCAATCAAGCAACTACCACGAGGCGTGAAGGTATAACTATTTTGACTTTTCAAATTTGCTAACGGAGGCATGACACACGTACTACAATAAGACATGCAATAATGATGAAATATGAAATGTCTTCTAACCATTGGGATTTAAGTTTTGGAATTTTTTTTGAAACTTAAGACTTCAAGGGCAAACACCAATAGTCACACTAAGCATAGTTTGGACAACGATAGCAGCTCAACATTGGATACATCAGACCCAATATGGGGCTGGGTGTATATGATCCATACCTGGTACATTGGTACACCCATACCTAGGTCAACATGCCTATCCTAGATATGGGCCCATAAGAAAATAGGAGGAACATGCGTTAAAACCCTTTTACCCTAGGGTACTTACTATCCGACCTTAACAAATAGACATTAGTCCAACATGTCAAATCACTAACAACCCCGTGATAACCCTGAAAAGGCTACAGAGTTATGATTACTTTTGATAGTTCCTAAGCCTATAAATATCCCTAACATTTATTAGGAAGGTAATAAATTCTTAAACTTTAATTACTTGTATTTATAACTCTAACATCACCCTCTGACATGTATTAACTTAGGCATCAGAAAAGTCTTAAGGGACCTATCTTTTTTTGGTCTCTTAGCCTCCTTTATAGGTATTGCAACTGACATCAACCTTCTACACCAGATTCCTAGAGATTAATACCAGACACGACCAATTAGTTAATTCAGAAGTACATGAAGAAACTAATGTAAAAAGGTATTTTATATTATCATGTTACATTGATAGGAAATATATAATTAATTACATGTATCAATTAAAGCAAATGCTAGTCATAGAGTTTGTCATGATTTGTTCAACTTTAGTCCGTCAATAAAGCCTAACTTTTATATATAAAAAATTGGCATTATATACATATTCAATTTTTTTTATTCTTTTAATTATTATTATTCATCCCATTAATGCATTACTTTTTTTGAAACAAATCTCAATACAAGATTTCAATCAATGAATTTCCTTTAGGGTAAATTACAAAATATACCCTCTAACTTTAAAAGTATTACAACCCAGTAAAATAAGTTATGAAACTCTACATTTAGCGTTAAACCTATATCTCCATCCACTCTTGTTTCAATACATCGACCATGGTTAAGTTCAACATTCATATTTGTCATACCCTGGTTAATGGGCCTTTGGAAAGTGACAAAACCTTTGATCATTTGTACGAATGGAGGTCGAGTTTATTTTTTAGATTGAAAGATTAAGTCTTTTTTTAGGTTTATTTGTTGTAACATTGCTTCTCTAAATGCTGAGGGATTCTACTTATAGGGTTTTGGTTTAATTAAAGTTTTGTTGCTCATAGGATTCTACTTCCCCTTATTGTGTCATCACTGATTTCCTTTCCGTTTGCATCGTGTGGCACCATAGTAAAGTTCCTTAGATTCCGGGGGGGGGAGGAATCATTCATTGAAGTAGAAATCAAAATCTTGGTCACAACTCATAACACAAATCAATATTCATTCATTGAAGCCTTTTTTACAAACACCACACCATAAACCTAACATACACTACACCTATATGACTTTAATTATGCACAATAAGTAACAACAACAATAACAATAAAACATGAACCTAGATTAAATAATCATACCTATAACCACTTCATCATCACACCTAGCCTAACCATCAACATGATTAAACATATCCAAATCCCAAACCTAATGCCCACCACCATAATTTTGTAGAAGTTAAGCTTTTGATTCAACTAAGCACATAAGACTTTAGAAAGTGTACCAATATCATGTAGTTTTGAAGTATTAGAAAGAGAGGATGTCATGCCCACAAGGACTTATGAGAATTATGGAAATTGAACTAGTCTGAACCGGGGTCAAGGATCCGGTATGGGACCAGCCACAAATATTTTAAGTTCTTAGTGATTTGTACACCAGTCTAGTAGGGATCCGGTATTATGTCCCCTATTCCAATGGGAAATAAGGGTCTTTGAGTCCTGAAGATCCTTTACACCAATCTTTCATGTTGAGAGGGGGCGAAAGGTGGTGTCACCTGTGAAGATTCTCCAACGCTCATATCAGTAACCAGAAAAGGAATTCAAGCTTATCGAGCGTAAGTTTGAGAATAAGTCTAACGTACCAGAGTTGTAAAAATGTTAGTATTTATATGCGTGCATGCAGAGAATGAAGAGTCTTTTAGGGTTAGGGGACCATCCGTACAATATATCAGTACGACTTTAAAACACGATGCGGGTACCTCCGCATCGCCTGTGAATGTTCCCCTGCGACTGTACCTTGTACTATTTCTTGGGTGACACGGATGCTTTCCGATGTGCGGGGTGCTGACCTGGACTTCCAATATAGAAAAGGTATCTGATACGAGTTATAGTCCAGAGGTCTACCTGCCACACCGATGGACCGGCGAAGGGCGAGTGAAGTTACCCTCTTGCCCATGCGCCGATATCGAGACCGGATCATTTGCCCCCTAGCTTGTTTGAGGGACCGGGTAAGTTGCTCAAAATAAGCTATACTGCTCTACCGAGGTCGCTGTTGTGGATATGGATACCGGCTTAGATGACCTTTCTTCAAAGTCCCTTTTTGTGGGTATGGATACTAGCTTCAAACAACGTCATGTCTTCGCGTGGGGAACTTAAAAGTTTTTGAATTCTGTAACTCCTTGCATTTAAAATTCGTAACTCCCTGGCCTTGAGACACCATAAATGATGGGAATTTATCGCTAATAACATGTAGGTGTTCATGATTACGTGCGCGAGGATTGCCAGTCGTCGCGTATATTAGGTATTGGCCTAAAATTCAAACACTACGACCCACACAATTCCAGCTTTATGCAAAACGACATTATTAAAACGAAACCACTGTTGGCCCTTAAAGTGATGTGTTTACTGACAAATGACATGTCTCCAGACCGGTGGTTAGCATGCCCCCTCCAAAACTATAAAAGGGGGACTTAGGTGTTTTCTGAAAGCTACTTTGTTTCAACCTTAAGTAAACCTCTGCTCAAATTTCTTATAGAAGAAGTTGTTTTAGTTCTCTTAATGAAGTTCTTCATTGTCCTCTGCCTTTAAAACTTTATTAGGTAACCATCCTCTTTCCTTTCTTCAGTTCATTTGCTCTACTTATAGTATTGTCACCATGCATTCTAGGCAAGATCACGCTGGTCCTGTGTATAAAGAGGGAAAAATCCCTGCAAGGCCCTTAGGTTATCAAGGAGAAAGGATCCCCGTGAATCCTTCTAAAGTCGGGCCACTGTTGGAAATATACACTAAGAGCTTATAAAGGACATATCATTTTAAATAAGGCATTTTTTTGTTAAATAGTTTAACAACCTTTATTTATCCTTGGAGTAATAGGTCATATGAAAGTTATTCCTAAAATGTTCCTAGTCAAGTATTTACGTGGAGACATGTAAATACATTAAGACTAGTATGTGAGTGTACTGATGATCTGATCTCACGGATCATGGAT
Organism: Clitoria ternatea; assembly: GCA_037962975.1. Classification (NCBI taxonomy): domain Eukaryota; kingdom Viridiplantae; phylum Streptophyta; class Magnoliopsida; order Fabales; family Fabaceae; genus Clitoria; species Clitoria ternatea. The sequence goes on from CM075669.1 coordinate 192,303,723, forward strand.
ATAAATGTTATCAAGTCTTCACACGGGTACACATTAAGAGTAATGATGTACAGGACAGACCCACCATGAGAAAGTTGCATGGATCTTTACATGAATGTCATAAACGATTCTCAATGTGATAATGGTATATGTAGTCCTTCGACCTGAAGTCACTACGATTCCTACATAAGGAGCGTTGTTTTAATACAATCAAACGTCTTTTGTAACAAGAGGACTATAAAGGTTGTGATTAGGCAATGAACAAATTATGTAGAGGGATGTGAGTGATGTAGATGGGACTTGTCCCTCCTATGTGACATGAGTGATATCTATAGGCCACTTGATGAAGTGAGACTAAGGAAATGCATAGCCATGATAAAAAGAATAAATATTAGATATTTATTCAGATAAAGTCTACTCCGGTATCGAGTAAACTAAATTGGACCATACAAGGATGACGCGACCATGCCTTGAGCCCAATTAGGATATCGTGACAAAAGAAAGAAACATATAAAATAATTATCACTTATAGGTTCTGTTGATAATAAATAATATTCAGACATAATGATGCATTGCTAGATGTCGCTCTTATTTTATATTAATAATAAAATAATTTATTATTAATATGACCGAGTATTTTACCTATAGGGTCACACACATAGAGTAAGTCCATTAGAAAATAACTTTTATTTTAGTTGGACTAAAATAAAGCTATTAGGCCTAACTCATTTAGAATGAGTAAGGAGCCCACTCTTTAGAGAGAGCAAATTAGGTCAAACTTAAGTCTATAAATAGAGCATAAGATGCTCATAGGCGGCTAACCAAAAAGAGACACAAAATGCAAAAGTTGAAAAAGCTACACGCAGTCAAACTAGTATTTGGAAGGTGTAGCATTTCTGGTAGGAGTACTCGTGTGGACTCCTAAAGGACGAGGCTACGATTGCTTCGATATTCTTTAAGAGGTAATCCTAAAACGTAATATTTTTTGTGTTTGTTTTATGCTTTGAAACACGGCGCTTTGCAAATCCTATAGGAATCCTTGTATTTCCACTGCTCATGCACTAGGGATTCCCTAATAGTCACATCATTCAAGAAGGAGTAAAGTCTCACTCAAGGTGGCGGGTGGTAATACCCCCTTCTGACTCCTCCTCTAGCTCAGAGGCTAGCCACTCTTCTGAGAGTGAGGTGAGTTCTGATTGTTACCTCTCTGACCATGTGGCATTTTATAGCAGAACCAAAGTTTTCATCACGCCATAGATAAAATGGCTGCTGAAGGGAACTCTGGAACCGCCCTAGTTCTCAAAACCATCGAAGGGTGTGTCAACGTGGTGGCACACCGGATCAAGTGGGTTAAGCTGAATGAACTACACCCTTATTGCTGGGTAGAAGATGAAATCCGTGAGATAGCATCCCGGCATGCTAGAGAAGATGAGGGATGGCTATCACCACGCTTCATGGTATACGCTAATGAAAGGCTGAAAGAACGGTTCATGGTGTTTTCACCCTAACCAACTGACAGGATCTACCACCGCTGTCCAGATGAGTGATCCATCTTTATGTATGACTTCATTTTCTCCTAACTTGGGGTTTGCTTTCCCCTTACAGAGTTTTAGATGGGGATGTTGAGGTTCTTGGACTGCGCCCCCTCCCAAGTGCATCCCAATGGATGAGGCTTAATTCGTGCTCTGGAAGTGCTGGGGTAACATTTTAACTTTAAACCCACCATGGCAATGCTATTTTACTATTTCCAGGTTATACATCGGGCCAATAAGAAGGGCGGCCTCAACTTTGTCACCCTTCAATGTGACTCGAAGGTTGTCAACTTTGAGGCCTTCACAGAATCAATGAAGGTAGATAGGAGATCCTTCAAAAACTACTTTGTGAGGAGCCGGGTTCAAGCAAATAAACTGGTATTCTGGAGGAACAAGGAGGTTCTTCTCAAATTTCCCATGAAATGGACGCATGAGCATTTCTTGCTCACCACTAAAGCTTATTTTACTAACGAAGGCGAACTATCTCCCACTCAGTAGAAGTTATGAGTACTTTCTAGGCGTACAACACTAATTGTGGGAAATTTTTCGACAAACGTCTTCTAGGGTCCAGCACCATTCGTAATGAACCTCTAATGTATTTTCATTTGCTTGTGCAGAACAAATAGAAGAGTTGTGCCCCGCCATGGATAAGTTGAAAGATATGTTGGCAAAAGAGGACTTATCTTCTGGGGAAAACAACATTCAGCCCAAGAGAACACCATCAAGGTATATACTGAAACAATCACCTTGACATCTATTGTAACTGGTGAGATACCTTTGCTGGATAAAACTAAATAGGCCGACACCACACAGCTTGAAAAAGAGAAAGAGAAAGAAAAAGAAGAAAAAGAAGATCCAGAAGGATACTAGAGTTCAGAAGCCATCTTCTCCCTAGCCATCCAAAAAATAGAAGACACTGGAAAAGGCCGATATGACTAGCGCTCAAAAGAAGAAGAAGGTTATCACTGCAGCTGGAACCATTTCTAACTCTGAGGCTAAGACCGGGCAAACTAGAACTGTTGAAGACTCCCAACCAATATCTTGCTCTCCTCTGACCGCCTTATTCCTGACCCCTTTTATGAAATATAAGGGTCCTATTCTCCGAAAGCTTCCCAAGCCAACATATAAGCTCAGCCCCATGCTTGAGGTCCCTGAAATCAAGAAGGCTTGTGAGGTCGACAGATGGCAATTAGCTGAACTATCTAGCCTCATTAAATCCTTGAACAGAGTGGCAGATATCATTGTGAAGGCCAACAAACTTCATGCCAAGGTTGAAAAGTTGAGCCTTTTGCCACTAAGGACAGGGCAAATTACCAAATCACAGAGGATCGCTTGAAGGAAACAAAGAAGCTGGCTAACGAACAATATTTCAAAATCTTTGAATTAAACGTAATTATGAAGACACTGGAGGAAAAGGTATTTGAGCTTAAAGAAGAAGCTAAAGAAATTCCTCAGCTAAAAGAAGAGCTTAAAATGGAGAAAGAAAAGTCTGCCAAGCTGGTCTAGGATCTGTAGGCATCTGAGGTCGGTCACTCTAAACAGGCTGAGGAAAGGGCCGCTCGGGAGGAAGAGCTGCTTAAGCAGATTGAGGAGCTGAGGATTAGAGGTTCTAACGCTAGATCTCTGTTGGAGCAAAATACTAAACTGAAGATAAACTTAGTTGAGGCAAAGGAAAAATATAAGAAAGCCTTGGAAATCTACACTAGGGTAATGCATGATTCCTTCACCGAAGCCTTACGTCAGATCTCCTACCACAACCCTAGAATATAACTCAACCTTAATGGAATCCATCCTCTATATGAGTTCCATGGAGGGAGGCTGTTCTCTGTAGTTGATGGCCGGTACGAGGAGCTTAAAGATGCCCCTTATGACTTAGCACCACTCCTTGAAGGGTAGAGCCTAGTGCCTCGTGCAATCTCTCTTGAATCTGATGAAGAAGAAAAAGAAAATGAGAGGGGAAATGTCGAGGGTGGAGAGAACCAAGAGCATGATGAAGAGGATACCGGAGCGGACGCTAAGACCGTAGACGATGGGGAGGCTCCTCTGGTCTAGCTTTAGCTTTATTTCCATATTTGTATGACATTGTGTTCCGGGATCAGTTCCAGCCTTGACTTATTTAACTATTTCTGTATATGTATTTCTCTTGAGTAGAAAGTTCCTTCATGCACTTGTATTTGTTTTGATATCATTAATTTAATACCAGCAAAATCTTCCACTCATAACCTTGTCGTGAAGGCTTTATTTTCGTTTCCTTTAACTTAGGCTTAGCTTTTAATCTCGCGATATTGGTTCCACTCAAGAGAACGATGAGTTTAGAATAGACCATTTAAGCTACTCCATTCAAAAGAACATATCGTCAATTAGAGATCAAATAGCACTTACACCACTCTTTGGGTGAAGTTAATTGGGGTACCACTTATGAAGTTATATCGTCAATTTCAAAATGAGTAATTAAGATTATCCATCTAAAGGGTTATTCTTCATGACCAATATAGAATGGGTAATTGGGGCGCCACTCATTGGGGTCCGGTATGGCCTTTATAAATGACCAATTCTCGCCCTCATCGGGGCTATTTTCCACGCCGTTCATAAGGCTATCTCGTCAATTAGAGATTAGGTAACTGAGACGACGATTCTACTTGCACTGTTCATTGGAGTCTGGTATGGCCTCAATAAAGAACCAATCCTTGCCACTCATTGGGGCCAAGTAGCCAATTACTAACTGAGTAATTGGGATGCCACTTGTTGGGGTCTGGTATGGCCTTCAATAAGGACCAATCTTTGTCACCCGTCGAGGCTATCTTGTATGCCTCTGCCTCTCATGGAGTTATGTCATCAATTACAGAATGGGTAATTGATACTATTCATCTAGAGGGCTGCTCTCCATACCATTCGCAAAGCTTAAAGTCATAGAATAAAGAAAAGTGAAAAAAACACAATAGTTGATGTAATTTCTCATTTAATGAAACATGTACAAAGGAAGCGTAGTTGGGACATGTCTCTTTAAAACCTTCTTAAGAAAAACCCAATGGCAAAAAGCTCTAGGAAAAAGATTACATGCCGGTTTTCCAATTAGCTGTAATAAATTCTTAAATTTTGAGCATTCCACTTATTGTAAATGGGTGTACCTTCGAGGTTCTACAACCGGTATGACCCCCTTTCCTGTGACCTCGGTGACACAATAAGGGCCCTCCCAGGTGGGTGATAGCTTGCCCTAATGCGTGAACTTGTTCCCTACACTGGCCTTTCTCAACACCAGATCTCTAACTCCAAAAGCTTTGTGCAAGACGCGCTTGTTGTACCAAAGGGCAGCCTTCACCTTGATAGCCCGATCTTGGATATGCTTCTTCTCTAAGCTCTTGGATCACGTCAAGCTCTGAAGTCAAATTGGAGTTGTTACTTTGCTCAGAGAAATACTTTATCCTTGTTTAGGCTATTTAGAGTTCCACTGGTATCATGGCTTCAACACCGTATATGAGGTGATATGGAGACTCGTTTGTTGAGGAGTGGGGCGTGGTGCGATAAGCCCATAGGACTTGGCACAGATGATTTGTCCAATCACCTTTAGCTTCTCCCAGACGCTTCTTAAGGCCTTTCAATACCTCTCTGTTAACTACTTCGGCCTGGCCATTAGTCTGCGGGTGCTCAACAAATGAGAAAACTCAGACTATACCCAATCTTTCTAGCAACTTTGTGAACTTCTTATCAGTGAATTGGGTGCCGTTATCTATTATGATCTAGGCTGGAACCCCAAACTGTGCTATAATATTTTTATAAACAAAATGTCGAGTCCAGGCTAAAGTAATATGCACCACTGGTTCTGCCTCAATCCACGTTATGAAATAATCTATCCCACAATGAGGTATTTAATGCCCCCTGGAGTCGTGGGAAACGAGCCCAAGATGTTCAATCCCCATTGATGAAAGGGCCGTGGCACAACAAAAGTGAATAATTCCTTAGCTAGTGTATGATGGAGGTTACAGAACCTCTGACAAGGATTGCACTTCTTTACAAACTCTACAGAATCCTTTTTTACTGTAGGCCACCAGTAGCCAGCTCTCATAATCTTTCTCATTAAGCTCTGTACTCCAGAATGATGCCCACACTGCCCTTCATGTACCTCCTCCATAACCTCCTAAATCTCATTCTCATTTAAACAACAGAGGTAAGGTACCAAAAATTCTCTCCTGAACAACATTCCATCCACCATCGTGAAATAAGGCAACTCCCTTCGAACTTTCCTTTTCTTAGCTTCATCGATGGGTAGCTATCCATTGACCAGATACCGGACAAAAGGGACTACCCATGAGTCATCGTTGAATGCACGAGCAGTAATGGTCATATGCGACGGGGTCAGGGGGATGCTGTGGGTAGTCAAAGTACTTTTGACTATAGTGGTAGTACTCCCAGCCTGCTTTGTGCTAGCCAACCTTGAGAGGATATTGGCTCTAGTGTTCTCCTCTCTTGGACATGCTTAACTTCTAATGCCACAAAATGCTCCTTCACCTCATTTACACAATTTAAATACAACTGGAGTTGGGGCTCTCTAACCTGATAGTCTCCTCATATTTATGAAATCACCAGTTGTGAATCACTACAGAGGGTTACCTCAGAAGCTTTGATGTCTAACACTACCCTCAAATCGGTGAGACAAGCTTCATACTTAGCTTAGTTGTTGGACGTTTTAAAGTTAAAGCGGAGAGAAATCTCCAGATGCACCCCATCAATACTTTTAATTACCACACCTATGCCTCTTCCCTTGCTGTTGGAAGAACCATCAGTATACATCATCCAATAGGAACGAGGTATGGTTGGATCTGCCCCAGTCATCTCCACCACAAAGTCTGCCATCACCTAAGCCTTTATAGCACTGTGAGGCTTATAAGTCACATCAAATTCGGACAGCTTAATAGACCATTTTATCATTCTCCCTATAAGGCCTGGCTTGCTTAATACTGAACAAACTGAAAGATCCGTCCTTACCATAATGGGGTGTGCATGAAAATATGGCCTCAGGTGTCAGGAGGCCCAAATGACTATTAGGTCGGCTTTCTCAATCTTTTGATATTAGCCCTCAGCTTCTTGCAAAGTCTTGCCCATGAAATATACCGGCCTCTAACCTTTAGGTGTCTTCTTTACCAGCGCCACTCCTAAGGCCTTATCCGAAATAGCCAGGTAAAGAATGAGCATCTCACTGGGGTCAGGCTTAACTAGGATAGGAGGTTTGGACAATACCTCCTTGAGCTCTTGAAAAGCCTACTCTTGCTCCTGCCCCCACTCGAACTTCTTGAACTTCTTTAAAATCTTATACACAGGGAGGGATCTATGTGCCATCTTAGGCATGAATCGTGCCAACGCTACCACTTTCCCATTGAGGAACTGAACCTCTCTCAAATTCTTCAGGCTTTACAAATCCTGAATCACTTGGCACTTGCCTGGATTCACCTCGATGCCGCGCTGGGTCAACATGAAACCCAAAAACTCCCCCACAGGAACAACAAAAGTACACTTCAATGGGTTCAAGTGCATGTTGTATTGCTTCAGGCATAGAAAAAGTTGGCGTAAATCCTCCATGTGATCACCCTTAGCTGGGGCTTTGGCAATAATATCGTCAATGTATACCTCCACAAGCTTAATGTACATGCCTTTGAAAACCTTGTTGATCATACGCTGGTATGTGGCCCTAGCATTCTTCAAACTAAATGGCATGATGATGTAACAGAACACACCATGGTCATTGGCAAATGTCGTCTTCTCCTGATCCCCCTCCCACATCAGAATCTGGTTATACCTTGAATACACGTCTATGAAAGATAAGTACTGTAACCAGATGAATCGTCTACCATTCTGTCAATATTAGGGAAGGGATGTGGATCCTTTGGGCAATAACAGTTAAGATCAATATAATCTGTGCATATCCTCCACTTCCCGTTGGCCTTTTGCACCATCACTATGTTGGAGAGCCAAGATGAATACTGGATCTCCTTGATGAATCCGACCTTCAGAAGTTCCTCAGTTTGCTCACAAGTTGCCCTCTATTTTTCTAGGCCCAATCTCCGCTTCTTCTGGGCTACCGACCTTGTCTCAGGATAGACAGATAGTTTCTGGCAGTAAAATTTGAGATCCATCCCCGACATATCAGCAGCAGTCCATGTGAAAAGGTCTTTAAACTCTTTAAGGAGTGCAAGTGGGCGTTTCTCCATAAAGTCATTTATGTGCGTGACCTTATTCGAGGTGTATCCCAACACGATTTCCCTAGAACCACCTTCCGATGTATGCTTGGATGGGTTAAGTGGATCAATTTTGAGCTTCACCCTTGGATCAAGGTCAATCAGGCTAATAGATCCAGCCACAGTTCCTCTGTCATTCAAGTTCCTCTTTTTGTTAAATGCCTTCAACTTCACCATGTTGAGACTCAAGTTATTGCAGTACCGGGTTATCTTCTGGTCACCCTGGATGGATGAGACATTGTTATCCTTGTTGATGAACTTGATAAGAAGATGGGGCATTGAAACGATTGCCTCCATGGTATTCAGCGTAGGCCGGCTTATGATGCCATTGCATGGTGACTCTACATCTATCACCAATACTTTGACCTTAATAGTCCTTGCTGCGAGCTCGCCCTCAAAAGACACCAGAGTGTTTAGATACCCCTTAGTTGGCTGCTTGGCTCCATTGAAGGTCGTAAGTTCTCCCGTGTAGAGCTGCAAATCAGAATCGTTAAGCCTCATTCTTTTAAAACAATTATAGAAAATAACATCGTAAGAACTCTCCTGATCTACAAGGATTATTCGCTATGACTGCTATGATGACCACTGCATCATCTCCTACGGGGATGGTTGGGCTGAAGTCCTCATCAGAAAAGGATATAATTAGAGCCAACACACCGTCGTGAAATGGACGATTATCATGGGACTTGCCCTAAACTGAAAGAATCATACGATGGTGATTCTTCCTTGCGGTGATCGACGCTCCTTCTCAGGTAAATCCTCCAGCAATCTTATCAATCACTTTACGCTGACCTTGTTGCTGCTGTGGGGGTGCCTTATCTCCCTGAGCCACCTCGGTGATAACAATCCCCTTTTGCTTCTCAGTAAAAGTTAATCTTTTTATGGGACCCCGACTGTTATCACCATCTTCATCGTGATCACGACTTTACTTTTCCATCTGGTCTGGCTCATCTATTGACCTTCCCTTGAAGAGATACTGCTTCAACTTCCCTTCTCGGATGAGGGTCTTCACTACATCCTTCAAGGACCTGCACCCGTTAGTGGAATGCCCTTCCTGCTGATGGAAATCGCAGTACTTGCATGGATTTCCTAGTCTTTTTAACAAGGCCGGCTTTCTAATCTCGTATACCCTGAGAGTTGGCCAACCCACTTCTCTCAAAATCTAAGCAGGTTGGGTGTTCAGAAGTGCATAATGGCTAAAGGAAGAGACTCACCTGTCATTCTACCTAGGTTGAGGGCCTCTAAACCTATCCTTTTGAAATGGTTTCTCCAGCCTAGACTTCTCCGTTGATGAAATTGGAGCTAAGGGCGCTGATTTTTCTCTTGCTGCTGTTTCCTCCAGGTACATCTCAATACCTACATATTTTGATGCCTTCTTACAAAACTCTTCAAAAAAGGCCGGAGGGCTTTTTACCCGAGAGAAGGCGAAGGTGAACTTCAACTACAAGGCCTCTATGATGATGAGCAGCTAAATCGCTTCCATGAGGTTAGGGACCATTGCTGCCTCCTTATAGAATCTCCTCAAGAAATTTTTCAAAGACTCACTTTCCCTTTGCCTTATCTGCACAAGGGTATGCAAAGTTTTAGAAACATCCCTTGAAATGACAAAGTGATCCCTGAAAGCCACTACTATATTTTCCCAAGAATTAATCAATCCTGTGGGAAAACCCTTGAACCAATTAAGGGCTTCTCGAGTTAGTGTACATGGGCACATATGACACATGACGTCTTCATCAGCCCCCAGAAATATGGCCTCATAAGTGTAAGCATCCAAGTGCTTACTTGGGTCAATTTCACCTATGTATTTCCCTATAGAAAGAGGCTGGGATGGTTGTAAATGCCTGAGAATGGGCACACTCATCATCCTTTTGGAAAATGGGACTCTAAGCTTGTATGTTCCAGGTGTAACATCCCAAATTTTGGAGAAATAAAATTATTGGATAATGATAATTAATTATTTATGGTCCAATAATTGTTGGAAAATTAATTAGACATTAGAGATGAATTATCGGTAAATTAAGATTTACCGGAACCAGATGATTTAATAAGATGTGGGACCTACTTAGTCAAATTGGATATTTGATGGGTCTAGAATACTTAGAAAATTATTATGGTTATGGTGATATAGTTGAAATAATTTTTGGTGTTAAGGGGATAATTATTCAGACACGATGTATGACATTAAACGGGAAAAATACGAGTCAAATAAAATTAAAAGAAAATGAAAATTCCTCATTTTCCTCTTCTCATAACCGTGTAGCTTTTCTACACATTTCATACTCTCTTTTACAAAATGGGTAATGGAAATGATGGACCAATGGTAAAAGTAAAATGTGGCATTGCTTTATCCAATAGTTAATACCCAATTTGCACTAAACTACTCTCTCTTTCTCCTCCCAACTATGCACCATTCTTCCTCTTCACTTCATTCATTATTTTCTTCTCATTCTTCATCTCTTCTTGCATAAAACCGTGAACCCCCTCTTTGGTGCTCATTTTTCATCAAAAATTTCACTTGAGCTTGGATTTGTGAACATCAAAAGGGACATTGGAGCAAAGCTTAACTCATCTCCCTCTCCCTCTCCTCATTTTCATTTTTGGGTCATGGCTTGGAGTTGAGGTAAGATTTTAAACCCATCTTGCTCTATTTATGGTTTTTATGATGCTTGAGCTTGGAATATTGACATTGGGTTTTTAGGGTGTTAAAGAAAATGGTGAAACCCTAAGCTTGAATGGCTTGAGAAATGGTTCTTGATTATGGTTTTGTGCTAAATATGGATGTGAGGTGTTGAGTTTATAATGATTTTAGGGAATGATGGAAGGTGATTGTTGTTGGAAGACTTAAGAGAAAACCCTAAGTGTTAGTATTTAGGGGTTTTTGCCAAAATGATGATTTTGATGATTATGGTGCCTTTAGAATGAATTATATGAGGAAATGAATTTTTAGACGTATTGGAATTGATTATGGATACTGATGAAATTTCGAGTTAAGCTCAATGTATTATGAATGATGATTTATGCTTGTGAAACCCAAACCATAGGTTAGAAGACCATTGGGATCATTGTGTGTTGTTTACAATTGATTGGCACATTGATAATGATATTAAGCTTATGATGACATATGAAAATTGTTGAAATTAATGCTTGCCAATTTGTATGTACACCCTTGAGAATTGATAATTTAGGGCTATTGGCATAGATAGTGAAATTGATGATTTGGTTGTTATGAGAATGACTTTTATGGGTAGATATGATGTTTGGAATCATTGGTGTTGATTTTGAGGTTATTGGATTTTGATGAGGTCCTATCCTAGAGATGTAAAAGATATATGTATATAAGTATATATGTGATTAGAGGAATTGATTCTGAGGATGAATATATGATGTTCATTGTTGGGTGTTAATTATGATGATGATCATAATGGTAGATGACCATGACTGATGGATTAATGAAATGGAAATTTTGAGTTGATGAGTTATTAGGCCATGATAAGTGCTAATTGAATTTGTTGATTGATGATGGTTTAAAAGAAACCAAAAGGCTTATGATGACATTTGGATGATTTATATGTGATTGCGAGCAATATTGATGAAGGATGTGATGTTGTTGTTGTTGGGCATGATTGACCCCTTAAGATCGAAAGAATCTTGGTTTTGGGAAAGGAATTCCTAAAACCTAACCAAAGTGTGTGAATTGGTGTTTTAGCAAGTTTAGGACTTGATACTAAGCCCTACATGATGTTAACAAATAATTAGAATTGTGATGATGCCTTGAGATGGCTCATTAATTGAATGCATGTGTGTATGTTGATAGAAGATTGTATTCTAGGAAATATGGGGGAACAATCGAAGCCTTCAAGTTGTGATTCTTCTCTCGAGGTAGGAGAGGAGTTTACATTTTAATTGCATGAGTTGAATGATTGATGATGGATGTATATGATTGTACTCATGTTTTCCTTGCCATGATTATAATGAAAAGATGAGATGATTGATAATGTGATGGATAATATGTTTGGCAAATTATTTATTTTGAGAATCACATGTGTATTGATGGCCTTGATGTTTCTGTTTGATGGAAATCAATGAATGAATGGATTATGTAATGAACGAGGTCATGATCTTGATATGTATGCATGAATTGGAGTTAAGATTGATGAATTGAATATTGATCTTGTTAATTGTATGAATTTGAGGCTTGGGGATGGTTTCTGTGGCCCTTGAATCGATTCCTAGGCTATTGTTTCCCCAGGGTGTGTTCCAGAATCGTGGGAATCGATTCCTGGGGTATGGGAATTGATTCCCATGATGTAGGAATCGATTCATGGCCCACTGGATTCCTGGGAATCGATTCCCAGGTGGTGGGAATCGATTCATGGCCTTGTTTTGGCCACTGTCAGGATTTTTCCAACTGCAGCTTTTCCCTTGCTCTTTTTGGCCCGTTTGGGTATCTTAATAACATTTTTGGCCTCTGACATCTTCATGAAAGTTGTAGATAATTATGTTACAGAGGTGTAAAAATTAGTCTTACCTTAATTGGAGTTTTTTAACTCTCATTAGGCATAAAACACCGGACCCAATGCATTATAAAACTCAAATTTAAGAGGGTTTTGAACCCAACTTTTTATGATTGTCAAATTGGGACTAATAGGTGATATTTGTGACATGTCCCACTATTTTTAAGACTAAAAATGAACTTTTCTCATATGTCTTAATATTGAAATTTTTCATGAGCTTATTATTACCCAAAACCCTTTTTATTATGTAAAAACAAGAGATTATATTAGGGGTATATGATGATGGTGTGTCTTGGTGGTGTTTGATATTGATTGAGACATTGGAAAAATATGTATGTGCCTATGATATGTTATGAAAACATGAATTCACACCACTAGTAATATGATATGATCAATGATAATGAAAGTTAAATGAAAAGGTTATAAGACACATCCTTGTATGATGATGAAACTAACGAGGGGATGATTGCATGACAATGTGTTTGTTATAAATTGATGAATTAGAGATGATGTCGATAATGAGTGATGATGGATGATTGTTATTATGGATGATTTTTTGAATACCATTGTGTTTGATACAAGTGTAACCTTGTATGTGTGGTTTGAATTGTATTAATGAGATGTTGTGAATGCCACACTAGAATGTAAAACAATGGTAATGATCAATGAGATGAAAAATCCACTAAGAAATTATGTGGTGATGTTGATGAAAGATTGATGAATGTTATTGATGTTTGTGATGCCATTGAAAATGTTACAAGTATTGACTTGCATGTATGATATAAGTATATTGAAATGAAATGCCATACTTAAAACTTGAAAACAATGGCTAAAACCAATAATGATAAAATCCACTAAGAATTGTATGGTGGTGTTGGTGATGATGATCATTGATGAGTGGCATGATAGGATACATAGTGTGAGAATGCATTGATTGGTATTTGCATCCATCGTATATCATACACTACCGATAAGGAACGAGCATTCTTGTTGTTCCCCTGTGACTCGATGTGTAAGTCACGAAGCTGCTCATGCTAAGCTACGGGGAGCTACATGTGGTTGACCCTTGTGGGGATGGCTCTTGAGGAGCAGGTGTCCTTGGTGGTCTTTTGGATCATAGCTGCCATGATATAAGTCATGGTTGGCTCGCAACACCTTATATTGTTAATTATGTTGTTTACCACGGTCATGGTGAAAATGACTGGTGTTGTAAAATGGGCGATGCAGTTTGGTACAAGTAAAAATTGGTGATTATGCATGCATTATGAGATATGTGTACACATGATACTACTACAGTAGGGTAATGGCTATGTGATTATGCTTGAACCCATAATTTGGTGTTTATTCCCATAGTCGGATCCATATTTGTTGTTGATAATTCCATTATGCATATGCATTAGCCTAAGAGCATTTGCATATAGCATGGAGATATGCCAAAGGTGTTGTGATATGATGATGATTGATGTTGATATGTGATGATGGTTGAGATTGAGATATGTTGATGATGAGATGGGTAAATGAATACCTAAACGACAACATGTAAAATATGAATACAAAGAAAAAATGTTGTACATAATGATGTTGTATATGATGGCCCAATATGATGAAGGGTGTGCTTGTGTATGATTGATGATGATGGTGATGGCCCATTGTAGCAATAAGAAATGATGTGCATATGTGTTACTTAGCTATGAGTTGATTGATGAATATGGTATATGTATATTGTTGGGATGAATGAATTATGATGGTTATTAATGATTTTAGCAAAGCATACATGATGTTAATATGCATATGCACATAATCTCAAATGTATTCATATTCTTCATTTAAAATGTATAACTCACTCTCCCATGTTGTCCATTTTTAGCATTGATGCAGGAATATCATGGGATGAGGATATTTTAAAGTAAAGCTTTGGAGAAGGTAAATAGTGGTAATGGAATGCCTTGGCCGACAGCGGTTGTAATTATTATATTGTGAATAAAATGTATATTATAGTGTTGATAATCATTGATAATGGTGGATGTATCGTAAATGATAATACAAGTGAATGATGTGTTGATATTTAGGGTATTGGAATTCATACCCATTTGATGAATAATATGACAATGGATATGTAATCCTTTTGGGCATGTATAAGTGTTGACAATACATGATTTGAGATTGAATTGAATGTGGTCAATTATGGAATATGGATATTGGAGATGTATGTTGCGTGACCATATAAATATATATTTTAGGCAATGTATGTTGATGACTTATGTGTAAGATTGGCTATGGCCTAAATGGCTTATGTTGTGTATTTGCATGCTTTGCTGAGCCTTTCCTCATATCTTTATATATGGGACTAGGCGTGTACCCTATATACATATTCTTCTTCCGCTATAAACTTTATTCTTTTTGTATATAATTATGGGCAATTTATCTTGCGATCCAATTATAAATTCTCATATCTCACTCTTCAGTTTTCTGTGGTTTGGGTCTTGATGTAATCGTTAAGGTGCTTTGAAATATTCTTTAACGTGAAAAATTTACTCAAAATTTTATTAATCATTTATCTTGATTACATTGGGATTCGGGCCTGGAAAATCGGGGTGTGAGACCAGGGACCCCAACCACTGCTGGCTCCTTCCTTCTGGGTCCAACTCGTTCCCTAGAGCCTTGAGCCTGCCCTGTCTCTTCATACGTGGAAATCTTTGAATACCAAAGGTATTAGACTTCTCTTTTGCTGAAGTCTTATGAGTCATCTCTACTTGAGAAGCTACCTTCTCATCAGAACATTTTCAGTCCTTCTTCAACTCAGCCAACTCTTCCTTCAGCTGCCTAATCATTTCATCACGGGGATCAAGCATCCCACGGATATCATCCTTTGAGAGCTCCCTCCGGGGAATTCGAAGAACAAATGCCTACTAGCCAAGTGTGTGACATCTTCTACATGCCCCTCTGGTTGATCTCTCATGTTTTCCTCTATTAAAAGCTTCAAGACTTTTGTGAAAAGTGGGAATCTATCTACCGAGTCCCACCGGGCATGCCAATGAACTAGTCTGAACCGAGGTCACGGACCCGGTGTAGGACTAGCCACAAATATTTTCAGTTCTTAGTGATTTGTACACTAGTCCAGTAGGGATTTGGTATTATGTCCCCTATTCTAGTGGGAAATAAGGGTCTTGGAGTCCTAGAGATCCTTCACACCAAGCTTTCATGTTGCCAGGGGACGAAAGGTGGTGTCACCTGTGAAGATTCTCTGACACTCTAGTTAGTAACCAGAAAAGGAATTCAAGGTTATCGAGTGTAAGTTTGAGAATAAGTCTAATGTACCAGAGTTGTAAAAATGTTGGTATGTATATGCGTACATGCGGAGAACGAAGAGTCTTCTAGGGTTGGGGGATCATCCGTACAATATGTAAGTACGACTCTGACACATGACGCGACTGCCTCCGCGTCGCCTGTGAACGTTCCCCTACGACTGTACCTTATACTATTTTTCGGGTGACACAGATGTTTTCCAGTGTACGTGGTGCTGACCTGGACTTCCGGTATAGAAAAGGTGTCTGATACGGGTTATAGTCCAGAGGTCTACCTGCCACACCGGTGGACTGGCAAAGGGTGGGTGAAGTTACCCTCTTGCCCATGCGTGGATATCAAGACCGGATTAGAAACTATGCAACTGTTACTTGTAATTACAAAAGAAATTTGCACAGTATGTTCAAGGTTTGGTTCCAATCTTGATTGTTAAAATGGGTTTCAAGTTAATTAAGCTAAAAATAAGTTAAAGTTGAGAAAATCGATCAAAGCGTTGGGATCAAAATCCCGCCATTTAAGTTAATCCATCACACTCTTACCATGATTATTTATGTAATTAAACTATGTTAATGTAGTATGGGTTCATTAACTCTAATCCCTTAGAAGTTAAATTCAAAGCCCTCATATCAAAGCTCAATTCCTTGATATTTTAATGATAAAACTTGCATTAGGAATGGTCTTAACATCCACTTATCAAAACCCTATTTGTAAGAAAAGAGATTAATAGGCATTGTAACTAATGAAACCCATTTAGAACCCTAAATGCATATGTTATCATTCTTTCGTTTGAAAATACATTGGGTTAAGAAAGAACAATGCTAACAAGGGAATAACAACATAAATATACATTAATAATCACAAGAGTTTCATAACATTTAATGAGGTTTGTTTAATCCTAACAAAAAAGAGGAATTGGCTACACATTGTAAAAATGAACCAAATCATATACGTTGAATGAAAGAAATGAAAGAGTAGGAATTACAACCAAGAGGCAAGAATCCTCAACCTCTAAGACTTAGCACCCCTTAAAGTTTCCTTTCTCTAAAATATGAGATGATTCCTAAAAGTTGAATACAAAACCCATACAAGACAAAATAGAATTCACAAGGCTCGTGCAGGTGCATCCAAAACAAATATGCTTATAGGTACAAGTTGCTATTTTTAGCTCCCATCCTTTAATTCTTAACCATTTTTTTACAAAATCAAAGCAAAATAAAATATATAAAAGAAAGGATGTGATGTCTGCAATTATCAAAATTAACGACTTCTAGCACATATAAATAGGTGAAATGATGCATAAATCGAGGCTAAATCCCTAAGGAAAATAACATAAAATAGGCCACTAATAGCAACCCCACTCCATAACTCACCCACTTATTTTTAAGGATTTCTAACCTAATGGATTCAACATTTTCACTTAGGGTGGAATATTCTAACAAAGAAGGTTGTTGCAATAATATTTATCTAGTCACATTATGTTTCCTCTAACAAGTTTGGACTAAAAATAAAGAAAATCAAAAACAAAAATCCAACCTTAGTTGAGCTAAACTTATCTAAAGTTTGTTGTAAACATGATTTAGAAGGCTATTGGCAAAGAAAAGAATAATTAACAAAGATCTTGTTATACACACCACATTAACATGGATGCTTTTAGGTGAAGAAACACATCCCTCCTTACTCGTAACAAAGGTGAAGAAGATACTAACTTGCAAACTCAAAATGGTGGTTCATTTACACGATTCAGTTATGTTGGTAGAAGAGGGTAACTTTTTAACGGAATCAATAGTGTATTTGCATTGTTGCTTCGCCATATCCACTTGTGTAAACCCTTGTTTGTTCTCTATTCTATTATCACCTTGAGTTGCTTCAAAGGAATCAACTTTATTCTTTAATTGCACACCCTTTTAAAATTTTATAAATTATTAATACATACAGGAACAAACCATGGTTATATGGGAGAAATATTCTAATAGGATATATATTCCATTAGTCAGAGAGTTTAAGGTAGAATGTAGTGTTATAATACTTGTTAGGGTGGTATGTAATACTCCTAAAGTCAGAGAGTAAATTTTGTAACTTACCCTTTCCTATTATGAAATGCATTTCCAAACACGATGATTCATATTGCATTTATATTTTATGTTTAGAATGACAAAAAAATGAACAATGTGTATGTATGCGTGTGTGTGTGCACTAAAATATACATTTAGTCTCTAATGTTATCTTTGAGTTTCAATTTGATTCCAAATGTTTTAAAATTTACAAATTTATTCTAAATGTTTTAAAAGGGTTTTAATGTCTTCCTCTCCATTAACAAAGTTAACTCTGTTAACTAACACACATGATGTGGCAAGGAACAATGTTAAAGCATCCATGTGCCTCCTTCTTCCCTCATGATTATCTTTTTATCCTAAATTTTTAGGATTTTGCTACACTTATTCCATCTTTTTCATTTCATTACAAAACTAAAAATGATAATGGTCTAGGACATCAAGACTCTATACAGCTTCATAAGGCGTATATAAGGGGATTCTAATTAAACACATAACAAGCAACCTTCACCTCACCCTATTTAACCAAACTAGTAATCATAGTCTAAGTAACTAAACTTTATTGCAACATATCATAGACCACCCATGCTTCCCCAACTAAAAGGCCCTAACTTGAGTGTATTTATAATAACCTAGTTTGCACATAGATATTAAATTGAAATCCCACCTTGAAAGTAAGCCTGTGAAGTTGTATCCTAAAATAAGTGTAGTTTGAGTTGGGAGAAGCATGGAAAAGAAATGTAAAATAGAAGAGGTCAAGAAAAAGGTATATGAGGAAAATGTGAGAATGTTGGGTAGTGTATTTGAAGATAGACCTTCATGGGGAAAAGGCAACATTTATTGGAGAGGAGTAAACAAGTGAAGATGTTATGAATAGGGTAGTGGAAGAGAGTAGAGATGATGAATCAAATGTAGTAAGGAAAACAATAAGGGATATTATGTTACTTTCTCATGTGTGTTCCTATGTTTCTGTCGATAATATTCAACTTTCATTATAAATTATAAACTCTAGATAGGACCAAACAAATTATATGTTCTAGAATTATAGGTACATTATATCTGATATAGATACAAGGATATAGGATTTTTTTAAAAATTTAAGGTACATATATGCTAATAATATATATATATATATATATATATATATATACAAATAGGACTAAATTGTATAAAAGATACAAAAACATAAATTATAAATCATAACATATTATACAAACATGTTATTAAACAAAACACTAGACTGAATAAGGCTAACATTAAAGAGATGGTTAAAGAATAAGCATCCAAAAGAATGTTGGTTTACTTTTGTAAAAGCTAATCTGGGCATGATACCAGCCCTAATCCCAAGATATAACACCGGTAGCCATCCAATGATATGACACTGGTAGTAGAAGAAGTCTGGTATGGCCCTCGAGCATGCTAATCTGACCTTCCCCTATCTAGTTCATTTATGACTAATGTCGAAGTGAGAAGCCCAAGATTGATAGAGACATATCAGACCTAAAAGCTACAAACATGGCATAAAGGACTAAGCATAACAACCTTTTCATACCTAGTGGGTTGGCAATAATAGACATCATATCAAGGTTTATCCCCCCAACACATGCCTATAAACATCTATATTAAATACACATAAGGTACAACATTTAATACCTATAATACTTTGGTATTAAACTTTCATTAACTTAAGCTTCTGAGTGCTCTTGTAGGTAACACCTACATTTGCCTAACAATGCGAATCTTGGAGACCGAACCTAAGCGAAGATCAAAGATTTTGAGCTCCCCACTGAACTCAGAGATACATGATACCGGATCCCATAAGATCGATCTAAAATTAAGAGTATGAGAGACCTAAGATACCAAAATGTAACCAAACCTTCATGTCCCTATATTCCAAACAATTCATTGGATGCCAAGTGGGACCTGATAAATAAATTCCCATTATTCACACTTATAGTGAAATCATGGACACAAGCAGACACTCTACTCCGGAGGGTCAGGTTCAAGACATAACCCATCTAGAGGCAAGGACTCCGAATTACAACATCGGTATTGTGGAAACACTTGGATCCATACCTCCTTCGTCAAGATGGGCCGTGGTCGTGAGTTATCAAATCTACGGGATGAGTTTATCAGACAACTACAAATGGAGTTGCAACAGTTCAAGCAGGCCAAAGCAAGAGAAGCTTAAGAAAGAGTGGTTGGGCCGACCAAAGTTTCATCGGTTAAAGCATATTAGTCCTACCCAGAAGTGTTAGAATCACCTAACTACTCGAAGATACCAACCTATGCGGATAACAAAAAATCTACATGTCGGGTAGAGTGTTATCCCTCCTGAATCCATAACTTGTAAAATGTTGCAGGATTGGTGGGATATAAATTTAGTATTCCATTTACACGTCAGCTGATGAATACCATCATCCCAAGACACTTATAGACACCTTAACCTTATCAATTGGAAAATACATCAAAGAAGTGGATGTCATGTATTGTATGTTTCCTATAGGCAACGAATCCTTGTTCCTATAGGTAAAAAAGGATGTAAATTCTTGTATGTTTCCAAAAATTGTTTAGTGTGGTTCAGAGGATTACCGGTGGAGTCCATAGATTCTTAGGAAGAGGTATCATAAGCTTTCCAAAATCACTTTGTCGTAGCTAGGGATATTTCCATAACATCCTGCACCTTAGCATAAATTAAACAAGGAGAGAATAAAACACTACAAATTTTTTTGAAGAGGTTCTACAAAGAAGTTATTTTTGTTTCAGGGTTGACAAAGAAGATTCAACTACACATCGCCATCGAGGCATTGTAACCAAAGTCATATTTTGATTTATCTCTTAGTAAAAGGGCCTTTAGGCCTTCAAATAATTCATAAAGCTTCAAAATATGTGGGAAAAGAAATGCATCTTATTAAAGTAGAAACCAAAGAGATGGCAGTTGCCCTAACACTCATAGTGGTCCATAATGACAAATAAAAGGATGAAAAACCATCCTAGAAGGATAAGGAACGAGGTGACACACCTTAACCAAAGGAGAAAAAGGTGTTCAATTTTGGCCATCACACCCCCCAATTTTGTCAAACTAAGCCAGATTCTTATGGATTTGGGCTTCCAAGGTTTAACTTGTACTGAGTCAGGAAACCAACACTAATGAAGAGACTAGGAAACTCTCACAAATATTATAAGTTTCATAAGCAAACGAGTCATACCATGGACGAATGACGATAATTGATGGACACAATTGAGGTCCTTATTAGGGAAGATAAGTTGAAGTAGTTCTTGTTCAAAGAGAAATCCCATGACGAACCTAATAGAGATGCCAAAAGACAATGTGACAGATCCTTAGACAGTGATGAAGGACGGGGTTCGAGGAAGGCCATAACAGAGGAAAAGATAAAGTTTGTAGTTGAAGCTATTAATGATGACACAACCTTCAATATGCCATTATCCAGAGGCAAGAGGAAAGTTATTGACATGATAGCCAGAGGCTGTGCAGGAGGGGAAGTATCTAATACTACAAAAAAAACCATCTATGAGGCATCATGTCGGTACATACAAGGAAAATGACAAACCATTTCGAAACAAAATGTAGACCTTGTCGATCATATTCTCAAATGATGATTTTCGCCCAACTATTCCCGAGGGAGATGATGTCATGGTAATTGAAGCGGTTATAGCTAACAAAATTGTCTGACGCCTACTTGTCAACAAAGGCAATTCATATGATGTGATTTTTTATGAATGCTTCAAGAAAATGGGTCTGATCAATATAGACCTATAACCGTATACTCATGAGTTGACTACTTTCAATGGGGCAGAATAACTAACCAAATGCTACTCCGATACCAGGTTGACATTTGAAGAGAATCCAAGAGCCAAAATGGTTAGGACCTAGATTTTGGTAATTGATGTAAAATACCCTTTTAATAGAATCTTAGGACAACCTTCACTAAACACCATGGAAGCAATTGTCTTTACCCTTCACTTGTTAATCAAGTTCATTGATAAAGAAATCAAGTTTTATCAGTTTGAGGAGACCAACAAATGGCCTGATATTACTATAACCTTAATTTATAAATGATGAAATAAAAAGTCACATTGAAGAAACACAAGTTGAATGACAGCGGGCTAGAGGTAGGGTCTGTCAACCTTATAGACCTCAACCCTAGAGAAGACTAAAAATCAAACCCGTCAATCTATTAAACTAATCGTCGATGGTGGTTCCAAGATTGTTGTAATGGGAGATAACGCTGACAAAGTCAACAATATCAACGATGCACTAACAAGATATGGAAAAATGGTTGATTAAATCCTTGAAGAGTATAATGATAAATGCTTTATAATATAATAAATTAAATCTAGTTTGCTTAGGATTTTAGTCATTATCCACTGTATTTCCTTTATTTATTGCAATTTTTGCTTTCTTTCCACTCTAGTCTACTTGGGTATGTTATTTTGCAGGAATTAAGGTAATAAAGGGTCAAAAACAAGAGAAAAAAGACCATAAAATGATAAAGAAACAAGAAGAACAAGCCCAAAGTGGAAAGAATTCTCTTTTTAAAGCTGAAATCCGACTCAGAAAGCAAAAATTTGACTCAGAGCACTGAAATCCGACTCAAAATGGCCAAATCCGAGTGGGATAACTCAGAAATGACCGAATCCGAGTGGAAGGACTCAGAATAGAGCATTGCCGAGTGGAATACTGCACTGCTGGAGGAAAATCCGAGTGAAATGTTCCCTGTCAAAGCCATTCCGAGTGATAAATAGCTGACTGGAGTGAAGGACCAATGCTGAAATGGAATAAGTCTCGGTTGAAGGTGATTTCGAGTGGAAACTCCCCGACTGCATCCATTCTGAGTGAAAAAAGGAGACTGACCTCCAATAAATATGTCCAAAGCTATTATCCGAGTGAAAGGCTTGCTGATTGCAAATAATCCGAGTGAAACCTATTCCGAGTGAATGGATTCCGAGTAGAAGAGGCCACTGAAATGAATAAATGCTGACTAAGGAGGAATCCGAGTGGTCTCACTCAGAGAAAATGACATTCTCAAGCAGAACAAAGCATTTCTGAGTAATTCTTAGAAAGGAAGGAAAAATCCGACCGGAAATGAATCACACTCGGGCAGACTCTCAAGTTTCACACTGAGCCCGAGTGAGAAGTCTCCAAGGAAAGGAATTCCGAGTAAGTTGGGTCAGAAAGATGCATTTCCGAGCAAAGCAAGGCTCGGACATGGAAGAATTCTATCAGCCAGATTCCAGTCCTTCAAAGTCCAAGTTTCTGAGTGAAAGTGAAGTCAAATCCGAGTGGAAATTAACTCGGACTTCCGAGTGAAGATGTGATTTTATCATTTGAATGAGTAAATAAATTTGTCCGAGTGAATTCCAATGCAAAATCTGAGCAAAGCTTTAACCGAGTGGTCCAAATTCAGAGACAGCCGAGTGAAAATGATTGGGAACCGATTGAATCTGAACCAAGTGAGTCTTCAATTCCGAATGAACTCCATGAACCTGAGCCGAGTGAATGTTTCAGACGGTTCCGAGTCTTTCTGCAATCAATTCTGACTGAATGGAAGATGCTCTTCAGTAAGTCTTCACTCGTCCTTTCATTTAGTTTCATCACCAATCGGTTCTCCTCCAAACACCGACCCAATTCTTCACAAATGCAACACCGGATCACTACCTCCATCAACACCACCTCCTTCTATTTTCCTTCAAGCCACAACACCGTCTCTTCTCCTTTCAAAACCGACCCATATTCTTCTCTTCTATCTGCTGTCCCCTTCTAATCCATACCACACACCGCCCAGGCTCTTCTCTCCAACCAATACCGCCCAGGCTCCTAATCCACAACTCCGCCCAGACTCCTTTCCTTTCCATCCACAACACCGTCCTCTCCTTCCTAATATTCTCAACACCACCCAACCGTCCTCACCTCAACACACCGCCCAACCATCCTCACCTCAACACACCGCCCAACCGTCCTCACCTCAACACACCGCCCAACCGTCTTTACCTCAACACACCGCCCAGTAACCCTTTCAAGACCGCCCAGACTTTTCATCAATTCAACACCATCCAGCCCACAACGTCCAGCTCTCCATCTAACAGCAACTCCTCTCCATGCTGTCCAGTTCACTCACCAACACCGTCCAGCAAGCTTTCACTCGGATTTGTGGGAAAATAACATTTTTTCACTATGAATTTCATCATTCTGCACCAATCTTCACTAAAATCCAAGCACCGAATTATTGGAAATATTAAATATGCAAATTGGAAACAAGTTGGCACAGCTGGAAATCACATGCACCGAAAGTTTCTCCCACTTGCAAATTTTAACGCGTTTCCTTAGCTGGATTCATTCATCCATTCGCCTATAAAAAGGAGAGCAACCAGGAGCAATCAGTCATCACTTCCATCAATTACCATCAGATTTCTTTTCTTTCTTCGTTACTTTCTCTCCTTTTCTCTTTAGTTTTCTTCTTTTCCATTTTTCTTTCTCTGTTCGTTTTTCTTCTCTTTCTTTTTATTTTCTTTTCTTTCTTTTATTTTGTAAGAGTGTGAGGGCTGTAAAAGTGAGAATTTAAATTTGTAATTGGTGGAGAAATTATTGCAACAAGGAATTACAGTGGTAAATTATTCTGAGCTTTTGGAGAAACCCGTAAGTCTTTATTTTTACCATGTCTTGTATGTTTTATTTTTCCATTATTTACATGAATTTAAATTATTTCATGAGTAGTTAAATTAATTATCTTGGGATAAAGGGGGTATGATAATATTTTATTTTAATGTTATTTTGACTTGGAATTAAATAAATTTCTGTTTTCCATTTAGTTCAATTATGTTTAATGCTTTTAGTAATTCCTAACAAGAACCTAAATGATAAAACTGTATACTTACGGGTATATTAGTAAGTTTAGGTAATAAATAGAATCGAGAGATTTATTTTTACCAGAAAGCTTTGAACTAAACCTAAGATTTTTGAAATGCTTTTTGTGACCTCGGTGAAACCGTGAAAGTAATCAAAATTCTTTTGAGGAAATAAAAGGGATTTTCATAAAACGATAATGGGCCTTTCTGAGGATTAAGCAGCGCTTTCCATAGGTTAGGTACATTAATAGGATTCCGAGAGGAACATATTAATTAGCTTTTGGAAAATTCGCCTTGGAAAACTTAATTCGATTCTTATTTATGAAAAGTTAAAATTCATTAAACATAAAATAGAGTCTTAATCCCCCAAAATCCCAAGATACTCTCAACTCTGATTTTTTTAGTGTCAAGTAAATTTTATTTTTATTCATATTCTGTGCAACTTTAATTTGTGCTTTATTTTATAAAAATCTTAAAAATTAATTGTGTGGATAATTAAATTTCAATATGCTGGTACTTTGAACACAGTCCCTGTGGAGAACGATAATCTTTTATATTACGCAACATAACCCGTGCGCTTGCGGGCCCTGTCAAGTTTTTGGCGCCGTTGCCGGGGACTGTTGTCCCTCAAATATCGGCAATATTGAAATTCGATTAGATCATACTTGTTAATATTTTTATTGTTATTTTTTATTTTTATTTTTACTTTCTTTGTAATTTTGTATTTTGTTCTATATTCTGTGTATCTGTTTTATTTTTGTAATTATTTGTTTTATTTGTCATTTATTTTCTATTTATGCGACGAAGCCATAGTGTCGATCTAAACTTAGGATTTGACCCTGAGATAGAACGTACCCTTAGAGCTTTGAGAAAACAACAAAAACAACAAAAAGAACAAAAAGAAAAACAAATGGCAGACCAACACAGACCTTTAAGAGATTTTGCCGCTCCAAGCACCAATGGGAGAGGATCTAGCATCCTTAGACCCACAGTGGAGGCTAACAATTTTGAATTGAAGCCTTCACTACTCTCAATGGTTCAACAGAACCAATTCGGGGGATTACCCTCCGAAGATCCAAATCTTCACCTTCAAATCTTTCTTGAATACTGTGACACCCTGAAGATGAACGGAGCCACCAATGATGCCATTCGCTTAAGACTTTTCCCTTTCTCCTTAAGAGATAAAGCAAGGGCATGGTTATACTCTCTTCCTGAAGGATCCATCATGACTTGGGAACAATTGTCCAGTGCTTTTATCAATAAATGGTACCCAAGGAACAAGACTGATGTGCTGAGAAAACAAATCATCAATTTTTCACAAAGAGATGATGAATCCTTATATGAAGCCTGGGAAAGATACAGGGAGTTGCTAAGAGAATGTCCTCACCATGGGATAGAAAGGTGGTTGACAATCCATATTTTCTATAATGGACTAACTTCCACACAAAAGATCTCTTTAGATGCTGCAGCTGGAGGAGCCTTCATGAGTAAAAATGTTGATGAAGCTGAGAACCTGATTGAGGAAATAGCTCAAAACACTCACCAGTGGAACTCTGAAAGAGGATTACCTTCTAAAACACCAGGTAAGTACTCTGTTGATGCTCTTTCCCTACTTTCTGCCAAAGTTGAAGCATTAACATTAAAACTTGATAAAATAGGGTCAACGGGTGCTACTAATATTGTTTGTGAAGTTTGTGGTATTTCAGGACATGGAGCTACAAACTGCAACTTAGCCATGACCCCTAATCAAGAACAAGAAATGCATCAGGTGGACGCTATTGGAAACTATGGTGGAAACTATCAAGGTAACTACAGACCTCCACAAGGTCCACCTGGCTTCCAAAATAGGCCACCTCAATTCCAAAGTAACTACAAACCTCAACAAGGAACCTATATTCCATAAAAATCAAAGCTAGAATCCTTGATGGAGACATTTGTAGCTACTCAACTTAAACAAAATGATGAATTCTCTGATGCAATAAAAAACTTGGCTTCAAAAGTGGACTCTCTTGCCACTCACAATAAAATACTGGAAAATCAAATTGCCCAACAAGCCTCCTATTCTCAAAGAGCACCGGGAACATTTCCTGGGAAACCAGAGGCTGGACCATCTAACCAAACCATGGCTGTGACTCTTAGGAGTGGTACTCAATACGATGGGCCAGTTGACAAGACAGCAAAGGAGGAAAAGAAAGTCGATGAATCTTTATCTCATCCAGTAATTGAAGAAGAGAAACCACAAGAAAAGAAGGAGGAAGTTAAGCCATATCAACCTCCCATTCCATTTCCTCAGCGCTTAGCTAAAGCAAAGTTGGACAAACAATTTGGTAAGTTCCTTGATGTTTTAAAGAAATTGTATATTAATATTCCTTTTACAGATGCTTTGCAGCAAATGCCTACATATGCAAAGTTCTTGAAGGATATTCTGTCCAACAAAAGAAGACTGGAGGAAGATGGTACA
Organism: Clitoria ternatea; assembly: GCA_037962975.1. Lineage (NCBI taxonomy): Eukaryota > Viridiplantae > Streptophyta > Magnoliopsida > Fabales > Fabaceae > Clitoria > Clitoria ternatea. Next base: position 192,330,660 of record CM075669.1, read on the forward strand.
GTTGCACTTACTGAAGAGTGCAGTGCTCTAATTCAAAAGAAACTTCCACCCAAGCTCCAAGATCCAGGTAGTTTCTCTATTCCTTGCATGATTGGTGACATGAATATAGATAAAGCATTGTGTGATTTAGGAGCGAGTGTGAGTTTAATGCCATTATCTGTTGCTGAAAAGTTAGGATTAGGTGAATTAAAACCTACTAGGATGTCTTTACAATTGGCTGATAGATCCGTAAAATATCCTGTAGGAATTTTAGAGGATGTTCCTATTAAGATAGGAAAATTTTTTATACCTGCTGACTTTGTTGTGCTTGAAATGGACGAAGATTCTTTGATTCCTATTATTTTAGGCAGACCATTTTTAGCAACTGCAGGTGCTGTGATTGATGTTAAGAATGGTAAGTTGTCTCTAACTGTTGGAGACCAAAAGGTTGATTTCAACTTGAAAAATGTTTTAGAAAAACCTAATAATGATGTTTGCTGTACTGTGGATTTTGTCGAACAAGTGGTAAAGGAAGCAACCCTTCCTAATGACCCACTTGAAACTATTTTCATGATTGAGCCGACAGAAACATCTGATTGCTCTGAGGCCCCACATGATACTGAGGTCATGTGTGACAAAGTGGTAAGCCCCAATGTGGAATTAAAACCCTTACCAGCTTCATTAAGGTATGAATTTCTTGGTCCTAATTCCACATATCCTGTGATTATCAATGCTGAATTGAATCTATCTGAAACTAAAAAACTTTTGAAACAACTTAGGTTGTATAGAAAGGTAATAGTTTATACAATGGATGATATCAAAGGGATTAGCCCTTCTCTTTGTATGCACATGATTACTGTAGAAGATGAAAGTAGGCCCACAGTAGAACCACTTAGGAGATTAAATCCTAAAATGCAAGAAGTGGTTAAAAAGGAAATTTTGAAATTGCTTGATGCTGGAGTCATATATCCTGTTGATAGTAGTAAATCGGTAAGTCCTGTCCATGTGGTGCCTAAAAAGGGGGGAATAACTGTGATTGAAAATGATAAACATAACTTGATTCCTACTAGGATTGTCTCTGGTTGGCGCATGTGCATTGATTATAGGAAGTTAAATAGCGCCACGAAAAAAGATCATTTTCCCCTCCCTTTTATTGATCAGATGCTTGAAAGACTTGCGAAACACTCTTATTTCTGTTATTTGGATGGGTATTCAGGTTTTCATCAAATTCCCATTCATCCATCTGATCAAGAAAAGACTACCTTCACTTGCCCTTATGGGACTTATGCTTACAGACGTATGCCTTTTGGTTTATGTAATGCACCTGCGACTTCTCAAAGGTGTATGCAAGCAATTTTTTCTGATCTTATTGAAAATGTGATGGAAGTCTTTATGGATGATTTTTCAGTGCATGGTTTGGATTTTGATAATTGTTTAACAAATTTGTGCCAAGTCTTGCAGCGTTGTGAAGAAACCAATTTGGTTCTAAATTGGGAAAAATGCCATTTTATGGTAAGAGAAGGCATAGTTCTTGGACACCTGGTGTCTGAGAGAGGTATAGAAGTTGATAAGGCTAAAGTGGAAGTAATTGAAAAATTACCTCCACCCACAAATGTGAAAGGTATTCGGAGTTTTCTTGGACATGTAGGGTTTTACCGTAGGTTCATTAAAGATTTCTCCAAGATCACAAAGCCTCTTACAACTCTTCTGGGTAAGGATGTGCCTTTCAATTTTGATTCATCTTGTATGAAAGCTTTTTGCAGGATTAAGAAAGCTCTAATCTCTGCCCCCATTGTACAACCACCTGATTGGAAACTCCCATTTGAGCTGATGTGCGATGCAAGTGATTACGCAGTAGGAGCTGTGTTGGGGCAAAGAAAGGATAAAAAGCTCCATGTAATTCATTATGCCAGCCGGACACTAGATGATGCTCAGGTAAATTATGCCACAACTGAAAAAGAACTGTTAGCTATTGTCTTTGCTTTTGATAAATTTAGGTCTTATTTGGTAGGTTCACATGTTACTGTTTACACTGACCACTCTGCCATTAAGTATCTATTGAATAAAAAGGAAGCAAAGCCTAGATTAATTAGGTGGATTCTAATATTGCAAGAATTTGACTTGGAAATTAAGGACAAGAAGGGTACCGAGAACTTGGTCGCTGACCACCTATCTAGGTTGACATCTGAAAAAGAAGAAACAGATAATATTCCCATCAATGAATCTTTTCCAGATGAATAACTCTTGAATCTTAGTATCCAACGTGTTCCTTGGTATGCTGATTTTGTAAATTTTCTTGCATGTGGTATCTTACCTCCTGATCTTAGCTTTCAGCAAAGGAAAAAGTTTTATGCAGATGTCAAGCATTATTATTGGGATGAACCACTCCTTTTTAAGCAATGTGCAGATGGTATGATTCGGAGATGTGTTTCATAAGATGATGTCCATGCTATCCTGGATCATTGCCATTCTCTTTCCTGTGGAGGGCACATGAGCACCTCCAAGACAGCTGCTAAAATATTGCAAGCTGGGTTCTATTGGCCAAATATTTTTAAGGATGTATGTAAGTATGTTCTAACTTGTGATGCTTGCCAAAGAACAGGTAACATTGGTAAGAGACAAGAAATGCCATTAAATACCATTTTAGAAGTTGAATTGTTTGATGTATGGGGTGTTGATTTTATGGGTCCCTTTCCCTCTTCTTTTGGAAATCAGTTCATATTAGTGGCAGTTGACTATGTGTCAAAATGGGTGGAAGCCATTGCTTCACCCCATTCCGATGCTAAAACTGTTATTAAACTTTTCAAAAAAATAATATTTCCAAGGTTTGGGGTCCCAAAATGTGTTATAAGTGATGGAGAGTCTCATTTTATTGAGAAAACTTTTCAGACCCTTCTAAAGAAATATGGAGTTAAGCATAAGGTTGCTACACCTTATCACCCACAAACTAGTGGACAAGTTGAGGTATCCAATCGGGAAATTAAAAATATTCTTTAAAAAGTGGTGAATACATCACGTAAGGATTGGTCTATTAAGTTAGATGATTCCTTATGGGCGTATCGGACCGCATACAAAACTCCCATTGGAACCACACCTTTTAAGCTAGTATATGGGAAGCCCTGTCATTTACCTGTTGAGCTAGAATATAAATCTTTTTGGGCTGTTAAAACTCTTAACTTTGATCATAAGGCTGCAGGTGAACAAAGATTGTTGGAATTAAATGAGCTTGAAGAACTCCGTCTAGATGCATACGAAAATGCCAGAATTTATAAAGAAAAAACCAAACAATGGCATGATCGTCACATCCAACGTAGAACATTTAATCCAGGTGATATGGTTTTACTGTTTAATTCCAGATTGAAGTTTTTTCCAGGTAAACTGAGATCCCGATGGTCGGGACCATTCAAGGTGACAAAAGTCTTTCCCTTTGGAGCTGTTGAACTATGGAGCGAGAAATCTGGTACATTTAGGGTAAATGGACAGAGAGTAAAGCATTACTTCACCGGTCAACCAATACAACAAGCAAGTGACTTGGACTTGTTTGATGCTCCTAATGAGTAAATCCAAACGGTGAGAAGTCTGGCTGAAGACTTAAAACTTAGCACTGCTAGGGAGGTAACCCTATAAAAAGTTGTTGTTTTATTTTAAGCTTTTATTCTATGAGCTTAAAAAAAAAAAAACCAACTATGTCAGATGCTGGTTTGGGGTTATTACAGGTAAGTTTTCTTATCCTTTTATCATCCATTTTAACATTGAGGACAATGTCAAATTCTGGTTTGGGGTGGTAGGTAAGAAAACTTAACTGTTTTGTTTAGGTTGTGTGATTGTTATTTTATTTTGCATGTGTTTTCCTTGCTTTGTTTGTAATCTTGTAATTTACCATGATTGCATGATAAATTTACTTTGAACACAAAGCTAAAGTATCTAAGGACCAAAATTTTGAGTAAAATTTTCTTAAATTTGATTGTTTAAATGTCAAATAAATGCTTAAATGAACCTTATGCGATTAAAATTTTCTTTGAAAAGACTTTCCATGGTTAGACTTGAGCCAAAATGGGTTATCTATCAAATAAATTTTCAAAACCCATATTTTCTTGATTGAGTGAATCTCATAGTCATTAATATTCTAGAACTTGTTTTTCAACCGATTCAAAATGGTTTTTGATTATATGTCTTAGGATGATAAAGGCACAATTAGGTCTTATTCTTAAGCCTCAGAATTTTGTATAATTTGACCCCTAGTTGCCCCTTTTGAGCCTAAAAGCGAAATTTTTTTTCTTTGAAACCTTTCATTGACTAATATTCTCTTAAATGGTGAAAAAGTTGGAAATTTAGTGGAGCAAAGAAATAAAAAAAAGGACTTAAGAAAAATATGGTATTGGATGCAAAGAAAAGCAAGAAAAAGAAAAAGAAAATCAAAAGGATGATATTGAATGAATTCCAAAAAAGTCCATAAAAGTTCAAAAATTTTCTCTGTTAAAATTATAATGGTAATTTGAATCATTTATGATGTTAAAGCCCTTTTGTATTCCATTTTTCTTGAAATTCCTACCAATACAACCCAAGGCCATGTTACAACCTTTGAAAGACCTTTAGACTTTGACATATTTTCTATCTAAACTGTGGAGTTTCTGGTTTATTAACAAGCTTATGGTAATATTTTTTGACTATGATGATTTGAGAGATACACAAACCTTTAAACACTTGAGTGAAAATTGTGAGAAGAGTATCTCAAGTCTTGACATTGAAAATTGATTCACATAAGAAAAATAAAACTGGCATTTGAATAAATCTGTTTCTCTGTTTTGAATTCCTTAGTTTATTAAGTTTAGTGTTTTCTGTATTTTATCTTGTGAATATGGTGATTGCTTGAGGACAAGCAATGTTTTGGTTTGGGGTATTTTGATAAATGCTTTATAATATAATAAATTAAATCTAGTTTGCTTAGGATTTTAGTCATTATCCACTGTATTTCCTTTATTTATTACAATTTTTGCTTTCTTTCCACTCTAGTCTACTTGGGTATGTTATTTTGCAGGAATTAAGGTAATAAAGGGTCAAAAACAAGAGAAAAAAGACCATAAAATGATAAAGAAACAAGAAGAACAAGCCCAAAGTGGAAAGAATTCTTTTTTTAAAGCTGAAATCCGACTCAGAAAGCAAAAATTCGACTCAGAGCACTGAAATCCGACTCAAAATGGCCAAATCCGAGTGGGATAACTTAGAAATGACCAAATCCGAGTGGAAGGACTCAGAATAGAGCATTGCCGAGTGGAATACTGCACTGCTGGAGGAAAATCCGAGTGAAATGTTCCCTGTCAAAGCCATTCCGAGTGATAAATAGCTGACTGGAGTGAAGGACCAATGCTGAAATGGAATAAGTCTCGGTTGAAGGTGATTCCGAGTGGAAACTCCCTGACTGCATCTATTCCGAGTGAAAAAAGGAGACTGACCTCCAATAAATATGTCCAAAGCTATTATCCGAGTGAAAGGCTTGCTGATTGGAACTAATCCGAGTGAAACCTGTTCTGAGTGAATGGATTCCGAGTAGAAGAGGCCACTGAAATGAATAAATGCTGACTAAGGAGGAATCCGAGTGGTCTCACTCAGAGAAAATGACATTCTCAAGCAGAACAAAGCATTTCCGAGTAATTCTTAGCAAGGAAGGAAAAATCCGACCAGAAATGAATCATACTCGGGCAGACTCTCAAGTTTCACACTGAGCCCGAGTGAGAAGTCTCCAAGGAAAGGAATTCTGAGTAAGTTGGGTCAGAAAGATGTATTTCTGAGCAAAGCAAGGCTCGGACATGGAAGAATTCTATCATCCAGATTCCAGTCCTTCAAAGTCCAAGTTTCTGAGTGAAAGTGAAGTCAAATCCGAGTGGAAATTAACTCGGACTTCCGAGTGAAGATGTGATTTTATCATTTGAATGAGTAAATAAATTTGTCCGAGTGAATTCCAATGCAAAATCCGAGCAAAGCTTTAACCGAGTGGTCCAAATTCAGAGACAGCCGAGTGAAAATGATTGGGAACCGATTGAATCTGAACCAAGTGAGTCTTCAATTCCGAATGAACTCCATGAACCTGAGCCGAGTGAATGTTTCAGACGGTTCCGAGTCTTTCTGCAATCAATTCCGACTGAATGGAAGATGCTCTTTAGTAAGTCTTCACTCGTCCTTTCATTTAGTTTCATCACCAATCGGTTCTCCTCCAAACACCGACCCAATTCTTCACAAATGCAACACCGGATCACTACCTCCATCAACACCGCCTCCTTCTATTTTCCTTCAAGCCACAACACCGTCCCTTCTCCTTTCAAAACCGACCCACATTCTTCTCTTCTATCCGCTGTCCCCTTCTAATCCATACCACACACCGCCCAGGCTCTTCTCTCCAACCAATACCGCCCAGGCTCCTAATCCACAACTCCGCCCAGACTCCTTTCCTTTCCATCCACAACACCGTCCTCTCCTTCCTAATATTCTCAACACCACCCAACCGTCCTCACCTCAACACACCGCCCAACCGTCCTCACCTCAACACACCGCCCAACCGTCCTCACCTCAACACACCGCCCAACCGTCCTTACCTCAACACACCGCCCAGTAACCCTCTAAAGACCGCCCAGACTTTTCATCAATTCAACACCGTCCAGCCCACAACGTCCAGCTCTCCATCTAACAGCAACTCCTCTCCATGCTGTCCAGTTCACTCACCAACACCGTCCAGCAAGCTTTCACTCGGATTTGTGGGAAAATAACATTTTTTCACTATGAATTTCATCATTCTGCACCAATCTTCACTAAAATCCAAGCACCGAATTATTAGAAATATTAAATATGCAAATTGGAAACAAGTTGGCACAGCTGGAAATCACATGCACCGAAAGTTTCTCCCACTTGCAAATTTTAACGCGTTTCCTTAGCTGGATTCATTCATCCATTCGCCTATAAAAAGGAGAGCAACCAGGAGCAATCAGTCATCACTTCCATCAATTACCATCAGATTTCTTTTCTTTCTTCGTTACTTTCTCTCCTTTTCTCTTTAGTTTTCTTCTTTTCCATTTTTCTTTCTCTGTTCGTTTTTCTTCTCTTTCTTTTTATTTTCTTTTCTTTCTTTTATTTTGTAAGAGTGTGAGGGCTGTAAAAGTGAGAATTTAAATTTGTAATTGGTGGAGAAATTATTGCAACAAGGAATTACAGTGGTAAATTATTCTGAGCTTTTGGAGAAACCCGTAAGTCTTTATTTTTACCATGTCTTGTATGTTTTATTTTTCCATTATTTACATGAATTTAAATTATTTCATGAGTAGTTAAATTAATTATCTTGGGATAAAGGGGGTATGATAATATTTTATTTTAATGTTATTTTGACTTGGAATTAAATAAATTTCTGTTTTCCATTTAGTTCAATTATGTTTAATGCTTTTAGTAATTCCTAACAAGAACCTAAATGATAAAACTGTATACTTACGGGTATATTAGTAAGTTTAGGTAATAAATAGAATCGAGAGATTTATTTTTACCAGAAAGCTTTGAACTAAACCTAAGATTTTTGAAATGCTTTTTGTGACCTCGGAGAAACCGTGAAAGTAATCAAAATTCTTTTGAGGAAATAAAAGGGATTTTCATAAAACGATAATGGGCCTTTCTGAGGATTAAGCAGCGCTTTCCATAGGTTAGGTACATTAATAGGATTTCGAGAGGAACATATTAATTAGCTTTTGGAAAATTCGCCTTGGAAAACTTAATTCGATTCTTATTTATGAAAAGTTAAAATTCATTAAACATAAAATAGAGTCTTAATCCCCCAAAATCCCAAGATACTCTCAACTCTGATTTTTTTAGTGTCAAGTAAATTTTATTTTTATTCATATTCTGTGCAACTTTAATTTGTGCTTTATTTTATAAAAATCTTAAAAATTAATTGTGTGGATAATTAAATTTCAATATGCTGGTACTTTGAACACAGTCCCTGTGGAGAACGATAATCTTTTATATTACGCAACATAACCCGTGCGCTTGCGGGCCCTGTCATATAAGTACCTTTCTTCTTAGACAACGACTAACATGTTAGGTACTAACCCAAATTTTTGCTACCACAAGCTGGTGGTATTCCCTAAAACTAAAATGGTGGCGCAAAAGAAAAGACGGTTGGGACCTGAAAAGTAAAAAGTGGCCTATGAACAGATAAAGGATCTTTTGAAAGCTGGATTCATTTGTGAAATCTGATATTCCAATTGCGTCTCAAACGTTATAATGGTCAAAAAGGCAAACACAAATGGTGAATATGTACTAACTATACAAACCTTAATCGATGTTGTCCAAAAGACCCATATGCATTGCCTAGATCAAATGGTGGATGACTCTTTAGGTTACAAATTCCTTTTGTTCATGGATGCTTATTCCGATTATAACCAAATACCGATGTAGGAAGAGGACGAAGAAAAAATCTTCCTCGTATATGATAAAGGGGTATCTTGCTATATTGTTATGCCATTTGGACTAAAAAACACCAGAGCCATTTACCAACGAATGATGAACAAAGTTCTCGATGGAATGCATACTAAACTTGTTGAAGTTTATATGGACAATATCATTGCAAAAACTCCCAACTAGAGGAGATCAAGTGGAGGATCTCCGATATATTTTTGAAAGGCTCTAGAAGTACGACAAGAGGCTTAACCCCCTCAAGTTCACTTTTCTATCCCAACTGGAAGATTCCTTGGGTTCATATTAATCAAGAGGCACATCAAAGAAATGCCACATAAGTGCAAGATCATACAAGAGCTTCAGAGTCCAAAAAATCTAAAAGAGGTACAATCCTTAAATGGTAAGATAGCAACTCTTTCCAAGTTCATGCCAAAAATGACACATCATTCATTACCATTGTATAAGATTTTAAAGAAAAATAAAAAGTACAAGCGGGGAGAGGAACAAGCACAAGCTTTTCACAACTTAAAAGATATGCTCACTCAACCACTGATATTGGTAAAACCTGATCCCAGTGAAAAATTATTCTTGTACTTGTCCGTTTCAAAAGCCAATATATTTCATGGGAAAAGTCTTACAGGGAGTGGATCTTCGTTATCAAAAAATTAAGAAGCCCACTATGGCTGTAATCTAGGCTTCCAGGCGTATGAGATAATACTTCCATGCATAGCCAATTGTTGTATGCATAAACCTTCCATTATGAACAATGGTGCATAAACAAAACCTTGTAGGATGCATGATTAAGTGGGCCATAGAATTGTTTGAATTTGATATCACTTGTGAGCCTAGAACAACCATTATAAGGCATAAGTACTGGCAGATTTTATGGTCGAGCTTGCTAGCGAAGAGCCGAAACCACAATGATCCTATTAGATAATTTATGTCGATGGTTCTTGAAATGTCAAGGGATATGTAGATCTAGAATAGTTGTAGAAAGTGAAGACTGTGTCAATACCGAAATACCTTTTAGGTTTGATTTTAAGACCTCTAATAATTAGGTGAAGTATGAAGCTTGCTTGATGGGCTACGAGCCGTGATGGATGTTGGAGCAAGAACGACCACATTATGTAGTGATTCCCAGCTGGTAATTTCACAATTATCCAACAAATATTAGGCTAAAGAACCCTTGCTACAACAATATTTTGCAAGGTAAAGAAGCTCGAGCAATAATTTAACAAGGTGGAATTCAAGCATGTTCCTCGAGAGGAGAATACCCTAGCCGATATCTTATCTCGCTTGTGTTGTATCAAAAAGGTGATATCCACAACAACAATCACACAAAGCATGCTTGCCACACCTAGCATCTCAACTCCCATTTCAGTACATGTTTTCCAGGAAAAATTATATAGTGATGACTCTTGGTTAGCCCCTATTGTACGGTATATGGTGAATGAGCAGTTCCTGACGGATCTTTTGGAAAAGAAAAAATTGAAGAAAGATCTCCCAAATTACACCACGATAGACAATAATTTTTGACGAGGACATTTCATCCCATACCTCAAATGTTTAAATTGGTTAGAGATCGAAGAGCCATGGTTGAGGTGCATAAGGGAACTTGTAGCCATTACATAAGTAACCAGAGTCTGATACGCAAAATCTATAGGGCAAGACATTAGTGGCTTACAATGAAAGAGGATACCAAGGAGTATGTTAGAAAATGTGATGCTTGCCAAAGATTTACAAATCTGTATCATATCCCTACAAAGGAACTCTTTACTTCTATTGAAGCAAAGATTGAAGACTTTGAGCTCCTCATTGAACTCAGATACATAATACCGAATCCCATTGAACCAATATAAAATTACGAGTATGAGAGACCTAAGATACCAAACTGTGACCAAACCTTATTATCTGCCTTATATCAGATAGTTCAAAAGATAAGGGCAACTTCTACAAGATGTACTTAACTCCCTTATTCTAACAAGCACCAATTACTTAATAAAGAAGACCAATAAAGAGGGTGAATATATAATTTTATAAAAACAAAAAACCCTGTTGCTTGTTGAAATAATCAATGCTTACACTAACTGTAGGTCCAAGTAGTGAAAAACACTAGAATAAAATTAGAGAAAAATACAAATAAAAATTATCATTAAAATGAAACAATTCATAAATAAGAATCCACATGTACACCACATCTAATATATCAACGCGTTTGTAGTAATAAAAAATCACAAAATGTAAAACAAAATCCAAAATAGTATAAATGAAGTCATTAGAGTCATCACTGCTATTGGATTCAATCTTAACCCTAAACTAGAACCAACCTTGAACCATCACAAGTAATATAATTACCAACTTCCACAAACCAACCTTGCATGTGTCAGACCTTGCTTGTCATAGAAGAATGATCAAATGTGTAAAACTAGGACAATCTCTTCCATTAGATTGTTCTATTTAACTGAGAGGTTACAAATTTTCAAAAAAATGTGGAAGTAAAAAAAATCTAAACAACAACGAAAATATACTCATGGTGGAACGAAACATGTCCTAGTTAAGTATAGTACACAGTCTCATCAATCCATACTGCTAGAACTAAAGGGGCACACAGGCTCCCATCAATATATACATCTAAAATAAAATAAGAAACATAAAACTCTTAATCCCTATTGCTCAGGGGTGAATCAGGTTGCTCTGCTCCAAAGGTAGGTCATGATGGTTAGAAGGGTGAAGAAACATGTAGCAAAGCCGAGCTGGTAGAGGGCTGACACGGGGTAGAAGAAGAGATCTACTCATAACGATCATTATACGTATCAAAGGCCTTCCACATTAAGTCCCGAGCTGCGGGGGACATCTCCATAAGCTGCTTAGTCCCACCATACATATAGGTCCTAAAGATATGGCGAAGGAACCTCCAGGACATGTCCCACTGACGCCGCTCCAAAAAGATGTCCATCTTAGTCTGCCTAGGAGCTACGGGAGGAGCAGGGTCCTTCATCACCATCTCTGGTACATAGATGCTCACAGGCTCTGTGGCTAGAGCGGGAAAAGGAGTGGATGCTACAACTAAGTTAAGAAACTCTGACGGAGGTAGGTGAACTGGCACTGGTAGAAGATCAGTCAGATCAGACATCTCCGTGTCCATCGAAACCTGATCTGGAGCCTCCAAAGGGTCCTCCTCTGAGTCTTCGTTGTCGTCACTATCTCCTTCAGGTGATAAGGGAATGAACTCAGGGGTCGGAGACCTAGGTGGATGCTGGGATGGCTCGGGTAGGGGATGAGGCTCCAAGGAATCCACGTCCATGGTAGCTCGATGTCCGACAAACTTTCCAAATCTGCAGCACTAGTAGGGAAGGGTGGATCTCCATATCATCTGATAGTGCTCTTGGTAACCTCCATGTCCTTCCCAAAAGGATGCTCCTGGGATGGAACCTCTACTGGTGGCTGATCCTCAAGAATGTCCTCCTGCACTTCCTGGATGACTGGTAATCTGTTGGGTCCTAAGCTGCCCTTGACTAGAATCCTCGCTCGATCGCGTCTGGTATGGGAGTAAAGGCAAATCGGAGGTCTACAACAGAATGTAAGGGTGAGCTCTCTCTTCCAAACACATGAAGGGTTGTCATCTCTGAAGTTCTCCCATAACACCTAGTTAATCACACGTAAAGTACACTATACTCACAGGGAACCTAGTTCCTCCAAGTTATCTCATATCCCTCAGTCTTACCTCACATTCCTGTCCTATGTCTTTTGTCCTCTTCCTTAACCTAGTACTTCCAAGGTAGTCTACACAACAATTATCAATCACAAACACAGAATATCAATGTCAGGTAATGCAATGCATAGATTCTTTTACTTTATATGTATAAATCTTTTTCATTGTCCAGTATGAATGTGAACTGGTCTGAACCGGGGTTTAGGATCCGGTGTGGGACCAGCCACAAGAGTGCAGGTGTCTTAGGGTTTGTACACCGGTACAGTGGGTATTCGGTATTGTAGTCCGGCCTCTCAGTGGGAGAAACCGGTCTTGTTGTCCCAGAGATCCTTCACACCAATGTTTCACGTTGAAGGGGGGCGAAAGGTGATGCCACCTGCGAAGATTCTCCGACGTTCAAGTTAGAAGAGTGTATGAACTCAATGTATACTCAAGCAATACAATAGTAAGAATGTGAGATAGAACAATGTAACCTTGCATGTGTGTTAGGATATGCTATTTATAGTTGAACGTAGGAAATGAATCGTTGGATGTAAGTGGGCCCCTTGGTTCTGATAGCGTATAGAGTGTGTCAATCAAGGTGACTCAGTACTCAGAGCGTGTCAGGTGGGTAGGTCAATTATCAGAGTACGATCCTGTGATAGGGATGGAGGATAATCACCTTTCCAAATATTTCACTGACAATTATACTTACACTCTGAGATAATTGATATAGACACATTCTGCTATGTAGGGTATCTTCGCTGATAAGCTATTATGAACTCTTATCTCACAGTGATCCTGAGGCAAACGGTTATTCACGCCATGGAGATAAGGTCGGATGAAGCGTCCATCGTAGCAAGGACGGATGGAGCATTTACTGAAGTAAGTACGGATGAGGTGAGGACGGATTATCGGTATGGTCTTATCTTTTTATGATACCGGTTGCTCCTCTAATTGGTCACTCTGATGTCATAACTTTGGGGACTGGTATCCAGACCAGATCATTTGTCCCCTAGCTTATGTGAGGGACTGTGAGGTTGCTTACATAAGCTATACAGCCTTTAAAAAGTCTGGATGCCGGTGGATCGCTCTAGAAATTCCTTCTGAAGACTCTTTGAGATATGCGTGTTTGGTTCTTACCAACACATCCGCTCTGTAAATTAAGTAACCGCTCTTCTGATACCATTCACATCGGATTCAGACAGGGATTTGCAAGGAGGGAAATCCCAAGAGTTTTTTTAAAATCAAGACTCTTGGTATTCAAAGAGTAGTTGGGATGCATTAAATACGTCTGAAATGATTGGACATTAAATGCCCTTTTTAACACGTGAACCATCATTACCCAAGAGTGTAACCGTCGATTGGGCTTATTGGGCCTGAATTTTAACTTCCATAGGCCCATTTTGTAAAAACCTTTACTGAAACGTTACCACTTTCGTGCTTTAAGTTACGAAACGACGAAGTCGTTTGAATTCGAAAGGTTACATTTTGAAACAAACGTCGTAACTTTTGGCAGACACTGTGCTTCTTCGTTTCCTATAAAAGGGGAACTTAACGAATTTTGGAATTCGTCTTTGTCATCAAGCTTAGTGAACCTCTGCTCAAATTTCTGAAGATTTCCTTACTGCCTTTCCTCTTCAAATTTCATCCTTCTTTTTAGGTAACCTCCCTATCCTTTACCTCCATATCACTTTATTTATTCTGCTTCAACTATGCGCCCTAGAACAGGAAACGCTGGTACCTCAAACAGGGGGAGTCTGAGCTCTCGTACCCCCTCTAGCCACCGTGGGGGAAGGATTCTAGTGAATCTTCCTGTGGTTGGGCCTCGTCGCTCAGAGAGAGTTGAAACTTCTTCCTCGCGAGCATCAGTTGGTCGATGCCGCTCTGAGGATCCCCTTGACTCGAGGTCTACCAGCTGCTCTGATGATGGGTCAAGTAACGAAGGTTATCTCTCTAACGATGTTGCCTTCTACCACAGCACACACATCTTCCATTGTGCATCAGGTACCATGGAGATTCCAGGGTCTGGCAAAATGATGATTCTATGGACCACTGAAGGGTGTGTCAACGTCGTGGCACAACGGCTGAATTGGGAAAAGTTGAACAGGGAGAGGCCGTACTGCTGGGTTGAGGAGGAATTCTTGGAAATCCCCTCACATCATGCAAGTGAAGAGGAAAGCCCAGTCACTCTCCACTGCAAAATTTATTCTGACAAGAAGTATAAGGGACGCTTTCTCGCCCTTGCCCCCCGTCCAACTGAGAGGGTCTGCCACCACATCCCTGATGAGAGGTCGGTCTACATATACGACTTCGTCTTTCAAAACTTGGGAATCTGTTCCCCCTGACGGAGTTTCAGATGGCCGTCCTGCGCTTCCTCGACTGCGCTCCTACCCAACTGTATCCCAACGGCTGGGGCTTGGTGCGCGCTCTCGAAGTTCTGGGAGAGCATTTCAACTTCACCGCCACTGTGGCCAAATTGTTTCATTATTTCTAAGTGGTCCGCCGTGCCAACAAGAAGGGCGGCCTTGGGTTCATAACACTCCGTTGTGACTCAAGGGTGGTGAACTTCAAGTCCTAGACTGAATCCGCTAAGGTGGACGGACGCTCCTTCAAACACTACTACACGTGGGTCCGAATTCAGCCCAACAAGTCAGTCTTCTGGCTTAACAAGGAAGGATTCACCAAATTCCCCCTCAGTTGGTCGCACGAGCACTTTCTACTGCTGAGCCGTTCTTACTATACTGATGAGAGTGAGCTTTCCTCTCACTCTGTCGAGGTGCTGAGTGCCATGCAAACGGCCTCAAAGACCCTCAAGGGGTTCTCTTGCCGGCTTCTCTTGGAAAGTGCCGATGTTCGGGACACCTATCTCCGTAATATCCGTTCTTACCCGTGGTTATGTTATGCATTCATTCCACTCTAATTGTTTTTCTTCCCATGTATTAACTCAATTCTTCTTATTTTGCAGAACAAATTGAAAAAGCTTCTCTCGAAATGTTGTCTCTGAAGTCTATGTTGGTAGACGATGACTCCTCCTCCGAAGAGAATGAAATTCAAGCCAAGAGGAACTCCACCAAAGCTCCGACCATTCCTCTGATCTCCGCGGTGGGAGATGAGGTCCCCCTCCTCGATGAGCAGGAACCAGAGGGACAAACAGAGGCTGTAAGGCAGAGTAATGAAGAGGCCGTCCCGGAAAAGAAAAAGAAAAAGAGACATCTAGTCAAGACGACAGATGTGGAGAAGCCTCCCTCTGGTGACCCTGCAAAGAAACGCCAAAAGACCCTTGAGGAATCTGGGTTAAAGAGGGACAAGGGGCAGAAGCCCATCTCTAACTCAACTGCCCCTCCTTCACAGACCACGTCTAGACCAAACTCTGGGAGCGGTCCTCCTCCAGTGTTTGATCCTCCAGGCGAATCCTTTCTCTCTACTTATCTCTGGTTCCAGGGATCTGCGCCCCCTACTCTTCCAAAGGCGAGGTACTGTCTTCGCCCCTCTCTCGATGCTGCTGAAGTTCGGGGGGCGTGCAAGGCCGGCCGTTGGCAACTGGATGAGCTATCCGGCCTCTTGGACTCCTTGAGCGAAAAGGCGGACTACATGGAACAAGTTGACAAACTTGAGGCCGATATCGCTACAAAGGAGGCCTGGGCGGCCAAGCAAGCTGAAACTCATAGAAGGGTGGAGGCAGAGTTAACTAAGGCCAAGGAAACGCTACAGAAGAAAATCGAAGAAATAAGCCAGCTCCACTTCACCAATAAAGCTTTAGAGCGGCAGGTTTCTGAACTTCAGCAACAGAATAAATCCATCCCCCTCCTTGAAGAATAACTTTAATTGGAGAAGAAGAAATCAGCCAAGCTAACTGACGATCTCGCTGCAATAGAGGCCGGCCATAATAAAAGCCTGGGAGAATGGGAGGCCCTTCAGAAGGAGATGCAGACCCAGATCGAAGAGCTGAGGAAGGGGAGTACGAGCGTTGGGCCGTCGGAGGAAGATTTCGCTAAGCTTCAAAAGAAATTATCTGCTGCTAAGGCCAAGGCTGCCAAAGCCTTGGAGATATGTAAGAAGGTGGCTTTCGAATCCTTCGGCCTGGCCCTCCGTCAAGTCTTCTATCGCAACCCTGACGTGAAGCTTAATCTGTACGGCTTGGATCCGTTCTATGAGTTCCACGGAGGAAAACTTGTCGAAGTGAAGAGTGACAGCTCGCACCAGGATCCTCCCGATGCCCTTTATGAACTGCCTCCACTTCCGGAGGGTCAAAGTATGGAACCAGTACTGCCCACTCCTGAACCCAAAGATGAGACACGGGGGACTACTGAAACTGGCCCAGAGACCGGAGTGGAGAAGACTCAAACTGAGGGAGCGGAGGAGAGGAGAGAGGAAGTGCCTATGCCAGAGAATCAACCACCAACTCTTTGATTTAATGCTTTTATTTATAGCTGTGTACTGGGATCAGCTCCAACTTTAATACCTTGAGACATATAGAATTTTCCTTCACAGAAATAAAGTTTGTTTTTAATACTTTACAAATCCGCTTTGTTTAACTGTATTGTTGTTTAAAGCGTATGTGTCACCCCGGAGTAAAATAACAGAAATTGTAACAGATAAATAACACTTACGTTAAAGTATGCCCTGTCCCCAAGTGTTAGTATTTTGGGAAGGAAATATCTGTCATAGAACGTTACCTTTAACTTGGAAATTAGAAATGTTCATCCGATCTCGAAGATGTGGAACGGCCATATTTGCATTCAGCCGCCCTGTGATGAATGCTTCGGAGATGGGGACGGAATTTATACTTGGAGTTTGGTTCGATCCTACCATCCAAGTTTCATGTGGGGTTCGATATGACCTTAAAAAAGGTCAAGTCCTGCACCTGTCTCTTGAGGTTCGGTTTAATCCTACAACTCAAGTCTTCAATGGTGTTCAGTTCGATCCTACTAACCATACTTGGAGTTCGGTGCAATCCTACCATCCAAGCCTTCAACACGGGGTTCAGATTAGGGCTAATCCTGAACCTACTGCACCCGTTACTCGGGGTTCAGCGTGGTCTTGAAGATGAACCAACTTACTGCGCCCAAGCCTTCAGATGGTGTTCGGTTCGGTCTTACTAACCATTCTTGGAGTTCGGTGCAATCCTACAATCCAAGCCTTCAACCGGTGTTCAGGCAAACTTACTAACCGTACCCAGAGTTCGGTTTAATTCCTACAATCTGGGCCTTCAAATGGGGTTCGGTTTAATCCTACAACCCATTTTTCCCTCGAGGAGTTACATCGTCAATACACAGAATTGGTGATTGAGATCATCCGTCCTGAGGGTCTTCGTTTCGTCCCTCAAGGAGTTATATCGTCAACTACAGAATAGGTAGTTGAGATCATCCGTCCTGAGGAGTCTTTGAACGTGACAGCTTATAACTATAAATCACAACATAAAAATGAAAGAGTGGGATTGGTATAGTCATAAATTGCATTCTCATTACATTGAATATACATTACAAAGGAAGCATAGTTAGGGTCATGCCTCGTTAAAACCTTCTTGAGAAAACCCAATGGGAAAAAACTCAAGTAAGGAAAAAGAGTACATGCCGTCTTACCAACTAGCTGTAATAAACACGTAAGTTCTGAGTGTTCCACTTATTACGAATTGGGGTTCCGTCGAGCTCCTCGAGCCGGTATGAGCCCTTTTCTGTCACTTCAGAAACCCTATAAGGACCTTCCCACGTAGGTGCTAGCTTCCCTTGGTAGGCGAATTTATTCCCCACACTCGCCTTCCTCAAAACAAGATCTCTAGTATTGAATGCTCTGTATTGAACACGTTTGTTGTACCGTAGAGCTGCCTTCGCCTTTATTGCCTGGTCTCTAACAAAAGCTCCTTCCCTTAGTTCATGAAGAACATCCAGCTCTGATGCCAGATTAGCGTTATTGTCTTCAGCTGAAAAATATTCCACTCGGGCCGATCTGGTTTGTAGCTCCACTAGGATCATCGCCTCAACCCCATAAGTCAGCCGATATGGGGATTCATTAGTTGAGGAATGCGATGTAATACGATATGCCCACAGGACGTGGCATAGTTGATCGGTCCAACCTCCTTTTGCTTCTCGAAGACGCTTCTTCAACCCCTTTAGAACCTCTCAATTAGCCACCTCCGCTTGGCCGTTTGTCTGAGGGTGCTCAACAAACGAGAAAATTTGGACTATCCCCTGTCCTTCGAGCAAGTCTGTGAACTTTTTATCTGTGAACTAGGTGTCGTTGTTAGTCACGATCCACCCTGGGACACCGAATCGAGCTATGATATTTTCATAAACAAAACGCCTTGTGCGTGCAGAAGTGATATGCACTACGGGCTCGGCCTCGATCCACTTGGTGAAGTAGTCTACCCCCACAATCAGATATTTAATACCTCCAAGGGCGGTAGGAAACGGACCCAGGATATCAAGGCCCCACTGGTAGAACGGCCATGGCACAGCGGATGAAGAGAGTTCCTGGGCCGGTATGTGATGGAGATTAGAAAATCTTTGACAAGCATCACACTTCTTCACAAAATCTACGGAGTCCTGTTTCACCGTGGGCCACCAATATCCAGCCCTTAGGATTTTTCTCATTAAGCTTCTGCTCCCGGCATGGTGCCCACATTGCCCCTCGTGTACTTCCTCCAACACGGCTTGTACCTCATCTTCTCTTAAACAAAGGAGGTACGGGACTGAGAATCTCCTCTTGTAAAGAACACCATCAACCATGGTAAAGTATGGCAGTTCCCTTTTTACTCATCTTCTTTCCTTCTCATCCGTGGGAAGCTGTCCGTCAGCTAGATAATGGATATAAGGGATGACCCAAGAGTTCTCGTAAGGATAACTGACCATTATAGCATTTAAAGAAGGGAACAGAGGGATGCTAGGTGATGTCAATGTGCTCTGAACCACCGTCGTTGTGTTGCCAGGCTGCTTTATACTTGCGAGCCTCGATAAGATGTCCGCTCTGGTATTTTCCTCTCTTGGTACATGCTTGAATTCTAGAACGTCGAATCTACCCTTCAATTCATTCACACAATTCAGATACAACTGAAGTTGTGGCTCTCGAACCTAATATTCCCCCTGGACTTGCGAAATCACCAGCTGTGAATCGCTGCACAATGTAACTCTTGACGCTCCGATGTCGATCGCCGCCCGGAGGCCGGCCAAGCATGCCTCATACTCCGCTTGATTATTGGAGGTCTTGAAATTAAACCGGAGGGAAATTTCCAAGTGTACACCATCATCACTCTCCACCACGACACCAGCTCCACAGCCTTTGCTGTTTGATGACCCATCAACATAAATGGTCCAATGCGCTCAAGGTGTGGCTGGATCCGACCCTGTTATTTCCACCAGGAAATCTGCCAGTACTTGAGCTTTAATAGCTCCTCGAGGCTCATAAGAAATTTCGAACTCAGAAAGCTCGATAGACCATTTGATCATCCTTCCAGCAAGATCTGGTTTACTGAGTACCGAACGGAGAGGTAGATCCATTCTCACCAGTACTGGGTGCGCATGGAAATACGGCCTCAATTGCCGGGAAGCCCACACAACTGCTAGAGTGGCCTTCTCTATCTTTTGATATCTACCTTCGGCCCCCTGGAATGTCTTGCTGGTGAAGTACACCGGCCTCTGCCCCTTTGGAGTTTCTTTAACCAGAGCCACGCCTATGGCTTCATCAGAAATTGCCAAATACAAAATCAGAGTCTCACCAGGGTCAGGCTTTACCAATATTGGTGGACTTGAAAGTACGGCCTTAAGCTGCTGGAAAGCTTGTTCCTGCTCTTCTCCCCATTCAAAACTCTTGTGCTTCTTCAAAGCCTTATACAGAGGAAGGGATCTATACGCCATCTTGGGCATGAATCGAGCTAGAGCGGCCACCTTCCCATTCAATGATTGTACTTCCCTTAGGCTCTTAGGGCTCTGCATGTCCAGTATTGCCTGACATTTTCCAGGGCTGCCCTCAATACCTCGCTAGGTCAACATGAAACCCAAAAACTTCCTTGCTGCGACAACGAAAGTGTACTTCAACGGGTTCAGCCTCATGTTATACTGTCGCAGCCGAGTAAATACTTGGCACAAATCTTCGATGTGATCTCCTCCAGCGGGAGTCTTTGTAATGATGTCATCAATATACACCTCTACCAGCTTGGTGTGAGTGCCTTCAAATACTTTGTTGATCATGCGCTGGTAGGTAGCACCGGCGTTCTTCAGTCCAAACGGCATGACGGTGTAGCAGAACACACCACGGTCATTGACAAAGGCCGTCTTTTCTTGATCTCCTTCCCACATCGGAATCTGATTGTACCCTGAATAAGCATCCATGAAACTGAGGTACTGATAACTAGATGAATCATCGACCATACGATCAATGTTTGGAAGGGGATATGAATCCTTGGGGCAACACCGGTTAAGGTCCACGTAATCCATGCACATCCTCCACTTGCCATTAGCTTTCTGTACCATCACTATGTTGGAAAGCCAAGATGAATAGCGAATCTCCTTTATAAAACCAGCCTTCAAAAGTTCCTCTGTTTGCTCACACGCTGCCTTCTACTTCTCTGGTCCCAACCTCCTCTTCTTCTGGGCCACCAGTTTCGTTTCTGGGTAGACAACGAGTTTGTGGCAACAGAAATTAGGGTCCATCCCAGGCATGTCTGCTGCAGTCCATGCAAAAAAGTCTTTAAACTCTTGCAAAAAAGCCAACAAACGCTGCTCCATGCCTACCTACAGGTTATCATTGATGTGCGTAACCTTCTCTGGGGAATCCCCTAAAATGACATCCCTGGAACCACCATCTGGTGTGGGCTTTGAGGGGTTAAGAGGGTCGATCTTCAATTCCGCCCTGGGGTCCAAGTCAATCAGACTGACAGACCCAGCCGCTATTCCTCCGTCATTCAGCTTCCTCTTCTTATTAAATGTTTCCAACTTGACCATGTTGAGGCTCAAGTTATAACAGTATCAAGCCATTTCATGATCTCCGTGAAGGGAGGACACACCATTATCCTTGTCAATGAATTTGATTAAGAGATGGGGAGTGGACATAATTGCTTCCATTGCATTCAGGATAGGTCGGCCTATGATCCCGTTGTAGGGGGATTCCACATCGATCACCAGGATTCTCGACTTCACCGTTCTCGCACCAGGCTCTCCTTCAAAAGAAATGAGGGTATCAAGATACCCTTTAGTGGGTTGCTTTGCCCCATTAAACGCTGTGAGTTCCTGCGTGTACGGCTACAGATCTGCATCATTAAAACCCATTCTTTTGAAACAGTTATAAAAACTTACGTCGCAAGAACTTCCCTGGTCAACGAGGATCCTTTTCACATCTTTGTTAGCAATGACAACAATGATCACCACTGCGTCGTCTCCTCCTGGGATCGTCGGGCCGAAATCATCATCAGTGAATGACACCATCGGGGCTGCCACACTGTTCCTGAAAAGACGGTTATCTCTGGGCTTTCCTTGAACAGACAAAATCATCCGGTGGTGATTTTTCCTGGCAGTGATTGATGCTCCTTCTCCTGCAAACCCTCCTACAATCATCTCGATCACTTCACGCCTACCCTGCCTCTGCTACTGAGGCATGCCTTCTTGTTGGGCTCCTTCAGAGATCACCACTCCCTTTTGCTTCTCAGTCGCAGTAAGCCTCCTGACTGGGTTACGACTATTGTCACCCTCATCATCTGGATCTCTCCCCCTTTTATCCACTCTGTTACGCTCGTCTAAAGATTTTTCCCTGAAGAGATATTGCTTCAGCTTTCCCTCTCCAATGAGGGTCTCCACATTATTCTTCAACGCTTTACACTCGTCCGTGTGGTGACCCGTTTGTTCATGAAAGGCACAATATTTATGTGGGTTACCAAACCTTTTGACTGGGGGTGGCTTCCTTATACCAAAGACACTGAGCGCTGGCCAGCCAACTTCCCTCAAGATTTGGGAATGCCTGGCGTTCAGAGGAGCATAGTTACTGAAGGATGAGACACGCCTGTCTCATTGATGAGGCCGAATGCTTGCAAAATCTTCTCTGAAGGCATGTTTTTCTGGTCTCATCCTCTCATTCTCTCTTTGTGGCTGCTGAGGGGGTACTGGGGGCTTCATCCTAGCTGCTGTAGCCTCCAGATGCATTTCTATACCCACGTACTTAGAAGCTTTCCTTCGAAACTCCTCAAAGGTCGTTGGGGGCTTTTCGCCAAAGATAAGGCGAAAGCAGATCCAGATTGCAAAGCTTCCACTATAATATGGAGCTGTATGGCCTCCGTGAGGTTAGGGACCAACGCAGCCTCCTTGTAGAATCTCTTCAGAAACTCCTTAAGAGTTTCAGTCTCTCCTTGCCTTATCTGTGCCAAGGTATGAGAAGTCCTTGGGATGTCCCTAGAAATAACAAAATGGCTTTCAAACGCAGCTGCCATCTCTTCCCAGGAATCTATGGATCCTGAGGGTAGGCTCTTGAACCAAGTGAGAGCCTCCTCCGTCAGTGTTCTTGGGAACATCCTACACATGACGTCTTCATCAGCTCCCAGGTACATAGCTTCATAAACGTAAGCATCCAAATGCTTAGTAGGATCAGTTTCTCCATTATACTTCCCGATCGATAATGGTTGAGTCGTCTGCAAGTGCTTTGGAATGACGACACTCATAAGCCTCCTTGAGAAAGGGACGCTGAGTCTATAAGCTCCAGAGGTCACCACTGCTTGCTCCCTTCTCCGGGTACTGACTCTATCTCCAGAGTCTTGAGTTTGTTCCCTCTCCTCGTACGTAGGGATTTTTGATATTGGAGGGTCGTAGATTTCTCCCTCGCGGATGCATGGTGGGCCTCTTCTGCTTGGGACGTCACCCTGTCCCCAGCTCCTCTTTTCTACCGCCTTAACTCCATCAACTCCTCCCTGAGCTGTCTGATAACCTCATCACGAGGATTAGGGGTTGACACTTGCACCATCCTTCGGGTGTTGGTGACAGGAGATTCAAAGACGAGTCTCCTCCCAGCTGATGCTGAAATCCCGAGTCATTAAATTGATGGTAAAATCTTAGTAAAATGAGATGTGACTCTTAGATTCACACTTATGGCAAGCGCACCAGTCGTTAAAATTGTAGTATATTTGATCGTCTCACAGGGATTGTGGTAATTACCTCAATCTAGGACTAGTACAAGCTGAACAAACAGAAAATACATGAAATTCATTCGGTTTTTATGGTTTTAGTGTTTTATAGTTGTTTTTATATTTTGAGAAAAAGAGTTAAGATGAAAAGTGGAAAGTGATTAAAAGAAAACAGGTCAGGATTGCTTTTGCTCACAATTTCCTCAAGAAACATGCAATTAAGTATAATCAAACTTCACAATCTAGAGGACAATCCGCTTGTGGTTATTCCCTAATTCCTTAGGTGAAAAACACTAATCCTTAAGCAATGAACCTTAATTCCTTAAGTGCTCGATTAACCTAAGAATCTAATGCGAAATTGGAGGTTGAACTCTAACTATTCACCTAAATTGATTAGGCCTGAACTAGTTAGAAAGCTGGAAGTTACCTAAGCTTCAGCCATGATTCCTCACTGGTGAAGTTCTTCATCTGTTCTGGATTTGTCAATCCAGCAATTCTGCTCCACTCCTCAGCTTGTTCGCCTCAAGATCTTCGAAGCCGACCTACTTGCTCACAACTTCAAGATTCCATTGTTCACCTTCACAATCCCAACCTTATGGATTTAGAACTCCATAGACTTCGGTTCCATCGAAGGATTGTGGAACGTCATGGAGGAGAGAGTTTAGAGAGATGAAAAATGTAATGAGAGATTGGAAATGGAAAAATTAAATTGTATTACTTTTTTTTTTCTCTACACACGCTACTACTATTCTTGCTACCCTCCCTTACTACAGAGTATGTACAACCTATTTATAAGTTTCTACCTAACTAACTTAACTGATAACTTCGGACCCCTTCAGCTAACGACTAACACTACTTAATTACATAGTTTACAGAGTAACTAACTAATTACAGCTCAGCTCTTAACAGGATCCAGCTCAACCTTAGCTAATGTACAGCTCAGTTCCAGCTAATTGACAGCTCACTTCTTAAGTTAACTTAAGGTTGCAGTAGTAGAGAAGAAGGCAATGGGAGCGGAACAGTACTGCACCAAGTGTGTTGTTGGAGGGAAAGAACGGTATTTAAATTACTGCCTTGATGCTTCAGCTGTTGAGTATTCGCTTGGGCGGATTAAGCTTCGCTTGGTTGAGTCCGGATTAATGCCGCAGTGTTTCTTTCTCTCTTGGGCGTTATGGCAAAACTTGGTCGAGGACGGACTCTTAAAGTTATGCTTGAGTGAGTCCGGATTTTACTAGGACGGATTAAATAATGACTAAACACAACGGTTTCTTATGTGGCATTCCGTTCTTCTTCTCTTTTATAACCGGTGTCTTGGGCGTTGTCTTCTTAAGTAAGCTTGGGCGGAGTCTTACTTTGGGCGGAGTACTTGGATGGAGTAGTTGCTTTGGGCGGAGTACTTGGACCCTCGCTTGAGCGGATTTAATTCCCGCATGGGCGGATTAATTATCAAATCGGTATTCTGTAGTTAACACTCGGGTTTTACACGCAGTATTCTGAGCCCTTATTCTCTTTTGGAGTCAGTGTCTTCGAGGTCTCACTCAGTCGGAATTGAAGAAGTCTCACTCGGCTCTGTAAGATTTTACTCGGAATTTTCTTCTTGTCTCGAGTCCGCCCTGTTCCTGCACCAATAAATAGCTACTTGCCTAGCATTTATACACTGGCTGCTTAGTAAATTTGTAAATACTTCAAAATTCCTTATTTAATTACAAGTTTCAATCGGTTTCTTACATAAATAGCATACTTTTGAAATAATTAACTACAACATGAATTCTTATCAAATTTAAATAATAATATCAAAACTAGACAATACTTAGTAAATTATGTTAAATAAACAGTGGAATAATTAAGTCTTTTCAAGACTTATCACATCCCCAAACTTAAAACTTTGCTTGTCCTCAAGCAAATATTTAGATTAATTATCAATCAGTAATTGATCAACACAGTCAATCTTTCCTTAACTTAATTCATACTATAATTATTGAATACCGATCATGCTTTCTTCTCGCAATTTCTAAAAGTATAAATACTTACACCTCCTTTGGAAGACAAGTTGCTGATGCTTTCCTCACTGGTCGGTGTTTAACTCTTCTCTCGGTGTGTAGGGTAAATAAAATGCACTCAGCACCTGCATACTTGTTAGATCAACATAAGCTTGCAACAGTTCTAAACATCATGAAATATGCCAACTCAATCGGATCAGTAAGGGCTTTTTAAGCTTATAATGGGGCTCGGCTACAGGCTCAATTATTGTTTTTCCGAGTCATAGATAGGTTACAAGATGTGTCCACTGATGCTTTGCCTCGATTCTAACTTACTTGCCTTCTACTAACAACTCTCTTAACTTTTCCGACTGGATGCCTATTTAATACTTTCGGTGCTTTGCACCTTCTTTTTCTTTTAGTCCTTCGGACTTTTCCTTTTCTTTCTTTTCTTTTTCCATCTTCTTCCGATTGAAAATTTTTTTCTTCTTGTGGTGCTTTGCACCTTTTTCTTTTCTGACTTTATTCCTTTTTCTCTCGGTTTTGCCTTTCTTCCTTTTGTTTTTCTACATATTCATCCATAATTAAGCTCAGAGTGTGTCCTTAATTACTGTTAGGCACACTCTTCCATCCCCAAACTTAGAAATTGCTAGTCCCTAGCAATAAGCAACAACCGAGCCATTCACCAGTGAAACATCCAGGGGTAATTTAATCGGGTTTTTCTTGGATAACTAGGCTTGTAACGTTGGGTATATAAATAGAATGAAAAGGTCTCAGGCTCAAACATATTATTGGGTCAAAGGATGATTAATATATTAGGAAGGTTATTTTTGGCCTTGGCTAAATAATCAAAGAAGGCCTTCATCATTTCCGATTGGTTGACATACGACAATTAGCAAGAACTGAGGCAAATTCTGTCTCACTAACTAGCATGCAAGCTCACTCGGAAAAGGATACACAGGCTCAAAAGCTCATATAATTATAACATTTAATCAGCCAGCCTTGTCCCCAAACTTAATGTAAGATCATACATCTAGAATGCTAACTAGCATGCCGAGTAAACATTTTAACTAAGGATGAATAATAGTTATGGTCAGAGATCATGAGTTAAGCAAAAACCGATCAATTAATTTATCTTACTATAGCTTAACGAATCAGCAAACTTTTTAAATTATGAAGATGGATTTGGAAATTAAATATAATTATCATAATTTATCAAATAAAGACTCAGACAATTAAATAAAGAGTCGGGATACTAGAATACTTCCCTTTTACCTGAATGGCAGTGCTTGGAAATACGTAATCGGATCGGGACTCATGGATTTTACCAATACATACAAAAAACCGAATAACACAACAAACAATTGAACATGAAAGTAAAATTTCATTACATAATTAAAAATAAAATAAGTTCAGTGTTCAGTAAGCAAATACAATAACTTCAAACTAATACATAAGAAATATTATAAAAACGTGGCACCGCTGCTTAAACATTTGGAGCTTCATCATCCTTGTCCTGCTGGGGGAAAATCGTGAATCCAATGGCAGCTAACCACGCATCCCTATCAGGTGGTGCTCCCATTTCCGATGAATGCTCAACCCTCAGCTTCGAAGCAATCTTCCTGAGCATCTGATCGTGATTCAAAACCCGATCATAAATTTCAAGTTGCATCTTCTTCACAACCTGCAATTCCTGTAATATTAAAAGAATGTCAAAGGAAGAAGAAGATGAACCAGCTCCTACAAATTGCTTGGGACGTTCTATTTCTGCGGTTTTAAAGTTCTCAGCACAGTTTTCATCAGCTTTAATACTTTCCACCTCTGGTGACTCATTTTCCTCACTGGCAGGAGGGACATTCATTTGCACCAGAGGAGATACATCCCCTTGGTCCTGACTTCTACTAGGGACCTGGACAGATGAATCAGAAATGGTGATGGTGGCCACTTCTCTTTCAGTATCTAATTGTTTCCTTCGCACACTTCCTTCTGCGAAGTTTGGTCTAGGTTTCTGTAAAAGTCTTTGAGATCTTCTCTTCATGATGAATGTTAAAATAACGAGGATAAACAACCTAATCAAACAAAAATAAGAACAGAAATCCAAGAGAAACACAGCAAACCAAACTGTGAGATGCATGGCTTATGAACAGTGGAAAACAATAATAATGAAACACGAAGATAATAACCACGAACTGCGAAGTGAAAGAAGTGAAAAGGTGATATCTTTCTCAGAAATTAGAAAGTGTCGTTTCGTCTTCAGCTTAAGTTCAATACAGGTACTGAAAGTTGGAAACTGAAAGGACTTTTCTTTTATAACGAAGAATTCAATTTTCCAGAAACGCATAAATGCGGTCAACTTTACTTGTTACTTTTATTAAATGCATTACTGCTGTTATTATTACTATTATGTTTATTATTTATTTATTTATTACATATATTTCATTTAATTAATTTTTATTTATTTATTTATTATTGTTTTTTTTTTATTTTTATTATTGTTTTTGAATACTTAATTACCAGAGGGGTAGAAGATCGAGGGTGGGTAGGATGATACCAATGTGATGCCAAATGGACATAGGAGAATAGAAGGTGGATAAATGAACAGACCGTAGGATAACGTAGTAAATGGAAAATTTAATTACCTGAAATAGAGTGCATGAAAAACGAGTGAAAAAATGGTAATGGAATACGAGTGAATCAAGAAACGAATAATAAAAGAAACGAATAGAAGTATGACCGAATGAATGAAAACTCAAGTAAATAAATGAAAGGGGTGAAAGGATGATAACCGAGTGAGAATGGAAATAGGTACCGAGTGATTGAATAGTTGATCAACGAATGAGGTGAACAACGCAAGTCTGAGTAAATAAAAGGGAAAGAATGAATGAATGGAGATAAGTGTATGAGAACCGAGTGCGACAATGAATGGACGAGTGAACAACCGTCGTGAGATATGAGTGAACAGAGAAGTACGTGGAAGAAAGAACGAATGAAAGTAAGGCTGAGCGAAAGAAAGGACGGGTGGAAAAAAAATGAGTAATATAGATCGGAGATATGAAGAATGAGTGAATGACAATGACAGTTCGGGCGAAGAATAAAAATGACAGGAGTAAAAATGGAATGAATGAAATACCGAGTAAATGAAAGACCGGGTGAATAAAATGAATACAATGGAGAAACTCAGGGAATGAAAAGCGCGAAGACAAGAAATTGAGTGTGACAATCGCGAATGAAACACGAGTCGATGAAAACGAAAAATCGTCAGCGTGAGAAAACTGAGAAAGAAAAATAAGTGGAATAAAACAACGGGTAAATGAATACCGAGTGGATTAAACCGGGTAAAAGTAAAAAAAAACGAACGAACAAACAGCAAGAGGTCGGACAAATATAACAACAAGTGAAAGGACAGGAAAGAATAGCTAACCGACCGTGTGAACAAACATGAGTGAAAGATAGACGAAGAAGAATACTGATTGAATGAAAAATGAAAATATGAAGACGAGTGAAGGATTTACTAGGGAATGAAGAACCGAGTAAATAAAAGATCGAGTGAGAATAAAAGAGATGCTGAGTAAATGGAAGAACTGATGAATAAAAGACGAACGGAAAAATGAGAGTAAAGCTGAGTGAATAAAACGACAAGTGGAAGAACGAAAAAAGATAGAGTGCGGTAATGAAAGACTGAATGACAGGTGACGAACAGAAAAGAGAGTGACCGAGTGGAAGAGTAAACGAGTAGATTGAGGGTGGATGAAAAAAAAATAGTGGAAGGAAGAATGAATGGGAGAACGAATGAGATTATTCCGAGTGAAGGAGATGAGTGAAAGGTATACCGATCGGTTGAAGGAGATGATTAAATGCAAGAGCGAGTGGAAGAAACCGAGTGATCTAGTGAGAAACCAAGTGACTGAAAAAGAGACTGCAGAAAGAGACGCATGAAAGATATACCGAGTGGGGGAACCGAGAAAGAGTAGATTGAAAGAACACCCGGATAAAGAGATCGGGCGAGGGAATAAGAAACTGAGTGACGAGTGAGTGAGAAAATTACGGAGAAATGGGTGAAGAAACGAAGAAGAAAGAGTAGATTGAAAGAACAAATGAATCAACGACTGAGAAGGAGAATTGATAACAGAATTCATGAAAAGAAGGACGGGTGAAAGATAAATGAAAGAAACTGAGTGAGGAGTGAGGAATTCGAGTGGAAGAAACCGACTACTAGAGAAAGCCGAGTGGATGAATGAATGAATAGGCTACGTGCAAATGAGACTAATGGATACAATACTGATTGTGATGACTGAGGAATCCGAGTGGTGAAAAGCCGACTGGAATAAGTCACTTTTCACTATCTGACCCGTTCATTACATCAACGATCAGAATTCTTTCCAAGTCTTCCTTTTTATTCGCAGCAATTTATTGAAAAATACCGAGTGAAGTTCAGTCGGGAAGAAGGGTTACGACGAAGTAACAATTATCCGAGCGTACTATTTTCACTCAACTTAGTACAATTTTCCCTTAAGTGCGAAACAACAATCAGCATTGGCTCGCCTAAGCTACCAGTGCTTCGCCTGAGCGAAAATAGAAGAATCAACTCGGATTTCCTTCTTCAACTTCACACTTTTATTTTATTCAAAGTTCTAAACAAAACAATCGGGACATAGGGCTGCCTCCCTAGAGCGCTTCTTTAAGGTCACTAGCTTGACCTTATTGTATCTACAAAGATGGTTTCAGTAACAAGGAGGTTTTCTGCCTATCAAACTCTCCTCCAAAGTAGAGTTTGAGTCGCTGGCCATTCACCTTGAAAAACCGATCGGTAGTCGGATCTTTCAGTTCTACTGCACCATGAGGAAAAACCTCATTTACAGTAAAAGGCCCGGACCACTTGGATCTAAGTTTTCCAGGGAAGAGTTTCAGTCGGGTATTGAATAACAAAACCTGATCGTCCTTCTGAAACTCTTTCTTATTAATTCGCTTATATGCCATTTCTTTGTTTTCTCCTTATAAATGGAGGCACTTTGATAAGCGTTGAGTCGGAACTCCTCTAATTCATGGAGTTTCAAAACTCTTTCCTCCTGAGACTGGTCACAGTCCATTTTTAATAGTTTTGTGGCCCACCACGCTTTGTGTTCCAACTCCACAGGGAGATGGCAAGCCTTACCGTACACCAGTTGATACGGGGACATGCCAATCGGAGTTTTGAAAGCTGTTCGGTAAGCCCACAATGCATCATCTAGTTTTACCGACCAATCTTTTCTGGATTTTCCGACCACTTTTTCTAAAATTCTCTTTATTTCTCTATTTGACAATTCGACTTGTCCACAAGTCTGTGGATGGTAAGGAGTGGATACCTTATGTAAAACCTCATAGTGACGCAGGGCTTTTTCCATTATCTTATTGCAAAAATGTGAACCCCCATCACTAATAATTACTCTCGGAACTCCAAACCTAGAGAAAATATTCTTCTTAATGAACCTAAGCACTACCTGTGCATCATTGGTTCTGGTCGGAATTGCCTCCACCCATTTGGAGACGTAGTCCATAGCAACCAGAATGTATTCGTTGGAGAACGACTTAGGGAAGGGTCCCATAAAGTCGATACCCCAAACATCAAATAATTCCACAATTAGAATGTTCGTCAAAGGCATGCCAGCTTTTGTGGAGAGACCTCCACTTCTTTGACATTTGTCACACCTTTTGACATATTCCTTAGAATCCTGAAAGATAGTTGGCCAGTAAAAGCCACTCTGTAATATCTTCGCTGCGGTACGGGAGGCACCATGATAGCCTCCATAATAAGAATCGTGGCAGTGCCACAGGAGCCTTTCTTGCTCGGATTCAGGCACACAGCGCCTGATTACTCCATCTATGCCTATTTTAAACAAAAAAGGATCATCCCAAAGAAAAGCCTTACTATCATGAAAGAATTTTTTTCTCATTTGGGATGTCCAACCATCAGGTACCACTGAGGCACTTTTAAAGTTTTCCATGTCAGCGTACCATGGCCCAGTCATAATGGCCATCAACTTTTCGTCTGGAAATTCTTCTTTTATCAAGACAGAATCCGACTCAGCTTCCAGACGAGACAATTGGTCTGCAACCGAGTTCTCTACCCCTTTTTTGTCTCGTATTTCTAAGTCAAACTCTTGAAGTAGCAGAACCCACCTAATCAATCTCGGCTTAGACTCTTTTTTTAGCTAGTAAATACTTGATTGCCGAGTGGTCTGTATATACAATGACTTTGGCACCAATCAAGTATGCACGAAATTTATCAAATGCATACACCACAGCAAGCATTTCTTTTTCAGTCGTGGTGTAATGTATTTGATTTTCATTTAACACTTTACTAGCATAATAAATCACATGAGTTAATTTCTCTTTTTTTCTGACCTAGTACAGCTCCGATTGCAAAGTCACTTGCATCACACATCAATTCAAACGGTAAAGACCAGTCGGGTGATGCAAGGATCGGAGCTGAAGTCAAACTTTGTTTTAATTTTTCAAAAGCCTTGACACAGTTTTCATTAAATGCAAACACCTGATCTTTCACAAGCAAATCGGTCAAAGGCTTAGCTATTTTTGAAAAATCTTTTATGAATCTTCTATAGAACCCAGCACATCCTAGAAAACTCCTTACTCCTTTCACATTGATCGGAGGAGGAAGTTTTTCAATAATTTCAACTTTTGCTCGGTCCACCTGCATGCCCTCAGCAGAAATCCTATGACCAAGGACTATCCCTTCCTTAACCATAAAGTGGCATTTTTCCCAGTTAAGAATGAGATTAGTCTCTTGACATCTCATCAGCACTTTAGCTAAGTTGCTGAGGCATGTGTCAAAATTACTCCCAAATACCGAGAAGTCATCCATGAATACCTCAATAAATTTTTCTACCATATCCCCAAAAATTGCCAGCATGCACCTTTGGAAGGTTGCTGGGGCGTTGCACAAGCCGAACGGCATGCGCCTGTATGCAAAGATTCCATAGGGACATGTGAAAGCAGTCTTTTCTTGGTCCTTCGGGTCAACCACAATTTGGTTATAACCCGAGTACCCATCAAGAAAACAATAGTACTCATGCCCTGATAGCCTCTCGAGCATTTGATCAACAAATGGAAGGGGGAAATGATCCTTCCGAGTAGAGTTATTCAGCCTTCTGTAATCAATGCACATCCTCCAGCCTGTAGTTGGTCGAGTGGCAATGATTTCACCCTGGTCATTTTTTACAGTCGTCATTCCTCCTTTCTTGGGCACCACTTGGACTGGACTAATCCAAGTGTTGTCTGAGATCGGGTAAATGATTCCTGCATCAAGGAGCTTGACCACTTCTTTTCTCACTGCTTCCTTCATAATGGGGTTCAATCTGCGTTGTGGCTGAACAATAGGGGAATAGTCATCCTCCATCAGGATTTTGTGCATACAAAAAGATGGACTGATTCCCTTCAAGTCAGAAATGTTCCAACCAATGGCAGATTCATAAGCTTTTAATACCCCAACTAGTTTATTCTCATCCTCTTCTTTTAAGTCGGAATTAATAATTACAGGATGAGTGTCATTTCCTCTCAGGAAAACATATTTTAGATGAGAAGGTAAAGGTTTTAAATCAAATTTTTCTTCTAAAAATTCCTTTCCTTTCTCATCTTCAGTATTTTCCAGATCATTTTTCTCTTCTAAATCACCTACTTCTAAAACTTCCAGTAGGTCCAGTATTTCCGAGTGAGAGTCAATTGACTCGGTCTCGGAATCAAAATCATCCTCTAAAAACGTTTGTAAAGCCTCTTCCTTAGTTTTTAGCAGTAAGGGGGTCTGGTAATTTTCAACCTCTTCAATCATTAGGCAATCCATCCGTTCAGTCGGATGTTTCATGGAATTGAAGACGTTAAAAATTACTTGTTCCTCCTGAACTCTCAGCATGAGTTCACCCTTTTCCACATCAATTAATGCTCTACCAGTAGCTAGGAAGGGTCTACCTAAAATCAAAGGGATCTCTCGGTCAGCTTATATATCCAACACTATGAAGTCTGCTGGAAAGATGAATTTATCAACTTTTACTAACAAATCTTCCAGCATGCCTTGGGGATATTTAATGGACCTGTCAGCCAACTGCAAGGACATGCGAGTCGGTTGCAAGTCATTAATTCCCAGTTTTTTCAATAAAGATAAAGGCATCAGGTTTATACTGGCTCCTAGATCACAGAGAGCACTTCCTACATGAATATCCCCTATTGCACAAGGTATTGTGAAAGATCCAGGATCTTCTAGCTTTTGGGGAAGTTTCTTTTGAATGATTGCGCTACACTCTTGAGTGAGAGTAATCATTTCATCCCCCCTAAGCTTCCTCTTCTTAGACAATAGTTCTTTCAAAAATTTTACATAAGAAGGCATCTCCTGCAATGCCTCAGCAAAAGGGATATTAATGTGAAGTTTCTTAAAGACCTCTAAGAACCTAGCAAACTTCTGCTTCTCTATTTGCTTTTTAAACCTGTACGGAAATGGAGCATTCTTTAGTTTTTCAGGAGTCAGCTTAGAAGCTTCTTCCAGAATCAAATCAACCTTTTTCTTTTTCTTTTGATGGACTTTATTTTCTTTTTCTTTTTCCAATTCATTTTTAATTTCTATTTCATTTTTATTGTCCTGCTCGGTTTCCTGCATTCTTTCTTTTCCTTTTTCTGAGCCTATTTCTTGACTCGGAGATGGAGAAATAATTTTTCCACTCCTAGTAATTATGGCCTTGCAATGTTCCCTTGGATTTACCTCGGTATCTCCAGGGAAATTGCCTGCTTGCCTCTCAGCTAATTGTTTAGAAAGCTGTCCTACTTGATTTTCTAAATTCCTTATGGATGCTTCCTGATTCTTAAAACTGGCCTGAGTGGCCTGGATAAACTGAGAAAGTACATTCTCGAGTTCGGATTTTTCTTTAACAAGAGAGTGAGAAGGTTGTTGTGGTTTATTTGTGGGTTGACTCGGTGGTATATTCTGATTCAGATGTGGACCTTTCTGCCAGGAAAAATTGGGGTGGCTCCTGTAATTAGGATTGAAGGAATTAGAAGGATAATTCCTTTGATACTGTTGCTGCCCCATATAATTCACTTGCTCGGAAGGCACAACTGGATCACACATTCCATTTTCATGGTCTCCACCACAAAAATCACAACTGATCATAGAAACTTGGCTCGGCTTTTGGAGTTCTGAAATCTGAATGCTTAATTTTTCCAAAGCCTGAGTCATCAATTTACTCTGAGCCAAATAAGCATCTTGTGCTTCTAATTCTAATATTCCTCTCCTAGGGACTTGGTTTCTCTCACTAATCAGGCATTCGTTAGAAGCCATCACATCAATCAGCTCTATAGCTTCTTCTACAGTTTTGGTTGTTAATGAGCCTCCAGCCGAGGCATCTATCAAGACTCTGGTAGCTGGTCTAACACCATTATAGAAAATAGTCACCTGCTGTACATCAGAAATCTGATGATGAGGACATCTCCTTAGACTTTCTTTATACCTATCCCATGCTTCCATCAAGGACTCACCTTCCCTTTGCTGGAAACATGTGATTTCATTACGCAGCTTTGCATATTTAGAAGGAGGAAAGTATTTAATCAAAAATTTCCTTTGCAAATCCTCCCAGGTAGAAATACTGCCTCTCGGTTGACTCTGCAACCAGGTTTTTGCTCGGTCCCTCAGAGAAAATGGAAACAACCTTAGTCGGATTGCCTCCTCAGGGACTCCATTCATTTTTACTGTATCACAAATTTGGAGAAAAGTTGCTAAATGTAAATTTGGGTCCTCAACCTCACTTCCTCCAAATTGTTCATTTCTTACCAATTGCAGTAAGGCTGGTTTTAATTCAAAATTGTTAGCTGCAATCGGTGGCCTAAGGATGCTAGCTTGCGATCCTTCTTCAGTCGGCCTGGAGTAGTCACCTAGTGTAACTCTCCTCTGTTCCATTTCTTTTTCTTCTTTTTGCTTTTTCTCTTTTCTTAATCTACGTTCTAACAAATCAATGTCAGGATCAAAGAAGAAAGGTTCTCCTTTGCTCCTTGACTGCATACAACAATTGTTAACACAACAAAAACAACTAACAACTACGACTACTTGAAATAATAACTACTAAGAAAAATACGTATTGACTGCACACAGAAACAAAAACAAATGGTTCAGTCTAGTACCGGTCCAAGGATTGTTGATATTACTCAACAATCCCCGGCAACGGCACCATTAACTTGATGCTGAAATCCCGAGTCATTAAATTGATGGTAAAATCTTAGTAAAATGAGATGTGACTCTCGGATTCACACTTATGGCAAGCGCACCAGTCGTTAAAATTGTAGTATATTTGATCGTCTCACAGGGATTGTGGTAATTACCTCAATCTAGGACTAGTACAAGCTGAACCAACAGAAAATACATGAAATTCATTCGATTTTTATGGTTTTAGTGTTTTATAGTTGTTTTTATATTTTGAGAAACAGAGTTAAGATGAAAAGTGGAAAGTGATTAAAAGAAAACAGGTCAGGATTGCTTTTGCGCACAATTTCCTCAAGAAACATGCAATTAAGTATAATCGAACTTCACAATCTAGAGGACAATCCGCTTGTGGTTATTCCCTAATTCCTTAGGTGAAAAACACTAATCCTTAAGCAATGAACCTTAATTCCTTAAGTGCTCGATTAACCTAAGAATCTAATACGAAATTGGAGGTTGAACTCTAACTATTCACCTAAATTGATTAGGCCTGAACTAGTTAGAAAGCTGGAAGTTACCTAAGCTTCAGCCATGATTCCTCACTGGTGAAGTTCTTCATCCGTTCTGGATTTGTCAATCCAGCAATTCTGCTCCACTCCTCAGCTTGTTCGCCTCAAGATCTTCGAAGCCGACCTACTTGCTCACAACTTCAAGATTCCATTGTTCACCTTCACAATCCCAACCTTATGGATTTAGAACTCCATAGACTTCGGTTCCATCGAAGGATTGTGGAACGTCATGGAGGAGAGAGTTTAGAGAGATGAAAAATGTAGTGAGAGATTGGAAATGGAAAAATGAAATTGTATTACTTCTTTTTTTCTCTACACACGCTACTACTATTCTTGCTACCCTCCCTTACTATAGAGTATGTACAACCTATTTATAAGTTTCTACCTAACTAACTTAACTGATAACTTCGGACCCCTTCAGCTAACGACTAACACTACTTAATTACATAGTTTACAGAGTAACTAACTAATTACAGCTCAGCTCTTAACAGGATCCAGCTCAACCTTAGCTAATGTACAGCTCAGTTCCAGCTAATTGACAGCTCACTTCTTAAGTTAACTTGAGGTTACAGTAGTAGAGAAGAAGGCAATGGGAGCGGAACAGTACTGCACCAAGTGTGTTATTGGAGGGAAGGAACGGTATTTAAATTACTGCCTTGATGCTTCAGCTGCTGAGTATTCGCTTGGGCGGATTAAGCTTCGCTTGGTTGAGTCCGGATTAATACCGCAGTGTTTCTTTCTCTCTTGGGCGTTATGGCAAAACTTGGTCGAGGACGGACTCTTAAAGTTATGCTTGAGTGAGTCCGGATTTTACTAGGACGGATTAAATAATGACTAAACACAACGGTTTCTTATGTGGCATTCCGTTCTTCTTCTCTTTTATAACCGGTGTCTTGGGCATTGTCTTCTTAAGTAAGCTTGGGCAGAGTCTTACTTTGGGCGGAGTACTTGGACGGAGTAGTTGCTTTGGGCGGAGTACTTGGACCCTCGCTTAAGCGGATTTAATTCCCGCTTGGGCGGATTAATTATCAAATCAGTATTCTATAGTTAACACTCGGGTTTTACACGCAGTATTCTGAGCCCTTATTCTCTTTTAGAGTCAGTGTCTTCGAGGTCTCACTCAGTCGGAATTGAAGAAGTCTCACTCGGCTCTGTAAGATTTTACTCAGAATTTTCTTCTTGTCTCGAGTCCGCCCTGTTCCTGCACCAATAAATAGCTACTTGCCTAGCATTTATACACTGGCTGCTTAGTAAATTTGTAAATACTTCAAAATTCCTTATTTAATTACAAGTTTCAATCGGTTTCTTACATAAATAGCATACTTTTGAAATAATTAACTACAACATGAATTCTTATCAAATTATTAAATAATAATATCAAAACTAGACAATACTTAGTAAATTATGTTAAATAAACAGTGGAATAATTAAGTCTTTTCAAGACTTATCACCAGCCTGCTGGTGGGTCACGTCCTCCACATGACCATCCACAAAATCACGTCCATCGCCTTCCATTTCGACTACCAAACTTCTACAAAAAGTGGGAATAACTCTAACGAGTCCCACTGGGCGTGCCAATGAACTGGTCTGAACCGGGGTCTAGGATCCGGTATGGGACCAGCCACAAGAGTGCAGGTGTCTTAGGGTTTGTACACCGGTACAGTGGGTACCCGGTATTGTAGTCCGGCCTCTCAGTGGGAGAAACCGGTCTTGTTGTCCCAGAGATCCTTCACACCAATGTTTCGCGTTGAAGGGGGCGAAAGGTGGTGCCACCTGCGAAGATTCTCCGACGCTCAAGTTAGAAGAGTGTATGAACTCAATGTATACTCAAGCAATACAATAGTAAGAATGTGAGATAGAACAACGTAACCTTCCATGTGTGTTAGGATATGATATTTATAGTTGAGCGTAGGAAATGAATCGTTGGATGCAAGTGGGCCCCTTGGTTCTGATAGCGTGTAGAGTGTGTCAATCAAGGTGACTCAGTACTCAGAGCGTGTCAGGTGGGTAGGTCAATTATCAGAGTACGATCCTATGATAGGGATGGAGGATAATCACCTTTCCACATATTTCGCTGACAATTATACTTACTCTCTGAGATAATTGATATAGACACATTCCGCTATGCAGGGTATCTTCGCTGATAAGCTATTATGAACTCTTATCTCACAGTGATCCTGAGGCAAACAGTTATTCACGTCGTGGAGATAAGGTTGGATGAAGCGTCCATCGTAGCAAGGACGGATGGAGCATTTACTGAAGTAAGTACGGATGAGGTGAGGACGGATTACCGGTATGGTCTTATCTTCTTATGATACTAGTTGCTCCTCTAATTGGTCACTCTGACGTCATAACTTTGGGGACCGGTATCCAGACCGGATCAGAATGCATGTGGGCCCATTTCCATCTTATCATTCATATTCATCATCATCATCCTCAGAACCTATCCTGCATAGATTGTTCTTATACACAACGTTTCTGGACTAGAGCGAACGGAGCCCACCAAGTCCATCAAATCACATTATTGGGTACTAAGGACTCACAATTTCTATACAAGAATGGAC
The DNA here is from genome assembly GCA_037962975.1 of Clitoria ternatea. Lineage (NCBI taxonomy): Eukaryota > Viridiplantae > Streptophyta > Magnoliopsida > Fabales > Fabaceae > Clitoria > Clitoria ternatea. Next base: position 192,369,147 of record CM075669.1, read on the forward strand.
CCTTCTCATGACATCAATCATAATAGGATTTGACTTTACACGACCATAGTTACACTCTGTCTTTAGTCAAAGTACATTAGGTTTGCCTCGGACCATCCGGCATTGGGCGCAACTCCAAGCCATTGGATGCCCGACCCAATCGTACTCCCAAGATCCTGCTTGGGGATCGAACGCGAATGTTCTCCAGTGTGCCCCAGTGTATGTCTAGTTTTCCAACTTGACCATTTTATGTAATGATGCATGTTTGACACATGTTTTGCATTTCTTGCTCATTGTAACACCCTTAATTTAATGAATAAATAAACCCAAAAAAAAAACACGGAAAATTTTTTCCAAATAAAACCAAGAATAACTGGGTATAAGGAAATACGGGCATGGAAGGCAGGAGAAGAACAAAACCGATCGGAACAGGCATACAGCGGAAGTCACAGAAGCGTTCAAGCGAAAGCCAACATAGCGTACACTCGCCCAAGCGAGAACCAGTACGCTTGAGCGAGGCTGCCCACTTTGCGAGCGAAGGACCCTGCGCTTGAGCGAAGCCAAAGGCAACAGCCTCCTATCAGATCAACTCGCTGGGCGAATACTTTGTTCGCTGCAGCGAGTAACTACACTCGGCTATTCAGACACTCGGGATCCAGAGATATCATATGACTCATTCACTCGGAAAATGATAGCTAGTCCACTCGGCATAGAACATCTTGTTCGCTCAGGGAAAATCATTAAGTCAATCCCCACTCGGACTTAGTCTAATCTCAACCACCTAGAATACAGATCCTCACTCACTCGGATTTTACATCATTCACTCGGATTGTCATACACTTAGAATCCATTCCACTCTAAACCACTACACTAACTCCTCTCTCAGAAGAGGATCACTCGAGGTTTCCACTCGGGAATACAACTCTTCCTCACTCGGGGTTTACTTATATCTTTCACTCAGAATCACTTAAGCGTATTCACTCGGAAAAGCCACCCAGTAATCCTCACTCGGAACCGGATCTAAATCTCCTATATTCCTCTCAGGGTTCAACAACTTAGAGTTATTCACTCGACATCAGTTCTCCCAGTCGGTAAGAAGCACCAAATCAACATAAAGCACTTATGCATAAATATACGTTCCCAGAGATATAAACCTGCCCACAATCCAATCTACCGACCCATATATATGTAACCATATACTCGGAATACTCAATAACTTAACATTATACATTTACCAATATTTACAGATCCATACAAGTGACACCATGACTATACTTCTCAAAGTCAATCTTTATAAATAAATTTGTTTAATTATCATTTTACATGAGAGTCGGCCAAGGCTACACTGACTAAGCGTAATAAATGCAACACAAGCACTCAACAGTCAGAGTGCACCACACTCGGACTTGAGGCCCTATCATCATTTCTGAGTCCGTCCTGCACACACTGAAAAATGGTGTAGGGGTGAGCATCTTAAATATTAAATGATAGATACTGACTCGGGTTGACCCACAGTTATGCAACAATATATATATACATAATTATATATGGCAATAATTAAAGTCAGAACAACACTAATCAACCAGGACACACATAAGACCTTTACCGATCGGAATACACATATCATTTCAATAACATTAACATAACAACAACTAATAACCTTATAATGCCAATGAATCAGAACGTACATATTCAACAATTTCCGATCAGAATCCAACAGTTCTCACTTGGTTATACACACATAACATTTCAATAACATTGATATATATATTCATAGAACAGATTTCAGTCAGCATCCACAGCATATGCACACAGAATAATTCACTCGGTTATATTCATTCATCATCTCATTAACATCATCACATGCATAATCAAATTCCAATCAACATCAGCAATACATATGCACAGATTATTACACTCGGTTCCGCATTTGTGTGTAATCGGTTTTTGACGTTGCAACGTAGGCTCCCAGCCTTTTTATACATAGCTCTCAGCTATCAATTCAGCTCCCAGCTGCTTGGCCATTTTCCGGGTACCCAACCGTTTGCCCACAAGGTGACACCAACGCTCTCAGCGCCAACGGAGGTGTTCACAGGCAACCCGAGTGCCACTCAAGGGCTACCTTGATTCCCACTCAAGGATTTCACAGCGTCCCACGCTTTAATAACCGATGGTAGTGTCCCACACTACGTGCTCCCAGCACAAACGCATCCCATGCGCCACACGCAGATTCATCACACAACACAGAGTTCATATACACAGCAATACATGCATCTCATGCAATCTGCATCATACATCATCAGAACTCAACAGCACATGCATCTCATGCAATCGGTGCTAGGCATCAGCAGAACTCAACAACACATGCATCTCATGCAATCAGTGCTAGGCATCAGCAAAACTCAATAACATATGCATCTCATGCAATCGGTGCTAGGCATCAGCAGAACTCAACAACACATGCATCTCATGCAATCGGCATAGCACATCACCAGAACTCAAACAGCACATACATCTCATACAATCGGTATTACATAACATCAAATTCATCAAGTCAACACCTTCTTTCATGCAGTCAGCACTTCAACTCAGAATAACATGCATGGCACATAAGTCACACGGCAATCATCAACAGTACCTTAGCATATTCTTTTCATGCAACCATTCAACACTCCTCAGAACTACTAACATGCAATCTATGGACGGATCTAAACATGCAACTCTTGGTTCATAAGCATCATGTATCCGGTATCACAGACTCCACATGCAAACAAATCACAGAATCAAATACAGAATCAGTAAGCTATTAATACCCGGAACCCGTTCATAATCCATGCGTTTAAGATAGAAGATACCCCCCTACCTGGAATGAAGCTTCCCGTCGGTCACCATGATACTCTGTTCTAGAGGAACACTGAGTCACTCAACTCATAGCTTGGAAGAACCAAAAGCATCCTCGAGCTAACAATGCTAACCAGTCGTCCTTCAACCGTTTCCCCCAACCCACACAACCACTGGGTTCACACGTTGGGTTCAGCACTCCGCATGGAGAACTCAAAGCTATTTCAACACCTATGAACAATCTGATTTTGCCAGCAAGGGAGGGTTCCTGATTCAGGGCATCTCAACGTCACTGAGTTGGGTGGAGGAGAAGATGATGAGGAAGGAGACGAAGGAACAGCGAGGAAGGAAACGGGTTACATGCAAAGGGAAATGCACACTCTCACCTTCTCTGGCTCGTCGAGGAAGAAAGGAGGACTCCGATCCTCAGGCACCACTGTCGCGAGCTCACGGAAACAGAGAACAGAGGAGAAAGAAGAAGATCGAAGAGTGAAGAAGAAGAAGAAAAGAAGAGAGAACGGAAGGGAGAGAAGTCTGAAGGGAAAAAAGAATAATAAAGTGGCCCAGTAGCACATATATGCATGCACGGAGAAGGGAAGAGTGGGGTGGGAAATCGTGCACAGCAGCAGCTCCCACACGCGTCACACGCACATAGTTACAACTAATCAGCCTTTATTTCTTAGTTAAATTAATTAAGTTAATTATAATTAATAAATAATTTCCCCACTTTGCAATTATTATTTTAGTGATTTATTTTTCATTTGGCAATTAATTATTAAATCGGGATGTTACACTCATTACACCTGTCACCAGTAGAGTCCCATCAATGGTCCATGTTTATTCTTAACATCTTTTGTTTCATTCTTTTTTGTCTATTATCAAGGAAGGGAGATTTCACTAGCCACTTGGGGTATCTAAGGTTTGTTATGACTAGATTCTTTTGAGGGATTAAGTAATTGGTTCACAGGAATGTCTCGAGTTATATCACTTCACAGTCATTTGGTGATTAAGAATGAAAATGGCCAAGTGTTAGCCTTTTATTCCACTGGGTACATTACATTATCTCCTCATACTGTTACTTTCATTCATAATATATCGTTTCTCATTGTACTGGGACTCTCTACCGTGACGGATATCTCTTATATCAATTCTTTGTCTTTTCCTGAATTAGCAATGCATCATACCAATACCACTCATATACATCAGTATACTTATAGTCCAGCCAAACAGATATATTATTACCAATAATTGAATCACACAAGGCAATCAGATATCTTGAAAGCATTCAAGCAGTTCATTCATCCAACACAACTTGCTTTATCTAGTCGATACCTTAATGGTATTTAATTGAATATCCAGTACTCCTATAGTATATTGAAAATCTAGACGTACCTATATAACTATCCAAGTAGTATGAATCAGATTGTAAGTGTGAGTTACACTAGTGTTTACTTATCGTACTTATCCCATACTTTAGCTCTATTGTCATGTAGCAAACCCTTACACCTATTTGGTTTCCTTACTTCCTTTCTTTTACATAGCCTACCTTCTTACTTGTTGGTGCAGCCTAATTTCGTTTAGAACTAAGTTAGTTTCTTACTTCCCGAACATACTAGAAATTGACGTTATCAAGTCTATTTATTTCTGGTTCAATTTATTGCTATTCCTTAATCTTGTTTTATCTTTAGTTACTTCTTTTATCTAACCTACACCTTTTACTAACGTATACTCTATGAATGATATCGATTAATTTTCCCTTTATTATATTTGTTTGATTAATACTATACTAGGACTTAATTCCTACCTCTTTCTTTATACAACTTAATTATCATTTTAAAGTTTAATTATTATTCCAAATTTCTAAGTCTTGAGCTAAGATTCAAATATAATTTTCCTTATAGAAACCGTTACTCAACTTACTAGCTACACTAGTTTCTTTCTGTTACTTAGTCCAAATATAAATTCTAAGGCCACTTCTAGTAACCCCTATCATACTTGGTAATTACACTTTTTGATATTTAATCTTTACTCTAATTTCTTAAGTTACCTTTAGTTATTTATTTAATATTCTAATTAAATTCTTTGAAGATCCGTTTATAACACCCCTGATTTTCTGTACTCGAATCCCGATGTAATCGTCATAATTAATAAAAATGCGAATAAATTTTTCACGTTAAAGAATATTTCCAAGACTCCATCGTGATCATATCAAGACCCGAATCACAGAAAACCAAAGAGTGAGATTAAGTAACCTATAACTGGATCGATAAATAGTTTGCCCATTCGGTATACAAAAATAACAGAGTTTTCAGCGGAAGAAGAATATGTGTACCGGGCACACACCTAGTCCATATCTGAAGATATGAGAAAAGACTCGGCAAGAATGCAATGGTATATCATAAGCCTAATATACAACCATCATCAGTTTACATAATCACATAAGCATACAATGCCTAAGATATAAGTATATACTTATCTATATGGTCATGCGTCATACATCTCCAATATTTATATTTATAATAGACCATAACCAGCCCAACTTTAAATTCATATGTCTCCACTATTAGTATATCCTCCAAGTGTATACATATTCACAATTCGTCCATCAATATCAATAATTATAACATCATACTATTCATCATATACATAACATGTTAAATTACAATGCTGCCGGCCAAGGCATTCCTCTACAACTATTTACTTTCCCAAAAGCTTTACTTTAAAAACGTCCTCTTCCCATGGCATTCCTGCATCAATACTAAAAAGTAGACCACATGGGAGAGTGAGTTATACATTTCAAATGACGATATGAATACAATTGAAATTATATGCATATGCATATAAACACCATGTATGCTTTGCTAAACACATCAACAATCACCAAAGATTATTAATTCAACAATATATATTCATTTCATACTTATTCATCAAATCATAGCAAAGCAAGCATATACACATTATAACACCGCCACAATGGGCCAACACGTATCTATCACATCGCCACAATGGGCCAACATCATCAACATAGACCATTCAGGTCTTTCATCAAAGCCACCACGGGCTAACATAATCATTATCAATCATAACCAAATACGCCCTTCATTACATTGGGCCATATCATACATATCGTCATATTCAACATCATTTTGTATATTCATAACATTTATTACTTTTATGTGGTCTTTCGGTATATTAATTACCCATCTCATCAACACCATACCATCGTCTCAATCATCACCAATCATCATCATATTCTGGCATATCTCCATGCTATATGCAAATGCTCTTATGGCTAATGCATATGCACAATGGAATAGACAACAAATGTGGATCCAACTGTGGGAATAAACACCAAGTTGTGGGTCAAGCATAGGTGTGCTACTATGCCCCTACTGCAGTAGTAAAATCTGTACACATATCTCAAAGCATGCATGCATCTCAACAACTTCTTTTACTGGTACCAAACCGCTATCGCCCATCTGTAGCACTAGTCACCCCGTGACTTGCGGATCAACAACAAGGCCTCACTTGCCAAAAGTGCTACGGGCCCCTCCCGAACACACATGGAGAGCCGTGCCCCGTCGGACACCGAGGTAACTCGCTCACCATAGAGCCGCCCGCCCACTGGGCCCACCACATAGGGTGCCTCATCACCAAACTATGGACAGCTTCGTGACTCACACACCGAGCCACAGGGGAAAACAACAATACGCTCGTGCACTGAGCCGCCCTCCCATTGGGCCCGCCTAGTGGAACCCTCTAATATTCCACATACACAGCGATCGATATGCCATGGATGCAATGCAATGCAAATCAAATGCATTCTCACTCTGTGCATCCTAAATGCCACTCATCAATCATCATCATCATAATCACCAACACCACTATACACCTTAGTGGATTTCATCATTGTTGGTTTCTTAATCATTATTTTCAAGTTTTAATGTGGCATTCCCATCTCAACATATTTTACATATATTTTACATCATATAGGCAAGTCAATACTTGCAATCAACCATAATGGCATTACAATATTATATAATATTCATCAATAATACCTCACTTTCATTTAGTGGGTTTTCATCTCATTATTCATTACCATTGTCTCATGTATACCTTTATAAGTATATATATTTGTGTGGCATTTACAACATTTTCAATTTCATATTTCATACCACACATACAAGACCATGCTTGTATCATACATAATGGCACACAATAATTTATCAATATAAATATACACCTCTTTGTGCAAGAGAGTGCTCAACATCACCATCTATCATTATTTAATGTCATTTAATTATCCCTTTATTAATTTTAAATTCACTCTAGAACATATCTCATAATCCTACCATCATAATCTCATTATCACCCTTTCATTATTCTATTTCAGGTGGTAAATACATCACAATTAATTAGTCCCTATGTACCAATCAACCTCAATCACCACCATGTTATATCGTCATTATGTTATCCCTCATACATCCCCCATAATCGTCTCATGTCTATCTCATAATACCAAGAAGGAGGTCTAACATAAGCCTGCCACAATTAAAATTGAGTAAATTCCATTCTGGTGGAAACTCGCTCAAGCGAGATTCACATCCGCTTGAGCGAGACAGGTCAGGTTCGCTTGGGCGACTCCCTTTCGCGTAAGCAAAAAACATCCAGTAGTGTTTTCACGCTCATTCGCTCGAGCGAAGCACCATCACACTCGGTCACTCGCTCAAGCGAGGATTATCCAGTAACCAATTCCTCTAACACTCACTTGAGCGAGGCACCTACTCGCTTAAGCGAAATCCGACCAGAGGTCGTCCTTACCAACACTCAGTTTTCACTGTGCAATTTATTCAAAACCGACTCATCTCACTCGGTTGTCCACTCGGTAAAATCAATCAAAACCGACTCCCAACATTCAGGTTTCCACTCGGCAGAATTTCCCTGAAACCGGCTCAAAGCACTCAGGTTTTCCACTCAGCAAGATAATCCTGACCGACCCATCATTCACTCAGCCAATTAATTCCAAACCCGAGTCATCTTTCAATCAGTCTTTCACTCGGCAATTTCATTCCAAAACTGAGTCATCTTAATCAGTCTTCCACTTGGTAAATTCATTCTAAATCCGAGTCTTCACTCACACAGGGTTCCACTCGGTAAACATTCCAGAGACCGACTCACCACCTAATTGGTCACTCACTCGGCATCTCATTTCAAAACTGACTCATCACCGGACCAGTTCTCACTCGGCATTTCGTTCTAAATCTGACTTCCTTTCTTTTTCACTCAAATGGAGTTATTCCAGAGTACTTCCGTACAAACTCACACCAAGTAACCCCAATCGGTATCATACCACTCGGAATTGCACATTCGGAGGCACTCCACTCGGAATGAGTTACACTGAACTCGAAAATTCCCCGTTCGGGATTCCACTACCCAGATCATCACACTCAAGAGCCTTCTTACTCGGATTATGTCCACTTCCTCACTCGGAAGATCCTGACTCGGATATAGCTCACTCGGATTTCACTCGGAAATTTACCACATCATGAAATTATTTTCTAAGGTTCCCATTCGAGTGGAATTTCATCCAGAATCTTACTTGCTCACCATTCACTCGTCACGCTCGGTTAAGACACAACCAGACCAGTCACTCACTTGAGTGAGCACCATCCCAGCATCAGACTTCACACTTTCGCTCAAGCCACTCACACACGCTTTGGGCGAAAAATGTACAGTGACCATTTCCTCACTAGCTCGCTCAAGCGCGGCCATGCCCGCTTGAGCGAGATTTGTCCAGTAACTCCCCTGATTGCATAATATTCAGCTCGCTTGAGCGGAAACCTCACCCGCCTAGGCGAAATTGGTCCAGAGACCATTATACCAATACAGGGTAGTCTCGCCTAAGCGAGATCCCTTCTGGCTTGAGCGAGACCACTCGGACATAAGCAGAATTAGCAATTCTTACAACTTAACACCTGAAATCTCACTCTAGGCCAACTGATTCACCACTAATACATCATACTCATCACATGAGGCATATAAAACTCGCTCTGACCATTCATACTTAGGAATTCTCATTCCAACTCATCAATTACTCCTTTAAATTCCAATTCATCAGCTATAATCACTCATCTCAAAACAATTCTCTATAATTTAACTCGTTCATTCATAAATTTTCACCATCATTAGTTCACGTCCGACCAAGGGACCATCAACCATTTATCATCAATATGATATAAATACATACATTTTTATAACATTCAACATAAGCCAAGCCATCATTCATCACTTCATCAAATTAATCATATAAAACATTCATGGCAAGGCATTGCATGAGTTTAACATATACATAATTAACAATGAATTCACTCATGCGATTTGAAATGCAAACTCCTCTCCTACCTCGAGAGAAGAAATCGAAATTCCAACGCTCTGATTGCTTTGATCATTATGCATCATTGTCCGGAATACAATCCTATCCATAATTACACATACACATGTAATCAATAAATCATCACAAAACATCACTTCTCTTAACTTATGATCAAGTCTTAGACTTGTCTAAGCTCCAATTCCATATACCCATGTTAGGCTTCGGGAATTCCTTTCCCCAAAGCTAAGATTCTCCAAGTCTTAAGGGTTAAACAAATCCAACAACATCAACACTTAAGATTAATCCCTCAAATCAACATACCTATATACATGCATATATCTTTATTTGCAACTCATGACTTAGTTCACCATTTTATCACATCAATATTCAACTCCTATCCTTCAAACATTCATTTCTATGTATAACATCATTCCAAGGTACCAAAATCATCAAAATCATCAAGTGGGTCAAAACCCCCAAATTATTAATACTTAGGATTCCCTTTCCAAACATTCAAGCTTAGGGTTCCATTTCCACCCACATGCAAGGTTTCTAACATCGCCATCTTCAAACCAATACCCCAAAATCATAATGAGACAAGGAAGGGGTGAAAGATCTTTACCTCAAATCCAAGCTCTACCAAAAACGAAAATGAAAGTGAAGAAGAGAAAGGAGATGACCCCACAAGCTTCCAATGCTCCATAGACGCCATTCAAGCCTCACAAATCCGTGGAAACCATTTAATTTTTGAGTGGAGTGGCAAGGGAGAGGGGTGGCCACGGTTTGGGCAAGAGAAGAATGGAGGAGAAGAAGAGGTCTCCACCGAAAATGAGAAAGAGGAAAGAAGAATTTTTGTGCAATTATGATACATTGTCCAATGGGCCATTTAATCTATTAACCATTGTATAATAGAGTGTAAAGTGAGTGGGGAGAGAGAGAAGAAGAAGTGGACGACTGAAATATGGAGGGAAGAAAGGGAATTCTCATTTTCTTTTTAATCCAATTTGGTTCATAATTTCCCTGTTTCATATCCTACATCGAGTCCAATTAATTAGTCCCTTAATACTAAAAATTATTCCAAATACACCATCTCAACCATAATAATTTTCTAAACATTCTAGACCCATCAAATACTCAATTTGACCAAGTGGGTACCACAACATCTGTTAATTCACCCGGTTCCGGTAAATCTTAGTTTACCGATAATTCACCTTTAATATCTAACAACATCTCCCATAATTATTTGACCATAAACAATCAATTATCATCATCCAATAAATTTATTTTATTTAAAAAAATCTGAGATGTTACAATCCACCCCACCAACAGGAAACTTCGTCCTCGAAGTTTAACCTCGGCATATATCATAAGGCCACACTTCGGCCATATATCAGTAGAGTCTAATGACACCAAGAAATAATATTGGACTCCCCAAAGTCCACGGAATATGATCATCATCACTCTTTTAACCAAATATAAAACTTTATATATATCAAAACCAGTCACCACTCATCAATTCTCAAGTTTGTTCATCATTACCCTCACATTCATATCTAGTACCACCGGATAGGTTCAATACATTTACCATAAGCAGTTACAACACTACACTTGCCCGGTCTATGTGTTGCTGCATCTGATATACAGGAAGGTATCCCAATCCCATAGTGGTTACCACAAACACATGAGATTGGTGCAGAATGCATGTTGCCACAATGCCTATGGCATGTAGAGACATATCTGGATAAGTACTTTCACGTCATGTCGCTCATATTATTCATGTCAATGCAAATAATATTCCTTCACACACGAGACTTCCTAAGAAGTCACACAAACCCACGAGTAATATACTCGCATCATATTATCATTTAACCATAATCCGGCGTAATTCATGCCATACAATTCATCAATTGTCCGCCATCATAATCATATATGGACATATCAACCATAGATTTCTAATCATCATAGGTGATCCGGTCCTAACACCGGCCCCCAAGAGCATGGCTTTAATGCCTTGCCAGATCAGCATTTTGAATAAAGAGAAGTACTCTTCAAATACACTACAAATACTATACGGAGTGCATACCGCCAGGGCAAGTAACGCCGCCAAGGCTCATAACTCCGCCCAGGCACGTTACCCCGCCAAGGAATGTAACTCCGTCCAGGCATGTTACTCCGCCAAGGAATGTAACCTCGCCAAAGTTGTTACCCCGCCAAGCCATAGGCTCAATATTGGCGGAATACCAAATTTCCCCTACTGCGTAGCGAGCCCATACTCACAACCCCGGCACGAGATTGACTCTGTCTTGAGAGGTTAATAATGGGAATCACGCTGTCACGCATAAAGGGAAATAACAATAAAATATTAAAGCACTAACGCTTTCCAGACAAGTTGTGATACCTACTACAATAATGGTGCATGTAAACGGCGCAGGGACCCACTACCTTTTCAGCATTATGCCTGAAGACAAGGAGCGGGTCCTACCAATAATGGAGCACTAGTAACAGGTATATAAACCTCTCTCGAAAAGGTATAAGGGATCTTTTTCCCATTCTCTGAACCTTACACTCTCTTACTTGCATAGTTATCTCTGACTGTCTTTCTAAGTCTCTAAGTATTCTGAAATACTGACTTGAGCGTCGGAGAACGATTGCAGGTACCACCCCCAATCGGGTCAAGGCAACGTAGATCCCGTCAGGCGGACTGTGACACCGCCCCAGAGTACATTGCACTCCGCCTCAGCGTATAAAGACTCTCCGTATTTACATTTATACGCACATTGCTTTGTATCAAAAACACATTTATATGTATATTTTGAGTTGTTCTACAAGCATACTTCTACACCCCCTGGAAAGAACAGTTCATTGGCACGCCCAGTGGGACCTGTAAACTTGGTAATCCCAGAATCTTTGATCAATCTTCATCATCAATGGAGAGACAAGGACCAGAGATGCAGAATGAGGATTCTCCTCCACGCAATCCCAGACGTCTTAACTTCGATGATGGTGCTCAGAAAAAAGCAACGCAAGCTGATTCTCTAGATCCCAGAGATGACATGATTTGAATGTTGAGAGAAGAACTTACGGAACTTCATCGTGAAAAAGCAAACCCAGTGCATGAGAAAGCTGGTCCCGCAAGACAGCCAAATCATGAACCACACATGCAGGAGGAATCAAGCACTCCTCACTACTCTCGTATTCCTACATACATGGAGGAGCAACAAAGCCTCCCACTGGTGAATGCTCAGCATCAAGAAGGAAGGAGAGCAGGCTCAAACGCATCCCCCTTAGGATATAAGATGAGCATCCCATTTTCTAAAAGGCTCATGAATGCACATGTGCCCAGACATTTGCAAACTATGCAGCCCATTTCTATAGGGAAATATACTGGGGAAACAGATCCCTCTAAGCATTTAGATGCTTATATCTACGAGGCCATGTTTCTAGGAGCTGAGGAGGATGTCATGTGTAGAATGTTCCCCAGAACCCTTACAGGCGAAGCTCTTAGTTGGTTCAAGAGCTTACCTTCAGGTTCCATTGATTCGTGGGAGGAGCTGGCCTCAGCTTTTGGAAACCACTTCGTGATCTCCAGGGACGCACCCAGAACCTCTCATACCTTGGCTCAGATCAGACAAGGCGACAAAGAATCTCTGAAGGATTTCCTTAAGAGATTTTACAAGGAGGCAGCCATGGTCCCCGATCTGACAGAGGCAATCCAGTTGCATATTCTCATAGAAGCTATGCAACCAAAGTCACCTTTCGCTTTGTCTTTGGCAAAGGGACCTCCAACCACGATGGAGGAATTTCGCAGGAAGACGTCCAAGTACGTGGGTATCGAGATGCATTTGGAAGCCACTGCATCTCACAGTAAACCATCCCCTGCAACTCCACCTCATGACAAAGGGAAAGAGAAGTCGTTGAAGAATGACAAGTCCCACCAAAGGGACAAAGTAGGGAACCAGCCTTTCAAACAGCAAGACAGACGCGTGTTCAATTTTGCTCACTATGCACCACTGAACACAACTTGCGAGCAAATCTTGCGTGAAATAGGATGGACCACCCTCAATGTTTATGGAATTCAACGTCCACCCCCAATCAGGCGCGGTGGAAACCCAAAGAAGTATTGTGAATTCCATGAGTCAGTTGGCCATACCACAGAAGAATGTAAGCAACTCAAAAATACCATTGAGGTGCTCATTCGTGAAGGTAAACTGAAACATTACCTGTTCAAAGGCAAATCTCATGATGAGCCTGAGAAGTTTGAAAAGCGACATCGTGATCGTTCTCCGGATCCTGATAGTACTCGGGAACCAAAACGTACGGCGGTGTCAGAGAAACAAAAAGGCATTGTTCTGGAGTCCGCCCAACGAGAACCGAGCCCTGAACCTAAATCACGAGGTAAAAGGCAGGTGGTGGACATGATCGCTGGAGGCTTCGCAGGAGGCGGACCCTCAAACACCGCCCGGAAAAACCATCATCGTATGATCTTATCTGTGCAGGGCAAGAACAAAGAATATCGCCCATTCAGGGACGGAGTTCAGACTCCGCCTATAACTTTCACAGATGATGATATTGGCCCAACCATTCCTGAGGGAGATGATGCGGTAGTGATCATTGTGGTGATCGCTAATATGGATGTAAAACGCATCCTAGTTGATCAGGGAAGTTCCTGCGACGTTATTTTTTATGACTGTTTTAAACGCATGGGACTGACTGACGCTGATTTGCAGCCTTACACACAGGACCTCACAGCTTTTAATGGCGCCAAACAGCCTACTAAAGGCTACTTGGACACAAGGATTACCTTCGATGGTGAACCTGGAGCAAGGACTGTGAAATCCAGGGTTCTTGTCATTGATGTTAAATCTCCATACAATGGCATCATTGGGCGGCCTACTCTGAATGCCATGGAAGCCATCGTTTCAACCCCCCACTTGTTAATCAAGTTCATCGATAAAGATAATCAAGTCTCATCTGTCAGGGGTGACCAGGAGATGGCTCGTTATTGTTACAATTTAAGTCTTAACATGGTGAAGCTTGAAACCAATTCTAAGAAAAGAAAATTGAACGAAGGATACAGTGCGGCGGCATCCGTCAACTTGGTGGATCTTGATCCCAGGGCGGAGTCTTCTATAGACCCACTGAACCCTTTGAAACCAACTCCTGATGGTGGTTCCAAGCCTATTGTTCTGGGCAGCACCCCGGAGCAAATCACTAACATCAATGACAAATTGGAGCCTAACGTGGAGGCAAGACTGATTGCACTCCTCCATGAGTACAAGGAAATTTTTGCCTGGACAGCCGCAGACATGCCTGGTATGGATCCTAACTTCTGTTGCCACCGCCTGGCGGTGTATCCTGAAACTAAGCCAGTGGCACAAAAGAAACAGCGTATGGGTCCCGCTAAGCAAAATGCTGCTTGCGAACAAACTGAAGAACTCCTTAAGGCGGGGTTCATCAGGGAACTCCGTTACTCTTCTTGGCTGTCCAACGTGGTTATGGTGCAGAAAGCCAATGGCAAATGGCGCATGTGCATAGACTACATTGATTTGAATAAATGTTGTCCCAAAGATCCTTATCCTCTCCCCAACATTGACAGACTGGTTGACGACTCATCAGGATACAAGTATCTATCCTTCATGGATGCTTACTCCGGATACAACCAAATTCCAATGTGTGAGGATGATCAGGAGAAAACAGCATTTATCAATGACAGAGGGGTCTTTTGCTACAATGTCATGCCATTTGGGCTGAAGAACGCTGGGGCCACCTACAAACGCATGATCAACAAAGTCTTTGAGGGCATGCACACAAAGTTGGTGGAGGTTTATATTGATGATATCATCGCTAAAACTCCAGAAGGAGGAGATCATGTTAAAGACCTACGCCTCATTTTTCAACGCCTGCGGCAATACAACATGAGACTCAACCCACTAAAATGTACATTTGCCGTGCCTGGGGGGAGATTTTTGGGTTTCATGTTAACACAAAGAGGCATAGAAGCTAATCTTGACAAGTGTCGTGTGATACAAGAGTTGCAGAGCCCCAAAACACTGAAAGAGGTACAATCCCTCAATGGCAAAATCGCTGTTCTAGCACGATTCATGCGAAAAATGGCTTATCGCTCTCTCCCCTTATACAAGATGCTGAAGAAGGATAAGAAATTCAATTGGGGCCCAGAGCAAGAGGCGGCCTTCCAGAGCTTGAAAAATGTCTTAGCCAGCCCTCCAATCCTGGTAAAACCAAGCCCAGGTGAGCAACTCATCGTTTATTTGTCTGTTTCAGATGAAGCGCTGGCAGTGGCCCTGGTCAAAGAAACAGTCGAAGGCCAACGACCGGTGTACTTCACTGGTAAAACATTGCATGGTGCAGAGTGTCGTTATCAGAAGATTGAAAAGGCAGCACTTGCAGTTGTTTGGGCCTCACGACGTCTAAGACCATATTTCCATGCACATCCCATCCTGATTCCCACAGACTTGCCACTCCGTACTATATTGTTCAAGCCAGACTTGGCAGGAAGGATGATCAAATGGGCCATAGAGCTCTCTGAATTCGACATATCCTACGAACCAAGAACTGCTATTAAGGCACAAGTCCTAGCAGATTTCGTAGTCGAATTAACAGGATCCAGCCCGGATGCAGATCATTCACACTGGACAGTATACGTCGATGGGTCTTCAAATAGCAAAGGATGCGGAGCAGGAATCGTTATAGAAAGTGATGACGGGGTACATCTTGAAATTTCATTGCACTTTACCTTCACTACGTCTAACAATCAGGCGGAGTATGAAGCCTGCTTAGCCGGACTCAGAGCAACACAAGATATTGGGGCCAAAACTGTCACCCTATGCAGTGATTCTCAACTAGTCATCTCACAAATTCTTGGTGAGTATCAGGCTAAAGAACCTCTACTGCAACAATATCTGAACTGCGTCAATGAGTTGAAACAGCACTTCGATGAAGTAACTTTCAAGCATGTACCTCGCGAAGAAAATACACGTGCTGATATCCTGTCCAGGTTAGCCAACACAAAGAAGGCGGGGTGCACAACCACGGTTGTACAGAGTACTCTGGCGGAGCCAAGTATATCCCTTCCCTCTTCAATTCATATGGTTAAAAGCCGCCCCGTTGATGACAACTCCTGGGTAACACCAATAGTTCGTTATCTTGTTAATGGACAATTACCCACGGATGATCTTGAGCAAAAGAAGCTAAGGAGGGAGGCACCCTATTATACACTCCTGGATGGGCAGCTATACCGCCGAGGAATTTCTGTCCCATACTTAATTTGCATAAATGAAAACGAGGTGCCAGCTGTTTTGGAAGAAGTCCATGAAGGGCAATGTGGACATCATCCAGGGGCACGGAGTCTAGTGAGAAAAATCCTCAGGGCGGGGTATTGGTGGCCCACTATGAAGCAAGACGCTGCCTCGTATGTTCAAAAATGCGATCAATGTCAACGATTCGCGAATTTTCACCATACTCCAGCCGAGGAAATGTCATCATCAATAACACCCTGGCCTTTCTATCAATGGGGCATGGATATTCTAGGTCCATTCCCAACTGCGCCCGGCGGTATTAAATACTTGATAGTTGGTGTTGATTATTTCACCAAATGGATTGAGGCAGAGGCAGTGGTGCACATAACGTCAGCCAGGACTCGAAGATTCGTTTATGAGAATATCATTGCACGTTTCAGAGTCCCTGAACGCATAGTCACTGATAATGGCACCCAGTTCACAGATCGCAAGTTCACTGAACTCTTAGAAAATCTCAGCATCACGCAGATTTTCTCTTCTGTGGAACACCCTCAAACCAATGGACAAGCAGAGGTCGCCAACAGAGAAATCTTGAAGGGCCTCAAGAAACGCCTTGGTGAGGCAAAGGGAGATTGGGCAAATCAGTTATGCCATGTTTTATGGGCATATAGAACTACCCCACACTCCACCACGAATGAATCTCCGTATCGGCTAACATATGGAGTCGAGGCTGTCATTCCCATAGAATTAACAGCCCCTTCAGCTCGAGTTCTCCATTTCAATGAGGAAGCCAATCAACAGAACCTCGCACACGAATTGGAGGTTTTGGCGGAGTTAAGAGAGGAAGCCTTTGTGAGAGATCAAGCTGTCAAAGCAAAGGCCGCCAAATGGTATAATGCACGCATATGCGAACGCCGTTTCAAAGAGGGAGATTTGGTCCTGAGAAGGGCCAACATTGGCAACAAATTTGCGCACCAAGGCAAATTGGCACCAAATTGGGAAGGTCCATACCGAGTCATCGAAGTTTTGGGCAAGGGTACATACCGCCTAGAAAACTTGGATGGCACTCCGGTCAGGAATAAATGGAACATTTTAAATTTACGCATATATTACAGTTAGTTGGGTAATACGGTATGATCTTTTCTTCCTAACTCAAGGATCTTCCTCTGTATGCTTTCCTTGAAAAGGTTTCGAAAAGATATATCCCAACTCAATCCTTTATGTAGTTCCATTCTCAATGAAATGCCTTCCTGTATTTAATCTTCACTCTAACTTTGAATTGATTATCCATGGCAGAATTTGTTCCCATGCAGATAAAACAACGACTCTAAAACTGAAGCACAAACGCATAACTCTTTATTCCATAAAGATCAACCAACATGCAACGCCGCTTCACAAACAGAGTCAACAAAAACTCCTTGGGGAATTGGTGTCTCAGCTATATGCTGCACCATACTGACCCTAAGGTACAGAAAACTCCTTGGGGGGAAAGGATTGGTGTCTCAGCTATATGCTGCACCATACCGACCCTAAGGTACAGAAAACTCCTTGGGGGAAAAGGATTGGTGTCTCAGCTATATGCTGCACCATACCGACCCTAAGGTATAGAAAACTCCTTGGGGGGAAAGGATTGGTGTCTCAGCTATATGCTGCACCATACCGACCCTAAGGTCCTACAGGCCGCCTATGGAAAGAACTAGTGTCACAGCTATATGCTGCACTAATTCGCCCCCAAGGTCCTGCAGGCTTCTTGTGGGAAGAGCTGGTGTCACAGCTATATGCTGCACCACGCAAACCCCAAAATCCAACCAATTTCTTGCAGGATGAATTGGTGTCACAGCTATATGCTGCACCATACCGCCTCGAAGGTTTAACCAATTTCTTGCAGGATAAATTGGTGTCACAGCTATATGCTGCACCATACCGCCTCAAAGGTTTAACCAATTTCTTGCAGGATAAATTGGTGTCACAGCTATATGCTGCACCATACCGTCTCGAAGGTTTAACCAATTCCTAAGAGGCCACTCCGCCTTCTTACGGAATCCAATTCCTTGGAAATTCCTAAGAGGCTACTCCGCCTTCTTACGGAATCCAATTCCTTGGAAATTCCTAAGAGGCCACACCGCCTCCTTACGGAATCCAATCTCATTGAAATTCCTAAGAGGCGACTCCGCCTTCTTACGGAATCCAACCTCATTGAAATTCCTAAGAGGCCACTCCGCCTTCTTGTGGAATCCAATTCCTTTTAAATTCCTAAGAGGCTACTACGCCTCACTATTAAAATCATTTCAATGAAATTCCCACAAGGTTACTACGCCTCATTATTGAAATTACTTCAGTTAAATTCTCAAAAAGGCTACTCCGCCCCATTACTGAATTTGTTTCACTGAAATTCCTAAGAGGCTACTTCGCCTCCTTACTGAATTTTACTTCACCAGAATTGCAAAAAGGCTATTCCGCCTCGTTGTACTTAGTCATATTTCATTAAGTCCTCAAATGAATATTCCACCTGTGTTGAGCCTATGGCTTGACGGAGTAATATTCCGCCTTCTCAATATCATTTTACAAAGCATAAATACAACGGACTTAAACACTACTTCTATGAACAAGTATACATTTGCAGAAAATATGCTTCATTAATATTGTCAAGGATTGATAAAAGTCAAGAGCCTATCTTGGAACAAGGCAATATTAACAAAATTCAAAAAAAAAATAAAAGCTGGCGAAGGGTTTCAGGAGCTGGTCTTTAAGGGTCGGACGGCATCCCTTCTTGTTGGGCAGAGGTGGCCTGACCTTCACCAGGTTTGCTTAAACTTTGAGAGGGAGGCAAGTCAGCCAAGATATATTCAACACTGGGCGCAGGAGCATGACCCCCTTGAACAGGCACCATCAATTCTCCATTGATAAATTCATAGTAAGGATGAATGCCTGTGGTGGACAGAGCAACGTCTGGATTGCGATAACGGAGTTGACGAACAGCCATGCTGAAAGCATCATCAATCACTGCCTCAGCCGCATCCAGCGTGGATTGTAACTCCTTGTCAAGCTTTTCATTGGCGGTATCAGAGGTAGCTTTTTCAGCTTGCAACACTTCAACCTGTTTTTCAAGGTTAGTGTACGCAGTAGCTGCTTGGTCTAACTCCGCCACCCAGGCATCTTCAGCAGTGGCTTTATCAAGTTCAAGGAAAATCAACCTCTGTTGGAGCTCACTTGCATCCTCGCCCAATTTTTGTTTCTGCTGAATTAAGTCTGAAATCTGTTGTTTCAGCAGATTATTGACAGCCCTCACCTGGGTCAGGCCACTCACCTCCTCGCCCAGTTTTGTGTTTTGCTCTTTTAAGCTGGAGACTTGCTTCTCCAGCAAAGCTTTGTCAGCTCTCACCCGAGCCAGCTCCTCCTCCAGCTTCTTGGTGTTGGCATCGGCGGTGTCAAGGTGTTTGTCCTTGGCCTTGATCACCTCGGACAGCTGCTCATTGTCATGTTCCAAGCTACGAATCTTTTCCACAGACTCGTGGTAAGACGCCTGAAACATGTTGGCCTCGGCAGCAACGTCAGCGATCCGGGGGACAGAGGCCAAAAAACCATCTATCTCTGCAAGGTGCCACCTCGCAGCTGCAGCAGCCTCCGGAATCTCATCAAAGTCGATGTCGGGGCGGAGGATGAATTCCGGATCACGCCTCTCTGACTGGCGGGATCCCGTATTTGTAAAGTACAGAAAGGGATTCAAGCGAGACCCCGCCTCAGGCAAAGAGCAAACCGCCTGGATGATTCCCCTGGCACATCAATGGGAAAAACGGCTGTCCCTCGAGTGGTCAAGCTCAAGGCAGGATCCTCAGACGGGCGGACTGGGGAAACTTGAACTCTCCCTGCCTCGTCCCCCGTATCCTGGTCAGAAGAGGCTTGGAATCCCTCCGCTTGCTCCCCCTCGACATCTTCTTCGGGGATGCCTTCAACTCCGCCCATAGCAGCAGAAGTACCCGCAACAGGTACTTCCGGAGTCTCCTCCAAATTAATAGCAGCATCAATTGATGCTCCTTCCTCAACCCTCTTCTTGCTTTTGGTCCTCCTTCTTTGCAAGGGCTGGAGGTCTATTTCCTCTTCTTCTTCTTCAGCAGCTTCTGGTTCTTGGCGTTTTTTAGAACGCCTTTCAACAGTAGCTGCTGAAGATCCTGCACCACCTTCAAAAGTTACTATGTTGGTGGAGGCAGGGAAAGGAAGGGTCTTTGTGAGGGCAGCAGTCAGACTCCTCCTGGGCTGCACATTATTCTCCGCGTTCATTTCCCTGCGGCTCATTTGCATCTGCTTGATACGCTCCATCCCAGGGAACTCAGCGATTTCTCCTGCGAAATAACAATATGAGGATACGATTAGAAAATGCAAGATAGAGGTAATACTCAATCACATTGCAATTGTTCGTAATATTACTCAAGTATCCTTGAGCATCCCGCCCAAGCAGCCTTCGACAAAGAATCAGCTTGTGGACGGAGTTGTACTCCTTCAACATTCGGAGTACTTCCACAGACGCCGCCGATAGAGCACCCTCTTCAACTTCATACGCTCGTTTGGTTAAGAGAAAGTGCTCATGCGTCCATGCCACTGGAAATCTATCAACACCCTCTTTATTCCGCCAAAAAACAGGTTTGTCCTTCCTGACGGATACCTTCACAAAACTCATCCTGAAGTGAAGTCCGCCTTCCTTGGCGGAGTCATCAAACACCTTAAAGTTCAAAATCTTTGGCTCCGCCCGGAGAGTCACAAAACCCATGCCGCCGGTTTTCATATTTACTCTCCTCATAATGCGGCAGAAAGCGAAAAACAACGCCACTGTAGGCGTAAACCCCAAATGTTCAGCCATCACCTCAAAGCTGCGAACTATTCCCCAACCATTAGGATGCAGCTGAGAAGGGGCACAGTCCAAGAACCTAAGCACACCCATCTGGAATTTATTCAATGGGAAGCGCACCCCTAGCTGGGTAAATAGAATATCGTACATATATATGGTACGATCATTCTGAGGACGATGGCAAACCCGTTCATACGTCTTGGGTGAACGGACGATGAACCTATCCTCATACTTCTCATCCTTCCAAACCGGAACAGGCAACTCCACTACCCCTCCGCTTGTTGTCGCATGTCGAGAGGAAGCATCCTTGACATCTTCCTCAACCCAACAGTAGGGGTCACTCTCGAGTGTCTTCTCCCAATCTAGTCCATGCAACACAACATTTCGACACTCTGCCATAGTCAGCACTTGTGTATGGGAAACACCTCCTGACACAAATGAATGTACAGCATTACTAAAGTACTCCACGCTGCTATAAAACGTCGAGTCCCTCCCAGTATAAAAAGCCTCATCTCCACTCTCAATGTCAGAAAACATGGGATGAACACAAACCCTAGAACGTGACTCTGACCTCTTTCCTCTCATCTTCCTTTTTACGAACACACAATAAGGGAAAACAAAGCTAACCCAATGGAAATGAAGAAGCAAAGAAGAGGAAGAAGCAAGTACCTTAAGCTTCTGAAAAGATAGAAGAACTCCAAACACCAATAAACTCGCAAGAGAGTAGCAAAAACTCTTTCAGCAAACAAATGCGAAGTGAGAGATGAAGCAAAACATTTCCCTTCTGAAAGTTTACCTATTTATAGGCATGGCTTGGGGGGAAATAAGTGAATCATCAGAAATCTCGAAGATGTGTTTGCAGCCAATAGATAAATCTCATCAACGGTTCTAAAATTAAAATATGCGTTTACAACCGTTGGATTTGTCCCACTGACGGTTCCTTTTTTGCTGAAACCAATAGATATATCTAAGGGCAGATATTTCATGGGCCACGTTTTCAAAATCCAAGGCCCACGGTAATAACCTCGAAAACGGTTCTCAAATGCCATCACGCGTATTTATGTCCCATCATTGGAATGGCAACCGTTACAAGGGCATACGTGGCAATAGGAGACTGAAGAACAAAAAACGTGGTTTCGAGGCGCATTAATGACAGGCATGACAAGTAATGACAAACCAATAAATGCATGAAAGCACTTGTCCACAAATCTTGAACTAGCAAATGCCGCCTAAACCCATGCCTACAAAAGCTAAACTTAAGTGTTATAGCTTATTAAAGTGACTCCGCCAGTCACTATAACAAGCTAGGGGGCATATGATCCAGTCCTAACACCGGCCCCCAAGAGCATGGCTTTAATGCCTTGCCAGATCAGCATTTTGAATAAAGAGAAGTACTCTTCAAATACACTACAAATACTATACGGAGTGCATACCGCCAGGGCAAGTAACGCCGCCAAGGCTCATAACTCCGCCCAGGCACGTTACCCCGCCAAGGAATGTAACTCCGTCCAGGCATGTTACTCCGCCAAGGAATGTAACCTCGCCAAAGTTGTTACCCCGCCAAGCCATAGGCTCAATATTGGCGGAATACCAAATTTCCCCTACTGCGTAGCGAGCCCATACTCACAACCCCGGCACGAGATTGACTCTGTCTTGAGAGGTTAATAATGGGAATCACGCTGTCACACATAAAGGGAAATAACAATAAAATATTAAAGCACTAACGCTTTCCAGACAAGTTGTGATACCTACTACAATAATGGTGCATGTAAACGGTGCAGGGACCCACTACCTTTTCAGCATTATGCCTGAAGACAAGGAGCGGGTCCTACCAATAATGGAGCACCAGTAACAGGTATATAAACCTCTCTCGAAAAGGTATAAGGGATCTTTTTCCCATTCTCTGAACCTTACACTCTCTTACTTGCATAGTTATCTCTGACTGTCTTTCTAAGTCTCTAAGTATTCTGAAATACTGACTTGAGCGTCGGAGAACGATTGCAGGTACCACCCCCAATCGGGTCAAGGCAACGTAGATCCCGTCAGGCGGTCTGTGACACCGCCCCAGAGTACATTGCACTCCGCCTCAGCGTACAAAGACTCTCCATATTTACATTTATACGCACATTGCTTTGTATCAAAAACACATTTATATGTATATTTTGAGTTGTTCTACAAGCATACTTCTACACCCCCTGTAAAGAACAGTTCAATAGGGTAATCACCCCACCATTGGACTTCACCCATCTCGAAGTCATAGTAAAATAACTTAGAATTCATTTGTCTTATCCGAACATTGTCGGTTATAATTCGATTTAAGCCTAAACAAATCACCAAATTCACATAAAAATCTCCCACACTGGTGGGTCTCCCTCATTTATCATAGCCAATGCTAAGTTATACCCCAAATTCATCATCATTATTCACCAAGTACATAGGGGTTTATGTTTTCATTTTCAATCCATTCACACATCAGTTCTAGCCTCAACAACTCATTTCAAAATTTATTTCACTATGGTCTGATCGTTCACAAGATTCGATCTCTCATGAGGCTTAAAAATTCAAGGGTCACTTAGTACCCATTGTGGAATACTTCCACCACAAATAAATTCATTTAACATAGCTCATAGAAACATCATAGAGCCTAGACCATCATAGGGTCAAATTCAATAAGGTTCGATCGTTCAAGATCATTTTGAGTCATTCGGGGTTACCACACTTAGTGGGTCACAACTAAATCAATCATCCACCCGGTTCATAAACATGAACCCGAGTCCAACCCCAATCATGTGCCAATAAAATTTTATATTCCATAAGCATACCATGGCTATGAGCCGCTTCATAATCCATACAAGAGACCCATGCAAATAAATCAATTTCAATATACATACATAACAAGGTTTCAACATCTCATACTTTATTACTATATCAATTCACATTTAATATCCCCTATCCGAGATCAACACACGGCATAGGTCCATCCTCAAATCAACTCATATTCAATATATCATATCCATGATCTCACATGGTACAAATTTATCATCATTTTAAGTCATACTCAAATATCAATATTCAAATGCATAATATCAATGTATTCGTCATTCGAAAGAAATAGTGTAAGGAACTTATCCGGTCTTACACAAACAACCATATCAATCACATTGAGGGATTCATCCATAAATATATTCAATCTCATGATTCATCAAGTTTTCCAATTGAGCAACTATGCTCCACAAGTACATCATACGACCGCGATGAAAAGGGCACACTCCCATAACATCAATCATAACATGGACAATTATTCACAAAGAATCCTCGATATGAATTAATCATAACTCAACTTTAATGATTCACAATAATCCCCAATAAGCAATAATGCCCTTATAATCAATTCAAAATTCTTAGACAATTAGTCCATCATATGTCCATGTAGGGCAATCAAACATAATATCATCATTCTCTAGATAAGTATCATTCTTAAATCTATACAAACAACATTATTCCAATAATGAGCATCCCGCTCCAAAGATCACCAAAGTGTTCCAATATTGAGCAATCGTGCTCCAACCATCCATAACATCTACTTTAATACCAAGCAACCATGCATTGACAATAATCAAGAACTCTAATTCAAAGCAAAATACGCTTTGATACCAGATTATAACACCCCTGATTTTCTGTACTCGAATCCTGATGTAATCGTCATAAATAATAAAAATACGAATAAATTTTTCGCGTTTGAGAATATTTCCCAGACTCCACCGTGATCACATCAAGACCCGAATCACAAAAATAACAGAGTTTACAGCGGAAGAAGAATGTGTATACCGGGCACACGCCTAGTCCCATATATGAAGATATGAGAAAAGGCTCGGCAAGAATGCAATGGCATATCATAAGCCTAATATACAACCATCATCATTTTGTATAATCACATAAGCATACAATGCCTAAGATATAAGTATATACTTATCTATTTGGTCATGCGTCATACATCTCCAATATTCATATTTATAATAGACCATAACCAGCCCAACTTTAAATTCATATGTCTCCACTATTAGTATATCCTACAAGTGTATACATATTCACAATTCGTCCATCAATATCAATAATTACAACATCATACTATTCATCATATACATAACATGTTAAATTACAATGCTGCCGGCCAAGGCATTCCTCTACAACTATTTACCTTCCCAAAAGCTTTACTTTAAAAACGTCCTCTTCACATGGCATTCCTGCATCAATACTAAAAAGTAGACCACATGGGAGAGTGAGTTATACATTTCAAATGACGATATGAATACAATTGAAATTATGTGCATATGCATATCAACACCATGTATGCTTTGCTAAACACATCAACAATCACCATAGATTATTAATTCAACAATATATATTCATTTCATACTTATTCATCAAATCATAGCAAAGCAAGCATATACACATTATAACACCGCCACAATGGACCAACACGTATCTATCATATCGCCACAATGGGCCAACATCATCAACATAGACCATTCAGGTCTTTCATCAAAGCCACCACAGGCTAACATAATCATTATCAATCATAAACAAATACGCCCTTCATTACATTGGGCCATATCATACATATCGTCATATTCAACATCATTTCGTATATTCATAACATTTATTACTTTTATGTGGTCTTTCGGTATATTAATTACCCATCTCATCAACACCATACCATCGTCTCAATCATCATCAATCATCATCATATTCTGGCATATCTCCATGCTATATGCAAATGCTCTTATGGCTAATGCATATGCACAATGGAATAGACAACAAATGCGGATCCGACTGTGGGAATAAACACCAAGTTGTGGGTCAAGCATAGGTGTGCTACTATGCCCCTACTGCAGTAGTAAAATCTGTACACATATCTCAAAGCATGCATGCATCTCAACAACCTCTTTTACTGGTACCAAACCGCTATCGCCCATCTGTAGCACTAGTCACCCCGTGACTTGCAGATCAACAACAAGGCCTCACTTGCCAAAAGTGCTACGGGCCCCTCCTGAACACACATCGAGAGAGCCGTGCCCCGTCGGACACCGAGGTAACTCGCTCACCATAGAGCCGCCCATCCACTGGGCCCGCCACATAGGGTGCCTCGTCACCAAACTATGGACAGCTTCGTGACTCATACACCGAGCCACAGGGGAAAACAACAATACGCTCGTGCACTGAGCCGCCCTCCCACAGGGACCGCCTAGTGGAACCCCCTAATATTCCACATAGACAGCGATCGATATGCCATGGATGCAATGCAATGCAAATCAAATACATTCTCACTCTGTGCATCCTAAATGCCACTCATCAATCATCATCATCATCATAATCACCAACACCACTATACACCTTAGTGGATTTCATCATTGTTGGTTTCTTAATCATTATTTTCAAGTTTTAATGTGGCGTTCCCATCTCAACATATTTTACATATATTTTACATCATATAGGCAAGTCAATACTTGCAATCAACCATAATGGCATTATAATATTATATAATATTCATCAATAATACCTCACTTTCATTTAGTGGGTTTTCATCTCATTATTCATTACCATTGTCTCATGTATACCTTTATAAGTATATATATTTGTGTGGCATTTACAACATTTTCAATTTCATATTTCATACCACACATACAAGACCATGCTTGTATCACACACAATGGCACACAACAATTTATCAATATAAATATACACCTCTTTGTGCAAGAGAGTGCTCAACATCACCATCTATCATTATTTAATGTCATTTAATTATCCCTTCATTAATTTCAAATTCGCTCTAGAATATATCTCATAATCCTACCATCATAATCTCATTATCATCCTTTCATTATTCTATTTCAGGTGGTAAATACATCACAATTAATTAGTCCCCATGTACCAATCAACCTCAATCACCACCATGTTATATCGTCATTATGTTATCCCTCATACATCCCCCATAATCGTCTTATGTCTATCTCATAATACCAAGAAGAAGGTCTAACATAAGCCTGCCACAATTAAAACTGAGTAAATTCCATTCTGGTGGAAACTCGCTCAAGCGAGATTCACATCCGCTTGAGCGAGACAGGCCAGGTTCGCTTGGGCGACTCCCTTTCGCATAAGCGAAAAACATCCAGTAGTGTTTTCACGCTTACTCGCTCGAGCGAAGCACCATCACACTCAGTCACTCGCTCAAGCGAGGATTATCCAGTAACCAATTCCTCTAACACTCGCTTGAGCGAGGCACCCACTCGCTTAAGCGAAATCCGACCAGAGGTCGTCCTTACCAACACTCGGTTTTCACTCTGCAATTCATTCAAAACCGACTCATCTCACTCGGTTGTCCACTCGGTACAATCAATCAAAATCGACTCCCAACATTCAGGTTTCCACTCGGTAGAATTTCCCTAAAACCGGCTCAAAGCACTCAGGTTTTCCACTCAGCAAGATAATCCTGACCTACCCATCATTCACTCAGCCAATTAATTCCAAACCCGAGTCATCTTTCAATCAGTCTTTCACTCGGCAATTTCATTCCAAAACCGAGTCATCTCAATCAGTCTTCCACTTGGTAAATTCATTCTAAATCCGAGTCTTCACTCACACAGGGTTCCACTTGGTAAACATTCCAGAGACCGACTCACCACCTAATTGGTCACTCACTCGGCATCTCATTTCAAAACTGACTCATCACCGGACCAGTTCTCACTCGACATTTCGTTCCAAATCTGACTTCCTTTCTTTTTCACTCAAACAGAGTTATTCCAGAGTACTTCTAGACAAACTCACAC
This sequence comes from Clitoria ternatea, assembly GCA_037962975.1. Classification (NCBI taxonomy): domain Eukaryota; kingdom Viridiplantae; phylum Streptophyta; class Magnoliopsida; order Fabales; family Fabaceae; genus Clitoria; species Clitoria ternatea. The sequence goes on from CM075669.1 coordinate 192,397,266, forward strand.
TGAGTAACCCCAATCGGTATCATACCACTCGAAATGGCACATTCGGAGGCACTCCACTCGGAATGAGTTACACTGAACTCGAAAATTCCCCGTTCAGGATTCCACTACCCAGATCATCACACTCAAGAGCCTTCTTACTCGAATTATGTCCACTTCCTCACTCGAAAGATCCTGACTCAGATATAGCTCACTCGGATTTCACTCAGAAATTTACCACATCATGAAATTTTTTTCTAAGGTTCCCACTCGAGTGGAATTTCATCCAGAATCTTACTTGTTCACTATTCACTCGTCACGCTCGGTTAAGACACAACCAGACCAGTCACTCACTTGAGTGAGCACCATCCTAGCATCAGACTTCACACTTTCGCTCAAGCCACTCACACACGTTTGGGTGAAAAATGTAGAGTGACCATTTCCTCACTAGCTCGCTCAAGCACGGCCATGCCCGCTTGAGCGAGATTCATCTAGTAACTCCCCTGATTGCATAATATGCAGCTCGCTTGAGCGGAAACCTCACCCGCCTAGGCGAAATTGGTCCAGAGACCATTATACCAATACAGGGGAGTCTCGCCTAAGCGAGATCCCTTCTCGCTTGAGCGAGACCACTCGGACATAAGCAGAATCAGTAATTCTTACAACTTAACACATGAAATCTCACTCTAGGCCAACTAATTCACCACTAATACATCATACTCATCACATGAGGCATATAAAACTCGCTCTGACCATTCATACTTAGGAATTCTCATTCCAACTCATCAATTACTCCTTTAAATTCCAATTCATCAGCTATAATAACTCATCTCAAAACAATTCTCTATAATTTAATTCGTTCATTCATAAATTTTCACCATCATTAGTTCACGTCCGACCAAGGTGTAACATCCTAAGTCCAATTTGAGAATAAACCAAGACAAGGAAAATTTTTCCAAAAATCAAAGGGGATACAAGGGTAAGATGACCAGTGGGGTGTTAAAGAGAGCAGAATTAGGACAAAAAGAAAGGGAAAGGAATGCAAGCCATCCACAAGGAAACAGCGGAAGATGCAGGGCATGGGCGAACCCAACAGCGCCTACTCGCTCAGGCGAGATTCAATGTCGCTCAAGCGAGACAACCCAACACGCTTGGACGAGGCACGCATAACTTAAGCGGAACCCAACAGAGACCTTCCTTACGCTCACACTTGCTGGCGCAAACACTTAGCCGCTGAGGCGAGTAACTCCACTCGGATTTTCCCTCACTCGGATTTCAAAGTCTAAGTCCGCTCGAAAAAGCCTTTACTTTCAAATCATTCGGGCTAACCCTTACACGTACAAGTTTCATTCGGAAGTTTACCTCTCATTCCTTAACTTCATTCACTCGAGTCACAGATGTTGACCACTCAGGAAATGATTCCCATAGCCATTCCACTCGGATTCTATAAGGACTACTCACTCGGAATATCTTTCATGGTCTTTTACCACTCGGGTGTATTTCACTCATTTTTCACTCGGCATATATAATCTTTCTCACTCAAGTTATCCTACTAAGTCAAGGCCCACACAAGGATCTTCTAACTTCTAATAAGCTTTCTATAATGGAGTTCCCTTAGAGCCTTAGAATCATTCCTCTATTGGAAAACATTCACTCAGCAGGTTCTTACTCGGAAATATTTAATTATCCCCACTCGGGAGGATCCTAACAGTTATCACTCTGAAGTGTTTAGGTCAACCCCCACCCGGGATTATGCGACCTCATTCACTCGAAAACATCTGAACCCATCCTCACTCGGGATAAGGTCACTATCCCGCTCCCCACAACAATAACTTATCTCCATTTTTACTTAGAGTCATACCAACCTCCCACGCTCAAAAAATACGTACATATATATCACTTGGGCCATTACACACAGCATAGAATAAACATACGGTATGATATGCATAGGAATGTATATGAATATTTACAGGCACATTGTCATACTCTCAACCCGAGAGAGTTCAAATTCTGACATAGAAAGACAAAGACCAAAATACGAGCCGGCCAAGGCTTAACAAAACCTTATACACAGTATATACATATACACGCATATCCTCATAGTGCACAAGCACCTCACTCGGCATACAGCTCCTCCTTCATTCATCATTCTGAGAGACATTCACTGTAAAATATAGCCACAGTAGGGGTGAGCTTTTACATATGAAATGACAGTTAGTGACTCGGCATCAGCATCAGTACACACACTCATGTTCACTCGGGTTGCATTCAATTTAAATTTAAGCCATGCAGACTACGATATTTTCAATGACATACACTTACATACATATCACGTGAAGTTCATTTTCATTCATACAGAAGCATGCATCAACTCATTCGGAAATCATTCGTATCACTCCGAGCCATACCACTCGTACTATCCTAATCAACATTGCATCTACATGCGTGCCTACAGATCCGACTCAGGCAATGATTTTCAGGTACAGGTTCCCTTACTGGCCTCTCGTCCTTTAGCCCTTCCCGCGTGGTACCGGCCTCCCATTGACGTCTCAAGACTTAACTCTAGCTCCCTCGGCTACCACAAGCTCTCACAGGATCTAGCCAAGGGTCTGTAGCTGGAGACCATTTCTTTGGGGTTCCTGACCTTCCACGGGTCACCCCGTTCCTGTACATGCAGCCTATGTGCTTTAACAACGAGCATCCTCGGTTATCCGACACATTCCTTGTAACCATTAAAGTCATAACCGATCCAACATAGTTCCTACATTCACTCGTCAATCGTACCAGCATACACAGCAATCAAACAGTTCATGTTTATAACATTCCAGATGAAATCAACCAACAGCCACACATACATATCCTCTCGGTATTAACAATAATAGGAACATGCATCACACGCGTTTATGTATAAATGACTATCAGAACTCAGCACAACAACCCTGAATACATGCATATAAATATATAACTATTAACAAGATTCTACTATCGCACATATGGTATCCAAGGATTAACAATTATGCATTGCACACAGTCATCATAGACACACTCGCACACACGTAAGGCAATACGTTCATCCGGTACCATCCATAAACCATGCATTTGACATGCAAGCGCCCCCTACCTACTGAAGGGACTCGAGAAGCTCTTCTGTTTTCTGACGTTTGGTCTGATGCTCTGTTTGCCTTGTTCAGTCCCCCTCGCACAGTTGTACTCTACAATCGGCTCGGGGATAGGAATCTGTTCTTCTTCCGCTTCGTTGATCATCCTTCACCAACAGAAGGAGACTCTGAATCTTCTGCAGCACCGTCGTCGTGGGTTTCCAGAAACAGAGAACAAGGAACAAGGGAGAAGAAGAGGAGCAAAGAAGAAGAAAAGAGAGAACGAAGAGAAGAGGAGTAACGGAGAGGAAGTCTGAAGGGAATGCATAACAACAGTGACCCTGGACATATATATACGTGTACGAAGAGAAGAAGAGTGGGGTGGGAGTTCGTGAACGTCAATCCACTCACGCCACATACACCAATCACAAGCAGCCAGCTATCAACAATCAATCACAATTAATCAGCCATTATTTTCTTAAGTTAAATTAATTAAGTTAATTATAATTAACAAGTAATTTTCCTCTTTGCAATTATTATTCTAATGGCTTAATTTCATTCGATAATTAATTTTTAAATCGGGATGTTACACAAGGGACCATCAACCACTTATCATCAATATGATATAAATACATACATTTTTATAACATTCAATATAAGCCAAGCCATCATTCATCATTTCATCAAATTAATCATGTAAAACATTCATGGTAAGGCATTGCATGAGTTTAACATATACATAATTAACAATGAATTCACTCATGCGATTTGAAATGCAAACTCCTCTCTTACCTCGAGAGAAGAAATCGAAATTCCAACGCTCCGATTGCTTTGATCATTATGCATCATCGTCCGGAATACAATCCTATCCACAATTACACATACACATGTAATCAATAAATCATCATAAAACATCACTTCTCTTAACTTATGATCAAGTCCTAGGCTTGTCTAAGCTCCAATTCCATATACCCATGTTAGGCTTCGGGAATTCCTTTCCCCAAAGCTAAGATTCTCCAAGTCTTAAGGGTTAAACAAATCCAACAACATCAACACTTAAGATTAATCCCTCAAATCAACATACCTATATACATGCATATATCTTCATTTGCAACTCATGACTTAGTTCACCATTTTATCACATCAATATTCAACTCCTATCCTTCAAACATTCATTTCTATGTATAACATCATTCCAAGGTACCAAAATCATCAAAATCATCAAGTGGGTCAAAACCCCCAAATTATTAATACTTAGGATTCCCTTTCCAAACATTCAAGCTTAGGGTTCCATTTCCACCCACATGCAAGGTTTCTAACATCGCCATCTTCAACCCAATACCCCAAAATCATAATGAGACAAGGAAGGGGTGAAAGATCTTTACCTCAAATCCAAGCTCCACCAAAAACGAAAATGAAAGTGAAGAAGAGAAAGGAGATGACCCCACAAGCTTCCAATGCTCCATAGACGCCATTCAAGCCTCACAAATCCGTGTAAACCATTTAATTTTTGAGTGGAGTGGCAAGGGAGAGGGGTGGCCACGGTTTGGGCAAGAGAAGAATGGAGGAGAAGAAGAGGTCTCCACCGAAAATGAGAAAGAGGAAAGAGGAATTTTTGTGCAATTATGATACATTGTCCAATGGGCCATTTAATCTATTAACCATTGTATAATAGAGTGTAAAGTGAGTGGGGAGAGAGAGAAGAAGAAGTGGATGGCTGAAATATGGAGGGAAGAAAGGGAATTCTCATTTTCTTTTTAATCCAATTTGGTTCGTAATTTCCCTGTTTCATATCCTACATCGAGTCCAATTAATTAGTCCCTTAATACTAAAAATTATTCCAAATACACCATCTTAACCATAATAATTTTCTAAATATTCTAGACCCATCAAATACTCAATTTGACCAAGTGGGTACCACAACATCTGTTAATTCACCCGGTTCCGGTAAATTTTAGTTTACCGATAATTCACCTTTAATATCTAACAACATCTCCCATAATTATTTGACCATAAACAATCAATTATCATCATCCAATAAATTTATTTTATTTAAAAAAATCCAGGATGTTACACCGTTAAATCATGATAAACTATTATAATTAAATAGTACTTTCTCGAAACTTGGTAAAATAAAATAAACCATCGTGATTGTCCTGACTGGTGGAATTTCTCGAGATGCGTACTCTTCTGCGAACGACTTCGGGATGCTTAACGATGGGTCTTAATTCTATTAGCGGGACTTACCAAAAAATTACAACAAATTACATAAATTTACACTAAAGATTATAATTAATTAATAAAATCAAATCTAATTACTACCGAGCCTGCCTAAATTCTAAAACTCTTAACTTCTTTGTTTCGGCTCCGATCTTAGCAAGATTTCTTTCGAGTACACCAATATTGAGGTGCGCTTTATGAGGTTTATATAAAAACGCTTATTAACTTAAAATATAACAAAATCGCCATGGGTTACGTAAATTTACGCAGTTTGAGATCTAACTGTTGGATCGTAACAAAACTTAAAATGGTTACTCTCAGATACTAAAGCAATATTATAGGACAGTTTAAAATGCAATCAAACAAAGGGAGGCTTCCCTTACCTCATGGGGTAGTCTCGGTTTTGAGAAGGAAATAGGATGGGCTCGCCAAAAAATTGCTTAACATCCTTGATCGTCCGCCAATTGACGTTGATGGTTCTCGAACCTAAAGAACACAACATGCACATTTAAACTTAGTAAGGAGGGCCACAGTTTTAGGCTCCTAAAACAGTAAAAAAACATCAAGTTTTTCAAGTGTACAAACTAATTTTGGCCCAAGAAATTTCAAGAATAAGATTTAAGAGTCAAAATGCAAAACCTTTACCTTGGTGGCTTAGGAGAGCTCACGGCCAAGAGCAACCAAGACAAGGAGGATCTAGCTGAATTTTGAGAGTCTAAAGCTTGTAGAAAACTTAAAAGAAGGTAGATGTTTGGTGAGGGAAAAACCGCGGGCTAGGGAGCGAAAGAAGGAAGGAGAATGATTTTGATGGTTGATGGTGATAGTGGTATGGTTTAGTTGTGAAAATGGGTGGTTGTGGTGGCTTGGTGGTGGCGTGAGGTGGTTGGGAGGAAGGTGATGGAGGCTGTTGAAGGGAGAAGTAAGGGGAGAGGCATGGCTTAGTATTCTTAGCCAAAAATAGAGAGGAAGGAAATGAGGGGAATAATGAGAATTTTTGGTGAGTGTAATATGTTAATGAATGAAGTGATGGGTATTTATTATTGTGGTTGGAGGAAGCTAGTGGGGTGAGGTGGTGGTGTGAGTGGACGGTGTGAACAAGATGGCAAAACCTGTCCAGGGAGGTGGCGTGAGGTGGTGGTTTAGCTGGGAACCGGTGGCTGGAAAATTAACTTGTTACATAAAAGTTTAAGGTGTGCAAAATTTTTAGGAATCAGAAATTAAAGAGGTTAAAAACAATTATAGATTAATTTGTGGGATAGGAATCTCAAAAAATGACCAACATGAAGTTTGTAGATTTTCTCGTTTCTTACAATTTGATATATCATTTGTGACAATCCAAGGTCGGTAGCCCGAGATATCCCCAAATTAAGAAAGGATACTCCTGGAGCTCTCGAATCAAATAGGGCTGTAGAAATAAATTCATGGTTATTTTTCCTTTGAGAATTGTTTCGTGTCCTTCATAAAACTTGTAGGTTTCTTTGATACGAATCCACAAAAAAAAGAACGAACCGTTCCAAGTACTGGGAGATGGAGATATACAAATTTTATTGGAAGTAGCCAGCATGGTGATGAGACAAGAAGAGGTCAGGGAAGATCCTTTAAACTATACCAATCTAGAGGGATTTATCTCTCGATGTCTGCACAAAAAACATAGAGAATTTTGTTACGGAGATTTTGACATTGGGTTTGCACGAATCAGAGGTCGTGTGAGGAAGTATGAATTTTTGAATGAACCATGCGCATGATAAAAATACGAATAATAGAATTTTGAGACGAATTTTCTTAATCCTCGATTTTAGGGGTGGCAGAGCAGAAATTAAGTTTCGGGGAAAGAAATAAAGATTGAAGATCTCTTCAAAACGAAATGAACAAGACTAGAATCATTCTATTCTAATCTCGTTTGGGAAAAGTAGGCCCAAAACACCAAAAGTGTCCAGGTTTAGTTTTAAGGTCATCTCCAAAGAAATTGAGTTGCATAAGAACTGGATTGACAAAGTCTGAATCAAGCTTCGGCATCTTCAGGAGAAGTTCCTAAAATGTCAAAATGGGTCACCAGAGACTGACCGCACCACCATTGAATATCCCGAGGTACATGCATAACCAAACGTAGGTAATGTCAAAGGTCCTGATCGGCCCGGTAAGACCGAGTAAGTCACCCTCGATCCATTACAAGGGAACCCTACTGGGACTAGTTTCCTTTTAGGGTCACTAGTCTCAGGTCGAGTTACTATAATTAGACCGTCGGCTGGGTCCCACAGTTCAATACCGAGGAACCCACTAATATTTTGTTATTTAAATATCATAATTATAATCAATTAAATAAAAGCTTAATAGAATTTTATTAAAAATATATATATTTTTTGAATATAATGTTTGTTAAATATTATTTAATATAATTACATTAATTAAATATTCATTAATTATTCTACATCAATTAATTAACTACTCCGGACATCGTAACATCATGGGGATCACTAACTACTTAATATTAAATTAAAATAAGATAGTCAACATCAATTATTTACTAACATATAATATTTTGTTTAATATTAGTGGTGCCACTAATTATTCATCTCCTTATTCTTCTCTCCTCTTCAATCCCTCCTACTAACCACTACATACCTCAATCCCTTTGATAGCCTCTGTTTCTTCTAATCTCTGTCTCTTTCTCATACTTAGAACTTCCTGTATCTCTAATTTAATATTCCACTAACTATCTTTCTTGCTATACCTTCTTACTCAAAGTGAATCATGGATCAGGCCAAAGCCTCAACTCTCTCTAGAAGGCTTGTTAGAGTTCTCTCAGGGGTCCTGAGGGTCCTGACCTTTACTCTGAAAACCAGGACTGTTACAAAATGTGGTTAGAGTTAGAGGAAAAAGAAGAAAAAAATAGAGAATAGTAAAGAAGGGGGTTTTGTAGTAATGATAGGGGATGAGGGTCTCAATAATGACAGTGGGATGGAGTAGAGAATTAATATGGAAAAAAAGGAAGAGGCATTGTTGGAGGGGTGTGTGGGTAAAGAGGAAAAGAAGGCAAAGACAACAGGTACATGTAGAAGAAAAAAGAAAAGCAAAGATTATTAGTTGAATTTTTGGTGAAAGGAATGAGAGGAAATGAGAAAAAAAAAGCATGTTATGAGGTCCATATCTTGATATTTTTTAGAGTTACACCACTAGAAATCATGATTGTTCCATATATTGAATTTTATTACACTGGTAGAGATCATGATTGTTTAGCTTAAATAAATTGAAAAATGATCTTCTATTTCAATGGTTCCAATAAAAAAATGTTTTAACTAACCTATTTAGATAGAACCATTAAAGTTACACTAAAGGATAATGAGAAGAATAAACTTTTTATGGTAGGGAAAAGTTGGATAAAAAAAATATACTCATATCATATTCAAGGTATACTTAAAAAGTACTTAATTACGGATGTAATGAAATGAGGTGGGTACGAGGAGTATATTATTTCTATACCTGTTAACAAATTAGTCGATATCCGTACTTGTTGGTAGTTGTAACAGGAACTCATAGGGTATCCATGAATATTTTTAAAAAATATAATAAAAAATAATATATAATGTACTAATATTTTTCTACTATATAAAATAATATAAATTAGTATTGTATAATACAATTACAACTTAAAATATTAAAAAAATATTATTATGAGTCAATATTAAATAAATTTTCTCTCATTGTAAAAAAAAAAAATTTCTTAACATTTAAATATATTTAATAAAAAAATAAATATTTATAAGTATATGGATACCAACAAAAAGAGTAATACAATACATGTACTTACAAGTTTAGTAAATATACAAGAACATATTACCAGTGTACCGCCCACGTAATTGTGAGCAATTTTTTTTTTCGAACAAGCCTATACTCTAACGTGTACCGAGGAGTACCATGACTTACCCATTTTAAAATTAATTACGGTATGTACTCATGCATAACCACAACGTATAACTCGATTTTTGAATATTAGTGATTCATTAACTAATGTAAAATTCAGAGAATAGACAAATGAAATAATATCGTGGTAAGAATGATTTTTCTCAAAATAAAGCATGTCAAACAAAAAAAGAAGAAGAAATTTATAATGGTTACACTATGCCCTAACTTATTTCTAAACATAAACGAAGAAAAAAAAAATCTAATTTTATATACACTTTTTTCCATTTTATAAATTGCTTTTTTTTTTTTTCTTATTCATTTTGTAATTCTAATAAGAATGGCTTACTTAGGCTCGTAAACTACTATTTCTTCCGAAGGACACACTTTTAAGGAAACCTGAGCTTGCACCAATTTCCCTAAGAGGTTTTTCCGTATATCTAATGAGGTTGTAGGTAGAGGCACCAAGTATGGCACCAACAAATGGTCCAACTATATAAACCCAAATTCCTTTGTAAATGCTCATCACAATAGCAGGTCCAAGACTTCTAGCTGGGTTCATAGATGCTCCTGACACAGGTCTGCATGTCATTATGATATCGAACTTAAGTGAAAATATTGTAGTAAATAAAATATTATATCCAAAATGAAAAATCTACCATCTACACACATAATAGCCTAGTAATATAATTTGCTGCAAATTACCCTGCAATGAAGACATCTACTAACACTGTCATACCAATAGCAATCCCTGCCAGTTCTCCAATCTATATTGAAAAACAATAATAATTTGAGTTAGATATTATAATTGAAGATAAATCAAGGGCCATTAATTAGATTATCAACATCTTAGAATATTTTGATAAATGGAACATTTACATACCTTGTACTATGCATAAAGTGAAAAAATTGAATACAATTACAATATATATTAAGATCAAAGAGAATAATCATCTTTTACTGTAAACCTATCTCCAACTGCAAAATGGAACTTTTGTGAAAGAAAAAAAAAAGCACAAAGTTGGAGAGATAATGTTATTCTTTAATATTTTGGGTTAACTACATACTTTTTAATTCTTATAATAAAGCTAATGTTATAGCTAGTTTAGTTTTTTTTATTATTAATTTCAATCATTAAAAATTTCAAAAGATTGATAACATGTATATCTAAATATGCCATGCTGTATATCGCTTTATTATATTTCTAATACATGACATGGTTTGATACTTACTTCTTCCATTTTTTATTTATCTTTTTAAGATATTAAATTTGTTTCTAAATATCTATCAAAATTTCAAGACAAAATTAATATCTATTTTTCAACTATACTATTATTCGTTGTTTAAAACAAGATGACAAAGAAAGTGATATTAAGAATAGAAAAAGAAAAAATAATAAAAAATAGTAATTACATTTCTTAATTTGTGTAAAAAACCTTAAAATATAAATAAAAAACAAAGAGTATCACATAATCAATAATACGGAAGATAGTTCTTAAATATTTAAAATGTATGAGAATTAAAATCTTAAAAAATTAAAATAATTATAATTATAATTACAGGTATTTAAATACCTTTTTATAACAAAGTAACATTTTTAAAAGATTAAGAAGGAAGCCGAAAGTGAATAGGTGATTGTAATAAAGGAATATGAATGTGAAAAGAAAAGATTTGCTACATATAAACATAATATAAATAATGGTAATGACTAAAACATAGAAAACATATAAAGTAAACAAAACAACTGGTTTTATATATATATATATATATATATATATATATATATATATATATTATGGAAAAGGTTTTTAAGAATGAGACAGAAGTCTGTTATACAAGTATACATAGATGATTATGATTAATAGTTTTTTAAAGTCATATAATCACTTAAAAAAATCACGATCAATATATTTTAAGCTTGATCATTCATAATAAGATCCAACGGTTTAAGTTTATTTCTCTCACTCTTTTCTAAAAATCATCTTTCTCATGTAACTTACCGCTCTATTGTCGGTGGAAACTGCAGAGATAACAAACATCAAGAGAAATGATGTGAGTATCTCGATAACAAGAGATTGAACATTAGATCCTGTTGGTACTGTTCCAAAGTAGGAATTTTCATCAAGATCAAAAAGAAGATTTAATGTCCCACTAGCAAGGATAGCTCCCAATGCCTGTGAAATAATATATAGGGGCACCTGCCATAAATGAGAACTTTAGATCAAATGCAACTATGCACTAAGCGCATAAATGTTCGTCTATTCAGTTATGTTTCATTAACAACATTTTGTGATCTATCAAATTCACGAGGAAATATAATAAATCATACTAAAAAAATTATAAGATAGGAAGGAAAAGAAGTACTTTTCACTCTTTTTTATGGTAAAGAATTTTAAGTGAAAAGGAGATGATTTGCCATTTTGGGACAGAAATTCTCTAAATTTACAAGGTACTTATAGAAATACTTATTTTACTGAAACTAGAACAACTATCAACTTCGTATGCAATTAAAATTTTAATAATATATTAAAATCATAAAAAAAATAATAAGTAAATTGAAAATAAGTGAGTAGATAAAGTAATCAATAGCATGCCTGTTTTAAGGGAAACTGACGATATATGGCAAAGCTAACTGTGACTGCTGGATTAAAATGAGCTCCAGAGATGTGACCAAGAGCATACACCAATATCATTACCGATAAACCCCATACCACACATATTCCAGGAAAGGTTATTGTCCCTTTACTTTGTTCTATTTTGTTTAGAACCAATGAGGAACATCCTGCAAACACTAAAAAATATGTCCCTATAACCTCGGCAATCACCTGTTATAACAAAGATTACTTTGATTTAGTTTTTCTTATTTGTTTTAGTTATTATAGTAACAATTGACTTTATAGATGCAACACAACATATTAAATAAAAACTACACATTTTCAGTGGGATAAATTATGCATAAAATACACATAGTTAGTGAATGATATGCATGTACCTTTTGTATAACTTGAACTACCCCAGGAGAACTGCAAAAGCCAGAACCAGTTGACAATGTAACATTACCTTCTTCCATATTTTTTTTATCTCATATGTATAATTGCTTATCCGAATTATAATTCTTTTTCCTTTCCTTCCTTTCCTTTTGATCAAACAAGTTTCTTAGTTCAGAAGATGCTTGGAAGTGTATGCGTTTATTAATAGGAAAAATGCAAAGAAATATTAATTAGTGGTGTAGCTATTTTCATGAACAACTAATGGAGGTAGAAGTACTTATACTCGTCATATGCTGCTTCAGTCAAAATAACTACAACGACTTCACCTACATTCAATATTGTACACATGTCTGTATAGCTAAAAATAAACCATAAGATTAATTTTTAAAATGTAATATGAGCAATTGTATTTGTGTAACCAAATCACCCGGCATTTTAATTTCTTGTCTTAATTAATCTTGGAATGTAACGATCAAGTAAAAGGAATTTGCTTTTATATATATATATATATATATATATATATATATATATATTCAAATCGAGAAAGCTTACTTATTATAATAAATGAGGACAATATAAATATGAATCATAAACTATAAAGGAATGATCAAAACTGAAAAGTTAGTTGTAACCTATATGCATTTTTCTTTTAATCTTAACTATTCAAAACAATTCAGTGACTCATTATTGTTCTAATTATTATGATCAAGTATTCCCATCTGCCACGTGTGTATTTTTCTTTTATTGTTGTTCAAAACAATCCATGATTTATATGATTGTTCTCATTATTATAATCAAGTGTTCCTATTTAGGGTGTGTTTTGTCACTTAGTTGTCTCCGTATATATTATAAGTGGTATATTTTATACTTAAAAGTATACCAAAAATTATAACAATAAATAATATAATTTAAAATGTTCATACTTCAATAAAATTTTAAATTTTAACTTTACAAATAAACAAATTGTTTAAATATATTTTCGATCCCTATAAAATAATGATCTTTTCTATTATGATCCTTATGAAACATTTTTTTTTATTTTACATCCCTCTTATGCTGAATATTTTATTTTTAGTCCTATCATTTGAACTTGAATTTGTTAATTGTTGATATGAGTAACTAAATTATATGTTAGTTTATTCAGATACTCCCGACATGTCTAGATGACTATTAACACGTGATTATTAAAATACAATTTTAAGTAGTTAAAGTTGGTAACAAATTTGTTGAAAAATAAAATTGTGAAGGGTTTCTATTGACAAAAAACTATATTTTAACTTATCATAGTTATATGTTAGCAGTATGTCAGAACAAATTTAAATAAGTTAACATATAATTTAATTACTTATATCAATAATTAATGAATTCAAGTTCAAAATAAGGACTAAAAATCAAATATTCAATATAAGAGAAATACAAAAGAAAAAAATTCAGGGTTCAAAATTAGAAAAACCTTATTTTATAGCGATCAAAAACATATTTATATAAAATAATGTTGTTTTGATATTAAACGAGAAAAGAAATTAGTCAATCTACTCATTTAATAAAACCCAACCATGTCATTGGTGTTTGTCTAAAACATTCAAATTAGACTCTCATGTGCATATATATAGTCTAAAAACTCAAACCAAATATTAGGTCATTTGATCTGAGTTTAATTAATATGAATAATAACGTGGATATCCCAATTTACCTAAAACCTTCTAGCAGGAGTGTAACTACTTATCCTTTTATAAGGATAAAGATCTGTTCTGTCCCATAACAGGGGTCCGAAAGTATAGACCCGTATCGGGTCCAGAAACTATGCTTGATGGATTACTAAGTTGGACGGTCTCTAGGCTAGACCGTTGTCATGGCATAATGTCTTGAGCTCTTTACACCGACCTGATGTGTTGAGGGGCAAAAGGAGGTGATACCTGCAAAGACACTCCGACGTTCAAGTCACTTTAGCTTCTAACATCGGAACTACATCGGGTCTATAAGACGGGTACCAGGGAGTTTACCATTTATAAGGGGATTGCCTGTATTTATAACGATAGAGTGTCACTATAGTGCCTCATTCTGTGTGTCGGATCAGGTCCATACACGTGGGCTCCTTGCAGGTAATGACCGGTATAGGCTATTTTACCCTCTCATGACTCCGGTCGTTTTGGCCACTCAAAGGGGCTCTGACATCGGTCGATGTGGGGCTATAGCCAAGCTGTTGTGATTGATTTTGGACGTTGTGCTATCCTCTTAGGGGTCCATATCGGTTGAGGTGGAGATTTATGGGTTGGTGTTGATCCAAGGGTTAGGGGCCGTATCGACCCCGAATCATTTTCCCCCTAGCCCGTTGAAGTGACTTGGGAGTTTCTTCCATAGGCTATAGAACTCCTGCATCATGAGGACCAAAATGCAAAGTTTTCATTTAAATAAAATTCATGATTTTTACCTTTGCCAGTGTTGTGTCCGATGTAATGATTTTTGATAAAAAAAACCGGACTAATCTAGTGCTTTTGAGCTTTATTTTCATTTTAGGTTGAAGCAGGAACAAATTTGAGTCAGACGATGTGACTTTCCTTTAGATGGTATAGCCTTCTAATTTGACGATGTTTAGTGAAAATCGAAGAGATGGGCCTTTTTGGATTGTTGGTCTGGTGTGGCGTCTTTAAACCATAGTCGATGTAGTCAATCAGGACGATGTGACTATTCACCAGGCGATGTAATCTTATAGGTTCAATCGGTGTAACTGTCTCTGTGGACGGTGTGTCCTTTCAGCCGAAGTAAGCTTCCTTGGTTTTGACACGTGTCATTTCCTGATTCATGGTGGCGTTTGGCATTTCTCACGCCTTTTGGCCAGAATGCGAACCGTCGCAGCTGATGGGCTAGGTTGCTTGGGCGTGGGCCGAAATGCTAAATGTTTTTGGCATGTAATGGTTGGAAACTCTTCGCCTTCCCTCACCTCACTACAAGCGATTAAAAAGTGCGGCCTAAAGTGAAAAACTGTGGCCTTAAGTTTAGGCCATGGTTTACCAACGGTTTTGATGGCATGGTCTAGGTGGCCGTGGTCTACAAGAAAAGAGAGTGGTTTTCCGCCTAAGGCCACACATTTCTTAAAACCGTTGCCTTAGGCATCACCAAAGGCCACGGTTCTCTAAGACTATGTAAGGCCACAGTTTACAACTCTAGTTTTAGGCCGCAGTTTTACAAATATGGTCTTAGATATTAAAGGCCACAGTTTTATGAACTATCTTTAAGCAACAATTTTACAACCACGGCCATATATTATTAGACGTATTACAAAATATGCATCCCCATCTTATTCCTACCAAATGTAATTTTATTAGAGAGAGTACAAAACTAGTACGCATGTATATATATATATATATAAAGATAAATTAATATTTTGACAAATCTAAATAACTTATTCTAATTTTATTAGAGAGAGTACATGAATAGAGTATACATAAAATTGCTTCAGGTGATTGGCATATAAATATACACTTGAGAATGAATCAGAGTACCTTTTATTATTGAATTTAACTTTTATAAAAAAATCTAGCATGAAAATTACCCACTATACATGATATTAGATATATAAAAGCATGCATTTTCTAAGGCTTCATGATATACTCAATTGTTAATGCTCTCCATTAAGACCCAATCACAGTAAAGAAACTAGACCAAATGGAGTACCCTTGAATATACAGACACCAATTTAAAGCTTGAAAATATTGCAGTCTCCTCCTAAATAGCCAGAAGCTTCATAACATGTGTACTGTTGTGAGGACAATGAAGATGATAGGTGTGATATAGTGCCAAATTAAGGATATGAAGACCTCAGACCTACATCTAACTTGCTGTAACTACTAGTGATAGGTTCTTTGTGATTGCTTATAACATCCTGCCACACAAGAAAGAATTTTCATGAGCAAAAGAAAAATTAATGAATTATTTCGATAAAAATTATACCCTCATGGTATGTAACCTAATCAAGTCAGTCAAAAGCAAAAATAAGGTGAAGGCTTCATATCTTATGCTTCCCTTCAATTTAATTCAATACCAATTCCAGACGAATACCAAACATAATTGGTTGACTACAAACGAATACTAAATAATTGAATTAAGGCTCTTGTATCTTAAATTCTAATGTTTTCCAATTTCAATTTTTAAAATGAGAAATGAAATAGTTATTATATCTTAGAATTGTAGAAGATGTTTAATACAATTTGTTCCTAATCTTTTATTTTCATTATGTATTGATCAAAAAACATTTCCTTTTTTTGGGACAGGACTGTTATGTTTTTGAATGGCCAAGTTGATCCAGTACGTATGTTGTAGTAGAAAGGAAAGTGAAGTTTGCCAAGACAAAAATAAATGTGCCCTGGAATAAAAGGATTGTTTTGTTATTTAACAAAGTAAATGAAATTTTAATATTGCAAAGAAAAGCAGCTATAGATTTCAAATTCAAATTTATCTTCATTCTATTATTACACTGACAATAATAAATAACACCATATCTTAAGAAGTATACATGCCAGATCTGTTGATTAAATATTTAAATCTGATTTGATGGTATTCAACTTTCATTGTTGGGTAGGCCACTGATTTTACGGAAGATTTTAAGAAAAATGTAAAAAATACTATTTATGCTTAAATAGTCATAATTAATTTTTGAAGTATGATTATCGGTTTGATTTTTTATTTACTATAATTAATTTTGTAGTTTTAAATTTAATTATAATTATTCAGTCATTTCTCAAAATTAGTTTTTTCTAAAAAAAAGAGAAAGTTAATTTTGATTTAGAATCAGTCCTTCCAGTTGAAATTAATTCCAAGTTTTTTACACATACCCTAAATTATGGTCAATTGGATATATGTAATAAAAAAACGTTTAAGTTTTATCTATCCTAAAGAATATCTACTAATATTGAATTTTATGTATGAAATATGAAATGTACCAAATAATGAAGTGCATTTAAACACAGAGGAAAAGCTCCTTTAGTAAGTGTCCATTACCTTCAGAAAATGGTTGAAGTTGGTCCATGGGGCCCTTCAATAGAGACATCAAGTTGGAACAACTTGTAGGAGCATGATATAGTCTTGTACAGCAACATGAGAAAAAAATGTTACTTAAAATTGGACCAAATACACACTTCATATGAAGAACTTCTCTAAGTCCTTCATTCACTTTGTTTCGTTTTAGTATCTGCAGTGAAAGATTATTGATTGTGATGTTTGGTATGAAGCATAGTTGCCCAATAATTTATGATTGAAAAATGGCCAACAAAGAAAAAAAGTACATTTACTTTTAACTAGTTGATTAAAACCAATGACTATTACCTCAGAGATTTGATATGTCTTGTCCTAAAAATAATAGACAGTAATATGTGACATGTGAAGAGGGTCATTGCAATATGTCCTAGCCAGATATAATACTTGATGCTTCCTTCTAAAGTTAGGCCCAATGAACCTCAAAATTGAAGGGCCTCTTGAGACTAGAAAGAACAATATAAGAAAATATTCCCCATAAGGCTTAAAGCTAAGGCTGAATCTTCCATCTTGGCGCTCTACCTATGCAACAAGAATCATTATGTTACTAGAAAATGCATTAAAAAAAGAGGATGATTTACAGATGAAGCAATTTAATTATATATATATATATGTCTATATGAAATTTCAAGTCAAACTGGTAAGTAATTCCCTTACACTTTGACTTTTTTATTAGCTGCTGGTAGTACCATGCTAGGAGTGGAAAACATGCCATGTACGTAGGAGTACAAGAACCAAATTAATAGTATAACAAACATAATAATTAAATATAGTTTTGTCCTAGTGACAATCCCAAATAGGCCATGTACAAGTATTAGTCTTTTCCATGATGTCAATCCTAAGAGTCCCACCTTGCTAAGAACACAAGAAATCAGTCAAACATTAACATTTGGTTGGCTATGTACTTAGACAATAGTAGTAAAAGAATAAAAAGACAAGTACTGGAACAAACAAGGTGTGAAACAATGTATTAGGAAAAAAATTAAAATAATACCAACTTACCCATATTTACTTTATTTCCCAAGTTATATTGAATCTGCCCATTGCTTGAATATATGGTAACCAATAGAGAAAGAAGGTGTTTATGGGCATCATAATCCAAACCAGTATATATCCAAGAAATATAAACATAGAGAGCCATCGTATTCTTATTTGCAAAAACTTCAGTGTTGGAAAAACACCTATACTTTGCTTTGATTTTATACTTCCAAATAATTATAACATGTCCAATAGAGGACAAACTATGTCTATCATAATTTGTTCTATTGCAAAGTTATTCAAATGAAAGCATTGCACCCTCGGTATCAATACATGGTCAAACATCTGCTTATCAAGTGAATTGAATGACAAAGCAAAAAAGAAATTATTAAAACTTAACCCCAAACGCAATATACATTCTTAATTCTTTGAGAATTGGATTCATAGGTCTTGATTATCAATCCTCTCTGTAATTTCTAAAACTCAAAGGAGAAAATATGACTAAAAAATCAACAACATTGAATGAAGGTTCAATAATATAAAATAAGTCACGCCAACCATTACATTGATGTTGGTAAGAGGACATTCCCTTTTTAATATGTCTTCTTTATTTTAGATCGAATCTATCAAAGTGTTTCTTAATACAATTATTAGGACAAAATGGGCACTCCTTAATGAATACAATTAACTGAAGCCTTTATAATTCTATTATGTTCATGCTAAAATCAAACAACTATCACTTGTATATTTGTGTGTCAACCACATTCATGTTTTCTGTTAGACAAAAAAGAAAGATAGACAAAAAAAATTAAATAAGTTCATGCATGGTTAAAAATCTCCCACAAGAAAATAGACAGCATGACTTACACGATTTCAACTCTGTTGAAAGTTCTAATCTTTTAAAAGGATGTAATACAATCAAACTTTTTTTGAGTCATTCCAGTAACGGGAAAATTAAATGCATGACCATAATGCAGTTAACTTAAGGATTAGCATGTACACTTACACCCACTTCCCATTGGGCATAAAAAAACCTTTTAGCAAAACAATAGACAGTGAAAAGAACAAGACATTGTTAGAGATAGCCATATTCAAATACCAATGCTGAACAGAGCTAGCTATATTCGTAAATAAATGCAATTTGTGAAAATAAAAAAAACAATAAGTTAAAAAATACACGCAACATTTGAAACATTTTATGGTGTGTTTGTGATTATAATCAGAAGCCCAAAAACCATTATAATGATTATAATAACTTAATAACTCGTGGCTGAAATAGTACCTTACCCGTGTCTTGTGGGAACAGCACCGTGACACCTTTCACGTGAGAAAATGAAGACACCTTGCGTGTTAGAGTAAAGCATTAAAGAAGTTGTGAGATGATTGGAGAATGAAGATGTGTAAGAGGGAACAGAGAAAAGAAAAAGTGGTGTTGATTTAAGGGAAAAGGGTTTACTAGAGAGCAGAATTAGAAATTAGGAAATTAGAGGGAGAGTTAATTTTGGACTTTCGCGTAGGGAGCCAAATTTTTTAACTCTAGCCCGCTAAAAATTAGGCTCTTTGGCCATATTTTTTTGTATGGCCAGTAGCCACGGTTTATCAAATGTGGCTTTTTATAAAATAACTCACGTCAAAATTGTGGCTTTTGTATATATATATAAGGCAACGGATAATAAAATGTTGTCTAAAATTTTCATAGTCAATAAACCGTGGTCTATTATAAAATAGGCCACGATTTTATGTCAGTTTTTTTAAAGTTAGATATGTAAATGTATCAATAGCCACAAGGTATAAAGTGTGGCCTTTAGGCTGTTCATGCCACATTTTTTTAACTGTGGATTAGATTGGTGTGGCCTAAGCTACAAAATATTATAGTGCCTCTTATAAAAGCAGGTGCGAAGACCAATCATTCTCACTTGATTTCCATTTTGAAGTGTTGCTGCTCCAATATTGAATACTTCCGGTGTTATCTTAAGAATCTGGCTCGCACACGCAAGACAAGTCACATCGTCTCAGCAGGTACCTCCATACCGTCCTCTTTTTACTTTTAAAATTTTAAACAAGGGTATGGGGGACGACGATTCAAGCAGTGACTCCGTTGAAGTGCTGTCTGGGCCCCCTTCAGTTCAATCCCGACGTTAGCTATGGAGAGGGGATTTAAACTAGAATTCTCACCGCTCTGATAGGGCTACCTCTGGTTTAGCTTCTCATCAGTCTGGGAATCCAGGGACTCGACGTCTTTCACCGATGTTGTTGTGGGAAATTCAAGAGTTTGACACATCCTCTTGCTCTTCCACATCGTCCCCTATATCATCTGACTTTGACGTGGGCTTTGCCAATGAGCCTGGAAGTAGTGCTAATTTATATTTATCTGATGATATGGCTTTTTATAGTTTTATACCATTCCTTCGACACGTCGTCCATACAATGGCTTCTGATGGGAACTCTATTACCAACTCTCCTGTAGTTGCAACTCATCTTGTGGAGACCAACGTTGTTGCATATCGGGTCAACTGGCTCATCGAAAAGGTAAAGGATCCTTATTTCTGGGTGCATAAGGAGCCCCTCGGTCTTTCTTCCTGCTATACTGAAGATACAGATGATGTCACTATTGAAGATGTGATCATTGTTATTCAAGTGGCCTCAATACTCAAGAGGGGGGTGAATTGAGTTTTCAAAAATTTGCTTGAAGTGCCTTTGAACTTGATACTTTTATCATAAGTTTAAAGATTATTCAAGTAGAGTACAAGAGATAAAGCAAAACAAGATGTGAATATTGCTGAAATAATTTGTCAAACACTTGGTGTGCACTACTTTAAAGTAACTAGTTCAAGCAAGCTCAAATAAGCAAATCACAATCAATCAACAACAATCCAATCAAATGCAATATATCAATGTAAAATAGTAAGGGAGAAGAGCTTACAAACCGATTTAATGAGTTCCACCAACCCCAGTGTATGTCTCGCCTTCAAGCAACCCACTTGAAGGATTTCCACTATTAAAGTTTAGAGATTACAAGCTATGAGCAATTGCAACTTCCTAGTGTCCCACACTCAAGAACTCAATCCTCACTAGCACAAGGGCAACCCACCCAATCTCTCAAACTCTCAATACCCAAAAGTTGAACCCCAACCTTTGTGACCACTCAACCTAGAGTGAAAAACCTTTGTGTTTTGTAGTGTTTACAAGATAATGACTCTCTAAATAAAGTAGATATACAAGTGAAAGCTCTCTCAAATTCTAACTCTCAACAAGAGAGAATATACAAGTTGAAGTTCTAAGTTTCAGAAAAATGAAAACTATGCAAGAATAAGACTCACAAGACTTAAGAATTGATTTCCCTTTGATGGATATGATTGATGCTTTGAGAAGCTTGAAGGAGTCTTGCATTTATAGACCTAGGAGAAGAGCATAATGAAGTTCCTAGCCGTTGTGTAACATCCCTGACAATTTAGGAAAAATTACGTGTAGTAGAAAATATTATTAATTGTTTTTGAATATTATTTGGAATTTTTATGAATCATTGGACAATTATGAATAATTAAATATTATGAATGTAAATAAAATTATTTAATTGGTTGGTTAATAATGAAGTGAAGACCGGTTGAGAGAAGAGAAGTGTTTGAGGAGGAAATGGGGTGGCAACCGGTTGAAAAGGTTACCAGTCACTCTGGACTTTAAAAAGGTTTCTTTTTCTTTCTCTCTCCCAATTATCACTCACACGCGAGCCACTATTCCTTCTTCTTCTTCTTCGCTTAGTTCTGTTCCTGTTCATCTTCTTCCTCCTTCATCGCTGGTTGCATACTCTAGGAGAGGATCTCGTTTGCATCAAAACCGAGTGCTAAGCTTAGTTTCGTGACTGTGGCCTCAAGGTGAGTCCACTGATCCGTTGCATTTTGTTTCCCTGTTCCCTTTCATTTCTTTGGTGACTGAGTAGCCATGCATGGCTGTGAATGGGTCTGTTCTCCACTCCTCTGTTGAGTGTGAGCTCAAAAATGGTCCTTAGAACTGAGGAGGATGTTAAGCTAACGGGTTTTGCACTCTGACCCGTAAGGAGTAGATCGAACAATGAAAGGCCGATTGACGGGGCTCAGACTGTGAACCCAGTGCTCAGAGGGCGTAACCGACACCAGGAGCAGATTATAGAAGCTTGGAACCGAGGTAAGGGGGTGTTCGGGTTATGATTAATTAGAATAGGACTTACTTCATATCCGAATCGTTAAACTGTGTGAACAGAGTAAGAAAATGTTATTGAATGACGTTGTGTGCGTATGATTATGCATGTGTGACTGTGGACACTGATCGCTTGAGGATCGTGTGTGTGTGTGGCTTATGATAATGATGATTTTGAATGGTTGATGTTATGATAATCGGTGTAGTGGCAGTGTGAAGCCGGGCTTGACAAGCAGGTCGCCCGAGTGATGAGAAATGTGAATGGTATATGTATGATAAGTAATTGCTGTGTGGCATGAGATTGATAATGTTTGTTATATTGAGTTACATATTGTGTATGAGATACTCCGTATACTGTTGAGGGCGGGGAGTGGTCGCCGGTGCGTTGCACGAGCAAGGAGCGGCTCCTGATAGGCTTCCAGTAAACGGATTATATGATTATGATACATGATTATGTGGTGTGGGACGGTCGACGGTATATATAGCCCCTCATTTCTGGCTCTCGTGGTTTTTGTGCCCAGTTGAGCTACCCAGTGGTCAAGTAGGACCCAGTGGTTGAGGTGGAGAGTCAAGAAGGACTCGGTGAACCAAGCAGGGTTCACGGGGTGTCAAGTAGGACCCCCAGCTGAAGGCCGATCCTTTAGTATTCGGATACTAGGCATCAAATTTTATCTGAGAGTCAGTTGTGATAATTGATGAATTATTAGTTGTGATGTGTAGATTTGCCGAGTGAAATTTGTTATATTTGCTGGGTGATATTTGTTATATTTGCCGAGTGAAATTGTTATATTCGCCGAGTGACATTTGTTATATTTGCCGAGTGAAATTGTTATATTCGCCGAGTGAAATTTGTTATATTTGCCGAGTGAAATTGTTATATTCGCCGAGTGAAATTTGTTATATTTGCCGAGTGAAATTGTTATATTCGCCGAGTGAAATTTGTTATATTTGCCGAGTGAAATTGTTATATTCGCCGAGTGAAATTTGTTATATTTGCCGAGTGACATTTGTTATATTTGCCGAGTGAAGTTTGTTCTATTGGCTGAGTGTGAATTAATTACCGAGTATGATGTATTATAATTGTCGAGTATGATTTACAAAGTGATAAAAATGCAATCAGACGGAACTTATATATATATATAACTTGCTAAATTCCGTTCTATATTAATTATGATGCCAAACACTTACCCTTGCTGTTGTTTTCAATTTAGTAACCAGTGACAGGGAGGAGGCCAGAGCCATGGAGTCGCTCCAAGGGGGAGATCGATGCCAAGGCCCGAGTGATTTTGAGTGATTGTGTAGAGTATATGTGTGTATAAGGAGTTTCCGAGTGTATAATATTACCTGTGTGTTGACTTAAATTGAATTGGATGCGAATTCATATTATGCTTGGTATATATTTTCTCATGTTTGCTGTGACTGCCTATTAACTAGCGGATTCATTCCCGAGTGAAGAATAACTGAGAGATCCCCCTTCTGGGTGGAAGGTTAGAATGTCCCGAGTGAGATTGGCTGGGAGAATGTTCCGAGTGAAGAAAGAGTATAGTGATTCCGAGTGAAGAAAGTGTATAATGATTCCGAGTGAAGAAGGTGTATCATGATTCCGGGTGAAGAAGGGTAGAATATTTCTGAGTGAAAATTAGAGTGCTTCCCAGGGAAGGTGAGAATGTTTCTGAGTAAAATGTGGCCGAGAGAGCTTCTTCCGAGTGAAGTAAGGATTGGGTATTTTTCCGAGTGAGGATATCCGAAGAAACTCTTACCGAGTGTAGGGGGTTAGACTATCCCCGAGAGAGCTGTGACCGAGCGAACCTTTCTGAGTGAAGGGTAGTAATGAGTCAAGTGTGGTATGCCCGAGTGAATGGAAGTTGAGTGTTTCCCGAGTGAAACCCTTTTGCCGAGTAAACCCTTTACTGAGTGAAACACCGATGAGAGTTCCCGTGTACGTTTTGTTCAGGCTTAATGTGTGGCATTCGCTCAAGCGAGTCGGCACTCGCTTAAGCGACTCACGAATTTCGCCTCAACACCTTGGGGTCTCGCTCAGGCGAGTGACCCCTGTCTTCTTCTTCTTCTTCTTCTTCTTCTTCTTCTCCTTCTTCTTCTTCTCTTGCTATTTTAACTCCACTTTATTAAAAGAGATGTTCCCGATCGAACATTATTGGTGTACGCTCTTATCATTATTTGAATATATTTAAGTAAATACTACTTTATTTCAAGGCCGAGCTGAATCAATTCCGATCGGTTATTACTTTTAACATACCTTTACTAAAAGATTTAATTTCGATCGGTTTTGCTTACACTAAGTATGATTCTATTATTTAGAAGGTAACTAAAAGAAGTGAATATTATTTTACATCATGGCCGAGTAGGCTATTTATTAAGGAAAGTAAATATCATTTTATATTAAGATCTAAATTTTTATTAAACGTGAAAAAATTTATTGTGGAAATAATCTGCCGTGTGAAAAGAAAAAGGTAAATTAACCTAGGATGTTACACGTATGTGATGGGTGTTTGAGAGAGATGGAGAAATGAGCTGGTTTCCACCTAAAAAGCACTTTCCCCAAATTCTGGCACTATTGTAATCGATTACGCTTCGAGCTGTAATCGATTACACTTTGAAATCTTCAGTGTTTCCCGTGCTATAATCGATTAGGGTACACCATGTAATTGATTAGCTGTAACTCAGAACCTTGGTAATCAATTATTTCTTTCCTTGTAATCGATTAGTAATGACACCTGATGCACTTGATTTGGTTACGCATCTTGGTAATCGATTATGCCTTGTGTCTAATCGATTAGTGTAAAAATAGTAACCCTGTAATCGATTATCTGATATGTTATAATCGATTAGCATAAGTACCTGATACATTTAATCCAATTTCTCAACTTGGTAATCGATTAGGTGTGTTGGTGTAATCGATTAGTTAATAAACAGAATCCATGTAATCAATTAGTCTTCACTGTGTAATCGATTATAGACCAAAACAGAAGTTATCTAATCGATTAGCTCTGCCTTCCTAATCGATTAGCATACGTGTTTTTGTAGGTCTGATGTTGTTTCTTGTTTCTCCAAGAGTTTCTTCAAGAGTCCTTTGTCATTATCAAAATCCTTGAACCTGAAAACATATTCAAACACAATCATCGATTCCAGTGAAGACTTTGGAGATTATTTCACCGTCCTTTGCCCCCTGACATAACGTATCTGCCATCAACCGGGGTCAAGGTTCATCTTTATGTACGAAATACTATTCTCCAAGATCAGAATCAGATTCCCTTTGACGGAGTTTGAGATGGGGGTACTCCGGTTTCTTGATTGCGCCCCAAGCCAACTTCATCCCAATGGTTGGGGTTTAATAAAAGCTCTTGAGGTCCCGGGGGAATACTTTCACTTCGTCCTGACCATGGCTCTCTGTTTTTACTTACTGTGGAGTCATGCGTCGTGGTAACCTTGGCGGGGGCCTCGGCTTCATCAATCTTCGATGCAAATCGAAGATAGTTAATTTCAAGAGCTTCACAGAATCAGTCAAAACGGACGGGGTGAGCTTCAAACACTCTTTAGTCAAAATTAAAGTTAATGATGGGAAGCCGCTGTTTTGGGAAAACTCAGACTTTTCCAGAAGGTTTTACACCGGCTAGACTCATGAACACTTTCTTCTGACCAACAATGCTTACAACGTTAGCAAGACCGCACTCATGATGGAATTAAAGACGGTGTTGAAAGCTTTGAAATCCTTCTCTGCTTTCTCCAAAATCTCCTACAAATCTCTGTTGGGGGAGAAATCACGTTGAGATGACTATCTACGTATGCCACCTTTTTTACATATCGCCATTTATCTGATATGCTCACATTTTTTCTTGGTTTCAGGGGAAATAGCTCGGATCAATTTATTGGAGAAGTTAAGGGAGTAGGTTGAAGCCCAGAATGCCGCCACTACTGCAGCTGAGAACAAAGTTTCACCTAAACGCACATCGGCCAAGTTAGTAAGCATACCGGCGGATAAGGTCAGCACCCTGACACTAACACCGAAGGAAGATAGAGCCAGAAATAAGGGGAAGAAGCACAATAACAATGACGTCTCAAACCGGGAGGCCAAAAAGAATAAGGGTCAACAAATTGTGACCGGAATTGAACTTAGCCGGGGTCCACAGGAAGAGGGTGTAGCTGAACCTACTGTGAATGTGCTGGACAAGATCCAGCCTGCTGCTACTAACGCCCCTTACTGCAATTCCAGCATATCGGAATTTCTTCAAGCTGTTGGGGAGACTCCGGCTAAGTTCCAAATTCCCTTCAAGCTAAAAAAGGATCTTTCCGCAACTGAAGCCTGGAGTGCTGCTAAAGGGGCTATCTTCAACTTGATTGAGGCGGTCGGGGTCATACATTCTTTAGGGCAATCTTACTATTTTAGTCTCAATGCTAAACAAAGCCTAGATCGGATGAAGAAAGCTGAAGCCTTAAGAGTGGAGGCTCAGACGACCTTTGCCAAGAAGGAAGAAGACTTGGACAAACTCAATCTGGCGTTCACCTCGGTGACCAAGAGGGCAGATGAGGCCAAAGTTCAAAAGAAGACTGCGAAGAATGCCCTAAAGGATCTGCAGGCTAAGTATGATGAGGTCATTGCTTGACAGGCCGCTACAGAAAAGAAAAATAAAGATTTGGAAGTCGAGGTGGTGTCACTGAAGGAAGCTCATGCCCAAGAGCTGAAGGACCGTGGTGAAGAAATTGTTGAGTTCATGAAGATGGCTGATGTCGCCTTCAGTACCGCCGTATGTCAAGTTATCCACCGCAACTCCGATGTTGAGCTTAACTTGAACGGTATAGGTGTCTATCATGAATTTCATGGTGGTCTTCTATATGTGATGGGCCAAGGTCAAACAATGGAGCCTGAGGATGTCCCTTATGAGCCTCTGCCTTTTCCTGACTACCAAATCATGGAACTGAGGGTGGTATTAGAGGAGGACTCTAAGAAGACAGCTAATGATGTCAGACCTGACTCTCCTGCCACTATAGTTGTTTAAGGGTTGCTTTTATTTGTTGCCTTGTACCGGGATGGGCTCCAGTGTCAACAATTTTGATTTTAAGGTCGTAGTGCCTCAATTTTGAAAATATGAATTTGTTTTTCCCTTTTGTGCTTGCATATCGTCTACTTTCTTCTTAGCGCTTTAACCAATATATCTGCTCTCACAATCAATTTTGAATAAATAAAATCAAAGTAATGGAATATTTACCGTTGTTTAATCAATTCTTGACTTTCTTTCTGTATCGCTTTTTTGAAATTACTTCATTACGAACTGGTTTATCTTCATCCGGTGTTATTTGCAATGACACTAGGTATTCTCATTCTACACCATCTGCTAACATGTTTAGGTTTGTGGTTCTTGATTTTGCTTTTTAAAACTTTTGATAATTCTTTAAGTATTCGAATTTGCATGTTTTATCCCCACACTGGCAATCGTTATTGGTTTAGTTCCACGAGATTTCATCCTTGATTTTGTCTCTCTTATGACATCATCTAAATCTTGATTCTTGTGACTTCGTCTTATTTATGACATCGTCTAAGCCTTGTGAGACACTGTCTGATAATGTACCAAGATATATGTTGACCTTTTCTTCGCCTCTAACTCATCTCGGTTAAGGTAGTAATGGACCTACAATAAAACTTAGCCATCCAGGCTTTGATCTTAGATTTTTGCCATTCCAGGGATTCGCAATCGATTTGGGACCTTGCAGCCGCTTCAGGGTTATGGATAACCATAATCGTTCTAGGGCATCTTGCCACTTGGGTTTTCAAAAATTGTAACCACTCTGGGCTTACATATACCACTTTGGGGCCTCAGCCACTCCGGGGTTATTTGTTTTTAGCCTCTGGGATATAACCACTCTAGGGCGTAAGCATTACTGTGCTGGGACTGTGGCCGCTCTGGGGTTATTTGCTTTTAGCCTCTCTGAGGTTTAACCACTCCGGGAATGCAACCGTTCTGAGGCCTTAGCCATTCCGGGGTTATTTTAGCCTCTAAGGTTTAACCACTCCAAGGTGCAAGCATAACCGCGCTGAGGCTTTAGTCGCTCCGGGGTTATTTGTTTTTAGCCTCTCTAGAGTTTAACCACTCTGGGGTGTAAGCATTGCCGCACTAAACCGCTCTGCCTGTCGAACTTATCTGCAATTGACCTGTTAAATTGGTTCTTTCTTTCCTTTTGGCTAAAACTGGTCATTATGACTTTTCATTGTTAATATATTCCGCAATCAGTATTTTACAACCGCATTGAGGTGTGACCCTTGGGTATAACGTACAACCGTTCTAGGTTTGTCAACCGTACTAGATTATTCGTTCTTATCCATTGGGTCCCTACCACTTGGGGATGTAAATTCCTAATCATATCATATTATTAATTCAGTAACTGTTATGAGACTTATTTTAATATCTTTAGGGCATTATAGCCGCTCTAGGTTTGAGGAATAACCATTATGGCCGTTCAGCCATTGAGGTTTTATTCTAATTTTGATAATTGATGACCATTCAAGAAATAAACACTTATAGTTAGGGTCGTGTATCATATAATCACGCCGGGTTTGTGAGCCATACCAGGGTATCCCACTTTCACAAGTTGACATCGGGGAATGATATTAACCATACTAGTCTCCTCCATCCTGCTCCTTTGACGCTTTATCATCCCGGTGCGTAGACGTAACAGCTGTGCTCATTCTAAGTTCTTTCCTTTTGCATGGTAAAAACAATGAATGTTCTTCAGCCGTTAACGGTTTTCGCCAAGTCTGGGTCCTTTCTTCGAGCTTACTCCAGATCCGTTCTTCTTCTAAGCTGGGCCGTTCTCCCTATCTTGGACATATTGCGTCACAACGGAAATGCTCATACCGAGGTTAACAGTTACTTGTCTCTTCTCGTACTTGTTGAACTCTAGGATCCTTAATGGCCTTTGAAACAACCCGACTTAATAAACCCAAAACCGAGACCAGGGAAAATTTTTCCAAAATTCACCAAGCAGTTGGGGTAAAATAAATCAAACGTAAGGCAAGGGAAAGAAAAAACCGATCAGAGAAGGGAAGACCAAGTCAGAAAGCCACACATAGGCAAGACTCAGCTTCCGTCAAACAGACCAGCAAAAGATGCAGCGCTTGAGCGAGCCCTTTTCTCGCTGGAGCGATTCCTCACTCGCTGAAGCGAACCCATTCACTCGGTAATTTCATTACTCGGAATTGGGACCTAAGTTCACTCGGGAACAGTCCCCATCGGGACATACTTCACCCTGTAAATTCTTACTTAGCCAAATCACAGTTATAAAACACACGGGCGTATTTCACTCGGAAAGGCGTTACTCGCCACCCGGGAAATGATTCCCTCGGTTATTCCACTCGGAATCCATAAGCTTCCCTCACCCCGAGTATTTCCCCAGTCCAATACCACTCGGTATATTTCAACCTCAATTCACTCGGAGGTACATTACCCATTCGGTACTCGGCATATTTTGATTTTCCTCACTCGGAGATCACCTAAACCTCCATTCCTTCAGAAGGAGTCTCCATAATCAAGTTTCATTCGGATTCCTCAGTCCTCACATCACTTGGAGGAATTCACCAAGTTAAGTCACTCGGACTTATTTAAATCGTATCCACTCGGATTATATATATAGCCTCGTTCAATCGGAAGAGGACTCCTAGGGTACACCTCAATCCAAACCATCACAACAACTCTTCCCTCGGAAGAGGTTCATTCGGGATTCCTCACTCGGGAATATTCAAACCCTTCCCCACTCGGGGTTTACTCATATTTTCACTCGGTAACATATGGACTAGTCTTCCTTCGGAAGTAGCCCACTCGAGTACATCTTACTCGGAACCATTTTAAGCCTTCATCACTCGGAAAAAGGCCACACAAACAATAGCCTCACTCGGAAACGGCTCTCCCAACTATATTCCACTCGGAATTTATGGACTTAGCATTATTCTCTCAACACCACATAATGAACAATTCGGGTAACTTTATAATAATGTAAAATATATATATATATATATATACAATGTATACTTGTTCACAACCCGATAGTCAACCCATATAATTAAATCCGTTCGGATTACAAGAGAGCCGGCCAAGGCTTTAACATATTTATTGACAATATATATACTATATGTGCACTTCAACAATCAGAGTGCCCATTCCTCAGACTTGAGGCCATCTCCTCTTTCTCAGTCCGACCTGCATATACTGAAAAATATAGCCACAGTAGGGGTGAGCTTTTACATATTAAATGACAGTTATTGACTCGGATTAATCTTCAAATCCTCAACCATACAATAACATATCTCAATCAGCAATAATGCACTCTGCCATTCAATATGAACCCTACAACAACTTCATCCACTCGGGATTCATGCAATTCAATCAAGACTGAGTAATTCACAACATTCACAATCACATATTCACAGCCATAACATCACCTTACACTCGGCAACAGTACCAATGTACATGTATCCACTTAGTCGGAATTCACACCAATCATTCATGGCTATATTAATCATACTATTCACAACAGCATTTACATATATATATATATATATATATATATACCATCACATTGAGCTCATCAACAACATAAGTGTGCACTCAGCAATAGCATCAGTATACATGCATTCATCCACTCGGATATAAATGTGCACTCGGCATAGCATCAGTATACATGCATTCATCCACTCAGATATAAATTTGCACTCGGCATAGCATCAGTACACATGCATTCATCTACTCGGATATAAATGTGCACTTGGCATAGCATCAGTATACATGTATTCATACAATTCACATTGAGCTCAATAAGCATCACAGGTGTGCACACATTATTTCAGTCGGATCTGATCCATTATTATTAAATTTTATTGTTGCAACATAGGCTCCAAGCCTTTTATTCAGCTCTAAGCTGATCCGGCCGTTTTACTGGTACCAAACCGTTTGCCCTCACATGTAACATAGTCACTCCAAGCGACAACGGAAGTGTTACGGGCAGCCCCAAGTCCAACCCGGTAGGCTTGCCTTGAGTCCAACCCAAGGTCTTTAAGCGTCCAACGCTTAGTGCACTCGGCACTGCCTCGAGTCCAACCCGAGGTCTTTCAATATATTTTCAACACATATTCATCTAATTGCTGATAGGTATTAAGCGTCCAACGCTATATGCTCCAAGCATTTCCAATGGCGATTCAGATGCATACGGTCTTATTCATCAGGCGTCCAACGCCAATGCACTCGGCATTGCCTTGAGTCCAACCCAAGGTCTTTCAATATGTTTTCCACACATATGCACTCGGTATTCAAATATCAATAACATGCATGCATTTTATCATTATTATTCATAAACAGGGATCGACATAGCAATAACACAATACATGCACTCGGCAATCACATGCACTTGGCAATTCACATGCTTTTTAATATAAAACCCCAAACGGGAATTAACATCACCGACCCACATCTCATGCACTCGGCAATCACAATGCCATCCACTCGGAATTATCATTTACAACAAGCATCACATGCTATTTCATATAATATCCACTCGGGAATAACACAACAGTCCCTCATCTTATGCACTCAGCATTCGCATGTTCAATGACAAGCATCACATGCATTTAAACAGAAAATCACACACGGGGATCAGTACAATAAACTCATATACTCGGCTTTCTCATTAACAGCCACAACATATCATACATTCACATAGAATCATAGCCAGAACCAGCACAACATTTACACACCACATGCATTCGGTATTCACACTGGTTCACAGTACAAGCACTCGGCATACTCATTAAAAGCCAACATTTCCATGCATTCACTCAGCATTTCATATTTATCGTCATACATCTCATGGATGGAATCATGACAACGTCACGCAGACCACAATGATCACAAATCCGGGTGTTTCATACACCAATACTCAACTACAACATATCAATCAACATATTTCAAACATGACACAACACATTAAAGCAAAACCACCCAGAACCCGTCCATAAACCATACATTTGAGATGTAAATTAGCCCCCCTACCTGGAATGAAGATCCCAGAAACTCCCTGAGCTTGCAGCACCGACTGAACGTTCTTCAGTCACTCGTTCTCAACAGAACGATCCAGCTTCCAGCCGTTCCGCACAGGAATCTCTTTATGAGGAACACCGAGCCACTCGGACACACGAACAGCTCTACCTCCATGACACTCCATGCTCTGTTTACAAGACAGTGGAGAGTCCCATGCCTCCATGGCACAACGCGGTCCTCCCACGCTCAAGTAGTCCAGTCCTCACCAACAATGAAGGACCCCTATACTTCATGTAACACAGTCATCAACGTTTAGGCAGAACAGGGGAGGATCCTAGCCTCCAAGACACTCAATACCACACAGATCTCTCTCTCAACCACGCTGTTCCCACTTCGTGTTCCCACTCGGTTCTACTCAGTGTTGAGTGGAAGAAGAAGATGAAGAAGAAGAATAGCCACGAAGAAGAAGCAGAGACTCCAAGAAGTTGTAGAGAGAACGGAAGAGTGGTTGTCAATGTACCCAAAATGTAATGAGCATGGAGTGGTTGAGGACGTGAACTGAGGCTATTATCATTGCACTGCCCTGCGCCTGCACTCCCTCTCAATCAAAGGTCACATCTCATTCATCTCCCATCCCATCAGCGTGGGAATCACAAGGGAGAGAGGGAGAGAGGACTGAAGCTCTCTTAACACCAAGGGCATATGAGTAATTTCTTGCATTATTGTTATCATTATTCAATCAATAATTTTTAATTCTGTAATTAACCTTAATTGGTAATTAATTCTAAACCAGGATGTTACACTACTCCCCTCCTTTAAAGAATTTTGTCCTCGAAATTCAAATACAAACTTACCTTAACAAACAGCTCAGAATATTGCTGCCTCAACTAATTACATGTCTCCGCTTCCCAAGCATTCACCGACCGGTTCACCATTCCAATCAGCATAGCTTCAGCTCTCAAGCGGTTTACCGACCGCTCCACAATTCCAGTCGGCAAAATCACTAAAGTCAGGTCCTACCTGCTCACAATTCCCCTTCATAGAATCCAACATATTTGGGGATTCAATTTTTAAAACGTACAAGTTACCCTATTTAACTCTACCAATTCACCCTAACCAAGGGCACCTCTAGTTCTTTGGCCACTCGGCCCTACACTCTCAACGCCGATCGGTGTACTTCCACCGTCATTTCCTCCAATTCATAGGAGTTACTTGGCACAATTAAGTATCCACGCAGGGTATAAACCCTAAATTGTGTCACATGAGACACATTATGGAGGTTAATCAACTAGTTGGGAAGAATCTAGTTGGTAAACAACATTACCGATTCCTTCTAATACTCACTATTGTCCGATTTATCTGGGATTAAACCCTCGGATATTCAACATCCGACTACTAAAATTCTTCTCCAAGCCATGATATATCTTGGCAATACCGAGACGGACACTCAATAGAGCTCCAATGTGCTTCAATTAGCAAAGTTTGCCTGGACTCGTCCTTTAAAGGCATCACACTCGGTGCTAAAATCTCAGATTCCTATCCATTCCTTCAGCTAATTCCATGTTTACTCCTTGTGAATGTCACTCGAAGCTCTTATTCAAAAGGGGTTACTCGGGGTTTGAAGGCAATTCTCACCTGGAAAACTTTCTTCTTACAAAAATTCACTTGAAATTTAGGCCCACTTCAAAGACAAACCTGAGCTCACACTCAGCAGCTCTAAACATCGATCCGAACACAAATGTGAATAAATTTACCTCTCGGGTATCTACTCCCCTCGGGAGCCATTCACTCGGAAACTTACCTATTCAATGTCCCACTCGGTACCATTCCATACAGAAGTGTCATACTCCGAGGCATTTCACCCAAAAGTCACATGACTCGGAAGTATTTTGCGTGGATTTCGCCTAACACAAATGTGTCATTCGAACACAGTTCCTTAACTTAGTAATGACTCCCACAAAATGATGTTTCACTCGGAACATCATAACTCCTCTCAGTAGTTCTTTCTCCCAGAAAGATTTCACTCGGAATTATCTCCACTTTTTCACACTCGGAATATACTAATCTTTCCTGAGCAAATTCTCGCCTTATCTATCACCTCGGCTCAAGGTCACGGTTTCCTCACTAAACTTACTGTATCACTCGGTTAGCCTTATAAAACTTCGAATTTCAGTGACAGACTTGATCACCCTTCTATCTCAATAATCAATCATTCCTTTATTGGCTAATGGCCAATTTACACCCAATAACCTCTGATCCCCTCGGAGGTAAACACATCAAGGTTAAAACAACCTTCTATCCTTATTTTGATACACAACCACTTACTGTTCACTCAATACAACTCTCATCTTCACTCAGAACAGCCCGATAGACTCACCATCACCATAAGCAGCTACAGCCTCACCTGCCCGACTTATGAATTGCTGCATCCGACTTATAGGATGACGTCTCATTCCTATAGGGTTACAACAATTACATAGAGTCGCTACAAAAGTATACGCTGCCACAATACCTATGGTATGTAGAGTCATCTCGGAACAGCATACATTACACTCCTTTCACTCACGCCGACCAACTTACTCAACTAATACTAATTCATAAAAATTAATGGCAATTCACACACACATATATATAAGCAATACATTTACATCAACATCATCATTATGCACCACCTAGGGCACATCACGCAACAACAATCATGAAATATAGCTTACCACTACGGTAAAACAGTATAATGGTAATAGGCTTCCGACCCCCACAAAAATCACATGGATTCCGCACTGTATTCACATATACTCACTCGACATACCAACAATCGGCTTCCAGCCCTTACCGAATGAATACCTCATCTTTGGATCTTATCCATCTTAAAACCATAATCCGACAACCTATTAATCCTTCATTTCATCACACCTCACTGGCCATAGATCAAGTTAAGCCTAAATGATTCACCGAGCTCACTTAGGTATACCACTCGGATTACCATGTGACTTTCATTCACATAACAAGCTTCTACATCGGTAAACCTTTTCATTAATCATAAACACAATACAGTGGAGCACAATCATCATCATCATCATTCTCACTACCACAAGGTACTCAGATTTCAACCTTACCATTCACTATCTACCCGGTGTCACATTTATTATTCGTATTTTATCTTATGACAATTTAAGCCTCAACAATTTATTACACAATCACTTTACTCAGCTCAACAATCCATAAGGTCAATCAGATTATCCGACTCGGAAATTCCAGGGGTCACCTAGTACTCCTCGTGAGACACTCCCACAACATTCAAATATCACCGAGTCGAAACCACCATAGGGTCTAGTTCCACAAGTCTGACAGTATAAGATCACACTAAATCCAATCGGGGTTTCCACACCTTATGGGTCATAATTCAATCAATTATTCACTCGGTTTTCAACCACAAGACCAAGTCTAACCCAAATCCTCAGGTATCCAATTACATCAATTTCTCACCCAGTTTTCTAACCTCTCAGGTATCCATCTCAATAATATCCGATCATACATGATCATGCCTAATCAACTGGGTCACCACACCTAGTGGCCTAACATCAACCAATCATTCACTCGGTTTTCACACACCATAAACCGAGACACTACCCCAATCAAACATGCATCAGATTTTACATTTAATCACCTATCACATACCCAGATTTCCAACTTAGGAAACTGCAACACATCACTTATACCATAAATCACGTATATCATATATCATATAGAGTTCTCGTGCTAAGGGATGATCCCTTACAAATGGCACAACCGATCAATTGAATTCGAAAACACCACACTAAGGAATTCCTTCATTATCATTCACTTAATTAACTCAAACATATGAGTCCCAATCTGATCAACAAACATGCCTCGGCTAGAAGCCACTAACATGGCCTACACAAGAGGCTGAACCAACCAATACAATTTCAACATCTATTGGTCTATTCCCCCCTCAGCCGACCCAGGCTTAGAAATACCTCAAGTATTTCGTGATCAATCGGGCCAGGGTAGTAACAAGCCTTCTACCCCAAAACAACATCTCAACAGTAGTACTTCCCATTGCTGCCCTCAACAAAACACATAGGCATACAGCCACACAAATCATGATTAAACATGCATCAAATCCAACAAAATACCACAAGCAATGATGACAATCGGTCATATTGCACACAACCGCCCACTCACAATAGGCATACCTTGGCCTTGGACCTTTTGAGTCCGCTCTGATACCAAAATGAAACAACCTGACTTAATAAACCCAAAACCGAGACCAGGGAAAATTTTTCCAAAATTCACCAAGCAGTCGGGGTAAAATAAATCAAACGTAAGGCAAGGGAAAGCAAAAACCGATCAGAGAAGGGAAGACCGAGTCAGAAAGCCACACATAGGCAAGACTCAACTTCCGTCAAACAGACCAGCGAAAGATACAGCGCTCGAGCGAGCCCTTTTCTCGCTGGAGCGATTCCTCACTCGCTGAAGCGAACCCATTCACTCGGTAATTTCATTACTCGGAATCGGGACCTAAGTTCACTCGGGAACAGTCCCCATCGGGACATACTTCACCCGGTAAATTCTTACTTAGCCAAATCACAGTTATAAAACACACGGGCGTATTTCACTCGGAAAGGCGTTACTCGCCACCCGGGAAATGATTCCCTCGGTTATTCCACTCGGAATCCATAAGCTTCCCTCACCTGGAGTATTTCCCCAGTCCAATACCACTCGGTATATTTCAACCTCAATTCACTCAGAGGTACATTACCCATTCGGTACTCGGCATATTTTGATCTTCCTCACTCGGAGATCACCTAAACCTCTATTCCTTCGGAAGGAGTCTCCACAATCAAGTTTCATTCGGATTCCTCAGTCCTCACATCACTCGGAGGAATTCACCAAGTTAAGTCACTCGGACTTATTTAAATCGTATCCACTTGGATTATATATATAGCCTCGTTCACTCGGAAGAGGACTCCTAGGATACACCTCAATCAAAACCATCACAACAACTCTTCCCTCGGAAGAGGTTCATTCGGGATTTCTCACTCGGGAATATTCAAACCCTTCCCCACTTGGGGTTTACTCATATTTTCACTCGGTAACATATGGACTAGTCTTCCTTCGGAAGTAGCCCACTCGAGTACATCTTACTCGGAACCATTTTAAGCCTTCATCACTCGGAAAAAGGCCACACAAACAATAGCCTCACTCGAAAATGGCTCTCCCAACTATATTCCACTCAGAATTTATGGACTTAGCATTATTCTCTCAACACCACATAATGAACAATTCAGGTAACTTTATAATAATGTAAAATATATATATATATATATATATATATACAATGTATACTTGTTCACAACCCGATAGTCAACCCATATAATTAAATCCGTTCAGATTACAAGAGAGCCGGCCAAGGCTTTAATATATTTATTGACAATATATATACTATATGTGCACTTCAACAATCAGAGTGCCCATCACTCGGACTTGAGGCCATCTCCTCATTCTCAGTCTGACCTGCATATACTGAAAAATATAGCCACAGTACGGGTGAGCTTTTACATATTAAATGACAGTTATTGACTTGGATTAATCTTCAAATCCTCAACCATACAATAACAAATCTCAATCAGCAATAATGCACTCTGCCATTCAATATGAACCCTACAACAACTTCATCCACTCGGGATTCATGCAATTCAATCAAGACTAAGTAATTCACAACATTCACAATCACATATTCACAGCCATAACATCACCTTGCACTCGGCAACAGTACCAATGTACATGTATCCACTCAGTCGGAATTCACACCAATCATTCATGGCTATATTAATCATACTATTCACAACAGCATTTACATATATTTATATATACCATCACATTGAGCTCATCAACAACATAAGTGTGCACTCAGCAATAGCATCAGTATACATGCATTCATCCACTCAGATATAAATGTGCACTCAGCATAGCATCAGTATACATGCATTCATCCACTCGGATATAAATTTGCACTCGGCATAGCATCAGTATACATGCATTCATCCACTCGGATATAAATGTGCACTCGGTATAGCATCAGTATACATGCATTTATACAATTCATATTGAGCTCAATAAGCATTACAAGTGTGCATACATTATTTCGGTCGGATCCGATCCATTATTATTAAATTTTATTGTTGCAACATAGGCTCCAAGCCTTTTATTCAGCTCCAAGCTGATCTGGCCATTTTACTGGTACCAAACCGTTTGCCCTCACATGTAACATAGTCACTCCAAGCGACAACGGAAGTGTTACGGGCATCCCCGAGTCCAACCCGGTAGGCTTGCCTTGAGTCCAACCCAAGGTCTTTAAGCGTCCAACGCTTAGTACACTCGGCACTGCCTCGAGTCCAACCCGAGGTCTTTCAATATATTTTTAACACATATTCATTTGATTGCCGATCGGTATTAAGCGTCCAACGCTATATGCTCCAAGCATTTCCAGTGGCGAATCAGATGCATACGGTCTTATTCATCAGGCGTCCAACGCCAATGCACTCGGCATTGCCTTGAGTCCAACCCAAGGTCTTTCAATATGTTTTCCACATATATGCACTCGACATTCAAATATCAATAACATGCATCCCATGCATTTTATCATTATTATTCATAAACAGGGATCGACATAGCAATAACATAATACATGCACTCGACAATCACATGCACTTGGCAATTCACATGCTTTTTAATATAAAACCCTAAACGGGAATTAACATCACTGACCCACATCTCATGCACTCGGCAATCACAATGCCATCCACTCGGAATTATCATT
This sequence comes from Clitoria ternatea, assembly GCA_037962975.1. Classification (NCBI taxonomy): domain Eukaryota; kingdom Viridiplantae; phylum Streptophyta; class Magnoliopsida; order Fabales; family Fabaceae; genus Clitoria; species Clitoria ternatea. The sequence continues at coordinate 192,436,516 of CM075669.1, forward strand.
TACAACAAGCATCACACGCTATTTCATATAATATCCACTCGGGAATAACACAACAGTCCCCCATCTTATGCACTCAGCATTCACATGTTCAATGACAAGCATCACATGCATTTAAACAGAAAATCACACACGGGGATCAGTACAATAAACTCATATACTCAGCTTTCTCATTAACAGCCACAACATATCATACATTCACATAGAATCATAGCCAGAACCAGCACAATATTTACACACCACATGCATTCGGTATTCACACTGGTTCACAGTATAAGCACTCGGAATACTCATTAAAAGCCAACATTTCCATGCATTCACTCAGCATTTCATATTTATCGTCATACATCTCATGGACGGAATCATGACAACGTCACGCAGACCACAATAATCATAAATCCGGGTGTTTCATACACCAATACTCAACTACAACATATCAATTAACATATTTCAAACATGACACAACACATTAAAGCAAAACCACCCGGAACCCGTCCATAAACCATACATTTGAGATGTAAATTAGCCCCCTACCTGGAATGAAGATCCCAGAAGCTCCCTGAGCTTGCAGCACCGACTGAACGTTCTTCAGTCACTCGTTCTCAATAGAACGATCCAGCTTCCAGCCGTTCCGCACAGGAATCTCTTTTGGAGGAACACCGAGCCACTCGGACACACGAACAGCGCTGCCTCCATGACACTCCATGCTCTGTTTACAAGTCAGTGGAGAGTCCCATGCCTCCATGGCACAACGCGGTGCTCCCAGGCTCAAGTAGTCCAGTCCTCACCAACAATGGAGGACCTCCATACTTCATGTAACACAGTCATCAACGTTCAGGCAGAACAGGGGAGGATCCTAGCCTCCAAGACACTCAATACCACACAAATCTCTCTCTCAACCACGCTGTTCCCACTTCGTGTTCCCACTCGGTTCTACTTAGTGTTGAGTGGAAGAAGATGATGAAGAAGAAGAACAGCCACGAAGAAGAAGCAGAGGCTCCAAGAAGTTATAGAGAGAACGGAAGAGTGGTTCTCAATATACCCAAAATGTAATGAGCACGGAGTGGTTGAGGACGTGAACTGAGGCTATCATCATTGCACTTCCCTGTGCCTGTACTCCCTCTCAATCAAAGGTCATATCTCATTCATCTCCCATCCCATCAGCGTGGGAATCACGAGGGAGAGAGGACCGAAGCTCTCTTAACACCAAGGGCATATGAGTAATTTCTTGCATTATTATTATCATTATTCAATCAATAATTTTTAATTCTATAATTAACCTTAATTGGTAATTAATTCTAAACCAGGATGTTACAGCCTTCGCTTTTTGAGTTAGCCATAATTCCCTTCTAGGTCTGTGAACATTAAAATCCACCCTGAGGGTATGGGGTTTTTGTTATGTTTTCTCAACTATTGGACCTTATCTCTTCAATGCTTCGTCCTTTAGTGAACTAACTGGTATTCTTAAGTCTGAACAAAGTAATAGTAGCAAAAATGCCTTTTTCATTGTTGATCGTGGTTTTTCCTCGTAAATAACTGATGTTGGGTGTTTTGCATCCTTTCTTCTTTACATCGTCTCATCGAGAGTATGGTATTATCAATATGTGGGAATCTTGCGCCTTTTCACTAATGCATTGCCTTCAATTGGTTTCAACCGCAGTCAATTAAAACACATACCAGAGGTGCGATACGTTTGTCATAGTCGACATGATCCTCCAAGCTCCTTCTTTTCTTCCGTGCTTCATGATTAACCTCTTGTTGCGACGTGGGACTCACATTTCTGTGGTCCCACTGGACGTGCCAATGTTCTGTCCTATAACTGGGGTCCGAAAGTATAGACCCGCACCGAGGTCCAAAAACTATGCTTGATGGATTATTGAGTTGGACGGTCTCTAGGCCAGACCATTGTCATGACATAATATCCTGAGCTCCTCACACCGGCCTCGTTGAGGGGCGAAAGAAGGTGATACCTGTAAAGACACTCCAACGCTCAAGTCAGTTTGGGTTCTAACACCTGAACTATATCAGGTCTATAAGATGGGTACTAGAGAGCTTACCACTTATGAGGGGATTGGCTGTATTTATAGCAATGGAGTTTTACTGTAGTGTCTCGTTTTATGTGCCGGATCAGGTCTATACACATGGGCTCTTTGCAGGTAATGACCGGTATAGGCTGTTTTCCCCTCTTAGGACTCCGGTCATTTTGGCCATTCAAAGGGGCTCTAACATCAGTCGATGTGGGGCTATAGCCAAGCCAGTGTGATTGATTTTTAACGTTGTGCTGTTCTCTGATGGTCCACATCAGCTGAGGTGGAGATTTATGGGTTGGTGTTGATCCAAGAGTTTGGGGGCTGGTATCGACCCCGAATCAGGATCGAAATGACTTATGCTAGTTCTAACTTATGTCTATAAAAATAGATATTTATAAAGTTCATGAGATGAATGAAAGTGACTTCCCTTATTCTCTCTACTCTCTTGTTTTGTTCTATCTCTCTTTATATACCTTTTCTTTACATGTACTTTTACAACATGTTACCAACATCATACTCTAACTAAAGGAAGATTTCCTTTGTCCTTTTTGCAAAGCTTGCCATCCTTTGTAGATTTATACTCACTATAACATGATTTGATAAATTAAGATTAAGATTAAGATTTTAGTCAAACAATTAATGTATATTTTTATTACTCTTATAATTTATTTTTTAGTTTATGTTTTTTTTACTTTCTTAGCTTTTTTTCCTATGAACATATATTTCATTTATTAGAATTCACAATTGAGTGTTACTAAGAAAATTATTATGAATGAATTTCATACATCCTTGAAGGATTGCTCTTAACTTAGTTTTTTTTATTAACATGTATATCCACTTTAGTTAACTTAGTTTTTTTATTAACATGTATATCCACTTTAATTTAAAGTTGGTTCTTGAAGAACAAAACTTTTAGACTTTATGCTTCTAGTAATGATGAAGTAATTTATCATGCCACATCTTGAAGTGTGATGATGGTTACATTTTTTTTGTCCATATCATGAAGCATAAAAGATGATAGTGTTACCTAGTTGTTTATAACATCACAAATCATAAGATCATTAAGCTAATATTTCTATATAAGAAATAACTTTCATTCTTTGATTAAATGATACCTATAAGCCCAAATAGCAAAAAGTGATAATCTAAAGAATAAGTATCATAATTACATGAGTCTATAAGAATATAGTTTATAAAGTGGATCATGAAGAATCCAATACATAACCTTTATAACATGAAAAGTTGAAAAGGCAAAAGGTGTATAGAATAGTGAACATACAAATAATATGTTATAGTTAGGGTAGCAAAGGTCATTTACCTATCATAACTAAAATATCTTATTGATCTTATGAAGCATTTAGTCATAAATAAATTTTATGCATGGGAGCAACAATTTCAACCTTATTTGGATGTTTATAATTTAATTTAATTTTTTTATTTCTATGAAAAAACTAATTACTTAATTGATTATGGAACTATAAAACAAATCTTTTTATGTAACCATTATCTTCTATATTTATTAGTGAATTACACACTACCTATTTTATATTTAAAGTTCTACATTAAATAATGTAGTATCCAATTGAGATTAAATAAATAAATAAATAAAAGGCCATAAAATCTTATTTATTTATCTAGTATATGATTGATTGACTAGTATAACATTTCATAGTTTAAATCTATGTCTATATTATTGAGTTTCTCTAGAACCTTATACTTCAATTTTTTTTATGATATATCACTCCTAAAATTAATCTAATTCAAAAGTAATCTAACAAATTCATTTAAGTTTGAAATAAAAGTAGTAAATGAACTAAATTTAAAATTGAGTTATTCTTAAACGAATTAAAGATGAACTTAAAATGCTTATTAAAGAAGAAAGATATCAAAATCAAAGAGACAAGAGATCAAGACAAAATTTGTTTTCTTAAAAGACAACATAGTAACCTAAAAAGAAGACACTTCATCAAATTGATGCAACAACTAAGTAATCACATGTACACATAACTATACGTTTGTGAGAATGTTTGCTTACTTAATTCAAACAAAAGCCTTAAAATTTTAAGTGAGCCTACGTAAATATCTTGTAGCACATGTTTATAATTAAGGCTTGTATTAGTACATGTAGTACTTGTTTTGTTTCAAGCCAACAAATTGTTATGTAAGTTCTTTTCCTTTACAAGTGGTTTTAGTTAGAAATCAAATATTTTCCATCAAATAAATGTTTAAAGTGGAAATTATAAAATATCAGTCAATGACATTGTACTAAGATGGATCAAGGTTGAGAATATATGTTGATTATAAATATCCTTTGATATTGTGTGCTATACAACACACACTAAATATCAAGATACTAAAGAGAAAAGGCACAAAAGAGATGAAATCATTGACAAAAGCATTTCAATATATATGTAACAAGCAAAAACTCAACATAAAAAAAGAATATCCACTACTAAAAAAAAACTTTTTATACCGGAGTTTTTACACCGGTTATAATTTGACCGGTATAAAAATTTAGGTGGTGACAATTTTGTAAATAATATGAAACTTTACACCGATCCACTTTTTGAACCGGTGAGAAATAATTAACTTTGTAGCGGTCTTAGTTTTGGATGGGTGACAAAGGCTTAAGTTTGTACCTGTCTCTATTTCTACTGGTGAGAAATATAAAATTTTGTACCGGCCTTGTATTTTAGAGTGGTGAAAAACCTTTTAACATTTTTTCAATTCACGTCTTACCTTACAAAGTTCTCCCACCTAGAATCCTTACCTCTCGAAGCCCCACCTCTCTCAAAGCTCTCCCTCTCGAAAGCTCTTTGTCTACGTAGCCCTACCTTTCAAAATCCCTACCATCTCTATTTTTCGAAGCTCGAAAGTAACCCATGGACTCCAAGATGAACGCGATAACCGAATTGCTTCACCTTCGCCCCGCTTGTGAAGTTCTGCGCCAAGACGAACGTGATAATCGAAGGAGAACAAGTCATTGCGTGGTTGCCAAACATGATTTTGAGTCGAACATGTTTGTGGGGACCCCGTTGATTGATATGCACTCCACCAGAGGATCAGGATCCATTATGGATGCTTACAAAGTGTTCGACGGAATGCGCGAGAAAATTGAGCAACACAGGTGGCTATTGTATTGGATAGATTTGATTTCTTTTTCCAATGTCAATTTCATTGTTAAAGAATATAAAACTTTTTTAAAATTCTGCTACTAATCGGTGGTGCTCTTCTCATTAAGCGTCTCTAACTCACTCGCTGGGACCATACTCGCTTTGTCTTTAACTCACTCACCGGCCAAAAGTATTCTAAGGAACAAGCTTCCAGAAACCCTCGATAACTTTTTCAATATTAGGTTTTCTTCTTTTATTTTATTTAATTTACTTTCTCTATCCCAATTCCCAAATTCTAAAATTTCTTTTTCGCAGAATGCTTACTTGCCCAGCTGTAGAGCTTGTTGATGGTTCTAATGTTTTGTATTTTTAAACAGGTGAGCAATTACTCTCCCACTATATCACTATGAGTTTCTTCTTTCTAGTTATTCTTTTATATCTGTGGTTTAAAGATTTTTCAATTCAGGTTTTATTTCTTCTTTGTGCTATTAGGCTTTTTTAGAGGAGTCCACAAAAACCCTTTAGGCATGTAAGGTGTATATCTTGTGAGAATTTTTATTTACATTTTCTTGTTCTATTGCTTTGTATTTGAGATAGCATAAACGTACTTCCGTTGGCCATGAGTTTCTATGAAAATTGTTTGTGAGTCGGTGTTTTGCCTTGTTTTTATCCTTGCTAATTTAGAAATATCTAATCTTCTTGGTTTATTCTTTTGTAGAGGTTTCTTATGGTGAAACCTTGCCCAAAGGAATTGAAATGTGATGTCGAGGTATGTATTTAGTGACTTCAATGATGCTAATGTCCTTTTATGAGTGATTTTCATTATTCTATTCTACTATTTAATTGTATGAATTATGCTCTAATGCTTATGATAAGTTTTCTCAGTGAAGAATGATTAAAATGATAAGTTATTTCATCTAGTGGCCCATGTAAGGAGATTAGCTTGGTTGCTTGAGCAGTTTATTATCAGTTGATACCTTGTCAAAACTAAAAAAAAATTAGATATTTCATGAAAAAATGCTATAAAAAATGACAACCCTGTTTTGACTTCTTCCTCCTGATCCTTTTTTTGGGTTTCTACATGCCATGTTTTTTGTTTCAGCTCTTAGGGTGCCGCTGAAGGTGCCAAGTCTGAAACTTTATGGTTTTTGGATTTTGAGAGCTGGTTTTCTTTTATTCTGTTTTTTGTTCTCACCACTTTGTTTCTCTTCCAGGCACTAATACTCAAACCAACGAAGAGGTTGCTATTAAGTTCGTAGGTTTCCTTCATCAATTCACTTTCTAACTAATTCTTTGTTCCACGTGTTACTTTCTATTATCAATTAATTTCATTTTTGAGGGTTTTTCTTTTTCTTTTTTTTGGTTCGGAAAGGTGGTTTCTAATGAAATTAGTTTTTTTGTTTTCCTTTTGGGATAATGTGGAAGGGGTTGTTAAATTTGAGTTATAGTTGTAGTTTTTTTCTGCCATTCTTAATGTTGATTGATGTTATGCAAATACAGATATGTTTATGGGTTTTGATGAAAACAAAGGGGATGATGATATAAGGGAGGATTTTTTAGTGATTTTGCTTTTTAATGTTATGATATGAATATGTTAAAGAGTTACTGAGAATGTATCATTGTTGATAAAGACAACTGCCCCACTGGAGGAAGTGCGCAAGAATATTTGGTTGGTGGACTCAAAGGTTTGTGTAGAATCAAATTTTGCTCAACCTGTATGAAGTGATTCTCATCATACATCTTATTAATCCTTTGGTTCTTACTTTACAGGGATTAATTATCAGTTCCTGAAAAGATACACTTCAACATTTTAAGAAGCCATAGGCTCATGAACATGAACCTATCAAAAATCTTCTACATCTTGTTAACATATGATGATTGATCTTTCTGTTCATTTCACACACACCTAAAAACCAAGTTCCAATTTTCTTACCTTTTCAAATGTTAACTTCTTAGAAAATTAGGCCAACAGTGTTGATTGGAACGTCAGGACAAGGAAGAACTTTAATAAAAGAGGTTGTTGAGGCCATGGCCTCTATTAACGTGGTACTAATTCAATCTAATTATTTACCTATTACTTACCCCTAATTTCATGTCCAATAAAGCTAATCAATTGATGATATGATAATCCTTGTAGAAACCTATTATCCTTTCTCTTTCCAACCCAACCTCACAGTTAGAATGCACTGCTGAGGAAGGTTATAAGTGGAGCCAGGTAAATATACAAAACTTGTGTATTTGTATTAAAACTAGAACTCTCATTATATTATGTTGCCAGGGTCAATGTTTATTGATTTGTATAGGTGGTTGTAATTGATGAATATCAACTAAGTTATTTTAGTTCATTTGTTCACCATAATCAGGGGCGTGCCATTTTTGCAAGTGGAAGCCCATTTCCTCCGATGGAGTATGAACGGAAAGTTTTTGTGCCTGGCCAGGTAGATTTTAAATTCTTAAGTTAACATTAAAAGTCTAGCATACAAAGTTATTAAATCGCTAAAAAGCTGAGTTTATATTCATTGAGGTAGCCTCCAAAAAATTTGAAGTAAGTACGCGTCTCTTTCTCTTTGTTTCACATGTGATGCCTCACACCTCTCTGTACTTTATAATCATACTCATTTGCTTTTACTTTTTACTAGGAAGAACAAAAAACATTATAGGATAACTATTTCTTTTTAGTATAATGCAGATTTTGTTCAATTATTTTCATGTAACAAGTTGATAAATCACCAATCGTGTAATTTTTCATTGAGAATGAATGTATTTCTTTTAATGGTAAACTCAACTCTTAATTAAGGTTTATGTTAAGAAATTCCTAAAGTTAATAATAAAATATACTAAATGAAAAAGTGTTGCATTTTCAAGTGAATGGGAGCTTCCGTGTTGAATTTTCAAGTTCAAAATGCAGGAATTGTATGAAGCATATCAAGGACATGGTAGCTTCATATGTTTATTTTGTTGACAGAGATTTCATACTCTGAACTATGTTGAACAAGTAGATGCCCCTATTAAGGTTTGATTTCTTATACTTGGCCTTCTAATAATGTATACCTTATCTGAACTTTATTCTTTAGAGCAACATGATATAGAATGGATTATAGACTATCATTGATTTTAACTATTTATTTTAAGAATTTGTATTTGGTAATCATCCTTTGTCATTAATTATTACTATTATTTGGGAATGTTATTCTACTTTGAGTTATCTTATTCTAGTTCAGAACATAAAAGCTATTATAATTAAGCTAGTGGTAAGAGACTTACATAAAAGTTGTATTTTTTATATTTGATAAGTCTTAAAAAGACTTAATAATTTCATCTTTAATTTAACTTAATCCATTAAATATTATTTAGTTTGGCATTATTATTTAATAAATTGTCAATAATTCTTGTTTTAGTTATTTAATTCAAAAGTGTTTAAATTGTGCAAGAAATGGTTAAAAAGATAAGTATATAAGGAATTATGTGTATTGAGAGATTTATTAACCCGGCGTACATACGCTAGAAAGCCAACTTACATACGCTAGGCATTTATTTGTTTGCATGTTGCAGGATCAGGTGCAGGACATCCAGCGTACATACGCTGGAATCCCAGCGTATGTACGCGCACAAACAGAACCTGAAAAGTGAAAGCATCAAGCTCAAGCGTGAAAGCATCAAGCTCAAGCGTGAAAGCATCAAGCTCAAACGTGAAACCACCATGCAATCCACGTAAATGTCAGAACATGTAGAAAATTTCGATCACGCTCAAGCGTGATCATTCACGCTCAACCGTGAAGTCCAAATGTAATGACGCTCAAGCGAATATTCAATAGAATGCATAAAATAAAGCTCGTGCTTAAGCGCCCTGCAGTCACGTTCAAGCGTGAGGTTGTTTATTCAGTTCATTATTTTTCCCTCCAAGTGAAGTGTTGTAGTAATCCCATTAATTATCGTTTAAGTTTTTAGTTACTGTTGTACCTTAGTAATTTAAGTAATGTCTTATAATTAATCATTTATCTGTAATCATGTAATTAGTTTATTTATTAATTAAGTTTCCCTTGTAATTAATTAGTTAGTTAGTTGTAAGTTACCTATATATACTTGTACATACTCTGTAAACACGGGGAGAGAACACATCGAAGCAATAACACGATTCATTTTCTCATTTCCAATCTCTCTCTAATTCTTTTCTCTCTCTAAATTCTCTTGTCCATGTCTCTCCACATTCCTTCAACAGAATCCATTTCCATGGGTTTCTAAACCCCTAGGGTTGGGATTATTGAAGCTTCCGATGGAATCTTGAAGCTGTATTGAGGAAATTATCTTCTAAAGCAAGAGGAGAACAAGCTGAGAAGTGAATCTACTCTGCTGAATTGACAAATTCAGATCTAATGAAGAAACTCACCAGTGAGGAATCATGGTTGAGGCTTAGGTAACTTCTAGCTTCATAACTAATTCAGGCCTAGTAAGTAGGTGAATAGTTAGGGTTCAACCCCTAATTTCGCATTAGATTTCTCTGTCACTAAACACCTAAGGGATTAGGGTTTAATGCTTAGGAATTAGTGCTAATCACCTAAGGAATTAGGGATTAACCAACTGTGAATTGTCCTCTTGTATCTGAAGCTTAATTAAACCTCGATTGCATGTTTCTTGATGAAGTTGTACGTTGAAGTAATCCTAACCTATCTTCCATTAATCACATTTTATCTCCTATATTGTTTCTAAAAATATAAAAACGTAGAAAGTATAAAACAACAAAAATAGAATGAATTGCATCTGCTTGCGTTGGTTCAGATTGTGCTAGTCCAAGATTACGGTAATTACCTTAATCCTTGTGGGACGATCAAATATATTACAAATTTAACGATTGGTGCGCTTGCCAAAAGAATATAAATCCTCTGAGAGTTATGCATCAAGTTAATGACTCAGGATTTATGCATCAATATTCAGGGAGTTCAGTTATCTGAATTTGATTTATAATCTTATCATACACAAATTGCTACTCTTTTTGATTGCTTATCTTAGGGGAGAAAGATTTAATTTCTAGCATGGTCCACATATAACAATCAGTGGTAAGTCAGATTTAACATGTAGTCTTATGGGAAATAATAAACCGAGAGAACACATGATGATATAGGTTGGCTACTATGTTTTTTTATTTGTGATTTTATAATTACTGTTCTTGATTTGGCTTACAATCTTTTAGGCTAGTTTGGAAACACTTTTTGATATATTCATTTTGTGATAATTATGTCGGGGGCACCTGTTGTAGAGAAGTATTCTTCGCTTACTCTGGGTAGTATCATGCTAATGGGACTGCCTTTAGAGTTCTATTTTGCATCAAGTGAATTTGCTCCTGTATTGTTTTAAAACTGGGAGGTCATCCATCATCCACATCAAAAAGGACAAAAAAATGTATATGATATAAAGAAACTAGAAGTAACCTCTGCACTTGTAGTTAGTGGAGTCATTTTTATCGTTCCTGATCATCTTTTTTTATCTTAATTAATTTAATATTATAAATATAGGAACTTATGAATTTGTATATTGATGGGTCATTGGATGAGGTAATAACTGCTATCATAGATTTTGTTTCAACTTGAATGATATTTTTTAATTACTATATGGGATTATTTTGCTCAACAATATACATATAATATTGAATAGGAGTGTTTATATAGTTAAGGCTTTACTTGGATTCATTCACACTCTGCACGTGGTACTTGTCATTCAGATTTGGATTAAGAATAACTTGCTTCATATGCTAATTCTATTTGCGCATGTGCTTCAACTTCCACCCATTATTTCATGTTTAAGCAAATGATTAATTGTTATATAACATCCTCAGGGAACATAATGTTTTTTGATTTCTTTGTTGTCTTAGAGATTTGTTTATAAATATATGTCCATAATTGTTTTTCTAATAACCTATTTGAACTTCAATTTTCTTTACATATATCTAGAGGCATACCAATTGGTTAACATATTCCTTCTTAAAAAATGACTTAATTATTAGTTTGTTTTTTTTGGAATGAATATCTTTTTGTTTGATATATTTTATTTAGAGATAAATTAGAAATTATTACTTTAAGTAACAAATTTTTTCTACCAAATTTTAATATATTTGCATTGCATTCTTGAAACTTAAGCTAAAAACAACCAATTATGTTAGAATAACATCCTATCTGCTGTTGATTTTGGGTGCAAGAGGGAGTATGTGATAACTTGTGAGAATAGGTTTTTTCATAACCAATCATTGTGAAATAGATACACATCATTTCATATTTTATGGCTGTAGTACAATAACAACATATTTGATGTACATGGAAAATGCTACTCAGCTTCACGCATTAAATAAACAAGTACATGAAATAGTGTGTTCACAACATGTAATACTCTATGGTATAATCTGTTTGCTCCTTGCTGTGTATGCTTGGGTGAGTATCCTTTGTGCTTTATTTAATATTTAATATATCTCTATTTGCTTTATTTAATCCTGGCAGAACACTCCCTAGAGCTCTTCTCTATGCTATTTTGTTGTTGGTGGTAAAAACAAGAACTTAAAACATAATTACTACCTCTTATCATAATTCTATGAATGTGTTCCTAAATTTGTTGTTTTTGTTCTCAATTTGATGCAATGATATTTCCAACACCAGCCTTGGTGAAGAAAGATGAGACGAGCTAAGTTTATCTATGTTGATCATAAATTCCAGGCCAAAGAGCCAAGATTTGAAGCTATGAAGACCATGGAGTCACCAAGTATTAACTTAGGCCCCATAGCAAATGTTTAAACATGATATTGCATTATAATATTAGTTATATACATGTCTTTCTCTAAGATTATTACCTATTATTAGTGTTACTCTATGGTATCTTTCTTTGTAATTGATGCGGTGTTATGCATGTGTAACAAAAATCTAATATATAGTTTAAAAATAAAATATTAGCGATCTGATGGTAGTTTTCTGTTGTGATGGTTAAGTCTTCATACACTTGTTTTATTGGAAAGTAACCAGGATGATAAGGTGGGAAGTTGGAGATTAAATTCAAAAATTGAAAGTGACCAGGATTGAAATAAAGGAAATAAAATGGAAAGTAAAAAAATACTTTTTACACTGGTTGTACTAACCAACTGGTGTTAAAAGTCTACTTTTTTGTCCGGGTGTTTCAAACAGGACCGGTGTAAATATTACTTTTTTGTACCGGGCGTCTCAAACAGGACCGATGTAAAATATTATATTTATACCGGTTGTTAACAACAGAACTGGTATAAAATTTAATATTTACACCAGTTATAACAAGCAGGATCGGTGTACATATTATATTTTACACCAGTCGTTATCCAAAGGCCCAATGTAAAATCTATTTCTCTCACCGGTCCTAAAACCGATGTAAAAAGTCCCTATATTTCTCACCAGCTTCATCTACACCGGTCCTACAACCGGTGTAAAAAGCTGAAAAGGACCAGTGTAAAAAGCCTTTTTTCCACTAGTGATCAAATTAGCAATATAGAACTTTAATAAATTAAAACAAAGCATAACTTTGAGCAAATCATTCAAGGGACATCTTCTAAAAGAGCAAGATTCATTGAATCTTAGGCCACTATGGATTTACAAAATGTGACAAACAAGGATTACCAAAATGAGAAGATTTTTCTCTACCTACTCTCTAAAAATACAACAAAAGCCTTCTTACCCTGCATGTACTGATACTTATATATTGATAAGTGTGCATTGTGTTGTTTTTTTGTTATTTTTAGGTCTAGTTTTTAGGGTTTTTGCATAGTTTTTGCCTGATTCCCTTGATTTTGATGACTTTCCACACATACTACTTGGTTATTCCTATTTTTACAGGATTAATGATGTTCTAGGTCTATTTTAAGGGGAAATGGCAAAGTGGATAAAAGAAAAGACCTTTGAGACCCTTGGGAGGGCATCTTGGCAGGGTTGGAGGAAACCATAGCCAGTGGTGGCCAACCACTGGTCTTGGTTAGCACTGAAAAAGAGGAAATTGGTGGTAGAACCAACCACTAGCTGTGGTTGGCTCTATTTAAGGGAAAAACATCATCAGCATCACCACCATCGGCCGTGGTTGCCACCACTGCTAGTGGTTGGCACTTTGGAGCAAAGCAAAGCAAGTCAGAAGCCACCACTGGCCGTGGTTGGCCCTGTTTGTTATAAAAAATGTGAATTTATGGTTTAAAAAGGAACAGAACCTGAACCACTGGCCGTGGTTGTCCCCTACGAGGCCTAAATCTTTCAATTATTTAGGAATTTAAATGGGCACTCTAGGGGATTTGGGAACATGGCTGGATAGACAGATTTTGACACACCTTTTAGGAGATTTTGAAGAACTCTTTAAGAGATTTCATTGGGAATCAAGAGTCAAATTCATTAAGGGCAATCGAATCTACAGATTTAGGAGGAAGAATTAGCAATTCTAGTGAGAACTAATTTGTAATTTCTGAATCCCTAGTTCACACTTTTGATATCTTTTATGTTTAGCATTGATTTTGTGATGTGTGACATGATGACAACAATCCTTATGGCACATTAAACTCTTTTCTTGGGGCTAAGGATGTAGTATGCCTATGTGTTACAATTAATTGTTCTTCGTATTCCAATTCATATGATTTCAATCTCTATTCAATTTATGTATGCCTAATGCTTCTGCAAGACTTAGAGATAAGAGTAGATGATCACAAATTATATGGGTAATCGAGAGATTGACATGTAATTCGAAAATACCTAAATTGAACCTATGATTTTAATTTACGACGGTAAGCGAAATTATTTGAGGGATTAATCAGATTTCCATGGAACGTAAAGGGCCTAATTAACAAATTGAATGTGGTTCTTTAGGAATTAGGCACGTTAATAGGCTTTCGAGAGAAAGGTATTAATTAACTTAGGGGAATCTACCTTAGGAACAAAATTGTATAATTGGATAGGCGAGTAACCTTTAATTTTGATACTGGCATATGAACCCTTAATACCCCAAGATTTACCTTTGATTCAATTTCCCAAACTGCTCTGATTTTCTTTTACAGAAGACGTTAAATTTTTTGTTCTCAGATTTACTGTTCATAATTATTTGGGTAATTCATTTTAATCAATTCCACAAGATAATTGAAACACCGTTATAACTAGTACTTGGGCACAATCCTTGTGGGAATGATATCTTTTATTACTTTGATACCTTGTGCGCTTGCGGTTGGCTATCAAGTTTTTAACGCCGTCGTGGGGATTGTGTTTTCCCCCAATATTGGCTAAGTGGTGTTTGATTAGACTAGTCTTCATTTTCTGTATTTTTCTGTTTTATTTCAATTTTTCTACAGAATTATGCTTGTTTTTCTTTGTTGTTTATAAATTTGTGCAGGCCCCCTTTATACGAAAAAGCAACAGCTTTGAGCATACATTTGATCCTGAGATTGAAAGAACTCTTTGAAAGATCAGATTTCTTAGGACACGCATTAAACAAAACAGGCACCAACCTTCAAGTTCAATGAGTCAAGCACAAATGGAAGATCTCAACAATAGAGCACTACGTGATTTTGCAGCACCAAACTCAATGGGTAGGTGGCCTAGTATTACACGGCCTACCATTGAGGCAAATAATTTTAAGCTGAAACCATCTTTACTCTCAATGGTTCAGCAAAACCAATTTGGTGGATTGCTATCGGAAGATCCAAACCTCTATTTACAGATTTTTCTTGAATATTATGACAAACTCAAGGTGAATGAAGTGTCTAATGATGCGATCAGGCTAAAGCTTTTCCCATTCTCATTGAGGGATAAAGCCCAAGCTTGGTTGTACTCACTTCCGGAGGGATCTATTGCTACATGGGAGTAACTTTCACACACTTTCCTCAACAAGTACTATTCAAGGAGCAAGACAGATTAGTTGAGGAAGCAGATCATCACTTTGACTCAGAAAGAGAGACCTTGTATGACGCCTGGGAAAGGTACAAGGAAATGCTCCGGGAAAGCCCATATCATGGAATTGAATGCTGGTTGACCGTGCATATATTTTACAATGGGCTCACACCAAATCAGAAAGTAACCTTAGATGCCGCAGCTGGTGGTGCCTTCATGAGTAAAAACATGGAGGAAGGTTACAATCTCATTGAAGTGGTTGCCAAGAACACATACCAGTGGTCTTCAGAAAGGAGTTTACCAAATAAAACTCCAGGTAACTACCCTGTTGATGCTATATCTTTATTAACTACTAAAGTAGAAGCACTATCAGTTAAAATTGATAAATTTCATAAATTAGGAATAGGTACTTCTAATCTTGTTTGTGAGCTGTGTGGTGTTTCAGGCCACACCATTTCAGGTTGTTAGCTTGGAGTGACCTCTACTCCAGAACCACTAGAGATGCAACAAGTGGATGCTATTGGGAACTACGGTGATGGCAATAATTTTCGGCAGCCACAAGGACTACCTGGTTTCCAAAACCGACCACCTCCCTATCAAGGCAATCCGAGTAATTTTTGACAACCATAAGGACCCTACATTCCTCAAAAATCTAAGCTGGAGTCCTTGATGGAGACCTTTATGACCACCCAGTTAAAACAAAATGATGAGTTCTCTGATGCTGTTAAGAAGCTAACCTCCAAGGTGGACACTCTTGCCACCCATAATAAATGTTGGAGAACTAGATTGCTCAGCAGGCCTCATCCTCCTAGAGAATGCCAGGAACTTTTCCTGGAAATCCTAAAACGAGACCATCCAATCATACCATGGCTATCACTCTTAAGAGTAGTACACAGTATGATAGTCTGGTTGGTATGACTAAAAAAGATGCCAAGAAAGAGAAGAAGGGGAAAAAGTCTCACTCTCATCCCAAAATTGAAGAAGAGAAACAAAGTGAAAAGAAGGAGGAGGTGAAACCATATCAGCCTCCAATTCCATATCCTCAGCGCTTGGCCAAAGCCAAGCTTGATAAACAATTTGGTAAGTTTCTTGAAGTTCTTAAGAAGCTTTATGTTAATGTTCCTTTTACAAATGCCTTGCAGCAAATGCTGACATATGCAAAGTTCCTGAATGACATCTTATCCAATAAAAGGAAATTAGAGGAGGATGGTACAGTAACACTCACTGAGGAATGCAGTGCTTTGATCCAAAGGAAGCTACCACCCAAGCTTCAGGATCCAGGTAGTTTTTCTATCCCTTGTGTGATTGATGACATGGCCATTAATAGAGCATTATGTGACTTAGGAGCTAGCGTTAGTTTAATGCCATTGTCTATTGCTGAGAAATTAGGATTGGGTGAACTAAAACCTACTAGGATGTCATTGCAATTAGTGGATAGGTTTGTTAAATATCCTGTAGGTATTTTAGATGTACCTATTAAAGTAGGTAAATTTTTCAATCCTGCTGACTTTGTTGTTTTGGAAATGGATGAGGATTCTATGATCCCTATTATTCTAGGTAGGCCATTTTTGGCAACTGCGGGTGCGGTAATAGATGTTAAAAATGGAAAATTGTCTCTGACTGTTGGAGACCAAAAGGTAGATTTTAATTTGAAAGATGCTTTAAAGAAACCTTTTGATGATGTTTGTTGTATGGATTTTGTTAACCAAGTGGTGAAGGAAAAAACTCTTTCTAAGGATTCACTTGAATCTGCTTTATTAATTGAGCCTGTAGGAACATCAAATTGTTTGGAAGAAAACACCCCACTTAAACATGATACTGAAGTCATGTGTGAGAAAGTGGTAAGCTTAACTGTTGAATTGAAGCCTTTATCGGCTTCACTGAGGTATGAATTTCTTGGACCTAACTCTACATATCCTCTCATTTTAAATGTTGACTTGAATCCATGTGAAACTGAGAAGCTTTTAAAACAACTTAGGTTATATAGGAAGGTAATTGGTTATACAATGGATGATATAAAGGGATTAGCCCTTCCTTTGTATGCATAGAATAGCTGTAGAGGATGAGAGTAGGCCCATAGCAGAACCACTTAGGAGACTAAATCCAAAAATACAAGAAGTGGTTAAGAAGGAAATTTTAAAATTGCTTAATGCTAGTGTCATATATCCCATTGCTAGTAGCAAGTGGGTAAGTCCAGTTCATGTGGTGCCTAAAAAGGGAGGGATAACTATTGTGAAAAATGATAAACAGGAACTTATTTCTACTAGGATAGTTTCTGGGTGGCACATGTGTATTGACTATAGAAAATTAAATAGCTCCACAAAGGAAGATCATTTTCCTCTTCCTTTCATTGATCAGATGCTTGAGAGGCTTGCAAAGCACTCTTATTTCTGTTATTTGGATGGGTACTCTAGTTTTCATCAAATCCCCATCCATCCATCTGATCAAGAGAAAACTACCTTCACTTGACCTTATAGGACATATGCATATAGGAGAATGCCATTTGGTCTGTGTAACGCACCTACGACTTTTCAAAGGTGTATGCAGGCCATCTTTTCTGATTTGATTGAGAATCTGATGGAAGTTTTCATGGATGACTTTTCTGTACATGGTTTGGATTTTGATAATTATTTAACTAATTTGTGCCAAGTCTTGTAGCACTGTGAGGAGACCAACTTGGTCTTAAATTGGGAGAAATGCCATTTCATGGTAAGAGAAGGCATAGTTCTTGGACACTTGGTGTTTGAGAGAGGAATTGAGGTGGATAAGGCCAAGGTGAAGGTGATTGAAAAATTGCCCCCACCGACCAATGTGCAAGGCATTCGAAGCTTTCTTGGGCATGCCAGGTTTTACCGACGGTTCATTAAAGACTTCAGCAAGATTACCAAACCTCTGACTAATCTTTTGGGTAAGGATGTGCCTTTTGTTTTTGACTCATCTTGTTTTGAGGCTTTTTACAGGATTAAACAAGCTTTGATTTCTGCTTCCATGGTACAACCCCCTGATTGGGAACTCCCATTCGAGTCGATGCGTTATGCTAGTGATCACGCAGTGGGGGCTATGCTCGGGTAATAGAAAGATAAGAAGCTGCATATGATCCATTATGCTAGCCGTACACTTGATGAAGCTCAGGTAAACTATGCTACCACTAAAAAGGAATTATTGGCTATTGTCTTTGCTTTTGATAAGTTTAGATCGTACTTGGTAGGCTCACATGTTACTATAAGTACTAATCATTCTGCCATCAAGTATCTTTTACATAAAAAATAAGCAAAGCCTAGGCTAATTAGGTGTATTTTGATTTTGCAAGAATTTGACTTAGAGATAAAAGATAAAAAGGGTACTGGGAACCTTGTTCCTGACTATTTATCTAGGTTGTCATCTGAAAAAGATGAGATGGGTGATGTTGTTCCCATCAATGTCTTTTCCGGATGAACAACTACTGAGTCTTAGTGTCCAACAAGTGCCTTGGTATACGAATTTTGTTAATTTTCTTACATGTGGCATTTTACCTCCTGACCTTGGTTTTTAGAAGAAAAAAAATTTTTTTGCAGATGTCAGGCTTTATTATTAGGATGAGCCACTCCTTTTCAAGCAATGTGCAGATGGTTCGATTAGGAGGTGTATTCCTGAGGATGAAGTTCATGCCATCCTAGACCATTGCCACTCCCTTTTTTGTGGAGGCCATATGAGTACATCCAAGACCACCTCAAAAGTGTTGCAAGTTGTGTTCTACTGGCCACACCATTTTAAGGATGTGTGTAAATATGTCTTGACTTGTGATGCTTGCCAAAGAGCAGGTAACATTGGTAAGCGGCATGAAATACCACTTAACAGCATTTTAGAGGTTGAGTTATTTGATGTATGGGGTATTGATTTCATGGGACCTTTTCCTTCTTCATTCAAAAATTAATTTATTTTAGTAGCGGTTGATTACATATCTAAATGGGTGAAAGCCATTGCTTCACCCATTCTAATGCTAAAACCGTTATTAAACTTTTTAAAAGAATAATATTTTCAAGGTTTGAGGTCCCAAAATATGTCATAAGTGATGGAGGGTCTCATTTTATTGAAAAAATTTTTCAGGCCCTCCTAAAAAAATATGGTGTGAGGCATAAGGTTGCTACACCTTATCACCCTCAAACTAGTGGGCAGGTTGAGGTTTCCAACAAGGCGATAAAAAATATTCTCCAAAAGGTGGTCAATACGTCACGTAAGGATTGGTCTATTAAATTAGACGATTCCTTATGGGCATATTACACCGCATATAAAACCCCTATAGGAACCACACCTTTCAAACTAGTATATGGAAAGCCTTGCCATTTGCCTGTTGAAATTAAGTATAAATCATTTTGGGCAATTAAAATGCTTAATCTTGATCATAAGGTTACAGGTAAGCGCAGGTTATTAGAGCTAAATGAACTAAAGGAACTCCGTTTGGATGCGTATGAGAATGCCAGAATTTATAAGAAAAAAATAAAACGTTGGCATGATCGTCACATCTTTTGGAGGACATTCAGTCTAGGTGATATGGTCTTGATATTTAACTCCAGATTGAGGTTATTTCTAGGTAAACTGAGGTCCCGATGGTCAGGAACGTTTAGAGTCTTGAAGGTATTTCCCTTTGGCACTGTCGAGTTATAGAGTGAAAATTCCAGACCATTTAAAGTAAATGGGAAAAGACTTAAGTACTACTTGAAAGGCGAGCCCATTCATCAAGCAAGTGCTTTGGATTTGCTTGATGTGTCGGATTCCTAAATCCAAATGGTGAAAAACGTCTGGCTGAAGACGTTAAACTTAGCACTGTTGGGGAGGTAACCCCATTTGTCGTTTTAATTCAACTGTTTTGCATGAATTTGTTTGCTTGCATGCTTTGTGTAAAAATTAAATAAACAAGAAAATTGATGTTGCCTTTTGTGGAGTAAGATGTTTGAATTAATCACCACTTTGCGTGATTTGGTTGGAATCAAATGGATGTGTCTTAAATTGGGTTGTTTGACATATTTTTGGGATTAAAAATAGTGGTTTGATCCTAATTTTTTTGCGCACTAAGTATAAAATCTGGGCATCAAAACAGTACCAACCACTGCCAGTGGTTACCTACCACTGGCCGTGGTTAGGCCCAGGAGTTGCCCCAAAATTTATGAAATTTGTATGCCAAGACAGTAGCAACCATTGGCCGTGGTTCCTAACAGGGGTCTTGCATTTTTTTTGAGCAGTTAAATGGGCATGGCAGAACCAACCACGGGTCGTGGTTACCCACCACTGGCCATGGTTCAGTTTAGCCCTTGGAGAGCCTTGTTTTTATACCTCCAAATACCTAGACACCCCATTTCATGCGTGTAAACTTGATTTCTTTCACCCATCTCCTTAAAAAACCCCTTCTACCCCTTCTACCTTTAAGAAACTCTCAACTTCTTTGAACCATCTTGCCATTTGCATCAATTACTTGCTTGATATATCATTCCATCTTCCTAAATCAAGTAAGTAATCTTTATTTTGAGTTTTTTTAGGTTTATGGGGTATTCTTGAATTTTGGGGGTTTAGTTTGAAATTACTATAATGGTTTGATTTGATGATTCCTTAACCATTTGTGATGAATTTGAATGTTGTAAATTTAAATGGGTAACATTAAAATCTTCATGAACTTCATCTAGTGTTCACACTTTTTCATGTGCCCCATTTGTGTTCTTGTGTAAATTTTGATCTTTGGTGGTGATTGAATGTTTGATTGGTGGTAAAATTCTGAATTTGATTGTTTATTTTGGCTATTGAACTTGATGAGTGGTAGCATTGCTCTTGAATGTTACATTTGGCACTTATTTATTTAGTGCACACCAACTGTTTGATGAAATGCCCAAGAGACAAAATTCTTGAATTGTTGCATGGTTTGAATGTGCATGTGGTCTAGTTCATTTTTCATGGTATTTAATTAGTCATATATGTACATTTCTCTCATAGATACTGTAATACCCTTGGTTAACTAGAACAATCTCTTCCACTAGATCATTCTACTTAACTGAGAGGTTACGTGTTTTAGAAAAATGTGGAAGTTTTTTTTTGTATAATAAATTTGGTGGAATAGATATCTTATATACGCCTTAGCCATATACAATACATGCTCATATTCAACATATTGTACATACTAAAAATCAGGGGCACGTAGGTTCCCATTCAACAGGAAAAGAAAATCAAATAAGGTAATCGTCCTCGATTCAAGAATGTCTAGTTGTTCCTTGATATGAAGTCTGCGTTGATCTCTCCGATGTCGAGTGCATAGTCTAGTCAGAGGTCTGTAAAAATAAACTGTAAGGGTGAGTCTCTCTTCCATACAATCAGAGGTTTGTCATTTCTGATGTCCTCCCACAACATCCAAACAAGTATTCACACAATCCTTCCTTGTCTCGGGTTCCAAATCTCTCTAAGTTATCTGTCACCATTCAGTCCTACTTATCATTTCCCCTTCTTTCTCTCATATTCTACACTAATAATTACAGAATAATTCACATATCCAATAACCATCACAATCACATACAATATCTTAGAATCATGTAATGTAATGCATGGGTTCCATTACTTTCGGTTAATCTTTTCATTGTTTATCATGAATGCATGTGGGCCCAATTCCATCTCATCAATTTCATACTTATCATCATCAAAATCCGTCTTGTTCAGGCTATCCCTGAACACAACATTTCTGTACTAGAGTGACCGGAGCCCACCAAGTCCCCATATTACAACATAGGGTATACATGGACTCATAGTCCCAATATCATGGATCCAACACATATCGTCATATTATAATGGGACTTGGCTCTCCACGGTCCTAGTGATATTGGTCTGGGTCGAAGTGCACCAGGATTACATGGTTTTTCCCGGCATCATCGGGGCACTACCACCGAGCCATTGGGGGTCCCCTCCCGTTACACTCCCAAGATCCAACCTCAAGGATCGAACCCTCATATCCTTCAGCGTACCCCTTGCTGCTTGCTCTAGTCCTCATCAATTCATATGCAAATGATGCATGTATCATACATATTCTTTAATTTTCAATCATGCTCGTCATCGGTAGGGTACCCTCAACAACCACTTTCATTCTTAACATCGAGTTTATTTCATACTGTTCTTTAAATTTCTTCTAATCATCCTTTAGAGGAAATAATACTAGCCATGGGTTACTCTAAGTTAATTGTAGTATAATCTTATCACTGTTGGGCAGGACTATTCTAGAGGTATGGGTTGTTTGGCTGTGTAAGTGTATACTTAGTTTCTATTAATAGTTGATTGACCGTCTAATATTAATAGTTGATTGACCGTCTAATTCATTTACGAATACTATCTTTAGTTATTGTCATTATTTCTCTTTAATGCTTATAATAGTATATTCCTTCCGATAATTAAGAATGAAAGGGAAGTTGAGTATACATATTCATTAATTCTCGGGTATGAACTTATGTCTCAGAGCATCCTTATCTCATCGGATCCATCCACATTTCACCAGCATTCCATTTTTACATCATGTAAGGATTCCTACCAAGACACATTCTTGCTTTCATTCTTTACTTAACATTTTATTAATGCATCATACAAGATTCATTCCTTTCATCATATATTTCATCAAAATCATATCATTTATTATACCAACAAGAACACGTACTCCTCATAATCATACACGTTGATTGATTAAGCATATATCACTCATTCAATGAACACATTCACCAAACATGCATCTCATCGTGCTTAGTCAATCCATTATATTTTATACATACATTCATATTGCAAGCAATAAGTAATTCACATGAGTTAATCAGACAATTCCTCCATCAGATAGACACATATTACTTTATCTAATTGATCTTACGATTTATTCTCTCAAGACTAATCATAAGATATTATTGTCTTTTATAACTAACGCCTCCATACTTAAAGAAATTCTGATGAATTTGTTTTATATAACCACCATGAGTATCTATAATTCCAGGTATAGTATTCTGCGTAGTCTAACTATATTTATAAATTACATTTGTAAGTGCATTCGCTAGTTACTTTATATCTAATTGTTATCATATTTAGTTAGGTTACCATCCCTGTTAACTGTATATTCGTTCCTTTTTAAATATTGATCTTATATAGATTTTATTGACATGTTTATTCTTATTAACTTTGATTAAGTTGTTATTCCTGTCAACTGGATAATTTCTCCCTTTAAATAGACTGATTATATTTAGACTTTATTAATCCATCTTATAAATTATTACTAGCCTAAGCTTGTTTAGCTCAATCTTCTTATTTATTTAGTACCTAGTTATCAATCATATGTATATAAACTATCCTCTTACTTAAGGTAATCTAATTTTGTGAAGGACTAAGTTGTACACTTAACTTTAAATTCACTAAACTCTTATTTCTTCAAGCCTATTCATTCCTTAATTAAATTTATTATTATTCTTAAGTGGTTAATTATCCATAATCTAAGTCTAGTTCCCCATTTTACTTATATAATTACTATATATATTTCCAATTACCACTTTTAAACTATATTCTTATTTGTTAACTTAATTATCTTAGCTATTCTATACCCTTTTGGTGTACCTGTTTGACTAATTCTATATTACCTAATTATAACTCAAATTTTTCCTCTTTCTTTATTATAATTTAGTTGTTAGCTAAGAACATAGTTATTGTCCTTGACAACTGAATTTTGAACTTAGCTCAGAAAACTCTACGTTTCATTATTGAAATTTTTATCAAGCCTATCAATTAACTTTTAGTTCCTTTTAGTACTTTTATACTAAGTTTTGCTCCCAGAGTCTACTTAGTAGTTTATTATTATGGTTATTTGTTGGGATATACTAAATCCTCAAAATTCTCAATCTTTATCTTTATATTTTTATTACCATTCTTCTGACTCCTAAGTATCTATATATTCCCCTTATCTCAATTATATATATATATATTTTATGAGTTGTTAGGTCTTACTTATGTTTCGGACATTGAGGGTTATTTTTATATTTATTTAGGAAATGTAACGGCTACATTTCGGCTTAAGTATCATCTATCTTGGAAAGCAATCAGATATTTTATTTTATGACTGGTAACTAAAATAGTAGATATATTAAATGGTGTCGCTTTAATTTAAGGAAGTACTCGTTTATTACTTACAATAATACTAATAATGATATTAGTAACAAGAGTGGTAGTCTTAATAATAACTAATAATAATTGTAAGGCGGCAGGGCCGACCATTTTATTTGATAATATAAGTGACAGAATTAAATAAGGAAAATACTAAGAGCGACGACAAAACCAACCATTATGCTATATAATATAAGTAACAGAGAAATTGTTAGGAGCGGCGGCAAAGCCGACCATTATGCTTAATAATATAGAAACATAATTTAATAAAGAAATAATTTAAGAGTGGCGGTAGAGCCAGCTATTATGCTCAATAATAATAATATAATGGTAACAACAATAATAATAATAATATAATGGTAATAATAATAATAAGAGTGATAGTATTGATAATAACAATAATAGTAGTTATAAGGCGACATAGCCGACCATTAAGCTCAATAAAATAACAGGAACCAAACAAAGAAATATTAGAGATTAAGGCGGCAATGCCGACCATTATATTCATTAGTTAACAAAAAATTTTAAATAAAGACATGAAGTTATAATTTATAACAATAACAAAAAATTACGTAACTTTAGATTTAATTGTCGGATTATAATGAAATTAAAAGAGTTACTCCCGGTGCCAAATAAACATTATGGTAGAATTTAAAATGAGAGGTAACGAAGTGAGACTCCCCTTTACCTCGTGGTGATGCTCCTAGTTTTCAAGAGGGGGGAAAGGATCTGGGCACTGAAAATTCACCGATCACTAATTAAACTCCGCTGATTGCTCCTGATCGCTCCCGGGGCCTTGTTTTGTCAAGAAAGCTCACGACCAACGGGGGCTGTGTGGTGATTTTATTTTATTTTATATTTATTATTTATATATATTTTTTTAAGAAGATTGGCGTGGAGATGAAACCACCAAATGAAGAAAATTAAGGTTAATTGGTGAGGTGTTAATTAATTGAAGAAATGCAATGGCCAAGGAATTAAGAATAAAATAGAAATGGTTAGGTGATGGTGAATTGAAATCGAAATTGGTAATGGTGCTGGAGTAGGCAGCGTGACAGTATAAATGTATATAAGGCATGGCATGGCTATGTAATGGTGTGATGGTATGATATGGTAAAACATCATTATGATGGAAAATGATGAGGCAGTAGCGTGATGAAAGAAGGAGGTGGATTGTTCATTTGGTGATTAGAAAAGGAAAAATGTTTATTTGAGAATTTTGAATTTGGAACTGCAAGTGGATGTACAAGGTTTATAGAAATGGGCATACACGGTAATGAATTGGAATTGGAGACAGAATGCAACAATCTAATTACAGGCACATGATGGGTAAATGACATGGTACATATATAATGACATGCGATGGTCTTCCTTGTAAGAGAAGCAGAGAGCGTGACAATTCATATATGTAGGTACATGGTATGGGAATGGCATGGCATGGTATATTCATGATGATATGACTTCATGGAGAATTGATAATTGGAAAAGAGAGAGGCGTACAGAGAGAAGAGGAATTTGGCACATGCGGTGATGTAGTGCTAAGATTGCAATATATAGGCATTACACATATATAAGGGAGATGGAATTTGCTTTGCCAATTGGAAAAATCTGGAGCAGTAACGTTAAGATATATATATAAGCATATCTATGGTATGGTTAGCATGGAATGTCATGGCATTAGATGATGATCCTTGTGAAGCAAGCAGATCAAGCAGTGGTGAATGTATAAATATTTATATTTGTATTTTTGACTACTTAATTTACAAGCTGTTGAAACTTATTGAGCAAGGAGTTTGATGCAGATATTTCTACATGCTTGGTGGACCATGTGCCGATGTGAGTGGGTTGGGGAAGCCTGGGCACGACACCTGTCCAGGGAGGTGGCTGATGGTGGTGGTTGGCTGGAAGCCGGTTGCCGGAAAAATTAAATTGTTACCCGATGGTTTTAGGTTGCAGGAATTTTAGGAACCGAAAACGAAGGGTGTTAAAACTAAATATGACATAATTCATGGGGGCTTAATCTCAAAAAATGCCCAACACAAAAATTGTATATCTTTTCTTTCTCTTTGATTTGATATATCATTTGCGGCGATCCAATATCGGTAGCCCGAGTTATGATCGAAACGAGACAGGATATCCTATTCACCCCCAAATCAGGTAGAGCTTTAAAGATAATTTTGTATAAATTTTTCCTTTGCAATTTGGGCTTAGTTCCCTGCATAAGACTTGTAGATATCCTCAATATGAATCCACAAAAAAAAGAACGGAGTGATTCAAGCACCGGAATAGGGAGATATGCCTATTTTTCTAAAACTTGTCAGTGTAGTGACGTGATGAATAGAGATGGGAAAAGATTCTAAAAACTGTATTGATCTAGGAGGTTTTAGCTTTCAAGTCTTCATGAAAAATGTAGATAATTTTGATACGGAGATTTTGACACCAATTTTGAGTGAATTGAAGGTTGTATGAGAACGTTATGAATTTTTGAATGAACCATGCGCAGAGTAAAAACACGAATAACATGGTTCTAAGATGAATTTACTAAATCCTTGAATTTGAGCATAACAGAGTAGGAATTTGAGATCGAGAGCAGAAATAGAGATTGAAGATATCTTTGAAATGAAGTGAACAAGACTAGAATCGTTCCAATCAAACATTGATTGAGAAAGTTAGGCCCGAAATGCCAAGGAAGCGCAGATTGGATTTCTGAAGAAGTGAGATAGCTCCTAAATGAGATTGATAGAGTTCGAATCAAGTCTCGGGCTCTTCAGGAAACATTCCTAAAACGTCAGAACGAGTCACCAGTGATTGACCGGGTTGTCATCAGATACTCCAAGGTATATACACAATCAAACTTAGGCGACATCGAAGGTTCTCATTAGCCCAATTCGGCCTAATCAATTATCCCCGATCCGCTTCAAGGAAACTCTACGGTGACTAACCTCCTTTATGGAGTCATTAGTCTCAGATCAAGTTACCAGAAAAGTTTGACCTCTGGGCCCCACAGTATAATACCGGAAAAACCCTTAATATTTTATTTAATTAAAAACTTAATAAAATATTATTTTAATATTATATACATATATTTATGTATTTTTGAATAATTATTAATTATTATTATAATTATATATTTTAATTATATCTTTAGTAATTACTCCTAATTTACCAATTAATCTACACATAGTTTACTTAGAAGAATAATCTAAACAATTTATTGTAATTTAACAAGATAAATTTTTAATTATGAATCAATTAATTATTAACATCTATAATATTTTATTAACACTCACAGTCCTTATTTATTACTCTACTTTATTATTCTCTATTTCTAGTACTCTGTACCTTTCTCCTAAATCTTTATTATCCAACTACACTTTTCCCTTATTCATACTTAGCTACTGCTAGTACCTTGAATACTCTTTTCTCTATCATTTCTAACTTCTCAGAGTCACTCGGATCAGGCCGAAGCCTCAAGTTCTGCTAAAACACTTATTAGAACACTCTCAGATATCTTAAGAGTCTAAGCCCTTATTAAAAACTAGGGTTGTTACAGATACCATGAATGTATGACATTATATAGGTGTTATCTTTTGTCATTATGCAAAATTTGGAGTTTTGGTTTAGAATGTTTTTTTTAACCCTCCTTGTATGGTTTTAATAGGTCACCTCCAAGTTTTATATTCAACTCCATGGCACCAAAGATTCCCTCCAAGAAAAGGAAGACCAAAGGTAAGTCTTCAAACTACTCTGACCTTAATGATATTGAATGCCCATCGGAGGGGCAAAAGATGAGATTGAATTCTTTGTTGAATAGAGAGATTATTCCTTCTAGATTTTTCTACAAAGATACTTTAATGGAACTAGGAATTTTTGAAGATACCTTACGCTTGTGTCAAAATATGGGGTGAGATTCATTTGTTAATTTATTTGAACCTACATATGAACGCACTTCAATAGAATTCCTAAGTTTAGTGGAGGTGAATAGGTACCCAACTACCGATGGATAGGAAATATCCTTTAGGCTGAACAATACTGATTATAGAATGAATGTGGATGAGGTAGCTGAAATCTATGGTTTTCCCCCAGGGGTGCTGCTAGCATCCCGAGGGACTTCAAACTAGGATACTTTTGGTCCTTTATTTCCAGAGCATAGGGTAACTATGATGCTTCCTCTTCCAAAGCTTCCTCCATTCATCATCCCGTTTTTGATACCTTCATTGGTTTATGGCCTGCTCTATTTTTGGTAGGTATGATAGCCCCGGTACCGTCCGGCAAGCTGAGATATTTTTCTTGCACTCTATGCTTCATAGTACTCATATTGACTCTGCTAAATGGTTAGGTAGCCAATTTTCCCGAGTTGCCACTATTGGCAAAATTATTCTTGCAGATTACATTAATCCTATAGCAAGGTATGTGGGTATAGATTTAGAGTAGGATAATCTTCTTCACCAACCAAAGAGGGTAGATATAGGTGAATTAATAAATATGGGAATGATTGAAAAGGAGCATAATGTCTATTGTTTAGTCATACCTAGTTTTTCTGTTCCTCACCCATTGCCTAATCTTACTTTCACGAGTTTGGAAGGCAAGACATCTTTTCTTTTTGTAGAGACAGATGACCATACTCCACTACCTACTGGGCCTTCAGAGCAGGGTGAGCCCTCTCATTCTCTTGAGGAGCCACCTTTTTCCATATAGCAAATGTATACTTTGCTTCAGCAGATGTTTGTTGAGTAAACCCATCAGGGGCCCGCATTTATCAAATTTCTGACCGGGTAGATGCCATGTATGACTAGCACACCTAGCAGGGTCACTTCCACCCCCTTCTTCATGACAGGTATCAGTTGAACTTTTGTGTCTTATTTCCCCTGGTTCCTCAATTACGGACCTCTGTGGTCCACTTGATATGGACATTGGGTGATGGGTACACAAAAGTTTAGCTTGTTCTTACTTTATTCTTGTTTATTTTTGTTTATTCTTGTTTTCTGGTTCATTTTCATGATTGTATGCTTATTTTCTGGTTCATTTGCATGATTGTATGTCTGCTCATATGCCTTGGGCTAGCATTGATTGATGATTGTAGTTATTGTTATCTGTATGACATATGATGTAGATTGGTTGGATCTTAAGCATTAATTAGGTGAATCTTGTAATATATATATAATATAAATAAAAAAATTTTGATTGCTATTCTTGCCAGAATAATCACCCTGCACGATGACTTTGTTTCTTTGATTAGGCCAATTACCACTGTGAGCTTTTGAGCCAATAAGGTGTTCAGTGCATTAAATTGTAAATTACCCATGATTCTTTGTCTGAGTGATTTACACATTTTTAGGCACTCTAGAACTTGGTTTTTGACCCATTCAAGATGATTTATGAATGCATGCTTGGGATGAAAAAGGCAGATTTAGGTTTTGTTTCTTTAACCTCATAATTTGTTAAAAGTGTAATCCATTAGTTGTCCCTTTTGAGCCATGAAATAATATGATTATTTTCTTTCAAAACCTTTAACATAATGGTTTCTGATTCACATATAGAAGAGGCAAAAAGGGTCAGCTAACTAAAAGCGGTTGAATTGAAAATTGGATTGAAAAACAAAAACCATGATAGTTTGAGGTGTGTGATTCAAAGAAAAGGAAAGATAAGGAGTTTGGTTTCAATATAAAAAAAGAGAGAAAAAGAAAGAATGAATTATACCCTTTACGGTTTGAAGGTATAAAGAGTTATTGAATTAAGGTTTGCTTGCCTTCTTGTGATATTGTTCTTCATACAAAATTAAGCCCTTTTGCATTTCCCTTTTTCTTGATCTCCATTCCCATGTTATGAATCCCCTGGTCCCATTACAACCTTTTAAAAGACCTTTTGACCAATGCATGTTTTCTTGATAACAGTGGAGTCTGTGGTCAATTGCCAAGCCTATGGTAGTGTTTAGAATGTTGTGGTCTAAGTGGATTGAAACACAAGCACATACACTGAGTGAAAAGTGAGAAAGAGTACCCTAAGTTTAATCTCAGTGAATATGGTTTTGACATTGGTTGTGGTATATTCTGGTAGTTTATGCAATCACTTAAAAACACAAAAACAAAAAAAATAAACACAAGATTCCTTAGGTTTGTTTGGGTCTGTTGGTTTTTCATTATATGCTTGTATGGATTTAGTGATTGCTTGAGGACAAGCAATGTTTTAGTTTGGGGTATTTTGATAAGTATGCATTGTATATTGTTTTCGGTTATTTTTAGGTCTAGTTTTTAGGGTTTTTGCATATTGTTTCTGCCTGATTCCCTTGATTTTGATTCCTTTCCACACATACTACTTGGTTGCTTCTATTTTTACAGGATTAATGATGTTCTAGGTCTATTTTGAGGAAAAATGGCAAAGTGGATGAAAGAAAAGACCTTTGAGACCTTTGAGACCCTTGGGAGTGCATCTTAACAAGGTTGGAGGAAACCACAGCCAGTGGTGGCCAACCACTGGCCGTGGTTAGCACTAGAAAAAAGGAAATTGGTGGCAGAACCAACCACTGGCCGTGGTTGCCACCATTGTCAGTGGGCCAGTGGTTGGCACTGTGGAACGAAATTGTATAATTGGATAGGCGAGTAACCTTTAATTTTGATACTGGCATATGAACCCTTAATACCCCAAGATTTAACTTTGATTCAATTTCCCAAACTTGCTCCGATTTTCTTTTACAAAAGATGTTGAATTTTCTGTTCTCTGATTTACTGTTCACAATCGTTTAGGTAATTCATTGTAATCAATTCCACTAGATAATTGAAACACTGTTATAACTAGTACTTTGACACAATCCTTGTGGGAAGATATCTTTGTATTACTTTAATACCCCGTGCGCTTACAATTGGCTATCATATATCCCATTAAAAAAATCTTTCTTTGTGCTCCTTTTTGGTTTTCTTCTTCTCCCCCAAGAAAACATCTTTGGCAATGCTTGTGTAGGATAAGGGGAGATATGTTGTCAGCCATTCTCAATCTCTTTCATTCCACTTTAATGTTTTATCCATATCACCTCTTAGTCTTAATTCCCACCAATTTCCATTTTTGCACTTGAAATGTTTCCCAAGGGCTAGTAGCTCCAAGCCTTGTGTGAGATTGCATATTGTAATTAAAGATTGCCCAGAAGCTTTACTGGAAGCATGCGGTAGATAGGATAGAAAGGTTGGACCATGAAACATCTAAAGGTTAAACAAAGAACCTGGAAGATAATAGAGTGATGTTGTGGTTTAAAAGGCTTTATTGTTGATTGAGGGGAAAGCACATGGAATGAAAATAGAGGCTAAGGTTTTTTTTAATGATTAAATATTAATTGGGTAATGGATATGAGTTTATGGCAAATTGAGTTTTTGGTATATTGATGAGCTAATTTTGGTTGGGCTTGATTTCATCTTGAGAGAAATAAGTTTGATGATTCATGATCCATTTATGTGTTGAATATTGTCCTGAAACTTACAAGAATAAATATATTCTAACATTTTTTTTTCCCATTTTTCCATTTTGTATTTTTATTTTTCTTATGGTAATAATAATAATAACAATAATATATTTCTCAAACAAAATTGAGTCTTTAGAGTTGCCTCCTCTAATTTGTTACTAAATAATTTAAAATTTTATAACTTTTACGTTATCATAGTAAGAAATGAATAAAGAAATTAAGTGAACAAAATTTGTGAGACACCCAAACACATTGCTGGAAAGATGAAATGCATGGATATATAATGAGATTATTTAAATCATTGATATGAAATTTATTTATGAATCAAATTGTTGATAAACAAGTTTTTTCAACATTATGGGAAAAACTATTAATGAAAGTAGTTAGAAATGAATTTGATGATTATAATGAATTATTACTACAATGACCCTATATAATGCTACATGAACCAAAAATTCAAATAATATTTATTTACCAAAAAGATAAATTTAACAAGGAGATAACTAAATTGTATTTTACCAAATGTTAAAGTTCTACTTGAATTGATATTCCTATTGAACAACTTATTATGTTTGAAACATGCATGAAGTGTGACCAAATTATCGATTCCAAAGTTGAAAATCTTCTATTAGAAAAATAGTTAAAATCAAGATAGTTTCATAGAGGATGTGGTAACTCTCAAAGATTACCCATAAATAACCCAAAAAGAGGTACTGTACATGATTGCATTACACACAATGTTCTAGGAGAACACTGGTACCTGAAAATTTATGAAAAATAATGAAATCTCAAGAAATCATGTCAAATGATAAAATTGAAATAAAGTCAATATCGATTATCTTTATGGATAATTTATGGCATGCAATGTAAATGACTAAAGAATGAGGATCATAAGCCAAAATTTATAGACAAATAAATGATCGACCAATATAGAAAGATGCAACTGATGTAACACCCTTGGTTAACTAAGATAATCTCTTCCACTAGACTATCTCGGTTAACTGAGAGGTTACTAAATTTAGAAAAATGTGGAAGTTTTTTTTGTACAAGATAACACATGGTGGAAATAAAGCATTATATGTACCATATATACATAAAGTGGTCTCATCATATCCATACAACTGAAATAAAAGAGGGGCACGCAGGCACCCTATACAAAATACATAGGTGCATAAAAAAATAAACCTAGTAGCTAAGCATCTCCTCCCATGAACTTATCGTCAGACTAAGGTGACTCTGGAGCATCTGAGGTGGCTGCCAACTGTGTTAGGTCCAGTGGACATGATGACCCAACAGGAATTGTGACACCTTCGATTAACTATGACAAATTCCCACATTGGAACGTCTTACATAATTAGGGAGTCACTAATATTTATAAAAAGATGGAAGTTTTTTTTGATTGGTGATCATCAGCTCATGATTTAAAATAAGTTCATTACATAGTTTGATTCTTTTAACATAAGTCTACTTGAAAGAGTACGAGGCTAGCAGGCTCCTAATAACAATTACCATAAGAAATTAACATAAAAGTGTCAGGGTCTGTAACGATCTAGACTTAAGCAGGAATATATACACAGTTGACGCTTTTGATCTGACGTCTTCTACTGTAAGTAGTCCAAGCCCTGCTTACGCTCACCTTGACCCTCAAGTGATGATCACAGAAAAGGAAAATAACATACAACAAGAAAGGGGTGAGTAAAAAGATCTCAACCCATAATATCCACATGCAATGGCAACTTAAAATACTTAACAAACATATAGATACCAATCAAGGAAGAAGAGCATACACAAGATACCTTAGAATAATCATACAGCACTTCAAAATACACAAGGAACATGGAAAACCAGCAGGGTTAGTCAAACAATTATGGTATGTTATGTTTGTGTTAGGTTTAATTGTTACTCATCTTAATTTAATACCAATATGCAATAGGGCCCAACTTCCATTAATCAATCTCATATATCAATAATCATGTGCACATAATCCCTCCTTATCCTCCTTGCCCAACTAGAGCGATCAGAGCTCTCCTCGTTCTGGTTTTCACAAATGGGTAAGGACCCGTAGTCCTATCATCACAGTGGCCAATCACAATTCTATAGAATGGGCCCTCCACGGTCCTAGCAACACTCGCAAAGTCAAAGTATACTAGATTTTCCACGGACTATTCAATCTCGGGCGTGAATCCGAACCATTAGACACCCGCTCCAGTATACTCCCAAGACCTCCCGCAGGGTCGGAATACTAATTGTTCCCTCATGTACCCATCACTGTATACTCTAGGGGATCACTCTACATCCCTCCTTACTTCAAAATCAGTATGCCATATGCTTGTCTCATCACTAGGGTTCCCGAGTGCTAGAAGGAACCTTACTCGCCCGGCGTATTTATCCTTAAAACGTACGAAGTATTTATAGTAAAATCTTTTCGTGTAATAGGCCCCAGGGACCAAAATCTAAGTGTTTAATGAAACCATTTTTCTTAGAAGTATCGAGGTTGTTTCTTAAGCAAGTCTTATAAGGAATTTTTCTAGAATTAAGATATCCAATTTATTTCGAATCTATAGAAGATATTTGGGTATAATTTGTTTATTAAACTTTTTAAGGAACAAAACTTCTTTAATTTATTTTGTTTCTTTATTAAAAAAATATGAACTTTAGAAATTAGACATTACCTTTAAGAGGAAAGTAAGGACAAAAATATATTTCTCATGATTTTTCAATTACACTAAGGTCGTTTCGTTGTATTGACTTACGATGAACGAATTACATTGATTTCGACTTTCTAAAATTTTTCATAAAACCTTGGATAAAGTATTTCATCATTATAAAATATTTCTCCTAGTGCTATATTGAGAATAAAGGAAATCCTCTTTTCTAAATTAAGGATATAAAGCGGTTAGTTTTCGCTGTTTGTTAAAACTTTGTTTTTGTCGTATTTTATCTAGAAAATTCCGAATTAGATGATTCCAAAGCCAAAAGTATTTAATTTTCAAAATACTAATTAAATATAGTAAATTTAAATATAAAGTTTGCTTAGAAATAGCCTCAACACGAAAAGTTTGTAAAGTGTCAAAATTTATCGTTCTAACGTTCGTAAAAACGTGTTTAAGGACAAATCGCTCGTCGGAAATTCTTCCAATCAATTTTACTCATTTGGGTATTTTTCTCATGCTCAAAATTTATTTCTAATATCACAAAATAATCCTCCAAAATAGTTTTGTCAAATTCCTCCATTAACCCATGAAAACATATTTTTCACCGTTTCTAACTCACCATTTGCGTCTAAACTCAGATCCCTTTTTAATTCTTTCATTAATCATCACATTTAACAAAAAATTTATCATAAAATATAGTACCAAAAATTCACAACACAGCAGCTCCCATGTCTAAAAATTTTTCAAGAATAAACTTTAAACGTTCCTAAAATATCCTTTTTCTAAGTTTAAAACATATCGCGTAATTACCATAAATATAAACCAATTATTTTCTTCTTTTTAATAAAAATACACAATTTAATATATGTCTAAAAACTCATTTTTAACACAAGAAATTTAAAGATCAAATCATGCAAACACATCTCAAGCGTTAATTCATTTTAAGTAAGTTCCTACATTGGAATTAATTGACGTTTAACCTTCTAACTAACCATAATTAATTTCCAGTAGCAACAATCATTTATTTTTAGTTACCAAAACTCATTTTAAAACACCTTAGATTTCCAAAATAATACCAACACCACAGCCACCATTTAAACCAAGAACGTACATTAATTGACAATTATATCACATGTATATATTCACAACAACAATTCTGCAGCAACCAAATACATAAGTTTGTAACTTTATAATTAAAATTTTACAATTCAAAGAACTTAGTAAAATCATGGTGCAGCCATGATACCATCCAAAGATCTCACTTTTTTCCCAAAGAAATTTACAAGATTTAAACCATGAAAACAAAGATATTTAATGAGGTACCAACACATATGTAAGATTATGAATTTAAACAAGCTAAGTACTCCCCCTTACCATAAAATTTCACCCCTTCAAGAAATGATGGCAAGGGTTCCAAGGCTTGCTCCTATATCTTCATGGTTTGCTTCATCAAGGAGAAGAAAAATGGGTGCTTGAGAGGTGGTGGTTGACGTGAATTTGATGGTGAAAAGAGGAAGAAAAAACGCTGCTGTTGGGAAAAACTCAAGGAGAAGGTGTAGTGTTTGGAAGTGGTGTCTTGGTATATGGAAGCTAAGGAAGGTTGGAGGAGTGGTTTGGGTTGAGTGATGATGAATAAATGATGATGATGATGATGATGCTGATGATGAAGGAAGTATGAGGAAAGGAAGAAGTATGTTGCTGGAATAATTTTTCTAAGTTGGAGAAATGAAGAAACAAAGAGAGCAATGCATGGTTTTTGCCAAAGTATACTTTTGCATGGAACTCCTTGTTGGCCAAGGAAGGGAGGCGTAGGTGTCACCATTGTTCCATGCATAAGATAGGTGTCACATGCAGCTGGTTGAGTGATGGAGAAGGACCTTGCATGGCCTTGACAAGTGGCAAGGTGGTGGTGTAACATGATTGGTTAATTTTCCATGCAAAGTTGATGTGTTAAGTGCAAGTGCAACAACTTATGCATGATTTTAAGGGTTGTTGTGGGCCAAATTTGGAAAAGGCCCAAACATAAAAGTTTTAAATCTTTTTCTTATCTTTAATTTGGTATATGGGACAAAAATTTTCATTACGAAATGAGGGAGTTATGGCCCAAATACAAAAGTAGTGTAAGGTTGTAACAGGATTATTGTTCCTTGTAAAGATTAATTTTCTAGGAAAAATTGGTGGGTATTTGTGTAACATCCCAAAATTTATATAAATGATTAATTAAGAGGAATAATAAGTAAATAATTACTTATGATTTATCAAATGTCCCAAAAGTTTAGAAATAATTAAATTGGGAATTATTATGATTATTCATAATTTATTATGGGTTAAGGAGCTGAAAATAATACTCGATTAAAATATGAGTGTCGAACCAAGTATCTCCGATTGGAGTACTGTTGGTCAAGGCAATATTATTGTGGATCTGAATATATATTTGAAATAATTTTTAGATAAGTATTGAGCCCGAACAGAGATCCTGTTGGTTATAAAATGGTAAAATATTAATGAAGAGGTAAAAATTTAACCAAAAGAAACTTTCTTCTTCTCTTCATTCACGTTGGGTTCCATTTTGCCAAAGACAAAATATTCATTCACTCTCCTTTCTCTACACTCTCATTTTCCCTTCATCTTTTCCTCTCTAAAAACCTAGAAGGTGTGGTGCATGTTTCCCTCTCTTCTCCATTTTCATTTCTCTACCAAGCTTGAAGGAGGAGCTTGTGGTGCTTGAAAGCTCTCCCTCTCTCTGTATTTTTGTTTTCTTCCCCATCACTCTTGGAGCTCACTCTTTTGTTGGCTTGAGGTAAGTTCTTCACCATTTTTATTGAGCTCTAGCCCTAGGTTATGGGTTATCACTCTTTTGTTGGCTTGAGGTAAGTTCCTCACCATTTTTATTGAGCTTTAGCCCTAGGTTATGGGTTATGTTGGTTGGGAGAGTGTTTAATGCATGTGGGTTGTTTAGGAGAACCATTAATATGGGAAACCCTAAGGTGATGTGTAATAAATACAAGCTTTTATGAGGGTGTTGTATGGTACACGAAAATGGCATTGAATGTGATGGGTGATGATGGATATAAATGATGGTTGTTGGGTTTTTAATAAAACCCTAACCCTATGATTTGGGGGAAATATGAAATGTGAATGGAATATATGTTTAATGATGTTAGGGAATATTCTTAATGAAGAGGAATGGCCATTGATAACCACTATGTCAAAATGGTCTTTTACGGCATTTTCACACTACGTTTCACAATGTTTTTAAATGCTATTGTTTTACATGTGGTAATAGGTAGAAACATTTGACGTTTACGGAAATGCTGTAAAACATGTACATTTACAACGTTTCAAAAAATGCGGAAACATTGTAATAGGATAATACTATTTAAAGCGTTTTTTAATGCAAACGCCGTCATTGATTTACTTTTTTACAGCGTTTACTTTTGCATGCACAAATGTTATAATAGAGTGATACTATTTAGAGCGCTTTATTTTTAAAATGTTATTGAGTTAGTTTACTACAACATTTTAATTTTTCATGCCCAAATACGGTAATAACATTATACTTTTTTATAGCATCTCTTCATTTAATTTTAAATGTCATCACAAATATTATACTTTTTTCTTTATTTTTTCTACTTTCCCTTTTTTCCTTTGGTAAATTAATAGAAAATTTCCATTTATAATAAATTAATAATCTTAATTGATTTGAGTTCAAATAAGATGTATTAAATCAAATATTAACTTTGTTCAAATGTATATAAAATGTTGCTGACCACCAATATTATTTTACCGCTACACTAATACAACAAAATATTTATCTTGTGTCTTCACAAATACATGGCACTAAGTTTTAACATTTGCAGCATTTAGACATTGATTGCCTAGAGAAAATAAGAGAACTAAAAATATACTGACTAATTCATCCAACAACTCCATCAGTAATAACCTGAAAAATAAAAGGAACTACATCAATTAATTCCCCAACAGCAACTTAAGAGGAATTGCATCTCAGATAATTCAGTAGAGAATAAAATGAATAAAGCCTTTTTCTTTCAAAAAAATATTTTTATTGGTATTTTTACAGCTATTAAGTTACATGCATCACCTTAGTAAAAAAAAATAATTTGAAATGGAAGCAATAATTGTCTTCAACATCAGTGACTAATTACATTATATAACTGCTAATACCTTTTTTTTATTGGCCATAGTGCAGAACAAGTTATCGAAGTAACAACTAAGTATTAACTTAGTGATAGATGAAAGAGAAACAGGGAAGCCTAGACAGTGAATGGCTTTCAAGGGATAAAACTCTTTTATGTTTTTTTGCATATGTTGTACTGTAATTATTGTTGAATGGCTTTCAAGGGCATTTCTTATATTGTTACATTTTTAGAATTCAATTAATTATCTAACCTTTCAGTCATCTACCAAAATATTCCAATTATTTCTCATAATATATGATGGATATATAGACCCAGAACTAGATTAAAAGTAAAGTGCTGCCGAAGTTGTAATGCTTTTAAAAAATAAGAGATTAATTTCCCAATTTAATTATTTTCCTTACATGCTAAAAGTCTAACAAAGTGATGGTTATAGCATAAATTATAAGAGATAATAGTCAACAACACAATCAACAATTCAAAATTCTACAATTTACAAAACTCATGTCTAATTATGCATATTATAGAAAGCATATGAACAAGAGGCGTAATGTTCAGTCGATCAGAACCATCTTACCTTTAAAATTAAATTGGCTATTTGTTCCAGAGCTTTCTCTGCATCTGTAACCCTTTCATCATTGTCTTTGGAACTAATAATTATAACACGCTCTTCATGTCTCTACCCAAATGAAAAAGACTCAAAGTAAGCATCAACTAGTCAAAATACCAAACACATCAATCTTGAATGCCAATTACAGTATTTCAATTGAAATATTAACCTTTCATTGTTAATTAGCAAAACTGAAATTGTATATTTACTCTATTATCATTATTTATGATTTGAAAATTGATTTAATTTGAATTCACTATCATGTAATTAACGGTTTTTTATATTGAAATTCAATCATAAACTATATGTAATTAAGGGTTTTTTATAGCAAAACTTCAACATTTGAGAAGAAACAAGTAAATAACAAATCATTAAATCTTTCAAGCTAATGCTCTACTTCTACATTCCACGCACACCAAAATGGGAAGGTTTTGATTAAAGAAAAGCTCTCTTTTCATAGCTGACTTTATAATTGAGTTATAACCTTATTACTATACTCTGAACTCTGAAGTTTACATATGACAATGATAATAGAAGATTAAATTTGAGAAGAAAGTTTGAACACTACCTTAATACACATATAAGTGTCACATTACTCAAGCCTAAAGTAAAGGTAGAACCAAGCTAAACACAGACAAGACATAATCATTTTTCCAATCTGTGGTCTTCAAAATGCTAATCCTAAGAGCCATATTACTTAAGTAGAACCAAGCTAAACATAGACCAGACATAATCATTTTTCTAATCTGTGTTCAAACTCACTTCTAATCTTAAAACCAACTTTAATAATGAATTTATGATATTATTAAAATTATAAATTCAATTATGCTAACGGTTGAAATTCTAGAATATAGAAATCATACTTCAATAAAATATTTGTCAAATCAATCCCATAAATTCATCTAAAACATCTATTTTGCATGACACAATGTATTCCAAATTTTCGATTAAAATGCCAAGGACAAAATATGATATCCTGTTTTACAACATTTCTATATACACATATAGTGTATTAATGTCTTCCTAGACATCTACAGATAAAAAGACAAAAAAGTATTAATAAAGATGAAATGCCATTACATACCTTGGGAGAAGATGTCCCACAGCCTGGTTCTTTGTTTGCTCGTTTACCAAGGTTAATTATATGCACAGGCAACTTTAGGATCTGTTCTATTAAAAATTAAAATGTAAGAATGAATTTTATAAGCATAAAATTACACGCAGAGGCAACTTTAGGATCTGTTTTATTTTTATTTTTTATTTTCAATTTTAATTATAATACACTCATTATCATGTCTCATTCCTGCATAAATTTTTAAAAGCTGGAGACATAGTAATTGTTTGGTAATTAAAATTAAAAAACAAAAAATTAAATGCTGATATCAGTTTACGAAGCATGTGTTCAGTCATTTCAAACCAAATATAATGTTTACGAAGAAATTTCAAACAAGAAAACTTTAATACCTTCTTAGCCAGCAAGTTGTTGCGTTCTTGTAGTGCCTTATCCTGTATGATAGTACATTATTATTGGTCAACCAAAATATACTCCACAATTAACTGGACAATTTATATTCAATAAAGTTCTGTATGCGATCAAGAATTAAAGATTCACCTTTTTCTGAAGCTCTGAAATAGATTCATACATGACTCGGTTCTGTAGGTGAACACCCAGAAATTAATTAAGACTATGATAGTCAAACAAAACTCTGCATGTTGATCCTATATATTTAGTTATAATTAATTACCTTTCGTGTTCTAATATGTCTGAGATCGGAAACAAGTTGATGTTACAAACTCTGAAGTTCTTTGAGACTTAAGATATCCAGTTCTTCTCCCATAAAATTCCTGAAACAAATCCCATTGCATATTTTATGTATCGAGCAACAACACAATACAACCTTAATTCCCTGCTTTCTCTTTTAGTATATACCTCTGGTTTCTCTCTAGCACTTCCATCCTAGCCTTCAGCTTCGCGTGTTCTATTACACAATTTGCCTAATTATATAACAATCCATATATGCAGATAATTTATCAATTAACTAAATTGGTATATAGCAAACTATACAATTCAATTAATAACCAGTAATAAAAGTTCAATGAAGATTCATCTGAAGGCCAGCTTACATGTGGCGCCTGATCATTTTTGCCAAGCTGTGGCCTTTCTGCATATGAATACCTTTCATACCGTCAAGAATTCTCTCCATACTGTTAACAAAATAAAGAAAAAGTACTAGCTACTTTCATTACTCAAACCAATATTAACAAGAAGAAATTAAAAGAAAAATGTATGTGTTGTATAACTCTTAGGTAGAAGAAACATTTCAAACCAAAGACCAACCTAAACTTAAATGCTTTTTTGCATATATTATACTTCCTTAGCAAGAGTGATTATATTATGATGACTTACAATATCTAATAGTAGGAAAGTAAGAAACAATACAAATCAGATGTCAATTATACAGAAAATATAAAGCCATTAGTCAGAAGATGCATTCTAAATTTCTAACACAAAATAATCCAAAGGAATCTTTTTATTTATTTATATAACATGAACATACCTATCAGAACAATCCACACACAGCCAGGGCGATTAAAGATTTATGTAACAATTCCAGTGGAAACTAATATGTTGCCTAGTAATTAAATCCTATAGCAAAGAACAAAATTCAAATTCCAATATCATATAAAGTAATCCTCCATTATATTCTCCAAATTTGTAGCGTTCTGAATTCATAGAAGATCTCGAGTGTTATCATGATTGAAAACACACCTACTTCATTCTTATCCTTTCAATTAATAATTGATTAGCAATGACTTAACAATAACGATGAATCTGACACTTAGCAAGATCAAAACACGAATTTCATTCATCTTTTTTCATTTTCTTGGTGAAAACAAAAACCTGACAATGAGAAAGAGGGAAAGAACCTGACGGTGGCAGCGAGTATTCCGTTAGTGGTGTGAGTAGTGGTTCGGCTCGGTTGCATGTCAGACTCGACACAGCCCACATGCTTTCTTCGTTCAACCGTTACCCACTAGTAGATTCCTCTTCCTTCTTAGCCTTAACCTGAAACTGAAGCAGATTGAAAGGGGAATGTTACCTTATTTAAAAAATAATTACTCAGCATAATTTAAAAACCAAATAAATAAAAGTTCTGCTTTTTTTATAAGCAGA
Source organism: Clitoria ternatea (assembly GCA_037962975.1). NCBI lineage: Eukaryota > Viridiplantae > Streptophyta > Magnoliopsida > Fabales > Fabaceae > Clitoria > Clitoria ternatea. Next base: position 192,478,697 of record CM075669.1, read on the forward strand.
TACAAATGAAGCAGATTGACAGGGGAATGAGCATTACCTTCTTTAATGAGCAAAGACAAATCGCTGCAATATGAAGTCGGAGTGAACAGGTGAAGAGGAGCGCGCACAGAGATGAAAAAGGGTGAAGGTGAAGAGGCGCGGGCACAAAGATAAAAAAATGAACAAAAAAAATATTGGAACGAGTCTATCATAGTGTTTTCTTAAAAAATACGGAAATGCTATGAATATAAAAAACTATTATAGCATTTTCTTTAAAAAAACATGACAACGCTTAAAATAAAGTTACCTATTACGTCATTTTCCTATAGAAATGCTGTTATTTTATTAAAATAATTATTACAATAAAATTTTAAAGTATTTTCTTACACAATTGCTATTAATATATCTAGCCTATTATAGCATTTTAGAATGGAAATGTCATAAAATAACTCATTATCTTTAATATAAGTGTTGTGATATCCCATTTTGGCATAGTGAATGGTTGGAAGTTATTAATGATGAGTGATGATCATTGATAATGTTAGATGATTAATAATGGTAGTTGGAAGTCATTAATATGAAAACCCATAGATGGGTATGGTTCTTAAATGCATAATAATGATTTTGAGCACCTAACCCATGGTGGTTATGGTGAATTAAATGAAATAAAAGAGGTTTGAGATTTAAAATGGTATAAACACCAAGTGGTTAATTAGAGCATTTAAATTTTGGTGGTTTGGATAGAAAATAATTGTATGGTATATTGTGTGATGTAGGAAACGACCCTATTGATGAAGCGGGACCTTCAGACCGCGGTGATTTCTACTTCTCTTGAGGTGGGAGGGGGTAATATTTCTAAATGCATGATTTCATCCATTATTGATGTGTATGTATGGATGTGTTTCTATAATTTGGCTTGGATGAGTGTCTTGATGTTCATGTGAATTGGAATACATTTAGAATGAATTGTATTATGTGGCAAATGTTGTTGGGATGATGATTATGATTTTGAATTTGATTCATGGTAATGTGACTTGTTTGTGAATGGCATTGAAACCATGATTGAAATAATTGCAATTGTGTTGGACATCCTATAACATGTAATTTGATGAATAACGATTGCCACTAACTATTGATATGAATAAAATCCAATGATAATTGGTTATAGTTGAGAATGATGAGGATATTGAATTCCACTAAGTGTTGGTGGTGGGTTGTTATTGATTGGTGTTTGCATTCATGGCATATCATACGCTATCTATGTGGAATATTAGGGGTTCCAATAGGTGGGCCTAGTGGGAGGACGACCCAGTGCACGGGTAAAATTGTTGTTGTTCCGTAGTGATTCTTAGAATCACGAAGCTATCCATAGTTCAGTGGCGAGGCACCCTATGTGGCAGGTCCAGTGGGTGGGCGGCTCTGTGATGAGCAGGTGACCTCGATGTCCCTATGAGGCACGACTCTCTCGATGTGTGTTCGGGAGGGGCCCGTAGCACTTTTGGCAAGTGAGGCCATGTTGTTGATCCACAAATCACAGGGTAACTAGTGATACATATGGGCGATAGCGGTTTGGTACCAGTAAAAAGCGTAATGTTATGCATGAAATTAATGAGATAAGTGTACACATTTACTACTGCAGTAGGGGCATAGTAGCACACCTATGCTTGACCCACATTCTATATGATGTTGTTTTCCCACAGTCAGATCTGTGATTTGATAATGATTCCTTATGCATATGCATTAACCATAAGAGCATTTGCATATAGTCGGAGATATGGCGAGTTTGGTAGCTTGTGGTGACGGAGGATGATTGATAGATAAAGAGAAAGAAAATGTTGTACTAACTTTTGTATTTTTATGTTGATGTAGGTTTTGATAATGACACAACAAATGGAGGATCAAGATCAAACATATATAATTATGGACGAAATAATTATGTTTGATGATGGAAAATTGATGAATTACAAAGAAATGTTGTAAGGCATTTTAAGAGGCTTAAATCAAGTGGAAAATGATCATCAAAGTGCCTAAGGATCAAGAGAACAAAAGCCATATGCAAGTACATGCCAAAAGGGATGAAAAATGCACCAAAATTGGAGAATCAGGTGCATGAATCGATTCAAGCATAATGTGAATCGATTCATACGAATTGAATGGCCCAGGAAGTGAAAAATCAAAGCATGAATCGATTCCTCCTAATCATGAATCGATTCACACGGTCACAGGTGCCCAGGAAGTGATTTTGTACATCATGAATCGATTCTTCCTCCTCTTGAATCGATTCTCACGTGGAAAAATGCCCAGTAACTTTATTTTAATGATATGAATCGATTCATATGTCATAAGAATCGATTCACACGGCTGTCAGGAACAAAATCATGCGCAGAAACATTCAAAATTCAAAGGGAAACATTGTGCTACACAAATTGGAAAATCCAAGACAATGCTTCACACTTTGTCCCTCTCCACATGCATGTGTTACATTGAAAATGCAATTAAATTAAATATTAGACAAACATGCTTCTTGATGCACATGCCATGTTTTTCTTGGAGACATTAAAAAGCTTATTGGAATTGGAATGCCAAGTTGAATGGAGACATGCATGCCTAACTTTTCAAGCTTCCAAGGAATTAAATAATGCAAAGCCATGTGATGGAGGAATTCAAATTTGAACATGCCATGCCATTGGAGCCTATAAATAGAGAAGGAGGTGAAGGCAAAACTTGTCCCAAGCATTTGAAGCACTTCCATTTGCTTACTTCTTCCTCCTTGCTTCTTGCTCTTCTACTTGCTCTCTCTTTATTTATTAACTTGCATAATTCCTCTTTAAGAGTTAATTGAGAGTTAGAAAGGAAGTTATCTTGGGTGAGCTAAATTTGTATATCCTCTCTTTGAGAGTTACTATTTTTGTGTGAGCTTTAAATTGTGTATCCACTCTAGTGAGAGAGTTATCATTGTAACCATTAAAACACCAAAATCCCTTAGAGGTTTGGGTTGAGGGTTCAACCTTGTAATTGTGAGATTGAGAGATTGGGTGGGGTGCCCTTGTACTTGTGAGGATTGGGTTCTTGAGTGTGGGACACTAGGAAGCCGCAATTGCTCAAAGTTGTATCTCTAATCTCCAATAGTGGAAATCCTTCAAGTGGGTTGCTTGAAGGCGAGACGTACACCGGTGTGGTGGAACTCGTTATATCGGTTTGCAAATTCTCTCTTCCCTAAACTCATTTAATTTGTGCACTTAAATTGCTCACTTGATTCATTGTATCATTCCTAATTAAATTGGACTAAGTGCATGCTATAAGTTGCAAACTATATTGGTTAACATTGTTGAAGTTAGATTAAATTAAATCCTTGAATCAAATGTCTTAAACATTGTTGGATTTAATTATTGAGGAAGAAAAATATTGGTGTTAACAAATTGGTAAAACTATCATGCTTAATTAATTTGTTAGAAGTTGTTCAAGTTATACTTATGTTGAAATTAATTATTGCATGTTAAGTGTTTCAAGAGTTGCCTAAACTAATAACTTGCTTATCATAATCAATTCTTGAATATAGTTCATTTAACTCAAAATACTTCAGTATGACATGTGCTTCATAATTGTTACATCCTTTATATTGCATCATTTGTGTACTACTAACCGTTTTGAAAGGGATTCCGCGCGAAAATTTGAAATACTCAATTCACCCCCCCTCTTGAGTATCGAGGCCTTGGCTAACAATTGGTATCAGAGCTTGACTCTTGGAAGATCAAGCTTAACCGCTTCAAGAGATCAAGATGGCCTCTACTTCTTATGATGCATTTATACAAAATGGGACAATAAATAGACCACCAATCTTCAATGGTAAAGACTATGTTATTTGGAAAGAAAGGATGAAGATCTTTATCCAAGCCTATGAAATCAAGGTATGGAATGCTATTCAATTTGGTCCTTTTATTCCCAAATACATTGTTGATAATATGGAATGTATGAAGCCCATGAACTTATGGACTAAGGAAGAAGAAAGAAAGGTACAATTTAATCTAAGAGCTAAAATTCTTATCACATTAGCATTAGAACCTAATGATGTTTCTAGAGTTATTACTTGTAACAATGCTAAAGAAATGTGGGAAACTCTTGAAACAATTTATGGAAATACTAATGATGATCAAGATGCAAGAATTAGTACTCTTTCTAGTCAAGATGAAGAATTTGAAAGAAGTCTAGAGAAAGAGACCAACGAAACGGAAGAAGAAATTGCATGCCTAATGACAAAGCACTCCCAAGATGATGAGGTATGCTCTTTAAATGCTCTTAGTGATGATAGTGATGATGAAATTGATAAAGATGAATTGCTAGAAGCTTTTAAAGAGTTGCATGAAAAATTTGTCTTGTTATCAAAGAAATATGCATGCTCAAAACAAACCATTTTGAAGCTTAAAAATGAATTGCATAACATTCACATTGAAAAGGAAAATCTTAGAATTCAAAATGATGAATTAGTAGCTTCAAATGCATCACCTAGGACTTGTAATGGTAATAATGATTGCATGCTTATTGATAAATGTATGCTTCTTGAAAATGAGAATAAAGAATTAAAAGAAGCACTTAGTAAGCTTACAAGTAGTCAAAAGAATCTAAGTGCACCTCTTGAAGATCAAAAGCATACACTTGATAGAAGAAAAATAGATCATTACAAGAACCATTTTGCATCCTACAAAGAAAAATCTAAACCCATTCTAAGATGCACAAACCATGAAAGAAAAGGAAACTCTATGTCTAATTGTTGTAAAAGGAAAGAACATAATATGAACCATTATAATTCTAAAGTGACTTACTCTTTGAATGCAACATGTTTTTATTGTGGAACATTTGGTCATATATCATCTAATTGTTTTATAAAGAAATCCCGTCAAAAGTGTACAAGAAAGATATGGATTCCAAAAATAACTTTGAAATCCTAAACTAACAAGAAAGGACCCAACTTTTAAAGGGTACCATAAAACTTGACATTTTGTAGGAACACTTTAAATCGACAATTTCTCATTGACGAATTACCAAGAAATCAAGATTCACAATCTTCACCTAAAAGAACAAAGGATGAAAAGGATAAGAACATAAGCTTTACACAACTCCAAGGTACGTTTGATCCTTACTTTAGTTGATTAAATATCATGTTGACTATGTGTTTTGAATGCCTAATTATGTTGAACAATCTATGAACTTGGTTGATACTTTCTTTAGAAATGTCTAAATAATTCTATACTTGTTCATAATGAATCTTGATGTGTGAAAATCAAACTTTGATTTGATATGGTTGAACATGAAAAGGTGTTTTGAAATGGATAAATAAATAACTATTTAGGATTAATGATGTATGTGCATACCCTTATGTTTTTAATGATTGATGATTTAAATGATGGGTGATAAGTTTGATGAATAATTGCTTAGATAACATGTTTTGGATCCCATAAGAAAAACTTAAGATATGATTAAAGTTGTTTGTATCCATGTGTGTTAGGAAGGATTGAAACATAAAAATGCTAAAATACTAAATCTTGATGCTTAGATTCAAAATGATGCATGAACTCTTGATGAATAAATTTGGATGATGTATGCATTATGAATCCTTGATAGCATATGAATTCTTGATGATGCATCACGTATTGAACAAGAGATATGTTGGTTAACTAATGGTATCTAAATAACAAACATCTTCCTTTAACAATGGTATTAATTGATGGGGACATAATCTTGAGTATATACTTGTCACTATGCTTTGATGATAAATACATATGTTGTATACAAGTGGTATCCATGCTTTGATAATTAATGCATAATTTGTTTTAACAAGTGGTATATTATTTTCCTAACAAGCAAGTATCTTTTCATAACAAGTAGCATTGAACTTCATATTAAAAAAAAAAATAAATTTAGTTATGACAAGATGATTATGACAATTTTCTTTTAGGTTGCTTTAAGTTAGAACTATGTTATGACTCTATGACTTATGCCTATGTTTCTACAAAAAAAAATGTTCATCTTAGGCAAAATGTTTCTATGCAAGTATATGTTGGTTTTGATAATGCCTAAGGCAAAAATGTATGATCTATGTATGCTATAATAAGTGAGTATCTAGACCTTAATTTCATGTCATAAAATATGTTAAATGACAATACATGATTTTGATGACATGTTAATAATAATGCATGATATGTCACAATACTTGGTATATTAAAGGATAATGCATTATAGTACATGACATGACCTTCCTTGATACACCATGCTTGAGCAAATTGGCATCTATCTTGAGTGACATATATGTTTGATGATGCATGATCTTGAATGTGAAAAGAAATTTGAATATATACATCATTGAGATTGAAAAGAATTTTTGAACAACATTATGATGTATGCTTGAATGTCAACAATCTTGTGATAATATGCTTAAATGTTTATAATTGATATCAAGAACTTGAATTGGCAAATTCATCTAGTGATATCATGACTAGATACTAGCAACAAGTGGCATAGACAATGAATAAGAAATAAATGGTGTTGATCAAGAAAAGAATGTTTGACATAAAAAGGGGTCATAAGAAAAATCATATAGATATATTGGCATGTGTTACAATACAAATGCATGAGTAAGTCAACATGTTGTATTAATCATTCCATCATTGCTATGATACCTACATTTGAGTGCACATTGTTGAAAATTCTTCTATGATTACCACTTTGATACCTAGATGTGCATCAAGCACTATTAATTGATGATTGACTAGTAAATTTTATATACATTTGGTATCTAACTCTTGAGTGGTATCTATTAAAAGGTGATCATGTGCTTAAGAAATAAACAAATGGCATCAAACTTGTTAAATAGGCTAACATGAACACTTGGTATCAATTAGCTTAACAATTGGTATTCAATTACATGTGTTTGGTGCTAAACTTGATTGAAGTGACTCATAAGTGGTATTAGACTTAATCAAATTGGTGTAATTGGGTTCATAACAATTAGTATCAAAATATATGTGAAAAGGGGAGAAAATATCATGATATCTTAGTATCTATTAAATGACTAAGGAGGAGATATTATCTTGCATGATACATTATGATCTTCTAACAATTGGTATATCTTTCAACAATTACTATCAATTAAATGCATGACATGTGTTCAACAATTGGTATCAAACTTCATCAAATTGATTTCACATGTTAATAAGTGGTATATGTTCTTATAAGTGACATCAATTACAATAGTAAGGGGGAGCATACACATGAATGAATATCCATCATTTTACCTCTCTATGATTATGTTTATGGCATTTATGCTTACAATTTTATTCTCCTATATGCTTACTTGGAAAAATCCTTGTGTGTTTGATAATGCCAAAAAGGAGAAGATTATGTGCTTATTTGAAATGATATGTTTGCTTATTTGGAAAGAATCATGTGACGCTTACCATACTTGAAAGTAATATCAATTACATGATTGAAAATGAGTTAGTAATCAATTATATGCTTACTTGATGAATGAATTATATGAGTGATTATTGACTCTAAATGCATCAAATTGGTATATATCCTTGATCATGATATGAGCTTTGATTTGAAATCCTTTTCATGAAATATTTGCTCTAAATCTCTCTTATTCAAATGCATGAGTTTATATATTGATGGCATAGAATATAATTAAGATGATGATCTTTTTGATGATGCCAAAGGGGGAGAGATTAGTGAAAGGATTAGTGAAAAGAATAAAATGTTATTTATGCCAAAAAGAGGAGAATTACTATGACTAGTGTTTTATCATAAGGAAAGTTTTTGATGATACCAAAGGGGGAGAAGATTATAGATTAAATATACACTCTAAGTGGCATAAAGTCTCTTACAAAGGAGGAGAGAAATAAAGAGAGAAAAATATAAGAAAGGGGGAGAAGATATACACTATCTAAATGGCATAAAAAATTTTCTGTAAAAGGTGAGAGATCTTTAAAGTGTTGAAATGATTAAGGGAGAGATGATTAAGAAGGAGAGAACATATATTAAGGGGGAGAGACCTTATTAAGGGGGAGAGACCTTTTATCTTAAATACTCTCTTGATAACTTGTGTCATAAATATGTGGTATCAAATTACATGTGATAGGGAGAGTTATTTTTGCAATATCTTTTGAACTATTATGATACTAACACCCCAAGAGACAAGCATTTGTTGTCATCATCAAAAAGGGGGAGAATGTATTTTTATGTTGATGTAGGTTTGGATAATGACACAACAAATGGAGGATCAAGATCAAACATATATAATTATGGACGAAATAATTATGTTTGATGATGGAAAATTGATGAATTACAAAGAAATGTTGTAAGGCATTTTAAGAGGCTTAAATCAAGTGGAAAATGATCATCAAAGTGCCTAAGGATCAAGGGAACAAAAGCCATATGCAAGTACATGCCAAAAGGGATGAAAAATGCACCAAAATTGGAGAATCAGGTGCATGAATCGATTCAAGCATAATGTGAATCGATTCATACGAATTGAATGGCCCAGGAAGTGAAAAATCAAAGCATGAATCGATTCCTCCTAATCATGAATCGATTCACACGGTCACAGGTGCCCAGGAAGTGATTTTGTACATCATGAATCGATTCTTCCTCCTCTTGAATCGATTCTCACGTGGAAAAATGCCCAGTAACTTTATTTTAATGATATGAATCGATTCATATGTCATAAGAATCGATTCACACGGCTGTCAGGAACAAAATCATGCGCAGAAACATTCAAAATTCAAAGGGAAACATTGTGCTACACAAATTGGAAAATCCAAGACAATGCTTCACACTTTGTCCCTCTCCACATGCATGTGTTACATTGAAAATGCAATTAAATTAAATATTAGACAAACATGCTTCTTGATGCACATGCCATGTTTTTCTTGGAGACATTAAAAAGCTTATTGGAATTGGAATGCCAAGTTGAATGGAGACATGCATGCCTAACTTTTCAAGCTTCCAAGGAATTAAATAATGCAAAGCCATGTGATGGAGGAATTCAAATTTGAACATGCCATGCCATTGGAGCCTATAAATAGAGAAGGAGGTGAAGGCAAAACTTGTCCCAAGCATTTGAAGCACTTCCATTTGCTTACTTCTTCCTCCTTGCTTCTTGCTCTTCTACTTGCTCTCTCTTTATTTATTAACTTGCATAATTCCTCTTTAAGAGTTAATTGAGAGTTAGAAAGGAAGTTATCTTGGGTGAGCTAAATTTGTATATCCTCTCTTTGAGAGTTACTATTTTTGTGTGAGCTTTAAATTGTGTATCCACTCTAGTGAGAGAGTTATCATTGTAACCATTAAAACACCAAAATCCCTTAGAGGTTTGGGTTGAGGGTTCAACCTTGTAATTGTGAGATTGAGAGATTGGGTGGGGTGCCCTTGTACTTGTGAGGATTGGGTTCTTGAGTGTGGGACACTAGGAAGCCGCAATTGCTCAAAGTTGTATCTCTAATCTCCAATAGTGGAAATCCTTCAAGTGGGTTGCTTGAAGGCGAGACGTACACCGGTGTGGTGGAACTCGTTATATCGGTTTGTAAATTCTCTCTTCCCTAAACTCATTTAATTTGTGCACTTAAATTGCTCACTTGATTCATTGTATCATTCCTAATTAAATTGGACTAAGTGCATGCTATAAGTTGCAAACTATATTGGTTAACATTGTTGAAGTTAGATTAAATTAAATCCTTGAATCAAATGTCTTAAACATTGTTGGATTTAATTATTGAGGAAGAAAAATATTGGTGTTAACAAATTGGTAAAACTATCATGCTTAATTAATTTGTTAGAAGTTGTTCAAGTTATACTTATGTTGAAATTAATTATTGCATGTTAAGTGTTTCAAGAATTGCCTAAACTAATAACTTGCTTATCATAATCAATTCTTGAATATAGTTCATTTAACTCAAAATACTTCAGTATGACATGTGCTTCATAATTGTTACATCCTTTATATTGCATTATTTGTGTACTACTAACCGTTTTGAAAGGGATTCCGCGCGAAAATTTGAAATACTCAATTCACCCCCCCTCTTGAGTATCGAGGCCTTGGCTAACAACTTTAAATGTGTGATGGTATTTGATGAGATTGCCAATGATTTGATACATATGTTATGAATGTGTTAATTGGAATATGTGTTATGTTGAAATGAAATAATATGATATATGAAAGGAGTATATGGTGTTCTTTGAGAAATATATGTTGTGCACACACACACACACATATATATATCATCATAATGTAAGATTTTAATTCATTTAGTATATGTTACTCACCTCCTAGTTGTTATTTTTAAAGGTTGATGTAGGTATGTTGGACATCCTACTCTTTTTGGAGGTACAAAATGATGAAGGTAAATATGGAAGGAAAGCTTGTAAGCCTTGGCCGGCGATCTTTTGTAAAGCACATAATATGTGTATATGCTTATTTTGTACATGAATATTGAATGATGTTAGGTATTCATTTGAGGGTCATTTGTGAAAATTAGTCCTTATGTTTTGGAAGGTTAATTTTTGGTTGTGACCTTAACAATAGTTGATGTTAATTATGATACAATGATTCTCATGCTGCACTGATGAATGAATATTGATGATGAAATGTTTAAAGCCAATTGATGGCATTGATGCTTATGTTGATGGAAGTCCATGGATGGATGAATTATTTAAAGTGTGACGTTATGTTTATAATGTTTATGCATAATTAAGGAACTGATAGGGCCATATAGAGTTTTAGGAGATTTAGATGCCTCAGAATAGTTTTGATGGTGCCTATGCATGATTTAGAACTTGTAGAAACTGGAATGGGCCAATTCCATTAAGAATTGTCTCTTGAGTTGCACAAACATGCTTAAAAATGGGGTGAACACATTTCTGCATATAAGTCTCTCATTTTTTGGAATTTTTGAGTGCTGCCAGTGGCTACACGTCATAAATGGTGTATATTAGGTGGTGTCAAAATTTGGTGGTGATTGGATTCCATATGAAAGAATTAGGGTGGTTGGAAGTTAGAATTCAGTGTATTTTCTACATTCTGCAGCAGTTTGCTGCCATAAATCGATTCATGACTTGACTTGAATCGATTCATGAGCTACTGGATTTGCATGAATCGATTCATGATTCCCTTTGAATCGATTCATGAGCCACTAGATTTGCATGAATCGATTCATGACCTACTGACCTCCATGGTGGTGTTTTCCAGAATTCCCTAAATCGATTCACATAACTCCTTGAATCGATTTAGAGCTTACTTCCTCGCATGAATCGATTCACTCAAGGCTTGAATCGATTCATAGGCTTATGTTTTGTTGTTACGGATTCCCAATTCGCATGAATCGATTCATGGCTTGTTATTTGTTAGTTTCCATAAGTTTTGATGCTTGCTTGTTCCTTTTCCTCATGGAACGTTTATGCAATTGAATGTACATATTTTTAATAAACTTAGCCATTAATTTGGGTATCCTTGGATCTCTTCCTTGACCCATTCTTACTGCCGAATTAATTTATACGTTAGCTCCTTGAATGATGATTATGTAATTGATTACCTAAGGAGGACTTTTGTTTTAAATCGCATATTGTAAGAAATGGGGCCTTACATAATAATATTAAAAATATCATTAATTAGATAATGAAAATGAGGGTAAATTTTTTACAATTTAAAGGCGATTAAAGAATGAAGGGAAAAACCATGAAATAACATTTCAACAAGTAACCCCAGACCATTTTAAAACTCATCCCATATATGAAGATATGAGAAGGTGTGTAAGTTAAATCAAGAGTGCTCCTTGGACAATCAACCACATGATCATCAACAAAGAATAGCGAAAGTATAGGTTATCTTAAGGAATGTAGAAGGGTATGAAAATAGGTTCAAAGATACCCTAATTAATTGTCAAATGTGGTAAAGATGCATACATGTTGTTGTATAATCATGTCATGGCTCAACAATACCAAACATACATCAAAACTTAGGAATATTTGTGGAATCAGGGCCATGAATCGATTCAAACACTTTATGAATCGATTCATACATTTTTGGAATGCAAAACAGTGAAAACAGAGGCTCTTGAATCGATTCAAGCCTCGTATGAATTGATTTAAGCAAGTTGGAAATTGTGAACAGTGAAAACAGAACCTCTTGAATCAATTCAAGGCTCGTATGAATCGATTCAAGAAAGTCATGAATCGATTCATGACAGCATCCCTGCTGCATAATGTAGAAACTCATGATTTTCTAACTTCCAACCACCCTAACTTTCTCATATCAAATCCAATGGCCACCAAACTTTAACACCACCTAATATACATCATTTATGACGTGTAGCCACTAGCCGCACTCAAAAATTCCTAAACACGAGAAACTTATGCGCATAAATACATTTAGCCCGTTTTAAGGTATTTTTGTGCAACATAAGGGTCAATTCTTAATGGAATTGGCCCATTCTAGTTTCTACAAGTTCTAATCATGCATAGACACTATTGGAACTATTTCGTGGCATTCAAACACACTAAAACCCAATATAGCCCTATTAGTTCCTCAATTATGCATAAACCACATAAACATAACTTCACAAATCTAACAATTCATCCATTCATGGATTGCATCCACATAAGTATCATCAACCATGCATCCATATAACATGTAAATCCATTGTATCACAATTAACAACAATCATTGTTAAGATCACTACCAAAAATTAGCCTTCCAAAACATATAAGGCCTAATTTTCATAAGTGACCCCCAAAATGAATACATATCACCATTCAATATTCAAGAAACAAAAGGGGCATATACATATGTCAAGTGTTTTACAAAAGAATGCCGGCCAAGGCTCATAAACCCTCCTTCCATATTTACCTCCGCCTTTGCTCAACCTCCAAAAAGAGTAGGATATCCAACAATACCTACATCAACCTTTATAAATGGCAACTAGGAGGTGAGTAACATATACTAAATAAATCAAAATCATACATTATGATGATATATATATATATATATATATACATGTGAACAACACACATTTCTCAAAGAGCATCATAAGCTCCATTCATATATCATATCATCCCATTTCAACGTAACACACATCCAAATCAATAAATTCACAACATATATATCAAATCATTGGTAATTTCATAATATACCATCATACACTGAAGGTTAATACCACATCCTCTTTCTCTTTACTTATCAATCATCCATCACCACCATGGGCTACCAACTTGGCATATCTCCTGCTATATGTAAATGTCTTATGGCTAATGCATATGCACAAGGAATCATTATCAAATCGCGAATCCAACTGTAGGAAACAACATCATATCAAATGTGGGTCAAGCATACGTGTGCTACTATGCCCCTACTACAGTAGTAAATATACTCTTATCTCATTAATTGCATGCATAACATTACTCTTTTTACTGGTACCAAATCGCTATCGTCTATATATAGAACTAGTCACCCCATGACTTGCGGATCAACAACTTGGCCACTCCATAATCAACAACTCACCACCATCACTTAATGGAATTCAATATTCTCATCATTCTCAACCATCACCAATTGTCATTGGATTTCATACACATCAATAGTTAGTGGCAATCATCATTTATCAAATCACATATCATGGGATGTTTAACATTATTGCAATCAATTCATTCATGGTCTCAAAGCCATTCACAACAAGTCTCATTAATCATGAGTCAAATCATAATCATCATCCCAACAATATATGCCACATAACACCAATTATTCTAAATGCATTTAAATTCACATGAACATCAAGAATATTCATCCAAGCCAAATTATGATCACACAATCATACATACACATCACTAATGGATGAAATCATGTATTTAGAGATGTTACCCCCTCCTACCTCAAGAGAAGTAAAAATCAACGCGGTCCGAAGGTCCCGCCTCATCAATGGGGTTGTTTCCTACATCACACAATGTACCATACAATTATTTTCTATTCAAACCACCAAGATTCAAGTGCTCTTATTTAATTACTTAGTGTTTATGCCATTTTAGATTTCCAACCTCTTTCATTTCATTTAATCCACCACAACCACCAAGGGCTTGGTGTTCCAATTCACTTATTATGCATTTAAGGACCTCAGCCACCTAGGGGTTTCTATATTAATAGTTTCCAACTATCATTATTAACCATCTAACCTCATTAATGGCCATCCACCATCAATGTTACCATCTCACCTCATTAAATACATTCTCCCAACATCAATAAACACTCATCCACTCACATTTCATATTTTCCCCAAATTATAGGGTTAGGGTTAGGGTTTCATCAATAAGCATTGTCAATGTCCATCTTCTCCCATCACAATCAATGCCATTTTCGTGTACCCATAAATGCTCACATAAAACTCATTAAATGCACCCACCTTAGGATTTTGCATCATAAATGGTTTCCTTTCCATAACCCATACACATTACACTATCAAAAGCCATAATACCCATAACCTAGGGCTAGAGCTCAAGAAAATAGAGAGGAAACTTACCTCAAGCCAAAGAGAAGAGAGCTCCAAGAAAGGGGGAGTGTGAGCACGAAAATGAGAGGGGGAGAGAGAGCTTTCAATGCACCACAAGCTTCTCCACCTAAGCATGAAGGAAATGAAATAGAGGAGAGGGGAAGCACACACCATACAAGGGTTTTGAAGAATGGAATAAGGAGATGAAGAAGATGAAAAGAGAAAAGAGTTTTTTCTTTTTGGGGGAAGAAGGCTAACATGAATAAGGAGAAGGGAAAAAGAGTTTTGGCATTTTATTTTAATCCTTTCATTATAGTTTCTTTGTTTTATTACAAACAGGATCTTCGTTCAGGCTCAATACTTATCCAAAAATTATTCCGAGTATATATTCGGATCGCCAATAATATTCTTAACAGCCTTGACCAACGGTACCTCAATCGGAGATACTTGGTTCGACACCCATATTTTAATCGGGTATTATTTTCAGCTCTTTAAGCCACAATAAATTATGAATAATCATAAAAATTCCCAATTTAATTATTTCAATATTTTGGGATATTAAAATTAACTCATGTAATTATTCACCAATTATTCCTCTCAATTAGTCATTTAATTAAATTTTGGGATAACATACCTTTTCATATCATCATATATAGGATAAGTCATTAAATGATATGGGGTTACTCATTGAACTTTTAAATCATGGTGTCCTTCTTCCGGTAATTATTTAAATCATAAAAAATATACTCTACTTTTTACCATCTAATTATTAATAACTTTAATATTCTTTACCGGTTTAAGGGCGTCACAATTTGGACTTATGTTCTTCATCAATTTTTTAGGGAATTGAGTTAGGAAAATTTTGGCGAAAGAATCATTTGATTTCATGGTCATACAAGGGAGAAACGTGAAAAATACTGAACATAGTGCAAGCTGCCACTAGAAAAATATGAATTAGTATGGTGTTTTCAATTATGGGATTTATAGGGTAAGAATAGCTTTCATGATTAACATAAAAGTTGTAGATAAATTTGGTACAAATATTTTGGGACAAGAAGGACTCCAATCCAATAACGGGAGAGGAAATTACGTCCAAAATACATACATATGTGTATTTCGGCTTACCCGGGTAACTTAAAACCAAAGTTTTTGGGCTTGGGTGGTTGGAAATGGGCATCAGGCCCTCTGTAAAAATCATTAGGAACGATGTGAGGGATGTCTTGGGATAAAAATAATTGACTCAAGTTTATCAGATAATTTCTTGGCCAAAACCAGGGGAGTTACACAGTTTAAATGTCTTAAACAAAAATACTTAAATATTTTTATTAAATTACTAATACTCTAATTAATTTATCCTTGTTATTATGAGTATTATTAAACACACTTTCTATTTTTATCCAATCATTACCATTACTCACATAATTTAGTAAAAAATACCCTTTGTTAGCTCATAAAACCTTTCTAACACACTAATCAGTCATCATGGGACAAGTCGGCCATAGCCTAGTCATTAGTACACACACAATTATCATGCAATCAAGACAATTAACCTCACTAATACATCGTGCTTAAGGATAGTGAATCATTGACTTGTTGAACTGGCTCGTGCCTCCGGCTGCTGTAAACCCCATATGTCTCTACTGGGAGATCCTAAGGCTCTGAAGACATGACCGCATAGCCCTCGGTATCCTCATACATATAACTCCTAAGATATATCGAAGAAAGCCTTGGGGGATGGTCCCACTGATGCCTCACAAGATACCTCTCCATCGGCATCATCATCATTACTCTCTGTTGCACGGGACGTCCATTGGTCTCTCCTGCTTGTATACAGCTAAAGGCTTTACCGGTGGAAACTGGGGTAAAGCTGGAAGAGTGACCGGGTCCTCAATTATTGGGTCCATAGGTGCATCAACCTGGAATTCCTAGAGGTTCTCGTTCTCGTTGTCATCGTCCACTAGCATTGGTACATTCTCAGAAGTCAGCTCTCTCTGAAGTTCTACTCCTATTGGTTCTGGTGTGACTGGCATCTCTTCTATATGGAGCACTCCTCGTTCGATAAGCATGCCTGGCTGGAGGTCTGAAAAATAGCTGTAAGGGTGAGTCTCTGCCTCCACAACAATCGGGGAATGTCATTACTAACACTCACCTCATACCATTCAATCATTCAGAATCGACTTTTCCTTACTCTCTTTGGGGTCCCTAGTATGTAGTCTAAGTTGTCTCACCACTCTTGGTCTCAACGGATCATTCCCACTTTCTACTCGTCCCCCAGAATCACTAAGGTTCGTAAAATCACAAACAATCTACAAGAGGTTATGATCTCAGTATAATGATGCAATGTATGAATTCTATTTCTTAATTAGTATAATTAATTAGTATGATGCATGAGGCCCCATCATTCATAACACATTATCCATCAAATCCCGCCTTATCCTTTTATCCACTAGAGCGACCGGAGCTCGCCTCGTTCTATTTTCACAAAATGGTAAGGACTCATAATCCCGTTAAGAATGAATCCAAAATATATCTTGTCAGAACAGGCACTACTCGGCCATAGAAACTCTCACCTGAAGTCGAAGTATACCAGAGTTACCAGACTGTCCAGCCTCGGGTGCAAATCCGAGCCATTGGAGGTCTTCCCTAACATACTCCCAAGACCGCCCTCAGGGGATCGAGACGCTGTAGTTCTTCAGTGTACCCTTCACTGTATGCTCTAGGGAGTTACTCAATCATCCACCCTTATCCTCCACATATGATGCATGACTCAGAAGTTCAACTATCATTCATTGGTCCTCAGCAGGGTCCTTTCAATGACTCTCTTTCATTCCTAGTGTCGAGTTCTTTTCCTTTCTATTAAATATTATTTAATTCATTCTTTTCTTTATTGGAGACCTTTAATGATTTTGCCCGACACTTAGGAATGAAATGAGATTTCATACTTTCCGGGAAACCATGGGGTACATTGGCGCTACAACGCCCATTAATCATCTCGAATTCGAATTCTTACACTTTCATAATTTAATCATTTTAGGACCCCTGCCAAGACCACTTTCCATATTTCTTATTTAAGAATTTCCTCTATTCAGTCATCCATGCATCACACAACATTTATCAGTACAATATACTTATGAGATACTTCACTTAATTTACACATTCACCACCATATCACATCAATAATCATTTAGTGGCACCACAACATACAAAACAACACATGTCTCAAATTCTTATTCATGGACTTTATGCACACAAACATATTGTGAACACCTCTTTTTGTCCGGTTAATTGGTACAGTTCCATCCTTTTGGCACTCTTTTCTTTGCATGGTTCACTTAAAAATTCATAACGCCTTCATACGACCTTCGATTTGCGCAAACCCGGTCTCCAAATTTCTGTAACAAAATTGTCTACGACTTTTGAGAAGACCTCGAAAGCTATATCCTTACCAATTGGTACAGTTTTAATAATCTTCCTAGACCTGTTTCAATTTTGTGACTACTCTACACACCTTTAGGAAAAAATTTATATCTCCCTCATATGGTACTGAAATGACTCCATTCATTTTGCTATGGATCCATATCAAGGAGATCTACAAACTTCATGAAGGACACAAAAGCTAATTCTCTACCCATTTTTCCCAGCAAATTTATTTTGCTTGCAAATGTATTCCCATCACACTCTGGAGCAGTTTTCGTAGAAGGGCCATATCTCCCTCGTTTCTTGATGAAAATTTTTATGCCATATATAAAATTAAATCTAAGAGAAAGATCTACAATTTTTATGTTGGACTCTCTTTCAAATTTGGCACAAATTTGTCCTTAAATATGCAAGCAAGTTTTGTGATGAAGAGAATAGAACCCACCATCAAAATTGTGGTCATGACAAAGGCTTTCAAATTCGCAACAAATTGTCACCTAAGCCTACCAATTTTGACCAAGTCAAAATTAAATCAAGAAACAAGCTCCCAAAGTGTAGAATTTTTATCCAAAAAAAACACTCCAAATTACCATGCTCTCCATGACCTACACTTAGTCCTACATGAAGAAAAATTACAAAACAAAGCCTACCATTACTTCTCCAATTGTTTTCATGGTTTCAAGGCTTCTTCTATCATTAAAATATGCAATTAAATGGTCACATACAAGTCCATTTTCAGCTGCACCTAACAAGGCCCCATGTACCAATATTTTATGCAAAGTATTGGTAACTTTAAGCTCTATTCACGTTATGCACCAAGCAAAGTTCCATGTACAAAAAAGTATTCAATGCAAATAATGGACAAAGGTAAATACTTCCAACGTGAAAGGCTCCCAAGTGCTGAATGTCTAGACAAAATATTGTCACTTTATTGCATAAAATAAATTCAAAAGAAGAAACATAACATGCCTTACACTCTCACGGCCATGAAGGATTAATGGGCATGTTCCCTTTTGCTCTAAAAAAGCTAACGTGAAGCATTATGGCAAGGGAGATGGGCTGAATTTTTATGTCCAAAAACCAGCCATGGAAATGCTATAAATAAGGAGCCAATAGCTGAATGAAAGAGGGCTAGAGAGCACAAATTAGAGGAGGAAAAAGAGAACATACACAGCAAGAAGGGAGAGTTAAAGAGGAAAATTAGAAAAATAGCAGAGAGCAGAGAGGGCAAAGAGAAAAGAGCAGTGCAAACTCAGTGGTTCGAAAAAGATTATCTAGAGAGGAAATTATCTCCACATTCTTGAGTTTTGGAAGGTGCTTTTGAATTTTTACAGTGAAAATTCGCAATAACAACAACAGTAACAACAACAGCAGCAACAACAATAGCAACAACAGCAGCAGTAGTAGCAACAGCAACAGCAACAGCAGTAGCAGTAACAACAACAGCAACAACAATAGCAACAGCAACAACAGCAACAGTGGGCAAGAACTCAATCAGTGAGCAAGAATATTTTTTATATATTTTGTGAAAATAGTGTTTATTTTCCAAAAGGTTAAATTTTTGTACAAGGATTAGATTAGTATTATTGTATTGGACTCTCTTTTCTCTGTTGTCTCTTGTCATTATTATGATTCGGTTTTACAGTAGGATATTGTGATGTATGCTTGAATCTCTAATCAATCTCTGCTACTGTTTCTGTTCATGTTATTGTTCCTGTTTATTTGCTGCTCAATATTGTTACTCAAATTGTTTGTATATATTTTAGTTCTGTACAGATTTAATTTTTCAAGGGTAGTTACGATCTTAATTTTGTTACTCAGAATTAATCCTATTACAAGGAATCAGCCGTCTGTATACTGTTTCTTTTTCCGGATAGTTGATTCACCGTATAGTTAGAGTGTAATTTTCTTTTAAGGCACTCGCTAGTCTTTGAAAGAATCGGGTTGTATAAAGCTTAACAAAATGTGATTATCCATGTCTTTTTTTATTTAGTTTCTATTTTTTTCGTTATTTCAAAATTGTGTCTAATTAAAATTTTAACAACTCAGCATTATCTTCAACCAAAAAAATATTACCCATTTTTCACTTTAGTAAGTCTATGTGCTTTTTGTCAAGTTTTTGATAAATTTTTACTATTTGATTTTTTTAAAAAAATTGTTTTATCAAAAAGAGGTTAATTTAGACGAGACGTCTTGTTACCCTTTTTAAATTTTCAATCGGTTGTTATTTATTAAATAATAATATTTCAAAAAAAGGAAATCAATTTAGACGTGACGTCTTGTTGATTTTCTCCCTTTTCCCTGGTCGTCATCACTCTTCACAAAAATCGAGTTAATTTGGACGTGACGTCCTGTTAACTCCTTTCATCGGTCAACTTTATACCTTGACGGAAAATGACTAATTTGGATGAGACGTCCTGTTAGCATTCTCTCCTTTTCGTACATTCCACCGTTAAAAGTCGGGATTAATTTGGACGCGACGTCCTGTTAATCCCTCTTTTTCCCGATTTAGTATCTTGATGAAAGAATGACTAATTTAGACAAGATATCTTGTTAGCTTTCTTTTTTCTTTTCCACGTTTTCCACCCATCAAGGCCAGGATTAATTTGGATGAGACGTCCTGTTGATCTTACTCTGAGCTTTTTCACTAATTTCGTCTGTCTCCTTCGATTTTTTTCGATTTTGTTTTTTTAGAAAGAAGAAATAAATACAATTTTAAGGCTATCCATGATGCGCATTTTCAACTTTGGTACTGTTTTTAACAGGCAATATGGGGTGCTAATACCTACCCCACTCATAATCGACTCCCAAACTCGAATCTCATTTTTTACTCGTGCTTTGTGAAAGTTTTTTCCAACGTTTTTCCTATGGATAAAAATGTTGGTGGCGACTCCCTGCTCCGTTTCGACCTCTTCCGCCGTCGCCGTGATCCCGGTCGCGACAGATGGCGACTCCGCTGGGGACAAATAAGAGAGTCAGGCCAGCTTGGTTGAAAGCGCGTGTTTTCTTTTCTATATAGCCTTTGTTTGCTTTGATTTCTTCCTTTGTTTTATTTTTCTGTGAATGGTGTAAGTGTTTGTTCTTATTTCAATCGCATATCATTATTTATTTTGTTGTTAATTTTTGCATGTTTATTGAACCCTAGGGTAGGTGACAATGTGTTTTTTCTGTGATTATTGAACCCTAGGGTAGACGACTTTGTATTTTTGTCCTGTGTTTGTTCTTTGTACAGAATGAGGTAAGGTAAAAAGGTATTGAATGCCCTTTCACACACTACACTCACATTTTTACACACACTTATGAATGGCGCCCTATACCCGGGCCCCAAATCAAGCTTAAGTTAGGGGAGGTTGGTAGCGGTGTCGTTTGGGATGTACTTCCCATCCGGTGATCGTAAGACCTCAACTAGAGTTTGGCCTTTCATGATGTACGCACCTAGTAGATTCCTTGCTGTTGCGACGATATCATGAGTAGGATCTTGGCTCTAGTAACCTTTTAGAAGTCTAGTGCAAGCCGCCCAATGTGAGGAGTCACTCTTAGACAAGCCGTAGGGCCTAGAAAAGATTTTTAGAGAAACCCGACCTAGGCCACAAAAGGGCAGACTTTACTTTACCTTACGTCATTTTCACTTTCCCTTTTAATCCAAACGAATGAATTGCCTACCCGTTGAAGGATTGCTTTATTTTGAAATAATGGCTCATTTTTTGAAACACTCTGTAATCTTTGGGCGGGTGGATGATCCCTTTTCATCGTGTACTTCTAAGTCCTGAGTCATAGATTTTCCTAGTCGTCAAAAAAATAAAAATAAAAATAATTTTGTTGCCCTCCAACTGGGACATCAATGACGATTAGAAAACCTATGACCCTTTAGACTTGGACTCGCATGAGTTTTGGTAATCGCTGCTTCCCCAGGTAATAATTGCTTTGTATTGAATTAATGGGGAAGTACCGGTTTCAGAACATGACAATGACTGATTCCTCTTCTTTGTCTTGGTATTCACAGGAAACTATTCGAAATTTATCAGTATCTCTGAGCAAGTATGGAAATTAACATGGGACATGACTATTGTGGTACAGATGTGACAGAATTGAGGAAAATATTATATCTTAAGGCCAAGAAGATTGATACTGGTAGTCTACAAGAAATGGGGAAAAGATTAAACCTGACCTAAAAGATGGCCTTTACAAGAAAGTATGGGAAGATTTTAAAGCTCTTAGAAGTTGAAGTACAAACTGAGGCGATCACAGCCTTGACACAGTTCTATGACCCACCCCTCAGATGTTTTACCTTCAGGGACTTTCAGTTGGCCCCATCCATAGAAGAATTTGAATAGATACTAGGGATGCCTTTGGAGGAGCAAATTCCCTACCGCCATCTTGATCATCATGCAACTATCGCTTTGGTCACCCGTGTTTTGAGAATCTATCCTGAGATATTGAGGAATGTGCAGCTGAATAGAAATCAAATTCCTGGGTTCACTCGAGAATTTCTTGAGAAACACATGCAGATCCTGGCAAATAAAGAAGAATGGGAGGCCTTCATGGACACATTAGCCCTTACTATCTACGGGGTTGTCTTGTTCCCTAATCTAGACAACTACGTGGACTATGATGCCATCGCAGTCTTCCTGGCTCGTAAACATAGGCTTGAGAATCCCGTCACGGCTATATTGGCCAATGTGTACTGCACAATGGATTTTTGCCATACGCAAGGGGGGAAAAGGATCATTTGCTGCTTACCTATTTTGTATGTGTGGCTTACATCTCACGTCTTCCATCAAATATGCAAGGCCGAGTGTCTGGTTTCTGATCTGAAATTGTGTCAGTTGGCAATGAAGAATGGGCGTGAATGGGCTAATCATCTTGTGGGTTTTACAGCTGAGAAGGTCAGATGGTATCCTCAATGGCTAGAGGTCAATTCAATCATTCATCATTGTGGAAGCTATCCTAATGTTCCTCTTATTGTCACAATAGGGTGCATCAACTATAATCCTACCATAGCCAAGCGGCAGTTGGCTTATCCTTTGCTAGAGCCACCAAATGAAGAGCTGCTCACTCCTTTTGTTTTGTATTATGCGAAAGGAAACTACACATCTGCCATTCGGGACATAGCCAATGCGTGGAAGAAAGTCCACAAGATGGGAAATGAATTAGGGGTGCGAAGCCACGCTGTAGGGGCAGAATACCATGAATGGATCTTGAACAGGGTTTCCATTGTAAAATTACCCTTCAGAATTCCCTCGTACCAGTCTACAAGCATTCTCGCTCCACCACTCATCATAGAGGACAAAGCCACCTAGGCTTTGAAGGCTCAGATAGAGGAGTTGACGGCTAAGAATCAAAAGCTAGAAGAAGACCTTTTGAGGTGTCAACAGGAATATACTCTTCATACGAAAGAAAATTCAGAAGGAAGACAGGCCATGGATGAGATGCGGAAAAAACAAAAGATTGAAGAAGAATACAGGGCGATACAAGACCGCTGCCTTCGTGTGGCCAATTCTCAACTAAAAATGAAGGGCCAGCAAAGTGACAAAATTCTGGCCGAAAAACAGTTTCTAAAAGACTTGCTAGTACAATCCAAAGAAAAAGAAAAGGAGACTTTGGTACAAAAAGGGTTGCTACAATCCCAGGTCGACAAGTTGGAGCAACAACTAGATGAAGTAATGAGAGCCTGTGAACGGGAGATAAATAATGAATGGTAGAATGCCATCAATGTTGAGCAACGTTGCCAAGAGACCACACGACTTTTAGAAGATGAACTGGCTCGGCAAGACGAAGTCATTCATTCATGGATGGATCGCTTCACCAACCTGGTATACTTAGCCAACGGGGTCCTGGAAGATCTTCCATCAATGCTTAAGCAGGCCGAAGGGATGATTAATCCTCTCTCCACCCCAAAATAGATTTCATCATTTTTGAATTATTATCAAGAAAGAATTTGTAAAATGAGGGCCATGATTGCCCAGGCCAGGAATGGCTAAAATGTTGTAATCAAACCTTTCTAGCAATATTGTATCTTCACGGAATTATGGAATAATGAACTATTTTGCCTCCACAATTGTCTCATGTTAATTTCTGCTTTACTACTTTACCTAGTACTTTTGAATGTGACGTTCTGAGGAACGGTCAGAGGATACACGCTGAATTCGGAATTACATCCTGCATATATCCTTCTATCTTTGCTTTATAATTTCCCTTAACTGCTTTTTCTATTTTTCTAACAAACCTTTGTGTTCCTTTAGACATTGCGGGTAAGCACCCCTACGGGACTAGGCTCAGAAAGAAACTCATGGCTGAAATAGAACAAGAGAATGAAAGTTTGAGAGCCGAACTCAGTCAGTTGAAGGAACAAATGGTCGAGATAGTCAAGCTGCTAGAGAAGAGGGTCACAGAAGGGGGTTTTCTGCGGGAGTTGAAGACGCCAGGCAATAGCCTCCTACCCCACGACACCCTCAGGGTCCATCTGGAGAACCAAATCCTACCCCAACGGCGCCTCCCCTTACTATTTGCATAAGGCGACCAAACCCTGCTGACATTCAGCAGCATACCTTTGTGGATGCGGAGGGTAATGCTATACCCTTTCCATTATATGGCTTACCACCAGGGTATTTTCCCCCACTCCAAGAAGAGCCTAACTACCAAGGGCCGATTCCTCACACCGCTCAACCAAACATTCCACCCCTTCAAGAATTTCAAACAACTCAAGTCCAAACGCAAGCTACCCAAACACAATCTGCCCAACCTATCTACATAACCCAAGCCACTACCAAACCTCACACTTCGTTACTAAACATCGACCCGACACACATCCAGCAGCCCTTCGGGTATACAAGTCATCACATTACCACTGGTTTGAGTGCTACTGTTGCTACCCAAGGAGGAGGGATAGAAGTCTTGGAAAGAAGACTGAGAGCAATGGAGGGAATGGAAGGATTCGGGATGGGAAGTACTGCAGAACTCTGCTTAATTCCCGATGTCATTATCCCTCCCAAGTTCAAAGTGCTGGAATTCGATAAATACAAAGGATTAACTTGCCCAAAGAATCATCTTACCATGTATTGCCGGAAGATGGCATCGTATGCCTCCAACGATCCTCTGTTAATTCATTGCTTCCAGGACAGCTTGGCTGGAGCGGCCCTCACTTGGTATAACCATCTTGAGCGGTCTCATATACACTACTGGAAAGATCTGGCAGATGCTTTCATGCAACAATACAAGTACAACCTGGATATGGCCCCAGATAGAGTACAATTGCAAAACATGACGAAAAACGACAATGAGACGTTCAAAGAGTACGCCCAGTGTTGGCGTGAGGTAGCAGCCCAAGTTGACCCTCCCTTGTCCGAAAAAGAAGTGGTTTCCATGTTTATTGATATGCTCCAGTCACCCTTCTATGATAGGATAATTGGAAGTGTTTCGTCTCATTTCTCCGATATTGTCACCATTGGTGAAAGAATAAAGAATGGACTGCGAACCGGGAAGATTGCCCGAGGCCCATCTGGGGCAGGGACGGCGAGGAAACCAGTACTCGGAGAGGGCAGGAGAAAAGATGGAGAGACCAACTTGATCTCTTATAGCCAGAAAAGAAACCAGTCAATGACGTCTACCCCTATCACCTTTCCACCAGTCTATCCTAACGCACCACACCCATATGTGGTTGCGGTTCAGAACCCAAATCCACCCCACTTCCGACCACTTGTTATGCGACCACCAACACCGCCACAAGCACCATGCCAAATACCCCAAGCACTGTACCAACCGCCGCATGTAAACCAGCCGCCAAACCCAAACCCAAGAAGGCAGAACAACGACCGCAACCAGATTCAATTTGATCCCATCCCCATGACTTATACTAAGCTTCTCCCTCATCTTATCAAAAGTACATTGGTGGTCCCTTGTCCTTTGAGGCCACTTCAGCCACCTTACCCAAGAGGGTATGATCCCAATGCAAGGTGTGATTACCATGCTGGCGCACCGGGACATTCCACAGAAAACTGCCTGGCTTTAAAGTTCAAAGTAAGGGATCTGATCAGGGCCGATTGGATAAGCTTTCAGGAAGGGAGCCCTAACGTGACAACAAACCTTTTGCCTAACCACAGAGGGTCAGGGGTTAATGCTGTTGGGGAAGGGGAAGAATGCATTTCAAGGGTTGAGGATGTAAGAATGCCTTTGGAAACAATTCACTCCCTCCTACTTGAGAGAGGACTGGTAGAGGGGTTGTGGGATAAAGAATACAATGAAGAACAATCTATGGGGCGACAAGGTTTTCAAAAAGCCCTTTAAGAGGTTATGGATAGCCACACTGTGGAGATCTGCAGGCACCGTGGGGGTAAAGTAAACATGGTAGAAGAACTGACCGGGGTGCAGGCTCCAAAGCCCCTGGTCATATTCTACAACAAAATTGTGCCAGCAACTCCAACTCCTGCCTGAACTGTTATTTCAGTGCGGGCACCTACTCTGTTCCCTTTCAAGGATTCTCATGCCGTGCCATAGAAATACGGTACAGACGTGGTTATCACCAACCCTATGGCAGTTGATTCTGCACCATCCTCCTCTGTTACAAATATTGCAGGGGTGGGAGGAATGACTCAGAGTGGGAGAGTATATACACCTCCAGAATCAAAACTTGATAAAACTGCTGGAGAGATCAAAGCTGGGAAGGAAGGAACCATAGATGAAACAAAAAGGGCTGTGACTAAGGAAGAAGACTAGGAGTTTTTAAAGTTCATTCGCTACAGTGAATACCAAGTGCTGGATCAATTAAACCATACCCCGGCCAAAATTTCTTTGTTATCCTTGTTGATGAATTCCGAACCACATCGGAACATATTAATAAAAGTTTTAAGCGAGGCCCATGTCAAGCACGACTTACCCATCGACAAGTTTGGAGGTATAGTAGGACACATTGTTGCCAATAATTACTTGACTTTTACGGATGACAAAATACCCGCTGAAGGAACAGGGCACAACAAAGCCCTTCATATTTCTGTAAAGTGTCAAGATCATATCCTGGCAAAGGTACTTGTCGATAATGGGTCGTCCCTAAACGTAATGCCAAAGTCCACATTGGCAAAGTTGTCGTTCGATGAGACGTATATGAGGCCTAGTTCCATGGTGGTATGGGCTTTCGACGGGACTCAACGAGAGGTCATGGGAGAGATTGAGTTGCCAATACAGGTCGGACCGTGTACCTTCCAAGTTCTCTTCCAAGTCATGGATATCACGCCCGCCTATAGTTGTTTACTAGGACGGCCGTGGATCCACTTGGCTGGGGTGGTCCCTTCCACACTGCATCAGAAGTTGAAATTCATCATTGACAATAAACTAGTGATTGTTTCCAGGGAAGAGGACCTTTTGGTCAGTAAGCCTGTCACTACCCCATACATTGAAGTGGCCGAGGAAGCCCTTGAGACTTCATTCTAGGCTTTGAAAATAGCCAATGCGATGAGCATTGTAAGAACATCCTTCCCAAATGTACCTCTAGCAGTGGCAAGAACAATGTTACAGGAAGGATATAAGCTAGGAAAAGGACTGGGGCGTGAACTGGAAGGGAGAGTCCAACCTGTGTGCCTCCCAGAGAACGAAGATAGATATGGCCTGGGATACAAACCCACAGCCGCTGATAGAAAGAGGGTAGGGGAAGCGAGAAGAGAAAGAAGGATGGCTCACCTCACTGGTAAGGAAGTCAACACCGTGAGAATCCTTATTTGTGACCTCTATCAGAGCTTTCGGAGCACAGGGATAATGTATCCAGATCAAGTGACCATGACTGAAGATCAGCCCAGCCATAGTGCAGAGTTTGTGTATGCTTGTTTACCGGATCAGGAGCTGAATAACTAGGAAATCATGGAGTTCCCTACAACTATGAATGTTTTGTCAAAGTAATCATGTTATCTTACAACTTATCGGTCCCTTTGCTATGCCTAAGGCTTTGGGACCCCTTTTGTAATAAAGGCAAAAACTTGTTTATTTATTTGATTTGATGAACGTTGTTTGATTCCAATACCTCGTCTTTGCTTGATTCCTTTTTCTTAAGCCTTTCACTTACTTATTTTTTTTTCATTCGCTATAATACAACCAAATGCAGATCCAAAAATGATTCCTCTGAGAGCAGTAAGAACTTGGTTTTGTTTCACGATTCTGATTATCCGAACGATTACGCTTATGAGGGAAGTGAGGAAGACTTTGAACCTTTTCCTGAGTTGACAAGGTTAATAGAACAGGAGGATAAAGAAATTCAAGCCCATCAAGAAAAGGTTGAAACCATTAATCTGGGGGACGAAGGAGAAGTTAAGGAGGTCAAGATTGGCACCTTCCTAAGCAAAGAACGGCGAGAAGAACTGATTAAGCTGCTCAGGGAGTTTCGGGAAATTTTTGCATGGTCATATCAAGATATGCCAGGGTTGGATAACAGTATTTTGGAACACAAGTTACCTTTAAAGCTAGAATGTCCACCGATCAAACAGAAGTTGCGACGAATGAAACTAAAAAATGCTCCTTAAGATTAAAGAAGAAATTAAGAAGCAATTTGATGTTGGTTTCCTAGCCGTAGCTAAATATCCTCAATGGGTAGCAAACATAGTTCCCGTTCCGAAGAAAGACAGAAAAGTGAGGATCTGTGTGGACTACCGAGACTTGAATTGGGCCAGCCCTAAGGATGACTTTCCTCTACCTCAGATCGACGTATTGGTTGACAATACAGCTCAACACTCTATCTTCTCATTTATGGATGGATTTTCGGGATATAATCAGATCAAGATGGCACCTAAAGATATGGAGAAGACCACATTCATTACTCTGTGAGGCACCTTTTACTACAAAGTAATGTCCTTCGGGTTAAAGAACGCTGGAGCCACCTATCAAAGGGCAATGATGACTCTCTTCCATGATATGATGCATAAAGAAATAGAAGTCTATGTGGACGATATAATTGCTAAATCCAGGTTCGAGGAAGGGCATATTACTGATCTGAGGAAACTCTTCGAACAGTTAAGAAAATTCAAGCTTAGACTGAATCCGGCCAAGTGCACCTTTGGCACAAAATCTGGCAAACTGTTAGGATTCATCGTAAGCGAAAGAGGGATACAGGTAGATCCTGACAAGGTCAAGGCAATTCTGGAAATGCCTTCTCTTCGTCGGAAAAGGAAGTTCGAGGCTTCCTAGGAAGGTTGAACTACATCGCCCGATTCATTTCCCAAATGACAGCAACCTGTGAGCCGATTTTCAAGTTACTTCGTAAGAACCAACCCGGGCAATGGAATGAAGATTGCCAAACAACATTCGAAAAGATAAAGCAATACTTGTTAGAGCCGCCAATCTTGGTGCCACCTATTCCTGGGAGACCACTAATCCTGTATTTGACCGTATTGAACGAATCCATGGGATGCGTATTAGGTCAACATGACGAGACTGGGAAGAAGGAGTGTGCCATCTATTACTTAAGCAAGAGATTTACCGAATGCGAGATAAGGTACTCTTCTCTCGAGAGAACGTGTTGTGCATTAGCTTGGGCTGCCCGACCTTTACGGCAATATATGCTCAGTCGCACTACATGGTTGGTGTCTAAGATGGACCCCATTAAGTACATCTTTGAAAAGCCAGCTTTGACTGGAAGAATTGCTCATTGGCAGGTACTTCTAACAGAATATGACATAACATATATCACCCAAAAGGCCATAAAAGGAAGTGCGCTAGCGGATTACTTGGCACATCAGCCTATTAGCAGTTACCAACTAATGCAACATGACTTCCCAGACGAAGATATTTTAGCTCTTTTCAGAGAAGAAGGTGGTCAAGAAAGCAGGTGGACCATGAGATTCGATGGAGCTTCCAATGCACTGGGACATGGAATTGGGGTCATCCTAATCTCACCTGACAAGGAATTCATCCCCATTTGTGCTCGACTATGTTTTGATTGTACCAACAATGTTGCCGAGTATGAGGCTTGTTCTCTGGGGATACAAGCGGCTCTGAATGCAGGAATAAAGACCCTGGAAGTTTATGGAGACTCTGCTTTGGTTATCCATCGATTGAGGGATGAGTGGGAAACTAGAGATAGTAAACTAGTTCCCTATCATGCTCACAACAAAGAGATGATCAAAGAGTTTAATGAAATTACCTTCCATCATGTTCCACGGGATGATAACCAAATGGCAGATGCCTTGGCCACCTTAGCTGCGATGTTCGAGGTCAACAGTGAATACGAGGCGCCTCTCATTGAGGTGAAAAAACGACAAGAACCTTCACATTTCTAGGTTATAGAAGGAGAGCCAGATGGAAAGCCTTGGTATCATAACATCAAAAGGTACCTCCAATGCCAAGAATACCCTGAAGGCATCACAGATAATGATAAACGAACCTTGAGAAGGCTTGCTATAGGTTATCTTTTGAGTGGCAACGTGCTATACAAGAGAAACTATGATTCTGTCCTCCTCCGGTGTGTTGACACCGTCGAGGCAAATCAAATCATGAGAGATATCCATGAAGGATCTTTCGAAACTCACACAAATGGGCACGCCATGTCAAGAAAGATCTTAAGGGCAGGATATTATTGGATGACCATGGAAGCAGACTATTTTGCTTATGTACAGAGGTGTCATAAATGTCAGATATATGCTGATCACATTTATGCACCACCTTCATCCCTAAACGTGTTATCAGCACCATGGCCCTTTTAAATGTGGGGTATAGATGTTATTGGGCCCATTGAGCCAAAAGCCTCGAACGGTCATCGTTTCATTTTAGTCGCCATCGATTATTTCACCAAGTGGGTGGAGGCAGCTTCGTACACCAATGTAACAAAGAATGTTGTGGTCAAATTCATCAAGTGTGAATTGATATGCCGATACGGCCTACCAAGCCAGATTATTACTGACAATGGTATGAATTTGAACAACAAGATAATAAAGGAACTTTGCAAAAGCTTCAGAATCTCCCACCATAACTCCTCTCCATATCGGCCAAAAATGAATGAAGCAGTCGAGGCGGCTAACAAAAACATCAAGAAGATAGTGCAAAAGATGGTGGTGACCTACAAAGATTGGAATGAAATGCTTCCCTTTGCTTTGCACGGATACCAGACCTCGGTGCGAACCTCGACAGGGGCAACCCCATTCTCCTTGGTTTACGGAATGGAAGTAGTACTGCCTTTTAAAGTAGAGATCCCATCCCTCAGGGTGATCATGGAGGCTAGATTGGAAGAAGCTGAATGGGTCTAAGCCAAATATGATCAATTGAACTTAATTGACAGAAAGAGGTTAACCGCTCTCTGCCGTGGGCAGCTGTATCAAAAGCGCATGAAGCTGGCATACAAAAAGAAAGTATGACACCGACAGTTCCAGGAAAGGGACTTGGTCCTTAAGATGATTTTGCCAATCCAGAAAGATAACCGAGGGAAATGGACACCTAATTACGAAGGGCCGTATGTCATAAAGAAAGCCTTTTCTGGGGGATCTCTTATACTCACCAACATGGATGGAGAAGACCTGCCAATGCCTATAAACACTGACGCGGTGAAAAAATACTTTGCATAAAAAAAGGGGCTCGCTAGGCTGAAAACCTGAAAAGGCGGCCTAGGCAGAAATTAGAGCTACTTGGTGAGTTGAAAAACCAAAAGGGCGGCTCAGACGAAATCAAAACCTAAAGTCTTGACACGGTGGCACAAACCCTTCAAGCAGAAAATGAGAAAATCAAATTGGGGCATATGGGTCATTGTCAAATTACATCCTCAGAAGCAAAATCAGAAGATGAACATGAAGTCTTGAGAAAGAATCAAGATTCTCATCGCTCTCAGAAAATCGCTGGAGGATTTATGAGCCTTCCCTTTTCCACTTACCTTCAATTCCTTATGCCTTGTTACGTCTGTTTATTTTACATTACTTTCATTGCCACTGTACATGCCTGATGTTCATAAATAAAATTTACCCTTCTTTCTGCACGTGTTCATGACTAAGTCTTATAAATAAACAAGTTTTTCCAAAAAAAAAAATTTTTTAAAAATGAAAACGAAGAAACATGAAGTTGTGGGGAATGAAATGCATCCCATCGCCAGACCTTGCTTCAGACAACGTAACCAACTCCGCTAGGCATGCTCACCAAAGTTAGAAGTTGTTTCTATTTCATCCATGAGTTATTTTGAAGCTAGCCTCCAAGGATGTTCACCTGAAAGTCTCAATTTGTTTTATACTACTCACTTTTCTTTTAAGGGGTGGCCAGGATCCATGATCCAAAAGCAGGTATTCGCTAAAGCTCTCTCCCCAGTAGACCCGTTACTCATCCCAAGAGAAACACACATTAAGAACTCCTCCCAAGTAAGCCTACAAACTGGACCATCTCTCCCCGGTAGAGACCCATTCCTAATTGAACTTAGGAAAACTTATTTGTCCCCAAGCCAAGCGCAATCCTTCCCCTGACAAAAATCCAGAACTCACCCCAAGCAGAATTACCAAATCCTCTTTCCAGTGAAACCATGAGGGCCACTAGACGAGGGCCCACCATACCTTTCTTCCAAGTGAAACATCCCTCAATAAGTTCATCATTACCAAACTAGCACCCAACATACTCTTCCCACCAAACAGCTCAAACTGGGGCATCACCCCAGGTCTTTTTCTTTTAGTCAAGGAGCAGTACGCCAAGTTCCTTCAATCTTGCCACACCTAGGGCATTACCCCAAGTCTCTCATTCCTGTCCAAACTTGAGGCATTACCCCAAATCTCTTAAATCTGGGGCATTACCCCAAGTCTCTCATTCCTGTCCAAACTTAGGGCATTGCCCTAAATCTCTCAAACCTGGGGCATTACCCCAAGTCTCTCATTCCTTTCCAAACTTAGGACATTACCTCAAGTCTCTCAAATATGGGGCAGTTCACCACACTCTCAAACTAGGGGCAACACCCCAAAATTCCTTCAGTCCTTCCAAAACTAGGGCATCACCCCAGGTTTCCCTCTGTCAAGGGGCAGCGCCCCTAACTTCTTCAGTATTTCCAAAACTGGGGCATCACCCCAGGTCTTTCTCTTTTAGTCAAGGGGCGGTACCCCAAGTTCCTTCAATCTTGCCATACCTGGGGCATTACCCCAAGTCTCTCATTCCTTTCCAAACTTGGGGCATTACCCCAAGTCTCTTAAATCTGGGGCAGTTCCCCACACTCTCAAACCTGGGGTGATACCCCAAGTCTTCCAAAACCAAGGGTCAACCCCAATTCTTTTATTTCCTGTCAACCGAGGGTCAATCCCAATGTTTTACTTTTTAGTCAACCGAGGATCAACCCCAATTCTTTTATTTCCTATCAACCTAGGGTCAACACCAATTCTTTTATTTTCTATCAACCGAGGGTCGATCCCAATCTTTTACTTTCCTGTCAACTGAGGGTCAACCCCAATGTTTTACTTTTTAGTCAATCGAGGGTCAACCCCAGTCTTTTATTTCCTGTCAACTGAGGGTCAACCCCAATCTTTTATTTCCTGTCAACCGAGGGTCAACCCCAATCTTTTATTTCCAGTCAACCGAGGTCAGCCCCAATCTTTTATTTTCCTGTCAAGCGAGGGTCAACCCCAATCATTTACTCTTCAGTCAACCGAGGGTCAACCCCAATCTTTCATTTCCTGTCAACCGAGGGTCAACCCCAATCTTTTACTTTCCTGTCAACCGAGGGTCAACCCTAATTCTTTTACTTTCCTGTCAACCGAGGGTTAACCCCATCTTTTACTTTCCTGTCAACCGAGGGTCAACCCCAATCTTTTACTTTCCTGTCAATCGAGGGTCAACCGCAATTCTTTTACTTTCCTGTCAACCGAGAGACAACACCCTCAACCTTTATTTCTAGTCAACCGAAGGGCAACACCCCTAATCATTTCATTTCCTGTTAACAGAGGGTCAACCCCCAATCCTTTTATTTCCTGTCAAACCAGGGGCATCGCCCCCAAGTCTTTTATATCCTAGGGCGTCACCTAATCCTTTCATTTCCTTTCAAACCAGGGGAATCATCCCCAGGTCATTTACTTTCCAGTCATGGCCTTAGGAACCCCTTACCTAGGCTATTTCCTTTTGAACCAGGGGCATACCCCCAAGTCATTTATTTTTTGTCAAAGCCTCATGGACCCATGCCTTGGTTGTTCTATTTCTTAAATTGAGCCAAGGGCATCCCCTTAGTCGATTGTTTTCTTCAAAGCTTTAGGTACCCATTCCTAGGTTGTGTTCCCAAACACGTCAGGACAATTCCCTGTGTCATTTACTCTTTTTCAAAGCTTCAGATTGCTGGCACTCTTGCTATATTTCCCAAGTCATCAAAGTTGACACCTTGCTTTATTCTTCAAGTCACAGAAATTGGCACTATTGTTGGTTTTCTTCAATGGAACAATACTTGCTCTCCTGGTTACTAAAGCTGGCATGACCTCAGAAATAGTGTTCACGTCTTTACTTCATTTCCACTTCAAAAACATGAAGAGACTTTATGTTTTTCTCATGGAAAAAAAGTAAAGAGGGGCATTTGTGAACACCTTTTTTTGTCCGGTCAATTGGTACAGTTCCATCCTTTTGGCACTATTTTCTACGCATGGTTCACTTAAAAATTCATAACTCCTTCATACAACCTTCGATTTGCACAAACCCAGTCTCCAAATTTCTGTAACAAAATTGACTACGACTTTTGTGAAGACCTCGAAAGCTATATCCTTACCAATTGGTACAGTTTTAATAATCTTCCTAGACATGTTCCAATTTTCTGACTGCTCTACACACCTTTAGGAAAGAATTCATATCTCCCTCATATAGTACTGAAATGACTCTGTTCTTTTTGCTATAGATCCACATCAAGGAGATCTACAAACTTCATGAAGGGCACAAAAGCTAATTCTCTACCCATTTTGCCCAACAAATTTATTTTGCTTACAAATGTATTCCCATCACTCTGGAGCAGTTTTTGTAGAAGGGCCATATCTCCCTCGTTTCTTGATGAAACCTTTTGTGCCATATATTAAATTAAAGCTAAGAGAAAGATCTACAATTTTCATGTTGGACTCTCTTTCAAATTTGGCACGAATTTTTCCTTAAATATGCAAGCAAGTTTCATGATGAAGAGAATGGAACCCACCATCAAAGTTATGGTCATGACAAAGGCTTTCAAATTTGTAACAAATTGTCACCTAAGCCTACCAATTTTGACCAAGTCAAAATTAAATCAAGAAACAAGCTCCCAAAGTGCAGAATTTTTATCCAAAAGAAACACTCCAAATTGCCATACTCTCCATGACCCACACTTGGTCCTACATGAAGAAAAATTACAAAACAAAAGCTACCATTACTTCTCCAATTGTTCTCACGGTTTCAAGGCTTCTTTTATCATTAAAATATGCAATTAAATGGTCACATACAAGTCCATTTTCAGCTGCACCTAACAAGACCCCATGTACCAATATTTTATGCAAAGTATTGGTAACTTTAAGCTCTATTCACGTTATGCACCAAGCAAGGTTCCATGTACAAAAAATTATTCAATGCAAATAATGGACGAAGGCAAATACTTCCAACGTGAAAGGCTTTCATGTGCTGAATGTCTAGACAAAATATTGTCACTTTATTGCATAAAATAAATTCAAAAGAAGAAACATAACATGCCTTACACTCTCACGGCCATGAAGGATTAATGAGCATGTTCCCTTTTGCTCTAAAAAAGCTAACATGAAGCATTATGGCAAGGGAGATGGGCTGAATTTTTATGTCCAAAAACCAGCCATGGAAATGCTATAAATAAGGAGCCAAGAGCTGAATGAAAGAGGGTTGGAGAGCACGGATTAGAGGAAGAAAAAGAGAACATACACAGCAAGAAGGGAGAGTCAAAGAGGAAAATTAGAAAAATAGCAGAGAGCAGAAAGGGCAAAGAGAAAAGAGCAGTGCAAACTCAGTGGTTCGAAAAAGATTATCTAGAGAGGAGATTATCTCCACATTCTTGAGTTTTGGAAGGTGCTTTTGAATTTTTACAATGAAAATTCGCAGTAACAGCAACAACAACAGCAATAGCAGCAACAGCAACAGCAACAGCAGCAACAACAGCAGTAGCAGTAACAGCAACAGCAGCAGCAGTAACAGCAACAGCAACAGCAACAACAACAACAGCAACAGTGAGCGAGAACTCAATCAGCGAGGAAGAACATTTTTATATATTTTGTGAAAATAGTGTTTATTTTTCAAAAGGTTGAATTTTTGTACAAGGATCAGATTAGTATTGTTGTATTGGACTCTCTTTTCTCTGTTGTCTCTTGTCGTTATTATGATTCAGTTTTACAGTAGGATATTGTGATGTATGCTTGAATCTCTACTCAATCTCTGCTACTGTTTTTGTTCATGTTATTGTTCCCATTTATTTGCTGCTCAATATTGTTACTCAAATTGTTTGTATATATTTTAGTTCTGTACAGATTTAATTTTTCAAGGGTAGTTGCGATCTTAATTTTATTGCTCAGAATATTAATCCTATTACAAAGAATCAGCCGTCTGTATACTGTTTCTTTTTCTGGATAGTTCATTCACCGTATAGTTAGAGTGTAATTTTCTTTTAAGGCACTCGCTAGTCTTTAAAAGAATCAGGTTGTATAAAGCTTAACAAAATGTGATTATCCATGTCTTTTTTTATTTAGTTTCTATTTTTTTTGTTATTTCAAAATTGTGTCTAATTA
The DNA here is from genome assembly GCA_037962975.1 of Clitoria ternatea. NCBI lineage: Eukaryota > Viridiplantae > Streptophyta > Magnoliopsida > Fabales > Fabaceae > Clitoria > Clitoria ternatea. The sequence continues at coordinate 192,515,286 of CM075669.1, forward strand.
AAATTTTAACAACTCAGCATTATCTTCAACCAAAAAATCATTACCCATTTTTTACTTTAGTAAGTCTGTTTGCTTTTTGTCAAGTTTTTGATAAATTTTTACTATTTGATTTTTTTAAAAAAATTGTTTTATCAAAAATAGGTTAATTTAGACGAGACGTCTTGTTACCCTTTTTAAATTTTCAATCGATTGTTATTTATTAAATAATAATATTTCAAAAAAAGGAAATCAATTTAGACGCGACATCTTGTTGATTTTCTCCTTTTTCCCTGGTCGTCATCACTCTTCACAAAAATCGAGTTAATTTGGACGTGACGTCCTGTTAACTCCTTTCACCGATCAACTTTATACCTTGACAGAAAATGACTAATTTGGACGAGATGTCCTGTTAGCATTCTCTCCCTTTCGTACATTCCACCGTTAAAAGTCGTGATTAATTTGGACGTGACATCCTATTAATCCCTCCTTTTCCCGATTTAGTATCTTGACGAAAGAATGACTAATTTAGACAAGATGTCTTGTTAGCTTCCTTTTTTCTTTTCCACGTTTTCCACCCATCAAGGCCAGGATTAATTTGGACGAGATGTCCTGTTGATCTTACTCTGAGCTTTTTCACTCATTTCGTCTGTCTTCTTCGATTTTTTTTTATTTTATTTTTTTAGAAAGAAGAAATAAATACAATTTTATGGCTATCCATGATGCGCATTTTCAACTTTGGTACTATTTTTAACAAGCAATGTGGGGTGCTAATACCTTCCCCACTCGTAACCGACTCCCGAACTCGAATCTCATTTTTTGCCAGTGCTTTGTGAAAGTTTTTTCCAACGTTTTTCCTATGGATAAAAATGTTGGTGGCGACTCCCTGCTTCGTTTCGACCTCTTCTGCGGTCACTGCGATCCCGGTCGCGAAACATATGTATCGATATTAAATTTGATATACTAAATTACATGTTAATTCACTACCAAAACATTTTAAATTTTATATCTAGTCAGGTTGCCTTGCAAAACAGTCGAGTGTTCTTATACTATTATGTCATTTATATCTCTATTCATTTAATTATGTATGATTATCTCATTACTTAGTTTAATTTCCTAATGTCCAATCATGAACTCTTAGGACATTACCACGCGGTCTTATTGTTTATTCTCTTTTACTAATCCAATTAAACTTTATTGGTTGAATATCTTATTTCCTTGGTCACTAAATGAGTCACTAATTCTTCATGCATAATTATCAATTTAGTGATGTTCTTTCTATAGGTTTCTAACCACTAACTTTGAGTACCTTTTTCTTTACTTCCATTATTTCTAATTATATTAACTAATTTGTTTCCTTAGTTACATTCTTTTAATCAACTAAAATTTGTTTCCTCTAGGATGTCAATTTATTGCTTAAGAATCTAGATACCACTTTAATCTCTACATCATGAACTTAGTCATACGTTCCTTAGTCACGAAAAGTTTTTCCATATCCTTTATCTTTATTAGTGATTAATGTTCTAAAACTTTAATGCTCAATTTCTTACTTGATTCCTAAAATCATTTTTCTACCACCTAATTAGTTATTTCATGCACTTTATAACGTTCCTAAGGTTCTCTTTGCACTTCTACCTTAATTGGTCACAAAATTTAGTCACTAAAATTTCTAAATCCTTGATGATGCATGATTTAGCCTTAATTCCTTGCTTTAAATGTGTATAATTTGCCATTGCTAATTGTGTAATATTATGCATTTTAACACATTTTCATAATTCAAGCTTTATTTAATATTAAATGAATTAGGCAATAATCTTTAAATGGAAATAATAAATCTTACTTGATTTCCCTTATATTGTAGTGAATAATTGAGGTTGCAATTGGGAAATTATGAAATTGAGCATCAGGTCGGACGCGTAGCGCCAATACCACGCGTAGCGTGGAAGCAAATTCGCAACACCCACGCGTAGCGTCAAGCCCACGCGTAGCGTCAACAGTGACGAGGATCCCATTAACAGGCTGTGTGCAACTTCAGAAGTGGAGGATTTATTTATATTAAAGCACTTATTGGCCAATCCATTACAGACATACGACACTATCTCAGTGGGGAACATGCAGCACAAGTGTCCAAGCATTATTGAAGAATTATTGGATGAAATAATGTATTCTGAGTCAGAAACACTCACGCGTAGCCTCACAACTACGCGTAGCGTGGAAGCAGATTCGCAAAGCACACGCGTAGCGTCCTGCTGACGCACAGCGTCAGCAGGAGACCTTTACCCTTGCTTTCACTATAAATAGGACCATTGCCAAAGGCTTCAAAGACACCTCAATTCACGTTTCTCTCTTTTCTCTCTTTGTTTCTATAAGCATCAGAGGAAGGCACAAAGCCTCCTCCTCTCTTCTTCCCCCTCTTTGCTCCATTCCGGGTTAGTTTCTTTTCTTTTTAGTTGTTATTATGGAGGGCTAAAACCCTAGATTGATTTTCTTGGAGAATGTTGTAATGTAATTTTGAGGTCATTATTTTTAATATAGTATGCTTTTATTATTGTTATTTCTTCATAATCTTTCTCTACTTATTAAATTCCATTTTGTTTAATTAAATTTGTATGCTTAATCGGTTTAATTATTCAAATGGAATAAAATAAGGTTTTAAATTAGAATGGATTAAGGAAATATGCATGCTTAATGAATATTTTCATAATCACTTTTAATAATTATGGTTTGCTTAATTCCATAATTTGAGAATAGATTATGTATATAGGCGATGTTCTTATGTATGCTCAATAATTCCTAGATTTTACGATCTTGACTCCTTTTGCTTAATTAGGATGCTTGATTAAAATATTCATTTTTAAATGAAAGTAAAGGAATTGTGAATTGAAAAAAAAAACGCTTAGTTGATTAATTCAAATTGAGCTAAGAAATTGACAGTAATGAAAGTATACAAATTATCTTTAGTGAACCAAGGATAAATTTATTTACAATACTCCAAGAAAATCAATCGCTTGTTAATTATTGTTTTAAATCCTATATTTACTTTGTTTTAATTTTAATTGTGATAACAAAAACCAATCAAACCCCCCCCCCCAATTTTATGTTTATTGAACTTATGTTTGTAAAAAATTTTAGTTATTGAGTTTTTATTTTTAATTGTTAAAAATTAGTTTAAGACTTGATTTTTCCTAAATTTTTGTGTTGATCCGTGAGAGAACGACCTAGGTTGACACCCTAGTACTACATTAATTAATTTTAATGTACTAATTTGACGGGGCCACGACAGCCGACGTCAAATTTTGGCGCCGTTGCCGGGGATCAACGATCTTTAGGAAAAACACTTGTTTTAAATTAATTTTTTTTTTAAATTGAAAAAAAATTTAAAAAATTTTAAAAAAAAATTTTTCTTTTGTTTGTTTGTTTGTTTATTTTATTTCTTTTGCATGATTTAGGATTCTTATGATTTATTGCTTATCATGATCAAATATCTTGTTGTATGCTATGTATGACTAGAAGAACTTTTGAGCATTTATATTCATTTGATCCTGAAATTGAAAGAAATTTTCATAGGTTAGTTAGAGAAGCTAGATTTAATAATAATTTTATTGATATTGATAGTGATAGTATTTTTTCTGAATCTGTTGAAAGTACTGCTAGTTTTTCTGATATGGCTGAACCTCGTGAAAGAACTCTTAGAGAACTAGCTGCTCCTGAATTCACTTACGAAAGTTTGTGTATTCAATATCCTAATGAGGATGTCCCTTTTATTCTTAAGACCGGACTTATACACCTGTTGCCTAAGTTTCATGGTCTTGCGGGTGAAGATCCGCACAAACACCTCAAAGAATTCCACATTGTGTGTTCCACAATGAAACCCCAAAACGTTCAAGAAGACCATGTCTATCTTAAAGCGTTTCCTCATTCTTTAGAGGGTGTTGCTAAGGATTGGTTGTACTACCTTGCTCCAAGATCAATCACAAGTTGGAATGACTTAAAGAAAATGTTCTTGGAAAAATTCTTTCCTGCCTCTAGAACAACTGCAATCCGTAAAGACATATCTGGCATTAGGCAACTCTCTGGAGAAAGTCTTTATGAATATTGGGAGAGATTTAAAAAACTCTGTGCAAGTTGCCCTCACCACCAAATTTCTGAACAACTTCTTCTTCAGTACTTCTATGAAGGTCTGCACCACGTTGATCGCAACATGATTGATGCGGCAAGTGGAGGAGCTTTAGGAGATATGACTGCTGCTGAAGCAAGAAATCTGATTGAGAAGATGGCATCTAACTCTCAACAATTTGGTGTGAGAAATGATTCTTTCAAACCCATGTTTGATTCCAATTCTAGTTCATCTGGAATTAAATTGGAGAGCAAACTTGATGCTCTCACCACTCTGGTCACACAATTGGCAGTAAATCAAAAATCCATGACTGCTAAAGTATGTGACATCTGTTCTTCACAAGAGCACCCCACTGATTGTTGTCCTTCTCTACAAGAAAAGGATAATAATAGTCCCCAAGCCTACGCAGCTAACATCTACCATGATAGACCACCACAAAACAACCATGACCTTTCCACCAATAGATACAATCCAGGTTGGAGGAACCATCCAAATTTGAGATGGGGAAACCAACAACAAAATTCCCAACTCCCATTTCAAAACAATGCACCAACCTTCCAAAGAACTACACCTCAACCATCCACAAGTGGCCCTTCTTTGGAGGATCTGGTGAAACAAATGGCTACACAGAACTTGGAGTATCAACAGAGGAATGATGCTACTATCCAGAGTTTAAGCAACCAAATTGGGCAATTGGCTTCATCATTAAGCCAGTTACAATCTCAAAACTCTGACAAATTACCATCTCAACCAGCTACAAATCCAAGAAATGTGAGTGCAATTCAGTTAAGATCAGGTAAGAACCTTGAAGTACCCATACCTAAGGAACCTGAAAAACAAACCGATGTGCCCACAACAGTTGAGAATGATGTGCCCTCTTCAAGCACAAGCAAATCTGAGATGCAACCATCCCAAATTCCACCTCATATCCCTCTTCCTTTTCCACCAAAAGCAATTCCAAGTAAGAAGATGGAAGAAGTGGACAAAGAAATTTTGGATACTTTCAGGAAAGTGGAAGTGAATATACCTCTTCTCGATGTAATCAAGCAAATTCGCAAGTATGCCAAATTTCTAAAGGAGTTGTGTACTCACAAAAGGAGACTCAAGGGCAATGAAAGGATAAGTATGGGAAGAAATGTATCTGCACTACTTGGTAAGGAAAATATCCCTGAGAAATGCAAGGATCCAGGTACGTTTTCTATACCTTGTATCATAGGCAATAACAAATTTGAAAATTGTATGTTAGATTTAGAAGCTTCAATAAATGTTATGCCTATGTCTGTTTTCAAATCATTATCTCTTGGAAATTTACAACCTACTGGTGTAGTAATTCAGCTAGCCAATAGGAGCACTGCTTACCCTGCTGGAGTTATAGAGGATGTTTTGGTTCAGGTAGAACAACTTGTTTTCCCTGCTGACTTTTTTGTACTTGATATGGAAGAAGGTATGCCTCAAATTCCTGTTCCTATCATTTTGGGAAGACCATTTTTGAAAACAGCTCGAATCAAAATAGATGTTCATTCTGGAACTCTCTCTATGGAATTTGGTAACACGAGAATTCAATTTAATATTCTTGATGCCATGAAATACCCATCTGAAAATCATTCTGTTTTCCAAATTGACATTATTGATGAACTGGTTTTTGAACATTTTTCTAATATTGATTTGGAATACATGGATGATTCAAACAAATGTTTTGCATGCAATGATTCTGGAAGTTGTGATATTGGTGCTGAAATTGATAGATACATAATTTCTGATTCAGAGTCTTTAGATATACCTGTTAACCATAAGGAGCTGTATACAGGATTTCAAGAAAATTCTAACAAAATTTTTGAGGTGCAAACAGCAGAATCAAAATCTACTTTGTTAGTTCCATCTGTTTCGCAGGCACCCAAGTTAGAATTGAAACCCCTACCTAAGAACCTAAAATATGTATACTTAGGGGATAATGAACAGCTCCCGGTGATAATTTCCACTTCTCTTGATGAAAATCAAGAAGAAAAATTGTTGCAGGTATTGAAAAGACATAAGAAGGCTATAGGATGGACATTGGCAGACATTCCTGGAATTAGTCCATCCATGTGCATGCATAGAATATTTCTGGAGGAAAATACTAAAGCAGTAAGACAACCCCAGAGGAGACTCAACCCTGTAATCCTTGATGTGGTTAAGAAGGAGATCACCAAGCTTCTACAAGTAGGAATCATTTATCCTATCTCTGATAGCCAATGGGTGAGTCCAATTCAAGTGGTTCCTAAGAAAACAGGGATCACAGTTGTGAAAAATGAAAAGGATGAATTGATCCCAACTAGAGTGCAGAATAGTTGGAGAGTCTGTATTGATTACAGGAGACTTAACCAGGCAACAAAGAAGGACCATTTCTCTTTACCCTTCATTGACCAAATGCTTGAGTGTCTCACAGGTAAGTCTCACTACTGTTTTCTTGATGGATTCTCTGGATATTTTCAGATTCACATTGCACCTGAGGATCAAGATAAGACCACATTCACCTGTCCCTTTGGCACATTTGCTTATAGGAGAATGTCATTTGGCCTATGCAATGCCCCTGGAACTTTCCAAAGATGCATGATAAGTATTTTTCATGATTTCATTGAAAATTGCATAGAGGTGTTTATGGATGATTTTACTGTCTATGGATCTTCATTTAATGCATGCCTTGATAGTCTTGAAAAAGTTTTAAACAGATGTATTGAAACTAACCTTGTCTTGAACTATGAAAAATGTCATTTTATGGTTAAACAAGGAATAGTTTTAGGGCATGTAATCTCTGAGAAAGGAATTGAGGTAGATCCTGCCAAGATAGAAGTTATATCACATTTGCCTTACCCCTCTTGTGTTCGAGAGGTTCGTTCTTTTCTTGGCCATGCAGGATTCTACAGAAGATTCATAAAAGATTTCAGCAAGAAGACTAGGCCACTATCCAGTTTGCTTCAGAAGGATGTGGCATTTGAATTCGATGAAAAGTGTAAGGAGGCTTTTAATTGCCTCAAGCAAGCATTGACCACTACCCCAATAATCCAAGCACCTGATTGGACAGCCCCATTTGAATTGATGTGTGATGCCTCTAATTATGCATTGGGAGCTGTCCTTGGTCAAAAGATTGACAAGCAACCTAGGGTCATCTACTATGCATCTAAAACTTTAGATGCTGCCCAGGTAAATTACACCACCACTGAAAAAGAGCTCTTGGCCATTGTTTTTACATTAGATAAGTTCAGATCTTACCTACTCGGTTCCCGAGTAGTTGTCTTTACTGACCATGCAGCTCTGAAGTACTTGTTGAAGAAAGGTGAGTCCAAGCCAAGATTAATTCGTTGGATGCTTTTGCTCCAAGAGTTTGACTTGGAAATTCGTGATAGAAGTGGAACACAAAACCTTGTGGCAGACCATTTAAGCAGAATTGAGAATGCTCCTGATTCGGCACCTATTCGGGACCATTTTCCCGATGAACACCTCATGAGTATTTCTAACTCTTTTGATTCACCTTGGTTTGCTAACATTGTAAATTATCTTGTTGCTTCTGTTTTTCCACCATGTGCATCCAGAAACCAAATTTCAAAATTAAAAAGTGATGCAAAGTATTATATTTGGGATGACCCGTATTTGTGGAAATTGTGTAATGATCAGGTGATTCGAAGATGCATTCTTGACCAAGAGATAGAATCAATTCTTCGATTCTGTCATGCTTCACCAGTTGGTGGACATTTTGGTCCATAAAGAACAGCGAGAAAGGTGTTGGATTCTGGTTTATATTGGCCCACAATTTTTAAGGATGCATGGAGAATTTGTAACACCTGTGAGAAATGCCAAAGAGCTAGTAATGCTACCACATGGAGACAACAGATGCCTCAGCAACCAATGTTGTTTTGTGAAGTATTTGATGTTTGGGGCATTGATTTTATGGGTCCATTTCCTCCATCCTTTGGTTTTACTTACATTTTATTGGCTGTTGATTATGTTTCTAAATGGGTGGAAGCTAAAGCCACCAGAACTAATGATGCTCGAGTTGTTGTGGATTTTGTTAGATCTCAAATTCTTTGCAGGTTTGGCATCCCGAGAGCAATCATTAGTGATCAAGGAACACATTTCTGCAACACGACCATGCAAGCTATGCTCAGGAAGTATGGGGTTGTTCATAGAGTCTCTACTCCATATCACCCCCAAACCAATGGACAAGCAGAAGTCTCTAACAGAGAAATCAAAAGAATCCTGGAGAAGATAGTACAGCCTAACAAAAAGGATTGGAGCAGGAAATTGGATGATGCTCTTTGGGCACATAGAGCAGCTTTTAAGGCACCTATAGGAATGTCTCCCTACAGAATTGTTTTTGGTAAAGCATGTCATCTTCCAGTGGAGATTGAGCATCGTGCTTATTGGGCTGTAAAAGCTTGCAACTTAGCACTTGATCAAGCAGGTGAGGAAAGAAAATTACAACTGAATGAGCTTGATGAGATCCGTTTGGCAGCTTATGAGAACTCGAGGTTCTATAAGGAGAAAACAAAGAAATTCCATGATAGCTTAATAGCTAGAAAGGATTTTACTGCTGGACAGAAAGTGCTACTGTTTAATTCCCGGTTGAAACTGATGGCCGGAAAATTGTGCTCCAAATGGGAAGGACCTTTCATTGTTACTAATGTATTTCCCCATGGAGCTGTGGAAATAAAAAGTGAAAACTCCAACAAAAGCTTCAAGGTTAATGGACAACGCTTGAAGCCATTCCATGAAAATCCTTCACTTATAGATGTCACAATGGAGGAACATGTTTTGGGGGAACCACTTCTTGATCCCCCTTGAGGGAGTTTTTCTTACCCATCTCTTTACTTTTTCATTATATTGTCTATTCTGTATGCTCTGTCTTACATTGAGGACAATGTATGATTCAAGTGTGGGGGTGGGATCATTTATGTGTTGTTGTGTGATTAAATTTTATGTGCTTTTATTAAAAAAAAAAAAAAGATTTTGTGTGTTTTCGTTTTAAAAAGGCATGTTTTATTGGAATTTTAAGATATGCATGAATAACAAGTAAATTCTTTCATGTCTGATATAAGCTTAATGATATGTTATAATTTGAACTCAAGCAATTTTGGTATGATGAGAATGACATGATAATTGATAGATGATCATATATGATAGAATTATACCTTGTGAGATTTTTGAGCCTTTAAATTTGATGGATCACTTTAAACCATCTTAATCCTTTCATGTGTGATTAATTCCTGAAAGCTTACATCTTAATTTTTGTCTTGTTTCTTGATGATACTTGAAACTCATATGAATGTATTTGAAATGATACAGGCATTTTGTTCAATTGAGCCACTAAGCCAGATAAGCCTACCATGAATAAATTATCTCTTGCTAGCCATTTTGAGCCTATTTAACTATTTCCTTGTTGTAGCTCAAATAAGCCATAGATGAAAAACCAAAAATATACCTACCTTAAGGAATATATTGGAGCTTTGGAATCAAGTCAAAAACAGGCATTCAAATAAGTGTGGGGGTGTGCAAAAAGGAATTGTAACTCTGGTTCCAAGTGTTATGCAATCTCATTAAAAAAAATAATAATAATAAAAAAAAATATTATGATTGCGACCTAATATCATACAATAAATGTTTTACCCTCACTGTTTGCCAGTTAAATTAATTGCTTCATCATTCTTTTTGGTATCTCAAAAAAAAATAAAAAAAATAAAAAAAAATTCATCCATTTTAACCTTGGCCACATTACAACCCTACAAAGCCCTGTTGATCTATACATGCATTTAAGTTGATTGTGGAATTGAGAAACTTGCCAAATTTTTAGACTGTCTGTTTTTCAGGAATTGTTTTGAGAGTATACACAAACCTTAAACACTTGAGAGTTGAAAGTATGTCTTGTGAGGTTCTATCGCTGATGATTTTCTTTTCAGTTTAATTTAATTTTCACATGCCTAAGTGTTTGAATGATTTTTATATATATCTTGATGCTCTGTATCTTGCATGTTGAATAACTCTTGTTTTTCTGTATATTCCTAAGATTCCATGCCAATTCTGTGTGTTGTTATTTTCAACTTAATGTTTTTCATAAATTGTGATACTTGTTTTTATTTTGATTTTGCCCGGGAGTGCAAAAGAATAAGTGTGGGAGTATTTGATGATGCATGATTTAGCCTTAATTCCTTGCTTTAAATGTGTATAATTTGCCATTGCTAATTGTGTAATATTATGCATTTTAACACATTTTCATAATTCAAGCTTTATTTAATATTAAATGAATTAGGCAATAATCTTTAAATGGAAATAATAAATCTTACTTGATTTCCCTTATATTGTAGTGAATAATTGAGGTTGCAATTGGGAAATTATGAAATTGAGCATCAGGTCGGACGCGTAGCGCCAATACCACGCGTAGCGTGGAAGCAAATTCGCAACACCCACGCGTAGCGTCAAGCCCACGCGTAGCGTCAACAGTGACGAGGATCCCATTAACAGGCTGTGTGCAACTTCAGAAGTGGAGGATTTATTTATATTAAAGCACTTATTGGCCAATCCATTACAGACATACGACACTATCTCAGTGGGGAACATGCAGCACAAGTGTCCAAGCATTATTGAAGAATTATTGGATGAAATAATGTATTCTGAGTCAGAAACACTCACGCGTAGCCTCACAACTACGCGTAGCGTGGAAGCAGATTCGCAAAGCACACGCGACCTTTACCCTTGCTTTCACTATAAATAGGACCATTGCCAAAGGCTTCAAAGACACCTCAATTCACGTTTCTCTCTTTTCTCTCTTTGTTTCTATAAGCATCAGAGGAAGGCACAAAGCCTCCTCCTCTCTTCTTCCCCCTCTTTGCTCCATTCCGGGTTAGTTTCTTTTCTTTTTAGTTGTTATTATGGAGGGCTAAAACCCTAGATTGATTTTCTTGGAGAATGTTGTAATGTAATTTTGAGGTCATTATTTTTAATATAGTATACTTTTATTATTGTTATTTCTTCATAATCTTTCTCTACTTATTAAATTCCATTTTGTTTAATTAAATTTGTATGCTTAATCGGTTTAATTATTCAAATGGAATAAAATAAGGTTTTAAATTAGAATGGATTAAGGAAATATGCATGCTTAATGAATATTTTCATAATCACTTTTAATAATTATGGTTTGCTTAATTCCATAATTTGAGAATAGATTATGTATATAGGCGATGTTCTTATGTATGCTCAATAATTCCTAGATTTTACGATCTTGACTCCTTTTGCTTAATTAGGATGCTTGATTAAAATATTCATTTTTAAATGAAAGTAAAGGAATTGTGAATTGAAAAAAAAAATGCTTAGTTGATTAATTCAAATTGAGCTAAGAAATTGACAGTAATGAAAGTATACAAATTATCTTTAGTGAACCAAGGATAAATTTATTTACAATACTCCAAGAAAATCAATCGCTTGTTAATTATTGTTTTAAATCCTATATTTACTTTGTTTTAATTTTAATTGTGATAACAAAAACCAATCAAACCCCCCCCCCCCAATTTTATGTTTATTGAACTTATGTTTGTAAAAAATTTTAGTTATTGAGTTTTTATTTTTAATTGTTAAAAATTAGTTTAAGACTTGATTTTTCCTAAATTTTTGTGTTGATCCGTGAGAGAACGACCTAGGTTGACACCCTAGTACTACATTAATTAATTTTAATGTACTAATTTGACGGGGCCACGACAGCCGACGTCAATCCTAATGTCCATTTCTTTATTATGCTTCAAAAATTTCCTTTTATCTCCTTTTCTTTTTCTTATAAAACTTTATTTGGGCCTAAATCATTTTACTTATTGATAAAAACTTTTTCAAGTAATCTTATCCTATTTAATTATTCACTTTTCAAAATCAACTTATTTATTTGATTAATTCTTATAAATTTTATAATAACCCAAAGACAGTGCCACTTTTAAAATTTAGTAAAATAAAATGTCGTAACCGTCCGGTCAGTGAATTTTCTCAAAATACACGATATCATCAAAATAATTCTGGCGATGCGTGGTGATAAATTAAATTTCTAATAGTGGGCTTACTAGGAAATAAATCACAAATTACATAATAATACAATAAAATTTAAAATTAAATATTACAACCATATCGAATTTAATCGGGCCCGCCTAAATACTAGAATTCCTAAATTTTTCGTTACGACTCTGATCGTGATAAAAATCCTTTTGAGCATATGGACATCGAGATACGCCATATAAAATTTATAAAATACTCATTAACTTAAAAATGTGATAATTTTAATTGTTAGTTATGAAAATTTTCACGATTTGAAATCTAACCGTTGTGACGAAATTTAAAACATGGTTCCCAAATACTAAGGCAATATTATAGAACGGTTAAAAATGAAATCAAACGAGGTAAGACCCCCCTTACCTCATGGAATAGCTGCTGCCCGAAGGAAAAATTGGTACGCTCACCGAAAACCCGTCAAACACTTTGAAACGTCCACTGATTATTGCCGACAGTTCCCGATCCTAAAAGAAAATAACCTGCAGCCCAAGATTGGAAGAAAAAGTCACGACCATGAAGGGATTTAACAAGATTAACCATGCCAAAAATTCTGGATTTAAGAGGAAGAAAAGACCATGGAATTAAGGGTTACAATTTTGCACAAACTTACCTTGCCTTAGCTTAGAAAAGCTCATGGCTTTGGGCACTTGAAGCAAAGGGATGAAGCTGAATTTGGGGAGGCTAAACTTGTAGAAAAATCAAGAGGGATGGCTATATAGAGGGTGGGAGGCTGTAGGCTAGAAAGGGAAAAAGGAAGGAGAAATAATTTTGTGGTGGTTGGTGGTGTGAGGCCATGAATATGGTGGCTTGTGATGGTTGTTTGGGTGTGAAATAGTGGCTGTGGGAGGATGAGATGGTGGCTGGAATTTTGAGTTTTAGATGAAGAGGAGTGGTGAGTTGATAGAGGGTTGTGTGAGTGAAGAGGATTTTTGGTGAAATGATGATGAGTTTAAGTGATGGGATGATGGTTGTTACATTGCATGAAATCTTATTGGATGAAAAGGAAGGTGGGAGGCTGAATGAAGCAAGAGGTGACACCTCTCATGGCAGGTGGCGTGAGGTGGTGAGGTGTGGAGGGAAGGTGTCACGTTAAGGCGATGCCGGAAAAATAATTTAGGGTACCGAAAATCGGATACCCGATGAGTAACTAACGACCTATTCGGAACACGTTCAAAAATAAATATACAATAATTCATGGAGTGGGAATTTGGAAAAACACCCAACACAAAAGCTGTAGATCTTTGTTTTCTATTTAAAATGAGCTATGGTATACAAAAATCCATCATCGGACAAAGGCGATATGCCTAAAATACAAAAACTGCTCCATATTGTGACAAAATGGATTTGTGAACAAAATAATTTTTTTTGGGAGAAATGGGTAAGGAATTAGCTTTTGTGCCCATCATAAAGTTTGTAGATCTTTTCAATACGGAACCATAGCAAAAAGAACAGAGTCATTTGAATACCGTATGAGGGAGATACAAATTTGTTTCTAAAACTGTGCAGTGTAGTCATGAAATTAGGACAGGTCCACAAAGATTGTAAAAACTGTACCGATTGGGAAGGATTCAGCCTTCGAGGCCTTCATGGAAAATGTAGGGAATTTTGTTGTAGAGATTTTGGCATAAGGTTTGCATAAATAGAAGGTTGTATGAAAGAGTTATGAAAATTTAAATGAACCATGTGTAGGATAAAACATCCAAATGATGAAATTTTGAGGTGGACATGCTTAATTCTTAATTTTGGGGCTGACAGTGGGAATCAGAGTTTGGGGCTAGAAACAGAGGTTATAGATATTTTCAAAATGAAGAGATTGAGACCAAAATCATCTGATTCTAAGAACGTATGAAAAAGTTGGGTACAAAACACTGAAGGTGTTCGGGTTGAGCTTTAAGGTGATTTCTAAGGAAACTGATTTATGGAAAAACAGGGTTGACGAAGTCCGAACCAAGCTTCGGCCCCTTCAAGAAAAGTTTCTAAAACGTCGAAATGAGTCACCAGGGACATACCGCGCTGCCATCAGATATCTCAAAGTATATGAACGATCAAACGTAGGAGACGTTGGAGGTTCTAATTGGACCGGTTAGGCGAAGTTAAACATCCTCGATTCTTCACGAAAGAATATTAACAAGACTAGTTTCCCTACGGGATCACTAGTCTTGGGTCAAACGGTCAGAGTTTGACCTCTAGCTGGGTTCCACAGTTCAAATCTGAGAATCCGGATGATATTTACTATTTAAATATTAATAATAACTAATTAACCTCTTAACTAATCCCCATTATAAATAAGCTTTCATATTTTAAACTTATTATTAACAATATTAGACAACAAAATGAACATTGTCTAATTATTTTACCTTACCTTAATTAATTAAAATTATTAATAATAAAATTTATTAACCGGTCAATACCAAAATAAGATACTAGCTATTATTCACCTTTATTAAAGGGTTAATTATTGTCTTATGAAATCTTGAACTCTAATAATTATCTAGCCTTAAAATTAAACTTGACATTTAAATAAATTTAAATATCCTCAATCGACTATTACTAAAATTAACATATGGTTGACTAAACAAAAAAAATCACTTATAAATTATTAAAATTAAACATCATTCATTAATCATTATTTCATCAATTCAGCATCACTAACAAGAATACATTCATCTCATTAACAGTCTCAATGTTAAATCAAACATGATCATCTCCTCATATAAATTACTACCAAGTCAAAAAATTCTCTTTCTATCCAACTAAACATTACGACTAACACGTCTCTTATCACTCGCTTATCTTATTTAATTGGGTTGTTCACTAATCATATTCTCTCAGGGTCTCACTTTCTCATACTTAGAGCAATCTGGGGATCAGACCAAGGCCTTAACTCTCCTTAATGAATTAAGAAAGGTACTCTCGGGGTCCCAAGAGCCTGGGTTCCTATTTTGAAAAATTAGAGTTATTATAACTAAAATATAGTCAAAATCCTTATAAAGCCAAAGTTTTAAACTTGAAGTCCGAACATTCAATAGTGTAAAACTAGTTAGTAGAGTTTTAGTGAAATATATTTAAACAATGAAATCATGATATTGTACCATGATCTGTGGCCAAAATATTTCATAAACAACTTGCATTGTGTTTTTTAAGACATGTATACTCATGAGGTAAAGTTTGTAATTAGTCCACAATGCATGAAAATATTTAAGAAAATAATGAAGAATTACTTGATCCCAAAGAACCAAACATTAGGGCAATCAAAGCACTATACCATGTCTTGCTAGTCATTCATTGGAAATAGATTAAGCACATACTTAACTAACTTGGATGCACTACATATATGATATTGTTCACTTCAAACATATCTAAGTTTGATTGAATTTATTATGTTAATACAAAATGTTTGTTTTAACCTCGTAATTATTGCAAAATATTTCTTATTTAAATGTTTTGGTACAACTTTTAGCACTTGATAAAATAATCAATAGTATTCACATGACTAAATTATATGAATATTTGTACTATGACAATTAAGCTACATTTGGAAAATATAACCACAGTGGTTGATATAATTAACTCATTTTAAACCCTTAAGTTTTTTTTTGTGTTTGTTAAGTCCCCTACAAAATAATTCCACTTTTGTCTCCACCTTCAACTTTTGACTAAATCTGATAACAAGGGTAAATGAGTAAAATTTAAAATTAAAAAATAGGTTAAATAAGACTTTAACCCATGACCTATTGCATAATGGACCAATTACTTAAATCATTGAACCATAACTTTTTATAAACATAAAAATAGTTAGCAATTATTATATATATATGCGTTTGAGATAATTGAGGAGTATACCATTAAGGAATATACATATTGAAAATATTACTGGGATAAAAAATTTGAACTTTCATGAAATTATTGGTTTCAAAATTATAATATGTAATAAAAGTATCTATATTTGAAGAATTCATAGTAAATCAAGAATAAGAAAGATGAACAAAATATTGAAAGCGAAATTGTATTATAGAAAAACTTACAAGAGAAAAGCTACTCATGAAGAGGATTTCAGTAAACAAGCTTCTTTTATTTTTTCGCTCTGCCTCAACTGAATTCCATTCTCCTTATTTATACACAAAGAATCGCACTGTTGGTGATAAGATTACATATCTTTAAGATAAGATTTCCTAACTATTTAGATAAGGAAGTTGATTACATTGTCCTTTGTGATAAGATTTTATCGTCCTTTGTTACTGTAGAGGGATGCTGTTGGTCTATAAAAATCTTGCTTTGGAATCTTCACTTTATCCATGCTGACACTTTTAATCGAACATGCCAAAACATATGTCTTCATTTTGCTATTTGAAGTCTTGAGAAAATTCTAAATTGATTAAATTTTTTGGAGATGAGGATGAGGAAGATTCTGATGAGAGAGATTTTATTTTTCTGTGTTTTTTTGCCATTCTTCTTCAGAAGATACAGCGGCCAACCCAGCCATTATCTTTTGCTTTTCGGCTAAAAATAATGAATTTTTTTGAGTTATTGCTGGTTCTTGAAAGAAAGGTTCAAAAACTTATTGTAACTTGACCCATTGGTCTATTCTTGCTTTGGAAATTAGCTCAATATTAAACTTATTCCACCATTTTATTTTAATGGTCCTGGTAAGGGAATAAAGTTTAAAAGTCTTATGGGTAAGGTTTATTGAATAGTCCCAACTTAATATCCAAGTGATTGATTGGCTTACAGTAAAATAGATTAATCGATATCTAGGAACAAAAGTGGTCTTCTCTTTGAAGTAAAGATATAAGTCTTGAACTGGTTTTGGGAATAATTGGGTTATTGGTCCCATTTCATAAAACCACTAAATAAACCATTTGGAAAATTTTAACGAAATTCCTCTTCTTAACCAAATGAAACATGAATGAGAATAGGGTTTTAAATATAATATATTGTACCTAGCCTCCATACAATCAAAATAATTATATGAAGGGGGATCAAATTTTCTTGAGAATACTTTGGTGACTATTAGGGAAGTACCCTATTCTTGAAGAGAGATAATTTTACAAATTTTGATTTTTGAGAAAGCAACGGTATCCTTATTGTCCTGTTGATAGTGATTCTCTAATTGTATTGAGTCGGTATTTACTAATGTTAACCAAGTGGCCTCAATTACTCAAGAGGGGAGGTGAATTGAGTATTAAAAATTTTACTTGAAATGCTTTGAAATTGATTCTTTAATTATTATGCTTATTGAAGATGATAAAATTAATCGCAAGTAATAACAATTTAATCTAAGTAATATACGATTTATATTAAGCTAAGAGAATATGCACTTAATTTGATCAAGCAAATTAATTAGGAATAATAAAGAAGTTTAAATAACAAAGTTATTAAACGTAACAAATTAAGCAAACAATTTAAGTGCACAAATTTAAAGAGATTAAGGAAGAGAAAATTTTACAAACCGATATATACGAGTTCCACCACACGGTGTACGTCTCGCCTCTAAGCAACCCACTTAGAGGATTTCCACTATTGGAGATTAGAGATACAACTTTGAGTAATCACAGCTTCCTAGTGTCCCACACTCAAGAACCCAATTCTCACAAGTACAAGGGCACCCCGCCCAATCTCTCAATCTCACAATTACAAGGTTGAAACCCCAACCCAAACCTCTAGAATTTTTGATGTTTAGGTGTACAAAGATAACTCTCCAAAAGAGTGGATATACAAATTAAAGCACTTGAGAATATTTTCCTTTCTAAGAAAGAATATGCAAATTTAGCACACAAAAATTATTTTTCCTCTCTTAGAAAATAATATGCAAATTTTAACACTCAAAATAATTTTTCTTTCTCAACAAATGATATTCAAGTTTAGCTCTTAAAAATTAATTTTGCTCACAAGATTCACTCTCAAAATAATTTTCCAAATAATAAAGAAGAGATCAATTAAGAAGCAGAGAGCAATGAGAAAAATAGAGAGAGTAAGAAGGAAAGCAAGGGAACTTCGTTGCTTGTTGGGTGTGTTTCTGCCTCTTCACTTCTTCTCCTTTTATAGGCATTTTAAGGGACTTGCTGCCAAAAACAAATTTCCACCGATTCCTTAATTAATGCATTGGAAGACTTAATTTGCCAGCGATCCATGTTTCCTGACTTAAGAATTGCAATTGTCTGCCTCAATAAATGCAATGCCGTTTCAATTAGAGAGTCTCGAGAGAGGATTCAGCAGAGTTGAGTTTCTGAAAATGCGTATTGATAATTTCCATGATTCAGCGCATGATTCCAGCTATGAATCGATTCTTCAAGTTCATTTTTGCACTAAAAACATCAAATGAATCGATTCCTGGCAAGGGGAATCGATTCTTGGCATCATGAATCGATTCCTGTACTTAGTGAATTGATTCCTGGCTTTTCCAACATGAATGAATCGATTCCTATAGGGGGAATCGATTCCCAACCCTATGAATCGATTCCTGTATTAGTTGAATCGATTCCTGCCTCCTTTTATACCTGGGAATCGATTCCTAGAGCTCTGAATCGATTCCTGTGCTTCTCCTACACCTGTTTCCTTAATTTTTGATGCTTTTTGATGTGTTTTGGAAAATATAGCTCATGGTTCTTGATTCCTTGGCACTTGAATAATTATTTCTCTTGTTTTAAACTTCTAAGAATGCCTTGAATCATTTCTTTTGCATTTTAATTTCTTGACCCGAATCATTCTTGATTTTCATGATTTTTGATTAATTGCTTGTACAACATCCTTTAAATTTCTTGATCCTTCAATTGTTTGTCATTCATCAAAACCTGTTTCAACATACAAATACATTCTCTCCCTTTTTGATAATGACAACAATTGTTCATCTCTGGGGTGTTAGTTTCATAACAGTTATATTTTCAAAGTATAGAACTCCCCCTATCAAATTCATTTATAATTTTCATGCATTGGTGTACCACTTGTGATGACACATTGGCTCCCCCCTTAATCATGCAATTTTAACAAGGATATATAGAGATGTTGAATTTAGATTTTATCTCCCCCTTTGGCATCATCAAAAATCAAAGAGAAATTAAACAAACAATAAAATTTTATTAAACAGGATACATGTAAAGATGGATACAACAAAGACTAACTTTAAGGATTAAAAATCAAAACTCAAAAAATTGTTGAGAGAGTTCATTGTAGTGGGTAGTCATGTTGTCTTCTATTTGGTCAAAACATGCATTCATATTGTTCTCCATTCCATCAATGCGAGAAGTCATCCCATCAAAGCGAGCATTTATTGCATCAAAGCGGGTATCAAAATGAGAGGTCAACCTATTAAAGAAAGCATCATTTGGATTTATAGGAGGTGGTGGAAATGCTTGTTTTTGAGGTTGATTATCATTGTCATCACTGCTTTATGCATTTGGAGGTGAGTATTGCCAAGCACCATCTTGGTTGTGCCAACCCATTTTTGAGAGATGAGTGCTCCCTATTTTACCTTTACACCCAACTACTTCCTTTACTTCATTTGAAAGATCAACATTGAAATGTTTGAGAAGCTTGGTGATTAGAACCGCATAAGGAAGTTTTATGAGTCTTTTAGAGTCAATCATATGATTGCGAATAAGTATGGTTCAATTTATCTCTTTTTCATGGAGCAAGCCCAAAGAATAAGAGTTTGGTTCTCACTTACTCTAGCATTGTTTGACCCTTTCGAAAGAATGATTTTGACCAAGAAGTAGTGCAGAAGGCGATGATCAATGTTTAGCTCCCCAACGGTGCTTTTGGAAGTAGAAGATAGATTTAGAAAAACACGAGCATCAATAGAATTATATTCCCAATCGGGAGATAGTTCAAAGCTAAAGAAATCAACATTATTTAGTGGAAGCTTCCCGACTTGATGAAGAACATTATCATCAAGGGTAATGGTTACCCCTTTGATTTTGGCTAGGCAGCATCTATTAGAGATCCTTAATGTTGAGTAGAAGGCTCTAATCAACTCAGGATAAATGTGATTTTCTTCAAGTGTGACGAACTCCAAAAGATTTTGTTGCCTAAGGATGTTGAGTACCGGAAAATCATGTTCGTCGAAGAGCAGAACATCAAGCCAATGAGCAGGTATGAGGAGTCGTTCTGAAAATTTTTGAGGTACCTCTCAAGTTGGATTTTATTATCGAAAAGTCTTAAGAGATCATTGGTGTTTGAGGATGAGGAACCAGTATCTCCTCTTCTTTTCTTCCTGTTTTGGGATATGGAGGCCATGTTTTTGAAGGAGATGGAAGAGACAGAGAGAAATAAGGACTAGAAGTTGAAAGTAGTGTTGTGAGGAAAGTTGTAGAATATCACGTCAATTTATAGAAGAACTAGCATGAGACAGCATGATTTTAAGGCGTGAATCGATTCATCCTGGGGGGAATCGATTCATTTTGCATGAGGCATGACACGTGAATTAATTCAGTGTAGGGGGAATCGATTCATCTTGTTTTCTAAGGCATGTGAATCGATTCATTGAAGAGGGAGAATCGATTCTTTTTGTGTTTTTGCATGTCTTGAATGCTGAAAGGTCACGAGAATGGAATATACATATTGGAAATTGTTTTTCTTGTCAATTTGTTCACGTGAAAGGCTTATGAAGTCATGAGATAGGAACCTTTGTCCTTATGCCTAAACACATTCACGTGAGTTTGCATAGGAAGTAGATATCTAGGCACTAGTGAGAAGTCACGAGAATTGCATGGAGGTGTTTATCAAATATTTTTCCTTCCTGATGGTTCCATGTAGTAACGTAAAGGGCTTTTAAAAATTTTGTAATTTTTACCAATGATTTTGTTTCATAAATTTATCAAGAAAATCAAAGGTTAATTTGCATTTATTTTTGAGATCATGTGATTCACAAGAGATTATTTTGTGAAAAAGAAATATGTTTTAATTAAATAGATGCAAAATAGGGATTTAAAAATTTATAGGGTATTAACATGATTATTCAAAATATGATTATCTTTTTAATGAGGATTTAAATCTCAAGATAAAGTGAATTGAATAGAAGTTTTATGAAGGAAGAATAAATCTTTAAGTTAAAGATTTGAAAAAAAAATTAAGAGAATGAAATTTGTGATTAAAGCATTTCTAAAATGCCTAACTCCCTTCTAATATTTATAAACTGTTCTTTTGGAAGGGGTTTAGTGAAAATATCCGCCAATTGTTTAGAAGTTTCAACATATTCAAGAACACAATCTCCTTTTAAAACATGATCTCGTATGAAACGGTGACGGATTTCTATGTGTTTTGTTCGTGAATGCATAACCGGATTTTTGGAGATATTTATGGCGCTGGTGTTGTCACATTTAATGGGTATTTGGTCTAGAACAACACCAAAGTCAAGAAGTTGTTGTCTCATCCATAGGATTTGAGCACAACAACTTCTAGCTGCAACATATTCTGCTTCAGCTATTGATAAAGCTACGCTAACCTGTTTCTTGCCATGCCAAGAAACAAGAGAACTACCAAGTAGATGGCAAGTACCACTAGTACTTTTTCTATCCAATTTACAACCTACGAAATCAGAGTCAGAATAGCCAATTAAATAACATTCGGCACCTTTTGGGTACCACAATCCAACATTTTGAGTTCCCACTAAATATTTCATAATTCTTTTAACAGCAGTTAAGTGTGATTCTTTAGGACAGACTTGGAATCTAGCACACATACAAACAACAAACATGATATCGGGTCTACTAGCTGTTAAGTAAAGTAAGGATCCAATCATACCTCGGTATTTAGTTATTTCAACGTCCTTACCCTTCTCATCTTTGTCTAAGTAGCAAGAAGTACTCATTGGTGTAGCTATTTCATTTGCTTTATCCATTTCAAACCTTTTGAGTAGTTCTTTACAGTATTTTGATTGACTAATGAAAGTTCCTTCTTTTGTTTGCTTAATTTGTAGCCCAAGGAAGAATGTGAGTTCTCCCATCATGGACATTTCGAATTCATCTTGCATAATCTTGGCAAACTCTTGACAAAGAATTTCGTTAGTAGCACCAAATATTATGCATCAACATAAACTTGTACCAAAAGGATGTCATGGTTTTTATGTTTTATAAACAGTGTTGTATCAACCTTTCCCCTTTCAAAATTATTTTCTAGAAGAAATTTACTGAGTCGTTCATGCCAAGCTCTTGGAGCTTGTTTTAAACCATATAAAGATTTTCTCAATTTAAAAACATGGTTTGGAAATTTATGATTTTTATAAACTTCTTCTTGAATATAACCATTTAAAAAAGCGCTTTTGACATCCATTTGATAAAGCTTAAAATCTATACAACAAGCAAAAGCTAACAATAATCTTATGGCTTCTAACCTAGCTACGGGAGCATACGTTTCTTCATAGTCTATTCCCTCTTCTTGATTATATCCCTTAGCAACTAATCTAGCTTTATTTCTTGTTATTATTCCATTTTCATCTAGCTTATTTCTAAGAACCCATTTCGTGCCTATTATTTGATGGTCATTGGGTCTTGGCACAAGTTCCCAAACTTTATTTCTTTCAAATTGATTCAATTCTTCTTGCATGACCAACATCCAATGTTCATCAATAATAGCTTCATTGATATTTTTGGGTTTTATTTGTGATACAAATGCTAAGTGATTGCATGCATTTCTAATAGCATTTCGAGTACTTACACATTTTGTTATTTTACCTATGACGTTGTCCAAGGGGTGATTCTTTACGGTGATCCATTCCTTTTGTTGAGGTTCATCATTTTGTGTTGAATCTCCTTTATTTTTTATTTCTTCTTTATTGTCTAAGTTCATTTCTTGGAATGTACCTACAAGATCATCAATATCCTTTCTCGGAGGATTTTGGTTAAGTTCATCAAATTTAACGTGTATAGACTCTTCAATTGTACAAGTTTGTTTGTTAAAGAGTCGATATGCTTTACTTGTGGCTGAGTAACCTAAGAATATTGCTTCATCAGATTTTGCATCGAATTTACCGAGATTATCCTTTCCATTGTTCAAAACAAAGCATTTGCATCCAAATACATGAAAATAAGAGATATTTGGTTTTCTTCCTTTATAAAGCTCATAGGGGGTTTTCTTTAATATAGGCCTTATCAAACATCAATTCATAACATGGCAAGCAGTGTTTACTGCATCGGCCCAAAAATATTTTGCAATATTACTTTCATTCAACATAGTTCTTGCGAGCTCCGCTAAAGATCGATTTTTCCTCTCAACTACTCCATTTTGTTGTGGAGTTCTTAGAGCCGAAAAATTATG
Organism: Clitoria ternatea; assembly: GCA_037962975.1. Classification (NCBI taxonomy): domain Eukaryota; kingdom Viridiplantae; phylum Streptophyta; class Magnoliopsida; order Fabales; family Fabaceae; genus Clitoria; species Clitoria ternatea. The sequence continues at coordinate 192,538,687 of CM075669.1, forward strand.
TTCAATGCCAAATTTTTCACAAAAATTTTTAAAGGATTGGTTTTCAAATTCTCCCCCATGATCTGTTCGAATGGATGCTATTTTCAAATTTTGTTCATTTTGGATGATCTTGGCAAGTTTCTTAAATGCATGATATGCTTCATATTTATAAGTAAGAAGTAGTGTCCATGTATATCTAGAATAATCGTCCACGATCACGAGACCATAATAATTTCCACCAAAACTTTTAATTTTTGAAGGTCCAAATAAATCCATATGTAAAAGTTGTAAAGGTCTATTTGTTGAAACAATATTTTTTGCTTGAAAAGAGACCTTTAATTGTTTTCCCTTTTGACATGCGTCATAGAATTTATTTTAGAATTTCAATTTTGGTAAACCAATTACTAAATCTTTTGAAACAAGTTTGTTTAAATGGTCTACATGAATATGAGCAATTCTTCTATGCCATAGCCATGATTCATCCTCTTTAGTTATGAAGAATTGCACATCATTTGAAGTAATACAATCAAGATTAATCATATAGATATTATCAACTCTTTGACCAATGAATTTTGTTTCCTTGTCTATCTTATTTTCAATTATGCAACAGTTTGATTTAAAGACAATTTTATAGCCCTTATCACATAATTGGCTAATGCTAAGCAAGTTATGTTTAAGTCCTTCAACATATAAAACATCATTTATAGAAGTGGAAGAATTTTTACCAATATTTCTGATTCCTAGTATTCTTTCCTTTGTGTTGTCTCCATATGTAACAAATCCTTTATTTCATGGAGTAAATGAAATGAACTTACTTTTATCTCTCGTCATATGTTTTGAACACCCACTATCCAAATACCAATGGGTGTTACTCGCTTTAAAGCATACCTACAAAACATTTCAAGTTAGAGAACTTGGTACCCATTTTATGTTGGGTCCTTGTAGGTTAGTTTGAGGTAATGTTCCTTTAGGAACCCATACTTTTCTCACAACCTTTGGCCCTAGTTCTCTAACATTACAATTAGATGCACTATGTCCTTTAAAACCACAATAATTGCATTTCATGAAAGATGATGCAGTTTTACTAGGTGGTATAAAGAAGTTTTTATAATTCTATTGTTTCTTATAGGCATTAAAACCTAGTCCCGTTTTATCAAACATACACTATTGTTTTCCAAGCAAAACATTTAAGTTGTCTCTACCATTTGTAAATTTTTCTAAGGTTTTACTCAAGTCTAAAACCTTAGTTTCTAGAATGTCACTTTTCTTAACAAATTCACAATGTTTGGTTTTAGAGCATGCTTGAATTTACTACTTCCTTTTTCAAAATCTCATTTTCTTTTACCTGTTTGATAAGATGTGTTTCAAGAGTTTCTATGGTTTTTCTAGATAATTTATACTTACTAGAAAGTTTAACAAATTTATCATACAATTCATCAAACGTGTCAAGCAATTCATCTTTATCTAAATTATGGTGGTTTACCTCATCGTCTTCGTCTTGATGGTTAGCCATGAGACAGAGGTTTGCTTCTTCATTCTTGGATTCATCTGAGTTGCTCACCTTGTTGTCATCCCATGCTATGTATGCTCTCCTTTTTCCTTTCTGATCCTTGTTTTTCTTTTTGAGATTTGGACAGTCCGCCTTGAAATGTCCTTCCTTTCCACATTCAAAACAAGTTGGTAAGGAATTACTATCTTTAGGAATGAATTTCTTACCTTTAGAAGTGAATCCCTTTTGGAATCTTTTATTTCTCATGAGCCTTCCAAACCGCCTCACAAATAGGCCTAACTTATCATCATCGTCTCCTTGATCACTTTTAGATTTGTCTTCTTCAATAAAGGTGGCCTTAAGAGCTAGCCCCTTCTTCTTGGAAGACTTTTCTTCTTCTTCCACCATTTTCAAGTCTTTTAATTCTTGTTCTTGCTCTTGAAGCTTACCGAATAATGTGGCAAGACACATATCATTTATGTTTGGTGATTGTTTGATAGCGGTGACAAGAGGTTGTCATTCCCTACTAAGACTTTTTAGAACTTTATGGATAAGCTCCTTGTTAGTGTAAGATTTTCCAAGAGTAATAAGATGATTAATAATCAAGGTAAACCTTTTTTGAAGTTCTAAGATGGTTTCACCAGAATTCATTCTAAAACTTTCATATTGGCTAGTTAAAGTACTAATTTTAGAATCCTTAACATTGCTAGTTCCTTCATGAGTAATTTGTAGAGTATCCCACATTTCTTTGGCAGATTTATATGTTACTACTCTAAAAAATTCATCAGGACCCAATGCAAGAGTAATGAGATTTTTAGCCTTATAATTATACTGTACTTTCTTTTCTTTATCACTCGTCTAATCATCCATGGGTTTTTCAACATGTTTACCATCAACAGTATGCATGGGTATAAAAGGACCATTTTCAATGTCATTCCAAACTCTTAAGCCAATTAATTGAACAAAAATTTTCATTCTTTCTTTCCAAAAAGTATAACCTTCCCCATTAAAAGCGGGAGGTCAATTTGTAGCACCACCCTCAGGAAACAGGTTTAAAGAATTTGAGGCCATTGTTCTCTTGAAGCTGTTAAGCTTGATCTACCAAGAGTCAAGCTCTGATACCACTTGTTAACCAAGTGGCCTCAATTACTTAAGAGGGGGGTGAATTGAGTATTAAAAATTTTACTTGGAATGCTTTTGAAATTGATTCTTTAATTATTATGCTTATTGAAGATGATAAAATTAATCGCAAGTAATAACAATTTAATCTAAGTAATATATGATTTATATTAAGCTAAGAGAATATGCACTTAATTTGATCAAGCAAATTAATTAGGAATAATAAAGAAGTTTAAATAACAAAGTTATTAAATGTAACAAATTAAGCAAGCAATTTAAGTGCACAAATTTAAAGAGATTAGGAAGAGAAAATTTTGCAAACCGATATATACGAGTTCCACACCACGGTGTATGTCTCACCTCTAAGCAACCCACTTAGAGGATTTCCACTATTGGAGATTAGAGATACAACTTTGAGTAATCGCGGCTTCCTAGTGTCCCACACTCAAGAACCCAATTCTCACAAGTACAAGGGCACCCCACCCAATCTCTCAATCTCACAATTACAAGGTTGAAACCCCAACCCAAACCTCTAGAATTTTTGGTGTTTAGGTGTACAAAGATAACTCTCCAAAAGAGTGGATATACAAATTAAAGCACTTGAGAATATTTTCCTTTCTAAGAAAGAATATGCAAATTTAGCACACAAAAATTATTTTTCCTCTCTTAGAAAATAATATGCAAATTTTAACACTCAAAATAATTTTTCTTTCTCAACAAATGATATTCAAGTTTAGCTCTTAAAAATTAATTTTGCTCACAAGATTCACTCTCAAAATAATTTTCCAAATAATAAAGAAGAGATCAATTGAGAAGCAGAGAGCAATGAGAAAAACAGAGAGAGTAAGAAGGAAAGCAAGGGAATTTCGTTGCTTGTTGGGTGTGTTTCTGCCTCTTCACTTCTTCTCCTTTTATAGGCATTTCAAGGGACTTGCTGCGAAAAACAAATTTCCACTGATTCCTTAATTAATGCATTGGAAGACTTAATTTGCCAGCGATCCATGTTTCCTGACTTGAGAATTGTAATTGTCTACCTCAATAAATGCAACGCCGTTTTAATTAGAGAGTCTCAAAAGAGGATTTAGCGGAGTTGAGTTTCTGAAAATGCGTATTGATAATTTCCATGATTCATGATTCCAGCTATGAATCGATTCTTCCAGTTCATTTTTGCACTAAAAACATCAAATGAATCGATACCTGGTAAGGGGAATCGATTCTTGGCACCATGAATCGATTCCTGTACTTAGTGAATCGATTCCTGGCTTTTCCAACATGAATGAATCGATTCCTATAGGGGGGAATCGATTCCCAACCCTATGAATCGATTCTTATATTAGTTGAATCGATTCCTGCCTCCTTTTATACCTGGGAATCGATTCCTAGAGCTCTGAATCGATTCCTGTGCTTCTCCTACACCTGTTTCCTTAATTTTTGATGCTTTTTGATGCGTTTTGGAAAATATAGCTCATGGTTCTTGATTCCTTGGCACTTGAATAATTATTTCTCTTGTTTTAAACTTCTAAGAATGCCTTGAATCATTTCTTTTGCATTTTAATTTCTTGACCCGAATCATTCTTGATTTTTATGATTTTTGATTAATTGCTTGTACAACATCCTTTAAATTTCTTGATCCTTCAATTGTTTGTCATTCATCAAAACCTATTTCAACATACAAATACAACTAAGATAAACTCATAAAACATTTAATTTTTTCTTAGATCTTTGGGAACATATTGATAAGAGAAGAGTAGTTATCTGGCAAGCCTTCGAGGATCTATCTTAATCCAATCTTTTTCTAATATAGTAACGGGTTGTAACATCCCAAATTTTAGAGAAAATAAATTTATTGGATAAAGATAAATAATTATTTATAATCCAATAATTATGAGAAAATTAATTAGACATTAGAGGTGAATTATCGGTAAATTTAGATTTACCGAAATCGGATGGTTTAATGAATGGTGTGGGACCCATTAAGCTAAATTAGATATTTGATGGGTCTAGAATGCTTAGAAAATTATTTTGGTTATGGTGGTATGGTTAAAATAATTTTTGGTGTTGAAGAGATAATTATTTGAACACGATGTATGTTAATAAACGGAGAAAATACGAGCCAAATAGAATTAAAAGAAAACCAAAAATCCCAATTTCTCCTCTCCTTTCCAACGTTGCATTTTTCCATTCTTCTTTACCTCATTTTACCCATTGAACAATGGGGAATTATTACCCAATGGTAAAAGCAAATTGGTGCATCCTTTTACCCATTGGTTATTGACCAATTTTGATATTTTTCTCTCTCTTTCCTTCCAACTTTCGAGGGCTTCCTCTTCACTTTCCCTCTATATTTCATTTCTTCTTCTTCTTCATCTTCTCCTCACCCAAAACCGTCCACCTCCCCCCCCAATGCACACATTTCCAATTTCTTTGCAAAAACCTTGGATTTATGAAGCACAAAAGGGACTTTGGGGCTAATGTTGGAGCATCTCCTTCTTCCTTTCCTCTATTTTCGTTTTTGGCTTAGCTTGGGTGGTGAGTTAAGATTTTGAACTCACCTTGTTCTATTCATGGTTTTGTGATGATTAAGCTTGAAATATTAATGTTGGGTTGTATGGGTATTCATGAGAATGTAAAACCCTAGGCTTGAATGGCTTGGGAAATGATTTTTGATTATGGTTTTATGTTATAAATGGGATGAGGGTTATGGTGTTCATATGGATTCAAGAAATGGGTTGAAGTTGTTGATTGGGTAATTTTGATAAAAAACCCTAAGTGTTGGTGATTTGGGGGTTTTGGCCAAATTGATGGTTTTGGTGATTATGGTGCCTTTAGAATGATTTATATGAGGAAATGAATTTTTAGAAGTATTGGAATTGATTATGGATGTTGATGAAATTTTGAGTTAAGCTCAATGTATTATGAATGATGAATTATGCATGTAAAACCCAAACCATAGGTTAGATGACCATTGGGAACATTAAGTGCTGTTTACAATTGATTGGCACTTTAATGATGAGATTAATCTTGTAATGATGTATGAAAATTGTTGGAATTGATGATTGGTAAATTTATGAAAAACCCTTAAGAATTAAAGATGTGTGGGCCTTTGGTAAAATTTAAGGAATTGATGATTTGGCTGTCATGAGAATGACTTTCGGGTTTAGAAAAGATGATTGGAATGATTGGTATGATTATTGAGGTTATTGGATTTTGATGAGGTTCCAATCTTAAGGTTTGGGAGATATATCTATATGAGTATATATGATGATTAGAGGAATTGATTTTGAGGATGATGTTCATTGTTGGGTGTTAATTATGATGGTGATTATAATGGTAGATGACCATGAGTGAAGGATTAATGAAATGGAAATTTTAAGTTGATGAGTTATTAGGCCATGATAAGTGTGGTGACCCTCGTCAATTTTCTTATTTTTCCAAGATAATTTTTTGCATTTAATGAAAATTCCACTTAGTCTTGATATAAAATAACATTTACTCTTCTTAAATACATTCAAAATAATAAAATCATACTTAAGTTAGCAATTACCGACTGAAGCCGATCCAAAATACATCCATTAATAAAATAGTTAGTTAGAAAACAAAAAAGGAAGAAACAGTCAAGGTTCACTCGGAAATAATTCTCTTACTCGGTCATCTCTCACTCGGACATGGCTTAACTTCCACTCAGAAAAGGTTCACTCATATCCTCACTCAAAAACATTTGAACCTTCACTCGGAAGCACTCTTATCTTTTCACTCGAAATTGAGTCTCTCGGTTATTCTTCTCTCAGAAACAAGGGGTACTCTCTTGAGCTATAATGGGCACCAAATCAATCGGCCCTTGCTCGGATAAAATAAATCCACTAGGGGCAATATTCGCCCGGTAATCGACTTTGCTACAATAATGCAAGTTCACTCAAAATAAACTCTGATCATATAACATCAAAAATTTATATCCTCTTTAATCAACATACCGATTCGAATTTAACACACCCTTGTGGCATCACACAGAAAACTAAATATATATATATATATATTACACTCGGAATTCATTTCAAAGCACTCGGTTCCTTGGCATCAATCCTCCACTTGGCGCATCTCCATGGCTCCGACCTCCTCCCTGTCACTGGTTACTAAAAATTGAAAACCACAGCAAGGGTGAGTGTTTAGCATCATAATTAATCTAGAACGGAATTTAAATAAAATACGAGTATAAACTCCGTCCGATTCCTTTCTCCTTAATTTACACCTTTTACTCGGCAACTACCTCACATTCGGCAATACACTCACACTAGGCAATTTATTCATTATCACTCGCATTATAGTAAGTCACACTGCCAACATAGCCAATCACACTTAACAAGTAACTTCCACTCGGCAAATATAACAGGATACCACTCAGAAAATATAACAATCACTCGGCAGATATATAAAATTACACTCGGTAAATTCATCAAATCATACCCAGCAAATATTTCAATTCTCATTCAGCAATTATAATAAACTTCACTCGGCAATCATAACAATTCATGCTCAGCAATTATAATGCTTCACACTCGGCAATTATACTCAACCTTATTCAGCAATTATAACAATTTACACTCGCCAAATACAACAATTTGCCCTCGGCAAATACAACATCATACTCATCAATTCTCACTCGAAAAATATGACATCTTACTCAGCAAGTACAATAATTCATACTCATCAAATATATCAAATTCTCATTCGGCAGTTATAACAAACTGCACTCGACAAATATATACCACAACTAATAATTCATCAATTGTCACAACTGACTCTTACATAAAATCGACGCCTAGTATCCAGATACTAAAGGATTGGCCTTCAGCTGGGGGTCCTACTTGACACCCCGTGAACCTTGCTTGGTTCACCGAGTCCTGCTTGACTCCCCCTCAACCACTGGGTCATAGACCTCTAGGTAGCTCAACTGGGTCCTGCTTGACCACTGAAGCCAGAAACGAGGGTAACATATACCGTCGGCCATCCCATACCACATAATCACATTTCATATCATCATCAATCAACAAATGCAACTACCAGAAACTGGCATGTGCTCTCATCACAGGGCGACCGACTTGTCAAGCCCATCCATCACATTATCACTCGGGCGACCTGCTTGTCAAACCTGACTCATTAACAACATCACTCGGGTGACCTGTTTGTCAAACCCGACTCCACATTGCCACAAAACACCAATTATCACAGCATTAAATATTTTTAATTTTAATCGGCTCAAGCCACACACACACGATCAAAAACCGATCGGTGTCCACATACATGCATCCATACGCATTCATATACAATTCATTCGGCATTATCTCAATTATCATAACATTAAATACTTCTCAAGTCATATACACACGATCAGAAACTGACCGGTGTTCACATATATACATGCATACTCATACATTCACAGCCTTCATTCAGTAACAACATCAGATATTTCTTAAGTCACTCACACACACACACACGATCCTAAATCGATCGGTGTGCACATCCATACATACATTCATACACATTTACATAATTTTCACTCAGCACTATCTCTTACCCGGTTTAGTCTTTCCAACAACTCGGACAGTGTCCAATTCTAATTAATTATAACCTAAACACCCCCTTTACCTCTGTTCTACGCCTTAACAATCGTTAAGTTCACTGTTCCTCCTCCGTTCCAGCACTAGCCTCCTCAAGCGTCCCACAGTGTTTGTTCCACCACCTACAGGTTTGGAACGTTAACGTCACACCACCACCCACACAGTTAAAGGGCCATTACCAGGCTCACAGCCAAGAGGAGTGGAGATCGAAACAGTACCCCCACATGCATGATCATTTGGTCCAGAAAAGAAACAAAAGGGACAAGATAATAAACTTAAACGGTCCAAAGAACTCACCTTGAAATCACTGTCTCAGCTATATAACTATTTCAAGGTTTGATACAAAAGAGACCTTCCTTCAAAGCTTACAGCTCTTCGACGATGGAGGAAGGAAAGGAAGAAGAGAAACAGATGAAGAAGAAGAAGAAGGTTCTCGTAACAATGAATGATTGAGAGACAGAAACCTTTATTTAAACCCATGGTACCCGGTCACCTGCCCAACCGGTCACTTCCAACCGGTTACCTACTCAGCCGGTCATTTCTTCATTTCCTTTACAATTTCTTTAAAGATTTAAATTAAACCTCTCTTCTTCTAATCACACCTTTTATAATTAACCCATAATTCATAAAAATATCAAATAAATTCCTAAAAACAATTTTTAATATTTTCCACTTCACAAAATTATCTATAAATATCCCAGAAGTTACAATAAGTGCTAATTGAATTTGTTGATTGATGATGGTTTAAAAGAAACTAAAAGGCTTATGATGACATTTGGATGATTTATAATATTGATGAAGGATGTGATATTTTGTTGTTGGGTATGGTTAGCCTTTTAAGATCTAGAGAATCTTGGTTTTGGGAAAGCAATTCCCGAAACCTAACACAAGCATATGAATTGGTGTTTTGACAAGTTTACAACTTGTTATTAAGCCTTGGGATACGCTTATAAATTATTTGTAATGGTGATGATGCCTTGTGATGGCTCATGATTGAATGAATGTATGTATATGTGTTGATAGGAGATTGTATTTCGGGCAATGCCGCGAAACAATCAGAGCATTCAAGTCGTTGTTCTTCTCTCGAGGTAGGAGAGGAGTTTACATTTCAATTGCATGAGTTGAATAATTGATGGTTAATGTATATGGATGTACTCATGCTTGCCTTGCCATGATTATTTTGAATGATGAGATGATTGGTAATGTGATGGATGATAGGCTTGGCAATTTGTTGAATGTTTGGGAATTACATATATATGAGATGATGATAAATGTTTTATGGTCCCTTTGATGGGAGTGAATGCATCTATTAATGAATGATTCATGTTAAAATGGAAAAATTGTATGTCTTGTTGAGTTAAGGTTCCATTGAGGATTCATGATTTAGCATTGTTTGATGTTGGGTTGATGAATTTGATGTTTGGCGGTGTTTTCCAACGTGGGAATCGATTCTAGGGGTGTGGGAATCAGTTCATGGCTTTCTAGAATTATGGGAATCGATTCCCATGATGTAGGAATCGATTCATGGGCTACTAGAATCGTGTGAATTGATTCATGGCATGTGTGAATCGATTCATGGCCCTGTTTTTTGCCACTATCAGGATTTTTCCAACTACTACTTTTCCCTTGCTATTTTTGGCCTGTTTGGGTATCTTAATGACATTTTTGGCCTCTAACTTCTTCATAAAAGTTGTAGATAATTATGTTACAGAGGTGGGAAAATTGGTTTTACCTTAATTGGAGTTTTCTAACTCTTATTAGGCATAAAACATCATACCCACTACATTGTAAAACTCAAATTTAAGAGGGTTTTGAACCTAACTTTTTATGATTGTCAAATTGGGACTAATTGGTGATATTTGTGACATGTCCCATAATTTCTAAGACTAAAAATGAAATTTTCTCATATGTCTTAATGTTGAAATTTGTCATGAGCTTATTATTACCCAAAACCCCTTTTATTATGTAAAAACAAAAGATTGTATTCGGGGTATATGATGATGGTGTGTCTTAGGGGTGTTTGATATTGATTGAGACATTGGAAAAATATGTATGTGCCTATGATATGTTATGAAAACATGAATGTACACCACTAATAATATGATATGATGAATGATAATGAAAGTTAAATAATGGGGTTGTAAGACACACCCTTGTATGATGATAAAACTAATGAGGGGATGATTGCATGACAATGTATTTGTTATAAATCGACAAATTGGAGATGATGTCGATAATGAGTAATGATGGATGATTGTTATTATTGATGAATTGTTGAATACCATTGTGTTTGATACAAGTGTGACCTTGTATGTGTGGTTTGAATTGTATTGATGAAATGTTTTGAATGCCACACTAGAATGTAAAACAATGGTAATGATCAATAAGATGAGAATCCACTAAGAGATTTTATGGTGATATTGATGAAAGATTGATGAATATTATTGATGTTTGTGATGCCATTGTGATTGTTGCAAGTATTGACTTGCATGTATGATATAAAATATCTTGAAATGAAATGTCACACTTAAAACTTGAAACAATTGCTAAAACCAACAATGATAAAATCCATTAAAGATTATATGGTGGTGTTGGTGTTGATGATGATGATTGATGAGTAGTATGATAGGATGCATAGTGTGAGAAATGCATTGATTTGCATTTGCATCCATGACATATCATACGCTGTTAGTAAGGAATATTAGGGGATTCCCCCGGTTGGCCCAGTGGGAGGGCAGCTCAGTGCACGAGCATTCTTGTTGTTCCCCTGTGACTCGGTGTGTAAGTCACGAAGCTGCCCATGTTGAGCTACGGGGAGCTGCATGTGGTTGACCCTGTGAGGGTGGCTCTTGAGAAGTAGGTGTCCCCGATGGTCCTTTGGATCACAGCTGCCATGATATGAGTCATGGTTGGCCTGCAACACCTTATGTCGATTATGTTGTTCCGCAGTCATGGTGAAAATGACCGGTGTTGTAAAATGAGCGATGCGGTTTGGTACCAATAAAATTAGTGATTATGCATGCATTATGAGATATGTGTACACATTATACTATTGCAGTAGGGGCATGGCTATATGATCATGCTTGAACCCAGAATTTGGTGTTTATTCCCATAGTCGGATCTGCATTTGTCATTGATAATTCCATTGTGCATATGCATTAGCCTAAGAGCATTTGCATATAGCATGGAGATATGCCAAAGGTGTTATGATATGATGATGATTGATGTTATGATGATGGTTGAGATTAAGATATGATGATGGTTGAAATGGGTAAATGAATACCTAAAAGACAACATGTAAAACATGAATACAAAGAAACGATGTTGTACATAATGATGTTGTATGTGATGGCCTAATATGATGAAGGGCGTGCTTGCGTATGATTGATGGTGATGGTGATGGCCCATTATGGCAATGAGAAATGATGTGTATATGTGTTCGCTTTGCTATGAGTTGGTTGATAAATATGATATATATATATATATATATATCCTGGGATGAATAAATTATCATGATTATTGATGAATTTAGCAAAGAATACATGATATTAATATGTATATGTACATAATCTCAATTGTATTCATATTCGTCATTTGAAATGTATAACTCACTCTCCCATGTTGTCCATTTTTAGCATTAATAAAGGAATATCATGGGATGAGGATATTTTTAAAGTAAAGTTTTGGTGAAGGTAAATAGTGGTAATGGATTGCCTTGGCCGGTAGCAATTGTAATTTATTGTATTATGAATAAAGTGTACATGATAATGTTAATAATTATTGATATTGATGGATGTAATGTAAATGACAATATAAGTGAATAATGTATTGATATTTGAGGTATTGGAATTCATACCAATTTGATGAATATAATGCGGTTGGACATGTAGCTCATTTTGGAAATGCATAAGTGTTGATGATATATGATATTGAGATTGAATCGAATTTGGTCAATTGTGGGATATGGATGTTAGAGATGTATATTTGCATGTTTTGCCGAGCCTTTTCTCATATCTTCATATATGGGACTAGGCGTGTGCCATGTATACATATTCTTCTTCTGCTGTAAACTCTATTATTTTTGTATAAACTTATGGGAGATTTATTTAACGATCCAGTTATAAATTCTCATATCTCACTCTTTGGTTTTCTGTGGTTCGGGTCTTGATGTAATCGTTGAGGTGTTTTAGAATATTTTTAAACGTGAAAAATTTATTCACAATTTTATTAATCATTTATCTTGATTACATCGGGATTCGGGTCTGGAAAATCAGGTTGCCACACTGGTAATTTTTTTTGGTTTTTCAAGATATCCATCTTAGGCTATATAAGGAACACTTTTTGTTAAATCAGAAGGCTTTACTAAAGTATTTACATCTTGGAGGGGGGAATAGAGGCTTTTGTGGAGGAGTTTACGCTATTTAAGAAGTGGTTTTTTGAAGAGTTTAAGGTGAAAGAGATACCAAGGATGAGGAAAAGGATAATGGTAACACTCTCTTAGGAGAACCATATTGGTCTTTTGAAATAGCTTTACCTTTATCGCTCATGATGATCCTTGTAAAAATTCTCGGGTTAAATAATTTGGAAGGGTATTTTTCTTTCCTTTTATGGGTTCAATATCAAATTCAAAGCAAGATAATAGAGACTGTCATCTGGCAAAAATATGTTTAGAAATAAGATTTTGAACATCTTTATTTAGAACACTTGAAGTAGCTTTACAATCAATTCTGATTAAAAACTTTTTGGTAAATAAGTCATCTTGAAATTTCAAAACACATAATACTATTGATAAAATTTCTTTTTTAACAGTAGAATATTTTTGTTGGGCTTAGTTTCTAAAATTAAAAAGGTTGTTGGATTGAGAATTCCTAAATAGGGAACCTTTTTGGTTAAGGATTTTACTTGTATACCGTGAGTCATTTGATCATCCCTAATAGGGGGATCTTTTCTAAGTCTTTTATAAAGGGGTGCACAAATAGTTCTAATGTTGGGCATAAATTCGGCTACATAATTAATACATCCTAAAAACCTTTGTAATTGTTTTTTATCCTTAATCTCGTTAGGAGATTTAACTGTAAATTCTAAAGACCTTTTTGTAGGAGTAATTGTTTCTTGATATATTTCATACCCTAAAAATCTTATTTTTGTTTGAAATAACTTTATTTTTCTTGCTGATACTACTAGTCCATTATCTGTTATAATTTTAATAAATTTTTCTAAATGAGAAATATGTTGATTAATTCCTTTTGTGAAGATTAAAACATCATCTAGATATACTATTGAGAATTCCATATAAAGATAGAATATATCATTCATTATGTTGTGAAATTCTCTTGGAGCGTTTTTTAAACCTTGAGGCATTACATTCCATTCATAATGTCCAAATGGGAATACGAAAGCTATTTTATATCTATCTTCTTCTTTTACATAGATTTGATAATAACCAGATTTCATATCAAATTTGGAAAATACAGTTGCATTATATAGTCTTTTAATTAAATCTAACTTGTTAGGTAATGGATACCTTATCCATTTTAATACTTTATTTAAAGGTTTATAATTTATCACTAATCTTGGAGCTCTTCTTTCTTGTTCAAAGGCATTCATTACGTAAAAGCCTTATCAACTCCAAGGTGATTTTGAAGGTCTAATTAATCCCTTATCTAAATATTCTTGAATTTCTTTTTTACAATATTCTAAATATTGTTGATTCATTAGTATTGTCCTAACTTTTGTAGGTATTTTTGTTTCATCAAAACTATCTTCGTATGGCAATGCAATTTCATATTTCTTTCTATTCCAAAAGGCTATTGGATTTGTTTCACAAATTTCTTTTTCTATTTTTTCTTGAAAATTTTTAATAATTTGTTGAATTTTTGGAGTTTTTAATTGTTCTTCAACTCTTGTATATTGTATTTCTTTGTTTAACATCTGAATTTGTTTAGTCTTTCTTTCTAAAAGATTTATACTTTTTATTGAGTTTTCTTTTAATAAATTTAGTTCTTTTAGTCTAGGAGGTTTTATAAATTCGAAGCAAATTTCTTGACCCATAGCTTTAGATACAATTCCTGTTTTTGTTACTTCAAAAGGATATAAAAGTGTTAAAAATGGAGTTCCTAATATTAAAGGAGCAGTCATATTTTTTACTAATACAAAAGAAGTTCGATAAAATATTTTATTTTTACAAATTTTTGCATTTAATAGTTTATATTGAATATTCATTTTTGATCCATTAGCGCTACTTACTCCTTCATTTGTTTTTTCATAATATTTAGTAGGTACTAATCCTTCTTGAATACAATTTATATCTGCTCCAGAATCAACTAGGGCTATCATATTAAATATTTCTTCTTTTATTACTAATGAAATTTCTACCAACCATTTATGTGAGGTTATAAGACTTAATAAATTTATATAACTTTCACTTGATTCGCCATTGTTATTTTCTTTGGATTATCCTGTGCTTCAATTATTTTCTTTCCTTCTAATTCTATATTCTAGAGAAATGTCATTTTGTTTTAATTCTAAAATTTCCTTTTTTAATTCTTTTATTTCTTCTTGCAAATCTTTAATAGTTATTAAACTAGTGGGTTGTTTAAATCTTTTTAAAATGTCTTTTATTTCTATTGCTTCTATGGTTTGAGCTTTATTTTGTTCTTCTTTTATGATTAAATCATTTAATTGGTGTAAAAATTTAGTTTTTAGTGGAGATTCTTCCATTTTATCAATTATTGATATTAAAGTAGACGTTTGATCTTGGGTTATCATATTAATTATTAGATAGTTTGTACAAGAGCATAAACCTGGTCCTAAACAATAATTATCTTCTTCTTCCTCTAATTCTTCTTCAGAAGAGGAAGTTTAATTCAATTGGTATTGTTCCCCCCTCAATATGAGAGGTGGTCCCCACCAATCCCTCATATCTCTCTCTAATATCAAATAATAGATTAGTTTACATCTTAAGCTATTGGGCCGAAGCCCACCTGATAACTTTTATATAAAAGCACGTGTTATTCACATTGTAACCTAAGTGATACATAATAAAGATTAATAGACCTAATTCCGAGGAGGATTTTCCTAGGGTTTTGTGCTAACTACTCTTTGTGTAAACATTTTGGCACCCACCATGGTGGCCGGTAAAATGGGTCCTACACCACCAGAACCCTAATCCTGATTCAGAAAAAAGAAGCCCCAATCATGGTAAACACTCGTAACACACAGCGGGAGGAAGACAACGGGCACTAAACCTCATCCGATCATGATGATCGGATACAGCACCTTACCAACATCATTGAGAACCTACAAAGGACGGTTACCAATCTGCAACAGGAGAATGTAGAACTCAGAAGACGAAAGAGAGGGGAGCACGAGGCTTCCTGTCATAATGTTGGGCGATCCACTCGCCAAAAGACCGTTGACCAACCCTCATACCAGACGGAGACTGCCAATTATAACCCTGAACTACCCTTCGCCGCGCACCCCTGGACCGACTCGATTATGGAGGCACCTACCCCCCTCGATTACAAACCCCCGGTGATCGAAAAGTACAACGGAAGCAGCAATCCCGAAGATCACCTCACTATCTACACCAACACCATATTGGTAACGGGGGCATCCGATTCACTCTTTTGCCGAGCTTTCGCCACAACCCTAACTAAATCAGCGTTGCAGTGGTTCTCCTATCTCCCTCCAAAAAGTGTCTCCAGTTTTTCTGACTTAAGCAAGAAGTTTCTCAGCCAATTCTCCACTAGCAGGGCCGTGCAACAGACATCGCATAGCCTGGTTAATCTACGTCAGCTTCTGGGAGAATCACTAAAGTAATATATGGCACGTTTCTTCGAACAAGCCATCCAGATCCGAGATCTCAGCCCGGAGGTGGCTTTGCATGCCATTCAAACGGGTCTACGCCCAGGCAAATTCGCTGACTCCCTAGCAAAGAAACCACTGTCAGACATGGATGATTTCCATATGAGAGCGCAAAATATATTGCTGTTAATGAATGTGAGGTTGACCGAACCAAGGTGATCAATCGAGCTAACCCCACAGAACGGAGAAATCCTCGTCCTGAGCAAAGAAGGAAAAGTCCCAGAAGAAACCGAGATATCAAAGCTTACACCGCCTCTCACTACATGGATTTCACGCCACTGAGGGACCGTCGTGACCGAATTTTGCATGAAGTCTATAATACGGGACTCCTAGCTCTGCCACCTCCAGGAGATGGCCCTAAAGGTTAGATCATGAAGCTTTAGTTGTTCGGCTTATGTGATTCTATTTTATTTTCACCCACCTAAAAATTTTATTATAACTAAAATTACCATTTTTTTATAACGAAGTTGGTATTTATATTCTTAAATTTACTATGTTCTAACAAGGTTAGATTAGGGTCGGATTCTCTTAAATTCGATTAAATTGAGTTCTCCTTTATTAACATTAAAATAGATAGTGGTCGATATTTGTAAGTTTGAGTTAATTTATCACCCTAATTAAATTAAATTGAATTCTGAGAAAGGGAATCAGGAATTAATGTAAAGATAATAGTTCGACCTCTACTTCACTAAGTCCCAATATACTTTGACCTTTTGTATTATTTTCAACAGTTTTACACTTAAGAACACAACAGTTTGCGGATCAGAAAACACACAGACCCAAGTGTTTCTAGAGGCATGCCACAGACCGATATTATTTTATTTTTTTTTGGAAAGAAGACCGATATTATTTAGGTTGGTTCTCCTACTACTATTTTTATTCATAAGGAGAAAACAGAGTGAGATCAACTTTTTTTTTTTTGGGTCTACAAGATAGATCACATTGGTTTAAAAAATGTTAACAAGAGTCGATCTGCACCAAAAAGAATAATAACATGAGCCATTTTTTGTCACCTCTTTTAGTGGAAGCACAGAAGAGGCCCAAAAGGACAGGATGCAAATGTAGAGGATAGAATTATAAGTGAATTTTGAAGAGGTAGAAATATAATTTCTATATATTTGGATCGTGCAAAGGTAAGAGGTAGAATTACAAGTGAAAGTTGAAGTTCAATTTTAAATTGATAGATTTAGCTAATTAAAGATAAGTACCGGTAAGATTACACCCTTACAGAATAAATTAATAACAATAGTGTAGTAGTAATAAGTGATAGTGGTAATAATGATAATATTAATTGTTTAAGGATATTTATCATTCAGTTTAATTTAATTTTTATATAAAAAAATAAGTTAAAATACATAAAAAAAATATGACGGTTTGGATTGATTAGTGCAATAAAACAAAATATAAAAATCAAACCAAACCAAATCATTCTGTTGCAATTTTGATTCACATGGTTAATATGATTTTGAACTTCAAATTTAAACATCAACAATATACACAATAAACTTAATAAAACCTGAAATATTATAAAATCAGTTTATAACTCAAATTTTAAAATTGTAACTCAATCAATACATCCACTTCTAACAAAAAATTAGCATAGAACATTATAAAAGTAATTCATATTCCAAATTTCAAATATTATAAGTAAAATTCACACAATCCAGTTCTTGACACTTAAAGAATGAACTCTTCAAATAGTAATTTGGACTAGAATGTTTCCATGTGAAGAAGAATGAAGGAGTAGTGCAATGAACTAAGGCTCATACTTCTTAGAGTTATTTAAATTTAAGGTATAGTACGAAATAAAAAATGTTTGTCATATGGTTTGCTTCAGTTTAAGTTTACCCATTAGAACCACAAATCAAATCGAATTACATCAGAATAAGAGATTTTTTGTGATTAGTGATTCTTGTGGCTTGTCATTCAAATTAATATAGTTCTGCAATTTATGATGGCTCAGTTAAGTTCCTTAACACTCTTAAATAATAATGGTTTTCAAATAGACAGGGGACTAAGGCAAGACTTCAAGTTAAGAGGGACCAAACACACTCACACACAATTCAATTCAGTTCCTTAACACCCTTAATTATTAAGGTAGAACTTCATGTTAAGAGAGGCCAAAGACGCGCGCGCACACACACTTTGGAATAACAGTAAAGGAGAATACGGAGAAGCATCGTAAGTAGGTTCAAACTCTGCTTCAAATATTTTATGTATGTTGGTTTTAAAGGATAATATATACATATATTTTGATTAGGAAGATTAGGTAAAATATGATTTTTAATATAAAATTATTCTAAATTATAAGATATTGATAAGAAAAAGTTTAAGAGAAAAATTAGATAAATTCAAAGTAATTAAATTATATAAAAATATTTTTCAAAAGAAATTGATCTGGTCTCAATACCGGCCTATAGACAAAAAGGTCATTTGACCTAAAGGCGTTATGCAATACCAACATCTCACATAATATTGTAATCCAATACCATCGCGCATGAGACTCATTACCTAATACCGGTATGAGTCATTATCTTAATATCGGTAGATCAGAGTTAGTACGGTAGTTAGGTAACATCCCTGTTGCGTATCAGTTTGTTTTGCAATGATCAGAATCATGCTGACATTTCGTACAGAAAGCTCACCTACCCGAAACGACTCTTCCGCTACTCTAAGGTATAAAAACCTACAAATCAACAATGAAAATGGAGAACATTCTTATTATAACTTATGCTTTAGCTCTTATATTCTCTCTAAATATCTCATTGACTTGAGCGTCGAAGTGCCCTTGCAAGTGACACTCTCTTTCGCCCCACAACATGTGATGTTGGTGATATTTACTTAAATGAGCACTCCAAGACTTCTATCTCTCTCCCGGAATAAAAGATATAATATCTGATCCCCATTGGACCAGTGGAAAATCATACACAAATTACATCATCTGAGGGTTGGTTGCTACACCGGAGTACACGTGCACCCCGACCTGGACCAATTCAAAAATATTATCAAAGAAAAGTATGTTCCTTCAAGTTGTAGAATTTATTTGTTGCGAAATGATGTTCATCTTAGTATATACAAAATAATGCTTTAGAAAGTTATCTTTTATTTTGTCTCAGAACTTTGATGAAATTCATAACAAAGAATGAATGTTAATAATTGTTGTAAAAATTAGTAAACTCAACACAAACTTTATTAATATGTAAAAAAGTTGATAAGAGTTTATTTTTCTTATTTTTACTAGCTACTAACATAATTATGATATTTAAGATAATTTGTAAAATCATTTGCTTTAATCATGGCCATTACGACACACTTACACTAATTTTTTTTTGTCTTAGCTTCAATAAGTGAATAAACTATATCTTTTTTATTTTAAACTCATAAGTGATGACTCATTGTTATTCTTCTATTTATTTCTTGTCATTTTAATCACTAGTGCAAAAAAGACATTTAACATCGGTTTTTTTGGGCTTTTCACATCGGTTTTTAAACCGATGTGGATCTGGCCGATGTGAAATATAAGGACATTTCACATCGGTTTTTAAACCGATGTGAAAAATGGATGTAACATCTTTTGAGAAAAACGATGTGAAAATATGGATATATAACATCGGTTTTTAATGGAAACCGTTGTGAAAAAGGATCTTATAACATCGGTTTTTAGAAAACCGTTGTGAATAAGAGAATGTAACATCATTTTTTTAGAGAAACCGATGTGAATTTGGAACTTACCACATCGGTTTTTTAGACAAACCGTTGTGGATTTGGACTTATAACATCGGTTTTATAAAAACCGATGTGAAAACATTTTTTTTTAAAATTTTTTTAATTGTTTCATTATATATGAATTTTTTAAAGAAACCTGGACATATGATTTCAGCATTCATCCCGACTATATTAATTTTTCATGTCAATTCCTGGGCATACATTTATACAACACATAGAAAACAAATATATCAACACCAATTAAAATCATATGTCAATCAATATATATATAACACCAAACATTGTTTTATACATAGTTTAGGTCAGAATTTCATACATAATATATACAAAATTTAAACACTTGTGTTGATCATAATCTAGCTACTTGAAGAAGATATGTTGCCCAACGCTTACGAACCACATCAATTTCATCAGAAGTGAATGGTTCCTTGTTGCTAAAAACCTACAAGCATGTGATGTCAGAATATGCATTTAACTACTAGAAAATGCTTCCTTCTTTAAACCATTTCAATACCTGTATCCAATTATCATTAATGTTCCCTATTATGACATTGAGCATGTGCCCCATGACATAATAACCACAATGGTTGCTGCCTGACGATTGTTTATTAGCCTGACTTAGGAACAAGTAAACTTTGCATCAAATTCTTAAACCTCATCAAGTCATGTCTAGGCATAAAGGCAACATAGAGTTAATGTAACATAGAGTGACTTACTCTTAGGATTATCCATTCAACCTTCTTCCTAGTAGGTCGTGACCCTCCCAAAACATTACAAGCATCCAAGGCTCTATAGTATAAAAACAACCAACAAGTTAACATTCAAGAATTCTCAAGAACACCTACAAGTTAACAAAATACCTACAAGTTAACAAAACACTTACAAGTTAATAGCACCCTTAATGTTTTTCCCTGGTTGTTTCCATAATGAGCAAAAGAAGACAACAACATTTTGTTTGGGACAAATAATGATCAATTGTCAATGGTTCCTGTTAGATCACAAAAGAAATGAGGAAGTTTACACAAAAACACATGTATAATAATACTTGAAATTTAAGGTTGTACTAACAATTCATAATATGGAGCTAAAAAAAAGCCATGAGAACTTGTGGATATCCTATGTTGAATATATGCCCGGATTTGATCTACACTATTTCCTGTGTCTTGGATGTGCTCAGGCTCAAGGAAGCTATAATCATGACATCCATTAATATTGCAAAGGTTGTGCAAATACCTAAAATATAAATAAACATAATTGGATCACAGATATGTATTTGCTTTAGACATATAAAAAATTAACTAGTAATAAACTCACATCAACCATAATTGGAGCACAGATATGTTTAGCATCTCTTTTCCCATTAGAAATTCCAAAATATCTTGCTGGGTAATAAAGAAAGAGATTGGAGAGTCCTTGCCTATGGCACTAGCATCTAGTTCCAACTGTATTGTTTCAGATCCAAGATTCATTGCTACAAAACACAACCTCCCAAGTGGATCACTATACTCCTTTGTTTCTTGTAAAGGTTGTTTTTGTGTAACTTTCTTAACCACATCAACATTGGCCTAATAAATCACAATTAAACAGGAATAAGTATTAATAAAATCATATATAACTAATAGTGGATGTAATTAAACAGGTATTATTGCATGGAATTTTATACCTCATCCTCCGATATAATTTTAACTAGTCTTCTGGGCCACAAGATGAAGTGCTTAAAGGCTTCCCCCACTATACATACTTCATCTGTGGGAATAGGTAATGCAACATCTGCTTCCTTAATCCTATCAATTGATACCCTCACATGATCATTATTTATTTGCTTATGGTGGATGGTAGACCCAAAATTATACACATTGCCAACTGCCACCAAACGGTATGGATGATCAACATAAAGCTTGTATCGGTCTGGGACATGAGCATAATCTTGTGGAGATAAATCATCTGGAGCACAACTCCCTTTTGTGCTTAAGAGTACAGGATGTGAAGGCGTTTGTGGTGGTCGTTCAGGAATTTGTGAAGGTTGTTGCATACGGGCTAGCTCCTGGAGAATTTCATGTTTCAGTTCCTCTCTAAGCTCCATCTTTAGCTCTTCCCTAAATTTTTTCTCATCCTTGATAGTATTCTGTCGT
The DNA here is from genome assembly GCA_037962975.1 of Clitoria ternatea. Lineage (NCBI taxonomy): Eukaryota > Viridiplantae > Streptophyta > Magnoliopsida > Fabales > Fabaceae > Clitoria > Clitoria ternatea. The sequence continues at coordinate 192,560,613 of CM075669.1, forward strand.
CCTGAGTGTCCAAAATATGTCTTTAGACCAACCCCTCGTCCACATGCTCGAACACGACCACTATGTTCTGGCCGCCCTAAGGCGGTAGTCAATATGTCCTCTCGTCTAGATGCCACAAATTCACCAACTGAGCTTCTTTGTTCCAAAGAATCCTGTAAAAAATATAACATTACGTTCATGAATAAATTGAATGACATGATAAAATGATAATTAATTATGAATGCTTACAATCGTCTCAGCAACAACACAAGTTTCCTCGGATGTGTAGCTTCCTGATTTCTTTTGTCTAGCTTTTTTCCATTTTTCATGTCGTAGTGGAGGAGATGGTGGAGAGATGACAGCAGTAGGATCAGACCCAGAAGCTTCTTGCCTCTGTTTCAACTTCTCTTCCATCATCTTCTTTTCTAACAATTTGTACCCTCCACGAGATAATAAGTGAGGATAACAATTCTTCTTTTGAATGTCTTGTGCAACTCTTCTTTTCTCCTATCATTAATGATATGTAAATAAATGTTAGTATATAGAATAACTTATAAATTATAATAATAACGAAACAAGTAATTGAAACTACCTGGAAGGCCGAATCTGTCCTAATCTCAACAAATGATTTCCATGTGTCTTCATCGATCCATGGATAATCCTCTAATGGAACTTTGTCCCTCATATTCCCAAAAATATAATTAGTTGCTAGATATGTCTTGAAAGCTCTCCAACGCTCACTACAAAATGTTAGTAATTTCTTCTTCAAAGTGGTGTTGTTGGGGACATCATATGTGAGCTATATTAGATATAATAAAACATTATCAAATATAACAAAATATTTTATAATTATAGTGAAATTACTTATAAAGTCTAATATCAAATAACAACATACCGTTATACTCTCCCAAATTTGCTCCTTTACACATGCATCTACATCCTTCCACTTATCATTCAAGATGCTAACCTTGCTACGTGCAAGTAAGGCTACAAAGCTAACAAATTTATCCCTGTTTTCTCCAATAGGGTTCCAAGTTAACTCATCAAATTGGATGAGGATTTTTTGACCACCACCACGTGTAGCTACTAGCTCCCTCATCCGTGTGGTACCCCTACTCTTCCGACAAGTCCCTTGGGTATTTGATGTACTCTCAGGATGATCATCCATTTCCCTATTGAAAGAAAATAAAATAATTGTCAATTACATGGTTAAATAATATAAATGCAATAATATGAAACAAGTTTGATAACTAACTTAAGAAGTGTCCATTACATGCTCCCAAATCCCTTCTTGATGATCATTACGGATGGCATGGACATTGTCTATTTCATCATCATCACATAATGTTGGCATGCTAGATGAGAAGGGAGGAGTCTCTACAATATCAAGTGTTGAACCATGATTCTCATCGATATCCACCAAACATTTTCCATGAAGTGCAACTGACCACCTTTTGTTAGAAGGATCAGTTATGTAAAAAACTTGTTTTGCTTGGGATGCCATGATGAAAGGCTCATCCTCATGCGCTACTTTGTTAAGTTCCACCAAGGTAAACCCCATTTCATCTGTCTTTACACCAGTGTTACCATCAACCCACTTACATCTGAAAACGGGAACTCTAATTTTAACATAGTCAACTTCCCAAATCTCCTCAATGACTCCATAATAGGGGATGGATGCCACAATTGGATTCTTATCCTTTGCACTAGAAAAATGAATGGATTCAGCCACTATCATCACACCACTATTTTGCACCCGACTATTGTCATCCTGAGACTTGGTGTAGAAGGTGTAATGATTAACGTAATAACCACTCCAACACACAACATCAAAGTTAGGACCGCTTGCTAGCCATTTCAATGTCTCTGAGGCAGTGTCATCATTCACCACTTGTCCTCTAAACCAATTAAGGAAAGTTTTATTATGCTCATTTCACCAACCATTTTTCAGTCATGCGAGGGTTTTTTGCCTTGATAATATTCTTGTGCCTAGATATGTATGGTAGAACCTCATCAGTGTTGTTCAAGATGTACAAATGTACTTGTAGGACCTCCTCACGTGGCTTACTCTTAACAGAGAAACCCCGAATGCTATTTCCTGTACTTCCTTCTCTGAAGCGAGGCTTCGGTATTCTAATTGAGTCCACTCCTGACAAATAATCAGTACAAAATTCAATAGCTTCTTCTGCAATATATCTTTCAACAATAGAAGCTTCCGGACGATACTGATTCTTCATATACCCCTTTAAAATTTTCATGTATCGCTCAATTGGGTACATCCATCTCAAATAAACTGGGCCACAAATACTAATCTCCCTGACTAGATGAACAATTAAGTGCACCATGATGTCAAAAAAAGAAGGTGGAAAATACATCTCTAATTGGCACAATATAACCACTGTATCATTTTGTAACTCAACCAATTTCCCAGGATCAATCACTTTACTACATATAGCATTGAAGAAAAAACATAACTTGGTTATGGTCACTCTGACATTTTTGGGCAAAATGTCACGAATAGCCACTGGTAATAATTGTTGCATTAACACATGGCAATCATGAGATTTTAAACCAATTAATTTGAGGTCTTTCATTGAAACAAGTTTTTTGATATTTGATGAATAGCCTTGTGGCACTTTCACACCATGTAAACATTGACACAAACTTTTTCTCTCATTTTTTGACAATGTATGACAAGCTGGTGGCAAGTATGTCCGCTGACCTATAGTTATTGGAGCCAAGGAATCCCGTATACCATGTCAACCATATCTCGACGAGAAGTCACCCCATCCTTTGTCTTTCCTGGGATATTAAGAAGTGTTCCAATAACACTATCATATACATTTTTCTCCACATGCATCATATCAATACAATGCCTTACATCAAGAGAAGGCCAATAAGGGAGGTCAAAAAAGATAGATCTTTTCTTCCATGCATTTTTTTCTGTAGCCTGACGCTTCTGCTTCTTTCCCAAGACAACATTGATGTCTTTTACCTTTTCATAAACCTGATCTCCTGTCAATGCCACAGGAGCAATTACATTCTCTTGAGATCCATGAAAAGCTTTTTTTAATTTACGATAGGGTGATCATGTCTGAGAAATCTCTTATGCCCAAGGTAAACTGTTTTCTTTCCATGATACATTTGACGGTAACATGTTCCTTCTTCACATATAGGACATGCCTTATGTCCTTTAACACTATATCCGGCTAAGTTACCATATGCTGGGAAGTCATTTATGGTACAAAAGATTCTGGCACGTAACTTGAAGTATTCACAAGAGTACTCATCAAATACATCTATGCCTTCCTACCACAACATTGTCAAGTCTTCAATCAAGGGCCTTAAATATACATCTATGTCATTCCCCGGTTGTTTAGGGCCCAAAATCATCATAGACAACATGATGTACTTTCGTTTCATGCATAGTTGAGGGGATAGATTGTAGACAACCAACAAAACAGGCCATGAACTGTGTATACTACTTAGGCTACTATAAGGATTCATTCCATCTGTAGCAAGTCCAAGCCGAAGATTTCTGGGTTCCTTGCCAAAAGTAGGAAATAACTGATCAATCTTCTTCCATTGTAAAGAATCTGCTGGATGACGAAGCTTTCCATCTAGTTTCCTTTCTTCAGCATGCCACCTAAGACTTTTTACATCATTCTTGTTGGCAAACAATCGTTTGAACCTTGGAATTATTGGTAAATACCATAAAAATTTTGCAGGAGGATTTTTGGTACTCACATCATCACCAGATTTACCATTTTTCACCTTATATCATGATTCACCACATACAGAACACTCATGCAGCTTTTCATACTCTTTTCTATACAAGATGCAGTCATTCGGACATGCATGTATTTTTTTATAGTCCATACCCATAGGACATATAACCTTCTTTGCTTCATAGGTACGATTAGGTAGTGTATTCCCTTCTGGGAGTATTTCCTGCTGCAACAACCTAAGTAATTCAGTAAAACTTTTATCAGTCCATCCATTCTTCACCTTCAGATTAACTAGCCTTAACACTGCTTCCAGTCGTTTCAGTTTACACCCCGGATACAAAGGCAAATCCGCATCTTGAGTTAAATTATCATACACATGTGCTCTTTCAAATGATTCGCGTCCAATGTCACATATCATGTCTTCCAACCCATCATTCATTTCTTCATGCACTTCTTCTGCTTCAGACACAGTTGGTATCAACATCAATTCCCCATGCCATGTCCATGTTGTATAATTCTTGCAAAACCCATGACATATGATATGATCTCTAATTTCCTCAACACTTAATCGTTTTACATTCAAACATTTCACACATGGATAATAAAATCTCCCATTATTGTTAAGAACATTTCTTTGAGCAAATTCCAAAAAAGCTTCCACCCCGACTGCATACTTATTACTTGTTCGTCTAGCATTAATCCAACTCCGATCCATTGGTACTAATGTTCTAAAATCAACAACAAAACATCAATGGACATTAATGCCTTCCTAAATCACGGTATGAATTAAACAACATAATGTTAAAAGCAAATAACCATTTTCAACACAACTCAAGTTCAACTAGGCCTTTTAACAAACATGTTAAAAGCAAAAGAACCATGCACACCTACACAAAAAAGAACCATATCCAACACACCTTCATACACACCATTTTTAACACAAACATACCAAACTTTATATTTAAGTTCTCCTAGGCTTTTTAAGAAACATGTTCAATGCACTCAACCTCAACCTCAACCATACACACATACACATGTTGAAAGCAAATAACCATTTTCAACACAACTCAAGTTCAACTAGACCTTTTAACAAACATGTTAAAAGCAAAAATTATTGGTCCACCTCAACCTTAACCATGCATACCTACACAAAAAAGAACCATATCCAACACACCTTTATACACACCATTTTTAACATAAACATACCAAATTTTATATTTAAGTTCTCATAGGAATTTTAAGAAACATGTTCAAGCCACTCAACCTTAACCATACACACATACACATGTTCAAAGCAAATAACCATGTTCAACACAACTCAAGTTCTCTTGGGCATTTTAACAAACATGTTAAAAGCGAAAATGGAGAATAAGAAGCTTACAACAATGGAGTTTAAGAAGCTCACAATAATGGAGTTGAAGAAGATGGAGAGAAGAGGGTTGAGAGAGGCACACGGTTGGAGAAGGTTGAGATACTTGAAGAACGTGTTGCTATCACGGAATGGAGAACGGAGAAGTTGAAGAATTTGTTGTGGACGATTTGTTGCTGTCGCGGAAGGGTAATGGAGAAGGCACAAGTACTGGAAGGTAACCGATGAGCTTCAAAGCTGTCACGTAAGGGTAATGAAAAACAATGGTTGCTGTCGCGGAAGGTAACCTATGAGCTTCAAAGCTGTCGCGGCGTCCTGTAGGTTTTCCAATCCAATTTTCAAGCGCGCTATTAAATTTTCCAAAGCTATTCCACATCGGTTTTTAACCAAAACCGATGTTGCATACCTGTTCGGCGAATTTTTATGTGGCGTGCATTAATTTATTTGTGACTATACCACATCGGTTTTTACACAAAACCGATGTTAGAACTAGTTACCATATCGTTTCATCAAAAAACCGATGTGAATAATTTGCATTTTAAATTTTTTCAAATAAAATATAACATATACATACTGAACTTTAAATTTTTTCAATTAAAATAAAATATATATATATATATATATAAGAAAAAAATGTAGAGTATCTCCCATTCATTTAAAAACAAAAATTAAAATACCACATCAGTTTGTACAAAAAATTGATTTGAAAAATTTGCTGTTTAAATTTTTTCTAATAAAATATAACTTATACATATTGAACTTTAAATTTTTTCAAATAAAATAAAATATATATATATATAAGAAAAAAACGTAGAGTATTTCGCATTAATATAAAAATCCAAAAAATATTAAGATAGGGTACTATACCACATCGGTTTTTACACAAAACCGATGTTAGAACTAGTTACCATATCGGTTCAACAAAAAACCGATGTGAATAATTTGCATTTTAAATTTTTTCAAATAAAATGTAATATATACATACTGAACTTTAAATTTTTTCAATTAAAATAAAATATATATATATATATATAAGAAAAAAACGTAGAGTATTTCGCATTAATATAAAAGACAGTTTAATATTAAGATACCACATCGGTTTTTGGACAAAAACCAATGTGAGATGTGTCTTCCACATCGGTTTTTAAAAATCCGATGTGATTAATGAAAAAATTTAAAATTTTAATTTTTTTTCAAATAAAATGTAACATATAACTTTAATTTTTTTCAATTAAAATAATATATATATATATAAGAAAAAAATTTATGGTACTTCACATTCGTTATTTTAAAAATGAAAAAATATTACTTACCACATCTGTTTTATAAAAAACGTTGTCTAATAGTGTTTATAAAACTTTGTGTATAATTTTAAAATTGCCACCGCGTAAATATTTAACATCGGCCTCTTTAAAACCGATGTGGTAAATATCTTTCCACATCGTCTTTTTAGATAAACCGATGTGAAATTTTATCTATGTTTCATTTATTTACAAAAATGCCACCGCCCTTATATTTCACATCTGTTTTTGTTAACCGTGATGAAAACTACGATGTGAAATGGTACTTTTACACTAGTGAATATATAATAATTCCCTTAAAATTAAAAGTTGAAGGGAGTCACGACCTTCTTCATCATCCATAAATCATTTATCAATGAATCTTGTGATTCCAATATATAAAAGAGAAAACATCATAATAATTATAATGAAAAGGTCCAATTCTTTAATCTTGAATTCAATTGTATAAACCAAAGAAGCATTAAATAATTTCATACCAATTCTAACTTCATTTGATTCTTAATTTTTACCCCTACAAAGTTACAAACAACCTCTCTTTTTTACCCTGTTTCTTTACTTTCTCAATACCTTCTATCCTTCTCGATTTTTTTAATTTGTTTTGTCACTATCTCATTCGTTTCCATTTCAAGTAAACTAACATTTACACCTCTGTCTCGGATAGGATTTTACACTTTAGTCCTTGAATGAAAAAAATTATAATAACACCCTTAACCCCCAAAAAACATCTTTTAGTTAGGCCCTGGTCGTTAACTCCTTCTCTAACAGAATCAATTTTCGCATACGTGTTACGTTAAAGAACATAGAGGCCATCCATATATGTTAAAACGACAATATTTTGGGATGTAATTATCTTCTCAAATTATATTCTCTCTCTTAAACTCTTAATTTCCTTTCTCAAATCTACTATTCCTTTTCAAACCCCAGCTTTTCTTGTCAAATTCTTATTTTCTTTTTATGTCGTGCTCATCTTCCCCTATTTTTTGCATCCTACAAGAATGAGTTCTCATATGTCATTCTGCATCTCTATCATGAACAAGCGTGAGATTGTTCTGCTCTAGGCACCATCACCAAGTTACTGCGCCACTTTAACCATCGGTTATCATGACCCCTTATGTAACCCCCGTTGATATCGAGAAGCGCACTTCAATCAAATTAGAGAGCAAGAGAGGGGAAAATTTTCTCTTAGATCTATATAAGATTCCTTCCATGTATTTTATTAAGCATGTATTAGTGTTTTCAAGATGTTGGTTTCATGCTCACTATAAAAATTACAAGGCCTAGGTCTGACCTGTTAATTAAAATTGAGGCCTGAGTCTGACCTATAACCTAACACCTATATAAAAGCTCGATTTAAGTTTATGTTAATGAAAATACAAATAAGCATATATTAAATAAATCAATGAGTCTATCTTAAACAAATTAATTTGTCTTTAAAAGCCTCACAACCTAAGTACAATACACATTTAATTATCAACTTTCATATTAAAGGTGATTTTAATGAAATTTAATTTTATAAACTATAATTTATAGAAAATATTACATGTATTTATAAATTATAATATTTTACAAATTATATTTTTATAAAATTATATACAATAATTTAAAAAGGCAAGCTTGACAAATTAGAATTTTTTTTCAAAAGTCTAAACTTAACCTATTTAATTAAATAGAATTTTTAAAAAATCTTGACCTGATATTTATGTTAAATAGATTAGGCTAAATTAGGTCTTAAATAAGTTAGGTTATAGACTTTCAACTGGTCTAGCCTATTTCTATCTCTAATAAAAAAGGATAAAGAGATCAAAAGTCTTGAGAATAGACCCGTGTTCTGATTCTTGGTGTAATCCTTTTCTCTGAAATGTTGTTGCTGAATGAATAGAGATTAGATTGAGGTACTGAAATGTTAATAACAGGAATGCTGAAAAACAAGGATTTGCCCCTTATCTTCAGATTCCATGTAATGACAACAAAATGTTTCAAAATCGTAGCTTGCAAAAAGTATGAATGAAAATTAAAGGGATAAAAGGGCATATACTGATGAGTGCTTAAGAGGCTAGACTTGTTTCTTTTAGGTGAATTGTTTTTGTTTATTATTTGCGACGGATCCTGAGTATGTGATTTGAGTAGTGAGAAATCTGTTTGTGCTCATTTTTGGTTTTGAATCGTTTTAACATGTAATTGAAGAGGTTATTCAAAGATTTAATAGTTTTTAAACGTCTTGTATCATTTAATATGACAGGCATTTGAAAACAAACTCTGTTAAAGAATGAATCAATGGTTAGATCTAAGTAAAAGATATGTTTTAAGATTAGGCATATATTATTGTAACTTTTCTACATTCAGGAAGTAAAATACAAAATCATATCTACGTGAGGGATGTGAATTTTAGTTTCCTCTTTCCATTTTACTTCATATCTTAACGTAGCATAAAACAACATAAGACTTATTTTGTTCGTGACGCAATGTAAAAGGTCAAAATTAATTTAAGCCGGTTATCATTTCTAAAGTGGGCCTGGACTATGAACATTGAACACCTAAGAGGGATAAATAATTTAGTTTGATGCATATTAACGACCCTAAGAAAGGGAATATATATAATTCTGAAATTGCTGAAAAGCTAAACATGGATGAATGGCCAAGGTTTATTATTGGCATAATCCCTTTAAACTTTTTTTATCATTTTCATTGTCCTTGTCAAACTGAACCCGCCATCCTTAATGGTCCCAAGAAGCACTAGTCCACACCACCCCATGCGGTTCATGTCCGTGGTTCACCCTACAAGCACCATCACCTCTCTCTCTCATGCTTTGATTGCCTTTTGTTTCCATTCATTTACACTCTTCTCAAGCACCGCTTGCTTCAACATAATCTTTTGGTCCCTAAAAGAAACCTTGTGTAAAATACTTCATTATCCTATCTAGAAAATGATGCTACTTACAAAATACACGCATTTTTTTTCTCCTGAATAAATTCCCTACCCGAAAAATTTGTTACAGCTGGTTAGACAGATTTAATGCTGAAAAGCGTTTTCGTATTTCGTATTACGGATTCTAATGCTTCTTGTACTTTGATTGGAGGAGACTCCAATTTGGACTCTGCCCCTCAATCTGTGCTTCAAGATCAATCCACGCACACGAGTGTAGCACCATTTGTTTTTTCAACTACACATCTTTTTCTTCCCTAGCATACAGATCAATTTTCTACAAATTCAAATGTTTTCTGACTTGAATAAGATTATTCATATACACGTGGTCATTTCACTCCATATACGTATATATAAAGCCTGCATTTACAATTATTAAGAGCAAGAATATTGGGCTTATTACTATGATAAGTACACCGAAAAATTTGAAATGTTTCACTAAAATTCATGTGTTTTTTTACATAGTATGATTCTGCTTTCACCAACATGATTGTACTCGATTTAGGTACCACCACTTTGATCAGTTTTGTGATTCATATAATCAGATGCAATAGAAAACTAGTTCATTACCGTCATGATGGATGGTCACCATTAATGTATATGTAATTTATTGTAAGAGTGACAGTGTTATCATCCTCATGCCTTACTCAAACTGTCACAGACACTGGATAGGTATGAAACATCAGCACAGTTTCTCTGACCAGTATTAGCCCCTTATGAATGGTTGATAATGATGTGAATTGAGAAATTTGGGTGTCCCCGGTTGAATTCCTTTTCTATTCAAAAGGAATAAAACAAGTGCATTGAAGAGAGCACCTTCAATGCTGCTATACTTGTTGAGTGATAACTCAGTTTTTTATTTGGTCCTAATTTGGATTTATTAAAACTAATTTAGTTCGTTAATCAAATAAAGTTAACAGATAATGTATTCAATGATTTAATGACTTAACAAATTAATATTAATTATTAAATGATCATACTCTAAATTCTCAAAGGCCAGCCCCTACCTTAGTTGGATTACAACTCAAACGTCTCAAAGCTTCCTTTTCATTTTTCATTTCTCTTTCTGGCTCTCAACTTCAATGCAGTAACACACACCACTCAAATTTTGGCTGCCATCACTGTTACACAAACCTAGCATCCACATGAACCCACAAGAGCAAGGACCACAAGGTAGCGCTTTTGCCATGTGTACACTCTATGTGTGCAATGATCGATTGTTACACTTTACTGCTAGCTATTGACCTCTTGTTCATGTCAGAGCAATGCCAACCTAGATTTGGTGCATGCATATTTGTTTTTGATGTATATACTCATCCATCCACTTTGTACAATATGTAGAGTCCATAAAGAAATGACAAGGGGTGGGCAACCTAAGGAAATTTCTCTAAAATCTTGGACCAGCACATTTATGCAACGAAAACATACAATTCTCATTGTCACTTTATGCTAATCTCTTCATTAACACCTCTCCATGACTCGGATGTACCAGTAATGTTCGCAATACTCTTCATATCAAAAAGACGGAAAATAAGAAAAGGGGCATAATATTTTTTTTAAAAAAATATTATATTATGACTTTTGGTTCCATAGGTATCAATTAAAGTGTTTATTTGATTCCGTACTAACTACTTATATCAAATCAATACTGATTATTAAATTACATCATTAGTTACATCTTATTTTTGGATTACTAATCACCCACAAACTTAACTTTACGGTTTTCATTTTTACTTTCGACTTAATTTGATTTATTTTTAAATGCATGTTCAAGATAAAAACATATAACACGATATGGAGATAAGCCAATAAAAATTAGGTAAATGATTAAATTTATATCTACAAAGTTACGAGTTAAAATTTTATGGACGCAAGACCATTTTTGTATGGGTAAATTTTAAATACATCTAAAACATCCTAATAAGTGAATTTCTGTACTCAACTCATAGAAAAATAGATATGTAAAAGAAAAAGAGTCATTTCAACTAAAATAATCCTTTTGAACGTTAAGCGAATGAGATTGCTTTCCCATAATGTCTCCTTCATCCCTATGCCTCACCTGTGGGGCTATCGTATCCTTAGGCTCCACGCAAGCTTAATTAATACCCAAAACAATAAAAAGAAATAAAATTTGAGAAGAGGCCTAATTATATTTTTTTCTTTTTTAATTTACATGAAAAAACAAATTTTACCTAAATAGGTAGATACACATCCATTTTGAACCAAAAGAAATCGTCGAACAAAATTTGTCCTTTAATGAGCCACAACTGTTCCTGATAATCTAACCCGTCCGAAATTACTAAAGGAAACACCCTATATAAATAGTGCTCGAAATTAAAAATAATAAAATACATTGATTATATGAATTGAAGGGAAGTAAGAGAAGGAGGCGATGGTCTTTTGCGCAGGATTCTGAAAAGGGCAATGTAGCGAGAATATATATGGTAGAGACAATGAGATAGAGACATATATTATATACTAAAAATGATATCTCTCCTTTGTTGTGAGATTATTGTAACCCGAAAGGAAAATGAAAATCAGAATATGTCATAAAGTAACAGTATGCATTTTGGTAAGGAATAATACTAGTGTCTAATGAGTTGTACCTAATGTGTATGTTTGTATGCCATTGTCATCAGCAAGGGATAATGACTTAACTTGTGTTGGCACTAATGTGTACTTGTGCTGAGATTAGACGAATGATGGAGGTATCAACTCTCATAAATCGCCATCATTCTTCTATTATATATTAGCCTCGCTCATATTAAACATGTTACTTCCCCTTTTCTTTCCGGATTATCCCTTTAACATATAAATGTTACAAATAATTGAAATGTCTTTTCTTTCCCTCATTACTTAGTTGGGTTAATAAAAAAGGATGCTTATTTAAAAATTGGTATAAAATTGTTGATTCTTTTATTTTTGTTCTCTGTATATCCCCTGTCGATAGAATTCATTTCTTTTAATGAAAAGGACCGTGAATAGTTTACTGAGATTTTCTATTTGTTATCAACTTGTGTTTAAGTTCTAACTTGGGTTTTGGGGTACTTCGGTAAGTAAACTGTTGTCGAGATTTGCGTTAACAAACTCTCTCAAATCTCAATTACTGTTTACTTTCTTCTTTACGAGAAAGGAACATAACTTTAACGCCCATGGTATACCCTAGGATATTTTAAATGAATAACAATCAGCAGTTCTCCTCTAAAATTTTTAGGTTAAATTATTACAATAAAAATATATATATTTTGATTTTTATGTACAATTAAATTTATAGATTAATAATCTTCATCATTTGTTTTCTTTTAACATCATTTGTTATTCTAAAGAATATAATACAGTTTCCTCGTAAGTAATTTTTAAAAAAATTTCATTAAAAAAAACAGTATTCAACAATGAAGTTTTGGACTGATAACTAGTTATAGTTTTGGTTCCTAATTTTTCTTTTGTGGATTTTAATCCTTACAAATATTAAAAATGGTCTTTATATGAACTCATATTAATAAATCATCAAACATTTTCTTAACATAGTTGTAAATATCTAAAATATTTAAAGCGTCTATATTTTATGGTCAGGGAGAGTGTTTTTCTTAAAAGAAATAAAATTAATAAGACTAATTAGAAGAGTAAATTAGAACCGTTAGAAAGGCAAAAGCGAAGTCATTTTCGAAATGAATGCTGAAGATAGATGCAAAGAAATTCCATAGTATATGGTGCTTGGATAGAGATGTTGAATGCATGGGTGTGAGTTATTATAATAATAAAGTGGGGTAGGACCCCTGGGCTTAAGCACACGAAGGGGAGTGAGTACATAAGCTGTTTTTGTTGAATTAGTAAACAAAAGCCATGTGACGGTGTAAACACGCAGTGACTTTAATTACTACTTGCGTACTTGAAGTATGGTAAGGTAACGCACAGACACCAATCGCTTTCTCGCACAAGCATGTTGGTCTTTGCGTCAATTGCCCGTTTCTCATATCATACCCACGTGTTCCTTCTTATATACACAAAACCAACTATTCTACGGTAAAATATTTGTATGCATTTCTTTTTTAACCTACCTATTTGAGTAGAATTATCGGTCCAAGAACTTGGCCCACCCGGCCAATTAATATACCTTGGTTTTAATTAGAGCTGTCAAAACGGGCCAACCCGGCCCACACGGGTTGGCCCACCACGGGTTACAAAAATTTACAATCCAACCCAACCCGGCTCGCTTTCTTGGGTGAGCCAGTTTTTTCAACCCAACCCAACCCACCAACCCACCGGGTTGGCTCGCGGGTTGGCCCACCTGTTTTAAAAAATAAAAATTGATTAAAAAAATAAGAAAATGCCCAAAAAAATATTTTCCTCACATTTCAATACCAATTGAGGCCGTGAGAAATTAGGGCCAGCACTTTGTGAGAAATGAAAGGGTCACATAAGACCCTGTTATTGAATCTGAAATATGTGTGCCAATGTACCTTGCATGGTCTTTTTTTTTTTTTAATTTTTGTTCATCAACCCGTGGGCCAACCCGGCTCACCACGGGTTCAACCCACCGTGAGCCGGGTTGAGTGGGCCGGGTCAGAAAAAGCTTTGCCTTAAAAATGAGCCGTTTTTTTTCAACCCAACCCACCCAAAACCCACTCCGAGCCGGGTTGGCTCGTGGGTTGGAACCCATTTTGACGCCTTTAGTTTTAATATGGGATGATACATCCCTTACCGTGTTTCGACGTCTTAAATTCTTTTATTTTTGACAAATGAAGGCATATATCATGCCCAAACCAAAAAGTATATGCATAACATATCATTCTCCTTCTCATTTTTTTCTAAATTTAAACATTTCTCTCAATCTCGTAAATTTTCTTTTGCTTCCAACAATCATAACATTTTAAATTTTAAATTATAATTTAGAAAATAAATAAGTTATACATTTCTAATTAGCATTTAGGAAAATAAAATTTTTTAAATTAGAATAAAGAAAATAAATAAATTAGAAATATACAAATTAAATATGTACTCAATTTTTACATATTTAATTTAGGTTTGGTGCGTAATTTTGAATAATTAATTTAAACCACCATGAGCATGACCACCATAACCTTAACCACTACTGCAACTACCAAGACCGCAACCATATTGAGTACTACGTCCAATCATCAGTTGATACAATGAATTATCACCGATGAATATTTAACAAATAAAGAATTACATATAGTGTTGTTTTTAATAATTTAAACATACTTTGTGTAGGTTTCAGTCTCAAATTCACTCTCACTATCAGTCTTTTCCTTTATTTCATTTTCAGTTTGGTGTTCATCATCCAAATCGCCTCCCAAGGAAGACTTTATCAGTTTGTTCACCATCATATGTGCAAGTGTATCATTGTAGATGACCAAATCGATATACAACATAACATGGAAGTCATGAAGTTCAGTTAAAGCAAACTAATAAGCATCCCCAACCTCATTGGTCAGATTGTCAATAATTTAACTTCATGTCTTGGTTTTGATAACTACATACTAGACTCGGTGACCTTCAAGGAAATTTATGTAATACATATGTTCTACTTGTTGGGTAAAAATGAAAGGATCCTATATTATGTATCAATGAGATTGCTTAACTTCATCAAAACCATATTGGTTGTCAACCTTTGTTCCTTGGTCAATTATGTTGTCAAACCAATCACACTTAACTAGAACAATTTTTATTGTTGTGTGTTTGGCAAACGAACCAATTTATCATTGTAGTTTTCAAAATTTATAGATATCGTTCCCACAAGGATTGATGGTTTTCAGTAAAAGACAGTAATTCTTATTTACTGATGGTAAAAGTATCAATACTTATAACAAAAGAATTTTCATATACAATTTTATACACTATTCATAAATTCCAAGATTAATTTATACATTGATCAAAAGTAATGTAAAATTATCTAGAAAAAATAACTGTAAAAATAACACTTCAGAATAACAATTTCAATACTTGAGATATAAAACAGGATAACAAACTATGTTGGAATTAGGATCCCCGCGCTATAAATATAACGATGTAACTATAAATATGCATATCTAATCATCAAGTTTATGTCATTACAGCTTGATAGTTTAGAGTCAAACTTAGAAGAGGGTTGAATAAGTCTCGGACTTTTTTTTGCAGAAAGATGAACAAAAAAATTAAGCAATCAAGCAAATAGCAAAGGAAAGAAACCAACACAAAGAGTTTATACTGGTTCACTTCCAATACAGAAGCTACGTCCAGTCCCTTCTAACTTGAAGGATTTCCACTATTGTAAAATCTCCTTTATAATAACAACACCAGACTAGTGCCACAAGTATTCTAAACTCCAACCACTCCTGACTCAACCCAAGTATTCTTTCAAAAGCCTCTAGGCCACAGTGTTTCCCACACAAACACGTTCTGGCAACCCACCAGACTTTTACAAAGTCTAAGAAGGAAAGAAAATTATACTCGAACCTTAGTGTTTGATAGATATATAATCAAAATTTAAGCACTAAGTTGTGACATAAGACCAAAGTCTGCTGAAAAGAAGAATAGAACAGAGAGGGTCTTTTTTTTTTATATATAAACAAGAGAATTGAATATTAAGAATTTTGCTAGCTTGGAATATTTATGATTCTTGATTCTCTCTCTTAAAACTCAAACTTCCTTGGTATAAATAGAAGTTGAAGAATATGATCGTTACTGTTTCTTAAAAGGAGATATAGTCATTGGAAATCCTTTGAAGGTATTTTTTGCATTAAGCGTCTTGTTACCAGACCTTAAAGATGAAATGATCCTTAGACGCAAGGGTTTGATGCACATTCCTTCAGTTGTTTTCATGAAAACAGTTTCTCATGCATTTCCATGCACGAACCATTTGTAAACTAATTCTTGATTGAGCAACTAGTTATTTTCTAAAATATTTTGACAAAATCTCTGATTGTAATCAATATGTGTAGAGGTAGGTACGCTGACAATTTGCTGCTCATTTTGATCTTGTTCTTTATGTTCTTTGATGATAAGTATACAAATATGATAAGAGCATGAATCTCAATGCATCACCAAAATAGAATTTATGAACGTTGAGAGTAGTTCTTCGGATAGAACGCTTCTATCAGACTTTTGTTATTCAGCTAGACTTTTTGGACGTTGATACTCCCCCTTTGTTTTCATAGTTCAATATCTGTATCCTGAAATTGCTTAAGTACATAGAAATATGTTAACAACAATAGACTCTTCTGTTTGAGCAAAAGTACTTGATGAATGATTGTTAGTCCTCAAATTTACAATAAATTTGTAATAAAAATTGTATAAAAAATAATAAAAATTAGTTTAATTTGTTAAAAACTTAGGTTTTAATTGTAATAAATGGAAGTTATTGGAAATTATCTGCCTTGATCAAATTTATCTAATTTTGCAGTGAAAAATTAAAGAAATTCAAAAGAAAAAATAGAAGAACTGGAGAGCTGACGTGTAGCATCAACTCCACGTGTAGCGTGGGAAGTTTTAATGCTGACGTTACACGTCACACCCACGCGTAGCGTCAGAAGCTATGTGGACTCCACTTCCAGGTGGCCAAGCACTCTGCCTAGTGGCTAAATAATGGCTAACCCACTCACACCAGATGCCAAAATGTAGTGAGAGACAATTGGCCCAATGTCTGCTGATGATTCTAATTAATTAATATCAATAATGGCCTTAATCATGTGCATTTAATGGGGGCTGAGTCAGGAACCTGAGGCTATGCGCCAGGATGACACTATGCGTCAGGTGTAACATCCTGGTTTTAATTTAATTACCGATTGAAGTTAATTATATAATTAAGATTATTGATTGAATAATAATAATAATAATGCAAGGAAATAACTCATGTACCCTTTTCGGTTCCCTCCCTCTCTCTTTATGCCCGCTGATTGTGATTAATGGCTGGGGGGATTAGCATTAAATGAAGATGGGACTGGAATTAATGGTGATGTGACGGCTGATGGAGTGGGAGAGCTGTCGTAGAGTAGTGTGATGATAAAGCCTCAGTTCACATTTTCCCTTGCACTTTCTTCATTATCTCTTGGTGCATGTTCAGAAGGGAGAAAACACTCTTCATTCTCTCTAGAGCTCCCTAAAGCTTCTGCTTCTTCTTCCTCCTGGCTATTCCTTCTTCTCCTTTTCTTCTTCCATTCGAGGGCTGTTAGGGTCTCGGGTTGGAAGTCTGCAGCGTGTGGGGTGCCTCGGAGTTGTGGAAATGGTCCACTGTGTGAGGCGGAGCTGCTTGTGAGGGAGAAAACAAGGTTGGATGCTTGGAAGCATGGAGTCCTCCATTGTTGGTGAGGACTGGGCTGTTCGAGTATGGAACAGCGTTTAGAGTCCTCCACTGGGTTACGTGAGGACTGTGTTGTGCTACAAGGAATGTCTTGGAGGCAGAGCCGTTCCAGAGTATGAGTGGCTCGGTGTTCCTCCAAAGCTGTGTAGAGTACAATAGCTGAGTCGTTCTATTGAGAACGAGTGACCGAAGGACGATCGGTCGGTGTTGCAGGCTCATGGAGCTTCTGGATCTTCATTCCAGGTAAGGGGGCTAACTTTACATCTCAAATGCATGGTTTATGGACGGGTTCCGGGGTGAATCTACTTTACTGTGTTGTAATGTATGTGTAATGTGTTGTTAGTTGTTTGCTGAGTGAATGATAGCCAGGTGTGTGAGGATTATGAACTGTGTGGTGCATGTTAAATTCCGTCCATGAGATGTATGCTGGTAAATATGAAGATACCGAGTGCATCATACTGAGGGACAAATGAAAATATCTATTGATTGTTATATTAGTAATGCTGAGTGAATGCATGAAAATGTTGGCTTTTAATGAAATGCCGAGTGAATGCATGTGATGTGTAAATGTGGTACTGGTTCTGTTGTGATTCTACATGAATATATGAGATGTTGTGGCTGTTAACGAGAAAGCCGAGTGCATTGGCGTTGGACGCCTGATGAATAAACCGTATGCATCTGATTCGCCACTGGAAATGCTTGGAGCATATAGCGTTGGACGCTTAATACCGATCGGCAATCAGATGAATACGTGTTAAATATGATAAAAGACCTCGGGTTGGACTCGGGGCAGTGCCGAGTGCACTAAGCGTTGGACGCTTAAAGACCTTGGGTTGGACTCAAGGCAAGCCTACCGGGTTGGACTCGGGGCTGCCCGTAACACTTCCGTTGTCGCTTGGAGTGACTGTGTTACATGCGAGGGCAAACAGTTTGGTACCTGTAAAATGGCCGAATCAGCTTGGAGCTGAGAAAAGGCTTGGAGCCTATGATGCAACAATAAAAATTAATAATAAATAACCGGATCCGAGTGAAATGAATGTGTGCACACTTATGATTGGCATTGAGTTCAATGTGAATTATTGATTATATGGATATGAAATGATTGGGGTGAATCCGATTGGATTAATGCATGTATGCTGATGCTGTTGCCGAGTGCAATATGAAATTATGGCTGTGGTATGTGTTGTGTTGGATACTGTGAATTATAGAGCCTGTATGAATTAAATAATTTCTGATCGGGTAATGTTGTGTTGAATGATAGTGTATTACAACTGATAGTGATATGTTATTCTATAGTTAAGAAATTGTGGATAAATCCGAGCCAATAACTAACATTTAATATGTAAAAGCTCACCCCTACAATATTTTCTTCAGTATATGCAGGTCGGAATGGGAATGATGAGAAGGCCTCAAGTCCGAGTGATGAGCACTCAGACTACTGAGTGCATATATTGTATATATTGTGTATGAGCAGACGTAGCCTTGGCCGGCTCTTAAGAATGTTGTATAATGAATACAAATTTATATGTATAAGAAATGCGAGTTATCAGTATTCTGAGTATATGTTTATATATATGGTTTACATTGGTAACATGTATTTGTGTGGACTGAGAAGTGATAATGGATGGATTGATGTTAAATCTATGAATTCCGAGTGGGACATTGTTGTGAGATCCATTTTCGAGTGAGGCTTAGGTATGTAATCTTTCCGAGTGAAGTAGGCTTGAATGATTCCGAGTAAAATGTACTCGAGTGGACTACTTCCGAGGGAAGGCTAGTTCATGTGATGCCAAGTGAAAATAGCTAAGTAAACATTCCCGAGTGGGAAACTCCGAGTGAACCACCTCCGCGGTGAGGAGTATTATGATGATTCTGATTGAGGTATTTTACTAGACATACTCTGAATGAATAAAGTTCTATATTCCGAGTGGATAAGACTTAAATAAGTCTGAGTGAGACTTAACTTAGTAAATTTCTCCGAGTGATGGGAGGTTAGAGTAAATCCGAATGGAATTTGATTGTGGAAACTCCTTCTGAGAGAAGGAAGGTCTAAGTGTTCTCCGAGTGAGAAAAGTGAAAATATGCCGAGTGGTGAATGTGTAATACATTCCGATTGGGTTGAGGCTAAGATATACCGAGTGGTATTTGATTGGGAGTTATTCCGAGTGAGGAGAGTTTATGGATTCCGAGTGGAATAGCCATCATTCCCGAGTGGATCTTGTGTGTGACCTTCCTGGATAAAAATAAGGAATTATGTCTGAGCTTCCGAGGGAGGCATGTGTGTTGGGGTCGATCCCGAGTGAATGGAACCCCTGATTCCGAGTGAAGGAATACCGAGTGGAGTTACTCGCCTCAGCGAATAAGGGTTCGCTCCAGCGAGTGTGAATGGAAGGAAGGTTTCTGGTTAGTTTTGCTTAAGTGAATGGGTGCTTCGCCCAAGCGAGATAGGTTGTCTCGCTCAAGAGGATTTGGGTCTCGCTTGAGCGAGTGAACACTGTAATGGGCTCGCTTAAGCTTTGTTCTTCCGTTGGGCTTTCTTGTGAATGGTTTTATTTTCCCTTGCCTCCCATTCATTTTATTTTGGGATCTTATTCCGCGGGGCTGATTATGAATGTTTTGAACGTTCTAAATTTTGGAAAAATTTTCCCCGGTCTTGGATTTATTCTTTATTAAGTCAGGTTGTTTCATTTTGGTATCAGAGCGGACTTAAAAGGTCCATGGCCAAGATATGCTTACTGATAGTAGGCGGTCGTGTGCAATATGACCGGTTGTCATCATTGCTTATTGTTAGTCCTCAAATTTTCAATAAAAGTTTTAATAAAAATTTCATAAAAATTACAAAAATTAGTTTAATTTGTTAGAAAATTAGGATTTAAATTCAATAAATGGATGTTGTTGGAAATAATCTGCCCTTGATCAATTTTCTCTAAGTTTTGCAGTGAAAAAGTTAAGAAATCAAGAGAAAATTACACTGGAGGAGCTGACACGTAGCCTCATCCCACGCGTAGCATCAACAACTATTTTTGATGCTGACGCTACGCGTCATATCCACACGTAGCGTCAGTGCTGCGTGGTCTCCACCTCCACTTTGGCCAACCACTCCACTTGGACCCAATTATGGGCACTCCACTCAACACCAATGGGCATCCCACTCAGCATGAAAGGCCAAAACTCGGTGGAAACATGTTCATGTGGCCAGGCATGATCAAATTTAATAATTTGAAGTGGCCATTATCAAGTGTTTAATGGAGGCTGAGTCAGGGGTCTGACGCGTAGCGCCACACTGACGCGTAGCGTCAGAACCCTTGCTCAACCCTATAAATAGGGCCATCCAACACCATTCTATAACATCCCATAGCATCCCATTCTCTTCTTTTCTCTCTTGTGCTCGACTTTGAGTACTTCTTTTATGAGTTGTAGTTCTAGAATAGTTTTCTAGATACTTGAGTGTGTTTTGGTGTATTGTGATCGTTGTATTGTGAAGTTCCCATCGTCTTCGTAATGTCAAACTCTGTAAGTGTTATTTTTACTTTCACCATGTGTAACTAATTTGTTTATGTTGGAATTGGTGAACTAATCTATTGAGTATAATGTTGTGAATTTGACCTCTGCATGTTTATGATTCAAGTCCATGTTAGTATTTCAACCTTTTATTAATATGAACGTCAAACGGGAGAATGATTTTCATGTGTATTGAAACTTGTTTTATTAGTATGAATGTCAAACGGGAGAATGATTATTCATGCCGTATTGAAACTTTATTTGATGAAAGTAAAAGTTGGAATACCCTTGGTATCTCAATTCTATAGGGGTTGTTAACCATTGTTGCCATAAGGCCAGTTCTTAAAGAAAGTTTTTACTGAGAAAGCTCACGAGGGATTGGACTTTACTGTGAATTCTTAGAATTTATATCATGAGGGATCGGTTATAATAATTTTAAGCTGCAATGACATGAAACTTAATGATTAAATATGCATGTCTTGAGTTCCTCATTGTTATTCTAGATTAGGGATCCAATTTCCAACATAATTTGCTTATCAGTGTTTATCTCAAGTATCTTACCTATTTTAGATTGCAACTCAACTTTTTAGATAGATTTTATTTTCTTTTTATCTTATGAACCACTCAATCATGCTATCCTGTGAATATTGTATAAATTGTATATAAATCATTCTTTTGTCTATAACTTTCTTCACATTTATCATAGTAAATAGAAAATTACTGTTGATATTGGACTTTCAATCCCAGTGGAACGATATCTAAATTTTGAAAACTACAAACAATTGGTCCGCTTGCCGTTAACCTGGCGATATCGTCTCAACAGTTCATTTCCACCACCGGGTTGTTAATTGGCAAGCGCACCAATCGTTTGTAGTTTTCAAAATTTAGATATCGTTCAACTGGGATTGAAAGTCCAATAACAACAGTAATTTTCTATTTACTATGGTAAATGTGAAGGAAGTTATAAACAAAAGAATGATTTATATACAATTTATACAATATTCACAGGATATCATGATTGAGTGATTCATAAGATAAAAGAAAATAAAATCTATCTAAAAAGTCAAGTTGCAATCTAGAATAGGTAAGATACTTGAGATAAACATAGATAAACAAATTATGTTGGAAATTGGATCCCTAATCTAGAATAACAATGAGGAACTCAAGACATGCATATTTAATCATCAAGTTTCATGTCATTGCAGCTTAAAATCATTATAACCGATCCCTCGTGATATAAATTCTAAGAATTCACCGTAAAGTCCGATCCCTCGTGAGCTTTCTCAGTAAAAACTTGCATTAAGACCTGGCCTTATGGCAACAATGGTTAACAACCCCTATAGAATTGAGATACCAAGGGTATTCCAACTTTTTACTTTTGTCAAAACAAGTTTTAATACGGCATGAACAATCATTCTCCCGTTTGACATTCATACTAATAAAACAAGTTTCAATACACATGAAAATCATTCTCCCGTTTGACGTTCATATTAATAAAAGGTTGAAATACTAACATGGACTTAAATCATAAACATGCAGAGGTCGAATTCACAACATTATACTCAATAGATTAGTTCACCAATTCCAACATAAACAGATTAGTTACACATGGTGGAAGTAAAAATAACACTTACAGAGTTTGACATTACGAAGACGATGGAAACTTCACGATACAACGATCACAATACACCGAAACACACTCAAGTATCCAAAAAAACTATTCTAGAACTACAACTCACAAAAGAAGTACTCAAAGTCGAGCACAAGAGAGAAAAGAAGAGAATGTGATGCTATGGGATGTCTTAGAATGGTGTTGGATGGCCCTATTTATAGGGCTGAGTAAGGGTGCTAACGCTACGTGTCAGTGTGACGCTACGCGTCAGGCCCTTGACTCAGCTTCCATTAAACAGCTGATAATGGCCACTTCAAATTATTAAAATTGATCATGCTTGGCCACTTGGACGTGTTTCCACTGTGTTTTGGCCATTTGTGTTGAGTGGGGTGGCCCTTGGTATTGAGTGGGGTGGCCATTATTGGGTCAAAGCTGAGTGCTTGGCCAAGTTGGAAGTGGAGTCCATGCAGCACTGACGCTACGCATGGATATGACGCGTAGCGTCAGCATCAAAAATAGCTGTTGATGCTACGCGTGGGGTGAGGCTACGCGTCAGATTCTCCAGTGTAATTTTCTCTTGATTTCTTAACTTTTTCACTGCAAAACTTAGAGAAAATTGATCAAGGGCAGATTATTTCCAACAACATCCATTTATTGAATTTAAATCCTAATTTTCTAACAAATTAAACTAATTTTTATAATTTTTATGAAATTTTTATTAAAGCTTTTATTGAAAATTTGAGGACTAACAAATACCCCCAACTTGAGACATTGCTCGTCCTCGAGCAAGAGAGAAAAATAAGAAAAATAAAAATTTGGAATCAAATTTTTGAGTTAGTCCAAGAATTTACAACAAAAAGTAATTTTCACAATTTAACTAACTTTGTAATAATCAAAAATTAGTATAAAGTATAACAAAGGTTTAATGATAAAATTTATTTACAATATTCTATTAACAATCAAGCAGAATTTCAGGCTTACCTCACAGGTGTTTATCTCTATGTAATAGGTACCCTATTTCACTCAATCAATCATAAAATCAAACGAATTTAACTTTGTTTGTCATCTAATCAATGGTTATTTATACAGAATTAGTTCAGAAATCACAAGGTCTTTTTACGGGTTGTAATGAGGCTTGGTTTATAAGAATCAATGGTTTTTCTTGGAATTCAAAAACCTGAAATCATAAAAGAGCATTTTATAATTTTTTTAGGCTTTTTCTTGACCCAAACTCTCATTTCTTTTGTTGATGAAAAATAAATACCCCTAACTTGAATCTTTTCACTATTTTTGACTTTTCTTTTCCATATTTTATTTTTTTCTGAAAAGAATCAAGTTGCTTATTTTCACTCCCCATTTTTGTGAGAATACTTAAAATATTTTTCATTTATTTCAACTGCTTTTTAATCAATCAAGTATAGGGAATGGTAAAAACAGATTTAAGTTTAAGGGTACCAAGGAATTTTATTTTAGGCTCAAATTGGCTTGCAAAGGATAAAAGAATTTTTACCAAGGTAAGCTGTTTGGCCAAAGGTTTTTTTTCACCAAAAATGTGCCTTGATCATTTTCCTGAATTTTCTGTACAACAACACAAATCAGAGATTAAAGCAAAATCAATTCGAATTGAAAATATGTCGATTAAACCCTCAAGTATATAAAAAGATATCTCTCTACTCACCGGGCTATCGAAATTTGCTTGATGTTTAATAAACCTATTGTAATTAAATTTATCAAAATTCCTAAGTTATAAAGAACTAATAATTGATTTTACAAAATTAAGTTTCATTGTGTAAAAACTCTAAGTGTATAAATTAACTTACTAACAAAAATTTGATTGATTTATTAAAAGATAAATTTTATTTTTGGATTTTTGGGTTATTTTTCGAATAAAATATACAACAACAAATAATTACGTAAAAACACACCACACAATAATAAAATACCATAATATAAAGTGTCAATGTAAATGTAAATATAAACTAAAAATAACTGTACTCAAAGTAAATGCAAGAAATAAGAAGATGGCATCATCAATCCTCCATCTGGTCATCCTGCTCCTCCTCCTCATCATCGCCGTCAGAGTCAGCCTGTGCACCAGATGATCCACCAGTCTCAGGGTAGGTAGGTAAATCACCGGGCCAAGCTACATGTGCTGCAAACTCAGCTGGGGTAACATAAGGTGCTCCCTCTCCCTGTAACCTGTACTGATAAAATTCATCGTGAAGATGAATATAAGCTCTATGAGTGGCAGCCATCATCTGCATCATATGCTGATGCTCAAGTGATATCCGGGCAAAGCCCTGTGTGACAGCATCAGTAGATGGAGGCTGCACTGGTGGTCTCCTCCTCCTCGGTCTAGGCTGAGCCTCCTGCTCTAGTGGTGGAAGCTCGCACTGCTGAACGAAATAATCTCTATTCACTAGAACTTTGGGGACTCTCCCCGAAGAACTAGTGAACTCAGGTGAAGGTACGACGACTCCTTGCCTCCTCAGTAAGGCAGATATAATGAGAGGAAATGGAATGGGGCGGTTCACTTTATACCCAAGGGCATACAAGTGAATCTACTCAGATATAAGCTCAGCTATGTCAATGGTATGACCCTGGAGGATAAAAAATAGAAGGCAACAACGCTCAACTGGAAGAGATAAAAGATGGGTGACAGGAGTGATGTTATAAAGCATGAGGTAGGACCATGCCTGGGCTATAGGGGTAAGCTGGGTCTTTAGGAGGTTAGATGGACTCCTTCCAACCTTACTCAGGTTGAAAAAGATTCCATCTTTGCTCAAGAAGTGAGCAACCTCCTCGAGGGAGTATCCTAACTCTCCCTCGGCAATAATCTTGTTTCTGTTTTCCTTCTAGAAACAAGTGTCATCCTCGGCAGTAGGCTCCCAAGGATTACCCAATAGGGTACTGATAGTGTCCCGGTCATATGAAATATGCCGGCCCCTTACCTAACTTGTCCGCTGCTGTCCTATATTAGGTGTGTCCTGGCGAGTCCTGAAGGCATTCGCATAAAACTCCATCACTAAGATGGGATCCCCCTCAGTAGGTAGAGAGAATAGAGGTCCCCATCTCCTCTGCTGAACTCCATCCTGAAGCTCAGGGTAATCTCCTGCACTCAAATCAAGGACCCTCTCCCAGATAAGTCTCTGGCCTTTGATTTGATGAAACTGTGCCCACTTCGCATCAGTATGAAATCTGGTAGGATCCCTCGGTCCTAACACCTCCTGTCCCTGAAGATCAGGGTCTTCAGATGTGGTATCTGTATCCGTGGTCTTCCTCTATCTTTTAGAGGGACCAGTAGTGGGAATGGATTTCTTTGGTGCCATATGCAAAAAGTAAAAATTTTAAAATTAAACACATGTTAAAAAGTAAATCACACATTATCTATCCTAAACAATCAACCAAATATTTACACAAAATTTGAAACATAAATATTTTTGGTTTTTCTAAAAATGAAATTCACACAACAACATATTTTTGTATTTTTGTGATTTATAAAGAAAGTTAACATATATATTTTTAAGTAATTTTGAATCAAGTTTTCAAAACGAAATTCATACAATTTATTCAAAATTTATACAAATTTATTTTTATATTTTTATGCAAGAAAGTATAACAAATATTATATATGACAATTTATTAATTTTAAAAAGAAAACAACAAATAAAAAAAACACATCATGTTAAATAGAAAAATAAAATAAGAAACAAAAATTAACAAAAAATAAAAAACAGAGGCTGACGCTACGCGTGGTGGGACGCTACGCGTAAGCCAGTTCTATCCATGCTACGCATCTGTGGGACGCTACGCGTGGGCTCATAGTTCATCCTCACGTTACGCGTCAGTGGTACGCAACGCGTGAGCTGCGCAGAACAGAAAAAAAACAGGGGTTTTACAGCGGCATCCCCTTTCCAAACCACATTATATCCATTCAATTTCCTAATTCTAACAGCAATCAATTCCAATGGTCTTCTAATCCTAATCCTAACCACATTTATTTCTAAGAATCAAAAATTAAAAACAAAACTAAAGATAAAGGTTTAGAACACTTACATGTGATTCCTTGAACAAAATAGGATTGAGAAGGTTTGGAAGAGAGAAAAAGAGGTTTCGAAAATTAGGTTTTGAAAACTTAAGTGAGGCAGAGAGGAGATCTTAGGTTTTAAACCCTAAGATGGGCCTCTCTGGTTCAGTTTTAAAAACTGAACGTGGGCTCTGACGCTACGCGTGGATGGGACGCTACGCGTCAGGTCCAACATCCTGTCTCCAGCCAATATTTTGATTTTGCCAACCCTGCAGGTAATTGTTAGGAAAAGAATTTCTATGATTGAAAGGAAAATTACCTAAGGGTGCTCTTTGATGGTTCATGAAATTGGCTTGTTCTTGCTCATTTCCACAGTAACCACATGGTTGTTCTCCCATGCAGTGCATACATTGTTTAAGTTGAGCAGGGGGTGGTGATGCTACTTGAGCAATTTGGAGTTTTTCCAATTGCTTGCTCATAACTTCAATTTGTTGGGTCAGTAATTTTTACTGAGCCAACACCGCATCATTTACTCCCAATTCGAGCATTCCTGGCTTCCTTTGTACATTACCTCTTTCATGCTTTGCTTGGCGGTCACTGATAGCCATTGATTCTAATATTTCTATGGCTTCCTCCACAGTCTTGTTCATTAAAGAACCACCTGCACAAGCATCTAACATCATCTTGAACTGAGGCAATAAACCATGGTAAACAATTCTTACTTTTTCAGCATCATTCAGGTTGTGGTTTGGACATTTTCTCAAGAGTGCCTTGAATCGTTCCCATGTCTCTTCTAATGATTCATCATTATTTTGAGAAAAAGAGTGTATGGCTGTCATTGCTTCAAAATATTTTGAAGGAGAATAAAATCTTTCCAAAAATTTTCTTTCAACATCAGACCAGTTTGCAAAACTACCCGGTGGACAAGATTTAAACCATTCTTTTGCTTTACCAATCAATGAAAAAGGAAAAAGTCTCATATAAACAGACTCTTCTTGATTGGGTTCAAAACCAATTATGCTGCATAACTCATAAAAAATAGTTAAATGTTCATATGGTTCTTCATGATTTAAACCAGCCAATTGATTGTTTTGAATAATATTTAAAGTAGCAGGTTTAATCTTCACTGGTACAACAGGTCCTTGAAACATACCCGAAACTCGGGGTGGACCATTAATAGCAGCAAACTGTCCCAATGTTCTCCTTTCAGCAGCCATATTTGAATTTTCAAAATTAGAAGTAGAAGAAAATTTAGTTTGTGTTTTAGATTTCAAAGACTTGATTTTCTTTACAAACTTTTCTATCTCAGGATCAAAATAAATTTTACCTATGGTAGATCGAGTTTGCATACACAAACTAGACAAAGAAAGTTAGTGTAACAATTAGTAAAAAAAATAAAATAAATAATCAAAAATTTAACTACGGTAAAAAAAATATTTACCACGGTAATTAAAAATTTACTGTTTTATTGAAACAATTCAATCCCCGACGACGGCGCCAGAAAACTTGTTAACCCGGCGATAGCGTCTCAACAATTCATTTCCACCACCGGGTTGTTAATTGGCAAGCGCACCAATCGTTTGTAGTTTTCAAAATTTAGATATCGTTCCATTGGGATTGAAAGTCCAATAACAACAGTAATCTTCTATTTACTATGGTAAATGTGAAGGAAGTTATAAACAAAAGAATGATTTATATACAATTTATACAATATTCACAAGATAGCATGATTGAGTGATTCATAAGATAAAAGAAAATAAAATCTATCTAAAAAGTCGAGTTGCAATCTAGAATAGGTAAGATACTTGAGATAAACACAGATAAACAAATTATGTTGGAAATTGGATCCCTAATCTAGAATAACAATGAGGAACTCAAGACATGCATATTTAATCATCAAGTATCATGTCATTGCAGCTTAAAATCATTATAACCGATCCCTCGTGATATAAATTCTAAGAATTCACCGTAAAGTCCGATCCCTCGTGAGCTTTCTCAGTAAAAACTTGCATTAAGACCTGGCCTTATGGCAACAATGGTTAACAACCCCTCTAGAATTGAGATACCAAGGGTATTCCAACTTTTTACTTTCGTCAAAACAAGTTTCAATACGGCATGAACAATCATTCTCCCGTTTGACATTCATACTAATAAAACAAGTTTCAATACACATGAAAATCATTCTCCCGTTTGACGTTCATATTAATAAAAGGTTGAAATACTAACATGGACTTAAATCATAAACATCAGAGGTCAAATTCATAACATTATACTCAATAGATTAGTTCACCAATTCCAACATAAACAGATTAGTTACACATGGTGGAAGTAAAAGCAACACTTACAGAGTTTGACATTACGAAGATGATGGAAACTTCACGATACAACGATCACAATACACCGAAACACACTCAAGTATCCAAAAAAACTATTCTAGAACTACAACTCACAAAAGAAGTACTCAAAGTCAAGCACAAGAGAGAAAAGAAGAGAATGGAATGCTATGGGATGTCTTAGAATGGTGTTGGATGGCCCTATTTATAGGGCTGAGCAAGGGTGCTGACGCTACGCGTCAGTGTGACGCTACGCGTCAGGCCCCTGACTCAGCTTCCATTAAACAGCTGATAATGGCCACTTCAAATTATTAAAATTAATCATGCTTGGCCACTTGGACGTGTTTCCACTGTGTTTTGGCCATTTGTGTAGAGTGGGGTGGCCCTTGGTGCTGAGTGGGGTGGCCATTATTGGGTCAAAGCTGAGTGCTTGGCCAAGTTGGAAGTGGAGTCCACGCAGCACTGACGTTACGCGTGGATGTGACGCGTAGCGTCAGCATCAAAAATAGCTGTTGATGCTACGCGTGGGGTGAGGCTACGCGTCAGATTCTCCAGTGTAATTTTCTCTTGATTTCTTAACTTTTTCACTGTAAAACTTAGAGAAAATTGATCAAGGGCAGATTATTTCCAACAACATCCATTTATTGAATTTAAATCCTAATTTTCTAACAAATTAAACTAATTTTTGTAATTTTTATGAAATTTTTATTAAAGCTTTTATTGAAAATTTGAGTACTAACAAATACCCCCAACTTGAGACATTGCTCGTCCTCGAGCAAGAGAGAAAAATAAGAAAAATAAAAATTTGGAATCAAATTTTTGAGTTAGTCCAAGAATTTACAACAAAAAGTAATTTTCACAATTTAACTAACTTTGTAATAATCAAAAATTAGTATGAAGTATAACAAAGGTTTAATGATAAAATTTATTTACAATATTCTATTAACAATCAAGCAGAATTTCAGGCTTACCTCACAGGTATTTATCTCTATGTAATAGGTAACCTATTTCACTCAATCAATCATAAAATCAAATGAATTTAACTTTGTTTGTTATCTAATCAATGGTTATTTATACAGAATTAGTTCAGAAATCACAAGGTCTTTTTACGGGTTGTAATGACGCTTGATTTACAAGAATCAATGGTTTTTCTTGGAATTCAAAAACCTGAAATCATAAAAGAGCATTTTATAATTTTTTTAGGCTTTCTCTTGACCCAAACTCTCATTTCTTTTGTTGATGAAAAATAAATACCCCCAACTTGATTCTTTTCACTATTTTTGACTTTTCTTTTCCATATTTTATTTTTTTCTGAAAAGAATCAAGTTGCTTATTTTCACTCCCTATTTTTATGAGAACACTCAAAATATTTTTCATTTATTTCAACTGCTCTTTTAATCAATCAATTATAGGGAATGGTAAAAACAGATTTAAGTTTAAGGGTACCAAGGAATTTTATTTTAGGCTCAAATTGGCTTGCAAAGGATAAAAGAATTTTTACCAAGGTAAGCTGTTTGGCCCAAAGTTTTTTTCACCAAAAATGTGCCTTGATCATTTTCCTGAATTTTCTGTACAACAACACAAATCAGAGATTAAAGCAAAATCAATTCGAATTGAAAATATATCGATTAAACCCTCAAGTATATAAAAAGATATCTCTCTACTCACCGGGCTATCGAAATTTGCTTGATGTTTAATAAACCTATTGTAATTAAATTTATCAAAATTCCTAAGTTATAAAGAACTAATAATTGATTTTACAAAATTAAGTTTCATTGTGTAAAAACTCTAAGTGTATAAATTAACTTACTAACAAAAATTTGATTGATTTATTAAAAGATAAATTTTATTTTTGGATTTTTGGGTTATTTTTTGAATAAAATATGCAACAACAAATAATTACGTAAAAACACACCACACAATAATAAAATACCATAATATAAAGTGTCAATGTAAATGTAAATATAAACTAAAAATAACTGTACTCAAAGTAAATGCAAGAAATAAGAAGATGGCATCATCAATCCTCTATCTGGTCATCCTGCTCCTCCTCCTCATCATCGCCGTCAGAGTCAGCCTGTGCGCCAGATGATCCACCAGTCTCAGGGTAGGTAGGTAAATCACCGGGCCAAGCTACATGTGCTGCAAACTCGGCCGGGGTAACATAAGGTGCTCCCTCTCCCTGTAACCTGTACTGATAAAATTCATCGTAAAGATGAATATAAGCTCTATGAGTGGCAGCCATCATCTGCATTATATGCTGATGCTCAAGTGATATCCGGGCAAAGCCCTGTGTGACAGCATCAGTAGATGGAGGCTGCACTGGTGGTCTCCTCCTCCTTGGTCTGGGCTGAGCCTCCTGCTCTAGTGGTGGAAGCTCGCACTACTGAACGAAATAATCTCTATTCACTAAAACTTTGGGGACTCTCCCCGAAGAACTAGTGAACTCAGGTGAAGGTACGACAACTCCCTGCCTCCTCAGTAAGGCAGATATAATGAGAGGAAATGGAATGGGGCGGTTCACTTTATACCCAAGGGCATACAAGTGAATCTGCTCAGATATAAGCTTAGCTATGTCAATGGTATGACCCTAGAGGATAGAAAATAAAATTCAACAACGCTCAACTGGAAGAGATGAAAGATGGGTGACAGGAGTGATGTTATGAAGCATGAGGTAGGACCATGCCTGGGCTATAGGGGTAAGCTGGGTCTTTAGGAGGTTAGATGGACTCCTTCCAACCTTACTCAGGTTGAAAAAGATTCCATCTTTGCTCAAGAAGTGAGCAACCTCCTCGAGGGAGTATCCTAACTCTCCCTCGGCAATAATCTTGTTTCTGTTTTCCTTCTAGAAACAAGTGTCATCCTCGGCAGTAGGCTCCCAAGGATTACCCAATAGGGTACTGATAGTGTCCCGGTCATATGAAATATGCCGGCCCCTTACCTAACTTGTCCGCTGCTGTCCTATATTAGGTGTGTCCTGGCGAGTCCTGAAGGCATTCGCATAAAACTCCATCACTAAGATGGGATCCCCCTTAGTAGGTAGAGAGAATAGAGGTCCCCATCTCCTCTGCTGAACTCCATCCTAAAGCTCAGGGTAATCTCCTACACTCAAATCAAGGACCCTCTCCCAGATAAGTCTCTGGCCTTTGATTTGATGAAACCGTGCCCACTTCGCATCAGTACAAAATCTGGTAGGATCCCTCGGTCCTAACACCTCCTGTCCCTGAAGATCAGGGTCTTCAGATGTGGTATCTGTATCCGTGGTCTTCCTCTATCTTTTAGAGGGACCAGTAGTGGGAATGGATTTCTTTGGTGCCATCTGCAAAAAGTAAAAATTTTAAAATTAAACACATATTAAAAAGTAAATCACACATTATCTATCCTAAACAATCAACCAAATATTTACACAAAATTTGAAACATAAATATTTTTGGTTTTTCTAAAAATGAAATTCACACAACAACATATTTTTGTATTTTTGTGATTTATAAAGAAAGTTAACATACATATTTTTAAGTAATTTTGAATCAAGTTTTCAAAACGAAATTCATACAATTTATTCAAAATTTAAACAAATTTATTTTTATATTTTTATGCAAGAAAGTATAACAAATATTAAATATGACAATTTATTAATTTTAAAAAGAAAACAACAAATAAAAAAAACACAGCATGTTAAATAGAAAAATAAAATAAGAAACAAAAATTAACAAAAATTAAAAAACAGAGGCTGACGCTATGCGTGGTGGGACGCTATGCGTAAGCCAGTTCTATCCACGCTACGCGTCTGTGGGACGCTACGCGTGGGCTCACAGTTCATCCTCACGCTACGCGTCAGTGGGACGCTACGCGTGAGCTGCGCAGAACAGAAAAAAAAACAGGGGTTTTACAGCAGCAACCCCTTTCCAAACCACATTATATCCATTCAATTTCCTAATTCTAACAGCAATCAATTCTAATGGTCTTCTAATCCTAATCCTAACCACATTTATTTCTAAGAATCAAAAATTAAAAACAAAACTAAAGAGAAAGGTTTAGAACACTTACATGTGATTCCTTGAACAAAATAGGATTGAGAAGGTTTGGAAGAGAGAAAAAGAGGTTTCGAAAATTAGGTTTTGAAAACTTAAGTGAGGCAGAGAGGAGATCTTAGGTTTTAAACCCTAAGATAGGCCTCTCTGGTTCAGTTTTAAAAACTGAACGTGGGCTCTGACGCTACGCGTGGATGGGACGCTACGCGTCAGGTCCAAAATTCAGAGTCCATGCTACGCGTCACAGTGGCGCTACGCGTGGGCTTCTGTTTTTGATTTTTCAAAATTTTGATTTTCAAAAACCTTTTCTTTTGAGTTTTAAACCCCCTTTTCTTTTTTTTTTAAATTGATTCTAAAATTTTGATTTTATTTTATTATAATTTTTTTATGTTAAAAATATTTAAAAATAACAAGAAAAGAATGGGTTGCCTCCCATTGAGCGCTAGATTTAATGTCTCCAGCCAGACATTACCTCTGATTAATCAGGTGGTCTCCCACTATTCGTTGAGGAATCACCTGTCTTTTTCTTCCTCCTTCTTTTTTTCTGATGCTTAATTACCTGTTTTTCATCTTTCAAGGCATCGGTTAATTTAAAACAATTTAATTGATTGGGAAGAGATACACCTGGTTCGATTGAAGGGTAAACTTTTTTTTCATTACTTGTCCTTAGATGTTCATGAGCACTAAAGTTTACCTCTTCTTCATAAACCTTGACTGCAACCATACTTTGATCAACATCTACTCTGATCCTTGCAGTCTTCATGAAAGGTCTTCCTAGGATCAGGGGGATCTCAGTATCCTCCTTCATATCCAGTACCACAAAATCAACTCTGAAGTGGTACTTATCAACCTTTACCAGTACATATTCTATAATCCCAAGAGGCTTCTTGACAGAGCGATCCGCAAACTGTAATTCTGTTTTTGCCTCTTTTAGCTCGTATTCACCAATGCGCTTTATTAAATCTAAGGGCATCAAGTTGATGTTAGCCCCTAAATCTAATAACGCATTCCTGATGTTGATATTTCCAATTGTTACAGGAATGGTGAAACTCCCCGGATCTTTACATTTTTTCGGGGTTATATAGTTTGTTTCTTGCTCTGTATTTACTTGCACATTTTTTTCTTTTTCATTTTTTTCATTTTTTTTCTATTTTTTACTTTATTTTTCTTCTTCTTCTTTCTTTTTCTCACTCTTGTCTTTACAATCAATTTTTATAACATCATAAGAAACAGCATTACATTGTTCCCTTGGGTTTTGAGTGTTTGCAGAAAACCCAAAACTCTTTAATTCGGCTATTTCTTTTGCAAGCTGACCCATTTGTATGTCTGATGCTTTCCGGGCAGCTTCATTTGTTTCCACAAACTGCAATAACTGTTGAATAGATTCCTCTATCCTTGTCAATCTTGCATTGTCAGTTTGTTGTTGCTTAAATTGATTGTTAGGAGGTTGGTTGGAAGGACCAGCATCCTGTCTCCAGCCAATATTTTGATTTTGCCAACTCTGCAGGTAATTATTAGGAAAAGAATTTCCATGATTGAAAGGAAAATTACCTAAGGGTGCTCTTTGATGGTTCATGAAATTGGCTTGTTCTTGCTCATTTCCATAGTAACCACATGGTTGTTCTCCCATGCAGTGCATACATTGTTTAAGTTGAGCAGGGGGTGGTGATGCTACTTGAGCAATTTGGAGTTTTTCCAATTGCTTGCTCATAACTTCAATTTGTTGGGTCAGTAATTTTTCCTGAGCCAACACCGCATCATTTACTCCCAATTCGAGCATTCCTGGCTTCCTTTGTACATTACCTCTTTCATGCTTTGCTTGGCGATCACTGATAGCCATTGATTCCAGTATTTCTATGGCTTCCTCCACAGTCTTGTTCATTAAAGAACCACCTGCACAAGCATCTAACATCATCTTGAACTGAGGCAATAAACCATGGTAAACGATTCTTACCTTTTCAGCATCATTCAGGTTGTGGTTTGGACACTTTCTCAAGAGTGCCTTGAATCGTTCCCATGTCTCTCCTAATGATTCATCATTATTTTGAGAAAAAGAGTGTATGGCTGTCATTGCTTCAAAATATTTTGAAGGAGAATAAAATCTTTCCAAAAATTTTCTTTCAACATCGGACCAGTTTACAAAACTACCCGGTGGACAAGATTTAAACCATTCTTTTGCTTTACCAATCAATGAAAAAGGAAAAAGTCTCATATAAACAGACTCTTCTTGATTGGGTTCAAAACCAATTGTGCTGCATAACTCATAAAAAATAGTTAAATGTTCATATGGTTCTTCATGATTTAAACCAGCAAATTGATTGTTTTGAATAATATTTAAAGTAGCAGGTTTAATCTCCACTGGTACAACAGGTCCTTGAAACATACCTGAAACTCGGGGTGGACCATTAATAGCAGCAAACTGTCCCAATGTTCTCCTTTCAGCAGCCATATTTGAATTTTCAAAATTAGAAGTAGAAGAAAATTTAGTTTGTGTTTTAGATTTCAAAGACTTGATTTTCTTTACAAACTTTTCTATCTCAGGATCAAAATAAATTTTACCTGCGGTAGATCGAGTTTGCATACACAAACTAGACAAAGAAAGTTAGTGTAACAATAAGTAAAAAAAAATAAAATAAAAAATCAAAAATTTAACTACAGTAAAAAAATATTTACCATGGTAATTAAAAATTTACTGTTTTATTGAAACAATTCAATCCCCGGCGACGGCGCCAGAAAACTTGTTAACCCGGCGATAGCGTCTCAACAGTTCATTTCCACCACCGGGTTGTTAATTGGCAAGCGCACCAATCGTTTGTAGTTTTCAAAATTTAGATATCGTTCCACTGGGATTGAAAGTCCAATAACAATAGTAATTTTCTATTTACTATGGTAAATGTGAAGGAAGTTATAAACAAAAGAATGATTTATATGCAATTTATACAATATTCACAAGATAACATGATTGAGTGATTCATAAGATAAAAGAAAATAAAATCTATCTAAAAAGTCAAGTTGCAATCTAGAATAGGTAAGATACTTAAGATAAACACAGATAAACAAATTATGTTGGAAATTGGATCCCTAATCTAGAATAACAATGAGGAACTCAAGACATGCATATTTAATCATCAAGTTTCATGTCATTGCAGCTTAAAATCATTATAATCGATCCCTCGTGATATAAATTCTAAGAATTCACTGTAAAGTCCGATCCCTCGTGAGCTTTCTCAGTAAAAACTTGCATTAAGACCTGGCCTTATGGCAACAATGGTTAACAACCCCTATAGAATTGAGATACCAAGGGTATTCCAACTTTTTACTTTCGTCAAAACAAGTTTCAATACGGCATGAACAATCATTCTCCCGTTTGACATTCATACTAATAAAACAAGTTTCAATACACATGAAAATCATTCTCCCGTTTGACGTTCATATTAATAAAAGGTTGAAATACTAACATGGACTTAAATCATAAACATGCAGAGGTCGAATTCACAACATTATACTCAATAGATTAGTTCACCAATTCCAACATAAACAGATTAGTTACACATGGTGGAAGTAAAAGCAACACTTACAGAGTTTGACATTACGAAGACGATGGAAACTTCACAATACAACGATCACAATACACCGAAACACACTCAAGTATCCAAAAAAACTATTCTAGAACTACAACTCACAAAAGAAGTACTCAAAGTCGAGCACAAGAGAGAAAAGAAGAGAATGGGATGCTATGGGATGTCTTAGAATGGTGTTGGATGGCCCTATTTATAGGGCTGAGCAAGGGTGCTGACGCTACGCGTCAGGCCCCTGACTCAGCTTCCATTAAACAGCTGATAATGGCCACTTCAAATTATTAAAATTGATCATGCTTGGCCACTTGGACGTGTTTCCACTGTGTTTTGGCCATTTGTGTTGAGTGGGGTGGCCCTTGGTGCTGAGTGGGGTGGCCATTATTGGGTCAAAGCTGAGTGCTTGGCCAAGTTGGAAGTGGAGTCCACGCAGCACTGACGCTACGCGTGGATGTGACGCGTAGCGTCAGCATCAAAAATAGCTGTTGATGCTACGCGTGGGGTGAGGCTACGCGTCAGATTCTCCAGTGTAATTTTCTCTTGATTTCTTAACTTTTTCACTGCAAAACTTAGAGAAAATTGATCAAGGGCAGATTATTTCCAACAACATCCATTTATTGAATTTAAATCCTAATTTTCTAACAAATTAAACTAATTTTTGTAATTTTTATGAAATTTTTATTAAAGCTTTTATTGAAAATTTGAGGACTAACACTTGCCAATTAACAACCCGGTGGTGGAAACGAACTGTTGAGACGCTATCGCCGGGTTAACACTTATGGTATTCAATTGAATTTGATGCATGCTCAGTCATGATTGGTGTGATTATATGCTTATGAGTTTGGTTGAGGATAGTAGTGAAAGTTATTACTGTTGAGATGTTTGTTTGGGGGGTAGAGGATTGTTACTACCCTGGTTTGTTATTCATTGGCTAGGACTCTTGTGTATGCCATGCTAGTGGTTCATGGCCGAGTCATGCTTATTGAATGGATTAGAACTCACATATTAGAGTTGATTAAGTGAATGATAATAAAGGAATTCTCTAGTGTGGTGTTTCCTACTTAACTGATCGGTTGTGCCATTTGTAAGGGATGAATTTTATATCCTTTGGCACGGGAACCCCATATGATATATGATGTACGTGATTTATGGTATAAGTGATGTGTTGCAGTTTCCTAAGTTGGAAATCTGGGTATGTGATAGGTGATTAAGTGTAAAATCTGATGCATGTTTGATTGGGGTAGTGTCTCAGTTTCAGGTGTATGAAAATCGAGTGAATGATTAGTTGATGTTAGGCCACTAGGTGTGGTGACCCAGTTAATTGGGCATGATCATGTATGATCGGATTATTATTAAGATGGATACCTGAGAGGTTAGAAAACTGGGTGAGAAATTGATGTAATTGGATACCGAGGATTCGGGTTAGACTCGGTCTTGTGGTTGAAAATCGAGTGAATAATTGATTTAATTATGACCCATAAGGTATGGAAATCCCGATTGGATTTTGTATAAATGTATGTTATCAGACTTTATGGAGCTAGACCCGATGGTGGTCTAGGCTCGGTGAGATTTGGATGTTGTGGGAGTGTTCTATGATGGATACTAGGTGACCCCTGGAATTTCTGAGTTGGAAAATCTGATTGGCCTTATGGATTGTTGAGCTGAGTAGAGTGATTGTGTAATGAATTGTTGGGGCTTGAATCGTTTTAAGATGAAATGTGAATAATAAATGTGACACCGGATGGATAGTGAGTGATAAGGTTGAAATCCGAGTACTTTTTGGTACTGAGAATAATGATGATGATGATTGTACTCCACTGTATTATGTTTATGATTCATGAAAAGGTTTACCGATGTAGAAACTCGTTATGTGAATGAAAGTCACATGGTAATCCAGTGGTATACCTATGTGTGCTCGGTGAATCATTTAGGCTTAAATTGATTGATGGCCTGTGATGAGTGATGAAATGAGGAATTATTAGATTGTTAATCCATGGTTTTGTGATGAATAAAATTTAAAGAGATGTTACTCGGTAAGGGCTGGAAGCCGATTGTTGATATGCCGAGTGAGGATAGGTGAATACAGTGCTGAATCCATGTGATTTTGTGGGGGTCGGAAACCTATTGCCATTATACTATTTTACAGTAATGGTAAATGATATTTCATGATTGTTGTTGCGTGATGTGCCTAGGTGATGCATAATGATGATGTTGATGTAAACGTATTGCTTATATATATGTGTGTGAATTGCCATTAATTTTTATGAATTAGTATTAGTTGAGTGAGTTTGGTCGGTGTGAGTGAAAGGAGTGTAATGTATGTTGTTCCGAGACGACTCTTCATACCATAGGTATTGTGGTAGCGTACACTTTTGCAGTGACTCTATGTAATTGTTGTAACCCTATAGGAATGAGACGTCATCCTATAAGTTGGATGCAACAATTCATAAGTCGGGCAGATGGGGCTGTAGCTGCTTATGGTGATGGTGAGTCTATCGGACTGTTCTGAGTGAAAATGAGAACTGTATTGAGTGGAAAGTAATTGTTAGTGTATCAAAATGAGGATAGAAGGTTTGTTTTAACCTCGATGTCTTTACCTCTGAGAGGACCAGAGGTTATTGGGTATGAATTGGCTATTAAAATAACAATTGGTTATTAAAATAGATGGGTGATCAAGTCTGTCACTGGAATTGGAGGCTTTATGAGTCTAACCGAGTGATACGGTAAGTTTAGTGAGGAAACCGTGACCTTGAGCCGAGGTGATAGATAAGGCGAGAATTTGCTCGGGAAAGATTAGTATGTTCCGAGTGTGAGAAAGTGGAAATAATTCCGGGTGAAATCTTTCTGTGAGAAAGAGCTGCCGAGAGAAGTCATGATGTTCCGAGTGAAACATCATTTTTGGGGAGTCATTATTAAGTTAAGGAATTGTGTCCGAGCGTGACACATTTGAGTAAGGTAAGATTCGAGTGATGTGACTTAGAGTGTAACATTTCTGAGTAGAATGGTACTGTGTGGGACTTGGAATAGGTAAGTTTCCGAGTGAATGGCTCCCGAGGGGAGTAGATATCCGAGAGGAAGATTTATTTGAAATCGTACTTAGGACAGTGTTTGAGCTGTTGAGTTTGAACTTGGATTTGTCTTTGAAGTAGACTTGAATTCCGAGTGAGTTGTTGTAAGTGAAAAGATTTCCGGGTGAAAAATTGCCCTTAAACCCCTAATAATATTTTTGAGTGAGAAGCTCTGAGTGACATTCTTAGGGTGTAGGCATGGAATTAGCCGAAGGAACGGATAGAAATCTAAGATTTTTGAGCCGAGTGTGGTGCCTGTACGAGGTAAATCCGGGCAGGCTGTGCTAATTGAAGCACATTGGAGCTCTATTGAGTGTTCGGCTCGGTATTACTAAGATATATCATGGTTTAAATAAGAGATTTAGTGGTCGGATGTTGTAGAACCGAGGGTTTAATCCGAGATAAATCGAATAGTAGTGAGTATTGGGGGGAATCGGTAATGTTGCTTACCGACTGGACCTTCCCAACTGGAT
The DNA here is from genome assembly GCA_037962975.1 of Clitoria ternatea. NCBI lineage: Eukaryota > Viridiplantae > Streptophyta > Magnoliopsida > Fabales > Fabaceae > Clitoria > Clitoria ternatea. The sequence continues at coordinate 192,600,832 of CM075669.1, forward strand.
AATTGACATCCCTAATGTGTCTCATGTGACATAATTTTGAGCTTATACTCTACGTGGATACTTAATTGTGCCAAGTAACTCCTATGAATTGGAGGAGCTGACGGTGGATGTACACCGGTTGGCGTTGAGAGTGTAGGGCCGAGTGGCAAAAGAACTAGAAATGCCCTTGGTTATGGCGAGCTGGCAGAGTTGAATGGGGTAACTTGTACGTTTTGAAAATTGAAACCCCAAATATATTGAACTCTATGAAGAGGTTATGAGCAGGTAGGACCTGACTTTAGTAATTTTGCCGACTGAAATGGTGAACTGGTCGGTGAATGCTTGGGAAGCAGTGACATACAAATAGTTGAGGCAGCAATATTCTGAGCCGTTTGTTGAGATAAGTTCATATTGGAATTTCGAGGACGAAATTCTTTGAAGGAGGGGAGTAATGCAACATCCTAGTTTTAATTTAATTACCGATTAAAGTTAATTATATAATTGAGATTATTGATTGAATAATAATAATAATAATGCAAGGAAATGTGTAACATCCCGATTTAAAAATTAATTACCGAACAAAATTAAGCCATTAGAATAATAATTGCAAAGTGGAAAATTACTTGTTAATTGTAATTAACTTAATTAATTTAACTTAAGAAAATAATGGCTGATTAATTGTGATTGATTGTTGATAGATGGCTGCTTGTGATTGGTGTGTGGCGTGAGTGAACTGCTGATTCACGCTATCCCACCCCACTCCTCCTTCTTCATGCATGTACATATGTGTTACTGGGCCACTGTTGTTAGGCATTCCTTCAGACTTCTTCTCCGCTACTCCTCTCCTCTTCGTTCTCTCTTTTCTTCTTCTTCTTCTTCTTCGCTCTTCTTCTTCTCCCCTGTTCTTTGTTCTCTGTTCTGGAAACCCACAACGACGGTGCTGCAGAAGATTCAGAGTCTCCTTCTGTTGGTGAAAGACGATCATCGAAGCGGAAGAAGAATAGCTTCCTACCCTTGAGCCGATTGCAGAGTACAACTGCACGAGGGGGGACTGAACGAGGCAAATAGAGCATCAGACCAAACGTCGGAAAACAAAAGAGCTCCTCGAATCCCTCCAGTAGGTAGGGGGCGCTTGCATGTCAAATGCATGGTTTATGGACGGTACCGGATGAACGTGTTGCCTTACATGTGTGCGAATGTGTTTATGATGACTGCGTACAATGCATGATTGTTAATTCTTGGATATCATATATGTGATGGTAAAGTCCTGTTAATAGTTATACATTATATGAATGTGTTCGGGGATTATTGTGCTGGGTTCTGATAGTCAATTACACATAGACGCGTGTGATGCATGTTCCTATTATTGTTAATACCGAGAGGATATGCATGTGTAGTTGTTGGTTGATTTCATCTGGGATGTTGTAAACATGAACTGTTTGACTGCTGTGTATGCTGGTACGATGGACGAGTGAATGTAGGAACTATGTTGGGTCGGTTACGACTCTAATGGTTACGAGGAATGTGTCGGGTAATGGAGGATGCTCGTTGTTAAGCACATAGGCTGCATGTACAGGAACGGGGTGACCCGTGGAAGGTCAGGAACCCCAAAGAAATGATCTCCAGCTACAGACCCTTGGCTAGATCCTGTGAGAGCTCGTGGTAGCCGAGGGAGCTAGAGTTAAGTCTCGAGACGTCAATGGGAGGCCGATACCACGCGGGAAGGGCTAATGGACGAGAGGCTAGTAAGGGAACCTGTAACTGAAAATCATTGCCTAAGTCGGATCCGCAGGCATGCATGTAGATGCAATGTTGATTAGGATAGTACGAGTGGTATGGCTCGGAGGGATACGAATGAATTCTGAATGAGTTGATGCATGCTTTTGTATGAATGAAAATGAACTTCATGTAATATGTATGTAAGTGTATGTCATTGAAATTATCATAATCTGCATGGCTTAAATTTAAATGGATTGCAACCCGAGTGAACATGAGTGTGTGTACTGATGCTGATGCCGAGTCACTAACTGTCATTTTATATGTAAAAGCTCACCCCTACTGTGGCTATATTTTACAGTGAATGTCTCTCGGAATGATGAATGAAGGAGGAGCCGCATGCCGAGTGAGGTGCTTGTGCACTACGGGGATATGTGTGTATATGTATATATACTGTGTATGGCCGGCTCGTATTTTGGTCTTTGTCTCTCTATGTCAGAATTTGAACTCTCTCTGGTTGAGAGTATGACAATGTGCCTGTAAATATTCATATACAATTCCTATGCATTTCATACTATATGTTTATTCTATGCTGTGTGAGTAAAGGTCCGAGTGATATATATATATGTACGCATTTTTCCGAGCGTGGGAAGTTAGTATGACTCTAAGTAAAAATGGAGCTAAGTTACTATTGTGGGGAGCGGGATAGTGACCCTATCCCGAGTGAGGATGGGCTCAGATGTTTCCGAGTGAGTGAGGTCGCATAATCCCGGGTGAGGGTTGGCCTGAACACTTCAGAGTGATAACTGTTAGGATTCTCCCGAGTGAGAATAATTAAATATTTTCGAGTGAGAACCTGCCGAGTGGATGTTTCCCAATAGAGGAATGATATCTAAGGCCCTAAGTGAACTCCATTATAGTAAGCTTATTAGAAGTTAGAAGATCCGTGAGTGGGTCTTGACTTAGTAGGATAACTTGAGTGAGAAAGATTATATATGCCGAGTGAAAAACGAGTGAAATACACCCGAGTGGTAAAAGACCGTGAACGATATTCTGAGTGAGTAGTCCTTATAGAATCCGAGTGGAATGGCTATGGGAATCGTTTCCCGAGTGGTCAACATCTATGACTCGAGTGAATGAAGTTAAGGAATGAGAGGTAAACTCCCGAATGAAAATTTATACGTGTAAGGGTTAACCCGAATGATTCAAAAGTAAAGGCTTTTTCTGAGCGGACTTAGACCTTGAAATCCGAGTGAGGGAAAATCCGAGTGGAGTTGCTCGCCTCAGCGACTAAGTGTTCGCTCCAGCGAGTGTGAGCGTAAGGAAGGTCTCTGTTGGGTTCCGCTTAAGCTATGCGTGCTTCGCCCAAGCGTGTTAGATTGTCTCGCTCGAGCGACGATGAAGCTCGCCTGAGCGAGTAGGCGTTGTTGGGTTCGCTCACGTCCTGCATCTCTGCTGTCGCCTTGTGGATGGTTGTATTCCTTTCCCTTCCTTCCTTCTTCTCCTCATTCTACCCTCCTTAACTCTCAGCTAATCATTTTGCCTTGAAGCCCCTCTGATTTTGGAAAATTTTCCTGGTCTCGGTTTATTCTCAAATTGAACTTAGGATGTTACATTTTGGTATCAGAGTAGACCTAAAAGGTCCAAGGCCAAGGTATGCTTACCGAGTGTAAGCGGTTGTGTACATTATGACCGAGTGGTCATTATTATTGTGATATTCTGTTAAACATGAACGATGTTGAAATATTGATTTGAGGATAGGAGATTATTCCCCTCCTGGTCCGATTAACTATGTGATATATAGGAATGGTATAATGTGCTATAGTTATTGAATGTTGGGATGAGATCCGATCGGTAATGAGTAACTTTGTATACTTATCCTTGAAGGGGTGTTAATTTCAGGATAAGTAATGACGAATCGTCAAAGCATGGAAGCCATAGCCGCGGTATTTTAACGTTTTGCTGACGTGTTTGAGAGGCAGGGCCAGCCTCGAGCTGAAGATGGCCAAGTGTTGGATCGCTTCCTGAAAAGGAAGCCGACTGAGTTTCAAGGGGGATTTAATCCCGAGGCAGCATACAAGTGGATTCAAGACTTGGAAAGAGTTTTTGGGGGCCTTCACTGTACTGAGGCCCAGAAAGTTGAATGCGCAGTGTACATACTGCGAGACAAAGCGGAAAATTGGTGGAAAATCACCAGAAACCGACTGACTAACGCGGGCATCCAACTAGTCTGGGAGAATTTTAGAATGTGCTTTCTGGAAAAATATTTCCCCGACAGAGTGAGGAGTCAGAAGGAACTGGAATTTATGGAACTGAAACAGGGTTCCATGTCTGTAGAAGAATACACAGCCAGATTTGAAGAGTTGTGTCTGTTTTATCCGCCCTTCCAACAACCCGGGACTGAGAGTTCTAAATGCCTCAAATTTGAGAACGGACTACGATCAGACATTAAAAGAGCTTGCAGATATCAGGAAATTAGAAGCTTCCTAGTGCTGGTGAATAAATGTAGGATTTTCAAAGAAGATGACAAGGCCTATTCGGGCCAGAGCAGTAAGACAGAACCCTCCTTGAGGCCTCAACAGTCACGCTTTAAGAGATCAGGTAACGTTGGAAGAAGTGGACCCTCTGCTAGATATAAAGGTCGGAGTAGTCAAGGGGGACAGACTGGTGGACGTCCAAAATATGGCAAGTGTTTTAAATGTGGTGCCGACCACTTTGCTCAGAATTGTGATGGTGGAGGAGATGTCATATGTTTTTATTGCAATGAGAAGGGGCACATTTGCCCCGACTGTCCTCAATTACGCCAACCAAACGCCCACGTGCATCATGGAGGCTTCCGAGGGAGAAGCCGTGGAAATGGTGGCCAAGGAACGGGGGGCAGAGGTAATGGAGCCAGAGGAAATATGATGTTTGCTCCAAACAACCGAAAGAGAAATACCGACCAACCGGCTGCTGGGAGAGTATACGCCATCAACGCTGAGGAGGCTGCATAAGCGAATAACTTGGTGCAAAGTAAGTGATTACTTGGTAGATATACACTTAATGTAGTTTTTGATTCTGGAGCTACCTATTCTTTTATAGCCGATGAATGTGTAAAACATTTAAAGTTGCCGACTGTGTATATGGATCGGACTTTGGAAGTAGCCAATCCGACTGGTACTAAGGTGTTGACATCGACGATGTGTAAGGACATAACCTTTGTGCTGGACGATCAGAGTTTCACCTACGACTTGGTATGTGTGCCTCTGAAGGACCTCGACATTGTACTTGGCATAGATTGGCTTTCAGCCAACAAGGTGTTGGTGGACTGTCGAAACCGTAGAGTAATTTTTCCAAGGCAGAGCAATGAGGACTACACGGTACAAGGTATAGCTCAGTTGTTTATGATGCTTTGTTTAACTAAGGGAGAGAGTAGAACCCCAGTGAGCGATATTCCGACTGTTTGTGAATTCCCCGAGGTGTTTCCAGAGCATGTGCCGGGTGTCCCTCCGACTAGAGAAGTTGAATTCTCTATAGACTTGATTCCTGGAGCCGAGCCAATCTCCAGTGCACCATATAGAATGTCCCCATCAGAATTGGCTGAATTGAAAAAGCAAGTGGATGAGTTACTCGGAAAGCAATTCATTCGACCGAGTGTATCACCATGGGGTGCACCTGTGCTGCTTGTCAAAAAGAAGGATGGCAGCATAAGATTATGCATAGATTACCGGCAGCTAAACAAGCTCACGATTAAGAACCGATACCCATTACCCAGAATCGACGATCTGATTGACCAACTGCGTGGTGCTTCAATTTTCTCGAAAATTGATTTACGATCGGGATACCACCAAATCCGGGTGAAGGACTCGGACATCCCTAAGACTGCCTTTAGGACTCGGTACGGCTACTACGAGTATGTAGTAATGCCATTTGGTGTGAGAAACGCCCCTGCTGTATTCATGAATTACATGAACAACATATTCCACCCATATCTAGACCGATTCGTAGTAGTTTTTATTGATGATATCTTAGTCTATTCTAAGACCCCTGAGGAGCATGAGTAACACCTCCGAGCGGTACTTCAAGTATTGAAGGAGAAGCAGTTGTTTGCAAAACTTTCGAAATGCGATTTCTGGATGGATAAGATCCACTTTCTCGGACATGTAATTTCCATGGAAGGTGTCTCGGTAGACCCATCAAAGGTGGCAGCTATAATGGCATGGGAGAGACCCAAGTCGGTCTCGGAGATAAGAAGCTTTATGGGCCTAGCTGGCTACTATAGAAGGTTTATTGAAGGATTTTCTAAACTTGCTTTGCCACTGACTAAATTGACTCAGAAAAACGTCCCTTTCGTTTGGAGTTCCGAGTGCGAGAGCAGTTTCCGAGAGTTGAAGAAAAAGTTGACGACCGCTCCAGTGTTGACATTGCCAAACTTGCAAGAGAGCTTCATGGTTTATTGTGATGCGTAGGGACTCAGCCTTGGGTGCGTACTGATGCAGAAAGACCGAGTGATAGCTTATGCCTCTCGGCAATTGAGACCTCACGAACAGCATTACCCGACCCATGACTTGGAATTAGCAGCTGTGGTTTTCGCATTGAAGATATGGAGGCATTACTTGTATGGTTCTAAATTCGAAGTGTACAGCGAACACAAGAGCCTCAAATATTTATTCGACCAGAAAGAGCTGAACATGAGGCAAAGAAGATGGATGGAGTTTTTAAAGGATTATGACTTCGAGCTGAAGTATCATCCGGGTAAGGTGAACGTTGTTGCCGACGTGTTGAGTCGGAAATCCCTCCATATAGCATTGATGATGGTGAAGGAGGTGGAGTTATTGGAGCAATTATGAGACATGAATTTACATGTTGATGCTTCTTCGCCTCAGAAGGTAACGCTCGGTACGTTGAAGATTGCGAATGAATTTCTGAAATTGGTATTCGAGCAGCAGAAGTCAGATTCCTACTTGACTGAGATGAAGGAAACTCAGGCCAAGGGTAAGGAGTTGTCCTTGACCGAGGGATCAGATGGAATTTTCCGAGTGAAAAATAGAATATATGTGCCGGGTGAAGGTGAATTGAGAGGGATGGTGCTTGATGAAGCCCACAAGAGCCTGCTAAGTATTCACCCGGGCACTACGAAGATGTACCATGATCTAAGACTACAATTCTGGTGGCCCGGATTAAAGAGAAATGTGGCGGAATATATGGCCCGGTGTATTACCTGTCAGAAATCGAAAGTCGAGCACCAGAAGCCGTATGGTGCATTGCAGCCCCTGGAGATCCCCGTGTGGAAATGGGACTCAATTGCCATGGACTTTGTCATGGGATTACCAAAAACCCGAGCGGGTCATGATGTGATTTGGGTCATAGTTGACCGATTGACGAAAAGTGCACACTTCCTGCCTGTGAACATGAGATACCCGTTACATAAGTTAGCTCGGATTTATATTCACGAAATTGTCCGACTGCATGGTGTACCGACTTCTATCGTATCAGATAGGGATCCTAGATTCACGTCCCGGTTTTGGACCAGCCTGCACCAGGAATTGTGCACGAAAAGCTACTATGATAAATGAGCCAAACCACTGGAATTTTCGGTCGTAGATAGGGTGTTTCTGAAAATATCACCGAGTAAAGGAGTCGGGCAAGCCATGAAAAGTGGGAAGTTGAACCCCCGATACATTGGGCTTTATGAGATATTGGAACGAGTCGATCCCGTGGTATACCGAATAGCGTTACCGATTCACCTATCCCGATTGCATAACATATTTTACGTATCTCAACTAAGGAAATATCTACATGATTCCACTCATACAATGCCAGATGATGAAGTGGAGATTAAGGAGGATCTGACCACTGTGACTGTATCGACTAGAATCGTGGACCGATCGGTAAAGCGTTTGACGAGCAAGGATGTACAACTGGTTGAAGTGGAGTAGCAGCAAGACGGGTATACCTCTTATACCTGGGAACGCGACGATGCCATGAGGCAACAGTACCCCGAGTTATTTAATCAAGGGGGAGTTACTGATTGAATTTCGAGGACGAAATTCTTTTGAGAGGGGGAGAACTGCAACATCCCGATTTAAAAATTAATTACCGAATGAAATTAAGCCATTAGAATAATAATTGCAAAGTGGAAAATTACTTGTTAATTGTAATTAACTTAATTAATTTAACTTAAAAAAATAATGGCTGATTAATTGTGATTGATTGTTGATAGCTGGCTGCTTGTGATTGGTGTGTGGCGTGAGTGGACTGCTGATTCACGCTATCCCACCCCACTCTTCCTTCTTTGTGCATGTATATATGTGTTGCTGGGCCACTGTTGTTAGGCATTCCTTCAGACTTCTTCTCTGTTACTCCTCTCCTCTTCGTTCTCTCTTTTCTTCTTCTTCTTCTTCTTCGCTCTTCTTCTTCTCCCCTGTTCTTTGTTCTCTGTTCTGGAAACCCACGACGACGGTGCTGTAGAAGATTCAGAGTCTCCTTCTGTTGGTGAAAGACGATCATCGAAGCGGAAGAAGAACAGCTTCCTACCCCCGAGCCGATTGCAGAGTACAACTTCACGAGGGGGGACTGAACGAGGCAAATAGAGCATCAGACCAAACGTCAGAAAATAGAAGAGCTCCTCGAATCCCTCCAGTAGGTAGGGGGCGCTTGCATGTCAAATGCATGGTTTATGGACGGTACCAGATGAACGTGTTGCCTTACATGTGTGTGAATGTGTTTATGATGACTGCGTACAATGCATGATTGTTAATTCTTGGATATCGTATATGTGATGGTAAAGTCCTGTTAATAGTTATACATTATATGCATGTGTTCGGGGATTATTGTGTTAGGTTCTGATAGTCAATTACACATAGACGCGTGTGATGCATGTTCCTATTATTGTTAATACCGAGAGGATATACATGTGTAGTTGTTGGTTGATTTCATCTGGGATGTTGTAAACATGAACTGTTTGATTACTGTGTATGCTGGTACGATGGACGAGTGAATGTAGGAACTATGTTGGGTCGGTTACGACTCTAATGGTTACGAGGAATGTGTCGGGTAATGGAGGATGCTCGTTGTTAAGCACATAGGCTGCATATACAGGAACGGGGTGACCCGTGGAAGGTCAGGAACCCCAAAGAAATGATCTCCAGCTACAGACCCTTGGCTAGATCCTGTGAGAGCTCGTGGTAGCCGAGGGAGCTAGAGTTAAGTCTCGAGACGTCAATGGGATGCCGGTACCATGCGGGAAGGGCTAATGGACGAGAGGCCAGTAAGGGAACCTGTAATTGAAAATCATTGCCTAAGTCGGATCCGCAAGCATGCATGTAGATGCAATGTTGATTAGGATAGTACGAGTGGTATGGCTCGGAGGGATACGAATGAATTCCGAATGAGTTGATGCATGCTTTTGTATGAATAAAAATGAACTTCACGTAATATGTATGTAAGTGTATGTCATTGAAATTATCATAATCTGCATGGCTTAAATTTAAATGGATTGCAACCCGAGTGAACATGAGTGTGTGTACTGATGCTGATGCCGAGTCACTAACTGTCATTTTATATGTAAAAGCTCACCCCTACTGTGGCTATATTTTACAGTGAATGTCTCTCGGAATGATGAATGAAGGAGGAGCCGCATGCCGAGTGAGGTGCTTGTGCACTACGGGGATATGTGTGTATATGTATATATACTGTGTATAAAGTTTTGTCAAGCCTTGGCTGGCTCGTATTTTGGTCTTTGTCTCTCTATGTCAGAATTTGAACTCTCTCAGGTTGAGAGTATGAAAATATGCCTGTAAATATTCATATACAATTCCTATGCATTTCATACTGTATGTTTATTCTATGCTGTGTGAGTAAAGGTTCGAGTGATATATATATATGTACGCATTTTTCCGAGCGTGGGAAGTTGGTATGACTCTAAGTAAAAATGGAGCTAAGTTACTGTTGTGGGGAGCGGGATAGTGACCCTATCCCGAGTGAGGATGGGCTCAGATGTTTCCGAGTGAGTGAGGTCGCATAATCCCGGGTGAGGGTTGACCTGAACACTTCAGAGTGATAACTGTTAGGATTCTCCCGAGTGAGAATAATTAAATATTTCCGAGTGAGAGCCTGCCGAGTGGATGTTTCCCAATAGAGGAATGATATCTAAGGCCCTAAGTGAACTCCATTATAGTAAGCTTATTAGAAGTTAGAAGATCCGTGAGTGGGTCTTGACTTAGTAGGATAACTTGAGTGAGAAAGATTATATATGCCGAGTGAAAAACGAGTGAAATACACCCGAGTGGTAAAAGATCGTGAACGATATTCCGAGTGAGTAGTCCTTATAGAATCCGAGTAGAATGGCTATGGGAATCGTTTCCCGAGTGGTCAACATCTGTGACTCGAGTGAATGAAGTTAAGGAATGAGAGATAAACTCCCGAATGAAAATTTATACGTGTAAGGGTTAACCTGAATGATTCGAAAGTAAAGGCTTTTTCTGAGCGGACTTAGAACTTGAAATCCGAGTGAGGGAAAATCTGAGTGGAGTTGCTCGCCTCAGCGACTAAGTGTTCGCTCCAGCGAGTGTGAGCGTAAAGAAGGTCTCTATTGGGTTCCGCTTAAGCTATGCGTGCTTCGCCCAAGCGTGTTAGATTGTCTCGCTCGAGCGACGATGAAGCTCGCCTGAGCGAGTAGGCGTTGTTGGGTTCGCTCACGTCCTGCATCTCCGCTATCGCCTTGTGGATGGTTGTATTCCTTTCCCTTCTTTCCTTCTTCTCCTCATTCTACCCTTCTTAACTCTCAGTTAATCATTTTGCCTTGAAGCCCCTCTGATTTTGGAAAATTTCTTGGTCTCGGTTTATTCTCAAATTGAACTTAGGATGTTATAAAATGACTCATGTACCCTTGGTGGTTTAAGGGGTTTCGGTTCCCTCCCTCTCTCTTTATGCCCGCTGATTGTGATTAATGGCTGGGGGATTAACATTAAATGAAGATGGGACTGGAATTAATGGTGATATGACGGCTAATGGAGTGGGAGAGCTGTCGCAGAGTAGTGTGATGATAAAGCCTCAGTTCACGTTTTCCCTTGCACTTTCTTCATTATCTCTTGGTGCATGTTCAGAAGGGAGAAAACACTCTTCATTCTCTCTAGAGCTCCCTAAAGCTTCTACTTCTTCTTCCTCCTGGCTATTCCTTCTTCTCCTTTTCTTCTTCCATTCGAGGGCTGTCAGGGTCTCGGGTTGGAAGTCTGCAGCGTGTGGGGTGCCTCGGAGTTGTGGAAATGGTCCACTGTGTGAGGCGGAGCTGCTTGTTAGGGAGAAAACAAGGTTGGATGCTTGGAAGCATGGAGTCCTCCATTGTTGGTGAGGACTGGGCTGTTCGAGTGTGGAACAGTGTTTGGAGTCCTCCACTGGGTTGTGTGAGGACTGTGTTGTGCTACAAGGAATGTCTTGGAAGCAGAGCCGTTCCAGAGTATGAGTGGCTCAGTGTTCCTCCAAAGCTGTGTAGACTACAACAGCTGAGTCGTTCTGTTGAGAACGAGTGATCGAAGGACGATCGGTCGGTGTTGCAGGCTCATGGAGCTTCTGGATCTTCATTCCAGGTATGGGGGGCTAACTTTACATCTCAAATGCATGGTTTATGGACGGGTTCCTGGGTGAATCTACTTTACTGTGTTGTAATGTATGTGTAATGTGTTGTTAGTTGTTTGCCGAGTGAATGATAGCCGGGTGTGTGAGGATTATGAACTGTGTGGTGCATGTTAAATTCCGTCCATGAGATGTATGTTGGTAAATATGAAGATGCCGAGTGCATCATACTGAGGGACAGATGAAAATATCTGTTGATTGTTATATTAGTAATGCTGAGTGAATGCATGGAAATATTGGCTTTTAATGAAATGCCGAGTGAATGCATGTGATGTGTAAATGTGGTGCTGGTTCTGTTGTGATTCTACATGAATATATGAGATGTTGTGGCTGTTAACGAGAAAGCCGAGTGCATGTGGATGCCGAGTGCATTGGCGTTGGATGCCTGATGAATAAACCGTATGCATCTGATTCGCCACTGGAAATGCTTGGAGCATATAGCGTTGGACGCTTAATACCGATCGGCAATCAGATGAATACGTGTTAAATATGATAAAAGACCTCGGGTTGGACTCGGGGGAGTGCCGAGTGCACTAAGCGTTGGACGCTTAAAGACCTTGGGTTGGACTCAAGGCAAGCCTACCGGGTTGGACTCGGGGCTGCCCGTAACACTTCCGTTGTCGCTTGGAGTGACTGTGTTACATGCGAGGGCAAACGGTTTGGTACCTGTAAAATGGCCGAATCAGCTTGGAGCTGAGAAAAGGCTTGGAGCCTATGTTGTAACAATAAAAATTGATAATAAATAACCGGATCCGGGTGAAATGAATGTGTGCACACTTATGATTGGCATTGAGTTTAATGTGAATTGTTGATTATATGGATATGAAATGATTGGGGTGAATCCGATTGGATTAATGCATGTATGCTGATGCTGTTGCCGAGTGCAATATAAAATTATGGCTGTGGTATGTGTTGTGTTGGATACTGTGAATTATAGAGCCTGTATGAATTGAATAATTTCCGATCGGGTAATGTTGTGTTGAATGATAGTGTATTACAACTGATAATGATATGTTATTCTATAGTTAAGAAATTATGGATAAATCCGAGCCAATAACTAACATTTAATATGTAAAAGCTCACCCCTACAATATTTTCTTCAGTATATACAGGTCAGAATGGGAATGATGAGAAGGCCTCAAGTCCGAGTGATGAGCACTCAGACTGTTGAGTACATATATTGTATATATTGTGTATGAGCAGACGTAGCCTTGGCCGGCTCTTAAGAATGTTGTATAATGAATACAAATTTATATGTATAAGAAATGCGAGTTATCAGTATTCTGAGTATATGTTTATATATATGGTTTACATTGGTAACATGTATTTGTGTGGACTGAGAAGTGATAATGGATGGATTGATGTTAAATCTATGAATTCCGAGTGGGACATTGTTGTGAGATCCATTTTCGAGTGAGGCTTAGGTATGCAGTCTTTCCGAGTGAAGTAGGCTTGAATGATTCCGAGTAAAATGTACTCGAGTGGACTACTTCCGAGGGAAGGCTAGTTCATGTGATGCCAAGTGAAAATAACTAAGTAAACATTCCCGAGTGGGAAACTCCGAGTGAACCACCTCCGCGATGAGGAGTATTGTGATGATTCTGATTGAGGTATTTTACTAGACATACTCCGAATGAATAAAGTTCTATATTCCGAGTGGATAAGACTTAAATAAGTCCGAGTGAGACTTAACTTAGTAAATTTCTCCGAGTGATGGGAGGTTAGAGTAAATCCAAATGGAATTTGATTGTGGAAACTCCTTCTGAGAGAAGGAAAGTCTAAGTGTTCTCCGAGTGAGAAAAGTGAAAATATGCCGAGTGGTGAATGTGTAATACATTCCGATTGGGTTGAGGCTAAGATATACCGAGTGGTATTTGATTGGGAGTTATTCCGAGTGAGAAGAGTTTATGGATTCCGAGTGGAATAGCCATGATTCCCGAGTGGATCTTGTGTGTGACCTTCCTGGATAAAAATAAGGAATTATGTATGAGCTTCCGAGGGAGGCATGTGTGTTGGGGTCAATCCCGAGTGAATGGAACCCCTGATTCCGAGTGAAGGAATACCGAGTGGAGTTACTCGCCTCAGCGAATAAGGGTTCGCTCCAGCGAGTGTGAATGGAAGGAAGGTTTCTGGTTAGTTTCGCTTAAGCGAATGGGTGCTTCGCCCAAGCGAGATGGGTTGTCTCGCTCAAGCGGATTTGGGTCTCACTTAAGCGAGTGAACACTGTAATGGGCTCGCCTAAGCTTTGTTCTTCCACTGGGCTTTCTTGTGAATGGTTTTCTTTTCTCTTGCCTCCCATTCGTTTTATTTTGGGATCTGATTCCGCAGGGCTGATTATGAATGTTTTGAACGTTCTAAATTTTGGAAAAATTTTCCCCGGTCTCGGTTTTATTCTTTATTAAGTCGGGTTGTTTCATCAGGACCCTTCCTCAGCCCTATAAATAGGTCATTTCCAAGGCATTGAAGGCACCAATTCAACTCTGAGTTTTAGAACTTCCTTCCTTTCTTTCGAGTTTTGAGTGTTCTTTTGTGAGTTTATAAGTTTAGAGTGGTTTTTAGATACTTGAGAGTGTTGTGTAGTATTGTGAGCTCTTGTATCGTGAAGTGTTTCCAAGTCTTCGTAATGTCAACCTCTGTAAGTGTTGTTTTTTACTTTTACTATATGTAACTAAATTGTTTATGTTAGAATTTGGTGAATCAATCTATTATATGATGTTGTAATTATGACCTCTACATATTTATGATTCAAGTACCATTTTAGTATTTCAATCTTTTATTAGTGTGAACGTCAAACGGGAGAATGATTTTCATGCATATTGAAACTTGTTTTATTAGTATGAATGTCAAACGGGAGAATGATTATTCATGCCGTATTAAAATTTGTTTTAATGAAAGTAAAAGTTGAAATACCCTTAATATGCCAATTACTAGGAATAGATTTAGTGATTATTGTTGCCATAAGGCCAGGACATAATGCAAATTTTTACTGAGAAAGTTCATGAGGGATTAGACTTTACGGTGACTACTTAGAATTTATATCACGAGGGATCGGTTATAATCGCTTTAAGCTGCAATGACATGAACTTGATAATTAAATATGTATGTTTGTAATCATTTCATTATATTTTAGTGCGAGGATCCTAATTCCAACATAATTTGTCAATCTGTGTTTTTACTTCAAGTATCTGAGATTATTCTGGATTACATCTCACTTTCTAGATAAATTTTATCTTTACCACCTTTTTACCTCATGAATAAATCAATCATCAAATTCTATGAATATTATATATATTGTTTATAAATCATTCTTTTGTTAATAAGTTTTGATACATTTGCCATAGTAAATAGAAATTACTGTGAATTATTGGAAGTTTCAATCTCAAAGGAACGATATCTAAATTTGAAAACTATAAACGATTGGTGCGCTTGCTAATTAAAAGACCCAACAGTATTCAGGGTCCAACAATGATATAAACAAATTCAGGAATATAAAGTTTGGGGTCTGGTCTTAATTAGACCTAAAAAACATTCTTTTTCGTCCAGACTTTTTCTAAACAATCTCCCCCTATTTGTTGATAACAAACATCAAGTCTTTTTTGAAAACAAAGCCTGTAATTTAGAGAGAATAAGATTCCTTTATAACAAAAGATAGAAATGATTCTTCATTAATCAAAAAGATACTGCATGCATTGCATACTTCAAAATACATCTCATGATAACATTGCTTCACATTACTTCACACAAAAGACTTGTAATCTTATCCCTCTTTTGTAATCAACAAAAGAAGGGGCATCACCGAGGCTCGAAAAGCAGATCACGAGTAACGAAAGACAAGAAAAGAGGGAAAGCAGCGGAGGAAACAATAGTGAAAAATCAAGTTTGTAAAGCAAAAAAAAGGGGAAGCAAAAGTAAATAAAAAGGGCCGATAAAGAAAAATAGGATTGTAGGAAGAAAAGGAGTAAGAACAGGAGGGTTCTTCTTGAAGAGTCCAGAGATAGTGGCACCAGATAGCATCAGCCTGAGCTTCGGTCGGTTTGGGAGCAGTCCAAAGACTCTTAAGAGTAGCTGCTTTGGCTGAAAGAGGCATGAGCTTCTTCAATCTGCCCAGAGAAATCCATTTAGCAGGTGGAGGACTGTGAGGTACAACAAATAAAATCTTCTTCCAAGGAATGACAACAAGACAATTCCTAATGGACACATCATATAAAGAGATAAAACCATGTTTCAAGTCTCTAGCAACAGAAGCCTGCTCAGCTTGAAGCACATGAAACATTCCAAGATCACCATTAGGATTAGATGGTCGAATGTGAAGTGTGCGAGGGTTGAAGTTGGGATGACGAACAATAACCTGATTATAAGGGTTGGAGTAACCAAGGTTAATGGAGTCAAAAATAGGTTTATAGAAAATATATTTAGGGAATGTGGGCTAGCGTTTAAGAAGAGAGGGAAGGTGAGATTTATGGATAACAGTAAAAGGAACAATGACTAAAGAAGATGAGGTTGGGGGTAAGGAGGTAGGGATAATGGTAAGAGGAGTAGGTTAAGGTGAGGAGGAGGGTAAAGATGGATCAGAGTGGACAGAGGGCAAAGGTTCAAACCTTGATCTTTTGGAACATTTCTCAGGGGAGGCTGATCTTTTACGCTTGAGAGAAGTTTAAAAGTGGTAGCGTTACTGTTGTAGAGGCCAACGGTGGCATAGGATTGATTTAGCCAATCTAGATATTTCCAGTTATGAACCTCAGAGACTAGATTATTCTTTAGGTATCCACGGATGAATCGTAGATAGTGGGTGTAAGCAGAGTAACCACCACACTGTTGAAGGGTGTCATGGTTTGCAGCCATAACGCGCTAATATTCATCATAAAATTCAATAAACTTAGCACTCTAGTCTAAAGAATTCCAACCTGCCACTGAAATCTCTGGATGTAGTGAAGACAGAAACAAATAACTCTAATACTTCATCACCAGAAAGTTTCTTCAAATATGATTCAAAGGAAGGTCTGAACAGAGGAGGTGTAGAGGTCTAGTGAGCTGTGGAGGGAGCAGAAACTATGATGCCTTTCCTAGTACTAGACTTCTTCTTGGTAGAGCACCATTGAATTTGACTGATCGGAAGATGATCATCAGAATCTGAGGACCCCTTTGGTGGTGCAGGGTTTACATGAAGGTCTGATTCTTGAACAGGAAATAAAAAAAGGCTATCTGACAGGGTTTCACCTTAAGAGAAAAGTCGGATTCTTTTGAGGATGTATCAGACATATCGAGGACCAATTTTCTGGCCTTCTTGTAAAGCGAAAGCGCTGAGTACGTTGGGAGCAGACCCAGACTTCCTGGTCTTGGAAGTAGACTTTTTCTTCATAGGAGGAGCCAGGGAAGGACTTTAAGGTTGATCCATAAGAGGAGAGAAGGTAGGCAACTTGCTGACCATCAAGGAGGGAGTCACCAAATCTTTCACCGAGTCTGTTTGCATATTTTCAAGTGCAAACTGTAACATCCCGAATTTTAAAATAGAGGATTAAGTAAGGAAAATAAGTATTGACAAGTTGAATATGAATTGTTTAATGTCCCAATAAATTGAAATTAATTAAATTAAGATTTTTGGGGGCTGTTGGTAATTTATGGAGACCGGTTAAGCTGAAAATGAGCCCGGTTAAGATATGGGTGTCGGACCAAGTATCTCAGAATGAGATGATATTGGTCAGGGATGTCAAGGATAATATTGGGAATCCAAATATGTATTCGGAATAATTTTCAGATGAAGTATAGAGCCCGAACTAAGTACCTGCTGGTTATGAAACGATGAAGCTTTAATGAATGGGATTAAAAATAAATCAAAACCCTAATTTTTCCCTTCCTATTCACGTGTGTTTGCAGAAGTAGTTGGGCATATGCACTTCATTTCTTCTTCTCTTCATCATCTTCTTCATTCCCTCTTCTTCTTTCTAAGCCCTAGCTTTGAGTGGTGAACTCCCCCTCTCATTTTCATTTTCAAGGAACTAGGAAGGAGACCATTGAAGCTGAATCCTTCTTCCTCTTCTTTCCTCATTTTCGTGTGGCCTACCTCTACTTGGAAACCCATTTTCATTTTGGGTGTGAGGTGAACTTTTTCCCTATTTTTGGATAGATTGATGTTGGTATTATGTAGTATTGTGACTTAAAGGAAGCCATGCATGTGAATGGATGGTTATGAGGAGCATTTAATACATGAGTTTAATATGGGTTTTCATGAGAGTAAGATTTCTTGGGAAGTAATGAAGGTGGATGCATTTATGGATGGAAGGAGAAGAGTATTTATGATGGTTGTTGGATTTTATAAAACCCTAGCTTCATAAATTTGGGGGAAATGTATAATGGAGGTAGATGAGCATTTATTGTTGGCAATAAATATGGGTTATGATGAATAATGGTCATTTGTGATGGTATTTGGTTGGTGGAAGTCATTGATGGAGAAACCCATGAAAGGGGTTTGGTTCTAGAGTGCATAATAATAAATGGTAGCACCTAACCCATGGTGGTTATGGTGGATGAAAATGAAATAAAAGAGGTTTGAGAGTTAAAATAATATAAACATCAAGTTATTGAAATATATAAGTATCCGAGTCTTAATGGATAAATAGAAAATTGATTGTATAATGTGTTGTGATGTAGGAAGTGACCCCATCGATGAGGCGGAAACGTCAAACCGCGTTGATCACTACTTCACTTAAGGTAGGAGGGGGTAACTATTCTAAATGCATGATTTCATCCATTGATGATGTGAAAATATGTATATGTGATTATGTCTATAATTGTTTGAATGGATGATGTGATGATGTTATGATTTGAATGCATTTAGAATGATTATTGTTGTATGGCATGTGTTTGGGATAAAGGATATGATGTTGTAATGAGATTATGATGATGAGATATGATGGTGGTTTAAAACCATGTAGGAATTGAAATCCATGACAAAAAATATCCCGAAGATGTATGTTTGAATTGATGAATGTGTATGCCACTAACTCTTAATGTGTATGAAATGTAAAGAGAATTGGTGATGACTGAGGATGATGAAAATATTGAAATCCATTAAGTGGTGGTGAATGATTGTATGTGGAGTGGCATCTAGGATGCACAGTGTGAGGATGCATTTGATTTGCATTTGCATTGCATCCATGGCATATCATAGTTGTCTATGTTGAATATTAGGGGGTTCCACTAAGCTAGCCCAGTGGGAGGGCGGCTCAGTGCACGAGCGTATTGTGGTTTTTCCCCTGTGACTCGGTGTGTGAGTCACAAAGCTGTCCATAGTTTGGTGACGAGGCACCCTATATGGCGGGCCCAGTGGGCGGGCGGCTCTATGGTGAGCGAGTTTACCTTGGTGTCCGACGGGACACGGCTCTCTCGATGTGTGTTCGGGAGGGGCCCGTAGCACTTGTGGTATTTGAGGCCACGATGTTGATCCATAAGTCACGGGGTGACTAGTGCTACAGATAGGTGTTAGCAGTTTGGTACCAGTAAAATTATGATGGTGTAAGCATGCATAAATTGAGATATATGGGTACACAATTTTCCTACTGTAGTAGGGGCATAGTAGCACACTTATGCTTGTCCCACAATAGAATTAATGTTGTATTCCCACAGTCGGATCGTATTGTTTGATGAGAAATTCTTGTGCATATGCATTAGCTTTAAGAGCATTTGTATATAGCTGGAGATATGCATAGTTGAAAGCCCATAGTGGCGAGGGATGAATGAGAATTGAAAGGGAAGAGAGTGGATGTTAACCCTATGTTTGTATGTGGTGAACCAAATGAATGAAATTGTAGATGCATACTTGATTTTGTGAGATATGCTTATAAATGATGTGTGATGTTGTGTAAGATATGTTATGTGAACAAGTATACATGTATTTCACCATAATGTATGACTTTAATTCATTTGGATTATGTTACTCACCTCCTCGTTGCTATTTTTAAAGTTGATGTAGGTATGAGGTAAATCCTACTATTTTGGAGGCCGAGTTTGAAGAAGGTAAATATGGAATGAGAATGTGTGAGCCTTGGCCGGCATGAATTCGTTTTGTGGAGTATATGGTATCCATATACTCAATTTTGTAATAGTTGATGATTTTGGAGGTCATGGAAGAAAATTGGATATGTGTGTATGGCCAATTTTCATTCATGACCCAAAGGATGTAAAGGATATAATAGTAGCACTTGATGATGTTATTTGAATGAAGAAATGTGTGTATGTGTGTTTGTACCATTTCATAGAGCATGTTAAATGTTGTCTAATTTTATGAAAGAATGAAAGTTTGTGTAAAAATTTGTGTTTTGTTGACCACATGAATTGGTGTGTTGGATTCCCTATGATTTCATGAATTAGAAGGGCCTTAGTAAATAATGATGAATGAGAAAAGTTATGGATATGTTATATAATGTGTAGACCATGTTAAATGTAAATAAATTGTAGAAGAATGAGTTTTGGTATGGTGTGTGGCATGTTTGGTGTATAATTTTGCATTTTTTGCATGGATGCTGCAGAACTCGCTCAAGCGAGTGAGAATCTCGCTCGAGCGAGATTGTTGTGAAACAGGGGATTCGCCACTGGCCCGAATTCACTCAGGCGAATGGCCATCTCGCCCAAGCGAGATTGTTAATAGAATCAAGGGTGGCCACTGGACAAAATTCACCCGAGCGAAGGATTTTGAGGATGGCATTCGCCCAAGCGAGGCGAGTGAAAAATCGAGTGTTAGGGAGTCTAGACTGAGCGAGAAAAGACTTGGATTTAGATTGATTTTGCCGAGTGAATAACCGATCAGGTGATGAGTCAGTTTTAGAATGAATTGTCGAGTGAATGACCGATCAGGTGATGAGTCGATTTTTGGAATGATTTTACCAAGTGGAAACCCGAGTGAGAGAAGACTCAGATTTGGATTGATTTTACCGAGTGGAAAACTGAGTGAGAGAAGACTCAGATTTGGAATGATTTTGTCAAGTGGAAACCCGAGTGAGAGAAGACTCGGATTTGGATTGATTTTGCCGAGTGGAAAACCGAGTGAGAGATGGGTCGGTCTGGATTATTTTGCCGAGTGGAAAACCGAGCGCGAGATGAGTCGGTTTTGGAAGGATTCTGCCGAATGAAAACCCGAGTGCTGGGAGACCTTGCTGAGCGAGCGAGTATAAGCTCGGCTCTGGAAGTTATTTGCTTAGGCAAAAAGGTCTCACCCAAGTGAGTAATGGGTAGCATTGATACTGGTCGAATTTCGCTTGAGCGAATGGCCTCGGTTGAGGTGCTCGCTCAAGCGAGTCGGTATTGAATTCGGTTCTGGACGATTTTCGCCCACGCTCGCTGACTCCGCCCAAGCGAGGCTTGTGTGTCTCGCTCAAGTGAGTCGGAATTCGCTTGAGCGAAGTGACCCCCTGTAATTCCCTTTCTCCTTTCGCTCGGCTTACTCCTTTCTCGCCCGAGCGTTCTATGTGTGACTCGCTCAAGCGAGTGGGTATCTCGCTTGAGCGAAGGGTGCTCTGATAGCCCAAAATGCATTATTCAAATTAGTTTCCCTCTTTTTCACACTGAAACTTGATTCCACAATATTTGATGAGTACTTTGGGTATAAAATTGGGTTTCTTAATTCCAAAGTGGTCGGCTTCTTAAAATCTATTCATATAATGTTAATGTACTCAATTTTTCTTCTGCTGTTTTAATTGAGGAATTCTTTAAGGTTAATTCTCTTAACTTACCTTCTCATATCTTCACATATGAGACAGGTCTCTAATTGGTCCAGGGAATTAAATGAACAGCTTCACCACTTGCAACTATCATGAATTAATTACACTAAAATCATGAAAAATTTACCTCTATTTTTGGGGTGTCTCAACCTGGGATCAGAGCATTCATTGCTCTTGATACGATTATAAGTGATGTTGTTCATGTGTTTAATTCTTGTGGCTGATTGATTTACGAATTATGTGGGTGAATTATGATGGTTGTCATTGAATTGAGATTATCATATGATTGTTGTTAAGCCCGACCAGGCAATTCCTTTCTCATATTTACCTTCTAATTATGAAATACATTATGAGGATACTTGTGTTAAGATGGTTAATGATGAATGATATATGTATATACACTGGGTGAAGAAACTTTAAGCTTCTAATTATGTTTATGTTGTTGTATATAGATTGAGTAATGGCGAATAGGCGCAATGTTGATACGGCCGCTATGGCTGAAGCCTTTAATCGCTTTGCCAATATACTTGAATGGCAACAACAACCTATTGGTCAGCCGAATCAAGGTCTTGACCGATTCCTTAAGCGGAAGCCTTCTGAATTTCATGGAGGCTATAAACCGGAAGATGCATATGTTTGGATCTGTGACTTGGAACGGATATTCGCTAGCATGGAATGTACCGAAGCTCAGAAGGTGGAATATGCAGTGTTTATGGTTCGGAGTGAGGCCGAATCTTGGTGGATCCTCACTCGTGGGCGTATGATTGCCGCCCACACTCCTCTAAATAGGGAGAATTTCAAGGCGGAATTTCTTAGGAAGTACTTTCCTGAGAGTTATAAGAATAAGAAAGAGCTTGAATTTATGGAGCTCAAGTAAGGAGGCATGTCGGTTGAGGAGTATGCTTTGAAATTTGAAGAGTTATGTGTGTTTTATCCTCCCTTTCAGCAAGAGGGCACTGAAGCTTCAAAGTGTGTTAAATTTGAAAACGGACTGCGCCAAGAGATCAAGAAGGCGATTTGTCACCAAGAGATTAGGAGTTTTCCTACTGTTGTGAACAAGTATAGAATTTTTGAAGAGAATGATGTTGCTCCAAGGAGTTACTCGGGGCATAATTACAAGTTGAAAGGCCAATCTTCTAGCTTCAAGAAGAAAGGCAACTTTAAGAGCAATATACAATTTGTACGTGGTTCCTCTTCCTTCAGAGGTGGACGAGGTGGCGGAAGGCATGGTGCCAATGGTGGCCGAGGTAATGGCCAAGGACTTCGTTGTTTCCAATGTGGTGGAAATCATTTGGCTAGAGAATGTAACCATAAAGAAACAGTGGTGTGCTACAGATGCAACCAACGGGGGCATATCCGCCCCGTGTCCCTTGAATGCCACGGATGTTGTGGTACGTAATGATGCAAACCGTGGAGGCTACGGTGCTTTTAGAGGCCGTGGTCGCGGAAATGGTAATGGCAGAAGAAATGGCAATCGGAATAGTGGTAACGGTCGTGGTAATGGAAACGGCCGAGGTAATGGTAATGGTGGTCGGAATGGCCCAAATCGTGGTGCTAATCAACAAATGGCTGGAAGAGTCTTTACCGTGACCGGTGAAGAGGCAGCACAAGCTGAGGATCTTGTCCAAAGTGAGTGCCAAATACATGGTAATAATGTTAATGTAATATTTGACTCGGGTGCGACGCACTCCTTCATTTCTGAAGATTGTGTGAGGTGCTTGCGGGTGCCTATGTGTATGATGAAAGGCTCTATATTGGTGACTACACCGACCGATGCTTGCTTAAGATCGGTGACTCGATGTGAGAATGTCAAGATGGACTTGGAGGGTAGAAAATTTGCTGTATCCCTCGTGTGTTTGCCTATGAAAGATCTGGATGTTATTCTAGGCATGGATTGGTTATCCGCCAACAAGGTTTTGGTGGATTGTCATAGCAAGACGGTGATTTTCCCAACCTCTAATACTGAAGGCTTTAATGTGCGAGGTATCTCTCAACTTCTTGTGATGTTCTATTTGGTGGATGGGAATGGTGCTTCCCAATCTTGTGGGATTCCTATTGTTTCGGAATTTCCCAATGTGTTTCCAGTGGAGATTCCCGGATTACCTCCTCCACGAGAAGTAAAATTTTCTATCGATCTTATTCTGGGTGCGGAACCTGTTTCCCGAGCACCGTATTGAATGTCTCCTGTAGAGTTGACAGAATTAAAGAAGCAAGTGGAAGAATTACTTGAACGGGAGTTTATTCGCCCAAGTGTGTCTCCTTGGGGTGCTCCTGTGTTGTTGGTGAAGAAGAAAGATGGGAGCATGAGACTGTATGTTGATTATCGCCAACTCAACAAACTAACCATTAAGAATAAATACCCCCTTCCACGTATTGACGATCTTTTGGATCAATTGAAGGGTGTTGTTGTGTTTTCGAAGATTGATTTGCGTTCCGGATATCACCAAATTCGGGTGAAGACTGAAGATATTCCGAAGACTACTTTCCGAACGCGGTATGGACATTATGAGTACGTAGTGATGCCATTTGGGGTGACGAATGCTCCTGCGATTTTCATGAGCTACATGAATCGCATCTTCCATGAATATCTTGATCAATTCGTTGTGGTATTTATTGACGACATTTTGGTGTACTCCAAGAGTCATGAAGAGCATGAGAGACATCTTCGTCTAGTATTGACTATTCTTCGAGAGAAGGAGTTGTATGCAAAGCTCTCTAAGTGTGAATTTTGGCTGTCTGAGGTCCAATTTCTTGGACATGTTATTTCAAAAGATGGAGTTACGGTTGATAAGTCGAAGGTTGAAGCTGTAATGGCTTGGGAAAGACCGACATCTGTGACGGAGATAAGAAGTTTTCTTGGTCTTGCCGGTTACTACCGGAGGTTTATTGAGGGATTTTCCCATTTGGCTTTACCACTAACGAAGTTGACTCGTAAGAATCAATCTTTTGTGTGGACCTGAGAGTGTGAAGAAAGTTTCCAAGAGTTGAAGTTAAGGCTTACTACTGCACCAGTGTTAGCATTGCCTGATTTGGCGGATGAATTCATGGTATATTGCGATGCGTCTAAGCTTGGTCTTGGATGTGTAATAATGCAAAAGGAGCGTGTGATAGCCTATGCGTCGAGACAGTTGTGACCGCATGAGGTTAACTATCCCAAACACGATTTGGAATTAGCGGCGGTGGTGTTCGCTTTGAAGTTGTGGCGACACTACTTGTATGGCTCGAAATTTGTGGTCTTCAGCGACCACAAGAGTCTTAAATATCTGATCGACCAAAAGGAGTTGAATATGCGCCAATGACAGTGGATGGAGTTCCTAAAAGACTATGAGTTTGAATTAAGGTATCACCCCGGAAAGGCTAATGTAGTCGCTGATGCTTTGAGCCGGAAGTCATTGCATGTCTCCATGATGATGGCAAAAGAGATGGAGTTGATTGAACAATTTAGAGATTTGAATGTGAGCGTGGAGACTTACACTTCCAAGAAAATGGCGTTGGAGATGTTGAAGGTTACAAATGAGTTTCTTGAATATGTGAAGGCGCAACAACCCAATGATGAGTATTTGATTGAGATGAAGAAAACCCAAGAGAAAGGGAAGAATTTGTTCTTAGTGGAAGATCAAGATGGCATTTGGCGTGTGAAGGGCCGAATTTATGTTCCCTCAAGTGGTGATGTGAGAAAATATGTACTTGAGGAAGCTCATAAAAGCATATTGAGTATTCATCCTGGTTCTACCAAGATGTATCAAGATTTAAAGAAGAATTTTTGGTGGCCCGGTATGAAGCATGATGTGGCAAATTTTGTAGCATCTTACCTTGTTTGTCAGAAGGCTAAGGTCGAGCATCAGAGACCATCTGGTTATTTGAGACCGTTGGAGATCCCTATTTGGAAATGGGATAGCATAGCTATGGATTTTGGTTCTGGACTACCCAGAACTCGTGCTGGAAATGATGCTATATGGGTGATTGTAGACCGGTTGACAAAATGTGCTCACTTTTTGCCCACTAATATGAAGAGTTCCTTGAAGAAATTGGCACAAATATATATCAAGGAGATTGTTAGGTTGCATGGTGTTCAGTCCAGCATCATATCCGACCGTGATCCTCGGTTTTGGGGACGTTTGCATGATGAGTTGGGTTCTAAGTTGAAGCTTAGTTCCGCATATCACCCTCAAACCGATGGATAATCGGAGAGAACTATACAAAGCCTGGAAGATTTGTTGAGAGCTTGTGTCCTTGAGCACGGAGGATGTTGGGAGAGATTTCTGCCGTTGATCGAATTCACATACAATAATAGCTTCCATTCCAGTATTGGTATGGCACCGTATGAGGAGTTGTATGGAAGGAAGTGTAGAACTCCCTTGTGTTGGCTTGAAGTTGGTGAAAACTTGTCCTTAGGGCCGGAGATTATCCAAGAAACTACCGAGTAGATTAGGAGGATACAAGAGAATATGAAGATTGCTCAAGATAGGCAGAAGAGTTATTATGACAAGAGGCATAGACCACTTGAATTTCAAGTTGGTGATCATGTATTCCTGAAGGTCTCACGCGACAAAGGAATTGGAAGGGCGCTGAAGAGTGGAAAGTTGAGCCCTAGATTTATTGGACCTTACGAGGTATTGGAGCGGATTGGTGAGGTTGCTTATCGAATAGCACTCGCTCCGCATCTTGCTAATCTACACGTGTTCCACGTGTCGCAGTTGAGAAAATATGTTTATGATCCTCTACACATGATTCCTGTGGACGAGATTGATGTACGAGAGGATTTATCTATCCCTCCTGTTTCCGTTCGCATTGTCGGACATTCCGTGAAGAAATTGCGGAACAAGTTGGTACCTTTGGTGGAGGTCGCTTGGAAACATGGGAATGTGGAAACGTTCACATGGGAACGCAAAGACGATATCAGAGAATGGTATCCCGATGCATTCGAATCCGGTAAGTTAAATTTCGAGGACGAAATTTTCTTTTTGGAGGGGTGGATTGTAACATCCCGAATTTTAAAATAGAGGATTAATTAAGGAAAATAAGTATTTCTAAGTTGAATATGAATTGTTTAATGTCCCAATAAATTGAAATTAATTAAATTAAGATTTTTGGGGGCTGTTGGTAATTTATGGAGACCGATTAAGCTGAAAATGAGCCCGGTTGAGATATGGGTGTCGGACCAAGTATCTCGGAATGAAATGATATTGGTCAGGGCTGTCAAGGATAATATTGGGAATCCGAATATGTATTCGGAATAATTTTCAGATGAAGTATAGAGCCCGAACTAAGAACCTGTTGGTTATGAAACGATGAAGCTTTAATGAATGAGATTAAAAATAAATCAAAACCCCAATTTTCCCCTTCCTATTCACGTGTGTTTGCTGAAGTAGTTGGGCATATGCACTTCATTTCTTCTTCTCTTCATCATCTTCTTCATTCCCTCTTCTTCTTTCTAAGCCCTAGCTTTGAGTGGTGAACTCCCCCTCTCATTGTCGTTTTCAAGGAACTAGGAAGGAGACCATTGAAGCTGAATCCTTCTTCCTCTTCTTTCCTCATTTTCGTGTGGCCTACCTCTACTTGGAAACCCATTTTTGTTTTGGGTGTGAGGTGAGCTTTTTCCACATTTTTGGATGGATTGATGTTGGTATTATGTAGTGTTGTGACTTAAAGGAAGCCATGCATGTGAATGGGTGGTTATGAGGAGCATTTAATACATAAGTTTAATATGAGTTTTCATGAGAGTAAGATTTCCTGGGGAAGTAATGAAGGTGGATGCATTTATCGATGGAAGGAGAAGAGTATTTATGATGGCTGTTGGATTTTATGAAACCCTAGCTTCATAAATTTGGGGGAAATGTATAATGGAGGTAGATGAGCATTTATTGTTGGCAATAAATATGGGTTATGATGAATAATGGTCATTTGTGATGGTATTTGGTTGGTGGAAGTCATTGATGGAGAAACCCATGAAAGGGGTTTGGTTCTAGAGTGCATAATAATAAATGGTAACACCTAACCCATGGTGCTTATGGTGGATGAAAATGAAATAAAAGAGGTTTGAGAGTTAAAATAATATAAACATCAAGTTATTGAAATATATAAGTATTTGAGTCTTAATGGGTAAATAGAAAATTGATTGTGTAATGTGTTGTGATGTAGGAAGTGACCCCATCGACGAGGCGGAAACGTCAAACCGCGTTGATCACTACTTCACTTAAGGTAGGAGGGGGTAACTATTCTAAATGCATGATTTCATCCATTGATGATGTGAAAATATGTATATGTGATTATTTTGATGATTGTTTGAATGGATGATGTGATGATGTTATGATTTGAATGCATTTAGAATGATTATTATTGTGTGGCATGTGTTTGGGATATGATGTTGTAATGAGATTATGATGATGAGATATGATGGTGGTTTAAAACCATGTAGGAATTGAATTCCATGACGAAAAATATCCCGAAGATGTATGTTTGAATTGATGAATGTGTATGCCACTAACTTTTAATGTGTATGAAATGTAAAGAGAATTGGTGATGACTGAGGATGATGAAAATATTGAAATCCACTAAGTGGTGGTGAATGATTGTATGTGGAGTGGCATCTAGGATGCACAATGTGAGGATGCATTTGATTTGCATTTACATTGCAACCATGGCATATCATAGATGTCTATGTGGAATATTAGGGGGTTCCACTAGGCGGGCCCAGTGGGAGGGCGGCTCAGTGCACGAGCGTATTGTGGTTTTTCCCCTGTGACTCGGTGTGTGAGTCACAAAGCTGTCCATAGTTTGGTGACGAGGCACCCTATGTGGCGGGCCCAGTGGCCGGGTGGCTCTATGGTGAGCGAGTTTACCTCGGTGTCCGACGGGACACGGCTCTCTCGATGTGTGTTCGGGAGGGGCCCGTAGCACTTGTGGTATTTGAGGCCACGACGTTGATCCGCAAGTCACGGGGTGACTAGTGCTACAGATAGGCGTTAGTGGTTTGGTGCCAGTAAAATTATGATGGTGTAAGCATGCATAAATTGAGATATATGTGTACACAATTTTTCTACTGCAGTAGGGGCATAGTAGCACACCTATACTTGTCCCACAATAGAATTAATGTTGTATTCCCACAGTCGGATCCATATTGTTTGATGAGAAATTCTTGTGCATATGTATTAGCTTTAAGAGCATTTGCATATAGCTGGAGATATGCCTAGTTGAAAGCCCATAGTGGCGAGGGATGAATGAGAATTGAAAGGGAAGAGAGTGGATGCTAACCCTATGTTTGTACGTGGTGAACCACATGAATGAAATTGTAGATGTATACTTGATTTTATGAGATATGCTTATAAATGATGTGTGATGTTGTGTAAGATATGTTATGTGAACAAGTATACATGTATTTCACCATAATGTATGACTTTAATTCATTTAGATTATGTTACTCACCTCCTCGTTGCTATTTTTAAAGTTGATGTAGGTATAAGGTAAATCCTACTGTTTTGGAGGCCGAGTTTGAAGAAGGTAAATATGGAATGGGAATATGTGAGCCTTGGCCGGCATGAATTCATTTTGTGGAGTATATGGTATCTATATACTCAATTTTATAATAGTTGATGATTTTGGAGGTCATGGAAGAAAATTGGATATGTGTGTATGGCCAATTTTCATTCATGACCCAAAGGATGTAAAGGATATAATAGTAGTACTTGATGATGTTATTTGAATGAAGAAATATGTGTATGTGTGTTTGTACCATTTCATAGAGCATGTTAAATGTTGTCTAATTTTATGAAAGAATGAAAGTTTGTGCAAAAATTTGTGTTTTGTTGACCACATGAATTGGTGTGTTGGATTCCCTATGATTTCATGAATTAGAAGGGCCTTAGTAAATGATGATGAATGAGACAAGTTATGGATATGTTATATAATGTGTAGACCATGTTAAATGTAAATAAATTGTAGAAGAATGAGTTTTGGTATGGTGTGTGGCATGTTTGGTGTATAATTTTGCATTTTCTGCATGGATGCTGCAGAACTCGCTCAAGCGAGTGAGAATCTCGCTCGAGCGAGATTGTTGTGAAACAGGGGATTCGCCACTGGCCCAAATTCGCTCAGGCGAATGGCCATCTCGCCCAAGCGAGATTGTTAATAGAATCAAGGGTGGCCACTGGACAAAATTGGCCCGAGCGAAGGATTTTGAGGATGGCATTCGCCCAAGCGAGGCGAGTGAAAAACCGAGTGTTAGGGAGTCTAGACTGAGCGAGAAAAGACTTGGATTTAGATTGATTTTGCCGAGTGAATAACCGATCAGGTGATGAGTCAGTTTTAGAATGAATTGCCGAGTGAATGACCGATCAGGTGATGAGTCGGTTTTTGGAATGATTTTACCGAGTGGAAACCCGAGTGAGAGAAGACTCGGATTTGGATTGATTTTACCAAGTAGAAAACTGAGTGAGAGAAGACTCGGATTTGGAATGATTTTACCGAGTGGAAACCCGAGTGAGAGAAGACTCGGATTTGGATTGATTTTGCCGAGTGGAAAACCGAGTGAGAGATGGGTCGGTCTGGATTATTTTGCCGAGTGGAAAACCGAGCGCAAGATGAGTCGGTTTTGGAAGGATTCTGCCGATTGAAAACCCGAGTGCTGGGAGACCTTGCTGAGCGAGCGAGTATAAGCTCGGCTCTGGAAGCTATTTGCTTAGGCAAAAAGGTCTCGCCCAAGTGAGTAATGGGTAGCATTGATACTGGTCGAATTTCGCTTGAGCGAATGGCCTCGGTTGAGGTGCTCGCTCAAGCGAGTCGGTATTGAATTCGGTTCTGGACGATTTTCGCCCACGCTTGCTGACTCCGCCCAAGCGAGGCTTGTGTGTCTCGCTTAAGTGAGTCGGAATTCGCTTGAGCGAAGTGACCCCCTGTAATTCCCTTTCTCCTTTCGCTCGGCTTACTCCTGTCTCGCCCGAGCGTTCTATGTGTGACTCGCTCAAGCGAGTGGGTATCTCGCTTGAGCGAAGGGTGCTCTGATAGCCCAAAATGCATTATTCAAATTAGTTTCCCTCTTTTTCACACTGAAACTTGATTCCACAATATTTGATGAGTACTTTGGGTATAAAATTGGGTTTCTTAATTCCAAAGTGGTCGGCTTCTTAAAATCTATTCATATAATGTTAATGTACTCAATTTTTCTTACGCTATTTTAATTGAGGAATTCTTTAAGGTTAATCCTCTTAACTTACCTTCTTATATCTTCACATATGAGACAGGTCTCTGATTGGTCCAGGGAATTAAATGAACAGCTTCACCAGTTGCAACTATCATGAATTAATTAGACTAAAATCGTGAAAAATTTACCTCTATTTTTGGGGTGTCTCACAAACACTTTCATAGAATAGTAAGATAGGGGATCTTGTCCTGCTTTTTTCCAATAGAAGAAATCAAATAGGTCAAAATCACATTGGGCCAACTAACTCTTTCCTTTGTAAGCATATGACACATGCAGAACCAATTGAGCTTGCTCACTGTATCTTTTGCACCTTTCCTATGGTAAAAGACTTACTTTATCATAAGATGCAACATCTTGACCTTTGGAAGAAGAGACCTAGAAACTAGCTTGGCGGGGTGCTTAGCTCCATATAGCATTTCATTTATTTTGAGAGATGACACAACATTGTATTCAAAAATTTTATCAAAGACTTTGTCGGCATTAGGAAAGCCAGTAGCAGTGGTGAGTATATCCTTAGAAATCTCAATAGATTTCCCTTGAAGTTTCCCGAGGATAATGAATTTAGACTTGTCCATAGAGACTGTCTTCCAGAAATTAAGGACCAGAGATGGTGAGTAAGGAGTCTGGTCGAGACAAAACTTCATCTAACTAATGCCATTCAGCTCATCAGAGATATCATAACCATCCAGTTTTTGTTGCCGTAAGTTGAATATCGAAGACTCAACGATGTCATATGCCTGGTATGCCATTGCTCAGGTGAATAGAGAATGAGAAAGGGTTTGTAGAGACAAAAGCTGAGAGAAGGTTTTCAAAAGATAAATTTGAAGAGGGAAGAAAAACTATTTTGCGAGAAGTAGTGGGAAAAAGTGTAAGTGAAGAGCCGTAAATAAATAAGGTGGAAAAACTGACCATGATTGAGGAGAAAGAAAACTTGTTCAGAAAATGGTTATATAAAAAGATGATAACTACTGTCATGTTGTAAAAAAGTGAACAAAAAATGATTTAAAAAAGAAATGAGGAGAGTCTCTCAGAAAAGTTTAAAAGTCAAGTGTGAAGTCAAACAAGATACACTATAATAGACTTTACATGGATCAAACTTAATAGGTAATTATTTTCATGGTTAAATTTTGCTTAATAAAATCAAACTTGGCCTCTGCCAGAGGCTTAGTAAAGATATTTGCCCACTGATGGTTTGTATCCATAAACTTTAAATCTAGAGTTCTCTTTTGTATATAGTCACGAATGAAGTGATATTTTACTTCAATGTGTTTTGCTTTGGAGTGCTTAATAGGGTTCTTGGAGAGGTTTATTGCACTAGTATTATCGCAGAATACTGCTATTTCTCCTTCTTTGATTGAATAGTCTTCAAGTTGATATTTTATCCAAAGAAGTTAAGAGCAACATCCTGCTGCCGACATATATTCTGCTTCAACGGTTGAGAGTGCAATGGAGTTTTGCTTTTTGCTACTCCAAGAAATTAGATTTCTTCTAAAGAAGTGACATCCACTGCTTGTACTTTTTCTATCAACTCTGTCTCCTGTAAAGTCTGCATCAAAAAAATCCAGATAAAGAAAAAGAGTGTTCATTTATAGAACAACCCAAGGTTAGTGGTTCCAATAAGATATCGTATTCACAGCAAACAAATATGATTCCTTAGGATTCACTTGATATCTTCCACACATATAAACACTAAATATTATGTCACACTACTAGAAAAAAGTCTGATAGCTACTTAATATTAGTGACTGAACCTATCCGTCACTAATTACCGACCGTATTAGTGACCGCTACATAAAAAACGACCATGGGAAAAGATTAGTGACCCCATTAACGACCATAATAAGGCCGTCGCCACAAATTAATCAAATACCATCGCTATATCCGTCTCTAAGTCACACTCGTCGCTAAAATTTCCTCCAACATTAGCGATGGGCCAAAGTGCATCACTAAATTTGGCGCCAAAAAAATAATTGGAGGGAATGAAATAACGACCACATCCACGACCGCGTTAGCGACCGCCACTTAAAAAAATATTAGTGACTATCTGAGTGACGGTTGTTTGGCAGTCGCTATATTTCACTTCCCTCCCTTTTTCCTGATTCCCTCCAACTATTTTGTTTTCCCTCTAGAGTTTTGCTTGTAGCGACAGGTACAGACCCGTCCCTAATGATACCCGTTGCTGATTCCGTCACTATAGCGACATAGTTGTTGTACCGTCGCTACAGTTTAGGGGTTAGGGACGGAATGTGTTAACCGTCGCTAGATGTTTGATGTTAGCGACCGTGTTCTTCTGTCGCTCCATTAGTGACTCTATAGTGATGGATTAAACCGTCGCTAATATTTTAATCATACATGAAGGGGCAGTCGGCCCTAATCATTTGCCCTAGCTCTCAATCCCCCCTCCTTTGTTTTCCCTGCCTCCCCTTCCCTCCATCGCTTCCTTTGACTTCCTGCACCCGTCTCCCTTCCTCTCTTGTGACCTCCCCGAACATCACCAATCTTCGTCCGACGGAGCTCCCTCCATCCCTTTCTCTGACTTCCTCTACCCGTCTCCCTCCCTCTCTCGTGACCTCCCCAAACCTCACCATTCTCCATCCGGTGGTCCTCCACGGCTCACCAATCTTCCTCCATTGTCATCAAGAGTAGTCATTGAAATGTCGTTGTTCACCTGGTTCAACTCACCCTCGGTGACGCCCAGGTTCATTCTGTTATGCTTTTGTTGCTTTAGTTGATGTTTTGGCTGATTCATTCTGTTGTTGTTTAGAGGTTATAGATAACTCTAACATCGTGTTCACTTTGCAAGTAGCTCGTGCTATTTTTTTCTTTTAATAAACCTTACTAGTTTGTTAAATTTAATGCATTATCTCATAGGAGTAAGTTAAATGATTACATTATATGAGATCCTGTAGGGCTAGTATTTTTTTTGGTAGACTTAGTCTAACTATTAACTTTCATAGACTTCAAGCATTAGGGGTACCCCTAACTTTCTCCAACACTGTTCTTCCTTCTTCAATCCTACCTTGTTCCACAAGACTATTTTGTGTCTCAGGACACACAACCTCCTATAAACATCAATGTTACTGGAATTGTAGCCAAACTAAGGGATAACCTCCACCCCCAAGGATGAATCCTTTCAGTACGATAGTTCACAAGATTAGCAATTAGAATTCCTAAACATGTTGTGACCTGAAAGAGTAGGTTCACTGCTCCTCTGATTTTCGCAGGAGCCATTTTTAAAAGATAGAGAGGAACAACCTGCACAATAATTGGAAAAATCATGCAAGTTATATTGGTAACACTCCTTTGTATTTTATAGGTGATGTTGGAGGATTGAGGGTAGTTTGGTTTGAGAAAACTTTTTCTGTTTTTACTTTTAGTGTTTTTTTGGTAACCAGTGTCACAACAACAATGGAGTTCCGTGCCTCAATGTGATAATCATCTAAATCTCAAACAACATTTGAGTCTCTATTCACCCAATGGATTAGATTTTCATCTTTAGCCTATAGACATTGAGACAACCACCAAACAAGCACTAAATTACAAAATTGTGATAGTTTTTTCTTTTAAAAGTTTTTACATAAAACGTTAAAAACAAAAAAATTGTTTTTAGTATTTTCTATACTAAATAATACCATAGTTTTAAAATTTCAACAGAATACAGTTCCTTAAATCAAACTAACAGCTTTGCATTAAGAATGCTCAATTTCTATTATTCAAATTTGAGGATATGGTTATTGGTTAAGGTTATACTTACTTGGTTACCAAATCCAATCCCAACACCAAGAAGGATATGACCAATGATCAACATTGAAATGTTCTTGGCAAGCTGCATTGAGAATAGCTCCCATAAAGAAGCTTATAGAACCAGCCAAGATACTGGCTTTTTTGCCTTTGTTTTTGGTTAAACTAGAAGCACCAAATATGGACACAAGGGCAGCAAAGTAGAAAGATGAGGTAAAGAGTGTCAACATTTGATCATCATATTTACAATAATCGGTTTCTACAAGATGTGCATGCTTCTTCTCATACACACGAGGGAATAATTCTTTCAGAAAATCATCCATGGAGGCAACTCCACCTGTAATCAACAAGAATTTTTTTAAAGCATTTTTGGAATAAGAGATACCATTGAGAAGTCTCATATTGATGGACTAGACACAAATGAAATGGTATATAGTTTATAAATAATTTTAGATAAATATCACTTCAAGCTTATTACCACTAGTTTATCTCTCCCTCTTAGACTTTGATATAGATCTAGATTCACTATAGTAGCAGGCATTTGGTGTAGCGGTTGCAGTTGATTTTTTAAACAATTTATTAAATCGGTTGTTTTAGGTTCGCATCGGTTTCTATTATTAACCAATGTAAAAACAACATATTGAATTAGTTCATAAATGAACCGGTGTAGATAATATTATTTTAGAAACTGACTGCACCAAATACTGAGTGTGATGAATCTTGATTCCTTCTATATGGGTGCATACATAAATCATAAGAAACAGATAAATTTAGCATAGTTTAATCTTGAAACTTACCTGAAACACCAAGATCATAGCCAAATAGAGCACCACCAGTAGCTCCAATAATGCTCAAAAAAAATAAAAAATCCAGTAATTTTATGCTCATAAAGATGGGCTCTCTTTAGGGTCCCTTCACTAAATCCTCCACCTGCCATTTTTACCTTACTTTTCTATGTGTCAATTAGTGAGTTCTCTATCTTGGTTAACATAAATGTAAACTAATAACTTGTCTACAACACTTAAGTTCCTATACTCTCTAAAGGATTCAAAAGTTATGTGTTAGTTGATTTGCATGTAACAAATCACAGGGCTAATTTCTAAGTGTTACTTAGCTGGGTCCTTTTTTATCCCCTCATTTCCCCTTAATTTAGTTAATGAAATTAAAGAGTCATTAACAATTTTACTATAAGCCACTCAAGCACAAGAAAGAAGGCCATAATGTAGCAATAGTTAACAAATCTTTTGGGGAAATTATGGAAAAATTATTTTAAAAAATTGACTAATTCCTTTCCTTGAACATGTTGAAAACAGGTGTTTAATTTCCATCCCTCAATCTTTTGTCAATCTTAACAACTTTTCATGTTTCCAAGTCCTTGTCCTATGTTTTCAATTATTTCCCAAACACCTAGTACCCAAAAAGAATTGTCTCCTAGTCCAACAAGGATGCCCCTCATTCAGCCCAAAGGGTGCATTATTTGATAACAAAACATAGAATCTCACTGTCAAATATGTATCCCACTTCTACGATATCTAGAAACCAGTTCAACAGTTTCAAAAGGAAGCAGTTACTAACTCCCTTAGACACAAAAAATACAATAAATAAATCACTTCAAAGTTGCAAGTGTATTTGAACATTTAGTGTCTATTTTGGAATCTTATTTCAAAGAGAATCATGAATATGTAGTGCATGCATTAAAAAAAATATCAATAAATAACTCAAGTTGTTGAAGCTTGTACTGTACTTACCCTGTTCATAGTGTATAGGGCCTCTACCATTTCCACAGATCTATTGCGTACTGCGAGAGCAACCTATAAACATAGGTAAAATTGTGACAAAAGATCATGTTCATTAATAAAATTGCATAGGGAAAGTGCAAGACATCAAAGAAGGTAGATTTATTTCGCTTCTTTATGTTTTGGCATAATATCCTGTACTAATGCATTAACAGCTTGGTATACCTTAATCATAAATAGAAGACAAATAAAATAATAAAAACATATAAGTAATTTGATGTCTTAAACTTAAAAGACAGCATCGCTGTAGTTTGACTAGGACAAAAAAATATGAGCTCTCACAGTAAGTTACTAGTTATTTGTTTTCTATTAAATGAATGAAATTAATTTATCTTTCCATCTATAATAAATTCTTTCTTCAGAATGCTCTCTTTTAGTGCTGTTTGTAATCAGTTTTCTGGTAAATACAAGCTGAGACGACATTGCGAAAGTTAGGCAAGAAAGTACAATTTTTTGAAAAATCTGTGAGTTTAATTGCCTACCAAGTATGTATTTTTTTCCTATTGAGTCTTTTTTTTGTAAATGTTCATGACTGAACTAGAGTAAGGCATACCAAGGAATCATTGCCTACTAACTATGTATTTTTTTCCTATTGAGTCTTTTTTTGTTTAATTAATCATTGATGTTATTCAAATTTTGTAGTTTAAAACTATCCTTACTCATTTTACTTCATTTAAGAGTAATGTTAAGTTCAAATAGTAAAAATCTTTAGAAATTGACATTTGAAGTCTTTATGAACAATACTTATAATATTAAATACTACATTATATTTAGAACTTAAAACTTTAACTGTTGGAATTATATGTCCCCTTAGAATGTGTGGAGCGTGTTCTTTATGGTTGTTTCAAGTTGTATTTATAATTTGTGTGTGGTGTTGTGTTCTCTGTGGCTGTGTTCTCTGACCCCTTCCTCTCTTCCATTATAAGTTTAAATTTTATATTTTAAATATATATCTGTGTTGATAGTTTCTCATGATGTCTAGGTGGAAATTTGGTTGTCAAATTAGTGGATTGAGCCAAGTAATTTCTTTTTTGGATTGGGTAAATCACTTTGAGTACTGATTGTGGACAGTCATAAACTTTAATTATTTTACTAGTAATATAAACTAAAATGAAGTTATTCCTACCAATATATATATATATATATATATATATATATATATATATATATTGCATTATGTTTTGTTTCTTAAGGGAGAAAGAAAGTGATGTGGGTTTTAATATAATTTTAATGTTATTCTCCAAATTCTGAACATGAGTTTTTTTCCCACCTTAATGTGGTCATTTTCACCACTTATCCCTTGTAATCCTTGTTTAACATATTTGTTTTCAGCCTGAAAAAAACCAAACTAATTTGATTTATTTTGAGAGAAGCAACAAATATAGCAGAATCAGGTGTTTTTGTCTTGGTAGTTGTTAGTATGATATGAAGCATTTGGTTTATTTTCTTTAGAATGGTGTTTTAGCTTGGGCACCATTGGGACTTGGGGTGGAAACTGCCTTATTACTTCCTGCACTATGCAATCTATGGATGCATGCTCCTTTAATTTTTGTTAATCAACTAGCAGGTTAGATTGCATTTTTAGCATTCTATTTCGAATTCTAACAGACACTGGTTTTGCATCTGATTTTGGTAACTAAACCCACCCAAAACTGGATTTTGGCACATTAAAGTCTGGTTTGGTATCTGGTCATGTGGTAATTGAGTTAGATTATGAATAGAATTTAAGACAATTTGCATAAGAGAATTCTCATACCTCCATGTTATCTTTATAGAATTTAATTTACTTACATCACAATATAATGATTTTCTTATATTATTATCCAATCATAAATTTTCATCCAAATAATAAGTTAAGTTATATCATATATGTAATAATTACCTTAAATATGAGGATTTGGATCCTATGCAGTTGCAATTTACATGTATATAAAAACTATGCATAAAAATTAAACTCATCATATATGAATTTCTTATTATATACTCCGGCTCCTTCCTCTCTTCCACTATAAGTTTAAATTTTATATATTAAATATATATCCTAATGTATACATACTGTTTATAGTGTTTTGAAGTGATTTAAATTTCTTAAATAGAAACTAAGTTTTGGCTCATTAAAAAGATAATAAAAACCTTAATAAATTTAAAATAAAAATATCATGATTTTAATATACCAAGTTATTAAAAGTTTAGTGTATTTTCCTATTAGAAGAAAAACGTCCATTCTTATAAAAGGGATAAACCAATTTAATTAAGGAAGATTATAACACAAAAGAGCCACAATTTCATGAACCTAAATTTATCTAATTATGGGAATACAAGTATCCCTAAAATTTTCTTTCATCATGTGTATTTGAAGTTCCATCTATTTAAATTAAAACATTATCAAGTTAGAAACTTTAGGTACATTATCAAGTTACCTCTGATGTCAATGTTGTTAACCTCTTCAAAATTTAAAAGTAAGCATCTGAGAAGAATTATAAGAAACATCATGCTTATGTAAATGAAACCAAAAAGATGATGATTTGATAATTAGAATTCCATAAGTTGCTAACCATGTAGGTCTCCTAAGTCCTAGCAACATCATTAATTCTTCAAAGTAGTCATTTATTTATTTAGAGTAAAGGCATTTTCTGTGGACTTTTCTATTTTTGCTATTGGTGGAATAGAATTGATATAGGCCAAGACATAAGCAGAAAAATTTGTATAATCAACCCTTAGAATGTTTTAGAATGCAAATGTAGTCTCTGCTGCCTCTCTCATGGACTCATTCTCACGTGTATTTGCATATTTTCATTTCAACACATATTGTCGACCACTTCTTGGTTTGTCATGCAGACCAGCACACCTTACGCGTGGTATTTGTTCGTCTCTCTTCACTTGTCTTCAGCTTCGTCTGCACTCTTGTTTCCAGGTAATCTCCTAACACTAACTTGAGTGTGATATGTGTTGTATCTTTTGATGTGTATGCGTGTTGATTATTTTTTGTTAGTGAAGAGCAAAACTCATTAGGCATTGGTTTTGTATGTTGATAACATGTCTTTTATGCATGTGTATTGTTGTTTGTTAGTAGAGAGTAGAGCTCATTAGGCATTGGTTTTATGTGTTAATAACATGATATTTTTATGTGTGTGTATTGTTGTTTGTTAGTGGAGAGCAAAGCTCACTAGGTTGTTATGATTATCTCTCTCAATTTCATATATAATGCGTAGCATATATATTTAATTGTATTGGTAAGTTTTCTATATGTAACAGGGTGTTTCTAAATTTTGGAAATGTCTAGTTTACAGGGGAGACTCTACCAAAATTTTAGTAGGTTCCCTGTTTTAGGATACATAAAGAAGTATATTAAAGTTTAACAATGTAAGGTTTAGTCGTATGTGTACCCACTAGGTTCCCATTCAAAATTCAAGACAACTGAGTGACATACCGTGTTGTGTTAGATCTTGAATTGTCCCGGTTGGACAATTTGTGATGAATTTGTAACCAGTAGGGCGTAACCCATAATCATTGTTGTTTGTGTTCTATCTTGTGTTGTTGATGTCAATTTGGAATTTTGGTTTGTGTTTCGTATTGTCTCTGGGTGCATGTCTGCGTGTGGTGTATCATCCCGCTCGTATCTCTTATCTCTATGTACTCAGGGACCAATGTGAAATGCTACTGAAATTTCAAATGAATATCAATAACACAAGATAGATCACATACAACATCAACGGGCTATGGATGGTTGCATATTCATCTCGAATAGGATAGGGCCCCACCCACTTGCAACATCAAATAGACAGAGAGCGATTCATGAACGATAGTTACATAATGTTTTTTTTAAAGTAACTAGAACTCGTGAATGGAGGTTCCAGAAAATCAACGATGGATGTACCACCGGCTAGATCATAGTCGGCGAGTGACTGAGGAGTTTATGATGGGTTTGTTGGAGTTCATTCCGTTCGTTACAACGACACCCCTGGTTTTGAAGTGACTTAGAAGATTCGTTGTCCATGCTCAAGGTGCAAATGCATGAGTTTTGAATACGCGGATGATGTCATGTGCCACCTAAGTGAGAAGGGGTTTATGGAAAGATACTACTGCTGGTACAACCATGGTGAAAAGTTACCGGTCTGGCCATCAGCTGTAACCATGCAACAGTCTTGGTATGAGGTCGAAGGAAACAGGGCTAGGTATAACAACATGGAGCAGATGGTGATGGATCATGTGGACCATCCACCAGGCGTATGCTACAACATGATGACCAAGGAGGGAATGAGGACGAAAA
This sequence comes from Clitoria ternatea, assembly GCA_037962975.1. Taxonomy (NCBI): domain Eukaryota; kingdom Viridiplantae; phylum Streptophyta; class Magnoliopsida; order Fabales; family Fabaceae; genus Clitoria; species Clitoria ternatea. Next base: position 192,640,858 of record CM075669.1, read on the forward strand.
TATAGAGGAGGGTCCTAATCCAGAGGTGAAGAGATTTTATGATTTGTTGGCAGCGGCTCAGACTCCATTGTGGGATGGGTGCGCGAGTCACACTTAATTATCCGCCTCCCTAGCTGCGTTAAGCCTAAAGGCAGATTATAATCTTTCAAGAGGTTGTTTTAATAGGATGTCGATCTGATGGGTTCCACCATACCTAGTAATCATCGAATGCCAGCTAACCTTTACCATGCTAAGAAAAGGGTGGCAAACCTAGGGTTGGGTTGTGTGAAGATAAAGTGTTGTGTTGGCGGGTGTATGCTGTTTAGAAATGAGTTTATAGACAAGAGTGTCACAAAATGTGTATATTGTAATAAGGTACGCTACAAAACCGTTAAAAGGAGCGGGAAGGTAACTAGGACGGCCAGGAAAAAAATATGGTACTTGCCCATAAGACCACGTCTTCAACGCCTGTACGCCTCATTGTCCACGGCAAAACACATGCGTTGGCATGCTCTGAACTGAACATAAGAGGGTCTTCTGTGCCATCCTTCCGACGGGAAAGCATGGAAGTGTTTGGATGAGCTATATTCAGATTTTTTAGGTGAGCCGCGCAATGTACGACTTGGCTTATGTACTGATAGGTTTAACCTGTTTGGTCAATACGAAAGAGCATACTCTTGCTGGTCCCCACCTCCGGCATCCCTCTACCCATGCTGGTCCCAGTGCCATCCGGAGACGAGTAAGTATACAATAATTCGTTTTAACTTTCTTAATTAGTGGCTATTTATTCAGAATTTTGTATGTAAAACTCACATAGTTGTAGGTTACTTGTATGGTAGTTTATTGTATGTTAGTTTATTTAGTACTTGTATACATTCAATTATACTAGGAAGTCTTCTGTTTGTAATAGGGTAATTGTTCAAACTTGGAAATGTTACAATTACAGGGGAGACTCTGTCGAAATTTTGGTAGCCTCCCCGTGTGTTTCTTATAATACTATTTATTTATAATTATTGGCTTCAAAATTTCAGTTTTGTTGATAGTAGTCGCACTACCAAAGCGATTACTAAGGTGTTGAAGGCCTAGTGGGATAGTCCATACATCTCATGGACAGATGCTGGGAAGGTTATTCAGGATAGGTGGTTTCACACCTTCTCAGTAAGTTAACACTTTCTTTTATGGTAAATTAAACCCTAAAATATACCTGTTATTAATTTTAAAATCTCATTTCATTATTACAGCGTGATTATCAGTGGGCAGAGGGTATGATTGATGAGATTAGGAAGGCCTTTGCCATAAAGACCTCCAAAATCATTAAGAGTACCCTTTGGAAGGTCAGGGACAAAGGCGAGCGCCCTCGTTGGATCCCTGAGGACCATTGGGAAGGGATGGTCCAGAAGTGGGGCGGTGTCTTGTTCTAGCAGGCGAGTGCTCGAAATAAGGCAAACAGAGCCACTGATGCTGCAGCGTCAGTTTACACTGGGGGTAACATTTCAACCCTCGAGCACAAGAAAAGATTTGTAAGTATACTTATCATATACAAATCTATTATGATTGGTCTGACATGTTTAAGAATAATAATTTCAATGCTTGTTGTCCATTACAAGAGCTGAGGGAGCACCTCGAGCCTTCCCTTTTTGAGGTCATGTAAATGACCAAGAAGAACAAAGCCGGTGCATGGGTAAACCAGAAGAGTACAGATCTAGCGGTATTAACTTTTAAATTACACATGTTGTTCAAGTGGCCTCAATACTCAAGAGGGGGGTGAATTGAGTTTTAAAACTTTTGGTTGGAATGCCTTTGAAATTGATTTTTATAACCAAGTTAATGAGAATATGCAAGTGAAATTAAGAAGAGGATAATATGCAAAGCACAATAATGAGAAGTATTGCTGAAGCAATTTCCCAAACACCTGGTGAGCAGTATTTGAAGAGTAACAAATTAAGCGAGTTCAAGTATGCTCTTCACAAACAATCAACAACAATCAATTAGCAAGCAGTATATGAAAGTAAGGAGTAAGGAAGAGAAGCTTGCAAACCGATATAACGAGTTCCACCCAATCCGGTGTACGTCTCGCCTCTAAGCAACCTACTTAGAGGATTTCACTATTGAAGATTTGAGATACAAGCTTTGAGCAATTGCAGCTTCCTAGTGTCCCACACTCAAGAACTCAATTCTCACAAGCAAAGGGCAACCCACCCAATCTCACAATCTCTCAATACCCAAAGGTTGAACCCCAACCTTTGTGACCACTCAACCTAGAGTGAACAACCACTCAACCTAGAGTGAATCCCTTGTGTTTGGTGTTGTGTTTACAATCAATACACTCTCTTAATAGAGTAGATACACAAATGAAAGCTCTAACCAATTCTAACTCTCAAGATGAGAGGATATACAAATGTATTTCAAGATACAAGAAATAGGGCTTACAAGGCACAAAATAGAGTAAAGGATTTGTAGCTTCTTGTTGTGTTTTTGTGCTTGTGTTCCTCTTCAATTTATAGAGCCAAAATAGCTATTGAGGTGTGCCCTTCGTTCTTCATAGCCGTTGTACTCAGTGGAAATTTGAAGTATGGTGGAGACATGAGCTGGTTTCCCACTTAAAAGTGTTTTTCCACTAGCGTAATCGATTACACCCTCGTGTTGTAATCGATTAGCTTCAAGTCAGAGAGTCACTAATCAATTATTTCAATTCCTGTAATCGATTAGCATCTGTTCCTGATGCATTTAATTTGATTTCGCATCTTCCTAATCGATTAGTATGTCTTGTAATCGATTACCTTAATTCCAGTAGCTTCCTAATCGATTGAATGGCTTCCTTAATCGATTAGACATTATACCTGATACATTTAATCCCATTTTTGATGGTTGTAATCGATTAGCTTCAAGTACATAATCGATTATCTTAATTCCAGTGACTTCGTAATCGATTATCTTCATTCCCATAATCGATTAGCTTCAATCCTGATGCAGTTTCTTCCAAAACAGAAAGCTCCTAATCGATTAGCATAAGTTCTCTAATCGATTAGCTTCGCTTTTACTTGGACCCTGATTCCATATCTTTTTTTTGTACAGATTTCTTCAAGAGTGCTTGTCATTATCAAAATCTTTGAACATCCTTGAACCTGTATACATATTCAAACACAACACATGCTTATAATTTACAAATTAGCTTACTAATCTTATAAGTGTTTTTGAATTTACAGGAGGCGTATCAAGCCAGGAGGGCCGAGAAGGAGGCGGAGTTAGTGGCTTCGACTCCTGAAGGGGAGGTTCCTCCCACCCTGTCTTGTTCCAACGACAACGCCATCTATATGGAGGCTGTTGGCAGCGTGAACAAAAAAGGGAGGATGTTTAGGTTGGGTAGCGTGGGTGCACAGATCGTGAGAAAGGGGAAGATCTCTTCCTCCTCTGGCCTTCCTGCAGATATTGTTCAGGTCATTCAAAACCTGAACAACAACCTGGAGGAGGAGCGATGCCAGAGGCAGCTTTTGGAGGAGCGGGACGAGGCATACCGACGACGGGCCGAGAAGGACCGACGACAGGCCGAGGAGCTTCACACTGAGACTAGTCGATAGCCTGCTATGCAGTAGCTACTTATGTAGCTGATGGCGAGGCTGCCTCCCCTACTTCTGACCCGCCACCACCGCCACCACAGGATCCCCCTCCCCCATGATTTTAGTTTTTTTTTATGATTCATTTGTTTGTATAGACACATTGTATTTAATTTTATATTTCATTTATTTATATTATATTTTATTTAGTATTTAATTTTGTCATTTTTTGTTAATTATTTTTATGTTATTTAAAATTTCTAGTTTAAAATTAATTTAACAAAATCTATATTAATATTGTAGGAGTGCAAAGAAAATTTTTAAAAAAAAATTATAGTTAGCGACGGAAAGGGTGGTCGTTGCATAGTCACAATATAGTTGTTGTATGGTTTCAAATAACGACGAAAAGGGTGGTCGCTGCATGGTCACAATATAGCGACGGATAAGTAGTGGTCGTTGTATGGTTACATATAGCAACGGATAAGTAGTGGTCGTTGTATGGTTACATATAGCGAGCATAAGTAGTGGTCGCTGTATGGTTACTTATAGCGACGGATAGGTAGTGGTCGCTGTATGGTTACTAATAGCGATGACCTAACGGGGTCGTTATTGGTAACCATTAGCGACGGCAGGCGTTACCAGCACAGGGACTATTTTAGCGACGGCATGATGCTGTCAAAAAATTATCGACGGAAGTATGTTGGTCGCTGTTCTATCTGCAACTAAGGGTTTAGCGACGGTCATGTTTCCGTCATAAAGTCCGTCGCTAACACTCTTATCAATGGCAATTTTATACAATAGCGACCGATTATTTCCATCGCTGACAGGTTTTTTTAGTAGTGTCATGTCTGCTAGATGTAAGATACAGAAGTGAACCAATCATTCCTTTGTATAAGGTCTGGTCCACGGATGTACCAGACTCATCTTTGTTTATAATGCAGTTAGGATGCATAGGAGTACTCATGGCCTTAGCATCAACCATTTTAAACTTCTTGAGTAACTCCTTTGTGTACTTCTGTTGATGAATGAAAGTTCCATAACTAGTCTATTAAATTTAAATTCCATTACTAGTCTGTTAAATTTGTAAGCCCAGCAAAAATTTAAGTTCTCCCATCATACTCATCTTAAATTCTGCTTGCATTATTTTAGAAAAATCTTTACACAGACTATCATCAGTAGCACCAAAAACAATATCATCTACAAAAATTTACACAATAATAAAGTGTTTCTTAGAGCTCTTTCTAAAAAGGGTAGTGTCAACTTGACCTCTAGTAAAGCCTTTTGAAATAAGAAAGGAACTGAGTCTATCGTACCAAGCTCTGGGAGCTAGTTTTAGATCATACAATGCTTAATTTGAAAACGTGATTAGGAAGAGACACATCTTCAAAACTAGGAGGTTGTTTTATATAAGCTTCTTCTTTAATAAACCCATTCAAAAAAGAACTCTTTACATCTATCTGATATAATGTAATTCCTTTATAAGTTGTAAATGCAAGAAGTATTCTAATAGCCTCAATTGAAATTTAAGCACTAAGTTGTGACACAAGACCAAAGTCTGCTGAAAAGTAGAATAGATCAGAGAAGGTCTTTTCTTATATATAAACAAAAGAATCAAATATTAAGAATTTTGCTAGCTTGGAATATTTGTGATTCTTGATTCTCTCTCTTAAAACTTAAACTTCCTTGGTATAAATAGAAGTTGAAGAATATGACCGTTATTGTTTCTTGAGAGGAGATATAGTCATTGGAAATCCTTTGAAGGTATTTTGCCTTAAGCATCTTGTTAACAGACCTTGAAGATGAAATGATCCTTAGACATAAAGGTTTGGTGCACACTCCTTCAGTTGTTTTCATGAAAACAGTTTCTCATGCATTTCCATGCATGAACCATTCGTAAACTAATTATTGATTCGACTAGTTACTTTCTAAAATATTCTAAAAAAATCTCTGATTGTGATCAGTATGTGCCCAGGTAGGTACACTGACAATTTATTGCTCATTTGATCTTGTTCTTATGATTAGAGCATGAATCCCAATGCGTCACAAAAATAGAATTTATGAACGTTGAGAGTAGTTTTTCAAAAAGAATGCTTCTATCAGACTTTTGTTATTCGACCAGAGTTTTTGGACGTTGATACTCCCCCTTTGTTTTCATAGCTCAATATCCGTATCCTGAAATTACTTAAGTACACCAAAATATGTTAACAATAGTACAGACTCTTCTATTTGAGTAAAAGTACTTGATGAATAATATAAACAAATTCAGAAACATAAAGTCTAGGGTCTGGTCCTAATGAGACCTTAGAAAAAATTCTTTTTCATCTAGGCTTTTTCTCAGCACAGCTTAAAATCATTAAACCCGATCCTTCGGTGAATAAATTCTAAATAGTTACTATAAAGTCTGATCCCTCAGATGCTTTCTCAATAAAAACTTGCTTTAAGCCCTAACCTTAACACAACAATAATTACCAACTCTATCCCTAGTGATTGGTATATTAAGGGTATTTTAACTTTTACTTATGTTAAAAGTAATTTTAACATGCATCAAAATCATTCTCCCATTTGGAGTTCATACTAATAAAAGACTGAAATACTAACATTAAACTTGAATCATAACATGCAATACATATAATCACAACATTATACTCATAGATTAGTTCACCAATTCCAATATAAACAGATTAGTTACACATGGTGAAAGTAAAAATAATACTTACAAGCAGAGGGATGATGAACAATAACTTGAACTTGACAAAGGACTTCACAACTTGAAAGGAAAATAAACCTAAAACATTAATCTCAAGTATGTGGAAGCTGTTTTCATAACTCAGAGCTCAAAAGTGGGATGGAACGCTTTGAATTGGATGTTGAAACCTTTGGCAATGGCCCTATTTATAGTGGGAGAGTTTGGACCTGACATTATGTGTGGCTGTGGCGCTACGCGTCAAGTCTCTGATTCAGATTTCATTAATATTTTACTACTTTCCCATCGTGATCTTCAATAATATTCCCATAATGCGTAAACAAGTGTTAATCCTTGTTCCTCACTATGTTTATGCCCTTGGTCTGTAGTGGATGGGCCATTATATGCAATAATTTGGCCTCTTTTCTGATTGAAATCCCACCTGTCAGTGGGATACACGTAGCACGTGACGCTATGTGTCAAGGTCAAAATCCTAATGCTGAGCGTGGGGTTGATACATGTCAATCCTCTGATTTATAATATTTTCCAACTTTATAAATCACTTCAAAAATAAGAGAAATAGATCATGCCAAGTCATTATTTAATAACTTCCATTTATTTGTAATCAAACATAATTTTATTTCTATTTAAACTAATTTTTATTTTCTCACACTTTTTATTATAAAAATAACCGTAAATTAAGGACTAACAAACTACCCCTAACTTAGGAATTTGCTCATCCTCGAGCAATAAAAACAAACTTAACCCATGAATCAAACTTGTGAAAATAATTTTTGAAAAATTTGAAAATCTTACCGCAAGAAGTAATTCATAACTTGCCATTGGAAATGATCAACGTTGATGACTTGTGCAAAAAAAGCTTAAAGATAAAACCATCACAAAGTTATGTCACTAAATCAAGCTTATTTCAAGGCTTACCTTACAAGTGTTTCTCTCTGAAAAGGTAACCTGTTTCTCTCACTTAATCATAAAATCAAACAAATTTAATTTTGATTTTCATCTTATCATTTTTTATCCATATAGAATCAAACAAGAATCACAAGGACTTTTCAAGGGTTGTAATGAGGCTTGGTTACAAGAATTCATGGTTTTTCTTAGAAAGCAAAACCTGAAATCATAAAAGAGCACTTCATGTAAGATTAGGGTGTTTTTCTTGATCGAAACTCACTTCCCTTTTGGACAGATTCCCCTAACTTAGTTCTTTTCTTTCTTTTTTTGATTTTGTATATATTTTTATTTTTATTATATATATATATACAATTGATATAATGATTTTGGTAAAAAGGAATAAGTTTACAAATTCACTCCCTTTTTTATAAGAACACTCAAAAATTTTTTTATTACAATGCTCTTTTACTTAATCAGATAAAAGGGAACGGTTAAAAATATTTATAGGTGAGGAGTACCAAAGAAAATATTTTTAAGATTCAAAATTGGCTATCAAAGGATAAATACTTTTTACCATGGTAAGCTTTTTGGCCCTAAGTTCATGTGTTTACCAATAACGTGCCTTGATCATGTTCTTGGATCCTCTGTATGATAACACAAATCAAAGAATTAAGCAAAACCAATTTGAAAGAAATTATGATGATACCCTCAAAGTGTCTAAAGAACTCTCAGCTTACCGGGTTTTCAAAATTAGCTTGATTATTAACAAGAACATTGTAATTTATTTTATAAAAATGCCTTAGTTGCATAAGAGTCAATATGTGATTATTTAAAATGGCTTATTGTGTAAAATTTCAAGCGCATAAAATTTTTCAATTTTATCAAAAATTTGGTTATTTAAAAAAAATCATACTTATTTTTGTTTTTATTTAATTAAGAAAATCACACCATGCCTAATAAAATATCACACAAAAATAAAATATCACACCACACAAGATAAAACTACCAAACTAAATAACTAAAATCTCAAAGTAAACTAATATAATGTAAAAAGTAAAATGTAAAAGTAGTCATAAAAATGAAAGAAATAAAACATGGTCCTCAGTCATCCTCCTCCTACATCTGGTCATTATCCTCCTCCTCCTCCTCAGCGGTATCACCCTTAGTGTCAACCTGAGCACCAAATATGCTACCTCCCTTAAGATATGTCGACTGGTCTCCTGGCTGTTAGCCCAGGTGGCCTCTAGGAAACTCAAGAGGGGGGGTGAAATGAGTAGTTAGGAAATTTCTCACTAATAAATTTCTCCTCTAAAAACTCAATATGCAATGATATGTGATTTGAATAATAATGCTTAAAACATAAAGAGTTTAAGGGTTAGAGAAGTGCAAACAGAGATTTATACTGGTTCGGCCAACCACTGCCTACGTCCAGTCTTCTCAAGACACCCTTGAGGAAATTCACTATAATCAAATCCCTTGATTACACCACAATGGGGACTCACACCCCGATCACAAATGCATTGGATGCTACACCACACCCAAGCACATCACCCTTGGATACTACACCATACCCAAGAACATCACCCTTGGATGCTACACCACATCCAAGAAGAACACCCTTAGAGATACACCACTCTGAGTATCAATCTCACTTTAGAGATAAAGAACTCTATAGAAAAACTCTCTTCAAGAGTATGATGAACAAATTGAGGAACAAGAAGAGTAATAACTCTATTAAGAGAATATGGCCATTATTGCTCTTAAGAAAAGATTGGAAGTATTTTTGTGTTGGGGTTATTGGTGTGCTTTTGCAAATGAAATACCCTCCTATTTATAGGAGAAGAAATGCCTTCAAGAGGTGTGAAATTATTGATTAAAATAATTCGAAAGGTACCTCTTGGATAAAATAATATTTTGTGAAAAGTTATAATGTTTCAACATGAATTTTTGCTTTCTGATCACGTTGTAATCGATTACATAAAAGAGGTAATCGATTACTGCCTTTTAAAATCAGTTTTAAAACATAACGTTCATATTGTAATCGATTACTTAAACATGGTAATCGATTACATTGCTGAGGTAATCGATTACACTAATGAGGTAATCGATTACATTCCATCAGAATGTATGAAATTTTAAAACCTTTTTATATTAATGGTCGTACTTTCTTTTTATAGAGTCTTACTTTAATTATGCCTTGGTCTTGGATCTTCATTCTTGATCTCTGGCATTGGCCTTGTCATTATCAAAATCCTTCATGGTCTTCATTCTCCCCCTTTTTGATGATGACAATATTTCATTGATTTCATGACTCTTTTTGTGCTTGACATGGTATACTAAATCTTCAAGTCTTGCGTCCATGTTGTTAATCATGTCTTGCATATATGTTGTTGATATCAAAACCTTAGTTCTTCACTGGCCAAGCCACATGAGAAGTAAACTCAGCAGGCGTCAAGAATGGTGCATCTGCTCCCTGAACCCTATATTGATATAAAGAATCATGTAAGTGAACATAGGCTCTATGGGAAGCAGCCATCATCTGCATTATGTGCTGCTGGTCTATCTTACTCTGAGTCAACTCCTAGAGGATAGCATCACTAGAAGTCTCCTGAGGTGGTCTTCTACACTTCAGTTTGGGCTTGGCATCCTCCTCAGTAGGTGGGAGTTTACAGTGCAGCACAAAATAAATCCTGGTCACCAGAACATTGGGTACTCGCCCCGATGAACTGGTGAACTCTGCAGAGGGTACCTGTACTCCCTGCCTCCTCAGTAAGGTTGAAATAATAAGTAGGAAGGGTACTGGGTGGTTCACCTTATACCCAAGGGCATAATGGTGAATCTACTCAGAAATGAGAGCAGCAATGTCAATGATGTAAGGCTAAAGAATGGAAAATAATAGACAATACCTATCAACTAGTAAACTGGAGAGGTAGGTCACTAGCATGATGTTGTGGAGCATCAGGTACATCCATGCCCGGGCGATCGGTGTCATCCGTGTCTCCAGCAGGTTGGAAGACGTCCTATTAACCTTGCTAAGGTTAAAATAGACCATTTCCTTGCTCAAAAAATAAGCAACCTGCTCTAGGTCGAATCCTAGATCACCATCCTCGGTAGAAATCTTGTTTCTGTTCTTTAGCCAGAAACAAGTGTCATCCTCAGGTGTGGGCTCCCAAGGATTACCCAAAAAGGTACTCATAATATCTTGGTCGTAGGCTATATGCTCACCTCTCACCCAGCTGCTCGTCCCCTGCCCGATGTTCGGCGAATCCTGCCGTGTCCTGTATGTATTGGCGTAAAACTCCAACACCAAAATGGGATCTTCCGTAATAGGTAGAGAAAATAGTGGTCCCCATCCCCTCCTCTGAATCTCATCTTGCAACTTAGGGTAGTCACTGGCTCCTAAGTCTAGCACTCTCTCCCAGATCAATCTATTGCCTTTGATCTAGTGGAATCTGGCCCACTTCACGTCTATCTTGAACTTGGTGACATCCCTAGGTCCAAGCTGCTCCTCTTGCTCTTATATCTTCGGGTCCTCAGAGGAAGTAGTGTCAGTCCTCTTCCTCCTCTTTGGACCAGAAGTAGGAATGAATTTCTTCTGTGCCATTTGCAAAACAAATTAAAATTAAAACAATACTATATAATATACATAAACAAACATTCATTACAATATAAAGAAATCATTCTATATGCAAATTAAAGAAAACACACAAAATTACATTTAAAAAATGAAACATTTATTCACACAATTTTAAGAAAACATGCCACAAAAACATATGTACATCAATTAAGAAAATTAAGAAAAAATTCCACACAATAATTTTTTTTTGTATTCAAAATTTTTAAAATAAGAAGAATTCAAAACAGAATAAAATTTCTTAAGTTAAAAAAGAAATACAATTCAAAGCACATAAAATAAAAGAAACACATATTTTATTTTTATTTAAAACTAAAATTGAAAATTTATTTAATCTAATGCACAAGAAATTTAAAATCTAATAAATTAAACTTACAAAACAAAAAATAAAAACATACAATATATAACACATAATTTATTTAGCAAAACTAAAATTTAAAATAGAAAAAGCCATTAAAAACACAAAATTTGGGAAAACTGAAACAGGGGGCTGACGCGTACCTTGTTTCCTTACGCTACGCGTGAGGGTGCAGAGTTTGAAACCCCAAATTGGGGTTGCGCAACAGCAACCTGTTCTCACCAATCAATCAGAAGCAACATCTATCTAGTTCTAAAGGGTCTCTAATCTTCCTAAACTAATCCTAACCACATGCATTCTAAAAAAATTGAAAACTAAAAATTAAAATAGGGAAGGGAATAAGATACTTACTTGGAGATTGACGCAGAGAGAATGAGAGGAAATCTTGAGAGAGTTGTGTATTGAATTTTTAGGTTTTGAGAAAGTGAAAGGCAAAAAGAGGGAAATTAGGTTTAAAAATTTAAAATGGGCTTTCTGTGGATTGGGCTCAGTTTTTTTAAAAACTAAATGCAGGTCTTGACGCTACGTATCACTGAGACATTACGCATCAGATCTAAATTTTCTACTCCACGCTACGCGTGACTTTGACATTATGTGTCAGGTCAAAATTCCCATTTTTTGAAAATTTAATTTTAAAAACATAATTTCCATATTTTAACCCCTTTTTATTCCTAAAATTCTTAAATTAATTAAAACACTTATATGTATAAATAAAAATAAATTAATAAAATGAATAATGGGTTGCCTCCCATTGAGCGCTTGATTTATTGTCTCTAGCTTGACATTACTTGCAAATCATAAATGTGTTAAGTAACAAATAGTGGTTAGTCTGTTGATCTCACCACCAAAATAAGGCTTCAACTTGTGTCCATTAACCATCCAACTTCTTTTAGAAGTTAGATCCTCAATTTCAACTACTCCATATGGTTTAACCTCTTTAATCATAAATGGGCCTGACCATTTAGATTTTAATTTATCAGGAAATAATTTTAATCTTGAGTTAAACAATAAGACCTGCTTACTTGGTATGAAGATCCTTTTCCTTAATTTCTTATCATGGTAAGCCTTCACCTTATCTTTGTAGCACCTGGATGATTCATAAGCATTATTCTGCATTTCCTCCAACTCGAATAATTGCAACTTCCTTTTGTTAGCTACAGCAGTTTGATCAAAGTTGAGGAACTTAAGTGCCTAGTATGCTTTGTGCTCCATTTCCATAGGAAGGTGACAAGCTTTTCCATAAACCATCTGTAAAGGGGAATGGCCAATAGGGGTTTCAAATGTAGTTCTGTATGCCCAGAGTGCATCACCAAGTTTTTATGACTAATCCTTTCTTGAAGAAGACATAGTCTTTTCCAAGATTCTCTTCACCTTTCGATTTAAAATCTCAGCTTGACCATTAGTTTCTGGATGATACGCTGTGTCCACCTTATGTCTTACACCATAATCCTGTAACACCTTTTGAAGAAATTTGTTACACTAATGTGAACCTCCATCACTAATCAAAGTTCTTGGTGTTCTAAACATGCAAAAAATATTTTTCTTTAAGAAATTCACCATGGTTTTGGAATCAGCATTAGGTGAAGCAACTACTTCCACCCATTTGGAAACATAATCAACTGTCAAAAGAATATATTGATTATATTGAGAGTAAGGGAATGGTCCCATGAAGTCAATTCCCCAACAATCAAATACCTCAACCTCTTGTTTGTTTGTGAGAGGCATTTTTGGCCTCATTGATATATTCCCTATTCTTTGGCAATTGTCACAAGATTGTACAAATGAGTGAGCATCTTTAAATATAAAGGGCCAGTACAAACCTGATTGGATAATCTTTATAGTAGTCCTCTCTCCATTAAAATGGCCTCCATAGGGAGATTTGTGGCATTGCCACAATATATCATTTATTTCCCATTCAGGCACACATCATCTTAACAAGTTATCCAAACCAATTTTAACTAGATAAGGGTCGTCCCAAACAAAATGATTGGCATCTTTGAATTTTTTTTCTTTGCTACCAAGCTAAATCATTGGAAAGAATTCCTGCTGCTTTAAAATTGGCCATGTCAGCAAACCATGACCTTTTTTCTATTTCAAACAATTTCTCATCAGGAAATTCTTCTTCTATTTCATTTTCCTTGGCAGTGACCTCATCATTTATCAATCTGGATAAATGATCAGCGACTACATTTTCACAACCCATTTTATCTTTAATTTCAAGGTCATATTCTTGTAGAAGTAAAATCCATTGTATTAACCGAGGCTTAGAGTCTATTTTAGTCAAAAGATATTTGATAGCTGCATGGTCAGTAAAAATAATTATTTTTGAGCCTATCAAATATGATCAAAATTTTTCTAAGGCATACACTATGGCTAGTAATTGTTTCTCAGTGGTTGCATAATTTACTTGATTTCCATTTAAAACTTTACTAGCATAATGTATTACCCTTAAAATCTTTTCATGCCTTTGACCTAAAATAGCTCCTACAACATAATCCCTTGCATCACACATAAGTTCAAAGGGTAGATTCCAATTGGAGAAACAATAACCGGAGCAGAAATTAATTTTTCTTTTAAAGAATTAAAAGCTTTAAGACATGTATCATCAAATTTGAATTCAGCATCTTTGTTCAAGAGGTTTGTCAAAGATTTAGCAATTTTTGAAAAATCCTTAACGAACCTTCAATAAAACCCAATATGTCCTAAAAAACTTCTAATCCATTTTACATTCACAGGGGGTGGAAGTTTTGAAATTAGCTTAATTTTTACTTGATCAACTTCAATACCTTTTATAAAGATCTTATGACTAAGCACAATCCCTTCTGTCATCAAGAAGTTACATTTCTCCTAGTTCAACACCAGATTTGTATCAATACAGCACTTCAGTATGGTGTCCAAGTTAGATAGACATGTATCAAAGGAATTCCCAAATACGGGGAAGTCATCCATGAAAATCTCTATGCTCTTTTCAATTAAATCTGCAAAATTAGCAAACATACATCTTTGAAAAGTAGTAGGTGCATTGCATAATCCAAATGACATTTTTCTCTAAGCACAAATTCCAAAAGGACATGTAAAAGCAGTCTTCTCCTAATCAAGAGGATCCATAACAATTTGGTTATATCCATAATAATCATCAAGAAAGTAATAGTAAGCCTGTCTAGATAATCTCTCAAGCATTTGGTCCATAAAGGGAAGTGGAAAATGATTTTTCTAGTTGCTTGATTTAGTTTCCTATAGTCTATACACATTCTCCAGCTTGTGATAGTTCTTGTTGGAATTAATTCATTTTTATCATTTATAATAACTGTCATAACTCCCTTTTTCAGTACCACTTGGACTAGACTTACCCATTCAGTATTAGAAATAGGATAGATGATACCTGCTTTTAGCAATTTAAGAACCTCCTTCTTTGTTACATCTTTCATTATGGGATTGGGGCATCTCTAAGGTTGAGCTACAGGCTTGACATCATCTTCTAATAAAATCCTATGCATGCAATAAGATGGACTAATACCTTTCAGATCTTCCTGTGTCCATCCAATGGCTTCTTGATTATTCTTCAATACCTCTTAGTTTTGCTTCTTCTGTTTCAGTTAGCAAGCTACTAATAATGACTGGTTTGAGATTACCTTCCTTTAGAAAGATATACTTGAGGTGCAAAGGTAACACTTTTAGCTCAGGTTTCTGGATCTCTCCAATAGGTGTCTTCTGGAGTTCCTCTATCTTCTTAGTTTTAGGGGAAATGTCTTTCCCTCTTTCCAGCTCTTCCAAACACCTATTTATCTGTCTTTCCTCTTCCTCATTTAAACAGTCAACAGAGTCAATCAATAATTTATTAAAAGGATCAAAATAAGATATACCTTTTGATACGAAGAGGAAAACATCATCAAAGGCATCCACTCTAAATGAATCTTGTTTTGGGTTAGGATGTTTAATTTCTTTGAAAACATCAAAATTTACCTCTTCATTATACACTCTGACTACAAGTTTCCCATTGTCCACATCAATTAACACTCTAGCAGTCTTCATGAACGGTCTTCCAAGAATTAGGGGGACTTCAGTATCCTCCTTCATGTCTAATACCACGAAACCAACAGGGAAGTAGAACTTGTCTACCTTCACAAGTACATTTTCTACTATCCCATAGGTTCTTTTGATTGAGCGGTCTGCCTATTGTAAAGTCATCTTCATCCTTTGCGGATCAAGATCACTAATGCGCTTCATCATACTTAGAGGCATTAAATTGATGTTAGTCCCTAGGTCTAATAAAGCCTTTCCAATATTTATATTTCCAATGGAAATAGGAATGGTGAAACTTCTGGGGTCCTTTGACTTTTCTGGCATGCTATATTGTAAGATTGTGCTACAACCTGCTTCGAGCTCTACAATCTCTTCATTATACCTCCTTTTCTTCGTGAGCAGTTCCTTCATAAACTTTACATATGTTGGCATTTGTTCCAATGCCTCAGAGAATGGAATGCTTATTTGTAAATGCTTAAAAATCTAAAGGAATCTTTTATACTCTTTTTCCTTATCCTTTTTTAAAAGTGCATAAGCATAAGTCAAATCCCTGATTGGAGGTGCAGACCCAGATATTGATTTTTTTCTTTCTTTTTCTTTTTTTTTTTTTTCTTGTTTTTCTTTTTCTTTATTTTCTTTTTCCCTTTTTTCTTTTGCACTCTTTTCTTTTTCTTCACTCTCTTTACAACTTTCTTTACAATCAGTTCCTACAATTTTACCACTTCTAGAGAAAATAGCTTTACATCGTTCCTTTGGGTTTTGGGTGTTGGCAGAAAAACCAGAACTTTTCATTTCAGCTACTTCCTTTGTTAGCTGACCTAATTACAAATCTGACGCTTTTCTCACGGCTTCATTTGTTTGCATGTATTATAGTAACTATTGGATAGAGTCTTCTATCCTTGTCAGCCTATTATTCTGATCATGAAGTGGTTGTTGTGGAAACTGATTGTTGGGAGGTCTGTTGGAAGGTCCAGCTTCTTGCTTCCAGCCAAAATTTTGATTCTTCTAGCCCTGTTGGTAATTGTTAGGAAAATAATTACCAGAATGAAAAGGATAATTACCGATAGGCTATCTCTGGTTATTCAAAAAGTGGGCTTGCTTAGGTTCATTATCATCGGGTGCATAATATCCATAAGGTTGTTCACCCATACAGTGTATGCACTGTTTCAACTGAGCAGGGGGTTGTGATGACACTTGAGCAATTTGTAGTTTCTGCAATCGCTTACTTATTGCATCAATTTGTTGTGTCAATATTTTCTGCTGAGCTAGGACCGCATCATTCACTCCTAACTCTAACATACCTGGCTTCTTGGAAACATTACCTCTCTCATGTTTTGCTTGTCTGTCAGTAGTAGACATGGACCCTATTATAGCTATTGCCTCCTCAGCTGTTTTGTTCATTAATGAACCACCTACATAGGTATCTAATGTAACATCCCAGTTTTGAAATTAAATGCTGAATGAAAAATAAACCATTAAGACTTGATTTCAACTAGAAATAACTGTTAATTGCATTTAACTAAGTAGGTTTAAGCCATTAAAGTATAAAAAAAAATGGTGGTGGTCAGGGGATGGGGTGGAGTGCACGTGACTGCTGGGCACGCACTCTCCCATCCCACTCTTCTTTTACTGTGCGCATGCACATATATATATATATATATATATATATATATCGTGAGCCTTTAGTCAGGAACGCACTTACTCTTTCTTCAGACTCCCTCCTCCGTCACTTCAACCTCTACTTCCTCTCTTCGTCTCCATTCTTCTTCTTCTTCTATCTTACTTTTCGCTCCTGGAGGTCTTGGTTGCAGTACTGGAGAACGGACCACACTTCATCCCAGAATCAGGCGCAGGATACGACAAAGCTAAGGAAGACCGGACGAACCAGGAGAAGGACATCGGACCCAACAACAAGAACGAAAAAGGTTTCTGAGGATTCTTCTAAAGGTAGGGGGCGCTTGCATGTCGAATGCATGGTCTAAGAACGGTACCGGATGAATGTATCGCTGAGTGTGTGTGTGTGTGTGCATGTTTTGTAATCATTAGAACTGATGCTGTGCATGTGTGCATGTATTCACAATTACTAAGACTGATGCATGATTTGAGATTCTGATAGTGATCTTCGTGGCGACGGCGTAGTTTGCTCGTGGATGATAATGATGGATCTATTTTGTTGTCATTATGAAAAGTATGTATGTGCATGTTCTTAATTGGATTGCTCAATGTTGTTAGTCTGATGACCGATTGTAACATACGCTGGTGTGACTGACTGAATGATGACGAGTAGTGGGGGATATTCATTCTTACTTAATGACTATGGTAAGGTGTTCATGGCGCGATGATGTGTAATAATGAATGTGTTAGTTGCATGAGTAAGAGTGGGGTGACCCATGGAAGGTCAAGAACCCCAAGGGAAACGACTTCCAGTTACCAACCCTGGCTAGATCCCAATAGAGCTCGTGGTAGCCGTTGGAGCTAGAGAAGAGAGTCTCGAGACGCCGTGGGGAGGCCGGTGCCACCTGGTAAGAGCTGAGGGACGAGGGGCCAAAAGAAAAAGGGGGGCCGTAACTGAGAGTCTTTACCCGAGTCGGATCCGCAGGCATGCATATAGAAATAAGGCTAATTGTGGTGATGTATAATTCTATATCTGTGCATGTGTATAATTTTGAATGCATGAATATATATATTTGGAGGTGGGATAAACTCTGTGAATTATGTGTGTCATGAACGTTGTTTGAATTGTATGAATTTGGTTACTTGAGAAAGGTTGAGTGATAGCAGGAGCGTGTACTGACGCTGATACCGAGTCTGTGAGTATCATTTTACATGTAAAAGCTCACCCCTGCAGTGGCCATTTTCAGTGAATGTCTCCCGTGAGGAGGATCAGAAGCAGAGCTGGAATGCTGGGCGGAGTGCTGATGCATTTCGAAGGTTTAATTAAGGCGTTGTTAGACGAAGCCCGGACTGGCTCATACCGGACATTAATGTTTTTGGGAATGAATAGAACTTTACGGGCAAGGAGAAGTCCGATTTTGTATTGTAAATATTGACGTGCACTTTTATGTATATATATATATATGGATGTATGGTTTTGGTGTGCGTGATGCTATGTGCTGCCTTGTTTCCTAATTATGCTTTAATAGATACGCAGGGACAGTCTGATTGAGCAGGTTATAGCTAAGTCCGAATGAACCGAGAATTGTCTTAGGAAAATTTATGTCGGATACGCTGGGCGGAGTCGTACCCCGTCCGAAGTGTGGAGCTATTCGCCCAAGCGCGAGGACTCACGCTGAAGCGAGTAATTACCAGAGCGAGATATCGACCATTATCCTTTCCTATCCGTTGCGATGCTAACACAATCCAGACCCCGATGTTGACCCCGAATTGGTCGTTATGGCTAAGTCCGCCCAGGCGTCGTCATACTTAGTTGAGCTGGGTGGAATAGGTTCAGATCCCTCCTTTCTCCACAACCTACTAACGTATATGTACCCTGTAACTTCTCATTTCCTGAGTGAAAGGCGAGTGTGAGGATTTACTTAGTAAACCCTTGTCCATACCCGATGGAGGAAATTACCTTGTAGTTGTGTTAAAGAGGCGTTATGTAGATTTCGTTTAGGCGGCGTCATACCTCGCCCAAGTAACTAGGGCAGCCCGCCCAAGATAAATATACCCCGCCTAGCCAAGTAGGATGATTCTAACTTTGCCTTTCCACCAAATGCTAAGCGTGTGAATGTATTAACATATTTCCCTTATCTATTCCTCCTGTTGAGTGACCAGTATTTCTTGAAGGGAAGCCTCAGTGCGAAATCTCCTCTATCCGCTGCTGTATTACCATACTCCGCCTGGACGGTGTAAGACCCCGTCTGAGTGAATAAACGGTGTTGTGCAATCCGCCCTAGTGTTGGTGCGTTACGATAAACCCATCGAGCCGGCCCCAGTTTTTTTTTTGCTTCCCTGTAGGTAGCTTTATGCGCGTGAATGTTCTTAGTTTTCCCCATTGCCTGCTCCCTTCTACATCAAATGTTACGTGACTGTTTTTGTGAAAAATTTTCTCATATTTTGGGATTTATTAGTTGCAAATAATTAGGGTGTTACATTTTGGTATCAGAGCGGACCGAAAAGTCCAAGGCCAAAGTATGCTTACCAAGTGTAAGCGGTGGTGTCTGTGTCTTTTGATTGAATGGTTGAAATTGTTCTGATGCTGGTTGACCTGATTGATGATTGTCTTGAAGACAAGGGGTTGTTTTCCCCTGGTCCGATTGTGTGTATGACTTAGGCGAATGACATAATGTGCTAAGTTATTAATTGTTGGACTAATAACTAGATCGGTAGTAAGTGGCTCCGTATACTTATCCTTAAATGTCAATTTCAGGATAAGGAATGGCGCATCGTCAAAGTATGGAGGCTATAGCCACAGCATTCCAACGCTTTGCTGATGTGTTTGAAAGGCAAGGCCAAACTCAACCTGAGGATGGCCATGTGCTGGACCGCTTCCTGAAAAGGAAGCCGAGTGAATTCTTAGGAGGACGGAACCCTGAGGCGGCGTTCAAGTGGACTCAGGAATTAGAGAGAATTTTTAGGGGTCTTCGCTGTACCGAAGCCCAGAAGGTGGAATGCGCAGTGTATATGCTGCGAGATGAAGCGGAGAATTGGTGGAAGATAGCCAGGAGCCGATTCCCCGAAGATGGCAATCAACTGACGTGGAACGATTTCAAGGCCTGCTTCCTAGACAAATACTTCCCCGACACAGTGAGGAGTCGGAAAGAGCTGGAGTTTATGGAGTTAAAACAGGGTTCCATGACTGTGGAAGAATACGCGACCAGATTTGAAGAATTGTGCCTATTCTATCCGCCCTTCCAGCAGCCGGGAACGGAGCACTCCAAGTGTCTTAAGTTTGAGAACGGACTGAGATCGGATATCAAGAGGGCCTGCAGATACCATGAAATCCGGAGTTTCCCTGCCTTAGTGAACAAGTGTAGAATATTCGAAGAGGATGACAGGGCCCATTCGGGCCAGTGCAGCAGAGCCAACCAGCACCTGAGGCCTCAGCAATCACGTTTCAAGAGGCCAGGGAACGTGAGGAGGAATGAACCCTTCACCAGATATCAGAACCATAATGACCGAGGGAGACAGATGAGTGGGCGACCAAGGTATGGCGGATGCTTTAAATGTGGCGGTGATCATTTTGCTAAGGAATGCAATGATACAAATGTTAAATGCTACCACTGCGGAGAGAAGGGACACGTTCGCCCGGACTGCCCCCAACTCCGCCAGGCAAACACCAATGTGCGTCAAGGAGGAATTCAAGATCGAACCAGAGTGAATGATAACCAACGACCTGGTGGCAGAGGCAACGGAACCAGAGGAAATATGATGCATGCCCCGAACAGTCGAGAGAGGAACACCGGCCCAACAGCGACAGGAAGAATCTACACCATCAACGCAGAGGATGTTGCACCAGCAAACGATCTAGTACAATGTAAGTGCTCACTTGGAATGAATGCGCTTAATGTTGTTTTCGATTCGGGGGCAACCCATTCTTTTATAGCTGATGAGTGCGTGAAACGGTTGAAGCTACCAACTGTGTCTATGAACCGGACTTTAGAAGTGGCCAGCCCCACTGGCCCTAGTGTATTCACATCGTCAATATGTAAAAATGTAGCATTTGAGTTGTATGATCGGAGTTTCACCTTCGATCTGATTTGCATGCCCTTAAAGGGTCTTGATATTATGCTTGGAATAGATTGGCTTTCAGCCAATAAGGTATTAGTAGATTGTAGAAACCGAGAGATAGTTTTCCCAAAACAACCCACTGAAGATGGCACGGCACTAGGTATAACCCAACTATTTATGATGCTTTGTCTAACCGAAGATGAGAATGAGCCCCTAGTGAACGAAATTCCGGTTGTCTGCGAATTCCCAGAAGTGTTCCCAGAGGACGTCCCGAGTGTGCCTCCCCATAGAGAAGTTGAATTCTCTATAGACTTGATCCCTGGAGCCGAACCGGTCTCCAGTGCACCCTACAGAATGTCCTCAACTGAATTGGTAGAGTTGAAGAAACAAGTGGATGAGTTACTTGAGAAGCAGTTCATTAGACCAAGCGTGTCACCATGGGGCGCACCTGTGCTACTTGTTAAGAAGAAGGATGGCAGCATGAGACTTTGTATAGATTATCGACAGCTTAACAAACTCACAATCAAGAATCGATACCCACTGCCTAGAATTGATGATTTAATTGACCAGCTGCGTGGAGCCTCAGTCTTCTCAAAAATCGACTTACGATCGGGATATCACCAAATCCGAGTGAAGGACTCGGACATTCCTAAAACTGCCTTTAGGACTAGGTATGGTCACTATGAGTATGTAGTGATGCCGTTCGGTGTGACAAACGCCCCTGCTGTTTTCATGAATTACATGAACAGCATATTCCATTCCTTCTTAGATCGGTTTGTTGTTGTCTTCATCGATGATATTCTAGTTTATTCTAAGTCATCTGAGGAGCATGAAGAACATCTCAGGGCGGTACTCCAAGTGTTGAAGGAGAAGCAATTGTTTGCAAAGCTTTCAAAGTGCGAATTTTGGATGGATGAGATCCACTTCCTCGGGCATGTGATCTCCAAGCGAGGCGTCTCGGTGGATCCTGCGAAGGTAGCTGCTGTAATAGCGTGGGAGAGGCCCAGATCGATATCGGAAATAAGGAGTTTTATGGGCTTGGCAGGATATTATAGAAGGTTCATCGAAGGTTTTTCTAAGTTGGCATTACCCCTGACTAAATTGACTCGAAAGAATGTTCCTTTTGTGTGGAGTCCGGAGTGTGAGAGCAGCTTCCAAGAGCTGAAGAATAAGTTGATAACTGCTCCGGTGTTGGCATTACCTGAGTTACGAGAAAGCTTTGTGATCTATTGTGACGCGTCCGGACTCGGATTAGGATGTGTACTCATGCAGAGAGATCGAGTGATAGCATATGCCTCTCGACAATTGAGACCCCACGAACAACATTATCCGACCCATGACTTGGAGTTGGCAGCAGTAGTTTTTGCATTGAAAATCTGGAGGCATTACTTGTACGGATCCAAATTTGAAGTGTACAGCGATCATAAGAGCCTCAAATACCTATTCGACCAAAAGGACCTGAACATGAGGCAGAGAAGATGGATTGAGTTTTTGAAGGACTATGATTTCGAGTTGAAATACCACCCAGGTAAGGCAAATGTCGTAGCAGACGCATTGAGTCGAAAATCCCTCCACATAGCAGCCATGATGGCAAAAGAAGTTGAGTTGTTGGAGCGGTTCCGAGACATGAACTTGCATGTTGACGCCCCTTCCTCTCAGAAGATGACAATCGGTGCGTTGAGGATTGCCAACGAATTCTTAAAATCCGTGTACGAACAGCAACAGGCGGACTCTTACCTAGCTGAAATGAAGGAAATTCAGGCTAGAGGAAAGGATTTATCCTTGGCAGAAGGGTCAGATGGGATCTTCCGGGTGAGGAACAGAATATACATACCAAGTGAAGGACGATTGAGAAGAATGGTGCTTGATGAAGCCCACAAAAGCCTACTCAGCATTCACCCAGGAACCACGAAGATGTACCACGACTTGAGGAGACAGTTTTGGTGGCCCGGACTAAAGAAGGATGTGGCGGAGTACGTGGCCCGGTGTATCACTTGTCAGAAATCGAAGGTAGAGCACCAAAAACCGTACGGTGCAATGCAGCCTCTAGAAATCCCCGTGTGGAAATGGGACTCAATTGCGATGGATTTTATCATGGGATTACCCAAAAACCGAGCGGGCCATGATGCCATTTGGGTCATTGTTGACAGATTGACGAAGAGTGCACACTTCTTACCTGTAAATATGAAGTACCCATTGCATAAATTGGCTCGAATCTACATTCAAGAAGTTATTCGACTGCATGGCATACCTACTTCCATCGTCTCAGATAGGGACCCTAGATTTACGTCCAGGTTTTGGACCAGCATGCATCAAGAACTGGGGACGAAGCTTTGGCTTAGTTCTGCCTACCACCCCCAATCGGATGGACAATCCGAGCGAACGATTCAGAGTCTAGAAGACTTATTGAGAGCGTGTGCGTTAGAGTACGGTGGGGACTGGGAGCAGTACCTTCCCTTGATCGAGTTTACGTACAACAACAGCCATCATCACAGCATTGGCATGGCACCTTACGAGGCATTATATGGGCGTAGATGCCGAACCCCACTCTGTTGGTCGGAAGCGGGTGAAAGTCTACTATTGGGACCAGACATCGTGAAGCAAACCACAGAACAGATCCGAGTGATAAGGGAGAAGATGAAAGCATCACAAGACAGGCAGAAGAGCTACCATGACAAGCGCATCAAGCCATTGGAATTTTCAGTCGGAGATCGAGTGTTTCTGAGAACCTCTCCGAGTAAAGGAGTTGGACGAGCCTTAAAGAGTGGGAAGTTAAGCCCTCGCTACATCGGACCTTATGAGGTAGTAGAACGGATTGGCTCCGTGGCATACCGCCTCGCGTTACCAACTCACTTGTCCCGATTACACAACGTTTTTCATGTGTCTCAGCTAAGGAAGTATTTGCATGACCCCAGCCACACGATGCCTGACGACGAGGTAGAGATCAAGGAAGACCTAACCACTGTGACTACACCGGTTGGAATCGTGGATCAATCGGTAAAACGCTTAAGAAACAAGAACGTAAGGCTGGTTAAGGTGGAGTGGCAGCAAGGCAAGATCACCTCCTACACGTGGGAACGCGAAGACGCCATGCGACAGCAGTACCCCGAATTGTTTACCTACGTAAGTACCGACTGAATTTCGGGGACGAAATTCTTTTTCAGTGGGGGAGAACTGTAACATCCCAGTTTTGAAATTAAATGCTGAATGAAAAATAAACCATTAAGACTTGATTTCAACTAGAAATAACTGTTAATTGCATTTAACTAAGTAGGTTTAAGCCATTAAAGTATAAAAAAAAATGGTGGTGGTCAGGGGATGGGGTGGAGTGCACGTGACTGCTGGGCACGCACTCTCCCATCCCACTCTTCTTTTACTGTGCGCATGCACATATATATATATATATATCGTGAGCCTTTAGTCAGGAACGCACTTACTCTTTCTTCAGACTCCCTCCTCCGTCACTTCAACCTCTACTTCCTCTCTTCATCTCCATTCTTCTTCTTCTTCTATCTTACTTTTCGCTCCTGGAGGTCTTGGTTGCAGTACTGGAGAACGGACCACACTTCATCCCAGAATCAGGCGCAGGATACGACAAAGCTAAGGAAGACCGGACGAACCAGGAGAAGGACATCGGACCCAACAACAAGAACGAAAAAGGTTTCTGAGGATTCTTCTAAAGGTAGGGGGCGCTTGCATGTCGAATACATGGTCTAAGAACGGTACCGGATGAATGTATCGCTGAGTGTGTGTGTGTGTGTGCATGTTTTGTAATCATTAGAACTGATGCTGTGCATGTGTGCATGTATTCACAATTACTAAGACTGATGCATGATTTGAGATTCTGATAGTGATCTTCGTGGCGACGGCGTAGTTTGCTCGTGGATGATAATGATGGATCTATTTTGTTGTCATTATGAAAAGTATGTATGTGCATGTTCTTAATTGGATTGCTCAATGTTGTTAGTCTGATGACCGATTGTAACATACGCTGGTGTGACTGACTGAATGATGACGAGTAGTGGGGGATATTCATTCTTACTTAATGACTATGGTAAGGTGTTCATGGCGCGATGATGTGTAATAATGAATGTGTTAGTTGCATGAGTAAGAGTGGGGTGACCCATGGAAGGTCAAGAACCCCAAGGGAAACGACTTCCAGTTACCAACCCTGGCTAGATCCCAATAGAGCTCGTGGTAGCCGTTGGAGCTAGAGAAGAGAGTCTCGAGACGCCGTGGGGAGGCCGGTGCCACCTGGTAAGAGCTGAGGGACGAGGGGCCAAAAGAAAAAGGGGGGCCGTAACTGAGAGTCTTTACCCGAGTCGGATCCGCAGGCATGCATATAGAAATAAGGCTAATTGTGGTGATGTATAATTCTATATCTGTGCATGTGTATAATTTTGAATGCATGAATATATATATTTGGAGGTGGGATAAACTCTGTGAATTATGTGTGTCATGAATGTTGTTTGAATTGTATGAATTTGGTTACTTGAGAAAGGTTGAGTGATAGCAGGAGCGTGTACTGACGCTGATACCGAGTCTGTGAGTATCATTTTACATGTAAAAGCTCACCCCTGCAGTGGCCATTTTCAGTGAATGTCTCCCGTGAGGAGGATCAGAAGCAGAGCTGGAATGCTGGGCGGAGTGCTGATGCATTTCGAAGGTTTAATTAAGGCGTTGTTAGACGAAGCCCGGACTGGCTCATACCGGACGTTAATGTTTTTGGGAATGAATAGAACTTTACGGGCAAGGAGAAGTCCGATTTTGTATTGTAAATATTGACGTGCACTTTTATGTATATATATATATATGGATGTATGGTTTTGGTGTGCGTGATGCTATGTGCTGCCTTGTTTCCTAATTATGCTTTAATAGATACGCAGGGACAGTCTGATTGAGCAGGTTATAGCTAAGTCCGAATGAACCGAGAATTGTCTTAGGAAAATTTATGTCGGATACGCTGGGCGGAGTCGTACCCCGTCCGAAGTGTGGAGCTATTCGCCCAAGCGCGAGGACTCACGCTGAAGCGAGTAATTACCAGAGCGAGATATCGACCATTATCCTTTCCTATCCGTTGCGATGCTAACACAATCCAGACCCCGATGTTGACCCCGAATTGGTCGTTATGGCTAAGTCCGCCCAGGCGTCGTCATACTTAGTTGAGCTGGGTGGAATAGGTTCAGATCCCTCCTTTCTCCACAACCTACTAACGTATATGTACCCTGTAACTTCTCATTTCCTGAGTGAAAGGCGAGTGTGAGGATTTACTTAGTAAACCCTTGTCCATACCCGATGGAGGAAATTACCTTGTAGTTGTGTTAAAGAGGCGTTATGTAGATTTCGTTTAGGCGGCGTCATACCTCGCCCAAGTAACTAGGGCAGCCCGCCCAAGATAAATATACCCCGCCTAGCCAAGTAGGATGATTCTAACTTCGCCTTTCCACCAAATGCTAAGCGTGTGAATGTATTAACATATTTCCCTTATCTATTCCTCCTGTTGAGTGACCAGTATTTCTTGAAGGGAAGCCTCAGTGCGAAATCTCCTCTATCCGCTGCTGTATTACCATACTCCGCCTGGACGGTGTAAGACCCCGTCTGAGTGAATAAACAGTGTTGTGCAATCCGCCCTAGTGTTGGTGCGTTACGATAAACCCATCGAGCCGGCCCCAGTTTTTTTTTTGCTTCCCTGTAGGTAGCTTTATGCGCGTGAATGTTCTTAGTTTTCCCCATTGCCTGCTCCCTTCTACATCAAATGTTACGTGACTGTTTTTGTGAAAAATTTTCTCATATTTTGGGATTTATTAGTTGCAAATAATTAGGGTGTTACATCTAACATCATCTTAAACTGAGGCAATAAACCATGATAGACGATTCTTACCTTTCCACCATCATCCAAATTATGGTTTAGACACTTTCTTAGCAATGCTTTGAATTGTTCCCACACTTCTCCTAGTGACACATCATGGTTTTGTGAAAATGGATGAATGGCTGTCATAGCCTCAAAATATTTAGAAGGGGAATAAAATCTTTCCAAACATTTTCTTTTGACATCAGACCAGTTTATAAAACTACCAAGGGGACAAGATTTAAACCATTCTTTCGCCTTCCAACCAAAGAAAAAGGAAATAATCTCATGTACACAGATTCTTCTTGATTGGGTTCAAAACCAATCGTGCTGCATAATTCATAAAAAACAATTAGACGTTCATAAGGTTCTTCATGATTTAAACTATTGAATTGATTGTTTTGAATTATATTCAATGTAGCAGGTTTAATCTCTACTGCTACAACAGGTTCTTGAAACATTCCTGACACACGAGGTGGTCCATGAATAATAACAAACTGTCCCAAAGTCTGTCTTGGTTGTTCTCCAGTCATCTTAAAATTTTCAAAATTATGAAAAAAAGATGGAGTTGAAGAAGAAAAAGAAGTAGTTTGTGTTTTGGATTTCAAAGATCTAAGTTATTTTACAACTTTCTCGATCTCAGGATCAGAGAAGAGTTTTCTTGCAGAAGATCGAGTTTGCATACACAAACTAAACAGAAAAAGTTAGTGTAATAAGAATAATTAAACAAGAAATAAAAGTGAATAAATAATTTGTATAAGAAAAAAGTAAAAATGAAAATTTACCTAAGTTAAAAGTAAAGAAAATTTTACCACAGTAATTAAAAATTTACTTTTTACTGATACTCGAATCAATCCTCGGCGACGGCACCAGAAAACTTGTTGTTGTTTGGCAAGCGCACATCATTGTAGTTTTCAAAATTTATAGATATCGTTCCCACAAGGATTGATGGTTTTCAGTAAAAGATAGTAATTTTTATTTACTGATGATAAAAGTATCAATACTTATTAACAAAAGAATATTTCATATACAATTTTGTATACTATTCATAAATTCCAAGATTTATTTGTATATTGATCAAAAGTAATGTAAAATTATCTAGAAAAAAACTGTAAAAATAACACTTTAGAATAACAATTTCAATACTTGAGATATAAAATAGGATAACAAACTATGTTGGAATTAGGATCGCAGCACTATAAATATAAAGAAGCAACTATAAATATGCATATTTAATCATCAAGTTTATGTCATTGTAGCTTAAAATTATTAAACCTGATCCCTCGGTGAATAAATTCTAAATGGTTACCGTAAAGTCTGATCCCCCAGATGCTTTCTCAGTAAAAACTTGCTTTAAGCCCTGACCTTAACACAACAATAATTACTAACTCTATCCCTAGTAATTGGTATATTAAGGGTATTTTAACTTTTACTTCCGTTAAAAGTAATTTTAACACGCATGAAAATTATTCTCCCGTTTGAAGTTCATACTAATAAAAGATTGAAATACCAACATGAAACTTGAATCATAACATGCAATATACATAATCACAACATCATACTCATAGATTGATCCACCAATTCCAACAAAAATAGATTAGTTACACATGGTGAAAGTAAAAACAACACTTACAAGTGGAGACATGATGAACAATAACTTGAACTTGATAAAAGACTTCACAACACGAAAGGAAAATAGACCTAAAACATTAATCTCAAGTATATGGAAGCTATTTTCACAACTCTGAGCTTAAGAATAGGATGGAATGCTCTGAATTGGATGCTGAAACCTTGGCAATTACCCTATTTATAGTATGAGAGTTTGGACCTGACACTACATGCGGCTGTGGCGCTACGTGTCAAGTCTTCGATTCAGACTTCATTAATCTTTTCCTGCTTTCCAGCCATGATGTTCAATAATATTCCAATAATGCACAGACAAATGTTAATTCTTGTTCCTCACTGTGTTTATGCACTTGGTTTGTAGTGGATTGGCCATTATATGCAATAACTTGGCCTTTTTTTTGAGTGAAATCCCTCCTGTCAGTGGGATACATGTAGCACCTGATGCTACGTGTCAGGGTCAAAATACTGATGCTGAGCATGGGGTTGATGCTATGTGTCAGCCCTCTGATTTATAATATTTTTCCACTTCTAGCCTTCACAAATCACTACAAAATGAGAGAAATAGATCATGCCAAGTCATAATTTAATAACTTCCATTTATTTTCAATCAAACCTAATTTTATTTCTATTTAAACTAATTTTTATTTATTTTCTCACACTTTTTATTATAAAATAACCATAAATTAAGGACTAACAGTTATCTACTGTATTCAACTTAGATAATATTCATTAGCACACCATAAAAGTTATCCTCTAACTGCTGGTAGATTCCTTTGACGCAAGCCTCGTAGTTACCCGTATACATTCCTTGAGTTCAATCAACGATGTTAAACTTTAGAAAGTAAATCGGCCATGGTGTAATACTTCTAATTGGTCCCTAAGACAAGGCAATAAGTAAAACATCTTTAATTTGGTTATTTTGGTCTTAAATCTAATTAAATGAACCATAACAAACATTTAAATTAATACATAAATAAAAGAGTATAATTAAATGAGCCATAATAGTCATGTAGGTCTAATTTAAAATGTTTTATATGTTATGCAAACTAAGCAAGGAAATAAGATAATATCTCATGACTTATTTGATTATTAGTTATATCATCTTGCATTTCCCTTAAAAAATTCACATATATACTATCAAATTAAAAAGATTCACTTAGAGCTAAAGGGATTTCTTTTTTAAAGAGAAACTAAAACACACATGTATACAAATGAATAACTTACTTAAGATACAACTCAACTTCCATAAAACTTTAAAGAATGTAAATAAGCTACCACAAGGTCTCTCTTATTCATGTAACTAGTTGTGGGTTTATCAGCGAGTCGGCCAACATGGTTAAATACTGAAATTTGTTCATTTGAATCACAACTTTCACCAAGCTCAAGGTTGCAAGGTATTGTAGTCCTTCTTGTGTCTATCTCAGTTAGAAAGTAAAATGAAATGAAAATGGTCATTTCTTCCACTAAATATGCCTTACAAATATAGGCATTAACGCCACTATGTTTTTTTTTACTTTGTCCTTGAAAGAACGGAGAAATCTAACACACAAAGGAAATTACAATCACGATTTTAGTTTTGCACAAATATGAAATCATAATTGAAATAATTTACAAAGGAAATTAGAATCACTTTTTAAACATATAGATTTAGCGATATTGCACCAAATCATCGATTCTAGCCTTGTAAAGCAAATGGATCAGCAAATGCCTATTAAGTCAAAAAAACTTAAGGGGAAAATCTATTCCAACTTATAAAGAAACACTATGTAACATCCCAGATTTTAAGGAAAATAAATTTATTGGATAATGATAATTAATCATTTATGGTCAAATAATTATGGGAGATGTTGTTAGACATTAGAGGTGAATTATCGGTAAATTTAGATTTACCGAAACTGGATGAATTAACTGGTGATGTGGGACCCACTTGATTTAATTAGATGTTTGATGGGTCTAAAATGTTTAGAAAATTATTATGGTTAAGGTGGTATAGTTAGAATAATTTTTAGTGTTAAGAAAATAATTAATTGGATACGACGTATGATGCAAAACGGGGAAAATACGAACCAAATGGGATTAAAAAGAAAATGTGAAATCTTCCCTTCTCTTCTTTCTTAACCGTGTGAGTTTTACACACTTTATACCCTCCTTTACACAATGGGCAAAACAAATATGGACCAATGGTAAAAGTAGATGGTGGCATTGTTTTATCTCTTGGGTAATGACCAATTATGGTCACCTTTTCCTCTCTCTTTCTCTCATTCTCGGCAGCCATCTCTCTCCCTCCATTCACTCGTCATTTTCTTCTTCATCTTCTCTTCATCCTAAAAACCGCCCACCTCTATTCTTCTTCTTTCTCTTGCCAAAAACAAAAGCTAAGCTTGGATTTGTGAAGCATTTATGGAGCTTGGGAGCTTGTGGGATCATCTCCTTTCTCTTCTTCACTCTCATTTTCGTTTTGGTGGAGCTTAAGCTTGAGGTAAAGATTTCTTACCTCCACCTTGTTTTACTTATGGTTTTGGGTTATTGAGTGAAGTTGTAAATGTTAGAAACCTTACATGTGGGTGGAAATAGAAACCCTAGGCTTGAATGTTTAGAAATGAAACCCTTGGTTTAGGGCTTTATGATTATGTGAGATTTAGAGGTTGATGGGGTCATTATGATACAATAAAATGGATTGAAGATTGATAGAGATTATTGATAGTTGTTGGGTGATTTTGGAGAAGAAACCCTAAGTATTAATAATTTAGGGGTTTTTGACCCACTTGATGATTTTGATGATTATGGATGTTTATGAATGAAGTATATGAGAGGAATGGATTTTTAGAATCATTAAGATTGATTAAGGAGGTTGATGATATTTGCATGTGAGTAGATATGACTTGAGGAATAAATCTTGAGAATAGGAAAATAATAGGCAATGTTGAGTGATGTTATTGGTGATAACAAAAATGGTGGATGACCATTGATAATGGATACTTGACTTGATGAAGCCTTAGGCCATGATAGATGCCATAAGGGTTTATTGATTAGTGATGGCTTAAGAGAGTCCATGGTGACTTAAGTTGAAATTGGATGCCTTGTGATAGCTTATTGATTACATGTGTATATGTAATTGTTGATAGGATTGTATTCCAGACGATGATGCATAATAACTGAGGCAAACGGAGCGGTTGGATTGAGTTCTTCTCTCGAGGTAGGAGAGGAGTTACATTTCAATTGCATGAGTGATTAATTGAAAATTATGTAAATGTGTGAACTCATGCAATGCCTTGCCATAAATACCTTATATGATTGATTTGATGAAGTGATGAATGATGGCTTGGCTTATGTTGATTGTTATAAAAATGTATGTATTTTTATAATGTTGATGGTAAGTGTTTGATGGTCCCTTGGTTGGATATGAACTAAATGATGGTGACAAATTATGAATAAATGAACTACATGAATTGTAAAGAATTATTTGAAGTGGTTATGTGGAAAGGTGAATGAGGGAGTGATGTGGGTTATAGTTAAAACCTCTCCCTTGTAAAATTAATTAAGTGAGCGTGATTGATGAGTTGGAATGAGGATTTTCTGAGTATGAATAGGTAGAGAGAGTCTTATATGTCTCATATGATGTGTATGATGTATTGGTGGTGAATCAGTTGGTCTAGAGTGAGGTTTTATGTGTTAAGTTTTAAGAATTGCTGATTCTGCATAAGTGCTAATATTCTCGCTCAAGCGAGATGGGATCTCGCCCAAGCGAGAGTCCCCTGTTTCAGAGAATTGGCCTCTGGCCCAAATCCGCCCAGGCGAATGAGTTACTCGCCCAGGCGAGTCAAGCGAGAAAGGAGTTAGTTTCTGGAATAATTCCACCGAGTGCTAGAAAGCCCCGCTCAACAGAAAGAGAAAAGAGTCATTTGAGATAATTTTGCCGAGTGAAACTGAGTAAGAGACGAGTCGTATTTGAGACAATTATGCCGAGTGAAAAACCGAGTGAAAGGTGAGTCGGTTTGGAAACAATTATACCGAGTGAAAAACCGGGTGAAAGACGAGTCGACTTTGTAATGATTTTGCCGAGTGGAAACCGAGCGAGAGATGAATCAGTTTTGGAATGATTTTACCGAGTGAAAGACTGGGCGAGAGATGAATCGGGTTTGGAATAATTTACCGAGTGAAAGACCGATTGAGAGATGAGTCAGCTTTGGAATAATTTGCCAAGTGGAAAACTGAGCGAGAGATGAGTCGGTTTGGATTGATTTTGCTAAGTGGAAAACCGAGCGAGATGAGTCGGTTCTGGAATGGTTTTGCCGAGTGAGAAACCTAGTGCTGGGAAGCCTTGCCGAGCGAGCGAGTGCAGAAGGTAAGGACAGCCTCTGGTCGGATTTCGCCTAAGTGAGTAGGTGCCTCGCCCAAGCGAATGCCAAGGGAATTCGTTACTGGACATTTCTCGCCCGAGCGAGTGGCTAGTCGAAGGGAGCCTCGCTCGAGCGAAAGCGTAGGGAATTAGTTACTAGATAATTCTTGCTCGAGCGAGAGTGTGGTCCGCTTAAGCGGGAATTGGGTCTGATGCTTAAAGCTTCTTCGCTTAAGGAAATTGTGGGCTCGCTCCAGCACTCCATGCTGTTGTTGCCCAGGCGAGTCTGGCCTATCTCGCTCAAGCGGAGTTGAATCTCGCTTGAGCGAGTTTCCACCAGAAATGGAATTTGCCCGATTTTAATTATGGTGAGCTTATGTTTGACCCCTTCTTGGTATTATGAGATAAACATGAGACGATTATGGGGATGTATGAGGGATAATATGATGATGATATAACATGCTGAGATAGAATAATGAATTGTGATGTATTTGCCACCTGAAATAGAATAATGAAAGGGGTGATAATGAGATTATGATGGCAGGATTATAAGATATATCCTAGAGTGAATTTGAAATTAAAGGAGGGGTAATTAAATGACATTAAATAATGATAAAAGATGATGTTGAGCACTCTCTTGCACAAAGAGGTGTATATTTATATTGATGAATTGTTGTGTGCCATTGTGTGTGATACAAGCATGGTCTTGTATGTGTGGTATGAAATATGAAATTGAAAATGTTGTGAATGCCACACAAATATATATATATATATATATGCATATAAAAGTATGCATAAGACAATGGTAATGAATCATGAGATAAATATTGTGTGTTATTGTGATGCCATTATGGTTGAGTGCAAGTATTGACTTACGTGTACGATGTGAAATATTTGTGAAATATGTTGAGATGAAAATGCCACATTAAAACTTGAAAATAATGGCTAAGAAACCAACAATGATGAAATCCACTAAGGTGTATGGTGGTGTTGGTGATTATGATGATGATGTTTGATGAGTGGCATATAGGATGCACAGAGTGAGAATACATTTGATTTGCATTGCATTGCATCCATGGCATATCGATCGCTGTCTATGTGGAATATTAGGGGGTTCCACTAGGCGGGCCCAGTGGGAGGGCGGCTCAGTGCACGAGCGTATTGTTGTTTTCCCCTGTGACTCGGTGTGTGAGTCACGAAGCTATCCATAGTTTGGTGACGAGGCACCCTATGTGGCAGGCCCAGTGGGTGGGCGGCTCTATGGTGAGCGAGTTACCTCGGTGTCCGACGGGGCACGGCTCTCTCGATGTGTGTTCGGGAGGGGCCCGTAGCACTTTTGGCAAGTGAGGCCATGTTGTTGATCCGCAAGTCACGGGGTGACTAGTGCTACAGATGGGCGATAGCGGTTTGGCACTAGTAAAAGATATTGTTGAGATACATGCATGCTTTGAGATATGTGTACACATTTTACTACTGCAGTAGGGGCATAGTAGCACACCTATGCTTGACCCACAACTTGGTGTTTATTCCCACAGTCGGATCCACATTTGTTGTCTATTCCATTGTGCATATGCATTAGCCATAAGAGCATTTGCATATAGCATGGAGATATGCCAGAATATGATGATGATTGAGATGGTGGTATGATGATAATTGAGATGGGAAATTAATATACCGAAAGACCACATAAAAGTAATAAATGATATGAATATACGAAATGATGTTAAATATGACGATATGTATGATATGGCCCAATGTAATGAAGGGCGTTTTTGTTTATGATTGATAATGATGATGCTAGCCCATGGTGGCTTTGATGAAAGACCAGAATGGTCTATGTTGACGATGTTGGCCCATTGTAGCAATGTGGTAGATATGTGTTGGCCCATTGTGGCGATGTGATAGATGTGTATATGCTTGCTTTGCTATGAAAAGATGAAATAATATGAATTATGTATATGATATTGAATTGACAAATTATGATGATTGTTGATGTGTTTAGCAAAGCATACATGATGTTGATATGCATATGCACATAATTTTAATTGTATTCATATCGTCATTTGAAATGTATAACTCACTCTCCCATGTGGTCTACTTTTTAGTATTGATACAGGAAAACCATGGGATGAGAACGCTTATGAAGTAAAGCTTTTGGGAAGGTAAATAGTTGTAATGGGATGCCTTGGCCGGCAGCATTGTAATTCAACAAAACCTGAAGTAGACGATAAAGCATCAATGGTTCTTGTGGCTTGCTCCACATCTACAGTCATCATTGTTCCTCTCGCAATAACATCTAAGATCATTTTAGTGTCAGATCTCAAACCAGTGTAAAAGATATTAAGTTGTGCAATGTCTTCAAATCCATGGTTTAGACATTTCCTTAACAATGACTTAAACTTTTCCCAGGCTTCACAAAATGGTTCATTTGGGTCTTATTTAGAGGTGGAGATATCAGACTTTGATTTGATGAAATGGGAAGGAGGAAAAAATTTCTACAAAAATTTCTCTTCCACTATACTGCAATTATTCTGTCTCTGATTCAGATAGGATTGCAACCACTATTTAGCTTTACCTGTTAAAGAAAAGAGGAATAATCTCAAATAAGCCGCTTCAATGTCTTCTTGTCCAAATCCCATTGCCCCAACCAATTCATAAAATGTTGCAAGATGAGTATAAGGGTCCTCATTTGCTATTCCAGTAAATTGGTATATACTAATGAGACTGAGAAATTTTGGCTTCATTTCTAAAGTCCTTGTGGTGGTTGGTATTGCAATACTAGAGAAACGTCTTGGGCCTTGTTGTGTAGCATAGTCCCCAAGTGTTCTTCTAAGTGGAGGAGGATTGTTGTTGCTGTTGTTGTTTGCCATATCTTCTACTTCAGGTTTTGTTGAATTCTCAGGAATGTGTGTAGAAGAAGATTCACTTGTGTGTGATTGTTGTTTTTGCTTGTTTTTGCCTTTACCTTTTCTCAGTGATCTTTCCAGCTCAGGATCAAACTCAAATTGGTCTTTAGATCTCTGGCTTCTCAAGTGCATAAAGCAAGAACTTACTGTAGCAAACGTTAGCACACAAAAAGAACAAGTAACAATAATAGATAAGTATTCACAAAAATATACTATTCATAATGCCTTAGTAACTTAGAATCAAAATTAAAATTGCACCAATCCTTGGCGGCGGCGCTAAAACTTTGATGGTAGTTTTATGAAAATAGTTACTATCTGGTCGCAAGTTCCACTGTCTCATTATAGTATATGTAAAACCAGAGTGTCGTTCCACTAGGATACGATATTTTAAATAGTGATTCGTTGTTACCTTAGCAGAAATACAGTGTTGTTTTCATAAACATGCTAAAATTTAAAAGGATTGAACGTAAACAAACATAAGTTAAAACAAGTAGTAAAAGATACAGACTATCAAATGATAAAAGCTAGGACAGGACTTAATCTATCTCGCCTTTCAATACACTGTATATATTTATATATAACGGTTTCCAAACTATTACTTTTTACGTCACAATCTAAAATCATTCGCATCGATTCCTCAACTATGAAATCCATAAGAATATTCTTAAATATGTTGATTCCTCAATCACATTATGAATATTCCAGCATTAAAAGTAATTGTTTCGATGTTTGTTCCGTTGATTATTATTCCTAATAATCACTATAACGAGTATTCCATTTAGATCTATTTTCGTAAGCTATTTTCCAATAATCAAATAGAAATCATGATCAAGAAACTATTTCCCAATAGAATCAAGCATTAAGCATAAAATGGAAAACCAAAAGTGATAGAACAGAAAGACCGAATTATATAAATATATGACAAGCGTATGTCGGGGTTTGATTCGACTACATCCAATCCCAATGAAAGGTTTAGCTACACATGGTAACCATTACAATCAAGAATCAAAAGAGAAAAATATGAAGAAAAAGACAAAGATGAGTCTTCAATGGGAATTCCAAATGAAAATGGTGTAATCTACGAAGCTCTTTCTTAAAATTCTCTAAGTTTTCTTTTTATATTACCTGTCTTGCTGAAGCTAAAGTTAGCTAGCAAGCTAGGTTTCTTCGCCTTGAAGGAGCATTTTTTTTCTTAATTATTCCCTCGCAGACTCGTTTGGGCGAGTAGCTCGCTCAAGCGAGTGAAGTCCCCTGTTTCCTCTGTTTCATTCACTTGAGTTAAGCATGTTTCGTTCAAGTGAATTATGATTGAATTTGTTTCTGGACAATTTTCTCTTGAGCGGCTTAATCCTCACTTAAGAGAATTCCTCAGCGTCAATCTTTGGCTAAATTCGCTCAGGCTACTTCTCCTTCGCTCAAACGAATCCTCTCGATTTGCTCTCTAGACAATTCTCGCTTACGCAAGATGAGACTCACTCAAGTGAGATATTCATTGATGCTCTTTATTCTTTCTGCCTATGACTCGCTTTAGCGAAACTATCATCCACTTGAGCGAGTGGGTCACTCAAGCAAATTCAAAGCTCACTTAAACGAGTTCTTCTGATTTTTGGCCTTTTCTTGCTTTCTCAAGGGGATTTCTAAGTGCTACTCCTTCCTTCTTCTCTTCTTCATCCTTTTTACCAAAAATTTGAGCAAAAACATGGATAAGGATAGTTATTTATGTCAAACATGTCAAACAATATCTGGATTTCACTTTCTATCAAGTACAATGCACAAAATGTTCCAGATAATGTAATACTTATCAAAATTATGCCCAATTAACACCAAAATATCAACCTCTCAACCAAGGCTACGTCCAGTCCCTGTTCAAGCCAACATGAGTGTGTATTAGCTGCCCATGAAGCTAAGTGCAATACACAATTACAAGGACCCCAATTATTCTTTCATAACTTAGCCTATCTATTCTAACTACCCAAGTATTCTTTCTTAACTTAACCTCTTCAAGATAATTACATAATCATTCTTTCTTGAGCAAGCCTCTTCAGGTTCTTTTAGCTTCATAGAGAAATAAAGAATTCCTAAGTCTTTAGCAAATATCTTAGTGATGTCTAAGCTTACAAAATTGAACTGATTTTTAGGATATGAAATGAGTAAAGCTCTTAAACTATTTTTTTATAAGAAAAGAATCAAAGAATTTTGCATAACTTGTAGAATATGTAGAGAAAAAAAAAGATAATAATTGGGGCACTTTACATTCTTGAATCTTCCTTTAAGATAGACGTTATGCAATAAAGATTCTTTTATGCAATGATGACTTGATATCTGTATCAAGTTGTTGGGATGACTTGAGAATTATATTTGGTCTCTATCGACATGTGAACATCTTGGTTGTTTGACTTTCCATTTCGGTACATATGATGGACGCTTCTTTTACTTAGGTAGTCCTTTTGAAGCTATTTGATTAGATAAATAGTCTGCTTCAAGTCAGAATGGTTATAAGTTATTATAAAAGCATGGACTTTGGCTTATGACTTGTAATTACTATCTGCATGCAGGGTGTCTACCGTCTGAGTTGAGTCTGGCATCGAAGTTTTGCGAACCTTTAAATAGCTACTCAAGAGTTTGGGAATCTGAGTTCAATAAATCTTCAAAAAACTACTCAAAAATTCTTCTTCCATGGCTTGTAGCTTATATTTATATGTAAATATGCTTTAGACAACCTTGAAACATTAGTACATAAAATAGTGTAATGTTTTTATCATAATCAAAACGTTTGAGGGGTCCTAAGAACATTATATGTTCTTTCAAGACTCAACACCTATAAACTCAGCAATTCTATTAAAACACCCTTTTGACATACTGTATTCTGACATCAAACTCAAAGCAAGCAAGGAGCTGGACAAATCAGTGTGAGTTTTGCATCTATCATAATGAAGTCTGAGTCGCTGCAAATACATATTAAAACTTTTAAACATCCGAATTGGGATCCTCCTCTATGTTCTCTTCCTCACTCGGGGGTTCTTGATGCTGGAAAATTTGCTTGATCGAAGGTCCAACATGATCATGCACTCTCCACTACATGTTGTTGTAGTTCTCTCTACCATCTCCCATATCATACTAGGATTATTGCATAGGGACCACTAGGGGAAAAGGCATGAACTATTCAGCATGATTGTACTAGCAGTTATACTCCTTCATGAATCCCTTTCTTATAAATGCAACATGACGTCCATGGTTGTCAATCTCATGAGATAACTCATAAACTCGCACGAGTTATGAGTTTACCTCCCTAAACTAGTTAACTTGCATGAATATCATGGGAAGTTTATCTCACCTGAACTCGTATTAGACTCGCCTAAAATCATATGATATCATGACTTTATATGTGAAATCACGGGTTTGGGAAAAAAGCTAGCTGAAGCCCAAAATAACGTTCTTTTGGTCTTTAGGGTTTAATTTAGGATTAAATCATTCAATCAACATATTTTTATGAAAACAAATCCTCTGCCTTTTCCTTTAACTCGATCAACGACACTACCCACCCATCTACCTAAAACGACATTGGTTGTTGCTAGTTCATTATTTTTAGAGGCCATACATGCATCGACAACAGACACCATTCACCTACCTACCCAAAATGACAATGACCACCATTGAAGGTTCCATTTTCATAGTGCACCACACCACCACTTGAAGGTTCCATTTTTATTGGTGGAACCACCTACTTCCAATACCCACCCACCTTAATCTTCTTCGTTCAAGAATTTTTAGGTAAGGTAATCATTACTTATCTGTCTATTCTCTCTTCAGTGTTCATTGTTAAGATTGTTTTGGACCGATTTCAAAATTAATTTATGAAAATTGGTAGAAATTGGGATGTTGTTTGTTGTAAATGTTCATGTTGTTCTGTTTTGTTATGTATTGTAATATTGTTGAATGTTGATCTTATTGCTATTCTGTACTTTTGAAATTAATTGTTCAAGTGTTTGTTAATCAGTATTCATTAATGTTGTTCATTAATAGGAAATTAAATTATTGAAATTAGTGGGCTTGATTTCTATAGTCCGATAGTTCTTACTATTTTTCTGTTCACTTAAGTTTCCATAGAAAAAGTCAAGGATCACGAAATATCTGACAAATGTCCAATAGGGTCGAATCTTGTCTATAAAGGATGAACCTATCGTGCCAGAACCTATTTAGGGCTGAACTCTACCTACCTGGTTCAAATCTTACCAGGTAGATTAGAACCTAGTATAGCTAGGTTCAAACCAGGCATTAAAAACTCCTTAGGTTTGAACCAGAAAAGCTAAGCTAGAACTTATGAATCAATTCTTTCTTAAACCAAAAAATCTCTTTTAAAAGAACATTATCGGTTCTTTCCTTAATCAGAAAATCACCTTTTAAAGGCATATCAAATCTAACTCAAATTCATTAATTAACCATTTTTAAAAAGCCTCTTTAAAAAACATAGGTTAATTAATTAAGAGTCTTGCTCATTAGTCACGAGCTTACATTCTTAACAAGATACCTATTGATTGGAAGCTTTGACGCCTTTAAAGTCTTTCTCTTTAGCCACCCATAATATTAATTCTTCTTACTACCATTAATCTTTTAAAGTTGAGCTTTATTTGAAGTCTTTAACTTTCTTGATATTTTGCTTACTCTAGGATGTTGGTCCATCTATTCTAGTAAGCATATAATGTATCTTGAGACACCCACTAAAAGTAATTTGTTTATCACATGTTTGTTTTGATATTAGCTTGTTTGCCACTACTTATTTGACATCAGCACATCTTGTTTAATACCATCAAAATTTGACATCATGAAAACATGGTTCATAATAGCATTCATAGTCTCCCATTTTTTGATGATGGAAATCTATCTCATAGGGTTTTGTTAAATGCAAACATACAAATAATAACAAGTATATAGTTTCCCCTTCAAACAAATAACATGACATATCATAATATGTTCTTCCCTTAAACAAATAATATATGTTACAATTATTTTCTCCTTTTTTAAAGACATAACATCTGTTATGCCTAATTTCACCCTCTTTGACATCATAAAAAATAATCTCAAATGAATCATAAGAAAAAGAAGTGAAATTACCTATCATATATAGAAAAGCTTAGGGACTAATAAAAGCTTAAGGAAGGGCATCTACTTTTGCAGAGATAATGTTGTCTATATAACAATTCCATATACTCTTTGAACTCATCATGTGTAAACATGACTTTTCTTTTCAAACCCTATTCATTTAGACCTTCCTTTGGATAATGAGGTTGCATATGAAGCCCATCAAGGTAAAACTATGCTATCAACTATGTTAATCAATTGTTATAATGGATTTTAACAATTGATCTAACTGAGGATTGAATCTTCAACATACTAGCTTGATAGATTCACCTAAAATAATCACTAACAAGCATTCTCTATGCCCAGGTCACTAACATTCACACATATTCACTAAATGCATGTTTGATCAATTAATCCTAGCCCACATCTTATGAAAAGAATTTTCCAAGAAAAATCATCTAAGTGATTAAATGATTCTACAAACATAATCATACATAACCCAGATATGGGAGAAGATTCATTTCATACAAGAAGTATTTAATGAACAAAGATGAAGACGTCATTTTATAGACTCTCCCTTCGTAAAACACATGATAAAAATATATGCAAATTATCAAGTAAACATGTTTCAAAAAATAATTTTCCTTCTATTTTCAAAAAGAATTTTAGAAAGGCATGCTTCAATTTTAAAAACACATTTAAAACAAAAATCCTAACAAAGTCATGTATATCAACATCCAATATATATACCAATTGATGGTCAAGATAAAAGAGAGTAACTAATATATACTAAAGTAAGGCAATACACTTTTATCATACACATTCGTCATGCAAAGAAAGCATTCATATATATAACCAAGTTATCATTTAGCATCATACAATCCATATAGCATATTGATCTGGTATCAATACCGGCCCCAAGCAGCAGAGATACTAGTAGGGGAAAAGATGTAGGTCCAATAAGAAGTACTAATTGAAGTTTTAAAGAGAAAATCAATATGCTTACTAATGAACCCCAGTTAAAAGTCTGTCAGTGAGTTAGAAGTTCAGAACCAAGTTGGCAATGTGCCTGTAAAAGAGTTCAAAGCCTGTCAAATGTCAAATCAATAGTTAAATATCTATTAAACTATAAATACAATAGCTCATTATGAGTCAAGTAAGCCATTCTATCACTCTTAATACTTTATTTATATTGGATCTCAAGAATCTTTACAAGTCCAACCACCACCTGTTCTAGCATCAACGATCGGAGGAACCAAGATTTAGGAGTAGAAGGCATGGTTCTCCCATTGAGCTCATATTGTATAATACCAAATTTCTACTAAGTCAGGGTAAAAATAAGAGTGATTGAGAGATTCCACATCCGTTACGAGTGTACCTGTGTACCCCTCGCATACCTTTTATTTCATTGGCATGCCTGGTGGGACCGATAAATTAAGTCTCATAATTTAAAGCATATTTAAGAGATGGAACCATCAAGATGACATGCAACTCTGGAGGCCCACGTCCAAGAAACGTGCATGGAATCACGCATTTTAGAGTACAATACCAGGATCATAGAAACCCCGGGGCTAAACCTATCACAAGGTAAAACTATTATCCACTTAGACCCAAAGGATGAATTAATTCGCCAGCTCCAGGCGGAGCTCCAGGAGTTAACATAGGAAAGGGTCAAGGATTCAAAGCAAAAGACTATTGCTACACCCCAGTGACAATAGTTAGAGGTTTTGGTAACGCCAAACTATTTACAGATCTCGACGTTCAAAGACAACCAGGAATCCATTTAAGAATGGAACACCCTAATAGTTAAAGATAAAGGTTGCATACCGCCAGGGGGTTTAGGGAATACTGTTTCAATATACCATTCTCTTGAAGATTGATGAATATTCCAATACTGAGGCACTTGCAAATACCCTAACTGCTATTAATTGGAAAGTATACTAGGGAGACTGACCCATGACAACATTTGGATGCTAATGCAAACGAATCCTTGTTTCTAGGGGTAGAAGAGGATGTTATATGTAGAATGTTCCTAGAACTCTAGCCGTAGGGAGCCTTGGGATGATTCAAAGGGCTCCCTTAGGGGTCAATAAACTCATGGAAAGAGATGACACAAGCTTTTCTGGATCATTTCATTACTCACGAGATATACCCAAAACATCTTATACTTTGGCTCAAATTAAGTAGAGGGAAGAGGAAAGTTTAAGAGATTTTTTAAAAGGTTTTATAAAGAAACAGCTCAGGTCCTGGGGTTGATAGAACCAATTTAGTTACATATATCAATTGAAGCCTTGCAACTGCAATCCCCTTTTACCTTGTCCTTAGCCAAATGAGCACCTCAGACGTTTGAGGAGTTCAAAAAGAAAGCAGCAAAGTACATTGATAGGGAAATACACCTTGTTGCTGCTAAGAAGAAGAGCATGTGTACAGAGGTTGGAACCCTAGTTTAGGACCAAAGAAATTTGAAGAACGACTCAGATATGAGCGATTGAAGTCATAGCTGGGATATGACACCTCAACAAAAGGAGCAAAAGAATGTCAGTTTTACACATTATGCCACGTTAGCAGTTCGACCTTAGTAGATCCTCCATGAGATTGGGATACCAAGGCTTATGGTGTATGGGAATAAAAAGCCAACACGTATGAAATACCCAGGGAACACGAGCAAGTATTTTGAATTCCATGAGCAAACCGGGCACAATACTGACGAATAAAGACAATTAATAGAAGTACTGATTTAGGAGTGAAAGTTAAAGCAATGCCTTTTTAGACCAAAATCATCAGACAAACCAAAATAGGAGAAACCTCGACAACGGGATCGCTCTTCAGATTTGAATGAAGGAATAAATGTGAGGAAACACCCCTTGACAGATAAGGGAAAAGTTGTAATAGATAGTATTATAGATGAGGATGAAGAATTTGAGATGCCCCATTCAAAGGAAAATAAGAGGTCCTTGACATGATAGCAGGTAGTTTCGTAGAAGAAGGAGTTTAAATTCAGCGCAGAATAACCATATACGTATGATCATGTCGGTACAAAAAAAACCAGACAATAAATCATTTTGAGGTAGGATTCAGACCTCGCCTATAATTTTTAAGATGATGACTTTGGTCCCACTATTCCAGGAGGTGATGACATGGTGGTAATTGAGGTTGTAATTGCGAATAAAACCATACGCAGACTACTTGTTGACTAGGGAAGTTCTTGTGATGTAATTTTCTATGAATGCTTCAAGAAGATAGGTCTATCTAATGGGGAGTTACAACTTTATACCTTGGACCTGACTACATTCAATGGGGCTAAGTAGCCTACCAAAGGGTATCTTGACACTCGGTTAATGTTTAAATGAGAGTCGGGGTCAAGGACAGTTAGGACGAGGATTTTGGTCATTGATATGAAGTCACCATTTAACGAAATCTTAGGAAGGTCGTCGTTAAATGCTCTGCAAGCAATAGTGTCCACCCCACACTTACTAATCAAGTTCATTGATAAGGACAATAAAGTGTCCTCGGTTAGAGGATATCAATAAGTGACCCAGTATTGTTATAACCTAAGTCTTCAAATGGTGAAAATGGATGACAGTATTAAGAGAAAAATTTAACAATGGGGGCTCGATTCCAGGATCAGTAAATCTAATAGACTTAGACCCCAGAGAAGAGCTAGTGTCTGATCTCTTAAACCCAGTTAGGCCACCACCAGAGGGCGGAACAAAGGCTATCATTTTGGGTGTGACCCAGCCAAAACCACAAGTATAAATGATAAGCTAAAAGCCGGTGTGAAGGATAGGATGATTAAACTGCTAAAAGAATTTAAACATCTTTTTGCCTGGACCGTAGCTGATATGCCAGGCATAGATCCTAACTTCTGCTGCCACAAACTGGTAGTATACCCGGAGTTGAAAGCCGTAGCATAAAAGAAAAAGTGGTTGGGACTTGAAAACCAGTAAGCAGCTTACGAGTAGACTGATGAATTATTGAAGGCTGGCTTTATTCCAGAAATTTGGTACTCATCATAGGTGTCCAGTGTGGTTATAGTAAAGAAAGTGATGATTCAGAGTTAGACTTAGAAGGGGGGTTGAATAAGTCTTAAACTGTTTTTCAAAAACTTTATGGACTCCTGAACAAGTTA
Source organism: Clitoria ternatea (assembly GCA_037962975.1). Taxonomy (NCBI): domain Eukaryota; kingdom Viridiplantae; phylum Streptophyta; class Magnoliopsida; order Fabales; family Fabaceae; genus Clitoria; species Clitoria ternatea. Next base: position 192,685,598 of record CM075669.1, read on the forward strand.
AATGAATTAACAGACTAGAGAAGTGAATAGAGAATCACGCAGTAGATTTATACTGGTTCACTTCCAATGCAAAAGCTACGTCTAGTCCCTTCAGACTAGAAGAATTTTTACTATTGTATAAAGCACCTTTACAATAACAACACAACACCTGTGCCTCAAGTATTCTTGACTCCAGCCACTTTTGGCTTATAACCCAAGTATTGTTTCAAAGAGCCACTCCTGGCTACAGACACCCATGTATTCTTTCAAAAGCCTTTTTAGGCCATAAGTGTTTCCCACACTAACAAACTCTGGAAACATACCAAATTTTACAGAAATAAATGATAGAGAGTTTGATGTTACAACAGATAACTCAATGTACAAGTATATGAAATGTTAAGCCAGGTACATTGAGCTACAGACTACTATAAGTGAAGGTCTGCTAGAAGCAGAACTACAAAGAAGACTTATGTAGTAAAATACAAGAACTTAAAAACTTTTAGAAAAAGTCTTTCAGACTTTTGGTTTCTGAGAAAGATTAGAGAGTGTTCAATGATGTAGGAAAAAGTCTCTCTAAGTTTGAAAGCTTCTTGTATTTATAGGCTTCTTGGAGATAGTCGTTGGTTCAGCTTCAAAAACATTGATCTTCTCAAGGATAGTGCAGTTAGTGAGTGTAGAGACATGCTTCAGAGATTATCCCTTAAATGGGTTGCCTCGATAGACTTCTTGAAAAGATCCCTTTTTGCTTATCCATTTTAAGCAAACGGGTACAGCTTTGTAGCCGTTGACCTTAGGCTATTTGACTTGCACAGATTCAACTTTAACTAACACACTGGGATATGCGAGACAGTTTTCTTGGTTCTTATGAGCAGACCTTCAACTTTTCCATTCATTACTTCTTTAAGAAAGAACACAAAGTTGACGTGATAAAGTCTATGTAGCTCCTTATTTAAAGAGGAAAGATCCTTTTCAAATGCTGTTAGAGGAGGAAAGAGAAAACATCTCAAGGTCTGTAGCTTCAGAAGGACTTGATTAAAAAAAGCCTTCAGTGAGTATAGACTCTCATTTTCAATAGCGAATTAAGTTTTACGAACTCCCCATGTTCTTTACAAATAGATTTCTACGGACTTCCTGTCATACTTGAACAGAATAGTTCGATCCAAGCGTACAGACTCCATTTTAGCTAAGAGTCTTGATGTGTATTATTAACAAGTCATACGGGGTTCAGACTTCTTAGTCCTGAATTCAGAGTTGATTTTAACAGAAGGCTGATGGGAAATGGTGCATGTGTATGAATTTCACAAATCTGAATAAGTGGTTCTTGAAGGATCCATACCCACTGCCTAGTATTGATCAGATGGTTAACGATTCCTCAGGATACCAATTCCTTTGATTTATGGATGCTTTTTTTTGGCTATAACCAAATTCTGATGTGCAAGGATGATGAGGAGAAAACAACATTTGTTAATGATAAAGGTGTCTTTTATTACACCGTAATACCCTTCGGACTTAAGAATGTTAGGGCAACGTACCAACGGATGATGAACAAAGTTTTCAAAGGGATACGCTCAAAGGTGGTAGAAGTATAATCCAAGACCCCAGTAGGAAAAGATCACATGGAAGACCTCAAAAAGATCTTCCAATGTTTGCAAACATACAATATGCATTTCAATCTGCTAAAATGTACTTTTGCTATGCCGGTCAAAAGGTTCTTAGGCTTCATGCTAACACAAAGTAGAATCGAGGCAAACCCGGACAAATACCAGGTAATAAAAGAGCTCTAAAGTTTAGCCAATCCAAGAGAGGTACAATCCTTAATTGGGAAAGTTGTAGCCCTATCCTTGAATGTGAGAAATACCACACTAGTTGCTCCCTCTATATAAGGTTTTGAAGAAGAACAAAAGGTTTGAATAGGGCGAAGAGTAGGAGAAAGTGTTCCAAAGCTTAAAGGATGTTTTAGCCAATCCACTGGTATTAGTCAAACCGTACCCAAGAGAACGACTTTATGTATAGCTGTCGGTATCAGATGAAGCGTAGGGAGCAGTTCTGATTAAAGAAACTCTTGAGGGACAACGATATGTGTATTTTATTAGTAAAGCACTCTAAGGGGCTGAACATTGATATCAAAAGCTAGAAAAGGCCGTTATGGCTATGGTTTGGGCATCACGAAGACTCCAACAGTATTTCCACGCTTACCTTATCGTAGTATGGATCAACTTGCCATTACAAACAATCCTTCATAAACCATATTTGGTTGGACAAATGATTAAATCGATAATTAAGCTTTCAAAATTTGATATTTCTTATGAGCCAAGAACGACTAAAAAAGCCCATGTGTTAGTTGCCTTTGTGGTGGAGTTAATAGGAGAGGCACCGTCTGCAACGTGGGAGCATTGGATTATATATGTTGATGGTTCGTCAAATTTGAAAGGTTATGGAGCCAGTGTAACACCCTTGGTTAACTAGGACAATCACTTCCACCAAATTGTTCTCCTTAACTGAGAGGTTACAAGTTTTGTGAAAAGTGTGGAAGTTTTTTTTGTACAAGGAAACCATAATTATGGTGGATCTTAACATGTCATTACTCATACTAGTCTATTACATTGCTCAACAAGGCATATATATACTCAAATGAGGTCTGGGGCTCGCAGGCACTTATAAAATGGATCACAAACACCTAATTTCTATATCTTATAACTAAGCCTCCAACCATATCCGCAATATAGTTCCCAAGCTTCTCTATGTTCTTCATGAATCAGTCCTTAGCCACCTGAGTGCATATGTAAATATACACCAATAGAAAACAAACCATATCATTGACACCTCCCCACATAAATATTTCATACAATTATCTAGTATAGAGTTCACAATTTAAAAATATATGGCTATAGCATCTAGAAAATTCATGTAGTTATTATTTCATAATAATCACCACAACCACACAATTCAGATTCATCATTATGATATAGTTCATCAATTACCTATTCAATTCTTAGTTCCCACTATTATGATCATTATCATGTTTATATATTTCCTAACCCAGCCTCCACTTAAGATCTATGCATCATGATAATTCTAAGTCATTTTTCCATTACATAAACCATTTATTCATAATTACATGATCAGACAATAATAGAAATCATAGGAGTTTAACAAACAGAGACTGATCCACACAAACCTACCAATACCACCATTACACCAGACCATTGCCAAATATAGTCATAAAGAATGTAATTCACCATCATGATATCAATCAGTTATACATATATAATTAAATGATCTTTATCACCAAACGCAATCACCACATAGCTTCAAGTCCATAAACAATCACATTAAACAAATGCAATGCATGAGTCAACTACTTCTAATCATCTTCTTCATTCGATGTATATGCATGCAAATAGGGCCTATACATCTCATCATCAACATCATCACATCTCATCTCCATAGTATGTCTACTGGGAGGAACAATCATCGCGGTAAACCAGTGTGCACGAAATCCTTTTGAGTTCTCTTCCACCAACAACAAGGGTACATGAACCACAATCCATTATCCACAGGGAACCCACCTCACGCCTCGGGCGTGGTAACATACCTAGAACTTGTGCTACACAGCCATAGAAACCACTAGTTTGACTCTAAGTATCCCAAATTTGTCACAGACTATCTGACCATCAAGGGCTATACCGAGCCATTAGACATCTGACCCAAGGATACCTCTAAGGCTCCTCACTGTTGAGCACGACTTCGGGGTTCTCTAGTGTACTCTTCACTGTAGTGCAACTGGCCATGATTCCCGATACATTACAAAGTCAATGCACATGATGTATGAGTGTCTATCATTTTTCTCTTAATCTTTCTTACTACATTTAGTCACCAGGCAGGGTCCTTGTATGAATGGATTGTTGTCCTTAAACCGTGCATTCACACTTCTTAAATACACACACACATATTAACATTTCTTTCCAGAACATAGACTTTATAGGGGAAAAGCTAATGTTTGCCAATTAAAAGATACCAAATCGAAATCACCTAACCATAATAATAATAATAATAATAATAATAATAATAATAATAATAATAATAATAATGAAAATGTTAATAATGTTATTAGATACTACTTAAAATAGGAGATATTTTAAGGTTACTGAAACACGGTTCCTCTATTTCCAAACATCCATCTTTATGATTAAGGACAACAATCATTATGTACTTACTTATTCATCTATTTCCTCATTCAAAATACCATGCATATATTTGTATCATTAAATCATTCACTAACAACATTTCAGGGGTAAGAAGATCAAGCCCATTTATCCTATCTCTCTTAAGATCCCAACCTTGTTCACTACTGCAATTTGTATTCATATCCCACGGACCCTACCTAGACCTCCGACTCCTTTTTCATTATCATCACTCATCAATCAACTCATTATCTTAATTTCACAAAGTTCCCATGTCAACCTCAATTCACAAAACCAATAAGCAATACAACACACATTCATTTATTAATCTTCAGTTAATTTGTCAATCCATCATTTTCCTAATACAATTAAGCCATGCCACAACACAAGCATCAAGCCAAACAGTTCTTTACACAAGCATTATCAAATCTGTTTTTAGTCAAGTCATCCATTCATTACTGCCAACTAACTCAAAAGTAATACCAACAATAGTCTTTCACGTATTCGTTTACATACCAATTAATCACCATAGTACACATAGTCTTAGTCAATCGCGTACCTGAGTCCATAAAACGACACTCACACCTATCACGGCTCATTAGTTAAATATTTACCCGCCAAGTCCATCATCATCAATAATCCTCATTACACGTAAATTTACTCTTCACTCTCCTAGCCATTTAATTTATGCACTAATTATATATATTCTTCTTTCTTCCACTATTATATGTCATCCTAAATTATATTTTACTTTAGTTATATCATCTTAAATCTAAATAAGATTATAACAAAACTTCACTTTTTATTCGAATTTCATTATGGCTGAGCAGTAAATTTTTGTTAAGTAATTCTATATATAGAAAACCTTATCTTAATTTACTAACTTGTGTACCAATTCACTTAGAGTTAGCCAATATTTATTAAATTTACTTTATTACAACAATTTTTCACCAAGGTTTATTTTAGTTTCTGAAAACTCAATATACCATTATTCTTTGTGTCCTTAATAAATTCAAGTCTTTTCTAAATAACTTCCTACTTATGGTTTCGCCTTAATCACTAGTTTTATTCTCCATTTTACTTAAGATTCATAATTAATTATTTTGAACAATTAACTACAAAAGGATCTTTCCTAAATCTTCCCAGTTACTTTATTGTGTAAGCAATGTCGTAAGGTGCCTTAAGTAGTTCCTTAACTTATTTCGCCTATGACAAATAATTAAAATATTCTCTAATGTTCCTTATATCTTTAGGCAACTAAAGCCCCCAAGCACTCAACTTAATTATCCCATAATCAAAATAGAGCATTCCTCAATAAAAATTCCCATTTCCTTCTAAACCGCAACTTTTTGCACTTACCAAATGAAACTCAAATTTTTAAAGCAAATGCTAAGCACACAAGGTTATGGTTCACGACCACCATGCTTGAAATAATTAGCCCATTCAATCAATTCCAACAGCACCAAAATTAATTACACCTGCTCTATATATCATATTAAATCAAACATTTTAAAAACTTCAACTTCTATTACTACCACCGAACTATGCACACTACACCACAAAGTCATCAACTTCTTTTCTAAACACAAAAACTTACGGTCTTATACTATTGTCGCGATCGGGATCGCGGTGGGACGGCCGACCCTTAAAAAATAAAATGGGGTTTTTCGAAATCCTTTCGAAAAGAAAACAAGGAGTCGCCACCAATATTTTTTAGGATAAAAATATCGGGAAAAACCTCTTTCAAAACACTGGTTATGAAAATGAAATTCTAAGTTCGGGAGTCAAATTACAGGTGAGGAGCGTATTAGCACCTCACAACCACTACAACAAAACTATTGTTTAGTGACCAATTTAGTGACTGAAATATATCAGTCTCTACTGTGACTGAATTAGAGACTGATTTCATGAAAAAGTATACCAAATTATTATTGGTCTCTAAATCAGTCACTAGAATTAGAGACCGAAAAAACAGTCACTAAATTTGTCAATAGAGACCGAAATATCAGTCTCTAAGTTAGTGACCGAAGTAGCAGTAGAGGAATTAGTCACTAACGTTAGAGACTGATTTTAGTGACTGATTTTAGTGACTGATTTCTTCGTTTCTAAATTTAGTGACCGATTTAGAGACCAACAAAAATTGGTAAAGTTTTATATAAAATTGGTCACTAATTCGGTCACCGTCACAATAGAGAATAAAAATCAATCTCCATTTAAAAATTAGTATTTTAAAAAATTATTTTTCCATTGAAAAATATCTAATAAAAATTCATGTTATCACATAAAAAATAATTTTTCAAATAATGGAATTAAATGAAAAAATATTTTTTAATTGTAAAAAAAATTGAAAAGATATTTTTAAAAAAAATAAATAAAGGAAAAAATATTTTTTATTAAAATAAATCTGATTTATTTTGAAATAATTTTTCATTTAAGAAATTTTATTTTAATAATTTTTTTATATTTAAAAACATCTAATATAAAATTTATGTTATTACATAAAAATATATTTAATATAAAATTTATGTTATCACATACAAAATATTTTTAAAAAACTAAAATTAAGAGAAAAATATTTTTTAATTCTATAATAATAAAGATCTAAAAATTAGTTTCTATTTACAAAATGTTATTTTAAAAATTATTTTTCCATTTAAGAACATGTAATTAAAATTTATGTTATCGCATTAAGAATAATTTTAAGAAAATAGAGTTTAGAGACCAAAAAAGCGGTCTCTAAAGAATAGAAATGTTGTGACCGAAAAATCAGTCTCTAATTTTAAGTTTAATTTTACCCAGACTATTACAAGTTACTGACCGAAAAATCGGTCTCTAAGATAAAAAAAATTACAAGTTTATTTTTACCTAAAATATTAAAAGTTACCGGGCTCTAAACCATTTCCCTCCCTCCTTTACTTTCATGTTTCCCAAATTCATCAGCAAAACCCTAACTTTCTATCCAATTCCCAATTTCCATCTCCCTCTCTACTTTGCACGTTGCCCCACCCTAACCTCAACTTCTCCCAGCAGCTTTCTCCACTAACCACAACCCCACCATATTCACTATACCTACATTGTGCCATCCCCAAATGACCTTCGTAGCCTCCCTCCCTCCGTCGTAGACTTCCTCCGCTACAGACCACCATTGGAGACTGTCATTCTCCTCTGCGAGCTCCGCCATGGTCAGAGAGTGAGAAGGCTCGTGTCGTCGCTGCTGCACCTCTGAGTCGTGCTCTTCTTCTCCGTCATAAGGTTTTGTAGCCGGGTGTTACTCTTCTCCCTCATCCTGCTGTACAGTGGAGCTTTCTTACTCAACCATTGACGTCCTCATAAAGCCTCCGTCCTCTATCCTCCGCAACGCTCGTGCATAGGTCCTTCTTCCTCGCAAACCCATACTCCCCTTCTTCCTCTCTTATTTGCTTTTTCACCCTGTTAATTTAAGATTTTCTATTTTCTATTCTTTCAAATTAGGACTGTTGTTTTATTTGCATATATGTTGGTTTATTCCTGTTGTTCACGAGATATGGAAAATTTACTAGTGTAGAGAAAATTGAATGGAACAACTGGTAAAATGCTTCTGTGTGAAGATTTATGTCTCTGTCCATTCTGTCCATAATTGATTTCTTATGAGCGTGGAAAATTTAGCTTTTCAACCTTACAGATTTTTCTACAAAATACAAGAGATTGTAAACAAGAAAGATCTACACCCGGGTCAAATAATCTATCCCTATCTAGTCCTCAAGGTGTATCCGAGACACAAAGTAATGCTGACAAACCAATTTTATGTCTTGATGGGCAAGGGTACATGCATCTTTTATGCCTTATTTCTGTTTAAATGTGTGTCTAAGTGTGATTTCTAATTTTATTAGTGCTGAATTTGTTATAGATTTTTGCCTTCACACCCGGCAGCTAATGGTATAGGTGAAATATTTAAAAGTCATTATACTGATCCATGGTCATCATGGAAGAATATGCCATCTACAGTGAGGGATATGTGGTTTAGAGAGTTTGTAGTAAGTATTATGTTAATTGTTATGTTTAATTTTCATATTTATATTATACTAGTCTTAGTTAACCATATACTTTTTTATATTTATTATAGGGTAAGTTTTCTATTTGTCCACCAGATGAAAGATGGGCAAGAAAGAACTTTGAAATGAGAGGTGCAGCCATACTAAAAAATAATTTAAATAAAGCTCGTACTGCAAAGAGTAAACCAAATTGGCTTGGAGATCATGTATGGGATAGATTGTGCCAACATTGGGCTAGTGAAGAATACAAAAAGAAAAGTGAACAAGCAAAAATTAATCGAGCATCTGATTGTGGAGGATTTGGAGGATCACTTCATACTTGTGGTTCCATTACCACATCTCAACATCGATCTAACTTGGTAGGTTTTGTCAATGCTTTTAGGATTTATTCTATCTTTAGTATTATAAAATTATTTTCATTTTTTACCTAATGTTAGTGATTTAAATACTTTTTACATTTTTTTAGACAAATTTGAATGGAATTCCTCCTACTCCTTCTGAGTTATTTCGTCATACACATCAACGCAAAAAGGATAAACAATGGGTCGATAAGAGATCAGCACACATAAATGTTAGTTATATATGATTCTTCAAGTTTTTTAATATATGTTTGTTATTATGTTGTTAGAATTAATTAGCATCTTGTTGATTTATTATTAGGAGGCATTTACACGTACATGGGAAGAAATGTCACATGCATCTGTTGAAGGAACACCTCCTCCCAATGAGTTGTTTGTATGGTGTGAGGTGGCTGGCATAAGGAAAGGAAGAATATATGGGCTTGGATTGTAGTCCACTGTGGTGGCTAGAAGAACATTTTATCATGGTTCTACTTCATCTGATTGGGTAAGAAGAGATGAAATTCAGGAATTAAAAAATAAATTACAAGTTGTTGAAACTGAAAGGGATGAGCTTCGGACTAGAGTGGAAAATAATGAGAGAGATATTCAAGCAAACAATGCACTCTTACGTCAATTGATGGAAAAGGTCAACTTTCAACCTCTTGGAGCTCAACCATCTAGTGTTCAACCAATTCCAACAAGTAGAGAGGATCCTAAGGATAATGAGACTGATTCTGACTCAGATTCTGAATCAGATTCAGAATGAGTCAAAATGATGAATTTTAAGAATATTAGTTGGTAATGAAAACTTTTGTGATGAATTTCAAGAATGTTAGTTTGTGAAATCTTTTGTGATGAATTTTAAGAATGTTAGTTGGTAGTGAAATTTTTTGATGTGAACAACATTAGCTATATTTAGAATACTTTTGTGTATTTAATGTGTTGATAAGCTTATGAAGTTGTAATGAATTCATTATATAATTTATGTATTATGTGTATAGTAGGTTAAATACTTTTGTGTATTTAATGTTTTGTTTGCTTATGAAGTTGTAATGAACTCATACTATTGACAAATGAAGCATATCAGGTTAAATGCAAAAACAACTGAATGATATGGTGAATAGTGATAGAAAAAATCATAAAATCGGTCTCTAAATCAGTGGCTAAAGTTAAATTGTCTATCGGTCACAAAATTTGTTTCTAAAAATCGGTCACAAAATTGGTTTCTAAAAATTGGTCACAAAATCAGTCTCAATCATTCGTTAGAAATCAGTCTCAACATCTGTCTCTATAAATCAGTCACAAAATCAGTCTCTACTAATCAGTTACAAAATCAGTCTCTATGAACCCGTCACAAAATCAGTCTCTATGAATTAGTCACAAAATTAGTCACTAGTAGTCAGTCACAAAATCAGTCACTAGTAATCAGTCACAAGATCAGTCACTAGAAAATCAGTCATAAAATTAGTCACTATGTAACAGCGACCAACGTTATAGAGACCGTATACAATTTGTCTCTAAATCGGTCACAAACACAATTAGTGACTGATTTATTGAATCTAGAGACCGAAAATTCGGTCTCTAATGACTGATTTTCTTGTAGTGAACTGTCCGTTATAAAACGGTTACCTCAAATTGATAGCGCTTATTCCAAAATAGTCTAGAAATTATTTTAACTTCTTTTATGAAAAGAAACATACTAAATGACAAAGCAGACACAAACAGACAAAACAGACTCAATAGTGACAGTAAGAAATTTGACCAAACAGCGACAGTAAGAAAAAAAAAAACAACGATAGAAGATTAAATAGTGACAATAAGAAAACAAATAATGACAGTAGAAGATTAAAACAGTAACAGTAAGAAATGACAAAGCTATGACAGTAAGAAACTCGACAAAACAATAATTATAAGAAAAAAGTAAAACAGAGTGAAAGTAAAGGTTAACAGGACGTCTTATCCAAATTAACCTTAATTTGTCCATAAATTTAAAGAATAAAATAAAATTAATGAAATAAAATAAAATAAAAAATAAAATTGATTAAAAAATATTATTTTTTAATAAAAGTATTAAAAAAATATGAGATTAATAAGACGTCGCGTCTAAATTAATCTCTTTTTAAAGAAAATAATATTCTAATAAAAATATTAAAAAAACATGAGATTAACAAGACGTCGCGTCTAAATTAACCTCATTTTAAAGAAAATATTATTTTAAATAAAAATATTAAAACATGAGATTAACAAGACGTCGCGTCTAAATTAACCTCATTTTAAAGAAAATATTATTTTAAATAAAAATATAAGATTAACAAGACGTCACGTCTAAATTAACCTCCTTGCGACAATAAAATTTAAAATATTGACTATATAAAATTAATTGAAATAATTGCAGAGACAGAGAAATTAGTAACGAAAAAATGGGCCCGATAAGAATTGATTCCCGCTCCAACGTATTCTCAAGTGTATTGAGAAATCAAGGTCATGTAGTTGTAGAAATTAATTTTTGAAATAATATTAAAATATTTAAAACTTATACTAAAAATTATTTTTAACTGATTTGATTTTTTAATAATGAAAGAGATTTAATGGAAGGAGAAATATAAGGCGAAGTACTTCGTGCGTACACAATCCTTCGAAGTCTAGTAACAGCGATGTAGGCAAAAGTAATTTTGCACGACATCACTCATAAGATTTTGAAATAATTATTATAAAAGAATATATATATATATAAACTTGACATGAAACTATTTATTTTAATTTTTACCAAAGAGTTTAGGTTTTAATACTTTATTATTTTCACTATAAAATACTAAAAATATATTTTGAGTTTTGTGATTTTTATTTCACTTCTAACGTAAATCTATTAAATTTTAAAAAAATTGATTTATTATGACTAAAGCTAAAAAATCATTTTTTATTTTTTATCCAAAAAATATATATTATTATTTTATTATAAATTATAAACACAAAATTAAAACATTTATTAAATATTCTAAAAATAAAAATATTAAAACACTTATTTAACATTGAGCTTTTAAAGCCTATTTCTTAAGAGGGAGAAAAAAAAAAGAAAATCTTTTTTTTTAAGAATGGGCCTCACTAGTTGAGGCCCAATTAAATTAACCTAGAAACAAAAGAAACAAAAGAACAGAATGAAAGGGAGAGGGGAGGCTGCTGGTTCTGGGTGTTGAGAGAGAGTGAGCGAAATAGAGAGAGAAGGAAAGGAAAGAGAGCATCAGGTGGAAATAGAAGCAGCAGAGAGAGAAAGGGTTCGGTAAAGAGAGAAAGTTAAGAGAAAGAGAAAGAAAGAGAGGGACCAGAAGAAGAAGATTAGCGCTGAAGGAGGGGGCGGTCGGCGTCGCTCGCTCGTGGTGGCGCTCGGCGGTTGGAGCCGGTTTTGCTTGCGGTCCAGGGGTGGTTCAGGGAAGGAGATAACTGGACTAGAGCAGATCGCAGGGGACCAGTGCTTGTCGGGGTTCTGGGCGGCAGAGAGCTTTCTTCTTCTCTTTGTTGTTTTCCTTGAAATTGTTTTGGTTGCTATTATTATTTTTTCTGGTTTCTTGGTTATCCTGATGAGGAAGATGATGGAATTCTTGTTTGGGTTCTCTGTTTTTTTGTTTTTTTATTTTTTGTTTTAGGATTGTTGCTGTTGGAGTATAATGAGGTGGGAGAAGAGTCTGTGATGAATGTTCTTTTTGTGTTTTTTTTTTGAGAAGGTGGTGGATAGATCTAGGGAGGATGGAGGTCTGTTATTTTTTTTGTTGTCTGAGTTGGTGATGGATGATGGTCCCTTTTCTTATGAGGATGATATGGATTAATAAAGGGAAGAAGATGAATCTGGTGGGGGTTAGTGGGGAACCAGACCCAGGTTCTGGTCTGATTTCCTGGGATGGTGGGGAAAATAAAAATAATAAACTATTATTAAATTAAAATTAAATAAAGGTGTTCACAGTTGCCCCTCCTTACTTTCTTTTCATGATAATATGAATGATTCGTTCATATCGAGGAAAAGAAGTAAAGACGTGAACATCCTTTCTTTAGAGATGATCTTGACATCAACAACTTCAAAGAGGCGGCAGTTTTGGCAAAAAGAAAACTTAAACAATGCCAACTTTGGCAATTGAAAAACTCAAAAGTTCCAGCCTTGGCGATGAGAGCTTGAAAAGGCCAATCCTTTACGACAAAAGCTTAAAGAGGGTGCCAACTTCGGGAAACAGAAAATTAAAAGGGCCAATCCTTGGTGATGAAAGCTTGAAAGGGTGCCAACTTTGACAAACAGAAAATCATAAAAGTGCCTATCCTTGACAATGGAAGCTTAAAAGTGCCACTTCTAGGTGATGAAATAAATTTAAAATTGCCCATCCTAGGCGGTGATAGAAATTTGAAGTGCCCATCCTAGGCGATGAAAGAAATTTGAAATTGCCCTCCTAGGCGATGAAAGAAATTTAAAGTGCCCATCCTAGGCGATGAAAGAAATTTGAAATTGCCCATCCTAGGAAATGAAAGAAATTTGAAGTGCCCATCCTAGGCGATGAAAGAAATTTGAAATTGCCCATCCTAGGCGATGAAAGAAATTTGAAGTGCCCATCCTAGGCTATGGAAGAAATTTGAAGTGCCCATCCTAGGCGATGAAAGAACTTTGAAGTGCCCATCCTAAGTGATGAAAGAAATTTGAAAGTGCCCATCCTAGGCGATGAAAATAATTTGAAGTGCCCATCCTAGGCAATGAAAGAAATTTAAAGTGCCCATCCTAGGCGATGAAAAGAATTTGAAGTGCCCATCCTAGGCAATGAAAGAAATTTAAAGTGCCCATCCTAGGCGATGAAAGAAATTTGAAATTGCCCATCCTAGACGATGAAAGGAATTTGAAGTGCCCATCCTAGGCGATGAAAGAAATTTGAAGTGCCCATCCTAGGCGATGAAAGAAATTTAAAGTTGCCCATCCTAGGTGATGAAAGGAATTTGAAAGTGCCCATCCTAGGCGATGAAAAGAATTTGAAGTGCCCATCCTAGGCAATGAAAGAAATTTAAAGTGCCCATCCTAGGTGATGAAAAGAATTTGAAGTGCCCATCCTAGGCGATGAAAGAAATTTAAAGTGCCCATCCTAGGCGATGAAAGAAATTTGAAATTGCCCATCCTAGGTGATGAAAGGAATTTGAAGTGCCCATCCTAGGTGATGAAAGGAATTTGAAGTGCCCATCCTAGATGATGAAAGAAATTTGAAATTGCCCATCCTAGGCGATGAAAGAAATTTAAGAAGTGCCAGCTTTGGCAATTGAGGAAGAAACTTTGAGAAGTGCCAGCTTTGGCAATTGAGGAAGAGTCTTTAAGAAGTGCCAGCTTGGGCAAATAAGGAGAAGACTTTGAGAATGTCCTACTTTGGTGATTAAGGAGGAAAAGTCTTGTGAAGTGCCAACTTTGGCGATCGTGATCCTACTGGGGAAAAGAACTTGATCGAATTGTCGAGACTCGACATGACTGTTTGTTACAATAACCTGCAGAAAAGAGTTAGTAGTACAAAGTAAAACAAATAAGAATCTGAGGAGACTTCCCACAGAATCATGATCCCTACAGACTTGAGGTGACTCATGACTGAACAGAACGAATGAGGAAATTCTAGCTTCAAAGAACGTATCTGAGCTCAGTCTTCATAATGATTGCCCAAGGTGAGATCGAGCAATAGGAACATCTTTCCCCCCACAACTTTAAATAATTATTTTTTCATTTTATTTGATAAAGGAAAACACACGTCTTATCATATCAATGAAATTCACAATATAAACACGTATCGTAAAAGGGTGAAATTTATTCACGAGTTGAGTAGGTACAGAGAGAGAAGTAGGGAAAACAAAAGAAGTCTAATACACAGGTTGATAATAGATGAAACAGGGAAAGCTTGCTGATCTTCTAGATAACCTCTAAGGATAACGCGCATCTTAAACCCCATATCATGACTTCAAGCTCACCCTTCGACTCTGCTTCTGAGAAAGCAATTCAGTCATGATCTATGTGCCCCAGTTTGGACTCGCACTTTTTACATGGGAAGTCTTAGTCATACTGTAAGGATTTTGACCGTAATTTTTGCCTGAGCCGCCTTTTCAGGTTTTCGACTCACCGGGTCGCTCTAACTTTTGCCTAGGCCACCTTTTTAGGTTTTCAGCCTAGCGAGCATCTTTTTTACTTTTCTTTTTTCTTTTCCTTTTGTTTTGATATTCTTTTTCTAGGAAAAGTATTTCTTGACCACATCTGCATTTATGGGCATCGGTAAGTCCTTACTGTCCATGGTTGTGAGTATCAAGGCTCCCCCAGAAAAGGCTTTCTTCACAACATACGGACCTTCATAGTTAGGTGTCCATTTACCTCGATTGTCTTTTCAAATTGGCAAAATTTTCTTGAGGACCAGGTCCCCTTCTTGGAATTGTCGAGGTCGTACTTTCTTTTCAAATGCTCGTTTTATACGCCTCTGATACAACTGACCATGGCAGAGGGCATTTAGTCTCTTCCCAGCTATTAGGTTCAATTGGTCATATCAAGCTTGGACCCATTCAGCCTCTTCTAGTTTCACCTCCATTATCACCCTAACGGATGGAATCTCTACCTCAAAAGGTACAACCGCTTCCATACTGTACACTAGAGAGAATGGAGTTGCCCTTGTCGAAGTCCTGACTGAGGTACGATACCCGTGTAAAGCAAAAGGGAGCATCTCGCTCCAGTCTCTGTATGTTACAACCATCTTCTGTACGATCTTCTTAATGTTCTTGTTGGCCGCTCAACTGCCCCATTCATCTTCGGTCGATAAGGAGAGGAATTATGATAACAAATCTTAAAGCTTTCACATAGTTCTTTCATCATCTTGTTGTTCAAATTTGAGTTATTTTCAGTAATAATCTGATTTGGTAAGCCATACCGACATATCAATTCTTGCTTGACAAATTTGACCACAACGTTCCTTGTTACGTTGGCGTATGAAGCTGCCTCCACCCACTTGGTGAAATAATATAAAACGATGACCGTTTGAGGCTTTTAGTTCAATGGGTCCAATAACATCCATGCCCCACATTGAGAAGGGCCACGGTGCCGATAAGACATTCAGGGATGATGGGGGTACGTGAAGATGATCAGCGTATATCTAACACTTGTGACACTTCGAACATAAGTAAAACAGTCAGCTTCCATGGTCATCTAATAATATCCAGCCCTTAAGATCTTTCTTGCCATAGCATGTCCATTGGTATGAGTTCATAAGGATCCTTCATGAATATCTACCATGATCTTGCTTGCTTCAACAATATCGACACAACGAAGGAGGATAAAGTCATGATTTCTCTTGTAAAGCACATCACCATTCAAGAATAAACCCATTGCAAGTCGTCTCAAGGTCCTTTTATCATTCTCTGTAGCACCCTCAGGGTATTCTTGACTCTGAATATATTTCTTGATATCATAGTACCATGGTTTCCCATCCGACTCTTCTTCTATTACTCGGCAGTATGCGGGCTTGTTGTGTCTTTCTACCTCAATAAGGGGCATATCACAGTCATTGCTTAATTTAAACATCGATGCAAGGGTGGCCAAAGCGTCAGCCATTTGATTGTCATCCCGGGAGACATGGTGAAAAGAGATATCATCAAATTCCTTGATTAGCTCCTTGATATAAGCTTGATAAAGAACCAACTTGCTGTCCCTAGTCTCCCATTCGCCTTTTAGTTGGTGAATGACCAAGGCGGAATCCCCGTAGACTTCTAACTTCTTCACTTTTGCATCTAATGCTGCTTGGATCCCCAGAGAGCATGCCTCATATTCGGCAATGTTATTAGTACAATCAAAATAAAGTCTAGCGCAGACAGGGATGAATTCTTTATCTGGTGAAATTAGGATGGCCCCTATCCCATGCCCCAGTGCATTAGAAGCTCCATCAAATCTTAAAATCCATTTGTCTTTTTGGATGTCTTCTTCATTACACAATGCCAAGATATCCTCATCCAGGAACTCAAAGTGCATGGGTTGGTAGTCACTTACGGGTTGATGGGCTAAGTAGTCCGCCAAAGTGCTCCCTTTTATGGCTTTCTAAGTGATATAGATTATGTCGTATTCAGTTAATAGAACCTGCCATCGAGTGATTCTTCCGGTTAAGGCGGGTTTTTCAATGATATACTTGACAGGGTCCATTTTGGAAACTAGCCAAGTAGTGTGACTTAACATATATTGCCTTAAACGTCGGGATGCCCATGCTAATACGCAACAAGTTCTCTCTAGAGCCGAATACCTCATTTCGCAGTCAGTGAACTTTTTGCTCAAGTAGTAAATGGCATATTCTTTCTTCCCAGTCTCATCATGTTGCCCTAATACACAACCCATAGATTCATCCAACACTGTCAGATACAAGATCAGTGGCCTTCCAGGAGTCGGCGGTACTAAGATCGGTGGCTCCCACAAATACTGTTTTATCTTCTCAAAAGCCATTTGACAATCTTCATTCCATTGCGCCGGTTGGTTCTTACAGAGCAACTTAAAGATCGACTCACAAGTTGCTGTCAGTTGTGAGATAAACCGAGCAATGTAGTTCAACCTTCCCAAGAATCCTCTGACTTCTTTTTCTGTACAGGGAAGAGGCATTTCGAGAATCGCTTTGACTTTGTCACGATCTACTTCTATTCCTCTCTGCTTACAATGAACCCTAACAGTTTGCCTGATCTTGCGCCAAAGGTACACTTGGCCGAATTCAACCTGAGCTTATACTTTCTTAGCCTTTCAAAAAGCTTTCTCAGATCAACAATATACTCTTCATCGGTTCTAGATTTGGCAATGATATCGTCCACATAAACCTCTATCTCCTTGTGCATCATGTCATGGAAGAGGGTCATCATTGCCCTTTGGTAGGTTGCCCCAGCGTTTTTCAAACCGAAGGACATCACTTTATAACAGAAGGTGCCCCACAAGGTGATAAATGTGGTCTTCTCCATGTCTTCGGGTGCCATTTTAATCTGGTTATATCCAGAGAAACCATCCATGAATGAGAAGATGGAATGTTGGGCTGTGTTATCAACCAAGACATCAATATATGGCAGAGGAAAATCGTCTTTGGGACTAGCCCTATTTAGGTCCCGATAGTCTACACACATTCATACCTTTCCATCTTTCTTTGGGACAGGGACGATATTTACTACCCATTGAGGATACTTTGCCACTGCTAAGTCCAACATCAAACTGCTTCTTAACTTCTTTGATTTTTAAGAGTATTTCAGGCTTTATTCGGCTCAGTTTTTGCTTTATCGAGGGACAGTCTGGCTTCAGTGGTAATTTATGCTCAACAATGCTAGTATCAAGGCCAGGCATGTCTTGGTAAGACCAAGCGAAGATGTCGTGGAACTCCATTAACAGCTTAATCAGTTCTTGCCTCCGCTCCTTACTCAAGGAGGTACCAATCTTGACTTCCTTCTTATCCTCCTCATTCCCCAAATTAATAATCTCAACTATCTCTAAATAAGGCTGAATTTCTCTGTCCTCTTGTTCTAATAACCTTGTTAACTCAGGCGAAGGATCACAAACTTCCTCATATTCCTCATCAGCATAGTCAACCGGGTGGTCAAAGTCATAACATGGGATTGCAAGCTCATTATTCTCAAGAGGATCATCTTTGGATCTGCGTTTATTCAGGTTATTATGGTGAATAATAAATAAAATGAATAAGTAAAGGATAAGGGAATCAATGCAAAGATAGGGAAAGCAAGAGGGATTGGAATTCAATAAATATTTATTATGGAAACTGAAAATGATAAAAACATGTGTTTGCCCTTATTATAGAAAAATACCCCAAAGCCTTAGGCATAGCAATGAGGTCAACAAGTCATTAAAGTTATGCCAATTACTTTGATAGAAAATTTAAAGTCGTGGATAGCTCGACGGCTTCCCAGTTACGAAGATCTCTGTTTGGTGAGTAAGGGATCACAAAGCTTCCATCTTCACAGGGATTATCTTCAATAGTAGCTACTTGATCAGGGGATACCAGACCCGCACTTTGGAAGCTCTGGTAGAGATCACATAGGGGGGCTCTAGCAATGCGGGGTTCACGACCCTCTAAACGGGCAATCCTTTTCTCTTTCTTTTCCTCCGCTACCCTTCTTTTGTCGGCTGCTGAAGGTCGGTATCCCAAACCATACCTGTCTTTATTTTCTGGAAGATGCACCAATTCCATTCTCCCTTTCAAGCCATGCCCCAAGCCTTTCCCAGGTTGATACCCTCCTTCTCCAACATACATGGTAATTGTAATCTCTAAAGTTTAAAGGAAGTTTCAAGTGCCTCTTCTACAGCTTTGATGTAGGGGGTGGATAGGGGTTTACTGACTAGAAAATCTTCTTCACCAGAAATGATAATTAGTTTATTATCAATAATAAACTTTAGTTTTTGGTGCAAAGTAGAGGGAACCACTCCAGCTGAGTGGATCCAGGGCCGACCCAACAGGCAACTATAGGCAGGCATAATATCCATCACTTGGAAGAGAACCTAGAAAGTACATGGCCCTACTTGAATTGGAAGCTCAATTTCACCTATCACTTCCCTTCTAGTGCCATTGAATGCTCTCACCACCATAGAACTTGGTTTCATATAGGTCCCATCAAAAGGGAGCTTGGCCAGTGTAGATTTTGGCATGATATTTAAAGATGACCCATTATCGACAAGCACCTTTGCCAATATGTGATCTCGACACTTAACTGAGATGTGGAGGGCTTTATTATGCCCCATTCCCTCCACAGGTATCTCATCATCTGTAAATGATAGGTGATTATCAGCAGCGATGTGCCCCACTATTCCTTGAAATTTGTTAATGGAGATGTCGTGAGTTACATGAGCCTCATTAAGTACCTTCATCAAAATTTTTCGGTGGGGCTCAGAATTCAACAAAAGTGATAAATTTCAAAAATTCCTAAGCTTCCTCATCAGTCACAGCTCTTTTGATTTCTCCATCAATATCCTCTTTGACTAACTTGGCCTTCCCATTACTACCAGCTCCACTCACTGGGCTTGGTTCCTTCCTCAATTCCCGTGGGAAGTAAACTCAACCGCTCCAGGTCACTCCTCCTATCCCTGATATGTTTGACAAAAATGGGTCATTCATTTCTGAGCTTTCAGCTATTACTTCCACATTATATTTCCAAGGAACAGTGTAAGAATCTTTGAACGCAAAGGGAGCAGGTATCTGGATTGTGACAGGCTAATGCGTAGGAGTTATAGTCGTTGAAGGGTTCTTGGTGTAGTAAATTACCAGTGGCTTAGGAACTGACATTTCTGATTACCCATGAACCATGTTCATATCACTGTTACGGCGCCTATAGACTTGGAAGATATGACTATCCATGAGTCCCTAGAGTACCTTACAAAATTTTTAGTGGCTAACAGTCTGCTCATTATCATTTTCACAGTCCCATGGTTCTCTTATTAAACCTCTCCCGAATAATTGGGCATGAATCTTCTTCAATGGTGTCTTGACGTCAGAGACATTTGTTACGCGCTCCTCATCTTTTTCCACAGCATTAATCTTAGAACCTTGATGGTTGGGTAACGGATTTGTGGTCACATTTTGCATGCCTTCCTTAAAATTTAACCAATTGGCTTTGATCAAATCTCGTACTCTATACTTTAAGGCCATACAATTCTCTGTGGAGTGCTCGGGTGCCCCAGCATGATAATCATATCGGGCATTTGGATCATATCCCCTAGGGTAGGGAGGTTCCAATGGTTTAGTAGGACAAGGGACTGCAAGGGAGTATCGAATATGGTGAGGTAGAAGTTCAGTGTATGTCATAGGAATTGGGTCAAATTGGACTGGTGTTCATTCATTATTTGGTCTTCTTTGGTTTTGGTTGGGCTTAGGGGGTTGAGACCACTGTTACAGGGGATTGTACTGCGTTGACTGTGGATTTGGCGCCCTAATGATAGGTGGACGCATATGGGATTGTGATGAGGTGGGATAAGCGATCTGGTTATGTGCAGCGGCTGCCATATGTGGGTATGGTGCATGAGGAAAGTGATTGGCATGTTGAAAAGTGGCAGGGCCGAATGATCTGGACTGAGCTTTCCTTTGGTCATAAGAGATGGAATTGGTTTCCCCATCTCTCTTTCTCCCCTCACCTAGTGCTGATCTTTTTACAGCGGGTGCCCTAGACGGGCTTTTGGAAATCTTCCCTGTCCTTAGACCACTCTCTATTCTTTCTCCAATAATAACAATATCAGAGAAATTGGATGAAACACTGCCAATCATCCTATCGTAGAGAGGTGATTGGAGTGTTTCAATAAACATGGTCACTACCTCTTTTTCCGAGAGTGGAGGATCTACTTGTGCGGCTGTCTCACGCCAGTGTTGTGCATACTCCTTGAATGTCTCATTATCCTTCTTTGTCATGTTTTGGAGCTGAATTCTATCAGGCGCCATGTCTAAGTTGTACTTGTACTGCTTCAGAAAGGCATCCGCCAGGTCTTTCCAACAGTCAATACAAGTTCATTCCAAATGAGTGTACCAAGTGAGTCCAGCCCCAGCTAGGCTGTCTTGAAAGCAATGTATCAGCAGCTTGTCATCAGAGGCATGGGAAGCCATCTTTTGACAGTACATTGTAAGATGGTTTCGAGGGCAAGTCATCCCTCGGTACTTGTCAAAATCTGGCATTTTAAACTTTAGTGGGATAATAATATCTGGAACTAAGCAGAGTTCAGAAGCATTTGTTAAGCCAAGGCCTTCCACACCTTTCACGATCCGCAATCACTCTTCTAGGATCTCTATCTTCCTTTTTTACTGGGAATCTGTGGTTGTGCCAAGATCAATAACCAGATTTATCGTTTGAGTCACACCTTATGGGTTGGCAGTGTAAGAGTTCATGTACCCATGCGGGTAACCGTAATATGGGTAAAAAGGCATTGTCGAATGAGCTTGGTTCATCAGGCTAGTGTTTAGCGTAGGACCCTGTGGTTGGGCTGTCGCTTGGGTGATATGGATCGGCTGAGCTGTCTGGGTGGTTTGAGTTTGGGTGGTTTGAGGACCTAGGGCTTGGTTAACTGGTGGAATGGTTGTTTGGGTAGGATTTGGAACTTGGGGGTTGGTTAATAGAGGAAGGAAATATCCTGGAGGTAAGCCGTATTGTGGAAAGGGTACAGGGTTACCGTCTGGCCCAATGAAAGTGTGTGGTGGCGCATAACCATATGGCAGGTCATGAGGCTTGGTGTGGGGGTCAGCAGCTTGATTGGGGTTCCCAATGTTAATGGTGAGGGGAACTGCTGTGGGATTTACAGCTTGGCCCGATGTCGGACCAAAACCTGGGGGATGTAGTGGGGTAGGTGGTTGTTCCTCATTCCCTGCAGAAGAGCCCCCTTCAGTGATCCTCTTTTCCAGGGGCTTCGTTAGTTCTGCCACTTGTTCCCTTAACTGATTATTCTCATTCTTGAGGTTCTCATTCATTTGTTCTGTTTCAGCCATGAGCTTCTTCTGTAGTCGGCTTCCGTAAGGGTACGTCCCCGTGCTGTCTAAAGAAAGGAATACAAAATTTAGAAAAATAAGCAAATAACAAAATCAAGGAAAGTAAAATAAGATTATGCGGGAAGCGATGTCGAAACTTGACAAATCCTTCTACCGTTCCTCAGAATGTCGCATTCAAAAGTACTTAGTAAAGCATTAAATGGAAATTAACATGAGATAGTTGTGAAGACAAAGGAATCCTTTATTTTGAAAAAGGGTACAACACTGCCAGAAAGTGCTGGGTTACAATGCAAAAAAATAAATTAGTCATTCCTGGCTCGGGCAATCATGTCCCTCATTTTACAGATTTGTCCTCTGCAGAAATCTAAAAACGTTGTAATTTCTCTGGGAGTATTAAAAGGGTTGGCAATTTCTTCAGCTTGTTTTAGCAAAAATGGGAGGTCTTCTAGAGCCCCGTTAGCCAGATATGCCAGGTTAGTGAAACGATCCATCCATGAGTGAACAGTTTCATCCTGTTGTGTTAACTCAGCTTCCAAGAGGCGTATGGCCTCTTGAAAATCTTGTTCAATGTTCATGGCGCGTTGTCGCTCCCCATTTATCTCCTGCTTGTAAGCCTCCACTACTTCACTAAGCTGTTGTTCTAATTTGTGGACTTGTGACTGCAGAAGTTCCTTTTGCACCATGACACTCCGCTTATTTTCTTTGGATTGTGCCAACATATCCTTCAGAAGATGTTTCTCAGCCAAGATGGTATCACTTTGTTTGCTCTTCATTTTCAGCTGAGAGTTGGCCGCTCGAAGACATTGATCTTGTTTTATCATGTAGTCTTCTTCAACCTTCCGTTTTTTTTCTAATCTCTTTAATGGCTTGCTTGTTCTCCAAGTTCTCCCTTTTCTGAAGGGTGTATTCTTACTGACATCTCAATAAGTCTTCCTCTAGCTTCTTGTTCTTGGTAGCCAACTCTTCTATTTTGGTCTTTAGCGCCTTGGTTGCTTTATCTTCCATGACAAGTGATGAAGCAGGAGTGTTTGCCAGGAAATAAGGGGGACTTCTAAAGGGTAATTTAACAATGGAGACCCTATTCAACATCCATTCATGATATTCTTCTCTCACAGCATGGCTTCGGGCCCCTAATTCTTTTCCTTTTCGGTGGACTTTCTTCCACACATTTGCTATATCCCGAATGGCAGAGGCATAGCTTCCCTTTGAGTAATACAAGATGAAAGGAGTGAGCTACTCTTCATCAGGTGGTCCAAGCAAAGGATAAGCTAGCTGACGCTTGGCTATGATGGGATTATAGTTGATGCATCCTTGCGTACCAATAAGGGGAACATTTGGGTGATCTCCGTAGTGATGAACGATTGATTCAACTTCCAACCATTGGAGATACCATCTGACTTTCTCAGCTGTGAGCCCTACAAGGTGATTGGCCCACTCACGCCTGCTCTTCACCGCTAGTTAGCATAGTTTTAGATCATAAACAGGGCATTCGGCCTTACAGACTTGGTGGAAGACATAAGATATGAGCCATACATACAAAGCAGGTAGACAACAAATAACTCTCTTTCTACCTTGTGTATGGCAGAAATCCATAGTACAGTACACATTTGCCAATATAGCTGTGACAGGATTCTCAAGCCTGTGCTTGCGAGCTAGGAACACAGCGATAACATCATAATCCACATAATTATCAATGTTGGGGAACAAGACAACACCGTAGATGGTAATAGCTAGAGTATCCATGAAGTCTTCCCAATCTTCCTTTTCTTCCAGGACCTGCATGTGCTTCTCGAGAAATTCTCGAGTGAATTCAGGAGTCTGATTTCTATTCAGTTGCACACTCCTTAAGGTTTCAGGATGGATCTTCAGAACACGGGCGATGGAAGTGACAGTTGCATGATGATCAAGATGACGGTAAGGTATCTGTCCTTCCAAAGGCATCCCCAAGATTTGTTTGAATTCCTCAATAGATGGGGCCAACTGAAAGTCCCTAAATGTGAAACATCTGAGAGGTGGGTCATAGAACTGTGTTAAGGCAGTGATCGCCTCAGTTTGCACTTCCACTTCTAAAAGCTTTAGAATCCTCCCATACTTTCTTGTAAAAGCCATTTTCTGTGTTAAGTTTAATTTTCTCCCCATTGCTTGTAGACTACCCATGTCGATCCTCTTGGCCTTAACGTGTAATATTTTTCTTAATTCGGTTACATTTGTGTCACAACTATCGAATCTCATGTTAATCTCCATATTGCTCGAAGGTACTCACTAAGTTCCAAACAGCTTCTTGCCAGAATAAAGAGAAAGGAGAAAAACTCAGTTACTATCATGTTTTGTAAACCGCTACTTCTTTATTAGTTTATTGGAAAACATTTTCACTTTGAGAAGTAGCGGTCAGCAAAACTCGTGTGAAACTAAAGTCATGTGGGTCATGGATCTTCTAAACATCATCAATATTTTGCTTGAAGAGAATTTTTGTTTTCATTTTTGTTTTGATGATTGGGAAGATTTATAACCCAGGACTCAAAAATACACGAAAAGAGAGGGAGCTGCTCATCCGATAAAGAAAAAAAGTGAGTCATTTTTGGAATAAAGTAATCCTTTGAATGGGTAAGTAGTTCACCAATTTGGATTTAAAGGGAAAGTGAGAATAAGATAAAGTATAGTAAAGTCTGCCCTTTCGTGCCCTAAGTCAGGTTTTTTCTGAAAGTCTTTTTCTGGGACCTATAGCCTGTCTAACAGTGGACTCCTCACATTGGGTGGCTTGTACTAGACTTTTAAAAGGTCACTAGAGCCAAGATCCTACTCATGATATGACCACAACAGTAGGGAATCTACTAGGTGCGTACATCATGAAAGGTCGAACTCTAGTTGAGGTTATTACGATCGCCGGATGGGAAGTACATCCCAAATGACACTCCTACCAACCTCCCCTAATTTAAGCTTCACTTGGGGCCCGGGTATAGGGCGCCGCTCATAAGTGTGTGTAAATTGTGAGTGTAGTGTGTGGAAGGGCATTCAATACCTGTACCTTACCCCATCCTGTACAAAGAACAAACACAGAACAATAATAAAATAAAGTTGTCTACCCTAGGGTTTAACAATCACACAGACATTAACAGAACATAAATAACAAAATACATACAAAACAGAAATCACATACAAACGTTGATAGAAAATAAAATAGAGGAAGAAGTTAAATAATTAACAGACTATTTAAAAACATGCGCTATCAACTTGATTGGCTTGCCTCTCTAAAAAATATCCCCAGTGGAGTCGCCATCTGTCGCGACCGGGATTGCGGCGGGACGGCCGACCTTTAAAAAATAAAACGGGGTTTTTCGAAATCCTTTCGAAAAGAAAACAGGGAGTCGCCACCAATATTTTTTAGGATAAAAATATCGGGAAAAACCTCTTTCAAAACACTGGTTATGAAAATGAAATTCTAAGTTCGGGAGTCGAATTACAGGTGAAGAAGGTATTAGCACCTCATAACTGTCCGTTATAAAACGGTTACCTCAAATTGATAGAGCTTATTCCAAAATAGTCTAGAAATTATTTTAACTTCTTTTATGAAAAGAAACATACAAAATGACAAAGCAGACACAAACAGACTAAACAGTGATAGTAAGAAATTTGACGAAACAGCGATAGTAAAAAAGAAGAAAACAGCAACGATAGAAGATTAAACAGTGACAGTAAGAAAACAAATAATGACAGTAGAAGATTAAAATAGTAACAGTAAGAAATGACAAAGCTATGACAGTAAGAAACTCGACAAAACAATAATTATAAGAAAAAAGTAAAACAGAGTGAAAGTAAAGGTTAACAGGACGTCTCATCCAAATTAACCTTAATTTGTACATAAATTTAAAGATTAAAATAAAATTAATGAAATAAAATAAAATAAAATAAAAAATTGATTAAAAAATATTATTTTTTAATAAAAGTATTAAAAAATATATGAGATTAACAAGACGTGACGTCTAAATTAATCTTATTTTAAAGAAAATAATATTCTAATAAAAATATTAAAAAAACATGAGATTAACAAGACGTCGCGTCTAAATTAACCTCATTTTAAAGAAAATATTATTTTAAATAAAATATTAAAACATGAGATTAACAAGACGTCGCGTCTAAATTAACCTCCTTGCGACAATAAAATTTAAAATATTGACTATATAAAATTAATTGAAATAATTGTAGAGACAGAGAAATTAGTAACGAAAAAATAGGCCCGACAGGAACTGATTCCCGCTCCTACATATTCTCAAGTGTATTGAGAAATTAGGGTCACGTAGTTCTAGAAATTAATTTTTGAAATAATATTAAAATATTTAAAACTTATACTAAAAATTATTTTTAACTGATTTGATTTTTTAATAATGAAAGAGATTTAATGGAAGGAGAAATACAAGGCGAAGTACTTCGCACGTGCACAATCCTTCGAAGTCTAGTAACAGCGATGTAGGCAAAAGTAATTTTGCACGACATCACTCATAAGATTTTGAAACAATTATTATAAAAGAATATATATATATATATATATATATATATATATAAAAACTTAACATGAAACTATTTATTTTAATTTTTACCAAAGAGTTTAGGTTTTAATATTTTATTATTTTCACCATAAAATACTAAAAATATATTTTGAGTTTTGTGATTTTTATTTCACTTCTAACGTAAATCTATTAAATTTTAAAAAAATTGATTTATTATGACTAAAGCTAAAAAATCATTTTTTATTTTTTATCCAAAAAATATATATTACTATTTTATTATAAATTATAAACACAAAATTAAAACATTTATTAAATATCCTAAAAATAAAAATATTAAAACACTTATTTAACATTAAGCTTTTAAAGCCTATTTCCTAAGAGGGAGAAAAAAAAAGAAAATCTTTTTTTTTAAGAATAGGCCTCACTAGTTGAGGCCCAATTAAATTAACTTAGAAACAAAAGAAACAAAAGAATAGAATGAAGGGGATAGGGGAGGCTGCTGGTTCTGGGTGCTGAGAGAGAGTGAGCGAAATAGAGAGAGAAGACAAGGAAAGAGAGCATCAGGTGGAAATAGAAGCAGTAGAGAGAGAAAGGGTTCGATAGAGAGAGAAAGTTAAGAGAAGGAGAAAGAAAGAGAGGGACCAGAAGAAGAAGATTAGCGCTGGAGATAGGGGGCGGTCGACGTCGCTCGCTCGTGGTGGCGTTCGGCGGCTGGAGCCGGTTTTGCTCACCGTCCAGGGGTGGTTCTGGGAAGGAGATAACCGGACTGGAGTGGATCACAGGGGACCGATGCTTGTCGGGGTTCTGCGCGGCAGAGAGCTTTCTTCTTCTCTTTGTTGTTTTCCTTTCACTGTTTTGAAATTGTTTTGGTTGCTATTACTATTTTTTCTGGTTTCTTGGTTATCCTGATGAGGAAGATGATAGAATTCTTTTTTGGGTTCTTTGTTTTTTTGTTTTTTTATTTTTTGTTTTAGGATTGTTGCTGTTGGAGTATGATGAGGTGGGAGAAGAGTCTGTGATGAATGTTCTTTTTGTGTTTTTTTTTGAGAAGGTGGTGGATAGATCCGTGGAGGATGGAGGTCTGTTGTTTTTTTCATTGTCTGAGTTGGTGATGGATGATGGTCCCTTTTCTTATGAGGATGATATAGATTAATAAAGGGAAGAAGATAAAGTCTGGTGGGGGTTAGTGGGGAACCAGACCCAGGTTCTGGTCTGATTTCCTGGGATGGTGGGGAAAAGAAAAATAATAAACTATTATTAAATTAAAATTAAATAAAGGTGTTCACAACTATTACCATGCATAAATAATTTTATCATCTCAAACATCATTTAATCTCATATTTATATATAAATAACGTATCAACCCTATTGAAAACTTTTATACCTTTAAGCTTTAAGCTTTTCCATTTCAATAATCATGCACATATTTTATAAATACTAAAATTTTTCAAAGAACAATATTTTGTACACCACATAAATCCATTTTCACCATTGCCACAACACATAAGCATCCTAAGCAAGTCTTGTTCATCATATCTTTACATTCAAATTCAAGAATCATTAACAAATCATAATTAAAGATATTTATATGCAAAAGATCGATTTCAAAAGAACTAGAACCTCCCCCTTTACCTTGAGTAGACTTGCGGTGTTGAAGGAGTCCCAAGGGGATGTCTTTGCCTCTCTTCCAAACCTCTTCAATGAATGGTCCATGTCTTAAAATGGCATGTGCAACTGCTGTCCAAGGAGAATTAAGAATAAAACTCCTCTTTTATCCAAGGTGATGATCTCAGTCACATGAGACAAGGAGAAGGGGGTTCAATAATTTTGTGCAGCCAAAGAACAAGGCATACAAGAGGTTTTAGGCATGGTGAAACAAAAAAATTGCACATACAAAAAGAGAAACGAGTTTTGGACTTACAAGGGAGGAAAAGCGAGAGTTTTAAACCTTCATATGCTGGCTAGAAATTGGAAATCAAAGCATGCATGTAAGGATCAAGAAGTTAGATGGTGATTTTAGAAAGCTTAAAGACTCCTAGAGTGGTTTAGGGTCTCAGGTCAACAAGAGGAAGAAGATGGAAGGTGAGACTTTAAGCTCCTTACTCCATCTATCCATGATTCCAGCGTGCTAAAGGAGAGAAGAATGAAGCCATTGATGGTTTAAGGAAGAAAATTATAGATGCAATTAAGAGGGATAAGGGTTCAGTAAGAAAAGGAGGCAAGAAATAGTGAAATTGCCTTATTAAAATTTTAAAGGGTTAGAGAGAAAAGAGAGTGGAGATCATAATTAGAAGGGGAAATAAAATAGGGCACTTAAGCTTGTCTTCAAAGCTGATTATGGTGTAAAGAGAGAGAATGACTCGGTCCAATCAGGTGGTGACATTTGGCGCCATGTGTCACAAGCTTATTGGGTCATGTGGTAGTGGAAATCTAATGTGGTGTATTTTTAAGAGTAGGAACTTACAAAAATTCTAATTTTATGATGTGGACAAAATTAGGAAAAACTCAAAACATGAAAGTTTTAGATTCTTGTTTCCTCTCCGGAACAATATATAGCACATGAAAAACCAATATTGGGAGCGAGAGATATGCCTCGATTACCAAAATAGTGTCAATTGGTAATGAATTAAAGGTTAACTAACTTAGAAAATTTGTTAGGAAAAATACACAAAGAATTGGCTTTCTAGCCCTTCACCAATGTTATAGACATTTTGATTTAGGAACTAACAAAAAAGGAATCACTCGATTTCCATATTGTATGAAAAAGAAAAGCCAAGTTTACTTAAAACAGGTCAAATTGAATCAGGAAATTTTAGAGCAGTGTACTAATTTCAAAAACTGTATTGATCTAGCAAAAACTGAGTTTTGAGGTCAATATAAGAGTTGTTGGAAATTTTGATACGGAAATTTAAGGACAAAAAGCATGCAATTTTGTTAACAGTAGAGAGAGATAGACTAAAAACACTAAAGGGTATGCGACATGGAATGAACTATTGGTTTAATTTCTAAAATAAATTTCAGGGATCAAATCCTTTGGAATTGGATCTCAAACCCTTTACGAGAAATGTTATACTTATCAATATGAATAATTAGAAATAAGAATGGCTTGATTTTGACATCGGACGTGAAAATTACATCCAATCTACTGAAAGGTGTTCAGGGATTTTCAGAAATCCATGAGACAGGGCAGTATTTTTTAAAATTGGTATTGAATGGCTTAATTGTTCAACATAAGAGTTATAGAGAATTTAGATTTAAAAATTTAGAAACTAGAATTAGAATTTTTTCAACATTGAGAGAAGAAGATATACCACAAACAGTACAGGTAGGTTTGGGACCAAACAATACTCAACTTAAGAGAATGAGTCCAAAGGACCACAGGTTTGACTGGTTCCTCAAAAATATCAAATAAATCTATAAGGATGTTTTCATACAGAATGACATGCTTTAGGATATTCTCCTCATCTCAGGGTCTCCTAGTTCTTTCTGTTGCTCGCTTCGATTCCCAATTGAATTTCTGATACAATCTTCTGGTGCACACGCTTCCCAAGAAGCCAATTAAATTTTTTTTACTAAACTTTATAATTATTATTCTTACCAAGGCTAATCTTACATCACTTTTTCTTATTTTTAAATCTATTGTCCTTTCTGACACACTCTCATTTTCTCTTAATCTCTCATTTTATTATTTATAAATTAATTATATTCCTTTATGTAGATTAATTATTAATCAATATTAATCATCAACATGAACAAATCACAATTAATATCATCCTTTTCTTCATCATTTAATCATACATCATACACACACTTGGGCCTTACTACCCTCACAAAGTCCATAAATTCATCGGCCGAGGCCCACATATACATCACAAATCAATTAACAGATCACCGGTTGCAGCCGCAAACACAAGAAATTTACATCAATCAATCTTATTTCTTATCTTATCATTATTCATGTAACACCTTTGATTAACTAAAACAATCCCTTCTACTAGATCATCTTGGTTAATTGAGAGGTTACTAATTTTTATAAAAATATGGAAGTCTTTTTTTTTGTATAAGATAACACATGGTGGAATAGAAGCATAATATATATAACTGAGTCATACATACAAAAGGTGGTCTCAATAAATCTGTACAACTGAAATAAAATGGGACACGCGGGCTCCAGTTCAAAAGATACATAAAGCAAATAAACAGATAAAATTAATCTAGCTAACTAGTCACCTCCACCCATGAAGTCATCATCGGACCATGGTGACTCTGGAACATCAGAAGTAGCTGCCAACTGAGTCAGGTCTGTAGGGTAGGATGATCCAAAAGAAACCATGCTCGTAGACGGCTGATCACTAACTTGCTGGACTGGCTCGTACACTCTGCTACTATAGACCTCGTACGTCTCTGTTAAGAGACCCTGAGCTGCCGAGGACATGACTACATAGGCCTCGGTCTCTCTGTACATGTAGCTCTTAAACACATGTTGGAGAAACCCTCGAGACTGGTCCTACTGACGTCGAGCCAAATATCACTCCATTAAGGTCATCTCCAATACTCCTTGCTGCATTGGAATGTCCACTAGTCCCTCGGGCTCGTAGACTACTAGGGGCTCCATTGGGAGAAGTTGCTGGGGCATAGCTGGAAGAAGAGTCAGGTCCTCAGCCATAAGATCAACTAGTGTCTTGAGTGGGAACTCCTCTGGGTCTGTCCTCGTCGTCTTCCTCAACTGGTAGAGGCACGTACTCAGGAGTCGGTGCCCTTTAGATTCCTACTCCCTCGTGATTCAGAGTAGTAGGTGCCTCTATCTGCTGGATAAGCCTCGGTGTCATAAGGGGACTTGGTAATGGGTGAAAGCCAAGAGGGTCTGCTATCAAGGCTGCCTCTTTCTCTGCCAGCTCCTTTATCTAATCTACACTGGGAGGACACAATGGATTGCCATAGCAACGGGCAGCACTCTCAATAACTTCAATGTATAGATCGTATGGTCGCATGGGCTTTGGCTGTGGCAGTGGAAGTGGCTCTACTGGAATCTCTTCTGGTTCTTCTGGAACACTTCTGGTTCTTCTGGAATCACAGGTAGATGACTAGGACCTAGTTGATTCTCAATGTATAAGGAACTCCTTGTCCTATACGCATGCCTAGTCGGAGGTCTGAAAAATATAGAGTAAGGGTGAGTCTCCACCTCTACATCAATCAGAAAGGTGTCATTACTAACACCTTCCCACATAATCCAAGTACTTCAAAGACTGTATACTTTCTCAATCTGGGGTACCAATTTAAATCAATCCAAGTTGTGTATCCCTACTTGGTCCGGATGTATCAACCCCGGGTCCACACTCACTGCTCTTTTATTTCTCATTACTAACTATTTTACACACATATACTGATCCAAACACAATTGATCACATAGATGAAATAATGCAATGCATGAATTCCATTTTATTTTTTAAATCCTTTAGCTATCATGAATTATATGGGCCCATCTTCTCCTTATCTATCGTCTCATATCATGTACCTCAATCCCACTTTATCCCCTTGTCCACTAGAGTGACCAGAGCTCGCCTCGTCTGGTTTTCATAAAAGGGTAAAGACCCGTAACCCTATTATCAACAATGGATACAAAACATATCTCATCAGCACGGGCACTCCACGGTCACGCTAACACTCGCTCGAAGTCAAAGTATACTAGAGTTACCATGGGCTATCCAGTCTTAGGCGCGACTCCAAACCATTGGACGTCCGCTCTGGTATACTCTTGAGATCCCCCATTGGGTAGGAACACTATTGTTCCCTAGTGTACCCCATCATTGTGTGCTCTAAGGAGTAACTCTTCCATCCACCCTTATCCTCCATGTATGATGCATGCAACACAAACTTATTTCTTATTGGTACTTGATAGGGTCCTTTCAACGACTCCATTTCATTTTTATATCGGGTCTATTTCATCAAATCATATCAAATATTTCTCTTTACTTGTCTTTCTTTTCACATTTTCTTAATTTACAACATGTCTCGCCTGATAATTAGAATTGGAATGAATTCCATATTTTTAGAAAACCACGGGGTATATTGGCACCGCAGCGCCTATCAATCATATCGAATCCTTTCTCAACATTTTTCACAATTCCTTCATCTCACGACCCTCACCGATACCCATCCTCATTTATTCTTTCCTTACATTTTTCTTCAACAAATCTTTCATTCACTAATGCATTATACAATTCATTATTCATCTTATTAAGCATTGTATCCATTCATAAGGTTCCTCAAACATTTTACCATAACATGTACCACACATAATTCATCAAGTTACATTCATTAGATATCTCATTTCATATCTACCACACAATCTATATATACACATCCACACTCACCAATTTAGAACAATTATCATACAATGATTTCTAGGAAAACACCATATCATATTCCTTTCCTATAACGTCCTAGTAAATGAATCTCATGTACAAATACACTTATAATCATAGTTATATGGACAATTAAACACAAGCACTTGTATTATAATCATACATACCGGTCCATCCCTTTTATTCTTCAATTCATCTTGTCATTAAAATGCATCATATATCATCCTTAGCTCGATCAAGTATCATTATTAAACATATTACCATAATTTTATCTAAACGCATCTCTTTATTACTTATCTCCCAACCACTCAATATTAAATTACACTTATATCATTTATATATTAAATTTCCTCAGGGTACCCAAACCCCTATCTTTAACGTGTACTAGCATTATTAGGTAAGTTTGTGACGTCCTTAATAATTTTTTGAATAAATTTTTCACGTTTAAAGAATCATTTTGAAACTCGTAATTTAATTTCTAAAATCACTTAAAAGTTGATAATTGCAGAATATTATCATGCATACTAGTCGGGAAATAATTAAATGCATAAAACATTTATAAAGCGGAAACGATATAAAAATAACAATACATGGTACGTTATACTGTTACAACCCATTAAGATTAAAATAAAACCAAAGTCCAAGCAATAACTCATAAAAGCTTCATTCATGGCATCACTCGTCATTCTGTGTAGCATGCACTGTAAAAATTAATGTAAGAGTGAGACAGAATATAGAATAAATATAAAATAAATAAAATTGCACAAACACAATCAACAAGCCATAATCATATGATGAATATGCCAAACAAATTCATTTATATTTAATAACTCTTTAACTTAGTCAATGATGTTATGCTGGATCCATTTGGTTTGGTGGGAATACTGCAATAAAAAGTCTCATAGAGACACAAGTAGGACTTAGCACAATGCCATGAATCCCTACACTCCATGGCGCTCAAGTACCAAAGTACACAAGTAGGACTTAGCATAACCATGAATCCCTACACTCCATGGCTCCTGCAAAAATAGGGCTTAAACTCATCTTAGAGTAACCCCCCACCAGGGTAGGCAATCATGGAACCCCTAAATTGCATGGTGCGTCCAAATGCTTATGATGCATGAATGCCTTTGATTTTCTTTAATCAATTTAACATACCATGATATCAAGATTTCCATAATCACTTGGAAAATCACAAGTCCTCAGAGGACACAACACATATGATAATTTTCAGAATCATGGATTTACTATTTTCAATAACATAACTCAATAAACCACAAGGCATTCATACATACATTAATTTAGCATTCATAATTATTTATGACAAAAACATTCATACTGTAAGTCAAGTATAAAGCACTCAATAACATCCATAATAATCCATAATTTCTCAATACGTCAATAATAAATCATTATTTATATGAAAAATATCATTTTCATCCATAATAATCATTATAGGTAAGTTTCAGCATTTTCCCACAGCATCATACGTTAGTAAAACAGCCATAACATGAGCAAATCAAATCCTTTTTAAGTGAGCCCACTTTCTGTAGTTCAATAATAGAATTATATACAACTTTCATGAAGACCATAATTTCATATTCCAAACAGAAACACCTCTTATGCACAAAATACAGAACTGCCTCAAAGAGAGTTTTCAAAACGTACATATGTTAGTATTTTCAACGTTTCTGGAGCTACAAAAATACTTCTGGCATGGGACCAGTTGTAAATTACTCCTAACACAAATAGATACAACTTTCATGAAGACCATAATTTCATATTCCAAACAGAAACACCTCTTATTCACAGAATACAGAACTGCCTCAAAGAGAGTTTTCAAAATGTACATATGTTAGTATTTTCAACGTTTCTGGAGCTACAAAAATAATTTTGGCATGGGACCAGTTCTAAATTACTCCTAACACAAATATCTACAACTTTTATGAAGACCATAATTTCATATTCCAAACAGAAACACCTCTTATTCACAGAATACAGAACTGCCTCAAAGAGAGTTTTCAAAACGTACATATGTTAGTATTTTCAACGTTTCTGGAGCTACAAAAATAATTTTGGCATAAGACCAGTTCTAAATTACTCCTAACACAAATATCTACAACTTTCATGAAGACACCGATCACTAATTCTCACCACAAAATCGCCAGTTTTAAAAATAATATTCATATTTCATTATTAACAGATTTTCAGCTTGATCATACTTCAGTATTTTAGGCATAACTAGAGCTACAAACATCCTTTTAACTTGAAACGACTTTCTATAGATCCACAACATAAATATCTACAACTTTCATGCAGACATCAAAGGCTGATTATGCATGTATAATTCCCAGAATACGAAAATAAAGAAGTTAGAATCAAAGTCATATGTTTTCAGCTTCAAAAATGAGCAACAAAATACGAAAATAATACTGGAAAGTACTGGACAGCATACAATTCTACCCATTTCACAATTATTCACAACCCTATCCCCTCTTACTTGGATTGAAGATCTTGGCTGATTGGAAAAGTCCTCTTTACTGTCCTGGCTTCAGCTCGAAGGTGTATTGATGGAGAAGAGGAATTGAAAGGGAGAAAATTCACTAACTTACTTGTTCTAAGAGTACCGGTCAAGAGGTGGTGTTAATAATGCAAAGACAAGTGGGGAACATCTTTCTCATGAGTGGATTTTTAGTGGGCTGTTAGTGGATTGATTGTGGAAATAATGGAGTTTTAGATAAGAAAGTAAGCTATATTATTGTCCATTTCTGGCCGCCTACATGTTAGGGTGGGTATGATTGGATTAGATATATTAAAATATGCATAAAATGACAAAATTAGTGTAAAAGGTCTAAATCCTGACTCCGGTTCAGTATTCTGGGTAAATGCCGACTCGAATTCTACCCAGTCAGCATATATGCCGATTGGAAATTGCCAGTAACGTGAAGAGAAGGAAATCCGAGTCCCTTTCGCTCAAGCGAAATCCTCTGTCGCTTGAGCAAGTGCCATACATTGCACTGGCAGAGGGAAGTTTCGCTCAAGCGAATTCCGACTCGCTTGACCGAGACACACAAGCCTCACTTATTCCACTCTTACTCGCTTAAGCGAGGAATTCATTCGCTTAAGCGAAATCCGACCAGAGTTCATCATTCCCCAAAATCGACCCTTCATCCACTCAGTTTCCACTTAACCAATTAATCCAAACCGACTCCTCTTACTCGGTTTTCACTCGGCATAATTTATTCCCAACCGAGTCATCCTTTTCTCAGTTTTTCACTCGGCAATTACTCTAATGACTCTTTTCCCGTTCACTCGAGTGATCTTCCTAATACAAGGTCTTCCACTCGGGTGAAGCTGTTCCAGAGTTCTTCTGGACAGACTCACACGAATCTCCTCAATCGGTGTCTATCCACTCGGAGTCACACTCGGAAATCTTTCATTCGACAGAGTTACACTCAACTCTAAGCTAATCCATTCGGAATTTAACTACTCGGTCATGAGTTTTCCTTCAGTTAAACGTACTTCTCTCAAAAACGTTGTACTCGAAGAAATTTCATTCGGAAATGAGACTCTTAATGATGATTGACTTGGAAACGAGTCATTCGGAAGCATTTGACTCAGAAACGAGTCATTCGAAAATACTTGACTCGGAAATGAGTCATTCGAAGACATTTGACACAGAAACAAGTCTTTCTAAGCAATTTGACTCGGCAGTGAGTCACCCCAAGGTGAGTCACTCGGATCCTTTCACCCAGAAGAGGTTCTATCAAACCCTCTTCACTCAGAAATGTCTCTGAGACAGGGATTCCACTCGGAAGAGACCCTCTCGGCCATGTTCCACTCGGAAAACACAACCTTCACTCGGCATTTC
Organism: Clitoria ternatea; assembly: GCA_037962975.1. Classification (NCBI taxonomy): domain Eukaryota; kingdom Viridiplantae; phylum Streptophyta; class Magnoliopsida; order Fabales; family Fabaceae; genus Clitoria; species Clitoria ternatea. Next base: position 192,722,343 of record CM075669.1, read on the forward strand.
AATTTTTCACTCGGAATTTCTCTTGGTCACTCGAAACAGAGCCTCTTCCTTACTCGGACAGTCCTTTCTAAGGCATGTTTCACTCGAAAAATGGATAATATCATTAAAGATCTATATAAATTCTATAATTATACCCAAAAAATGAAATTTTTGGAGTATTACAAACCATCCCCTGGGTGTTTTATTCATTGATTATCACTTACAGACCTTCCATACTTCAAAATTTACAAATAGGACTATTATCAAAAATAGGATGTTACATTTCTCCCACCCTAATAAAAATTTCGTCCTCGAAATTTAACATAACGCACTCTTCAGTGAAACAATTTTGGGTATTGCGTTCTCATAGCATCTTCACACTCCCAAGTTAAAGTTACATCATTTCCTTGTTTCCATGCAATCTTTACTAATGGTACATTTTTGTTTCTCAGGTGTTTAATCGACCTTTCTATGATCTGTGTGGGTTCTGTAGGGATGGTCAGATTTTCTCTAACTTCAACATCATCAGTAGCAATCACATGAGTGGGGTCTTGTACATACTTCCTCAATTGTGATACATGAAACACATTGTGTAAATTTGCAAGATGAGGAGGAAGTGCAATCTGATAAGCCACTGTGCCAATTCTCTTTAGAATTTCATATGGTCCAATGAACCTTGGACTTAACTTCTTACTCTTCAATGCTCGGCCAATCCCCTTGTGAGGTGAAACCTTCAAAAATACATGATCACCAACCTGAAATTTAAGTGGTTTCCTCCTTTTATCATAATAGTGCTTTTGTCTATCTTGGGATGCCTTCATCTTCTCTCTGATTATTTCTATTTGTTTAGTAGTCTTCTGCACAATTTCAGGTCCTAACGCCAAACTTTCACCAGTTTCTAACCAACAAAGGGGCGTTCGACACTTTCTACCATACAATGCTTCAAATGGAGCCATACCAATACGGCTATGGTAACTATTGTTATACGTGAATTCAATCAGTGGAAGAAACTGCTCCCAACTACCACCATGTTCAAGCACACAAGATCGTAGTAAGTCTTCCAAACTTTGTATGGTACGCTCTGACTGTCCATCTGTTTGGGGATGATAAGCTAAACTTAATCGAAGTCTCGAACCCAACTCCTGATGCAAGCTTCCCCAGAATCGGGAAGTGAACCTCGGATCTCTATCTGACACAATACTGGATGGTACACCATGAAGTCTCACGATCTCTTTCACATATAATTGTGCCAACTTTTGTAGAGAATTCTTCATATTCATTGGAAGGAAGTAAGCTGACTTAGTCAATCTGTCTACAATAACCCAGATTGCATCGTTTCCTGAACGAGTCCTTGGTAATCCTGACACAAAGTCCATTGAAATGTCATCCCATTTCCAGACAGGAATTTCCAATGGTTGTACTTCACCAAATGGCTTCTGAAGTTCCACCTTGTCTTTTTGACATACCAGACATGAAGACACATATTCAGCTATTTCTTTCTTCATCCTTGGCCACCAAAAGCTTTTCTTCAGGTCTTGATACATTTTAGTTGATCCTGGATGAATGGTCAATATACTTTTATGTGCTTCTTCTAGGATTGTCCTTCTCAGATCAACATCATCTGGTACACAAATTCTGCTTCTGATTCTCCAAATTCCATCTGATGCTTCTTGTAATCCCATATCCTTTCCATTCGCCTGCAACTCTCTCAACTCCTGTAATTGCAAGTCCTCTGTCTGCCTTTCACCTATCAGCTTCAGAAAATCATTGGTTATTTTCAAAGTTCCCAAGGTCATACTTTTTAAAGATTTCAACTCCACTCCCAAGCTCATATCTCTGAACTGTTCTATCATCTCCATTTCTTTTACCATTAAAGATGCCATATGAATGGATTTCCTGCTAAGTGCATCTGCTACCACATTTGCTTTTCCTGGATTGTACTTCAAATCAAAATCATAATCTTTAAGAAACTCCATCCACCTACGCTGTCTCATGTTCAATTCCTTCTGATCGAACAAATACTTTAAGCTCTTGTGGTCACTGAACACTTCAAACTTAACTCCATACAAATGGTGTCTCCAGATTTTCAAAGCAAATACCACCGCTGCCAATTCTAGATCATGCGTCGGGTAGTTCATTTCATGTGGTCTCAACTGTCTAGAAGCATAGGTAACCACCTTCCGTTGCTACATCAAAACACAACCTAAGCCCATCTTAGAAGCATCACAATAAACCACAAAGTCTTCTTATGGATTAGGCAAAGTTAAGACTGGAGCAGATGTAAGCTTCATTTTTAGTTCCTGGAAACTTTTCTCACACTCTGGAGTCCAATCAAAAGGTTGATTCTTCCGGGTCAGACGAGTCATTGGTAAGGCAATTCGAGAAAACCCCTCAATGAATCTCCGATAATAACCATCTAACCCTAGAAAGCTTCGTATCTCAGTAACTGAAGTAGGTCTCTCCCAGTTTGCTACAGCTTCTATTTTAGAAGGATCCACAGACACTCCTTTGCTTGAGATTACATGGCCTAGGAACTTTACCTCTTCCAACCAGAATTCACATTTAGACAACTTAGCATACAACTGCTTCTCTTTCAGAATCTGCAATACCACTCGAAGATGCTTTTCATGCTCCTCCCATGTCTTGGAATAAATCAGAATATCATCAATGAAGATAATAACAAACTGATCCAAGTATGAATGAAACACTCGATTCATGTAATCCATGAATACAGCTGGGGTATTGGTTACTCCGAAGGGCATCACAAGATACTCGTAATGACCATAGCGTGTTCTAAAGGCCGTCTTTGGAATATCCTCAGACTTGACACGAATCTGATGATAACCTGATCGTAGATCAATTTTAGAAAATACTGTAGCACCTCTCAATCGATCTATCAAATCATCAATTCTGGGCAAAGGATATTTATTCTTTACCGTCAATTTGTTCAACTGACGATAATCTACACATAATCTCATGCTTCCATCTTTCTTCTTGACGAGCAATACTGGCGCTCCCCATGGTGACACACTGGGCCTGATGAAATGCTTCTCCAATAACTTTTCAATTTGCTTCTTCAGTTCTGCCAGTTCAATAGGTGACATATGATATGGGGCCTTAGATACTGGTTCTGATCCTGGAATTAAGTCAATTGAGAATTCTATCTCGCGTTCCGGAGGTAAACTTGAGACATCCTCGGGAAATACTTCAGGGAATTCAGAAATAACTGGCATCTCGATTGCTTTAGATTCACCATCTCCTTTGGAAAGAGTAAACAAGGCAAAAATTGAATTTCACCTTGTAAGGCAAAGATCTTGAGGTTGTCAGAAGTAAGATTTTCTTCTGATGGAAATATCACGGTCTTGTTATGACAGTCCACCAAGACTCGATTTGCCGATAACCAGTTCATCCCTAGAATTACTTCCAGATCCTTCAAAGGTAAACAAACAAGATCGACAAGAAAGTTTCTACCTTTTATGAGCACAGAACAATCGTTACACACCTTAGTAGTCATAAGTTGTGTACCGGTCGGAGTGGAAACAGTCAGATCATATATCATAGACTTCACAGGTAATTGAAGACGTCTGACACAATCCTCAGAAATAAAAGAATGAGTAGCACCAGAATCAAACAACACAGATAAAATACTACCATTGATCTCACACTTACTTTGCACAAGATCGTCTGCTTGGTCTGCCTCTGAACCACTGATGGCAAAGACTCTTCCTGTTGCCGGTTGTAATCTTTGGTCTGTTGACCCTCTATTCTGTCTTGGAGGTTGATCAGCACGCGTGTTTCCTCCATGACCTCCCTGATAATTGGAACCTCTTTGATGATTCATAGTGTTGTTGTTGTTGTTTTAGCGGTTCTGAGGGCAATTTGGACTGATGTGACCTTTCTGATTACAATGAAAGCAAGTGACATCTTCAAGGCATCTGTTACAATCACGTATATGATATTACCTCCACACTTAAGAAACCTCATACTGTTACTTATCTCAGAAGATGATGATGATGATCCTCCTTTGAAATGACTTGGATAGAACGATCCTCTCCTTTTGAAGGCAACTGTTTGAGGTCTTAGTTGTCTATTGGCCTTTTCTTGTGCCAATCTGGCTTGGTGGTTTTCTTCAAAAATTTGACATTTATTGATCAGAATGGGAAAACTCTGAATTTCTTGATATCCGATAGCCTCTTTGATTTCAAGATTCAGCCTGTTCTTGAATTTGACACATTTTGAGGCTTCAGCACCAGCCTATTGAAAAGGAGGGTAAAAGAGAGATAATTCTTCAAATTTTGCAGCATACTCACCAACAGACATTGAGCCTTGTTTCAGCTCCATAAATTCCAGCTCTTTTCAGTTTTTCACACTCGCTGGAAAATATTTCTCTAGGAAACAGTCTTTGAAGTTGACCCAGTCCAAAGGTCTATCAGTCTCAAGCATACGAATTCTGGCATGGATCCACCAGTTTTCGGCTTCTTCAACCATCATATAGGTGGCATACTCCACCTTTTCACATTCTGTGCAAGGCAAGGCTCGAAAGATGCGTTCCATTTCCTTGACCCATAGATACGCTCCCTCTGGATTATAGCCTCCTTTGAATTGTGATGGGTTCCCTCTTTAGGAAGTGATCTAACCTGTGAAGTCCTCCAACACTTCTCGGTTGATTTTGTCTTTCTATGGCTTCAGCCAAGCGGTTGAAAGCAGCTGCCATATCGTTGTTATTCTTTCTTGCCATCCTACATTCGTAGTTTGGTTTATACTAATTCTAAAGGAAAATATATCGTATTATAACATAACTATAAGTATTCTACAGTTTATCAGTTAAGCAATAAATTGTATAATACATCTATCATATTATCAAGCAGTAATCAAACAAATCATTTTGTAATTTATCAGTTAGGCACAAGTCATATAGCACACACTTAACATATTTTCAAACAAGTAATCAAACAATTCACATAGTATATCAAGAATCAATACATGTCATAGCAATTGGTCCTGAATTTTTGAAAATGCTCTGATACCACCAATGTGACGTCCTTAATAATTTTCCGAATAAATTTTTCGTGTTTAAAGAATCATTTTGAAACTCGTAATTTAATTTTTGAAATTACGTAAAAGTTGATAATTGTTGAATATTATCATGCATACTAGTCAGAAATAATTAAATGCATAAAACATTTATAAAGCGGAAACGATATAAAAATAAAAATACATGGTACATTATACTGTTACAACCCATTAAGATTAAAATAAAACCAAAGTCCAAGCAATAACTCATAAAAGCTTCATTCATGGCATCACTCGTCATTCTGTGTAGCATGCACTGTAAAAATTAATGTAAGAGTGAGACAGAATATAGAATAAATATAAAATAAATAAAATTGCACAAACACAATCAACAAGCCATAATGATATGATGAATATGCCAAACAAATTCATTTATATTTAATAACTCTTTAACTTAGTCAATGATGTTATGCTGGATCCATTCGGTTTGGTGGGAATACTGCAGTAAAAAGTCTCATAGAGACACAAGTAGGACTTAGCACAATGCCATGAATCCCTACACTCCATGGCGCTCAAGTACCAAAGTACATAAGTAGGACTTAGCATAACCATGAATCCCTACACTCCATGGCTCCTGCAAAAATAGGGCTTAAACTCATCTTAGAGTAACCCCCCACCAGGGTAGGCAATCATGGAACCCCTAAATTCCATGGTGCGTCCAAATGCTTATGATGCATGAATGCCTTTGATTTTCTTTAATCAATTTAACATACCATGATATCAAGATTTCCATAATCACTTGGAAAATCACAAGTCCTCAGAGGACACAACACATATGATAATTTTCAGAATCATGGATTTACTGTTTTCAATACCATAACTCAATAAACCACAAGGCATTCATACATACATTAATTTAGCCATTCATAATTATTTATGACAAAAACATTCATACTGTAAGTCAAGTATAGAGCACTCAATAACATCCATAATAATCCATAATTTCTCAATACTTCAATAATAAATCATTATTTATATGAAAAATATCATTTTCATCCATCATAATCATTATAGGTAAGTTTCAGCATTTTCCAACATCATCACACGTTAGTAAAACAGCCATAACATGAGCAAATCAAATCCTTTTTAAGTGATTCCACTTTCTTTAGTTCAATAATAGAATTATCTACAACTTTCATGCAGACCATAATTTCATATTCCAAACAGAAACACCTCTTATGCACAGAATACAGAACTACCTCAAAGAGAGTTTTCAAAACGTACATATGTTAGTATTTTCAACGTTTCTGGAGCTACAAAAATAATTTTGGCATGGGACAAGTTCTAAATTACTCCCAACAGAAATATCTACAACTTTCATGAAGATCATAATTTCATATTCCAAACAGAAACACCTCTTATTCATAGAACACAGAACTGCCTCAAAGAGAGTTTTCAAAACGTACATATGTTAGTATTTTCAACGTTTCTGGAGCTACAAAAATAATTTTGGCATGGGACAAGTTCTAAATTACTCCCAACAGAAATATCTACAACTTTCATGAAGATCATAATTTCATATTCCAAACAGAAACACCTCTTATTCATAGAACACAGAACTGCCTCAAAGAGAGTTTTCAAAACGTACATATGTTAGTATTTTCAACGTTTCTGGAGCTACAAAAATAATTTTGGCATGGGACCAGTTCTACATTACTGCTAACACAAATATCTACAACTTTCATGAAGACCATAATTTCATATTCCAAACAGAAACACCTCTTATTCACAGAATACAGAACTGCCTCAAAGAGAGTTTTCAAAACGTACATATGTTAGTATTTTCAACGTTTCTGGAGCTACAAAAATAATTTTGGCATGCAACCAGTTCTTAATTACTACTAACACAAATATCTACAACTTTCATGAAGACACCGATCACTAATTCTCACCACAAAATTCCCAGTTTTAAAAATAAAATTTGTATTTCATTGTTAACAGATTTTCAGTTTGAGCATACTTCAGTATTTTAGGCATAACTAGAGCTACAAACATTCTTTTAACTTGAAACTACTTTCTATAGATCCACAACATAAATATCTACAACCTTCATGCAGACATCGAATGCTAATTATGCATGTATAATTCCCAGAATATTAATATATACACAAAACATAGGATAAATATTCCACACGGACATGCTGTAGTATTTTGGCTATAACGTTTGCTATACATATTCAAATCAAATGGTTCAGGTCTCAAAATTCACATAACAAAAAGTTCTACAACTTTGATGAAGAAGTCAGAATCCAATTCATACGTTTTCAGCTTCAAAAGGGATCATCAAATACGAAAATAATACTGGAAAGTGCTGGACAGCATACAATTCTACCCATTTCATAATTATTCACAACCCTATCCCCTCTTACTTGGATTGAAGATCTTGGTTGATTGGAAAAGTCCTCCTTCCTGTCCTAGCTTCAGCTCGAAGGAGTATTGATGGAGAAGAGGAATTGAAAGGGAGAAAATTCACTAACTTACTTGTTCTAAGAGTACCGGTCAAGAGGTGGTGTTAATATTGCAAAGACAAGTGGGGAACATCTTTCTCATGAGTGGATTTTTAGTGGGCTGTTAGTGGATTGATTGTGGAAATAATGGAGTTTTAGATAAGAAAGTAAGCTATATTATTGTCCATTTCTGGCCGCCTACATGTTAGGGTGGGTATGATTGGATTAGATATATTAAAATATGCATAAAATGACAAAATTAGTGTAAAAGGTCTAAATCCTGACTCCGGTTCGGTAATCTAGGTAAATGCCGACTGGAATTCTACCCAGTCAGCATATATGCCGACTGGAAATTGCCAGTAACGTGAAGAGAAGGAAATCCGAGTCCCTCTCGCTCTAGCGAAATCCTCTCTCGCTTGAGCGAGTGCCATACATTGCACTGGCAGAGGGAAGTTCCGCTCAAGCGAATTCCGACTCGCTTGAGCGAGACACACAAGCCTCACTTATTCCACTCTTACTCGCTTAAGCGAGGAATTCACTCACTTAAGCGAAATCTGACCAGAGGTCATCATTCCCCAAAACCGACCCTTCATCCACTCGATTTCCACTTAACCAATTAATCCAAACCGACTCCTCTTACTCGGTTTTCACTCGGCACAATTTATTCCCAACTGAGTCATCCTTCTCTCAGTTTTTCACTCGGCAATTACTCTAAATGACTCTTTTCCCGTTCACTCGAGTGATCTTCCTAATACAAGGTCTTCTACTCGGGTGAAGCTGTTCCAGAGTTCTTCTGGACAGACTCACACGAATCTCCTCAATCGGTGTCTATCCACTCGGAGTCACACTCGGAAATCTTTCATTTGGCAGAGTTGCACTCAACTCTGAGCTAATCCATTCAGAATTTAACTACTCGATCATGAGTTTTCCTTCGGTTGAACGTACTTCTCTCGGAAATGTTGTACTCGGAGAAATTTCATTCGGAAATAAGACTCTTAATGATGATTGACTCAGAAACGAGTCATTCGGAAGCATTTGACTCGGAAACGAGTCATTCAAAAATACTTGACTCGGAAATGAGTCATTCGAAGACATTTGACTCGGAAACGAGTCTTTCTAAGCAATTTGACTCGGCAGTGAGTTACCCCAAGGTGAGTCACTCGGATCCTTTCACCCAAAAGAGGTTCTATCAAACCCTCTTCACTCAGAAATGTCTCTGAGACAGGGATTCCACTCGGAAGAGACCCTCTCGGCCATGTTCCACTCGGAAAACACAACCTTCACTCGGCATTTCAATTTTTCACTCGGAATTTCTCTTGGTCACTCGGAACAGAGCCTCTTCCTTACTCGGACAGTCCTTTCTAAGGCATGTTTCACTCGAAAAATGGATAATATCATTAAAGATCTATATAAATTCCATAATTATACCCAAAAAATAAAATTTTTGGAGTATTACAAACCATCCCCTGGGTGTTTTATTCATTAATTATCACTTACAGACCTTCCATACTTCAAAATTTATAAATAGGACTATTATCAAAAATAGGATGTTACATTTCTCCCACCCTAATAAAAATTTCGTCCTCGAAATTTAACATAACGCACTCTTCAGTGAAACAATTCTGGGTATTGCGTTCTCATAGCATCTTCACACTCCCAAGTTAAAGTTACATCATTTCCTTGTTTCCATGCAATCTTTACTAATGGTACATTTTTGTTTCTCAGGCGTTTAATCGACCTTTCTATGATCTGTGTGGGTTCTGTAGGGATGGTCAGATTTTCTCTAACTTCAACATCATCAGTAGCAATCACATGAGTGGGGTCTTGTACATACTTCCTCAATTGTGATACATGAAACACATTGTGCAAATTTGCAAGATGAGGAGGAAGTGTAATCTGATAAGCCACTGTGCCAATTCTCTTTAGAATTTCATATGGTCCAATGAACCTTGGACTTAACTTCTTACTCTTCAATGCTCGGCCAATCCCCTTGTGAGGTGAAACCTTCAAAAATACATGATCACCAACCTGAAATTTAAGTGGTTTCCTCCTTTTATCATAATAGTGCTTTTGTCTATCTTGGGATGCCTTCATCTTCTCTCTGATTATTTCTATTTGTTTAGTAGTCTTCTGCACAATTTCAGGTCCTAACGCCAAACTTTCACCAGTTTCTAACCAACAAAGGGGCGTTCGACACTTTCTACCATACAATGCTTCAAATGGAGCCATACCAATACGGCTATGGTAACTATTGTTATACGTGAATTCAATCAGTGGAAGAAACTGCTCCCAACTACCACCATGTTCAAGCACACAAGATCGTAGTAAGTCTTCCAAACTTTGTATGGTACGCTCTGACTGTCCATCTGTTTGGGGATGATAAGCTAAACTTAATCGAAGTCTCGAACCCAACTCCTGATGCAAGCTTCCCCAGAATCAGGAAGTGAACCTCGGATCTCTATCTGACACAATACTGGATGGTACACCATGAAGTCTCACGATCTCTTTCACATATAATTGTGCCAACTTTTGTAGAGAATTCTTCATATTCATTGGAAGGAAGTAAGCTGACTTAGTCAATCTGTCTACAATAACCCAGATTGCATCGTTTCCTGAACGAGTCCTTGGTAATCCTGACACAAAGTCCATTGAAATGTCATCCCATTTCCAGACAGGAATTTCCAATGGTTGTACTTCACCAGATGGCTTCTGATGTTCCACCTTGGCTTTTTGACATACCAGACATGAAGACACATATTCAGCTATTTCTTTCTTCATCCTTGGCCACCAAAAGCTTTTCTTCAGGTCTTGATACATTTTAGTTGATCCTGGATGAATGGTCAATATACTTTTATGTGCTTCTTCTAGGATTGTCCTTCTCAGATCAACATCATCTGGTACACAAATTCTGCTTCTGATTCTCCAAATTCCATCTGATCCTTCTTGTAATCCCATATCCTTTCCATTCGCCTGCAACTCTCTCAACTCCTGTAATTGCAAGTCCTCTGTCTGCCTTTCACCTATCAGCTTCAGAAAATCATTGGTTATTTTCAAAGTTCCCAAGGTCATACTTTTTAAAGATTTCAACTCTACTCCCAAGTTCATATCTCTGAACTGTTCTATCATCTCCATTTCTTTTACCATTAAAGATGCCATATGAATGGATTTCCTGCTAAGTGCATCTGCTACCACATTTGCTTTTCCTGGATGGTACTTCAAATCAAAATCATAATCTTTAAGAAACTCCATCCACCTACACTGTCTCATGTTCAATTCCTTCTGATCGAACAAATACTTTCAGCTCTTGTGGTCACTGAACACTTCAAACTTGACTCCATACAAATGGTGTCTCCAGATTTTCAAAGCAAATACCACCGCTGCCAATTCTAGATCATGCGTCGGGTAGTTCATTTCATGTGGTCTGAACTGTCTAGAAGCATAGGCAACCACCTTTCGTTGCTGCATCAAAACACAACCTAAGCCCATCTTAGAAGCATCACAATAAACCATAAAGTCTTCTTATGGATTAGGCAAAGTTAAGACTGGAGCAGATGTAAGCTTCGTTTTTAGTTCCTGGAAACTTTTCTCACACTCTAGAGTCCAATCAAAAGGTGGATTCTTCCGGGTCAGATGAGTCATTGGTAAGGCAATTCGAGAAAACCCCTCAATGAATCTCCGATAATAACCATCTAACCCTAGAAAGCTTCGTATCTCAGTAACTGAAGTAGGTCTCTCCCAGTTTGCTACAGCTTCTATTTTAGAAGGATCCACAGACACTCCTTTGCTTGAGATTACATGGCCTAGGAACTTTACCTCTTCCAACTAGAATTCATATTTAGACAACTTAGCATACAATTGCTTCTCTTTCAGAATCTGCAATACCACTCGAAGATGCTTTTCATGCTCCTCCCATGTCTTGGAATAAATCAGAATATCATCAATGAAGATAATAACAAACTGATCCAAGTATGAATGAAACACTCGATTCATGTAATCCATGAATACAGCTGGGGCATTGGTTACTCCGAAGGGCATCACAAGATACTCGTAATGACCATAGCGTGTTCTAAAGGCTGTCTTTGGAATATCCTCAGACTTGACACGAATCTGATGATAACCTGATCGTAGATCAATTTTAGAAAATACTGTAGCACCTCTCAATCGATCTATCAAATCATCAATTCTGGGCAAAGGATATTTATTCTTTACCGTCAATTTGTTCAACTGAGATAATCTACACATAATCTCATGCTTCCATCTTTCTTCTTGACGAGCAATACTGGCGCTCCCCATAGTGACACACTGGGCCTGATGAAATGCTTCTCCAACAACTCTTCAATTTGATTCTTCAGTTCTGCCAGTTCAATAGGTGACATACGATATGGGGCCTTAGATACTGGTTCTGATCCTGGAATTAAGTCAATTGAGAATTCTATCTTGCGTTCCGGAGGTAAACTTGAGACATCCTCGGGAAATACTTCAGGGAATTCAGAAACAACTGGCATCTCGATTGCTTTAGATTCACCATCTCCTTTGGAAAGAGTAAACAAGGCAAATAATTGAATTTCACCTTGTAAGGCAAAGATCTTGAGGTTGTTAGAAGTAAGATTTTCTTCTGATGGAAATATCACGGTCTTGTTATGACAGTCCACCAAGACTCGATTTGCCGATAACCAGTTCATCCCTAGAATTACTTCCAGATCCTTCAAAGGTAAACAAACAAGATCGACAAGAAAGTTTCTACCTTCTATGAGCACAGAACAATCGTTACACACCTTAGTAGTCCTAAGTTGTGTACCGGTGGGAGTGGAAACAGTCAGATCATATATCATAGACTTCACAGGTAATTAAAGACGTCTGACACAATCCTCAAATAAAAGAATGAGTAGCACCAGAATCAAACAACACAGATAAAATACTACCATTGATCTCACACTTACTTTACACAAGATCGTCTGCTTGGTCTGCCTCTGAACCACTGATGGCAAAGACTCTTCCTGTTGCCGGTTGTAATCTTTGGTCTGTTGACCCCCTATTCTGTCTTGGAGGTTGATCAGCACGTGTGTTTCCTCCATGACCTCCCTGATGATTCATAGTGTTGTTGTTGTTGTTTTGGCGGTTCTGAGGGCAATTTGGACTGATGTGACCTTTCTGATTACAACGAAAGCAAGTGACATCTTCAAGGCGTCTGTTACAATCACGTATATGATGATTACCTCCGCATTTAAGACACCTCATATTGTTGCGTCTCTCAAAAGATGATGATGATGATCCTCCTTTGAAACGACTTGGATAGAACGATCCTCTCCTTTTGAAGGCAACTGTTTGAGGTCTCAGTTGTCTATTGACCTTTTCTTGTGCCAATCTGGCTTGGTGGTTTTCTTCAAAAATTCGACATTTATTGATCAGAATGGGAAAACTCCGAATTTCTTGATATCCGATAGCCTCTTTGATTTCAAGATTCAGCCCATTCTCGAATTTGACACATTTTGAGGCTTCAGCACCAGCCTATTGAAAACGAGGGTAAAAGAGAGATAATTCTTCAAATTTTGTAGCATACTCACCAACAGACATTGAGCCTTGTTTCAGCTCCATAAATTCTAGCTCTTTTTAGTTTTTCACACTCGCTGGAAAATATTTCTCCAGGAAACAGTCTTTGAAGTTAACCCAGTCCAAAGGTCTGTCAGTCTCAAGCATACGAATTCTGGCATGGATCCACCAGTTTTCGGCTTCTTCAACCATCATATAGGTGGCATACTCCACCTTTTCACATTCTGTGCAGGGCAAGGCTCGAAAGATGTGTTCTATTTCCTTGACCCATAGATACGCTCCCTCTGGATTATAGCCTCCTTTGAATTGTGATGGCTTCCTCTTTAGGAAGTGATCTAACCCGTGAAGTCCTCCAGCACTTCTCGGTTGATTTTGTCTTTTTATGGCTTCAGCCAAGCGGTTAAAAGCAGCTGCCATATCGTTGTTATTGTTTCTTGCCATCTTACATTCGTAGTTTAGTTTATACTAATTCTAAGGGAAAATATATCGTATTATAACATAACTATAAGTATTCTACAGTTTATCAGTTAAGCAATAAATTGTATAATACATCTATCATATTATCAAGCAGTAATCAAACAAATCATTTTGTAATTTATCAGTTAGGCACAAGTCATATAGCACACACTTAACATATTTTCAAACAAGTAATCAAACAATTCACATAGTATATCAAGAATCAATACATGTCATAGCAATTGGTCCTGAATTTTTGAAAATGCTCTGATACCACCAATGTGACGTCCTTAATAATTTTTCGAATAAATTTTTCGCGTTTAAAGAATCATTTTGAAACTCGTAATTTAATTTCTGAAATCACGTAAAAGTTGATAATTGTTGAATATTATCATGCATACTAGTCGGGAAATAATTAAATGCATAAAACATTTATAAAGCGGAAACGATATAAAAATAAAAATACATGGTACATTATACTGTTACAACCCATTAAGATTAAAATAAAACCAAAGTCCAAGCAATAACTCATAAAAGCTTCATTCATGGCATCACTCGTCATTCTGTGTAGCATGCACCTTAAAAATTAATGTAGACAGAATATAGAATAAATATAAAATAAATAAAATTGCACAAACACAATCAACAAGCCATAATGATATGATGAATATGCCAAACAAATTCATTTATATTTAATAACTCTTTAACTTAGTCAATGATGTTATGCTAGATCCATTTGGTTTGGTGGGAATACTGTAGTAAAAAGTCTCATAGAGACACAAGTAGGACTTAGCACAATGCCATGAATCCCTACACTCCATGGCGCTCAAGTACCAAAGTACACAAGTAGGACTTAGCATAACCATGAATCCCTACACTCCATGGCTCCTGCAAAAATAGGGCTTAAACTCATCTTAGAGTAACCCCCCACCAGGGTAGGCAATCATGGAACCCCTAAATTCCATGGTGCGTCCAAATGCTTATGATGCATGAATGCCTTTGATTTTCTTTAATCAATTTAACATACCATGATATCAAGATTTCCATAATCACTTGGAAAATCACAAGTCCTCAGAGGACACAACACATATGATAATTTTCAGAATCATGGATTTACTGTTTTCAATACCATAACTCAATAAACCACAAGGCATTCATACATACATTAATTTAGCCATTCATAATTATTTATGACAAAAACATTCATACTGTAAGTCAAGTATAGAGCACTCAATAACATCCATAATAATCCATAATTTCTCAATACTTCAATAATAAATCATTATTTATATGAAAAATATCATTTTCATCCATCATAATCATTATAGGTAAGTTTCAGCATTTTCCAACATCATCACACGTTAGTAAAACAGCCATAACATGAGCAAATCAAATCCTTTTTAAGTGATTCCACTTTCTTTAGTTCAATAATAGAATTATCTACAACTTTCATGCAGACCATAATTTCATATTCCAAACAGAAACACCTCTTATGCACAGAATACAGAACTACCTCAAAGAGAGTTTTCAAAATGTACATATGTTAGTATTTTCAATTTTTCTGGAGCTACAAAAATAATTTTGGCATGGGACCAGTTCTAAATTACTCCCAGCACAAATATCTACAACTTTCATGAAGACCATAATTTCATATTCTAAACAGAAACACCTCTTATTCATAGAAAACAGAACTGCCTCAAAGAGAGTTTTCAAAACATACATATGTTAGTATTTTCAACGTTTCTGGAGCTACAAAAGTAATTTTTTCGTCGGACCAGTTCTAAATTACTCCTAACACAAATATATACAACTTTCATGAAGACTATAATTTCATAATGCAAACAGAAACACCTCTTATTCACAGAATACAGAACTGCCTCAAAGAGAGTTTTCAAAATGTACATATGTTAGTATTTTCAACGTTTCTGGAGCTAAAAAAATAATTTTGGAATGCGACCAGTTCTAAATTACTCCTAACACAAATATCTACAACTTTCATGAAGACACCGATCACTAATTCTCACCACAAAATTCCCAGTTTTAAAAATAAAATTTGTATTTCATTTCTAACAGATTTTCAGTTTGATCATACTTCAGTATTTTAGGCATAACTTGAGATACAAACATCCTTTTAACTTGAAACCACTTTCTATAGATCCACAACATAAATATCTACAACTTTCATGAAGACATCAAAGGCTGATTATGTATGTATAATTCCCAGAATATTAATATATACACAAAACATAGGATAAATATTCCACACGGACATGCTATAGTATTTTGGCTATAACTTTTTCTATACATATTCAAATCAAACGATTCAGGTCTCAAAATTCACATAACCAAAAGTTCTACAACTTTGATGAAGAAGTCAGAATCAAATTCATACGTTTTCAGCTTCAAAATTGAGCAACAATATACAAAAATAATACTAGAAAGTACTGGACAGCATACAATTCTACCCATTTCATAATTATTCACAACCCTATCCCCTCTTACTTGGATTGAAGATCTTGGCTGATTAGAAAAGTCCTCCTTACTATCCTGGCTTCAGCTCGAAGGTGTATTGATGGAGAAGAGGAATTGAAATGGAGAAAATTCACTAACTTACTTGTTCTAAGAGTACCGGTCAAGAGGTGGTGTTAATAATGCAAAGACAAGTGGGGAACATCTTTCTTATGAGTGGATTTTTAGTGGGCTGTTAGTGGATTGATTGTGGAAATAATGGAGTTTTAGATAAGAAAGTAAGCTATATTATTGTCCATTTCTGGCCGCCTACATGTTAGGATGGGTATGATTGGATTAGATATATTAAAATATGCATAAAATGACAAAATTAGTGTAAAAGGTCTAAATCCTGACTCTGGTTCGGTATTCTGGGTAAATGCCGACTGGAATTCTACCCAGTCAGCATATATGCCGACTGGAAATTGCCAGTAATGTGAAGAGAAGGAAATCCGAGTCCCTCTCGCTCTAGCAAAATCCTCTCTCGCTTGAGCGAGTGCCATACATTGCACTGGCAGAGGGAAGTTCCGCTCAAGCGAATTCTGACTCGTTTGAGCGAGACACACAAGCCTCACTTATTCCACTCTCACTCGCTTAAGCAAGGAATTCATTCGCTTAAGCGAAATCCGACCAGAGGTCATCATTCCCCAAAACCGACCCTTCATCCACTCGGTTTCCACTTAACCAATTAATCTAAACCGACTCCTCTTACTCGGTTTTCACTCGGCACAATTTATTCCCAACCGAGTCATCCTTTTCTCAGTTTTTCACTCGGCAATTACTCTAAATGACTCTTTCCCGTTCACTCAAGTGATCTTCCTAATACAAGGTCTTCCACTCGGGTGAAGCTGTTCCAGAGTTCTTCTGGACAGACTCACACGAATCTCCTCAATCGGTGTCTATCCACTCGGAGTCACACTCGAAAATCTTTCATTCGGCAGAGTTGCACTCAACTCTGAGCTAATCCATTCAGAATTTAACTACTCGGTCATGAGTTTTCCTTCGGTTGAACGTACTTCTCTCGGAAATGTTGTACTCGGAGAAATTTCATTCGAAAATGAGACTCTTAATGATGATTGACTCGGAAACGAGTCATTCGGAAGCATTTGACTTGGAAACGAGTCATTCGAAAATACTTGACTCGGAAATGAGTCATTCGAAGACATTTGACTCGGAAACGAGTCTTTCTAAGCAATTTGACTCGGCAGTGAGTTACCCCAAGGTGAGTCACTCGGATCCTTTCACCCAGAAGAGGTCCTATCAAACCCTCTTCACTCAGAAATGTCTCTGAGACAGGGATTCCACTCAGAAGAGACCCTCTCGGCCATGTTCCACTCGAAAAACACAACCTTCACTCGGCATTTCAATTTTTCACTCGGAATTTCTCTTGGTCACTCGGAACAGAGCCTCTTCCTTACTCGGACAGTCCTTTCTAAGGCATGTTTCACTCGGAAAATGGATAATATCATTAAAGATCTATATAAATTCCATAATTATACCCAAAAAATGAAATTTTTGGAGTATTACAAACCATCCCCTGGGTGTTTTATTCATTGATTATCACTTACAGACCTTCCATACTTCAAAATTTACAAATAGGACTATTATCAAAAACAGGATGTTACAAAGTTCGCATAATTTCTTTTAGATTGGCATTACCATTAAATAATTTGTCTTAATCCTTTTTTATGGTTCAGAGTCTGATTTAGAAGGGGGGTTGAATAAGTCACAGACTCTTATTATAGAAATTCAAACCAAATAAAACTTGTAATCAAAAGATACAAAAGAGCAAAGGAAAGAGATTAACACAAAGTTATACTGGTTCACTTCCAACTCAGAAGCTATGTCCAGTCCCTTCTAACTTGAAGAATTTCCACTACTGTAAAATCTCCTTTACAATAACAGCACCAGACCAGTTCCATAAGTATTCTTGACTCCAGCCACTTCTAGCTTAAACCTAAGTATTCTTTCAACAAGCTACTCCTGGCTCAAACCCAAGTATTCTTTCAAAATCCTCTTCAGGCCAATAGTGTTTCCCACACTAACAAATTCTAGTAACACACCAGACTTTACAGTTTGTTTGTAAAAGAAAGAGTAACTCACAAAACTTAGTTTATGACACATATACAAATGAAATTATACACTAAGTTATGACACAAGACCAAGGTTTGCTAGAGGCAGAACAAATAAAGAGGGTCTCTGTCAACAAGAGAAGAAAGAATAAATAGAATTTTGACTCAAGAATGTTTTAATGAAAGCCCATGAGTGTTGTATGTTATAATTTTATCTTCCTTGGTATAAATAGATGCTAGAAAAATGACTGTTGCTGCTTCATGAAAGGAGATATATTCATTGGAAATCCTATGAAGGTTTTTGTCTTAAGCTTTCAGTACCAGACCTTTGGTGACCAAACAAATTCAAGGGTCTAGTAGCAGGCTTCTTCAGTTCTTTAATGAAATTGGTTTCTAATGCATTTCTAGTGTATAAAGTCATTCTTGTTTCATATCTTGATAGAGCGGAAGATCAGAAGTTGGTGCTGAGAAACTTTTTGAGATACACTGACATTTCTTCTGAATTTTTCCAGCTTTTTCAAAATATGCATAGATGTAGGTATGCTGACTTTGGCTACTAAGCTTTATTTTGTTCCTTGTTCTCTGTGATGATAGGCATGCATATATGATAAGTACATGAGTCCTAATGTATCACGTAAATAGAATTAAGAACGTTGAAAAGAAAAGATTACATTCTTTTTCTATTTGTGCATGAAGCTCGAAATATGATTGAGTGCTTCCACCAGACTTTTGGTCACTTTATCAGAATTTTGAATGCAAGGGCACCCCATTATTTTATAGCTTAAACCTTATATCCTGAAACACTTAGGTACCCAGATTAGTCACAAGATATGCAGACTTCATTTACTAACGAAAGTTCTTGATGTATGTTATTGATAAATTTGAAGGCGTAAGCATTTGGGTCTGGTCCAATATTACTTTATAAAATCTTTTTCAACCAGACCTTTCTTCAACACTTTTTATGCCAATTCATTACCAATATCATGTTAGATTATATTAACTTATTTCTCGTATACTTCCTACTAATATTTCATTCTTGACATTCTCCTTTAACTCTTAAACTCCCATTAGTCCATATTGATTGTTAGCCATATGACATGTTTACCTTCCTTTTTCTCTAATGCTAACGCCACACACACACATGTGTATATATGTGTTCCAATTTCTTCATTTTATACTTAATTCAATGGCCCATTTAAACTTTTTAATACTATTCCTTAAAATACCATTTTCGCTAATGTCTCATTAAAGCATATCATTTTATGTTTTCAAACTACTAGTTTATTTCCTTAGTAGCTACTCATTCTCTTTTTACTCCTTTAACATAAAAGTACTATTTTCTACTAAGTAAAAACCCTTTTTCTTTTTCTAAGAAAATCTTTTTTTTCTTTTATTACCAAAAATTTCATTTTTAATCTAGTAACTTCTCTAATAATTATCCTTTTAAAACTTTATTACTTTCAAATGCATGATTTAAGAAAGATTACTACACTATGCCTTTTCTCTATTATTAAAATTTTCTTCGGTCACAAAAAAACACTTTCTTAGTATTTTCTCAAGTTATCTATAATACCGTAAAATCTCGATATAAAGCGTAATGATACTTAAATCGGTAACTTAATTTAATCTAGTGGACCTTACCGGACAAATCATATAAATTACATAAGATCACAAAAGAAAATTTATAATATTTATAATATCGAATATTTTAACCGTGCCCACACCATATCCTAACTTTCGG
Organism: Clitoria ternatea; assembly: GCA_037962975.1. Lineage (NCBI taxonomy): Eukaryota > Viridiplantae > Streptophyta > Magnoliopsida > Fabales > Fabaceae > Clitoria > Clitoria ternatea. Next base: position 192,742,169 of record CM075669.1, read on the forward strand.
TACTTTCATGTAAAATTTTATTTGGATAATTTTTAACGAGATAATTAAATTTTTATACGCTTTCTACGAAGGCCATTGGAACACGTAATCACATGAAAATATAGTCGTAAATTATAGTGGCGTCAAAAATCACATAACTCTTAATCTAACCGTCGGATCGCAACAAAACTCAAAATAACTGTTCTTGGACATTTAAGAAATATTATAGCGAAGTTAAAATCAAAACAAGTCAAGGTGAAACTCCCCTAACCTCATGACTTTCTCATGGTTTTGGGAGAGAAAAAGGGAGTGAAAGCTGTCAAAATTCCCAATCGTAGCCGCACTCACCGTTGTAGCTCCAAATCTCTCCTAGGTCACTTAAAAACTAACATATAAAATTTTCAAGCCATTCAAGGGGTGACGGCCGGCAAGAAAAAAGCCATAACAACCATGCATTGTTTAAATAGAAAGAGTTAGTTACCGATAGCTCACTGTTCGCTCCGAATCCCTCACTATTTTGTTACCGATTATCACCGATCATTCCGTGGCGCCTAAGAACAAAGCATGCAACCCAAAATAGCCAAGGAAGTCACAGTTTTAGGACCCAAAATAGTGAAGAAAATGAGTAAGAATACATGCATGTGGCTAAAGAATTAAGTGAAGCGAGGTCTCAAGGATAAAATTCAAAAATTCCACCTTACCTTGCTAAGAAGAGCTCACGGTGCGAGATGATGAACTTAGGGAGTAAAACTGCTGAAATCTTGTTTTTAGATGGTAAAAATGAGGGAGATAGGGTCTAGGTGAGGGGAAAGGTTCATGGGTTTAAGAGGGAGAAGTGGAAAAGCTTGCATTTTTTGAAGAGTTAATGGTGGATGCTTTAGTTAGTTTGTTGCCAAAAAGAGAAGAAGAGGAAGGAGGCTATGGTGGCATAAAGAATGAATACATACAAGAGGATTGGTTGCTGGAATGGTGAAGGTAGATGAAGTGCAGGTGTAATGATTGATTGGCAAGAGAGAAAAATCTAGAGGAGATTTGTTAAGTAGAATGGTTTAATTAAGCTTTGACAAGTAGTTTATAAGATCTTGGGGTGGGGTTGGAGAGATGCAGAGGTGATACCTTACCTATGGATTATTGAGTGAGGGTGGTGGTTTCGGGAATCAATGATCAGAAAAGTACCTTATCATGCAAGAAACCGAAAGTGTTCATGATTTTAAGGACCTGAATTTAAAGCGACTAAGATAAATATGTGATAATTCATGGAGTAGGAATCTGGAAAATGATCAACACAGAAATTTTAGAGCTTTGTTTCCTCTTTGATTTGATAAATCATACGCAAAACTCTAAGGTCGGTATCTTGAGTTTTGCTCGAACCAAGATAAAGTGCTCTCGGGGCTCCTAAATTAAGAATAACTGAGAAAATAAATTTATAATTATTTTTCATTGGGATTCAGCCTTCGTTCCCTTCATAAAGCTTATAGATCTTCTTGATACAAAGCCATAGAAAAAGAATGGAGTGATCCCAATACCGTATGAGGGAGATACAATTTTGTTTTATAAAAGGGTGTAGTGTTGATGCGAAAATGGATTAGGTTTAGAAAAATCATGAAAAATGTACCAAATGGGGTAGATCTGGCCTTTGAGGTCTGTATAAAAATCGTAGAGAATTTTAGTATAGAAATCTTGAGAACGGGTTTGTGCGAATTGGAGGTCGTGATAAGTGTGCATGTTGGCCCATTTTTTAGTGTTGTTAGGTGTAGTTTAGAGTCAATTTTGTCTTTGTTTCCTCCCGATTCCCTTGATTTTCAATTCTATTCCGCATATATTACTCGGCTGTCTCTATTTATGCAGGGTTATTGATGTTTCAGGTCTATTTTGATGAGAAATTACAATTTGGACGTAAGTAGAAGCTTCTAGGAACCTTAGCAATATGATCTGGCAAAGTTGGGAACAAACCACTGCCAGTGGTTACTGGCAGTGGTTGGCATTGGAATGAAGAGGATCAAGTGGTAATGGCAACCATTGGCCATGGTTACCTCAATTGGCCATGGTTGGCACTATTTTTGCAAGGACTCATTAGGCAGTGACCACCACTGGTCATGGTCTCCCACCACTAGCCGTGGTTGGCACTATGGCCAATTTAAATACGAGTCAGAGACAACCACTGGCTATGGTTACAACCACTAGCCGTGGTTGTCATCAGGTGCCTTGAAAATAATACGTTTTGAAAGATTTGGACCATCAGACCCCAAACCACTACCAGTGGGTTGTCCCCACGAAGCTCAGAATCCTGATTTTTAGGTTGCATTTTGGGGGCAGTTGGGGACAGTTCTGAGGACACCTTTATGGAGAGAAAAAAGAGAATGAAAAAAGAGGGACTTTGGAAAGGGATTTTGCAAGAGAAAATGCAAGGATTATTAGATCAATAACATGAAAAGATTGGGATTTCTAGGGATTTAGAGTGAGAATTCTTCTCAGGTTTTCTTAAATCTTTCTTCTCTTTTGTTTAGGGATTGTTTTTGATGTTGTGTATGTTCATAGATATGATTGGCATTGTAATCTTGTTTATGGGTAACTAAATTGTAATCTTGGGATTAGGGAGTAATGGTGTGATGTATCAAACCTAGATTCTTGATTTTCTTGATTATGGCATTCTGTTTTCTATTTATTTTCATGAGTTCTTATGGCTTTTGTTGATTTAGAGATGAACTTAAATGATCTTAGACGTATCAGATAATCAAGAGATTAGCGATCGTTAGAAAGCATGAAATTGAACCTGTAATTTTAGGTTACGAAAGTAGGTGAAATCGTTGGAGGAATTAGTGGATTTTCATTGAGCTTAATGAACTTGAATAGCAAATTGAATGGTGTTCTTTGGTAATTGAGTGCATTAGTAAGATTCTGATAGGAGATTACTAATTAATTTAGGACAATACCCCTTAGAATCAAAATGTTGTAATTGAGAAAGGATCGAATTTGGATAGGTACGTTGCATAGGAACCCCTTAACTCCTAAGAGTCCCTCACAAATCTTGAAACCCAAAAAGAATTAAATTTACTATCACATTTTTGTTGCTATTTAATTTACTGTAATTTTTCCATCGCCAACAAATTTTTCTAGATAATTGAACCAATTCAAAACTAGTAATTAGGCATAATCTTTATGGGAATGATATTTTTATTACTACGATACCCCGTGCACTTGTGGTTGGCTATCAAGTTGTTGTCGTTGTCGGGGATTGTGTTTCCCCCAATATTGGCTAAGCGATGATTGATTAGACTAGATTTTTTTAAAATTTTTCTGCATTATTTTTTTGGTTTTTCTTGATTTTCTGCAGAGTTACACTTTGGTGTTTGTGTTTTTATGGATTGTGCAGGTCACTTTATTGAACATATCCTTGACCCTAAAATCCAAAGGACTTTTAGTAAAATCAGAGCGCTTTGAAAGCAACTAGAGCAAAGCAAGCCACAAGCTTCAAGTTCAACTACCGAAAAATGAATGGACGATCCCAAAAATAGAGCACTTCGTGATTTTGCAGCACCCAATGCAATGAGTAGGAGGCCTAGCATCACATGGCCTGCCATTGAAGCAAACAACTTCGAATTGAAACCAGCTTTGCTCTCGATGGTTCAGTAAAATCAGTTTGGTGGACTACCTTCAGAAGACCCAAACCTCCATTTTTAGATTTTCCTTGAGTATTATGACACACTCAAGGTAAATGGAGTGTCAAGTGATGCGATCAGGCTAAGACTTTTTTCGTTCTCCTTGAGGGACAAAGCTAGAGCATGGTTGTACCTATTTCTTGAGGGGTCGATTTCAAATTGGGAGCGGCTATCACATGCCTTCCTCAACAAGTACTATCCACGGAGCAAAACAGACCAATTGAGGAAGCAGATCATCACTTTTACTCAGAAAGATAATGAGACATTATATGACGACTAGGAGAGGTATAAGGAAATGCTCCGGGAATGCCCACACCACAGATTTGAACGCTGGTTGACTGTGCACATTTTTTATAATGGGCTCACTCCAAACCAGAAGGTAGCTTTAGACGCCGCAGTTGGTAGTGCCTTCATGAGTAAAAACATGGAGGAAGGTTACAACCTTATTGAGGAAGTTTCCCAAAACACCTACCAGTGGTCCTTAGAATAGAGTTTGCCGACAAAAACTCTAGGTAAGTACCCTTTAGACGTTATCTCCTTACCTAATGCTAAAGTAGAAGCATTGTCTGTTAAATTTGATAAGTTAGGAGCAGGTACTACTAACATTGTCTGTGACTTATGTGGTGTTTTAGGTCATAATATCTCAGATTGTAGGCTTGGAGTAACTCAGAATGCCGAGCCAAAGATACATCAAGTGGATGTTATTGGAAATTATAGTGGAAATTATGGGAATAATTTTAGACCACCACAAGGTCTACCAGGTTTCCAAAATAGACCACCTTCATTCCAAGCCAACCAAAGTAACTACAGACAACCACAAGGACCCTTCATTCCTCAAAAATAAAAAATAGAGTCTTTGACGGAGACATTTATAGCTACTCAACTGAAGTAGAATGATGAGTTCTCCGATGCCATCAAGAACTTAGCTTCAAAGATGGACTATCTTGCCACCTATAACAAAATGCTGGAGAATCAGATTGCCCAACAAGCCTCTTCTTCCATGAGAATACCAAGAACATTTCCGGGAAAACCTAAGGTGGAACCATGCAATCACACCATAGCTAATACTCTTAGGAGTGGTACTCAGTATGATGGTCTGGTTGGCATGACTGAATCAGAAGCTAAGGAGGAAAAGAAACTGGATGAGTCTCTATCTCATCCGGGGATTGAGGGAGAGAAACCATGTGAGAAGAATGAGACGAGAGTAGGCCCATTATAGAACCACTTAGGAGATTGAATCAAAAAATGCAAGAAGTGGTTAAGAAAGAAATTTTAAAATTGCTTGATGCTGAAGTCATATACCCTAATGCTAGTAGCAAATGGGTGAGTCTGATTCATGTGGTGTCTAAAAAGGGAGGGATGACTGTGGTAGAAAATGATAAACATGAGTTAATCTCTATTAGGATTGTTTCTGGTTGGCGTATGCGCATTGATTATAAGAAGTTAAATAGCATCGTGAAAAAAGATCATGTTCCTCTCCCTTTTATTGATTAGATGCTAAAGAGGCTTACAAAGCACTCTTATTTCTGTTATTTGGATAGGTATTTAGGTTTTCACCAAATTCCCATCCATCCATCTAATCAAGAAAAGACTACCTTCACTTTCCCTTATGGGACTTATACATATAGGCGTATGTCTTTTGGCCTATGTAATGCACCTATGACTTTTCAAAGGTGTATGCAGGCCATTTTTCTAATCTTATTAAAAATGTGATGGAAGTCCTTATGGATGATTTTTCAGTGCATGGTTTGGATTTTGATAACTGCTTAACAAATTTGTGCCAAGTCTTGTAGTGTTGTGAAGAGACCAATTTGGTCTTGAACTGGGAAAAATGTCATTTCATGGTGAGGGAAGGCATAGTTCTTGGACACTTGGTGTCTGAGAGAGGCATAGAGGTCAATAAGGCCAAGGTGGAGGTGATTAAAAAATTTCCCCCACCTACTAATGTGAAAGGTATCCAGAGTTTTCTTGGACATGTCGAGTTCTATCAGCGGTTCATTAAAGATTTCTCTAAGATCATAAAGCCTCTTACGAACCTTTTAGGTAAGGATGTGCCTTTTAATTTTGACTCATCTTGTTTGGAGGCTTTTTGTAAGATTAAGCAGGCTTTGATCTCCACTCCTATTGTGCAACCCCCGATTGGGAACTTCCATTTGAGTTGATGTGTGACGCGAGTGATCATGTATTCGGGGCTGTGCTTGGGTAGTGGAAGGATAAGAAGCTCCATGTTATCCATTATGCCAGCTGAACATTGGATGACGTCCAGGTAAATTATGCCACAACTGAAAAGGAACTGTTAGTCATTGTCTTTGCTTTTGATAAATTTAGATCTTATTTCTTAGCTTCACATGTTACTGTTTTCACTGACCACTCTGCCATTAAGTATCTATTTCTCAAAAAAGAAGCAAAGCCTAGGCTAATTAGGTGGATTCTAATATTACAAGAATTTGATTTAGAGATTAAGGATAAGAAGGGTACTGAGAATTTGGTTGCTGACCACCTATCTAGGTTGTCATCTAAAAAAGTAGAGATGGGTGATGTTCCCATCAATGAATCTTTTCCGAATGCACAACTGTTGAGTCTTAGTACCCAACTTGTTCCTTGGTATATTGATTTCGTAAATTATCTTACATGTGGTATTTTACCTCCTGCTCTTGGCTTTCAACAAAAGAAAACGTTTTATGTAGATGTCAGGTATTATTATTGGGATGAAACCCTCTTCTTTAAACAATGTGTAGATGGTTTGATTAGGAGGTGTATTTTAGAAGATGAAGTCCACGCCATCCTGGATCATTATCACTCTCTTTCCTGTAGAGGCCACATGAGCACCTCCAAAATAACCTTGAAAGTATTACAAGCTGGGTTCTACTAGCCACACCTTTTCAAGGATGTGGGTAAATATGTCTTGACTTTCAATTTATGCCAAAGAGCAAGTAACATCAGTAAGAGGCAAGAAATGCCACTGAATAATATTTTAGAGGTTGAGTTGTTTGATATTTAGGGTGTCAATTTTATAGGACCTTTTCCCTCTTCCTTTGGAAATCAATTTATATTAGTAGCAGTTGACTGTGTCAAAATGGGTGGAAGCCATTGCTTTACCCCATTCTAATGCTAGGACTCTTATTAAGCTTTTCAAAAAGATAATATTTTTAAGGTTTGGGGTCCCGAAATGCATTATAAGTGATAGAGGGACTTATTTTATTGAGAAAACTTTTCAGACCCTCGTAAAAAATATGGAGTGAGGCATAAGGTTGCTACACCTTATCACCCTCAAACTAGTGCACAAGTTGAGATATCCAATTGGGAGATCAAAAACATTCTCCAAAAAATGGTTAATACGTCGCATAAGGATTGGTCTATTGAATTAGATGATTCCTAATGGGCGTATCAAATTGCATATAAGACTCCCATTGGAACCACACCTTTTAAGCTAGTGTATGGGAAGCCTTGCCATTTACCTATAGAGCTTGAATATAAATCTTTTTGGGTAGTTAAAATGCTTAATCTTGATCATAAGGTTACAGGTGAACGCAGGTTATTAGAGTTGAATGAGCTTGAGGAGCTCCATTTGGATGCCTTCGAAAATGCCCGAATTTACAAAGAAAAAACTAAACGATGGCATGAACGTCACATCCTCCGGAGGACATTCAATCCAAGTGATATGGTTTTACTTTTTAACTCCCATTTGAGGTTTTTCCCTGGTAAGTTGAGGTCTCGATGGTCTAGGCTATTTAAGGTAACAAAGGTCTTTCCTTTTGGAGCTGTCGAGTTATGGAGCGAGAAGTCTGGTCCATTTAAGTAAATGGACAAAGACTTAAGTGCTACTTGACAGGCGAACCAATACCACAAGCAAGTGCATTGGACTTACTTGATGTATCAGATTCTTAACTCCAAATGGTGCAAAGCGTCCGGCTAAAGACGTTAAACTTAGTACTGGTTAGGTGGTAACCCCATGATTGTTTCTATCTTCATGTTTTCATTGCATGTTTTAAAAACTAAAATAAAATCAAATGAAATAAAAAATAAATAAGCAAGAGCTTGATTTTTGTTAAGTTGTGGAGTAAGGCATACTTTTTTATTGCTGTGATGCATGTCTTGATGTTACTCAAATGAATGTGTGTTATACTTGGTTGTTACACAAAACAGTGCTAACCACAGGCTGTGGATTGCCACCACAGGATATGGTTTGTCCCAATAATTTTCATGAAATGTCTAAGTGTTTTCTGGGTGCAAAACAGTGCCAACCACTGGCTGTTGTTATCCACCACTGGCAGTGGTTAGACTTAAATTTTTCCCACGCGCTATATTATTTTTCTGGGCACAAAACAGTTCCAACCACTGGCAGTGGTTACCACCATTGGCTATGGTTAGGTCTAGTAAGTCCCCCTTAATTGTGTGAAAATCTGGCACAAAACAAAAGCAATCACTAGTCGTGGTTACCATCAAGAGTGCCTTTTTAATTGCGTGCTATTTTTTTTGGCCCAAACAGAATCAACCACGGGACGTGGTTATAACCACTGGCGGTGGTTTGACCCAGCATGGTGAAAAAGCTGAAAATTTTAAATGCTTCACGCTTTATGCTCCTTTTTATACACTTCATTGGTGGTTCTTTTCACTCATCTCTTTTGAAAACACAAAGCAACGTGTCCCAACTACTTGAGAAACCTAATTTCTTCTTAAATCATTTCCCATTATCATCATCTTACTACTTGTAACATCACTTTCCTTCTCCAAATCAAGTAAGCATTTATTCACTTTCTCATCATTTTGGGTTTCTCATTTGGCTTTTGGGGTTTCTTAAAAATTAGGAATTTTGTATGGTATTGTTAAAATTGATTCATTTAATATCTTCCTAAATGCTTTGTGATGCCTAAGAATGCTTAGAAACTAAGTAGGTTTGATTAAATCCTTTTTGAACTATGCTTGATGTTCATCCTTTGTATGAATCCCACTTGTGTTTCTTTTGTGGGAATGATATTTTTATTACTACAATACTTCGTGCGCTTACGGTTGGCTATCAGGTCATATGAGAAAGTTATGATTTTTTCAAGGAACCATGCATAGATAAAAGGAATTAAATAGCAGGTTCTCAGAGCACAAATACTTAGCTCTCAATTTTGAGGGTGACGAAGTATGAATCGGAGTTCAGGGTTAGAAATAAACATTATAGATCTTTTCATATCAAAAAATTTGGGACTGGAATCGTTATTCTAAGCTTATACACAAAAGTTAGGTCCAAAACAATGAAGGTGTTTAGACCGGAATTACGGGTTTGACTTGAATTAATCGTTTCTCTAAGAAACGAGGTTGATAAGGCCCGAAATAGGATTTGGTCTCTTCAGGAAAGATTACTAAATTATCGAAATGAGTTATTAGAGATTGACCGTATCACTGTTGGGTATCTGAAGTATATACATGACCGGAGGTAGCAGGTATTTGAGGTTCTGACCGGACAGGTCGGGCTGGGTCTACCATCCTTGATTTACCACAAGAGAGTCTTAACAGGACTAGTCTCCCTACTAAATTACTAGTCTCAGGCTAAAATATTGGAGTTGAATCATTCACCGGGTCCCTACAGTCCAAGTCTGTGAACCTAATAATATTTATTATTAAATATAATCCATTAATAAACAATTTTCAAATAAATAGGAAATTGATAATCAATTATTAAGAGATTAATTAATAGATATTCACCAAATAATCATTGATTAATCAATAATTTATTAAGTAAGTGATTACGAAATAATCATCAATTAAGTAGTTAATGACTAAATAATTGTTTACCACATAATAATAAATCGTTAATAAACAAATAATTATCGATAATAATCAGATAATCAACCAAATAATTTTAATTATCCAATAACTGAATGCTTATATATATATATATTCAAAATGATTAAAAAATCAAAATTAACTATTTATCCCTAATCAAATCATATAAATATTAAGTGAACATTAATATTAGTTATTAAACATCAAACAAATTATTATCCAATTCATGTCTTAATCATCATGAATTATTACTACTCATACTTGATCTCAATTATCAGCGGCAGAGAACACTACTAGCTATTCATACTGAATCAAACAAGATTTAGATAATTCTCTCGCTGTCACTTACTCATCTCAGTCTTTTCTAATCACTGATGCATTTCCTATCCTTCTTTCTAGTTCTCAACACTAATTCTAGATTAAACTTCTTACTCACAATCTCTTGATATTTTATATTTACTACTAGGGAATGGGCCAAAAAGCTTTAAGCCTTCCACTGAAAGCCCAACAGGGTATCCTTAGGGGCTCTAAGGGTCTGACATCGTACTCTCAAAACCAAGGCTATTACAATTTAGACCCTTCTTGAAAACTTGAGATGTCTCAGCCAGAGTTGTAATTGAAAGTAAAGACAGAGTAAACATCAAAATCTCTCTAAGGTTCGAATTCAAAACAACTAATAATTAAGAAGAATGTGAAGCTTGTCTGGCCGCGCTCAGAATAGCTTTGAAATTCGGTGCTAAGTCCGTAGTCCTCTGTAATGATTCCCTGTTGGTCATTTCTCAGATCAATGGGAGTTATCAGGTCAAGGAACCATTGTTACAATAATATTTATCTAAGGTCAAAGAGTTAGAAGAATATTTTGAATGAATATAGTAAAAGCATGTTCCTAGAGAAGAAAATATCTAGGCTGGTGTACTACCTAAGTTGGCTAGCACGAAGAAAGCCGGATCAACCACTACCGTCATCCAAAGTACCTTGGCAGCTCTTAGCATTACCACACCAGTCAGGGTATATGCCATACACGCTAAAGCCTTTGTTGATGATTCATAGGTAGTATCAATCACACGGTATATCGTTAATGATAACCTCCCAACAGACCCCGTGGAGAAGAAAAAATTGAAAAAAGCTTCAAAATTTTGTTCTGATCGATGAGCAACTATTCTGGAAAGGGTTCTTGATTCCATACCTGAAATGCCTAAGCAAAGTAGAAATTTCTGATGTCGTGACCAACGTCCATAAGGGAACATATGAACACCACTCCGGAGGAAGGAGTCTAGCAAGAAAATTTTGAGGGTTGGTTACTGGTGGCCCATAATGATGAAGGATACCATGGAATACGTCAAAAATGTGACATTTGTTAGAAAAATAGTAACCTATATCATGTCTTCACTGAGGAATTATCCACATCGGCTGTTCCATGGTCGTTCTTTCAGTGGGGTTTGGATATTTTTGGACCCTTCCCAAAAGCATCAGGCAGGGTCAAGTATCTAATAGTCGATCTCAATTATTTCACTAAATGGATTGAGGCCGAGGCTATAGTGCACATAACCTCAGTCAGAACCTGATGTTTTGTTTATGAAAATATTATATCTCAGTTTGCGGTTCCAAGACGGGTTGTAATGGACAACGGAACATAATTCACTGATGCCATATTTGTAGACCTACTTGAAGGACTTTAAATTCAGCAGGTATTCTCATCCATGGAACATCCTCAAACTAATGGGCATGTCAAGGTTGCTAACAGGGAAATCTTAAAGGGGTTGAAAAAAGGGCTAGGAGATGCAAAAGGTGACCAGACAAACCATTTATGTCATGTTTTGTGGGCATATTAGGAAACCCCATATTCATTAATATTGATTGACTTACGAGGTCGAGGCTGTAATCCCAGTAGAAATTAATCAGATTTCCCCTAGACTCTAGTAGTTTGAAGAAGTAGAAAATGACATAAGGATCATGGGAGAGTTAGATATCTTACAAAAAGTCTAAGATGTTGCTTTAGTCTAAGATCAAGCTATCAAGGCTAAAGCCACTTTTCGATATAACAAAAGGGTTAAAAGAAGAAGGTTCAACATTGAGGACCTAGTGTTAAGAAGAGCCTCAATGGGAAACCACTTTGCTCATCAAGGCAAGCTAGGCCTAACCTGGGAAGGGTCCTACCGGGTTCATGATGTCACAACCAGAATAGCTTACGTATTGGAAACCTTGCAATGTGTGGTTTTCAAAAACAAATGGAATGTAAAGAATCTGTGAATTTATTACAGCTAACCGACATCACAAGACGTGCACTCTTTTTTCCTACCAAGGCTTTTTCCATTGGGTTTTGCCTTGGTAGTTTTTAACGAGGCATGCAACCGAAAAGCTCAATGTAAGTGAATGAAAGCGGTTTTGAATCATTTCTCTTCTCTATTAAAGTTTAACCCCATAGTGGTTGTAAAATCCAAAAGTGGTTAAAGTTGTTATAAATTAATTAAACCCCATAGTGGTTATAAAACCCCAAACTGGTTAAAGTTGTTATAAATTAATTAAACCCTAGAGTGGTTATAAAACCCTAGACTGGTTAAAATTGTTATGAATTTACTAGAACCCGAGAGTGGTTGCAAAACCCCCGAGTGGTTATAAATTGCTATAAAATAACTAAAGCCCCAGAGTGGTTATAAAGCCCCAGAGCGGTTATAAGACCCTAGAGCTGTTGAAATTGCTATAATTAAGTAAACAATGATACGATTGTGAAGTTAACGAAAAGAAGGTGCAAGTCAAGAATTAAAACGGATGATACAAGAACTAAAGTGGTAAGATTTCTCCGAACAGATAATAAAATGATATCAAGAAAAGAAATACTTTATTAACTAAAAAATGGATTATGCCCTAAATACAAAAAAAAGGCACAACGACCATATTAAAGTTTCAACAAAAAAATCAAAAGACGGAGCTCATCTCATCTACAAAGCTTTCAGATTCAGGGGTGGCTAGTCTCCCCATGATCAATATTTGCATCGGGAACACTCTTCATGCTCGGGAAAATGGGTAAATATAAATGACACATCAAAAGGCTTATAATCTTCACCTTGAACTATAGTGACTAACCCGTTGTTCCAAAATTTGTTGCAAAAGATAATTTCGTTCATATTTAGAGTGAGACTATGGTTCCGATGTACCACCTACTGGATCGCATGGCTAAAGGATATTACTGCAGCTTGTCCAAAGAGCCTCATATCTTGTTGACACTTAGTCTTTCCTTCCTGGACCTCAGTGGCAAGGATTTCCTTTCCCCCTTATGGCGCCCTAATTCCTAGACCTGAATCCCGATGCAAGAATAAATATTTAATGAAAATACAAATGAATTTTTACAGTTAAAAGCCTTGCAAGTCAACCAATTGCATCAAGATCTGAACCAACTGGAAACCACAGTTAAAAGAAACAACAAATAATTGGATTAGAAATCAAAAGCCCTCAACGTATACACAAGGATGTGTAAAACAGTGAAAAAGAGAAATGTGTATATCGGGCACCCATCCTTTCCTGTTAGCAAAGTGGCCTCTAAGGAACTTAAGGGAGGGTGAATTGAGTATGTAAACTTTTTCTTAATAATTTTCTCTTTTAAATACTAAGTATGTAATGTCAAATAATTTAAACAAAAGTGCTTGAAACATAAGGGTTAGAGATTGCAAACAAAGATTTTATACTGGTTCGGCCAACACCTACCTACGTCTAGTCCTCAAGCAACCCTTGAGATTTCCACTATAACTTTCACAAGTTACAACAACGAAGCACTCCCACACCTCTGGGATACCACACCTTTATATAGAGCCTCTGACCTTGTAAGGACCTCACCCTTGACTTACACTTCTAGGGATACCTTACCCTAGACTTAATCCCCTTAGGATACCTCTCCCAAGATACAAAGGTTTTACAACTCACAAGATTGATAATTGAAACTCTCTCAAAGAGTGAATGGACAAATTGAAGTTCTAATGGTTACACTCAAGTAATAAATGGTCTTAAATTGAATTATGAAGGATGATAACATGTTTCTCAAAATCCATTTACTTGTCTTATATATCTATTTATAGCAATTTAAGAGATGTAATTGATTAAAGAAAAGATGTCTTTTGATGTTGGAAAGATTCATTTTCAAATGGATGTGTTCATTGAAAGGTTTGGGTAAGAGGACATGTCTTTCCATGCAAGAAACAAGGAAGAGATGCATCTTTTCATGCATTCTAATGTTATAGTAATCGATTACTATATTCCTATAATCGATTACAACATTTTAAATTTTAACCATATTTATTTAAGGTTTACTTTTAACCCAACAGTTAAGTGAGTAATTGATTACATCAAACTGGTAGTCGATTACATGTGATCCAGTCTGGACACCGGCCGTTAAGATAGTACGTCATTTTGGTCATCCTAGAGGGCCCACCACTGTCATGGGCCAACATCCGTACTACAAACATATGATATAGGAAAGGTTCCTATATCGGTCATCCAGGGTCTCATCTAAAATATTGAATCCCTCATCCGTTCTCACTTTTCTGTCACATACAACCGTTTGCCTCAACGTCATGATAAGATAAGTAAGAGTCACTACTTACCAACGTAGATACCCTGCACAGCGGAATGTGTCTATATCATTCACTGAAGGAAGTAAGTACGATTACAAGCGTGATATACGGAAAAGGAGGATTATCCCCATCCCTGTGTCAGAATCACTGATCATTGACCTACCCACTGTCACACTCTGAATACTGAACCACTTTGATTGATACTTTGCATACGACATCAGAACCATGGGCCCACTGGCGCCTAACAATTCATTTTCCACGTTCAACTATAAATAGCATATTCACCAATGCATGCAAGGTTACGTGCTTCTTACTCTCATTGTATTATTGCATTGCTTAAGTGTTCACTGAGTTCCAATTTACTCTTCTAACTTGAGCGTTAGAGAATCTTCGCAGGTGACACCACCTTTCGCCCCCTAGCAACGCGAAACTCTGGTGTGGAGGATCTCGAGGACCACAAGACCGGCCTTTCCCACTGAGAGGTCAGATTATAATACCGGATACCCACTGTATCGGTGTACAAATATTACAAAATAAACATTTTGTGACTGGTTCCCACACCGGATCATAGACCCTGGTTTAGACCAGTTCATTGGCACGCCCGGTGGGACTCGATAGAGTTATTCCCACTTTTCACAGAAGTTTAGTAGTTCACTATGGAAGGAGATGGACGCGATTTTGTTGATGGTCACGTGGAGGATGTGACCCATCAACAGGCTGGTAGGAGACTTACTTTCGAATCCCCTATAACCAACATGAGGAGGATGGTACCCGTTGCAACCCCTGACCCTCGGGATGAAGTTATAAGGCAGCTCAGGGAGGAGTTGATGAAGTTGAGAAGGGAGAAGAGGGGAACTGGGGAGAGAGTGGTGTCTCAGGCGGAAGACACTCACCATGCATCAGCAAGGGAGAAGTCCACAACTCTTCAGTATTCTAAGATTCCTACTTATGAGGAGAGGGAAAAACCCAAGATTCTGGGGATAGAGTCAGTACAAGGAGGAAAGAGCAGGTAGTGGTAACTTCTGGGGCGTACAGACTCAATGTTCCCTTCTCAAAGAGACTCATGAGTGTCCTTATCCCCAAACACCTACAAAGAACCCAGCCACTTTCGATCGAAAAGTATAATGGGGAGACTGATCCCACTAAGCATCTTGATGCTTATGTGTATGAGGCCATGTATTTGGGAGCTGATGAGGATGTTATGTGTAGAATGTTCCCGAGAACATTGACGGAGGAAGCACTTAGTTGGTTCAAGAGTTTATCCTCAGGATCGATAGATTCCTGGGAAGAAATGGTGGCTGCATTCGAGAGTCATTTTGTTATCTCTAGAGATGTTCCAAGGACTTCTTATACCTTGGCCTAAATAAGGCAGGGTGAAAATAAAACTCTTAAAGAGTTTTTGAAGAGATTTTATAAGGAGGCTACTTTGGTGCCTAACCTTACAGAGGCTATTCAGCTTCATATTGCCGTTGAAGCTTTACAACCTGGATCCGCATTTACTTTGTCTTTGGCAAAAAGTCCTCCGACGACATTTGAGGAGTTTCAGAGAAAAACCTCAAAATATGTGGGCATAGAGATGCACTTGGAGGCCACTGCAGCTAGAATGAAGCCATCAGCACCCTCACCGCAATTAGGGAGAGATAAGGATAGGGTAAAGCCAGAAAAGCATACCTAAAGGGAAGATTTCATGAGCACTCGACACCAACAGTGAGATAAGCGCGTTGCTTCTTTTAGTAATTACGCCCCTTTAAACTCTAGGCATTCTCAAATCCTGAGGGAGGTTGGTTGGCCTACACTCAGTGTTTATGGGATAAGGAAGCCTCCTCTAATGAAAAGACCTGGGAACTCCTGAAAATATTGTGCCTTTCATGAGCAGATTGGCCATACCACAGATGAGTGCAAGGCATTGAAGAACGCAGTGGAGACTCTTATTAAAGAAGGGAAGCTGAAACAGTACTTATTTAAGGAGAAGTCCCTAGACGAGCCAGACAGGATGGAAAAAAAAGGAAGGGACCATGATAATGAAGGTGACAATAGTCGCAATTCGGTCAGGAGGTTCACAGCCGCTGAGAAACAGAAGGGAGTGGTGATCAGTGAAGGAGTTCAGCAGGATGGCATGCCTCAGCAGCAAAGATAAGGCCAGCACGAGGTGATTGATATAATAGCTGGAGGATTTGCTGGAGGAGGAGTATCAATCACAGCTTGAAAGAATCACCACCGAATGATTCTATCAGTACAGGGAAAGCCCAGGGACAACCGCCCCTTCAGAGTTGGCATGGTAGCTCCGGCGGTGTCGTTTACAGATGATTTTGGCCCAACGATTCTAGGAGGTGATGATGCAGTGGTTATCATCGCTGTCATAGCCAACAAGGATGTCAAAAGGATCCTCGTCGATCAGGGAAGTTCTTGTGATGTTATTTTTTATAACTGTTTCAAAAGAATGGGCTTTAATGATGCAGATTTGCAACCTTATACACAAGAGCTTACGGCGTTCAATGGAGCGAAGCAACCCACCAAGGGGTATCTTGATACCCTCATTTCTGTTGAGGGCGAACCTAGAGCAAGAACAGTGAAATCTAGAATTTTGGTGATTGATGTGGAGTCCCCTTACAACGGGATCATAGGTCGTCCTACTCTGAACACGATGGAAGCAATCGTGTCTACCCCGTATCTCCTTATCAAATTTATCGACAAGGACAACGGTGTATCATCTCTCCGAGGTGATCAAGAGATGGCTAGGTATTGTTATAACCTGAGCTTGAATATGGTGAAGATGGAGGCATTTAACAAGAAGAGGAAGTTGAATGACAGAGGAACAGCGGCTGGGTTAGTTAGTTTGATTGATTTGGACCCTAGAGCGGAGTTGAAGATTGACCCTCTCAATCCCTCAAAGCCCACGCCGGACGGAGGTTCCAAGGGCGTCGTCTTAGGGGATTCCCCAGAGAAGGTCACACACATTAATGATAAGCTGGAGTCTGTTGTGGAGCAGCGCCTGGTAGCACTCCTCCAAGAATTCAAAGACCTTTTTGCATGGACTACTGCAGACATGCATGGGATGGACCCTGATTTCTGCTACCACAAATTATCTATCTACCCAGAAACGAGGCCGGTTGCCCAGAAGAAGAGGAGATTGGGACCGAAAAAGCAGAAGGTAGCTTGTGAACAAATGGAGGAATTGTTGAACGCCGGATTTATTAAAGAAGTCCGTTATTCTTCTTGGCTTTCCAATGTGGTGATGGTGCAGAAGGCCAACGGCAAGTGGAGAATGTGCACTGATTATGTAGACCTCAACCAATGTTGCCCGAAGGATCCATATCAACTCCCAAATATTATCGTATGGTTAATGATTCATCTGGTTACTAATACCTCAGTTTCATGGATGCTTATTCGGGGTACAACCAAATTCCGATGTGGGAGGAGGACCAGGAGAAAACAACTTTCGTCAATGACTGTGGTGTCTTCTGCTACACCGTTATGCCCTTCGGTTTGAAGAACGCTGGAGCTACATACCAGCATATGATTAATAAGGTATTCGAAGGCATGGACACTAAGCTGGTGGAGGTGTACATTGATGATATTATTGCCAAGACTCCCACTGGAGGTGATCACGTTGAAGATTTACGTTAAGTATTCACTCGGTTGCGACAGTACAACATAAGATTGAACCCATTAAAGTGTACCTTTGCAGTCCCAGTTGGGAAATTTTTGGGTTTTATGTTAACCCAGCGCAGCATTGAGGCCAATGCAGGTAAATGTCAAGCGATATTGGACATGCAGAGTCTGAAGAATTTGAGGAAAGTACAATCGTTAAATGGGAAAGTAGCCGCTCTGGCTCGATTCATGCCCAAAATGGCGCATAGGTCCCTTCCTCTATATAAAGTGTTAAAAAAATCTAAGAAGTTCGAGTGGGGACAGGAGCAAGAGCAAGCATTCCAGCAACTTAAGGAAGTGTTGTCAAGTCCACCGATCTTGGTAAAGCCAAACCCTGGTGAATCCCTCATCTTATACTTGGCAATTTCTGATGAAGCCTTGGGCGTAGCATTGATCAAGGAAACTCCAAAGGGATAGAGGCCAGTGTATTTCATTAGCAAGACATTACAAGGAGCAAAAAATAGATAGCAGAAGATGGAGAAGGCCGTTCTTGCAGTTGTATGGGCCTCACGACGATTGAGGTCGTACTTTCACACATATCCAGTTCTGGTAAGAACGGATCTGCCGCTCCGTTCCGTGATTAATAAGCCGGACCTTGCTGGGAGGATGATCAAATGGTCTATCGAGCTTTCTGAGTTTGAAATTTCTTCTGAACCTCGAGGAGCCATCAAAGCCTAAGTCCTGGCTGATTTTGTTGTAGAAATGACAGGGGTAGACCCAACCACACCTCGCGCTCATTGGACCGTTTATGTAGATGGGTTATCAAATAGTAAAGGTTGTGGAGCTGGTGTTGTTGTGGAGAGCGATGACGGTGTACACCTGGAGATTTCTCTTTAGTTCAATTTCAAAACTTCCAACAATCAAGCTGAATATGAGGCATGTCTGGCTGGACTCCGAGCAGCAATCGATATCGGCGCAACAGAGGTGACATTGTGCAGCGATTCATAGCTAGTGATATCGCAGATCCAAGGTGAATACCAGGTTCGTGAGCCCTAACTCCAACTGTATTTGAATTGTGTGAACGAGTTAAAAGGGAGGTTCGATGTGTTACAGTTTAAGCATGTACCAAGAGAAGAAAATACTAGAGCGGACATCCTATCAAGACTTATAAGTATGAAGCAGCCTGGCAGTACAACGACAGTGGTTCAGAGTACGTTGACAACGCCCAGCATTCCTTTGTTCCCTTCTCTGAGCGCTATAATGGTTAACTCTTCTTACGAGAATTCTTGGGTTACCCCATATATCCGCTATCTGGCTGACGGACAGTTGCCCACAAATGAGAAGGAAAGAAGGAGGGTAAAAAGGGAGTTACCATATTTCACCATGGTCGATGGTGTTTTCTACAGAAGAGGATTCTCAGTGCCATATCTCCTTTGTTTAAAAGAGAGCGAAATACAAGGAGTAATGAAGGAGGTACATGAGGGACAATGTGGGCACCACGCCGGAGGAAGAAGCTTAATGAGAAAGATCCTTAGGGCTGGATATTGGTGGCCTACGATGAAGCAGGATTCCATTGATTTTATTAAGAGGTGCGATGCTTGCCAGAAATTTTCTAATCTCCATCACACACCGGCTAAAGAACTCTCTTCATCTACGGTGCCATGGCCTTTCTACCAATGGGGCCTCGACATCTTGGGTCCATTTCCAACCGCACCTGGCGGCATTAAGTATCTCATTGTGGGAGTTGATTATTTCACCAAATGGATCAAAGCGGAGCCAGTAGTGCATATCACATCAGCACGGACACGACATTTTATGTACGAGAATATCATAGCTCGATTCGGCGTTCCAGGGCAGATTGTAACTGACAACGGCACCCAGTTCACTGATAGGAAGTTCACAGAGTTGCTTGAAGGACTAGAGATAGTCCAAATCTTTTCATCTGTGGAACATCCTCATACGAATGGCCAAGCTGAGGTGGCTAATAGAGAGGTGTTGAAGGGACTGAAGAATCTTGGTGAAGCAAAAAAGGGATGGACTGATCAGCTATGTCATGTTTTATGGGCGTATCGTACTACGCCCCATTCTTCTACCAATGAGTCTCCATACCATCTCACTTATGGGGTTGAAGTGATGATTCCCGTGGAGCTCCAGACAAGATCGGCGAGAGTGGAATATTTCTCTTTGGAGAATAATAGTGCTAATTTGGCATCAGAACTAGACGTTCTCCATGAATTAAGAGAAGAGGCTTTTATGAGGGACCAGGCAATAAAGGCGAAGGCCACCCTTCGGTACAATAAACGTATGCAGTACAGAGCTTTCAACACTGGGGACCTAGTTTTGAGGAAGGCAAGTGTGGGAAATCAGTTTGCCCATCAAGGAAAATTGGCGCCGACATGGGAAGGCCCTTACAGAGTATCTGAGGTGACTGGAAAGGGATCATACCGGCTGGAAGAGCTCAATGGAACACCGATCCGTAATAAATGGAACACACAAAACTTACGTATTTACTATAGCTAGTTGGTAAGACGGCATGTACTCTTTTTCCTTACTTGAGTTTTTTCTCATTGGGTTTTCTCAAGAAGGTTTTAACGAGGCATGACCCCAACTACGCTCCCTCTGTAATCCACCTTCAATTTAATGAGAATACAGTTCATAAACTTGTTGTCTTCACTTTTTCTTTTTTATGTGATGATTCATAGCCTTAAGCCGCTGCACATAAAGATCCTCAGGACGGATGATCCCAATCACCTATTTCTATGAATTGGCGATGTAACTCCTTGAGGGACGAAATGGGTTGTAGGATCAAACCTTTATCAAGGTTGTACCGAACCCCATCTGAAGACTCGAATTGTAGGAATAAACCGAACTCCGAGTACGGTTAGTAGGATTAAACCGAACACCATCAAAGGCTTGAGTTGTAGGATTAAACCGAACCTCAAGAAATGGGTTATAGGATCAAACCTTTCGCAAGGTTGCACCGAACCCCACATGAAG
This sequence comes from Clitoria ternatea, assembly GCA_037962975.1. Taxonomy (NCBI): domain Eukaryota; kingdom Viridiplantae; phylum Streptophyta; class Magnoliopsida; order Fabales; family Fabaceae; genus Clitoria; species Clitoria ternatea. The sequence continues at coordinate 192,762,735 of CM075669.1, forward strand.
GCTAGGATTGTAGGATTGAACCGAACTCCAAGTACAACTAGTAGGTTTGGCCAAACGTTATGGCAGAATCAATCACCGTCCTTATTTTTGAAGTAGTTTCCCCAGGACGGATGATCGCAACCACTTATCCTGTGAGTTGACGATGTAACTCCTGGCGCAGATAATTCCTATCCTCATCCTTATGATGGAAGACTCAATCATCATCCTTACGATTGGAGTATTATGCTTGTAGATCCCTAAACACGAAATGTTGTTTGTAGTATTTGTTAAAGGTTATTACCCGTTCTCCGGTATTGTATTACAGAGGCCTAACGTACCTTCTCACCCTTAAAGGAGTTAAAGGTAACATCTTACAGCAGACGTTTACCTCCCAGGATACTCATACTTGGGGATAGTACATGTATGAATGATTCTACGCCTATAACTTGTTTGTTACAATTCTAATCACTTTCTCCGGGGTGCATATTACATTTCAAGGTCAAGATAATTATACAGAACGGTCTCGTGAATAATGCAAAGGTAAAAGCATAGCATATATGCCTAAGTTATGTATAACGGTACGTTTCTTGTGAATGTTAAAGGCAAACTTAAGGAAATTCTTATTCATTCAATGGCAATTTTGTACAAACTGAAATAAAATGGGAGCTGATCCCAGTACACAGCAATAAAGTTAAAAGTGCAAAAAATTAGGAAGCAGGCGCTTGATTTTCCGCTATGGGCACGTCCTTTCCGCCCTCCTCGGTTCTCTAATCTTGATCTGCTTCACCTCCAGGCTCCTGGTCTTTTGGGACATTTTCTTGAGCGACACTTTCAGAGCCCGGAGTGATGGGTGGTGGCCCCATGCTCTAGCCCTCCGAAAGAGGAGGCAACTCATAAAGGGAGTCAGGAGGATCCTCGTGCGAGCCATCACTCTTCACCAGAACTAGTTTCCCTCCGTGAAACTCGTAGAACGGATAAAGCCCATATAGATTGAGTTTCACATCGGGGTTGCGATAGAAGACCTGACGAAGAGCTAGGCCAATGGATTCAAAGGCTATATTTTTGCATATTTCCAAAGCCTTGGTAGCCTTAGCTTTGGAAGCAGCCAGTTTCTTTCGAAGTTTGGCATTTTCTTCCTCCGATGGCCCAGCAACCGCACTCCCCTCCTTCAATTCTTCGATTTGGGCCTGTAACTCCTTCCTGAGGGCCTCCCACTCTTCTAAGCTTTTGTTATGACCGACCTCCACTACTGCAAGATCTTCACTCTGCTTGGCAGATTTCTTGTTGTCAAGCTAGAGCTCTTCCTCTAGGAGGGGAATAGACTTATTTTGCTGCTAAAGTTCAGAAACTTACCACTCTAAAGATTTATTTGCTAAATGAAGACGACTTATTTCTTCAGTCTTCTTCTCCAGCAACTCTTTAGCCTTCTTCCGGGCCGATTCAACTCCCCTTGCAGTTTCTGCCTGCTTAGCTGCCCAGGCCTCCTTTACAGCGATATCGGCCTCAAGTTTTTCAACTTTCTTCATGTAATCCGCCTTCTCGCTCAAGGAGTCCAACAGGCCAGAGAGTTCATCCAGTTGCCAGCGGCCGGCCTTGCAAGCACTCCGTACGTCGGCAGCTTCAAGAGAAGGACGGAGGCAATACCTTGGTTTGGGAAGTGTGGGAGGCACGGAGCCTTGGAACCAGAGGAAAAGAGAGAGGAAGGACTCTTTTGGAGGTAAGCTGATCATGGGGAGCCCACTCTCCGACCCCGTCTCTGAGTCAGTGTGAGGAAGGGGAGCAGGAGAGGATTCGATCGGTTTTTTCCCTTTGTCTTTTTTCATACCGGTCTCTTCCAAGGTCCTTTGGCACTTCTAAAGAGACCCCACAGCAGAGGGCTTCTTCTTCTCTGAGGCCTTAACAAGCACTCTCCTCCTTTTCTTCTTATCGGGAGAAGGCTGCTCCTGCTCCTGCTCTTGAGTTTGCTCCTCGCCGCTCTTTTCTTCTAGGAGGGGTACGTCATCCCCCACATCAGAGGTTAAGGGGATCAGCGGAGCCTCAGCCTTGAAGGAGTTCCTCTTAGCTTGGATATTATTCTCGTCTAAGGAGGAATCATCATCTGCTAGCACGGACTTCAAGGAGAGCATTTCAGAGGAAACTTTTTTGATTTGTGCTGCAAAAAGGGAAAGGATAGACATTAATATAATGGATGTAATGAGAGTATATTATAACATAAAAGTAAGAGAACGAATATTTACTAAGGTATTCGTCCCTGACTTCGGTGTTCCCAAGGAAGAGTCTGCAGGAAAACATCTTTAGGACCACAGAGCAGGACCTCATAGCGCTCAACACCTCTACAGAGTGAGAGGATAGTTCGTCCTCTTCAGTGTAATAAGCACGGCTTATTAACAAGAAATGTTCGTGTGTCCAGCTGGTGAGGAACTTGGTGATTCCCTCTTTATTCAGCCAGAAGAGCGGCTTGTTGTCCTTCACCTGAATCTGCGTGTAGTACTGTTTAAACGAATGACCATCAATTTTCGCAGATTCGGTGAAGGATTTGAAATTTACCACCCTCAAGTCAGCCCTGAGTGTGATGAACCCGAGACCGCCCTTCTTATTTGCACGGCGGACCACTTGGCAGTAGTGAAGAGTTTTGCCACAGTGGCTTTAAAATTGAAGTGCTTCCCAAGAACTTCCAGGGCACGCACCAAGCCCCAACCGTTCGGGTGTAGTTGCATAGGGGCACAATCTAGGAAGCGGAGGACGGCCATTTGGAATTCTGTTAAGGGGAAGCGTAAAACACCCCTAGTTTTCTGTACTCGAATCCCGATGTGATCGTCATAATTAATAAAAATACGAGTAAATTTTTCACGTTTGAAAGCATTTCCAAGACACCACCATGGTCACACCAAGACCCAAATCCCATAAAACTAAAGAGTGAGATTATATAACCTAAAGCTGGATCGATAGATAATTTGCCCATAATGGTATACAAAATAATAGAGTTTATAGCGGAAGAATATGTATACCGGGCACACGCCTAGTCCCATATATGACGATATGAGAAAAGGCTCGGCAAAGCACGCAATGGCACATCATAGCCTAATAGACAACCATCATCATTTTACATAATTATATAAGCATACAATGCCTAAGATATAACTATATATATATATACATAAATACATTTATATACATCTGGGAATCTTCTCCCGACTATCTCATTCATCAATGAACATCATTCAATTTCAATCCCTCTAATACACATCAAACCCTCTCTTATATTCTGCATATATACATATATATTCATCATCCATCAACTCAAAGGATTGACTCATACATATTCAAAATCCCTAAATCATCTATATCATCATATACAATTTATTCATTACACAAGAATCCATAAATGATGCCGGCCAAGGCACTTCCTCTACCACTATTTACCTTCACCCAAGCTTTAATTAAAATCCGAACTCATCCCATGGTAACCTGCATCACAATGCTAAAAAAAAGAAAACCACATGGGGGAGGAAGTTATACATTCAAAATGACGAATAATATATATATATTGTGATCATGTGTATATGCATACAAACGTCATGTGTGCTTTGCTATCAAATCATCAAATCATCATTCATATATCATCTTATTATTATAATAGGCCTACATGCCTCATGAATCACAATTCATATCATAATCAACCACAACATATACACAATCATATACCACCACCATGGGCCATTACATCATCAACATGGACCATTCTGGCCCTTCATTAGAGCCACCATGGGCTAACATCATCATCATCAATTATAACAATTACGCTCTTCAAACATTGGGCCCCAATATATATATATCGTCATATTCACATCATTTCATTTATTCATATTATTTATTACCTTTATGTGGTCCTTCGGTATATTAAATTACCCTTCTCACCAATACCATCTCATCATCTCAATCATCATCAATCATCATCATATTATGGCATATCTCCATGCTATATGCAAATGCTCTTATGGCTAATGCATATGCACAATGGAATAATCAACAACAAATGCGGATCCGACTGTGGGAATAAACACCAAGTTGTGGGTCAAGCATAGGTGTGCTACTATGCCCCTACTGCAGTAGTAAAATGTGTACACATATCTCAAAGCATGCATGCATCTCAACAACATCTTTTACTGGTACCAAACCGCTATCGCCCATCTGTAGCACTAGTCACCCTGTGACTTGCGGATCAACATCGTGGCCTCAACTACCACAAGTACTACGGGCCCCTCCCGAACACACATCGAGAGAGCCGTGTCCCGTCGGACACCGAGGTAAACTCGCTCACCATAGAGCCGCCCGCCCACTGGGCCCGCCACATAGGGTGCCTCGTCACCAAACTATGGACAGCTTCGTGACTCATACACCGAGTCACAGGGGAAATCAACAATACGCTCGTGCACTGAGCCGCCCTCCCACTGGGCCCGCCTAGTGGAACCCCCTAATATTCCACATAGACAGCTATGATATGCCATGGATGCAATGCAATGCAAATCAAATGCAAGCTCACCCTGTGCATCCTAAATGCCACTCATCCAACATCATCATCACAATCACCAACGCCACCATACACCTTAGTGGGTTTCAACCTTGTTGGTTTCATAATTATTATTTTCAAGTTTTAATGTGGCATTTCCATCTCAACATATTTTCGCATATATTTCACATCATACACGCAAGTCAATACTTGTAAACAGCCACTATGGCATTTCAACATCACATATTATTCATCAATATTACCACACTTCATTTAGTGGATTTTCATCTCATCATTCATAACAATCCATACATGGATATCAAAGGGCATAGCAATCATCATAATATTAATCCACACACGTTGCAACAAGGTGTTACGAATTACATATACATATATAGCAACCATAATTGCCTCACACACATGCAAGTCAATTACTTGCACCCATCACAAGAATATCATAATAGTTCTCAATAATTATCAAATTGTCATTTCAATTAATTCAATACATATACATGGCAAGGCAAGCATGAGTATAGAACACATACAACAATCACCATCAAACTACTCATGCAATTTGAATATATAACTCCTCTCCTACCTCAAGGGAAGAGTCGAACGGTTCCAATGCTCCGAATGCTCCTTCACATCATCCGGAATACGATCTACATACCATACATATACATACACATAATCAATAACCATCATAACTCTAAACATTTGTTAGCTTATCGTAAAGCTTAACCCCAAGTCCTAGACTTGTTAAACATCAACTTATGCAATTGTGTTAGGCTTCGGGAATTCCTTTCCCAAGGCCAAGATCCTCTAGATCTTAAAGGGTCAACCATTCCCAATTACAACAGCATCACATTTATCCCTCATCCATAATGCCACCCATATTACCTTTAGTGAATCCGTTCGTTTTTCCATAATAATAGAGGTCTTAGGCAACAATGAGCCCGTGATAACTTTCAACATTAGGAAATGGGAAGAGTTCATTTTTAGCCTTAAAAATAGAGAGACACGTCATAAATATCACCTATTAGTCTCAATTTGATAACCATAAAAAGTTGGGTTCAAAACCCTCTTAAACTTGAATTTTATGACGTAGTAGGTCTGGTGTTTTATGTCTAATGAGAGTTAGAAAACTCCAATTAATGTGAGACCAATTCTCACACCTCCGTAACACAATTATCTACAACTTTCATGAAGAACTCGGAGGCCAAAAATGTCATTAAGATGCCCAAACGGGCCAAAAACAGCAAAGAAAACAGACCAGTTGGAAAAACAGCACAACAGTGGCCATAACAGGGCTCTGAATCGATTCAGACTCGTGTGAATCGATTCGAGTGTCCCAAAATCTCAAATTTTGACAAACAGAGGGCCTTGAATCGATTCAAACTCGTATGAATCGATTCAAACACCCCTGGAGCCCAAAATAGTGAAAACAGTACCTCTTGAATCGATTCAAAGGGTCTTGAATCGATTCAAGACAGCCCTGCTGCTGTTTTTATGCAGAACAACACCAAAATTTCAACTTCCAATCACCCAATCTCATTCAATTCAAATCCAATGACCATCAAAATTTGTCACAAGCTAAAATATATTATTTGTGACGTGTGGCCATCGGCCTCACATGAAAATTCCCAAAAATGAGGAACTTATGCGCATAAATGCGTTTTACCTATTTAGAGGCACTTTTATGCAACTCAAAGGCCTATTCTCAATGGAATTGGTCCATTCCAATTCCTACAAGTCATAAACAACATATATGGGCTATTGGAGCTATCACATGCCATTCCATTCTCATAAAACTCTATTTGCCTCTATTAGTTTCTCAATTATGCATTAATATCAAGGCATAACTTCACACTTTAAACAAATTCCTTATCAACATTAACATCACTCCCATTAAAGGGACACTAAACATTCATCATCAATTCATATATACATATATGTCATTCTCAAGGATCCACCATTGCCAAGCATAATATTCATCACATTAACAACATCTCATACTCATTTTCAACCCAACACCTCAAATCACCATTTCTACATACAAACATATATCATCTTACACAACCTCATGAACATAGTTCAAAATATCATCGACCTCATTAATCAATCTCAATGATTCTAAAGATTCATTTCCTTCATATAAATCATTCTAAGGCATCAAAAATCATCAAATCACCTATTTAGCCAAAATTCCCAAATCATTACACTTAGGGTTTTTCATCAAAACTCAATAACCATATTTAATAACCATCAATCTCCATCGTTAACAACACCCATACACATATTATCATGGGTTTTCACTAAAAATCTTATTTCATGGCATTATTACTAATTTCCCCCAAATCCTAGGGTTAGGGTTTCATTAAAATCAAGCAATCACCACTAACAACCATCATCTTCCATCTCTAAACACCATATTTTTGTGTACCCCTTCATACCCATCCAAAAACACATATAAATCATACTCACCTTAGGGTTTTACACAAAAATGGCTTCTAATATATAACCCATACATAAGGTACTCTCTTAACCAAATAGAAACCAAAAGCTAAGGCCAAAAACATCAAAAGAGTAGAGAAATTTACCTCAAGCTCCAAGTTTTACCAAGCCCTAGCATGTACACGAAGATGAAGGAGGGGAAGGAGGAGGATGATCCCATAAAACTTCCAAGCTCCATAAATGCTTCACAAAGCCAAGCTCTGTTGTTGATTTTTTGTAAGAAAATAGAATGGAAAAGGGGTGGTTTGGTTTGTCCATTAGAGAGGGAGAAGGAGATGGAAAATGAAGAAGAAGGTGAGAGGGAGAAGCTGCCGAGAATGAAGGGAAAAAGAGAGAGAAAGGTGAGGTTTTTATTTTAAATATTACCCTCTTCATTAAGACTTCTCCATTTTACAACAAACAGGATCTTTGTTCGGGCTCAATACTAAATCCAAAAATTATTCTGAAGACATATTCGGATTCCCCGTAATATTCTTTACTGCCCTGACCAATAGCATCTCAATCGGAGATACTTGGTCTGACACCCATATCTCAGTCGGGTCAGTTTTCAGCTTATCCGGTCTGCATAAATCACCCATAGTCCTAAAAATCTTAATTCAATTATTTCTAATATATTGGGACATTAAATAATGCACAAATAATTTTTCTAAACACTCAAGACCCATCAAATATTTATTTCCACTTAGTGGGTCCCATATTATCCGTTAACTCACCCGATTCCGGTAAATTTTAATTTACCGATAGTTCATCTCTAATGTCTAATAAATTCTTCCATAATTATTCATCCATAAATAATTAATTATCCTCTTCCAATAAATTTATTTCCTTTAAAAAAATCCGGGATGTTACAAAGCGTACCCCCAAATTCTAGAAGACGAAGTCGTACATATACACCGACCTCTCATCTGGAACCGCATGGCATATCCTTTCCATTGGCCGGGGTGCGAGGATCAGGAAACGCCCCTTATATTTCTCATCGGAATAAACCTGAAAGCGCGGCTTTACTGGGCCCCCATCTTCCCAGGCGTGACATGAGGCTATTTCTTTGAATTCCCCTTCGACCCAGCAATATGGATGTTCTCTGTTCAGCCTCTGCTAGTTCAGCCGGTGTGCAACCACGTTGACACACCCTTCAGTAGTACATAGGATAAGTGTCTTCCCGGATCCTAGAACCTCCATTTTCTCTAACGCCCGCCGAAATCTTCTAGCGCTGTGGTAAAAGGCAACATCGTCAGAGAGGTATCCGTCTGCACTCGATTCACTGTCAGAGAGACTGATAGTCCTCGAGCCGAAGGAATCCTCAGCGCGGTGCTGAACCACTGGCAACCACGAAGAAGGAGTTCTAACCCTCTTTGAGCGATGATACCTGGCCACAAGAAGATTCACAGGAATCCTCCCACCACGGTGGCTTGAGGGGGCGTGAGAGCTATGTTTCCCCCTGTACAAAGTACCAGCGCTGCTCTGCCTAGGGCGCATGGCTAAAGTTTGAAGAAAATTAAAGAAATGTGAGTTTAGGGATGAAAGAGGTTACCTAAGAGAGGAAGTTAAGGGTGAGGAAGCCTTCACAAAAATGACAGCAACAGGGTCTTCGAAATTTTTGCAGAGTTTCACTAGCTTGAAGGCAATAGTGAATTTTGAAACTTGTTAAGTTACCCTTTTATAGGTAAAGAAGAAGTGCAACAATCGTCCAAGGATCATGTCGTATACCCCAAGACGCAACTTTTTGAATATAAACGACCCTGTCGTTTCACAGTCAAAGGCACGAAATGGCGACGGTTCACAAAAGGTGTCGAGTGAAACGGGCCCCTAATTTCCAAAGTCCAGGCCCAATACAGCCCTAACGACAGTTTCATTTTTGGAGCAATGATGACTCACATGTTGAAAGACGTTTATTGTCTAATCATTTCAGATGTATTAAATGCATTCCAACAGTTATTCGAATACCAAGAGTTACGATTTTCAAAAACTCTTGGGATCTCCCTCGTTGTAAATCTTTGTCCAAATCCGTTATGAGGGCAGCATGAGAGCGGATATTTCACCTGTAGAGCGGCTACACAGACAGAATACCAGCACGTAGCTGACACGTGATTTCAATGGGCATCTTTGGTGTACCTTCCCGGCATCCAGACTTCTTGAAGACTGTGTAGCTTATACGAGCAACTTAACAGTCCCTCACACAAGCTAGGGGACAAATGATCCGGTCTAGACACCGACCCTTAAGATAGTATGTCATTTTGGTCGTCCTAGAGGGCCCACCACTGTCACGGGCCAACATCCATACTACAAAGATATGATATAGGAAAGGTTCCTATACCGGTCATCCAGGGTCTCATCTGAAATATTGAATCCCTCATCTGTTCTCACTTTTCCATCACATACAACTGTTTGCCTCAACGTCATGATAAGATAAGTAAGAGTCACTACTTATCAACATAAATACCCTGCACAGCGGAATGTGTCTATATCATTCACTAAAGGAAGTAAGTACGATTACAGGCGTGATATATGGAAAAGGAGGATTATCCTCATCCCTGTGTCAGAATCGTACACTGATCATTGACCTACCCGTTGTCACACTCTGAATACTGAACCACTTTGATTGATACTTTGCACACGGCATCAGAACCCATGGGCCCATTGGCGCCCAACGATTCATTTTCCACGTTCAACTATAAATAGCATATTCACCAACGCATGCAAGGTTACGTTGTTCTTACTCTCATTGTATTATTGCATTGCTTAAGTGTTCACTGAGTTCTAATTTACTCTTCTAACTTGAGCGTCGGAGAATCTTCACAGGTGACACCACCTTTCGCCCCCTAGCAACACGAAACTATGGTGTGGAGGATCTCCAGACCACAAGACCGGCCTTTCCCACTGAGAGGTTGGATTATAATACCAGATACCCACTATACCGGTGTATAAATATTACAAAATAAACATTTTGTGACTGGTTCCCACACTGGATCGTAGACCCCGGTTCAGACTAGTTCAACATGCTTTCTAATTTTATGAAAATTCTTTTCAAATGCATGTTATCAAGGTTTTAATTTAATCCTAAGGCCATACTGATACTTGATTAAAACCTTAATTGTGTGCTAAGACCTTTTGGATGATGTTTTATTCCTTTGACTTGTTGGTCTTGCCTTTTTGTTAATCCATTTTTCTTCCAATCTTGGCGTTCATGATTGATTCTTTTTAGAGCTTATCGCCTTTTGTCATTATCAAAACTTTGGTCTTCACTTCCCATATATGAAGATATGAGAAAAGATCCAAAGAAAACACAAGGAACATGCCAAAGTTTGGTGAAAACTTGTATATTAGGTTAAGCAATTGAGCCATAGAGCAAAGTGGTACAACCACTAACCACAAGAGATGCAAACAATCAAACAATGTGAAAGCATTAAATTTTAGGCAACTGGCAGTGTGATCCACGGCCAGACCATGGTTTTCTCCACCAGACCCACACTTTGGCACCATTTTTCCATGCTTTAGGAAACCCCAACTCATGTAATTTTTAGGACCTTTTTGGCACACAAAGGCCAACTATTTCAAGGAACAAAACATGGAAAATGAACACAACTTTTCAAGGTTTTCATACATCAAATCATTCATCATGTTTATTATTACAAACAAGCCTAATTCATGCATCATCAATGGATTCATAAAACATGGCATTCAAGCCATAGCAATTCATAATTTATCCATCAACATAAATATTCTTGCCAACACATTGGCTATCAAATTCACATTGTTTAAACATCATCATGATCATATACAAAAGAATTGGCCAATGTATACACATGTATATACCCAAAGAAATAAAGGTTCATTTATAAAAGAATATAGGCCACTATCATCATCAACATCAATAACACCAAAATTGTTTACATTGCTAACCAAGGAATTCCTTTAGCACTATTATACCTTGCACAACAAAATGTCAGTTTTCCAAAATGATAGCATCTTATCCCATGAGAAGTCCTGCATCACAATGCTAAAAGAAGACAACATGGGAGAGTAAGTAATTACATTCGAAATGATGAACTCAAACACTTGTGGTTATGTGTACATACATATAAATCACTTATGCTTTGTAACATAAGTCCCAACAACATCAAATCATCATTTTTATCATAATAAACATGCATAATGGTCATAACCACACCCATAGTAAGCATATACACAATCAAAATTCATTGCCCTTTATCACAATGGGCCATCATAAGTATTTTCATAAATTTTATCATATTGTTCCTCACACTCTTTCACTTTATAAAGTTTTATGTTTTTAATCACCAAATCCATCCATCACTCATCTAGGTCTCAATCTCATTTAGGCATATCACTAGGCTATATGCAAATGCTCTTAAGCTAATGCATATGCACAAGAAATCATACTCATCAATTGTGGATATGACAGTGGGAAATAAATCATTAATATAGGTCATATTGTAGTATCCATAACAATCTGTACACGTATACAACATCAACATTTTTACTGGTACCAAATCACATCACCCAAAATGCAATATCGGTCATTTCACAATGACAGTGACAAATAACATCCAAGATATCATAAAATGGTGTTATAGGCTAACCATGATTCTTTACCATGACAGCTATGATCCAACAGGACCACCGAGGAAAACCTGCTCATCAAAGAGTTACCCCCACTAGGTCAACCATATGCAATCCTCCATGATTAAGCATGGGTAACTTCGTGATTCAACCACGGAATCACTAGGGTAACAAACATGCTCATGCATTGAGCCACCCTCCTACTAGGCCAACCCGTGGAACCCCTAACATTCCAAACTAGGTAGCTTAACAGATATTCCATGAATGCAATGCAGATGCAAATCATATGCAATCTCACATTAATGCATCCTAGCATGTCACTTATCAATCATCCATCATCTTTCCCACCATCAACATCACCATATTCTCTTAGTGGATTTTAATTCACATAATTCTTTCCATTGTTCCAATATTTATTTGGGCATTTACATCTTCTCATATCAATTTTAATTTCAACATTAATCACAAGCTTACATTTTCTTTAAGTCATAATGATATCAACAAACTCATCAATTTTTCATCAACATTTAAGGGTGTGCCACACAACAACATTTATTTCAATCTCATCATCATTTAATACTAGTGGTGAGTATGAATATTTTTACAACAATATAAAGGTACATATTTGCCCAAATTTTCAAAACATCCAATCACCACAAGAAGCACACAACATATATTCTAAATGCATATCACATATGTGCCAACGAGAAACATTAACAACAAAGCCAACCATTACAACAAGTCACAAAATTTATGGCAAGGCAAATATGATTTATCTCATTACACATCAATCATCGAGTCAATTAATCGATGCATTTAGAATATAAAACTTCTTTCCTACCTCAAGAGAAGAAATCTAGGCGATTTGACAGTTTCGCCTCATCTACCAGATTTTACCTTATATTCAATACACATTATAAATACAATAAATTGCTAGTTTAAGCATCATTTTTAATCATAACTACACAACTAAATATGCCCATGATTCTCATCAAGTTCTAAATATTTTATAAACATTATTTTCTTGTTTTATTGGATTTCAGGAATTTCTTTCCTATAGTCCATATTTTCTATCATTTAATTGGTCATTATCAAAGTCTAACCTTACCAATACTAACATTTTTCACTTCACCCATCATCTATAATGGGTTCCAAAAGTTTCAAAATAAATTATCTTAATTTATTGATGTCAACACCACCAAGAATACAATTTCTACCATATTTAACAACTTCGAGCATTATTACATTTTCTTGGTTTTTCAAACCTTCACCACCAATAATTGATATTAGTCACTCTAAAACTCATTTCTATACTCAATAATCATTTTAATGGCAATTAATCATTATTTTCCCAAATTTTACCAAGACCCTCAATTTTCCAAAACTTAGGGTTTTCACCAATTCAACAACAATCAATCCCATTAATTTCCATTCACCATTTCAAGCATAAATCAAGCCTAAATTTCATGAAACACTTAGCCATCACCAACAACCTAATTTTTCATGTCTTCTAGCCTAGGGTTCAAATATCGAAATGCATATCTAAACCTAACAACCTCAAAACCATGATTTCCAAGCTTTAATGACTCTAAAACAAAGAATAAGAGCAACAAAGGGTCATGGGTCTTACCTCATACTTAAGCTTTAAAGAAAATAAAATATGAGGAGGAAGAAGATGATATGAGTAAAAATGAGCTTCAATGTGCCATTAGTGCTTCATGGAGCAAGTTGAACCAAGAAATTTTGAGTGGCAATGGCTTATAGAGGGTGGGAAATTTTGCAAGGAGGATAAGGGAAAAGAAGAAACAAACGTAAGAATGGGGGAAATAAAAGAAATGATAAAAATTGAGAGAGGAGAAAGGGGAAAGGAGATGCCAAAATTGGTCAATGTCCAATGGTCAATATGTATCCTTCGCTATTACTATTTGGTCCAACAATTCCCTCTGTCCATTGGTCAATAGAGTGAAAAAGAGAAGCCAAAAAGTGCCATAACACATGTGGGGGAGAAATGAAGGATTTTACAGTGTCTTTTAATTCCATTTCATTCGTATTTTCACCGACTGTTAATACGTTCTATGTTCGTAAAATTACTTCTTCAACTCTAAAAATTGTTTCAAACATAACACTGTACTCACAAAAATCACCTTATCATCTTATGCTATCAAATACCCCAAAATAATTTTATGGGTCTTATATTGTCGGTTAAGCCATTCGGTTTCAGTAAATCTTATTTCACTAATAAACCATAATTAATATTTAATCAATTACCCGACATATTTTAGGTGTCAAATAATTTATTATTTTCATATTTTAATTTATTTTCTAAATTTTGGGATGTTTTACTTTGTAGAATGGCAAGTTGATCTTTCAAATCAGGAGCCTCCTGACAAAGCCGCTCTACTTCACCCTTAAAATTATCTTTCGACTTCAAGAGGATAGAATTCTTTCAATTCAACTTTCGCACGTGGTTATAAACGCGGCCCTGGTCATCTAGAACTTAGGGATTCCTCGCCCGAAGGTGTTTGATTTCCCTCATTAATCCATCCACAACAAAAAAGTGATAAACCTCTAAGGGTGGACTATACCGTTAAGTCAAGGGTATGGTTCAGGTCCTGAGAGTTTAATCCCTCCTTAAGCTAGAATGGGAGGACAAATTTCGACTCGGGAGGACTCACCCGCTCTAGCAGATGTAAGTAATCCTCCCCCATAAACTGCATCAACTAGTGTCTCCTAGGGAGTAGTGAGAACGTGGGCAGGACCTTTACCTTTTAGTGGGTCCTTCTCTACCCTGTCGCTAATCTTATTTTTCTTCCGATGACCCTCAGCAACTGACTTTTTCCTCTTCTCAGTCTCTCTGGGGGTTGAGGTATCCCCTTGAGAAAGAGAGACATGTTTGGCTTTCTGAAGTTAGGGGTGACTCGGTTCTCCTCATTCGAGTTAGTACTTAACCCCGAACATAATGTTGTAAAGCTAATCTAGTGTGTTTCCCCTCATGCTCCCTACATTTTGAAAAAGATGATTTGTTTGAATGTAGATAACTGGTATAGACATAAAAGACAAAATTTAAGTACCCAAGAAGGTGAGATACTCTTTCCTCGTCTCCTCAGATCCCAGTAGAAAGTGACACTTGAGAGGAACGGCTCAGGATATCTTGTGAAAGGCATCAATGATTTCCTTGGATCCCTCACTTAATTTATTTTCTTCAACCATGTAGGCTAAACTCTCCATTACAAAATGTTGGTGTGTCTAGCTAGTATGAATCAAGAAACTCCCTCTTTATCCTTCCAAAAAGGGGTTTGGTCACCTTTGGCAAAAATTTTAAAGAATGAGTGCTTGAATAAGGCACCAACAGTCTTGGCTGACTCCACATAAGCTTCAAAATTGATGATGTCACTCTGACATTTGAGGTTAATGAAACCCAAGCCACCACCGGGGTTCCCGCGACGTAGGATACGAGCATAATAAAAGAAAATAACAACGGTTGGGGTGAATCCCAAGTGCTTGGCCAAAACCTCAAGAGAAAGAACCAAGCCCTATCCGTTGAGGTGTAGTTGGCTGAGGGTGATGTCCAAAAATTTAATCAGCCTCATTTTAAAACTGTTGACGAGGAGTCTTAACCCTACCTTGGTTAGGAGAATCTCGTACATATAAAAGAAGCACTCCTGGGGCACATGGAAAGCCCGGTCACTGTACAATGGCGCGATACTGAATAATGGTCTTTATATCTGTTGGATCGCTAAAACTGATCGTTGTCCAGCTCAACACCGTCCTCGCCTTCAGTATGACGACTAGGGATGTCAAGGATTTCTTTTTGGACCCAGAAGTAAAGATCCTGGGCCTTACGGGCTAACTAAGCTATACCGTCCATTAGCATAGTGGTATCTTATGGGTTAGTTCCACTGAAGAATTCCCTAAAGCCATAGAGGAAACTATATGTTTCAAAAAGGGAACGTTTAAGTAAAAATCAATATCATCCGTGTGGTCATGCACCATGATAGAGTCTGTCATGACCAAGTGATGACACCGGAAGCGGGATCGTGTCGTTATAGGGTCAAAAGAAGCAGATGATGAATCCTGGGAAGAAGCCAAGTCCTTATAATCAGCCAACCTCAGGTTTGAAAATGTGGTTCCCCAAGATCCCATCCTAAGCCACCTACGTAGATTTGTTTATGAAACCCACTTGCGGTGGCCACTCCTAGAAGCCTGGTTCGACATATTTTCCAAAGAAATGTAAAATACCAAAGAAAAGGCTGGGATTAGAAAAGGCTACCTGTATGAATGACTCTAACTATTTTTCTGGTGTGGGTCAGGATTTGATCGGGTAAAAGCAGCAAGGATACCAAAGCATCAGAATCTCAAGAATGTGAAAGTAGAAGTGAAGGAGCTATTACTGTATCATCCAAGATATTTAAATTAAATTAATTACACTCTAGAGAGCTAATAATTGAATTATTTAGAGATTGTTAAGAATTAAAATTTAATTAATTGAGTATTTTAATTAGTAATGGGATAAAATTAATTAATTAAAAGTGATTAATTAAGAAAGTTATTTTAAATTAAATTGGAATGGTAAATTATTGGTTACCAAGAGGTAAAAGTGATCTGTCCTGGAATACGAAGTCAATGTTGACCAACTTGACCGGAGTCCTTAGTTTAATTAACAGACCGATGTTACCTCACTTGCTCTCAGTTTTACACCACCTTAGTGGAGTACGGTATTTTACACCTCAGTTCAGTGGAAATCCGAGGTTCTTTGAGTGAAGGTAGTAATTGATGTCCTAGTTCGTGCTGGTACTTCAAGACCACACCGGAGGTGAATCTACAGAAGATTCTCTGATGCTTAAGTCAGTATAGTTACTAAGGCAATGTATGATTACGGAGGTAACTTACGGAAAAATTGGATCAGATCCTCTTTAGTAATAAATGAATTGTATTTATAGTGTTTACCTTAGTTTCGGAAGTGATTTGACCATCTTCCTAACTTACTGTTGATACAGTGTCTACAGGGTCAGGTTGCGCATACCTCCTCTGACTGGCTGTCGGATTGTCAGTTGTTGACCGGGGTCAAAGGGGGAATTTCGTAGTCAACCTATGGCCTCAGACTCCAGTTATGACTCACCAAGTCTGATTGGTGATGTGGCACGGTGTTTCAGGACCTCGTCCAGTCCCGTTGCCACCCCGGATCAAAAAGTAAAAAGTAATTATTTAAAGAGTTAAAAGAAAAAAATGAATTTATGAAATGACCATATACATTTTTTTTCAATTCCTTTCTCTTCTTCCTTGTCATGCACATATGCAAAACTTCCTCCTCCCCACTTCATGGTCATGAGGTTGTAAGGCCAATTAAAGGTTAATTTTTTGCCAAGACTTCAAATTGAGAGTACCATTGCAACCGGGAAGGTAAGGTGGGTTATCTAGCGTGTTAAATTTTTTGCTTCCCTCCCCTTCTCTCTAAACCAAGCATGCCCATGGTGGTGGGGGGTATCGGGTTCCTTTTGATTTTAATAAATTGGAGTGTTGAGATGTTAAGTTCAACTTCTAGAACCTAGAGTCGGCACCCGACATTAATGGGTCGTTGTTGCGTCATTACTAGGTGGCGGTGAGTGTATTAGAGAACCGTTAGGTGAAGCGAAACTTGGGAACTGTAACATTTCAGGTAGTCAAATTAATTATATGTGTTATATATGGTTAAATTATAAATTATTGACGAATTAACGAGAATTAAATTAAACAATTTATGGATTTAATTAGAATGAGATTAATTTTACTAAATTAATTAAAGGGTGGATAATTAAGAGATAATTTTAAATTAAATTGGAATGGTAGATTATTAATTACTAAAGGGTAAAGATAATAACTTAATTAACTAAAAAAAAAGAGAAAGGGAATTTTGAAAAGAAAGAAAATGAGAAATGAAACTAAAAAGGGGTAAAATGACCAAAATGCCCTTAGTGAAAAATTAATTATACAATTCACCTTATTCTTTCTCTAGAAACATGCATATTTCTTCTCCTTCATTTCTTTGGGTTCCTGGCCGTGAGCCTTTGAGCTCCAACTTGGGAGTCGATTGTGAGTGAAAATTCAAATTGGAAGCGTTTCTGGAATCTTGGGAACGAGACTTGCATATAGGTTCCTTCAATTTTTAACTTTTGTAATCATTATTCTTCTTCCAATTCTTGGCCGAAAATGGGTTCTATGATGGGGGTTCTGTTTCGCCATCTATGGTTCTTGAAAGCTTGTAAATGATGATCCGCGTGATGGGTGTTAATAGAATGATTGAAAAATACAAATTCCAGTGTTGTAGGCATTACGTCAAGCATCAAAGCATCTTTAGGTGGAAAGGGTCTTTGAATCTGACGCCGAAAGGTATTGAGGTAAGTTCTTACGACGCGTAGATATGGTTTGAAGCTGTTTTGTTAAATTAGAATATGATTCGGTGGCCGACGCTTAATGTCAACATATAGGTTCTTTAATTTTAGGCACTTTACAAATTTAGGTGGAACTGACAACTTTTCAGAGCCTCAAAAGCTTCAGAGTTGAGGTAAGGGGAGTGTGTGTGGTGTATAGTTTCATGTAAATGATTTTAGTGTCCATTTTATGTATAAATGGAAATGTATAGCCTATATGAATATAGTTTTAAAATATTAAATTAGTAATATTTTATAAATGGATTGTATATAAGAATTGGGAATTTAGTTAGGTTGGAGTAATATGAGTAATAATATGATGGGTTTAGGTGGATTAACAAATGACTATATGTGATGAATGATAATTCAAGAAATAGTGGTATTTAGAAGAATATGGGTTATATGATTGGTTTATGTGTATGGTAAATAGAATAAATGAGTTATAATTTAGATTATGTGTGATGAATGAAATGAGGTTTGTAGTTAATATGTCGATTAAGCTTATGATTTTTAGTGGTAGCGTGAAGTATGATTTGATGATTATGTTTTGTGTAGTTAATGTTTGTGACATGTGATTTGATTTTGTTTGCATTTGATCATTTAAAATTATGTGATGATTATTATAGTTGTAAATTATGATTATGATGTATGAATTTGGAAATTGTAAAATTATGAAATATGAATGTGATTGACTAATGCCAGTGTGGCTGCTTAATGAAATGAAAAGTGATATATTAAGTATTTTTTTATCCCAAGGAGATGGCTTTTATGCTAGAGATGAAATAATTATGATATTGGATGACTATATGTTGTTCATACATGTGTGGTGCGAACAACCATTTGGTATATTTTATCCCTTGTTTTTGGCTCTTGTGGTCGTTAGTGACCTAATTGAGCTACCAAGTAGTCAAGTAGGACCCAGTGGTTGAGGTGGGGAGCTAGGTGCTCTCAGTGAACTAGTTGGGTTTATAAGATGTCAGGTGGACTCTCAGCTAATGGCTAATCCTTCTAGTATTCAGATACTAGAGCATCTTATATCCTGATTGTTTGAGAGTCAGTGATAAAATATATTAATGATGGTTTTTATGATAATTGATGAGCTTATTGATGATGATTTATGATTTACAATTGGTGAATATTGATGATGTTACTAATTATGGTGAGAATGATAATTGTTGAAGAATGGTTAATATCCCCCTTATTGTATATTTCTTCTTATTTAAAATTACTTGCATTAAATTACATGACCAATCACTCACCCTTGCAACTATTTTTATTTACTGAAGACATAGATATCATGGACGCCTCAGATACCAGTGCAAAGTGATTAGGAATGCAATGCCAGGATGATGCTTTGATGTATAGTTTGATTTGTTGGTGTTGTAAATATATAGTATGTAAATATATACTGATAGATGTTATTTTTACTTGGATTATTTTGATGTTAGTTACTTGCATTCTTTTGATGATGATTATGGACTTAGGTGATTAACTATGTGCATGATGATGATGGGATGGATCCCTAATTTCAAATTATGTTATATATGTATGACGAGGGTTATATAATGTTAAATTTGATGAAGTGAGATGGTACTAGATGATGTTGATAATAAAATTGATATAATGCTTATGTGATGATATGAATAGTGATTATGAATGAAGAAAACGATGATAATGTGATAAGAATTTATGTCCAGAAAGTATGATCTGATTATTATGGGCATTGAGCTACTATTGAAACTAAATTTTAAATGTGATTGACAGGTCTGAATTGCTTATGATTGTATTGCCATAGGGTGGTGATAAGGTAAACCATAGCGGAATGACTTTGTATGTGGAATTAAAGTGTGGTTAAGGAATTAGATAGGTCATTTTAAGCTTCTTTTGGAATTAGACTCCCTGAATAGTCTCGATAGGTTTGTAGGTGCATACTCAACTATGTACATGCTTGAACTAGGAGTTAAATAACATTTCATTGATTTTGTTACTTGAGTTGTACATAAAATAGTCCAATTAAATTTCTCTTCATAACTTTCTCATATAAAGGAATTTTTGAAAACAGACTACACAAGTATGTCCAAAATGGGGAAAACATTATGCCCATGAATTTTGGTGTCATTTGGAGTTGAAACAGGTAAGATAGGGGTTCTTGTAATTCGCGGAATGGGATTTTAGGTTACAGGGACCTTTTTGCAATTTTTAAAACTTGGGGTCTGGTGTAAACGCCGAGCCTGGGCCTCCATACGCCCAGGTTCTGTGGTGGCCTTCCTTGCACGTGTAGGGATGCCAGCCTAGCGTCCATATGTGACATCCCAATTTTTATATAAATATTCAATTAAGGGGAAACAAATGACAACTAGTTATGTATGGAAAGATTAATGCCCCAAAATATAGAAATGAATTAAATTGAGTATATTATGATTTTTCATAAATTACTAAGCTTTATGAGCTAAAATTTATACCCGGTTAAAATGTGGGTGTCGGACCAGGTATCTCTTATTGAGATGCCGTTGGTTAGGGCTGTAGATAATATTATTGGAAATCTGAATATGTATTCAGAATAATTTTTAGATAAAGTATTGAGCCCAAACAGGGGTCCTGTTTGTTATAAAACAGAAAGATTTAAGTGATGAGCTTAAAACTTAAGTGAAAACCTGACTATTTTTCTCTTATTTTCTCGTGACCCTCTCTCCCCCTTAGGCAGACACACTTCATTCTTTCTCTCATTTTCCCACTCATCTCCTTCACCCTCTTCTCCTTCAAAAACCTAAGAAAGCTTGGTGCCCGTCTCTTCTTTTCATTTTCGTTCTCAAGGAGCAAGGAGGAGGCAATGAGTGCTTGAAGTTTCTCCTCTCTTCTCTTCTATTTTCGTCACTATCTCTCTCCCTCTTGATTCCCATTTTTGTTTTTGGAGCAAGGTAAGTTTCTTGCCATTTTCCTTGTGTTTAGAACCTAGGAAATGGATGGTTATGGCTTGAGAGAGTATTAAATGCATATGGGTGTTGAAGGAAACCATTGGGTGCATAAACCCTACGGTGGGGTGAGGGGAATATGAATTTTTAAGGGCAATGAATGGGGTACACGAAAATGGTGTTGGAAGATGATAGATATTGATGAGTGTTTATGATATTGTTGGGTTTTAATGAAAACCCTAACTCTAGGAATTAGGGGAAATACAAAACATGAAGGGAATATGTATTTAATGATGATGGAAGTGTTATTAATGATGATTTGCAATGGTGGTTGGAAGCCATAAATGAAAAACCCACTTAAAAAGGGTTGGGTATGAAATTGGTATATGTGGTAATTTAACTATTTAGGTTGTTGCCTTTGGTAATAATGAATTTTGATCAAAGGGAAGGAATTCCTGAAGCCTAATTAGGTAAATGAATAAAGTTTGACAATAATTACTACATGATGAGAATCATGTGTGTACATGTATATATATATATATATATATATATTGAGAATGATGCTTGGATGAATGATTCATGTGGTCCATAATTAATTGGTGTAGGACTTGATAACACTTGTGAGGCGGGAACATCAAACCCGAAAGTTTACTTTTCTTAAGGTAGGAGAGAAGTGTATTTTCTAAATGTATGATGCCTTGTATGTTAATAATATATGTATTGATGCAATGTTGCATGTCTTCCCTGAATGGATGTAGTACTTTATGTATGTGATATGAAATAGAGATTGAATCTTGTGATGGTTGATTGTAAAATGGTACCTTGAAAAGGTTATGAGTTGTATAGTATGTGATGACATGCTATTGTTTCCATGTGTGGCTTGATGAATATTTGAAATCCTCGGCTAGGATAACTCTTGAGTATTATGAATGATATGCCTTGGGAGAATGATATGTATGTTGGATTACGTGTCACTAACATTGTGATTGAGTATGAGTTGTACCCTAGATGAGAGGGTGAGATAATCCTTACGAGGTTAAGGCATGCATGAGCATTGTTGCATACATAGCATGACATGCATATCATGACATTTGATTGTGGTTGCTATCACAAAGAAAAGTCTTGCGGGACTAGTATGATGATATTGAAAAGTGGTTGTGATCACTTGATACTTGAAATATATAAAGGGCTTGCGAGTTCCTGTGATATTGAGCCGGTGGTTGCGATCACTTGGTGTTTGAAATGGAAGGCCATGCGGGACTATTGAGAATGAATGAACGTGGTTGCGATCACAAGGCGGGAGTACCCCATGTGTGGCGGGAAACCATTATGAATTATTGAATGTGCTTGCGATCACGAGAAAGCACCTTACGAGGCTGCTAGAGGGAGTACCCCTTGCGAGGTGGGAAACCATTGAGAATGAATGATTATGGTGGTTGCGATCACTTGATGAAATGAAATCAAATCCGTGCATATGCATCCTTAAACACCAACATATGCATTAGCCATAGAAGCATGGCATTGAGGGAAACCAATTGAGAAAGGGATACCCTATTGAGAATGTTATGTGAGGTGTACGTAAAGTCCTCTTTTGGTAACTAATTATATTTATGTATTGATTCGATGTGACCTTTATGAATCTATATGAATATGACAATGAGTGTGATGGAATCATAAATGAATGATATGATTAAATTAGTATGTCCTTGATAAAGGATTTGTTATTCATGAATATGTGGATGGACATATGTGTTTGATGAATTGGGTGATTTAATTGATCTTAGTGTCATTTGAACTCCTTTTTGGGAGAGGATGTTAACTTGTATTCATATGTATGTTATCATAAATTGTTGGATTTTTCATTATTGAGAAAGTATACTCATTCTCCATGTGGTATATCTTTTAGCTCTTGTGTTGTAGGGCTTGCTATGGAGAGGAGTGCCTCATTGTTTGGAGGAAGTGTGTGAAGAAGGTTTCTTTTGGGTAAAGATGCCTTGGCTGGCGATGATTTTGATTTCATGACTTACACGTGTTCTTTTGAGATGTATATGTATACATGATGTTATTTAGTATGGCCATGATATATCTATGAGTAACTTATGAGAATGGAGAATAGATGATGATGAATTATGACCTTTATTAAATTGCAATTTGATGATTGATGGTATTGATGTGCTTGGTGGTTTATATATAGATTGAATGATGCAGTTTGTATATGATAATCATGCATAATTAAGGAACCAATAGGGTCAAAATGAATTTTATAAGTCTTAGATGGATTATAATGGTTCCTATAGTTAAAATATATGATTTGTGACTCGTAGAAACTGGAATGGGTCAATTCCACTGAGAAACCCTAAGTTGCCTCAAAATGCCTCCAAATAGGTAAAACACATTTATGCTCATATCTCCCTCGTTTTTAGGAATTTTTGAGTGCGGCCAGTGGCCATACGTCACATATAATATATTTTAGCTTGTGTTAAATTTTGGTAGCTATTGGATTTGATTTGAATTAGAGAGGGTGATTTGAAGTTGGGAATTTTATGATTTTCTACATAAAATGCAGCAAGAAATTGATAGGCCAAGTTTGAATCGATTCAAGTGAGGCTTTGAATCGATTCACTCTTCTCTGGATTCACTGTTCATGAAATTGAAATTTTATGAATTGATTCACACCAAGTGAGGAATCGATTCAATTGATTCTAGAAACACTGTTCATGGCATTCAATTACGCATGAATCGATTCAAATTTGGGGGAATCGATTCATTAGCCACTGATTTCCCTATTTTTGCAAACCCCTTCGCATGAATCGATTCACTCATTGGAGGAATCGATTCAACCCCCTGATTCATTAAAAATTTCATACTTTTGAATGCTGATAGGCATCAAATGGACATTGTACTTTTCTATACTTGCTTCAAACACTCCTTTAACATAAATTAACATTCTTTACAAGTGTTCTTGATGATTTCACTCAATTAACCCTTATTTTTGAATCAACTTACACATTCCGCTATTTATTAAATCTCATACCTTCTCATATCTTCATATATGAGTTAGGTCTTTATATAGATCCAGGATTGACTTCTCAAAATAAAATTGTGGTGTTTTTTATCCACCTTTTAAGATTTAAAAACGTGAAAAATTTACCCTCAACCTTATTGTCTGAATGCTTAATTTTAATGATTTATTCACCGGATTAAGGGCGCCACACCATACGTTGATGTGGTGTTGGTTCCTTAGGTCTATGTGTCTTGTGTGCAATTAGCCTTGTAGCTGCCAAGTTAATGTTATGTGTGTGCATGAGACTCCACCTGTGCATGTAGGAATGACATTTACCAAGTATTGATGGTTTTTATGATATGATATGATATGATAAGTAAAATACATATTAATGAGTGTGAACATTATGGTAAAAGTGAGGGTGGTGCTTGGAAGTTTTCATAGTGTACTTGTGTAAAGTTAAAGTCATGAGTAAATTGATGAGTATGGTTGCATAAGTGAGACTTGATTAGGATTCTAAGTGAAAGCATAAGTTTCCAAGAGAAATAGTGTAATTAAGCTAACTGAGAAGGTGAAATCGAGTGGTAGCGGGATTCAGGATCCTCAAAGGGTTCCAATGGGATTGTAGACATATTTCAAAGTTATGTATGCAAAGAAAGTAAGGATTGAGTGGCATTTGAAGTGGGTTAAATGGTTAAGTTGTTTGATAAAGTGCCAAACTGTGTTTTGCACATATCTTTGCACTTTGGTTGAATTTTTTAGTATAGACTGCACTTGCAAATCCAAAATGAGTAAGAGAAAGTACCCATAAAGTTTTGTAGCAATCACACTTAAAATGGGCAAGTTAGGTAGTATAGAAGTTGGCTCGGGGGCCAAATTCTACATAATTGTGTAGAATATAGTGTCTGGTAATTGATTACATAATCGATTACCAAAGGACCATGTTTCTCCCTACGCAAGATGCTTGTAGCTAATCGATTACCAACCTTGTATAATCGGTTACTAGGGCCCGTGTAATCCATTATAGGATTTCTGTTATCAATTATCAGAGTCCCAGAAAAGGGTTTTAAGAGTTTCTAAGTGACATAGTCCTTAAGTTCCTATTATTTATTGTTGAGGAAGTTTAAAAAGTGAAAAATTTACTTTGATTTTATCAAAGCCTGGAATAAATTTTAGGAATTGATAAAGGGACGTTAGATCTACCACCAACCTTCTATTTATAGAGTTCTTGAAGGCAACGAGCAGAAGGTGAACAGATGCGGCCCATGGATGCGATGGATCGCGAAGTGACGCAACCTACAAAAGTGCAACGTTTCAACTCCAAAGTAGTTAAATAGTTAGCGCAGCTAGAATGCTAGGCGTCGCACCAATGAGATGGTGCCATGTGTTTGAAATAAAAATATATGTATAAATTAATAATTGAAAGGGTAAAATGATTAAAATTAAATTATAGATTAATTAAATATTAACCACGAACAAGAAATAAACATCCATATGCACTTCGGCAAGACATGGTACTGAATATTTTAAAGCAAGGTAATATCGGGTATAGTTTATTGTCGTAGCACCGCTAAGTCAACAAGTTAGGGGGCAAATGATCTGGTAGCAATATTGGCCCCCAAGCAACAAAGATACTAGTAGAGGGATAAGATGTGGGTCTTGTAAGAAGTACCGACTGGAGTTTTAAAGAGAAAACCGATATGCTTATTGATGGACCTCGGTTAAAAACTTGCCAGTGAGTCAGAAATTCAGAACCAATGGGGCAACTTGCCTACAAAAGAGTTTAGAGTCTGTCAAATGTCAAATCAAGAGTTGGACCTTCATTAAACTATAAATACCATCGTTCATTATGAGTCAAGTAAGTTATTCTATCACTCTTAATACTCTACTTATCTTTGATCTCTACTGACTTAAAAATCGAAGAAGCTTTGCAGGTCTAACCACTACCTGTTCCAACACCAACGATCGAAGGAACCAAGATCTAGGAGTAGAAGGCACGGTTCTCCCATTGAACCTTTGTTGTATAATACCAGATTCCCACTGAACTGGTATAAAAAGAAGAGTGACTAAGAGATTCTACACCGGTTGCGAGTATACCTATGTACCCCCCGAAAACCAGTCATTTCACATATTAAAGGAATTTTTAAGGATTAAGATGCTTATTAATTTCATGAAATATTCCTTTATTAAGATAAGCCTTTGAGCTTCAACTATATTTCTATTCAAGATTTATATGGTATCTTTTAAAGGGAATCTTATTCTGGTCATTTATCCCTTTTTTCGTAAGTTTCACGAAATCATTTCGCCTTGTAAGCAACAATTGAGTTTGAAGTTGATCTCTATTTGTTCAAACTTTTACCACTTGTAACTTTGATTTTGATGATATCAAATCCAATATGCCCATTTTCTTAAAAAAATTATAGGTTATTTCCTTTTGACCATAATCTTTTTAATTGTCTCAAACTCAAGTTCATTAAGCATGTCCATTTTTCTCTTCTTAAGATAATGATCTACAAAACAAATTCAAAGAGAATATACCAGTATCCAATATCTTTGGATCCTTAAATGAGGTATAACTTGTTGGTTAGAGTTCATAGAGAAATAGCTTGTAAATCAATTAGAACTATGGGAAAAAACTTAAAGTAGATATCTCTTCCAAAATAGTTTGTAAAACTTTTCTCTATGCACGAAATAGGCTTTAAGAAAATGAAGGAAATGATACCAATAGAGTTTAAAAGAACAATTTTGCATAAAAAACTTTTATTAAAAACATTAAATAGTCATTAACCATGAAAGCACTAATCTAACCTTTTTTGCGATTATTTCAATGAAAAGAAGAAGGAATATTTCTATGAAGAAGAGATGTGTGTAAAATAAACAACTAAAGAATAGGGATAAGAGAATTTACAAACAAGGATTTAATGTTAACATTAATCAATTGTGTCAACCAATTGCATGAAGTACTTCTCACTTCTCATACTAGATCTTTTATCTTACTAATAACATGCTAAACAACACATAAAACAATACCACAGACTTTTTTTTGTCTCATATAGAAGCTTGTGAGCCATCGTAGGAACAAGCCTTAAGTGACGAGGTCCAATATCGCAAGAAAATTTTCTAATGACCTTTCAAGTTCGAACCTTGCTGCCTTATGTTTAATCCTCTCAAAAATTTCAGAGTCGGGTTTGAGACGCCCCGAAAACACAGGTAAATTTTTTTCACGTTTTATAAATCATTAATAAAGCAAATAATTAAAGTGGTGAAGCTTTAAATTCAACACCCCGGATCTATGAAACGCCACTCACATATATGAAGATATGAGAAGGTAAATTAAAAGTGATTTCAGGAGAAATTTCCATTTAAAATCAGCAGAAGAATTAATTAAATTGGTAGTTGCATGACTGAATTTTTAGAGAAAGGATTTCATAAGGTTCTATGACTCATAATATGCCCAAAGTACTCTTAAGATGATGTAATAAAAATGATTTGATGCAAGAGAAATAAGGGTTAATTGAAACCAAAAAAAAGAGGGCATCAGAGAGCCACTCGCTCAAGCGAGAGTCACACTCGCTTGAGCGAGCCCACGAGGCGACGCTTGAGCGAGCCAGGAAAATGCTAAGCGAAGAAAAGAGTAAGCATCAGGGGGGTCCTCTCACTTGAGCGAGACCTATCTCGCTGGGCGAGATTCAAAGACTACACATGGGTAAGCCAGCGAGAAGCTTGAGCAAGAGAGAAGATTTGCCTCAGAAGCCAATCTCGCTTGAGCGAGATCGCTCTAGCAGCATTAGGGACTCACTGCCTAATTTTCGCTTGAGCGAGGCAAGGCTCGCCTGGGCAAAAATTGTCCAGTGTCCATTTCCCTTCCTCTCACTTTAGCGATTCCCGAGCCATGACCATTTCGCCTGAGTGAAAATGGTCCAATGTCCAACCACTGATTCCAGACCAATCTCGCTTGAGTGAGAACTGCATTCGCTTGGGCGAATTTCGGCTAGTGGCCACACCCCTGATTCATAAGGGTCTTGTTCGAGCGAGACCACCACTCGCTTGAGCGAGTTATGCAGAAAACGAGAAGACATGGACTTTTCATACAACTTAACATGCCAAGTTCCATTTCTTGCTATTTTAGCCTACTCTAATGCAATAGTTACACTTCATTATACATTTACAAGTCCTCCAAATTATTCATACACTTCAAGATCAAATTCCATTCATTGAATGCGTTAGATTTAAACTAATTTCTAAAAAACTCATAAAATGCGATAAGTTGTGAAATACCTCATTCATTCATGAAATTAAACATCAACAAGCATCATAATTCATCGCATTACATCATTTGGGTCATTAATGAAAATTGGCCATACGTACTAAGGTCCAATTTTCCTACATTACCCTCAAAATCATCATCTACAATTTAGATAACAAAATGAGCATACATATACACTATATGCTATACGAAAATCTAGATTTTGCCGGCCAAGGCACTTTCTATACACCTATTTACCTCCTCAACAAAATGTACTCCAAAATATCCACTCTTCCCACAAGTGCCCTGCATCACAAGTCTAAAAAGTAGACAACATGGGAAAGTGAGTCATACATTCCAAAAGAATGAATATGAATACCATAAGATCATGTGTATATGTACTACAACATGTATACTTGCATTCATACACAACTCATCATTAACTATCATCACAATTACAATCATCTTTGTAAATCAAGAAAGTATAAAACCTCACACATGATCCAGACCTCCAACAATTAGGCCATCATGTATTTCATCATTCGTCTCATATTATTATTTGGTATTCACATGATTTATGTTGTCTTAATTACATCTCTCTATTCTCAACACAACCATCACCATGTATCATCACCTTTGGCATACATCCTTGCTATATGCAAATTCTCTTAAGCTAATGCATATGCACAATGGAATATTTCAACAATTATAGATCTGACTATGGGAATATAAACACCGATTGTGGGATTCAAGTATGGTCATCTAACCATACCCCTACTGCAGTAGTAAAATATGTACACTTATTCTTAAATTTGCATGCATTTCACCAATTATTTTACTGGTACCAAACCGCATCGCCCATTTGCAACACCGGTCATTTTCACCATGACCACGGTAAACACATATTCAATATATGGTGTTGCGGGCTGGCCAGATCTCAAATCATGGCGGTTGTGATCCCAAGGACCACCGGGGTCACCTGTTTATCAAGAGCCACCCCCACGAGGGTCGGCCACATGTAGCTCCCCGTAGCAATACATGGACGGCTTCATGACTTACACACCGAGTCACAGGGGAAAATAAAATTGCTCGCGCACCGAGCCACCCTCCCACTGGGTCGGCCGAGCGAACTCCCCTAATGTTCCAACATCGGCGGCTATGCAGTATGCCATGGATGCAAATGCAAATCATATGCATTTCTCAGTCTATGCATCCTATACATGCCAATCATCAAACATCATTACCATCATTATAACCAACACCACTTCACATTTCTTAGTGGATTTATCATTGTTGGGTTTAGTTTTGTTCTCAAGTTTTAAGTGTGACACTTTAACATTTATACACTATTTACAATGGCACTCAACATCAATTTCAATCATCAACTTTCCATTATCAAATCATGGTATGTTATTCACTCACACCCATTCTCAAACAAACATCAACAACATTCATTTCACATCTATGATGGACATAAGAATATCATCAATTTATCAAACAAACCACACCACCATATAGCATACCATATTTATTCTAATTGCACAAGCATGATGCCAAACATTATTCTCAACATTACATATACAATTCATATTTCCATAACATCAAAATAAGGAAAACATGCATATTGTCACATATGACAATCAAACACTATCCAATTCATACAATTAGAATATAAGGCTTCTCTCCTACCTCAAGAGAAGAATTCCAATGGATACGACGTACCCGCCTCGTCGTTCGGAATAGGTCCTACATTGATATACATGTAAAACATCAATCAATCAACTATTCAAAACACAATTTCAATTCTAATTGACCATTATTACATCTACAATTCATAACATGTATGGAACATGTTATAAACATCATTTTCATTGTTTGTTAGGCTTCGGAAATTCCTTCCCATCAAGCCACATTCATTAAATTCAAGGGCTAATAACAACAATAACCCAACATCCACACAATTTTATTTATCAATACCTACACCCATCAATGACATGTATTCCTTCTTAAAACACACTCTTGAACCAACATTATTCATTTTCCCCAATTTCTCATAGTTAGGATTTTCACCAAAACCTAACAACTCTCATTAATGCCTCATCATTCTTCATCTCCTACCAACATAAATGCATCAAGCATATTTATTCCACTTAAGCATTGCATTTATGACAACCTCCACTATGATTCTTGCATTAAATGCTCTCCACAAACACCCATGTACATGCATTGTTCCCCCAACTCATAATAACTCATGTCCTTTGCAAGAACTTCAATAAAATAGTGAGTATATCTTACCTCACACCCAAAACAAAAATGGGTGCCAATGGGGGGGAGAGGGCTGTGAAAATGGAGGGAAAGAAGGAGAAGACTTCAAACTTCAATGGCTTCCTTACAAGCTCCCTTGAATGAAAATGAGAGGAAAAAGGCCACCACCTTAGCTTAGGGTTTTGAGAGGAAAAGAGATGAAGAGAAATGAGGAAGAGGGAGTGATATGTATGTTTTCTCATTCCCTCAGCAAGCCAATGAAAGAAATAAGAGAAGGAATGAGTTTTTGCTTTATTTTTAATTCTATTCATTAAAGTTTCATCATTTTATGGCAAACAGGACCTTTGTTTGGGCTCAATACTTAATTTGAAAATTATTTCAAGTACATATTCAGACTCCCAATATTATTCTTAATTTCCCTGACCAATATCATTCCAATCAGATATACTTGGTCCGACACCCATATCTCAACCGGGCTTATTTTCAGCTTATCCGGTCTCAATAAATCACCAACAGTCCCTAAAAATCTTAATTCAATTATTTCTAATGTTTTGTGACATTAAATAATTCACATTCAATTATTCAATATTTATTTCCTTAATTAATCCTCTATTTTAAAAACTCTGGGGTGTTACAAGGTTCAAACTTAGCTCCAAGCAGATTCTAACTTTTCATATTCATCATTGCCAAGTTTGAACTTCTTAGTGTAAAGTTTAAACTTCTTTTGGGCAATGGGTCTTGTTCCTGGAAAATATATTTGGTTGATATTAAATATTAATATTTTATATTTTATATAATATAATGAGCGACATCTAGCAATACATCATTATCCAAATATAATTATAAGAAAAAAATTATGTTTGGTCCCTTTGTCAAGATATCTAATTAGGCCCAAGGTATAGTCCTCATTATCCTTGTATGGCCCAATTCATTTTACTTGATATCAGAGTAAACTTTTATTAAATAAATATCCAATATTTGTTTTCCTAGCATGCTCATGCATTTTCTTAAGTTTCACTCTATCAAATGGCCTATGGATATCACTCTATGAGAGACAAATCCCATCAGCATCACTCACATCTCTCTGCATGATTTGTTCACTGCCTAATTACAACCTTTATGATCAACTTGTTACAGATGTGTTTGATTTTATTAAAACAACAAACTCCCCATGTAAGAATCGTAGTGACTTCAAGTCGAAGGACTACATATACCATTATCACATTGAGAACCATTTATGACATTCATGTAACAATCCATGCAACATTTTCATGATGGGTCCGTCCAGTACACCATTGCTCTTAATGCGTACCCGGGTGAAGACTTGATATCATCTATATCCATGATTTGTGAGATCAAATCATCAATACACTCACACACTAGTTTTAATGTATTTACATGTCCCCATATAAATACTTGACTATGGACGTTTTAGGAATAATTCTCGTATAACCTACTATTTTAAGGACTAATAAAGGTTGTTAAACTATTTAACAAAATTCCTTATTCAAAATGATGCATCCTATTCAGGCTCTTAATGCATATTTCCAACACCTTATCCCTTAAGGATCAGTCCTTTCACCTTTTCACACTCTGGTCTGGTCATCATAGGACTTATTTCTAAACAAGTATTTGCATGCATCTATATTGTGTCCTAATTACTTATGGAATTCATAATACTTGTTTAGATAGCTAGGCCTCTTAATCAGCACGGGTCTTCTCACCTTATAAATCCCAACCCCAAAAAGCTAAGCTCTTTAAAGATTTGCCTCAGCCTTGTGTTAAGTGGAGCTTAATGATCAAAATTGAATACCTTTTTTTCCTTAAAGTAGGATAATTGATCCTTACCCGTTTTTTAAGGAATTTTCTTCTACTGTGTTTTTCTCTCGGAGCCGGTGTGGGCTGCTACTAGTTCCATGGTGATTATGTGTATTTATTGGCCAATATATTTGTCCATTTCCCCCTAAACTCTTCAAGGGTCTATTGTGGTCATTCTGCTAGGGACATGGCGAAGGGTGAATTCGATCACAAAGCCTCAATGGTGATATGGAGCTATATTAGTTCCATCAACCTTGGAATCATTGATGCCTCGTTGTAAAATCTTTTTAGGAAGTCCTTCAAGGATTCTGTTCCACCTTGCTTGATCTAAGCCAGGGTATAAAACGTTTTAGGTGTATCCCTGATTATTCAAAATGTCTTACAAATGCTTCAACGAGATCAGACCAAGAATAATTGACCTTACTGGTAGACCCTTAAACTAACTGGGTGACCAACTATAGTGTTGGGAAACATCTTGTACATCGTATTTTTGTCTACCCCTAGAAACAATAACTCATCCATGTAAGCGCCCATATGCTTATTGGGATTAGTCTCACTGGTATACTTCATAATGGGTAGTGGGTAAGTTTGAAGAGGCTTTAGGATAGGTTCCTACATGAGATTTCAAATGAATAAGATGTTAAACTTGTAGCTAGGAGAACCGTTAAAGGCTTATAGAGTTTGATACCGAGATGAATGGCACTCTATATGGTATGTGAACTCTTGATAATCTTCATTGTATGTTAGAATGTTAGAGTATTTCTGTTGAGACATAACGGTGAAAAGGCGAAGGATAAGGTTTGGTAGGTTAATTCCTTGGATGCATCACCATACGATTCACTTGAGGTTGACCATGTCCTTGCCTAAGGTCTTGCAATTTCGCCTTGAGTTGTCCAATGCGTTTATCGCATAGATCTGGTTGGCTAACACATGAGGTCTTCTCGAAGCCTGAGCAACCAGCCCTAAGGTATCAACAAAATCCAAGTTATAACCTAGCAGACTTGGATCCATGTGTGTAAGGTCACACATGTCACCCTTCAAAGTGCCTAGGTTGGGCATGGTGACTTGAATCCATGGGAAGGATTGCGAAAGTGAGAATAACTTTAACAGACCCAACTGGGGTGCTAATGATTTGTCCGATATTAGGGGACAGACCTTCGGTATGGGTACCGAGCTTATGTGTTTAGTATCTCTTACAACGGTTTAATGAGGATCTTATATTATATCTTTAAGTTCAATAGAAATCTTAAGGTCTTATTGTACTTTGTCCAACATACACCGGTATCTAGCGTTGTAGGGCAAAATAAGTTGTCACTTGTAAAGACACTCTGACACTCAATTCAATTTGATATTAAAATTGGAGCTCAAGTGTTAGGGTTGGTTAAACGTACCTCAAACTATAGTGAATTAGTGATATTTATAGAAGTTAAGTAAGGATTTTGTCTTATGTATCCTGAGTCAATACTTTTATGTAAAATGTGCGGAAAACCAACATTCCTAACACATCTACAAGTGTTGGCTGGTATGTCCACAACATATTCCTTAGCCCCTATTCAATACTGAATCATATTAATACTGGCTATTGGGGGCTTTATACGGGAACCATACTGTATGAGTCATCTTGGCACCAGATATAACTATACAAGTATTAGGATGAAGTTGCATCGTACTAATGTAACTCTTCCACTATTGGTATGTACCCTAGGATACCAAGGCCGATTTTCCATTATTTCTTCCTTTTCACCTAAAAAAGAATGTTTCATATCATTAATCTTTATTTTTTTAATGTTTTCCATAAATTCTATGCATAAAAGCATACTCAAACCTAATAACTCTATAACTAGCTTATTTATCTGATTTTCATTTAAATAACAATTATATTTTTTTCACTTTTATTTCAATTAATTTTTTTATAAACCTAAGGATGATCCTTTTTTTCAAAAACCAAAGATTAATATTTTCAAGACATGTAGATTATTGAAATAGGTCATGTATCTTCCAATAAATATGCATAAAAGACTGAGTTAGCTACCAACTCTATCGAGTTTGCTTTGTTGAATATTTCAATTACTTATTGCTTCTCTATTCTACAACAACAATAAATTTTATTTTTATGTTTTTACATATTCATCTCACATTTTATTTTAAAATAACTTAAATGTTTACATAATATAATATTGAAACTCTTTAATATTATTCTTTACTTATCTTTTTATCATAATCATCTATCAGATTTATGTTTCTTATTTTCTCTAAAATCACTTTGAATTTTGATTATAGTTGAAGATATTATTATTCCTTGGGAAACTAATGGTTTTAAAATCAAATTATAAATATTAATTTAAATAAGTCATTGTAAAATCGAAAAATTGAACTAGAAAGAATCAATAACTTTAAAAAATTAACTCATATTAATTAACAGTTCTTAATTTTACCAATCAAATTAACCAATCTAATTCATTTTTGATAATAATGATCTTCACTTGATAGGAGACCTCGCTATATTTTACTAGTTAGACTAGCACCTAGTGGACGCCTAGTCTCCTTTTTATGGGCCATCTAAGGTTTGAGATAACGATTTTTTCATTTTGTTGTTTTGCCCTTACAACTGTCACCATATGAACATAATTGAAGGACCCGTAAGGGATGATTGAATTGGACGTGGGATAGTATGAGCTTGAAGTGCCATCGTTTTCCTGGTAAAAAAAGTTGAGTGCTGACCAACCCACCCCCACTCTCACTCACCCTTGCAAGATTAAACTCTTTCTCTTGATAAAGCCACTGACTATGAATTACTACTAGATAGGTAGGGCTGTGGGTACATCACTACCCAAAAAGCACAAATAAAAGATTTCTGCTCTTGACTCTGCTTTACTTTTATTTTTATTAAAAAAAAAAAAACCCTTCACTCAATTTCAGATGAAAAGTACATAATCCCCACTCAGCCTAAAGATGATTTGTTCTGAAAGTTCAACTCTCAGTCTCATGGTCCCAACTTTATGCCAGTGTCTGCTTCTCTTTCCGTCAGAAAAATAACGAAGATCACTTTTTTGCTCTTTTTTACTTTACTTCATTAGATAAAAAAAATACTAAATTAAATTACGTAACGAAGAAAGACGACAAACGCAAATAATTGCGGGATCGGCGGATGAACAAAGACAAAAACACCCATTATAATATAATAAAATTGAAGAATGAAGTAAACAAACGACTATGAGAAAATTATTAAAAGAAACAATCTTCCGCTTATATTCCAATTTCATTTCCGCTACCCAATTGCTAAGCTTTCTTTGTTACTTGATGACACAAACAAGACTTTCTAATAAAATTTACAGATACGGAGGGAACCATTTCTAGATTTCATTGACTCTTCTCATGCGCGCTTTCCCCTGTTTTCCTCTGCTATGTCTCCCATAAGCTGTACTTGTTCCTTTCTCTCAGTTCTTGAAAATAGCATGAGTTTGGACTTTTGATGGGGAAGAATAGATTAGAATTATGGGTATTTGGGCCCCTCGATCAAATTTTCTGAAATTCCCAAAAATTTTGAAACCTTGAAGGATCTCCTGTGTTTTAAGAATAATATTAGTTTGTGATTTTTTGTTCTCCCCGCTCAGAAAATCCACTTCCTTGTTAATACACAGCATAATCCCCTGTGGTCACCAGGTATGCATAATGCATGCTAACTCTCAAAGCAGAGAAGGGTCATTCATTCTGTCACGGTATCTTGCTACTACTGTGTAGATAGTTTACAAACCAAGTAGTATGTAGTACACTAGTGTAATTGGCAGTGCTATCAACATTCCAAATATAACCCTGAAATATTTAAATTTAAAAAAACAAAGGGTCAATTTCTTTCTTAAAGGAAACAAATTAAAAACAAAATAAAATTAGCAAGTTTAATTGCTTACCCTGTGCTGAGAATTGCTGGATGGACATTGTATTCCTTGGCAAACACAAATGGAACAATCCCTTGTGGAAGTGCGGCCTATTTTAAACAATTACATATCCGTAAGCTAACATGATATCTAAAAAACTTGAAATCAAAATCAAACATATAGTAGCATTCAAAAAATGTATTCTAAGTTCTAAGAATCCAATTCCGCTAAATTTTAATAGAAAAAACTTGGTCACTTGTGTTAGTATTGTCCGGCTCGTACATAAGGAATATATCGAACCAGAAAATCTCTTATTCCAGAATTCTAACACATCAAGTAATTTATATACACACGTAATTAAGGGTAAGGACGTCCCATTAATCAAATTAGTTTTACACCATGTGCACCTATGTTGTGAAAAGAAACATGATTCAAAGTCAGGCGAGGTGAATTACCTGAACAATGGCAATGCGTAAGAGTGTGCCACGCAGGCCAACAGCGATGGAAGCTGCCGCCATGACGGCAGGGCCTGTAAGGAACCGAACAGCCATGGCAAATGTGGCAACCGAGTTCCCACATGCAATTATCTTGGGTTGAAGGGCCATAAACAAACCTACAAATGCCAAAACCAAAAGGGTAAATCCTCAGGGGTATATAAAAACTAAAACTCAAAAGGATTGAAAAAGCCTTTTAAATTTTACAGTGGGTAAAATGCTTTTTCTTACGTTTCCTATATGAAAAGATATTTCTAGTACTGTTTGGTTCGTCCAAATCAACCACCTTTGCCTAATTTGGGTCCAAAAAAAATGGTCCCTGTCCCCACCACCGCCATGGACCGCATAGCGACGTCGTTCAAGACCAGACCCCACATGTCGGAGACATTGTACCATTACTATGCAATCCCAATATTATCGTCTAGTGAACATGATCATATGGTTATGTTATGTGCTAACAAACTAGTTACCTCCATGAGAATGAATGAATGGCTATTACTTGCCTACCCCCCAAATCCATACTTTTCATAGATTCATCATACCCACGTTAATGTTACCATCGCATTCATCAATTGCCTTGGCTAGTACTACCCGCTCACCCTCGTGATTGTATATTTTTAAATAAAATGATTTAATTTAATATAGTCACATGTAAATAGAAAGAGAAAAGCCAACCCACCATAGATACGTTTTATTACTTTATTGGGTTTTTTAAAACCTTTTTAAGAGAATGTACGTATTTACACTAGAAAAGGGGGTCACCATAGGCAATGCTGTTTTCGTGAAAGAGGAAAAGAATTGCAGATAAAGAAGAAGGAGGAAAATTATTGTAGTAGGAATATGGAGAAACTGCGACCACTCACCCAAGCTGAACATAGCCATTCCAAGACCAGCATCGGACAGTATGGAAATTGATTTCTCTATTATTTTGGGCATGTGCACATGCCACCTGCAACCAAATTAATAATCATCAAAACAAATTACTCCTACAGTAACAACAACAAAGTCAAAACCATGTCAAAATTTATCTACCGGATCATTGACTTTCATTAATTTACCTAAATGCCACCAGTGACCAGATAACACCAATCAGGCTGGAGTAGGTGTTGGGATTGCGGATAAGCTTCCGCCACACCATAATCAGTATGAGGCGCGTCATAACACTCGCCGGAGGCATGTGTTTCGCCGCGGCAGCTCCGGCAGCTTTCGGGTGCAGCTCCGCCGTAGAACTCGAACCCAGCTTGTTCAGTCCGGTGGGCCCTGCTTTTTCTCCCTCTTCCTCTGCTTGTTCCCCTTCTTTCCCCGGAAACTTCAATTCTTCTCCGCCAAACTCTCCTTCAGTCACACCTTCATTTTTAAAAATATTTATTATTTCATTAGAAATCCAATATATGTTACAAGAGGTTTATAACAGCTTCCAACTAACTATCATATACTTCATTAAAAAAGAAAAAGAAAATCTAATACCTTTGTTGGTTTCCCCATTTTGAGGGTGGTCATCAGCGACCAGCATTCGAATTTCCTTGGCACCTTGATCGGAGCGACCGGATTGGTCGGAGGCTCCGAAATCGGCACCGCCGAACACGTGGAGGCCACCGGCTTCGGAAACCGGCGAAGCGCTGGAGCTCCAAACAAACATGTGAAGCTCTTTAGCGTCATGGCTGGCTTTGTTAGCACCATTGGTTTGTTGAGCTTGAGCTTGAGATTGAGCTTGTGGCTGAACCTGTGGTTGTGCCTGTGGTGGCGTTTGTGAATTTTTGCTCACACTTTTCGTTAAGCTCGAAGAGAATTCAGGGTTCGGAGCCGGGTAAGCCGCGGGTACGGTTTGCACAGCCGGGTAAAAACCGAACCTGGGGGAACTAGTGGCCTGCGGCACGGGTGCAGAGTTCTCTTCGAAATTCGAAGGGCGAGGGGTGACGCCACGTGACGTGGACTGAACGGAATACAAATCGGTAGCACCGAAATTAGAATGCCTCGGTGCGTAACCCATCATGGAGTAGAAATCAGCGTGGTTGAAATTGGAGCCACGTGGCGTTGGGTTACGGGATGAGCTGAGGCTGTAAATCTCTGCGCCGGTGAGGTTAGACGGCCTTGGGGTCATCATAAAGGACCTTCTAGAGGCGTTGGACTTCCTAACGGTAACGTGGAGTTTTCCATCGTCACCGACTTCAGCGTCCGTTTCAAGGAAGTCACGGCCGTCAAGCGAAACGACGTCGGAGTCGACTTTGAAGGAAACAATAGAAGCCGCGGTTTCGGGGAACTGTTCCATGATGAGGAGTTTCGCGCCACGGTACTCGAAGAGAAAGAGAAGTAGCGTGTACCAGATTATACACTGAAGAACAACGACTTGAACCATGAGCTTGCCGGAATAGTCGCCGTACATGGCGATGAGGAGGGGGATACCCATGACAAGCGTGTTGGGCAATGTGGAAAGAGAGAAGATTGTGATCATCCACTCAAGGCTGCCATTGGCGGTGAAGTTGGTCCAGATGGCGAGTGCGAAGAGCATGATGATTTTCTGGAGCGTGTCCGCGGCGATGAAGCGGAAGTTCATGTCGTAAGGGTTGTTGCTGGAGATGAAATGGAAGGAGAGGAGTGGCACGGCGAAGATCGCCACGAACCGGTTTATGCCGGAGCACTGGTCCGGCGAGAATATCTTCCACCACCGAACCGAACCGTACGCTAAGATCATCGCCACGTACAGAGGGATAACCGCCGTCAACACGGTGTACAGATCGCCCCAGCTTATCATTTTTTTTATGCGATTCCGAAGTTGAGTTGAGTTGTGTTGTGTTGTTGCTAGTAGGATGGCATAAGCGAGGAAATGAGGAGAAGAACGAAGGGTAAAGTTGGAAGGAGGGAAAAAATAACGAAACGAGAAAACCGTTAGTTAACTAACTGATCTGAGAAGGGATATATGTTTGTCTCTGCAAAGGTTTTTGTTTTTCAATTCTGGCAGTGTTTCTGATTTTGCTGATGGAAGAGAGAAAGAAAGAGAGCGAATTAATTTACGCTGACAGAGTTTTTAGCTTCTAGAGAGTACATACATAGACCTAGCTAGGGAAGAATAGGGTCATATATAGAAGGGGAAGAGGTGGATATATATATATATATATATATATACATGTGTGTATAACTATGTATTTATACTCAAGGCAGGAAAAATGATCACGTTATTATAATTATAATGTGAATAATAATAGTAGTAAATAGATTGATCATAGATGGGGTTTTTTCCGTTACTTTATTATTATTATTTTTATTATCATATTTCTTTTTATGTGAAGGTTATTGAAAAGGGGAACGAGGTGAGTTTTGGGGACCACGAAGGGAACAGTGTGGAGTTAGGTTAGGAAGTGACCGCCTGCTATGGTTAATGTTACCCAACATGGGTTATGATGGATGGATGCATAAAGCTAACTAAAGTTGCAATGGACCATGTGGTGGGCAAAAATAGGGTACTAATTTCCGTGACGTGGAAGGTCTAGTTTCTTTCTTTTTCCCGTTTTAAATTTTTACTCTCCTTTCCTTTTCACAAAGTTGAAAAAAGCAGTTGGAAGAGTGACCCAGCAGTAAATAATTCGAATTTATGATATATTTGCTGTAGAGTAGAGTCAACTATGACTCAATGAGAATAATACCCAACACAATTCATCCATTTAGTTATGCAATAAGTTATTTGTAAATAAATATTTATATTATAAATTTGATTTTAAAATTTATTAAAATAAGTTAAAAATAATTTATTTTGATAAGACACATTAAGTAGTTTATTAAAATAAGCCAATAATTTATAAGTTATTTTGATAAGCAGCTTATACTAGAAGTGTTTATTGTTTGAATTGATTTAATTTTTAGACAAAATATCACATGATCTGATTACATTATTAAGTTATAATTTGGTTCAATTAGATTGGATTAGTTTGTTCAATTTCATATTAACTACTTTAAAACAAAATCACCACTAAAAAAATAATTTATAAGCATGAATAATTACTTTAAAACAAAATCACCATCGTACAAAAATTCAGTATAATCAAAAAGTCATAAATCATTACATAGAATCTTTTATTATCATTTTAAATTTAGTTTATATAATTTAACGAGGTAATATAAATTAAGAATAATATATTAAAAATTACAATTGGATCAAACTTAATTCAATTTTAATAGACCGACTAAAATATATATTTTTTACCGATCCGAATTGAATGATTATCACGTTTAACTTATTCCAAAGGAATTAATGATAGGAAATAAATAAACACTAGTAGGTTATTTAAGTGATTGAAGGATATTTTTCAAACACGAAAAAATATCAATAAAAATTGATATTAATACACAAGTGTTGTGGCTGTGGTTAACATAAAGTGTTGTGCACCGAACAAACAAGATTCGATAGAAGAAAAATAGGAGGAAAAAGAGGACGAATAGAGGGAAAAGGAAGAAAAATGTTGAGATAAATCAGAGTTAGTTCGGCTGATCGAAATTGTACGTAGCTTTCAGAATTAGAGAACCTGCTCTTTATCACAAGAATCTTGACTCACCTACCGTACTTTCCCTCTCGTTTCCTGATTTCCATCCCCTCTCATTCTTTTTCCATCCCAATTTAAAGCACTGGAATTAAAACTATTTGAAAAAAATGAATGAATCAATTCTAAGTCAAAGTTTTTAACATTTTAAACTTATTCAGATATTTAAATTTTAATATGTATACTCTGTTTCTTTTGTTGTTAAAATTATATGTTGAAATTATGACAACTTCAAATGCTCTCTTTCATCATACAAGTTTATAATTTAAAAACTTATAGTGTATAATTTTTTAGTTAGCTTATTTAAAAAGATATGTTTGACAAAAACTTGTTTAAAATAATTTTTTAATCATTTTAAAGTTATAACTATATACAAGGTAAAAAAAATTTATTTAAGGGTTGATGAGAAAATTTATATCTTTTAATAAGTCATAAATTATTTAAAGTAATTTTTTAAAAACTATAAACTGAAAATGATAAATTTAAGATTAGAACCTAAAACCTCAAAACCACTAAACCAATCCCGATGACTGATCTATTATATTATCATGAATAAGTACATATTAAATTAAAAATTCTAGTCGTAACTTTTATTAAGTAACGTATATAGAGTATACTTAAAATAAATTTGAAGACCTTACACGGTTAATATTCTCACTAATCAAACTAACTCAAGTGATGAGATAGAAATTCTACGAGGGCATAATTCTTTCACTAAATTTTAATGAAATGGTTAGAAATTCAATTTTAGATTACTATTAAGTTAAAGTAATTCGCTGTTGATTAGTTTATATATAAAGTTCCGGTTGTTAAACTCACTCTAGGTCAGTAATAGAAAGTTTGTACGTATAGTTTAACCTGACATTTTAGATTTTAATTTCAACTTTTATTGTAAAAATAAAGTTTAGGATCGTAATAAGTAAGAGATTTTTCGAAACCTTGAAAACACTAATGGGAATTCATTACTACGAAGAATTCCAATTAAAAAGTTGTCATAGCTTTGTGTAATCTAGAAACAGGATGCTTCATTCTGATTCTCTCCATGTGATTGAGACATTTTATGGAAGAGTGTAAAGATTTGAGAGTGCAGTCGAATCATGGCTTTTCAACAAAATATATATAGGGATAAAGGTTAACAAATGTCTTAATATCTATATGAATATTAAGATATGTTATACGAGAAAAAAAATTTTGAGAGTGGGAGAAATAAATTTAAATCATTAAATCTTATAATGAATGGTTAAGAATGAAATATATTGACTATGTAGTTTTTTTAAAAAGTTACACGACTTTTTAAGTAATCATATGACTTTGAAAAACTTTTAATTATGATCATCTATGTATGGTTGTATGGCTTAGATTTGTCCCCCTCATTCACATTAATACAACCTTTTTCATAAGATATATCTTCATATAAATATAATATGTTATAATTTTATGGTATAATTTTTTGTTATAAATATAATTAATAGATGTAATTTGTCAGTTGACACGTTTAGGGAAAAAACAAGTCCCCACTACTTTAAACACTCATGAGTCATTATTACTAATAAACACTCTTAACCCCCCCCCCCCCCCCCCCCCACCTCCAAAATATGGTCAACTTTGAGAATCGTTGCCCTTTATGCTCAAAGTAAATATGGCAAATTTTCAAAGGTTACAATGATTCTACCAAGACTCTCTTACAAAACTTCAAAAACTAATACATTATGACAAATTAATGAATGGTGAGATTGTCTGTGGTTGAATGAGGTTGGGGAGTCCTCCGTTAAGACCACTTAGATTAACTTCTTGATGTTAGCGCATACTATATTGACAAAGATTAGCTTTTCCAAGAGTCAATGGACGCTAGGGGGTCTGTTATCCATTGTAAGGAAAGGGGAGGATAAAGAATCTTTCCTTTGTTGAACCATCATCGACTCTCACGTCATTGACTTGAATCAATAGCTAGGTATAATCATTTGTTTATTTGTTAACCTGAATTATGATATTTTGGTGTCGTTTTCCTTTTGGTGTTTTAATAAAAGAAGATGCCTACCAGTTTCAAGGCTATAATGGATAAGAAGAAGGACATGTGGGGTCAAGATTATAACATCGACAATGAAAATGCCATACAGGCCGATGCCACCAAGAAGCCTGTGATGGCGAACATGCTTATTGTGCATGCAGCCACTAATTAATAACCTCCTATTATAAGGGAAAAGCCAAAGAGTGAAGTTGGAGATAATGGT
This sequence comes from Clitoria ternatea, assembly GCA_037962975.1. Classification (NCBI taxonomy): domain Eukaryota; kingdom Viridiplantae; phylum Streptophyta; class Magnoliopsida; order Fabales; family Fabaceae; genus Clitoria; species Clitoria ternatea. The sequence goes on from CM075669.1 coordinate 192,806,103, forward strand.
GGAACCCCTAAAGGAGAAGTCGGACTAACATTGATGGTGTTGGCACAAGTAATCCTGTCAACGCTATTGGTGGTGGTGTTCAACATGTTTCCTCTACTGCTAATACTCCATGGTCTGAGGGCTCAAGTTGTTCAAACCTACCTTACATTAGTGTTTTCATAGGGAAGACTTGACACTTTTTGCCTTAAATCCATCCGCCCTTGTGCTTATGCTCTAATCTTACTAAACAAGATGAAGATGTTGTTGTTGACACCATTATGCATCACGCTTATTGGCAGTATTGTATTTCTTTTGAGATGCACAATTCCATTAAGGAGAAAGCAAACCTCCAAAAAATACAAGGACTTATTCTAGTTGGAATGACTGACACTACAAGAAAACACCTATTTCGCATGGGACGTAGTCATATATCCCATGCTAAGAATGACAAAACCCACGCTAAATGGTGTTGGCATGGGACATAGACTCCTACACCAATTTTTCCCATGCAAACACTGTGTGGGAGCTTGATATGCCCATGCTAAAACCTGGTGTGGAAAGTGGGCCATAATGTCCCACGCGCAAACCAGACCTTTATCATCATCATCATCATCTTCTACACCACCCCGCCCGAACCCTCCACCCTAAATGATGGAGAATGCTAAACACAATAAACACAAAGCAAGAAAAAAATGAAAAAGATATTAGAAGGCTTTGCAAACAAAAAAAGGTTCTTAATGATTATAGTTCATGATGACACACGATGAAGGATATAAGAGGCGGTCTACGAAGATGATCACAATGGTAGTTGTGCGGTTTGTAAAGAAGAAAGCATTTGCATAAAGGATAAGAGAAAAAAAAGAAGCAAAATAGGAAGAAAGATGACGAGGAAGAGATAAGTGAGAAATGGGTTGTTGCACACATATCATATTGGTTTTGGTCCCACGCTCCTTCCCAAGTTAGGATTGTAAAATCTCGGCCCTTCATGTATCACAAAGGGTAAAGAATCTGGAATGTTCAAAATTGACATGAGATTGTGAAACAAGAGTTCCATGCCACAACCAAAGTTTAAAATCGGCGTAGGAGCCATGCCCCACGTCAAAACTAAGTAGAATGCACTAAAGCATATAAAAGGGCAACGTAAAGTTAAACAAAAGACATGCTAAATGGGTTTAATTTTTGAAATAATTTCCATATGTTATTAAGTACAAGAATGACAAATCTAATATTATGGCTGATGCTTTGTCAAGAAGGCATAATTTGCTAGCTTCTCTTGGAGCTAAGATTCTTGGACTTGATGAAATAAGGGAATTGTATCAAAACGATCTAGATTTTTCAAACATATATAATTCATCTAGTTCAAACACATCTCATAAGGGATTCTACATTTTAGATGGCTATCTTTTTAAAGCCAACAAGATCTGCATTCCTAGGAGTTCCTTAAGAGAATTACTGATTAGAGAAAGCCATGAGGGAGGTTTAATGTTTGGAAGAGATAAGACTTTAGCAACATTACATGAACACTTCTATTGGCCTAAAATGAAAAAAGATGTTGAAAGACTATGTTCTAGGTGTATTGTTTGTAGAAAAGAAAAATCTAAAATTTCACCTAATGGTCTTTATACTCCCTTACCACTCCACGTTCTCCTTGGATTGATATATCTATGGACTTTGTGCTTGGCTTGCCTAGGATCCAAAGGTGGATGGATTCTATCTTTGTTGTAATGGATAGATTTAGTAAGATAGCTCACTTCATTCTTTGTCATAAAATGGATGATGCAAGCCATATTGCTAAACTATTTTTTAAAGAAATTGTGAGATTGCATGGCATCCCTAAAACCATTATTTCTGATAGGGATACCAACTTCCTTAGCCATTTTTAGAAAACTCTTTGGGTAAGGCTAGTAACTAAGCTTTTCTTTTCCACTACTTGTCATCCTTAAACGGATGGACAAGCAGAGGTAGTAAACAAGACTCTTTCTACTTTGTTTAGGGTCTTAGTGAATAAAAATATTAAATCTTGGGACGAGTATTTACCACACATAGAGTTTGCATATAATAAGGTACAACACTCCATAACTAAACATAGTCCATTTAAGATTGTCTATGGTTTTAACCCTTTCACACCTCTTGATCTTTTGCCTATTAAGGTTTCTGATTCCTTCCTTCACTTAGATGGAGATGCAAAAGCAAGCTTTATAAAAGATTTTCATGAGAAGGTTAAAAATCAAATACAATCCAAAAATGAACATTATGTCTGTTATGCTAATAAGAAAAGAAAGGAAGTTATCTTTGAGGTTAGGGATTGGGTTTAGTTACACTTAAGAAAAGAAATATTTTCTAATCTAAGAAAATCCAAACTAAACCCAATAAGTGATGGTCTATTTCAAATAGTTGAAAAGATTAGTAACAATGCCTATGTTTTTGACTTACCTGGTGATTATGGGGTTAGTGTTACTTTTAATGTCTCTGACTTGTCTCCTTTTGACTTAGATGATCATGATGACAGTCCAAATTTAAGGATAAATCTTTTCAAAGAAGGGGAGTATGATGGAGACATGAGAAAGGAAGACCCACTCACAACTCTAGACAGGGGTTTGTAGATTTACAGAGATCCCTTAACAAGGGCAAAGACAAAAAGGGCCAAGGACATCACTCAACAAACCCTAGTTTCCTTCCTGACCACTCTACATGGGCCTAAGCCCAAGGAGGAACACTTGAAGACCTCCACATTCTCTTCATGTAATACTTTAGAAGGATAGATTTTTAAGTGTAAAATAGGGTTCCATATGTGTTAAAGATAGGTTTTGGGCCTTGCATGATCAATGGGCTACTATTGGGCCTTGTAAATCACTTTGAGCTTGTATTTGGCCATCTTTCTCTAGTTTGAGCTAATTGGGCCTAGAAACTTGTTAGAAGCCCAATTAGCATACCATTACCAAATTCTACCTTATCCTATATAAGGCTTGCATTCCCTTGTAATCATTACCATTAGTCTTAAATAAAATTTACATTTTGTGAGAAGTGTGTGCATACTTCCCCTCTTAGGCTAGAGAGAATTTTAGCCTTCTTCAAGCTCTCATCACTAGGTTTCCATCCCTAAAGTGACAAGTTAGAGACTTATCCAATCTAGGCGGCATCTCAAATCAACCATTTTCTATAAAACCATTCCACTTTCCAATGTTATTCAAGTGGCCTCAATACTCAAGAGGGGGGTGAATTGAGTTTTTAAAACTTTACTTGGAATGCCTTTGAAATTAGTTCTTTTATCACAAGTTTAGAAATAATGCAAGTGAAGTCAAGTATAATGCAAAAGACAATGCAAAACAAGAGGTGGATATGGCTGAGACAATTTATCAAACACTTGGTATGCAATGTTCAAAGTTAACTAATTCAAGCAAGCTTAAGTATCCAAACCACAATCGATCAACACAAATCAATTAAGTGCAGTATATGAATGTAAAAGAGTAAGGGAGAAGAGCTTGCAAACCAATTTAACGAGTTCCACCAACCCCGGTGTACGTCTCGCCTTCAAGCAACCCACTTGAAGGATTTCCACTATTGAAGTTTAGAGATACAAGCTATGAGCAATTGCAGCTTCCTAGTGTCCCACACTCAAGAACTCAATCCTCACTAGCACAAGGGCAACCCACCCAATCTCTCAAACTCTCAATACCCAAAGGTTGAACCCTAACCTTTGTGACCACTCAACCCAGAGTGAAAACCTTTGTGTTTTGTGTAGTGTTTACAAGTAAATAACTCTCTCAATAGAGTAGATGTACAAGTGAAAGCTTACACAAATTCTAACTCTCAAGATGAGAGGATATACAAGTTCTAGGCTTGAAATTTCAGAGTATACACAAGAATAAACTCACTAAGCACAAATGAAGGTAAGGAATGATTGCTTCTTGTTGTGTGTCTTGTGCTTGTGTTTCCTTGCATTTATAGAGCCATGGATGAGCTGTAGAAGTTCCTAGCCGTTGCATGTAGTGGGCATCTAAGAAATAGTGAAGAAATGAGCTGTCTTCCCACTAAAATGTGTTTTCCCACTATCGTAATCGATTGCGCATCTAGCTGTAATCGATTACACTTTGAATTTTTTAGTCTAGTTCGTGCTGTAATCGATTAGCCCTTTCTGTGTAATCGATTAGCTTCAAGTCAGAATGATTGTAATCGATTAGATCTTGGCCAGTAATCGATTAGCTATAACCCCTGATGCATTTAATTCAGTTCTTGATTTTGGTAATCGATTAGCACCCATGTGTAATCGATTATTGTCGTTCCAGTAGCTTGGTAATCGATTGGCTGAAGTCCTGTAATCGATTATCATATGTACCTGATGCATTTAATTCAATTTTTGATGTTGGTAATCGATTATGTCATTTGGGTAATCGATTAGTGTCATTCCAGTATCTTGGTAATCGATTAGCATACTCCATCTAATCGATTAGCTTATGTTCCTGATGCTTTTAATTCAAAACAGAAGTTGCCTAATCGATTAGCTTGGACTCCCTAATCGATTAGCTGCGCAGTTTTTCTGGGTCTGCTTCTAAGTCTTTGTTTTTGCAAGAATTTCTTCAAGAGTCCTTTGTCATTATCAAAATCCTTGAACCTGTAATCATATTCAAACACATTCTCCCCCTTTTTGATGATGATAACCATGTTCATCTCTTGAGGGTTGTTAGTTTAAACAACAAGATTATCTCTAATTTTATCTCTGTAAAAACATTTGAATTCTGCATGATCTTTTATCTCTTAACCAGATTTTCAGAATGTGCATGTTATCTCTAAAATGTTATCAGATTTTGTATTTAAACATTATCTCTTTTATCTCTTAAGCAAATAAATCTTCCCCTATCTTTAGGAATCTATTAACCACTTTAAAAAAAATTTAACCGTTTAGAGATAATTAATCATTTAGCATAACTATTTTTAGCAGTCAAAACAGATGAACAATTATATGAACAAATATTTCTTCTCCCCCTTTGGAATCATCAAAAAGAATAAAGCAAATAAGGCATATAATGAAAGACAAATTTTTATTGAATTCAAACTAAGGGAAGTACATCAAAGGAAATAATAAAACTTATGCAGAATTAAAGAAAAAGCAGAAAGCACATCAAAACATGAAAAACGGATCTAGTTATCCGTATTGAAAAATCTAAGCTCGGAAATTTGGTGAGACAGATCATCACAGCGCTGTTGCATCATCTCATAATGCTGCTGCTCAGTCATGGAAAACTCTTGAAGAGAGTTTTCAATGCGGTCGAAGCGGCGGTCAAGGTGAGCGTAGAGAGATGTAAATGGATCAGCGGGGGCTTCCGATGCAGCTTGTGGTTCAGGAGGAGGAAGGACTGGCTCATCAGTAGCAAGAGCTTCAAAGGGAATGTTGGCATGATAGCCTTCCATCCTTGAATACCATGCTCCGTGCAGAAAAACGATGCCCATTTTGGTGAGGTGATGAGTGCCAATGCAGGCCTTGGGAGGCACTTTTTCAGATAACTCACCAGCCAAATCAACTCCTACATCTTTGAAGAGTTTGGTAAGCAAGATGGCATAGGGAAGCTTTTGTTGGTTTTTGGCTTGGCGCATGTGAAGCTTGAGCATTTGAACCCAGTTAACCTCTTTGTGGTTGTGCATTGCCCACATTAGGAGAACATCATCCTCTTCTACCAACGCATAATTCCCACCGCGAGGAAACAAAATTTTCACTAGGAAAAAGTGAAGAAGACGGTTGTTCATGGTAAGGTGACCTACCAATTTATGGTTGCTCCTTGGGTGGTTAGCTTTCCATAGCGATTGACGTGTGGCAATGGGATTGAATGCCCATTCATCCTCGGGTTCTTCTCTAGTAAACTCAGCATCATTTAGTGGAAGAAGGGAAATATGTGCCAATTGAGCATCTGTGAGTTTTATGGTCACATTCTTGACCTTGGACTCAAGCATCCCATTAACCAACCTTAGGTTGTAATAGAAGACTCGAACAAGCTCAGGATAGTACAACTCTTCCTTGAGGGTGAGAAAAGGCAAAAGCTCATAGTGGTGGAGGAGTTGGGTGAAGGTGAAGCTTGGGTGGTTGAAGATTTCCTCATTGATGAAGTGGGGAGAGATTATGGCCTTCTCAGAAAAAATTTTCACAAAATTTTGGAGGTCTCTAGGAGAAGAGAAGAACCTAGAGAAGTCTAGGGGGTTGTTAGCTTGGCCATGGAGGACCTTGCTCTTTTGACGGTGCGGGAGGAAAACATGGTAAAGGAGAGAAGAGAGGCAAAGAAGATGAGAGGAGAATGAGAGAGTTCTTGAGAACTTTTGAGAAAGTTAAAGGAGAAGAAGGTAGTGTGAGATGAGAGGGTGAGTAGGTGGATTTATAAAGGAAAAAAAATAGGTTTAGAAAGGAGTGAAGTGAGATTAATGAGGGAGGAAGTCGAGCAGACCTCGGGAACCCGCGTTTGACTGTTGCAGAACCGATGCTAATCGATTACGAGTCATAGGTAATCGATTAGCTCACTATTTCTAGGGAATTTGAATCATTTCGTACAGTGGGTAATCGATTAGAGAAGTTGAATAATCGATTAGTGAAGAAACAGAATCGCCCTAATCGATTAATAGAGGCTTCTAATCGATTAGTGGAAAGATAAAGCGGTTTGGACCTGAAACAGAGGCTTTGTAATCGATTATGGGCCAAGAGGTAATCGATTATGCATACAACAGAAGCTTGCTAATCGATTAGTTGTCAAATGGTAATCGATTAGTTAGCTTAAAAGTGCTCAGATTTTGCAGTTTTTGTTTTAGAGGGCTGGAAGTCTAATGAGTTCAAACCATATAAAGCTTTTCTCAATTTAAAAACATGGTTTGGAAATTTGTGATTTTCAAAACTGGGAGGTTGATCTACATAAATTTCTTCTTGAATATAGCCATTTAGAAAAGCGTTTTTGACATCCATTTGATAAAGCTTAAAATCCATACAACAAGCAAAAGCTAACAGTAATCTTATGGCTTCTAATCTAGCTACGGGAGCATATGTTTCTTCATAGTCTATTCCCTCTTCTTGATTATATCCTTTAGCAACTAATCTAGCTTTGTTTCTAGTTATTATTCCATTTTCATCTAACTTATTTCTAAAAACCCATTTAGTACCTATTATTAGATGGTCATTGGGTCTTGGCACAAGTTCCCAAACTTCATTTCTTTCAAATTGATTCAATTCTTCTTGCATGGCCAACATCTAATGTTCATCAATAATAGCTTCATTGATATTTTTGGGTTCTATTTGTGATACAAAAGCTAAGTGATTGCATGCATTTCTAATAGCGTTTCGAGTACTTACACCTTTTGTTATTTCTCCTATAACATTGTCCAAGGGGTGATTCTTTAAGGTGATCTATTCCTTTTGTTGAGGTTCGCCGTTTTGTGCTATATCTCCTTCATTTTTATTTCCTTCTTCGTCTTCCAAGTTCATTTCTTGGAAGGTACCTACAAGATCATCAATTTCCTTTCTCAGAGGATTTTGGTTAAGTTCATCAAATTTGACATGTATAGACTCTTCAATTGTACATGTTCATTTGTTAAAGAGTCGATATGCTTTACTAGTAGATGAATAACCTAAGAATATTGCTTCATCAGATTTTGCATCAAATTTGCCGAGATTTTCCTTTCCATTGTTTAAAACAAAGCATTTGCATCCAAATATGTGAAAATAAGAAATATTTGGTTTTCTTTAATATAGGCCTTTATCAAACATCGGTTCATAACATGACACGCAGTATTTACCGCATCGGCCCAAAAATGTTTAGAAATGTTACTTTCACTTATCATAGTTCTTGCGAGCTCCACTAAAGATCGATTTTTCCTTTCAACTACTCCATTTTGTTGTGGAGTTCTTGGAGCCAAAAAATTATGATCAATGCCAATTTTTTCACAAAACTTTTCAAAAAATTGGTTTTCAAATTCTCCCCCATGATCAGTTCGAATATATGCTATTTTCAAATTTTGTTCGTTTTGGATGATCTTGGCAAGTTTCTTAAATGCATGATATGCTTCATGTTTATGAGTAAGAAACAGAGTCCATGTATATCTAGAATAATCATCCACAACCACAAGACCATAGTAGTTTCCACCAAAACTCTTAATTTTTGACGGTCCAAATAAATCCATATGTAAAAGCTGTAAAGGTCTATTTGTTGAAACAACATTTTTTACTTGAAAAGAAACCTTTACTTGTTTTCCCTTTTGACATACGTCACAGAATTTATTTTCGAACTTCAATTTTGGTAAACCAATTACTAAATCTTTTGAAACGAGTTTATTCAAATGGTCTATATGAATGTGAGCAATTCTTCTATGTCATAGCCATGATTCATCCTCTTTAGTTATGAAGCATTGCACATCATTTGAAGCAAGGCAATCAAGATTAATCATATAAATATTATCAACTCTTTGACCAACGAATTTTATTTCCTTGTTTAGCTTATTTTCAATTATGCAACCATTTAATTCAAAAACAATTTTATAGCCTTTGTCACATAATTGACTAATGCTAAGCAAGTTATGTTTAAGTCCTTCAACATATAATACATCGTTTATAGAAGTGGAAGAGTTTTTACCGACATTTCCGATTCCTAGTATTCTTCCCTTCGTGTTATTTCCATAAGTAACGAATCCCTTATTTCGTGGAGTAAATGATATGAACTTGCTTTTGTCTCCCGTCATGTGTTTTGAACACCCACTATCCAAATACCAATGGGTGTTGCTTGCCTTGAAGCATACCTACAAAACAAGATTAATTTAGAGAACTAGGTACCCATTGTATGTTGGGTCCTTTAATGTTAGCTTGTGGTAATGTTCCTTTAGGAACCCATACTTTTCTCACAACCTTTGGTCCTAGCTTTCTAACATTACAATTAGATGCATTATGTCCTTTGAAGCTGCAATAGTTACATTTCATGAAAGGTGTAGATGATTTACTAGGTGGTACAAAGAAACTTTTATAATGTTTTTCTTTCTTGCTAGCATGTGATCCTTGATTATATCCTAATCCGGTTTTATTAAACATGCAACGTTGTTTTCCAAGAAGTGCATCTAAATTATCCCTACCATTAATGAATCTCTCTAAGGTCTTGTTTAAGTCTAGGACCTTCTCTTCTAGATCGATGCATTTCTTAGCAAATTCGCAAGGTTTACTCTTAGAGCATGCTTGGACATTTTCTAACTCTTCTTTTAAATATTCATTGTCTTTGCAAACTTCCATAAGATGCCACCACTAAAAAAACAACTGTTAGCGACGGACGGAATTGGTCGCTAATCAATGGAATTCCCGTCGCTAAAACCATTAGCGACGGCGTCGCAGACGGGAAAGTGGACGTCGCTAAAACCCTCGTCGAAAACACATCAGCGACCACATACATGCCGTCGCTACCTTATTGACGGCGTAAGGCCGTCGCTAAAATCGTCTCTGCCCCAATAACTGCAGCCGTCGCTAAGTGTTGCCATACAGCGACCTCGAGACCCCGTCGCTACTAACAGCCACCAGCGACCACCCCATGCTGTCGCTATAGGTAGTGATACAGCGACCAAGGCATTCCGTCGCTAGTGGTTGCGATGTAGCGACCACAATATCCGTCGCTAGTGGTTGCGATATAGCGACGCCGACGGCCGTCGCTAGTGGTTGTCAGGTAGCGACCACAACGTCCGTCGCTAGTGGTTACCAGGTAGCGACCACAACGTCCGTCGCTAGTGTTAATAAGTCAGCGACGGACGTGGACCGTCGCTAACGAGAATTTTTAAATTTTTTTAAAATTGATTCAATATTGACTGGTTTTGTTAATTTAGCTTTAAAAATATCTTAATATTTTGTATTTTGTATTGGCTGATAAAATTTTATAATTAAATTAAAATAATTTTTTTGAAGTAATGAATTATTATTAAAAACAAAATAATAGATTAAATTAATTTATGAAATAGGTTGAATTATTAATGATAGGTAGAATAAGGCTTTGTGATTTGAATGTAATTACCATTAAATATTGACATAATAAATAAAGAATGACAAAATAAATACTGAATGAAAATATAACATAACTAAAAATCAAATATACAATGTGTATAAATAAAAGAACTACAATCAAGGTGGTGGGGGATCCTGGGGTGGTGGTGGGGGCGCCTGGGAAGTGGGGGGAGGTAGCCTCGCCATCAACTGCATCAGTAGCTCCTGCTGCTGAGCAAGTTGCCGACGAGTCTCGGCGTGCTGCTCCTCGGCCCGCTGTCGGTCCGCCTCGGCCTTCTGTCGGTCCGCCTCGTGCCGCTCCAACAGCAACTGCCTCTGACGTCGCTCCTCCTGTAGCTCATCGTTCAGGTTTTGAATTACCTGAACGACCTCAGTCGGAAGACCAGAGGAAGACGAAGAGGAAGGGGTCTTCCCCTTTTTCGCCAGCTGCGTGCCGACACCACCCAATCCAAACACCCCCCCTTTCTTGTTCACACCGCCAACAGCCTCCATATAGATGGCGTTGTCGTCAGAACAAGATAGGGTGGGAGGAACCTCCCCTTCAGGAGTGGAAGCCACCAGGTCCGCCTCCTTCTCGGCCCTCCTGGCCTGATACGCCTCCTGTAAATTCAAAAACAACGATAGGATTAGTAAGTTGATTTGTAAATTATAAGCATGTGTCAGTTAAAAGTAAATACCGCTAGCTCCGTAGTCTTCTGGTTTACCCATGCACCGGCTTTGTTCTTCTTGGTCATTTGCATGACCTCAAACAAAGAAGGCTCCCGGTGCTCCCTCTGCTCCTGTGGTGGACAAAAAACATTGAGATTATTATTTGTAAACATGTAAGACGAATCATATTGGAAATGTTTAACATAAATATACTTACAAATCTTTTCTTGTGCTCGAGGGTTGAAATGCTACCCCCAGTGTAAACCGAGGCTGCAGCATCGGCGGCTCTGTTGGCCCTATTCCGAGCACTCGCCTGCTGGAATGGGACCCCGCCCCACTTCTGGACCATCCCGTCCCAATGGTCCTCCGGGATCCAACGAGGGCGCTCACCCTTGTCCCTCACCTTCCAAAGGGTACTCTTGATGATTTTGGAGGTCTTTGTGGCAAAGACCTTCCTAATCTCATCAATCATACCCTCCGCCCACTGGTAATCACGCTGTAAAATGAATTGAGAAATCAAAATTAATAACAGGTCTATTTTACAAATCAAGTCACAATAAATGAGCTAGGAACTTACCGAGAAGGTGTCAAACCACCTATCTTGCACAACCTTCCCAGCATCTGTCCAAGATATATATGGACCATCCCACTGGGCCTTCAAAACCTTAGTAATCGCTTTGGTAGTGTGACTACTATCAACAAAGCTGTAATGACAACAATTATGTTAGGAGTAAAACAACACACAATCTAGGGAGACACCCAAAATTTCGGCAGAGTCTCCCCTGTAAATGTAACATTTCCAAGTTTAAATAGTTACCCTGTTACAAACAGAAGAGTGCCCAGTACAATTCAATCTATACAAGTACTAATTAAAGTAACATCCAATAAACCAACAAGTCTTTCTACTAAAGTTTAATATAAAGTATCATACAAATAACATAAAAGTATTTGAGGTTTAGTCACTTACTCGTCTCCGGCCGGCACGGGTACCAACATGGGCAGAGGGGATGCCGGAGGTGGGGTCACCTGATGGCCATGGTCCTCCAAGCCACCAACTCCAGGAGTCTGCTCTGGGGTGGTCAGCTGTGGGGGTGATGGGGTGGTCTCCTGTGGTGGTGGTGATGGAGTGGTCTGCTGTAGTGGTGATGGAGTGGTCCGCTGTGGTGGTGATGGAGTGGTCTCCTGCCCTAGGGTAGGAGTCCCCAGACGGGAAGCCGGGGTCCTGGACCCACCACCCCTACTGAAGGGCAGTCGACGTCCCGTCATCTGTGGATAAAATAATGAACAAAAAAGGTTAGTCTCAGGATATATATAAACCTATGTATATATGTTTAACAACTACATACTCTGTGTCTGTTTCAGTTTCAAATTCCCCCTCAGTTTCAGTGTCACTGTGGTTATCTGTTTGAACAAGTTCATCAGTATCCAAATCAGCCCTAGACCGTTTTGATCGAGAGACAAGGTCTTTGTCAATGTGTTCACCCCCCGTAATGGCGAGTGTCTCATCCATTATGACTGGATCAATGTTGAACAACAAATTGGCATCGTTGAGCTCGTGTGGTGCAAGCTGATAAGCGTCATCAACCTCCTCGGAGACATTGTCAGTGATCTGACTTCAGGCCTTGGCCTTGATTACTGCATACCAGTCCCGATGTCCTCCCGGGAAGTCGGTGTAATAAACCTGCTCAGCTTGTTGGGCAAAAATGAAGGGATCAAACCCTTTATATCTACCATTCTTCTTGACCTCAACTAAGCCGTAGTTGTTGTCAACCTTTGTTCCAACACCGATTGTGTTGTCGAACCAATCACATTTGAATAGAACAATATCTCTTCTTAGTCGTCCAGAGAATGAAAATTCAACAATCTCCGTCAGCACTCCATAAAAGTCTTCTTCCAACTGACCGGCGGTGCCTTTAACACAAACCCCGTAGTTATGGGTGCGCATCCCTTCACTCCATTGAAGAATATTAAACTTGTAGCCATTTACGTAGTAAATAGGCCATTTTTTAACAGTCTTCACCGGCCCCCAAGAAAGGGCTTGGAGTAAAGAATCTTCAATATGGTTGTTAGGGTCTTGTATCTATGTACAACATAAGAAGTAGGTCATTGTTACCATATTGACGGGAGTTAGAAGCAAATAGGCTTAAAAACACTTGGTATACAGGTCTTACATGTTGCGCGAACTAACCGACGAACTTGGATGACACCTCACTATGAATTTGGTCATCAGTTAAATCATTTTGCTTAAGTTTTAGCATATCTGTGTATAAGCTATTGAAAGAAACAAATAAGTTTAATATAAAAGCTACGTTAAGAATGTATAATATAACTTCTATGACTTACTCAATAAAGGGTTCCACTTCTGGGCAATTGAGAAGAATGTACAAGTGAGTCGCCTTTCGATCTTTCTCATCAATGTAACATTTTGTGAGCCTGCCCCCAGGGTGACCAGGATAGTTGAAAATCGACGTTTGTTCATCAAACCCTGTGTGGCTGGCTACCCCAAGATTGCGGGGAATTCTACTCATTCTAGTTTCTATCTCCGTTGGAAAATAGAAAGAAGCAAAGGTTGTCATTTCTTCGACTAAGTATGCCTCACAAATTGAAGCTTCAACGCAGGCTTTGTTCGACACTTTATCTTTTAAAGAGCGTAAGAATCTTCAACATCATTAACAAGATGGTGTTAAGTTAGAAAATACTATTATAAGAAGTGTTTGCAATGAAATTAAAGAGTTCACCAAGCATTCACCTTTCGAATGGATACATCCAACGATACTGCACTGGGCCACCAACCAAGGCCTCGTACGGTAGATGGATAGGCAAATGCTCCATGGAGTCAAAGAAACTTGGTGGAAAAATCTGCTCCAACTTACAAATCAATACCGGGATAGTTTCTTCCATCTTCACAAGTTTCTCCACACTCAACGAAGTAGCCGTCAACTCCTTAAAGAAGTGACTCAACTCCACTAACGGTTTCCAAATAGGCTTCGGTAAGGCATAAAACGCGTACGGGAGTAGTTGTTGCATAAACACATGGCAATCATGACTTTTCATGCCAAACACCCTGCCCTCCTTCACGTCGACACATCTACTCAAGTTAGAAGCGAATTCGTCAGGCAGGGTCAACCCATTCATCCAAATACACACAGCAATCTGTTGTGGTCTAGTTAAAGCATACTTTGCATGGGGTTTAAACATTCTTCCACGTCCCGCATCCCTCAACTCCAACTCCTTCCTAGAACACCAAATCGGAAGGTCTATACGACTCTTCTCATTGTCCTTTGTTCTCCCTTTGATGTCCATAACAGTGTCAAAAATATTCATGAAAACATTACGTTCAGTGTGCATGACATCAATGTTGTGTCTTAACAACAAGTCTTTCCAATATGGCAAATCCCACAACACACTCTGCTTCACCCAGTGGTGTTCCTTACCGTAACCCGCAAACTCCTTAACACTCTTGTCCCAGATGTAAGGATACTCTTCGACCCTCTGCCAAACCCGTGCACCAGATAACCTACGGGGTGGAGGTTCATTGACAACCTTGTTTTTCTTAAAAGCGGTTTTGTTCCTCCTAAACGGGTGATCCAACGGTAGAAACTTTCTATGATAGTCAAAGAAACTTGTCTTGCCACTAACAGGGAGTGATTCCCCCCCGGTATGTTCCATGCATACAGGGCAAGCAAGCTTCCCAGACGTGGACCATCCAGAAAGCATACCATAGGCCGGGAAGTCGTTAATAGTCCACATCAAAACAGCACGCATCATAAAGTTGTTCTTCAAAGACGCATCGTATGTCATTACCCCGACATCCCATAACTGTGATAACTCTTCAACCAACGGTTGCAAAAACACGTCTATGTTCGCCTTTGGATTTTTGGGTCCTGGAACCAGTACAGATAGAAACATGACCTCCCTCTTCATACACATATCAGGAGGCAGATAGTATGGGGTCAGGATGACTGGCCAACAAGAGTAAGCTCTTCCGTATTGACCGAACGGGTTAAACCCATCAGTACATAAGCCAAGTCTTACATTGCGTGGCTCGCCAGAAAAGTCCGGATATAGCTCATCCAAACACTTCCATGCTTTCCCGTCGGAAGGATGGCAAAGAAACCCCTCTTGTGTTCGGTTCAGAGCATGCCAACGCATGTGTTTTGCCGTGGACAATGAGGCATACAGGCGTTGAAGACGCGGTGTTATAGGGAAGTACCACATTTTCTTCCTGGCCGTCCGGGTTACCTTCCCTCTCCTTTTAACGGTCTTGTAGCGTTCCTCATTACAATGCAAACATTTTGTGACACTTTCGTCTGCAAACTCATTTTTGAACAGCATACATCCACCAACACAACACTCTATCTTCACACAACCCAACCCCAAGTTTGCCACTTGTTTCTTAGCACGGTACAGGTTTGCTGGCATTCTGTGATTACTAGGCATGGTGGAACCCATCAGATTGACCATCCTATCAAAACAACCTCCAGAAAGATTATAATCTGCCTTTAGGCTTAAAGCAGCTAGGGAGGCGGATAACTCAGTGTGACTGTTGCACCCGTCCCACAATGGAGTCTGAGCCGCCGCCAACAAATCATAAAATCTCTTCACCTCCGGATTAGGATCCTCCTCTATATTGTCAGAGTCCCCATGACCTGCTTGGTCATTATGTTCCAGCATACGCCCGGTGGAGGGTCCAACATGATCCATCACCATTTGTTCTATGTTGTTGTACGTATCCCTATTTCCTCCAACCTCGTAGTAAGACTGTTGCACGGTTACGTCTGATGGTCTACGCGGTAACTGCTCACCATGGTTGTACTAGCAGTGGTATGTTTCCATGAACCCTTTCTCAGTTAGGTGGTACATGACATCATCCGCGTATTCAAAACTCATGCATTTACACCTTGAGCACGGACAATGGATCTTCTGAGTCACTTCAAATCCAGGCGTGTTTGCCGTAGCGAACGGAATGAACTCCAATAGCCCCGTCATAAAATCCTCAGTCACTCGCCGATTGCGATCTAGTCGGTTGTACATCCATCGCCGATTTGCCGGTACCTCCATTTATAATATCTAACAAGCACGATTTCTGTTACGTTACACGTTTAAATTGTTATTTAACTATCGGTTGTGAATCACTCTATCTCTTTGATGTTGCAAATTGGTGGGGCCCTATCCCATTCAGGATGAATATGCAACCATCCGTAACCCATCCCATAATTGTATGTCGTCTATCTTGAGTTGAATGAATGTTCATTCTTCAATTTCGGCAGCATTTCGCATTGGTCCCCGAGTACACAGAGATACGTACGGTATGAAATACCACACGCAGACATGCACCCTGGGGGCAATACGAAACACCATAACCGAAATTTCAAATGAACATTCATTCAACTTCTCAAGATAGACCACATACAACATTGATGGGTTACGCCCTACAGGTTACAAATTCATACCAAACTGTCCAACCGGGACAATTCAAGCTCCAACACAACACGGTACATCGACCGGTTGTTTTGAAACTTGAACGGGAATCTAATGGGTACACACACGACTAAACCCTACATTATTAACGTTGTGTTTCATTTTTTAAGTTCCCTAAGAAAGGGAGCCTGCCGAAATTTTGGCAGAGTCTCCCCTGTAAACTAGACATTTCCCAAATTTACAAATGGCCTGTTACATATAGAAAACTGCCCAGTATAGATAAATAAACATATCATACGCATTGTATATGATATTCACAGTTATGAACACAAAATCATGTTATCAATATATAAAATCAACGGCTAATGAGCTCTGCTCTCCACTAACAAACAACATTACACATGCATCGTAAATCATGTTATCAGCACACAAAACCAATGCCTAATGAGCTCTGCTCTCCACTAACAAACAACATTACACATGCATAAAAAATCATGTTATCAGCACACAAAATCACTGCCTAATGAGCTCAGCTCTCCACTAACAAACAACAATCAACATACATACACGGCAAATCCCACAACACACATAGCCGGATAAGTTAGCGTTAGGGGATTACCTGGGAATGAGAGATAGCGATGAAGACAAAGCTGATGAGGGTCGAACACGAACCACACGTAAGGTGTCTTGGTCTGCATGACAAACTCTAGTTAGAATGGAAATTGAGTCATCAAAAGAAAAAGTTTTATTGGCCTTTGCTAATCATACATTTTCAATGAACTTTAGCAAGGTTGTCAGACTCGAGAGTCTACCAAGACTCGTTTTGGCTAGGTAGACTCGACTCGTAAACTCGTAAGAGTTTACGAGTTTACCTCATGCTAAAAATTGTATCAAATTAATATTAAGCATGCATCCAAACAATATATAACATACTAAAATAGTTAAAAAATAAATAAACGCTTCTACCAGCGGGTATGACTAACATATTACCTACACACGTCACGTTGCATTGCTATTAAACTAGTCACTAAATTCTGGTGGAGACCAAAGAGTGTAGAGAAACAATTGAGGAAACAAGGAGTTAGAGGCAATTTATACAAGCTTTTGTATTTTAAAAGAGTTAATTTTTGTACAGTGACTCAGATACCATTCCTTTCCAAAAAAATTTTGAGGAGGAGGATGATCATGGCCCGTGGGTTTTGGGATGGAGGAGGGTTTTGGGATTTGGACATTTCCACTCCTAAGACGCTTGATGGGTTGGCATGTCCTGTTCCTGGAGACCCTCTCCCTTTGGGTTTGTCCCGTGGCACAAAGCTTTCTAGACCCCGACAGCTCCATTTCATGCACGCCCCTCTCATTCCTTCCTACTCCATTCTCCATGGCCTCTCTCTCCACCGTGTCCTCTCCCTCCCCCTCCTCCATGACTGGCAAGTCTCTCCCTTCCATCTTCTTACCTCTGCTTTTGTTGCCTGACCATGTGTCTGCTCTGCAACTTTTTCAGGTTTCTGTTTTTAAATGGTCAGTTCAATTTGCAGAGATTTGTTTCCTTTGTTAAGATTGAACCCAAAAAGCCTAAGGGCTTTTCCTCTTGGTTAAAAACCATTGGGAGACATCTGCAGAAGAAATCACTGTATGCCCTCCGCTTCTTCTCTGAGTTACAGTTGACGCCGGATGATATTTTACTTTTAGGCTTAGATGCATATGGCTATAGTGATCAGCGTCGTGCAAAAGCAGCCCTACATCATAAGGCAAGTGTCAATATGTATCCTCTTATGAATTTCTAAGTTTTACGACCCTGCAGGTTAGACTTTGTGGACTAGTAACACTTGAAAGGAGGGATATATATACCTACATTAAATCTAGTGAACTAATGTTTTATGTGGAATTTATGATTAATTTTAGGTTACCCTTTAGCCTTAGTTGTCAGATTCAAGGGGCAAGGAAAGTAATTTGCAGCAGATTGGTTTAGAACCCAGAGGGCTATAGGTCCAAAATTCTGCATAACCATTTAAAATGAAGATGACATTGTAATTTCAATCACAAGACTAACTAGAAGGGCAGATAATGTAGAATGAAACGGAACTGAAAAACTCTTGGAATCGGTGTAACCGTATGACATATTTCTTTCAAATCATCACGTGTCTGCCTCAGGGATTATTGGTGAGTTTTCTCCTTGTTTGTAACATTTTTGCTAACACATTCTACAATTGGACAACTATATTTTACTTAGTGAAGAAGAGGAGAAACTGTTAGATTTTTTCCCTAACGTGTCAAATTCTTTGTTTAATTATTCTATCATTAGATGAAAGGATTTGGGAGCCTTTGGGATGTATTACTTGAGGTGGTGGGTACAAAGACTGTATATTTGTAGGCTTAGTAGCGAATGGTGAACAAGACAAGAGTATGTTGCCATTGATTATGAGTATCTTTTCTTTTGCGAGTTGCCACAAGCATTTTCTGTTACTTTGGTTATAGATGCTTTTAGTATATGCTTATTATTTCCTTGAATTCTTTAATGGTAAGGTGCTGCTGCAACCACTGCTTTTGGGGATACTTCAATTCAATTTACAACTTCACTATACAAAAACTAAAACTAACCTACTCAAACTGTTTACATATTAATATCTATATTAATATTTTGTATTATACCCCTAAGTAAGATTAATATCAATTCAATTTACAACTTCACTATACAAAAACTAAAACTAACCTACTCAAACTATTTACATATTAATATCTATATTAATATTTTGTATTATACCCCTAAGTAAGATTAATATCCTGTATAAGCTTTACAAGTTATTTTAGAAATTGAGGGTCACTAGGCGAGCAATTTATTTTCTTCACAATAACATTGACATTGATAAACCAACCTGCATGTTGCAGAACAATTACTATGATTTATACTCTCTATGTCCAAATCCTGAAACGTTTCTACACATAGCAAATCAAATCAAATCCCTAGCTTGTGTCTTCAGCCTCAAAATAAAATATAATAAAAAAAGTATATTCATAGAGGGAAGACAACAAGAAGATCGGATACAAAATACAAGCGTGTTTTCCTGTTGAGGGTGAAGACAGGTCCGTGCAATAACAGATTCATGTTTCCATGAATATGGAAAGTATACCAATACCGTCCTTTTAGATATCAAATTTGTCATTCTCCAAATAAGAAAAGATATTTCATCAAACAAAACAAGAAGTACAAGACCAGAGGTTGCAATACTGAACAAAGAAACACATGAAAGGCACAAACTGGTTGCATTATTAGACAAAGAAACACATGTAATGTATGGCACACATTTCTCTCTAAAAACACAAAGGATAATGAACACAAGCTTTACAAGTTTGTTACCTGTTTGCTACACCTGATGGCAGACTTAGGGGACTTCTGAACAGAGACAGAGGGGGAGACAGCTCCAAGCCAGGGACGGGACACAGGGAGGGAGGTCGACGGCTGGAGGAAGAAGGGAGGAAGGGAGGGAGGTCGACGGCTGGAGGGAGGTTGACAGAGGGAGGGACGGAGCCTCGAACGGCCACAACTTCCAACGGAGAGGGTCACCGTCGTTTGTGAGGGGGAGACGGAGGTTTGGAGCTTCGTGAGAGAGGTCGTGGTGGTTTGGTGGTTCGTGAGGCGCAGAGAGGGAAAAAAGAGGGATTAGAGGTGATGGACGGGGATTGAGGGAGGGGGAGACGGCTGAGAGGGGCAAGGGAGCGGTAGGGCAAATGAGAGGGAAAGGGGTTGCTCGAAGATACATTAAAAACTTAGCGACGGCTAATACCCGTTGCTACCAACGTCACTACAATTAAAACCTTTAGCGACGGCAAGAGAACTCCGTCACTAATATCCTAAAAAGTAGCGACGGGGTCACCCTACCGTCACTACCTTCCCTTCTTAAAAGTAAAAACATGGAGGGAAGACGAAAATCATAGCGACGGAAAACTAATCCCGTCACTAATCTCCTAAATATTAGCCACGGCAAGAGAACTCTGTCACTAATCTCCTAAAAGGTAGCGACGGGGTCTCCCTACCGTCACTAACTTCCCTTCTTAAAAAAACTGGAGGGAAGACGAAAATAATAGCGACGGAACACTAAATCCATCACTACTCTCCTGAATATTAGCAACGGTAGGATAACTCCGTCACTAGTCTCCTGCATATTAGCGACGGAGTCCTCCTACCGTCGCTACTACCCTTTCTTAAATTAAAATAAGGCCAAAATAATAGCGACGACCTGGGGAACCGTCACTAGAACAAAACATAGCGACGCCGTTTCACCGTCGCTAATGTTTGGCGCCAACAAAAAACCATGGAGGGAAAGCAAAAAAGGAGGATCTGAGAATATAGCGACCGTACTAGCGACGGTGTTTATATTTGGTAGCGACCGATTCCGCTTTTGGTCACTAAATGCGTCGCTAAAACTTTTTTGGTTGCTCTTTATTTAAAACGGTCGCTAACACGGTCGCTAGTTAGCGACGGTAGTTGGTGGTCGCTAATTTGAGGTAGCTGTTTAGGGTTTTTTTAGTAGTGTGCATTTCTAGAGTATCGCTTGTTTTTCTAGACAATTTAAGCCTATTAGAGACTTTTGTAAATTTATCATACAATTCATTAAAAGCATCAAGCAATTCTTCTTTATCTAGGTCATGGAGACTTACCTCATTTTCCTCTTCAGAGTGTTTGGCCATTAGATAAAGATTTGCTTTTTCATTGTCTGAATCATCAGAGCTACTTACATCATTTTCATCCCATGCGATGTAAGCTCTTCTTCTTCCTCTTTTCTCCTTGCCTTTCTTCTTGAGATTTGGGCAATCCGCCTTGAAGTGTCCTTCCTTGCCACATTCAAAACAATTAGGTGAAGAAGATGATTCATTGGGTATAGGTCTCTTACCTTGAGGTTTGAAATTCTTTTGGAATCATTTGTTCTTCATGAACTTTCCAAATCTCTTCACAAACAATCCAAATTCCTCCTCATCATCAAGGTCGCTACAAGATTCTTCTTCATGTGTGGAGGTGGCCTTGAGAGCTAGGCCTTTCTTCTTAGAGACTTTTTCTTCTTCCTCTGCTTGTTTCAAGTCTTTCAATTCCTGTTCTTGTTCTTGGAGTTTACCAAACAAAGTGGCAAAAGACATATCATTTATGTTGGGAGATTACTTAATGGCCGTAACAAGAGGTTGCCATTCCCTAGTAAGACTTTTTAGAACTTTGTGGATAAGTTCCTTGTTAGTATAAGATTTACCAAGTGTAATAAGATGATTAATAATCAAGGTGAATCTCTTTTGAAGTTCTAAAATAGTTTCACTGGAATTCATTCTAAAGCTTTCATATTGACTGGTTAAAGTACTAATCTTAGAGTCCTTAACATCGCTAGTTCCTTCATGAGTTACTCGAAGGGTATCCCATATTTCCTTAGCAGAATTACAAGTCATTATTCTGAAAAATTCATCGGGACCTAATGCCATAGTGATGAGATTTTTAGCTTTATAGCCGTATTGCACTTTCTTCTCTTCATCACTAGTCCATTCGTCTATAGGTTTTTCAACATTTTTATTATCAACAGTATGCATTGGCGTGTAAGGACCATTTTCAATTGCATTCTAAATTCTTAAATCAATAGATTGAATGAAGATTTTCATTCTTTCCTTCTAAAAAGCATAGCCTTCCCCATTGAAAGCGGGAGGTCTATTTATGGCGCCACCCTCGGGAAAAAGGTTTAGAGAACTTGAGGCCATCTTTATCTCTTAAAGCTGTTAAGCTTGATCTACCAAGAGTCAAGCTCTGATACCACTTGTTATTCAAGTGGCCTCAATACTCAAGAGGGGGGGTGAATTGAGTTTTTAAAACTTTACTTGGAATGCCTTTGAAATTAGTTCTTTTATCACAAGTTTAGAAATAATGCAAGTGAAGTCAAGTATAATGCAAAAGACAATGCAAAACAAGAGGTGGATATGGCTGAGACAATTTATCAAACACTTGGTATGCAATGTTCAAAGTTAACTAATTCAAGCAAGCTTAAGTATCCAAACCATAATCGATCAACACAAATCAATTAAGTGCAGTATATGAATGTAAAAGAGTAAGGGAGAAGAGCTTGCAAACCAATTTAACGAGTTCCACTAACCCCGGTGTACGTCTCGTCTTCAAGCAACCCACTTGAAGGATTTCCACTATTGAAGTTTAGAGATACAAGCTATGAGCAATTGCAGCTTCCTAGTGTCCCACACTCAAGAACTCAATCCTCACTAGCACAAGGGCAACCCACCCAATCTCTCAAACTCTCAATACCCAAAGGTTGAACCCCAACCTTTGTGACCACTCAACCCAGAGTGAAAACCTTTGTGTTTGGTGTAGTGTTTACAAGCAAATAACTCTCTCAATAGAGTAGATGTACAAGTGAAAGCTCACATAAATTCTAACTCTCAAGATGAGAGGATATACAAGTTCTAGGCTTGAAATTTCAGAGTATACACAAGAATAAACTCACTAAGCACAAATGAAGGTAAGGAATGATTGCTTCTTGTTGTGTGTCTTGTGCTTATGTTTTCCTTGCATTTATAGAGCCATGGATGAGCTGCAGAAGTTCCTAGCCGTTGTATGTAGTGGGCATCTGAGAAATAGTGAAGAAATGAGTTATCTTCCCACTAAAATGTGTTTTCCCACTATCGTAATCGATTGCGCATCTAGCTGTAATTGATTACACTTCAAATTTTTCAGTCCAGTTCGATTAGCACCCATGTGTAATCAATTATTGTCGTTCCAGTAGCTTGGTAATCCATTGGCTGAAGTCCTGTAATCGATTATCATATGTACCTGATGCATTTAATTCAATTTTTGATGTTGGTAATCGATTATGTCATTTGGGTAATCGATTAGTGTCATTCCAGTATCTTGGTAATCGATTAGCATATTCCATCTAATCGATTAGCTTATGTTCCTGATGCTTTTAATTCAAAATAGAAGTTGCCTAATCGATTAGCTTGGACTCCCTAATCGATTAACTGCGCAGTTTTTCTGGGTCTGCTTCTAAGTCTTTGTTTTTGCAAGAATTTCTTCAAGAGTCCTTTGTCATTATCAAAATCCTTGAACCTGTAGTCATATTCAAACACATCCAACCCTTTCTTTCATCCTTCTACCTCTCCCCATCCATTTTCCCTTTAAATAGTTAGAGTCTTTCATTTCCTTTTAGCTTTTAGTTTTGGTTCCATATTATTCTCTTGCTTCCAAATTGTTCTTACAATATCAAAGGCTTCACATCACAAGTTTGAAGAAGAGGAAAGAAAGCTAGATCCATCAATCTCCCTAAGAAAGATCAAGGGGCTACATCAAACATGTCCTACACTAATCCCCTAAGCCAAATTAGAGTTTTGTGGTAGTGAAAGGTAAGAGAAGATCTAACAACTAGAGGAAAATCTTGCTACCTCCCTAAAAGCTAATGGGGATCTTCTCCAAGTGAAGAAGATGGCAAAGAAGTTAGTAAATGTGGTTAGAAGGGAGTTGAGAAAGGCTAAAGGCACCATCTTTGACCTAAAAGAAGAATGGTGACATAGGAACTGAGCTAGAGAATTCAAGGTCATATCTTGATTTGTTGAAATAGGAGGAAAAACAAGGGGAACATTGGCTGGAAGAATATGTCGACATTATGGACAATACTTTTAATTCTTGCACTCATCAAATCCTTCATTGTAACCCTAACATGAATCTTGACCTATAGGGAATTTGAGTGTATCACTTCTTTGTTAGAAAGGACCTGAGATTTCAATTCCCCATTTTTGGAAAAATCATGGAACCACTGATGTAAACAACTATTTAGTTGAGGCTTTATGAAAATTGGCAAACTTTTGACAAGAATCACATTTCTTCATGTATGACAACGAGTCTTTCAACATAGCGGGCCATCAATTCCCAACTCTTAATAGTTTCTTGGCTAAGCTTAGACCTCTAAGTTGGTGGTTGCAGCCATGAACCTCTACCATAACATCTTAATAGTCACTCAAGCTCAAATAGTCCAACAACAAAATAAAGAGTCCTATCTTGTAAAGCCTATCATTTTGGATGGTGAAGTTGGTGGCATCTCTTTGAATTTCCTTTTGCTTCTCTTTCTCTTTAGGAAATTTCCTATTTTCCACGTATTGGAAAATAAATGTCATCCAATATGCTATAAAGGTTATTATGGTCATAACTACCTTGTTAGTGATACTAGGATTTGATAAAGTGCTCTGGATGACAATGTGGATGCCTAGTTTCTTGGTGTTGGTGAACCTTGAGAGGACATTAACTCTAATATTCTTTTCTCTAGGGACATGCTTGAACATTATCATTGTAAAGTGAAGACTCGCCTCCTTTACCATGGCTAATTACATCTATAAAAGGGGTTCTTTGACTTAGTATTCCCCATTGACCTATGAGATCATCAACTAGGAACCACTCAAAACTATCAACTCTTCTACTCCCAACTCAGCTTCCTTGATCAACAAACCATGCTTTGTACTCCACTTGGTTGTCAAAGGTCAGAAAATTAAACCTAAGGAAAACCTAAATAGTAAGGTTGTCTTTGCTTTCTATCACCACACCATAGCTAACTCCCTTTTGGTTGGTGGACCTGTTGACATATATAATCCAATGCTTCCTTTTTTGATGTCTTTAACTCCAAGCATCTTTGTTAAAAAAGACACTACACCTTAGCTTTAGTCACAATCCTGGGATCGTACATGATATCGAATTATGATAGTTCAACTACCCACTTAATCATTCTTCCCACCAGATCAGGCTTAAACATCATGGTTCTCAGGGGAGATTGGTTCTCATAACAATAAAATGAACATAGAAATGCTATCAAGAGCGCCTTGACACAATTATGAAAGAAATAGCTATGACAAAGCCCCCTCTACAGCCTCATTGGTGACTAATATGTACAAAGATAGCCATTCCTCTAGGTTCTGGATTTGATCAACCCCCAATCAGTGTTTTGACAATGATGTTATCAATATACACCTCAATTGATTTGCCATTAATCTCATCAAAGACTTTATTCATCATGTGTTGATAGGTTGCCTTGATGTTCTTGAGATCGAACATCATAGTGTAGTAGAAGACACCTTTGTCGTTTATGAACCTCGTCTTCTCTTCATCATCTTTAAACATTAGAATCTGGTTATACCTTGAATGTGAATCCATGAAAGATAGGAACTCAAAACCCAAAGCATTTTCTACTAGTTTGTCGATGTTGGGCAAGGGATATGGGTCCTTTAAGAAGTCCTTATACAAGTTCACATAGCCAGTGCACATTCTCTATTTTCCATTTGTTTTCTTGACCATGACGACGCTAAAGAGCCAAGAGGCATATTGGACCTCTCTAATTAAACCCATTTTCAATAGCTCTTCAGTGGCCTCACAAGTGGCCTTTTGATTTTCTAGACCTAACTATTGTTTATTTTGAGCAACTAGTTTGTTTCCTAGGTTCACCATTAATTTATGACATAAAACTTAAGGTTAATATCAAACGTATCTGTTGTTATCCAGGCAAAGAGATCTTTTTTTGCTAGTAGCAACACCTTCAGCCTATATCCATATGTCGAGCTCTACACCGATGTTGGTCATCCTATTGTTGGTATCCCTAATCTGGAAAAACTTATGCTCCCTATTAGATTGGGCCTTGCTAGCTAATCTTTATATTCTACAAAATTCACCCCTCTAACTTCCTAGTGTCTTAGCTGAGATTATAAAGGGCCTTATAGGCTCTTAATCACCCTCGAGATTGAATACTTTGCCCATATCATTAAAATTTATGCTCAAATGAATTGTTGAAACTATGGTGATGAGGTTGTGAAAGGAAGGGCTTCTTAAGATTCCATAAAATGGTGATATTATATCAATAACTAAGAACTTGGTCTTCATAATTTTTGACTATTAAGCCACCAAAAGTGATCAACCTTTCAAAATATCTCATTTTAGAGTTCTTGAACTCAACCAAATCTTGATGAAAGGGCAGTAAATTGTTCTCATGTAGTCCTATCCTGCTGAAGGCATAAAAATAAAGTATGTCGATTGAACTACCTTGATAAATGGGAATTCATTTAATCATTTTGTTGCATAAGATGGCCTCAATGACCATGACATCATCATGGGCTCTATCAATACCATCAAAATCTTCATTTGTGAAAGTAATTACCTCTATAGAAGGGCCCTTAGTTTAGAGCTCGGGCTAGTAAATGTAGTTAGGTTTTGAGGCCCTCAAGTGTTTTCTAATGGGCTATCGTGTGACGTCCCCGCCTAAATTCATAAATTATTCTAGGGTCTAATAAAAATTAGAGAAAATTTTTCGCAATTGGAATTGCGCCTGGTGAATAAACCTTCTGAATCTAAGTGGTATGTAACCTAAAACAACTCTGGAACCTCATTTTTCTCTCTGGTAATCGATTATTTAATCAATTACCCCATGATCACATAATTCAAAATACATTGGCTCAATGCCATCCATGACAAAACATATACACATAGCAACACCTGCCTATAATCACATAATACCTTGGCTTAATGCCATCCAAAATAATGTAAATATATATAGGACAATTCTTGTCCATATTAAACATCATCTACCATTTATCAACTCAAACACATTTAAGTATCAGAATATAGATACTAACATCACATATTCATAGCTCATTATCATCACATGCAACATAATTTCACTCTTCATTCCTTGACAAACCTGGCTTATTTGGTACTCACCTCCGTAGTATCCGTGTTGTTTCTCTAACTAGTTACTAAAAAACAACCATAGAAAGAGTGAGTGCCAAACATACTAATTAATATATAAACTCAAGATTGGAAAAGGTATGACATTAGTATTAAATACATGCTAGTGTACATTTATATTCACTCCATATTTCATCATCGTTCTCTAAGTTCTCAAAATTCACTTACTACATACATATGTACTCAATCATCACTATATTTTCCACTCAGGATATCCAACATTACACACCTTTCCAAATCATTAATCGTGTCAATTACATTTTCAATCATTTCAAGCCACTTAGGCTACCAATAGCAACGTATACACATACATACATATCAATTCATCCTCAATCATTTTAATTATTCACAACATCACATAGAGATATACTTTTGATTATCACATGCCACTCAGGCTACACATATCAACACATACATCATGGTTTCACATGATCAACCACACAATGCATCATTAACTCTCATTCAAGGTTTAATTAGACTTGCTAGTATCCGGATACTAAAAATAGATCGACCTCTAGCTAGGGGTTCTACTTGATACCCTGTGAATCCTACATGGTCTATCAAGCCCTACTTGGATTTCCACCTCAACCACTAGGTCCTGTTTGACCATTGGGTAGCTCAACAAGATCCTACTTAACCATTGGAGCCAAAATTAATGGGTGAAATATACCACATAGCCGTCCAAACCACACAGAACCATATGTTTAATTTTAATCTCTTTCACTAAATTAATTAATCAATTCTCTTAACATTTAGTGTCGCTGGCTATAAACATAATTCAAGCCATTAAATGCATCCACTTTCTCAATTAGCCATTCAGGCATTTAATATCAAATCAAATGGCGACCACTCAGGCACACACTATTTCTCAATTCTATGTCTATCATCATTTTATTTTTACATCAACCAAAAGCTATTCAAGCATAGTAATATTCAATCGATATAATTTCAATCACAATATTGATTAATCACTCAGATACAAATTCACATATATACTCATATGTAATTTCATTTACAAATTCTCATACAACATCAAATTCATCACTTTATGCTTGGAAACTCATTCCAACATACATACATACACACACACATACATACATACATACATACATACATATATACATACATACATATATATTAAATATACATCATATACTCAAGTTCATTACACAATAATTTCTAATCTCATACTCAATACCATAATTTATATTATAGAATTCTCTTACAATTATCAAATTCATCATCACATATTCATAAATTCATTCTGATGCATATATACTCATATGTATATTGTCCACTCAATTTCGATAGGAACTAATCATCAATCTTATCGTTTCACCACTATATGTAACTTATGCATAGTTTTCATCCTCGACATTGCTAAACTCATATCTAGTAGGGGTATTAATTTCATCCATTTATCCATTAAGTATTCAATCCATCCACACATAATCCATCCAATCCATCCATTTATAAAATAAAAATATGATGGATTTAATGGATTGGATCTCATTTATTTATTGGATGGATCAATTATAATTTTAAACCATTGGATTCTACTTTTATTTTATTTTATTAAAATCCATTGGATTTTTTAAATTAAAAACCACCCTTGCTGAACGCTAAGTTCAATAATATAAAATTTCGCATGGAAGCCATTCTCCATGCATAGTATTATGTTAGAATTTGTCCTTTTTCATATTTTTTATATTTTGTATAAATACCTGACTTAAAATACTTTATAAGATACTAGAAGTTAAAACGTGCTGTATATAAGTAAAATAATTTAAATTTTCAGTCCCCATAAATATATTTATTTTTTATTTTAGTTTTTGTAATTTCTTTTAATTGAAGTTACATTAATTGAATATTCAAAACCAAAAAGGGGTTACCAAACGCTTCATCAGTTATGAAAAAATCACAATCAAAAACTACATTTACTTGTAACTAATTGTTATATTCCTCTAAAATTTTTGTTTAAGGAAAACATTTAAAGTATAAGTTAAAGAAAAGAAGCATGCACTAAAAAAATTATGCCTAAGGATTAAGAATATAAAGTGAAAAAAATAAAAAAAAGAATTAAAAGAAAAAATTTGGAGGGTAAAAAAAGAAACTAAATGAAAAAATATGGAGAGAAATTAAAAGAAAAAAATTAGAAAGAAGAAAAAGAGAAATTAAAGTGTGAGAATATAAAGTAAAAAAATAAAAAAATAAAAAAAATTAGAGAGTAAAAAAAGATAAATTAAAGTGTAAGAATACGAAGCGAGAAAATAAAAAATAGAATTAAAAGAAAAAATTTGGAGGGTTAAAAATTAAATAACAAATATGGAGAGAAATTAAAAGAAAAAAATTAGGGAGAAAAAAAATTAAAGTGTAAGAATATAAAATAAAAAAATAAAAAAAAGAAATTAAGAAAAAAAGAACACTATTTTTAAATGGATGGTTGGATATCCATCCACAAAAAAGATGTTAATGGATGAATTGGGTGGATTTAGTTAATTAAAGTTATAGATTGGATGGATATTTTAAGAGCTTTTAAATGAATCATAAATGGATTAATGGATGGATTTTGTCCATCCAATAAAATTTAACTCAAATCTTATCCAAACCATCCATTTGACACCCCTAATATCTAGCCATAATTCATACTACAAGTTCCATCAATCACATATATTATGGTTAAATTAGCTAGTTGGCACTAATTATATTCCTTTTTTCGGACGCCAATTGATATCAAATAATATTTCTAAATTAACTAGTACTCTGAACGCCCCCTTTACCTAAATTCCAAGCTTTTGACACTTGCTCTTGATGCCTGGTACGTCTAATATCTAATATTTAAGAAATTTACAAAGTGAGCTAGTATTTTGACCTCCGAATCAAAAACTCATTTTATCGAAACAACTCCAAATACATTTTCATGGCTTCTGAAACTTACCTCGACCAATTCCGCTCTTGGTTCCAAGTCTCTCTTCTACTAACGCGTCGCCAATGCTTGGTTTGTAACCTACGAGTACCCAAAAAAATCCATTGTCATCCAAGGCTTCCATTTACAAGCTTAAAGTACAAACTTTCAATGAAATAAAATCCCTTTCATTATGATGAAATTCAGTTTTGAGAGAAGATAAGCAAAACTAGAAATTGAAGCTATCTTAATGCTCACCTCACTTCCACGATCTCGAATATGCGATCAATTTTAAGTTTCGCCAAGAAATAGGGCATCAATCAAGCCCTCTAACTCACGGCTATGCAGGGAGCACAAAAATGGCGTGTGTTTCCTTTCTCCAATGGCGTCCATGAGGAAGAAAGAAAGAAATAGAAATTTTGTTTTTAGCCTCAAGGGCATAATGGTCTTTTTGTCATTTTTTTCTATTTTCTTTTATTTCCTTTAATTAAAAACTTACATTTTACCTTTACCACATGATAACTTATATTTTATCATCCTCATTTAATCTAAATTTAAATTTTACAAATTAAATTCACTCAAATTCATTATTCGAAATTCATCACTTTATTACAATTTATAATAATTTATAATAATACTTAATTAATTTATAATAATTTAGAAAAATTCATAATTAATCTAAATAAATTTTTATGCAAAAAAATAAATTAAAACTTAATATTAAGGATATTACACATCGGGGTCTTACCACTAATGACTCTGCCTACAAACATGTCCAGAATGACATGGCTAACTTGTTTATCTAGCTTGGGCTTATCCTCAGACACATCGATTTCTAGGTTATCGCGGTCGGCTAGTATCGTCTGTTAAACGGTTTGCCTCTTCTGACCCAAACTCCCCCTTATCATCAATATATCAATCTTCTTTCCTCTTTGTCTTTATTGAGTTCCCGTCATGTGATTTCCCTCTAGCTAAATACCTTCTAGATTTTTAATCTAAATCAATGTCCCAACAACGTTCTTCAGTAAGCGATAACGACCAATTGAATGTCCATGACCCTTGTGGTATTTATTGTAAAATCTAGTGTAGTCCATTTTCTTCAAAGGGGTGGCTTCAGGACCTCTGTGTCAATGAATCCTTTATGTCTAATTTCCTTGAAAATTTAGAGTGGGATTTAGGAAAGAGAGGTGTAATCAATGTAGAAGACCTTTTACTTTCTGGGATAAAATGACGAATCCTTGAAAAGCTTCTCTATAGGGAAGTCAACAGGCTTGGGGAGCTCAACTGTCAAGGCTTGCCTTTTAAGGGTGAGAGAAAAAACTTTGCAAGCAACATTGTCTGTGTCCCTGATGTAAAACATCCAAGTGTATTTCAGGATCTGTGGTTTTGTCATAGGAGTTAATGGGTAACAACAAGGGCATTCTCAACATAAGGGATAGGGGTAAGTTCCAAACAGGTAATGAAAGGATAAGAACAATGAGTCAAGGTTATGGATGGTTAAGCTTGGAAATTAAGGTGGGGTTGTGGCTGAGGATAAAGTGGTATAGCAGCGTTTGGTTGAGGTTGTAGTTGACTGATGGTATAATGTTAAGATTTTTTTATGGTAACGAGGCGTAATTGGGGTTTGGAAGTGAAGGTTATGGTGAGATGTGCTTGGGCTACAACGATTGTATGGTCACGGGTTAGCTGGGTCAAGGTTGGATATGGGGTAAAATGGGATTGAGGAATACATATTGAGGGAGGCAAGGTTGATGGGATTAGGGATGATAATTTAGGCTAGGCCTGTGAGCTAGCCTATTTAACCCAACAAGAAAATATGGACTGAGACAAAGTTTGGAGCTTGCTAACTTGTTTTAGTCTAGTTCATTTTAGCCAACTTAAAAATAGATCTTGGCAAGGCCAAACCAAGCTGAGTTGGCCTAACAGGCCTGATATATTAAAAATATCCTATGAATCATGTAT
The DNA here is from genome assembly GCA_037962975.1 of Clitoria ternatea. Classification (NCBI taxonomy): domain Eukaryota; kingdom Viridiplantae; phylum Streptophyta; class Magnoliopsida; order Fabales; family Fabaceae; genus Clitoria; species Clitoria ternatea. Next base: position 192,837,771 of record CM075669.1, read on the forward strand.
CGCATTGTTGGCTTGCTATCGTCATTCATACACACACGCTTATGTATTTTATTTGTTACAATGCTTAATTGACCATAAAGAAATAGGTTAGAACCCAAATGCTAAGTGACAACCTATTTTTTTACCACAAAGAAACATTAAAAAATAAATACCCTAAAGAAAGAAAGTAAATTGCATATTTTGTGCTTTGTCTCTTCCTCTCTCACATTTGTGATGCTTTGGCTTTAGTGATATATATGTGTATGAAAGAGAGAGAGAGTTTTGCATTTGATCGTTCATGCTTCTGCTTTTGGTCGTTCGTGCATTTTCAACTTCTATGTTGTCCTCTCACAAGTCTTACACCATCATCATTCTTCTTGTATCGTCCCTTTGTGAGTTATACGCCATTCATGTTTCTACTCATACGTCCCTTTGTTTCTCTTTTCAACTTCACCATATTTGTTGTGCTTATGTTTCTGTCTTACTTCTGTTGGATTATGAGGAAAAATGAACAATGTTTCTTTTAAAAAATAACAAAAGTGGGTTGCTTCTAGCCTATAAGCCCGACGAAAAAACAGGGTGGGGATTAATTTTAAGCCTATTTACCTATGTTGGCTCAACTTGACCAGACCTATATTTGGAAAAGCTTGTGTGCCTAGCCCAGCGTGTTGCCTTGTTTTTCCACCCCTTGATAGAGTTATGTATAGGCATATATAGGCTATGTGGGATTGTACAACATGGATGTGTGCATGGCTGGTGTCTGGATAAGTATGGGGGAGGAAATGAGGTTTGTGGCATTTTTTGTTGTCACTGGCTAGTTTGGTTAAAGGGTGTATACCTAAGCTATCTTTGAGGAAAGACAACTTAGGCGTAATGAAACGTAGCCTTATAGAAAGGCTCATACGTTAGATCTAAACTCCCTTCATAATCTGATGGAAGGGTGTAATAAACTTTATCATCAGGCATTTGTTATGTGTATACTTGTCTCGTGGTGATGGCATTCCTCTGATCCTTAAGGGGAGCATAGTACAATTCCCCCATGGTGAGCCACCTTTAAATTGCAGGGTAGGTTTCAATTTTCTTATAGGAAGTGAAGGTTTGCATTGTCTTGACTTGTCCATCCAACATTTAAGTATGTGCTTCTTTCTCTTCATAATCCATTAGGGAAAAACTCTTTTATCGAGTCCCACCGGACATGTTAATGCTGATATAAACTTCTACGAGTTCAATGTTAGCTATATGATATCCACAAGCTGGTTCCTGCACAAGACCTTTGAGAAACAAAAAATGGTAGGTCTTTTAAGGTTTTTTCGATGTTAGGTCAGCATATATTAGGGGTGAATCTCAGAGTAATTAATGCAAAGTAGGTAAGGGTTGAAAATGAAGTATCTTGCTAATAAATGTTGAGGGGTATTTATAGGAATGAGGATTGTTCGATGCAATCATGACCTTGTCAGTTGCTTTTTCAAACTGATGAAAGCTCTATAGGTGACGTAACATGTTAGGCCGACATCTGGGCTTGGAGCTTGGATGATAGTACCCCAAATATCAAGATATAAGATAGTGTGGGCTATATGCCACACGTTGATGGTGAAGGCTTAAGTATGAGGTAAAGCGTGTCAGGCTAGTTGATGACACACTAGTATACCAGGTCCAAATGAAATATGTATAGATGTGTTTATAAACATTTTATCTGGACATACCGGAAGAAAACAAACATGTAGGTATTTATAAACAATTTATAAATAAGAAAGCTTATATGAAAAAACAATAAAACATAAACTAATTAAGAAAATCAATATAAAAAGAATTTATTTATCTCAAAACCAAGATATGCATGGATTTGATTTCATGATGCAACAACTAAATTCTAGTATAAATCAGGGTCGTTCCAGACCTTTTTGGGCCAATGGGGTTATAAGTATAAGGACCCATAAAATAAATATTTTTTTTTATTGTTAAATAAAAACGTTTCATAATTAAGTAATAATTTTTATATTCCTTGAAATCTAAAAATTATCTATAATACCATAAAAATATAAATACCTTAATTTGTAATTCAACAATAGCAACAATAGCCGTATAATATTAGATTAACTTTGATCCAATTATATGTTAATCGTAGTAAAAAGAAATGAGAAGTAATATAACAATAGTAATATTAGAGCGATGAAGGAATGTTAAAAAAATTAAAAATTTCACTTATAATTATTTGTAATGCCTGAATTTATCTCGTTACTTGTAGACTATATTTTTTGTTTGATCTATCCTATTTAGAAGCTTAAATTATCATGATAGTTTGAATAAAAACTTGACTTACATTAAAATCAATAAAAACAATAACAAACAAATATTAAATATCAATAAATTCATCTTATATAAACAAATAAGCCTCTAAAAAATTAACAGCATATACAAAATATATATTTAATTATCAATTTTGTATATTTAAGTTAATTTTAATATATTTTAATATCACAAAGTTAACTTTATATATAAAAAATATCATGTATATTTATAGAGTATAATATATCATAAATTATGATTTTGATCCAGTCTGCACATCGGCCCGCAATCCATGACATTGAATTACCCCTAACATGAGCAAAGTGCGTCCCCGTGTGGGACACATGACGATATTAAAGCCCTAATAGATGTCTTCCCTTAATGACCGAAGTACCTACAGGCTAGCGCTCAACGAGCCCGATCATTTGTCGGGGGCACATTGATGCCAACATGTAAATCATGTCAGGTATGTCTGCGTAGATGTCAGCTTTCCATCGTAATTTCTAGATCTGTACTGACATAACGCCACATAAGACTTAATTGCCACTCATCTCTATAAATATTCTTCATTTATAACTCATTAAGGTACGTGTGTGATACCAAAACTTATGCTTGAGCGGTGGAGAATCTTTGTAGGTGGCACCCCCATTCTCTCGCAATGCGAAGGCTGATGTGATCACTAGAGAATCGAGATAAAGACTCCAGACTCCCCACTAAACTATGAGAGATAATACTAGATCCCTAGCAAACAAATGTAATACATAAGAGAGAAGTTGAGTCTGACCATGATACTGGAAGTGGTATCCCCTTTACCAGATAATTCAAATTTATTTTATAAAATTATATAAAAGTTAAAAATAACTCACTGTGTAAGTTGAAAATGTTTTTTTCAAAAGCTAAAACTAAGTTTCTTTAATTAAATAGACTTTTTAAAAAGTCTTATCCTAATCTTATTATTAAGACTATACTTTAAATATTATTATTAAAATTAAACTTTAAATAAAATAGGCATTAGGTTCCCAATAGAAAGTCTGACATATTTCCATCCTCAATAAATGTCATAGTATACATTATACATGTGCTTCTAAACTCTTAATTTATAATTTTTTTATCAATATATATAACAATTTCTAAAATTAGACCTTTTTTATTTATAGACCCTAGACGACCGTTGATCTCACCGGAATCATGGGCCTATAATAAATAATAAGCTGTAATTGTTTTAGACCCTAGACTATTGGTTTGATCTTCTCACAGCAATAATCAGTAGCTTGAGACTTAAACCTTAAACATTTTTTAACACTTAATACACAAGTTATTTTAAAAATTAATATAAAAATAATTTTTATATTAATTTTTAATATAACCAGTATAATAAATAATAAAATATAAAAAAAATTACATCAGTTGAATGAGAAACTGACATAATTTTTTTTACCATTTTTAAAATAACCAATATAATAAATAGTAAAATATAATTAAATACGCCTCTTACCAAATACAGCATATCCAAATCCTCTTTTTACTCTTACAATTTACAAGTGATGGAGAGCATTACCTGGAGCTAGTTTGCTTCCATGATAGCGACACGGCATACAACGTAAAAAGGTGAGACCATTAGAAGAACGTGAGGGAATCCCGTATAGACTAAAAAAAGAGATTCATAACTAATGTCTTCTCTGACATTAAGACACAACCAAGTTCATGCACCTATACAGACATTTCTCCAAACAAAATCTAATTATTTGCTTATTTAAAGTAAAGACTTGAGTTTATAGCTAGCCGAAAATAGAAAATAACTTCGGTTTCAAATAATACACTAACAGTTAACATTACTAGTATTACTAAAAGGTACAGTCCCAAGGTCCAAAGTTTTTTTTTTTTTTTTTATAAAAAGAAGTTCATTCAATTTAACCCAAGTCATATTCATACCGAAGTACTGTGCACAGAAGGCAATCACAGTGGTTGTTTCGTAGAAGAAAAGCTTACTGCTTTAGTCTTCACCATTCTGGCAGTTCTTTTCGCTTCTCATTTAAATTTCTTTTAACTCTTTTCACATTGGTGGAGCTAAACAATTTTTAAAGAGGTGAAAAAACATGTTTTTAAAGAAGTAATTATATTAAGGGTTAAGTTTAGTTATATTTTTGTCCTAATACAATTAAGGTGTATGTTTAATAATTTTTATTTGATTTTAATCTTTTTCAAAAAAATATTAGTATTTAATATATATGTTAAAAATAATTATATATAAAAATGAAATTTAATCGTTTGATGGATAAATATGTAAAGACACGATAACAACATAATATGATAAAAGTTAAATAAACTATTTTGTATTATATTGCTTAGGGCATACTAGGATATAAGTTGGTTATTAATAATAATCCAATTATAACAACAGTAAAATAATATAAAATATAATAATATATTGATTATAATAAAATAATAATAATAATCTAATACATCTACATATTCTTTATTATTCTATTATGTTTATTCTTAACTCAGTTTTTTTTCTCAAGATAAAAGCTTTTAAAGGATTAACAAGATAAACAATATGATAAGTTTATCATATTCTGTTGACGAACCAAACATAGAGATGATAGTTTATTTTATCATGTTCTTATCATGTCACCAAATAAGCCTGCACATCCAATAAGGTAGTGTCCCCCTTGTGTTTACAATTCTTTGTTGATGATGTTTTTTCTAATATCTTTATATATATAAATGAAAGAGAGTGAGAAACATTATTTTCCACCAAAATTAGAGTTATTTTTGTCAATTTAAATTTCAGAAAGTTAGGGAACTAATTTCTCTATATTCATCTTTTTTCTTTTTTTTTCTAAAACTCTTCATACTTCTTTTACTTTTTATAAACCTCTTTGAGAGGTAAAGAGAGACAATAAAAAAGCTAGGATACTAATCTTTTTATATTCATATTCCTTTCCTCATTTTTTTCTTCATCGCTGCTGTTGGTCGTTGAATCTTGCCACTGCTGTTCACTGGCTGCTACGCGTCTGTTGATTAGAAGTTCTATTAGTCACAACTGAAGCTTTCGTTGGTAGTCACTGTTGGTCGCGATTGGAAGAGGTTTCAAATCTCTGTTGTCGTTTTACGTCTTTATATTTTCTACTTAAAACTGGGTCGATCATGATTTTTTGGTGTTGAACATGAAAATTTCTTAGTTTATTTTTTGTATGTGCCTTTTGTTATCATAAAATTCATAGGATGAGTCCTAATGTGCATCAAAATAACATTTGGGTACACTATAACTTCCCTGCGCTGCAGATGTCTCCAACACCACTGCATTTTCCAATGTCCAATGTGCCTTACATAATTTTTGTTTCATGACAATATAAAGTAACTTTTGTTGGTTTGAATAAACAGAATGTTACACAATATTATTCGGTAATTTGTATTGGTTTAAATTTTAATTTTTTTAAAGAAAGATAGTGCCCTTGTATTGTATTCATCTCTTTATTCGAGTTGATTGAATTTAGTGTTCACTATTATAGTTTATAGTGTGACAAATTGGCCACTTGAATATTTCTGTTGCTATTATTTATTGAATTTTGCCTTCATGTGAGATTTTTTTAATCAAATATGTGAGAATATGGTTTAAGGAGGTTTTTCTTTGTTAAGATTTTGGTATATTGTAGTGTCTTTTCTGTTACATGCATTATAATCATTAATTATTTTGTATTTTATTGACAAAAATTATAATCTAAAATAATTATAGAAATATATTATGAAATATAATCAATCAATAATATACTTATATTTACTCTTGATCAAAATATCAAGAGATTAATATTTATATGTATATAACAAATGATAGATTCTTTATATCTATATATATATCAATATGGTTTTATAAATATACTATTCATTATAAACTACTATGTCATATTTTAAAATAAATTAATTTTAATCAATATAATATAATATGTTGATATATATTAGTAAATATAATCAATCAAGAATGTATTTATATTTACTCTTGATCAAAATATTAAGAGATTAATATTTATGTGTATATAATTATAAATGATAGATTCTTTATATATATATATCAATCATGATTTTATAAATATACTATTCATTATAAACTATTATACCATATTTTTAAAATAAATTAATTTTAATCAATATAATATAATATGTTGATATATATTAGTAAATATAATCAATCAATTATTTATATTTACTCTAGATCCGAATATTAAGATATTAATATTTATATGAATAATTATAAATGATAGATTCTTTGTATATATGAATCGGGTTTTTGACAGGATTGGGGTGGTTTTTTAAAAAAATTATAAGAATGGGTTACAATTTAAAAAATTCGTTGGTCTGGGGTGGAAGTAGTCACATCACTTATTGTAAACCGCTTGATGATAATGCGTTTTTGGCGTCTCGTTATCTAAGGGGACGAGTTTCTACATGGTTGACACTTGGCACGCATGCACTGAAACTGTCCCCTGAAGAGATGGTTTTAGGGTCATTTTCAGACTACTTTTCAGGTGATGTGATGTGGCTAGAAACTGTCCCATTGAAGGGCGGTTTCAGGGTGATGTGATCTTGCTTAAACCGTCCCTTTGAAAGACGGTTTCAGTGTCTTTCCAGACCGATTTGACAATTCCCTGGAAACCGTCTGGTTGAAGGGCGATTTCAGGTCCTTTTCAGCTCTTGTTCCCCTTCGAAATGACACATCTAAAACCGCCTGGTGGATTGGCGGTTTTATAGTTACCGAGGCCAAATTTTACCCCATTTAAACGTCTTCTGATGGGGGTGGAAGTGTGCATTTTTCCATTTCGAGCTTCTCATTCCATTCCCTGTGTGCGTTTGTGATACTTGCATTTGATTTTTCCATTTGTGGTCTATTTCCAGGTTCTTCTTCCATTGATTTTATCATTTTAGTTCTGGAAGTTAGTCCATTTCCAGGTTCTTCTTCCAGAAAGTTGTTCCTCTAAGTTTATTTAAAAAGGTTAGTTGTATATTTATTGTTTAGGGTTTAATTATTTATATGTTTAATGTTAACTAGTTAATATTAGTGTTAGGAACAATATTGTATTCAGTAAACTATGTTTAGTAAAGTATGTATATAAATTTTTGTTAAACATATATTATGTTTAATTTTGTTTGTTGTTTATATATTTTTTATTTATATATGTTGTTTGTAGAATTTAAAATGTTATTAAATATATATTGTGTTTAATTTTGTTTGTTGTTTATATATTTATAGAATCTTTATATCCTGTTAAGTATTATGTATTGTTTAGGGTTTATATAATGCTTTTTATTGTTGAAAGTTATTATGTATATAAATTGATAATATATTTTGTGTTAGAAGTTATATTTTGTGTTTGTAGAATACTAAATGTGTTATATGAAATTTTTTGTTTGTAGAATATATATTTGTTTGTGTAGCATATATTCTATGAAGTTTTTGTTATCCCTAATATTTTGTATACGTACAAGAAGTGTAACATTTTTTGTCTGAGTAAATCAACTAGTGGTTGTAGGAATGGCTTCTCCGATAATAGTGATTCTATACACTAATGGGCGAAAATATGAAGGCGTCGAAGGGTACACATTTGAGGGTGATAGAACGTTGATACAGGTTAAGCGAGGTATTACCATGGAGCAGTTGAGGGAAAGAATCTCTGTTACTTTGGAACTAGGATCGACGTAGGTTATTACGCAATTAACCAGTAGGTTGAATGTAGATAAAAAAAGCAAAAAATACTCAAAATTTGTGCTAAATGATGATGAGGAGATTGAAGTTTTGTTGAGAATGTTTGAGTTACAGTTTAGTATGGTTGCGGTTGAGATATATGTTGATGTTGATGTTGTGGTCCCTTTAATGGCAAACGATGAAATCCGTTCCAATGCATGTCTTACACAAATTGAAGGTAATTTTAAATGAAAAGTAATTTATATTTAGTTTTTTGAGTATAAGTCTAAAACTTTTGATTCGTGTTATGTTATGAAGCTGAAAATAATATCAGCCTGTCAGATGATGATGATGAAGATGATTCTGATTATAACGTGACTGACAAATGTGATAGTAGCGAGGATGGTGAAAATGATGAAGGAGAAATCCCAAATTATAGTGATATAGACACAGATGTTGAAGGCGAGTTTGAGTCAGCAAGGTCATTGTCAACTATGGGAAATCCACAAAGTGTTGCGACAATTTTACCTGGCCAAGTTACGTCTAGGTCGACAGGTTAGTACTTTATAAAGTAAGGCGTCTGACTAGGCGTGGGTTTTGTCCACTAAACCTTGACAAGGCTTAAAAAATGATGCAGGAAGTTTACCATTTTGGAGCTCATCACCGTATTACACCAACATCAATTTGGGCCACCGAGATGAAGATCAACATTTGCAAGGGTTTGACAGCGAACACGATTGGCATGTGGGGGATGATTTGTACGTAGGGCCGTAGTTTACATCAAAGTCTGAGGTCCAAATGGCACTTAAACAGTATTCCATGAAGAAACACCAAATCTACATTGTTGTTGAGTCAAAGCCCACCTTTTTATCTGTAAAATGTCCTAATCAAATTGATGGATGCGGGTGGAGGATTAGAGCAATGTTATCAAAGAAAACAAATAGCTGGGTGGTCAGCAAGTGGGCTGGGCCGCATACATGTGTGAATGTTGGGCTTACACAAGATCATCCGAAGCTTGATTCTGAGTTCATTTGTTCATGCATACTAGGTTTGCTATCTGAGCGCAACTGTTGTTGTTTGGTTTAGAGTTTAGTGTTCACCTTAATCATGTTGTTTGTTAACGACTTATGTAACAGGAATGGTAAATCAGGATCCGTCTGTTGTGATTTCAATGATTCAAGAAAGGATATCAGCTGAATATGGCTTCACAGTCTCATATAGTAAGGCGTGGAAGGCAAAACAGAAGGCTATTGTTAAGGTGTTTGGTGACTGGGACGAGTCGTACAGTTTCTTGCCTCACTGGCTGTCTAGAATGTGTTTAGTGGTACCGAGATCAGCATTTGAACTTACCACCACCGAGTGCCATGTCGAAAGTCAGGCAGATACAAGATTCCGTACTTTCAAACGAGTTTTCTAGACATTCAAACAATGTATTAATGCGTTTGAGTTTTGTAAGCCCATTATTCAAGTTGACGGGACATTCCTTTATGGGAAATACCGACACACATTGTTAATTGCAACGACCCAAGATGGTAATAACTCGGTGCTTCCTGTTGCATTTGCACTAGTGGAGGGGGAGACCTTACAAGCGTGGTCTTGGTTTTTGGCTCAAATTAGAATTCATGTGACAACCAAAACCGACATTTGTCTTATCTCAGACCGACACCAAAGTATTAAGTCAGCTGTGTCAAACCCCCAAACCGGATGGCAACCCCCAAATGCGTATCATGTGTTCTGCATTAGGCACATTGCCAGTAATTTCAACCACAAGTTCAAGAATGACACGTTAAAGTGAGAACTTCTTAAACTCGGTACTTAGACTTTTTATCCTCCTGTACTGATTTTATTTATTGTAATTGTATGCCTCAAATGTTAACTTTAGCCAGTGGTGGTTGTATGTAGGTTATACTGCATCTAAGCCCGTCTTTGATCGAAAGTTGGCCAAATTTTGAGAGGTGAGTCCTGAGATTGCAGTGTGGATAGATGCAATACCTAAAGCGCAATGGAGCTTGGCGTACGATGAAGGAGGTCGGAGATTTGGTCACATGACCACCAACCTGTCTGAGTGCATCAATAAAGTTTTAAAGGGGGCACGTAACATGCCGATCACCACCTTGGTTAAGTGTACATATGCATGGATGGTAGAGTACTTTGTTAGACGTGGGGGACATGCGAGGGCTGAGTTTGGGGAAGGACACTGATACACTAAAAACTTGATGGATGAACTTGGGAAAAATCAAACAATGGCATGCACCCATATGGTGAGGAGGTTTGACGTTCTGGGTAATCGCTTTGAGGTTGAGGAAAGATTTGATCCGGTTGCACAGAGAGGTGGTAGGAAATATGCAGTGACAATATCTGGGGACCCTTCTTGTGATTGTGGACGGTTTCAAGCGTTTAAGCTTCTATGCTCACACGTAATTGCAACGTGCCAGGTTGTTAGCGTTGACTACTTCCAATTTATTCACCCTGTTTACACACAAGAGAATGTACTGAACGCATACTCTAGCCAATGGTTCCCCATTGGCAATGATGATGATATCCCTGACAGTAACGTTGGATGGAAACTGCTTCCTGACCCAGCTCGGATACTTCCAAAGGGCCGACCCAAATCATCACGCATCCGTAATGAAATGGATTGGACGGACTCATAACCCAAACAATCAAAATGTCAACGATGTAAACAAACAGGACATAATCGTCGTCAGTGCACTCAATCAACACCAGGGTCAACCACACAGAGCAACGTCTGAGTGATGAACTTAATGATTGTAATCACATAGTTAAGCATGAAGTTATTGATTGTACTCACAAAGTTAAGCATGATATGAACGAGTAACAACGTTTGGTGAAATATATTTGGTAATATTACATGCCACATTTGAAAAACACAATAACAACAATTGACAATCACTCACTAATAAAGACATTACAATGACTCCCACTGACTCAAACTACCATTTAAAAATAAATACATTTATCGCCTATTATGGTGGTTTTCAGGTGACAAAAAACACCTAAAACCTAATTCCCTCACATGGCGGTGTGGGTTTCTGCGGAGCTGTAATGCTGGTATACTGTCGTCCTCCTCGTCCTGATTAGCACCCAAATCAACTGAAGCCCCAGCTCCAAACAAGTCCATGCCAAGGTTTAGACGCTCGGAAACACCTTGAATGTTGTCCCCACCCCTATGCGTCACTAAAGGTGTGTTGGGGGTGGCCAAATCCCTAACGATGCCTGTTGGTGAACACGGTGGCGACGGGGCGTACCCACTACCCATCCCACCCGTACCAACATCCACATTACTGTTAAATGGTGTCTGATACAAGTCATTTGGAAATTGCTGGCTCACGTGAAATGGTTGGGATGGAAACTGATAGGTCGACCAAGGCGATGCCTACCCCATTTGGGTAGGGACATAATACATCCCCTGTTCCAGAGGGGGAAGTTGCGGAAGACTATAGATTTGGTGGTCTTCATGAGTTCTCCCCCTGACGATGCCTTCACGCTCATCCCTCCCACCAGGCATGTTTATATGGAACGCTTTATTGGGCACCTCGTTTGCATACACCGGTGCTGGTCTCACTGACTGCAAAATACGATCCTCTACTCCATACATTTGTATGACATTAGCGGATTATTGACGAATTTAGTCAAATACTGATGTAGTCGAGTGGAGTTGTGTTTGTGCGTCCTCAGTTGCCAGGTAATGTATTGCTTCAACCGCATCAACCTGTCACATTACACCAACAAGAAAACCATCAAAACCAAAAAAATACATTATATAATTACATTTCCATGCCATGGTTGTATGAACTTACCGAGCAACCGACCACTGCATTTTTCCGTGCAATCCATCTACGTGTATGTTGTGTATACCATCGCATATACTTAGAATTTGCCAGCAGTAAACCATCCTGTGGCTGGTTGGTATACATATACTGACCACGGTTAACCCACATTGTTATCAATGGTACATAAAGTTGACCCTAATTTTCCCCTGACTTCCCTCTTTAAGTTATGCCATGTAGATCCTCGGGTTGGCGTGGGGCGGATGGAATATGTTGTTGCATCCCAAACTGCCTCATCACATGATCAGGCTTATGCCACTCAACTATGTTGGTACACAACAGTGGGACCACAGCTCGCCATGCCTCAGAACCTTGCAAACAAATTGCTGGCAACGACTACAACACATCCGCACCATATGGGGTCCAAATAATCTACATACCATCAACAACAGAAACTCTTAGTACGTAATATATGAAGAAAAACTAAAATATACGGTAATTTACTAAAACACCAAAAGTTTGACTTACATCCGTGTGCTTCATCTGATCAATGAACGTCGATAGAACTCAATGTCTTGCCGGACAGCTTTAAATGTGTGACTTCCTAACCACCTATAAAAGATAATTTACTAAATCATGACCACCAATTACATAAAATTTTTAACAACACAAACAAAAAATAAAGACATTCATATTACAAGGCATACCTTGCTGCGTAAGGAGTTCCTGCAGGTCTATTATGAGGTGGGACCGTCGAAGCAATACAAGGGAACCTGTCCCATGCCCAAACCTGGACTAATAGGTGGAGGCCACAAATAGAAGAACGATCGTAGTCAGTTGATTTACATAATTCCCTATACAAATAGCTTAGGGCTGCAGAACCCCAGCTATACTCCCCACATCTGTCTAGGTCTTCCAACAATGGCAAATATCTTAGTGGGACCCTGCTACTAGATTGATCAGAGAAGATAACACCACCAATTAAGCGTAAAATATACGCCCTTGCAAACCGTAACAATTGAACCTCGTCTCCAAGATGGTCCTCAATGTTGTCAAATTGTTCTGAGATCCACTTCATCTTCAACGTCCCACTATAAAATACATCGTCAGGTGGGTACACACCGAATAAATTTTGCACACATGCACTCCAGTCCCGGTCAGAAGTATCAACAATTAGGGGGAGACCATCAACACGTAACCCCGTCTAAATCGCCACATCCTGCAATGTAATGGTGCATTCACCAGGTGGCATATGAAATGTGTGAGTCTTCGGTCTCCACCTTTCAACAAGTGCAGACACCAAAGCAGGCTCAACCTGAAAAAAATGAAGTTGGGCAATCCCAAGGAACCCAGCCCTTTGTAAATGAGGTATAATTTGGTCAGGGACAGAGCCTCTAGCACTATGAAATAGCAACGCACGCCTACATTTTAATATTCTGTCGGGTCTTCCATTCCATATTGCTTCAGATATATGCACATGCTGGAATTTCAAAAGACTTGGATTTTCAGGATCGGGATTCACTTCACGAGATTGTACAGTAGATGAAGATGATGCTTCCATCCTACATAAAACAGGTTACACTTAACATTAAGCACCAATCTACATAAAATATTAATCAATTAAATGTGCAACATAAAATAAAAATGAACTAAATGTGCAACATCAAAAAAGAAAATAATGAACTAGCTGTGTAACATAAATAAACTAAATTTATATTATATATATTCAAAAACAATAGTATTTATAAAATATTTGAATGCTTATTAAATATAATTGTGTAAATCATTTACGTATACAAATGAGATATATTTAATAACTAATACTAATATATTTATTAAATATTAATATGTTACTATTTTCCAATATATTTATCAATATCAAATTTATTATTAACTATTTCATAATTTAATAAACATTTAATTATTACAAAATTTATTATTAAATATTTACTCAAATATATCATTAATAATGTTTATTATCAAGTATAATAACATTTCCAATTTGACTTACAATATGATCCTTAAACCTAAACAATGTTCATTTTAACACTAATCATTTTTAATGTTAACTAAACAATTGTTATTTATTTACATCTTTTTACTAACCACATACTTAGTTTAACTACATTTATTTGACAATTTATTCATTATACTTAAACAAAAAATTTTCAAACACTACAATAATATTTTGTTAAATATTTAAACACTACTATAATATTTTGTTAAATAATTGATGTTAACACTAAAGCACTAACTAAACACCTAAATACTCAAAATACTACTATTCTTATTTAATGAAAACTAACATCTTTTTACTAACCATAAAAATAGTTTAACTATAATTATCTACAATTAAATCCTTATACGTTAACAATATTTTCCTAAACACTAAGATAGTATTTAACTATTTAACATTAACCCTAAACCACTAATTAAACACATCAACCAACAAAATACTACAAATATTATTTAATGAAAACTAACATTAACACTAATATAATACTAACCTTTAATGAAAACTAACATCTTTTTACTAACCAAAAAAATTGTTTAACTAATATAATACTTACTCCTTATAATTAACGCATATACTAATTAACTAAATATTAACCAAAAAGGGATTCAACTAACCTCTTTCAACCCTTGAGTAAAAATCACAAGAAGTGGGCCTAAACCTTGCAAAACAGAGAGAAGAGAGGCAATGCACTAGAGCAATGGTGGATTGAAAATGGAGGATGGACCACAACACTCTCCTTTCCCGTTTTAATAGGTAAAATTTTGCTTGGTAAAGGGTGAAACCCATCGGTCCATGAGGCGAGTAACAGTGGCACAGGGTATTGTCACGTCAGGCCTGAAACCATCGGTCCACCAGGTGGTTTCTCCCTGACACCAGCCCCAGTCCCATCGCGCGCAGGGAGCTATCACCGAGGCCAGAAACCGTTGGTCCAATGGGCGGTTTTCATGAGTGCAAAGTCTAGTCACATTCGGTCGAAAGCCATCTGAAAAAGGACCCTGAAAACGCCTCTTGAGGAGACGGTTTTTGTGCATGCTTCACACGTGGCGAACATGCAAAAACTCATCTCATGTGGGAATGGTTTTCTGAACTCGTCTCCCCACCAGGTGGTTTTGAAGCATTGATTTGACCACTCCCACCCCAGACTAACAATATTGTTAAAACTAACCCCATTCTTATAAATTTTTTATAAAACAACTCCAATCTTGCCAAAAACCCATATGAATCATGATTTTATAAATATACTATTCATTATAAACTACTATACCATATTTTTAAAATAAATTAATTTTAATAAGTATAATATAATATGTTGATATATATTAGTAAATATAATCGATCAATAATGTATTTATATTTACTCTTGATCAGAATATTAAGAGATTTTATATGAATAATTATAAACGATAGATTCTTTATATATATATATATATGATTTTAATAAACATACTGTTCATTATAAACTATTATACCATATTTTTAAAATAAATTAATTTTATTTAATACAATATAATATGTTGATATACTGAATAAATATAGATATAGATATCTTAATCAAATTTTTTGTATGTTTATTAATTTCATTTAAATATAAATATATTTAACTATGAATGATTTTTATAAACTACAATTAATATGATATACAATATTTTTATCTTTATCTTTATAAAGATATGTTGATATGTTATTATATTAAATAAATATAGATATCTTAATCAAACCAAATAATTTTTATGTTTATTAATTTCATTTCAATATAATATATTTAGCCATGAATGTTTCTATAAACTACAATTAATATGATATACAATATCTTTATCTTTATAAAGATAAAAACAAATAGAAGAGAGTGAGGAACATTATTTTCCCACCAAAATTGAGTGGTTCATATGAATTTCTTTATTTCAATATTATTGTTTGGTTAATATATGTATTTATTATTTTGTAATGAATAGAGTCATTAAATCAGATGGTTTGTAATTGGATTTGATCCAGTCTAGATACTGGTCTCTAGACTAGGACATTATCATATCTGTTCTGGAAGGTAAACTAGTATCACAAGTTAACCTCCTTACTATGAAACACTTTGCAAGGCGCTCTCCCAACATCGGTTTGTCCACGACAATACTTAAAACATCAGATAACATAGTCCGACCTCAATTTTTATTATGCATAACTGTTCACCTATACTTCGAGGGGGTAAATGACTATTCCACTTCCATATTGATACTCTGCACAGCAGAAAGTACCCACGTCACCTATCAGAAGGTACAAAGTACAGCTACAGGAGTGATATACGAGAAATCTAGATCATCCCCATTCTTGTGTCAGAATCGTACATTGAGCGTTGAACTACTCTCGATCTTACACTGAACACTGAACTACCCTTCTCCTGGCCCACTTGTGCCCAACGATTCATTTTCCACGCTCAACTATAAATAGCATATTCTCATACACATGCAACATTGTTCTTACCCTTATCACACTATTGCATTGCTCAAGTATTCTCTGAGTTCTCATTCACTCCACTGACTTGAGCGTCGAAGAATCTTCGTAGGTGATACCACTTTTCGCCCCCTTCAACGTGAAAGCTTGGTGTGAAGGATCTCTAGGACAACAAAACTAGACTCTCCCACTGAGAGGTCGGATTATAATACTGGATACCCACTGTACCGATGTACAAACACTTAAATCACCAACTTTTGTGGCTGGTTCCCAGTCCGGATCCTTGACCCCGGACTAGACCAGTTCATTGGCATGCCCAGTAGGACACGATAGAGTTATTCCTACTTTTCACAGAAGTTCAATAGTTAGCCATGAAAAGAGATGGACGTGATTTCATTGATGGTCACGTAGAGGATATGACCCATCAACATGCTAGCAGGAGACTCGTTTTCAAATCTCCCGTAGCAAACTCGAGGAGGATGATACCCGTCACAGCTTCAGACCCTCGAGATGAAGTTATAAGGAAACTCAGGGAGGAGTTGATAGAGTTGAGAAGAGAGAAAAGGGTGACGGAGAACAAGGTGACGTCTCAAGCTGAGGAGACTCACCATACTTTTGGGATGGAGAAATCCACTACTCTCCAATATTCGAAGATTCCCACCTACATGGAATGAGAGCAAACTCATGACTCTGGGGATAGAGTCAGTGGAAGAAGGAAGGCGCTAGTGGCGATGGCCTCTGGGACGTATCGACTTAACATTCCATTCTCGAGAAGGCTCATGAGTGTGCCTATTCCCAAGCATTTGCAAACCACTCAACCACTCTCCATCGGGAAGTATAATGGAGAGACTGATCCCACTAAGCATCTTGATGCTTACATGTATGAAGTGATGTACTTGGGAGCTGATGAAGATGTGATGTACAGGATGTTCCCACGAACACTTATGGAAGAAGCCCTTAGCTGGTTCAAGAGTCTACCGTCAGGTTCGATAGACTCCTAGGAGGAAATGACAGCTGCGTTCGAGAGTCGTTTTGTCATTTCTAGAGATATTTTTAGGACTTCTCATACCTTGGCCCAGATCAGGCAGGGGGAGAATAAAACTCTTAAAGAGTTCCTGAAGAGGTTTACAAGGAGGCGGCTATGGTGCCTAACCTCACGGAGGTCATTCAGCTCCATATTGTTATCGAGGCTCTACAGCTTGGATCAGCCTTTGCCCTGTCTCTGGCAAAAGTCCTCCGACGATGTTTGAGGAGTTCCAGAGGAAGGCCTCGACGTATGTAGGCATAGAGATGCACTTCGAGGCCACAACAGCCAGGCTTAAACCATCAGTGCCTTCCCCTCAGCCACAAAGAGATAAGGAGAGGGTAAGACCAGAGAGGCAGATCTAGAGGGATGATTTTTGAAGCCCTCGACCTCAGCAGCAAGATAGGCGTATAGCCTCTTTCAGCAACTATGCCCCACTGAACTCTAGGAATTCCCAGATTTTGAGAGAGGTTGGATGGCCCACACTCAGCGTGTATGGGACAAGGAAGCCTGCTCCAATGAAACGGCCTGGTAATCCATGAAAGTATTGTGGTTTTCACGAGCAGGTGGGCCACACCATGGATGAATGCAATGCATTGAAGAACGCTGTGGAGACCCTCATCAGGGAGGGAAAGTTGAAGCAATACTTATTTAAGGAGAAATCCTTGGATGAACCGGACCGGATTGAGAAGAGAGGAAGAGATCGCGATGATGAGGGCGATAACAGTCGTAATTCGGTCAGGAGGTTTTTGGCCGTTGAGAAATAGAAAGGAGTTGTTATCAGCAAGGATGCTCAGCAGGATGGTATGCCCCAGCAGTAGAGGCAAGGCCGACACGAGGTAATTGATATGATTGCTAGAGGGTTTGCTGGGGGAAGAGCATCGATCACAGCTCGTAAGAATCATCACTGAATGATTCTATCTGTATAAGGGAAGCCTAGGGACAACAACCCTTTCAGATACGGTGTGGTGGCACCAGTGGTGTCATTTACAGATGAAGATTTCAGCCCAACCATCCCAGGAGGTGATGATGCAGTGGTCATTATTGCTGTGATAGCCAACAAGGATGTCAAGAGAATCCTCGTTGACCAGGGAAGTTCCTGTGATGTTATTTTTTACAATTACTTTAAAAGAATGGGTTTTAATAACTCAGATTTACAGCCTTACACACAGGAACTCATGGCCTTCAATGGAGCAAAACAACCCAACAAGGGGTACCTTGACACCCTCGTGTCTTTTGAAGGCGAGCCTGGAGCAAGAACAGTGAAATCCAGGATCTTGATGATTGATGTGGAGTCGCCCTACAACGGTATTATAGGCCATCCTAAGCTGAATGCCATGGAAGCAATTGTATCCACTCCACATCTCCTTATCAAGTTCATTGATAAGGACAACAATGTATCTTCCCTCTGAGGTGATCAAGAGATGGTCAGGTACTGTTACAACCTAAGTCTAAATATGGTGAAGCTGGAGGCATTTAATAAAAAGGAAATTGAACGATGGAGGAACAACGGCTGGGTCTATCAGTTTGATTGATCTTGATCCCAGAGCGAAGTTGAAGATCGATCCACTCAACCCTTCAAAGCCCACGCCGGATGGAGGTTCCAGGGACATCGTCTTAGAGATTCCCTAGAGAAGGTCACTCACATCAATGATAAGCTGGAGTCAATTATGGAGCAGCGTCTGCTAGCACCCCTCTAGGAATTTAAAGACCTTTTTGCATGGACTGCTGCAGATATGCCTGAGATGGATCCTAATTTCTACTGTCACAAACTATCCATCTATCTAGAGACAAGGCCGATCACCCAGAAGAAGAGAAGATTAGGGCCAGAGAAGCAAAAGGCAGCTTGTGAGCAGACGGAGGAGTTTCTAAAGGCTGGATTTATCAAGGAAATCCGCTATTCTTCATGGTTGTCCAACGTAGTAATGGTTCAGAATGCTAAAGGCAAGTGGGGGATGTGTATTGATTATGTGGACCTCAACCGTTGCTGCCCGAAGGACCCATATCCTCTCCCAAATATTGATCGCATGGTGGATGATTCCTCGCATGGTGGATGATTCCTCTGGTTATCAGTACCTAAGTTTCATGGATGTGTATTTGGGGTACAACCAGATTCCGATGTGGGAGGAGGATCAGGAGAAGATAGCTTTCGTCAATGACCGTGGTGTTTTTTGCTGCAGCGTATGATTAATAAGGTGTTTGAAGGCATGCACACCAAGCTGGTGGAGGTGTACATTGACGACATCATTACCAAGACCCCAGCTGGGGGTGATCATATTGAAGATTTATGCCAGGTATTCACACGCTTGAGGCAATACAACATGAGGTTAAACCCATTGAAGTGTACTTTTGTTGTCCCAGCTGGGAAGTTTCTGGGTTTCATGTTAGCTCAGTGGGATATTGAGGCTAATCCAGGAAAGTGCCAAGCAATACTGGACATGCAGAGTCCGAAGAACTTGAGGGAGGTGCAATCTCTAAATGGAAAGGTGGCAGCATTGGCTCGATTCATGCCTAAGATGGCGCATAGATCCCTTCCCTTGTACAAAGTGTTGAAGAAATCAAAGAATTTTGAATCGGGACAAGAGCAAGAGCAAGCATTTTAAGAGCTCAAGGAGGTATTGTCAAGCCCTCCGATCTTAGTAAAGCCTAACCCTGGGGAAACTCTGATTTTATATTTGGAAATTTCGGATGAGGCTCTGGGATTAGCGTTGGTCAAGGAAACCCCGGAGGGGCAGAGGTCAGTATATTTCACTAGCAAGACGCTGCAAGGAGCGGGGGGTCGGTATCAGAAGATTAAGAAGGCCACTTTTGTAGTTGTTTAGGCTTCACGATGGTTAAGGCCGTATTTTCATGTGCACCTAATTTTGGTGAGACCAGATTTGCCACTCCGTTCCATACTGAGCAAGTCAGACCTCGCGGGCAGGATGATTAAGTGG
Organism: Clitoria ternatea; assembly: GCA_037962975.1. Lineage (NCBI taxonomy): Eukaryota > Viridiplantae > Streptophyta > Magnoliopsida > Fabales > Fabaceae > Clitoria > Clitoria ternatea. The sequence continues at coordinate 192,857,926 of CM075669.1, forward strand.
TCTATTGATCTTTCGGAGTTCGAGGTTTCCTACGAGCCACAAGGAGCTATCAAGGCCCAAGTTCTAGCTGATTTTGTTGTGGAGTTGACAGGGGCAGATCCAGCCACACCTCGCGCGCACTGGACCGTCTACGTAGGTGGGTCATCGAATAATAAAGGATGTGGAGCTGGCATCGTTGTTGAGAGTGATGATGGTGTGTATTTGGAGATCTCTCTTCGATTCAATTTTAAAACCTCCAACAACCAGGCAGAATACGAAGCATATCTTGCCAGACTCCGAGCTGTGATCAATATCGGAGCAACAGAAGTAACCCTCTGCAGCGATTCACAGCTGGTGATTTCATAGATTCAAGGTGAGTATCAAGTCCATGAGCCTCAGCTTCAACTATACTTGAATTGCGTGATTGAGTTGAAGGGAAGATTTTCTATGTTGGAGTTTAAGCATGTGCCGAGGGAAGAAAACACTAGGGTGGACATTCTCTCAAGGCTTGCGAGCATGAAGCAGCCTGGAAGCACAACGACAGTGGTGCAAAGCACTTTGTCATCGCCCAGTATCCCTTTGGCCCCGTCGTTGAATGCAATATCGTATCAAGCCTTTGATGAGAACTCGTGGGTGGTTCCCTATATACGATACTTCATGCATGGACAGCTGCTCACTGATGACCTGGAGAGAAAGAAGCTGAAAAGGGAGCTACCTTATTTTACGATGGTAGATGGCATGCTCATACGGAGGGGATTTTTTGTGCATACCTCAGGTGTTTGAACGAGAATGAGGTACGAGGCGTTCTGGAACCACACTAGAGGTAGAAGCTTGATGAGAAAGGTTCTAAGAGCAGGTTACTGGTGGCCCACAATGAAGAAAGACTCTATCGAATTTGTAAAGAAGTATGATCCGTGTCAGAGATTTTCCAATCTTAATCATACACCGGCCCAGGAACTTTCTTTATCAGTCGTGCCATGGCCTTTTCATCAATGGGGGCTCGATATCCTGGGTCCATTCCCAACAGCGCCTGGAGGTATCAAGTATCTTATAGTTGGGGTGGATTATTTTACCAAGTGGATCGAAGAAGAGCCTGTAGTGCACATTACTTCAGCTCAGACACGACGCTTCATATATGAGAACATTATAGCACGATTCGGAGTCCCAGGACAGATTGTCACAGATAATGGCACCCAGATTACTGACAAGAAGTTCACAGAATTGCTTAAAGGACTGGGGATAGTCTAAATGTTCTCATCTATTGAATACCTTCAGACGAATGGCCAAGCGAAGGTAGCCAATAGAGAAGTGCTGAAGGGACTTAAGAAGTGTCTTGGTGAAGCAAAGGGCGGATGGATTGATCAGCTGTGCCATGTTTTATGGGCGTACCACACTACACCCCACTCTTCCACTAATGAGTCTCCATATCGTCTTACTTATGAAGTCAAGGTGATGATTTTAGTGGAGCTCCAGACCAGATCAGCAAGGGTAGAATATTTTTCTGGGGAAAATAATGACATGAACCTGGCGTCAGAGTTGGATGTTCTTCAGGAGCTAAGAGAATAAGCTTTCATCAGGGATCAGGCGATTAAAGTGAAGGTCGCCCTCCGATACAACAAGCGCGTTCAACACAGAACATTCAACACAAGAGAGCTCGTTTTAAGGAAGGCAAGTGTGGGAAATAAGTTCACTCACCAAGGAAAGTTAACACTAACATAGGAAGGCCCTTACAGAGTGTTTGAGGTGACTGGAAAAGGATCATACTGATTGGAGGAACTCGATGGCACACTGATCTGCAACAAGTGGAACACTCAAAATTTGCGTATTTATTATAGCTAGTTGGTAAGACGACATGTACTCTTTTTCCTTACTTGAGCTTTTTCCCAATGGGTTTTTCTCAAGAATGTTTTAACAAGGCATGACCCTAGCTATGCTCTATTTGTAATCTACATTCAATTTAATGAGAATGTAATTCATGAACATGATGTCTTCATTTTCCTTTCCTATGTTATGATTTATAGCATTACGCCGGTGTATGTGAAGACCCTCAGGACGGATGATCCCAACCACCTATTAGGTAGTTGGCGATATAACTCCTCGAGCGGACTAAAGGGTTGTAGGATCAGACCTTCTTTAAGGCTGTACCGAACCCCATTAGAAGACCTGAATTGTAGGATTGAATCGAACTCCAGATACAGTTAGTAGGTTTGGCCGAACACTAGTGAAGATCTGGGCGCAGTAGGATTGGACCTTTTTGAAGGCCATACTGAACCCCAAGAAGAAGGCGTAGTAGGATCAGACCTTTTTTCAAGGCTGTACCGAACCCTTCTCGAAGGCTCGGATTATAGGATTAAACTGAACACCGAGTACAACTAGTAGGTTTGGCCGAACGTCGGTGAAGACTTAATCATCATCCTTATGATTAAGGTACTTTCCCTAGGACGGATGATCTTAATCACCTATTCTGTGAATTGACGATGTACCTCCTGGCGAGGACAATTCCCGTCATCATCCTTATGATGGAAGACCCAATCATCACCCTTATGATTGAGGCATTCTACGTGCAGGACGAAGGCCCAATCGTGGCTGTTACGATTGAGTCTGCTCTACGACAGGGCTCCTACAAAGCCAATGTGAAAGTATGTTTCAGTAAATTTTATAAAGAACGGATAACTCCCCTCGTCTTTAATAAGTAAAAGGCAACATCCTACTATGGACTCTCTTCTCCTAACACACTCACACTTGGGGACAGTGTTTGTACATGTGACTCTCTGTTCTATATTTTGCTTACTTCAAATCTAATCTTATTGATATACTCTGTGATACCTACTACAACTCGATCTTAAGCTATCTTCCTAGAACGGCTTAATGAATTTCACAAAGGTAAAAATTTCGACAAGCTTATCGAAGAGACTTAAGAGTCATGCGATATTTATCAGAGGCAATATTTGAAGATTAAAATTCCATTCACTCAAGTTAAAGTTTGTATAAGCAGTGTAGTATTTAATTAAAACCGGAGCTGATCCCGGTACACAGCAATACAAATGAAAGGTAAAAAATTTAAGGGGCTGAGGGTTGATCTTCCTTCCGGCCGGTCTCCTCTCCTCTGTTCTCCTGCCCAGCTCCGACTTTGCCTTTCCCCTCCTGAGCGGTTTCACCTCCAGCCTTGCCACTGCTTGTCCCTTCACCTCCGGACTCACGAGTGATCAGAACCAAGAGAGAAGGCCCCATGGATTGATCTTTGGGCAGAGGAGGCAGCTCATATAAAGTATTGGGCAGATCTTCATGACATTCACCAACAACGGTGACAAGCTTTCCACCATGAAACTCGTAGAATGGATTAATACCATTCAAATTGAGTTCCACGTTAGGATTTCAATGAATTATCTGATGTACGGCTAGCCCAAAGAAATCCTTAGTGACTTGAACACAAATTTCAACCGCCTCATCAGCTTTGGCAACAGCAGTAGCCAACTCCGCCTTCAATGCAGTGATATCATCACTTGGACCCGACAGCTTTAAACTTTCAATTTCCATAAGCAGCTCCTTTTCCCTTTGAGTCTATTCTTCACTTGCTTCGAGTGACTGTAGGCTTTGGCCTTTAGTTCTTTTTCCAGCTTGGCCGTTCTCTCCTTCTCAGTGCAGAGGCTTGCACTGAGGTCGGAGGCATTTTTCTTCTGCTCTGCTAATTTTCCCTCCAAGTCCTTCACCATAGACTTCTGATCCAGGGTCTCCGCATACATGCTTTCCCCATACTCTTTTGACGTCTTGAGGTGATCCTCAAGAAGCTTTATAGCCGCCATGTCCTTGGCAGAAGAAACGGTGAGGTTTTGCAACTTTGGAAGTCAGTCTATCAACTTCAGGGCCGTTATTCACCAATCTACAGAGAGATTTTAAGAGACCAGATAGTTCTTCCAACTGTCATCTTCCGGCCTCGCATGCCTTCTTGATCTCATCTAGCTCAAGAGTGGGCTTCGGCTTATACAACGGTCCGGGGATTGACTCCGGCATCGGACCCTCATAGACTAAATATGGTGAGAGGGAGGACTTGGTAGGAGGAGAGTAAGAAACCCGCGGTGCGAAGAAAGTGGTGGAAGGTCGAGGGCTAGCAGTGGCAACCTTGCCCGGTGCATCCATGGTTGAGGCAGCTACATCCTTCCCCTTAAAAACACCAGATCCCGCTGGGCCCTCTGAAGTATTTTGCTTTTTGGAGGGAGGGGGTGAGAAGCCCCCTGCACTGCAGAATCATTCTTTATTTTCTTCCGCTTCTCCCCTACCTTCTGCCCTTCAACAATGATGATAGGTTCAACAGATCCACCCTCAATAAGGGGAATGTCATCACCCGTAGAGGAAGTAAGGACGATGGTTGCAGCGGTGACCCTGGAAGAATTTCTCTTTGGTTGGATGTCATTCTCAGTAGCAACGGACTTCCCCCCAGCAATCATTGATTTTAGCCTCTGCATGGCTGGAGATACTTCTTCTATTTGAACTGCACAAACAAGTAGAAGAATAGTTAGAGGTTGTGAGATATCAAGATATACAAAGAAAGCCAGTTAGAGGGAAAATGGTGGAAAGTTACGCAAATATTTATTGTGAATGGTTTCTGAGCCTAACAAATGTTTGCAAGAGAAAGACTTGTGCGAGGCGGTGTAAGATTCAAGAGCGAACAAAACCGTCACCGTTTCGGTTGATAGTTCATCTTGCTCCGTAAAGTAGGCTTGAGAAGTTAACAAAAAATGCTCATGAGACCAACTCACGGGGAACTTATTGATACCGTCTTTGTTCTGCCAGAAGATCGGTTTGTCAGGTTGAATCCGTACTCTAGTGTAGTATGATTTAAAAGACCGTCCATCAATTTTGGCCGAATCAGTAAAAGACTCGAAGTTGACAAAATTTGATAGAGTTTAGAGAGTGATTAAGCTTACTCCTTCGCTCTGTTTATTTGCACGACAGACCACTTAAGTGTAATAAAAGAGCATGGCTACCGTCGGGGTGAAGTTGAAATGATCTCCAAGCACTTCCAAAGATCGGATTAACCCCCATCCATTGGGGTGAAGTTGAGAAGGTGCATAGTCCAGAAACCTCAACACTCCCATTTGAAATTCTGTAAGCAGAAAATGCACGCCCAGGTTGAGGAAGACGAAGTCATACATGTAAACCGACCTCTCATCTGGGACGAGGTGGTAAATCCGTTCTGTGGGTTGTGGCGCCAGCACCATAAAGCGTTCCTTCAACTTCTCTTTAGCGTAGACTCTGAACCGGGGTTCTATTCTCGCGTCGTCATCCCTGGCATGGCGAGAGGGCGTATCCTGTATCTCATCCACCACCCAACAGTAAGGATGCTTATTTTGGAGTTTTACTCAATCAATCCGATACGCCACCATATTACATAAACCTGAAGCAGTCTTTTCAAAATATACTATTGGTTCAACGCCCCTTCACCAGATTTTCCCTCGCCAGTCATCTTACGGAGAGCAAGGTTAAAGATATTTGTGCTGTTGTAAAAAGCCACATCGTCAGAGAGGTACAAATCAGCACTCACCTCACTTTCGTAGGAACGACTATCCCATAACTCAGAAGAGGATTCTGAAGAGGGTATAATCATCCTCCACCGTGAGTAAGGCGATGCCTCCCTCTCTGAGAGAAGTGGCCTGGCGCTGGAGTGAATCACTGGGATTCTCCCACCACGATATTGAGGAGTTCGAGATGAAGCTCTCCCTCCTCTGACTCTAGGGCTAGTATTGCTCGAATCAGGAGGCATTTTTCAGACACTCAGAAAATAGGAAAGGAAATGGGAGTAAGTAAGGAGGAGGTTACCTAAAAAGACAGGAAGAAAGATTGAAGGAGAAACTTCATGAAACAAATAACAACAAACTTCTTGAAATTTTTATAGAGGTTCACTAGGGAATCAGGAGCAAGTGATTTCCAGAACTCGTTAAATACCCCTTTTATAGGAAACGAAAGGGTTTAGTCACCAACCAATCTAAGGTTACATCATTTACCACCAACGCGACGGTTCAAGCCCAAAACGACATTGTCGTTTCGAATCTAGGGGCGTGAAAGAGGCGACGATTCGCCTAAAGATCCCCCAAAATGGGCGTGAATTTAAATTTTAGGCCCAATATAACATTTGTTGCCTAAAATCGACGGTTACCAATCTGAGGCAATAATGACTCGCTCACGTGCCAAAAGCATTTATTGCCCAATCATTCGAAGCGTTTACACATGCCAACAGTCACAAGAGTTACGAATTCCAAAAACTCTCCGGATTCCCTACATTATAAATTTTTGTCCAAATCCATTGTGAGAACATTGGGAGAACGGTGCTTTCACTCACAGAACGACCCAACTGGCATTATGTCAACACGGAGCTTGCACGCGTCTAAACAAGTATTTTTGTGTGTTACAACGGCATCCAGACCTCTTGCAGATAGCATAGCTTATATGAGCAGCTTAACAGTCCTTCACACAAGCTAGGGGATAGATGATCCGGTCTAGATACCGGTCTCCAGACTAGGACATTATCATATTCGTTCTGGAAGGTAAATCAGTATCACAAGTTAACCTCCGTACTATGAAACACTGTGCAAGGCGCTCTCCCAACATCGGTTTGTCCACGACAATACTTAGAACATCAGATAACATAGTCCAGCCTCACTTTTTTATTATGCATAACCGTTCACCTATACTTTGAGGGGGTAAATGGCTATTCCACTTCCATATTGATACTCTGCACAACAGAAAGTACCCACGTCACCTATCAGAAGGTACAAAGTACAGCTACAGGAGTGATATACGGGAAATCTGGATCATCCCCATTCTTGTGTTAGAATCGTACATTGAGCGTTGAATTACTCTCGATCGTACACTGAACGCTGAACTACCCTTCTCCCGGCCCACTTGTGCCCAACGATTCATTTTCCACACTCAACAATAAATAGCATATTCTCATACACATGCAAGGTTACGTTGTTCTTACCCTTATCACACTATTGCATTGCTCAAGTATTCTCTGAGTTCTTATTCACTCCACTGACTTGAGCATCGGAGAATCTTCACAGGAGACACCACCTTTCGCCCTCTTCAACGTGAAAGCTTGGTGTGAAGGATCTCCAAGACAACAAGACCAGACTCTCCCACTGAGAGGTCAGATTGTAATACCAGATACCCACTGTACCGATGTACAAACACTTAAATCACCAACTTTTGTGGCTGGTTCCCAGTCCGGATCCTTGACCCCGGACTAAACCAGTTCAGGATTGTATTTTTATAACAGATGCATTGAATGAGATTTATAATGGTTTATATGCATGAATTTCTTTGAGTTGTTTCAATTACCTTTATTGGGTGACGACTTTTAATTAAAAAGTATGAAGTTAGAGGATATAAATTTATAAAATAATAATGTATTTCATTTTTTTATGTTAAACTCTCTGACCTTTAATGTTTGTTTAGGATGAATTGATGAATTGGTGTTACCGATTGTGTTTTTTGGATAAATATTCTATTTTTAATTCTATTTTATAATATTTAATTCACTTGATAACATGCTTTAATTTTGAATATGATTATTTTTTTTCTTGTAATACAGTTACTAAAATGACGCATAGATTTTCCTTTCTTTTATAGTTGTCTTTTTGCATGTTTTCTTCACTTATTTTTTAAGGTATTGTCACCTCATTTTATGTTAAATTCTCTATCATGTAATCTTTTTTAAGGATGAATTGATGCTAATGATTCTATTTTTATGATAATTTGATATAATTATTTCTCTATTTTTTTCAAAAATTCTGTTTTGTTATGTTAAATTCACTTGATGACATGCTTTAAGTTAACATGTGATTGATGTTTTTCCTAAGAGGATGACACATAGATTTTCCTTCATTAATGAAATAAAAGTTGACCAGAAAATTAAAGTAAGAGTGATCAGTATGTGAACACCATATGAATTTAAGAATCCTAAAGTGATTTCAAGTATGGAAATGATACTTGTTGATGAGAAGGTTATATTTGTTTATGAAATAATCATTTCTTAACAAACCTTTTTTTATTGATTTAGTAAATAAAATATGTCAATGACCACAAACAAACCCTTAGTAAATGACAAATTCTATTTTTGAATCCGTTCAGGGTCATAGAATTCATGCTACTGTAAACGTGTAAAACGTGCATGTTTGGATATACACCTAAACATGATATTTACCTATGAGATGCGCAATTTGGCAGTTGCTCAGCCTAAGGCAAATTTGAAGACAACCAAGCACAAATTCAAGCTCAATTTTATGCAAATGAGAGTTATCCCTACAAATGATCACAATATTCCTATTAACTATTTTCAATTCCTTCCATTTGATCAAATTATACGTGGTCAAGATGATAACTATTTGTTCGGTTAGTGTCTTTATAAATTTTACATAGAAAAGTTAATTGTTTTATTCATTTACTAATTTGTTGGTGTTTAAATAGATGTTATTGGTCATGTTGTTGAGAAAGATGACATTAAGGAAAAGGACAAAGAAGAGAAAAAAAGTAAACTTATTGATATTGTCCTCGAGGATTTGGAGTAAGTATCATTATAAATTTTACATGGTCAAGATGATGGTTGTTTGTTCGGTTAGTATCTTTATAAATTTTACATAGAAAAGTAATTTTTTTTATTCATTTACTAATTGTCACGACCGGGATTGCGGTGAGAGGCTAACCGTAAAAAGAAATTTAGGTTCCCGAATTCCTTTTGGAAACCATAAAGTCGCCACAAATGTTTTTAAGGTAAAACATCGGAAAAATCCTAACATAAAGGTATTAGTTCTAAATTGAGATTTTAAGTTCGGGAGTCTGATTACAGGTATGGAAGGTATTAACACCCCACACTATCTATGTTAAACGGTTACCCTAAATTATTTAAGATTTTGAATAATCCTAATAATTTATAATCTTAAACCTCTTAGCAATGTCTGTGGATTTATTGTCGACTTAATAATTAAAATTATAAATTTGATGATTAACAGGACGTCTCATCCAAATTAATCGGGTCGTCGTTAAAATGTTATGAATTTATTAATTTTTTAAATTAATGGGATATGTTTATATTTTAAATTTGGGCCCGATAGGATTAATCATTCCCGCTCCTACGTATTCCCCAAGCGTAAGGGGAAATCAGGGTTACGTAGTTCTTTGATTACTGTTTTCAAAAAAAATGTAAAATAAGTTTGAAGCATCGAGATTTAAGGAAACAATCAATCAACAGGACGCCTCGTCCAAATTGATCTAAGATATTGTATATAAAAAAAGGAACCTTAAGTTTATTGACTTTATTGTTTTTTAGAGAGAAACTTAATAGTCTAGATTAATTTAAAAATAAAAAGTTTATGTTACTTGAAAACCTAGATCAATAGGACGTCCCGTCCAAATTGATCTCTAATATAAATATTTTAATTTTTGTTATATATTAATATTATTAAAATATTTCATGGTTTAAATTAATTTTAAAAATTTAACTTAAAACATACATTAACAGGATGTCCCATCCAAATTAATTTCTAATATAAAGATTCTAAATTTTGTTATCAAAATATCTTATGGTCAAAATTGATTAAAACATAGATTAACAGGATCACTACAAGAAAACAAGTAATTTGCGGAGGCTTTTTTTGCAATTTGGCGGTTTATGACCTCCGCAATTTAATTTACGGCGTTTTTGAAAACCGCCACAGTTAACATCGCCACAAGGTAATTTGCAGAGCTTTTTGAAGACCTCCGTTACCATAAATAAAACATCCACTATTTATGGAGGTTTTTTACAAGAGGTTCTGAACCCCCTCTATTGGAAGAGGTTTTTTTAATGGAGGTTAAACCCTCCTTTCACTGCAAGAGAAATATATATTTTTAATGTGTATTAGCAGCAGTTTTAAGCACCAAAAATACAATTACCTACAGTTTTAAAACCCCTGCTAATCTATTGAGTAAAATAAAAAAAATTAATACCATATATATATATATTAATCTCATGCCACATATTGGTGCCTATAAAAAAATTAATATCTCAATAATAATAATTAATACCATATAAAATATAAACAAATACATATATAGACACACAGAAGATAAAAGTATGAATGAAAAATCTTTTACATGGCATTCATAGCAGTGAGAAGATATTACCTTAGAGCTGGACATAAGAGTTGTTGCCACTGTGGTTTGAAACTGAAGGCTTCTCCTTAACTTATTTCTTTGTTGCACCAGTAACAACTTCAAATATTGTTGGCAGTTTATTGATCATATTAAAAAAAACCTTTTCTGCATCACATATGAAAATGACAAGTACATGCATGAATAAGAAACTTAAAAGAAAATAAATACATCAATGAGATAAATCAGACAAGTAGGACCCTGACAGCTTCATGATTTCTCACCATCTTAACTCAACTTCTTTACAAGTTAACTTCTGATAAGATATTATGGACAAAGTATGAAATATTCATAATTTACAGTTCAGAATTATTTGGAAGATCACTATCAGCAGAGAAATATTCAACAAATATAGACATATTATTTGAAGACAAATAAACTAAAACAACACCTCTTTGTATCGTAATGAATTCGTATTTGGCCCTGAATTCAATCTCCCCCTAAAAAGTTATAGTTGCCTTGCAACCTAATAAGTAGAATAAGTAGAATTATATATACCAATGAGATGACGAACAGATACAAGCTCATCTAATGTATAATATGCTGAAAAATAAAAATTACTCACCTAGTGATCATTGACCTGAAGCTGTAACACTATGAATCATAAAAAATAAAATTGTGCAATGAACACCAAGACCAATAAAAATATCCATAATTTTTATAACATTCAATCAAAGAAAAAGAGATTCCTATGTTTTATAACAACACAAGTGCAATAAATCTTTCAAAGAATCTTATTCAGCATTCAAAAGCAAAGCATATGGAAGTGGAGAATCATTTCATCAGAGATTATATATAAAAAAGGATTCTGGACATGAAGTTTGTAGATATAGACCATCAATGGGTAGACATCTTCATAAAGCCTCTAGCTGAGGCCGAGTTTTCTTTTATTAAGCATAATTTAAATCTAAGAAATATTGCTTAAATCTGTCTAATATATACATTACTTGAAGAGTTTGAATGCATGATAAGTTTGAGTCTGTTGTTTATTTTTGTTGCTTCATATGTTTGAACTTACAATTATGTACGTCTATTTTTTCTGAGAGGAAAAAGGTTAAATCTTTTGGGATTCATGTTAAATTCCAAACGTTTTATGTTTTATTGCCTTTTAATCCGAAATAGACAACGTGGCAGTAGTTAATACCCTTTCGTGTAGTTGCCACCTGAGACGTGTTTTCTCTCTCCTCACTAGTGGATAGTTATTTCCTTTTAAATATTTGCCTTTTTATTTCACTTCCCACCTTCTAAAACCCTTCAAGTCTTTCTTCTTCCTAAAGCAACTCTCTTTCTAAAACTCTTCACCTCCTAAAACCCTAAACCCTTCTTTTCCTTCTTTTGAGTACATGTAATGGCATTCAAGGTTTCTGATATTATGGAGTCTTTATACTTCCACCCTGGGCAACGCAAGCTAGATGGTAGATACATCTATGCTGAGATAGAAGGTATTGGTTAGACCAAGTTTTGTATAGACAGAGAGCCCTATTCTCCTTCTCTTGTGTTGGATTTCTAGAAGATTGTTACATTGGATAAATCTAAGTTCATCATATTGAGAAAGCTTAAGAGGAGACTCATTGAGATTTCAAAAGACGTTATTGCTACTGTTACTGGGTGTCCATCTGTTGGAAACATATTTGCTGATGACTTTGAATATGAAGTAGTCTCTCGTCTGGAGATCAATAAATCGCTGTATGGTGCCACTCACCTAGCCAAGTTTGTCTCTAAGAACCTCCTCCTTAAGGTCAAGATGCTACACCTGGTCATAAGACAAGTGTTTTACCCAAGAAAAAGTGCCAAGGATACTGTAACCAAGCTGGATAGGTTCTACATGTACCACATGCTTGAGAAGGAAAAGGTTAATCTTCCTAACGTCATCATGACTTACCTCATGTCCTTAGTAAGGAAGAAACAGAACAAGATCTCCTACCCAACAGTGTTGATAAAGGTGCTTACACTAGAGAATATGCAGACCTAGATTATTAGTGACCAGGTTCAGTCCATATCCCTGGTAAGAAAGCTACCAATATTCCCACCTCTGCTTGATTAGACTTTGGAGAGGTCTCTTCCCTCACCTGTTCAAAAGAAAAGGTCTGCCCTTGTAGACATGAAAAAGAAGAGGAAGTCGTAGGCAGAACCATTAAAGTCATCTCCCAGGAAGAAGAGTGGCAGAGTCAAGTTACCTACCAAGAAGTCTAGAAGATTAGTCTTGGATAGTTCTGAAGAATCTAAAAGCTCAGACTTATCTTTGGACGTGAAGCCCCAGTCTGTAGCCTCTCCTCCCTCACCAGCTAAGAAGTTTGTGCCTGAAGGCATAAAGCATGCAGAAGAATCATCAGACTCTGAAGCTCAAGGCTGTGACTCAGCAAAAATAAGCTCCTCAAGTTTCTCAATAGCAGTCTCAACAATTACCTCAGCAGTAGTGAAACAACCCGACTAAAATAAACCCAAACCGAGACCAGGGAAATTTTTTTCAAAATTCACCAAGCAGTCGGGGTAGAAATAAACCAAACGTAAGGCAAAGGAAAGCAAAATCGATCAGAGAAGGGAAGACCGAGTCAGAAAGCCACACATGGGCAAGACTCAACTTCGGTCAAACAGACCAGCGGAAGATGCAGCGCTTGAGCGAGCCCTATTCTCACTGGAGCGAATCCTCACTCACTGAAGCGAAACCATTCACTCGGTAATTTCATCACTCGGATTCGGGACAACGTTCACTAGGGAACTGTCCCTACAGGGTCATGCTTCACTCGGAAAATTCATACTTAGCCAAATACTTAGTTTATACAAGAAGCCCACACACATGCTTCATTCGGAAGCGTCATAATCTCCACTCGGGAAATGATTCCCTCGGATACTCCACTCGGAGTCCATAAGCTTTCCCTCACACGGATTATTTCCCCAGTCCAATACTACTCGGTATATTTCAACCACAATTCACTCAGAATACATTATCCATTCTGCACTCGGCATAATTTGATCTTCCTCACTTGAAGATCACATAAACCTACCTTCCCTCGGAAGGAGTCTCCAAAATCAAGTCTCACTCGGAATTCCTCAACTCCTCATCATTCGGAGGAATTCACCAAGTTAAGTCACTCGGACTTATTTAAAACTTATCCACTCGAAATATATATATCCTCGTTCACTCGGAAGAGGAGTCCCAGAATACACCTTAATCAATACCATCACAATTACTCTTCCCTCGGAAGAGGTTCACTCGAGATTTCTCACTCGGGAATATTCAAACCCTTCCCCACTCGGGATTTACTCATATTTTCACTCGGTAACATATGGACTAGTCTTCCCTTGGAAGTAGCCCACTCGAGTATATCTTACTCGGAACCGTCTTATGCCTATATCACTCGGATAAGGCCACACAAACAATAGCCTCACTCGGCAAAGGCTCTCCCATCAATATTCCACTCGGAATTAATTGTCTTAGCATTATTCTCTCAACACCACATAATGAACAATTCGGGTAACTTTATAACAATGTAAAATATATATATACAATGTATACTTGTTCACAATCCCGATAGTCCACCTAAATGATTAAATCCGTTCAGATTACAAGAGAGCCGGCCAAGGCTTAAACATATCTATTTACAATATATATACTATATGTGCACTTCAACAATCGGAGTGCCCATCACTCGGACTTGAGGCCATCACCTCATTCCCAGTCCGACCTACATATACTGAAAAATATAGCCACAGTAGGGGTGAGCTTTTACATATTAAATGACAGTTATTGACTCAGATTAATCTTTGAATCCTAAACCATACAATAACATATCTCAATCAACAATAATGCACTCTGCCATTCAATATGAACCCTACAACATCATCCACTCGGGATTCATGCAATTCATGCAATTCAATCAAGACTGAGTAATTCATATCATTCATAATCACTTGTACTCGGCAACAGTACCAATTTACATATATTCACCTAGTCGGAATTCACACTAATCGTTCATGGCTATATTAATGATGCTATTCACAACAGCATTTACACACATATATATATACACCATTACATTGAGCTCATCAACAACATAAATGTGCACTCAGCAATAGCATCAGTATACATGCATTCATCCACTCGGATATAAGTGTGCACTCGGCATAACATCAGTATACATGCGTTAATCCAATCGGATTCACCCTAATCAATTCATATCCACATGTTTAAACATTTCACATTAAGCTCAATGACAATTTAAGTGTGCACACATTCATTTCACCCGGATCCGGTTATTTATTACCAATTTTTATTGTTGCAACATAGGCTCCAAGCCTTTCCTCAGCTCCAAGCTGATTCAGCCATTTTACTGGTACCAAACCGTTTGCCCTCATATGTAACACAGTCACTCCAAGCGACAACGGAAGTGTTACGGGAAGCTCCGAGTCCAACTCGGTAGGCTTGCCTTGAGTCCAACCCAAGGTCTTTAAGCGTCCAACGCTTAGTGCACTCGGCACTGCCTCGAGTCCAACCCGAGGTCTTTCAATATATTTTCAACATATATTCATCTGATTGCCGATAGGTATTAAGCGTCCAACGCTATATGCTCCAACCATTTCCAGTGGCGAATCAGATGCATACGGTCTTATTCATCAGGCGTCCAATGCCAATGCACTCGACATTGCCTTGAGTCCAACCCAAGGTCTTTCATTATATTTCACTCGTATTCATCTGATTGCCGATTCAATATTAAGCGTCCAACGCTATATGCACTCGGCATTTCTAATGGCGAATCAGATGCATGCGGTTTATTCATCAGGCGTCCAACGCCAATGCACTCGGCATTGCCTTGAGTCCAACCCAAGGTCTTTCAATATGTTTTCCATACACATGCTGTGACACCCCAAAAATAGGGGTAAATTTTTTGCGATTTTAATATTATTGATTTATGAAAAATACAAATGGTGAAGCCATTTATTTACTACCCTGGATCTATCAGAGACCTATCTCATATGTGAAGATATGAGAAGGTAAGTTTATAAGGTTAACTCTTAAGAAATCCATAATTAATATAGCGGAAGTATTTTGAGTAAATTAAAGTTATGGAATTAGATTCTTAAGAGATCACTCATTTGGAATTAAGAAGTCCAAGTAATGCCCAAGGTATTCATAAAATAATTTGGAATCAAGATTTAATGTGAAGAGAATGGAACATGACATGGTCAAAGCGTTTTGGGAAATCAGAGTCCCCCTCGCTCAAGCAAAATCCCAATTTGCTTGAGCGAGCTTCACACAGAACGCTTAGGCGAAATAGAAAGAGCTGAGCGAAAGGAGAAAAAGAGGATTCAGGGGCCACTTCGCTCAAGCAAACCCCAACTCGCTTGAGCGAGTAGTGCAATCCTCGCTTGGGCGAAGCCAGCGAGCGTAAGGTGAAAAACGCCCAGAACCCAATCCACGCTAACTCGCTCGGGCGAACGCACTCCTAAGGCCATTCGCTCAAGCGAAAATCGGCCAGTAGCTAAAAGTCCCACGCTCGCTCGGGCGAAGCTCACTCTCGCCTGAGCAAAAATTGTCCCGAGAGCAAGTTCCTGATAAACCCGAGACCAATCCCTGATACCAAGCCATCTCGCCTCGGCGAGACTCTCTTCCGCCTGAGCGAAAATAGACCAAAATCCCACCTCTGATTCTGAGGCAATTTCGCTTGGGCGGAAAGCACCCCTGCTTGGGCGAAAATGGCCCAGTGGCCAAACTCTGATGCTGAGACAATCTCGCCTGAGCGAGACCCATTCTCACCTAAGCGAGAATCGTCCAGGAACCAAAATTCGATACAGGGGCATTCTCGCTTGAGCGAGAAGCCCTCTCGCCTGAGCGAGATTGATAGTGAAACAGAGGAAAATGCAGAAAACACTTAACTTACTATACCAAAACTCATTCTAATCAATTTTACTCAGATTCAACACTTCATACATATCATATTACACATTTAGAACTTGTTCTAATCAATCATGCTTGTAAATTTCCATTACAACTCATCTATTGTATAAATCAACTCATTAACTCTTCCATTTCATAAGTCTAACATTCCACATATAAAACTTCATTCATTCATCAAGATGAGGAAAGATTCATCATTCATATGTTCACAGGGTCATGATTGAAAATGAGTCATAGACAAAGATCTCATTTTCCTCCATGACCTACCAAAATCATCATTGTATATATGTGTATTCATCATTCATACAAATATCCATTCTAAATCCAGACAATACAAAATATACATTGTATTTTACACATCTATGAAAATCAAAATATTGCCGGCCAAGGCATTCTTTACCAAAAAGGGGCTTCCTTCACACTTTTCCTCCACAAAACAGCTCCAAGGCAATACCTACAACACAGGAGCTAAAAAGATATACCACAGGGAGAGTGAGTATACTTTCTCAATGATGAAAATCTAAAATTTATGATAATATATACATGAATGCAATATAAACATCATCTATAAAATCTTCAATCCATACTAATCATCAAGTATCAATTTGCTAAACATAATTATATATATATATATATATATCCTTTTTAATTCACAAGAACCAAGTCGTCCACTAATCCATTCACAGTTGGTTTCAAAAGTAAGGTTCATTTATTCTTCATACATTTCACTCACCAGGATATCATCCTATGCCATGTTCTTATGGCTAACATACATGATAATGTTTAAAAGGCATATGCACAGACCTATTATCATTCCAACAAAAAGCTCAACCACTTAAATGCACATCATCACTCCAGGATATACACTTCGTGGCACCCCGCAAGGTGATATATTCATCAATTCACAATATCATCATCACTCCGGGATTTCACCCTTTGTGGCACCCCACAAGGTGATACATTTATCAATCAAACCACCATCATCCTCACTCAGGGTCATACCCGTCGTGGCACCCCGCAAGGTGTTATATTCAACAATCGTGTCATTATCATCACTCCGGGATATACCCTTCGTGGTACCCCGCAAGGTGATATATTTATCAATTAAACCATCATCATCACTCCGGGTCATACCCGTCATGGCACCCTGCAAGGTGATACATTTATCAATATCATAACATAATCATCACATGATATACCATTCATAGCCTGAAAAGGTCTCAATCCACAATCAATCATTTTAGGCACCAAATTCAAATCCTCATCACAATCACATGATATTACTTTCATTTAAGTAGACGTGCCATATTACATCATCATATACATTATCAACATACATGTTCTCATACATTTAGAAAATATACCCCCTCTCCTACCTCAAGAGAAGTAGACCTCTGGGGTTGATGTTCCCGCTTCGCAAACGTTATCAAGTCCTACACCAATCGTTATAGGATCATATCAATTAATCATCCAAAAGCCATTTCAATATACACATACATAACTATGCACACATGATTCTTATCATGTGGAGACTATTTACAAATTTCATTCATTTGCCTAATTAGGCTTCGGGAATTCCTTCCCTTAAATCACAATCCATTATTACCAAGAGTTACAACCTAATTATTAGGTTGTCCCATCTATTAAATCTCTACCAACACCTTGGTGAGTTTCCTACCTATTATGACTTCAAGTCAACATCATCATCATTAAATGTCTCTACCTCATCATTTATAACACTTTTCCCCTCCACAAATGCTAACTTCTTTAATAAATGCTATACTCTTCAATATTATACATTTCCTCTTAAAATTCAAATTTAGGGTTTTCACTAAACCCACCAACCTTCATAAATACTCATATACCTCATTCTTTTCCCACCATAATTACAACTACCTCATTAATTATTCATAAGCTTGTATTTATGTCAACCCATCTTAGGGTTTCCACTTTTGAAACTTCCCACAACAACCCACATACATTTAATATTTTCTTAACATCAAAACTACAACTATATGTTTATATACATGGAAAATGGTAATAATCTTACCTCTAGAGAAGAAAGAAGTGGGTGTGCAAAAGAGGAGAAGGTCCACACGAAAATAAGAGAAGGAGAGAAAAGATCCCAAGCCCCAAGCTTTTCTTGAGCTTCTTGAAGGATAACAATGAAGAAGGAAGATATATCTTTCTTTTTACTTAGGGTTTTTGGAGGAAGAGAAGATGAATAATGAAGAAGAAAGTGTAGAAGAAGAAAGGAAGAGGTAAGGTGGCGTGGAGAAGAAGATTGCAACGGAAGTGAAATGAAAATGTGAGTTTAGTTTTTAGGTTATTAAGCCTTCATTAACTCTTTCATTTTTTAAACAAACAGGTTCGCCGTTCGGGCTCAATACGTATTCTAAAAATCACTCAGAACATAAACTCAGAATCCCAATAACATTATCTACGGCCCTGACCAACAGCATCTCAATCGAAGATACTTGGTCCGTCACCTATGTTTTATCCGGGTCAGTTTGCGACTTAACCGGTCACCATAATTCACCTGCAGTTTCTAAGAGTCTTGTTTAAATCATTTCAAGAATTTTGGGATATTAATTATCCCACATTTAATTATTCAACATTTACTTTCCTAATTTAACTTCCTGCTTTAAAAATTCGGGGTGTTACACATGCACTCGGCATTCAAATATCAATAACATGCATCCAATGCATTTATCATTATTATTCATAAACAAGGGTCGGTATAGCAATAACACAATACATGCACTCGGCAATCACATGCACTTGGCAATTCACAAGCTTTTTCATATAAAATCCCAAACGGGAATTAACATAACCGACCCACATCTCATGCACTCGGCAATCACAATTCCATCCACTCGGAATTATCTTTTACAACAAGCATCACATGCTTTTCATATAATATCCACTCGGAATTAACACAACAGTCCCCATCTTATGCACTTAGCATTCGCATGCTCAATGACAAGCATCACATGCATTTAAACACACATTCACACACGGGGATCAGTACATACACTCGGCATAGTCATTAAAAGCCAACAGTACCAATTCATATCATTCATAATCACTTGCACTCGGCAACAGTACCAATTTACATATATTCACCCAGTCGGAATTCACACCAATCGTTCATGGCTATATTAATCATGCTATTCACAACAGCATTTACACACATATATATATATATACCATTACATTGAGCTTATCAACAACATAAATATGCACTCAGCAATAGCATCAGTATACATGCATTCATCCACTCGGATATAAGTGTGCACTCGGCATAACATCAGTATACATGCATTAATCCAATCAGATTCACCCCAATCAATTCATATTCACATGTTTAAACATTTCACATTGAGCTCAATGACAATCATAAGTGTGCACACATTCATTTCACCTGGATCCGGTTATTTATTACCAATTTTTATTGTTGCAACATAGGCTCCAAGCCTTTTCTCAGCTCCAAGCTGATTCGGCCGTTTTACTGGTACTAAACCGTTTGCCCTCACATGTAACACAGTCACTCCAAGCGACAACGGAAGTGTTACGGGCAGCCCGAGTCCAACCCGGTAGGCTTGCCTTGAGTCCAACCCAAGGTCTTTAAGCGTCCAACGCTTAGTGCACTCGGCACTGCCTCGAGTCCAACCCGAGGTCTTTCAATATATTTTCAACACATATTCATCTGATTGCCGATTGGTATTAAGCGTCCAACGCTATATACTCCAAGCATTTCCAGTGGCGAATCAGATGCATACGGTCTTATTCATCAAGCGTCCAATGCCAATGCACTCGGCATTGCCTTGAGTCCAACCCAAGGTCTTTCATTATATTTCACTCGTATTCATCTGATTGTAGATTCAATATTAAGCGTCCAACGCTATATGCACTCGGCATTTCTAATGGCGAATCAGATGCATACGGTTTATTCATCAGGCGTCCAACGCCAATGCACTCGGCATTGCCTTGAGTCCAACCCAAGGTCTTTCAATATGTTTTCCATACACATGCACTCGGCATTCAAATATCAATAACATGCATCCAATGCATTTATCATTATTATTCATAAACAAGGGTCGGCATAGCAATAACACAATACATGCACTCGGCAATCACATGCACTTGGCAATTCACAAGCTTTTTCATATAAAATCCCAAACGGGAATTAACATAACCGACCCACATCTCATGCACTCGGCAATCACAATACCATCCACTCGGAATTATCATTTACAACAAGCATCACATGCTTTTCATATAATATCCACTCGAAATTAACTCAACAGTCCCCATCTTATGCACTTAGCATTCGCATGTTCAATGACAAGCATCACATGCATTTAAACACACATTCACACACGGGGATCAGTACATACACTCAGCATACTCATTAAAAGCCAACATTTCCATGCATTAACTCAGCAATCATATGCTTAACAACACACATCTCAGGGACAGGACCACCAAACCACTAGATAGATCATAAATATCACAACTATCCAGGCGTTGCATGTACTACAACACATCAATCAACATATTTCAAACATATCACAACATATTTAAGCAAAACCACCCGGAACCCATCCATAAACCATACATTTGAGATGTAAATCATCCCCCTACCTGGAATGAAGATTCCAGAAGCTCCCTGAGCTTGCAACACCGACTGAACGTTCTTTAGTCACTCGTTCTCAACAGAACGGCCCAGCTTCCAGCTGTTCACACAGCACTCTGCTCTCAGCTTTGGAAGAACCACAGCTGCTCCTTCACGAGCAGATCTACCACCGAAACACTCCATACCAAGCCTCCAAGGCACACACAGTCCTCACACTCAGTCCAATGGAGGATTCCAAGGCTGCTCCCCCACTCAAGCAGTCCAGTCTTCACCAACAATGGAGGACCCCCAGACTTCCAGGCACCCAATGCTGTTAGGCAGAACAGGGGAGGATCCAACCATCAAACACTCAGCTCCACACGGTTCTCTCATAGCCACGCTGTTCCACTTCGTGTTCCCACTTCCCACTCGGGCTCTACTCAGCGTGCGAGTGGAAGAAGAAGATGAAGGAGACAAAGATGAAGAGACAGCAAGAAGAGGAAGCAGAGCTTCAGAAAGTTTTAGAGAGAATAGAGAGTGGTTCTCCTTGAACCCAAGAGAAAATGAGCAAGGAGTGGGTGGAAAATGAGAAACCAAAGTCCTTATCCCTTCTCTGTTGTGACAGCTCCACTCCATCAGCCATCACATCCCATTACTCTCCCATCCCATCAGCGTGGGAATCACGAGGGAGAGAGGGAGAGAGGGGACCAAAGCTCTCCATCACACCACCAAGGGCACCAATGTCATTTCCTGGCCACATATTATTATTATTATTATTATTCAATCAATAATTATTAATTCTCTAATTAACCTTAATCGGTAATTAGATCAAAACCAGGATGTTACAAGTAGCAATCTTGAAAGTAGTAGACCCTCATCCCCTCTTACTGCTAAAACCTGTAAACAATTCTTGAATATATTTATTTCACTTCATCCTATTATTTTTGTGCATGGTTAGACTAGTACTAGGTGGCAAGCCAAGTACAATGAACTCAGGTCTGCTTACTTGAATACCGTGAGGGCAAATAAAGAGGAATTGATGAAGTGTGGTGGTTACCCAAATTTTGCCGAGTACATCAAATTCATCTTTGGACACCTCAAAAGTTTACCAAACTATGATATTCTAAAATGGAACCATATAGATTAGATCAATAGATTCTATGAGGTTGTTGGTGAGTTTCAAAGTGATAAAACCAGCTTCAGAGCCAAGGTTGTAGGCAAGAGAAATGGGATTTGCTGAGTCTGAGTCATGTTCAAAGAGAGCAAAGTCTGACTCTGTAAGTAGCCCATCCCAGCTTGAATTTACTTCTTCACCATAACCTGACCCTCCTACCCAATCAGACCCCCTTGCTTTGACCTCCCAGCCATACCAGACTAACCCAATCCCACCTGAACTCAAACTTGACCATGTCATTGTTCCATAGCTACCCTCTCTTTGCACACCACCTAAACTCCTTCTTTTTCATTTTATTACCCCTGGAGTCCCTCTATTTAGATACTTCAAACCTATATTTGATGAAAGTGATCTAGGCTATTTCTACCCTCACAACCTAGCCATTGTTGATGCACTTGGTTTTAGCAAAAAAAGAGTCGATATCCTTCCTGATGCCCCTCTTTTTGTACCACAAATGCCCTTTAAAACACTTGTGAACCTCCTCCATCTACTTTCAGAAGAAGGCATTGTAATGTACTATGCTTTCAAGGTTGAAGAAACTAGTGTTATTTGGGATATGACACATGGATTTCAATATCACAAGTTCCACACAATTATGTCCCCTGGAAAGAAAATCCTCATTACACCAGGCCATTTGTAGGACTCTACCGTGAAAGTTCAGTTAGGAAGAATGAAGCAGCCTATGCCTCCAAAGTCTAAGCCCCACTACAAAGGTCCTCTCAGACCTCGTGAGCTTCCTCTAGACTCTCTGAAGATTTTCTTATCTACTTGCAAACCAATAGAAGAGCATATTGATGGCCTTTGGTGCCATTATCTATGGACAATGAGAGAAAAAGGCTCTTGTTCTAAACCATCCTTTTTTGACCAGTATATCTTTCTTTATCAACCTTTCATTATTTATTTTCATTCATCTACAATCTTTGTTTATCAGACTCATTCCTTTATTCTTGTTTTAACTGCAGCCTCACTCCTTATTGTTTCTACCTCTACTCGTGGTTTAATGCTTTGATCCTCTATGATGTCCCTCTTTGTTGATAACAAAAAGGGGAGAACTTAGAAGTCTTTTTAGTGTGGGTACAGTCTTAGGAGTCTGTAATGTTTAGTTTGTTAATTTTATTTTGATCAGTCTGTTATGCTCTGTACTGACTCTTCACCTGGTTATTAATAAAATCTTTTGCTCTGATATATCATATTTAATCTATTATTACTCATTTTATTCTTAAAATAAGATGCTCTAATATGAAAAGACTAGTTCTTAAATGGCTTTGTCTTTATATTGTCTATCTAATGCTCTGATAAGCAAATAAAGAATTCACATATAAAATGAATTAGTTGTTGTTTAGAGCTCTGATCTTTCTAAAAAACTGAAGTTTAGTTGAAGCTCTGATTTATATCTAAGCATATGCTCTAATATCTCTTTACACAAATTTCTCTGATATGGAATATGATCAAATGTCTTAAAAATATACAAGTCTGATTAATCCTCTTTTTATCATGGACTTTATTTATAAAACAGACTTGATGTTTTCTATCAACAAATAGGGAGAGATTGTTAAGAACAAGTCTGGTTAGAAAAAGAAGTCAATAACATTACTTGACCGTACCCCATACTACGTTATTATATCCAGACACCAATATTTGTTAATAACATACATCAAGATACTAAAACTAAATAAAGTCTGCTTGTGTGTGATCTAACATGTTTATTTAAGTGTTTCAGGAATTATATACTAATTGTACAAGTTACAAATGATAGGCGGAGTCCATAAAATCAAAAGTCTGATCCTTCAAAAGTCAAAATTTAGACTTTGACCAAAAAGTCTGGTCCAAGAACACTCAGTCTTATGAATAAACATAATCAAACCTCAGACTTTTGGGCATCCAAAATTATCAATAAGAATGTTACTTCAGAGTATAAATCACAATGTTCTAAAAACTATTTGAGGATGCATTGAAAGTCAAGCTGTTATCGAGAAGAATGTGCTTATCGTCAGAAAGGATAAGAGACAAAGCAACAGAGCAGCCAATACAATTTTTTGAAGACCTCAACATAACAACTCTGCATAAGTCAGAAAAGCTAAACCAAGTCAGCATATATGTCAGATACAATCAAAATAATTACAACATTGATCTTTACATAATTACTAGAAGAAATAAATCCAACAATTAGTTTTATTCTCTAAAGATATTAAGGAACACCTTATCATACAAGTGTTGAAGTTCCTCGCTACCAGACTCTTAAACATCCCTTTAGATTGTCCCAAGGGAATGAATCTAACTCTCCTCGAACAATGAGACTTGGGAGTGAAGAATATCCACTTTGTCCTGTAGGAGCATGGACACATATATATATATTTAATCAGCGTGGGAAACAAGTATGGGTTTAATGGTAGCGTGAGTGCCCTTCGAAGACAGATATCCATCATGGGCAATTAGAGTTGATGCACTCTTCCTAAAGCCACTAACAATTGATTAATAACTGTTCTGATATGGAGAATGTGTTATGTCTGATGTGCTAGGTGTCAACATGGGCTTACCAGTATAGGGAGAGCGCCTATACGGTCTTGTTAGTCCGATGTCTTACCTGCTGGATCAGTAACGCTGATAGATCGGATGACACGTCACACTTATCTTGGTACCGGTATCAAGACCAGATCATCTGTCCCCTAGCTTGTGTGAGGGACTGGTAGAGTTGCTCATATAAGCTATACTGTCTGCAAACGGCCTGGATACCGGTATGTCTACACACGAAATACTTGTCAGAATGTATGTTGGTTCAGTGCTGCTTCGTTGCTTATGGAACCGTCCTGTGAATGAAGGCACCATTGTTGCAGCCTTCCTACGATGGATTTGGACAAAGATTCATTGTGCGAGAATCCCGAAAGTTTTTTGGAACTTGTAAACCCTTGGTATTCGAGTGACTGCTGTTACGCATAAAACACTTCTCATGACTGGGCAATAAATGCTGTTAACACGTGGGTGAGCCACTATTGCCTTGAAAGTGTGTGTCTCTGTAACCGTCGCCTGGGGCTTTATGGGCCTGAATTTTGAACCCTTGTGCCCACTTTGAAAGGCCCCTTGGCGAATCGACATTGTTTTTGCGCCTTTGGGTTTGAAACGACTATGCCATTTTGATTATGAATCGACGCGTTTTATTGTAAACGACAGAACTTCTGGACTGGTAACTGAAACCTTTTATCACCTATAAAAGCGACACTTAGTGGATTCTGGAAATCACTTGCTTCTGATTTCCTAGCAAAACTCTGTAAAAATTTTAAGAAGACACTTGCTGCTTGTTTCACAAAGTTCTTCCTGCTTTCTCTTTTCCTGTCATTTTAGGTAACCACCTTCTTAATTTACTCCCATTTTCTTTCTTGTTTTCTGAGTGTTTGTGAAAAATACATACTGGTTCAAGTAGCTTTGGCCTTAGGGTTAGAGGGGGGAGAGCCTCATCTCGAACTCCTAGGTATCGTGGTGGGAGGATCCCAATGATTTCCTCTAGTACCAGGCCATTTCGCTCAGAGAGGGAGGTGTCGCCTTACTCATGGCGGAGGGTGATCATACCCTCTTCGAAATCCTTTTCTGATTCAGGGGATAGCCGTTCCTATGAGAGTGAGGTGAGTGCTGATTTGTACCTCTTTAACGATGTGGCTTTTTACCACAACGTGAAGATTTTTAACTTGGCTCTCCGTAAGATGGCTGGTGAGGGCACATCTGGTGAAGGGACGACGAACCAGCAATACATTTTGAAGACTGCTTCAGGTTTATGCAACGTGGTTGCACACCGGATTGACTGGGCGAAGCTCCAAAACAAACATCCTTACTATTGGGTGGCAGATAAGTTTCGGGATACACCCTCTCGTCATGCTAGGGACGACGGAGCAAGGATAGAACCTCGGTTTAGGGTATATGCCAAAGAGAAGTTGAAGAAGCGCTTTATGGTGTTGGCGCCTTGTCCTACAAAACGAATTTGCCACCTCGTCCCTGATGAGAGGTCGGTTTATATGTATGATTTCCTCTTTTTCAATCTTGGTGTACATTTCCCTTTAACAGAATTTTAAATAGGGGTGCTGAGGTTTTTGGATTGCGCCCCCTCTCAGCTTCACCCCAACGGATGGGGATTAGTCTGTTCTCTCGAAGTGCTTAGGAATTACTTCAACTTCACTCCGACGATTGCCATGCTTTTTTACTACACCCAGGTGGTCCGTCGTGCCGTGCAAATAAACAAAGCAGAGGAGTAAGCCTAATCACCCTCTGGACTCTCTCAAATTTTGTTAATTTTGAGTTGTTTACTGATTCAGCTAAGATCGATGGGCGATCTTTTAAATCGTTCTACACCAGAGTGCGAATTCAACCAGATAAACCGATCTTCTGGCAGAGTAAGGACGATATTAATAAGTTTCCTGTGAGTTGGTCACATGAACATTTTCTGTTAACTTCCCAAGCTTACTTCACAGAGGAGGACGAACTTTCTATTGAATCTGCGACTGTTTTGTTTGCCCTCAAATCCTACACCGCCTCTCATAAATCTTTCTCTTGCAGGCATCTGTTGGGTTCAGAAACTAATCGCGATGAATATTTACGTAATTTTCCACCATCTTCTCTTTTTAACTAGATTTCTTTGCATATCCTAGTGTCTTACAGCATCTAATCATTCTTCCGCTTGTTTGTGCAGTTCAAATAGAAGAACTATCCTCAACTATGCAGAGGTTAAAATCATTGTTCATTGGGGGGAAGTCTGTGGCTGTTGAGAATGATATCCAGCCAAAAAGAAACTCTACTAAGGTTACTTCTAAAACCATCGTTCTCACTTCTTCCACGGGTGATGATGTTCCCCTTATTAAGGGGGGATCTGCTGACCCCATCCCCGTCATCAGAGGATAGAAGGCAGGGGAGAAAAGAAAGAAAATAAAGAATAACCCCACGGCTCAGAGAGTTTACTGCCCTTCTCCCTCCAAAAAACAAAACACATTGGAGGGTCCTACCCCGGATGCACAGGACAAGGGTAAGAACGTGGCGGGTCTAACCCCGAATGAACAGGACAAGGGTACTACCGCTGGTTCCCAACCTATGACTACCTTTTTCGCGCCAAGGGTCTTTTGTCCTCCTCCTACCAATTCTTGCCTCGCTCTATTCTTAGTTTATGAGGGCCACACACCGAATTCAATCCTCGGTCCGCGGTACAACCTGAAGCCTACTCTAGAGCCGGAGGAAATCAAAGAAACATGCGAGCTCAGAAGATGGCAGTTGGAGGAGTTATCCGGTCTCCTGAAGTCTCTCTGTAGATTGGTAGACGATGGTCCAGAAGTTGATAGATTAACCTCCAAGGTTCAAAATCTCAACGTTTCGTCTGCTAAGAACAGGGCGGCAATAAAGCTTCTTGAGGATCGGCTCAAGACCTCTAAAGAGTATGGTGAACACATGTACATGGAGACCCTTACACAGAAGTCCCTAATGAAAGACTTGGAGGGAAAGTTGGCAGAATAGAAGAAGATTACCTTCGACCTCAGCGCAAGCCTCTGCACAGAGAAAGAGAGAACGACCAAGCTGGAAAAGGAACTGAAGGCGAAAGCCTACAGCTTCTCGAAGCAGGCTGAAGAATGGGCTTGGAGGGAGAAGGAGCTACTCATGGAAATTGAAAGTTTGAAGTTGGCGAGTCCGACTGACGACCACACTGTATTGAGGGCGGAGTTAGCGGCTGCTATCGCCAAAGCCGATGAGGCGGTGGACATTTGTGTTCAAGTCGTCGAGGATTCCTTTGGGTTAGCTGTGCGTCAAATTATTCATCGTAATCCCAAAGTGGAACTCAACTTCAATGGTA
This sequence comes from Clitoria ternatea, assembly GCA_037962975.1. Classification (NCBI taxonomy): domain Eukaryota; kingdom Viridiplantae; phylum Streptophyta; class Magnoliopsida; order Fabales; family Fabaceae; genus Clitoria; species Clitoria ternatea. The sequence goes on from CM075669.1 coordinate 192,885,602, forward strand.
TCAATCTGTTCTATGAGTTTCATGGAGGGAAACTCGTAGCAGTTGTTGACAACCATCATGAGGATCCGCCCAACACTCCGTATGAGCTGCCTCTTCTACCCGAAGACCAATCCATGGGGCCTTCTCTCTTAGTCTGATCACCCGTAAACCCGGAGGTGAAGGGATTAGCACAGGTAATACTGAGAACAAAGCCACCCAAGGAAAGAAGGGTAAAGTCAAAGCTGAGCAGAAAGACAAGGGGGATGAGGCTGGACAAAAGAAAGATTAATCTTCAGCCTCTCCAGTTTTTCTTCTTCATTTGTATTGTTGTGTACCGGGATCAGCTCCGGTTCTTTAATCACAAACTATTGTTCTTGTACTGAATTGTCAATTTGAATAAATAGAATTTTGTCTTCAAGAAATGCCTCTGATGAATATCGTATATTTCTTAAGTTTCTTCGATACGCTTGTTGCACTTTTTCCCTTTGTAAAATATGTTAAGCCGTTCTGGGAGGATAACTTAGATCGGGTTGTTGTAGATATATTAAAATAAATTAATCAGCTCGGATTTATTGCAACTGAAACATAGAACAGATAATTACATATATAAACGTTACCCCCAAGAGTGAGTACATTTTAAAGATAAGCACTCGCTGTAATTACATATATAAACGTTACCCCCAAGAGTGAGTACATTTTACATATATATCCGCCCTTTATCGTGGTGAAACTCAACTTGTAATGATCTTGTTGTTCAATACAAACATACACTATATACGTAAGAACTTATAATAAAAGTACCTTAACCATGGGGGTAATGATTAGGCTTTTCATTAAAGGTAAAATAATGGGGAATGCCCACGCCAGGAAGTACGCTGTCAGCACGAGGGAGGCTAAGACCATCCGTCCTATTAACAGTACTTGGCATTCAGTTTTAATCCTACCCTCCAAGCCTTCATCACCTGGGATTCAGCGTGGCCTTGGAAAAGAACCAGCTTGCTGCGCCCAGGCCTTCACCGGTGTTCGGTCATACCTACTAACCGTACTTGGAGTTCAGTTTTAATCCTACCCTCCAAGCCTTCATTACCTGGGGTTTAGTGTAGCCTTGGAAAAGAACCAGCTTGCTACGCCTAGGCCTTCACCGGCGTTCGGTCGTACCTACTAGCCATACTTGGAGTTCGCTTTTAATCCTGCCCTCTAAGCCTTCATTACCTGGGGTTCAGTATGGCCTTAGAAAAGAACCAGCTTGCTACGCCTAGGCCTTCACCGGCGTTCAGTCGTACCTACTAGCCGTACTTGGAGTTAGGTTTTAATCCTGCCCTCCAAGCCTTCATTACTTGGGGTTCAGTGTGGCCTTGGAAAAGAACCAGCTTGCTGTGCCCAGGCCTTCACTGGCGTTTGGTCGTACCTACTAGCCATACTTGGAGTTCGGTTTTAATCCTGCCCTCCAAGCCTTCATTACCTGGGGTTCAGCGTGGACTTGGAAAAGAACCAGCTTGCTGCGCCCAGGCCTTCACCGGTGTTCGGTCGTACCTACTAGCCGTACTTGGAGTTTGGTTTTAATCCTGCCCTCTAAGCCTTCATTACCTGGGGTTCAGTGTGGCCTTGGAAAAGAACCAGCTTGTTGCGCCCAGGCCTTCACCGGTGTTCACTCTTTGATTCTTTCGAGGAATTGCATCGCTAACTATGGAATTAGGATCGTCTGCCCTGAAGAACCTTTCATACAATAGTGTTGTACTAAAAGTAACAACAAATAAAGAGGGTGAACACATCATAATTATACAAGAATTCTTCATTAAATTATGTATGAATTACAAGAGGAGCATAGTTGGGGTCATACCTCGTTAAAACCTTCTTGGAAAAACCCAATGGGAAAAACCTAAGTAAGGAAAAAGAGTACACGCCGTCTTACCAACTAGCTATAATAGATGCGCAAGTTCTGGGTATTCCACTTGTTGCGGACCGGTGAGCCATCAAGATTCTCTAGGCGGTATGAGCCTTTTCTGGTGACCTCAGATACTCTGTAGGGACCTTCCCACGTCGAAGCGAGCTTACCTTGGTGCGCAAATTTGTTCCCCACGCTTGCTTTCCTTAACACCAAATCTCCAACATTGAAAGTGCTGGACTGGACTTATTTATTATAGCGGAGAGTGGCTTTAGCTTTGATAGCTTGGTCTCTAACAAAAGCTTCTTCTCTGAGTTCTTGGATCACATCCATTTCTGATGCCAAGTTAGCGTTGTTATCTTTCTTAGGGAAGTACTTGATCCTTGCAGAGGCAATTTGCAACTCCAGTGGTATCATTTCCTTGACACCGTAAGTCAGATGATATGGAGATTCATTTGTAGAGGAATGAGGTGTTGTGCGGTATGCCCAAAGGATGTGACATAACTGATCTGTCCATCCGCCCTTGGCTTCCCCGAGGCGTTTCTTCAACCCTTTCAGCACTTCTCTGTTGGCCACTTCAGCTTGACCATTAGTTTGTGGGTGTTCAATGGATGAGAATATTTGGACTATGCCCAATCCTTCAAGAAAGTCTGTGAACTTTCTATCTGTGAATTGCGTGCCGTTGTCCGTGAAGACCCATGCTGGTACCCCGAATCGTGTTTGATGTTTTCATACATAAAATGATGAGTTCGGGTTGAAGTGATGTGGACCACTGGTTCCGCCTCAATCCATTTGGTGAAATAATCGACTCCCACAATAACTTATTTAATGCCCCCAGGTGCAGTTAGAAAAGGCCCTAGGATATCCAAACCCCATGGTAGAATGGCCATGGCACAACCGACGTGAAGAGCTCTTCAGCCGGTGTGTGGTGAAGGTTAGAAAATCTTTGGCAAGCGTCGTACCTCTTGACGAAGTCAATGGAATCCTGCTTCATCGTGGGCCACCAATATCCAGCCCTGAGGATTTTTCTCATTAAGCTTCTTCCTCCGGCGTGGTGTCCACATTGCCCCTCATGCACTTCTTCCATTACTCCTTGTATCTCGTTTTCCTTTAAACAAAGGAGGTAAGGCATTGAAAATCCTCTTCTGTAGAAAACACCATCAACCATGGTGAAATATGGCAACTCCCTTTTTATTCTTCTCTTTTCCTTCTCATTGGTGGGCAGCTGTCTATTAGCCAGGTAACGGATGTAAGGAGTAACCCATGGATTCTCATAGGAAGAATTGACCATTATGGCATTTAGAGAGGGGAACAAGGGAATGCTAGGCGATGTCAGCGTACTCTGGACCACAGTGGTGGTGTTTCCTGGCTGTTTCGTGCTCGTTAGCCTGGACAGAATATCCGCCCTAGCATTTTCATTTCTTGGGACATATTTGAACTCCAACATTGAAAATCTTTCTCTCAATTCTTTTACACAATTCAAATATAACTGGAGTTGAGGCTCGTGGACTTGGTATTCACCTTGTATTTATGATATTACCAACTGAGAGTCGCTGCAAAGGGTGACTTTAGACGCTCCGATGTCGATCGTAGCTCGTAGTCCAGCGAGACAAGCTTCATACTCAGCTTGGTTGTTGGATGTCTTGAAATTAAAATGGAGGCAGATTTCCAAATAGACCCTATCATCACTTTCTACCACCACTCCTACTCCACAGCCTTTATTATTGGAAGGTCCGTCCATATAAATAGTCCAATGCCGTCGAAGCGTTGTTGGATCTGTCCCCAGCATTTCTGCTATAAAGTCAGCTAGAACCTAGGCTTTTATTGCACCTCGTGGCTCGTAAGAAACGTCAAATTCTGAAAGCTCGATGGACCACTTGATCATTCTCCCCGCGAGGTCTGGCTTGCTTAGCACAGAGCAGAGCGGCAGATCCGTTCTCATGATAATTGGGTGAGCATGGAAGTAAGATCGTAGACGATGAGAGGCGTACACGACTACGAGAGCGGCTTTCTCAATCTTCTGGTACCGACTCTCAGCACCCTACAATGTCTTACTTGTGAAATACACAGGCCTCTGTCCACCCGGGGTCTCCTTGACTAGAGCAACCCTTAACGCTTCATCAGATATTGCCAAGTACAAAATGAGTGTCTCACCGGGGTCAGGCTTTACCAATATCGAAGGTTTAGACATGACCTCCTTAAGCTCCTGAAAAGCTTGCTCTTGCTCCTGTCCCCATTCGAATTTCTTGGCTTTCTTCAAAACTTTGTAAAGAGGAAGTGATCTGTGCGCCATCTTGGGCATGAATCATGCCAGGGCTGCTACTTTGCCATTTAGTGATTGAACCTCCCTTAGATTCTTCGGGCTTTGCATGTTAAGAATGGTTTGGCATTTCCCCGAATTAGCCTCAATACCTCGCTGAGTCAACATGAAACCTAGGAATTTCCCAGCTGGAACAACAAAGGTGTATTTCGATGGGTTCAGCCTCATGTTGTACTTCCTCAGCCGCAGGAACACTTGATGCAGGTCTTCCACGTGGTCGCCTCCACTGGAGGTTTTGGCAATGATATCATCAATGTACACTTCTACTAACTGAGTGTGCAAGCCTTCGAATACCTTGTTGATCATACGCTGGTAAGTGGCTCCAGCATTCTTCAATGGTGTAGCAGAAAACACCACGATCATTGATGAAAGCTGTTTTCTCTTGATCTTTCTCCCACATTGGAATTTGGTTGTACCCCAAATACACGTCCATGAAGCTCAGGTATTGATAACCAGATGAGTCATCCACCATCCGATCTATGTTTGGGAGAGGGTACAGATCCTTTGGGCAACAACGATTCAAATCCACATAGTCAGTGTACATCCTCCACTTGCCATTGGCCTTCTGGACCATCACGACATTGGATAGCCAAGAAGAGTAATGGATCTCTTTAATAAATCCAGCCTTTAGTAATTCTTCTGTCTGCTCACAGGCTGCTTTCTACTTCTTTGGGCCCAGTCTACGCTTCTTCTGAGCAATCGGCCTCATTTCCGGATAAATAGCTAGCTTGTGACAACAAAAGTTTGGATCCATATCAGGCATATCAGCGACTGTCCATGCAAAAAGGTCTTTGAATTCTTGGAGGAGCATAAGTAAGCGCTGCTCCATGACTGGCTCTAGCTTGTCATTTATATGCATGACCATTTCTGAAGAATTTCCCAAGACGATGTCCCTGGAGCTTCCATCCGGTATGGGCTTCGACGGATTGAGTGGATCAATCTTTAATTCCGCTCTAGGATCCAAATCAATTAGGCTTACAGACCCCGCCGCAGATCCTCTGTTGTCTATCTTCCTTTTCTTGTTGAAGGCCTCAAGCTTCACCATATTAAGGCTTAAGTTATAACAATACCTGGGCATCTCCTGATCTCCTCTGATAGAAGATACATTGTTGTCCTTGTCTATAAACTTGATGAACAGATGAGGAGGTGAAACAATGGCTTCCATAGCATTCAGGGTTGGGCGGCCTATGATTCCATTGTATGGTGATTCCACATCGATCACCAAAACTCTGGATTTCACCGTCCTAGCTTCTGGCTCGCCCTCAAAGGTTATCAAGGTGTCTAAGTACCCCTTTGTTGGCTGCTTGGCTCCATTAAAAGCTGTCAAATCCTGTGTGTAAGGCTGTAAATCAGAGTCATTAAAGCCCATACGTTTGAAACAACTGTAGAAAATAACGTCACAGGAACTCCACTGATCAACAAGTATCATCTTCACATCCTTATTAGCAATGACAGCCACTATTACCATCGTGTCATCGCCTCCAGGGACCGTTGGGCCAAAATCATCATCAGAGAAGGATATTACTGGTGTCATCACACCGTCTCTAAAGGGGCGATTGTCTTTGGGTTTTCCTTGGAGCAAAAGGACCATGCGATGATGATTTTTCCTAGTTGTAATGGAAGCTCCTCCTCCAGCGAAACCCCCCGCTATCATATCGATAACCTCGCGTTGACCATGGCGCTGTTGCTGAGGGGTGATATTCTGCTGTGCAGGTTCACCAGTTATGATCCCCTTTTGTTTTTTTGCAGTAATAAGTCTCCTGACTGGGGTACGGCTGTCGTCGCCGTCATCCTCGCGGTCTTTTCCCCGCTTCTCCATCTGGTCTGGCTCATCGAAGGATCTCTCTTTAAACAAGTACTGCTTAAGCTTACCCTCTCAGATCAGGGTTTCAACCGTGTTATTCATGGCCTGGCATTCATCTGTAGAATGGCCGCTCTGTTCATGGAACTCGTAATACTTTCACTGGTCCCCATGCTTTCGAATATAGGGGGCCTTTTGACCCCGTATACACTGAGTGTTAGCCATCTGACCTCCGTCAGAATCTGCGAATGCTTGACACTGAATGGAGCATAGTGACTGAATGCGTTCATGCGCTTCTCCTGACATCGGGGTGTGGGGTTATTAAAGGCGCTGCTATAAAATGGTCTATCCATGCGTTCAGATCTTGGTCTATCCTTATCTCTCTGGGGTTGCTAGTGCGGTGTTGGTGGCTTCGCTCTGGCTGCTGTTGCCTCCAAATGCATCTCAATGCCCACATATTTGGATGCTTTCCTCCTGAATTCCTTAAAATTTATAGGAGGACTCTTCGCCAATGATAAGGCGAAAGCAGAGTTCAGTTGTAAAGCTTCTATCATGATGTGCAACTGTAGTGCCTCTGTTAAATTTGGAACAGTGGCTACCTCCTTATAAAACCTTTTCAAGAAGTCTTTGAGAGTCTCACGCTCCCCTTGCCTGATTTAAGCCAACGTATGAGAGGTTCTGGGGACGTCTCTGGAGATGACAAAGTGATCCACGAATGCTATTGCCATCTCCCCTATGAATCGATGGAGCCTGATGGCAACCCCTTGAACCAGCTGAGAGCATCGTCTACTAGGGTGTGAGGAAATATCCTGCACATAACATCTTTATCTGCTCTCAAGTACATGGTTTCATACACGTACGCATCCAAGTGCTTGGTGGGATCCATCTCTCCACTATATTTGCTAATGGAAAGAGGTTAAGTGGTCTGCAGGTGCTTTGGAATGACCACATTCATCAATCTTTGAGAAAATGGGACACTAGTTTTGTACGCCTCATGCATCACCGTCGGATCCCATCTCCTGCCACTGGCTCTCTCTCCAGAGTCATGTGTTTTTTCCTTCTCTTCATTTGTGGGGATCTGTAAGTATTGGAGGCTGGCAGATTTTTTCCTTTCTGCCGTGTGGTGAGTCTCTTCAGCTTGAGACATAACTTTCTCCTCGACAGGCTTCTTCTCACGTTTCAACTCCACCAGTTCCTCCATCAACTTGCGTATCATCTCTTCCCATGGATCAGGTGTAGACACTTGCACCATTCTCCTTGAACTTCCTCCTGGTGACTCGAAAGCCAAATGCCTATTTACTGCTTGTTCCTGGACAGTGACATCTTCCATGTACCCATCTTGCATGTCTCTCCCATGGCCTTCCATGATAAAAGATGAGACTTTGAAAACGAGAGGTAGGAATAACTTTAGCGAGTCCCACTGGGCGTGCCAATGAACTGTCCTAGATCGGGGTCAAGAGATCCGGTGTTAGGCCAGCCATAAAAGTCAAAGGTTTGGGAATTTGTACACCGGTACAGTGGGTATCCAGTATTATAATCCGATCTCTCAGTGGGAGAAGACCGGTCTTGCTGTCTTGGAGGTCCTGCGTACCAGTCCTTCATGTTAAAGTTGGGTGAAAGGTGGTGTCACCTACGAAAATTCTCCGATGCTCAAGTCAGTGAGAGAACAGCCAGTATACAATGTGATAATGTGCGATAAATATTTCATAGTCAAAAGTCCTTTCCTGTTTATGTTCTTGTTGTATTTATAGATGGAGGAGAATGATGGGTCTGATTGTCCCAAGGAAACGAATCTGACTCTCCTCAAACAATGAGACTTGAGAGTGGAGAATATCCACGTTGTCCTGTCGGAGCATGGGCACATATATATATATATATATATATATATATATTTAGTCAGCATGGGAAACAAGTATGGGTTCAATGGTAGCGTGAGTGCCCTTCGAAGACAGATATCCATCATGGGTGATTAGAGTTGATGCACTCTTCCCAAAGCCACCAACAATTGATTAATAATTGTTTTGATGTGGAGAATGTGTTATGTCCGATGTGCTAGGTGTCAACATGGGCTTACCGGTATAGGGAGAGCGCCTATACGATCTTGTTAGTCTGATGTCTTACCTGCTCGATTGGTAACGCTGATAGGTCGGATGACACATCACGCTTATCTTGGTACCGGTATCAAGACCGGATCAATTTCCAATATTCATATGTCTTTTCAAGATCAGCAACGGTCATCTCATGACACCTATATATTCTTGGAGAAGTTCTTTTTTAAAGATATAGAAGAGAAGCCTAGCAAGAATACTCAGTCCTTGTGATCAAAATCTCTTTAATCTTTTCTTAGCTTTTAAAGATAAAGACCTTCTTTGTTGTTCTGCTTCTAGCAGACCTTGGTCTCTTGTCTTTCTTAACTTAGTGTATTCATTCTTCATTGTATATCCTTTATAGACTAGGTTTTTTGAGATACCTTACAAATTTTCATTAAAATTGGTTATTATGTAAAAGTTTGGTAAGTTACCAGCCTTAGTTTTAGTGGAAAACAGTTGTGTCCTGAAGATACTTTTGAAAGAATACTTGGGTTGTTGAGCCAAGAGTAGCTTGTTGAAAGAATACTTGGGTTTAAGCTAGGAGTGGCTGGAGTCAAGAATACTTGTGGCACTAGTTTGGTGCTGTTATTGTAAAGGAGTTCTTACAATAGTGGAGATCCTTCAAGTTGGAAGGGCTGCACGTAGCTTTTGTTAGAAGTGAACCAGTATAAACTTTTGGCATTCTTTCTTCCCCTTGCTTTGTTTTTCTTTAAGTCTATTTCTATAGGTCTGATTACCTACGCATTAAAGATTCATATTTCCCCAAAAAGAGTCTGAGACTTATTCAACTCCTCATTCTAAGTTTGACTTTGAACCATCAAATACTTATGCTAATTCATATTACTAACTGCTTTTGTATCATTATTTTATCATTGATATATTTTTAATATTTGTTTTATTTCTAAATAAGATACATCTGAGCATGAATTGTCAGCTTCTAAAATTGAATTGTCTCGATAAATTGAAGCAAGTTATTGAATTCATATTTAATATTTAAATGTTATTCTTAATTTGATCACTGCTTTATGCTTATAGTAGACTATTCAACTTAGATGCAATATTATATTATAAATTTGCATAAGTTTTAATTGTTCATTATTTTTATATTTGATATTAGAATGTGCTTTGTTATAAATTGGTTTATTCATTAGCACAAATTGTAGTATCATGTAATTTACAAGGGAAGTTAATACTTTTATTAGGGAATTGAGATCAGACGATCATCATAAGAGTGCGTTGAGCAAACTTACTTGGAAGAGATCTATTGATAATGCTGAAATTTCACTAGCTATAAATGACGGAGGCACACAAACTTCTAGTATAAAATTCCCTAAAAAAGTGAAGATCAAGATAGAGCTCAAGGAGTAAAATGGGTCTGTTTATATATGTATATATATATATATATATATAATAATACTATAGTTAAATAAATTCACTATGTTTTGGCAAGTTTGGACAATTTTTACTTAGCCTTTCGTATTTTGAACCATATTCTGCAAGTATGTTTGGACCAATTTTCCATCTTGAATTATGGTTATATGATAATTATAAAATTATTATTTGATGAAGGAAAAAGGTAGAATTATGATGATCATTAATAATGCATTTCTTTAGGTAGAAATTTTCAATCAGATTGATGAAGTTTGTGTCATTTCATATGCCTCATTGAAAAGTAGAAACATCATTGGGAAAATTTAAATGCATTATTAAACAATTGCAATACTTTGATTCACCTAATAATGAAAACATTAATTTATTGTTTCGGATTCCAAAATATCCTTTTAATTCAAAAATTAATAATAATTAATAAAATCATTGTTGACCACTTCAATGGGTTGCATGTTGATTCATCTCTTTTGGCCTTATTGATTTTCTACAATAAGTATTTATTTAATTAATATAGCACTTACAATGAATGAAGGGTTGTGGGTGTGGTTTATATATAAAACTCAAGGTCACATTGTCATTTGCTTTATTCCTTCCCAAATAGTTTAATCATTTCATAAAAGAGAATAGAGTTGCTTTTATGAGGTATCATCTTCCTTAGTGCCTTGCACGGGAAATTTTTAAATTATGATGAGGAAAAAAATATGGGGAAAAATTTATAATTGACTAAAAAGATAATTTGATTACATTATGTTCATTATCTATTCCTCTATACTTCGGAAACTCTTCTTCATCTAAGATTGTCCAATTCAAAAACCTAAATTTATGATAGACTGATAGAAACAATTTGATTACCAAAGATAAAATGTAATCATAGGACTTATAGGACACCTTATAATAGTGGTTAATCATATTCAAAAATTGTGTTGTAAACTAATTGGCTTGAATTTCTTCATTCTTATGTGATATCCAAGTAGAATCAACACTTAGGTACTCTTTCTCTACACCTGGATTCAAAGACAAGATAAATTCATTTACTTGCTGTACAACTTATAAAGTAAGTTGTAATATTGCTCTTTCCTTAAAAAACCTATAATCATCTATTTTATTTAGCAAATTGGGGTATGCAAAATGAACGAAATACAATAAAAAATTTTCATTTTCCAAAATGAGAAGTTCAGGTGGAATATCAATTTCATAAACATCATATTTTGAAATGTCAATCTTTCCATCTCCTATTTGGAGAATCCATTGTGCAAATGCTTAAATCCACTTAAATCTCGCCCTGTAGAAGTTGACAACAATCTCATGTTTCTAGTTATTTTAGAACTCTACATTTATCCCACAAACATCATCTTTGCTTTCATTTGGAATAACAGGAAGGATTTGATGAAAATCTCCTCATAAAACAACAACTTTTCCACCAAATGGTTTCATCTCGTTATCTATATCAACTTTTCTCATAAGATCTTTCATGGTACAATCAAGAGCTTCAAAGCAAAACTTGTTAAACATTGGATTATCAAGCTTGTTTTGATTAATAGATCAGCTTTAAAACTATTTTGCTTGATATTGCATGTAGATGTTTCATCTATGGCCAATGAAATTAAAAAGGAAGAAATAAAGAAGCAATGCCGCTATAAGTAAAGAATATGTTATTCTTCCAAATAAAGGTCTTACCACTTCCTCCAAGTCCATATAAGAAATACAAATCACCAATGTTGTTGAGAATAACCTCAGTAACTTGATCATAAACATCTCTTTATTCATTTGTCAATGAATGAAGCAATTCAATATGTTGTTGAAGTAATTCCTCTGACTAAGTTCATCAACAATGAACCTGTTCTTAAGTAAATTAGCTTCAGAATAATAAGGAAATGACATGGAGTCAAACTTTCTTAGTGATGTTATTACTGTGTAGAATTTCTCTAATTCAATCAAACAAAGGTTCTTAGTTCAGTTTCATTTATTCAAAGTTCTATTGTTAAAAAATATCTAATGAATGAATAATGGTAATAATATAATTGTTAGGTGGCTATTGGAATTTGGATCAAATCAAATTGAATCATTTAAACTATGCATTCAAAGGTTTAGAAAAAATAAAAATTAAGGAAGAAGGTTTGGAAAAGATCCTATTGAAAGTTGATAAGCAAAGGTTAAGAATGCTATAGGATGTATTTACAATCTTGATTCCAAAATAGGCTATTCATTTCTTCGTGAAAAAATGATTAACTTATGTGAATAGAAAGAGGAATGATTGATCATATTTTTTAGTAATAATTAAAAGATTTTCCATGCTCTCAATGCTCATCAAAAAATTACAAAATTTTTAAGAATTCATCTCATAACAAAAAAAAATGAAAATCAAACAAGAGTCATAAAATATTTCATCACAAATAAAGGTTAAATACAGAAAAAATAACATTCAACAAATAATATGAATCTTTATTTTATAGGAAGAAACAAATATAGCCAAAAAAGGATGGAGGGAGAGGAAGAGGTTTGTAGGAACCAAAGGATAGAGGAAAAAGAGAGAGTAAATATGTGTTAATAACGGTAAACGAAGAGAGAGAAAGAGCGTATGGAGAAACAAAGAGACGGGAAAGATGCAAAAAAATAAGGTTAAATCTAATAAAATTAAATTTAAAAAGCTATAAAAAAAAGAGAGTAGTTTTAGAGGGAAAATGGGTGAACCAGATAATGACACCTGTTAGAGTTGACTTAATCAGAAACTGTGTTTTATATTATATATAGATATAGAATGTGTAACATCCCAGATTTTAAAAATAAAGGAATAAATTAGGGAAATAAATATTGAATAATTGAATTTGAGTCATTTGATTCCCAAAATATTGAAAATAATTAAATTAAGATTTTTAGGGACTGTTGGTGATTTATTGAGACCAGATAAGCCGAAAATAAGCCTGGTTGAGATATGGGTGTCAAACCAAGTATCTCTGATTGAGATGATATTGGTCAGGGCTATTGAGAATAATATTGGGAGTCCGAATATATACTCAGAATAATTTTCAGATAAAGTATTGAGCCCAAATAAAGATTCTGTTTGCCATAAAACGATGAAATTTTAATGAAGGAGTTAAAGTTAAAATCAAAAGCCCAATTTGTTCTCTTCCTTCACGTTGGTTTTTTATTTTCTGTGGAAACATCCCTCTTTTTCTTTCTCTCTATTTCTCCTTTACTTCTTCATCTCTTCTTCTTCCTTCTTCCAAAAACTCTAGCCAAGTGATGAACTCTCTCTCTCCCTCATTTTCATCCTTGAAGCAAGCTAGGAGGTTGAAGTCTTCTCTTCCTTCTTTTCCTTATTTCCATGCATCATTTCCCCTCTTCTTGAACCCATTTCATTTTTGGGTATGAGGTAAGTATACTCATCATTTTGTTGAGGTTTTTCCATGTATATATGTTAATGTGATTTGGGGGAGCAATGTATGTGCATGGGTGTTTGAGGAGAGCATTTAATGCTTAAACCCTAGAGTGGGTTATCATAAATGTGAATATTTATGAGGGGTTAATGATGGTAGATGCATTTATATTGGAAGGAGATGGAGAAAGATGATGCATTAATGAATGATTAGATTTTGGTGGAAACCCTAGTTATAAGAAATTGGGGGAAAGTGAATAATGTTAGTCCAAGAGTGTATTTTAAGAGGGAATGCATGTCATTGATGGGTATAGGTGTTGATAAATGAGATTGTGTGAATGTTGGGCTACTATTGTTGGTAACCCTTGAATTTAATGAATGTGGCTTGGTGAGAAGGAATTCCCGAAGCCTAATAAATGATGAAAATGATGTTTATAACATGGTCTAAGCATGTTATGAGTAGTAGATGTAATAATAGTCAATGAGAATTGAACTTGTGTTTGGAATAGTTGATTGACTGAGGTTTTACATGTATATTAATGTAGGACCCATTCTGAACGATGAGGCGGGTACGTCGTATCACTCGGAATTCTTCTCTTGAGGTAGAAGAGGAGTCTTATGTTCTAAATGCATGAATTTGAATGGTATATGATTGCCATATGTATTGATATGCATGTTTGCCTTGCTTGGAGTGCTATATAATGTTGAGAATGATATTGACGATATGTTTTGGCAACATGCTTGATGCATTTAGAATAATCTTGGTGTGTTGGATGGTGGCGTGAATTGTTGATTTTTTTATATGATGATATACATGTCCACCGTAGTTGTATGATGAATGACGATGATGTTTAATAGAGAATGATTGGAGTCTTTGTATTGATGATGAAAGTAAATGATATGAATGAGAAACAGTAACAATGCCCCATAAAGATTTGAACTAATACGAATAACGAACAATATTGAATCCACTAAAAGCCTTATGGTGATGTTGGTGATGATGATGATGATGTATGATGAGTGGCATGTATAGGATGCATAGAGTGACAAATGCATATGATTTGCATCCATGGCATACTGCATAGCCGCCGTTGTTGGAACATTAGGGGAGTTCCCTCGGCCGACCTAGTGGAAGGGTGGCTCGGTGCACGAGCAATTTTATTTTCCCTTGTGACTTGGTGTGTAAGTCACGAAGCCGCTCATGTATTACTACGGGGAGCTACATGTGGCCGACCCTTGTGGGGGGTGGCTCTTGATGAGCAGGTGACCCCAGTGGTCCTTGGGATCACAGCCGCCGTGATTTGATATCTGGCCGACCCGTAACACCATATGTCGAATATGTTGTATACCGCGGTCATGGTGAAAATGACCAGGTGTTGTAAGATGGGCGATGCGGTTTGGTACTAGTAAAACAATTGGTGAATGCATGCAAATTTAAGAATAAGTGTACACATTTTACTACTACAGTAGGGGTATGGTTAAATGATCATACTTGAGTCCCATAATTGGTGTTTATATTCCCACAGTCAGATCTGCAATTGTTGTTATATTCCATTGTGCATATGCATTAGCTTAAGAGCATTTGCATATAGCAAGGAAGTATGCCAAAGGAGATGAGTTATGATGATGGATGAATTGGAGATGATATAATATGTTAAGACAACATGAAGATATGAATACCAAATAATAATTTGAGTAAAATGATGTATTGTGTAACAGTCCAATGTTGTAGGACTTGATTATGTATATACTTGTATACCTTGCTTGATTTAAAATGTCGTCGTAGTATGTGCATGATAATGATGTAATAAGGAATGAGATGGTGAATGATTTGTGTATGCAAAGTTTACATGTTTGATGCATATGTACATAATCACATGGTATTCCTATTCATTCTTTTGGAATGTATGACTCACTCTCCCATGTTGTCCATTTTAGACTTGTGATGCAGGGCAATTGTGGGAAGAGTGGACATTTTGAAGTGTATTTTGTTGAGGAGGTAAATAGTTGTATAGGAAGTGCCTTGGCCAGCAAAATCTAGATTTTTGTATAGCATATAATGTATATGTATGCTTATTTTGTTATCTAGATTGTAGATGATGATTTTTGAGGGTCATGTAGGAAAATCGGACCTTGGTGTTTGTGACTGATTTTCATCATTGACCCACATGATGTAAGATGATGAGTTATGAAGTTAGTTGATGATGAATTCTTATGAATGAATGATGTGTTTTATAATTTATGGTATTTGATGAAGATGTTGTAAGAATGATTTAAATTCTATGTAATGAATGAAAGGTAGTTGAATTTAATATGTATGAAAGAATGGAATAGACTCCCAAATGCATAATAGAATATGAGTAATGCATTAGAATAGGCTAAAATAACAATAAATGGTATTTGGTATGTTAAGTTGCATGAAAATCTCATGTTTGCCCATTTTCTACATAACTCGCTCAAGCGAGTGGTGACCTCGCTCGAGCGAGATCCTCCTACATCAGTGTTGTGGCCACTGGCCAAAATTCGCCCAAGCGAATGGCTTTCCCACCCAAGCGAGATTGAACTAGGATTAGTGATTGGTCACTGGACCATTTTCGCTCAAGTGAAATGGTCCTGGCTTGGTAATCGCTCAAGTGAGAGGAAAGGAATTGGACACTGGACGATTTTCGCCCAGGCGGGCCTTGCCTCACCCAACCAAAAATCAGGTAGTAAGTCCCAAACGTTGCTGGAGCAATCTCGCTCAAGCAAGATGTAACTCGCCTAAGCGAGATTGGCCCCTGAAGCAAATACCTCTCTCTCGCTTAAGCGTCCTATTGGTCGCTCAAGGGTACTCCTCGAATCTCACTCAAGCGAGGTAGGGCTCGCTCAAGCGAGAGTAGCCCCTGATGCTTAATCTTTTCTTCGCTCAGCCTTTCCTTGTTTCGCTCAAGCATGCCTATGCTTGCTCGCTCAAGCGAATGTGGTGCTCGCTTGAGCGAGTAGCTCCCTGATGCACAAATTTTATTTTTTTCAAATGATTAAATCTCCCTTACATTGAACCCTTTTCTTGCATCATCTTAAGAGTATTTTGGGGCATATTATAAATCTCTGCACTACATGAAATACCTTCTCTTTAATTTCAATCATGCAACATCAAAATTAATTAATTCTTCCGTTGTTTTTAATTGGAAATTTATTATAAAATCATCTTTTAATTTACCCTCTCATATCTTCATATATGGGAGCGGTTTCTCATAGATCCAGGTGTTGAGTTAAAAGCTTCACCACCCTAATTATTCGATTTATTAATGATTGATAAATGCATTAATTGATGTTGACAGGTTAATCATTATTTAAAGGGGCGCTGCATTAATTGATGTTTTAGTTCCCAAGTTCATTAAGCAGTCATTCTAAATAATGAAGGGCATACATAAAAATCAGTTATTTTAAAAAATAAATTAAAAGGCTGGTAATAGGCACTACATTAATTGATGTTTTAGTTCCCAAGTTCACTAAGCAGTCATTCTAAATAATAAAGGACATATATTATAATAAGGTATTTTAAAAAAATAAATCTCCAACACATAAAGCAAGTTCATATATATTAATATTAAGATGTCACTACACATACAAACCAAATCAACATGGGCTAAATCTCCAACACATAAACTAATCACACAAGTACTAATGATATGTTAACTTGTCAAAGTAGAAAATACATAATAATAATTTAGCATTTTTCTTCTGTTTCCAACTTGGCTCAAGGTTTAAAGCATTAGAACCAACTAAGGAGTTTCTTTGAAAGAGCTGCTCCACTTACTCTATACTTTGCAGTGACCTCCCCAGTCTTTAGAATATTTTTGCTTTTTTTTAGCCTCAATAATTACTCCCTCCTCTTTAGTTTCCTTGTGGATTTTTGCTATTTTATTTTTTATTTTCTCTGCCTTTACTGCCTTTTTGTTCTCCAATTGTTCCTATCACATGTAAAAATCATTGGTCAACTTTCCCTCCACTCCTTGGTCATATTTAATGTAGAAAGAACAAAAGAAATCAATGTTGAAAAAGTAGAAAAAAAGATTAAGATTTAGCTTCCGTGTATATAAGCCTTAAGTTAAATTTACCAAACATTCTTAGAAAGGTAAAAATAAAGAATATGCTTGGATCTGGTAAAGAAGTTATATCTATGATTACGAAATAGAAAGAACAATTTTGACTTTAAGCTTCTTTAATTCAACCTCCATAGAAGCTTTCTTATTGTTTTCCCATGTTGAGATGGTTGAAAGCTTTTTGTGAGCTCTGCTCAACAAACAATTTCATTTGAATTAGTATTCTTAACATTATTAGGCTTAAATATCCTAAGTTTATGATAAAATATGAATACATGATGTGATAACATCAAGTTAAATTGCCTAACAAAAAGATGTCATTGCTTACTAATTGAAACCTATTTTAGATGTATCTGTTTCTAAATTACGAATGACAATGATGGAGATATGTTGTAATATATGAAATATTTTCAAGGAGAGTTCAAGGCAAAAAAAATTAGGAATGCAATTTAGGATAAAGAAAAAATCACCAAACTAATTAGACATCACCTAATCTTTTAGATCCTATTTTGCATCAATTTTTCTCAAGTAATTCTGTAATTATCATCTAAAAAGCAATGAGGAAGGAACTTATTAAGGAATACTGCTAAATAAATGACACCTAATATTCCTTTTAAAACTTTAAGTATCCAAATTGAAAAACAAAGATTGTTTAATATATAGCATACAATTAGAAAGAGATAAGAGTTTGGGACCCAACTTTCCATTGATGTTTCTCAGGTAATTTACTAATTCTCATTAAAAAATAATGAGTAAGGAACTTATTAATGAATGCTTCCAAATAAGCGATGCCTAATATTCCTTTTAAAACTTTAAGTATCCAAATTGACAAATAGATATTGTTTAATGAATACAATCATAATCATAATATTGACATCAGTATAATGATTCTAATAAATTATCACTTTTAGTAACCTTCAACCGCCATATTTTATCATCTAAAAACAATTAATATACAAAGACATAATGTTCATTGAGGACAGCCATATACTCGACCAGAAGAAGGTCGAGAGGAAAGAATGAGTAAGGGAAAGGACACTAAGTAAGGTCAGTAAAATTGATAACCTTGTAACCTTATATAAAAATTAAGAGGGGAGATGTCAAATATCACTAAACTTAAATATTTAATAAAATTTTAAATTCAAAATGTTAACTATGATGAAGAACAAACATACTTGATTCCTGACCCTTTGGTTCACAAATAATAATAATTAAGAGGGTAATCCAACATTAAAGGACACTGGATTAATTGATGTTTTTTTCCAACACCGCTCTTATTCATTAAAAGGTATATAATATAAATATATAATAAGATATAATATATACATAATATAATATATAAATATATAAATATATAATCTTAATATGTAATATAATATATCCAAACGGTGTGAAAAAGGTTGGAGAGGAAAGAAGTAAGGGGAAGCATAGTAAGTAAGGTCAGTAAAACTGATAACCTTGTA
Organism: Clitoria ternatea; assembly: GCA_037962975.1. Lineage (NCBI taxonomy): Eukaryota > Viridiplantae > Streptophyta > Magnoliopsida > Fabales > Fabaceae > Clitoria > Clitoria ternatea. The sequence goes on from CM075669.1 coordinate 192,903,990, forward strand.
ACCTTATATAAAAATGAGAGAGGGATGTCAAATATCATTAAACTTAAATATTTGGTAAATTTTGAAATTTGAAATGTTAACTATAATGAAAAATAAACATAGTTGATTCCTAACCCTTTAGTTCACAAACAGTAATAATTAAGAGGGTAATCCAACATTAAACGACACTTATTCATTAAAGGGTATATATGTTTCATACACAAAGCCTTTATAGAGACCACCAACAATATGTTTCATACACAAAGTATCAGTGTTAGAATTTGAAAAGATAAAAAATGAAAAGTAATAAAATATTTTACTTAATCCTTATGCTACCTATTCATTTTTTAGCTTAGATTCATCTTCTGCAAAACAAAACAAAAATTCTAAATATAATAAGTTATACTGTAAATATAGACACAACTGATAGTAATATAAATATATTGATGTAAATCTTGAAAATGAATAAAAGAAAAGGAAAATACTGGATCCTTTTTCACTTAGCTAACCTTATCAATGAGCAATAAGATAGAGGCATGATGCCACGCCATTAGTGGAAGGTTTGTTCCAATTCTCTTTCTCTTTCAACTTCTTGATACCTATACTTCTTGTTGCCATCAACCCCCCAATTCATAAATAAGATCACAATAAAGATGTTATATATATTGGACAAGAGAATACCAATACTATTATAGACAAATGTAGAACTAAATCATAAATCATAGCAGTTTGATACTGGTTATAGCAAGCATTGAAAATGATAGAAAAAAGAACTTTGACAAAAATTACAAATTGTATAACATTAGAAACCAAGGAAAAAAATAATGAACTTCTCATTGTCTCACCAAAAATGGCAAACTCTTAAACACTTGTAATGTCCAAACCTCCAACACCTGTAATGTGATTTTGAGGGAATGAAAAACAACTTTGGAAATTTGCATTAGTATCTAAACCTAACACATACAAAGCTAAAAAGGGAAGATTGATATTTTAAAATAATAAGATCTAAAACAAACAAAACCAAATATTATCACCTTAAAAATGTCTTCCCAATACAGCTGCTAATTCAAATTTTATAGCATCTGTAGTATTTCAATACTTACAACCTGTAATGTAAACATTAACAATAACCATGAGAAACAAAATAGTATTCTCTGATTCATCAACAATATGAGGAAGCAAGTATTGTGTATTGATATTTTAGTATTTAAATGCTAAGTATTTAAGAATTATGATAAACATGAAAAAGCAAGTAGAAATGAATGAGTGGGTAAACATCTAAATGAGATCACCAACAATATGTTTCATACTCAAAGTATCTGGTCTAACTTTTTTCATTATTGGTATTCAACAATGTAATAGGATTGAGAAGAGTCTTTATATGCACAATATGGAAACATTTTTTAAATCCAAATATGGCATTACTTATTTGTCACCATTATTCATCATGTAGCCAATCATGGTCTGAAAGTTTGCTCCAAAATTCATCCTAAAGGAAACCTTTTTGGTTAACATTATTAATTATTAACTTCATAACAAATCCTAAGTATCTCTATGCATTATCGAAAGTAATTAACATAGCAGCTCTCATCCACTATCCCAATAAATTCAATACACAAGAATCGTTCTCTAATTTCTAAACAAATTAAACCCTTCATAAACCAATTAGTACAGATAAAACCAAATCATACAATACATATTTACCTAAAACATCATAGAATCCCATTACCAGACAGGAAGTTAGCAACAACACAAAGAGTGGTATGTAATTGTGTGTGCATAAATCTACGCTAAACAGGAACTTGGAAACAATAAATCAACACTTTCAAATTGCCTTCTAAAGAAAAAGTACTCACCACCATTAATAATAGATAGTTCCTGGTATATATTGTATGTATAATTGTCATAGTTATCAATCAACAATGTCCTCACAAAATCTGGCTTCTGCAAAGAGGGTTGAAGAAGCTTTATGGATGATAATAATGATGATGATGATGATGATGATGATGATGATGATGATGATGATGATTGGGTTACATCATTTCTTCTTGAAGTTGAAACCAAAACATGTTAAAATGACCAGTTAAAGTAGATATGCATACAACATCCTGTCTTTTTTCAACTTCTTACCTGACTTTCTATGGATCCCTAGCGTGATCCACTTGCCAGAAGAAGTCAGACACACCAGAAAGTTTAACCTGGAGGTCATGTAGTAGTAAATTCAAATTTTGGGTTCACAGTAAAGCTTGTTGATGAAGGGAGAAATTGACTTTAGTACTAACAGGAAAGTGAGGATAATTCAAGTCACAAATTCACACACTTCTTTAAGAGAATCTACATCTTTTTGAGAGTTGGACCACATAGTTGTCGAGGATCACAGAAAGAAGAAGCTTCAGATTCAAGCTTCTTTAAACCACAATAACCAAAAGCAGTTTCACGCAGAGCATCATCTATAACACCCTAATTTTCTGGACTCGAATCCCGATGTAATCTGAATAATTAAACTATAAAAATATGAATAAATTTTTTGCGTTCAAAATATTTCCAAAACACCTCCACGACTACATCAAGACTCAAACCACAGAAAACCAAAAGGTGAGAAAAGGCTCGGCAAAGCATGCAAAGGCATATACCGGGCATACACCTAGTCCCATATATGAGGATATGAGAAAAGGCTCGGCAAAGCATGCAAAGGCATATCATAAGCCTAATAGACAACCATTATCTTTTCATATAATCACATGAACATGCAATGCCTAAGATATATGTATATACATATCTATATGGTCATGCAACATACATCTCCAATATTTATATTTCGTAATTGACCATGATCAATTCAGTCCTCAAGTCATATATCTTCAACATATATACATACCCAAAATGGTTACATAACCAACACTACCCCAAATGTCTATACATTATCCATTTTTTATCTTACACAATACATCCATAATATAATAATTTACAAATGATGCTGGCCAAGGCATTCCATTACCATTATTTTACCTTCACAAAACCTTTACTTTACAAAACACCTCCGTCCCATGATGTTCCTGCATCAATACTAAAAAGTAGACCACATGGGAGAGAGTTATACATTTTAAATGACGATATGAATACAATTGAAATGATGTACATATGCATATCAACATCATGTATTCTTTGCTAAACACAATAATGATCATCACAAATTGTTAAATTCAACAACATATACATATTTCATATTCTTTAAATCAAGTCATAGCAAAGCAGGCATATACACATCAATTCCAACACCACAATGGGCCAACATCATCAGTACTGACCATTCAGGTCTTTTCTCAAAGCCACCATGGGTAACATCATAATCATCAATCATAAACAATTATACCCTACATTATAATGGGCCATAACACATATGTAGTCATATTCGATATCTTTTTGTTGTACTCATATCATTTATAAATTTTCATGTAGTCTTTTAGGTATATCAATTACCCATTTCATGAACTCCATACCACAATCTCAATCATCATCATCATCTGGCATATCTTTGTGCTATATGCAAATACTCTTATAGCTAATGCATATGCACAACGGAATAGACAACAAATGCAGATCTGACTGTGGGAATAAACACCAAATTATGGGTCAATTATGATCACATACCATGCCCCTACTGCATTAGTATAATGTGTACACGTATCTCATAATGCATGCATAATAACTAATTTTTTACTGGTACCAAACCGCATCGTCCATAATGCAACACCTGGCCATTTTCACCATGACTGAGGTAAACAACATAATTAACATGTGGTGTTGCGGGCCGGCCATGTCTCATATCATGGCGGCTATGATCCCATGGACCACCGGGGTCACCTGCTCATCAAGAGCCACTCCCACAACGGTCGGCCACATGTAGCTCCCCATAGCAATACATGGGCGGCTTCGTGACTTACACACTGAGTCACAGGGGAAACTAAGAATGCTCGTGCACTGAGCCACCCTTCCACTAGGTCGGCCGAGGGAACTCCCCTAACGTTCCAACATCAGCGGCTATGATATGCCATGGTTGCAATGCAAATCAAATGCATTTCTCACACTGTGCATCCTAAATGCCACTCATCAAACGTCATCATCATAATCACCAACACCACTATACACACCTTAGTGGATTTTATCATTGTTGGTTTTAGCCATTGTATTTTAAGTTTTATATGTGGCATTTTTATCTCAATATATCATTTATTATACATGCAAGTCAACACTTGCAACCAACCACAATGGTATCACAAACATCACAAATCATCATTAACATTCAATTATCTTTCATTAATACCACCACATAATCCTTTAGTGGATTTTCATTTCATTTATCATTACCATTGTTTCATCTATATATATTGGTGTGGCATTCATAACATTTCATTAATATAATTCAAGCTACACATGCAAGATCACATTTGTATCACACACAATGGTATACGACAATTTATTAATAATGACGATCATTCTTTACTCAAGGAAATGATCCATAATATCATTCATTAGTAATATTACCATTATCATCTCCGATTCATCGGTTTATAATAAATACTATGTCATTTAACCATTCCCTCATTAGTATCATAACTATACAAGGGTATATTCTATAACCCCATCAGTAAACTCTTATTATCATTCACCATATCATATAATTGGTAATGGAAGTTTATATTTTCATGATATGTCATCATTGTACGCCCCTATTATATTTTCCTCAGCTTTTCATAACAGGAAGGGGCTTAGCACTAGTAAAAAAATGGAAAGAAAATAGAATTTTAAAGATGGGCAACTCGCTCAAGCGATACCCACACTCGCTTGAGCGAGATTGAAGTGGGTCGCTTGAGCGCGCTGAATTTCCCCTTGAGCGAAGAAGTTCTTAAGTGCCAAGCCCCGATCTCGCTTGAGCGGGCCACTCTCGCTTGAGCGAGATTCCTCCAGTGTCGTTTCTAAGCTTGCTCGCTCGAGCGAAGCTTCTCTCACCTACATGCTCGATCGGGTGAAAAACATCCAGTATCATATCTTAGGCTCGCTCACTTGAGCGAGATTCAACAAGCCTCTTTACTTGCTTAAGGGAGATTTGTCCAGAACCTTTCTTATCACGTTCACTCAAGCATGGCCACACCCGCTTGAGTGAGATTCATCCAGTATGCATCCCTCTCTTGCATACGCGTCTCGCCTGAGCGAAACCTCTTCTCGCCTGAGCGAGATCGGGCCAGAGGCCACTCCCCTGATACAGGGGGACTCTCGCATGAGCGAGAATCCATCTCACTTGAGCGAGAATCCATCTCGCTTGAGCGAGAATCCATCTCGCTTGAGCGAGGTCATTATTACACGCCCAAAACCAAGTCCAGAACGTAATCCTATCAACAAATACATATATACATGCCATTAATAAGCCATCATAAGGCATTATCTCTTAAAACTCATTACCAAGTCCTAGACTTGTCTAAACTCCAACTTATACGCTTATGTTAGGCATCGAGAATTCCTTTCCAAAACCAAGACTCTCTAGGTCTTAAAAGGGCTAACCAAACCCAATAACAACAAGATCATATCCCTTATTCATATGGCATCTAATCTTCATATAAATAATCCATTTGCCATCATTGTCACTCAAATTCATTATAAGCCATCTTAGCTTAACTTAAACCATCATCAATAAACAAATTTTAAGTGACACATATCATGGCCTAAGGCCTTATCAAATCCTCATCAAAATCCAACAACCTCAAATATTAACACCAATGATTCCAATCATCTTTTCTAAACCCAAAAGTCACTCTCATGACAACAAAATCATCAATCTCCTCATCTATGCCAAAAGCCTCAATTTTATCAATTCTTAAGGATTCCACACAAATTGACAATCATCAATTCTAACCATTTTCACATATCATCATAAGCATGTTATCATCATCAAAGTGCCAACCAATGTAAACAACACGCAATGTTCCCAATGGTCATCTATCCTATGGTTTGGGTTTCACATGCATATATCATCATTCACATAACATCAACTTAGCTCAAAAATTTATCAACATCAATAATCAATCCCCATACTTCTAAATGTTCATTTCCTCATATAAAATTATTCCCCAAGGCATCAAAATCACTAAAACCATCAATTTGGCAAAAATCCCCAATTTATTAAAACTTAGGGTTTTCTCTAAAGTCACCCAACAACAACTTCAACCTATTATAAAATTCATATGTAAACATTAACCCCCATCCATTTCTAACACCAAACCACAATCAAGAATCATATTTTCAAGCCATTCAACCTAGGGTTTCATCATTTTCTTTAGCACCCATAACTTCTAACCTTTCCATTTCAACTTAAATAACTTAAAAACCATAAATAAAATAACAAGGAGGCAAGAAATTCTTACCTCACATCCATGTTAACCCAAAAACAAAAATAGAGAAGGAGGGAGAAAGAGATGGTTCAAGCTTTTCCCCAATGTCCCATAAATGCTCCATAAATCCATGCTTAGTTTTAATTTTAGGCAAGAAATAGGATGGAAGAGGGGTGGGTTCGGTTTTGGTGGAGAGGGAGAAGGAGAAGAGAAAAAAATAAAGAGTGAGTAGGAAAGGAGGAGGGCACACGGTGGTAGGAGAAAGGGAGAGAGTTTGTGTAAAAATTAGACATTGTCCAATGGTTAAAAGGGTGTCTCTAGTTACTTTTTCCAATAGTCCAAAAATCTTATTACCCAATGGATAGAAGAGAGTAAAGTGGAGTGTGAAAGTGGACGGTGGAAATGGAAAGGGAAAATGGGATTTTATATTTTCTTTTAATTCCATTTGGCTCGTATTTTCCCTGTTTAATAACATATGTCGAGTCCAATTAATTATTTCCTTAACACTAAAAATTATTTTGACTATATCGTCATAACCACCATAATTTCCCAAGTATCCTAGACCCATCAAGTATTTAATTTAACTAAGTGGATCCCACACCATTTGTTAAATCATCCAGTTCTGGTAATTCTTAATTTACTGATAATTCACCTCTAATGTCAAATTAATTCTCCCACAATTATTGAACTATAAATAATTAATTATCATTATTCAATAAATTGTTTTCTTTAAAATTTAGGGTGTTATAATCCACCCCACCAAAAAGAAACTTTGTCCTCGAAGTTTAACATCAGTATACATCGCAAGGCCATACTTCGGCCACGCACCAATAGGGTTCAATGACACCATGAAGTAATATCGGACTTCCAAAGTCCAGCAGGACATGATTATTATCATTCCTTTATCCAAGCATAACGTCTCATACATCCAAAGTGAGTCACCACTCATCAATTCTCAGTTTATTCATCACAACTTTCATATTCTTATCCAGTACCATCAGATAGGTTCAATACATTCACTGTAAGTAGTTACAACACTACATTTGCTCGGTCTATGTGTTGCTGCATCCAACATACAGGAAGGCATCCCAATCCCATAGTGGTTACCACATACACATAAGGTCGGCGCATAAGTGCATGTTGCCACAATGCCTATGGCATGTAGAGACATATCAGGATAAGTACCTTCATGTCTTATCACTCACATATTTTGTATTAACCCAAATAATATCTCTTCACACACGAAACTTCGTAAGAAGTCACACAAGCCCATAAGCAATACACTCACATCATATTATCATTTAATCATGATTTGGCGTAAATCATGCCATATAACTCATCAATCACCAGCCACCACAACTATATATGAACATATCAACCATAGATTCCCAATCATCACAGGGTAATCACCCCACCATTGAACTTCATCCATCCCAAAGTCATAGTCAAATAACTTAGAAATCATTTGTCTAATCCGAACATTGTCGGCTATAATTTCGTTCAAGCCTAAATGATTCACCAAACTCATATCAAATATACACTCTTAAGGTTAAAATAAGGTCCACAATCATATAATAATCTTCCACACTAGTGGATTTCCTCATTTATTATAGCCAAAGTCCATATACTGGACATACGATTCATATTATGTCACATCGGTATGTGGTTTCTATCACCAATATAATTCTTTTCAAAGTAAAAAGGGAGGTATCATCATGATTAAACTCTATTTGCCAACACATGTTCGTAGATATTACCTCTACATCACGTCATAATCCACAATTGATCTAATCGTCATAACGTCAAGGGCGCACAATTTAGCCCAAAATCATATCATAAAATTGTCATCATGGCCAATGCTAAGTCATACCCCAAATTCAACATCATTACTCACCAAATACTTAGGGGTTTTACATCTATCATTCGCATTCCCTCACACATCGGTTCTAGCCTCAACAACTTATTTCATAATCAATTTCGCTATGGTTCAAGAATTCACAAAGTTCGGTCGATCATTAGACATAGTAGGTCCAAGGGTTACCTAGCATCCATCATGGAATACTTCCTCAATACATAAAATCATTCAACATGGCTTATAGAAACATCGTAGAGCCTAGACCACCATAGAGTCGAAGTCCACAAGATTCGATCATACAAGATCATATTGAGTTATCCGGGGTTACCACACCTAGTGGGTCATAATTAAATCAATCATTCACTTGGTTGACAAATATAAAACCGAGATATAACCCCAATCATGTGCCAACACAATTTCACATTCAATGAGCAAACCATGACTATAAGTCACCTCATAATTCATACAAGAGACCTAAGTAAATAATTCAAGTTTAATATACATACATATCTATCACCATATCAATTCATATTTAATATCTCCTATCCGTGGTCAACACACGGCATAGGTTCATCATCATATCAATTCATTTTCAATATATTACATCCATGATCACACATGGTATAAAGTCACCGTCAATTCAAGTCATACTCGATATATCAATATTCAAATGCATAATATCAATGTATTAATCATTCAAAGGAAATAGTGTAAGGAACTTGGCCGGACTTACATAAATAACCATATCGATCACATTGAAGAATTTATTCATATACATTCGATCCTCATGAATAAACCACAATCAATAATGAGCAACCACGCTCAATTTATGCGTCACATAGCCTCAATGACAATGATCATACTTCCATAAACAACAATTATAATTCATGAATAATAATTCACAAGAATCCTCAATGAGCTATATTCTCAATCCAACACTAATGGTTCACAAGAAATCACCTTTGAGAAAACAATGCCCTGATAGCTAATCCACAACTCTTAGACATTTAGTCATTCATAGTCCATAGAGGGCAATTAACACCTTAACATATCATCATCCTCTAGATAACTACCACTCTTTAGTCTATACAAACAACCATATTCCAACAATGAGTATCCCGCTCCAAAGATCACCATAAATGTCTCACTATTGAGCAATCGTGCTCCAATCATCCATAATACCAATTCATCACAGAGCAACCATGCTCCGATGTTAATTAATAAATCTAATTCATAGCAAAATACGCTCTGATACCAGGTTGTAACACCCCAATTTTCTGGACTCGAATCCCGATGTAATTTGAATAATTAAACTATAAAAATACGAATAAATTTTTCACGTTTGAAATATTTCAAAAACACCGCCACGACTACATCAAGACTCGAACCACAGAGAACCAAAGGGTGAGATTTGATAATCAATAACTGGATCGGTAAATAGTTTTCCCATAACGGTATACAGAAATAACAGAGTTTATAGTGGAAGAAGAATGCCTATATCGGGCATACGCCTAGTCCCATATATGAGGGTATGAGAAAAGGCTTGGCAAAGCATGCAAAGGTATATCATAAGCCTAATAGACAACCATCATCTTTTCACATAATCACATGAACATGCAATGCCTAAGATATATGTATATACATATCCATATGGTCATGCAACATACATCTCTAATATTTATATTTCGTAATTGACCATGATCAATTTAGTCCTCAAGTCATATATCTTCAACACATATACGTTCCCAAAATGGTTATATAACCAACATCATTATATTATCAATTAGGTACGATTTCCAATACCCTAAATGTCTATACATTATCCACTCTTTTTATCTTACAGAATACATCCATAATATAATAATTTACAAATGCTGCCGGCCAAGGCATTCCATTACCACTATTTTACCTTCACAAAAGCTTTACTTTACAAAATACCCTCGTCCCATGATGTTCCTGCATCAATACTAAAAAGTCGATCACATGGGAGAGTGAGTTATACATTTCAAATGGCGATAAGAATACAATTGAAATTATGTGCATATGCATATCAACATCATGTATGCTTTGCTAAACACAATAATGATCATCACAAATTGTTAAATTCAACAACATATACATATTTCATATTCTTTAAATCAAGTCATAGCAAAGCAGGCATATACACATCAATTCCACCACCACAATGGGCCAACATCATCAGTACTGACCATTCAGGTCTTTTCTCAAAGCCACCATGGCTAACATCATAATCATCAATCATAAACAATTATACCCTATATTACAATGGGCCATAACACATATGTAGTCATATTCGATATCTTTTTGTTGTACTCATATCATTTATAAAATTTTATTTGGTCTTTTAGATATATCAATTATCCATTTCATCAACTCCATACCATAATCTCAATCATCAACAATCATCATCATCATCTGGCATATTTCTATGCTATATGCAAATGCTCTTATAGCTAATGCATATGCACAATGGAATAGACAACAAATGTGGATCCAACTATGGGAATAAATGCCAAATTATGGGTCCAGCATGATCACATACCATGCCCCTACTATAGTAGTATAATGTGTACACATATCTCATAATGCATGCATAATCACCAATTTTTTATTGGTACCGAACCGCATTGCTCATAATGTAACACCTGGCCATTTTCACCATCACCGCGGTAAACAACATAATCAATATATGGTGTTGCAGGACGGCCATGTCTCATATCATGGCGGCTGTGATCCCATAGACCACTGGGGTCACCTGCTCATCAAGAGCCATCCCCACAAGGGTCGGCCACATGTAGCTCCCCGTAGCAATACATGGGCAGCTTCATGACGTACACACCGAGTCATAGGGGAAAATAAGAACGCTCGTGCATTGAGCCACCCTCCCACTGGGTTGGCCGAGGGAACTCCCCTAACGTTCCAACATCAGCGGCTATAATATGCCATTGATGCAATGCAAATCAAATGCATTTCTCACACTGTGCATCCTAAATGCCACTCATCAAACGTCATCTCATAATCACCAACACCACCATACACACCTTAGTGGATTTTATCATTGTTGGTTTTAGCCATTGTTTTTCAAGTTTTATATGTTGTATTTTTATCTCAATATATCATTTATTATACATGCAAGTCAACACTTGCAACCAACCACAATGACATCACAAACATCACAAATCATCATTAACATTCAATTATCTTTCATCGATACCACCACATAATCCTTTAGTGGATTTTCATTTTATTTATCATTACCATTGTTTCATCTATATATATTGGTGTGGCATTCACAACATTTCATTAATATAATTCAAGCCACATATGCAAGATCACATTTGTATCACACACAATGGTATACGACAATTTATTAATAATAACGATCATCTCTTACTCAAGGAAATGATCCACAACATCATTCATTAGTACATATTACCATTATCATCTCCGATTCACCGGTTTATAATAAATACTATGTCATTTAACCATTCCCTCATTAGTATCATAACCATATAAGGGTATATTCTATAACCCCATCAGTAAACTCTTATTATCATTCACCATATCACATAATTGGTAGTGGACGTTCATATTTTCATGACATGTCATCATTGTATGCCCCTACTATATTTTCCTTAACTTTTCATAAAAGGAAGGGGCTTAGCACTAGTAAAACAAAGGAAAGAAACTAGAATTTCAAAGATGGGCAACACGCTCGAGCGAGACCCACACTCGCTTGAGCGAGATTGAAGTGGGTCGCTTGAGCGCCCTCAATTTCCCCTTGAGTGAAGAAGTTCTTAAGTATCATTCCTCCAGTGTTGTTTCTAAGCTTGTTCGCTCGAGCGAGGTGATGATGCATGATTTATCCTTAATTCCTCAATTTAAATATGTATAATTTGCCATCACTTAGTGTGTAATATATTGCATTTTAACACATTTACATTATTTGAGCTTTATTTAATATTTAATTTTAAAATGAATTAAGGATAAATTTTTAATAAAAGTTGGTTTTCTCTTGTTTTGTAGTGTGTGATTAAGCTTGTAATTGAAAAATAATTACCACAGGTCAAACGAAAGAAGCCACGACTCAAGAAATGGTCAAAAATGCGAGAAAAGCACCAGAACAGGTCTGGGAATCGATTCATCAATCTGGGAATCGATTCCCACACAAAAGAACAGCAAGGAATCGATTCAAGCACCCTGGGAATCGATTCATACAGCTAGGAATCGATTCCCCACCCCTGTGAATCGATTCATATGCATTTTAAAGGCCTGGGAATCGATTCAAACAAGCAGGAATCGATTCATGTGCTTGGGAATCGATTCCCACCCCTTAGGAATCGATTCCTATGTGTAAAATTGCCCAAAAATTGCCTAGATGAATCGGTTCAGGCATAGATTCATCAGTGGAAACATCAGATAATGCATTATCGAAGTGGAAACAGCACTGAAGTTTATTAATTACGCATTAACATTCCACTCGTCATTTTTAATTATATCTGGCACCATTTCTTCTCCTATAAATAGGAGGGATTGCAAGGCTTCAAAGGCACATCAATTCCTTCAGAATCCATTCGTTCCTTATTCTTCCTCTTCTCTGTTTGCATTTCTTCTTCCAGTTAGTTCTTCATTTCCGGGTTAGGTTCTTTTTATTTTCAGTTTGTTTTAATTATGGAGGGCTAAAACCCCTAGATTGATTTTCTTGGAGAATATTGTAATGTAATTTTGAGGTCATTATTTTTAATATAGTATTTTTTTATTATTGTTATTTCTTCATAATCTTACTCTGCTTATTTAATTCCATTTCTGTTTAATTAAATTTGTATGCTTAATCGGTTTAATTATTCAAATGGAATAAAATAAGGTTTTAAATTAGAAGAGATTAAGGAAATATGCATGCTTAATGAATATTTTCATAATCACTTTTAATAATTATGGTTTGCTTAATTCCATAATATGAGAATAGATTATGTATGTAGGCGATATTTTTACATATGCTCAATAATTCCTAGATTTTACAATCTTGACTCCTTTTGCTTAATTAGGATGCTTGATTAAAATATTCATTTTTAAATGAAAGTAAAGGAATTATGAATTGAAAAAGACGCTTAGTTGATTAATTCAAATTGAGCTAAGAAATTAACAGTAATAAAAGTATACAAATTATCTTTAGTGAACCAAGGATAAATTTATTTACAATACTCCAAGAAAATCAATCGCTTGTTATTTATTGTTTTATATCCTATATTTACTTTGTTTTAATTTTAATTGTGACAACAAAAAAAAATCAATCAACCCCCCCCCAAATTGTATTTGTATGTTTGTTAAAATTCTGTTTGTAAAAATTAATTTTAAACTTGATTTTTCCTAAATTTTTGTGTTGATCCTTGAGAGAACGACCTAGGTTGACACCCTAGTACTACATTAATTAATTTTAATGTACTAATTTGACGGAATCACGACTGTAAAAATATTCACGCCAAATTTTGGCGCCGCCGCCGGGGATCAACGATCTTTAGGAAAAATTCTTGTTTTAAATTAATTTTTTTTTGTATAAATTGAAAAAAAATATATATATAAAAAAAATAAAAAAAATTTTCTTTATTTGTTTTATTTTATTTCTTTTGCATGATTTAGGATTCTTATGATTTATTGCTCATGATGATCAGATATCTTGTTGTATGCTATGTATGACTAGAAGAACTTTTGAGCATTTATATTCATTTGATCCTGAAATTGAAAGAACTTTTCATAGGTTAATTAGAGAAGCTAGATTTAATAATAACTTTGTTGATATTGATAGTGATAGTATCTTTTCTGAATCTGTTGAAAGTACTACTGCTAGTTTTTCTGATATGGCTGAACCTCGTGAAAGAACTCTTAGAGAACTAGCTGCACCTGAATTCACATACGAAAGTTTGTGTATTCAATATCCTGATGAGGATGTCCCTTTTATTCTTAAGACCGGACTTATACACTTGCTGCCTAAGTTTCATGGTCTTACGGGTGAAGATCCGCACAAACACCTCAAAGAATTCCACATTGTGTGCTCCACAATGAAACCCCAAAACGTTCAAGAAGACCATGTCTATCTTAAAGCGTTTCCTCATTCTTTAGAGGGTGTTGCCAAGGATTGGTTGTACTACCTTGCTCCAAGATCAATCACAAGTTGGAATGACTTAAAGAAAATGTTCTTGGAAAAATTCTTTCCTGCCTCTAGAACAACTACAATCCGTAAGGATATATCTGGCATTAGGCAACTCTCTGGAGAAAGTCTTTATGAATATTGGGAGAGATTTAAAAAACTCTGTGCAAGTTGCCCTCACCACCAAATTTCTGAACAACTTCTTCTTCAGTACTTCTATGAAGATCTGCACCACGTTGATCGCAACATGATTGATGCGGCAAGTGGAGCAGCTTTAGGAGATATGACTGCTGCTGAAGCAAGAAACTTGATTGAGAAGATGGCTTCTAACTCTCAACAATTTGGTGTGAGAAATGATTCTTTCAAACCCATGTTTGATTCCAATTCTAGTTCATCTGGAATTAAATTGGAGAGCAAACTTGATGCTCTCACCACTCTGGTCACACAATTAGCAGTAAATCAAAAATCCATGACTGCTAAAGTATGTGGCATTTGCTCTTCACAAGAGCACCCCACTGATTATTGTCCTTCTCTACAAGAGAAGGATAATAATAGTCCCCAAGCCTATGCAGCTAACATCTACCATGATAGACCTCCACCACCTCAACAACAAAACCATGACCTTTCCACCAACAGATACAATCCAGGTTAGAGAAACCATCCAAATTTGAGATGGGGCAACCAACAACAAAATCCCCATCCCCAACCTCCATTTCAAAGCAATGCACCAACCTTCCAAAGACCTACACCTCAACCATCCACAAATAGCCCTTCTTTGGAGGATCTGGTGAAACAAATGGCTACACAGAACTTAGAGTATCAACAGAGGAATGATGCTACCATCCAGAGTTTAAGCAACCAAATTGGGCAATTGGCTTCATCATTAAGCCAGTTACAATCTCAAAACTCTGACAAATTACCATATCAACCAGCTGCAAATCCAAGAAATGTGAGTGCAATTCAGTTAAGATCAGGTAAGAACCTTGAAGTACCCATACCCAAGGAACCTAAAAAACAAATAACTGAGCCTGAAATAGTTAAGAATGATGTACCCTCTTCAAGCAAATCTGAGATACAGCCACCCCAAATCCCATCTCATATCCTTCTTCCTTTCCCACCAAAAGCAATTCCAAGTAAGAAGATGGAAGAAGTGGACAAAGAAATTTTGGATACTTTTAGGAAAGTGGAAGTGAATATACCTCTTCTTGATGCAATCAAGCAAATACCTAAGTATGCCAAATTTCTAAAAGAGTTGTGTACTCACAAGAGGAGACTCAAGGGTAATGAAAGGATTAGCATGGGAAGGAATGTATCTGCACTGCTTGGTAAGGAAATTTTAAATATTCCTGAGAAATACAAAGATCCAGGTACGTTTTCTATACCCTGTATCATAGGCAATAACAAATTTGAAAATTGCATGTTAGATTTAGGAGCTTCAATAAATGTTATGCCTATGTCTGTTTTCAAATCGTTGTCTCTTGGAAATTTACAACCTACTGGTGTAATAATTCAGCTAGCCAATAGGAGCACTGCTTACCCTGCTGGAGTTATAGAAGATATTTTGGTTCAGGTAGAACAACTTGTTTTCCCTGCTGACTTTTTCGTACTTGATATGGAAGAAGGTGTGCCTCAAATTCCTGTTCCTATCATTCTGGGAAGACCATTTTTAAAAACAGCTCGAACCAAAATAGATGTTCATTCTGGAACTCTCTCTATGGAATTTGGTGACACGAGAGTTCAATTTAATATTCTTGATGCCATGAAATACCCATCTGAAAATCATTCTGTTTTCCAAATTGACATTATTGATGAACTAGTTTTTGAACATTTTTCTAATATTGATTTGGAATACATGGATGATTCAAACAAATGTTTTGCATGCAATGATTCTAGAAGTTATGATATTTGTGCTGAAATTGATAAATACATAATTTCTGATTCAGAGTCTTTAGATATACCTGTTAACCATAATGAGCTGAATGTAGGATTTCAAGAAAATTCTCACAAAATTTTTGAGGTGCAAGCAGCAGAATCAAAATCTACTTTGTTAGTTCCATCTGTTTTGCAGGCACCCAAGTTAGAATTGAAACCCCTACCTGAGAACCTAAAGTATGTATACTTAGGGGAAAATGAACAGCTCCCGGTGATAATTTCCACTTCTCTTGATGAAAATCAAGAAGAAAAATTATTGCAAGTATTGAAAAGACATAAGAAGGCTATAAGATGGACATTGGCAGACATTCCTGGAATTAGTCCATCCATGTGCATGCATAGAATATTTCTGGAGGAAAATACTAAAGCAGTAAGACAGCCCCAGAGGAGACTCAACCCTATAATCCTTGATGTGGTTAAGAAGGAGATTACCAAGCTTCTACAAGCAGGAATCATTTATCCTATCTCTGATAGCCGATGGGTGAGTCCGATTCAAGTGGTTCCTAAGAAAACAGAGATCACAGTTGTGAAAAATGAAAAGGATGAATTGATCCCAACTAGAGTGCAAAATAGTTGGAGAGTCTGTATTGATTACAGGAGACTTAACCAGGCAATAAAGAAGGACCATTTCTCTTTACCCTTCATTGATCAAATGCTTGAGCGTCTTGCAGGTAAGTCTCACTACTGTTTTCTTGATGGATTCTCTGGATATTTTCAGATTCACATTACACCTGAGGATCAAGAAAAGACCACATTCACCTGTCCCTTTGGCACATTTGCTTATAGGAGAATGTCATTTGGCCTATGTAATGCTCCTGGAACTTTCCAAAGATGCATGATAAGTATTTTTCATGATTTCATTGAAAATTGCATAGAGGTGTTTATGGATGATTTTACTGTCTATGGATCTTCATTTAATGCATGCCTTGATAGTTTGGATAAAGTTTTGAACAGATATATTGAAACTAACCTTGTCTTGAACTATGAAAAATGTCATTTTATGGTAAAACAAGGAATAGTTTTAGGGCATGTAATCTCTGAGAAAGGAATTGAGGTAGATCCTGCCAAGGTAGAAGTTATATCACATTTGTCTTACCCCTCTTGTGTTCGAGAGGTTCGTTCTTTTCTTGGCTATGCAGGATTCTACAGAAGATTCATAAAAGATTTTAGCAAGAAGGCTAGGCCACTATCCAGTCTGCTTCAAAAGGATGTGGCATTTGATTTTGATGAAAAGTGTAAGGAGGCTTTTAATTGCCTCAAGCAAGCATTGACCACTACCCCAATAATTCAAGGACCTGTTTGGACAGCCCCATTTGAGTTGATGTGTGATGCCTCTAATTATGCATTGGGAGCTGTCCTTGGTCAAAAGATTAACAAGCAGCCTAGGGTCGTCTACTATGCATCTAAAACTTTAGATGCTACCCGGGTAAATTACACCACCACTGAAAAAGAGCTCCTGGCCATTGTTTTTGCATTAGATAAGTTCAGATCTTACCTACTCGGTTCTCGAGTAGTTGTCTTTACTGACCATGCAGCTCTGAAGTACTTGTTGAAGAAAGGTGAGTCCAAGCCAAGATTAATTCGTTGGATGCTTTTGCTCCAAGAGTTTGACTTGGAAATTCGTGACAGAAGTGGAACACAAAACCTTGTGGCAGACCATTTAAGCAAAATTGAGAATGCTCCTAATTAAGCACCTATTCAGGACCATTTTCCCGATGAACACCTTATGAGTATTTCTAACTCTTTTGATACACCTTGGTTTGCTAACATTGTAAATTATCTTGTTGCTTCTGTTTTTCCACCATGTGCATCCAGAGATGCAAAGTATTATATTTGGGATGACCCGTATTTGTGGAAATTGTGTAATGATCAGGTGATTCGAAGATGTATTCCCGATTATGAAATAGAATCAGTTCTTTGATTCTGCCATGCTTCACCAGTTGGTGGACATTTTGGTCCACAAAGAACAGCAAGGAAGTTGTTGGATTCTGGTTTATATTGGCCCATAATTTTTAAGGATGTATGGAGAATTTGTAACACCTATGAGAAATGCCAAAGAGCTAGTAATGCTACCACATGGAGACAACAGATGCCTCAATAACCTATGTTATTTTGTGAAGTATTTGATGTTTGGGGCATTGATTTTATGGGTCCATTTCCTCCATTCTTTGGTTTTACTTACATTTTATTGGTTGTAGATTATGTTTCTAAATGGGTGGAAGCTAAAGCCACCAGAACTAATAATGCTTGAGTTGTTGTGGATTTTGTTAGATCTCAAATTTTTTGCTAGTTTGGCATCCCGAGAGCAATCATTAGTGACCAAGGAACACACTTTTGCAATAGGACCATGCAAGCTATGCTTAGAAAGTGTGGGGTTATTCATAGAGTCTCTACTCCATATCACCCCCAAACCAATGGACAGGCAGAAGTCTCTAACAGAGAAATCAAAAGAATCCTGGAAAAGATATTACAGCCTAATAAAAAGGATTGGAGCAGGAAACTGGATGATGCTCTTTGGGCACATAGAACAGCTTTTAAGACACCTATAGGAATGTCTCCCTATAGAATTGTTTTTGGTAAGGCATGTCATCTTCCAGTGGAGATTGAGCATCGTGCTTATTGGGCTGTAAAAGCTTGCAACTTAGCACTTGATCAAGCAGGTAAAGAAAGAAAATTACAACTGAATGAGCTTGATGAGATCCGTTTGGCAGCTTATGAGAACTCGAGGTTCTATAAGGAGAAAACAAAGAAATTCCATGATAGCTCAATAGCCAGAAAGGATTTTACTGCTGGACAGAAAGTGCTACTGTTTAATTCCCGGTTGAAACTGATGGCCGGAAAATTACGCTCTAAATGGGAAGGACCTTTCACTGTTACTAATGTATTTCCCCATGGAGCTGTGGAAATAAAAAGTGAAAACTCCAATAAAAGCTTCAAGGTTAATGGACAACGTTTGAAGCCATTTCATGAAAATCCTTCACTTGTGGATGTTACAATGGAGGAACATGCTTTGGGGAAACCACTTCTTAATCCCCCTTGAGGGAGTTTTTCTTACCCATCTTTTTACTTTTTCATTATATTGTCTATTTTGTATGCTTTATCTTACATTGAGGACAATGTATGATTTAAGTGTGGGGGTGGGAATATTCTTGTTTATTGTTGTGTTGTTGTGTGATTAATTTTGTGTGACTATTTTCAAAAAAAAAGAAAAGATTTTGTGTGTGTTTTTGTTTTAAAATGGCATGTTTTATTGGAATTTTAAGATATGCATGAGTAACAGGTAAATTCTTTCATGTCTGATATGAGCTTAATGATATGTTATAATTTAAACTCAAGCAATTTTGGTATGTTGAGAATGACATGATAATTGAAAGATGATCATATATGATAGAATTATACCTTGTGAGATTTTTTGAGCCTTAAAATTTGATGGATCACTTTACGCCATCTGAATTCTTTCATGTGTGATTAATTCCTGAAAGCTTACATCCTAATATTTGTCTTGTTTCTTGATGATACTTGAAACTCATATAAATGTATTTGAAATGATACAGGCATTTTGTTCAATTGAGCCACTAAGCCAGATAAGCCTACCATGAATAAATCATCTCTTGCTAGCCATTTTGAGCCTATTTAACTGTTTCCTTGTTGCAGCTCAAATAAGCCATGGATGAAAAACCAAAAATATACCTACCCGAAGGAATATATTGGGGCTTTGGAATCAAGTGAAAAACAGGCATTCAAATAAGTGTGGGGGTGTGCAAAAAGGAATTGCAACTCTTGTTCCAAGTGTTATGCAATCTCATAAAAAAAATAAAAAACATTTATGATTGCCACCAAATATCATACAATAAATGTTTTACCCTCACTATTTGCCAGTTAAATTAATTGCTTCATCATTCTTTTTGGTATATATATATATAAAAAAAAAAATTCATCCATTTTGACCTTGGCCACATTACAACCCTGCAAAGCCCTGTTGATCTATACATGCATTTAAGTTGATTGTGGAATTGAGAAACTTGCCAAATTTTTAGACTGTCTATTTTTCAGGAAATGTTTAGAGAGTATACACAAAACTTAAACACTTGAGAGTTGAGAGTATGTCTTGTGAGGTTCTGTCACTTATGATCTTCTTTTCAGTTTAATTTAATTTTCACATGCCTAAGTGTTTGAATGATTTTTATATATATCTTGATGCTCTGTATCTTGCATGTTGAATAACTCTTGTTTCTCTGTATATTCCTAAGATTTCATGCCAATTCTGTGTTGTTATTTTTAACTTAATGTTTTCAATAAATTGTGATACTTGTTTTTATTTTGATTTTGCCCGGGAGTGCAAAAGAATAAGTGTGGGAGTATTTGATGATGCATGATTTATCCTTAATTCCTCAATTTAAATGTGTATAATTTGCCATCACTTAGTGTGTAATATATTGCATTTTAACACATTTACATCATTTGAGCTTTATTTAATATTTAATTTTAAAATGAATTAAGGATAAATTTTTAATAAAAGTTGGTTTTCTCTTGTTTTGTAGTGTGTGATTAAGCCTGTAATTGAAAAATAATTACCACAGGTCAAATAAAAGAAGCCACGACTCAAGAAATGGTCAAAAATGCGACAAAAGCACCAGAACAGGTCTGGGAATCGATTCACCAATCTGGAAATCGATTCCCACACAAAAGAACAGCAAGGAATCGATTCATACAGCTAGGAATCGATGCCCCACCCCTGTGAATCGATTCATATGCATTTTAAAGGCCTGGGAATCGATTCAAACAAGCAGGAATCGATTCATGTGCTTGGGAATCGATTCCCACCCCTTAGGAATCGATTCCTATGTGTAAAATTGCCCAAACATTGCCTAGATGAATCGGTTCAGGCACAGATTCATCAGTGGAAACATCAGATAACGCATTATCGAAGTGGAAACAGCACTGAAGTTTATTAATTGCGCATTAACATTCCACTCGTCATTTTTAATTATATCCGGCACCATTTCTTCTCCTATAAATAGGAGCGATTGCAAGGCTTCAGAGGCACATCAATTCCTTCAGAAACCATTCGTTCCTCATTCTTCCTCTTCTCTGTTTGCATTTCTTCTTCCAGTCAGTTCTTCATTTTCGGGTTAGGTTCTTTTTATTTTCAGTTTGTTTTAATTATGGAGGGCTAAAACCCCTAGATTGATTTTCTTGGAGAATATTATAATGTAATTTTAAGGTCATTATTTTTAATATAGTATGTTTTTATTATTGCTATTTCTTCATAATCTTACTCTGCTTATTTAATTCCATTTCTGTTTAATTAAATTTGTATGCTCAATCGGTTTAATTATTCAAATGGAATAAAATAAGGTTTTAAATTAGAAGAGATTAAGGAAATATGCATGCTTAATGAATATTTTCATAATCACTTTTAATAATTATGGTTTGCTTAATTCCATAATATGAGAATAGATTATGTATGTAGGCGATGTTTTTACATATGCTCAATAATTCCTAGATTTTACAATCTTGACTCCTTTTGCTTAATTAGGATGCTTGATTAAAATATTCATTTTTAAATGAAAGTAAAGGAATTATGAATTGAAAAAGACGCTTAGTTGATTAATTTAAATTGAGCTAAGAAATTAACAGTAATAAAAGTATACAAATTATCTTTAGTGAACCAAGGATAAATTTATTTACAATACTCCAAGAAAATCAATCGCTTGTTATTTATTGTTTTAAATCCTATATTTACTTTGTTTTAATTTTAATTGTGACAACAAAAAAAAATCAATCAAACCCCCCCCACCCCCAATTGTATTTGTATGTTTGTTAAAATTCTGTTTGTAAAAATTAATTTTAAACTTGATTTTTCCTAAATTTTTGTGTTGATCCTTGAGAGAACGACCTAGGTTGACACCCTAGTACTACATTAATTAATTTTAATGTACTAATTTGACGGAATCACGACTGTAAAAATATTCACGCCACGAGGCTTCTCTTACCTACATGCTCCCTCGAGAGAAAAAATCCAGTATCATATCTTAGGCTCGCTCGCTTGAGCGAGATTCAACAAGCCTCTTTACTCGCTTAAGCGAGATTTGTCCAGAACTATTTCTCATCATGCTCGCTCAAGCGTGCCCACACTCGCTTGAGCGAGATTCTTCCAGTATGCATCCCTCTGTTGCATACGTGTCTCGCTTGAGCGAGACCTCTTCTCGCATGAGCGAGATTGGGCCAGAGGCCACTCCCTTGATACAAGAGGACTCTCGCTTGAGCGAGAATCCATCTCGCTTGAGCGAGATCTTCATTACACGCCCAAAACTCAAATTTTTCACTCCTCCTTGAATGCTACTATCCATCTTATGTAAAATTGGCTTAGTTCAATATTATACACATTTTAACCACATCCTTAGACTTAATTCAACAAGTTATACCTCTTCACTTTTATTCTAATTCATCATTTACATAAGAGAGGTTTCAACACAAATTTTCATCACAACCAGACATGTCATTGTGCATAATTATCATATCACCACTTCACAACTCAAGTAATTTATCTATTCATAGGTTTTCATTAACAATAATCCATGTCCAACAAAGGGATAATTTAACACTTATCATCATCTCATATATATATATATATATATATATATATATATACACATTTCCTTAGCATTCAATAAGGCCAAGCCATCATTCATCACATCCTCAATTCAACGTTTAGCACATTCATGGCAAGGCAATGCATAAGTTCACACATATACATAATTAACAATTATTCACTCATGCAATTGAAATGCAAACTCCTCTCCTACTTTGAGAGAAGAACCGCTATCCAAATGCTCTGATTATTCCACATCATCGTTCGGAACATAATCCTATAAACAAATACATATATACATGCCATTAATAAGCCATCATAAGGCATTGTCTCTTAAAACTCATTACCAAGTCCCAGACTTGTCTAAACTCCAATTTATACGCTTATGTTAGGCTTCGAGAATTCCTTTCCAAAACCAAGACTCTCTAGGTCTCAAAAGGGCTAACCAAACCCAATAACAACAAGATCATATCCCTTATTCATATGGCATCTAATCTTCATATAAATCATCCATTTGCCATCATTGTCACTCAAATTCATTATAAGCCATCTTAGCTTAACTTAAACCATCATCAATAAACAAATTTTAAGTGACACATATCATGGCCTAAGGCCTTATCAAATCCTCATCAAAATCCAACAACTTCAAATATCAACACCAATGATTCCAATCATCTTTTCTAAACCCAAAAGTCACTCTCATGACAACAAAATCATCAATCTCCTCATTTATACCAAAAGCCTCAATTTTATCAATTCTTAAGGATTCCACACAAATTGACAATCATCAATTCCAACCATTTTCACATATCATCATAAGCATGTTATCATCATCAAAGTGCCAACCAATGTAAACAACACACAATGTTCCCAATGGTCATCTATCCTATGGTTTGGGTTTCACATGCATATATCATCATTCACATAACATCAACTTAGCTCAAAATTTTATCAACATCAATAATCAATCCCAATACTTCTAAATGTTCATTTACTCATATAAAATCATTCCCCAAGGCATCAAAATCACTAAAACCATCAATTTGGCAAAAATCCCTAATTTATCAAAACTTAGGGTTTTCTCTAAAGTCACCCAACAACAACTTCAACCCATTATAAAATTCATATGCAAACCTTAACCCTCATCCATTTCTTACACCAAACCATAATCAAGAATCATATTTTCAAGCCATTCAACCTAGGGTTTCATCATTTTCTTTAGCACCCATAACTTCTAACCTTTCCATTTCAACTTAAATAACTTAAAAACCATAAATAAAATAGCAAGGAGGCAAGAAATCCTTACCTCATATCCATGCTAACCCAAAAATGAAAACGAAGAAGGAGGGAGAAAGAGATGGTTCAAGCTTTGCCCCAATGTCCCCTAAATGCTCCATAAATCCATGCTTAGTTTTAATTTTAGGTAAGAAATGGGATGGAAGAGAGGTGGGTTCGGTTTTGGTGGAGGGGGAGGAGGAGAAGAGAAAAAAATGAAGAGTGGGTGGGAAAGGAGGAGGGCACATGGTGGTAGAGGAGAAAGGAAGAGAATTTGTGTAAAAATTGGACATTAATGGTTAAAAGGGTGCCTCTAGTTACTTTTTCCAATGGTCCAAAAATCCTATTACACAATGGATAGAAGAGAGTAAAGTGGAGTGTGAAAGTGGACGGTGGAAATGGAGAGGGAAAATGGGATTTCATATTTTCTTTTAATTCCATTTGGCTCATATTTTCCCTATTTAATAACATATGTTAAGTCCAATTAATTATTTTCTTAACACTAAAAATTATTTTGACTATATCGTCATAACCACCATAATTTCCTAAGTATCCTAAACCCATCAAGTATTTAATTTGACCAAGTGGGTCCCACATCATTTGTTAAATCATCCGGTTCCGGTAATTCTTAATTTGCCGATAATTCACCTTTAATGTCAAATTAATTCTCCCATAATTATTGGACCATAAATAATTAATTATCATTATTCAATAAATTATTTTCTTTAAAATTTAGGGTGTTGTATCAGCCTTCTGCTCTGGCCAATCGAAGTGTTTAAGCTCTATCCTTTCATCAACCTGAAACAACAAAACCAGAAAAGTGAAATACCAAAGTGGCAGAATTTCACAATATATAACAACATGCAACTATGACTATAGATAACAATACATTGCCGAGGTGTATCCAGGACAAATCTAAAACAGGTATGGGTCAAAATATCATCTATGACACACTGATTTGTTATGGAATAGTTTTGTTAATTGTTTTAAAATTATGCAATCTAATTCCATATTATCATTATCACACCGTTTAACCATCTTTTTTCTTCAACTCAATAAAACATATTTTAAGTTTATAAATTAATTTTGAACAGTTTAAATTACATTATATTGTAAAATACCATATTATCATTATCACACCGTTTCACCATCTTTTTCTTCAACTCAATAAAACATATTTTAAATTTATAAATTAATTTTGAATAGTTTAAATTACATTATATTGTAAAATAATTAGAACATGTATTACCTTAAAAATCTGCATTAGATTAGATCTTGAATATGTCAATCTCTTATGATCTTATAATTTTTCCATCTTTCCATTGTTTGCAGAATATGAAATCAAGCATCCAGATCAATTAAAGAGACTTACCACCGTATTGAACAATCAATTTAGTCATAATACAGTTTGAATAGAAGTTTTGAAATCAAATAATAGTTTAGTAACACAACTCAAAGAAGAAACAACGTTAGGAACATAAAGAGTATCAAAGTGCATTGAGTTTAAAATGTAAAGTAGAAACAACTGCAAAAAGAAACAATAACATGCAAATAAAAGTTAAAATAAAAAACATCACCTTTTTCCCATAAGCTTCATCGTAGATAATCTTTATACCCTTCATTGTCATTTGGAAAACCAAAAAAGAATTTCAGGGTTTAGGGTTTCCAGACTTTGCGAACAGTTCTCTCATGCGCTTCATCAACAATTATAACTGAATACTTAGATAGATACAATTCCAACAGTGCTTCCATGTAACCACAATGAAATGCATATCAACTCTCCAATTAGAAAACCATACTCACAGGGGCATTGAAGTTGAAATTGAAATTGGGATGGAGAAGGAACCTTTTGGGGCCAAAGATGGCGTGAGGTTGGCTTCTGATTGCTAAAGCTTCAGTTTCTCCCTTCCATGGTAACCACAACCTTAGGATGTATAAAAAGAAATTAGTGAGGATGAAGGCCAAAGATGATGGCATGTGAGAACAATGGCAATCGATGAAAAATAAGGGTTGGAGAAAATGAAGGAAATAGCCATGAGAGAGAGAACACAAAGAAAAGTGAAAAAAAAGAACTAAAGAATTGGGGAAAGGAGTGAGAGAAGAAAAATGTTTTGAAACTCTGAATCATTAGATACAATTTTATAGACAATTTTGAATTTGAATTTCAAATAGAAGATGAATGAGTAAATGTACATAGGGAAACTTAAAACAACTGTGGGCATTAAGTGGAAGAGAGAGGAAGAGTTAAGCAACTGAAAAGACAATAGAATTAAAAAAATCAGAATTTAAAAACAAAAATAAAGGAGTTACTAGAATGTGACACCTATAAAATTTCACTATCTATAATGAATATTAAATTAAATCAAAATAGCTGTAAAAAGAGAAAGGAGTTTTGGAGGGAAAATGAGTGCACTAGAGAGTGACATATGTTAGAGATGACTTTATAGAAACTGTGTTTTATATTATATATAGATATTAATTGTTATTATTAATTTTTCATATATTCTTAGATAAATCTAATACTTCACTCTCTATTATTTCCCTCATTTTCCCGCTCCGTGTATCGCACAGGTTCCCCACTAGTTTTACAATAACAATAAGGAAGACAATTAATGTCACAAAGTAAAAAAATTAAAGATTTAAACCTCAGTCCAGACATTTTATATTTATGTCACACACATCTTGTATTAGAAGACAACAATGATGATACTGTTTTTTTAAAAATATAATTGGGAAAACAAAAGAAGCAAGGCCAAAAAAAACTACAATCTAAGGTCATGGTGCCTATAGCATCAGCAAGAAGATTAGACAATTGACGATAGTGGGGCGTTATGGAACAACATTGGTAATCATAGAGAAAATTGATAATCTTTAATTTATTGCGTGAGCACTCGGCTTTATTGATATAAAAGATGAAAGAGGGAAAATTAAAAAATATATAAATTAAATATATTGACACCAACATATCTTGTTAATTTAGATTCGAGTGAATAATAAAATTAATGAAACATTAATATTTTAGTAATAAAGTAATACATATTTGCTGGAAGGAGTTCCCATCCTTTTACTTCTGTAAATAAAAAAATTCACTTGAGTAGATTGTTCTCAAAATAATTTATTTTTTATATATAAGACATTTAAAATGTTAAATTCATATCTAAATTCTTATAATTTCTGTAATTCAATCATACTTTCCTAAATTTTAAACATATTTAGTATTTTATTTTTTTTTAGATTATATAGAGAGAACAAGCAAAATAATGATCGATATTCACATATACCTTTTTTTTGTTACAATGAAAATATATGTTAATTTGAACCCAAAGCCCCAGATTATAAACTGTCTAAATCCCCAGGACTAGCTAACCCTAGAGGATTATAATGATCCGAATACGACTAATGCAAGCGTACGTATACATACGCAGCTTATACAAGACTTCTTTTTTGTTTACTAGGAAAATTTAAGTTTAATGTTAAAATATCAAGCTAATTATTTGAACCTCCTCTCTCTCGTCATTAGGATCTTTTTCTTAATAGTTTTAAACACTAATTAATTAATGATATCGAATGAAGACTGAAAAACTGATGAATGATTAGTTTTCGTAATACATATTTGATTTCTATTAAAAATCTCAAGTTTGAGTCTTAAGTAAAATCTTAAATTTAAGTTTTGTAAATAGAAAAATTCTCTATTAAAAATTAACTTTATTATAATATAGATGTTTTTATTCAAATAAAATTAATTTAAAAGAAAAAATTAAAGGTTGAATACACAATTGTGAGAGAGGAGGGGATACAGCAAAGATTGGCAATGATTATATAATAAAAAGAAGGTAATTAGGGTAGATACGGGAGTTAAATTATTGAATGCTACACAAGTGTCATATTCATACCTGAATTATCTGCATGATTGGCCCTCTACATGATTTTAGAAGGCATTACCTATCTCGCAGAAAAGAAAGAACCTTTTGAAATTGAAACTTACCTACCATGGAATTCTATATAAATAATAGCATAAAAGAAAATAAAAACTAATATTAAAAAGTAGAAACTTCGGTAGAAAATTATATGTCAGCAACCTTAGATCGTTATTTGAAATTTCGAATAGATATAAAATATGATATTAACTACAACCATATCCTGATAAATACCGTGACAAGACTTTCATATATGATATATATATATATATATATATATATATATATATATATATATATATATATATAATGTTATTAAATTTAGACGAAAATAACTTAATAACTACTAACCACGTGCACATCCCATATTTAGTTGCTTATATTTACTTCCTTAGTTTTTTTTAGTTGTTTGAGATTATGTACAAATATTATGTAAAAGGTTTAAGTTTTTATGAATAATTATTGTTTGATTGTTTAACATATCCTTATTTAAATTCTTTCTCTTCAAATAATTTGATAAGTCATATATTTTTTATCCGCTCTCAATACTGACCCCTGGACAGAAAGGTCATGTGACCTAAAAGCCGTTATGCAAAGCCGACATCGTTGAAAGTATTCAAGCTTAACACCGACTCCCAAGACCGCGTATGAGACTCATGACATGATCCCGATGTGAGTTATTCTCTCAACAACGGATGGTCAGAGCTAACTTATACAATCGCGTGTTGGGGAAGCAACCTGCAAAGTGACTGATGAAAAGGTACAGTTGGTAGGTAGGGTCACTATTGTGTATCAGTCTTTCTCTAAGTGATCAGAATCATGCTGATGGTAACATCCTAGATAATTAAATTAATTACTTGCGCTATATAAGGTTAAATTATAATTATTGGTGAATAAAAAAAGAGTTGAATTAAATATTGACAATAAATAATTAGTAGGTAGAAGTAAGGTTAATTGGTTAAAAGTAATGAAAGAAAAAGTAACTAGAAATTTAGAAAAGAAAAGAAATAAAAAAGTAAATAGAAAATATTGAAATTACGATTTTACCCCTATGATTAAAAACATAATTTCCTTTCTCTCTCACTTCTTCCTTACGCGACCACCTTCTTCTTCTTTCCTTCACCATAGCCGCGAGGTTCATCAAGCTGAAGGAAGCTCAATTTGTTGTTGAATCGCGAAATTGATAAACGTTTCTCACATCCTGGAAGTGAGGTAAGCGTATTGGACACTTCAATTTTGGATTTTGACTGGGTTTTCTTATCTTCTCTAATTCTTAAGGTTATGGGGTTTGAGTAAGTTTCTAAACTAATTAAAAGGTTCCTCGTAAACCCCGGATATCAAATATGCTAATAGATTATGGTTTCGACGTTGTTTAGATTTTTGAATTGGAGATTGATTGTCGTTCAAGTAAAGGGAGTTGGAATTAAAAGTGGAACTAAGCTGAGCTAAGTTTGTGAAGCTATTTAAGTATGTTCAGAAGTGTTTCGGTAAATTAAATAAGGTTTCAAAGGTTGGAAGCTTGATGAGTTTTGTCTAAATTGCATGGAATTATTGGGATTGAGCCATATGTTTATTTGCATAGTGAAAGTGTTGAGTTCATGTCAATTGCAAGGAATTATTGGTGATTGAATTGTGTCTGATAGAAAATAGTGGAATGAATTTAATTATGTGGTCATGTGTATTTCTAGTGAATTAAAGGAGCTGAACAGGTCATTTTGAGGTCCTGTGGGAATTAGACTCCCCAGATAGCCTCAATAGGTTCATAGAGGCCTATTGAAATTATATATATTCTTGGATGAGGATTTGAGTGACAATTGGTAAGTTTAGCACCTTGAGTTGGTCATAAAGTGGTTAAACCATATTTTCTCCATAACTTCTTCATATGAGGGAATTTCTAGAATGAACTGTGCCGTCAGGTCCAGAATGGGTCAAACATGGTGTTTATAAATTTTCATGTCATTCATAATTAAATTGGGCAATTTAGAGGTGCTAGAAGTTGGGAATTCCTTAGGCAAGGGCCAATCTGTAAATTTGGGAAATTTTGATCTGTCATGGGCGTTGTGCCATCCTGGGTGTGTACACGCCTAGGCCTTGTGCCATCCTCCTCCTACATGCGCGTGCCAGCGCCTATTGTGGCGTGCCAACGCTGGTGTTGGCCTGGTCCCTAGTTCTCCTTGCTCGTGGGCACCCTGGCAAGCGTAAGCCTATGCACCAAGTTGTCTTGTGCTTGCCTCAGAGCGTGGGTGTTCCTACGCTAGCTCCAACTTGCTCATGTTAGGGCACTGCCTGACTCTATGTGTCTTTGTTCCTTGGCTGCACGTTTTCACGCTCCCCTTGGCGTCCACACGCTAAGCGTTGGGAAATGTTGGTTTTCCCTTCTCTAGTGAGTGGGCAAGCCCATGCTCACCCTCTAGCGTGCTTACGCTAGGGTCCTGTCTAGTCCATGGTTATGCGCATTGTGGTCTTAGCATGTCAACGACCTTGGTGTGCCCACGCCTAGGTCTTTTCCCCACGTTCTAAATTTTGGTATTTGGAGCTCTTTGTATGGTTAGCTTACAACTTTTTAAGATGAATTGAAATATAGAATTTGAATTATTAAATATCATTTATTTGTGAAAAATTTTCTAAAAAATCTAGAATTTAAGTAAAACATTTAATTAAAATAGGGGTGGATGTTATACTAACAACTTGTATGGTAAACCCACTTACTCGAAATGACTCTTTTGTTACCCTAGATATAAATACTCACATAACAACAATGAAAGGTAAAACATTCTCACTTGAACTTACACTAGAGCATTGATATTCTCCTTGAATATTCACTGACTTGAGCGTCGGAGTGTCCTTGTAGGTGACACCCCCTTTCACCCCACAACGCGTAAGGTTGGTGATTTGGTATGAGGAATCACTTCAAGGCCTTTATTTTCCCTACTGTAATAGAGGTGATAATGTTGGATCCTTACTGGACCAGTGTAAAATCTAAGAGAACAAAACATTTTGAGCACCAGTCGTAAGGTCGGCCCTTGGACCTCGGCCACGAACAGTTTATTGGCACGCTCGGTGGGACTCGTAAAGTTTTAGTCCTACGTTTACATAGAAAGTTAGGTCATCATGGAGGAAAAAAGTTCCTGATAGGCACGTTGAGGGTCTTACATACTTGGAGCCAAGGCGTTTGGCTTTTGATAATACAAGTGCGTCTGCTAAACAACAGGCCCAGTCACAAGTAGAGCAGCAAAACCCTAGGAGAAAGCGTATTCCATCTGGTACTCCTCCCTCTAGTATAAGTTGAGCATTCCTTTATTGAGAAGGCTCATGAGTGTCCCTATTCCATAACACCTTTAAACTACCTAACCTCTCTCCATTGGTAAATACTCAAGAGAGACAGATCCATGCAAGCACCTTAATGCTTACGTGTACGAGGCCATGTTTCTCAGAGCTAAGGCTGGCATCATGTGTCACATGTTCCAAGACGTTGATAGGAGATATTCCAGTATGTTCCAGCACGTTGCTTTAAAGGGCTCCCTTCTGGATCAATAGACTCTTGGGAAAAGATAATTGAAGCCTTTGGAGAGCACTTTATGATCTCCAGGGATGTACCTAGGACGTCCTATACCCTAGCGTAGATCAAGCAGGCTGAGATGAAGTCTTTAAAGGGCTTCTTGAAAAGGTTCTACAAGGAAACTACTATGGTTTCGAATCTTACGGATGCCATCCAATTTCATATAGTGATCAAAGCTTTTCAACCTAAGTCTTTTTTTGCCTTATCTTTAGAAAATGGAACACCCACGACCTTTGAAGAGTTTAGGCGCAAGGCGTCAAAATATGTGGGTATAAAGGTGCATCTTAAGGCTATGATGACTAGAAGCAAGCCACCAACTTATTCACCGTGTATGGAGAAGGAGAGGGATAAACCCAAAGGTGACAAAACTCCCTAGAAAGATTAGGGTAGAGAATAGCAACCAAGGAAGCAGGATCAATGTATTACAACGTTTAGTCACTATGCACCCCTTAACACCAAGCCTTCGCAGATCTTGAGAGAGGTGGGTTGGGCATCGCTTAGCGTATATAGAGTAAAAAGGCCCGCTCCAGTTAAGAGGCCTGGTAACCCTAGGAAGTATTGTGACTTCAATGAGTAAACCGGTCATTCAACTGACGAGTGTAGAAATTGAAGGATGCGATCTAGGTCTTGATCTACGAGAGAAAGCTCAAATAGTACCTCTTTAAGAATAAGTCCCTGGATGAGCCTGATCATATGGATAAAAGGAATAGGGACCGTTCCCCTGATCCTGATGATAACTGGGTTCCAAAGAGGTTTTTTACAACTAAAAAGAAAAAAGGCTTGGTAGTAGAAGCAGTTCAGGATGAGGAGCACATGTCGTCCCCTCCTCAGCAAGGCAGACGTGAAGTCATCGATATGATTGTAGGTGGTTTTGCTGGTGGGTGGCATGTCAAATGCGACATGGAAGAACCACTACCGCATGATCTTGTTTGTTTAAGGCACGAAGCAAGATAATTGTCGTTTCAGGGACGACGTGAAGACCCCACCCATTGTCGTTTCCGCATGATCTTGTTTGTGTCAACTCTGTACCTCCTCATTAAGTTCATCGACAAGGACAATAGGGTTTCCTCGGTATGGGGTGATCAAAAGATGGCAAGGTATTGCTTTAACCTTAGCCTAAACATGGTGAAGTTGGAGACCGTAAATAAGAAGTGGAAGCTGAATGAAGGAGAAACAGTTACAACTTCCATCAACATAGTGGATCTGGACCCTAGGGTGGAGTTGAAGATTGACTCACTCAATCCATCCAAGCTTAACCCGGATGAAGGGTCTAAGGCAATTGTTCTAGGCCACACTCTGGAAAAGGTGACTTACATTAATGAGAGTCTTGACCTAAGGACGGAGTAGCGATTGCTGACGTTGCTCAAAAAGCTCAAAGACTTCTTTACTTGGACTGCTGCTGACATGCTTGGTATGGATCCAGATTTCTATTGTCATAAACTTTTTATGTATCCTAAGATCAGATCCATAGCCTAAAAGAAGAGACGTTTGGGCCTGGAGAAGCAGAAGGCCGCCTATGAGTAAATAGAGGAGTTGTTGAAGGCAAGTTTTATCAAGAAGATCTGGTATTCTTCATGGCTCTCCAACGTGGTCATGGTTCAGAAGTCCAATGGCAAGTGACTTATGTGCACAGACTACGAGGACCCCTACCCCTTACCCAACATCAATAGAATGATGGATGATTCGTTCGAGTATCAATTCCTATCATTCATGGATGCATATTCTGGCTATAATCAAATTCCAATGAGGATGACCAAGAGAAGACAATATTCATGAATGACAAATGTGTGTTCTGCTACACTATCATGCCATTTGGTTTGAAGAATGTTGGAGCAACATACCAGTATATGATCAAGAAAGTGTTCGAGGGTAATGCATGCAAAGCTGGTGGAAATGTACATTAACGACATTATTGCCAACACATCAGCTGGAGGAGACCACATAGAGGACCTTTGTAAGATTTTCTTACGTCTTCGATAATACAACATATGCCTCAATCCTTTGAAGTACACTTTTACAGTACCAGGTGGTCAATTTTTGGGTTTCATGTTGACCCAGTGAGGCATTGAGGCAAACCTGGATAAGTGCAAGGTTATTCAGGAGCTCCAAAGTCTCAAGAACTTGCGTGGGGTGTAGTCCTTCAATGGTAAAATCACAGCCTTGGCATGACTCGTGCCAAAGATGGCCACCAGTCTCTCCCCTTTACAAGATCCTCAAGAAGAACAAGAAGTTTAAGTGGGGACCAGAGTAGGAGGCAGCTTTTCAAAACTTGAAAAAAGTTATATCCAAACCTTCTATTTTGGTAAGACCTAATCCTGGTGAATGTCTGGTCCCTTATTTATCTATTTCAGATAAAGCATTGAGAGTCACTCTAGTAAAGGAGACCATAGAAGGACAAAGGTCGGTGTACTTCATTGGTAACACACTACAAGGAGCAAAATGTCATTATTAGAAGATTGAAAAAGCTACTTAAGTAGTCATCTGGGAGTTTCAGCTTTTGATGTCGTATTTTCATACTCATCCCATCGTAGTTTGAATAGACCTTTGACTTTACACTATCCACTTCAAGCCTGATCTGGCAGGCAGAATGATTACGTGAGCGGTGAAATTATCTAAATTCGACATCTTATACAAACCATACAGTGCTATCAAGGCTCAAGTCCTGATACATTTCATCTTGGAACTATCTAGTTCAGACCTTGAAAAGTCTCGCTCCTATTGGATGGTGTATGTTGATGGGTCCTCCAATAGTAAGGTGATGGTTCAGAGTCTAACTTAGAAGGGGGTTGAATAAGTCATAGACTCTTTTTACAAAATTTCAAACCAAATAAAGAATTTGTAATCAAATGATGCAAAAGAGTAATGAAAGAAGATTAACACAGAGTTTATACTGGTTCACTTCCAACTCAAGCTACGTCCAGTCCCTTCTAACTTAAAGGATTTCCACTATTGTAAAATCTCCTTTACAATAACAGCACCAGACCAGTTCCATAAGTATTCTTGACTCCAACTATTCCCAGCTTAAACCCAAGTATTTTTTTCAACAAGTCATTCCTGGCTTTAAACCCAAGTACTCTTTCTAAAGCCTCTTCAGGCCAACAGTGTTTCCAACACTAATAGATTCTGGCAACTCACGAGACTTTATAATTTTTTATGAAAAAAAGAGTAACTCACAGAACTTATGTATAACAGATATACAAATGAAAGTATACACTAAGTTATGACACAAGACCAAGGTCTACTAGAGGCAGAACAAACAAGGAAGGTGTCTTTCTACAAAAGAAGAATGAATACACAAAGAAAATTTAACTCAAGAGAGATTTTTGATGAAAGCTCGTGAGTGATATCTATATCTTGAAATTCAATCTTCCTTGGTATAAATAGGTGTTGGAAAAAAATGATCGTTGCTACCTCTTGAAAGGAGATATAGTCGTTGGAAATCCTATGAAGGTTTTTGCCTTAAGCTTTCAGGTACTAGACCTTTGGTGTTTAAGTAGACTCAGGGGTCTGGTAGTAGGCTTCTTCAGTCTTTTATAGAATTGGTTTCTCATACATTTCCAATGCATAAATCCATTCTTCTTTCATATCTTGATTGAGCAAAAGATCTGAAGTTAGTACTGAGAGGCTTTCTGAGATACGTTAACATTTTTTCTGAATATACTCAGCTTTTTATGAATATGCACAGAGGTAAGTGTGCTGACATTGGCTGTTGAGCTTGATTTTGTTCCTTTTTTTCTTTGATGATAAGCATGTATATATAATAAGTGTATAAGTCTCAATGCATCACCAAAATAGAGTTAAGAACGTTTCAAAGAGATTACAGTCTTGTTTATGCATGGCATTTGAAATTAGATTGAGTGCTTCTACCAGACTTTTGATCAGCCTATTAGACTTTTGAATGCTGGGACTCCCCCTTTGTTTCATAAACTAAAACTTGTATTCTAAAGCACTTATATACATAAATTAGTCATAAGATATACAAACTTCATTTACCAACAAAAGTTCTTGATGTATGATATTGATAAATCTGAGGGTGCAAGCACTGGGATCTGGTCCAAATAAAACCTTTTTCATCCAGACCTTTCTTCAATAATCTTTTCCTATTTGTTGATAGTAAGTATAAAATCTTTTCCATAAATAAAGTCTATGATTTAGGGAGGATAAGTTATCAGATTATGCACATCAAAAATTTTATAGAGATTAGTGCTTATCTTAGAGAATATTACAGAGTTTACTCAAATCAAGTAATATTTATGCAAGATCAAAGATTTTAAGTATTCTTCATTAATAGATTCAAAATCTCATACAAGAAAAACAAATATCAGACTACTTAACTTTCCATCACCCAACACAAAAGACTTCTAAGATATCTCCCCCTATTGATATCAACAAAAAGAGGGGCATCACTGAGACCCTAACAACAAGTCACGAGTTAGAGAAGAGCTGGAAAGAGGTGATACAGTTGAAGAGACAAGAATAAAGTAACAAGTTTAAACAACAAGCAGGAAAGATAAATCAAAACAAATAAGAGAGGGACGGTATTGAAAGATGGGATTGGCAGGGAAAGAATGAAAGGAGGAAAAACCTTCTTCTTGAATTGACCACAGATAATGACACTATAGAGCATTAGCATGAGGCTTTGTTAGATTGGGAGTAGATAAAATACTGGCAGGATTGGCTTATGGTAGCTACATGGGTCAAAGGGGACCTTTGTAATAAGGTTTGTACTTCAGAGGTATGGGTTTCTTCAATCTGCCCAAAGAAATCCAAGAAGCCAGCAATGGTATTTGAGTCAGAGTAAACAAGATTTTCTTCCAAGGTGTGGCAACAGAACAGTTTCTGATTTCAACATCTTCTAGAGAGACCACACCATTTTTCAAATCACGAGCCATAGAGACTTATTCAGCAATAAGCACTTGATGTATAAAAATATCATCATTCGAGAGCAGGTCAGGATGGGATAGCAAGCGTTTTATAGGTAGGGGAGGAAAGTATTTGGGTTCAAAGGGCCGAATATAGAATATATGGGAATTAAAGTTTGGTTGCTAACAATTGCTACGTTGAAAGGGTTCCTATAGCCTAGGTTAGAGGGATCAAGAACAAGTTTATAAAATGTGTAGGTAGGGAGAGCAGGGTAAGGAATAAATAGAGGGGATAGCTGAGACTTATGTTTAACAGTAGAAATGTCAGGGTAGGGATCAATGGCTAGAGAGGATAAAGTCTAAGTCTAAGGGGGAGGCTCAATAGAGATAGGGATAGATTGAGGGGGATTGAAGAGAGGCAAAAGAGATACAAAGGTTTGAGGATAAAGGGTCACACCTTGCTCTATTTGCACTTACTTCATAGAAGGAGTCTGATCTCTTCCTTTTGAGGGAGGCTCTAAAGACTTTCTCATTATTCTGATAGGTTCCAATAGTCTTATACATCTGATTTAACCAATCAATGTGTCCTCACTTGCG
The DNA here is from genome assembly GCA_037962975.1 of Clitoria ternatea. Lineage (NCBI taxonomy): Eukaryota > Viridiplantae > Streptophyta > Magnoliopsida > Fabales > Fabaceae > Clitoria > Clitoria ternatea. The sequence continues at coordinate 192,941,113 of CM075669.1, forward strand.
CACATCAGGATCAGAGGTGTGCTTCAAATATCCACAAATAAATCTCAAATAACATATGAAGCCAGGATACCCACCATATTTAATCATATTATCATGATTTGCCTTTATGACAATTTGATAATCATCACGTATTTCTACATACTTGTCATGTCATTTCAATGCATTACATCCTGTGACAGAGACCTTTGGATGTAAAGTAGTGTACACAGAGACAAACAACTTGAAGACTTCATCACTAGATAGTGTTTTTTGTTGAGATTGCTAGGGCTGAGATGATTGTTGAGGATGCAATGGTTGCTGGAGGTTCTGCTAGGCTTCAAAGGGCATAGCTTGCTTTGGCTTCTGAGAACCAGACTGCTGGGCAACAGATTTGTGTTAAAGCTGATGAATGGGAATGTTATCATATGAGTTAGAAGACTCTCTAGCAACAACAATTCTAAGTTCACTGGGCTCAACAAGGTCTGTATCCTGAGCAGAGGAGGAAAAGGGATCATCTAGCAAGGTTCTACATCCAATAGAGAGTTTAACTCTCTAGAATCACTAGAAAACGATTCATCAAAAAAATCAAGAACCATCTTCCTGACTTTTCTAGCATAACATTTTCTTCTACCACTTGTTCGCTTGGGGGCTGGTTCAATATTCTGCTTCTTGGGTGTAGACCTTTTCTTCTTAGGAAGTGGAAGGGGGCTATCCATGGTCTGGTCCAAGAGGGGTGAGAAGGGAGGTAGCTTGCTTACCAAGAAGAAGGGTGTCACCAAGTCACTTACAATCATTGTTTGCACATTCTCTAGTGCGAAGACTTTCATGAGCATAACAGGGTATGGAATCTTATTCTGCTTCTTTCCAATCGAAGAAATTAAGTCATGATAACATTGGCAGACTTACTTTTTCTTTAGTGAAAATGTGATACATACAGAACCAATTCAGCTTGCTAACAGTATCTTTTGCTCCTTTCCTAGGGCAAAAGACTTACTTCATTAGCAAGTGAAGCATCTTGACCTTCGGAAACAAATTACCAAAACTAGATTTGGTAGGGTGTTCAGAGCCATAGAGCATCTCATTGATCTCTAGAGAAGATACAACCTCATATTTGAAGTCATCAGCGTAGACTTTTCCTACAGCAGGGCATCCAGTAGTAGTAGAAAGGACGTCTTCATAATCTCAATAGTTTTCCCTTTGAGCTTTCCTAACACAATAAACTTAGACTTGACAATAGTTGCAGTTCTCCAGAATTCTAAAACCAAAGATGGTGAATAGAGGTCCTGATCATGGCAAAACCTAGTCCAACCAATGTCGTTTATCTCCTCAGAGATATCTCTCCCATCAAGTTTGTGTTACTTTATGTTGAAAATAGAGGATTCAACAATGTTTGAAGCCTTGAATGCCATTGCTCAATAGAAGAAGAAGGAAGATTTAAGGTTTAAGAAAATGAGAAGATTTTTTGAAAAAGAGAGAGATGAAAGGGTTTTAGCAAAAGGTGGGAAATGAATGCAAATGAAGAGTCTAAAAATATAAAGAGTGTAAAACTATCCACTAAAGAGGAGAGAGAAAACATGATCAGATGACAGTTACATAAAAGGTAGTAACTGCTGCCACGTTGTATGAAAAGAATAAAATGAATCACAGTTAACATGAACCTTAAAAAATGAAAATAGTGTCTCTCAGAAATATTTAGAAGAGAGTGTGGGATCAGACAAGTCAAACGTCAAATATACCATACAACAGACTTTTCATGCATCAGACTTTTCATGTAATAATTCTCAAATTTAAATTATGCTTAATAAAAGCGAACCTGACCTTAAACAAAGGCTTTGTAAAGATATCTGCCCACTGATGATCTATAACTACAAACTTTATGTCCAGAATCCCATTTTTCACAGTCTCTGATAAAGTGATATTTGACTTCAATGTGCTTTGCCTTTGAGTGTTGAATAAGGTTCTTTGATAGGTTTATTACACTTGTATTATCACAAAATATAGGGATCTCTCCTTCTTTGATTGAATAGTTTTCAAGTTGATACTTAATCCAAAGAAGTTGAGAACAATATCCTGCTACAGACACGTATTCTGTTTCAGCTGTGGAAAGTGCAATTGAATGTTGCTTTTTGCTTCCCTATGATATTAGACTTCTTCCTAAGAAGTGACAGCCATCACTTGTACTTTTTCTGTCTACTCTATCTCTTGCAAAATTTGCATCACAGAATCCAGATAGGGAAAAAGAGTCTGTTCTCTTGTAGAACAACCCAAGGTCAATTGTGCCAACAAGATATCTCAGAATCCTCTTCACTACAGACAAATATAATTCCTTGGAATCTGATTGATATCTTACACACATACAAACACTGAACATTATGTCAGGTCTGTTGGATGTGAGGTATAAAAGTGAACCTATCATTCCTCTATACAAGGTCTGATCCACTAATGCACCAAATTCATCTTTATTCATTATGCAGTTTGGATGCATAAGAGTGCTCATGGCCTTAGCATTAGCCATTTTAAACATTTTAAGTAGCTCCTTGGTGTACTTCTGCTGATGGATGAAAATACCATCATTAGTCTGTTTAATCTACAAGCCTAAGAAGATCTTAAGTTCTCCCATGATACTCATTTCAAATTCTACTTGCATCATTTTAGAAAATCTTTACAAAGACTATCATCAATAGCACTAAACACAATATCATCCATATAAATTTGCACAATAATAAAATGTTAAAGCTTTTTCTGAATAAGGTTATGTCTACTTTTCCTCTTGTAAAACCTTTTGAAATCAGAAATGAGCTAAGTCTGTCATACCAAGCTCTTGGAGCTTGTTTTAGACCATATAGTGCTTTACTTAATTTGAAAACATGGTTAGGAAGAGACACATCTTCTAAACCTGGAGGTTGTTTTACATAAACTTCTTCTTCAATGAACCCATTCAGAAAAGCACCCTTTACATCCACCTGATATAATGTAATGCCTTTAAATGCAACAAATGTAAGAAGTATTCTAATAGCCTCAAGTCTGGCTACATGTGCAAAAGTGTCAGTAAAATCTATACCATTTTGCTGGTTGTAGCCTTACATGTATGGCTTTGTTCTTGATGACTTTTCCATCTTCATCAAGCTTATTTCTAAATACCCATTTCATTCCAATAACGCTTTTATCTTTGGGTCTGGGAACAAGTTTCCATAATTTGTTCCTTTCAAACTAATTTAGTTCCTCTTGCATGGCAATAATCCAACAGTATCTTCCAAAGCTTCTATAACGTTCTTTGGTTCCAATTTCAAAACTAAAGCAATTGAGGATTGGCTATGAAGACTAGATCTAGTCTTAACTCCAACTGCTTGATCTCTGTCACGACCTAGACCGCGACGAGAGGCTGACCATAAAAAGAAAATAGGTTCTCGAAATCCTTTTGGAAACCGTGGAGTCACCACCAATGTTTTTAAGGTAAAACATCGGAAAAACCCTAACGTGAAGGTACCGGCCTAAATTGAGATTTCAAAGTTTGGGAGTCTGATTACAGGTGAGGAAGGTATTAACACCCCACTGTCTGTTCTAAACGGTTACCCTAAATTGTTTAAGTTTAAATAATCCTACTAATTTATAATTTAAAACTCTTAGAGATGCCTTATGAATTTGTTATTGATTTAATAATTTTAAAATTATAAATTTTACGATTAACAGAACGTTTCGTCCAAATTAATTAAGTTGTCGTTAAAATGTGTTATAATTTTATTTTTCGAGTTAATAAGATATATTTATTTTTTAAAATGTGGGCTCGACAGGAATGATTGTTCCTGCTCCTACGTATTCCCCAAGCGCATTAGTGGAAATCAATGTTACATAGTTCTTTGATTATTTTTTAAAAAAACGTGACGTAAGTTAAAAGCGTTGAGATTTAAAAAATATTAATCAGCAGGACGTCTCGTCCAAATTGATCTCGAATATTGTATTCTCAAAAAAAGGACCTTGGGGTTTATTAATTTTTATTAACCTTTTAGAGAGAAGCTTGAGGGTATTAATTTAAGAAGATAAAGAGATTTATATTATTTTTAAAAAAACCAAGATCAAGAGGACGTCTCGTCCAAACTAATCTTTACTGTTTTAATGTCAATATTACTAAATTATTTTAGGCTCTAAATTGATTTTTAGGAAACTTAACATAGATTAACAGACGTCTCATCCAAAAAATCTAGAAAGATCCTAAATTTGTTATCAAAATTAATTTTGAAACGAAAAAAATTTATTTTATTTGAAAAGGTAGATCAACAGGACGTCTCATCCAAATTGATCCCTAATATCAATTTTGTTATGTATGAAAATATTTTATGGAAAAAAAAACTTAAAAATTAGATTTAATTTCTATCATGAAGATTTTATTTTGTTAAATTGACATTACTAAGATATTTTATGATCAAAAAAATTAAACCATGGGTTATGAGAACGTCTTATCTAAATTAAACCTAGCATTTTAATTTAGTTATTTGTTAATATCAACTCCACTTCCTATCTTAGTAACAAACATTGATGGGGTACATGTGCCTAGATGGAAAAGGACTTCATACATTCAACCACACCTATTACCAATTTCTAGGAAACAAGGATCACAGATACCAAAGAATTAAAGGGAAAAAAAAGAAAATACCTAACGTTATCTTTCTAGGGAGACAAACATCACATATAATCACAATAAGAAATTAAAGGGAACAAGAGAAAATACCTGGTGTTACTTTATAATTCTCTAAGAAACAAGGATCACATATAATCATAACCAAGACTAAAGGGAAAAAGAAAAAATTACCATGGTGTTGGTTTTTTTCAATTGTTCTCCTGTGTTTGTTTTTTGCGTCAATGATTTTTCTGCTTGTCCTTTCTCTACTACTCCTCCTTGCGTGAATATAATAAGTTTCTGTATCCCTGATCGTTTTTCCTTCCCCCTCCCATCCCTTTTCCTCTCTTAATCGCGTTCTTATATATATATATATATATATATATATATATATATATATATATATATATATATATATATATATATATATATATATATATATATTTTTTTTTTTTTCACCTGATTGTGTGCATTCAATTTCGTGCTTGTTTCCCCTTTCTTCAATCAACATGATTTCCATATATATGCATATCAATTTTTGCCTGAATGCCCTTGTCTTTTAGCGTTAAATTCATATATGTAATAAAAAAAATTGTTGATTTCCTCCCTGATTTTATTATGTATATAAGGTAATAATCCGCGCATGAATTCAGTGCCTTTGGTTCTCCCCCTTTCATGTTAATTATTTTCATATTATATCCTCCCCGTTATTAACATATTATAGATATGTATATATAATAACTTCTACGATTTTTTCTATATATTTTCCTTGATCTGCGTGCTTTAATCCCTGTATGCATATTTGTTGTATTTTTTTTTACCTGCTAGCTTTCAGAATGTGATTACACAATTGATTTTGTTTTTTTATCTTTTAATTTATCTTTCTATTTTCTATCAGCTAATATATAAAATCTGATTCTAAATCATATTATATAATATAAAATCCCTTCCCTTTTTTTCACGTGAGCCACATTATATATATATATAGATTTTATCACCTTTTATAATGTATATACATTAAAAAAATTAATCTCATTCTAAAAAAACTCTATCTCTTTCAAATAAAACTTTTATCTCTAAAAATCCTCTTTAATCTCTTATCGTAAAATCTAATCCTTAAAATCCTCTATTTTTTGAAAAAAAATCCTTTATCATATAATCCGATCCCTTTTATTTGAATTTTAAAATTTCCCTAAGATTAGGATCCAATTTTGTTTCGAAATTTGAAATTTATGGTTTTGATGATAATTTAAAAAATTTAAAGTTCAAAGCCCATATTGACAATTTGAAATTCAAACAAGCCTATAGGTTCACTTTTTTTTAGAAATCTAAAAAAATTGTTATTTTTGTTTTTATTATTTTTTATATTTTTTGAAAACATGAAATGGGCTCGGACAAAATTGGGTAGTAACAATCTCCAATAATGAGGTCTAAAGGATGATATGCCTTGAACTTCAAGTCTCTTGGCTTTTCTGGTTCAATGGATGACTTATTCTGTTCAAGCTCTTTGTTTTCATTTTTAATAGGTTTTGATTCAATAGGGTCTGTTCCTTTCATTTCATGCTTGGGTTCTTGTTGTGGTATTCCTGCATCATCAGAATCTAGATATGTCAGTCTCCTGTCAGTCTTTTGAAGATCATTAAATCTCACATGCATAAATTCCTCAATGGTTTGAGTTCGAGTATTAAATACTCTGTAAGATTTTGATGTAGTTGAATACCCTATAAATATTCCCTTGTCACACTTAAAATCAAATTTTCCAAGATAATCCTTAGTGTTCAGAATATAACAAGTGTGTCCAAAAGGGTGAAAATATGAGTTGTTGGGTTTTCTTCCTTTCTATAATTTATAAGGAGTCTTATTTAGTATTAGTCTGATAAGGGTCCTGTTCTAAATATAAGAAGAAGTACTCACAGCTTCTGCCCAGAAATATTTGGAAGATTGTTTTCGCAAAGCATTATTTTAGTCATTTCCTGCAGAGATCTATTTTTCCTTTCCACAACACCATTTTGTTGAGGTGTTTTTGGAGAAGAAAAACTATGAGTTATGCAAGACTCATTGTAGAATTTTTCAAAAATTTCATTTTTAATTTCTCTGTCATGATCACTTCTTATTGTAGCAATACAGATTCCTTTCTCATTCTAGATTTTCTTATTGAAAATCTTGAATACTTTTGCAGACTCATCCTTGTGAGTTAAAGAGTATACCCATGTCCTTCTTATATAATCATCAACAATGACAAATCCATACTTCTTTCCTACCAGACTTTGTATTAGGGATGGACTAAATAAATCTAAATGTAACAGTTCTAGAGGTCTGGTGGTGGAAATAACATCCTTGTTTTTAAAAGATGATTTGTGTTTTTTCCATTTCTAGCATCCTTCACAAGGTAAAAAGCTATTAAAAGAAATATTTGGCAATCCTTTAACAATATCCTTTCTATGAAGTTTTAAAATATGTTTTAGACTTACATGTCTAAGTTTTTTATGCCAGATCTATCTCTCTTTAGTGTTTGGAAACAGACATCTTACATTCTGATTATTTAGTTCATTCAAGTCAACCTTGTATAAATTGTGAAGTCTATTTGCATTAAAGAGTGTAGTTCCATCATGGTTAGTGATAGTACACTTATTTTTGTCAAAGAAGACCTTGTACCCACTATGGCATTAAAGAGTGTAGTTCCATCATGGCTTAAATGAATTTGGGTGACAATAATGGCAATTGGGTGATTTATATGATGATTTAGATGACATGTTGATATGGGATATGATGTTGTTATGGTTGGGTTTGATTGACCCTTTAGAATCTAGAAGATCTTGGTTTTGGGAAAGGAATTCCTGAAGCCTAACATAAAAGTATGAATAGATGTTTTGACAAGTTTAGGACTTGTTATAAGCTTGATGATATGGGAGCAATTATTTAGAGTTATAATGAAAGCCTTGTGATGGCTCATAATTGAATGAATACATATGTGTGTATGTTGTGTAGATTGTGGCGAAATGATTGGAGCAATCAGATTGCGGTTCTTCTCTCGAGGTAGGGGAGGAGTTTACATTTCAATTGCATGAGTTAAATGATTGATGATGGATGTATATGATTATACTCATGCTTGTCTTGCCATGATTATATTGAAATAATGTGATGAATGATATGTTTGGCAAATTATTGGTTTTTGGATCCATATATGTATCTATATGAGATAATGATGAATGGCTAGTAGTCCCTTGATGGGAATGATGTGTTGTTGATGAATAACCCATGAGGAGTTGAAATATGTGTGTATATAATGGGGAATTTCATGTGGATGCATGGCTTAATTTGTAATTTAGCAGGCTTGATTTAGCCGAAAAAAAGGGCTTGAAGTCCTATTGTAACATACCTTGATCTAGGAAATGAGTCATTGGATGAGACTTGTTAGAGCAAGTCATATTTATATGTGTGAATATAGGTCCATGGAAAGTTTGGACCAAACCTTAGCCAATTGTATTTTGGTATATCATGTAAATTACCCAAAATATGCATAAAACTACCCTATAGCTTAGATTTTGATTGTGGTGGAATTTAGGCTTGAAACTTTGTCACATAATTGATATTAGGGTAGGTGAGTTGTATATAAAATTTCATGCAAATTAGAGTTGAATAGCCTAGTGAAAAAAGGTCCCAAAGTTGGCAAAATCATAAGGGTCAAAAAGTTGCAGAATGGTGCTTGCAGCAGAGGATTCCATGGCCAGTGGGTTTTTCCCACTGCCAGTGGGTTTTTCTGTTTTGGAAAATTTGAAATTCTGGGCATTTGGCAGTGGACTCTATGGCCGGTGGGTTTTTCCAACGGCCAATGGGTTTTTCCCACTACTAGTGGATTTCTCCAAAGTTGGATTTTACATACTTTTATACCTTTTTGGGTTATGGTTTGCGCTTTCTTACTTCATGGAATATTTGTATGACTGATCGTACATGTTTTGATTATGTATTGGCAATCACCTTGTGTTTTCTTGGTGGTGTTTCGATATGGATTGGGACTTTAGGAAATATGTACATGCTTATAATATGTTATGAAGACCCAAGGGTTCACCACCAGTAATATAATGTGATGAATCATATGAAAACGTAATAATGGAGTTGTAAGATACGCCCTTGTGTGATTGTGAAACCAATGAGGGAATGATTAAATGACGTAGTATGTGTTATAAATCGATGAATCGGAGATAGCATCGATAATGAATAATGATGGATGATATTGTGGATCATTTCCTCGAATAGAGGATGATTGTTATTATTGATGAATTATTGAGTGTCATGGTGTGTGATACAAGTGTGATCTCGTATGTGTGGGTTGAATTATATTAATGAATTATTGTGAATACCATACTGATATATATGAAACAATGGTGATGAATAATAAGATAAAAATCCACTAGTGATTATATGGTGATATGGATGAAAGATTGATGAATATTATGTGACGTTTGTGATGCCATTGTGAATGTTGCAAGTATTGATTTGCATGAATGATACATGTATATTGAAATGAAATGCCACACATGAAACTTGAAATAATGGTTAAAACCAACAATGATAAAATCCACTAAAGATTGTATGGTGGTGTTAGTGTTGATGATGATGATTGATGAGTGGCATGATAGGATGCATAGGGTGAGAATGCATTTGATTTGCATTATACTTCATCCATGGCATATCGTAGCTGCCGGTGTTGGAATATTAGGGGATTCCCCGGTTGGCCTAGTGGGAGGGCAGCTCAGTGCACGAGCATTCTTGTTGTTTCCCCTGTGACTCGGTGTGTAAGTCACGAAGCTGCCCATGCTGAGCTACGGGGAGCTGCATGTGGTTGACCCTTGTGGGGGGTGGCTTTTGAGGAGCAGGTGTCCCTGGTGGTCCTATGGATCACAGCTGCCATGTTATGAATCATGGTTGGCCCGCAACACCCTATATTGTTGATTATGCTAATTACCGCGGTCATGGTGAAAATGACCGGTGTTACAAAATGGGCGATGCGGTTTGGTACCAGTAAAATTGGTGATTATGCATGCATTATAAGATATGTGTACACATTATACTACTGTAGTAGGGGCATAGTAGCACACCTATGCTTGATCCATAATTTGGTTTTTTTTCCCATAGTTGGATCCGCATTTGTCGTTATTGACTCCATTGTGCATATGCATTAGCCTAAGAGCATTCGCATATAGCATGGAGATATGCCAAAAGGTGATGATGGTTGATGATGATTGAGATTGAGATATGATGATGATGAGATGGGTAAATGAATACCTAAAAGACAACATGTAAAATATGAACACAACTAAAAGATATCGAATATAATGATGTTGTATGTGATGGCCCAATGTGATGAGGGGCTTGTTTGTCTATGGTTGTTGACAATGATGTTGGCCCATTATGGCAATGAGAAATATATGTGTATGTGATTGCTTTACTATGAATTGATGGATGAATACATGATACGTATATTGTTGAAATGAATAGATTATGAGGATTGTTGATGATTTTAGCAAAGTATACATGATGTTAATATACATATTCATATAATCTCAGTTGTATTCATATTCGTCATTTGAAATGTATAACTCACTCTCCCATGTTGTCCATTTTTAGCATTGATGCAGGAGTATCATGGGATGAGGATATTTTTAAAGTAGAGCTTTGGGAAGGTAAATAGTGGTAATGGAATGCCTTGGCCGGCAGCAATTGTAATTTATTGTATTGTGAATAAAATGTACATTATAGCCTTGATAACCATTAAAATGGATGGATGTGTTGTAAATGATAATATAAGTGTATGATGTATTAGTATTTGGGGTATTGGAATTCATACCTATTTGATGGATATAATGATGTTGGTTATATAATCGTTTTGGGGATGTATAAGCGTTGATGATACATGATTTTAAGGTTGAATCGAATGTGGTCAATTATGGAATATTGATAATGGAGATGTATGGTGTATGACCATAATGATGCATGTGTATATATATATATTTAGGGCAATGCATATTTATGATTTATGTGTAAGATTGGTTGTGGCTTAATAGGCTTGTGTTGTATGCTTACATACTTTGCCGAGCCTCTTCTCCAATCTTCATATATGGGACTAGGCGTGTTCCCTGTATACATATCCTTCTTCTGCTGTAAACTCTGTTATTTTGTATACAATTATGGGCGATTTATTTTATGATCCAGTTATAAAATATTAAATCTCACTCTTCGGTTTTCTGTGGTTCGAGTCTTGATATAATCATTGAGGTGTTTCAAAGTTATTTCAAATGCAAAAAATTTACTCGTATTTTTATTAATTATTTATCTTGATTACATCGAGATTCGGGTCTAGAGAACCAAGGGGTAAGAAGCTGGTATCAGAGCGTGTTTTGCTCTGAATTAGATTTGTTAATTATCATCAGAGTATAGTTACTCTGCATTGAAGTTAATGTTATGGATGATTGGAGCATGATTGCTTAATAGTGAGACATTTTTGGTGATCATTGGAGTGTGTTGCTCATTGTTGGAATAAGGTTGCTTTATATAGACTTAAGAGTGATAATTCTCTCATTTTTGGCAGCTACTCCCTCTTACCCTCTTCTACTCTTTTCTTCTTCTTCTTCTTCTTCTTCTTCTATTCTTCTCCATTAAAACACCCACCATTATACCCACTTTCATTTTTAGCAAAAATCAAAACTAAGTCGGGATTTATGGAGCACTTATGGAGCATGGAAGCTTGCATGGATCATTTTCCTCTTCTTCTTCACTCCCATTTTCATTTTTCCTAAGCTTGGGATTGGAGGTAAGATTTCTACCTTCTTTTGCCTATTGATGATTTTAATAATGCTTAGGCTTGAAATATTGATATTGGGTTTTATGGGTGTTAGTAGAAATGGCAAAACCCTAGGCATGATGGCTTAAGAAATGATTTTGATTATGGTTTTGTGAGTATATGAGAATGAGGGTTATGATATTCATATGGATTTAAGGAATGGTTGGAGTTGTTGATTGGATGATTTTGATAAAACCCTAAGTGTTGATAGTTTTGGGGTTATGGGCAAATTAATGAGTTAAATGATTATGATGCCTTATAATGATTTTATATGGGGAAATGAGTGTTTGAAATATTGGTATTGATTCTTGAGGTTTAAGAGATGTGAGCATGTAAGTATGTCTGTGATTAAAGGAATTAGTCTTGAGTTTTGGTATTTATGATGATGTTAATGATGGTTGAATACCATTGGTAGTGGATTAAGGAAATGGATACTTGATTTGATGATGTGTTAGGCCTTGATATATGCCATTTAGAAATTGTTGATTGATGATGGTCTTGAATGAAGCCAAGAGGCTTATAATGGATTGAATGAATTGTGATGATAGTTGAGTGATTCACATGAAATATTGGATGCCTTATGGATAAGGGCCATGGTGTTGTTGTTGTTGGATTTGGTTAACCTTTTGAAACTTAGAGAATCATGGTTTTGGGAAAGGAATTCCCGAAGCCTAACACGAGTGTGTGAATTAGTGTTTAAACGAGTCTAGGACATGTTACAATCCCATAGGATGTTAATAATTTATTAACATTGTGATGATCCCTTATGATGGCTCATTAATTGAATGAATGCATGTGTAATATGTAGATTGTGTTTCAGACGAGGATGCAGAATAATCAGAGCGTTTGGATTGCGGTTCTTTTCTCAAGGTAGGAGAGGAGTTTGCATTTCAAATTGCATGAGTGAATAATTGTTAATTATGTATATGTATGACCTCATACATTCCTTGCCACATATATGTTAATTGTTGAATTGATGGTATGATGGATGATGGCTTGGCTTTTGTTGAATATTAAGAAATTGTATATATATATATATATATGAAATGAAGATGAGTGCTTGATTGTCCCTTGGTTGGACATGAATTAATTGTTAATGAAAATCTATAAATAGATAAATTATTTGAGGTGTGAAGTATTGTTTGTGATGATTGTGTAGAAAGATGAGTGGGGTAGTGATGAGAAGTGTTTTAAAACCTCCCTTATGTAATTGATGAATTAGAATTAAAGATAGAGAGGCATGGCTTATTGGGATAGGCCTAAATACATGATTAAATATATGTAAGGTGTTAAATTAGGCCAACTATGTATAAGAACAATATTGGCATGTGAAGTGGAGTGAAAAACTTAAGTGTTGAGCGTTTGATGGTTAACTCGCTCAAGCGAGAGTCCCCTGTATCAGGGGAGTGGCCTCTGGCCCAATTTCGCTCAGGAGAACATGAGTCTCGCTCAAGCGAGATGCGTATAATATAGAAGGGTAAGCTACTGGAAAAATCTCGCTTAAGCGGGTATGGCCGCGCTTGAGCGAGCGAGATGGAAAAAGGGTTCTGGATGGATCTCGCTTAGGCGAGTAATGAAGTTAGTGGAGTCTCGCTCGAGCGAGCGAGCCTGAAATGAGACACTAGAGAAATTTCGCTCAAGCGAGAGTGGCCCGCTCAAGTGAGATTGGGGCCTGATTGCTTAAACTCTTCTCGCTCAAAAGGAAATTGGGGGCGCTCAAGCGACCCATCCCTATCTCGCTCAAGCGAGTGGCCAATGAAGGGGAAATCTCGCCCAAGCGAGCGAGCGTGGAAACGCTACTGGGGGCATTTCGCTCACGCGAGAGGGCTCGCCCAAGCGAGCTACGTTGATTTCGCTCAAGCGAAGGGGAGTCTCGCTTGAGGGAGTTGCCCAGAATGGAATTTTATTTTATTTTCTTTGTTTTGGGCTTATAATAGACCCCTTCCTTTATATTGTGAGATAATTGAGGAAATGTGTATGAGGTATTTAATAATGGTATGACATGGTGGTGATTGAAATTAATTGATACATTTAGGATGAATTATTTATGATACATTTACCACCAAGGATGGGATATGAAAGAATGATAATGAGGATTTAATGACGGGGTTATGAGATTCACCCTAGAGTGATTATGAAACCAATAAGAGAGTGATCAAATGACGAGGTGTTGTTATAAACCGATGAATCAAAGATAATATCGGTATCGTGTGATAATAAATGATGTTGTGATCATTCCTTGAATAAAAGGATGAATGTTATTATTAATAATTTGTAAAATGCCATTTGTATTTTACACAAGTGTGATCTTGTATGAGTGGTTTGAATTATATTAATGAATTGTTGTATTGCCACATCAGTGATGAAACAATGGTAATGATAAATGAAATGAAAATCCACTAAATGACTATGTGGTGTTATTGATGAAAGATTAATGAATGTTAATGATGATTTGTGATACCATTATGGTTGATTATAGGTGTTGACTTGCAAGTATAATATATGGTATATTGAGATGAAAATGCCATATATAAAACTTGAAAAACAATGGCTAAAACCAACAATGATAAAATCCACTAAGGTGTGTATGGTGGTGTTGGTGATTATGATAATGATGTTTAATGAGAGGTATTTAGGATGCACAGTGTGAGAAATGCATTTGATTTGTATTGCATTGCATCCATGGCATATCATTCGCTGTCTATGTGGAATGTTAGGGGGTTCCACTAGGCGGGCCCAGTGGGAGGGCGGCTCAGTGCACGAGCATTCTTGTTGTTTCCCCTGTGACTCAGTGTGTGAGTCACGAAGCTGCCCTTAGTTTGGTGACGAGGTACCCTATATGACAGGCCTAGTGGGTAGGCGGCTCTATGATGAGCAAGTACCTCGGTGTTCGACGGGACACGGCTCTCTCGATGTGTGTTCGGGAGGGGCCCATAGCACTTGTGGCAAGTAAGGCCATGATTATAGATCCGCAAGTCACAGGGTGACTAGTGCTACAGATAGGCGAGAGCAGTTTGGTACCAGTAAAAGTATGTTGTTGAGCATGCATGAATTGGGATATATGTGTACATATTTTTCTACTGCAGTAGGGGCATAGTAGCACACCTATGCTTGACCCATAATTTGGTGTTCATTCCCACAGTCGGATCTGCATTTGTTGTCTATTCCATTGTGCATATGCATTTGCTATAAGAGCATTTACATATAGTATGGAGATATGCCAGATGATGATGATTGATGATGATTGAGATTGTGGTATGGTGTTGATGAGATGGGTAATTGAGTACCTAAAAGACCACATAAAATTGATAAAATGATATAATTACCACGAAACAATATTGAATATGACGATGTGTATGTTATGGTCCAATGTAATGAAGGGCATAATTATTTATGATTGATAATAGTCATGTTAGCCCATGGTGGCTTTGGGAAAAGACCTAAATGGTCATTACTGATGATGTTGGCCCATTGTGGCATTGGAATAGATATGTATGTGCCTACTTTGCTATGACTTGATTAAGAATATGAAATGTGTATATGTTGTTGAATTTAACAATTTGTGATGATCATTATCGTGTTTAGCAAAGTATACGTTATGTTGATATGCATATGCAAATAATTTCAATTGTATTCATATCGTCATTTGAAATGTATAACTCACTCTCCCATATGGTCTACTTTTTAGTGTTGATGCAGGGATGTCATGGGAAGAGAATATTTTTAAAGTAAAGCTTTTGCAAAGGTAAAATAATGGTAATGGAATGCGTTGACCGACAGCGTTTGTAATTTATTGAGTCATGTATAAAATGGTATTACTAACATTGATGGGTGAACGGTGAATATGTATAAGTATGGATGATGTATTAATATTGGAGGCATTGGATTTATACCCATTGGGTGTATAGTGGGATGTTGATTTATTAATCTTCTAGGTATGTACAAGTATTGAAAATACATAAATCGAGGGTTGAAATGATATGGTCAATTATAGATTATGAGTATTGGAGATGTATGATGCACAACCATATAGATGTATGTATATATATATATATATATATATATATATATATCTTAGGCAAAATATGTGCATGAATTTATGTGAAAAGACAATGGTTTTCTATTAGGCTTATGATATGCCTTTGTATGCTTTGCCGAGCCTTTTCTCATATCCTCATATATGGGACTAGGCGTATGCCCAGTATATACATTCTCTCCGTTGTAAACTCTGTTATTTTGTACCGTTATGGGCAAACTATTTAATAATCCAGTTATAGATTAACAAATCTCCCCCTTTGGTTTTCTGTGGTTCGAGTCTTGATGTAGTCGTAGTGGTGTTTTGAAATTATTTTGAACACGAAAAATTTACTCGTATTTTTATTATTTAATTATCTTGATTACATCGGAATTCAAGTCCAGAAAATCAGGGTGTTACACATATGCCAATCTTAACCTCGCAAGGATATCTCACCTCTCACATAGGGATATATTTTAATTTGGCATTTTCAATCAATAGCATACAATTATTCATAAAGCCCCTCAAGGCACATCATTCACATACTTGACATCTCAATGGCTACAATATCACTTTCCTATCAATCTACGCATGGAAATCAAGAAGCATAGCAAGCATCATAACATTAATCCACACATGGAAATCAATCAATGCATATTCATCATTCAATATGTGTGGCAATCATACATATTCCCACACCAACCATATCCTTGTTCATCATTAACAATCTCTCATCAACAATAATTTCTAATTTATCACTATAAGCTCCACTTGCATCAATCATAGACATTAAGGATATGCATCAATTCTTTATCAATAATTTAGGTACGCTTATCATTCATACTCAACTCATTCATCATTAGTAATTATCATTTTCAAAGTAACAATAGCATAATATGGCATACCATTAATAATGTCTCCTATTCATCAAATTATACATTCATATTGCCATGCCATTGTCCCTCTATTAGTTTCATCATCATTTAAGGGTGTGTCACACAACCACAACATTTACTTTTCATTATCAATCATCATATCATATCACTAGTAGTGAACTTTCATGTTTTCATAACATGTCTCAATCAATATCCACACCACCAAGACATACCATCATCATATGCCCCTAATACAATCTCTTATTTTTGCATAATATAGGGGTTCTGAGCAATAATAAGCTCATGACAAATTTCAAGATTGAGACATGAGAAACTTTTATTTTTAGTCTTAAAAATAGTGGGACATGTCACAAATATCACCTATTAGTCCCAATTTGACAATCCTAAAAAGTTGGGTTCAAAACCCTCTTAAATTTGAATTTTACTATGTAGTGGGTCTGGTGTTTTATGCCTAATGAGAGTTAGAAGACTCTAATTAAAGTGAGACTAATTCTCACACCTCCTTAACATAATTATCTACAACTTTCATGAAGAAGTCGGAGGCCAAAAACGTCATTAAGTGGCCCAAACTGGTAAAAAACAACAAAGAAATCAGAGTAGTCGGAAAAACAACATAACAGTGGCCTTAACAGGGCTTTGAATCAATTCAAGCCCTATGAATTGATTCAATCACTTACAGAGAGCTTTGAATCGATTCAAAACTCATGTGAATTGATTCAAGACAACATTATGTAGAAAAATGTCCTAAAAAGCTGATTTTTCCCACTTCTAAGTACCATATCTCCCTCTAACGAATTCCAAAGGCTACGAAATTTTAACCCCAACAAATACACATCATTTGTAACGCGTGGCCACTGGCCTCACTCAAAATTTTTTAAAATGAGTGACTTATGCATATAAACGCATTTTACCTATTTTAAGCCATTTTAATGCAATTCAAGGGTCATTTCTCAATGGAATTGACCTGTTCCAGTTTATACAAGTCATAAACTATACATGGAAGCTATTGGAACTATCACATGTGATCAAAATCACATAAAACTCTATTTTGTTCTATGAGTTCCTGAATTATGCATTATCTTATCATTAATGTCATCACAATGACCATCATATTCAATGTCAAACATCCACATAATTTCTAAATTCATAAACATATACTTCATCCCCTCAAGGATGGTTCATCAACAACACATCATTCCCATCAAAGGGATAGTTAAAAATTCATCATCAACATATATACATATATATCATTCACAATAGCCAATAATTTGCCACTTATTTCATTCATCAAACTCTATTCATCTCATTATTTCAATATACATATGGCAAGGCAAGCATGAGCACTACATTATACTTAAATCACTAATTATTCTACTCATGCATTTGGAAAGTAAACTCCTTTCCTACCTCGAGGGAAGAACCGTAATCCAATGCTCCAATCGTTTTGCCATATTCCTGAAATTAAAACCTACACATTCCATATATACATACATACACTAAACTAATGAGCCATCACAAGGCATCGTCATAATTTCAAGCAATGTAAATATATCTTAAGGCTTAATATCAAGTCCTAGACTTGTTAAACACCAATTCGCATACTTGTGTTAGGTTTCGGGAATTCCTCTCCCAAAACCAAAATTCTTTAGATCTTAAAGGGTCAACCAAACCCAACAACAACAATATCACATCCCTTATCCATAATATATCTAATCATCATATGAATCATCCATTTGCCATCATTGTTACTTAAATTCATTATAAACCCTCTTAGCTTCACTCACGGCCATCAACAATTCAGAAATTTCAATGACACACATCATGGCCTAAGGCCTTATCAAATCCTCATCTTAACTCATCTATTCATCATGAATGGTTATCCACTATCATCATTATCATTCTCATCATCATAAACAACAACACCCCACTTTAAACATCACATATTCATTCTCAAATTCAATCCTTCTAACCGCAACATATATAGTCCCAAATCTTGAGATTAGGATCTCATCAAAATCCAATAACCATCATTTTCTCATATACCTAATTCTGATCTCCCTTATGATAATACAATATTCCAACATCAATCAACAACCTCAATTACCAAAACTTAAACATTATACCTCAACTCATCAACAACAATAAGAAATGCCCATTATTCCAAACATTATTTCTACACACAAAAGTTATCCCTATGACAATAAATCATCAATTCCTCAATTTTTGCCAAAAGCCCCAATTCCTAAAATTAGGGTTTTCCTCAAAATTCATCATCATCAATTCTAACCATTTTTTATGCACCATTTAAAACATCCTTAGGCTAACAACATTAGATTCCAATCATCATCAACATCAATAAAAATCCCCAATGGTTTTCTAACCTAGGGTTTCCATTTTTATCAATACCCACAATCTCTAACACCACAATTTCAAACTCAACCTTATTAAAACCATAAATGGATCATCAAGGAGGCAAGAAATATTTACCTCAAATCCATGCTCCTCCAAAAATGAAAATGGGTGTGCAAGAAGAGAAGACAACCAAGTCCTTGCTCCAATGTGCCATCCATGCTTCATAGACCCATGAAAACCCAAGCTTTTGGGTGGAAAATGATTTATGGAGGGGAGGAGGAGATGGACGGTTTTGGTGAAGAAGAAAGGAGAAGAAGGAGAAGGCAAAGTGGATGGGAGAGAGGGAAAGAAGCCAATGAAAAAGAGAAAGAAAGGAAGGAGTTTTTGTTTTTAACTTAATCCTTTCATTAAAATTTTACCGTTTTATAACATACAGGATCTTCGTTCGGGCTCAATACTATATCCAAAAATTATTTCGAATATAGATTTGAATTCCCAATAATATTCTTAACAACCCTGACCAACGTCATCTCAATCAGAGATTTTGGTCCGACACCCATATTTTAACTAGTACAATTTTAACTCTTAAAGCCTCAATAAATTATAAATAATCCTCATAAATCTCAATTTTATTATTTCAACATTTTCGGGACATTTATTAACTTATTTATAATTATTTACCATTTATCTCTCTCAATTAATTCTTTTTATAAATTTTGGGATGTTATAATCCACCCCACCTAAAAAGAAATTTCATCCTCAAAATTTAACCTTGGCACATATATCGTAAGGCCATACTTCAGGCCGCACACCAATAAGGTATAATGTCCTCATATAATGGTATTAGACTTCCTAAAGTCCAACAAGTCATGATCATCATTATTTCTTTTACCCAGACATAAAAATTTCCTACATCTAAATGAGCCACATATAATCGATCACAACTCATCCAATATAGCTCGCATGTTCATACTCAGTACGACTAGATAGGCTCATTACATTCACCATAAACAGTTATAACCCTACACCTGCCCAGCCTACGTGTTGCTGCATTTGACATACAGGAAGGCGTCCCGATCTCGTAGTGGTTACCATAAACACATGAGGTCGGCGCATAAGTGCATATTGCCACAATGCCTATGACATGTAAATTCTTATCAGGACAAGTACTTCGTATTCCCATTGCTCACATCGATCGTACATACTCAAATATCCTCAATTCACATGAGAGTTAGTGACAATTCTCACAAGTCCATAATCAACATATTCATATCTCATCCTTATTATACAATTAATTTGGCATAAATCATGCCATACCAATCATCAAATATTAATTTACATTATCATAAATTGGTGTACCAACCATAAATTTTCAATCATCGCAAGGTAAATTCTCCATCATCGGGCTTCATCCGTCCCGAAGTCATGATCAAATCGCCTAATAATCCTTTTTCTCATTCATATATCGTTGGCTATAAATCGATTCAAGCCTAAATGAGTTACTAAATGCGCAGGAAGTACGCAACTTCGAGGTCAAAATAAGGTTCTCAACCGTATAATAAGCTTTCACATTAGGGATTCTTCTCACAATTCACAACCAAAGTCCATAAGTTGGACGTACAACTTGTATCATATCACATCCCTAAGTGATTCCTATCATCAATACATCCCTTTTGGAACAAAGGAGGGGTAATGACATGATCAGATTTCCTTTACCAATGCAAAATCATATATGCTATGTCAATGTCTTATCATAACCCCCAGCTAATTCATTAATCATAAAGTCAAGGACACACAATTTAGCCCAAAGTCATACCATAAAATCATATATCATTGCCAATGCCAACTCATACCCCAAATTTCTTCATTATTATTCACCAACTATTTAGGGGTTATATTCATTATTCGCATTCCATCTAATAATGACTCTAGCCTTAATAATTCATCACACAATAAATCTTACTATGGATCAACTAACCATAAGGTTTAACAATTCATCAAACTTAGAAAGTCTAAGGGGTTACCTAGCACCCATCGTAGGATACACCCACAATATCCAAACATCATTAAATAGAGTTCATAATATGGCATAGAGCTGGGACCACCATAGGGCCCAATTAAATCAACCATCCACAAAGTTTGATTATGCGAGATCATACCAAGTCAATGGGGGTTACCACATCTAGTGGGTCATAATTAAATTAATCATCCACTTGATGCTCACATATACAAAATCAAGTTTATCCCCAATTAGGTGCATATGCAATTTCGTATTTCATCACCCTATCATTTATTCATGTTCCCAATCTAAAGAGATACAACAAATTACTTGGATCATATAATATATAAGGTTCTTATGCCAAAGGATATAAAATCTATCTTTCACAAATGGTACAACTAATCATTTAAATTCAAAAATACCCACATTAGGGAATTCTTTCACCATCATTTATTTAATCAATTCAAGCATGTGAGGTGTATATATTCAACAAGCATGCTTTGACCATAAGCCACAAGCATGAATCATACAAGAGACCTAACCAATTAATTTAATTTTCACATATAACAAGGTCTCAACATATATGGTCTATCACCATAGCAGTTCATCTCTCAATACTTCTTATCCATGATCAACACATGGCATAGGTCCATCATCAAATCAATTCATACTCATTATATATCAATGTCAATGCATAATAACAATGTATTCGTCATTCGAAGGAAATAGTGTAAGGAACTTGGCCGGACTTACACAAACAATCATATTCCAATGATCACCAAAATGTTTCATTATTGAGCAATTGTGCTCCAATCATCCATAATATCAATTCATCATAGAGCAACCGTGCTCTAATAATAATCAATAACCCTAATTCAGAGCAAAATACACTCTAATACCAGCTTGTCACACCCCAATTTTCTGGACCTGAATCCCGATGAAATCAAGATAATAATTAATAAAAATGCGAGTAAATTTTTCACGTTTAAAATAAATTCAAAACACCACAAAGATTATATCAAGACCCGAACCACAAAAAATCGAAGCGTGAGGTTTAATAATTGATAAACTGGGTCGATAAGTAAGATGCTCATAAGTGTATACAAAATATTTTGAGTTTATAGCGGAAGAAGAATATGTATACAGGGCACCCGCCTAGTTCCATATATGAAGATATGGAAAAAGGCTCAAGCACTCATGCAATTTCATAATATAAGCCTATTAGGTCACAACCAAGCAAGCATCCAAATATCATTCATTGCCTATCATGAAATACAACCTCAGCTTATGTATTATCAATACATCATTCATATACATTGTCATCCATACAATATTATCAAATCGATGGTTATCAACTATCATCTTATACAATTCATTCATTACAACAAAATTATTAGTCGTTGCCGGCCAAGGCTTTCCGTTACAACTATTTACCTTCCTCGAAAGCTTTAGTTTCAAGAAACGATCCCATCCCATGATAATCCTGCATCACAATGCTAAAAAGGAGACAATATGGGAGAGTGAGTTATACATTCAAAATAACGAATGTAAATACATTATGATTATGTGTACATACATTCAACCAACATGTATGCTTTGCTACAAATCATCAATTCATTATTAAACCATCATCAAGATATTATCTTAGGCATACAAGCCTCATCATTCACAATTTATGTCAAGCACAAGCACAAGCATATACACAATCACATAGCCCTACATCATTATGGGCATTCACAATTATCATCATTAATTCATTTAAATCTTAAATCAATTAACACTCTCTCAAGAGATTCTCATCTCTATTTGGTAATCTCCATCTCAAATGCCATGTACCTATGGCTAATGCATATGTCAACTGTTTAATGCATATGCAATGGATCTATTTCATTCCATCAGGTGATTGTAACCACCATATCATTCGTTTCACATGGTTTTGCACCTCGCAAGGGGTACTCCCTTCTAGCAGCCTCGCAAGGTGCTTTTCTCATGATCACAACCACGTATATCAATGCTCAATATTTTGGTTTCCCGCCTCGCAAGGGGTACTCCCTTCTCGTGATCGCAACCACGGGACATCATAGGAGCTCACAAGCCCTTTTTCATCTCAAGTACGAAGTGATTGCAACCACTGACTTATCATCATACAATCCCGTAGAATGTATCATTGTGATCGCAACCACATATCAATCATTTCATAATGGTTTCCCGCCTCGCAAGGGGTACACTCTCCTCGTGATCGCAACCACGGAATATCATAGGAACTCACAAGCCTCTTTTTATCTTAAGTACCAAGTGATCGCAACCACTTAATCAATGCTATGCCATACCATGAATGCAATAATGCAATAATGCATATGCCAATCTTAACCTCGTAAGGATATCTCACCCTCTCACATAGGGATATATTTTAATTTGGCATTTTCAATCAATAGCATACAATTATTCATAAAGCCCCTCAAGGCATATCATTCATATACTTGACGTCTCAATGGCTATAATATCATTTTCATATCAATCCATGCATGGAAATCAAGAAGCATAGCAAGCATCATAACATTAATCCACACATAGAAATCAATCAAGGCATATTCATCATTCAATATGTGTGGCAATCATATGTATACCCACAGCAACCATATCCTTGTTCATCATTAACAATCTCTCATCAACAATAATTTCTAATTTATCACTGCTAGCTCCACTTGCATCAATCATAGACATTAAGGATATGCATTAATTCTTTATCAATAATTTAGGTATCCTTATCATTCATACTCAACTCATTAATCATTAGTAATTATCATTTTCCAAGTAACAATAGCATCAGATGGCATACCATTAACAATATCTATTATTCATCAAATTATACATTCATATTGCCATGCCATCGTCCCTCAATTAGTTTCATCATCATTTAAGGGTGTGTCACACAATCACAACATTTACTTTTCATTATCAATCATCATATCATATCACTAGTGGTGAAATTTCATGTTTTCATAACATGTCTCAATTAATATCCACACCACCAAGACACACCATCATCATATACCCCTAATACAATCTGTTGTTTTTGCATAATATAGGGGTTTTGAGCAATAATAAGCTCATGACAAATTTCAAGATTGAGAAATGAGAAACTTTCATTTTTAGCCTTAAAAATAGTGGCACATGTCACAAATATCACCTATTAGTCCTAATTTGACAATCCTAAAAAGTTGGGTTCAAAACCCTCTTAAATTTGAATTTTACCATGCAGTAGGTCCGGTGTTTTATGCCTAATAAGAGTTAGAAAACTCTAATTAAAGTGAGACTAATTCTCACACCTCCGTAACATAATTATATACAACTTTCATGAAGAAATTAGAGGCCAAAAACGTCATTAATTTGCCTAAACGGGCCAAAACCAGCAAAGAAATTAGAGCAGTCGGAAAAACAACATAACAGTGGCCATAACAGGGCTTTGAATCGATTCAAGCCCGTATGAATCGATTCAAGCACTTCCAAAGAGCTTTGAATCGATTCAAAACTCATGTGAATCAATTCAAACACTTCCAGAGAGCTTTCAATTGATTCATGCACTATTTTGAATCGATTCAAGACAGCATTATGCAGCAAAATGCCCCAAAAAATTGATTTTTCCCAATTTTAAGTACCATAACTCCCTCTAACAAATTCCAAACACTACAAAATTTTAACCCTAATAAATACACATCATTTGTGATGCGTGGCCACTGGCCTCACTCAAAAATTCTTTAAAATGAGTGACTTATGCATATAAACGTGTTTTACCCGTTTTAAGTCGTTTTAATGCAATTCAAGGGTCATTTCTCAATGGAATTGACCCGTTCCAGTTTCTACAAGTCATAAACTATACATGGAAGCTATTAGAACTATCACATGCCATCAAAATCACATAAAACTCTATTTTGTTCTATGAGTTCCTGAATTATGCATTATCACACCAATTCGCATACTTGTGTTAGGTTTCGGGAATTCCTCTCCTAAAACCAAAATTCTTTAGATCTTAAAGGGTCAACCAAACCCAACAAAAACAATATCACATCCCTTATCCATAATACATCCAATCATCATATAAATTATCTATTTTCCATCATTATCACTCAAATTCATTATAAGCCCTCTTAGCTTCAGTCACGACCATCAACAATTCACAAATTTCAAGTGACACACATCATTGCCTAAGGCCTCATCAAATCCTCAACTTAACTCATCTATTCATCATCAATGGTTATCCATCATCATTGTCATTAACATCATCATAAATAATAACACCCCACTTTAAACATCACATATTCATTCTCAAACTCAATCCTCCTAACCACAACATATATAGTCCCAAATCTTGAGATTAGGATTCCATCAAAATTCAATAACCATCATTTTCTCATATACCTAATTCTAATCTCCCTTATGATAATACAATATTCCAACATCAATCAACAACCTCAATTACCAAAACTTAAACATTATACCTTAACTCATCAATAATAATAAGAAATGCCCATCATTTCAAACATTATTTCTACACACAAAAGTTATCCCTATGACAATAAATTATCAATTCCTCAATTTTTGCCAAAATCCCCAATTCCTAAAATTAGGGGTTTCTTCAAAATTCATCATCATCAATTCTAACCATTTTTTATGCACCATTTCAAACATCCTTAGGCTAACAACATTATATTCCAATCATCATCAACATCAATAAAAATCCCCAATGGTTTTCTAACCTAGGGTTTCCATTTTTAGCAATACCCACAATCTCTAACACCATCATTTCAAACTCATCCTTATTAAAACCATAAATGGATCATCAAGGAGGCAAGAAATCTTTACCTCAAATCCATGCTCCTCTAAAAATGAAAATGGGTGTGCAAGAAGAGGAGAAAACCAAGTCCTTGCTCCAATGTGCCATCCATGCTTCATAGACCCATGACAACCCAAGCTTTTGGGTGGAAAATGATTTATGGAGGGGATGAGAAGATGGCCGGTTTTGGTGAAGAAGAAAGGAGAAGGCAAAGTGGATGGGAGAGAGGGAGAGAAGCCAACAAAAAAAAGAAAGAAAGAAAGGAGTTTTTGTTTTTAACTTAATCCCTTCATTAAAATTTTACCGTTTTACAACATACAGGATCTCCGTTCGGGCTCAATACTATATCCAAAAATTATTCCGAATATAGATTCGGATTCCCAATAATATTCTTAACAGCCCTGACCAATGACATCTCAATCGGAGATACTTTGTCTGACACCCATATTTTAATCGGGTACAATTTTAACTCTTAAAGCCTCAATAA
Organism: Clitoria ternatea; assembly: GCA_037962975.1. Classification (NCBI taxonomy): domain Eukaryota; kingdom Viridiplantae; phylum Streptophyta; class Magnoliopsida; order Fabales; family Fabaceae; genus Clitoria; species Clitoria ternatea. The sequence continues at coordinate 192,967,131 of CM075669.1, forward strand.
ATTATAAATAATCCTCATAAATCTCAATTTTTTTATTTTAACATTTTTGGGACATTTATTAACTTATTTATAATTATTTACCATTTACCTCTCTCAATTAATTCTTTTTATAAATTTTGGGATGTTACACTTGTTACTAAGCTTGATGATATGGGAGCAATTATTTAGAATTATAATGAAAGCCTTGTGATAGCTCATATGTTGTGTAGATTATAATTCAAGCGATGTGGTGAAATGATTGGAGCAATCGGATTGCGGTTCTTCTATCAAGGTAGGAGAGGAGTTTACATTTCAATTGCTGAGTTGAATGATTGATGATGGATGTATATGATTATACTTATGCTTTCCTTACCATGATTATATTGAAATAATGTGATCAATGATATGTTTGGCAAATTATTGGTTTTTGGAATCCATATATGTATCTATATGAGATAATGATGAATGGCTAGTGGTCCCTTGATAGGAATGATGTGTTATTGATGAATAACCCATGAGGAGTTGAAATATGTATGTATATAATGGGGAAGTTCATGTGGATGCATGGCTTAATTTGTAATTTAACAGGCTTGATTTAGCTGAAAAAAAGGGCTTGAAGTCCTATTGGAACATACCTTGATCTAGGAAATAAGTCATTAGATGAGACTTGTTAGAGTAAGTCACATTTATATATATGAATATAGGTCCATGGAAAGTTTGGGCAAAAACTTAGCCAATTGTATTTTGGTATGTCATGTAAATTGTCCAAAGTATGCATAAAACTAGCCTATAGATTAGATTTTGATTATGGTGGAATTTGGTCTTGAAACTCACATAATTGATATTAGGGCAGGTGAGCTGTATATAAAATTTCATGCAAATTGGAGTTGAATAGCCTAGTGAAAAGGGGTTCCAAAGTTAGCAAAATCATAAGGGTCAAAAAGCTGCAGAATAGTGCTTGCAACAGAGGATTCCATGGCCAGTGGGTTTTTCCCATTGTCGGTGGGTTTTTCTATTTTGGAAAATTTGAAATTCTAGGCATTTGGCAGTGGACTCCATGGCCGGTGGGTTTTTCCCACAACCAGTGGGTTTTTCCCACTGCTAGTGGATTTCTCCAAAGTTGGATTTTACATACTTTTATACCTTTTTGGGTTATGGTTTGCGCTTTCTTACTTCATGGAATATTTGTATGACTGATCGTACATGTTTTGATTATGTATTGGCAATCACTTTGTGTTGTCTTGGTGGTGTTTCGATATGGATTGAGACTTTGGGGAATATGTATATGCTTATAATATGTTATGAAGACCCAAGGGTTCACCACCAGTAATATGATATGATGAATCATATGAAAACGTAATCATGGAGTTGTAATATACACCCTTGTGTGATTGTGAAACCAATGAGGGAATGATTAAATGACGTAGTATGTGTTATAAATCGATGAATCGGAGATAGCATCGATAATGAATAATGATGGATGATATTATAGATCATTTCCTCGTATAGAGGATGATTGTTATTATTGATGAATTATTGAGTGCCATGGTGTGTGATACAAGTGTGATCTCGTATGTGTGGCTTGAATTTTATTAATGAATTGTTGTGAATACCACACTGATATATATGAAACAATGGTGATGAATAATGAGATAAAAATCCACTAGTGATTATGTGGTGATATTGATGAAAGATTGATGAATATTATGTGACGTTTGTGATGCCATTATGAATGTTGTAAGTATTGACTTGCATGAATGATATATGTATATTGATAAAACCAACAATGATAAAATCAACTAAAGATTGTATGGTGGTGTTGGTGTTGATGATGATGATTGATGAGTGGCATGATAGGATGCATAGGGTAAGAATGCATTTAATTTGCATTGCATCCATGGTATATCATAGCTACCGGTGTTGCAATGTTAGGGATTCCCCCGGTTGGCCCAGTGGGAGGGCGGCTCAGTGCATGAGAATTCTTGTTGTTTCCTCTGTGACTCGGTGTGTAAGTCAGGAAGTTGCCCATGTTGAGCTACGGGGAGCTGCATGTGGTTGACCCTTGTGGGGGGTGGCTCTTGAGGAACAGGTGTCCCCGGTGGTCCTATAGATCACAGCTGCCATGTTATGAATCATGGTTGGCCCGCAACACCCTATATTATTGATTATGTTGATTACCATGGTCATGGTGAAAATGACCGGTGTTGCAAAATGGGCGATGCGGTTTGGTACCAGTAAAATTGGTGATTATGCATGCATTATGAGATATGTGTACACATTAAACTACTACAGTAGGGGCATAGTAGCACACCTATGCTTGACCCATAATTTGGTGTTTATTCCCACAGTCAGATCCGTATTTGTCGTTATCGATTCCATTGTGCATATGAATTAGCCTAAGAGCATTTGCATATAGCATGGAGATATTGCCAAAAGGTGATGATGATTGATGATCATTAAGATTGAGATATGATGATAATGATGAGATAGGTAAATGAATACCTAAAAGCATACATGATGAGGGGTTTGTTTATCTATGGTTGTTGACAATGATGTTGGCCCATTGTGGCAATGAGAAATATATGTGTATGTGATTGCTTTGCTATGAATTGATGGATGAATACATTATATGTATATTGTTGAAATGAATAGATTATAAGGATTGTTGATGATTTTAGCAAAGCATACATGATGTTAATATACATATGCACATAATCTCAGTTGTATTCATATTCGTCATTTGAAATGTATAACTCACTCTCCCATGTTGTCCATTTTTAGCACTGATGCAGGAATATCATGGGATGAGGATATTTTAAAGTAGAGCTTTGGGAAGGTAAATAGTGGTAAAGGAATACCTTGGATGGCAGCAATTGTAATTTATTGTTTTGTGAATAAAATGTACAATATAGCTTTGATAACCATTGAAATCGATGGATGTGTTGTAAATGATAATATAAGTGTATGATATATTGGTATTTGGGGTATTGGAATTCATACCTATTTGATGGATATAATGATGTTGGTTATATAATCATTTTGGGGATGTATAAGCGTTGATGATACATGATTTTAAGGTTGAATCAAATATGGTCAATTATAGAATATCGATAATGGAGATGTATGTTGTATGACCATAGTGATGCATGTGTATATATATATTTAGGGTAATGCATGTTTATGATTTGTGTGTAAGTTTGGTTGTGGCCTAATAGGCTTGTGTCGTATGCTTGCATACTTTGCCGAACCTCTTCTCATATCTTCATATACGGGACTAGGCATGTGCCCTGTATACATATCCTTCTTTCGTTGTAAACTCTGTTATGTTGTATACAATCATGGGTGATTTATTTTACAATCCAGTTATAAAATATTAAATCTCACTCTTCGGTTTTCTATGGTATGAGTCCTTGTGTAATCGTTGAGGTGTTTCAAAGTTATTTCAAATGCGAAAAATTTACTCGCATTTTTATTAATTATTTATCTTGATCACATCAAGATTCGGGTCTGGAGAACCAGGGGGTGACACAAGCCCAAGTGGAAAATCGAGAAATCTTAAAGAGACCGAAGAAGCATCTGGGTGAAGTGAAGGGGAATTGGACCAATCAACTATGCCATGTGTTATGGGCTTACAAAACCACACCCTATTCCTCAACCAATGAGTCCCCATGTCGGTTGACATATAGTGTGGAGGCCATGATACCAGTTAAGCTCCAAACGTCCTCTGTTAGGGCCCAACATTTCCTTGATAAAAACAATAAGGAGAACTTGTTGAATGAGTTGGATATGATTAGTGAACTTAGAAAATAAGCATTTTTTCGGGATCAGGCGGTCAAGGCTAAGGCTTCACTACAGTACAATAAGCGAGTCTCAGAATGACATTTTGAAGCAGGAGATTTAGTGTTACGACGTGCCAACATAGGAAATAAGTTTGCACACCAGGGTAAGTTAGCACCCATATGGGAGGGTCCCTATCGTGTTTTTGAGGTATTAGGTAAAGGAACTTACCGCCTCGAATGTTTGGATGGAACCCCAATAAGAAATAAGTGAAATTTTTTAAATTTGCGTATTTATTACAGCTAGTTAGACTCTTCGACATGTACTCTTTTTCCTAACATGAGGTTTTTCCCACTAGGTTTTCCTCAAGAAGGTTTTAGCAAGCATGTCCTGACATAGCCCCAATGTATACTTAACATTAATAAAATATATGTTTGCTAACTCTTTATGTTTTGTTTTCCAACCATTCATCTTGCGAACTAGCGCTCTTTTTGCCCCGACGAGTGTCGAGGATTAGACCTCACTGATGTCGTACCGGACCCCAATGAGTGGCACCCCAGTCCTTACTAAAGGATTGGCTACTTAGCCCCAACGAGTGGTGAGGATTGGTTCTCTTTGAGACCATACCAGACCCCAACAAATGGTGCAAGTAGAACGCCTAGCATCAATGAGTGGCAAGGATCAAACCTCATTAAGGCTGTACCAGACCACAATGAGTGGCACCCTACCAATGGTTAGTTACTTGGCCCTAGTAAGTGGCAAGGATTGGTTTCTATCAAAACCACACCAAGCCCTAACATGTGGTGTAAGTAGATCCTAAGGAACTAAGTCAACAAGGTCTTCACCTCACTATACATTTAATCCTTTTAGGTCTACTTAACAGAAAATGATTGAAGTTCTAGGTATGGGATGACGTCCTAAAGGTCTGAACGGGTAGCATACCTAGCATAACCTAAATCTTTTTAATGGAACACTTAAAGTATTACAACCTAGACAGGGATATTGTCTATATTCTACACTTAAATTTCATGCAAGACAGAGTAAAGAAATTCAACAATGAAGGCAATGAGTTAAATTTCATTCATGTGATTTAAAGTAAAAAATCGAAGCTCATCTCGATACAAGGCTATCTATATTAATTCAACCATAAAAGAGGAAGATAAAGGTTTAAATTGGTCAAGATAAAAAATAGTCATGAGAATAGAGCGTTGTCTTCACTAGAGGGAGGAGCCTAACCTTCAGGAGCAGATGGAGCATGATCTTCTAGAATAGCGCTACCTTCCGGAGTAGGTGGAACATTCTCAGCCTTAGAAGGGTTGGGCTGAACATTCTCAGTCTCGGATGGGCCGGGCTGAACATCCTTAATCTCAGAAAGAGTCAGTTTATCGGCCATGGACTGCAATGGTGGCAGCTTTGCCAGCTCATATGGGAGGTCCTCAGGCTCCTGGCGTTCACCGTCTCCATGGCGAATAGTTTCCCACCAAGAAACTAAAAGTAAGGACTAATGTTATATAGGTTTAGACTCAAGCTGGGGTTCCTATCACTACTAGAAAAATGACTAATAGCTACAACCATTTAGCGACCGCCACATGCCGTCGCTATTTAGTGACCGTGTTAGCGACCACAAAATGAAAAGCGACCTGGAACGTGAAACATTGTGACCACCTCCGCGACCGCAAACGAACCGTTGCTACAACCGTCACTACCTCCGTCACAATATCATAGGTCGTCGCTGACACGGTCGCTATAGTTAATTCCCTCCACTTTTTTGGTTTCCCTCCAATGTATTTATGGCGCCAACTGATAGCGACGGGAAAAGTAGGGTCGCTATGTCCTCTAATGCGTCAGTGACGTCCTCCATGACGTCGCTATGGCCACAATGTAGCGACGGAGGTGTTGCGATGTCGCTAAAGTGAGTAACCGTCGATATGGCCGTCGCTAAGATTTCCTTTTTTGGATTCCCTCCATGTTGTTCCCTCCATTATAGTGACGGAGCTTATAGCCGTCGCTCGTGTTCTGGAAATTAGTGACGGAGCTACGGCACCGTCGCTATTAGTGAAGAGTTTAGTGACGGTAGGATGACACCGTCGCTATATGGAAGAGGTTAGTGACGGTGGGTCCCTACCGTCGCTAATATTCATGAGAGTAGTGACGGGTTGGTTCGCCCGTCGCTATAAATTTCGCTTCCCTCCATTTTTTTCTTCTAGTAATTGATGTTAGTGACGGGTTGGTTGACGCCGTCGCTAAGTTTCAGTAAATTAGGGACGGAGTTGTGTTACCGTCGCTAAGTTTTTAATTTTAGGGACGTCGTTAGCGACGGATTTGGAGCCGTCGCTATGGTTTTAATGTTACTCGACAGCATCCCCTTTCCCTGTCATTTGCCCTAACTTTCCCTCTCCTCTCTCAGCAGGCGTCTCCCTCTCCTCCCTCCCTCCCTTCGTCTGAGCTCCTCCACCTTCTTCCCTCTTCCTTTCGAAAGACGTTGTGTGTGCCCTACATTCCACCCTCTTCTCCGCCAGACATACCGAACCCGACTCCCTCTTACCGGTCCACCGGTGTAGCGGTCCCCCTTCACCGGAGTGGCTCACTCCCTCTTGGCTCCCTCACGGCTGACACACAGGAGTGGCTCACTCCCTCATTGCTGACGGTCACACACACTCACGATCCCCCTTCCATTTACCTCGGTCAGGTTCGAATCCTCGGTTAGTTTCCTTTCTCTGTGATCAATCTCCTTCTCTTTCCCATTGGCTCTGGTACCTTACCGTTTCAATGTTTAGAAATAGTAAATACTAATACTAGAATATGTATTCAACATATGAAATAAAAACAGAAACCTAAAAAAGGCCAAAATTCACACAGATAAATTTCAAGTTTATCTTGGGGACAGTGTTGGTTAGCTTGTTGCATTTGGATTTTACAATTTTGTGTTATCAAAAGTTTATCGTTTTGGGAATATCTTATTTGGAATTCTTACTTTTTATAAAAGCATTATTCTAGACTATTTGCTACTTGTTTTAATCTGCCTATGTAGTTGTGATTTCTTTGCCAATAGATATTCTGCTCATATCAGCTGTCTGGTGGTGAGTTATCTCAGTGCAACATGATTCCATGAGGTTGCTTGTTCAATTAAATTTTAACAAGGAATGTGATACTAGTTAGGTGTTAAATATTGTGTTAGGGATCGCCAATACTGAAAATGAAAGTAGTTCTATTCTATTATTGTTGAGTTAATGTGTTGTTCTAGTCAGCAGTGTATAGTTGGAATTAAAACTTGAGATTATAATCACATTTTTGGGTGAGAAATTTTCACTGTTTATTTGCCCCTCCAGTTTAGGTTGAATTTGGTTTATTAAATATTATTTGAGTTAGATTTTATGTTCTGACATTTACTCAGATTACTAGTGTTAACATTTCGTCCATTTGGTGTAGCATCAGTCGCATCATCCCATTGAACAATGAACATCTTAAATTTTAATTATTCTTGTTCAGGATATTGATAGAAATGTTGTTTAGCGTTTGTGCTCTATTATTGTTCTTCCCACTACTGTGTCAAGTTGTCAAACTCGTGGGTTGGTCACAAAATTTCTAATGAAGTTTACATCTGTGCAAATACTGTTGAGGGTTGTAACTAGTACTCGTTTCAGTTTCCTGTAAATGTAAACGTGGTTTAGTTTCAGTTGAGCAATTTTGTTACATACATAAGCAATATGCTTGTGCTGCAGTGTCCATTCCTTTTTAATTTTCCCTATTCTTTATTTATTGGTGGTATCAGGGGACAATTATAAAATAGTGACAGGCACATATCTCAACTATTCTTTATAATTAGGTGTTCTTCTGTAGTTACTTTCTCAACTCCTTCCCCGCACATATCTCATTTTCTTAGTCAAAGATCATTTACAATCAAAAAGAAGCCAACAAAATAGAGCTTGTCTTTAAGACAACCTAAATAGCTGTTAACAAATTATATAATGAAAGCCTGTGTGATGATGTGAGTAGAGATATTCCATATTCGTCATGGCAAGAGATTTTGCTCCTCGAATTTTGCTATCTAACTTTGTGATTCTTCTTTTGAACATCTAGTGTAGATTTACTAAGGACTTTTCTCTCTATCTAGAAATCTTACACTGGCTTCATCAAATGATCGCCCATCATTAACCACTTCTCATTCCCATTGTATCATGCTTTTGAACATCAAATGATTTTAGCATGCAACATGCTCTTGCAAGTCTTTGCTAGGTGCCTATTTTTTCTCATGCCTATTTTTTCTCTTGCAACATCAAATCATTAATAGTACCTTCCTGCCATGCATGCTGCCTATCCCTCATCTGGTGTTTGTAAGCTTGACAATTTCGTACTCGGTGACCTTTAGGTCCCACTTGTATCTCTGGACAATAACCACAAGTTTGGACTGCATACTTCTCCATAAGTCTTGAAGCTCCTGTGCACATTTTCTCCTAGGCTTTCATGCCTCGAATAGCAATAGCTGCAGAGAAACATGCACATAGTCAGCATAGTTGACAAAGGATGGAATATGTCAGAGAGAATTAAAAAGTGAAGAAAAAAGCATGTCTTCATAAAACAACTAATGATTTTCATAATTCAAGGATAATATCCAATTATTGTTTATTAAGATGTCTCCTCCAGTTTGCAGAATACATAACACAGGAAATCATTGTGTTAAGATGTCATAATTAAGAGTATTTTATTAAATTGACCAATGTCCTAACTCATTTGAAGTCCTCTAAAAGTTTCCACTTACATTTTATTATTATATATCTCAAATTTACGGTGCTTCTCTTTCACAAAGCACCTGCTCTTTCTCTTTGCGACTCAACGAGCAGCGAGATCCACCTCCGACAACTATGACTCAGAGCCCATTTTCATCAAATTAATTTTATTTTATTTTTTTTACAATTTCAGTTGTGTTGCCTTTCCCTGTGTTAATTTTCAATTTCACTTTTAAGTTTTCACATTGAATGGGATAGACCTTATATAATACTGAGTTATTAGTAATCAATTGCCCAATTGAACGCTTTATTTTTGCCACCTTAGCTACAATTTGCTTTGACTGTCTCTGTTTGTTTAGTTTCCTTGCAATGTACTTAATCTATAATTTGCTTTACGTGTCTCTCTTTGTTTAGTTTCCTTGCTACTTGTAACTGTTTAACCAGTTATTGGTTTGTCATGCAGACTAGCACACGTTACACGTGGTCTGTGATCGTTTGTCGAAAGTTTTATATTCTTCCTCACTTTTTTCCTTGAGGTAATCCCGTAACACTGACTTTGTCATTATGTGTATGCATGTGGATTGATGTTTGTTAGTGGAGAGCAGGGCTCATTAGGCATTGGTTTTGTGTGCTGATAACATGATTTGAAGATGCATGTGTAATGTTGTTTGTTAGTGGAGAGCACAGCTCATTAGGCATTGGTTTTGTGTGTTGATAATATGATTCTTTATGCATGTGTAATGTTTGTTAGTGGAGAGCAGAGCTCATTAGGCATTGGTTTTATGTACTGATAACATGATTTGGTGTTCATAACTCTGAATATCATATACAATGCGTATGATATGTTTATTTATCTATACTGGGAAGTTTTCTATATGTAACAGGCCGTTTGTAAATTTAGGAAATGTCTAGTTTACAGGGGAGACTCTGCCAAAATTTCGGCAGAGTCCCTTTCTTAGGGAACTTAAAAAATGAAACTCAACTTTAATAATGTAGGGTTTAGTCGTGTGTGTACCCATTAAATTCCCGTTCAAGTTTCAAAATAACCGGTTGATGTACCGTGTTGTGTTGGAGCTTGAATTGTCCCGGTTGGACAGTTTGGTATGAATTTGTAACCTGTAGGGCGTAACCCATCAATGTTGTATGTGGTCTATCTTGAGAAGTTGAATGAATGTTCATTTGAAGTCCTCGGTTATGGTGTTTCGTATTGTCCCTAGGGTGCATGTCTGCGTGTGGTGTTTCATACCCTACATATCTCTGTGTACTCGGGGACCAATGCGAAATGCTGCCGAAATTTCAAATGAACATTCATTCAACTCAAGATAGACCACATACAATTATGGGATGGGTTACGGATGGTTGCATATTCATCCCGAATGGGATAGGGCCCCACCAATTTGCAACATCAAAGAGATAGAGTGATTCACAACCGATAGTTAAATAAAAATTTAAACCCCATGTATGCTAACAGAATCGTGCTTGTTAGATATTGTAAATGGAGGTACCGGCAAATCGGCGATAGATGTACAACCGACTAGATCGCAATCGGCGAGTGACTGAGGAGTTTATGATAGGGCTATTGGAGTTCATTCCGTTCGCTACGGCAAACACGCCTAGATTTGAAGTGACTCAGAAGATCCGTTGTCCGTGCTCAAGGTGCAAATGCATGAGTTTTGAATACGCGGATGATGTCATGTGCCACCTAACTGAGAAAGGGTTCATGGAAACATACCACTGCTAGTACAACCATAGTGAGCAGTTACCGCGTAGACCATCAGACGTAACCGTGCAACAGTCTTACTATGAGGTTGGAGGAAACAGGGATACGTACAACAACATAGAACAAATGGTGATGGATCATGTTGGACCCTCCACCGGGCGTATGCTGGAACATAATGACCAAGCAGGTCATGGGGACTCTAACAATGTAGAGGAGGATCCTAATCCGGAGGTGAAGAGATTTTATGATTTGTTGGCGGCGGCTCAGACTCCATTGTGGGACAGGTGCAACAGTCACACTGAGTTATCCGCCTCCCTAGTTGCTTTAAGCCTAAAGGCAGATTATAATCTTTCTGGAGGTTGTTTTGATAGGATGGTCAATCTGATTGGTTCCACCATGCCTAGTAATCACAGAATGCCAGCAAACCTGTACCGTGTTAAGAAACAAGTGGCAAACTTGGGGTTGGGTTGTGTGAAGATAGAGTGTTGTGTTGGTGGATGTATGCTGTTCAGAAATGAGTTTGCAGACAAGAGTGTCACAAAATGTCTGCATTATAATGAGGAACGCTACAAGACCGTTAAAAGGAGAGGGAAGGTAACCCGGACGGCCAGGAAGAAAATATGGTACTTCCCTATAACACCGCGTCTTCAACGCCTGTATGCCTCATTGTCCACGGCAAAACACATGCGTTGGCATGCTCTGAACCGAACACAAGAGGGGTTTCTTTGCCATTCTTCCGACGGGAAAGCATGGAAGTGTTTGGATGAGCTATATCCGGACTTTTCAGGCGAGCCGCGCAATGTAAGACTTGGCTTATGTACTGATGGGTTTAACCCGTTCGGTCAATACGGAAGAGCTTACTCTAGTTGGCCAGTCATCCTGACCCCATACAATCTACCTCTTGATATGTGTATGAAGAGGGAGGTCATGTTTCTATCTATACTGGTTCCAGGACCCAAAAATCCAAAGGCGAACATAGACGTGTTTTTGCAACCGTTGGTTAAAGAGTTATCACACTTATGGGATGTCGGGGTAATGACATACGATGCGTCTTTGAAGAACAACTTTATGATGCGTGCTGTTTTGATGTGGACTATTAACGACTTCCCGGCCTATGGTATGCTTTCTGGATGGTCCACGTCTGGGAAGCTTGCTTGCCCTGTATGCATGGAACATACCGGGGGGGAATCACTCCCTGTTAGTGGCAAGACAAGTTTCTTTGACTGTCATAGAAAGTTTCTACCGTTGGTTTATATAGGTTTATATATATCCTGAGACTAACCTTTCTTTTCATGATTTTATCCACAGATGACGGGACGTCGACTGCCCTTCAGTAGGGGTGGTGGGTCCAGGACCCCGACATCCCGGCAGGGGACTCCCACCCCAGGACAGCAGACGACTCCATCACCACTACAGCAGAGCACTCCATCACCACCACCACCACCACCAGAGCAGACCACTCCACCACCACCACCACCACTGCAGACCACCCCATCACCCCGACTTACCACCCCAGAGCAGAGTCCTGGAGCTGATGGCTTGGAGGACCATGGCCATCAGGCGACCCCACCTCCGGCATCCCCTCTACCCATGTTGGTACCCGTGCCGGCCGGAGACGAGTAAGTGACTAAACCTGAAATACTTTTATGTTATTTGTATGATACTTTACATTAAACTTTAGTGGAAAGACTTGTTGGTTTATTGGATGTTACTTTAATTAGTACTTGTATAGATTGAATTGTACTGGGCACTCTTCTGTTTGTAACAGGGTAACTATTTAAACTTGGAAATGTTACATTTACAGGGGAGACTGTAACACCTTATTATTTGCAACTAATAATTCCAAAAATATGAGAAAATTTTTCACAAAACAGTCACGTAACATCTGATATAGAAGGGAGCAGGCAAGGGGGAAACAAGAGCATTCACGCGCATATAGCAACCTACAGAGAAGCTAAAACTGGGGCCAGCTCAATGGGTTTATCGTAACCCACCCGCACCAGGGCGGATTACACAACACCGTTTGTTCGCTTAGACGGGGTCTAACACCGTCCAGGCGGAGTATGGTAATGCAGCAGCGGATAGAGGGAATCCCACAAAGGACAACTTTCCTTCAAGCAACACTGATCACTCAATAGGAGGAAATAGATAAGGGGAAGGGAGGAGAGAGGTATACATATACAGGAGTAATTTGCGAAGGAAAGAGGAAGTGATTACACCGCCGTCCAGTTCGGCAAGGCACAACAACACCTGGACGGGCTACATCACAACATTCACTTACTCAGGCGATGTTCAATACCGCCCAGCGAGACGGAATAATGCGACAACGGAGAAAGAAGGTACATAGGCGGAATCTCGAATTGATATCTACTTGCTTCAGCATAGTTCTACGCGTTTGGGCGAACTGTCCTAGTCACTCGGGCGAGGTATGACACCTCCTAAACGAAATCTGCACAACGCCTCTTCAGCACAAATACAAGGTAATTTTCTCAATCGGGTATGGACAAGGGTTCACTAGGTAAATCCACACACTCACACTTCACTCAGAAAAACGGGAGGTTACAGGGTACATATACGGTAGTAGGTTGTGGAGAAAGGAGGAGTCTGAACCTATTTCGCCCAACTCAACTAATTATGACAACGCCTGGGCGGACTCAACCACCACGCCCAAATCAGGGGTCAATACCGGGGTCTCGTTCTAACATCTACATCACTCCAGCGCGAATCCTCACGCTTGGGTGAATTGCTCCCGAACTTCGGGCGGGGTACGACTCCGCCCAACGTATCCGACATGAATTTTCCTAAGACAATTCTCGATTCACTCAGACGTGGCTATATCCTGCTCGATCATACCGTCCCTGTGTTTCCATCAAAGCACAATTATGAAACAAGGCAGCACATAGCATCACACACACAAAACCATACATCCATATATATACATAAAAGTGTATGTCAATATTTACAACACAAAATCGGACTTCTTCTTGTCCATAAAGTTTTATTCATCCCCAACACATTAACATCCGGTATGAAACAGTCAGGGCTCAATCTAACAACGCCTTAATTAAGCCTTCCAAATGCATCAGCACTCCGCCCAGCGTTCCAGCTCTGCTTCTGATCCTCCTCACAAGAGACATTCACTGAAAATGGCTACTGCAGGGGTGAGCTTTTACATGTAAAATGATACTCACAGATTCGGTATCAGCGTCAGTACACGCTCCTGCTATCATTCAACCTTTCTCAAGTAACCAAGTTCATACAGTTCAAACAACATTCATGACACACATAATACACAGAGTTTATTCCACATCCAAATATATTCATGCATTCAAAATCATACACATATACATACATAGATTTATACACCACCACAATCAGCCTTATTTCTATATGCATGCCTGCGGATCCGACTCGGGTAAAGACTCTCAGTTACGATCCCCTTTTCTTCTGGCCCCTCGTCCCTCAGCTCTTACCAGGTGGCACCGGCCTCTCCACGGCGTCTCGAGACTCTCTTCTCTAGCTCCAACGGCTACCACGAGCACTATTGGGATCTAGCCAGGGTTGGTAACTGGAAGTCGTTTCCCTTGGGGTTCTTGACCTCCTATGGGTCACCCCACTCTCACTCATGCAACTAACACATTCATTATTACACATCATCGCGCCACGAACACCTTCGCCGTAGTCATCAAGCAAGAAGGGATTTCCCACACTACTCGCAATCATTCAGTCAATCACACCAGCGCATGTTACAATCAGTCATCAGACTAACAACATTGAGCAATCCAATTAAGAGCATGCACATACATATTTTTCATTGTGACAAGAAAATAGATCCATGCATATCATTCATCACTATCATCTATTAACAGGCTACACCATCATCACGAAAATCACTATCAGAGTCTTAAACCATGCATCAGTTTTAATGATTATAAATACATGCACACACACACACCCACACTCAATAGTACGTTCATCCGGTACCGTTCTTAGACCATGCATTCGACATGCAAGCGCCCCCTACCTTTAGAAGAATCCTCAGAAACCTTTTCCGTTCTTGTCGTTGGGTCCGATGTCCTTCTCCTGGTTCGTTCGGTCTTCCTTGGCTTTGTCGTATCCTGCGCCTGATTCTGGGATGAAGTGTAGTCCGTTCTTCAGTACTGCAACCAAGATCTCCAGGAGCGAAGAGTAAGATAGAAGAAGAAGAAAAATGGAGACGAAGAGAGGAAGTAGAGGATGAAGTGACGGAGGAGGGAGTCTGAAGAAATAGCAAGTGCGTTTTTCACCAAAGGCTCACGTTATATATATATATATATGTGTATGCGCACAGTAAAAGAAGAGTGGGATGGGAGAGTGCGTGCCCAGCAGTCATGTGCACTCCACCCCATCCCCTGACCACCACCATTTTTTTTATATTTTAATGGCTTAAACCTACTAAGTTAAATGCATTTAACAGTTATTTTCTAGTTGAAATCAAGTCTTAATGGTTTATTCCTCATTCAGCATTTAATTTCAAAACTGGGATGTTACAGTTCTCCCCCACTGAAAAAGAATTTCGTCCCCGAAATTCAGTCGGTACTTACCTAGGTAAACAATTCGGGGTACTGCTGTCACATGGTGTCTTCGCGTTCCCACGTGCAGGAGGTGGTCTTGCCTTGCTGCCACTCCACCTTAACCAGCCTTACGTTCTTGTTTCTTAAGCGTTTTACCGATCGGTCCACGATTCCAACCGGTGTAGTCACAGTGGTTAGGTCTTCCTTGATCTCTACCTCGTCGTCAGGCATCGTGTGGCTGGGGTCATGCAAATACTTCCTTAGTTGAGACACGTGAAATACGTTGTGCAATCGGGACAAGTGAGTTGGTAATGCGAGGCGGTATGCTACGGGGCCGATCCGTTCTAACACCTCGTAAGGTCCAATGTATCGAGGGATTAACTTCCCACTTTTTAAGGCTCGTCCAACTCCTTTACTCGGAGAGGTTCTCAGAAACACTCGATCTCCGACTGAAAATTCCAATGGCTTGATGCGCTTGTCATGGTAGCTCTTCTGCCTGTCTTATGATGCTTTCATCTTCTCCCTTATCACTCGGATCTGTTCTGTGGTTTGCTTCACGATGTCTGGTCCCAATAGTAGACTTTCACCCGCTTCCGACCAGCAGAGTGGGGTTCGGCATCTACGCCCATATAATGCCTCGTAAGGTGCCATGCCAATGCTGTGATGATGGCTGTTGTTGTACGTAAACTCGATCAAGGGAAGGTACTGCTCCCAGTCCCCACCGTACTCTAACACACACGCTCTCAATAAGTCTTCTAGACTCTGAATTGTTCGCTCGGATTGTCCATCCGATTGGGGGTGGTAGGCAGAACTAAGCCAAAGCTTCGTCCCCAATTCTTGATGCATGCTGGTCCAAAACCTGGACGTAAACCTAGGGTCCCTATCCGATACGATGGAAGTAGGTATGCCATGCAGTCGGATAACTTCTTGAATGTAGATCCGAGCCAACTTATGCAATGGGTACCTCATATTTACAGGTAAGAAGTATGCACTCTTCGTCAATCGGTCAACAATGACCCACATTGCATCATGGCCCGCTCGGTTTTTGGGTAATCCCATGATAAAATCCATCGCAATTGAGTCCCATTTCCACACGGGGATCTCTAGAGGCTGCATTGCACCGTACGGTTTTTGGTGCTCCACCTTTGATTTCTGACAAGTGATACACCGGGCTACGTACTCCGCCACATCCTTCTTTAGTCCGGGCCACCAAAACTGTCTTCTCAAGTCATGGTACATTTTCGTGGTTCCTGGGTGAATGCTGAGTAGGCTTTTGTGGGCTTCATCAAGCACCATCCTTCTCAATCTTCCTTCACTTGGTATGTATATTCTGTCTCTCACCTGGAAGATCCCATCTGGCCCCTCTGCCAAGGATAAATCCTTTCCTTTGGCCTGAATTTCCTTCATTTCAGCTAGGTAAGAGTCCGCCTGTTGCTGTTCGTACACGGATTTTAGGAACTCATTGGCAATCCTCAACGTACCGATTGTCATCTTCTGAGAGGAAGGGGTGTCAACATGCAAGTTCATGTCTCGGAACTGCTCCAACAACTCAACTTCTTTTGCCATCATGGCTGCTATGTGGAGGGATTTCCGACTCAACGCGTCTGCCACGACGTTTGCCTTACCTGGGTGGTATTTCAACTCAAAATCATAGTCCTTCAAAAACTCAATCCATCTTCTCTGCCTCATGTTTAGCTCCCTTTGGTCGAATAGGTATTTGAGGCTCTTATGATCGCTGTACACTTCAAATTTGGACCCGTACAAGTAATGCCTCCAGATTTTCAATGCAAAAACTACTGCTGCCAGCTCCAAGTCATGGGTCGGATAATGCTGCTCGTGGGGTCTCAATTGTCGAGTGGCATATGCTATCACTCGATCTTTCTGCATGAGTACACACCCTAATCCGAGTCCGGACGCGTCACAATAGACCACGAAGCTTTCTCGTAACTCAGGTAATGCCAACACCGGAGCAGTTGTCAACTTATTCTTCAGCTCTTGGAAGCTGTTCTCATACTCCGGACTCCACACAAAAGGAATGTTCTTCCGAGTCAATTTAGTCATGGGTAATGCCAACTTAGAAAAACCTTCTATGAACCTCCTATAATAACCTGCCAAGCCCATAAAACTTCTTATTTCCGAGACCGATCTGGGCTTCTCCCATGCCATTACAGCAGCTACCTTCGCAGGATCCACCGAGACGCCTCGCTCGGAGATCACATGCCCGAGGAAGTGGATCTCATCCATCCAGAATTCGCACTTTGAAAGCTTTGCAAACAATTGCTTCTCCTTCAACACTTGGAGTACCGCTCTGAGATGTCCTTCATGCTCCTCAAACGTCTTAGAATAAACTAGGATGTCATCGATGAAGACAACAACAAACCGATCTAAGAAGGAGTGGAATATGCTGTTCATGTAATTCATGAAAACAGCAGGGGCGTTTGTCACACCGAACGGCATCACTACATACTCGTAATGACCATACCTAGTCCTAAAGGCAGTTTTAGGAATGTCCGAGTCCTTCACTCGAATTTGGTGATATCCCGATCGTAAGTCGATTTTCGAGAAGACAGAGGCTCCACGTAGCTGGTCAATTAAATCATCAATTCTGGGCAGTGGGTATCGATTCTTGATTGTGAGTTTATTAAGCTGTCGATAATCTATACAAAGTCTCATGCTGCCATCCTTCTTCTTAACAAGTAGCACAGGTGCGCCCCATGGTGACACGCTTGGTCTAACGAACTGCTTCTCAAGTAACTCATCCACTTGTTTCTTCAACTCTGCCAATTCAGCTGAGGACATTCTGTAGGGTGCACTGGAGACCGGTTCAGCTCCAGGGATCAAGTCTATAGAGAATTCAACTTCTCTATTGGGAGGCACACTCGGACCGTCTTCTGGGAACACTTCTGGGAATTCGCAGACAACCGGAATTTCGTTCACTAGGGTCTCACTCTCATCTTTGGTTAGACAGAGCATCATAAATAGTTGGGTTATACCTAGTGCCGTGCCCTCTTCAGTGGGTTGTTTTGGGAAAACTATCTCTCGGTTTCTACAATCTACTAATACCTTATTGGCTGAAAGCCAATCTATTCCAAGCACAATATCAAGACCCTTTAAGGGCATGCAAATCAGATCGAAGGTGAAACTCCGATCATACAACTCAAATGCTACATTTTTGCATATTGACGATGTGAACACACTAGGGCCAGTAGGGCTGGCCACTTCCAAAGTCCGATCCATAGACACAGTTGGTAACTTCAACCGTTCCACGCACTCATCAGCTATAAAAGAATGGGTAGCTCCCGAATCGAAAACAACATTAAGCGTATTCATTCCAAGTGAGCACTTACATTGTACTAGATCGTTTGCTGGTGCAACATCCTCTGCATTGATGGTGTAGATCCTTCCTGCTGCTGGCGGACCGGTATTCCTCTCTCGGCTGTTCGGAGCACGCATCATATTTCCTCTGGTTCCGTTGCCTCTGCTACCAGGTCGTTGGTTATCATTCACTCGGGTTCTATCTTGAAATCCTCCTTGACGCACATTGGTGTTTGCCTGGCGGAGTTGGGGGCAGTCAGGACGAACGTGTCCCTTCTTTCCGCAGTGGTAGCATTTAACATTTGTATCATTGCATTCCTTAGCAAAGTGGTCACCGCCGCATTTAAAGCATCCGCCATACCTTGGTCGTCCACTCATTTGTCTCCCTCGGTCATTATGATTCTGATATCTGGTGAAGGGTTCATTCCTCCTCACGTTCCCTGGCCTCTTGAAACGTGATTGTTGAGGCCTCAGGTGCTGGTTGGCTCTGCTGCACTGGCCCGAATGGGCCCTGTCATCCTCTTCGAATATTCGACACTTGTTCACTAAGGCAGGGAAACTCCGGATTTCATGGTATCTGCAGGCCCTCTTGATATCCGATCTCAATCCGTTCTCAAACTTAAGACACTTGGAGTTCTCTGTTCCTGGCTACTGGAAGGGCGGATAGAATAGGCACAATTCCTCAAATCTGGTCGCGTATTCTTCCACAGTCATGGAGCCCTGTTTTAACTCCATAAACTCCAGCTCTTTCCGACTCCTCACTGTGTCGGGAAAGTATTTGTCCAAGAAGCAGGCCTTGAAATCGTTCCACGTCAGTTGATTGTCATCTTCAGGAAATCGGCTTCTGGCTATCTTCCACCAATTCTCCGCTTCATCTCGCAGCATATACACTGCGCACTCCACCCTCTGGGCTTCGGTACAGCGAAGACCCCTAAAAATTCTCTCTAATTCCTGAGTCCACTTGAACGCCGCCTCAGGGTTCCGTCCTCCTAAGAATTCACTCGGCTTCCTCTTCAGGAAGCGGTCCAGCACATGGCCATCCTCAGGTCGAGTCTGGCCTTGCCTTTCAAATACATCAGCAAAGCGTTGGAATGCTGTGGCTATAGCCTCCATACTTTGACGATGCGCCATTGCTTATCCTGAAATTGACATTTAAGGATAAGTATACGGAGCCACTTACTACCGATCTAGTTATTAGTCCAACAATTAATAGTTAGCACATTATATCATTCGTCTAGGTCATACACATAATCGGACCAGGGGAAAACAACCCCTCGTCCCCAAGTCAATCATCAATCAAGTTCATCTAGCATCAGAACAAATTTCAACCATTCAATCAAAAGACACACACACCACCGCTTACACTTGGTAAGCATACTTTGGCCTTGGACTTTTCGGTCCGCTCTGATACCAAAATGTAACACCTTATTATTTACAACTAATAATTCCAAAAATATGAGAAAATTTTTCACAAAACAGTCACGTAACATCTGATATAGAAGGGAGCAGGCAAGGGGGAAACAAGAGCATTCACGCGCATATAGAAACCTACAGAGAAGCTAAAACTGGGGCCGGCTCAATGGGTTTATCGTAACCCACCCGCACCAGGGCGGATTACACAACACCGTTTGTTCGCTTAGACGGGGTCTAACACCGTCCAGGCGGAGTATGGTAATGCAGCAGCGGATAGAGGGAATCCCACAAAGGACAACTTTCCTTCAAGCAACACTGATCACTCAATAGGAGGAAATAGATAAGGGGAAGGGAGGAGAGAGGTATACATATACAGGAGTAATTTGCGAAGGAAAGAGGAAGTGATTACACCGCCGTCCAGTTCGGCAAGGCACAACAACACCTGGACGGGCTACATCACAACATTCACTTACTCAGGCGATGTTCAATACCGCCCAGCGAGACGGAATAATGTGACAACGGAGAAAGAAGGTACATAGGCGGAATCTCGAATTGATATCTACTTGCTTCAGCATAGTTCTACGTGTTTGGGCGAACTGTCCTAGTCACTCGGGCGAGGTATGACACCTCCTAAACGAAATCTGCACAACGCCTCTTCAACACAAATACAAGGTAATTTTCTCAATCGGGTATGGACAAGGGTTCACTAGGTAAATCCACACACTCACACTTCACTCAGAAAAACGAGAGGTTACAGGGTACATATGCGGTAGTAGGTTGTGGAGAAAGGAGGAGTCTGAACCTATTTCGCCCAACTCAACTAATTATGACAACGCCTGGGCGGACTCAACCACCACGCCCAAATCAGGGGTCAATACCGGGGTCTCGTTCTAACATCTACATCACTCCAGCGCGAATCCTCACGCTTGGGTGAATTGCTCCCGAACTTCGGGCGGGGTACGACTCCGCCCAACGTATCCGACATGAATTTTCCTAAGACAATTCTCGATTCACTCAGACGTGGCTATATCCTGCTCGATCATACCGTCCCTGCGTTTCCATCAAAGCACAATTATGAAACAAGGCAGCACATAGCATCACACAGACAAAACCATACATCCATATATATACATAAAAGTGTATGTCAATATTTACAACACAAAATCGGACTTCTTCTTGTCCATAAAGTTCTATTCATCCCCAACACATTAACATCCGGTATGAAACAGTCAGGGCTCAATCTAACAACGCCTTAATTAAGCCTTCCAAATGCATCAGCACTCCGCCCAGCGTTCCAGCTCTGCTTCTGATCCTCCTCACGAGAGACATTCACTGAAAATGGCTACTGCAGGGGTGAGCTTTTACATGTAAAATGATACTCACATATTCGGTATCAGCGTCAGTACACGCTCCTGCTATCATTCAACCTTTCTCAAGTAACCAAGTTCATACAGTTCAAACAACATTCATGACACACATAATACACAGAGTTTATTCCACATCCAAATATATTCATGCATTCAAAATCATACACATATACATACATAGATTTATACACCACCACAATCAGCCTTATTTCTATATGCATGCCTGCGGATCCGACTCGGGTAAAGACTCTCAGTTACGATCCCCTTTTCTTCTGGCCCCTCGTCCCTCAGCTCTTACCAGGTGGCACCGGCCTCCCCACGGCGTCTCGAGACTCTCTTCTCTAGCTCCAACGGCTACCACGAGCACTATTAGGATCTAGCCAGGGTTGGTAACTGGAAGTCGTTTCCCTTGGGGTTCTTGACCTCCTATGGGTCACCCCACTCTCACTCATGCAACTAACACATTCATTATTACACATCATCGCGCCACGAACACCTTCGCCGTAGTCATCAAGCAAGAAGGGATTTCCCACACTACTCGTAATCATTCAGTCAATCACACCAGCGCATGTTACAATCAGTCATCAGACTAACAACATTGAGCAATCCAATTAAGAGCATGCACATACATATTTTTCATTGTGACAAGAAAATAGATCCATGCATATCATTCATCACTATCATCTATTAACAGGCTACACCATCGTCACGAAAATCACTATCAGAGTCTTAAACCATGCATCAGTTTTAATGATTATAAATACATGCACACACACACACCCACACTCAATAGTACGTTCATCCGGTACCGTTCTTAGACCATGCATTCGACATGCAAGCGCCCCCTACCTTTAGAAGAATCCTCAGAAACCTTTTCCGTTCTTGTCGTTGGGTCCGATGTCCTTCTCCTGGTTCGTTCGGTCTTCCTTGGCTTTGTCGTATCCTGCGCCTGATTCTGGGATGAAGTGTAGTCCGTTCTTCAGTACTGCAACCAAGATCTCCAGGAGCGAAGAGTAAGATAGAAGAAGAAGAAAAATGGAGACGAAGAGAGGAAGTAGAGGATGAAGTGACGGAGGAGGGAGTCTGAAGAAATAGCAAGTGCGTTTTTCACCAAAGGCTCACGTTTTATATATATATATATATGTACATGCGCACAGTAAAAGAAAAGTGGGATGGGAGAGTGCGTGCCCAGCAGTCACGTGCACTCCACCCCATCCCCTGACCACCACCATTTTTTTCATATTTTAATGGCTTAAACCTACTAAGTTAAATGCATTTAACAGTTATTTTCTAGTTGAAATCAAGTCTTAATGGTTTATTCCTCATTCAGCATTTAATTTCAAAACTGGGATGTTACAGAGACTCTGCCGAAATTTTGGGGGTCTCCCTAGATTATGTGTTGTTTTACTCCTAACATAATTGTTGTCATTACAGCTTTGTTGATAATAGTCGCACTACCAAAGCGATTACTAAGGTTTTGAAGGCCCAGTGGGATGGTCCATATATATCTTGGACAGATGCTGGGAAGGTTGTGCAAGATAGGTGGTTTGACACCTTCTCGGTAAGTTCCTAGCTCATTTGTTGTGACTTGATTTGTAAAATAGACCTGTTATTAATTTTGATTTCTCATTTCATTTTACAGCGTGATTACCAGTGGGCGAAGGGTATGATTGATGAGATTAGGAAGGTCTTTGCCACAAAGACCTCCAAAATCATCAAGAGTACCCTTTGGAAGGTGAGGGACAAGGGTGAGCGCCCTCGTTAGATCCCGGAGGACCATTGGGACGGGATGGTCCAGAAGTGGGGCGGGGTCCCGTTCCAGCAGGCGAGTGCTCGGAACAGGGCCAACAGAGCCGCCGATGCTGCAGCCTCGGTTTACACTGGGGGTAGCATCTCAACCCTCGAGCACAAGAAAAGATTTGTAAGTATATTTATGTTAGAAATTTCTATTATGATTCGTTTGACATGTTTACAAATAATAATCTCAATGTTTTTTGTCCACCACAGGAGCTGAGGGAGCACCGGGAGCCTTCTTTGTTTGAGGTCATGCAAATGACCAAGAAGAACAAAGCCGGTGCATGGGTAAACCAGAAGACTACGGATCTAGCGGTATTTACTTTTAACTGACACATGCTTATAATTTGCAAATCAGCTTACTAATCCTATCGTTGTTTTTGAATTTACAGGAGGTGTATCAAGCCAGGAGGGCCGAGAAAGAGGCGGACCTGGTGGCTTCCACTCCTGAATGGGAGGTTCCTCCCACCCTATCTTGTTCTGACGACAACGCCATCTATATGGAGGCTGTTGGCGGTGTGAACAAGAAAGGGAGGGTATTTGGATTGGGTGGCGTCGGCACGCAGCTGGCGAAAAAGGGGAAGACCCCTTCCTCTTCGTCTTCCTCTGGTCTTCCGACTGAGGTCGTTCAGGTAATTCAAAACCTGAACGATGAGCTACAGGAGGAGCGACGTCAGAGGCAGTTGTTGTTGGAGCGGGCCGAGGCGGACCGACAGAAAGCCGAAGCGGACCGACAGCGGGCCGAGGAGCAGCACGCTGAGACTCGTCGGTAACTTGCTCAGCAGCAGGAGCTACTGATGCAGTTGATGGCGAGGCTACCTCCCCCCACTTCCCAGGCGCCCCCACCACCACCCCAGGATCCCCCACCACCATGATTGTATTTTTATTATTTATACACATTGTATATTTGATTTTTAGTTATATTATATTTCATTCAGTATTTATTTTGTCATTCTTTATTTATTATGTCAATATTTATTGGTAATTACATTCAAATCAAAAAGCCTTATTGTACCTATCATTAATAATTCAACCTATTTGATAAATTAATTTAATCTATTATTTTGTTTTTAATAATAATTTAATATTTTAAAAAAATTATTTAAATTTAATTATAAAATTTTATCAGCCAATACAAAATATAAAATATTTAACAAAACTTATATAAATATTAAAACTAATTTTTTTAAAAAAAGTTTCCAATTAGCGACGGAAAAAGATGGTCGTTGTATTGTTAAAAACAGCGACGGATTAGAGTGGTCACTGTATTGTTTACAACAGCGATGGAATATCGTGGTCGCTGAATTGTTAAAAACAGCGACGGACCTAAGTGGTCGCTGTATTGTCAAAAACAGCGACGGAACATCGTGGTCGCTGTTGTTAAAAACAGCGACGGACCTAAGTGGTCGCTACATGAGTACCATAGCGACGGCGTATGGTGGTCGCTGGTGGCTGCTAGTAGCGACGGGGTCTTGAGGTCGCTGTATGGCACACTTAGCGACGGCTGGTGTTATTGGGGCAGAGACGATTTTAGCGACGGCCTTACGCCGTCAATACGGTAGCGACGGCATGTGTGTGGTCGCTGATGTGTTTTCGACGAGGGTTTTAGCGACGTCCTCTGTCCCGTCAGAGATGCCGTCGCTAATGGTTTTAGCGACGGTCGTGGCATGGATTAGCGACCAATTCCTTCCGTCGCTAACAAGTGTTTTTTTAGTGGTGTATATTGAACCTGCCTAATGGCTAAGCTGAACGTCTCATTCACGATCTTCTCACATAATTCAATTACTTCTACCACCCTCTTCTAATCCGTAATAGCGTCCTCTGCAGTTTGTCGTATGCTTTGTAGAGGGAACTAGTGTTAGTAGATTTTTTCTTCAGTTATTCCACATCAGCAGCCATCCAATGCTTCTCCCTGAGCCAGTTTGTTTCTTTAGTGACATGAACATCAATTTGATGAACGATTTCAACCTACACATCTTTGCAGCATTTCTTCCACTTCTCATTTAAGGCTGTCAAATTGATGTTCTTCTCCTTTAGAGGCTCCAGTTAATGGTTTTCAAAGCGGAACTACCCCACCTATTTATTTAAGGCTATGATCTTTATTTTCTCCTCACCTTGGACCTTCTGCTTGGCCTTTATTATGTCTTTCAAATTTTTGATTTCATTATTCACCGCCTCGAGGGTCTGAACTTGGTCGTAGTACAACGATCTTTCGTCCACATGATTTACAATGTCACTAAAGAACTGTAACATCTCGTCTAATTCGACCATCTGCCACTGGGCAACTTTGATGGCAGCTTTCCTCTCTTCAACCTTTAGGTTTGAGTGGAGGCAGTACAGGGGGGATCTTAACTTGTCTTGATCTATTTCTCTCCCTTGGTACATAATAAATGGGCTCAAGCATGATCTGGGAATAACAACGTAGTAATGCTGTAACATCGTCTTGTCAGGACGGGTGATCTCAATCCCGACAAGGGAGGTTATTGATTTACCCCGGGAAAAGGAGACTTTGATGGGAGTCATTGGTTAGCTGGACTCCTCTTCCATCGACCTTTTTCCCTTGAATTTTTTAGGAGGAGGTGGCAGACCTCCCCTTTTTAAGGTTATTTCCTCTTCTTCTAAGCCTTTTCCCTTTCGGGATCGTGCCTATTCTTCTTCCTTTTTTCTTGAGCCTTTATTGTTGGTTCTAGCCTAAAGGTCTTCTTCATTGGATCAGCCCGGTTCCCTTAAGAAATTTGATGGTAGCTTTTCTGGCCTTTTGGATGTTCTTTTTGGGTTGCACTTAGTTCTTTCCCCTAGCTGTCACTAGTCGAGCTTGCAACTTCTTGAGCCTTTCCATTGGTGTGAAGCTCTCAATTTCTCTTGTAATATCATAAACAAAAGGTTAGAAGACAAATATCTTTGCTTAATCAAAGCAAGAGGAATCCTAGAGCCATTACGTAGATAGGCTTCTTGCTTAGGGCGGGAGCCAAGAAGACGCTCATACGAGAACTTCCTCTATGTAGAGCAATACGTATGCATGGCCCTGACCACTTCAACAAAGGTAGCTCATTCTCATCAGTGACGTAGGCCACCCTGATCAGCAAAAAATGTTCATAGGTCCATGACACCAGGAATTTTTTGATTTCGATCTTATTTTCCCAAGACACAGGCTTGTTGGCCTTTACCCACACCTTTACAAAGAACTTCTTGAATGAGTCTTCATCAGATTTGGCTGACTCGGTGAAGACTTCGAAGTTGATTATCTTGTATACACACCGGAGTGTAACAAAGCTAAGACCGTCGTCTGGGTCAACCTGTGTACGACTTGGCAGTAGTAAAAAAACAACGCCATGGTAGGTATGAAGTTGAAGTGCTCCCCAAACACTTGAAGACTCTAAACCAAACCTATTTGGACGCAGCTGAGTGGGGCATAGTTAAGGAAGCGAAGGACCCCTATTTCAAATTTTGTAAGAGGAAACCCCACTCCAAGGTGGGTGAAGAAGATGTCATACATGAATATACTCCTTGTGTAAGGATGTGGCATACGTGGTCCTCAACCCAATAGTGTAGGACGGTGTATCTTTCTTTATACTTCTCTTTAACATGGATGGGATGCTTGAAGTTCATGATGCCTTCGATGGCCTTAGCATGTCAAGAAGGACTCTCCATGATCTCTCAATAGACCCATGAGTAAGGGTTACCTGCCAAAAGTTGCACATAGTTTATATGGTACGCGATAACAGTTGAGCACCCCGGCTGTGTCTATATTACTTCTCTTTCTTCTTCTTCAGTAACCATCATCTTGACCATGTGTCTAAGACCTCCTACAGATTTATAAAATCGGATGTCGTCAAAGGTATAAAGATAACAACTTTTTTCCTCACTAGGTTCAGGGTCTCTTTTGAAGACCTATTATCGCCTTTGTCTTCCCCCTCCTCCCTAGACCTTGCGACCTAGGCCTCTGGCTCCTTACGTAAATCCTACCCCCACGATATACTAATAGTCATCCCTTTGTCCTCATTCTTCCACTCTCCACAGGGGTAAACACAAAGCAAGGCAAAAAAGATATATAAAAAGAATGAAGTAACAGTTAAAGGTAAGGGTTCACTACCTGAAAGTTGTGGTGGAATCCTAGGGCTCATGAACGAGTGTATTTCTCTTAAAGCTTTAAAGATGCAAAAACCCTAAGTGAAGTTTCGAGTATAAGCTCAAACTCTCTAGACAATAAGTTTTTTCTTTAGATTTCAACAGAGTTTTAGTACACATAAAACATAAGAGTTTTGTAGCTTCTCTTGAACTACCTCTTATAAACATGGCTGAGGGCAAGCAATGGTGGCATTTTTATAGCGTTTGGGTTCAAATTCCTTAAGTCGGGCCATCCCAATTTCCATGGCCCATTGTCCAAAAGTTACTGCCAAAGTTATGATTGAAGAGTAAACGCCACACATGATTAAAAGTAATTGACGCATGATTGGTGCAACCATCAATACATGCAACGTTGCATTTTGAGAGGGAAATATATACAAAATAGTTATGAAGATGCATAGAGGAAAATGAAAATTTTTCTAAGTTAAGAAAATCATTCTACTTACCCACACATACAACAGGTGTCTTAGTGAAACATATAGCTTATTCGAGCAATCGTCATTGTCCCTTAAACAAGCTAAGGAGCAAATGATCTAGTCTCGATACCAGCCCCTGGATAGAAAGGTCATGTGACCTAAAAGCCGTTGTGCAAAACCGGCATCGCTAAAAGTATTGAAGCTTAACACTAGCTCCCAACACTATGTATGAGACTCATGATATGATCCTGGTGTGAGCTATTCTCTCAACAATGGATAGTCAAAGTTGACTTATACAATCGCGTGTTTTGGAAGCAACTTACAAACTGACCGATGGAAAGGTACAGTTGATATGTAGGGTCACTGTTGTGTGTCATCCTTTCTGTAAGTGACCAGAATTATGCTGACACCTTGCACGGTAAGCCCACCCAATCAAAACGACTCCTTTGTTGCCCTAGATATAAATACTCACATAACAACAAAGAAAGGTAGAAAATTCTCACTTGAACTTAGACTTGAGCACTGATATTCTCCTTGAATATTCACTGACTTAAGCGTCACAGTATCCTTACAGGTGACACCCTCTTTCACCCAACAACGCGTAAGGCTGGTGATTTGGTATGAGGAATTACTCCAATACCTTTATTTTCCCTACTATAGAGATAATAATACCGAATCCCTATTGGACCAATGTAAAATATGAGAGAACAAAGTATTTTGAGGACCAATCGTGAGGCCATCCCTAGGACCCCACCCACGACCAATCCACTTTTCCTTTTTAATAAAAATCGGTATGGGTAAGTCATAATTAAGAATTATGCATATTGATTGGGCATAATAATGAGTAGGTGAAAGTGCAGTATTTACTGTAAGGGTAATATTGGAAAAAGTAAAATAAATGTATCTTGATCTTAAGAAACAACTAAGAAAAATAAATACACTTAAAATAGAAAAAAAATCTTCCTGGAGATTCCTATAGAGATAAGATAGAAAAATCATTTGAGACATGCTAATTCGTTAAAGATACCCAAAATATATGTATGATTTGTGAATGAGAAAAGATTTTAGGAGATTTTTATGGATTGTTTTGAGATTTTCTTGAAGAATACTTTCAAGATATGAAGATTATGCTCGGAAAAAAGCTAAGAAAATTGAGAATATTCTTAATTAAAAAATAAAATTTAGGGATATCTGTAATTAAAAGTTAACATTTTCATTTACGCTACAATAAAAGATTCACCTAAATCATAAAAAACTTTCAAGACAAGTTGCAAAAATAAAACTTTTGAGACAATATATTCTCAAGACAAAATATAAAATATAAAAGGGCTTTCCAAATAATTTCTTGAGGCAATTGGTAAAATAATTGTCAATAAAGGTTCCCAAATGATTTCAATACATTATCTCTAGACAAAATAAAGTTTATGAGACAAGTTCTCAAAACAATTTATAAAAAGACTTTTAAGACATGTTTTTGAGACAAATTTTAAAAGAGTTTTAAAGATAACTTTCTAAGACAATTGATTTCAAAAAGGCTTTCAAGACAGTCTCTCTAGACAATTTATAAAAGAATTTTCTAGACAAAGCTCTCGAGACAATATGTAAAAAGTTCTAGAGATAAGTTCTTGACATTATTGATTTTGAAAAAGCTTTCAAGGCAAGTTCTCAAGACAATTGATTTCAGTAAAGCTTTCAAGACAAGTTCTCGAGACAGTTGATTTCAAAAAAGACTTTCAAGATAAGTCCTCTAGACAATCTTTAAGAAAGAACTTTCAACAAAAAGTTCTCAAGATAATATGTTCAAAAAAGTTCTCGAGATAATTAATTTCAAAGACATTTTTTAGGCAAGTTCTCAAGACAATATCTTGGAAAAAACTTCCGAGACAAATTTCTCAAGACAATATGTAAAAAGGTTGTCAAGACAATTTGGAAAAGAGAACTTTTAACACAAAGTTCTCTAAATAGATTGCACAAGAGATTTCTTAAGACAAAAGCTTGATCTAATTCATTAATGAGAACATTTTAGACAAAAGTTCCAAGACAAATTAAAAAAAGAATTCTCAAAGACAAAAAAGGGACTTAGTAAAAATTTCATAATTAAAAGAGATGTTCTCTTTAATAGAGAAAAACTTGAATAAAATTTGAAGAAATAATTATCTAAGAAGTTTATTGATTTATACGTGTCAAGATCAAAGAACCTTGTTGTAACCGTAGGAGACATGTCAAGATTGAAGACCCCTTTCGTAATTGTTGAAGATGTGTCAACATCAAGAAGACCTTCTTCGCAATTATTGGAGATGTGTCAAGCTCGAACGCAATCTCACAAACTAATGGTTGTAATACTTAACCTATAAATAGAACCTAATCCATCTGTATTAGGGGGTCTTTTCTTTTTCATTATCTTATATTGTCTTTAGTTTTTCAAAATACTTGGAAGACTAGGACTTGTGTTCACAAACAATGTATAAGTCTAAACTTTGAGATAAAAGATCATACAAAGATACAAGTGTAAGTTTCCTTTAAGTATTGTCATTTAAAGTTCAATCATTTATAATTATACAAATCTCTTAATCTTTTTCTCCTTTTCTTATTTTTCGCACTTTACATTCTCACATCTTTTACTCGTTTTTACTTTATATTCTTGCATCTTTTATTGGTTTTGAATTTACATTCTTGCAAAAATTTCTTTTTAAAATTCCAAATGCTTTCATACTCTCTTGTGAAACACTTTTATTGCTACTGAAAATGTGTAAAAATGTGTAAAAACTTTGGGTGTTCATTTTTACATTTGATAACTCTATTTGTAAACCTTTTTGAAAATAATACTAAAACATTTTTGTGAAACCTTTTGCAAAATGACACTTGGATTTCCTAAAGGCCATTACACTTGTAATTTTGTGAAACCTATTACACTTGTGATTTTGTGAAACACTTGAAAAATGTAACTTCAAGACCTATGAGGAAGTAGTTTCCTTTCCCATTGTTGTATACTAAAACATATCTATCAACCTATTTTTCACCTTCAAATTAAACAATTGTAAAATCGTCGATAACCATGTGAAATTAATGCAATTTAGATACAATGGTTTCTCTGAATCCTCAGAGAGAGTTTCACATACATGTGCTCTCTTAAAATTTTCTTCACCCATATCACAAATCATTTCCTCAAGTTGGTTCTCCATATCATAATCAACATCATGTGTAGAACCTTTATTTTAACTTTCCTTTGTCACACTCGATGTGTCAACATGTTCACCATGCCATATCCAATATGTATAGTTCTTGAGAAAACCATCACATAACACATCTGTTAGGAATCATACAAGGTCAGGTAGTGGAAATGTGTAACACCATCAGTTAACTAGGACTAATTCCTTTGTTGTATCATCCAACTTAGCTGAGGTGTTATCACTTTGTTCAAAATTTGAGAAGTTTTTTTTGTATGATGATAATCATCAGTATAAAATAAGTAAAGTTATAACATGGTCTAATTCTTCTGGTTGGTTACATACTTAAAAAAATGGGGCACGTAGGCTCCCATAGATATACACCTATACAGTCAATCAAAACATAAATATATGCATTGCTGCCTACACCGCTATGGTGACTAAAAATATGAGTCCAAGATGACATATTTACTCAAGGTGCCTGTAACACCCTACATTTCAAAATAAAGGATTAATTAGGGAAATAAATATTAAATAGTTGTATGTGGGTTATTTAATGTCCCAAATGTTAGAAATAGTTGAATTAATATTTTTAGAGGACTATTAGTGATTTATTGAAGCCAAATAAGCTAAAATTAAGCCCGATTAAAATATGGGTGTCGGACCAAGAATCTCCAATTGGAATGATATTGGTCAGGGATGTTAAGAATATTATTGGGAGTCCGAATATGTATTCGGAATAATTCTTAGATAAAGTATTGAGCTCAAACAAAGATCCTGTTTGAATTAAAACGATGAAGCTTTAATGAAAGGATTAAAAATAAAATAAAAAAACCCCATTTCTCCTTTGCATTTCACGTTAGCTTCTGTTTCATTTGGCAAAGCACATTCATTTTCTTCTTCTTCATTTCCTCTTCACATTCTTCTCCTGAAAACCTAAGAAAAGCATTGAACCCATCTTCTCCACCATTTTCATTTTATGGAAGCTTGAAGGAGGAGCTTAAAGCTTGAAGGTCTCTCTTTTCCTCTTCCATTTTCACAGCTCTCTCCGCCCATGTATTGCTACGGGGAACTACATGTGGTCGACCCTTATGGGGTGTGGCTCTTGATGAGCAGGTGACCCCGGTGGTCCATTGGATCACAGCCTCTATGATATGAGTCATGGCCGGCCCGTAACACCATATATTGAATATGTGTTACCGCGGTCATGGTGAAAGTGACCAGGTGTTGCAAAAGGGCGATGCGGTTTGGTACAAGTAAAAGATTGGTGAAATACATGCAATTGGATGATAAGTGTACATATTTTACTACTGCAGTAAGGGTATGGTTAGATGATCATACTTGAATCCCACAATTAGTGTTGATTTCCCTCAGTCAGATCTGCAATTGTTGAAATAATCCGTTGTGCATATGCATTAGCTTAAGAGCATTTGCATATAGCAAGGAAGTATGCCAAAAGTGATGAGATATGGTGATGGTTGTGTTGTGGATGAGAAAATGTATTAAGACAACATAAAAGATATGATTACCAAATAGTAATTTGAGTAAAATGATGAGGTGTGTAACATTCCAAATTGTTGAAGGATTAAATCATGTGTATGATTCTATACCTTGCTTGATTTTCGAAGATGTTTGTATTATGTGATGATAGTTGATGATGAAATATGCATGAATGCAAAGTATACATGTTTTGATACATATGCACATGATCACATGGTATTCATATTCATTCTTTTGGAATATATGACTCACTCTCCCATGTTGTCTACTTTTTAGACTTGTGATGTAGGGCACTCATGGGTGGAGTAAATCTTTTGAAGTATATTTTGATGAAGGAGGTAAATAGATGTATAGGAAGCACCTTGGCCAGCAAAATCTAAATTTTGTATAGCATATAGAATGGATGTATGCATACTTTGTAATTTGGATGATTGAATGATGATTTTGGATGGTCATGGACGAAAATTGGACCTTGGTGTGTATGGCCAATTTCATTAATGACCTAGATGATGTATGTGGATGAATTATGATTTTGGTTAATATTGAATCCCATGAATGAATGAAGTATCTTACAACTTACAGCAATTTATGAAAGTTTATGTGGAAATGATTCAAATATCATGCATTGAATGAATGGGGATTGAATCAGATATGTAAGATTAATTAATTGGCTATTGTATGTATGAATGACTGCAATTGTTTTGTTAGCTTAGGCCATAATTGGTAGAAAATGAAAATTGATACAAGAGTTGTGTAAAAATTTCCAGGATTTTTGCTTGTTCTGTATAACTCGCTTAAGCGAGTGATAATCTCGCTCAAGTGAGATCCTCTTGAATCAGAGGTATGGCTACTGGCCACATTTCACTCAGGCGGGTAGGGCCTCGCCCGAGCAAGTGTGAAGAGGAATGATACTGGACCATTTTCGCTAAAGCGAAATGGCCAGTGTATGGTGGCTCGCTCAAGCGAGCGAGGAGGGGAATTAATTCTGGATGAATTTCACTCAAGTGGGCCTAGCCTCGCTCAAGCGAAATGTGGGCAGTGAGGTTCTGTCCCTTTTCCACTTAAGCGAGAGTGCCTTGCCCAAGCGAAAGGGAACCATTTAGCTACTGGAGTGATATCGCTCAAGCAAGAAAAGCTCGCTCAAGCAAGAAAAGCTCGCTCAAGCGAGATTGGTACTTGATGTATATTTTTCCTTTCGCTCAAGCATGATCGTTGGCTCACCCAGGCTGGATTGTTGAACTCGCTCAAGCGAGTGGGGATTCGCTTGAGCGAAATGCCCCTGATTCTCCAAACATGAATGCTTTAATTATTTTTGTTTTCCCTTGAATTAAGGCTCCTTCTAGCATCATTACATAAATGTATTTAACATAGTTTAATCTATTAATCTTTGAATCATTTATCCTTTTTAAATCCAATCATATAGCACCAATATAAATAATTTTTCTGCTTTCTTTAATTGAGAGATTCTCATGAATTATTTTCAACTCACCTTCTCATATCTTCATATATGAGATAGGTTTTTCTTAGATCCAGGGTGTTGATTAAAGCTTCACCACTTCATTCCCTCATTAATTAATGATTTTAAAATCACGAAAAATTTACCCCATTTTCTAGGCGTCTGAACCTGGTATTAAAGCATTGATTGCTCTTGATACAGACTTAATTAATGTTGTTCAAGTAATTTTTGCTTATGATTGGATCATACAAGCTATGATTAATTGAGTTAAGGATTTCTTTGATTGAATTGTGGCTGTTTGTCATTGAATTGAGATTGATGTCTATGTTGCTTAAGTCCGGCCAAGATTCCTTACACTATTTACCTTAAATAATGAATATGTTGTGATTATGTTTTGAGATTGACATGATTATGTGATGTGATGCATAATGGATTAATAAATGTTGAAACCTTTGGATTTATAGGTTAAAAATTAATTGTTTGGTCTAGTTTACTCACGTGTGAGCCATGTTTTCATGTATAGGCTTGAGATATGGCTGGTAGACCTAATCATGAGGCTACTACTATGGCAAACGCCTTAAATCACTTTGCTGATCTCTTGGAAAGGAAAGGCCAACTAAATATGGGACAAGGTGCCCAAGGTCTTGATCTATTTCTCAAGAGAAAACCTTTTAAATTTCATGGAGGTTATAAGCCTGAGGATACCTATGCATGGATTAATGATTTGGAGAGAATTTATGCTAGCTTCGAGTGTTCTAAAGCACAAAAAGTGGAATATACGGTCTTTATGGTCTGTGATGAAGCCGAAGCATGGTGGCGTCTTACTAGAGGGTGCATGATATCTACTGATGTTCCGTTGATTTGGGAAAACTTCAAGGTTGAATTCTTGAAGAAGTACTTTCTGAAGAGCTACAAAAGTAAGAAAGATCTTAAGTTCATTGAGCTTAAGCAAGGTGATATGACCGTGGAGGAGTATGCCTCCAAGTTTGAAGAGCTTTGTGCATTTTATCCACCCTATCAACAAGAGGGTACCGGGGCTTCGAAGTGTGTGAAGTTTAAAAATGGTTTGAGGCCTGAAATCAAGTGGGCTATTCAACATCAAGAGATAAGAAGCTTTCCAACACTTGTTAATAAGTGTCGTATTTATGAAGAAGAGGATATGACTCATTTGAGTCATGGAAAACATGAGCCCAAGTTGAAGGGCCAATTTTCTAGTTTCAAGAAGCAAAGTAATTTTAAGAAGAAGTTCTTTCATGGTGGATCTTCCAACGTAAGAGGACGTGGTACTTTTAGAGGTGCTTATGGACATGGTAACCAAGGTCGTGGCAATGTCTAAGGCCTTACTTGCTTTAAATGTGGTGCCAACCACTTGGCCCGTGATTGCCTAAGAGATGATGTGGTGTGCTATCAATGCAACCGACTCGGGCATATCCGCCCTGATTGCCCATTGAATGCAAAGAATGCTAATGTTGATACTCTTGCTCGTGTGAACCCTAATGGTAACCGTGGAGGCTATGGTGGCTTTGGAGGCCGTGGTCGTGGAAATGATAATGGTCATAATGGTGGCCGCAATGGTGGATGTGGTAGAAACCATAATGGTTGAAGAAATGGCAATGGTCGAGGCAATGTCCATGGTGGAAGAAATGGTAACCGTAATGGCGGTGATCAACCACAAGCAGCTGGAAGAGTCTTTGCCGTTACTGGTGAAGAAGCTGCATAAGCTGAAGATCTTGTTCGTGGTGAGTGTGAAATCCTTGGCACTTTGGTATATGTTATATTTGATTCTGGTGCTACGCATTCATTTATTTTTGAGGATTGTGTGAGGCGCTTGAAGGTGCCTGTTTGCATGATGAAAGGCTCCATATTGGTGACTACACCGACTGGTGCTTGTTTGAGAATAGTGACTCGATGTGAGAATGTCGAGATGACCCTTGAGGGTAGAAAGTTTGTTGTATCCCTCGTGTTCTTACCTATGAAAGACCTGGACATTATTCTAGGAATGGATTGGTTATCTGCCAACAAAGTCTTGGTAGATTGTCATAACAAGACGGTGATCTTCCCGACTTCTAATGTTGAAAGCTTTGACCTACAAGGTATCTCTCAGCTTCTCGTGATGTTCTACATGGTTGATGGGAATGGTACTTCCCAATCTTGTGAAATCCCTGTTGTTTTAGAATTTTCTGATGTTTTTCTGAATGAAATTCCTGGATTGCCTCCTCCACGTGAAGTGGAATTCTCTATTGATCCCATTCCTAGTGCTGATCCTGTTTCTAGAGCTCTTTATAGGATGTCTCCTATGGAGTTGGCCGAATTGAAAAAGCTAGTCGAGGAATTACTTGAACGGGAGTTTATCCACCCAAGTGTGTCTCCTTGGGGTGCTCCTATATTGTTGGTGAAAAAGAAGGATGGAAGCATGAGATTGTGCGTTGACTGTTGCCAACTCAATAAGTTAACTATCAAGAACAGATATCCTCTTCCTTGCATCGATGATCTTTTGGATCAATTGAAGGGTGTCCTTGTGTTTTCTAAGATTGACTTACGTTCTGGATATCACCAAATTCAGGTAAAGACTAAGGATATTCCTAAAAGTATGTAGTGATGCCATTTGGTGTGACAAATGCTCCTGTGATCTTCATGGATTACATAAATTGTATCTTCTATGAGTATCTTGATCAATTCGTTGTTGTATTCATTGATGACATTTTGGTGTACTCTAAGAGTCATGAAGAGCATGAAAGACATCTTCGTCTTGTGTTATCTATTCTTCGAGAGAAAGAATTGTATGCCAAACTTTCCAAATGTGAATTTTGGATGAATGAGATATTATTTCTTGGTCATGTGATCTCCGCTGATGGTGTTCGACGTCCGTGATGGAAATAAGAAGTTTTCTTGGTCTTGCTGGTTATTATCAGAGGTTTATTGAAGGATTTTCCCGCTTAGCCTTACCATTGACGAAGTTTACTCATAAGAATCAACCTTTTGTGTAGACCCGTGAATGTGAAGAAAGTTTTCAAGAGTTAAAATTAAGGCTTACTACTGGACCAGTGTTAACATTGCCTGATTTGTTGGATGAATTTGTGGTATATTGTGATGCTTCTATGCATGGTCTTGGTTGTGTGTTGATGCAGTGTGAGCGTGTGATAGCCTATGCGTCGAGACAGTTGCGACCGCATGAGGTTAATTATCCTACACATGATCTTGAATTGGCGGCGGTGTGTTTGCTTTAAAGTTATCGCGACATTACTTATATGGTTCTAAGTTTGTGGTCTTTAGTGATCACAAGAGCCTTAAGTACTTGTTTGATCAAAAAGAACTCTACATTCACCAACAGCGATGGATGGAGTTTCTAAAAGATTATAAGTTCGAATTAAGGTATCATCCCGGAAAGGCAAATGTGGTTGCTGATGCTTTGAGCCAGAAGTCATTGCATGTTTTCGCAATAATAGTAAAAGAGATGGAACTAATTGAGCAATTTAGAAACTTGAATGTGGGCGTGGAAACATATACTCCAAAGAAGATGTCCCTTAAGATGTTGACGGTTGCTAACGTGTTCCTTGAAACTATAAAATTGCAACAACTGAAGGATGAATAGTTGGTTGAGATGAGAAGAACTCAAGAAAAAGGGAAGAACTTGTTTCTAGTGGAAGGTCATGATGGCATCTGGCGCGTGAATGGCCGAATTTATGTTCCCTCAAGTGGTGATTTGAGAAGATGTGTACTTGAGGAAGCTCACAAGAGTGTATTGAGCATTCATCCTGGTTCTACTAAGATGTATCAAGACTTGAAGAAGAATTTTTGGTGGCCTAGTATAAAACGTGATATGGCGAACTTTGTTGCATCTTGCCTTGTTTGTCAGAAGGCTAAGGTCGAACATCAAAGACCATCTGGTTATTTGAGACCGTTGGAGATCCCTGTTTAGAAATAGGATAGTATTGCTATGGACTTTGTTTCGGGTTTACCCTGAACTCGTGTGAGAAATGATGCTATATGGGTGATTATGGATCGGTTGACGAAGTGTGCTCACTTCTTGCCCATGAATATAAAGAGTTCTTTAAAGAGATTAGCCCAGTTGTACATAAAGGAGATTGTTAAATTGCATGGTATACCATCTAGTATCATATCTGATCGTGACCCTCGATTTACTTCTCGATTTGGGGGAAGTTTACATCATGAGTTAGGTTCTAAGTTGAAGCTTAGTTCCGCTTATCATCCTCAAATCGATGGACAATATGAGAGGACTATCCAAAGCCTTAAAGATTTGTTGAGAGCTTGTGTTTTGGAGCATGGTGGATGTTAGGAGAGATTTCTTCCGTTGATTGAATTCACTTATAACAACAGTTACCACAGTAGCATTGGTATGGCTCCTTATGAGGCACTCTACGGCAGAAAATATAAAACAACTCTATATTGGCTGGAGACTGGTGAGAATTTGGCTTTAGGGCTGGAGATTGTTCAGGAGATTACCAAGAAAATTAAGAAGATACAAGAGAATATGAAGATTGCTCACGACTAACAGAAGAGTTATTAAGATAAGAGGCATAAACCACTTGAATTTCAAGTTGGTGATCATGTGTTCCTAAGGGTCTCGCGTGATAAAGGAATTGGAAGAGCTTTGAAAAGTGGAAAGTTAAGCCCTAGATTCATTGGACCTTATGAGATTTTGGAGCGGATTAGCAACGTTGCTTATCAGATTGCACTCCTTTCGCATCTCGTGAATCTACACAATGTATTCCATGTGTCACAGTTGAGGAAATATGTTCATGATCCCTTGCACGTAATCCCCGTTGATGATGTGGATGTGCGGGACGACTTGTCTATTCCTCCTGTTTCTATTCGCATTGTTGAGCATTCCATGAAGAAATTACGGAACAAGTTAGTGTCTTTGGTGAAGATCACTTGGAAACATAGAAATGTGGAGACGTTCACGTGGAAACGTGAAGATGATATAAGAGAACGATACCCTAATGTATTCGAATCTGGTATGTTAAATTTCGAGGATAAAATTTTCTTTTTGGTGAGGTGGATTGTAACACCCTAAATTTTAAAATAAAGGATTAATTAGGGAAATAAATATTAAATAGTTGTATGTGGGTTATTTAATGTCCCAAATGTTAGAAATAGTTGAATTAATATTTTGGGGGACTATTAGTGATTTATTGAAGCCAAATAAGCTAAAATTAAGCCCGATTAAAATATGGGTGTCAGACTAAGTATCTCGTATTGGGATGATATTGGTCAGGGCTGTTAACAATATTATTAGGAGTCTGAATATGTATTCAGAATAATTTTTAGATAACGTATAGAGCCCAATCAGAGGTCCTATTTGAATTAAAACAATAAAGCTTTAATGAAAGGATTAAAAATAAAACACAAAAACCTCATTTCTCCTTTGCATTTCACGTTGGCTTCTGTTTCATTTGGCAAAGCACATTCACTTTCGTCTTCTTCATTTCCTCTTCACATTCTTCTCCTAAAAACCTAAGAAAAGCATTGAACCCATCTCCTCCCTTCATTTTCATTTTATGGAAGCTTGAAGGAGGAGCTTGAAGCTTTCTCTCTTTTCCTTTTCCATTTTTGCAGCTCTCTCTCCCTCTTTGATACCCACTTTCGTTTTTAGGGTGAGGTAAGCTTCTCACTATTTTGTTTGGGTTTCATGCTATGCTTATGAGTCATTATAGCTTAGGAGAGTAATGTATGTAGATGAGGTATTTAATGAGAACCATAAATGTATAAGCCCTAAAGTAGGTTATCATAAATGCAAGTTAGATGGTATTATATGAGGTAGATGAAGTTATTGTTAGGAGAAGATAAAGACCTATGAAGATTAATGAATGTTGTTGGGTTTTAGGGAAACCCTAACTTGGAAACTTTGGGGAAAATGATAAATGTAGTTTGGGTAATGTGTTTGAAGGCAAATACAAGCCAATAAGAGTATGGATAGTGATGCATGATGTATTATGAATGTTAGGCTAAGGTTGTTTTGTAGCCTTTAAACATAATGAATGAGGTTTGATAGGAAAGAATTCCTGAAACCTAACAAATAAGGAAAATGGTGTCTATAACATGTTTTATACATGTTATGAAATTGTAGATATAATAATGGTTAATTTGAGTTGAAGTTGTGCCTTGAATGGTTGATTGATTGTGATTCTATATGTATGTTAATATAGGACCCATTCCGAACGATGAGGTGGGAATGTCGTATCAATTGAAATTCTTCTTTTGAGGTAGGAGAGGAGTCTTTATGTTCTAAATGCATGAATTGAATAGTATTTGATTGTCATATGTGACAATATGCATGTTTGCCCTGCTTGCAATGTTATGATGAATTGTAATGTTGTAACACCCTAAATTTTAAAGAAAATAATTTATGGAATAATGATAATTAATTATGTATGGCCCAATAATTATGGGAGATTTTATTAGACATTAGAGGTGAATTATCGGTAAATTGAGAATTACCGGAACCGGGTGATTTAACGAATGGTGTGGGACCCACTTGGTCAAATTAGATATTTGATAGGTCTAGAATGTTTAGAAAATTATTACGGTTAAGGTGATATAGCTGAAATAATTTTTAGTGTTAAGGAGATAATTAATTGGACACAACGCATGACACTAAACAAGGAAATTACGAACCAAATAGAATTAGAGAAAACTAAAAATTCCACTTTCTCTTCTCCTATTCAACCGTCCACTCTCTCCTCTCTTTTCTAACATCTTTTACCCATTGGACAATGGGGAATTATTACCCAATGGTAAAAGCAAAGTTAAAACACTCTTTTAACCATTGGACAATGTCCAGTTTTTACACAAATTCCTTCTCTCTTTCTCTCATTTTCGGTGGCATCTTTCCCTCTCACCATTCTTCATTCTTTTTCTTCTTCTGCTTCCATTCTCCTCCATCAAACTGCCCACCATTCCTTCTGTGAGGACCCGGAAAAATACGTGTAAATTTTTCACGTTTTATAAATCATTATTAGACAAAGAAATAAAGTGGTGAAGCTTTAATTCAACACCCCGGATCTATGAAATACCTGTCTCATATATGGAGATATAAGAGGGTGACTTAGAAATAATTAAAGAGATATTGTCAATTAAACACAACGGAAAGAATAACTCAAATTGATGTTGTATGATTAGATTTAAAGAGAATAGATTTCATGAGGTTCAATGACTTTTAAATATGTTAAAGATATTGTTAAGATTGATGCAAAAGAAGGTTTGATGCAATAGGGAATGAAAATAATTAAAGGCCAGAACGTTTGAAGGGGCTAGGCACCACTTGCTCAAGCGGGTGCCACACTTGCATAAGCAAGTTCATGTGGACACACCTGGGCAAGCCAGCAACACGCTTGAGCGAAAGGGAAAATCTGCATCAGGGGTCAATCTTGCTTGAGCGAGCCATGCTCGCTTGAGCGAAATTACTCCAGTACCTAAATGGTTCCCCCTTCGCTCGGGCAAGGCATTCTCGCCTAAGCGGAATTACTCCAGTAGCATCAGGCACCTTACTGTCCGATTTTCGCTCGAGCAAGGCTAGGCTCGCCTGGGTGAAAATCATCCAATATCCATTTTTCCCTTGCTCGCTTGAGCGAACCTCCATGCACTGACTATTTTGCTTGAGCGAAAATGGTCCAGTAGCTGTCCCACTCGCTCTCGCTCGGGTGAGACCATACCCTTCTGAGCGAAATAACTCCAGTAGCTAACCTCTGATTCCAAGTTGATCTCGCTTGAGCGAGATCATCACTCGCCTGAGCGAATTTGGGCCAGAGGCCGCCCCACTGTTACAGGGGGATCTCGCTTGAGCGAGATTTCCACACGCTCGAGCGTGTTCTGCAGAACATATACAGAAACGTGAATTTCATACAACTTAGCATATCAAATTTTGTTTCCTACCATTCTAACCTATCCTAATGCATTAGATACACTCCATCATGCATTTATAAGTTCATCCAATGATTTTTACACATCAAGATCAATTCTCATTCATTTAATGCATAGGATTCAAACCATTTTTGCATAAACTTCATGGAATGCTACTAATTGTGAAATACATCATTCATTCATAAAATTTAACAATCAATAAACATCGTAAATCATCATCTTACATCATTTGGGTCATTAATAAAAATTGGCCATACATACCAAGGTCCAATTTTCCTACATGACCCTCAAAATCATCAAACTACAATCTAGGTGACAAAATAAGCATACATATACACTATATGCTATACAAAAAACTAGATTTACCGGCCAAGGCTTTCCTCTAAACCTATTTACCTCCTTCCACAAAATGTACTTCAAAAGAGTTTCACTCCACCCATGAGTGCCCTGCATCACAAGTCTAAAAAGTGGACAACATGGGAGAGTGAGTCATACATTCCAAAAGAATGAATATGAATACCATGTGGTTATGTACATATGCATCAAAACATGTATACTTTGCATACACATATCATTCACCATCTTATTCATCATCATAATACTATCATACATATATCACAAACGACATTATAATTTAGGCAAGGTATACAAGCATATACATAATCAAGTCCTTCAACATTTGGACTATTACATAACTCATCCCTTTACTCAAATTATTATTTGGTACTCATATATTTTATGTTGTCTTAATACATAATCCCATCCTCAACACAACCATCATCATATCTTATCACCTTTGGCATACTTCCTTGCTATATGCAAATGCTCTTAAGCTAATGCATATGCACAATTGAATATTTCAACAATTGCAAATCTGACTATGGGAATGTAAACACCAATTATGGGATTCAAGTATGATTATCTAACCATACCCTTACAGCAGTAGTAAAATGTGTACACTTATTAAATTGCATGCATTTCACCA
The DNA here is from genome assembly GCA_037962975.1 of Clitoria ternatea. Lineage (NCBI taxonomy): Eukaryota > Viridiplantae > Streptophyta > Magnoliopsida > Fabales > Fabaceae > Clitoria > Clitoria ternatea. The sequence continues at coordinate 193,009,312 of CM075669.1, forward strand.
ATCTTTTATTGGTACCAAACCACATCGCCCATTTACAACACCGATCATTTTCACCATGACCACGGTAAACAACATAATCAATATATGGTTTTACGGGCCAACCATGAGTCTCATCATGGCAACTGTGATCTAATGGACCACCGGGGACACCTGCTTATCAAGAGTCACCTCGCACAAGTGTCAACCACATGTGGCTCCCCGTAGCACAACATGGGCAGCATCGTGACTCACACACTGAATCACAGGGGAAACAACAAATTGCTCGTGCACAGAGCCGCCCTCCCACTGGGCCAACCGGGGGAATCCCCTAAAATTCCAACACCAGCAGCTATGCAGTATGCCATGGATGCAAATGCCAATCATATGCATTTCTCACTCTATGCATCATATACATGCCACTCATCAAACATCATCATCATCATCATCATCATCATCATCATCATCATCATTACCAACATCACCATAAGGTTTTTAGTGGATTTATTATTATTGGTTATTATCATTAGTTTAAACTTTTATGTAGAATTTTCAATAGTTCTCATTTACATCATTCAATTCCATCATCAACACAATGACATCAATCTTTCACTATCATTCAAGGCATGCTATTCATTCACACCCATACTCAATCAAACATCATCAACACTCATTTCATATTTATGGTGGACATGAGTATAACATCATATTATCAAACAAACCACACCACCATATAGCACACCATATCTATTCTAATTGCACAAAGCATGTTGCCAAACAATATCACCAACATCATCTACACAATATAAATCTCCATAACATCATAAGCAAGGCAAACATGCAAGTTGTCACATATGACAATCAAATACTATTCAATTCATGCAATTAGAACATAAAGACTCCTCTCCTACCTCAAGAGAAGAATTCTGATTGATACGACGTACCCGCCTCATTGTTCGGAATGGATCCTACATAATCATACATGTAAAATCCTAATTAATCAACCATTCAAGACACAAATCCCACTCTAATTAACCATAATCAAATCTATAATTTCTTAACATGTTCAGAACATGTTATAGACATCATTTCCATTATTTGTTAGGCTTCGGGAATTCCTTCCCATCAAGCCACATTCATTATATCTAAGGCCACAAACAACCATAGCCCAACATTCCTAAAATTAGTCTATTTACCAACATTAATATTCTCAAAATTACACATTTCCTCTCAAAATGCATTATCCACATCACATTTGCCATTTTCCCCAAATCTTAAAAGTTAAGGTTTTCACCAAAACCCAACCACATTCATTTAATGCATCATTAATCTTTCATCTCTTTCCAACCACAAGCTCATCTACGACATTTATTTCATTTAAAACTTGCATTTATGGCAACCCACTTTAGGGTTTATGCATTAATGGCTCTTCACCAAACCCATTCATACACATTACTCCCCTAAGCCTTAAAGCTCATAACCATAGCATTTAAACCAAACAAAATGGAGAGGATAACTCACCTCACACCAAAACGAAATAGGTTTCAAGGGAGAAGGACGTCCACACGAAATTTGAAGAGAAGAGGGGAAGAGTTCCAAGCTCCAATGATCTTCTTTCAAGCTCTCACAAGGATGAAAATGAGGGGAGGAAGAAGGTTCACCACCTTGGCTAGGGTTTTTGGAAGAGAAGAAGAGGAAAATGAAGAAGGGAATAGAGAAGGAGAAGAAGAATGTGTTTTTCCCAATTTTCTCAGCAAGCTAACATGAAATGCCAAGGAGAAATAGAGTTTTGTGTTTTATTTTAACCCTCTCATTAAAAGATTCATCGCTTTATGACAAATAGGATCTATGTTTGGGCTCAATACTTGGTCTAAAAATTATTCCGAATACATATTCAGACTCCCAATAATATTCTCAATAGCTCTGACCAATATCATCCCAATCGAAGATACTTGGTCCCGCACCCATATTTTAATCGGGTCAGTTTTCAGCTTATTTGATCCCAATAAATTACTAACAGTCCCCAAAAATCTTAATTTAATTAATTCTAATATTTTGGGACATTAAATAATCCACATTCCATTATTTAATATTTATTTCCTTAATTAATTCTTTACTTTAAAATTTTGGGATGTTATAATCCACCCTACCAAAAAAGAAAATTTCGTCCTTGAAATTTAACGTATCAGATTCAAATGCATCGGGATATCGTTATCTGATATCGTCTTCATATTCCCATGCTTCTAAGTGACCTTCACCAAAGGTACCAACTTGTTCCGTAATCTCTTCACGGAATGCTCGACAATGCGAACAGAAACAGGAGGAATGGATAAATCATCTCGTACATCAACATCATCCATAGGAATTACGTGTAGAGGATCATGGATATACTTCCTCAACTATGACACATGGAACACATTATGTAGATTAGAGAGATGCGGAGAGAGTGCAATCCGATAAGCAACGTCGCCAATCCACTCCAAAGCCTCATAAGGTCCAATAAACCTAGGGCTTAACTTTCCACTCTTCAACGCCCTTCCAATCCCTTTATCACGTGAGACTTTTAAGAATACGTGATCACCAACTTGAAATCAAGTGGTTTATGCCTCATGTCATAATAACTCTTCTATCGGTCCTGAGCAATCTTCATATTCTCTTGTATTTTCTTAATCTGCTCAGTAGTCTCCTGAACAATCTCTGGCCCTAAAGCTAGGTTCTCACCAATCTCCAGCCAACATAGAGGTGTTCTACACTTTTTATCATAAAGTGCCTCATAGGGAGCCATACTAATAGAGCTATGATAGCTGTTGTTTTATGTAAACTCAATCAGCGGTAAGAATCTCTCCCAACATCCACCGTGTTCAAGAACACAATCCCTCAACAAATCTTCAAGGCTTTGTATAGTCCTTTCGGATTGTCCGTCGGTTTGTGGATGATACGCAGAATTAAGTTTCAACTTAGAACCTAATTCATGATGCAAACTTCCCCAAAATCGAGAAGTAAACCGAGGGTCACGGTCGGATATAATACTAGATGGCACACCATGCAATCTAACAATCTCCTTTATGTTTAACTGGGCTAATTTCTCCAATGAACTCTTCATATTCATGGGCAAGAAGTGTGCACACTTCGTCAACCAATCTACAATCACCCATATAACATTATTTCCAGCATGAGTTCTGGGTAGTCCAGAAACAAAATCCATAGCAATACTATCCCACTTCCAAACAGGGATCTCCAAAGGTCTCAAATAACCAGATGGTCTTTGATGTTCAACCTTAGCCTTTTGACAAACAAGGCAAGATGATACGAAGTACGCCACATCACGCTTCATACCAGGCCACCAAATATTCTTCTTCAAGTCTTGGTATATCTTGGCGGAACCAAGATGAATGCTCAATATGCTCTTGTGAGCTTCCTCAAGTACATATTTCCTCACATCACCACTTGAGGGAACATAAATTTGTCCCTTCATACGCCAAATGCCATCATGACCTTCCACTATAAACAAATCATTTCCCTTCTCTTGGGTTTTCTTCATCTCAATCAAATACTCATCATTGGGTTGTTGTACTTTCACATATTCAAGAAATTCATTCGTGACCTTCAACATTTCAAGCGACATTTTCTTTGGAGTATATGTCTCCACGCCCACATTCAGATTTCTAAATTGTTCAATTAGCTCCATCTTCTTCGCCATCATCATAGAAATATGCAACGACTTCCGGCTCAAAGCATCGACAACCATATTTGCCTTTCCGGGATGATACCTCAACTCGAACTCATAGTCCTTTAGAAATTCCATCTATCGTCGTTGGCGCATATTAAGTTCTTTTTGGTCAAACAAGTACTTAAGGCTCTTAGGTCACTAAAGACCACAAACTTAGAACCATATAAGTAATGTCGCCACAACTTCAAGATCATGTGTAGGATAATTAACCTCATGCGGTCACAATTATCTTTATGCATAGGCTATCACACGCTCCTTTTGCATCAACACGCATCCAAGACCAAGCTTAGACGCATCATAATACACCACAAAATCATCTATCAACTTGGGCAATGCTAACATCGGTGCGGTAGTAAGTCTCATCTTCAACTCTTGGAAACTTTCTTCATATTCACGGGTCCACACGAAAGGTTGATTCTTACGAGTCAACTTCATTAATGGTAAGGCTAAGCGGGAAAATCCTTCAATAAACCTCTGGTAATAACCGGCAAGACCAAGAAACTTCTTATCTCCGTCACAGATGACCCAAGCCATAACAACTTTAACTTTCGATCTATCAACGACAACTCCATCACCGAAAATCACATGACCAAGAAAAGAAATATCACTCATCAGAGCTTAGCATACAATTCTTTCTTTCAAAGAATAGATAATACAAGACGAAGATGTCTTTCATGCTCTTCATGGCTCTTAGAGTATACCAAAATATCATCAATAAACACCATGATGAATTAGTCAAGATACTCATGGAAGATGCGATTCATGTAATCCATAAAAATCGTAGGAGCATTTGTCACTATAAATGGAATCACTACATACTTATAGTGTCCATATCGCGTTTGAAAAGTAGTTTTTGGGATATCTTTGGTCCTCACCCGAATTTGGTGATATCCAAAACGCAAGTCAATCTTGGAGAATACAACGGCACCCTTTAATTGATCCAAAAGATCATCAATGCGAGGAAAAGGATATTTGTTCTTGATAGTTAGCTTGTTGAGTTGGCGATAGTCAACGCACAATATCATGCTTCCATCCTTCTTTTTCACCAATAACATAAGAGCATCCCAAGGAGACACACTTAGACGAATAAACTCCCATTCAAGCATTTCCTCGACTTGCTTCTTGAGTTCAGTCAACTCCATAGGAGACATCCTATAAGAAGCTCTAGAAATAGGCTCAGCACCGGGAATGAGGTCGATAGGAAATTCCACTTCTCATAGGGGAGGTAATCCAGGAATTTCATCTGGAAAAACATTGGGAAACTCCAAAACAATAGGGATTTCACGAGATTGGGAAGTACCATTCCCATCAACCATGTAGAGCATTATGAAAAACTGAGAGATACCTTTCATATCAAAGCGTTCAACATTCAAAGTTGGGAAGATCACCGTCTTGTTGTGACAATCCACCAAGACTTTGTTAGCAGATAACCAGTCCATGCTTAGAATAATGTCCAAGTCTTTCATAGGCAGACATAGGAGAGATACAACAAATTTCCTACCCTCAAGGGTCATCTCGACATTCTCACATCGAGTCACCAATCTCAAACAAGTACCGGTCGGTGTAGTCACCATTATAGAACCTCTCATCATGCAAATAGGCACCTTCAAGCGCCTCACACAATCCTCAGAAATAAATAAGTGCGTAGCACCAAAATCAAATATAACATGTACCGTAGTGCTAAGGATTTCACACTCACCACGAACAAGATCTTCAGCTTGAGCGGCTTCTTCACCAGTAACGACAAATACTCTACCAGCTACTTGGGGTTGATCACCTCCATTACAATTACCATTTCTTCCACCATGGTCATTGCCTCGACCATTGCTATTTCTCCCACCATTATAGTTTCCACCATGGCCTCCATTGCGGCCACTATTATGACCATTTCCGTTTCCACGACCACGGCCTCCAAAGCCACCATGGCCTCCATGGTTACCATTAGGATTCATACGTACAGGAGTATTAACATTAGAATTCCTTGCATTTAATAGGCAATTAAGCGGATATGCCCCGGTTGATTGCATTGGTAGCACATCACCTCATCTTTTGGACAATCTCTTGCTAAGTGATTAGCATCACACTTGAAGCAAGTTAGGCCTTGGACATTGCCACGACCTTGGTTACCACCACCGTAGCCACCTCTGAAAGTACCACGTCCTCTTGCATTGAAGGATCCACCATGAAAGAACTTGTTCTTCTTGAAGTGACCTTGCTTCTTGAAACTAGAGAATTGGCCTTTCAACCACATCATCTTCTTTATAAATTCGACACTTGTTCATAAGCATCGGAAAGCTTCTTATCTCTTGATGCCGAATAACCTGCTTGATCTCGGGCCTCAACCCATTTTCAAACTTCACACATTTGGAAGCCTCAGTACCCTCTAGTTGATAGGGCGGATAGAATGCACAAAGTTCTTCAAACTTGGAGGCATACTCCTCCACAGTCATACCACTTTGCTTTAGCTCTATGAACTCGAGCTCTTCCTTACTTCTATAACTATCCAGGAAATACTTCTTCAAGAACTCCACCTTGAAGTTTTCCCAAACCAAGGGAATATCAGCAGATACCATGCGTCCCCTAGTAAGATGCCACCATGCTTCAACTTTATCGCGGATCATAAAGACCGCATACTCCACCTTTTATGCTTCAGAAAACTCGAAGCTAGCATAAACCCTTTCCAAATCGTTGATCCAAGCATAAGCATCCTTAGGCTTATAACCTCCATGAAACTCTGAAGGTTTCCTCTTGAGAAATAGATCAAGACCTGGGGAGCCTTGCTTCATATTCAGTTGGCCCTGTCTTCCAAGAGATCAGCAAATCAATTCAAGGCATTTGCCATAGCAGCAGCCTCACGGTTAGGTCTACTAGCCATATTTCAAGCCTATACATTAAAACATAGCTCACACGTGAGTAAACTAGATCAAACAATAACTTTTCAACTTATGAATTCAAAGGTCTTAGCACTTATAAGCTCATCGTGCATCACATCACATAATCATATCAATTTCAATACATGATCACAACATATTCATTATAGAAGGTAAATAGTGTAAGGACCCTTGGCCGAACTCAACAACATAGACATCAATCTCAATCCGATGGTAAACAATCATATCTCAATCAATTATAGCTTACATGATCTAATCATAAGCAACAATCACTTGAACAACATCAATCATGTCTATATCGAGAGCAACTAATGCTCTAATACCAGGTTACGAGGACCCGAAAAATACGGGTAAATTTTTTGCGTTTTATAAATCATTATTAGACAAAGAAATAAAGTCGTGAAGCTTTAATTCAACACCCAGGATCTATGAAAAACCTCTCTCATATATAGAGACATAAGAGGGTGAGTTAGAATTAATTAAAGAGATATTTTCAATTAAAAATAGCAGAAAAAATAACTCAAATTGATGTTGTATGATTGGATTTAAAGAGAATAGATTTCATGAGGTTCAATGACTTTTAAATATGTCAAAGATATTATCAAGATTGATGCAAAAGAAGGTTTGATGCAATGGGGAATGAAAATAATTAAAGGCCAGAACGTTTGAAGGGGCCAGGCACCACTCGCTCAAGCGGGTGCCACACTCGCTTAAGCGAGTTCATGTGGACACGCCTAGCTGAGGCAGCAACACGCTTGAGCGAAAGGGAAAATCAGTATCAGGGGTCAATCTCGCTTGAGCGAGCCATGCTCGCTTGTGAAAAATTACTTCAGTATCTAAATGGTTCCCCCTTCACTCGGGCAAGGCATTCTCGCCTAAGCGAAATTACTCCAGTAGCATCAGGCACCTTACTATCCGATTTTCGGTCGAGCGAGGCTAGGCTCGCCTAGCCGAAAATCATCCAGTATCCATTTTTCCCTTGCTCGCTTGAGTGAACCTCCATGCAATGGTCATTTCGCTTGAGCAAAAATGGTCCAGTAGCTTTCCCACTCGCTCTCGCTCGGGCGAGACCTTACCCGCCTAAGCGAAATAACTCCTGTAACATCCCAGATTTTAAAAATAAAAGAATAAATTAAGGAAATAAATATTGAATAATTGAATGTGAGTCATATAACGTCCCAAAATATTAAAAATAATTAAATTAAGATTTTTGGGGACTGTTGGTGATTTGTGGAGACCGGATAAACTGAAAATAAGCCCGGTTAAAATATGGGTGTCGGACTAAGTATCTTTGATTGAGACGATATTGGTCAGGGCTGTTAAGAATATTATTGGGAGTCTGAAAATATATTCGAAATAATTTTTAGATAAAGTATTGAGCCCAAATAAAGATCTTGTTTGCCATAAAACGATGAAATTTTAATGAAGGAGTTAAAGTTAAAAACAAAAGCCCAATTTTCTTTTCTTTTTTCATGTTGGCTTCTTGTTTCCGTGGCAGCATTCCTCTTCTTCTTTCCCTCTATTTCTCTTTCACTTCTTCCTCTCTTCTTCTTCCAAAACCCTAGCTAAAGTGGTGTCATCTTCATCCCCTCCATTTTCATTTGAAGAGGACTTGGAAACTTAAGGTTCTTCCTCTCTTCTTCTTCTCATTTTTGTGTGGCCTCCCTCTCCCTTGAAAACCCATTTCATTTTTGGGTGAGGTAAGCCTCTTTTACCAATTTTTGGATAGGATAATGATGTGGTTATGAGTTTTTAAGGTCTGGGGAGTCATGCATGTAAATGGGTATTTATTAGAAGCATTTAAAACTTAAGCCCTAAGGTGGGTGGCCGTAAATATGAGGTTTTAATAAGGGATAAGTGTAGTAGATGTATTTATGTTGGTAGGAGATGAAGAATAATGGGGCATTAATGAGAGTTGTTGGATTTTGGTGAAAACCCTAATTTTAAGAATTGGGGAAAGTGGAGAATGATTGGTTAAATAATATACTTGAGAAGGAATGCATGACAATGATGAATATGAATGTAGATAAATGGAGTTGCATGAAGGTTGGGTTATTATTGTTGATAGCCTTTGAATCTAATGGATGTGGCTTAATGGGAAGGAATTCCTGAAGCCTATAAATAATAAAAAATGATGTCTATAACATGTCTAGTACATGTTAAGAAATTATAGATATGATTATGATTAAATAAAATTGAAATGATGTCTTAAATAGTTGATTGATTGGGATTCTATATGCATGTTAATGTAGGATCCATTCCGAACGACAAGGCGGGTGCGTCTTATCAATCGGAATTCTTCTCTTGAGGTAGGAGAGGAGTCTTATGTTCTAAATGCATGAATTTGAATGGTATATGATTGCCATATGTGTTGATATGCATGCTTGCCTTGCTTAGAGTGCTACATGATGTTGTGTATGATGTTGATGATATGCTTTGGCAACATGCTTGATGCATTTAGAATAATTTTGGTGTGTTGTATGGTGGCGTAAATTGTTGATTATTGTGTGGTGATACACATGTCCACTGTAAATGTATAATGAATATTGACGATATTTGATAGAGAATGATTGAAGTCTTTGTATTAATGATGAAATCGAATGATGTGAATGAGAATTATCAAGAATGCCACACAAAGATTTAATCTAACAAGAATAACCAACAATAATGAATCCACTAAAAGCTTTAGGGTGATGTTGGTGATGGTGATGATGATGTATGATGAGTTGCATGTGTAGGATGCATAGAGTGAGAAATGCATATGATTTGCATTTGCATCCATGGCATACTACATAGCCGCCGATGCTGGAACATAGGGGAGTTCACTCGGCTGACCCAGTGGGAGGGTGGCTCGGTGCATAAGTAATTTTATTTTCCCCTGTGATTCGGTGTGTAAGTCACGAAGCCATCCATGTATTGCTACGGGGAGCTACATGTGGCCGACCCTTGAGGGGGTGGCTCTTGTTGAGCAGGTGACCCTGGTGGTCCATGGGATCACAGCTGCCATGATTTGACATCTGGCTGGCCCACAACACCATATGTCGAATATGTTGTATACCGCGGTCATGATGAAAATGACCAGGTGTTGCATGATGGGCGATGTGGTTTGGTACTAGTAAAATAATTGGTGAATGCATGCAAATTTAAAAATAAGTGCACACATTTTACTACTGCAGTAGGGGTATGGTTAGATGATGATACTTGAGTCCCACAATTGGTGTTTATATTTCCACAGTCAGATCTGCACTTGTTGAAATATTCTGTTGTGTATATACATTAGTTTAAGAGCATTTTCATATAGCATAGAGGTATGCCAAAGGAGATGAGTTATGATGATGGATGTATTGGAGATGATATAATATGTTAAGACAACATGAAGACATGAATACCAAATAATAACTTGAGTAAAATGATGTATTGTGTAATAGTCCCATGTTGCAGAACTCAATTGTGTATAGGCTTGTATACCTTGCTTGACTTAAAATGTCGTTGTTGTCGCGACCGGGATCGCGACGGCACGGCCGACCCTCAAAACGATCTTTTGAAAATGAAAATGATGAACAGGGAGTCGCCACCAATATTTTTAGGATAAAATACCGGGAAAACCTTTAATTAAAGCATTGGTCAAAAAATGAGATTCCAGATCCGGGAGTCTAATTACAGGTGAGGAAGGTATTAGCACCTCACAGCTATCCGTTATAAAAACGGTTACCTCAATTTAATAGCGCGCATTATAATTAACCCAATAATTATTTTAACTTTTCCATGAAAAGAAAATGTGCGAGACGACAAAACATATATAAATAAACAGAAATAAACACGGAATATTTACATGAGATTAACAGGACGTCTTGTCCAAATTAAACTCGCTTCACCCTTTTTTTTAAAAAATGAGATTAACAGGACGTCTCATCCAAATTAAACTCGCTCCTCCTTTTTAAAATAAAAAAAATAAAAAAAATGAGATTCTGACTCGGAAATGATCATTTCTGAGTGAAAGGACTCGGAATGATCATTTCCGAGTGAAATAGCCTCCAAGTGGATCCTTGAATTACGGAGGCTGGTTGGCAATAAGACAAGGTGGAAAATGATAAAGAATTGCCACCAGCTTTCATTTTCCTTAATTGTCAAAGATCCAGGCCGTTTCCAACACCACCATGCAAGTTGTTTAACAATTTCAAAGGGCAGCTGACAAGAAGACAATGTGGAAATATTAAAAAATTCTCACCAATTGGCAGCCAGGCTGGTCACGGGTCTGTTCAAGCAATCATCATACTCCTCAAATGTTCTATAAATACAGCAAGCGAAGGAAGAAGAAGGGATCCGGGGAAGAGTCATAAAAAAGAGAATTCATTCACTTCTCAACACCGCCCAACACCTTCTTCTCAACATCGCCCAACACCTTCCTCTCAACACTGCCCACGCTGTCCTCTCCATATACCGCCCCAAATCTTCCTCACCCGCTCTCACAACCTTCTTCTCCATGCTGCCCCAAGACTGTCCTCAGTCCTTCCTAAACACCGCCCCAAGACCGTCCTTATAGCCCTTTCCAACACTGTCCCCACCTCCTCCCAATACATCACTACTCACATCAACCGACCTCACTCCCACTCAATACCGCCCACACGCACACTCCCCACAACCGTCCTCTCCACACCGCCTACACACCGCCCAACACTGTCCTCTCCACACCGCCCAACACCTTACCCTCACACACCGCCCACACACCGCCCAACACCTTCCTCTCAACGTCGCCCACACCATCCTCAACGCCGCCCACACCATCCTCAACACCGTCCAACACTTTCCTCACAGCACCTTCCAAATACCGACCCCCTCATTCCTCACAGCCCCCTTATACTGTCCCACTCTCCCTCACCTCACCTCACTCCACGCTCACTTCACTTTCCCTTTCTTCCATTAAAACCAAATCACACACACACACACCTCTTTGCCCTTCCTTTTCAAACACCGTTCCCCTCCATAAAAAAAAAAAAACCACTTCATTTATAAAAAAAAACACCTTATTCCCCATTTCCCCTTTGTCCAGCACCTCAAGCCCACAACACTATCCAACTCCTTTCTCACCACACTGGTCCCACTCTTCCCCTTATTTTTTTTTTATACTTGTACTTATTTTATTTTCTGTTAAATCAATTGTTATTCGGTGATTTTACCTTCCTTTTTAATTATCAATTAATCTTTATTGATTGATAAATATTAATAAAATGAGTACCTCACATATTCTATTTAAATTAGCATAAAAGGTGTGACTATTGTTATTATCATTATTATTGCAATTTTTTTTATTTCTTTTATTCTTTATTCTTTTTATTTTAAAAAGGAGGAGTGAGTTTAATTTGGACGAGACGTCCTGTTAATCTCATTTTTTTTTATTTTAAAAAGGAGGAGCGAGTTTAATTTGGACGAGACGTCCTGTTAATCTCATTTTTTTGAAAAAAAAGGGTGGAGCGAGTTTAATTTGGACGAGACGTCCTGTTAATCTCATGTAAATATTCTGTGTTTATTTCTGTTTATTTATATATGTTTTGTCGTCTCGCATATTTTCTTTTCATGGAAAAGTTAAAATAATTATTGGGTTAATTATAATGCGCGCTATTAAATTGAGGTAACCATTTTATAACGGACAGCTGTGAGGTGCTAATACCTTCCTCACCTGTAATTAGACTCCCGGATCTGGAATCTCATTTTTTGACCAATATTAAAGGTTTTCCCGGTATTTTATCCTAAAAATATTGGTGGCGACTCCCTGTTCATCATTTTATTTAAAAAAATCGTTTTGAGGGTCGGCCGCGCCGTCGCGATCCTGGTCGCGACAGATGGCGACTCCACTGGGGACCTAGAGAGTCAAGCCAGTCAATCTGATAGCGCATATTTTAATTAGCATATTAATTATTTGACTTTTTCCTTTATTTTATTTGGTCTCTGTTTTATTTGTATCTTATCCTTTATGTTCTGTAAATATATGTGTGATCATTGAACCCTAGGGTAGTCGACTTTATTTTGTTGCTCTGTGTTTGTTCTATGTGCAGGATGAGTAAGGTACAGGTATTGAATGCCTCTTTCACACACTACACTCACAACTTGCACACACTTTTGAGTGGGACCCTATACCCGGGCCCAAATAAAACTTAAGATTAGGGGAGATTGATAGCGGAGCCATTTGGGATGTACTTCCTATCTGGTTACTGTGAGAATCTCAGCTAGAGTTCGACTTATTCGTGGTGCCCACACTTAGTAGACTTCCTGCTATTTGTGGCCAACATCATGAGTAGGATCTTGGCTCTAGTGACCTTTAGAAATTTTAGAATAAACCACCCAATGTGAGACATCACTGATAAATAAACCTTAGAACCATTAAGGCATCTTCAGAAAAACCCGACTTAAGGCACCAAGAGGCAAACTTTACTTATACCTTTTCTCATTCTCGTTTTCTCTTCCAATCCAAACTAATGGACCGCTTGCCTGTTTAGAGGATTACTTTTTCAAAGAATGACCTATTTTTAACCTGTGATCCTCTAATGGGCAAGTGGACCTTTCTTTTTATATTTGCTTAAGTCTTAGGATCTGGAGTTATGAACTTTCTAAAAAAAAAAGAAAAAATAATCAGAAAATTCATAGCTCGTGTGATCCTTGATTTATTGCAAGTTTCGACAAATTGTAACTTCCCTAAATCCCAAAATGTTTTCAAGAAAGTTATTAGGGGAGTATCAATTTGCAAAGCATGTCAGTGATTGATTTTTCTTTTCTTTATGTCCCTACAGGAAGTTATTAAGGGCTTGGCCAGTATCTTTGAGTAAAATATGGAAATTAACATGAGGTCAGATGGTTGTGGTGGAAATGTACCCGAGTTGAAAAGATTACTGCATGTTAAGGTTAGGAAAGTTGATACAACCAGTCTACAAGCATTAGGGAAGAAATTGGACATGAATCAGAAGATGGTTTTCTCAAGGAAATATGGGAGGATCCTAAAACTGCTAGAAGTGGAAGTACAAGTCGAGGCAATTACCGCTTTGACTCAATTCTATGACCCACCTCTCCGTTGTTTTACCTTCCGGGACTTCCAATTAGCTCCGTCAGTTGAGGAGTTTGAACAAATTCTGGTGATTTACTTTTTCTGCATAAAAATAGGCTGGCAGCAGTAATGTATTCCGAAAAAAAAGGAGATTTCTTCATGTCCCCACAACTACCTCATGTTAATTTCCACTCATCACTTTTGAATGAAGTTCTGAAAAAAGTCGAAAGATACTGGCTGAATTCTGCGATTGCTTCACGTATCATTTGTTTTTCTTTTGCTTTTTTTTTACTTTCTTTTTTAACAATTTCTTGTTGACTTCTCAGAAATAACGGGTAAACATCCTTACGCGACTCGGCTTAATACCAGACTCATGGCTAAAATAGAACAAGAAAATGAGAGTTTGAGAGCTGAAGTCAATCAACTGAAAGAGCAAATGGCTGAAATGGCCAAACTTCTTGAGAGAAGGGTCACAGAAGGGGATTCTTCAGCAGGAATTAAAGACACTAGACAACGACCGTCCACTCAGGGTCCCACTGGGGGACCAAGTTCAAACCCAGCTGCGCCTCCCCTAACCATTCATGTTAGGAAACCAAACACTGCTGAAGCCCAGCAACCCATCTTTGTAGATGCAGAAGGTAACGTCATACCTTATGGATTGCCACAGGGTTATTTCCCACCGCTTCAAGAAGAACCTGATTATCAAGAGGCGATTTTACATACGGCCCAGCCAAGTGTCCCGCCCGTCCGAGACCCTCAAGCAAATCCAATCCTTGCATAAGTTACGCAACCACAAGCTACCCAGACGACAGCCAGACCCCACATCTCAATGCCTAATGCAAACCCGGCACATATCGACCAACCAGTTAGGGATACCAGTCATCATGCCACTGCGGGTCCAAATACTGCTGCTACTACCCAAGAAGGAAGACTAGAATTCCTGGAAAGGTGATTCCGAGAAATGGAGAGAACAAACAGGTTTGGAATGGGCAGTGCTGCACAACTCTGTCTGATTCCTGATGTTGTCATTCCCCCCAAATTCAAAATGCCAGAGTTTGACAAATATCGGGGGCTAACCTGTCCAAAGAACCATCTAACCATGTACTGTTGGAAGATGGCCTCTCATGCCTCTAATGACCCTTTGCTCATTCATTGTTTCCAGGATAGTTTGGCGGGAGCACCTCTTACCTGGTACAACCACCTTGAACGATCTCATATACGCTGTTGGGAAGATTTGGCAGATGCTTTCATGCAACAGTACAAGTATAATCTGGATATGGCGCCAGATAGAGTACAGTTGCAAAACATGGCCAAGAAAGATAATGAGACGTTTAAAGAATATGCCCAACGGTGGCGAGAAGTAGCAGCACAAGTCGATCCACCTCTATCAGAAAAGGAGGTGATTTCCACATTTATTGATACACTCCAGTCACCTTTCTATGACAAGATGATTGGAAGCATTTCCTCCCACTTCTCTGACATCGTCACTATCAGAGAAAGAATAGAGAATGGCTTGAGAACGGGGAAGATTACTCGTAGCCCATCTGGGGCTGGGACAGCAAGAAAACCTTCTTTTGGAGAAGGAAAAAGAAGAGAGGGAGAGACTAACCTGGTCTCTCACAACCAAAGAAGGAACCAGCTCAGACCACCTACTCCTGTCACCTTTCCGTCAACTTACCATAACACACCACACCCATATGTAGCTGTAATTCCAAATCCAAACCCACCGTATTTTCGACCACCTGTCATGCGACCACCCGCACCACCACAAACACCATATCAACCACCCCAAATAAACCCACCAAATCCAAACATGAGGAGACAGAATGATGACCGCACTCAAGTGCAATTTGATCCAATTCCCATGACCTACACAGAGCTTCTCCCCCATCTTATTGAAAACACCTTAGTGGCACCTTGTCCTTTAAAACCGCTTCAACCACCTTATCCCAGAGGGTATGACCCAAATGCGCGATGTGATTACCATGCCAGTGCACCGGGACATTCCATCGAAAATTGCCTGGCATTGAAGTTTAAGGTAAGAGATTTAATCAGAGCTGATTGGATAAGCTTCAAGGAAGGAAGCCCGAATGTGACCACCAATCCTTTGCCTAACCATGGGAGACAAGGCGTTAACGCTGTGGAAAAAGATGGGGAATGTATTTCCAAAGTTCAGGACATCCAAATGCCGTTGGAAACCATTCATTCCCATATGCTTAAGATGGGATTGATAAAAGGATCATGGGATAAAGAGTGCAATGACCTCCTGTCCGCAAAGCGAAGAGACTTCCAGAAAACCCTTCAGGGATTTATGGACAGTCACGTCATAGAAGTTTGCCGACATCGTGAAGACACAATAAATATGATACAAGAGCAAGGCCGAGTTCGAGCTCCAAAACCTCTAGTCATATTTTATAATAAAAATGCACCTGTGGCTTCAACCCCTGTTAAAACTATCATCACGGTAAACACTCCAACCCCATTCCCTTACAAGGATTCGCGAGCTGTACCATGGAAGTATGGTACTGATGTGATCGTTACCAGTTCTGAGGCCGTTGAGCCTACTTCATCATCCCCTGTCACGAATATTGCCGGAATCGGGGGTGTCACCCGAAGTGGAAGAGTGTATGCTTCCCCAGAACCAAAACTTGACAAAGCCACAGGGAATGGGAAGGAAGAATCCTCCGATGAAGCAAAGAAGGTAGTAACCGAAGAGGAAGCCCAAGAGTTTCTTAGATTCATTCGTCATAGTGACTACCAGGTGTTGGACCAACTAAACCACACCCCGGCAAAAATTTCTCTGTTATCCTTACTAATGAGTTCTGAACCACACCGGAACACGTTGATGAAAGTTTTGAGTGAGGCACATGTGAAACATGATTTACCGGTAGATAAATTCGAGGGCATAGTGGGACACATTGTGGCCAACAACTATCTAACTTTTACGGATGATGAGACACCAGCGGAAGGAAGAGGGCACAACAAAGCCCTTCATATCTCCGTAAAATGTCAAGATCATATCATGGCGAAGGTGCTGGTTGACAATGGATCATCCTTGAATGTAATGCCAAAATCTACGTTGGCAAAGTTGCCTTTTGATGGAACCCATATGAGACCCAGTTCCATGGTAGTCCGGGCTTTTGACGGAACTCGCCGGGAAGTCATGGGAGAAATTGAATTGCCTATACAAGTTGGGCCATGCACCTTTTAAATCCTTTTTCAAGTCATGGATATTACGCCCGCATATAGTTGTTTACTGGGACGGCCATGGATCCATTCGGCTGGGGTAGTTCCTTCTACTCTACATCAAAAGTTGAAGTTCATCATTGACAACAAGTTGGTGATTGTCTATGGAGAAGAAGACTTGTTGGTTAGTAAGCCTGCCAACACCCCATACATTGAAGCGACTGAGGAAGCCCTTGAAACCTCATTTCAGGCTTTAGAGGTGGCCAATGCAACGAGCATTACAAATAAATCCTTCCCAAACGTGCCTCTGATGGTTGCAAAGACAATGTTGAGAGAAGGATACAAGCTGGGAAAGGGGTTAGGACGAGAATTGGAAGGGAGAACCTAACCTATATGTCTCCCAGAAAACAGGGATAGGTATGGTCTGGGATACAAGCCTACAGCAGCTGATAGAAAAAGGATGGGAGAAGAAAGAAGGGAGAGAAGGATCGCTCGCCTTACCGGTCAAAAGTTTGATACTGCTAGAATCCCTATCTGTGACCTCTATCAAAGCTTCAGAAGCGCCGGGATTATATATCCGGGTCAGGTGGCTATGGTTGGAGACGGACACAGCCCTAATGTGGAATTAGTGCACGCTTGCTTACCCGGTCAAGAACTGGACAACTGGGAAATCATGGAGTTCCCCATAACTATCAATCCTCAGCCAAAGTAATTGTTGTTTTCAAAACTTGTCGAACCTCTTGCTATGCCTAAGGCTTTAGGATCTGTTTTGTAATAAAGGCGAAAACTTGCTTGTTTATTAAATTAAATGAATGCAGTCTGATTTCATACCTCATCTTTGTTCAAACTCTCTCTTTTAAACCTTCCATTTGCTTGCCTTTCTTTGTTTTCATTCATTATGATATAACACTAAATGCAGATCTGAAAGCGATTCTTCTAAGAGCAATGAAAACTCGGTTCTATTTCATGACTCTGATAATCCAAATGATTATGCCTATGAGGATAGTGAGGAAGACTTTGAACCTTCACTCGAGTTGACAAAGGTAATGGAACAAGAAGATAAAGAAATTCAACCTCATCAGGAAAAGATTGAGACCATTAACTTGAGAGATGAAGGAGAAAATAAAGAAGTCAAGATAGGCACCCTCTTGATCAAACAACGGCAGAGTGAATTGATTAGACTACTCCGGGAATTTCGAGACATTTTTGCATGGTCGTATCAAGATATGCCAGGTCTGGATAATAACATTGTGGAACACAAGTTGCCTTTAAAGCCGAAATGTCCACCGATCAAGCAAAAGTTACGACGAATGAAACCAGAAATGCTTCTTAAGATCAAAGAAGAAGTCAAGAAACAATTCGACGCTGGTTTCTTAGCCGTAGCTAAGTATCCGCAATGGGTAGCCAATATAGTTCCCGTTCCAAAGAAAGATGGGAGAGTAAGGATGTGTGTGGACTACCGAGACTTGAATCGGGCGAGTCCTAAGGATGATTTTCCTTTACCTCAGATTGACGTATTGGTTGATAACACAGCTCAACATTCCATCTTATCATTTATTGATGGATTTTCGGGATATAACCAGATCAAGATGGCACCAGAAGATATGGAAAAGACCACGTTCATCACTCTGTGGGGCACCTTTTGTTACAAAGTAATGTCCTTCGGATTAAAAAATGCAGGAGCCACCTATCAAAGGGCAATGGTGACTCTCTTCCACGACATGATGCACAAGGAGATAGAGGTCTATGTGGATGACATAATTGCCAAGTCCAGGTCTGAGGAGAAGCATATTGCTGACCTGAGAAAACTTTTCGAAAGGTTGAGGAAATTCAAGCTTAGATTGAATCCCGCCAAGTGTACTTTTGGCGCAAGATCCGGCAAATTGTTAGGGTTCATTGTGAATGAGAAGGGGATAGAAGTTGATCCTGACAAAGTCAAGGCAAT
Organism: Clitoria ternatea; assembly: GCA_037962975.1. Classification (NCBI taxonomy): domain Eukaryota; kingdom Viridiplantae; phylum Streptophyta; class Magnoliopsida; order Fabales; family Fabaceae; genus Clitoria; species Clitoria ternatea. The sequence goes on from CM075669.1 coordinate 193,028,076, forward strand.
TCTGGAAATGCCTCCTCCTCGTACTGAAAAAGAAGTCCGAGGATTCTTGGGAAGATTGAATTACATCGCTCGATTCATTTCCCAAATGACGGCAACTTGTGAGCCAATTTTTAAGTTGCTTCGCAAGAATCAGCCTGGACAGTGGAATGAGGATTGCCAGATTGCATTTGAAAAAATAAAACAGTACTTATTGGAGCCACCAGTCTTGGTGCCACCCGTTCATGGGAGACCATTAATCCTATACCTGACTGTGTTGAATGAATCCATGGGATGTGTATTGGGTCAACATGATGAGACTGGAAGAAAGGAATGCGCCATCTACTACTTGAGCAAGAGATTTACCGAATGTGAGATGAGGTATTCGTCTCTTGAAAGAACGTGTTGTGCATTGGCTTGGGCTGCCCGACGCTTACGGCAATACATGCTTAATCATACTACTTGGCTGGTGTCTAAGATGGATCCCATCAAGTATATCTTTGAAAAACCCACTTTGACTGGAAGGATTGCCCGTTGGCAAGTGTTACTGACGGAATATGACATAACATATGTCACCCAAAAGGCAATTAAAGGGAGTGCGCTGGCAGATTACTTGGCATACCAACCCATTGAAGCTTATCAACCAATGCGGCATGATTTCCCAGATGAGGATATCTTGGCTCTTTCCAAAGAAGAAGATGGCCTGGAAACCAGATGGATCATGAGATTCGATGGAGCATCCAATGCACTAGGACATGGAATTGGGGTTATTTTAATCTCACCTGATAAAGAATTCATCCCTATTTGCGCTCGGCTGTGTTTTGACTGCACCAATAATATTGCGGAATATGAAGCATGTTCTCTAGGAATACAAGCGGCTCTAAATGTGGGAATAAAGGTTCTGGAGGTTTATGGAGATTCTACTTTAGTTATCCATCAACTAAAGGATGAATGGGAGACTAGAGATAATAAACTAGTTCCCTATCATGCTCATATCAAAGAGATGATCAAAAGGTTCGATGAAGTTACCTTCCATCATGTTCCACGGGAAGACAACCAAATAGCAGATGCTTTAGCCACCCTAGCTGCTATGTTCGAGGTCAGCAATGATTACGAAGTGCCTCTCATTGAGGTAAAGAAACAGCAAGAACCCGCCCATTGCCAGGCCATAGAAGAAGAACCGGATGGCAAGCCCTGGTATCATGACATCAAAAGATACCTCCAATGCCAAGAATACCCTGAAGGTATCACGGACAATGACAAACGAACTTTGAGAAGGCTAGCTATGGGATACCTATTGAGTGGTAACGTGCTTTACAAGATAAGAATTATGATTCCATTCTCCTCCGGTGTGTTGATACCGTTGAAGCAAACCAGATCATGAAAGATATCCACGAAGGATCTTTCGGAACTCATACAAATGGGCATGCTATGTCAAGAAAAATACTGAGAGCTGGGTATTATTGGATGACTATGGAAGCCGATTGTTTTGCTTACGTACGGAGGTGTCATAAATGTCAGGTTTATGCTGATCACATTCATGCTCCTCCCTCATCCCTAAATGTCTTGTCAGCACCATGGCCTTTTTCAATATGGGGTATGGATGTAATTGGGCCCATTGAACCAAAAGCCTCGAATGGTCATCGTTTCATTTTGGTTGCTATCGATTATTTCACCAAGTGGGTAGAAGCAGCTTCATACGCCAATGTGACGAAAAATGTTGTGGTCAAATTTGTCAAGCGTGAGCTGATATGCCGGTATGGCCTACCAAACCAAATCATCACGGACAATGGTACAAATTTAAACAACAAAATGATGAAGGAGCTTTGTGAGAGTTTTAAAATCTCCCATCACAACTCCTCTCCATACCGTCCGAAAATGAATGGAGCGGTTGAGGCAGCCAACAAAAATATAAAGAGGATAGTGCAAAAGATGGTAGTAACCTACAAAGACTGGCATGAAATGCTCCCTTTCGCACTACATGGATACCGAACCTCGGTACAAACCTCAACTGGGGCAACCCCATTTTCTTTGGTTTACGGAATGGAAGCTGTACTTCCATTCGAAGTGGAAATTCCATCCCTTAGGGTGATCATGGAGGCTAAATTGCAAGAAGCTGAATGGGTCCAGGCCAAATATGACCAATTGAATCTAATTGACGGGAAGAGATTAACTGCCCTTTGCCAGGGACAATTGTATCAAAGACGCATGAAACGGGCATACGAAAAGAAAGTACGCCCCCGACAATTCCAAGAGGGAGATTTGGTCCTCAAGAAGATTTTGCCAATTCAAAGGGATGTTCGAGGGAAATGGACACCTAATTATGAGGGACCATATGTTATAAAGAAGGCTTTCTCCGGAGGAGCCCTTATACTCACTAATATGGATGGAGACGACCTGCCAATGCCTGTCAATACCGATGCAGTGAAAAGATACTTTGCATAATAAAAAAAAAGGAAAAAAGAGCTCGCTAGGTTGAAAACCTGGAAAGGCAACCTAGGCAAAAGTTAAAGCAGCAAGATGAGCCGAAAACCTAAAAAGGCGGTTCTACAAATTCTACTCCACAACATAAACCCTTCAAGCCAAAGTTAAAGGAGGTCAAAACGGGTATTAGGGTCATTGTCAAATTACGCCCTCAGAAGCAAAATCAAAAGACGAACACAAAGTCATGATATGGGATCAAGTTTCTCATTGCTCGCGGAGGATCATTTGAGGATATATGAGCCTTTTCCTTTTATTTTGCCTTCAATTCTTTATATACCTTGTCACATCACTGTGTTTAATATTATCGCTGTACATGTCTGATGTTTATAAAATCTCCCTTCATCCTACATGTGTTCATTTTTTATGAATAAACAAGTTTTTGCCTAAAATTTTTGAAATTGGAAACAACAAGAGCATAAAGTTATGGGGGATGAAATATTTCCTAGCGTCAAACTTTGCTTGGTACAAGCATAACCATTTCCACTAAATACTCTCGCCAAAAGTCGGGAGATGTTTCTGTTTCGTCCATGAATTATCTTAAAGAGCCCGTCGCCAAGGAAAATTTACCTGTAAGTCTTTTATACTAACTCATTCTTTTGTCAGCGGGACGCCAAATTCATCATCCAAAAGCAGGTATTCACCAAAGTTTTCTCTCAGCAAGACCTATAGACTAAACATCTCTCCCAAGGAGTTCCATAAAAATGGGATCAGTTCCCTCAAGCGGGATGTTTCTTTGATCAGGCTTAAGAGGACTTATCTTTCCCCAGTGAGTTCACCATTACCAAACTAGCATCCATCATACTCCTCTCACTAAAAAGCTTAAACTGGGGCATCTCCCCAGATTTCTCTCAAGGGGAAGTCCCCCAACAACCTTTAGTTATGTCAAACTGGGGCATCTCCCCAGATTTCTTTCAAGGGGCAGTCCCCCAACAACCTTCAGTTATGTCAAACTGGGGCATCTCCTCAGATTTCTTTCAAGGGGCAGTCCCCCAACAACCTTCAGTTATGTCAAACTGGGGCATCTCCCCAGATTTTTTTCAAGGGGCAGTCCCCCAACAACCTTCAGTTATGTCAAACTGGGGCATCTCCCCAGATTTCTTTCAAGGGGCAGTCCCCCAACAACCTTCAGTTATGTCAAACTGGGGCATCTCCCCAGATTTCTTTCAAGGGGCAGTCCCCCAACAACCTTCAGTTATGTCAAACTGGGGCATCTCCCCAGATTTCTTTCAAGGGGCAGTCCCCCAACAACCTTCAGTTATGTCAAACTTGGGCATCTCCCCAGATTTCTTTCAAGGGGCAGTCCCCCAACAACCTTCAGTTATGTCAAACTGGGGCATCTCTCCAGATTTCTTTCAAGGGGCAGTCCCCCAACAACCTTCAGTTATATCAAACTGGGGCATCTCCCCAGATTTCTTTCAAAGGGCAGTCCCCCAACAACCTGCAGTCATATCAAACTGGGGCATCTCCCCAGATTTCATTCTCTTTCCTTAGAAGGACAGTTCCCCAACAACCCCCAGATTACTCTGTCCCAACTCACCTAATACTTTCCCAGTGGTACCATGAAGGTTACCAGGAAGAATTATCCTTCCCCAGTGGAGCTACACTTCCTAAACAATTCCAACAGGAGCATCACCCCAGGTTTCCCTTTAGACAAAAGGCAATGCCCCAAGAATTCTTTCAGACTACCCCAAACTAGGGCATTACCCCCAGATTTATTCCCTTTCAATCGAGGGCCTCAGTCATGTCAACCGAGAGGCAACACCCTCATCCTTTTACTTTTCCAGTCAACCGAGAGGCAACACCCTCATCCTTTTACTTTCCTTGTCAACCGAGAGGCAACACCCTCATCCTTTTACTTTCCTTGTTAACCGAGAGGCAACACCCTCATCCTTTTATTTTTCCAGTCAACCGAGAGGCAACACCCTCATCCTTTTACTTTTCCAGTCAACCGAGAGGCAACACCCTCATCCTTTTACCTTTGCTGTCAACCGAGAGGCAACACCCTCATCCTTTTACTTTTCCAGTCAACCGAGAGGCAACACCCTCATCCTTTTACTTTCCTTGTTAACCGAGAGGCAACACCCTCATCCTTTTACTTTCCTTGTCAACCGAGAGGCAACACCCTCATCCTTTTACTTTTCCGGTCAACCGAGAGGCAACACCCTCATCCTTTTATTTTTCCAGTCAACCGAGAGGCAACACCCTCATCCTTTTACTTTTCCAGTCAACCGAGAGGCAACACCCTCATCCTTTTACTTTTCCAGTCAACCGAGAGGCAACACCCTCATCCTTTTACTTTCCTTGTTAACCGAGAGGCAACACCCTCGTCCTTTTACTTTTCCAGTCAACCGAGAGGCAACACCCTCATCCTTTTACTTTTCCAGTCAACCGAGAGGCAACACCCTCATCCTTTTATTTTTCCAATCAATCGAGAGGCAACACCCTCATCCTTTTACCTTTGCTGTCAACCTAGAGACAACATCCTCATCATTTCTGTTAATCAAGAAGTAACACCTTCACTTTCTACTTTTCCAATGGTGTTCACGTCTTTACTCCCATTCCATTTCAAAAAAGGCAAGAAGAAACTTCATGCTTTTTCCTCATGAAAAAGAAGTAAAGAGGGGCATCTGTGAACACCTATTTCGTTCCAGTCAATTTTCACCAAGAATGGGAAATTCACAAGGGAAAAGAATTTAAAAAAAAAAGAAAAAAAAGAAAAAAAGGGAAGAATAAAAAAAAGAAGAAGAAGAAAAGAATATTTAAAAAAAAGGAAGAATAAAAAAAAAAGAAAAAAAAGGAAAAAAAAAAGGAGAAAAAAAAAACTCTGACTCGGAAATGATCATTTCTGAGTGAAAGGACTCGGAATGATCATTTCCGAGTGAAATAGCCTCCAAGTGGATCCTTGAATTACGGAGGCTGGTTGGCAATAAGACAAGGTGGAAAATGATAAAGAATTGCCACCAGCTTTCATTTTCCTTAATTGTCAAAGATCCAGGCCGTTTCCAACACCACCATGCAAGTTGTTTAACAATTTCAAAGGGCGGCTGACAAGAAGACAATGTGGAAATATTAAAAAATTCTCACCAATTGGCAGCCAGGCTGGTCACGGGTCTGTTCAAGCAATCATCATACTCCTCAAATGTTCTATAAATACAGCAAGCGAAGGAAGAAGAAGGGATCCGGGGAAGAGTCATAAAAAAGAGAATTCATTCACTTCTCAACACCGCCCAACACCTTCTTCTCAACACCGCCCAACACCTTCCTCTCAACACTGCCCACGCTGTCCTCTCCACATACCGCCCCAAATCTTCCTCACCCGCTCTCACAACCTTCTTCTCCACGCTGCCCCAAGACTGTCCTCAGTCCTTCCTAAACACCGCCCCAAGACCGTCCTTATAGCCCTTTCCAACACTGTCCCCACCTCCTCCCAATACATCACTACTCACATCAACCGACCTCACTCCCACTCAATACCGCCCACACACACACTCCCCACAACCGTCCTCTCCACACCGCCTACACACCGCCCAACACTGTCCTCTCCACACCGCCCAACACCTTACCCTCACACACCGCCCACACACCGCCCAACACCTTCCTCTCAACGTCGCCCACACCATCCTCAACGCCGCCCACACCATCCTCAACACCGTCCAACACTTTCCTCACAGCACCTTCCAAATACCGACCCCCTCATTCCTCACAGCCCCCCTATACTATCCCACTCTCCCTCACCTCACCTCACTCCACGCTCACTTCACTTTCCCTTTCTTCCATTAAAACCAAATCACACACACACCTCTTTGCCCTTCCTTTTCAAACACCATTCCCCTCTATAAAAAAAAAAACCACTTCATTTATAAAAAAAAACACCTTATTCCCCATTTCCCCTTTGTCCAGCACCTCAAGCCCACAACACTATCCAACTCCTTTCTCACCACACTGGTCCCACTCTTCCCCTTATTTTTTTTTATACTTGTACTTATTTTATTTTCTGTTAAATCAATTGTTATTCGGTGATTTTACCTTCCTTTTTAATTATCAATTAATCTTTATTGATTGATAAATATTAATAAAATGAGTGCCTCATATATTCTATTTAAATTAGCATAAAAGGTGTGACTATTGTTATTATCATTATTATTGCAATTTTTTTTATTTCTTTTATTCTTTATTCTTTTTATTTTAAAAAGGAGGAGTGAGTTTAATTTGGACGAGACGTCCTGTTAATCTTATTTTTTTATTTTTTTTTTAATTTTAAAAAGGAGGAGCGAGTTTAATTTGGACGAGACGTCCTGTTAATCTCATTTTTTTTAAAAAAAGGGTGGAGCGAGTTTAATTTGGATGAGACGTCCTGTTAATCTCATGTAAATATTCCGTGTTTATTTCTGTTTATTTATATATGTTTTGTCGTCTCGCATATTTTCTTTTCATGGAAAAGTTAAAATAATTATTGGGTTAATTATAATGCGCGCTATTAAATTGAGGTAACCGTTTTATAACGGACAGCTGTGAGGTGCTAATACCTTCCTCACCTGTAATTAGACTCCCGGATCTGGAATCTCATTTTTTGACCAATATTAAAGGTTTTCCTGGTATTTTATCCTAAAAATATTGGTGGCGACTCCTTGTTCATCATTTTATTTAAAAAAATCGTTTTGAGGGTCGGCCGCGCCGTTGCGATCCCGGTCGCGACAGTTGTGATATGCACGTAATAATGATATAATGAGGAATGAGATGTTGTGTGTATACAAAGTATACATGTTTGATGCATATGTAACACGGTATTCATATTCATCCTTTTGGAATGTATGACTCACTCTCCCATGTTGTCCATTTTTAGACTTGTGATACAGGGCATTTATGGGAAAAGTGGATATTTTGCAGTACATTTTGGTTGAGAAGGTAAATAGGAGTATAGGAAGTGCCTTGGCTGGCAAAATCTAGATTTTTGTATAGCATATAGGATGTATGTATGTTTATTTTGTTATTTAGATTATAGATGATGATTTTCAGGGTCATGTAGGAAAATTGGACCTTAGTGTGTATAGCCAATTTTCATTAATGACCCAAATGATGTAAGATGATGAATCATGGTATTTGATGATGTTTAATTTCATGAATGAATGAGGTGTTTTCACAACCTATAGCATTTTATGTAATTTTGTAGAAATTAGTTTCGACTCCATGCATAGAAATAATGAAGTTTGTTCTTGACGTGTATGAATAATTTGGAGGACTTGTAAATGCATAATGAAGTGTAAATAATGTATTAGGATAGGTTAAATTGGGAGTAAATGGGAATTGATGTGCCATGTTGAGAAATCTCCTCATTTCTGCACAAACTCTGCAGAACTCGCTCAAGCGAGTGAAAATCTCGCTTAAGCGAGATCCTTGTATATCAGTGTTTTGGCCACTGGCCAAAATTTGCCTGAGCGAATGGCTTTCTCGCCCAAAGCGAGATTTGCCTGGGAGTGGAGGTTGGTCACTGGACCATTTTCGCTCAAGCAAAATGGTCATGGCTCGGGAATCGCTCAAGCGGGGAGAAAGGAATTGGACACTGGAAGATTTTCGCTCAGGCGAGCCTTGCCTCGCCCAAGCGAAAATCGGGCAGTGAGTCCCTGATGCTACTGGGGTAATCTCGCTCAAGCGAGGTTGGCTCCTGAGGCAAATCTCCTCTCTCGCTCAAGCGTCTCACTGGCTCGCCCAAGTGTGGCCTTCGAATCTCGCTGAAGCGAGATGGGGTCCGCTCAAGCGAAGGGACCCTCTGATGCTTAAACTCTCCCTCACTCAGCCTTTCTGGTTTTCACTCAAGCGTACTTACACGAGCTCGCTCAAGCAAATGTGATACTCGCTTGAGCGAGTGGCACCCTGATGTACATATTTGTTTTGTTTTAAATGATTACATTTCCCTTTGCATTAAAACTCTTCTTGCATCTTCTTAAAATTAGTTTGGACATATTATGGATCCCTGAACCTTATGAAATCTTCTCCCTTTAGATTCAATCATGCAACAATCAAATTAATTAATTCTTCCGCTGTTTCTAATTGGAAAATTTATTATGAAATCTTCTTTTTAATTTACCCTCTCATATCTTCATATATAGGAGTGGCTTTTCATAGATATAGGTGTTGAATTAGAAAGCTTCACTACTCCAATTATTTGGTCAATTTATGAATTATAAAACGCGAAAAATTTCCCCGTATTTTCGGGGCGTCTCAACTCCAGTGGCTAACCTCTGATTCCAAGCCGATCTCGCTTGAGCGAGATCATTACTCGCCTGAGTGAATTTGGGAAAGCAAGATCCCACTCGCTCGAACGAGTTCTGCAGAACATATGCAGAAACGTGAATTTCATACAACTTAGTATATCAAATTTTGTTTCCTACCATTCTAACCTATCCTAATGCATTAGATACACTCCATCATGCATTTATAAGTTCATCCAATGGTTTTTACACATCAAGATCAATTCTCATTCATTTAATGCATAGGATTCAAACCATTTTTGCATAAACTTCATGGAATGCTACTAATTGTGAAATACATCATTCATTCATAAAATTTAACAAACAATAAACATCATAAATCATCATCATACATCATTTGGGTCATTAATGAAAATTGGCCATACACACCAAGGTCCAATTTTCCTACATGACCCTAAAAATCATCAAACTACAATCTAGGTGACAAAATAAGCATACATATACACTATATGCTATACAAAAATCTAGATTTGTCGGCCAAGGTATTTCCTCTACACCTATTTACCTCTTTCCATAAAATGTACTTCAAAAGAGTTTCACTCCACCCATGAGTGCCCTGTATCACAAGTCTAAAAAGTGGACAACATGATAGAGTGAGTCATACATTCCAAAAGAATGAATATGAATACCATGTGGTTATGTACATATGCATCAAAACATGTACACTTTACATACACATATCATTCACCATCTTATTCATCATCATAATACTATCATACATATATCACAAACGACATTATAATTTAGGCAAAGTATACAAGCATATACATAATCAAGTCCTTTAACATTTGGACTAGTACACAACTCATCCCTTTACTCAAATTATTATTTGGTATTCATATATTTTATGTTGTCTTAATACATTATCCCATCCTATACACAACCATCATCATATCTCATCACCTTTGGCATACTTCCTTGCTATATGCAAATGCTCTTAAGCTAATGCATATGCACAGTGGAATATTTCAACAATTGTAGATCTGACTGTGGGAATGTAAACAGCAATTATGGGATTCAAGTATGATTATCTAACCATACCCCTACTGTAGTAGTAAAATGTATACACTTATCATTAAATGCATGCATTTCACCAATCTTTTACTGGTACCAAACTGCATCGTCCATTTGCAACACCGGTCATTTTCACCATGACCGCGGTAAACAACATAATCAATATATGGTGTTGTGAGCCAACCATGAGTCTCATCATGGCAGCTCTGATCCAATGGACCACCGGGGGCATCTGCTCATCAAGAGCCACCCCCCACAAAGGTCAACCACATATGGCTCCCCGTAGCATAACATGGGTAGCTTCATGACTCACACACCGAGTCACAGGGGAAATAACAAATTACTTATGTACAGAGCCGCCCTCCCACTGGGCCAACCGGGGGAATCCCCTAAAATTCCAACACCGGCAGCTATACAGTATGCCATGGATGCAAATGCCAATCATATGCATTTCTCACTCTATGCATCCTATACATGCCACACATCAAACATCATCATCATCATGATTACTAACATCACCACAAGGTTTTTAGTGGATTTATTATTGTTGGTTATTATCATTAGTTTAAACTTTTATGTGGCATTTTCAATAGTTCTCATTCACATCATTCAATCCCATCATCAACACAGTGACATCAATCTTTCACTATTATTCAAGCATGCTATTCATCCATACCTATTTTCAATCAAACATCATCAATACTCATTTCACATTTATAGTGGATATGAGTATAACATCATATTATCAAATAAACCACACCACTATATAGAACACCATATCTATTCTAATTGTACAAAGCATGTTGCCAAACAATATCACCAACATCATCTACATAATATAAATCTCCATAACATCATAAGACTCATCTCCTATCTCAAGAGAAGAATTTTGATTGATACGACGTACCTGCCTCGTCGTTCGGAATGGATCCTACATAATCATACATGTAAAATCCTCATTAATCAACCATTCAAGACATAAATCCCACTCTAATTAACCATAATCATATCTACAATTTCTTAACATGTTTAGAACATGTTATAGACATCATTTCCATTGTTTATTAGGCTTCGGGAATTCCTTCTCATCAAGCCACATTCATTATATCTAAGGCCACAAACAACCATAGCCCAACATTCCTAAAATTAGTCCGTTTGCCAATATTCATATTCTCAAAATTATACATTTCCTCTCAAAACGCATTATCCACATCACATTTGCCATTTTCCCTAAATCTTAAAAGTTAGGGTTTTCACCAAAACCCAACTACATTCATTTAATTCATCATTAATCTTTCATCTCCTTCCAACCACAAGTTCATCTACAACATTTATTTCATTTAAAACTTGCATTTATGACAACCCACTCTAGGTTTTATGCATTAATGGCTCTTCGCCAAACCCATTCATACACATTACTCCCCTAAGCCTTAAAGCTCATAACCATAGCATTTAAACCCAACAAAATAAAGAGGATAACTCACCTCACACTAAAACAAAATGGGTTTCAAGGGAGAAGGAGGTCCACACAAAATTTGAAGAGAAGAGGGGAAGAGTTCCAAGCTCCAATGATCTCCTTTCAAGCTCTCACAAGGATGAAAATGAGGGGAGGAAGAAAGCTCACCACCTTGGCTAGGGTTTTTGGAAGAGAAGAAGAGGAAAATGAAGAAGGGAATAGAGAAGGAGAAGAAGAATGTGTTTTTCCCAATTTGCTCAACAAGCTAACATGAAATGCCAAGGAGAAATAGAGTTTTGTGTTTTATTTTAACCCTCTCATTAAAAGATTCATCGCTTTATGACAAACAGGATCTATGTTTGGGCTCAATACTTGATCTAAAAATTATTCTGAATACATATTCAAACTCCCAATAATATTCTCAATAGCCCTAACGAATATCATCTTAATCGGAGATACTTGGTCCGACACCTTTATTTTAATTGGGTCAGTTTTAAGCTTATTCAGTCCCAATAAATTACTAACAGTCCCCAAAAATCTTAATTTAATTAATTCCAATATTTTGGGACATTAAATAATCCACATTCCATTATTTAATATTTATTTCCTTAATTAATTCTTTACTTTAAAATTTTGGGATGTTACAATCCACCCCACCAAAAAAGAAAATTTTGTCCTTAAAATTTAACGTACCGGATTCAAATGCATCAGGGTATCATTCTCTGATATCGTCTTCACGTTCCCATGTGAACGTCTCCACATTCCCATGCTTCCAAGCGACCTTCACCAAAGGTACCAAGTTGTTCCGTAATCTATTCACGGAATGCTCGACAATATTAATAGAAACAGGAGGAATGGATAAATCATCTCATACATCAACATCATCCATAGGAATTACGTGTAGAGGATCATAGATATATTTCCTCAAATGCGACACATGGAACACATTATGTAGATTAGCAAGATACGGAGGGAGTGCAATCCGATAGATTAGTGGTGCATTCATGGAGCTTAGGAGCTTGCATTGGTCATCGCCCTCTTCTTCACTCTCATTTTTATTTTTATGGAGCTTGGGCTTGAGGTATATATTTCTTACCTCCACCTTACCTTATTTTTGGTTTTATGATGTTAGATTTGAAATGGTGATATTAAGTACTTTGGGTGTTGATGAGAATGATGAAACCCTAGGTTGAATGGCTTAAAATTATGATTCTTGATTATGGTTTGGTGTTAGAAATGGTTGTGGTTTATGGTTTGCATATGGAGTTTAGGAATGGGTTAAAGTTATTGTTAGGTGATTTGAGTGAAAACCTAAGTTTGATGATTTGGGGGTTCTTAGCCAAGTTGATGATTTTGATGATTATGAATGCCCTAGAATGATGTATATGAGGGGAATGGATTTTTAGAAGCATTAGGGTAGATTAATGAGATTGGTAAAATTTTGAACTAAGTTCATGAGGTTGTGTATGGTGATATGTGCATGTATGTAAGAATGATGATTTGAGGAAGTTAGGTTGAGAGTGAACATGGGATGTTATTGTTATGATAATAATAGTTAATAACCATTGGTAGGGGGATTGTTGATTGGTAACGGTCTTAAATGGAGTCAAAAGGCTTATAATGGATTTGAATGGATTATGATGATGATTGGATGCAGTGTGGATAAAGGATATGATCTTGTTGTTATTGGGTATGGTTAGCCCTTTTGAGACCTAGAGAGTCTTGGCTCTGGGAAAGGAATTCTTGAAGCCTAATATAAGCGTATGAATTGGAGTTTAGACAAGCCTAGGACTTGATAATGAGTTTTAAGAAATGATGCCTTATGATGGCTTATTAATTTCATGTATAAATATGTGTTTATTGATAGGATTGTGTTCTAGACGATGATGTGGAATAATCGAAGCGTTTGGATTGCGGTTCTTCTCTCGAGGTAGGAGAGGAGTTTGCATTTCAAATTTCATGAGTGAATAATTGTTAATTATGTATATGTATGAACTCATGCATTGCCTTGCTACATATATGTTAATTGTTGAATTGATGATATAATGGATGATGGCTTGGCTTTTGTTGAATATTAAGAAATTGTATATGTGTACATAGAGGTGAAATGAAGAGGAGTTCTTGATTGTCCCTTGGTTGGACATGAATTAATTGTTGATGAAAATCTATAAATAGGCAAAATTTTCATTATGATGATGGTGGCATGTATAAGGAGTGAATAACCAGAGTTTTTGAGCATATGATGGCAATCTTGCTCAAGTGAGATGGATTCTCGCTCAGCCGAGAGGGATTCTCGCTCAAGCGAGAGTCCTCTGTATCAAGGGAGTGGCCTCTGGCCGAATTTCACTTAGGAAAACATGAGTCTCGCTCAAGCGAGACGCGTACAACCTAGAGGGTAAGCTACTGGACGAATCTCGCTCAAGTGGGTGTGGCTGCGCTTGAGCGAGCGAGACGGAAAAAGGGTTCTAGGTGGATCTCACTTAACCGAGTAATGAAGTTGGTGGAGTCTCACTCAAGGGAGCGAGCCTAAAATGAGACACTAAATGAATCTCGCTCAAGCGAGAGTGGCCCGCTCAAGTGAGATCACGCCTGGTGCTGAAAACCCTTCTTGCTCAAGGAAAATTGGGGGCGCTCAAGCGACCCATCCCTATCTCGCTCAAGCGAGCAAGCATGGAAACGCTGCTAGGAGCATTTCGCTCACGCAAGAGGGCTTGCCCAAGTGAGCTATGTTGATCTCGCTCAAGCGGAGGTGAATCTGGCTTGAGCGAGTTGCCCAAAATGGAATTTTATTTCATTTTCTTTGTTTTGGGCTTAAGATAGACCCCTTCCTTTGTATTGTGTGATATTGAGGGGATGTATAGAAGGTATATAATCATGATATAATATGGTGGTGTTTGAAATCGATTGATATACTTGGGATGATAAGCTTATGCCCATAATATATTATGAAAAGGAAAAGGTTCATCACCAAGAGTGGAATATAGTGAATAATAATGAAAGTTTGATGATGGGGATATAAAGTATACCCTTGAGTGATTCTAAAACCAATGAGAGAATAATTGAATGGTATAGTATGCGTTATAAATTGATAAATTAGAGAAAAATATGATATTCATTAATGATAGGTGATGAAGTTAATCTCTCCCTTGTATAAAGAATAATGTTCATTGAGAATGATTGTTATTATTGATGAATTGTGAAATGCCATTGTATCTTATACAAGTGTGATATTGTATGTGTGATTTAAAATTTGTATTGATAAGTTGTTGCATTGCCACACTAGTTATGAAAGAATGGTAATGATAAATGAAATGAAAATGCACTAAATGATTGTATGGTGGTATTGATGAAAGATTAATGAATGTTGGTGATGATTTGTGATTTTTGTGATGCCATTGTGGTTGATTGCAAGTATTGACTTGCATATATAATAAATGATATAATGAGATGAAAATGCCACATATAAACTTGAAGACAATGGTTAACACCAACAATGATAAAATCCACTAAGGTGTGTATAGTGGTGTTGGTGATTACGATGGTGATGATTGATGAGTGGCATTTAGGATGCATAGTGTGAGGAATGCATTTGATTTTCATTGCATTGCATCTATGGCATATCATACACTGCCGGTGTTGGAATATTAGGGGATTCCCTCGGTTGACCCAGTGGGAGGGCGACTCAGTACATGAGCATTCTTGTTGTTTCCCCTGTGACTTAGTGTGTAAGTCACAAAGCTGCCCATGCTAAGCTACGAGGAGTTGCATGTGGTTGACCCTTGTGGGGGTGGCTCTTAAGGAGCAGGTGTCCCTGGTGGTCCTATGGATCACAGCTGCCATGTTATGAATCATGGTTGGCCCGGAACACCTTATATCGTTGATTATGTTGTTTACCGTAGTCATGGTGAAAATGACCGGTGTTGCAAATGGGCAATGCGGTTCGGTACCAGTAAAAATTAGTGATTATGCATGTATTATGATATATGTGTACACATTATACTACTACAGTAGGGGCATAGTATGTGATCATGCTTGACCCACAATTTGGTGTTATTCCCACAGTCGGATCTGCATTTGTTGTCTATTCCATTGTGCATATGCATTAGTCATAAGAGCATTTACATATAGCATGGAGATATACCAGAAGGTGATGATGATTGATGATGATTGAGATTATGGTATGGTGTGGATGAGATGGGTAATTGAGTACCTAAAAGACCACATAAAAATTTATAAATGATATGAGTACAATAAAAAGATATCAAATATGACGATATCTGTGTTATGGCCCATTATAATGTAGGGCATAATTAATTATGATTGATGATAATGATGATAGCCCATGGTGGCTTTGAGAAAAGACCTGAATGGTTGATATTGATGATGTTGGCCCATTGTGGCATTGTGGTA
Organism: Clitoria ternatea; assembly: GCA_037962975.1. Taxonomy (NCBI): domain Eukaryota; kingdom Viridiplantae; phylum Streptophyta; class Magnoliopsida; order Fabales; family Fabaceae; genus Clitoria; species Clitoria ternatea. The sequence goes on from CM075669.1 coordinate 193,043,685, forward strand.
GATGTGTATATATCTGCTTTGCTATGACTTGATTAATAAACATAAGATATGTATATGTTGTTAAATTTATAATTCATGATGATCATTGATGTGTTTAGCAAAGCATACATGATCTTGATATGCATATACGTATAATTTTAATTGTATTCATATCATCATTTGAAATGTATAACTCACTCTCCCATGTGGTCTACTTTTAGTATTGACGCAGGGATGTCATGGGAAGAGGATATTTTTAAAGTAAAGCTTTTGTGGAGGTAAAATAGTGGTAATGGAATGCCTTGGCCGGCAGCGTTTGTAATTTATTGAGTTGTGTATAAAATGGTATTACTAACATTGATGGATGAATAATGAATATGTATAAGTATGGATGATGTATCAATATTGGAGGCATTGGATTTATACCCATTGGGTGTACAGTAGGATGTTGATTTATTAATCTTCTAAGTATGTACAAGTATTGAAAATACATAAATCGAGGGTTAAAATGATATGGTCAATTATAGATTATGAATATTGGAGATGTATGATGCATGACCATATAGATATGTATATGCATATATCTTAGGCATTGTATGTTCATGAAATTATGTGAAAAGATGATGGTTGTCTATTAGGCTTATGATACGCCGTTACATGCTTTGCCGAGCCTTTTTCCATATCTTCATATATGGGACTAGGCGTATGCCTGGTATACACATTCTTCTTCCGCTGTAAACTCTGTCATTTCTGTATATCGTTATGGGCAAACTATTTACCGATCCAGTTATAGATAATCAAATCTCACCCTTTGGTTTTCTGTGGTTTGAGTCTTGATGCAATCGTGGTGGTGTTTTGAAATTATTTCGAACGTGAAATATTTATTTGTATTTTTATTGTTTAATTATTTAGATTACATTGGGATTCAAGTCCAGAAAATTAGGGTGTTACAAATGTTGTGTATGATGTTTGGCAACTTGCAATTATGTATTTAGAATATAAGGGGTTTGCTATATGGTGGTATTAAATCATTTGGCAAATGTAAGCCTTGAATATGATGTTGTGTTTACATCCACCATAAATAAGGAATGAATTTTATTGATGATTAAATGAGAATGGTTTGAATGAATAGCATATTTTCATTGATAATGAAAGATTGATGCCATTGTGATTGATGAAAGAATTAAATTATGTTAATAAGAATTAGTGAGAATGCCACACGAAAACTTAAAACAATGGCAATAACCAACAATAATAAATCCACTAAAAGCCTTATGGTGATGTTAGTGATGATGATAATGATGATTGATGAGTGGCATGATTAGGATGCATAGAGTGAGAAAAGCATAAGATTGGCATTTGCAACCATGGCATACTGCATAGCCGCCAACGTTAGGACGTTAGGGGAGTTCCCTCGGCCAACCCAGTGGGAGGGTGGCTCAGTGCACGAACAAACTTTATTTTCCCCTGTGACTCAGTGTGCAAGTCACGAAGCCGCCCATGTATTGCTACGGGGAGCTATATGTGGCTGACCCTTGTGGGGGGTGGCTCTTGATGAGCAGGTGACCCCGATGGTCCATTGGGTCACAGCTGCCATGATATGAGTCATGGCCGGCCCGCAACACCATATGTTGAATATGTGTTACCGCGGTCATGGTGAAAGTGACCAGGTGTTGCAAAAAGGAGATGCGGTTTGGTACCAATAAAAGATTAGTGAAATGCATGCAATTGGATGATAAGTGTACATATTTTACTACTGCAGTAGGGGTATGGTTAGATGATCATACTTAAATTCCACAATGTGTTGATTTCCCACAGTCAAATCTGCAATTGTTGAAATAATCCATTGTGCATATGCATTAGCTTAAGAGCATTTTACATATAGCAAGGAAGTATGCCCAAAGTGATGAGATATAGTGATGGTTGTGTTGTGGATGAGAAAATGTATTAAGACAACATAAAAGATGTGAATACCAAATAGTAATTTGAGTAAAATGATAAGGTGTGTAATAGTCCAAATTGTTGAAGGACTAGATCATGTGTATGATTCTATACCTTGCTTGATTTACGAAGATGTTTGTATTATGTGATGATAGTTGATGAAGAAATATGCATGAATGCAAAGTATACATGTTTTGATACATATGCACATGATCACATGGTATTCATATTCATTCTTTTGGAATATATGATTCACTCTCCCGTGTTGTCTACTTTTTAGACTTGTGATGCAGGGTACTCATGGGTGGAGTGAATCTTTTGAAGTATATTTTGATGAAGGAGGTAAATAGATGTATAGGAAGCGCTTTCGCTGGCAAAATCTGAATTTTGTATAGCATATAGTATGGATGTATGCATACTTTGTAATTTGGATGATTGAATAATGATTTTGGATGGTCATGAATGAAAATTGGACCTTGGTGTATATGGCCAATTTTCATTAATGACCTAGATGATGTATGTGGATGAATTATGATGTTGGTTAATATTGAATCCCATAAATGAATGAAGTATTTTACAACTTACAGCAATTTATGAAGTTTATGTGGAAATGATTCAAATATCATGCATTGAATGGATGAGGATTAAGTTGGATATGTAAGATCAATTAATTGGCTATTATATGTATGAATGACTATAATTGTTATGTTAGCTTAGGCCATAATTGGTAAAAAATGAAAATTGATACAAGAGTTGTGTAAAAATTTCAAGGATTTTCACTTATTCTGCATAACTCGCTCAAGCGAGTGATAATCTCGCTCAAGCGAGATCCTCTTGAATCAGAGGTGTGGCTACTGGCCATATTTCACTCAAGCGGGCAGGGCCTCGCCCGAGCGAGCGTGAGGAGGAATGATACTGGACCATTTTTGCTTAAGCGAAATGGCCAGTGTATGGTGGCTCGCTCAAGCAAGCGAGGAGTGGAATTGATTCTGGATGAATTTTGCTCAGGTAGACCTGTCCTCGCTCGAGCGAAATATGGGCAGTGAGGTTCTGTCCCTTTTCTGCTCAAGCAAGCGTGCCTCACCCAAGCGAAAGGGAACCATTTAGCTACTGGAGTGATATTGCTCAAGCGAGAAGAGCTCGCTCAAGCGAGATTGGTACCTGATGCATATTTTTCCCTTCGCTCAAGCGTGATAGTTGGCTCGCCCAGGCTGGATTGCTGAACTCGCTCAAGCGAGTGGGGCATTCACTTGAGCGAAATGCCCCCTGATTCTCCAAACATGAATGTTTTAATTATTTTGGTTTTCCCTTGAATTAAGGCTCCTTCTAGCATCATTACATAAATGTATTTAACATAGTTCGATCTATTAATCTTCGAATCATTTATCCTTTTTAAATCCAATCATATAGCACCAATATAAATGATATTTCCGTTGTCTTTAATTGAGAGATTCTCATGAATCGTTTTCAACTCACCTTCTTATATCTTCATATATAAGATAGGTTTTTCTTAGATCTAGGGTGTTGATTAAAGCTTCACCACTTCATTTCCTCATTAATTAATGATTTTAAAATCGCGAAAAATTTACCTTATTTTTGGGGCGTCTCAGTGCCCACTACTACAATTACTCAAGATCTCGTCCTCGTTCTCCCTGTCTTTCAGCTGATAAAACATTCAGGAAAAACAAAAAACAACAACACTAAAGGGGTTAATGAAACCCTCAACCCATGGATTTTCATACAAGGGTAAGCTATTACAAACATTCATATTCATTATTATCTAAAAGAAAATAATCACACACATAGATATTGTTAGGAATCCCTAGTGTATGAGCAGCGGAAATACAAGGATTCCCATAGGATTTGCAAAGCGTCGTGTTTCAAAGCATAAGACAAACACAAAAAAAAATTACGTTTTAGGATTACCTCTTGAAGAATATCGAAGCAATCGTAGCCTCGTCCTTTAGGAGTCCACAAGAGTACTCCCACCAGAAATGCTACACCTTCCAAATGCTAGTTTGACGGCGTGTAGCTTTTGCAACTTTTGCGTATTTTTGTGTCTCTTTTTGGGTAGCCGCCTATGAGCATCTTATGCTCTATTTATAGGCTTAGGTTTAACCTAATTTGCTCTCTAAAGAGTGGGCTCCTTACTCATTCTAAATGAGTTAGGCCCAATAGTCTTATTTTAGTCCAACTAAAATAAAAAGCTATTTTCTGATGGGCTTACTCTATATGTGTGACCTTATAGGTAAAATACTCAGTTATATAAATAATAAACTATTTTATTATTAATATAAAATAAGAGCGGCATCTAGCAATGCATTATTATGTCCGAATATTATTTAGGCTAAATACACCTTTTGGTCCCCTATCTCTTAAGTTATTTTCAAATTGGTCCTTTATTATTTTTTTATTTCAAAATAGTCCCTTAACTTTCTAAAAATATGTCAATTTGGTCCTTTTTAAAAAAGTTAGGGGACCATTTTGAATCAAAAAAAGGACCAAACCGATACCTTTTTAAAAAGTTAGAGGACAATTTTGAATTAAAAAATGATAGGGGACCAATCTGGAAATAACTTAAGAGATAGAGGACCAAAATGTGTATTTAGCCTATTATTTATTAACAACATAACCTATAAGTGATAATTATTTTATATGTTTGTTCCTTTTGTCACGATATCCTAATTGGGCCCAAGGCATGGTCGTGTCATCCTTGTACGGTCCAATTTATTTTACTTGATAGCAGAGTAGACTTTATTCGAATAAATATCCAATATTTATTCTTTCTAGCATGGCCATGTATTTCCTTAGTCTCACTCCATCAAGTGGCCTATAGATATCACTCCTGTCACATAGGAGAGACAAATCCCATCTATATCACTCACATCCCTCTGCATAATTTGTACATTGCCTAACCACAACCTTTATAGTCCTCTTATTACAGAATACGTTTGATTGTATTAAAACAATAAACTCCTTATGTAGGAATCGTAGTGACTTCAGGTCAAAGGACTACATATACCATTATCACATTGAGGATCGTTTATGACATTCATGTAACGATCCATGCAACGTTCTCATGGTGGGTCTGTCCAGTACATCATTACTCTTAATGTGTACCTATGTGAAGACTTGATATCATTTATATCCATGATCTGTGAGATCAGATCATCAGTACACTCATACACTAGTCTTAATGTATTTACATGTCCCCACGTAAATACTTGACTAGGGACATTTTAGGAATAACTCTCATATGACCTATTACTCCAAGGATAAATAAAGGTTGTTAAACTATTTAACAAAAAATGACTTATTCAAAATGATGCGAACCTATATAGGCTTTTAGTGCATATTTCCAACAATCTCCCACTTGCACTTAGAGCCGATAAGGTTAATGCCCAATGACGTCTACAGTGCCCTTATGCTTTTACTACGTAAGCGGTTTTACTAGTGGGTTCCCAATAATTTTGTTGGTATGCACATTGCATATTTTCACATCTTCTAAAGATGGAACTATTTAAGTATATGCTTGGATTGATCCACTTCCTTATATTGTTCTATGGTTCCATTGTCATCACAGTGGAAACTCATAGGATACAAAACATTTGGAATGATTAAATGTAAATTGACTTCTTTTGTAATTTAACATAGCAAAATACTTAGATTTATTAGTAGAACCAACGATTGTTTCTTGCTTTGAACCTTTCAAGCATACATCATAACCATCTTGACAACACATATATGTTGATTGTAATCTTAAGTCTTTCAAATTAATCAAAAATCGACATCGATGTAACCTTTACAACGAGCTCATCTTCCATTTATCAAGATTAAATCCTTAGTCCTTCTTAACTGTTTAAGGATACTCTTGACTATAGAATGAGAATATTATTAGTTCTAGAAGAAGCATGTCTTCTGCATATAATACTAGAACTATAATTGTGCAGTTACTAACCCTTTTATAGTCATAAGATTTATGTTCATTCTTTAATGAAGATTCTAGCTTCTAAAAGCTTGCTTTAGTCCATAAATAGAACATTTTCAGTTCACATACCTTCCTAGATGTTTTAGGCATAAAAGGCCTTTTGGTTGTGTCACATACACATCCTGAAGATGATTTCTATCTTGACATCTATCTACCATATCTCATAATGGTGGTATACTGCTACAATAAGCAGGATCTAAATGGTTTTTAAGCTAATTGAATTTTGTCAATCTTGCTTTTAAAGGTACTTTTATTACCATCTATGTTTAGTTTTCCTTCTGAAAACCCACTTGCATCCTATAGGTTTTACCCTTTAGGTGCGTCAACCAAGGTTCATACCATATTAATATACATGGAACCCATTTCAAATCCCATGGTCTTATGCCATGTCTTAGAATCTAAAATTGCATTGGCCTCTTCATAAGAAGCTTGGTCATTTAACAATATGCCTCCTTCCTAATTTATAAGATATCCATATCTTTCAGGTTTGGTGACATATCCTATTTGATCTTACACAAGTCTTGTGGTACTGGAGCTAAGGATTTCACAACACTTTGTGATTTCTGCTCCAAGTCCATCCTTGACTTTTAAATGCTTTGTGATACTTGATTTTCTTCAAGTTCTACCATCCTCCCACTGATTCTTTAAGGGATGTACTCTTATTCAAGAATACAACATTCTAAGAAACAAGCCTTTTATTCTCAGATGGATTGTAGAATTGATAACCCTTAGCTTTCTTTGGGTATCTCACAGAAGACATTTATCTAATTTGGATCCGACCTTGTCAGAGTTAGATGCTCTATAGAAGCATCATAGTTCCAAATTATTAGTAAAGACATACTAGGTTTCTTCCTAGTCCATATCATATATGGTTTCTTTAAGAAAGTCTAAGATGGAACATGGTTAAGTATGGAAATTTTGTTAATAAAGAAACGTTGAAGGAGTTAGAGATGTTTGATAATAATTAATAATCAAACTATGTCCAACAAGGTTTGACTTTTCCCCATAGAGATGCTATTAAGGCATTCCATGAGGAATGAGTTAAGAGGTAATCTCTCACTCTATTAGATAGTTATCAAACTTATAACTCAAATTATTTGCTATGTTGATCTAATCAAGAGCTTTAATTGTCTTGCCAATTTGGTTTTTCACTTCATTATGAATTCTTTGAACTTTTCAAAGACTTTCTAACTTATGTTACATAAATCCATACTCATTGACTTTTCAATTAGTATGTTGAAGTATTGAAAAACATATCTAGTTATTATTCCAATAGGGCCACATACATCGTTATGTATTAGATAATAGATTACTCATCTTTTTAATGAATGAGGTCTCAATTATCTCTCTAATAAATAAGATTTACATGTCTCCATTGATTCCAAAATCAAAAAGAGTCCATATAACCACATTAATGGTATTTAGAAAATGTGTTTCTTATCCATTTGCCTTAGGAGACAATACCATGTAAGTAAGGTTCAAAATCACTTATTTTAACCTACTTTGGCAGTTGTTATAAATGGGTGTTTTGAGATTTAGGATGTGGAATCCATTACTCAATTGTGCATCAACATCCATTTGAACAAATAAAGAAAAACATTTCTTGTCTAACAAGAAATAATATGCACAATGTCTAGTTCACTAACTAGCCCAATAGGTAAAGATCTTATCTTTATTCTAGCAACTTTTGCTCAATTTTATACAGATTTCTCCACCTTTAACAAGTGATCTACTTCCTTGATCTTTCAAAATTTGAGATCTACTACTAGTATCTGATACTAATGTTAGTGAAGTAAAATAACTTGACTTCTATAACATGACCTGTAGTGGAAGTCTTACTTCCCTTTCTTTTGAACTCCTTCAAGTTCTTTAGACAAATTATTTCAATGTCTTATTTTGGCTAAAACTGGAAACAATTTCCTTTCTTGATCACCTTTTAGACTTCCAGACTAACTTGGCCTTAATAAAGTCTATATACGATCATATCGTATATCTCCCATATATTAATATTGCCTTTTATAGCTCAGAGTTTATGCAGACTCCATAGGGTATTCAAGACCCAACCATAGATGATATATAAGCTAAGCATGACACACTGCAGTTTCATCTTTAATGAAGATAATTCTCAAGTCTCAATACCTATCTAGGCATTTTTTTAGATAAAGTGTCCTTCCAAAGGACAGATTGCAACAAAACAATATTTGGTATATTATGGTTATTCTAAAACAAATTATATGCAAATCTATCACTTCTATTTAAAAACATATTTAAATTTTGGTCATTCAATAAATATGTTGTCTCCCACTATTTTGATTCAAAACAAATACCCTCACTGAATCATACAAAAAATCCCATTGGAAGATTTTTCTAATGGGCCAAGATCCATATTTGGCCTAATGCTGAGTCAGCTTTGGCTGATCGCGCAACCCTTGGTTATTTAGGTAGGAAACACATTTCCAATTGCATCTCATGCAACTCTTGGATGATTGAGTGGGTAACTCTTTACCCTTATTCATCTTATGAATTTAAGCTCAATCCTTACGCCTCTAAGTTATTTTCAATCCAAAAAAACTTAGTTAAGTTTAGACCTAATAAAAACAATTTAGATATTACAATTATCCCATCGCGTCTTACTAATATAAATGATAGCACCCTGCTTTGGCAGGCCCACTATTTATTGACATTACTCTCAACGAGTGTTACTTATTAGAAGGCGTTTAAACTTAATATTAACGCTTCTAGGTTCTTCAATCTGATTAAAGTTACCTAGATAAGTCCAATAACAAATGGTTGGATAATCTAATTATCCATCATCCTTTACTAATATCAATAAAAGCACCCTGCTTTGGCAGAACCTACACTTTATTGAAACTAGCATTGATGACTGTTGTTTATTAGAACGCGTTTTAGACTGTTCATACCTTTAGGCTTTTCCAATCCAATTGAAAAAAGTCTATTTTAATAAAACTTAATAATACTTGGATAATCCAATTATCCAATCATGTCCTATTAAACATAAATAAAGGCACCCAACTATGATGTGACCTGCACTTTATTTATATCAAGTTAGACATTATTACTTATTGGAAGGTATGATTGTCGGGCTTGAGGGATTTCAATTTTCTTATTGTTCATTACCGACTTTCATTAAACGCTTTAACGCAAAATAAAACCCCAAAACATGCAATCAAAAATTATGAGATGGTTATGGTCTTCCTAGAAAATTAAATAAAATAAAATAAACCTAAAGGAACTATGGTGTCTTGATTTCATGAAGTCCTACTTCTTGAAACCACCATCCTCCTAGAGTCACCACTCCTTTGTTCCTTTCAAGGTCATATCCATCACCACTCTAGGTTTCTTCTAGGTCTCCACCTTGTTGGCTTTTCCAAGATTACAATGTAATAAAGAAAACTCATTTTACATACGAGTGAAGGGTTGAGAGAAGAAATTTAAGAATAGAGAAAGGCACAGCACGCAGGCTGTATTTAAAATTAAATAAAAAAAATGTAAGACCATAACCATTCACCGTTGGACGTGTTAATTAATCAATTAATAGAGTAATCAATTGTATTTAAAATAAAATAAATTTTAAAACACATAATTAAACACGCGGGGTCATAAAAGGAAAACTACGCAAAGAAGTTTGGCAGCTCTGTTGACCGTTCAACAGACAGGGTCAAGGGGTGTTCCAACCCAAAAATTTAGTACTGTAATCAGGTTAGTTCCCAGGAAAGAGAGGTAGGTCCGGAGTGACCGCTTAAGTACCAAGTCTTTCCTAGCCAGAACGTCCCACTGACCATTAACAGCTCAAAATATTCGGTTATGATTTCAAACAATTTGAAATCTTTAATTTTGAAACGGCCAAGATTTAACTTTTAAACCTTATCTTTTGACCCTTACAATTATCCTAAAATAGGAATTGTCAAAGTTTAACTTTTAAACCTTATCTCTAGAGTCTCAATAATCATCCTAATTTTTAGGAACGATCAAGGTTTAAATTTTAGACCTTATCTCTAGAGTTCAAGATATTTTATTTCGAATCCTATTAAATTTGATAAAGATCTTATCTTTAATTTGTAACTTTTACAAATCCTATCAAATTTATTAAGGATTAAATATTTGATTTTAAAATTATTAAATTTAATAAAGATCTTACCTTCTATTTGTAACAATTACAAATCATATTAAATTTAATAAATATGAATCAATTTGTAACTCCTACAAATCACATTAATTTTAAAAAGATCACATATGATGCAAATCCTATTAAAATTAATAAGAATAAATTATTTAAATTTGTAACTCTTACAAATCACATTAATTTTAAAAGGATCACAAACAATACAAATCCTATTAAAATTAATAAGAATAAATTATTTAAATTTGTAACTCTTACAAACTTTAATTTTAACAAATAATTAAAAATTTGATTTGTAACTTTTACAAATCAAATTTAAAATATAATATTAAAATCAAATATTTTATTTGCAACATTTACAAATAAATAAAATACCATTACGGCTAGGTTTCAACTTTTGAATCTTAGTTTTCATTACGGCTAGGGTTTAACTCTTAAACTTTCTAAACACAATCTCACATGAACAATTCATATTAGAAAAGAGAAAGCATATAGACGTCATTGCATACAACCCTTGATTTCAATTTAATTAAATAAACATAAAACATGCCTTATAATTAGAACACATATAAAACAATCACCATTGCAACATACAACATGTTCATATAATAAAGCACATCCTAAAAACATGTTCTTTAATTAAAATGTTGAGAAAAGAAATCAATATACATAAAGCAAAAATATATTGATATTAGCTTTCAAAAGGTGCAACCTTTACAACATATCTCATAAAAAAGTAACCTTTGCAACATATCTAATAAAAGATGCAACCTTTGCAAAAGGATTCAACCTTTACAATTCTTTTCATAAAAGACATTTTAATTTTATTATTACATGTTCTTTAAACAAATGTTTGCCCAAAACACGGTTTTACAATTAGGCTCTGATACCACTGTTAGGAATCCCTAGTGTATGAGCAGCGGAAATACAAGGATTCCCATAGGATTTGCAAAGCGCCGTGTTTCAAAGCATAAGACAAACACAAAAAAAAATTACGTTTTAGGATTACCTCTTGAAGAATATCGAAGCAATCGTAGCCTCGTCCTTTAGGAGTCCACACGAGTACTCCCACCAGAAATGCTACACCTTTCAAATGCTAGTTTGACGGCGTGTAGCTTTTGCAACTTTTGCGTATTTTTGTGTCTCTTTTTGGGTAGCCGCCTATGAGCATCTTATGCTCTATTTATAGGCTTAGGTTTGACCTAATTTGCTCTCTAAAGAGTGGGCTCCTTACTCATTCTAAATGAGTTAGGCCCAATAGTCTTATTTTAGTCCAACTAAAATAAAAAGCTATTTTCTGATGGGCTTACTCTATGTGTGTGACCCTATAGGTAAAATACTCAGTTATATTAATAATAAACTATTTTATTATTAATATAAAATAAGAGCGGCATCTAGCAATGCATCATTATATCCGAATATTATTTATTAACAACATAACCTATAAGTGATAATTATTTTATATGTTTGTTCCTTTTGTCACGATATCCTAATTGCGCCCAAGGCATGGTCGTGTCATCCTTGTACGGTCCAATTTATTTTACTTGATAGCGGAGTAGACTTTATCCGAATAAATATCCAATATTTATTCTTTCTAGCATGGCCATGTATTTCCTTAGTCTCACTCCATCAAGTGGCCTATAGATATCACTCCTGTCACATAGGAGAGACAAATCCCATCTACATCACTCACATCCCTCTGCATAATTTGTACATTGCCTAACCACAACCTTTATAGTCCTCTTATTACAGAAGACGTTTGATTGTATTAAAATAATAAACTCCTTATGTAGGAATCGTAGTGACTTCAAGTCAAAAGACTACATATACCATTATCACATTGAGAATCGTTTATGACATTCATGTAACGATCCACGCAACGTTCTCATGGTGGGTCTGTCGAGTACATCATTACTCTTAATGTGTACCCATGTGAAGACTTGATATCATTTATATCCATGATCTGTGAGATCAGATCATCAGTACACACATACACTAGTCTTAACGTATTTACATGTCTCCACGTAAATACTTGACTAGGGACATTTTAGGAATAACTCTCATATGACCTATTACTCCAAGGATAAATAAAGGTTATTAAACTATTTAACAAAAAATGACTTATTCAAAATGATGCGAACCTATATAGGCTTTTAGTGCATATTTCCAACAGATATAACTCACAAGGGTCAGTCATCAATATGATATACTATGCATGTGTTAAGTGTTTTATGAATTATCTTGATTTAAGTTTCATGATGCAATGGTGCCCATAGTCTCATCATCACCATCAATAATATCATTATCATCATTACCTCTTCGCAGTACGTTTACTAGGAGGAACACATATCCACGCTAGAGCGACCAGAGCTCATCAAATTCTCACAACCAAACAGGGGTAAGGACACTTTTTTGTACCGAATAACATGGATCCATCCTCCATGCCTCATGCGTGATCACACACAGTCAGAACTTGCACTCCATGGTCATAGTGACACTCGTTCTAGTCAAAGTACATCAGGCTTGCCATGGACTGTCCGGCCTCGGGCGCAACTCCAAACCATTGGAGGTCTAGCCCAGTTGTACTCTCGAGATTCTCCCATGGAATCAAAACGCTCATGCCCTCTAGTGTACTCACCACTGTTTTCACTAGGTTTCCTATTTCAATCCATTATTCAATCTTATTTATCATATGTAGTATGCACTTTCCATATTTGGTCTTTTATCTTTTTAAACTCGAGTTTCAAATGGAACCCCACGCCCAGTATTCTTGTCCTTAATGTGGCAAAAATCAAATATTATGATTTTATGAAAATCTTTGAAACCACGATCTTTATGTGCCAGGTCTCAATTACTGTCTAATGGATTGTTTTAGGAGTACTGAGACTAACGCTCGGTTTAGGACTAAATCCTTTTAAGTAAATCTCTAAAATTTTGACAACCATCCTTATTGTTATTATTACTTAAATATATCTCAAATTCTTTGAGTATCGAAAAATAGAATGATGTACTTATTTGACCAATTTTAGGGAAATGTCGCCTTGATTTACAGATCAATTCTGGACTCCATTTCCTTCGGCATCAAAATCGAAGTACTAAAACAACTTCTTAAAAGGAATTGGATTTTCTTCTGGTAACTATATATAAAAATTTGAGCGTATTGCTTGAATTTTATCGGGCCATAGGGCGAAACCGTCCTGCCGCATTGGTTAGCTATAGAACTTATTCTCTCGGCCTTAGTGTTAGAAATCATTCATTTGAGTATCGTCTAGAAAAGAATTTCTTAATTAAGTAAATTAATATTTCTTGTCCAAATAACATACGCGTAAATAATTTCTTTCATCGGTTTTGTCAGAAAACTTCATTTTTATTGTTCTTTCACTAGAAAACTTCGATTTAGGCGTTTCCAAAGTTTAAAGTGCTTAACTTTTTAAATAATTTATTTTTAAAACAAAATTTTATATTTATTCTTCCCAGAAAATAGATTTCCATGAATTTCTCAAGTTATTGAAAGTTTCCTCGCTTTAAAATACGATAACACATAATTAAGGATAAGCAACGCGTAACATCGCCCCCATTCACCTCCCCTCCTCTTGGGCAGTGGCCACACGTTAAATTACATACCAAGTGTAGTAAAATAAATTACAAATAAAGATGGTGTTTCCCATCCTCCCTTATAGCTCTGAAATTTTTCCTTTCGCACATTTCCAACTAAGATTTCACGCTAACACTCGAGGTTCCTTTTAATTGTTTTTCAAATAGCATTGAAACTCAAATTTTCTCATCACAATCAGTCACTAATCACGCCTAAACAACAAACATGTACATTGGATTATAATATCAAAATCAAAGATTTAACGTACACAATAAAACAAAGTTTTCCAAGTTCCGATTCAAGCATAATCACATGCAAATTTAGAAATTTCAAGACTTCACCAAGGCAATCACAAAGTCATAATTTTTAACCTCACAACTTCACCAAAAATAAAAAATTCCATATGCAATTAAAGATCCAAAATTTTAGGGCCAAGAAAATCACATGCAAGGCAAAATATAGCAAGATCCATCAACATGCAAGGCACCTATACTACATACAATATTCGGCCAACAACATGATCTAAGCATTCATCATTCAACATTTCATTTTTAGAGCTTAAAATCACAATCAAGATCAAGAGAGAACATATATAAATCCACATCGAAGAGGGTTCCAAAAAAAATTTCTTGCAATCATTAAAATCATTTTTAATAAGCTTTCTGCAACAAATTTTCCAACCACTAAAACCTTGTAAGAAAATTGTTTTTGGTAGCCCAACATGGTAAGAACCTTAGGGGGTTCTTACCTACCCTTTGCATGCAAGATCTAAGAGCAAGAAATGAGAGAACTTCCCCTACCTCAAAGGATGCTCACGGCCAAAGGTGAAATGATGTGCCTCCTTGTTGCTTTTTGTGCCTTGCTCCAAACTCCTTAGAGAAAGTGGAAATAGAGGCTATTTAGGGGCTAAGGGTGCTTGGACTTTGACGACGATGGGAGATGATGAAAAGGTGAGGACAAGTGATGAAGAAATGGGGAGAAGTGGTGGAACTTAAGGTTAAAATTTTACAAAACTTAGAGAAAACCAAAGAGGTGTGTTTCGGCCATAGCAAATAAAGAAGGGGAGAGAAGTGAAAAAATTCTTATTTCACATGCAATGAGATGGCTTATATAGAGGGAGAAGGAAAACTTAGCCAATGAGAGCTGAACAAATGGCAAAGGTTCAAATTCTTATTGGTTACTAGCTTTAATGGAAATCTTATGTGTCAAGCAAAGAGAGAAAGTTCTTGATTCAGAATTATTATCTTGTTCCCTTAGGAATTTGGAAAAGTATTCAACATCAAAGTTATAGATTTTTTCTCCTCTTTAAAACAAGCTAAAGAACGTTGAATTCTGACTACGGGAGCGGGAGATATACCCAAAACACTGAAAGTTGTCCAATACTTTAAAATAAAAACTAGGAAAATTTGGCTAGGAATTAATTTTTGGTTTCTTTACAAGAGTTGTAGATATTTTTGTTAAGAAAATAATAATAAAAAGAATTGTTTAATTTTGACAACGAGTGAGAGAGATATGCCCAAAATACTGACAGGTGTGTAATCAAATCGAATAGATTTTGATTCAATGTAATCTTTCATAATCTGGGCTTGATAGGCTTAGAACTGAGCTTCGTGGTTAACATTAAAGTTGTAGAGGATTTTGATACAAAAAATTAGGGAAAAGAATCGCTCAATTCTGATAATGGTAGAGGAAGATACACTAAACTGAAGGGTGCAAAAAGTAACGTGAATTATTGGGTTCAAGCTTGTTAAAATTAATTTTAGGGACTTGAGTGTTTGGAATCGGCCCTTGGGTTCTTCATAAGAATTGTTGTGTGTTCCAATACAAACACTTTAGGACTAGAATGATTCAAATTGGACACTCATGACATTTTCTTGTCTAGAAATGGTAAAGCATGCGCAAAGAGTCATCAGGCAACGACTGAGATTTTTCTTTTTATTCTTAAAGCAGACAAATTTTCCATTTACTCTGACTAGGTCCTACCAATATCCACTCACCAATAACCAAGGGTTTGTCATTAGCCTCAGGGGTCCTATGCCCAACTCAAAAATTTTTCTCGACCGGTAACATTTTTCCACATCATCCAAATTACTGGTGCATATTTCATATATATTTTATTTCAATTAAATCTTTTCATCAACTAGATCCCCAAAATGGGCAAACTCATGAAGCACATAATTTAATCGGCCAAAGCCCAATATCACATTATAGAAATCCACAAAACAATTGTCACATTTTGGTATGAGGACCAATCATAGAAACGAAGAATGTTACAAAACACATATGATTCCTAAAAGAAATTACAAAACTAAGTGTTTCAAAGCACCATAAAACAACAACGTTAAAATGTGTTTAGTGTTTTCCTCTTGTAGACGTGAAACTAGTTCCTTAATCATAGCTTCATTCTTTAGGAGTCCAAACGAGCACTCCTACCAGAATTTCAATCTCTGAATGCTAGTTTGAAATTTAGTGAGTACTCCTTTTTCCTTAAGCAAATGCCTATAAGAATTTCATGCTCCATATATAGGCTTAGGTCTTAACCTAATGAGCTCTCAATAAACATTGGGGTCTTAACTTATTCTGAATAAGTTAGGCCCAATAGTTTTATTTTAGTCTGACTAAAATAAAACTATCCTCTAGTAGGCTTACTTTATGTGTGTGACCCTATAAGTAAAATATCCGATCATATTAATAAACTATTTTATTATTAATATAAAATAAGAGCGATATCTAACAATGTATCATTACATCTGAATATTATTTATCATCGACATAACCTATAAGTGATAATTATTTTGTATATATTTATTCCTTTTATCACAATATCTGATTGGGCCCAAGGCATGGTCATTGTCATCCTTGTATGACCCAATTCATTTTACTTGATACCAGAGTAGGCTACTGAAGAAATATCCAATATTTAATCTTTCTAGCATGGCCATGCATTTCTTTAGTCTTACTCCATCAAGCGACCCATAGATACCACTCATGTCACATAGGAGAGACAAATCTCATCTACGTCACTTGCATCCTTCTACATAATTCGTCTATTGCCTAAGAACAACCTTTATGGTCACCTTATTACAGATGATGTTTGATTGTATTAAAACAACAACCTTCTTATGCAGGAATAATAATGACTTCATGTTAAAATACTACATATATCATTATCCCATTGAGAACCGTTTATGACACTCATGTAACGATCCATGCAACGTTTTCATGGTAGGTCTGTCTAGTATAACATTACTCTTAGTGTGCACCCGTCTCAAGACTTGATATTATATCCATGATCTATGATATCAGATCATCAGTACATTCATACACTAATCTTAATGTGTTTACATGTCCTATGTAAATACTTGACTAGGGACATTTTAGAAATGGTTCTCATATGACCTACTATTCTAAGGATAAACAAATTTAAAACAATTTTAAAACTGAAAAGACTTATTTTATTGATGAGTTAAAATGATACATTAACAGCTCGTAATGCATACATGTTGCGCCCGTTGTAAGACCGGGCTTTGTGAATTGGCAAGCGCACCAATCGTTTGTAGTTTTCGAAATTTAGATATCGTTCCACTGGGATTGAAAGTCCAATAACAACAGTAATCTTCTACTTACTATGGTAAATATGAAGGAAATTATGAACAAAAGAATGATTTATATACAGTTTATACAATATTCACAGGATAGCATGGTTGAGTGATTCATAGGATAAAAGAAAATAAAAATCTATCTAAAAAGTCGAGTTGCAACCTAGAATAGGTAAGATACTTGAGATAAACACAGATAAACAAATTATGTTAGAAATTGGATCCCTAATCTAGAATAACAATGAGGAACTCAAGACATGCATGTTTAATCATCAAGTTTCATGTCATTGTAGCTTAAAATCATTATAACCGATCCCTCGTGATATAAATTCTAAGAATTCACCGTAAAGTCCGATCCCTCGTGAGCTTTCTCAGTAAAAACTTGCATTAAGACCTGGCCTTATGGCAACAATGGTTAACAACCCCTATAGAATTGAGATACCAAGGGTATTCCAACTTTTTACTTTCGTCAAAACTAGTTTCAATACGGCATAAATAATCATTCTCCCGTTTGACATTTACACTAATAAAACCAGTTTCGATACACATGAAAATCATTCTCCCGTTTGACGTTCATATTAATAAAAGGTTGAAATGCTAACATGGACTTGAATCATAAACATGCAGAGGTCGAATTCACAACATTATACTCAATAGATTAGTTCACCAATTCCAACATAAACAGATTAGTTACACATGGTAAAAGTAAAAACAACACTTACAGAGTTTGACATTACGAAGACGATGGAAAACTTCACGATACAACGATCACAATACACCGAAACACACTCAAGTATCTAGAAAACTATTCTAGAACTACAACTCACAAAAGAAAGTACTCAGTGTCGAGCACAAGAGAGAAGAGAAGAGAAGTGTATGGAATGGGATGCTATGAATGGTGTTGGATGGCCCTATTTATAGGGCTGAGCAAGGGTGCTGACGCTACGCGTCCCTGTGACGCTACGCGTCAGATCCCTGACTCAGCCTCCATTAAACACTTGATAATGGCCACTTTCAATAATTAATCTTGATCATGCCTGGCCACTTGGACATGTTTCCACGAGTTTTTGGCCATTTATGCTGATTGGGGTGGCCCTTGGGCTGAGTGGAGTGCCCATTATTGGGTCCAAGTGGGGTGGTTGGCCAAAAGTAGGAGTGGAGACCACGCAGCACTGACGCTACGCGTGGCTGTGATGCGTAGCGTCAGCATCAAAAGTAGCTCTTGATGCTACGCGTGCGGTGAGGCTACGCGTCAGCTCCTCCAGTGTAATTTTTCTCTTGATTTCTTAACTTTTTCACTGCAAAACTAGAGAAAATTGATCAAGGGCAGATTATTTCCAACAGCACTCATTTATTGAATTTAAATCCTATTTTTCTAACAAATTAAACTAATTTTTATAGTTTTTATGAAATTTTTATTTTAGATTTTATTGAAAATTTGAGGACTAACAAATACCCCCAACTTGAGACATTGCTCGTCCTCGAGCAAGAGAGAAAAATAATAAGAAAAAATTTTGAAATCAAATTTTTAAGTTAGTCCGAAAATTTATCACAGAAAATAATTACACAATTTCAACTATTTTGTGATAATCAAAAACTGATTCAAATATAACAAAGGTTTAATGATAAAATTTCTTACAATATTCTATTTAACAATCAAGCAGAATTTCAGGCTTACCTCACAAGTGTTTATCTCTATGCTATTGGTAACCTGTTTCACTCAATCAATCATAAAATCAAACGAATTTAACTTTGTTTGTCATCTAATCAATGGTTATTAATACAGAGTTAATTCGAAAATCACAAGGTCTTTTCTCGGGTTGTAATGAGGCTTGGTTTACAAGAATCAATGGTTTTTCTTGGGATTCAAAAACCTGAAATCATAAAAGAGCATTTTACAATCCTTAGGCTTTCTCTTGATCCAAACTCTCATTTATTTTTATTGATGAAAAATAAATACCCCCAACTTGATTCTTTTCACTATTTTTGACTTTTCTTTTCTTTTTCTTTTTTTTTGAAAAGAATCAAGTTGCTTATTTTCACTCCCCATTTTTGTGAGAACACTCAAAATATTTTTCATTTATTTCAACTGCTTTTTTAATCAATCAAGTATAGGGAATGGTAAAAACAAATTTAGGCTATAAGGGTACCAAAGAATTTTATTTTAGGCTCAAATGGGCTTGCAAAGGATAAAAGACTTTTTACCAAGGTAAGCTGTTTGGCCCAAGGTTTCGTTTCACCAATAAATGTGCCTTGATCATTTTCCCGAATTCTCTGTACAACAACACACATCAGAGATTAAAGCAAAATAAATTTGAATTGAAAATATGTCGATTAAAACCCTCAAGTGTGTAAAAAGGATCTCTCAACTCACCGGGTTATTGAAATTTGCTTGATGGTTAATAAACTTATTGTAATTAAATTTATAAAAATTCCTAAGTTATAAAGAATCAAAAATTGATTTTAACAAAATTGGTTTTATTGTATAAAAACTCTAAGTGTATAAACTAACTTACTAACAAAAATTTGATTGATTTTTTTTTTTATTATTATTATTTTTTTTTTATAAATATAAATATATATATATTTTTTATTATTTTTTTATTTTTTTTTGAATATTTACTATTTAAAGAAATTAACATACATATATTCAAATAATATACAAAACAAAATACAATTTATTCAAAATTCATACAAAGTTGCAAGAAAGTATAAATATAAACTAAGAAAATTTATTAATTTCAAAAGAAAACAGCAAACAGCAAACAAACAACAAGATTTAAAAACAGAGGCTGACGCTACGCGTGGTGTGACGCTACGCATCAGCCTGTTCTGCCCACGCTACGCGTCAGTGGGACGCTACGCGTGGGATGTGCAGAAAAAAGAAAAAACAGGGGTTGCACAGCAGCAACCCCTTTTCAACCTACACTACTTTCATTCAATCCCTAACTCCTTACAGCAATCAATCCCAATGGTCTTCTAATCCTAATCCTAACCACATTTATTTCTACAAATTAAAAATCAAAAACAAAACTAAAGAGAAGGGATTAGAATACTTACTTGTGATTCCTTGCGCAATGGGATTGAGAAGCTTGGGAAGAGAGAAAAGGAGGTTTTTTGAAGTTTTTTTTTTTTGAAAACTAAGTGAGGCAGAGAGGAAGTTTTAGGTTTAAAACCCTAAGATGGGCCTCTCTGGTTCAGTTTTAAAAACTGAACGTGGGCTCTGACGCTACGCGTGGGTGGGACACTACGCATCAGAACCAAAATTCAGAGTCCACGCTACGCGTCACAGGGGCGCTACGCGTGGGCTTCTGTTTTAATTTTTCAAAATTTTGATTTTAAAACCTTTTTTTTTTCAAATTTAAAACCCCTTTTTTAAACTTCAAAAAGAATTTGTTTTTTTTTTTATGTTAAAAATAACTTTAAAAACAAAAAAAGAAAAGAATGGGTTGCCTCCCATTGAGCGCTAGGTTTAATGTCTCCAGCCAGACATTACCTCTGATTAATCAGGTGGTTTCCCAATATTCTTTGAGGAATCACCTGTCTTTTTCTTCCTTCTTCTTCTTTTCCGATGCCTAATTACCTGTTTTTCATCTTTCAAAGCATCGGTTAATTTAAAACAATTTAATTGATTGGGAAGAGATATACCTGGTTCGGTCGAAAGGTAAACCTTTGCCTCATTACTTATCCTGAGGTGTTCATGAGCACTGAAGCTTACCTCTTCTTCATAAACTTTGACTGCAACCATACTTTGATCAACATCCACTTTGATTTTTGCAGTCTTCATGAAAGGTCTTCCTAGGATCAGGGGGAGCTCAGTATCCTCCTTCATATCCAGTACTATAAAGTCAACTTTGAAGTGGTACTTGTCAACCTTTACTAACACATCTTCCACAATCCCAACAGGCTTTTTGACAGAGCGATCCGCAAACTGTAATTCTGTCTTTGCTTCTTTTAGCTCATAGTCACCAATGCGTTTTATTAAATCTAAGGGCATCAAGTTAATGTTAGCCCCTAAATCTAATAACGCATTCCTGATGTTGATATTTCCGATTGTTACAGGAATGGTGAAACTCCCCGGATCTTTACATTTTTTCGGGGTTATACAGTTTGTTTCTTGCTCTGTTTCTCTTTGCATATTTTTTTCTTTTTCATTTTTTTCATTTTTTTCTATTTTTTCACTTTCTTTTTCTTCTTCTTCTTTCTCACTCTTTTCTTCACAATCAATTTTTACAACATCAATAGAAACAGCATTACATTGTTCCCTTGGGTTTTGAGTGTTTGCAGAAAACCCAGAACTCTTTAATTCAGCTATTTCTTTTGCGAGCTGACCCATTTGTATGTCTGATGCTTTTCGGGCAGCTTCATTTGTCTCTACAAACTGCAATAACTGTTGAATAGCTTCCTCTATTCTTGTCAACCTTGCATTGTCAGTTTGTTGTTGCTTGAATTGATTGTTAGGAGGTCTGTTGGAAGGTCCAGCATCTTGTCTCCAGCCAATATTCTGATTTTGCCAACCCTGCAGGTAATTGTTAGGAAAAGAATTTCCATGATTAAAAGGATAATTACCTAAGGGTGCTCTTTGATGGTTCATGAAATTGGCTTGCTCTTGCTCATTTCCACAGTAACCACACGGTTGTTCTCCCATGCAGTGCGTACATGCTTTAAGTTGAGCAGGGGGTGGTGATGCTACTTGAGCAATTTGAAGTTTTTCCAATTGCTTGCTCATAACTTCAATTTGTTGAGTCAGTAATTTTTGCTGAGCCAACACGGCATCATTTACTCCCAATTCGAGCATTCCTGGCTTCCTTTGCATATTACCTCTTTCATTCTTTGCTTGTCGGTCACTAATAGCCATTGATTCCAATATTTCTATGGCTTCTTCCACAGTCTTGTTCATTAGAGAACCACCTGCACAAGCATCTAACATCATCTTGAACTGAGGCAATAAACCATGGTAAACGATTCTTACCTTCTCGGCATCATTCAGGTTGTGGTTTGGGCATTTTCTCAAGAGTGCCTTGAATCGTTCCCATGTTTCTCCTAATGATTCATCATTATTTTGAGAAAAAGAGTGTATGGCTGTCATTGCTTCAAAATATTTTGAAGGAGAATAAAATCTTTCCAAAAATTTTCTTTCAACATCGGACCAGTTTGCAAAACTACCCGGTGGACAAGATTTAAACCATTCTTTTGCTTTCCCAATCAATGAAAAAGGAAAGAGTCTCATGTAAACAGACTCTTCTTGATTGGGTTCAAAACCAATTGTGCTGCATAACTCATAAAAAACAGTTAAATGTTCATATGGTTCTTCATGATTTAAACCAGCAAATTGGTTGTTTTGAATAATGTTTAAAGTGGCAGGTTTAATTTCCACTGGTAAAACTGGTCCTTGAAACATTCCCGAAACTCGGGGTGGACCATTTATAGTAGCAAACTGTCCCAATGTTCTCCTTTCAGCAGCCATATTTGAATTTTCAAAAATTTTTGAAGTAGAAGAAGAATTAGTTTGTGTTTTAGATTTCAAAGACTTGATTTTCTTTACAAACTTTTCTATCTCAGGATCAAAATAAATTTTACCTGCGGTAGATCGAGTTTGCATACACAAACTAGACAAAGAAAGTTAGTGTAATAATGATAAGAAATAAAAAAAAATTATCTAAGGTAAAAAAAAAATATTTACCACGGTAATTAAAATTTTACTGTTTTACTGAAACAATTCAATCCCCGGCAGCGGCGCCAGAAAACTTGTTGCGCCCGTTGTAAGACCGGGCTTTGTGAATTGGCAAGCGCACCAATCGTTTGTAGTTTTTGAAATTTAGATATCGTTCCACTGGGATTGAAAGTCCAATAACAACAGTAATCTTCTACTTACTATGGTAAATATGAAGGAAATTATGAACAAAAGAATGATTTATATACAGTTTATACAATATTCACAGGATAGCATGGTTGAGTGATTCATAGGATAAAAGAAAATAAAAATCTATCTAAAAAGTCGAGTTGCAACCTAGAATAGGTAAGATACTTGAGATAAACACAGATAAACAAATTATGTTGGAAATTGGATCCCTAATCTAGAATAACAATGAGGAACTCAAGACATGCATGTTTAATCATCAAGTTTCATGTCATTGCAGCTTAAAATCATTATAACCGATCCCTCGTGATATAAATTCTAAGAATTCACCGTAAAGTCCGATCCCTCGTGAGCTTTCTCAGTAAAAACTTGCATTAAGACCTGGCCTTATGGCAACAATGGTTAACAACCCCTATAGAATTGAGATACCAAGGGTATTCCAACTTTTTACTTTCGTCAAAACTAGTTTCAATACGGCATAAATAATCATTCTCCCGTTTGACATTTACACTAATAAAACCAGTTTCGATACACATGAAAATCATTCTCCCGTTTGACGTTTATATTAATAAAAGGTTGAAATGCTAACATGGACTTGAATCATAAACATGCAGAGGTCGAATTCACAACATTATACTCAATAGATTAGTTCACCAATTCCAACATAAACAGATTAGTTACACATGGTAAAAGTAAAAACAACACTTACAGAGTTTGACATTACGAAGACGATGGAAAACTTCACGATACAACGGTCACAATACACCGAAACACACTCAAGTATCTAGAAAACTATTCTAGAACTATAACTCACAAAAGAAAGTACTCAGTGTCGAGCACAAGAGAGAAGAGAAGAGAAGTGTATGGAATGGGATGCTATGAATGGTGTTGGATGGCCCTATTTATAGGGCTGAGCAAGGGTGCTGACGCTACGCGTCCCTGTGACGCTACACGTCAGATCCCTGACTCAGCCTCCATTAAACACTTGATAATGGCCACTTTCAATAATTAATCTTGATCATGCCTGGCCACTTGGACATGTTTCCACGAGTTTTTGGCCATTTATGCTGATTGGGGTGGCCCTTGGGCTGAGTGGAGTGCCCATTATTGGGTCCAAGTGGGGTGGTTGGCCAAAAGTAGGAGTGGAGACCACGCAGCACTGACGCTACGCGTGGCTGTGATGCGTAGCGTCAGCATCAAAAGTAGCTCTTGATGCTACGCGTGCGGTGAGGCTACGCGTCAGCTCCTCCAGTGTAATTTTTCTCTTGATTTCTTAACTTTTTCACTGCAAAACTAGAGAAAATTGATCAAGGGCAGATTATTTCCAACAGCACTCATTTATTGAATTTAAATCCTATTTTTCTAACAAATTAAACTAATTTTTATAGTTTTTATGAAATTTTTATTTTAGATTTTATTGAAAATTTGAGGACTAACAATACACCAATAACATTTTCCCTCAACACTTCCAAGCCTAGCAGACGTGTATTCCCACATTTAACACAGGCAAAAGCATCTTCCATTCATATCTTTGACATTTCGTATTACAAACTCTATAAACATTTCAACTTCAATCTTATACTCTTCACTTATACGTGGTGCATTAATCCACCTTCTATCCATGAAATTTGGCCCAAATGCAACACTTAAGGTGTGACATTGTTCAACATAAAGTACACCTAGTCGATTAGAATTAAGAAAATCATTATAGACATATGATTCTTAAGTCATGAAATAGATATCGTAACGTACTAGACAATGAATACTATAAACTAATTAAAATTATTGTCCAAAAAATTAGTCTCTAAACTTATGATCCAATTTAGGAAAAAGTTATTATTATTTATATTTTAATGAAATTTAGACTTAAAAACGTCATTTGAATAATTAAATGTCAAAATTTGATAATTAAATCTATATTTTACATAGGTTGTTAGATTTTTAGAAACATTTTGATTTGTTTAAGCCTAACTCATTAATCTATTTAACATATATTTATTTATATTTTCATTGGTAATAACTTAAATCAAGTTTTTATAAGTTAGGCTTAAACCTCTAAATTAAAGAATTGGCAGACACATAAT
The DNA here is from genome assembly GCA_037962975.1 of Clitoria ternatea. NCBI lineage: Eukaryota > Viridiplantae > Streptophyta > Magnoliopsida > Fabales > Fabaceae > Clitoria > Clitoria ternatea. The sequence continues at coordinate 193,068,872 of CM075669.1, forward strand.
CTATAAACTTAAATCAGCCTAACTCGTTTCTATCCTTATTGAGTATTGATCATAAAAAACGAGGGATTGGGTACAAGAATATCATAACCAAACCATATAAAAACTATAATAATGATTAAGTTCAAATTTGTTAATGGGGATATATTGAAATGATTTCCTCCCTTTTTTTAAGGACCATAAACCCTATGCTTACACATACTTGTGCATTTTGTCAAATACATAATGAGTGTATGCACTACTCCATCAAAGGAGGTATTTTGTCAAACATACGGTGTACAATGTGCGTAAACCCTCTATCCATGCTACGTCCCAATGCTAAACCCCACACTCAATACAATGGCAAGCAAAGAAACATAAACATATTCATGTAACAACATATGCATACATGTTAAGGTGTTCAAAGAGTTACTAACTATGTGTATACTGTCAAGGAAGAAGAAGACAAAGACTTCATGCGCAATGGAAGCAATGGAATCAAGAAAAAGACACAACCTTGATGCACAAAAAGGAAGCAACGGAAGCAAGAAGAACAAACTTCACGTGTAATGGAAGCAATGTTTAAGGAAGTAATATGAATCTAAATAAGGTTTTAGGGACACACGATGGGTAACAAGAAAGGTTTAAAGGGTTTAAACGGGTAGAATGACTTCAAATGAATGCACAAAAGTACCTTAAGAACTTGGTTCCTACAAGCACCAAGTTTTTAGGTACCAGAAATTTGCCTTAAGAACTTGGTTTCCACCAGAACCAAGTTCATAGGTGTCTTTAAAATTTTTTGAAAAAGAACGGCCTAAGAACTCAATTGTAGGAGAACCGAGTTCTTAAGTGTGTTTAAAAATTTTTTTAAAAAAAGAACAGCCTAAGAACTCAGTTGCAGGAGAACCGAGATTTTAAGTGTGTTTAAAAAAAATTTAAAAAACTATGTAGTCTAAGAACTCGGTTCAATGTGGAACCTGTTAGCCCAGTAATAATTGTTGTTTTTGTTTACTACCGGTTCATTAATTGGCAAGCGCACCAATCGTTTGTAGTTTTCAAAATTTAGATATTGTTCCACTGGGATTGAAAGTCTAATAACAACAGTAATTCCCTAGTCACTATGGTAAATGTAAAGAAACTTATAGACAAAAGAATGATTTATATACAATTTATACAGTATTCACAGGATAGCATGGTTGAATTGTTCATGAGATAAAAAGAAAATAAAAATCTATCTAAAAAGTTGAGTTGCAATCTAGAATAGGTAAGATACTTGAGATAAACACAGATAGACAAATTATGTTGGAAATTGGATCCCTAATCTAGAATAACAATGAGACATGCATATTTAATCATCAAGTTTCATGTCATTACAGCTTAAATTCATTATAACCGATCCCTCGTGATATAAATTCTAAGAATTCACCGTAAAGTCTGATCCCTCGTGAGCTTTCTTAGTAAAAACTTGCATTAAGTCCTGGCCTTATGGCAACAATGGTTAACAACCCCTATAGAATTGAGATACCAAGGGTATTCCAACTTTTACTTTCGTTAAAACAAGTTTCAATACGGCATGAATAATCATTCTCCCGTTTGACATTCACACTAATAAAACAAGTTTCAATACACATGAAAATCATTCTCCCGTTTGACGTTCATATTAATAAAAGATTAAAATACTAACATGGACTTGAATCATAAACATGCAAAGGTCGAATTCACAACATTATACTCAATAGATTAGTTCACCAATTCCAACATAAACAGATTAGTTACACATGGTGAAAGTAAAAACAACACTTATAGAGGTTGACATTACGAATACGATGGAAACTTCACGATACAACGATCACAATACACCACAACACTCTCAAGTATCTAGAAAACTATTCTAGAACTACAAACTCACAAAGAAATACTCAAAACTCGAGTATAGAAGAGAGAAAAGATCTCTGAATGTAGAGAATTGGATGGGATGCTAAGAATGGTGTTGGATGGCCCTATTTATAGGGTTGAGCAAGGGTCTGACGCGTACTCAGCTTCCATTAACTCAGCTGATAATGGCCACTTTGGATTATTTTATTCAATCATGCTTGGCCATGTGTCTCTGTCTCCACTGCGTTTTGGCCATTTGTGCTAAGTGGAGTGGCCAATTATGGGTCAAAAGGTGAGTGCTTGGCCAGCTTGGCTGTGGAGTCCACGCAGCTCTGACGCTACGCGTGACTGTGACGCGTAGCGTCAGCATCAAAAGTGCCCACGCTACGCGTGGTGTTGATGCTACGCGTCAGCTTCTCCAGATCTTCAATTTTCTCTTAAATTCTTTACTTTTTTCACTGCAAAACTAGAGAAAATTGATCAAGGGCAGATTATTTCCAACAACATCTATTTATTGAATTTAAACCTAATTTTGTAACAAATTAAACTAATTTTTATTATTTTTATGAAATTTTTATTAAAGGATTGATTGTAAATTTGAGGACTAACAGAACCGAGTTCCTATAGCAGTGTGATAATTTCAAAAATGTCACCATCTCTTTTTCAAACTATTCAACCAATCTTATATCCTGTGTTCGTAGCCTTTTTTTGCACTGGTGATAAAAAAATCTCTACCAAAAAGTCAGACTTTATTTGTTATGCTTAACAACTTGTCGACATAGCCTTTGATGGTTTCAGCCTCCTTCATACTCTGCATCTCAAATTCTCTTACCAAGTTAAGAACCTACATACTTTTGGCTTTTTCACTGTCTTTATACTTAGTTTTGAGATAGTCCCAAATCAGCTTAGCTGACTTAAAATTCATGATTCTTGCAAAAATAACTTTTCAGACTACTAAAAAAAGAAATGCTTTGGTCGTGGCCTTTTTAGTTTTCCTATCTTTATGATTCCTAGTTGAGCCATTGAAGATTTTTTGGCGGTGGATAGACTTCATAGTCTTCTTGTATAGCCTCCTAAAGATCTAGGGCTTTGAGATGAATAGTCATCCTTGCAGCCCATAATCATACGCTTCACCATAAAAAAAATGATGGTGTTGTTGTGTATTGTATGTCTTCCATTATGTTTTCTCTCAACTCACTGGCCCCTCAAGATGAAAGCTCTGATACCAAATCGTAGATATGAAAAGTTGAAAGAATATGAGAAGAAGAATAAGATATGTTTTTCAGGGAATATTATTCTATTATGCATTAGGTCTTTTAAATAGAGCTGGAGTCAAAACTGAAAAATAAATACATCCTTATTTTTAGGCACTACTAGTGGTATTTTTGTCTAATAAAAAACAAATGAAACCTCCTAAAGTCTAGATTTTAAATAACAGAAAATCATCTTCTGAAAATCAGATAAACATCATATAGTAACTATTGTAGGCACTCTTTCAACAAGCAGCACGTGAGTTCTATCGACCATCAGCTTAGGTTATTGCTAATAGCTGCTGCTTGTGGAGAGACATTACAATGCCATGCATTTACTTACCAAAACTTCCATAGAAACTATACTTTCTCACTCTGAAAGGCCCACAAAACATCTCAGTTGCTGCAATCTAAGCAAAACTGCTCAGACATCAAAAACAAAATTTGTTTCCTTACCAAATTTTTTTTCCATTTATGAATTGCAATCACATAAATCCATTTGATTTAGTGAAGCCTAAGGATGAGATGGTTTGTACTAAAACCAATAGCACAACCCTTCCTATTAACATGATCTCTAAAGGAAACTTAGGGAATCAAAACTGTCTTCAAGACCTGCCAAGAGGACAAAAGGATTGGGACATGTTCTAAACTTTCTCAACCTGAAGACCACATAATGGTTGAAAGAAAGCCCCAAAGTTTCATTGCTTTATCTTCCCTTGCTCCTGGACTACAAAAGGTATTAACATAAAAACTATCAATGTGAATCTTGGCTTTTTAAGTTTTTATTTTTACTTATATGTTGAATACACGTTGTAGTATTGGTATTTACTATTTCTAAACATAGAAACAGGTTATAGAAGTTCAGGTTATGAAGTTCTTTCCTTCTTACAGTCCTTGATGTTATAAAAATTTGTATTTCACTCTACTTCATAGAAGTTTGAAAAACTAACTTGATATGACTAAAGAATTTGAAGACTAATTATTCCTGCACATAAATTAAAATATTAAACTACAAGTGGAAGATAGATTAAAGGATTAAATTATTTAACTTAACTCTATAATTAGTTATATATGGTAAGAAACAAATACCTCTGGTCTTATTTATAAAAAATATAGGATATAGATCAATATTTATAACAATTATGTTAGAGAATTAAATTTTTTTCAAGAATATATCCTTAATTGGTTAACATAGGGAAACAAATTTTAATACTCTCCTAATTAATAAATAAAAGATGTGAAAAGAAATTTTTCATTAATTTATCTAGAAATATATAGTTCTCTAAAAAAAAGTAAGTTGTATTTAGTAAACAGGACACAAGTCACCAGAGAGTATTAATTAGGTGAGGATGTGTAGGCTTTTAACATATATACATTGGTCAATGTTTTAATGTGTGTTAACAGACAGACAAAGCTTCTGTCCTCGGAGATGCTATCAAGTACTTGAAGCAATTGCAAGAGAAGGTGAAGGCTTTTGAGGAGGAACAGAACATGAAGACAAGTCTGGAATCTGTGGTAATTGTGAAAAAAACCCATCTATGCAATAATGCTGAGAATTCTTCTTCAGAATCTGATGATCCATTTAACGAGGCACTGCCTGAAATTGAAGCAAGATTTTGAGAGGAATTTCCTCATAAGAGTTCACTGTGAGAAGACCAAAGGGGTTGTAGAATAAACAATCCATGAGATTGAGAAACTCCATCTGAAAGTCCACCAACAGCAGTACCATGACATTTGGAAGATGTTTTGGTATAACAATTATTGCTCAGGTTAATATTGCACATATTATATTGGCCGGTTAAAGCAGGATTTCAAACAAAATAATAAAAAATCAAAATTACTGAATTAAGTTCGGTATATGTTATATTTATATAGCAGTAACAATTAGAATTTTTTGTTAAATGGTAGAATAAGTTCAGGGCTAATGATTTTCTGTATATAGTGTGACTTGATGAAAGAACTTGCTCAATTCTATCTATATGCATCAATTAATTTTTTTTTTACGACTAAACCCTTAAATTAATTTTTAAAATTATGAGTTATGTATTTTAATTTTGAAATTTTAAAAATCTCAATTTATTTTTTAACTATATAAAACGATTTTTAATTTAGTTCTTTTTAGTATAGAACAGCGATAAAAACTAAAGTATAAAATAACAAAAATAAATGACTTTTTCCCATATTAATATTAATGACTAATTTAATGTTTTAAAAATTCAACATTAAAGTGTTTACTTTTTTCCACTAAACTATAATTTTCTCTGAACATGGAAATTATTTATGCAATTTACAGATAGAAATGGAATTTTGCATGGGAGTGAAGGATCTTGTGAGAAACCTACGCTCAGCTTTTACATTTATTAACTGAGGACTTTCTGTTAGTTCATATTAGACAGATCTCAAAAGCATAAAATGTAGTTTAAAGTTTATGTTCATGGATAAAACTTCAGCTTACATGGCCAGCGTGCGTCTCATCAACATCAACCATATTCTCCATTTTGCATGGTTAACTCGTTGACCATGTATTGCTGCTACCCAGTTGTTTCAATTAGTTTCAATAGTGACTAAACAGCTGGTTAGGCAATTTTGTTCAACCTCTTGTCCCTGTTTTCTGTCCCTTTCTTACCTAAATCTGATACTTTCTTTCTGTTTCAACAAAATGTATTGACCTAAAGGCTAAGGTAAATGGTGAATGCATTTTTTTTTTTTGTTTTACACGATTAAATGTAATGAGGTTGAAATTTAGGATTTTATGAGAGCTATTGAAGCATATTGTGCTACTAGTGAATCAATTATTTCTTCAATTTAACTAATTTTAATTGTGGTTTTTACTTTTAAAATAAATTATCTTTATTAAATTTTAGTTTGGAGACAATGATTTTGTTCAACCTGAGGTTATATCACAAACACACACAAATATTATTCATAAGCCAATAGTAAAAGATATTATACTTTTTTCACTACAAGAATTGGTGGTTTTAGCGTGGGACTAAAACCAGAAAACCTACATTATGGTAAGAGAGTATTCATAAGCCTGTAGTAAGAGATATTATACCTTTTTCACTACAAGAATTGGTGGTTTTAGCGTGAGACTAAAACCAGAAAACCTACACTATGGTATGAGAGGTTGTGTTGTGACACCCCAAAAATAGGGGTAAATTTTTCTCGATTTTATTATTAATCTATGAAACAAGTGAGTGGTGAAGCCATTTAACAAATTACCCTGGACCTATCAGAGACCCATCTCATATATGAAGATATGAGAAGGTAAGTTAAAGAATTTAACTCTTAAGAAATCCATAATTAATAATAGCGGAAGTATCTATAGTAAAATAATATTATGGAATTAAATTCTTAAGAGATCACTCATTTGAAATTAAGAAGCCAAGGTTATCTCAAAGTGTTCATAAAGTGGGATGGAATCATGGATTAATAAGAAGAAAAAGGAAATTAACATGTTTTAGCATTTTAGGAGAATCAGGTCCCCCTCGCTCAAGCGAAATCCCACTTCGCTTGAGCGAGCTTCGCATAGCACGCTTAAGCGAGTCATGAAATGCTGAGCGAAAGAAGAAAATGAAGATTCAGGGGTCACTTCGCTCAAGCGAACCCCAACTCGCTTGAGCGAGCATTGCAATCCTCGCTTGGGCGAAGCCAGCGAGCGTAAGGTGAAAAACACCCAGAACCCCTTCCACGCTCACTCGCTCGGGCGACCCCATCCCCGCCTAAGCGAGATTACTCCCGAGAGCAATTTCCTGATAAACCCGAGAGCAAAACCTGAGACCAAGACCCTCTCGCTTGGGCGAATTCTCAACTCGCCTGAGCGAACACCAACCAAGGTCCAAACTCTGATTCTAATGCGCTTTCGCTTGGGCGACTTGCACATCCGCTTGAGCGAAAATGGAATAATGGCCCAACACTGATGCTGGGACGATCTCGCTTGAGCGAGTCCCATTCTCGCTTAAGCGAGAATCATCCAGAATCCAAAAATTGATACAGGGGCATTCTCGCTTAAGCGAGAAGCCCTCTCGCTTGAGCGAGTTTGACAGAAAAACAGGGGAAATGCAAAAATCACCCAACTCTCTACACCAAAACTCATTCTAATCAATTTTACCTAATTTTAACACTTCATATATATCATGTTACACATTTAGAACTTATTCTAATAAATCATTCTTGTCAATTTCCATTACAACTCATCTATTGTATAAATCAACTCACTAACTCTTCCATTTCATAAATCTAACATTCCATATATATAAACTTCATTCATTCATCAAGATATAGAGAGTTTCATCATTCATTCATTAACAGGGTCATGATTGAAAATGAGTCATAGACAAAAGGTCTCATTTTCTTCCATGACCTCCCAAATTCATCATTCATACAATTATCCATTCTAAATCCACACTATATCAACATACATTGTACTATATACATTACATCTATTCCACATATCTATGTAAACCAAAATATTGCCGGCCAAGGCATTCTTTACCAAAAAGGGGCCTTCTTCACACTCCTCCTCCACAATAGCTCCAAAGCCATACCTGATCCGGTCTCAATACCGGTATCCGATCTGCAAGACATATTTCAACGTCTTTGTCAAGACATCAACGTGTAACCGGTGTCATCGGTATACATCCAGACTGTAATTCCGTATCAGGCGCTCTCCCTATACCAGTTGTTCAGGATAACACCATGACACCGGATAACACACACGTCACTATGCAAAAGACAAGAATCATTGCTACAGGGACCGATCAATAATCCCCAGCACTATAAGCCAAATTCTACTCACGGGGATGGTCAACTTGCTCCCTAATCCTAGTCTATACTCTCCATGCTCAATATAAAATAGCCACTTGACCCAATCATGCTGGTAAGTGCGCAATAAAATAATGCTAATGGAAGTTAGTGGTTCCCCACTAACGAGTCCTCGTAAAACGAGCCAATCAGGTATATGAACTCTCTTCATTAATGAAGTGGGGGATTCGGAACTTAATCTAAAAAAAATGATTACTCTCTGAAATACATTCCTTACTCGGAATATTATCACTGACTTGAGCGTCGGAGAATCTTTGCAGGTGACACCACCATTCGCCCACATCAACGCGTTAGGTCGGTGTGAAGGATCTCCAGAACGCCCAATCCGCTCTCCTCACGCAAGGACAACGGATATTTATACCGGATACTCATACATCCGGTCTTCAGCACAGTATTTGCATACTATTTGTGATTGACTTGACTCCGGATCTCTAGACCCCGGTTCAGGACAGATCATTGGCACGCCCGGTGGGACTCGATAAAGTTATTCCCATATCCATTGAAAGAACACGTGATCCTCGATGGAAGGCGAAGGACAAGATTTCATGGAGAATCAACCTGAAGGCAGAACCAACCCCAACGTCTTCAGGAAACTCAACTTTGATTCTCATGGGGGCAGCTCAAAGAAGATAGTAACAGTGTCTAATCCTGATCCTTGTGATGAGCTGATCAGTCAACTTTAGAGGGAACTCGCCGAACTGCGAATAGAAAGAAGGCAAAGCGAGGACAAGGAATCATCTCGCACATGAAACACTCCCCATACAACTGACGGAGAAAAGTCCACCACTCTCCAATACTCGAACATCCCTACGTTTGAGAGGAGAGAACAGACTCATGACTCTGAAGTTGAAACTGCCCGAAGGAAGAGGGAGTCAACGACAGCACCCCCAGTAAGCTACAAGTTAAAAGTTCCTTTTTCAAGGAGACTCATGAGCATCCACATCCCCAAGCACCTTTAAACTACTCAGCCACTTTCCATTAGAAAATACAATGGCGAAACCGATCCTACCAAGCACCTTGATGCTTATGTATTTGAAGCTATGTACTTGGGGGCTGATGAGGATGTAATGTGTCGGATGTTCCCACGAACATTATCAGAAGAGGCCTTGGGTTGGTTTAAAGGTCTACCTTCTGGATCTATAGATTCTTGGGCTGAAATGGTAGCTACTTTTGAAACTCACTTTGTCATCTCTAGAGATGTGCCCAGGACATCTCACACCTTGGCTCAGATTAAGCAAGGTGGAAACGAAGGCTTAAAAGATTTCCTGAAGAGGTTCTACAAGGAAGCTTCCCTGGTTCCTAACCTCACAGAGTCCATTAAGCTGCATATTGTCATTGAGGCATTGCAGCCAGGATCAGTTTTTGCCCTCTCATTAGCAAAGAGCCCTTCAGTAATGTTTGAGGAGTTCAGGAAAAAAGCCTCAAAGTACGTGAGTATAGAGATGCACTTAGAAGCTATAGCTGTAAAGAAAAAGCCACTAACACCACCTTCCCAAACTCAGAAGGGTAAGGAGAAAACGAGGTCAGAACGCATGGAGAGACCATACACCAATCCTAAAGTTAATAACCACTCTCCTCGATCTCGAGAAAGGCAGGTTAATTCCTTCAGCCATTATGCACAACTATCTGCCAAGCCATCTCAGATTTTGAGAGAGGTCGAATGGCCAGCTTTTAGCATCTATGGCGTTAGAAGGCCAGCCCCTATGAAAAGACTAAGAAATCCCCGTAAGTATTGTGATTTTCATGAACAGAATGGTCATTCCACTGATGAATGCCAAGCTCTAAAGAACGCAGTTAAGACGCTAATTAGAGAAGGCAAATTAAAGCAATACCTGTTCAAAGAAAAATCCTTTGACAGAGTAGAGCGGAATGAGAAAAGAGAAAGAGATCCAGATGACGGGGATGACAATAACCGTAATTCGGTTAGAAAATTCTCTGTTTCGGAGAAACAAAAGGGTGTGATGACTGATGAAATAGCACATAAAGATAGCATGCCTCAGCAACAGCGTCAAGGCCGACGTGAAGTCATTGACATGATTGCTGGAGGATTCGCTGGAGGAGGAGCTTCAATTACAGCCCGTAAGAATCATCATAGAATGATTCTGTTTGTGCAAGGGAAAGTCAAAGACAATCGCCCTTACAGAGGTGGGGTTGAAGCTCCAATAATCTCTTTCTCCGATGAGGATTTTGGCCCAACCGTTCCTGGTGGTGACGATGTTGTGGTCATCACTGCAGTAATAGCTAACAAGGACGTCCGAAGAATCCTTGTTGACCAGGGAAGTTCCTGCGATGTTATTTTTTATAATTGCTTTGAAAGAATGGGTTTTAAAGACTCAGACTTATAGCCTTATACGCAGGAACTAACAGCTTTCAATGGAGCAAAGCAATCAACGAAAGGGTACCTTGACACCCTTATTTCGTTTGAAGGCGAACCAGGGGCCAGAACGGTTAAATCCCGAATGCTGGTGATCGATGTTAAATCACCATTTAATGGCATCATAGGCCGTCCTACGTTAAATGCCATAGAGGCAGTTGTATCAACTCCACATCTCCTTGTCAAGTTTATTGATAAGGATAATGCTGTTTCATCTATCTGAGGTGATCAAGAGATGGCTAGGTACTGCTACAACCTAAGCCTCAACATGACAAAACTGGAAGCCTCCAATAAAAAGAGAAAACTCAATGATTCTGGAGCAGCCGCTGGATCTGTAAGCCTTGTCGACCTGGACCCTAGGGCGGATTTGAACATTGATCCGTCCAACCCATTAAAGCCCACACCGGATGGGAGTTCCAGGGACATCGTCTTAGGAGATTCTCCAGAAAAGATCACCCATATTAATGACAAGCTAGATACAGAAATGGAGCAGCGACTACTGATGCTCCTGTAAGAATTTAAAGACCTCTTTGCATGGACTGCAGCCGATATGCCTGGCATAGACCCTGCTTTCTGCTGTCATAAATTATCCGTCTATCCAGAGACGAGACCGGTTGCCCAAAAGAAAAGAAGATTGGGACCAGAGAAACAGAAGGCAGCTTGCCAGCAAACTGAGGAATTGCTGAAGGCCGGATTTATCAAAGAAATCCGTTATTCCTCTTAGCTATCGAATGTGGTGATGGTCCGTAAATCCAATGGTAAATGGAGAATGTGAATTGACTATGTGGACCTCAACCGCTGCTGTCCAAAGGATCCTTATCCTCTTCCTAATATAGATCGGATGGTAGATGACTCCTCTGGTTATCAATACCTGAGTTTCATGGATGCTTATTCGGGTTACAACCAGATTCCGATGTGCGAAGAGGATCAAGAGAAGACAGCTTTCATAAATGATCGTGGTGTCTTTTGCTATACAGTTATGCCCTTTAGCCTGAAAAATGCTGGGGCCACATATCAGCACATGATCAACAAGGTTTTTGAGGGCATGCACACCAAACTTGTTGAAGTGTACATTGATGACATAATAGCCAAGACACCGGTTGGAGGCGATCATATTGAAGACCTACGCCAAGTATTTACCCGCTTGAGAGAATTTAACATGAGGCTAAACCCAATGAAATGCACTTTCGCTATCCCTGCTGGGAAGTTCTTGGGTTTCATGTTAACCCAACGCGGTATTGAAGCCAATCCAGGGAAGTGCCAAACGATTCTAGACATGTAGAGTCCAAAGGATCTGAGAGAAGTCCAATCCCTGAATGGCAAAGTAGCAGCTTTGGCACGGTTCATGCCAAAAATGGCTCACAGGTCACTCCCCCTGTATAAAATACTGAAAAAGTCCAAGAAATTCGAGTGGGGACAGGAACAAGAGAAAGCATTCCAAGAGCTTAAGGAGGTGTTGGCTAAACCTCCCATTCTCACGAAGCCTGACCCCGAAGACACACTCATCCTATACTTGGCTATTTCAGATGAAGCTTTGGGCGTTGCCTTGATAAAAGAAACTCCCAATGGACAGAGACTGGTCTATTTCATTAGCAAAACCTTACAAGGTGCTGAGATCCGGTATCAAAAAATCGAGAAGGCCGCCCTCGCTGTTGTTTGGGCCTCTCGACGGCTACGTCCATACTTTCACGCCCATCCAATCATAGTAAGAACGGATTTACCACTCCGCTCTGTATTAATCAAGCCCGATCTCGCTGGGAGGATGATCAAGTGGTCTATTGAACTCTCTGAGTTTGATATATCCTATGAACCTCGAAGCGCTATTAAAGCTCAAGTCCTGGATGATTTTATTGTGGAAATGACAGGGACGGATCCAGATACCCCTCGTGTCCATTGGACTATTTACGTTGATGGTTCATCGAACCAAAGGGGCTCTGGAGCAGGTGTAGTCCTTGAAAGTGTTGATGGAGTCACCTGGAAATCTCCCTTCGCTTTAATTTCAAAACATCCAACAACCAAGCTGAATACGAAGCTTGTTTGGTCGGACTGAGAGCTGCAATTGACATCGGAGCTTCTGAAGCGACGCTCTGTAGCGATTCACAACTGGTGATTTCACAGATCTTGGGAGATTATCAGGCTCGCGAACCTCAACTCCAATTATACTTGAACTGTGTCAAGGAGTTGAGAGAGAAATTCTTGAAAATGGAATTTAAACATGTTCCACGTGAGGAGAATACTAGAGCGGATATACTCTCTAGATTAGCAAGCACCAAACGACCAGGTAGCACCACTACACTGGTTCAAAGCACACTGACGTCGCCCAACATTCCTTTTTTCCCTTCTCTAAATGCCATAATGACCAACTCCCTTTGTGAAGACACATGGATGGCCCCCTACATCCGTTATTTGGCCGATGGGCAGCTGCCTACGGATGAGAAAGAAAAGACAAAGATAAGGAGGGAATTACCATACTTCACCATGATCGATGGTAATCTTTACAAAAGGGCACTCTCCGTGCCTTATTTGATTTGTCTCAAAGAGAATGAGGTGCAAGGTGTAATGGAGGAAGTACATGAAGGACAATGTGGACACCACGCCGGAGGAAGAAGTTTAATGAGAAAAATCCTCAGGGCAGGCTACTGGTGGCCCACGATAAAACAAGACTCCATTGACTTCGTCAAAAAATGTGACGCTTGCCAAAAGTTCTCTAATCTTCACCACACATCGGCGGAAGAACTCTTCACATCCGCTGTTCCATGGCCCTTCTACCAATGGGGATTGGATATTCTGGGCCCCTTTCCAACTGCTCCTGGGGGCATCAAATATCTCATTGTAGGGGTCGATTATTTCACTAAGTGGATAGAAGCAGAGCCGGTGGTACATATTACTTCAGCCCGAACTCGTCGTTTCATGTATGAAAACATTATAACACGATTCGGGGTCCCAGCACAAGTTGTCACAGATAATGGCACCCAATTCACGGATAAAAAATTCACAGATTTACTCGAAGGGTTAGGAATAACCCAAATATTCTCATCCGTCGAACATCCCCAAACCAACGGCCAAGCTGAAGTGGCCAACAGGGAGGTGCTGAAAGGACTAAAGAAACGCCTTGGTGAAGCCAAGGGAGGATGGACAGACCAGTCGTGTCACGTCCTGTGGGCATATCGGACAACGTCTCATTCTTCTACCAACGAATCCCCATATCGCCTCACATACGGGGTAGAGGCAATGATACCCGTGGAATTGCAAATTGCTTCCACAAGGGTCAAATACTTCTCTGAAGACAACAATAACGCTAACTTGGCGTTAGAAATAGATGTCATACAAGAACTCAGAGAAGATGAATTCATCAGAGATCAGGCTATCAAAGCCAAAGTTGCTCTCCGATACAACAAACGAGTTCAATCAAGGACTTTCAACGTTGGAGATTTGGTTTTGAGGAAAGCAAGTGTAGGGAACAAATTCCCTCATCAAGGCAAACTAGCCCCAAACTGGGAAGGCCCATACAGGGTATCCGAGGTTGCTGGCAAAGGCTCTTACCGCCTTGAGAACCTTGATGGCACTCCAATCCGAAATAAGTGGAATACCCAAAACTTGCACATCTATTATAGCTAGCTGCTGGAACGATACATACTCTCCTATCCTCATTTTAAACTGAATACTGGAGAAATTATTTTCCCGGCTATGCTTTCATTGTAATTCTTATTTTTGATTTAATAAGAATCTCATACAACAATTTAACTCTTTTCGAGTTTTTCTTATGCTGTGATTTTCAGTTTATCCGGCGTACAGAAGCATGTTCAGGACGGATAATCTCAACTACCTATTCCGTAGTTGACGATGTAACTCCTCGAACATGTGCAGCGTACAAGAGCATACTCAGGACAGATGATCTCAATTACCCATTCTGTAATTGATGATGTAACTCCTCAAGTATGTGTAAGAAACTGAAGGCCCGGATTGTAGGATTAAACCGAACTCTGGGTACGGTTAGTAAGTTTGGCTGAACACCGGTGAAGACCTGGGCTGTAGGATTAAACCGAACCTCAGGAAATGGGTTGTAGGATTGAACCGAACCCCATTCCAAGAACGGTAAAAGGGTAAAACCCAACACCGTATTGAAGGCTTGGGTGCAGTAAGTTGGTTCTTCTTCAAGACCACGCTGAACCCCTAGTAACGGGCGCAGTAGGTTCAGGATTAGCCCTGATCTGAACCCCGTGTTGAAGGCTCAGATTGTAGGATTAAACTGAACTCTGAGTACGACTAGTAGGATTGACCGAACGTCGGTGAAGAATCGTCAATGGGTAAAACCAAAGACCGATTAAACGAGTGGATTGTAGGGTTAAACCGAACTCCAAATACAAGTAAGTTATACTGAACTCCAAATTAATACTCTCTTTTGAAGTTCCTTATCTGGGAGTTTTATAGCTTTAAATTCTGAATCATTAATTCTTCAGTCAGAAATGCTCAATTGAAACCTGACTCATGAACTCTGACCCAAAAATAATTCATTCGGGTACGCCACAATCTTAGGCATATTCACCCGAAACCTTTCAGTCAGAAATATTTACATTCAGAATTATCAAACAAAGGGATTTCTACTCAAAGTCCTCACTCTTAAGAACTCTCACGTGAAAGTATCACTCAGAGTTTGTTCAAAGTACTGATCACCCAATAACACTAGGGGACAGTATCAGCAGTTTAAAGAATATTTTGGGGAACGAACTCTTAGTGAAACGTTCTCACAATCATTTCCCCTCAAGAATTAACTTTTCAAGCCGTTCTCATGACAATAGCATTTTCACTCACAACGGCAATCCATACTATGTTATTTACGACCAAAAGGCCTGATTTTCAAGAAGCAAGATACGCTTTCTACCAGGCTTTTATATCAAATTGTTCATACTTGACAAAAAGATACTCTATCTTTTCTGTCAAATCAAGTCTCTGGCTATCAAAACGCCTATACATGAAAAACGATAGCTATATGTCTCTATCCGTTCTTCATCCCGCATGTAAAAATCCGAAATGATTCAATACACATGCAATCCTTCTATTAAAGTTATTTTCAACTAAATAAGCTTATAAAGGCAAATGGTTCTTTTATTGATCAAATGGAAGATTACATGAAGAAATTCGTTTAGTAATCCGGAGCTGATCCCGGAACACAGCGAATTTGAATCAATAAAGACAAAGACAGGGAAGGCATTATTTCTTCTGACTTGTATCTCCTTCCTTCCCTTTGCCTTTACCTCCGGCCTTGCCTTCATTAGCACCAGAGCTAGTTCCTTCACTTCTAAGCTTCAGGAGAGAAGGTCCCATTGATTGGCCTTCAGGTAGAGGAGCGAACTTGTACGGGGTGTTAGGCGGATCCTCATGACGGTCTTTAACAACGGCCACCAGTTTCCCTTGGTGAAACTCATAGAACGGATCCATACCATTCAAATTAAGTTTTACTTTGGGATTCCGGTATTGAACTTGACGAACAGCCAACCCGAAAGATTCCTTGAATGCTTGATCACACATATCTACAGCCTCAGCCAATTCTGCTTTCAAGGTTTTGACTTTGTCAGTCGAATCCGCCAACGTTAAGAGCAGCTCTTTCTCCTTACGCGACCAATCTTCTGCTCCTTGAGAATAGACGATCTTAGCCTCCTTCAGCTCTTCCCCCAGCTTCGAAGAACGTTCCTTCTCCGTACAAAGGCTGACATGGAGGTCGGAATTGATTTTCTTCTGGTCAAGTACTTGGACTTCCAGCTCATTGACAAGATACTTCAGTCTGGCAATTTCCTCATCCTTTTTGTATCCTTCCTCTTTGGAAGCCTCTAATCTACTTTCTAAACAGAGGATGTTTGCCTTATCCTTAGCAGCAGCAATGCTAAGGTCGTTAACCTTGCCAACCAATGAACTGAGCCTTTCATTGTCTTCTGAAAGCTTGCGAACCGATTTCAAAAGACCGGATAACTCTGCCAAGTGCTTCTGTCCGGCATCACAAGCTTTGATTACTTTTCCGCTCTCCAATGAAGGCTTCAACTTGTACGGAGGTTCAGGAACGCTCTCAGGAATAGAACCCTCATATACAAGGTATTGAGCAAGACCGGAATTACCTTCAGGAGGGCAGGGAGCTTTAGGTGAAAAGTAAGTTGTTATTGGTCTTGCACCAAAAGTAATCACGTTGCCTGGGGCATCCGGAGTGTGCTTTTCCACTTTCTTTCCCTCAGAAGGCTCCGGATCAGCAGCCCCTTTCGAAGTTTTTGGTTTCTTGGGAGAAGGTTGAGATTCCGAGGTCCTGGAGGAATCAATTTTTGCCTTTTTCCTTTTCTCTCCGCCCTTCTTAACCACCACATCAGGGGTCGGTCTCTCAGATCCGCCCTCTAGCAAGGGAATATTGTCACCAGTAGACGAAGTCAGTATTATGGTCTCAGCGGTAGCCTTCTTAGAATTCTGTTTTGCCTGAATGTCATTTTCAGCCGCAACGGAGCTCTCTCCAGCTTTGAGCCCTTTCAACTTATTCATCTCTGGTGACTTCGTCTCGATTTCAACTGCAAAACCAAATAACACAATTAGAGATCGAAGATTTTGAAGCATGATATATAAAAGCATGAAAAATGGCAGGAAAATTACGTAAATATTCCTCGTGGGTAGACTCTGACCCTAGCAAACGCCTGCAGGAGAAAAATTTATGCGAGGCGGTATATGACTGAAGAGCGGAAAGAACAGAAACTGAAGATGGGCTCAATTCATCTTCCTCAGTGTAATACGCCTGGGAGGTTAATAAGAAATGCTCATGCGTCCAGGCTAAAGGAAATTTCGGAATCCCATCTTCAGTTAACCAAAAAACTGGTTCGTTAGGCTGGACACTGATCTTCGTGAAGTAAGATTTGAAAGAACGACCATCAACTTTGGCGGAGTCAGTGTAAGACTCAAAGTTGATGATCTTGGAGAGAGTCCGGAGGGTTATCAAACTCACTCCCCCCTTCTCCTTATTCGTACGACGGACCACTTGGGAGAAATAGAAGAGCATAGCCACCGTCGATTTAAAGTTGAAGTGCTCCCCAAGCACTTCAAGAGAACGGACCAACCCCCATCCGTTGGGGTGAAGCTGTGAAGGGGCGCAGTCCAAAAATCTCAGAACCCCCATCTGAAACTTCGTGAAGGGGAGGCGCACACCTAGATTCAGAAACAGAAAGTCATACATATATATGGACCTTTCGTCCGGTGTATGACATATCCGTTTTGTTGGAAGCGGAGCAAACACCATAAATTGAAACCTACACTCCTCCTTCTTGAAGACTGTAAAGCGCGGCTCTAACTCTGCTCCGTCCTCCCGAGCGTAAATGGACGGTGTTTCACGAAATTCCTCAGCCACCCAGCTGAATGGACGCTTCTGTTGGAACTTTACCCAGTCAATCTGGTGTGCAACTACATTACACAATCCAGAGGCTGTCTTCATGATATATTTTTTAGAAGATGCTCCACCACTAGAGGTGCTTTCTCCAGACATCTTCTTTACGGCTAGTCTAAATGCCTTAACACTGCGATAAAAGCTAACATCATCAGAGAGGTACAAATCAGCGCTCCCCTCACTCTCGCTAGTAGAGGATTCTGAAGAGGGTATTATCACCCTTCGCCTCGAGTAGGGTGACGCCTCCCTCTCTGAATGAAGTGGATTTGAGTGGACGATCACAGGGATCCTTCCACCATGACTTAAGGAGGTCCGAGACAACACTCTACTTCTCTTTCCCCTACGACCAACATACCTCGAGCTAGCAAAGTCTCTCCTAGACATTTAGAAAAACTAGAAGAAAAATGAGAAGACGAAAGAGAGGTTACCTAAGAATGAAGAGAAGTGGTGAATCAAATCTCACACAAGCAAACAGGAGTCTCTTCTCGAAATTTTTGCAGAGTTTCGTCAAGTGAGCAAACACTGAGTAACTTCTGAATCTATTAAATTCTACTCTTATAAGGAGTCGAAGGTTATGTCGTTTACAACTAAACGACACTTTTAAACGACACCTTTTTCATAGACACGAGATTGTCGTTTCGAACATTGAGGCACAAAATCAGCGTCAATTCGTCAAAAGGGCTTCTCAAATGGGTCTCAAAATTTAAATTTCAGGCCCATTAAGCCCCTCAGTGACGGTTATAAAGACGTGTGCATTTAAAGTAATAATGGCTTGCCCACGTGATTAAAGGCATTAAATATCCAATCATGAGAAATATTGCAACTGTTTCCCGAATACCAAGGGTTGCTAGTTCCAATAACTTCTGGGATTCCCACACAAAAGAACTTTTTATACGGATCCGTCCTAAGAAGATCTACGATAACGAAACTTCATCCCAAGCACGGATATTTATGCAACCACGTAACGACTTTTTATAAACAACGAATATCATCCGCTATTGAAAGTCATTACAGACGATGTAGCTTATATGAGTCACTTTACTAATCCCTCACACAAGCTAGAGGACAAACAAAGTGATGACCCTGAATACCGGATTCGATAGTGAAATTGAAAACTCAATTCCATACCCTGAAGATCAAAGTGTACTTCTCCAGGACGGATGATCTCAATCACCTGATCTGTGACTTTACGATGTAACTCCTGGTACAGTGTACTTCTCCAGGACGGATGATCTCAATCACCTATTATGTGATCTGACGATGTAACTCCTGACGATGTATACTTCCCCAGGACGGATGATCTCAATCACCTATTCTGTGATCTGACGATGTAACTCTTGGCACCGTACATATCCCCAGGACGGATGATCTCAATCACCTATTATGTGATCTGACGATGTAACTCCTGACGATGTATACTTCCCCAGGACGGATGATCTCAATCACCTATTCTGTGATCTGACGATGTAACTCCTGGCACCGTACATATCCCCAGGACGGATGATCTCAATCACCTATTATGTGATCTGACGATGTAACTCTTGACGATGTATACTTCCCCAGGACGGATGATCTCAATCACCTATTCTGTGATTCGATGATGTAACTCCTGGTACGAACAATCCCCATCATCATTCTTATGATGGAAGATTTTGAAAGTTAATCTGCGCTTTCGCTCTCAAGTGGTATTCTCCCAGGACGGATACTCTTTATCACCTACTCTGTGGTACAATGACGTAACTCCTGGCGTAAAATAACTCCCATCATCATCCTTATGATGGAAGACTCAAACACCACTTTCTTACACCTTTGCAGTTCCCCAAACTTGGAACAATATTCTTACAATGGACGACATTGATTCTCCAGTGAGAATAACATGGATTAAGAACAGTCATCCGTCCTGTTACACTATTTTACTAAATGACGGATCGGCTCCTCCTTTCCCCAAAAGAATTAAGGATCATGCCCTAAAGACAGGCACCTTTTTCTTAACACACACTTGGGGACATGTATATATTTCTCCGTTCTAAATTCATTTGTTGTTCAATCTTCCGAGGCAATTATTTCAGTTCGACCTCAAGGTTAATCATATAGAACGGATTAATAACGACTTAAATGACATATATGCATGAAATGTTGGAGACAAATTTCTTAAATGAATTTTATTCATGAAAAATGAAATTACACATAACTGTTCAAAACCGGAGTTGATCCCGGAACACAACTCTACATATAAATAAAGCAAGACTACGGAGGAGGAATTTGCTCTTCAGCTTTCTGTGCTTCCTTAGCTCCAGGCTCTTATGTCCCTTCCTTTGGGATTTCCTCAGGAATTCCCCCTCCAGGAGCCTCAGTTCCTTCCGCAGACGAAGCGACCTCAGACGTAGGAAGAACGTAATCCGGTCCCATAGTTTGACCCTCAGAAAGAGGAGGCAAACCGTACAAGGACGTCGGAGGATCTTCATGACGACCATCAACCACGGTGACCAACTTTCCTCCATGGAATTCATAGAACGGATCCATTCCATAGAGGCTAAGTTTCACAGTGGGGTTGCGGTAGAAAACTTGGCGTATAGCTAGGCCAAAGGATTCTTCAACCGCCTGGTTGCATATATCAATAGCTTCCTGCTTCTCAGCTTTCACTATAGCCAATTCTTCCCGCAACCTCGATAGCTCCCCACTTGATCCTCCAGATTCCGTTCTCCCAGCCTTCAGTCCCTCGATCTCAAGAAGGAGCCTCTTCTCCTTTCGGGACCACTCCTCAGCAGCAACTTTGCTCTTATCCTCGAGCTCAACCTACTTAGCCTGGCTGCTACGGAGTTCTTCCTTTGATTTGTTAAGCGTTTCCTCCCTCTCTACCAATTTATCTTCCAAGTCTTTGAGAATACCTTTAAGCTTAAGGTTCTCTTTGTTCATAATATCCCCGAACTCTTTAGACTTGGCAAGACGGTCTTCCATTAATTTTATAGTGGCTTTATCCTTCCCTAACGAGAGGTTGAGCTGTTCTAATTTATCACTCAGCTCATCAACCTTATCAACATTGTCAGCTAACAAACTGAACGAGTGAAGCATTCCAGTCAGTTCTGCTAACTGCCATTTTCCGGCCTCAGACGCTTCCTTAATTTCTTTAGTGTTAAGCGTGGGCCGGAGTTCATACATCGGTTGAGGAAGAATCGCTGGGGTTGCTCCCCGATATGAGAGGAAGGGGGTAAGGAATGAAGTTGTTGGGTAGGAGATCGGATCAGGCCTAGGAACTCCGGCAGCAATCCCCATATGGAGTCCGGAGGAAACGTCAGCTGCATCCGAGGTTTCTACAGCCTTACCTTCTAGAGTTTTACGTTTCTTCAACGGACCCCCAAAAGAATCATTCTTAATTTTTCTCCTCCTCTCAGTTATTGGGGGCTGACCCGTAGCTGCGCCAACACCGGTTGAACCGCCCTCCACCAGCGGAATCTCCCCTTCAACATCCGAAGTCAGGATGATCAATTCGGGACGATCCCTTGCGGAGGGCTTGGCCTGAATTTCATTTTCGTGGGCTACGGATTTACCTGCCGCTTTAAATCCCTTTAACTTATTCATCTCCGGAGATTCTTGTTCTATCTCACCTGCATGCACAAACATAAGATATTAACAACCACGAAATACTCGATATATTTGACAAAGTAGAAAAAGAGAAATAAAACAAGAATTACGTAGATATTCATCCCAGACTCCGCTTGAACTACTTAAAAGACGCCTATACGAAAATACTTTAGAGCGTGTAGTGTGCGCTTCAAGTGCGAACAACACTTTCGACGATTCAGGGGATAGCTCGGATTGATCAGCATAATATGCTTGGGAGTTTAAAAGAAAATGTTTATGGGTCCAACTCAAAGGAAATTTGTTAAGACCATCTTCATCCCTCCAAAAGATTGGTTTCTTCTTCCCAACAGATATCCGAGTAAAGTAGGATTTAAATGATTTTCCATCGATTTTGGCCGAATCGGTGTAAGATTCAAAGTTTACGAAAGAACAGAGAGTTCGGAGTGTCACTAGGCCAATACCGCCCTGCTTGTTAGCCCTCTGAACTACTTGAGTGTAATAAAACAGCATCGCTACTGTGGGCGTGAAGTTGAAATGATCCCCCAGAACCTCCAGAGCACGGATGAGGCCCCAACCGTTGGGATGAAGTTGAGAGGGTGCGCAGTTTAAGAACCTCAACATACCCATCTGAAGCTCGGATAAGGGAAAACAAACTCCCAGGTAATGAAATATGAAATCGTACATGTATACAGAACGGTCATTGGGTACGGCATGGCATATCCGCTCTGTAGGAAGTGGTGCAAATACCCTAAACCACTTCTTCATTTCTTCTTCTGCATGAAGCGTGAACCTTGGTTGAATTCGGGATCCATCCTCGTTTGCATGACGGGAAGCCAAGTTCTTAAACTCACTAGCTCCCCAACAGAAAGGCCATTTAGCCTGAAGTTCTTCCCAATTTAACCTAGAAACAACAACGGTGTAAAGACCTTCTGTTGTCTTCAGAATGGTATTATCTCCGGAAGTCCCTTCTCCAGCAGCCATCTGAATCGCCTAGACCGAACTCTTTAATCTACGATAAAAGATCATATCGTCAGAAAGGTGATAACCATTACTCACTTCATTTTTTAAAGCGACTACAATCAAAGGACGACTCTGAGAAGGGAAAAGTCACTTTCCACAGTGAGTAAGATCCCCTTTCTGAGCGACATGACTCAGCCTTAGGAAGAATCACAAGGATTCTTCCCCATAACTATTAGGGTTGCGAGAAATTAATCTCCCCCTAACTAAAGCACATTCTCTTCGCAAAAATAGTATACCAAAACAAGATGAAAATAGCATGGGAAAGTTACCTCAGATGAAGATGATGAAGATGAGGACTGAAAAAAGTCTCGTAGAGCAAGCGACGAACTTCCTTGCGATATTTTTGCAGAGTGTTGCTAAGAAATCAGAAACGAGTGGAACCCAGAATCCACTAAGTGTTTCTTTTATAGGAAATGAAAAGGCTCAGTTACCACCTCTTGAAGTTGTGACGCTCTCAACTAAACACGTTGGTTCACAAGTGAAACGACACAACTGTTCCAAATTCATGGGCGCCAAAACAATATCCAATCGACAAAGGGCCTATCTACTAGGCCCAAAAGTTTCAAAAAATGTAGGCCCGTTAAGCCCTAAACGACGGTTATTGAGATTTCCATCTCAGACGCAATAATTGCTCGCCCACGTGGTTAAAAGCATTTAATGTCTAATCATGCGACGCAATTCACGCTTTACAGCCGTTACGTGAACTTCAAGAGCCTTCAATTCCAATAAACTCTTGAAATTCTCATACAGCGAATCTTTGTCTGAATCCGTTGTGATAACATCACCACATCGGATCTTTTGACTTAAGAACGGTTATTTGCAATATAATAACAAATGCTAAGGAACTGTTATACGCGTAAGCCTACCGATATTCAGACCTCTCGCAGGTTGAGTAGCTTATGTGAACAACCACTCAGTCCCTCACACAAGCTAGGGGACATATGATCCGGTCTCAATACCGGTATCTGATCTGCAAGACATATTTCAACGTCTTTGTCAAGACATTAACGTGTAACCGGTGTCATCGGTATACATCCGGACTGTAATTCCGTATCAGGCGCTCTCCCTATACCGGTTGTTCAGGATAACACCATGACACCGGATAACACACACGTCACTATGCAAAAGACAAGAATCATTGCTACAGGGACCGATCAATAATCCCCAGCACTATAAGCCAAATTCTGCTCACGGGGATGGTCAACTTGCTCCCTAATCCTAGTCTATACTCTCCATGCTCAATATAAAATAGCCACTTGACCCAATCATGCTGGTAAGTGCGTAATAAAATAATGCTAATAGAAGTTAGTGGTTCCCCACTAACGAGTCCTCGTAAAACGAGCCAATCAGGTATATGAACTCTCTTCATTGATGAAGTGGGGGATTCGGAACTTAATCTAAAAAAAACGATTACTCTCTGAAATACATTCCTTACTCAGAATATTATCACTGACTTGAGCGTCGGAGAATCTTTGCAGGTGACACCACCATTCGCCCACATCAACGCGTTAGGTCGGTGTGAAGGATCTCCAGAACGCCCAATCCGCTCTCCTCACGCAAGGACAACGGATATTTATACCGGATACTCATACATCCGGTCTTCAGCACAGTATTTGCATACTATTTGTGATTGACTTGACTCCGGATCTCTAGACCCCGGTTCAGGACAGATCAATACCTACAACACAGGAGCTAAAAAGATATACCACAGGGAGAGTGAGTATACTTTCTCAATGACGAAAATCCAATAACTAGAACAATATATGCATGAATGCAATACAAGTATCTCCTTCCCAAGAGGAGTTTATTTAATATCAATTAATCAATCAATAATTTTTCATTCCAATACAATTATTCCCTGATTCTCTCAGAATTATATCAATCAATTCACCATCACAATTTATTAATTAAAAAGGGAGTTTCCATTCATATCTCATCATTAAGGTATCATACTATACCATGCTTTCAAACTGATGCACATGCTAATGTCATGAAAATGCATATGCACGGATCCGATTTCATTTTCCCGGGTGATCGCAACCACCATATCACATACTCATTCTCAATGGTTTCCCGCCTCGCAAGGGGTACTCCCTCTAGCAACCTCACAAGGTGCTTCTCGTGATCGTAACCACGTTCAATATTTCACATAGGTTTCCCTCCTCGCAAGGGGTACTCCCGCCTCATAAACATTTCATATAGGTTTCCCTCCTCGCAAGGGGTACTCCCGCCTCATAAACATTTCATATAGGTTTCCCTCCTTGCAAGGGGTACTCCCGCCTCATGATCACAACCATGGGCATTAATCTCATTGGTTCCGCAGGGCCTTTCATTTTAACATCAAGTGATCACAACCACTTATCAACATCATCATGATATGCATGTCATGCCATGTATACAAAATACTCATGCATGCTTCAAGCTTATTTGGATTATCCTACCCTTTCATCTAGGGTATATTCATTTTCAACCACACAATTTTCCATCAAACTCATACACAAGAATCAATCTTCATATGAACTCAATCGTGTATCACACATAATAAGCCATCCATAGCCACACTTAGGCTTCATCATATAAACACTAAATTCACATCATCATACACAATTCACTTCACATACACATAATATCACCTTTAACCACACAAACATGTCATACTACATTAATACATACATTATCATTACAATTTTCATGCATTTAGAAAATACACCCCTCTCCTACCTCAAGAGAAGTAGACCTCTGGGGTTGATGTTCCTGCTTCACCAATATTGCCAAGCCCTACACCAATCATTTATAGGGCCACATCAATTATTTATTCAAACACCAATTCAATATATATATACATAGGTATACACATGATTCTTATCATGTAAAAACTATTTACCAATTTCATTCGTTTGCCTATTTAGGCTTCGGGAATTCCTTTCCTTGAATTACAATCCCTTAGTATCAAGGCTACAACCTAATTATTAGGTTATTTCACCTAGTAGGTCTCCACCAACACCTTGGTGAGTTTCCACCTATTATAACTTCAAGTTAACATTATCATCATTTAATGTGTCTACCACATCATTTATATCATTCTTCCCATCAACAAATGCTAATTTCTTCATTAATTACAATATCCTTCAATATCCTACCTCTCCTCTTAAGATTCAAATTTAAGGTTTTCACCAATCCACCAACCTTCAAAAATGCTCATATACTTCTTTCTTTTACCACCATAGTTATAACTACCTCATAATCACTCATAACCTTGTATTTATGTCAACTTATCTTTAGATTTCCATTTTTAAACTTTCTCCAACATTACTCATACATTTATTGTGTTCTAACACCAAAACTTCAACTAAACTTCAACTATATACTTATGTACATGGAAAATGATCATAATCTTACCTCAATGAAAGAAAAGAGTGAGTTCACAGAAGATGAGGGAGTTCACACAAATTTGGGGAGTAAGGAGGAGAAAATAGTTTAGTTTCCAAGCTTCCTTGAAGTCTCTTGAAGGTTAAGAATGGAGGAAGAAGAGATATCTCCTTTTGATTTAGAATTCAAGGGCAAGAGGAAGGTGAATTATGAAGAAGAAAAAGAGATATGAAAAAGAAGATAAGAAGAAGAGTATCTACGTGAGGGAGAAAGAGTGAAACTGCCTTTTGAATGGGAAAAAATGGGAATTTAATATTTAAATTATTAATCCTTCATTAACTCTTTCGTTTTTTAACAAACAGGTTCGCCGTTCAGGCCCAAAACATATTCTAAAAATTATTCCGAATATAAATTCAGAATCCCAATAACATTATCTACGGCCCTGACCAACGGCATCTCAATCGGAGATACTTAGTCCGACACCTATATTTTATCCGGGTCAGTTTTTAGCTCATCTGACCACCATAATTCACCAACAATTTCGAAAAACCTTGTTTAAATCATTTCAAGAATTTTGGGATATTTCTTAGCCCAAAGTTAATTATCCAACTTTTATTTTCCTAATTTATCTTCCTATTTTAAAAATTCGGGGTGTTACATGTGTCCCATGCCAATTTCTTTCATACAACCATTGTGTGGAAATTATGTCCCATGCTAAAACTTGATGCAGGACATATAATATCTCACATTAATCATGACATTTTTCTTTTGAAATTATTATTATTATTAAACATGAAAAATAAAAAAATACATTAAATAACAAGAAGCAACAATAAATACATATAATGTTTAAATATAATAATACAACTACAAAAAAAGAAATTAATGGGGAGAGAGCGATGATGGGTCATTGTTTTAAGGGGCCCCTGCTAGATCTGTTGTTGTTTAGCTTGGGCCTAATGATAACGATGCTGAAGATGGGGATGAAGCTAGCTCGACCACTGTTTCTCCTCCTCAGACACACATTGGTTATCCAATCTAGCATCATAAGGTTGATGGCTAGCCCTAGATTATTCTCTCTACTGGTTAATACAGTGTAATTCCTATATGAAAATCCTACCAAATTACATCCAAATGATCATCTCACATCTCACGCAAGTTTCAAATACTCCTAGGGTTCTATTGACACCTTCAAGGGACTCCAAATCTCGTTGGAACTCAAAATCACCTATTCAGTTAGCTTAATTAGCCATTTTCACTTTAAATATCTATGTATGTCATTTATACTAATTCACAAGCATTCATTAATCAATGAAATAACATCACTGTTATCAAACATATCCTATTCATGGAAATACAATTTCACCAATACTTTGGCTCAATGCCAGTTTACACTACATTCATAACATTTGGGCATAGCATATATAATTCATCATCATTGCCTACATGGCTCGGTCCCATCTATAAGCAAAATATACACACACATGTTATACTACCATAGTCATTCAACACAACTTATTATGGCTCAATACCATTTACCTACCTATATTAAGTGTTATTTATCAACTACCAACTACCAACACAAGTATACTTAAGTATTAAAATTTAGACACTACCATAACATATTCATAATTCATTATCATTACAAGAAACATAAATTCATTCTTTGTTCCTTGGCAATCCTAACTCATTTGGTGCCAGTCTCCGTAGTGTCTGTGATATCCTGTCACTGGTTACTAAAAAATAACAATAGAAAGAATGAATGTTGAACATACTAATTAATATAGAAACTCAATTCGAAAAAGGAATAACATTAAACTTGTAATAATACATACTCACAGTTTATCATCATTTCCTAACTTCATATAATCTAATCACAACACATAAGTTCAATTCACAACTCGTATACAACTTTATTTTCAGCACACGAACCACTTAGGCTATAGATAGCAAGGTACATATATAGATATACATCGATTCACTCTCAATCACAACACATAAGCTCAATCATTATTCAAATACAATTACATTCTCAAAAGTCATGAGCCACTCAGGCTATAAATAATAATATAAATATCAATTCACCTTTGATTTGTTCAAATACTCACAGAATCACATAATGCACTAGCTACCATATATCAAGCACATAATGGCATAATTGACTCTCATCAAAGTTAAAATTAGACTCATTAGTATCCGGATACTAAAATGGATTGGCTGCTATCTGGGAGTCCTACTTGACACCTCGTGAACCCTACTTGGTCCACCGAGCCCTACTTGGCTCTCCACCTCAACCACCGGATCCTGCTTCACCATTGGGTGGATGAACAAGATCCTACTTGACCATTGAAGCCAAAATTAAAGGGCGAAATATATCGTACAACCGTCCAAACCACACAAAATTACATATATTCATTTTTTAATCACTTTCATTGGTTCAATTAATTAATTCTCTTAATATTTAGCATTACTGGCTATAAATATAATTCAAGCCATCAAAGGCATCTATTTTCTCAATTTAGCCACTCAGGCATTCAACATAAAATCAAATGGCGGCCACTCAAGCACACACTACTTCTCAATTCTCTTTTTATCATAGTTCATTTTCACATTAACCAAAAGTCATTCAGGCATAATAATACTCAATCCATATCATAACAACCACTCAGATACAAGTCCACACATATAAGCATAAATGCAATTTCAATCACAACATCTCATACAACGTCAAGTTCGTCATTCAATATTTAGAAACTCATTCCAAAACCTATATACTTATATATGCATATATTACTTAATCTCAATAACCATTAATTATCAATCTCATCATTGCACACACTACACATAATTATGCATCATAACTTCTAGTTTTTCATTCTCATCATTACTAAACTCATATCTATTGGACAAGTGGCCTCAATACTCAAGAGGGGGGTGAATTGAGTTTTAAAACTTTTCTTTGGAAAGCTTTTAAAATTGATTCCTTTTTCACAAGAGATGTTTATATGTAAGAGACAACAAATGTAGTACAGGAAACAATGTGAAACAATGTGCAGAAGTTACTTAGACAATTTATCGAACACTTGGTGTGCAGAACTCTAACACAAGTTATTCAAGCAAGTTTAAGAGAAGTTATCACAATTAACAATAATAACCCAGCCAGATGCAGAATGTTAATGCAAGAGAGTAAGGAAGAGAAGCTTGCAAACCGACTTAACGAGTTCCACCAACCCGGTGTACGTCTCGCCTTCAAGCAACC
The DNA here is from genome assembly GCA_037962975.1 of Clitoria ternatea. Classification (NCBI taxonomy): domain Eukaryota; kingdom Viridiplantae; phylum Streptophyta; class Magnoliopsida; order Fabales; family Fabaceae; genus Clitoria; species Clitoria ternatea. Next base: position 193,097,809 of record CM075669.1, read on the forward strand.
CACTTGAAGGATTTTCACTATTGAAGTTTAGAGATACAAGCTATGAGAAATTGCAGCTTCCTAGTGTCTCACACTCAAGAACTCAATCCTCACTAGCACAAGGGCAACCCACCCAATCTCTCAAGCTCTTAATACCCAAAGGTTGAACCCCAACCTTTGTGACCACTCACAACTAGAGTGAAACTTGGTGTTTGGTGTTTGGTGTTTACAAGCAAATAACTCTCTCAATAAAGTAGATATACAAGTGAATAGCTCTCTCAAATTCTAACTCTCAACAAGAAGAAAGGATATACAAATGTAAGCTCAAAGTTTCTGAAAATTGAAACTATACAAGAGAAATTAAACTCTCATGAGGGTGTTAGTCCAGGTAAGGTTTTCTCCCTCTTTCTTAAGGAGTTTATGCATATTATGAATTTGTGCCTTTAACCACTTATTGTGAAATCTTAGAGCTTTTAGAACTTGTTTAACTACTTATTGTTTTTAATCTTTATAGATGAACTCCTATTTTCTCATTTTGATAAACCCTTATTATTCTCCCCCTTTGTAATCATCAAAAACAAATAATGCAAGCCAAGGAGATTAGTAAGAAAGTAAAGTGCATTCATTCATTGAAGGGAAATTATAGAATTAAAGTGCAGAATATAAATGCAGAATTTGAAATAAAGCATAACAAAAAATTAATTGTCCGGATTAAAAAAGTGAAGATCGGTGATTTTGTTGGAGAGATCGTGATATTTCTGCTCCATCATCTCGAAGTGATGTTGCTCGGTGGTTTAAAGTACTTGAAGAGAAGTTTCAAGCCTTTCAAAATGGCGATCAAGGTAAGCATAAAGAGATGAAAAGGGATCAGGAGGAGCAGAAAATTCTCCTTGAACAACAGGGTCAGCAACAGGTGAGGTAGGATTAGAGGGATGATCTTCTTCAAATGGACTGCTTCCATGAATTTTGTCGCTTTTGAAGATCCATCTTCCTACAACATTGACCATTCCCATCTTGGTGAGATGGTGAGTGCCAATGCAAGCTTGTGCAGATACCTTTTCTGGAAGTTCCTCGGTAACGTCAACACCATAAGCTTTGAAGATTTAGGTGAGGAGAATAGCATATGGAAGCTTTTGTTGCTCCTTGGCCTTGAGCATATGAAGCTTGAGGAGTTGAATCCAATTAATCTCCTTTTAGTTCAGTATAGTGATGATGCATGATTTATCTTTAATTCTTCACTTTAAATATGTATAATTTGCCATCACTTATTGTCTAATATATTGCATTTTAACACATTTTCATCATATGAGCTTTATTTAATATTTGATTTTAAAATGAATTAAGGATTAACTTTTTTTAATAAATATTGGTTTTCTCTTATTTACTTGGGTATTTTATTTTGCAGAAATTAATAAAATTAAGGAACAAGTACAAAGATAATCCAAGGGTCAATAATAAGAGAACAAATGACCATCAAATGATAAAGAAATAAGAAGAACAAGCCCTGGTGAAAAAAAGCTACAAAAGCATGAAAATTGGCTATTACTGCGCTATCTATTAGTGTGGTTGTAACAGGAACCGCACTAATAGGGTGTGAATCGATTCCTACACCAAATCAGCCCATGGGAATCGATTCATGCACTTGGGAATCGATTCCCAGCCTACATGAATCAATTCATTTGATGTTTTTCACCTGGGAATCGATTCCCAACCTATAGGAATCGATTCATGAGCCTAGGAATCGATTCCCCTTCCTAGGAATCGATTCATGAGCTGTATTTTACGCAAAATTGAGACGCTTACTTTCATTACTGTTGATTTCTTAGCTCAATTTTGAATTAATCAACTAAGCGTCTTTTTCAATTCATAATTCCTTTACTTTCATTTAAAAATGAATATTTTAATCAAGCATCCTAATTAAGCAAAAGGAGTCAAGATCGTAAAATCTAGGAATTATTGAGCATATGTAAGAACATCGCCTACATACATAATCTATTCTCAAATTATAGAATTAAGCAAACCATAATTATTAAAAGTGATTATGAAAATATTCATTAAGCATGCATATTTTCTTAATCTATTTTAATTTAAAATCTTATTTTATTCCATTTGAATAATTAAACCGATTAAGCATACAAATTTAATTAAACAGAATGGAATTAAATAAGCAGAGTAAGATTATGAAGAAATAAACAATAATAAAAGCATACTATATTAAAAACAAGAACCTCAAAATTATATTACAATATTTTCCAAGAAAATCAATCTAGGGGTTTTAGCCTTCCATAATTAAAATAAACTAAAAATAAGAAAGACCGAACCCGGAATGGAAGAACTCCTCCAGAAGCCTTCCTTTAATGCTTAAAAGAAAGAAAAGGAACTAAGAGAGAAGTGTGAAGTGAAGTGTCTGAAGATGTGTTCTGAAGCCTCTCGTTCTTCTCTATTTATAAGCAAATGAAAGGAGAAGCCAGCTAAGGAAAACGCGTTGCAAGTGGAAACTTTCGGTGCAGATGATTTCCAGCTGTTTCCAAGTTGTTTCCAAGTTGCGTTTTGTTGTTTCCAATGATTCGGCGCATGATTTCACTGATGAATCGATTCCTCCAGTTCATTTTTACGTAAAATACAGCTCATGAATCGATTCCTAGCAAGGGGAATCGATTCCGAGGCTCATGAATCGATTCCTATAGGTTGGGAATCGATTCCCAGGTGAAAAACATCAAATGAATCGATTCATGTGGGCTGGGAATCGATTCCCAAGTGCATGAATCGATTCCCATGGGCTGATTTGGTGTAGGAATCGATTCACACCCTATTAGTGCGGTTCCTGTTACAACCGCACTAATAGATAGCGCACTAATAGCCAATTTTCATGCCTTTGTAGCTTTTTTTCACCGGGGCTTGTTCTTCTTGTTTCTTTATCATTTGATGGTCATTTTTTCTCTTATTATTGACCCTTGGATTATCTTTGTACTTGTTCCTTAATTTTATTAATTTCTGCAAAATAAAATACCCAAGTAAACAAGAGAAAACCAATATTTATTAAAAAAAATTAATCCTAAATTCATTTTAAAATCAAATATTAAATAAAGCTCATATGATGAAAATGTGTTAAAATGCAATATATTAGACAATAAGTGATGGCAAATTATACACATTTAAAGTGAAGAATTAAAGATAAATCATGCATCATTAAATACTCCCACACTTATTCTTTTGCACTCCCGGGCAAAATCAGAATAAAAACAAGTATCACAGTTTATTGAAAACATTAAGTTGAAAAATAGTAAACACACAAAACTAGCATGTTCAATATGAAATCTTTAGGAATATACAGAGAAACAAGAGTTATTCATCATGCAAGATACAGAGCATCAAGATATGTATAAAAATCATTCAAACACTTAGGCATGTGAAAATTAAATTAAACTGAAAAGAAGATCATAAGTGACAGAATCTCACAAGACATACTCTCAACTCTCAAGTGTTTTGGGTTTGTGTATACACTCAAAATATTTCCTAAAAATAGACAGTCCCATAAATTTGGCAAATTTCTCAATTCCACAATCAACACAAATGCATGTATAGATCAACAGGGCTTTCCATGGTTGTAATGTGGCCAAGGTTAAAATGAGTGGTAAAATTTTAGAATTTGTGGCAAGTACCAAAAAGAATAAGGAGCAAATAATTTAACTGGCAAACAGTGAGGTAAAACATTTATTGTTCCAATTTCTTTTGGTCGCAATCATCAAAATATTTTTTTTTCATTCATCATCATTTTTTTATACTATTGCTTAACACTTGAAACAAGAGTTGCGACTCCTTTTTGCACATCCTCATTCTTAATTGAATGCCTGTTTTTGACTTGATTCTAGAGCTCCAAAATATTCCTTAAGGTCGGTATATTTTTGGTTTTTCATCATGGCTTAATTGAGCTGCAACAAGGAAATGGTTAAATAGGCTCAAAAGGGGCTAGCAACGGATAATTTATTCATGGTAGACTTATATGGCTAGTGGCTCAATTGAACAAAATACTTGTATCATTTCAAATACATTCACATGAGTTTCAAGTATCATCAAGAAATAAGACAAAGATTAAGATGTAAGCATTCAGGAATACATCACACATGAAAGAATTAAGATGGTTTAATGTGTTCCATCAAATTTTAAGGCTCGAAAATCTCACAACGCATAATTCAATCATATATGATCATCTCTCAATTATCATGTTATTCTCAACATACCAAAAATGCTTGAGTTCAAATTATAACATATCATTAAACTCATATCAAACATGAAAGAAATTACCTGTTACTCATGCATATCCTAAAATTCCAATAAAACATGCCATTTTAAACAAAACACACACAAAACCTTTATTTATTAATTTTTTTTTCACACAAAAACACTTCACACACGAAAACAGAAACACACACAAAAATATCATCCAAGAATAATCCTACCCCCACACTTAAATCATACATTGTCCTCAATGTAAGACAGAGCATGCAAAATAGACAACAGAATGAAAAAGTAAAGAGATGGGTAAGAAAAACTCCCTCAAGGGGGATCAAGAAGTGGTTCCCCCAAAGTATGTTCCTCCATTGTAACATCCACAAGTGAAGGATTTTCATGAAATGGCTTCAGACGTTGTCCATTAACCTTGAAGCTTTTATTGGAGTTTTCACTTTTTATTTCAACGGCTCCATGGGGAAATACATTAGTAACAATGAAAGGTCCTTCCCATTTGGAGCGCAATTTTCTGGCCATCAGTTTCATCCGGGAATTAAACAGTAGCACTTTCTGTCCAGCAATAAAATCCTTTCTAGCTATTGAGCTATCATAGAACTTCTTTGTTTTCTCCTTATAGAACTTTGAGTTCACATAAGCTGCCAAATGAATCTCATCAAGCTCATTCAGTTGTAATTTTCTTTCTTTACCTACTTGATCAAGTGCTAAGTTACAAGCTTTTACAGCCCAATAAGCACGATGCTCAATCTCCACTGGAAGATGACATGCCTTACCAAAAACAATTCTATAGGGAGATATTCCTATAGGTGCTTTAAAAGCTGTTCTATGTGCCCAAAGAGCATCATCCAGTTTCCTGCTCTAATCCTTTTTATTAGGCTGTACTATCTTTTCCAGGATTCTTTTGATTTCTCTGTTAGAGACTTCTGCTTGTCCATTGGTTTGGGGGTGATATGGAGTAGAGACTCTATGAACAACCCCATACTTCCTGAGCATAGCTTGCATGGTCCTGTTGCAGAAGTGTGTTCCTTGATCACTAATGATTGCTCTCGGGATGCCAAACCTGCAAAAAATTTGAGATCTAACAAAATCCACAACAACTCGAGCATCATTAGTTCTAGTGGATTTAGCTTCCACCCATTTAGAAACATAATCTACAGCCAATAAAATGTAAGTAAAACCAAAGGATGGAGGAAATGGACCCATAAAATCAATGCCCCAAACATCAAATACTTCACAAAACAACATAGGTTGCTGAGGCATCTGTTGACGCCATGTGATAGCGTTTCCAGTTCTTTGGCATTTCTCACAGGTGTTACAAATTCTCCATGCATCCTTAAAAATTGTGGGCCAGTATAAACCAGAGTCCAACACCTTCCTTGCTGTTCTTTGTGGACCAAAATGTCCACCAACTGGTGAAGCATGGCAGAATAGAAGAACTGATTCTATCTCATGATCGGGAATGCATCTTTGAATCACCTGATCATTACACAATTTCCACAAATACGGGTCATCCCATATATAATACTTTACATCACTTTTTAATTTTGAAATTTGGTTCCTGGATGCATATGGTGGAAAAATAGAGGCAACAAGATAATTTACAATGTTAGCAAACCAAGGTGTATCAAAAGAGTTAGAAATACTCATAAGGTGTTCATCGGGAAAATGGTCCCGAATATGTGCCGAGTCAGGAGCATTCTCAATTATGCTTAAATGGTCTGCCACTAAGTTTTGTGTTCCACTTCTGTCATAAATTTCCAAGTCAAACTCTTGGAGCAAGAACATCCAATGAATTAATCTTGGCTTGGACTCACCTTTCTTCAACAAGTACTTCAGAGCTGCATGGTCAGTAAAGACAACTACTAGAGAACCGAGTAGGTAAGATCTGAACTTATCTAATGTAAAAACAATGTCCAAGAGCTCTTTTTCAGTAATGGTATAATTTACCTAGGCGGCATCTAAAGTTTTAGATGCATAGTAGATGACCCTAGGCTGCTTGTCAATCTTTTGACCAAGGACGGCTCCCAATGCATAATTAGAGGCATCACAGATCAACTCAAATGGGCCTATCCAAACAGGTGCTTGAATTATTGGGGTAGTAGTCAATGCTTGCTTCAGGAAATTAAAAGCCTCCTTACACTTTTCATCAAACTCAAATACCACATCCTTTTGAAGTAGACTGGATAGTGGTCTAGCCTTCTTGCTAAAATCCTTTATGAATCTTCTGTAGAAACCTGCATGGCCAAGAAAAGAATGAACCTCTCGAACACAAGAGGGGTAAGGTAAATGTGATATAACTTCTATCTTGGCAGGATCTACTTCAATTCCTTTCTCAGAGATTACATGCCCTAAAACTATTCCTTGTTTTACCATAAAATGACATTTTTCATAGTTTAAGACAAGGTTAGTTTCAATACATCTATTTAAAACTTTATCCAAACTATCAAGGCATGCATTAAATGAAGATCCATAAACAGTAAAATCATCCATAAACACCTCTATGCAATTTTCAATGAAATCATGAAAAATACTTATCATGCATCTTTGAAAAGTTCCAGGAGCATTGCATAGGCCAAATGGCATTCTCCTATAAGCAAATGTGCCAAAGGGACAGGTGAATGTGGTCTTTTCTTGATCCTCAGGTGCAATATGAATCTAAAAATATCCAGAGAATCCATCAAGAAAACAGTAATGAGATTTACCTGCAAGACGCTTAAGCATTTGATCAATGAAGGGTAAAGGGAAATGGTCCTTGTTTGTTGCTTGGTTTAGTCTCCTGTAGTCAATACAGACTCTCCAACTATTTTGTACTCTGGTAAGGATCAATTCATTATTCTCATTTTTCACAACTGTGATCCCTGTTTTCTTAGGAACCACTTGAATCGGACTCACCCATCGGCTATTAGAGATAGGATAAATAATTCTTGCTTGTATAAGCTTGGTAATCTCCTTCTTAACCACATCAAGGATTACAGGGTTGAGTCTCCTTTGAGGCTGTCTCACTACTTTAGCATTTTCCTCTAGAAATATCCTATGCATGCACATAGATGGGCTAATTCCAGGAATGTCTGCCAATGTCCAGCCTATAGCCTTCTTGTGTCTTTTCAATACCTGCAACAATTTTTCTTCTTGACTTTCATTAAGAGAAGTGGAAATTATTATCGGGAGCTGTTCATCATCCTCTAAGTATACATATTTGAGGTTCTCAGGTAGAGGCTTCAATTCTAACTTAGGTGCCTGTAAAACAGATGGAACTAATAAAGTATATTTGGATTCCGCTGCTTGCACTTCAAAAATTTTGTTAGAGTTTTCTTGAAATCCTGCATTCAGCTCCTTATGGTTAACAGGTATATCTAAAGACTCTGAATCAGAAATTATGTATTTATCAATTTCAGCATAAATATCACAACTTCCAGAATCATTGCATGCAAAACAATTGTTTGAATCATCTATGCATTCCAAATCAACATTAGAAAAATGTTCAAAAACTAGTTCATCAATAATGTCAATTTGGAAAACAGAATGATTTTCAGCTGGGTATTTCATGGCATCAAGAATATTGAATTGAACTCTCGTGTCACCAAATTCCATAGAAAGAGTTGTAGAATGAACATCTATTTTGGTTCGGGCTGTTTTCAAAAATGGTCTTCCCAAAATTATAAGAACAGGAATTTGAGGCATACCTTCTTCCATATCAAGTATGAAAAAGTCAGCAGGGAAAACAAGTTGTTCTACCTGAACTAAAACATCCTCTATAACTCCAGCAGGGTAAGCAGTGCTTCTATTGGCTAGCTGAATTACTACACCAGTAGGTTGTAAATTTCCAAGAGACAAAGATTTGAAAACAGACATAGGCATAACATTTATTGAAGCTCCTAAATCTAACATGTAATTTTCAAATTTGTTATTGCCTATGATACAGGGTATAGAAAACGTACCTGGATCTTTACATTTCTCCGGGATATTTGGAACATCCTTACCAAGTAATGCAGATACATTCCTTCCCATGCTTATCCTTTCATTACCCTTGAGTCTCCTCTTGTGGGTACACAGTTCTTTTAGAAATTTGGCATACTTGGGAATTTATTTGATTCCATCAAGAAGAGGTATATTTACTTCCACTTTCCTGAAAGTATCCAAAATTTCTTTGTCCACTTCTTCTATCTTCTTGCTTGGAATTGCTTTTGGTGGGAAAGGAAGAGGGATATGAGGTGGATTTTGGGGTGGTTGCATCTCAGGCTTGCTTGTGCTTGAAGAAGGTACATCATTCTCAACTGTTGTGGGCACATCTGTTTGTTTCTCAGGTTCCTTAGGTATGGGTAATTCAAGGTTTCTACCTGATCTTAACTGAATTTCACTCACATTTCTGGGATTTGCAGCTGGTTGAGATGGTAATTTTTCAGAGTTTTGAGATTATAATTGGCTTAATGATGAAGCCAGTTTCCCAATTTGGTTGCTTAAACTCTGGATGATAGCATCATTCCTCTGTTGATACTCCAAGTTTTGTGTAGCCATTTGTTTCACTAGTTCTTCCAAAGAAGGGCCATTTGTGGATAGTTGAGGTGTAGGTCTTTGAAATGGAGGTTGGGTATTTTGTTGTTGGTTACCCCATCTCAAGTTTGGATGATTCCTCCAACCTGGATTGTATCTGTTGGTGGAAAGGTCATGGTTTTGTTGTTGTTGTGGTGGTCCATCATGGTAGATGTTAGCTGTATAGGCTTGGGGACTATTATTATCCTTTTCTTGTAGAGAAGGACAACAATCAGTGGGGTGCTCTTGTGAAGAGCAGATGCCACATACTTTAGCAGTCATGGATTTTTGATTTACTGCCAATTATGTAACCAGAGTGGTGAGAGCATCCAGTTTGTTCTCTAATTTAATTCCGGATGAACTAGAATTTGAATCAAACATAGGTTTGAAAGAATCATTTCTCACACCAAATTGTTGAGAGTTATATGCCATCTTTTCAATCAGGTTTCTTGCTTCAGCAGCAGTCATATCTCCTAAAGCTCCTCCACTTGCCGCATCAATCATGTTGCGATCAACGTGGTGCAGACCTTCATAAAAGTACTGAAGAAGAAGTTGTTCAAAAATTTGGTGGTGAGGGCAACTTGCACAGAGTTTCTTGAATCTCTCCCAATACTCATAAATATTTTCTCCGGAGAGTTGCCTAATGCCAGATATGTCCTTACGGATTGCAGTTGTCCTAGAGGCAGGAAAGAACTTTTCCAAGAACATTTTCTTTAAGTCATTCCAACTTGTGATTGATCTTGGAGCAAGGTAGTATAGCCAATCCTTAGCAACACACTCTAAAGAATGAGGAAACGCTTTAAGATAGACATGGTCTTCTTGAACATTTTGGGGTTTCATTGTGGAGCACACAATGTGGAATTCTTTGAGGTGTTTGTGCGGATCTTCACCCGCAAGACCATGAAACTTAGGCAACAAGTGTATAAGTCTGGTCTTAAGCATAAAAGGGATATCCTCTTCAGGATATTGAATACACAAACTTTCGTATGTGAATTCAAGTGCAGCTAGTTCTCTAAGAGTTCTTTCACGGGGTTCAGCCATATCAGAAAAACTAGCAGTAGTACTTTCAGCAGATTCAGATGAGATACTATCACTATCAATATCAACAAAGTTATTATTAAGTCTAGCTTCTCTAATTAATCTATGAAAAGTTCTATCAATTTCAGGATCAAATGAATATAAATGCTCAAAAGTTCTTCTAGTCATACATAGCATACAACAAGATATTTGATGATCATGAGAAATAAATCATAAGAATCCTAAATCATAGAAATAAAAAAAATTATTTTTTTATTATTTTTAATTATTTTTTTATAATTTTTCAATTTTTATTAAAAAATTAATTTAAAACAAGAATTTTCCTAAAGATCATTGATCCCCGGCTGCGGCGCCAAAATTTGACGTGTTTGTCATGGTTCTGTCATATAGCCCATATTAAAAGCACATCATCTTCTTCCACCAAAACATAGTTCCCACCACGAGGGACCAGAAGTTTTACCAAAAAGAAGTAAAGGAGACGGTTGTTAAGAGTGATCTGGCCTACTAGTTTATGATTGCTAAGAGGACGGTTGGCCTTCCATAAGGATTGGCGAGCAACAATGCCATTGAAATCCCACTCATCTTCTGGATGGCCACCGGCAAATTCAGCATTGGAGAGAGGAATTTGGGTAATCTTAGCAAGTTGCTCATTTGTGATTTTTAGAGTCACATTTTTGACTCTAGCTTCAAGCACCCCATCAACAAGTCTTAAATTGCAAAAGAAAACTCTCATAAGTTTAGGGTAGTAAAATTTCTCTTTAAGAGTAAAAAAAGGAATGAGATTATAGTGGTGAAGGGATTGAGTGAATATGAAACTAGGATGATCAAAAATTTTAGCATTGATGAAGTGAGGGGAGATGATATCCTTCTCTGAATATTTCTTGATGAAATTATGAAGGTCTCTAGGATTTGAGAAGAATCTTGAAAAATCAAGAGGGTTATTGGTTTGGGCAATGGAAGATCTAGCTCTCTTAACATTTCTTGAGGAAGACATTGTGAGAAGAGAAGAAGATGAATTGAGAGATTTAGGAGAAGAGAAAATGATTAAGGTATGGGATGAGAAGAATGAGGGAAGGGGATATTTATAACGTTTAGGAGTGGAAAATAGGGTTTTGAAGAGTGATTAGGATTGGTTGGATGAGGCTCACATAGATTATACTTTCAAATCAGCAATCCTGGTGCTGTCGTAATCGATTACGAGACAAGCGTAATCGATTATGCCATTAAGAATTTGAAATGATTGAGCTTGCTAATCGATTATACCTAGTGTGTAATCGATTGCATTAAAAACAGAACCTTGGAAATCGATTAGGAGAAGGGGATAATCAATTATTTAGAAGACAGAACGCCAATAATCGATTAGTCAAAGGAACTAATCGATTGGATATGATATAGAGACTTGATAATCGATTATTTGTATCTATGTAATCGATTATGAACAAGACAGAAGGAGGCTAATCGATTATGTGAGGCCAGGTAATCGATTATAACAACCCAAAAATGCATAATTCACATGTTTTTCAATCAAACAACATCAATGGCTTAATTTTCATGGATTAGAACATGCTTATTTCATTAATCAAACATCATTTGCTCATCAAACACATTGTAAGTCAAAAATCATCAATATCAATCAATATTAAACAAAATTGGAAATGTCTAATATGCCTAATTCTCTCCTTATATTAATGAATTGGTCTTTTGCAAGTGGTTTAGTGAATATATCAGTAAGTTGTTTAGAGGTTTCAACATGTTCAAATATACAATCACCCTTTAACACATGATCTCTAATGAAATGATGTCTTATCTCAATATGTTTGGTTCTTGAATGCATCACAGGATTCTTTGAAATATTAATAGCACTAGTATTATCACATTTGAGAGGCACATGGTCTAGATAAACACCAAAATCTAGGAGTTGTTGTTTCATCCAAAGAATTTGGGCACAACAACTACCAGCTGCTACATACTCTGCCTCATCTGTTGATAATGCTACACTTACTTGTTTCTTGCTATGCCAAGATACAAGAGAACTACCAAGCAAGTGACAAGTACCACTAGTACTTTTTCTATCAAATTTACATCCTGCAAAATCAGAGTCAGAATAACCAACAAGAGTGCATTCAACCCCTTTAGGGTACCATAAACCAACATCTTGAGTTCCAACCAAGTATTTCATTATTCGTTTCACGAAAGTTAAGTGTGATTCTTTTGGACATGCTTGATATCTTACACACATACAAATAGCAAACATGATATCCGGTCTACTAGCAGTTAAGTAAAGTAAGGATCTAATCATTCCTTTATATTTTATGAGTTCTACATCCTTACCTTTCTCATCCTTGTCCAAATAACATGAAGTCCTCATAGGTGTGGCAATTTCATTTTCTTTGTCCGTGTTGAACTTCTTGAGCAACTCTTTGCAATACTTGGATTGACTAATGAAGGTTCCTTCTGTGGTTTGCTTTATTTGCAGTCCAAGGAAGAATGTAAGTTCTCCCATCATGAACTTCTCAAATTCATTCTGCATGATCTTAGCAAACTCTTTGTAAAGCAACTTATTAGTGGCACCAAAAATGATATCATCCATATAAATTTGTACCAATAGTATGTCATTCTTTTTGTGCTTTATGAATAATGTTGTGTCAACTTTTCCTCTTTTAAAATTGTTTTCTAAAAGGAACTTGCTTCACCTTTCATACCACGCTCTTGTAGCTTGTTTTAAACCATACAGAGCTTTTCATAATTTGAAAACATGATTTGGAAATTGATAGTTTTCAAACCTGGGAGGTTGATCAACATATACTTCTTCTTGAATGTATCCATTTAAGAAAGCACTTTTAACATCCATTTGATACAACTTAAAGTCTTTACAACATGCAAAGGCCAATAATAACCTAATAGCCTCTAGCCTAGTTACGGGAGCATATATCTCTTCATAATCAATTCCTTCTTCTTGGTTATAGCCTTTGGTAACTAACCTAGCTTTATTTCTAGTTATTATGCCATTTTCATCAAGCTTGTTCCTAAATACCCATTTAGTTCCTATTATTTGGTGATCATTGGGTCGTGGCACTAGTTCCCAAACTTCATTTCGTTCAAATTGATTTAGTTCTTCTTGCATGGCCAATATCCAATGTTCATCAATAATAGCTTCATTAATGGTTTTAGGTTCAATTTGAGAAACAAATGCTAAGTGATTACAAGTATTAAATGAGCGTCGAGTACTGCACCTTTAGTGATGTCACCTATTATGTTGTCCAAAGGATGATCCTTTGAAGTGATCGAATCTTTTTATTGAAGTTCCTCACTTTGGATTGTATCTCCTTCTTGGTTACCTTCTTCTTTATCATCCAAGTTTAACTCTTGGAAGGTACCTACAAGATCATCAACTCCTTTTCTCAGAGGATTATGGCCATTTTTATCAAATTTCACATGAATGGACTCTTCAATGGTATTTGTTTGTTTGTTAAAAACATGATAAGATTTACTAGATGATGAATATCCAAGAAAGATTGCCTCATCAGATTTTGCATCAAACTTTTCTAGATTATCCTTTCCATTGTTTAGCACAAAGCGTTTGCATCCAAATACATGAAAGTATGGTATATTTGGTTTTCTATCTTTGTAAAGCTCATAGGGGTTTTCTTCAAAATTGGCCTTATTAAACATCGATTCATCACATGACAAACGGTGTTTACCGCATCGGCCCAAAAATTCTTAGCAATATTGTTTTCATTCAACATAGTTCTAGCTAGCTCCGCTAAAGATCTATTTTTTCTTTCAACAACTCCATTTTGTTGTGGAGTTCTTGGGGCTGAGAAATTATGTTCAATGCCATATTTTTCGCAAAACTTTTCAAATAATTGGTTTTCAAATTCTCCCCTATGATCGGTTCTAATGGATACAATCTTTGAGTTTTGTTCATTTTGGATAACCTTGGCTAGTTTCTTGAATGCATGATATGCTTCATTTTTGTGAGCAAGAAACAATGTCCATGTATATCTAGAATAGTCATCCACAATCACTAGACCATAATAATTGCTACCAAAGCTCTTGACCTTAGATGGTCCAAACAAGTCCATGTACAAAAGTTGTAAAGGCCTTTGAGTTGAAACAATGTTTTTGGCTTGAAAAGATGCCTTTACTTGTTTTCACTTTTGACATGCATCACAAAATTTATTTTCAAATTTTAGCTTTAGCAAACCAATCACTAATTCTTTAGAAACAAGTTTATTTAGATGGTCTATATGTATATGAGCTATTCTTCTATGCCATAACCATGATTCATCCTCTCTAGTCATAAAGCACTGTACATCATTTGAAGACAAACAATCAACATCAATCATGTAAATATTATTAATTTTTTGACCAACAAACTTTACTTCTTTATTTTGCTTATTTTCAATTATGCAACCATTTGATTCAAATATTACTCTATATTCTTTGTCACATAATTGACTTATACTAAGCAAATTGTGTTTAAGTCCTTCTACATATAATACATCATTAATTGAGGTGGATGAATTTTTACCAATTTTTCCAATGTCAAGGATTCTTCCTTTGGTATTATCCCCATAAGTTACACTTCCTTTTCTCTTGGGTGTGAAGAATGTGAATTTGCTTATATCACCCGTCATGTGCTTTGAACATCCGCTATCTAGGTACCAATGGGTGTTGCTTGCCTTGAAGCATACCTACAAAACAAGTCAAGTTAGAGAACTTGATACCCATTTTATGTTGGGTCCTTTTGGGTTAGTTTGTGGCAATGTCCCTTTGGGAACCCACACCTTTCTGACAACCTTTGGTCCATACTTTCTAACATGACAATTTAAAGCATTATGTCCTTTGATATCACAATAATTACACTTTATGAAAGGTGATGCAGTTTTACTAGGTGGTATAAAGAAGTTTTTATAATTCTTTTGTTTCTTATAGGCATTGAAACCTAGTCCCATTTTATCAAACATACACCGTTGTTTTCCAAGTAGGACATTTAAGTTGTCTCTACCATTTGTAAATTTTTCTAAAGTTCTACTCAAGTCTAGAACCTTAGTTTCTAGAATGTCACATTTATTAGCAAATTCACAAGGTTTAGTTTTAGAGCATGCTTGTACTACTTCCGTTTTCAAAGTTTCATTTTCTTTGCAAACTTCTATAAGATGCATCTCAAGAGTGTCAATAATTTTTCTTGACAATTTATACTTGCTAGATAGTTTAATGTATTTGTCATATAATTCTTCAAAAGCGTCATACAATTCATCTTTGTCAAGTTCATGATGATTTACCTCATCTTCCTCTTCATGGTGGTTGGCCTTAAGCAAAGATTTGCTTCTTCATTATCCGATTCTTCGGAGCTACTTACATTGTTTTCGTCCCAATCGATGTATGCTCTTCTTCTCTCTTTTTTCTCTTTGTTTTTCTTCTTGAGGTTTGGACAATCTACTTTGATGTGCCCTTCCTTGCCACATTCAAAACAATTAGGTGAGGAAGACTTCTCATTGGAAATAGGTTTCTTACCTTGAGGTTTGAAACTTCTTTGGAAGCGTTTGTTTCTTATGAATTTTCTGAAATGCTTCACAAATAGCCCAAATTCTTCTTCTTCATCAAGCTCATCATCGGATTCATCTTCCTTGATTGAAGTGGCCTTGAGAGATAGACCTTTCTTCTTGGAGGATTTCTCTTCTTCCTCCGCATGCTTCAAATCTTTTAACTTTTGTTCTTGTTCTTGTAACTTACCAAACAATGTAGCAAGGGACATGTCATTTATGTTTGGTGATTTTTTGATAGCGGTGACAAGAGGTTGCCACTCCCTAGTAAGACTTTTCAAAACTTTATGGATAAGCTCCTTGTTAGTGTAAGATTTTCCAAGAGTAATAAGGTAATTAATAATCAAAGTAAATCTCTTTTGAAGATCTAAAATAGGTTCATTGGAGTTCATCCTAAAACTTTTATATTGGCTAGTTAAAGTGCTAATCTTGGAATCTTTAACGTCACTAGTACCTTCAGGTGTGATTTGGAGAGTATCCCACATTTCTTTAGCGGTTTTACAAGTTACAACTCTAAAGAACTCATCCGAACCTAAAGCAAAGGTGATGAGACTTTTAGCTTTGTAATTGTATTGGACTTTCTTTTCCTCTTCACTACTCCAATCATCCATGAGTTTTTCTACTTGTTTACCATCAACAACATGCATAGGTATAAAGGGTCCATTTTCAATTGCATTCTAAATTTTCAAATCGATAGATTGTACAAAACTTTTCATCCTTTCTTTCCAAAAGGCATAACCTTCCCCATTAAACGCGGGACGTCAATTTGTAGCACCACCCTCGGGAAACATATTGTACGAAGTAGAGGCCATCTTTAATCTCTTGAAGCTGTTAAGCTTGATCTACCAAGAGTCAAGCTCTGATACCACTTGTTGGACAAGTGGCCTCAATACTCAAGAGGGGGGTGAATTGAGTTTTAAAACTTTTCTTTGGAAAGCTTTTAAAATTGATTCCTTTTTCACAAGAGATGTTTATATGTAAGAGACAACAAATGTAGTACAGGAAACAATGTGAAACAATATGCAGAAGTTACTTAGACAATTTATCGAACACTTGGTGTGCAGAACTCTAACACAAGTTATTCAAGCAAGTTTAAGAGAAGCTATCACAATTAACAATAATAACCCAGCCAGATGCAGAATGTTAATGCAAGAGAGTAAGGAAGAGAAGCTTGCAAACCGACTTAACGAGTTCCACCAACCCGGTGTACGTCTCGCCTTCAAGCAACCCACTTGAAGGATTTCCACTCTTGAAGTTTAGAGATACAAGCTATGAGCAATTGTAGCTTCCTAGTGTCCCACACTCAAGAACTCAATCCTCACTAGCACAAGGGCAACCCACCTAATCTCTCAAACTCTCAATACCCAAAGGTTAAACCCCAACCTTCGTGACCACTCACAACTAGAGTGAAACTTGGTGTTTGGTGTTTTGTGTTTACAAGCAAATAACTCTCTTAATAGAGTAGATATATAAGTGAATAGCTCTCTCAAATTCTAACTCTCAACAAGAAGAGAGGATATACAAATGTAAGCTCAAAGTTTCTAAAAATTGAAATTATACAAGAGAAATTAAACTCACAATGCACAAATATAAGCTAGGAATCATTTCTCTTTGATGTGTCATGTGTAGCTTGAATCAATGGTGCATTTATAGGCCTTGGAGAGCTTCTAGCCGTTGCAAATGAGCTCTAGGTTGTTCCCCTTGCTTGACATAGAGTATGGGTCTCTGTTTCCTACTAAAAACACTTTTCGAGACATATTTCCCACTAGTGTAATCGATTACGCCTCGAGCTGTAATCGATTATGCTTCGTTTTCTTCAGTGTAACAGCCCTTGTAATTGATTACGATTTTCCATGTAATCAATTAGCTTGGAGACAGAACCTTGGTAATCGATTATACACCCCTTGTAATCGATTGTATTTTATACCTGATGCATTTGTTCCTATTATGCAGCATGGTAATCGATTGTAACACATGTGTAATCGATTACTAAACAAATAGAGACTTTGTAATCGATTGTTACTCATCTTGCAATCGATTACTCAACACACAGAACCTTGGTAATTGAT
The DNA here is from genome assembly GCA_037962975.1 of Clitoria ternatea. NCBI lineage: Eukaryota > Viridiplantae > Streptophyta > Magnoliopsida > Fabales > Fabaceae > Clitoria > Clitoria ternatea. Next base: position 193,115,222 of record CM075669.1, read on the forward strand.
TGGTGAAGCCTTATAATTGATTAGGCATTATACCAGATGCTTTCCATTCTTTTTCTCAGCTTGGTAATCGATTAGGCTTCTTGTTGTAGTCGATTATATAACAAACAGAGGCTGTTTAATCGATTAAACTCCCTGTGGTAATCGATTAGCATACGTATTTTTCAGGTCTGATGCTTGGCTCTTTGTTTTTCTTCATTTTGTCCTTCCACTAGTTTATGCATAATACTTTAACACTTAGAGTCTTCATGAAAGTCTTTTGCAATGGTTATTTTGTCATTATCAAAATCATATAACCTGAAACAATTATTTAAACACAATATCTAGTCATAATTCCTACTTAGAAAATTATATCGATTACACTATAATTAAACTAAGCATTCAATGCTAATTATACCCTTTTTTTGAACATCAATGGACGTCGAATAACATTTCTAATTAATTAATACTCCGAACATCTATTTACTCAATTTCAAGCTTCCACACTTACTTTTGATGACGGGTACGCCTTATATCTAAAATTTAAGGAATTTACAAAGTGGGTTAGCATTTCGACCTCCAAATCAAAAACACACTTTACCAAAACAACTCTAAATACACTTTCAAGGCTTCTGAAACTTACCTCAATTAACTTCGCTCTTGGTTCTGAGTTTCGTTTCAACTAACGCCTTACTTGTAACCTATGAGCACTGAAATGAAAACTCATTAATGTCATATCAATACTCATCATCCAAGGCTTTCATTTACAAGCTTAAATTGCAAAATTTGAATGAAATGGAAAACACATCCTATGTGTAATTCAATTTTGAAAGAAGAAAACCGAAATTAAAAATTGAAGCTACCTTAATGCTCACCTCACTCCCACGGTTCCAAATACGCGATCAATTTTGAGTTTTAGTGAAAACTTAGGCTCCAATCATGCCTACGGAGCTCATGGCCATAAGAGGGTATGAAGCTTATGTTTTTCTCCTTTCTTTCATGTGCGTGCGCAAGGAGATAGAAGAAATGGAGTTTTTTTAAAATTTTTAGCCACAAGGGTGTTTTAGTCATTTCTATTTTCTTTTATTTCCTTTAATAAAAACTTACCTTAAGTAAATACTCTTTTTACTTTCACCATATGGTAACTTATATTTTACCATGATCTTTTAATTTAATTTAAATTTTACAAATTAAATTCACTAAAATTCATTATTCAAAATTCATCACTTTATTAAAATTCCCAATAATACTTAATTAATTTATAATAATTTAGGAAAATTCCCAATTAATTTGAATAAATTTTTATGTTACAAAATAAATTAAATTTACATCAGGGATGTTATAGGTGGCGGAGGAAGGTTTCGTCATCGACGAACACCCTCAACGAACATTAGAGGCCAAGTAAGCGGTGTCATAAAGGTAACAATGATGCCTCCCACCAACAACGTTAATCCAGAGGTCTATACAAATAGCAACATCAAAAGGCTCGCCTACAACCTCGACCTCATCCAAAAGCCTAATGTACTCATCATACTCATTAATACTTTGAAAACATGAATAATGCATATAATTTATAAGGTTAATTAAATTTGAAATTCAATTAATGTTGACCATAACTTACTATCTCTTAACGCAAGTGTTCACTGATGAAGTCCCTTACCTAACTATTTTTGGCAAGTCACCATAAATAACTCAACAAGACTAGAGGCCCTTATATCTTCACCTACAAAACAAAACAACTAATAAACTACTTATAATTATTAAATTTATACTATAAAATAGACAAACAACTTAATGATTTATTTGTTATTTACCAGTTGTTACGCAATATTAACATGTGGTGGGCTACTCGTGGTATACAACATTCTACCCATGCCGTTACTCCAATTGTGTCTATTGTGTTCTCGGATTGCGTCATACTCGAGCCTAATCCACTTAGCTACTAGTCCAGCTAATGCCAACTCTCTAATCCATGAGGAAGGGGTAGGGGTTTGACAATCCTAGCCCCCTAAACCTTGTAAGAGTGACCATCACATCCTTGAGCTCAAGTGCGAAATTGACAAAATAATATATAAAATATTAAAAATAATATAAACATTAACAAATAATAATTAAAAGTAACTTACCAACCACTTTTTTCACCATTGTTCTCTCGCATTAGACGGAATAAACATTTAGTTCTTCTATACTCCATGGAAATATGATTGAATCATCTATTTTAGAGGCAAGGCTCTAAAAGCAGAGGAATCATCTAATTCTGAACCAGACTCTGATGAATCAGATGATGACACTGATCAAGAACTAGCGCTTGTAACCAAAAGATTCCATAAATTAATAAGGAAGAAAAAGTTCTGACCGAAAATATTCCAGAAGAAAGACTACAAAGGTAAAAGTCAATTTAAGTTTAAAACTAACAAATCTACTTTAGAATGTTTTAAATGCATAAAACCAGGTCATATAAAAATAGAGTGTCCTCTTCTGAATAAAGATAAAAAGGATAGAAAGAAAAGAAGGAAGTTTCCCAAGAAACAAAAAGGTCTGATCACGTGGGATAATGAAGGGTCGTCCAGCTCAGAAGAGTCTGATGAAGAGAATGAGTCAGCCCAAATCTGTCTCATGGCAAGAAAAGAATCAGACTCAAGTCAGTCTCAGCGACTCAGACTCTAAAGAAGTAAGTTACTCTGAACTTAAACAAAATTATGAACCATTATTCAATGATTTCTCTAAACTACTAAAAAGTTTTAAGAAACTGAAACTGAAGCATATTGATATGATTACTGATTTTGAAAATCAAATTTCTTTGTTAAAAGAAGAAAAGTGTGGTATAAATGTCTTGAAAGAAAACAAAGAGATGCATCTTGAAGAATTAAGGAAACTTAGAAAAGAAAACACCTCTTTAAAAATAGATTTTGAAAAATCTAAGATTTGTTGTAACTCTCAGGATAAAGAAATCATTAAGTTAAAAAATCTTGTCAACTCTCTTACCTCAGACCTAGGCAAGTTTATTAATAGTACTAAAAACATTAGATGCTTTGTTAGGATTATCCAAAGGAAATCAAAAAGGTCTTAGTCTGGGATATATGGAAAAGAAAAATGTTTCCAAACCAAAAAATTTCAAGTATCTTTCAGCTTCTATATTTGTTCCTGAAGGATAAAAGATTATTAAATGTAATTATTGCAAAAATCATGGTCACTTTATAAATGAATACGGGAAAAGAAAAAGAAGAAATGAAAAATCCACTAACAATATAGGGCCAAAGAGAATATGGGTACCAAAATCATTAATTATTTCTTTTGTAGATATGCTTAAAAACAAGAATAAAAACTCTGCAATGTTATCTGGACAGTGGATGCTCGTGTCATATGACAGGAAAAAGGTCTATGTTCCTAGACCTGGAGCAATTTAAAGGAGGATCTCTCACCTTTGGAGGGAACCAGACTGGAAGAATTATTGGGTCTGGTAAAGTGGGTAAACTTCCCTCACCTGTCATTGAAAATGTATTTCTTGTCGAAGGTCTGAAACATAACCTACTGAGCATCAGTCAATTTTGTGACATTGGTTACCAAGTTTCTTTTGACAAGAATAAGTGTACTATCATCAATCATGATGGAATCATACTCTTTAATGTAAACAGACATAACAACCTCTATAAGGTTGACTTGAATGAACTGAATGATCAAAATGTTAAATGTCAATTTTCAAACTCTAAAGAGAGATGGATTTGGCACAAAAAGCTTGTTCATGTAAGTTTCAAACTTATTTCAAAACTTCACAAAAAGGATTTGGTCAAAGGATTACCAAAAATTTCCTTTAACAGTTCCTTACCATGTGACGCATGCCAAAGTGGGAAGCAACACAAAACTTCTTTTAAAAACAAAGACGTTGTTTCTACATCCAGACTTCTAGAATTATTACATTTAGATTTATTTGGTCCTTCTCAAGTACAAAGTCTAGCAAGAAAGAAATATGAATTTGTCATTATTGACGACTACACAAGACTAACATGGGTATATTTCCTAGCCCACAAGGATGAGTCTATAAAAGTATTTAAAATCTTTTGCAAGAAAATCCAAAATGAGAAATGTTATTGTATTGGTATAATAAGAAGTGATCATGGCAGAGAATTTGAAAATGAAATTTTTGAAAATTCTACAATGAGTCTGGGATAACACAGTTTTTCCTCACTAAGAACTCCATAACAAAATGGGGTTATGGAAAGGAAAAATAGATCCTTGCAGGAAATGGCCAGAACCATGCTTTGTGAAAATGATCTTCCAAAATGTTTATGGGCAGAAGCTATGAGAACTTCTTGTTATATTCAAAACAGAGTTTTTATCAGACTAATACTGAATAAGACTCCCTATGAATTATGGAAAGGTAGAAAAACCAATATCTCATACTTTCATCCTTTCAGATGCACCTGTTATATTTTGAATACTAAGGACTATCTTGGAAAATTTGATTCAAAATGTGACAAAGGTATATTCATGGGATACTCTACCATATCAAAATCCTACAGAGTATTCAATACTCGAACGCAAACCATAGAAGAAACTATGCATGTAAGATTTGATGACCTTCAAAAGACTGACAGGAAACTGGCAAATCTAGATTCTAATGATGCAAGAATTTAGCTAGAGGCAGAGCAATCAACGGAACAACCAATTGCAAATGATCAATCATAATCAACAAACTTTGAAAAATCTGAACAAGATCAACCCCCTGAACCAGAAAAGCCAAAGGATTGGAAATTCAAAGTCTACCATCCTTTAGACCTCATAATCAGAGATCAGGCTGCTGGAGTTAAGACTAGATCCAATCTTCAAAATTAGTCATCAATCACTCTTATCTCAGGAATAGAACCAAAGAATGTTCTAGAAGCCCTAAAGGATGCAGATTGGATTCTTGCTATGCAAGAAAAGTTAAACCAGTGTAAGAGAAGTAAAGTATGGACACTTGTTCCTAAACCCAAAGATAAAAGTATAATTAGAACTAAGTGGGTATTCCAGAATAAGCTAGATGAAGATGGAAAAGTAATCAGAAACAAAACTAGATTGGTAGCTCAAGGCTATAATCAACAAGAAGGTATAGATTTTATTGAAACGTTTGCTCCTATAGACAGACTTGAGGCCATCAGGATACTTCTTGCCTTTGTAGCTTTTAAAGGTATTACATTATATCAGATGGATGTAAAGAGTGTTTTTCTGAATTGTTTTATCAAGGAAGAAATTTATGTAAAACAGCCTCCTGGTTTTGAAGATGTATCTCTTACTAATCATGTTTTTCAATTAAGTAAAGCATTGTATGGTCTCAAATAGGCTCCCAGAGCTTGGTACAACAGACTCGATTCCTTTCTTATTTCAAAAGGCTTTACATGAGGTCAAGTTAACACAACCCTCTTCAGAAAAAAGCTCTAAGAAACATTATTATTGTGCAGATTTATGTGAATAATATTGTTTTTGGTGCTACTGATGATAGCCTATGTAAAGACTTTTCAAAAATGATGCAAGCAGAATTTGAAATGAGTATGATGGGCGAACTTTAATTCTTCTTAGGCTTGCTAATTCAATAGACTAGTGATGGAATTTTCATTCATTAACAAAAGTATATGAAGGAACTACTCAAGTTTAAAATGGTTGATGCTAAGGCCATGGGTACCTATGCATCCTAACTACATTATAAATAAAGATAAGTCTGGTACATCAGTGGACCAGACCTTATATAGAGGAATGATTGGTTCACTTCTGTATCTTACATCTAGCAGACCTGACATAATGTTTAGCATTTGTATGTGTGCAAGATATCAATCAGATCCTAAGGAATCATATTTATCTATAGTGAAGAGGATTCTAAGGTATCTTGTTGGAACCATTAACCTTGGGTTGTTCTACAAATGAACATACTCTTTCTTTCTATCTGAATTCTATGGTGTAGACTTTGCAGAAGATCAAGTTGATAGAAAAGTACAAGTGGTGGATGTCACTTCAAGCTAAGCAGGCTTCTGTAGCTAGAGATCTGAAACATGGCTTTGTTGCTCTCGATGATGTGACCATCAAGAATTTTCCTGTGGCTAGACCCTGGAAGAAGATCTTATTTGCGGTACCTCGTAGTCCTTTGCCGACTAAGTGGATTTCTCTGGACAGACTGAAGAAGCCTATGCCCCCAAAGCATAAGCCCCACTATAAGGGTCCCCTTCAGCCAAAGCAGTTACCTGCAACAACACTTAAGAGTCTTTGGCTGCTCCCAACCCACTGAACCTCATGTCGATGCTTTGTGGTGCCACTATCTCTGGACTCTTCAAGAAGAAACTTCCTGTTCTTATTCCTCATCTTTCTACAATCCTATTTATCTTTACCGTCATTCCTTTATAACGTTTTCTTCTCCTTTTCTATTTATTTTTCAAACCTGATTTTTCACTGTTGTTTCCTCTGCTGCTTTCCCTCTTTTTACTTCATCTGTCACTCGTGATTTACTCTTTGAGTCTCAATGATGTCCTTTCTCTTTTGTTGATTCCAAAAGGGGGAGTAGTTTAGTATATTAGAAGTCTTTTGTGAAGTAGTGTAATTGCCTAGTATCATACGTGATGTATGCAATTTTTTGATTAATGAAGAATCATTTCATTCCTATTATAATCCCTTAATTCAATGATACTTTGATTTCTCTGAATTTCAGACTTCACTCACGAAAAGACTTGATTTTTGTTATCAACAAATAAGGGGAGATTGTTGAGAAAAAGTCTAGTTGAAAATATAATTTTAAGTCCCTTTGGATTAGACCCCAGATTTCATATATTCCTGAATTTGTTTATACTATCCATCAAGTATTTTCCCTAAAAGAATAAAGTCTGTACTATTTATAACGCTTTTCTGTATACCTAAGCAATTTTAGGATACGGATATTAGGCTATGAAAACAAATGGGAGCATAAGTGTTCTAAAAAGTCTAGTAGAACAACAAAAGTCTGATGGAAGCTTTCTAATGAAAGAACCACTTTTTCAATGTTCATAAATTCTATTTTAGTGATGCTTTGGGAGTAATGCTCTTATCATATTTGCGTGCTTATTACCAAAGAACATAAAGAACAAGATCAAAATAGGTAGTAATTTTCAACGTACCTACCTCTACACATTCTGATCAAAATCATAGATTTCGTCAGAACATCTCAGAAAGTAACTTATCGCTCAATCAAGAATTAGTTTACGAATGGTTTGAGCATGGAAATGCATGAGAAACTATTTTCATGAAAATGTTGAAGAAATGAACCAGACCTCTCTCAAGCTTAATTCACCTTCAAGGTTTGATAATAAGAAGCTTAAGGAAAAATATCTTCAAAGGATTTCCAATGACTATATCTCCTTTGAAAAAGCAATAACGGTCATATCCTCCAGCCTCTATAAATACCAAGGAAGATTGAACATCAAAGTGAGATAAGAAAATTTAGAAAGAATTTCTTCAAGCTATTATTCAATCTTATCCATATTTTAAAATTCTTTTGTTCATTCCTTGTAAGACAAAGACCTTTATTTTTTGTTCTACCTCTAGCAGACTCTGGTCTTGTGTCAAAAACTTAGTGTTCAAACTCAAATTTTTTATCACCTGTACACTAAGTTTTGAAAACTTCTTTTTATTCATTCAATTTGTAAAAGTCTAATGTGTTACTAGAACTAGTTTGTGTGGGAAACACTTTGGCCTGAAGAGGCTTTCAAAAGAATACTTGGGTTGAGCCAGGAGTGGCTTGTTGAAAGAATACTTGAGATAAGCCAGAAGTGGCTAGTGTCAATAATACTTGTGGCACGGGTCTAGTATTGTTATTATAAAGGAGATTTTACAATAGTGAAAATCCTTCAAGTTAGAAGGGACCTATGTTGTAAGTGAACTAGTACAAACTATGTGTGTTTATCTCTCTCATTCATTACTTGCTTGATTACTCATTTTAATTTGGTTTAACTTTCCGTGAAAAAAGTGTCTAAGACTTATTCAACCCCCTTTTCTAAGTTTGACTCTGGACCATCAGAGAAGAATCGATATATCTTGGTGACCCTCGCAAAGTTTTTCTTGTCAGGAAAGGCAAGATTCTTTTGAAACTCACATATGGGAAGACATTGGCATTAAATGACGTTTTACATGTACCTAGTATTAGAGCTAATTTGATTTCTACGGCTCTTTTGGGAAAAGTAAGGGGTTAAAGTTTCCTTTGAGTCAGACAAAATTGTCTTGACAAAAATAGTATTTTGTGGGTAAAGAATATGGTGATTAGGGGTTGTTTATTTTGAATGTTTTAAACATAAATAATAATAATTCATCTTCCGCATATATGCTTGACTCATATGATATATGACATGCTAGATTAAAATACATTAGTATACCTTATATAAAACGTATACGTGTTGATGGTTTAATTACTAGAATTAGAAATGCATGTTTAAATAAATGTGGTGTATGTATCGAATCAAAAATTATGAAAAAAACCAGGTATTTCTATACAACGTGAATCCATATTACTTGACTTAATTCACACGGACTTAGGAGATTTAAAACAAACAATAACTAGAGGTGGTAAAAAAATATTACATAACTTTTATAGATGATTTTTTGAGATACACCAAAGTATATCTAATTAAGCACAAAGATGAGGTCTTTGACATGTTCTTACTTTATAAAGCTGAGGTAAAAAATCAATTAAATAAGAAAATAAAAGGGTTAGTTTTGATAGAGGTGGCAAATATGTCTTGTTTAATGAACTTTGTGAAAAGGAAGATATAATCCATGAAATACTGGAAAAACAGAACCTTGAAAGAAATGATGAATGCTCATTAATTAGTTCTTCAGCACCTGATAATTTATGGGGTGAAGCTTTATTAACTGCTTATCATATTCAAAGTAGAATTCTCTATAAAAATTCTAGGAAAATACCTTATGAGCTTTGGAAGGGCTACAAGCCTAATCTTAATTATTTGAAAATGTTGACCCTAATTTTGAACTTTTTTAAGGGTCAATTTTATATTTTAACCTAATTTGTAAATACACAAGAGTTACTTAGTTGTATTTTATTGAAACATAAAACAAAAGCAAATAAATGGATATTTAGAGATGCAAAGGGGAGAAGGGAGGGTAAGGGTAGTCCATACATATAATCGTTAAAAAGTGGGGATATGTGTACTTGCAGACATGGATAGTGAGTACCTACATATATTTTTTTATTATTTAAGAGTAATACTAATAAAGAGTAAAATAACATATAATGTATTTTAGTATTAAGTTATATAAATATTGTAGTATAATATAATTATAACTTAATACATTAAAAACATTAGCATGAATTAATATTCAATTTTTGTAATGCGTGCCTAAAACACATTTTAATCAATACTACTTTTGTCCTTAGATATAACATCATTTTTAAAAAAATTTTTTGTCCCTTAATGTAAGACTTTCTTTTAAATTTTATATCACTAATTATTTTTTGACCAAAATATCTCTATTAATGTATAACTTTTTCTTGGAATCAATATAATAATAAATAAAATACAGTAATTTTATCTCCCATGTGATAATTGAGTAGTAGGTGGAGAATAAGAAAAAATTTGAATGATGAGTCATTATTATCTTAAGGAAAATTTTGAGAAATACTATAAATTTGAAATAAATTTAATAATTTTAACTAAATTAATAAATTTTCTTAATACACGTGAACTAAGTAAAATGGTCTTCTATTAATGGATAGATGTAGTACAAAAGTGGACATATATTATTGAGAATTATGCACAATGTAGTTTTACATTAATTTCAATGTAAGTTCAACATAATTTCAATAAAACATTTTTACTTTTGTATTGTTTAAAATGTACCATGTGACACACATTAGAAAAATTAAGTAATATTAAATAAATTTATCTCATTATAAAATAACAAAATATCTTAATATTTATATATTTATTTAAAAATAATTATTTATATGTATGTAGTACCCGCATGATAAATAATGTAATACTCATACTCATTTATATAATGAATATACATGTATCCATTACGGTTATATAACGAATATGAATTTTTTTACCCTTGTGGATATTACAATAAAACTCCTCTCATACAAGTTAAAATACATTAATTGTAGGGGAAAAAAGGGGGTTAAAATAAATATTTGTGGTTGATATTATCCTCTTTGATGTATTGACATGGAGCATACACAATTATAACTAATATTACTCCTAATGTGTTATTATTATGTATGCACAAGTAAATAGTTATTTCCTGGTCAAGAGTTTAATTTTTTATTGTAATCTGCATTATTATTTTTGAATGCCATTTTACATAGTAAGTATAGAAAATAAAAAAAAAAAACACGCATGTAAAAGGTATTGAATTTAGAGAAAACATAAGAAAGACAAGGTAGCTTGTTCCAAATGGATACTTATGAGTACACATATATAAAATTATAATAAAGTAATTTTATTAAATACATCGATCTAAATATTATTTAAAAGGATCTGTCTAAAATATAATGGAATTTCTTTTTGTGTGTAATTGAAGCATTAAAGTTAACCTCACGTAAATTATTCAAACTCCTCGTAGGCCAAACTTAGTAGATTAGAAAAAGTATTGATTGGCTATTATATATTGGTATTAGACCTTATACAGTTGGTCGGAAAATATACTGCCAAAAGTCTACCAACCGTGTTTTTTTTCAGATATACAGCATAATAAAAGGGCCAAAGAACCGTAACAATTTTGCTTTCCACTGTCAAACTATCAATGTATCAAATACTTTATCAAGACGTTAAACATTGAAGAAAATTAGATATAAAATGGTACAAAAGGCTGAAACTATATTATCTTTCAGATCATTATTGCGGTTCCACTGATGTCAAATCCGTTTTATCATCAGCAGGCACGGATGACACCAAAAATTTAGAGTGCTATTATTAAATTATGGAAACAAAAATCAACTATGAACAAAGGGAAGTATTATAGAAGGTCCTTATACTTCACCAAAAAAAAAAAGAAGGTCCCTATACGAGAGAGACAAAAACTACATTTTCCTGATCACGCTTGACTTCTGATGAAGTCTATCACCTTCTGATGCTGCCTGCTAACTCTTTCTTTGCCTCTTCCAACCCAATTTTGTAGAGTATTGTTATCAAAATCGGAACGGAATCGGAAGTTGAACCGTATATCGGTGAGGTGACCAATTCAAGTCAATCCTTCGTTAGAATTGATTCAACCATGGTTCAATTCCTAATTAAACACAATTTATTTGAAACAATACCTTTACGAGTTCAATAACCGGTCCGGTTTTAAAAATATTGTTAAGTATTTAATGGCAAAAGTTTCATTTTCTGTGTTGCTTATGGTATAAGAAAATATGGCATAGCTTCGTAAACTACTCTTACATGCCTTTCATACTCATTCAGGGGACCCAGTTGATACACCTCTTCTGCTCCAGCTCGACCAAGCCGTACCTTGGTTGCAAAGAAGGGAAGCTCCGTGACCTATCGAAAACATGTGCAACTGTTAAAGGGTCTGATAGATAAGATGAAGCACATGTACAAGTAAACAAAGGCCATGAAATGGCACCTGAGAATCAACAAAGGAGCACTCCACTACCCCGGTTTCTCCTTTCAAGCCAGAGGCATGAGTTTGCAAACTTAGCAGCTGCATATGCCTACACAATCAACAGTGAGATTTCAACCTAGCTTGTCTGTCTACAGGGATTCAATTGATACTGTTGATAATGCTTGCAATTGTAGAAATATAAGGTGATAAATTATTAACACAGTATTGCACAACCAGTCCCAGCTTCTTCCTGTAACACGAACAATATTTGTTATTAGATTATGATTAATATTCAATCAGAACCAGATACAGACACGGAAATAACAGTGTATTTAAGAGTTATTGAATGTCTACGGTCATGGATATGGAAACAAAGTTGAGCAGTAGACTAGATATAATCTATTCATAGTAGTAGTAAGCATCGTTTGTTTACATTGTTTGGGCATCTTCACTTGTTTGAACATCTTAAGCAAAATTGACAAAGGATATTGGATCAGTTTATCATGTCACCTTGATAACAATTTATAGTTTCAGGCTTTCAGGCATCATATTATACTCTCCAGTTTTCTCTACAAATAATATTTTAACAAAACTTTGAGGCTGAAAGAAAGAGGGAAGAGAGCCAAACATTAAATTGTGTTCATTCATTTTGAAAAGATGATTACAATAGCAAACTATATGAGTATTTATAGACCCAAAGAAAAATGAACTACAGCTACTCAATAACAGAAAGAATAACAAACTATTAACCAACTAATAATAGTTCTAACATCCCCCCTCAAACCAATAAGAGGGTATCAACTATTGGTTTGAAATTCTAAGAAAAACATACCCAAATACTATTTGATCACATTATTATCAACAAGCCACAATCTCAACACAGAAGTCATGTGTATAATTCCCTGTTAGAAAATGAGCATAGGCATCAAGCTCTTCATCATCAAGAAACCCAGTTCTCATATACACTGCCACAAGCTTATTGTAAGTAACAATATCAACAGGGCAGTTGTTACTTATTTCCTTCAAGACATTCAAGGCCTTGGTGTATATTCCAGCCCTGCCAAAAAACAGTTGAACCAGCATCTTCAGCAGCATAAGCACCACCATGGCCATGAAAACTCCACAGCTGAATTTCCCATTCTGGTTGAAGCCTCCACTACTAACAAGTGAGTCTTCAATAGCATGAACTTGGGTTGAAGAGGACAAAATAAAGTTGAGGTAGCCTCTTCCAACAATACCAGAAATAATACCCAGTGATACAGCACAAGGCTTTGATCTCACAGCACCACAGATAATAGCCTTTGAAACAGATTCTAATTTCACAACATCATGAAAGAAAGGATTAAGAACATGGTCACTGGTTGCCCTTGCTCTTGCACCCTTTGATCCATGATCATATTTAGACACACAAATAGTTTCAGCAGCCAAATTAAGGTCATGTTCTGCCTCATAATAAGCATTCATTATGTCCACCAAAGCAAATGCAGAACCAAACAATTCAAGCAACTCCAACAAATCCTTTTCTTCAACCTCACGTTGAACCTCACGTGATTCATCTGTTTTCCTCCCGACGCAACATACGAACAAACCACCAGAACTCACAATCCTGGAATCATGCTGAATTCCAGTAATCTTATTTTCCAGATCACCATATGCATGTACAGGCACAATCTTACTTTCAACTAAAAACTCAGCGAAACTCATTCTAAAACTGGCCTCCAGAATTCTAGCCTTACTCTTACCGTAACCGTCAAAATCGAAATCAGATGCAAATTCAGGTTTCAATAAGGACAAACCTTGGTTTCCGTTGCCATTAGACTTGTCAGGAACGCTGTCGCAGAGAACGGTGAGTCCCTGGAGTCGTTCGATTTCCTCCAAATCGACGACCTCGTCGGGTTGAAGGTTATCGACAATGTCGACAATGGAAGAGGCTTTGGGAGGATCAGGTTCAAGGAGGCCTTGGCTGACGGACTCTTTGCGCTTAAGGACGGCTCGTTGAGCGAGATCTTGATCTTGGATCTGGATCTCGGTTCTTGGATCTGAATCTTGGAGCTCCACGAAATGTATGACGCGGACGCGGGATGGCTCCGAGACGGTGATGGCACGTGCTTCTTCTGTGATCTTGGCTTGGTGAGGGTTTGAGACTAAGAGAATGGCTCCACCGCGGAAGGCTTGGGCGACACCAGGTTTGAAGGAGTATGGGTTCTGCTTTGGATCGGTGACGACGGTGGTGTTGTTGAGGGTGACGGTGCCATCTTCTGCCATCGCCAAGTGTTTGTGGAAATGTGCAAATGGAAGAGAGATCAGAGGAAGATGATATTTGTGATTTATCTCTGGCACAAACATGTTTTCTTCTTCCTCTGTATCTGAACCAAAATTACCAAACATAAATGGACATTTTGCAGATTTCCATTCTGGTGCGGGTTCCTTGGCCTTCTTCAAGCTAATTTTGAGAGGATTGAACTTCTTCTCAAGTTTGGTTAACCTCCATAGATGAGAGATTATGGAATGTACAAGAAGAAAGGAAGGGGGATTGTATATGGTTCTTTGGAGGTGCCTAACAAGGAATGGATCGTTTCTCTCCTCAAAGGAGAGCTTTGATACCATAACAAAACTTTGAGGCTGAAAGAAAGAGGGAAGAGAGCCAAACATTAAATTGTGTTCATTCATTTTGAAAAGATGATTACAATAGCAAACTATATGAGTATTTATAGACCCAAAGAAAAATGAACTACAGCTACTCAATAACAGAAAGAATAACAAACTATTAACCAACTAATAATAGTTCTAACATATTTTACAGTTGATATCTAACATTAATAGCATGTTTGGTTTAACGTATTAGCCAGAGGTTGGCTTCAAGCAATCAGTTGTTGCTTTCCCATTTTACTACTCTGGAACGTGTGACAGCAAATCAAACATGCACTAAGCATATGTCAGTAACTGAACAAATAGAGGCAGAAAAGTTGTTATATTGACAATGTCATCAACTCATCATAGAAATGACCACATGAACAAGCACATATTTATCCGGGCGTATATTATCAATATACTATGCAAATAATTTTGAGGATTATCCCTCTTCTACTCCAGTCACATATTTGGGTTATAGATATCAAGACATTACCTCCACAACCACAGTTCAACCATTTTGGATGTGATCTGTTAGGTATGCAGTTTCTTCTGCAGTGAAGCTACTGGGAGGCTTAACCTGTATATCTCAAGTTTGAAGAAAATTCAGTGACCTGTTCCACGATGCAACATATTTCAAGAGCAAGGAAGTATTATCTACAAGATCTGTGACAGAAGGGGCAATATTGTCACTCCTGCATGACCTCCCACCACTGGAACATCAACCTCTCTGGGATCAACTCCAAAGACTTCTGCCTGCAAGAAGAAAACATGACAGGATTTACAGTTGCACTACATAGTATATAAATCCCACAACGTGGAAATATCTGCTCGGTTCAATTTCAATCCACCATAACAATTATAAATAATTTTCAGAACTACTTGAATAATCTAATTTGACCTAGCAGTTGAGTAAAAATTTGGTAATATGTTTAGCTTTAATCATGAGGTGTAGGCAGTGAGAATAAGAACAAGAGAGCATTGGTTACCACAAGTGTGTTTGCCCTTGCAACATCTGAGTTGTAACCCCCAATAGTCTCTTTGGATCATATATACCAGCTTTCTTGAAAACCTGGAGTTCACTGGATTGCTAATCAAGTTGACAATTGCATTGGGGCAGCAGGCCTAGGCAATTCCTTCACAAAGGATCTTCAAAATTCCTGCATTTATTTTAAATAAATCATCCCTTGTCATGCCAGGTTTCCTTGGCACCCCAGCAGGTCTAATTACCAAGTCCATGCCAGTGAGTGGACTCTCAAGTTGTGCCTGCCCTGAAAGCCACAAACCTGAAAACCATAAAAAAAAATGCATTGTTTTAATTTGAACAGTATCAGCTAAAGACTTAAGTTCCACCATCAATTTTGCAATAAAACAATTCCTAGATCTTAAAATAAAGACCTACTTAGAAAAAGCACAAAACCTAAGAGTAGTTCTTCAGGTGCTTTTGATTGTATTTTTCAATCAAATTCAAAGTTCCTCCTCGGTAACATGCATCAGTATTTCATATTGGCTTGTATTAAGTGGATTACCAGGGCAAAACTCCAATTCTAATTAGGAATCATCACTAAAAGCATATGAGAAAAGATAAAATTTAGGAACAATTCTTTTAGATGTTTTTAGTTTCATTCTCCAACCAAAATTGAAGTTTTATACAAGTAATCTGGCCGACCATTCACATTTATTTTGTAACTTCCTGAGATAAAATTTCAATTCTAGTTGGAGAACACCAACAATTGTACCTATGAAAGTACACCTAAGTTTTGTCCTATGAGAAACTACATCTAAGTTTTATCCTTAGAAAAATCCCAATGCCATTGCAACTGGCTTCTAAATTAGCACAACAATTTTGATACAACTTAACTAATAATCAACAATTCTATGAAAAAAAAAAGAAACAAATAAAAATTACCACAGTACAAGTGTCCATGTGGCTAACATCGGCAGTGACACCAGGGGTGTTAACAACATCATAAAGATGAAGAAACAAAACAAAAACAAAAGGTTAATTTTCATCAACAAAGCAAGGGGTTTACCAATTCCACCAGCAGCTCCCAAAATTGCAACTTTGAATCCAGGTGACCCACCTTTTGCTCTGCACTCACCTCTCTCCAGAACATCACCTCCTTCCTATCACCACAAAAATACCATTTCAAACACACATGATCAACCAATCAACAATTTTTACATATGAACATCATTTTTGCAGGGAAAACATTGAACTCTGAGGTGGTGTGTAAAATCAGAAAAGCAAAGAAAGGGGAATAAACATGAGAATTTGAAGGCCGAAGATGAGCAACGAGTCTTGCAATTCGCTGATTGGCTCCAACACGTGCTTCCATTTTGATGTGTTATTTTTTACATATTTTCAATTTCTATGATCATATTTTATAAAGTAATTTATTAAGTTACCAAAAAATAAAGTAATTTACAAATATTATTCATTCATTATTTAAAATTTAAATATTAATTTAAAATAAAGGAGAAAATAAAATATAAGTGATACTACCTCCGGTTCCAAATATAAGCAAATATACCTAACTTCACACATATTAAGAATAGTAGTTGGAGGTAGTTATTTGCATTAATGTTACCACATATTTGATTTAATTTTTTAAAATACCCTTAGTATCATTTATTACATAAAGAATTAATGGCCTTGGAAATATATATGATGAGGACATATTGGGTAAACAAGCATTTAATGACATTGAAAAAGTCTAATTTTGCTTATATTAAGGGACCAAAAAATTCCATTAAAATTTGCTTATATTTGGAACCGGAGGTAGTATATTGTGAAATCCATCACCGCATAAAATTCTAAAACATTTCAACACTAAAAGATGTGATGGTACAGGGCAGACTACAAGTGCACAATACAAAGATGATAAGGCAGATATTTACCAGAATAACCTTCCTCAATAGATAATCACTGCCTTTAATCTTAAACTAAACTCCAAGGAAAATCAATTGCATTATTTAAAGACAATATCCCTACCATTTCAAGAACAGATGAGTCGTAGAGAATACAAATATTCTAAATTCAAATTGTATAGCTGCTTGAACCTTCTGCATGCCTCCAAGATATTTTCCCTGCGACCAAAGGCACTAACTCTCACAAAACCTTCACCACCAGGTCCAAAACCACTACCAGGAGTTGTAACCACATGAGTCTTCTCAAGAATCTCAGAAAACACATCCCATGAGCTTCTCCCCGGGAAATGCACCCACACATACGGCACATTTTTTCCTCCATACACTTTAAATCCAAGAGAATCAAATGTCTCCACTATTATGTGAGTGTTCTCTTTGTAGAATCCAATAACTTCTTTCATAGCCTGCATTCAACAATATATACTCATAATTCAACAATTAAATTGTCAATCTAACCATTGAATAATGACTAAAGTGAAAGAACAAAACAACTGACCTTAAGGCCTTCTGCTGAAAGGCATGCCAGAGCACCTGCCTGGGAAATATTTGATGCACCATTGAAACAAGTACTTACAATACGGTTGAAGTCCTTGGCAACTGGAAACCCATCAGAAAAAACAGCAACTGCTTTGGAACCACGGTCCAACCCAGTCGAACTCCAGCGAACCCAGCATACTTGCTAAATGACGAAGTTTCAATGGCAACCTGCATTTTACCATAACAAGTTATACACATTGATATCAAACACAAATCCATGATATGCATTAAAATAGGCTACATTCATAAAGTAATTATAAAATTTCGGGCCATATTTTCATTATAAAAAATTAACCATCAACCCCTTCATGACAATACAGCTTGATGTCATATTTCATTATGCTTTAAAAATTTCATTGTAGTGGCACAAGACTAAGCATCCAAACTGCGTGGCATGTATTATATATTGTGATTTGTGAATAGAAGTTGAAATCACTTGCATAAGCAAATACACATTCCTTTATCAAAAATATTCGATGGCCAACAAATAGCATACTCAAAGACAGTTTAAAAAAACCAGTCCATTGAGTAAGAAAAAATTGCTTGAGTTTGACTTGTCCTACAACAAAGGAGCTTAGTACTACATGTAAAAATGACTTCGATTAGATAATATTAAAAGGAATGGAGCAATCAAATCTTCCCTGATGTACCATAGTGAAAAGATTTATCAGCTAGGCCAAGGCTAAAATAACTCACGAGTCATGCAGGAAATGAGATATTTTTAAGGAAACTGAATTAATAACAACTGCAATAACCAAATATAGAAGGCATAGACTTGTGGCAAAGTAAATTCAAAGTGAAATGACATTCACTCAAGAGGTTAATTTTAAGTTTTAGCATCAGCCATGCGTACTCATGTAAAGTGCCAAATAATTTTTAATAAAGAATAATCCACCAGATGAATTCTGTTAAAAGCTAAGTATCATAGTCATAGTTAAGAGTGAACATAAAGATCAGTCTTTAAACATCAAATTATCAGTTAGGACTGACCTCTTTGGCTCCAGGAATTTCAAAGATGGAGCGCGGGTTGTCACCAGAAATGTACATTGCATAGCCAGAATCATAGACTATTATAGACCCATTGTCCTTAGCAAACTCAACCAGTTGGGTCAGTTGCTGCCTCGTTGCTGCAGCGCCGGTAGGATTGATTGGCGAACAGAAAAAAAAAAATTATATCTGCCCGAGAAATTGCAGACAAATCAGGGAAGAAACCGTTTTCTGCATTACACCCCATGTATTCAACATCCTTTTGGTAGAGACCAGTCTGGCCCATAATTACACAAGAATCTACACAGGCCTACAAATAAATGTTTCATTATTTAATATTTACCGAGAAAAGCTACAAGAGACAAAACTTGAACAGGAGTAGAACTCCGGTGCTTAACCCCTTCCGTGATTATATATACTCATCCCTGCATTTTATATTATAAATCTCTATTTATAATTACACAGCTTTAAAAAAACGTAATTATTATAACATACTTTTATTTTTTAAAATTTATTCTTATTAAAAATTAAACTTTACTTTTAAATATTAATTATATAAATATAAAAACATTAAATATTTAAAGATAAACTAATAAAATATAATAAATACTTCTTTATAAGAGCTTAAAGAAACACCCTTTTTTCGTAAAATTATAATATAAAAGGAATATCAAATTCATTTCCAAAATAATTCAATACGGACTTTGCATAGTTCCAAATAGCAGTCTGTGAACGTCTACAATCATTCGACCAATCGAAGTTCCAAATAGTTTACTACTCTAGGTGCATGTTTGATCGAGCTTATTAAAGGAAACAATTAATGGCTTGTCAGATTGGTACCAAAATATCAGGATAATATTACATCGTTAAAATAGAGATGAGAAAAGAGGAACTGAACACACAATATTTTACGTAGAAAACCCTCAACATACAAGAAAAAAATCACGGACAAAACCAGATAAATATTTTCACTAAGTAAAAGAAATATTACAACTTCTCTCTAATTTATTAGGAGAGAACAATGACATTCTCTCTTAAAAATAGGAGAATAACTCATTGGGAAAACCTCACAAGAAAATATTATTTTCTTTCTTTCTCTAAATACAAGCTCTACTTAAAGCTTTTAGTGGTATGTATTTTCAATTGATGAAACACTCATATTTATAGGTAAGTGAGCACACTAGAATCCAATAAAGCTTTAGCTTTGATTGTTCAAATACATCAGTGGCCAAATTGAATTTGCAATTTCCTTTGCAATTTTCCTTCAGTGCATTTTATGCTATTATAATAATAATAGCAGCAACTATAAAAGTGGTTTTATTAGCCGCAACGTTTGACAATCTCCCACTTAAAGTCACTTTTGTGAACTTTTCAAAATTTTCTCTTCTTGTCATTTTCCTGCATTACGTTTAATAGGCCATATGAGGACCTGCACTATTTGAACTTGTCAGTATTGATCAGTTTTGTCATAACATCTGCTAGGTTCTCTTTTGTATGAATCTTCGGTAGATCTACATTCCATTCCTCCACTACTTCTTGAACAAAGTGATATTGCACCCCTATGTGTTTCATTCTGGAATGAAAGGCTGGATTCCTTGCAATGTGCAAGGCACTCTAACTGTCACAATACACTGTAATCTTCGATTGCTTGTGCCTGAGTTCTTCCAATATCCTTTGCATCCAGATTGCTTCCTTGCATGTCTGAGTAGTTATCATATATTCTGCTTCTGTAGTTGATAAAGCTACAACAAATTGTAATTTAGATAACCAGCTTACTGCCCCTCCTGCAAGTGTAAACACATAGCTTATAGTAAATTTCCTTTTATCAAAATCACCTACAAAATCAGAATCAGCATATCCTCTGACAGTGAACTCTGATCCTCCAAAACACAATATAGCACTTGAGGTTCCTTTGATGTATCTCAGGATCCTCTTCACAGCATTCCAATGCACTTTACCAGAATCTGCCAGGAAGCGACTAACCATACCAACCTCCTGGGCAATATCTGGTCTAGTACAAATCATTGCATACATAAGGCTTCCACCGTTGATGCATACGGTACTCGAGACATTTCCATCCTTTCCGCTTCATTGCTAGGACTCATACTTGAGGACAATTTACAACTGATAGGAAGTGGGGTAGAAATTGGCTTACAGTCTTGCATGTTGAAGCGCTGTAAAATTTTCAGTAAGTAGTTCTTCTGAGAAAGCCAAACCTTCCTATCTTTTCTATCTCGGTGAATTTGCATCCCTAAAATCTTGTTTGCTGGTCCCAAGTCCTTTATATCAAACTCCCTTGCCAATTACGCCTTTAATTCTTGGACTCGATCTTTGATGGGGCCTACAACCAACATGTCATCCACATACAACAGCAAAATGATAAAATCATCACCAAACCTCTTGTAGTACGTACAATGGCCTGAACACAGTCTGTTGTATTTGAGACTCATTATGAAGGAATCAAATCTCTTGTACCAACATCTTGGCGTCTGCTTTAAAGCGTATAGAGATTTGGTTAACCAATAAACCAAGTTTTGTTTTCCTTGTTCTTTAAAGCCTTCTGGTTGGAGCATATATTTTCCTCTTCAAGTTCTCCTGAAGAAAAGCAGTTTTTACATCCAATTGTTCAAGATGTAAATTAAGTGAAGCACACATAGCTAACATAACTCTGATAGTAGTAAGTCTTACCATCGGAAAGAAAATCTCATTAAAAACAATGCCTTCTTTCTGAGCATATCCTTTGATCACCAGTCTAGCACGATACCGCTCCACTTGATCATTGTCATCTCGTTTGATCTTGTAAACCCATTTGGATCCAATGGCTTTTTGACCTTTGGGAAGTGTTACAAGCTCCCATGTTTAATTTATATGTAAGGCTTCCATTTCTTCTTGCATTACTACAATCCACAGAGAAGCATCTGAACTGCTCACAGCCTCCTAAAAGGTTGACGGTTCTCCTTCTTCTGTTAGAAGACAGTATGCATCGTGGCTTGCCATCACATAGTATGAGTGCTAAGATGGTTTCCTTATCTGACGTGTTGATCGTTGAACTTCTTCATCATTAGTCTCATCTGGTTCTTGTTCTTTGTGTTTTGGTTCTGCTTTAAAAGAATCATCTTCTCTAGACTTTTCATCTATCTGGATAGTAGTAGCTTCTTTAGAAGTGTTCTCATTTTTCTGCTCACCTTGCAGTTCATTATTTGCAAAAAATACATCTCTACTAACAATAACCTTGCGGGCAATGAGATCCCACAGGCGATACCCCTTAACACCGTCAGCATAGCCCAAGAATACATTTCCTGGATTTTGGATCCAGCTTTGTTCTTTCCTGGGTGTTGTACATTACATACACAGGACAACCAACTACATGTAGAGAGGAAATATATAGTGGTTTTCTTTTCCATACCTCCATTGATGTCTTAAGACCAATAGTAGTTGATGGTGACCGATTTATCACGTAACATAGTTTTGACTGCTTCTTCCTAGAAAGACTTGGCTAGACTCTTCAACATAGCTTGTGTCATCTCCAAGAGAGTTCTATTGATCCACTCTGCTACACCATTTTGCTAAGGTGCATGTGGTACTGTGAATTGCCTCTGAATACCCTATTTCTTGCAAAATGCTATAAATTCACCATCTGTATATTCTCCTCTATTGTCTGTCCTCAAGCACTTAATTTTCTTACCAGTTTCAAGCTCCACCCGTGCTTTGAACTTCTTGAATACTGGAAACATGTTAGACTTCTTCTTAATTGGGTACACCGATAATCTCCTGGAGATACAAAATATTTTACTCCTCCAAGGGACATTTTTGGTGACTCCCATACATCAGAATGAATCAAGTCTAATATGTATTTGCTTCTAGCAGTAGACTTATCAAATTTCAATCTATGTTGCTTACTAGTCACACAATGCTTACAGAAAGGTAAATTTACCAATTTGAGCTTGTGAAGGTGATTATGCTCTGCAAGAATCTCCAAGCCACGTTCTGACATATGGCCTAATTTACGATGCCACATAATCATCATTCTTCTAAGCTGGTTGAAGCAACTATGCATCTACTGCATGTAGAGTATCTCCCAGAAGCATGTATAGATTAGCAGTGATCTTCTCTGCTTTCATTACTACTAGAGCGCCTTGCACCACTTTCAAGATCTCACCTTCAATATGGGTCTTGAACCGAGGTCATCTAATTACCTAATGGACAAAAGATTTTTCTTCAATCCCTTCACATGGCATAATCCCTGAATTGTACGAACAGTACCATAATACATTTTTAATTTGATAGTACCAACTCCAATAATTGCCAAAGCATGATCCAAAGCATGATCATTTCCCATGAACACGGATCCTTCTGGGATAGGTTCATAAATGCAAAACCAATCTCATTGTGAAGTCATGTGCCATGTTGCTCCCAAATCCATTACCCATACATCAGTGAGTTATCTTTTGCTTTTGGAATCAGTTGTAGCTTTGCTATATAGAATTTCTCCATCATCAGAGATACTAGCAACACACCCTTGAGATGTACTTGCTCCAAGAGTCTTCTCCAGATTTTTCTTGTTGTACCAACAATCTTTCTTCAGGTGCCCTTCATGCCACAATTGTAGCATTTAAAGTTCTTCCTTCTTCGAGACTTTGATCTGCCATGATTCTGGCTTCCACTGGGGCCACGCTTCGTTGATCTTCCTCTTGTCATCGTCAAGGCTTCAGCTTGCTTTGAACTTTCTTTACCATGTTTATTTTTACGCCTGGATTCTTCTTTAAGAATAGCTCTGGTGACATCATCAAAGTGCAAACGACCAACAATATTATTATTTGTTATATTGATGATGAGCTGATCATAGGAATCTGGAAAACTCTGAAGCAGAAGTTTGGCACGATCATTTTCTGGTATTGAAAATTCTGACGCTGTAAGTGAGCAAACAACGTATTCAGATTGTTGATGCGGTCCGTCACTGATGTGGACTCACTCATCCGAAGTGTATACAACCTCCTCTTCAAAAATATTTTATTATGAAATGATTTCACCTTATACAGTTTGATGAGGGTATCCTAGATCTCCTTTGTAGTTTCCTTTTCTGCAATACTTGACAAAACCGAATCCGCTATTGCTAAGTGCAAGGTGGAAACAACGTTGTCATCCATCTTTTCCACTTTTTATTGGATATACCGGCGGGTCTACCTTCAATTGCCGCTGAACAATTTTCTTTTCTTAAAGATGCCTTTATCTTCAATTTCCACAGGGAGAAGTTACTCCCATTGAATTTCTCAATCTCAAATTTCGCCATAATTTTTAATAACTACACTGGTTTACACAATTTCACCGTGAATAGTACAGTATACATGAATAGTATTATATCTTTTTACCATACACCAGAATAATTCTAGTATATGTTAACAATCACTGCAAAAGTATACAACCACACATGTGAATAGTAACCATGAATAATACCCAGGAATAGTACCCGTGAATAGTACTATATGAATAGTATCGCAATGTCAACAACTAATGGCTCTGATACCACTGTTAGGTACCAGAGTATCAGGATAACATCACACAACTAAAATAGAGATGAGAAAAGAGGAATTGAACACACAATATTTTACGTGGAAAACCCTCAACATATAAGGGAAAAACCACAGACAAGACCAGAGAAATATTTTCACTAAGTGGAAGAAATATTACAACTTCTCTCTAATTTATTAGGAGAGAACAATGACACTCTCTCTTAAAAATAGGAGAATACACTCACTGGGAAAACCTTACAAGAAAATATTATTTTCTTTCTTTCTCTAAATACAAGCTCTACTTAAAGCTTTTAGTGGTGTGTATTTTGCAATTGATGAAACACTCATATTTATAGGCAAGTGAGCACACTTGAATCCAATAAAGCTTTAGTTGTGATTGTTCAAATACAGTTTGCATCAATTAGTGGCCAAACTAAATTTACAATTTCCTTTGCAATTTGCCTTCAGTGCATTTTATGCTATTATAATAATAATAACAGCAACTACAAAAGTGGCTTTATTAGCTGCAATGTTTGACATTCTGTTTAGTAACTTGCCAAAAGAGCATTTGGAGAAGAACAAAAAATTATTTGAGCAAAAAATTTAGTTGCCAAGCATGGGATTAAAGCAAGACCCCGTGATAAAAATACTGATTCAATGCAACTTTACTCATTGTAAGTTGTATAAATGTAGTAACGTTAATAATCAAATCTTCCACCAGAAATACACATGCCAAAACTTTCCTGTGTGTAATAATAATCATAACCAGAGTAAAGGCTCTTCTGAAATGTGTTCATAGAAAGTCTAAGTAAAATTATCTAATTCCAGCAAAACTATTGAAGGAATTTAACTCTTTCTTAGATACAAAAGACTATAATGTCCAATATGGTAAGATAGATGATCATACATTATATATTTCTAACAATCAATTTATTAGGGTAATTTAGAGTTGCATATTTGCATATCTCAATTGTATATTCATGTGATTTGGGATAACATATTTAACTCCTATAATGTATCTTGTATATATTAAGCATATCATATTCTGAATATATATTTAGCATATCAAATACATAATCAATGGCTGATCTTTAGGTAAATGATTAGGAAAGTATGTCGTATATAATCCTTTGAATATTGATGTAAATGGAAGTTGATTTCATATTCTTTCTTTATGGTATCAGAGTTGTATCGTTCCTGATACTACTCTGATATTTTTATTTTTGCCATGGTTGAGAAAGTTGGCGATAATGACATAGATAACCAAAAGAAACAAACTTCTGGTCACGACGAGGATAGGAAGAAGCAAACTTCTTTCTCACCATACTATTTGCACCCTTCTGATCATCCTGGCATGAATATTGGTCCTATGATTTTGATGGGAGATAATTGTCAAGAATGGAAGATTAGTATGCATAAAGTGTTTCGTGCAAAATGCAAACTGGGTTTCTTGGACGGAACTGTGATCGAACCAATGACGGATATAAGCGACATTGAGGATTGGTGGAGCGTTAACTCCATGCTTATAGCCTGGATCATACAGTCTATCAAACCTTCCCTTCACTCTACTATTACTTATTATGATATAGTAAAGTGTGTTTCTATTGGACCCTTAAGAAATTGGGGGTTCTGGAACCCTTAACATACTGTCTACTTTATTAAAAGACATGTGGAATATTTATACACACAATAATTTATATATTTAAATAATTCTAAATTTTTAAAATTGCAGATAAGCCTCTTCTTTCTTCCTTATCATTTCCTCTTCTAAAATTTCCCCCAACTCTCAAACCCTCAGAACCCTAAACAATTCCTTCTTTTTTGCCTTTTCCTCTTCTAAACCTCAACAACATGCTGAAGTCGCTACTAATTTAAATACCCAAGAAGATGATTCTCCTATTTCATTCCCTACGGCACCGATATCACTGGCTTCTGGTCGATCTTGACGTGGCTCTTATCTGGGTCCAAAGTCCGAAGAGCAAAACCATCCCTCCACCTTTTCCGTGGGCCATAGATCGCAGGGCTACCATTTATAACTATCAACAACTAATGAAAATGGGGATTTCGGTGATCACCGGAATGGTGAAGTGCAATAGATGTGAGAAGCAATTCGAGATGAGGTTCAATTTGGAAGAGAAAGTGAAGGAGTTATTGAGGTTCAGGGCATGACATATGATAGGGCACCAAAGTTTTGGGAGCAACCTGTTTTTCCAAAGTGCATGCATTATGGACAAGACAATAGTGTGAGGCCTGTTGTGGACAAGAAAAAGGCCATTAATTGGTTGTTTTTGCTTCTTGGGCAGATGCTGGGTTATTGCACTCTTGAGCAATTGAAGTATTTTTGTAAGCATATGAACTGCCATAGGACTGGTGCCAAAAAATCGTCTTCTTAATTCCACCTACATGGGGCTCATCAAACAGCTTGAACCAAAAGGGATTCCTTGATCTCCATGGTTAAATTAATGATAAGGAAGAAGGAAGGGGATTATTTGTAATTTTAAAAATTTAGAATTATTTAAATATATAAAATATTATGTGTATAAATATTCCACATGTCTTTTAATAAAGTAGACAGTATGTTAAGGGTTCCAAAACCCTCAATGTCTTAAGGGTCTAGTAGAAACACACTATAGTAAAAGAGTTATGGGATGATCTACACCAACATTTTTCCATTGGCAATGGACCTTGAATTCTTCAACTAAGGTCAGAATTGGCAGGTTGTGGCCAAAATGGGCAAGGTATTGCTACATATTATGGGCATCTAAAGAAGATTTGGGACGAGTTGTCAACATATATAACAAAGGGAGCTTGTACGTGTGGTAAATGTGTCCGCAAATGGGCCGCTGATCTCGGCAAGAAACGAGAAGATGAACGAGTTCACCAATTTTTGATGGGCTTGGATGACGATTTATATGGAACACTTCGTTCCAATATTATTGCTCAGGATCTGTTTCCTCCATTGAACAGAGTGAGTTTAGGCTAAGATTTTGAAGAATATACAATTTTTTATGAGATAGTGCATTCTCTCTCCTTTAGGCTAGAGTGAGTTTTCCCTTCCAGCAAACTCTTATCTCTAGGCTCTCATCCTCTAGAGTGGCGAGTAGGACTTATCCTTCATCAAGGTGGCGTCCAATCCTTTACATCCATCTAAATCTTCCATTCTATCCTACCTTTCCTCTTAAGTTTTCTTCCATTACCATTTCCACCATCCATTCTTTAGTTTTAGGAGTTTCCTTCCTTATAAAAAGTCACCTTCATTCAACATTTCCATTGATCAATTTTGGTTTTTACAAGCAAAATTCCAAGGAAAAGCAAGCACAAGGGAAAAGGAACCAAGATCCACCAACATTAGAAGGTCTTCCTTCATCATTTGGTATCTTTGAGCTTGGAGGTTCTTTTCTACTTTTCTCCTTTTTTTCAAGTTCTTTTGCATATTGAACAATTTCTTTTCAATTTCCAAAATTTCTAGCTGTTTGTATATTAGTTTTCAGCCTTCTTGCACCACTTAGGTCATTAATCTTGTGCATAGGATTAGGAGTTAAAATTGTAGAGCCTATAGAGTAAGTTGGGTGCACATTGGAGCTTTGTCTTTGTCTCTAGAAATTTTCTTTAAAAGCTGAAGATAGAAGTGTTGGGTGCATACCATTTAAATCCATCATTTTAATTGGTATCAAGGCTCCAATTCCAGTGTTTACATCGTCTCAATTTAAGGTGATAATCAATTGCTCAATTTTAAGCTTGTTAGTATTCTCTCAATAGTAATTCTAGGATTTAATTTCTTTTTCCTTTGTTGTTCAGCAAGTTAGGAATATTACAATTCTGTAGCATATTGAAATTGCATGACGCATTCTCTGTCTCCATATTATGCAAAAAGATTGTAAGCAAGTTACGAAATTGTGTAACCGAAATTTGTTCTTTCCATCTAGGCAAGTGTAGTACCTGGTCAATTCAAAATCTTATGGGTCAATTTTCCGTTTGCGCTGATCTTGGAATTCTGGTCATTCTGGTTTAATTTTGCAATTGCGTCACCTTGTTATGCCAATTCGGAGTATGGTACGTGCCTAATTTTTGTCCATTTGTTGTACCTATTTCTTGAATTGTCGAGTCGTTGTATACAATTGAATTTTCTTTCATTCAATTCTTGCTTGTCCAATTTCCGTGCCTCTCAATTCGAAATCTTGTTAGTCAATTGTTCAATTTCTTTCATTGAATTCATGCAACAGTGCAATTGACTTTGGTTCAATCAGTTTTGAAGTTGCAAATTTCAAAATCTTGGTCAATAGCTATTGCAAAATTTCCTTCCAATCACTACAAGAAAACTGTTGTTTAGTGACCAATTGAGTGATTGAAATATATCAGTCTCTATTTGACTGAATTAGAGACTGATTTCATGGAAACGTATACCAAATTTCAATTGGTCTCTAAATCGGTCATTAAATTTAGAGAACAAAAAAACAGTCACTAAATTTGTTAATAGAGACCGATATTTCAGTCTCTAAATTAGTGGCCGGAACAGCAATGAAAAAATTGGTCACTATCGTTAAAGACTGATTTTAGTGACTGACTTCTTGGTTTCTAAGTTTAGTGACTGATTTAGAGACCAACGAGTAAGTGGTACAATTTTATATGGAATTAGTCACTAATTCGGTCACAATAGAGACTGAAAAATCAATCTCTAATTTAAAACATCTAATATAAAATTCATGTTATCACATAAAGATAATTTTTTTAAAAATGGAATTTAGAGACCAAAAATTCGGTCTCTATCCTTAAGAAAAACTTAAGCCCCATTGTAACATCCCAAAATTTTAAAATAAATGATTAATTAAGGAAATTAATATTGAATAATTGTATGTGGATTATTTAATGTCCCAAAATATTAGAAATAATTAAATTAAGATTTTTGGGGACTGTTGGTAAATTATCGAGACCGGATAAGCTGAAAACTGACCCGATTAAAATATGGGTGTCAGACCAAGTATCTCCGATTGGGATGATATTGGTCAGGGCTGTTAATAATAATATTGGGAGTCTGAATATGTACTTGGAATAATTTTCAGATAAAGTATTGAGCTCGAACAAAGATCATGTTTGGTTTAAAACGGAGAAGTTTAATGAAGGGACAAAAATAAAGGCACTAAACTCTCTTTCCCTTCTCCCATTCCCGTGACTCTCTTCTTTCATTTTGGCAAAACACGTCTTCTTCCTCATTTCTCTTCATTTCTTTTCCTCTCTAACCCTAAGCAAAAGGGTGGTGTCATCTTCATCCCCTCCATTTTCGTTTGAAGAAGACTTGGAGCTTGAAGTTCCTCCTCTCTTCTTCTTCTCAATTTCGTGTGGACCTCCCTCTCTCTTGAACCCATTTCGTTTTTGGGTGTGAGGTAAGTTATACTCACCATTTTGTTGAGTTTTTTGCCATGGGTATGTGTTATTATGTTGGGAGAGTAATATTTATAGGTGGGGTGCTTAATGAAAGCAATTGATGCATAAACCCTAGAGTGGGTTGTCATAAATACAAGGGTTAAATGGAATAAATGTGGTAGATGCATTTATGGTTGGAAGGTGATGAAGATTAATGAGTATTTATGAATATTGGTGGGTTTTTGATGGAAACCCTAACCTTTAAGAATTGGGGAAAATGGAGAATATTGGTTAAATAATATAATTGAGAGCAAATACAAGCCATTAAGTGTATGGATATTGGTTGGTGAGGCATTTTGTGAATGTTGGGCTATAGTTATTGGTTGCCTTTAAATATAATGAGTAAGGTTTAATGGGAAGGAATTCTCGGAGCCTAATAAACGAAGGAAAATAATGTCTATAACATGTTTTATACATGTTACAAAATTATAGATATGCTTATGGTTAATTAGAGTTGAATTGTGACTTGAATAGTTGATTAATTTGGGATTTTACATGTATGTTAATGTAGGATCCATTCTGAATGAAGAGGCGGGAACGTCGTATCGCTCAGAATTCTTCTCTTGAGGTAGGAAATGAGTCTTTATATTCTAAATGCATGAACTGAGTAGTGTTTGATTGTCATATATGACAATATGAATGTTTGCCTTATTTGAGTGGTAATGATGATTTGTGGTTGTTAAACATGATGATGATGATGATGATGATGATGAATATGCTTGGCAACAATGTAATGTGCATTTGGGATATTCATGGTATGCTAAATAGTGATGATGAATTGTTTGGCTAGTATATTGCCTTGATGATGATGTGATTGTGTTAGGTTGACCATAAATGTGAAATGAATGTTGTTAGTGTTTAATTGAGAATGGGTGTGATGAATAACATACCTTAATTGATGGTGAAAGATTGATGTTATTGTATTGATAATGGAATTGAATGATGTGAATAAGAGTCAATGAGGGTGCCACATTAAAACTTGAGAAATAAAGATTAAAGCCAACAATAGTAAAATCCACTAAGAATGGTGAGGTGGTGTTGGTAATGATGATGATGATGATATTTGATGAGTGGCATGTGTAGGATGTATAGAGTGAGAAATGCATATGATTGGTATTTGCATCTATGGCATATTGTATAGCCGCCGATGTTGGAACGTTAGGGGAGTTCCCTCGGCCGACCCAGTGGGAGGGTGGCTCGGTGCACGAGCAAATTTTATTTTCCCCTGTAACTCGGTGTGTAAGTCACGAAGCCGCCCATGTATTGCTACGGGGAGCTGCATGTGGCCGACCCTTGTGGGGGGTGGCTCTTGATGAGCAGGTGACCCAGGTGGTCCTTGGGATCACAGCCGCCATGATTTGAGATCTGGCCGGCCCGCAACACCATATATCGAATATGTTGTTTACCGCGGTCATGGTGAAAATGACTGGTATTGCAAATGGGCGATGCGGTTTGGTACCAGTAAAACAATTGGTGAAATGCATGCAATTTAAGAATAAGTGTACACATTTTACTACTGCAGTAGGGGTATGATTAGATGATCATACTTGAATCCCACATTTGGTTTTTATATTCCCACAGTCAGATTTGTAATTGTTCAAATATTCCATTATGCATATGCATTAGCTTAAGAGCATTTGCATATAGCAATGAAGTATGCCAAAGGTGATGATATATGGTGATGGTTGTGTTGTGGATGAAGAAATGTAATAAGACAACATAAAAGATGTGAATACCAAATAATAATGTGAGTAAGATGATAAAATGTGTATTAGTCCTATTGTTGAAGGACTAGATCATGTGTGTGATGTTATGCTTGCTTGATTTACATAGATGATTGTGTTTATGATGATAGTTGATGATGGGTTATTTGTAAATGAAAGTATACATGTTGTGATACATATGCACATGATCATATGGTATTCATATTCATTCTTTTGAAATGTATGACTCACTCTCCCATGTTGTCCATTTTTAGACTTGTGATGCAGGGCACTCATGGGTGAAGTGATTCTTTTGAAGTACATTTTGTGAAGGAGGTAAATAGTTGTATAGGAAGTGCCTTGGCCGGTAATCTGTTACTTTTGTGTAGTCCATGATAGAAGTTTATGCTCATTGTGGTTGGAATGATATATATTGATTTTGTGGGTCATGGGTGAAAATTGGAACTTATGTATATGCCCAATTTTTGGTTATGACCTTGGTGATGTATGATACTAATATATGATGCATGAACTTTGCTCAAATTGGTGAATGTATGATGAGAACTATGAATGATATCCTTATGTGATGCATATTTGAAGTTTCCCATGGTTATCTTATGCAACAACTAGGAACTAACATGGTCAAATTATGATTTAGGAGGTTCTAAAACGATGTAATGAATCCAATAGTCTAAATATGTCCATTGTGACTTGTGGAAGGGGGAATGGTTCAATTTTGTAGAAAAGAGACCTCCATGTTGCCTCTAAATGCCTTGAAATGAGCTAAATGCATTTAGGCGCATAAGTTCCTCGTTTCTAGGAATTTTTGAGTGCGGCTGGTGGCCACACGTCACAAATGGTGTATTATAACTCGTGTCAAACTTTGGTAGCATTCCAATACTATTTGCATAGTTTTAGGTGTATGAGAAGTCCATCTCTTTTTCAAAATCTGCATAATTTCTACATACTGATAGATCATAATCAATTAGCCTACAGGCTTAATCGATTACAAGGTTTCTGTCTTTAAGCTAATCGATTAGGCTTAAGGCTGTAATCGATTATGAACTATCCAGAACCAAGGTAATCGATTACATTCAGTGTTGTAGTTGATTATGAACCATGTTAGGAATCCCATCAGGGTCAGGCAGTGGAAACACAAAGGATTCCCAAAAAAAAAGGATTGCAAATACAAATGTCTTAAGGCATTATGCAAAATTAAATTTTAGAAATTTAGGGTTTACCTCTTGTAGACGCAAAACGAGTTCCTCCATCAAAGCAATTGTAGCTTCGCCCTTAGGAGTCCACACGAGCACTCCCACCAAAAAAAACAAAGTTCTGAATGCTAGTATAGAAATTTGATTATAATCTAATTTCTGAGCAGCAGCCTATGAGCATCTCATGCTCTATATATAGGCTTAGGTCTTGACCTGAGCTCTCATTAAACATTGGGCTCCTGACTCATTCTAAATGAGTTAGGCCCAAATAGTTTTATTTTTAGTCCAACTAAAATAAAACTATCCTCTGGTGGGCTTACTCTATATGTGTGACCCTATAGGTAAAATATTCGGTTATATTAATAATAAACTATTTTATTATTAATATAAAATAAGAGCAGTATCTAGCAATACATCATTATGTCTGAATATTATTTATCATCGACATGACCTATAAGTGATAATTATTTTATATATTTATTCCTTTTGTCACGATGTCTAATTGGGCCCAAGGCATGGTCGTCGTCATCCTTGTATGGCCCAATTCATTTTACTTGATACCAGAGTAGACTTTACAGAATAAATATCTAATATTTATTCGTCCTAGCATGGCCATGCATTTTGTTAGTCTCACTCCATCAAGTGGCCTATAGATATCACTCTTGTCATATAGGAGAGACAAATTCCATCTACATCACTCACATCCCTCTACATATTTTGTCTATTGCCTAATCACAATCTTTATGGTCATCTTATTACAGATAACGTTCGATTGTCTTAAAATAACAAACTCCTTATGTAGAAATTATAGTGACTTCAAGTCGAAGGACTATATACCATTATCACATTGAGAACCGTTTATGACACTCATGTAACGATCCATGCAACGTTCTCATGGTGGGTCTGTCCAGTACAACATTACTCTTAATGTATACCCGTGTAAAGACTTGATATCATATATCCATGATTTGTGAGATCAAATCATCAGTATATTCACACACTAATCTTAATGTATTTACATGTCCCCATGTAATTACTTGATTAAGGATGTTTTAGGAATAATTCTCATATGACCTATTATTCCAGGATAAATAGCATTAAAATTAGTCTTAAAACTGAAAATACTAATTTTATTGATAAGTTAAAATTGATACATTAATAGCTCATAGTGCATACACCAACAATCTCCCACTTGCACTAGAGCCAATCAGACATTTGCCTAATGCCTAATGATCTAGTGTCTCCCTCATGCTTTTGTTGTGCAAGAGGTTTGGTGAGTGGGTCATCAATGTTCTCATCGGTGTGCACTTTACATATCTTAACATCTCCTCGTTCAAGTATTTCTCGGATAAGATGATAACGCCTAAGTATATGCTTGGATCGCTAATGTGATCTAGGTTCCTTAGCTTGTGCAATTGCTCCACTATTGTCACAGTAGAGACTTATAGGATCCACAATGCTAGGAACTACCTCAAGTTCTATTACGAACTTCTTGATCCATACTGCCTCTTTTGCAGTATTTGAGGTAGCAATATACTCAGATTATGTAGTAGAATCAGCAACTGTCTCTTGCTTTGAACTTTTCCAGCTTACAGCGCCACCATTTAAACAAAACACAAACCCTGATTGCGATCTTGAGTCATCCTTATCAGTTTGGAGGCTAGCATCAGTGTAACCCTTTACAATAAGCTCTTCTTCCCCTCCATATATCAAGAATGAATCTTTAGTTTTTCTCAAGTACTTTAGGATATTCTTGACAGTAGTCCAGTGACTTTCACCGGGATCAGACTGGTATCTGCTCGTCATGCTTAAAGCATACGAGACATCTGGTAAGGTACATATCATTGCATACATGATTAATCTAATAGCAGATGCATATGGAATCTTATTCATCCGTTCTCTCTCTTCTTTAGTGGAAGGAGATTGAGCCTTTGATAGGCTTATGCCATGAGCCATAAGCAAAGTTCCTTTCTTGGAATCTTACATGTTAAACCTTTTTAACACTTTGTCTATGTATGTATTCTAACTTAGGCCAAGAAGTTTTCTTGATCTATCTCTATAGATCTTAATTCCCAACACGTGGGTTGCTTCACTTAAGTCTTTCATAGAAAAATAGCTTACCAACCAAGTCTTCGCAGACTGAAGGGTAGGAACATCATTTCCAATGAGTAGTACGTCATCAACATACAGGACCAGAAAAACAATTGTGTAGTCACTAACCTTCTTGTAGACACAAGGTTCATCCTCATTTTTAGTAAAGCCAAATTGTTTAACGGTTTCATCAAAACAAAGATTCCAGCTTCTGGAAGCTTGCTTAAGTCCATATATGGAACGTTGTAGTTTACACACCTTCCTGGATGCTTCAGGCTTAACAAAGCCTTCGGGTTGTGTCATGTATACTTCCTCAAGAAGATTTCCATTAAGGAAAACAGTCTTGACATCCATTTGCCATATCTCATAATCATGGTATGCAGCAATAGCAAGCAGAATTTGAACATACTTTAGCATAGTGATTGGAGAAAAGGTTTCATCATAGTCTATACCATGAATTTGCTTGAAACCTTTCGCCACCAATCTTGCCTTATAGGTACTTATATTACCATCCATGTCAGTTTTCTTTTTAAAAACCCACTTGCATCCTATAGGTTTTACCCCTTCGGGTGCATCAACCAAAGACCAAACTTGATTAGTGTACATGGAGTCCATTTCAGATCCCATGGCTTCAAGCCATTTCTCAGATTCTAGACTTGCAATGGCCTCTTCATAAGATGTTGGCTCATTTTGATCCATTAGCAACATATCTCCTTCCTGAGTTACAAGAAATCCATATCTTTCAGGTTATTGACGTATTCTACCTAATCTATGCAAGTCTTGTTCTACTGGAGTTGGAGTTATCATAACATTTTATGGTTTCGGCTCCATTTCCACCATTGGCTCTTCAATGCCTTGCAGGTCTTGAACTTCTTCAAGTTCTACTTTCCTCCCACTGATTCTTTTAGAGATGAATTCCCTTTCTAAGAATACAACATTCCGAGCGATAAACACTTTGCCCTCAGTAGGATTATAGAAGTAATAACCCTTAGTTTCCTTTGGGTATCCCATAAAAAGACATTTATCTGATTTGGGTCCAAGTTTGTCAGAAATCCAACACTTCACATAAGCTTCACAGCCCCAAATCTTATGAAAAGACATACTGGGTCGTTTCCCAGTCCATATCTCATATGGTGTCTTTATAACAGCCTTAGATAGAACACGGTTAAGTGTGAAAGCTGCAGTCATCAAAGCATGTCCCCAGAAGGAGTTTGGGAGGTTAGTTTGACTCATCATTGATCGAACCATGTCTAACAAAGTTCTATTCTCCGCTCAGAAACACCATTCCATTATGGTGTTCCAGGAGGAGTGAGTTGAGAGACAATCCCACATTCTTTAAGATATTCATCAAACTCCAGGCTTAAGTATTCGCCACCTCGATCAAAATGAAGTACTTTAATTTTCTTGCCAAGTTGGTTCTCTACATCATGTTTGAATTCTTTAAACTTTTCAAAGGATTCTGATTTATGCTTCATTAGAAACACAAATCCATATCTACTGAAATCATCAGTAAAGGTGATAAAGTAGCTAAAACCTCCCCTACCCATTGTCTCTATTGGCCCACATACATCACTATGTATCAAGCTTAGAAGATCACTCACCCTTTCACTCATTCCAGTAAATGGGGTTTTAGTCATCTTCCCCAATAAACAAGATTCGCATATATCTTTGATTCAAAATCAAAAGAGTCTAAATATCCATCTTTATGAAGTTTAGAAATACGTTTCTCATTTATATGTCCTAGGCAACAATACCAAAGATAAGTTGGGTTTAAATCACTTGGTTTAACCCTTTTAGTATTAACGTTATAGATAAGGGTTTCGAGATCGAGAAAATAAAGTCCATTACTCAAATTTGCACAGCAATAAAACATGTCATTCAAATAAACAAAACAACTATTGTTCTTTATTATAAAGGAAAACCCTTTATTATCTAGACAAGAAACAGAAATAATGTTTCTTCTTATTGCCAGAACATAAAAACAATTTTCTAATTCAAGAACAAACCCTGAGGGCAATGATAAAAAATAAGTCCCTACAGCTAATGCAACAACTCTTGCTCCATTTCCAACGCATAGGTCCACCTCGCCCTTTATCAACTGCCTACTCCTTTTTAGATCCTGCACATTAAGACAAATGTGAGATCCCATCCAGTATCTAATACCCATGATGTTGAAGTTGACAAGTTAATTTCTATAACAAAAATACCTGAAGTGGAAGTCTCACTTCCCTTCTTCTTAAGCTCTTCTAGGTACTTTGGACAGTTTCTCTTCCAGTGTCCCTTCTGTCCACAATGGTGACAATTTTCTTCCTTAGCCACCCCGCCCATAGGTTTTAAGGTTAATGTACTTGGCTTATCCTTGCCTTTCCAAATTGTCTTTCCTTTTACCATAACAGCCTTTCCTTTGCCTTTATGCATGCCCTTTCCTTTACCTTTGCCATAATTAACCATCATTATAGTCTTGCCCTTTCCTTTACAAATATTGGGCTCAACAGTCCTCAACATCTTGAGTAGCTCTGGTAATGTTTTATCCAATGTATTCATGTTATAATTCATTATGACTGGCTTAAAGCTGTCAGGTAATGACTTCAAACTGAGATCAGTAGCTAACTTTTGAGGGAAGGGGAATCCTAGCCTAGCTAGATTCTCCAGGTACCCAATCATTTTGAGTACATGAGGTCCTACAGAACCTCCCTCTTCAAGTCTATAGCTAAATAGGGTAGAAGAAACTTCATATCTTTCTTGGTCAGCTTGACCTTGATATAGTTTCCTTAGGTTTTCGATCATATCGAAAGCCTCCATGTGCTCATGTTGCTTCTGAAGCTCAAGAGACATGGTTGCCAGCATAAGGCATTGGACATCTAAAGCGTCATCCTGATGCTTCTTGTAAGCATCCTTGTCAATTTTAGAGGCATTGGTCTCGGGTGGTTCCGGAATCAGATCTTCCAGGACATACTGCTTTTTCTCTTGTTTAAGGACAATCCTCAAATTCCTATACCAGTCTAGAAAGTTGGGTCTAGACAATTTTTCTTTGTCTAGGATTGATCGCAATAAAAGGTTTGAAGGCGTGTTTGATGTCATGGTTATCTAAAACAGAAAGATATGTAGTAAGTATCAATTAAAAACATATTTAATTTTGGTCTTAAAATTAAACACGTCTCCCACTATTTTGATTCAAAATAAAATCACCCTCTACAAATCAGAAAATCCCGTTGGAAGATTTTCTAGTGGGCAAAGATCCATATTTGGCCTAATGTTAAGTCAGCTTTGGCTGATCACATAACATTTGGTTATTCAGGTAGGAAACTCCTTTCCAATTGTATCTTACACAACTCTTAGACATTGGGTTAGGTAACCATTACCGATCATTCATCTTATGAAAGTTTAGCCCAATGTATACCCTCTAAGTTTATTCAATCCAATTGATAACTTAGTAAGTTAAAACCCAATAAAATATTTTGGATATTACAATTATCCCATCGCGTCTTACTAATATAAATGATAGTACCCTGCTTTGGCAGACCCACTATTCATTGACATTAGTATTGACGAGTGTACTTATTGGAAGGCGTTTGTAACTTAATATTATTTTGAGGGATTTTAATTTATTTTAAATTACCATCTTTGTTAAATGCTTTAATGCAATAAAATTATCCCCAAAGCATGCAAACGAAATTGTGAGATGGTTATGGTCTTCCTAGAAGAATAAATAAATAAATAAAACTAAAGGAACTATGTTGCCAAGGCTTCATGAAGTCCTACTTCTTGAACCTACCATCCTCTTGGAGTCACCACTCCTTGGTTCCTTTCAAAGTCAAAAGCGCTTAGAGTCACCACTCTAGTTTTCTTCTAGGTCTCTACTTTGTTGGCTCGATCAAGATTACAAGATTTTAAAGAAACTCGCTTTACATACGAGTGAAGGGTTGAGAAAAGAAATACAACAGAATGGAGAGAGGCACAACACGCAGGCTGTATTTAAATAAAATAACTAAGACCATAACCATTCATCATGCAATGTGTTAATTAATTAATTATAAACCATTTGAAAGTATTAAAAAAATTAATTTTTTAAACGGGCCATTAAACACGTGGGTCGGTAATAAGGTGCTACGCAGAGAATGTCCAGTGTGACCGCTTAAGTACCAAGTCTTTCATAGCCAGAACATCCCACTGACCATTAACAGCTCTAAAATTTCGGCTAGGGTTTCAACCACTTTGAAACCGTAATTCCTTATTGTGAACACTTCACAACGCAGCCATCAAGGCACATGTAGGCAGCACCGTCTAGGGTTTCAAAACCTAGAATTCAAATTGCACCTTTCTCATGGCGGCTGCCTAGGTTTCAACATTTGAACCCTAGGTTAAGCAACGGCCAAGGTTTAACGCTTAAACCTTATCACTTGACGCCCCATAACATGAACTATTCATGCTCGGAGATCAACGCATTATCAAAACACAGTTTGTATGACGATAATGATTATTAACGAATTCAACACATGTATCACATACGAAAAATTGAAAACGCAAATATCATTCAAGCCTCTAAAATAACAGAAACGCATACTTCAAATGAGAAAGCCTATAAACAGTATCTCATACAATTTATAGAAAACATAAGAGCATACGAATCATGATATTATTTCATACATAACCATGCTTGAATGTTTTTCAAAACAAGTTTCGTAAACAAATTTCACAAAACAGAACATAAAGCTTATATCAAGAAAACGATTTCATAAATTGAAATTTTTAAAAGCTTTTACAGAATGAAAAACATGCCATCATGAAACGTAAAAAAATGCCCAAAACATAGCTTTGCAACCTAGCTCTGATACCATTGTTAGGAATCCCATCAGGGTTAGGCAGCGGAGACACAAAAGATTCAAAAAAAAGGGATTGCAAATATAAATGTCTCAAGGCATTATGCAAAATTAAATTTTAGAAATTTAGGGTTTACCTCTTGTAGACGCAAAACGAGTTCCTTGATCGAAGAAATTGTAGCTTCGCCCTTAGGAGTCCACACGAGCACTACCACCAGAAAAAACAAAGTTCCGAATGCTAGTACGGAAATTTGATTATAATCTAATTTCTGAGCAGCAGCCTATGAGCATCTCATGCTCTATATATAGGCTTAGGTCTTGACCTGAGCTCTCATTAAACATTGAGCTCCTGACTCATTCTAAATGAGTTGGGCCCAAATAGTTTTATTTTTAGTCCAACTAAAATAAAACTATCCTCTGGTGGGCTTACTCTATGTGTGTGACCCTATAGGTACAATATTCAGTTATATTAATAATAAACTATTTTATTATTAATATAAAATAAGAGCGGTATCTAGCAATACATCATTATGTCCAAATATTATTCATCATCGACATGACCTATAAGTGATAATTATTTTATATATTTATTCCTTTTGTCACGATATCTAATTGGGCCCAAG
Organism: Clitoria ternatea; assembly: GCA_037962975.1. Lineage (NCBI taxonomy): Eukaryota > Viridiplantae > Streptophyta > Magnoliopsida > Fabales > Fabaceae > Clitoria > Clitoria ternatea. Next base: position 193,155,222 of record CM075669.1, read on the forward strand.
GCATGGTTATCGTCATCCTTGTATGGCCCATGCATTTCGTTAGTCTCACTCCATCAAGTGGCCCATAGATATCACTCCTGTTACATAGGAGAGACAAATTCCATCTACATCACTCACATCCCTCTACATAATTTGTCTATTGCCTAATCACAATCTTTATGGTCATCTTATTACAGATAACGTTTGATAGTATTAAAACAACAAACTCCTTATGTAGGAATGGCAGTGACTTCAGGTCGAAGGATTGTATACCATTATCACATTGAGAACCATTTATGATACTCATGTAACGATCCATGCAACGTTCTCATGGTGGGTCTATCCAGTACAACATTACTCTTAATGTGTACCTGTGTAAAGACTTGATATTATATATCCATGATTTGTGAGATCAAATCATCAATACATTCACACACTAATCTTAATGTATTTACATGTCCCCATGTAAATAATTAATTAGGGACGTTTTAGGAATAATTCTCATATGACCTATTATTCTAGGATAAATAGCATTAAAATTAGCCTTAAAACTAAAAATACTAATTTTATTGATAAGTTAAAATTGATACATTAATAGCTTATAGTGCATACACCAACAAACCAACCCGAAGCCTTGTAGTCGATTAGATTGGTCCTTGTAATCGAATAGGTGAAATACCTGATGCATTACATAAATTCCAGTAGCTCAGTAATCGATTATGATTAGCATTGTAATCGATTATGGACCCAACAGAAACAATGTAATCGATTATTCTAAGTGTTGTAATCGATTAGGTGAAACCCTTGATTCAATGTACCTTTTTAGAAGCTCTATAATTGATTACGCCTTGCTCTGTAATCGATTATGGTATTGTAATTGATTAACTACTGCCCTGTAATCGATTAGGGACTTTGATTTGTACATGGATTAATCAATTATATCAGCTGGAAATTGTAATGGTACTGCTTGAGTATTTCTTGTGCTCTCAGATACCTTTTCATATCTTCATATATGAGATAGGTTTTACATAGATCCAGGGTATTGATCAAAGCCCTCCATTATATTTCTTTGTAGAATTATTTTCTTTGTAAAACGTAAAAAATTTACTCGTATTTTTTTGGGTCGTCCCACCCATTCTTTTCACCTTAAGGTTGAGGTTGTTATAAAATGATTTTAGTGAAAATCAATCTTTAAGTAAGTGACCATAAAATCGGTCTATAATTTATAGAAAAGTTAGGTGTTTATTATGAAGAAATTCTAGTGACCAAAAAACCAGTCTTTGAAAAATCAGCTTTAAGTTAGTGACTGAAAAATCGGTCTCTAATGTACAAAAAAGTTTATAACGAAAAAATGTATAAAAAATGTATATTACTTTCACCCAAAATGTTAAAATTTACCGCTGTAAACTATTTTTCCCTCTCCCCTACTTTCTCGTTTTCCCAATTTCATTTTGTTAATCAGCAAAACCCTAACTTTTGTTCTAACTCCCAATTTCCATCTCCCTCTCCTTGTACTACGACTTTGCACGTCGCTGCTTTGCCATGGTTAGAGAGTGAGCATCCTCGTGTTGTTGTCGCCACACCTCTAAATCGTGCTCCTCCTTGTAGCGACTATATTCTTCTCTTCTCTCCGTAACCTCCGCGTGCCCAATTGTCCTGCCATTTGAATCATCTACTCCGTAAGGTAAGGTTTCGTAGCAATTTTCCAAAGTCTGGAAATTTTTTGCAATTGGTATTTTTTTTTGCAATTATTCTCTATAAGGTTTCGTAACTATTCTCCGTAAGGTTTCATAGCTGTTCTCTTCTGTGACTTGTTGGGTATATTTCTTAGTTGGATGAAACCCAATATGTGTATATTTAATACGTGCTTGTCTAAGGTGTTTGCTCTTATTGAGATAGTTTTTTCTTATTATCTAGTTAGCTACTTATAAGCTATTTATGAGGATTTTCTAGTAGTTGGGCAATTTTTTTGTTGAATAAGAATAAAGGACATATGATACAAGTAAGATAGATACCCCCTAAATCATTCTTAATAAAACTGAGTAAACAAATAACGTAAAAATTATTTATATGGGTCCTTGACAATATTAATTATTTATATAAAACTAAACATGAAGATGAATACATGATCAGTGAGAAGGAGCTCTTACTAAACAAATTCATTTCTATCCCAAAGGACATGGGAACGATTAACCGTGGAGCTTTTGTTGCTGGAATAGTATAGGGCATTTTGGATGGTGCTAGTTTTCCAGCTATTGTAACAGCTCATTTTGTTCCAATGGAAGGTCAACAATGACCACAGACAACAATTTTGATAAAATTTGCTGAAGAGGTCTTACGAAGAGAAGCAAGATTAGGGTGATGTTTATACCGGGAATTCTCAATTAAGATATTTGTAATGTTGTACACTAGTATAGAAAGATGTAGAACTTATTCCTCTGCATGTGAAAATTAATTTAGGATTTTCACCACCCTATTCAATTGTTCTATCAAAAAAAAATATTTAACTGTCTCGAATAAAGTGATAATTTTAATTGAAAAATGCTTCTTTTGCTTTTTTATTCAACTTTGTTTTGTAGAAACTTAGGTGTAAAGTGGTAGTATTAAAATTTAAAATTATTGCCATCAGAGAAAAGATCAAAGTTAAATCTGGCTTTTGATGCAATTTTGATTTGTTGAAATTGAGTTGTTTCAGTTAGTTTTTAGGAGGTGATTATCTAGGTTAAGTGATATATCACATGCTTCTAGATATGACATGTGATTCTAGTGGAGGAGACACAAAGTAATACCAACAAACCAATGTTATGTCTTGGTGGACAAGGGTACATGCATCTTTTATGCCTTATTTCTGTTTGAATGTGTGTCCAAGTGTGATTCCTAATTCTATTAGTGTTGAATTTGTTACAAATTTTTGCCTTCACGCCCGACAGCTAATGGTATAGGTGAAATATTTAAAAGTCATTATACTGATCCATGGTCATCATGGAAGAATGTGCCATCTATAGTGAGGGATATATGGTTTAAAGAGTTTTTAGTAAGTATCATGTTAATTGTTATGTTCAATTTTCATATTTATATTTATATATACTAGTCTTAGTTAACCATTTACTTTTTTATATTTATTATAGGGTAAGTTTTCTATTTGTCCACCCGATGAAAGATGGGCAAAAAAGAACTTTGAAATGAAAGGTTCAACCATACTAAAAAATAATTTAAATAAAGCTCGTACTATAAAGAGTAAACCAAATTGCTTGGAGATCATGTATGGGATAGATTGTGTCAACATTGGGCAAGTGAAGAATACAAAAAAAAGTGAACAAGCAAAAATTAATCGGGTATCTGATTGTGAAGGATTTGGAGGATCACTTCATATTTATGGTTCCATTACCACATCTACATCGATCTAACTTGCTAAGTTCTATCAATGCTTTTAGGATTTATTCTATCTTTAGTATTATAAAAGTATCTTCATTTTTTACCTACAGGTTAGTGATTTAGATACTTTTTACATTTTTTAGACAAAGTTGAATGGAATCCTTCCTACTCTTTGAGTTATTTTGTCATACACATCAATGCAAAAAGGATAAACAATAGGTCAAAAAGAGATCAACACATATAAATGTTAGTTATATATGATTCTTTAAGTGTTTTAATACATGCTTGTTATTATGTTGTTAGAATTAATTAGCATCTTGTTTATTTATTATTAGGAGGCACTTACACGTACATGGAAAGAAATGTCACAGGCATCTACTGAAGGAACACCTCCACCCAATGAGTTGTCTGTATGGTGTGAGGTGGCTAGCATAAGGAAAGGAAGAATATGTGGGCTTAGATTGGAGTATTATGGTGGCTAGAAGAACATTTTATCATGGTTCAAGTTCTACTTCATCTGATTGGGTAAAAAGAGATGAAATTCAAGAATTAAAAAATAAATTACAAGTTGTTGAAAGTGAAAGGGATGAGCTTCGGACTAGAGTGGAAAATAATGGAGAGATATTCAAGCAAACAATGCACTCTTACGTCAATTGATGAAAAATCAATTTTCAACCTCTTGGAGCTCAACCATCTAGTGTTCAACCAATTCCAACAAATAGGGAGGATCCTAAGGATAATGAGACTGATTTTGAGTTGGATTCTGAATCAGATTCAGAATGAGTCAAAGTGATGAATTTCAAGAATCTTAGTTGGTAGTGAAATTTTTTGTGATGAATTTCAAGAATGTTAGTTGGTAGTGAAATTTTTTGTAATGAATTTCAGGAATGTCAGTTGGTAGTGAAATATTTTGATGTGAAAACAACATTAGCTATATTTAGGATACTTTTGTGTACTTAATGCTTTGTTTGCTTATGAAGTTGTAATGAACTCATTATATGTTTTATGTATTATGTGTATGGTATTGATATTAACTATATTTAGAATACTTTTGTGTATTTAATATTTTGTTTGCTTATGAAGTTGTAATGAACTCTTTATATGTTTTATGTATTATGTGTATAGTATTAATAAATGAAGTATATTAGGTTAAATGCAAAAAAATTCAATAACATGGTGAACATTGATACAAAAAATCAATAATTCGGTCTCCAAATCAGTTGCTAAAGTTAAACTGTCCACTAAATTGGTGACTATTTTTTCTATAGAAAATAAATCGGTCATATAATTAGTCTCTAAAAATCAGTCACAAAATCAGTCTCTAGAAATCAGTCACTAAATCAGTCTCTAGAAATGAGTCTCTATGAATGAGTCATAAAATCAGTCTCTACAAATCAGTCTCTAAAAATCAGTTACAAAATCAGTCTCTACGAATCAATCACAAAATCAGTCTCTTCGAATCAGTTACAAAATCAATCTATAGTAATCAGTCACAAATTCAGTCTCTAGTAATCAATTACAAAATCTGTCACTAATAAATCCGTCACTAGTAAATCAGTCACAAAATCAATCACCATATAACAGCGACAAACAACATAAAGACCATAAAAAATTTGTCTCTGAATCAGTCACAAACACAATTAGTAACTGATTTATTGAATTTAGGGACCCAATGGGTCTCTAATGACTGATTTTCCTTGCAGTGGATGTTAACGTGAATTCATCTAAGTGTGCAATACATTTTTCAAAAATTCCGTCCATAATTGTTGTACGTGCCTGATACTGTGCAAATTTGTTTCGATCTTGGCAATTTCAATTACCGTATGTGCAATTTTGTTGCTCAATTTGCTGAAAGCACTGAATTTGGTTTTAATCATCCTGTTACAATTTCTTTTAACGTCCAGTGCAATTGATTTCATTCGGTGATTGGTTTCTTTTGTCCAATCGCTATACGTACTGATTGGTCAATTGTCCATTTGTCAATTGCTACATTACATCAAATTGTGTCACACGCTGTTTTGGCAATTTGATCAATTGTGTTACTGTACGTGCATGAATCTTGGTCAATTCTGATTGGTCTTTGGCAAATATGTTATAATTACAAGTCCAGTATCTGTTCAATTCGAAAATTGTGATCAATTACTGTGCACACTGATTCCATTCGGTCTTGATTTTTTTTTCAATACCTGTTACAATGTTTAATGCATAGTGTAAAAAATTTGTCATTGAATCTCTTTGATCATTCGGTCTAGTGCGCGCTGATTGGCCATTCTGTTTCTTGCTAATAGCGTACCTCTGTATTTCAAAAAGAAAATATTCAAAAAAAATAAAAAATAAAAAATATTGTGAGCCAATATTTAAAAAAATAGAAAAGGCCGAATAGCAAATTTTTTTTAAAAAAGCTGTAGCATTTGGAAATCAGATTATTGGCACGGTTTCTTTTGTTCAGTCAAGTAATACTATTTTTGACCAACATTTGTCTCATAAAATCAAAAGTTGCACTAAATCTTTCCTTATTCAATTTTTACATCATAGGTATTTTTTTTAAGTTCTTAATTCTTGTTGCATTTAATTTCTAGTTTGTTTAGTTTTGTTTATTTTGTTAATATCTTGTCTAATTCGTAATAGTAGAGTGAAAGCTTAATTCAAATTTACCATTTTATTGCTTTTAGGGTTTTCTCTCTTAAACATCAACTCCACTTTGTGTGCCTTTTTAAATTGTACCTTTTATTGCTTGTCATTTTTTAATCTTAAGTTTGTGTTTTCTTCCTTTGAATTCATTTGGGATTTGACTTCTTTAAACTCTAAGGGGTAGCATCTTTGAGAGATAGAATGTGATAGTGACAATTGCTTAAAGGGTGGACAAGCTTGAACCTAAAATGAGGAATGAAGTGAAACACTTGAAAGAGAGCGTTTCTTTTGATTTGACCTAACCCTAATATCTTTGTTGAGTTATGTTTTTGCAAGCTTCAAACCGTGAGGAAAAAGACTTGAAGTACAAGCTTGAAGACCTTGTAAGGAGGAAAGCAAAGCCTTGTACAATCACAAAAAATCAAATAATTTAAATTTTCTTTGTATTTCAATTTTAGTCCTTGTATTTTGGACTTTTTACTTACTTGCAAAGGACTTTGGACTCTTAAAATTTTTGAATTTTCTTAGTTAAGCTTAGGATACAATTTCAACCATACATTGCATAACCATCTAAGTAGTTACATTTTTAGCTAATTCTAGTTATTAGTTAAAGTTTGTTATTAGTTTTAACAAAGTAGTTAATTGGTTAGGTTGTTATAACTTCTAAAACCAATTTAGTTAAAGTTGTTAGGGTATTAAACTAATTTTAGTTAGTTGTTATCATCTTAAAACTGAATTTAGTTAGGATTAGTTGTAACTAATAGGTTAGTTCTAACAATAATAACTTCATAACCAAATTTAGTTAGAAGTTGTTAGAAGTTTGACCTAATTTCTAGTTAGTAAAACCTGCCATAATCGAATTCTAGGTAAGTACTAGGTATGTATCTTGTCTTGGAACATCATAAATAACCTAGTAAAAACATGAACACAGGATAACAACCTTAGATAGATAACTTAGACCAACATCTTAGGATTTCCCCTTGCATCATAGTTTTCATTTTTACATTTTAATTGTTGTCTTGCTTACATCCTCGACTAGTATATCTTGTTTACTTTTATCTATTTTTGTGAATTTCAAAATGTCGTCTAGTGATAGAGATAACATATCCCCGCTTAGGGCAATTATAAAAAATCTTAATAAAATCAACTCTAGGTTAGATAACCTAGAAAATAAAAATGAACCTAGGCAAGAAAATAGGGATAGAACTCATAGACACAGTAGACACCAAGAGAGTGAAATTGAGGATGCATAAAGGTTAATGAGATATCACAAAAGGGATGATGCAGGGTTAAGAGAAGTTAAACTAGAGATCCCCCATTTCCATGGGAAGAGTGATGTTGAGACCTACTTGGAGTGGGGGATGAGAGTTGAACAACTTTTCAACTCCTACTAAATAAAAGATGAAAAAAAGGTTAGAATTGTAAACCTAAGTTTTCAAAATTATGCTTTGGTTTGGTGGACTCAAATTTGTAAGGAGCGTAGAAAAGATAATTTTTCTCAAATAAAAGATTGGTTAGACTTTAAAGCCCTCCTTAGAAAAAGATATGTTCTAAATTACTATCGAGGAGAACTATTAGCTAAGCTTAATAGGCTCATTCAAGGTTATAAGTCTATAGAAAATTATTACAAGGCCTTAGAAATAGCCATGATTAAGGAAAACCTAGAAGAAGATAAAGAAAACCTAATGCATAGGTTCTTACATGGTCTTAATAGAAACATAGAGAATAAGGTAGAACTCTTACCACATGTAGATATTGAGGAATTGTTATACCAGTGTACCAAAGTAAAGAGTCAGCTTAGTGAGGGGGACTTCTATTATAAAGAGGACTACCAACCTTTTATGCCCAAGTGGAAGGGCAAAGAGAATTTTGACCTACAAAAAAATAATAAGTTTAAAAGAAAAACTAGGGAGAAGGGAGTGGACTTTATTTGTTTAAAGTGAGTTGCATAAAGAGGGTAAAGTATATTAGACTAACAAAGATAAGCATGATTTCTCACCCAAACCTTCTTCTTCTAAATCTTCTGCCATAAAATGTTTTATATGCCCAGGAAAAAGTCGTGTTGCTTCAAATGTACCTACTAAAAGAACCGTGATTTTGAAAAATGATGGGTACTACTCAAGTCAATCAGAGGCTGAATCTAATGTTCAGTCTTCAAGTGATGACTAAAGTAGTGGCTCACATGACAATGAGATATTTTGGGAGATGATGATGAACTTTACATGATTCAAAGATTACTTGAAAGCTATGTAAAGGTTGATGATTGTACACAATGAGAGAATATATTTTATACAAGATGTTACATAAATAAAAAATTGTGTTCTCTCATTATGGACAGTGAAAGTTGTGCTAACATAGCTAGTCAAAGGTTAGTACATAAAATGTGCTTAAACCTAATAGATCACCCTAGACTATATAAGCTTCAATGGTTAAATGAGAGAGGCGAAATGTTAGTTAATAAGCAAGTTTTAATAGCCTTCACCATAGGATCCTATAAAGATGAGGTTAAATGTGATGTAGTTCCTATGGAAGTAACCCACATACATTTAGGTAGACCTTGGCAATTCGATAGGAAGGTCACCCATGAGGGGTTCTCTAACACCCTTACTTTCAAACACCATGATAAGAAAATTGTTTTACATCCCTTGACTCCTCAGTAAGTCTTGGAGGATCAGCTTCAAATGAAGTTAAAAAAGGACAGAGAAGTAGGTTCTAGTTCTTCTCATCAAAAAGAGAAGAATAGAAAATCTCAAAAGAAGATAATGTTGAATCTAAGAGACGTTCTTCCTTGTTTGCTTCAAAAAATTTCTCATGATTTTCAGTTGCTTGCAAATAGTCTTACAAGTAGGGATGATGTGACTAAATCGTTTGAACCATTTTTTAAAACCTTTTCTCCCCTTACTTGTTTTCCTGCTAATATTCTATCTTTCCCATCAAGTTACATGGATTTTGGAAAAGCTTTCAATAATACAATTTTGGTTTTTAAAGCAGCTTCTCTAACTTTCTCTTTTAACTATGGGATAGATAAAACATTAATTATTCATAATAGTATTAGAGTTTCATATAGAATGTTTAAAGTTTGTATAGGTTCATATAGTGTAGGGATGTGTTTATACTCATTTGAGTTAACATTCCTAAGAGTCATTTCTTGTTTTGTTTTACATGTTTCTAGGACTTGTATATGCTTACCTTTTTCTTCACTAAGTATCATTTTCTTTAGAACTTTTGTAGAACCATTTATTCATTTTCATTATCTTCATAACATTCATTTACATGAAGGTTTTCATGAGAAATTAGTAGCATCCTATCATGTCATTAACATTGTAGGCCCTAGTTTATATTCAATTGCATAGTATGATCCTCTTAGGGCATCCAATTACATAATTTTATATGATCACTTATCTTATGCTACAAACTATACCTTTACATTCACTTCATATGTCATGCTTCATATTGATTTCTCAATAAGGTTCTAGGGATACCTCATAGTTTTGTATGTGCATTTCTATGGATTCACATCTTTTCATTTTTTGTTGATATTTTTGTTCTACTTCTTTTTGCTTTCATACACCTATTATTTGATCCTGGTTGATTTACTAGTCACCATTTTTCTTAATATTCATTTTGGACTCATTTTTGTTTTCCCCTGAAAGTTTACAATTGATTTATCTTTGAATCTATAGGATTTGAGGTCAAATATTCTTGAAGAAGGGGAGCATGATGAGGACATGACCAAAAAGCTTCATTTTCTCTTTTATAAATAATTTTAGATATTATTTTGATAGGATTTGGGCTTGCATGGTCAAAAGGCCGCTATTAGGCTTGTACTTTTATTTTAGGCCTTGTAGTTGGCCACACCTCCTAATTTAGCTACTTTTAGGCCAAGGAAATTGGAGAAGCCTATTAGTGGAGTGCATTTTCCTTCACTATATAAAGACTTTTTCTCCATGTACTCATCACCTAAGATTTTGAAGAATATACAAATTTTTGTGAGATAGTGCATTCTCTCTCCTTTAGGCTAGAGTGAGTTTTCCCTTCTAGCAAGCTCTTTTCTCTAGGCTTTCATCCCCCCTAGGGTGGCGAGTAGGACTTATCCTTCCTCAAGGTGGCATCCAATCCTTTACATCCATCTAAATCATCCATTCCATCCTACCTTTTCTCTCAAGTTTCCTCCCATTACCATTTCCATCATCCATCCTTTAGTTTTAGGAGTTTCTTTCCTTATAAAGAGTCACCTTCATTCAACATTTCCATTGATCAATTTTAGTTTTTACAAGCAAAATTCCAAGGAAAATCAAGTATAAGGGAAAAAGAACCAAGATCTACCCATGTTAGAAGGTCTTCCTTCATCAAGAACGCCATAAGACCGTGACGAAGGGGAGTGAAGTACAAAATGAGGTTGTTGCCTTTGCTGTCCATTTTGGTCATTCTAATCAGAGTGGAACTAAAACACGTTCTGAGAAGAGTGTTTGCACAAATTGTGGGAGGCAAGGACATGAGATTAATTCTTGCTTCAAAATTATTGGTTATCCTGAATGGTGGAACACTAAACGTAGCACTAACAAAGGCAAAAATGGTGCCACTGACTCTGCCATAGGGCGTGCTCATGGCAAAGCTCCTGTTAGTGTTGCTAATGCTGCTCACTTAGCAACACCCCCTTCCACTAGTTCACCTATCTTGACATCCCAAGACAAAATTGTTATTGGTCCTACTTTGACAGATGATCAATGGAGTACCATCTTAAATATGTTCAAAACTTTAAATAATAATTCTGTCTCCAACAAAAAATTAACAGGTAAGTCCTTTTCTTTTTGGATATTGGATACTGAGGCATCTTATCACATGACTAGAGACAAAAGCTTGCTAGTGGATGTTTTAGTTATTCTTTCTTCTCCTATTATGCTACCTGACAGTACACACACCAATGTTGTCCAAGAAGGGACTACAACTCTTGGTGCCAATATGACAATTAACCATGTCTTATATGTTCCTCGATTAACTTATAATTTGATCTTTTTTTTTTCAGTTGATCAAAGATTTAAATTGTGTAGTTACATTAACTAATAAACTTTATGTGATACAAGATCACACTTTGAGGATGGTGATTGGAGTGGGTGAAGAGAGGAATAGGGTCTATTGGCTTCGCACAATGGCACTGAAAGCTCGAATATGTCATGCAACTAAAGCAGATTCTTATTAAATATGGCATTGACATCTTGGTAATCCATCTCCTCAAATAGTTGGTCTTCTTGCTGGTGTTAGCAGTAATGATTGTCAAAGAAATAAAAATAAGCCTTGTGATATTTGTTTTAAGGCCAAACAAACTTGTGCATCATTTCCTCTTAGTTATAGTCATGTAATTGAATTGTATAAATTGATTCATTGTGATGTATGGGGCTCGTATAATGTTCCCTCTTCATGTGGTGCCTTTTGTTTCTTAACTATTATTAATGACCACTCTAGAGGGGTTTGGATTTTCTTAATGACTAGTAAGACTGAAGTTGCTAAAATTGTTAAGAATTTTTGTGCAATGGCTCAAAATTAATTTAATAAGAAGGTGAAATGTATTTGTAGTGATAATGGGACTGAGTTCACATCTTTGGAAAATTATTTTGCTGCTCAAGGTATCTTGTTTGAAACATCATGTGTTGGTACCGCCAACAAAATGGACGAGCAGAACGGAAACACCATCATATTCTTAACATATCCCGTGCTCTTCAATTTCAAGCTAATCTGCCAATTGAGTTTTGGGGTGAATGTATTCTTACAGCTGGTTACCTTATTAATCGTACCACTATTTCTGTTCTTAAAGGCAAAACCTCATATCACATTATATTTGGTCACAACCCTATCTATGATCGCATTAGAATCTTTAGGTATCTTTGCTGTGCTTCCAAAATTCCCCGTGATCGGAACAAGTTTGCTCCTTGAAGTCGTAAGTGCCTTTTTGTTGGATATCCACATGGAAAAAGGGATGGAGACTATATGACATCGATACTAGGGAGTTCTTTAACTCTCAGGATGTTGTGTTCTATGAGAATCACTTTCCTTATCATAATCCTACTTCTATTCCTACCCCCACTAGTTCCCCTCATCCTACAGTTTATGACATGGATTTTGTAACTCCTACCTTGTTATTGGACCCTAACCCTTCACAACCTACCCCACAAATTGTGATGCCTTCTGCTGCACCTATTGAACTAAACACTTACTCTGCCTTCATTATCTAGTGGGACTGATGGGTTAGCTAATAAGGCTTTAGAAGTAAGGAGGAGCGATTCTATTGAGTTGGAAGCTTCTGCTACTACCTTTCTTAATGGTACAACAAATCCCTCTTCTTCATTTAATGGTTAAATCCGACATAGTTCTAGAGATCGCCAACCATCAGTACTGCTGCAAGACTACGTTTTCCATTCAGCGTGATGCCTAGACCTCCCCTTTTCCTTATTTACTCAATCCTTATCTTCAGGTACGCCTTATCCTATTGTTAGCTGCAGTCACTACAGGACATGAACCGACTTATTTTTTCTGAAGCCATTTGTTCTCAGTCATGATGTGACACCATACGCAAGGAAATTGAGGCTTTTGAAAAAAATGGTACCTGGACCCTTGAAGATTTACCCCCAGGAAAGAAAATTATTGGGTGTAAATGGGTGTACAAAAATAAATACAACTCTGATGGAACTATAGAATGACATAAAGCACGTCTTATTATTCTTGGCAATAATCAGGTTGTGAGTATTAACTTTAATGAGACATTTGCCCCAATTGCTAAGATGGTCTCTGTTTGGGTTTTTTGCGGTTGTTGTTGTCTGTGGTTGGGAACTTCACCAAATGGATGTTCATAATGCCTTTCTTCATGGTGACCTTAATGAAGAAGTATATATGTCACTTCTTCTTAGGTTTTTTGGTGCTTCTCTCGAGAAGGTTTGTAAATTACAAAAACCTCTCTATGGTCTTTGTCAAGCTCCTCCTAACTGATTCTTTAAGCTTGCTTTCGCCTTGAAGAAGTTTGGTTTTGTTTAATCCTATGCTGATTACTCGTTATTCTCTCTTGAACGACATGGTATCATTATTCATACTCTTGTGTATGTTGACGATCTGATCATCACTGGAAATAATTCTACAGTAATTGCTAATTTCAAAGCTTATCTTCATACTTGTTTTCATATGAAAGATTTAGGAATGTTGAAATATTTTCTTGGTATTGAGATTGCGTGTGGACCTGACGATTTATTTCTTTCTTAATGTAAATATGCACTTGATATTATTTCTGAAACTGGTTTGTTTGGTGCGAAGCCTTGTGATTTTCCCATTGAACAAAATCACCAATTAGCTCTTGTTATAGGTCCTGATTTTACCCATCCAGATCATTATAGAAGGCTAGTTGGTCATTTGATTTTTCTAACCATTACTCGCCCAAAACCATGTTATGTTTTTCATACTCTGGCCCAGTTTATGCATATTTTGAAAGAAGCCCACTAGAATGCTGCTTTACAAGTTCTACATTATTTAAAAGGCAATCTTGGGTAGGGTCTTTCTCTTTCTAAGGACAGTGCTTTACATCTTACTACTTATTGTGATTTAGATTAGGCCACTTGCCCATTAACTCGTTGTTCTTTTACTGGCTACTCTATTATGTTGGGTGTCTCTCCTGTTTCCTAGAAGACAAAGAAGCAGCATACTGTTTCACGATCCTCTACAAAGGCTGAATATCGCTCTATGGCCACAGCTAGTTGTGAGCTTACTTGGCTCTGGTCATTGATTAAGTCTCTTGGTGTTCATCATTCAACACCTATGCATCTTTTTTGTGATAATCAAGCGGCCCTTCACATTGTCGCTAATCCTGTTTTTCATGAACGCACTAAACATATTGAGATTGATTATCACTTTGTTCTTTATCAAATTCAAGTTGGAAACATTGCTACCTTTCATGTTTGTACCAACTTACAACTAGCAGATATTTTTACAAAGGCCCTTGGGAAACAACAATTTCAATTTCTTCTTCGCAAGTTAGGCATTCGGAATCTTCATGCTCCAACTTGAGGGGGAGTATTAGGGAAATTAAGAGTTGTATCTTTGCCTATCTCAACTGTATATTCATGTAATTTGGGACAACATATTTAACTCCTACAATGTATCTTGTATATGTTGAGCATATCATATTCTGCATATATTTAGCATATCAGACACATAATCAGTGGCTGATCTTTAGGAAAATGATTAAGAAAATATGTTGTATATATATGTTGTATATAATCCTTTGAATATTGACGTAAATGATAGAGTTGATTTCATATTCTTTTTTTACAGTTCAATACCATAAACTTTATAGATAAAACTTTGTATCTGTTTGACACAATGAGCTTCTAACATTTTGAGAAGTTTATAATTTTTCTAAAGCTACTAGAGCTGTTTAGTGAACACAAAAAGTAAGGAGCCAACTTTTGAAAAGCTACTTGAAATAGCTTATGACTTTTGCAAAACTATAAGTTCTCTCATTAATTTTTTAATTATCATTTTTATTCTTATATATATATATTTTAAAATAACACTTTTATCTTTCACATAATAAAATATTACATGTCCCTTAAAATTATTTAACTCAATTTAAGATAGTTTTACTAAACAGTTCTATTTAAATAAGCTCCTTAGAAAGCAACAAGCTATAAGTTACCCTAATAGTCATAAGTTATAAGTTATAAGTCATAAACTATAAACAGTAAGTTTGTTTTGCTAAATGGACCTAACAAAGTATACTAATTGAAGTATTTCGTGTGTTTACATATGTTTAGACTCCATATGTCACTTTTCCTTGTTTTTTAAGTAATGGACAGACTCTAATTCAAAGTTTGTTAAGGATAATGAATTTCTTGAAAATTTGGAAATATGTAGAAAATAGTTGATCCAACTATTTTCTATTGCATCATAGAGCATCCAAGATCATAAATGAGCTAAAATCAGTAAAATAATATCATAGAAATAGAGCTTACAGGATAATATATGAGCTCAAATCAGTCATCATGTAACAAATGAACAAAACGAAAGTCACCGTTTTTCACATTTAATGAGTGCATAAGTAACTAGTGACAAAATTATTTTAAACATGTTAGAAATTTTGGTTATATTTCAAAAGTTTTTTAAAGCCATTGATTGGGGCATATGATTTTTAGAGGTTACGATTTACATTTTAAATGGAAAATAATATCTGATGCGGTTACCATAATTAAGTGTGTTAAATAATTCTTGTTTAAATATTTTATTCTATAACGTCTTTATCATTAACAAGATTTAATTGACCAATTTATTTCCACTATACTTATTTTTTTATACAAATTGTATCTGACTTGCCTTTTTAAGAGAGATACATTCCGTTTTGGGTTTACACTAAAAAATCTACCTTTTACAAGTTTTGCTTCCTTTCACTACATAAAGGGGTTGTTGTATCCTCAGGGTTACGTCTTTGGTGCATAAACCTTTAAGGCCAATGTGATTTCACATGCCTTAATCAAACATTTTCCAATAATCATAAGGGTTTAAATCTATTTTCTTTTCTCTTAAATTAATCCCCATTTTTAAAAGAGCCAAAGTGTGTTCCGCTTAGTGTTTATGGTGACTCTTTACAAGAAATACAAAAATAAGGAAGCAGTAAATACTAGTTTAATTACATTATTGACAAGGTTTGCAAGATCACAATGGACAATCGATTCATTTTCTAAGGTACATATCTACCTAATTTTTTCTACGATATATGATAATAATTGGTCCAATGAAAGAATGATTATTTGAGAAATTGAGTGATTGGATTGTCATTATTTATTTGATTTGATATCTTTGGAAATAAGTTAAATATGTATTTATTCTTATATATATTTTCTTTCTTAAGCATGTATTCCCTTATATATTTGTTTGAGACATGCTTGGCCAACAATAGCATCTATTGGATATTGATAATAATAATAATAATAATAATAATAAAAGAAATAGAAGTTTAAGTTGATTCATATGGTTACCAAGAGTTTGATTAAAGTGTATTATCCATGTTTCTTGCAGGTGAGGAATTGACATAATAATAATAATAATAAATCTGTATTTTTCTCTAAAGGAAGCTATTGCCTAAAGCAAAATTACAAATTGTAATTGTAATTAGTTTTCATTTTTTCTTTGTTTCGTTCTGCAATTATAATTTGTTTTGCCTAAAATTGTTTGTTGATGTGCATGTTATTATGTTATGATATAATTGATAATAAAATGATAAGTGATCTTGAGATTTCACTATGTCATACATGCTTCTGCAAAGCAACGTGGATGAGTTCTTAAGTTACTGATCATGTGGCATGCATAATTAAAGGTTTTATTTACAATAAATACTTTCTAGATGAAATCTATTTTTGCTTTTCTTGTTATATATACTTATTTCATGAGTAATTGTCTAGTCTTATATGCATGATGCCTTCTGTTTGAATTTGTCCAAGGGCTACTAGCTGCGCATATCATTTTATGCAAAACCAATTCAAGTTTGTTTGTAGCACATGCTAATTTTGCAAGGTACTCATGATTCATGAATGATGGAATTTCTTATTATTGAAATTCATAACCAAAGGATACTAGAAAGGAAGGAAACAAGTCATATGTTATCCTGTAAATACTAGTTAATTGTATTATTGGCAAGCTTTGTAAGAGCAAGCACAAAAGGAACGTGTACAGTTAGAATAATATTCTCTCAATATTTGATATTATTTTGGAATTAGTATGCTTTTATTTAATAATTGTATTACTAATTGTTAAAAATTTGGGATAAACTGCTTGATATATGAATATTATGATGTTGAAACTATAGATGAAAATTAATTTGAATATATTATATTATGTGTGATCTAGGACATATATCTATATGTTATTGTATTTGCTAAAAATTTATGCCCAAATTTATAAGAGACTTGATTTTTTTTTCTTAAGTCTCATCTTGCTATAGAGTTTGATTCTAAATATGTTTAGGATGCCTTTTCATTTTGTTGTCTTTATAATCAAATGCTAAATGGAAGTTTATGAGCACAAGAATTTATGAGTATTCAAATTAAATAAATTCTATTCTGGTGACATAACTTTGAGTTCTTTATTTTATAGTATTGTGTATGATGTTACGAGTATGAGAAGACTTTGAATATCACATGAAAAAATACATCAAGATTAATTAAGTATGGTCTTTATATATTTGGATATACTAGACTACTTGCATATGTTGTGGTGTGTATTTCCTAAGAACGAATAGAAACTGTTAAGAAAAAGTTTGGACAAAAAGATATAAGTTTTAAGTATTGTTGGACCAGACCCTAGACTTTATGATTTGTTTATATTAATCAACAAGTATTTTTACTACAAGAATAAAGTCTGAACTGCTTATAACATTTTCCTTTAAGTACAAAAGCAATTACAGGATACGAAGATTGAGTTGTAAAAACTAAGGGGGAGTGGACACATTATTTAACAAGTCTGGTAGAACAACAAAAGTCTAATAAAAGCATCTTGGATTACTCGTCAACGTTCAGAAAATCTATTTTGGTAATGCTTTAGGAAAAATGATCATACCATATTTGCGTGCTTATCATCGAAGAACAAAACCAACATGAGTAACAACTGCCAACATACCTACTTCTGTGAACTTTGATCACAAGTCAGAAAACTTTTCTGAACATCTCTGAAAGTAACCTCTCACCTAATCAAGGATAAGTTCATGAAGGACTTTGTACATGGAAATACATAAGAAACCATTCTTATGAAAATATCAAAAATATGATTTAGACCTTTCTCAAGCTTGTATTCAACTTCAAGGTCTGATCTCCAGAAGCCTATGACAAAACACCTTCAAAGGGTTTCCAACGTATATATCTCCTTTCAAGAAGCATCAACGACTATTACATTCAAGCCTCTATAAATATCAAGAAAGTGTGAAACATTCAAATGCAGAGAAAGATATTCAAGTAGAAAGCTCCTCAATTTTATTCAATCTCAGCTCACCTCCTTATAAAAAGACAAAGACCCTCACTATTCTAGCTCTGCTTTCAGCAGACTCTGGTCTTGTGTCAAAAATACTTAGTGCTTGATATCAAAATTTGTATATCAGTTTTTGTACACTAAGCCCTTAGAATATTTTTCTACTTACTGATTATATAAGTCTGCTAAGTTGTCAGGACTAGTTTGAGTGTTGGGAAACACATTGGCCTAAAGAGGCTTTTGAAAGAATACTTGGGTCGAGCAAGGAGTGGCATGTTGAAAGAATACTTGGGTAAAGCCAGAAGTGGCTTGTTGAAAGAATACTTGAAATAAGCCAGAAGTGGCTTAGTGAAAGTATACTTGAAGCATAAGTCTGGTGCTGTCATTGTAAAGGAGATTTTACAATATTGAAAATCCTTCAAGTTGGAAGGGACTGGACGTAGCTTCTGTGTTGGAAGTGAACCAGTATAAACTCTATGTGTGGTATTTTCTCCTTATCATTTGATTACTTACATTTATTTTAATTTGTGAATTTACAAAGAAAAAGAGTCTAAGACTTATTCAACCCCCATTCTAAGTCTAACTCTGAACCATCAATTGGTATCGGAGCTTGTTCTTTGGGTTGATCACTACCTCGAGTGAAAAGGATCAAGATCCATGGTAGTTTCTCAAAGTAATCAATTGACCACAGAAGCATCCTCCATCAACAGACTCCCAACCTTCTTTGGGGTAAACTTTCCTTACTGGAAGGATAGGATGGAAATGTTCACCAAATCCACTCAATACAATCTCTGGGCAGTCATCATTAATGGAGACTACAGCGCTCCTGTAAATGGTGAAGGATAACATAAAGCTGAAAATGAATAGAGCCATGATGAAATAAAAAAATTGGAGATAAATGCCAAAGCTAGATTTCTTCTCACACGCGCTCTCAGTAAGTCTGAATACAACAAAGTATTCAGTTATAAAATAGCGAAAGAAGTCTGGGATGCTTTGCAACACAACTACGAAGGAACGTAATATGTCAAAAGATCTAAGAAGATATTGTTAACTAAATAATATGACAACTCCAAAATAGAGGAGCATGAGTCAGTAGATCAAATGTTTGGAAGATTTCAAACTCTTCTAAATAGTTTGAAAAATCTTAGAACTACTCCCTCTATAGAAGACATAAATGTCAAGCTTCTCGGATGCTTGCCTGAAAAATTCGATGCTAAATGCTCCACTTTGGAAGAAGCCAAGGATCTGAGCACGTTCTCTCTAGATGAGTTGCTTGGAGTTCTTAGAGTTCATGAGCTAAAGTTGAAGCAGAAAAGACCAGTAAATCTGCTTTTACCAAAAGCATTGCCTTGAAATCTGATGACACAAAAGGGGCAAGGGTCTGAAAATTGAAGAATCATCTAGTTCTGAACTAGACTCTAGTGACTCAGATGATGACACCAATGAAGAATTTGTTCTTGTAACCGAAAGATTCCATAAGTTACTAAGGAAGAAAAAGCTCAGACTTGAAACTCTTCAAAAGAAAGAATACAAAGGTAAAAGTCAATTTAAATTTAAAACTGACAAAACTATCTTAGAATGTTTTAATTGCAGAAAGCCAGGACACATAAAAGTAGAATGTCCTTTTCTAAACAAAGATAGAAGGGACAACAGAGAAAGAAGAAAATTTCCAAAGAAATAAAAAGGTCTGATCACATGGGATGACAAAGGATCATCCAGCTTAAAAGACTCTGATGAAGAAAGTGAGTCAGCCCAAATCTGTCTCATGGAAAGCAAAGAAACAGACTCAAACGTAACCCTCAGCGACTTAGACTGCGAAGAAGTAAGTTACTCAGAACTTAAACAAAATTATGATGTACTATTTAATGATTTTTCTAAATTGTTAAAAAGCTTCAAGAAACTTAAACTCAAGCATGTTGATATGATAACTGATTTTGAAAATCAAATTTCATTGTTGAAAGAAGAAAGACATAACACAAATATTTTAAAAGAAAATGAAATGAATCTTAAAGATTTAAATAAAATTAGGAAGGAAAATATCTCACTGAAAAGGGACTTTGAAAAATCTAAAACCTACTTTGACTCACAGGATAAAGAAACTATTAGGTTAAAAAGTTGTGTCAACTCTCTTACTACAGATCTAGGAAAATTTGTTACTAGCACTAAAAGCTTGAATGCACTTCTAGGAACACCCAAAGGAAATCAAAAAGAGCTTGGTCTAGGTTTTGTAAACAAGAAAAATGTTTCCAAGTCTAAAGCTCTTAAACATCCTTCAGCTCCTACATTTGTTCCAGAAAAACGAAGAATCATTAAGTGCAATTACTATAAAAATCATGGTCATTCTATAAAAGAGTGCAGGAAAAGAAAGAGAAGGAATGAAAAGTTTACTAACCATCTAGAACCTAGAAGAATATGGGTACCAAAATCATTGATCATTCCTTTTGCAGATATGTTTGAAATCAAAAACAAAAACTCTGTAATGGTATCTGGATAGTGGATGCTTGCATCACATGACAGGAAGAAGGTCTATGTTCCTAGACCTAGAGAAATTTAAAGGAGGATTTGTCACTTTTGGAGGGAACCCGACTGGAAGAATCATAGGGTCTGGAAAAGTCGGTAAATTTTCCTCATCTGTCATTGAAAATGTATTTCTTGTTGAAGATATGAAACATAACCTACTGAGCATCAGTCAATTTTGTGACAGTGGGTACCAAGTTTCTTTTGACAAGAATAAATGTATGATTATCAATCATGACGGATCCATACTCTTTAGTGCAAACAGACACAATAGCCTTTATAAGGTAGATTTGAGCGAACTAAAAGATCAAAATGTAAAATGTCTATTTTCTAACTCTGAACATAGATGGATCTAGCATGAAAAGCTTGGACATATAAGTTTCAAACTTATCTCAAAACTTTACAGAAAGGATCTTGTCAAAGGATTACTAAAAAGTTCCTTTAACATCTCCCTACCATGTGAAGCTTGCCAGAGTGGGAAACAACCCTAAACTTCTTTTAAAAACAAAGATGTTGTTTCTACATCTAAACCTTTAGAATTATTACATCTAGATCTATTTGGTCCTCCTCAAGTACAAAGTCTGGCAGGAAAAAAATATGGATTTGTTATTGTTGATGATTACACCAGATTAACCTGGGTATACTTCCTAGCCCACAAGGATGAGTCCATAAAAGTATTTAAAATCTTTTGCAAGAGAGTTCAAAATGAGAAAGGATATTGTATTGGTACAATAAGAAGTGATCATTGCAGAGAATTTGAAAACAAAATTTTTGAAAAATTCTGGAATGAGTATAAATAACTCACATTTTTTCCTCACCAAGAACTCCTCAACAAAATGGAGTCGTGGAAACCATGCTTTGTGAAAATAATCTTCCAAAATATTTCTAGGCAAAAGCTGTGAGCACTTCTTGTTATATTCAAAATAGAGTTTTTATCAGACCAATACTAAATAAGACCCCCTATGAATTGTGGAAGGGTAGAAAACCTAACATTTCTTATTTTCATCCTTTTGGGTGCACTTGGGAAATTTGATTCAAAGTGTGACAAAGGTATATTCATGGTATACTTTACTACATCAAAATCCTACAGAGTCTTTAACACTCGAACTCAAACCATAGAGGAATCTATGCATGTAAAATTTGATGACCTTCAAAAGATTGTCAAGAGACTGGCAGATCTAGATTTTAATGATGCAGGAATACAACAAGAAAAAAAGAAATCCACAGATCCACCTACTAAAGATGGAAAACCGACTTTAACAAATTATGAAGAGACTAAACAAGATCCAACTCTTGACCCCGAAAAGCTGAAAGAATGGAAATTCAAGGTTCATCATCCTTCAGACCTTATTATTAAAGACCAAGCTGCTGGAGTAAGAACCAGATCCAGCCTTCAAAATCAGTCAACCGTTGCTTTCATCTCAGAGATAGAACCAAAGAATATCCAGGAAGCACTAAAGGATATAGATTGGATTATTTCCATGCAAGAAGAACTCAATCAATTTGAAAGAAACAAAGTATGGGCACTTGTTCCAAAACCCAAAGATAAAAGTATTATTGGTACTAAGTGGGTATTCAGAAACAAGTTAGATGAAGATGGAAGAGTCATTCGAAATAAAGCAAGATCGATGGCTCAAGGATATAATCAACAAGAAGGTATAGACTTCACTAAAACCTTTGCTCCTGTAGCCAGACTTGAGGCTATCAGGATACTTCTTGCATTTGCAGCCTTTAAAGGTATTACATTATATCAGATGGATGTAAAAAGTGCTTTTCTAAATGGTTTTATTGAAGAATAAGTTTATGTAAAACAGCCTCCTGGTTTTGAAGATATATCTCTTCCTAATCATGTTTTTAAATTAAGTAAAGCACTGTATGGTCTAAAACAAGCTCCCAGAGCTTGGTACGACAAACTCAACAAATTTTTTATTTCAAAAGGCTTTACTAGAGGACAAGTTGACATAACTCTCTTCAGAAAAGGTACTAAGAATCACTTTATTATTGTACAGATCTATGTGGATGATATTGTTTTTGGTGCTACTGATGACAATCCTTGTAAAAAATTTTCAAAAATAATGCAAGTAGAATTTGAAATGAGTGTGATGGGAGAACTTAAATTCTTCTTAGGCTTGCAAATTCAATAGACCAGTGAAGGAATTTTTATTCATCAATAAAAGTACACTAATGAACTACTCCAAAAATTTAAAATGGCCAATGCCAAGCCTATGAGTACTCCTATGCATCCTAACAGTACCATAAATAAAGATGAGACTCGTACATCAATGTATCAGACCTTATATCGAGGAATGATTGGTTCACTCTTATATCTTACATCTAGCAGACCTGACATAATGTTTAGTGTATGTGTATGTGCAAGATATCAATCAGATCCTAAGGAATCACACTTGTCTGCAGTGAAGAGGATTCTAAGATATCTTGTTGAAACAACTAATCTTGGGTTGTTCTATAAATAAACAGACTTTTTCTCTCTTTTTGGATTCTGTGATACAGACTTTACAGGGGATAGACTTGATAGAAAACCAGTGGTGGTTGTCACTTCTTGGGGAGCAACTTAATTTCATGGAGCAGCAAAAAGCAAAACTCTATTGCACTTTCAACTGCCGAAGCAGAATATATGTCTGCAGCTGGGTGTTGCTCTCAACTTCTTTGGATTAAATACCAACTTGAGGATTATTCAATCAAATAAGACAAAATCCCAGTCTTTTGTGACAATACAAGTGTAATAAACCTCTCCAAGAATGTTATTCAGCACTCCAAAGCAAAACATATTGAAGTCAAATATCATTTCATTTGTAATTATATGCAAAAAGGCACCCTGGACCTAACATTTATGGACACAAATCATCAATGGGCAGACATCCTTAGTAAGCCTCTAATAGAGGCCAGGTTTAATTTCATTAAGCATAATTTAAATTTAAAAATTATTGCCTAAATAGTCTGCCCTATGTATCAGTCTATTATATATTCCCTTGTTTGACTTCATACTCTGAGAGATCTTCTCTAGAAAATATTTTTCAGTTTCTACTTTCTAAAACGTGGCAACAGTTATCACATTTTAGTATAACCACTCTCTGAAGCATATTTTCTCTTTCCTCTGGCGCAAATTTTTAAATGTCCCCCTTTTTCACTCTTTCCCACCATTTTTCATTATATTTCTCTCTTCCCTGTCAACTTCTCTTTCGACAAAAACTTTTTTCTCTCTTCTGAAAAACCCTCTTCTTCTCTTCTCACCAAAGAAATGGCATTCAAGATCTCTGACATTGTTGAATACTTGGTTCTCAACCTCAAGCAACACAAGCTAGCAGGATGTGATATCTCTGAAGAACTCGACGACATTGGCTAGACATGGTTTTGTCTTGATCAGATGGTTTTGTCTTGATCAGACTTCATACTCTCTGTCTATGGTTCTTGCTTTTTGGAACACTGTCTCGGTGGACAAATCTTGATTTCTTGTTCTTGGTACTCTTCAGGGTAAATCCATTGAAATCTCTACGGACCTTATTGCTACTGTTACTGGATGTCCCAATATAGGGGAGGTATTCAATGAGCTCTTCGAATTCAATACGGTTTCCTCCCTAGAGATCAATAAAATGTTGTACGGAAATCAACATCCAGGAAATGTTTCATCCGGATCTCTCCTCCCAAAGGCCAAAATGCTTCACCAAGCTCGATCGTTTTTACATGTATCACATTCTCTCCAAAGAGAAGGTTAGTTTGCCCAACATCATCATGACATATTTAATCTCATCTTTGAACTTAAAAATGTTCAACCAATATCTGTATCGGTCCTGGTTACCCCTTCCCTAATGGTTAGCAAGTTACCTGCCTTCTCTGTATCTACTTCACCTTCAAACCCCCCTTTGACCCTCCTAAAGAAGAAGAAACATGCTGACCCTTTGAAGAAACACAAGTTTAATCCATCTAGCACACCAAGTACTCGCTCCTCTAAGAAGTCAAGGCGGTTGGTTCTTGGAGAGTCTGATGCCCCCTCTAACCACCCAGACTCACCACCTGCTAGAGCACCTGTCTCCCCTTCGATGGCTCTCCCAACACTACCTATGTATTCCCCGAAACCTGATGATCATCTCACCATTAGGAGACTACAATAGTGACTTCTCAAAAAGAAGTCTGGTAAACATGTCAAGGTTTCTGTCATCAAAGCCCCACATACTCAAATTCCTCTATTTTGACTATCCTTCGAGTCTCATTCGGAAGCCACTTTTTGATGAAGAAACCATGGCCATGTCCACCACTATTTTCACTTCCTTGTATCCTGATGTGTTTGTATCAACATAGGGCTCCTTTACTTGGACCACAAAACTCACAGAGCTTCACAATGACTATCAAAGAGTCATGGCTAAAAATCATGACACTTTGCAAGAATGTGGTGGCTATCTTACATATGCTCACTATTTGTGTTTCATTTGTGGATATCTAAGGCATCATTCTCCTTTTAAAGTCTACAATTGGGAATACATTGACTGGCTCAATCAGTTCTATGCCTCTATTTCTCTCTATCGCAGTGACAAGAATGCCTTTAAAGCTTCTCTCAAACAAAAGAGGCCTCCTTCCCCTAAAACATCCTACAAAAAGCCAAGGTCTGAATCTCTACCTTCCCCAGACTCTGATCCCTTCCTTTCTCAGCCTATTCCTCTTGCCATTTTGCATTCACCATTACCTCACCCCGCCTCTTCCCTCGCTATTGTCCCCTATTCTCCTATCCCAACAGTCATTCACATATCTCGCCTCCCCCTCTTCTCAAACATTACCTCACCTTACCTCAATACTTTGATTTTAAACCTCTGCTTGACACCTCTGGTCCTATTGATTTTTCTTCTCAAAATCAAGCTATTATGAATCACCCTTCCTTTGACCCCTACAGACTTCATATTCGCCCGTTTGCTCCTAAACGTTACCCTCCTCTTCCCATTGAAGGACTTCTTGGCTTTCCAGACGTGCTCTCTAATGATGACTTAGGGATGTATCATGTGCTTTAAGTCGAATAGTTCTGTGTGGCTCATGATCTTAAACATGGCTTCATCACTCTTAGTGATGTCTTCATCAAAAACTGTCCTGTTGCTACTCCTTGGAAGAAGATCCTTTTTGAGGTTCCCAGATCTCCTTCGCCTGCTAAATGGATCTCTTTAGCTAGACTCAAGAAACCTATGCCTCCCAAGCCTTAGCCGATCTACAAAGGTCCCTTTCAGCCCAGCAATTGTCTGCTACATCTATCAAAATTCTTTGGACCGCACCTAATCCCACTAAAGCTCACACAAATGCCTTATGGTGCCATTATCTTTGGACTCTCCAGGAAGAACCTTCCTACTCCTATTCCTCGTCCACTCATAATCCTATCTTTTTTTATCGTCCTTCTTTAATCACCTTTCATTCCCCTTTTCTCTTTGTATTACAGACTCGCTTTTACACTATTCTTTCATCTATTGCTTTCCCTCTTTTCACTTCCAGTCTAACTCGTGATTTACTTTTTGGGTCTCCATGATGTTCTCTCTTTTGTTGATTACAAAAGGGGAAGTTAGTGTAGAAGTCTTTTGTTATTAACTGAGAATGATACATGTTGTACGCACTATTTTGATTAATGGAGAATTTGCTTATGTTATGTCATCTGTACCATTCTTAAAATTCTATGTTACTTTGATGATATTTTTTTTCATGAAAAGACTTGATGTTTGTTATCAACAAATAGGGGGAGATTGTTAAGAAAAAGTATGGACAAAAAGATATAAGTTTTAAGTATTGTTGGACCAGACCCCAGACTTTATGATTTGTTTATATTAATCATTAAGTATTTTTGTTTAAAGAATAAAGTCTGAACTGCTTATAACATTTTTCTTTAAGTACAAAAGCAATTTCAAGATATGAAGATTGAGTTGTAAAAACTAAAGGGGAGTGGACGCATTATTTAACAAGTCTGGTAGAACAACAAAAGCCTGATAGAAGCATCTTGGATTACTCGTCAACGTTCAGAAAATCTATTTTTGTAATGCTTTGGGAAAAATGATCATACCATATTTGCGTGCTTATCATCGAAGAACAAAAAGAACAAAATCAACATGAGTAGCAGCTGCCAACATACCTACTTCTGCGAACTCTAATCATAAGTCAAAACTTTTTTGGACATCTCTAAAAGCAACCTCTCGCCTAATCAAGGATAAGTTCACAAAGGACTTTGTACATAAAAATACATGAGAAACCATTCTCGTAAAAATATCGAAATATGATTCATACTTTTCTTAAGCTTGGATTCAACTTTGAGGTTTGATCTCCAGAAGCCTATGGCAAAACACCTTCAAAGGGTTTCCAACGTATATATCTCCTTTCAAAAAGCATCAATGGCTATTACCTTCAAGCCTCTATAAATATCAAGGAAGTTTGAAACATTCAAATATAGAGAAAGATATTCAAGTAGAAAGCTCCTCAATTTTATTCAATCTCAGCTCACCTACTTGTAAAAAGATAAAGACCCTCACTATTCTAGCTCTGCTTCCAGCAGACTCTGGTCTTGTGTCAAAAATACTTAATGTTTGATCTCAAAATTTGTATATCAGTTTTGTACACTAAGCCCTTAGAATATTTTTCTACTTATTGATTATATAAGTCTGGTAAGTTGCCAAGACTAGTTTGAGTGTTGGAAAACACATTGGCCTGAAGAGGCTTTCGAAAGAATACTTGGGTTGAGCCAGGAGTGGTTTGTTGAAAGAATACTTGAAATAAGCTAGAAGTGGCTTGGTAAAAGAATACCTGAAGCATAAGTCTGGTGCTGTCATTGTAAAAGAGATTTTACAATATTGGAAATCCTTCAAGTTGGAAGGGACTGGACGTAACTTCTGTGTTGGAAGTGAACCAGTATAAACTCTACGTGTCCTATTTTCTCCTTATCATTTGATTACTTACATTTATTTTAATTTGTGAATTTACAAAGAAAAAGAGTCTAAGGCTTATTCAACCCCCTTTCTAAGTCTGACTCTGAACCATCAGAAACTGTAGTGATCAAGACGTAGGGTGGTGCCTTGACATATATTCTTTATGTGATAAAGTTATGTATATATTTATGGATGTCAAGTTAATTATATATAATTATTTATAACTCTTGCGTTAATGAAAACAAAAAAAATATAATAATTTATGTTGAAGTAAATAATAGTCATGTTGTCCATATTTACTACTATTAATTAGTAATGTAAATGTAATAAAATTATTTCATTTTACTAGTGTATAATGGGGTTTTAAGCACGGTTAGAAATGAATTTTAAACATGGTTCTACAACCGTGCTTGTTCCTATCATGGTTATAGATAAGATTTTTTACCACAGTTTTGAATCGTGGTTATAAACCCCTTTTAAGCACAGTTATTAGTAGTCGTGGTTAAAGGTTCACATTTTTAATTTTTCTACTAATGCAAGGAATAATACTAATTTTTTTACGTAGAAACCGTGTTCAAAAAACTTCCTTATAATTATAAAAATGCCACCGCGTATTTTTCAAACATGGTTTTCCCAGGACCGTGCTCATATCTTGTCCTCATAGTCATTTTTTGCACTAGTGTTTTAACCGTTGAAAATTGATAGCAAAAGTGCTTTGTTATGAGAGTTTTTATAATTTGTGATATGCATGACATTAAATATTTTCAATCAAAAAGGGACAAAAATGATAATTAATGTTGAGTATATTGTTGCAATCATGAGAGAAATCTATTTAACTTTTGGTTTTAGAAGAAGTATATTTGTTGGTTTGATAACATATTTTTAAATATATATATATATATATATATATATATATATTTGTTTAATAGCATCTAGTGTATATATATTTCTTGTTATAATGAGATACTTGAGTTTTAACATGTTATCTTTAAGGAAGAGACATGAGTAAGATAATGTGAATTTGAGTTTAATCTTAAGGAAGTGCAACAATATATCTCAAAATTATTTTATTATTTTTGAGAAAATTCTCATTAAGGTTATATAAGATCCCTTATGATAAGTGGCGTTCTTTAAAAAAATGAATTTATTGTCTAATACAAGTGTCCAAATTATTGGAAGATTGTTGGATTTAATTTTAATTAGATATTTATGCAATGATTTCCACCATACTATTGATATGATGATGCAAATACGATGTTGATTGAATCCAATAATCTAAATGAGAATAAATTCTTAAATGAATTTATTTTATTCTTGATAGAGTTATTATGAATAAATTTTAATATTATGTGTTCTATTGTATTTTAATGACACAGTGATGACTAATTTTTTCGAGAATAAATTCTTAAGTGAATTTATTTTACCGTCAAAAGAGAAGTTGTCACTTAGAATTCATATAAGTAGACCCGAGTAATCTAAATTAAAAATGGAGGCCAAGTTATTGTTTTACTTGGTAAAATGTTAAGCTAATTAGCTAATAACATTTCTTAGCATATTTATTTCAGGGAAGAAATGGATCTTCCTTTGAGTTTAAGTTATGCATTGTGATAGTCAATCGATGATAACCATTGCTAAAAATAAATCTTACAATGGTAAGAATAGACACATTCATTTGAGACACGATGTGGTAAAGCAGCTGCTAAATAATGGAACAATTTCCATATAGTATGTGAAGTCAGAAGTGAATTTGGTCAATCCTCTAACAAAACCTTTGAGAAGAAAGGTTGATTATGAAACATCGAGGGGAATGAGACTTAAGCCAATAATAAAATTAACAATGATGAGAACCCAACCTTTGTGATTGAAGATCCCATGAAAAATGTTCATATGGGTAATAACAAGTCGTTGTTAATTCTTTAGCACTATTTCTTCCTCCATTCCTATGATATGTGAAGTGCTAGGCTGCAAAGAACGAGGTTAATTTATTAAATTTTAATGATTTTTATATCCTTTATGTGTAGTGTATAAAATGTAGGATACAACTGATGAAATCACCTATATGAGTGTCAAGTGAAACTGCTTGAATGAGAATTAGGCAAATCTCTAAAACACTCATGAATCACCAGGCACACGCAAAGCCTGTTCGCGCAAAATAGAAAGAACAACAAAAAGAGTCGAGAAGTGTAATGTGATAGGTAGATCGTTATCTTACACTAAAGTGATTTTGGTTCATAGAAGCTTTGCTTCACCAATTCACTATAAGTTAAGTTTATCTATCTAGGGTCTGGTTCATAGTCCAAAAGACACCAGATCTGATGCATTTACATTATGATGTAAACCTATTTTTTAAAAAAAAAAATTTTGAAATATGTGGGGGATTGTTAGAAATTTTAGTTATATTTCAAAAGTTTTTTTAATTCCACATTGCTTGATCTGTGATAGCCATTTATTGGGGCATCTGATTTTGGCATGTTACGATTTATGTTTTAAATGGAAAATAATATCTGATGCGGTTAACAAATTTAAGTGTGCCAATTAATTCCCGTTTAAATATTTTATTTTGTAACACCTTTATCATTTAACGAGATTTAATTGACCAATTATTTCCACTATACATATATTCCTTTTTATACAAATTGTATCTGACTTGCCTTTTTAAGAGAGATACATTTTGTTCTGGGTTTACACTGGAAAATCTACCTTTTATGGGTTCTGCTTTGTGTCACGGTACAAAGGGGCTGCTATATCTTGGGGGACATGTCTTTGGCGCATAAACCCTTAAGGCCAATGTGATTCCACACGCTTCAGTCAAATATTTTCCAACAAAACAATCACATAGATGTGAATTACCGGATATGATGGGTCTTGCACAGCCATTTTCACATTTGACCCAAAGACAACCTGCGACAAATTGAAAATACAAGAAAAAATTAGTTTAATTAAGGATGAACTTATTGATTGAGGTAAAGAGAACAATAAGCACATAATAGGATATATTTTTCATAAGAAAAGATGAATGAACCTGGAGACAAGATAAATCACATTTTTCTCCATCAAAGACAAATATATCATCCTCTTCTATGCCAAGATCATTGTAAGACATTGCCCTTCTTAATGGTTGCATTAATAGATATGTTTTTCAATCTTCCAAGGATCATATAAACTTCATGTAAAAAGCAGAAAGGAACACAAATTGAAGTTCAACATGCTCAGAATAAAAAACAATACAACTATGTAATGGTCAAACTCTTCGCATATTTATCTAATTGAATTCCCCTAAGGGTAAACATCAACCTCAATTGCGGGGATTGATCTTAGGCAGTTGGCACCCCTCATTACAAAGACATTTTTTTTATATAAAATTAAGATAATGTTTTCTTGTTACCTCAAGCTATCAAAGATAGTGTATAAATTCAAGAGAACAAAACATGAAATTATACACAAAAGGTACACATGGTTGAGTATCCATCTTCAAAACCATATCTAACTTGGAAATTTTTCACACTCAAATTTGTTACAAGACATGAATTCATCTTTGAGTAAACCTTTAGGTGAAGGAAAATTGACATAGCACGAGAGACAAACTTAGGTTGACTAAAATAAAAAGTGAAAACATCAAAATTTCATCCTGAAATCCTTCAAAGACAAGAGAAGACAGGAAACCACATCTCGTAATACAAAAATAAGACCTCTTTCTTGGCTTAGCATTGAATAGAACACTTATAAAATTGATATCAGACACAGACAGTAACTGTTTCAAGTCTGAAAGAGACAAATGGGTCAAGTAACTATCAGCAAGGGTGGAAAACTGTATAACGGTAAACGGTATGGAAGGACACAAAATGAAAATGGACAAATAGGAAAAAGCTCTTAAAGATGTCAATGCAACATACCTTTTCACCTTGTTCAGCTCCATAACCACTATATCCTTCTATTGTCGATAATGAATGTGCTTTCCGATTAAAAAGGAATAAAATAAAATTCAAATGATTTGTTAGCAATAGGAGTAGCACTTTTATTATTTAATGGAATTAAAAAAGAATTATTTATAATTTCATATTTATGACCATGTGAAGATAAACTTAAACATGTGCAATTAGACACGGAAGGAATTGCAAAGATGACAAAACTAAAGCTATATTGGGGAGAAAAATCAATGTATGACGTGTAGTATTACAAATCTCCGCGGAAATCATTGAGCACCGGCCTTAATAAAAAAATGGTAATTAATTTTTTATATATATAAAAAGACCATATTATGATTTATGTGAAACAAGTTTTTGATAATGACAAACGTGATGAAATATAGTATGGACTCTAAGACAACAGAAACACGATTAAACGAAACTCAAGGATACAAAAGTCTTTTCTCAATCCTAAAACATTGAAACATGAAATAGTTAGACTTGAAGACTTTCCCTTTGTTTTGTTGTAAGAGTTAGACATCAATCTTAAGTGAGCATCTAAGTTAAGTAACTTGATAATTAATTAATTCTATACTTTAAGTGGTAACCAAAATGATTAATTAATGTACCAAGTCTTAAACAAAAACATGTCAAAATTCAAAATATGTTTGTATGGTTCAAACCACACTATACCTAGTTCGAATCAATGACCATGTGTTGTTCAAACCATTGAGTAAAAATCAGGGTATTTCGAATTCTTAACTCCTTTCTGGAAACTTGGTATACTTTGTTTCCTTTTTCAGTGACATTTTTCCTTTTGAATTAAGTTCTCTATTTTTGTTAAGAAAACATCCAATATTAAGTGAAAAAAAATTTGAGTTAATTGTCTTTACTCACTTAAGCTCTTGTCTTATTCATAGGTTTCATTCTATAAAGTTATTTTTTTGTTACAGCTCTTGGACTAAGAGTGTTTGGGACTGGGATGTGAGAGAGTTAGGAAATTATTCTCTAGAGAGACCTCAAAGAGTTTTTGTGATCCTGTTGGATTAAGTCAAGTTGTAAGGTAGCATTAAGTTTTGGACAAGTGGCCCGAGAGTTGTAATCAACATTTTAATATAGTGAATTCTATACCTTTGTACTGGGAGACTAGACATAGATCACAATGTAGTGATTGAACCAAAATACATTGTGGTTTGCAATCTCTCTTTCCTTTATCTCTTTAATTTTTCCTTTTATTTTTGTGTTTCTTCCTTACACGTAATTTATTCATCATTTGTTAAAAGTTCTTTATAACAAGTTTTATCAAGTAAATTTCCTATTTGAAAAAGTTTTTATAAAACCACGAGTTTTTTTCCAGACTTTATTCTCCTTCTTAAGTCTGAGATCACTTATCAACAAGCGGTATCAAAGCTTGGACTCTTGTAAAGAGCTTCACAACTTCAAAAGACATGGCCTCAAACAAAATGTTTAGTGACAGAGCAGCTATTAATTGATCGTCTTCCTTTAATGGCTTGGGATATAATTTCTGGAAAGCTTATATGAAAATCTTCATTGAGTCTATCGATGAAGAAATTTAGAATGTAATTAAAAATGGACCTAATATTCCTATGCATGTTGTTGATGGAAAAAATGTTGAAAAACCAAAGACCCTTTAGGCTGATGATGAAAAAGAAAATGTTAAGTATGACTTGAACTGCAAAAATATTTTATGCTTTTGTATATGATGATTTTTTAAGAGTTCATAATTGTAAAAGTGTTAAAGAAATACGGGATACTCTGTTTATTACTCGTGAATGTACAATTCAAGTAAAAAAATCTAGAATAAATACGTTGAACCATGAGTTAGAAATGTTTGAAATAATTCTTGGTGAAAACATTTTAGAGTTCTAAAAACGCTATATTCATATTGTCAATCATCTTTTGACATTAGGAAGATTTTCTTCCAATGTACGAGAAAGGTAACCGTGTTATTTTTTATTTTAGATGATGCTTGATTGAAGATCAAAAGGACAAAAGGATAAATTTTAGACATAGAGTTTATAATGTTCACATAATTAATCTTGATGACTTTTCCTCAAGTGATACAAAAAGTTCTTTAACCAAAGAAAAAAAGCCATGGTTGTGACATAGGAGAATTGCTCACATTCACATAGCACATCTAAATAAACTTGTTTTAAAAAATTTAGTAGATACCAAAAATTAAATTTGAAATTTGGTTTTACGATGCTTGCTAAAAGGGAAAACAAGTAAATACGTCTTTTAAATTCAAAAATGTTGTTTCAACTAATAGACTGATGGTTCAGAGTTAAACCTAGAAGGGGGAGTTAAATAAGTCTCAAACTCTCTTTGCGGAGTTTTGAACCTTTTTGAACACAAGTAATCAGACTCGTAAAATAGACTTGATAAGAGTAAGGAAATAGAAGAATGAACACTAGAGATTTATATTGGTTCACTTCCAACACAGAAGGTATGTCCAGTCCCTTCTAACTTGAAGGATTTCCACTATTGTAAAATCTCATTTACAATAACGGTACCAGACTTGTGCCCCAAGTATTCTTGACTCCAACCACTCTTGGCTTAAAACCCAAGTATTTTTTCAACAAGCCACTCCTGGCTCAAACCCAAGTATTCTTTCAAAAGCCTCTTCAGGCCACCACTGGTTCCCAATAAAACTAAAAGTTGACAACACTCCAAACTTTTACAACAAATTTGTAAGAATAAATTATGTAAGATATTTCTAAGAACTTAGTGTATAAAAGATATATAGAGATGAATAGACATACTAATTGAAGAAAAATAAAAGGACCAAGGTCTGCTAGAGGCAGAACAATAAGAAGGCCTCTGTCTAAGAAAAGCTACAGAGAGATTGAGAGAATTTTGGTCACAGAGAATGATTCTTCTTGATGTGCTTGTCTTTTTTTTTTTGAAAATGAGTTTCTTCAAATATAAAGGCCATTCAAGATGACCATTTGGTAATCTGGTGAGAAGATATAGTCGTTCAAAATCCTTTAAAGGAGTTTTTGCTTGATCGCAAGCACCATACCTTGGTAAACTAGTGAGATTCTAAAAGGTTTGGTATTAAGGAACTTTGAAACTTGCATAAAATTAGAGTTCCCTAAGATCTTCAGAGCATAAAGCCATTTGTTGGTTCTCTTCTTCTAACAATCACGTAGAATACACACTGTTGCATTTCTAAAACTTCCTGATACATGAGTTGACTTAATTCAAGTTTTTCTGAAATGTGCAGAGTAGCTTCATTGAATTCTACAAAAAGTTCTTTAGTTGATCCATTATTTTGTTCCTTCTTTGATGAAAGCACAGTTTCTTGATAAGAGCTTGACTTCAGAGTATCATGGAAAAGGATTTAGAACATTGTATGATTGGTACTTGAAGTAGTATTCATGTTGCATAATCTTATTGCTTCAAAAGTCTGAGGTCTGATTGTTGGTCTATATGTCTGAAAATTCTTGAATCAGACTCTTTTGAGTAAAGTCTAGAATCAGACTTTTGATGTACTAGACATTTGATTTGATAGACTCCCACTTTCTTTTGTAACCTATATACTTTAGTATTATTGTTTCCTGAAACACTTAATTTGAATAGGTTAAATCATACATGGGCAGACTTCATTTAAAATTTTGCCTTGATGTGTGTTATTAACAAATCTTGGGGTCTAAAAATATTAACGCAACTT
This sequence comes from Clitoria ternatea, assembly GCA_037962975.1. NCBI lineage: Eukaryota > Viridiplantae > Streptophyta > Magnoliopsida > Fabales > Fabaceae > Clitoria > Clitoria ternatea. The sequence goes on from CM075669.1 coordinate 193,190,219, forward strand.
GAGGTCTGGTCAACGGTTATTGCTAACTTTCTTTTTGAAACCAGACTTGACCTCTACATAGACTTTACAACTTTTACATATAAGTCTTTTGGGACCTTCTAGAATAAAATGTTTTGGTGGAAACTATTATGCTATAATGATTGTGGATGATTACTCTAGATATATTTGAATTTTCTTATTACCACTAAGGATGAAGCTTTTAAGGTGTTTAAGAAATTAGCCAAGGTTATTCAAAATGAAAGTGATTTAAGAATTACATCAATAAGAAGTTGTAACAACCCATATTTTTAGAATAAGAACTCAAACTCTCAAGAACCCAGAGAGTACATTATTAAGCTTTTCTGAGAAAAGCTTGAGACTTCTGCCTGCTGCTTAAGCTACTTCAATTTAAGAAAATAGTGAGAGAAGAAAATAATTCAAACATAAGGGTGTGATGTTAGAACCCCTAGAGAGTATGAGCGATGATAAGGAAGAAAGAATTGAGATGAAGAAGAACGAATAAAGACAAATAATATAGGGTAAGTAATAAGTAATAAAATTAGTATTTGATGATAATTGTTTTGATGGTAATTAATTGATAATTTTATAACATCTCTTTATTAGTAATATTAATTATAGTAGTAATTAATAATATTTTAAGATTAATTTTAATACTTAATTGATATTTTTTTATTTGTTTATTATATCTAATTTGAAAAAAAATATATATATATATATACATATATACACATTTAATAACAATATTTAATTACTTAATTTTAATAATTAGAATTTATTTAGTGTTTATTTAGTTATTTATTTATTTCAATAATAATAATGAGAATATTTCATTTAATTAATAATAGTTAATATAAAATACCTAATTTAATATTTAATATTTGATTTTAATATTTAACCAATATTATTTATTTATTTATTCAAAAATTATATATATATATATATATATTTAGGCTAAATACACCTTTTGGTCCCTTATGTTTTAAGTTTTTTCTAAATTGGTCCCCTATATTTTTTTAATTCAAATTGGTCCCTGAACTTTTTAAAAACGTGTCAATTTGGTCCTTCTGTTAGAAAATCACTAACACCGTTTGCTAACATGACATGTCGGTGATGCTTAAATTCAAAATTAAAAGAAATGACACTTGATGGGAGTTGAACCCAAAACCTTACACTCACATACCAAATGCATTATCACTAGGCTACATGTGACTTTCATATTATATATGACAATATTGGTACATAAAGGTAACATTTCAATATCTTCTAAATATAAATTTAATTATTTTTGATAAAATATTTAAAAATATATTTAGTCTAGTTATTATTAATAAAATATATTTAATTTTATTATTATAAATAAATATTATATAAAATATATTTAATTTTATTATTTTTATATATAAATTTAATTATTTTTATAAAATATTTAAAAATATATTTAGTTAAATATAAATTTATTAATAATAATTAAACTAAATATATTTTTAAATTTTTTATCAAAAATAATTAAATTAAATATATTTTTAAATATTCTATTAATAATATATTTAAACAACATATTTTTAATATTTAATTTAATTATTTTTGATAAAATATATAAAAATATAATTTAAATTACATATATTTTTAAATAATATTTTAATAATAATAATTAAATTATATATATTTTATTAGTAATGATTAAACTAAATATATTTTTAAATATTTTATCAAAAATAAATAAATTTATATTTAAAAATAATTAAATTAAATATATTTTTATATAATATTTTATTACTAATAATTAAAATAAATATATTTTTAAATAATATTTATTTTTAATAATAAAATGAAATATATTTTATTAATAATAATTAAACTAAATATATTTTTAAATATTTTATCAAAAATAATTAAATTTATATATAAAAATAATAAAATTAAATATATTTTTATATAATATTTATTGATAATAATAAAATTAAATGTATTTTATTAATAATAACTAAACTAAATATATTTTATCAAAAATAATTAAATTTATATTTAGAAGATATTGAAATGTTACCTTTATATACCAATATTGCCATATGTAATATAAAAGTCATATGTAGTCTAGTGGTAGTGCATTTGGTGTGTGAGTGTAAGGGCTTGGGTTCAACTCCCATCAAGTGCTATTTCTTTTAATTTCGAATTTAAGCATCACCCAATCAAAATCTGACATGTGTCCTATATTCTGGTGGTGACACGTGTACTAATAAGATTTGGACACGTGTCCGGACATGCCATGTTAGCAAACGGCGTTAGTGATTTTCTAACGGAAGGACCAAATTGACACGTTTTTAAAAAGTTCAGGGACCAATTTGAATTAAAAAAAATATAGGGGACCAATTTAGAAAATACTTAAGACATAAGGGACCAAATGGTGTATTTAGCCATATATTTATATATAATATTTTACTAATAATCATGTATTTAATTATTTGATAATTATATTTAATAATAAAATATTAACAGGTTCTAAGATTTAAACTGTGGGACCTAGTAAACGATTCAATTCTAACGGTTCAGCCTGAGACTAGTGATCCTACATGGAAACTATTCCTGTTAGAACCCTTTTGTGGTAAACTGAGGATGACAGACTCGGTCCAACAGGCCCGACCATTACCTTAGACATCATCTACGTTTGATCGTGTATATACTTTGGGATATTTGATCATAGCACAATCAGTCCTTGGTGAATTGTTTCGATGTTTTAGGAACTTTTCCTGAAGAGACCAAATCCTAATTCGGGCCCTATCGGCCTAGTTTCTCAAGAAAAGATTAATTCAATTGGAACCCCTAAATCCAGCTTAAACACCTTCAGTGTTTGGAGCCTAACTTTCTCATACGACATTAGAATCGAGTGATTCTGGTCCTGAAAGAAATCTATAATCTCTATTTCTAGTCTCGAACTCCGATTCGCACCCTGTCATCCCCAATTTAAGGAACTGAGTAATTGTATTCTGAAACCTTGCTATTTAATTCCTTAAATCTGCACATATTTCACTCAAAAAATCATAACTCTCTCATACGACCTTTGATTCGCGTGATTCTGGTCCCATAATCTCCGTAATGTAATTCTCTATGATTTTCATATAACATTAAAGGTTGGATCTTCCTTAATTGGTGCATTTTTAAGATTCTATCTAGACCTGTTCCAATCCCGCAACAACCCTGTGCTATTTTAAAAAAATTGCATATCTCCCTCATATGATACTAGAACCGCTTTGTTTATTTTTCTGTAGTTTGTATCGAAAAAGCCTACAACTTTCATGAAGGGCTTAAAACCCAATTCCTAAAGCCGTGGCCTCCACAAATTTATCTTTTCAGCCTTTAATAATTCGTGAGCTCCAGGAGCATCTACCTTGGTTTGGGTATAACTCGGGCTACCATTATTGGATTTTTGCGTATGATATATCAAACCAAAGAGGAAATAATGCTTTACAACTTTCATATTAGGAGTTTTTCCAAATTCTTATCCTATGAATTTAATCCGGTCTAGATACCAGGGTATGGATGAAAGGTAATTTCACTCATTCTTCACTAGTCTATCGGTGTGGCAGGTAAACCTTTGGACTGTAACCCGTATCAGATACCTTTCTATATTGTAGGTCTAGGTCAGCACCATGCACACCGAAAAGTATCTGTGTCACTCGACAAACAGTACAAGGTACAGCCGTAGGGGGTAACGTTCGTGGGAGACAGGGAGGTGCCGACGTCGTGTGTCAGATTCTTGCAGAATCGTATTGACACAGTGTATGAATTATCCCCTAGCCCTAAATGGATCTTACACTCTTTGCATGCATGCATATAAATACCATCCTTTTAACAACACTAGTATGCTAGACTCATTCTTAAACTTATGCACGAGAACCTTACATTCTATTTCTGTTTGCTGACTTGAGCATCGGAGAATCTTCACAGGTGACACCATCTTTCTCCCTCCTTCAACGTGAAAGCTTGGTGAGAAGGATCTCTGGGACTCTAAGTCCCCTACTTCCCTACTAGAATATGGACTATAATATCGGATCCCTACTAGACTGCTGTATTAACTACTTAAATAGAGAACATTTGTGGTTGGTCCCATACTGGATTCTAAACCCTGGTTCAGACCAGTTCATTGGCACGCCTGGTAGGACTCGATAGATTTATTCCCATTTTTCATAGAAGTCTTGAAGTTTTTGATGGGAGAGAACATGAGAGACCAGCCAGAGGGCATATAGAAGACATGATGCACTTAGCTAACAGGCATTTATTCTTTGAATCCCTTGGAGGAAGCTCTCAAAGGATGATACCTATGGGGATACCTGATCCTTGCGATGAAATTATTAGGTAGCTGAAGGAAGAGTTGACAGAGCTGAAGAAGGACCGAAAGCATTCTGAGGAGAAAATAGCTTCTCAAGCAGAGGCAACTCATAAGACTCCAATAAAGGAAAAGTCTAATACCCTTCAGTACTTAAAGATTCTCATATATGAAGAGACGGAGTAGTCTTAAGGCTCTGGGGAACGAGTTGGACCCAGAAGGAAGAAGTCAACAGTGGTGGGGGTCCTTGGGACATACAAGCTTAGTGTCCTATTTTTCAAGAGAATGATAAATGTGCCTATTGCTAGGCACTTGCAAATATCCATGCCTCTTTCTGTAGGGAAGTACATATGCAAAACTGACCCTAGTAAGCACTTGGATGCTTACACCTATGAGGCCATGTTTTTGGGGGCTGATGAGGACGTCATGTGTTATATGTTCCTATGCACATTGACTAGAGAAGCCCTTAGTTGGTTCAAGGGGTTCCTCACTGGGTCGATTGATTCTTGGGAGGATATGGCAGTGGCTTTTAGGGACCACTTTGTTATCACTAGGGATATTCCCAAAACCTCGCACACCCTTGCGCAGATAAGGCAAGGAGAAAGTGAGTCAGTGAAAGATTTTTTAAGGAGGTTTTACAAGGAGGCAGCAATGGTCCCTAGCCTCACTGAAGTGATTCAACTGCACATCATCATAGAGGCCTTGCAGCCAAAGTCTGCCTTTGCCCTTTCCTTGGCAAAAAGCCCTTTAGTCTCTTTCGAGGAGTTTTACAAGAAGGTATCAAAATACATAGGTATTGAGATGCATTTGGAGGCCACAACAGCGAGGGAAAAACCAGCACCCTCAGTTCCATTTCCATCAAGAGAATTTCAGGCCGAAGAGGCCATTTCAAAAGGATAGGTTTAGAGATTCTCAACACCGGCAAAATGACAGGCGAGTCTCTGCCTTCAGTCACTATACACCTCTGAATGCTTAACCCGCGTAGATTTTAAGAGATGTAGGTTGGCCAACCTTCAGGGTATACAGGATCAGAAAGCTGCCCTGTTAAAAAGACTAGGGAATCCGTGCAAGTATTGCAATTTCCATGAGCAGGCATGGCATTCCATTAGGGGACTGTAGGTCTCTGAAGGATGCTGTGGAGACCTTTATTGCTGAAGGTCCCTGAAGTAGCCTAGGAGAACAAGGCTCCCCCTCATCAGAAACGAGGCTGGCACGAGGTAATTGACATTATTGCTGGAGGATTCGTTGGTGGAGGAGCATCAATCAGTGGAAGGAAGAATCACCATCGCATGATTCTTTTGGTTGAAGGAAAATCCCAAGATAATCGCCCATTTTGGGACGGTATGCTAGCTTCGGTGATCTCTTTTTTGACGAGGACTTCAACCCAACCATCCTTGGAGGAGATGACACAATGGACATCATAGTGGTTATAGCAAACAAGGATGTCAAACGAATCCTTGTAGATCAGGGTAGTTCCTCCGATGTTATTTTTTATAACTGTTTTAAGAAAATATGGCTTAATGATTCTGATTTGTAGCCCTAGATGTAGGAACTAACAATGGAGCCAAGCAGGCAACCAAGGGGTATCTAGACACCCTAGTGTCTTTTAAGGGCAAGCCCATAGCAAGGACTGTTAAGTCCATAATTCTAGTGATTGACGTGGAATCCCCTTACAAAGGAATCATAGGCCGGCCAACGCTGAATGCCATAGAGGCTATTATATCCATGTCGCATCTCCTTATCAAGTTTATTGATAAGGACAACAAGGCTATACGGGGTGACCAGGAGATGGCTCGCTATTGCTATAACTTAAGCTTCAACATGGTGAAGTTGAAGGCATTTAACAAGAAAAGAAAGTTGAATGATGGGGGAATCATGGTTGGATCTGTAAGCCTAATTAACCTTGATCTCAGGGTGGAACTCAAAATCGATCCACTCAACCCGCCCAAGCCAACACTGAAAGATGGTTCCATGAAAGTCGTGTTGGGAGATATCCCGGACAAGGTCATGCAAATTAATGACAAGTAGCTATGGAGAAACGCCTACTTGTACTCCTCAAGGAGTTTAAAAACCTTTTCGCCTGGACTGTTGTAGATATGTCAGGGATAGACCTTGAATTTTGTTGCCACAAGTTGTCCGTTTATCTAGAGATGAGGCCGGTGGCCCAGAAAAAACAAAGATTGGGTCAAGAAAAGCAAAAGGCAGTTTGTGAGCAAACCGAAGAGCTTTGGAAAGCTAAATTTATCAAGGAGATATGATATTCCTCTTGGCTATCTAATATGGTGATGGTGTAGAAGGCCAACGAAAAGTGGATGATGTACACAGATTATGTAAATCTGAACCGTTCCTGCCCAAAGGATCCATATCCCCTGCCCAATATTGATAGAATGGTTGATGACTCATCTGGTTACTAATACTTGTCTTGCATAGACACATATTCGGGATACAACTAGATTCCGATGTGGTAAGAGGATTAAGAGAAGACAGTATTTGTCAATGACTGGGGTATGTTCTGTTACACCGTCATGTCCTTTGGTTTAAAGAATGTTGGGGCAACATACCAGCATATAATTAACAAGGTGTTCGAAGGCATGCACATCAAGCTGGTGGATGTGTACATTGATGATATTATCGCCAAGACCCCGGCTGGGGGTGACCACGTGGAAGATTTATGCAAGGCTTTCATGCGCCTGAAGAAGTTCAACATGCGTTTGAACCTGCTGAAGTGTACCTTCGCTGTTCCCGCTGGAAAATTTCTAGGTTTTATGTTAACTCAGCACAACATCGAGGCAAATAAAGGCAAGTGCCAAGTGATTCAGGATCTGCAAATCCTGAAGAATCTGAGAGAATTCCAGTCGCTCAATAGAAAGGTGGCAGCCTTGGCTCATTTCATGCCTAAGATGGCACATAGATCTCTCCCCCTATACAAGATCCTGAAGAAGTCCAAGAAGTTTGAGTGGGGACAGGAGCAAGAACAAGCCTTTCAAGAGCTCAAGGAGGTGTTGTCCAAACCTCCTATACTAGTTAAGTCTGACCCCGATGAGATGCTCATTCTATACTTGGTTGTTTTTGATGAGGCCTTGGGAGTGGCACTGGTTAAGGAGACACCTGAAGGTCAGAGGTCGGTATATTTCACTAGCCAAACTTTGCAAGGAGCTGGGGGCCGGTATCAGAAGATAGAAAAAGCCACCTTGGCAGTTATTTGGGCCTCTCGATGTCTGAGACTATATTTCCATACACACCCAATAGTGGGGAGGACGGATCTCCCACTTCTCTTGGTGTTGAGCAAGCTGGACCTTGCAGGAAAGATGATAAAGTGGTCTATCGAGTTATCTGAGTTTAATATGACTTATAAACCTCATGGTGCCATAAAAGCTTAAGTGTTGGTAGATTTTATGGTGGAGATGACTGGAGTAGACCCAGCCACCCTTCGTTCATATTGGACGGCATACGTTGATGGATCCTCCAATAGCAAAGAAAGTGGTGAACGTATGGTTGTTAAGAGCGATGACGGGGTACATCTGGAGATTTCACTGTGCTTCAACTTCAAGACATCTAACAACCAAGCTGACTATGAAGCTTGTCTCACTGGACTGAGGGCAGTGTTGGACATCGGAGTTTCTGAGGTGACCCTCTATAGCGATTCACAACTAGTGATTTTATAGATACGAGGAGAGAATCAGGTTAGAGAGCCCCAGCTCCAGTTGTATTTAAATTGTGTAAATGAGTTGAAGGAGCATTTTATGGTGTTGGAATTTAAACATGTACCAAGAGAGGAGAACACCAGAGCTGATATCCTCTCAAGGCTGGCTAGCACAAAGCAGGCTGGAAGTACTACCACTGTAGTCCAAAGCACTTTGACTACTTCCAACATCCCTCTGACCCCGTCATATATGGCCATTACTGCTCGTGCATTCAACGAGGACTCATGGGTAGTCATTTTTTCTGGTATTTGGTCAATGGACAACTACCCACTGATGAAGTTGAGAAAAAGAGAGTTCAGAGAGAACTGTCTTATTTCACAATAGTGGATGGAATTTTGTTCAGGAGAGGATTTTTTGTACCTTACCTCCGTTGTTTAAATAAGAACGAGGTTCAGGAGGTTATGGTGGAGGTGTATAAAGGGCATTATGGGCACCATTCTGGAGGATGGAGCTTAATGAGAAAAATTTTGAGAGCTGGCTACTGGTGGCCTACGTTGAAGAAGGACTATACAAAATTTGTGAAGAAGTACGACCCTTGTCAGAAGTTCTCCAACCTCCACCACATGTTAGTTGAGGAGCTTTTCACTTCTGTTGTGCCATGGCCCTTTCACCAATGGGGGCTAGATATCCTGGGCCCATTCCCTACAGCTTCAGGGGCATCAAGTACCTCATTATGAGGGTAGATTATTTCACAAAGTGGATTGAGATAGAGCCAGTGGTGCATATTACCTCGGCTAGAACCAAACAGATCGTAACAGATAACGGTACTTAATTTACTAACAATAAATTCACATACATGCTAGAAGAACTGGGTATTGTCTAAGTTTTCTTATTTATTGAGCACCCACAGACCAATGGTCAGGCCGAAGTAACTAACAAATAGGTATTGAAAGGCTTAAAGAAGCGTTTAGGAGAGGCTAAGGGTGACTGGATGAATCAGTTGTGCCACGTCCTATGGGCTTATTGTACTATGCCTTATTCTTCCATAAATGAATCCCTATACCATCTCATATATGATGTTGAAGCCATGATACTGATAGAGCTTCAAACGCCCTCAACGAGAAAAAAGTATTTCTCCGAGTAGAGCAATAACTCTAATTTAGCTTCAGAACTCGATATGATCCAAGAGCTCAGAGAGGAAGCCTATATCTGGGATCGAGCTATCAAGGTGAAGGCTGCCCTCCGGTATAACAAACGCGTCTTGCATCGAGCCTTTGGGGTCAGAGATCTGGTATTGAGAAAGGTTAGTGTGGGGAACAAGTTTGCGCATCAGGGTAAGCTAGCACCAACGTTGGGAAGGCCTTGACTGTATTACTGAAGTCGCAGGAAAGGGGTCATACCAGTTAGAAACCCTCGATGGTACACCCATTCCTCAGCTCTACTCCGGGGTTGTGATAGGAGATCTGACGCACGGCTCCACTGAAGGAATCATACATTACCCTGGTGTAGATTCCCAAGGCTTTCTTCTACTTAGCCTTTGCATCAGCCAGCTTTTCCTTCAATTTTTTATTTCATTCCACCAAAGACCCAGCGTTAGCACCTCCTACCCTCAATTCTTCAATCTGCCTAAGCAGCTTTTTCTCTCAAGTGGCCCATTCCTTAGCTCGTTTAGAACAGCCAGCCTTAGATGCTTGCAGTGCATATCTCAATCCCACATTGCGACTTCAAGTTCACTGTTCGATTCTACTTCTGAGAAAGTGGTTTGACCATGATCCATGTGCCCTAGTTTGGACTCATACTTTTTGCATGAGAGGTTTTAGCCATATTGCCAGTAATTTAACCCTAACTTTTGCTTGTGTCACCTTTTTAGGTTTGTAGCCTAGAGAGCATTTTTTTACTTTTCTTTTTCTTTTTCTTTTTTAATTTTTTATGTTCTTTTTCTAGGGGAAGTATTTCTTGACCACACCTGCGTTTATGGGCATCGGTAAATCTTCGCCGTCCATGTTGGTAAGTATCAAGGCTCCTCTGGAAAAGACCCTCTTTTTGACACACAACCCTTCATAATTAGGTGTCTACTTTCCTCGATGGTCCTTTTGGATTGGCAAAATTTTCTCGAGGACTAGATCCCCTTCTTGAAATTGCCTAGGTCGTACCTTTTTTTCAAAGGCCTTTTTCATACACCTTTGGTACAACTGCCTATGAAAGAGGGCGATTAGTCTCTTCCCGTCTATTAAGTTTAGTTGGTCATGTTAAGCTTGGACCCATTCGGCTTCTTCCAACTTTGCCTCCATAATCACAGTAAAGGGTGGAATTTCTACCTTAATTAGTAGGACTGCTTCTATGCTATATCCTAAAGAGAACGGGGTTTCTCCTGTTAAAGTCTGAACTGAGACACGATACCATGCAAAGAAAATGAAAGAATATCACTCATATCTCTATAAGTTACAACTACTTTATGCATGATCTTCTTGATATTCTTACTTGCTGCTTTGACTTCCCCATTTAGGTTTGGCCAATAAGGAGAGGAATTGAGGTGGGCAATTTTAAAGTTTTCACACAATTCTTTCATTATTTTATTATTTAGATTCGTTCCATTATCAGTAATAATTTGACTTGGTAAGCTATATCGGCATATCATCGCTCATTTGATGAATTTGACCATAATGCTTCTTGTTATACTGGCGTAGAAAATTTCTTCCACTCATTTGGTGAAATAGTCAATTGTGACTAAGATAAAGCAATGGCATTCGAGGCATTTGGATCGATGGGCCCAATGATGTCCATGCCCCATATTGAGAAGGGTCACGATGCTGATAAGACCTTCGGGGATGGCGAGGGTGCATGAATATTGTCAGCATATGTATGACACTTATGACACTTTCGAACATAGGAAAAGCAATCAGCTTCCATGGTCATCCAATAAGACCCGGCCCCCAGGATCTTCTTAGCCATGGCATGCCCATTGGCGTGGGTGTGAGCATGAGTGTAGCATGGACACGATGAGTTCCTGGAATAGGTCTGGACTTGGCACATAGTTGTTTGGAAATATGCACTAAGAGCCTATATAGGACGCATCATTTTGAGTAAGGCATTTTTTGTTAAATAGTTTAACAACCTTTATTTATCCATGGAGTAATAGGTCATATGAGAGTTATTCCTAAAATGTCCCCAGTCAAGTATTTATGTGGGGACATATAAATACATTAAGACTGGTGTGTGAGTGTACTGATGATTTGATCTTATAGATCATAGATATAGATGATATCAAGTCTTCACACGGGTACACATTAAGAGTAATGATGTACTAGACAAACCCACCATGAGAACGTTGCATGGATTGTTACATGAATGTCATAAACGATTCTCAATGTGATAATAGTATATGTAGTCCTTCGACCTGAAGTCACTACGATTCCTACATAAGGAGTTTGTTGTTTTAATACAATCAAACATCTTCTGTAACAAGAGGACTATAAAGGTTGTGATTAGGTAATGAATAAATTACGCAGAGGGATATGAGTGATGTAGATGAGATTTGTCTCTCCTATGTGACAGGAGTGATATCTATAGACCACTTGATGGAGTGAGACTAAGAAAATGCATGACCATGCTAGAAAGAATAAATATTGGATATTTATTCGGATAAAGTCTACTCCGATATCAAGTAAAATAAATTGGACCGTACAAGGATGACGCGACCATGCCTTGGGTCCAATTAGGATATCGTGACAATAGGAACAAACATATAAAATAATTATTACTTATAGGTTATGTTGATAATAAATAATATTCGGTCCTAATGATGCATTGCTAGATGCCACTCTTATTTTATAATAATAAAATAGTTTATTATTAATAATACTAAGTATTGTACCTATAGGGTCACACACATATAGTAAGCCCATCAAAAAATAGCTTTTATTTTAGTTGGACTAAAATAAAGCTATCGGGTCTAACTCATTTAGAATGAGTAAGGAGCCCACTTTTTAGAGAGAGAAAATTAGGTCAAACCTAAGCCTATAAATAGAGCATAAGATGCTCATAGGCGGCTCACCAAAAAAGAGACACAAAATGCAAAAGTTGCAAAAGCTACACGCCGTCAAACTAGCATTTGAAAGGTGTAGCATTTCTAATGGGAGTACTCGTGTGGACTCCTAAAGGACAAGGCTATGACTGCTTCAATTTTCTTCAAAAGGTAATCCTAAAACACTTAAATAAAATATTTGATGTTTGTCTTATGCTTTGAAACACAAAGTTTTGCAAGTCCAATGGGAATCCTTGTATTTCCGCTGCTTATGCACTAGGGATTCCCTAACAAGTTGAGCATGGCATAAGCGTGGGCTGGGTATAGGCATGCCCAGCCTCTGGAGTTGCTTGTTGCTTGCATATAAAACCAGCGTGGGCTTACGCTTAGGAGTGTAGCCACGCATGGTTGGCTGGGAAGATCTAATCTTGAGCGTGGTTCCCTGGCGTAGGTGTTGGCGTGATGTAGGCATATAAACCTGTAATCTCTGGAAGGCACCATTCTTGGCATGCACACCAGTGTGGACTCACTCTGGTAAGCATGGTCACGCGTGGGTGATCCTAGCGTTCTTGATACTAGCATGCTTGTATGGTGTATGAGGACGTATGGGCGCTAGGACTCTAGAGTTGCATGAGTCTTGATCATGTGACCAATGTGAGCATACGTTGTAGGGCGTGCTCCCACATGAATAGGTTGGCTCTATATGTTGCTTACTTTTGTTCCCCAGCATAAGTGGATGGCATTCTTGAACGTTGTTACGCTTGCTTGCTCCTGAAACATGCACAACATACACACGTACAACATACTAACACTGGCTCAAGCGTAGGTACGCTGGGGTCAAACTCACACTTTTTAAAATAATCATAATTTAAAGCTAAAAATCCTAAAAATATAAATAATTTATAAATTGAATAAATTCCACAACTTAGTGAATAATTAAGCTTCTAGTTTAATAATTAAGAGCCATTAATTAAGAAAACACCATACAAAATATACCAAATAATTAAGCCTTTCCAAGGCTTATCATATCCTCAAACTTAAAACTTGCTTGTCCTCAAGCAATAACTAAGGAATTAAATTTTCCAATGCACCAAAAATATTTGATCACTCATTATCCTTGTACCAACCCTAGTTATAGCATATGCATGACACATCTTTCAATGATCCATGCAATTCTAAATGCAATGCTTCTTTGAGTGGGAAACATAATGGTGATGTAAACTCGTAAGTCAAGTGTTTCTCTCTGCAGTTAGTGTATAAGATTCAAGTATATGCACTCTTTAATTGCAATATTGACATATCAATATAGGCTTGCAACAATTCTAAGCATCATACACATGCATGTACATATATGGATCAGCAAGGACATTTTTATGCTTGTAATAAGGCTAGGCTATAGATTCCATTTTGTTTTCCCTAGTCAATGTTAGGTAATGGATGTACTCAGTGAGGTTGTCTTGCCTTGACCGCTATTCACTCCCTTTCTTACCCCAAAATATTTTCCCAAGTATATTTTTTAGAGAGAAGCAGAAGGTATTTTTGAGTTTCGACGCTTTTGACATATTTTTCTTCTTTTTTTTCTAGAGCTTTTTGATTTTTTTCTTTTCTAGTCCTTTGGGATTTTCTTCTTTTCTTTTCATTTACATTGTACCTTTTGTATTGGATCCTTTTCCTCTCCCTTTTCAAAAAAAATTAAAAGTACACATGTTCTAGAGTGTGCCTTTTTATTTGTTATGGGGAACACTCTAATCTCCAAACTTAGAGGTTTCTAGTCTCTAGCAACTAATTAAAACAAAATAAGCCTCATTGACATGTCAAGGTAAAATCCATGGTTTTTCATGTAATCATAGGCTTGTAATGACGGGTGATAATATTACAGAAGTAATTAGGCTTAGGCTTAAACATAAGGTCAAGGGATAACTATATAGTGATAACTTATTTGACCTTGGTTGATAGCAGAAACATGGCCTTTATCATTTCTACATGGTACCATGCACAAGCACAAGAAACATTGGAAACAAGTTCTATCTCACAACTATATATGCAAGCACACTCAACAAGCAAGGATTAGGCCCAAAATCTCACAATCATAGGGTAATACCAACCAATCACATCCCCAATCTTAGAATGAATGTGTAATTTTATATTACTATCCTAGGCATATCATGCATACATTAGTAATCAAGCAATAACAATTATAACTAGATACTCTCATGCAATCAGCACAATATCAAACTAATTCACTTATTTATGCATGAGACAAGTATCTAAAAAATTAGGATGTGAAAGTTATTGATCCGGTCTCAATACCGGTATCCGATCTGCAATACATATTTCAACGTCTTTGATAAGACATCTACGTGTAACCGGTGTCATCGGTATACATCCGAACTGTAATTCTGTATCAGGCGTTCTCCCTATACCGGTTGTTCAGGATAACACCATGACATCGGACAATACATACGTCACTGTGCAAAAGACAAGGATTGTTGCTACAGGGATCGATCAATAATTCCCTACACTACGAGCCAAATTCTGCTCACGGGAATGGTCAACTTGTTCCCTAATCCTAGTCTACATTCTCTATGCTCAATATAAAATAGCCACTTGACCCAATCATGCAGGTAAGTGCGCAATATAATAATGCTAATGGGAGTTGGTGGTTCCCCACCAACGAATCCTCGTTAACCGAGCCAATCAGGTATATGAACTCACTTCATGATTGAAGTGAGGGATCTTCAGCTCATTTTTTACGACTGATTATTCTCTGAATACATTCCTTACTTGGAATATAATCACTGACTTGAGCGTCGGAGAATCTTTGCAGGTGACACCACCATTCGCCCACTTCAACGCGTTAGGTCGGTGTGAAGGATCTCCAGAACGCCCAATCCGCTCTCTTCACTTAAAGACACCGGATACACATACATCCGGTCTTCTATACAGTATTTACATACTATTTGTGACTGGTCTGAGTCCGGATCTCTAGACCCCGGTTCAGGACAGATCAGTTATCCTTCTTATTTATCAAACCTAAGAATATTCACAAATATATCTTTTAGTTTTCCAGAGTCAAGAAGAAGGAATAAGAGCATTTCCCTTTCTACCTCCATAGCATTAACCGCTGAACCTACATGATTAGGTAAAGGATTTATGGCCACATTTGGATTTCCTTCTTAAAAGTTAAACCATTTGGCTTTGTTCAAGTTACGCACTTTATACTTCAAGGCCATACAATTTTCTATGGAGTACCAAGATGCCCGAACATGATAGTCATATCAGGCATTTGGATCATGTCCCTTGGGGTAGGGAGGTTCCACGGTTTTCAAATGACAGGGTACCATGAGTGAGTTATGGATTAGGTGAGGTAAAAGTTCAGTGTAAGTCATGGGAATTAGATCAAATTAGATTGGTGCTTGATCATTGTTAGCTCTTCTTTGGTTTTAGTTAGGATTGGGGGTTATAATTGTTACAAAGGACAAAATGGCATGGGTTGAGGGCTAGGTGCTCGAATGGTAGGTGGAAGTAAGATGGTTTAGGAAAAGGATGAGGGGGAAGGCTATTGGTAATGACAGCTACATTGGGGTAAGGTGCAAATGGGAAAAGGTTGACAGGTTGGAAAGCAACAAAGTTAAATGGTCTCTGATGGGGGCCCTCCTTTGTCATAGGCAATGGCGTTAGTTTCTATGTCTCTTTTTTTTTGGCTGTTTGCGTAAGCTTTTTCGTGGCAGGTGCCTTAAATGGGCTTTAGGATATCTTCCCCATTTTCACTTTGCTTTCGATCTTCTCCCCTATGACGACAATATCAGAGAAGTTGGAAGACACGTTTCTGATCATCCTATCGTAGAAAAGAGATTAAAGTGTGTCAATGAACATCACCACGACCTTATTTTCTAGAAGCAGGCGGTCTACTTGTGCGGCTGTCTCACGCCGGTGTTACACATACTCTTTGAATGACTCACTATCCTTCTTCGGTATATTCTGTAATTATAGTCTATCAGGTGCCATATCCAAATTGTACTTATACTGCTTCAAAAAGGCATCTTCCAAATCCTTCCAACAACGGATACGAGTGCGCTCTAGGTAGATGTACCAAGTCAGTGTTTCCCCCGCCAGGTTATCTTGGAAGCAATGTATAACTAGCTAGTCATCGAAGGAATGAGAAGCCATCTTGCGATAGCACATGGTTAAATGGTTTTGGGGATAAGACGTGCCTTGGTATTTATCAAATTCTAGCATCTTGAATTTTGGTGGAATCACGACATCAGGGACCTGGCATAGTTTAGGAGCATCTGTTAAGCCGAGGCCTTCAATACCTTCTACAGCCCATAAACGCTCTTCAATAATTTTTATCTTCCCTTTAATGGGGGAAGCCGCGACTGTGGTAGGACTCGTGGCAGGATTTACCGCCTGAGTAACACCTTGCCAGCTAGTGGTGCGAGGTATTGCATACCCGTAGGGGTAATTGTACTGTGGGTAGAAGGGAAATGATGGTGGTACTTAATATGTTAGGCCAGTGTTTTGTGTGGGGTTTTGTGGTTAGGCCATAGGCTATGGGTGAGGGATCGGTTGGGTCACTTAGGTCGTCTATGCTTATATGGTTTGTGGCTCAAAGGACTGTGGGTTTGGTGTTTTGTTGACAAGCTAGACTGTTGGTTGGGTAGCGTTTGAAACATAGGGTTTGTGATGTGTAGGTCATTGGTATCTTACTGGTTGGTGAGAAAAGGGGAAAGTACCCTGAAGGTAAGACATATGGTGGAAAAGATACGGGGTTATTGTCAGGTCCAATGAAAGTCTACTAGGGCATATAGCCATATGGCATGTTGTATGGCATGGTGTGGGGGTCGGTGGCTTAGTTAGGATTCCCAGTATTAAAAGTAAGAGGAATCATGGTGGGGTTCACAACTTGGTTTTGTATGGAGGTAAAATCAAAAGGATAGGGAGGGCAGTTGGCTGTTCCTCATTGCCCGTGAAAGAGCTCCCTTCTGTGGCTCTTTTTTCTAGTAGCAGCTTGGCCATCTCAGCCACTTGTTCCCTTAGCTGGCTGACCTCGTTCCTTAAATCTTCTAGTGTGTATTTCGTTTCAGCCATAAGTCTGGTTTGGAGTCGAGTTTTGTAAGGGTGTCTCCCTATGATGCCTATTTCTTTATAAAATAGAATTTATCAAAGATGAAAACAAAAACTAATACTAAAAATAAAAACAATAAATAAATAATATGATGCATGAAGTAATCACAGATCTTGATAAGCATCTTTGCACTGTTCCTTAGAATGACTCATTCAAAAGTACTAAGTAAAGAATGATGGAAATTAATATGGGATAGTTATGGACACGAAAGAATCCTTTATTCCAAAATATCACATAATTCATTACTTTGACAATCGTTCATTACATCAGGACAAATAATTAGCTTTACCTAGCTTGGACAATCACTTGCCTCATTTTGTTGATTTGATCTTTACAATAACCTAGGAAAAATATGATTTCCTTAGGGGTAATGGTAGGGTTTGCCATTTCCTCGACTTCCTTTACTAGTAATGGGATATCTTCTAAAGCTCTATTGGTCACATATACTAGCTGGGAAAAGCAATGCATCCATGAATGGATAATCTCATCTTGCTCAACTAATTCTGCCTTCATTATGTGCACTGCTTCACGGCACCCCTTTTCCACTTTGATTGTATGTCATCTCTCGCCATTTATCTCTTGCTAGAAAGCCTCTACCACATCATTGAGTTGCTGCTCTGCTCTATTGATTTGCGACTGTAGAAGTCCCGTTTGTGCTAAAGCACTTTGTTCATTCTGTTTGGCCTTCGCTAACATCTCCTTCAATGGTTGCTTGGCGGCCAACATGGCATCCCTTTGTTAGCTCCTCATCCTCGTCTGGGAATTGGCTATTTGAAGACATTGATCTAGCTTCCTCATATGGTCCCTCTTTGACTTCTACTTTTTGCCAATCTTTTCAAGGGCTTGCTCCTTTTCACAGTTTTCTTTCTTTAGGAAGGCGTAATCTTGTTAAGCCTTTAGTAGGTCTTCTTCTAACTTCTTGTTTTTAGCCATCAACTTTGCCAAATTTGCCTTCATCTCTTTGGTCGCCTCATCCTCAACAGTGGGTGGAGACGAAGGCTCACCTATCAAGAGAGAGGAAGGGTACCTGAATGGTAACTTGATGATTGAGACCCTATTCAGGACCCACTAATAATACCTTTCCTTCAAGACATGACTTCTAAAATTGAACTCTTTTCCTTTCTTGTGGACTCTCTTCCAAGTATCTCCTATATCCTGAATGGCAAAGGTGTAACCCCCTTTTGAATAGTATAGGACAAAAAAGGGTTAATGATTCTTCATTGGGTGGCTCGAATAGAGGGTAGGCTAACTGGCGTTTAGCTATGATGGGGTTATAATTAATACACCCCTGAGTGCCCATAAAAGGGACATTTGGGTAGTTCCCATAGTGGTTAATGAACGTCTCAACTCTCAGCCATTGGGGGTACCACCTTACTTTCTTAATAGTGAGCCAACTAAATGATTGGCTAGTTAGCATAGCTTCAGCTCAGAAATAAGGCACTCAACTTTGCCCACTTGGTTGAAGATGTGGGACGTAAGCTGTAACATCCCCGTTTTAAAATTAAATGTTGAATGAAGAATAAACCATTAAGACTTGATTCCAACCAGAAAATAACTGTTAATTGTATTTAACTAAGTAGATTTAAGCCACTAAAATATGAAAATGGTGATGGTCAGGGGATGGAGTGGAGTGCACGTGGCTGCTGCAGCACACACTCTCCCATCCCACTCTTCTCTTATTCATGCGCATGTACACACCTATATATATATCGTGAGCCTGTAGTGAGGAACGCACTTACTCTTTCTTTAGACTCTCTCCTCCGTCACTTCATCCTCTACTTCCTCTCTTCGTCTCCATTCTTCTTCTTCTTCTATCTTACTCTTCGCTCCTGGAGGTCTTGGTTGCAGTACTGGAGAACGGATCACACTTCATCCCAAAATCAGGTGCAGGATACGACAAAGCCAAGGAAGACCGAACGAACCAGGAGAAAGACATCGGACCCAACGACAAGAACGGAAAAGGTTTCTGAGGTTCTTCTAAAGGTAGGGGGCGCTTGCATGTCGAATGCATGGTCTAAGAACGGTACCGGATGAATGTATTGTTGGGTGCGGGTGTGTGTGTGCGTGTTTTTATAATCATTAGAACTGATGCTGTGCATGTGTGCATGTATTCACAATTACTAAAACTGATGCATGATTTGAGATCCTGATAGTGATCTTCGTGGCGATGGCGTAGTCTGCTCGTGGATGATAATGATGGATCTATTTTGTTGTCACTATGAAAAGTATGTATGTGCATGTTCTTAATTGGATTGCTCAATGTTGTTAGTCTGATGACCGATTGTAACATGCGCTGGTGTGACTGACTGAATGATGACGAGTAGTGGAGGATATTCGTTCCTACTTAATGACTACGGTAATGTGTTCATGGCGCAATGATGTGTAATAATGAATGTGTTAGTTGCATGAGTAAGAGTGGGGTGACCCATGGAAGGTCGAGAACCCCAAGGGAAACGACTTCCAGTTACCAACCCTGGCTAGATCCCAATAGAGCTCGTGGTAGCCGTTGGAGCTAGAGAAGAGAGTCTCGAGACGCCGTGGGGAGGCCGGTGCCACCTGGTAAGAGCTGAGGGACGAGGGGCCAAAAGAAAAGGGGGCCGTAACTGAGAGTCTTTTCCCGAGTCGGATCCGCAGGCATGCATATAGAAATAAGGCTGATTGTGGTGATGTACAAATCTATATATGTGCATGTGTATGATTTTGAATGCATGAATATATATATTTAGATGTGGAATAAACTCTGTGAATTATGAGTGTCATGAATGTTGTTTGAATTGTATGAATTTGGTTACTTGAGAAAGGTTGAATGATAGCAGGAGCGTGTACTGACGCTGATACCGAGTCTGTGAGTATCATTTTACATGTAAAAGCTCACCCCTGCAGTGGCCATTTTCAGTGAATGTCTCTCGTGAGGAGGATCAAAAGCAGAGCTGGAATGCTGGGCGGAGTGCTGATGCATTTCGAAGGTTTAATTAAGGCGTTGTTAGATGAGGCCCGGACTGGCTCATACCGGATGTTAATGTTTTTGGGGATGAATAGAACTTTACGGGCAAGGAAAAGTCTGATTTTGTATTGTAAATATTGACGTGCACTTTTATGTATATATATATATGGATGTATGGTTTTGGTGTGCGTGATGCTATGTGCTGCCTTGTTTCCTAATTATGCTTTAATAGATACACAGGGACAGTCTGATTGAGCAGGTTATAGCTAGGTCCGAATGAACCGAGAATTGTCTTAGGAAAATTTATGTCGGATACGCTGGGCGGAGTCGTACCCCGCCCGAAGTGTGGGAGCAATTCGCCCAAGCGCGAGGACTCACGCTGAAGCGAGTAATTACCAGAGCGAGATATCGACCATTATCCTTTCCTATCCGTTGCGATGCTAACACAATCCAGACCCCGATGTTGACCCCGAATTGGTCGTTATGGCTAAGTCCGCCCAGGCGTCGTCATACTTAGTTGAGCTGGGTGGAATAGGTTCAGATCCCTCCTTTCTCCACAACCTACTAACGTATATGTACCCTGTAACTTCTCATTTCCTGAGTGAAAGGCGAGTGTGAGGATTTACTTAGTAAACCCTTATCCATACCCGATGGAGGAAATTACCTTGTAGTTGTGTTAAAGAGGCGTTATGTAGATTTCGTTTAGGCGGCGTCATACCTCGCCCAAGTAACTAGGGCAGCCCGCCCAAGATAAATATACCCCGCCTAGCCAAGTAGGATGATTCTAACTTCGCCTTTCCACCAAATGCTAAGCGTGTGAATGTATTAACATATTTCCCTTATCTATTCCTCCTGTGGAGTGACCAGTATTTCTTGAAGGGAAGCCTCAGTGCGAAATCTCCTCTATCCGCTGCTGTATTACCATACTCCGCCTGGACGGTGTAAGACCCCGTCTGAGCGAATAAACGGTGTTGTGCAATCCGCCCTAGTGTTGGTGCGTTACGATAAACCCATCGAGCCGGCCCCAGTTTTTTTAGCTTCCCTGTAGGTAGCTTTATGCGCGTGAATGTTCTTAGTTTTCCCCATTGCCTGCTCCCTTCTACATCAAATGTTACGTGACTGTTTTTGTGAAAAATTTTCTCATATTTTGGGATTTATTAGTTGCAAATAATTAGGGTGTTACATTTTGGTATCAGAGCGGACCGAAAGGTCCAAGGCCAAAGTATGCTTACCAAGTGTAAGCGGTGGTGTCTGTGTCTTTTGATTGAATGGTTGAAATTGTTCTGATGCTGGTTGACCTGATTGATGATTGTCTTGAAGACAAGGGGTTGTTTTCCCCTGGTCCGATTGTGTGTATGACTTAGGCGAATGACATAATGTGCTAAGTTATTAATTGTTGGACTAATAACTAGATCGGTAGTAAGTGGCTCCGTATACTTATCCTTAAATGTCAATTTCAGGATAAGGAATGGCGCATCGTCAAAGTATGGAGGCTATAGCCACAGCATTCCAACGCTTTGCTGATGTGTTTGAAAGGCAAGGCCAAACTCAACCTGAGGATGGCCATGTGCTGGACCGCTTCCTGAAAAGGAAGCCGAGTGAATTCTTAGGAGGACGGAACCCTGAGACGGCGTTCAAGTGGACTCAGGAATTAGAGAGAATTTTTAGGGGTCTTCGCTGTACCGAAGCCCAGAAGGTGGAATGCGCAGTGTATATGCTGCGAGATGAAGCGGAGAATTGGTGGAAGATAGCCAGGAGCCGATTCCCCGAAGATGACAATCAACTGACGTGGAACGATTTCAAGGCCTGCTTCCTAGACAAATACTTTCCCGACACAGTGAGGAGTCGGAAAGAGCTGGAGTTTATGGAGTTAAAACAGGGTTCCATGACTGTGGAAGAATACGCGACCAGATTTGAAGAATTGTGCCTATTCTATCCGCCCTTCCAGCAGCCGGGAACGGAGCACTCCAAGTGTCTTAAGTTTGAGAACGGACTGAGATCGGATATCAAGAGGGCCTGTAGATACCATGAAATCCGGAGTTTCCCTGCCTTAGTGAACAAGTGTAGAATATTCGAAGAGGATGACAGGGCCCATTCGGGCCAGTGCAGCAGAGCCAACCAACACCTGAGGCCTCAGCAATCACGTTTCAAGAGGCCAGGGAACGTGAGGAGGAATGAACCCTTCACCAGATATCAGAACCATAATGACCGAGGGAGACAGACGAGTGGGCGACCAAGGTATGGCGGATGCTTTAAATGTGGCGGTGATCATTTTGCTAAGGAATGCAATGATACAAATGTTAAATGCTACCACTGCGGAGAGAAGGGACACGTTCGCCCGGACTGCCCCCAACTCCGCCAGGCAAACACCAATGTGCGTCAAGGAGGATTTCAAGATCGAACCAGAGTGAATGATAACCAACGACCTGGTGGCAGAGGCAACGGAACCAGAGGAAATATGATGCATGCCCCGAACAGTCGAGAGAGGAACACCGGCCTAACAGCGACAGGAAGGATCTACACCATCAATGCAGAGGATGTTGCACCGGTAAACGATCTAGTACAATGTAAGTGCTCACTTGGAATGAATACGCTTAATGTTGTTTTCGATTCGGGGGCAACCCATTCTTTTATAGCTGATGAGTGCGTGAAACGGTTGAAGCTACCAACTGTGTCTATGAACCGGACTTTAGAAGTGGCCAGCCCCACTGGCCCTAGTGTATTCACATCGTCAATATGTAAAAATGTAGCATTTGAGTTGTATGATCGGAGTTTCACCTTCGATCTGATTTGCATGCCCTTAAAGGGTCTTGATATTGTGCTTGGAATAGATTGGCTTTCAGCCAATAAGGTATTAGTAGATTGTAGAAACCGAGAGATAGTTTTCCCAAAACAACCCACTGAAGATGGCACGGCACAAGGTATAACCCAACTATTTATGATGCTTTGTCTAACCAAAGATGAGAATGAGCCCCTAGTGAACGAAATTCCGGTTGTCTGCGAATTCCCAGAAGTGTTCCCAGAGGACGTCCCGAGTGTGCCTCCCCATAGAGAAGTTGAATTCTCTATAGACTTGATCCCTGGAGCCGAACCGGTCTCCAGTGCACCCTACAGAATGTCCTCAACTGAATTGGTAGAGTTGAAGAAACAAGTGGATGAGTTACTTGAGAAGCAGTTCATTAGACCAAGCGTGTCACCATGGGGCGCACCTGTGCTACTTGTTAAGAAGAAGGATGGCAGCATGAGACTTTGTATAGATTATCGACAGCTTAACAAACTCACAATCAAGAATCGATACCCACTGCCTAGAATTGATGATTTAATTGACCAGCTGCGTGGAGCCTCAGTCTTCTCAAAAATCGACTTACGATCGGGATATCACCAAATCCGAGTGAAGGACTCGGACATTCCTAAAACTGCCTTTAGGACTAGGTATGGTCACTATGAGTATGTAGTGATGCCGTTCGGTGTGACAAACGCCCCTGCTGTTTTCATGAATTACATGAACAGCATATTCCATTCCTTCTTAGATCGGTTTGTTGTTGTCTTCATCGATGATATTCTAGTTTATTCTAAGACATCTGAGGAGCATGAAGGACATCTCAGGGCGGTACTCCAAGTGTTGAAGGAGAAGCAATTGTTTGCAAAGCTTTCAAAGTGCGAATTTTGGATGGATGAGATCCAATTCCTCGGGCATGTGATCTCCAAGCGAGGCGTCTCGGTGGATCCTGCGAAGGTAGCTGCTGTAATAGCGTGGGAGAGGCCCAGATCGATCTCGGAAATAAGGAGTTTTATGGGCTTGGCAGGTTATTATAGAAGATTCATCGAAGGTTTTTCTAAGTTAGCATTACCTCTGACTAAATTGACTCGGAAGAACGTTCCTTTTGTGTGGAGTCCGGAGTGTGAGAGCAGCTTCCAAGAACTGAAGAATAAGTTGACAACTGCTCCGGTGTTAGCATTACCTGAGTTACGAGAAAGCTTCGTGGTCTATTGTGACGCGTCCGGACTCGGATTAGGATGTGTACTCATGCAGAAAGATCGAGTGATAGCATATGCCTCTCGACAATTGAGACCCCACGAACAACATTATCCGACCCATGACTTGGAGTTGGCAGCAGTGGTTTTTGCATTGAAAATCTGGAGGCATTACTTGTACGGATCCAAATTTGAAGTGTACAGCGATCATAAGAGCCTTAAATACCTATTCGACCAAAAGGACCTGAACATGAGGCAGAGAAGATGGATTGAGTTTTTGAAGGACTATGATTTCGAGTTGAAATACCACCCAGGTAAGGCAAATGTCGTAGCAGACGCATTGAGTCGAAAATCCCTCCACATAGCAGCCATGATGGCAAAAGAAGTTGAGTTGTTGGAGCGGTTCCGAGACATGAACTTGCATGTTGACGCCCCTTCCTCTCAGAAGATGACGATCGGTACGCTGAGGATTGCCAACGAATTCTTAAAATCCGTGTACGAGCAGCAATAGGCGGACTCTTACCTAGCTGAAATGAAGGAAATTCAGGCTAGAGGAAAGGATTTATCCTTGGCAGAAGGGTCAGATGGGATCTTCCGGGTGAGGAACAGAATATACATACCAAGTGAAGGAAGATTGAGAAGAATGGTGCTTGATGAAGCCCACAAAAGCCTACTCAGCATTCACCCAGGAACCACGAAGATGTACCACGACTTGAGGAGACAGTTTTGGTGGCCCGGACTAAAGAAGGATGTGGCAGAGTACGTGGCCCGGTGTATCACTTGTCAGAAATCGAAGGTAGAGCACCAAAAACCGTACGGTGCAATGCAGCCTCTAGAAATCCCCGTGTGGAAATGGGACTCAATTGCGATGGATTTTATCATGGGATTACCCAAAAACCGAGCGGGCCATGATGCCATTTGGGTCATTGTTGACAGATTGACGAAGAGTGCACACTTCTTACCTGTAAACATGAAGTACCCATTGCATAAATTGGCTCGAATCTACATTCAAGAAGTTATTCGACTGCATGGCATACCTACTTCCATCGTCTCAGATAGGGACCCTAGGTTTACGTCCAGGTTTTGGACCAGCATGCATCAAGAACTGGGGACGAAGCTTTGGCTTAGTTCTGCCTACCACCCCCAATCGGATGGACAATCCGAGCGAACGATTCAGAGTCTAGAAGACTTATTGAGAGCGTGTGTGTTAGAGTACGGTGGGGACTGGGAGCAGTACCTTCCCTTGATCGAGTTTACGTACAACAACAGCCATCATCACAGCATTGGCATGGCACCTTACGAGGCATTATATGGGCGTAGATGCCGAACCCCACTCTGTTGGTCGGAAGCGGGTGAAAGTCTACTATTGGGACCAGACATCGTGAAGCAAACCACAGAACAGATCCGAGTAATAAGGGAGAAGATGAAAGCATCACAAGACAGGCAGAAGAGCTACCATGACAAGCGCATCAAGCCATTGGAATTTTCAGTCGGAGATCGAGTGTTTCTGAGAACCTCTCCGAGTAAAAGAGTTGGACGAGCCTTAAAAAGTGGGAAGTTAAGCCCTCGCTACATCGGACCTTATGAGGTAGTAGGACGGATTGGCTCCGTGGCATACCGCCTCGCGTTACCAACTCACTTGTCCCGATTACACAACGTTTTTCATGTGTCTCAGCTAAGGAAGTATTTGCATGACCCCAGCCACACGATGCCTGACGACGAGGTAGAGATCAAGGAAGACCTAACCACTGTGACTACACCGGTTGGAATTGTGGATCAATCGGTAAAACGCTTAAGAAACAAGAACGTAAGGCTGGTTAAGGTGGAGTGGCAGCAAGGCAAGATCACCTCCTACACGTGGGAACGCGAAGACGCCATGCGACAGCAGTACCCCGAATTGTTTACCTACGTAAGTACCGACTGAATTTCGGGGACGAAATTCTTTTTCAGTGGGGGAGAACTGTAACATCCCCGTTTTAAAATTAAATGTTGAATGAAGAATAAACCATTAAGACTTGATTCCAACCAGAAAATAACTGTTAATTGTATTTAACTAAGTAGATTTAAGCCACTAAAATATGAAAATGGTGATGGTCAGGGGATGGAGTGGAGTGCACGTGGCTGCTGCAGCACACACTCTCCCATCCCACTCTTCTCTTATTCATGCGCATGTACACACCTATATATATATCGTGAGCCTGTAGTGAGGAACGCACTTACTCTTTCTTTAGACTCTCTCCTCCGTCACTTCATCCTCTACTTCCTCTCTTCGTCTCCATTCTTCTTCTTCTTCTATCTTACTCTTCGCTCCTGGAGGTCTTGGTTGCAGTACTGGAGAACGGATCACACTTCATCCCAAAATCAGGTGCAGGATACGACAAAGCCAAGGAAGACCGAACGAACCAGGAGAAAGACATCGGACCCAACGACAAGAACGGAAAAGGTTTCTGAGGTTCTTCTAAAGGTAGGGGGCGCTTGCATGTCGAATGCATGGTCTAAGAACGGTACCGGATGAATGTATTGTTGGGTGCGGGTGTGTGTGTGCGTGTTTTTATAATCATTAGAACTGATGCTGTGCATGTGTGCATGTATTCACAATTACTAAAACTGATGCATGATTTGAGATCCTGATAGTGATCTTCGTGGCGATGGCGTAGTCTGCTCGTGGATGATAATGATGGATCTATTTTGTTGTCACTATGAAAAGTATGTATGTGCATGTTCTTAATTGGATTGCTCAATGTTGTTAGTCTGATGACCGATTGTAACATGCGCTGGTGTGACTGACTGAATGATGACGAGTAGTGGAGGATATTCGTTCCTACTTAATGACTACGGTAATGTGTTCATGGCGCAATGATGTGTAATAATGAATGTGTTAGTTGCATGAGTAAGAGTGGGGTGACCCATGGAAGGTCGAGAACCCCAAGGGAAACGACTTCCAGTTACCAACCCTGGCTAGATCCCAATAGAGCTCGTGGTAGCCGTTGGAGCTAGAGAAGAGAGTCTCGAGACGCCGTGGGGAGGCCGGTGCCACCTGGTAAGAGCTGAGGGACGAGGGGCCAAAAGAAAAGGGGGCCGTAACTGAGAGTCTTTTCCCGAGTCGGATCCGCAGGCATGCATATAGAAATAAGGCTGATTGTGGTGATGTACAAATCTATATATGTGCATGTGTATGATTTTGAATGCATGAATATATATATTTAGATGTGGAATAAACTCTGTGAATTATGAGTGTCATGAATGTTGTTTGAATTGTATGAATTTGGTTACTTGAGAAAGGTTGAATGATAGCAGGAGCGTGTACTGACGCTGATACCGAGTCTGTGAGTATCATTTTACATGTAAAAGCTCACCCCTGCAGTGGCCATTTTCAGTGAATGTCTCTCGTGAGGAGGATCAAAAGCAGAGCTGGAATGCTGGGCGGAGTGCTGATGCATTTCGAAGGTTTAATTAAGGCGTTGTTAGATGAGGCCCGGACTGGCTCATACCGGATGTTAATGTTTTTGGGGATGAATAGAACTTTACGGGCAAGGAAAAGTCTGATTTTGTATTGTAAATATTGACGTGCACTTTTATGTATATATATATATGGATGTATGGTTTTGGTGTGCGTGATGCTATGTGCTGCCTTGTTTCCTAATTATGCTTTAATAGATACACAGGGACAGTCTGATTGAGCAGGTTATAGCTAGGTCCGAATGAACCGAGAATTGTCTTAGGAAAATTTATGTCGGATACGCTGGGCGGAGTCGTACCCCGCCCGAAGTGTGGGAGCAATTCGCCCAAGCGCGAGGACTCACGCTGAAGCGAGTAATTACCAGAGCGAGATATCGACCATTATCCTTTCCTATCCGTTGCGATGCTAACACAATCCAGACCCCGATGTTGACCCCGAATTGGTCGTTATGGCTAAGTCCGCCCAGGCGTCGTCATACTTAGTTGAGCTGGGTGGAATAGGTTCAGATCCCTCCTTTCTCCACAACCTACTAACGTATATGTACCCTGTAACTTCTCATTTCCTGAGTGAAAGGCGAGTGTGAGGATTTACTTAGTAAACCCTTGTCCATACCCGATGGAGGAAATTACCTTGTAGTTGTGTTAAAGAGGCGTTATGTAGATTTCGTTTAGGCGGCGTCATACCTCGCCCAAGTAACTAGGGCAGCCCGCCCAAGATAAATATACCCCGCCTAGCCAAGTAGGATGATTCTAACTTCGCCTTTCCACCAAATGCTAAGCGTGTGAATGTATTAACATATTTCCCTTATCTATTCCTCCTGTGGAGTGACCAGTATTTCTTGAAGGGAAGCCTCAGTGCGAAATCTCCTCTATCCGCTGCTGTATTACCATACTCCGCCTGGACGGTGTAAGACCCCGTCTGAGCGAATAAACGGTGTTGTGCAATCCGCCCTAGTGTTGGTGCGTTACGATAAACCCATCGAGCCGGCCCCAGTTTTTTTAGCTTCCCTGTAGGTAGCTTTATGCGCGTGAATGTTCTTAGTTTTCCCCATTGCCTGCTCCCTTCTACATCAAATGTTACGTGACTGTTTTTGTGAAAAATTTTCTCATATTTTGGGATTTATTAGTTGCAAATAATTAGGGTGTTACATAAGCCACACGCATAATGCAAGTAGATAGTAAAGGGCTCTTTTTCCACCTTGTGTATGGCAAAAATCCATAGTGCGATAGACATCTGCAAAGACAGTAGTGATGGGATTTTCAAAATTAAGGTTACGAGCAAGGAAAACATCAATAACATCATAGTCCACATAGTTGTCAATGTTTGGGAACAGAATAACACCATAAATGGTGATGGTCAAGGTGTCCATGAAAGCTTCCCAATCTTTTTTCTCATCTAGAATATGCATATGTTTCTCAAAATACTCTCAGGCAAATCCCGAGGTCTGATTTCTATTCAACTATGAATTTCTTAACACTTTCAGGTTGATCTGCTTCCTTAGTTCAGTCACATTGGTCCCACAACCATCTGATCCCATGTTAACTTTCATATTCTCTTACAAAGACACTTACGAAGTTTCAGATAACCTCCTGAAAAAAAGAAAGGAAAAGGAAAGGGAATCAGTTCATGAACACGATATGCCCCGTTGATTATTATTCCCTTAGTACCTTGCTTTCAAAATGTTTTCCTCATATCCGAAGGGAGTAATGATTAATGAAGCTCATGGTAAAATTGGGAGAAAAAAATTACGGGCTTTTCGATTGTCCTTAAAGGATTTGTAGCTTTGCATGATTTTTAACGATTCAGAAAGTCTATATCCTAAGACTTGAAGGTGAACATGAACGCGTATAACACGAAGGAACCACTTGCCCATTGAGGAATCATCGTTTAGGAAAAGAAAGGTTTATTTTTTAGAACGATGATCCATCGAAAGGGTAAGTGATCCAATGGTTTTAGTTTGAGAAAGAGATAAATTTTACAAAGGTAAAGGGAATGGTTGCCCCTCTATGCCCTAACTTGGGTTCATCTGAAAGCCTTTTATTGGTATCTAAAGTTTTTCTAACAGTTAGATCTCATATTTCGTGGTTGTTCTAATATAGCTAAAGGTCACTCGAGCTAAGAACCTACCCATGATGTTGGCCACAACAGTAGGAAGTCTACTAGGCGTGGGACGCCATGAATAAGTCACGCTCTATAACATCCCTAATTTTATATAAATGATTAAATATTAGGAATAAATATTAAATAATTACCTGTGGATTAATTAATATACAAAATATTGAAAATAATTAAATTAAAAATTTTGGGGGTTACTCATGAATTATTGAGGCTTTATATGTTGAGATTATAGCCGATTAAAATATGAGTGTTAGAACAAGTATCTCCGATTGAGGTACCATTGGTCAGGACTGTTAAGAATATTATTGGGAATCCAAATATGTATTCAAAATAATTTTTAGATAAGGTATTGAGCCTGAACGGAGATCCTGTTTGAATTAAAACGGAGAAGCTTTAATGAAAGGATAAAATAAAATACTAAAACCCTCCTTTTTCCCTTCTCATTCACGTTGCCTTTTCTTCTTCTCCCTTCATACTCTCTTTTCTCTTCATTCTCCATTTTCCCGCTCATCTTCTTTATCCTCAAAAAACCATCAAGTGGTGTGTGTGCCCTTTTGCTTTCGTTTTCATCTTCATCAAGCAAGAAGGAGCTTGTGGTTTAGAAGCTTTCTTCCTCCTTCTCCCTCTCTGATTTCATCACTCCCCCTCTCTCTAATAGAGCTCACTCATTCTTGGCTTGAGGTAAAGTTTCCTCACCATTTTTCTTGAGCTCTAGCCCTAGGTTATGGGCTATTATGGTTTTTGAGAGTGTATTGTATGTGGGTTGGCAATGGAAGGCATTAATGATGTGAAAACCTAAAGTCAGGTGCTTTAAATGTAAGTTTTAAGTGGGTAATCATGGGTACACAAAATTAGCATTTAAGATGATGGGAAATGTTGAATATAATTGATGGTTGTTGGGTTTTTAATGAAACCCTAGCTTTGTAAATTGGGGGAATATGAATTATAGGTGGATATACATTTATTATTGATGGGAAATGTTATTTATGATAGGTAATAACAATTAATGATGGTGAATGGTTGATAATGGTTGTTAGGAACCATTAATGTAGGAACCCATTATTAGGCATGGCATTGAAAAGGCATAATAATGGATGAAAACACCTAACCCATGGTAGTTGTGGTAGGTGAATGAAATAAATGAGGTTGAGAATCGAAGTGGTATAAAACACCAATAAATAAATATGAGTACTTGAATCTTGGTAGTTGAAATAAAAATTAATTGTGTGGTATATGGCATAATGTAGGAAACGACCCCATCAATGAGGCGGGACCATCGGACCACGTTGATTTCTACTTCTCTTGAGGTGGGAGAGGGTAACATCTCTAAATGCTTGCTTTCATCCATTAGTGATACGTGTATATGATTGTGTTATGCTAATTTGGCGTGGATGAATGATTTGATGATTACTTGATTGAAATGCATTTAGAGTGAATGGTGTTATGTGGCCTATGTTGTGGGATGTTGATTATGTTGTTGAATTGACTCATGATTAGTGAGAGTTGTTGTTAATGGTTTGGAACCATGATTGTATTGATTTCAATATTATTGAACACGCCATGATACATGAATTGATGAATTATGATTGCCACTAACTAGTATGTGTATGAAATCCAATGAATGTTGGTGATGGTTGAAAATGATGAGAACCTAGAGTTCCACTAAAGTGTTGACGATGAATTGTTGATGTGGAGTGGCATTTAGGATGCATAGTGTGAAAATGCATTTGAATTGCATTGCATTGCATCCATGGTGTAACATCCTAAATTTTAAAATAGAGAATTAATTTAATGAGATAAATATTGAATAATTGAATGTGAACTATTTAATGTCCCAAAATATCAGAAACAATTTAATTAAGACTTTTGGAGACTGTTAGTGATTTATTGAGATCGGATAAACAGGAAACTAACCCGGATAAAATATGGGTGTCGGACCAAGTATCTCTGATTGAGATGCCGTTGGTCAGGGCCGTAGATAATATTACTGGGAGTTCGGATGTGTGTTCGGAATAATTTTTAAAATGAGTATTGAGCCCGACCAGAGATCCTGTTTGTAGTAAAATGATGAAATATTAATGAATGGATGAAAATTAAAAGCAAAAACCTTCGTTTTCCCCTTTCATTCTCATTCATGTGCTGAACCACTTGGCAAAATACTCTTTTCTTCTTCTTCTCTTATTCTCTTCGTCTCTTTTCCCTCTCTAACCCTAAGCCAGGGTGCTACCCTCCATTCTCCCTCTCATTTTCGTTTCATAAAGGCTTGGAGAAGGCTTGGAGCTTGAAGTTCTTCCTCCCTTCTTCTCCTTAATTTCGTGTGACTCCCTTTTCTTTTGAGAACTCTTCTATTACTTCACTTGAGGTAAGATTTTAGCCATTTTTCAAGAATATGAACCTTTAGTTATGTGTCCTTAATGTTAAGAAAGTATTTAATGTATGTGGGTTACTAGGAGAAGCTTTAAATGTAGAAACCCTAAGGTGGGTGTCATAGATACAAGCTTTAAATGGTATTAATAGGGTAGATACATTTATGGTTGGAAGGAGATGAGAATGTATGATTATTTTTGAATGTTAATGAGTTTGGTGGAAACCCTAACTTATGAAATTGGAGGAAATGGGTAATGTGAGCAGAAAAACATTAATTAATGGTGAAAGTGTCATTAATGTTGGAGTATAATCATAAATGATGATTGAATATGGTGGTTGGAAACCATAAATGAAAAACCCACTTAGAATGAGTGTTAGACCCGGATAATATAATGTTGTAGAAAACTTGTTAACTTTGTTTTACTGTTGGGTCTTTTAATTGGCAAGCGCACCAATCGTTTGTAGTTTTCAAAATTTAGATATTGTTCCACTGGGATTGAAAGTCCAATAGTTACAGTAATTTTCTAGTTACTATGGTAAATTTATGAAAACTTATACACAAAAGAATAATTTATATACAATTTATACAATATTTACAAGATGGCATAGTTGAGTTGTTCATGTGGTAAAAAGAGAATAATGATCTATCTAAGAAGTTGAGTTGCAATTTAGAATAACTAAGATACTTGAGATAAAACACAGATAGACAAATTATGTCGGAAATTGGATCCCTAATCTAGAATAACAATGAGGAACTCAAGACATGCATATTTAATCATTAAGTTTCATGTCATTGCAGCTTAAATTCATTATAACCGATCCCTCGTGATATAAATTCTAAGAATTCACCGTAAAGTCCGATCCCTCATGAGCTTTCTCAGTAAAAACTTGCATTAAGTCCTAGCCTTATGGCAATAATGGTTAACAACCCCTATAGAATTGAGATACCAAGGGTATTCCAACTTTTACTTTCGTCAATACAAGTTTCAATACGGCATGAATAATCATTCTCCCATTTGACATTCACACTAATAAAACAAGTTTCAATACACATGAAAATCATTCTCCCGTTTGACATTCATATTAATAAAAGATTGAAATACTAACATGGACTTGAATCATAAACATGCAGAGGTCGAATTCACAACATCATACTCAATAGATTAGTTCACCAATTCCAACATAAACAAATTAGTTACACATGGTGAAAGTAAAAACAACACTTACAGTGATTGACATTACAAAGGCGATGGAAACTTCACGATACAACGATTTCAATACTACACAACACTCTCAAGTATCTAGAAAACTATTGTAGAACTAAAAATCACAAAAGAAACACTCAAACTCGAGTGTATAACACTAGTACAAAATAGGGCTTTTACACCGGGGATTTTACACTAGTTATAAAAATAACCGGTGTAAATATTAATGCGGTGGTATTTTTGTAAATATATACTTTCTTTACACCGGTTAACTAAATAAACCGATGTAAAAAATAATATTTATACCGGTTTGTATGTTTAGCAGGTGAGAAAAAGGATATATCTCACCGGTCCAAATTTAGAACCGGTACAATAGGCAAATTAAAATCCTGTGAAATTGGAAACCCCTCTTTTCTAATTTCGCTCCTCACTTTCGAACCCCCTTTGTCCCCCTCGAACTTCTTCACTCTTTTCTCCCTCTCGAGACTTTTCTCCTTCTCAAACCCTCTTCACCCTCTCGAAACTCTTCTCCTTCTTGATCCCTCTTCACCCTCTTCTCCTTCTTCACACTCTTCTCCCTCTCGATTGGCTTTTCAACACAAACACAAACTCCTAAAGCCTCCAGGTTCCACAAATGCAATAGGTACCTCTCCACGCGCGTACCATGGGTGTTTTCGTCTCCGGCACCTTGCACTGGGTCGTCACTCAAGAACTCGAGCCAGATCAACCGGATTTGGTCATCGCGTTTGATCTACGCGCCAACTTCTGTGAAGTGCCTAAATTGCTATGGTGTAAAACCCTTATTCTACCTCATTGTCACCTCTCCAATAAAACCCTCTCTGTAACCTTAGACTGCATAACAACACCATAACCTTCGTCACAGCCCTCGAAGTGAATCCTCTCGGGGTAAGTCACTCCTTCACTCATTTTGTCACATTCATCCTTGCTAGTCTTTCGATTCATCATTTCCTTATTTTTATTTTTTGTTATATTCCATATTCCATTTGTATGCAATCATTCGATTGTTAAATGTATTTCAATTTCCTTCCTTTATCTATGTTTATGTCAGAGTTTCTTGCAGACAATATCATATTGCAGAATTTAATGTTTATTCATAATTCACCTATTAGAATTAAAGTTGATGTTTGTTATTCTTGTACCTTGGTTTATGTTTTTAATCCCAATTTTTGATTCAATGTTTTTCTTTTTCTATTTTAATTTGTTTTTTGTTGTCTAATTTGTATTAGACAGGATGATACAGAACAATGGTGCAATATAACTTTAAGAAGATCATTGTGGTGCCAAATGGGAAGGATTTTGTTGACTTCATCCTCTCTCGCACCCAGCGCTGGACGCCTACAGTTGTGCACAAAGGATATTCAATTTCGAGACTTCGCCAATTTTATTGCAAACATGACTCAGATAAACTGTGTGGCTATTATTCTGGTTGCTGTATATTTTCTTTTGAGGTTTCTGTTTGGCCCTGATATGTTTGGTCTTACTGAAATTTGAGTCTTTTAACCATTGTATTTCATGAATTATGAATTAAGAATTATATGAGGACTGCTGGCTAATGTATTTGAATTATGATAAGTGGTCATAAGTCAAATTTCATCTTTTCAGGTTGGTGGTGTGGGTGTAGAAGGGTACTGTATGAATATTCCATGGAGTCGAGGAGGAGTTGGCAACAATGATTACAGATTTGCATTTCAGCATGTTGTCCTTCCTATAGGTTAGCAACTTAGCATGTACTGTGGCCTACTAATTTTTTTTATTTGATTTTTGAGAATCTGTAGATTAGTATATATTGTGCCTCTTAGGAAGAAACTGAACAAATGAAAAATTAAATCAATGATTAGTTTTCCTCCTTATATGAGCTTGGTCATGTCAATATAATAGTTAATCTGGGAAGCATGATATCAACATTAAACTGCTTGTCAAAAGATGATTCATTATATGCAATCAATTAAATGCTTTTTTGGGTGATTGATCTAATCTGCCTGATCTGTTGCCCTTGGAGATTGGTTGTTTGGCAACTGACAAGAATTTCAAGATTACTAATGAACAAAATTGAAAATAGTAATTGATTTGTTTGTTGTGTCCTATGATGCATAAATATACCATAGAAACATTAAACAGTTATTGTTCTTAATGCTATATTGTTTTGTTTTAGTTTTGTAATCTCATTTTAAAAGGCACAAAAAGTATTCCTAGCTTTTTAAAGTGATGCTGCTTAGGAACCTAGCATATGCTTTTATCATGGCAATTTAAAGCAAAAAGAACAGAATTAATAAAATCCCACCACCAGAACAGGGGAGAATACAGAGGCCCGAATATAGGATTTATCTTACTCGTTAACCAGATTTTTAATCACATATATATATGACCTTTGCTTGATGAAAAAAGGGTGTTAAAGTGAAAGTGCAAAATAGATAATCAATAGAATTAGAATACTTCATCCCGAAAATTTCCCTTTAATTTCTGAAATGAATAGAAGCATAGAGACTAGTAATTCTAGAAGTATAGAATTAGACAAAACTTTCAGGAAAAGTTGATCTAATTTGGTTTGAGAATATATTCATTATTTATTTATTTTTAATATTAATATTTTGATTTTTTTATTTTTAAAATTTATACAAGAAACAATGAAAATAAACTTTTAAAAATAAGAAACAAAATAAAAATAAGATACAATCTTAAAATTAAATGTAAAAAAGAAAATATCATAGCCGAATAGTCTATTTATAAATCATAGTTATTCAAGAAAATTGTAAAAGTAAAAGCAAAATAAAATTCTGATTTTCAAAAAAATAAAAATAAATTCCGATTACAACTTGGTAAAAGGGCTGAATTTGGATCAAAACAACATTGAATGAAAATTTTATGACGAAGAAAAAAACTCCAACCCCTTATTAAAAGATTAAAAGGCGGCTACGAAATAACAGTATCTATTCTTCATGGTAACACGAGATCAATAGGGATAATTAGCCTCCATGTGAATTAGAAAAATGCTTTTTTATTATTTTTAATTATAAATTGTTATTTTGATTTTTGTTTTTATTTCTTTAGTATAAAATTTTAAAAATAAAAACAAGATAACCATCCAGATATGAGTTTAATAGTAAGTGAAAAGGAAACTGGCATTTGAAGCTATTAAGGCTGATGCCTGTGGTTCTGTTTCCGTTTCAGTGAGAAATTCAATGATAAGATTGAAAGGGTAAAGGAGGCAGTGAAATGAATAGGAATTGATGTGGGACTGGGTGAATTAGTTTTATCTATTTGTTGTTTCACATAATATAGCTTTTATCAGGCATTTTTAAATGAACTTGAATGGAAGATAAAAGATATAATAGGTTTTAGCTGTCATTTTTAAATGAAATTGAATGAAAGATAAAAGAAACCAGTTATAATTATTAGTAGTTATATGTTAAGTGGTAAAGACAAGAGCTTAATTAACTTCCCTTCTCTTTAATTTGTAGACACTAATAAACAAAATTTATACTAGATTGAAGTGTCATATCTTTGAGCTATGTCTAAACTAAGTTATATATATCTAAACTATTATCTGTTTGGGTGTGATATTTTTTCCCTATACATGTATGTATTAATTTGGTGCTATTTTTTTATAGTGTGTAATACAACCACTAGACTACATGCAATGTGGATTTTATGTAATGAAAAATATGTTGGATATTATTTTGACAAACATTCTTGATTCATGGGACAAGGTAATTTTTCAACTATGCCTTAATTTCAACAAGGGAAGCATATTGAGTGTGTGTATGTTGTGATTAATTGTGTGTATTTTTTCAATTGTTGTTTTGTGCTTATTAAATGTCCTTACTGCCAATATTCTTATTAAATGTTACAGAGATTCAATCCAGAACCAT
Source organism: Clitoria ternatea (assembly GCA_037962975.1). Classification (NCBI taxonomy): domain Eukaryota; kingdom Viridiplantae; phylum Streptophyta; class Magnoliopsida; order Fabales; family Fabaceae; genus Clitoria; species Clitoria ternatea. Next base: position 193,227,298 of record CM075669.1, read on the forward strand.
TATACGATGATGACATTAAAGATGTTCAGAAGCGTTGGGCAAAATATTTATTTGATATTGCAAAAGTCTAGTTTAAATTTATGGATTGTTTAAATTGTAGATTTTTTTTTCTTATAGATTATAGGTTAAATATATATCATAAAATTATAGATGTTTTTATGGATCGTAAAATATTATATGTTTGGTCATTATAATGTTATTGGTTAATTTGAAATTGGTCATTGAAATTTGAGATCGTTGTAATTAAATATTAGTCAATGTAATTTGATAGTGGTAATTAATTTAAAACAGGTTGGAAAAGCAAAGAAAAAAAAGGAAAGCAGGAAAAAATTGAAAAAAATAAAAACAATGTTTTTACACCGGATGTATGAAAAAGATAGGTATAAAAGACTCTTTTTTACCGGATATTACGAAAATAATAGGTATGAAAGACCTTTTATTACACCTGATAATGCAAAAAAAGGTATAAAAAGACCCTTTTTACACCGGATGTTGCAAAAAAATAGGTATAAAAGACTATTTTTACACCAGACATTATGAAGAAAATAGGTATAAAAAAACTTTTTTACACCGGATATTACAAAAAATAGGTGTAAAAGGATTTTTTACACCGAGTATTAGATTCATAAATGGTGTAAAAAACTTTTTTACACCGGGTTTGTTTAGAAGAACCGGTTTAAAATATATTTTTTACACCTGCTGGATCTACACCGGCAAAAAACCGGTGTAAAAAGTAAAAAATAATCGGTGTAAAAAGCCTTTTTTGCACTAGTGTATAAGAGAAGATAAGAGTGGGATTGGATCAGAATGGGATGCCTAGAAGTGTTGGAAATGGCCCTATTTATAGGGCTGAGGAAGGGTCCTGACGCTACGCGCCAACCTGACGTGTAGCGTCAGGTTCCTGACTCAACCTCCATTAAACGCAGCTTGAAGTGGCCACTATGGAATTATTTTATTCAATCATGCAGTGCTATATGGACCTATCTCCCAATTCGGCTTGTCCATTTGTACAGAGTGGAGTGGCCACTAATAGGTCACTGGCTGAGTGCTTGTCCAAGCTGGCTGTGGAGTCAACGCAGCTCTGACGCTACGTGTGGATGTGACGTGTAGCGTCAGCATCAAAAGTCTCCACGCTACGCGTGGGGTTGATGCTACGCGTCAGCTTTCCAGATCTTCAATTTTCTCTTTAAATTCTTCACTTTTTCACTACAAAACTAGAGAAAATTGATCAAGGGCAGATTATTTCCAACAACTTCTATTTATTGAATTTAAAACCTAATTTTCTAACAATTTAAACTAATTTTTATTATTTTTATGAAATTTTTATTAAAGATTTTATTGTAAATTTGAGAACTAACAAATACCCCCAACTTGAGACATTGCTCGTCCTCAAGCAAGAGAGAAAAATAAAAAATAAAAATTTGAAATCAAATTTTTAAGTTAGTCTGAGAATTTACCATAAAAAGTAATTTCACAATTTACCATTTTGAAATAATCAATTATAGAAATCTTATGTAACAAAGGTTTATTGATAAAATTCTTTACAATATTTTATTAACAAATCAAGCATAAATTTAGGCTTACCTTACAAGTGTTTATCTTTGTGCCAAGGGTAACCTGTTTCACTCTTTCAATCATAAAATCAAACAAATTTAATTTTGATTTTCATCTAATCAATGGTTGATCATACAGAGATATTTTCAAAAATCACAAGGTCTTTTCAAGGGTTGTAATAAGGCTTGGCTACAAGAAATGATGGTTTTTCTTTGGAATTCAAAAGCTTGAAATCATAAAAGAGCAATTTTTAGCCTTTCTCTTGGCCCAAGTCTCAATTCTTTTATTGATGAAAAATAAATACCCCCAACTTGATTATTTTTACTATTTTTGACTTTTCTTTTTCATATTTTTTATTATTGTCTTTTTCTTTGAAAAGAATCAAGTTGCTTATTTTCACTCCCCATTTTTGTAAGAACACTCAAAATATTTTTATTTTGCTCAATTGCTCTTTTAATCAATCAAATATAGGGAATGGTTAAAACTGATATAGGTTAAGGGTACCAAAGAATTTATTTTTTTAGGCTCAAAATTGGTTTTCAAAGGATAAAATAATTTTACCAAGGTAAGCTGTTTGGCCCAAGGTTTTCTTTTCACCAAAAATGTGCCTTGATCATTTTCTTGAATTCTCTGTACAACAACACAAATCAAAGATTAAAGCAAAATCAATTCGAATGAAGTTATGTCGAATAAACCCTCAAAAAGATCTCTCAGCTCACCGGGTTATCGAAATTTAGCTTGATAGTTAATAAACTTATTGTAATTGATTTTATCAAAATTCCTAAGTTATAAAAGAATCAATAATTGATTTTACAAAATTAGTTTTATTGTGTAAAAACTTTAAGTGTATAAATTATCTTACTTTCAAAAATTTGATTTATTTATTAAAAAGATAAAATATATTTTTATTTTTATTTTATTTTATTTTATTTTATTTTGAAGAAAATACTCAAAAACATACCATGACAAAAATTAACGCAAAGATAAAACACACCACATAGAAATAAACTATAATATAATATCCAAAAAGTAAAAATACTAATGTAAATAGAAAACTAAAAATAAACTAGAATGTATGTAACAGAATTGAGATAACACCAATCAGTCCTCCATCTCATCATCTTCCTCCTCATCTGCATCACCTTTTGACTCAGCATGTGCTCCAGACGGTCCACCAGTCTCAGGGTATGTCGGCAGATCACCAGGCCAAGCCACATGGGCTGCAAACTCAGCTGGTGTAACATATGGTGCTCCCTCACCCTGAAGTCTGTACTGATAGTATGAATCATAAAGATGCATGTAAGCTCTGTGTGTGGCAGCCATCATCTACATCATATGCTGATGCTTAAGTGTCATCCTGGCAAATCCTTCTGCGACAACATCGGCAGGTGGTGGCTGAACTGGTGGTCTCCTCCTCCTCTGTCTGGGCTGAGCCTCCTGCTTTAGTGGTGGAATCTCACACTGCTGGACAAAATAATCTCTGTTTACTGAGACCTTGGGGACTCTCCCCGAAGAACCCGTAAACTCAGGTGATAGCACAGCAACTCCCTGCCTCCTTAGTAAGGCAGATATGATGAGAGGAAATGGGATAGGACGGTTCACCCTATACCCAAGGGCATAAAGGTGAATCTGCTTAGAAATCAGCTCTGCAATATCAATAATATGGCCCTGTAGAATGGAATAAAGAAGGCAGTATCGATCAACTGGGATAGAAGAAAGGTGGGTGACAGGAGTAATGTTATACAACATGAGATGAGACCATGCCTGAGCTATAGGGGTCAGCTGGGTCTTGAGGAGGTTAGATGGAGTCCTCCCAACCTTACTCAGGTTAAAGAAGATTCCATCCTTGCTCAAGAAGTGAGCAACCTGATCTAGGAAGTATCCTAGATCACCATCCTCAGTCGCGATCTTGTTTCTGTTCTCCTTCCAGAAACAAGTATCGCTCTCGGGAGTAGGCTCCCAAGGGTTACCCAGTAGGGTACTAATAGTGTCTCGGTCATAATCAATATGCCAACCCCTCACCCAACTCGTCCTCTAATGGCCGATATTCAGAGAGTCCTGGCGAGTCCTGTAGGCGTTAACATAAAATTCCATCACTATGATAGGATCCCCTTCACTAGGTAGGGAAAACAGGGGTCCCCATCTCCTCCTTTGGATCTCATCCTGTAGCTCAGGATAGTCTCCAGCACTCAGATCCAAAACTCTTTCCCAGAAAAGTCTTTGGCCCTTAATCTAGTGGAATCGGGCCCATTTCGCATCAGTGTGAAATCTGGTGGGATCTCTAGGTCTTAACTCTTCAGATGTGGTGTTAGTGTCTGTGGTCCTTCTTTGTCTCTTAAGAACAGTAGAAGCAATGGATTTCTTAGGTGCCATCTGCAAAAAAAAAATTTTAAAATCAAATGCACATTATAATATTGAAAAACATATCAAACATTTAACAATTATTTTTGGTTTATATATTTTATACAAAACATTCACAATAATAAAATATTTACAAAAAATTTTAAACATACATGTTTTTAGATTTTCTAAAAAAAACAATTTTATTAAATATTTACACAAAATGCAAAATTCACACAAAATCCATAACAAGATAAAAACAACATACTTTTGAATTTTTGTAATGCATATTTTTGGATTTTTACAATTTATCACAAAAATCAACATGCATAAATTTCACAAACATGCAAAATCATACAACATGTATATTTACAAAATTATGCAAATTTATTTTTTTTTATTTTCATGCAAGAAAGTATAACAAATATACAAGTCTAGAAAATTTATTAATTTAAAAGAAAAATAGACAAACAACAAATAGAAGCATACTAGACAGATTTTATTAAAAACAGAAAACAAATAAAAGAAAATAAAATACAAAAATTAAAAAAAATCAGGAACAGAGACTGATGCTACGCGTGGGTGGGACGCTACGCGTCAGCTCTATTCTTCCCACGCTACGCGTCAGTGGGACGCTACGCGTGAGGTGCGCAATTTCAAACACAGAAACAGGGGTTACGCAACAACAATACCTCTAAACCACATTCAATCCATTAATTTCCTTACTCTAACAGCAATCAATTCCCAATGGTTCTCTAATCCTAATCCTAACCACATGCATTCTAAAAATCGAAATTAAAATTAAACTAAAGGGAAAGGATTTAGAGAGCTTACTTGGAATCCTTTGAGTGATTGAGAAATCAAAGAGGATTGAAGGGTTGAGAGAAAAAGAGGGTTTGAAAATTAGGTTTTCGAAAATTAAAGTGAGGCAGATAGGGAATTTTAGGTTTTAAAACCTAAGATTGGGCCTCTCTGGTTCAGTTTTAAAAACTGAACGTGGGCCCTGACGCTACGTGTGGGTGGGACGCTATGTGTCAGGTTGAAATTTTAACCTCCACGCTGAGCGTCAGTGGGACGCTACGCGTGGGAGTTTTTTTATATATATAAGTTAAAAATAAAGAGAAAATAATGGGTTACCTCCTATTGAGCGCTTGATTTACAGTCTCTAGCTAGACATCCTGCACATCACAAATCAGTTAAATAACAAATGGTAGTGAGTCTGTTGATCTCACCACCCAGATATGGTTTCAATCTCTGTCCATTAACCATCCAACTTCTTTTGGAAGTTGGATCTTCAATCTCAACTGCTCCATAAGATTTAACTTCCTTGATTACAAAAGGACCTGACCATTTAGATTTCAATTTACTAGGAAATAGTCTTAATCTTGAATTAAACAATAAAACTTGTTGACCTGGTATAAAATGTCTATTTTTAATTTTCTTATCATGGTAGGCTTTCACCTTGTTTTTATAACTTCTAGATGTCTCATAAGCATTGTTTCTTATTTCTTCCAATTCAAATAACTGCAACTTTCTTTTGTCAGCTGCTGCATTTGGATCAAAGTTGAGAAATTTTAAAGCCCAATATGCTTTATGTTCCATCTCTACTGGAAGATGACAAGCTTTTCCATAGACTATTTGAAAAGGAGAAAGGTCAATTGGAGTTTTAAATGCAGTTCTGTATGCCTAGAGTGTATCATCAAGCTTTTATGACCAATCTTTTCTGGAGGAAGACACAGTCTTTTCCAAAATCCTTTTCACTTCTCGATTTGAAATCTCAGCCTGTCCATTGGTTTGTGGATGATATGTTGTGGCCACTTTATGTCTCACTCCATAATGTTGTAACACTTTCTGAAGAACTTTGTTACAAAAATGTGATCCTCCATCACTGATTAAAGTTCTTGGTGTTCCAAACCTATAGAAAATATTTTTCTTCAAGAAATTCACTACAGTTTTGGTGTCAGTATTAGGTGAAGCAATTGCTTCTACCCACTTTGAAACATAATAAACTGCCAAAAGAATGTATTGATTGAATTGAGAATAAGGAAAAGGTCCCATGAAATCAATACCCCAACAATCAAATACCTCAACCTCCTGAATCTTTGTGAGAGGCATTTCTTGTCTTTTATTAACATTACCTGTTCTTTGAAAGTTATCACAAGCTTGAACAAATGAGTGAGAATCTTTAAAAATAGAGGGCCAATATAAACCTGATTGCAAAATTTTTGCAGCAGTTCTTTCTCCATTAAAGTGTCCTCCATAAGGGGACTTAAGACAATGCCACAACACATCTTTCTTTTCCCAGTCGGGTACATAATGACATAACAAATTATCCACACTAATTTTAAATAGATGAGGGTCATCCCAAACAAAGTATTTTGAATCTTTGAAAAAAAATTTCTTTGTTGCCAAGTTAGATCATTTGGAAGAATTCCTGCTGCTTTAAAATTGGTCATATCAGCAAACCATGGCCTTTTTGTTATTTCAAAAAGTTTTTCATCAGGAAATTCTTCCAAGATGTCTTTTTCTTTGGCAGTGACCTCATCATTCATTAATCTGGAAAGATGGTCAGCGACCATATTTTCACTACTCTTTTTATCTTTGATTTCAAGATCATATTCTTGAAGGAGTAAAATCCATCAGATTAACCGAGGTTTAGAATCAGTTTTGGTCAAAAGATACTTGATTGTAGCATGATCAGTGAAAATAATTATTTTTGATCCAATCAAGTATGATCTAAATTTTTCCAAGGCATACACTATAGCTATTAATTCTTTTTCAGTAGTTGCATAATTTATTTGATTTTCATTTAAAAGTTTACTAGCGTGTATAACCCTAAAAACTTTTTCATATCTTTGACCTAAAACTGCTCCTACAGCATAATCACTTGCATCACACATAAGTTCAAAGGGTAAATTCCAATTAGGAGCAATAATTACAAGGGCAGAAACCAATTTTTCTTTCAAGGAATTAAAAGCTTTAAGACATGCTTCATCAAACTTGAATTCAACATCTTTATTTAGAAGATTTGTTAAAGGTTTAGCAATTTTTGAAAAATCTTGAATAAATCTTCTATAGAATCCAGCATGTCCTAAAAAACTTCTAATACCTTTCACATTCACAAGGGGTGGGAGTTTAGAGATTATCTCTATTTTGGCTTGGTCAACTTCAATACCTTTAGAGGAAATTTTGTGACCAAGTACAATTCCTTCTTTCACCATAAAGTGACATTTCTCACAATTGAGCACCAAATTTGTTTCAATACACTGCTTCAGTACGGTGTCCAGATTGGTTAGACATGTTTCAAATGAATTCCTAAAGACTGAAAAATCATCCATGAATATCTCAATGCTCTTTTCAATTAGATCTGCAAAAATAGCAAACATGCATCTTTGAAAAGTAGCAGGTGCATTACACAATCCAAATGACATTTTCTTATATGCAAATATACCAAATGGACATGTAAAAGCAGTCTTTTCCTAATCAAGAGGGTCAACAACAATTTGGTTGTATCCAGAATATCCATCAAGAAAATAATAGTAAGCTTGTCTGGACAATCTTTCAAGCATTTGATCCATAAAAGGAAGTGGAAAATGATCTTTTCTTATTGCTTGATTTAGTTTTCTATAATCAATACACATTCTCCAACTAGTGACAGTTCTTATTGGGATTAATTCATTTTTATCATTGACGATTACTGTCATACCACCCTTTTTTGGAACAACTTGTACCGGACTTACCCATGCACTATCAGAAATGGGATAGATAATACCTGCTTTCAGCAATTTCAAAACCTCCTTCTTAGTTACCTCTTTCATGGTTGGATTAAGGCGTCTTTGGGGTTGAGCAACAGGTTTAAAATTATCTTCCAGTAAAATCTTATGCATGCAATATGATGGGCTTATACCTTTTAGATCTTCAAGTGTCCATCCAATTGCTTCTTGATTCCTTTTTAAGACTTCAACTAGTTTTTCTTCTTCTGTTTCACTTAACAAATTACTAATAATCACTGGTTTTAAATTACCTTCTTTCAAAAAGATATACTTTAAGTTGGAAGGTAGCACTTTCAATTCAGGCCTCTTGATTTCTTCAATAGGTACTTCTTGAATTTCTTCAATTTCTCTTGATTTAGGGAAAATTTCTTTCCCTTGATCAAGATCTTCAAGATATTTGTCTACCTGTTTTTCTTCTTCTTCACTCAAAAATTCCATAGAGTTAGTTAATAATTTATTTAAAGGATCAGAGTTCGACACACCTGTAGATATAGAGAAGCAGACCTTGTCGAGAACATCCACCTTAAAACAATCTTGTTTTGGATTGGGATGTTTCATGGCTTTGAAAACATCAAAGTTTACTTCTTCATCATGAACTCTTACTGCCAGCTTTCCATTATCTACATCAATGAGTACTCTAGCAGTCTTCATGAATGGTCTTCCCAGAATTAGGGGAACTTCAACATCTTCTTCCATGTCTAATACCGCAAAGTCAACAGGGAAGTAAAACTTGTCAACTTTCACAAGTACATCTTCCACAATACCATAGGGTCTTTTAATTGATCTATCAGCCAGTTGCAGAGTCATCTTTGTTCTTTAAGGATCAAGGTCACCAATTCGCTTCATCATACTTAGAGGCATTAGATTAATGCTAGCCCCTAAGTCTAACAAGGCTTTTCCAATGTTCATCCCTTTAATGGAGACAGGAATGGTGAAACTTCCAGGGTCTTTCGACTTTATTGGCATATTATGTTGCAAAATGGCACTACAACCTGCTTCCAGTTCAACAATTTCTTCATCATACCTCCTCTTTTGGTGAGCAATTCTTTCATAAACTTTGCATATGTTGGCATCTGTTCCAATGCCTTAGAAAATGGAATGTTTATGTGTAATTGCTTAAAGATTTCAAGGAATCTCTTGTATTCCTTTTCCTTATCCTTCTTTGATGGTGCATGTGAATAAGGTAAATCTTTAACTGGAGGTGTCTGACCCAAATACTGATTTTTTTGTTTTTTAATTTTTTGATTTTTTTGTTTTTCTTTTTCATCATTCTTTTCTTCATCTTTTTTCTCTTCTTCTTCTTTCTTTTCTTCTTCTTTTTCTTCTTTTTCTTTTTCTTCTTTTTCTTCTTCTTTTTCTTTTTCACTATCACTTCCTACAACTTTACCACTTGTTGTAAAAATAGCGTTGCATTGTTCTCTCGGATTCTGAGTGTTTGCAGAAAAACCAGAGTTTTTCATGTCAGCTACTTCTTTTGCTAACTGTCCCAATTGCATGTCCGACGCTTTACGTGCGGCTTCATTTGTTTGTATGTATTGAAGCAACTATTGGATAGACTCTTCTATCCGTGTTAGCCTTGCTGTTTGATCGAATTATGGTTATTTTTTGAATTATTTGTTTGGAGGTCGGTTAGAAGGTCCAACGTCTTGTTTCCACCCAATATTCTGATTCTACCAACCCTGTGGGTAATTGTTAGGAAAAGAATTACCAAGATTGAAAGGAAAATTACCTAAAGGTATTCTTTGATGGTTTAGAAAATTGGCTTGCTCTTGCTCATTTCTTTCAGGGGCACAGTAACCACATGGTTGCTCTCCCATGCAATGCATACATTGTTTTAATTGAGCAGGAGGTGGTGATGACATTTGAGCAATTTGAAGTTTCTCCAATTGTTTGCTTATAGCCTCAATTTGTTGAGTCAGCAATTTTTGCTGAGCTAATACTGCATCATTAACCCCCAATTCGAGCATACCTGGCTTTCTTTGTACATTACCTCTTTCATGTTTTGCTTGTCGGTCACTGATGGACATTGATTCCAATATTTCTATTGCTTCTTCCACAGTTTTGTTCATTAAAGAACCTCCTGCACAAGCATCTAACATCATTTTAAACTGAGGTAACAAACCATGGTAAACGATCCTCACCTTTTCAGCATCATTTAACTTGTGGTTCGGACACTTCCTCAAGAGTGCCTTGAATCGTTCCTATGTTTCTTCTAATGATTCATCATTGTTTTGTGAAAAAGAATGTATGGCTGTCATTGCTTCAAAATATTTTGAAGGAGAATAAAATCTTTCCAAAAATTTTCTCTCGACATCGGACCAGTTTGCAAAACTACCAGGTGGACAAGATTTAAACCATTCTTTAGCCTTCCCAATCAAAGAAAAATGAAACAATCTCATGTAAACTGATTCTTCTTGATTAGGTTCAAAACCAATTCTGCTGCATAACTCATAAAAAATAGTTAAGTGTTCATAAGGTTCCTCATTATTTAAACCAGCAAATTGATTATTTTGAATAATGTTTAAAGTAGCTGGTTTGATTTCTACAGCAACAATAGGTCCTTGATACATTCCCGAAACACGAGGTGGTTCATTAATAGCAGAAAACTGTCCCAATGTTCTCCTTTCAACAGCCATGTTAGAATTTTCAAAATTTTCAAAATTTTTCATAAGAAGATGAAGTTGAAGAAGAAGTTTTTGTTTTTTTAGATTTTAATGCTTTAAGTTTCTTTACAAACTTCTCGATCTCAGGATCAAAGAACACCTTTCCTGCAGAAGATCGAGTTTGCATAAACACACTAAATAAAGAAAGGTTAGTAAAATAATATTAAAAGGAATGAATAAATAAATAAAAAATTTTACTAAGGTAAATTATTTTTACCACGGTAATTAAAAATTTACTGTTTTACTGAATCAATTCAATCCCCAGTGACAGCGCCAGAAAACTTGTTAGACCCGGATAATATAATGTTGTAGAAAACTTGTTAACTTTGTTTTACTGTTGGGTCTTTTAATTGGCAAGCGCACCAATCGTTTGTAGTTTTCAAAATTTAGATATTGTTCCACTGGGATTGAAAGTCCAATAGTTACAGTAATTTTCTAGTTACTATGGTAAATTTATGAAAACTTATACACAAAAGAATAATTTATATACAATTTATACAATATTTACAAGATGGCATAGTTGAGTTGTTCATGTGGTAAAAAGAGAATAATGATCTATCTAAGAAGTTGAGTTGCAATTTAGAATAACTAAGATACTTGAGATAAAACACAGATAGACAAATTATGTCGGAAATTGGATCCCTAATCTAGAATAACAATGAGGAACTCAAGACATGCATATTTAATCATCAAGTTTCATGTCATTGCAGCTTAAATTCATTATAACCGATCCCTCGTGATATAAATTCTAAGAATTCACCGTAAAGTCCGATCCCTCATGAGCTTTCTCAGTAAAAACTTGCATTAAGTCCTGGCCTTATGGCAACAATGGTTAACAACCCCTATAGAATTGAGATACCAAGGGTATTCCAACTTTTACTTTCGTCAAAACAAGTTTTAATACGGCATGAATAATCATTCTCCCATTTGACATTTACACTAATAAAACAAGTTTCAATACACATGAAAATCATTCTTCCGTTTGACATTCATATTAATAAAAGATTGAAATACTAACATGGACTTGAATCATAAACATACAGAGGTCGAATTCATAACATCATACTCAATAGATTAGTTCACCAATTCTAACATAAACAAATTAGTTACACATGGTGAAGGTAAAAACAACACTTACAGTGATTGACATTACAAAGGCGATGGAAACTTCACGATACAACGATCACAATACTACACAACACTCTCAAGTATCTAGAAAACTATTCTAGAACTACTAACTCACAAAAGAAACACTCAAACTTGAGTGTATAAGAGAAGATAAGAGTGGGATTGGATCAGAATGGGATGCCTAGAAGTGTTGCAAATGGCCCTATTTATAGGGCTGAGGAAGGGTCCTGACGCTACGCGCCAACCTGACGCTACGCGTCAGGTTCCTGACTTAGCCTCCATTAAACGTAGCTTGAAGTGGCTACTATGGAATTATTTTATTCAATCATGCAGTGCTATATGGACCTGTCTCCCAATTCGGCTTGTCCATTTGTGCAGAGTAGAGTGGCCAATAATGGGTCACTAGCTAAGTACTTGTCCAAGCTGGCTGTGGAGTCCACGCAGCTCTGACGCTACGCGTGGATGTGACGTATAGCGCCAGCATTAAAAGTCTCCACGCTACGCGTGGGGTTGATGCTACGCGTCAACTTTCTAGATCTTCAATTTTCTCTTTAAATTCTTCACTTTTTCACTGCAAAACTAGAGAAAATTGATCAAGGGCAGATTATTTCCAACAACTTCTATTTATTGAATTTAAAACCTAATTTTCTAACAATTTAAACTAATTTTTATTATTTTTATAAAATTTTTATTAAAGATTTTATTGTAAATTTGAGGACTAACAATGAGTTAAATGTAAGGTTGGTAAATGGGGTAACCAAACTAATTAGGTTATTGCCTTGATGATAATGAATGGTGATTTAAGGAAAGGAATTCCCGAAGCCTAAATGGGAAAATGAATGAAACCTATAAATAGCCTCTACATAATGAGAACCATGTGTACATATATGTATACGTATGTTGAAATGGTGTTTGAATGAATGATTGATGTGGTCCTATAATTCATTGGTGTAGGGCTTGATAATACTGGTGAGGCGGGAACATCGAACCCGGAAGTCTACTTCTCTTGAGGTAGGAGAGGGGTGTATTTTCTAAATGCATGAGATCTTGTATAATGATAATGTATATATTGATGTAATGTGGTATATTTTCTTGAGTGGGTGTAGTAACATATGCATGTGATATGAAATTCAGTAAGGTTCTTGTAATGATTGATTGTGGAATAAAACCTTGATGAGGTTATGAGTGGTATAATACGTTACAACACGTTGTTGATTTCATGTGTGGCTTGATGAATATTTGAAATCCTTGGCTAGGATGATTCCTGAACATGATGATTGAAGTATATATATATATATGTGTTGATTATGTGGAATTAACATTATGATTGAGTACAAATGTACCCTAGATGAGAGGGTGAGATAATCCATATAAGGTTAAGGCATGCATGAGCATTGTTGCATACATAGCATGGCATGCATATCATGATGATGTTGATAAGTGGTTACGATCACTTTATGTTTGAAATATAAAAGGGCTTGCTAGTTCCTGTGAAATGGGCCAGTGGTTGCGATCACCTGGTGTTGTGATTGAATGCCCGTGGTTGCGATCACGAGGTGAGAGTACCCCTTGCGAGGCGGGAAACCAGTATGAATTATTGAACGTGGTTGCGATCACAAGAAAGCACCTTACGAGGCTGCTAGAGGGAGTACCCCTTGCGAGGCGGGAAACCAATAAGAATGGATGAATGATTATGGTGGTTGCGATCACCTGATGGAATGAAATCAGATCCGTGCATATGCATCCTTAAACACCAGTATGTGCATTAGCCATAGAAGTATAGCATAGTGTGATATCCTATTGAGGAGATTATGTGAGGAGTAGATGGAACTCCCTTTGATCACCAACTGTAATTGTGATGTTGGTCGGTGTGATTTTGTGAATTTTTTTATGGATATATGTGTTTAACGAATTTGATGAATGATTGATTTTGTGTTGATTGAACTCCCTTTTAAGGAAAAGACATTTATCTTGCATTTATATATATTATCACAATTGTTAGATTTTCATCATTGAGAAATTATACTCACGCTTCATGTAGTATATCTTTTTAGTCCTTGTGTTGTAGGATTGCCCATGGAGTACTTATGTGGAAGAATGGTGTGAAGGAAGTCTACTTTGGGTAAAGAATGCCTTGGCCGACAAATGTTTTGAATTTATGGCTTTTACATAGGCTTTTGTATCGTATATAGATATAAAGAACATTTTGTATAGCCATGAATTGGTATAAATGATGAATATGGGATGATGATTTTGGGAGGTCATGTAGGAAAATGAGACCCTAGTGCTTATGGTTCATTTTCATTGGTGACCTTAACCTTAGCTGGAAAAGGAAAAGGAAGTATGATGTAGTTAAAATTTATGAATGAATGATGGTCTACATGAAAAACTGTATTTTATGGTTTATACAAAGTAGTAAGCTAAGTTAGAATGTGATTAATGAGTTGGAATGTAAATTTATGGGTAATGTCGTTTGGGACAAGTTTTAATTGCATAACATGATGAATATGATATGATGAATTTAACCAATTTGGTTGGAAATGAGTTTTGGCATGTTGTGTTGTTTAATTTCCCACATTTCTGCATTTCTACTGGTATTCTCGCTCAAGCGAGATGGGTTCTCGCTCAAGCGAGAATCTCCCCTGCATGATATTTGGTCACTGGCCAAATCTCGCTCAGGCGAGAGTAGGTCTCGCTCAAGCGAGACTGCCCACGTATCAGGTGTTAGCTTCTGGAGGAAATACGCTTAGGCAAGTTGGGTCTCGCCCGAGCGAGAGTGAGGGACTTTGCCACTGGACCAATTTTGGTTGAGCGAATGGCCATTGGAAGGTGGCACTCGCTCAAGCGAGTGAGCGTGGATTGATTCTGGAAGAATTTCGCTCACGCTCGCTTGCCTCACCCAAGTGAATCCTGTGGATCTCGCTCAAGCGAGATGGGGCTCGCTCAAGCGAGACGACCCCTGAAACTCCTTTCCCTCTTTTCGCTCAGCCCGTTCTGTGACTCGCTCAAGCGTTCCATTGGGACTCACTCAAGTGAGTGTGGTTCTCGCTTAAGCGAGAGATGCCCTGGTTCTCCAAACTGCATTGCTTTGATTATTTTTCATTTTCTTTACATTAAACCTTCATCCTATATTAACTTATGAACCCTTTGGACATATTTTGAATTCATTAATCTTTATGATGTTTAACCTCTTGCACCCAATTATATAGCAGCAATTTTAAATGAATCTTCCACTGTTTTCATTTGAGAATTCTCCATTAATTGTTTTCCATAACCTACCTTCTCATATCTTCATATATTAGAGAGGTCATTCATAGATCCATGGTAGTGAGTGACAGCTTCACCACTTATGTTTTTCATAAATTAATGATATTAAAATCATGAAAAAAATTTACCCCTATTTTTGGGGTGTCTCAACCTGGTATCAGAGTATTATTTTCTCTTTACTGCTGTGATTAATTATTATTATTAGAGTATGACATGCATTTAATGAATGATTGCCATTGTTGCTTTACTTTGTAAGGATTGACTGTGGATCAAATGTGATTGCTATAAGCCTGACCAAGCTTTCTTCACACTATTCTCCCTCAATGATGAATTCTTACAATTATATGAATGCATGTGAACCTAGGATATAATGATGTGTTTTTTATGAGCTTTAATGTGGGATAGACGATGCTGGACTCCATGATGGAGGGCCATAGCTTGATTTATGATGAATTACTATAGCATGAGACCATAGAAAAGTTTATGAACTAGTTTACTGATGTTAGTTGAATTTAATGTTATGATTATAGATATTGTGATGGCCCGTCATCATCAAGATAACGATGACGCTATAGCTAGAGCTTTGAATCGCTTTGCGGACCTCCTTGAGACGCAAAACCGTGATAGACAAAAAGCGGAAAGGCAACCTGCTCCTGCTGTTCAAGGTACTCAAGGCCTTGACATGTTCTTGAAGCAGAAACCTTCCGAGTTTCATGGTGGATTTAGGCCTGAGCAAGCCTATTTTTGGATCCGAGATGTTGAGCGGATCTTTGATAGTTTCGAATGCACTGAGCTCCAGAAAGTGGAGTATGCTGTTTTTATGATGAGAGATGAAGCTGAAACTTGGTAGAGACTCACCAAAAGTAGAATGATTGTTGCTGCTATTCCCTTGACTTGGGAAAATTTTAAGCTTGAACTCATGAGAAAATATGTGCTCGAGAGCTACAAGAGTAAGAAGGAACTTGAGTTCATAGAACTCAAGCAAAGTACAATGACGCTGGAAGAGTATGCTTCCAAATTTGAGGAACTCTATGAATTCTACCCTCCTTATCAACAAGAGGGAACTGAAGCCTTTAAGTGTGTAAAGTTTAAGAACAGTCTACGCCTTGATATTCAAAGGGCCATGTGTCATCAAGAAATCAGAAGCTTCATGGTACTTGTGAATAAGTGCCGCATACTCCACCTCATCATTCTAAATTTGACTCTAAGTTGAAGGGTCAATCTTCTAGTTTCAAGAGGCAAGGAAATTTCAGAAGGGGACGTTTTCAGAGGGGTGCTCATTCTAATGTCCAAGGTAGAGGCGGTGGACATGGCAACACCTTTGGCCGGGGCAATGCAAATGCCAACGGGCCGAGATGCTATAGGTGTGGTGGTCTACATTATGTACGTGAGTGTGTACACTGAGAGGACGTGGTGTATTTCAATTGTGATCAAGTGGGACATATCCGTCCTGCATGCCCTTTACTCATAAGACCAACTCAAGTGCAAGCTAACACTCCTAACTGTCCTAATGTACCCGCTCATGTGAACCGCGGAGGCCATAATGGTGGTCGGGGTCGTGGTAATGGAAACAATGGAGGCTGAAATAGTAGCCGAGGTGGGTATAATGGTGGAAGGCATGGCAACGGCCAAGGTAACGGCAATGGTGCTCGCGATGGAAATAGGAATAGTGGAAATCTTCAACCAAATGCCAGAAGGGTGTTCGCTGTGACCGGTGAGGAAGCAGCACAAGCAGATAATTTAGTTAAAAGTAAGTGTGAAATACTCAGACATTCAGTTCATGTTATTTATGATTTGGGTGTTCTTTTATATCCAAGGATTGTGTTTGGCGATTGAGATTGCCGGTATGTTTAATGAAAAATGCCCTAGTGGTTACCACCCCAACCGGTACTTGTCTCAGATCGGTTAACCGGTGTGATGATGTTGACATGCTCCTAGAAGGGAGAAGGTTTATTGTGTCATTTATTTGCTTGCCTATGAAGGGATTAGAGATCATACATGGTATGGATTGGCTCTCCGCCAATAAAGTTTTGGTTGACTGTCAACAGCAGACTGTCATTTTCCCTTCTTCTGATGTGGGAAATTCGATGTGCAAGGTATAACTCAACTTTGCATATTATTATCTCTTACCGATGGTACAAATAATCTTGATCCCCTTAGTATCCCTATGGTGTCGGAATTTTTGGATGTGTTTCCCGAGGAGATACCAGGTTTACCACCTCCACGGGAGGTTGAATTTACTATCGATCTCATACCTGGCGCGGAACCGTGTCTATCGCTCCTTATAGGATGTCTTCTATGGAGTTAGCTAGATTAAAAAGCAAGTTGAGGAGCTACTTCAGAAGGAGTTTGTTCGACCCAGTGTGTCACCCTGGGGGCTCCTGTTTTATTGGTCAAGAAGAAGGATGGAACCATGCGATTATGTGTTGACTATCGTCAGTTGAACAAGATGACAATAAAGAATAGATATCCTTTACCTCATATTGATGACCTGTTGGATCAATTAAGAGGTGCGGTGGTGTTTTCAAAGATTGATTTACGCTCTGGTTACCATCAAATTCGGGTGAGAACCGAAGACATTCCGAAGACTGCTTTTAGGACACGATATGGCCCTTATGAGTATGTTGTAATGCCATTTGGAGTGACTACTGCTCCAGCGGTGTTCATGAGTTACATGAACCGCATCTTCCATGAATACCTGGATCGCTTCGTTGTGGTATTCATTGACGATATCTTGGTGTATTCCAAGAGCCGTGAGGAACACGAGGAACATCTGAAGCTTGTGTTGAATATTCTTAGAGAGAACCAGTTGTATGCTAAGCTCTCTAAATGAGAATTCTGGTTATCAAGCGTCCAGTTTCTTGGACATGTAGTATCTGGAGAAGGTGTTTCGGTGGATCCATCTAAGGTTGAGGCCTTTATGGCGTGGCCTAGACCTACATCAGTTACAAAAATTAGGAGTTTTTTTGGACTTACCGGATATTATCAGAGGTTTATTGAAGGTTTTTCTCATCTTGCTAAACGTTTGACAAACTTGACAAGGAAGAACTAACCTTTTGTATTGATGGTTGAATGTGAGAGATGCTTTGAAGAGTTAAAGATGAGGCTAACTTCTACGCCTATCTTGGCATTGCCTGATTTACAAGAAGACTTTATGGTGTACTGTGATGCTTCCAAGCAGGGACTTGGATGTGTTTTGATGCAGAAGGAACGTGTTATAACTTATGCATCACGCCAGTTGAGACCCCATGAAGTTAACTACCCGACTCATGACTTGGAGTTGGCGGCGGTTGTGTT
This sequence comes from Clitoria ternatea, assembly GCA_037962975.1. Lineage (NCBI taxonomy): Eukaryota > Viridiplantae > Streptophyta > Magnoliopsida > Fabales > Fabaceae > Clitoria > Clitoria ternatea. The sequence continues at coordinate 193,245,320 of CM075669.1, forward strand.
CTCCTTGAAGATTTGGCGTCATTATCTCTATGGCTCGAGGTTCATGGTCTTTAACGATCACAAAAGCTTGAAATACCTCTTTGATCAAAAGGAATTGAATATGCGCCAGAGGAGATGGATGGAATTCCTGAAGGACTATGATTTTGAATTGAAGTACCACCCGGGAAAAGCTAATGTAGTTGCCAATGCTCTTAGTCGGAAGTCCTTACATGTGTTGGCCATGATGGTCAAAGAATTCGAATTGATTGAGGAATTTCAGAATTTGAATTTTGGGACCGAAATTCAATCTTCCCATAAGTTATGTTTTGCTATGTTAAAGATATGTAATGAGTTCTTAGAGCTTGTAAATGAGAAATAAGGAGATGATGATTATTTATAGGAGATGAGGAGATCTTAAGGCGATGGGAAAAATCTATTCCTTATTGAAGGTGTTGATGGCTTATGGCGAGTAAAAGGTTATGTGTACGTGCCTTTATTCAGAGATTTGAGACATACGATGCTTGAGGAGGCACACAAGAGCATTTTTAGCATTCACCCTGGTGCGACCAAGATGTACCAAGATGTAAAGAAGAATTTCTGGTGGCCTAGAATGAAACGTGACATTGCCAACTTTGTAGCTTCATGCCTTATTTGTCAGAAGGCAAAGGTAGAGCACCAGAGACCTTCGGGTACCTTGAGACCACTTGATATCCCCGTTTGGAAGTGGGATGCAATTGCTATGGACTTTGTGTCCGGACTACCAAGGACAAGGTCTAGATGTGATGGAATCTGGGTGATTGTGGATCGCTTAACAAAGAGTGCATATTTTCTACCGATTAGTATGAAGAGTTCCTTGCAGGATATGGCACAGTTATACATCAAAGAAATTGTGAGATTGCATGGTGTGCCATCAAGTATTGTTTCTGATAGAGACCCCCGATTTACATCCCGATTTTGGGGGAGTTTACATGAAGCGATGGGTTCAAAATTGAAGCTAAGCTCGGCGTACCATCCTTAGACAGACGGACAATCCGAGAGGACTATTCAGAGTGTTGAGGACTTACTGCGTGCTTGTGTTTTGGAGCACGGCGGTTCGTGGGAGAAGTATCTGCCTCTGATTGAATTCACCTACAATAACAGTTTTTACTCTAGTATTGGCATGGCACCATATGAGGCGTTATATGGAAGGAAGTGTCGAACCCCTTTATGTTGGCTTGAAGTTGGTGAGAACTTGGCCTTAGGGTCGGAGATCGTTCAGGAGATTACTGAGCAGATTAGAAGGATACAAGAGAATATGAAGATTGCTCAGGACCGGCAGAAGAGCTATTATGATAAGAGGAGGAAGCCACTTGAATTTCAGGTCGGCGATCATGTGTTCTTACGAGTCTCGCGAGATAAGGTTATTGGAAGAGCTTTGAAGAGTAGAAAATTAAGCCCTAAATTCATAGGACCTTATGAGATCTTGGAGTGAATTGGAAATGTTGCTTATCAGATTGCCCCTCCACATCTTGTAAACCTACATAATGTGTTCCACGTATCGCAACTAAGGAAGTATATTCACGATCCTTTGCACGTGATCTCTATTGATGATGTTGATGTGCGAGATGACTTGTCCATTCCTCCCGTTTCGGTTCGTATCGTCGAGTATTCCATGAAGAGGTTGCAGAATAAAATGGTACCTCTGGTGAAAGTGGCATGGAAACATGGGAACATGGAGACACTCACCTGGGAATGCGAGGATGATATCCATGAGCGGTACCCTAATGCATTCGAATCCGGTATGTCAAATTTCAAGGACGAAATTTCTTTTAGGTGGGGTGGATTGTAACATCCCAAATTTTAAAATAGAGAATTAATTTAATGAGATAAATATTGAATAATTGAATGTGAACTATTTAATGTCCCGAAATATTAGAAATAATTTAATTAAGACTTTCGGAGACTGTTAGTGATTTATTGAGATCGGATAAACAGAAAACTAACCCGGATAAAATATGGGTGCCAGACCAAGTATCTCTAATTGAGATACCGTTAGTCAGGGCCATAGATAATATTACTGGGAGTTCGGATGTGTGTTCAGAATAATTTTTAGAATGAGTATTGAGCCCAAACAGAGATCCTGTTTGTAGTAAAACGATGAAATATTAATGAATGGATGAAAATTAAAAGAAAAAACCTTCATTTTCCCCTCTCATTCTCGTTCATGTGCCGAACCACTTGGTAAAATACTCTTTTCTTCTTCTTCTCTTATTCTCTTCATCTTTTTTCCCTCTCAAACCCTAAGCCAAGGTGCTACCCTCCATTCTCCCTCTCATTTTCATTTCATAAAGGCTTGGAGAAGGCTTGGAGCTTGAAGTTCTTCCTCCCTTCTTCTCCTTAATTTCGTGTGACTCTCTTTTCTTTTGAGAACTCTTCCATTACTTCACTTGAGGTAAGATTTTAGCCATTTTTCAAGAATATGAACCATTAGTTATGTGTCCTTAATGTTAAAAAAGTATTTAATGTATGTGGGTTACTAGGAGAAGCTTTAAATGTGGAAACCCTAAGGTGGGTGTCAAAGATTCAAGCTTTAAATGGTATTAATGGGATAAATACATTTATGGTTGGAAGGAGATGAGAATGTATGATTATTTTTTAATGTTAATGAGTTTGGTGGAAACCCTAACTTATGAAATTGGGGGAAATGGGAAATGTGAGCGGAAATACATTAATTAATGTTGAGAATGTCATTAATGTTAGAGTATAATCATAAATGATGATTGGAGATGGTGGTTGGAAACCATAAATGAAAAACCCACTTAGAATGAGTTAAATGTAAGGTTGGTAAGTGGGGTAACCCAACTAATTAGGTTATTGCCTTGATGATAATGAATGGTGATTTAAGGAAAGGAATTCTCGAAGCCTAAATGGGCAAATGAATGAAACCTATAAATAGCCTCTACATGATGAGAACCATGTGTACATATATGTATATGTATGTTGAAATGGTGTTTGAATGAATGATTGATATGGTCCTATAATTCATTGGTGTAGGGCTTGATAATATTGGTGAGGCGGGAACATCGAACCTGGAAGTCTACTTCTCTTGCGGTAGGAGAGGGGTGTATTTTCTAAATGCATGAGATCTTGTATGATGATAATGTATGTATTGATGTAATATGGTATGTTTTCTTTAGTGGGTGTAGTAACATATGCATGTGATGTGAAATTGAGTAAGGTTCTTGTAATGATTGATTGTGGAATAAAACCTTGATGAGGTTATGAGTGGTATAATACGTTACAACACGTTGTTGATTTCATGTGTGGCTTGATGAATATTTAAAATCCTTGGCTAGGATGATTCCTGAACATGATGATTGGAGTATATATATATATATATATATATATATATATATATGTGTTGATTATATGGAATTAACAGTGTGATTGAGTACAAGTATACGCTAGATGAGAGGGTGAGATAATCCATATAAGGTTAAGGCATTCATGAGCATTGTTGCATACATAGCATGGCATGCATATCATGATGATGTTGATAAGTGGTTGTGATCACTTGATGTTTGAAATATAAAAAGGCTTGCGAGTTCCTGTGAAATGGGTCGGTGGTTGCGATCACCTGGTGTTGCAATTGAATGCCCGTGGTTGCGGTCACGAGGCGGGAGTACCCCTTGCGAGGTGGGAAACCAGTATGAATTGTTGAACGTGGTTGCGATCATGAGAAAGCACTTTGCGAGGCTGCTAGAGGGAGTGCCCCTTGCGAGGCGGGAAACCAATGAGAATGAATGAATGATTATGGTGGTTGCGATCACCTGATGGAATGAAATCAGATCCGTGCATATGCATCCTTAAACACCAGCATGTGCATTAGCCATAGAAGCATGGCATAGTGTGATATCCTTTTGAGGAGATTGTGTGAGGAGTAAGTGGAACTCCCTTTGATCACCAACTGTAATTGTGATATTGGTCGGTGTGATTTTGTGAATTTTTTATGGATATATGTGTTTAACAAATTTGATGAATGATTGATTTTGTGTTGATTGAACTCCCTTTTTAGGAAAAGACGTTTATCTTGCATTTATATATATATATATATATTATCACAATTGTTAGATTTTCATCATTGAGAAATTATAGTCACTCTCCATGTGGTATATCTTTTTAGTCCTTGTGTTGTAGGATTGCCCATGGAGCACTTATGTGGAAGAATGGTGTGAAGGAAGTCTACTTTGGGTAAAGAATGCCTTGGCTGGCAAATGTTTTGAATTTATGGCTTTTACATAGGCTTTTGTATCGTATATAGATATAAAGAACATTTTGTATAGCCATGAATTAGTATAAATGATGAATATGAGATGATGATTTTGGGAGGTCATGTAGGAATATGAGACCCTAGTGCTTATGGTTCATTTTCATTGGTGACCTTAACCTTAGCTGGAAAAGGAAAAGGAAGTATGATGTAGTTAAAATTTATGAATGAATGATGGTCTACATGAAAAACTGCATTTTATGGTTTATACAAAGTAGTAAGCTAAGTTAGAATATGATTAATGAGTTGGAATGTAAATTTATGGGTAATTTCATTTGGGACAAGTTTTAATTGCATAACATGATGAATAAATATTAAACACAAATAAAAAAGTGAAGTAAATAATAGAATATTCAAGAGGCCTGTAAAAATCAAGATAAAGACAAGTAACCCGACTTGAGATTTTGGCATTAGAACCACAAAGAATAGCTTTTAGATTTCTATTTTTTTTATCTTCAAAGAATAAATAAATCATAGGATCAAGTTACGAAATTTCAAACTTATATACATCTGTTTTAATTACAACTAATATTGGGTGGGGTATTTTTGTTTGAGCCGTACGAGATGAAATTCTCATATACGGCTCTCAGGGGGTTGCTTTGGTTTACCTATCTCAATAAAGTCTATGATTGGTTCGAAGAACGTCTTGAGATTTAGGCGATTACTGATGATATAACCAGTAAATACGTTCCTCCCCATGTAAATGTAACACCCTAATTATTTACAACTAATAAATCTCAAAATATGAGAAAATTTTTCACAAAAACAGTCATGTAACATTTGATGTAGAAGGGAACAGGCAATGGGGAAAACTAAGAACATTCACGCGCATAAAGCAACCTACGGGGAAGCTAAGAACTGGGCCGGCTCAATGGGTTTATCGTAGTACATCAACACTGGGGCGGATTGCACAACACCGTTAGTTCGCTCAGACGGGGTCTTACACCGTCCAGGCGGGGTATAGTAACGCAGCAGCGGATAGAGGAGATTTCACAACGAGGCTTCCCTTCGATTAATACTGGTCACTCAACAGGAGGAATAGATAAGGGAAATATGTTAATACATTCACACGCGTAGCATTTGGAGGAAAGGCTAAGTTAGAATCATCCTACTTGGCTAGGCGGGGTATATTTATCTTGGGCGGGCTGTCCTGGTTACTTGGGCGAGGTATGACACCGCCTAAACGAAATCTACATAACGCCTTCTTAACACAACTACAAGGTAATTTCCTCCATCGGGTATGGACAGGGGATTCACTAAGTAAATCCTTACACTTGCCTTTCACTCAGAAAAATGATAAGTTACAGGGTGCATATACGTTAGTAGGATGTGGAGAAGGAAGAGTTTGAACCTATTCCGCCCAACTCAACTAATTATAACAACGCCTGGGCGGACTTAGCCATGACGCCCAAATCCGGGTTACGTCAGTATCACAACGGATAGGAAAAGGATAATGGTTGATATCTCGCTCTAGTATTTACTCGCTTCGGCGTGAGTCCTCGCGCTTGGGCGAACTGCTCCCACACTTCGGGCGGGGTACGACTCCGCCCAACGTATCCGACATAAGTTTTCCTAAGACAATTCTCGGGTCATTCGGACTTAACTATAACCTGCTCAATCAGACTGTCCCTGCTTATCTATTAAAGCACAATTATGAGACAAGACAGCACATAACATCACACACACAAAACCATACATCCATATGTACATAAAAGTGTATATTAATATTTACAATGCAAAGTCAGACTTCTTCTTGTTCATAAGGTTCTATTCATCACAAAACATTTACATCCGGCATGAGCCAGTCCGGGCTTCATCTAACAACACTTAATGGAACCTTCGAAACGCATCAGCACTCCGCCCAGCATTCCGGCACTGCTTCTGATCCTCCTCACGAAAGATATTCACTGAAAATTGCCACTGCAGGGGTGAGCTTTTACATGTAAAATGATACTCACAGACTCGGTATCAGCGTCAGTACACGCTCCTGCTATCATTCAACCTTTCTCAAGTAACCAAGCTCACACAATTCAACAATATTCGTAATACACATAATTCACAGAGTTTATTCCACATCAATATATATATATTCATGTATTCAAACCATACACATGCACATATACAAATTTATACATCACCACAATCAGCCTTATTTCTATATGCATGCACGCGGATCCGACTCGGGAAAAGACTCTCAGTTACAGCCCCCTTTTTCTTTTGGCCCCTCGTCCCTCAGCTCTTACCAGGTGGCACCGGCCCCAACGGCGTCTCGAGACTCACTTCTCTAGCTCCAACGGCTACCACGAGCCCTATTGGGATCTAGCCAGGGTTGGTAACTGAAGGTCATTTCCCTTGGGGTTCTTGACCTTCCATGGGTCACCCCACTCTTACTCATGCAACTAACACATTTATCATTACACATCATCGCGCCATGAACACATTATCGTAGTCATCAATTAAGAATGGATATCTCCCATTATTCATCATCATTCAGTCAGTCACACCAGCGCATGATACAATCGATCATCAGACTAACAGCATTGAGCAACTCAATTAAGGACATGCACATACATACTTTTCACAGAAACAACGAAATAGATCCATCATTATCATCCACAATCAGACCACGCCATTGCCACGAAGATCACTATCAAAATCTCAAATCATGCATCAGTTTCAGTAATTGTAAACACATGCACACATGCACAGCCTCAGTTCTAATGAATTATAAAACATGCACACACACGCACTTGGCAGTACGTTCATCCGGTACCGTTCTTAGACCATGCATTCGACATGCAAGCGCCCCCTACCTTTAGAAGACTCCTCAGAAACCTTTTCCGTTCTTGCCGTTGGGTCCGATGTCCTTCTCCTGGTTCGTCCGGTCTTGCTTGGCTTTGTCGTATGCCGCGTCTGATTCTGTGATGGGTGTAGTCTGTTCTTCAGTACTGGAATCAAGATCTCCAGGAGCGAAGAGTGAGATGGAAGAAGAAGAAAGATGAAGACGAAGAGAGAAAACAGAGGATGAAGTGAAAGAGAAGAGAGTCTGAAGAATTGGCAAAAGTGTTCATCACTAAAGGCTCACGACATATATATATAAGTGTACAAGTGCATGCGCATAGCAAAAGAAGAGTGGGATGGGAGAGTGCGTGCCCGTCAGTCACGCGCACTCCACCTCATCCCCTGTCCGCCACCATTTTCTTTCTTTAATAGCTTAAACCCACTTAGTTAATGCAATTAACAGTTATTTCTAGTTGAAATCAAGTCTTAATGGTTCATTCTTTATTCAGCACTAAATTTTAAAACGGGGATGTTACAGTTCTCCCCCACTGAAAAAGAATTTCGTCCCCGAAATTCAGTTGGTACTTACGTAGGTAAACAATTCGGGGTACTGCTGTCGCATGGCGTCTTCGCGCTCCCACGTATAGGAGGTGATTTTGCCTTGCTGCCACTCCACCTTAACCAGCCTTACGTTCTTGTTCCTTAAGCGTTTTACCGATCGATCCACGATTCCAACCGGTGTAGTCACAGCGGTTAGATCTTCCTTGATCTCTACCTCGTCGTCAGGCATCGCGTGGCTGGGGTCATGCAAATACTTCCTTAGTTGAGACACATGAAAAACGTTGTGTAATCGGGACAAGTGAGTTGGTAACGCGAGGCGGTATGCCACGGGGCCAATCCGTTCTACTACCTCATAAGGTCCGATGTAGCGAGGGCTCAACTTCCCACATTTTAAGGCTCGTCCAACTCCTTTGCTCGGAGAGGTTCTCAGAAACACTCGATCTCCGACTTGAAATTCCAATGGCTTGATGCGTTTGTCATGGTAGCTCTTCTGTCTGTCTTGTGATGCTTTCATCTTCTCCCTTATTACTCGAATCTGTTCTGTGGTTTGCTTCACGATGTCTGGTCCCAATAGTAGACTTTCACCTGTTTCCGACCAGCAGAGCGGGGTTCGGCATCTACGCCCATATAATGCCTCGTAAGGTGCCATGCCAATGCTGTGATGATGGCTGTTGTTGTACGTAAACTCGATCAAGGGAAGGTACTGCTCCCAGTCCCCACCGTACTCTAACACACACGCTCTCAATAAGTCTTCTAGACTCTGAATCGTTCGCTCAGATTGTCCATCCGATTGGGGGTGGTAGGCAGAACTAAGCCAAAGCTTCGTCCCCAGTTCTTGATGTAAGCTGGTCCAAAATCTGGACGTAAATCTAGGGTCCCTATCTGAAACGATGGAAGTAGGTATGCCATGCAGTCGAATAACTTCTTGAATGTAGATTCGAGCCAATTTATGCAATGGGTACTTCATATTTACAGGTAAGAAGTGTGCACTCTTCGTCAACCTGTCAACAATGACCCAAATGGCATCATGGCCAGCTCGGTTTTTGGGTAATCCCATGATAAAATCCATCGCAATTGAGTCCCATTTCCACACGGGGATTTCTAGAGGCTGCATTGCACCGTACGGTTTTTGGTGCTCTACCTTCGATTTCTGACAAGTGATACACCGGGCCACGTACTCCGCCACATCCTTCTTTAGTCCGGGCCACCAAAACTGCCTCCTCAAGTCGTGGTACATCTTCGTGGTTCCTGGGTGAATGCTGAGTAGGCTTTTGTGGGCTTCATCAAGCACCATTCTTCTCAATCCTCCTTCACTTGGTATGTATATTCTGTTCCTCACCCGGAAGATCCCATCTGACCCTTCTGCCAAGGATAAATCCTTTCCTTTAGCCTGAATTCCCTTCATCTCAGCTAGGTAAGAGTCCGCCTGTTGTTGTTCGTACACGGATTTTAAGAATTCGTTGGCAATCTTCAACGTACCGATTGTCATCTTCTGAGAGGAAGGGGCGTCAACATGCAAGTTCATGTCTCGAAACCGCTCTAACAACTCAACTTCCTTTGCCATCATGGCTGCTATGTGGAGGGATTTTCGACTCAATGCGTCCGCTACGACATTTGCCTTACCTGGGTGGTATTTTAACTCGAAATCATAGTCCTTCAAAAACTCAATCCATCTTCTCTGCCTCATGTTCAGCTCCTTCTGGTCGAATAGGTATTTGAGGCTCTTATGATCGCTGTACACTTCAAATTTGGATCCGTACAAGTAATGCCTCCAGGTTTTCAATGCAAAAACTACTGCTGCCAACTCCAAGTCATGGGTCGGATAATGCTGTTCGTGGGGTCTCAATTGTCGAGAGGCATATGCTATCACTCGATCCTTCTGCATGAGTACACATCCTAATCCGAGTCCGGACGCGTCACAATAGACCACGAAACTTTCTCGTAACTCAGGTAATGCTAACACCGGAGCAGTTGTCAACTTATTCTTCAGCCCTTGGAAACTGCTCTCACACTCCGGACTCCACACAAAAGGAACGTTCTTCCGAGTCAATTTAGTCAGGGGTAATGCCAACTTAGAAAAACCTTCGATGAACCTTCTATAATAACCTGCCAAGCCCATAAAACTCCTTATCTCCGTGATCGATCTGGGCCTCTCCCACGCTATTACAGCAGCTACCTTCGCAGGATCCACCGAGACGCCTCGCTTGGAGATCACATGCCCGAGGAAGTGAATCTCATCCATCCAAAATTCGCACTTTGAAAGCTTTGCAAACAATTGCTTCTCCTTCAACACTTGGAGTACCGCCCTGAGATGTCCTTCATGCTCCTCCGATGTCTTAAAATAAACTAGAATATCATCGATGAAAACAACAACAAACCGATCTAAGAAGGAATGGAATATGCTGTTCATGTAATTCATGAAAACAGCAGGGGCGTTTGTCACACCGAACGGCATCACTACATACTCATAGTGACCATATCTAGTCCTAAAGGCAGTTTTAGGAATGTCCGAGTCCTTCACTCGGATTTGGTGATATCCAGATCGTAAGTCGATCTTTGAGAAGACTGAGGCTCCACGCAGCTGGTCAATTAAATCATCAATTCTAGGCAGTGGGTATCGATTCTTGATTGTGAGTTTGTTTAGCTGTCGATAATCTATACAAAGTCTCAAGCTGCCATCCTTCTTCTTAACAAGTAGCACAGGTGCGCCCCATGGTGACACGCTTGGTCTAATGAACTGCTTCTCAAGTAACTCATCCACTTGTTTCTTCAATTCTACCAATTCAGTTGAGGACATTCTGTAGGGTGCACTGGAGACCGGTTCGGCTCCAGGGATCAAGTCTATAGAGAATTCAACTTCTCTATGAGGAGGTACACTCGGGACGTCCTCTGGGAACACTTCTGGGAATTCGCAGACGACCGGAATTGCATTCACTCGGGGCTCATTCTCATCTTTGGTTAGACAAAACATCATAAATAGTTGGGTTATACCCAACGCCGTGCCATCTTCAGTGGGTTGTTTTGGGAAAACTATCTCTCGGTTTCTACAATCTACTAATACCTTATTGGCTGAAAGCCAATCTATTCCAAGCACAATATCAAGACCCTTTAAGGGCATGCAAATCAGATCGAAGGTGAAACTCCGGTCATACAATTCAAATGCTACACTTTTACATATGGATGATGTGAACACAGTAGGGCCAGTGGGGCTGGCCACTTCTAGAGTCCGGTTCATAGACACAGTTGGTAGCTTCAACTGTTTCACGCACTCATCAGCTATAAAAGAATGGGTTGCTCCCGAATCGAAAACAACATTAAGCGTATTCATTCCAAGTGAGCACTTACATTGTACTAGATCGTTTGCTGGTGCAACATCCTCTGCGTTGATGGTGTAGATCCTTCCTGTCGCTGTTGGGCCGGTGTTCCTCTCTCGACTGTTCGGGGCATGCATCATATTTCCTCTGGTTCCGTTGCCTCTGCCACCAGGTCGTTGGTTATCATTCACTCTGGTCCGATCTTGAAATCCTCCTTGACGCGCATTGGTGTTTGCATGGCGGAGTTGGGGGCAGTCCGGACGAACGTGTCCCCTCTCTCCGCAGTGGTAGCATTTCGTATCATTGCATTCCTTAGCAAAATGATCACCGCCGCATTTAAAGCATCCGCCATACCTTGGTCGCCCACTCATCTGTCTCCCTCGGTCATTATAGTTCTGATATCTGGTGAAGGGTTCATTTCTCCTCACGTTCCCTGGCCTCTTGAAACGTGATTGCTGAGGCCTCAAGTGTTGGTTGGCTCTGCTGCACTGGCCCGAATGGGCCCTGTCATCCTCTTCGAATATTCTACACTTGTTCACTAAGGCAGGGAAACTCCGGACTTCATGGTATCTGCAGGCCCTCTTGATATCCGATCTCAGTCCGTTCTCAAACTTAAGACACTTGGAGTGCTCCGTTCCCGGCTGCTGGAAGGGCGGATAGAATAGGCACAATTCTTCAAATCTGGTCGCGTACTCTTCCACAGTCATGGAGCCCTGTTTTAACTCCATAAACTCCAGCTCCTTCCGACTCCGCACTGTGTCGGGAAAGTATTTGTCTAGGAAGCAGGCCTTGAAATCGTCCCACGTCAGTTGGTTGTCATCTTCGGGGAATTGGCTCCTGGCTATCTTCCACCAATTCTCCGCTTCATCTCGCAGCATATACACTGCGCATTCTACCTTCTGGGCTTCGGTACAGCGAAGGCCCTTAAAAATTCTCTCTAATTCCTGAGTCCACTTGAACGCAGCCTCAGGGTTCCGTCCTCCTAAGAATTCACTCGGCTTCCTCTTCAGGAAGCGGTCCAGTACATGGCCACCCTCAGGTTGAGTTTGGCCTTGCCTTTCAAACACATCAGCAAAGCGTTGGAATGCTGTGGCTATAGCCTCCATACTTTGACGATGCGCCATTCCTTATCCTGAAATTGACATTTAAGGATAAGTACACGGAGCCACTTACTACCGATCTAGTTATTAGTCCAACAATTAATAACTTAGCACATTATGCTATCTCTATATATATATATTATACAATCAATAGGACCAGGAGGGGCAACACCCTCCTATCCACAAGCCAATATCAATCAGGTTCAACCAATATCACAACAATTTCAACCAGTCAATCAAACAGACACAAACACCACCGCTTACACTTGGTAAGCATACTTTGGCCTTGGACTTTTCGGTCCGCTCTGATACCAAAATGTAACACCCTAATTATTTACAACTAATAAATCTCAAAATATGAGAAAATTTTTCACAAAAACAGTCATGTAACATTTGATGTAGAAGGGAACAGGCAATGGGGAAAACTAAGAACATTCACGCGCATAAAGCAACCTACGGGGAAGCTAAGAACTGGGCCGGCTCAATGGGTTTATCGTAGTACATCAACACTGGGGCGGATTGCACAACACCGTTAGTTCGCTCAGACGGGGTCTTACACCGTCCAGGCGGGGTATAGTAACGCAGCAGCGGATAGAGGAGATTTCACAACGAGGCTTCCCTTCGATTAATACTGGTCACTCAACAGGAGGAATAGATAAGGGAAATATGTTAATACATTCACACGCGTAGCATTTGGAGGAAAGGCTAAGTTAGAATCATCCTACTTGGCTAGGCGGGGTATATTTATCTTGGGCGGGCTGTCCTGGTTACTTGGGCGAGGTATGACACCGCCTAAACGAAATCTACATAACGCCTTCTTAACACAACTACAAGGTAATTTCCTCCATCGGGTATGGACAGGGGATTCACTAAGTAAATCCTTACACTTGCCTTTCACTCAGAAAAATGATAAGTTACAGGGTGCATATACGTTAGTAGGATGTGGAGAAGGAAGAGTTTGAACCTATTCCGCCCAACTCAACTAATTATAACAACGCCTGGGCGGACTTAGCCATGACGCCCAAATCCGGGTTACGTCAGTATCACAACGGATAGGAAAAGGATAATGGTTGATATCTCGCTCTAGTATTTACTCGCTTCGGCGTGAGTCCTCGCGCTTGGGCGAACTGCTCCCACACTTCGGGCGGGGTACGACTCCGCCCAACGTATCCGACATAAGTTTTCCTAAGACAATTCTCGGGTCATTCGGACTTAACTATAACCTGCTCAATCAGACTGTCCCTGCTTATCTATTAAAGCACAATTATGAGACAAGACAGCACATAACATCACACACACAAAACCATACATCCATATGTACATAAAAGTGTATATTAATATTTACAATGCAAAGTCAGACTTCTTCTTGTTCATAAGGTTCTATTCATCACAAAACATTTACATCCGGCATGAGCCAGTCCGGGCTTCATCTAACAACACTTAATGGAACCTTCGAAACGCATCAGCACTCCGCCCAGCATTCCGGCACTGCTTCTGATCCTCCTCACGAAAGATATTCACTGAAAATTGCCACTGCAGGGGTGAGCTTTTACATGTAAAATGATACTCACAGACTCGGTATCAGCGTCAGTACACGCTCCTGCTATCATTCAACCTTTCTCAAGTAACCAAGCTCACACAATTCAACAATATTCGTAATACACATAATTCACAGAGTTTATTCCACATCAATATATATATATTCATGTATTCAAACCATACACATGCACATATACAAATTTATACATCACCACAATCAGCCTTATTTCTATATGCATGCACGCGGATCCGACTCGGGAAAAGACTCTCAGTTACAGCCCCCTTTTTCTTTTGGCCCCTCGTCCCTCAGCTCTTACCAGGTGGCACCGGCCCCAACGGCGTCTCGAGACTCACTTCTCTAGCTCCAACGGCTACCACGAGCCCTATTGGGATCTAGCCAGGGTTGGTAACTGAAGGTCATTTCCCTTGGGGTTCTTGACCTTCCATGGGTCACCCCACTCTTACTCATGCAACTAACACATTTATCATTACACATCATCGCGCCATGAACACATTATCGTAGTCATCAATTAAGAATGGATATCTCCCATTATTCATCATCATTCAGTCAGTCACACCAGCGCATGATACAATCGATCATCAGACTAACAGCATTGAGCAACTCAATTAAGGACATGCACATACATACTTTTCACAGAAACAACGAAATAGATCCATCATTATCATCCACAATCAGACCACGCCATTGCCACGAAGATCACTATCAAAATCTCAAATCATGCATCAGTTTCAGTAATTGTAAACACATGCACACATGCACAGCCTCAGTTCTAATGAATTATAAAACATGCACACACACGCACTTGGCAGTACGTTCATCCGGTACCGTTCTTAGACCATGCATTCGACATGCAAGCGCCCCCTACCTTTAGAAGACTCCTCAGAAACCTTTTCCGTTCTTGCCGTTGGGTCCGATGTCCTTCTCCTGGTTCGTCCGGTCTTGCTTGGCTTTGTCGTATGCCGCGTCTGATTCTGTGATGGGTGTAGTCTGTTCTTCAGTACTGGAATCAAGATCTCCAGGAGCGAAGAGTGAGATGGAAGAAGAAGAAAGATGAAGACGAAGAGAGAAAACAGAGGATGAAGTGAAAGAGAAGAGAGTCTGAAGAATTGGCAAAAGTGTTCATCACTAAAGGCTCACGACATATATATATAAGTGTACAAGTGCATGCGCATAGCAAAAGAAGAGTGGGATGGGAGAGTGCGTGCCCGTCAGTCACGCGCACTCCACCTCATCCCCTGTCCGCCACCATTTTCTTTCTTTAATAGCTTAAACCCACTTAGTTAATGCAATTAACAGTTATTTCTAGTTGAAATCAAGTCTTAATGGTTCATTCTTTATTCAGCACTAAATTTTAAAACGGGGATGTTACAGTAAACATATTTTATTTTTTAGGAGGAATTACACTTACTTGTTTTTTAGTGATGATATGATGAATTTAACCAATTTGGCTGGAAATGAGTTTTGGCATGTTATGTTGTTTAATTTCCCACGTTTCTGCATTTCTACTGGTATTCTCGCTCAAGCGAGATGGGTTATCACTCAAGCAAGAATACCCCCTGCATGATATTTGGTCACTGGCCAAATCTCGCTCAGGCGAGAGTAGGTCTCGCTCAAGCGAGACTGCCCACGTATCAGGTGTTAGCCTCTGGAGGAAATTCGCTTAGGCGAGTTGGGTCTCGCCTGAGCGAGAGCGAGGGACTTTGCCACTGGACCAATTTTGCTTGAGCAAATGGCCATTGGAAGGTGGCACTCGCTCAAGCGAGTGAGCGTGGGTTGATTCTGGAAGAATTTCGCTCACGCCCGCTTGCCTCGCCCAAGCGAATCCTGTGGATCTCGCTTAAGCGAGATGGGGCTCGCTCAAGCGAGACGACCCCTGAAGCTCCTTTCTCTTTTTTCGCTCAGCCCGCTCTGTGACTCGCTCAAGCGTTCCACTAGGACTCGCTCAAGCGAGTGTGGTTCTCACTTGAGCGAGAGATGCCCTGGTTCTCCAAACTGCATTGCTTTGATTTTGTTTCATTTTCTTTACATTAAACCTTCATCCTAAACTAACTTATGAACCCTTTGGACATATTTTGAATTCATTAATCTTTATGATGTTTAACCTCTTGCACCCAATTATATAGCAGCAATTTTAAATGAATCTTCCGCTGTTTTCATTTGAGAATTCTCCATTAATTGTTTTCCATAACCTACCTTCTCATATCTTCATATATGAGACAGGTCATTTATAGATCCAGGGTAGTGACTGACAACTTCACCACTAATGTTTTTCATAAATTAATGATATTAAAATCACAAAAAAAAAATTTACCCCCATTTTCGGGGTGTCTCACATGGCATATCATTCGCTACTTATATGGAATGTTAGGGGTTCCAATAGGCAGGCCTAGTGGGAGGACGACCCAGTGTACGGGTAAATTGTTATTGTTCCCTAGTGATTCTGGGAATTACAAAGCTGCCCTTAGATTGGTGGCGAGGCACCCTATATGACAGGCCCAGTGGGTAGGCGGCTTTATGATGAGCAAGTTACCTCGGTGTTCGATGGGGCATGGCTCTCTCAATGTGTGTTTGGGAGAGGCCCGTAGCACTTATGGCAAGTAAGGCCACGTAAGTAATCTATAAGTCACGGGGTGACTAGTGCTACAAATGGGCGATAGCGGTTTGGTACCAGTAAAATATGATGTTAAGCATGCATAATTTGAGATATAAGTGTACACTTTTACTACTGCAATAGGGGCATAGTAGCACACCTATGCTTAACCCACACTTGATACGATATTGTTTCCCACAGTCGGATTCGTAATTGTTATTGATTCCCTTGTGCATATGCATTAGCTATAAGAGCATTTGCATATAGCTGGAGATATGCCTAGTTGGTAGCCCGTGGTGGCGATGGATGATTGTTAAATAAAGAGGAAGGAAGTTGTGGTACTAACCTTGAATGTGTGATGACCTTTATTGAGAATGTCATGATTTTGATGTGTGAGTTGTGAATATAATGATTTGGATATATATAATGTTAAAATGGAATGAGATGATGTGTGAATGAAGCTTATGATGCTTCTTGAGAAATATATGTTATGCACACGTGTATATGTTTCATCATAATGTATGATTTTGAATCATTTGGTATATGTTACTCACCTCCTAGTTGCCATTTTAAAGTTTGATGTAGGTATGATGAAAATCCTACTCTTTTGGAGGGTGGGCAATTATGGAGGTAAATATGGAAAGAAAGTGTGAGCCTTGACCGACATCTTTTGTAAACCACTTGATATATGTAGACTTTTATTTTGTATATGTTAATTGATTGGTCATGAATCTTGATTAGTGGGTCATGTGTAAAAATTAGACCTATGTGTTTGGAATGGCTAATTTTTAGTTATGACCCTAACAATGGGTGATATTGATTATGAATTGAAGGATTATATGCCGTGTTAATGGATGGATGTTGATACCATGAGGCTTATGTTTATAACAATTCATATGAGTCTTGTGTATGAATGAGAATGTGAGTAGGGTGTTAGAATGTTTAATGAATGATTTTGGCATGAGCTATATGATGAATTTTCATGGTTTTATGCATAATAAAGGAACCAATGGGGTCAAAATGAGTTTTGTGAGATTTGAATGACATATAATGGCCCCAATGGCTTAGATGCATGATTTGTGATTTGTAGAAATTGGAATGGGCCAATTCTATTGAGAATAGGCCCTTGTGTTGCACAAAAATGTCTTAAAATAAGTGAAACGCATTTATGCTCTTAACTCTCTCGTTTTCGAGACTTTTTGAGTACGGCCGGTGGCCATACATCACAAATGATGTATATAAGTTGGTGTCAAATTTTGGTAGGCATTGGAATTCGTATGAGAAAGTTAGGGGGCTTAACAGTCCAAAAATATGACCTTTTCTGCATAAAATGGCCCCTGTGCTGTCATGAATTGATTCACAGCAGTGCATGAATTGATTCAAGACACACTATTTTTACTGTTCCTGAATTTTGAGCAGTTAGAATCGATTTAAGCCCTCGCATGAATCAATTCAAAGCTCACTGGAATCACTGTTCATGAGGTCCAGGAACGTTTAAATCGATTCATGCGAGTTTGAATCGATTCAAAGGGCCCTGTTTTCACTGTTTGGACTCTAGAAGCGTCTGAATCAATTCAAGAGGTTATTGAATCGATTCATGGCCCTGTTTTCACGTATTTTCCTCTATTTTAGGGTATGATTAGTATCATCTGGTCACGATATGATTATACAACAACATATGCATATGATTAACACGTTTTAACAACTAAATGGGATACTCTTGAACCTTCCCTTATTTCCATTCACCCTTCATGAATTAATTGTGCACTTCCGCTATTCCTTGTTGACAATCATGAGATTAATTGTCCAAGGTCCATTCTTGATTTAATCTATCCACCTTCTCATATCTTCATATATGAGATAAGTTATTTAAATGATCCGGGGTTACTTATTAAATATTTACCTCGTGGTTTCTTCTATTCTTTAATTACTTTAAAATCATGAAAAATTTACCCTCATTTTATTATTCGAATATTATCACTGAGGCCCTATAATTAGGGTGTTTCACGCTCTAGTTGAGGTTTTCACGATAGCCAAATAGGATGTACATCCCAAATGACACAACTAATAACCTCCCCTATTCCTAAACTTTATTTGGACCCGGGTATAGGGCCCCACTCGAAAGTGTGTGCAAATTGTAAGTGTAGTGTGTGGAGGAGCATCCAAACCTGTACCTTACCCATCCTTCATAAAGAACAAACACAAAACAATAAAAATAAAGTCATTCACCCTAGGGTTAAACAATAACCACACATAAATATCGATAAAACATAAATGACGTAAATACAAACAAGAAAGGTTAAATAATTAAGGACTAAACAAAATATGCGTTATCAATTTGATTGGCTTGACACTCAACGATCCCAAGTGGAGTCGCCAGCTGTCACGACCGGAATCGCGACAAGAGGCCTTTGGTAAAAGGAAAGTGAAAAGGTTTCAAAATCCTTTAAAAAAACGGAGTCGCCACCAATATCTTTTTAAGGTGAAATATCAGGAAAAACCTTTTGTTAAGACACTGGTCATGAAAATGAGATTCTTAGATCCAAGAGTTGAATTACAGGGGGAAGGTATTAGCACCACATACAATCCATCATAAGACGATTACCATAAATTGATCGTGCTTATTTTAAATAGCCGAAAAATTAATTTAACCTCTCAAACGACATGGACAGGGAAAAGGAAAATTTTAAAATAAGGTTAACAGGACATCTCGTCCAAACAAATCTTAAATCAAACATAAAAAGATAAAAAGATGGAAATAAAATAAAATAAATAAATAAATAAAAATAATAAATATAGAAAAATAAAAAGGATGAATAAAATAAAAGATTCACCACAAAAAAAATATCTGTTAGCGACGGAAAGAATTGGTCGCTAATCAATGCAAAAACCGTCACTAATAGGACTAGCGACGGTATTTCAGACGACGAAACAACTGTCGCTAAAACCTTTGTCGAAGATAGATTAGCGACCACAGAGACACCATCGCTAAATTACCAACGGCGTAACACCGTCGCTAACATGGTCTCTGCTTCACTGGTCTCAGTCGTCGCTAACCGACCACGTTCAGTGACGACCAGTACCCCGTCGCTACTAGTAGACATATAGCGACGCCCTTACCCTGTCACTATAAGTATTATGTAGCGACCACCTTTATCCGTCGCTATGTGTAGCCAAACAGCGACCATCTACGACCGTCGCTATAGTAGGCATACAACGACCAATTATAGCCGCGCTAGTAGTAGCCTTATAGCGACCAAGGTATCCGTCGCTATGGCTAGCAATACAGCGACTACTATTCTCCGTCGCTATTAGTCTTTATATAGCGACCACCTCTGTCCGTCGCTAATGGGATTTTTTATTTTTTTTAAAATAGTTTAAATATATATAGGTTTTGTTAATTTAACTTTAAAAATGTTCATTAATATTTTGTATTGGGTGATAAAATTTTATAATTAAATTTGAATAATTTTTTTAAAATGTTTAATTATTATTAAAAACAAAATAATGGATTAAATTTATTTATCAAATAGGTTGAATTATTAATGATAATCACAATAAGGCGTTTTTCTTTGAATTTAATTACCAATAAATATTGACATAATAAATGAAGAATGACAAAATAAATACTGAATGGAATATAATATAAAAACTATAAATGAAATATACAATGTGTATACATAATAAAAATACAATCATGGGGGTGGGGGATCCTGTGGTGGTGGTGGGGGCGCCTGGGAAGTGGGGGGAGGTAGTCTCGCCATCAACTGCATCAGTAGCTCCTGCTGCTGAGCAAGTTGCCGACGAGTTTCGCCGTGCTGCTCCTCGGCCCGCTCCTGCAAAAGCTGCCTCTGACGTCGCTCTTCCTGTAGCTCGTCGTTCAGGTTTTGAATTACCTGAACAACCTCAGTCGGAAGACCAGACGAAGAGGAAGAGGAAGGGGTCTTCCCCTTTTTCGCCAGCTGCGTGCCGACGCCACCCAATCCAAAGACCCTCCCTTTCTTGTTCACACCGCCAACAGCCTCCATATAGATGGCGTTGTCGTCGGAACAAGACAGGGTGGGAGGAGCCTCCCCTTCAGGAGTCGAAGCCAGCAGGTCCGCCTCCTTCTCGGCCCTCCTGGCCTGATACACCTCCTGTAAATTAAAAAACACTGATAGGATTAGTAAGCTGATTTGTAAATTATAAGCATGTGTGAGTTAAAAGTAAATACCGCTAGATCTATAGTCTTCTGGTTTACCCATGCACCAGTTTTGTTCTTCTTGGTCATTTGCATGACCTCAAACAAAGAAGGCTTCCGGTGCTCCCTCAGCTCTTGTGGTGGACAAAAAACATTTAGATTATTATTTGTAAACATGTCAGACGAATCATAATAGAAATGTTTAACATAAATATACTTACAAATCTTTTCTTGTGCTCGAGGGTTGAAATGCTACCCCCAGTGTAAACTGAGGCTGTAGCATCGGTGGCTCTGTTTGCCTTGTTCCGAGCACTCGCCTGCTGGAACGGGACAACACCCCACTTCTGGACCATCCCATCCCAATGGTCCTCCGGGATCCAACGAGGGCGCTCACCCTTGTCCCCCACCTTCCAAAGGGTACTCTTGATGATTTTGGAGGTCTTTGTGGCAAAGACCTTCCTAATCTCATCAATCATACCCTCTGCCCACTGGTAATCACGCTATAAAATGAAATGAGAAATCAAAATTAATAAGAGGTCTATTTTACAAATCAAATCACAACAAATTGATGTGGTAACTTACCGAGAAGGTGTCAAACCACCTATGTTGGACAACCTTCCCAGCATCTGTCCAAGATATATATGGACCATCCCACTGGGCCTTTAAAACCTTAGTAATCACTTTGGTAGTGAGACTACTATCAATAAAGCTGTAATGACAACAATTATATCAGGAGTATAACAACACACAATCTAGGGAGACTCCCAAAATTCCGACAGAGTCTCCCCTGTAAATGTAACATTTCCAAGTTTAAATAGTCACCCTGTTACAAACAGAAGAGTTCCCAGTACAATTCAATCTATACAAGTACTAATTAAAGTAACATACAATAAACCAACAAGTCTTTCCACTAAAGTTTAATATAAAGTACCATACAAATAGCATAAAAGTATTTGAGTTTTAGTCACTTACTCGTCTCCGGCCGGCACGGGTACCAACATGGGCAGAGGGGATGCCGGAGGTGGGGTGGCCTGATGGCCATGGTCCTCCAAGCCACCAACTCTAGGAGTCTGCTCTGGGGTGGTCAGCTGTGGGGGTGATGGGGTGGTCAGCTGTGGTGGTGATGGAGTGGTCTGCTATAATGGTGATGGAGTGGTCCGCTATGGTGGTGATGGAGTGGTCTGCTGTAGTGGTGATGGAGTGGTCCGCTGTGGTGGTGATGGAGTGGTCTCCTGCCCTAGGGTGGAAGTCCCCAGACGGGATGCCGGGGTCCTGGACCCACCACCCCTACTGAAGGGCATTCGACGTCCCGTCATCTGTGGATAAAATCATGAAAAGAAAGGTTAGTCTCAGGATATATATAAACCTATATATATATGTTTAACAACTACATACTCTATGTCTGTTTCAGTTTCAAATTCCCCCTCAGTTTCAGTGTCACTGTGGTTATCTGTTTGAACAACTTCATTAGTATCCAAATCAGCCCTAGACCGTTTTGATCGAGAGACAAGGTCTTTATCAATGTGTTCACCCCCCGTAGTGGCGAGTGTCTCATCCATTATGACTGGATCAATGTTGAACAACAAATTGGCATCGTTGAGCTCGTGTGGTGCAAGCTGATAAGCGTCATCGACCTCCTCAGAGACATTGTCAGTGATCTGACTTCGGGCCTTGGCCTTGATTACTGCATACGAGTCCCGATGTCCTCTCGGGAAGTCGGTGTAATAAACCTGCTCAGATTGTTGGGCAAAAATGAAAGGATCAAACCCTTTATATCTACCATTCTTCTTGACCTCAACTAAGCCCTAGTTGTTGTCAACCTTTGTTCTGACACCGATTATGTTGTCGAACCAATCACATTTGAATAGAACAATATCTCTTCTTAGTCGTCCAGAGAACGAAACTTCAACAATCTCCATCAGCACTCCATAAAAGTCTTCTTCCAACTGTCTGGCGGTGCCTCTAACACAAACCCCGTAGTTATGGGTACGCATCCCTTCACTCCATTGAAGAATATTAAACTTGTAGCCATTTACGTAGTAAATAGGCCATTTTTTAACAGTTTTCACTAGCCCCCAAGAAAGGGCTTGGAGTAAAGAATCTTCAATATGGTTGTTAGGGTCTTATGTGTTGGATACCAGGAGTTAGAAGCAAAGATAAAAAACACTCGGTATACATGTCTTATGTGTTGTGCGAACCAACCAACGAACTTGGATGACACCTCACTATGAATTTGGTCATCAGTTAAATCATTTTGCTTAAGTTTTAGCATATCTGTATATAAGCTATTCAAAGGAAACAAATTTAGATACTATAAAAGCTACGTTTAGAATGTAACATATAACTTTTATGACTTACTCAAGAAAGGGTTCCACTTCTGGGTAATTTAGAAGAATGTACAAGTGAGCCGTCTTTCGATCTTTCTCATCAATGTAACATTTTGTGAGCTTGCCCCCCGGATGACCAGGATAGTTGAAAATCGATATTTGTTCATCAAACCCTGTGTGGGTGGCTACCCCAAGATTGCGGGGAATTCTACTCATTCTAGTTTCTATCTCCGTCGGAAAATAGAAAGAAGCAAAGGTTGTCATTTCTTCGACTAAGTATGCCTCACAAATTGATGCTTCAACGCAGGCTTTGTTCGACACTTTATCTTTTAAAGAGCGTAAGAATCTTCAACATCATTAACAAATGTTAAGTTAGAAAATACTATTATAAGAAGTGTTTGCAAGGAAATTAAAGAGTTCTGGCGTTCACCTTTCGAATGGATACATCCAACGATACTGCACCGGGCCACCAACCAAGGCCTCGTACGGTAGATGGATAGGCAAATGCTCCATCGAGTCAAAAAAACTTGGTGGGAAAATCTGCTCCAACTTACAAATTAATACCGGGATAGTTTCTTCCATCTTCACAAGTTTCTCCACAGTCAACGAAGTAGTCGTCAACTCCTTAAAGAAGTGACTCAACTCCACCAACGGTTTCCAAATAGGCTTCGGTAAGGCATGAAATGCGTACGGGAGTAGTTGTTGCATAAACACATGGCAATCATGACTTTTCATGCCAAACACCCTACCCTCCTTCACGTCGACACATCTACTCAAGTTAGAAGCGAATCCGTCAGGCAGAGTCAACCCATTCATCCAAATACACACAGCAATCTAATGTGGTCTAGTTAAAGCATATTTTGCATGGGGTTTAAACATTCTTCCATGTCCCGCATCCCTCAATTCCAACTCCTTCCTAGAACACCAAATTGGATGGTCTAGATGACTCTTCTCGTTGTCCTTTGTTCTCCCTTTGATGTCCATAACAGTGTCAAAAATATTCATGAAAACATTACGTTCAGTGTGTATGACATCAATGTTGTGTCTTAACAACAAGTCTTTCCAATATGGCAAATCCCACAAGACACTCTACTTCACCCAGTGGTGTTCCTTACCATAACCCACAAACTCCTTAACACTCTTGCCCCAGATGTAAGGATACTCTTCGACCCTCTGCCAAACCCGTGCACCAGATAACCTACGGGGTGGAGGTTCATTAACAACCTTGTTCTTCTTAAAAGCGGTTTTGTTTCTCCTAAACGGGTGATCCAAAGGTAGAAACTTTCTATGACAGTCAAAGAAACTTGTCTTGCGACTAACAGGGAGTGATTCCCCCCCGGTATGTTCCATGCATACAGGGAAAGCAAGCTTCCCAGACGTTGACCATCCAGAAAGCATACCATAGGCCGGGAAGTCGTTAATAGTCCACATTAAAACAACACACATCATAAAATTGTTCTTCAAAGACGCATCGTATATCATTACCCCGACATCCCATAATTGCGATAACTCTTCAACCAACGGTTGCAAAAACACGTCTATGTTCGCCTTTGGATTTTTGGGTCCTGGAACCAGTATAGATAGAAACATGACCTCCCTCTTCATACACATATCAGGAGGCAGATTGTATGGCGTCAGTATGACTGGCCAACAAGAGTAAGCTATTCCGTATTGACCGAACGAGTTAAACCCATCAGTACATAAGCCAAGTCTTACATTGCGCAGTTCGCCAGAAAAGTCCGGATATAGCTCATCCAAACACTTCCATGCTTTCCCATCGGAAGGATGGCAAAGAAACCCCTCTTGTGTTCGGTTTAGAGCATGCTAACGCATATGTTTTGCCGTGGACAATGAGGCATACAGGCGTTGAAGACGCGGTGTTACAGGGAAGTACCACATTTTCTTCCTAGCCATCCGGGTTACCTTCCCTCTCCTTTTAACGGTTTTGTAGCGTTCCTCATTACAATGTAGACATTTTGTGACACTCTTATCTGCAAATTCATTTCTGAACAGCATACGTTCGCCAACACAACACTCTATCTTCACACAACCCAACCCCAAGTTTGCCACTTGTTTCTTAGCATGGTACAAGTTTGTTGGCATTCGATGATTACTAGGCATAGTGGAACCCATCAGATTGACCATCCTATTAAAACAACCTCCAGAAAGATTATAATCTGCCTTTAGGCTTAAAGCAGCTAGGTAGGCGGATAACTCAGTGTGACTGTTGCACCCGTCCTACAATGGAGTCTGAGCCGCCGCTAACAAATCATTAAATCTCTTTACCTCCATATTAGGATCCTCCTCTACATTGTCAGAGTCTCCATGACCTGCTTGGTCATCATGTTCCAGCATACGCCCGGTGGAGGGTCCAACATGATCCATCACCATTTGTTCTATGTTATTGTACGTATCCCTGTTTCCTCCAACCTCGTAGTAAGACTGTTGCACGGTTATGTCTAATGGTCTTTGCGGTAACTGCTCACCATGGTTGTACCAGCAGTGGCATATTTCCATGAACCCTTTCTCAGTTAGGTGGCACATGACATCATCCGCGTATTCAAAACTCATGCATTTGTACCTTCAGCACAGAGAACGAATCTTCTGAGTCACTTCAAATCCAGGCGTGTTTGCCGTAGCGAACGGAATGAACTCTAATAGCCCCATCATAAACTCCTCAGTCACTCGCCGACTGCGATCTAGTCGGTTGTACATCCATCGCCGATTTGTTGGTACCTCCATTTACAATATCTAACAAGCACGATTTCTGTTACTTTACATTTTCAAAATTTTATTTGACTATCGGTTGTGAATCACTCTATCTCTTTGATGTTGCAAGTTGGTGGGGCCCTATCCCATTCGGGATGAATATGCAACCATCCGTAACCCATCGATGTTGTATGTGGTCTATCTTGTGTCGTTGATGTTCATTTGAAATTTCGGCAGCATTTCGCATTGGTCCCCGAGTACACAGAGATACGTACGGTATGAAACACCGCACGCAGTCATGCACCCTGGGGACAATACGAAACACCATAACTGAAATTTCAAATGAACATTCAACGTCTCAAGATAGACCACATACAACATTGATAGGTTACGCCCTACTGGTTACAAATTCATACCAAACTGTCTAACCGAGAAAGTTCAAGATCCAACACAACATGGTACATCAGCCGGTTGTTTTGAAACTTGAACGGGAATCTAATGGGTACACACATGACTAAACCCTACATTATTAAAGTTGAGTTTCATTTTTTAAGTTCCCTAAGAAAGGGAGCCTGCCGAAATTTTGGCACCCCTGTAAACTAGACATTTCCCAAAATTAGAAACGGCCTATTACATACAGAAAACTTCCCAGTATAGATAATTATATATGCTACGCATTGTATATGATATTGAGAGGTATTAAGTCCTAAATCATGTTATCAACACACAAAACCAATGCGTAATGAGCTCTGCTCTCCACTAACAAACAACATTACACATGCATAAAAAATCATGTTATCAGCACACAAAACCAATTCCTAATGAGCTCTGCTCTCCACTAACAAACAACATTACACATGCATAAAAAATCATGTTATCAGCACATAAAACCAATTCCTAATGAGCTCTGCTCTCCACTAACAAACAACATTACACATGCATAAAAAATCATGTTATCAGCACACAAAACCATTGCCTAATGAGCTATGCTCTCCACTAACAAACAACAATTGACATGCATACATATAATGAGAAAGTCAGTGTTAGGGGATTACCTGGGCAAAAAAGTCAGGGATGAAGTGGAAGTTGTCGACAGACAATCAAAGACCACGCGTAACGTGTGCTAGTCTGCATGACAAACCAATAAGTGGTTGGACAGTTACAAGTAGCAAGGAAACTAAACAAAGAGAGACATGTAAAGTAAATTATAGATTAAGTTCATCATCAAAATGGGCGGGACAACAAATTGAGGATACAAGTTTACCTTATAGATGCTATTAAATTGATACATTACGATCAATGTTAAGGAATGAAGTGGTGCACAATGAGTAACTTATGTCACTCTTTAATTTATATTCAAAGGTATTATGATTTTGCATTGCATTCACAATCACATGAACATATTGGCCCTATATAGGTTTCTAACTATCCAACCTACATTTTAAGGTCTTCAGTTGCTTTTATTCAACATTCCTTTCACATTCTAGCTTATTTCGACGCCTGACTCCCCATTCTAGCTTATCATCTTGTTTTGTCTCTTTCTCTCTTTCCCTCACCCCCACCCATGATCGCCTTCAAAACTCAATCCTTGGCTCTTTGCATCTCATCATCTTTTCCTTTCTTTACTCATTTCCCGTTACTATTCTTCTTCCTCTATTTTACTTTGTTTTGGCATCAGAAAATGAGGAAATTTTGTAGAAGAAAAAAGGGCTTGATTTTGTGATATATTTCTACTTCTACACATCTTTGGTTCTTTGATTTGTGGAATTTTAATTTTTAGATATGAATTCATGAATTTAGATAAGGTTTTTTATTAGATAATATTAGTTTTCTAGTTAAGGCTTATGCATTTAGAATATTTTTAGTTATTTATCTCTATTTTTTCTTTGCATATGCAATATATATATTTATTTTACTCGCGATAGTGTAAAATAGCGTCCGCGATTTGCTCCACGAGGCCGTGATCCCAGTTTTGGGGTTGTCCGTGATGCTACGCATTTTGGGATTGACTACTATGGGTTATATAAAGAAAATAATGAAATTGTAGCAAATGTAAGTACTTAATGGACATCACTGGAGCAAATTTGGATACAAAGTGATGCCATTTGGAATGAGATGCATTTACTTATTTAGTCAGGATCTGTAAGCATCCATCACAAAGGTTGATGTTGTCTAATAAGCCACGACTATAACAACATTGATGTTGTTGTGCGTTTTTATTTATCTTTTTTGTCTTCTAGTGTAGTTGAAGAATGACTTGAAATAACCGTAGACGCCGAAGTATTAATAAAGAGGTAAATGTGAACGCACATGATAATAGAGGTTTTAAATTAGTACATTGGGTGAATGAGTACAGAATGGGAACCTTGAGTCCAACCGATATGTGTACTCGATACGTGTGGATGGAAGATGAATAAGTTTGGAAGGTCTATAAAACACTTGCAAATGACAATTGTGACTATTATGGTATATGTGGAGCAAATGATAATTGTATGATCACAGGCTCCCAAATCCGCCAGTGTTTAACTGGGTTTAGTCTAAAGCTACCACAAGCTTGGAACTCATCTAATTGGAATCAAGGATGTGTCCGGAATAAACCACTAAACTGTAGTAACAAACTCAATGATAGATTTTTAAGAGTGGAAGATTTGAAAGTACTACCATACTTGGGTAGATGAGACAATAGATCTAGAAGGATGCAGAGTCAAGTGCTTGAATAATTGTTCTTGTATGCCTTATACTAATTTGGATATAAGAGGAGTAGGTAGTGGTTACAGTGGTTGAGGAAACATAAGAAGAGCGATTTGGTTGAAGCAATTGAGAGGCTTAAATCAGGTTATATAGATGAATTTTTAGTGGTTTTTTGTCATTATTATATGAATGAAGCAAATGTTAATTATTATAATTTCTTAATTTTTCTTAGTAGAGGGTCACTCATTCCCTTTCTCCTTGTCTAATATATTTAAATAAGGTTTTCATGTTTCTAAATTTGGTGCAGAGTTGATGATCTTAGGATTCATGCACTAGTGCAAAAATTGGATATAACAACGGGATATATTCATGGGTTTAAGTGGATCAGTGATAAAAACATGCGCGGTGGCATTTTTGAAATTATAAGGTGAACGATATAATCAGAGAAAACTATATATCCACGATCAAAATCATAACCGTGAACGTACCCATCAATATATATTCATGGTTGAGGAGTCAACCGTGGATATATAGTACCTAAAATATATATCCACGGTTGTGTGAACAACCGTGACTATATATTCATGGGTATGTTCATGGTTATGATGTTAACCGTGAATATATATTGATGTCTATAATCACTGTTGTATTTCCAACCGTGGATATATAGTTCAGGTTTTAGGGTTTAATCACTGGGTACTGTATGTCCACGGTTGTTTCTATAACTGTGATTATAGATTTAATATTTATCCATGGTTGGGCTCGTAACCGTGGTGATATAGTTAACATTTATCCACAGTTTTTTGTTCAACCGTGAATATATGTGTAATATATTCACGGTTTCAAGTGGAACCGTGAATATACATCCTTTCTGAAACTTTAAAAGCCGCGCCTTTCAGCCTTTTTTCACTTTCTCTTCTTCTTTCACGTTGGTTGTCGTCTTCTTCCTCGTCCTCCTCTTTGCTGGTCGTAGGCTTCTCCGTTCACTTCCTTCTTCTTTCGTGTGCCCTTCTTCTTCTTCGTTCACCATTGTCTGGTAAGTGTTCCCTTGCCCTTCTTCTTTCGTTCACTTTTTAGCCCTGCTTCTTTGTTATGCTTTATCACCATTGTCTGGAAAGCTTGTCTCTCTGTTTGTGTGTAGTCGAACATGAACGAATATAGGTCTCTGAGTTTGTGTTTTCATTGTTGAAGCTGAACTCTATCTCTGCTTATTTGACATTGCCTGTGACATTGCCTCTGTTTTCATGTGTTTTCATTGTTGTGGTAATTTTTTTTTTCAATCTATTCAATGAAAAATTGTAAAAAGGGAGCAGCAAGATATCTGATTAGACATGTGTTTCATTTTTTTTCAATCTTATTGTGTTTTCATTGCCTGTGACATTACCTGTGACATTGCCTGTGACATTCCCTGTAGTATAGATATTATATATGTATAAGATATCTGATTAGATAATATCTGTGTAACAATTAAAGCAAGCTTGTTGGTTCTGTGTATTCCTCTTAATTAATCATTTTTACAAATTTTGGATGTTATATATAATACAATTTCCTTCAAACTTACATTCAATGGTCTTTATGGAAACCAAGTAAAGGATGAATAGAATAAGAAGCTTTAGGCTATCAAATTAGAAATAATCACCTTAGTGTATAGGGAAACAAACTATTGAATAATCTATGTATCCCCTTCAGATTTAAAAAAATATGGCGAGTTCAGTGCTACATAAAAAAATAAATAAATACTATTGGATCAGAATTAAACATTAGAAAAGAAAATCATCAAACACATATAGATGTAGTTATACGCGTTTGAAGTATGAATATCTACAAATTATGTAAACGGGAAAGCTTAACATGATCCATAATTTATATCTCATAATCCATGATCCATATAATCCATAATCCATAAATCCATACTTCATCATTGTTAGATATGAACATAACGCATTCCTAGGTTCAAGTTAGATATTTTTAAATGGAAAATTTTTACCTCATCATTGTTAACCATTCCCTTTAAAACATTTTCCATTTATGAATTTTGTTCTGTTGAAGTTTAGTTTAAAATTTTGATATTTCATTATTAGATTTTTGAGTTGAGTTGTAATCAAAAGTTACATTTCACTTATATAATGTTATTGCTGTTGTTGTTGGTTGCTCGTATATAATGTTATTTCTGTCTATTGTATGTATGTGGTTTTCAATCTTGAAAACTCGTAGGCTCATACTAGTTAACTAGTTAACTAGTATGAAAGTTGTTATGCATATGAGTGAACCGTAGTTTCCCGTTTGAGATTCGACACAAATGGTCATTAAATTAATTAATTTCATCGTTTGTGTTGAATCTTGAATTGTCCGTTTGGACAGTTTGGGATGAACAATTATTTTTTATACGTCATTTTTAGTATGTACAAGTTAGGAGTTATTTTAAAATTTGATAAACTTTCGGTAACTTGTATTTTATGTTGTTCTCTGGGTGCATATTTGGTTGTGGTTGAATTTGATTTGACCACTCTCATTTTGTGTACTTAGAGGCCAATGCAAAATGCTGCCGAAATTTTATCAAATTTTAAAATAACTCCTAACCTGTATATTAGAATGACGTATAAAAACAATTGTCATCCTGAATCGGTATAGGACCACCACCTTGTGGAAAAAGTGAGGTTGATCATAGCACCTTGTAAACAGTTGGCATGGATCGGAGTTGGATAACTGTATCACGCTAAGTCTAGAGTACGAGGGGGAGTTGAATCATTTATAGAATTTATAGCGAGGAATGCAGTGGAGGTGAATGGAAAGTATTTTTGCCCTTGTGTGAAATGCTTGAACCTGCGTCGGGTAGACTTGGAAGAGGTGCGAGAGCATCTATTGTGTGACGGTTTTCTGCGTAGTTATACGCATTGGATATGGCATGGTGAAGATGTGGTGGTGCCAAGTAACAGCTCTCAAACTGAAAATCGAAGCTTGATGCATGACACCGATGTCGACATGGATGACCGACTCAAGGATATGATCCGTGATGTGGGGGTAGAAGGTTTTAAGAAAGCTCATGTATATACGACTCTGTGTGAGGACTCTGAGCAGCCGTTGTATCCAAACTGCGTCAATTTCATGAGGTTATCAGCAGTTTTGCGATTGTTTAATTTGAAGGCCATAAACGGGTGGACGGATAAAAGTTTCACTGACTTACTGAAGTTGTTGAAAGAAATGCTCCCAGCTGGAAACACCTTGCCGAATCGTAACTATGAGGCCAAAAAGGTGTTGTGTCCTATGGGTTTAGAGTATGAGAAAATACATGCATGCCCAAATGATTATGTATTATTCCGGGGTGAGTTAGAAATGCTGCATCGATGTCCTAGGTGTAGGGTGTCACGGTATAAGAAGAAAGAGGCGGATTCTGATGAGGTATGCACTAAAGGGTCTCCTGCAAAGGTGTTATCGTATCTGCCTATAGTTCCAAGACTAAAGCGTCTGTTTGCCAATGCAGATGATGCAAAACTTATGAGATGGCATGCTAATGAAAGGGTTATTGATGGAATACTTAGGCATCTGGCCGATGGATCGCAATGAAAGAAAATGGATATGATTTTTGCGGAATTTGCCATTGAACCAAGAAATGTTAGGCTTGCACTAGCCACAGACGGCATGAACCCGTTTGGGAACCTGAGCACAAACCATAGTTCATGGCCTGTTTTGTTGTTTATTTACAACTTGCCGCCATGGTTGTGCATGAAGCGGAAATATGTCATGTTATCGATGATGATTTCTGGTCCACGACAACCGGGCAACGACATTGATGTATATTTAACTCCATTGGTTGAAGACCTCAAAAGGTTGTGGGAAGACGGGGTTGATGTGTTTGACGGGTTTACCGGGCAGTCATTCAAATTGCGTGCCATGCTCTTTTGCACGATCAATGACTTTCCAGCGTATGGTAACTTATCCGGGTACAGCGTGAAGGGTCATAAAGCTTGTCCAGTATGTGAGGAGGGGACTAGTTCTGTGCGGTTGCACCATGGTAGGAAAAGTGTTTATCTTCGACATCGAAGGTTTCTTAAAGCGAATCATCTGTTTCAAAGGTTGAAGAAGTCATTTAACGGTACCCAAGACTTTGAAATGGCTCTTCCACCACTATCTGGTCGCCAGACATATGAAAAGGTGAAAGACGTCAACGTGCAGTTTGGTAAGTGTGAAAAACAGCACCCGACACAAAATAACTAGAAGAAAAAGTTAGTTTTTTTTGACCTGCCATATTGGAGGGAGCTTGATGTAAGACACTGCATTGATGTAATGCATGTGGAGAAAAACGTGTGTGACAGTTTGGTTGGTACACTCTTAAACATACCCGGGAAGACTAAGGATGGCCTAAACTCATGTATAGACTTGGATGGGAAAGGAATGATTGGAAAAAAAATCAAGAGCATGCCACGTGATGATGTCCTTCAGGCACACTTGTATATTTTAAACAACACGAACGACGTGCAACCGTATCTAGCCACTCACAAGGAGCTAGTCAAGAAAACCAACCCTAAAATGACTGAAAAGTGGTTGTTGAATGACCACAACAAGAAATTCATGCAGTGGTTCCAAATGACCGTTCTGAAAGATGCATCTGCTTCCTCGACATTACATCGACTGGCACAGGGCCCGAACTTTGATGTCCTCACCTTTTGTTGGTATGACATAAACAACTATTCGTTTTATACAAGGACACAGGATGAAAAGAGTACAAATCAAAACAGTGGAGTGATGGTTGTGGCTCAGTCTATGCATTTCTCAACTTCAAAGGACAACAACCCTGTATTGGCCGAGTCATGCTACTTTGGTGTGATTGAGGATATATGGGAAGTCGATTACGGTCCCTTTACCGTTCCTGTGTTTAAATGCAAATGGGTTGACAATAAGAACGGTGTCAAAACTGATGATTTAGGAGTTACATTGGTGGACCTCAACAAGATAGGGCATAAGGATGAACCATTCATAATGGCAACGCAGGTGAAGCAAGTTTTTTATGTTGCTGACCCAACTGACAAACACTGGTCAATTGTTATCCAAGGTAGACACATTAGAGACCCCAATCTTGATATTGTGGAAATTCCATCGACCACAACACGTATTCCAACATCTATCATGGAACATGACATAGATGATGTAGTTGCCAGTCGTCATGACCACCATGAAGGCTTGTGGGAAAATATTTCATCTTCATAGGGTATTAATCATGTTAATGAATCATTGAATTACATGCATGTTATATTAATTAGTCGTTGTATTAAATGTTATATTAAATATTTGACAGTTAAGTTTCCTTGTTTGGACAGATACTCATGGCTGATCAGGATGGACGATCTAGGTCTGACTCACAGGCTACTGATTCCTCTACTCGGAAGAGTAGAGGTGTTACCCGGATGACAGACGTTGCACTTAGGCGACACCGGGGAGAGAGGTTACCTGTTGACATGGATGTCAACACTGGTAGATTTGGAGGACCAAATGCCATGAAGTTTAGCAGTTATTTGGGAGTCCTGGCTCGATCGAAGGTGTCCATCATTATCCCTGACTGGGATAATGTCGAGGAGGTGGTGAAGAACCAGCTATGGAGTGATGTTCTAGTAACTTTGATATTATTTAAGTTTTATTTTAGTATATTATTTCATGTAATTCATAATAAGGACTTCTTTATGGACTAACTCCTTTCATGTAGGATTCTTTTGACATACCATCTTTTGACATAGCGAGGAGGAAGGTCCTCGGTATTATGGCTGAGCGATGGAGGTCGTTCAAATCAATACTCACCACGAGGTATTTGGACTTTAAATTCTTAATCAACGCTTTACCAAATTGTACCAATCCTTAGTTTAAATGTACCTGAATTGTAGGTATGTATTCGGGGACGACCAAGGAAAGTTCCCTGGAGAGAAATATCCATTCATAGATCAGGCGACTTGGGATGCTTTCATTGAAAATAGGCATTCTGTCCAGTTTCAGGTACATTGGTTTTTAAATGATTAAATTATGTATAATTTAAACGGCTAACTCTGAATATTTTTCTTTCTTGTTGTAGGAGGTCAGAAAGAAAGCCCGGGAGACTAGGAAGCTGAATGACTGCCCCCACACACTATCACGTAGGGGTTACCATAGGTTGGAGGAGCGGCTGGTACAGGAGAGGCTGAGTCAGTGTCAGACTAGTCATCTTGACACCGGTATTATGGATCCCCCTTCCCCACCTACATGCCACGACAAATGGAAGCGGGCCAGGATCAAGAAGAGTGGGGAATACACTTCCTCACAAGCTCAGGAGGTCGCCTCACGGATAGTAAGTATTCCCCTTGTATCAGTGTCTTTTTTTTGGTATTACATGGAGGAAGTGAATACTAACTTGTTTGGTTTCAGGATTCCTTGGTTGAGCAATCAACCCAAGGGTCTTTCGTAGCCCATGGTAGGCAAGATATTTTGACTACCGCCATCGGTAGGCCAGAGCACCCAGGAAGAGTGCGTGTTGTTGGTCGAGGTGTAGCTAAGTTAGAAATAACTGTATCTTTTCATTTTGTTATCTGTTAAACAATATCGGCTAATCATTCACATTTCACAGGCCTCCGTAGCTATTACGGTGCTCCCGACCCTGCCCCCTCCCTTGAGAAAATGGTGGAGCAGAAGGTGGCTGTTGTGAAGGCTGAGTATCAAGAGGAGATATCTAGGCTCCACCAGGAGATGGCCCGATTCAGGGAGGAGATGAAGGCCTCACTCAGCCACCATCAGGAGACTACTGCACCCGCTAGCGACCCACAGGTTAGATTCTTTATTTAATTTCCTCAGTTTTATTGTTTGTAATCACTTTATTTCATTGTTAAATAACTTCAGCTTGATGTGTAAATATGTAGGTACGGAGGGTTAGCACTAAGGGGTCGTGCGTTGCGGCTGGCCCTGACGATGATGGGGTCGAGCCACCAAACACCCATCAATGTGACCTGTTCGTTGACGGGTCAGAGGGGCCAGTTGCCACTGGCATGGTCTACAACTTAGGCCCTGTGGTTCACCATCAATCATTACCTGATGGTATGTCCAGGGTCTCTGTTGTGCTCGTCCTCGAGGAGGATGCTGCTGTGCCAGTGGCAACTCCAGAGGTGAAGACCGTCGATCAGGCGGTGGGCCACTTTCTGATGTGGCCCAACAGACTTCTGCAGGTTGCCCCTGGACAGGTAAAAACCTTACACTAACTAATTTTGTTATATTGTCAATTATGGTACAAACTGTGATGGTTGTCAAATGTTCAACAGGAACAGGCATTGAAGAGGCCAGACACGGCCGACAATCCCATCCGGATGCTATGGCACATCGGGTATGAGCAAGGAGATGAGACTATTCAGATCCCATAGGAGCCACTGGTGTTCGGCCGTCCAAGTGCACTACCATTTTACATTACACATTCTGACATGTGTGAGATTATTACGGGGACGTCGATGCTGAACATCTCCATCATTCAATTGTGGGAGCTGTAAGTATATCTTTTTTTGTCTAATTTTTTCATTATACAAGTTATTTGTCGCTAACCATGTCTCAACTTGTTTAGGTTTCTGACAAAACTTTGTGTGGAGTTGGGTTTCTAAGGAACTTATGGTTTCTTAGAGCCCTCTCTCATACAGAAGCTCTCAAACACCAAGCAGGACACCCAGACATACATCCAGAATTGGATGTTTGAGTCTGGGAAGACTGTATACATGGGCCCCTATCATAAAGGGTAATATTCTATTCCATAATTATTGTCATTAATTTTTGCATTTTGAAGTCTCACTTATCACTGGTAACTGCAGCGCTCACTAGACGCTTGTGGTGATCTGTCCCCGGGCTTATCTTGCTCTGTACTTTGATACTACGCATCGGGCAGTTCCACAAGACCTGAAAACTGTAGTAGACGGGTAAGTTAATCCCTAAATAATAAGTACAAATTAGATTACATCATTTTTGGACCTATACGATTCTAACTTATCTTGTGTTTTATTTGATGTAGGGCGGTGATTGGATACAATCGACTGGTTGGAGTTAAGTCCAGCGGAAGAAAAGTTGTGTGGGTGCACCCAAAGGTAAGTCTATCGTATTCATTCAAATCTTCAATATATATTTTTTAAGTTGCGAATTCACTTATTCTATATTTTATGTCCATTGTAGTCTTACAGGCAGGAGGGTTCCTTCGAGTGTGGCTATTTTGTCATGCACACTATGCTGACCATTGTCCAACAACATTTAGTAGAGGGATGGACAGATGTAAGTCTCATCATTTGGACTACTTTTCTAACAATTTCATCAATATCATGTAATAAATATAGCTTTTGTTCTAATTGTTTTATGCATTGTTTGCAGTACTTCCAGGACCGGTCATACTTCTCTAAGACACTTGTAGATAATGTTAGAAGGCAATGGGCCTCATACTTCATTGAAATCAAGAAAAGAACTTAGCTAGATGTACCGTCGCTAAGATTTGGCGCCAGCAAAAAACTTGGAGGGAAAACAAAAAAGGGAGGAGGTTTAACCTAGCGACCGCACTAGTGACGAGCGTAGAGTTAGCGACGGTCATAGTGACGGACTTTTGCAATTTTTAGCGACCGGCTTTTTATGGGTCGCTAAAGGAGTCGCTAACATTTTTTTGGTCCCTTTTTTTCCAGGCGGTCGCTAACTCGGTCGCTAATTAGCAACGGGAATCAGTGGTCGCTAAGTCAAGGTAGCTGTTTAGGTTTTTTTTAGTGGTGATTAACAACACGTCTCGTCCAAATTAATCTTTAACCGAACATAGAAAAAAAGATGAAAAATAAAATAAAAATAATAAATAAATAAAACTAAAATAAAATAAAAGATTAACACGATGTCTAGTCCTAATTAATCTTGAATCGAACATAGAAAGAAAAAAGATGGCAAATGAGATGCCCCAAAAATTAGGGGTAAATTTTTCACGTTTTGTAAATCATTATTAGACAAAGAAATAAAGTGGTGAAGCTTTAATTTAAAACCCTGGATCTATGAAAAACCTATCTCATATATGGAGATATGAGAAGGTGAGTCAAAAATGATTAATGAGAAATTTTCCATTAAAAACAGTGGAAATAATCATTTAAATTGATGTTGTATGATTGAGTTCAAGGAGTTAGGCATCATGAGGTTTAATGATTTTATAATATGTCCAAAGCATTGTTAAAATGATACAAGAAGGAATATTAATGCAAAGGAAAATCGAAGTAATTGTCACAACAACATTTTAAGGGAATCAGGTGCCACTCGCTCATGCGAGTACCACACTCGCTAAAGCAAGTCCGCGTGGTCACGCTTGGGTGAGATATGAAACACACTTGAGCGAAGAAGGGAAGAGCATCAGGTGTTAATCTCGCTTGGGCGAGCTCAACATCGCTTGAGCGTATTACTCCAGAAGCTCCAAGTACAGATTTCGCTTGGGCGAGGCACGGCCGCTTGAGCGAAAATGGAACAGAACCTCACTGTCCATATTTCGCTCGAGCGAGGCTAGGCCCGCCTGAGCGAAAACCATCCAGAACCAATTTTTCCCTCGCTGGCTTAGGCGAATCGCCATGCACTGACCATTTTGCTTGAGCGAAAATAGTCCAGTAGCACTCCTACTCAATCTCGCTCGGGCGAGGTCCTTCCCGCCTGAGCGAATTTTGGTCAGTGGGCACACCCCGGTTTCATAAGGATCTCGCTTAAGCGAGACTATCACTCACTTAAGCGAATTATGCAAAAATAGTGAAATCATGCAACAATTCACACAACTTAGCATACCAAATCTCATTTCATGCCTTTTTGACCTATGCTAGTGCACTAGATACATTCAACCATGCATTTAATAGTTCATCCAATTGTTTATACACTTAAAAATCAATTCCCATTCATTCAATGCATAGAATCTAAATCATTTTTACATAACTCCATCAAATACTACAGGTTGTGAAATACATCATTCATTCATGAATTTCATCATCAACAAGCATCGTTATTCATTATCTTACATCATCTAGGTCATTAATGAAAATTGGCCATACACATCAAGGTCTAATTTTCGTACATGACCATCCAAAATCATCATTCAATCATTTAGATTACAAAATACTATATGCTACACAAAAATTTAGATTTTTCCGGCCAAGGCGCTTCCTATACACCTATTTACCTTCTTCATCCAAATATACTTCAAAATATTCACTCCACCCATGGTGTCCTGCATCACAAGTCTAAAAAGTGGACAACATGGGAGAGTGAGTCATATATTCCAAAGAATGAATATGAATACCATGTGATCATGTGCATATGTATCACAATATGTACTTTACATTCACACATATTTCATCATCAACTATCATTATATAATATAATATCTTTGTAAATCAAGCTAGTATAAAATCATACACATGATCTAGTCCTTCAACAAATTGGACTATTATATAACTCATCACTTTACTCAAATTATTATTTGGTATTTACATCTTTTATGTTGTCTTAATTCATTTTCTCATTACTCAAATTATCATCATATCTCATCACCTTTGGCATACTTCCCCGCTATATGCAAATGCTCTTAAGCTAATGCATATGCACAACGGATTATTTCAACAATTGCAGATCTGACTGTGGGAATATAAAAACCAATCGTGGGATTCAAGTATGATCATCTAACCATACCCCTACTACAGTAGTAAAATGTGTACACTTATCATTAAATTACATGCATTTCACCAATTCTTTTACTGGTACCAAACCGCATCTCCCATTTTGTAACACCTGGTCATTTTCACCATGATCGCGGTAAACAACATACTCAATATATGGTGTTGCGGGCCGGCCATGTCATATCATGGCGGCTGTGATCCCATGGACCACCGGGGTCACCTGCTCATCAAGAGCCACCCCCCATAAGGGTCGGCCACATGTAGCTCCCCACAGCAATACAAGAGCGGCTCCGTGACCTACATACCAAGTTACAGGGGAAATATAAAATTTGCTCGTGCACTGAGCCACCCTCCCACTGGGCCGGCCGAGTGAACTCCCCTAATGTACCAACAATGGCGGCTATGCAATATGCCATGGATGCAAATGCCAACCATATGCATTTCTCACTCTATGTATCCTATTCATGCCACTCATCAAACATTATCAACATCATCATCATCATCACCAACACCACCTCACCATTTTTAATGGGTTTAATGTTGTTGGATTTAATCTTTAATTTCAAGTTTTGTATGTGGCATTTTAACAATTCATTCACCAAATTCAATGGCATTCCTCATTAATCTCAATGATCAGCTTTTCGTTATTAATCATGGTATGTTATTCATTCACACCTAATCTTAACTACACATCAATTACACTCATTCATATTCATGATGGATACAATACAATCATCATATTCAAGGTTTACACTCGCCAAATAATTCACACCACCATATAGCACACCATATCTATTCTAATTGCACAATGCATGTTGCCAAACATTATCACCAACATCATATTCACAATACAAATTTCCATAACATAAAAAGCAAGGCAAACATGCAAGTTGTCACACATGACAATCAAATACTATTCAATTCATGCAATTAGAATATAAAGACTCCTCTCTTACCTCAAGAGAAGAATTCCAATTGATATGACGTACCCGCCTCATCGTTCGGAATAGATCCTACATTAACACATATAGGAAATCCAAATAAATCAATCATTCAAGGCACTAATTATGACTTTCTTGCATATACAATTTCATGACATGAATAAAACATGCCATAGGCACCATTTTCTCTATTTGTTAGGCTTTGGGAATTCCTTCCCATTAAACCCTATTCATTATATCTAAGGCTACAAGTAACCATAGCCCAACACTCCTAAAACTAGCTCATTTACCAACATTCATATTCTCAATATTATACATTTCCTCTCAAATATATTGTCCTAATCATATTTGCCATTTTCTCCTAAATCTTAGGGTTAGGGTTTTCACTAAACTCACCAATATCCATAAATACATCATAACTCCCATCTCTTTCCAACCATAAATGCATCTTCCTTATTTATTATCCCCTTAAGTTTGCATTTATGACAACCCATCTTAGGGTTCATACATTAAATGCTCTTATTAAACACCCCTCTAACAAGCATTGCTCTCCCAAAGCATAATGACCCATACCCATGGCTATAAATC
This sequence comes from Clitoria ternatea, assembly GCA_037962975.1. Taxonomy (NCBI): domain Eukaryota; kingdom Viridiplantae; phylum Streptophyta; class Magnoliopsida; order Fabales; family Fabaceae; genus Clitoria; species Clitoria ternatea. The sequence continues at coordinate 193,285,606 of CM075669.1, forward strand.
CAACAAAATAGAGAGAATGATTTACCTCACGCCAAAAATGAAAAGGGTTCCAAGGGAGGAAAAATGAGCTGCGAAAATGGGAGAAAAGGAGAAAAGAGTCCAAGCTCCAATGGTCTACTCCAAGCTCCTTCAAGAACGAAAATGAGAGGAGGAAGAAAGATCACCACCCTTGCTTAGGGTTTTTGGAAGAGAAGAAGAGGAAAATAAAGAAGGGAATAGAGAAGAAGAAGAAATAGTGTGATTGCCAAATGGTCTCTAAGGCCAACGAAAATTAAGAAGAGAGGCAAGGGCTTTTGGTTTTATTTTTAACCCAATCATTAATATTTTATTGTTTTACCACAAACAGGATCTCTGTTTGGGCTCAATACTTGATCTAAAAGTTATTCCGATTACATATTTGGACTCCCAATAATATTCTTAACAGCCCTCACCAATATCATCCCAATCGGAGATACTTGGTCTGACACCCATGTTCTAATCGGGCTTAATTTCAGCTCATTCAACTTCAATAAATTACCAACAGTCTCCAAAAATATTAATTTAATCATTTCCTACATTTTGGAAAATTAATTATTCCACTAATAATTATCCAGTATTTATTCCCCTCAATTATTCCTTTATTTTAAAATTTAAGGTGTTACAATCCACCCTACCAAAAAGAAAATTTCGTCCTCGAAATTTAACATACCGGATTCGAATGCATCGGGGTATCATTCTCTGATATTGTCTTCATGTTCCCATGTGAACGTCTCCACATTTCCATACTTCCAAGTGACCTTCACCAAAGGTACCAACTTGTTCCACAGTTTCTTCACAGAATGTTCAACAATGTGAACAGAAATATGAGGAATAGATAAATCATCCTGAACATCAACATCGTCCATAGGAATCACATGTAAAGGATCATGGACATAATTTCTCAACTGTGACACGTAGAACACATTATGTAGATTAGCGAGATGCGGAGGGAGTGCAATCCGATAAGCAACGTTGCCGATCCACTACAAAATCTCATAAGGTCCCATGAACCTAGGGCTTAACTTTCCACTTTTCAATGCTCTTCCAATTCCTTTATCACGTGAGACTCTCAAGAATACGTGATCACCAACTTGAAATTCAAGTGGTTTATGCCTCTTATCATAATAACTCTTTTGTCGATCCTCAGCAATCTTCATATTCTCTTGTATTTTCTTAATTTGCTCGGTAGTCTCTTGTACTCTCTTGGGTTTTCCTCATCTCAATCAAATGCTCATCATTTGGTTGTTGTACTTTCACATATTCGAGAAATTCATTTGTAACCTTTAACATTTCAAGAGACATTTTCCTGGGAGTATATGTCTCCACACCCACATTCAAATTTCTAAATTGTTTAATCAACTTCATCTCTTTCACCATCATCATAGAAATGTGCAATGACTTCCGGCTCAAAGCATTGGCAACCATATTTGCCTTTCCAGGATGATACCTCAACTCAAACTCATAATCCTTCAGAAACTCCATCCATCGCCGTTGGCGCATATTAAGTTCTTTTTGGTCAAACAATTACTTAAGGCTCTTGTGATCTCTAAAGACCACAAACTTAGAACCATATAAGTAATGTCGCCATAACTTCAAAGCAAACACCACCGCCGTCAATTCAAGATCGTGTGTAGGATAATTAACCTCATGCGGTCGCAACTGTCTCAATGCATAGGTTATCACATGTTCACACTGTATCAACACACAACCTAGACCATGCATAGAAGCATCACAGTATACAACAAAGTCATCCAACAAATCAGGCAAGGCCAACACCGGTGCGGTAGTAAGCCTTAACTTCAGCTCTTGGAAACTTTCTTCATATTCACAAGTCCAGACAAAAGGTTGATTCTTACGAGTCAACTTTGTCAATGGTAAGGCTAAGCAGGAAAATCCTTCAATAAACCTCCGGTAATAATCGGTAAGACCAAGAAAACTTCTTATTTCTGTCACGGACGTCGTTCTTTCTCAAGCCATAACAGCTTCCACCTTCGATCTATCAACGGCAACTCCATCACCGGAAATCACATGACCAAGAAAAGAGATCTCATTCATCCAGAATTCACATTTAGAGAGCTTAGCATACAATTCTTTCTCCTGAAGAATAGACAATACAAGGCAAAAATGTCCTTCATGCTCTTTATAGCTCTTAGAGTACACCAAAATATCATCAATAAACACCACGGTGAATTGGTCAAGATACTCGTGGAAGATGCAATTCATGTAATCCATCAAATCGCAGGAGCATTTGTCACTCCAAATGGCGTGTTCGGAAAGCAGTTTTAGGAATATCATCGGTCTTTACCTGAATTTAGTTATATCCAGATCGTAAGTCAATCTTAGAAAATACAACAGCGCCCTTCAATTGATCTAATAAATCATCAATACGAGGAAGAGGATATTTGTTTTTGATAGTCAACTTATTGAGTTGGCGATAGTCAATGCATAATCTCATGCTTCCATCCTTCTTTTTCACCAACAACACAGGAGCACCCCAAGGAGACACACTTGGGTGAATAAACTCCCGTCTAAGCAATTCCTCGACTTGCTTCTTGAGTTCAGTCAACTCCATAGGAGACATCCTATAAGGAGCTCTAGAAATAGGCTCAGCGCCAGGAATGAGATCAATAAAGAATTCCACTTCATGTGGAGGAGGCAAACCAGGAATCTCATTCAGAAAAATGTCAGAAAATTCAGAAACAACAGGGATTACACAAGATTGGGAAGTATCACTCCCATCAACCATGCAGAACATTACAAAAAGCTAAGAGATACCTTGTAGGTTAAAGCCTTCAGCATTAGAAGTCGAGAAGATCACCGTCTTGTTATGACAATCCACCAAGACTTTGTTGGCAGACAACCAATCCATGCCTAGAATAATGTCCAGGTCTTTCATAGGTAAGCACACGAGGGGTACGACAAATTTTCGACCCTCTAGAGTCACCTCGACATTCTTACATCGAGTCACCGATCTCAAACAAGTACCAGTCCGTGTAGTCACCATTATAGAACCCCTTATCATACAAATAGGCACTTTCAAGCGCCTCACACAATCCTCAGAAATAAATGAGTACATCATACCAGAATCAAATATAACATCTATCGAAGTGCCAAGGATTTCACACTTACCACGAACAAGATCTTCAGCTTGTGTGGCTTCTTCACCGGTAACAGTAAAGACTCTTCTAGCTGCCTGTGGTTGATCACCACCATTACGGTTACCATTTCTTCCACCATGGTTATTGCCTCGACCATTATCATTCCTTCCACCATTATGGTTTCCACCACGCCCACCATTTTGGCCACTATTATAACCATTACCATTTCCGTAACCATGGCCTCCATAGCCACCATGGCCTCCACGGTTTCCATTAGGGTTCATACATGCAGGAGTATCAACATTGGCAATCCTTGCATTCAATGGGCAATCAGGACGGATGTGCCCAGGTTGGTTGCATTGATAGCAAACCACAGTATCCCACGGACAATCTCATGCTAAATGGTTAGCACCACACTTGAAGCAGGTAAGGCCTTGGACAGTGCCACGACCTTGGTTACCGCCACCATAACCTCCTCTAAAAACACCACGTCCTCTTGTATTTGAGGATCCACCACAAAAGAACTTCTTCTTTTTGAATTGACCATGTCTCTTGAAATCAGAGAATTGCCCTTTCAACTTAGACTCATACTTGCCATGACTTGAAAGAGTCATATCATCTTCTTCATAAATATGGCACTTGTTCACAAGCGTCGGAAAGCTTATGATTTCTTGATGTCGTATAGCCCGCTTGATCTCGGGCCTCAAGCCATTTTCAAACTTCACACACTTTGATACCTCGGTACCCTTTTATTGATAGGGTGGATAGAACACACAAAGCTCGTCAAACTTGGAGGCATACTCCTCCACTGTCATATTACCCTGCTTAAGCTCCATGAACTCAAGCTCTTTCTTGCTTCTGTAGCTATCCGGAAAATATTTCTTCAAGAACTCAACCTTGAAGTTTTCCCAGACCAAGGGAACATCAGCAGATATCATGCGTCCTCTAGCAAGATGCCACCATGCTTGGGCTTCACCGCGGATCATAAAAACTGTATACTCCACCTTTTGTGCTTCAGAACACTAGAAGCTTGCATAAATTCTTTCCAAATCATTGATCCATGCATAAGCATCAGGTTTATAACCTCTATGAAATTCAGAAGGTTTTCTCTTGAGAAATAGATCAAGACCTTGGGCACCTTGTCCCATATTCAGTTGGGCTTATCTCTCCAAGAGATCAGCAAAATGTTTCAAGGTATTTGCCATAGCAGCAGCCTCACGATTAGGTCTACCAGTCATATCTCAAGCCTATACATTAAAACATGGCTCACATATGAGTAAACTAGACCAAACAATAACCTTTCAACCTACAAACTCAAGGATTTAAACATTCATTGGTCCATCATGCATCACATCATATGATCATGATAATCTCAAAACATAATCACAACATATTCATTACTGAAGGTAAATAGTGTAAGGAATCTTGGCCGGACTCAAACAACATAGACACCAATCTCAATTCAATGATAAACAGCCACAATTCAATCAAATAATCCATAACTCAAGTATTTATAGCTCACATGATACAATCACAAGCAACAACTACTTGAACAACATCAATTATGTTTGTATCAAGAGCAACCAATGCTCTAATACCAGGTTAAGACGCCCCAAAAATTGGGGGTAAATTTTTCACGTTTTATAAATCATTATTAGACAAAGAAATAAAGTGGTGAAGCTTTAATTCAATTATGAAAAACCTATCTCATATATGGAGATATGAGAAGTTGAGTCAAAAATGATTAATGAGAAATTTTCCATTAAAAACAGCAGAAATAATCATTTAAATTGATGTTGTATGATTGGGTTCAAGGAATTAGGCATCATGAGGTTTAATGATTTTATAATATGTCCACAGCATTGTTAAAATGATGCAAGAAGGAATATTAATACGAAGGAAAATCGAAGTAATTGTCATAACAACATTTTAAGGGAATCAGGTGCCACTCGCTCTAGTAAGTACCACACTCGCTTAAGCGAGTCCGCGTGGTCACATTTGGGCGAGATATGAAACACGCTTGAGCGAAGAAGGGAAGAGCATCAGGTGTTAATCTCGCATGGGCGATCTCAGCTTTGCTTGAGCGAAATTACTCCAGAAGCTCCAGGTATAGATTTCGCTTGGGCGAGGCACGGCCGCTTGAGCGAAAATGGAACAGAACCTCACTGTCCATATTTCGCTCGAGTGAGGCTAGGCCCGCCTGAGCGAAAACCATCCAGAACCAATTTTTCCCTTGCTCGCTTGAGCGAATCGCCATGCACTAACCATTTCACTAGAGCGAAAGTGGTCCAGTAGCCCTCCTACTCAATCCCGCTCGGGTAAGGTCCATCCCGCCTGAGCGAATTTTGGCCAGTGGCTACACCCTGGTTTCATAAGGATCTCGCTTGAGCGAGACTATCACTCGCTTGAGCGAGTTATACAGAAACAGTGAAATCATGCAACAATTCACACAACTTAGCATACCAAATCTCATTTCATGCCTTTTTGACCTATGCTAGTGCACTTGATACATTCAACCATGCATTTAACAGTTCATCCAATTGTTTATACACTTCAAAATCAATTCCCATTTATTTAATGCATAGAATCTAAATCATTTTTACATAACTCCATGAAATACTACAGGTTGTGAAATACGTCATTCATTCATGAATTTCATCATCAACAAGCATAATAATTCATTATCTTACATCATCTAGGTCATTAATGAAAATTGGCCATACACATCAAGGTCTAATTTTCATACATGACCATCCAAAATCATCATTCAATCATTTAGATTACAAAATACTATATGCTACACAAAAATTTAGATTTTTTCGGCCAAGGCGCTTCCTATACACCTATTACCTTCTTCATCCAAATATACTTCAAAATATTCACTCCACCCATGGTGTCCTGCATCACAAGTCTAAAAAGTGTGAGTCATATATTCCAAAGAATGAATATGAATACCATGTGATCATATGCATATGTATCACAACATGTATACTTTGCATTCACACATATTTCATCATCAACTATCATTATATAATACAACATCTTTGTAAATCAAGCTAATATAAAATCATACACATGATCTAGTCCTTCAACAAATTGGACTATTACATAACTCATCACTTTACTCAAATTATTATTTGGTATTCACATCTTTTATGTTGTCTTAATTCATTTTCTCATTTTCAACACCACCATCATCATGTCTCATCACCTTTGGCATACTTCCCCGCTATATGCAAATGCTCTTAAGCTAATGCATATACACAACAGATTATTTCAACAATTACAGATCTGATTGTGGGAATATAAACACCAATTGTGAGATTCAAGTACGATCATCTAACCATACCCCTACTGCAATAGTAAAATGTGTACACTTATCATTAAATTGCATGCATTTCACCAATTCTTTTACTGGTACTAAACCGCATCGCCCATTTTGCAACACTTGGTCATTCTCACCATGACCGCGGTAAACAACATAATCAATATATGGTGTTGCGGGTCGGCCATGTCCCATATCATGGCGGCTATGATCCTATGGACCACCGAGGTCACCTGCTCATCAAGACCCACCCCCCCTAAGGGTCGGCCACATGTAGATCCCTGTAGCAATACATGTGCGGCTTAGTGACTTACATACCGAGTCATAGGGGAAATATAAAATTTGCTCATGCACTGAGCCACCCTCCCACTGGGTCGGCTGAGGAAACTCCCCTAATGTTCTAACAACGACGACTATGTAGTATGCCATGGATGCAAATACCAATCATATACATTTCTCACTCTATGCATCCTATTCATACCACTCATCAAACATCATCAACATCATCATCATCACCAACACTACCTCACCATTTTTACTGTGTTTAATATTGTTGGATTTAATCATTAATTTCAAGTTTTGCATGTGGCATTTTAACAATTCATTCGCCAAATTCAATGGCATTCCTCATTAATCTCAATGATCAACTTTTCATTATTAATCATGGTATGCTATTCATTCACACTCAATCTCAACCACACATCAATTACACTCATTCACATTCATGATGGATATAATATAATCATCATATTCAAGGCTTACACTCGCCAAATAATTCACACCACCATATAACACACCATATCTATTCTAATTGCACAATGCATGTTGCCAAACATTATCACCAACATCATATTCACAATACAAATTTCCATAACATCAAAAGCAAGGCAAACATGCAAGTTGTCACATATGACAATCAAATACTATTCAATTCATGCAATTAGAATTTAAAGACTCCTCTCCTACCTCAAGAGAAGAATTCTGATAGATACGACGTACCTGCCTCATTGTTCGGAATAGATCCTACATTAACACATATAGGAAATCCAAATAAATCAATCATTCAAGACACTAATTATGACTTTCTTGCGTATACAATTTCATGACATGAATAAAACATGCCATAAGCACCATTTTCTCTATTTGTTAGGCTTTGGGAATTCCTTCCCATTAAACCCTATTCATTATATCTAAGTCTACAAATAACCATAGCCCAACACTCCTAAAACTAGCTCATTTACCAACATTCATATTCTCAATATTATACATTTCCTCTCAAATATATTGTCCCAATCACATTTGCCATTTCCCCCCAAATCTTAGGGTTAGGGTTTTCACCAAACTCACCAATATCTATAAATACATCATAACTCCCATCTCTTTCCAACCATAAATGTATCTTCCTTATTTATTATCCTCTTAAGTTTGTATTTATGACAACCCATCTTAGGGTTCATACATTAAATGCTCTCATTAAACACCCCTCTAACAAGCATTGCTCTCCCAAAGCATAATGACCCATACCCATGGCTATAAATCCAACAAAATGGAGAGAATGATTTACCTCACACCAAAAATGAAAAGGGTTCCAAGGGAGAAAGATTGAGTTGCGAAAATGGGAGAAGAGGAGAAGAGAGTCCAAGCTCCAACGGTCTCCTCCAAGCTCTTTCAAGAACGAATATGAGAGGAGGAAGAAAGATCACTACCCTTGCTTAGGGTTTTTCGAGAATAAGAGGAAAATAAAGAAGGGAATAGAGAAGGAGAAGAAATAGTATGATTGCTAAATGGTCTCTGAGGCCAATGAAAATTAAGAAGAGAGGCAAGGGCTTTTGGTTTTATTTTTAACCCGTTTTACCACAAATAAGATCTCTGTTTGGGCTCAATACTTGATCTAAAAATTATTCCGATTACATATCCGGACTCCTGATAATATTCTTAACAGCCCTGACCAATATCATCCCAATTGAAGATACTTGGTCCGACACCCATGTTCTAATCAGGCTTAATTTCAGCTCATTCGACTTTAATAAATTACCAACAGTCTCTAAAAATATTAATTTAATCATTTCCTACATTTTGGGACATTAATTATTCCACTGATAATTATCCAGTATTTATTCCCCTCAATTATTCCTTTATTTTAAAATTTAGGGTGTTATAGCAAATAAAATAAAAATAATAAATAATAAATAAATAAAATTGAAAAGGATAAATAAAAGATTAAATGATGTCTCGTCCAAATTAATCTTGAATCATACAAATAGAATAATAATAATGATAATAAACAAATAAAATTAAATTAAATAAAGGATTAACACGACGTCTAGTCCAAATTAACCTCATTGTAGTAAAACGGTGTTTCCTAATAAATAATAACAATATAAAATTAATCGGAATAAAAAAAAAGACACGTGAAGATTAACAAAAGGAAAACAGGTCCGACATGAATTATTCCTGCTCTTACATATTTCTGAGTACGACGGGAAATCAGAGTTACGTAGTTCTTAGAAAAGACTACTCTTATGATCTTGTTTAAGTATCGTGTATTCCATGACATCGACAAAATTGTTACATTATGCTTTATAAAAATTTAAGAATGGTATGTACATTTTTAAATAAACAAAACATACGAAATAAATGATGGAACAAATAACTAACAAATTAAAACGTAAAATACAACTAATGAAAAGATAAATATGTCCAACATAAATAATAGAATAAACCATAAAATAAAAAAAAATATGGCATCATTCCTACTATAGCTTCATTAGCCCAAAAGAAAAGAAAAAGAAGAAGAAAACTTACCTTATTTTCCGAACCAAAGGGAAAGTTACCTCCGAATTTGGTGGCGTCTCTTATTTTTTAAACTGAGACTCTCATGGAAAAACTAAAGAGTATACTAAGAAATAAGTTATCTCCACGGTTGTACTAGGAAGTCCTTTCCCTTCTTTAAAGTGTTATAAGATGTTGCTTATATAGTAACATAACAAGCACAACTCCCATAAGAGTATTCGATGTAAGACTAAATAAAACTAACAATTTATATTTAAAATTTAGTAACTCCTACTCTTAGAGTATTCAATGTAGGACTAAATCTAATATTTTTTATTTTCCTTTTCTTTTTCTTTCTTCTTTATTTTTTTCTATTTTTGACTTTTAAGACTTTTTTATATATTTTTTCTCTTCATTATTATTTTTTTACATATATTTGAATTTTGAATTTTGTATTTTTTGATAAAAAGAAAGAAATAAAAAGATAAATATTTCAAAATTGATTAAAAATTTTATTTTCTAAAATAAAGGTAACTAAACCAAATTATTTTAAAATTTAAACTTTTTTTCTTTGTATTAAAATATAAGGTTCCCGGATGGAAAATGGTATTCATAGGTGTTACCCTTCAAGACATGTTGTAAGATCTTAAAAAGCCCATTCTCCTAAAAGACATGGCCTGATCTTTTTCAAAGACCCAAGTGTGCTACTACTAAAGGTTACCTTCACTCCTATAAAGGTTCTAGAAACTTTGGAAGATTGGCTGAGTATGTTGGACCTAGAAGCTATTGGACTTTTAGAGGCTAAAAAATTGAAGGTGTCCAAGGTGCTGGATTGAAAACCCTTCATCTTGTTATCAAGATGTATTGTCAGACCTGAGACAAGCATCAAAATTGTGCTACATCGTATTCCTTCATCAGTGTTCTTCAAGAAGGAAGAAAAAGGAAAGGAAAATAAAGCTTATGTAAGGAGATGTGCCCTACCAAGATATATGACCCATCAACAAATAGAAAGGATAAGTAGAATATATAGTCTTAATATTAAACAAATCCTATGGTGGAAGACAAATGTTTTGCAAAGGAAAATGGATGAAGCTTCCAACTCTGGGCCAACTATAGATGAAAAAGCTATACTATGAGTTTACTAGGATAAAGCTACCTTTTGTTGTTTTCTATTATAGAATTTCTTTCTTTTTTTTCTTTCATGGTTGGTTTTATGATCTTTTCTGCATCAATTTCTTCGATATTCCTGAACCAACCCGTCCAATCTTTCTGTTTTTTCATAACCCTTTCTATAGAAATCCATTTCCAACTATTCTATTATATTGGCCTTCTATTATCTCTTACAATTCTGAACTCACTCATAGGGGCGTCAGACAACTAGTTCCACTTCGCCTTTATCACCACCATCTCATGCTTGCAAAGCTTATGTCCCTGAGTTGGACGAACTATAGACGAATCAAGCTATGATTTTAACATAAGTTAAACTCAAGAAGGAAGTCACCAACATCATGCAAGATGTAACTTCTGTTATTCAGCAAGGCATCATTGCTCTTTGTGATGACATCTTTTCATCTATAGTGTCCATTTTCAATCGTCAATAAATGTATTTCTGAGGTAGTTTTAGGAAGACCTTTTTGTCTAATGACAAAAATGGCAGAATATTTTATATATTTTGCTTTATCTTTTCAAAATTTAATATTCTCATTTGTACTTTTAAATGTTCCAGGACACATGCTTATTTAAAATTTATGGCAGATATTTGTTTTATGTAATATATTATTATCAAATGGTTTTAAATGTTTGTTATATTGAGTATTCCATAAGAGACCCGGAAAATACGGGTAAATTTTTCATGTTTTACAAAGAGTTATTCGATACAATAAAACGTAATGAAGTCTAAATCGACACCACGCATCAATAAAAAGCTATCTCATATATGAAGATATGAGAAGGCGAGTTAAAAATAATTAGTGAGATATTTTCAATTAAAAGTGGTGGAAAGAGTATCTTAAATTGATGTTGCAAGAAGAAGGTTGATGCAAAGGAAAGCCAAGTTAAATGAAACAAGGCGTTTGGAGGAATCAGGGGCATCTCGCTCAAGTGGATGCCCCACTCGCTTAAGCGTGTCCTAGAAGCCACGCTTGGGCGAGCCAGCGAACACGCTTGAGCGAAAGGGAAAATCAGCATCGGGGGTCAATCTCGCTTGAGCGAGCCATGCTCGCTTGAAGTTAGACTGTTTTCCGAGTGAAGTTAGATTATGGCAGAGTTTTCTGAGTAAACTTACTATAATTCTGAGTGAAATCCGATTTGAGAGAATTTTCTGAGTGAAATTGTTTATGAATCCGAGTAAAAATAAATTTCTGAGTGGAATAAAATAAGATTCCGAGTGTAATTAGTATGAAAAGAGTTTCCTGAGGAAAAGTGTTTGTGAGTCCGAGTGAAAATAAGTCTCTGAGTGAAATAATTATGTTTTTCGAGTAATATCAACTGGGAAGATGTTGTCCGGGTGAAAATAAACTAGGAAAATTTCTCTGAGTGAAATAAGGTGTTTTACCGAGTGAAGAATTCGTTCTATCAGAATGAAATACATTCAGTTAAGGTAGAATCCGATTGAAATTAAGCAAAGCCGAGTTGTTATAGATGCAAACTGGTCGGATTATTAGAAACAGAGCTTGTTATTATTAAATTCATCTTCTATTCACAATTCTTCACTGGAAATCACACAGGTACCCATGATTCTTAGTATTTTCAGTCCAATACAGTTCATATCTTTTCACAATCCAACACTGAGCATATGTACTTAGTAACAAATATATATATATATATACAAATAGTAACAATTAAAGCATTTAATTCACCCAACACTGAATTTGTCCTGGAAAGGTCAAGAACAAGGTTCCTTAACCCTTTCCTTCACTCGAATTTTCCCAGAATACCCGAGAATATACCCCCCTTACCTTAATGGAGTTCCTGGATGGGAAGAAAAAGGTTCCCTTCACTGTCCTGCTTCAAATCCGAGTGAGAGAGGAAGGGAATTGAGAGAGAGAGAGAGCTTGCAGGAAGAGGAAATGATAACAGAGGTGTATCTGTGGCTATGTTTCGTGTGTGTGTGTTCTTAGAGTCATAGCACTGGGTTAATAATAAGAAAGTGAGTGGGGAACATTGGTTGGAGGATTAGGTGGGATAATGGAACCTTTTGACTCCTTTCACAGTCAGCTTTGCATTTGATTGGAATAAAATATATAAAGGTATTATAATGGATGCAGCTTTCCCCTGTGATTGGTTCGTTGTGCCACTCACTTTTGGATTTATGTGATTAAGTGGGCTGACCACTAGCTGAAGTGGAATTAAAAAGATGTTCAGTGTTGGAGGATTTGAAGAGGTCGGTATTGTATGTGAGGACGGTATTGAGTGTGAGGGACGGTGCGGAGTGTGAGGGCGGTGTGGAGTGTGAGGGCGGTATTGAGTGTGAGGGGCGGTGTGGAGTGAAGTAGGGAAGGACGGTGTGTGAAGGAGTTAAGGGACACTGTCTGTGGAAAAGGGCGGTGTTGTGTAGGAGAATAGGTCGGTTTTTGGTAAACACTGCCTCAGAGTTGTCTGGTGTACACATATGCTCACTCAGATGTGGAGTGTCAGTCCGGTCTGCATTAAGTAAATCTTACTCCAGCCATCCGATGTGATATAGAAGACATCGGGTGGTTCCTGACATCGGATCGCTTGAGCGAAACCCGATTCACTTGAGCGAATCAGCCAATCTTCGCTCGAAATTCTCTTCACTCGAACTTACTCAAAAGGTATCTCACTCGGAAGAGGAGTCATACCCATAGACTCACTCGGAAATGGTTCAGCCTCTCTATTTTTCTCTCGAAATGGGCTCCCACTACCATTTTCCACTCGGTTTCCTAATCATACACTTACGAAACCATTCGGAATCTTTCCCAAATAATTCCACAACACATTCCAGTCGGTAGGAAGCATCAAATCAACATAAACATAAGTATATATATGCTCTTTCACTCGGAATACTTCAATCAGAGAAGTTTCCTTCGGAAAAGGAAGCATTTGGCAAGGTTTGACGCGAAAACAAGTCTTTCTAGGGTGTTTTGACTCGGAATTTCACCCAGAAGTGGTTCTCTTGAACACACTTCACTCAGAATTGCTTCTCAGGTTAGGACTCCACTCGGTGGTGGTCCTCTCAGTCATGTTTTACTCGAAAAACATGACACTGACTCGGAATTCCATCCTTCACTCGGAATTTATAATTATTCACTCGGAATTCGTCTCTGTTACTTGGAACAAAGCCCTTTTCACTCGGAATTTGCATAATTTCACTAATGATCCATATAATTTCCATTATTATGCACAAAAACGACATTTCTGAGATACCACAGACCATCAACAGGGTATATATTGACTTATTCTTACTTACAAACCATCCATAATTCAAAAATTACAAGGGTAAAACTGTTTCTAAAAACAGGGATGTTACATTCTCCTCTTCTTTTAGGAATTTCGTCCTGAAATTCAAAGTTAAAACAATTGAGGGTGCAATTCTCTCATTTTCTCCTCAATTTCCCAAGTAGCATCCCCATCATCTGTCTGACTCCAAACTACCTTGACCAAAGAGATTTCCTTGCCTCTTAGCTGTTTGAGACGTCGGTCAACAATCTTCACTGGTGATGCTTCAAAGGTAAGGTTTTCCTTCAGAACAAATTGATCAGGACTCAGAACATGATCAGGGCTTGGTACATATTTGCGGAGTTGAGAGACATGAAAGACATTATGAAGGTTTGTTAACTCGGGTGGTAGAGCAATACGGTATGCATGAGTTCCTATCTTTTGCAAAATATAATAGGGTCCTACGTATCTGGGGCTTAACTTCTTGGCCTTCAAAGCTCTTCCTACTCCAGTGGTAGGAGTAACCTTGAGAAATACATGATCTCCCTCCTCAAACTCCAATGGCTTCCGACGTTTGTCGTAGTAACTCTTTTGTCTATCTTGCAAAGTCTTCATTGCCAATTGGATCTTTTGGACTTGTTCTGTAGTCTTCTGAACAATCTCTGGTCCAATTATCGTCTTTTCACCAATCTCATACCAACATAAAGATGTACGACATTTCCTTCCATACAAAGCTTCATAGGGGGCCATTCCGATGCTAGCATGGTAGCTGTTGTTGTAAGTGAACTCAACAAGTGGAAGGTATTCTTGCCAACTTCCCCCATGTTCTAAGACACAAAGACGCAACAGATCTTCAAGAGTTTTGATTGTCCTTTCTGATTGTCCGTCAGTCTGTGGGTGGTATGCGGAACTTAACTTCAGACGAGTTCCTAGAGCTTGTTGCAGGCTCTTCCAAAACTGTGATGTGAAACGAGGATCTCGGTCAAATACAATTGCAGTGGGTGTTCCATGTAATCGTACGATTTCCTTGATATAGATCTGGGTGAGTTTCTCTAGAGAGTACTTCATATTGACAGGAATGAAGTGAGTAGTCTTTGTTAATCGATCCACGATTACCCAAATGGCATCATATCCAGCGGATGTTCTGGGGAGTCCGGTCACAAAGTCCATAGCAATCTCATCCCATTTCCATTCTGGAATTTCTAAAGGTCGAAGGGTCCCACTTGGTCGTTGTTGTTCCGCCTTTACCTTCTGACACATCAGGCAAGCTGTCACATACTCAGCAATATCCTTTTTTATTCCTTGCCACCAGAATAATTTCTTCAAGTCCTGATACATCTTGGTCGATCCTGGGTGGATACTGTATTTACTTTTGTGGGCTTCATCAAGGATGGATCTTTTAAGATCTGTGTTGACTGGAATACAGAGCCTCTGTTGATACCTGATCACCCCATGTTCATCCTTGCTAAATTCGGAGACTCCTTCTTTTGTCTTTTCTGCTAGATCTTGTAATTCCTGATCATTGACTTGAGCTTCTTTGACTTATTCCAGAAAATCATTTGAAACTCTTAGTATTCCAACCATAAGGCTTCCCCTTTTTGGTGTTACTTCCAGGTTCAGATCGCGCAACTGTTCAATCAATTCCAACTCCTTTGTCATCATATATGATAGACGTAAAGCCTTTCTGCTGAGTGCATCAGCCACAACATTTGCCTTTCCAGGGTGATATCAGAGTTCGAAATCATAATCCTTAATGAATTCCATCCATCTACGTTGTTGCATATTCAACTCTTTCTGGTCGAATAGATACTTCAAGCTTTTATGATCACTGAAGACTTCAAAGTATGTGCCATACAAGTAGTGTCTCCAGATTTTCAAGGCAAACACAACTGCAGCTAATTCCAAGTCATGTGTAGGATAATTGACTTCATGTGATCTTAGCTGTCGTGAGGCATAAGCAACAACCTTTCTTTCTTGCATTAGAACACATCCTAGTCCCTGTCTTGACGCATCACAATATACCTCATATGGCTTGGTAGGATCTGGAAAAATCAAGACAGGTGCACTAGTGAGTCGTTGGCGTAACTCTGTAAAACTGCTTTCACATTTATCTGTCCATTCAAATGGTTGATCTTTACGAGTCAGCCTAGTTAAAGGTGCTGCAATTCGAGAGAAATTCTCGATGAATCGACGATAGTATCCTGCAAGTCCAAGGAAACTGCGAATTTTTGTCACATTCTTGGGTTGTTCCCAATTTAGTACGGCTTCTACCTTTGTAGGATCCACAGCAATTTTTTCTTTAGAGATGACATGTCCCAAAAATTTCACTTCTGTCAACCAGAATTCATATTTTGAAAACTTGGCGTACAATTGCCTTGCACGCAAAGTATTTAGAACAATTCAGAGATGTTCCTCATGTTCCTCATGGCTCTTGGAGTAGACGAGAATGTCGTCAATGAATACCACTACGAATTTGTCCAAGTACTCATGGAAGATTCGATTCATGTATCCTATAAAGACTGCAGGTGCATTGGTAACTCCAAAGGGCATAACAAGATACTCATAGTGCCCATATCGTGTCCTGAATGTTGTTTTGGGTACATCATCTTTCTTCACCCTGATTTGATGATATCCTGACCGTAGATCAATCTTCGAGAAGATAGTGGCTCCTCGTAATTGGTCAATTAAATCATCAATCCTTGGGAGAGGGTATCGGTTCTTGATCGTAGCTTTATTCAACTGACGATAGTCAACACATAACTGCATACTGCCATCCTTCTTTTTGACTAGAAGAACTGGTGCTCCCCAAGGTGAGACACTGGGTCTAATCATTCTTTTCTCTAAAAGTTCTTCTATTTGCTCTTTAAGTTCACTGAGTTCCTTGGGTGACATTCGGTAAGGAGAAATAGAGATTGGTCCCGCGCCTGGTATAATGTCAATGCTGAATTCAACTTCTCGCTCTGGAGGTAGCTCTCGTATATCCTCAGGGAATACTTCTGGAAATTCTTGAACAATAGGAATCTGCTCAATTTGAGAAGTGTCCCTGCTTTCAGTATCAGTAAGGATCATGTATAGTTGGACTTCCTTTGCTGGAATTACCTTTTCTGAGCTAACAGAACAAGAATCAATGTCTTGATCATAGTGTGATGTAGTAGACCCGAGAGAGATGGATCTATTATGACAGTCAATAAGAATATGGTTGGCAGCAAGCCAATTCATTCCTAGAACAATATCTAGATTAATCAAAGGCAAACATATCAGATCTACTTGATAAGCTTTCCCTTCGATGTTAAGTGGGCATTTCGAACACATGTAAGAAGGGCAAATGGGCTTATTAGCAGCAGTTGTGACAATCATCTAATTGGGCAGAGAGGTTGTAGGAAGCTTTAAATGTTTTACACAATTCTCAGATATGAAAGAGTGAGTAGCTCCAGAATCATATAATACATTTAATAGAGTACTTCCTATAAAGCATGTACCTTGCACAAGATCGTTCTCTTGTGATACCTCCGCACCATTCATGGTAAAAACTCTGGCATTTCCTCCTGGTCTTCCAGTTGAGTTATTTTCGGGCCTTCCAGGATTATTGTTTTGGTCGAAGTTGTTGTTGCGGGGAACATTCTGCATTCTCGGGGCATTATTTGCAGGGGTATTTGTAGCAGGTCCCCTATTCCCTTGGCCTGTTGGTCGCACTACCTGTCTTTGAATCATCTGTTGCTGGTTGTTAGCATTTTTGAACCAACAGTCAACATCACGATGTCCAGTCCGTCTACAAATTGTGCAGGTTCTACAATTTACTGCCATATGTGGCCCTCCAAAGATATAGCATTTCAAGCTCCTATTGTTCCCTTGATTCCTTGAAGGAATTCAGTTGGCTGAGGAAGGTGGTCGGAAATATGGTCGATCTCCTCGAAAATCCCTTCTTTGTTGTTGGTCTGGCATCCGTCGCTCTGGGCCATGACTGGACGTTCCAGGTTGTCGAAGATTAGAGGTATTTTCAAAGATACGGCATCGGTCAACCAAAACAGAGAATTGCGTGATCTGTTGACAACATATAGCTTGGTGAATTTCCTGTCGCAACCCTGCTTCAAATTTTGCGCATCTTGATGGTTCTCCCATGTGGGTGTAGTAGGGACAATTTTTGGCCAACTCATCAAACTTAGCCGCATATTCCCCAATTGTCATATTGCCTTGTTTCAGATTAAAGAACTCCTGCTCTTTTTGCCTCCTTATGTCTTCGGGGAAGTATTTGGCGAGAAATTCTATCCTGAATCGTCCCCAAGTGAGGACGCGTCCATCAGCTATTAATCTGATTCTGGCATGAGTCCACCAGTGTTCTGCTTCTGCGACCAGCATAAAGACGGCAAAAGTTACTCTGTCCTCGTCAGAGCATCGCATAGCAGCAAAAATCTTTTCAAGGTGCTCAATCCATAGTTGTGCTCCCTCTGGATCAAAGCCTCCCTTGAATTGAGTAGGATTATTCCTTTGGAAGTCAGCTAATCCTTGACTTTGCCTTGTAGAAGAATGAGGTAACTCTTGGCATTCTATTACCTCCACAATTCTGGTAAGAAGATCCTCCATCACATGATCGTTATTTCGGCGTGCCATTGGAATTTTTGCTGAAAGAATATCAACAAAAATATTCAAGATGTATGTTATGTGGAGTATTCCACATAGGAAATTTAGTCTTAGGAGTGTTATGGACTGTTCAATATTTCTATCAGAGTACGTGGAAACCTAATGGTCCACTTCCCAAGTTTAATGAATCGACTATGCTCTGATACCACCAATGTAACACCCTCGGTTAGATAAGACAACCCTTCTATATGGTCATCCTATTTAACTAAGAGTGTTAACAGTTTTCATAAAAATTGAATATTTTTTTTTAAATAAAGAGATGGCAGATTAGTGGAAGAAAATAGTGAATATATCACATAGTCATTCACAAACTTACAAATAATTGTACTCACAACAGAATGGGGCACGCAGGCACCCTTAAATATTATACAGTCATCCATCAATAATCAGCTACTTAAATTCTATTTAAGGAGCGTTCTCATTTGGTTCAGCATATTGTTGTTCTTCATACTCGGGTTCTTGATTTCCTAATTCCTCTGAAATATCAACATTAAGGGTGAGTATAACCCAAGACCCTGATGGTTAATCCGGTGCGGACATAATCCAGTTAACAGATAATATCTCATAAATCTTACAATTAGCATATTCACAATTATAATAATCAAACATGTTGTCATGGAATGCATGAGTAGGGTTTATTATGATTTATCTTTGGTTAAGTCTCATGATGCATGTGGGCCCAATAAATCAATCCACCATCATCATTCTTTCATTCTTTGGAATTCATCCTGCTCAAGTTGTCTCTTGGGCACAAAGTTTCCATTCTAGAGCGATCA
This sequence comes from Clitoria ternatea, assembly GCA_037962975.1. Lineage (NCBI taxonomy): Eukaryota > Viridiplantae > Streptophyta > Magnoliopsida > Fabales > Fabaceae > Clitoria > Clitoria ternatea. The sequence goes on from CM075669.1 coordinate 193,304,631, forward strand.
GAGCTCACCAAGTCCCCTTTCTTTTATCATATGGTACGAATGAACTCACAGATTCTCATCATTATATATATCATTTCATCTTGAGACTTGGCTCTCCACGATCATAGATACATCCCGTCATTTAATCGAAGTACACCAGAATTGCATCGTCTCACCCGGCTATCAGGCGCGACTCTGATGCCATTGGGTTGCCGTTCCAGTTGTACTCCCAAGATTCTTCTACTGAGATCGAACGTGAATGTCCTCCAGTGTACCAGGTGTATGCTCTAGTTTTTCTTCTTCATCAAAATATTTTCATGATGTGAAATGCATTATTTTTATCATTAGATCCCTGGGTATCTTATGTGTTTCCAGTCTCATCATATCATTCCCAAGCTCTTTGAATTCCATCAATTTATTTAAACGTTGTAAGATATTCGTTTATTATTTTTAGAAATATATCTATTATATCTTGGTTAAAATTATATTTTGTATAAAGAGTAAAATAATATATTCTTTATGTAATTACTCATAATTAAGACGTTAACAATGTTAATAACAATAAATCTAACAATAATAATAACAATATTAAGATTGATGATAATTAGAATAATAATAATAATAATAGAATAAGAATGATAATAATAATTATAACTTCCCAATAATTCAAAAAGGATTAAAGAATAGTTTCTAAATGAAAATCCAAGCGAAAAACATTAAAAACAGAGTTTTCCGAGTGGAACAAGGTTAATTCCGAGTGAAATAAGTATGATTCCGAGTGGAATCATACTGAGAAGAGCTTTCTAAATGAACTAACTAAAAATCCGAGTGAAATTACACTGAAAAGCTGTTTTCCGACTGAAACAGGTCTGACTCCGAGTGGAAATGATTTTTCCAATTAAAAACAAGTTATATCCGATGGAAATGTTGATATCCAAGCTTTCTGGGTAAAATAGGTTTAATACCGAGTGCAATAAATAAGATTTCGAGTGAAATAAGCAGGATTTCAAATAAAATCAAGCTGAGAGGGTCTTCTGAGTAAAACAAATCTAAATCTGAGTGAAATCAAACTGAAAGAGTTTTCTCAGTGAAGTTAAAATGCCTTCCGAGTGAAACATAATGAAGAAACAGTTCTCTGAGTGAAACTAATATAATTCCTTAGTAAATTCTGACTGAAAAGGAGTTTTATACGCGAAATGATTATAAATCCGAGTAGAATCACACTGATGAGTTTTTCTGAGTGGAATTAATGTGTTTACCGAGTTAAATCACTGAAAAGGGTTTCCTGAGTGAAGCTAAACTATTTTCCGAGTGAAGTTAGATTATGGCAGAGTTTTCTGAGTAAAATTACTATAATTCTGAGTGAAATCCGATTTGAGAGAATTTTCTGAGTGAAATTGTTTATGAATCCGAGTAAAAATAAGTTTCTGATTGGAATAAAATAAGATTCCGAGTGTAATTAGTATGAAAAGAGTTTCCTGAGTAAAAGTGTTTGTGAGTCCGAGTGAAAATAAGTCTCTGAGTGAAATAATTATGTTTTTCGAGTAATATCAACTGGGAAGATGCTGTCCGGGTGAAAATAAACTAGGAAAAGTTCTCTGAGTGAAATAAGGTGTTTTACCGAGTGAAGAATTCGTTCTATCAGAATGAAATACATTCAGTTAAGGTAGAATCCGATTGAAATTAAGCAAAGCAGAGTTGTTATAGATGCAAACTAGTCGAATTATTAGAAACAGAGCTTGTTATTATTAAATTCATCTTCTATTCACAATTCTTCACTGGAAATCACATAGGTACCCATGATTCTTAGTATTTTCAGTCCAATACAGTTCATATCTTTTCACAATCCAACACTGAGCATATGCACTTAGTAACAAATATATATATATATATATATATATATATACAAATAGTAACAATTAAAGAATTTAATTCACCCAACACTGAATCTGTCCTGGAAAGGTAAAGAACAAGGTTCCTTAACCCTTTCCTTCACTCGAATTTTCCCAGAATACCCGAGAATATACCCCCTTACCTTAATGGAGTTCCTGGATGGGAAGAAAAAGGTTCCCTTCACTGTCCTGCTTCAAATCCGAGTGAGAGAGGAAGGGAATTAAGAGAGAGAGAGAGAGAGAGCTTGCAGGAAGAGGAAATGATAACAGAGGTGTGTCTGTGGCTATGTTTCGTGTGTGTGTGTTCTTAGAGTCATAGCACTGGGTTAATAATAAGAAAGTGAGTGGGGAACATTGGTTGGAGGATTAGGTAGGATAATGGAACCTTTTGACTCCTTTCACAGTCAGCTTTGCATTTGATTGGAATAAAATATATAAAGGTATTATAATGGATGCAGCTTTCCCCTGTGATTGGTTCGTTGTGCCACTCACTTTTGGATTTATGTGATTAAGTGGGCTGACCACTAGCTGAAGTGGAATTAAAAAGATGTTCAGTGTTGGAGGATTTGAAGAGGTCGGTATTGTATGTGAGGACGGTATTGAGTGTGAGGGACGGTGTGGAGTGTGAGGGCGGTGTGGAGTGTGAGGGCGGTATTGAGTGTGAGGGGCGGTGTGGAGTGAAGTAGGGAAGGACGGTGTGTGAAGGAGTTAAGGGACACTATCTGTGGAAAAGGGTGGTGTTGTGTGGGAGAATAGGTCGGTTTTTGGTAAACACCGCCTCAGAGTTGTCCGGTGTGCACATATGCTCACTCAGTTGTGGAGTGTCAGTCCGGTCTGCATTAAGTAAATCTTACTCCAGCCATCCGATGTGATATAGAAGACATCGGGTGGTTCCTGACATCGGATCGCTTGAGCGAAACCCGATTCACTTGAGCGAATCAGCCAATCTTCGCTCGGAATTCTCTTCACTCAAACTTACTCAGAAGGTATCTCACTCGAAAGAGGAGTCATACACATAGACTCACTCGGAAATGGTTCAGCCTCTCTATTTTTCTCTCGGAATGGGCTCCCACTACCATTTTCCACTCGGTTTCCTAATCATACACTTACGAAACCATTCAAAATCTTTCCCAAATAATTCCACAACACATTCCAGTCGGTAGGAAGCATCATATCAACATAAACATAAGTATATATGTGCTCTTTCACTCGGAATACTTCAATCAGAGAAGTTTCCTTCGGAAAAGGAAGCATTTGGCAAGGTTTGACTCGGAAACGAGTCTTTCTAGGGTGTTTTGACTCGGAATTTCACCCAGAAGTGGTTCTCTTGAACACACTTCACTCAGAATTGCTTCTCAGGTCAGGACTCCACTCGGTGGTGGTCCTCTCAGTCATGTTTTACTCGAAAAACATGACACTGACTCGGAATTCCATCCTTCACTCGGAATTTATAATTATTCACTCGGAATTCGTCTCTGTTACTCGGAACAGAGCCCTTTTCACTCGGAATTTGCATAATTTCACTAATGATCCATATAATTTCCATTATTATGCACAAAAACGACATTTCTGAGATACCACAGACCATCAACAAGGTATATATTGACTTATTCTTACTTACAAACCATCCATAATTCAAAAATTACAAGGGTAAAACTGTTTCTAAAAACAGGGATGTTACAGGCGGCTTCGTGACTTACACACCAAGTCACAGGGGAAAATAAAAATTTGCTTGTGCACCGAGCCACCCTCCCACTGGGTCGGCCGAGGGAACTCTCCTAAGGTCCCAACATCGGCGGCTATGCAGTATGCCATGGATGCAAATGCCAATCATATGCATTTCTCACTCTATACATCCTATACATGCCACTCATCAAACATCATCGCCATCATCATCACCAACACCACCTCATATTCCTTAATGGATTTATCATTGTTGAGTTTAGTCTTTGTTTTCAAGTTTGGTATATGGCATATTAACAATTCATTTACCATTTACAATGGTACTCATCATCAATTTCAATCATCAACTTTTCATTATCAAATCATGGTATGTTATTCATTCACACCATTCTCAATCAAACACTAGCAACACTCATTTCACATCTATGGTGGTCATAATCATAGCATCATTTTATCAAACAATCCACACCACCATATAGCACACCATATCCATTCTAATTGCACAAAACATGTTGCCAAACATTATCACCCGCATCATATACACAATACAAATTTCCATAACATCAAAAGCAAGGCAAACATGAAAATTGTCATATATGACAATCAAATACTATCCAATTTATGCAATTAGAATATAAAGACTCCTCTCCTACCTCAACAGAAGAATTTCGATTGATACGATGCACCCGTCTGGTCGTTCGGAATGGGTCCTACATTAATATACATATAAAGTCCCAATCATTCAACCATTCAAGACATAATTCAACTCTAATTAACCATAATCATATCTACAATCTCATAACATGTACAAGACATTTTATAGACATCATTTTCCTTATCTATTAGGCTTCGGGAATTCCTTCCCATTAAGCCCCATTCATTATATCTAAAGGCTACAAAACAATCATAGCCTAACATTCATAAGAATGCCTCACCAATCAATACCCATACATTCAATTGCTTGTATTTTCTCTCAAACACATTATTCAACCAATATTTATAACTTTCCCCAATTCTTAAAAGTTAGGGTTTTCACCAAAACCCAACCATATTCATTTAATGCATCCTTAATCCTTATCTCCTTCCAACTATACCTTCATCTACCATATTTATTTCATTTAAACCTTGTATTTATGACAACCCACTCTAGGGTTTATGCATTAATGGCTCTTCACCAAACCCATTCATACACATTACTCCCCTAAGCCTTAAAGCTCATAACCATAGCATTTAAACCCAACAAAATGGAGAGGATAACTCACCTCACACTAAAATGAAATGGGTTTCAAGGCAGAGGAAGACCCACACGAAATTTAAAGAGAAGAGGGGAAGAGTTCCAAGCTTCAATAATCTCCTTTCAAGCTCTCACAAGGACGAAAATGAGGGGAGGAAGAAGGTTCACTACCTTGGCTAGGGTTTTTGGAAGAGAAGAAGAGGAAAATGAAGAAAGGAATAGAGAAGGGGAAGAAGAATGTGTTTTTCCTAATTTGCTCAGTAAGCTAACGTGAAATGCTAAGGAGAAATAGAGTTTTGTGTTTTATTTTAAGCCTCTCAGTAAAAGATTCATGGCTTTATGACAAACAGGATCTATATTTGGGCTCAATACTTAATCTGAAAATTATTCCGAATACATATTCGGACTCCCAATAATATTCTCAGCGGACCTGACCAATACCATCCCAATCGAAGATAATTGGTCCGATACCCATATTTTAATCAGGTCAGTTTTTAGCTTATTCGGTCCTAATAAATTACTAGCAGTCCCCAAAAATCTTAATTTAATTAATTCCAATATTTTGGGACATTAAATAATCCATATTCCATTATTTAGTATTTATTTCCTTAATTAATTCTCTATTTAAAATTTGAGATGTTACAATCCACCCCATCAAAAAGAAAATTTCGTCCTCGAAATTTAACGTACTGGATTCAAATGCATCGGGGTAGTTCTCTGATGTCGTCCTCACGTTCCCATGTAAACGTCTCCACATTTCCATGTTTCCAAGCGACCTTCACCAAAGGCACCAACTTGTTCCGTAATCTCTTCACGGAATGCTTGACAATGCGAACAGAAACAGGAGGAATGGACAAATCATCTCGTACATCAACATCGTCCATAGGAATTACATGTAGAGGATCATGGACATATTTATTCAACTACGACACATGGAAAATATTATGTATATTAGCGAGGTGTGGAGGAAGTTCCATCCGATAAGCAACATCGCCAATCCGCTCCAAAACTTCATAAGGTCCAATAAACCTAGGGCTTAACTTTCCACTTTTCAATGCCCTTCCAATCCCTTTATCACGCGAGACTTTCAAGAACACGTGATCACCAACTTGAAATGCAAGTGGTTTATGCCTCATGTCATAATAACTCTTCTGTCGGTCCTGAGCAATCTTCATATTCTCTTGTATTCTTTTAATTTGCTCGGTAGTCTCCTGAACAATCTCCGACCCTAAAGCCAAGTTTTCACCGGTCTCCAGTCAACATAGAGGCGTTCTACATTTTCTTCCATAAAGTGCCTCATAGGGAGCCATACCAATAGAGCTATGATAGTTGTTGTTGTATGTAAACTCAATCGGCGGTAAGAATCTCTCCTAACATCCACCGTGTTCCAATACACAAACCCTCAACAAATCTTCAAGGCTTTGGATAGTCCTCTCAGATTGTCCACCGGTTTGAGGATGATAAGCGGAACTAAGCTTTAACTTAGAACCCAACTCATTATGCAAACTTCTCCAAAATCAAGAAGTAAACCGAGGGTCACGATCAGATATAATACTAGATGGCACACCGTGAAATCTAATAATCTCCTTTATGTACAACTGGGCTAATTTCTCTAATGAACTCTTCATATTCATGGGCAAGAAGTGAGCACACTTTGTCAACCGATCCACAATCACCCATATGGCATCATTTCCAGCATGAGTTCTAGGTAGTCAAGAAAAAAAATCCATAGCTATGCTATCCCATTTCCAAACAGGGATCTCCAAAGGTCTCAAATAACCAGATGATCTTTGATGTTCGACCATAGCCTTATGACAAACAAGGCAAAATGCTACAAAGTTCGCCACATCACGCTTCATACCAGGCCACCAAAAATTCTTCTTCAAATCTTGATACATCTTAGTGGAACCAGGATGAATGCTCAATACGCTCTTGTGCACTTCCTCAAGTACACATTTCCTCACATCACCACTTGAGGGAACATAAATTTGGCCCCTTACACACTAAATGCCATCTTGACCTTCCAGTAGAAATAAATCTTTCCCTTTCTCTTGGGTTTTCTTCATCTCAATCAGATAATCATCATTGGGTTGTTGTACTTTCATATATTCAAGAAATTCATTCGTGACCTTTAACATTTCATGCGACATTTTCTTTGGAGTACATGTCTCCATGCCCACATTCAAATTTCTAAATTGTTCAATCAACTCCATCTCTTTCGCCATCATCATAGAAATATGCAACGACTTCCGGCTTAAAGCATCGGCAACCACATTTGCCTTTCCAAGATGATACCTCAACTCAAACTCATAGTCCATTAGAAATTCCATCCATTGCCGTTGGCGCATATTAAGTTCCTTTTGGTCAAACAAGTACTTAAGGCTCTTATGGTCACTAAAGACCATAAACTTAGAACCATATAAGTAATGCCGCCACAACTTTAAAGTAAACACCACCACCGCCAATTCAAGATCATGAGTAGGATAATTAACCTCATGCGGTCGCAATTGTCTCGATGCATAGGCTATCACACGCTTCTTCTGCATCAACACGCATCCAAGACCAAGCTTAGATTCATCACAATACACCACAAAATCTTCCGTCAAATCGGGCAATGCTAACATTGGTGCGGTAGTAAGTCTCAATTTCAACTCTTGAAAACTTTCTTCATATTCACGGGTCCACACGAAAGGTTGATTCTTACGAGTCAACTTCGTTAATGGTAAGGCTAAGCGGGAAAATCCTTCAATAAACCTCTGTAATAACCGGCAAGACCAAGAAAACTTCTTATCTTCGTCATAAACGTTGGTCTTTCCCAAGCCATAACAGCTTCGACTTTCGATCTATCAACGGCAACTCCATCACCAGAAATCACATGACCAATAAAAGAAATCTCACTCATCCAAAATTCACATTTAGAGAGCTTAGCATATAATTCTTTCTCTTGAAGAATATACAATACAAGACGAAGATGTCTTTCATGCTCTTCATGGCTCTTAGAGTATACCAAAATATCATCAATAAACACCATGATGAATTGGTCAAGATACTCATAGAAGATACGATTCATGTAATCCATGAAAATCAGGAGCATTTGTCACCCCAAATAGCATCACTACATACTCATAGTGTCCATATCGCGTTCGAAAAGCGGTTTTAGGAATATCCTCGGTCTTCACCCGAATTTGGTGATATCTAGAATGCAAGTCTATCTTGGAGAATACAACGGCACCCTTCAATTGATCCAAAAGATCATCAATGTAAGGAAGAGGATATTTGTTCTTGATAGTCATCTTATTGAGTTGGCGATAGTCAACGCATAATCTCATGCTCCCATCCTTCTTTTTCACCAATAACACAGGAACACCCCAAGGAGACACACTTAGCGAATAAACTCCCGTTCGAGTAATTCCTCAACTTGCTTCTTGAGTTCGGTCAACTCCATAGGAGACATCCTATAAGGAACACTAGAAATTGGCTCAGCACCGGGAATGAGGTTAATAGAAAATTCCACTTCTCGTGGGGGAGGTAATCTAGGAATTTCATCCGGAAAAACATCGGGAAACTTCGAAACAATAGGGATTTTGCGAGATTGGGAAGTACCATTCCCATCAACCATGCAGAACATCACGAAAAGCTGAGAGATACCTTGCACATCAAAGCCTTCGGCATTCGAAGTCGGGAAGATCACCGTCTTGTTATGACAATCTACCAAGACTTTGTTAGCGGATAACCAGTCCATGCCTAGAATAATGTCCAGGTCTTTCATAGGCAAGCATACGAGAGATACAACAAATTTCCTACCCTCAAGGGTCATCTCAACATTCTCACATCGAGTCACCGATCTCAAACAAGTACCGGTCGGTGTAATCACCATTATAGAACCTTTCATTATACAAACAGACACCCTTAAGCGCCTCACACAGTCCTAAAAAATAAATGAATGAGTTGCACCAGAATCAAATATAACATATACCGAGGTGCCAAGGACTTCATACTCACCACGGACAAGATCTTCAGCTTGTGCGGCTTCTTCACTGGTGACGACGAAGACTCTTCCAGCTGCTTGTGGTTGATCACCACCATTGCGGTTACCATTTCTTCCACCATGGCCATTGCCTCGACCATTGCCATTTCTTCCACCATTATGGTTTCCACCACGGCCTCCAAAGCCACCATGGCCTCCATAGTTACCATTAGGTTTCACATGTATAGGAGTATTAATATTAGCATCTCTTATGTTCAATGGGCAATTAGGGCGAATATGCTTGGGTTGGTTGCATTGGTAGCACACCACATCATCTCGTGGGCAATCACGTGCCAAATGGTTGGCACTATATTTGAAGTAAGTTAGGCCTTGGACATTTCCACGACCTTGGTTACCACCACCGTAACCACCTCTAAATGTACCATGTCCTCTTGCATTTGAGGACCCACCACGAAAGAACTTGTTCTTCTTGAAGTGACCTTGCTTCTTGAAACTAGAGAATTGGCCCTTCAACTTAGCCTCATGTTTACCATGACTCGAAGGAGCCACGTCATTTTCTTCATAAATTCGACACTTGTTCACAAGCGTCGGAAAGCTTCTTATCTCTTGATGCCGAATAGCCCGCTTGATCTCGGGCCTCAACCCATTTTCAAACTTCACACATTTGGAAGCCTCAGTACCTTCTTATTGATAGGGCGGATAAAATACACAAAGTTCTTCAAACTTAAAGGCATACTCCTCCACAGTCATACCACCTTGCTTTAGCTCCATGAACTCTAGCTCTTTCTTACTTCTATAACTATCCAGGAAATACTTCTTCAAGAACTCCACCTTGAAGTTTTCCCTAACCAAGGGAATGTCAGCAGACACCATGCGTCTCCTAGTAAGACGCTACTATGCTTCAGCTTCATCGCGGATCTTAAAGACCGCATACTCCACCTTTTGTGCTTCAGAACACTCGAAGCTAGCATAAATTCTCTCCAAATCATTGATCCAAGCATAAGCATCCTCGGGCTTATAACCTCCATGAAATTCTAAAGGTTTCCTCTTGAGAAATAAATCAAGACCTTGGGAGCCTTGTCCCGCATTCAGTTGGCCTTGCCTTTCCAAGAGAAAAGCGATTCAAGGCATTTGCCATAGCAGTAGCCTCACGGTTTGGTCTACCAGCCATATTTCAAGCCTATACATTAAAACATGGCTCACACATGAGTAAACTAGATCAAACAATAACCTTTCAACCTATGAATTCAAAGGTCTTAACACCTATAAGCTTATCATGCACCACATCACATAATCATATTAATTTCATTACATAATCACAAATATTCATTATTGAAGGTAAATAGTGTAAGAACTCTTGGCCGGACTCAACAACAAGTACATCAATTTTAATTCAATAGTACACAGCCATAATTCAATCAAATAATTCACAACTAAAGTGTTTATAGCTCATATAATCCAATCATAAGCAATAACTACTTGAACAACATCCATTGTGTCTGTATCTAGAGCAACCAATGCTTTGATACCAGGTTGTGAGACCCAGAAAATATGAGTAAATTTTTCACGTTTTACAAAGAGTTATTCGATACAATAAAACGTAGTGAAGTCTAAATCGACACCCCGGATCAATAAAAATCTATCTCATATATGGAGATATGAGAAGGCGAGTTAAAAATAATTAGTGAGATATTTTCAATTAAAAGCAGCGGAAAGAATATCTCAAATTGATGTTGCAAGAACAAGGTTGATGCAAAGGAAAGCCAAGTTAAATGAAACAAGGCGTTTGGAGGAATCAAGGTCATCTCGCTCAAGCGGATGCCCCACTCGCTTAAGCGAGTCCCAGAAGCCAGGCTTGGGCGAGCCAGCGAACACGCTTGAGCGAAAAGGAAAATCAACATCAGGGGTTAATCTCACTTGAGCGAGCCATGCTCGCTTGAGCGAGATTACTCCAGTATCTAAATGGTTCCCCCTTCGGTCGAGCGAGGCTTTCTCTCCTAAGCCGAATTACTCCAGTGGCATCAGGTATTGTTTTCGCTTGAGCGAGACTCCAACCACTGACCATTCGCTCAAGCGAAATTGGTCAAGTAGCTACCCACCTCGCTCTCGCTCGGGCGAGGTCTTACCCGCCTGAGCGAAATAACTCCAGTAGCTAACCTCTGTTTCCAAGCAGATCTCGCTTGAGCGAGATCATCACTCTCCTGAGTGAATTTGGGCCAGAGGCCACCTCACTGTTACAGTGGGATCTCGCTTGAGCGAGATTTCCACTTGCTTGAGCGAGTTCTACAGAACATATGCAGAAACATGAATTTCACACAACTTAACATATCAAATTTTGTTTCCTACCATTCTAACCTATCCTAATGCATTAGATACACTCCATCATGCATTTATAAGTTCATCCAATGGTTTTTACACATCAAGATCAATTCTCATTCATTTAATGCATAGGATTCAAACCATTTTTACATAATTTCATGGAACGCTACTAATTGTGAAATACATGATTCACTCATAAAATTTAACAATCAATAAACATCATAAATCATCATCTTACATCATTTGGGTCATTAATGAAAATTGGCCCTACACACCAAGTTCCAATTTTCCTACATGACCTTCAAAATCATCAAACTACAATCTAGATGACAAAATAAGCATACACATACACCATATGCTATACAAAAGTCTAGATTTTCCGGCCAAGGCGTTTTCTCTACACCTATTTACCTTCTTTCATAAAATGTACTTCAAAAGAGTTCACTCCACCCATGAGTGCCCTGCATCACAAGTCTAAAAAGTGGACAACATGGGAGAGTGAGTCATACATTCCAAAAGAATGAATATGAATACCATGAGATTATGTACATATGCATTAAAACATGTATACTTTGCATACACATATCATTCACCATCTTATTCATCATCATAATACTATCATACGTATATCACAAACGACATTATAATTTAGACAAGGTATAAAAGCATATACATAATCAAGTCCTTCAACATTTGGACTATTATACAACTCATCACTTTACTCAAATTATTATTTGGTATTCATATATTTCATGTTGTCATAATACATTATCTCATCCTCAACACAACCATCATCATATCTCATCACCTTTGGCATACTTCCTTACTATATGCAAATGCTCTTAAGCTAATGCATATGCACAATGAAATATTTCAACAATTACAGATCTGACTGTGGGAAATAAACACCAATTATGGGATTCAAGTATGAGCATCTAACCATACCCCTACTGCAGTAGTAAAATGTGTACACTTATACTCAAATCGCATGCATTTTCACCAATCTTTTACTGGTACCAAACCGCATCGCCCATCTTGCAACACTTGGTCATTTTCACCATGATCGCGGTAACATATATTCAAAATATGGTATTGCGGGTCGGCCATTACTCATTTCATGGCGGCTGTGCTCCGAAGGACCACCGAGGTCACCTACTCATCAAGAGCCACCCCCCAAAAAGGTCGGCCATATGTAGCTCCCCATAGCAATACATGGGCGGCTCCGTGACTTACACACCGACACCACCTCACATTCCTTAGTGGATTTATCATTGTTGAGTTTAGTCTTTGTTTTCAAGTTTGGTACGTGGCATATTAACAATTCATTTACCATTTACAATGGCACTCATCATTAATTTCAATCATCAACTTTTCATTATCAAATCATGGTATGCTATTCATTCACACCATTCTCAATCAAACACTAGCAACACTCATTTCACATCTATGGTGGTCATAATCATAGCATCATTTTATCAAACAATCCACACCACCATATAGCACACCATATCCATTCTAATTGCACAAAACATGTTGCCAAACATTATCACCCGTATCATATACACAATACAAATTTCCATAACATCAAAAGCAAGGCAAACATGAAAATTGTCATATATGACAATCAAATACTATCCAATTTATGCAATTAGAATATAAAGACTCCTCTCCTACCTCAACAGAAGAATTCCGATTGATACGATGCACCCGTCTGGTCGTTCGGAATGGGTCCTACATTAATATACATATAAAGTCCCAATCATTCAACCATTCAAGACATAATTCAACTCTAATTAACCATAATCATATCTACAATCTCATAACATGTATAAGACATGTTATAGACTTCATTTTCCTCATCTATTAGGCTTCGGGAATTCCTTCCCATTAAGCCTCATTCATTATATCTAAAGGCTACAAAACAATCATAGCCTAACATTCACAAGAATGCCTCATCAATCAATACCCATACACTCAATTGCTTGTATTTGCTCTTAAACACATTATTCAACCAATATTTATAACTTTCCCCAATTCTTAAAAGTTAGGGTTTTCACCAAAACCCAACCACATTCATTTAATGCATCATTAATCCTTATCTCCTTCCAACCATACCTTCATCTACCACATTTATTTCATTTAAACCTTGCATTTATGACAACCCACTCTAGGGTTTATGCATTAATGGCTCTTCACCAAACCCATTCATACACATTACTCCCCTAAGCCTTAAAGCTCATAACCATAGCATTTAAACCCAACAAAATGGAGAAGATAACTCACCTCACACCAAAACGAAATGGGTTTCAAGGCAGAGGGAGGCCCACACGAAATTTGAAGAGAAGAGGGGAAGAGTTCCAAGCTCCAATGATCTCCTTTTAAGCTCTCACAAGGACGAAAATAAGGGGAGGAAGAAGGTTCACCACCTTGGCTAGGGTTTTTGGAAGAGAAGAAGAGGAGAATGAAGAAGGGAATAGAGAAGGGGAAAAAGAATATGTTTTTCCCAATTTGCTCAGCAAGCTAACATGAAATGCCAAGGAGAAATAGTGTTTTATGTTTTATTTTAATCCTCTCATTAAAAGATTCATCGCTTTATGACAAACAGGATCTATGTTTGGGCTCAATACTTAATCTGAAAATTATTCCGAATACATATTCGGACTCCCAATAATATTCTCAGCAGATCTGACCAATATCATCCCAATCAAAGATACTTGGTCCGACACCCATATTTTAGTCGGGTAAGTTTTTAACTTATTTGGTCCCAATAAATTTCTAGCCGTCCCTAAAAATCTTAATTTAATTAATTTCAATATTTTGTGATATTAAATAATCCACATTCCATTATTTACTATTTATTTCCTTAATTATTTCTCTATTTTAAAATTTGGGATGTTACAATGCATACTATTTAATTTTTTTTAATTTGATATAACTCTTTCTAACTATGTTTTTATAGACATATACGTGTCCAAATTAAAATGTATTGATATTTAGCCTAGGGGGAATCTTTCAAACAACCTAGTGTATGTATGCATGAATTAAAGGGAGTATATATTTTATGATCATCTCTTGAAAAATATGTATAAACTTTTTTACTTTCTGTTGTTATAAATCAAAATAATCTAATGTTTGTCATCAATCATAAAGGGGAAGGATGTTAAGTCTTAAAAGAACATATAAGGTTCTAAGGACCGCTTAAAAGTTGAGTATGATAAAAGCCTTATATTATTTATGGAACTAATATTTCAAGGTTGTCTAAGTGTACTTTGCAATGAATAAAAGCCACAAGTGAAAAAAAAAACAAGACATTTTTAGCAACTGTCAAAAAGTTTGAAGAACTCAGACACCCCAAATATCAATCTTAGACACCTTTCTGGTGAAGATAGTTGTAAATATAAGACACAAGCCAAAACTTATGCTTCAATGTTGATTTGTAACAGTTCTGACTATAAGAATGAGTGTCAACCTACTCATAGCCTTTAAAGGTTTCCTAAGCTAAAGAAGTATCCTATTTTCCCTCCTAAAAAGGAAAGTTAAAAGACAAGGCTGATAGAAAGACTAACAAAGGATAAAAATGCTTTTCAACTACTTAAAGCTCTAAACAATTGTGACATGAACAATGGACGAAAGTTCTCATTGTCTTATAATGTACTTCTTGACGAAGCCTATATAAAGAAGCATATTCAAAGAGTGCAACACATATACAACACGAATCATATCTGAATCTACAAGCGTGTAAATCTCTGTTATTTCTCTTGTAAAATCTAAAGAGCTTTGAACAATTAGTTCAATTTTGTAAGCTCAAACACCTAAGGTTTTGTAAAGACTTGTGGCTCTTTTCATATGTATTAAATCTAGTTGAGCTTGAAGAGGCTTATTTAAAAAAGAATACTTGGGTAATTAGCCTGGAGAGACTAAGTGTGTTAAAAAAAACTTGGGATCTTTGTAAGTAAGTAGGAGTTATGCTTAGCTTCTTAATTAGTGAAACAAAATCCTATTACACTCGAACACGGATAGGACATATCCTTGATTACAAGGTGAACTAGGATAAAATCCTTTATGTGTTGCTCTTTTGATATCCTTCAAATTGCTTTATTATTTTCTATTTACATTTTCTCTTAGGAAAATAATATTTGTTTTGAAAAGAATTTGCCAAAGTTTTTAATCACACTATTTAACCTCTTTTCTAGTGTGAGAAGATTTACCTTCTCTCAGGTCGTTGGCAAAATATGGGTTGTTTAAGTCCATATGTACCCCCTAATGTTTGACTCACGTGGCATCCATATGGGTCACATATGTGGAAGTTAACATGTCAACTCATCAAACTTATTGTCCATCACGGGGAGGGGCCTAACGGATAAACAATTGCATAAGTTGGGGATTACATGATGGATTTTTTTCTCAAGGATTTAGTAGTAGTCCCAAACATATTCAAGGGCCAATTGATATGTTTACTCGATGATAAAAGGAAATGGTAAGAGAAAAAACAGAACAAATTTTTATTGGTCCTTAAAAACCTAGGATCTACACCCAATCCCTTTGAACTAAAAGATTTTTACTATAATAGATTGGTTACAGACTCTCAAATTGAAAACTAAGTATTCTTGATTACAACCACTTTTAGTTTAAATCTAAATATTATTTTAAAAGTCTATCCAGGCCATAGTGCATATTAAGTGCTTATATGGCTAATAAAGAGCCACACTAGCATTTCAATGTGTGACATTCGACTATCATTTGATCTCCACATGTCACATAGAGAGGTGATGACATGATGGTCAAATGCACCATGAAACTGGCCCCACGTGCTATATGAACATGTTGATGTGGCTCTTTATTTGCCACATCAACATGTAACAAACTTTCATTAATGACAAGCTAATTCCTAAAAACTTAAAAAGTTAGAGATCAAAACCTAACAAAATATCTAAATTTACCATTCACTTAATTAAGTTTTTTTTAAAGATAACTATTATCTCTCCAACAATTATAATATATATTTTTTAAAGTCTTTAAATATAATTTAAACAGGTTTTATCAAATTGATCTATTTTATTAAGTTTACCATAAAAAACTATTTTAATAAGTTACTTAAAAATTATAAGCTACAAATTCTAATTCATAACCTACATGTTATGAGCTATAAGCTCATTTTATCAAATAAAGTCTAAATACATTAAGTGTGTATTTGGTAAGGAAATTTAGCTAGCTAAAAGCTTATTTCACTAGCTAAAATGCCATATTAAGCAAAAGAGAGGTGTTTGGGTAGATAAAGTTTCCAACTAGCTAATAACATTTTTTGAAACATTAATTCAAGTAGCACTTTAAGATTTCAACTACTCATTAAAATTCATTTTTACTTTATTATCTTTTGATTTGTAGTAATTCATATTTCTATCCAACATTTTATTTTCAAAAATTAAAACTCTTTCACGTATTAACACACGACCTTTAATAATCTTAGCAATTGAACAAGAAAAGAAGAGAAGAAAATCAAGTGTTTTACATTTTGTCTAAAGTTATATTTTTAGTAAAATATTTGTTATTGTGCATACAATTTAAATTCATGAAGAAAGAAAAAACTAAAACGTTTCTAACTTTGTATAACTTTCATTTATATCAATTTTTTAAGATATAAGTACATATTAATAGTTCGTTGAATTTAATAATAATAGATATTAAATTTATTGAGTACTCCATAGAATAAATAAATTTATTATAATATAAATTAAAAATATATGAATTAAGATAATAATTCATAATTTTAAGATGATGAGGTAAAATAATATCTTAAAAATACTACAAGTTATGTGGAAAAAAAATATTACAACCTATCCCTAAATAATTGCACATGTCATTTTATATCTTACATTTATCAACTACTCAAACAACTAATTTTATTAAACTTTAATATTATTTTTAGATTAAAATACCCCTATTAAATAAGTAACCTTTATTGGAGTTTAAAAAGATAATAAATTAATTACATTGTTTAAAATATTTATCTCTCCTATTATAATTAACTGACACAATGACTAATTTCTCTCCTTGTTGACTTTGTTTTTTCATATGGAATAAGTCATTAATTATGATGGAAAAAGAATTACTAGAAAGGAAAAATGGTATTCTCAATAATATTAAGAGTAATTTTGAAAAACTACCCTTAATTTTAGATAAAGTAATGATTTTAACTAAACCAAATAACTTTTTTAGTACTCATGAATTAGGTAAAAAAATTTTATACTTAGATAGTGTTTGAAAGAAAAGAAGAAAATATTAAAGAAGTGTTTGAAAAGTTTGGATCTAATCAAATATCAAATTAACTCATTAACAAAAATGTCAACAAAATCCTAAGAAACCTGTTTGCAATAAACTAAAATTTTAGTTGCTGATAATGAGCATATATGAATTCTAAGCAATATAATAAGAGTTGAATTGTAATTAAACAGATAATAATAAAATAATATTTTAATAAATTAAAAATACATTATATATAAAATAATATTTTCCAAACAAAATTGTACATATAGAATAGTATTAATAAAACCGTGATTATAGTCATCAATATATATTTATGGATAACATCAGAGTTGTGATCATACCCATCAATATATAGTCACAGTTGTGTAGTCAACCGTGAATATATATTTCAGGTACTATATATCCACGGTTGACTCCTCAACCGTGATTATATATTGATGGGTACGATCACGGATCTAATGGCTGTCCGTGATTATATAGTTTCCCCTGATTATATCGTTTACCTTATAATTTCAAAAATGTCACCGCGCATGTTTTTATCATTGATCCACTTTAACTCGTGATTATATCCCGTTGTTATATCCAATTTTTGCATTAGTGAACATAAATAATACTCCTTTTTAGGTTTTTGATATTCAAAATTGCACATAAAAATCTAAAACACTAGCTAAGCACCCAACAAAACCCAAAACACTACTTATGTATTGAAATCAGTGAAGTAATGATCTAACCAATTCAATATGATTTTATTATAAATTAGTTCTGACAAGAATAATGACCGATTCATCAATTTTTTATTGAACCGGTCGATTCGATCTAATTTTTAAAACATTGATTTTAACTTAAAAATTTAATGAAAAATTTATTAAATCATATAACATGTTTCATTTGTTTAAGTAAAAAAAATATCCAAACCCTTCCATATCCATGTTATCTTACAAGCTACCGAATGATTATTCAAACTCTCAATACATACAGATTGAGTGATTATTGTTCAACACATCAAAATTTATAACAAGTGAAAGATAAAATACGTTTTATATGTTTAATCACTCTAATAAAAATAGTCTCTTTTTCGTGTACTCTAAAAAAAATAGTCTAACTTCACCACTAATAAATCATTATAAAGATTTAAAACAAAAACAAAAGAACGTTTCCCTGAAAC
This sequence comes from Clitoria ternatea, assembly GCA_037962975.1. Classification (NCBI taxonomy): domain Eukaryota; kingdom Viridiplantae; phylum Streptophyta; class Magnoliopsida; order Fabales; family Fabaceae; genus Clitoria; species Clitoria ternatea. Next base: position 193,323,155 of record CM075669.1, read on the forward strand.
ATGTTCCTGTGAAAAAATTGGTAGAAAATTTCCTCCATCCTTACTCTTCAATTGTACATATTTGATATAAAATTCTGATGTTACCCAAAATTTCAGAGCCCAAACCCAACAATACAAGGGTTGTCTTTAATCTATTTGCTTTTTTTTAAAGTACCTTAGCTACATGCCACATGCAATACAAGACCTAGAGAAAAGACATGTACATGAAAGGATTCCGACGTAAGTCAGTAGATATTAAAGAGAGATAAAGTAATCTAAACAGTGAGAAACTCTATTTATAAGGTGTTATCATAAGATCGATCAGATTCTATTAGTAAATATAAAATAAATTATATCAAGTAAGATAATTGACTTATCTGTTAGTGGATTTGTGTCTATCTAACCTAATATTCGAGATTTCGAATCACAAATTTTTTAAAATAAATAATTACTATACAGATTAATTATTACAAAGATATAAATCAACTAGATACATTGTAACGTCAATTAACTTTAAGAGTTTTCAAATTAAATAAATAAATAATATATTATATGACAATTTTTTTATTGTATGGTAGAAAATATATTTACATATCTATGCATATTTGTTAATGGATATGGGAAAACATGTTAACAAATTTTAAAATCTCATCAGTAGGAAAATAGGACAACTATTAACTTTTATGATTTACAATTTTAACAATATGTTTTACAATTTTAGATAAATTCTATAAGTAACCCCTAATTACAAGTACTCAAACTTGTGTGATCGATGGAGTTAGCTGCAGTTGCACTGCCTGAGAAAGGGTTCTAGGTGAGGAGAAATTCAATGTTACGTCACTTCATTTTAGATAGTCAATGTAACTTTAAAAAACTTGGAACATTAAATAGAAAGCCAATTTAAGGTGTCTAGGAGTAGGTAATACCCAAATTAAGAAAGGCCATATAGGTGTAGGAAACGAAATGCTTTTGAACATAATTAAGGAGGAGTTAAAAAACAAAGGGATAAGCCTTGTTTTAAGATTTGAGGTTGGAGGAACCACATCAATCAAGACCCTATAGTTGCATAGATGAAGAGTGACTATCAATAAGCTGAATTGAGACCCACAGATTGAGTCACACAACTGGTTAGGCCAATAAGAGGGGTCAAAGAAAGGTTTGAAAGACATCACATGTGAAGGCAAAAAGAAAAGGGTTAAAGGTCTTTCCATACATATAAAACAAATGGTCCCCTACCCCTATTTTGGTTGGAGTGCTTCAAAGTGGCTCTCCTTTTTTCCCGTTCTTTTTGAAGTAAACAAGTAATGCATAGTGAGGAGAGTTTGGGCATGTGTATATCACGATATGTGAGGTTGTCCCCCAAGACCCAATGGACCCTCCCTAAATGCCACCACCACCATATATTTTCCATATTCACAACGAAGCTAGTTAGTTTCATTTCACCCTTCACATTGCCACCCCCTAGCAAATTAATTAATCTCATTATGTGGCGTTGCCTATACTCCACAAATCTCGTCTTGGAATAAAAATGTTTAACCACAGTTTTTTAGTTTTTGCCCTACAAAAGCTGTATATAAACTAGAAACAGCCTCAAGTTTTGCAATGCTATCATGAATGGCATGTTATTATGACTATTTAAGTAGGTATGTGTAAGGAACCCCACCCATTCCTTCCCCAATAAATTCTTAGACCCCTTTCTTCCTCCTTTTTAATTCTTGGTTCTTTTAGGGAAGGAAAAGATGCACAATTTCAAAGACCTACTTCACAATTTAGTCGTAAGAAGGTTGCAAAACCAAATTATTCAAGAATCTAGGACCATAACGCATGGGAAGTGATAGTGGGTATGAAGGTGGGACAGTAATGCTGGGAAGTCAGTCTCTTCAACAATGTGGTAGGGTTTCATAGTGCAGATTACCATGCCTCTTTTTAATAAAAAAAAAATTAGTCAAATTGGATTTAAAAACTTATCAGGATCAAAACAAGCCTCAAAGATTGATGAGAGCTTAGAAGGATATTTACAAATCATTTACTAATAAGGTATAGGGTTTGAACTCGTAATTTCATAGTCACAAGTTCAATTTTTAATTAACTATATTGGTCATTCTTAGCTCATGATGCCTCTTTAGAACAATTCGCAATACAATGTCATAGGCTTAGTTGTAAGAGTGTTGTCTATTGCTAATATGGGTGTTCGTAGTCCAGCTCAATTCGGTTTTTAGACAATATATCATCCAATCTAATTAGATTATTAAGTCGCGATTTGATTTAAATTCAGATTGAATCGGTTTGTTCGACTTCATATTGATTATATTTGTTTGTGCAAAATCAAGTATAAGGTATATAATTTTAGCTCAATAAAATCATAAATAATTACTTCAAAAATAGAATCGTTATTGTAAAAAAATTTAGCATAATAAAAAAATCACAAATTACTACCTAGAGTATCTTAGTCTTATTTAAGTCATGTATATAATTTAGTAAGGTAATATAAATATAGGAGTAATATATCAAAGATTACAATTTAGTTAGGTTTGATTTTTTTTTTAGAGGTAGATTCAAAATTCGATCAGAACCATGTACATGATTTATTCTTTACAGTTTTGATTTGATCAATTTTTAATTGTTTTAAACTAATTAAACAATTTTATTTAGTCCGACTTTGATGATTCACACTCTTAATTACCGAAATGAAACACCTCTATGCTAGTAGGGATGCTAATGCATAATTAAGTTACGTGTTGCTACCCAATTTTTTCCGGGTCCATTTAAAATTTTCAAAAAAATAATAAATAATAAAAATACCAAAAAATAAAAAATAATAATTATAAAAAATAAATTTAACATAGGATTTAATTTTTAAGAAAAAATGTGAATACCCTTTTATACGGGGTAAATAATAATAATAATAAAAAATAAAAAATAATAATAAAAGAGAGCATGGAAGAGAAAAAGAAAGAAAAAAAAGAAAAAAGATGAAATTTAGTCTCACATTGAAAGTTCTAAGCTTAGGAATTGCTAAAATCTAAATTATTAGTTTTATTTAGTTCCACATCGAATACTTTTAGGGGAGCTATACTTGTTATGTTACTATATAAGCAACACCTTGTAACACTTAGAGGGGACGGGAGTGGGAGCACTAAAGATAGCCTATTTCTTAGTATAAAATGTGATTGCGGCTTTGACCGATCTTCCACATTAGAAAAGATTTAGTTTCTTCCATATGAGTCTCAATTTAAAAGAAATAAGAGAAACCACCGAATCCGGAGACGGCTTTAAAATTTTCTCTTTGGCTCAGAAAAGAAAGTAAGTTTTTTTGTTTATTACTTCTTTCTTCTTATGTTTTAATTTATTAGCCTTTTGTTTATTGTTTTTATTTTTAGGCTTTGATTTTTTTATTATTATCTTTATTATTATTATTATTTTCTTCTCTTCTACTTCCTGCGTCATATATTTCATAGACCTATCTCTTTCCTTGTTTCTATTCTCTTACTTGACCTTTTTATTTTATTTTAGTTTTATTTTAGTTTTCTATTTTCATTTCTCTCAAAAAAATATAATAAAATCAATAACCCAAGGTTCCCTTTTTAAATAATACAATATTCAAGATCAATTTGGACGAGACGTCCTATTGATTGATATTTTTAAATCTCGACATTTTTAACTTACTTTGCATTTTTTTTAAATATAACAAAGAACTACGTAACCCTGATTTCCCCTAGTGCTTGGGGAATACGTAGGACCGGGAACAATTATTCCTGTCAGGCCCAAAGTTAAAAAATAAATATATCCCATTAACTCAAAATAAAATTATGCTTTTAATGACAACCCGATTAATTTAGACGAGACGTCCTGTTAATCACCAAATATAACTTTAATTATTAAATCGACAATAAACCCATAAGGCATTTTGAGAGGCTAAAAATTACAAATTATTAGGATTGTTTAAAAAACTTAAACAAGTTTGGGTAACCGTTTAAAGTGGACATGTGGGTGCTAATACCTTCCCCACCTGTAATTAGACTCCCGAACTTTAAAATCTCGAATTAAGACTGGTACCTTCACGTTAGGGTTTTTCCGATGTTTTACCTTAAAAACATTGGTGGCGACTCCACAGTTTCTGGAGGGAACTCTAGAAACTTATTTTCTTTTTACGGTCGGCCTTCCGCCACTATTTAAGTCGCGACTAATGGCGACTCCACTGGGGACTTTAGAGAGTCAAGCCCGTTTAATTGGTTTGAGTATATTAGAATAATCCTATATAACTTCTTGCCTATGTTTTATGCCATGTGTTTTGTTGATATAAGTTATTATTGAACCTTAGGGTAGAGGACATCATATTATTGTTTTATTGAACCCTCGGGTAGATAAGTTTTTTGTATTACTGTGTGTTTGTTTCTTGTGAAGGAAGAGTAAATTACATGTATATATGCCCCTCACACACTACACTTACATTTTTTCACACACATTTTGAGTAGGACCCTACACCCAGGGGTCTGAATAAACCATTAAGTTTAGGAGAGGTTGTGTAGCAGTGTCATTTGGGACATTCGTCTCTGTCTGACATTGTGAGAGCCTTAGCTAGAGTGTGACTTTCTCATGGTGGTCGTACCTGGTAGACTTCTTACCGTTGTGGTCAACATCATGGGTAGAGTCTGAGCTCTAGTGGCCTTTAGTGATTTAAAATAACCACCTAATGTGAGAGGACACTATTAGAGGAGCCTTGAAAACAATAAGAGGCCTTCAGGCAAACCTTGTTTAAGGTACACATGGGGCAACATTCCTTTTACCTTTTATTTTCTAAATTAAAAGATTTTTTCTTCCCTAACAAAAGTTTTTTTTAAAGAAAAAGCCCAATAATTTGACATGGGGTGAGTGGTTCTCAAGCCCATTCAATTTCATTCTCTAAGTTATAGGCTCCTTGGATCGTAAATTTTTTATGCAAAGCTTTTCCGAAAAATCAGACGATCCGAGAAGTCTGTAACTTATTCTTATTCTTAAACTTTGAAATAATGATTGAACAAGCCCACAAGTTAATTTTTTTCTTTTCCTTTCTTAGAAAGTAATATGAGCTTGGCAAGTATCCTACTAGCTGAACCTATTACTTTTGAACGAGACGTTTTAAGGAATGTTGAAAGGATACTCGTCAAGGCTCATGACCGCTTCAATAGCTGTTTGTTTTTTCTTTCTTTGTTATCTATTTCTTTTTCTTTGCTTTTTCACTGACATATTTTTAAAAAAAAATGAAAAACCAAAAACCAAAAATAAAAAAATAAAAAAATAAAAACAAAACAAAAAAACAAAAAAAAAAGAAAAAAAAGAAAAGGGAAATCACGGGGAGACGCCTTTATAGAACTCAAGCGAGACTCATGGTTGAGACAGATTACGAGACTGTTATTAAATACCACTACTAGAAAAATAACAAATTGCTACACTAAGTTAGCGACCGCGACATGCCGTCGCTAATCAGTGACCGAGTTAGTGACCACAACATGGAAGTGACCTGGAATATGAAAAATAGTGACCACATCAGCGACCAACACTATCCCGTCGTTAAAATTAGTAAAGAACAGTCACTAATTCCGTCACAAACTCATACACCGTTGTTGATCCGGTCGCAACAGTTATTTCCCTCTACTTTTTGGTTTCCCTCCAACGTATTTATGGCGCCAACTGATAGCGACGGGGATATTATGGTCGCTATTACATCTAATGCATCAACGACTCCCTCATACCGTCGCTATAACCACAGTGTAGCAACGGAAGTGTTTCGGCGTCACTATGTTTTGGATACGTCAGCGACGGACAGCTTCGGTCGCTAAGGTTCCTGAAGGGTTTTAAAATTTTGGAGCGATTTTGTAATTAAGCGACGGGTATAGTCGTCGCTAGTGTGGTATATTAGCGACACATGTCATTATCCGTCGCTATAAGCGACGGTGTTGTGCCGTCGCTAAATCAAATAACATATCGACCATTTCCCGGTTCTCTTTCAGTTTCTGTGTTGCCCTAAAATCGTCTGTCTCTGTTTCTCTCTTTCCCCCTATAGCTCTCCTTCATCAAACCTCATCAACCAAGTTTTCGGACCTCCGAGAAGCCTCCGACCCTCCAATGTAAGTTCCCCTATAGCTCTATGTTAACAAGTAAGAACCCTCTGTCTCTCACTCTCTTACTGTCCTATGTCAGAAGCCTCAGACCCTACGACGCACGCGTACTCCGGCAACCTCCACGGCAAGTCCCCTCCAACCTTCGACCTCAATCTGGTAAGTCCCCTAACTTGTCCTAAAATTTTCTTCCCTTCCTCTTTCAATGTGCCCCGAAACAAGCCATGGCTAAGGGTCCTGGTCTCTACACTGAGATTGGCAAGAAAGCTAGGGAAACTCTATCTATCTCTCTATGGTTGTTCTGATGAATTTCTGATTTCTTTTTGGTGGGGGTTAGGGGATTTTCTTTGTCACTGTTTTAAACGGCTGATGGTTTTTGATGAATCTTGTAATGGGTTTGTCTTTGATTGGTGTAGATCTGCTGTTCAAGGACTACCACAGTGACCAGAAGTTCACCATCACTACCTACTGACCCACTGGAGTTGTGAGTTTCTTTTATAAAAAAACAAATGATTTTTGGCCATCAATTTTTGTGGCACAAACAGAATGCAATGCATGGATTTTGGTTTTTCTATTGGGTTTGTTGTTGGATGTTTTATTTAGCTTTTGTTAATAATAGTAATGTTGGACAAATCAAGGAGCTAAGTGAAGGCAGTTTGATGATGAGGTTGGGCCCTAGGCGAATAGAGGTCCAAAGACTAGGAAAGTTTATGTAAGCAGGGAGAAATCCTTAACTGAAGGGGATCAACTATAGTTGGTTATAGTGGGAACAAAGTGCGAGGACAGATATAAGTCTATACAAGGGAAATTAGGACATAGGAGAGTATGTGGAAAAGCTTTGTTTTAATACTAGTGACTGAGAGGTAGAGCTCTCAGAGTGAGGGACTGAGTCCTGTGTTATGTTAATCAATTAACGCTATACTCTTATACTTTGTATATGCTATGCTCTTATACTTTGGGATGTCAATCAATTAATCTAGTGGCAAATTTTCTTTAATTTCTGGTGTTTATTCTTGTGTCCTATATCACTGTACCGAAACAAAACTGTTAACCAGAATTAAAACACAACTAGAAAAGAAACTAGTAGGCAGTGGTTCCACCTGGCATAAATAGTATTAAGAGAGAGTTGACCGAAATTGAAACACAAGAAAAGAAACTAGTGAGCAGTGATTCCACTAGGCATACATAGTGTTGAGAGGGAGAAAATGAGGAGAGCTCAACCTAAGAGAGTAGCCCAGTAGGTGGGAGAGCCTCATTGAGTTTCTTTAGTTACCCAATGTAGAACTCCTATCAGATCACTTGGTTAATCTCCTAGGGAAGTCACGGAACTCAAATATTTGAGGTTGTGTTTGGAGTGATATCATATGGAATGATACTAGTTTCAATTGTGTGGATGGAATCGAATGGAATTTGAGTAAATGTGTTTCATTTCATTTCATATAACTAATACCCTGTTTTTTCTTCCCTTTCAATTTTGGAGAATGGGATGGTTACTTAATTTTATTTTGCTTGTCATTAGATATCCAAGCATAGCCTAACTTTTTAAAAGATCTTTAGCATTCTCATATTCTTTGCATGCTTGCTGTGCTAAAAAATGACTTGGCTATATCAAAATAGAACTCCAAAGAATGCTAAAATTTAAAAATCGACCTAACTCTAAAATTAGGATCCTATAGAGCACATGCAGGACAGGATAGAGTTTTTAAGAATAATCAACCAATGAGTCTTTTTTAAAAAATAAAATTATCTGGGTTTGGGATAATCGTTTACTGTCAGCCTTGTATAGTACTATATTTGCTTCAAAGAATAGATTCTCTTCCTTGTATCTAAGTATGGTCCATTTTGGATAAACTTATCATAAACACTTATAGGAAAAGACTATGCAGTGAATTAGGTATGTAACAGGAATCAAACTTTTTTCGATAGTTAAAATCCACTAATGCCTCTCAATTTATCGAGAAATTCAATGGTAGAACTTCCAAAAGATTTGAGGTATAAGAAATACAATATATTCTATGATATACTATTTTTTACTTTCTCAGTTCTCACCTACTTGATTTACTGTCTTCTTTAATCAATCATTTGTATTTCAATTTTTATCTATCTTTTTCTTTCATTCATTTCTATTTGTAGTGTTTATTGGAATCACTTGTGGATTTTTTTCCCTTATAATTCAGGATTTACTGACATCTGGACTGGAGTAGTGCTGTGCTAAAATACCAACTAAGCCATAAATCAAACCAAATAGTTTTAAGAAAGTACAAATAATATAAGTTGTCCGTTTACCTTTTAGTAAACAGTTTGGTTAACTGGATTTAAACCCTTTTGTTAATGAAATATGATTTGAAACCCTTTTTGGTTCAATAACTGATTTTTAAACTGGTTTTGCCTTTTAAATGGTTTGAAACTGGTTTGAACTCAATTTCAGCCAAAACCAAACCAGTTTAAATTTTAAAAAAGTGGTTCACTTTGAAATAAAATTCATTTTATAGTTCTAGAATTGGATTTCAAAATTTGGAATGAAACCATGCACTCAACACCGCCCTTTGGGATGGAAGGTTGTTACCCTGAAGTCTTTATTTCTATAGGGGAAGACCAACTCTGATTTGATCTGCTCCCTCTAGTGCATGCATATTGTCTTTTTTTTAGTGTCGAACCTGCTACTACAAGTCTACAACAACAGCCACAACTTTTTTCCCATTAAGTGAGGTTAGCTATACAAATCAAATGACACTATTGTAGTGGCTACAATTTGAAGACACCGAAATTTCAAAGAGGTACTTAGATCTATTATCTAAGTTCTTTCTAATATGGCTACAATTAGAGGCTTTCTTGGTCTACCTTACCTCTAATTTTGTACTAGCCTACTTCCAGTCAACTCTTCTAGATGGGGCTTATATTGGTCTTATCTTACATTTCTACACTATCTTGGACACAATTATACCATCCTTTCCTCAATAGGTGCTACTAGATAATGTATATTGTTTTCTCATACATGTCTTGATGATAGAAGTGGGAACATGTCATGCTGCTCAACAGCAGCCTACATCTAACCCACGCCAGGCCATGTTAATTTGTCAAATGAACCAGACTTAGGTTTTTTGTCTAAAATTTATAGTAATTTTTCAAAACTACCCTCAAGGTTATTGGACTCTTCATTCTACTTTCTCCATTTGTTCTCCCCCTACTTAATCTCTCTCAACTTATTACCTAATTAGTATAGGAGAGATGAATACTCTAATTGATGTATCTCATTGCTATTTTGATTCCAAGAAAATTATACATTAACAAGGGCATCTTACTCAAAAAATAATTAATGACATGAGAATTTAAAAAATAATCTTATAAAAAGGGACATTTTTTGTTCTTCTAAAAATGGTCTTATATTAAGAAATAGATGTAATAGCTTTGATTGGAAAAGACTGTAGTGTTACTTCATCTTTAAGGTTATGTCATCTCTTCTTCAGGAGTGGCCTGTGCCTCTAAAAGATTTATGTTGCTAGTTTTTTGGAAGAGAGGCTTTTGAAGCACAGGTCTGGCTTGATCCAGAGAGCTTCTTCTCTTTGCCTGATGTTGTTGTGGTGCAAGAGGAACCATTCTGTTCACCTCTCTGCTAAGAAGGACTTCTGCATATCTAAGATGATTCATTTTGGTATTCTTTAGATCCTTTGGCTAGACTTTCTGTACTAGAGTTCATTTTACTGAACTTTACGAGAGGACATCTACATATTGTATATGGATAATTGTGAAGCACTAGTAAGCATAAGATTAGAAGTTGAACCTGACACGTATATAATATGCTGCAACTTGGAGAAGGGAACATGATGATTTATATTGAAATGAGAAGAGGATTTATTTTGATTTCTCTTTGGCCTTAACATGAATCTGTTGCCCCTTTTTTTTTACCTTGTTTAAGGAGTTGCATCACATTAGGAATGTGATTTATGTAAAAGATCTCCTTATTTATTTTTTGATCTCACTTTGAATTATATTTGCCACGGTATCATAGTGTTTTAAGATTTCAAATATTGGAGTAGCAATAGTGATTTGTTTATTGTTTAACTGATTTTATACATTATTTTGAAAATTATAAGCAAAATGAGAGCATGTTTTTTTTAAAATTAAAGCAAGTAAAAACAAAAAATGAAATCATGAAAAGTAAACTAGGACAGATAGGAAAATGGTTATGCTAAGGTTCTGATTTATAATTTTAAGTATGCAGGATTAGTAGTAGTTACCACTTTCCCTACCTTATTATTTAAGTCTTGAGTTAGAAGGAAAAGGTTAGTGATGAGGCTTAGCATAACATACCTAAGATCAAGAGGTGGAAAAAAAGAAAATTCAATGAAAGAACTGACCATGATCGATGCTAAACTTTATCATGGTAAAGAGAACAAAATAGAGGTTCTAGTGTGACCATGTAGGAGTGTAAGTACTCATTTAAATATGGATAGCATAAATCTCACAACTAGAAGACTGGGAGAACAGTATGATTAAGTGCAAGCTGAAACTGAAACATGATGAAAATGGAGACTGAGTGGCAGTATACCAAAAAAGGATGAAATAATTAGCCTTGTGATCATAGAAGTTGTGGCACTGATAGGCTGCTAAGGCTCGAGTTATGTATTCCAAGACTACAACTCTCCAATAGAGTTTATTAAATTATCCAAGCACTATGCAGATGTGGCAGAGGTTATGGTTGAAGGTGTGAACTCAAATAGGGACCAACAGAACCTAGAAAGGCTGGGGAACTGGAAATAAATTCTGTTAAATTGTTAATCTCATTCAAACTTAAACATTCATTTGGGGACAATGTTTATAGCTTGTGGGGCTAAACTTGGGAGGTATGGATCAAAGAAAAATAGAACCAAACTTTAACTTAAAAAACTCAGAATTATCATAATTTAATCAGGTGTCCTTACTCTCTAAATATAGGCCAACTTCCCTTGAGATGATTCCAATTATCTATACAATAATGACACCTCTAAGCTAAGTCCAAATTTGTGTAGGAGAATATTTTATATAGGATCTGGAGGTGAATATTATCTATAGTCAATCCCGGATCGCGTCGCGTCGCGGCCGACCCCTAAACTGGGATTAAGGCGTCGCAGCACAAATCGTAGACGCTATTTGATTCTATCGCAGGGGGGGAGGGAACACATAAACATATATATATGCAAAATCACATAAACATATATATTTTGAGTCCATCAATTATATATGTATATAACTTTTATTTTCTTTCCATTTCTCGATCTCCCCCTCAAGGATTTTGAAAAATCTAGCGTTTGACCTGGCAAACATACTTAATTACTTCATATGTTATTTTAAGAATGTTTAATAATGCAAATGTAGTCTCTGTTGCGTCTCTCATGGACTCATTCTCACGTGGATCCCAAGTCTCTATATCTCTAAGAAGTCGTTGCTGTGTAATCTATAATTTTCTTTACGTGTCTCTCTTTGTTTAGTTTCCTTGCTACTTGTAACTGTCCAACCACTTATTGGTTTGTCATGCAGACTAGCACACGTTATGTGTGGTCTCTGATCGTCTGTCGACAGCTTCATATTCATCCCTGACTTTTTTCCCCAGGTAATCCCCTAACACTGACTTTCTCATTATGTGTATGTTGGGCGATTGTTGTTTGTTAGTGGAGAGCAGAGCTCATTAGGCAATGGTTTTGTGTGTTGATAACATGATTTTAGTTGCATGTGTAATGTTGTTTGTTAGTGGAGAGCAGAGCTCATTAGGCATTGGTTTTGTGTGCTGATAACATGATTTTTTATGCATGTGTAATATTGTTTGTTAGTGGAGAGCAGAGCTCATTAGGAATTGGTTTTGTGTGCTAATAACATGATTTTTATGCATGTGTAATATTGTTTGTTAGTGGAGAGCACAGCTCATTAGGCATTGGTTTTGTGTGCTGATAACATGATTCTGCATGCATGTGTAATGTTGTTTGTTAGTGGAGAGCAGAGCTCATTAGGCATTGGTTTTGTGTGCTGATAACATGATTCTGTATGCATGTGTAATGTTGTTTGTTAGTGGAGAACAGAGCTCATTAGGCATTGGTTTTATGTACTGATAACATGATTTGGTGTTCATAACTCTCAATATCATATACAATGCATAGCATATATATTTATCTATACTGGGAATGGTATTGTATGTAATAGGCCATTTCTAAATTTGGGAAATGTCTAGTTTATAGGGGAGACTCTGCCAAAATTATGGCAGGGTCCCTTTGTTAGGGAACTTAAAAAATAAAACTCAACTTTAAAAATGTAGGGTTTAGTCGTGTGTGTACCCATTAGATTCCCGTTCAAGTTTCAAAACAACCGGCTGATGTATCGTGTTGTGTTGGATCTTGAATTATCCCGGTTGGATAGTTTGGTATGAATTTGTAACCAGTAAGGCGTAACCCATCAATGTTGTATGTAGTCTATCTTGAGACGTTGAATGTTCATTTAAAATTTCGGTTATGGTGTTTCGTATTGTCCCCAAGGTGCATGACTGCGTGCGGTGTTTCATACCGTACGTATCTCTGTGTACTCGGGGACCAATGCGAAATGCTGCCGAAATTTCAAATGAACATCAACGACACAAGATAGACCACATACAATATCGATGGGTTATGGATGGTTGTATATTTATCCCGAATGGGATAGGGCCCTACCAATTTGCAACATTAAAGAGATAGAGAGTGATTCACAACCGATAGTCAAATAAAATTTTAAAAATGTAAAGTAACAGAAATCGTTCTTATTAGATATTGTAAATGGAGGTACTGACAAATCGGCGATGGATGTACAACCGACTAGATCGCAGTCGGCGAGTGACTAAGGAGTTTATGATGGGGCTATTGGAGTTCATTCCGTTCGCTACGGCAAACACGCCTAGATTTGAAGCGACTCAGAAGATTCGTTGTCCGTGCTCAAGGTGCAAATGCATGAGTTTTGAATACGCTGATGATGTCATGTGCCACCTAACTGAGAAAGGGTTCATGGAAACATACCACTGCTGGTACAACCATGGTGAGCAGTTAGCGCCTAGACCATCAGACATAACCGTTCAACAGTCTTACTATGAGGTTGGAGGAAATAGGGATACGTACAATAACATAGAATAAATGGTGATGGATCATGTTGGACCCTCCACTGGGTGTATGCTAGAACATGATGACCAAGCAGGTAATGGAGACTCTGACAATGTAGAGGAGGATCCTAATCCGGAGGTGAAGAGATTTTATAATTTGTTAGCGGCGGCTCAGACTCCATTATGGGACGGGTGCAACAGTCATACTGAGTTATCCGCCTCCCTAGCTGCTTTAAGCCTAAAGGCAGATTATAATCTTTCTGGAGGTTGTTTTAATAGGATGGTCAATCTGATGGGTTCCACCATGCCTAGTAATCATCGAATGCCAACAAACCTGTACCATGCTAAGAAACAAGTGGCAAACTTGGGGTTGGGTTGTGTGAAGATAGAGTGTTGTGTTGACGGATGTATGCTGTTCAGAAATGAATTTACAGATAAGAGTGTCACAAAATGTCTACATCGTAATGAGGAACGCTACAAAACCGTTAAAAGGAGAGGAAAGGTAACCCGGACGGCCAGGAAGAAAATATGGTACTTCCCTATAACACCGCGTCTTCAACGCCTGTATGCCTCATTGTCCACGGCAAAACACATGCGTTGGTATGCTCTAAACCGAACACAAGAGGGGTTTCTTTGCCATTCTTCCGACGGGAAAGCATGGAAGTGTTTGGATGAGCTATATCCAGACTTTTCTGGTGAGCCACGCAATGTAAGACTTGGCTTGTGTACTGATGGGTTTAACCCGTTTGGTCAATACAGAAGAGCTTACTCTTGTTGGCCAGTCATACTGACCCCATACAATCTGCCTCCTGATATGTGTATGAAGAGGGAGGTCATGTTTCTATCTATACTGGTTCCAGGACCCAAAAATCCAAAGGCGAACATAGATGTGTTTTTACAACCGTTGGTTGAAAGTTATCACAATTGTGGGATGTCGGGGTAATGATATACGATGCGTCGTTGAAGAACAATTTCATGATGCGTGCTATTTTGATATGGACTATTAACGACTTCCTGGCCTATGGTATGCTTTCTGGATGGTCAACATCTGGGAAGCTTGCTTGCCCTATATGCATGGAACATACCGGGGGGGAATCACTCCCTGTTAGTGGCAAGACAAGTTTCTTTGACTGTCATAGAAATTTTCTACCGTTGGATCACCCGTTTAGAAGAAACAAAACCGCTTTTAAGAAGAACAAGGTTGTTAATGAACCTCCACCTCGTAGGTTATTCGGTGCACGGGTTTGGCAGAGGGTCGAAGAGTATCCCTACATCTGGGACAAGAGTGTTAAGGAGTTTACGGGTTATGGTAAGAAACACCACTGGGTGAAGCAGGGCATCTTGTGGGATTTGCCATATTGGAAAGACTTGTTGCTAAGACACAACATTGATGTCATGCACACTAAACGTAATGTTTTTATGAATATTTTTGACACTGTTATGGACATCAAAGGGAGAACAAAGGATAACGAGAAGAGTCGTCTAGACCTTCTGATTTGGTGTTCTAGGAAGGAGTTAGAATTGAGGGATGCGGGACGTGGAAGAATGTTTAAACCTTATGCAAAATATGTTTTAACTAGACCGCAACAGATTGCTGTGTGTCTTTGGATGAATGGGTTGACCCTGCCTGACGGATTCACTTCTAACTTGAGTAGATGTGTCGACATGAAAGAGGGCAGGGTGTTTGGCATGAAAAGTCATGATTGCCATGTCTTTATGCAACAACTACTCCCGTACGCGTTTCATGCCTTACCGAAGCCTATTTGGAAACCGTTGGTTGAGTTGAGTCACTTCTTTAAAGAGTTGACGGCAACTTCGTTGACTGTGGAGAAACTTGTGAAGATGGAAGAAACCATCCCGGTATTGATTTGTAAGTTGGAGCAGATTTTCCCACCAAGTTTTTTTGACTCGATGGAGCATTTGCCTATCCATCTACCGTACGAGGCCTTGGTTGGTGGCCCCGTGCAGTATCGTTGGATGTATCCATTCGAAAGGTGAACGCCAGAACTCTTTAGTTTCGTTGCAAATATTTCTTATAATAGTTTTCTCTAACTTAACATTTGTTTATGATTTGAAGATTCTTACGCTTTTTAAAATACAAAGTGTCAAACAAAGCCTGCGTTGAAGCATCAATTTGTGAGGCATACTTAGTCGAAGAAATGACAACCTTTGCTTCTTTCTATTTTCTGACAGAGATAGAAACTAGAATGAGTAGAATTCCCCGTAATCTTGGGGTAGCCACCCGCATAGGGTTTGATGAACAAATATCAATTTTCAACTATCCTGGTCATCCAGGGGGCAAGCTCACAAAATGTTACATTGATGAGAAAGATTGAAAGGCGGCTCACTTTTATATTCTTCTAAATTGCCCAGAAGTGGAACCCTTTCTTGAGTAAGTCATAAAAGTTATATGTTACATTCTAAACATAGCTTTTATAGTATCTAAATTTGTTTCCTTTAAATAGCTTATATACAGATAGGCTAAAACTTGAGCAAAATGATTTAATTGATGACCAAATTCATAGTGAGGTGTCATCCAAGTTCGTTGGTTGGTTCGCACAACACGTAAGACCCGTATACCGAGTGTTTTTTATCTGTGCTTCTAACTCCCGGTATCTAACGATGACCTATTTGTTATGTTGTACATAGATACAAGACCCTAACAACCATATTGAAGATTCTTTACTCCAAGCCCTTTCTTGGGGCCAGTGAAAACTGTTAAAAAATGGCCTATTTACTATATAAATGACTACAAGTTTAATATTCTTCAATGGAGTGAAGGGATGCGTACCCATAACTATGGGGTTTGTGTTAGAGGCACCACCGGACAAATGGAAGAAGACTTTTATGGAGTGTTGACGGAGATTGTTGAAGTTTCGTTCTCTGGACGACTAAGAAGAGATATTGTTCTATTCAAATGTGATTGGTTCGACAACACAATCGGTGTTGGAACAAAGGTTTACAACAACTACGGCTTAGTTGAGGTCAAGAAGAATGGTAGATATAAACGGTTCGATCCCTTCATTTTTGCCCAACAAGCTGAGCAGGTTTATTACACCGACTTCCCGGGAGGACATCGGGACTGGTATGCAGTAATCAAGGCCAAGGCCCGAAGTCAGATCACTGACAATGTCTCTGAGGAGGTCGATGACGCTTATCAGCTTGCACCACACGAGCTCAACGATGCCAATTTGTTGTTCAACATTGATCCAGTCATAATGGATGAGACACTCGCCACTACGGGGGGTGAACACATTAACAAAGACTTTGTCTCTCAATCAAAATGGTCTAGGGCTGATTTGGATACTGATGAAGTTGTTCAAACAGATAACCACAGTGACACTAAAACTAAAGGGGAATTTGAAACTAAAACAGACACAGAGTATGTAGTTGTTAAACATATATACATAGGTTTATATATATCCTGAGACTAACCTTTCTTTTCATGATTTTATCCACAGATGACGGGACGTCGACTGCCCTTCAGTAGGGGTGGTGGGTCCAGGACCCCGGCATCCCGTCTGGGGACTCCCACCCCAGAGCAGGGAACCACTCCATCACCACTATAGCAGACCACTCCATCACCACTACAGCAGACCACTCCATCACCACCACAGTGGACCACTCCATCACCACTACAGCAGACCACCCCATCACCCCCACAGATGGCCACCCCAGAGCAGACTCCTGGAGTTGGTGGCTTGGAGGATCATGGCCATCAGGCCACCCCACCTTCGGCATCCCCTCTGCCCATGTTGGTACCCGTGCCGGCCGGAGATGAGTAAGTGACTAAAACTCAAATACTTTTTATGTTATTTGTATGGTACTTTATATTAAACTTTAGTGGAAAGACTTGTTTGTTTATTGTATGTTACTTTAATTAGTACTTGTATAGATTGAATTGTACTGGGAACTCTTCTGTTTGTAACAGGGTAACTATTTAACCTTGGAAATGTTACATTTACAGGGGAGACTCTATCGGAATTTTGGGAGTCTCCCTAGATTGTGTGTTGGTTTACTCTTGATATAATTGTTGTCATTACAGCTTTGTTGATAGTAGTCGCACTACCAAAGCGATTACTAAGGTTTTAAAGGCCCAGTGGGATGGTCCATATATATCTTGGACAGATGCTGGGAAGGTTGTCCAAGATAGGTGGTTTGACACCTTCTAGGTAAGTTACCACATCAATTTGTTGTGATTTGATTTATAAAATAGACCTCTTATTAATTTTGATTTCTCATTTCATTTTACAGCGTGATTATTAGTGGGCAGAGGGTATGATTGATGAGATTAGGAAGGTCTCTGCCACAAAGACCTCCAAAATCATCAAGAGTACCCTTTGGAAGGTGAGGGACAAGGGTGAGCGCCCTCGTTGGATCCCCGAGGACCATTGGGACGGGATGGTCCAGAAGTGGGGCGGTGTCCCGTTCCAGCAGGCGAGTGCTCGGAACAGGGCAAACAGGGCCGTCGATGCTGCAGCCTTAGTTTACACTGGGGGTAGCATTTCAACCCTCGAGTACAAGAAAAGATTTGTAAGTATATTTATGTTAAACATTTCTATTATGATTCATCTGACATGTTTACAAATAATAATCTCAATGTTTTTTGTCCACCACAGGAGCTGAGGGAGCACCGGGAGCCTTCTTTGTTTGAGGTCATGCAAATGACCAAGAAGAACAAAGCCGGTGCATGGGTAAACCAGAAGACTATAGATCTAGCGGTATTTACTTTTAACTCACACATGCTTATAATTTACAAATCAGCTTACTAATCCTTTCAGTGTTTTTTAATTTACAGGAGGCGTATCAGGCCAGGAGGGCCGAGAAGGAGGCGGACCTGGTGGCTTCGACTCCTGAAGGGGAGGTTCCTCCCACCCTGTCTTATTCCGACGACAACACCATCTATATGGAGGTTGTTGGCGGTATGAACAAGAAAGGGAGGGTCTTTGGATTGGGTGGCGTCGGCACACAGCTGGCGAAAAAGGGGAAGACCCCTTCCTCTTCCTCTTCGTCTGGTCTTCCGACTGAGGTTGTTCAGGTAATTCAAAACCTGAACGACGAGCTACAGGAGGAGCGACGTCAGAGGCAGCTTTTGGAGGAGCGGGCCGAGGCAGACCGACGGCGGGCCAAGGCGGACTGACAGCGGGCCGAGGAGCAGCACGCCGAGACTCGTCGGCAACTTGCTCAGCAGCAGGAGCTACTGATACAGTTGATGGCGAGACTATCTCCCCTACTTCCCAGGCGCCCCCACCACCACCACAGGATCCCCCACCACCATGATTGTATTTTTATTATGTATACACATTGTATATTTCATTTACAGTTTTTATATTATATTCCATTCAGTATTTATTTTGTCATTCTTCATTTATTATGTCAATATTTATTGGTAATTAAATTCAAAGAAAAACGCCTTATTTTGATTATCATTAATAATTCAACCTATTTGATAAATAAATTTAATCCATTATTTTGTTTTTAATAATAATTTAATATTTTAAAAAAATTATTCAAATTTAATTATAAAATTTTATCACCCAATACAAAATATTAATCAATATTTTTAAAGTTAAATTAACAAAAGCTATAAATATTTAAACAATTAAAAAAAAAATAAAAAATCCCATTAGCGACGGAATAAGATGGTCGCTAAATAATACTCATAGCGACGGAAAAAGTGGTCGTTGTATGCCTACTAATAGCGACGGCAAAAGTGGTCGCTGTATGCCTACTAATAGCGACGACAAAAGTGGTCGCTGTATGGCTACCATAGTGACGGACATAGGTGGTCATTGTATGCCTACTAATAGCGACGGCAGAAGTGGTCGCTGTATGGCTACCCATAGCGACGGGAATAGGTGGTCGCTGTATGGCTACCCATAGCGACGGGCATAACTGGTCGCTGTATGGCTACCAGTAGCGACGGGATCTTCGTCGTCGCTGAACGTGGACAGTTAGCGACGGCTGAAGTAAGTGAAGCAGAGACCATGTTAGCGATGGTGTTATGTCGTCGGTACGTTAGCGACGGCTTTTCCGTGGTCGCTAGTCCTCTTAGCGACGGTCGTGTGGCCGTCAGAAATACCGTCGCTAGTCCTCTTAGCGACGGCCTTGGCATGGATTAGCGACCAATTGTTTCCGTTGCTAACAGGTGTTTTTTTAGTTGTGTATGGTTCCTGTGATGTCACAAACACAACTTTATTATTGGAAGGTTGTTAAGCTCTCCATGACTTTAACTTCTAATCCAAAGTAATTTGTAATTGCCTTAATGACTCGGTATTCCCATTGTTATGCCCAAGGCTTGGGAGCCTTTTCTTTTTAAAATAAGGGCGAAGCATATTTGGAAAATTTAATTAATAAACGCACATCTCTTTCTTTGCACCCTTTACCGATTCCCTTTTCTTTTATCTCTCATTTGACCATTCACCCAAATACATATCCAAAAATGATCCACTCGAAAATAGTAAGGTCGCGATCCCATTTCACGACTTTGAATATTCGGTTGATTGCACTGATAAAAAGCATAAGGAAGACTATGGTCCCTCGCCCAAATTAACCAGGGAACAAGAGGCTAGAGGAATTCAGCCTTAGCAAGAGGTAATCAAGATTATCAAATGAGAAGGATAAAAAGGTAAAGAGTGGCATTTCCCTGAGTCAAGAACAATAGGGGAAATTGATTAAGTTATTGATGTCCTTTGTTTGAAAAACACTGGGACAATTTATCAGAGGATGTTGGTAACCTTGTTTCATGTCATGATGTTGATGAAAACACTACCAGGTCCCAAAGTGAACCGGGGCATATCTATCATTTAAGGAAGCTTCGTATTGACCAACATTGTTGGAGATGAATTGTTGATGCCTATAAATGCAAACGCAATTACTTTGCCAAAAATTAAAAACAACAAAAAAGAAAAGAAAAGAAAAAGAAAAATATATAAAAATACAAAAGAATCAAGGTTGGCACCCTATATACTTACCAACTAGGGCAAGCTGATTCCCTCGTATTACCATACCGGGGCATATCCAGATCACCGAGTAAGTCGTCACATTTCTATATGGGGCACATATGTCATCAAGCCAAGAAAGCAACAAAAAAAGTGTTTTATCCTTGTTGCAATCAACCTTAAAGGGGTATAACTACCTCCCATGCCAATGTAACCAAGGAAATGGTCTACTATGCTGAGTCATTAGTGTTATAGTTCTTTGCCACCTTAGCTAAGGACGAACAAAGCGGCTAAAGCAAAGTAAAGGTACCAAGGGGATCATCCAAAGAAAAAAAAAGAAAAAGAAAGGAAAAGTAAAAAAACAATAAAGAAAAATAAAAAAAGGAAAGAATGAATAAAAAGAACAAAACAAAAGCAAAAAAGAAGACTTAGAATGGTCCCCTCTCATTGAAGCCAAAAGGCTCACCCTATTTCCTTCGGTACATTACGTTGGGGCAAAGTTGCCTATTCGAAGTGACATCGGTTCCCCCAAAGGATGAAACCAAATCAAAAGAGGCCAAGAGGGCTCAGTTTTAACATAATCAGCTTAAACCTTTTATTGTGAAGGATACAACCTTGATTTTAAAAAAAAACATGTCAAAAAGAAAGAAAAACTCGCTTGGCTGAAAATCTGAAAAGGCGGTCTAGGCAAAAATTAGAGCGAACTGGTGAGTCAAAAACCTGAAAAGGCGGTTCAAGCAAAAATTAGGGTCAAGATTTTGGTAAAGCAACTAAAATTCCATGTACAAGCAGAATAGGATCTGACTGGGGCATAAAGACTATAGTTGAATTACTTTCTCGGAAGCAAGATTGAAGGATAAACTTGTCGTCGTGATACAGGATCAAGATTTTTGCTGTTCTCAGGGATTCTCTGGAGGATCTGCAAACCACATAACATCCCCCACTACCAAACTTTTTTACCACATTTGTTTCTTTTTTGCATCTGATTTCCCTTTGTCTTTTTTGATAGTTGATCAACCCACATAAATAAAATTGCTACCTTTTCAATACGCATTTATACATGAGTTTCATTAATGTGACAAAACATGTGTTTTAACAAAATAAAACAAGGCAATGACAATTATTTTCACAAAAAGAAAAGGAAAGTGGTGGGAGTGAAAGACTTCTGTTATTTGTTAGCACCTTAGACAAGCATCACAGGGACCGCGCCGCATACATGCTCCAAAGAGAAAATCACCTCGTTCATTCGTTTCACCCATGAGTATAAACCTAAAATCTATAAAGATTGTAGTTCTAAAGGTTTCTCCCCTGATTTCAAACTTGATTTTAATTTCATGTCCTTGAACGTGGCATCCTTTAAATTTCCAGTCGCCGAGCGGGGCACCATTTTAATTTATTGTCGCCAAACATGGCATCCTTTAAATTTCTAGTCCCCGAGCAGGGCACCATTTTAATTTATTGTCGCCGAACATGGCATCCTTTAAATTTCCAGTCGTAAAGCGGGGCACTATTTTGCTTTTCAGTTGCCGAGCGGGACACCATTTTACTTTCCTAGAGCCGAACATGGCATCTTTTAAATTTCCAGTGGCCGAGTAGGGCACCCTTTTACTTTCTTGTCGCCAAACATGGCATCATTTAAATTTCCAGTTACCGAGCGGGGCACCATTTTACTTTCTAATCGCCGAGCGGGGCACCATTTTACTTTCCTGTCGTCGAACATTGCATCATTTAAATTTCCAGTCACCAAGCATGGTATCATTTAAACTTCCAATCACCGAGCATGGCATCATTTAAATTTCCAGTCACCGAGCGGGGCACCATTTTAATTTACTGTTGCTGAATATGGCATCCTTTAAATTTCTAGTCGCCAAAAAGGGAAACATTTTAATTTCCTATCACCGGACATGGCATCATTTAAATTTTCAGTTGCCGAGCAGGGTACCATTTTAATTTCTTGGCGCCGAGCATGGTATCATTTAAATTTTCAGTCGCCGAACGGGGCACCATTTTAATTTCATGTCGCCGAACGTGGCATCCTTTAAATTTCCAATCACCGAGCGGGACACTATTTTAATTTCCTATCGCCGAATATGGCATCCTTTACTTTCCAGTCACTGAGAGTCGTCAAGCGGGTAACTATTTTACTTTCTTCCCGCCAAACATGGCATCATTTTATTTTCTAGTCGCCGAGCGGGGCACTATTTTACTTACCTGTCGCCGAGCATGACATCCTTTAAATTTCCAGTCGCCGAGCATGGCATCATTTAAATTTTCAATCGCTGAGCAGGGCACCATTTTAATTTCCTGTCGCCGAGCATGGCATCATTTAAATTTTTAGTCGCCAAACGGGGCACCATTTTATTTTCATGTCGCCGAATGTGGCATCCTTTAAATTTCCAATCGTTGAGCGGGGCACCATTTTAATTTCCTATCGCCGAACATAGCACCCTTTTACTTTCCTGTCATCGAACATGGCATCATTTAAATATCCAGTTGCCGAGCGGGGCACCATTTTACTTTCCTTTCGCCGAAAAGGGCACCATTTTGATTTCCTTTTCACCAAACACGACATTCTTTAAAGCTAGCGCCCTGGACAAAATTGGTTCGCCCAGTCTTTACTTATCCCTTACTGTAACACAGTAAGGGAAGAGTAAAGAGGGGCAAGCTGTTGCTACCCAATTTTATCTGGATCCAATTAAAATTTTCAAAAATAAATAATAAATAAATAAATAATAAATAATAATTATAAAAAATAAATTTAACATAATATTTAATTTTTAAGAAAAAATATAAACACCCTTTTATATGGGGTAAATAATAATAAAATAAAATAAAATAATAATAATAATAAAAAAGAGCATGGAAGAGAAAAAGAAAGAAAAAAAAGAAAAAATGAGATTTAGTCCCACATTGAAAGTTCTAATCTTAGGAATTGCTAAAATCTAAATTGTTAGTTTTATTTAGTCCCACATCGAATACTCTTAGGTGAGCTATGCTTGTTATGTTACTATATAAGCAACACCTTGTAACACTTGGAGGGGACGGGAGTGGGAGCAGTAAAGATAGCCTATTTCTTAGTATAAAATATGATTGCGGCTTTGACCGATATCTTTCACATTAGAAAAGATTTAGTTTCTTCTATATAAGTCTCAGTTTATAAGAAACAAGAGACATCACCGAATCCAGAGAAGGCTTTAAAATTTTCTCTTTGACTCGGAAAAGAAGGTAAGTTCTTTTGTTTATTATTTCTTTCTTCTTATGTTTTAATTTATTAGCCTTTTTGTTTATTGTTTTTATTTTTAGGCTTTGATTTTTTTATTATTATCTTTATTATTATTATTATTATTATTTTCTTCTCTTCTACTTCCTTCGTCATCTATTTCATAGACCTATCTCTTTCCTTGTTTTTATTCTCTTAATTGACCTTTTTATTTTATTTTAGTTTTATTTTTGTTTTCTATTTTCATTTCTCTCTAAAAAAATATAATAAAATCAATAACCCAAGGTTCCCTTTTTAAATAGTACAACATTCAAGATCAATTTGGATGAGACGTCCTATTGATTGATATTTTTAAATCTCAACATTTTTAACTTTGCGTTTTTTTAAAATATAACAAAGAACTACGTAACCCTGATTTCCCCTAGCACTTAGGGAATACGTAGGACCGGGAATAATTATTCCTGTCGGGCCTAAAGTTAAAAAATAAATATATCCCATCAACTCAAAATAAAATTATGCTTTTAATGACAACCCAATTAATTTGGACGAGACGTCCTGTTAATCACCAAATATAACTTTAATTATTAAATCGACAATAAACTCATAAGGCATTTTAAGAGGCTAAAAATTACAAATTATTAGGATTGTTCAAAAAACTTAAACAAGTTTGGGTAATCATTTAAAATGGACAGTGTGGGGTGCTAATACCTTCCCCAGTTGTAATTAGACTCCCGAACTTTAAAATCTCGAATTAAGACTGGTACCTTCACGTGAGGGTTTTCCGATGTTTTACCTTAAAAATATATGTGGCGACTCCACGGTTTCCGGAGAGAACTCTAGAAACTTATTTTCTTTTTACGGTCAACCTTCCGTCTCGATTTAGGTTGCGATATTAGGCATATTATTGGGTATGAAAAGGGGCTCTTAAATAATGTCTAGTCATGTCATGGGTTTCTTCCAAAAGTTTTGAAATTCTGTAGGAATTATAATAGAATTTAGGGTTGAAAATGTTTTAGGTTCCTAAATTTTAGTACATAGTTATTTAGTTTTTATAGTTATTTTTTATTAATTAGTTGCGTGAAGTTTGCTTTCTTTCTCATTTTTGAAGTATTTTTTACTTTATTTATAAAGATTAAATATACAACTTTTTTAAATGAACAAAAGAAGAATATCTTATACAGGGGAGAATTATTTAGTTGATGTAAGCTCAGAATTAAGAAATGTTAAAGAAGATTGAGAAGTTAAAAACATCCTCATTCATATATAAACGTATCTCATCTAGTCATTCAAAGAAACTATAACTATTTCGACTTTGTATAACAAAGAAAAAAGGTGAGTAAAAATACAAACTACATAAATTACACTAGGGACTCATGTTATTCTATTTTTAAAATACAGACTGATTATGCAATAAAAAATAAACATGAGAGCTAAAACCAACTACACGTTAAAACTCAAGACTTCAAATATATTTAACTCAATATATTATTTGAAATTTATTTAAAATATGTTGTTGGGTGACACAATAAATTTGGATGTTGTTTTCTAGTAATGAATTATATGTAATAAAAAATTATTACATATTAACTAAAAAAGTCACATCTAATTGATTTTGAATGGATTAATAAAACAGATGAGTGATTACATTTAAAGTTCAATGATATAACTAGTTGAATTGGGATTGGACTATGGATAATAATTTTTTAATATTATATGAATATTAATGATAATATTAAAATTATAAAAATTTGGGTAAACATAATTTTAAATTAATATAAATAGATCATATTACATGTTTTATAAGATAAAAAATATAAAAACAATTAAATAATAGTCATCCATACACATATTTTGGAATTTAAAATTTAAAAGAACAAAGGGAAAAAGCAAAAACATTTTTTTAGTATAAGACTAGTTCAAACCGAATTACTAGGTCTAGTGTTTTTTCTGATTTTAGTCAATTCATTACAAGTTTGATTGGTTCTTAATAACCTTTTTCTCCTTGCTTTCCAGGGTAAGTTGAATTGATTACCTAAGTGATTCATCAATTTTTCAATTAAACTGATTGGTTTGGTTTTTTTTGAACATTCACACTAATTAAGATAATAAAAAAAATTTACGAAGATGATAACATCACGGTTAAATTAATGTTATTAAATTAACTCGAACCGGCTGGTCGAACATGTTCGGTTGGA
The DNA here is from genome assembly GCA_037962975.1 of Clitoria ternatea. Taxonomy (NCBI): domain Eukaryota; kingdom Viridiplantae; phylum Streptophyta; class Magnoliopsida; order Fabales; family Fabaceae; genus Clitoria; species Clitoria ternatea. The sequence goes on from CM075669.1 coordinate 193,348,681, forward strand.
ACTCAAACACCACATCAATTCGAGTTGCATGTTGGATTAGACATGTTATAGAACCTATACAAATCGATGTGACTCAACGATTTAATAAGAAAATTAGTAACCCATTCAAGTTTTACTGAACTGGCTGGGTCGTTCTTAAAAGAAAAAATAACTTTTATCTTTTCATTCTAATAGAATGGAGATGGAATAAAGCTAAAATGTCAAACTAATTCCTATAAGCCAAACCAAATATCACTACAACAAAAATTGTAAAAAGATGCGCTAGTTTTGTCTGCGGTTGGACGGAGCCACATACATTGATGCAAAATTATGACTATTGTCTACGGTTGCACTATCAAACGCAGAAAATAACTTTTGTCTGCAGTTCCGCATCACAACCAGTGACAATAATGTTGCAAAAATAACTTTTGTCTGCGGTTCCACACCACAACCGTTGACAATAATGAAATTAGTATGCTCCGCGTGCGGGATTCACTTTTTCATGAATGTGTCAATTTGAAATTTAAATTTTGTCTTTTTCTTATAAGGTGACTTTTCTAACACTTCTTGTTGCTTCTAGAAAGTAACTTTTTCTTTCTCCTCTCTCTCTGGTTCTGTGTGTTCTACTTCCATTTTATGATCTATCTTTCTCCTCTCTTTTCTTCAAGGTAAGTTTTTTTTATTTTTTGGGTATCTCTTTCTATTTTGGCTTGTAATCTTTCTCCTTTGCATTTTGTGTGTTGCTGCTGTTGGTGGTCCATAGAAAGCTATATTTTGGAGTGTACTCCTCTCTTTTCTTCAAGCTATATTTTGGAGTGTAGTCCTCTCTTTTCTTCAAGGTGAGTTTTTTTATTTTTTGGGTATCTCTCTCTATTTTGGCATGTAATGTTTCCCTCTGTTACAAAATGCTGAAAGTAGCTTTTATTGTAAATGTGTGTTCCTTATCATTTTGTTAAATATTTAGCACATTCTCTAATGAATTTTGTTCTTTCTACTGTAATAAATTGGGTAACATGTTTTGCTTGCTTTAATTTGTATCAACTTTCATGTCCACTAATTAAAATCAAAGCACATAAAGGCATATTTTCCTCTGTTCCCTCCTGTTTAGGCTTAATGTAGTTTGGCAATATGGTTTTCTAATAATAATAATAATATAGGTACATGAAACTAAACCCATTTTAAAAAGATGTTAGTTGGTGTTTTAATTTTTTAGCTATTAATATTGTTATATCTATAGTTCTGAAACTATTAGTGTACAAATTAGTTTATTATAATATTTAATATAAGTTTAGTAAATTAAAAAAACTAAAATTAAAAAAAAGTAAATATTGACTATTGTCTGCGGTTCTGCACTACAACCACAGACATTGTGTGACTATTGTCTGCGGTTCCACACTACAACCGCAGACATTGTGTGACTATTGTCTGTGGTTCCGCACCATAACCGCTAACAATACATAGCCAATGTCAGTAGTTTGAGCGCTGACATTGTTTTTAGTGCTATTATCAGTGTCATTATTTTCTACGCTTGTACCGCTGACAACAGTCATAACGGAACCGCTGACAAAGGCCCTTTTTATAGTACTGTGTATAGCCTTTCTTGAATCTCAACTTAATTCAAAAATTGCTATTTCAATCATTCAAGAAGATATTGGCACAGTGTTGTGGAATCTAAAGTTCAACGATTACAACAATTACCAATAAACAAAACTTATGAGTAGAAAAGAAAAAAATAGAGAGAACGATTAGAAGATAAGAGAAAAAACAAAGACACAAAGAACATGAGGTTTTAGGTTTCTCTTCCAAAGCTATATCCTTACTTTTAATAATTTAAATGCTTACCAATAAAAAGGATGAATAGTCTTCATAAGCCATAAAATGATCAGGGTCGGCTTTGAAGGCAAGCGAGGTGGACTTTATTTAAGGTTGCTTGTTACCATTAGCTTCCTTCTTTCTTTATATTCTCTACTTCTCCACCTTTCTATTTCTCCACTTCCCATTCCTTTCATTTCTTTCATTTTCTTTCAATCATTGTCATCACTCGATGTTAACTAGCAGGACAAAGAGGGGTCATCCAATTAAGTGTTGGATGTTGGGAATAGGAACTATGATTATGATTGTCAAGCTGTCATTTAGAGCTCTAGATCAAACACCCGTAAACATTGGCTCTACTATAGTTGCCAAAATAGAAAGGTCTGGTTTATTTGAGTGTGAGACCAACTTTTGTCAACAAACCACAAAGTGAAGAAGGTGTAGTGAAGGATGATTCTAGTGGGTTAGATGATGTGTGAGATAATATATGTTAATTGATAGCTGACTTGGAATATATGAAGCCATAATCCAAGACTCTACTAACAACTTATGAAGCTAGTAATGGGGATAGGGATGTTGTATTTGTTTTTTACTGGTGTATTTCTATAATAGGGTTTTTGGTGTAGGTAAAAACCAAAGTAAATCAATGTAAACAAATGCTACCCACCAAGTGTTTGTCAAATTGTCATAGTATACATTTTTTGTTGTTGTTGTTTGTTATAAATGAAATTTCGTATTTAATAAAATGTTTGGCCAATTAGCTATCATTGCACATAACCATATATAAAAGGCCAAATGCATTGAAGCCAAAATAAGTTAAAACACACATAACCTAAAGTTATCAAAACAACAAAATTAAAGTCTAACCAGGCATATGGTTAGTCAGTTTCATGACATAGGCATTTGTAGTTGACTATCATAAAATTATCAATACTCAAAAGTAGATGTCTTAACCAAAATATAATATAATAAGTTATTAAACTATATAGGAAAAATAGTTACATTTGACAGAGTATAACATGAAACAGGGGTTGGTTGGGCTCTTGTTATCCCAACCTCATCTCTCTTAGCTTGAATTCTCTATTCTTTCTTGTTAACCTTTCTATCTTGTATTAATGGTAGGGTTTCCTGGTTACTACTTGGAATATCTGTTGTAGCCTTGCTTCGCTTCCTTAGAGAATTACTACCATGTGTTGGATGTGTATTCAATGCAACTAAGGAGGCTGACTTGGATTATATCCTTTATTGGCATGTCCTCTTGCTTCTGTGTTTCTTTTGCTTATAGCAACAAGTTACCTTTTGACAAGTCCACTTATTCTGCATAAACTTGTAGTTAGCACATCTAAGTCCGGAAGACCTTCTAACCTTACTTGTGCTTGAGGGGGTGCTCTTCTTCTATTTTTCCTTTGTTGCTCAGGAAGCCTTTAGGGCGGGGGGTGGCATTACTTATCAAGTGTCTCATCTATAAATAGCTCTATCATGCTTAAATTTGGTGTAGGATGCATAATTCCCTCACAGGTCAGCTGGTATATACTATCTTAGAATAGTATTTGTCAACATGCTTGGCAGGGTCATGTCTCATGGTAGTCACATAACCCATTGAATGTTTGCATTGATTTTCAAAGCATGAATACTATTGTAATATACACATACAGTATTTGTTAAAGTTACCACATAAACCTAAAATCTCCCAGTATTGACAATTGCGAGTAGCACTTTTAAAGTCAATATTGAACCTACCATTCTCTGGTACCTAAAACTTCATTAGCCCAACTAGCACAACCTAACACCAAGAGCTTAGTCTATTTTGGAAATTTATCTTTTTCATAATCAATGGTGTCACAAAATCCTACCATGATATACAAGCATTGTTCTTTTTTGGTAGTCTTCCCATCAGTTTTGAGATAATGGTTTCAATCATGGCTAACATAGGTTTGTCCCTCAACTGTCTAATCTAATGATTAAATGAATCACTCATGTTATGGTCACTCTTTACTTAAGGATTGAAGGAGTGCCTTGACCACATGTTTGTTTCAACCTTGACAAGCCAAGCATGGGTTCTTTTCACTAAATTCCTTAATTCGAGCCATGGTTTCCTCAAACTCCTAGTTATGTAAACATTAGCAGCCTTTTAGAATAATTCTCTTAGCAGTGTTTTTGTGTTACTTTCTTTAAAATTTTTATACATGTGTCTACAACACCATCTATGGGAAGCATATGGCATTACAAAGGCAATAGCAAGATCCAAACCTTGCAATTTTAGAGCAAACCATCAATTAAATGACATCATAACAAATAAATGGTAATTAATGAAATGTTGTTCATACCTTCTGCCTGTTAGTCATAAGTACCAGTTTCCTCTTCACCGTACTCTGACCAATTGCTTAATCCAATTGCTCAAGAAACCAACACCAGCTCTCCTTGTACCCTACCCTCATAATAGCCATAATAATTAGGAATAGTCTATTATTTGTAAGTAAGCTCACTACTGAAAGGAGGACACCACCATAGGGACCTTTGAGATAGAATTCATTGATCATTATAAATGGCCTGCAACCATTGATGAACCTATTCCTCAAAGCATCCAAATATATGAAGAATCTTTTAAACACCAGATCTGAGTAATCTCTACTCTCTCACACTACAAAATTGTAATTAAACTTGGGTTAGTCTTCTTAACCAACATTGCATACTTCCTCAACTAGGAATAACTATTGGCATGGTTCTTTTCAAGAGCTTTGTTTACCTTTCTTTTAGCCTAATACATCTACATGTAGGCCACCTTCACACCTTACATGGTCATCAACTCTTATTCTATGCTTGAATAACTTAAATTGGGATCTTCCCTAAACTAGAAAGCTAATTTCTTTAGCAATCCATTTAAATGTCACTTTAGAATTAGTGCTAGCTCTAACACAATTATGTTCACCATTATAAACTTTCATCTCAAATGAAACATCATCAATATTAATACTTGTATAGAGGTACTACTAGTACCCCTGGGAAGCATGTATAATTGACACCCTACACTTATCAATCTTCACTCTCATAATCTAGAAGCCTTTTTAAATGACATACTTTCTCAATACCTCCCTAAAGCTATACACATCTGGAAACACCATCCTTTTTCTAACACAACCCTTTTATCATCAATATTGACCAACACCTTTTCCTCATATGCCCTATCTAAATAGGCCTTTCATCATCACTATCACCCCCATCAAAATCAATTAAGAAATCATCAACACACTAATTTGACAGGTCCCATTCATGATTATCTTTGAGTAAGTAAATTCATAAACTGCACACATCAACATTGTGATTTTGAGGATTAACATCATCATATTTAGGTTCAGGTACAGTAGGTGGTGCTACATTAGATTGACCACCATCTAACATGAGAACATCTTATTCTTTTGGCATTATCTCTACATAAAGGAATGACTTTTTCTCACAAGCTTCTTTGTTAACATCATCTCAATATGGCATCATCACTGTCAATCACCACTCTTTTATCACCAAGGATATTACCCATAGGTTTTAGCTGGACTTAACAGTCCATCTTAAAGAGTATAATGGACCTCACTACCTAGGTCCATGTAACACATCAATCTGGGTCAAACTTATGTATTATATAGAAATCGTCTAATATACCATTATCCAAACATCCACTCAGCATTAACAGTCATTTCCATACTCAACTGATCATAAAACCCAATCAAACAACAAAAAAAGAGGCATAAAAAATTAGAGCACGCGTAAAAATATGGAAGACAATATTTCACATTGAAAAGAGTCACTAAACCCTAATAAATGCAAACCGTTAAGCCCTTATACCACATGAAACTTTGAGTGTAAGGGAATCCTATCAGGTAATGCAACAGAATACAAGGATTCCCACAAGGTCTTGTAAATCATATGTTTCAAAGAAAACAATAACAATTAAAATTTATTTATACAAACATCTTGTGCCGCAGTACAAGACAAAAACTGAAGCAATAACAGCCTCATCCTTAAGGAGTCCATGCGAGCACTCCTACTAGATTTTTCACTTCCAAATGTTAGTTTATTGGAGTGCCGCCTCCATAACATTTACATAATTTTATATGGGTCACAAGAGTGTGACCGATAAGCATCTTATGCTCTATTTATACACTCAAGTCTGACCTAATATGCACTCTTTAGTGAATGGGCTATTTACTTATGTTAAATGAGTTAGGCTCAATAGTTTTAATTTTAGTCAAATTAAAATAAAAACTATCCTCTAGTAGGCTTACTCTATACATGTGATATATGAAATATATTTGGTTTATATTAAATATAAACTTATATTTAATATAATATAATGAGCGACATCTAGCAATACATCATTATCCAAATATAAATGGCAAAATAACCTATAAGTGATAAACTTTATATGTTTGATCCCTTTATCAAGATATCTAATTAGGCCCAAGGCATGGTCATCGTCGTCATCCTTATATAGCCCAATTCATTTTACTTGACATCGGAGTAGACTTTTCTTAAATAAATATCCAATATTTATTTTCCTAGCATGACCATGTATTTTCTTAAGTCTCACTTCATCGAGTGGTCGATAGATATCACTCTTGTCACATAGAAAAGACAAAAATCATCTACATCACTCACATCCTTTTACATGATTTGTTCACTACTTAATTACAACCTTTATGATCACCTTGTAACAGATGGCATTTAATTGTATTAAAATAATAAACTCCTCATGTAGGAATCATAGTGGCTTCGGGTCGAAGGACTACATATACCATTATCACATTGAGAGCCATTTATAACATTGATGTAACGATCCATGCAATGTCTCATGGTGGGTCCGTCCAGTACAATATTACTCTTAATGTGTACTAGTATGAAGACTTGATATCGTCCATATCTATGATCTATGAGATTAAATCATTAGTATACTCATACTTTAGTCTTAACGTATTTATATGTCCTCATGTAAATACTTGACTATGAACAATTTAGGAATAGTTCTTATATTGTTCTACTATTCCAAGGGCTCATAAAGGTTGTTAAACTATTTAACATAAATTTCTTCTTCAAAGTCATGCATCTTATATAGGCACGTAGTATATATTTCCAACAATCTTCCACTTACACTTAGAGCCGATAAGGTTTATGTCTAACGACTACAGTTCCATCGTGCTTTTGCTGCGCAGGAGGTTTTTACTAATGTGTTCCTAACAAGTTTTGTTGGTATGCATATTGTATAGTATCACATCTTTCAAACATGGAACCGACTAAGTATATGCTTGGATTCATACACTTCCTTATGTTGTTCTATGATTTCATTGTCATTATAATGGAAACTCATAGGGTATAAAACATTTGGAATGATTCTAATCCTTAAAATGTAAATTAACTCCTTTTGTAATTTAACACAACAAGATACCTAGATTTGTTAGTAAAACCAATGACCATTTATTGCATTGAACTTTTCAAACATAATCATGACCATCTTGACAACACATATAAATATTTTGATTATAATCTTAAGTTGTTCAAATTATTTAGAAGCTTGGCATCAGTGTAAGCTTTACATTGAGCTCATCTTCCATTCATTAGGATCACATCCTTAGTCTTTCTTAAGTTCTTAAGGATGTTCTTGGCTATAGGATGAGAATATTATTTCTAGTAAGAAGTATGTCTTCCATATACAATACTAGAACTATAACTATGCAAACTAACCTTGTAGTCATAAGATTCATCTTCATTCTTTAATGAGGATTCCAGTTTCTAGAAGCTTACTTTAGTCCATAAATGGGAGATTTGTAGTTCGCATACCTTCCTAAATGCTTTAGGAATTAAAGGCATTTAGGTTGTGTCATATACACATCCTCAAGATGGTTTCTATCTTGACATCTATCTACCATATCCCATAATGGTGGTATACTGCTACAACAAGCAGGACCTGAAAGGTTTTAACCCAATTTATAATTTTTCAATCTTGCTTTTAAAGGTACTTTCATTACCATCCATGTTTAGTTTTCTTTTTGAAAACCTACTTGCATCCTATAGATTTTATCCTTCTGGTGAGTCAACCAAGGTCTAATACCTTGTTATGAACATGGAGTCCATTTTAGATCCCATTGTCTCATATGCCATGTCTTAAAATGTAAACTTGTATTGACCTCTTCATAAGAAGCTTGGTCATTTAACAATATGTCTCATTCTTGATTCACAAGATACCCATATCTTTCAAGTTTAGTGACATATCCTATTTGATCTTGTGCAAACTTGTGCTACCAAAGCTAATGATGTCATAACACTTTATGATTTCTGCTCTGGGTCCACTTGCAGCTTTTAAATGCTTTATGATACTTGAATTTATTCAAGTTATACTATCCTTTCATTGATTCTTTTAGAGATGTATTCTCATTCAAGAACATAACATTCTGAGCAATAAAGCGTTTGTTGCTAGATGGATTATAGAAATGATAACCCTTAGCTTTCTTTGGGTATCTCACATAAGACATTTATCATATTTAGATCTGACCTTGCCAGAGTTGGATGTTTCATAGAAGCATCTTATAAAAACATACTAGGTTTCTTCCTAGTCCATATCATTTATAGTTTCTTTAAGAAAGCCTAAGATGGAACATAGTTAGGTGTGGATCAAGTTCTATCAATAAAGTTTAACGTTGAAAGAGTTAGAGATGTTTGATAGTAATCAATAATCAAACTGTCCAGCAAAGTTCAACTTCTCCCTGTAGAGATGCTATTATGGCATTCCATGAGGAATGAGTTAAGAGGTAATCTCCCACTCTCTTAAATAGTTATCAAACTTGTAACTAAAATTATCTGCTATCTTGATCTAATCAAAAGCTTTAATTGTCTTACCAATTTGTTTATTCACTTCATTATGAATTCTTTAAACTTTTCAAAGGCTTCCTAACTTATGTTACACAAATCCATAAATATTGAACTTTTTAGTTAGAGTGATAAAGTATTGAAAAACACATCTAATTATTATTCCTATAGGCCCATATACATCATTATATATTAGAAAATAGATTACCCGCCTTTCACTTACCAGCGAATAAGGTTTGAATTATTTTCTCAATAAATAAGATTTACATGTCCCAATTAATTTCAAAATCAAAAAAGACCAGATAACCATATTAATGGTATCTAGAAATGCGTTTCTCATTCATTTTCCCTTGGAACAATATTATGTAAGGTTCATAATCACTTATTTTAACTTACTTTAGTAGTTATGCTATAGATGGGTGTTCTAACACTTAGGATGTAAAATTCATTACTCAATTATGCATTAGCATCCTTTTGAAGAAATAAAGTTATTTAATAGAAGAAAATCTTACTTGTCCACCAAGAAACAATCTGTACAATGTCTAGTTCCTAACTAGCCCAATAGGTGAAGATCTTATCTACAATGTAGTAACTTTTGCTTCATTTTACACTTAGATTTCTTCACCCTTAGCCAATGATCTACTTTTTGATCTTTTAAGTAAATGTTAAATTTGCAGCTAGTATCTAATACTAATGTCAATGAAGTAGACAAAACTTGACTTCTATAACACGACCTGAAGTGGAAGTCTTACTTCCCTACTTTTTGAACTCCTTTGAGTTCTTAGAAAGATTATTTCAATATCTTATCTTGTTAAACTAGAAACAATTTCTTTTCTTGATCACCTTTTAGATTTCTATTTACCTTCTATTCATATTGCCAACTTAGAGTTCATGCAGACTCCATAGGGTATCCATTACCCAATGACAGGTGATACTAGAATAAGCCAAACATGATACATTGTCACTTTTTCTTACTTGAGGACAATCCTCAAATCCTAATACCTATTTGGGGATTTTTCCAAATAAAGTTTCCTTCCAAATGACAGTCGCTGGTTTTCGTGGTTGTTCTAAAACAAATTATATACAAATCTATCACTTTTATTACAAAACATTTAACTTTTGGTCATTAACTAAATATGTCATCTTCCATTATTTAGATTGAAAAACAAATACCTTTACTGAATCAAAAAAAATATCATTGGAAGATTTTTCTAGTAGACCAAGATCTATATTTAGTCTCATGTTAAGTCAGCAGCTTTAGCTAATTGCACAACCCTTGGTTATTTAGGTAGGTAACGCATTTCTGATTCCATCTCATGTAACTCTTGGATGATTGGGTGGGTAACTTTTTACCCTTATTAATTTTATGAATTTAAGCGTAATCCTTACGTCTTTAAGTTATTTTTAATCCAATTGAAAAACTTATTTAAGTTATGGTCTAATAAAAATAATTTGGACATTACAATTATCCCATTGTGCCTTACTAATATAAATCATAGCACCTTGCTTTGACAGACCACTATTTATTGATATTAGTCTCGACGGGTGTTACTTATATTGGAAGGCATTTAAACTTAATATTAACGCTTTTAGGTTCTTCGATCTAATTGAAATTATGAAGTCCAATAGCAAATGGTTGGATAATCCAGTTATCAATCATCCTTTACTAATATCAATAAAGGCATCTTACTTTGGCAGAACCAACACTTCATTGAAACTAACATTGATAAGTATTGTTTATTGGAATGCGTTTTAGATTATTCATACCTTTAGACTATTTCAATCCAATTTGAAAATTGCTTATTTAAATAAAACCCAATAAGTCACATATGAATAATGTAATTATTCAATCATGTCCGACTTAACATAAATAAAGGCACTTAGCTATGGTGTGACCTGCACTTTATCTATATCAAGTCTGACATTTTTACTTATTGGAAGGTATGATTGTCAGACTTGAAGGATTTTAATTTTCTTATTATTCATTACCAACTTACGTTAAATGCTTTAACATAAAACAAACCCTAAAACATGCAAACAAAATTGGGAGATAGTTATGGTCTTCCTAGAAAAATTAAAGAACATAAACCTAAAGGAACTATAATCGCACCACTTCTTGAAGTCCCACTTCTATCCACCATTCTTTGGAGTCATCACTCTATATAAGTCACAACTGCTTTGGAGTCACCACTCGATTATTCCCTCAAAGGTCAACACCTTTTAGGTCTTCATCTTGTTGCCTCGACCCAATCAATATTACAAATATATATATATATATATATATATATATAGAAACTCATTTTACATATGAGTGAAGGGTTGGAAAGAGAAATACAACATAATAAAAAGGCACAACATACAGGTTGTATTTAAATAAATTTAAAACATCTAAGACCAAAACTATTCACCATACATCATGTTAATTAATTAATTGAGTGATCAATTATATTTTTTTAAAAATTTAAAACACATAATTAAACACGCGGTGTTGTAAAAAAACACTATGTAAAGAGGTACGGTGGTTTCGCTGAAATCCTATTTCTAGGTTCAACTCTTGAATCCTAGATTTTGGGAACACACAAGGTTTAACTTTTAGACCTTATCTTTTGACCACAACAACTATTGTAATAATAGGAATAGTCAAGATTTAACTTTTAAACCTTATCTCTAGAGTCCAACACATCTTATTTTGAATCCTAATAAATTTGATAAAGATCTTATCCTTGATTCATAACTTTTGCAAATCCTAACAAACTTATTAATGATTAAATATTTAATTTTCAAAATTATTAAATTTAATATAAAGATCTTATTTACTACTTATAACAATTACAATTCATATTAAATTTCATAATATATGAATCAATTTGTAACTCCTACAAATCCCATTGAATATAAAATATAAGACATTTTACAAATCATATTAATTTTAAAAAGATCACATACGATGCAAATCCTATTAAAATAAAAAAGAATGAAATATTTAAATTTGTAACCCTTACAAACTTTAAATTTAACAAACATTTAAAATTTAATTTGTAACTTTTACAAATCAAATAAAATAATAATTAAATTATTTTTTATTCATAATATTTAAAAATAAATAAAATATCATGACGAGTAGGTTTCAACTTTTGAATCCTAGTTTTCGTGATGGCTAAAGTTTAATTCTTAAATCTTTTAGACATTATCTCACATGAAATATTCTTGTTACAAGAAAATGTATAAACATGGATTGTATACAATCTCTCATTTAAATTAATTAAACAAACATAAATAAAAAAATTATGCTTTAAAATTAGAACATATATAAAACAATCAACATTGCTTCATACAACATTTTCATACAATAAAGCACCTCTAAGTAACATGTTCTTTAATTAAAAAGATGAGAAAAAACAATCAATATACACTACAAAAAAATGAATTGATACTATCTTTCAAAAAGATGCAACCTTTGCATCATATCCTATAAAAAGATGTAATCTTTGTGACCTTTTCACAAAATGATACAACCTTTGAAAAATTTTGTACAGAAAGATTCAATCTTCACAACCTTTTTCACAAAAGAAAATATTTTTCACATGTTATTAAACAAACATTTGCCTAAAATATGCTTTTTGCAATCGAGCTCTGATACCACTGTAAGGGGATCCTATCAGATCATGTAGTAGAATACGAAGATTCCCATAAGATCTTATAAATCACGTGTTTCAAAGTAAAAATAACAATTAAAATTTATTTCTACTAACCTCTTGTAGCATAGTGCACGACAAAAACTAAAACAAAAATAGACTCATTCTTAAGGAATCTATGCGAGCACTCCCATTAGATTTTGTAATTTCAAATGCTAGTTTGTTATAGCGCCGTCTCCATAACATTTATGGAATTTTATTTGGGTCATAAGAGTACGGTCGATAAACATCTTATGCTCTATTTATACGCTCAAGTCTAACCTAATACGCACTCTTTAGTGAATGGGCTCTTTACTCATGTTAAATTAGTTAGGCCCAATAGTTTTAAGTTTAGTAAAACTAAAATAAACAACTATTCTCTGATGAGCTTACTCCATGGTATACCCTGTACGAAACATCTAGCAATACATTATTATCCAAATATAAATATCAAAATAACCTATAAATGATAAACTTTATATGTTTAGTCCCTTTGTTAAGATATCTAATTAGACACAAGGCATGGTCGCGTCATCTTTAGATGGCTCAATTCATTTTACATGATATTGGAATAGACTTTTCTTAAATAAACATCCAATATTTCACTACTAAAAAATCCTCTGATAGCTACTTCAAGTTAGCGACCGGCTAAAATCTTCGCTAATTAGCGACCGATTTAGCGACCTCAATGTGAAAAGGGACCCCAAAAAGAAAATTAGTGACTACATTAGCGACCAGCAAAACCCCGTCGCTAAAATTTATAAATGTCCGTCACTACCTCGGTTGCTACCTGTTAACCTGTCACTACTATCGATCGCTATATTCATCTCCCTCTATTTTTTTAATTTGCCTCCAAATTTTTATGTTGGCACGCAAAGTAGCAACCGTGGTATTGCGTCGCTAAGTTCAACAAAATGTAGCGACGAATGATTACCCGTCACTGAATTTCACTCCCTTCATTTATTTTATGTTTCCCTCCAATTTTTTTGTTAGTGCCAACACTAGCAACAGACTCAGATCCGTCACTTAGGTAATATGGAAAATGTGTCGTCGTTTAATTGACATCCTTTTTTGGGATTCCTTCCAATGTTTTTTGGTAGCAATGTTGTTATGGCCTTCGCTGAGGCATCCTAGATGAAAAACTAAGAATAGATTTCTAACACTTCTAGGATGAGCTAACTTTTGGAGAGTCTTAAAATGAGACCTCCTAACACTCAAGATTGGAACCTCTTGGGAGTTAATCAAGATGCTTGAATCACTCCCCCCCCCCCCCACACAGATTTGCACTCTAAAGTTGGATCAACAAATTTTCTAGAACAAAAGAAAGAGGTTACAAATGCCACTTAACACACCTAGTTGGCTCTAACTTCTCAACTAACAAGTAACAAACTTCTAACAATCAAAGTAACCACTAAAACCGAAAACTAACTTGTGCCAAATTTGAATTTTGAAAACCTAAACACAATCAAGACATACTAAACCGAAAAATGAAAGATCAATATGCAAAATTTTGAAGAAAGAACTAACACAAAACTCCAAAGAAACATCAACTTTTTATGGATTTTCTATCATATCATGGCATCAACAAGACAAGTATATGAATTAAACTTGCATAACCCGCCAACAAGAAGGACATAAAACTGAAATCTTAAAAGAAGAAGAAGTAGAAAAGAACCTCTTAGGCTCAATTGATACCAAATGATGTAGGATGAGCTTTTACTCTCCTAGAGATGGGTGGATCTTGGCCCTCTTCCTTCTTCAACCTTCATGAACCATGGAATGCTTACTTCTTCAAAGAGGAAGACTGAATGCTAGACTCTAAGGTTTCTAAGAGTTTAGACGAAAATGGAGGAGGAAAGATGGAGGAAAAGATGAAAGGAAAAGAAGGGAAAGGAGGAGAAGAGAAGTGGAATGGGAATGGGTGAATAGGAGGCCACTCCAAGGAGAAGATAACTCCTCTAGCTCGCCACCAATGAGGGAGGAATCCTCTTGGATGAGAGCTTGCAAAAGATCTCCTAATCCTAGAGAGAAGGAAGAGAATCTCTCACTGAAAACTCACTTAAAGTGATCAAAATCTCAAAATGCATAATTGTGTAGCTTTTTACAAAAGGAGAGCTCCTTATATAGGCCTTCACTATTTCAGCCAAGGAGGAGCTAATGGGCTTGGTTTATGGATCCAAGGCCCAAAAGAGAGAAAGGGAAGGAAGATGGCCTATACATGGCCCAACATGAAAGTTCATGGCCTTAAAGTGACCCATTTGACCTTGCAAGGCCCAAATAAAACCTATAAGCCTACAGAATCTAATTAGAGACTATATTACAATCAAAGTATGAGTAGATCCTCAAGGAGTCCTCATTGGGCTTGGGCCCACTAAACAAAGAGAGGAAGAAAGCTAATGCTCTGCGGATGTTTTCTTTGGCTTTCTTTGATTTTGCCCTTGTGAGGGGACCTTTATAAGCTTCAAGTCCTTTCTCTAGGGTAGTGTGAGGGTCCTCCCTTGGTGTGTCCTCATTACTACAACAACAAAAGAAGTGCTTCGCTAGATTCATCAATATAACGACGCAAGGCGCCGTCGCTAATGGACCACATTAGCGACAGTGTCTGATAAGCCGTCGCTATGTCTTCCAGGTGGAATTATTAGTGACGTTATTAGTGACAGACTAGTGTCGTCGCTAATTTTTTTAATGTAATTTGAGCATCTCTCTTTCCCTAATAATTTTCCTTAATCATTGACTCTCTCTCCCTCTCCTTCCCCTCGTCTCCCTCTCTCGCCCTGTCTCCCTCTCTGTCTCCTTCCCCGTCTCCGTCCTTAATCAAGAAGTTCTCGTGCTCCCTTTCTCTCTCTTGTGTCCCCTCCCTCTGTCGCTCGCCCACTCCCTCTCTCTAGAGCTCTGTCCCTTTGTCTCTGTCCCTCTATGCTTGTGTCCGGAAGCTCCTTCACCGGCGGCGAAGCCATTTCCCTCTTCTCAGGTCAATTGTCTATGAATGTGTGTTCTTTGTATAATCATCTATAAGCCACCGATGCTGCACATTGTTTATCTACAAGTGTGTTTTGGCTTTTATGACCTCCAATAAGCAAAAGGTTAATCCAAACTAGATGTTGATAGGTTTAGTCATTGGTTTGACTTATTTGTTTGTTATAGGCCAACTTTTAAGAGTTGATTTAGCTTTGAGTTTGTTTCACGCTCTAAACAATTTGAACTTGCCTTCAAATTTTGGTCTTCCTCTTACCCTTCAAACATGAAATTCTCTGCTCTCTTCATCTCTCACATGCTCCGGTTATTGGGCTTTTAAAATTGTACATGTGAATTCAAGGGTAAAATATAAATATTTGTATATAACTTTTAAGTTGTAACTTGCAGAACTTGTAAAAAGTTTTACTTATTGCTTATTGCATTTGGACTTATTAAGTTTAATTAAGTATTTTTTTAGAAATAAAAAATATTTATATATATATGCTAGGATAACTACTGAATACTTTCTTCATCAAACTCCCTTCACCCTAGATAGAACCATGGGTTTCTAAAATTATAAGAAGACTAACTAGTCTAACCTATTCCACTATCAACCAGTTATATGGTTGATCTCAATCCTTTAGAACTGGTAGGCTTGAACCACGTCTCAAAATTCAAGAATAATAAATCAGTGATTGTGAAACAAGTCAAGCCATTCAAACTGGTAACCAAAAATCGACAGACATGGCGGTAATTTAATTTAACTTACACATGCTTAAACTAACAAATCATATTACTAAATTTTATCATTATTTTACATTTACAAGAGGCGTATCTTGCCATGAGGGATGAGAAGGAGGCAGAGTTAGAGACTTCCACACCTAAGGGGGAGGTACCTCCCACCCTTTCTTCTTTCGACGACAACGCCATCTATATGGAGGCTATTGCCGGCAAGAACAAGAAAGGGAAGTCGTTATAGGCACGTAGCTTGCTAAGAAAGGGAAGACCTCTTTCTCTTTCTTTTCCTCTTCCTTTTCTTATTCCTTTTCCTTTTCCTCCGGCCTTCCGGCAGGTGTTGTTCAGGTTATTGAGAACCTAAACAATGAGTTACAGGAGAAGCAATGTTGGAGGCAGCTTTTGGAGGAGTAGGCTGAGGAGGACCGACGACAGAGCCAACTACTGCATAAGCAAGCTGCCAAGGATCACCAATGAATAGAGGAGGAACAACTCAAGACTCGTTGACAACTAGTGACATAATAGGCGCTGATCATGCAGATGATGGCGAGGCTATCCCCCTCTACATCCCAACCGTTCCCACCACCACCACAGGATCCCCCTGCACCGTGATTTTACTTTTCTACGATTTATTTTTATTATATTATTGTATAGATTATATATATATATTTGGTATACATTTTATCTCATATTCAATATTTCAGTATCTGTTTTATGTTGTTTTGTTTTTCCATGTTAATTTGCCAATTTAATATTGTATTACAAAAATTTCAAATTCAACGAAGGAAAACCTTAAATTACAATAATAATAGGCAATATAATTATTGTAATTATTAACTGATATTTAATATTTAATATTTAACTGATTCAATTAAAAAATAATTAACAAAAATCCCAAAAAAATAACCTACACATTAGTGACGTAAAAAGAATGGACAAGAGTAGTCGCTATAAGGCAGTAATATACCGACGAACCAGGGGTGATCGCTATAAGGCAGTAATGTAACGACGGAAAAGGCTGGTCGCCATAAGGTAGTAATGTAGCGATGGAAAGGGATGGTCGTTATTAAGCAGTAATGTAGAGATGGATGAGGGTTGTCACTATTGGGCAACAATGTAACGACGGACAGGGATGGTCACTATTAGGTAGTAATGTAGTGAGGGACAGAGGTAGTCGCTATTAGGCAGTAATGTAGCGATGGAACAGGGGTGGTCGCTAGCTGGCAGCAATGTAGAGACGGGATATGGTGGTCGCTATCTGGTAGTAATTTATAGACAGACAGGGGTAGTCACTATTAAGCAGCAATGTAGCGATGGAACACGGGTGGTCGCTACTCTGTGACACTAGCGATGGGGTGCATCACCAACCATGGGATCAAAGTAGCGACGATGTGATGTCGTCGAAACTCTTACGACGGGGTGCTGCCCTCGTTCCTGTTCTACCAATGACGATTGTGGTAGTGTAACATCCTGTTTTTAATAATAGTCCCATTTTGTAAATTATGAGGTATAGAAGGACTATAAGTGTTAATCAATTAATAAAACACTCTATGGAAGGTTTATAATACTCCAAAAATTTCATTTTTGGTTTTAATTATAGAATTTATATAGATCTTTGTTGATAAGATCCATTTTCCGAGTGAAATATGCCTTAGAAAGGACTGTCCGAGTGAAAAAGGGACTCTGTTCCGAGTGAAGAATGAAAATTCCGAGTGACTAAGAGAAATTCCGAGTGAAATATGGAAATACCGAGTGAAGGTTGTGTTTTCCGAGTGGAACATGGCCGAGAGGGTTTATTCCGAGTGGAATTCTTGCCCCAGAGACACTTTTGTGTGAAGTGGACTGACAGAACCACTTCTGGGTGAAAGAATCCGAGTGACTCACCTTGGAGTGACTCACTGCAGAGTCAAACACCTCAGAAAGACTCATTTCCGAGTCAAGTACTCTCCAAAGACTCGTTTCCGAGTCAAATGCTTCCGAATGACTAGTTTCCGAGTCAATCATAGTCAGACGTTGCAATTCTGACTGAAAGTTCACTGAGTGCCTTCATTTCCGAGTGAAGTATAGAGGAAAATATACTTTCAAGTGGAAGGATTCCGACTGGGGACACACGGTGTATGAAGGCCAGATATGTCAATCCTGGAATAAGTAACCGAGTGAGTCTCATGTATATAAGCCAAATTCTGAGTGAGACTCGTATGTATGGGCCTTTTTCTGAGTGGTAATGGACCTGATGGACTCTGAGTGAAACATAGTTGAAGAAGTTGGTTTGATCTTGACTAAGTAATGATTAACCGAGTGAAACCCGAGTGGGAAATACTTCTATATTCCTAAGTGTTGATATCCGAGTGAAAAATATTATACATATTCCGAGTGAACCATGTAAACTGTATTCTGAGTGACTATGTATGGTGTAAGTCCGAGTGGGACTTGACTTGGTGAATTTCTCCAAGTGAGTGGGATAATTCCGAATGGAACCTGATTGAGGAGTTTATTCTGAAGAAGGATTAGTTAAGGCATTATCCGAGTGAAATGGAGGCATGAATACCGAGTAGTGATGGCCTTAAAGGATTCCAAGTGAAAAGTATTTCGAGGAAGATTAGTCTGTGTTGCTAAGAGATGAATGGCCGAGTATAATTCCGAGTGAGAATGACACCGATTGAGAGTATGTAGTGTGTCTATCCAGAAGCACTCAGGAATAACTTTGCCGAGTGAAAGACAGTGCTAGGAAACTTCACTCGAGTGAAAGAAAAGGGAGTAAACTTTGTGACAAGTTTACCGAGTGGAAAACCAATAGAGTGATGGTTGGTTTTAGAGTAATTGCCAGAAAACCAATAGAGTGATGGTCGGTTTTAGAGTAATTTCCGAGTGAGAGAATGATGAGAGCTGGATCGGTCAGTAGATTCTGCTGAATGGGAACCTGAGAGCTTTGAATCGGTCTCTGGAATATTTACCGAGAGAAACCCATGTGATTGAGGGCTCGGATTTGGAATGATTCTACCAAGTGGTAGTTGTGTAAGAGAGGACTCGGCCTAGGCTGTTTTACTGGATGGAAGACCGATTGAGTGCTGGTCGGTTGTGGAATTAATAACTGAGTGAACGACTGAGCAATGAGGATCGTCTCGCTGAGTGGTAGACCCGAGCGATGGGAGTCAGTTTTGGTGGCACTTGCTGACTGAAAAACCAAGTGTTGAGGAGCCTAATTAAATGAGAAGGACTCAGATTCTTTTCCCTTCATGTTACTAACAAATTCCAGTCGGCATATATGCTGACTGGGTAGAATTCCAGTCGGTTTAGAGGCTGACCGAGTGAATTCCAGTCGGTTTTCAGTGCCAGTAGTAACTTTTTGACTCCAATCTTGTCTCTTGCGCATAGTTTAATATATCTAAACCCATTATACACCCCTAGTATGTAGGACGGCTAGAAGTGGACCATTATAAGCCCACTTTCTTATTTAATTCCCATTATCAACGCACTAACAGCACTAAACATCCACTCAAGGGAAAGTTGTTCCCCACTTGTCCTTACATTATTAATATTGCTTCTGCTCAGACCTACCTTCAGAGAACAAGGCCAATATACCTTCTTCCTCTCTTTTACTCTTCTTCCTCAATACACCTTCGAACTGGAGCAAGGACAGCAAGGAGACCATTTCCAGTCGGCAAACCAAGTAAGAGGCGACAGGGTTGTGAATAACTATGAAATGGGTAGAATTGTATGCTGTTCTAGGATTCCAGTTTTAATTTCGTATCTTGTTGCTCAGTTTTGAGATTGAAAATGTGTGAATTTAATTCTGACTTCTTCATTAAAGTTGTAGATATTTTTGTTATCTGAATTTTGAGACCTGAATCAATTAATTTGGATAAGTATAGCAAAAGTTATAGCCAAAATACTACAGCATGTCCGAGTGGGATATTTGTCCTATGTCCAAGCTGTAAATCTGTTAACTTGTGATACGTATTTTATTTTTAAAATTGGGAACTTTGTGGTGAGAATTAGTGATTGGTGTCTTCATAAAAGTTTTAGATCTTCTTGTTATATGAATTTTGAGACCTGAACCGACTGAATTGGATATGTATAGCATGAGATATGATCAAAATACTACAACATGTCCGATTGAAATACTTATCTTTGTGTTTTGTGTATATATGAATATTATGGGAATTATACATACATTTTTAGACTTTGATGTCGCATGAAAGTTGTAGATATTTATGTTAGGGATCTATATAAAGTGGTTTTGAGTTAAAAAGATGCTTGTAACTCTAGATATGCTCAAAATACAGAAGTATGTTCATGATGAAAATCTGTTAACTATGAAATCCGAATCTTATTTTTAAAACTGGGAATTATGTGGTGAGAATTAGTGGTTGGTGCCTTCATGAAAGTTGTAGATATTTGTGTTAAGAATAATTTAGAACTAGTTTCATGCCAAAATTGTTTTTTTAGCTCCAGAAACGTTGAAAATACTAACCTGTGTACGTTTTAAAAATCCTCTTTGAGGTAGTTTTGTATTCTGTGAATAAGTGATGTTTCTGTTTAGAATTTGAATTTATGGTCTGCATGAAAGTTGTAGATATTTATGTTATTGAGCTATATAAAGTGTATTCACATGAAAAGGATTTGATTTGCTCATGTTATGACTGTTTTACTAACATATGTTGCTGTTGGAAATGCTGAATTTTGCTTATAATGGTTATTATGAATAAAAATGATATTTTCCCTATGGGTAACAATTTATTATTGAATTCTTGAGTGATTATAAAGTATTATGAATGTTGATGAGTGTCTAATGAGCATCATTCAGTTTGTGTATTTTGGTGGTAAATAATTATGAATGACTAAATTAATATATATATATATATATATATATATATACATGAATGCCTTGCGGTTATTGATATATGTGGTTGAAAGAGTAAATCCATGATTCTGAAAATTATTATATGTGATGTGTCCTTTGAGGACTTGTGGTTTTCCAAGTGGTTTTGGAAATTGATATATCATGGTATGTTAAATGATAAAGAGAATTAAAGGCATTCATGCATCATAAGCATTTGGACGCACCATGGAATTTAGGGGTTCCATGATTGCCTACGGGGTTACTCTATGATGAGTTTAAGCCCTATTTTCACAAGAACCATGGAAGTGTAGGGATCCATGGTTGTGCAAATTCCTACTGGTATACTTATTTCTGCAAGAGCCATGAAAGTGTAGGGATTCATGGTTATGCTAATTCCTACTTGTGCACTTATTTCCGCAGGAGCCATGAAAGTGTAGGGATTCATGGTTATGTTAATTCCTACTTGTGTACTTATTTTCACAGGAGCCATGAAAGTGTAGGGATTCATGGTTATGCTAATTCCTACATGTGCACTCAATTTCGCAGGAGCCATGAAAGTGTAGGGATTCATGGTTATGCTAATTCCTACTGGAGTCTCTATGAGACTTTTTACTGCAGTATTCCCACCAAACCAAATGGATCCAGCATGACATCATTGGACTAAATTAAAGACTTATTAAATATAAATGAACTTGTTTGGCATATTCATCATATCATTATGGTTTGTTGATTGTGTTTGTGCAATTTTATTTATTTTATATTTATTCTATATTCTGTCTCACTCTTACATTAATTTTTATAGTGAATGCCATGCAGAATGAAGAGTGATGCCATGATTGATGCCTATATGAATTATTACTTGAACTTTGATTTTATGGGTTGTAATAAGTATAACGTATCATGTACCGTTATTTTCTAAATCGTTTCCGCTACTTAAATGTTTTCTTGAATTTAATTATTCACGACTAGTATGTATGATAATATTCCGCAATTATCAACTATTACGTGAACTCTGAATTTAATTCATGAATTTTAAAATGATCTTTTAAAAAAACGTGAAAAATTTATTCAAAAAATTATACGGGATGTCACATTGGTGGTATCAGAGCATTTTTAAAAATTCAGGACCAATTACTATGACATGTATTGATTCTTGATATACTATGTGAATTGTTTGATTATTTGTTTGATAATATGTTACGTATGTGCTATATGACTTGTGCCTGACTGATAAACTGCAAAGTGATTTGTTTGATTACTAGCTTGATGATATGATAAATGTGTGTTATATGACTTATTGCTTATCTGATAAATTGTAGAATACTTATAGTTACATTATAATATTATATATATATATATATACGATATATTTTCCCATAGGATTAGTATAAATCAAACCATGAATATAGGATGGCAAGGAACGATAATGACGCTATGGCAGCTGCTATCAACCGTTTGGCTGAAGCTATAGAAAGGCAAAATCAACTAAGAATTTACGAAGAAAACCACCAAGCCAGATTGGCACGAGAAGAGATTAATAGACAACTGAAACCTCAGTCAATTACTTTCAAAAGGAGAGGATCGTTTTATTCAAATCACTTTGAGGGAGGATCATCATTACCTTCTAAGAGACACAACAATCTAGGAGTATAAAGTGTTTTAAGTGCGAAGGTAATCACCATGTACGTGATTGCAATAGATGCTTAGAAAATATTACTTGCCATCGATGCAGTCAGAAAGGTCACATCAGCCCAAATTGTCCACAGAAATGTCGAATCAACAACAACAATAACAACAGGAATAATCAAAGAGGTTCTGGTTATCAAGAAGTTCATAGAGAAAACGCTCGCGCTGTTCAACCTATAAGACAGTATAGGGAGTCAATAGACGAGAGATCACATACAGGAAGAGTCTTTGACATCAGCAGGTCAGAGACGGACCAAGCAGGCGACCTTATGCAAAGTAAGTATGAGATCAATGATACCATATTATCCGTGATGTCTGATTCTAATGCTACACATTCTTCTATTTCTGAGAAGTAAGTTACACGTCTTTAATTACCTGTGAGGCCTATAAATATATGACCTAATTGTTTCCATTCCTACCGGTACATAACTTAGGATTACTAAGGTGTGTGACGATTGATCTGAGCTCATTAGAAGGTAGGAACTTTCTTGTCAATCTTGTTTGTTTACTTTTGAAGAATCTAGAATGAATTAGTTATCGGTGAATCAAGTTTTAGTAGACTATCATAACGAAACCATGATATTTTCATTAGAAGAAAATCCTATTTCAGATAATCATTTATGAGTCTCCTTCCATACCCAACCAACCATGATTTATTATTCTTCATCTTGGAGATGATTTAAATGCTTGGAAACCCTCTCTTCTCCTTTCATTTTCGTGTACATGCTAGAACTTGGGATAGCTTGGAGCTTAAGGTAAAATTTTTATACTCTTTTGTTGTTTTTGGCTCTAGGTTTTGGTTTCTATAGGATTAGGAGAGTACCATATGAATGGGTTTAAGAATAGGAACCATTTTCATGTAAAACCCAAAAGGTGGGATGTGTCTTATGTATTTTTGGATAGGTGTGAAATGGTATACGAAAATTTTAAGATTTAAGATGGAAGATAATGGCTGTTAATGGTGATCATTTGATTTTAGTGGAACTCTAACTCTAGGATGAATATACATGAGGCTAAATTGATGATTTTGATGAATACTCTAGGATGAATATATATGAGGAAATGAATATTTGAAGCACTGGTGTTGATTATTGAGGATGAGAGAAGAATGTATATGAGTATGTATGAGGTTGAAGGAATTAATTTAGATGGTTGATGTTATGATGATGTTAAAAATAGTTGCAAGCCATTGATAGTGGATTAAGGGAATAAATACCTGAGTTGACGAGTGGGTATGCCACTTTAAAATGGTTGAATTGGTGATGATTGAATGATTCTTGTAATGATTTAAAGGTCTTAAGGCTAAGGGCCATAGTATTATTATCATTAGGTATAGTTAACCCTTAAGATTTAAAGAATCTTGGTCTTGGGAGAATAATTCTCGAAGCCTAACATGAGCATGTAAATTGGATTTAGACAAGTCTAGGACTTGATAGTGAGCGTTGGGGGATGATGCCCTATGATGGTATATTAATAGCATGTATAAGTATGATTGTGATAGGTTTGTGTTCCGAATGATGATTTCAACTATAAATTTCGAGGACAAAATTTTTATTAGGGTAGGAGAAATGTAACATCCTGTTTTTAATAATAGTCCCATTTTGTAAATTATGAGGTATAGAAGGACTATAAGTGTTAGTCAATGAATAAAACACTCTATGGAAGGTTTATAATACTCCAAAAATTTCATTTTTGGGTTTAAATATAGAATTTATATAGATCTTTATTGATAAGATCTATTTTCTGAGTGAAATATGCCTTAGAAAGGACTGTCCGAGTGAAAAAGGGACTCTGTTCCGAGTGAAGAATGAAAATTCCGAGTGACTAAGAGAAATTCCGAGTGAAAAATGGAAATACCGAGTGAAGGTTGTGTTTTCCGAGTGGAACATGGCCGAGAGGGTTTATTCCGAGTGGAATTCTTGCCCCAGAGACACTTTTGTGTGAAGTGGACTGACAGAACCACTTCTGGGTGAAAGAATCCGAGTGACTCACCTTGGAGTGACTCACTGCAGAGTCAAACACCTCAGAAAGACTCATTTCCGAGTCAAGTACTCTCCAAAGACTCGTTTCCGAGTCAAATGCTTCCGAATGACTAGTTTCCGAGTCAATCATAGTCAGACGTTGCAATTCTGACTGAAAGTTCACTGAGTGCCTTCATTTCCGAGTGAGGTATAGAGGAAAATATACTTTCAAGTGGAAGGATTCCGACTGGGGACACACGGTGTATGAAGGCCAGATATGTCAATCCTGGAATAAGTAACCGAGTGAGTCTCATGTATATAAGCCAAATTCTGAGTGAGACTCGTATGTATGGGCCTTTTTCTGAGTGGTAATGGACCTGATGGACTCTGAGTGAAACATAGTTGAAGAAGTTGGTTTGATCTTGACTAAGTAATGATTAACCGAGTGAAACCCGAGTGGGAAATACTTCTATATTCCTAAGTGTTGATATCCGAGTGAAAAATATTATACATATTCCGAGTGAACCATGTAAACTGTATTCTGAGTGACTATGTATGGTGTAAGTCCGAGTGGGACTTGACTTGGTGAATTTCTCCAAGTGAGTGGGATAATTCCGAATGGAACCTGATTGAGGAGTTTATTCTGAAGAAGGATTAGTTAAGGCATTATCCGAGTGAAATGGAGGCATGAATACCGAGTAGTGATGGCCTTAAAGGATTCCAAGTGAAAAGTATTTCGAGGAAGATTAGTCTGTGTTGCTAAGAGATGAATGGCCGAGTATAATTCCGAGTGAGAATGACACCGATTGAGAGTATGTAGTGTGTCTATCCAGAAGCACTCAGGAATAACTTTGCCGAGTGAAAGACAGTGCTAGGAAACTTCACTCGAGTGAAAGAAAAGGGAGTAAACTTTGTGACAAGTTTACCGAGTGGAAAATCAATAGAGTGATGGTTGGTTTTAGAGTAATTGCCAGAAAACCAATAGAGTGATGGTCGGTTTTAGAGTAATTTCCGAGTGAGAGAATGATGAGAGCTGGATCGGTCAGTAGATTCTGCTGAATGGGAACCTGAGAGCTTTGAATCGGTCTCTGGAATATTTACCGAGAGAAACCCATGTGATTGAGGGCTCAGATTTGGAATGATTCTACCAAGTGGTAGTTGTGTAAGAGAGGACTCGGCCTAGGCTGTTTTACTGGATGGAAGACCGATTGAGTGCTGGTCGGTTGTGGAATTAATAACTGAGTGAACGACTGAGCAATGAGGATCGTCTCGCTGAGTGGTAGACCCGAGCGATGGGAGTCAGTTTTGGTGGCACTTGCTGACTGAAAAACCAAGTGTTGAGGAGCCTAATTAAACGAGAAGGACTCGGATTCTTTTCCCTTCATGTTACTAACAAATTCCAGTCGGCATATATGCTGACTGGGTAGAATTCCAGTCGGTTTAGAGGCTGACCGAGTGAATTCCAGTCGGTTTTCAGTGCCAGTAGTAACTTTTTGACTCCAATCTTGTCTCTTGCGCATAGTTTAATATATCTAAACCCATTATGCACCCCTAGTATGTAGGACGGCTAGAAGTGGACCATTATAAGCCCACTTTCTTATTTAATTCCCATTATCAACGCACTAACAGCACTAAACATCCACTCAAGGGAAAGTTGTTCCCCACTTGTCCTTACATTATTAACATTGCTTCTGCTCAGACCTACCTTCAGAGAACAAGGCCAGTATACCTTCTTCCTCTCTTTTACTCTTCTTCCTCAATACACCTTCAAATAGGAGCAAGGACAGCAAGGAGACCATTTCCAGTCGGCAAACCAAGTAAGAGGGGACAGGGTTGTGAATAACTATGAAATGGGTAGAATTGTATGTTGTTCTAGGATTCCAGTTTTAAATTTCGTATCTTGTTGCTCTGTTTTGAGATTTAAAACGTGTGAATTTGATTCTGACTTCTTCATGAAAGTTGTAGATATTTTTGTTATCTAAATTTTAAGACCTAAATCAATTACTTTGGATAAGTATAGCAAACATTATAGCCAAAATACTACAGCATGTCCGAGTGGGATATTTGTCCTATGTTCTGCGTATATATTGATAGTCTGGGGCTTATACATGCATAATCAACCTTTGATATCTTCATGAAAGTTGTAGATATTTGTGTTATGGATCTGTAGAAAATGGTTTCAAGTCAAAATGATTTTTGTAGCTCGAGTTATGCCTAAAATACTGAAGTATGTCCAAGCTGTAAATCTGGTAACTTGTGATACGTATTTTATTTTTCAAACTGGGAACTTTGTGGTGAGAATTAGTGATTGGTGTCTTCATCAAAGTTTTAGATCTTCTTGTTATGTGAATTTTGAGACCTAAACCGACTGAATAGCATATGTATAGCATGAGATATGATCAAAATACTACAGCATGTCCGATTGAAATATTTATCTTTGTGTTTTGTGTATATATGAATATTCTGGGAATTATACATACGTTTTTAGACTTTGATATCTTCATAAAAATTGTAGATATTTATGTTAAGGATCTATAGAAAGTGGTTTTGAGTTAAAAAGATGCTTGTAACTCTAGATATGCTCAAAATACAGAAGTATGTTCATGATGAAAATCTGTTAACTATGAAATCCGAATGTTATTTTTAAAACTGGGAATTATGTGGTGAGAATTAGTGGTTGGTGCCTTCATGAAAGTTGTAGATATTTGTGTTAAGAATAATTTAGAACTAGGTTCATGCCAAAATTGTTTTTGTAGCTCTAGAAACATTGAAAATACTAACCTGTGTATGTTTTAAAAATCCTCTTTGAGGCAGTTTTGTATTCTGTGAATAAGTGATGTTTCTGTTTAGAATTTGAATTTATGGTCTTCATAAAAGTTGTAGATATTTATGTTATTAAGCTATAGAAAGTGGAATCACATGAAAAGGATTTGATTTGCTCATGTTATGACTGTTTTACTAACGTATGTTGCTGTTGGAAATGCTGAAATTTGCTTATAATGGTTATTATGGATAAAAATGATATTTTCCCTATGGGTAACAATTTATTATTGAATTCTTGAGTGATTATGAAGTATTATGAATGTTGATGAGTGTCTAATGAGCATCATTCAGTTTGTGTATTTTGGTGGTAAATAATTATGAATGACTAAATTAATATATATATATATATATATATATATATATATATATACATGAATGCCTTGCGGTTATTGATATATGTGGTTGAAACAGTAAATCCATGATTCTGAAAATTATTATATGTGATGTGTCCTTTGAGGACTTGTGGTTTTCCAAGTGGTTTTGGAAATTGATATATCATGGTATGTTAAAAGATAAAGAGAATTAAAGGCATTCATGCATCATAAGCATTTGGATGCACCATGGAATTTAGGGGTTCCATGATTGCCTACCCTGGTGGGGGGTTACTCTATGATGAGTTTAAGCCCTATTTTCACAAGAACCATGGAAGTGTAGGGATCCATGGTTGTGCAAATTCCTATTGGTATACTTATTTCTGCAGGAGCCATGAAAGTGTAGGGATTCATGGTTATGCTAATTCCTACTTGTGCACTTATTTCCGCAGGAGCCATGAAAGTGTAGGGATTCATGGTTATGCTAATTCCTACTTGTGTACTTATTTTTGCAGGAGCCATGAAAGTGTAGGGATTCATGGTTATGCTAATTCCTACTTGTGCACTCAATTTCGCAGGAGCCATGAAAGTGTAGGGATTCATGGTTATGCTAATTCCTACTGGAGTCTCTATGAGACTTTTTACTGCAGTATTCCCACCAAACCAAATGGATCCAGCATGACATCACTGGACTAAATTAAAGACTTATTAAATATAAATGAACTTGTTTGGCATATTCATCATATCATTATGGTTTGTTGATTGTGTTTGTGCAATTTTATTTATTTTATATTTATTCTATATTCTGTCTCACTCTTACATTAATTTTTACAGTGAATGCCACGCAGAATGAAGAGTGATGCCATGATTGATGCCTATATGAATTATTACTTGAACTTTGATTTTATGGGTTGTAATAAGTATAACGTATCATGTACCTTTATTTTCTAAATCGTTTCCGCTACTTAAATGTTTTCTTGAATTTAATTATTCACGACTAGTATGTATGATAATATTCCGCAATTATCAACTATTACGTGAACTCCGAATTTAATTCATGAATTTTAAAATGATCTTTTAAAAAAACGCGAAAAATTTATTTGGAAAATTATACGGGACGTCACAGGTAGCAATAACTTTGTTGCCGTCAAAATGTCCGTCGCTAAGCAACGACTTAGGCCGTCGTTGATTAGTCTTTTTTAGTAGTGAGGTCTATTATAATTAATGGGTAAGATTGAAACCCATTGTAATATTGGACTGAAAATGGGGTTCCCTGTAATAAGGGAAACCTTGAGGGAGTCCATTGTAATTATCCTCATAAAATTACTTTTCATTTTTTTCTCCCCTTTAGTGAATGGATGCATGATATGTACTCCACTTCTATATATTAGGGGTGTTTATCATCTGATCCAAATCAAACAAAATTGTCTAACCCATCCAAAATAATTAAAAATTGATCAAACTAAAAATCGATCAAATCAAAATCGAAAAAAAAAACACATTATGTATGCGGTTCATATCATATTTTAAATCTACCTCTAAAGCCGAACTGAGGTTAATCGAACCGTAATCTTTAATATACTACTCCTATATGTATGTTATCTTACTAAATTACATACATAACTTAAACTTAAAATGAGACTTCAAAGACTCTAGGTGGCGATTTGTAATTTTTTAATATGCTGAAATTTTTTACAATGACAATTCTATTTTTGTAGTTATCTTGATTTTAGGGCCAAAATTATGTCTTATAATTGATTTTGTAAAAAATATAATTAATATAAAACCAAACAAAGTAATCTAATATGAACCGCATTTGATTAGATTAGATTGAATTAGATGTCATTGTACATTCAAACTGAACCACAACATAATAATATGATCGAATCAAATGATATTGTCAAAAATCCGAACTGGTTCACACTATGAACACCCTTGTTATTAATTAGTTTTTTTCTTCTAAGTTCACCCTTCAAGTTTGAATATAAATAATTAAAAATGATATTTTCATTAAAAATAAATGTATTTATCATACTATACTTTTGTGATTTAATTATTGTATTTATTTCAATAAAAAGTATCCCTTTTAATTAGTTAAACTCAATCTCTTCCTAAGATTTAGATGACATACTTTCTGGTGCATAATTACTATCAATATTTTCTTGTTATATACTATCTTTATTATAATATAGGGTCTTGTTAATTAGGGCATTATTTAAATAAACAAAAGTAAAATCCTTTGATTAAAAATTATATGAAGATTGTTTAGAAATTAAAAATGTTTTTAATTAAAAAGTTTCTACACTTGCTTCCTTGACTAATATCCTAAAGATATTTTTTAGTATTTTCCTATATAAAATACAAAATTTGAATAATTTTGTTTCAAATATAATTAACGACTATGTTTTTGTGTATTAAATTAACAATCCATTTTATGTCGTTAATTTATTGTAAGCCTATATTTACGATATGATCACTTATTTATATAAGTCGTCATTTTATTTATTTAATATTACAGGTATTTTAAAAAAATTAAATTTAAAACATGTCAAGAAGAATAAATGTTTTTTCATCTTAATGATTTGGTTAATTGTATCTCGTATTGTAAAAATAATATACTACTTTTGTTCCTTAATATAAGATTTTCTTTTAAATTTTTATGCTATTAATTATTTTTACCAAAATACCCCTATTAATGTATAACTAATCGGAATCAAAAGAATAATAAATAAGACACATTTTATGTCTCTTTTTAATAATTGAGTAATAAATGAATAAAGATTAAGTGAAAGGAAAATAAGAAGATAAAGTAGAATAATGAGTCTTAATAACCTTTAAAACAATTTTATAAAAATAATAGTCTAACCAAATTAATCAAGTTTTTTAATAAGAATTATTAGGTAAAATCATCTTATGAAGTATCAATATAAATAACATTGATGATAAAAATAAGTACAGTTTGATAGATTCCCCCAACAATTTTCTAGATACAAATACAATAATCGATCAGTTAACTCTCATGCTTTGAGGAGTAAAGTAGTTTACTTAGCCTAATCCCATGTTCCTCTTTGTGTGTGCTGCTGATCAACGTGCCCATCACGGATTGCTTATCCCTATATTGGGCCTAGCTAGAATTTTTTTTGGATCAAGATTAACATCAATTGATCCAGCTTCACTCATGGCTCTTGTGAAGCAACACAATAAGAGAAGAAATTGTTGACCAAAAAGAAGAGCAAGAGCAATTTTACCCAAAAGCAAAAAAAACAAAGTTGAAGGTTAGCCAAAAAAGCAAAAAGAGAAGTGTTTAAATAATAAAAAAACAATTTTATAGAAAATTGTTTTACCGTTGTGGGAAAATAAGCGAAAATACATTAATATAATATCTTAAATAAAAAAAATCTATTTTTCCTTCCTACGGTAACTATACTATGGCATGTCAAAAATATGTGTATATATATTTTTTTAGGCCAAACATGCCACACAAGTCAACCCTCATTCACCCAAATTTCTATAGGTTCTTTTAAGTCTAGGCTAAACAAACGTGATTTTATTCAGACCTTTTATTTTAGAGCCTATATATTATGTTTTTGTAAGTAAATTCATATTAATGGTCAGTTCATTTTATCAAATCTATATAATGCTAAGAGCAAGGTCAATAGATGTTAGGTATGAAAATGACACAAGGCAAAGTAAACACATAAGTAAAATTTGGAACATATTTTTTTTTATATTTTCTCTATAACAAATGGATGAAAAATGTTCTTTACATATATCCTTAGAAAATCATTGTAGAAAATTTGTTAATAAATTGAATTATGCCATATCACCCTTTATGTCGGCTCCTGAAAAACAGATGTAGAAAATTATGTAGTTGTACAATGATATTAAAACTAGGGATATTTATAAACCAATCAAATCTAATACCAACTGTAAAACTGATCCATAAAACTTGAGATCCAAAACTGAAAAACTCAATTTTTTTTATTGGATCAGATCGGATTTTCGGATCTATATTTTGAAACCAATTCAAATCAAACTTTTATATATATATATATATATATATATATATATAATAAACTTGCTATAGTTATATTTATGTAATTATAAACTCATAAGATTATATTACTCAATTATTTATTAAATTTATTTTTAAAGTTGTATCTTTTTTATTGTTTTTCATGAGGCATATATTTTAATGTATTTCCAAATTATTATTTTTAACTTCAATTTAAACTTAATTTTTTAATCTCATTTCTTACTATTTAAGTTTTATATTTTGTATTAGTACTAATAATTACTAATGAAATAATTTTTTATCTTCTAATTAAATAACAAATAAAAACGTAAAAATTAAAATCAAAATCAAATCCAATCCAAACTATATTATACTTTTATGATCAGATAGGATGACTTTTTGCTTTAAAATAATCTAGTCTAATCTACGAACACCCTTAATTAAAACCCATGATCATGAATTTGTAACTAAATAATATATCTACAAGATAATATAATTATGGATACATGTAACCTATACCTATGAGTATTGGCTCATCCTTAAAAGATTCACAATTAAATCAATGGATCCATAAGTATATAACTTCTATACTAATGGTTTTAAATCTATCATCAAAACAAGTACTGATGAAGTTAGTTTTCTATAGGTATATCATATGTATATCAACATTTTTCACGTGTCCATTGGTATTAGGCATAAATATCTATAATTTTAACCAATGTTGATAAAAGTGTGTTTGGCGAGAGGTATTGTTTTCTTTACTTGGAATAGAAGTTAAAAGTAATATTTACTGATATTTGGTATAAGTTATAAAAAATATTCTCAAATAAGTAGGATTTATTATAAATAATATATATGTGGATGTCCCTCCTATAAATACCTCTCTCTCTCACTCTTAATAATCTCTCTTACTCCAAATTCTTTTCCTCTTCTAAATCTTCTTCTCATACTCTTATAATTTTAGTGAAATAACTCTAAAATTTTAATGGAAAAGGAAATTAAAGAAAGAAGAATAGCAGAGAAAAGGAAGTAGAAGAATGACAGAGGAGTAGCTACGCAGTCAATGCTTTCTATGTTTCATACCCCCTTCCTCATGAAGGGCAAGTTCCCTTTTATAGCTGAATGGTGGACATCCACCTGTATTTATAATATACATAATACTCCCCTTTAGATGTCCATATTTTAGAATGTGTCTCATTAAAACCTTATTAGGAAAACCTAGTGGGATAAAAACCTAGTGAAGAAAAAAGAGTACAACATTCTTTACAAAGTAAATTCATGGATAAAATAAATAATTAAATTACAAGTATTTAATTCTACCCCTCATCAGAACACTTATGTAAGCGTCGAAGGTCAATCTTCTGTACTAGTTTCTCGAAGACTTAGGTTGCTAATGATTTTGTAAAGATATCTGCTAGATTATCACATGATCAGACTTGCTAGACATTTATTTCACCATTCTTTAAATAATTAATTTTATAATTAATTTTTATACTCATAATTGGTATTTATACACAATATAATATAGGCTAAATACACCTTTTGGTCCCCTATCTCTTAAGTTATTTTCAGATTGGTCCTTTATTATTTTTTTATTTCAAAATAGTCCCTTAACTTTCTAAAAATGTGTCAATTTGGTCCTTTTTAAAAAAGTTAGGGGACCATTTTGAATCAAAAAAAGGACCAAACTGATACCTTTTTAAAAAGTTAGAGGACCATTTTGAATTAAAAAATGATAGAGGACCAATCTGGAAATAACTTAAGAGATAGAGGACCAAAAGGTGTATATTTTATATAAATAAAAGAGTTAATAAATATGATAACATTAATGAGAATTTGAATCCGGGAATAAGTTATCACTCTACCACTAGGCCACTTGTATTTGAATAATATTTTATAAAAATTTTAAATTTTCATTACTGAATCATTTATGTGAAATTTTATTTATACTTATCTCCTTGTGGCTGAAAAAAAAATAATGAATTACTTATGTGAAATCATGAGTCTCGTCTAATTGGAACTACTCTATTTCCAGAAGTGAATGTAGCAACACGTGATCATTATATTTATGGTCATGGTCATGGTCGAAATGATAATAAATCATCATTTGTATGGAAAAATAAAGAACGTAGGAAAATATGTTCAAAGTAGCGAACAAACTAAAAATATTTGCTATCTTTGTGGTAGCTAAGGCCATTGATCTCAGGTTTGTCGCACACCAAAACATCTAATTGATCTATACCAAAAATCCCTTAAGAATAAAGGGAAAGCAATAAAAACAAATTTTACTGGTATGGATGATGTTTATACTCCATTTGATGTTGATGATTTCCTTGTTCTTCCTGAAGAAGGAATTGACCATTCGGTTGGAGAGGGGAGTGCCCCTAAATAAATTGTTTTATGTTTCATGTAATGTATTTTGTTAGTCATTATCTATTAAATTTTATGTTTATTGTTGTTAATGATATATTTTTACTCATAATTTATTTATTTTTATTTCATGAAGAATGAATGCTCATGTGAATGACGAAGATATATGTCTCACAGATAGTGCAACAACTCATACTATTCTTAAGAATGAGAAATATTTCTACCATATAGTAAAACAAGAAACAAATGTTAGTACTATATCTGGTAGTATAAATATAATTAAAGGCTCCAGCAGAGCCAGTATTTTGTTACCTGGAGGAACAAAATTGCATATAGAAGATGCATTATATTCTACGAAGTCCCAAAGAAATTTATTGAGTTTTAAGGATATCCGCAGAAATAGATACCATATTGAGACCACAAATGAAGGAAATGATGAATATCTTTACATCACAAAATTAACTTCTGATAAGAAATGTATATTGGAAAAATTACCTTCATTTTCCTCCAGTTTGTACTATACCTATATTAATACAGTTGAAACAAATGTTATTGTAAACCAAAAGTTTACAAATAAGAATGATTTTGTTATTTGGTATGAACGACTAGGCCATCCTGAAATAATCATGATGCAAAAAATAGTTGAGAATTCAAATGGTCATTGGTTGTCCAGTAGACAAATTCTCCAAACTAATAATTTCTCATGTGCTGCTTGTTCTCAAGGGAAATTAATTACTCGGCCATCACCAATGAAAATTGGGAGTGAATCACTCACATTTTTAGAGCGTATATTGTTAGTCCTCAAATTTTCAATAAAAGCTTGAATAAAAATTTCATAAAAATTATAAAAATTAGTTTAATTTGTTAGAAAATTAGGATTTAAATTCAATAAATGGATGTTGTTGGAAATAATCTGCCCTTGATCAATTTTCTCTAGTTTTGCAGTGAAAATGTTAAGAAATCAAGAGAAAATTACACTGGAGGAGCTGACGCGTAGCCTCACCCCACGCGTAGCATCAACAGCTATTTTTGATGCTGACGCTACGCATCACAGCCACGCGTAGCGTCAGTGCTGCGTGGTCTCCACCTCCACTTTGACCAACCACTCCACTTGGACCCAATAATGGGCACTCCACTCAGCCACAAGGGCCATCCCACTCACCATGAAAGGTCAAAAATCGGTGGAGACATGTCCATATGGCCAAGCATGATCAAATTTAATAATTTAAAGTGGCCATTATCAAGTGTTTAATAGAGGCTGAGTCAGGGGTGTGACGCGTAGCGTCACAGGGATGCGTAGCGTCAGCACCCTTGCTCAGCCCTATAAATAGGGCCATCCAACACCATTCAAATCATCCCATCCCATCCCATTCCATAGCATTTCTTTTCTCTCTTGTGCTCGACTTTGAGTACTTCTTTTGTGAGTTGTAATTCTAGAATAGTTTTCTAGATACTTGAGTGTGTTTCGGTGTATTGTGATCATTGTATCGTGAAGTTCCCATCGTCTTCGTAATGTCAAAATCTGTAAGTGTTGTTTCTACTTTCACCATGTGTAACTAAATTGTTTATGTTGGAATTGGTGAACTAATCTATTGAGTATAATGTTATGAATTCGACCTCTGCATGTTTATGATTCAAGTCCATGTTAGTATTTTAACCTTTTATTAATATGAACGTTAAACGGGAGAATGATTTTCATGTGTATTGAAACTTGTTTTATTAGTATGAATGTCAAACGGGAGAATGATTGTTCATGCCGTATTGAAACTTGTTTTGACAAAAGTAAAAAGTTGGAATACCCTTGGTATCTCAATTCTATAGGGGTTGTTAACCATTGTTGCCATAAGGCCAGGTCTTAATGCAAGTTTTTACTGAGAAAGCTCACGAGGGATCGGACTTTACAGTGAATTCTTAGAATTTATATCACGAGGGATCAGTTATAATGATTTTAAGCTGCAATGACATGAAACTTGATGATTAAATATGCATGTCTTGAGTTCCTCATTGTTATTCTAGATTAGGGATCCAATTTCCAACATAATTTGTTTATCTGTGTTTATCTCAAGTATCTTACCTATTCTAGATTGCAACTCGTTTTTTTTAGATAGATTTTATTTTCTTTTATCTTATGAACCACTCAATCATGCTATCCTGTGAATATTGTATAAATTGTATATAAATTATCCTTTTGTTTATAACTTCCTTCCCATTTACCATAGTAAATAGAAAATTACTGTTATTATTGGACTTTCAATCCCAGTGGAACGATATCTAAATTTTGATAACTACAAACGATTGGTGCGCTTGCCAATTAACAAACCCGGTGGTGGAAAAGAATTGTTGAGATGCTATCGCCGGGTTAACAAGTTTTCTGGCGCCGTTGCCGGGGATTGAATTGTTTCAGTAAAATAGTAAAATTTTAATTACCGTGGTAAATATATATATATATTTTTTTACCTTAGTTAATTTTTTTTTTATTTATTTCTTATCATTATTACACTAACTTTCTTTGTCTAGTTTGTGTATGCAAACTCGATCTACCGCAGGTAAAATTTATTTTGATCCTGAGATAGAAAAGTTTGTAAAGAAAATCAAGTCTTTGAAATCTAAAACACAAACTAATTCTTCTTCTACTTCGAAAATTTTTGAAAATTCAAATATGGCTGCTGAAAGGAGAACATTGGGACAGTTTGCTGCTATTAATGGTCCACCCCGAGTTTCAGGAATGTTTCAAGGACCAGTTTTACCAGTGGAAATTAAACCTGCCACTTTAAACATTATTCAAAACAACTAATTTGTTGGTTTAAATCATGAAGAACCATATGAACATTTAACTGTTTTTTATGAGTTATGCAGCACAATTGGTTTTGAACCCAATCAAGAAGAGTCTGTTTACATGAGACTTTTTCCTTTTTCATTGATTGGTAAAGCAAAAGAATGGTTTAAATCTTGTCCACCGAGTAGTTTTGCAAACTGGTCCGATGTTGAAAGAAAATTTTTGGAAAGATTTTATTCTCCTTCAAAATATTTTAAAGCAATGACAGCCATACATTCTTTTTCTCAAAATAATGATGAATCACTAGGAGAGACATGGGAACGATTCAAGGCACTTTTGAGAAAGTGTCCAAACCACAACCTGAATGATGCCAAAAAGGTAAGAATCGTTTACCATGGTCTATTGCCTCAGTTCAAGATGATGTTAGATGCTTGTGCAGGTGGTTCTTTAATGAACAAGACTGTGGAGGAAGCCATAGAAATATTGGAATCAATGGCTATCAGTGACCGCCAAGCAAAGCATGAAAGAGGTAATATACAAAGGAAGCCAGGAATGCTCGAATTGGGAGTAAATGATGCAGTGTTGGCTCAGCAAAAATTACTGACCCAACAAATTGAAGTTATGAGCAAGCAATTGGAAAAACTCCAAATTGCTCAAGTAGCATCACCACCCCCTGCTCAACTTAAAACATGTATGCACTGCATGGGAGAACAACCATGTGGTTACTGTGGAAATGAGCAAGAGCAAGCCAATTTCATGAACCATCAAAGAGCACCCTTAGGTAATTTTCCTTTTAATCATGGAAATTCTTTTCCTAACAATTACCTGCAGGGTTGGCAAAATCAGAATATTGGCTGGAGACAGGACACTAGACCTTCCAACAAACCTCCTAACAATCAATTCAAGCAACAACAAACTGACAATGCAAGATTGACAAGAATAGAGGATCTATTCAACAGTTATTGCAGTTTGTGGAGACAAATGAAGCTGCCCAAAAAGCATCAGACATACAAATGGGTCAGCTTGCAAAAGAGATAGCCGAATTAAAGAGTTCTGGGTTTTCTGCAAACACTCAAAACCCAAGGGAACAATGTAATGTTGTTTCTTTTGATGTTGTAAAAATTGATTGTAAAGAAAAGAGTGAGAAAAAGAAAGAAGAAGAAGAGAAAGAAAGTGAAAAAATAGAAAAAAATGAAAAAAAGAAAAAAGAAAAAAATGTGCAAATAGATACAGAGCAAGAAACAAACTGTATAACCCCGAAAAAATGTAAAGATCCGGGGAGTTTCACCATTCCTGTGACAATCAGAAATATCAACATCAGGAATGCGTTATTAGATTTAGGGGCTAACATTAACTTGATGTTCTTAGATTTAATAAAGCGCATTGGTGAATATGAGCTAAAAGAAGCAAAGACAGAATTACAGTTTGCAGATCGCTCCGTCAAAAAGCCTTTTGGGATTGTGGAAGATGTGTTGGTAAAGGTTGACAAGTACCACTTCAAGGTTGACTTTATGGTACTGGATATGAAGGAGGATACTGAGATCCCCCTGATCCTAGGAAGACCTTTCATGAAGATTGCAAGGATCAGAGTAGATGTTGATCTAAGTACGGTTGCAGTCAAAGTTTATGAAGAAGAGGTAAGCTTCAGTGCTCATGAACACCTCAGGATAAGTAATGAGGAAAAAGTTTATCCCTCAACCGAACCAGGTATATCTCTTCCCAATCAATTAAATTGTTTTAAATTAACCGATGCTTTGAAAGATGGAAAACAGGTAATTAAGCATCGGAAAAGAAGAAGAAGGAAGAAAAAGACAGGTGATTCCTCAACGAATATTGGGAGACCACCTGATTAATCAAAGGTAATGTCTGGCTGGAGACATTAAACCTAGCGCTCAATGGGAGGCAACCCATTCTTTTTTTTTTGATTTTTTTAAAACATAAAAAAAAACCACAAAACAAAAATTTTAAA
Source organism: Clitoria ternatea (assembly GCA_037962975.1). NCBI lineage: Eukaryota > Viridiplantae > Streptophyta > Magnoliopsida > Fabales > Fabaceae > Clitoria > Clitoria ternatea. The sequence continues at coordinate 193,387,442 of CM075669.1, forward strand.
CTTGTTTAAAAGAAAAGGGGTTTTAAACTGAAAAGAAAAGGTTTTGAAAATCAAAAATCTTTGGAAAAATAAAAAACAGAAGCCCACGCGTAGCGCCACTTTGATGCGTAGCTTGGACTCTGAATTTTGGGTCTGACGCGTAGCGTCCCATCCATGCGTAGCGTCAGAGCCCACGTTCAGTTTTTAAAACTGAACCAGAGAGGCCCATCTTAGGGTTTAAAGCCTAAGATCTCCTCTCTGCCTCACTTTAGTTTTCAAAACCCTAAATTTTGAAACCTCTTTCTCTCTTCCAAGCTCTCTTAATCCTATTGCTCAAGTAACCACAAGTAAGTATTCTAATCTGTTCTTTTTAGTTTTGTTTTTAATTTTCGATTTTTAGAAATAAATGTGGTTAGGATTATGATTAGAAGACCATTGGGATTGATTGCTGTTAGGAGTTAGGAATTGAATGGATATAATGTGGTTTGGAAAGGGGTTGCTCTGTGCAACCCCTGTTTTTTTTTCTCTGTTCTACGCAGCTCACGCGTAGCGTCCCACTGACGCGTAGCGTGAGGATGAACTGTGAGCCCATGCGTAGCGTCCCACAGACGCGTAGCGTGGGCAGAACAGGCTGATGCGTAGCGTCACGCCACGCGTAGCTTCAGCCTCTGTTTTTAATTTTTGTTAATTTTTGCTGTGTGTTTGTTGTTGTTGTTTTCTTTTTTATTAATAAATTTTCATATTTAGTATTTGTTATACTTTCTTGCATAAGAATAAATTTGTATGAAATTTTGAATAAATTGTATTATTTGAAAATACGTGTGTTACTTTCTTTATAATTCATAAAAAAAAAATATGTTGTGGTGTATTTGAATTTCAATTTTAGAAAAACAAAAAAATATTTTTGATTTAAATGTTATGGATTGATTGTTAATGTGTGATTTATTATTTAATGTGTGTTTAATTTTAATTTTTTACTTTTTACAGATGGCACCTAGGAAATCCATTCCCACTGCTGGTCCCTCTAAAAGACAGAGGAAGACCACGGATACCGACACCACCTCTGAGGATCCTGATCTTCAGGGACAGGAGGTGTTAGGACCGAGGGATCCCACCAGATTTCGCACTGATGTGAAATGGGCACGGTTTCATCAAATCAAGGGTCAGAGACTTATCTGGGAGAGGGTCCTTGATTTGAGTGCAGGAGACTATCCTGAGCTTCAGGATAGAGTGCAGCAGAGGAGATGGGGACCTCTATTCTCTCTACCTACTGAGGGGGACCCCATCTTAGTGATGGAATTTTATGCAAATGCCTTCAGGACTCGCCAGGACGCACCGAACATTGGGCAGCAACGGACGAGTTGGGTGAGGGATCGGCATATCACATATGACCGGGACACCATCAGCACCCTATTGGGTAACCCTTGGGAGCCTACTCCCGAGGATGACACTTGTTTCTGGAAAGAAAACAGAAACAAGATTGCTGCTGAGGGAGAGTTAGGATACTCCCTCGAGGAGGTTGCTCATTTCTTGAGCAAGGATAGAATCTTTTTCAACCTGAGTAGGGTTGGAAGGAGTCCATCTAACCTCCTAAAGACCCAGCTGACCCCCATAGCTCAGGCGTGGTCCCACCTCATGCTTCATAATATCACTCCTGTCACCCACCTTTCTTCCCTTCCAGTTGATCGTTGTTGCCTTCTCTATTCTATCCTCCAGGGCCACACCATTGATATTGCTGAGCTTATATCTGAGCAGATTCACTTTTATGCCCTTGGGTATAAAGTGAATCGCCCCATTCCGTTTCCTCTCATCATATCTGCCTTACTGAGGAGGCAGGGAGTCATTGTACCTTCACCAGAGTTCACTAGTTCTTCAGGGAGAGTCCCTAAAGTTCTAGTGAACAGAGATTATTTTGTGCAGCAGTGCGAGCTTCCACCACTAGAGCAGGAGGCTCAGCCCCGACCTAGGAGGAGGAGACCACCAGTGCAGCCTCCATCTACTGATGCTGTCACACAGGGCTTTGCTCGGATATCACTTGAGCATCAGCATATGATGCAGATGATGGCTGCCACTCATAGAGCTTATATTCATCTTCACGATGAATTTTACCAGTACAGGTTACAGGGAGAGGGAGCACCTTATGTTACCCCGGCCGAGTTTACAGCACATGTAGCTTGGCCCGGAGATTTGCCTACCTACCCTGAGACTGGTGGATCTTCTGGCGCACAGGTTGACTCTGATGGCGATGGTGATGATGAGGAGGAGGAGCAGGATGATGATCAGATGGAAGATTGGTGATGTCATTTTTTTGCATTTACTTTGAGTACAGTTGATTCTAGTTTATATTTACATTTACATTTACACTTTATATTATGGTATTTCATTATTGTTTGGTGTGTTTTTACATAGTTATTCGTTTTTGCTTATTTTTCAAAAAAATAATCCAAAAATAAAATTTTTATCTTTCAATCAAATTTTTGTTAGTAAGTTAATTTATACACTTAGAGTTTTTACACAATAAAACTTAAATTTGTAAAATCAATTATCAATTTTTTTTATAACTTAGGAATTTTGATAAATTTAATTACAATAAGTTTATTAACCATCAAGCAAATTTCAATAACCCGGTGAGCAGAGAGATATTTTTTTAAACACTTGAGGGTTTAATCGACATATTTTCAATTCGAATTGATTTTGCTTTAATCTCTGATTTGTGTTGTTGTACAGAGAATTCGAGAAAATGATCAAGGCACATTTATTGGTGAAATGAAACCTTGGGCCAAACAGCTTACCTTGGTAAAAAGTCTTTTATCCTTTGCAAAGCCAATTTGAGCCTAAAATAAAATTCTTTGGTACCCTTAAAACCTAAATTTGTTTTAACCATTCCCTATACTTGATTGATTAAAAGAGCAGTTAAAATAAATGAAAAATATTTTGAGTGTTCTCACAAAAATGGGGAGTGAAAATAAGCAACTTGATTCTTTTCAAAAGGAAAGTATGAAAAAGAAAAAAATCAAAAATAGTGAAAGGAATCAAGTTGGGGGTATTTATTTTTCATCAATAAAAGAAAATGAGAAGTTTGGGTCAAGAAAAAGCCTAAGAATTATAAAATGCTCTTTTATGATTTCAGGTTTTTAAATTCCAAGAAAAACCATTACTTCTTGAAAACCAAGCCTCATTACAACCCGTGAAAAGACCTTGTGATTTTCGAATTAACTCGGTATAAATAACCATTGATTAGATGACAAACAAAGTTAAATTCGTTTGATTTTATGATTGATTGAGTGAAATAGGTTACCAATTGCATAGAGATAAACACTTGTGAGGTAAGCCTGAAATTCTGCTTGATTGTTAATAGAATATTGTAAACAATTTTATCATTAGACCTTTGTTATATTTGATATCAATTTTTGATTATTACAAATTAGTTAAATTGTGTAATTATTTTTGTGGTAAATTTTCGGACTAACTTAAAAATTTGATTCCAAATTATTATTATTTTTCTTATTTTTCTCTTGCTCGAGGACGAGCAATGTCTCAAGTTGGGGGTATTTGTTAGTCCTCAAATTTTCAATAAAAGCTTGAATAAAAATTTCATAAAAATTATAAAAATTAGTTTAATTTGTTAGAAAATTAGGATTTAAATTCAATAAATGGATGTTGTTGGAAATAATCTGCCCTTGATCAATTTTCTCTAGTTTTGCAGTGAAAAAGTTAAGAAATCAAGAGAAAATTACACTGGAGGAGCTGACACGTAGCCTCACCCCACGCGTAGCATCAACAGCTATTTTTGATGCTGACGCTACGCATCACAGCCACACGTAGCGTCAGTGCTGCGTGGTCTCCACCTCCACTTTGACCAACCACTCCACTTGGACCCAATAATGGGTACTCCACTCAGCCACAAGGGCCATCCCACTCACCATGAAAGGCCAAAAATCGGTGGAGACATGTCCATATGGCCAAGCATGATCAAATTTAATAATTTGAAATGGCCATTATTAAGTGTTTAATGGAGGCTGAGTCAGGGGTGTGACGTGTAGCGTCACAGGGATACGTAGCGTCAGCACCCTTGCTCAGCCCTATAAATAGGGCCATCCAACACCATTCAAATCATCCCATCCCATCCCATTCCATAGCATTTCTTTTCTCTCTTGTGCTCGACTTTGAGTACTTCTTTTGTGAGTTGTAATTCTAGAATAGTTTTCTAGATACTTGAGTGTGTTTCGGTGTATTATGATCATTGTATCGTGAAGTTCCCATCGTCTTCGTAATGTCAAAATCTGTAAGTGTTGTTTCTACTTTCACCATGTGTAACTAAATTGTTTATGTTGGAATTGGTGAACTAATCTATTGAGTATAATGTTGTGAATTCGACCTCTACATGTTTATGATTCAAGTCCATGTTAGTATTTTAACCTTTTATTAATATGAACGTCAAACGGGAGAATGATTTTCATGTGTATTGAAACTTGTTTTATTAGTATGAATGTCAAACGGGAGAATGATTGTTCATGCCGTATTGAAACTTGTTTTGACGAAAGTAAAAAGTTGGAATACCCTTGGTATCTCAATTCTATAGGGGTTGTTAACCATTGTTGCCATAAGGCCAGGTCTTAATGCAAGTTTTTACTGAGAAAGCTCACGAGGGATCGGACTTTACGGTGAATTCTTATAATTTATATCACGAGGGATCGGTTATAATGATTTTAAGCTGCAATGACATGAAACTTGATGATTAAATATGCATGTCTTGAGTTCCTCATTGTTATTCTAGATTAGGGATCCAATTTCCAACATAATTTGTTTATCTGTGTTTATCTCAAGTATCTTTACCTATTCTAGATTGCAACTCATTTTTTTTAGATAGATTTTATTTTCTTTTATCTTATGAACCACTCAATCATGCTATCCTGTGAATATTGTATAAATTGTATATAAATTATCCTTTTGTTTATAACTTCCTTCCCATTTACCATAGTAAATAGAAAATTACTGTTATTATTGGACTTTCAATCCCAGTGGAACGATATCTAAATTTTGAAAACTACAAACGATTGGTGTGCTTGCCAATTAACAAACCCGGTGGTGGAAAAGAACTGTTGAGATGCTATCGTCGGGTTAACATATACAAGGTGATATTTGTGAACCAATACACCCTTCATGTGGACCATTTAGATATTTTATGGTTTTATTTGATGCATCAACTAGATGGTCATATGTTTGCTTATTGTCAACTCGCAACCAGGCGTTTGCGAGATTACTAGCTCAATTAATTCATTTAAGAGCTCATTTTCTTGATTATCCAATTAAGAAAATATGCCTTGATAACGCTGGTGAATTCACATCTCAATCTTTTAATGATTATTATATGTCCATCAGAATTGATATTGAACATCCTTAACTCATGTTGAATCATTAATTAAACGTTTAAAATTGATAGCAATACCATTTTTAATGAGATCAAAACTCTCAATTTCAACTTGGGGACATGCAATCTTGCATGCGGCAGCACTTATTCGTATCAGGCCTACAAGTTATCATGAGTATTCCCCCTTACAATTGGTTCATGGTAAAGAATCAAATATTTCCCATCTAAGAATCTTTGGAAGTGCGGTATATTTTCCTATCTCCCCTCCACAATGCACTAAGATGGGACCTCAAAGAAGATTGCGAATATATGTTGGATATGAAAATTCATCTATAATAAAATATCTTGAACCCTTAACAGGTGATTTATTTACAACTCATTTTGTTGATTATCATTTTGATGAATCTGTTTTCCCACCATTAGGAAGAGAAAATAAATAGTTGGATAAAAGGATTAGCTGGAATAAGATATCTCTATCACATCTTGATCCTCGAACAAAGCAGTCTGAACTAGAAGTTCAAAAAATAATCAGTAATTTAGCAAACCAATTGCCAAATATGTATTTGCTGATCCAAAAAGAGTGACTAAGTCATATATACCAGCTGTTAATACTCCAATAAAGATTGATATCCCTGCAGGACAATCTAAAATTACAAATAAGTCTGAAGTCAAAGTAAAACATGGCAGACCTGTTTGTTCTAAGGATAAAAATCCTCAAAAAAGAAAAGTAAATAAAGAAGATGGTCGAATCGAGGATATAAAGACTCCAGTAGAGTCTCCTGACATAATCAAGATTTCAAATCCTGAAGAAACCAAGCTACCTGAAATTGATAAAAATAAAGAGATCTCTATAAATTATGTCATGGATGGAATACAATGGAATCGACATGAAGTCGATATTGATAAAATTTTTGCATTCAAAGTAGCTCTTGATATTATAAATGATGATAATAATCATGAGCCAAAATCTATTAAAGAATGTGCATAAAGAAATGATTGGTCAAAGTGGAAAGAAGTAATGCAAGAAGAGTTAAACTCACTTGCAAAACGAAAAGTTTTTGGGCCTGTAGTCCAAACACCTGAAGGTGTAAAACCAGTTGGATACAAATGGGTCTTTACAAGAAAAAGAAATAAAAATGGTGAAATTGTGCGATATAAAGCAAGACTTGTTGCACAAGATTTCTCACAAAGATCTGGTATTGATTTCGAGGAAACATATTCACCAGTAATGGATGCAACTACTTTTCGATACTTGATAAGTTTGGCAATTAGTGAAAAACTTGATTTATGCCTAATGGATGTTGTTGCGGCATATTTATATGGCTTACTTGAAAATGACATCTATATGAAACTTCTTGAAGGATTTAATTTTCCTGAAGCATACAAGACAAATCCTCGAGAAAATTATTCAATTAAATTGAATAAATCTCTTTACGGACTAAAATAGTCTAGATGCATGTGGTACAATTGTCTCAGTGAATATTTGTTGAAAAAAGGGTATAAAAATGACCCGATTGTCCATGTGTTTCTATGAAAAGATTGAGAAAAGAGTTTGTTATAATTGCAATTTATGTGGATGATTTAAACATCATCGGAACTCCCGAAGAGCTTTCAAAGCCTGTAAATTGCTTGAAAAAGGAATTTGAGATGAAAGACTTAGGAAAATTATTACAGCAACATCATCTAATCATGCTGAGATCCTAGTATTACATGAAGCAAGTCGAGAATGTGTTTGGTTGAGATCTATGATTCAACATATTCAAGAAACCTGTGGCTTACATGTTGGAAAATTACCACCAACAATATTATGTGAACATAATACAGCTTGTATTTCTCAGTTAAAGGAAGATTACATTAAAGGAGATAGGACAAAACATATTTCATCAAAATTTTTCTTTACTCATGATCTTATAAAGAATGGTGAAATAAATGTCCAACAAGTCTGATCATGTGAGAATCTAGTAGATATCTTTACAAAATCATTACCAACCAAAGTCTTCAAGCAACTAGTACAAAAGATTAGTCTTTGACGCTTACATAAGTGTTCTGATGAAGGTGAGAGAATTAAATACTTGTACATTTAATTATATATTTTTCTTTGTAAAGAATGTTGTACTACTTTTCCTTCACTAGTTATTTATCCCACTAGGTTTTTCCTAGTAAGGTTTTAACGAGGCATATTCTAAATAGGGACATCTAAGGGGGAGTATTATAAATAATATATATGTGGATGTCCTTCCTATAAATACTCTCACTCATTAATACATAACTTCTTCTCTTCATTTTCACTACTCTCTCTTTACTCTTCTCTTAACCTTCTAATTCAAGTCCATTTCTTTCTCTTATTTTCTCTCTAATTTTATAACAGGATTTACATTTTCAGGGTAGTCACCTAAACATATGTGTAAAGACAATTTACCTGGGAATCATTAAATTTGAGTGAAAATTACATTTACCTAATGCCTCAACTTACAATATTATTAGGTAAGTTTTCTTCAAACCAAACATGGGAATAAGAAAATATATAACTTACCTAAGAAAAACTTATTAACAAACAAACATAAGAAATAATTTATTCAGGAATCACTTACTTAGGAAAGACATTCCATGGTAAGTAAATAAGAATCATACCTCCTATCGAACACTACCTAGAAGTATATGAGCATATGCCAAATTTCTTGTAGTGTTGTTAGTCTCTAGTTTTGATATATTTTTTTTAGTGAGAACTGCTCAGATTTAGCAATCATTTCTTGTATCTTATCTTATTTTTACTATCATACTTATAAATATTGATTAAAGAGGAAAATTATCAACTAACAACAAGTTTTTCTCTTATTTTTGCATAAAATAATGGTTAAGAAGTTGTTTTGAAGATTGATGGAAGAATCTAGAATTTATGTATTTTGCTCGAGTGAATTTGGAAAGTTAGAATTGGTCAAAACCAGAAAATTCACCCAAGCGAATCCTTTTCACTTGATTGAATTCAAAAAATCCTGTGCATGCTCCATTTTAATTGGAGAGCATATAAATGTCAAAACATACATTTTAGGGCTACTTTGATTACGGGGGGAAAAGAGAACATTGTGGGGAGACATCTTAGTAATGTGGGGAGACATGAGACATCTCTTTTGGGTTCCCTCATTTTCTCTTGTTTCCCATTGATATTTGGGTACTCATGACAATGAATGACTAAATCTTCTTTTTGTTAGGTTTAGGTGTAGCTCACACTCATTCTAAATATGTATCAAATACTTTTGTATGCTCTATGTATTTATATCAATGTTAGAATCTTCTTGCTCTTAATATTTATTTCAAATGAGAGAACAATTCATTATGTGTTTTAGGTTATAATTGGGAAATGCTTTCCAAAGTAGGAAATGGAATGGGATCCCCAAAAGATTACATGCCTAGACATAAGGTGTAGCACATTGGTTTCTTAAGTAACATAAGGACTTTTGATAAATAGTCGAAACATCGTTATTTGTGGAAAAGACGTTAGAATCCATTTACTGAGACATCAAGTTCAGAGATGTTTACGTTGCATTAATTTGATGTTTATGTGTAGCTATACAATGTGAGAGTGAGGGTGGTGAAATCTAATCCTGACACTTCTATTCATATTTATTTTCATTTTTTATACTTTTTACCCTATATAAATATCCTCAACAATAACAACAACAATTTATGCATAATTATGAATATCTTTTGCATGGATTTATAGTAATTTAACAAGTATAAATTATTAGTCATTGCTTATCATCCAAGTTCACATGGATACAATATTGTTACTTGTCGAAACTACAACAAGAATTTGTACAATTGCCAAAGTCCTATCAAAGTTTTACATTTATATTTTAATAAATTTAATGATGGTATATTTTTATTAAACAAAACCATTTTATCTTAATTATTTATGCAATTAGTATTTTCTTAAGAAACTTATGTGTTTATTATTTTAAATCACATATAAAATGAGGGTGAAAGAGTATAACTAAAATCCTTGAAAACGTGCCACAATAGACAAATATATATTAAATATATGAAAAAAGAATTAAAAGAGATTCAACATCATTAAATTAATGTTTTAACTTAACGGTAAACTTTTCATTGTGATAATATAAATGTGAAATATTCTCACATTGAGTAAAAAAAACAAGTTAGGTTATTTATAATTACATAACTCATACGTGTAATGTCTTAAGATTTTGAATTGTATTTATGATGTTTTATACTTATAGCCTGCTCTAACTTGTTTCCTAGATATGTAGCGGTGATCTCCCATGTACCTAATGTCTTAATACTTTAGGTTGTACTATGGTGTTATGTAATTATAACATACTCTTTATTCATTCTCTTAATATACTATGATAATCTCTCTGATGTTATTATCCATCTCCCTTCATTAAAAGAAAGTGAGCATTTAGTATGGAAATGTTATGCAAAACATGACACAGATGCAACGTTGTGTTGGACATTTAACCATTAAAGTAGCTATGACACAAGAACCATTATTGTCATTGAATCCAACCAACTCCAAAGCAACACAAGTGCATTTTTTTCAAAAATTTAGGAATTGGTCGTTGCGTCCAACCAATTCTAAATAAAATATGCATTTTTTAAACCCTTCAAACTTAACCTTCAAAAGGCCTTCTCACTCTTCCATTTCCGACCTCAACTTCCACTCTCGTGTCTCAACCCGTGTTGCATCGAAGAAGAACAAAGGGTTTTAAGTTTGTGTCACCCACTGCCATTGGCCCCTGCAAATGATGATTCCCTCTCCATAAGAGCCATATCCATTGAGTTTGACAACCACATGCATGCCATATGATTGGAGTTAGATGACGTGTCACATCAACAGGTAGGTCATACTGTCGTGAAGGAAACCTTTGATAAGGAAACCCTCTTCAACGTGAAAGTTATGTCCCTAAAGTTTACGGGTCAAAGCCTCGTGAAATGATAGCATATGGTCCATGACCTCCTCGCTGACAAGCTTTAATCTGGGTTGCACACACTCTCCATTGTGGCCAAGACACCCCAATAAACAACTCCTTCTAAATGATGCATTCACGTGCCAAAGTTTCCACTTTTTTAAATGTGAGTGTCCAAAGTTTTAATCTTCAATGCGTTTGCTCAATTTGGTCCTTATGTGTTGGATTTTTGTATATTGGGAAGTAATTAACAATCTAGTAGAACAAACCTTGGTTTGGTACAAGTTATGCGCGGGGAAGAGGTAGTCACAAGAGATGTGCGCAAATAACGACAATGATGTTACGTCGAATGTAGCCTAGGTACATATATAGTGTCGGGTGAGGTTCTAGACGACCGTTGCATCAAGGATTCTTACCTAAGTCTCAACTCCTACATAAAAATAGTTATAAAGTCAATTTTTTTCTAACATTATGTCATACTACTCTTTTAGTGCCTCTTTGTTTCACGTCATACCAATCCATGCCAAATTTACAAGGTTGATGTCCAAATTTGACTTAAATATTGTTAATTATTAGAGATTCCCTTGTGTATACGTGGCTGACTTAGTACAGAGGACACAAGTTTAGACTTTGCAAAAAGAAGAAATTTGTAATAGATCAATCAATAAAAGAACATCGATTGTATGAAATAAATTTTCAATGTAAATTAATTGTAATACTATAAAAGATCAATATATTTATGTCACGTGCTCTTAACATGATCCCATGTACTATATCCAATCAGTTCATAAATGGGTCCTTGGTGGCTATCCTTGTTATAAATATGAGTTAGAAGCAAAGATTCATATTTCAATACCATAAGTGTACGAGGTTGTGCAAACTTGTAAAAGTTTCAACTTATTCTAATTTTAAAAAATGACAAATTGAATATATATAATAAACTCTTCTACTATCTGTCGCGGCTGGCATCACGGCGGGAGGCCGACCCTTAAAATATTAAAGATAAAACGGTTCGAAATCCTTTCGAAAAACAGGGAGTCGCCACCAATATTTTTTAAGGTAAAATACCGGAAAAACCTTTTGAAAGCACTTCATAGGATGAAATTCTAAGTTCGGAAGTCTAATTACAGGTGAGAAGGTATTAGCATCTCACACTGCCCATTATAAAACGGTTACCTCAAATTGATTTCACACATGTTAAATAGCCTAAAAATTATTTTGACTTCTTTAGAAAATGAACAGACAAAACAGACGAGGAAGTTTCAAAATAAGATTAATAGGATGTCTCGTCCAAATTGATCTTAAATCGAACAACTTGACTAAACATTTACAGTAAAATACGAAACAGTGACAATAAGGGACTAAATAGTGACGATAAAAAAAGCAAACAGTAATAGTGAAAAACTAAACAGTAACAGTAGAAGACTAAACAGTGATAGTAAAAAACAAACAATGACAGTAGAAGATTAAACAGTGATGGTAGAAACCAAACAGGGGCAGTAAGGATTAACAGGACCACCAGTCCAAAATTAACCTTAAATTGACAACTTGATTAAACAGTAACAATATATAATAGTGAAGAAACAAAAAAGAATAAAAACCAAAAGTCAACAGAAAGTCTCGTCCAAATTAACCTTAATTTTTATAAAGATTAAAAATTAAGACAAAATGAAATTAAATGAGATTAGATTACATGAAATGAAACGTGATAAGATAAAACAAGGTGAGATATCATGAAGTGAATTAAAACTGAGCAAAAGGATTAAAAGAGGTTCGTCCAAATTAACCCCTTTTTATGAGGAAACAATATGATATAAATAAAGGATATTAGAGAAATGGGAAGATTAACAAGACGTCTCGTCTAAATTAACCTCATTTTATAAGAAATGTTATTCTAAATGAAAATATTGAAAACATAAGATTAACAAGACGTCTCGTCTAAATTAGCCTCATTTTATAATAAATATTATTAAAAATATTGCAAACACGAGATTAATAAAATGTCTCGTTTAAATTAATCTCATTTTATAACAAATAGTATTTTAATAAGAGACATTGAAAATATGAGGTTAACAAGACGTCTCGTCTAAATTAACCTCCTCACGATAAAATAAGGTTTTAAAATTAAATATTAACAACATAGAATTAATCGAGATAATAATAGAGACTTGGAAATTAAACAAAGGAAAGTGAGCCCGATAGGAATTGATTTCCGCTCCTACGTATCCTCGAGCTTTTGAGAAATCAAGGTTACGTAGTTCTTTAAGGATTAAATTTGAGAAAAACATTTAAAATTATTTTTCATTGATTTGATTTTTAATAATAAAAGCAAATTTATGAGGAAGGAGAAATACAAGACGAAGTAATTCGCACGCGCATAAATCTTCAAAGTCTTATATCGCAAATGTAGGCAAAAGTAATTTTGTACGACATTACTCTACATTAATATTTTTATTTTTAATAATTAATATAAATAAAACTATTTACTCTTCTCCCTTTTTTTAAGAGATATTTAGATTTTAGTATTTCTATTTTTATTTAACACAAATGAAAGCTATTTATTTTATTATGACAAAGGGGCATTTTATTAATATTTCCTTTTTATTTTTCTTAAGATTTATCATAGGAAACTATTTATTGTTTTTTACTTAAAATTTAATTTTAGAAATAAAATAGCAGAAACTCAATACCAACTCTAAAATAAATAAATACCAATAACAATAATAAACAAAATAAAAATATACATTCCCCTACTTAACAATTTTAGACATAAAATTCTAATAATGCCTCTAGTGATAACTACAATAAAAACAAATACTTTTTGTTTATGTTTTTTTTAATCAAGTTTATGTTATTTGGCAAAAAAGGACCTTTACCCTTATTGGGCTTTAGAAAAACCGAAGCCCATTTAACAAAGAAATGGGATAACAAGGACAAAAACCCATTAGGGTATGTATTGAACACAAAAGCTAAAAGAGAGAAGAGAGGCATTAGGGGTGGCAACGGAAGAGAGAGAAGATAGAGGAGAGAGAGAGAGTCGACGGAGAGTCAAGAAGAGGGGGCAGATGGTGGCGAGATTGGGTGGCTGCCGGCGGAGGAGACTGTGACCTGGTCGGGGTCAAGCGGCGCAGGGGTGGTGACCGACGCAGGGAGGGTCGGTTCTCCGGCGACAATAACTTCCTCTTCCTCTTCCTCTTTTCTCTTTTGGTTGTTCTTTGGTTGTTTTGATTGCTGTTTGGTGTTTTGGCTTTTGGATTTTTGGGTTTGGTTGTTGATTTGTGATTGCTATTGGGGGGTTTATGGTTTGAAGAAGGTGATGATATTGTAGGTTAAGGATGAAGGTGGTTTTCTAGTTGCTTGGTTGAAGAAAATGGAAGGAAGAATGACTAAAATTTTTAGAGAAAAATGTTGTTCTTGTTCTCTGTGAGTATAGAGGAATAAGAAGAAGGGAGTTCTTGAATTTTCAGATGGCCTTTTTCGTTCTTGCTGTTGGTGTGTTATATTGAAACTTTTGTTACCATTTTTATGCTTTGATTTGAGTTTCAAGAAAACTCTTCCTTCTATTTTGCTGAGTTTGCTATTTCAATTCTGTTGAGGTTTGAGCCATTGACTCTCTTGGATGGTTACTTTCAATTTCCCTGTTTAGGTTTTAAAAAAAACAACTCATTTTCCCAATTCTGAACCTTGCACTAAAGAAAAGATGGAGGACAAAATAAAAACAAAAAAGGAAGAGAGAAAAGGAAGAGGCACTGTTTCTTCTCAAGCAATGAAAATAATAGAATAATAAAAAGTGGTGTTCACACTATCTAAAAACCTAGTGAACTTGTTTGCTATAATTTTTCAGTTTTCTGAACACAAAAGGAATATTAATAATTTAATGGGATATTTTAACATATATAATATATTCACTCATAATATAAAATTAATATGATATATATATATATATATATATATATATATATATATATATATATAAGAGGATATGATTTTAGTTTGTTTGTGGGGTATCCTACAAATATAGAAGCTTATACATTGATATAATGATAATTAAGGAAATCATTTTTTAATTAAAGTAATAATCATAAAGGTGATCATGTTGGTTCTATTTTATACATTCTAATGTTAAAATCATCATTTTAAATTTTTAATTTATAATTTTTCTATCTTGTGTACGTCATGAGAGACACTTAATTATTGATCGCCTTATCCATTACCATTGACTTTTAAAGTTTATACATCACTTGGTTGGAACTTAATTATTAAGGAGGAATATTTTTCAGTGGAAATAGAGAGAATTTCACTACAGATAACTTGTTTGGTCGGATGTAATAGTAAGGAGATGATTGAATTTTTATAGACCCCATAGTGTAACGCTAAAATTTAAATTCAAGCATAAGCTAAAATAACCATGTTCCAATACCACTAAATGTTGTAATACTAAAATTTAAATAATAAACCCTCAAATGTACGTTGTTCAGGTGCTCTAATATTTTTTTCAATGTTCATTTATGTTGCACCACCTTGACAATAAATATTAACAATTAATTCATGGTGGGTGTACTCGGGAACACTGCCTAAAATTAAGTGTGCATGGCGAAAATGGAAAAAGAAACCAAAACAAGTCAAAGGCTTGGCGTGCTTACACCCCAACGTAAGAGGGTACCATGCCCGGCATGTGTTTCCCCCTGCCATTGGGCATGGTGCCCCCCACAAGCCAACGTAAGCATGCCCGAAGGTGCGTATGCTAACGCTTGGGTGTCAAAGGGCAGCACGCCTAGTGTTTGGCACCATTTAGGAACAGGCATGGTTATGCCCAAGGGTCAGCATGCCTATGTGCAAGCTCTCATGCCCAGGTTCCCTCCAATGTGGTCACGCCCACCACCCTAGCGTGGTAACGGCCGTTGGTAGGGAGCATAGTTAGGGTTCTAGAACCCAGCATGAGCACGCCTACAACCTTAGCATGGGCATATTGAGGTGCAGTCTCATTTTCCCATTATCCATTCTTCACCCTATCATTTTCCAAACCACTTAAATTTGACACACTATGCATACACACGAAATTTCCAAGTTAATGACCCTAGTCCCATGCCAAAACGCTCTCATTCAAATTTCACCCTATCAAACATTTCAAAAAATGACATTTAATAGGACAGGTGAAATCATAAAATAGGGTTCTTGACATCTAAACCTTGCTATACATACTTTACGACACCTATTTGGGACTTGCCTATCATTCTACCAACTTAGTTCATTAACCTATGCGTCATATTGCACTTTCACTAATTTCATGCATACTTGCATTGTATATATGCATTTCCAATAATTCACAAGCCTCTATACATTCAATACATTTAGTCTATGCAATTCCTGCCCATAACAACCAAGATCGATATATCATCATCTAGTTTGACTCCATGTCAACACCAACAATCATTATTGCCATGTAAGGCCATTTACAAAATACCATCGCATGACTATTCTCATCCTCATTGTCATATCCATATACATTAGACTATTTTATTATCCTTCAACAAGTTAACCCAAACATATAAACCTATATACATATATATATATATATATATATGTACAACTACAAAAATACAATATATACAATGGAATCATCAACAAAGGTTCCAAAACCCGGTATTGCCAATCCCTGCCTCCTCCAAAGTTGACCAAGCATCATTACCTTACAAACTCGCTAAAAAGAGGTGGAAGAGTGAGCATAGTCCTAATATTAAATATTGCAATAATGTACAGGGTCAAACAGTCACCAATACATACCTACACATCTAACACATCAATCATCAATCTCTATCCAATATAACAAAGATAGTATCAACAATTATCATTAACCACATTCATAATGTATATGCTATGATATGTTCCCCATCGTATCCTCATCATGTACAACCATGCCATATGGACTCAAAGTGGTGGTTAATATTGCATTATAAAGAGAATGACCATATTAATAGTCATTTATTGGATATCCATATCGCCACCCTTCTTGCAACACTTATCACCCTCAGTGACATGGCTCAATATAAAATTGGTGTTACGGGTTAGCTCTAGGCTACACAGACCTAGAGCATCTAGACCCTTCTTGGTTCGCAAAGTCTCTTGCTTTTCTCACAAAGCCATCCCTACCAGGATTGGCAACAAAGGTACCTTGTATCCTTTTATATGTCCAATGCATATAATGAATGATCTCAACATGAAATAATGCTCAACGTACCTCAATTACATTAATTGTCCTCCTTGGCATCTATACTCATCATTCATACATAACGCAATCTCATCATCATCTTCATGCATTATCAATCAACTAATCAATCAAAATTTCATTAGTATTATCATTAATACACTAATGGCGTCACAATCATATTCACCACAATAAACCATTCATCACAATCATCTCAATCATAACATATTCGTCAATTGTCACTTCAATCATCACATATTGCAATAAAAGCAAAAAGTACTACATTCAATAGTCACGTACTCTAACTAGACCTTTCTTCCATACCTGGACTGACGACGCTCACAAAATCATAGCCCATGTCTAATATCACCTACCGACCTACATATTGAAAAACACTCGATCATTTAACAATTCTAGTTTAACCTTAAGTTTATCTAATTCACCCTAAGCTACGTGAAACATAATTAGTTAGGAATTAACTTTAGTTGATGAAATAGGTTAGTTTTTGGAGAGCTTCAACTTACCAATTTAAAGTCAAACAATGATTTCAAAGTAAATTTGAGAATTCTAGCACTACCCAAGAACTCTAACCACTTCCTACAGGCACCAATTCAAAGTAATGAAAGTTGAAACCTCAAAAACTTAACAACAGGGGTTGGGGTTAAAACCTACATACCTTAGGTTTTAGGAAGTTCATTCAAACCCTTGTGCCACTCCAAGCATGTATATGACAAAAATAATGGGAATGGGAATGGATGGCCCATGCTTTTACTTAGAAATTAAAGTATAAGATAGTGGTGGATGGTGGATGGGCCACGACTAAGAGAAGCAAGGAAGGATAAGCTTTGCCTTTGCCTTGGTTCAGAATAAAACACAAGTGAATGACATGAAGGAAATGATGGCTATGGTGGAGAGGAAAAGATGAAGGAAGAGAAAATTTTGGTTGGAGAGGAAGAAGGTTGTACATGTATGAGATGGAGAAGAGGATAAAAAGCCTTTTTCTTCTTTTTGTTTGCTTTGTGAGAAGAGTGAGAGTTTAGTTTTTAGGTGGTTAAGGGTAATTTAGTAATTTTACCAATTTAGTTAATTCCTTAACCTACCCGATTCATATTGCATTATAAAAAGAATGACCATATTAATAATCATTTATTGGATCCATACCACCACTTTTCTTGCAACACTTGTCACCCTCGATGGCGTGACTCAACATAAAATTGGTGTTATGGGTTAGCTCTAGGGTACTAATAGCCAATCATAAGTGCACGAGGTATCGAAGTAATAAAAAGATATCGTTCCCATAGGGATTGAGCCCAAGTACTAGTTATATGTGTGATTCAATTATCTAGTGGAATTGGATTAAAATAAGTTACCTAAATGGTTATGAACACTAAATCAGAGAACAGAGAATTCAACGTCTTTTGTAAAAGAAAATCGGAGCAAGTTTGGGAAATTGAATCAAAGGTAAGCCTTGGGGTAATAAGGGTTCATATGCCAGTATCAAAATTAAAGGTTACTCACCTATCCAATTATACGATTTCGTTCCTAAGGCAGATTCCCTAAGTTAATTAATACCTTTCTCTCGAAAGCCTGTTAACGTACCTAATTCTCAAAGAACCACGTTCAATTTGTTAATTAGGCCTTTTACGTTCTATGGAAATCTGATTAATCCCTTAAACAATTTTGCTTACTGTCGTAAATCAAAATCATAGGTTCAATTTATGTATTTTTGAATTACATGCAAATCTCTTGATTACCAATAGAATTTGTGATCATATACACTTATCTATAAGTCTTGTAGAAGCATTAGGCATACATAAATTGAATAGAGATTGAAATCATATGAATTGGAATACGAAGAACAATTTTTGTAACGCATAGGCATACTACATCCTTAGCCCCAAGAAAAGAGTTTAGTGTGCTATAAGGATTGTTGTCATCATGTCATACATCACAAAATCAATGCCAAACATAAAATATATCAAAAGTGTAAACTAGGGATTCAAAAATTACAAATTAGTTCTCACTAGGATTTCTAATTCTTCCTCCCAAATCTGCAGATTTGATCGCCCTTGATGAATTTGACTCTTTATTCCCAATGAAACCTTCCCAAAGAGTTCTTCAAAATCTCCCAAAAGGTGTATCAAAATCTGTCTATCCAAAGATCCCCTCATATCCCCTAGAGTGCCCATTAAAATCCCTAAACAATTGAAAGATTTGGGCCTCGTAGGGGACAACCACGGCCAGTGGTTCGGGTTCTGTTCCATAAATTCTCATTTTCTAAAACATATATGCTAACCACGGCCAGTGGTGGATAACCACGGCTAGTGGTCAGTTCTGACTTGCTCTGCTTTGCTCCATCATGCCAACCACTGGCAGTTGTGGCAACCATGGCTAATAGTGGTGATGCTGATGATGTTTTGCCCTTAAACAAAGCCAACCACCGCCAATGGTGGGTTCTGCCACCAATTTCCTCTTTTCCAGTGCTAACCACAGCAGTGGTTGGCCACCACTGGTAGTGGTTTCCTCCAACCTTGCCAAAATGCACTCCCAAGGGTCTCAAAGGTCTCTTCTTTCATCCACTTTGCCATTTCCCCTCAAAATAGACCTAGAACATCATTAATCCTTTTAAAAATAGGAACAACCAAGCAGTATGTATGGAAAAGAATCAAAATCAAGGGAATTAGGCATAAATAATATGCAAAAACTCTAAAAACTAGACCTAAAAATAACCAAAAACAACACACAATGCACACTTATCAAAATACCCCAAACTGAAATATTGCTTGTCCTCAAGCAATCATTTAGTCTATACAAGCATATAATGAAAAACCAACAGACCGAAGCAAACTTAAGGAATCTTGTGTTTATTTATTTTTTGTTTTTATGTTTTTAAGTGATTACATAAACCACCAGAATATACCACAACCAACAGTCAAACCATATTCACTAAGATTAAACTTAGGGTTCTCTTTCTCACTTTCCACTCAGTGTATGTGCTTGTATTTCAATCCACTCAGACCACATCATTCTAAACACTACCACAGGCTTGGCAATTGACCACCGACTCCACATTTATCAAGAAAACATGCATTAGTCAAAAGGTCTTTTAAAGGGTTGTAATGGGGCCAGGGGATTCATACATGGGAATGGAAATCAAGAAAAAGGAAAATGCAAAGGCCTTAATTTTGTAAGAAGAATAATATCACAAGAAGGTAAGCAAACCTCAATTCAATAACTCTTTATACTTTCAAACCATAAAGGGTATGATTCATTTTTCTTTCTCTTCTTTTTTGTTTTGAGATTAAACTCCTTATCTTTCCTTTTCTTTGAATCACGCACCCCAAACTATCATGGTTTTTGTTTTTCAATTCAACCACTTTTAGTTAGCTTACCCTTTTTGCCTCTTCTATATATGAATAAAAAACCATTATGTTAAAAGGTTTTGAAAGAAAATAATCATTTTATTTCATGGTTCAAAAGGGGTAACTAATGGATTATACTTTCAACAAATTCTGGGGTTAAAGAAAATAAAACCTAAAGTGCCTTTTTCATTCCAAGCATGAATTCACAAACCGTTTTGAATTGGTCAAAAGCCAAGTTCTAGAGTGCCATCAAATGTGTGAATCCCTCAGTCAAAGAATCATAGGCCATTTACAATTTAGTGCACGGAACACCCCATTGGCTCAAAAGCTCACATTGGTAATTGGCCTAATGAAAGAAACACAGTCATCATGCAGAGTGATTATTCTGGCAAGAATAGCAATAAAAAACTTTTTATTTATTATTATTATTATTATTATTATTATTATTATTATTTTACAAGATTCACCCAAGCAATGCTTAAGATCCAACCAATCTACATCACATGTCATATAGATAACAATAACTGCAATCAATAATCAATGCTAGCCCAAGGCATATAAGCAGACATACAATCATGTAAATGAACTAGAACATAAACATACAATCATGCAAATGAACTAAAAAATAAAAATAAACAAGAATAAAGTAAGAACAAGCTGAACTTTTGTGTACCCATCACCCCAAACTAAAACTGGACATTGTCTCCAATGTCCATATCAAGGGGACCACAGGGAGCCGTAATTAAGGAACCAGGGGTAAAAGGACACAAAATTTCAACTGACACCTGTCATGGAGAAGGGGGTGGAAGTGACCCTGCTGGGTGTGTCAATTGTACATGGCATCTACCTGGTCAGAAATGTGATCAATGCGGGGCCCCTGATGAGTTTTCTCAGCGAACATCTACTAAAGTAAAGTATACATTTACTGCATGGAAAAAGGTGGCTCCTCATGAAAATGAGAGGGCTCACCCTGTTCTGGAGGCCCAGTGGGTAGTGGCATCTCGATAGAAAGTGAAGTATGGTCATCCTTATCTACAAAAAGAAAAGATGTCTTGCCTTCCAAACTAGTGAAAGTAGGATCAGGCAAGGCGTGAAGAACAGAAAATCCAGCTATTACCAAATAGTATATATCATGTTCCTTAACAATCATCCCCATATTAATCAATTCAGCCATGTTAACCCTCTTGGGTTGATGGAGGAGATTATCTTGGTTCAAATCTATGCCTACATACCTAGCAATGGGGTTTATATAACCAGCCATAACAATCTTACCAGTGGTGGCATTACCGACCCGAGATTACTGGCTACATAACCACTTGGTAGAATCAATGTGAGTATTATGAAGCATAGGGTGGACAAAGAATACCTCTGACTGACGCATAGTACCTGGACTATCATACCGTCCAAAGATGGATCGGGCCATGAAACGCTGTAGGTAATGGAAAACTGGGTGATGGATGGTGGAAGCCTTAGAAATGGAAGCATCATAACAGCCTTTATAGGAGATAAGATTCCAAAAGTACCTAAAATTAAACTCCTTTGGGATGCTATCAACACCCCCTGGAGGAATATTATAAATAGTAGCTACTTCATCCAAAGACAACCTATAGTTGGTATTATTAAGCCAGAAAGTGAGCTCCCACTGGGTCCAGATTGGCACCTATTGACCTCTACAGAACTTAGGAATTCTAAAGAAGTACGCTCATACACGGGTTCAAATAATTCAATAAAGGAATCCCACCCCACATTTTGACACAAGCGTAAGGTATCTTCAAAAATTCCCAGTTCCATTAAAGCATCTTTGCAGAAAAAACTAGAGGGAATAATCTTTCTACTCAATAAAGATTCCAACCTCATCTTTTGCGCCTCCGATGGGCATTCAATATTATTCAGGTCGGAGTAGTTGGAAGACTTACCTTTGGTCTTCTTTTTCTTAGAAGGAATCTTTGGTGCCATGGAGTTGAGTATAAAACTTGGAGATGACCTAATAAAACCATACAAGGAGGGTTAAAAAGCATTCTAATTCAAAGCTTCAAAGTTTTGCATCATGACAAAAGATAACACCTATATAATGTCATAAATTCATGGTATCTATGAGAGAAATGTACATATATGAACAATTAAATACCATGAAAGGTGAACTAGACCACATGCACATTCAAACCATGCAACAATTAAAGAATTTTGTCTCTTGGGAATTCCATCAAACACTTGGTGTGCACTAAATAAATGAGTGCCAAATGCCACATTCAAGAGCAATGCTACTCTTCATCAAGCTCAATACCTAAAATAAACAACCAAATTCAGAATTTTACCACCAATCAAACATCCAATCCCCACCAAAGACCAAAATTTGCATATGAACACAAATGGGGTACATGAAAAAGTATGAACACTAGATGAAGTTTATGAAGATTTTAGTGTTACCCATTTGGTTTTACAACATTCAAATTCATCACAAGGCAATTATGGAAAGCTTAAATGAATCAATTTTAAGATTTTTATGCCAAATCCCCAAATTTTTTAGAAACCCCCAAAATTAAATGAGAAACCCCAAAGTAATGAGAAAGAATAGAATGCTTACTTGATTTAAAGATGAGAAAGGATGATTCAAGTAGCAAGATAAAGATGATGTGCAAGGATATTGAAAGGAGTTTGAGTTTCTCAAGTAGCTTGCTTGGTGTTTTCAAAAGATATAGGTGAAGCAACCAACAAGGCAATGCATAAAAGAGGGGTACTAGGGCATGGGGTATTTAAAAACTTGAAAACCCCCACGCTGGGCCGAACCACGGCCAGGGGTGAATAACCACGGCCCATGGTTAGTGCTGTTATGGCCCAGATTTTAGCACACAAATAAATCATGGTACCTAATAGCAACCACGGTTAGTGGTTGCCTCTGTTTCATGCCCAGAAAAACTTAAAATGCATAGGGGACTTCCAGTGCCAACCACGGCCAGTGGTTGCTAACCACGGCCAGTGGTTTTCACTGTATGGTGCCCAAAAATTTCATATTTTTAGTGGAAAATGCCTGGGCCAAACCACTGCCAGTGGTGGGAATGCACAACCAGTGGTTGCCACTGTTATGTGTCATAAAATAAAATGCAAAAACACCAAGTTTGGCACACATTCATCTAATTTAAATTAGGACATGCATCATGGTAATAAAAAATCATGCCTTTCTCCATAACCTAACAGACCATTAAGTTCTTGTTTATTTGTTTTTCTCTTTATTTGTTTTTTTTCTTTTTTATTTATCTTTACCAACTAAAACATTCAAAGAAAACATAGAGATATAAACAATTATGAGGTTACCCCCCATAAGTGCTAAGTTTAACATTTTCAGCCGGACGCCTTACCCATTTAGATTTATGAATCTGATGCATCAAGCAAATCCAAAGCACTTGCTTGATGAATGGGCCGCCTGTCAAGTAGTGCTTAAGTCTTTGCCCATTTACTTTAAATGGTCCGGACTTTTCGCTCTATAACTCAATAGTGCCAAAGGGAAATACTTTCAAAACTCTAAACGGTCCTGACCATCGGGACCTCATTTTACCTTGAAATTACCTTAATCTAGAGTTAAATAACAAGACCATATCACTTGGATTGAATATCCTCTAAAGGATATGATGATCATGCCAACGTTTAGTTTTTTCCTTATAAATTCTAGCATTCTCATACGAATCCAAATGGAGTTCCTCTAGTTCATTTAACTCCAATAACCTACGCTCACCTACAACCTTATGATCAAGATTAAGCATTTTAATCACCTAAAATGATTTATACTCAAGTTCCACAGGCAAATGACAAGGTTTCCCATATACTAGTTTGAAAGGTGTAGTTCCAATAAGGGTTTTATATGCGAAGCGATACGCCCATAAGGATCGTCTAATTTAATAGACCAATCCTTACATGACGTATTAACCACCTTTTGGAGAATATTTTTTATCTCCCTATTGGAAACCTCAAAATGCCCACTAGTTTGAGGGTGATAAGGTGTGGCAACCTTATGCCTCACTCCATATTTCTTTAAAAGGGTCTGAAAAGTTTTTCTGAATAAAATGAGACCCTCCATCACTAATTATGCATTTGGGGACCCCAAACCTCAGAAAAATTATCTTTTTGAAAAGCTTCATAAGAGTTTTGGCATCCGAATGAGGTGAAGTAATGACTTCCACCCATTTAGACACGTAATCTACTGCTACTAAAATAAAATGATTTCCAAAAGAAGAGGGAAAGGGTCCCATGAAATCAACCCCCCAGACATCAAACAACTCAACCTCTAAAATGCTATTAAGTAGCATTTCATGCCATTTACCTATATTACCTATTCGTTGGCATGCATCACAAGTCAAGATATACTTACGCATATCCTTAAAAAGGTGTGGCCAGTAGAACCAAGCTTGCAACACTTTCAAAGCGGTCTTTGATGTGCTTATATGGCCTCCACAAGAAAGAGAGTGGCAATGGTGTAGGATGGCATGGACTTCATCCTCTGGAATATACCTCCTAATCAAACCATCCCTATATTATTTAAAAATGAGGGGATCAATAGTAATGCTTAACATCTACAAGAAACTTCTTTTTCTGCTAAAAACCAAAGTCAGGGGGTAAAATGCCACATGCAAGAAAATTAACGAAATCCGCATACCAAGGCACTTGTTGAACACTAAGACTCAGTAGTTGCTTATCCAGAAAAGACTCATTGATAGGAACAACATCACCCAACTCATCTTTTTCAGATGACAACCTAGATAGGTGGTCAACAACAAGGTTCTCAGTACCCTTTTTATCTTTTATCTCTAAGTCAAATTCTTGCAAAATCAAAATCCACCTAATTAGCCTAGGCTTTGTTTCTTTTTTATGTAAAAGATACTTGATGGCAGAATGGTCAGTATATACAGTAACATGTGAGCCTACCAAGTATGATCTAAACTTATCAAAAGCAAAGACAATAGCCAATAATTCCTTTTCAGTGGTAGCATAGTTTACCCGCACTTCATCAAGTGTATGACTAGCATAATTGATCACATGCAGCTTCTTATCCTTCCGCTGCCCAAGCACAGCCCCCTCTGCGTGATCACTAGCATCACACATCAATTTGAATGAGAGTTCCCAATTAGGGGTTGTACCACAAGAGCAGAAATCAAAGCTTGTTTAATCTTGCAAAAAGCCTTAAGACAAGATGAGTAAAAAAAAGAGGCACATCCTTACATAAAAGATTAGTCAGAGGCTTGGTGATCTTACTGAAGTCTTTAATGAACCATCGGTAAAACCCGGCATGCCCAAGAAAGCTTCAAATGCCTTTCACATTGGTCAATGGGGGCAATTTTTGAATCACCTCCACCTTAGCCTTATCCACCTTAATTCCTCTCTCAGACACCAAGTGTTGTAGGAATTTCTTCAATTCTAACTTGTTGTTGATGGATCTTCTCTTCTTGAACCTCTTAGATCCAATAATCCTTCAAGATTTGGAGATATAGCTCACAATTTTGTTGTCTTATGAAGGAAGCTAATGGAGTCTTGCAAGGGAAGCTAGAGTATAGAGGAAGCTAAAAGAGGAAAAGGCTTAGGTTTAAGGAGAATTTGGTCTAGAAATGGAGGAGATGGAGAGGAAAGGAATGGCTTAGGATTCCGCCACTCTCTAGGACTTAGAGAGATAAGGTGTTGAATGTCACCACCTTTGGGAGAAGGTACAAAGGATAAGACACTAGGAAAGGAGCCTAAAGCTTCTACTTTCCTAGAGAGAAGGGAGAGTTTCTCACTCTAAAATCTCTAATCATTCAAGTTATGATGGAAATACAAAGGAGATGAGCTTATGTAGCCCTCTCATTATTTTGGCCAAGACTAGCTAATCATGGGCCTTGTATTAATTCCTAAGGCCCAATCCTAAATCCTACTCAAATTGGCCCAATACAAGCCTAAATGCAAAATGGAACAAGGTACAAGGCCCAAAAGTGGCCCAAACTTAATGGCTATACGAAGCCCAAACTAATTCCTAAAATATAGTCCTAATGTACCTAGAATTTAAAGGAATGGAAAATATGTACAAGATATATGAGGCCCAAACATCCACACCAAGCCCATTACCCTTCTATATTGCAAGAGGAAAGGGTAAGGGTCTTCAATGGCTCTTCCTTGTGCTTGGGCCCACTCAAGGAATGTATGGAAGAAGCTAAATGCTTTTAGAGACCTTCCTTGGCTCTCTTGGCCCTTGACCTAGTCATAGGGCCCTTGAAAGCATCCAAGGCAACCTCTAAAGATTGTGTTGGGTCCATGGCTTCTTCCTGGGTGATGGCCATGTGATGTTCCCCCTCCTGAACAGGATTTGTCCTCAAATCCGAGGCAACCTCATCCAACTCATCTACAAAACAAGGGGTAAGATCAGAGATATTAAAGGTAGCACTGACCTCATACTCACCAGGGAGGTCAAATACATAAGCATTATTATTAATTCTCATAGTGACCTGAAAAAGACCATCACCTCTAGGGTTAAGTTTGGACTTCTTAAGGTTAGGAAAGCATTCCTTCCTTAGGTGAAGCCAAACCCAATCCCCAACATATAAGATAACCTCTTTTTTCTTTTTATTCACACATCTAGCATAGTGGTCATTTTTCTTTTGTATATGGTGTTTAACCTCCTGATGAAGTTTTCAAACAAAAGATGCTTTTGCCTCACCATCCATATGAAGGATGTCATCTGAAACCTCTAGAGGCAAAAGGTCAAAAGGAGTGAGGGGATTAAAACCATACACAATCTCAAAAGGACTATGCTTGATGGTGGAGTGAACTACCCTATTATAAGCAAACTCTATATGTGGTAGACACTCATCCCAAGACATAACATTCTTTTTAACAAGGACTTGCAGAAGAGTAGAAAGAGTCTTGTTAACAACCTCAGTTTGGCTATCTATTTATGGATGGCATGTGGTAGAAAAGAAAAGTTTAGTTCCTAGCCTGGCCCAAAGGGTGCTCCAGAAATGGCTAAGGAACTTGGTATCTGTAACATCCCGATTTAATAGTTAATTGCCGAATGAAAATAAATCATTAAAATAATAATTTCAAAGTGGGAAAAATTATTTATTAATTGTAATTGACTTAATTAATTTAACTTAAGGAAATAAAGGCTGATTAATTGTGATTAGTTGTCAATAGCTGATTAGTTGTGACTATGTGTGTGTGACGCGTGTGGGGGCTGCTGCTGTGCACAACTTCCCACCCCACTATTCCTTTCTCCGTGCATGCATATATGTACTACTGGGCCACTTTATTATTCATTTTTCCCCTCAGGCTTCTCTCCCTTCCGTTCTCTCTTCTTTTCTTCTTCTTCGCTCTTTGTTCTTCTTCTCCTTCCTTCGTCGAGCATGAGAGTGAGGATGTTGGGTTGAGAACTTCTCCTTCGGCGACTCAGGGACGACACTTTGTTCCCTCCCTGTTCTTCCACTTCCCTTCGACGACTTCTCTTTTCTCCCTCTCCTTTGCTTGAGGCTGCATGAGTCTCAGTGGAGATCTGCACTACGAAGTGTTCAGAGAGGTTGGAGCATTCACCAGCGTTGTGATGGAGCTGCTCAAAAGAGCGAGCAGGGAAATGGGTGCCTCGAAAGCTTGGAAATCTCCACTGGACCGAGTGGAAGGTCAAGGTGGTGCCCTGAGGGCTTGGGCCTCCCCGTTGATCTTGCATGCAGAGCTGTTTAAGAGTAGGATGGCTCAGAGTTCCTCCAAAGCCAAGTGTAATGGTGGATGACTGGCGAAGGGTCGCCCCATTGTGAATCAGTGAATGGGCTGTGCAGAGCAACCGATTGGAGCTGTAAGCCCTTGGAGCCTCTGGAATCTTCATGCCAGGTAGGGGGCGCCTTGCATGTCAAATGCATGGTTTATGGACGGTTCTGGGTGTTTTGCTTTCATGTGTTGTGTTGTGTCTGAGTGTGTTGATTGATGTGTTGTATTCGAGTAGGAGTGCTTGCAACGCCCGGGTCTAGGATGATTGTGGTCTGTCTAGTGTCTGGTGATTCCATCCTTGAGTGCTTGTTAATATTTCTGAGATGAATGCTGTTGAATATGAGAACGCAGAGTGAATACATGTGTGCGTTAACATTATTGCCTTGTGCATGAGTTAAAAAGGGGGTTGCTTGCTGAGTCCTGTTTGTAGTTTATGTCTAGATGTATGTGAATGAGAATGCCATGATAAATTCTGAATGCATGAGATATGAGTTGTTATGTTGAGTCCCCATTTGGAATGTTGTGTTGACATGCATGCTGGTTTCATTAAGAACGTCGAGTGGTGCATTGTAATGTTGTTACCCTGATTTACTTGTTATGAGTTACTATGATAAATGCTTGTGATGCTGTGATGAAACTGTGGAATTCCGAGTGAATCTAAATGCTATGTGGAATTGCATGAAATTGCATATATGAGAAAAGGGTGACCCGTGGGAGGTCAGGAGCCCTATGAGGTGACTTTCAATTACAGACTCCTGGCTAGATCCGTGAGGACCCGTGGTAGCCGAGGGAGCTAGAGTTAAGTCTTGAGACGTCTATGGAAGACCGGTACCACACGGAAAGGGCTAATGGACGAGAGGCAGGGAAGGAATTTGTAACTGAGATCACTATTTAAGTCGGATCTGCATGCATGTATATAGGAGCATTGTTATTGGGATTGACATGGTTGGTATAGCTTGGATGACTGAATGAATTCCGACTGAATGTGAATGCGCATATTTATATTGTTGATGAGTTCAATGTGATTGTGTGTATATATTTGTATGTGTAAAGGCTGTTGTGAATGGCATGATTAGTATGGCCATGATTAAGTGGGGTGAATTCCGACTAGGGAATATATGTGCGTTGGTACCGTGGCCGAGCGTGAGGCGATGTTATGACTGTGAGTCTATGTTATGACTGTGAGTCTATGTTATGACTGTGAGTCTATGTTATGACTGTGAGTCTATGTTATTGTGAATGATGTGAATTACTTGATCCTGACTGAATTGTATAAATCTGAATGAGTGATGTTACTATATAACTGAAAATTGGGGATTAAATCCGGATCAGTAACAGTTATTTTATATGTAAAAGCTCACCCCTACACCATTTTTTAGTATGTGCAGGTCGGTCGGGAATGATGTGAAGGACTCAAGTCTGAGTGGGGTGCACTCCGACTGTTGAGTGCATGCCTTGTATATTTATATTATATTTAGTCAATGTTAAGCCTTGGCCGGCTCATATAATAATGTTGTATAACGAATGCGAGTATATATGTATTGTAATCCGAATGCGTGTTTATATATATATGGTTTATATTGGTATCAAGTACTTGTATCGGGTAATGGGTGTTGGTGAATGAATAATGTTAAAATGCTAAATATTCCGAGTGTATGAATATATAAACATGCATATAAGTGTTTTATGTTGATTTGATGCGTCTTTCCGACTGGAATGAATATTCCGAGTGGAGTAGGTTAATGGAGTCCCCTTCTGAGTGAGGGAAGGTCCGTATGTTCTCTGGGTGTGAGATGTGAAAAAATATACCGAGCGACGGGTGTACGGTACATTCCCGATTGTAGTGAAGTCTAATACCCCAAGTGATGTTTGACTAGGAAATATTCCAAGTGAGGAAGAGTTCTGGATCCCGAGTGGTAGAATTGAGGGAGTCATTTCCCGAGTGGTTTATACTTGTGACCTACATGAATGAAATAAGGAGCTGTGTAAATTCCCGAGTGAGGTATGAGCGGGAGGATTTATCGGGTGAACCTACGTCCCAAATCCAAGTGAGAAATTACCTTGTACCTGTATTCGCCCCAGCGAATTAGACTTAGCTCCTGCGAGTGTGAGTGGATGGAAGGTTTTTGTGTTGGCTTCACTTAAACGAAGGGCTGTCCGCCCGAGCGAGTTGGTTGCCTCGCTCAAGCGTGTTGGACCCCGCTTGAGCGAGTGAGCGTTGTTAAGGAATTCGCTTAGGCGCTGATGTGTTCCGCTGGACTGAATGGATCGGTTCAAGCCTTGTCCCTTCCGCTGATTGCTATACGTATGAATGTTCTTTTATTTTCCCTTGCCTTCCTCTTCCTTCTTCTGTGCCGGTTGTCCTTTGGCTGTTTTTGTTGGAAAAAAGTTTATTTTTTCGGTTTTGGAATTTATTTATTTATTAAATTAGGGTGTTACATTTTGGTATCAGAGCATACCAAAAAGGTCCATGGCCAAGGTATGCTTACCGAGTGTAAGCGGTTATGTGCGACATGACCGGTTGTCATCATTGCTGGTGGTATCCTGTCGGATTTGATATACGTTGAATTATGAATGGTGTGATTATATGCCTGTGTTTGTTTGAGATTAGGAACAGAGGGTACTGCCAGGGGTGTGTTCCCAGGGGAATAGAGATTTGTGATGACCCTGACTGATTATTCCCAAAATACTGAGAAGTATTTCTAAGCCTGGTCGGTAGAGAAGAAATAGGATGATAGATGTGGAAATTTTCATGTGTATTGAAACTGAATTAGTTGGTTCAGCCTCTTATGTAGGCCATGCTAATGGCCCATAGCCGAGGCATGCTGTGGGACGGAGTCGAACTCACACGTCTGAATTGATTGAATGAATAATATTGATAGAACCCTGTATGATGTATATAGAATAAGTGATTATGTAGCCTCCTAGGATGAAGAATTTGAGTATGAGATGTATATGTTAAGGAATTTTTGCTGGTTACCGTGTGTGGATTATATGAGTTACGGGCTATTGTAAGTATGAATGCTGATTGCATACGGTAAAAGACTATCTCTTTGAGCCTTAATGGTGTTTAATGCTGACTATATATGATGTATATATTGTTAAGGAAAAAGTTGAATATATGTGATAGGTACCTGCATGGTGATTTCCGTGTGTGGTTTATAATATGATGCATGTGATGTCTAAATTAATAGTATGGAAGTGGTTATGGTCCAATGATAAAGTCCTGCATGAGATGTGGGCCGGTTATATTAATTCCCGTGTGGGATTTTATATTAAAAAGTATGTGGTTTGCCGAGTGCATGTATGGTGTTATTGCTATGATGACCACTGTTATGAATAATGATGATAAAATGCATTGGATGCATGTATTGATATTGAATGCTGAGTGCATTGGCGTTGGACGCCGGGTGAATAAGACTATATTCATCTGATTCGCCACTGGAAATGCTTGGAGCATATAGCGTAAGCGCTTAATACCGATCGGCAATCAGATGAATATATGTCGAAGGTCCTCGGGTTGGACTTGAGGCAGTTCCGGGTGCACTATAAAAAGACCCTGAGTTGGACTTGGGACAGTGCCAAGTGCACTAAGCGTTGGACGCTTAAAGACCTTGGGTTGGACTCAAGGCAAGCTTACTGAGTTGGACTCAGGGCTGCCTGTAACACTCCCGTTGTTGCTTGGAGCAATTGTGTTACGTGTGAAGGCAAACGGTTTGGTACCTGTAAAATGGCCGAATCAGCTTGGAGCTGAGGAAAGGCTTAGAGCCTATGTTGCAACAATAAAAATGGGTAACCGGATCCGGGTGAAATGAATGTGTGCACACCATGATTATTGTTGAGCTCAATGTGAATTGCATGAATATGTGGAATGTTATTTAGAATAACATGATTGAATGGAATCCGATTGAATGAATGTATGTATATTAATGTTATGGCCGGGTGCAATGTGATGTTGTGGTTGTAATGCATGCTGTGGTGAATGATATGAATTGTATGGCTGGGTGTGAATTTGATATTCCGATTGGATGATTGAATATATATATGTGTTGATGCTGTCGCTAAGTGCAAAGTGAGCCTATGGCTGTGATTATATGGGATTATAAATAATGTAAGTAATATAGCCGAGAGCTGGCTGGATAGATTCCGATTGAATGATGCGTGAATGTGTTCTGGTTGAATGATAGCATGTATGTATTGACTGTTGGTACACATGTGTATATATATATATATGATACTGTATGGTTTAAGGTGGATAGGATCTAAGGAAGAAGTAATTACGCGGTAAGGGTCGGAAATCGACTGTTATTATACC
The DNA here is from genome assembly GCA_037962975.1 of Clitoria ternatea. Lineage (NCBI taxonomy): Eukaryota > Viridiplantae > Streptophyta > Magnoliopsida > Fabales > Fabaceae > Clitoria > Clitoria ternatea. The sequence goes on from CM075669.1 coordinate 193,419,318, forward strand.
ATTTTGGGGTGATAGTAACTGCTACTTGATGATTGTCATCAGGAGAATTGCGCTAACTTATGAGTAATGAGGAGGTGTGTGATTTTTGTGTGAGTCGGAAGCCTGTAGCCATTATACTGTTTTATAGTAGTGGTAAATTATATTTCATGATTGTTGCTGTGTGACGTGCCCTACGTGGTGCATCATGATAATGTTGATGTGAATATGTGCTTATATATGTATGGGAATTGCCATTAATTCTTGTGAGTAAGTATTAGCTGAGTGAGTTGGTCGGTGTGTGTGAGAAGTGTGTAATGTATGCCATTCTGAGACGACCCTTCATACCATAGGCACTGTGGCAGTGTACACCCTTGCAGCGACTCCATGTAATTGTTGTAACCCTATAGGAATGAGACGTCATCCTATAAGATGGATGCAGCAATCCATGAGTCGGGCAGGTGAGGTTGTAGCTGCTTATGGTGATGGTGAGCCTATCGAGCGGTTCTGAGTGAGGAAGAGAGTTGTATTAAACGAATATTGTGTGGTTATGTATGAAAGTGAGGATGCAAGGTTTGTTTAACCGTGAGGTGTTACCTCCGAGTGAATCAGAGGTGATTGTGTACGAATTGACTATTAAAATAATAAATGGTTATTGAGATTGATGGGTGAGTAAGTCTGTCACTGGAATTAGAAGTTTAAGAGTTTAGCCGAGTGGCATTGTGGATTAGTGGGGAAACCATGACCTTGGGCGGAAGAAATCTGAAAGGTGAGGATTTGCTCAGGAAAGGTTAGTATATTCCGAGTGTGAAAAAGTGGAGACAGATCCGAGTGAAATCTTTCTGGGAGAGAGGATTCCTGAGTGGAGTTATGGTGTCCCGAGTAAGATCTCATAAAGAGGATCATTACCAAGTTAAGGGAATTGTGTCTGAGCGTGACACTTCTGAGTAAGGGTTAGATTCGGGTGATGTGACTCGGAGCATGATATTTCTGAGTGGATGGTACCATGTAGACGGTTCCTATCGTGTGAAAATTCTAAGTCTGTAGGTTGTGCCCCTGACGAATCTTTACCAAAAGAACTTCTGGTCGGAATATGGGGCTATGAATAGGTAAGTCTCCGAGTGAATTACCCCGAGGAAGAGTAAATACCCGAGAGGTAAGTTTATTCATAGATGTGTTCGAGTGGATGTTTGGTGCTGCTGAGTTTGAACTCAGATTTGCTTTCGAAATAGACTCGGATTCCGAGTGAGTTTTTGGTAAGTGGAGAGATGTCCGGTGTAAATTGCCTTCAAACCCCGAATGATCCCTTTTGATTGAGAGTTCCGAGTGATCTTTTCAGGGTGTAGGCATGGAATTGGCCGAAGGAATGGTTAGGAATCTGAGATTTTAGAACCGAGTGTGATGCCTGTAGGGGGAAATCCAGGCAGTCTGTGCTAATTGGAGCACCTTGAATCTCTTTTGAGTGTTTGTCTTGGTATTGCCAAGATATATCATGGTTTAGAGAAAAGATCTTATGGTCGGATGCTGAATATCCGAGAGTCTCATCCGAGATAAATCGAACATTGGTGAGTATTAGTGGGAATCGGTAATGTTGTTTACCGACTGAATTCTTCCCAATTGGTTGATTAACATCTAGAAGGTGTCTCGAGTGACACAATGTTGAGCCTATGCTCTGTGTGAGTTCATGGCTGTGCCGAGTGACTTATTGAGTCGGGGAACCCGATGGTGTAAATATGCCGAATGGTGTTGGGAGTGTAGGACCGAGTGGCCAAAGAACTGGAGGGTGCCATTGATTGTGGTGATTGGGCCGAGTTAAATGGGGTAACTTGTATGTTTTAAAAATTGAGTCCCCAAATATATTGCATTCTATGATGAGGTTGTAATCAGGTAGGACCTGACTTTTGTGTTTTGCCGACTGGAATTGTGGGGCGGTCAGTAAATCGCTTGAGAGGTGAAGCTTTGTCGAATGAAATTATGAACCGGTCGATGAATGCTTGTGGAAGCACAGTCGCGTGACTAAATGAGACAGCATATTTCTGAGTTATTTATTTATTAATGAGGACATACCCAAGGAAGATGATGATGCATGATTTATCTTTAGTTCTTCACTTTAAATGTGTATAATTTGCCATCACTTATTGTCTAATATATTGCATTTTAACACATTTTCATCATATGAGCTTTATTTAATATTTGATTTTAAAAATGAATTAAGGATTAATTTTTAATAAATATTGGTTTTCTCTTGTTTACTTGGGTATTTTATTTTGCAGAAATTAATAAAATTAAGGAACAAGTACAAAGATAATCCAAGGGTCAATAACAAGAGAAAAATGACCATCAAATGATAAAGAAACAAGAAGAACAAGCCCCGGTGAAAAGAAAGCTACAAAAGCATGAAAATTGGCTATTAGTGCGCTATCTATTAGTGCAGTTGTAACAGGAACCGCACTAATAGGGTGGGAATCGATTCCTACACCAAATCAGCCCATGGGAATCGATTCATGCACTTGGGAATCGATTCCCAGCCTACATGAATCGATTCATTTGATGTTTTTCACCTGGGAATCGATTCCCAACCTATAGGAATCGATTCATGAGCCTAGGAATCGATTCCCCTTGCTAGGAATCGATTCATGAGCTGTATTTTACGCAAAAATGAACTGGAGGAATCGATTCATCATTGAAATCATGCGCCGAATCATTGGAAACAACAAAACGCAACTTGGAAACAACTTGGAAACAGCTGGAAATCATCTGCACCGAAAGTTTCCACTTGCAACGCGTTTTCCTTAGCTGGCTTCTCCTTTCATTTGCCTATAAATAGAGAAGAACGAGAGGCTTCAAAAATCATCTTCAGACACTTCACTTCACACTTCTCTCTTAGTTCCTTTTCTTTCTTTTAAGCATTAGAGGAAGGCTTCTGGAGGAATTTTTCCATTCCGGGTTAGGTCTTTCTTATTTTTAGTTTATTTTAATTATGGAGGGCTAAAACCCCTAGATTGATTTTCTTGGAAAATATTGTAATATAATTTTGAGGTTCTTGTTTTTAATATAGTATGCTTGTATTATTGTTATTTCTTCATAATCTTACTCTGCTTATTTAATTCCATTCTGTTTAATTAAATTTGTATGCTTAATCGGTTTAATTATTCAAATAGAATAAAATAAGATTTTAAATTAAAATGGATTAAGGAAATATGCATGCTTAATGAATATTTTCATAATCACTTTTAATAATTATGGTTTGCTTAATTCCATAATTTGAGAATAGATTATGTATATAGGCGATGTTCTTATATATGCTCAATAATTCCTAGATTTTACGATCTTGACTCCTTTTGCTTAATTAGGATGCTTGATTAAAATATTCATTTTTAAATGAAAGTAAAGGAATTATGAATTGAAAAAGACGCTTAGTTGATTAATTCAAATTGAGCTAAGAAATCAACAGTAATGAAAGTATACAAATTATCTTTAGTGAACCAAGGATAAATTTATTTACAATATTCCAAGAAAATCAATCGCTTGTTATTTATTGTTTTAAATCCTATAATTACTTTGTTTTAGTTTTAATTGTCACAACAAAATCAAACAAAACCCCCCCAATTGTATGTTAGTAAACTTATGTTTGTAAAAATTTTTAGTTGTTTAGTTTTTATTTTTAATTGTTAAAAATTAGTTTAAGACTTGATTTTTCCTAAATTTTTGTGTTGATCCTTGAGAGAACGACCTAGGTTGACACCCTAGTACTACGTTAATTAATTTTAATGTACTAATTTGACGGAATCACGACTGCAAAAAGAATATTCACGTCAAATTTTGGCGCCGCAGCCGGGGATCAACGATCTTTAGGAAAAACACTTGTTTTAAATTAATTTTTTTTTTAATTGAAAAAAAAATTAAAAATTTAATAATAATAAAAAAAATTTCTTTTGTTTGTTTGTTTGTTTATTTTATTTCTTTTGCATGATTTAGGATTCTTATGATTTATTGCTCATCATGATCAAATATCTTGTTGTATGCTATGTATGACTAGAAGAACTTTTGAGCATTTATATTCATTTGATCCTGAAATTGAAAAAACTTTTCATAGGTTAATTAGAGAAGCTAGATTTAATAATAATTTTGTTGATATTGATAGTGATAGTATTTTTTCTGAATCTGTTGAAAGTACTACTGCTAGTTTTTCTGATATGGCTGAACCTCGTGAAAGAACTCTTAGAGAACTAGCTGCTCCTGAATTCACTTACGAAAGTTTGTGTATTCAATATCCTGAAGAGGATATCCCTTTTATTCTTAAGACCGGACTTATACACTTATTGCCTAAGTTTCATGGTCTTGCGGGCGAAGATCCGCACAAACACCTCAAAGAATTCCACATTGTGTGTTCCACAATGAAACCCCAAAACGTTCAAGAAGACCACGTCTATCTTAAAGCATTTCCTCATTCTTTAGAGGGTGTTGCTAAGGATTGGTTGTACTACCTTGCTCCAAGATCAATCACAAGTTGGAATGACTTAAAGAAAATGTTCTTGGAAAAATTCTTTCCTGCCTCTAGAACAACTGCAATCCGTAAGGATATATCTGGCATTAGGCAACTCTCTGGAGAAAGTCTTTATGAGTATTGGGAGAGATTTAAGAAACTCTGTGCAAGTTGCCCTCACCACCAAATTTCTGAACAACTTCTTCTTCAGTACTTCTATGAAGGTTTACACCACGTTGATCGCAACATGATTGATGCGGCAAGTGGAGGAGCTTTAGGAGACATGACTGCTGCTGAAGCAAGAAACTTGATTGAAAAGATGGCATCCAACTCTCAACAATTTGGTGTGAGAAATGATTCTTTCAAACCCATGTTTGATTCTAATTCTAGTTCATCTGGAATTAAATTGGAGAGCAAACTTGATGCTCTCACCACTCTGGTCACACAATTGGCAGTAAATCAAAAATCCATGACCGCTAAAGTATGTGGCATCTGCTCTTCACAAGAGCACCCCACTGATTGTTGTCCTTCTCTACAAGAAAAGGATAATAATAGTCCCCAAGCCTATGCAGCCAATATCTACCATGATAGACCTCCACCACCACAACAACAAAACCATGACCTTTCCACCAACAAATACAATCCAGGTTGGAGGAACCATCCAAATTTGAGATGGGGCAACCAACAAAATCCCCATCCCCAACCTCCATTTCAAAACAATGCACCAACCTTCCAAAGACCGACACCTCAACCATCCACAAGTGGCCCTTCTTTGGAGGATCTGGTGAAACAAATGACTGCACAGAACTTGGAGTATCAACAGAGGAATGATGCTACCATCCAGAGTTTAAGCAACCAAATTGGGCAATTGGCTTCATCATTAAGCCAGTTACAATCTCAAAACTCTGACAAATTACCATCTCAACCAGCCGCAAATCCAAGAAATGTGAGTGCAATTCAGTTAAGATCAGGTAAGAACCTTGAAGTACCCATACCTAAGGAACCTGAAAAACAAACAGATGTGCCCACAACAGTTGAGAATGATGTGCCCTCTTCAAGCACAAGCAAATCTGAGATGCAACCATCCCAAATTCCACCTCATATCCCTCTTCCTTTCCCACCAAAAGCAATTCCAAGCAAGAAGATGGAAGAAGTGGATAAAGAAATTTTGGATACTTTCAGGAAAGTGGAAGTGAATATACCTCTTCTTGATGCAATCAAGCAAATTCCCAAGTATGCCAAATTTCTAAAGGAGTTGTGTACTCACAAAAGGAGACTCAAGGGCAATGAAAGGATAAGCATGGGAAGAAATGTATCTGCACTGCTTGGTAAGGAAAATATCCCTGAGAAATGCAAGGATCCAGGTACGTTTTCTATACCCTGTATCATAGGCAATAACAAATTTGAAAATTGCATGTTAGATTTAGGAGCTTCAATAAATGTTATGCCTATGTCTGTTTTTAAATCTTTGTCTCTTGGAAATTTACAACCTACTGGTGTAGTAATTCAGCTAGCCAATAGGAGCACTGCTTACCCTGCTGGAGTTATAGAAGATGTTTTGGTTCAGGTAGAACAACTTGTTTTCCCTGCTGACTTTTTTGTACTTGACATGGAAGAAGGTATGCCTCAAATTCCTGTTCCTATCATTTTAGGAAGACCATTTTTGAAAACAGCTCGAACCAAAATAGATGTTCATTCTGGAACTCTCTCTATGGAATTTGGTGACACGAGAGTTCAATTTAATATTCTTGATGCCATGAAATATCCATCTGAAAATCATTCTATTTTCCAAATTGACATTATTGATGAACTAGTTTTTGAACATTTTTCTAATGTTGATTTGGAATACATGGATGATTCAAACAAATGTTTTGCATGCAATGATTCTGGAAGTTGTGATATTTGTGCTGAAATTGATAAATACATAATTTCTGATTCAGAGTCTCTAGATATACCTGTTAACCATAAGGAGCTGTATTTAGGATTTCAAGAAAATTCTAACAAAATTTTTGAGGTGCAAACAGCAGAATCAAAATCTACTTTGTTAGTTCCATCTGTTTTGCAGGCACCCAAGTTAGAATTGAAACCCCTACCTGAGAACCTAAAGTATGTATACTTAGGGGATAATGAACAGCTCCCGGTGATAATTTCCACTTCCCTTGATGAAAATCAAGAAGAAAAATTGTTGCAGGTATTGAAAAGACATAAGAAGGCTATAGGATGGACATTGGCAGACATTCCTGGAATTAGTCCATCCATGTGCATGCATAGAATATTTCTGGAGGAAAATACTAAGGCAGTAAGACAGCCCCAGAGGAGACTCAACCCTGTAATCCTTGATGTGGTTAAGAAGGAGATCACCAAGCTTCTACAAGCAGGAATTATTTATCCTATCTCTGATAGCCAATGGGTGAGTCCAATTCAAGTGGTTCCTAAGAAAACAGGGATCACAGTTGTGAAAAATGAAAAGGATGAATTGATCCCAACTAGAGTGCAGAATAGTTGGAGAGTCTGTATTGACTACAGGAGACTTAACCAGGCAACAAAGAAGGACCATTTCCCTTTACCCTTCATTGACCAAATGCTTGAGCGTCTCGCAGGTAAGTCTCACTACTGTTTTCTTGATGGATTCTCTGGATATTTTCAGATTCACATTGCACCTGAGGATCAAGATAAGACCACATTCACCTGTCCCTTTGGCACATTTGCTTATAGGAGAATGCCATTTGGCCTATGCAATGCTCCTGGAACTTTTCAAAGATGCATGATAAGTATTTTTCATGATTTCATTGAAAATTGCATAGAGGTGTTTATGGATGATTTTACTGTCTATGGATCTTCATTTAATGCATGCCTTGATAGTCTTGATAAAGTTTTAAACAGATGTATTGAAACTAACCTTGTCTTGAACTATGAGAAATGTCATTTTATGGTAAAACAAGGAATAGTTTTAGGGCATGTAATCTCTGAAAAAGGAATTGAGGTAGATCCTGCTAAGGTAGAAGTTATATCACATTTGCCTTACCCCTCTTGTGTTCGAGAGGTTCGTTCTTTTCTTGGCCATGCAGGTTTCTACAGAAGATTCATAAAGGATTTCAGCAAGAAGGCTAGGCCGCTATCCAGTTTGCTTCAAAAGGATGTGGCATTTGAATTCGATGAAAAGTGTAAGGAGGCTTTTAATTGCCTCAAGCAAGCATTGACCACTACCCCAATAATCCAAGCACCTGATTGGACAGCCCCATTTGAATTGATGTGTGATGCCTCTAATTATGCATTGGGAGCTGTCCTTGGTCAAAAGATTGACAAGCAACCTAGGGTCATCTACTATGCATCTAAAACTTTAGATGCTGCCCAGGTAAATTACACCACTACTGAAAAAGAACTCTTGGCCATTGTTTTTGCATTAGATAAGTTCAGATCTTACCTACTCGGTTCTCGAGTAGTTGTCTTTACTGACCATGCAGCTCTGAAGTACTTGTTGAAGAAAGGTGAGTCCAAGCCAAGATTAATTCGTTGGATGCTTTTGCTCCAAGAGTTTGACTTGGAAATTCGTGACAGAAGTGGAACACAAAACCTTGTGGCAGACCATTTAAGCAGAATTGAGAATGCTCCTGATTCAGCACCTATTCGGGATCATTTTCCCGATGAACACCTCATGAGTATTTCTAACTCTTTTGATTCACCTTGGTTTGCTAACATTGTAAATTATCTTGTTGCTTCTGTTTTTCCACCATGTGCATCCAGAAACCAAATTTCAAAATTAAAAAGTGATGCAAAGTATTATATTTGGGATGACCCGTATTTGTGGAAATTGTGTAATGATCAGGTGATTCGAAGATGCATTCCCGATCATGAAATAGAATCAGTTCTTCGATTCTGCCATGCTTCACCAGTTGGTGGACATTTTGGTCCACAAAGAACAGCAAGAAAAGTGTTGGATTCTGGTTTATATTGGCCCACAATTTTTAAGGATGCATGGAGAATTTGTAACACCTGTGATAAATGCCAAAGAGCTAGTAATGCTACCACATGGAGACAACAGATGCCTCAGCAACCAATGTTGTTTTGTGAAGTATTTGATGTTTGGGGCATTGATTTTATGGGTCCATTTCCTCCATCCTTTGGTTTTACTTACATTTTATTGGCTGTTGATTATGTTTCTAAATGGGTGGAAGCTAAAGCCACCAGAACTAATGATGCGCGAGTTGTTATGGATTTTGTTAGATCTCAAATTCTTTGCAGGTTTGGCATTCCGAGAGCAATCATTAGTGATCAAGGAACACATTTCTGCAACAGGACCATACAAGCTATGCTCAGGAAGTATGGAGTTGTTCATAGAGTCTCTACTCCATATCACCCCCAAACCAATGGACAAGCAGAAGTCTCTAACAGAGAAATCAAAAGAATCCTGGAGAAGATAGTACAGCCTAACAAAAAGGATTGGAGCAGGAAATTGGATGATGCTCTTTGGGCACATAGAACAGCTTTTAAGGCACCTATAGGAATGTCTCCCTATAGAATTGTTTTTGGTAAAGCATGTCATCTTCCAGTGGAGATTGAGCATCGTGCTTATTGGGCTGTAAAAGCTTGCAACTTAGCACTTGATCAAGCAGGTGAAGAAAGGAAATTACAACTGAATGAGCTCGATGAGATCCGTTTGGCAGCCTATGAGAATTCAAAATTCTACAAGGAGAAAACAAGGAAATTCCATGATAGCTCAATAGCTAGAAAGGATTTTACTGCTGGACAGAAAGTGCTACTATTTAATTCCCGGTTAAAACTGATGGCCGGAAAATTACGCTCCAAATGGGAAGGACCTTTCATTGTTACGAATGTATTTCCCCATGGAGCTGTGGAAATAAAAAGTGAAAACTCCAACAAAAGCTTCAAGGTTAATGGACAACGTTTGAAGCCATTTCATGAAAATCCTTCACTTGTGGATGTTACAATGGAGGAACATGCTTTGGGGGAACCACTTCTTGATCCCCCTTGAGGGAGTTTTTTTTTTTTTTTCTTTTTCTTACCCATCTCTTTACTTTTTCATTATATTGTTTATTTTGTATGCTCTGTCTTACATTGAGGACAATGTATGATTTAAGTGTGGGGGTGGGATCATTTATGTGTTATTGTGTGTGTTTTTTGTATGATTAAATTTTGTGTGCTTTTATTAAAAAAAATAAATAATAAAAAAAAAGATTTTGTGTGTGTTTTTGTTTTAAAAAGGCATGTTTTATTGGAATTTTAAGATATGCATGAGTAACAAGTAAATTCTTTCATGTCTGATATGAGCTTAATGATATGTTATAATTTGAACTCAAGCAATTTTGGTATGATGAGAATGACATGATAATTGATAGATGATCATATATGATAGAATTATACCTTGTGAGATTTTTGAGCCTTTAAATTTGATGGATCACTTTAAACCATCTTAATCCTTTCATGTGTGATTAATTCCTGAAAGCTTACATCTTAATTTTTTGTCTTGTTTCTTGATGATACTTGAAACTCATGTGAATGTATTTGAAATGATACAGGCATTTTGTTCAATTGAGCCACTAAGCCATAGAAGCCTACCATGAATAAATTATCCTTTGCTAGCCACTTTGAGCCTATTTAACCATTTCTTTGTTGCAGCTCAAATAAGCCATGGATGAAAAACCAAAAATATACCTACCCGAAGGAATATATTGGAGCTTTGGAATCAAGTCAAAAACAGGCATTCAAATAATGTGGGGGTGTACAAAAAAAAAAAAAAAAAGAGTTCCAACTCTTGTTTCAAGTGTTATGCAATCACATAAGAAAAAGATAAAAAAAATATATATATATATATTGATGAATTACCCTCACTGTTTGCCAGTTAAATTAATTGCTCCATCATTCTTTTTGGTATTTAAACTTATTTTCCAAAATTTTTTTTTTCTTTCCACCTACTTTAACCTTGGCCACATTACAACCTTGGAAAGCCCTGTTGATCTATACATGCAATTGTGTTGATTGTGGAATTGAGAAACTTGCCAAATTTTTGGACTGTCTGTTTTTCAGGAAATGTTTTGAGAGTATACACAAACCCAAAACACTTGAGAGTATGTCTTGTGAGGTTCTGTCACTTATGGTTTTCCCTTCAGTTTGATTTAATTCTCACATGTCTAATTGTTTGAATGATTTTTATACATATCTTGATGCTCTGTATCTTGCATGATGAATAACTCTTGTTTCTCTATATATTCCTAAAGATTTCATATTGAACATGCTAGTTTTGTGTGTTTACTATTTTTTTTAACTTGATGTTTTCAATAAACTGTGATACTTGTTTTTATTCTAATTTTGCCCGGGAGTGCAAAAGAATAAGTGTGGGAGTATTTGATGATGCATGATTTATCTTTAGTTCTTCACTTTAAATGTGTATAATTTGCCATCACTTATTGTCTAATATATTGCATTTTAACACATTTTCATCATATGAGCTTTATTTAATATTTGATTTTAAAAATGAATTAAGGATTAATTTTTAATAAATATTGGTTTTCTCTTGTTTACTTGGGTATTTTATTTTGCAGAAATTAATAAAATTAAGGAACAAGTACAAAGATAATCCAAGGGTCAATAACAAGAGAAAAATGACCATCAAATGATAAAGAAACAAGAAGAACAAGCCCCGGTGAAAAGAAAGCTACAAAAGCATGAAAATTGGCTATTAGTGCGCTATCTATTAGTGCAGTTGTAACAGGAACCGCACTAATAGGGTGGGAATCGATTCCTACACCAAATCAGCCCATGGGAATCGATTCATGCACTTGGGAATCGATTCCCAGCCTACATGAATCGATTCATTTGATGTTTTTCACCTGGGAATCGATTCCCAACCTATAGGAATCGATTCATGAGCCTAGGAATCGATTCCCCTTGCTAGGAATCGATTCATGAGCTGTATTTTACGCAAAAATGAACTGGAGGAATCGATTCATCATTGAAATCATGCGCCGAATCATTGGAAACAACAAAACGCAACTTGGAAACAACTTGGAAACAGCTGGAAATCATCTGCACCGAAAGTTTCCACTTGCAACGCGTTTTCCTTAGCTGGCTTCTCCTTTCATTTGCCTATAAATAGAGAAGAACGAGAGGCTTCAAAAATCATCTTCAGACACTTCACTTCACACTTCTCTCTTAGTTCCTTTTCTTTCTTTTAAGCATTAGAGGAAGGCTTCTGGAGGAATTTTTCCATTCCGGGTTAGGTCTTTCTTATTTTTAGTTTATTTTAATTATGGAGGGCTAAAACCCCTAGATTGATTTTCTTGGAAAATATTGTAATATAATTTTGAGGTTCTTGTTTTTAATATAGTATGCTTGTATTATTGTTATTTCTTCATAATCTTACTCTGCTTATTTAATTCCATTCTGTTTAATTAAATTTGTATGCTTAATCGGTTTAATTATTCAAATAGAATAAAATAAGATTTTAAATTAAAATGGATTAAGGAAATATGCATGCTTAATGAATATTTTCATAATCACTTTTAATAATTATGGTTTGCTTAATTCCATAATTTGAGAATAGATTATGTATATAGGCGATGTTCTTATATATGCTCAATAATTCCTAGATTTTACGATCTTGACTCCTTTTGCTTAATTAGGATGCTTGATTAAAATATTCATTTTTAAATGAAAGTAAAGGAATTATGAATTGAAAAAGACGCTTAGTTGATTAATTCAAATTGAGCTAAGAAATCAACAGTAATGAAAGTATACAAATTATCTTTAGTGAACCAAGGATAAATTTATTTACAATATTCCAAGAAAATCAATCGCTTGTTATTTATTGTTTTAAATCCTATAATTACTTTGTTTTAGTTTTAATTGTCACAACAAAATCAAACAAAACCCCCCCAATTGTATGTTAGTGAACTTATGTTTGTAAAAATTTTTAGTTGTTTAGTTTTTATTTTTAATTGTTAAAAATTAGTTTAAGACTTGATTTTTCCTAAATTTTTGTGTTGATCCTTGAGAGAACGACCTAGGTTGACACCCTAGTACTACGTTAATTAATTTTAATGTACTAATTTGACGGAATCACGACTGCAAAAAGAATATTCACGTCAGAAGACCCTCACACTACATTGGAGAAAGGACTTGAAGCATATAGAGGTCCCCTCACAAGGGCAAAGACCAAACGGGCCAAAGAGAGCATTCATAAAGCCCTTTTCTCTTTTCTCTCTTCTAGTGGGCCTAAGCCCAATAAGGAACCTATGAGGATCTATGTGTACTTTACTTGTAATATACTTTCTAAATAGTTTCTCTAGGCTTATAGGATAGATTTGGGCCTTGTAAGGTCAAATGGGCCACTTTTGGGCCTTGTACTTTCCCTTTTGGGCCATGTATAGGCCATTTGCTCATCTTTTCTCTTAATGGGCCTTGGATCCATGACCAAGCCCATCTAGCTAGTCCTTGGCCGAAATTCTAGTGGCCTATATAAGGGCTTCTCCTTTTGTAAACAAGCACCATTAATCCATTTGTAAAATTTAAGAGCACTTTAGTGTTTCCTAGTGAGAGATTCTCCTCCTTCTCTCTAGAATTTGAGAGCTCTCTCAAGCTCTTATCCAAGGGGTTTCTCCCTCCCTTGGTGGTGAGTGGAGTTATCTTCCTCCTCCTTAGGAAGTGGCCTCCAACCTTTTCCCTCTCCTCTTTTCCAAGCCTTCCTCCATTATCCACCTTCTCTCCTCCCATTTCCACTTTCCTTTCCTTTGTTTTTGGCGTCACATTCTTCTAGTTTGTAGGTTTTAGTTTCGGTTTTCTTGGTCCTTGAAGAAGAAGTCTCAAGCTTCCATTGAAGGAGGATAGAAGAAAGAGCCCTAGATCCAACCCTCTTCAAGAAAGTGCATGAAGAGCCTACATCATGTGGTATCATTGAGCCTTGGGAGGTTCTTTTCTTCTTCTCTTCCATTTTAATTTTCGGTTTTGAGTTCATTTTGCTGGCTGGAATTTTGTTTCTTAGTCATTCATATGCCTTATTAATTCCATGTTAGCATAGAAAAATCATAAAAAGTCTTAGTTCTTTTGATTTTTTGTGCTAGTTTCTTTGTGGTTTCAATTTTTGCATCTTGTTATTGTCAATTTCGGTTGGTTATTGTTACCATTCTGTTTTGGTCTCTAAAATTTCAGAAATGGCACATGTTAATTTTGGTTATTAGGTGGTTAGATTGTTGTTACATGTTAGTTACTTGTTAGTTGTTAGTTAGAGCCATTTTAGGAAGTTAGTTAAGTGCCATGTGGAACCTTTTCTAGAGTTCTAGGAAGTTAATTGCTTCTCCCTTTTTAGTGTGCAAACCATGTGGATTAGGGGCAATTCAAGCATCTTGATTAGCTCCTACAAAGGTTCCATTCTTGTTAGGAGGTCTTACATTCAAGACACTCCAAAGTTAACTTAATTTTTAGGATTGTTAGTTTCTATTCTTAGTTTGATTCTAGGTTTAATTTTGTTGCACTATTAGGATATCTCTTTTATATTCTTATTTTCATCTTGCTTGCATCAAAAACAAAACTTGTCATAAAAGATTTTAGTCACCTCCTATACATCAATTTAGGAGAAGGTTGCATAAATTCCCTTAAGCAAGAAGCATTAATTGAACTTGTTAGTAACCTTTGTGCATTTCGGTTTGGTATTATAAATTGGTGTTGTTATCTTGAAATCTTGAGAGGCAAAAGAAAAGAAAGAAAAGTATCAAAAGAAAAGAAAAGAATCACAAGAAAAGAAAATTACTAAAAGAAGAAAAAGAGTGTTAAAGAGAAAGCCTCATTACAAAGTTGAATTAGAGACACCAAACATCATCACCAAATTTCGAAATTACCAATACCAAATGAGAATTGTTTTCATTACTTGACCATTGCTAAGACTTGTTCATTAAAGACTTCATTGCTTATGCTTGCAACTTTAGAGTTTCTAGGCTAGGTTATACCTTAAACTTTGTTTCTTGCATTTATTTTCTTGTTTGTCTTGTTTTGTCAATTTCAATTCTATTCCAAGTTAGCTTTCATTCTTTTGAACTTTTATTTGCTTTTAGAGTCTTGTCTTTCCAAGTTAATTGTTGATCCTTCATTCTATTCCATTTGAGTAGCCTTTATTTCTTGAGCCTTTTTAGTTTGTCATTGTTGCTTCTTAAAGTTTTGTCTTGAGTTTGTATTCTTGGACTTCTAAGATCACTCTATTTCGCCATTAAGTGAGGGTAGCATATTGAAACACTTGAGATTGGTGTGGAAATTGATTGAGCTTGAAAATCTCTAAGAGAAGGCATACACTTGAGAGATACACTTTTGTGAGGTTTAAAGTTTCTTTGTGATTTCTATTAACCAAATCTTGTTTGGAGTTGTTGCCTTGTGTTCTTTTGCTAGGTAAAGTTGGAGCTTATACATCAAGAAGGACTTGTGAAGACACTTGTAAAGGAGGCAAAAGCTTTGTAACTAGTAGAACATAGGCAAATTTTTTCAATTCTTAGGCTTTGTATAGTAGGATTTTTGTCTTGTATTTTGGACACAACAAGGACATTGGACTTTTTGGACATTATAATTTTCCCTTTTGCTTGGTAAATTTCGAATTAGGATAGTGCATGTGCATTTGTTTGTTAACTACTTTTAGTTAATTGGTTAGAGTTAGTTAGAAGTTACAACTATAGTTAGTTAGTTAGTTGGTAGTTAGTTGAGTGTCTTAACTAATTAGTTAGTGGTTGGAACTAATTCTAGTTGTCATAACTAATTGTTAGTTGGGTTAACTAATACATAACCGAAATTAGTTAGGTAGTTATAGAGGTTAGACTTTGTTACAACTTCCATAACTAATTAACTACTTTTGGTTAGGGTTGTTAAGACTTGGTTAGTTAGTTGAACTAATCTTGTTAGGTTAATTACTTCTTAAACCGAATTTGGTTAGGCTTGTCTAGGGTTAGTTAATCACTAGCAACATCCTAGGACAACCATAATCAACTTAGGTTAAGGACAACCTAGGATTTCCATAAGCAACATAGGACTAACCTAGTTAAAGACAACCTAGGACTTTGTTTCCCTTTAGGATAGAAACCTAGTATTGATATTTTAGGTTTGTTGAAGTGTTTTTTTCACTTGTATTGCATTCATCTTCCTCGACTAGCTTGTTTATACATACTTTGTTTTTGTCTTGAATTTCTTTGACAACATTAAAAGATGTCTTCTAGTGATAGGGAGAACAAAAGCATGTTTCATAACATAATGGATAGCTTAAACAACATTAATGCTAGGCTAAACAATCTTGAGCATAATGAACCCCCTAGAACTAGGCATAGACAAAGAAATCAAAGACATAACACTAGTGATAATGAGGAAGAAACAAGACAAAGAAGGCACCATGAACATAGAAGAGATGACATAGGCTTAAGAGAGGTAAAATTAGAAATTCCCCCATTCAATGGAAAAAGTGACATTGAAGCTTACTTAGAGTGGGAGATGAGGGTAGAACAAATATTCAACTCTCATCAAATAAAAGATGATAAAAAAGTTAGGATTGCAACTCTTTCTTTCCAAAATTATGCCCTAGTTTGGTGGACCCAAATTTGTAAGGAGAGGAAAAGAGACAACTTTCCCCCCATAGATGATTGGGTAGACTTAAAAGCTCTCCTTAGAAAAAGATATGTTCCTAATTATTATAGGGGTGAACTATTAGCAAAGCTAAATAGGCTCACCCAAGGCTCCAAATGTGTAGAAGATTACTATAAAGCCTTAGAGATAGCCATGATTAGAGCCAATCTAGAAGAGGATGAGGAAACCCTAATGCATAGGTTCTTACATGGGCTTAATAGGAACATCAAAAATAGGGTGGAACTTCTTCCACATATGGATATAGAAGAGTTACTCCACCAATGCACCAAAGTAGAAAACCAATTTAAGGAAAGAGAAGCCTATAGTGGGGATAACAATAGAGCCTATAAGTCAAAATGGGTAGAAAATAAGGGTAAGTTTGAGAGAAACCCTAGAGAGAGAGAAGTGGGCGCTTCCTCCTCTAAACCCCAAAGTGAGTTACACAAAAATGGCAAAGTCTTTCGCAATCAACATGATAAGCATGAACCATCATCAAAACCACAATCCTCTAGATCTTCTTCCATAAAATGTTTTAAGTGCCTTGGAAGAGGACACATTGCTTCGGACTGTCCAACAAAAAGAACTATGATTTTAAAAACCAATGGAACCTACTCAAGTCAATCAGAGTCTAATTCTGATTCTCACTATTCAAGTGATGACTCTAGTAGTGCTTCCAGTGACAGTGAGCATATTTTAGGGGATGATGGTGAGTTGTACATGATTAGAAGGTTGCTTGGTAGTCATGTAAAACTCGATGACACAACACAAAGAGAGAACATCTTTTATACAAGATGTTACATTAATGACAAATTATGTTCTCTCATTGTGGATAGTGGGAGTTGTGCAAATGTTGCAAGCCAAAGACTAGTCAAAAAGATGGGATTAGAGCTTATAGACCATCCAAGTCCCTACAAATTACAATGGTTAAATGAAAAAGGGGAAATGGTAGTCAATAAGCAAGTCCTAATCAATTTCACCATAGGCACATATAGAGATGAAGTCAAATGTGATGTAGTACCTATGGAAGCAACTCATATACTTTTAGGAAGGCCTTGGCAATTTGTTAGGAAGATCCTTCATGAGGGGTTCACTAACACCCTCACATTTAAACTAGATGGTAAGAAGATAGTATTACATCCCCTAACTCCACAACAAGTAGCCAAAGACCAAATCCAAATGAAAGCTAAGAGAGAAAAAGAGTTAGGATCTTCTTCCCATGTGAGTTTAGAAAAACCAAAGAAAAACAAAAAAGACAATAAAGGGAAAGGAGTTGTTGTCTATAATGACTCCCAACCTAATCTCTTTGCAAATAAATATGATGTGAAACATGCCATGTTTTCACAAAAGCATTGCTTGATCATATATCCAAAAGATATCCCTAACACTTCCTTGTGTTCAATGGGCACTTCTCCTTCCCCCTTGCCCAAAGGGATCCAAAATATCTTGCAAGAATTTAAAGACCTCTTCCCAAAAGACATTCCAAAAGGGTTACCTCCTATTAGGGGCATTGAGCATCAAATAGACCTTATACCTGGGGCTAGTTTACCAAATAGACCTGCCTATAGATGCAACCCTAAGGAAAGTTTAGAAATAGAAAACCAAGTGAATGAACTACTTTCCAAAGGATGGATTAGAGAAAGTTTAAGCCCTTGCGCATTACCGGTTTTACTTGTACCCAAGAAAGATGGTTCATGGAGAATGTGTACGGATTGTAGAGCCATTAATAACATCACCATCAAGTATAGGCATCCCATACCTAGACTTGATGACATGTTAGATGAGCTTAGTGGATCTACAATCTTCTCCAAGATTGATCTTAAAAGTGGCTATCACCAAATTAGAATAAAAGAAGGAGACAAATGGAAAGCCGCTTTTAAAACCAAACTTGGCCTTTATGAGTGGTTAGTGATGCCTTTCGGCCTAACTAAAGCACCAAGTACCTTCATGAGACTTATGAACCATGTTTTGAGGGATTTCATAGGGCATTTTGTTGTGGTATACTTTGATGACATTCTTGTGTACTCAAAGTCCATGACCTCTCATCTAATCCACCTAAGACAAGTTATGCTTGCCTTGAGAACAAACAATCTTTATGCTAACTTTGAAAAATGTTCTTTTGGCATGGATACCATTGTCTTTCTTGGTTTTGTAGTTAGTTCTAAAGGTGTTGAGGTAGATCACTCTAAGGTTAAGGCAATCCAAGATTGGCCTACACCTAAAAATGTGAGTGAAGTAAGAAGTTTTCATGGTCTCGCAAGTTTCTATAGGAGATTTGTGAAAGATTTTTCAACCCTAGCCTCCCCTTTAAATGAGTTGGTTAAAAAGAATATTTCTTTTGTGTGGGGGCCTAGGCAAGAAAAAGCCTTTCAAGATCTCAAAGATAGACTCACTCATGCTCCAATTTTAAAACTTCCAAATTTTTCTAAAACCTTTGAGCTTGAGTGTGACGCATCTAATGTGGGCATAGGAGCTGTGCTTTTACAAGAAGGTCACCGCATAGCTTTCTTTAGTGAAAAACTTAATGGGGCCACTATTAACTATCCCACATACGATAAGGAATTTTATGCCTTAATTAGAGCCCTACAAACTTGGGAGCACTACTTAATCCCAAAAGAGTTTGTGATACATAGTGATCACCAATCTTTGAAATTCATCAAAGGGCAACATAAGTTAAACAAAAGGCATGCTAAGTGGGTTGAGTATTTGGAACAATTTCCTTATGTCATCAAGTATAAGAATGGCAAAACCAATACAGTGGCTGATGCTTTATCTAGGAGGCACTCTCTACTTACCTGTCTAGGAGCCAAAGTTATTGGGCTTGATGAAATTAGGTCTTTATACCCAAATGATCTTGATTTTTCAAACATCTTTAACTCATCTTCCACTTCTACATCTCATAAGGGCTTCTACATTATAGATGGCTATCTTTTTAAAGCCAATAGACTTTGTATTCCACGAAGCTCTTTAAGTGATCTGCTACTTAGAGAGAGTCATGAGGGAGGACTCATGGGTCATTTTGGTAGAGATAAAACTTTGTCTATCTTACATGAACACTTTTATTGGCCCAAAATGAAAAAGGATGTTCAAAAACATTGTTCTAGGTGTATTGTTTGTAGAAAGGCTAAATCAAAACTATCACCTAGTGGGTTATATACTCCCTTGCCAACACCTAGTGCAACTTGGATTGATATATCAATGGACTTTGTGTTAGGCCTGCCTAAGACCCAAAGGGGAATGGATTCTATCTTTGTGGTTGTGGATAGGTTTAGCAAGATGGCTCACTTCATCCCTTGCCATAAGGTTGATGATGCTAGTCATATTGCTAAGATCTTCTTTAAAGAGGTTGTGCGATTACATGGTGTACCCAAAACCATTGTTTCTGATAGGGACACCAAATTCCTAAGCCATTTTTGGAAAACTCTTTGGTCAAGGCTAGGAACACAACTCCTCTTTTCCACAACTTGTCATCCTCAAACGGATGGCCAAACAGAGGTAGTAAACAGGACCCTCTCACAACTTCTTAGGGTCTTAGTAAACAAAAATGTAAAATCTTAGGATGAGTGTTTACCCCACATTGAGTTTGCATATAATAGGGTACAACACTCCACAACCAAGCATAGTCCATTTGAGGTTGTATATGGTTTTAACCCTCTCACACCCTTGGACCTTTTGCCCATTGAGGTTTCTGATTCTGTCCTTCATATGGATGGAGAGGCAAAGGCCCAATTTATCAAAGATTTTCATGAGAAGGTTAGACACCATATACAAACTAAAAATGAACATTATGCTCGTTGTGTAAATAAACAAAGAAAGGAGATCACCTTTGAGGTTGGAGATTGGGTATGGTTACACCTTCGAAAAGAACGCTTTCCCAATTTGAGAAAATCCAAACTCAACCCTAGAGGTGATGGACCTTTTCAAATTCTCAAGAAAATAAATAATAATGCTTATGTCCTAGATCTACCAGGAGATTATGGTGTGAGTGCTTCTTTTAATATAACTGATTTGTCTCTCTTTGATATAGATGATGAGGATGATGCCTTTGATTTGAGGACAAATCCTTTTGAAGAGGGGGAGCATAATGAGGACATACCCAAGGAAGACCCTCACACTACATTGGAGAAAGGACTTGAAGCATATAGAGGTCCCCTCACAAGGGCAAAGACCAAACGGGCCAAAGAGAGCATTCATAAAGCCCTTTTCTCTTTTCTCTCTTCTAGTGGGCCTAAGCCCAATAAGAAACCTATGAGGATCTATGTGTACTTTACTTGTAATATACTTTCTAAATAGTTTCTCTAGGCTTATAGGATAGATTTGGGCCTTGTAAGGTCAAATGGGCCACTTTTGGGCCTTGTACTTTCCCTTTTGGGCCATGTATAGGCCATTTGCTCATCTTTTCTCTTAATGGGCCTTGGATCCATGACCAAGCCCATCTAGCTAGTCCTTGGCCGAAATTCTAGTGGCCTATATAAGGGCTTCTCCTTTTGTAAACAAGCACCATTAATCCATTTGTAAAATTTAAGAGCACTTTAGTGTTTCCTAGTGAGAGATTCTCCTCCTTCTCTCTAGAATTTGAGAGCTCTCTCAAGCTCTTATCCAAGGGGTTTCTCCCTCCCTTGGTGGTGAGTGGAGTTATCTTCCTCCTCCTTAGGAAGTGGCCTCCAACCTTTTCCCTCTCCTCTTTTCCAAGCCTTCCTCCATTATCCACCTTCTCTCCTCCCATTTCCACTTTCCTTTCCTTTGTTTTTGGCGTCACATTCTTCTAGTTTTTAGGTTTTAGTTTCGGTTTTCTTGGTCCTTGAAGAAGAAGTCTCAAGCTTCCATTGAAGGAGGATAGAAGAAAGAGCCCTAGATCCAACCCTCTTCAAGAAAGTGCATGAAAAGCCTACATCATTTATGGTGAGTTACCGATTAAATTTCGAGGACAAAATTCTTTTGTGAGGGGGAGAACTATAACATCCCGATTTAATAGTTAATTGCCGAATGAAAATAAATCATTAAAATAATAATTTCAAAGTGGGAAAAATTATTTATTAATTGTAATTGACTTAATTAATTTAACTTAAGGAAATAAAGGCTGATTAATTGTGATTAGTTGTCAATAGATGATTAGTTGTGACTATGTGCGTGTGACGCGTGTGGGGGCTGCTGCTGTGCACGACTTCCCACCCCACTCTTCCTTTCTCCGTGCATGCATATATGTACTACTGGGCCACTTTATTATTCATTTTTCCCCTCAGGCTTCTCTCCCTTCCGTTCTCTCTTCTTTTCTTCTTCTTCGCTCTTCGTTCTTCTTCTCCTTCCTTCGTCGAGCATGAGAGTGAGGATGTTGGGTTGAGAACTTCTCCTCCGGCGACTCAGGGACGACACTCTGTTCCCTCCCTGTTCTTCCACTTCCCTTCGACGACTTCTCTTTTCTCCCTCTCCTTTGCTTGAGGCTGCATGAGTCTTAGTGGAGATCTACCTTATGAAGTGTTCAGAGAGGTTGGAGCATTCACCAGCGTTGTGATGGAGCTGCTCAAAAGAGCGAGCAGGGAAATGGGTGCCTCGAAAGCTTGGAAATCTCCACTGGACCGAGTGGAAGGTCAAGGTGGTGCCCTGAGGGCTTGGGCCTCCCCGTTGATCTTGCATGCAGAGCTGTTTAAGAGTAGGAGTGGCTCAGAGTTCCTCCAAAGCCAAGTGTAATGGTGGATGACTGGCGAAGGGTCGCCCCATTGTGAATCAGTGAATGGGCTGTGCAGAGCAACCGATTGGAGCTGTAAGCCCTTGGAGCCTCTGGAATCTTCATGCCAGGTAGGGGGCGCCTTGCATGTCAAATGCATGGTTTATGGACGGTTCCGGGTGTTTTACTTTCATGTGTTGTGTTGTGTCTGAGTGTGTTGATTGATGTGTTGTATTCGAGTAGGAGTGCTTGCAACGCCCGGGTCTAGGATGGTTGTGGTCTGTCTAGTGTCGGGTGATTCCATCCTTGAGTGCTTGTTAATATTTCTAAGATGCATGCTGTTGAATATGAGAACGCAGAGTGAATACATGTGTGCGTTAACATTATTGCCTTGTGCATGAGTTAAAAAGGGGGTTGCTTGCTGAGTCATGTTTGCAGTTTATGTCTAGATGTATGTGAATGAGAATGCCATGATAAATTCTGAATGCATGAGATATAAGTTGTTACGTTGAGTCCCCATTTGGAATGTTGTGTTGACATGCATACTGGTTTCATTAAGAACGTCGAGTGGTGCACTGTAATGTTGTTACCCTGATTTACTTGTTATGAGTTACTATGATAAACGCTTGTGATGCTGTGATGAAACTGTGGAATTCTGGGTGAATCTGAATGCTGTGTGGAATTGCATGAAATTGCATATATGAGAAAAGGGTGACCCGTGGGAGGTTAGGAGCCCTATGAGGTGACTTTTAATTACAGACTCCTGGCTAGATCCGTCAGGACCCGTGGTAGCCGAGGGAGCTAGAGTTAAGTCTGGAGACGTCTGTGGAAGACCGGTACCACACGGGAAGGGCTAATGGACGAGAGGCAGGGAAGGAATCTGTAACTGAGATCACTATTTAAGTCGGATCCGCATGCATGTATGTAGGAGCATTGTTATTCAGATTGACATGGTTGGTATAGCTTGGATGACTGAATGAATTCCGACTGAATGTGAATGCGTATATTTATATTATTGATGAGTTTAATGTGATTGTGTGTATATATTTGTATGTGTAAAGGCTGTTGTGAATGGCATGATTAGTATGGCCATGATTAAGTGGGGTGAATTCCGACTAGGGAATATAAGTGTGTTGGTGCTGTGGCCGAGCGTGAGGCGATGTTATGACTGTGAGTCTATGTTATGACTGTGAGTCTATGTTATGACTGTGAGTCTATCTTATGACTGTGAGTCTATGTTATTGTGAATGATATGAATTACTTGATCCTGACTGAATTGTATAAATCCGAATGAGTGATGTTACTATATAACTGAAAATTGGGGATTAAATCCGGATCAGTAACAGTCATTTTATATGTAAAAGCTCACCCCTACACCATTTTTCAGTATGTGCAGGTCGGTCGGGAATGATGTGAAGGACTCAAGTCCGAGTGGGGTGCACTCCGACTGTTGAGTGCATGCCTTGTATATTTATATTATATTTAGTCAGTGTTAAGCCTTGGCCGGCTCATATAATAATGTTGTATAACGAATGCGAGTATATATGTATTGTAATCCGAATGCGTGTTTATATATATATATAGTTTATATTGGTATCAAGTACTTGTATCGGGTAATGGGTGTTGGTGAATGAATAATGTTAAAATGCTAAATATTCCGAGTGTATGAATATATAAACATGCATATAAGTGTTTTATGTTGATTTGATGTGTCTTTCCGACTGGAATGAATATTCCGAGTGGAGTAGGTTAATGGAGTCCCCTTCTGAGTGAGGGAAGGTCCGTATGTTCTCTGGGTGTGAGATGTGAAAAAATATACCGAGCGACGGGTGTACGGTACATTCTCGATTGCAGTGAAGTCTAATACCCCAAGTGATGTTTGACTAGGAAATATTCCAAGTGAGGAAGAGTTCTGGATCCCGAGTGGTAGAATTAAGGGAGTCATTTCCCGAGTGGTTTATACTTGTGACCTACATGAATGAAATAAGGAGCTGTGTAAATTCCCGAGTGAGGTATGAACGGGAGGATTTATCGGGTGAACCTACATCCCAAATCCAAGTGAGAAATTACCTTGTACCTGTGTTCGCCCCAGCGAATTAGACTTAGCTCCTGCGAGTGTGAGTGGATGGAAGGCCTTTATGTTGGCTTTGCTTAAATGAAGGGCTGTCCGCCCGAGCGAGTTGCTTGCCTCGCTCAAGCATGTTGGACCCCGCTTGAGTGAGTGAGCGTTGTTAAGGAATTCGCTTAGGCGCTGATGTGTTCCGCTGGACTGAATGGATCGGTTCAAGCCTTGTCCCTTCCGCTGATTGCTATACGTATGAATGTTCTTTTATTTTCCCTTGCCTTCCTCTTCCTTCTTCTGTGCCGGTTGTCCTTTGGTTGTTTTTATGGGAAATTTTTTTTTTTCGGTTTTGGCATTTATTTATTTATTAAATTAGGGTGTTACAGTATCCCTATCATTAACTATAGTTTTAGGGATCCCATGTAAGCAAACTATCTCTTTAAAGAATAGGTTAGCAATATGGCTTGCATCATTAACCTTATGGCAAGGGATGAAGTGAGCCATCTTACTAAATCTATCAACTACCACAAAGATAGAATCCATTCCCCTTTGGGTCCTAGGCAACCCAAGGACAAAGTCCATACTAATATCTACCCAAGGAGAAGTGGGAATACGCAAGGGAGTGTAAAGGCCATGTGGAGGTATACCTTAGATTTGGTCTTTTTACATGTAAAGCACCTAGAGCAAAGTCTTTGTACGTCACGCTTCATATGAGGCCAATAGAAGTGTTTACTAAGGGTGGATAAAGTCTTATCCCTCCCAAAGTGCCCCATAAGCCCTCCCTCATGGCTCTTATGAAGTAAAAGGTCTCTAATGGAACCCTTAGGAATGCATAGCTTATTGGTTTTAAAGAGAAAGGCATCTAATTTATGGATTCCACTAGATGCAGGCAAGGAACCACAAGAGTGGTAGGCATTAGAGAAGTCAAAGTCATTTGGATATAATTCTTTTATTTCATCAAGACCATGAAGGGTGGCACCCAAAGAAGAAAGGAGGGTGTGCCTTCTAGATAAGGCATCAGCTACAACGTTAGCTTTACCACTACGGTGCATGATAACATAAGGGAATTGTTCCAAATATTCAACCCATTTGGCATGCCTTTTGTTTAACTTATGTTGGCCTTTTATATATTTGAGTGACTCATGGTCACTATGGATGACAAACTCTTTAGGAATTAAGTGTGTTCCCAAGTTTGTAAGGCCCTAATCAAAGCAAAGAACTCTTTATCATAGGTGGGATAATTAAGGTATGCCCCATTAAGCTTTTCACTAAAGAAAGCAATAGGGTGCCCCTCTTGAAGCAAAACCACACCTATTCTAATATTAGAAGCATCATATTCTAGCTTAAATGTTTTTGAAAAGTTTGGTAGAGCAAGAATGGGAGCATGTGTGAGTCTATGCTTAAGGTCTTGAAAGGCCTTTTCTTGTTTTGGCCCCAAAGAAAAGAAACATTCTTTTTGAGCAAATCATTTAGGGGAGATGCCAAAGTAGAAAAGTCTCTCACAAACCTTCTATAGAAGCTAGCTAGGCCATAGAAGCTTCTAATATCATGAATTTTTTAGGGGTTGGCTATGCATTAATTGCTTTGACTTTTTCTTGGTCAACTTGGACCCTTTTGGAGCTAACTACAAATCCTAAAAAGACAATGTGATCTAAATCAAAAGAGCATTTTTCAAGGTTAGCAAAAATTTGGTTTGCTCTTAAGGCAAGTAAAACATGTCTAAGGTGGGTAAGGTAAGAGTCCATAGACTTTGAATAAACAAGGATGTCATCAAAGTAGACAACAACAAAGTGGCTAATGAAGTCCCTCAAAACATGATTCATGAGGAGCATGAAGGTACCAGGTGCATTGGTCAAACCAAAAGGCATAACCAACCACTCATATAAATCAAGCTTGGTCTTAAAAGCAGCTTTCCACTCATCACTTTCCTTGATTCTTATTTGGTGATAGCCACTTTTAAGGTAAATTTTGGAGAATATAGTAGAGCCACAAAGTTTATTCAACATGTCATCAAGTCTAGGTATAGGATGCCTATACTTGATGGTGATGTTATTAATTGCTCTACAATCAATGCATAACCTCCAAGAACCATCTTTTTTAGGAACTAAAAGAATTGGCACAACACATGGACTAAGACTCTCCCTAATCCAACCTTTAGAAAGTAGGTCTCCAATTTGTTTCTCTATTTCTAGACTCTCCTTGGGGTTACACCTATATACAGGTCTATTAGGCAAGCTAGCCCCAGGTATAAGGTCCATTTGGTGTTCTATACCCCTAAGAGGTGGAAGCCCCTGAGGAAGGTCTTGAGGAAAGACATCCTCAAACTCTAGAAGAAGGTGTTGCAATCCCTTGGGCATAGGAGAAGGAGAGCCCACTAAGGATAGGGAAGTGCAAGGGCTAGATGTACTAGAAGGGCTAGGAGAGCTAAAGGAAGAGGACGTAGGGTAAAACATGTAGATAGGTTTGTGAAGAAGCAAGGCTTGCTTCATATCATGCTTAGAGGAAAAGAAAGAGGAGTGCCTCTTGGGATCTTCATAGGTGAGGATCCCTTTACCCTTATCTTGTTGAATAACTTATTTGTTTTTGTTTTTTTTATTTTTGAGGTTTAGGAGGGGAGGTGGAAGGCCCAACCTCCCTATCCCTCTTCAACTTCATTTGAAGTTGGTCTTCCAAAACTTGTTTGGGAGACAAGGGATGCAAGACAAACTTTTTGTTATTATGTACAAAGGTAAGGGTGTTAGTAAACCCCTCATGGGTGACTTTTTTATCATATTGCCAAGGGTGACCTAAAAGCACATGGGTGGCTTCCATAGGAACCACATCACACCATATTTGATCATGGTAGGTGCCTATAGCAAGTGAAAGAAGAACTTGTTTGTTCACTAACATTTTACCCTTTACATTAAGCCATTGAAGTTTGTACGATTTTGGGTGATCTATTAGAGGAAAACTAAGTTTGTGAACTAGCCTTTGACTAGCCACATTGGCACAACTACCACTATCTACAATGAGAGAACAAAGTTTTTCTTTAATGTAACATCTTGTATAAAAGATGTTCTCTCGTTGTGTAGTGTCATCATCCCTTATATGACTAACTAGGAGTCTTCTAATCATAAATAGCTAACCTTCATCTCTTAGAACATGTTCACTCTCATAGGAATCACTATTGGAGCTATCATTATAGTGTGAAAAGGATGTTTCCTCATAGCTTGAATAGTGATCAATGCCTTTTAAAATCATAACTTTTTTTTGTTGGGCATTGAGAGGCAATGTAACCCCTTCCTAGATATTTAAATCATTTGATTGAACTTGTTCTTGAAGAGTTAGGTTAGGATGAAGAGTTGTGATTCCGAGAAGGGTTATTTCTAGAAGGTCTTGTAGGGGTATGATCCCTATGAACCTCACTTTTGAGTTTAGGAGTTGAAGTGCCCATTTCATGCTCCTTACCCTTCTTACCTAAACTACCCTCTTTAGGAATGGAGTCTTCTTTACCCTTCCACCTAGTTATAAAAGGTTTGGATTCTCTATTATAATAGGAAGCTTCATGCATGAGTTGAGCTTCTACTCTTATGCATTGATGGAGAAGTTCCTCAATGTCCACATGAGGTAGAAGTTCCACTCTTTTCCTAATATTATGATTAAGGCCATGTGAAAACCTATGCATGAGGATTTCTTCATCCTCCTCAACATTGGCCCTAATCATAGCCATCTCTAAAGCCTTATAATAATCCTCTACATTCTTGGACCCTTGGGTGAGTCTATTGAGCTTGGCCAATAGTTCACCCCTATAGTAGAAGGGGACATACCTCTTCCTAAGTAAGGATTTCAAATCCTCCCATTCATCAATGGGTGGGAGGTGGCCTCTCTTTCTTTCTTTTAGGATTTAGGTCCACTATACTAATGAATAATTTTGAAAGCTAAGGGTGGAAATCCTAACCTTTTTCTCATTCTTAGTTTCATGGGAGGTGAAGAGTTGCTCAACTCTCATCTCCCAATCAAGATAGGCCTCTACATCACTTTTGCCATGGAAGGGTGGGACCTCTAGCTTGACCTCTCTCAAGCCACCCTCCTCATGGTTTCTACTATGTCTTCTATAGTGCCTATGTTCAACCTCACTAGTGTCATCATGTTGTCTATCCATATAGTGTCTAGCTCTATGTCTATGATGCCTAGTGGTTCTATCTCTACCCTCCCCATTTTCTATGTTATCTAGCATAGTAGCCATGTTATTAAGTTACTCTAAGATTTTACGCATATGTGGGAGGTGTGCTCTCTAACTCTCTCACTAGATGAAGACATGTTATAATGCAAGTATGCTAGTGATTAGATACTAGTCATTTCACTTAATTTGTTTTTCGTTTAATCGTAAAACAATGAGGAAAGTAAAAGAAAAGCTTGTAGACAAAACTAGTCGAGGTGCAAGATTCTAAACTAAACCTAGCATGCAAGAGCACACTTATGCTAACTAGAAAGCAATTAAAGCAAACTAGTCGGATAATGCAAAAATGTAAACTAGACCTAGGATATCAAATCGCACTTACACTAGTCGAAAGCAAAAATATAAACTAAGTCCTAAGCGCAATTACTCCTAATCAACTAATTAAAAGAAAATTTAAAGTCCAATGTCCAATGTCTCTAAAGTCCAAATACAAGGACTAAACAAAGAATCAAATTTAAAGTCCCAAAATACAAGGGAAAGACAAATACAAAGCAAATGAAAATTCCTAATTTATTACAAAAAGGTGCTCTCCAATACAAGAGTCTTCCAAAATGCTCAAAGTTCAATAAGATGCTCCAACAAGCTAGAAAAGAGAAACTTGGAAACTCAAAGTAATGGTTAGCACAAAGTATAAGACAAGGAAAAGAAATTGTGTTTACACTCTAAGCTCTCAAGGTGTTTCACTTAAGGTCCACTTCTCTCTATTATGATAGATTGCTTTAGGTCAAATCTAGTGATCAAATCTCAATCCCTTCAATATGCTACCCAAATATGTAATGACTCACAAGCCTTAATCTCAAGAATGTCAAGAAAGAGAAATACTCAAATGAAAAAACTAGAGACAACAAGACAAGCAAGAAAAGCAAATTAAGAAGCTAAACCAAAGGAGAAGATAAAGTGACAAACTAGAATGTGACAAGCAAAAAAAGTGTAAAGAAAGAAAGGCACACAAGAGTATGGAATTGTTATGACAAACTTAGAATGAAAACAAGACAAACTAAAATTAAATGCAAAAAAGAAAGTAGGCACGCAAAAAAAGCTACCTAGAACACTAGAATGCTCAAAACTTTTCACAAGCTTTAGTATAATGGTTCTAATGCTTTTGCCTCAAACAAATGTACAATTAGGCACTAAAAGAAGTCAATTAGGTACTGCTCAAATGAAAATATAGGTGCTGGAATTTTTTTCTCTAATTCAAGTATTTTCAACACTTTTTTCACTCTTTTTTTGTAAGGAAAAAGGCCTAAACAATTATGGACAAATGGCCAATGAACTTGTAACATTTTTTCACTTTTCCCTCTATTTTTATATGTGTTGTCTTTGTTTTTTACAGCCACCTATTACAGCAACAAGAAATGTACTAATAGTGCACAAAAAGAGGCAAAAATGGCAACCAAAGCTAGTGTAAAGCAAGCATCATCTTCCAAATCAAATATGCAATGGAAGGTATGAATTTATGCAACAAATGACATAAAATTAAAGACACAAATAACATGCAAAGAGGATTGGACAGCTGCTGGAAAAGTCAAAAAAATAAGCTAGAAAACTCAACCTAAATGGAATCTAATAACCTACAACAATTAGGCATAACTTGTCACCTTAAAGAGAGGTGAACAACAAGACTCTAAGGAGCTTGTTAGGTACTTTAACAAATGTGATTAAGGTACCTAAGAATCTAGCAAATCAACTCAAGCAAAGATCAACACAAAAACTCCTAGAAGCAACAAGAACAAGCTCCAAACTCAAGGCTCAATCTAAGGCAACTAGTGAACACTTAAGCAAGGCTATATGTCATGGTTTAGTACAGGTCCAGAACTGAAATTAAAGTTCAAAATGATTAAATGACACAAAATTGGCACAAGATGCAAAGAAAACACAAAAACACATAAGGCAAAGCATGTTACTTGAAGTAGAAGGCATCTAAGGTCAACTTTTTAACTTTTAAAACTTTTTTTTCCAAACTTTATGAAACTTTGAGGTTAAGTTTTGGATCTATGCAGTAGCAAGACTTGTGAAGGAAGTTTGGAAAATTCAAAGCCAAAAGGTCTAGATCTTAGATTTCAAGTAAGCATAACTTTTGCATTTTTTTGAGTTTTTAGGCAAATGATATATGAAAATTTATATAGAGAAGGCAAGGAATTCAGATCTATAATCAAAAATACGAAAAGAAAACAGCACCAAAACAGATCTAAGAAAAGGAATTCAAGAAAAGTTGAGACTCGTGATACCACATGTTGTAGGAATTTCTTCAATTCCTAGCTTGTTGTTGATGGATCTTCTCTTCTTGAAACTCTTAGATCCAATAATCCTTCAAGATTTAGAGATGCAGCTCACGGTTTTGTTGTCTTGTGAAGGAAGCTGATGGAGTCTTACAAGGGAAGCTAGAGTATAGAGGAAGCTAAAAGAGGAAAAGGCTTAGATCTAAGGAGAATTTGGTCTAGAAATGGAGGAGATGGAGAGGAAAGGAATGGCTTAGGATTCCGCCACTCTCTAGGACTTAGAGAGATAAGGTGTAGAATGTCACCACCTTTGGGAGAAGGTCCAAAGGATAAGACACTAGGAAAGGAGCCTAAAGCTTCTACTTTTCTAGAGAGAAGGGAGAGTTTCTCACTCTAAAATCTCTAATCATTCAAGTTATGATGGAAATACAAAGGAGATGAGCTTATATAGCCCTCTCATTATTTCGGCCAAGACTAGCTAATCATGGGCCTTAGATTACTTCCTAAGGCCCAATCCTAAATCTTACTCAAATTGGCCCAATACAAGCCCAAATGCAAAATGGAACAAGGTACAAGGCCCAAAAGTGGCCCAAACTTAATTGCTATGGAAAGCCCAAACTAATTCCTAAAGTATAGTCCTAATGTACCTAGAATATAAAGGAATGGAAAATATGTACAAGATATATAAGGCCCAATGAAGAAGCCCAAAGGAGGCCCAAACATCCACACCAAGCCATTACCCTTCTATAGTGCAAGAGGAAGAGGTAAGGGTTTTCAATGGCTCCTCCTTGGGCTTGGGCCCACTCAAGGAATGTATAGAAGAAGCTAAATGCTTTTGGAGACCTTCCTTGGCTCTCTTGGCCCTTGACCTAGTCATAGGGCCCTTGAAAGCATCCAAGGCAACCTCCAAAGACTGTGTAGGGTCCATGGCTTCTTCCTGGGTGATGGCCATGTCACCAAGTGTCCAAGAACTATACCTTCTCTTACCATGAAATGGCATTTCTCCCAATTTAAGACCAAGTTGGTCTCCTCACAGTGCTACAAGACTTGGCACAAATTAGTTAAACAATTATCAATATCCAAATCATGCACAGAAAAGTCATCCATAAAAACTTCCATCACATTCTCAATCAAATTAGAAAAGATGACCTGTATACACCTTTGAAAAGTCACAGGTGATTACACAGGTCAAATGGCATTCTCCTATATGCATATATCCCATAAGGGCAGGTAAAAGTAGTTTTCTCTTGATCAGATGGATGGATGGGGATTTGATGAAAACCTGAGTAACCATCCAAATAATAGAAATAAAAGTGCTTAGCAAGCCTCTCAAGCATCTGATCAATGAAAGGAAGAGGGAAATGATCTTTCTTTGTGGCGCTATTTAGCTTTCTATAATCAATGCACATACGCCACCCAGAAACTATCCTAGTAGAAATTAGTTCCTGTTTATCATTTTTCACAACAGTTATCCCTCCCTTTTTAGGCACCATATGAACTGGACTTACCCACTTACTACTAGCAATGTGATATATAACACCAGTATCAAGCAATTTCAAAATTTCCTTCTTAACCACTTCTTGCATTTTTGGATTTAGTCTCCTAAGTGTATCTACTGTGGGCGTACTCTCATCCTCTACAGTTATCCTATGCATACAAAAAGAAGGGCTAATCCTCTTCATATCATCCATTGTATAGCTAATAACCTTCTTATACAACCTAAGTTGTTTCAAAAGCTTCCTAGTTTCACATGGATTCAAGTCAGCATTTACAATGACAGGATATGTAGAGTTGGGTCCAAGAAATTCATACCTCAGTGAAGCCGGTAGAGGCTTCAATTCAACAGTTGAGCTTACCACTTTCTCACACATGACTTCAGTATCATGCTTAAGTAAGGCTTTTCTTCCAAACAATCTGATGTTCCTGCAGGCTCAATTAATAAAGCAAATTCAAGTGGATCCTTAGGAAGAGTTTCTTCCTTCACCATCTAGTTAATAAAATCCACACAACAAACATCATCAAAAGGTTTTTTTAAAGCATCTTTCAAACTAAATCTACCTTCTGGTCTCCGATAGTCAGGGACAATTTTCCATTTTAACATCTATTACCACACTCGCGGTTGCCAAAAATGGCCTGCCTAGAATAATAGGGACCATAGAATCCTCATCTATTTCCAAAACAACAAAGTCTACAAGAATGAAAAATTTACCAACTTTAATAGGTACATCTTCTAAAATACCTACAGGATATTTAACAGACCTATCCGCTAATTGCAATGACATCCTAGTAGGTTTTAGTTCACACAATCCCAATTTCTCAATAATAGACAATGACATTAAACTAACGCTAGCTCCTAAGTCACATAATGCTCTACCAATAGCCATGTCACCAATCACACAGGGATAGAAAAACTACCTAGATCCTGAAGCTTGGGTGGTAGCTTCTTTTGGATCAAAGCACTACATTCCTTAGTGAGTGCTACTGTACCATCTTCTTTTAATTTCCTTTTATTGCATAAGATGTCCTTCAGGAACTTCACATATGTCGGCATTTGCTACAAGCATCTATAAAAGGAACATTAACATAAAGCTTCTTAAGAACTTCAAGAAACTTACCAAATTATTTATCAAGCTTGGTCTTGGCCAAGCGCTGAGGATATGGAACTGGAGGCTGATATGGTTTCACCTCCTCCTTCTTTTCACTTTGTTTCTCTTCTTTAATTTTAGGATGAGAGTGAAACTCTTTCCCCTTTTTCTTTTTCTTGGCCTCCTCTTCAGTCAAACTAACCAAACCATCATACTGTGTACCACTCCTAAGAGTGATAGCCATGGTGTGATCGGATGGTCCCGATTCAGGCTTTCCAGGAAAGGTTCCTGGCATTCACTAAGAGGATAAGGCCTGCTGAGCAATTTGGTTCTCCAATATTTTATTATGGGTGGGAAGAGTGTCCACCTTAAAGGTTAGCTTCTTAATAGCATCAGAGAACTCATTATTTTGTTTTAACTGGGTGGTCATAAAGGTCTCCATCCAGGACTCTAGCTTAGATTTTTGCAGAATGTAGGGTCCTTGTGGTTGTTGGAGATTACTCGGATTGCCTTGATAGGGAGGTGGTCGGCTTTGGAAACCAGGTGGTCCTTGTGGTTGTCAAAAATTATTGCCATAGTTTCCACCGTAGTTCCCAATAGCATCCACCTATTGGATTTCTGGCTCGACATTCTAAGTCATTCCAAGCTGACATCCTGAAATATTATAACCTGAAACACCACACAGCTCACAAACAAGATTAGAAGTACCTGTTCCTAATTTATCAAATTTATCAATTTTAATAGATAATGCTTCTACTTTAGCAGTTGTTGGTGTATGCACTACGAGCTATTAATGTATTAATTTTATTATCAATAAAATTAGTATTTTTAGTTTTAAGATTGTTTCAAAACTATTTATCCTAGAATAATAGGTCATATGAGAATTATTCCTAAAACATCCCTAATCAATTAATTACATAGGGGCATGTAAATACATTAAGATTAGTATGTGAATATACTGATGATTTAATCTCACAAATCATGGATATATGATATCAAGTCTTTACATGGGTACACATTAAGAGTAATGTTGTACTGGACAGACCCACCATGAGAACGTTGCATGGATTGTTACATGAGTGTCATAAATGGTTCTCAATGTGATAATGGTATATAGTCCTTCGACCTGAAGTCACTACGATTCCTACATAAGGAGTTTGTTTTTTTAATACAATCAAACGTTATCTATAATAAGATAAACATAAAGATTGTGATTAGGCAATGGACAAATTATACAGAGGGATGTGAGTGATGTAGATGGGATTTGTCTCTCCTATGTGACAGGAGTAATATCTATGGGCCACTTGATAGAGTGAGACTAACAAAATGCATGGCCATGCTAGGACGAATAAATATTAGATATTTATTCTGTAAAGTCTACTCTGGTATCAAGTAAAATGAATTGGGCCATACAAGGATGACGATGACTATACATTGGGTCTAATTAGATATCGTGTCAAAAGGAATAAATATATAAAATAATTATCACTTATAGGTCATGTCGATGATAAATAACATTCAGACATAATGATGTATTGCTAGATACCGCTCTTATTTTTTTATTAATAATAAAATAGTTTATTATTAATATAACTGAATGTTTTACTTATAGGGTCACACACATAGAGTAAGCCCACTAGAGGATAGTGTTATTTTAGTTGGATTAAAAATAAAACTATTGGGCCTAACTCATTTAGAATGAGTCAGGAGCCCAATGTTTAATGAGAGCTCAGGTTAAGACCTAAGCCTATATATAGAGCATGAGATGCTCATAGGCTACTACTCAGAAATTAGATTACTTTCAAATTTCCATACTAGCATTCAGAACTTTGATTTTCTGGTGGGAGTGCTTGTGTGGACTCCTAAGGGCGAAGCTACAATTGCTTCGATCGAGGAACTCACTTTGCGTGTACAAGAGGTAAACCCTAAATCATTTTTTTTAATTTTGCATAATGCCTTAAGACATTTATTTCTTGTAATCCTTTTTTTTTGGAATCCTTTATGTTTCCGCTGCCTGACCCTGATGGATTCCCTAACAGTAGTTAATAAAGAGAGAACATCAACAGAGTACTTACCTGGAATTCTTGGTAAACTCCTTTCTAAAGACCACTAGTATGTGTTTTGGGCAACCTCCTCAATGAGATTGTAACCTTCTTCCATGTTCTGACTCATGAAGGCACCGCCAGCTGTGGCATCCAAGGTTACCTTCTGGTTCGGAGTGAGCTCATTATAGAATATATGCACTGTCAACCAACGTTTAATACTGTGGTGTGGGCATTCTTGAAGCATTTCTTTGTACCTCTCCTAAGCATCATATAGAGTTTCATCATCTTTCTGAGCGAAAGTGATGATTTGCTTCCTCAACTAGTCTATTTTGCTTCTTGGATAATATTTGTTGAGGAAAGCATGAGAAAGTTTTTCCCATGTAGTTATTGACCCCTCCAAAAGCACATACAACCAACCTCTGGCCTTGTCTCTTAAAGAAAATAGGAATAGCCTCAGCCGGATTGCATCGTTTGAGACCCCATTTACCTTGAGTGTGTCACAATAGTCAAGGAAAATCTAAAGATGTAAGTTGGGATCCTCAGATGGCAATCCTCCAAACTGACTTTGTTGAACCATCGAGAGCAAGGATGGCTTCAACATAAAATTATTCGCCTCAATGTATGGTCTAGTGATGCTAGACCTTCGACCCATCATATTAGGGGCTGCAAAATCATAGAGTGCTCTGTTGTCTTGATTTTCCATTTGTGTTTGGCTTGTTTAACTTGAAGGTTGGTGCCTGTTTTGTTCAATGCGTGCCCTAAGAGTTCTGATCTTTGGAAGGGTTCTTTCAATCATAGGATCAAATATATGCTCTAAGCTGTCACTTTTTCTCATAAAAGAGCCTGCACAAATTTATAAACCATAAAGAAAAACAAGCGTAATTCTGCAGAAAAATTGAAATAAAAATGAAAATACAGAGAAAACAGAAAATGCGGACAAGTCTAATCAAACACCACTTAGCCAATATTAGGGGAAATCATAATCCCCAGCAACGACACCAAAAACTTGATAACCAACCGCAAGCGCATGGGGTATCGAAGTAATAAAAAGATATCGTTCCCACAGGGATTGTGCCAAAGTACTAGTTATAACAGTGATTCAATTATCTAATGGAATTGGATTAAAATGACTTATCTAAATGATTATGAACAGTAAATTAGAGAATAGAGAATTCAACGTCTTTTGTAAAAGAAAATCGGAGCAAGTTTGGGAAATTGAATCAAAGGTAAATCTTGGGGTAATAAGGGTTCATATGCCAGTATCAAAATTAAAGGTTACTCGCCTATCCAATTATACGATTTCGTTCCTAAGGTAGATTCCTCTAAGTTAATTAATACCTTTCTCTTGAAACCCTGTTAACGTACCTAATTCTCAAAGAACCATGTTCAATTTGTTAATTAGGCCCTTTACGTTCTACAGAAATCCGATTAATCACTTAAACAATTTTGCTTACCGTCGTAAATCAAAATCATAGGTTCAATTTAGGTATTTTTGAATTACATGCCAATCTCTTGATTACCCATATAATTTGTGATCATCTATGCTTATCCCTAAGTCTTGCAGAAGCATTAGGCATACATAAATTGAATACAAATTGAAATCAAATGAATTGGAATATGAAGAATAATTAATTGTAACGCATAGGCATACTACATCCTTAGCCCCAAAAAAAGAGTTTAGTGTGCCATAAGAATTGTTGTCATCATGTCATACATCACAAAATCAATGCCAAACATAAAAGATAACAAAAGGTAAACTAGGGATTCAAAAATTACAAATTAGTTCTCACTAGGATTTCTAATTCTTTATCCCAAATCTATAGATTCGATTGCCCTTGATGAATTTGACTCTTGATTCCCAATGAAATCTTCCTAAAGAGTTCTTCAAAATCTCCTAAAAGGTGTGTCAATATCTGTTTATCCAAAGATCCCCCTCATATTCCCTAGAGTGCCTATTAAAAACCCTAAACAATTGAAAGATTTGGGCCTCGTAGGGGACAACCACGACCATTTGGTTCAGGTTCTGTTCCATAAATTCGTATTTTCTAAAATAAACAGAGCCAACCACGGCTAGTGGTGGGTTCTGACTTGCTCTACTTTGCTTGACAGTGCTAAGCACTTGCAGTGGTGATGATGATGATGTTTTACCCTTAAACAGAGCCAACCACGGCTAGTGGTAGGTTCTGCCACCAATTTCCTCTTTTCCAGTGCTAACCACGGCCAGTGGTTGGCCACCACTGGTAGTGGTTTCCTCCAACCTTGCCAAAGTACACTCCCAAGGGTCTCAAAGGTCTCTTCTTTCATCCACCTTGCCATTTTTCCTCAAAATAGACCTAGAACATCATTAATCCTATAAAAAATAGACACAACCAAGAAGTATATGTGGAAAGGAATCAAAATCAAGGGAATCAGGCAGAATAATATGTAAAAACCCTAAAAACTAGACCTAAAATTAACCAAAAACAACACACAGTGCACACTTATTAGCTACACAGACCTAGAGCATCTCTCTTGCTTTTCTCACAAAGCCACCTCTACCAGGATTAGCAACAAAGGTACTTTGTATCCCCTTGTATGTCCAATGCATATAATGAATGATCTCAACATACAATAATGCTCAATGCAGCTCAATTACATTAATTGTCCTCCTTGACATCTATATTCATCATTTATACATAAAGCAATGTCATCATCATCATGCATTATCAATTAATTAATCAATCAGAATTTCATTAGTATTATCATCAATACACTAATGGCATCATAATCATATTCACCATAACAAACCACCCATCACAACCATCTCAATCATAACATATTCGTCAATTGTCACTTCAATCATTACACATTGCAATAGAAGTAAACAATAGTACATTCAATAGTCACGTACTCTAACTATACCTCTTTTGCATACCTGGACTAACGATGCTCACAAATCAGAGCCTACATCTAATATCACCTACCAACCTATATATCAAAAGAACCCGATCATTTAATAATTGTAGTTTAACCTCAAGTTTTCTAATCTAATTCAACCTAAGCTACCCGAAACATAACTAGTTATAAATTAACTCCAATTGATTAAATAAGTTTGTTTTCAAAGAGCTTCGACTTACTAATTCGAAGTCAAACAAAGATTCCAAAGTAAATTTGAGAATTCTTGCACTACCCATGAACTCTAACCATTTCTTATAGGCCCTAATTCGAGGTAATGAAAATTAGAACCTTAAAAACTTAATAACGGAGGTTAGGGTTAAAACCTATATAGCTTAGGTTTTATTCAAACCCTTATGCCACTCCTAGCATGCATATGAGAAGAAGAATTGGAATGGGAATAAATGTCCTATGCTTTTGCTTAGAAATTCAAGTGGAAGATAGTGATGGGTGGTGGATAGGTCACAACTAAGAGAAGGAAGGAAGGATGAGCTTGCCCTTTGCCTTGGTTCAGAATGAAACACAAGTGGAGGAGAGGAAGGAAATGATGGCTACGATGGAGAAGGAAAGATGAAGAAAGAGAAAATTATGGATAGGGAGGAAGTGGGTTATACAGGTAGGAGATGGAGAAGAGGGTAAAAAGCCTCTTTCTTCTTTTTGTTTGCTTTGTGAGGTGAGTGTGAGTTAGTTTAGTTTTAGGTAGTTAAGGGTAGTTTAGTAATTTTACTAGTTTACTTAATTCCTTAATCTACCGGATAAGCTTAATTTAATTCTAAACTTATCCAAATTTTAAATCTTATTTAATTTACCCCTCAATTTATAATTTATCAATTTCTTCTTCACTATTCATTTATTATCACCTAGTCCTTAATTTAAAATTTATAATGCTATACATGAAGTTATTTTCCATATTAAACTAGTGGCATTTGAGTGGAAATTAACTTGTTTCCATCGGTGC
This sequence comes from Clitoria ternatea, assembly GCA_037962975.1. Taxonomy (NCBI): domain Eukaryota; kingdom Viridiplantae; phylum Streptophyta; class Magnoliopsida; order Fabales; family Fabaceae; genus Clitoria; species Clitoria ternatea. Next base: position 193,458,071 of record CM075669.1, read on the forward strand.
CTTTCACCCATTGTTGCTCTACTTGTGCATGTCACTAGTGGTGTCCCTGTTAACCCTAACAAGGAGAGTCACCCCTCTTTTTCAAAATAAACATAAACAGAAACTGAGAACCACCATGATGACTCCATCGCCTATAACAATGAACCCAATAAGCCAATCTGTTTCTCTAAGCCACCCTTAAATCTTTAATGATTACACACAACCCACTGTACAAGACTCATATTTTCCGATCTATCCTAGACACCATTCTCCTTCTTCCATCGTCGAGCCTTGCCACCACTATCATCGCGGTTCCTTTGCCTTTATGGTAACCTATCTAAGCCTGAAGTAGTCATAGTCATTCTTACCCTCTATCTCCCACTTTCGATTTTACCATGTCCTATTATGCATTGCCCCAACATCATGTCCTAGAGTTCCACCATGTATTTACAAAGGCAAAGCATCCCCCAATTGATTCCTTTACAGTGGTGGATGATGAACCATGCAGACTTCAATGTTGGTCACCCTTATTCTCGTGCCTTTGATTCTTATCCCCTATTTGATATTCTTATGATTCAAAACTATGTTCACACTGAACCTACCTAATATTATCTTCTTTACAAAAAAACAAATGGAACTATTTCACCATCTACTCTACTCGTGTCTTTTTGTTATGAATTGGTATTGTTTAAATGAAGGTGCAAGCACCATTTTAGAGGACTTTTGGTTAAAGTCACATTGGTCATTTAATAAATTTATTTTTCTATTATATATTTTTCAAAAAACCTAAAAGAAAATATATATTGTCAATTTTCCTTAATTTATACCAATCCAAACAATTTCCTTTCAATTTCTACTTATTATCTTTCTATTCATTTTATTTCCATTCAATCTATTTCCTTCTTATTTCTCTCTTTCATCCAAACAAAGCATTAATGATGTTGAAACCGAGTCTGGTTTGCAAAAGATAATTGGTAACAACCTTTGACCAGACCCCAAAATGTGTTAATAGAACTAGACCCCAAGATTTGTTACTAATACACATCAAGGCATTTAATTTAAATGAAGTATACCTATGTGTGATCTAACCTATTTAAATTAAGTGTTTCTGAAAAATAAATACCAAATGCATAGGTTACAAAAAAATGGGGAGTCTATCAAATATAAAAGTCTGATTCAAAAAATAGTCTGACTCAAGACTATACTCAACAGAGTCTGATTTAAGAATGCTTAGCCCTTTGGTTTATTAAGTCAGACCTCATACTTTTGAAATAATTGAATCATGCAACATGAATATTGCTTTCATACCCTAACCATGCAATGTTCTAAATCCTTTTTCATGATGCTTTGAAAGTCAAGCTCTTATCAAGAAAATTATGCTTATCATCAAAAAGATAAGAGACAAATCAATTGATCAACCAAAGCACCTTTCGAAGAAATCAATGTAGCTACCCTAAACATTTTAGAAAAGCTGATTTAAGTCAACTCTTATGTCAGGAAGTTACAGAAGGATAACAACATTGCTCTCTGCACATTTATTAAAAGAAAGAAAGCCAACAAATTGGCTTTTTACTTTAAAGACCTCAAGAAACACTATATTCATGCAAGTATCAAGGTTTCTTGACACCAAACCTTTTGGCATCTCATCAGTTTATCAAGGTTTGGTGTTTACAATCAAGCAAAACTCCTTTAAAGGATTTTCAATGACTATATCTCCTCACCAAATTATCAAACGGTCATCTTGAGAGACCTATATATTTGAAGAGATTCATTTTTAAAAAAAAGAAGCTTATTAAGAAGAATGATTCTCTATGATTGAAGTTCTCTTAATCTCTTTTAAGCTGTTCTTAGACAAGGGCCTTCTTTATTGTTCTGCCTCTAGCAGACCTTGGTCCTTTTATCTTTCTTTACTTAGTGTATCTGTTCATTTTTGTACATCCTTTATACACTAAATTCTGTGAAACATCTTATACTTTATTCTTCAAATTTTTTATGGACTAAAAGTCTAGTTTGTTTCTAGCCTTTAGTTTCATTGGGAAACAGTTATGGCCTGAAGAGGCTTTTGAAAGAATTGGGTTTGAGCCAACACTGGCTTGTTGAAAGAATACTTGGGTTTAAGCCAAGAGTGGGACGAGTCAAGAATACTTGTGGCATAAGTCTGGTATTGTTATTATAAAGGAAATTTTACAAAAGTGGAAATCCTTCAAGTTAGAAGGGACTGGATGAAGCTTCTATGTTAAAAGTGAACCAGTATAAATCTCTGGTGTTTATTCTGTTCATGCTCTTATCAAGTCTATTTTTATAAGTCTGATTACTTGCACTTTAAAGGTTCAAAATTCTATAAAAGAGTTTAAGACTTATTCCATCTCCCTTCTAAGTTTGACTCTAAACCATCAATTGGTATCTGAGCTTGTCCTTTAGGTTGATCACTTCCTCAGGTGAAAAGGAACAAGATCCATGGCAGCCTTTTAAAGTAATCAGCTTATTGAAGAAAGATCTTTCATCAATAGACCACCAGCCTTCTTTGTTAAAGACTATCCATACTAGAAAGAGAAAATGAAGATGTTTATCAAATCTGCTCAGTATAGCCTATAGGCAGTCATCATAAATGGTGATTATGCAGCTCCTATTAATGAAGATAGAAAGCCTAAACCAGAAGATGAATGGTCTACTTTTGAGATAAAAAATAGAGATAAATGCCAAAGCCAGATTCTTCCTTACTTGTGCTCTAAGAAAATTAGAGTACAATAAAGTGTTTAGCTATAAATAAACTAAATAAGTCTAGGATGCTCTTCAACACAACTATGAAGGCACCTCTAATGTAAAAAGCTCAAAGAAGATACTGTTGACTAAACAGTATGATACTTTCAAGAAGAAGGAATGAGAAACTGTGGATCAGATGTTTAGAAGATTCCAAACCTTATTGAATGGGCTTAAGGCTTTTGGAACTACACCTTCCATAGAAGATATCAATGTGAAGCTTCTTGGAAGTTTTCCTGAAAGGTTTGATGCCAAGTATTTAGCCCTTGAGGAAGCTAAAGATCTAAGTACCTTCTTTTTGGATGAACTCCTTGGAGTACTCAGAGTGCATGAGTTAAAGCTGAAATAGAAGAAAGTCAGCAAGCCTTCCTCCTTTAAAAGCATTTCCTTAAAGTCTGATGAATTAGGCAAGAAGTCAAAGGCCATGAAAGTTGAGGAGTCCACCAGCTTAGAACCAGAGTTTGATGAATCAGGTGCTGATACAGATGAAGAGTTGGCCTTTGTAACAATGAGATTTCACAGGTTGCTAAAGAAGAAGAAGTTCAGACCTAAGAAATTCTAGAAGAAGGATCATAAAGGTAAAAGTTAATTTAAGTTTAAAACTGACAAGTCTTCTTCAAAATGTTTTAACCATAGGAAACCTGGACACATGAAAGGAAAATGTCCTCTCTTGAATAAAGATAAGAAGGACAAAATAAAAAAGAGGAAATTCCCTAAGAAGTAAAAGGGATTGATCACATGGGATGATGATGGATCATCCAGGTCTAAAGAGTCTGATGAGAAGACAGAGTCTGCTCAAATCTTTCTTTTGCAAATGAGGAACCAGACTCTGAAGCCAGTTCAAGTGACTTAGAATTAGAGGATGTAAGCTATTTTGTACTTAAACAAAATTATGATTTGTTTTTCAATGACTTTTCAAAGCTTTTAAAAAATTTTAAAAAGTTAAAAATAAAGCATGTTGACATGATTACTGATTTTGAAAATCGGATTTCAAAATTAAAAGAAGAAAATTTTAATAAAAATATTCAGAAAGAAATAGAAGAGAACAAAAAGATGCACCTTGAATAATTGAGCAAACTCAAACAAGAGAATCTTGTTTTAAAAACCAACTTTGAAAATACTAAAGTTTGCTACAACTCTCAAGCGGATGCAATCATTGAATTACAAAAGCAAGTAAGTTCACTTACTTCAGATCTGAGCAAGTTTGTTAGTGGCACTAAAAATTTGAATAAACTTTTAAGAAAATCTCATGGTGACCATAGCAGACCAGGTTTAGGTTATGTAGAGAGAATGATTTTAAGCAATCTTCATCCCCCTCATTTGTTTCAAAGAAACAGAAGTATGTGAAATGTAATTATTGTAAAAGGCATGGTCTTATAATAAATGATTTTAGGAAAAGAAATGAAAAAGTTGCTAACCATGTAGGACCTAAGAAGATGTAGGTGGCAAAATCATTGATTATTCCAATTGTAGATGTGCTTAAAGTCAAGGACAAAACCTCTGCACTGGTATCTGGATAATGAATGGTCACATCACATGACAGGAAGAGGTCTATGTTCCTAGACCTTGAGCTGTTTAAAGGTGGAACAATCACCTTTGAAGGCAACCAGATTGGCAGAATCATAGGGTCTGGTAGAGTGGGTAAAATTCCTTTACTTATCATTGAAAATGTTTATTCGGTTGAAGGTGTGAGACATAACCTACTAAGCATTTGTCAATTTTGTGATAGTGGGTACAAGGTCTTTTTTGACAAAGAAAAATGTACCATCATCAACCTTGATGGATCCACCTTTTCACTGTAAACACACATCACATCCTGTACAAGGTTGACTTGAATGAATTGAATGATCAAAATGTAACATGTTTATTTTCAAATTCAAAAGAGAGATGGATCTGGCATGAAAAGCTTGGGCATGTGAGCTTAAAACATATTTTAAAACTTCACAGAAAAGGCCACTGCCAAAAATTTCTTTCAATAGTTCCCTGCCTTGTGAAGCATGCCAAAAAGGGAAACAACATAAACCCTCTTTTGAAAACAAAAATGTTGTTTGCATGATGAAACCATTAGAATTGTTACATTTAGATTTATTTGGTCCCTCTCAGGTATAGAGTCTAGTAAGAAAGAAATATGGATTTTTCATTGTTGATGATTACACAAGAATGACATGGGTATACTTCCTAGTACACAAGGATGAGTCTATGAAAGTATTCAAGATTTTTTGCAAGAAAATCTAAAATGAGAAAGGATTATGTATTGACATAATAAAAAGTGATCATGGCAGAGAATTTGAAAATAAAATTTTTGAAAAATTCTACGACTAGTCTGGCATAACTCATATGTTAGAGTAAAGTCTGAACTCATGTTTGAGTAGTCTGAACCCCTGGTTAGTCTTGAAAAGACTTATTTATTAGCATTATTTCTACATGTATTTTAATAATTTAAATAGCAAAATAATTATTATTTTATTTATTTAGTAATTATTTAGTATTCTCAGCAATTTAGTTAAATAATAATTTAGTTTATTATTTTTAAGTAAATTATTAATTATTTATTAAATTAAGTGGTTTAATGTAAAAAAAGGAAAAAAATACAGGTGTTGTCAATAAGTGATCGAGCGTAGACACGCCCAAAACCAGCATACCCATGGCCATTGACCTTGATCCAAACAGTAACCAAGCGTGCCAACGTTCCCAGTATCAACGTGCCTATGCGTACCACAAACTCACTAGCGTGCCTACGCCAGTTCCAGCGCCCCTACACTCGAGGCTCACCAAGCATCAGACCACCTAACAATAACTAAACGTGCCAATGCTAGAACCCCAAGATACCTACGCGCATCAATGTTTCACTATCAGACCTGATTCTAATAAGCTAGCGTGATCACGCCCATGCACAGCATACTTACGCCGAGGATCAACGTGTCTACACTCATGCACAACATGCCTACGCCCATCCGCTGTTCCCAGTACAAACTATCCAGCGTACTTACGCCAGCTAACTGGTCCATCCTGTTTCCATTTTTTATTTCAGATTTTGTAATTTGGTAATTTTCATTAATTTAAGTTATTTATTTATTTTTTATGTTTTACTTACTTATATTCCCTATAATTATTAAATTAGGTTTAGTTAAGCCTAGGAAAACTATATATAGCTTGATTGTAAAGGCTAAAGGAACTAACTTAGAGCTAATTTCAGATCTAACTCTCATTCTTAGATTTTCTCTCTTCTTTCTAGACCTTCTCTCTCTAAATTCTTTCATCCCTAACCTCAACCTCTATATCCATTTCGTTCTCCTCCATGGGTGTTTAATTCCCAAGGAGTGGGATTGATTGAAGTTGCAATCAAGCTGAGATTCAAGTGGCTGAAGTTGAGGAATCACTTGAAGCAAGTTCTAAACAGAAGAAGTGTTGGATCACATCTCTTGGATTGGGAAATCCAAGGCTCATTCAGAAGCATTCACTAGAGAGGAATCATGGTGAGAGCTTCAGATTGCATTTTCTAACTTATTTGCTTTATACCTAAGGAATTAGGTGAACAACTAGGGTTCCTTAAATTTCACAATTGGATTTGACATGAACTGATGCCTAAAGAATTAGGATTGCTTTGTGTTGAGTTAGTAATAATTGCCTAAGGAATTAAGAGTTATTCATCTGTGAAATTGAACCATGCTTTAATTGAATCCAAAGCTGTTGTCATTAGGATTTTAGTGAAATTATGTGCTGAGATCAATTCCAATCTATGTGTTTAGTATAGATTAATTGCTAACCTAATTCTACTTGTGACGCTACTATATGAAAATTCACAAAAACAATATAAAATTCAAAAAACTGAAAAACTTAATTAGCTTTGTTGTGAGGTTCAGCTAGAGGTTTCTTAAGATTATGGTACTTAACACAATCCCTGTGGGAATGATCAAATATACTCTATTCTAACGATTGGTGCACTTGCCAAGAATTTTATCACTCGATGAGATTGCATCAAGTTAATGGTGCCGTTGCTGGGGATTGTTGATTAATATCAATAATCCTTTGGGAGCTGCTAGACTGAATGATTTTTTTACTTTCTGTAACTTTTGTTAAGTGTTTATGAGTTTTATTATAGGAGTAGAATTTTGTTAAGTATAGCTTGAATTGTTGTTCATTGTTTCTACTGTTTTGATTTTAGTTGTTAGTGTTAGCACTAACTGTTGCAGTAGTTTTATGTGTGTTTAGTTGTTGCATTTATGGTTTTTGTAGTTCCTTTGGAAATTGAAAAGTTGCAAGTAATGGATGTTGAAGACACCAAAGCAGATTTTCTTCAATATTCATAAAGCCTATGCATGAATCATGTGGATGAGATACAACCAATTGAAGAAGAGCCATCGGAGTTAGAAAGAATTTTAATTCAATTCATGAAAGTTATGCAAAGTGGCCTCCAAAATTTTGATAACTCAATCATGAACATCCAAAAGCAAGTGGATTTTACTGTAGAACAATTGGCCGAAGAGCAAAGAAATACAGAGGTTGTATAAAGAGCAGACCAATATGAAAAACCATGGGATGATGATGCTGGTCTAGATGAAGAACCTAAGTTTGGGGAAGAAGAGGACCAGCTGGAAAACATTTATGATAAAAGGCACAATAAAATGAATGAACCTGAACTTGAAGTTGATGTTGAAACAAAAGAAGAAAAAGAAAATAAAGAAGTTCAAGATTGTTTGATGGAAGAAGAGTCAATTGAAGAATGTGAAGAGGAAAGTGATATGGATTATACTTCAGAGTTGCAAGATGATAAAATATCAAGTGAAGTGTTCTTCGATGATTGGAATGAAGAAGATTAGTCTGATGAAGAAGAGCAACAGCTGTGATTGGGTGATTACTTTGATGAAGCAAATATTGAAGTAGTCCACAATGAAGAATTGACAACAGAAGCCATTGAGGAAGTTGAGAATCAATTAGATACTATCGTTGAGCAAGAAGTAATAGAAAAGGTAGAGGTCTCATCTGAGATGGAAAGCACATGTTGGCAAAACAATAATGATACTAAAATTTGGTTGGAGCCAAGTGTGAATATAGATGAAGGAGAAAAGGTTCATGCACAAGAAGTGTTAACATGTTTAGATGTTGATATTATAAAAGAAAAAGAAATTCAACCATGGTGTGAGGTGTAACATCCCGATGTTTACCGAGTGAAATTAAGTCATTGAAATAATAATTACAAGTGGGAAGATTGTTTATTAATTATAATTAACTTAATTAATTTAACTGAGAGAATAAATGGCTGATTAAGTGTGATTAATTATTAATTGTTGGTTGATTGTGACTGGGTGTGACGTAAACAGACTGCTACCTCACGCTTTCCCACCCCACTCTTCTTTCTTCGGGCATGCATATATATATAGGATTATTGGGCCTCTTTGCCATTCATTTTTCCTTCAACCCTTTTTTTCCGCCACTCCTCTCTTCTTCGTTCTTTCTTCTCCTTCTTCTTCTCCCCTGTTCTCTGTCTCTATTTTCTGCCACTAGAAGCCCACGACGATGCTACTACAGAAGAGTTGGAGCTTCCTCTGGCTGGAGAAGGACGATCCTTGAAGCAGAGGAAGAACAACTTCCTATCCCTGAACCGATTGCAGTGTACGACTGTGCGAAGAAGACTGAACGAGGCAGACAGAGCATCAAACCAAACATCGAAAAGTAGAAGAGCTTCTCGAGTCTCTCCAGAAGGTAGGGGGCGCTTGCATGTTAAAATGCATGGTCGATGGACGGTACCGGATAAACGTATTACCTTGCGTGTGTATGAAGGTGTCTGTGACGACTATGTGCAACGCATGATTGTGAATTCTTGAATGCCATGTGTGTGATTGCAGGGTCCTGATTATGGTTATACAATTGCACGCAAGTATTCAGAGTCGTTGTATTGAATTCTGATAATTGGTTTTATCTAAATGCATGTAATGCATGTTCTTGTTATTGTTAATACCGAGAGGATATGTATGTGTGATTGTTGGCTGATTTCATTGAGATATTGTACACATGAACCGTTTGAATACTGTGCATGCTAGTACGATGAGTGACTGAATGTAGGAAATATGTTGGATCGGATGTGACGCTCATGGTTACAAAGAATGAGTCGGATACTTGAGGATGCTCGTTGCTTAAGCATATAGGCTACATGTAGAGGAATGGGGTTACCCGAGGAAGGTCAGGAGCCCAATAAAATGATCTCCAATTACAGGCCCTTGGCTTGATCCGGTGAGAGCCCGTGGTAGCCGTAGGAGCTAGAGTTAAGTCTCGAGACGTCAATGGGAGGCCGGTACCACGCGGGAAGGGCTAATGGACGAGAGGCCAGTAAGGGAACCTGTAACTGAAAATCATTGCTTAAGTCCGATCTGCAGGCATGCATGTAGATGAAATGTTGGTTAGGGTAGAGCGAATGGAATGGCTCAGAATGATACGAGTGAATTCCGAATGAGTTGCTGTATACTTGTATGATTGAAATTGATCTTACGTGATATGTTTGTAAGTATATGTCTTTGAAAGTACCATATTCTGCATGACTAAAATCCAAATTGAATGCAAACCGAGTGAACGGGGGGGCAAGTATTAATGCTGATGCCGAATCATTAACTGTCATTTAAATGTAAAAGCTCACCCCTACTGTGGCCATTTTTTAGTGAATGTCTCTCGGAATGATGAATGGAAGAGGAGATGAATGCCGAATGAAGTGCTGGTGCACTATGGAAATTGTGTTTATGTATATGCTGTGTATATGTCTTGTTAAGCCTTGGCCGGCTCGTATTTCAGTTGTAGTCTCTTTATACTAGAACTTGAACCCTCTTGGGTAGAAGACGTGATTTTGTGCCTGTAATTATTTATATCCCTCTCTATATCTATCATACTGTGTGTTGTTCTATATTGCGTGAATGATCCGAGTAATATATGTATGCATACTCATGGAGTGTGTGAGGTTGGTATAGCCATGGGTAGAAATGGGGTTAAGAGTTGATGTGGGAAGCGAGACCGTAATTTATTCTGAGTGCAGAAGAGTTTAAGTATTACCTAGTGAATGAGAGCACGAGACACCGAGTGAGGATTGATCTAGATACTTACCGAGTGATAACTGTTAGGATTTTCCCCGAGTGTAGAATAACTGAATATTTCTGAGTGGTTAAGATTAGAAGAAAACCGAGTGGGGACTAACTTAATGATTTCCCCGAGCGAATAAGTTGTCAATGCCGAGTGGAGTAGCTATCATTTTCTGAGTGAATGGGTTGTATGATAACTCTGGGTCCCGAGTGTCTGGATAGCCGAGTGTAGCTCCTTGCTCAGCGAATGAAGGATTCGCTCCAGCGAGCATGTGGACTTGGAAGACTTTTGGGTAGTTCGCTTAAGCGTATGGTACTCCGCCCGAGCGAGTTGGGCTACCTCGCTCAAGCGTGTTGGACCTCGCTTGGGCGAGTGGGCTTTGTTTGTGGGATCCGCCTGTGTGTTTCTCCTCCCGCTGTCTACCTTCTTGGGTCGGTTTTTGGTCCTCTTGTCTTCCTCTCCCTTATTTCTTTTGTGCCGATTCTTCTTGGTTTATTTGGGAAAAATTTTCCCTGTTTTTGGGCTGTATCTATTTATTAAAATTAGGGTGTTACATGAGGAGTGTCTGCTAGTGGTGACTACTGCAGCTATAGAAACTTTAAGGAAATGAGAATCATTAAGTCAAGAAGAACATTTCTTGTGGCACAAAAAGATGAATACTAACATAAAACAAAAAAAGAAAAAGCAAGAAAAGAAAGAGAAAAAAAAAGTTTGGAAAGAGAAATAGAGAAGGAAAGTTGTGTTGAGCATTAGCCTCAAACACGACAAAGAGAAAGTAGGAGCCAAAAGACCAAGAGTTTATGGTCATAGGCAAGGGGATCTTGGGGGATGAGCCAAAGTGTGTTTTTCTTGTACATAAATAAAGTAGTGAGAAAGTTTGAGAAAAAATAAAGAGAGAAAAATAGGTTGAAAGAAAAAATAAAAAAAGAAGAAAAAAAGGTGAAAACAGAGAAAAAAATAAAGAAAAGAAAGAAAATAATAGAAAAGCAAAAGAAAAAAGAGTGGAATAAAAAGAGAACAAAATGGAAAATGAAGTGTTGTGGATCAACAAAAGTGGAGTGTACTAACGCTTCATGCTAGCGTATTGACATTGAGTTACTGTGTGAAATGAAGTGTGTTGTCAAAATGAGAGCGTACTAACACCCATATTTAGCGCCTTTACGCAGTTCTCTGATTAGATTAGGAAATTTGGAAATTGTTGCACGTAAGTACGCTAAAAGGGAGTGTGAGTACGCTGTAAAAGTGGAAAAATCAGGGATGACACAGAGGTCACGCTATAGACGTTGGGTCTCTAGCATCCCTACGCTCATATGCTGCCCTTGCATTGATCTTGATCCAGAAAATCAGCGTTGAAGTGCTCCTAGGTAATGTGCCTACGCCCACCCTTTTCCTAGAATAAAGACCACCAACGTATGCATCTTTACTCCATTTTCTTTTCATCATTTAGGTAGTTTCAATTCATGCAATTTCAATTCCTTTATTTGAACAAAAAAGAAAACATAAATAAGTTTCAGTTGGTGTTTTGTATTCCATACCATTGTACAACATCCATTTCTTTCATTGTGTGTTCAATATGGTTTCATGTTGGTTCAAAGTGAATTTTCATTTCCTTGTAAATAATTTCATGTCCACCACACCAATCAACCATTCACTTCACATCACAGGTAATAAAAGGAAGTGCTTTATCCCTATCCTTAATACATTGAAAACTGAAAAACATTGTAGATATGTATAGTAGGCTGTTAGTGCTATAAACTTTCACCTCCCAAAATGATAAGATATCTTGTCTTGAGCAATACTTGATCATAATAGCATATTTGTGCTAGTTTTGTTGGAAATATTTTTCCATATTTTGCCATACTTTGATTGTAGTGTACTTGTGATTGCTTAGGATGATAACGTGATACCAATGCAATGTCTTAAGTTTGGGGATGTGATGTTCAATGCTTACCTTAGTTGATTATGAGACTTGTGCCTAAGTTTATTGTGAGTGTGCATGCTTGGCAATAATGTGGCAGAACTTGCCTCCGCCCTTGCTTATGCATGAATGTGATTTGCACTTGGAAATGATAAAGGCCATGTTTTATATGTTAGCTAGAGCCAAATAAGCCTACCTTATGTATAGTTATCCATTGACCTTAAAATATTAAGCCTGAGCCTTATTTATTTTGCAATAACACTTACATTACAAGCCTTTATTTTCCTTAGAAAAACCATGTATTAACCCTTGAGGTGTCATTGATGACTTGTGTTGTTTTGAATAGTTACTAAGGGACAAGCAACATTTAAGTTTGGGGATGGAGTGTTCCTAATAACAATAAAAAGGCACACTTTGAAAAATGGAAAAGAAAAGGTAGAAGGTGTAATCAAAAGAGTTGCTTGAGAAAAATTCAAAAAGAAGAAAAGAGTCCAAAGGACTAGAAAAAAAGAGCAAAGCTCTAAAAATGGTAAAAAGAAAGTTGAGAAAAATCAAGAGGAAATAACACTTTTGCTATACTTGAAAAAAAATAAAGAAAAACAGGTTCAAGGCAAGGCAAACATCAATGAACACACTCATTACCCTTGCATTAACTAGAAAAACTTAACCTCATTACAAGCCAAATAAAGTCCTTATTGATCCTTGTGCTATTACTTTTATGTATCATGCTTAGGGGAGTTGCAAGCCTATGTTTACATGTTGTTTTGTAAGTGAGTGTGCATATTTATGAACCATATACACTTGAGTGCAGAGGGAAACACACTTGTGAGATTAAAAGCATCATCATCATAACTTCCACTCTTAAGCATTGTATTCAGGTTATTGTGGATCATTTTGAGAGGTTGAACATTTGTGCATTGCAGTTGGACTTGTGCAGTTTTGGTTTGGTATGAAAATAAGCTTAGTGCATTAAGTAATTTGAGTTCTTGCTTGAGGAAAAGCAAGTCTTAAGTTTGGGGATATGATAAGTCTTGAAAAGACTTATTTATTAGCATTATTTCTAATTATATTTTAATAATTTAAATAGCAAAATAATTATTATTTTATTTATTTAGTAATTATTTAGTATTCTTAGCAATTTAGTTAAATAATAATTTAGTTTATTATTTTTAAGTAAATTATTAATTATTTATTAAATTAAGTGGTTTAATGAAAAAAAAGGAAAAAATACAGGTGTTGTTAATAAGTCATCCAGCGTAGGCACGCCCAAAACCAGCATACCCATGCCTATTGACCTTGATCCAAACAGCAACCAAGCCTGCCAACGTTCCTAGCATTAACGTGCCTACGCGTACCAGAAACTCACCAGCATGCCCACACGAGTTCCAGCGCCTCTACGCTCGAGGCTCACCAAGCATCAGACCAACTAACAGCAACTAAACGTGCCAACGTTGGAACCCCAATGTACCTATGTGCGTCAGCGTTTCACTATCATACCTGATTCCAATAAGCTAGTGTGATCACGCCCATGCACAGCGTACCTACACCCAACATCTATGTGTCCACGCCCATGCACAACATGCCTACGCCCATCCACTATTCCCAATACAAACCATCCAGCGTACTTACGCCAGCTGACTGGTTTACCCTGTTTCCATTTTTTATTTTAGATTTTGTAATTTTGTAATTTTCATTATTTGTTTTGTATGTTTGAGTTACTTATATTCCCTGTAATTATTAAATTAGGTTTAGTTAAGCCTAGAAGAACTATATATAGCTTGATTGTAAAGGCTAAAGGAACTAACTCAGAGCTAATTTCATATCTAAGTCTCATTCTCAGATTTTTTCTCTTCTCTCTAGATCTTCTCTCTCTAAATTCTCTCATCCATAACCTCATCCCCTGTATCTATTTTCGTTCTCATCCATGGGTGCTTAATTCCCTAGAAGTGGGATTGATTGAAGTTGCAATCAAGCTGAGATTTAAGTGGCTGAAGTTGAGGAATCACTTGAAGCAAGTTCTGAATAGAGGAAGTGTTGGATCACATCTCTTGGATTAAGAAATCCAAGGCTTATTTAGATTGCATTTCCTAACTTAGTTGCTTCATGCCTAAGGAATTAGGTGAACAACTAGGGTTCCTTAAATTTTGCAATTAGATTTGACATGAAGTGATGCCTAAGGAATTAGGATTGCTTTGTGTTGAGTTAGTAATAATTGTCTAAGGAATTAGGAGTTATTTATATGTGAAATTGAACCATGCTTTAATTGAATCTAAAGTTGCTGTTATTAGGATTTTAGTAAAATTATGTGCTGAGATCAATTCCAATTTATGTGTTTAGTATAGATTAATTATTGACCTAATTCTACCTGTGACACTACTATTGAAAATTCACAAAAACAATATAAAATTCCAAAAACTACAAAACTTAATTGGCTTTGTTGTGAGGTTTAGCTGGAGGTTTCTCATGATTGTGATACTTAACACAATCCCTATGGGAACAATCAAATATACTTTATTTTATTGATTGGTGGGCTTGCCAAGAATTTGATCACTTGATGAGATTGCATCAACCCCATGTGATTTGTTAATAATACACATCAAGACTCATAGCTAAAATGAAGTCTGTACTGTTTGTTTGTCTAATAATTTTATTGAAGTGTGCCAGGAGTCTGTAGAGCTCTATTTACAAAACAAAAAGGGGAGTCCATAAAAATCAATTCACTTTTGAAATGAAGAAGTCCGTACTCACTCAAGCTTCACTGGATCAAGTCTCTTTTTATGTCTTCGGACCACCAGAAGATTGCTCTACAGACCACGAGAAAATTTATGCCTCATTGAGTACTTGAAAAAGATCTTTCCTTTCCAAATATGAAGTTACATGAACTTTCTCATGTCTTCTCTGAAGCTATCATCAAAATGGCATTCAATGAAAAAAGTTGAAGACTTTCTCACTTTTATCAAGAAAGTTGTCTCACATGTCTCAAGGTGTCAGAAAAGCTAAACCTCATTAGAACGGATAACCTAAGGTCAACTGCTATAGAGTGTACGTGCTTTCCTAAAGTACATAAGCAAAATGGATCTTTTGCTGAAGACTTTTGAAGTTGCTCAGTTAAGGAAACTTCTCTGAAGCATGTGTCTGCACTCACTAATAGTGCAATCCTCAAGAGACCAATATCCTTCGAAGCTAACCAACAGATATTTTTAAGAAAGACTATAAATACAAGAAACTTCAGAATTCAAGATAGTTATGCTGTTCATTTTCATACTTGAATACTCTTTTGATTTTCAGAAACCAATATGAGACTTTATCTTAGTTTCTAACTTCTTGTATTCACTACTTAAGTCTTCTTTGTACTTCTGCTTAGTACAGACCTTGGCTTATAGTAGTTTGTAGCTCAGTATACCTTGTAATCATTTCATATCTTTGTATACTGAGTTATTTGATTGTAACTTTAAACCTTTTACTACTTTCTTTGTATATTCTGGTGTGTTGCCAGAATTTGTTGGTGTTGGAAAACACTATGGCCTGAAAAGGCTTTTGAAAGAATACTTGGGTTTATACCTAGGAGTGGCTAGTGTCAAGAATACTTTGGTTTAATCCAGAGGTGGTTGGAGTCAAGAATACTGTTGCGTTGGGTTGGTGCAGATTGTAAAGGCATTTTACAATAGTGAAAAATCCTTCAGACTGAAGGGACTGGACGTAGCTTGAGTTGGAAGTGAACCAAGATAAATCCACTGTGTGATTTTCTACCTCTTACGTTAGTCTGTTTAACTGTATATTTTTCTAAAGCGGTCTGTAGAATTTTTGAAAAAGATTTTAAGACTTATTCAACCCCCCTTGGAAGTCTAACTCTATACCATCAATTAGTAACAAAGTTTGTCCTTTTAGGTTGATTACTCTCACGAGTAAAAAGGTACAAGATGCATGACCTCATCTTAAGATCAGCTCATTCTAGAAGAAGCACTATCAAACAACCCACCTACCTCTTTAGTGAAGATTATCCTTATAGGAAAGACAGGATGGAAATGTTCATCAAGTCTACTCAATATGAACTGTAGGGAATAATCACAAGAGGTGATAATCCAGAACCTACAGCTAAAGAAGGAAACCCAGTTCCTAAAAATAAATGGTCTATTACAGACACCAAGAAGATGGAGTCAAATGCTAAAGCTAGATTCCTTTTAATCTATGCTTTGAGTAAATCAGAATACAATAAGGTGTTTAGCTACAGAACAACAAAAGAAATCTGGGATGTTCTTCAGCACAACTATGAAGGTACTTCCAATGTTAAGAGGTCCTAGAAAATTCTTGTGACTAAGAAGTACAATAATTTTAAGATGCAAGACCATGAGTCTATAGACTAGATGTTTGGAAGGTTCCAAACTCTCCTTAAAGAGCTTAAAGCACTAGGTACACCCCGTAACTGAAGCCGTCAACGTAAAAATTTTGGATTATCTACCAGAAAAGTTTGATGCAAAGTGTGTTATGTTGGAGGAAGCTAAAGACCTTAGCATTCTTACTCTGGATGAACTCCTTGGTGTTTTAAGAGTTCATGAGCTGAAGCTTAGCCAGAAGGAAGTGTCCAAGCCCCCATCCTCTAAGAACATTGCCCTGAAGTCTGAAGAGACTCCTGGGAGAAGCAAGGAGCCAAGAGTTGAAGAATTAACTAGCTTAAACCTTGCAACTAATGAAGAGAAGAAGGACACTAATGAAGAATTGACCCTCATGACTAAAAGATTCTATAGACTTCTGAAGAAGAAGAAAAGTGAAAGACGAAGGTTCAATAGAAGAGAACCTAAAGGTAAAAGTTTATGAAAGTTTAAAACTGACAAGTCTACTATAGAATACTTCAATTGTAGGAAACCAGAACACATGAAAGCTGAGTGTTCTCTCCTGAATAAGGATAGAAAAGACAAAAGAAAAAATAAGTTCTTCAAGAAATAAAAAGGACTCATCACTTGGGATGATGAGCACTCAACTAGCTCTAGTGAGTCTGAAGAAGAAACTGAGACTACTCAGATCTGTCTCATGGCTAACACTAATTTAGAATTTGAATCATGTTTAGACGATTCTGAAACAGAAAAGGTAAACTAGTCTAAACTTCAAGAAAAATATAGAGCTTTTTTCAAAGACTTTTTAATTCTTTTGAAAATTATAAATTATTTAAAAAGAAACAGTCTGAAATTATTTCTTCATATGAAGATAAAATATCTGAACAAAGGAAAAAGGATTCAGATCAAGAACTTCTCAAGGACCTTGATGAGAAAGAAAGGATGAATCTTGAGGAGATACACAAACTTGAAAAGGAAAATAATTTTCTAAAAGCTGAACTCAATAGTTCATACACTAGATGTATTTCACAAGATGAAGAAATCAAGTCTCTTTAACAGAAAGTAAGCTCGCTTACTAAAGACTTGGCCAACGGCGGTGTTCACGGGCAGCCTGAGTCCCACTCAAAGGCTACCTTGAGTCCCACTCAAGGATTTATCAGTGTCCCACGCTTTTATAACCGATGGTAGTGTCCCACACTTCATGCTCCCAACATTAACGCATCCCATGCGCCACACGCAGATTCATCACACAACACAGATTTCATACACAACTTTTATTCAGCAATACATGCATCACATGCAATCGGTACGATATATCATCAGACTCACTAAGTCAACATTTTCTCACATGCAGTCAGCATTTCAAACTCATAGTAACCAACATGCCACATAAGTCACACGGTAATCATCAACAACACTTTAACATATTCGTTTCATGCAACCATTCAATACTCTTGAAGCTATCAACATGCATTTCATGGATGGAACTAAACATGCAATACTCGATTCCTAATCATCACGCATCCAGGTATCATATACTCTTTATGCAAATAAAACATAGAATCAGACACAGAATCAGCAAGCCATTAACACCCGGAACCCGTCCATAACCCATGCATTTAAGATATAAGATACCCCCCACCAACTAAGGTGACTCCATGAAGTTCCTCTATTTTTGCGTTGGTCCGCTGCCCTATTTGTTTCGTTCACCACTCTCGCACGTTCAGTCTTCCTCGAACATAGTTGTACTCTGCAATCGGCTCGGGGACAGGAAGCTGTTCTTCTCCTATCTCGACGATCGTCCTTCATCAATAGAAAGAAACTCTGAATCTTCTGCAGCACCATCGTCGTAGGTTTCCAGAAACAGAGAACAGAGAACAGGGGAGAAGAAGAAGAGTGAAGAAGAAGAAGAGAAGAGAGAACGAAGAGAAGAGGAATAGCGGGAGAGGAAGTCTGAAGGAAATGAATGACAACAGTGGCTTAGTAATGTATATATACATGCACGAAGAAAAGAAGAGTGGGGTGGGAAAGCGTGAATCAGCAGTCCACTCATGTCACACACCAATCACAAGCAGCCAGCTATTAACAATTAATCACAATTAATCAGCCATTATTTTCTTAAGTTAAATTAATTAAGTTAATTATAATTAACAAGTAATTTTCCACTTTGCAATTATTATTTTAATGGCTTAATTTCACTCGGTAATTAATTTTGAAATCGGGATGTTACAATTCTCCCCCTCTCAAAAGAATTTCGTCCTCGAAATTCAATCGGTAACTCACCTTGATTAAACAACTCGGGGTATTGTTGCCTCATGACATCCTCGCGTTCCCAGGTATAAGAGGTATACCCGTCTTGCTACGACTCTACTTCAACCAGTTGTACATCTTTGCTCCTCAAACGCTTTACCGATCGGTCCACGATTCTAGTCGGTATAGTCACAGTGGTTAGGTTCTTTTTGATCTCCACTTCGTCATCCGGCATTGTGTGAGTGGAATCGGGTAGATACTTCCTTAGTTGAGACACATGAAACACATTATGCAATCGGGATAGGTGAGTCGGTAACGCTATTCGATATGCCATGGAACTGATCCGCTCTAATATCTCGTAAGGTCCAATGTATCAGGGGTTCAACTTCCCACTTTTCAAGGCTCTCCCGACTCCTTTACTTGGTGAAGTCTTTAGAAACACCCTGTCTCCGACTGAAAACTCCAGTGGTTTAGTTCGTTTATCATGGTAGCTTTTTTGCCTGTCCTGAGACGCCTTTATCTTTTCCTTTATTACTTGGATTTGTTCTGAGGTTTGTTTCACAATTTCCGGCCCCAGTAGTAAACTTTCACCCGTTTTCGACCAACAGAGTGGGGTTCGGCATTTTCGTCCATACAGTGCTTCATAGGGTGCCATACTAATACTGCTGTGGTGGCTATTGTTGTATGTAAATTTGATTAAGGGAAGGTACTGCTCCCAACACCCACCGTGCTCCAACACACACGCCCTCAGTAAGTCCTCCAAACTTTGTATCGTTCGCTCGGATTGTCCATCCGATTGGGGGTGGTAGGCAGAACTTAGCCAAAGTTTCGTGCCCAATTCCTGGTGCAGGCTGGTCCAAAACCGAGACGTGAATCTAGGATCTCTATCCAATACGATAGAAGTCGGCACACCATGCAGTCAGACAATTTCACGAATATAAATCTGGGCTAACTTATGTAACAGGTATCTCATGTTCACAGGTAGGAAGTGTGCACTTTTCGTCAATCGGTCAACAATGACCCAAATCGCGTCATGACCTGCTCGGGTTTTTGGCAATCCCATGACAAAGTCCATGGCAATTGAGTCCCATTTCCATACGGGGATCTCAAGGGGTTGCAATGCACCATACGGCTTCTGGTGCTCGACTTTCGATTTCTGACAGGTAATACACCGAGCCACGTATTCCACTATATTTCTCTTTAATCCGGGCCACCAGAATTGTAGTCTTAGATCGTGGTACATCTTCGTGGTACCCGGGTGAATACCCAATAGGCTCTTGTAGGCTTCATCAAGCACCATCCTCCTTAGTTCACCTTCACCCGGCACATATATCCTATTTTTCACTCGGAAAATTCCATCCGATCCCTCAGTCAAATACAAGTCCTTACCCTTGGCCTGAGTCTCCTTCATCTCAGCTAAGTAGGAATCTGATTTCTGCTGTTCGTATACCAATTTCAGGAATTCATTGGCAATCTTCAATGTACCGAGCGTTATCTTCCGAGACGAAGGGACGTCAACATGCAAATTCATGTCTCGGAATTGCTCCAATAACTCTACCTCCTTCACCATCATCACTGCTATATGGAGGGATTTCCGACTCAACGCGTCGGCAACAACGTTCGCCTGATACTTCAGCTCGAAGTCATAATCCTTTAAAAATTCCATCCATCTTCTCTGCCTCATGTTTAGCTCTTTCTGATTAAACAAATATTTGAGGCTCTTATGGTCGCTGTACACTTCGAATTTGGAACCGTACAAGTAGTGCCTTCATATCTTTAATGCGAAGACCACAGCTGCCAATTCCAAGTCATGGGTCAGATAATGCTGTTCGTTAGGCCTCAATTGCCGAGAGGCATAAGCTATCACTCGGTCTTTCTGCATTAGCACGCACCCCAGGCCGAGTCCCGACGCATCACAGTAGACCACGAAGCTCTCTTGCAAGTTTGGCAATGCCAACACTGGAACGGTTGTCAATTTGTCTTTTAACTCTCAGAAACTGCTCTCGCACTCGGAACTCCAAACGAAAGGGACATTTTTCTGAGTCAATTTAGTCAGTGGCAAAGCAAGTTTAGAAAAACCTTCAATAAACCTTCTATAGTAGCTAGCTAGGCCCATAAAGCTTTTTATCTCCGAGACCGACTTGGGTCTCTCCCATGCCATTATAGCTGCCACCTTTGATGGGTCTACCGAAACGCCTTCCATGGAAATCACATGTCCGAGAAAGTGGATCTTATCCATCCAGAAATCGCACTTTGAAAGTTTTACAAACAACTGTTTCTCCTTCAATACTTGAAGTACCGCTCGGAGATGTTTCTCATGCTCCCCAGGGGTCTTAGAATAGACTAAGATATCATCAATAAAAACAACTACGAATCAGTCTAAATATGGGTGGAATATGCTGTTCATGTAATTCATGAATACAGCAGGGGAGTTTGTCACACCAAACGGCATCACTACATACTCGTAGTGGCCATACCGAGTCCTAAAGGCAGTCTTTAGAATATCCGAGTCCTTCACCCGGATTTGGTGGTATCCCGATCGTAAATCGATCTTCGAGAAAATTGAAGCACCACGCAGTTGGTCAATCAAATCGTCGATTCTGGGCAATGGGTATCGGTTCTTAATCGTGAGCTTGTTTAGCTGTCAGTAATCTATGCATAATCTCATGCTTCCATCCTTCTTTTTAACAAGTAACACAGGTGCACCCCATGGCGATACACTCGGTCGAATGAACTGCTTTCCGAGTAACTCATCCACTTGCTTTTTTAATTCAGCCAATTCTGATGGGGACATTCTATAAGGTGCACTAGAGACTGGCTCGGCTCCAGGAATCAAGTCTATAGAGAATTCAACTTCTCTATTCGGAGGGACACCCGGCACATCCTCCGGAAACACCTCGGGGAATTCACAAACAGTCAGAATATCATTCACTCGGGCTTTACTCTCTCCCTCAATTAAACAAAGCATCATAAATAGCTGAGCTATACCTTGTACCGTGTAGTCCTCATTGTTCTGCCTTGGAAAAATTACTCTTCGGTTTCGACAGTCCACCAACACCTAGTTGGCTGAAAGCCAATCTACACCAAGTACAATGTCGAGATCCTTCAGAGGCACACACACCAAATTGAAGGTAAAACTCCGATCGCCCAACATAATAGTTATATCCTTACACATCATTGATGTCAACACTTTAGTGCCAGTCGGATTGGCTACTTCCAAAGTACGATCCATATACACAGTCGGCAACTTTAAACGTCTTACACATTCATCGGCTATGAAAGAATGGGTAGCTCCAGAATCAAAAACTACATTAAGTGTATATCTACCGAGTAAGCACTTACTTTGCACCAAGTCATTCGATTGTGCAGCTTCCTCAGCGCTGATGGCGTAGACTCTCCCAGCAGCCGGTTGGTCGATATTTCTCTTTCGGTTATTCGAGGCGAACATCATGTTTCCTTGAGCTCCATTGCCTCTGCCCCCAGTTCTTTGGCCACTATTTCCACGGCCTCTCCCTCGGAATCTCCATGATGCACATTGGTGTCTGCTTGCTGTAATTGAGGGCAATCAGGGCGAATGTGTCCTCTCTCATTACAATGGTAGCATACCATTCCACCATGGTTGCTGCAATCTCGAGCGTAATGATTTCCTCTGCACCTAAAACACTTGACATCCCCCATACTCTGAACTGGGCGTCCTCCTTGCTGACTCCGACCCCCAAATCTGGAGAAAGACCTGCCTCTACCAGCGTTAATCGGTCTCTTGAAGCGAGATTGCTGGGGCTTCAAGGAATGGTCTGCTTTACTGCTCTGGCCCGAGTGGGCCTTGTCATCCTCTTCAAAAATTCTGCACTTATTCACCAATACAGGAAAACTTCTAATTTCTTGGTGCCTGAACACTCGCTTAATATCTGATCTCAGTCTGCTTTCAAACTTAATGCATTTGGAACTCTCGGTTCTAGGTTGTTGGAAAGGCGGATAAAACAAACATAACTCCTCATACTTAGCAGTATATTCTTCTACAGACATGGAACCTTGCTTCAGCTCCATAAATTCCAGTTCTTTCCGACTCCTTACAGTGTCGGGGAAATACTTTTCCAGAAAACACGCTCTAAAATTCTCCCAGACTAGTTGGATGCCCGCGTCAGCCAGTCGGTTTTTGGTGATTTTCCACCAATTTTCCGCTTTATCTCGCAGCATGTACACTGCGCACTCAACTTTCTGGGCCTCAGTACAGTGAAGGCCCCCAAAAACTCTCTCCAGGTCTTGAATCCATTTGTATGCTGCCTCGGGATTAAATCCCTCTTGAAACTCACTCGGCTTCCTCTTCAGGAAGCGATCCAACACTTGGCCATCTTCAGCTCGAGGCTGGCCCTGCCTCTCAAACACGTCAGCAAAACGTTGGAACGCCGTAGCTATGGCTTCCATGCTATGCCGATTCGCCATGACTTATCCTGAAATCAATACCCTTTCAAGGATAAGTTTACAAAGTTACACACTACCGATCGAATCTCAACCCACATTCAATAACTGTAGTACATTATACCATTCCTGTATATCATATAACTAATCGGATCAGGAGGGGAATATTCTCCTATCCTCAAATCAATATCTCAACATCGACCATGTTCAACAGAATATCACAATAATGATGACCACTCAGTCATAATACACACAACCGCTTACACTCGGTAAGCATACCTTGGCCTTGGACCTTTTAGGTCTGCTCTGATACCAAAATGTAACACCTAGGATTCTAAAACCATCATAAGGCAGAACAGAGCAAAAGCTCTGATACCAAAATGAAACATCCCAAGTTCAATTTGAGAATAAACCAAGACCGGGAAAATTTTTCCAAAAATCAAAGGGAATTCAAGGGCAAGATGAGCGGTTGAGGGTTAAGGAGAGTAGCATCAGAATAAGAAGGAAAGCAAATCAATTACAAGGCAAACAGCGGAAGATGCAGAACCTGAGTGAACCCAACAGTGCCCACTCGCTCAGGCGAGATTCAACATCGCTTGAGCGAGACGACTCAACACGCTTGGGTGAAGCACGCATAGCTTAAGCAGAACCCAATTAGAGACCTTCTTTTCGCTCTCACTCACTAGGGTGACTCGGAATATCTTTCACGGTCTTTTACCACTCGGGGTATTTCACTCGTTTTTCATTCAGCACATATAATCTTTCTCACTCAAGTTATCTTACTAAGCCAAGCCTCGCTTAAGGATCTTCTAGCTTCTAATAAGTTTACTATAATAGAGTTCACTTATAGCCTAAGATCATTCCTCTATCGGAAAACATTCACTCGGCAAGTTCTCACTCGAAAATATTTAATTATTCTCCACTTGGGAAAATCCTAACAGTTTATCACTCTGAAGGTGTTCAGATCAATCCCCACTCGGGATTATACGACCTCATTCACTCGGAAACATTTAAACCTTTCTTCACTCGGGGTAAAGTCACTATCTCGCTTCCCACAACAATAACTTAGCTTCATTTGTACTTATAGTCATACCAACCTCACACGCTCGGAAAGTACGTATATATATATATATATATCACTCGGACATCACACATAGCATAGTTTAAACATACAATATAACATATATAGGAATGTATATAAATATTTACAGGCACATTGTCATGCTCTCAACCCGAGAGAGTTCAAATTCTGATATAAAGAGACTAAGACCAAAATACGAGCCGGCCAAGGCTTAACAAAACCTTATACACAGTATATACATATACACACATATTCTATAGTGCATAAGCACTTCACTCGGCATTCCACTCATCCTTCATTCATCATTCCGAGAGACATTCATTGTAAAATATAGCCACAGTAGGCGGGAGAGTATCTTAGATATTAAATGATAGATACTGACTCGGATTATTCCTCAGTAGTGCAGCAATATATATATTCATACATAGCAACAATCAATAACATAACAATACCAATTAATCAGGACATGCATAAGACATCTACCGATCAGAATCCATCAATTATCACATTAACATATACTCATACAATCAGATTTCATACACATCAACTGTAGATGTACTCAGATTAATTCACTCAGTTCCGCATTCGTGTGTAATCGGTTTTCATTCGTTGCAACGTAGGCTCCCAGCCTTTTATTCAGCTCCCAGCTGACTTGGCCATTTTACAGGTACCAAACCGTTTCCCCACACATGTGACACTAACGCTCTCAGCGCCAACGGCGGTGTTCACGGGCAGCCTGAGTCCCACTCAAAGGCTACCTTTAGTCCTACTCAAGGATTTATCAGCGTCCCATGCTTTTATAACCGATGGTAGTGTCCCTCACTATATACTCCCAGCATTAACGCATCCCATGCGCCACACGCGGATTCATCACACAACACAGATTTCATACATAACTTTCATTCAGCAATACATGCATCACATGCAATCAGTACGATATATCATCAGACTCACTAAGTCAACATTTTCTCATATGCAGTCAGCATTTCAAACTCATAGTAACCAGCATGCCACATAAGTCACACGGTAATCATCAACAACACTTCAATACATTCGTTTCATGCAACCATTCAATACTCTTAAAGCTATCAACATGCATTTCATGGATGGAACTAAACATGCAACACTTGATTCCTAATCATCACGCATCCGGGTATCACATACTCTTCATGCAAATAAAACACAGAATCAGACACAGAATTAGCAAGCCATTAACACCCGGAACCCGCCCATAACCCATGCATTTAAG
The DNA here is from genome assembly GCA_037962975.1 of Clitoria ternatea. Classification (NCBI taxonomy): domain Eukaryota; kingdom Viridiplantae; phylum Streptophyta; class Magnoliopsida; order Fabales; family Fabaceae; genus Clitoria; species Clitoria ternatea. Next base: position 193,483,123 of record CM075669.1, read on the forward strand.
ATATAAGATACCCCCTACCAACTAAGGTGACTCCATGAAGTTCCTCTATTTTGGCGTTGGTCCGCTGCCCTGTTTGTTTCGTTCACCACTCTCGCATGTTCAGTCTTCCTCGAACACAGTTGTACTCTGCAATCGGCTCGGGGACAGGAAGCTGTTCTTCTCCTATCTCGACGATCGTCCTTCACCAACAGAAAGAAACTCTGAATCTTCTGTAGCACCGTCGTCGTGGGTTTCCAGAAACAGAGAACAGAGAATAGGGGAGAAGAAGAAGAGCGGAGAAGAAGAAGAGAAGATGTTGTTTCAACGTCCAGTGTAACATCCCGATTTTTAATTTAATTACCAATTGAAGTTAAGCCATTAATTAAAGGCTAATTACAGAATTAGGATTAATGGTTAATTAGAGTAATTGTTGATTGGTTAGAAATAATTGAATAAATAATAATGAAAATGCCAGGTGAAAGGACGCATGTGCCCCTGGAGGTATAAAAGAACTTCAGCTCTTTCTTTCTCTCATTATTCACGCTGGACAGCTCTCCTTGTGCGTGCATATGGTCTCTTCTCCCCTATTTTCTCTTCTTCCCTCTCAATCACGTTGAATAGTGAGAGAGTCGAGAGCTTCTGGAGGAACACCAACGCGGCTCTGTTCCACTCCCTGTCCTATTCTTCCTCCCCATTGCCTTCTTTCTCTCCTTCTTCTTCTACCTGGAGCTATTAGTATTCCAATTGGAAGGCTGTGCTGGAAGTGCCTTGGAGCTGTGGGGGAGACGAACCTGTTGGAGGAAAGAGCAACTCTGGCCCAGGATCAATGCTGAGCTCGAAGGCTGGTGGAAGAAGAGTAGCAGAAGGGCGATAAGTTAGCACTGCATTTTGAAATTAGGAGAATCTGAACCCCGATAGCAGGTAGGGGGCGCTTTGCATGTCAAGTGTATGGTTTATGACCGGGTCCCGGGTGCTTGCTTTAATGTGATATGTTGTGTGAAATGTGTAGATTGATGTGTTGTAATTGAGTGATTGTGCATGCAACTCCCGAGTTGGGGTATCTGTGAAAGGTTGAGGGTTGTGTGACTTCGTCTTGGAGTGCCTGTTAATATTTCTGTGATGCATGTTGTTGAAACATGAGTTGCTGAGTGAATGCGTATGTATGTTACCATTATCCCTGAATGCATGAGATGTGAATTGATACGTGATTTCCATTTTGAATGCTGTGTGGAAAAGTATGCTGACTCTGTGAAAAATGTTGAGTGGATGTGTTGTAATGTGGTTACCTAGGCTTTCTTGTTGTGAGTTATTATGAGAGATGCATGTGTTGTTGTAATGGAAATATGGGATTCCGAATGAATCTGAATGCTGCGTGGGGGATCGGTTGTGACCCATTGATGGCTGTGTGAGACGTGTCTGGTAAGCTTGGATGCTTGTTGTGGAATTGTATGAGATTGCATATGTGGGATGATTCCCAGATTCCTGACCAGTTCCATGAGGACCCATGGTAACCGATGGAGCTAGAGCTAGGTCTCGAGACGTCACGGGGTGACCGGTGCCACACGGAAAGGGCTAGTGGACGGGGGGTCGGAAAGGCATCTGGAGTCGTATAAGATGAGTTCCAGTCAGATTCCTGGTTAGAGCCATGGGGACCCGTGGTAACCGATGGAGCTAGAGCTGGGTCTCGAGACGTCACGGGGTGACCGGTGCCACACGGAAAGGGCTAGTGGACGAGGGACCGGGAAGGAATCTGCACTGAACTCACTGTTTAAGTCGGATCCGCATGCATGAGCCTATGAGCATTGCTAGTGAGATTATTGTGAATTGCATGGATTAAATGAATTGAGTGAACTCCGACTAGATGATGTCGTATGAGTGAATTTCGACTGAATGAATGTACAGGTATTGATACTGTTGCTGAGTGCAGTGTGATGCTATGATTGAGAATATATGTTATTGTGTGAATTCCGATTGAATGATGTGGTCCGGCTCTTATATTAATTGGCAGTATATATATATATCGTTATGGATTGAACCCGGTAAATTATATAATTGAGAATTGAGGTAAAGTCCAAGTCAATAGCTATCACTTTATATGTAAAAGCTCACCCCTACACCATTTTTCATTGTGTGCAGGTTGGACTCTGAAGTGATGTTAAGGTCTCAGGTCCGGGTGAAGTGCACTCCGACCGTTGAGTGCTTATTTTGTATTTGTCATGTTTCGTCAGTTGTAGCCTTGGCTGGCTCATAATAACAGTGTGGTGTAATGAATATGAATATATATATATATATAAGTAAATTGAGCTCTTGTGTCCCGAGTGCATGTTTTTATACGTATATAGTTCACGTTGATAACAGGTGCTGAGGAATGAATGATGTTAAGAAATGGGTATTCCGAGTGCATGATTATGTATGTACATATATGTTGTATACGGGTGGTTTGTGTCTGGGTAGACTGAGGGGTGTTGATGGTTAGAATATTGCTCAGTTAATGATTTCCGAGTAGATGTAATTCGGGAGTCAACTCCGAGTGAGGCTGCAAAGGGCTATGCCTTCTTATTCGGATGATGATGCTTTAATGGATTCTGAGTGTAAGATATTTATAATCCAAGTGAGTGAGGATCTGTAACCCGAGCGGTTGAGTTTTGAATAAGTCTGAGTGGGACTTAACTACCTGATTTCCGAGTGATCAATTGTAGGATGCCGAGTGAGTTAGCTGTCATTTTCTGAGTGAATGAGTTGAAGGGTAACTTTGGATTCCGAGCGTTTGCCTAGCCGAGTATGGCTCCTCGCTCCAGCGAGCAAGGTACTCGCTCCAGCGAGTGTGGGTTTGGGAAGGCTTTTGTGTTGGCATCGCTTAGGCGAATCATGCCTCGCCGAGCGACTAAGGCTGTTCGCCCAAGCGTGTGGGATCGCGCTGAAGCGAGTGGATGCTGGTGTTGGGTTTCGCTTGAGCATTTCCTCCTTCCTCTGTTGCATTGTTATACTTCGCTTAGGCGGCGTTGGACCTTGCTTGAGCGAGTCAGCGTTGTCATGGATTTCGTCCAGGCGCTGATGTATTTCGTTGAACCGAATGGGTCAGTTCAAGCCTTGTCCCTTCCGCCGAATGCCATGCGTATGAATGTTCTTTCTTTTTCCCTTGCCTTCCTCTTCTTTTCTATGCCGATTGACCAGTGGTTGTTTTTGTGAAAATTTTTTCCCTGTTTTGGGGTTTATTTATTTATTAAAAATTAGGGTGTTACATCCAGACCACTTGAGCTGTTGCATTTGGACTTGTTCGAACCATCCCAAATCAAGAGTCTTGTTGGAAAAAGATATGGTTTTGTTATTGTTGATGATTTCACCAGAATGAAATGGGTCTATTTCCTAGCCCATAAGGATGAGTCTACATAAGTATTCAAGATTTTGTGTAAGAAAATCCTGTCTAAAAAAGGAAGATATGTTGGAGCAATAAGAATTGACCATGGTAGAGAATTTGAAAATGAAATTTTCAAAAAGTTTTGCAATAAAACTAGCATCTCTCACATATTTTCTTCTCCAAGAACACCTTAACAGAATGGTGTTGTGAAAAGAAAAAAGAAGTGGATATGGCTAGAACCATGCTTTGTGAAAATGATTTGACAAAATATTTTTAGGCTAAAGTCGTAACCACTTCTTGTTACATCCATAACTACGACTTTATCAGACCAATACTGAATCAGACTCCCTATGAATTGTGGAAGGGAAGAAAACGTAACATTTCATATTTTCACCTATTTGGATGCACATGTTATATCCTAAACACAAGAGATCAACTTGGAAAGTTTGACTCAAATTATGATAAAGGTATTTTCATGGGCTAATTCAAATACATCAAAATCTTACAGAATCTTCAATACAAGAACTTAAACCATTGAGGAATCAATACACATAAGATTTGATGATCTAATAAACACTGACAAGAAATTGGTAGATCTAGATGGTGAGATACAGGTATCATGCAATATGAAGAACAACCTAGACCTTCAGACTTTGTTGCTCCTCAACAACAAGAACCTGATCAACAGATAGCGTCTGAACAAGAGAAATCAAGAGATTGGAAATTCAAGGCTTATCATTCTTTAGACCTTATCATTGGAGATTAAGCTGAAGGAGTCCAAACCAAAACATAGATCCAGAACTAATCATCAATGGCCGTAGTTTTAGATTTTGAACCTAAGACCATTGAGAAAGGTTTGGAGGATCCAGACTAGATCATTGCTATACAAGAGGAACTCAACTAGTTTGAAAGAAACAAAGTGTGGACCCTGGTTCCAAGACCAAAAAACAAGAGTATCATTGGAACAAGATCGGTGTTCAGAAACAAACTGGATAAAGATGGAAAATTCATAAGGAACAAGGCAAGGCTTGTAGCATAAGGTTACAACCAACGAGAAGGTATAGATTTTACTGAAACCTTTGCTCCTGTAGCTAGACTTGTAACAGCCTCGGTTAACTAGAACAATCTCTTCCACTAGATCATTCTACTTAACTGAGAGGCTACAAATTTTAGAAAAATATGGAAGTTTTTTTCTATATAATAAATTTGGTGGAACAGATGTCTTATATACACTTTAGTCATATACAATGCATGGTCATATTCAACATATTGTACATACTAAAAATCAGGGGCACGCAGGTTCCCATTTAACAGGAAAAGAAAATCAACTAAGGTAATTGTCCTCGGTTCGAGAAATGTCTAGTTGTCCCTCAATGCAAAGTCCGCATTGATATCCCCGATGTCGAGTACGTGGTCCAATCAGAGGTCTGTAAAAATAACTGTAAGGGTGAGTCTCTCTTCCATATAATCGGAGGTTTGTCATTTCTGACATCCTCCCGTAACATTTAAACAATTATTCACACAATCCTTCCTCGTCTCGGGTTCCTAATTTCTCTAAGTTATCTGCCACCGTTCAGTCCTACCTTCTAATAATTATAAAACAATTCACATATTCAATAACCATCACAATCACATACAATGTCTCAGAATCATATAATGTAATGCATGGGTTCCATTAATTTCAATTAATCTTTTCATTATTTATCTTGAATGCATATGGGCCCAATTCCATCTCATCAATCTCATACTTATCATCATCATCAGAATTCGTCCTGTTCAGGCTGCCCCTGAACACAATGTTTCTGTACTAGAGCGACAGGAGCCCACCAAGTCCGCACATCACAACACAAGGTATACATGGACTCACAGTCCCAATATCATGGATCCAACATATATCGTTATATTAGAATGGGACTTGGCTCTCCACGGTCCTAGTGATATTGGTCTGGGTCGAAGTGCACCAGGATTGCATGGTTTTTCCTGGCATCGGGGCGCTACCACTGAGCCATTGGGGGTCCCCTCCCGTTACACTCCCATGATCCAATCTCAAGGATCAAACCCTTATATCCTTCAACGTACCCCTCGTTGCTTGCTCTAGTCCTCATCAATTCATATGAAAACGATACATGTCTCATACATATTCTTTCATTTTCCATTATGCTCGTCATCGGTAGGGTCCCCTCAACAACCACTTTCATTCTCAACATCAGGTTTATTTCATACTGTTATTTAAATTTCTTCTGATCATCCTTTAGAGAAAATAATACTAGCCATGGCTTACTCTAAGTTAATTGTGGTATAATCTTATCACTGTTAGGTAGGACTATTCTAGGGGTATGGGTTGTTTGGCCGTGTAAGTGTATACTTAGTTTCTACTAATAGTTGACTGACCGTCTAATTTATTTACCAACACTATCTTTAATCATTGTCATTATTTCTCTTTAATACTTATCATAGTACATTCTCTCTGATAATTAAGAATGAAAGGGAAGTTGAGTACACATATTCATCAATTTTCAGGTACGAACTTGTGTCTCAACGCATCCTCATCTCATCAGATCCATCCATAGTTCACCATCATTCCATTTTCACATCATGTAAAGATTCCTACCGAGACATATTCTTTCTTTCATTCTTTAATTAACATTTTATTAATGCATCATACAAGATTCATTCCTTTCATCATATATTACATCAAAATCATATCATTCATTATACCAACAAGAACACGTACTCCTCATGATTATTCACATTAATTGATCAAGCATATATCACTCATTGAACACATTCACCAAACATACATCTCATCATGCTCATTCAGTCCATCATATTTTATACAGGCATTCATATTGCAACCAACAAGTAATCCACATGAGTCAATCAAACAATTCATTCATCAAACAGACACAGATTACTTTATCTAATCGATCCTATATTACAATTTATTATCTTAAGACTAATCATAAAATATTACTGTCTTTTATAACTACCGCCTCCACACTTAGGAATTTCTTGTGAATTTGCTTTACATAACAACCATGAGTGTGTATAGTTCCAAGTATAATCATCTGTGTAGTCTGACTATATTTATAAGTTATATTTGTAAGTGTACTTACTAGTTACTTTATATATAATTATTATCATATTTAATTAGATTACCATTCCTGTCAACTGTATATTCGTCCTTTTTATATACCGACCTTATATAGATTTTTTTGACGTACTTATTCTTATTCGCTTAAGCCTTATCTAGCCTAACCTATTCATCGAGTACTTAGTTATTATTTAGGTATATCATTACTTTCTTTAGTTTCTAACTTTCTGTGATCTAGTTTTTGTTCGAGGGTCTAGTGTGGATGCCTAACTTTAATTATACTAAAACTTCATCTTATCAAGTTTACCGATTCTTAATTACCTTATTCTAAATTTATTATTATTCCCAATAATCAATTATTCTAAGTCCAATTTGTTTTTACTTAAGAATTACTCATTATTGAAATTTACATCTTTAGCCACTATGCTTAGACTACTCCTTTCTTTTGTTAACTATTTATCCTGGTTACTATTGTTCCTAATATAAGTCATATTTTCCTTTTTATTGTATAGATACTACTTAAGGATCTATTTACTGATTGAATTGTGTACTTAACTTAAAACGCACTTAGAAACTCATCTTGGATATTTGTTAAGTCCATCAACCCTCATCAATTTCGTTTATACTAAGTTTACTGTTGGGTCTACTTAATAGTTTATCGCTATTGTTATTTATTTGAGATCTACTAATACTCACAATCTTTACTTAAATTCTTCATCCTTACTGTGATATTATTATTATCATTATTATTATTATTATTATTAACTCCTAAATATTTATATGTTCTTTTTTTCCTAGTTTTTTATTCTCGAGTTATTAGGTCCTACTTGTTTTTCAGACAGTGTGGATTATTCTCTTATTTACACAAAAATATAACGGCTATTCTTCAGCTTAAATAACGTATAAGTAATGTCCAGCTTGAAAAGCAGTAATATATTGGATTTTAAAAGTGATAATTAGAACAGTAGAAATATTAAGTAATGGGACTTTAATATAAGAAGGTACTAGTCTGTTTGTTAATCATATTAAATTTAATAATAATATTAGTAACGAGAGTGGTGGTTTTTATAATAATAATAGTAGTAATTATAAGGCGGTAGGGTCGACCATTATATTTGATAATATAACTGACAGAATTAAATAAGGAAAATACTAAGAGCGATGGCAAAGCCGACCATTATGCCTTATAATATAAGTAACAGAAAAATTTTTAGGAGCGGCAGCAAAGCCAGCCATTATGCTTGATAGTATAATAACATAATTTAATAAAGACAATATTTAAGAGCGGCGACAATACCAGCCATTATGCTCAATAATAATCATAATATAATGGTAACAGTAATAATAATAATATAATGGTAATGATGATAATAATAGTAGTAATAATAATAATAAGAGTGGTAGTATTGATAATAACAATAATAGTAATTATAAGGCGGCATAGCCGACCATTAAGCTCAATAAAATAAGAGAAATTAAACAAAGAAATATTAGAAATTAAGGCGGCAATGCCGACCATTATATTCATTAGTTAACAAAATTTAAATAAAGACAGGAAATTATAATTTATAACGATAACAAAAAATTACGTAACTTTAGATCTAATTGTCAGATCATAATGAAATTTAAAAGAGTTACCCCCGGTGCCAAATGAACATTATAGTAGAAATTAAAATGAGAGGTAACGAAGTGAGACTCCCCCTTACCTCATCCTATGCTCACGGTTTGGATGATAAAAGAGATAGGCTCGCCGAAAATTCACTAAACGCCGATTACTTCGTGTCGACTGTTTTCGATCGCTCCCAGGATTTTTCAAAACACAACATGCAACCACAAGGGGGAAGGAGGGGGTCACGGTTTTGAGTAGAATAAAAAGGGAACAGCCTTACAATTGAAATTGTAAAAGAAGGAAAATGAGAAATTGAAGAGAATGGGTGTTACCTTGATGAAGCCGTGAGGAAGATGAAGTTGGTGATGGTGAAGTGACTAAAATATGGAGGAGGTTTTACTATTTGGTAAACCTATAGAATTTAAAATTGATGGTGGAATGCTAGCCCATGGTAATCAGATGTGGTGGAGGAGGAAAGAAAAAAATTTTAAAGGGTGATGGGTGATGGTTTATGCTTATCTATGGAAACAGAGTTAAGGAAGAAATATTGAGGTTGGCGTGTCTAATTTGTTGATTGAGAAGTGAATTGGAACAGTGAAGGAATGGAAATGATTTCAATATATATATATATATAAGTGTGAAGTGATTGAAATGGTAATTCTATACATGTTGCTATTTGATATCATACATCATGATGGATAATTTATGATGAGGAAAGCGGTGCAATGGAATTGATGAACATAGGATTTGCTTAAAAGAGGATTTTAGGAATCAGGTGCCTAAATTGGAACTATTGAGCGTGAATTGTGTAAATGAATGGAAGCAAGGCAACATGAATTTATATATTTATATATATATATATATATATATGTATGGCATGGGAATGTCATGGGAATGATGGCATATTCATGATGATAGCATGGATGATGGTTGGCTTACTGTTTCTGGCCATGAATGAATAGATGAAGTAAGAGAATGAGATGCTGAAATCATATTATGCAAAAAAATATAATCATGAGTTTGTTTAGCAATTAATGCTAAGTGGGATGCAACTGGAACGTGAGGTGGTGGCGTGAATGGTTAGAGCCCTCTTGGGGACGACACCTGTCCCAGGAGGTGGCAGGTGGTGGGGGTTGATGAAAACCGGTGGCTGAAAAATTAAATTGTTACCCGATGGTTTTAGGTGTGTAGGATTTTTAGGAACCGAAAACAAAAGGTGTTAAAAATAAATATTGAAAAATTCGTGAGAAGAGAATCTCAATAAATGTCCAACATGAAACTTCTATATCTCCTTTTCCTCTTTGATTTAATATATTATTTGGGGTGATCCAATATCAGTAACCCGAGATATGGCCAAAATACGACAGGATGTCCTATTCACCCCTGATTCAGGTAGGGTTATAAAAAAAATTGTATAAATTTTTCCTTTGAGAATTGGGCTTCATGCCCTTCATAAGACTTGTAGATATCTTCAATACGGATCCACAAAAAAATGAACAGAGTGATTCAAGCAAGGAAAGAGGGTGATACGCCTATTTTTTAAAACTCATTAGTGTAGTGACGTGATGAATAGAGATGGGCAAAGATTCTAAAAAATGTATCGATCTGGGAGGTTTAAGCTTTTGCAGTCTTCATCAAAAATATAGATACGTTTGATACGGAGATTTTGACACCAAGTTTGTATGAATCGAAGGTCGTATGAGACAAGTATGAATTTTTGAATGAACTATGCATAGAGTAAAAACATGAATAACATGCTTTTAAAATGAATTTACTTAATCTTTGAATTTGGGCATGACGGAGTAAGAATCTGGGGTCGAGACCAGAAATAGAGATTGAAGATCTCTTCAAAACAAAGTGAACAAGTCTCAAATAATTCTTATCAAGCGTTGTTTGAGAAAGTTAGGTCTAAATTGTCAAAGACGCGCAAATCGAATTTCTAAAGAAATGAGATAGCATGAAAATGAGGTTGATAGAGTCTGAATTAAGTCTCAGGAAAAATTCCTAAAACATCGAAACAAGTCACCAGAGACTGACTGCGTCACCATCAGATACTCCTAGTTATATGCACGGTCAAACTTAGGTAACATCGAGGGTTCCGATTGGTCCGATCAAACCCAATCAATTATCTTCGATTCGTTATAAGGAAACCCTACTGTGATTAACCTCCTTTACGGGGTCATTAGTCTCAGATCAAGTTACCAGAAAAGTTCAACTTCTGGGCTCCACAATATATTACCGGGAAAACCTTTAATATTTTATTATTAAAATATTATTACTTATTATAAATTAATCAAAATATTAATAAAATATTAATTTACATTATAAATTAATTAGGACTTAATAAAATATAAATTTTAATATTATATGTATATTCTTATATATTTTCAAATAATTATAATTATGATTATGTATACTAATTATTCCTAATTAATCAATTAATTTACACCTAGTTTACTTAAAAGGATAATCTAAACAATGAATCAAGATAAAATTAATTATAAACAATCAATTATCAATATCTATAATATTTTACTAACACTCGCACTTACTCATTTGTTATTATTCCTCACTCATTTCTCTTTCTCTAGTACTCTTTATTTTTCTCAGAAATCTTTATTATCCTGCTACACCTTTCCTCTTACTCATAACTAGCTATTGCTAGTACCTTGAAAACTCTTTTGCTCATCATTTCTAATTTCTTATAGTCACTTGGGATCAGGCCGAAGCCTTATCTTTCACTAAGATACTCACTAGAGCATTCTCAGAGCTCCTGAGAGTCTAGGCCCTTATTCTAAAAACCAGGGCTGTTACAAGACTTGAAGCTATAAGGATTTCACTTGCCTTTGCTGCTTTTAAAGGAATCAAATTATATCAGATGGATGTTAAGAGCACCTTTCTAAATAGTTTTATTGAAGAAGTTTTTGTAAAACAACCTCTTGGGTTTGAAGACAAGTCTTTAGAAAATCATGTCTTTAGACTTAGTAAAGCACTATATGGTCTGAAACAAGCACTAAGAGCTTGGTATGATCTTCTCATTTCTTTTCTCAAATCAAAAGACTTTACTAGAGGAAAGGTTGACACAACTTTATTTAGAAAAGGTTTAGATAAACACTTTACTATAGTACAAATTTATGTAGATGACATTTTCTTTGGTGCTACATAATTTGTGAAAACCATGCAGTCCGAATTTGAGATGAGCATGATGGCTAAAGTCAAATTCTTTATTAGTTTGCAGATTAAACAAACTGTTGATGGAATTTTTATTCATCAACATAAGTACACCAAAGAGTTACTCGCAAAGTTTAAAATGATTGATGCCAAACCCATGAGTACTCTAATGCATCCTAATTGCACTATAAATAAAGATGAATCTGGTACATCAGTTGATCAGACTCTATATAGAGGAATGATTGGATCACTGTTGTATTTAACATCTAGCAAACCAGATATAATGTTTAGTGTATATGTGTGTGTGCAAGATATCAAGCAGACCCCAAGGATTCACACCTGTCTACAGTGAAAAGGATTCTAAGGTATCTTGTAGGTACCACTAACCTTGGGTTGTTCTATAAGAGAATAGACTCTTTCTTTCTTCATGGTTTTTGTGATGCAGACTTTGCAGGTGATAGAATAGATTAAAAAAGCACAAGTGGTGGATATCATTTTCTAGGAACCAGCTTGATTTCCTGGACTAGAAAGAAACAAAATTCGATAGCCCTCTCTATAGCTGAAGCAGAATACTTATTTGCAGCTAGCTGTTATTCACAACTTTTGTGGATTAAATACCAACTATAGGACAATTCAATCAAGGAAGAAGAAATTCTAGTACTTTATGACAACACAAGTGTTATAAACCTTTCAAAGAATCTAATCCAGCACTTAAAGGCAAAGCATATTGAAGTAAAGTATCACTTCATATGCGACTACATTCAAAAAGGCATTCTAGATCTGTAGCATGTGGATACAGACCACCAATGGGTAGATATTCTCCCTAAGCCCTTAGCTGAAGCAAGATTTACGTTTATCAAGTATAGTTTAAACATACGTATATTGAATGATTAAGGTGTCTGTACGTTTACGGCCTGCATATTTTGTAACTTAGAATTATTTTTGTCTTATTCTTTGTTAATTGAGAGACGCAGTTTGTACCCTCTTTAAACTCTTTTAAATATTGATTTAATTCTTTTTCATTACACGTGGCACTTTTTCATTGCTTGGAATGCAACCGTTTTCTGAAAACTGCTTTTTCATTGCTTAGAATGTAACTGTTTTCTGAAAACTGCTTTTTCATTGCTTGGAATGCAACCTCTTTCTCTTTTTGAACTTCTCTCAAAAACTTCTTTTTCCCTAAATCTTTTCATCTTATAAAACCCATTTTTTATGCAATGGCTGGAATCAACTTCTCCATAAAAGATATTGTCGAATCAGTATTTTTCTTTCCTATTAAATATAAAAACGAAGGAAGAGATGTCTTCGTTGAATGAATGGCATAGGTTGGCTACACTTCTTCTCAATGATCTATCCATATTCACCATCTTTGGTCTTAGAATTCTGGTCCACTTTTACCATAAACAAAGAAGATTCAACAATTTCTGGGCTTCTTAGAAACAAAGGGTTAGAAATCTCCATCAATGGCATTACAAATGCTTGTGTTTGCCTGAATGAAGGACTTGCATTTTCTGAAGACTACATTGGGATCATAATTCTAGATGTTGAAGCAAACTTGTGTCTTTATGGTTCAAAATCTCCTCCCACCCTCCTAGTAAAATATTTACTTCCCAAAGCAAAACTTCTCCATGCTTTAATTAGATAAATTTTTTCTCCAAGAAAAAGCGCAAGGGACGTAGTGACTAAGTTGGACAAGTTCTGCATGGTTTTTATGATGAAGAAGACAAAGGCCAGTCTCCCTGGTGTGATCTTGTGTTCTCTAATTTCCTTTATAACGAAAAAATAGAAGAAAATTCCACACCTAGGTGTCTTAAGCAAGATTTTTTAAAGACATGGGATTAATATTCGTAGTTTAATAGCCCTAAAAATATGCAGTGGTCTGGTTACCAAAGCCCCTATATTTTCTAAAGTAATCACTTCTCTTGGAGCTCCTCAGTAAGATCAACCAAAAGTGCCCTTGAAAGATGAGAAGGAATCTTCAAGTGATGATTCCTCATCAAACTCTGATTAACCAGAATCTAGACCACCTAAGAAGAAAGTCAAGAACTTTTTTGGCATTTCTCCTAGAACAACAAAGTCTGGCCCCTCCATGTCAAAGTTTGAACCTATTTTCAAAATTGCTAAACCATCTGTTCCTGTTCGATCCTTTGGAAGAATCACAAGGGGAATGTTAAAGCATATCTTTATAAGAAAAAACTGTTTTAGAAGGTTCTTCAGCTGTTAATCCTTTGATTTTTGACTTTTCCAACTCCAAGTCAACCTCACTTGAACCAGAAACTATTCCTTCACCTACACCTTCAGATACCACATTTCAAATACCTCTTGATCAACCTTTACCTCATTAGGAAATTATGTCTGTTGCTCCTACTCAAAATCAAGCATTGCAGACCCGTATATCCATATTCACTTATATGCTTATTCAACATCCAGAAAGCAGACTTCAGTCAAACGAAATCACATTGTCATCTACCTCACCATCACTCAAATTTGTCTGTCCTCTTCCAACTCAAGAAATACTTCATAATGATAGTTTGTGCTCAGCATCTGATGTTGTAATGTATTACAAGCTCAAAAAGGAACAAAGAGTAATTATGCTGGATATTCAACAAGGAAAATCCTTGATTGCAATTACAAGTAGAAGAGAAAAGTCCACCTTCATCTTACCATCAACAAAGATCCTCATTGGTCCAGATAGGTTGTTTCCTCATGATAAGCCTCACTCACCTAGAAAAAGGGAAAGAACCTGTTTTTGACTTGGTTCAACCATACGTGCCTGCATGGGACGAACCCAGACCACGAAGACTCTCTGACGAAGAAGTATCCAAACTCTTACAGTTTGATAACAACATTAAGGAACATGCTAGATGCATGTGGAATCATATCTTATAGATGATAGGTGAAGCAGGATCCAAATCTAACAGTTTAAATCAGTCATGATCTCTCTTGACCTTTTGTTTGCCTCTTATTATGTTCCTACCTTATCCCTTTATGGCTGCTTTGTCTCAATAATGACCTTATTTTTTTATTACAAAATGGGGAGAATAAATTGGAAAAAAGTCTAAGTTTAAAATAGTGCAGTTGTATTTTTTTAGGCTGTAAAACATCTTGTGTTCATAAATAAAATTTGTTCAGTTTCCATATCTTTAGACTTATTGATGATTCATTGCTTTAACTCCCTTAAAGTCTGTTGCATGTGATTAACTTGATTATTTTTTGCAAAACTTTGAAAGAATTTCAAACTTATGCTATGGATGAATAAATTCATGCTTCACGAATTCAATGCTTCAATTCTTTACTTGATACATAATTCATTCTATCTTCGAGACTTAATGTTTGTTATCAACAAATAGGGGGAAATTGTTAGAGTAAAGTCTGAACTCATGTTTAAGTAGTCCGAACCCTATGTGATTTGTTAATAATACATATTAAGACTCTCAACTAAAATGAAGTTTGTACTATTTATTTGTCTAAAAATTTTGTTAAAGTGTGCCCGAAGTCCATAGAGCTTCATTTACAAAAGAAAAGGGGAATCTGTAAAAATTAATTCACTTCTAAAATGAAGAAGTCTGTACTTACTCAAGCTTCACTGGATCAAGTCTCTTTTTATGTCTTTAGACCACCAGAAGATTTCTCTATAGACCACGAGAAGATTTGTGACTCTTCGAGTACTTGACAAAGGATCTTTCCTTTCCAAATATGAAGATGCATGAACTTTCTCATGTCTTTCTGAAGTTATCATCAAAAAGGTAATCAATGGAAAAGTTGAAGACTTTCTCACGTTTATTAAGAAAACTACCTCACATGTCTCAAGGTGTTGGAAAAGCTAAACCTGATCAGAACGGATAGCCTAAGGTCAACTGCTATAGAGTGTATGTGCTTTCCTAAAGTACATAAGCAAAAGGGATCTTTTGCTGAAGACTTTTGAAGTTGCCCAGTTAAGGAAACTTCTCTAAAGCATGTGTCTGCACTCACTAACAGCGTAATCCTCAAGAAACTAACATCCTTCGAAGCTTACCAACGGATATTTTTCAGAAGGACTATAAATACAAGAAACTTCAGAATTCAAGATAGTTACGCTGTTCATTTTCATACTTGAATACTTTCTTGATTTTCAGAAACCAAAGTCTTTGAGACTTTATCTTAAAATTTCTAAGATCTTGTATTCACTACTTAAGTCTTCTTTATAGTTTTGCTTAGTACAAACCTTAAATTATAGTACTCTAGCTCAGTGTACCTTGTAATCATTTCATATCTTTGTATACTAAGTTATTTGATTGTAACTTCAAACCTTATACTACTTTCTTTGTAAATTCTGGTGTGTTGCCAGAATTTATTGGTGTTGGGAAACACTATGGCCTGAAAAGGATTTTGAAAGAATACTTGGGTTTGTAACCAAGAGTGGCTAGTGTCAAGAATACTTGGGTTTAAGCCAGAAGTGGCTGGAGTCAAGAATAATGTTGCACTAGGCTGGTGCAGATTGTAAGGACATTTTACAATAGTGAAAAATCCTTCAGACTGAAGAGACTAGATGTAGCTTCTGAGTTGGAAGTGAACCAGGATAAATTCTGTTGTGTGATTTTCTACCTCTTACGCTTTTTTGTTTAATTGTATATTTTTCTAAAGCGGTCTATAGAATTTTTGAAAAAAAGTTTAAGACTTATTCAACCCCCCTTCTAAGGCTAACTCTGTACCATCAATATATTTTTCTAAAGCATTCTGTAGAATTTTTGAAAAAGAGTTTAAGACTTATTCAACCCCCTTATAAGTCTAACTCTGTACCATCATCATAGTTTTTCTTCTCCAAGAACACCCCAATAAAATGGTGTTGTGAAAAGGAAAAATAGATCTATGTAAGAAATGGCTAGAACAATGCTTTGTAAAAATAATCTTCCAAAATACTTTTGGACAGAGGCTATGAGCACTTCTTGTTATATTCAAAACAGAATCCTTATCAGACCAATAATGAATAAGACTTCTTATGAATTGTGGAAGGGAAAAAGACCCAACATTTTATATTTTCACCCATTTGGGTGCACCTACTATATCCTTAACAAAAAGGATCGTCTTGGAAAATTCGACTCTAAGTGTGATAAAGGGATATTCGTAGGGTACTCAACCACATCAAAGTCTTACAGAGTTTTTAATACAAGAACTCAAACCATTAAGGAATTAATGCATATAAGATTTGATGATCTTCAAGAGACTGGCAAGAGACTGATTGATCTAGATCTTAATGATGTAAGTGTGCAGTAGCAGGAAGCTGAATAGGATCAACAAAGATCAGACCCTGCTCAATCTGAACTTACTAAAGATAATGACAAAGAATCTGACAACACCTATTAGTGTCTAAACCATATAAGCCAAGGGATTAGAAGTTTAAGGCTTATCACCCTTCAGACCTCATAATTGGAGATCAAGCTACTAGAGTTAGGACCAGATCCAAACTTCTAAATCAATCAACCATAACTCTTTTATTAGAACTGGAACCTAAATTTATTGTAGAAGCTTTGGAGGATACTGATTAGATCATTACCATGCAAGAGGAACTAAATCAGTTTGAGAGAAATAAGGTCAGAAGCCTTATACCAAGACCTAAAAACAAAGGGATTATTAAAACCAAATGGGTCTACATAAATAAGCTTGATGAGGATGGAAAAGTACACAAACAAAACCAGACCTGTAGCTTAAGGCTACAACCAACAAGAAGATATTGATTTCATTGAAACTTTTGCTCCTGTAGCCAGACTTGAGGCTATAAGAATACTTCTTGCATTTACTAATTTTAAAGGAATTAGATTATATCATATGATGTTAAGAGTGCTTTTTTGAATTGAAGAAGAAGTTTATGTGAAACAACCTCCTGGTTTTGAAGATATATCTTTTCTAAATCATGTTTTTAAACTTAGTAAAGCACTGTATGGTCTGAAACAAGCCCCTAGAGCTTGGTACGACAAACTCATTACTTTTTTGGATTTCAAAAGGCTTTACTAGAGGAAAAGTAGATACAATCTTGTTTAGAAAAAGCTCTCATAAGAACTTTATAATTATGCAAATTTATGTGGATGATATTGTTTTTGGTGCTACTGATGTAAGTCTTTGTAAAGAATTTTCTAAAATGATGCAAGCTGAATTTGAAATGAGTATAATAGGAGAACTCAAATTCTTCCTAAGCTTGTAGATCAAATAGACTGATGATGGTATTTTTATCCATCAATAGAAGTACACAAAGGAGTTTCTTAAAACGTTTAAAATGGTTGAGGCTAGGCTAACGAGCACTCCTATGCATCCAAATTGCATAATTAATAAAGATGAGTCTGGTACACCAGTAGATCAAACCTTATATACAGGAATGATAAGTTCACTTCTATATCTTACATCTAGCAGACCAGATATAACGTTTAGTGTTTGCATGTATGCAAGATATCAGTCAGACCCTAAAGAATCACACTTGTCTATGATGAAGAGGATTATGAGATATCTTGTTGGAACGACTAACCTTGGGTTGTTCTACAAAAGAACAAACTCGTTCTCTCTATCAGGATACTGTGATGCAGATTTTGCAGAAAGTATAGTAGATAGAAAAATCACAAGTGGTGGATGTCACTTTCTTGTCAAAAGTTTGATATCTTGGGGAATCAAGAAGCAAAACTCAATTGCACTTTCAACAGCAAAGGTTGAGTATATGTCTGCAGCAAGTTGTTGTTCTCAACTTCTTTGGATAAAGTATTAGCTTGAAGATTATTCAATCAAAGAAGAAGAGATGCTTGTGTTCTGTGACAACACAAGTGCAATACATCTCTCCAAGAATCCAATTCAGCACTCCAAAGTAAAACACATAGAAGTGAAGTATCACTTCATCAGAGACTATATACAAAAAAGGATTCTAGACATGCAATTTATGAACACAGACCATCAATGGGTAGACATATTTTCAAAGCCTTTGGCTGAGGCCAGGTTTGCTTTTATCGAGGATAACTTAAATTTAAGAAATGCTACTTGAATATGCTTGTCTGAATGTATGCATGAAAGGTATGGGTCTAATTATGTTTGATTAATTGCTTGATATGTCTAAATCCATAAAAGTATGATATCTTTTATGCTGAGAGGAAAAAGTTAAAATCTCTTGGGATTTGTGTAAACTGAAAGGTTTCACATTTTATTGTCATTAACTTTAAAATGTACTACATGGCAGCAGTTAATACCCTTTTGTGTAACTGTCACCTGAACCAGACAGTTTTTACCTTTTTAAACAAGTGACCCTTCACTTATATTTTTCTCTCTTTGCAAAGCTTTCTCTCTTTATGCTAAAACCCCTTGCTCTCCTAAAACCCTAAACTCTTCAACTTTCTCTCTTCTTTTGAAACTTTACCATGGCACCTGAGCTCTTTGTTAAAGACATTATGGAGTCGTCTTTCTTCTTTCCAGAGCAACACAAGTTAGATGGTTAGATGTAACAAATGCACTTGAAGGAATCAAATGGACCTGATTTTGCGTAGATAAGGGGCCATTCTCCCCTTCCTTGGTTCTTGAATTATGGAAAAGCATCACCATGGAAAAGTCCAAGTTCATCATTTTAGGAAGTCTCAAAGGAAAGGCCATTGAGATTTCTGAGGATGTGATTACTACTTTTACGGGTTTCCATACCATTGGAAATGTATTTGTTGATGATTTTGAGTTTGAGGTAGTGTTGTCTTTGAATGTTAACAAAATGTTGTATAGAAAGGCACACCTAGCAAAGTTGGTATCTGGGAATCTCTTCCCTAAAGTGAAGATGCTTCATCTACTTATGAAGCAAGTGTTCTGTCCTAGAAAGTGTGCTAAGGATACTTTAACTAAGTTGGACTGCTTCTACATGTACCACATGCTGGAAAATGAGAAAGTCAGCCTTACAAACGTAATCATGACATACCTTATTTCTCCAGTAAGGAAGAAGCAAAACAAGATTCCTTACCCAGTTGTGTTAATGAAGATATTTGCACTAGAAAATGTCCCAACTCAGACACTTGGTGACTTTGTTCAATGTCCCTCCTTAGTGAGCAAGTTGCCCATTTTTTCTCCTCTATTAGATCAGACCTTGGAAAGGTCCATTCCTGTACCTGTCAAGAAGAAGAGGCCTGCCCCTACAGATATGAAGAGGAAGTCTGAGTCTACTCAGCCGGCCCAGTCAGCCCTCAAAAGAAAAGGTTACAGAATTAAGATGTTTGCTAAGAAGTCTAGAAGGCTTATTTTGGATGAGTTTGATGACTCTGACAGATCAGACTCACCTTTTGAAGTTAAGCCTGAATCATTGGCTTTTCCTTCCTCTCCTGATCAAAAGTCTATGCCAACCTCTAAAGGCACTACAACATTTGGAAAATCATCAGACTCTAATGATGGTATTCCTCTCTCTCAGCTGCAAAGTAATGTTGTTGCTTAGCAGAAAAAGACTGTTCCCTTTCTTCTTCCTCATTGGTAAAGCATTCCACCCTCTCACCTAAACAAAGTCAACAGTTTGCGCAAGTTTTTCTTGCATTACATCCTGAGGTATCTGTTCAAGGCTGGCCAAGACAGGTCTGGTAAAGCAAGTATCAAGAGATGAGAGCCTCATATCTCAATGATATGAAAACTAATAAGGAAGAACTGTTGAAGTGTGGTGACTATCCCAGCTATGTTCAATTCATCAAGTTCATTATAGGTCATCTCAAGCAATTTCCTGAGTATGACGTTCTGAAGTGGAACCTTATTAATTAGATTAATAAGTTTTATGAAGTTGTGGGAGAATTTCAGAGTGATCAAGTTGACTTTCGAAAGAAGGTTGATGAAAAGAGAAAAAAAAATGAGTCTAAGACTAAGTTAAGTCTGAAGCGAGCAAGGATTGATGTTGTTAGCAACCCTTCCCAACTAGACCTTACCTCCTTATTCCAACCAGACTAGACCTCCATCTCTAGCCAACCCTCTTACACAGATTAACCATCTCATCCTGACCAGACCATCTCTGAATCTCAACCTGATCAACCTACCCAGACCACACCTCAACCATCTCTAGAAATTGTTGTTGTACCTTCTTCTCCAAGGTATCTTCAGATTTCCCCCTAGATCTCATTCTAGACTAAAATGTCCCTGCCCTCTCACCATATCCACACCTGGTGTCCCTCTCTTTTAGAGAATTAAATATGTTTTAGATATAGAGGAACCAGATTACAATCACCCATCCAACCTCACTATTGTTAAATCTTATGGTTTTGATCCCAAAAAAAATCACCATCCATGACCCTGCCCCTCGTTTTGTCCCCCTTATTCCTTGTGAACAAGCCTTGCTTAACATCTTGTCTCAACATCAGACGTAACTATGTATTATGCTTTTAAATCAGAGGAAACCAAGGTCTTGATGGACATTCAATAAAAGTGTCAGTATCACAAATTTCATGTTGTTATTACTCCTAGAAAGAAGCTTCTGCTTCCCCTAATCATCTTTATCCTAAAACTATAGTCATTCAAAGAGAACGTCTGAAGAGGCCTCTTCCTCTTAAGGTAATGTACTACAAGGTAGCCTGGGATGACCCCAAACCCCGAGAGCTTCTAGTAGACTCTCTTAAGAGTATCCTTTCTGTTCCTCATCCCACTAATGATCATGTTTGTGCTCTATGGAACCATTATCTATGGCAGCTAGGACAATAAGGATTTGCATCTAGTCTTTCTCCTAGAAATGAAGAGCTCTTTCATGCTTAAATCTTTTGGGAGCGTCATGGCATTGTTTTCAAGAGGAGTGTTTGCTCTACAAATCAGCCCCTCTTTTTATCTCAGCCCTCTGTTATTTTTATTCTCTCCTCTGACATCCTTGTTGTTTGAACTTATCATTTTATGTTTGTCTCTACTACTTTCTTTCTCCTTATCATCAACCATTCAACCCATGGTTTACCCTTACCCCTCGATGATGCCCCTCCTTTGATGATATCAAAAGGGGGAGAACAATCAGGAGGATTCAAAATCAAGCCTTGAAGATTATAGCAGTCTTTTATTATTAGCTTAGTAGTAGGAAGAGTCTTCAATGAATATTTTTGAATTTGTTTTTGTAATATTTTGTATTATCTCTCCTTTTTGTTAATAAAATTATCTTTTCTCTAATATGTTTTTGCCTTTTTTTAATGTTGATAATGCTTTGATATCCTTTTTAGATAAACATGCTCTAAGAAGAAAACCATGCTCTGCTTGAGAAAACACTGTTTGACTTAATAAGATATACTTTGATCCTTAAAAAGTATAATTTAAGGAATTTATAACCTTCTTTAAGCACAAGCTCTGATCTTCTCTAAAGTGCTTTGATACTAGTCTGATCTATCATATGAGAATTGTTGACTAAAATTGCTTTGATACCTCTTTCACATGAATGTTGTGATATATGACTGATCATATGATCTGATGTTTCTTTTAGTTATGATGTTATGATGTTATCTTGTCATTATCTTGGACTTCACTTAAAATAAAAGACTTGATGTTTGTTATCAATAAATAGGGGGAGATTGTTGAAACCAAGTCTGGTTTAAAAAAGATAATTGGTAACAACCTTTGACCAGACCCCAAAATGCATTAATAGAACCAGACCTCAAGATCTATTACTAACACACATCAAGACATTTAATTTAAATGAAGTCTGCCTATGTGTGATCTAACCTGTTTAAATCAAGTGTTTTAGGAAAATAAATACTAAATGCACATATTACAAAAGATAGAAGGAATCCATCAAAGACAAAAGTCTGATTCAAGATAAAGTCTGACTCAAGACTATACTCAATAGAGTCTGATTTAAGAATGCTCAGACCTTTGGTTCATCAAGTCAAACCTTAGACTTTTGAAGCAACTGAATCATGCAACATGAACATTACTCTCATACCCTAACCATGCAATGTTCTAAATCCTTTTTCATGATGCTCTGAAAGTCAAGCTCTTATCAAGAAAATTGTGCTTATCATCAAAGAAGATAAGAGACAAATTAGTGGATCAACCAAAGAACCTTTCGAAGAAATCAACATAGCTACCCTGAACATTTCAGAAAAGTTGATTTAAGTCAGCTCTTACGTAAGAAAGTTGTAGAAGGATAATAATATTGCTCTCTATATGTTTGTTAAAAGAAAGAAAGCCAACAAATTAGCTTTAGGCTTTGAAGACCTCAAGGAACACTATATTCATGCAAGTGTTAATGTTCCTTGACACCAGACCTTTTGGCATCTCATCAGTTTATCAAGGTTTGGTGTTTACAATCAAGCAAAACTCCTTCAAAGGATTTCCAACAGCTATATCTCCTTACCGGATTATCTAACGGTCATCTTAAGAGACCTATATATTTGAAGAGATTCATTTTCAAAAAAAAAGAAGCTTATCAAGAAGAATCATTCTCTATGATCCTCTCTTTTTAACTTTTCTTAGACAAAGGTCTTCTTTGTTGTTCTGCCTCTAGTAGACCTTGGTCCTTTTGTCTTTCTTTACTTAGTGTATCTGTTCACTTTTATACATCCTTTACACACTAAGTTCTGTGAAACACCTTACTCTTTATTCTTCAAACCTGTTATTGTCTAAAAGTCTAGCATGTTGTCAGCCTTTCATTTCATTAAGAAACAGTTGTAGCCTGAAGATGCTTTTGAAAGAATACTTGGGTTCGAGCCAGGAGTGGCTTGTTGAAAGAATACTTGGGTTTAAGCTAGAAATGATTGGAGTCAAGAATACATGTGGCACAAGTTTGGTGCTGTTATTGTAAAGGAAATTTTACAATAGTGGAAATCCTTCAAGTTAGAAGGGACTAGATGTAGCTTTTGTATTAGAAGTGAACCAGTATAAATCTCTGGTGTTCATTCTTCTTTTGCCCTTATCAAGTCTGTTTTTACAAGTCTGATTACTTGCACTTTAAAGGTTCAAAAATTGCACAAAAGAGTCTAAGACTTATTCATCCTCCGGGTCTAAGTTTGACTCTGAACCATCGAAGATTAGTGGGAAAACTTGCCACTTCTCATATTTAATGTTTTTTCATTATAAATAGTAAGTTTGTAAACCAATGTAAATAATTGTGCATATCTATAAATATTTTGGTAATCTAGTGGAGACTTATTTTATTGAGTTAATCATTCCTTACTTTTCAATTTTTTAAAGACTTGTGAAAATAAATTTCTTTGGAAACAGAACCACACAACCACAAATTTAGTTTTAATTTTTTAGGTACTATTTAGTGTTTTTTTTCGTGATTCAATTACAAAAATTAAATTTGGCTAATTCAATGGTCGATATTAATCTTACATGTCGTTCATGACACCTTTCATCTTTGTCTAACTAATAGATTACTCGATTGGTACAAGCAACCAACAAAATTCACCTAATAATAGATATATCTAATAACTCCATAACTCAGTTAAATCAATAGATAAAAAAATCACCTCCAATCAACAAAGTTTCAAGAAACACCAAACAAGCACAAAAACTTATTTCTAACTAAAAGTTGGGCACGTGAATTTATGTAATTTGTGCCTCACTAGATATGGTACTTCGCATTCACCCAGTAAATTATCGGGACCTTCATTTAGCCATGATGTTTGATATTGCAGTTAGGGTGTTACTGATAATGTTTTATTATTTCAAAAAGACCCCTGTTCCTTCACGTTGGATAGAATAGTTTGGTATTACTGTGTAAATTCAACTATTAAACATCTAATGCCTAATTAACACCGATTATTACTAGTTTAGCCTTAAATAATTATTGTTATCAAAGTGGTGAATGTATCTAATATACAGGTAGTTTAACTTTGACCTTACTTAAAATAAAATATTCGCCGGAAACTTAATTAAACACTAAGGTACATATTAAATAATTTCATCAAATTTTGTTTTCTTTATTAATTGTAATGTTTTACTATTACAAATCAATTAACAATGTAGTTCGTACGGAAATTTTTATACATATGATTTATAAGAATAAACACTATCGTGTAAAATAATACTAAATTATAATTTAGAACATTAGCATCTTATAAATTTCACATTTAAACTTAAAAAATATAAAACTTTGAAATTTTTATTTAGAGTTTAGGAAGTAAAATAGTTAAAAAAAATTAATTTTGAATTTTGAAATATTAAATATTTTCGGTGGTCGTCTCTGTCTCTTAAAATCAGTACTATCTTCTTTACCTCTCTTCTTATCATTTTTTAAAGCTCCAATTGTTGTTATTAATTTACTAACCTCTTTGCAAAGATCCTTTCTGTGGGGTGGTAGTGAGGAGAGGAAAAAGATTTCTTGGGTGAAATGGGATCAGGTGTGTCGGGCAAAAGAAACAGGTCGGTTGGGGGTGAGGGATTTGAGGAAGTTTAATTCTGCTTTATTGGGGAAATGGGTTTAGAGGTTGTTAGTTGAAAAGGATAGGTTGTGGGATAAGATTATTGTGTCAAAATATGGTTCTGGTGTTCTTGCTGGGGATGTGAAGGCGTTCAACAAAGGTTCTAGATAGTGGAGAGATTTGGGGAGTGCCTTAAAGGAGTCAGTAGGGGATGAGTGTAACATACCGAATTTTATAAAAATGAATAATTGATGAGAATAAGTAATAAATAATTGTATATGAGTGGATTTGTGTCCCAAAAATATTGAAATGATTAAATTCAGATTTATTAGGGATATTTATAATTTATTGAGCTTATGTGAGATGAAATTTTACCCAATTAGAATATGGGTGTCAGACCAAGTATCTCCGAATGAGATGCCGTTGGTCAGGGCTGTTAAGAATATTATTGGGAGTCCGAGTCTATATTCGGAATAATTTTTGGAATTAGTATTGGGCCCGAACTGAGAGCCTGTTGGTTATAAAACGGTGAGATTTTAATGTGAAGTCAAATAATAAAAATATAAACTTCCACTTTCTCTTCTCCTTTCACGTCACTTTCTCCCTCTCCTTTCTACACTTCTTCTTCTTCCATCTTCTTCTTCCTCTCCTAAAAACCCTAAGCATGGTGGTGTGCCTTCTCCTTCTCCATTTTGTTTTCCTTCAAGCTTGGATGTGGTGACAATGGCGATTAGAAGCCCTCCTTCTCCCACTCTATTTTTGTGTTTTCTCTCCCTCGCTTGGAAGCTCATGGCCAACTCTTGGGTGAGGTAAGTTCCTCATATTCTTTATGAGTTTATGCCTTAGATCTTGGGTTCTTGCTATTTGGGGGAGTATTTATTGCATAGGGGTTGTTGGGAGAAGCTTTAGATGAGGAAACCCTAAGGTGGGGTGTTGTTATTATGGCATTAATGGTGGGTTGTTATAGGTGCGTGAAATTAATATTTGGATGAGTGGAAAATTAATGAATATTTATGGTGTTGTTAGCTTTTAGTGAAACCCTAACTCTAATAAATTGGAGGAAGTGTGAAATATGAGTAGAATATAGGTTTAATGATATTGGAGAATGATATTAATAATGAAAAATGGCCAATGGTGGTGATTAATGAGCATGGGTAAATGTTGTTGGGATTTGATGAAAACCCTAGCCCTAAGAATTTGGGGAAAATGGATATGTTGTAATTTAGAAGGTTAAATTGAAAGTGAATGGATGGTGTTTAAGATTAAATGTTGCTTAAAATGATATAGAACCATTTGTGGTGATTAATGGGTATCATTAGGTATGATAATAGACGAGGATAATGATGATGTTTGAAGGATTGATGTAATATGGGGTTGCATTATGGAATGGATGACATGATGATGTTATTGGGTTTAGTTAGCCTTAAGATCTAGAGGATCTTGGCTTTGGGAAAGGAATTCCTGAAGCCTAACACAATTGCATGAGTTGATGTTTACCAAGTCTAGGACTTGATGTTAAGCTTTGTGATAAGCTAACAAATGTTTAGAGTTATGATGATTATTGATTATGTGTATGCATATATATTGGTATGTAGATCGTATTCCGGATGATGCGATGGAGCATTCGGAGCATTGGAACCGTTTCGGTTCTTCCCTAGAGGTAGAAGAGGAGTTTACATTCAAATTGCATGAGTAAATTGAGAGTGATTGTTGTATGTGATGAATACTCATGCTTGCCTTGCCATGTATATATATTGAATTAATTGAAATGGCAAGTTGATGATTAATGAGGATGATGTGTGAGAATTATGTGTTGAATTGATATGAAAATGTATATTCATATAAGATGATGACAAGTTTGAATTTGACTTGATTGATAGATTGAATTGAATGTTAATGAGTGTAAAGGTCTGGGATAGGTTTTAAATGCCTAGTGTGAAGTAATTGCTATATTAGACTTGATGGATTTGGGCTGGTATAAGTTTTGGTATGGTTGGTTGTGAGTTTCTTATGTTTCTTGCGCATATCCTGATATTCTCGCTCAAGTGAGAAGGGATCTCGCTCAGACGAGAATCCCCTGTATTGGTATAATGGTCTCTGGACCAATTTCGCTCAGGCGGGTGAGGTTTCCGCTCAAGCGAGATGCATATTATGCAATCAAGGGAGTTACTGGACGAATCTCGCTCAAGCGGGCATGGCCACGCTTGAGCGAGCTAGTGAGGAAATGGTCACTGGACATTTTTCGCCCAAGCGTGCGTATGTGAGTGGCTTGAGCAGAAGTGTGAAGTCTGATGCTGGGATGGTGTTCACTCAAGTGAGTGACTGGTATGGTTGTGTTTTTACCGAGTGTGACAAGTGTATGGTGAGTAAGTGGGATTCTGGGCGAAATTTCACTAAGAGTGGGAACCTTAGAAAATAATTCTATGACGTAGTGAATTTTTGAGTGAAATTATGAGTGGGCTATGTCCGAGTGAGGAAGTGCGTATAATTCTGAGTGAAGGGTCTCCCAATATGATATCCCGGGTAGTGGAGTTCCGAGTGGAAATTTTCGAGTTCAAAGTAACTCGTTCCGAGTTGAGTCCCTCCGTGTGTGTAATTCCGAGTGGGGATGGCACCGATTGGGGATACATGGTGTGTTTGTCCAGAAGTATTCTGGAATAACTTCACTCGTGAGAAAATGAAAAGGAAGTCAGTTTTTGAAATAAATTACAAAGTGAGAAAAGATTAGGTCTGGAATAATTTAACTGAGTGGAAGACCGAGTAAGTGTGGGGTCGGTCTGGAATGATTTAACCGAGTGAGGACCATCAGAGATGGTTCAGACTTGGAACGAAGTTGCCGACTGAAAAACTGATTGAGATGACTCGGACTTGGAGTGAAGTTGCCGAGTGAAAGACTGATTGAGAGATGACTCGGATTTGGAATATATTGCCGAGTGAAAGGCCAAGTGAGAGACGAGTCGGCTTTGATTGATTTTGCCAAGTAGAAAACCAAGCAAGATGAGTCAGTGTGAGGGTGAATTACCGAGTGAATGATCGATCGAGTGATAAGTCGATTTTAATGTAAATTACCGAGTGAGGGACCGAATGAAAGGAATCGGTTCTAGAATAACTTTCCCAAGTGCAAAACCGAGTGTTGGGAAGGACGACCTCTGGTCGGATTTTGCCCAAGCGAGTGGATTCCTCGCTCAAGCGAGCGAATGTGGAAATGGCTACTGGAGTCATTTCGCCTGGGCGAGTGGCCGGGTGCGTGGTGTCTCGCCCAAGCGAGCAGACTGGGAATTAGATACTGGCTTGCTTTCGCCCGAGCGAGCTGAGGCGCTCAAGCGAGATGGGCTGTCTCGCTCAAGCGAATGTGGGCTTCGCTTGAGCGAGTGACCCCTAATGGAATTCCCTTTTCTATTCTCGGATCTGATTGTATTGGCCCTCCTTACCCTATATTGAATAATATTTAAAGGAATTACTAGATATATATATATATATATATGCCTATGAAATAATATGGTAGTTATGAATAACGATTAAGATGTTTGGAGGACTTGTTTATTTCTCATAATGTGCACAAGTAGGAAATGAGTCTTAACCACCAGGGATGAAGTATGCGAGAGCAGTGTCAAGGGTTTGATGATGAATAATTAGTTGTACGCTTGGGTGGCTTTAAACCCCCTTTAAGAGAAAGATTAGAAGATGAGGTGTATGTTAATAATTGATAAATCGGAGATGACAATTATAATGGGTTAAAAATGACTAAATGAATGTATAATGGCATTGATGAATAATGAGAAATATTATGACACCCTTGTGGTTGATACAAATAATTGAATTGTATGTGTGTGAGGCAATGATGATTGCTATATATATATATATATATATATATATATATATATGTTCCAAAAACACCTTGTTGTTACATGTGTGGATTGATATTATGATTATTTACTATGGCTTCGACATCCATGTGTGGATTGTTATGAATGATGTTTGTGGCCGATGAGATGCCAATTATATGAATGATGTGCCTTGAAGGGCTTTATAAATGATTATGTATGATTATTGAAATGCCAAATTAAAATATACCCTAATTGAGAGGGTGAGCTATCCTTGCGAGGTTGTTGGGCACATGCATTATTGCATTGTTGCATTCATGGCATAGCATGGCATTGATATGCATTATTGTTGAATATATCACCTTGCGGGGTGCCACGAAGGGTATATCCCAGAGTGAAGAGGACGTTGTCCTATTGTTGTTGATTTATTGTTGAATATATCACCTTGCGGGGTGCCACGAAGGGTATATCCCAGAGTGAAGAAGACGTTGTCCTATTGTTGTAGATTTATTGTTGAATATATCACCTTGCGGGGTGCCACGAAAGGTATATCCCGGAGTGAAGAGGACGTTGTCCTATTGTTGTTGATTTATTGTTGAATATATCCCCTTGCGGGGTGCCACGAAGGGTATATCCTGGAGTAAAGAGGACGTTGTCATATTGTTGTTGATTTATTATTGAATATATCACCTTGCGGGGTGCCACGAAGGGTATATCCCAGAGTGAAGAGGACGTTGTCCTATTATTGTTGAATATATCACCTTGCAGGGTGCCACGAAGGGTGTATCCCTGAGTGATGACGGTATTGTGATAATCAATGGGAAATGATTGGTATGGTGGATATGATCACCTGATGGTAAGAAATGGATCCGTTTCATGTGCATTAAACAGTTATACATTAGCCTTAAGACCATGGCATTTGAGATGGGATGACCACAAGTGATGATAAACCCCTTACGAGGAGGTATTGAGTGAAGCCTTAATGAATTAATGATGATAATGATTATGAATGCCCTTGCTAATAAGTGGCAATATGTGATGGTGTATGTGATTGTGTATATGTTGTGCTTGTTTATGATATGAATTGCAATTCATGAGGCTTGTATGCCTATTATGATAATGAGATGATAAATGAATGCTAATTTTATGATTTATAGCAAAACACACATGATGTTTGTATGCATATACACATGATCACAATATATATATTATTCGTCATTTTGAATGTATAACTCACTCTCCTATGTGGTCTCCTTTTTAGCATTGTGATGCAGGTTGCCATGGGATGAGTTCGGATTTTAATTAAAGCTTGGGTGAAGGTAAATAGTGGTAGAGGAAGTGCCTTGGCCAGCATCATTTATGGGTTCTTTTGTAATGAATGAATTGATTATGAGAATGTAGATGATTTAGAGATTTTGAGTATGTATAAGATAATTCTTGAATTTGTGGATGGTGAACATATATGTAGAACGTAAGAGATACTTTGTTGTATATTAGAAAGATTGAAATTGAATGATGTTCATTGATGATTGAGATAGTCAGGAGAAGATTCCCGAATGTATATGTATATATATATAATTATATCTTAGGCATTGCATGCTGATGTAATTATGTAAAATGATGATGGTTGTCTATTAGGCTTATGATATGCCATTGCATGCTTTGCCGAGCCTTTTCTTATATCGTCATATATGGGACTAGGCGTGTGCCTGGTATACATTTTCTTCCGCTGTGAACTCTATTATTTTTGTATACCGTTATAGGCAATTTATCTATCGATCCAGCTTAGGGTTATTTAATCTCACTCTTTGGTTTTCTGTGATTTGGGTCTTAATGTGATCATGGTGATGTCTTGGAAATATTTTCAAACGGGAAAAATTTATTCGCATTTTCATTAATTATGACGATCACATCGGGATTCGAATACAGAAAATCAGGGGTGTTATAATATGGTATCAGAGCATATTTTGCTCTGAATTATAGTTATTGGTTATTATCGGAGCATAGGTGCTCCACACTGGATTGATATTACAAGATGTTTGGAGCATGATAGCTCGATATTGAAACCTTTTGGTGATCATTGGAATATGGCTGTTTTGTATAGAGTAAGAATGATAATTATCTAGAGGATGATGGCATGTTTGGGTATTGATTACCCTATGTGGATTTATGAGTGACTAGTTGTCTAAGGATTATGGATGGATTATAGAGACATTAGTGCTTATTGAGGATGATTGTGAATCATTAATATTGAGTTGTGAATGATGCTATTTGAGGATTTTTTTATGAGATTATGATTCATAAGACGTGGTTGATGTTTATGAGAGTATACCCTTATCATTGAAATGTACCCTAATTGAGAGGGTGAGTTATCCTTGCGAGGTTGTTGGGCACATGCATTATTGCAATGTTGCATTCATGGCATAGCATGGCATTGATATGCATTATTGTTGAATATATCACCTTGCGGGGTGCCACGAAGGGTATATCCCGGAGTGAAGAGGACGTTGTCCTATTGTTGTTGATTTATTGTTGAATATATCACCTTGCGGGGTGCCACGAAGGGTATATCCCGGAGTGAAGAGGACGTTGTCCTATTGTTGTTGATTTATTGTTGAATATATCACCTTGTGGGGTGCCACGAAGGGTATATCCCGGAGTGAAGAGGACGTTGTCCTATTGTTGTTGATTTATTGTTGAATATATCACCTTGTGGGGTGCCACGAAGGGTATATCCCGGAGTGA
The DNA here is from genome assembly GCA_037962975.1 of Clitoria ternatea. Lineage (NCBI taxonomy): Eukaryota > Viridiplantae > Streptophyta > Magnoliopsida > Fabales > Fabaceae > Clitoria > Clitoria ternatea. Next base: position 193,514,198 of record CM075669.1, read on the forward strand.
AGAGGACGTTGTCCTATTATTGTTGAATATATCACCTTGCTGGGTGCCACGAAGGGTGTATCCCTGAGTGATGACGGCATTATGATAATCAATGGGAAATGATTGGTATGGTGGATATGATCACCTGATGGTAAGAAATGGATCCGTTTCATGTGCATTAAACAGTTGACATATGCATTAGCCTTAAGACCATGGCATTTGAGATGGGATGACCACGAGTGATGAGAAACCCCTTGCGAGGAGGTATTGAGTGAAGCCTTAATGAATTAATGATGATAATGATTATGAATGCCCTTGCTGATAAGTGGCAATATGTGATGGTGTATATGATTGTGTATATGTTGTGCTTGTTTATGATATGAATTGCGATTCATGAGGCTTGTATGCCTATTATGATAATGAGATGATAAATGAATGCTAATTTTATGATTTATAGCAAAGCACACATGATGTTTGTATGCATATACACATGATCACAATATATATATATATATTATTCATCATTTTGAATGTATAACTCACTCTCCCATGTGGTCTCCTTTTTAGCATTGTGATGCAGATTGCCATGGGATGAGTTTGGATTTTAATTAAAGCTTGGGTGAAGGTAAATAGTGGTAGAGGAAGTGCCTTGGCCGGCATCATTTATGGGTTCTTGTGTAATGAATGAATTGATTATGAGAATGTAGATGATTTAGAGATTTTAAGTATGTATAAGATAATTCTTGAATTTGTGGATGGTGAACAAATATGTAGAACGTAAGAGATAATTTGTTGTATATTAGAAAGATTGAAATTGAATGATGTTCATTGATGATTGAGATAGTCGGGAGAAGATTCCCGAATGTATATGTATATATATAATTATATCTTAGGCATTGCATGCTTATGTAATTATGTAAAATGATGATGGTTGTCTATTAGGCTTATGATATGCCATTGCATGCTTTGCCAATCCTTTTCTTATATCGTCATATATGGGACTAGGCGTGTGCCCGATATACACATTCTTTCGCTGTGAACTCTATTATTTTCGTATACCGTTATGGGCAATTTATCTATTGATCCAGCTTAGGGTTATTTAATCTCACTCTTTGATTTTCTGTGATTTGGGTCTTGATGTGATCATGGTGATGTCTTGGAAATATTTTCAAACGGGAAAAATTTATTCGCATTTTCATTAATTATGACGATCACATCGAGATTCGAGTACAGAAAATCAGGGGTGTTATAATGAGTGGTTCAGAAACAATGTCAGAAGGGTTGTTGGGGATGGTTCACTTATTCATTTCTGGTCCGATGGTTAGGTGGGGGAAAGAAGTCTAAAATCTTGCTTTCCAAGGCTGTTTTATGTTTCTTCTCAACAGGAAGCATGTTTAGCTGAGATGGGTAGGTGGGAAAGGGATGATTGGGTTTGGAATTTCAGTTGGCGGAGAGAGTTATTTGTTTGGGAGCATGAATTGGTGTCAAATTTACATCAGATGCTAAATGGGTTTGATGGTGTTTGTCTTACATCTCAAGACTTTTGGTCGTGGTTAGGAGATCCTTCCGGTTGTTATACTGTGCGCTCAGCTTACAATATTATGTGTCACAATCCAGAGTTATGGGGACCATTTTTTGTTCGTCTGTTTTAGAATCCTACAGTTCCTCTTAAGGTGGTGGGTTTTGCTTGGCGAATTTTGTTCAATAAGATACAATCCAAGTCAAATTTAGTTGTTTGTGGGATTAATATGGATGCATCATCCCTGCTTTGTGTTTTCTGTAATGAGTCGGTGGAGTCTACCTTTCACTTGATGTTCTTTTGCAGGATTTCATACCTTTTATGGCAATCTTATTTCGATTGGCTGAGTTTTTCTTCAGTGTTACCTAGTGAGGGTAAAGATATTTTTGAAGGATTTTTGGGTCTCGGTGTTGGTTCTGAAGTATAACATGAATTTGTTGTTATTTGGTTCGCTATTGTCTGGACGATTTGGGAATGCCGTAATAATGTCGTTTATAGGAGTCAGAGGGTTTGTGTGCCGAAAATATTTGAATTGGTACAATATCGTAGTTGGGTTTGGCTCAAGTCTCATATGAAAGGTTTTTCTAGAGGATTTATGGAATGGTATAGGAAACCGTTATTATGTCTTAAAGAATTGTAATTGCTTATTTTTTGTATATGGGTTAAGGTACCCCTTGTACATTTTTTCAATGTTATTTTATTATCGCTGATCAAAAAAAATATTTTATGTGCAATTTTCAATATGTTATGTCTTTTAACTTGTTCAAAAATATAGATTTTTTGAAATGGAATTATGTGGATATATGATATGCTTTATTCCTATAGAGAGATTTAATAATATTTAAGTAACTAGAGGGGTTTTGCAGTTTATTAATAAGCTTACATAGTGTAACATCCCGATTTGAAAATTAACTACCGGATAGAATTAAGCCATTAAAATAATAATTGTAAAAGTGGAAAATTACTTGTTAATTATAATTAACTTAATTAATTTAACTTAAGAAAGTAATGGCTGATTAATTGTGATTAATTGTCAATAGCTGATTAGTTATGACTATGTGCGTGTGACGCGTGTGGGAGCTGCTGCTGTGCACGATCTCCCACCCCACTATCCTCTTTCTCTTCGAGCGTGTATATAGACATGAGTGCCACTGAACCACTGCTGTTTATTCATCCTGAATCTTCCTCTACTTTTCTCCTCTTCATTCTCCTTCTTCTTCTTCTTCGTTCTTCTTTTTTCTTCCCTGTTCTCTGTTTCCGTGAGCTCACGACAGTGGTGGTAGAGGATCGGAGTCCTCCTTCTTTCCTCGACGAGCCAGAGAGGGTGAAAGTGTGCATTTCCCTCTCCATGCAACCCGTTTCCTTCCTTGCTGTTCCTTCGTCTCCTTCCTCGTCATCTTCTCCTCTACCCAACTCAGTGACGATGAGATGCCCTGACACAGGAACCCTTCCTTGCTGGCAAGATCAGATTGTTCGTGGGTGTGGAAACAGCTTTGAGTTCTCCATGCGGAGTGCTGAGCCCAGCATCTGAGCCCAGTGGTTGTGTGGGTTGGAGGGAGCGGTCGAAGGACGACTGGTCGGCATTGTTAGCTCGAGGAGCTTCTGGTTCTTCCAAGCTATGAGCGGAGTGGCTCGGAGTTCCTCCAAAGCCAAGCGTAATGGTGGATGACTGATGCTAGGTCATTCTATTGGGAACCAGTGAATGGGCTGAGCGGAGCAACCGACTGGAGCTGCAAGCCCTCGGAGCCCCTGGAATCTTCATTCCAGGTAGGTAGGGGGTATCTTATATCTTAAATGCATGGGTTATGGACGGGTTCCGGGTGTTGATGATTATTGTTTCTGTATTCTAATTATGTGTTGTGCTTGCATGAGGAGTGTGTGATACTCGGGTGCATGATGAGTGAGATTTGAGTGTTGCATGTTTAGTTCCGTCCATGAAATGCATGTTGATAGCCTTGAGAATGTTGAATGATTGTATGAAAAGGATGTGCTGAAGTGTTGATGATGATTACCGTGTGGTTTATGTGACATGCAAGTTATTAGGAGTTTAAAATGCTGACTGCATGTGATAAATGTTGACTTAGTGAATCTAATAATATATCACATCGATGCATGTGTTGTTGTGTTAATCTATTGAGTTCTGATGCCGATTGCATGAGATGCATATGTTGTTGGAATAATCTGTTGAGTTCTGATAATGCATTTTACCGATTGCATGTGATGCATGTATGGCCGAATAAAAATTATGTATGAAATCTATGCTGTGTGTTGAATCCGCGTGTGGCGCATGGGATGCGTTAATGCTGGGAGCATGTAGTGTGGGACACTACCATCAGTTATTAAAGCGTGAGACGCTGTGAAATCCTTTTGAGTAGGACTCAAGGTAAGCCTTTGAGTGGGACTCGGGCTGCCTGTGAACACCGCCGTTGGCGCTGAGAGCGTTGGTATCACATGTGTGGGGAAACGGTTTGGTACCTGTAAAATGGCCAAGTCAACTGGGAGCTGAATAAAAGGCTGGGAGCCTACGTTGCAACGAATGAAAACCGATTACACACGAATGCGGAACCGAGTGAAATAATGTGTGTACATGTACTGCTGATGTTGATTGAAATCTGATTGCATGAGTATATGTTAATGTTATTGAGATGGTGTGTGCATATAGCCGAGTGATAATTGATGGATTCTGATCAGTTGTGTACATGTACTGTTAATGTGATTGAAAATCTTGTTATATCCAAAACAGAGTCTTTATCAGACCAATACTGAATCAGACTCCCTATGAATTATCAAAAGGAAGAAAACTTAACATATCATATTTTCATTCTTTTAGATGCACATGCTATATCCTAAATACAAGAGATCAACTTGGAAATTTTGATTCAAAGTGTGATAAAGGTATTTTCATGGGTTATTCAAATACATCAAAATCTTACTGGGTCTTTAACATAAGAACTCAAACCATTGAGGAATCAATGCGTAAGATTTGATGACTTAACAAAGACTGACAAGAAATTGGCAGATCTAGAATGTGATGATATCAGAATTATGCAACCTAAAGAAGAATCTAAAGCATCAAACTCTTCAACTCACCAACAACAAGGATCAGGTCAACAGACAGTGTCTGAACCAGAGAAACCAAGAGAATGGAAGTTCAAGACCTACCATCCTTCAGATCTTATTATTTGAGATCAAGTTAAAGGAGTCCGGACCAGATCAAGACTTCACAATCAATCATCAATGGCACTTGTCTTAGAATTTGAACCCAAGACCATTGAAAAAGCTATAGAGGATCCTGAATAGATAATAGCCTGCAAGAAGAACTCAATCAGTTTGAAAGAAACAAGGTATGGACCTTGGTTCCAAGACAAAAGAATAAGAGTATCATTGGAACAAGATGGGTCTTTAGAAACAAATTAGATAAAGAAGGAAAAGTTGTAAGAAATAAAGCAAGGCTCGTAGCAGAAGGTTACAACCAACAGGAAGGTATAGACTTCACTGAAACATTTGCTCCTGTATCCAAACTTTAGGCTATAAGGATTTTACTTGTATTTGTTGCTTATAAAGGAATTAAATTATATCAACTGGATGTTAAGAGTGCTTTTCTAAATGGTTTTATTGAAGAAGAAGCTTTTGTAAAACAGCCTCCTGGGTTTGAAGACAAATCCTTTGAAACACATGTCTTCAAACTAAGCAAAGCACTGTATTGTCTGAAACAAGCACCAAGAGCTTGGTATGATTGACTCAGTTCCTTTCTAAAATCAAAAGGTTTTGCTAGAGGAAAGGTTGATACAACTTTGTTTAGAAAAAGCTCAGATAAACACTTTCTTATAGTGCAAATTTATGTGGATGACATTGTCTTTGGTGCTACTAAAGAAAGTCTGTGCAAAGATTTTGTAAAAACTATGCAAGCTGAATTTGAGATAAGCATGATGGGTGAACTCAAATTCTTCATTAGTCTGTAGATTAAACAGAGTACTAATGGCATTTTTATTCATCAACAAAAATACACTAAAGAGTTACTCATAAAATTTAAAATGGCTGATGCCAAACCTTTGAGTACACCAATGCACTCGAATTGCATCATAAGTAAAGATGAATCTGGTACATCAATGGATCAGACTCTGTATAGAGAAATGATTGGATCATTGTTGTACTTGACATCCAGCAGACTAGATATAATGTTTAGTGTGTGTGTCTATGCAAGATATTAAGTAGACCCCAAGGAATCATATCTATCTACAGTGAAGAGGATTCTGAGATATCTTGCTAGTACCACTAACCTTGGGTTGTTCTATAAGAGAACAAATTCCTTTTCCCTTCGTGGATTTTGTGATGTAGACTTTGCAGGTGATAGATTAGATAAAAAAAGTATAAGTGGTGGATGTCACTTTCTAGGAACCAGCTTGATTTCCTGGAGTAGTAAGAAACAGAATTCAATATCTCTCTCTATAGCTGAAGCAAAATACCTATCTGCAGCCAGTTGTTGTTCACAACTTCTGTGGATAAATTATCAACTAGAGGACTACTTAATTCAGGAAGAAGAAATTTCAGTGTTCTATGACAATACAAGTGCTATCAATTTATCAAAGAATCTTATTCAACACTCAAAGGCAAAACATATAGAAGTCAAGTATCACTCCATTCGTGATTATGTCCAGAAAGGCACCCTAGATGTGAAGTATGTGGATACAGACCACCAATGGGCTGATATCCTCACTAAACCTTTAGCAAAAGTCAGGTTTGCTTTTATCAAATATAATCTGAACATGCGTAATGTTATATGATTGAAGTGCCTGTATGATTGTGGTCTACATACTTCCTAACTTAGAATAATTTTTACTTATTCACTATGTTGGGAGATGCAGTCTGTTGCCTCATTTAAATCCTTTTATTTATTCATTTAATTCTCTTTCCATAACGTGAGGCATTCAGTTATTTCTTGGAATGCAACCATTTCAGAAAACCGTTTTCCCTCCATTAAGCCACGTTGCCTTTAAATAACCCCCACTTAGTTATCTTTTCACTCCCTACAACCCTTCACGTCCTCTGCAACCTCTTTGCAAGTTTCCTTTTTTCTCTATTTCCTTGAAACCTTTTTTTCCCATGTGTTTATATATTGACACAGGTTTTGATAATGACAAACAACACAATAATTGAAGACTCAAGATCAAACATACATAATTCAATTATGTTTGATACTTACATAATTTAATTATGTTTTAATAATAAGAAATTTGATGAACAACCAAGGACTTGAGTCAAAGCACTTACAAAGGATTAAAACAAGTGAAGAATGTTCATCCAAGTGCCTAAGGATCAAAGGAACCAAGCCATATGCGATTACATGTTAAAAAGGGTAAAAAAGTGTATGAAAAATAAAGCATCAGGCTGATGAATCGATTCAAGCCCCTACTGAATGGATTCATGCATATTAAATGCTCCAAAATGTGATTTTTTGATGCTTGAATGATTCATTATGAAGCTGAATCGATTCACACATGAATTTTGCCCAGGGAACTTCTTTTTAAAGGCCTGAATCGATTCATATCCTCTCCATATCCATTCATACATTTGATACTCTTTGGAAACCATGAAATTAAGTTAATGAATCTATTCATATGGAAAATGAATTGATTCATTCAGTGTAAATGAATTCAAATTTTGAATTTCAGAAAGTGGACAGCCTTGCATCGCACCACGGATTTTCTGCATTGTATTATGAATTCAATCATGGTACACTAAGCAGACAGATAGGAAACGCTCCATAATTCTACTATGCCAATTATGACTCAAAAAGGAATTAAATAAGAAATATACTATGCCTCCTGAAGCTATAAATAGAGAAGAAAATTGAAGAAGTAGATGTCCCAATCCAAACAAAACATATTCCTTGCTTTCTTCTCTGTTCTCTCTTATTTCTTAGCATTTAACTCTCTATTCTATTTATTTGTGATTATTCTTGAAAGTTAGCTTGTGAGTAAAAATTATTTTGAGTACCAAAACTTGTATATCCACTCTATTGGAGAGTTATCCTTGTATACTTAAACACCAAATTCCTAGAGTTTAGGTTGGGTTTCAACCTTGTAAAATTGTGAGATTGAGAGATTGGGTGGGGTGCCCTTGTACTTGTGAGAATTGAGTTCTTGAGTGTGGGACACTAGGAAGCTGCAATTGTTTAAAGTTTGTATCTCTAATTTCAATTAGTGGAATCCTTCAAGTGGGTTACTTGAAGGAGAGACGTACACCGGTGTGGTGGAACTTATTATATCGGTTTGCAATTCTTTCTTCCCTAAGCTTCTTTATTATTGCTTGCTAATTTAATTGTGCTTTATATTTGGTTGTGAAAATTGTTTTAGTTAAATTCTTGATATTATTATTGCTTACTAAGTGTTTGATAAATTTCTGTGATTAATTTGACTTTATTATTACTTGTTATTATTATCTATTTCATTAATCACTTTATAAGTTGAAAAAGAATTATATTCAAAAGCATTCCAAAGCAAAATTTTTGATACTCAATTCACCCCCTAATGTAGGAGATTGTTCAAGTCTCCAAAAAAGGGCTGGATCTTGGATCTTTCTCCTTTTTCTAGCCTTTAATTGCTAAGAGCGAAAGCTTCTTCAAGATGGAAACTGCAACTATAGAAGACCAAAACTCTAAGACTCTAGATGAAATGGTGGAAGAAAATAAAGAGGAAAGGATGAAAGGAAAAGAAGAGGTATGGAGGAATGATGGAAGAATTAAAAAAGTTGAATGAGAGGCCACTTATAGAGGAGATAACTCCCTAATCTCACCACCAAGGAGGGAGAGGACCTTCTTGGATAAGAGCTTGCAAAATATCACTAAATCCTAAAGAGAAGGAAGAGAGTCTCTCACAAAAACTCACTCAAAGTGATAGAAAAATCTCAAATGCATTAATGTGTGTTGAATTTACAAAGGAGAGCTCCTTATATAGGCTATGAGCATTCAGCCAAGGAGAGCCTTATTGGGCTTCTCCATGCTTCCTAGGCCCAATGATGCTAAAAAGAGAAAGGCATGGCCTATACATGGCCCAAAAAGAGAGTACATGGCCCTAAAGTGGCCCAATTGACCTAGCAAGGCCCAAATAAAACCTAAATGCCTAAAGAATCTATTTAAGACTTATTATACAAGATGAATACAAATAGATCCCCATGTAGCCCCCATTGGGTTTGGGCCCACTAAGCAAAGAGAGGAAGGAAGACAAGCTTTTGTGGATGCTCTCTTTGGCTTTCTTGGTCTTGGCCCTTGTAAGGGGACCCTTGTAAGCCTCAAGTCCTTTGTCTAGGGTAGTGTGAGGGTCCTCCCTTGGTGTGTCCTCATTATGCTCCCCCTCTTCAAAAGGATTTGTCCTCAAATCTAAGGCATCATCCTCTTCATCTATGTCAAAAGGAGATAAGTCAGACACATTAAATGAAGCACTCACACCATAGTTACCTGGCAAGTTAAGGACATAGGCATCACCTCGAGGGTCGAGTTTGGATTTTCTCAAGTTTGGAAATCTCTATTTTCTAAGGTGTAACCAAACCCAATCTCCAACCTCAAAGGTGATTTACTTTCTCTTTTTATTAACACAATGAGCATAGTGTTCATTTTTATCTTGGATTTGGTTTTTAACCTTTTCATGAAAATCTTTAATAAACATGGCCTTTGCCTCTCCATCCATGTGAAGGACAGAGTCAGAAACATCAATGGGTAAAAGGTCCAAATAAGTGAGAGGGTTAAAACCATAAACAACCTCAAAAGGACTATGCTTAGTTGTGGAGTGTTGTACCCTATTATAAGAAAATTCAATATGGGGTAAACACTCATCCCAAGATTTAACATTTTTATGCACTAAGACCCTAAGTAGTTGAGAAAGAGTCCTGTTTACTACCTCAGTTTGGCCATCTGTTTGAGGATGACAAATGGTAGAAAAGAGAAGCTTTGTTCCTTGCCTTGACCAAAGAGTTTTCCAAAAATGGCTTAGGAATTTGGTGTCCCTATTAGAAATGATAGTTTTAGGAACACCATGAAGTCTTACAATTTCTTTGAAAAATAGCTTAGCAATATGACTTGCATCATCCACTTTGTGACAAGGAATGAAGTGAGCCATCTTGCTAAACCTATCTACCACAACAAAGATAGAATCCATTCCCCTTTGGGTCCTAGGCAAGCCTAACACAAAATCCATAGAAATATCAACCCAAGGAGAAATAGGTGTAGGCAATGGAGTATACAAACCACTAGGTGAAAGTTTAGATTTAGCTTTCCTACATACTATACACCTAGCGTAAAATTTTTGTACATCTTTTTTCATTTTAGGCCAATAGAAGTGTTCATGTAAAATGGATAATGTTTTATCTCTTCCAAAATGGCCCATTAAGCCTCCCTCATGGCTTTCTCTAAGTAAGAGATCTCTTAAAGAGCTCATAGGAATGCAAAGTCTATTGGCTTTTAATAGGTAGCCATCTAGAATGTAGAAGCCTTTATGAGATGAGGAAGTGGAAGATGAATTGAAAATTGTTGAAAAATCAAGATCACTTGGATACAAAGTCCTAATCTCATCAAGTCCAATAATTTTGGCTCCAAGAGAGGCAAATAAAGAGTGCCTTCTTGATAAAGCATCAGCCACAGTATTGGATTTTCCATTTTTGTACTTGATGACATATGAAAATTGTTCCAAGAACTCAACCCACTTAGCATGTCTTTTGTTCAACTTATGTTACCCTTTAATAAATTTTAGTGATTGATGGTCACTATGAATGACAAACTCTTTTGGGATCAAGTAATGTTCCCAAGTTTGAAGGGCTCTAATCAATGCATAGAACTCTTTATCATATTTGGGATAATTGAGGGTTGCCCCGTTAAGCTTTTCATTAAAAAAAAGCAATGGGGTGACCTTCTTGTAATAATACAGCTCCTATACCCACATTTGAAGCATCACACTCAAGCTCAAAAGTTTTAGAAAAGTTTAGAAGTACTAAAATTGGAGCATGAGTGAGCTTCTCTTTAAGATATAGAAAGGCTTTCTCTTGCCTTGGCCCCCACATAAAAGGAACATTCTTTTTCACTAACTCATTTAAAGGGGAGACTAAGATAGAGAAACCTTTCACAAATCTCCTATAAAAACTTGCAAGCCCATGAAAACTTCTAACCTCACTCACATTTTTAGGTGTTGGTCAATCTTGGATTGCCTTCACTTTAGAGTGATCAACTTCAACACCTTTAGAACTCACTATGAATCCAAGGAATACAATGCTCTCCATTCCAAAAGAACATTTTTTAAAATTTGCATAAAGGTTATTTGTTCTTAAGGAAAGCATAACTTGTTTTAGATGGTTTAGATGAGAAGTCATGGTCTTTGAGTAAATCAAAATATCATCAAAGTAGACCACAATAAAATGCCCAATTAATTCCCTTAAAACATGATTCATCAACCTCATGAATATGCTTGGTGCATTAGTTAAGCCAAAGGGCATAACTAACCACTCATATAATCCAAGTTTGGTTTTAAAAGCAGCTTTCCATTCATCTCCTTCTTTGATTCTTATTTGATGATAGCCACTTTTAAGATCAACCTTGGAAAATATGGTAGAACCACTTAATTCATCAAGTAAATCATCAAGTCTAGGTACCACTTAATTCATCAAGTATATCATCAAGTCTAGGTATTAGATGCCTATACTTGATGGTTATGTTGTTTATGGCTCTACAATCTATACACATTCTCCATGAACCATCTTTCTTAGGAACTAGTAAAACAGGTAAGACACATGGGCTTAGGCTATCTCTAATCCATCCCTTAGATAATAGATCGTTCACTTGTTTTTCAATCTCAAGGATTTCCTTAGGGTTACATCTATATGCAGGCCTACTAGGTAAGCTAGCACCAGGAATTAAATTTATTTGATGTTCAATGCCCCTAATAGGAGCTAAGCCTTTGGGAATATCTTTTGGAAAGAGGTCTTTAAATTCATTTAAGATGTTTTGAATCCCTTTGGGTAAAGAAGAAGGGGAAGAGCCCATTGAGCATAAGGAAGTGCTAGGGATATCTTTAGCATACATGACCAAGCATTGTTTTTGTGAAAACATAGCACGTTTCACATCATGTTTATTGGCCAAAAGATTGGCTCTAGAGTCATCATAGATGACAACTCCTTTTCCTTTATCCTCTTTTTTGTTTTTCTTATGTTTTTCTAGATGATTAAAAGAAGAAGATCCTAACTCTCTATCTTTTTTAAGCTTGACTTGGATTTGATCTTTAGCTACTTGTTGTGGAGTTAGGGGTGTAAAACTATCTTCTTATTATCTAATTTGAAAGTGAGGGTATTGGTGAACCCCTCATGGATGACCTTCCTATCGTATTGCCAAGGTCTTCCTAAAAGGATGTGAGTTGCCTCCATAGGTACTACATCACAATTGACTTTATCTTTATATGTCCTTATGGTGAAGTTGATTAAGACTTGCTTATTTACTAACATTTCTCCCTTTTCATTTAGCCATTGTAATTTGTAAGGTCTAGGGTGATCTATTAGTTATAAGCCCATCTTATTTACTAATCTTTGACTCACTACATTTGCACAACTCCCACTATCCACAATGAGAGAACATAGTTTGTCATTTATGTAACATCTTGTATAAAAGATATTCTCTCATTGTGTAGTATCATTTAGCTTAACATGACTACCAAGTAACCTTCTAATCATGTACAGGTCGTCATCATCCCCTAGTATATGCTCACTGTTATAGGAATCACTACTTGAGTCATCACTTGATGTGTGATTATCAGAATCAGACTCTGATTGACTTGAGTAGGTTCCATTAGTTTTCAAAATCATTGTTCTTTTTGTTGGACAGTCAGAAGCAATGTGACCTCTACCAAGACATTTAAAACATTTTATGGTAGAAGATCTATAGGATTGTGGTTTAGATATGGATTCATGCTTATCTTTTTGGTGCCTAAAAACTTTGCCATTCTTATGCAACTCACTAGGAATTTGGAAGAAGAAGTGCCCACTCTTTTCTCCCTAGGGTTTCTCTCAAACCTACCCTTGTTTTCTTGACCTACCCAGTTAGACTTGTAGGCTTTATTCTCCCCACTATAGGATTCTCTCTCTTTAAATTAGTTCTCTATCTTAGTGCATTGGTGTGGTAACTCTTCTATGTCAACATGAGGAAGAAGTTCTACTCTATTTTTGATATTCCTATTGAGGCCATGTAAGAATCTATGCATTAGGGTTTCCTCGTCTTCATCTAAGTTTGCCCTAATCATAGTTATCTCTAAAGCTTTGTAGTAATCTTCTACACTTTTTGACCCTTGGGTGAGTCTATTTAGCTTGGCTAATAGCTCCCCATGATAGTAACCAGGAACATACCTCTTTCTTAACAAGGCTTTTAAATCCAACTAATCATCAATTGGTGGAAAATTATCTTTCTTCCTCTCCTTACACACTTGGGTCCACTACACTAAGGCATAATTTTGAAATGAGAGAGTGGCTATCCTAACTTTCTTTTCTTCTTTTATTTGATGAGAATTAAACAATTGTTCAACTCTCATCTCCCATTCTAAATAAGACTCTATATCACTTTTACCATTAAATGGGGGAATTTCCAAATTTACCTCTCTTAAGCCTAAGTCTTCTCTTTTATGTTCATGGTGTCTTCTATGTCTAGGCTCATCCTCACTATCACTATTGTTATGTCTATGGTTTCTTTGAGCTCTATCTCTATGCCTAGTTCTAGGGTTTTCTTCATTACGTTCTAGGTTATTAAGCCTAGTGTTGATGTTATTCAAACTATCCATTATATTATGAAGAAGAGATTTGTTTTCCCTATCACTAGAAGACATGATTAAAGTTGTTCAAAGAAAACAAGACAAGACAAACAAAGTTGTAAACAATCTAGTCGAGGATGCTTGATGCGAGGCAAGTATTAGAAAACACTCAACAATCCAAAAATACAAGTACTAGGTTTCTATCCTAAGGGGAGCAAAAACCTAAGTTGTCTTGTACTAGGTTAGATCCTAGGTTGTAGTACTATGATTAGTTATGCAAAACCTAGGTTGTCTTTACTATGTTCCTTATGAGAATCCTAGGTTGTAACTAATCAAGTAATTAATCCTAGACAAGTCTAAGAAAGTATTTATCTAACAAAATTAGTTTAACTAACTAACTAACACTTAACAAACCCTAACTAGAATTAGCTATTTAGTTATGGTAGTTGCAACTAGATCTAACAACCCTAACTAACAACTAATTTCAATTATGGATTGGTTATGACAACTAACAAATTTAATTAGGAATAGTTATGCCAACTAGAATTAGTTCCAACTATTAACTAATTAACCAACTTAGTTAAGACAAGTAACTAACTAACCAATTTCTAGTTTTAACCCCAACTAACTAATTAACAAACACACAAATGCACATGCCACTAAAACTAGATGAAATTTACTAAAGGCAATATTAAGAGTCCAAAAGTCCAATGTCCAATGGATGTCCCAAAAACAAGACAAAAATCCTACTACACTTTTTCAATAATTGAAAAATTTCCCTAAGTTTCTACTAGTACATGGCTTTTGCTTCCTTTACAATGGCCTTCAACTCTTTACTTGAATGTAGAAGCTCCTCCTTACCTAGGAAAAACAACACAAACCAAAGCTCCACACGAAATTAGTTAGGGTAAAATAGAAACAAAATTCAAAACCTCACAACTGTATCTCTAAAGTATGTCCTCACAATTCTTACCCTTTCTCTTTGGTTCAAGTTCACTTAAGATATTTACACTCTTACCTTAAGTGTTCTCAAGATGCTACCCTCAATGGTATAGAGAAGGGAACTATCAAAGAAATTGAATGGAAGAAATACTCAAGATGACAAAACTTAAGAAGAATGAATGACAAACTAAAAAAGGCTAATTTGAAGAAAGCTACTCAAATAGAATGTTTTTGGATATTTGACTATGACAAGACCAAAGCAAGAAAATGTTCAAATGAATAAAGCTACTTGAATGGGATTTCAAAATTTATAAAGATGGACAAAACTAGACAAGCAAGAAAAAATAAAATGCAAGAACAAAGGCTAAGTACAACCTAAACCTAGAAACTCTAGAGATACAACTACTAAGCAAGCAAGTATAATTGAAAAAGTGTAATGTATCAACTAGTAAACTTTCTTTTATGGATTTGGAATTTCAAAAATGACTATTTGTTTTTGGTGCCTCACTTCTCAAACTTTTGCTAAAGAGGTCTACTTTCATACTTTTCTTTTAACACATTTTTTTCTTAATTTTGAGATGTAGGGCTTTTGTTTCTCTTTTTCTTTTGTATTCTTTTTCTATTCTTTTTATCTTTTTCCTCTTGATTTATAATGAACTACACCAAAATAAAAATTCCAAAACTGAAACCACACTAGTTCACTAGGTTCAATTTTCACTCCTTTGCTTAGGTCAAAATGTAACCTTCTCCGAAAGTAATGAATGGGAGGTGACTAATTCTTTTTGATAAGTTTTCTTTTTATGCAAAACAATATGGAAACCAAAATATTGATGATCCTAATTGTGCTTGAAAATTGAAAAATAAAACCTAGACAAAACTGAGAATATGAAAGTAACAAGCCTAAAGGATGAGCTACCTTTGGAGGTCCTAAAAGCAAGGCCTCCTAACACAAGATTGGAACCTTTTTGGAGTTAACCAAAAATGCTTGAATTAACTCCCCTCATACGGTTTTTTCACACTAATTGGTTGAAGCAAGACAAAATTTGTAGAACACTAGAAAAAGGTTCCAATTGGAACACACAAACACCTATTTGGCTCTAATTTTCAACAAACCAAAAACTACCAAGCTAACAACTCAAAACCGAATCAAACAAAGTGCCAAGTCAGAATTTTGAAAGCCTAAAAGAAGAACAAGATATACCAAAACCAAAACTTCAAAGAAGAATATGCAAAAAGTTGGAAGGCAAGAAAAACTATTACACAAACTCAAAAGAACTACAACTTTTTATGGATTTTCTATGTTATCATGGCATCAAAACATAAACAACTATGGAAAAATAAAACCAACCAGCCAAGACAAGATAGAATTTGGAATTAAAAAGAGGAAGAAGAAGTAGAAAAAGAACCTTTAAGGCTCAATACCACTTGATGTAGGAGATTCTTCAAGTCTCCAAAAAGAGGGTTAGATCTTGGATCTTTCTCCTTCTTCTAGCCTTCAATTGCCAAGAGTGGAAGCTTCTTCAAGATGGAAACCAAAACTATAAAAGACCAAAACTCTAAGACTCTAGACGAAATGGTGGAGGAAAATAAAGAGGAAAGGATGAAAGGAAAAGAAGAGGTGTAGAGGAATTATGGAAGAATGGAAAGGGTTGAATAGGAGGCCACTCCTAGAGGAGATAACTCCCTAATCTCGCTACCAAGGAGGGAGAGGACCTTCTTGGATAAGAGCTTGTAAAAGATCACTCAATCCTAGAGAGGAGGAAGAAAGTCTCTCACTAAAATCTCACTCAAAGTGATAGAAAAATCTCAAATGCATTAATGTGTGTTGAATTTACAAAGGAGAGCTCCTTATATAAGCTAGGAGCATTCGGCCAAGGAGAGCCTTATTGGGCTTCTCCATGCTTCCTAGGCCCAATGATGCTAAAAAGAGAAAGTCATGGCCTATACATGGCCCAAAAAGAGAGTACATGGCCTTAAAGTGGCCCAATTGACCTAGCAAGGCCCAAATAAAACCTAAATGCCTAGAGAATCTATTTAAGCCTTATTATACAAGATGAATACAAATAGATCCTCATGTTGTCCCCATTGGGTTTGGGCCCACTAAGAAAAGAGAGGAAGGAAGACAAGGCTTTGTGGATGCTCTCTTTGGCTTTCTTGGTCTTGGCCCTTGTGAGGGGACCCTTGTAAGCCTCAAGTCCTTTGTCTAGGGTAGTGTGAGGGTCCTCCCTTGGTGTGTTCTCATTACCCCCACCCCCCTTCTTGAGTAATTAAGGCCACTTAGTTAACAAATGGTATCATGAATCTTGGTAAATTAAGCTTAACAGCTTCAAGAGAATAAAATGGCCTTAACTTTTTATAACCTTTTTCCCAAGGGTGGTGCCACAAATAGACCTCCCACTTTCAATGGTGAGGGTTACGCCTTTTGGAAAGAAAGGATGAAAATTGTTGGTCAATTAATTGATTTAAAAATATGGAATGCTATTGAAAATGGTCTTTTTATACCTATGCATACTGTTAATGGTAGACAAGTTGAAAAACTCATGGATGATTGGATGAGTGATGAGGAAAAGAAAGTTCAATACAATTACAAAGTTAAAAATCTCATCACCCTAGCTTTACGTCCTGATGAATTTTTTAGAGTTGTAACTTGTAAAACCGTAAAAGATATATGGGATACTCTTTGAATCACCCATGAGGGAACTAGTGATATAAAGGATTCAAAGATTAGCACACTTACTAGTCAATACAAATGTTTTAGAATGAATTCTGGTGAAACTGTTTTAGAACTACAAAAGAGATTTACTTTAATTATTAATCATCTTATTACTCTTGGCAAATCTTATACTAACAAGGAGCTCATTCATAAAGTTCTAAAAAGTCTTAATAGGGAATGGCAAACTCTTGTTACTACCATCAAGCAATCTCCCAACATAAATGAGATGTCTCTTGCTACACTATTTGGTATGCTTCAAGAACAAGAGCAAGAACTAAAAGCTTTGAAGATTGTGGAGGAAGAAGAAAGGTCCTCCAAGAAAAATGGGCTAGCTCTCAAGGCCACTTCAATTGATGAGCATGAATCTAAAAGTGACCTAGATGATGATGATGATGAGCTAGGCCTATTTATGAAGCGTTTAGGAAACTTTATGAGAAACAAATGATTCCAAAAGAACTTCACTTCCAAAGGTAAGAAATGTACTCCTAAAGACAATAATTCCTCACCAACTTGTTTTGAATATGGTAAGGAAGGACACTTCAAGGCGGATTGTCCAAATCTTAAAAAGAAAAACAAAAATCAGAAAGGACAGAGAAGAGCATACATAGTATGGGATGAAAACGATGTAAGTAGCTCGGACGAATCAGAAAACGAAGAAGCCAACCTATGCCTTATGGCTAACCATCAAGATGAAGAAGATGAGGTAAGCTTCCATGACTTAGATAAAGATGAATTGATGCTTTTGAAGAATTATATGAAAAATTTGCAAAAATTTCCAATAAGTATAAGTTATCAAGAAAAACCATTGACACTCTTAAAATGCATCTTGTAGAACTTGGTAAAGAAAATGAATTTTTGAAAAAGGAAGTTGTTAATGTTCAAGCATGCTCTATAGATAAAGCTTATGAATTCTTCAAGAAATATGATGTATTGGAAAAGAAAGTTTTTGAATTAAACAAAACTCTTGAAAAATTCACAAATGGTAGGGATAACTTAAATGCTCTACTTGGTAAACAAAGATGCATGTTTGATAAAACCGGACTAGGATTCAATACCTCTAGAAAAGAAAAACATTATAAGAATTTCTTTGTACCACCTAGTAAATTATCTTCAGCTTTTATGAAATGCAATCATTGTGGTCTCAAAGGACATAATGCCTCTAATTGTTATGTTAGAAAATTAGGGCCAAAGGTTGTGAAGAAAGTATGGATTCCTAAGGGAACATTACCGTAAACTAACCTACACGGACCCAACATAAAATGGGTACCAAGATCTCTAACTTGATTTATTTTATAGGTATGTTTTAAGGCAAGAAACACCAATTGGTACTTGGATAGTGGGTGTTCTAAGCACATGACGGGAGACAAAAATAAGTTTATAGCAATCACTCCCCAAAATAAAGGATTTGTTACATATGGAGACAATACCAAGGGAAGAATTCTTGGAATCGGAAATATTGGTAAAAATTCTTCTACTTCTATTAATGATGTGTTATATGTTGAAGGACTCAAGCACAACTTGCTTAGCATTAGTCAATTATGTGATAAAGGTTATAGAGTTTTGTTTGAATCAAATAGTTGCATGATTGAAAATAAGCTAAACAAGGAAGTAAAGTTCATTGGTCAAAGAATCGATAATATTTACATGATTAATCTTGATTGTCTTACTTCAAATGATGTGCAATGCTTCATAACTAAAGAGGATGAATCATGGCTATGGCATAGAAGAATTGTTCACATTCATATAGACCATTTGAATAAACTTGTTTCAAAAGATTTAGTAATTGGTTTACTAAAATTAAAATTTGAAAATAAATTTTGCGATGCATGTCAAAAGGGAAAACAAGTAAAGGTTTCTTTTCAAGCTAAATATGTTGTTTCAATAAATAGACCTTTACAACTTTTACACATGGATTTATTTGGACCTTCAAAGGTTAAAAGTTTTGGTGGAAACTATTATGGTCTTGTGATTGTGAATGATTATTCAAGGTATACATGGACATTATTTCTTACTCATAAAAATGAAGCATATCAAGCATTTAAGAAACTTGCTAAGATTATCCAAAATGAACAAAATTTGAAAATCGCATCCATTAGAACCGATCATGAGGGAGAATTTGAAAATCAACCTTTTGAAATTTTTTGTGAAAAATTTGGCATTGAACATAATTTTTTGTCTCCTAGAACTCCATAACAAAATGGAGTAGTTGAAAGGAAAAACCGATTTTTAGTGGAGCTCACAAGAACTATGTTAAATGACAACAATATTGCGAAACAGTTTTGGGCCGATGCGGTAAATACCACTTGTCATGTTATGAATAGATGTCTAATAAGGCCTATATTAAAGAAAACCCCCTATGAGCTTTATAAAGGAAGAAAACTAAACATTTCTTATTTTCATGTGTTTGGATGCAAATGTTTTGTAAAGGATAATCTAAGGAAGTTTGATGTAAAATCTGATGAGGCAATATTTCTGGGTTATTCATTAACTAGTAAAGCTTATTGACTCTTTAATAAATGAACTTATACTATTGAAGAGTCCATTCACGTCAAATTTGATGAAGTTAACCAAAAGTCTTCAAGAAATGAAGATGTTGATGATCTTGTAGGTACCTTCCAAGAGATGACATTGGACAACAAAGAAAAAGAAAAAGTCAACAACAAAGGAGAAGTAACCCCAAATGAGGAACCGCATCAAAAGGAGTGGATCACCTCAAAAGATCATCCTTTGGACAATATTATAGGTGAAATAACAAAGGGTGTAAGTACTCATAATGCTATTAGAAGTGCTTGTAATCATTTAGCCTTTGTTTCTCAAATTGAACCTAAAACCATTAATGAGGCTATTATTGATGAACATTGGATGTTGGCTATGCAAGAAGAATTAAATCAATTTGAAAGAAACCATGTTTGGGAACTTGTGCCAAGACCCAACGATCACCAAGTAATAGGCACTAAATGGGTTTTTAGGAACAAACTTGACGAGAATGGTATTATAACTAGAAATAAAGCTAGGTTAGTTGCTAAGGGATATAACCAAGAAGAAGGTATAGACTATGAAGAAACGTATGCTCCCATAGCTAGACTAGAAGCCATTATATTATTGTTAGCCTTTGCATGTTGTATGGACTTTAAATTTTACCAAATGGATGTCAAAAGAGCTTTTCTAAATGGATACATTCAAGAAGAAGTGTACGTAGATCAACCTCCTGGTTTTGAAAACTTTAAATTTCCAAATCACGTTTTTAAACTTAAAAAAGCTTTATACGGTTTAAAGTAAGCTCCAAGAGCTTGGTATGAAAGGTTAAGCAAATTTATTTTAGAAAATGATTTTGAGACAGGAAAGGTTGATACTACTCTACTTATAAAGCAGAAAAAGGGAGACATACTTTTGGTTCAAGTTTATGTCGATGATATTATGTTTAGTGCCACTAATGAACTTCTCTACAAAGAGTTTGCCAAGATTATGCAGGACGAATTTGAAATGTCTATGATAGGAGAACTTACCTTCTTCCTTAGACTACAAATCAAGCAAACTAAATAAGGGACTTTCATTAGTCAATCTAAATACTGCAAAGAACTACTTAAAAGGTTCGAAATGGACAAAGCAAATAAAGTAGCCACACCCATGAGTACATCATGTTATTTGGACTAAGATAAAAAGGGTAAGAACATAGAAATTACAAAATACTGAGGTATGATCGGATCCTTACTTTACTTAACTGCTAGTAGACCAGATATCATGTTTGCTGTATGTACGTGTGCTACATATCAAGCATGTCCTAAAGAATCACATCTTACTACCATAAAAAGAATTTTGAAATATCTTGTGGGTACTTAAAATGTTGGTTTATGGTATCCTAAAGGCGCTGAATGTATTCTTGTAGGATATTTTGATTCTGATTTTGCTGGTTGTAAACTTGATAGAAAAAGTACTAGTGGTACTTGTCATTTGCTTGGTAGTTCCCTTGTTTCTTGGCATAGCAAGAAACAAGTAAGTGTTGCTTTATCAACAGCTGAGGCAGAATATGTTGCAGTTGGCAATTCTTATGCTCAAATTCTTTGGATGAGGCAACAACTTCTTGACTTCGGTGTTGTTTTAAATAATATGCCTCTTAAATGCGATAATACTAATGTGATTAATATTTCCAAAAATCCTGTTATACATTCACGAACAAAGCATATTGAGATTCGACATCATTTTATACGAGATCATGTTTTAAAAGGCGATTGCATTCTTGAGCATGTCAATACTTCTAATCAATTAGCTGATACTAAACCTCTTGCAAAAGAGCAGTTCATTAATATTATAAGGGAATTGGGAATTTTGGAAATCTCTAATTGTGTTTAATTCCATACTTTTTCTTGATATATTTGAATGTGGTATATGTTTTTGAACATGTGATAAGTTTGATAATGATTGAGTATGAGGTATATGATTGTCTGAAAATATGTGTTTGATATGATGCCAAAGGGGAAGAGTACATAATGTCATATATGCTTTGATAATATTATTATTTTGTTTTTGATGATGACAAAGGGGGAGACAATATCATTTTGCTAAAGAGGGACAGATTACTATTGTTTATGCTGCCACTATGCTCTGATGCTCTGAAAATTAGATGAATTATTCTGTGGTATCTTATCTCCTTTCAACAAGTGGTATCAAGTAGTATCTAATTGTTTTTGTTTAAATTTGCCTTAATGAGTGGTATCTAAATGATTGATTCATTTAAAGTGGTATCTACTATATCATTAAAGGGGAGAAGTCTGTGTAATAATATTAATAATAAGTAGTATCAATTGAATTAGTAAGGGGGAGATTTATTTGTCAAAATCTTTGATTATAACTATTATAAAACTAACACCCCAAGAGATGAACATTTGTTGTCATCATCAAAAAGGGGAGAATATGTTTATATATTGACACAGGTTTTGATAATGACAAACAACATAACAATTAAAGACTCAAGATCAAACATACACAATTCAATTATGTTTGATACTTACACAATTTAATTATGTTTTTATAATAAGAAATTTGATGAACAACCAAGGACTTGAGTCAAAGCACTTACAAAGGATTAAAACAAGTGAAGAATGTTCATCCAAGTGCCTAAGGATCAAAGGAACCAAGCCATATGCGATTACATGTCAAAAAGGGTGAAAAAGTGCATGAAAAATAAAGCATCAGGCTGATGAATCGATTCATGCCCCTACTGAATCGATTCATGCATATTAAATGCTCCAGGATGTGATTTTTTATTGCTTGAATGATTCATGATGAAGCTGAATCAATTCACACGTGAATTTAGCCAAAGCATAAAAAGCTGCTTCTACAAAAAGAAAGTCCGTTGAACAGGCTAAGGGTCAGAAAGCTTTTTCTAAGAAGAAGAAGAAGACGTCCGTGTCTTTTGAGAAGACCCCTGTATAAGCATCGGTCTAAATACCTATCTCTACTCCTACTAGAGACCAACCTTCGTACCTCCCCCACAGGTATCTCAACCTCAACCATCTGCTCCTCCACCCAAGGTACCTACACCTAAAATTTCACTCCTCCACCTCAGTCTGTACCTATCCCATCGGTAACCCAACCTTTTATTCCTCACACTTCTAAACCTAAAACAAGTGCACCCAAACCTAAATCCAAATCCAAAATGACTGCAACCTCATCTCAACCTGCTTTTAAATCCACCCTTCCCATACCATATGTACTAAGGCTCATTTTCCCTGCAAGCACTTTCTCTCCACACACAGAATTCTACCAACCCCCTATTGTACCTCTAGCCGTAAAGAAACCTGCACCATAATCCCTCAACTCCCTAGCCGTCTCTTCCTGTACTATGCCCCCGGTGAACTACCCATTTACAAGCAGATCTTCTTCCCTGGAAGTGGTGTCTGCATCTTCCCCTGGGATAGATTCCACCCTCCCATCTCTCCTGAAGACCTATTTTCCAACCCTCACCTCCACAGGCCTGAATTCCTTACCTGCACCCAAGCCATACGTATGCAGCAGGAGGCTCGTCAGCTTCTCCAAGACCTTAAGCTTCCTAACAAACCTTGGATTTAACTGTTTACCAAGCCTCAGGCTCGCTTGTTGGTCTACCCTGATCTCCTCATGCCAAAGAATCAAAGGATCATCACTAACAAATTAAAAGAAAAAGTCTGGATCTCTGCTCCGTCTACACCTGAGTGGTACATGCAGACTGTGAAGCGAGTCCCTACAAATATCTTGGAAATTCTGCGTTTACATCCATCTCTAAATGGACACACCCAAGGTTTATTGTAGGCTCATTACCTTTAGGAATGAACCAAGCATGTAGTACTTCTGCTGGAGAAGTTATGGTTGATACTACAATTTTTGGAGCCATGCTGGTAGAATCCCTCAGACTCATCCATCCTTCTGGGATCCATCCAAAGCCATCATCTCTCCCTCCATCTGTGTTCCCTCCATTGTTCTCACTGACCATCCTTTCTTTTTCTATCGTTAAATAAGGTGTTTGCTTTTAGTGTCTGCATCCACTTCCCAGCTAATTTTTGCTTCTGCTTCATAATGTCTTCCTACACCTTTCAAGGCTGCTAGGTCTCTGTGATGTCCCTCCTATTGTTGATTATAAAAAGGGGAGAAGTATCTAAGAGTAAAATAAGTCTAAGTAAGGATGTGTGCAGTCTGTATTTTTTCTTCTTTTGAAGTTATATGTAATACCTTTTGCTTACATGAATAATAATCTACTCAGTTTGCATACTTAGTTCTTCAAGTATTTATTGTTATAACTAAAGTATGTTATATGTGAATAACTTGATCATCTTGAAACCTTGATATATGAAAACTAATGATATTCAGAATCAAGCAATTTCACTGTTTTAATTCTCCCTTTAATACAGATCTCAATTTATCTTAAAGACTTGATGCTTATCAACAGATAGTGAGAGATTGTTAGAATTAAATCTAAACTCAAGACTAAGAAGTCTGAACCTCATGTGATTTGTTAATAATACACATCAAGACTCTTAGCTAAAATGAAGTATGTACGCTCAGTTTATCTAACTATTCTGTTCAAGTGTGACAGGAAGTCCGTAGAACTCAAATTGCAAAGAATAGGAGGAGTCCGTAAAACTAAAATTGGCTCTTGTTAAAAAAAAGTCCGCACTCTCTAAAGACAAGAAAACCAAGTCTTTCTAAAGCTACAGACCTCAAGATGATGTCTTTTCTCCCATGATACAACATGCAAAAAGGATCTTTCCTTTCTAAATAAGGAGCTGCATGGACTTTCACTTTTAAAATTTGTACTTATCATAAAAAAGGCAATTAATGGAAAAGTTGAAGGCTTGCTCGCATGGATCAAGAAAACTGCCTCGCATTATTCCAATGTGGTAGCAAAAGCTGAACATGTGCAAAATAGACAGCCTAAGGTCAACTGCTATGAAGTTGTACCTTGTTACTCAAAATGGATAAGCAAAAGGGATCTTTTCAAGAAGACTATCGAGGCAATCCATTTAAAGAATCATCTCTGAAATATGTCTCTGCACTCACTGACTGTACGATCCTTGAGAAAATCAACAACCTCCAAGCTTAACCAACGGCTATCTCAAGGAGGACTATAAATACAAGAAGCTTTCAAATTCAAGAGAGACTTTTTGTCCTCATTATTTTACACTCTCTGATCTCTCTTAGAAACCAAAAGTCTGAAAGACTTTTTCTAAAAAGTTTCTAAGTTCTTGTATTTTACTACCTAAGTCTTCTTTGTTGTTTTGCTTTTAGCAAACCTTGACTTATACTAGTCTTTAGCTTAGTGTACTTGTGTTATTGTACGCCGAGTTATGTACTGTAATATCATAACTCTTTATCACTACTTTCTATAAGATCTGGTGTGTTACCATAGTTTGTTAGTGTGGGAAACACTTGTGGCCTGAAGAGGCTTTTGAAAGAATACTTAAGTGTCCGTAGCCAAGAGTGGCACTTTAAAACAATACTTGGGTTATAAGCGAGAAGTGACTGGAGTCAAGAATACTTGAGACACTAGGGTGGTGCAAATATTGTAAAGGTGTTTTTTACAATAGTGAAAATCCTTCTAGTCTGAAGGGACTGAACGTAACTTCTACATTGGAAGTAAACCAGTATAAATCTGTTGTGTAATTCTCTATTTATTCCCTGGTCCGTTAAATTATTTAAGTTGTTCAAGAGTCTGTACATTTTGGGAAAAAGAGTTAAAGACTTATTCAACCCTCGCTTCTAAGTCTAACTCTGTACCATCAGTGTGTGTCAGCTTTCCCCATCCTTTAAGGAAAAGTATTGACACATAGTATGACCAAGACCTTCCTCACCCAGCACCTTATAAATATACCCTTCATTTACTACAGTTAAGGTATGTTCACTAACTCATCGCTTGAACTTCGATATTATTTACCCGATATTGATTTGAACGTCAGAGTGTCTTTGCAGGTGACACATTATTTCCCCCACAATGCAAAATACGGGTAGTTGTTGGACTCAATATATCGAAGGCCTTGGGATATAATACTGAATTTCTACTGAACCGTTGTAAGACTTAAGAACCTTATAACCGATATCAATACCAAAGTCTGTCCCTTATACTAAACAGAACAATAATATTATATTATATAATTAAATTTAATTAATAATATATGTGACTTTATATATATATATATATATATATATTATGACTTAAAATAACCAAAAAAGAGGATGAGAAGAAGAGACTGGGAGGGCAAAATAAATTGATAGGATAAAAATGATTAAGGATTTGAATATGGTAATAAGTTAAAAGCTGGTGTTCAAAACCAATGTTTTGGAATTTTCAAGTAAAAACGGATAAACTAAATCAAATCTATTCTTTTATCCAAGCCATATTATACGAAATTAGTTTTTAATTATTATCTTTAAATAATTTTTTTTTGTAACAATCTTTAAATAAATTTAATAACGTTTGCCATTTAGTTGTAAATTCATTAATTATTATGTCCAGACACATAGTGGAACAAGAAAAGCGGAAATCAAGAATAATTAAATAAAAGATGGTTATATACAAATAACTGTAGTTAACAATTACTATGAACATGCACGATAACCATGTTATAAAATGAGGATCTATCTGCAATAAAATACAATTTTCATCACCAACCGAGGGAACAAGTCTCCATGACAGATGTTGTCCATTCAATTTTTTTAATAATATATCTACGGTTAAAAGATAACTCATTTAAATGTGGCCCAATATGCTCAAACTATTGGGGTACAAATTAAAACTGTCCACCCAAGGTCTTCGACTATATCAAATTCCAAAATCTGGTTTAGGGGCACCGAAATCCCAACTATGAGAAGGAATAAATTTAGAAACTTCATAATGATTACATCGTGCAATCACTTTTCATACGTTTCTTTATATTGATTGTTTTGATAACTAATATTGAATATTAATTTTTATAAGTTATTTATGTCGATAATTTTAATAATTGATTTAAAAAATAGTTTTACACTAATTATTAAACTAACCAATGTCAATGAGAAGGAGCATTCTTTGAACTGTAGAGGGTGCAGCTCATGGACTCACACTCCTTGTCCCATTCCATACTCAAAATTGGCCATTCTCATCTTTAGCTTTTTGAACCACTCCTCTAAAATTCCTCCAAAAGAAGAAGCGATTTCCAAAATACAGCTAAGGCATTGCTCCACCATCTTATGACCCTCTTTGGATTTGCTAGATAGTTGGTTCTATCTTGTTGAATCGTTTGGGGGATCAACATTAGGGACATATTCAATGGGTCTCATAGACATGTTGGGTATATGTTTGGACAAGAATTTAGGTTGAACAGGAAACTTTGCGCCAAAAATTTCTAACACTAATTCATTTACATATTTATCCGTTGCCATTCATTTGGAATAAGGCACGAGTATGTGAGCCCATGTGGTCTTGCTCAAGTGTCTTCAGGTGAATTTATTCTACTTGTTCGTTAAGGAGGGTGTTTAAATGAACTGCCATAACAGAATTTCTAGCTTCTTTTGTTCCTCTTGCTTTCTTTGTTGGTGATTCCGGCCCAATCACACCATTAGAAAAAGGGGGGATATCTAATCCTAATACCTACAACTTGTTGCTTATCATCATTTAAAAAAATAAAAATAAAAGATTTGGAATTTCTTCCCCTCGCCTCGACCATATTTGTAGGCTTATAAATTCCCCCCATGATTTTGATTAATCAAATTTCTCAATGATATAATCCAAAAACCAAATAATGAATTAATTTTAAGTCATTATTATACACCTAAATGATATAAGTAGGGGTGAGAATAGATCAGATTATTAAACAGAAGGCTAGGCTTAGCACCCTAGGCTATGTAATATTCCAGTTACTTAAATTAATTAATGATGAGGTGTGGAATTAAATTAAAAATTGATGACGGATTAACAAGAATTGAATCAAATAGTCAGGAGATTTAAATAGAATGAGATTAAATTATTAAATTAATTAGGAGAGTGGTTTTAAATAAAAATTTAAATAGTAGATTATTAGTTGCCAAAGATGAAAGAAAAATTAAATTGGTGTTTAAATGATAGAAAAGAATTAAATGAAAAGGAAATAAGAGAAAAGGATTAATTAAAAGTAAACTGATAGTTCAGAGTCAGACTTAAAAGGAGGTTGAATAAGTCTTAGACTCTTTTTTCGCAGAAAGTTGAACCAAATTAAAACGAGTAATCAAGTAAGTAATGAATGAGAGAGATAAACACACAGAGTTTATACTAGTTCACTTTCAACATAGAAGCTACACTCACTCCCTTCTAACTTGAAAGATTTCTACTATTGTAAAATCTCCTTTACAATAACAGCACCAAACCCGTGCCACGAGTATTCTTGACACTAGCCACTTCTGGCTTATCCCAAGTATTCTTTCAACAAGCCACTCCTAGCTCAACCCAAGTATTCTTTCGAAAGCCTTTTTAGGTCAAAGTGTTTCCTGTAACATCCCGATTTTTTTTAAAAAAAAATGAATGAATGAATAATTGGTGAGAATGGAAAGTTGATGTTTATTGATGATGATGTGTGAGAATATATGGAACCATGATGGCAAAGTATGAATATATATATAGAGATGGAGATGAGCTTGAATTTAGCATGGATAATATATTGAAATGAAAACTTTGTAAATAGGAATGCTCAATCAGGCTGTATAATGCCTTTATGATGTGTATGAAATGTGGGATAAATTCAAGTTTGGTTTCTAATGAGAAATTCCGAGTAAGGACTCTTAGAACAAGTTATATATGTCTTATATAATGTTCATGATAGCTTGGATATGATTAATTTGGCTTAAAATGAGATTTCATAAGTTGAGTTGTGTGTAATATGCGTCTTCTGCCACTGTGTTGATAGTCTCGCCCGAGCGAAGGGTCTGAGGAATGGCCTTCGCCCAGGCGAGTGAGGAAATCAGCTTGAGCGAGTGGAGTGTGTTGTGATCAGGAGAGGTTCTGGATGAATCTCGTTCAAGCGAGAATGGTCACGTTTGAGCGAGCCAGTGAGGAAAATGGTCACTGGACTTTCTTTGCCCAAGCGAATATGTGTAGCTTGAGCGAAAATGGGGAGTTGAATGCTGGGAAGGTGAGTGACTTGTATGAATTATGCTTTGACCGAGTGGGATGTGTGTAAGGTGAGTAAGTGGGATCTTGGATGGAATTCCACTTGAGTGGGAACTTAGAAAATAATACATGATTTGTTGTGAATTTCCGAGTGGCTTTGCTAAGGTTGAACCCTCCGAGTGATGGAGTGGATAAAATCCCGAGTGAGAGGCCTTCCTGAGTGAAATATAAGTGGCTTGGTTGCTTTTCCGAGTGAGTCTTATGTATGTGACTCCATATCCGAGTGTGACTCATGTGTAAGCCTCCTTCTGTGTGTTGGTAGCTCTGGTGGATTTCTGAGTGGGGAATGACTTGAATATTCCGAGTGGAGTCTCTCTCTATGTGTAATTCCGAGTATATGATTATATATGGGTCGGTAGAATGGATTTGTGGTCAGGTTTGCATTTATGAGAATACACATATATACATAAGGGATTTATGTTGATTTGATGCTTCTTACCGACTGGAATATGAATGATGTTGAATGAATAATTATAAGTTAATGAATTCCAAGGGGAATGTAGGATGCTTAGATCCAATTCCGAGTGAGGCTATGATGTTTGGCCTTCTCTTCCGAGTGAAGAACACTTAAATGGATTTTTAGAGAATTGCCATTGATGAACCCATTCGGTGTAGTATTAGATGGGAGAATTTCCCGAGTGATTCTTGTGTGGCCTTTTTCCCGAGTGGAAAAGCATGAGTAAACCCCGAGTGAGATGGGTTTAGATATTCCCGAGTGGAAATCCGAGTGATCCTCTTCCAAGGGAAGAGTTGTTGTAATGGCTTAGATTGGACTGCATTCTAAGTGTGTGATATATATATATATATATATATATATATATATACATATGTATAATCCGAGCGAATGAGACTCAATACTCTGAGTGGTTGAGTTCTGAGTGAGTCCGACTGGGACTTAATGAGTTTCCCGAGTGAGTTATGGTTAGAATGAACTCGATTGGAACTTGACTGTTGGGAACCTTCCCAAGGGGAAAGGAGATTGAGTAATATCCGAGTGTAAGAAGTGAAATGATGCCGAGTGGTGAATGTGGAATACATTCCGAGTGAATTATGGTTTAAATACACCGAGTGGTGTTTGATAGAGAAATTACCGAGTGAAAGATTGAATGAGATGACTCGGTTTTGAATTGAAATTGCTGAGTAAGAAACTATGTGAGTATAAGTCGGCCCAGAATGACTTGGTTGGATGGAAAGTGGATCGGTTTAGATTGTTATGTCGAGAGGGAAGCCGAGTGTGAGATGACTCGGATCTAGTTGAAGTTGGCCGAGTGAAAACCGAATGAATGTTGGGTCAATTTTAAGGAATCCTGCCAACAGAAACCCGAGTGCTGGGAAAGATGATTTCTGATTGGATTCGCTTAAGCGAATTAATACCTCGCTCAAGCAAGTGAGTGTGGAAAATTGTTATTGGGGTTATTCCGCTTGTGCGAAAGGAAAGGTTTATGCGAGATGGGGCTGTCTCGCTCAAGCGAAGTGGGTTTCGCTTGAGCGAGTGACACCCTGATTGTATATTTTCTTCCTTTTTCTCTCGGTCTGTGTTTATTGGCCCTTCTTTTACTCGGTTCTGATGGCACTGAACTCATTTTCCTTATTTTATTAAACAACTCAGGGGTATAAATGGACTTTAGTGCAAAATTAAAATATAAAGCTCTCACTTCCTCTCACTTTTCACGTCACTTTTCCCCTCCTTCTCCATTCTTTTTCTTCGTCTTCTTCCCTTCTCCATCTCCTCTTTTCTTCCCTCTAAAACCCTATGCTGTGTGGAGTTTCTTCTTCTCCTCCACTATTTTTATTTAATGGATGCTTGAAGGAGAACTTGTGCTGGAACTTTTCCCCCTCTCTTACTCTGTTTTTCCGTGTGGACTTCTCTCCATGGAAAGCTCATGTTGGCTCTTGGGTGAGGTAAGTTTCTCACCATTCTTTAGGAGTTTTTATATCCAGACTTTGGATTCTATGTTTATGGGGAGTATTTATGGCATATGGGTTGTTGGGAGGGCATTAATGTGGAAAACCCTAAGGTGGGGTGGCTTAAATGTGAGCCCTTATGAGTAGCTAATAGGGTATTTAAGATTAATGTTGGGAGGTGATGAGAAATAAATGAGTATTAGTGGTGTTGATGGGTTTTGGTGAAACCCTAACTTTATTGAATTGGGGGAAGTGTGAAAGGAGAGTAAAATATATGCTTAACGATATTAGAGAATGAGATTAATGATGAGAATAAGAATTTGAGATTAATGAGATTAAGGAGAGTAAAAACCCTTGTCTTAAGAATTTGAGAGAATATATATATTTTGTGACTTGAAGGTTGAATTGGAAGTGAATGGGTGATGTTTAATATGTATATTGTTAGTAATAGTGATGAATGATGATGAACCTTGTAGATAACCCTTAATGGTGGAAGCAATGGATATACATATTGGTTGATGAATGGATAGGCTATGACG
This sequence comes from Clitoria ternatea, assembly GCA_037962975.1. Lineage (NCBI taxonomy): Eukaryota > Viridiplantae > Streptophyta > Magnoliopsida > Fabales > Fabaceae > Clitoria > Clitoria ternatea. The sequence goes on from CM075669.1 coordinate 193,545,219, forward strand.
TTGTCATTAGAATTTGATAGTAAGAATGGTTTAAGTGAAACCAAGAATAACTTCTGTTGAGCCTTAAGTGACAATGATGACATTTGAAGGATTGATGTGATTTGTGATTATATTATGTAATGGATGAAATAATGATGTTGTGGGTTTTGTAAGCCTTTAAGATCTAGAGGATCTTGGCTTTGGGAAAGGAATTCCCGAAGTCTAACACAATTGCATAAATCGGAGTTTATCAAGTCTAGGACTTGATGATAACTAGAAAGTGTTTAAAAGTTATGTGGAAATGCCTTGTGATGGCTTATTAATTATATGAATGCATATGTATAATATGTAGATTGAATTCCGGATGGTGCAAAGGAGCTTTTGGAGCTTTGGAATGGTTCGACTCTTCCCTCAAGGTAGGAGAGGAGTTAACATTCAAATTGCATGAGTTATATATTTGATGATTATCGTATGTGATTGATACTCATGCTTGCATTGCCATATATATATGTATTGAAATAGTGAAAATGGCAATTGTTAATTATGGAGAATTATTATGATACTTTTGTATTGGGTTGGAAATCCCCAATGAATATATATAATGATATTGATAGATAAGATGAAGTATATGATATTCTAGTGGTGGATACAAGTAGTTGACGTGTATGTATGTAAGGCAATGATGATTGCCAAATATGTGAATGGTGAATGTGCCTCGAATGAGTTATGTGTGGATTAATATTATGTTGTTTGCTATGCCTTTGTTATCCATGTGTGGATTATTGTGATAGATGTTGTGGCTATTGGATGCCAATTATTTGAATGACGTGCCTTGAGGGGCCTTGTGAATGTTTGTATGCCAATGAATGCTAGTTAAATTAATGATATGCCTTGAGGGGCTTGATAAATGATTTTGTATGATTATTGAAATGCCATTGATGACAAAATATGAAATATACAATATATCCCTAATTGAGAGGGTGAGATATCCTTGCGAGGTTATTGAGCATATGCATTATTGCATCTTGCATTCATGGCATGGCATAGCATTGGTTTTATGTGGTTACGATCACAATGATGAAAGATCCTGCGGGATTCTATGAAGGGAGTACCCCTTGCGAGGCGGGAAACCAATATGATGATGATATGATATTATAATGGTGGTTGCGATCACCTGATTGTGAAATGTGAAAGGCCCTGCAGGGGACCATTGTATGATAATGAGCCAGTGGTTGCGATCACTAGGTATTTGATATGATAAAGGGCTTGCGAGCACCTATGATGCCCATGGTTGCGATCATGAGGCGGGAGTACCCCTTGCGAGGCGGGAAACCTATGATTATGAATGGTTGATTATGGTGGTTGCGATCACCCGTGATATGAAATCGGATCCGTCGCATATGCATTAAACAGTTGACATATGCATTGCTTTAAGACCATGGCATTTGTGATGGGATGACCACGAGTGTTGAGAAACCCCTTGCGAGGAGGTATTTGAGTGAAACCTCAATGAATTAATGATGGAAATGAATATAAATGCCCTTGTTGATAAGTGGCAAAGCATTGATGTATGTGATCGTGTATATGTTGTGCTTATTATGATATTGATTGTGATTTATGAGGCTTGTATGCCGATTCTAATGATGAGATGATTAATGAATGATAATTTGATGATTTGATAGCAAAGCACACATGATGTTTGTATGCATGTACACATGATCACAATATATATGTTATTCGTCATTTTGAATGTATAACTCACTCTCCCATATGGTCTCCTTTTTAGCATTGTGATGCAGGTTACCATGGGACAAATTCAGATTTAAAGATCAAACTTGGGTGAAGGTAAATAGTGGTAGAGGAAGTGCCTTGGCCGGCATCATTTATGAATTCATGTGTAATGAATAAATTGTATAGGATGATATAGATGATTTAGAGATTTTAAGTATGTATAAGATAATTCTTTGAATTGATGGATGATGAATAAATATATATAATTATGTAAGAGGTGGTTATTTAATAGGCTTATAATTATGTCATTGCATGCTAGCCTAGCCTTTTCTCATATCGTCATATATGGGACTAGGTGTGTGCCCGGTATACACAATCTTCCGATGTATACTCTATTATTTTTGGGTATACCTTTATGGGCGAACTAGCTATAGATCCAGGTTTAATGTATTAAAATTGTACACTTTGGTTTTCTGTGATTCGAGTTTTGGTGTGATGCAGAACTTAGTCTGGAACGCGAAAAATTTATTCGCATTTATATTATTTATGACGATCACATCGAGATTCGAGTACAGAAAAGCAGGGGTGTTACAAAGGTGGTATCAGAGCATATGTTACTCTGAATAAGAATTATTGGTTATTGCCAAAGCATGGCTACTCTGTGAGGTTTTGATATTACGGATGATTGGAGCATGATTGCTCAATGGTGAGATACTTATGGTGATCTTTGGAGCGAGATGCTGATTATTGGAATATGGTTGATTGTATAGATTTAAGGATGATGATTATCTAGAGCTTAATGACGTGTTTGAGTATTGATTGCCCTAAATGGACTTATGAATGATTAATTGTCTAAGAATTATGAATTGATTATGGGGCATACTTACTTGTCGAGGGATGATTATGAATCATTAGAGTTGAGTTGGGTTTGATGCTCAATGAGGATTTTCTATAAGATTGTAATTCAGAAGACGTGGTTGTTGTTTATTGGGAGTATGTCTTTAATTCCTAAGGTTGTATGATTAACTGGTGGAGCCTAGTTGCTCATTGATAATTATGAATGAATTATGAGATTGAATATGAATGAATGAATTTCCTTAATATATGATGGATGTATGCGTTGTGTAAGACTGGCCAAGTTCCTTACCCTATTACCTTCAAATGACGAATATATTATTGTTGTGTATTGATGTTGATATATATAATGCAAATTGATTTGATGATGAATCCATGATTGAATGTTAATCATGGGAATAAAATATTGAGTTATGAATGTGAAATGCGAGATATGAATTGATATGATGATGATTTGATGCCATGTGTTGATCATGGATATGATATATATATATATATATATATTGATTTAATGATGGACCTATGCCGTATGTTAATTATGGATAGGAGATATTGAGAAAGAAATTGATATGGTAGTAGACCATATATGTTGAGATCTTGATGTGCATATGCACTTGGAATATAAATTGTGATTAGATTTCTTATATGCATTGTGCTTGTGGCGTTTAGCCAAAGAATGTTGTTAAATGAAATGAAACTCATATGCTTGAGTTGAATGAATGAATAATATTGAGTAATTCCCTAGTATGGGTATGTTTGAATTTAAATGTTTGGTTGTGCCATTTGTGAAGGATGGAATTTATATCCTGGGCACAAGAACCCTATGTGTTATATGATATAAGTGATTTGTTGTATTTCCTAGATTAGGAATTTGAATATGTGAAAAGTGATTAAATATGAAATCGAATATGTGTTAAATTGGGTTGTGTCTCGGTTTGGTGTGTGAAAACCGAGTGAATAAATTAAATTAATTATAACCCAACTAGGTGTGATGACCTAGATGACTTGGTATGATCTTGCATGATAAATTGTTGTAGGGAATTAATTTAATAGACCCTATGGCGGTCTAGGCTCTATGTTGTTTTGTGAGCTATATCTAATGATGTTTTGTGGTGTGTGAGAACTTCACAATGGGTGCTAGGTAACCCTTGATGATAGATGAATAATGATGTTGAAATTGGGGTATAGTTGGAAATGATTAAAGTGGGTGATTTTTTGAAATGACCTTGGGCTAAATTGTGTGCCTTAAAGATTATGAACGTTGGAATAACTTTGGAGAATGATATAATTTATGGATGACATGTGTGATTGTAAAATGGTGAATGGAGATTTGATCATGTCATAACCCCCCTTATTTTAATTATAGGGTGCTATATTGATGATAGAAACCGCATGGTGATGCGATATGATGTGGATTATATGTTTAATTTATGGACTTTAGTTATTATTTATGAGGAGAATCCCTGATGTGAAGGCTTATTGTACGATTAAGTAGCCTACTCGATGAGAGTTTGGTGAATCTTTTAAGGTTCGAATTGATTTATAGCCAACAAATGTGTAAGCGAGACAAACAATTTAGGCTATTTGAACATGGATTTGGATGAATGAAACCCAAGGATGGGTATTTACCTTATGATGAATGAAAATCTATGGTTAATACACTGATTTGTTGTGATGTTATGTAATATTTGATGAGTGACATGGTTATACCAAATTAATTGTAGAATAACATTGAAGTGTGAATATGTAAGCTGTGGACTGGTGAGGATTATCACCGAGTCATATATGGTCTGGTATTGTTTGAATAGGTGTGACCAATATGAGCAATGGGAATACAAAGTACTGGTCCCGATATGGTCTTACATGCCATAGGCATTGTGGCAGCATGCACTTATGTGTCGACCTTATGTGTTTGTGGTAACCACTACAGGATTGGGACGCCTTCCTGTATGTCGGATGCAGCAACACATAGGCCGGGCAAGTGTAGGGATTGTAGCTGCTTATGGTGAATGTACTGAGCCTATCTGGTCATACTGAGTATGAACATGCGAGCTCTGTTAGATGAATTGTAATTGATAATATATGAAATGTTTGAAGTAGAAATTTTGTTAAGATCGATAGTGTGTGATGAACATGCCTTGATGGACTTTGAGAAGTCCAATGTCATTCCATGGTGTTGTTGAACCTTGTTGATGTGTGGCCTGAGGTATGGCCTTGTGATATGTAATTGATGTTGAATTTCGAGGACGAAATTCTTTTTAGGTGGGGTGAATTGTAACATCCCGATTTTTTTAAAAAAAAATGAATGAATGAATAATTGGTGAGAATGGAAAGTTGATGTTTATTGATGATGATGTGTGAGAATATATGGAACCATGGTGGCAAAGTATGAATATATATATATAGAGATGGAGATGAGCTTGAATTTAGCATGGATAATATGTTGAAATGAAAACTTTGTAAATAGGAATGCTCAATCAGGCTGTATAATGCCTTTATGATGTGTATGAAATGTAGGATAAATTCAAGTTTGGTTTCTAATGAGAAATTCCGAGTAAGGACTCTTAGAACAAGTTATATATGTCTTATATAATGTTCATGATAGCTTGGATATGATTAATTTGGCTTAAAATGAGATTTCATAAGTTGAGTTGTGTGTAATATGCGTCTTCTGCCACTGTGTTGATAGTCTCGCCCGAGCGAAGGGTCTAAGGAATGGCCTTCGCCCAGGCGAGTGAGGAAATCAGCTTGAGCGAGTAGAGTGTGTTGTGATCAGGAGAGGTTCTGGATGAATCTCGTTCAAGCGAGAATGGTCACGTTTGAGCGAGCCAGTGAGGAAAATGGTCACTGGACTTTCTTTGCCCAAGCGAATGTGTGTAGCTTGAGCGAAAATGGGGAGTTGAATGCTGGGAAGGTGAGTGACTTGTATGAATTATGCTTTGACCGAGTGGGATGTGTGTAAGGTGAGTAAGTGGGATCTTGGATGGAATTCCACTTGAGTGGGAACTTAGAAAATAATACATGATTTGTTGTGAATTTCCAAGTGGCTTTGCTAAGGTTGAACCCTCCGAGTGATGGAGTGGATAAAATCCCGAGTGAGAGGCCTTCCTGAGTGAAATATAAGTGGCTTGGTTGCTTTTCCGAGTGAGTCTTATGTATGTGACTCCATATCCGAGTGTGACTCATGTGTAAGCCTCCTTCTGTGTGTTGGTAGCTCTGGTGGATTTCTGAGTGGGGAATGACTTGAATATTCTGAGTGGAGTCTCTCTCTATGTGTAATTCCGAGTATATGATTATATATGGGTCGGTAGAATGGATTTGTGGTCAGGTTTGCATTTATGAGAATACACATATATACATAAGGGATTTATGTTGATTTGATGCTTCTTACCGATTGGAATATGAATGATGTTGAATGAATAATTATAAGTTAATGAATTCCGAGGGGAATGTAGGATGCTTAGATCCAATTCCGAGTGAGGCTATGATGTTTGGCCTTCTCTTCCGAGTGAAGAACACTTAAATAGATTTTTAGAGAATTGCCATTGATGAACCCATTCGGTGTAGTATTAGATGGGAGAATTTCCCGAGTGATTCTTGTGTGGCCTTTTTCCCGAGTGGAAAAGCATGAGTAAACCCCGAGTGAGATGGGTTTAGATATTCCCGAGTGGAAATCCGAGTGATCCTCTTCCAAGGGAAGAGTTGTTGTAATGGCTTAGATTGGACTGCATTCTAAGTGTGTGATATATATATATATACATATGTATAATCCGAGCGAATGAGACTCAATACTCTGAGTGGTTGAGTTCTGAGTGAGTCCGACTGGGACTTAATGAGTTTCCCGAGTGAGTTATGGTTAGAATGAACTCGGTTGGAACTTGACTGTTGGGAACCTTCCCAAGGGGAAAGGAGATTGAGTAATATCCGAGTGTAAGAAGTGAAATGATGCCGAGTGGTGAATGTGGAATACATTCCGAGTGAATTATGGTTTAAATACACCGAGTGGTGTTTGATAGAGAAATTACCGAGTGAAAGATTGAATGAGATGACTCGGTTTTGAATTGAAATTGCTGAGTAAGAAACTATGTGAGTATAAGTCGGCCCAGAATGACTTGGTTGGATGGAAAGTGGATCGGTTTAGATTGTTATGTCGAGAGGGAAGCCGAGTGTGAGATGACTCGGATCTAGTTGAAGTTGGCCGAGTGAAAACCGAATGAATGTTGGGTCAGTTTTAAGGAATCCTGCCAACAGAAACCCGAGTGCTGGGAAAGATGATTTCTGATTGGATTCGCTTAAGCGAATTAATACCTCGCTCAAGCGAGTGAGTGTGGAAAATTGTTATTGGGGTTATTCCGCTTGTGCGAAAGGAAAGGTTTATGCGAGATGGGGCTGTCTCGCTCAAGCGAAGTGGGTTTCGCTTGAGCGAGTGACACCCTGATTGTATATTTTCTTCCTTTTTCTCTCGGTCTGTGTTTATTAGCCCTTCTTTTACTCGGTTCTGATGGCACTGAACTCATTTTCCTTATTTTATTAAACAACTCAGGGGTATAAATGGACTTTAGTGCAAAATTAAAATATAAAGCTCTCACTTCCTCTCACTTTTCACGTCACTTTTCCCCTCCTTCTCCATTCTTTTTCTTCGTCTTCTTCCCTTCTCCATCTCCTCTTTTCTTCCCTCTAAAACCCTATGCTGTGTGGAGTTTCTTCTTCTCCTCCACTATTTTTATTTAATGGATGCTTGAAGGAGAACTTGTGCTGGAACTTTTCCCCCTCTCTTACTCTGTTTTTCCGTGTGGACTTCTCTCCATGGAAAGCTCATGTTGGCTCTTGGGTGAGGTAAGTTTCTCACCATTCCTTAGGAGTTTTTATATCCAGACTTTGGATTCTATGTTTATGGGGAGTATTTATGGCATATGGGTTGTTGGGAGGGCATTAATGTGGAAAACCCTAAGGTGGGGTGGCTTAAATGTGAGCCCTTATGAGTAGCTAATAGGGTATTTAAGATTAATGTTGGGAGGTGATGAGAAATAAATGAGTATTAGTGGTGTTGATGGGTTTTGGTGAAACCCTAACTTTATTGAATTGGGGGAAGTGTGAAAGGAGAGTAAAATATATGCTTAACGATATTAGAGAATGAGATTAATGATGAGAATAAGAATTTGAGATTAATGAGATTAAGGAGAGTAAAAACCCTTGTCTTAAGAATTTGAGAGAATATATATATTTTGTGACTTGAAGGTTGAATTGGAAGTGAATGGGTGATGTTTAATATGTATATTGTTAGTAATAGTGATGAATGATGATGAACCTTGTAGATAACCCTTAATGGTGGAAGCAATGGATATACATATTGGTTGATGAATGGATAGGCTATGACGTTGTCATTAGAATTTGATAGTAAGAATGGTTTAAGTGAAACCAAGAATAACTTCTGTTGAGCCTTAAGTGACAATGATGACATTTGAAGGATTGATGTGATTTGTGATTATATTATGTAATGGATGAAATAATGATGTTGTGGGTTTTGTAAGCCTTTAAGATCTAGAGGATCTTGGCTTTGGGAAAGGAATTCCCGAAGTCTAACACAATTGCATAAATCGGAGTTTATCAAGTCTAGGACTTGATGATAACTAGAAAGTGTTTAAAAGTTATGTGGAAATGCCTTGTGATGGCTTATTAATTATATGAATGCATATGTATAATATGTAGATTGAATTCCGGATGGTGCAAAGGAGCTTTTGGAGCTTTGGAATGGTTCGACTCTTCCCTCAAGGTAGGAGAGGAGTTAACATTCAAATTGCATGAGTTATATATTTGATGATTATCGTATGTGATTGATACTCATGCTTGCATTGCCATATATATATGTATTGAAATAGTGAAAATGGCAATTGTTAATTATGGAGAATTATTATGATACTTTTGTATTGGGTTGGAAATCCCCAATGAATATATATAATGATATTGATAGATAAGATGAAGTATATGATATTCTAGTGGTGGATACAAGTAGTTGACGTGTATGTATGTAAGGCAATGATGATTGCCAAATATGTGAATGGTGAATGTGCCTCGAATGAGTTATGTGTGGATTAATATTATGTTGTTTGCTATGCCTTTGTTATCCATGTGTGGATTATTGTGATAGATGTTGTGGCTATTGGATGCCAATTATTTGAATGACGTGCCTTGAGGGGCCTTGTGAATGTTTGTATACCAATGAATGCTAGTTAAATTAATGATATGCCTTGAGGGGCTTGATAAATGATTTTGTATGATTATTGAAATGCCATTGATGACAAAATATGAAATATACAATATATCCCTAATTGAGAGGGTGAGATATCCTTGCGAGGTTATTGAGCATATGCATTATTGCATCTTGCATTCATGGCATGGCATAGCATTGGTTTTATGTGGTTACGATCACAATGATGAAAGATCCTGCGGGATTCTATGAAGGGAGTACCCCTTGCGAGGTGGGAAACCAATATGATGATGATATGATATTATAATGGTGGTTGCGATCACCTGATTGTGAAATGTGAAAGGCCCTGCGGGGGACCATTGTATGATAATGAGCCAGTGGTTGCGATCACTAGGTATTTGATATGATAAAGGGCTTGCGAGCACCTATGATGCCCATGGTTGCGATCATGAGGCGGGAGTACCCCTTGCGAGGCGGGAAACCTATGATTATGAATGGTTGATTATGGTGGTTGCGATCACCCGTGATATGAAATCGGATCCGTCGCATATGCATTAAACAGTTGACATATGCATTGCTTTAAGACCATGGCATTTGTGATGGGATGACCACGAGTGTTGAGAAACCCCTTGCGAGGAGGTATTTGAGTGAAACCTCAATGAATTAATGATGGAAATGAATATAAATGCCCTTGTTGATAAGTGGCAAAGCATTGATGTATGTGATCGTGTATATGTTGTGCTTATTATGATATTGATTGTGATTTATGAGGCTTGTATGCCGATTCTAATGATGAGATGATTAATGAATGATAATTTGATGATTTGATAGCAAAGCACACATGATGTTTGTATGCATGTACACATGATCACAATATATATGTTATTCGTCATTTTGAATGTATAACTCACTCTCCCATATGGTCTCCTTTTTAGCATTGTGATGCAGGTTACCATGGGACAAATTCAGATTTAAAGATCAAACTTGGGTGAAGGTAAATAGTGGTAGAGGAAGTGCCTTGGCCGGCATCATTTATAAATTCATGTGTAATGAATAAATTGTGTAGGATGATATAGATGATTTAGAGATTTTAAGTATGTATAAGATAATTCTTTGAATTGATGGATGATGAATAAATATATGTAATTGTGTAAGAGGTGGTTATTTAATAGGCTTATAATTATGTCATTGCATGCTAGCCTAGCCTTTTCTCATATCGTCATATATGGGACTAGGTGTGTGCCCGGTATACACAATCTTCCGCTGTATACTCTATTATTTTTGGGTATACCTTTATGGGCGAACTAGCTATAGATCCAGGTTTAATGTATTAAAATTGTACACTTTGGTTTTCTGTGATTCGAGTTTTGGTGTGATGCAGAACTTAGTCTGGAACGCGAAAAATTTATTCGCATTTATATTATTTATGACGATCACATCGAGATTCGAGTACAGAAAATCAGGGGTGTTACAAAGGTGGTATCAGAGCATATGTTACTCTGAATAAGAATTATTGGTTATTGCCAAAGCATGGCTACTCTGTGAGGTTTTGATATTACGGATGATTGGAGCATGATTGCTCAATGGTGAGATACTTATGGTGATCTTTGGAGCGAGATGCTGATTATTGGAATATGGTTGATTGTATAGATTTAAGGATGATGATTATCTAGAGCTTAATGACGTGTTTGAGTATTGATTGCCCTAAATGGACTTATGAATGATTAATTGTCTAAGAATTATGAATTGATTATGGGGCATACTTACTTGTCGAGGGATGATTATGAATCATTAGAGTTGAGTTGGGTTTGATGCTCAATGAGGATTTTCTATAAGATTGTAATTCAGAAGACGTGGTTGTTGTTTATTGGGAGTATGTCTTTAATTCCTAAGGTTGTATGATTAACTGGTGGAGCCTAGTTGCTCATTGATAATTATGAATGAATTATGAGATTGAATATGAATGAATGAATTTCCTTAATATATGATGGATGTATGCGTTGTGTAAGACCGGCCAAGTTCCTTACCCTATTACCTTCAAATACTTGATGAACGGTATAAACAAATTTAGGAATATATAAACAAATTTAGGAATATATAAACAAATTTAGGAATATATAAACAGACTTTTTTCCTTTAGCGAAAATACTTGATGAACGGTATAAACAAATTTAGGAATATATAAAATCTGGGGTCTATCCCGAAGGGACTTAAAATTATATTTTCAACCAGACTTTTTCTCAACATAAACAAAAATAGAAAAGGTGAGGCGAAGTTTCCAAAACACCCTTAGACAATTAAACAACATTTTCTAAACCATTGCTATTGTCTTCTTCATGTGGAAAGAAAAAGAAAGAAAAGTAGAGAGTGAGAGGAAGCCATTGCCATAACTTTATGCTTCAAATTGGAACCGCAATTGACACCGAAACTTCCAATTGATTGCACTTTTAGAATCTTGACGCTAAGGTGAGTTCGTAGGTAGTTCCAATTTGGCGTTCCTTCTTTATTTTTCTCTATGGACAAAAATGGGGTTCTATGATGGGGTGTTGTTTTTCACCATGGATGACCTTTAAAAGCTTGGAAATCATCATAGGTGTAGTGGGTAGTGTCAATTTTGCTTTTTCCCTTTCTTTTCCCTTGGTCGAGCATGATGTTTATAAGGAAAGGGCTTTGCTTTTCAATTTTATGGCATTTTGAAACTTGATTATGGACCTTAATGTGATGGGCGTTACGGAATAACTAATGGGTGATGATTTCAGCGTTTCTAGGTTGCGAACTGAAGGCCAGAAGCTTGATCGACACGGTAGGGCTTCGGAACGGAGGTCGGAAGTGATACCGGTAAACTTTGGTAACCTTAGATTGAAGTTTAAAATTGGTTCGATATAATGGGTTATGGTTCACAGGTTACAATATTAATTTTCAATTCTTTAATTCCTTAATTTTAAAGTGTTGGTGGATTTTGGTGGGATCGATGGAGGATTTAAAGTTTTAAAAGCTTAGAGTTAAGGTAAAGGGTGTACCAGACGTATATATTAATAGAAATATGAATTGAAGTCCTATGGAGATCATGGGAAAAGGGTAACATAGTTATGTAATTTAGTATATATATGTATATGTGTGTTTTTAGATATGGAATGTAAAATTTCATGATATAAACAAATTTATTTGAGTAGTATTGATAAAAATATAATTAATTATGAATTTTTGAGTAATATGATGAAATGACTTAATAGTCTTGTATGGTAGAGCGATGATGATATTGTTGATGCATATCTACATCTATATGTGTGATGGTGAATTAATATGATAGGTGGTGAACTAGTCTGGGTCGGGGTCTAATATTCGGCCTCGCAATAGTCCTTAAATCTCTCGTTTACTCATAAATATTACACTGGTTCAGTAGGGATCTGGTATTATGCTCTCGATCCCAATGGGGAATAAAGGTCTTAGAGTAATTCCTCGTACTGAATCACCAGCCTTTACGCTTGTAGGGGAGAAAAAGGGTGTCACCTGCAAGGATACTCTGACGCTTAAGTTAGTGAAAGTTCTAAGGAATTTTAGAGCTCAAGTGTAAGGTTAGAGAGAATGCTCTTACATGTTACATTGGTGCATGAGTATTTATACCTGGGGGAGTAGAAGAGCCTTCTTGTTCATCAAGTCTTCCGTACATGGTGTTAGTACTTACTCTGCTATTCTGCACTAAAGCTGACTTATGATGGTAACATTTCGTAGCTGCTCTACTAACCCATCAGTCACTTTGTAGACGACTTGTTCAGTATGCTAGGTCATAGGTCAACTCTGAACCTTCAGTATTAAATGAGTAACTCACAACGAGGTTATTTTGGGGACCCTTCGTGTGATCACAGATACTGGTGTTAAACTGGCCCGTTACATGAGATGTCAGTGTTAAGAGAATAGCTCACACCGGTCACAACGTCATATCGGTTCTAGATATGAGATTTTAGACAAATTACCTTTAAGTCCAGGGGCCGATCTCTGAACCAGATTATTTGCCCCTAGCTTGTCAAAGTGATCATGTCGGTTGCTTCAATGAGCTACAAATTCTTGATCAGGGTACCTCTTGTGGATGTGGGTAATTTTAAGGTCATTCGTAACTTGGAAAATTTTTGCTTACTTGCTCTATACTCGCAACTGTATCACATTTATTATCCTCGTAATGTTTCATGTATAGTGGGTTACAGTAATCATACAGCTTTTATTCCTAATGATACGCGACGGTTACTTATTTTGCTCAGATTTGGAAGTTACTTTTGGTCAATGGGCCATGGAAATAGAAGAAATTCAGCCCATAGATTCAGATATGCAGAATGATGCAAAACGATGTCGTACTGGTTGCCCCCTAGCCACATCCATAAGAGGTGACTCTGTGAGTACCAACCACACTATGTAGGTGGACTTAAACACGTAGCGGCGATAATCAACACACAAAGGGGAAGAAAAGAAGTTGTTGTGACAATGTCGGGGTGTTCGATAGTAAATGCACACAAAATTGACTAGCAAAATCTCTTGAACTAGAACCCCTATGTATGGGTTCAACCAGAAGTAATGGAGATCACCTCAAAACACACTAAAACTAAAAAAGGTGTTATGGAGAGACGATACCCCATCCAATACGAAGAAGAATACGAAGATCGATACATCGCTCTTCATCCAAGGGTTGGGGAGCGTGTCTGCCATATGCCTCCTAACACGCGAACTATCTTCATGTACGATATACTGTTCACTCACCTCAGGGTGTGATTTCCATTGATGGAGTTTGAAATAGGCGTCCTCCAGTTTCTGAAGTGTGCTCCCACTCAACTACATCCTAATGGGTGGGTCTAGTACAAAGCTCAGAGGTGCTATAGGGAACACTTTGGTTTCATTCCCATAGTGGTGCTATTCTTCTTATTATGCCAGGTTGTACGTCGATTCAACCCCAATGACGGTTTGAGCTTTGTTACCCTTCGTAACGAGGCTAAAATTATGGGCTTCCAGTGCTGCACTGAGTAGGCCAAGTCAGATGTCGGTTCTTACAAGATGTGCTTCGTGAAGGTACAGGTCCAGCCAAACAGGCTGGTCTTTTGGGAAAATGAGGACTTGATCCCCGAATTCCCGGTCTTATGGACCCACGAGCACTTCCTTCTGAATGGGGTAGCTTTCGTAGAGGAAGAGAGTGAATTATCCCCTGAGTCTGTAAAGGTAGTCCAGGCTCTATGGGAATATAATACCGCTCACCAGAAGATTTCATGCAAATGACTTCCCAGTTCCCTCGTAACAAGAGAAGTCTATCTCTGTAATACTCCTCAGGAAGAACCTTGCATTATATGTTCAAATTTCTGTCGTCTAAACCCTTTAACTTTACTAATTACAAGTGAAATTGAAAGCTTCGTCCCCATGGAAACATTGAAACAGTTGAGGACCGAGGTTACCACTGTGGTTGCTGAAAACACAATTTGGGCCAAAAGGAACATCTTGAACGTTGATGCCGTAGTCCTCAAATTTAAGGATAAGGATATGTCGAGCATCTCACTGAAGGAAGGATTTGGTAAAGAATAGGCCCTAGATACCGATGAAATCCTGCGCCTGGGGACTGGTGACCAGGTTGCTGTTGATACTGCCTAGGAGAAGCAATCAAAAAAGAGAAATGACGTTGAGCCCAATCGTAAAAGGCAAGGCCAACATCAAAATGAGGGTCCATCATCCCTCTCCAAGAAGGCTAAAAATAAAAAGGTGGTGCAAGAATAAGCCACCCCTCAGCGATTCACTGTTGAAGTTTCCTCCTCTACAACTCAAGGGGGTTAAAACTTCCCACGTTAGGGCTCTAACTCCGGAACCATTCTATGCTCTTGCGTTAGGGTAACACTTGAACCCCTTTCTACTCTGGTATGGAAAAGAGGACCAGGCGCAACTAGAGGTGCTTGGCTACTACTTGCACGAGGATCTAAACCTCGATAAGAAAAAGGCTATAGTAGATGCGGGTCAGTGGCACCTGTAAGAGGTTGAAGGATTATTGGAGTCTTTTAAAAAACTTACTAACCACGTAGAGCAAAGCTCTACCCTTTATGATAAGGTCCAGAGTCTAGATGCCGATCTCCAAGCTTCCACCAAGGAAAATTCATTGCTGAAGGAAGTAGTCAGGACCAAGGACTAAGCCTTAGAGGATGGGCAAACAAACTTAGCTGCTTTGAAGAAAGAGATGGAGCAGGGTTTTAGGTTTTGGGTTTAGTGTTTTGGGTTTTGGGTTTAGGGGGCCACTCTCTAAATTGGATCAGCTGGTATGTAATTCTGTTGCGATGAGTTGTGTATTGTAACCATATTACTCGATATGTTAACTTGTGATGATGAAATAATGTGATGGACTATATTGTTAAAGAAATTGAGTGATGATGTTATGAATTGTAAAGCAGTGTAATAAGATTATGATATTAAATTGCCTAAGTGGCTTATGTGATGGCCTAGGGCGATGGCTATTATGTCGAGACTTAATGGTGGTAAATCATTTGAATTTAGAAAGAGAAATGTTGATTAAATTAAGATGTTGATGATGTTTAGATGCTTTATATGCATGTTTTATGGTGTTGACGGCCAATCGGTATAGATTACTGATAAAGGTGTATTATACATTAATTTCATTCAATTTAACTCATTTTTCAAAAGAACTTAACTAATTTGGTGAAAAATTGAGTGTGATTCTTTTATAAATAAATACATTGTCAATACTCTTGAAGATTTATAGGATATGTTAAGAAACAATCAAATTGGCTTACTTGGTCTTGAAGGATAATGTGTGAAAAGTGAAATCAGTACCTGGGCACTTGGGCGAACAGACCACACGCTTGAGCGTGGACTAAAAAAAGAGAAATAAAGAACCAACAGACCCCCCCACCCCATGCTTGAGCGTGAGAAGGGGAAGCTTAAGCGCAAAAATGAAAAAGATAGCCACGCTTGAGCATGACTGAGTGTAAGAGACTCAGCATCAGACCTTTTCCTCACGCTTGAGCTCGAACACCACACGCTTGAGCGTGACACAAGGAAAGCTTGAGAAAATGGAAACCAGCATCAGACCCCTTCCACGCTTAAGCGTGAGAAGGGGACACTTGAGCGTAAGCCCGAGCACGCTTGAGTGTGACTCTGGGCGTGACCAAGCATAGGAAACACAGAAGCAGCTACAAGTTATCAGGTCCCTCACGCTTGAGCATGACCACCTATGCTCAAGCGTGACTCATGCAGTATGGAGTTTGTAATTTAATATTAACCAATGGTGCGATGCCAACTCAACCACTTTGAGGTGTTTCTGCATGTCTCTGAATATTCCGTCATGGGCATTATGCAAGTGGGCAAAGAAAGCTGAAGCATAACCCCTATAAATCAAGCAGAGAAGATCATCGGAGAACATCTCCTTCATATCATCAAACACATCTCCTGCATCCTACATTCTTAACTATTCATTCTGTATTCATTTCCAAATTTTCTCAAAGTGAAAATGCAAAGCATGAGTAGCTAAATTTCCTTTATTGGGATTGGTTGTAATCAATTCAAACATGACGTAATACTGTTGTAAGTTTTTATGTATGTTAATGAGATTTGATAGTTTCTGTATTTCATTCTGCCATTAATTCCTGAAAGTACTTGATCACTATTTTCTTGTTTTAAATTTTCTTAAGTATACTGGGAAGTAACTTTTAAGAGCAGATCTGAATGAAATACTTATTGTGAGTAGCTGACCAGGGATGGCATCTATTGCAATAAACGTCAAAACAATCGATCGGTAATGCTGGAATGGTCTCAAAGTGACTGAGGGATCAGCAGTTTGAAATCATTCTTATGAATTTTGTAGTCGAGTGATCGATACAAATGACTTTGATTATGATGTAGAAATTATCATTTCAAGTTACATACATGCAAATTTATTTAGCTTACGAAAGGTGAGATGCGATGAAACTAATCCCAGTTTTCCAAATCTGATTTCTACTAAAACATTTTACTGTCATTATTTTCATTCAACACTTGATGTTTATCTTGTATTCAATCTTTTGTATAACAAAGTTAGAACAAATCTTCTGTCAACATCAATTCAAGAACTAAGATCTTCAAACCAACACCTCCTCAGTGGAACGACATCTATACTATACTACAATTACTATGTTTAAACTTGGCACAAACATTCCATTAAGTTCACATTATACAAACTTGATTCTCTTTCCTTGAAAGCTTCATTTCTTTGTATGATTGATAAAAACCATTAACAAATTTTGGCACCGTAGCCGAGAAGGTGATTCAAGTTTAAATATTTTAGCATTGAATTGACAAGACTCTGTAAATAATTTTCTGTTTGTTTGTATTTTTATTTTTATGTGTGGTAACCTTACTGGTGAGTACTTGATTTATGATCTTAAGAGGACAAGGATCAAAAGAACAACTTGCATTTGATCTAGAAATAGATAAGCTCCTCAAGAAAATCAAGAAAGCCAAGCAAAAACATAACTTCCACATAGGAAAAATGTCCTCTGAGAAAATGGAAGATGTCAATAGCAACAATCAAAATCCACCAAGGAGAACACTTGGAGACTATGCTTTACAACAAGGGCCAAGACATTTCTCAAGCATTGTAATTCCAAACACTGTCAGAGCACTAGAAATGAAACCAGCATTTCTTAGTTTGATTAGTTCACACTAATTTATTGGAATGTCAAGTGAAGATCCATACACTCACTTGGCAACTTTTTATGAATTGGTTGGAACCATAGGATTCGACCAAGATGTTATTGATGCTGCATATTTGAGACTATTTCCTTTCTCTTTAGCAGGAAAAGCAAAGGAGTGGTTACAATCTCATCCAAATCAAAGGTTGAATAGCTGGAACATAGTTGAAAAAAGTTCCTACAAAGATTTTTTCCTCTATCTAGATTCATCAAGGCCAAGTTAGATATTACAACATTTAGACAGGACCAAGATGAACCTTTTTGTGAGGCATGGGAACGTTTTAAATCACTGCTCAGGAAATGCCCAAACCATGGACTTGAAGATATTGCACAGCTTAATATCTTCTATAGTGGTCTGAAATCTGACACTAAAATGATACTAGATGCAGCAGCAGGAGGTACCATGATGATAGTGGATGCTGACCAAGCCACAAGGATAATAGAAGCTTTATCTTCAATAGATTACTAAGCTTAACATGATTGTCAGCAAGTTCAAAGGAAAGGAGTCCTTGATTTAAACATCACAGACGCTATTCTAGCGCAGAACAAAATTCTGACTCAACAATTGGAAGCATTGACTAAAAAGATAGCCAATCTTCCACAACAATTACATGCAATACAATCATCGCAACCAGTGCAACAACAAATACCTGCAACATGTAATTTCTATGGAGGAGACCATCCAAATGAAAACTGTGGCTCACAAGAAGTAGCTGTATATTTCATAAACAACTAAGGAAGGTCCGGTAATTTCAATTCAAATTTTTCTAACCAACCATTTCAGGGATGGAGAAGTAACCAAAATCAAGGCCAAGGATGGAAGCAGGAGCCCAGCTATTCGAATAAACCATATTAAAATAATGGTCCTTCCTTGGTGGAGAGAACTTCTAGATTAGAGGACACCTTGGAGAAATTCATACAAGCTTCTCTCGCAAATCAAAAGAATACTGAGGCATCGCTCAGGAACTTGGAAACAAAAGTGGGACAGCTAGCTTGACAAGTTGCTGAAAACCAGAAGCCTCGGTATGGAGCAAACACTGAAACAAACCCAATAGAGCAATGCAAGGTTATGACCACACTGAATGAGGAAACAACTAAGCTGGAAGATGGGCATAGTGCTATCATCCATAAGGCATTACCTCATAACACCAAAGATCTAGGGAGTTTTTCTATTCCTGTCACTATTGGAAATCTTTCAAAAAGAAAAGCTTTATTAGATCTTGGTGCTAGTGTGAATTTGATGCCATTATCCATACTTAGATAGGGGATTTTTCAGTAAAGCCAACAAAAATGACTTTAAAACTAGCAGATCAATCAATAAAAACCCCTATGGTATTGGTGAAAATGTTGTGGTCAAAATTGATAAATTTGAATTTCATGAGAATTTTGTTATCATAGATATGGAGGAAGACTCTAAAGTTCCTCTAATTCTGGGAAGACCATTTATGAAAGCAGCCAGAGTCATCATAGATATGGATAATGGAAAGCTAAAAGTGCAAGTGCAAGAAGAAGAAGTCAATTTCACTGTTTTTAAAACAAATAAATACTTTAAAGATAAGCAAAGTTGTGTCATAGATTCACTTGAAAATCTGAATGAAAGAAAGTCAAGGCCACACTTGGGAAAGAAGGTGGAAAAACTCAACACTCTCATCCACCAGCTCCATGATCCATATTGAAAAATCTATCATGCGTTAAGCTAAGGACGATAAACAAGCGCTTTTTGGGAGGCAACCCAATCTTAGTATTTTGTTTCAAATTTTGTTGATTTCAATTTAATAAAACTTGTATGTTATGTTTAAAGTTTTTTTACCCTTATTTTTAGGTCAACTCATCACATCCATCAACCAACTTTAAGTATCAAATGCTAAGAAAAGGACAAGTTCGGCCAAATTCACGTATCACGCTCAAGCGTGAATTAATATGCTTAGGTGTAGCCAAAGTAAAGGATTCCATGCTCAAGCGTGGCCAAGTGAGTATATTCTATTTTAAGTCATGCTCAAGCATGATTATCCCAGCTTAAGCGTGAATTATTTAAAGAATCAGGGGTCACTTCACGCTTGAGCACCACAACCCATGCTTAAAGCGCGTATTAAAAAGATCTTAATAGGAATCTCACGCTCAGGCGTGAAGTTGGTATGCTTAAGCGAAGAAAACAAATATTGCATCAGGGTCCATTCCCACACACACGCTCAAGCGCCATGTTTCCATGCTCAAGCGTGAAGAAATTTTCATAGCCTACGCTAAAGCGAATCTAAAATTGACCAATAGAAGAACGACCACATTCAAGCTTGATTTACTCACACTCGAGTGAGAGGTTTTAAAATAGCTCCTGATACTATGAAATGCAACATTTGAAATTCTCAACTCCTTAACTGCATTTATTACCTCTGTCTCTCAAGTTTTGTAACTGACCATCCCACTTTCATTACTTATTCCTTTCCCTCCCATTTCATAATTTACACGTTTACTGCATTTCATTGACAAATCACTAAAGATAATTGTATTTTCTCTTCTCTGCATCAATTTTCGATTCTTCCAGGTAACCACTGAACTTTTCTCTTTTAAATTTCATCATGATGTTACCTTGTTAGGGAGAATTGATAACCTCTTTTAGGAATACATGAGTTGAAATCTTGAAAAATTCTTTATACTCATTCCTATTGTATGTCAATCATGATGCAAAAATACTCCATTCTTGATCACTTTATGGGTTGTTTAAAAAGGGATTGGTGCTATCACTTCTCAAACTCTTTGTAAGTGCATGTTCATTGTTTGCAAAAAGTCCTGTAAGAACTTACTTTGCATATTTGTCATGATCTCCATCATACATGAGAAATAATAGTATTTGTATGGTCTATAATTTTGTTACAGGATACTGCACTTATGATTTTTTATTTGCCATCACCATCATTGTATTGAAATTATAGCCGTTACACAGATGGCAAGAGTTAAACAAACAACCCCTCCTTCTCCACCAAAGAACACTACAGGAACATCAAGAAGAAATAAAGGGAAACGACCCCGTATTGAAGAGTAAGCTTCTGGACAAAAATTTAGGGATAAAGCATGAAGTAAGAGATATGAGGACATTTAGAATTGGACATTCATCCCAGAGCGAAAATGGATTTAGCCCTTGGAGAATATGATGCTTTCTTACAAGTCATCAGAAGAAGGAATTGGCTAAAAATTGTTATCCCAGGGATAAATATGATCCTGAAATTGTCCGAGAATTTTATGTCAATGCTTGGCCCAAAGAAGGCGTGGGAGATAGAAAGACTTTTATGAGGGGGACTTGGCTCTCTTATGGGAGAGATTTAATTAAAAGCTATTTAGGCAACCTTATGGAGTTGGAAGAGGAGACCTATGAATATGCGAGCATGAGACTAAGGAATCAAGAAATACCTACCCAAGACATGGAGGCAGCCATATGCATACCAGGTCACCACTTCCAAACTGGCCAAGGGGAACAACCAATGCGTATCCTGAGAAAGGATATGACTACCACCTCCCAAGTTTGGACTTCTTTCTTACTTGTAAATATGGCCCCAAATGCCCATGTATCTGATTTGATTCATGCCAGATGCTATTTGTTGTACTATATTTTACAGGATAATATCACCATTGATTTGGCCCAGATCATCTCAGACGAAATCCATAAATTTGCTACCACAGATCAAAAGTACTCCCAGGTTGGGCAGAAGGTTAAGGGAAGTTTAGGATTCCTTACTTTTATTACTGATCTGTGTGCAGTTCATGGAATTCAGGTACAAGACTTAAAGCTTACCAGACCACCTATTGATAGGAGCTTCATAGAACGATACTGCACCAACACCAGGCCTGCCCAAGAGCCCTAACAGGAACCTCAAGATACACAGCAAGCACCACCACCAGCAGGATCAGAACCTACCCCTCCTTCTCTCAGCCTAGAGTCATTAATGATCCTATAGGCAATCCACCAACTTAAGATCCAGAACAGCCATCTTTTGTTATAACAGAATGCTAATCATCGAGGTTTGATGCACATACATCATGGCTTATACCATAGCATTCCTGAAGGACAACCTAATCCCTGGATGGATCCAATTCAATTTGAAGCCCACATTGCTTGGCCTGGGGACAGGCCTCCTTTCTTGGGAGGGGGTGAGACCTTACAGGCTGGACTAGGACCCTCCTTACAAGTACCTCCAGTGAGGGAAGAAGAAACAGAAGATGATTCAGAGGATGAGTGATGAGTTTTACTACTTTAATTTTTCTCTCTGAATTTTTAAAACTGCTATTGCTTTCTAACATTTTATGGTTTTACTTTAGTTTTTCTTATAGTTTGATATTAGTGCAGTTTTTGCTTCGGTAATTTGGATGATTTAAAATATTTTTTTTCTTGTGATTATGTGTTTTGATTGTTTGGATGCAAAATTACATGCTTTAAGTTTCAACAATTTGAAAACCCAACCAAGAACCAATTTTGTTTGAACAAGAAAAATTTCTAAGCAACAAAATCTTTTTAGACAGTAACACTAATTTTTAAAGGTAGAATGGCTGAATTAAGAACCAGGAAATTGAAATGAATGCATTTTTGATTGTTTACATGCTCGAACCTTTTTCTGTTGGAATATGGAAGTATGCCTTATGACCCGGTGAGTAATGAGAAATTTAAACACTGAGAGTCTCATTAGAATTTGTCAAGTTTGCATTGCCTAATTTTCTGATTAACATTTTTCATAAGAAATTAAGCAAGGAAATGATCAAGGCAATTTTGAAAATAAAATCTATAGTATAACAAAATCAGAACAAATCTTTTGTCAACATCAATTCAAGAACTAAGATCTTCAAACCAACACCTCCTTAGTGGAACGACATCTATACTATACTACAATTACTGTGTTTAAACTTGGCACAAACATTCCATTGAGTTCAGATTATACAAACTTGATTCTTTTTCCTTGAAAGCTTCATTTCTTTGTATGATTGATAAAAACCATTAAGAATTACCCCTCGTTTTTTGCTTCAATGGTTATTTGTGGCCCCGTTGAGCTATACAGTGGTCAAGTAGGACCCAGTGGTGAGGTGGGGAGCTAGGCAAGCTTGATGGGCTAGGTAGGGTCCATAGGCTGTCTAGTAGGACCCAACAGAGGACCGATCCTTTTAGTATCTAGATACTAGAGTCACATTTTATAATTAATTGAGAGTCAGTGGTGTTGATATTTGAGCTAATAATGATGCTAAATTATATGAATTAGATAATGATACGAATGTTAAGTAAATAATTGATGAAGTGACGATTAAGTTGTATGATGTTGAGATTGGTGTGAATTGAATTAATAATAAGATCTTATGAGTACAATATGCTATGTTATGTGTTTCCCGTTACATGAGCATATATATATATTGTAGAGTGTTTGTATTAATTTATATAGCCAGTCACTCACCCTTACATCTGTTTTTAGTTTTTGGAGACAAAGATCCCTTTGAGTAATTATGAGTATCAGTTAGTCATACGAAGAAATTATGGCAAACAGACTGCACCAACAGGTCTAAAATGGGGGAAATATAATGCCCATGACGTTTCAGAATAATCGGAGTCTAAATGGGCAAGTTAGGGGCGAAGAAGTTGGTTTTGAGGTATATTTGTTAAAAATTTTGCTCAAACATGACCATTCTCGCTCAAGCGAGATTCAAAGTGAAATTCAGGGTGGTTTCTGGGTGATTCTCGCTCAAGCGAGACCTAGAAGGGAGATTCTGGTGAATTTTCACTCAAACGAGTCAATTCTTACTCAAACGAGATTGGAATTCACTCTTGATTCCTTCATGAAAGATGTAGAAAATTGAGTCATGAATGTTTTTCCACTAGAATCGCCTCAATCGGAGGTCCATAGTTCCAGTTATGCTAAAATTAGTACAAGGTGTTTAGACTAAAATTTTATGCGGGCTGGTTCCACTTTTTCATGAATTGGGAAATCTTATGGGTATAGTTAGCCCTTGGCCTCTTCATAACATTTGTAGATAATTGAATCATGGATGTATATCAATTGGATTAACCTCAATTGGAGTCTTATAGCCCCAATTAAATATAAATTATTGAGCAGTGCGCAAGAAGCTAGCATGCTGAAAAATCTTTCCTTAAACTTTTTCACAACATGGTCTAAATTTTTTATATCTACCATATTATTTAAAGTGATATTGAATTAAATTAGGTATAAATACATGATTTAAAATCTAATAATTAGGAGAAATATTATAGGTTAGGCCAGACTAAATTCTCAAATAAACCAGACTTAAACTTTTTGAAAGTTTGTTTTGTTTAACAAGTCAAACTTCAGACATTTAGAAAAAAGTATTTTAAACTTAACAAGATGACCAATTTAAATTAATGTAAATAAGATAATAATAAAATATGATTAATTACTCTTATATAGAAATTTCTATAGTATACTGATGTTATATATTTGCTGTTGGAAATATGCACTAAAAGCCTATATAGGTTCGCATCATTTTGAATAAGTCATTTTTTGTTAAATAGTTTAACAACCTTTATTTATCCTTGGAGTAATAGGTCATATGAGAGTTATTCCTAAAATGTCTCTAGTCAAGTATTTACGTGGGGACATGTAAATACATTAAGACTAGTGTATGAGTGTACTGATGATCTGATCTCACAGATCATGGATATAAATGATATCAAGTCTTCACATGGGTACACATTAAGAGTAATGATGTACTGGACAGACCCACCATGAGAATGTTGCATGGATCGTTACATGAATGTCATAAACGATTCTCAATGTGATAATGGTATATGTAGTCCTTTGACCTGAAGTCACTACGATTCCTACATAAGGAGTTTATTGTTTTAATACAATCAAACGTCTTCTGTAATAAGAGGACTATAAAGGTTGTGGTTAGGCAATGTACAAATTATGCAGAGGGATGTGAGTGATGTAGATGGGATTTGTCTCTCCTATATGACAGGAGTGATATCTATAGGCCACTTGATGGAGTGAGACTAAGGAAATGCATGGCCATGCTAGAAAGAATAAATATTGGATATTTATTCAGATAAAGTCTACTCCGTTATCAAGTAAAATAAATTGGACCGTACAAGGATGACACGACCATGCCTTGGGCCCAATTAGGATATCGTGACAAAAGGAACAAACATATAAAATAATTATCACTTATAGGTTATGTTGTTAATAAATAATATTCGGACATAATGATGCATTGCTAGATGCCGCTCTTATTTTATATTAATAATAAAATAGTTTATTATTAATATAACCAAGTATTTTACCTATAGGGTCACACACATAGAGTAAGCCCATTAGAAAATAGCTTTTTATTTTAGTTGGACTAAAATAAGACTATTGGGCCTAACTCATTTAGAATGAGTAAGGAGCCCACTCTTTAGAGAGTAAATTAGGTCAAACCTAAGCCTATAAATAGAGCATAAGATGCTCATAGGCGGCTACCCAAAAAGAGACACAAAAATACACAAAAGTTGCAAAAGCTACACGCCGTCAAACTAGCATTTGGAAGGTGTAGCATTTCTGGTGGGAGTACTCGTGTGGACTCCTAAAGGACGAGGCTACGATTGCTTCGATATTCTTCAAGAGGTAATCCTAAAACGTAATTTTTTTGTGTTTGTCTTATGCTTTGAAACACGGCGCTTTGCAAATCCTATGGGAATCCTTGTATTTCCGCTGCTCATACACTAGGGATTCCTAACATTTGCTATTATGTTTATATGTTTAAACTTGTTGTCTTATATATCATTACGCCTATTACTATATTAGATGTATTTTTATTTCATAGGTATGATTACAAACAAGCTTTTAAATAGGTTTTTAAGTCAAGTTAGACTTTTCAAAAGGTTAGATCGAGCTTCACAATTAGGTGTAAATAGACAAGACTTAGGTATCTCATATCATAAAGTAGGTTAAGTCAGACTATGTTAAACTTAACTCGATTTATCTTATTTCAACCCCTGGCTATAAGTTACCACCAAAGGAAACAAACATGAAGGCTACACCATATTCATAAGGGCGGGGAGTTTGGTAAGTGTTGGCTACATCAAATCAAGCATATATAAGTTATGTGAAGAAGTGTGATGCATGTTAAAGGTTTGTTAATTTTCACATAGCACCTGTTAAGGAGTTGTTTACCTCAATTTATCCATGAACATTCCAGCAATAGGGAATTAATATCCTAGGCCTTTTTCCCAATGATGTTAGGCATTATATTGATTTGAGTATAGATTTCAATATTGGATTGCCACATACTTAAATAAGCTATGATTTCATATTTGTGGTTGTGGATAGATTTTCAAAAATGGTACATTTTATTCCATACCACAAAGTGGATGATGCTAGTAAGGTTACAAGATTGTCCTTATGTTTTTAAAATGTTTCAATTAGGTTTTCTCTATTCTTTTTTACTAACTCTATTGATAAAGATATAACATATTATTGACCTTATTAGCGTAACTATTTTATGTTAAAATTTGAAGCATTTGTTGATTGGAAGCTTAGATCTTGCCTTTTGGTAAGATTTAATTCTCAAAGGATTTCAAGAAATTCCTACATCAAACACCATCACCAAAGAAAGTCAGATCCTTATGGCCTAACTAGATGAAGCTAATTACTCGATATGAGTGAGATTAATAACTTAGCTTTGACGAGAGGCAAGCTAGTTACCTGATATAAGTGTGACTGACCCTAACAAATGACGAAACTGATCACTTGATATAGCGACAAAATGACAACCATCTCTAAAATTTGCCATGTGCATTTGACAAAAGGCGTGTCACCGAAATAATGACAAACATAATAATAATATGTAGCGACAAATTTAGGTATAAGACCCTTAGAGCCCAAATCACCAATTTTATTCAAAATGATAGAGTCATTCTTTGAAACATGAGAAAGGTACTAGGAATTATTACGAAAGTGTCCTCATCATGGGTCACCAAAATCGATGATAGTTTCCACGTTCTCCCATATTAGATAGGACAATAAATTGGAATTGACATCTAGTCATCTTTCTTTTTATTGGACTAGATAAGAACATACCAGATCCTTATTAGACTAATATCCTAATACACACTTTATATACATTGTAGCACATTACCTAAAATTGTCTAGATCAATACTGAGTTTTATTCTCACTTGAATTTCATTTTAGAATCACACACCTTTAGCCATGTGTAATACTTTTAAAATACTAGCTTTTTTTAATATCTTTTTATAGTTTGAATTATGTATATATATATATATATATATATATATATATTTTGTAAGTTATAGTTTTAGGCATTTGTGATTCCATTAATTGCTACTACACATCATAAGGATCTTAGAATTTATGATTCTCACATGTTTTTCAGTAGTAAGAGAAACTTACCTTTATCCATGAGAGACCCAATAAGAATGAGTTTTTCTGTCTCCTTTCTCAATCTGCCTCTTGGCCCTTCTTTTCTTACTACACTCTTTCTTGATGGTTAATTGTGAGTAACCTTTATGGCAGAGACAGAACCCTTTTATTTCCCTTATTTACCAACTTCCATCAAGTTGGTTACCATCAGTTTAATATTTAATATTATAAATTAACTTTTCATATTAACCAATAGGTTCTTTTAATTTATTAAATCATCCTATAACCATAATTCACATGAGTCACATAATTTAACTTAATTTATTTATTTATTTCCAACATATATAACTTGTAACCGTTTAAAAGTTGCATTTACAAGGTGTATTTAAATACGTAACTTAATTAAGAATTTATATAATAAATTATTTTAAAATGAAACCTTATATTATAAATTTGATTATAAAACCTATCGGAATAAATTGAAAACAACTTATTTTAATAAGTTATATAAATTAATTTATTAAAATAAGTTATAAACTATTTTCATAAATTATTTTTAAAGAGAAAACTTTTGTTACATATGACAAATTTTGACTGTTGAGATTATGCTCAAAGTTTTTGAAAATTAAATTGAGACATAAAGAAAAATAGTCGATTATCATTTTAGATAAATGAGTTGATATATTACCAAAAAAAAGGTTGTTATTATATCATAGATTTGAGTCGATTATGTTCTCACGTGTTGAGAAGGATCACTATACAACTGGACCATGGTGTGTCCCCTAAGCCTAGTTTGTTTGGGTTCTTCTTATTCGAATATGTCAATCTATCTATTTGCTTTAGAAAGAGGTTGTGATCTCTTATGAATATTGTGTAGAAACAGGTTGTGATTATGCCATGCTGTTGTTCCTACGTATCAGGCAAGGAACTGACCCAGGGCCTGACTTTGGGCTTTCAGTGATTTGGACTGTTTGGACATGTCTTCTGGCTGTGATTTATTTCTTCACCGACCAAAAATTTCTGTCTTTCTGTCACATTGCTTAATAATAGTATTAATGTTTCTCATGACTATCCAACAAAGTAATGCGGTGATTGTCTTGCAAATAAAAACATATGTATTAATAATATTTTTAAATAGTATTTATAAATTATATCATCAAAATTACACTTATTATATTAAAATATAAAATGGTTATATAATTATATTATCTTAAACATAAATAGATTTATATATCTAATGAATTTATAAAGAAAATTATGATTCTAAGAAATTTATTTATTTGAATAATTATGTAAATAAAAATGATGAGAGTACATTAAAAATTTGAAAATGAAATTGATGATATAATTTAATTTATGATACACGTTAAATATTGGGTCATATCAAGCGGTTACTAATATCCATCCAAATATAAAGGCATCGTAATAATCATCATAAACAAAAGATTTTTTTTCTTGCTTTTATCTATGCCAAAGAGATTGTCTCCACCATGAGTTATTTTTCTTTATTTTGTGCCTTCTCTCTTCTCCTTTAAGTGGGAGTTTGTTTTTTTAGTTCGGGTCTATTTATTTAAAAGTTGGAGTAAGTTTGTGAAACCGAGTTTGGAAAATTGGAGTTTTAAAAATGTGGTTGAGAAAATTAGGGTTTTGAAAACAGTAATTTGTAATTGGATAGGTTGTTATAAAACTGAGTTGGAAAGTAGTGATTGTGTTTAGTTGGAAAATGTTTTGGTAATCTTGATTTAGAAAACTGGGATTTTAGGGTAAAATTACCAAAAAAAAGTATTAGTTAAAAAGAATAGTAAAGTAATATATATTTTTGTAAATAATATTAACAATTACGTATTAAAATATTCCATTTATAATTTGATCAACAAAATATATTTATTAAGAATATATTTATTAATAAAAATGAAGAAAAGCTAGCTTATTTTGCTGTCAATACCTCTACATTACTAACGGTTCAGAAATTTTAAGAAAAAAAAACCAAAACCTAGAAAACAAAAAAAATGAAAAGAACTTCGAGATGGTCTCACCCCAGAACAAATTAACAAAAGTGAAGAGAAGGGAATACACTATGGAAGAAAACAGAAATGGGGTATAGTGGTGAATGGTGAAGGAAGGTGAAAAAAAAGAAAAAAGAAAGGATCTTTTTCACTCAGTGATGTTTTATCCATTATCTTTTTTCTTTATATGTGGCCTTCCTTTTGAAGAAGGGATGAAAAGAAAATGGAGGTTGTTCAGATCTTGTGCCTGTTGACAACAATGACGGTGGATCAAAGAGGAAGCTTTAAAGGGGTAAAATGGTTACACATTACTTGCTAAAGTAGAGAACAAAATGGAGGTAGCTTGGGGGACATATGGAGAAGGCCTCTGGAGAACGCCGTTCAGCAACCTTCAAATGGAGAACGCCAATGCCAACGGAGAAGCAGGGACCAGCCAAACGGAGAAGAAAACACCCATGGCCAGCAAACGACGTTTCAAAGTTGGAAACGGAGCTCTAACGCTTAAACAAATAGGCACTTCACCTCTGTGACGATTGTTCTTCTTCTTCGATCGCTATTTTCTTTCTCCAGTCCTCTATATTAGGGGTGTTTCAGTCGAAATCTGTTTGGTTTTTAGATAAAATATTATTTGATCTAATGTAATCAAATGGGATTTAGATTGGATCAATTTGTTTAATTTTTTTATTAATTATATTGTTTACAAAATCAAAATCAAGTATAAGACATGTAGTTCCAACCTAATAAAATTAAAACTAAACTATTTCAAAAACTATAAGAGGAAATAACCACTGAAAAAATTTAGAATAATAAAAAAATCATAAATAACTAACTATAGTTTTTTTAAAGTTTCACATTAAAACCAAGTAATTTCTGTAATTTAGTAAAATATTATAAAAATATAGGAGTAATATATTAAAGATTACGGTTTGGTTGACATCAGTTAAGTTTTAAGAGATAGATCCGAAATCTAATTCGAACCGCACACATAAATAATTTTTTTGCGGTTTCAGTTTGATCTATTTTTAATTATTTTAAATTGGTTAAATAGTTTTACTCAGTCTGTATTAAATGGTGAGCATTACTATGTGGTTTCACTTTTATTCCCTTCCTCTGATTTTCTCTCATGGCTTACCCTGTATGTTTTTTCTTTGTTTTCTTTCTGTAAACATCTTTATCATTCTTGGTCTCATTTTTATTTGGTAAAAATTCTTAGTCTCATTTAATACCACATGTCATGTTCTCATTATTTCATCAGGTTACATCTTCTATTTGTAGAGGATCTTTGTGGTATTTAATTTGGGTATTGATGAAGTCAATATGATAAAAAGAAGAAAAAAAAAGGGGTGAAATGTGTGATGTGAAAAAGAGTCAAAATTTGTTGTGAATAATAGAGCCGGTCTATTCAAAGCTCAATTTTATAATTTGTTCGTCTTACAAAGATCATTTGCTAGTAGTATTTAGTTTTAGAATTGATGGTTGTTCGAGTTTTCTTTTCTTGATGTCTTGGTACTAAGGGTATATGTTTTGTGAATATAGTTCAACTATAACGTTAATTTATAATATTGTGTATTATGTTATTTGTAATTTTCTTACTATGTTGTAAGTATTGTTTGATTATTTTTATAGCTTTAAAATGAAGTTTTGATAAAAATAAAGTATTTTTTATTTCTTTGGTTTTTGATTTCATCTATCCAATCGATATGTATTTTTTTACTTTATTTTTCTTCTTTTTCATCTTATAGTTTTCTTATTTCATTTATTTTTATTGCATTCGTCTAATTTCTTTTTATTACCTGTAAAATATTCGATGATAAATAAAAAATAAAAACAATGAAGGGTGTTTAAAACTATCCAAAAGTTTATCAATGATAATTTTCAAACTAATTATATATATATTTTTAAATTTTTAACTAATGTGATTAGATTTTCTTTTTAAAAAAATTAATTTAACACATTATGAGTGTAAAAGTTTGTTTATATTGACATCCAATAATTGATTACCACATAACAATCAACTTTAATTTCTATAATAACTATTTTAAAATTATACATATGATTTTCAGTGTAAAACTTTTTATAAGAACAATGTTTAATAATTAAGCTAAATAAAATTTCTTAATTAATGCTCTTAGAATATAAATGGATGGAATATGAAATGAAATTAACTTCATATCCAAGATGAAATTAACTTCGAATTCAACATCCCAAATTGATATTCAAACATAAGAGTAAGAAATTGATGCATTTTATAAAAAAAAAACCATTTTTAGATAATTAATATAACCTATTATGAGTAAATAATTTTTTAGTCAATTTTATCCTACGGTCTTTTTTTTTTTAAAAAATTGTCATTTATCTTTCAAATGTTTTGATTCGATCATGTATCTTATTTTTTTAACAATGCATCATTTTTTTAAAATAATGTATGAAGTTTGAGCCTTTTAGATAAAAAAAAAAAATTGTTACGAAAGTCGTGTCAATATTTCTGATTTGAACATGATTAATTATTCTTACCCAAAAAAATGATTAATTATCCTTTATTTTATTGTTTTCTGAAAAATAAAAAAATTGAAATTTACTATGTAAGTGTCTCATCCATGGGCTCCAATTTTGTGTGATGGGTTTCAATGTAGTTTTTGGGCCACCCCGAATGAAAAGTGTGTTCTAGGACTACGCATTGTATATCTGAGAAGTTTTTCGGCTCAGTGTTCCGGGTGCTTTTCTTTTTAATCTAATGGTACCCCATAAATCATTATGCCATTAAATCACATATTCTTAGTAAATTATGCTTTTAATCCTTAATTAATTTTACATAATTATTTTAAAATTAAATTAAAATGTATCAGAAATGATGAATCTGTAAAGTCTATTAAACGCTCCTAAATGGGTCAAGCACATAAACCACTCGAATTTTGGAGTGGTAGATCTTCAGCCGGACAATAAACATGACACCATCAAAATGTTAAATGGTTTTATCCAAAAAAAAAAAATGTTAAATGGTTAGGAGACTCTCCTAAGTCATGATTGAAATATTTTATTATCATCTTAGTAAGTGACGGACCCAAGGAAATTTAAGATGCGACGATAAGACAATATCTCTTATTTTACATGTAACGTAATTTTAATTTGTGGCATAAAATTAAAGAAAATGTAATTTAAATAACAATACAACATTATCTTAATATGAGCAATTTTAAAAAATAAGTGGGAGTACATGCCCCTACAAATTAACATAGACCCAGACTTGACCTTAATCACTTTACCTCTCTACAATCAAAATAATTATTTTTAAAAGTTTTATAATCAAATTTTAATATGAATTTTCATATAAAATAATTAATTATATAAGTTTTTTAATTAAGTTATGCATCCAAATTCACCCCTTTATTGAAAAGAAAAACTCATCTTATAAACGCTTCATAACTTGAAAATTCTCAAGATGATGCGTTATATACCGATGGGAAATGTCAACCAATGCTATAAGTTGTTACAGAAATCAAAGTGAATGTTTTCTTAAAAAATATCAATAAAATTCACTCATTTTAATTTCTAACTAATTACTATAGAATTTTTAATAAATCTTTTTGTTACTTTCTTAAATAATAGCCTAAGCTATTAGTTAACTAGATCCTTTACTTATTATTATATTTAGATCATTGTTAACTTGAGAATATACAACTATATACCCCGTCTTTCCAATTACTATGGATAAGACTCATTCACATGTATATTTATATATTTTTTAATATTAATATATTTAAAATATTCAATATATATAATAATAACTTACATAATAATATATATTAAAATATATTTTATTATATATTTTACTAACTTTATTATTGAAATTTATTATTAAATATATTCATAAGAAATATGTTTTTAAAATATATAATTATATTATAATTTATTATTTAAATAATATTATTCAAAATATATTTAATCAATATACATTATTAACAATATATGTATTCATTCATAATTGATAAACACTACCAGAAAATCCCCTGATAGCTACTCCAAGGTAACGACCGACGCATGCCATCGCTATTTAGCGACTGTGTTAGCGACCGCAACATGAAAGGGACCTGGAAAAAATTTAGTGACCACATCAGCAACCAACACAACGTCATCGCTAAAATTTGCAAACAACCATCACTAAATCTATCGCTACGGTAGACCCGTCGTTGATCCGGTCGCTACATTTTACCTCCCTCTGTTTTTTTATTTCCCTCCATGGTTTTGTTGGCGCCAAAAGGTAGCGACGGCAGTGTACCGTCGCTAAATTGAGAAAAATAAGCGTTAGCGATGACGTCAGAGTCGTCACTACTAGAAAACCCTAAAGCTACCTAAATACAACGACGGACACAAGAATCCATCGCTATGGTTGGCAAAGCGTCGTCGCTACAACCGTCGCTAGCTACCACTTCAACGATGACGTAACTAACGTTGTCATTAACGTTGAGCTTGGATATTTAGTGACGCACAGAAACACCGTCACTATATTGTTGAATTTATCAATGTACAGAAAAATCGTTGCTACGCGATTGTGACATTTTGTTTCCCTTCAATTTTTGGGGTTCCCTTGAATTATTTTGGTTGAGGCTCAAAATAGCGATGGGTTAGTAAGTCGGCGACGGATTTAGGCGGTCGCTAATCCCAGATAAAGATCCTTTGTCATTGAAGCTGTCGCTAACGATAATCATTTAGTAACGAAGCTTAGCGTCTCTAGTTTAGTCAATTTAGCGATGGTGTGTGCGCGTCGGTAGATCAGACACGTGTCCACTTTTTTAAGGAGGCGACGGTGTGACACAGGTTTCTGCTGTCACTAAATCTAATAACTTAATCGAGGCTCTCCTTTCCCCTTCATCAGTTTCTGAGTTCAAATCCTTAACCCCCCTTCCCCCTCTCCCCTAACCTTCCCTCACCTGACCCTAAACCCTTTATCAATGGCGTCTCATTTACATTACTGCTTTCCCTCCACAACTCGACGGTTTCCCTCACTCCCTGTCTCGTCCTCACCCGACCTTCCCTCATTGGACCCAAAACCCTCTGTCATCGGCGTCTCATTTCCATCATCGGTTTCCCTCCACAGATCGACGGTTTCCCTTACCCCCTTCTCGTATCCTTTAGCGGTTTCGCTCACGTGACCTTCGCTAGGAGTCCGCGAGCCACGATCCTCTTCCTCGTTCTTGCACTCCCTCATGTCAGTGGTTTACACATTGTTCTTATGCTATTATGTGATTGGTATTCAATATGTTGTGGATTGATTTATGTGTGGTCTTGCTTTGGAATCTGTTTGTTAAGTTAGCTTTGATTTGTTTTGCATTGAGCTTGTTTAGTATTAAGCTTGTGCCTTATGCTTTCTTTTTTACAATCTGTTGTGAATTGAGTTATTAAAGTTTGTTTAGTATTAAGCTTGTGCCTGATGCTTTCTTTTTACAATATGTTATGAACTTAGTTATTAAAGTTTGTTTAGTATTAAGCTAAATGCAATATAGGTTGACTGGTGAGGTCATTAAAATTCTAAGATTGTGTCTGAGATTGTGAGGTCATTAAAATTTTGAGATTCTGACATGGTGAGGTTCTAAGCTAAATGATCCAAATAGAAAAGGAATTTGTCCAAATACTTCTTCCATGTTGGACAATTTGATAGCAGATACGAACATATTTCATGAACTAAGTTTCAGAGGGGATTTGATTTTGATTTGAAAGTTGACTCTTTTATCAAGGGTTTTTATTTATGAAATAATCTAATCCAAACGAATAAATTTGTAAGGTCATGATCATTAATAATTAATGCAACATAAGTGTATTTAGGTGGAAGCTAATGAGCCATGACTCCAAATTTAAAGGCACTATCTCTATGAAACTATCACTATTTTGTAGAGTGTTCTTTATATCCTGACTTCTCAATATATTTCTCTTTTTCTTTTATAATAACTCTGAATTTAGACAAATTCTTCTTCCAGTTAACCTTTGATGGAGAGCATTATCAAGTATAAATACAAAATTAATATTTTGATCATTTATATTTTAATATTTAACTCGAGTTGGTCTATTTTTTTTTTATCTAGATTCATCTTCTATAAATGTCTTATATTTACCCTTGATCATAGATATGTTAGATGAGCTAATAGATAAAGACAACGTGACATGTACATGGTCTAATATTAACAGTGTTAAATTAGTGCTTAATTAGGTGGTTTTATGGAATCAAAATGAATCCATTTTGCACTCTTATCCCACAAAAGAATTTCGTTAACTGTAATCTAATAAAACCACCTAGAGCCAAGCCCTAATTTAACATCTTTAAGTTAGGTAAATGTCACATTCTCTATCTCGGTGAACTCATCAAACATGCAGATCTATATGCAAGGGTAAATAAATGTGAGTGGTTTATGAAAAACGCGAGACTAATTTAGTTAAAAGAAAGAGGACATCAACTTGAATCAAGTGAATTTATACATAATTTTTGTTTTCACTCGGAAAAAAAAAGATACATAAAAAAGAAAATTCCATGTAAAATTTTAGCAGCTTTGTTTTACTTTGACAATGAAAGATATAGTTAGGCAGGTGTCAAAAATAATTCGAGGCCAATGGTATCTTTTTCCTTTCTTTCTCTTTGTTTTTTTAGAGGAAAGTATATCCAACGTTTTATTAATTAAAATTGGTTTTTGCAGGTATTCCAAAATATCTGAGCCTGAATTTTCTTAACCTATGAATTTGTTAGTTAATATTATTTATGAGTTTCTTGACTTTATCGGTCTTCATCTTTAACTAAGAAACTGAATTTCACTACAAGGTAGATGATGAGTTCATACCTTATCCATGTTTCAAACAAGGAATTCTTGTGTGAAGGGG
Source organism: Clitoria ternatea (assembly GCA_037962975.1). Lineage (NCBI taxonomy): Eukaryota > Viridiplantae > Streptophyta > Magnoliopsida > Fabales > Fabaceae > Clitoria > Clitoria ternatea. The sequence continues at coordinate 193,580,933 of CM075669.1, forward strand.
ATTTTAGATCATACCCTATATAATCATTCATGATTAATTCTTCACCTAATTAATAACTTAAACTTCTAAAATTGTTGGCTTTTGAATAAAATTTAATTAGCCTCCCCAAAAATTAAATAACATTTAATTTCATACCCTGTGGGATTAAAACATACACCTTATCATTTTTTTCCCGTATACATTCTTGGTGTTTCTAAAATGCCTAAAACTCATATCAATCCTCTACGTTTTGCATGTTTAGGTGCCTACTTATGTGTCTGGTTGATAAACATATATACAAATATATAACAAATAGTTCAACATACACATACCTACAGGTTCTTGAATATTCACAGAAACATCTAAGAAAACAAATGCAGTGACAATATTAACATTTCAATCAGATCATCAATATAACGTTACACTCTTCATTGGATGCGAAAATCCCAAATGGGCTGCATGCATACATACACATGCCTCATATATATAAAAAAAGGAAGAAAGATCTTGTTTATAACAATCCTTTTGTATCTTGTAACTCATGTTTTTCTTTTAACATTTCAAACCTCTCTTTTGACCGGTAACCTTAACTTGAAATATTACATTTCTTAATTCATTTTTATTATATTATAATTCTACAAAACTATCATGTTAGTTTTAATTATAAAATTACTAGATTATTTTTCATTTCTAGAACATTTTACATTTTTAAGAATTTGAGTTTTGATCGTTGCTGATATCCAACTCCTATTGGTGTATATTATTGTTGTCGTCCAAATTTGAATTTGAGTTTAGATTCCCATCAACTCTTCATTATTTGCTTGTGCGATCTCTCCAATACCTGCTTCTACAATCTCACCATCCTGCTTGCCCATCACTACACTCAATGAATCACCTTCCTCAATTGGATTGCCATAGTGGGAAAAAAACTTGTCGGGCTTTTTACACCGGTTATAATATGACCGGTGTAAAAAATAAGACGGTGGCAATTTTATAAATAGTTTGAAAGTTTACACCGGTCTATACTTTAAACTAGTCAAAAATATTTTAATTACACCTGTCCTACTATTGGACCGGTGAGAAACAATAATGTTTATACCGGTCTTAATTTCCGACCGGTGAGAAATCTTTTAACGTTACAAACCTGTTGGCATGAGGTCCTCGATTAGAACTTGCCTTCCTCTCGAATTACAAAATCTTTCTCTCGAAGCGCGTCTCCCTCTCGAAGCTCGTCTCCCTCTTAAAGTCGTATCTCCCTCACGAAGCCCCCCTCGTCGTCTCCCTTTCTCGAAACCCCTTCTTGTCTCATAGGTCTCTCCATCTTTATATCATACGACCACGACGCCACTTCTTACTTTGTCACCATCGTACCTCGCACAACCACCGCTTCAACCTCCATCGACAAGCTCCTTTCCAAGTCCAACAACCTTATGGGTTCCAGGTTTGAACCCTAACCTTGGCGACGTTGGTTCCCCTCTTAATCTTGTATAAGGTGATGTTTCTTTGGCAAACCCTAATCTCTATTTTCTAGACTTCTTTAGGGTTCTTATAACGAGTAAGGATAACAAATTCGAGAGTGTATTAAACGAATTAGAAATTAAATTTGCGTATGTCAATTTCTACTTTCTCATTTCGCTCCCTGTGTTTTTTGTATGCTATGAGATTACAATTTGCAGATTGGTGAATACACATAGGGTGGGAGTGAAAGTCATTTAGTTCTTAGCTAAACCGTAGGTTTTGAATTTAGTCTTAGGAGTAAGAGGAAGTGAGGTGAAGTGGAATGTTGAGATTTGTCAGAGTGAAAAATGTAACATGAGGAAAGAGAAACGAGAGCAGGGGCAGAGGAGGAAAGAAACTTGATATGTAAGAATACCTCAGCAAAACTAACTTTCTATTATGAATAGAGTGTATATATACAGAGAGAAAAAGACTAATTACAATTATGAAACTAATTACAATTATCATGTAACTAATCCTCAATACCCCCCCGTAAGCTGGCATGAGGAGAAAAAATATTGATCATGCCCAGCTTGGAAACTAAAGAGTGAAAGACTGAAGGGTGTGCAGCTTTAGCAAAAATATCTGCAATCTGATTGTGAGTGGAAACTGGAAGGAGTTTAAACAATCCAAGACGTAGACGCTCTCGAACCACATGACAATCAATGTCAAGATGTTTAGTGCGTTCGTGAAAGACAGGATTGGAGGCAATGTGAATGGCACTAAGATTGTCACAAAAGAGGACTGGCTGATTCGAAAAATTGACCCGAAGATCTTGCATAAGATACACTAACCATTGAAGCTCACAGGAGGCAGAACCAAGAGCACGATACTCAGCCTCTGAGGAAGATCTAGCAACAGTGTTCTGCTTCTTTGATCTCCAGGAAATCAGAGAGTTCCCAAGAAAAAAACAGTGCGCAGAAGTGGAACGTCGAGTTAAAGGACAGGAGCCCCAGTCTGAATCAGAGAAACCACGCAGCTGAAGTGTCGAATTGGCAGGAAAAAAAAGGCCATTACCTGGACACCGTTTCAGGTAACGAACAATACGAAGGGCAACAGAGAAATGAGTGGTTGTGGGATTGCTAAGATGCTGACTTAATTGATGAACAACAAATGTAATGTCAGGGCGAGTGGTGGTCAAGTAAAGAAGCCGACCAATTAGTCGACGAAAACCAGAGATATCTGAGTGAGGGGTGCTGGAATCAGAGTGAAGTCTGGTGGTTGGATCAAAAGGAGTGGAAGCTGGTTTACACCCAAGGAGTCCAGTGTCTGATAGAAGCTCCAAACAATACTTCCGTTGACAAACAGAAATGCCCTGAGAAGAGCGCGTAATTTCCAGCCCAAGAAAGAACTTAAGAGGGCCTAAGTCTTTGATGCCAAAGAGCTTATGCAGCTGAGTCTTGACTCTGGCAAATTCCTGAAGATCATTACCCACTAGTAAAACATCATCTACATATACAGTGAGGGCAGTGAAGGACGACTCAGAGAACCGAAGAAAAAGGGAAGAATCTGAGTGTGCAGGGGTGTATCCAAAAGAAGCAAGAGTCTGATTCAACTTCTCAAACCACTTCCTACTTGCTTGCTTGAGGCCGTACAATGATTTGACAAGCTTGCACACTTGGTTCGGCTTAGGAGAAGGAACTCCTTCAGGTATGACCATGTACACATCTTCTTGAAGATCACCGTGTAAAAAGGCATTATCCACATCTATCTGATGAAGATACCAGCCATTAATGGCAGCTAGTGCAAGCAAGGTACGAATGGTGGTTATCTTGGCCACGGGGGAGAATGTATCAAAATAATCAAGACCCTCAACTTGTGAGTAACCTTTAGCCACGAGCCGAGCTTTGTAACGGGCTATGGTGCCATCTGCATGCCTCTTTAACTTATAGACCCACTTAGAACCAATAGGTTTAACCCCAGAGGGTAGATCTACAATGTTCCAGGTGCCATTTCTTTGCAGAGCTGTAATTTCAGAATTCATGGCAGAGACCCAATTGGGATCAGCGGAGGCTTGAGCGAAAGTTTCTGGTTCAGGTTCGGCAGTGAGGGAAAGAGTAAATGATTTGTGAGAAGGACTAAGGTGTGTGTAGGTCAAGACATTGGATATAGAATGAGGTAGGTAGGTGAAGGAGGAGCAAACATAGTCATTTAGGTGAGAAGGTGGTTTAGGAGTTCGGGTAGACCTCCTAAGAGGGGTAGGAGACATATCAGGTGTAGAGTGACTAATGGATTGGGTTTGTTCTGATGGAATGGGATGGATCTGCTCTGGTGTAGGCTGGTTAATAGATTGATTCTGGTCTGGTGTAATGGAATGGGTCTGGTCTAGTACAGTTGGTCAAAGGAAGAAAGGTCAAGACAATTGTAGGTAGGTATGGAGGTGGTATATGGGAGAACCCTTTCATGGAACACCACATCCCTGGAGATAAAAACAGCTTGGGTATGCAGATCAAGGATGATGAAGCCTTTGACTCCAGGTTTGTACCCCAAGAAAATGCCTTTCCTAGCTCGTGGGTCAAATTTCCTTCTATGCTCATGGAGTGTGGAAGCATAACATAAGCACCCAAAAACTTTAAGGATGCTAAGATCAGGATCTTGTTTGTAGAGAACCTGAAATGGTGACTGATTATTGATAACGGAGCTTGGAATCCTGTTGATAAGGTAAGTAGCATGCCCCACGGCATAACACCAGAATTTCTTGGGAACTTGAGAATGGAATAAAAGAGCCCTGGCAATATTCAAAATAGACTGATGCTTCCTCTCCACACGTCCATTTTGTTGGGGGGTCTGCACACAACTAGTCTGATGCAAAATACCTTTAGATTTATAGAAGGAATTCATTGAGAATTCAACTCCATTATCGGTGCGAATAATTCTGATCTTGGCTCCAAACTGGGTTTCCACCATGGCAACAAAACTTTGCAAGGTGGTTCCAACTTCAGATTTGGACTTCAAAAGAATAGTCCATAGGTATCTGCTATGATCATCAACAATGGTCAAGAAATATTTGTGATTATGCACAGAACTTAGTGAATATGGGCCCCAAATATCAACATGGATTAAATCAAAACAAGAAGTGGCCCTGGAGCAACTAACAGGAAAAGGTAAACGTTTTTGCTTTGAAGCATGACATGAGTCACATATCAAATGTTTATTAACTGTAATGAACGGAAACTGATTAACAAGCAATTGTGTTCGATTGTGTGATAGGTGTCCTAATCTGTAATGCCATAATGCATTTTTAGGCAAAATAACAGGTGAATCAACAGTACAAGTAGAGTGAACCGAGGAACATCCATGAATTGATGACTGCAATTGATACAGGCCTCCTTGAACTTCAACTGAACCAATCGTCTTCTTGCTGGTTGCATTCTGTAACAGACAAAGCTGATGATGAAACACCAATTGGATGTTATTCTGTAAGGTGAGCTTACAAATGGAAATAAGGTTGAATGTAAACTGAGGCAAATATAGAACATGTCTCAAAATAAGATTTGGCCAGATCTTTACAGTTCCAGATAAAGTAGTAGAAACCTTGCTGCCATTAGGTAAGTGTACTGTTACAGGAGGTATATTCACAAGAACATCAAATGCTTCTTTGCAAACACATATGTGATCAGTGGCACCAGAGTCCAGGATCCAGTTATTGTGTGAGTGGTGTGTGCTAAAGGAAAGGGCAAATGAGCTACCTGATGCATATGAATTATGACTGACTCCTGCAGAAGTGACCTGATTGATAACAGGTGTGCCAGAACCAAACTCAGCTGTACTTCCAGATTTGGTGACTTGTTGAATCATATTCATAAGGCTCTTGTATTGATCAGGAGTAAATGGAGTGGACTTCTCCTCTTTAATTGATGCCTTTTCTTCAATTTCATTATTGGTATCGTGTTCATCCATGAAGACATTATTAGCATTCATATGTAATTTAGGCTTGAAGTTGGTTGGATAGCCGTGCTTTCGGTAGCAAGTTTCGACAGTGTGACCTTGCTTACCACAGTAACTACAAACCTTGGCCCTCCAATTCGAAGAATTGGATCCAGCTCCTCTTCCTCTGCCAAAATTATTAAATCGTTTGCCATCAGCAGAATTGATTAAGACCTCTGACTCATCACATAGCGTAAGACCGCTCTGCCTTTCATGTTGCAATACCATGGAAAAAACTTTATTGAGATTAGGTAATGGTTCCATAAGCAAGATCTGTGACCGAACCATGCCAAAATTATCACTCAATCCCATCAGAAAACGAATGGTATGATCTTGAATTCTATATTTCTTAGGCTTATCAGCAGCTTCACATCGGCATTTCACATTACATGTACATGTGTCAAGGGGCCTATAGTTCTCGAGTTCCTCCCAGAGTATTTTCAATTCAGTGAAGTAATTGGTCACAGACATATTACCTTGTTTAAAGGTAAAGATCTCTTGCTGCAATTCAGAGACACGAACCAGATCCCCTTGGGAAAACCGTTCACGTAATTCATTCCACACATCGTATGCGTAATCCAGGAAGAGAACACTCTGTCCGATCGATGGAGCTACAGAATTGACGATCCATGCATGAACAAGATTATTGCATCGCTCCCAAGCATCGTGCGATGGATCAAACGGATCTGGAGCCATAATGCTTCCATCTACAAAACGCCATTTGTTCTTTGAAATAAGAGCACGCCTCATCGATCTGGCCCAGCCATGGTAATTTCTACCATCCAAGATCGGATTCACAATGGCAACTGATGTTGATTCATTCGGATGAACGAAGTATGGACTAGCCTGATTCAAACTAGGATCCAGAAGAGGAGGAGGAGGATTCGCATGAGAAGTGCTTGCACGCACCATGGCGAAACTGCTGATGGCAGAGCCCTCGATTAGGGCTCTGATACCATCAGAGTGAAAAATGTAACATGAGGAAAGAGAAACGAGAGCAGGGGCAGAGGAGGAAAAAAACTTGATATGTAAGAATACCTCAGCAAAACTAACTTTCTATTATGAATAGAGTGTATATATACAGAGAGAAAAAGACTAATTACAATTATGAAACTAATTACAATTATCATGTAACTAATCCTCAATAATTTGGATCGGTTCGTTGGTGGCATTTAAGAATTTTTGAGCAATGTAGAGTGGTTCATGTGATCTGGATGTAGCTATCTGTTTTGAAACCCTTTTCATTTTCTATTTTGGATATTCTCTTTGAAATGTTTGGTTTTTGATGATGTGTGTTGGCTTCCTTGGTAGATAAAATGGTTGCTGCAGCTGTCTTAAATTCCTGAAATTGTTGAAGTTCCTAGTTTCAGTGAAGATGCTGAATCTTTCTTACAATGGGTGATAGATGAGTTTAGTGTTAATGATGCATTGGAGATTAAAAACATTGAGAGGGTTACGAAGACGTGAAAGCAGTGGAGTATTTAATATAAAGGATTATTTTGGATTGTAATTTTGGAGTGTTCAATTGCAAATACTTTAAATTCAGCGATAGGAACAAATTTTTTTTTTTTAAATGTTGCAATTCATTAGCATTATTTTACTTTAACTTTACTGATTGCTAGTTCTTCATTGTTAGATAGTATAAATTGAACTTTGCAATTTTTTTATACTATTTGCCAGCCAGCATCACCAACTACATTGGGAAAGGAAATGGCGATATTTGCTGTGAGATTGAGCAGAGAAAGGAAGAAAGAATCTCAAGTTGAGATAATGGGGAAATTTGCTGGTGCGGTTGGAAATTGCAATGCACATGTTGTTGCATACCCTTATGTTAATTGGCCTGACATTGCAGAACAATTTGTACAATCTCTTGGATTAAGTTTTAATCCTTATGTTGCTTAGGTATGCTTCTTCCTTTTTATTTTAGGAAGTTTCATTAATTGTGAATGAAAATCATGTTAGCCTTTTTTAGTTTTTTTATAGTATGATATTAATGTCTTGAGTACTTAAAAAATCAAAATAAAGTTGGCACTATAATTTCATGATAATCTGATCATTCTAACTTATTAATGAAATGGTAACTTAATGTGTACTTTTGATTCTATTACTCCACTTGGTTAACAGATTGAAACTCATGACTACATAACTACATATATTACATATGACTAATGTATAATGCTACATACTTGCATATCCAGTGTTATTATATTATTTCATTTCTTTATCAATTCTTTATCAAATGTTATTATAAACAATAAAGACATTATTAATATATTCTTCATTAATGTATTTGATCTCAAGCAATAATGAATAATAATGATAAAAAGTTTTGTTGTTTGAAGGTGAGATCAAAGAATTAGCAAACCCAATAAAAGTACAATATTATGAATTCATCATTTTGGTTTATCTAAAGCAGCTCTGCTAAAATATAATAAAATGGTCTAGTTCTTATCTTCCATGTTGATAATTAGATCTATGCTTATTTTGAACTCTAGTTATATTTGATCATGTATTATGTTATTTTCCCCTTTTCTGCAGAGGGATTTAACTAATTCAACCCTCCTAAAGAACATGGGGTGGGTATAGGTCACTTCTTGCCTACAAAAGCAATATTCAAGGAATAGGGAAGCTTCAGGTATTTAGTGTAACATGGGATTTATGTTGCTTCTCTTACCTTGTACGTAATTATCTTTTGGTTTTAATGGAAATATAGCATTATTAGATGATACATTGTGGTCATATTAACTGTTAGTTTCGTTGTTTGGAAATGTTTACCAAGTAGGATGCATAAGCATAGTTTCAGTCACCAACTATTTGCATAAGTATAGAAAATCTACCATGATTTTCTGTTAAAGATGGATAAAAGCTTGTATTTTCATTAAGCTTTCTTGTAATATTATAATTTGTAATTTAGGTTAATGAAGCTCACCTAAGGGAAGACTTGAACCAGTGCTGGGAGGTGCTTGTGGAGCCAATACAGACAGTATGTATATGCTTCTAGCTTTACATGATTATTAGTTCATTTTTTTTATTTTATATTCATTGTTTAAAGTATGAGACTTGAGTTCTTTGTGGTGATACAGTATTTAGTATTTACTTGATGTGGGGGTGTGCAAAAAATCTAAATTTTATATCCAAACTAAATCTAAATCTAATCTAGATTAAAAAAATGGATTTTTAAAAACTAGATTTACATTGTCCAAAACAAAAAAAAAACTGGATCCATAAAATCCATTTTATATAAAATTAAAACAGATTTTTAAAATCTAAATCCATTAAAAATGAACTGATATCTGTAGAAAGACAATGTTGAGTTTAGAATGGAGATGAGTTTAGAATGACAAAGATCTTAATCTGTTTCTAAGACAATTACATGTTCCGGAAACCTGTGAAAAATTAGGGAAGGAAATCCTCAATATGTTTGCATGATGGAAGAGGATGATTGATGTGAACCAATCATAACTAACTTTTCTGCCAATGAGTTTACCTTCAACCTTATAAATACCAATAGTAAGAATATTATTTTTTATGATGATTTTTCTTACTTTTGTGTGTATTACTTGGAATATAAGGACATCTACCATGGTCAGAGGCATGAATTATATAAGTATGTATACTATATAATTATGTATAAAAATAGCTTAACATTTTAAATTGATACTTTGAAATCAATGTCCTTGCAGTACATTTCACAAAGGATGAAATCAAGAAGAGTTGATCGATTTTCCGTCATTCTCTCTATTGGTGCTGAAATTTTGACTGCAGCTGGCGCATATAAATAGATCACCTAAAACTTAATCTTGTAGGCTTTATATGTGTATATAGCAACATTTTACCCATGACAATATGTATTGTGATTATTAGTATGACTTTGTGTCTTAAATGTTTGACTTGTGAAAATTCTGTATTTTCCTTTGTAATTTTTTTTATATTATCTTGTAATTTGACAATTTTTAATAGAAATGTGTTTAGAGTTTTTTCTATTTGCATATATATTTTGTTATAAGTGTTGTCCTTTTTATTCTTTGTAGACAGTGAATGGGGATAGGGACATTCATTGTAGCATCACGATTTGGTAGTAGAAAAAAAGGAAAGTATAAAAAATAAAGCAAAAAGGAAAAAAATAAAAGTTTTTACACCAGTTGTAGTGACCAACCGGTGTTAAAAGTCTATTTTTTGTACCGGTTGTTACAAACAGAACCGGTGTGAAATATAATATTTATTTACACCGGTTGTTACCAACAAGACCAGTGTGAAATATAATATTTACACCAGTTGTTACCAACAGGACCAGTGTAAGATGCAATATTTATATTAGTTGTAATGAATAGGATCGATGTAAATATTACATTTTACACCGGTTGTAATCCTAAGGCCCTGTGTAAAAACTATTTTTCTCACCGGTCTTAAAACTAGTGTAAAAAGTCCCAATTTTTCTCACCGGCTTCATATACACCGGTCCTATAACCGGTGTAAAAAACCAAAAAAGACTGGTGTAAAAAGTCTTTTTTCACTAATTGTTGACATCTTCCTCAATTTGTACAATCTTTTCGCTACCTGCATCTAAAACCTCACCATTGTAATTATCTGCATATTGGTTGTTGTTATCCTCTAAGTGTGTATCTTTTGCCTCATCTTGTTTATTCGGAATACATTCTTCAGCAGGAACAAAGCTAATAACTTGCTTAAGCTCTTCCCTATCATCCATAGTCTTTGATCCATTATTGTTGAATATAGCTTCCTGTATTCTAACATACAATGTCTCCTCCAAGGCTTTGCTGAATTCTTTATCATGGCCCATCTTAAAAGCCACAGCCTATAACAAAATCAAGTATTGGTTAGCGTCAATAGATGATAGAAAATGATATTGAAACAAAAATATTTAATGGACAGTATCAAATAATCCATGAAGCTGATGATTTGAATAGAGTGTGAAACATGATTCCACATTACATTCAATTATTATAACTTGTTCTTTTGTTTGAAAAGAATTTGATAAATTTATTAGAAGTACACCAGAAAATACAAACAATGCTATTAGTAAGAGAATTCAATTGGAATACACTGTCAATGTAAAGTTTGTTTAAACTAACAAAAAAATCATATATTGTCATATAAACAATAATCGTTGATTTCTAAGATGATTTTCAATTGGTTGAAAATGTACAAATTTTTACATTGACAATATAAGCCAATTAAACTCATTAATTGGATGCCTAATAAAAGAATAAATCTGAAAATAATCTACGACGTAACCTTCTGATAAAGTTTGAAACCACTGCGGACGATCTATCTTGAAATAAAATTTATGAGGGATGCAGGTACCAAATTCAGCTTTAGGATGAATCTGTTATAATCCTACAAAATTTGACGATATTTTCAGTCTTCTAGTAAGAGTTGCTAACTAATATCCTTTTCTTCTTTCATGTTGGAAGTCAATTCGCACAATTAGTCTATAAATTAAAGCCAGTTCAATAATATATTTTCATCAATTTTATTACTGATTGTAGACCATGATCTAATTTTTGTTATCTGGATTTATACCTAGATTTGATACTTTTATGTTCATTTCATGCATGATTTTTTTTAATTATAAGCATTCTCGTTCCAAAGTAATGATTGGGTCTGTGCATTCTCTCATCCTATTCGCCGAATGATTGGGTCTGTGCTCTCCAAAGAGGAATTGTAACTGGAATCTAGGTGTTCTTTGGTCATTCCCTCCCTTGTTATTTTTACTGTACAGCATGATCAATCCCTCCCTTGTCATCTGAATGCTGGTCATGCATCTTTACCAAAACTGTAACTGTTCACACAAAGAGTTTAAGCATAGAAACCCTAAAGAATTTCTCTAGGGATTAGGTTTATTAATTCTCAATATGTGTCACTTGAGTTACAATGTGAGCCTCTAGGTTGTATTTATACATTTGTACAATAAAGGAAAGAGGGGAATCTAGACCCAGACCCGATAAGGGAGATGACTGCTTCTGGTGGGATAATGAAGAATCATTATCTGCTAAATTAAAGGGATGAGGGGGTATCGTGAGACCCCCTCTGACCAGGGAGGGAACAGGAGCCCCCTAGTCACGAGCTCTGGGCGTAGAGCTGAGCGAAGTGGCTAAGTGCCAAGGCGAGACACCTTCATGTTGGGTGCTGATCGGAGATTCGTCTTGAGGGTGTATGAGCCGATGTCGAGTGATCAGGCCCAAGCGGATCGGGTAACCAATTCTGAGTAGCTATATACCAAACGATATCTGGTCTTGAACTTTTGTTGTTTCTTCATGAGATGAGCTGAGTCGTACTTGTCTCATTTGTTGTCGTGGTGGGCCTCGTAAAAAAACTTCTCGGGGGAAAACCTAGTAGGAAAAACCCTTCAAGCAGGAAAAAGAGTGCCCCTGTTACATTCAACGCTAATATATTTTACTATTTTGGCAGGCCTCATTAAAACCTCTCGGGGGGAAACCCAGTGGGAAAAGACCCCTCGAGTAGGAAAAAGAGTGCCTCCGTTACATTCGATTATAATATACGATTAAATGACATATTTTTCCAAGTTGGTATGCTCATTCACTGATGATGTCTCTCAACCGGTGTGGGTCTTCCCATTTGATTGTTAGCTTTAGATCTTTCTTTTGAAAGTGTCATGGTTCAAGTGGTGGTCCGAGTGATACTTTTTCTTCGTTGTACGATGTTCTTCTAAGGAAGGGTCTCCTGGTGCTAAAAAGTATGCGCGTGTTACTTGAGTCTTCTGTTTCTTAAACGTATGTGATTCATTCACTGAGTAAGTGCATGTTACTCGGGCCTTAGCATATTACGCTTAATGTTACTTACTGTAATGCAGGTTTTTTGAAATGACCGATAACTTGGGCTCAGGCTTATCTTCAAAGTTGCCAAGAGCTCGTGCTCGGGCTTATCTTTAAAATTGTCGAGAGCTCGTGCTCGGGCTTGTCCTCAAGATTGTTGAGAACTTATGCTCGAGCTTGTCTTTAAGATTACCGAGCGCTTGTACTCGGGCTTGACTTCAAGATTACTGAGAGCTTGTGCTCGGGCTTGACTTCAAGATTGCCGAGAGCTTGTGCTCGGGCTTGACCACAAGATTGTTGAGAGCTCGTGTTCAGGCTTTGTTTCAAGATTAATGAGAGCTTATGCTCGGGCTTTGCTTCAAAATTGCCGAGAGCTGGTGCTCAGACTTTGCTTCAAGATTGCCGAGAGCTTTTGCTCGGGCTTGTCCTCAAGATTTTCGAGAACTCATGCTCGAGCTTGTCTTCAAGATTATCGAGAGCTCGTACTCGGACTTTCTTACTTAATCGCTTTTCAAGTCTTCAAGACGTATATGCCGAGCTGCGCTCGAGCTTTTCCTGTGCTGAGGGATCGATTCTGCGCTCGGACTATTCGTATACTTGAACAAATTCAAGCCTTAAAGTTCGTATGCCAAGGGATCGATTCCGCACTTGGACTTTTCGTATACTTGAACGAATTCAAGCCTTCAAAACGTGTGCCGAGGGATCGATTTCGCGCTCAAGATTTTCGTATACCTGAATGAATTCAAGCCTTCAAGTTCATATGTCGAGGGATCGATTCCACGCTCGGACTTTTCATACACTTGAACAAATTCAAGCCTTTGAGTTCATATGCCAGGGGATCGATTTCGCGCTCGGCCTTTTCGTATACTTAAACGTATTCAAGCCTTCAAAACGTGTGCCGAGGGATCGATTCCACGCTCGGACTTTTTGTATACTTAAACGAATTCAAGCCTTCAAGTTTGTATGCTGAGGGACCGATTTCGCACTCGGACTTTTTGTATACTTGAACATATTCAAGCCTTCAAAATGTGTGCCGAGAGATCGATTTCGCGCTCGAACTTTTCATATACTTGAATGTATTCAAGCCTTCTAGTTCGTATGCCAAGGGATCGATTCCGTGCTCGAACTTAACTTGTTGTGGATTTTGTCCTTACTGGAAAACATAAAAGTCTTTATTGAGAAATGGAAGGGGGGCCTCATTAAAACCTCCCGAGGGAAAAACCTAGTGGGAAAAACCCCTTAGGTAGGAAAAAGAGTGCCCAAGTGTACAAAAGATGATTAACTATAATAAAACTTTAAATGAGTCACATTCCAAGTTCTAGGCAATTCCTTCCCTGATAGTTCTTCTAAACGGTATACCCCTTTTCCGAGCACCTCTTTGACTCGGTATGTACCATCCATGAAGCTCAGCATCTTGTAACCTGAAGTACCAACTACCAAACTATCAATACTAGGTAAAGGGTAAGGATCTTTAGGGCATACCTTATTTAGATCGGTGAAAACCATGCACATCTGCCATTTATCATTTGACTTCTTTACCATGACCACGTTTGATAACCAAGTTGGGTACTTGACTTCCCTGATGAATTTTATGGACAAAAGCTTCTATGTTTCTTCCTTAACCGCACCTTTACGATCGGAGCCCATTTTCTGGGGTATTTGGGACACCGGTTTAGCATCTTGCTCAAGGTTGAGTAAGTGACAGATGGTATTGGGGTCGATGCCTAGCATATCGGTGAGGTTCCAGGTGAATAAATTAGTGTTTTCCTTTAGCAACTTGATAAGAGCTTCCTCCAAGTGTGGGTCTAGGATTACACTGATTCAGGTTAATTGGCCCGGAGAGGATCCAATTTGAACAAGTTTAAGTGACTCCACAGGCTGGGATCTCTCGTATTTTCGATCATCACGAGGATCAAATCCTGTCTTCATGTCTTCTTCAGTTATGAAAGCTGATTTGGGATGAAGGCTTTCATGATAGCACGTCTGCACTGCCTCGGGGTCAGCCCTGACAACTCCGACCCTTCCGTCTCCAAGGGGAAACTTCATGGTTAGGTGCATGGTCGAGACGACAACGCCTAAAGCGTTTAGTGAGGGTCGACTTAACAAAGCATTGTAGGAGCTTGGGAAGTCTATGACTAGAAACTTAACCCATATGACACGGCTGTCTCTTCCGCTTCCGAAGCTGGTCCTCAAGTCAATATATCCTAAAACCTACACAAAATCACCTGAGAAGCTAAAAAGTGCACCATCATACCTTTGTAGTTGCTAGAGATGTAACATCCCAAATTTTATAAAAATGATTAAATAGGAGGAATAAATATTAAATAATTATTAATGGGTTAATAAATGTCCCAAAAATAATAAAATGATTAAATTGAGATTTATAAGAATTATTTATGATTTATTGGGACTTTAAGAGTTAAAATAATACCCAATTAGAATATGGGTGTCGGACCAAGTATCTCTGATTGAGATACCGTTGGCCAGGGCTATTAAGAATATTATTGGGAGTCTGAATATATATTCGGAATAATTTTTAGATAATGTATTGAGCCCGAACTGAGAGCCTGTTTATTATAAAACAGTGAAATTTTAATGTGAAGCCAAATATTAAAACATGAACTCTCCTTTCCTCCCTTCACTTTCACGTTGGTTTCTACTCTCTTTGGGAAAACACTCTCTTCTTCTACCTTCCTCATTCATCTTCTTCTTCTTCCTTTTGAAAACCTAAGAAAGAAAATGGTGTATATTCTTTTTCCCCATTTTTATTGTGCATCAAGCTTGGAGGAGATGGCAATGGTGGTATGGAGCTCTCCTTCTCCAACTCTATTTTCGTGCTCTCTCTCTCTCTCCCTTGGAAGCTCATGGTTGCCTCTTGGTTGAGGTAAGTTCTTCATCATTTTTCATGAGTTTGTGCCATGGGTTTTGGGGTTTTGGTTATTGGGGAATGTTTAATGTAAATGGAGTAATGAATGAAGCCATTAATATGGAAACCCTAAGGTGGGGTGGCTTAAATGTGAGCTTTTATGAGCATTTAATATGGTACTTAAAATTTATGTTGAAAGGTGATGGAAAATTAATGTGCATTTATGATGGTGATGGGTTCTAGTGAAACCCTAACTTTAATAAATTGGGGAAAGTGTGAAATGTGAGTAGAATATAGGTTTAATGATATTGGAGAATGATATTAATGACGAAAGATGGCCATTGATGGTGATTAATGATGGTAATAGTTGTTGGGTTTTGATGAAAACCCTTGCCTTAAGAATTTGGGGAATTGTATACATTGTGACTTGTTGGGTTGAATTGGAAGTGAATGGGTGATATTTAATATGTGTGTTGTTAGTTATAGTGATGAACATTGTAGATAACCCATAACGGTAGAATCAATGGGATACACATTTTGGTTGGTGAATTGATAGGCCATGGTTGTGTCATTAGAGTTGTTAATTAAGAGTGGTATAAATAAGCAAGGATAACTTGTGTCAAACTCTAGGTGATAATGAAGATATTGAAGGATTGAAATGATTTAGGATTACATTATGTAATGGATGAGATGATGATGTTGTTGGGTTTAGTTAGTCTTTAAGATCTAGAGGATCTTGGCTTTGGGAAAGGAATTCCCGAAGCCTAACACAATTGCATAAGTTGATGTTTAGCAAGTTTAGGACTTGATGTTGAGCTTTATGATAAGCTAGCAAATGTTTAGAATTATGATGGTTATTGATTACGTGAATGCACGTGTATATGGTATGTAGATTGCGTTCCGGGTTATGTGGCGGAGCTTTCGGAGCGTACATTTGGTTGCGGCTCTTCCCTCGAGGTAGGAGAGGAGTTTACATTCAAATTGCATGAGTAGAACGGTAGTGATTATTGTATGTGATGAATACTCATGCTTGCCTTGCCATGTAGATATTGAAATAATCTGAATGGTCATTTGATGATATTTGAGAAATGGTGAATGAGAATGTGTATTAAGTGTTAAGAATATATATATATATATATATGTGATGAAGATGAGTTAATTTTAATATGGTTAATGAATTGGAATGGAAATTATTGAGTATGAATGATTGAGGCAAGTTCTAAATACCTAATAAGAGGTGAATAATGTGTTGGAATTGTCCAAATTGAATTGGTATGAGTTTTGGTATGTAAAGTTGTTAATTCCTCACTTTTCTGCACTTGAACTGATATTCTCGCTCAAGCGAGATGGATTCTCGCCCAAGCGAGAATCCCCTGTACCCTTATTATGGCCTCTGGCCTAATCTCGCTCAGGCGAGTGAGCTATTCGCTCAAGCGAGATGAATGTGAAGTGAGCAGGGGAGACACTGGACGAATCTTGCTCAAGCGGGTGTGGCCGCGCTTGAGCGAGCGAGAGAGGAAATTGATTCTGGATGTTTTTCACTCAAGCGAGCGTGAGACGCTTGAGTGAGTGTGGGGAGTCTGATGCTGGGCGATACTCGCTCAAGCGAGTGGCTGGAAATGGTGCGCCTCGCCCAAGCGAGACGTGTGTGGAATGAGGGGATGGCCTCTGGCTGAATCTCGCTTAAGCGAGTGGGTGCCTCGCTCAAGCGAACGAGCGTGGAAACGTTGCTGGACAATTTTCGCTCGTGCGAAGGGGCTCGCCCAAGCGAGCTATGTTAATCTCGCTCAAGCGAGTAAGGGCTCGCTCAAGCGAGTTGCCCAGAATTGAATGTTGTATCATTTCCTCAGTTTTGATGGTACGAGGCCTTCTTCCCTTATATTGTAAAATGCTTGAGGGGATGTATAGGGAAATATAACTATGATCTAATATGGTGGTGTTGGATAACGATTAAGATATTGGGATAACTTGTCTATGCCATAATATATAATGTGAAACATAAATGTTAACCACCAAGAACTAGATATGTGAGAGTGATGGTAAGGGTTTGACGATGAGCTATGAGATGTACCCTTGGGTGATATAAACCCATTGTGGGAATGAATAAATGGTGAGGTGGTTGTTATAAACTGATACAAAGAAGGTGAAATCGGTATCAAGTGACAATAAATGAGGGAGTGAATATTCCTTACGTGTAAGGGCAAATGTTATTGTCGAGGAACTTGAAAATGTTAGTATTTTATATAAGTGCGATCTTGCTCGAGTAGTTTAGAATTAAAATGATGAGCTGTTGTATTACCCCACTAGTTATTAAACAATATTGATGAACATTACGTGACGTTGTAAAGCCATTATGGTTGAATACAAGTCTTGACTTGCCATATGATATGAAATATATATATATATATATATATATATATAGTGTGTTGAGATGTAAAGTCAAGGACATGATTGTGATGGGCATATGTGTAATTGCCGTATGTGGGATGATGATTATGCCTCGAATAATTCTAAGTGTGGATTAATATTATGATGCTTGTTGTGCCTTCTGATTCCCTTGTATGGATTGTTATGAAATGATGTTTGTGGCCATTGAAATGCCAATTATATGAATGTTGTGCCTTGAGGGGCCTTGTGATTGCTTGAATGCCATTGACAATAAAACTAAATATACAACATATCCCTAATTGAGAGAGTGTGATATCCTTGCGAGGTTGATGGGCACATGCATTATTGCATTATTGCATTCATGACATAACATGGCATTGATATAAATTGTTATTGAATTGAATCACCTTACGGGGTGCCACGGAGGGTGTATCCCTGAGTGAAGATGATATCATGTGACTTGTTATTGAATTGAATCACCTTGCGGGGTGCCACGTGTAACATCCCTGTTTTTAGAAATAATTTTATCCTTGTAAATTTTAATTATGGAGAGTTTGTAAGCAAGAATAAGTCAATATATACCCTGTTGATGGTCTGTAGTACCTCAAAAATGTCATTTTTGCACATAATAATAGAATTTATATGGACCATTAGTGAAATTATGCAAAAACCGAGTGAAAAGGGCTCTGTTCTGAGTAACAGAGAAGAATTCCGAGTGAATGATCAGAAATTCCGAGTGAAGGAGAAAAATCCGACTCAAAACACCCTAGAAAGACTCAGTTCCGAGTCAAATGCTTCCTTTTCTGAAGGAGACTACTCTGATTGAAGTATTCCGAGTGAAAGAAAGCTTAAATGCTCATGTTTATGTTGATTTGATGCTTCCTTCCGACTGGAAGTGTGTTGGGGAAACAATTGGGAAGGTTTCCGAATGGTTTTGCTCAGGAAACCGAGTTGAAAATGGTGGAGGGAGCCAATTCCGAGTGAGATATACTCTACTGGACCAAAACCGAGTGAGACTCGTACGTGAATGCCTTGTTCCGAGAGCTAATGGTTGAAATAAACCTTAATTGGAAATATAATTGAAGAAGATGGCCTAAACCGAGTGAATTAAGTGAATGAAGACTCGGATTTCCGAGTGAAGATTCTGAGGAAGAGAGGACTCAGTCTGGAAAGGTATTACCGAGTGAGAAACCGAGTGCCTGAGTCGGTTTCAAAGGAATTCCGAGTGAAGAATTGAAGCTTCGCTCAAGCGAGCAAGCCACGCTCAAGCGAGCCTTGCAATTGTTGACTCGGAAGTAGGAATTCTAGTCGGTATAATGGTTAACCGAGTGGAATTTTCACTCGGTATTCACTGTCAGTAGTGCGTATTGACTTCAATTTTGTCTTTTAATGATTATTTAAATTCAATCGTGCGCATTAAAGATAGTGGGGAGCCAGAAATAGGCACTGACTCAGCATATCTCTTAATTAATTCCCACTGACCCTCCATTATCACTCCACTAACAGCCACTCAGAAAAGCTGTCCCCCATTCCACTCACCCTCTCCCTATTTAAACCAGTGCCAACCCACACACACGACACAAACACCCTTCATCATTTTCCTTCCCAGCAAGCTTCTTTCTCTCTCCTTTCCCTTCTGTTTCACTCGGAACTGGTGCAAGACAGTGAAGGGGACTCTTCTTCTCCTCCAGGAACTTCATTAAGGTAAGGGGGGTATATTCTTGGGTGCTCTGTGGGAAAACCGAGTGAAGGAAAGGGTTAAGGAACTTGTTCCTCACCTTTCCAGGGCAGATTCAGTGATGGGTGAATTATATGCTTAATTGTTACTGTTTTATATATATAATTGTTGGTAAATAGTATACCTTGTATGAATTGTGAGAAGAACATGAACTATATTGAAATGAAGGACAAACAGCTCGTTCTAATGCAAATTCAGTCGGTTTTATATATAATTCAATCGGTCTTATTTAAATTCAATCAGTTTTGTACAAATCCAATCAGTTTTAAGTAAATACAATCGGTTTTTACATGATTTCACTCGGTAAAGCAGTATATTTCATGACAGAACCTCTCTATCACTTGAAAGACTCCTTTTCAATCATTTTTACTCGGAGTTATAGTTAATCCACTCGGAAATCTCTTTCTTAAATTATTTCACTCGGAACTTGACATAATTTCACTCAGAAAACATAATTATCCTTCACTCAGAACCTTTTCAGTAGTTTCACTCGGAAGAAGTAACCTTAAAGCTTTTCCAGCATGTTTCCATTCGGACAGTATCCTTCCAAGGGCAATTTTACTCGGTAAACTCATGTTTCACTCGGAACTTATCTTATTTTTACTCAGGAACCTTTTTCATGCTGATTCCACTCGGAACACATATAGACTTCACACAGAAAACTCCTTTTTGACTGAATACCACTCGAAATTATATTTTACTTTGTTTAGAGGCTCATTTTCACTCGGATTTGCAAACAATGCTACTCAGGGAACCATTTTCCTACTGACTTCACACGGATTCATGTTTTAATTCACTCAGAAATTTATTTCACTCAGAATTTAAGTTATTTAATTAAGAAAATCATTTTCAGTTTCTGTTTCACTCGGAAAATATATTAAATTCATTTAGAAAACTCTGCTCAGCTTTATTTCACTCGGATTCAAGCTGTTTCAGTCGGAAAACCGCATTCCAATTCATTTTCACTCGGACCCAAACTTATTTCAGTCGAAAAACAGCTTTCCAGTGTCATTTCACTCGGATTTTTAGTCAGATCGTTTGGAGAACCCTGCCCAGTATGGTTCCATTCGGAATTATACATATTTCACTCGGATTTGCCCCTGTTTCACTCGGAAAACTCTTTTTTTAATGGTTTTCGCTTGGATTTTCATTTAGAAACTACTTTTTAATACTTTTTAAATTAATGAGAAGTTATAATTATTATTATTATTATCCTTATTCTATTATTATTATTATCCTAATTATTATTAATCTTAATATTGTTATTATTATTATTAGTTTTATTGTTATAAACCTTGTTAACATCTTAATTATGCGTAATTACATAAAGAATATATTATTTTACTCTTTATGGAAAATACAATATTAACCAAGATATAATAGATATATTTACAATGTTTAATTAATTGATGAAATCCAAAGAACTTGGGAATGATATGATGAGACTGGAAATACATAAGATACTCAAGGAATCAATTGATAAAATAAATGCATTTCGCATCATGAAAATATTTTTGAAGAAGAAAAACCTCTAGAGCATACACTTGGTACAGTGGAGATCACTCACGTTCGATCTCAGTAGAAGAATCTTGGGAGTACAACTGGAACAGCAACCCAATGGCATCAGAGTCGCGCCTGATAGCCGGGTGAGACGAGGCAATTCTAGTGTACTTCGACTAAATGACGGGGTGTGGCTATGATCGTAGGGATCCAAGTTCCAAAAATATTTAAATCAATGATGAGAACCAATGAGTTCATTTGTACCATATGGAACTTGGGCGGACCCTGATCGCTCTAGATGATTGGAATGGTGATATTCCAAAGAATGAGAAGAAGATGAAACGATTTATTGGGCCCACATGCATCATGAGACTTAACCAAAGATAAATCATAATAAATCCAAACTCATGCATTTCATTACAGCATATTTGATTGTTATAATTGTGAATATGTTAAATGTACGATTTATTTCATGACAATATGCTTGATTGTTATAAATGTGAATATGCTAAATGTATGATTTATGTGATATTGTATGTTAACTGGATTATGTCTGCACCGGATTAACCAATCAGGGTCTTGGGTTATACTCACCTTTACTGTTGACCATTTTTCAGAGGAATTAGAAACTCAAGAACCCGAGTGTGAAGATCAGCAATACGCTGAACCCATTGAGAACAATCATTAAAGATAGAATATTTATTATTAATAATCAGACACCGGATGACTGTATAATATTTAAGGGTGCCTGCGTGCCCCATTCTGTTAAGAGTACAATTACTTACAGTTTGTGAATGACTATGTGATATATACATTATTGCTTCCACTGATCTGCCACGTATTTATTTTTTAAAAAAAAAATATTCACTTTTTCTTAAAACTGTTAATACTCTCAGTTAAATAGGATGAACCTACAGAAGGATTTGTCTTATCTAACCGAGGGTGTTACACCACGAGGGTGTATCCCTGAGTGAAGATGATATCATGTGACTGGTTATTGAATATATCACCTTGCGGGGTGCCACAAAGGGTATATCTCGGAGTGAAGACGATGTTATCGTGTTTATGAATATATCACCTTACGGGGTGCCACAAAGGGTATATCCCGGAGTGAAGACGATGTTATCGTGTTTATGAGTATATCACCTTGCGGGGTGCCACAAAGGGTATATCCCGGAGTGAAGACGATGTTATCGTGTTTTTGAGTATATCACCTTGCGGGGTGCCACGAAGGGTGTATCCCTGAGTGAAGATGATATCATGTGATTTGTATTGAATTGAAATCACCTTGCGGGGTGCCACGAAGGATATATCCCGGAGTGATGATGATAATTTAAGTGATTGTGATCATTATTGGATTAAAAATCGGATCCGTTGCATATGCATTAAACAGTTGACATGTGCATTAACCATAGATGCATGGCATTTGAGATGGGATGACCACGAGAGAAGAGAAACCCCTTGCGAGGAGGAAGTGAATAAAGATTTAATAAAATGATGATGATGATGGTGAATGCCCTTGATGATAAGTGGCAATGTGATTGTGTATATGCTTATGCTTGCTTATGTTGCGAATTGAGATTTATGATGTTTGTATGCCTATTATAATAATGAGATGATGATTGAATGATGATTTAATGGTTTTATAGCAAAGCACACATGATGATTATATGCATATACACATGATCACAATATATTTATATTCGTCATTTTGAATGTATAACTCACTCTCCCATGTGGTCTCCTTTTTAGCATTGTGACGCAGGGTCATCATGGGCTGAGATGAGACTTTGAATTGAAGTTTTGGCGAAGGTAAATAGTGGTAACAGAATTGCCTTGGCCGACATCATTTATGAGTTCTTATGTAATAAATAGGTTGTTTATGATGATATAGATGATTTTGTGAATTTAGTCATGTATAAAATTGATCCAGCCTCGATACCGGTATCCGTTCTACAAGACATATTTCAACGTCTTCGACAGTTTACCAACGTGCAACCGGTGTCATCGGTATACATCCGGACTCTAATTCCGTATCAGGCGCTCTCCCTATACCGGTTGTCCACGATAACACCATGACACCGGATAACATACACGTCACCATACAGAAGACAAAGGGCATTGCTACAGGGACCGATCAATAATTCCCCACACTACGAGCCAAAATCTGCTCACGCAAATGATCAACTTGTCCCCTAAGACCAGCCTACACTCCCTACGCTCAATATAAAATAGCCACTTGACCCAATCATACTGGCAAGTGCGCAATAAAATAATCATTTATAATATTATTGGAGGTTAGTGGTTCCCCACTAACGAATCCTCGTATATCGAGCCAATCAGGTATATGAACTCTCTTGATCAATGGAGAGAGGGATCTTCGACTATTTTTCAACTTACAATTACTCTCTGAAAACATTCCTCACTTGGAATATTATCACTGACTTGAGCGTCGGAGAATCTTCACAGGTGACACCACCTTTCGCCCACATCAACGCGTAAGGACGGTGTGAAGGACCCCCAGGACGCCCAATCCGCTCTCATCATACAGAGACATCAGATATGTAAACCAGATACTCACATAACCGGTCTTTAGAGACGTAATCATTTCACTATTTGTGACTGACCCGACACCAGATCTCTTGACCCCGGTTCTGGACAGATCATTGGCATGCCCAGTGGGACTCAATAAAGTTATTCCCACCTCTCGTTTACAAAGTCTGATTTTACGTTATGGAAGGCAATGGAAGAAACATATCCGATGGGCACGTAGAAGATGTTACGGCCCAAGAACAACCAGCGAACAGACGCTTGGTTTTTGAGTCACCTGTTAGGAGTTCAAGGAGAATGGTACAAGTATCTGCACCCGATCTAAGAGATGAGATGATACGAAAACTGATGGAGGAGTTAGTGGAGTTAAAACGTGAAAGACAGAGCATGGGAGAGAAATCAACATCCCAAACTGATGGGACACACCATACAGCCGATGGAGAAAATCCACAACTCTCCAATACTCAAACATCCCCACGTTTGAGGGGAGAGAATAGACCCACGATTCTGATGATGGAGCTGCTCGTGGGAAGAGGGAGCTAATTATAGCACCCCCGGTAACTTACAAACTCAAAGTTCCTTTCTCAAGGAGGCTTATGAGTATCCACATCCCCAAGCATATGCAAACCACCCAACCACTCTCCATTGGAAAGTATAATGGCGAAACCGATCCTACTAAGCATCTTGATGCTTACGTATTTGAAGCCATGTACTTAGGTGCTGACGAAGACGTGATGTGTCGGATGTTCCCACGAACATTGTCAGAAGAGGTCCTCGGCTGGTTTAAAGGTTTACCTTTAGGATCCATAGATTCCTGGGCTGAAATGGCAGCTATTTTTGAAACTCACTTTGTCATCTCTAGAGATGTTCCCAGGACATCTCATACTTTAGCCCAAATCAAGCAGGGCGAAAATGAAACCTTAAAGGATTTCCTGAAGAGGTTTTACAAGGAAGCATCCCTGGTTCCTAACCTCATAGAATCCATTAAGTTGCATATCGTAATTGAGGCATTGCAGCCAGGATCAGCCTTCGCTCTCTCACTAGCAAAAATCCCGCCAACAACATTTGAGGAGTTCAGGAAAAAAGCCTCAAAGTATGTGGGTATAGAGATGCACCTAGAGGCTATAGCTGCAAAGAAAAAGCCACCAACACCACCTTCACAGCCGCAGAGAGATAAGGAGAAAATGAGGTCAGAACGCATGGAGAGGCCGTTCAATAACCCCAAAGTTAACAACTCCTCTCCTCGACCTCGAGAAAGGCGTGTTAATTCCTTCAGCCATTATGCACCTCTGACAGCCAGGCCATCTCAGATTTTGAGAGAGGTAGGATGGCCAGCATTCAGCATCTATGGCATTAGGAGGCCAGCCCCTGTGAAAAGACCAGGGAATCCCCGTAAGTACTATGATTTTCATGAATAGACAGGTCATTCCACTAATGAATGCCAAGCTCTAAAAAATGCAGTCGAAACGTTAATTAGAGAAGGTAAACTAAAGCAATACCTGTTCAAAGAAAAATCCTTTGACAGGGTAGATCGGAATGAGAAAAGGGAAAGAGATCCAGACGAAGGGGATGACAATAGCCGTAATCCGGTTAGAAAGTTCTCTGCTGCAGAGAAACAGAAAGGTGCAATGACTGATGACGTAGCACTCAGAGATGACATGCCTCAGCAACAGCGTCAAGGCCGGCGTGAAGTCATTGATATGATCGCTAAAGGGTTCGCTGGGGGAGGAGCTTCAATTACAGCCCATAAGAATCATCATAGAATGATTCTGTCTGTACAAGGAAAAGTTAGAGACAATCGTCCTTACAGAGGAGGGGTTGAAGCTCCAGTAATTTCATTCTCTGATGAGGATTTTGGTCCAACCGTTCCTGGTGGAGACGATGCTGTAGTCATCGTTGCAGTGATAGCCAACAAGGACGTCCGAAGAATCCTTGTTGACCAGGGAAGTTCCTGTGATGTTATTTTTTATTATTGCTTTAAGAGAATGGGTTTTAATGACTCAGACTTACAGCCTTACACACAGGAACTAACAGCATTTAATGGTGTAAAGCAACCAACAAAGGGGTACCTTGACACCCTTATCTCTTTTGAAGGCGAGCCAGGGGCCAGAATGGTTAAATCCAGAGTGCTGGTGATTGATGTTGAGTCACCATTCAACGGTATCATAGGCCACCCCACCTTAAATGCTATGGAGGCAGTCGTGTCAACTCCACATCTCCTTATTAAGTTTATCGATAAGGACAATGCTGTTTCATCCATCCGAGGTGACCAAGAAATGGCCAGGTACTGCTATAACCTGAGCCTGAATATGACAAAGTTGGAGGCATCCAACAAAAAGAGGAAGCTCAATGACTGTGGAGCAGCTGCTGGTTCTGTAAGCCTTGTCGATGTGGACCCTAGGGCGGAGTTGAACATTGATCCGTCCAATCCATCAAAGCCCACACCGGATGAAAGTTCCAGGGACATCGTATTGGGAGATTCTCCAGAAAAAGTCACCCATATTAATGACAAGCTAGATACAGAAATGGAGCAGTGACTGTTGATGCTCCTACAGGAGTTCAAAGACCTCTTTGCATGGACTGCAGCCAATATGCCTGGCATAGATCCTGCTTCTGCTGTCACAAATTATCCGTCTTCCCAGAGACGAGACCGATTGCCCAAAAGAAGAGAAGATTGGGACCAGAGAAACAGAAAGCAGCTTGCCAACAAACTGAGGAATTACTGAAGGCCAGATTTATCAAGGAAATCCGTTATTCCTCTTGGCTCTAAAATGTAGTAATGGTCCGAAAAGCCAATGGCAAATGGAGAATGTGCATTGATTATGTGGACCTCAATCGTTGCTATCCAAAGGATCCTTATCCTCTTCCTAACATAGATCGGATGGTGGATGATTCTTCTGGTTATCAGTACCTGAGCTTCATGGATGCATACTCAGGTTACAACCAAATTCCGATGTGCGAGGAGGATCAAGAGAAGACAACTTTCATCAATGATCATGGTGTCTTTTGCTACACCGTTATGCCCTTCGGCCTGAAGAATGTTAGGGCCACATACCAGCGCATGATCAACAAGGTGTTTGAGGGCATGCACACCAAGCTTGTCGAAGTGTACATCGATGACATCATAGCTAAGACACCGATTGGAGGTGATCATATTGAAGACCTACGCCAAGTATTTATCCGCTTGAGAGAATTTAACATGAGGTTAAACCCATTGAAATGCACTTTCGCTGTCCCAGCTGGGAAGTTTTTGGGTTTCATGTTAACTCAACACGGTATCGAGGCTAATCCAGGGAAGTGCCAAACGATTCTCAACATGCAGAGTCCAAAAAATCTGAGAGAAGTCCAATCCCTGAATGGCAAAGTAGCAGCCTTGGCTCGGTTCATGCCGAAGATGGCTCACAGGTCACTTCCTCTGTATAAAGTGCTGAAGAAGTCCAAGAAGTTTGAGTGGGGACAGGAACAAGAACAAGCATTTCAAGAGCTTAAGGAGGTGTTGTCCAAACCTCCTATTCTAACGAAGCCTGTCCCCGAGGACACGCTCATCCTATACTTAGCTATTTCAGATGAAGCTTTGGGCGTAGCCTTAGTAAAAGAAACTCCTGATGGACAGAGGCTGGTCTATTTCACCAGCAAAACATTGTAAGGTGCTGAGATCCGGTATCAAAAGATTGAAAAGGCCGCCCTCGCTGTTGTTTGGGCCTCTCGATGGCCACGTCTGTATTTTTACGCACATCCAATCATGGTAAGAACGGATCTACCACTCCGCTCTGTGTTAATCAAACCTGACCTCGCTGGTAGGATGATCAAATGGTCCATTGAACTCTCAGAGTTTGATATATCCTATGAACCTTGAGGCGCTATTAAAGCTCAGGTCTTGGATGATTTTATTGTGGAAATGACAGGGATAGATCCAGATACACCTCGCGTCTATTGGACCATCTATGTCGATGGTTCATCGAATCAAAGGGGCTCTGGAGCAGGTGTAGTTCTTGAAAGTGATGACGGAGTACACTTGGAAATCTCCCTTCGTTTTAATTTCAAAACTTCCAACAACCAAGCTAAATACGAAGCTTGTTTGGCTGGGCTACGAGCTGCGATTGACATCAGAGCCTCTGAGGCGACACTCTGCAGTGATTCACAACTCGTGATTTCACAGATCTTGGGAGATTATCAAGCTCGTGAACCTCAACTCCAATTGTACTTAAACTATGTCAAGGAGTTGAGAGAGAAATTTTCAAGAATGGAATTTAAACATGTTCCACGCGAGGAGAATACCAGAGCGGATATACTTTCCAGATTGGCAAGCACCAAAAGGCCAGGCAGCACCACAACGTTGGTCCAGAGCACACTGACGTCACCCAGCATTCCTCTTTTCCCTTCTCTAAATGCCATAATGACCAATTCCCTGTACGATGACACATGGATGGCCCCCTACATCCGTTATTTGGCCGATGGGCAGTTGCCTACTGATGAGAAGGAAAAGAAAAGAATAAGGAGGGAATTACCGTACTTCACTATGATAGATGGTAACCTCTACAGAAGGGCACTCTCAGTACCTTACTTAATCTGTCTAAGAGAGAATGAGGTACATGGAGTAATGGAGGAAGTGCACGAAGGACAATGTGGACACCACGCCGGAGGAAGAAGTCTGATGAGAAAAATCCTCAGAGCGGGATATTGGTGGCCCACAATGAAGCAGGACTTCATTGACTTTGTCAAGAAATGTGATGCATGCCAAAAATTTTCTAATCTTCACCACACACCGGCAGAAGAACTCTTCACATCCGCTGCTCCATGGCCGTTCTACCAATGGGGATTGGATATTTTGGGCCCTTTCCCAACTGCTCCTGGGGGCATCAAATATCTCATTGTAGGGGTCGATTATTTGACTAAGTGGATTGAAGCAGAGCCGGTGGTGCATATTACTTCAGCCTGGACTCGTCATTTTATGTATGAAAACATTATAACACGATTTGGAGTCCCAGCATGGGTTGTCACAGACAATGGCACCGAATTCACGGACAGGAAATTTACAGATTTACTCGAGGGGTTAGGAATAACCCAGATATTTTCCTCCGTCGAACATCCCCAAACTAACGGCCAAGCTGAAGTGGCCAACAGGGAGGTACTGAACGGACTGAAGAAACGTCTTGGTGAGGCCAAGGGCGGATGGACAGACCAGTTGTGCCACGTCCTTTGGGCATATTGAACAACGCCTCATTCTTCCACCAATGAATCCCCATATCGCCTGACCTATGGGTGGAGGCAATGATACCTGTGGAACTGCAAATTGCTTCTACCAGGGTCAAGTTCTTCTCTGAAGAAAGCAATAACGTTAACTTGGCATCAGAAATGGATGTCATACAAGAACTCAGAGAAGACGCATTCATTAGAGATCAGGCCATCAAAGCCAAAGTCGCCCTTCGATACAACAAACGAGTCCAATCAAGGACTTTCAACGTCGGAGATTTGGTTTTGAGGAAAGCTAGTGTGGGAAACAAATTCGCTCATCAAGGCAAACTAGCCCCAAACTGGGAAGGCCCAAAGAGGGTATCCGAGATTGCTGGCAAAGGCTCTTACTGTAACACCCTAATTATTTACAACTAATAAATCTCAAAATATGAGAAAATTTTTCACAAAAACAGCCATGTAACATTTGATGTAGAAGGGAACAGGCAATGGGGAAAACTAAGAACATTCACGCGCATAAAGCAACCTACAGGGAAGCTAGAAACTGGGCCGGCTCAATGGGTTTATCGTAACAAACCAACACTAGGGCGGATTGCACAACACCGTTTGTTCGCTTAGACGGGGTCTGACACCGTCCAGGCGGGGTATAGTAATGCAGCAGCGGATAGAGGAGTTTTCGCACTGAGGCTTCCCTTCGAGAAATACTGATCACTCGACAGGAGGAATAAATAAGGGAAAATATGCTAATACATTCACACGTGCAGCATTTGGTGGAAAGGTGAAGTTAGAATCATCCTACTTGACTAGGCGGGGTATGTTTATCTTGGGCGGACTGCCCTAGTTACATGGGCGAGGTATAACGCCGTCTAAACGAAATCTACATAACGCCTCTTTAACACAACTACGAGGTAAATTCCTCCATCGGGTATGGACAAGGGTTCACTCAGTGAATCCTTACACTTGCCTCTCACTCAGAAAAATGATAAGTTACAGGGTACATCTACGTTAGTAGGTTGCGGAGAAAGGAAGAGTTTGAACCTATTCCGCCCAACTCAACTAATTATGACAACGCCTGGGCGGACTTAGCCATGACGCCCAAATCCGGGTTACGTCAGTATCACAACGGATAGGAAAAGGATAATGGTTGATATCTCGCTCTAGTATTTACTCGCTTCGGCGTGAGTCCTCGCGCTTGGGCGAACTGCTCCCACACTTCGGGCGGGGTACGACTCCGCCCAACGTATCCGACATAAGTTTTCCTAAGACAATTCTCGGGTCATTCGGACTTAACTATAACCTGCTCAATCAGACTGTCCCTGCTTATCTATTAAAGCACAATTATGAGACAAGACAGCACATAACATCACACACACAAAACCATACATCCATATGTACATAAAAGTGTATATTAATATTTACAATGCAAAGTCAGACTTCTTCTTGTTCATAAGGTTCTATTCATCACAAAACATTTACATCCGGCATGAGCCAGTCCGGGCTTCATCTAACAACACTTAATGGAACCTTCGAAACGCATCAGCACTCCGCCCAGCATTCCGGCACTGCTTCTGATCCTCCTCACGAAAGATATTCACTGAAAATTGCCACTGCAGGGGTGAGCTTTTACATGCAAAATGATACTCACAGACTCGGTATCAGCGTCAGTACACGCTCCTGCTATCATTCAACCTTTCTCAAGTAACCAAGCTCATACAATTCAACAATATTCGTAATACACATAATTCACAGAGTTTATTCCACATCAATATATATATATTCATGTATTCAAACCATACACATGCACATATACAAATTTATACATCACCACAATCAGCCTTATTTCTATATGCATGCACGCGGATCCGACTCGGGAAAAGACTCTCAGTTACAGCCCCCTTTTTCTTTTGGCCCCTCGTCCCTCAGCTCTTACCAGGTGGCACCGGCCCCCACGGCGTCTCGAGACTCATTTCTCTAGCTCCAACGGCTACCACGAGCCCTATTGGGATCTAGCCAGGGTTGGTAACTGGAAGTCATTTCCCTTGGGGTTCTTGACCTTCCATGGGTCACCCCACTCTTACTCATGCAACTAACACATTCCTCATTGCACATCATCGCACCACAACACCTTCACCGTAGTCATTAAACAAGAACGGATATCTCCCATTATTCATCATCACTCAGTCAGTCACACCAGCACATTACAATCGGTCATCAGACTAACAACATTGAGCAATCCAATTAAGAACATGCACATACATACTTTTCATAGTGACAACAGAACAGTTTCATCATTATCATCCACAAGCAAACTACACCATAGCCACGAAGATCACTATCAAACTCTCAAATCATGCATCAGTTTTAGTAATTGTACACATGCACAGCATCAGTTCTAATGAATTATAAAAACATGCACACACACACACACACACACACTTGGCAGTACGTTCATCCGGTACCGTTCTTAGACCATGCATTCGACATGCAAGCGCCCCCTACCTTTAGAAGGACCTCAGAAACCTCTTTCCGTTCTCGTCGTTGGGTCCGATGTCCTTCTCCTGGTTCGTCCGGTCTTCTTTAGCTTTGTCGTACTCTGCGCCTGATTCTGGAATGGAGAGTGGTCCGTTCTTCAGTACTGGAATCAAGATCTCCAGGAGCGAAGAGTGAGATGGAAGAAGAAGAAGAATGAAGACGAAGAGAGAAAATAGAGGATGAAGTGAAAGAGAAGAGAGTCTGATGAATTGGCAAGAGTGTTCATCACTAAAGGCCCACGACATATATATATATACACGCGCACAGCAAAAGTAAGAGTGGGATGGGAGAGTGCGTGCTGCAGTAGCCACGCGCACTCCACCTCGTCCCCTGTCCGCCACCATTTCAATATTTTAATGGCTTAAACCCACTTAGTTAAATGCACTTAACAGTTATTTCTAGTTGAAATCAAGTCTTAATGGTTCATTCTTTATTCAGCACTTAATTTTAAAACGGGGATGTTACAGTTCTCCCCCACTGAAAAAGAATTTCGTCCCCGAAATTCAGTCGGTACTTACGTAGGTAAACAATTCGGGGTACTGCTGTCGCATGGCGTCTTCGCGTTCCCACGTGTAGGAGATGATCTTGCCTTGCTGCCACTCCACCTCAACTAGCCTTACGTTCTTGTTTCTTAAGCGTTTTACCGATCGATCCACGATTCCAACCGGTATAGTCACAGTGGTTAGGTCTTCCTTGATCTCTACCTCGTCGTCAGGCATCGTGTGGCTGGGGTCATGCAAATACTTCCTTAGCTGAGACACATGAAAAACGTTGTGTAATCGGGACAAGTGAGTTGGTAACGCGAGGCGGTATGCCACGGGGCCAATCCGTTCTACTACCTCATAAGGTCCGATGTAGCGAGGGCTTAACTTCCCACATTTTAAGGCTCGTCCAACTCCTTTACTCGGAGAGGTTCTCAAAAACACTCGATCCCCGACTGAAAATTCCAATGGCTTGATGCGCTTGTCATGGTAGCTCTTCTGCCTGTCTTGTGATGCTTTCATCTTCTCCCTTATTACTCGGATCTGTTCTGCGGTTTGCTTCACGACGTCTGGTCCCAATAGTAGACTTTCACCCGTTTCCGACCAGCAGAGCGGGGTTCGGCATCTACGCCCATATAATGCCTCGTAAGGTGCCATGCCAATGCTGCGATGATGGCTGTTGTTGTACGTAAATTCGATCAAGGGAAGGTACTGCTCCCAGTCCCCACCGTACTCTAACACACACGCTCTCAATAAGTCTTCTAGACTCTGAATCGTTCGCTCGGATTGTCCATCCGATTGGGGGTGGTAGGCAGAACTAAGCCAAAGCTTCGTCCCCAGTTCTTGGTGCAGGCTGGTCCAAAACCTGGACGTAAATCTGGGGTCCCTATCTGAGACGATGGAAGTAGGTATGCCATGCAATCGAACAACTTCTTGAATGTAGATACGCGCCAACCTATGCAATGGGTACTTCATATTTACAGGTAAGAAGTGTGCACTCTTCGTCAATCTGTCAACAATGACCCAAATGGCATCATGGCCCGCTCGGTTCTTGGGTAATCCTATGATAAAATCCATCGCAATTGAGTCCCATTTCCACACGGGGATTTCCAGAGGCTGCATTGCACCGTGCGGTCTTTGGTGCTCTACCTTCGCTTTCTGACAAGTGATACACCGGGCCACGTACTCCGCCACATCCTTCTTTAGTCCGGGCCACCAAAACTGTCTCCTCAAGTCGTGGTACATCTTCGTGGTTCCGGGGTGAATGCTGAGTAGGCTTTTGTGGGCTTCATCAAGCACCATTCTTCTCAGTCCTCCTTCATTTGGTATGTATATTCTGTTCCTCACACGGAAGATCCCGTCTGATCCTTCTGCCAAGGATAAATCCTTTCCTTTAGCCTGAATTTCCTTCATTTCAGCTAGGTAAGAGTCCGCCTGTTGCTGCTCGTACACGGATTTTAAGAATTCGTTGGCAATCCTCAACGTACCGATTATCATCTTCTGTGAGGAAAGGGCGTCAACATGCAAGTTCATGTCTCGAAACCGCTCTAACAACTCAACTTCTTTTGCCATCATGGCTACTATGTGGAGGGATTTTCGACTCAATGCGTCTGCTACGACATTTGCCTTACCTGGGTGGTATTTCAACTCGAAATCATAATCCTTCAAAAACTCAATCCATCTTCTCTGCCTCATGTTCAGCTCCTTTTGGTCGAATAGGTATTTAAGGCTCTTATGATCGCTGTACACTTCAAATTTGGATCCGTACAAGTAATGCCTCCAGATTTTCAGTGCAAAAACTACTGCTGCCAACTCCAAGTCATGGGTCGGATAATGTTGTTCGTGGGGTCTCAGTTGTCGAGAGGCATATGCTATCACCCGATCTTTCTGCATGAGTACACATCCTAATCCGAGTCCGGACGCGTCACAATAGATCACGAAGCTTTCTCGTAACTCAGGTAATGCTAACACCGGAGCCGTTGTCAACTTATTCTTCAGCTCTTGGAAGCTGCTCTCACACTCCGGACTCCACACGAAAGGAACGTTCTTCCGAGTCAATTTAGTCAGAGGTAATGCCAACTTAGAAAAGCCTTCGATGAACCTTCTATAATAACCTGCCAAGCCCATAAAACTCCTTATTTCCGAGATCGATCTGGGCCTCTCCCACGCTATTACAGCAGCTACCTTCGCAGGATCCACCGAGACGCCTCGCTTGGAGATCACATGCCCGAGGAAGTGGATTTCATCCATCCAAAATTCGCACTTTGAAAGCTTTGCAAACAATTGCTTCTCCTTCAACACTTGGAGTACCGTCCTGAGATGTCCTTCATGCTCTTCCGATGTCTTAGAATAAACTAGAATATCGTCAATGAAGACAACAACAAACCGATCTAAGAAGGAATGGAATATGCTGTTCATGTAATTCATGAAAACAGCAGGGGCGTTTGTCACACCGAACGGCATCACTACATACTCATAGTGACCATACCTAGTCCTAAAGGCAGTTTTAGGAATGTCCGAGTCCTTCACTCGGATTTGGTGATATCCAGATCGTAAGTCGATCTTTGAGAAGACTGAGGCTCCACGCAGCTGGTCAATTAAATCATCAATTCTAGGCAGTGGGTATCGATTCTTGATTGTGAGTTTGTTAAGCTGTCGATAATCTATACAAAGTCTCAAGCTGCCATCCTTCTTCTTAACAAGTAGCACAGGTGCGCCCCATGGTGACACGCTTGGCCTAATGAACTGCTTCTCAAGTAACTCATCCACTTGTTTCTTCAATTCTACCAATTCAGTTGAGGACATTCTGTAGGGTGCACTGGAGACCGGTTCGGCTCCAGGAATCAAGTCTATAGAGAATTCAACTTCTCTATGGGGAGGTACACTCGGGACGTCTTCTGGAAACACGTCTGGGAATTCGCAGACAACCGGAATTTCGTTCACTAGGGGCTCATTCTCACCTTTGGTTAGGCAAAGCATTATAAATAGTTGGGTTATACCTCGTGCCGTGCTATCTTCAGTGGGTTGTTCTGGGAAAACTATCCCTCGGTTTCTACAATCTACTAATACCTTATTGGCTGAAAGCCAATCTATTCCAAGCACAATATCAAGACCCTTTAAGGGCATGCAAATCAGATCGAAGGTGAAACTCCGATCACACAACTCAAATGCTACATTTTTACATATGGACGATGTGAACACAGTAGGTCCAGTGGGGCTGGCCACTTCTAGAGTCCGGTTCATAGACACAGTAGGTAGCTTTAACCGTTTCACACACTCATCAGCTATAAAAGAATGGGTTGCTCCCGAATCGAAAACAACATTAAGCGTATTCATTCCAAGTGAGCACTTACATTGTACTAGATCGTTTGCGGGTGCAACATCCTCTGCATTGATGGTGTAGATCCTTCCTGGCGCTGCTGGGCCGGTGTTCCTCTCTCGACTGGTCGAGGCGTGCATCGTGTTTCCTCTGGTTCCGTTGCCTCTGCCACCAGGTCGTTGGTTATCATTCACTCTGGTCCGGTCTTGAAATCCTCCTTGACGCGCATTGGTGTTTGCCTGGCGGAGTTGAGGGCAGTCCGGACGAACGTGTCCCCTCTCTCCGCAGTGGTAGCATTTCGTATCGTTGCATTCCTTAGCAAAATGATCACCGCCGCATTTAAAGCATCCGCCATACCTTGGTCGCCCACTCATCTG
Organism: Clitoria ternatea; assembly: GCA_037962975.1. Taxonomy (NCBI): domain Eukaryota; kingdom Viridiplantae; phylum Streptophyta; class Magnoliopsida; order Fabales; family Fabaceae; genus Clitoria; species Clitoria ternatea. Next base: position 193,616,078 of record CM075669.1, read on the forward strand.
TCTCCCTCGGTCATTATGGTTCTGATATCTGGTGAAGGGTTCATTCCTCCTCACGTTCCCTGGCCTCTTGAAACGTGATTGCTGAGGCCTCAGGTGTTGGTTGGCTCTGCTGCACTGGCCCGAATGGGCCCTGTCATCCTCTTCGAATATCCTACACTTGTTCACTAAGGCAGGGAAACTCCGGACTTCATGGTATCTGCAGGCCCTCTTGATATCCGATCTCAGTCCGTTCTCAAACTTAAGACACTTGGAGTGCTCCATTCCCGGCTGCTGGAAGGGCGGATAGAATAGGCACAATTCTTCAAATCCAGTCGCGTATTCTTCCACAGTCATGGAACCTTGTTTTAACTCCATAAACTCCAGCTCTTTCTGACTCCTCACTGTGTCGGGAAAGTATTTGTCTAGGAAGCAGGCCTTGAAATCGTTCCACGTCAGTTGGTTGTCATCTTCGGGGAATTGGCTTCGGGCTATCTTCCACCAATTCTCCGCTTCATCCCGCAGCATATACACTGCGCATTCCACCTTCTGGGCTTCGGTACAGCGAAGACCCTTAAAAATTCTCTCTAATTCCTGAGTCCACTTGAACGCAGCCTCAGGGTTCCGTCCTCCTAAGAATTCACTCGGCTTCCTCTTCAGGAAGCGGTCCAGCACATGGCCATCCTCAGGTTGAGTTTGGCCTTGCCTTTCAAACACATCAGCAAAGCGTTGGAATGCTGTGGCTATAGCCTCCATACTTTGACGATGCGCCATTCCTTATCCTGAAATTGACATTTAAGGATAAGTACACGGAGCCACTTACTATCATTCGGATTTCAGCCTAACGTTCAATGACTTAGCACATCATGCTATCTATATATATATATATTATACAATCAATAGGACCAGGAGGGGCAACACCCTCCTATCCACAAGCCAATATCAATCAGGTTCAACCAATATCACAACAATTTCAACCATTCAATCAAAAGACACAGACACTACCGCTTACACTTGGTAAGCATATTTTGGCCTTGGACTTTTCGGTCCGCTCTGATACCAAAATGTAACACCCTAATTATTTACAACTAATAAATCTCAAAATATGAGAAAATTTTTCACAAAAACAGCCATGTAACATTTGATGTAGAAGGGAACAGGCAATGGGGAAAACTAAGAACATTCACGCGCATAAAGCAACCTACAGGGAAGCTAGAAACTGGGCCGGCTCAATGGGTTTATCGTAACAAACCAACACTAGGGCGGATTGCACAACACCGTTTGTTCGCTTAGACGGGGTCTGACACCGTCCAGGCGGGGTATAGTAATGCAGCAGCGGATAGAGGAGTTTTCGCACTGAGGCTTCCCTTCGAGAAATACTGATCACTCGACAGGAGGAATAAATAAGGGAAAATATGCTAATACATTCACACGTGCAGCATTTGGTGGAAAGGTGAAGTTAGAATCATCCTACTTGACTAGGCGGGGTATGTTTATCTTGGGCGGACTGCCCTAGTTACATGGGCGAGGTATAACGCCGTCTAAACGAAATCTACATAACGCCTCTTTAACACAACTACGAGGTAAATTCCTCCATCGGGTATGGACAAGGGTTCACTCAGTGAATCCTTACACTTGCCTCTCACTCAGAAAAATGATAAGTTACAGGGTACATCTACGTTAGTAGGTTGCGGAGAAAGGAAGAGTTTGAACCTATTCCGCCCAACTCAACTAATTATGACAACGCCTGGGCGGACTTAGCCATGACGCCCAAATCCGGGTTACGTCAGTATCACAACGGATAGGAAAAGGATAATGGTTGATATCTCGCTCTAGTATTTACTCGCTTCGGCGTGAGTCCTCGCGCTTGGGCGAACTGCTCCCACACTTCGGGCGGGGTACGACTCCGCCCAACGTATCCGACATAAGTTTTCCTAAGACAATTCTCGGGTCATTCGGACTTAACTATAACCTGCTCAATCAGACTGTCCCTGCTTATCTATTAAAGCACAATTATGAGACAAGACAGCACATAACATCACACACACAAAACCATACATCCATATGTACATAAAAGTGTATATTAATATTTACAATGCAAAGTCAGACTTCTTCTTGTTCATAAGGTTCTATTCATCACAAAACATTTACATCCGGCATGAGCCAGTCCGGGCTTCATCTAACAACACTTAATGGAACCTTCGAAACGCATCAGCACTCCGCCCAGCATTCCGGCACTGCTTCTGATCCTCCTCACGAAAGATATTCACTGAAAATTGCCACTGCAGGGGTGAGCTTTTACATGCAAAATGATACTCACAGACTCGGTATCAGCGTCAGTACACGCTCCTGCTATCATTCAACCTTTCTCAAGTAACCAAGCTCATACAATTCAACAATATTCGTAATACACATAATTCACAGAGTTTATTCCACATCAATATATATATATTCATGTATTCAAACCATACACATGCACATATACAAATTTATACATCACCACAATCAGCCTTATTTCTATATGCATGCACGCGGATCCGACTCGGGAAAAGACTCTCAGTTACAGCCCCCTTTTTCTTTTGGCCCCTCGTCCCTCAGCTCTTACCAGGTGGCACCGGCCCCCACGGCGTCTCGAGACTCATTTCTCTAGCTCCAACGGCTACCACGAGCCCTATTGGGATCTAGCCAGGGTTGGTAACTGGAAGTCATTTCCCTTGGGGTTCTTGACCTTCCATGGGTCACCCCACTCTTACTCATGCAACTAACACATTCCTCATTGCACATCATCGCACCACAACACCTTCACCGTAGTCATTAAACAAGAACGGATATCTCCCATTATTCATCATCACTCAGTCAGTCACACCAGCACATTACAATCGGTCATCAGACTAACAACATTGAGCAATCCAATTAAGAACATGCACATACATACTTTTCATAGTGACAACAGAACAGTTTCATCATTATCATCCACAAGCAAACTACACCATAGCCACGAAGATCACTATCAAACTCTCAAATCATGCATCAGTTTTAGTAATTGTACACATGCACAGCATCAGTTCTAATGAATTATAAAAACATGCACACACACACACACACACACACTTGGCAGTACGTTCATCCGGTACCGTTCTTAGACCATGCATTCGACATGCAAGCGCCCCCTACCTTTAGAAGGACCTCAGAAACCTCTTTCCGTTCTCGTCGTTGGGTCCGATGTCCTTCTCCTGGTTCGTCCGGTCTTCTTTAGCTTTGTCGTACTCTGCGCCTGATTCTGGAATGGAGAGTGGTCCGTTCTTCAGTACTGGAATCAAGATCTCCAGGAGCGAAGAGTGAGATGGAAGAAGAAGAAGAATGAAGACGAAGAGAGAAAACAGAGGATGAAGTGAAAGAGAAGAGAGTCTGATGAATTGGCAAGAGTGTTCATCACTAAAGGCCCACGACATATATATATATACACGCGCACAGCAAAAGTAAGAGTGGGATGGGAGAGTGCGTGCTGCAGTAGCCACGCGCACTCCACCTCGTCCCCTGTCCGCCACCATTTCAATATTTTAATGGCTTAAACCCACTTAGTTAAATGCACTTAACAGTTATTTCTAGTTGAAATCAAGTCTTAATGGTTCATTCTTTATTCAGCACTTAATTTTAAAACGGGGATGTTACACTTACCGCCTTGAAAACCTTGGTGGCACTCCAATCCGAAACAAGTGGAATACCCAGAACTTGCGCATTTATTACAGCTAGCTGCTGGAACGATACAAACTCTTCTCTCCTCACTTGAGATTGTTCAACAGAGATATCTTTATATCATGATCCCAACTACACTTTTATTGTAATTCTTATTTTTGTTCAATAAGAATCTCATATACCAACTTAACTCTTTCGAGTTTTTCTTATGCTGTGATTTCCAGTCTATCCGGCGTGCACAAACATATTCAAGATTGATGATCTCAACTACCCATTCTGTAGTTGACGATGTAACTCCTCGAATATGTGTGAATAATTGAAGACCTGGGCACAGTAGGATTGGTCCTCTTGCAAAAACCATACCGAATCCCAGGAAAAAGGCGCAGTAGGATCAGACCTTTTCATAAGGCTGTACCGAACCCCATTTGAAGGTCCAAATTGTAGGATTAAACTGAACTCTGGGTACGGTTAGTAAGTTTGGCTGAACACCGTTGAAGGCTTGGATTGTAGGATTAAACCGAACTCCAAGTACGGTTAGTAGGTATGGCCGAACACCGGAGAAGGCTTAGGCGCAGTAAGCCGGTTCTTCTTCAAGACCACGCTGAACCCCGAGTAACGGGCGTAGTAGGTTCAGGATTAGCCCTGATCCGAACCCCGTGTCGAAGACTCGGATTGTAGGATTGAACCGAACTCCGAGAACGACTAGTAGGTTTGGCCGAACGTCGGTGAAGAACGGTGAATGGGTAAAACCTAACACCGACTGAAGAACGGTTAGTAGGATTAAACCGAACGCCAAGAAAGGCTTGGACTGTAGGATCGAACCGAACTCCAAATACAACAAGTAAGTTACACCGAACTCTAAATTTCCCAGAAGCACTTCTCCTGGAAATTCTTCAATCGGTAATACTTTCTCTTTAAATTCCTTATTTGGAAATATTTTAACTTCAAAGTTTGGGTCATGAATTCTCCAATCGGCAATGTTTTATCGAAGCCCGACTCAGGAATCCTTATTATCTCTTTGAAGTTGCAATCAGGAATAATTCACTCGGGTATGTCTTTATCCGAGGCGTATTCACCCGAAGCATTTCATTCGGAAATTCTCCATTCGGTACCGCGCCATGCAGGAGTCGGAGATATTTCACTCGGTGATATCCTATTCACTCAGGGTTTTTCCTATTCAGAAATTCTCCATTCGGTGCCATGCCACGTGGGAATCAGAGATATTTTACTCGGTCATATCCCGCTCAGAAATACTTCACTTAGTGAAATCCCATGCTAAAGTGTCATACTCGGGGATTATTCAAAATCACTGAAAAGTACTTCCCCTAGGAATTCCCTACTCAGAAATGCTTTACCTTGGAATTCCTTACTCGGAGATTATTCAAGTTTGAAGGTAGACTCTTAAAATCCTTCAGTCGGCAATATTTCACTGAAATCCGACTCATGAAGAGTCAGTCATCATTCTTATTAATTTTGCTCGAAAATACTTCACTTCGAAGTTCCAATCAGCAATAATTTACTCGGGAATATTTCAACCCGAAATGTATTCATTCAAAGTCAGAACCTTCTTCTGACCAAGAATACTTCCCCTGAAGTAGCCCACTCGGAAATACTCCACTCAGGAAAATTTGCGCTCAGAAAATTCGAGCCTGAATGAAAACTCAGATTGTAAGACTAAACTGAACTCCGAGTGTAGTGAGTACAATCAAACCAAGTGCGGTTGAAGGATCACTCGGAACCTTCCACCCAAGAAGGTTCAATCAGAACTCTTTACTCAGAAAGAATTAATCCGAGAGCTTCTATTCGGAGCTCTCAATCAGAAGAACTCCCACTCGGAGTTCTCAATCAGAAGAACTCCCACTCGGAGTTCTCACTCAGAAGAACTCCCACTCGGAGTTCTCACTCAGAATAACTTCCACTCGAAAGTATCACTCGAAATTTGTTCAAGACAAAGTACCCGTCCTTGACATAAAATAAGTCTCAGATAAAACGTATATGCTTTTACTGAGCAACACGAGGGGTAATGGAATTTCCCAGGTGACTTGGCCAGAACCAGCCTCACTCGGAGTCACTCACTCAGAGTCAAACATTTACTTGGAATAATTCATTCAGAGTCAAATGTTCACTCGGAACTGATCACCCAATAAGGCTTGGGGACAGTATCAAACGGCTGACGAGTATTTCGAGGATTAAACACTTAGTAAACGTGTCATAATTACTTCCCCTCAAGATTAACACTGCAAGCTGATCTCATGATGACAATACGTTTCCTCACAACGGCAGTCCCCATTATGGTACTTATAATTGAAAGCCTAATCATCAAAGGTTAAGGTACACCTTTTACCGGGCTCGTGTATGCCAAACGTGTGATTTAAGTAAACGACTTCGTCACACTACAATATCAATACAACAAAAGATATTCTATCTTTTCTATCAAACTAAGCCTTTAGTTATTAAAGTGCCCTTACATAGGGACAGAACTTGTTTGTTGTTATCCGATTTAGTGTTTACGCATCTAAATCCGGATTGGATCATTACACATACAATAGTTCTATCGAAGTTATTTTCAACAAATAGACTTATAAAGGAAGTTGTCATTTTATTGATTAAATCCTGAATTACATAAGTAGATTGATTCAATAATCCAGAGCTGATCCCAGAACACAGCGGATTTAATTCAATAAAAGCTATAAGACAAGGAAGACACTATCTCTGTTGACTTGTCTCTCCGCCTTTTCCTTTAGCTTTACCTCTGGCCTCACTCCCCCCATCACCAGGAGTGGTTCCTTCGTTATTGGTTCGTTTGGAGATAGGAGCCAGGAGAGAAGGCCCCATTGACTGGCCTTCGGGAAGAGGAGCCAGCTGGTACTTAGTCCTGACGGTCGTCAACAACAGCTACGAGTTTCCCTTCATGAAACTCATAGAACGGATCAATACCGTTCAGATTAAGTTCCACTTTGGGATTCCGGTATTGAATCTGACGTACAGCCAACCCGAAAGATTCCTCGACTGCTTGGACACAAATATCCACAGCCTCTTTCGCTCGGGCGTTGGCAGCAGTCAAATCCGCTTTCAGAGCGGTAACGACGTCATTCGAACTTGCCAGCTTTAAGTTCTCAATTTCCAGAAGCAGCTCCTTTTCCCTACGAGCCCAGTCTTCAGCTCCTTGGGAGTAGACGACCTTGTTTGCCTTTAATTCCTCTCCCAATTTGGTAGAATGCTCCTTCTCCGTACAGAGGCTGGCATGGAGGTCAGTATTGACTTTTTTCTGATCAAGTACTTGGGCCTCCAGCTCGTTAACAAGATATTTTAGCCTGGAGATTTCTTCGTCTTTCTGGTCCCCTTCTTCCTTGGAAGCCTTCAACCGACTTTCCAAGCGAAGAATGTTCGCTGTGTCCTTTGCCGAGGCAATGGTAAGGTCGTTAACCTTACCCGATAATTTGCCAAGTCTTTCGTTATCTTCTGACAGCCTGTGAACCAACCTCAAAAGACCGGACAGTTCAGCCAGTTGCCATTGTCCGGCGTCACAAGCTTGAGTTATTTCTCCAGGCTCTAACGAAGTCTTCAGCTTGCACGGAGAATCGGGGATACATTCAGGAACTAGACCCTCATACACTAAGTATGGGGCAAGATTGGAGTTGGCTGGAGGTGGGCAGGAGACCTTGGGCGTATAATAGTTAGTTATTTGATTGGCGCCAGAGGCAGCAGCGGTACTTGGGACATCCGATGTGGTCCCTTCTGCCTTCTTTCTTTTAGAAGCCTCCAAATCAGCTGCTCCTTTGGAAGTTTTTGGTTTTTTAGGGGAAGGCTGAGACTCCGTTTGCTTGGCGGAGTCATTTTTTGCTTTTTTCCTTTTCTCCCCAGCCTTCTTTCCCTCAACACTGGAGGTCGGTTTTTCAGATCCGCCCTCCAGTAAAGGAATGTCGTCACCAGCGGACGAAGTCAGGATTATGGTCTGAATGGTAGCCTTCTTGGAATTCCGTTTTACCTGAATATTGTGTTTAGCCGCAACGGATTTCCCTCCAGCTTTGAGCCCCTTTAACTTCTCCATCTCTGATGACTCAGCCTCGATTTCAACTGCATAATCAGACAAGAAGACCATCAGTAATAGAAGATTTCAAGACATAAAAAGAAAGAACACGAAAAATGACTGAAAATTACGTAAATATTCCTCGCGGGTAGTTTTCGACCCTAGCAAACGCCTGCAGGAGAAAAATTTATGCGAGGCGGTGTATGATTGAAGAGCAAAAAGAACAGAGACCGAAGTTGGGGTTAATTCATCTTCATCGGTATAATAGGCCTGGGAGGTTAACAAAAAAATGCTCATGTGTCCAGGCCACGGGAAATTCTTGAATCCCATCTTTATTCAGCCAAAAAATTGGATCGTCGGGCTTCACACGAATCCTAGTGAAATAAGATTTGAAGGAACGCCCATCAACTTTGGCGGAGTCGGTGTAGGACTCGAAGTTGACGACCTTGGAGTGAGTCCGGAGAGTTATCAAACTTACTCCTCCCTTCTTTTTATCTGCACGACGGACCACTTACGTAAAATAAAAAAGCATGGCCACTGTCGGCGTGAAATTGAAGTGTTCCCTAAGCACTTCAAGAGAATGGATCAACCCCCATCCATTGGGGTGAAGCTGAGAGGGGGCGCAATCCAAAAACCTCAAGACCCCCATATGAAATTTTGTCAAAGGAAGGCGCACACCTAAGTTTAAAAATAAGAAGTCATACATGAATATTGACCTCTCATCCGGTGTATGACAAATCCGTTCTGAGGGAAGAGGAGCCAACACCATAAAACGCTCCTTGAATTTTTCCTTTTTGAAGACTGTGAAGCGAGGCTCCAACCTTGCTCCGTCCTCCCGAGCGTGGATAGACGGTGTTGAGAGAAATTCACCTGCAACCCAACAATAAGGACGCTTCTCTTGGAGCTTAACCCAATCAATCTGATGTGCAACTACATTACACAGTTCAGAAGCTGTCTTCAAGATATATTGCTGAGATGGTGCTCCGCTGCAGAGGTGCTTTCTCCAGTCATCTTCTTTACAGCTAATTTAAACACCTTCACGCTGCGGTAAAAACTCACATCATCAGAGAGGTATAAATTAGCGCTCTCCTCACTCTCACTAGAAGAGGATTCTGAAGAGGGTATTATCACCCTTCGCCTTGAGTAGGGCGACGCCTCCCTCTCTGAGTGAAGTGGCTTTGAATGGAAGATCACAGGGATCCTCCCACCACGACTTGAGGAAGTTCGTGACAAGGCTCTTCCTCCTCTTCCTCTAGGGCCAACATGGCTCGAACCAGCAAAACCTCTCCCAGACATTTAGAAAAACTAGATGAAAATACGAGAAGACGAAGGAAAGGTTACCTAAGAATGAAGAAAGATGGTGAATCAAATTTCACACAAGTAAACAGGAATGTCTTCTCGAAATTTTTGCAGAGTTTTGTCAGGGATGTAAGACTGAGTGATTTCTGAATTCACTAAGTATTCCTTTTATAAGGGAGCAATAAATTCAATTACTGGGTCAATAGTTATGTCGTTTACCACCAAACGACACCTTTTTGGTAAACACAAGGCTGTCGTTTCAAATCCTAAGGCGCGAAATCAGCGTCAATTCGTCAAAAGGCCTCTCAAATGGGCCTCAGAATTTAAATTTCAGGCCCATGAAGCTCCCTAGTGACGGTTATAAAGACGTGCGCATTTAAGGCAATAATGGCTCGCCCACGTGATTAAAGGCATTAAATGTCTAATCATGAGAAACGTTGCAACTGTTACTCGAATACCAAGGGTTGCAAGTTTCAAAAACTTTTAGGATTCTCACACAAAGAACCCTTTGTCCGAATCCGTCCTAAGGAACGCTACGATAACGGAACCTTCGTTCCAAGAATAGATATTTACGTGACAACGTAATGCCTTTTATAAACGACGTATATCATCTGGCATCCAGACTTAAAGCTAGGGGACAAGTAGAGTGATGATCCTGTCTCGATACCGGATTTGATAACGAAATTGAAGACTCAATCCGTACTCTCACGATTGAGATCTATTTTCCCCAGGACGGATAATCTCAATCACCTAATCTGTGATTTGACGATGTAACTCCTGGCATTGTGCATTTCCTCAGGACGGATGATCTCAATCACCTAATCTGTGATTTGACGATGTAACTCCTGGTGTGGTGCATTCCCCAGGATGGATGATCTCAATCACCTATTCTGTGATTCGATGATGTAACTCCTGGCACAGATAATTCCCATCATTATCCTTATGATGGAAGTCATTGAAGACTCAATCCGTACTCTTATGATTGAGATGTATGGAAGTTTTTGAAGACTCAATTTACGATTGAGATGTATTTCTCCAGGACGGATGATCTCAATCACCTATTATGTGATTCGATGATGTAACTCCTGGTGCGTACAATTCCCATCATCATCCTTATGATGGAAGACCCAACCAACATCTTTATGTATTTTTACAGTTCCCTAAGCTCGGAACAACACCTTCACAATGGACGACGTTTTTTCTCTCCAAGTGAGAATAATATGAATTAATACTAGTCATCCGTCCTGTGACACCGCTTTTGTGAACAACAGATCGACTCCTTTTCTCCCCAAAAGTATTAAAGTTAATGCCCTATGACAGGCACCTATTCCTTAATATACTTGTACTTGGGGACAGTATTCATGTATATATCTCTCCGTTCCAAAGTTATCTACCTTAAATGATCTAATTTTCCGAGGTGATTATTTCAATCCGACCTCAATGTTAGTCATACAGAACGGATTATCAATGACTGAAACGATATATATATCTAAGTTATACATGAAGTATTGAAGACAAATTGCTGAAGGGAATTTTATTTATTCATGAAAACCAAGATTACATGTAATACCAGAGTTGATCCCGGAACACAACTTTACATATAAAAAATAACAGGACTACAGAGGGGGAACTTGCTCTTCAGTCTCTTTCTGTCCTTCCCCTTCTCCAAGTTCTTGTGTCCCTTCCTTTGGGATTTCCTCTGGAGTCTTCTCTTCTGGAGCCTTCGCACCTCCTGTAGATGAGGCGACCTCAGGCATAGGAATAACGAAATCCGGGCCCATACTTTGACCCTTAGGAAGAGGGGGCAAACCGTACAAGGACTCCAGAGGATCTTCATGTTGACCATCAACCACTGCGACTAACCTACCTCCATGGAATTCATAGAACGGATCCATACCATAGAGGTTAAGCGACACAGTGGGGTTACGGTAGAAAACTTAGCGTATAGCTAGGCCGAAGGATTCTTTAACTGCTTGGGTGCATATATCAATAGCTTCCTTCGCCTCAGCTTTAGCCACAGCCAATTCTTCCCGCAACCTCAGAAGTTCTCCACCCGATCCCTGAGATTCCGTACTCCCAGCCTTTAGTCCCTCAATCTCAAGGAGGAACTTCTTCTTCTTTTGGGACCATTCCTCTGCTTGTTTAAAATAATCCTCCGCAACAGCTTTGCTTTTATCTTCAAGATCAGCTTATTTAGCTTGACTGCTACGGAGTTCTTCTTGTGACTTACCAAGCATCTCCTCCTTCTCTACCAGTTTACCCTCCAAGTCTTTAAGCATGGTTTTGAGCTTGAGATTTTCCTTGCTCATAAGATCTCTGAACTCTTTAGACTTGGTGAGGCGATCTTCAGCTAGTTTTAGGGCAGCTTTATCCTTCTCCGCTGAGAGGTTAAGCTGTTCTACTTTATCGCTCAGGTTATCGACCTCAGCAGCATTATCAGCTAACAAGCTGAGCGAATTAAGCATCCCCGTAAGTTCTGCTAGCTGCCACTTCCCGGCCTAACACGCCTCTTTAATTTCTTTAGGTTCAAGTGTGGGCCGGAGTTCATATAACGGCTGAGGGAGGATCGCTGGAGTGGCCCCCCGATATGAGAGGAAAGGAGTAAGGAACGAAGAGGTTGAAGAGGAGATCGGACTACATCCAAAGACCTCGGAAAGAATACCCTTATGGAGTCCGGATGAAACTTTAGCTATGTTTGATGCTTCTACGACTTTGCCTTTGGAGGCCTTGGCTCTTTTCGGACTCATTGAAGGTTTGTATTTATTCGACGATTTTCCTAAGGGGTCATTCTTGATCTTCTTCCTCTTCTCCATTATTCTGGGATGATCCGCACTGGCACCAACTGCACTTCCCTCCACCAGCGGGATTTCCCCTTCTACATCCGAGGTCAGAATAATTAATTCAAGCCGATCTTTCTTAGAATTCTCTGTTGGCAGGATTTCATTCTCACCAGCTACTGATTTCTCTCCCGCCTTCAAGAATTTTAACTTTTTCATCTCTGGAGATTTTTGTTCTATTTCACCTGCATGCATAAATAAAACGTATTAGCAACAAAGAAATACTCAATACAATCAACAATGGAGGAAAAGAGAAATAAGACGAGAATTACGTAGATATTCATCTCGAACTTCGCTCGAACTACTTAAAAGACGTCTACACAAAAATGCTTTAAAGCGTGTAGAATATGCTTCGAGGGCGAATAACAGCGCCGCCGTTTCAGTAGACAGCTCAGATTGATGAGTGTAGTATGCTTGGGAAGTCAGAAGAAAATACTCATGAGTCCAGTTCAGAGGAAATTTATTAAGACCCTCTTCATTCTTACAAAAGACGGGCTTGTTCTTTTTAATTGAAATTCGGGTAAAGAAAGACTTGAAAGACTTCCCGTCAACCTTGGCCGAATCAGTATAAGATTCGAAGTTCACAAGGAACATAGAGTCCAGAGTGTGACTAAGCCGACACTACCTTGCTTATTATCCCTCCGAACTACTTGAGTATAATAGAACAGCATCGCCACAGTGGGTGTGAAATTGAAGTAGTCACCTAATACTTCCAGAGAACGGATCAATCCCTATCCGTTAGGATGAAGTTGAGAGGGTACGCAATTTAAGAACCTTAATACACTCATCTGAAACTCGGATAGGGGGAAATGAACTCCTAGATAATGAAATACAAAATCGTGCATGTATACAGAACGCTCATCTGGAACAACATGGCAAATCCGTTCTGTAGGGAGCGGTGCGAACACCCTGAACCATTTTTCATTTTCTCCTCTACATGAACTGTGAACCTTGGCTGAATCTGAGATCTGTCCTCGTTCGCGTGATGAGAAGCCAAATTTCTAAACTCATCAGCTACCCAGCAGAAGGGCCATTTGGCCTGAAGTTCTTCCCAATTTAGCCAAAAGGCAACAACACTGTACAGACCTTCTACTATTTTCAGAATAGTTTGATCTTCAGAGGTTCCTTCTCCAGTCATCGTTTGAGTCGCGTGGATAAAAATTTCTGCTCTACGATAAAAAGTCACATCGTCAGAAGGATAACAGTCATTACTCATCTCACTTTTTGAAGAGCGACTACAATCAGAGGACGACTCTGAGAAGGGAAAGGTCACTCTCTGCAGTGAGTAAGATCCCCTTTCTGAGCGACATGACTCAGCCCTCGGAACAATCACAAGGATTCTCCCCCCACGATAGTTAGGGTTGCGAGAAGCTAATCTCCCCCTCTTAAGGTACATTCTTTTCAAGCAAAAATAGCAAAACAAAAGAAGACGAAAATAACAGAGGGAAGAAAAAGATTACCTAGGGCAATAAGGAAGGTGGAGACAGAGAAAAGCTTCGTAAAACAAGCAGCGAGCGTCCTTACGAAATTTCTACAGAGTTTTGTTAAGGAATCAGAAGTAAGCGGTCCCCAGAATCCACTAAGTGCCTCTTTTATAAGAATCGAAGAGGTTCAATTACCAACTCTCGGGGTTGTGTCATCCACGACTAAACGCATCGATTTACAAGTCAAACGACACAGTCGTTTTAAATTCGTGGGCACTAAAACAATGTCGATTTGCCAAAAGGCCTCTCCATTGGGCCCAGAAGTTTTAAAGATTGTAAGCCCATTAAGGCCTAAGCGACGGTTACTGAGATATACGCCTCAGATGCAATAATTGCCCGCGCACGTGACTAAAGGCATTTAATGCCTAATCATGCGACGCAATTTATGCTTTATAGCCGTTACTCGTATTTCAAGAGTCTTCAGTTTCAAAAAAAACTTTTGAAATTCTCATGCAGCGAATCTTTGTCTGAATCCGTTGTAACAACATCACGACATCGGAGCTTTCATTTAAAGAACGGTTCTTCACGATATAATAATACATGTGTAAGAAAACATTTTCCACATAAGTATACCAGCATCTAGACCTCTCACAGGTCGGATAGCTTATGTGAACAACTACACAGTCCCTCACACAAGCTAGGGGACATATGATCCAGCCTCGATACCGGTATCCGTTCTACAAGACATATTTCAACGTCTTTGACAATTTACCAATGTGCAACTGGTGTCATCGGTATACATCCGGACTCTAATTCCGTATCAGGCACTCTCCCTATACCGGTTGTCCAGGATAACACCATAACACCGGATAACATACACATCACCATACAGAAGACAAAGGGCATTGCTACAGGGACCGATCAATAATTCCCCACACTACGAGCCAAAATCTGCTCACAGGAATGATCAACTTGTCCTTTAAGACCAGCCTACACTCCCTACGCTCAATATAAAATAGCCACTTGACCCAATCATACTGGCAAGTGCGTAATAAAATAATCATTTATAATATTATTGGAGGTTAGTGGTTCCCCACTAACGAATCCTCGTATATCAAGCCAATCAGGTATATGAACTCTCTTGATCAATGGAGAGAGGGATCTTCGACTATTTTTCAACTTACAATTACTCTCTGAAAACATTCCTCACTTGGAATATTATCACTGACTTGAGCGTCAGAGAATCTTCACAGGTGACACCACCTTTCACCCACATCAACGCGTGAGGACGGTGTGAAGGACCCCTAGGACGCCCAATCTGCTCTCATCATACAGAGACATCAGATACGTAAATCGGATACTCATATAACTGGTCTTTAGAGACGTAATCATTTCATTATTTGTGACTGACCCGACACCGGATCTCTTGACCCCGGTTCTGGACAGATAAAAAATAATCCTTCATATTTAGGAATGGTGAATATAGATGTAGTATGTAAGAGATGATTTAATGTGTACTAGAAGGATTGAAATTGAATGATGAACATTGATGATTGTGGAAGTTGGGAAAAGATCCGCGTATGTATATGTTCATATATATAATTGTGTCTTAGGCAAAGCATGTGTATGTTGTGAGTGAATTAGACGAGCTTTGTTTCAGTAGGTATATGTCGGGTATTTGCATGCTTTGCCAAGCCTTTTCTCATATCGTCATATATGGGACTGGGCGTTTACCCGGTATACATATTCTTCTTCCGCTGTAAACTCTATTATTTTTGTATACCGTTATGGGCAATTTTGTTATCGATCCAGTCATATCTTATTAATTCATACTCTTCGGCTTTTTGTGATTCGGGTCTTGATGTAATCGTCGAGGTGTTTATAAATATTTCAAACGCGTAAAATTTACCCGCATTTTTAATAATTATTATCTCGGTTACATAGGGATCTGAGTCTGAAAAACTGGGGTGTTACTGGAGAGATAGACCCATCTTCTGGTATGTTTTCCAATGTAGTATATCTACCGAACTGCCTTAATCTACGAGGACTCACTCGATTATAAAATCTTCAACTTCCATGGTCACCACCATGGGCTCGTCTCGGTTAGGTCCGCCTTTGGGAAAATCTGACCCGTCGAATGTGATAGTAGTTGAGTTGGGGTATTCCTGCAATAAAATTACCTAACCTGTTTATAGTGCTCGGCGTGCACGGGTCCCCAAAAATCCACCTAAAATCATGTGAATGATTCGACGTGGGACTCTTCCTTCTTCTGTAGGTCTGGGAGAGCGGGAACAAAGGGCTCAGGATCGGTTCCGAGTCTGGAGTTCTACCTGGCCAGGGCGACCCCTTTCCCCTCTCTGAAAGTCCTCTCGGGGATTGTCTCCTCTTCGTGCAACAAATCTTGTGAGATGTCCTTGGCGAAATAAATGCTCTATCTAGTTCCGAAGGGAATGGCAGTTTTTTGTAGCGTGGCCGAAAGCTCTATGAAATTCACAGAATTTTGAAGTGTCCGACCCCTTGGGACCATCTCCTGGAGGTGGCAGAGCTAGGAGTCCCGTGTTGTAGACTTCATGTAGAATTCGATCACGACAGTCTCTTAGTGGCGTGAAATCCGTGTAAATGGGGGCAGTGTAAGCTTCAATATCCCAGTTCCTTTTTTGTTTGGCATGAGGATTTCTCCGTTTCTGGGGGTTAGCCCGATTAATTACCTTGGTTCGGTCGGCCTCCCGCTCGTCGACAGCAATATATCTTGCGGCTCTTGTACGGAAATCATCCATATCTGACAGTGGTTTCTTTGCAAGGGAATCGGTAAATTTACCCGGGCGTAAGCCCATTTGAATAGCGTGTAAAGCCACCTCTGGGCTGAGGTCTCAGATTTGGAGGGCTTGTTCGAAGAAACGTGCCATATATTGTTTTAGTGATTCCCTCGGAAGCTGGAGTAGATTCACCAGGCTATACAACGTCTGTTGCATGGCCCTGCTGGTGGAGAATTGACTGAGAAATTTCTTGCTTAAGTCGGAAAAATTGGAGACATTTTTTGGAGGGAGATGGGAGAACCACTGCAACGCCGATTTAGTCAGGGTCGTGGGGAAGGCTTGGCAAAAGAGTGAATCAGATGCTCCCGTTACCAGCATGGTGTTGGTGTAGATAGTGAGGTGATCTTCGGGGTCGCTGCGTCCGTCGTATTTTTCGATCACCGGGGGTTTGTAATCGTGTGGGGTGGGTGCTTCTATAATCGGGTCTGTCCAGGGGTGTGCAACGAAGGGTAATTCAGGGTTATATCTGGCAGTTTCTGTCTGGTATGAGGGTTGGTTGGCGGTCTTCTGGCGGGTGGATCATCCAACATTATGACTGAAGGGTTCGTGCTCTCCTTTCTTTTGTTGTCTGAGTTCCGCATTCTCTTGCTATAGGTTGGTAACCGTCCCTTGTAGATTCTCGACAATGTTGGTGAGGTGTTGTATTCGATCATCATGATCAGACGAGGCTTGATATCCGTTGTCCTCCTCTCGTCGTGTGTTACGGGTGTTCACCATGGTTGGGGCTAGCTCTTCTGTAAAATCAAGATTAGGGTTTTGGTGGTGTAGGATCTGTTTTACCGGACCCCACGGTGGGCACCAAAATGTTCACACAAAGAGTTTAAGCACAGAAACCCTAAAGAATTTCTCTAGGGATTAGGTTTATTAATTCTCAATATGTGTCACTTGAGTTACAATGTGAGCCTCTAGGCTGTATTTATACATTTGTACAATAAAGGAAAGAAGGGAATCTAGGCCCAGACCCAATAAGGGAGATGACCGCTTCTGGTGGGATAATGGAGAATCATTATCTGCTAAATTAAAGGGATGAGGGGGTACCGTGGGACCCCCTCTGACCAGTGAGGGAATAGTAACTTTTTCAAATATGGAAGAGATACTGTGTGTGGCTAATTCTTAGTTAACAACCTTTCAATAGTCTCCTGAAGTTATGTTGCTTTAAGTTGTGATTCTTCTACCTCATTCATCCTTGCTTGCTTCTCATGTTTAATTTCTGAGCACTTCTCTTCAAATTCTTTAATCTTCTTTTTCAGCTCTTCCTCTTCAGTCTGTAATTTCAGAACTTCAATATAAATATAGAGATATTTCACTTAATTAGCTAAGTTAACTACATTCCTTGTTTGGTCTGTGTTGTTTCTACTATTTACTACTTGTTTAATCCCTCTTAGTTGACTCTAAAATGCTTATTATTATATGTTTGGTTATGCTAAAATGCTTGTAAATTTAAGTTTTTCTATCATTAGTCATGAATTTGTTCATGACTCTTACATTGATGACCTGAATCTATGTTGTGCAGTTTGCTTTGCCTTGGTGTTTGCTTTTGTTCCTTCTGCCTCGTGAGGTATTTACCGATTCCCTATAGAGATTTGTTTGTTCACATTAAATACTTATTTTGGATGTATTTTTGGCTAAAAGCACACTTGACAAAATAAGATTTGATATGTTGTCTTTTTGTCAAATTGCAATTTTATTTAACTATTTCATTATATTTAAAATTATTCAAGAAATTATTTTAGTTTTTAGGTATCTAGAATCTAGAATAAAATTACAAATCAAACATGAAGTTGTTGAGTATTAAGGTTATAGGTTCCCAATAAGCCTTTTAAAAAATCAAGGTTATCTCACTTTAAAAAATGACATTTGTTTTTGGTCCAGTAAAATATACTTATTTTTATTTTAACTCATAAGATTTTGTTAGAAATAACTATTGAAACAAACAAAACAATTTAAATAAAATAAAACTATTAAAACAAACATAACTATTTAAATAAAACAAAACTATTGAAATAATTCAAATAATAATAAATTCATAAAATTTTGTATATTGTTATTGAATAATATAAATAAAGATTAAAGAATAGATATAGAATAGAGATAAAAGATAAAAAATAGAGAAAACATAGAAACGACGTATTATATCATTCATATAGGGGGTATTTATACAACACTATCAAAAAAAGCTCTGATAGCTACCTCTGATTAATGACCGACTAACTCTATCGCTAATTAGTGACCGAGTTAGTGACCACAATGTGAAAAAGGGACCCAAAAAGATGATTAGTGACCAAATTAGCGACCACACTTAACCCCGTCGCTAGATGTTGCAAATTTCTGTTGCTACCTTCATCGTTAAGATCTAGACCGTCACTAACTCGGTCGCTAGAGTCATCTCCCTCCAATTTTGTGCTTTGGCTCTAAATTTTTATTTTGGCGCGCATAGTAGCGACGATGCCAATCCTGTCGCTATTGTCATCTCCTCTAATTTATGGTTTGCCTCCAAATTTTTTATGTGCCCAGAGTAGCGACCATGAAACTCCGTCGCTACATCTAGCAAACAAATAGCGACGGGCTTGTGCCTCGTTGTTAACCATAATATTAAAAACCTGTCGCTAAACTAAACATGCCGTCACTAACCCTGATGTAGTGACGGAAGGAGCAGACCGTAGCTAGGTTTACCTTCCTTCCAAAAAGTTAGTTTGCCCGTAAAGTTTAGCAACGATCTCTTGATAACTGTCGCTACGAGTTACAAAACGTAGCGACGAGGTTCCTTTTTTCGTCACTAAGTTTCACTTTTCCCTATAAATTTTTGGTTCCCTCCAACGGTAACTTTAGAACTGTTAGTGACGGGAGATGTTCGTCGCTATGGGATAGTGACAATTAGCGACGGTAGTGTTGTCATTGCTAAGTAGCCACGTGGCCTTATTAGTGACATTCTTAACGACGACGTCGCACCGTCGCTACATTATTGTCTAATTTGGGAATCCATATTTCCTAAATCATTTGCCCTAATTCCCTCCTTCCCTTCCTCCATTTCTGTCTCTCTCCTTGCCTCTATCTCCCAACCATACCTCCATCTCCCCTTCCTCCCTCCATCTCAAAACCTCTCTCTTTCCCTCCATCACAACCTACGTCGCCCCCTCCTTCTAAGTCTCACTTTCTGCCTTCCTCCGTCTCAGAACCTCTCTCACTCTGTGACATACCAGCGCTGTTGAGGGTGGGGAGTGATCGCTGGTGCATGGGCACGGACAAGGAGCGACTCCTGGCAGGCTTCCAGTAGGGAATGTGATATCCCAGGAACTGTTGAGGGCGGGGAGTGATCGCCGGTGCATAGGCACGGACAAGGAGTGGATCCTGGCAGGCTTCTAGTGGGAGGGACACATGAACTAACCGAATACATACCAAAATAAGAGGGATCCAAAGACTGTATAGGTATGAGACTATACAGTCAAGGATAGCCTAAAGGAATGAATTCGTACTACCTATACCAACAAATGCATTAGCCTTTTCAATCACTTAAGGACTCCAAAGTTAAGCATGCTTAACTTGGGGAAATTCTAGGATGGGTGACCTCCTGGGAAGTTCTCAGGAAGTGTGTGAGTGAGGACAAAAGCACAGTAGAAAGGTCTTGTATTGGTCTGTGGGGAGAGGCGTTCATTCCTAAAAAGCGTCCGAGGTGTTACACTCTCCCTCCATCTCTGCCTCTATCTCCCTTCCTTCGGAGCTGTGTCTGGGTTTGTCTGGTACAGTCTCTGACAACGGCTTCTCAGTTTGTCTCCCCAACAAGTACTCTCTTTTTCCACTACTAGAATTTTTGCTCTCTAGTAAAATTGGTGGTGGTTTATTCTTCTTGTATTTTGTTAATTTCTACCAATTAGTTTATAATTAGTTCAGTGTGGAAAAGCTTCGATGATAGAAGGATGATCATTATAGATTATGAATTAGGTACATATTTTACAGGTCCAGTGAATGCAGTCTTGTGCGTCGGCATGTCAATACTATTATTATCTTTAATACTTAAATTTATTTGATTACCAGAGAAGAATTTAGGTTTAGAAAATATTTCAATTTAGGGTGGTGATGTAGGGTCAGTCAATGAGGAGAGTCTTAAGAGAATGTGTTTGGTTTGGAGTGAAATGGGAGCATTTGAGTTCTAGTTGGGAAATGGGGTACAGAGGTTTTGAGAGTAGTTTGTGATATTTTAATATCCCCAAAGCAAAATCATGTGGATTTTGGTTTTCATTGGAAAGTGAAGTATAATGGCCTTTTAGGTTTGTGATGTAGATCAAGTACTTTAAGTAAGCCCAATGTGCTTGTCACCTACCCATATCGCCAATTGCAACCCTTCCAAATGCTTTTATCTATTTTCCCTTTCTTTCTTTTTATACATGGAATCTCGGATTGATGTGGAAAAAAATGGTTCACTTTACCTGCCTCAATGGCTTAATCCAACTGATGAACCTGTGTTTAGCAAAAGAAAGATATTAGAAGCTAGATTACCATTGATTGTTCATGGCTATACTTGTAATTAAACTATAAATTGTGATAATCAGATATATGTGAATAAATTAAACTTCACTCACATCACACACAATTTTTTCTTTTAAAAAAATTGTTCTTTCTTATTTAGTGAGAAGCATCTTGAGCAAGCAACTGAAAATTGTGGGTCCTGGTTTCTCAAGTCTAGTGCATCAGATGTATAAAGTGTGTTATTGTTCACACATAAATATGATTGTCCATTTAGGACTAAAAAATTAAAAGAAAAGGTAGGTTGGGACTCCACTTGGTGTTTAATCAAATCCTTGATGGGGTCAAGGGAGTGTTGTTTTGAAGATTCATGTTGTCTTTTACCCTTTACTAGAAAGTCTTTGCTCTGATTATGATAGCAAAAGAAAATATTAGACCTAAACAAAAATGGGTTCTATATCTATTTATAAATATTTTTTGAAAACAAAACTTGCTAACTTTAATAGAAATCTCTCTCTCTCTGTTGCATAAGTCTATGCTTTAGTTTTCTTAACAGGAACCTCTTCTGAGCCTTCCACTGCTGACTCAGCTACTTTATTATCCCCTTGTATGGTTGTCTCTGTTGCTGATTCTGTTTTAGTACTTGCTTTAGGCTCTTCCACTGTTGCTTTTTCCTTCACTTCTCTAGCTTTTTCCTTTGCTGGCTTCTCTTTCTTTTGCTTGGCTTCCTTTACTTCCTTTGTTACGACCTCCTCAATACCTTGGGGTCCTGTACCAATTATTGCTTCTGTTGTTGTTGTTTCCACTTCTGTTTCCTTGACAAGAACTTAAACACACATTTACCTCTTATAATTACCTCACAAATAGTCCTCCCTTACAATGCTTCCAAAAACTTAAAAAAATAACCATAACCCTCATCTATTTCTTGAATATGACTGTAGCTCTCTCTTCACCTTTCTTGAGTTTCTTTTTTCTTTTAATGGCAAATTTCTCTTGAATTATATTCATTTGTTTTGTCTATAATGCTCCGTAACGCTGCAAAATTTATTTGTCATTCTCTGTTTCATTATATTATTTGTCATTCTTAACTTGTTCAGCTGTTCTAGTTTGGCCATGTATACACCTTTACATTGAGAGAAAAAAAATAGATTTAGATTACACACAATTAAAGTTTCTCGCAATTCATGTTGTCTTTTTTTTATTATATAATCTCATGGTTGTTTTGAATATTGATATAAAAAGTGCTTTCATGGACGATGTAAAATCAGTTACCGTAAAATTCATGTATTAAATCGGTCTATAAAAAAATGTATGTAGAATTTTTTATGTATGTTTTATAAAACAAGTGATATAGTAGATTAATAAAAAAACCCAACTACATAAATTGCAAGAAAGCGGAGAGAATCTACACTCCTACAAAACACGAATAATTAGTGATTAGTACGAACATGAATAAAGTGTTTGGAGCCGTTCAAATTGTGATTCACAAACTTCTTGTTTCTCTTTAATGTTTTTTCAATGAAATAATATAAAAAATCAAATAGAGAGGGATGCTCGACAGGTATAATTTTATTTTATCTTTGCTTTATTCAACTTCATCATCACTAATAAATGCTATTTTTTTAGGGAGGATTACTCTGCCTATGTTTTGTTGAAATTCTTTATTTATAATCAAATATCCACATTTGATTTATCCTTTCTCACCATAAATTCCTACAATCTCGTCCCTGTTTCAGATTCTAAATCAAATCAAATAATCAAAAAATATACATCAAATTACTAAATGTACTTTATTACATACCAATTCTGTTTATGAAAAGAAAATTTTAAAAATTAATATTAGGTTTTAATTTACATATATAAATAAGAAATACATTTGAACTCCAAATACTGCGCTGCTACAGGTTTCATCAAGAGATCGATCGTACATGAAGTTCTAGTTCACATTATTACATACTAAGATCTGTAATTAGCTGAATCTGATAAGTTCAAATTGTTAGGAGTTAGGACATGTGAGTATTAGGCATTTGAGCTCAAATCTCAATAACTGAACTAGTAAAATAATTCATAAGTGTTACTATTCTTATTTCTTAAGGTCACTGGCTTCTGATTGTATATAGCCCGATTTCTTATTTCTGATTGTCTATAGCCTGATTTGTAGATGTTATTCAAGTTTATAATTTTTTTTCTTCCAAATGTCACTTTCATGTCATTTTCCAAAAACAAAAATTAAAAGTTTATAAAGCTTTCAAATATGATTTTCCAGAGACCAAAACTAAAATCTATTAAAATTTCATATATCATTTTCTAATTAAAGGGAAGTGTTGTTGCTGGTAGGAAGAATAGAGCAGCGATGAATCTGACTTTTGGAACCCAAAGCAGATATTGTTAAGAATCTTAACAATTAAATTGACCAATGAAAGACATACATGAATGAGAGACTAATTTGACCTACTACATGTTAAGGAACTATCATTCATGGGTTATATATGATCTACACTGGATCTTTTAAGGACTGTCACCTATTTTCAAGTGTAAAGAGCTTTGGATAAATATAATAATGTGAAAGTTGTAAAACAAGAAAAATTACTAAAAATAATGCCCACGTCTGCAAATTCAGTTTTATAATTAGATATATTAAGTTATCACCTATAGTGGATGGCATATGCTAAACAGGTACGACAAATGAGACAATTTTTCAAGAGTTGGATTACCCTTCATGTATATAGTGTAAAGATCAGCAAGGTCCCCTTTCATTTCCCATGAGAGTGGCCGTGAGGGAACTGCTTTGTCACAAGCCAACATATTATTAAGTAAAGAAACTTGTTCAAAAGGAGAAAATAAATGACTAAGACTAGCTACAAGATGAAAAACACAATATAGAAATGCATTTGAATTTTCTGCACACGAAGCTTTAGAAAACCACTTACCACTCCTTCCCGGTTTCTCTGTCTTAGTAGTGCCATGAAGCTATGACTCATTTTCATGTGACAAAGCCATGAACCTGACTTTTGGCACCCAAAACAGATATTATTTTTCAATCCAAATGTGTAAAGTCTCATCTCAACTTTATTAGCCATCATCTTCATCACATATAGCCAATTTAACATAGTTGTTTTAATTAGTCTCACCTATTATTGTGTTCTTCTAAGTCCTTTCTCTATTGCAAGTTTCCCTTATTGTGTAGACAATGATAGAATACAAGTAGGAAGAGAAAAAAGCTGAAGAGTCTTAGGAGCATGAATATTAGGATACAAAAGATATTGGAGTGACGTTTGTCTCGTCCTTAGCTATTAGTATTTTCAAATCAATTCACACGCTTTTGAATGAACTGCCCCTTAAGCTGAGTAAAGTGGCAGCAATGACTACTTCCATATGCATTTCATGCCTTACCGAAACCCATCTGGAAACCGTTGGTTGAGTTGAGTCATTTTTTTAAAGAGTTGATAGCAACAGTCTTAACAGAGGAGACTCTTGTGAGGATGGAGGAAAATATTCTAGTGTTGATTTGTAAGCTGGAGCAGATTCTCCCTAGTTTTTTTGATTCTATGGAGCACTTGCCGATTTATCTACTATACGAGGCTAGGGTTGGTGGACCCGTCCAGTATCATTGGATGTATCCATTTGAAAGTTAGATGCTAGAACAACTTCAAATCCATTAATTCACTTTCTTGCAAAATTGTTAAATTGATTGTAACTCAATAATTCTTTATGTTTCACTAGATTCTTGCGTTCTTTAAAAGAGAAAGTATCAAACAAGACATGCGTTGAGGCATCGAATTGTGAGGCATACTTAGTGAAATAAATGACCACTTTTGCTTCATTCTACTTTCTGATGGAGATAGAAACAAGAATGAATAGAATCCCCCGTAACCTTGTAGTGGCACCAAACCCTAGTGTGGGTGAACAAACCTTAATATTTAACTATCCTGGTCATCCTGGAGGCAAGGTCATAGAATGTTACATTGATGAGAAACATCGAAAGGCGGCCCACTTATACATTCTTTTAAACTACAAGGAAGTTGAACCATACCTCGAGTAAGTCACACACTTTTACATTTTTCCAACTTTACTTCCATAGGATTTTTGTGTAGTTAAACTTTTGTTCTTTAAATAGTATATATGCAGATATACTTAGACAAGAGCAAAATGATATAACTGATGACCAAATTCGCTGTGAGGTATCATCCAAGTTCGTTGACTGGTTTGCACAACACCTAAAGGCGTACACTATATGTTTTTTTTACATTGTATAGTTATGTACATTCTAAAATAATGCACAATGTTATGCTTTGAATAGATTTAAGATCCAAACAACCAAATTAAAGACCCTTTACTCCAAGCTCTTTCTTGGGGGCCTGTGAAAATTGTTAAAAAATGGTCAATTTACTACATAAACAGCTATAAGTTTAACGTTTTCCAATAGAGTGAAGGAATGTAAACACATAACTTGGGGGTTTGTATTAAAGGCGCAACTGGACATTTAGAGAAGGACTTCTACGGTGTGTTAAAAGAAATCGTTCAAGTTTCTTTCTCCGGGCGGGATAAAAGAGATTTAGTTTTATTCAATTGCGATTGGTACCAAAACACAATCGGAGTGGGTACAAAAGTCGACAACCATTTCAGATTGCTTGAGGTGAAAAGAGCGGTAGATATAAAGGGTTTGATCCCTTCATCTTTGCCCAAAAAGATGAGTAGTTTTATTACATAGAATTCCCTAGAGGGCACCGAGACTGGTATGTAGTCATCAAAGCCAAGGCTCGTAGTCAGATCACTGATAATGTCTCTAATGAGGTTGAAGATGCTTATCAGCTAGTTCCGAGCGACCTCCACGACAGTCACTCAATGTTGAATATTGATCTAGTCATATTGGATGAGACACTTGTGACCTCAAGCAGTGAACACATTGACACACAAGTTGTCTTGTCATTAAAACAGTCCAGGGCCAATTTAGACAATGATAACACATTTAAAACAAATTCCGAGAGTCACACTGACACTTAAGGGGACTTCCAATCTGAAACAAACATAGAGTATATACTTGTATATAAATTTATGTATATATATATATATTTGTTTTTTTAATTGCTTAATGCTTACATTGTTTCATTGATAGATGACTAGACGCAGAGGACGATTTGGTCGGGGTGGTGGTAGGCACTCCCCAGTTACACGACTGGGTACCCCTACCTCACAGAGGGAGACCACACCGACTGATGACAGTGCACACTGACGCCCTCACCGACCATTCCAGGTGATGCTGTAGGCACTTCCACCACCCTAGACGGCGCACAACCTTAATAGCAGCAAGAGGAGCAGGTCCGTGAGGCGACCCCTTCTACAGCATCCGACCTCTTTCCACTCTGATCCCATTATCAGATGCTGACGAGTAAGTATCATTATATATCCTGACATTTACGTGTTTTTGCATTGGTTTCTGTGCTGATCGCATTACTATTGCAATTGTTGAGATTCATATATGATTTATGTTTGTTAGTGGAGAGCAAGGCTCACTACAATGAATCTATGTGTGTTTTATGCTTATGTTAATTTATGAATATTGATGTTCGTTATGATTTATACTTATGTTAGTGGAGCGCAAAGCTCACTAGGTTTTGTTGCTATTTCTTTACATTGAACTGTATTGGGAAGTTTTCTATGTGTAACAGGGTTTTCGTAAAGATTTGGAAATGTCCGGTTTCTAGGGGAGACTCTGTCAAAATTTTGGTGGACTCCCAAGGTTTATGTTTGTTTGATTATAAAAATATTTTGTTAATTAATTGTTCAATCACATGGCATATAGTTATGTTGATAGTATTCACACTAAGAAGGTGATTACTAGGATTTTGAAGGCCCAATGGGATGGTCCTTACATCTCTTGGATGGATACTGGTCAGACTATCCAAGATAGATAGTTTGACACATCTCGATGAGTTTAGCACAACTATTCTAATTTCATGTAACATTTATTATTGAACATTGCTTACGTTTCTAATTTGAAATTGCATTTTAATTTACAGCGTGGCTCTCGGTGGGAGGAGGGTATGGCTGATGGGATTAGGAGGATCTTTATCATAAAGACCTCTAAAATCATCAAGAGTACCCTTTAGAAGGTGAGCGTGAAGACGGAGCGCCCCCATTGGATCCCTGAGCCCTACTGGGATGGCATGCTGCAGAAGTGGGGAGGTGTCTTGTTCTAGCAGGCCAGTGCTCGGAACAAGGCAAACAGGCAGGTTGATGCTGGAGCCTCCGTCTACACTGGAGGTTCCATCTCAGTTATTGAGAACAAAAGGAGATTTGTAAGTACATTTTCTTAAATATGTTTATTATTACAATGACTTTAAAGTTTTTTCACTATCAATTTTAATATGTTGTAAATTGTTAGAGCAGAAGGAGCACCGTGAGCCTTCGTTATTCGAGGTGATGCAAATCACCAAGAAGAACAAGGCTGGTAACTAGGTTAACCACAAGACCACCGACATGGCGGTACTTTATCTAAACTTACAACTGTTTTTAAATTTTTTTATACATTAACATTTACTAACGTATTTGATTTTTCTAAACATATGTGATCACCTACCGCAAGCGCACGGGGTATCGAAGTAATAAAAAAATATCGTTCCCATAGAGATTGTGCCTAAGTACTAGTTATAATGGTGGTTCAATTATTTAGTGAATCGATTAAAATGAATTACTAAAACTATGATGAACAATAAATTAGAAAACAGAAAATCCAACGTCTTTTGTAGAAGAAAATCAGAGCAAGTTTGGGGAATTCAATTAAAGGAAGGTCTTGGGATTTAAGGGTTCATATGCTAGTACCAAAATTAAAGGTCAATTGCCTATCCAATTATACGATTTCCATTTCTAAGGTAGATACCCCTAATTTAATTAATACCTTTCTCTCGAAAGCCTATTAACGTGCCTAATTTGTCGAAGAACCGCGTTCAATTCGTTAATTAAGCCCTTTAAGTTTTATGGGAATCCAATTAATCCTCTAATGAGTTCGCTTACCATCATAAAACAAAAACATAGGTTCAATTTATGTGTTTTCGAATAATATACCTACTCTCGTAGCGCATATAATTTGGAATCAACTACACTTATCTCTAAGTCTTGTAGAAGCATTACGATACATAAATCAAATAGAAACATGAAATCATATCATTGAAAGGTAAAGAACAATTAATTGAGATACATAAGCGTATTACATCCTTTAATCCTAAGAACGAAGGTTTAGTGTTCCATAAAGATTGTTATCATCATGTCATACATAACAAAATCAATGCCAAACATAAAAAGAATCAAAAGTGTAAACTAGGGTTAAAGATTACAAATTAGTTCTGATAGGTTTAACCCGTTTGGTCAACATGGAAGAGCGTACTCTTGTTGGCCAGTCATATTGACTCCATACAATCTGCCTCCTGATATGTGTATAAAGAGAGAGGTCATGTTTTTGTCTGTATTGGTTCCAAGACCCAAAAATTCGAAGGCAAAGATAGACGTGTTTTTGCAACCGTTGGTTGAAGAGTTGTCATAATTGTGGGATATCGGGGTGATGACCTATGATGTGTCCTTGAAGAACAATTTCATGATGCGGGATGTTTTGATGTGGACCATTAACGACTTCCCAGCATAGGGTATGGTTTTTGGATGGTCAACGTCTGGGAAGCTTGCTTGCCCTGTATGCATAGAATATACTGGGGGGAATCACTCCCTGTTAGTGGCAAGACAAGTTTTTTTGACTATCATAGAAAGTTTCTACCGTTAGATCACCCATTCAGGAGAAACAAAACCGTTTTTAAGAAGAACAAGGTTGTGAATGAACCTCCACCCTGTAGGTTATCTAGTATACGAGTTTGGTAGAGAGTCGAAGAGTATCCGTACATCTGGGACAAGAGTGTTAAGGAGTTTGCGGATTATGAGAAGGAACACCACTAGGTGAAGCTGTAACATCCTAGGTCAATTTACATTTAATTTTATTCGATTAATTAATTTTCACAATAATTTTTTTTTACATTTAATAATAATTACTTAGTTTCTAATTCAAAATAACCATTATTTTTATTAGACATGTTCAAAGTAATAAGTAGAATTAAAGTTAATAAGTTTAAGAATAGAATAAAATTGATTAAATGAAACAAAACAAGAGAACTAGAACCAAGCCCACTCGCTTGAGCGAATACCCGATTCGCTTGAGCGAGATCAGGAGCCTTCGCTTGAGCAAGGTTGTCTCGCCTGAGCGAAATAGCTCCAGTGACATTACCAACGGGACTCGCTTAAGCGGATTATTCCTGCTTGGGCGAGATTACTCCCGTAAGGAATTCCACTACATTTGCTTGAACGAAATACCCACTCGCTTAAGCGAAATCCGACCAGAGGTCGTCTTTCCCATCACTCGGTTTTGCACTCGGCCATTCACTCAAAACTGACTCATCTTGCTTGGTTTTCTACTCTATAAAATCAATCTAAACTGACTCGTCCCTCACTTGGCCCTTCACTCGGCAACTTATCCCAAATCTGAGTCATCTCTGATAGGTCTTTCACTTGGTGAATTATTTCAAAATCGACTTCACACTCACTCGGGTTTCCACTCGGAAAATAATCCAGACCGAGTCTTTTCTCACTCGGAATTACACACACGGAGGGACTCCACTCGGAACGAGTTACTTTGAACTCAGAAATTTCCACTCAGAACACCTCTACCCGGGGTATCATATTGGGAGACCTATCACTTGGAATTATACGCACTTCCTCACTCAGAAAGTTCAGTCTCGAACATAGCCTACTCGGCATTTCACTCGGAAATTCACTACATCATAGAATTATTTCCTAAGGTTTCCACTCTTAGTGAAATTTCGTTTGGAATCCCACTTACTCACCATACACTCGGTCAAAAACACAACCATACCAGTCACTCACTTGGGTGTGCCCCAACCCAGCATCAGACTTCACACTTTCGTTCAAGCCACACATACGCTTGGGCGAAAAATGTACAGTGACCATTTCCTCACTAGCTCGCTCAAGCGCGGCCATGCCCGCTTGAGCAAGATTCGTCCAGTAACTCCCCTGATTGCATAACATGCGTCTCGCTTGAGCGGGAATCCTCTCCGCTTGAGCGAAATTAACCCAGTAGCCACTCTCACTTAACACATACAGGTCTCGCTTGAGCCGAAGTCATACCTGCTTGAGCGAGACTTGGCCAGGGACCATATCACTGACACAAACCCCTCCCGCTTGAGCGAGAATTCATCTCGCTTGAGTGAGTTATGCAGTACATGCGTAGAGACTTAAGATTTTCATACCAGCCAGCAAATTTAAACATTCACATGCATCATCTGGCCTAGTTTGTCCATTTATATACATTCAAACATACAAGCAGACTTGGTTTCGATTACCATGCACTTCGCTTATCAAAACACTAGACAATCCACATAATGTACATCCTCCCTGACCCATAATTATACACAAGACCTGTTCATGTTAATTCATCATCCCTATCTACTATTGGCTCCGTGCCACTATATATATAGCCAACTCATGAAAATCAACATTAATCATATTATCATCATGACTATACCATTTTATCCATATGAATTCGTATCTTCATCATTCAACATATCAATTCTAACTCCCTATTTATCCCAATTATTCATAACTACATTGATCATATTATAAATTAGTCCATCACACACAAGAAACATACAAATATTACATTCATAGGATATCATACACACATCATTCAATTCACAATTTTCTGCATTCCTTGGCATCAATTCTCCGCTTGGCACACCTCCGGGGCTTCAACCTCTTCTTGCCACTGGTTACTAAATTAGAAGAAAACAACAGTAAGGGTGAGTGTTTGGTATCATAATTAATATAGAACAACAATTAAATAACAAGACACATATTTGCTAATTCTGTATTATGCAACTAGTCTCACCTCTTGTCATCGAATCATACCTACTAGTCATAAACTCATTGCCAATTCTTTATCCTCAATTTGCCAATCACAACCAACAATTATAACCAAACACATTCATATCATCACACAATGCTAACAATGCATCAAATAACACAACTGACTCTCATATCAATTCGACGCCTAGTATTCGGATACTAAAGGACTGGCCTTCAGCTGGGAGTCTGACTTGACATCCCGTGAACCCGACTTGGTCCACCGAGCCCGACTTGGCTCTCCACCTCAACCACTGGGTCTGACTTGACCACGGGGTAGCTCAACTGGGCACAAAGACCACGGGAGCCAGAAAACGAGGGGTATACATACCGTTGGCCATCCCATACCACATAACCACATATCATATCTCATAATCGTGACATATCATCAACAAACAATATATGCAACTACCAGAAACTGGCATGTGCTCACAGTACAGGGCGACCGACTTGTCAAACCCATCCATACAATGCTTTTGCATATATCATCAATAGTCCAAAATTCCATATTCTTATTCATAATCAAATATACATGCATAACTCAAAGTGGAAATAATACACATATCTTTTACTTTCGTCATTCCAATCCTTATTTCATTATATACTTAATTCAATCAGCATATTTCTTTCATATTCAACCATTTAATCTCACTGCACATACTCATATATTCATAACTACTATATTTAGTTACTTTATATTATTTATGACAACTCTTACTAAATTCTTGAACTTCCCATAATCTATTTTCATATCAATTCTCATTAATTATGACCCGAACACCCCCTTACCTCAATTCCGAGCTCTGACGACTCGTTCTTGATGTGGTTAACGTTCTTTCAACACTGTGTCCAATGTTCTACGTCTGAATTTAACACCCGCTTCGCCGTTCGATCCTCCGACGACCGTTTCGTTACCTACGGAGGTCGAAACGCAAAACCCGTTAACGTTAAACCACCCTCATTACTCTAAAGACCATTTTCAAGCTCCTACGCACTAGAGGAGTAGGAAACGAAAACTTACCCCTCCATGCACGACCCTTCGGTTTAACGGAGAAAATGAAAGAGATGAGAAAACTTAATTTAAAGGGGTCGTCGTACTCACCTCGAAGTCACGATCTCAAAAACGTAGTTATCTCGAAGTTTCGACGCGGAATGGTCTTCCTCTTGGAGCATGCAAGCCACGGCCAGCTTGAGGAAGAAAGAAGAAAATGTTCGTGTGAATTGAAGAGGAAGAAAAGGAAAATTTCATTATTAAAGCTTTAGGGGTAGAATGGTCTTTCCTACCTTCCTTTTATAATTTCTTTAAGGTTTTAATTAAATCTTTACGTTTTACTTCATCGGTAACTTCTAAATTTTTTTTACCTTCTTCTAATTACCTTCACTTAACCTTTCGTAATTAATCGTTAAATAAATTTATTTATTTCCATAACATTTAATTATTTATAATTACATTTTTAATAATAATAATTCCCAAAATCTCAATAAATCTGGTTGGGCAATTATTAATATTTTCTGCCAATTAAAATTTTTCTAAAATATTAGGGATGTGACATCCACCCCCCCTAAAAGGGGATTTCGTCCCCGAAATCAACGTACCTTATTGGAAAAGATCGGGGTACAACCGCCTCATGTCTGATTCCAACTCCCATGTATAAGTTATTCCATTTAGATTCTGCCACTTCACTTTTATCAATGGTACTTCCTTATTTCTTAGCCGCTTGGTCTGGTATTCTTCATACAGATAGGTGCTACATCCACCTCAAGTCCTCTTTTAGTTCAATAGAATCTGCCGGTACAATCATGGGATCACAAGGAATGTACGCTCGAAGTTGTGACACATGAAACACATTGTGGATATTAGTTAACGATTAGGGGAAAATCCAATCGGTAAGCGACATCACCAATTCTCTCCAAAATCTGATATGGTCCAATATACTTCGGGTTAAGCTTATGACTCTTCAGTATCCGACCTACACCTTTGGTAGGTGAAACCTTCAGGAATACCCAATCTCCCATCTGAAACTAAAGTGGCCTATGACGATTGTCATAGTAACCCTTCTGACGGTCTTGTGTAATTTTCATCTTTTCACGAATCATTATCACCTGATCATTCATTTCTTGAATTAACTCGGTCCCTACGGATTGCATCCCTATCTTCATTCCAACATAAAGGCATGCGACACCGTCTTCCGTATAAAGCTTCATAAGGAGCCATTCCAATGCTACTATGATAGTTGTTATTATAAGCAAATTCCACCAATGGTAGATATCTCTCCCATGAGCCACCTTGCTCCAGTACATAAGCCCTGAGCATATCCTCCAAAGTCTGGATCCTACGCTCAAACTGGCCATCAGTCTGAGGATGATAAGCCGAACTCAATCTCAGTTCAGTACCCAATTCCTGTTATAAACTTCCCCAGAATCTGGAAGTAAACCGAGGATCATGATCTGAAATAATACTTGAAGACACGCCATGTAACCTTACAATCTCCGTAATATACAATCTAACCAACCGGTCCAATGACCATTTAATGTTCATAGCTAAGAAATAAACACTTTTGGTCAACTTATCCACAATTACCCATATTGTATTCTTACCAGAACGGGTACGAGGTAACCCGGATACGAAATCCATAATAATGCTTTCCCACTTAGAGCGTCAGCCACAACATTGCTTTTCCAGGATGGTGCTTCAAATCAAAATCGTAATCCTTTAGGTATTCCACCCATCTTCTTTGTCTCATGTTTAACTCTTTCTGATCAATAAATATTTCAAACTTTCATGGTCACTAAATACCACAAAAGAGAACCATATAAATAGTGACGCCAGATTTTTAAATGCAAATACCACTATTGCAAGCTCCAATTCATGAGTGAGGCAATCCCTCTATCATCCTGCATCAACACACATCCTACATCAAACTTAGATGCATCATAATATACTACAAACTCCTTCATCATATTAGGTAGTGCAAGTACCGGCGCTGAAGTCAAGCATTACTTCAAAGTTTGGAAACTCAATTTGTATTTTCCTGTCCACATAACTGATTCTCCTTTGGTTTATCTTGTTTCCTTAATTCCTATCGATACTTCATCAATTCCCCACTAAGTGTACCTTAGGAGAAACTCAAGTTATCTAATTTCCTTTTAAAGTCATCTTTTCTTTAAAAGAAATCCAGCAATAATTCATAATAACTACCGTGTCACAATATTTACTTTTCTATACTCATTATTCGTCAGTTACTAAATCCCATCTCCATTTGTTCCTCATTCCTAATCATTTACCAATTTCAGAAATATGAACCATACACTTCTCTTTTCTAAATCTGATCACTCAAGATTGGCTACGACATGTCTGTCTCCTCGACTCCACACGACCTCAACTACCATTGCAACTACCTGAGGTGATCAGTCTCAGGAGTTCAACACTCTGTAGTTAAGTCATTTGAAAGTTGGGTATACAGTCCAACTATTCACATCATCGATTGATATACAAACTGTTTACATTATAATTCATTTCCCTATGTCTATTGGCAACTCTATATTGAATTAGTGTTAAAAGGAACCCTCGGTGGCCAGCCGCTATGATTCCCATGTAACACTAATATCAATGCAAAGTCCAAACGACTAGGTGAAACTTCTCTTCATTCTCATTATCTATCTGCTTAATTACTCTTTTAATCACTTCCTTTTAGTGTCATCCACTCACCACTTCTCTTATCACGTACGTAATAGTCCAGTATACCTATACTTCACTTGACCATCATTCATATAATACATCTTTCTAGTCCTTTCCTGAGTGAAATATCGCCCCTCCAATTACATCACTGAAAATTATTTCTAGCCACTCTTCTTCTATTACCTTCAACTTGTACAGGCATTCTTACACCGTCATTCATCAATTACTCATAATTTCTCTTAATATCCATTAATCAATCATCTAACATTATGAATACGACATACCGATAGCACTTAATTAAATCCGCTTCATAAAAGCAGTATAGGAGGTTCACCTCCCCTAAAAGTCAACCTTACCACAACGTTGCTAATTCATAGCACTTACCATTCATCCATTCAATCCTCTATCCTCTAGCTTCATAAAATCAACATTCTTTAATTATGTCCTAATAATCTCTTAAACCACGTCCAACAATCATCTTTCGATTTATTCATAAACCCCTTCTATTTACTCATACCACCAATACATTTACGTCTTTTGTCGCTTACTCAACGCTATTAACATACCACCAATTGTTCTCTAACCTTAAACTCAATACAAGACAGTTTACAACTTATTCCTTTATCTTGAGGGTTTTCGTATTGTCCATCAAGTAGATTCAACACTAAAAATAAGCAACTAACATCTATCATCGTTCATATAAGGTAGAAGGATATAGGGAATTCACCCTTCCTAAGAGTAATTGTATTAGAGCATTCATCAACTTATTCCATTCTATGCATTATCAAACTTCAGTATTCAAACAAACCCATAGCTACCAATACACTTACTATTCCCATTTCACTACAAGATTTAACTTTTATGAGTTATACCCATTTGTGGATGTCCGTTTCAATACGCACACTTACACACACACATATATATATGCTTCCTTTAAATATCATCTCCAATTCAATATGTCATTCATGTGTTTCATCTCTGTCCTACCTCGCCTAATATTTATAGGGTGGACTAGATTCAGTCCTACACATCATTTGTGGAAATTTCGAGGAGAGGTCATCTCCTCCTACCAAAACTAGTTTTCTCAGCCATAAAACAATTCTACGATAACCAAACACATCACCAGTTCTAACCAACGATCTACCAGGGCATAGGATATTTACCTCATACACGTATAAAACACAACGCCACCAGAGCGCCAAGGGAATGATGCCAAGTTAACCTGTTACAACTCAATTAACACATAAACAATTGCAATGCAATGTAAAAATAGTCCGACATGGGACTCGAACTATCCTCTAACACTGCCCATTCACTCGGCTCTGGAAAAGAACCGCTCTGATACCACTGTAACGCCCCAGCCGCTTTTCAGGAATGAACGACTCGCCCCACAGACCAACACGAGACCTTTCCAATGTGCTTTTGTCCTCACTCACACATTTCCTGAGAACTTCCCAGGAGGTCACCCATCCCAGAATTACTCCAAGTTAAGCACGCTTAACTTTAGAGTTCTTAAGTGATAGGTGTTAACCCGACGATAGCGTCTCAACAGTTTGTTTCCACCACCGGGTTGTTAATTGGCAAGCGCACCAATCGTTTGTAGTTTTCAAAATTTAGATATCATTCCACTGGGATTGAAAGTCCAATAACAACAGTAATTTTCTATTTACTATGGTAAATGTGAAGAAAGTTATAGACAAAAGAATGATTTATATACAATTTATACAATATTCACAGGATAGCATGATTGAGTGGTTCATAAGATAAAAAGAAAATAAAAATCTATCTAAAAAGTTGAGTTGCAATCTAGAATAGGTAAGATACTTGAGATAAACACAGATAAACAAATTATGTTGGAAATTGGATCCCTAATCTAGAATAACAATGAGGAACTCAAGACATGCATATTTAATCATCAAGTTTCATGTCATTGTAGCTTAAAATCATTATAACCGATCCCTCGTGGTATAAATTCTAAGAATTCACCGTAAAGTCCGATCCCTCGTGAGCTTTCTTAGTAAAAACTTGCATTAAGAACTGGCCTTATGGCAACAATGGTTAACAACCCCTATAGAATTGAGATACCAAGGGTATTCCAACTTTTACTTTCGTCAAAACAAGTTTTAATACGGCATGAATAATCATTCTCCCGTTTGACATTCATACTAATAAAACAAGTTTCAATACACATGAAAATCATTCTCCCGTTTGACGTTCATATTAATAAAAGGTTTAAATACTAACATGGACTTGAATCATAAACATGCAGAGGTCGAATTCATAACATTATACTCAATAGATTAGTTCACCAATTCCAACATAAACAAATTAGTTACACATGGTGAAAGTAAAAACAACACTTACAGAGTTTGACATTACGAAGACGATGGGAACTTTATGATACGACGATCACAATACACTAAAACACACTCAAGTATCTAGAAAACTATTCTAGAACTACAACTCACAAAATAAGTACTTAAAGTCGAGCACAAAGAGAGAAAAAAAGAGAATGGGATGATATGGGATGCTTGGAATGGTGTTGGATGACCCTATTTATAGGGCTGAGCAAGGGTGCTGACGCTATGCGTCAGTGTGACGCTACGCGTCACACCCCTGACTCAGCCTCCATTAAACACTTGATAATGGCCACTTCAAATTATTAAATTTGATCATGCCTAGCCACATGAACATGTTTCCACTGAGTTTTAGCCTTTCATGCTGAGTGGGGTGGCCCTTGGTGCTGAGTGGAGTGCCTATTATTGGGTCCAAGTAGAGTGGTTGGCCAAAGTGGAGGTGGAGACCACGCAACACTGACGCTACGCGTGGTTGTGATGCGTAGCGTCAGCATCAAAAATAGCTGTTGATGCTACGCGTGGGATGAGGTTACGCGTCAGCTCCTCCAGTGTAATTTTCTCTTGATTTCTTAACTTTTTCACTGCAAAACTTAGAGAAAATTGATCAAGGGCAGATTATTTCCAACAACATCCATTTATTGAATTTAAATCCTAATTTTCTAACAAATTAAACTAATTTTTATAATTTTTATGAAATTTTTATTAAAGCTTTCATTGAAAATTTGAGGACTAACAAATACCCCCAACTTGAGACATTGCTCGTCCTCGAGCAAGAGAGAAAAATAAGAAAAATAAAAATTTGGAATCAAATTAGTTAGTCCGAGAATTTACAACAAAAAGTAATTTTCACAATTTAACTAATTTTGTAATAATCAAAAATTGGTATCAAGTATAACAAAGGTTTAATGATAAAATTTTACAATATTCTATTAACAATCAAGCAGAATTTCAGGCTTACCTCACAGGTGTTTATCTCTATATAATAGGTAACCTGTTTCACTCAATCAATCATAAGAGCAAACAAATTTAACTTTGTTTGTCATCTAATCAATGGTTATTTATACAGAATTAGTTCAGAAATCACAAGGTCTTTTCACGGGTTGTAATGAGGCTTGGCTTACAAGCATCAATGGTTTTTCTTGGAATTCAAAAACCTGAAATCATAAAAGAGCATTTTATAATTTTTTAGGCTTTTTCTTGACCCAAACTCTCATTTCTTTTGTTAATGAAAAATAAATACCCCTAACTTGATTCTTTTCACTATTTTTGACTTTTCTTTTCCATACTTTATTTTTCTCTGAAAAGAATCAAGTTGCTTATTTTCACTCCCCATTTTTGTGAGAACATTCAAAATATTTTTCATTTATTTCAACTGCTCTTTTAATCAATCAAGTATAGGGAATGGTAAAAACAGATTTAAGTTTAAGGGTACCAAGGAATTTTATTTTAGGCTCAAATTGGCTTGCAAAGGATAAAATAATTTTTACCAAGGTAAGCTGTTTGGCCCAAGGTTTTTTTTCACCAAAAATGTGCCTTGATCATTTTCCTGAATTTTCTGTACAACAACACAAATTAGAGATTAAAACAAAATCAATTCGAATTGAAAATATGTCGATTAAACCCTCAAGTATATAAAAAGATATCTCTCTGCTCACCGGGCTATCAAAATTTGCTTGATGGTTAATAAACCTATTGTAATTAAATTTATCAAAATTCCTAAGTTATAAAGAACTAATAATTGATTTTACAAAATTAAGTTTCATTGTGTAAAAACTCTAAGTGTATTAACTTACTAACAAAAATTTGATTGATTTATTAAAAAGATAAATTATTTTTTTTTATTTTTTATTTTTTTCAAATAATTTAAAAAATAGAAATAATGGGTTGCCTCCCATTGAGCGCTAGGTTTACTGTCTCCAGCCGGACGTTACCTTTGATTAATCAGGTGGTTTCTCAATTTTTGTTGAGGAATCACCTGTCTTTTTCTTCCTTCTTCTTCTTCTCCGATGCTTAATTACCTGTCTTTCATCATTCAAGGCATCAGTTAATTTAAAACAATTTAATTGATTGGGAAGAGGTATACCTGGTTCAGTTGATGGGTAAAATTTTTCTTCATTACTTGTCCTGAGATGGTCATGAGCACTGAAGCTTACCTTTTCTTCATAAACCTTGACTGCAACCATACTTTGATCAACATCTACTCTGATCCTTGCAGTCTTCATGAAAGGTCTTCCTAGGATCAGGGGAATCTCAGTATCCTCCTTCATATCCAGTACCACAAAGTCAACTCTGAAGTGGTACTTGTCAACCTTTACCAGTACATCTTCCACAATCCCAAAAGGCTTTTTGACAGAGCGATCCGCAAACTGTAATTCTGTCTTTACTTCTTTTAGCTCATATTCACCAATGCGTTTTATTAATTCTAAGGGCATCAAGTTGATGTTAGCCCCTAAATCTAATAACGTATTCCTGATGTTGATATTTCCAATTGTTACAGGAATGGTGAAACTCCTCGGATCTTTACATTTTTTTGGGGTTATATAGTTTGTTTCTTGCTCTTTATTTACATGCACATTTTTTTCTTTTTCATTTTTTTCTATTTTTTCACTTTCTTTTTCTTTTTCTTCTTTCTTTTTCTTACTCTTTTCTTTACAATCAATTTTTACAACATCAGAAGAAACAACATTACATTGTTCCCTTGGGTTTTGAGTGTTTGCAATAAACCCAGAACTCTTTAATTCGGCTATTTCTTTTGCAAGCTGACCCATTTGTATGTCTGATGCTTTCCGGGCAGCTTCATTTGTTTCCACAAACTGCAATAACTGTTGAATAGATTCCTCTATCCTTGTCAATCTTGCATTGTCAGTTTGTTGTTGCTTAAACTGATTCTTAGGAGGTCTGTTGGAAGGTCCAGTGTCCTGTCTCCAGCCAATATTCTGATTTTGCCAACCCTGCAGGTAATTGTTAGGAAAAGAATTTCCATGATTGAAAGGAAAATTACCTAAGGGTGCTCTTTGATGGTTCATGAAATTGGCTTGCTCTTGCTCATTTTCACAGTAACCACATGGTTGTTCTCCCATGCAATGCATACATTGTTTAAGTTGAGCAGGGGGTGGTGATGCTACTTGAGCAATTTGGAGTTTTTCCAATTGCTTGCTCATAACTTTAATTTGTTGAGTCAGTAATTTTTGCTGAGCCAACACCGCATCATTTACTCCCAATTCGAGCATTCCTAGCTTCCTCTGTACATTACCTCTTTCATGCTTTGCTTGGCGGTCACTGATAGCCATTGATTCCAATATTTCTATGGCTTCCTCCACAGTCTTGTTCATTAAAGAACCACCTGCACAAGCATCTAACATCATCTTAAACTGAGGCAATCAACCATGGTAAACGATTCTTAACTTTTCGGCATCATTCAGGTTGTGGTTTGGACACTTTCTCAAAAGTGCCTTGAATCGTTCCCATGTCTCTCCTAGTGATTCATCATTATTTTGAGAAAAAGAGTGTATGGCTGTCATTGC
Source organism: Clitoria ternatea (assembly GCA_037962975.1). Classification (NCBI taxonomy): domain Eukaryota; kingdom Viridiplantae; phylum Streptophyta; class Magnoliopsida; order Fabales; family Fabaceae; genus Clitoria; species Clitoria ternatea. Next base: position 193,656,134 of record CM075669.1, read on the forward strand.
TTCAAAATTCGAAGGAGAATAAATTCTTTCCAAAAATTTTCTATCAACATCGGACCAGTTTGCAAAACTACCCGGTGGACAAGATTTAAACCATTCTTTTGCTTTACCAATCAATGAAAAAGGAAAAAGTCTCATGTAAACAGACTCTTCTTGATTGGGTTCAAAACCAATTGTGCTGTATAACTCATAAAAAATAGTTAAATGTTCATATGGTTCTTCATGATTTAAACCAGCAAATTGATTGTTTTGAATAATATTTAAAGTAGCAGGTTTAATCTCCACTGGTACAACAGGTCCTTGAAACATTCCCGAAACTTAGGGTGGACCATTAATAGCAGCAAACTGTCCCAATGTTCTCCTTTCAGCAGCCATATTTGAATTTTAAAAATTTTTAGAAGTAGAAGAAGATTTAGTTTGTGTTTTAGATTTCAAAGACTTGATTTTCTTTACAAACTTTTCTATCTCAGGATCAAAATAAATTTTACCTGTGGTAGATCGAGTTTGCATACACAAACTAGACAAAGAAAGTTAGTGTAACAATAAAATTTTTTTTTAACTAAGGTAAAAAAAATTTACCACAGTAATTAAAAATTTACTGTTTTACTGAAATAATTCAATCCCCGGCGACGGCGCCAGAAAACTTGTTAACCCGGCGATAGCGTCTCAATAGTTTGTTTCCACCACCGGGTTGTTAATTGGCAAGCGCACCAATCGTTTGTAGTTTTCAAAATTTAGATATCGTTCCACTGGGATTGAAAGTCCAATAACAACAGTAATTTTCTATTTACTATGGTAAATGTAAAGAAAGTTATAGACAAAAGAATGATTTATATACAATTTATACAATATTCACAGGATAGCATGATTGAGTGGTTCATAAGATAAAAAGAAAATAAAAATCTATCTAAAAAGTTGAGTTGCAATCTAGAATAGGTAAGATACTTGAGATAAACACAGATAAACAAATTATGTTGGAAATTGGATCCCTAATCTAGAATAACAATGAGGAACTCAAGACATGCATATTTAATCATCAAGTTTCATGTCATTACAACTTAAAATCATTATAACCGATCCCTCGTGATATAAATTCTAAGAATTCACTGTAAAGTCCGATCCCTCATGAGCTTTCTCAGAAAAAACTTGCATTAAGAACTGGCCTTATGGCAACAATGGTTAACAACCCCTATAGAATTGAGATACCAAGGGTATTCCAACTTTTACTTTGGTCAAAACAAGTTTTAATAAGGCATGAATAATCATTCTCCCGTTTGACATTCATACTAATAAAACAAGTTTCAATACACATGAAAATCATTCTCCCGTTTGACGTTCATATTAATAAAAGGTTTAAATACTAACATGGACTTGAATCATAAACATGCAGAGGTCGAATTCACAACATTATACTCAATAGATTAGTTCACCAATTCCAACATAAACAAATTAGTTACACATGGTGAAAGTAAAAACAACACTTACAGAGTTTGACATTACGAAGACGATGGGAACTTCACGATACGACGATCACAATACACTAAAACACACTCAAGTATCTAGAAAACTATTCTAGAACTACAACTCACAAAAGAAGTACTTAAAGTCGAGCACAAAGAGAGAGAAAAAAGAGAATGGGATGATATGGGATGCTTGGAATGGTGTTGGATGGCCCTATTTATAGGGCTGAGCAAGGGTGCTGACGCTATGCGTCAGTGTGACGCCCCTGACTCAGCCTCCATTAAACACTTGATAATGGCCACTTCAAATTATTAAATTTGATCATGCCTGGCCACATAAACATGTTTCCACCGAGTTTTGGCCTTTCATGCTGAGTGGGGTGGCCCTTGGTGTTGAGTGGAGTGCCCATTATTGGGTCCAAGTGGAGTGGTCGGCCAAAGTAGAGGTAGAGACCACGCAGCACTGACGCTACGCGTGGCTGTGACGCGTAGCGTCAGCATCAAAAATAGCTGTTGATACTACGCGTCGGATGAGGCTACGCGTCAGCTCCTCCAGTGTAATTTTCTCTTGATTTCTTAACTTTTTCACTACAAAACTTAGAGAAAATTGATCAAGGGCAGATTATTTCCAACAACATCCATTTATTGAATTTAAATCCTAATTTTCTAACAAATTAAACTAATTTTTATAATTTTTATGAAATTTTTATTAAAGCTTTTATTGAAAATTTGAGGACTAACAATAGGCCACCGAAAAGGCTAATGCATTTGTTGGTATAGGTAGTACGAATTCATTTCTTTAAGCTATCCTTGACTGTATAGTCCCATACCTATACAGTCTTTGGATCCCTCTCATTCTGGTATGTATTCGGTTCGTTCATGTGTCCCTCCCACTGGAAGCCTGCCAGGAGCCGCTCTTTGTCCGTGCCTATGCACCGGCGATCACTCCCCGCCCTCAACAGTGCCCGAAATACCATATTCCCCGCTAGAAGCCTGCCAGGAGCCGCTCCTTGTCCGTGCCCATGCACCGGCGATCACTCCCCGCCCTCAACAGCGCCAGGATGTCACATGCCCACCAGCTTCCGCCTGGTTCGTCCCCGAACCATACCATACTAGGAGAGGCTAGGCTCTGATACCAACTGTAACATCCTAGGTCAATTTATATTTAGTTTTATTCGATTAATTAATTTTCATAATAATTTTTTTTTGTTTTTTTCGCATTTAATAATAATTACTTAGTTTCTAATTCAAAATAACCATTATTTTTATTAGACATGTTCAAAGTAATAAGTAGAATTAAAGTTAATAAGTTTAAGAATATAATAAAATTGATTAAATGAAACAAAACAAGAGAACTAGAACCAAGCCCACTCACTTGAGTGAATACCCGATTCGCTTGAGCGAGATCAGGAGCCTTCGCTTGAGCGAGGTTGTCTCGCCTGAGCGAAATAGCTCCAGTGACATTACCAACGGGACTCGCTTAAGCGGATTATTCCCGCTTGGGCGAGATTACTCCAGTAAGGAATCCCACTGCATTCGCTTGAGCGAAATACCCACTCGCTTAAGCGAAATCCGACCGGAGGTCGTCTTTCCCATCACTCGGTTTTGCACTCGGCCATTCACTCAAAACCGACTCATCTTGCTTGGTTTTCTACTCTTTAAAATCAATCTAAATTGACTTGTCCCTCACTTGGCCAAACGTTAACCATATCAAGAATGAGTCGTCGGAGCTCGGAATCGAGGTAAGGGGGTGTTCGGGTCATAATTAATGAGAATTGATATGAAAATAGATTATGGGAAGTTCAAGAATTTAGTAAGAGTTGTCATAAATAATATAAAGTAACTAAATATAGTAGTTATGAATATATGAGTATGTGGAGTGAGATTAAATGGTTGAATATGAAAGAAATATACTGATTGAATTAAGTATATAATGAAATAAGGATTGGAATGATGAAAGTAAAAGATATGTGTATTATTTCCACTTTGAGTTATGCATGTATATTTGATTATGAATAAGAATATGGAATTTTGGACTATTGATGATATATGCAAAAGCATTATATGGATGGGTTTGACAAGTCGGTCGCCCTGTACTGTGAGCACATGCCAGTTTCTAGTAGTTGCATATGTTGTTTGTTGATGATATGTCATGATTATGAGATATGATATGTGGTTATGTGGTGTGGGATGGCCAACGGTATGCATACCCCTCGTTTTCTGGCTCCCGTGGTCTTTGTGCCCAGTTGAGCTACCCCGTGGTCAAGTCAGACCCAGTGGTTGAGGTGGAGAGCCAAGTCGGGCTCGGTGAACCAAGTCGGGTTCACGGGATGTCAAGTCGGACTCCCAGCTGAAGGCCAGTCCTTTAGTATCCGGATACTAGGCGTCGAATTGATATGAGAGTCAGTTGTGTTATTTGATGCATTGTTAGCATTGTGTGATGATATGAATGTGTTTGGTTATAATTGTTGGTTATGATTGGCAAATTGAGGATAAAGAATTGGCAATGAGTTTATGACTAGTAGGTATTATTCGATGACAAGAGGTGAGACTAGTTGCATAATGCAAAATTAGCAAATATGTGTCTTGTTATTTAATTGCTGTTCTATATTAATTATGATACCAAACACTCACCCTTGCTGTTGTTTTCTTCTAATTTAGTAACCAGTGGCAGGAAGAGGTTGAAGCCCCAGAGGTGCGCCAAACGGAGAATTGATGCCAAGGAATGCAGAAAATTGTGAATTGAATGATGTGTGTATGATATCCTATGAATGTAATATTTGCATGTTTCTTGTGTGTGATGGACTGATTTATAATATGATCAATGTAGTTATGAATAATTAGGATAAATAGGGAGTTAGAATTGATATGTTGAATGATGAAGATACGAATTCATATGGATAAAATGGTATATTCGTGATGATAATATGATTAATGTTGATTTTCATGAGTTGGCTATATATATAGTGGCACGGAGCCAATAGTAGATAGGGATGATGAATTAACATGAACAGGTCTTGTGTATAATTATGGGTCAGGGAGGATGTACATTATGTGGATTGTCTAGTGTTTTGATAAGCGAAGTGCATGGTAATCGAAACCAAGTCTGCTTGTATGTTTAAATGTATATAAATGGACAAACTAGGCCAGATGATGCATGTGAATGTTTAAATTTGCTGGCTGGTATGAAAATCTTAAGTCTCTACGCATGTACTGCATAACTCGCTCAAGCGAGATGAATTCTCGCTCAAGCAGGAGGGGTTTGTGTCAGTGATATGGTCCCTGGCCAAGTCTCGCTCAAGCGGGTATGACTTCGACTCAAGCGAGACCTGTATGTGTTAAGTGAGAGTGGCTACTGGGTTAATTTTGCTCAAGCGGGGAGGATTCCCGCTCAAGCGAGACGCATGTTATGTAATCAGGGGAGTTACTGGATGAATCTCGCTCAAGCGGGCATGGCCACGCTTGAGCGAGCTAGTGAGGAAATGGTCACTGTACATTTTTCACCCAAGCGTGTGTGTGGCTTGAGCGAAAGTGTGAAGTTTGATGCTGGGTTGGGGCTCACCCAAGTGAGTGACTGGTATGGTTATGTTTTTGACCGAGTGTATGGTGAGTAAGTGGGATTCCGAATGAAATTTCACTAAGAGTGGAAATCTTAGGAAATAATTCTATGATGTAGTGAATTTCCAAGTGAAATGCCGAGTGGGCTATGTCCGAGACTGAACTTTCCGAGTAAGGAAGTGCGTATAATTTCGAGTGATGGGTCTCCCAATATGATACCCCGGGTAGAGGTGTTCCGAGTGGAAATTTCCGAGTTCAAAGTAACTCGTTCCGAGTGGAGTCCCTCCGTGTGTGTAATTCCGAGTGAGAAAGACTAGGTCTGGATTATTTTCCGAGTGGAAACCTGAGTGAGTGTGAAGTCGATTTTGAAATAATTCGCTGAGTGAAAGACCTATCAGAGATGACTCAGATTTGGGATAAGTTGCCGAGTGAAGGACCAAGTTAGGGACGAGTCAGTTTAGATTGATTTTAAAGAGTAGAAAACCAAGCAAGATGAGTCAGTTTTGAGTGAATGGCCGAGTGCAAAACCGAGTGATGGGAAAGACGACCTCCAGTCGGATTTCGCTTAAGCGAGTGGGTATTTCGCTCAAGCGAATGTAGTGGGATTCCTTACTGGAGTAATCTCGCCCAAGCGGGAATAATCCGCTTAAGCGAGTCCCGTTGGTAATGTCACTGGAGCTATTTCGCTCAGGCGAGACAACCTCGCTCAAGCGAAGGCTCCTGATCTCGCTCAAGCGAATCGGGTATTCGCTCAAGCGAGTGGGCTTGGTTCTAGTTCTCTTGTTTTGTTTCATTTAATCAATTTTATTCTATTCTTAAACTTATTAACTTTAATTCTACTTATTACTTTGAACATGTCTAATAAAAATAATGGTTATTTTGAATTAGAAACTAAGTAATTATTATTAAATACGAAAAAAAATTATTGTGAAAATTAATTAATAGAATAAAAATAAATGTAAATTGACCTAGGATGTTATAGTGGTATCAGAGCCTAGCCTCTCCTAGTATGGTATGGTTCGGGGACGAACCAGGCGGAAACTGGTGGGCATGTGACATCCCGGCGTTGTTGAGGGCGGGGAGTGATCGCCGGTGCATGGGCACGGACAAGGAGCGGCTCCTGGCAGGCTTCTAGCGGGGAATATGGTATTTCGGGCACTGTTGAGGGCGGGGAGTGATCACCGGTGCATAGGCACGGACAAAGAGTGGCTCCTGGCAAGCTTCCAGTGGGAGGGACACATGAACGAACCGAATACATACCAGAATGAGAGGGATCCAAAGACTGTATAGGTATGGGACTATACAGTCAAGGATAGCTTAAAGAAATAAATTCGTACTACCTATACCAACAAATGCATTAGCCTTTTCAGTGGCCTATCACTTAAGAACTCTAAAGTTAAGCGTGCTTAACTTGGAGTAATTTTAGGATGGGTGACCTCCTGGGAAGTTCTCAGGAAATGTGTGAGTGAGGACAAAAGCACATTGGAAAGGTCTCGTGTTGGTGTATAGGGCGAGTCGTTCATTCCTTAAAAGCGGCCGGGGTGTTACAGAAGCAGAGTATCTTATGGGATTTGCCATATTAGAAAGACTTTTTGTTAAGACACAACATTGATGTCATGCACACTGAACGAAATGTTTTCATGAATATTTTTGACACTGTGATGGACATCGAAGGGAGAACAAAGGACAACGAGAAGAGTCGTCTAGATCTTCCGATTTGGTTTTCTAGGAAGGAGTTAGAATTGAGGGATGCGAGACGTGGAAGAATGTTTAAACCACATGCGAAATATGTTTTAACTAGACCTCAACAGATTGCTGTGTGTGTGGATGAATGGGTTGACCCTGCCTGGCGGATTTGCTTCTAACTTTAGTAGATGTGTCAACGTGAAGGAGGGCAGGGTTTTTGGCATGAAAAGTCATGATTGCCATGTGTTAATGCAACAACTATTGCCATACGCATTTCATGCCTTATCGAAACCTATTTGGAAACCGCTGGTTGAGTTGAGTCACTTCTTTAAGGAGTTGACGACAACTTCGTTAACTGAGGAGAAGCTAGTGAAGATAGAGGAAAGTATCCCGATCTTGATTTGTAAGTTGCAACAGATTTTTCCGCCAAGTTTTTTTGACTTGATAGAGCATCTCCCTATCCATCTACCGTACGAGGCCTTAGTGGGAGGCCCAATGCAGTACCATTGGATGTATCCATTCGAAAGGTGAACACCATAACTACTTAATTTCATGCAAATTTTTCTTAACTATAATAGTATTATGTAAGTTAACATCTATTTATGTTATTCTATATTCTTACGCTCTTTAAAGGATAAAGTGTCAAAGAAAGCGTGCGTTGAAACATCAATTTGTGAGGCATACTTAGTGGAAGAAATGACCACTTTTGCTTTTTTCTATTTTCTGACGGAGGTAGAAACTAGAATAAGTAGAATTCCCCGCAATCTTGGGGTGGCCACACGCACAGGGTTGGATGATCAAATTTCAATTTTTAACTATCCTGGTCGTCCGGGGGCAGGGTTAAAAAATGTTATATTGATGAGAAAGATCGAAAGGCGGCTCACTTGTACATTCTTCTAAATTTCCCAGAAGTGGAACCCTATCTTGAGTAAGTCACCAACTTATAGTTTACATTCTAAAGCTAGGTTTTATTGTATCTAAATTTTTATTCTTTAAATAGCTTATATGCAGATATGTTAAAACTTGAGCAAAATGATATAACTGATGACCAAATTCATAGTGAGGTATCATCCAAATTCATCGGTTGATTTGCACGACACGTAAGACCCATATACCATGTGTTTTTTAGTTGTACTTCTAACGTTAGGTATCTAACGATGACCTATGTGTTATGCTGTACATAGATGGAAGACCCTAACAACCATATTGAAGATCTCTTACTCCAAGCCCTTTTTTAGGGCCGATGAAAATTGTTAAAAAATGGCCCATTTACTACGTAAACGGCTACAAGTTTAACATTTTTCAAGGGAGTGAAGGGATGCGTACCAATAACTATGGGTTTTGTGTTAAAGGCACAACTGGACAGCTAGAGGAAGACTTTATGGAGTGTTGATAGAAATTATTGAAGTTTCTTTCTCCAGACGGCTAAGAAGAGATATCATTCTATTCAAGTGTGATTGGTACAACAACATAATCGATGTAGGAACTAAGGTTGACAATAACTACGACTTAGTTGAGGTAAAAAAAGGTAGTTATAAAGGGTGATGAGGACATAGTCTGTAAACAATTTTTAATCATACTCAAAATAGTTTAGGTTTATTGTTGGGTCACTTTTGGACCTTGTACATCATTTTAGGCCTTGTAGTTGGCCATATTTCCTAGTTTAGTTGATTTTGGGCCTAAGGAAGAGTGGGAAGCCCAAGTTGCCTAGCTTGGCCACCACTCCACCTTGCCTATATAAGGCTTACCTCTCCATGTATTCATTACCATTAGTTTTGAATCAAATTTACACTTTGTGAGATTTGAGTGCAAACTCTCTCCTTTAGGTTAGAGAAAGTATAACCCTTTTCAAGCTCTTATCACTAGGTGACCATGCCTAGAGTTGCGAGTAGAGACTTATCCAAGTCATTGGTGGCGCCTCCTTCATCATCGTCCATCCCTTCCATCAACCTCAATCCATCTTCCATATTTCCATGTTTCTGATCATTTTTGTTAGGCTTAGGGTAACCTTTCCCCTACCAACTTGAAGAAAGATAGCTAGATCCTCCCCCATCCTATATCAAGTGGTATCAAAAGTCTAAGGTGCCATCTTTCTTCTTTTGAGTTTCTTTTCATTTTTGTGCATATTGATTGAGTTCTTTAATTTTTTTTGAATTTCATTTGTCATCTCCTCTAGTTTCTTAGTCTTGCACCAATATTAAAAAAAAATAGCTTTTGCCTTGTTAAATACATGATTCTAGAGCCAAAATTAAGGTGTTTGTAAATTACAACCGTGGTTATAAATTACATCAAACCATGGTTACGAACAATCATGAATATAACAGACTATGTATATTCATGGTTATCGAGGATAACTGTGAATATAACAGACAATGTATATTCACGGTTATAGTAGAAACCGTGGATAAAGAACATCTATAATCACGGTTGTGTAGCATAACCGTGAATATAAGTAGTCAAAAAAATTCACTTACAGACTATGTATAATCACGGTTATGGTAGTAACCGTGGATAAATAGGGTCTATAATCACGGTTGTTACCATAACCGTGAATAAATAGTGAGGTTTTTTTAATATGATTTCTGTTTTATTGTTTCCCAAACCTGCAATCAGACAATCAGCACAATATACAGTATATCCCAGCATATCCAGCAACAATATATAAAAAGAATGGTATGTATATAACATTATTTTGATATGAATTCATAACAACCTAAAAAATGAAACTATATACAATTCAGAAGAATGTAACCTAATAAAATGTAAACCCTAAATCCTACACTATATACATATATAAGAGAATAAAGATCCTATATCTAGCTAAGTCCTTTCTTGACTTCAATGAAGTATGAGGCCCATTGGTTTCTAACATTATCTACAAGTGTCTTGGAGAAGTATGACCGGTCCTGGAAGTACTGCAAACAATGCACAAAATAATTAGAACAAAAGCTATATTTATTACATGAAATTGATGAAATTGGTAGAAAAGTAGTCCAAATGATGAGACTTACATCTGTCCATCCATCTACTAAATGTTGTTGGACGATGGTCAGTATGGTATGCATAACGTAATAGCCACACTCGAAGGTACCCTCCTGCCTGTAAGACTACAATGGACATAAAATATAGAATAAGTGAATTCGCAACTTAAAAAATATATATTGAAGATTTGAATGAATACGATTGACTTACTTTTGGGTGCACCCATGCAACTTTTCTTCCACTGGACTTATTTCCAAGCAGTCGATTGTATCCAACCACTGCCCTACGTCAAATAAAACACAAGATAAGTTAGAATCGTATAGGTCTAAAAATGATGTAATCGAATTTGTACTTATTTTTTAGGGATTAACTTACCCGTCTACTATACTTTTCAGCGCTGCAGTTACCAGTGATAAGTGAGACTTCAAAATGCAAAAATTAATGACAATAATTATGGAATAGAATATTACCCTTTATGATAGGTGCCCATGTATACACCCTTCCTAGACTTAAACATCCAATTCTGGATGTATGCCTGGGTGTCCTCCGTAGTGTTTCCTTGCCTTTGTATGAAAGAGGGCTCTAAGAAACCATAAGTTCCATTGAAACCCAAGTCTACATAGATTTTTGTCAGAAACCTAAACAAGTTAAGACATGGTTAGCAACAAATAACTTGTATAATGAAAAAATTGGACATAAAATGATATACTTACAACTCCTACAGCTGAATGATGGAGATGCTCAGCTGCGTCATCCCTATCATAATCTCACACAAGTCACTCCGTGTAATGTAAACCGGTAGTGAACTTGGACGGCCGAACACCAGTGGCCGCCATGGGACCTGAAGAGCGTCCTCTCCTTGCTCAGCCCTGATCTGCCATAGCATCCGGATTGGATCATCGGCGGGGTCTGGCTTCTTCAATGCTGGTTCCTGTTGAACAATTGACAACCATCACAGTTTGTACCATAATTGACAATATAATAAAATTATTTAGTGTTTCAAGTTTTTACCTGTATAGGAGCAACCGACAAAAGTCTGTTGGGCCACAACAGAAAGTGGCCCACCGCCTGACCGACGGCCTTCACCTCTGGAGTTGCCACTGGCACAGCAGCATCCTTCTTGAGGACGAGCACAACAGAGACCCTGGACATACCATCAGGTAATGACTGATGGTGAACCATAGGGCCTAAGTTGTAGACCATGCCAGTGGCAACTGGCTCCTCCGACCCATTAATGAACAGGTCATATTGACGGGTATCTGTAGGCTCGACCCCATCATCGTCAAGGTCAGTTGTAGCGCACGACCCCTTAGTGCTAACCCTCCGTACCTACATATTTACACATCAAGCAGAAGTTATTCAACAATGAAAGAAAATGATTACAAACAATAATACCGAGGAAATTGAATAAGAAATCTAACCTATGGGTCGCTAGCTAGTGCAGTAGTCTCGTGGTGGTGGCTGAGTGAGGCCTTCATCTCCTCCCTGAATCGGGCCATCTCCTGGTGGAGCCTAGATATCTCCTCCTGATACTCAGCCTTGACAACAGCCACCTTCTGCTCCACTAACTTCTCAAAGGAGGGGGCAGGGTCGGGAGCACCGTAATAGCTCTGGAGGCCTGTGAAATGTGAATGATTAGCCCATAATTGTTTAACAGATAACAAAATGAAAGGATACAGTTATTTACAACTTACCTATACCTCGACCAACAACACGCACTCTTCCTGGGTGCTCTGGCTTGCTGATGGCGGTAGTCAAAATATCCTGCCTACCATGGGCTACGAAAGACCCTTGGGTTGATTGCTCAACCAAGGAATCCTGAAACCAAACAAGTTAGTATTCACTTCCTTCACGTAAACCAAAAAAACAGATACTGATACAAGATGAATACTTACAATCCGTGAGGCAACTTCCTGAGCTTGTGAGGAAGTGTATCCCCCACTCTTCATGATCCTGGTCCGCTTCCATTTCTCATGGCGTGCAGGTGGGGAAGGGGGATCCACTATACTAGTATCAGGACGGCTAGTCTGACACTGACACAGCTTCTCCTGGGCCAGCCGCTCCTCCAATCTACGGTAACCCCCATGTGACAGTGTGTGGGGGCAGTCATTCAGCTTCCTAATGCTCTGGGCTTTCGATCTTACCGCCTACAACAAGAAAGAAAAATATTCAGAGTTAGCCATTTAAATTATACATAATTTAATCATTTAAAAACCAACATACCTGAAACTGGTCAGAATGCCTAGATGCAACGAAAGCATCCCAAGTCTCCTGATCATTGAAGGCATATTTCTCTCCAGGGAACTGTCCTCAGTCCTCCCCGAATACATACCTACAATTCATATACATTTAAACAGATTGGTACAATTTGGCAAAGCGTTGATTAAGAATTTAAAGTCCAAATATACCTCCTGGTGAGTATGGATTTGAACGACCTTCATCGCTCAGCAATAATACTGAGGATCTTCCTCCTCGCTGTGTCATGTGTTGGTATCTCCAAAGAATCCTACATGAAAGGAGTTAGTCCATAAAAGAGTCCTTATTATGAATTACATGAAATAATACACTAAAATGAAACTTAAATGATATCTAAGTTACCAAAATATCACTCAAAATCTGATTCTTCACCACCTCCTAGACATTATCCCAGTCGGGGATAATAATGGACACCTTCGACCGAGCCACAACTCCCAAATAACTGCTAAACTTTGCGCCATGTGGTCCTCCAAATCTACCAGTGTTGACATCCATGTCAACACATAACCTCTCTCCCCGGTGTCGCCTAAGTGCAACGTCTGCCATCCGGGTAACACCTCTACTCTTCCGAGTAGAGGAATCAGTAGCCTGTGAGTCAGACCTAGATCATCGATCCTGATCAGCCATGAGTATCTGTCCAAACAAGGAAATACAATTGTCAAATATTTAATATAACATTTAATACAACGAATAATTAATATAACATGTAATTCAATGATTCATTAACATGATTAATACCCTATGAAGATGAAATATTTTCCCACAAGCCTTTATGGTGGTCATGACGACTGGCAACTACATCATCTATGTTATGTTCCATGATAAATGTTGGAATACGTGTTGTGGTAGATGGAATTTCAATAATATCAAGATTCGGATCTCCAATGTGTCTACCTTGGATAACAATTAACCACCGTTTGTCAGCTGGGTCAACAACATAAAAAACTTGCTTCACTTGTGTTGCCATAATGAATGGTTCGTCCTTATGCCCTATCTTGTTGAGGTCCACCAATGTAACTCCTAAATCATCAGTTTTGACACCGTTCTTATTGTCAACCCATTTGCATTTAAACACAGGAACGGTGAAGGGACCGTAATCGACTTCCCATATATCTTCAATCACACCAAAGTAGCATGACTCGGCCATGACAGGGTTGTTGTCCTTTGAAATTGAGAAATGCATTGACTAAGCCACAACCATCACTCTACTATTTTGATTTGTACTCTTTTCATCCTGTGTCCTTATATAAAATGAATAGTTGTTTATGTCATACCCACAAAAGGTAAGGACATCAAAGTTTGGGCCCTGTGCTAGTCAATGTAATGTCGAGGATGCAGATGCATCTTTCAGAACGGTCTTTTTGAACCACTGCATGAAACTCTTGTTGTGTTTATTCAACAACCACTTTTCAGTCATTTTAGGGTTGGTTCTCTTGACTAGCTCCTTGTGAGTGGCTAGATACGGTTGCACGTCGTCCGTGTTGTTTAAAATATACAAGTGTGCTTGAAGGACATCATCACGTGGCATGCTCTTCATTTTTTTCCAATCGTTCCTTTCCCATCCAATCTCCCTTCATGACAAGTCGTTGGAATACCAATGCTTGTAGCATGTGACATGTATTCAGTGCAAAACTCAATTGCTTCCTCTGCAATATATCTTTCCACAATTGAAACTTTGGGACGACGTTGATTCTTCATATACCCTTTCAATATCTTCATATATCGCTCAACGGGATACATCCACCACAAGAACACTGGACCACACAAACGGACCTCTCTCACCAAATGGATGATTAAGTGGACCATTATGTCAAAAAAAGAGGGCGGGAAATACATTTCAAGCTGACATAATATAAGTGATGCTTCTTGTTCTAACACACCCAATTCGCCGGGCACGATTACCTTACAACATATGGCATTAAAAAACATACACAACCTTGTTATGACATTTCTTACATTTTTAGGAAGAATGTCACGAATTGCGATAGGCAGAAACTGTTGCATCAACATGTGACAATCGTGAGACTTCAACCCAACTAACTTCAAATCTTTCATGGAAACACAAGAGTTGATGTTGGAGCCATAACTAGATGGAACTTTCACACTTCGTAACGATTCACACAGACTTTGCTTTTCTTTTCTGGACAACGTATAACATGCTGGGGGCAAATATATTCTTTTGCCTTTTGATTGTGGATGCAAATCCTGACGTATAACCATCAACTCCATGTCCATACATGAATTTAGGCCATCCTTAGTCTTCCCGGGTATGTTTAAGAGTGTACCAACCAAACTGTCGCACACATTTTTCTCCATATGCATTACATCAATGCTGTGTCTTACATCAAGCTCCCTCCAACATGGCAGGTCAAAAAACACTAACTTTTTCTTCCAGTTGTTTTGTGTCGAGTGCTGTTTTTCACACTTACCAAACTGCACGTTGACGTCTTTCACCTTTTCATATGCCTGGTGACCAGATAGTGGTTGAGGAGCCATTTCAAAATCTTGGGCACCGTTAAACGACTTCTTCAACCTCCAAAACGGATGATTCGCTTTAAGAAACCTTCGATGTCGAAGATAAACATTTTTCCTACCATGATGCAGCCGCACAGAACTAGTCCCCTCCTCACATACTGGATAAGCTTTATGAACCTTCACGCTGTACCCGGATAAGTTACCATACGCTGGAAAGTCATTGATCGTGCAAAATAGCATGGCACGCAATTTGAATGACTGCCCGGTAAACCCGTCAAACACATCAACCCCGTCTTCCCACAACCTTTTGAGGTCTTCAACTAATGGAGTTAAATATACATCAATGTCGTTCCCCGGTTGTCGTGGACCAGAAATCATCATTGATAACATGACATATTTCCGCTTCATGCACAACCATGGCAGCAAGTTATAAACAAACAACAAAATAGGCCACGAACTATGGTTTGTGCTCAGGTTCCCAAACGGGTTCATGCCGTCTGTGGCTAGTGCAAGCCTAATATTTCTTAGTTCATGGGCAAAATCTGGAAAAATCATATCCATTGTTTTCCATTGCGATCCATCGGTCGGATGCCTAAGTAGTCCGTCAACAACCCTTTCATCAGCATGCCATCCCATAAGTTTTGCATCATCTGCATTGGCAAACAGAGGCTTTATTCTTGGAACTATAGCAAGATACCACAACACCTTTGTAGGAGACCCTTTAGTGCAGACCTCATCAGAATCTGCCTCTTTCTTCTTATACCGTGACACCCCACACCTAGGACATCGATGCACCATTTCTAACTCACCCCGGAATAATACACAATCATTTGGGCATGCAAGTATTTTCTCATACTCTAAACCCATAGGACACAACACCTTTTTGGCCTCATAGTTACGATTCGGCAAGGTGTTTCCAGCTGGGAGTATTTTTTTCAACAACTTCAATAAGTCAGTGAAACTTCTATCCGTCCACCCGTTTATGGCCTTCAAATTAAACAATCACAAAACTGCTGATAACCTCGTGAAATTTAAGCAGTTTGGATACAACGGCTGCTCAGAATACTCATACAGAGTCATATATACATGAGCTTTCTTAAAACCTTCAACCCCCACATCACGAATCATATCCTCAAGTCGGTCATCCATGTCGACATCGGTGTCATGCACCGAGCTTCGATTTTCAGTTTGAGAGATGTTACTTGGCACCACCACATCTTCACCATGCCATATCCAATGAGTATAACTACACAGAAAACCGTCACACAGTAGATGTTCTCGCACCTCTTCCAAGTCTACCCGATGTAGGTTCAAGCATTTAAGACAAGGGCAAAAATACTTTCCATTCATCTCCACTGCATTCCTCGCTATGAATTCTATAAATGATTCAACTCCCCCCTCGTACTCTACACTTAGGCGTGATGCAGTTATCCAACTCCGATCCATACCAACTGTTTACAAGGTGCTATGATCAATCTCACTTTTTCTACAAAGGTGATGGTCCTATACCCATTCAGGATGACATTCATTTTTATATGTCATTCATATATACAGGTTAGGAGTTATTTTAAAATTTGATGAAATTTCGACAGCATTTCGCATTGGTCTCTAAGTACATAAAATGAGAGTGGTCAAATCAAATTCAACCACAACCAAATATGCACCCAGAGAACAACACAAAATACAAGTTACCGAAATTTTATCAAATTTTAAAATAACTTCTAACTTGTACATACTAATAATGACATATAAAAAATAATTGTTCATCCCAAACTGTCCAAATAGACAATTCAAGATTCAATATAAACAATGAAATTAATTAATTTAATGACCATTTGTGTCGAATCTCAAACGGGGAACTACGGTTTACTCATGCACAATAACTTTCATACTAATTAACAACCACACACATACAACAGCAATAAAAATAACATATAAGAGCAACCAACAACAACAGAAATAAAATGGATAATAATTTAGTTAACTTTTTTCCTAAATTAGTATGATGTTTTTAATTTGTGTTATTTTCAAGTAGAAGTATGGTGTTGGAGTATGGATTATGGATTATGGATTATGGATTATGATGTTGGTTTATAAGACTTTTAAACTTTAGACTTTTATTTAGTAATTAGTATGATGTTTTTAATTTGTGTTATTTTCAAGTAGAACTATGGTGTTGGATGGTGGATTATGGATACTGAGACTTTTGAAGTTTAAACTTTTATTTTATGGATTATGGCTTATGGATATAGTGTTGGATGTTGGATTATGAATTATGGTGTTGGATTATGGATTATAGATTATAGACTATGTAGTGAAGAAGACTAAATTAATTCTTTCCCTTGTAGAGCTTGTTTTCTTTAATCACTATTTTTTATCTGCAAGTTTTTCAATTCAATTTGTAAAACATTATACAAAGAGATTCCAAAAAGATTATTTAAAACAAAAGAACAGTCAGTTTTCAATATTTTCTCTTGTGTTCTCTCCATTTATATATAGTTATTACGCCACCTAATTTAATTAGATACTAATCTGTAACCGTCAGTATTATAGCATTTTCAACTACTTAAATTGGATTTATATTAATTAGCTAATAATTAAACACATGCACATGATAATAAGCTTGCCTTGTTGCCCAGGGCAAAAGGTACAGTACTTGCAAATGATAGAACCATAATTATAATTTGGAACCTTTTTAAGCATGAAGTCTCTTGTTACTAGAAATTAGTACTTTGAGCAACACCTAGATTTCATATCTATACTGAGAATTAAATAGAAAATTTGACTACAAATTTATGGTATTTAATTAATTAGTTTCATTAAAAATCAATTTTATAGTCGAAGATTAAGCGATATATCTAAAATCAAGTTTATATATAGAATTAATTATCCAAGCATTCTTAACTACTTCTGGGTAGGTATTGCTCATTTCTTACAACAACTTTGACTTGGTCCTTTCTTGTGGAACTTTGCATTAGAAATTTTTTTTTTGTAGCAATAGAAAGTGTCTCAACCGAAAATGACATAATAGAGAACTTGAGTTCATTTTTATAAAGATGAACTTACTCCTTTCTCCAAATTGTATGAATATGATAAATTTAGTTATTTATATTTTATTGTATTTAACAGATATGTATATTGAATATATTCAAAACTACATTTGAGTGTAAAATTTAAGAATAAAATTCAAGAGATGATAATATATAAAAAAGAGAAAGTGTCTGACATTGTTTAATTATATATTATTGCAGAATAATACACATAGATGGTGCAAACATATGTGATGACCACCAATTTCCACACATTGGTTTTGTTATTCACTCATGACTGGTTTAAGGAACACAATAGACAACAGAGACAGAAATTTAAACAAACAAACAAACACACACACATGTATATATAACATGGTATATAAACCATATGGTCCAGTGTTCTTGCAACTATACTTTCAAATATCATATCATCTTAAATACTTTGTTCTCTCTATATTTACGTGACAAGGCAGCAGACAGGCAAAAACTTGAACACGTTAAAACTTTATCTTTCTGTATCCACTTACGCACCCAAAAATTTAAAAACGAATTATTATCCTTAATCCCCTTAATACTTTATTTTTAACATACCAAACAGGGATCAATAAAAATAGTGACGAGCAAAACTAGGGAACTTACAGAATAATGCAGCACCATTGGGACAAGCAAAGAGCACACTGGGACAAGAATCAAGCAAGAAGAAGGCAACAACAGCAACGAGCACAATGGGACACATAGGGAAGATGAGAAACAACTCAAGTGAAGAAGAATAAAGTGGAAAACCAAAAACTAGGGACGACTTACCAGACAGGGACGATGACAGATGCGAGATGCGAGAGCAACAGGGCAAAGAAAGGAGGAGGAGAACTAGAAGAAGACCAGCGCGAAAGAAAGAAGAAGAACCAAAAAAGTTATCAAGCGCGAGAGGAGAAGAAGAAAGTGAAATAGAGTATCAGGCGCGGCTTTTGAACTTTTAGAAAATATGTATAATCACGGTTCCCCTTGAAACCGTGAATATATTACATATATATTCGCGGTTTAACAAACACCCGTGGATAAATGTTACCTCTATCACCACAGTTAAGACCACAACTGTGGATAAATATTAAATCTATAATCACAGTTATAGAAATAACCATGGACATACAGTACCCACTGATTAAACCCTAAAACCTAAACTATATATCCACAGTTAACATCATAACCGTGATTATAGACATCAATATATAGTCACGGTTGTGTAGACAATCGTGGATATATATTTCAGGTACTATATATCCATGGTTAACTCCTCAACTGTGATTATATATTGATGGGTATGATCACGGTTATGATGTTAACCATGGATATATAGTTTTTGCTGATTATATCGTTTACCTTATAATTTCAAAAATGCCACCGCACATGTTTTTATCACTGATCCACTTTAACCCGTGATTGTATGCCATTGTCATATCTAATTTTTGCACTAGTGGATCTAGAATTGGGAATGTGGGACGTGGTAAAATGTTTAAACCACAAGCCAAATATGCATTAACAAAAGCTCAATGGATGGCTCTTTGTCTGTGGGTGGATGGGTTAACAATGCCTGATGGGTTTGCTTCAAATTTGAATAGATGTGTTGACTTGAAGGAGGCCAAACTGTTTGGCATGAAAAGTTATGATTGTTATGTGTTTATGCAATGACTACTGCCATACGCATTTCATGCCTTACCGAAACCATATGGAAACCATTGGTTGAGTTGAGTCATTTTCTTAAAGAGTTGACAGCAACAGTCTTAATAAAGGAGACTCTTGTGAGGATGAAAGAAAGTATTCCGGTGTTGATGTGTAAGTTAGAATAGATTCCCCCTAGTTTTTTTGATTCTATGGGGCACCTACCGATTCGTCTACCATACAAGGCTAGGGTTGATGGTCCAGTGCAGTGTCGTTGGATGTATCTATTTGAAAGGTTAGACACTAGAACAACTTTACTTCTATTCCAAAATTTGTTATAAAAATTAATGGATACATAACTCGTAATTTCTTTATGTTTCACTAGATTTCTACGTTCTTTAAAAGACAAAGTGTCAAACAAGGCATGCGTTGAGGCGTCGATTTGTGAGGCATACTTAGTAGAAGAAATGACCACTTTTGCTTCATTCTACTTTCCAACGGAGATGGAAACAAGAATGACTAGAATCCCCTGTAACCTTGCACTGGC
Organism: Clitoria ternatea; assembly: GCA_037962975.1. Lineage (NCBI taxonomy): Eukaryota > Viridiplantae > Streptophyta > Magnoliopsida > Fabales > Fabaceae > Clitoria > Clitoria ternatea. Next base: position 193,675,783 of record CM075669.1, read on the forward strand.
ACCAAAGTCTAGTTTGGATGAACAAACCTCAATATTTAACTATCTTGGTCGTCCTAGGAGCAAGGTCATAGAATATTACATTGATGAGAAACATCGAAAGGCGACTCACTTATACATTCTTTTAAACTGTGAGCAAGTTGAACCATATCTCGAGTAAGTCACCTACTTTTACATTTTTAAATTTAAAATAGGGTTTTCGTGTAGTTAAACTATTGTTCTTTAAATAGTATATGAGAAGATTTACTTAGACAAGAGCAAAATGATATAAGTAATGACCAAGTCTGCAGTTAGGTTTCATCGAACTTCATCGATTGGTTTACAACAACACATAAGGCCCGTACACTTGTAGGTTTTTTTTAAGTAGTATATTTATGTACATTCTAACATTGTTGTGTGTTATGCTTTCATTAGATTCAAGATCTATACAACCAAATTGAAGACCCTTTACTCCAAGCTCTTTCTTGGGGGCCCGTGAAAATTGTTAAAAATGGCCAATTTACTACGTAAATGGCTATAAGTTTAACATTTTCCAATGAAGTGAAGGAATGAGAACACATTGTTAGCCAAGGCCTCAACGCTCAAGAGGGGGGGTGAATTGAGTGTTTCAAATTTTTGCACGGAATTCCCTTGGAAATGGTTAGTAATATACAAATGATGCAATGATGAAGAGACAACAACTTTTATGCACATATCACACTATGACACACTTGATGTGCAATGACAATATTTAGCTATAAGTATGATAAACAAGGTAAGTTATTGGTTTAAACAATTTATCAAACAGTTGGAGTGCACAGATTTATTTGTCAATAATGTGATGTTTCCTATAAATATTCAGCTCATTCAAGTTATCAAACACCTTGTGAATGTGAGAAGTAATAGCAATCAAGTAAGTATCACACAAGACTTAATAGGAAACAATGTATTAGATATTTGGTAAGTTATAGCAATTTCCAGTTTTGAAGAACTTCACCAAATATTGATTCAAGCAAATTATCAAACACTTGGCATGCAGAGTTAAGTATTCTACTTGAACAATAACTTTGATTCACATATTTAGCTCATGCATTTCAACAAACAGTTTATATGTGTAGTTGTATAAGGAGTTCAAGGTAGAGAGAAATGCAAACCAATTTAACGAGTTCCACCAACCCGGTGTACGTCTCGTCTTTAAGCAACCCACTTGAAGGATTCCACTATTGAAGATTTGAGATACAAGCTTTGAGCAATTGCAGCTTCCTAGTGTCCCACACTCAAGAACTCAATCCTCAGAAGCAAAGGGCAACCCACCCAATCTCACAATCTCTTAATACCCAAAGGTTGAACCCCAACCTTTGTGACCACTCAACCTAGAGTGAAAAACCTTGGTGTTTTGGTGTTTGGTTTACAAGCAATTAACTCTCTCAATAGAGTAGATACACAAATAAAAGCTCTGACAAATTCTAACTCTCAACAAGAGAGGATATGCAAATTGAAACTCACAATCTAACAACTCTTAAGCAATATGCAAGTTTAGAAACAAGAGTTGCAGAATATACAAGAGAAATCTAATAAGAAGACCTCTAGAAGAGAAATGTTTGTTGCCTTGTGTTGTGCCTTGGTCTCCCCTCTTGTGTTCTCTTCTCTTGCTTGAATCCATGCTTCATTTATAGCCATTTTTAGGGTTTTCAGCCGTTGCACATTGTCTCCAACGGATTCCTTAGCATGGGCATAAAGTGGGAGTGAAGAAATGAGCTGGAGTTCCACTTAAAAGCATTTTCCCACGTTCTGACACTATGGTAATCGATTAGCCTTCAAGCTGTAATCGATTAGCTTTTGAAATCTTCAGTATTATGCAGCAGGTAATCGATTAGCATTTCTACTGTAATCGATTATCTTAGAAACAGAATCATTCTAATCGATTATTCCTGTCCTTGTAATCGATTATGAATGATACCTGATGCTCTTAATTGTGTCTCGCAGCATGGTAATCGATTAGTTATTAATATAATCGATTAGGGACAAAATAGAACTTACGTAATCGATTATGCTTGACTTGGTAATCGATTATGGTGAATACCTGATGCTCAGTCTTCAAACTTTCAACTGGTAATCGATTAGCCTTTTATCTGTAATCGATTATGTTCATTCCAGAACCTATGTAATCGATTGTCCTTCTTATTGTAATCGATTGTACCATAAACAGAGTTATGGTAATCGATTATTCCATTGTGGTAATCGATTAGTACATGTACCTGATACAATTCTTCAAGGTTATTGATATGTTCTTGATATGTATTGACCCATGGCTTATTCCTTTGATCCTCATGCTTGTTTCCTTGATTCTTCTTCAACTTATGAGCTTGTTCTTCATGATTTAGTTCATGTCATCAACCTTGTCTTCCATAGCTCATGTTTCTTTAACTCTTTGTGAGACATCTTCATCTTTTTATTCTTGGCCATTGTCTTTGTGCTTTGTATTTGCATGTGATAACAGGTTTTGATAATGACAATGGAAACAAGCAATGGGAAGTCTTCAAATCAAAAACAATTAGAGATTTCATATAAAAGAGGAAAATGATCTCACAAAGGTTCAAGAGATGAAGAAACAAATGAATCAAACAAAAGGAAAGCAACCATGCATCATTAGATTCAAATGGATGACCAACAGGCATGAGAAAATGTCAAAATGAAGAGCCTGAATCGATTCAAGCACGAGTGAATCGATTCACAGCCCTGGAGGTCATAAAAATGAGAAACAGAATGGGTTGAATCGATTCACCATGACCCTGAATCGATTCACAGCCCTGGAAGTCACTAAGACTGCAAACAGTATGTCCTGAATCGATTCACAAGGACCCTGAATCGATTCACACGATGCTGACAGACCAAGAACCCAAAACAGAATGCTCTGAATCGATTCAAACAAAGCTCGAATCGATTCATTCGACTCTAGTACTCCAAAATGCATAAAACAGAACACTCTGAATCGATTCAAGGATCTACGAATCGATTCACAAAGTGGGAAACACCACTAAATAGACAAACTTAAGTGGAAAACAAGCACTCAAATCCCACTATACGTAGAGCCATCATCTTGCAACGGCTAGGGACTCCTCAACAACTATCTTGGCTCTATAAATGCAAGAAGAACACAAGCACAACAAGCAACCAACAAGAACCAAGAAGCAACAAATCCTTAGCTCTATTTTTGTGCTTTGTAAGCCTATTTCTTGCATCTCATACTTCACTTGTATATCCTCTCATCTTGAGAGTTAGAACTTGGGAGAGCTTTTCATTTGTATATTTGCTCTATTGAGAGAGTGTATTGATTGTAAACAAACACCAAACACACAAGTTATTCACTCTAGGTTGAGTGGTTGTTCACTCTAGGTTGAGTGGGTACAAAGGTTGTGGACTCAACCTTTGGGATATTGTGAGATTGAGAGATTGGGTGGGTTGCCCTTATACTTGTGAGGATTGGGTTCTTGAGTGTGGGACACTAGGAAGCCGCAATTGCTCAAAGTTGTATCTCTAGTCTACAATAGTGGAAAATCCTCTAAGTGGGTTGCTTAGAGGCGAGACGTACACCGGATTGGGTGGAACTCGTTACATCGGTTTGCAAGCTTCTCTTCCTTACTCTTTTACTTCCATATATTGCATATTTGCTGATTGGTATTGTTTGGTTAAGAAGAACACACTTGAACTTGCTTAATTTGCTTTACTTTAGATATTGCACACCAAGTGTTTGCTAAATTGCCTCAACAATACTTACCTCTTGTAGTGCATTGCATATCATTGTTACTTGCTTTCACTTGCACAATCTCATAAACTTGGTTATAGAAATCAATTTCAAAGGCATTCCAAGCAAAAGTTTTATAACTCAATTCACCCCCCCTCTTGAGTATTGAGGCCACTTGAACAACAAGTGGTATCAGAGCTTGACTCTTGGTAGATCAAGCTTAACAGCTTCAAGAGATTAAATGGCCTCAAGTTCTCAAAATGTTTTTCCCGAGGGTGGTGCGATAAATAGACCTCCCACTTTCAATGGGGAAGGGTATGCGTTTTGGAAAGAAAGAATGAAAATCTTCATTCAATCAATTGACTTGAGAATATGGAATACCATTGAAAATGGTCCCTATATACCGATGCATACTATAGATAGCAAGAATGTTGAAAAACCTATAGATGAATGGACAAGCGAGGAAGAAAAGAAAGTCCAATATGGCTACAAGGCCAAAAATCTTATTACTATGTCTTTAGGTCAAGATGAATTTTTTAGGATAATGACATGCCAAACTGCTAAGGAAATGTGGGATACTCTTCAAGTAACCCATGAAGGCACTAATGATGTAAAGGACTCAAAGATTAGTACTCTTACTAGTCAATATGAATGCTTTAGATTAAACTCTCATGAATCGATTGTTGATATGCAAAAAAGATTTACTCTCATCATTAATCAACTCATTACACTTGGAAAGACTTACACTAACAAAGAACTCATTCATAAAGTGTTAAAAAGTCTTAACAGAGAATGGCAACCGCTAGTTACCGCCATCAAACAATCTCCTAGCATAAACGAAATGTCTCTCGCCACTTTATTTGGTAAGTTGCAGGAACAAGAACAAGAGCTGAAAGAATTAAAGATGGCGGAAGAGGAAGAAAAATCTTCCAAGAAAAAGGGTCTTGCTCTCAAGGCTACTTCCACAAATGAGGAAGAAGAATCCGGAAGTGAACTTGATGAAGAAGAAGAATTTGGACTATTTGTGAAACGCTTCGGGAAATTCATGAAAGGCAAACGCTTCCAAAGAAGCTTCAAAAGCTCAGGTAAGAAACCTATCACTAAAGAAAACTCTTCCTCACCCAACTGTTTTGAATGTGGCAAGGAAGGGCACTTCAAAGCCGATTGTCCAAACCTCAAAAAGAAGGGCAAGGACAAACAAAGAAGAAGAAGAGCCTATATTGCTTGGGATGAGAATGATGTGAGCAGCTCCGACGACTCGGAAGATGAGCAAGCCAATCTTTGCTTAATGGCAAATCATCAAGAAGAAGATAACGAGGTAAATCTTCTTGACTTAGATAAAAATGAGCTGTTAGAAGCATTTGAAGAATTGTATGATAAATTCACAAAAATCTCTAGTAAACTCAAAGCATCTAGGAAAACTAGTGACACTCTAGAGATGCACCTTATGGAAGTTTGCAAAGAGAATGAATGTTTAAAAGAAGAATTGAAAAATGCTCAAATATGTTCCATTAGTAGACCTTGTAATTTTGCTAAGAAATGTGTAGATCTAGAAAATAAAGTCCTAGATCTAAATAAAACCTTAGAGAAATTCACTAATGGAAGAGATAATTTGAATATCCTTCTTGGGCAACAAAAATGCATGTTTAGTAAAACCGGCTTAGGATATGATCAAGAACATAGTAATCATAAAATGGAGAAGCACTATAAAAACTTCTTTGCATCACCAAGCAAATCCTCCTCACCTTTTATGAAATGCAATCATTGTGGTACCAAAGGACATAGTGCTTATAAGTGTAGTGTTAGGAAACTAGGACCAAAGGTCTTAAGAAAGGTATGGGTTCCCAAAGGAACATCTCCACAAGCTAACCTTAAAGGACCCAACATAAAATGGGTACCTAGTTCTCTGAAATGATTTTGTTTTGTAGGTATGCTTCAAGGCAAGCAACACCCATTGGTACTTGGATAGTGGGTGTTCCAAACATATGACGGGAGACAAAAATAAGTTCATATCACTTACTCCACGAAGCAAAGGATTTGTCACTTATGGAGACAACACAAAGGGAAGAATACTTGGAATCGGAAATGTCGGTAAGAACTCTTCCACCTCCATAAATGATGTTTTATATGTTGAAGGACTAAAACATAACTTGCTTAGCATTAGTCAATTATGTGACAAGGGCTATAAAATTGTTTTTGAATCAAATGGTTGCATAATTGAAAATAAACTAAACAAGGAGATAAAATTTGTTGGTCAAAGAGTAGATAACATTTACATGATTAATCTAGATTGTCTTGCTTCAAATGATGTACAATGCTTTATAACTAAAGAGGATGAATCATGGCTTTGGCATAGAAGAATCGCTCACATTCATGTAGACCATTTAAATAAACTTGTTTCAAAAGATTTAGTCATTGGTTTACCAAAACTAAAATTTGAAAATAAATTCTGTGACGCTTGTCAAAAAGGAAAACAAGTAAAGGCTTCTTTTCAAGCAAAAAATATTGTTTCAACAACAAGACCTTTACAGCTTTTACATATGGATTTGTTTGGACCTTCGAAAATCAAAAGTTTTGGTGGAAACTATTATGGTCTAGTAATTGTGGATGATTACTCTAGATATACATGGACATTGTTTCTTACTCATAAACATGAAGCATATCAAGCATTTAAGAAACTTGCCAAGGTTATCCAAAATGAACAAAACTTAAAAATAGCATCCATACGAACGGATCATGGGGGAGAATTTGAAAACCAATCTTTTGAAAAATTTTGTGAAAAGTTTGGCATTGAACATAATTTTTCGGCTCCAAGAACTCCACAACAAAATGGAGTAGTTGAAAGGAAAAATCGATCTTTAGCGGAGCTTGCAAGAACTATGTTGAATGAAGCAAATATTTCAAAACAGTTTTGGGCCGATGCCGTGAACACCGCGTGTCATGTTATGAATCGTTGTTTGATAAGGCCTATATTAAAGAAAACCCCCTATGAACTTTACAAAGGACGAAAACCAAATATTTCCTACTTTCACATTTTTGGATGCAAATGCTTTGTCTTGAACAATGGAAAGGAAAATCTTGGTAAATTTGATGCAAAATCTGATGAAGCAATTTTTCTAGGTTATTCATCTACTAGTAAAGCATATAGACTCTTTAACAAACGGACTTACACAATTGAAGAGTCCATACATGTTAAATTTGATGAACTTAACCAAAATCCTCCGAGAAAGGAAGTTGATGATCTTGTAGGTACCTTCCAAGAAATGAACTTACAAGACAAAGAAGAAGAAGTCAACAATGATGGAGGTGCAACACAAATAGAGACACAACAAGATTGGGTAACATTGAAGGATCATCCCTTGGACAAGATTATTGGAGAAATAACCAAAGGGGTAAGTACTCGAAACGCCATTAGAAATGCATGCAATCACTTGGCTTTTGTATCCCAAATAGAACCCAAAAATATTGATGAAGCCATTATTGATGAACATTGGATGTTGGCCATGCAAGAAGAGTTAAACCAATTTGAAAGAAATGAAGTTTGGGAACTTGTGCCAAGACCCAATGATCATCTAATAATAGGCACCAAATGGGTTTTTAGAAATAAGTTAGATGAAAACGGTATAATAACTAGGAACAAAGCTAGACTAGTTGCAAAGGGATACAACCAAGAAGAAGGAATAGACTATGAAGAAACATATGCTCCCGTAGCTAGGTTAGAAGCCATTAGATTATTGCTAGCTTTTGCATGTTGTATGGATTTCAAACTGTATCAAATGGATGTCAAAAGTGCGTTCTTAAACGGCTACATTCAAGAAGAAGTCTATGTAGATCAACCTCCCGGTTTTGAAAATCATATATTTCCAAATCATGTCTTCAAATTGAGAAAAGCCTTATATGGTTTGAAGCAAGCTCCAAGAGCTTGGTATGAAAGATTAAGCAAATTCCTTTTAGAACACAACTTTGAAAGAGGAAAGGTTGATACTACATTGTTTATAAAACGCAAACACAATGACATCCTCTTGGTACAAATTTATGTAGATGACATAATATTTGGTGCTACTAATGAAAATCTTTGTCAAGAATTTGCCAAGATTATGCAGAAAGAGTTTGAAATGTCCTTGATGGGAGAACTCACCTTCTTCCTCGGACTACAAATAAAACAAGCCATTGATGGAACGTTCATTAGCCAAACCAAATACTGTAAAGAACTACTTAAAAGGTTTGGAATGGACAAGGCAAACGAGATAGCTACACCTATGAGCACATCCTGCTATCTAGACAAAGATGAAAAGGGTAAGGACATTGAAATCACCAAATATCGAGGTATGATTGGATCCTTACTGTATTTAACTGTGAGTAGACCTGATATTATGTTTGCGGTATGCATGTGTGCTAGATATAAAGCATGTCCTAAAGAATCACATTTGACTGCCGTAAAAAGAATTTTGAAATATCTTGTGGGTACTCAAAATGTTGGTTTATGGTATCCCAAAGGCGTTGAATGTAATCTTTTAGGATACTCTGATTCCGACTTTGCGGGGTGTAAGCTTGATAGAAAAAGCACTAGTGGTACATGCCATTTGCTTGGTAGTTCCCTTGTTTCTTGGCATAGCAAGAAACAAGCAAGTGTTGCATTGTCAACAGCTGAGGCAGAATATGTAGCAACTGGTAGTTGTTGTGCTCAAATTCTTTGGATGAGACAACAACTTCTTGATTTTGGTATTTCCTTGAACAAAGTCCCCATTAAATGTGATAACACTAGTGCCATTAATATCTCGAAAAATCCAGTAATGCACTCTAGGACCAAACACATTGAGATTAGGCATCACTTTATTAGAGATCATGTGTTAAAAGGGGATTGTGTGCTTGAACATGTTGAAACCTCTAGGCAACTAGCAGATATTTTCACAAAACCCTTGGCTAGAGAGCAATTTATTTACATTAGAAGAGAATTGGGTATTCTTGATATGACAAATTGTGTTTAAGTGATCACTTCATCTTGTGTATTGGTTGCATGACACCTCTACTAGTGATTAATGCAAAAGAACCCCATGGAAATGGAGATTTAATGATCCTATATGGAATTCCTCATGCCTTGAATATATTGGAATGGAAAGAAATGAATTTTGAGTGAAACAGCCCTTCGAATCGATTCAGCACCCCCTCGAATCGATTCACAGACCTGTTGGTTCAAAAATCCTCAAAACAGTATCGTTCGAATCGATTCACACTCCCCTTGAATCGATTCAAACACCTGATGGTCCATATTCCCTCAAACAGAGAGGTTCGAATCGATTCACAGCATACTCGAATCGATTCACGTATCTGATCCTTTCATTTCTCTCAAATCAGTAACGTTCGAATCGATTCACAGCATTCCTCGAATCGATTCACGCGTCAGTTACTGCATATTCACGCTGATAAATTCACACACTCCCTCATTTAACTCTTCCACTATCACCCACTCTCTCCTCTCAAAATCCTCAACTTCTAATCTCTTCAACTTCTTCTCCAAACCTTCCACTCAAATCCTTCATCTTCCATGGCTTCCTCCTCTCAACCTCGCAAGAAACAACGTGCAAACACCGCTGCAGCCTCCATGCCTCAACACTCTGATTCATCTAGATTATTCACTACCCAAAGGGATCTTGAAAGGTACCAATCTTCATTCTCTGAGAAACATCTCATTTCTCCCTATTGGCTTGATCTCCCATTCTTTGAAGCATCTGGACTTCCTCTACTCACCACCTTACATCAACAAGAGCTAGTTGGCTTCATGGCTCTTGAGGAAGTAGCAATCTACCCCGAACTCATTCGTGTATTCTACTCCACTTTACGCCTTCAAGATGCTCGCTATATTGCCCGAGTGAAAGGTAAGACTATCATTCTTGATAATGAGGTAATGAATCAAGTTGGCTTACTCCCTCTTAGCAACGCTTCCTTCCATGGCAAAGAACCTCCTCTTGCATGGAATTATAATCCATTGGAGGCAAGAGCTTTCTTTAATCTTGCAGGTCCCTCGAGCACGGTTGGCACCTTAAGTCTCCATCACCGCCTCTTGCACTTTGTCCTTGTCAAAATTCTCCTCCCCTCCGGTGGAAATTATGCAAGGCTAAATGAGGCCCAAATCTTGCTGCTCTGGGCAATTGTCAATGAGAAAGACATAAATTGGATTGACTTGGTTAGGCATCACATGGTTGAAGCCCAAAACCTCGCTCATCTTCCATATGCCATACTCATTACCAAGTTGCTCCACCATTTTAAAGTGGACTTGAAAAATGAGATCAAGGAAGTGGTCGGTCCCAAAGCACCTATTGGCAAATCTCATCTCACTAAGATGAATATTGTGGAATACCAAGGCAGGTGGCAATTTCTTAGGCGTCCCCGACATGAAGTTGAAGATGACGCTCCTCCTCCTCCTCCTCCACCTGCTGCTACTGATGATCTTTTCACAAGACTCACTGCTCACCTGGACCAGCGCCTCAACTCCATGGAAGCAAACATCCACACTCGACTGGACAGGATTGAAGCAAACATGGAAGAGCGATACACGGAGCTTGCCACCCAGATATCCAGCATTCACTTCCCGCATCCATGACTGATCGTTACTTTTCTTTATTCCTTTTATTTTTCTCTTTCAGACTTGGTTGTTTACTTTGGTTTCTGTTTTGGTCAATTATTTGCACAACTATCTCGTCTTAGTTTCTTACTTTGCTATGTCGGTTGAACAATTATCTCGTTTTGTTAATTATTTTGGTTTATCTCAATTGCATTTGCCTGTGATTACTACTCGATTTACTGCGTACCTCCAACTTTTGTTTTTGATAATGACAAAGGGGGAGAGATGGAGAGATAGAGACTACACGTGCGATACATGTGCGATATGATATATTTACGATATATGCGAATATGATACATATATATGAATGTGATACAGGTGTGACATTATTTCAACGCTTGAGATCATTTGATGGTTTTATTGAAAAACAAAGGGGGAGACCTACTTTCTTAAAAGAAATAATTGCTTAAAACAAACAGAGACATTAGTTTTCATGACTTGTTATTGGCTAATAAACACCCCAAGAGATGGCCATTGGTTGTCATCATCAAAAAGGGGGAGAATGTATTTGCATGTGATAACAGGTTTTGATAATGACAATGGAAACAAGCAATGGGAAGTCTTCAAATCAAAAACAATTAGAGATTTCATATAAAAGAGGAAAATGATCTCACAAAGGTTCAAGAGATGAAGAAACAAATGAATCAAACAAAAGGAAAGCAACCATGCATCATTAGATTCAAATGGATGACCAACAGGCATGAGAAAATGTCAAAATGAAGAGCCTGAATCGATTCAAGCACGAGTGAATCGATTCACAGCCCTGGAGGTCATAAAAATGAGAAACAGAATGGGTTGAATCGATTCACCATGACCCTGAATCGATTCACAGCCCTGGAAGTCACTAAGACTGCAAACAGTATGTCCTGAATCGATTCACAAGGACCCTGAATCGATTCACACGATGCTGACAGACCAAGAACCCAAAACAGAATGCTCTGAATCGATTCAAACAAAGCTCGAATCGATTCATTCGACTCTAGTACTCCAAAATGCATAAAACAGAACACTCTGAATCGATTCAAGGATCTACGAATCGATTCACAAAGTGGGAAACACCACTAAATAGACAAACTTAAGTGGAAAACAAGCACTCAAATCCCACTATACGCAGAGCCATCATCTTGCAACGGCTAGGGACTCCTCAACAACTATCTTGGCTCTATAAATGCAAGAAGAACACAAGCACAACAAGCAACCAACAAGAACCAAGAAGCAACAAATCCTTAGCTCTATTTTTGTGCTTTGTAAGCCTATTTCTTGCATCTCATACTTCACTTGTATATCCTCTCATCTTGAGAGTTAGAACTTGGGAGAGCTTTTCATTTGTATATTTGCTCTATTGAGAGAGTGTATTGATTGTAAACAAACACCAAACACACAAGTTATTCACTCTAGGTTGAGTGGTTGTTCACTCTAGGTTGAGTGGGTACAAAGGTTGTGGACTCAACCTTTGGGATATTGTGAGATTGAGAGATTGGGTGGGTTGCCCTTATACTTGTGAGGATTGGGTTCTTGAGTGTGGGACACTAGGAAGCCGCAATTGCTCAAAGTTGTATCTCTAGTCTACAATAGTGGAAAATCCTCTAAGTGGGTTGCTTAGAGGCGAGACGTACACCGGATTGGGTGGAACTCGTTACATCGGTTTGCAAGCTTCTCTTCCTTACTCTTTTACTTCCATATATTGCATATTTGCTGATTGGTATTGTTTGGTTAAGAAGAACACACTTGAACTTGCTTAATTTGCTTTACTTTAGATATTGCACACCAAGTGTTTGCTAAATTGCCTCAACAATACTTACCTCTTGTAGTGCATTGCATATCATTGTTACTTGCTTTCACTTGCACAATCTCATAAACTTGGTTATAGAAATCAATTTCAAAGGCATTCCAAGCAAAAGTTTTATAACTCAATTCACCCCCCCTCTTGAGTATTGAGGCCACTTGAACAACATGCTTGAACCTTCTTGTTTCTAAACCTTTGCCATTCCATCATCATCATGAATACTTTGTCATTCATCAAAACTACTTTGCATACTTACATATGCAACTTCATTCTCCCCCTTTTTGATGATGACAATTAATGTTCCATATGGCTTGTATTCATGTGTTGTAAATTCATCATATTGGCTTCATGGTAATATCCTTTCTTCCTTTAGGAGTCTTTGCCTTAGTTTTCACATTTGTCATTATCAAAACCTGTTTCAACATTTAAACACATTCTCCCCCTTTTTGATGATGACAACCAATGTTCATCTCGTGGGGTATTAGTTTCACAGAATAATGACAATCAATGGTTATATGTATTCTCCCCCTATATGATGTAATGAATGCTAGTTAAGTTCATTGTTTAAGTGTTATTCTCCCCCTTAATCTTATAACTTATGCCAACTGTTTTAAACATATAAAATGATGGAAGCATGATATCTCTCCCCCTTTTTAGCATAAATGGCATCCTATTCTTTTTACTGATCCTTCCACTAATCTCTCCCCCTTTGGCATCATCAAAAAGATCATTATCTTAGTCATAATCTATGCTATCAACATATAAGCTCATTTATTTGAATAAGAGAGATTTAGAGCAAGTATTTCATATGGATTTCAAATCAAAGCTTAAAGCATGATCAATGATATATACCATTTTATTGCATCTAGAGTCAATAAGCAATCACATAATTTATTCATCAAGTAAGCATATGATTGATTGCTAACTTATTCTAATCATGTAGTGAGTATCATTTTCAAAAACGTCACATGATTCTTTCACATATCATTTCAAGTAAGCACATAGTTTTCTCCTATTTTGGCATCATCAAATGCACAAGAATAATTTTCCAAGTAAGCATATAGTTGAGTAAGAGCATGAGTGCCATAAACATAATCATAGAGAAGTGAAATGAAGGATAATCATTCATGTGTATGCTCCCCCTTACTACTGTAATTGATACCACTTGTAAAAAGTATACCACTTATTAACATGTGAAATTGATTATACCAATTTGATCAATTTTGATATCACTTATAGGTCAATTTAATCAAGTCTGATACCATTTGTTTATTTTTTTTTAAAAGCATATGATCTCCTCCTTTTAATAGATACCACTGTTGAAATAATAGATACCATAATATGAGTAAATACCACTCAAAGATTAGATACCATTACATATAACAATTCACTTGTTAATCATTTCATTAATATTGCTTGATGCATTTCTAGGTATCAGAGCAGTAACATAGAAGACTTTTCAACAATGTATACTTATATCTAGGTATCAGAGCAGGGATAAAGTGATATATTCAGCTCATGAGATTTGTTATTCATACCATTTGTTAATATGATTTGTATAATTCACAAAGCATAATGGTAGAGTAACAATTCGATCATACCTTGGTATTTTGCAAGTTTTATGCCCCTTTTCACATCCTTGTATGGCATTTTGCTTCATCCATGTTGCATTCCTTGATCAATTCTTTGTTCGCCCAGTTTAGTAGTTTGATTTGCCATTTTGAGTCATCCTACATAACCTTAACAAACTCTTTGCAAAGCATATTGTTAGTGGCATTGAGTTCACAAGAGTTTTTACCAATTTTTGGGCCTTTGATGCAGTATTATAAAAATGATTTACTCAGACTTCCATACCACTTGATAAAGAGATAACATATCATCAATAAATATCACTTGTTATAAAGAAATGTTATGAAATTCCCCCTTAATCATGTAATTTAACAAGGATAAATATAGATGTTGATATCACTTTATTGATTAACAAAATTCATATGATTCAGAGCATAGTGGTAGAGTGAGCATTAACTTCAAACATAGGCAAATAATCAAGTGTAACAATCTTTCCCTTTCAATGGATACCACTAGTTGATGCAATTTCATTTATGTCTAGATATCAGAGCAAAGATGGAGTGATTAATACAGCTTTGTTGTACTACTCATGCATTTGTGCTAGAACATGTCCCCAATATATTCACTCCTTTCCATATGACTTTTGTATCTTAAGTAATCTCTTCTTATCTTGTGCCTATGATGTTACATATAGGTCTAGTCAAGCATTCACATATGGCATTTATCAAATATGTAAGAGAAAGCATTTTGCATAGATAATTAGTAACACATATAGACAAGTCACAGAAGCATACCATGGTCATCATATGGCTGTAAATGTGTAATGCAAGTCATGTACTCATATATGTCATACCACTTGTTGTCTTGATGTCATGTATGATACCACTTGATGGATTTGCTAATTTAAGCTCTTGATATCAATTATTGTCATTTAAGCATTCAGCACAAGATTTTTAGCAATCATCATTGTTCATAATGTTATTCAAAAATTCTTTTCAATCTCAGTGATGCTTATTTTTCAAACTTCTTTTCACAGTCAAGATCATGCATCATCAAACATACGACATAGTAAGAATTATAATGTTGATCGAGATAGATACCACTTGCACATACATGGTATATGATCATGGCATGCATTATTACTTATCATATCATGCATTGTTTCTTAACATATCATCATGTTCATGCCTATGATGTTACAATCATGAAGTTAAAATCTAGGCAATCACTTGTTGTAACATACATGCTTTCTCTCTAGGAATATAATTGCATAGATTGTCAAAGCATAGATACCACTTGTACACGCAATATGCGTATTCATTATCAAGGCATAGTGACAAGCACATAATCAAGATTATGTCCTCATGATCTCTTCCTCTTACTAATTTAATTCATACCATTGTTAAAGGAAGATGTTTGTTATTGAGATACCACTAGTTAAACAACATATAAATGATACATCGTCAAGAATTCATATTCACTCAAAAATTCATGCATCATTAAGAATCAATACAATAACCAAGAATTCATGATATATCATCAAGAGTTTAAACATTATCAAAGATTCATGTATGTTTGTGCATAATCATCCTAAATCTCAAGATTTTCATGTCATTTATGCTCAATCATATATCAAATCAAAGTTAGATTTTCACACATCAAGATTCATCAAGAATGAGTGTTAACATTGATTATATGATAATTGCTTGCACCTTTTGTTGTACCACCTTTAGTGTTGTCCATTGGATTTTGTCGGTGCAATCCATCTTGTGTGAGTCACATTAAAGCTTCTTGTCCATTTCCTTGTTTTGAATGGTTCCCTTTTAGATGTATGATGAGTCATCATAATCTTGGCTTGCTCTATTCTTCTTCTTTGTCTTTTGGAGTGGAGATTGAGATAATTGATATCTCCTTAGGCCATGAGTTTTGGTCATCCATCAATGAGAAGTTGTTGCTTTGAAGTTTTCCTACAAGATTTTAAAGATTTAAGGTACCCTTTGAGAGTTGGGTCCTTCCTTGTTAGTTTGGGATTTCAAGATTGTTTTGGAATCCATACCTTTCTTGTACACTTTTGACGGGATTTCTTTATAAAACAATTGGATGATATATGACCAAATATTCCACAATAAAAACATGTTGCATTCAATGAATAAGTCATAGTATGATAGTAATGGTTCTCTTTTCTTTCATGGTTTGTGCATCTTAGGGAGGATTTGGATTTTTCCTTGTAGGATGTAAAATGGTTGTTGTAATGACCTATTTTTCTTCTATCAAGTGTATGCCTTTGATCTTTAATAGGTGCACTTAGATTCTTTTGACTACTTGTAAGCTTGCTAAGTGCTTCTTTTAGTTCTTTATTCCCTTTTTCAAGAAGCATACATTTATCAATAAGTACACAATCATTATTATCATTACAAGTTCTAAGAGATACATTTGAAGCTACTAATTCATCATTTTGAACTCTAAGATATTCTTTTTCTATGTGAACATCATGCAATTCTTTTTCAAGAGTCAAAATGGTTTGTTTAGAGCATGCATATTTCTTTGATAACAAGACAAATTTTTCATGCAATTCTTCAAATGCTTCTAATAATTCATCCTTATCAATTTCATCATCATTATCATCATTAAAAGAATTTAAAGAGCATACCTCATCATCTTGGGAGTGCTTTGTCATTAGGCATGCAAGTTCTTCTTCCGATTCATTGATCTCTTCTTCCGGACTTATTTTGAAGCCTTCATTTTGACTAGAAAAGGTGCTAATCCTTACATCTTTATTATCATTAGCATTTTCATAAATTGTTTCAAGAGTTTCGTATATTTCTTTAGCATTGTTACAAGTAATAATTCTAGAAACATCGTTAGGTTCTAATGCTAATGTGATAAGAATTTTAGCTCTTAAATTAAATTGTACCTTTCTTTCTTCTTCGTTAGTCCATAAGTTCATGAGCTTCATACATTCTAGATTATCAACAATGTATTTGGGAATGAAAGGACCAAATTGAATAGCATTCCATACCTTGATATCATAGGCTTGGATAAAGATTTTCATCCTATCTTTCCAAATAGCATAGTCTTTACCATTGAAGATTGGAGGTCTATTTAATGCGCCATTTTCTGAAAATGCATCATATGAAGTGGAGGCCATCTTGATCT
Organism: Clitoria ternatea; assembly: GCA_037962975.1. Taxonomy (NCBI): domain Eukaryota; kingdom Viridiplantae; phylum Streptophyta; class Magnoliopsida; order Fabales; family Fabaceae; genus Clitoria; species Clitoria ternatea. The sequence goes on from CM075669.1 coordinate 193,692,637, forward strand.
CCTGCAGCTGTTAAGCCTTGTGGCAAGAGTCAAGCTCTGATACCACTTGTTAGCCAAGGCCTCAACGCTCAAGAGGGGGGGTGAATTGAGTGTTTCAAATTTTTGCGCGGAATCCCCTTGGAAATGGTTAGTAATATACAAATGATGCAATGATGAAGAGACAACAACTTTTATGCACATATCACACTATGACACACTTGATGTGCAATGACAATATTTAGCTATAAGTGTGATAAACAAGGTAAGTTATTGGTTTAAACAATTTATCAAACAGTTGGAGTGCACAGATTTATTTGTCAATAATGTGATGTTTCCTATAAAGATTCAGCTCATTCAAGTTATCAAACACCTTGTGAATGTGAGAAGTAATAGCAATCAAGTAAGTATCACACAAGACTTAATAGGAAACAATGTATTAGATATTTGGTAAGTTATAGCAATTTCCAGTTTTGAAGAACTTCACCAAATATTGATTCAAGCAAATTATCAAACACTTGGCATGCAGAGTTAAGTATTCTACTTGAACAATAACTTTGATTCACATATTTAGCTCATGCATTTCAACAAACAGTTTATATGTGCAGTTGTATAAGGAGTTCAAAGTAGAGAGAAATGCAAACCAATTTAACGAGTTCCACCAACCCGGTGTACGTCTCGCCTTCAAGCAACCCACTTGAAGGATTCCACTATTGAAGATTTGAGATACAAGCTTTAAGCAATTGCAGCTTCCTAGTGTCCCACACTCAAGAACTCAATCCTCACAAGCAAAGGGCAACCCACCCAATCTCACAATCTCTTAATACCCAAAGGTTGAACCCCAACCTTTGTGACCACTCAACCTAGAGTGAAAAACCTTGGTGTTTTGGTGTTTGGTTTACAAGCAATTAACTCTCTCAATAGAGTAGATACACAAATAAAAGCTCTGACAAATTCTAACTCTCAACAAGAGAGGATATGCAAATTGAAACTCACAATCTAACAACTCTTAGGCAATATGCAAGTTTAGAAACAAGAGTTACAGAATATACAAGAGAAATCTAATAAGAAGACCTCTAGAAGAGAAATGTTTGTTGCCTTGTGTTGTGCCTTGGTCTCCCCTCTTGTGTTCTCTTCTCTTGCTTGAATCCATGCTTCATTTATAGCCATTTTTAGGGTTTTCAGCCGTTGCACATTGTCTCCAACGGATACCTTAGCATGGGCATAAAGTGGGAGTGAAGAAATGAGCTGGAGTTCCACTTAAAAGCATTTTCCCACGTTCTGACAATATGGTAATCGATTAGCCTTCGAGCTGTAATCGATTAGCTTTTGAAATCTTCAGTATTATACAGCAGGTAATCGATTAGCATTTCTACTGTAATCGATTATCTTAGAAACAGAATCATTCTAATCGATTATTCCTGTCCTTGTAATCGATTATGAATGATACCTGATGCTCTTAATTGTGTCCCGTAGCATGGTAATCGATTAGTTATTAATATAATCGATTAGGGACAAAACAGAACTTACGTAATCGATTATGCTTGACTTGGTAATCGATTATGGTGAATACCTGATGCTCAGTCTTCAAACTTTCAACTGGTAATCGATTAGCCTTTTATCTGTAATCGATTATGTTCATTCCAGAACCTATGTAATCGATTGTCCTTCTTATTGTAATCGATTGTACCATAAACAGAGTTATGGTAATCGATTATTCCATTGTGGTAATCGATTAGTACATGTACCTGATACAATTCTTCAAGGTGTTTGATATGTTCTTGATATGTATTGACCCATGGCTTATTCCTTTGATCCTCATGCTTGTTTCCTTGATTCTTCTTCAACTTGTGAGCTTGTTCTTCATGATTTAGTTCATGTCATCAACCTTGTCTTCCATAGCTCATGTTTCTTTAACTCTTTGTGAGGCATCTTCATCTTTTTATTCTTGGCCATTGTCTTTGTGCTTGAACCTTCTTGTTTCTAAACCTTTGCCATTCCATCATCATCATGAATACTTTGTCATTCATCAAAACTACTTTGCATACTTACATATGCAACTTTATTCTCCCCCTTTTTGATGATGACAATTAATGTTCCATATGGCTTGTATTCATGTGTTGCAAATTCATCATATTGGCTTCATGGTAATATCCTTTCTTCCTTTAAGAGTCTTTGCCTTAGTTTTCACATTTGTCATTATCAAAACCTGTTTCAACATTTAAACACACACATAACTTTGAGGTTTGTCTTAAAGGCACAACTGGATATTTAGAGGAGTACTTCTACGGTGTGTTAAAATAGATCCTTCAAGTTTCTTTCTCTGGGAAAGTTAAAAGAGATTTAGTTTTATCAACTATGATTGGTACGATAACACAATCAGAGTGGGTACAAAAGTCGATAACCATGATGGCTTAGTTGAGGTAAAAAAAGACGTAGATATATAAGGTTTGATCCCTTCATCTTTGCCCAACAGGCCAAACAGGTTTATTATAGAGAATTCCTTGGAGGGCACCGGGACTGGTACACAGTCATCAAAACTAGGGCTCGTAGTCAGATCACTGATAACATCTCTGATGAGGTTGAAGATGCTTATCAGCTAGCTTCGAGCGACCTCCATGAAGTGTTGAATATTGATCCATTCATACTAGATAAGACACTTATGGCCTAAGGCAGTGAACACATTGACACACAAGCTGTCTTGTCATTAAAACGGTCCAGGGCTAATTTGGACAATGATAACACGTATAAAACAAATTTCGAGATTCACATTGATACCGAAAAGGACTTCCAAACTGAAACAGACATAAAGTATGTATTTGTATATAAAAGTATGTATATGTATATATCTTATTATTGAGATTGCTTGATGCTTACATTGTTTTATTGATAGATTATTGGATACAGAGGACGTTTTGGTCGGGGTAGTGGTAGACACTCTCTGGTTACACGGCTAGGTACCCCAACCACTCTGAGGGAGACCACATTGACCGATGACACTACACACAGGACGCCAACAATGACCATTCTGGGTGATGCTATAGGCACTAGCACCTCGGAGGTGTCACAGCCTCAATAGCAGGAGGAGCAGGTCCGCGAGGCGACCCTTTCATTAGCATCTGACCCCCTTCCTACTATGGTCCTATTATTAGTTGCAGACGAGTAAGTATTACTATATTTTCTCAAGTTTATGTCTTTTTATACTAGTGTATATGTGCTTGATAACATAACTATTACAATTGTTGAGATTGATATGATTGATGTTTGTTAGTGGAGAGCAAAGCTCACTAGGTACTTCGGTGTATGTTGTATACTTGTGTCATCTGTAATGTTGAGATCCCAAACGATTGATGTTTGTTAGTGGAGAGCAAAGTGTGTTTAAAAATTGTTGCAAGATTTTGATAATGACAAAGTAAACAAATTGAAGAATCATGAAATGACAAATGAAGTTCATAAAGACTCAAAATGCCAAGGATAATATGCACAAACTTCTGGGAAATTTTAAAACAAAGAAGTACAAAGAGTCTACATTGAATCAAAGACCAGACTTGAGCTTTATGCATAAGCATAATTGATTACAAGAAGAACCTAATCAATTACAGAGCTACGAAATAGAAAATAAATGTATCAGGTATATGTCATAATCGATTATAGCACTGGTATAATCGATTACCTTGATTCTGGAAGGCACCTAATCAATTATAAAAAGGAGGACAATCGATTACGATACTACAACAAATGGTATAATGTATCAGGTATTTTTCCTAATCGATTACAAGGCTTGGACAATCGATTACATTGGTTTTGTTTCACTCATAATCAATTATAACATAAAATACAATCGATTACAGTGCTACATACAGAAACTAAATGCATCAGGTAGTATGATAATCGATTACATTATCTCTGTTTGATCACTAATCGATTAAAGGAAAATACATAATCGATTAAACAGCTATTGGGCACTTAAATTAATAGAATACAATAAAGCATAATCGATTACCGATCGAGGTGTAATCGATTACCTAAGTGCCAGAATATGGGGAAATGTTTTTAAAGTGTAGATCCAGCCTACTTCTCCATTCCCAATCGTGTACCCATGCTGTGCAACTACTCTAAACCTCTATGGCTCCTCTCCAAGGCCTATAAATAGAACTCAAATTCAAGCAAGTGACACAAGAACAAGGAGTCATCAATCAAAGCAATATATTGTGCTTAGTGAGTCTATTTCTCTTGTAGTTTCAGGTTTTGAAACTTAGGTTCTAAATTTGCATATCCTCTCTTGTTGAGAGTTAGAATTTAAGAGAGCCTTTCAATTGTATATCTACTCTATTAAGAGAGTTATTTGCTAGTAAACACAAACACAAACACAAAGTTTCACTCTAGTTTTAAGTGGTCACAAAGGTTGGGGTTCAACCTTTGGGTATTAAGAGTTTGAGAGATTGGGTGGGGTGACCTTGTGCTAGTGGGGATTGAGTTCTTAAGTGTGGGATACTAGGAAGCTGCAATTGCTCATAGCTTGTATCTCTAAACTTCAATAGTGGAAATCCTTCAAGTGGGTTGCTTGAAGGCGAGACGTACACCGGGTTGGTGGAACTTGTTAAATTGGTTTGCATTTCTCTCTACCTTGAACTATTTATACAACTGCGCATATAAACTGTTTGCTAAAATGCCTGAGCTGAATGTTTGAATTGAAGTTCTTGTTCAAGTAGAAACTTAACTCTGCATGCCAAGTGTTTGATAATTTGCTTGAATCAATATTTGGTGAAGTTCTTAATAACTGGAATTTGCTATAACTTGCAAATTATCTAGAACATTGTTTGCTATAAACTCTTATGTGATACTTACTTGATTGTTATCACTTATCTCATGCACATAAGCTGTTTGATAAATTGAATAAGCTGAATCTTTATAGGAAACATCATATTATTGATGAAACAAATCTAAGCACACTAAGTATTTGATAAATTGCCTAAACCAATAACTTGCCTTGTTTATCACTTATCTCACTACACATCAAGTGTTTCATAGTGTGATACGTGCATAAAAGTTATTGTAACTTCATCATTGAATCATTTGTATATTACTAACCATTTTCAAGGGGATTCTGCATGAAAGTTTGAAACACTCAATTCACCCCCCTCTTGAGTGTTGAGGCCTTGGCTAACACAAAGCTCACTAGGAACTATTGTGTGTGCTGTATACTTATGTTATCTGTAACTTTAAGATTGATTTGATTGTTGTTTATTAGTGGAAAGCAAAGCTCACTAGATACTGGTATGTGTGCTGATAACATAACTTTTGCATGTCTGTTGATGTTTGTTTACATTGAACTATACTGGAAAGTTTTCTGAGTATAACAAGGTATTTGTAAAAATTTGGAAATATCCGATTTATAGGGGAGACTCTACCGAAATTTTGGTGGACTCCCAAGGTTTATGTTTGTTTGATTCATTCAATTTTGTTGGTTAATTATTTAAACTACAGTAATGTTGATAGTACTCGCACTATAAAGGCGATTACTAGGGTGTTAAAGGCCCAATGAAATGCTCCTTACATCTCTTGGATAGATGCTGGTAAGACTATCTAAGATAGATGGTTTGATATTTTCTTGGTAAGTTTAGCACAACTCTTCTAATTTCATATAACTTTTATTCTTGTGTACACTACTTACCTTTTTAATTTGGAATTGTATTTTAATTTATAGCATGACTTTCGGTGGGAGAACGACATGACTGATGAGATTAGGAGGATCTTTACTGTAAAGACCTCCAAAATCATCAAGAGTACATTCTGGAAGGTGAGGGCAAAGGCAGAGCACCCCTATTGGATCCCCGAGTGTAGTGCCCTTGATCCGGTAAATAATATTAAAGATACTATTAATTAGATATTAAAAGTGAGGATAAATTTTTTGCGAGTTAAACAATTGTTGGAAGAAGAACACCATAATTAAAAACTTCAATAATTAACCCTAGACCTTTTTAAAGACCTATCTCATATATGAAGATATAAGAAGGTATGTAGTTTAAAAAAATTTCATCTTTGGACAATCGATTGCATAATCACCATTCAAGGGTTTGCAGAACATGTAAGTTAATTCAAGTATGAGTAGATATGAGAAGAGATTCAAGAATACCCAAATTGATTGCTAAAGTTTAGTGAAAACATATCAAAGAGGTGTACAATAAGTAATCATGGATGAAGGATTGGAGTACTAGGCATAGGGAAACAAGAGGTACAAGACCATGACAAGAAAATGAGCGAAAACTACTCTAGGCATTCCCACTCGCCGTGGCAAATTTCCATTGGCCGTGTGAAAAACCTATTGCCAGTGGGAAACTTCCACTAGCCGTGGAACTCACTGCCCCAATGCCCAAAATTTCAAAATTTTCAAAATAGAAAAACCCACTGGCCATGGGAAAAGCCCATTGGCAATGGGAAATTCCCACTAGTCGTGGAACTCTCTGGTTCCATGACCTAAATATAGCAATTTCTTAAACAGTGTGATCCACTAGCCGTAGAAATTTCCTGCTGGTCATGGATCACTCCCTGATGCTCCAAAATCCATTTTTTAATCATGCCATGCCTTGGGACCTTAGATCATGCAATGCCTAGACCTCCTTATGCACAAAACCATCAAGAATGAATCCTATTATGGCATAAGACGTAAAGGGACATAACATTAATCCACTAAGCCCTTATTATACCAACTCTAAGCATTATTAAATTATCAAATATACTTCTAAATCATGCATAAGCATTATGATCATAATCTCATACTTAATAACTCATCCATCCATGGATTTTCATTAACAAAAGCATCAATGCCATTAAAATAGCTAACAAATTCAATGTCAAACATCATCATACATTACGTAGTGATACAAAATGATCACAAGTTCATTTCAAATGATCCTAATGTATCAATTTCCATTCTACAATGTCAAATCATCCATATCCAATCATCATCATACTCATAAGGCATTAACTATAGTATGATTATACGAAACAATGCCATATACAAACATTTCCAAAAAGAGTTGTACAAAATCTATTTATCCAAAAATGTGCCGGCTAATGCATCTCTACCAATTCTTCCTTCACACCATACCTCATCTCTTGAAGAGTTCTACTCCATGGTCATGCCTTATAACACAAGAGCTAAAAAGTAGACAACATGGAGAGTAAGCATACTTTCTTAATGATGAACAATCAATCAAAATGTGATAACATAAATATATGAATGCCCTACAACACAAGAGCTAAAAAGTAGACAACATGGAGAGTGAGCATACTTTCTCACTGATGAACAATCAATCAAAATGTGATAACATAAATATATGAATGCAATTCAACATATCCTTCTAACAAGGGAGTTCAATCAAATAATAATGTCACATATCTAATCATCTTCCATTGAATATATATATTCATACATAATAATCTATTAACAAGGACATTACCAAGTAGAATCAAGTCTCTGAATCACAATATCACCACACTTATTGTCAAAATCCAAAAACAACATAAAAAGGTCACACCAACAACAGTACACAATTAGTTAGTGACCAAAAGTGAGTTTTATTTCTCAATTAACACTCTTAATAAGGTGTCATCTTTCTTGATCTTACCCAACTCAAATGCCATGTCCCTATGGCTAATGCATATGTCATACCATAAAATGCATATGCAACGGATCCAATTTGAAACATTTACTCATAGCTCATGCGCACATGATTCATAAAATATTTACAACCATGTATAGTTGCTTAAGCATTTGTCCCCCGCAAGGGTGCTTCTCACAAGATCCCGTAAGACCTTTATTATCTCAATACCTCAAGTGATCACAACCACTTATAATCAATCAAATATATGTCCCCTACGCAAGGGTCCATTTTTCATAAGATCTCACAAGACCTTTATCATTTCAATATGTCAAGTGATCGTAACCACTTGTAGTCATTCGAATACTAGTCCCCCATGTAAGGGTCCTTTTTCTCAAGATCCCGCAAGACCTTTATTGTTTCAATTTGTCTTGTGATCGCAACCACATTTAAGATGCTATGTCATGCATGCTATTTCATGCATGCTATGAATGCAATAACACACATGCTAGCCTCGACTTCACAAGGATTCCTCACCCTCTCACTCATGGGTATAATTTGCACTTAACATTATAGTTAGTGGCACACAATTATATATAACATTCTCTAAGGAATACTACTCATAGGGTTCAAGATTATACTAGCCAAGGATTTGTATCAATGTCATTCCACACATGGAAATCAAAGAGCATGTCAACAAATATACTCCAAATTCATATCCTTATTAAATGTGCCAAACCAACATCCAATCATCAAATGAGTCAATCTTAATTCATATCACACATAAGAGGTAGTATATCCATTCAGGGAAAAAATACAAATATACATCAATATATACATTATCAACATACAATTGATTATGCATTTAGAAAATATACTCCTCTCCTACCTCAAGAGAAGTATTCCTCCGGGTTAGATGATCCCGCCTCACAAGAATTATCAAACACTACATTAAATACATGTAGGACCACATCAATCACTCATTTAAAATATCATTCTCAATTCTTGTTATACAAATAAATATATGTATATATACATGATTCTCATCATGTTGTAATTGTTTATAAGTTTCATTTCCTTATTTTAGGTTTTGGGAATTCCTTTCTATTAACCAAAATCCATTATTTTTAAAGGGCTACATCGCAACACCTAAGTTACCAACACACTTCAAACGTCTTACCTAACACTCTTAGTGGGTTTTTAATGTCTCAAACATCTTATATCAATCCATTCATACCATCACCACTGGAATACACTACCACCAATTCTAACACTTAGAGTACTAATATTCTTCTTTGGCATCTTAATCTTTCAACACTAACATTCATCATTACTTATTCAAAAAATGCATTTCTACATACAAAAATAGTCCCATGGCAATTAAATTCCAAATTTTACAAGCTTTGCCAAAAGCCCTAATTCCACAAATCTTAGGGTTTTCACTTAACCTACCAATTTTCAATTTCAATCATTCACTTAAACCATTTCAAGCATCCTTAAGCTATCAATATCACATTCAATTATCAACACAACAACAAGTCCTAATGGTCATCTAGCCTAGGGTTGGGTTCCATATGCATTTTCTCAACAAAAAAACTCCTAATCTTCCATTATAATGCTTCAAGAACCTTAAAACTACCAATAAAAATCAATAACTGCCATGAACACATACCTTTAATTCCAAGGCTATGTGAAAAATGAAAATGAGGGGAGGAGAAGAGATGATGAGCCAAGCTTGGTCCCAAAGTCCAATATGAGCTTAACAAATCCTAGCTTTGGTATTGATTTTGCAAGAAAAATAGAGGTGGAGGGTGTGGACGATTTTTGCTTGGTGGAAGGAGGAAGAAGAAAAAAATTAAGAGAGGTGAGGGAGAAGGAGCCAACAAAAATGAGGGGGAAAAGGAGATAGAAAAGTGAAATTTTGCCTATTGTCCATTGGTCCATGTATGCACCTTTTTGCTTTTGCCTTTTGGTTAACAAAACCCATTTTGTCTAATGGACAAAAGAGATTAGGGAGAGGATAATTAGTCCATGACAATGAGGAGAAGAGAAAATGGGATTTTAGAATTTTCTTAATTTCTATTCCACTCGTAATTTCACCGTTTCTTAACACACGTCGTGTACGAATAAATATCTCCTTAACACCAAAAATTATTTTGAACATATCACTGTAACCATAATAAATCCCTTATTTTTCTAGACCCATCAAATATCCAAATTTACTTAGTGGGTCCTACACGATCCATTAAATTGTCCATTCTTAGTAGATCTTAATTTACCAATAAGTCATAATTACTACATCTATTTACCTCTAAGTCATAATTACTACATCCTTTTTCAGTAGATCTTCTACTGACGACAACGCCATCTATTTAGAGGCAGGTGTCAACAAGAAGGGGAGGATGTTTGACCTCGGTATGGTTGGGACCCAGATAGCCAGGATTGGGAAGACCCCTACCTCTTCCTCTACATTGCCAGCAGATGTTGTTCAGGTTATTCAGAACCTGAACAACGAGCTCGCAAAGGAGCGTAGACAGAGGCAACTAGCGGAGCAGCGAGTAGAGTAGCAGCTAGAGGACACTCATAGGCTGATGGCTCAACAGGAGGCTCTAATCCGTCGGTTGATGGAGTCTTTACCAGCTCGACCTAACGACGCAGCCTCTGGTTCCCAGCTAGCCACACACCTCAAGATCCCCACCAGTTGATGGATTTTGTATTTATAATATGATGGCTATTACTATATTTTTTATTCGACTATGTTTATTCTTGATTGATGTTATATCTTTTTCTGTTTATTATATATGCGTCTGTTAACTAATAAAAGCACTATAAAAAATTAATTTATATTTTAGTTTTATAAAAAATTTTCATCCAAGTTTATAAAATATACTTTAAATGATAAAATTATAAATTACCTTAAATAATAAAATTTTATGAAAAATTTTAAAAAGTTAATTTTTGCTATTAGCGACGACCAAAACGCCGTTGCTAAAATTGATCCCTTTTTAGCTACGGCTGAAGTACCGTTGCTAATATTGGTCCCTGTTCAGCTATGAACATAGCGACAACAATGATCAAAAAACATAACTACGGTTAAAGTGTCGTCACTAATATTGGTCCTTGTTTAGCTACGAACATAGCGACGATAATTATCAAAAAACATAGCTACGAAGGAAGTGCCATCGCTAATATTGGTCCCTGTTCAACTACAAATATAGCAACGACAATTATAAAAAACATAGCTACAACGTGAAGGCGGTCGCTAATTAGGCTAAATTAGTGACGGTAGCACTTAAATTCTTCCGCGAAGAACTAGTTACCGTCACTAATGTGGGATCAAGCCAACGCTAGAAATGGAAGAAAGGGGACCACTTTTAGCGATGGTATGCAGCCATCACAAACTTGGCCACAGTCTTTACTTACCGTCACTGACATGTTTGCCACCAGATGGGTAGCGATGGTATTCGGCCATAGCTGATGTCATCGCTAATAATGTTGGCGACAGAATCTTGGCTGTTAGCGATGACTTTTTCCCATCATAAATAGGACTTTTTTTTTAGTAGTGAAACATGTGTGAATGTGAATATTGTTATTCTTGTACCGATGGTGTACTACAATTTAGTGGTAGTCTTGTTGGTATCCTAAAGGACTAACTTGACATGTTTTTAGAAGGTTAAGGGACTTTAATCAAACAAAAAAAAATAGAGAACCATTGTAAAACAAACTTGAAAGATAAGAGACCAAGTTATATGTTTAGTAATTAAATTATTTTTACATGTACTTTTCACTTTATTTTATTTTTACATATGTTATACTTATATAGTTGTTCGTTGGAGTTTAATTAGCGAGAAGAGAAGTCGATATTACAAAAGTATCCTAAATGTTATTTTAGTTTAATTTTTAAAAAATTATTTTACTTTTAAAATTTTCTGAAACTAGTAGTAAAATTAATGATTTAAATTTTATAAAAAATTAATTTTTATATTTTATTCTTACTAATAATACAGTAGAGCACCATGGTGATATTTCTATTGTTTTTATTTAACCAAATAATATAAACTCAATCAACCTAATTATAATGTGTCGTGTCTAGCATCCATTCAAATAATATTACAAGATATTGGTTTTAAATAACAAATAATCATGAATAAGTTTTTTATTAAATAATTATGTATAATTGATTAAGTAATAATTAAGAGGTATATAATATGGCAAACAATTTAAGATAACAAAAGTGAGAAAAATAAAAAAGAAGAGAAATGTTCTGACCGTTGTTCAAGGTACAGATTTCGCCTCGTGCAACCGATGTCAAATATTTCTCTTGCTCTTCTATTTTACATCATCTCAGTAGGAGTCCAGTTTATAAACACAGGTTTAGTGGGAACACTGTGCCCTTCGCATTGAGGAATGCTTTTGAGTCAATTCCAATCCGGGGTTGATGGGACAAACCAAGGTGTACCTATAAAAGAGACTCTTATGCTTAAGTCGGTATGAGAATTACAGAGAAAGAGAAAGATTATAGAGATAGTTAAGTTAGTAAATGTTGTAACTTGTGAAATTAATGAATAACTTCTCTTTTTAGAACTTCCCTAAGTACAAGTTTTGATTTGACCCCTGACAATGAACAGTTACTACAATCTTTGTGCAGGAGCAACTTGCCCACTTGCGTCTGACTCTAATTCAGGTGTCAGCTTTTCTAACCAGGGTTAGGTTAACATATCCATACTGAAGTATGATCATTAGTTCAGTTTCAAGTTAGTTTGATTTCAAGGTACTCTGTCAAGTTTTTGATTTGACTTAGCATTTATTTGAATTTTAGAATAACCGGTGTTGCTTGCTTTTAGGGCCATTATACACACTGGATCATTTGCCCTCTAACTTGTTATTATGACGGTGTTGCTGTAATGAGCTACTTTTGCATTTTGGTACTTAGCCCCTTTTGGTGTTTGAAAAGTATTTTGACCGTAGTGGTAATTCTTAACCGATGTTAACTCGTTTAATTAAGCCCCTTAATTACTTAATTAAGGTTAATTAAATACGCCTTAATGCTTCTTTAAATGAACGTCATTTGGTATTCTTTAGAAAAGTGATATGGCATGCGGATTGCTGACGTGGCGGATTACGATTGGTGCGTTTCCTGCACGCGCCATGTTGTCAGAACGGTTATACTGTTGGGAGCTGAAGCAACATTGGCCTTATAGGCCGCGCTGTTTCACATTCCACATCGTCCATGGGCCGCAACGGTTGGACTTCACCCCATAGCAACCTCGATGGCTATAAAAAGAGGGAGGTTGCAGCTGTTTCTTGATTTTGCTATTTTTCTACCCAAAACTCTGCCTCTCTGGTATCTCCGCTATTTGCACTCTATCCTAGCCTGTACTAGAAGAACTACGAGGCTTATTTATACAAGTAGCCATGTTTTCATCCTGGCTTCTTAATCTTCTTTTATGATGTCGGATTTAACTATTAACAGCGGCCAAGCAAGGGACAACTCCGTGGAAATTATCTCTAACCCTTCCTTAAGGCCACCTGAGGCACCCCGGGCTAGACCGCAGTTCTCTCAAACGGACACCCATAGATGAGTTAGGATAGGGTATTGGGGTGGTCAAGTTAGGGATGCTAACTTGGCGAATCAGGCTGCAACCATGCCCTTTGTCAGAATCAAGTCTGAACTCAAGACTAAGAAGTTTGAACCCTATGTGATTTGTTAATAATATACATCAAAACTCTTAGCTAAAATGAAGTTTGTAAATTTTGTTTATCTAACTATTTTGTTCAAGTGTGACAGGGAGTCCGTACAACTCTAATTGCGAAAAATAGGAGTCTAAAAAACATAAATTCGCTCATGACAATAAGAATCTACCCTCCCTAAAGACTTCAAGCAAAATCAAGTCTTTCTAAAGCTACAAACTTCAAGATGATGTCTTCTCTCGGATGATACAACATGCAAAAAGGATCTTTCTTTTCCGAATAAGGAGTTGTATGGACTTTCACATGTAACATTTGTGCCTATCATCAAAAAGGCAATTAATGGAAAAGTTGAAAGCTTGCTCACATGAATCAAGAAAACTGCCTCGCATATTCTAATGTGTCAGCAAAATCTAAACCTGAGCAGAACAAACAGCCTAAGGTTAACTACTATGAAGATGTACCTGATTACTTAAAATGAATAAGTGAAAGGCATCTTTTTAAGAACACTATCAAGGCAATCCATTTAAAGAAGTATCTCTGAAGCATGTCTCTGCACTTGCTGACTGTACAATCCTTAGAAAGATCAACATGCTTCAAAATGAACCAACGACTATCTCAAGAAGGACTATAAATACAAGAAGCTTTCAAAATCAAGAGAGACTTTTTGCCCTCATTATTGCAACACTCATTGATCTCTTTCAGAAACCAAAAGTATGAAAGACTTTTTCTAAAGAGTTTTTAAGTTCTTGTATTTTATTAGTTAAGTCTTCTCTGTTGCTCTGCTTCTAGCAGACATTGACTTATAGTAGTTTATAGCTCAGTGTACCTGTTATAACTTTTCATATTCCTGTACACTGAGTTATTTGTTGTAACATCAGAACTCTTTATCACTGCTTTCTCTAAGATCTGGTGTGTTACCAGAGTCTATTAGTGCAGGAAACATTTGTGGCCTGAAGAGGCTTTTGAAAGAATACTTAGGTTATAAGCTAGGAGTGGTTGTAGTCAAGAATACTTGAGGCACTGGGCTGGTGTAGATATTGTAAAGGTTCTTTTTATAGTAGTGAAATCCTTCTATCTGAAGGGACTGGACGTAGCTTCTGCATTGGAAGTGAACCAGTATAAATCCTCTATACGATTCTCTATCTCTTCTCTAGTCTGTTAACTTATTTAAGTTATTCAGGGGTCTGTACGTTTTATGAAAAAGAGTTAAAGGCTTATTCAACCTCTCTTCTAAGTTAAAATTTGTACCGTCAATTGGTATCAGAGCTTGTCCTTTCGAGTTGATTACTCCTTCGAGTAAAAAGGATCAAGATCCATGGCCTCTTCCTAAGATCAGCTTACTATAGAAGGTTCATTTGTGAATAGACCACCTGCCTTCCTAGGTGAAGATTACTCTTACTGGAAAGATAAGATGGAAATGTTCATTAAGTTTACTCAGTATGCTCTATGGGGAATAATCATAAGAGGTGATGAACCAGCTCCTATAGACAGTGCAGGAAAGTTAGTTCTTAAAGAAAAATGGTCCATTGTTGACTTTAAAAAAATAGAATTAAATGCTAGAGCTAGATTTCTCTTAATTTATGCTCTAAGTAAATCTGAATACAATAAGGTTTACAACTATAAATCTACAGAGAAGATCTGGGATGCCTTTCAACACAACTATAAAGGAACCTCGAATGTTAAGCGTTCCAAGAAAATTCTTGTGACCAAGAAGTATGACAACTTCAGAATGTAAAAACATGAGTCTGTTTACCAAATGTTTGGAAGATTTCAGACTTTGCTAAATAAGCTCAAAGCCTTGGGATCTACGCCTTCCACTAAAGACATCAACATGAAGGTTCTGAGATATTTACTAGAAAATTTTAATGCCAAGTGTGCTGCACTAGAGGAAGTGAAGGACCTCAAGACTCTAACTCTAGATGAACTTCTTGGAGTTCTAAGAGTTTATGAGCTAAAGCTCAACCAGAAAAAAGTTTCAATGCTTCATCTTCCAAGAACATTGCCTTGATGTTTTAAGAGACTTCTAGGAGATGTAAAAAGCCCATAGTTGAGGATTTAACTAGCTCGACGTTGCATCCACTGAAGGAGATAAGGACACTAATGAAGAGCTAGCCCTTGTCACTAAAAGATTCCATAAACTTTTGAAAAAGAAGAAAAGTGGAGTTGGAAGGTTCAACAGAAAAGAACCTAAAGGTAAAAGTCAATTTAAGTTTAAGACTGATAAATCTGTTTTAGAATGTTTTAACTATAGAAAACTAGGACACATAAAGGCAGATTGTCCTCTTTTAAACAAAGACCGTAAAGATAGAAGAGAGAAAAAGAAATTCCTTAAAAATAAAAAAGGACTCATCACTTGGGATGGTGAAGATTCAACTAACACAAGTGAGTCTAAAAAAGAGACAAAGTCTGCTCAGATTATCTTTATGGCCAAAATAGATTTAGAGTCTGAAGTCAGTTTAGATGAATCTGAATTAGAGGAGGTAAATTAGTATGAACTAAAAGAAAATTATGAAGCTCTTTTTACAAACTTTTTAATTCTTTTGAAAAACTATAAACTGTTGAAAAAGAAACAATCTGAAACTATTTCTTCATATGAAGATACAATATATGAACTGAAGAAAAAGGATTCAGATCAAGAATTTCTTAAGGAACTTGATGAGAAAGAAAAGATGCATCTTGAAGAGATACATAAGCTCAAAAAGGAAAATGATTTTTTGAAAACTGAACTGAACAATTTAGATGTTCGTTGTATCTCTCAAGATAAAGAAATCAAGTCTCTTCAACAAGAAGTAAGCATGCTTATTACAGACTTGGCTCGATTTATAAATGGAACTAATAATTTATACAAACTTATGGGTAAATCCAAAGGAAGTTCCAAAAGACCTGGTCTGGGGTATGTTGAAGAAACCGATTTCAAAGAAAAGAGTTCTCCTTCTTCATCTTCGCAATCTAAGCATAAGCATGCATAATCCAACTATTTCAAGAAGCATGGTCATGTGATTCAAGACTGCTTAAAGAGGAAAAGGAAAAATGCAAATAATACTAACCCTATAGGACCTAAAAAGTTTTGGGAACCAAAGGCAATGATTATTCATATTTTAGATGTGCTTAAGGACAAAAGAAAAGCAACACTACTGGTATTTGAACAATGGGTGCTCATATCACATGACAGGAAAAAGGTCTATGCTCCAAAACCTGGAACAATTTGAAGGTGGAAAAGTCACCTTCAGAGGAAACCAGTCTGGTCGAATAAGTAGGATTGGTAAAGTTGGTAACATTCCTTCACTAGTAATTAAAAATATTTATTTTGTTAAGGGTCTAAAGCATAACCTACTAAGCATAAGTCAATTTTATGATAGTGGTTACAAAGTTTCTTTTGATAAAGAAAAACGTACAATCATCAATGATGATTGACCTATTCTTTTCACAACTAACAGACATAACAACCTCTACAAGGTTGATTTGGGTGAACTGGATAGTCAAAATGTAACTTGTCGTTTCTCCTTATCTGAAGAGAAGTGGATCTGGCACAAGAAGCTTGGACATGTTAGCATGAAACATGTTTCAAAAATTAATATAAAAGGGTTAGTTAAGGGACTTCCTAGAATTTTTGACAATGAAACCCAACCCTATGAAGTATGTCAAAAAGGAAAACAACATAAAACCTCTTTTAAAAACAAGGATGTTGTTTCCACTACCAGACCATTTGAATTGTTACATTTAGATTTGTTCAGACCATCCCAAATTCAAAGTCTTGCTGGAAAATGATATGGTTTCGTCACTGTTGACGATTACACCAGAATGACATGGGTTTATTTCTTAGCCCACAAAGATAAGTCTGCACAAGTATTCAAGATTTTTATAAGAAAATCCAGTCTGAAGAAAGAGTTTGTACTAGTACAATAAGAAGTGACCATAGGAGAGAATTTAAAAATTAAATTTTTGAAAAGTTTTGTAACAAAACTGACATCTCTCATACATTTTGTTCTCCAAGAACACCTCAACAAAATGGTGTTGTGGAAAGGAAAAATAAAAGTCTGTTAGAGATGGCTAGAACCATGCTCTGTGAAAATGATCTACCAAAATTTTTTTGGGCTGAAGTCATAAGCACTTCTTTTTATATTCAAAATAGAGTCTTTATCAAACCAATATTGAATCATACTCCCTATGAATTGTGGAAAGGAAGGAAACCGAACATATATTTTCATCCATTTGGATGCACATGCTATATCTTAAACACAAGAGATCAACTTGGAAAGTTTGATTCAAAATGTGATAAAGGTATTTTTATGGGCTATTCAAACACGTTAAAATCTTATCAAGTCTTTAACACAAGAACTCAAACCATTAAGGAATCAATGCACGTAAGGTTTGATGACCTAACAAAGATTGACAAGAAATTGGCAGATCTAGAGTGTGATGATGTAGGAATTATGAAACCTAAAGAAGAATCTAAACCATCTGACTCTACTGGTCATCAACAACAAGGAACAGATTAATATATAGTGTCTAAACCATAAAAACCTAGAGAATAGAAGTTTAAGACCTACCATCCTTCAGATCTCATTATTGGAGATCAAGCTGAAGGAGTCCAAACTAGATCAAGACTTTATAATCAATCATCAATGGCACTTGTCTCAGAATTTGAACACAAGGCCATTGAAGATGCCTTAGAGGATCCTGACTAGATCATAGCCATGCAAGAAGAACTTAGTTAGTTTGAAAGAAGCAAGGTATGGACCTTAGTCCTAAGACCGAAGAACAAAAGTATCATTGGAACAAGATGGGTCTTTAGAAACAAACTAGATGAAGAAGGAAAATGTAGGGAAAAGCACGGCTCACAGCACAAGGTTACAATCAACAAAAAGGTATAGACTTCACTGAAACCTTTGCTCCTGTAGCTAGACTTAAGGCTATAAGGATTCTACTTGCATTTGATGCTTATAAAGGAATTAAATTATATCAAATGGATGTTAAGAGTGCTTTTCTAAATGGTTTTGTTGAAGAAGTTTTTGCAAAGCAACCTGCTGGGTTTGAAGACAAATCTTTTGAAACTCATGTCTTTAAACTAAGTAAAGCACGGTATGGTCTAAAAAAAGAACCAAGAGCTTGGTATGATTGACTCAGTTCCTTTTTAAAATCAAAAGGCTTTACTAGAGGAAAGGTTGATACCACCTTGTTTAGAAAAGACTCAGATAAAAACTTTCTTATAGTGCAAATTTATGTGGATGACATTGTCTTTAGTCCTACTAAAGAAAGTTTGTGCAAAGATTTTGGAAAAACTATGCAGGCTGAATTTGAGATGAGCATGATGGGTAAACTCAAATTCTTCCTTAGTCTACAGATCAAACAGACTGCTAAAGGAATTTTTATTCAATAAAAATACACCAAAGAGTTACTCAAAAATTTAAAATGGCTGGTTCTAATCCTATGAGTACACCAATGCACCCAAATTGCATCATAAGTAAAGATGAATCTGGTATATCAGTGGATCAGACTCTATATAGAGGAATGATTAGATCATTATTGTACTTGACATCTAGCAGACCAGATATAATGTTTGGTGTGTGTGTCTGTGCAAGATATCAAGCAGACCCTAAGGAATCACATCTGTCTACAGTGAAAAGGATTCTAAGATATCTTGCTGGTACCACTAACCTTGGGTTGTTCTATAAGAGAACAGACTTTTTTTTTGTTCGTGGATTCTGTGATGCAGACTTTGCAGGTGATAGATCAGATAGAAAAAGTACAAGTGGTGGATGTCACTTTCTGGGAACTAGCTTGATTTCCTAGAGTAGCAAGAAATAGAATTCAATAGCTCTCACTACAGCTGAAGCAGAATACTTGTCTACAGCCAGTTATTGTTCACAACTTCTATAGATGAAGTATCAACTGGAGGGCTACTCAATTTAGGAAGAAGAGATTCCAGTGTTCTGTGACAACACAAGTGCTATCAATCTATCAAAGAACACTATTCAACACTCAAAGGTAAAACACATTGAAGTTAAGTATCACTTCATTCGTGACTATGTCCAGAAAGGCACTCTAAATCTGAAGTATGTGGATACTGTAACATCCCAGATTTTAAAAATAAAAGAATAACTTAAGGAAATAAATATTGAATAATTGAGTATGAGTCATTTGATGTCCTAAAATGTTTAAAATAATTAAATTAAGATTTTTAGGGACTGTTGGTGATTTATTGAGACCGGATAAGCTGAAAATAAGTCCGATTGGAAAATGGGTGTCGGACCAAGTATCCCTGATTGAGATGATATTGGTCAGGGCTATTAAGAATAATATTGGGGGTCCGAGTATATATTCGGAATAATTTTCAGATGGAGTATTGAGTAGAAATAAAGAGCCTGTTAATGGTAAAACGATAAACTTTAATGAGAATGATCAAAAAGAAAAATTAAAAACCCATTCTTTCTCTTATTCTTTCGTTGGCATACTGAAGGGAATAAGAAAAAAACTTCACTTCTTCTTTTCTTCACTTTTTCTTTATTTCTTCTTCTTCTTCCTTCTAAAACCCTAACCTTGAGTGGTGACTTCTCCCCTCTCTACATTTTCATTGAAGAGGACTTGGAAACTTGCAGTTCTTCCCCTCTTTTTTCCCTCATTTTTATGTGGCCTTCTTTTCCCTTGTAAACCCATTTTGTTTTTGGTGTGAGGTAAGACATACTCACTCTTTTATTGAGTTTTGGCCATGGGTATGTGTATTTATTCTTTGGGGAGTAATATATATGGATGAGTGGTTATAGAGAAGCATTTAATGCTTATGCCCTAAGCTGGTTGGCAATAAATGTGAGGTTTTAATGAGCGCTTAATAATGGTGATGCATTTATGATGGGAAGGAGATGAGAGATAGATGTATTTATGAATATGGTTGGGTTTTGGTGAAAACCCTAATTTTGAGATTTGGGGAAAATGGTTAATGTTGATTTAAGAACATGTTTTATGAAGAAATGCATGACATTAATGAACATGGATGTGTGTGAATGGAGTTACATGAAGGTTAGGGCTATTGTTGTTGGTAGCCCTTGAATTTAATGGATGTGGCTTAATAGGAAGGAATTCCCGAAGCCTAACAAATAATGCAAATGATGGCTATGACATGTTCTATGCATGTTATAGATTATTGATGTAACAATAGTCAATTAGAATTGAACTTGTGTTCGGAATAGCTGATTGATTAAGGTTTTACATGTATATTAATGTAGGATCCATTCCGAACGATGAGGCGGGTGTGTCTTATCAATCGAAATTCTTCTCTTGAGGTAGGAGAGGAGTCTTATGTTCTAAATGCATGAATTTGAATGTTATTTGATTGCCATATGTATTGGTATGCATGTTAGCCTTGCTTGGAATGATATGAGAAATTGTAATGCAGTGTATGGTGTAGATAATGTGTTTGGCAACATGCTTTGATGCATTTAGAATACTCATAGTGTGCTATATGGTGGTGTAGAATGATCTATAGTATGAAGTTATGCTTGTATCCACCATGAAAGTAATGTGATTGTTGGTGATGTTGATTAAGAATTATTGTAATGCCACACACATGTTTGAATTAATAAGAATAACCAACGATACTGAATCCACTAAAAGCCATGAGGTAATGTTGGTAATGGTGTTGATGATGATGTGTAATGAGTGGTATGTATAGGATGCATAGAGTGAGAAATGCATATGATTTGCATTTGCATCCATGGCATACTGCATAGCCGCCGTTGTTGGAACATTAGGGGAGTTCCCTGGGACTCGGTGGGAGGGTGGCTCGGTGCACGAGCAAGTTTTATTTCCCCTGTGACTCGGTGTGTAAGTCATGAAGCCGCCCATGTATTGCTCCGGGGAGCTACATGTGGCCGACCCTTGTGGGGGTGGCTCTTGATGAGCAGGTGACCCCGGTGGTCCTTAGGATCACAGCCGCCATGATTTGATATCTGGCCGGCCTGCAACACCATATGTTGAATATGTTATATACCGCCGTCATGGTGAAAATGACCAGGTGTTGTAAGATGGGCGAAGCGGTTTGGTACCAGTAAAACAATTGGTGAAATGCATGCAAATTTAAGAATAAGTGTATACATTTTACTACTGTAGTAGGGGTATGATTGGATGATCATACCTGAGTCCCACAATTGGTGTTTATATTCCCACAGTCAGATCTACAATTATTGAAATATTCCATTGTGCATATGCATTAGCTTAAGAGCATTTGCATATAGCAAGGAAGTATGCTGAAGGTGATGAGATATGATGATGGATATGATAAGGATGTAATGATATACTAAGATAACATAAAAGATATGAATACCAAATAATAGTTTGTGTGATAGCCAAATTATGGTGGGACTTGATTATGTATATGCTGTGTACTTTGTCTAAATTGTAATGTCTCTTGTGATGTATATATGATGGTGTTGTCATGATAAAGAGTATGGTGAATGATATGTATGTGCAAAGTAAACCTGTTTTGATGCATATGTACATAATCATATGGTGTTCATATTCATTCTTTTGGAATGTGTGACTCACTCTCCCATGTTGTCCATTTTTAGACTTATGATGCAGGGCAATTGTGGGAGGAGTGGACTTTTTGAAGTACATTTTGGTTGAGGAGGTAAATAGAGGTATAAGAAGTGTCTTGGCTGGTGAATCTAGATTTTTGTGTAGCATGTGATGTATATGTACGCTTATTTTGTGATCTAGATTATAATGGATGATTTTGAGGGTCATGTAAGAAAATTGGACCTTGGTGTGCATGGCCAATTTTCATTAATGACCCAAAAGATGTAAGGCAATGAATGATAATGCTGGTTGATGTTTAATTTCATGAATGAATGATGCATTTCACAATTTATAGCATTTTGTGAAGTTTATGTTGGAATAATTTTAAATCCTATGCATTGAGTGAAGGAGATTTGATTTGAAGGGTATGAACAATTGGGAGATCTTATAAATATAGAATAAAGGGCAACTAATGCATTAGGGTAGGTTTAAATGGGAGGAAATGAGATCTGATATGCCAAGTTGAGTAAATTTCCCGTTTCTGCACAAATTCTGCAAAACTCGCTCAAGCGAGTGGGAATCTCGCTCGAGCGAGATGCTTATGAAACAGGGGTGTGACCACTGGCCAGAATTCACTCAAGCGAATGGCCTTCTCGCCTAAGCGAGATTGGACTGGCATTAGTGGTTGGTCACTGGACTATTTTTGCTCAAGTAAAATGGCCCTGGTTTGGCGATCGCTCAAGCGAGGAAGAAGAGAATTAGACACTGGACGATTTTTGCCTAGGCGAGATATGCCTCGCCCAAGCGAAAATTGGGCAGAGAGCCTCAAATGGTACTGGAGCAATCTCGCTCAAGCGAGGTGGAACTCGCCTAAGTGAGATTGGTCCCTGATGCAGACTTCCCTTCTCTCGCTCAAGCGCCTCACTGGCTCACTCAGGGTGCATTCTTGATTCTCGCTCAAGCGATGTTGAACTCACTCAAGCGAGGAAGCCCCTTATGCTAAAATCTTTCCTCCGCTCAGTCTTTCTCGTTTCCGCCCAAGCGTGCCTACGCTGGCTCGCTCAAGTGAATGTGGGACTCGCTTGAGCGAGTGGCACCCTGATGCACATATTTTGTCCTGTTTTAAATGATTGCATTTCCTTTGCAATAAAACCCCTTCTTACATCATTTAAACGTTATTTTGGAAATATTAAGGGATCTTGAACTCTATGAAATCCTCCCTTTCAAAATCAATCATACAATAATTAAATTCATTAATTCTTCCACTGTTTTTAATTGAAAATTTTATTATAAAAATCATCCTTTAATTTACCCTCTCATATCATCATATATGGGAGTGGCTGTTCTAGATCCAGGTGTCGAACTTGAAAGCTTCACCACTTAATTTCTTTTCATTGAATAATGATTTCAAAATCACGAAAAATTTCCCCGTATTTTCGGGGGGTCTCAGATACAAACCATTAATAGGCTGATATTCTCACCAAACCCTTAGTAGAAGTCAAGTGTACTTTTATTAAATATAATTTAAACATATGTAATATTGTGTAATTAAAGTGTCTATATGATTGTGGTCTACATACTTCCCAACTTAGAATATTTTTTACTTATTCACTTATATACTAAGAGATGCAGTTTGTTGCCTCATTTAAATTCTTTTATTTATTCATTTAATTCTCTTTCCATAATGTGTGGCATTCAGTTATTGCTTAGAATGAAACCATCTCTGAAAACCGTTTTTGCTCCATTAAGCCACGTTGCCTTTAAATAACCTCCACTTAGTTGTCTTTTCACTCTCTGTAACCTTTCACATCCTTTGCAACCTCTTTGTAAGTTTCTTTCTATCTCAATTTCCTTGAAACCTTCCTTTTCCCCTAAACCTCTTCTTCTTCCTAAAAGCTTCTCTTTTATCTCTAAAATGGCTGGCATTTCCCTCTCTGTGAAGGATATGATTGAGTCTCTATACTTTGGCACTGCTCAATATCAAGTTGAAGGAATTGATGTCACTGCTGAGATTAAAGGCATTGGCTAGAATAGTTTTTGCATGGACTAGGAACCTTTCTCTTCATCAGTGGCTCCCGAGTTCTGGAAAATCGTATCTGTTGACAAGATGAAGTGCATTCTTGTTGGAACTCTATATGGGAAGTAGATTGAAATCTCTGAAGATCTTTTGGTGACTGTACTACAATGTAACCTTAGAGGAACTGCCTTCACTGAAGACTTTGAGTTCACTGAAGTCTCCAGCTTCACCATCGATAAAGCTCTGTATGGAATGGCCCATCCAGACAAGGCAACCTCTGGAAGTCTGTTGCCTAAGGCCAAAATGTTGCATGTATTGATGCGTCAAGTATTTTGCCCTATGAAGTCTGTAAAAGATACAATCTATAAATTGGATAAATTCTGTATATACCACATGCTGAACAAGGAAAGGGTTAACCTTGCCAACATCCTACACTAACATGACTACTGCTGTTGTGAAGAAGCAGAAAAAGGTTCCTTACCTAACTGTGCTCATGAAAATCTTTAAGTTGGAGAATAAAAGTCTGGAGTCTGTAACAGACTGGATGACAAGTGATCCGCTGATCACTAAGTTGCTTACCTATTCTCCTTTGATGGACAAACATACTGCCACTACAACTTCTGCTGAAATGTAGAAGACTCCTCTGAAGAGGAAAATAAAGTCCGAACCTATTGTGGAACAACCACAGGCCAAGAAGGCTAAGGTTTTAAAAATCTTTGTTCTGTCAGAGAAGTCTAGATCCACCCCCACCAAGAAGACTGAAGTTGCAGCTGCCGAGAAGCCTGCTTAACCCATCCTTGTATCTTGTGCATTAGATGATGAGGTGCCTATTGGGCAAGTGCTAAGGAAAAAGAAGTCTATTCGAGCTACCTCTACTACTCAGACTGCTGCTGCTGTTAAGCTCAGTCTGCCTCTTTTACTCCTTTTTCAAAGAGCTCCTATGATCTATACTCTACTTCCCTCAAGGACTACGTCAAGATTCCTTCAAAGATGTGATATGTTAACTTCATTCGCTACTACTATAGGAAATTCCCTAATGTAGATGTCTCTAAGTAGACCAAGTATGACTGGGTAGATCTATACAATCTGAACTATGATATGTACATATTTGATAAGGCTTAATGGGAAGCCTTAAAGGCTGAAGAGAAGAAGAAAGCCAAAGCAGAAGAAGCTGCTTCTACAAAAGAAAGTATGTTGAATAGGCTAAAGATCAAAAGGCTTATTCCAAAAAGAAGAAGACTTCTGTGTCTTCTACAAAGACCTCTACATAAACATTGGTCCAAGCACCTACCTCTACTCCTGCTGCAGACCAACACTCCGTACCTCTTCCATAGGTATTTCAACCTCAACCATCTGGAAGTGGTGTCCACATCTTTCCCTGGATAGATTCCACCCTCCTATTTCTTCTAAAGACCTCATTTCCAACCCTCGCCTCTACAAACATGAATTCCTTACCTCAACACAAGCCATCCATATGCAACAGGAGGTTTGTCAACTTATCCAAGACTTGATGCTTCCTAACAAGCCTTGGATTTAAGCGTTTGCCAAGCCTCAGGCTCGCTTGTTGGTGTCTCCAGACTGCCTCATGCCTAAGAACCAGAGAATCATCACCAAGAAATTAAAGGAGAAAGTATGGATCTCTGCTCCATCTGCACCAGATTGGTACATGAGGACTGCAAAGGTACTTCCTGCAGACATTTTGGAGGTTTTGTATTTAGACCCCTCTCCCAATGGCCACACCCGAGGTCTATTGGGGTTCACTATCTTTGGGAACGAGACCAAGCACTACATCTATTGGACAAATTATGGTGGACATACATAATTTTTAGAGTTGTGCTAGCAGAATCCCTTAGACTCATCCATCCTTCTGGGGTCTATCCACAACCATCATCTCTCCCTCCTTCTGTGTTCCCTTCATTGTTCTCAC
This sequence comes from Clitoria ternatea, assembly GCA_037962975.1. Lineage (NCBI taxonomy): Eukaryota > Viridiplantae > Streptophyta > Magnoliopsida > Fabales > Fabaceae > Clitoria > Clitoria ternatea. Next base: position 193,718,366 of record CM075669.1, read on the forward strand.
TGACCATCCTTTTTTTCTATCGTCAAATAAGGCATTTGCTTTTAGTGTATACATCCACTTCCTAGTTAATTTCAGCTTCTGCTTCACAGTGTCTTCCTACACCTTTTAAGGCTTCTAGGTCTCTATGATATCCCTCCTATTGTTGATTACCAAAAGGAGAGAACTGTCTAAGAGTAAAATAAGTCTAAGTAGGGATATGTGCAGTCTGTATATATGTAGTTTGTAAATTTTTTTCTTTTTCTTTTCTTTTTTTTGAAGTTATATGTAATACCTTTTTCCTACTCAGTTTGTATACTTAGTTCTTTAAGTATTTATTGTTATAACTGAAGTCTTTTATATATGAATAACTTAATCATCTTAAAATATAAAAACTCATGATATTAAGAATCAAGCAATTTCACTATTTCAATTCTCCCATTAATATTGAATCTCAATGTATCTTAGAGACTTGATGTTTGTCATCAACAAATAGGGGGAGATTGTTAAAGTCAAGTATGAACTAAAGACTAAGAACTTTGAACCCCTTGTGATTTGTTAATAATATACATCAAGACCCTTAGCTAAAATAAAGTTTGTACATTTGGTTTATCTAACTATTCTGTTCAAGTGTAACAGGGAGTCCATAGAACTTCAATTACAAAAAATAGAGGGAGTCCGTAAAACTCAAATTCGCACATGATAAGAAGAGTTTGCACTTCCTAAAGACTGCAAGCAAAATCAAGTCTTTCTAAAGCTACATACTTCAAGATGATGTCTTCTCTCTCATGATACAACATGCAAAAAAAGATTTTTCTTTTCTAAATAAGGAGCTGCATGGACCTTTTCATGTAAAATTTGTGCCTATCATCAAAAAGGTAATTAACAAAAAAGTTGAAGGCTTGCTCACATGAATCAAGAAAACTGCCTTATATAATCCAATGTGTCAGCAAAAGCCAAACATTCATAGAACAAACAGTGTAAGGTTAACTATTATGAAGATGTACCTGATTACATAAAATGAGTAAGCAGAAGGGATCTTTTTAAGAAGACTATCAAGGTAATCTATTTAAGGAAGTATCTCTGAAGCATGTCTCTACACTCGCTGACTATACAATCCTCGAGAAGATCAACATCCTTTAAGATGAACCAACGACTATCTCAAGAAGGACTATAAATATAAGAAGCTCTTAAAATCAAGAGAAACCTTTTGCCCTCATATTGCAACATTCTTTGATCTCTCTCAGAAAACAAAAGTCTGAAAGACTAAAAAAGTTTCTAAGTTCTTGTATTTTACTACTTAAGTCTTCTCTGTAGTTCTGCTTTTAGCAGAGCTTGACTTAAGTAGTCTGTCGCTCAGTGTACTTATCATAACTTTTCATATTCCTATACGCTAAGTTATTTGTTGTAACATCAAAACTCTTTATCACTACTTTCTACAAAATCTGGTCTGTTACCATTGTTTGTTAGTGTGGGAAACACTTATGGACTAAAGAGGCTTTTGAAAAAATACTTGGGTGTCCGTAGCCAGGAATGGCTCTTTGAAACAATACTTGGGTTATAAACCAAGAGTCAAGAATACTTGAGGCACTGGGCTGGTGCAGATATTGTAAAGGTGCTTTTTACAATAGTGAAAATCTTTCTGTTTGAAGGGACTCGACGTAACTTCTACATTAGAAGTGAACTAGTATAAATCCTCTGTGTGATTCTCTATCTCTTCTCTAGTCTGTTAACTTATTTAAGTTGTTCAGCAGTATGTACATTTTATGAAAAATAGTTAAAGACTTATTTAATCCTCATTCTAAGTCTAACTTTGTATCATCACCCTTTAATCCAGAGTTTTCTCCTTCTTTTCATTTTTCCTCACTCCAGTTGCCATTTTTCTCACTCATTTCCAAACTGAGATGCTGATTCAAGCGTAGTTCACTACTATGCTGATGATACTGACTTTTAACTGATGATTCCCTTTTAAGAACATATCATTGCTATGGATGCCGCTGGAACTTCTGTTGTTAGGATTGACCCTGAAGACACATATATAATTGCAGACAAGGTTAACTAGATGGCTTGCAAGGCCTAAGACCCTTACTTCTAGGTGGCGAGAGACATAATCACGACCGTCAACCAGTATGCTAATGCCAATGAAAACAAGGAACTTGAGGCTGGTACATTCTAGCGTTCTAGAAAATACGAAGACTCCTTCACGCTGTATACCCCTCAGTTTACGGGCCAGGTTTTCCATATCCCCCATAAAAAATTTTTATTTTTTCATGAGTTCATGCTAACCAACGTGGGAGTCCGGTTCTTATTCACAAAGTTTAAGATGAAGGTGTTGAAGTTTTTAGACATAGTCCCCAATCAACTACACCCCAACAGTTGGGGTTTAATCCCCCCTTGAAGTTCTTGCCAAGCACCTAGGCTTCACTTCGACAGTAGCCATTTTTTTTTGGTATACTCTAGTGATGCGCCGTGGTAGCGTCGATATAGGCTTTGGGAACCTATGGTGTTAGAGCGACATCGTCAATTTTGAGGCTTTTATGAAGTTTGCCAAAACTACGGGAGCCTCCTTCAAAAATTCATTCTTGAAAGTCTTTGCCAAAGGGACCAAACCCCCTTTCTCGAAGGATGAGGAAGGCCGATTTTTGATCCACACCAACTAGACTCACCAAAATTTCCTCCATGAAAGCTTGGCGTAGGCTGTCGAGGAATGCCAGCTTAGTGAGGGCTCTATGGCTGTAGTGGACACCCTTCACGCCATTCCCAGGGTGCTCCCTAGAAGTGTCGCTCCTTGTTGGCACTACGAAAACAAGGAATGAGTACCTCGCCCGTTACCCTATCTCTTTTTTTTCTTTTACTCGTCATTCATGTTATTCCAGTTTTAACCTTTTTTTAACTTGTACTTTCTAGGAAGCATGAGTAGGGACGCTTTGGACGAACTCTTCCATTTTCTGGTTAACATGAATGTCGATGTTTCTGAAGAGAGTCAGGTTACTCCCCAGCTCAAAAAGGCTACCTCCCTCCAAATCCTTGAGGCCAACATTTCGATTAGAGTTAGGTCCAAGAAGAGAGAGAAGAAGAACTCTGAGGGCTATACAAAGAAACAAAAGGACATCGAGGATGAGGAGCAGAGAGACTCTAGTAAGGGTAAAGCTGTTGTCATTGAGGATGAACGGGTGAAGGAGACCCCCACCATGATGTCGGTCAGGAGGGTCTTGATGAACTGTTGGAGAGATTTACTTCTTCATCAATTGGATTTACCCTCCCATATCGACCTAAAGAGGGGTTAAACTCCAATGATATTCACTTTGCCCATGACACGGCGATGTGGTCTCATCTCAAAACTCTTTCTATCATCTATTCCACCGCCACTAAAGGACTGTGGATGGAAATAGAGCGGTAAAAAGAAAAGAATGCCTGCCTGTTAGATGATTACGACCAGATTCATAAGAGGATTAAAACCCTAAATGAAACCAACTAGGCTATTCAAAAATCAGAGGGTGATTTGAAAAAAAAATGACAGGCTCTGCTAGGAGTGGACAAACTAAAGGACTAAGTGGCTAGACTGCTAAAGGATAATGATGGTCTTTCCCCTATGGTCAAGAAGGAACAAGCAAAGTATCATAAAGATATAGAGTTATTTGCTCGCACTGCTCTAGATTCCTTTAGCCACGTCGTTTGACAAATCGTCTTTCGTAACCAGGGTACCAATCTCAACCTGAATGGAATTGGGTTTTACAATAAATTCCTTGGTGGGGAGCTAGTTCTCGAGCTCAATGGCGAGGCCTATGTTCCCTCTGATGAATCCTTCAAGTTTACTTCTTTGACGACGGGTGAATATGACACCCACTAAACATATTAAAAGAAGTGCATAATGAAGATGAAGAAGATGACAACGGGGAGGAGGATGATGAGGATGACCACCGAGAGCATTTGACCCCTGAATTTTTATGCTTTCTTCTTGTCAGCTCTATAGATGGGATAAACTCCGTCCATTTTGAATAATTGTCTTGACATGGCCTTTTGTGGCCCCTCTTATTTTTGTCGAGGTATAGCTAGCCAATTTTTGTGAATGTTTTTTTAATGATATCACCTTTTGTTTGCACATCGATTTTTATACAAATATCACAACTTCGTACTTATTTCTTAAATTGTTTACATCGTCCATAACTACACTTCATAACTTAGAAATAATTATCTCTTTTAAATACGCCCGATATTAAAATTGAAGCGATAACTAGATTTCATTCTTTGCGTAAACTATAAAACATCGAATCAAATAAAAGTAGTCCACTTCGGGGCTTCATGCCACTCTTGGGGACTTAAAACTTCTTGTATACACTCTAGGGTTTTTCAACTACTTTGGTGTTTAATAACAGCTCTTGGGGCTTTACTAGCCACTCCAGAGTTTAATTTAATAACTACTGTTAGGGCTTTACTAGCCACTTCGGGGTTTAATCTAATAACCATTCTTGGGGCATTACTAGCCACTCCAGGGTTTTTGTTTATTTAAAATTCACTAAGTTTTTTTAGACCGTGGTTACAAAATAAAGCAAGAAAAGAAGAATCATATCTTTTTGGAACTAATTTCATTTCTGGAGAAAGCACCCCGGCTGCATGCCTCGTTAAAAGCCTCCTAGGTAAAACCTTGTGGGGAAAAACATAGGTAGGGAAAAAGAGTGCATGGCTTGTGATGCCAGTTAGCTATAATACATACATAGATTCTTGATATTCCATTTGTTTTTAAACACTTCACCCTGTAAAGTTTCTAAAAGATAAGCTCCGCCTGAAGTGATGTCGTTCACCCGGTATGGGCCCTCCCAGTTTGGTGCTAGCTTTCCTTGGTGGGCGAGACAGTTTCCTACCAAAGCCTTTCTCAAGAGCAAATCGGTGATGTTGAATCTCTACTTCTGTACCTTCATATTGTAGCGTAGGATGACTTTAGCTTTAATAGCTTGATCCTGGACAAATGCTGCTTCCCTTACCTCCTGAAGTAAATCCAACTAGCTCTTTAATCTTGAATTCTTTTCTTCTTCATGGAATTGCTGAACCCTTATGGAAATTTGGTTGATCTCAACCGATATTATTGTGTCTACTCCATATACCAACCAGAATGGAGCTTCACCCATGGATCAATAAGGCATAGTGCGATAGACCCAAGGACATGACACAGTTAGTTTGCCCATTCTCCCTTTACATCTCTAAGTCCTCTTCTTTAGTCCTTTCAAAATAATCAACTTCAACAATCAAGTATTTGACTCCGCCTGGGGCCTTTGGAAATGGGCCTAAAATATCCATACTTCATTGATGGAATGGCCATGGGACAGCCAACGTGAACAACTCATCTGCTGGGATGTGGTGTTCATTGTTGTTTTTTTTGGAAAGCATCACATTTTTTAACATATTCAATGGCATCCTTGGTCATTGTGGGCCATCAATATCTTGCCAATAATATCTTTCTTGCTAGATTTTTTCATTGCAATGGTGACCATAAGTTTTTTCATGCACCTCGGCCATGACCTCATCTACTTTTGCTTCATTTTAATACTTCAAGTAAAGGGTTGATATTCCCCTTTGAAATAAATTTCCATCAACCAAAACAAAATTCAGAAGCTCCTTCTTCAATTTTTTCTTCTCAATCGGGTCAGTTGGGAGCTGTCCACTCATCATATATCAAATAATTGGGACGACCTAAGAGTCATCAGGGTAAGCTCTAGACTGGATGGCACAAACTTTGACAGGGGCCAACATGCTTGGTGCTGCTAGAGTATTTTGAATGACCGTAGTCGTGGAACTTGCTTTCTTAGTACTCGTTACCCGAGATAGGACATCGGCTCACACATTATCTTCCTTTGGAACACGTTTATACTCAATTTCTTTGAATTTTTCTCCTAAGTCCTTCACTTTAGCTAGGTATTGTTATAACAATGGTTCTCTAGCCTAATAACTTCCATTAATTTATGAAATCACTAACTATGAATCACTACAAAGGACTGTGGTCCAGGCTCCAACATCTAAGGCTGCCCTCAATCCTGTTAAGCACGCCTCATACTCTTCCTGATTGTTTGATACTTTGAAATCGAATCTAAGAGAGATCTCCATGCTAACTCCATCTTCTTCATTCTCAATGACAACATCGGCTCCGTATCCTTTTAAATTAGATGATCTCTCCACGTAGATAACCTAGTGCCCTCGTAAGGGCATGGGTACTTCTCCGGTTAACTCAGTCATAAAATCCACTAACACTTGGGCCTTAATGGCCGTTCTTGGCTCATAAGAAATGTCAAACTCTGAAAGCTCGATAGCCCGTTTTATCATTTTTCCCATCAAGTACAATTTATGGAATACTGCTCATAGTGGGAGGTTGGTTCTTACCAGGATAAGATGGACATGAAAATACTACCTTAAATGTCGAGGTTTGGTGTCATCAATATTAGAGGGTTCGCCAGTACTTCTTTCAGACTTTGAAAAGCACTCTCCTGCTTCTTCCCCAATTTGAACTTCTTATTCTTTTTCAAAACCTTATACAAAGAGAGCGACCGGTGGGTCATTTTAGGCATAAACTTGGATAGTGCTGCCACCTTTCTGTTCAAAGATTGGACCTCTCTCATATTTGTTGGACTTTAAAGCTCCTTAATCACCTTGCATTTATCAGGATTCACTTCAATCCCTTTCTAGGTCAACATGAATCCCAAGAAATGTCTTGCTGGGACTGTGAAGGTACACTTTAAGGGGTTTAATCACATTTGATTCCTTTGAAAAATCTTTCTTAAGTCTTCGACATGATCACCCCCAACCGGGGTCTTAACTATTATATTATCGATGTACACCTCGACCATATTAGACTACGTTCCTTCAAACACCTTATCCATCGTCTTTTGATATATGGATCTGGCATTCTTTAATATGAAAGGCATCATGGTATAGCAGAAGACTCCCTTGTCATTGACAAAGGCTATTTTTTCCTCGTCCTCCTTCCACATCTGGATCTGGTTGTAATCGAAGTAGGCATCCATGAAAGATAAAAATTGGTATCCCAAAGAATCATCAACTATCTAGTCAATGCTGGGTAAGGGATACAGGTCTTTTAGACAACACTTCAAATTAGTAAAGTTTGTACACATCCAACACTTTCCATTGGCCTTCTTTACCATCTAAACGTTAGAGACCCATGACAAATACTGGACATCCCTGATAAAACCAACTTTCAATAACTCTTCATTTTGTTCGCATGCTACCTCATAGGGGAAGTGACCCGGTTCCCTTAAGCGGACACCCGTAGATGAGTTAGGACAGGGTACTAAGGTGGTCAAGTTAGGGACGCTAACTTGGGAAATTAGGTTATAGCCATGCCTCATAATTCGAAGTCTTCTCTTTCTTTTAGGCCACCACCCTTGACTCCAGATAAACAGCTAACTTGTGGCAGCAAAAATTAGGGCCTATTCCAGGAATATCCATGGTGGTCCAAGCAAATAAATACTTGTACTCCCTCAACAAATTTACCAACCGCTCCTCCGTGGTAGCTTCCAAGCAGTCATTGATTCTTGTGGTTCTAGCGGGGTTGTCTCTTAGAGGAACTGTTTTGATTCCTCCTTTCAGTGTAGGCCACTGAAGGTTCACCAGATTCGCCACTAACTCTTCCATTGGATCTAAATCAATTAAATTTACAGACCTCGGAATGACTCCTGCATCATTCAAATGGTTCCTCTTTATTCACTCCTTAACCTTGGTTATCTAGACACTCAGGTTGTAACAGTATTGTGTCATTTGCTGGTCTCCTCTTACAAAAGAGAGTTGATTGTCCTTATCAACGAATTTTATCAACAAGTAAGGTATTGACACTGGCATCCATAGCTTTAAAAGATGGTCTTCTAAGAATCCCATGAAATAGGGACTTTACGTCAATCACTAGGACCCTGGTTCAAACCGTCCTTGACCTTGGTTCACCTTCAAAGGTCTGCCTTGTGTTTAGGTAGCCTTTGGTTAGCTGTTCTGCTTTATTAAGCACAGTTAGGTCCTGGGTATAGGGTTGTATATCTGAATCAAACAAACCTATCTTCTTGAAACATTTATAGAAAATTACGTCACATGAACTACCCTGGTCCACAAAAATCCTTTGGATTGTTTTATTCGCAATCACAACTTTAATAGCCACTACGTCTCCCCCTGGGATGGTAAGACCGTAGCCATCATCTGAAAAAATAATCGGCAGGGTCTAAATCCCACCTCGATACAATCGGTTATTTATCTTCGTTTGTACAAATATAATCATCCTAAAGTGATTCTTCTGAGGTGTATTGGACACTCATCCCCCTACGAATCCTCCAACAATCATATCAATCACATCCTTCCTTCCTAACGGTGGGGGCTTCATCCATCCGTTATCGTCTTCCTCAATATTTTAAACAATGGCCTTACCTTTATCTAAGGCTGGCTTTTCAAACTTTGGGCTTCCTCTTATTCTCCCAGAGCATGCTCCCTCCTCCGAGGTGCTTCCTTTTTTGGCTCTCTAAAGATACATTATTTGAAGAGGCACTACTTTAACTTTCTTTCTCTGATAAAAGTTTCAATGGCTTCTTTCAGCTACTGGCATTCATCAGTGCTATAGCCAATCTGCTCATGAAATTCATAATACTTACTAGTATTGCCAAGCCTTTTCATTGGTTGAGGTTTCCTAACTCCATAAACCATCAATCCTCATAGTCCAACCTCCCTCAAAATTTGTCCGGGCCGAATAGATAAAAGAGTGTAATAAGTGAAGTTGACACTCCAGGGCTCCTTCTGCCTCGCGGGCATATCTCAGTTATGACTTCTAGACCCAAACTTCTGGACTTTCCTTTCATGAATCGGGGTTCTTCCATTAGCTACCAGGGTCTTTCCCTTAGTCGTAGCTAGGTGCATCTCCCTTCCTATGTACTTAGTTGCCTTCCTTCTAAATTCCTCAAATGTCTGAGGGGCTCTTTTTGCTAAAGATAAGGCAAAAGGTGACTACAGTTGAAGGGCCTCAACCGCAATGTACAACTGAATCTGTTTTTTCAACCCCGACACTAGAGTTGTCTCTTTATAAAATCTCTTCAAAAAATCTATAAGACTTTCATCCACTCTCATCTTAATCTGAGCAAGGGTGTGAGACGTCCTCAGAACATCTCTTGAAACAACAAAGTGTTGCAGGAAAACATGGCCCATATCGTCCCAGGAATTGATGGACCCCGATGGCAAGCCTTTGAACCACCATAAGGCTTCAGCAGATAAGGTTCTGGGAAACATCCTACACATCCTTCTCAGCATAAGAAAAAGAGATTCATTCGCATAGGCATCCAAATGATGCCCTGGGTCAGTTTCTTTGGTGTACTTCCCTATCGACAACGAATGAGGTGTCTGTAAATTCCTTAGAATTAGGACATTCATTAATCTCCTTGTAAATGAGATGTTAAACTGGTATTCTCCACTTCCCCTACCTTGTTGTATGGATCTCATTTGTAAATTCAAAGCCTCAATTCTATAGGTTGACTTCTGCTCATCGTAAGTTTGAGCATGCAAATACTCCTGAGTGTGAGAGGATTTATGCTGCTACCTCTAGTTTTCAACTACTATCTCCCTTACCTCTTTACTCCTCTTCAGCTCTTGAATCTCCAACCAAAGTTGTCTTATTATTTCATCCCTGGGGTCGGGGTGCACTACGGCAGCTATCCTTCCTTGGTTCTAATCTATTCCTGGAGTCTCAACGATTCCAGCACCATACTTTAAAATATAGGGCTCTACTCTCTAGGCCAAATTCTAAACATGGCCCTCCGAAGTTCCATTCCTCCTATTCTGCTCCATAACTTGTTGATTTCTTACAATATATGACTAAATTTATACAGTCCTACTGAGCATGCCAAAGTTTTGACCGGTGTCTGGGGTACAGAGTTCACTTCGTACAATTGGTGTCAAATGTTTCTATCGCTCTTCTATTTTACGCCGTCTCAGTAGGAGTCCGGTATTATAAACACAAGTTCAGTGGGAACATTATGCCCTTTGCATTAAGGAATGCTTTTGAGTCAATTCCAATCTAGGGTTCATAGGACACACTGGGCGTGTACCTGCAAAAGGGACTCCAAAGCTTAAGTCAGTATAAGAATTACAGAGAAATAGAAAGATTACGAAGGTAGTTAAGGTAGTAAGTGCTGTAACTTGTGAAATTAATGAATAACTTCTATTTATAGAACTTCCTTGAGTGCAAGTTATGATTTGAACTCTGACAGTGAATAGTTGCTACAGTCTTTATGCAGGATCAACTTATCCACTTGCGTCTGACTTTGATTCAGGTGTCAGCTTTTCTAAGCAAGGTTAGGTTGACAGATCCGTACCAGAATCTGATCATTATTTCCGTTTCAAGGTACTCTATCTAGGTTTTGATTTGACTTAGGATTTATTTGATTTTTAGAGTAACTGGTATCGCTTGCTTTTGGGGCCGGTATGCACACTAGATCAATAATTAAATATTAAAAATTAATAATAATCATGTTGTTAAAAGATATTATAAATTAATCTAAAAAGTATTACATTACTATAACAAAATTATTTGTATAAACTAGGTTAACTATAATCTTTTAAAACATAAATAATACTTTAAGACCTTGTCTAATGAGGGCCTTAAGCAGGGGCTTGAGTGGCTTAAAGGCCCCCATAACCTTAATCTAAAGAGAATACGATATTGATATTGTAACATCTCTGATGTTAAATTAAAATTTATTTTTGTCGTATGAAATTAATAAAGTATTATTGAGTATTTAATTTAAATTTTTGGATTTAATTAAAAATTTTCATGAATTAATATGAATTAATTAGGAATTTTTAATAAAGTAATCAAATTATAAAAACTATTGTTAGATGATTTAATTGCTAAAAGTTTAAAGTTGAAATAAATTATGGTGGTAAAATATGAATTATCATGGGGTAAAGGTAAGTTTTATCAAAGGAAATGAAAAACAATAGAAAAGAAAAGGCATGGTACAAAGACCATTCTACCCTTGACTTTAAAACATTCTCCCTCTCTTTCTCCTCCATCATGCACGCGTAAAGTAAGAAAGAAAAATAAAAGCTTGGTTCTCTTCCATGGCTGTGAGCTAGAGGGCTTGATTGCGGCTTCATTTTTTGGTGAAATTAAAAATTGATCGCGTATTTAAAATCGTGGAAGTAAGATGAGCAATATGGTAACTTTAATTTTAAGTTTCGAGGTGTTTTACTCAAGGCCGATGGTGTTGGCATGGTAGGGGGTTTTAGATTTCCTTAAGATTTTGTAATTTTTAGGTCGTAAATAGAAGTCTTATATGTTGATATTTCGTTAATGGGTTTCTATATTGGTGCCTGTAGGTTACGAACTAAGCGTTATGGAGGTGTTGATCAGAGTGGAGCTCGAAACCCAGAATAAAATTAGTCGAGGTAAGCTTCAGAAGCATCAAAAGTATATTTAGAGTTCTTTCAGTAAAATGGATTTTGGTGATGAAGGTCAAAATGCTAAGCCATTTTGTATTTTTTAAAATTTTAGATATTGGCGGTACCTGACATCGAGAACAAGTACTGAAAGCGTGGAATCGAGGTAAGGGGGTGTTCAGAGTATTAATTAATTAGAAATATTATTCGATGTCGATTGGCGCTCAAAAAAGGGATATGATTAGCATTAAAAGATTAAGTTAATTATAATGTATAATTGATATAATTCTCTAGTATGAATTATGACTAGGCATGAATCTAGTAATGTCGTGAATGAAAAATCAAGAGTTGTTGTGCATAGAATATGTATAATGGTGTGTCGCGACAAGGATCGTGGCGGGAGGCCAACTAGAACAAGAAATTTGGGTTACCAGATTCCTTCCAGAAACCGTGAAGTCGCCACTAAAACATCAGAAAAACTCTAACTTAAAGGTACTAGTCCTAAATTGAGATTTTATATTTGGCAGTCTGATTACAGATAGAGAAACTATTAGCACCCCACATTGTCCGTTTTAAACGGTTACCCTAAATTGTTTAAGTTTTGAATAATCCTAATAATTTGTAATTTTAACCTCTTAGATGCCCTATGTCGCACCTCGATTTTCCAGACCTGAATCCCGATGTAATCAAGATAAATGATTAATAAAATTGCGAGTAAATTTTTCACGTATAAGAATATTTCAAAACACCTCAACAATTACATCAAGACCTAAACCACAGAAAACCGAAGAGTGAGATATGAGAATTTATAACTAGATTGCAAGATAAATCACCCTTAATTATATACAAAATAATAGAGTTTACAGCAGAAGCAGAATATGTATATAGGGCACACACCTAGTCCCATATATGAAGATATGAGAAAAGGCTCGGCAAAGCATGCAAATACATAACACAAGCCTATTAGGCCACAATTATTTTTACACATAAATCATAATCATGCATTGCCTTGAATATATTTATATGTACATCTATATGGTCATTGATGATGCATGATTTATCCTTAATTCCTTGCTTTAAATGTGTATAATTTGCCATTGCTAATTATGTAATATTATGCATTTTAACACATTTTCATAATTCAAGCTTTATTTAATATTAAATGAATTAGGCGATAATCTTTAAATGGAAATAATAAATCTTACTTGATTTCCCTTATATTGTAGTGAATAATTGAGGTTGCAATTGGGAAATTATGAAATTGAGCATCAGGGCTGACACGTAGCGCCAGTACCACGCGTAGCATAAGACCTCAAGAGCTGACGCGTAGCGTCAAGCCTACGCGTAGCGTCAACAGTGACGAGGATCCCATTAACAGGTTGTGTGCAACTTCAGAAGTGGGGGATTTATTTATATTAAACACATATTGGCCAATCCATTACAGACATACGGCACTATCTCAGTGGGGAACATGAAGCACAAGTGTCTAAGCATTATTGAAGAATTATTGGTGAAAATAATGTATTCTGAGTCAGAAAACCTCACGCGTAGCCTCATAACTACGCGTAGCGTGGAAGCAAATTTGCAACCCTGACGCGTAGCGTCCTGCTGATGCAGGAGACCGTTACCTTTGCTTTCACTATAAATAGGACCAATGCCAAAGGCTTCAAACACACCATTCCTCCAGCATATTCATTCAGAGTAACAGAGGTACAAAGCCTCTAGGAGGAAATTCTTCTCTCCTATTCCGGGTTTGATCTTTCTTGTTTTTCGTTTGTTTTAGTTATGGAGGGCTAAAACCCTTAGATTGATTTTCTTGGAGGTTAATGTAATGTTATTTTTGAGGTTTTGATTTTTAATACATTTCCTTGTTATTAATCTCTTCATAATTCTAGCTCAATTATTTAATATCTATATTGTTTAATTAAGTTGTATGCTTAATCAATTTAATTATACAGTTAGAATTGAATAAGAATTATATTAAGATAGATTAAGAAATATACATGCTTAATGAATGTTTCAAAATCAATCTTGATAGTTATGGTTTGCTGAATTCCATAACATTGAAGTTAGATTATGTATGTAGGCGATGTTCTATATATGTTCAATAATTCCTAGAATTTAAAATCTTGACTCCTTTTGCTTAATTAGGATGCTTGATTAAAATCTTCATTTTTTTATTCGAATGAAAGTAAAGGAATTATGAATTAAAAGATGTTTAGTTGATTAATTCAAATTGAACTAAGAGATCAATAATAAGGAAAATGTATAGAATTCTTTTCAAATCCAAGGATAAAATGAATTGCAATACTCCAAGAAAATCAATCGTTTGTTAATTATTTGTTTCATATTTATTCTATATTTTAGTATTCTATATTAAATCTTTTGTGACAATCAAACAAACCCCCCCATTGTATGTTTGTTGAACTGTTGTTTGTAAGAATAAATTTTGTTTGTTAGATTTTAGTTTATTAAAATTAGTTTAAGACTTGATTTTCCTAAATTTTTGTGTTGATCCTTGAGAGAACGACCTAGGTTGACACCCTAGTACTACATTAATAAATTTTAATGTACTAATTTGACGGAATCACGACTGTAAAAATATTCACGTCAAATTTTGACGCCGCAGCCGGGGATCAACGATCTTTAGGAAAAATTCTTGTTTTAGATTATTTTTTTTGTATAAATTGAAAAAAAAAATTAGTTTGTTTGTTTTATTTTATTTCTTTTGCATGATTTAGGATTCTGATGATTTATTGCTCATGATGATCAAATATCTTGTTGTATGCTATGTATGACTAGAAGAACTTTTAAGCATTTATATTCATTTGATCCTGAAATTGAAAGAACTTTTCATAGGTTAATTAGAGAAGCTAGATTTAATAATAACTTTGTTGATATTGATAGTGATAGCATCTTTTATGAATCTGTTGAAAGTACTACTGCTAGTTTTTCTGATATGGCTGAACCTCGTGAAAGAACTCTTAGAGAACTAGCTGCACTTGAATTCATATACGAAAGTTTGTGTATTCAATATCCTGATGAGGATGTCCCTTTTATTCTTAAGACCGGAATTATACACTTGTTGCCTAAGTTTCATGGTCTTGCGGGTGAAGATCCGCACAAACACCTCAAAGAATTCCACATTGTGTGCTCCACAATGAAACCCCAAAACGTTCAAGAAGACCATGTCTATCTTAAAGCGTTTCCTCATTCTTTAGAGGGTGTTGCTAAGGATTGGTTGTACTACCTTGCTCCAAGATCAATCACAAGTTGGAATAACTTAAAGAAAATGTTCTTGGAAAAATTTTTTCCTGCCTCTAGAACAACTGCAATCCGTAAAGACATATCTGGCATTAGGCAACTCTCTAGAGAAAGTCTTTATGAGTATTGGGAGAGATTCAAGAAACTCTGTGCAAGTTGCCCTCACCACCAAATTTCTGAACAACTTCTTCAGTACTTCTATGAAGGTCTGCACCACGTTGATCGCAACATGATTGATGCGGCAAGTGGAGGAGCTTTAGGAGATAGGACTGCTGCTAAAGCAAGAAATCTAATTGAGAAGATGGCATCTAACTCTCAACAATTTGGTGTGAGAAATGATTCTTTCAAACCCATGTTTGATTCCAATTCTAGTTCATCTGGAATTAAATTGGAGAGTAAACTTGATGCTCTCACCACTCTGGTCACACAATTGGCAGTAAATCAAAAATCCATGACTGCTAAAGTATGTGGCATTTGCTCTTCACAAGAGCACCCCACTGATTGTTGTTCTTCTCTACAAGAAAAGGATAATAATAGTCCCCAAGCCTATGCAGCTAACATCTACCATGATAGACCTCCACCACCACAACAACAACAAAACCATGACCTTTCCACCAACAGATACAATCCAGGTTGGAGGAACCATCCAAATTTGAGATGGGGTAACCAAAATCCCCAACCCCCATTTCAAAACAATGCACCAACCTTCCAAAGATCTACACCTCAACCATCCACAAATAGCCATTCTTTGGAGGATCTGGTAAAACAAATGGCTACACAGAACTTAGAGTATCAACAGAGGAATGATGCTACCATCCAGAGTTTAAGCAACCAAATTCGGCAATTGGCTTCATCATTAAGCCAGTTACAATCTCAAAACTCTGACAAATTACCATCTCAACCAGCTGCAAATCCAAGAAATATGAGTGCAATTCAGTTAAGATCAGGTAAGAACCTTGAAGTACCCATACCCAAGGAACCTAAAAAACAAACAACTGAGCCTGAAATAGTTGAGAATGATATACCCTCTTCAAGCAAATCTGAGATACAACTACCCCAAATTCCACCTCATATCCCTCTTCCTTTCCCACCAAAAGCAATTCCAAGTAAGAAAATAAAAGAAGTGGACAAAGAAATTTTGGATACTTTCAGGAAAGTGGAAGTGAATATACCTCTTCTTGATGCAATCAAGCAAATTCCCAAGTATGCCAAATTTCTGAAGGAGTTGTGTACTCACAAGAGGAGACTCAAAGGGAATGAAAGGATAAGCATGGGAAGGAATGTATCTGCACTGCTTGGTAAGGAAATTTCAAATATTCCTGAGAAATACAAAGATCCAGGTACGTTTTCTATACCTTGTATCATAGGCAATAACAAATTTGAAAATTGCATGTTAGATTTAGGAGCTTCAATAAATGTTATGCCTATGTCTGTTTTCAAATCATTGTCTCTTGGAAATTTACAACCTACTGGTGTAGTAATTCAGCTAGCCAATAGGAGCACTGCTTACCCTGCTGGAGTTATAGAGGATGTTTTGGTTCAGGTAGAACAACTTGTTTTCCCTGCTGACTTTTTCATACTTGATATGGAAGAAGGTATGCCTCAAATTCCTGTTCCTATCATTTTGGGAAGACCATTTTTGAAAACAGCTCGAACCAAAATAGATGTTCATTCTGGAACTCTCTCTATGGAATTTGGTGACACGAGAGTTCAATTTAATATTCTTGATGCCATGAAATACCCATCTGAAAATCATTCTGTTTTCCAAATTGACATTATTGATGAACTAGTTTTTGAACATTTTTCTAATGTTGATTTGGAATACATGGATGATTCAAACAAATGTTTTGCATACAATGATTCTGGAAGTTGTGATATTTGTGCTGAAATTGATAAATACATAATTTCTGATTCAGAGTCTTTAGATATACCTGTTAACCATAAGGAGCTGAATGCAGGATTTCAAGAAAATTCTAACAAAATTTTTGAGGTGCAAGCAGCAGAATCAAAATCTACTTTGTTAGTTCCATCTATTTTGCAGGCACCCAAGTTAGAATTGAAAACCCTACCTGAGAACCTAAAGTATGTATACTTAGCGGATAATGAACAGCTCCCAGTGATAATTTCCACTTCTCTTGATGAAAATCAAGAAGAAAAATTGTTGCAGGTATTGAAAAGACATAAGAAGGCTATAGGATGGACATTGGCAGACATTCCTGGAATTAGTCCATCCATGTGCATGCATAGAATATTTCTGGAGGAAAATACTAAAGCAGTAAGACAGCCCCAGAGGAGACTCAACCCTGTAATCCTTGATGTGGTTAAGAAGGAGATTACCAAGCTTCTACAAGTAGGAATCATTTATCCTATCTCTGATAGCCGATGGGTGAGTCCGATTCAAGTGGTTCCTAAGAAAACAGGGATCACAGTTATGAAAAATGAAAAGGATGAATTGATTCCAACTAGAGTGCAAAATAGTTGGAGAGTCTGTATTGATTACAGGAGACTTAACCAGGCAACAAAGAAGGACCATTTCCCTTTACCCTTCATTGATCAAATGCTTGAGCGTCTTGCAGATAAGTCTCACTACTATTTTCTTGATGGATTCTCTGGATATTTTCAGATTCACATTGCACCTGAGGATCAAGAAAAAACCACATTCACCTGTCCCTTTGGCATATTTGCTTATAGGAGAATGCCATTTGGCCTATGCAATGCTCCTGGAACTTTCCAAAGATGCATGATAAGTATTTTTCATGATTTCATTGAAAATTGCATAGAGGTGTTTATGGATGATTTTACTGTCTATGGATCTTCATTTAATGCATGCCTTGATAGTTTGGATAAAGTTTTAAACAGATGTATTGAAACTAACCTTGTCTTGAACTATGAAAAATGTCATTTTATGGTAAAACAAGGAATAGTTTTAGGGCATGTAATCTCTGAGAAAGGAATTAAGGTAGATCCTGCCAAAATAGAAGTTATATCACATTTGCCTTACCCCTCTTGTTTCGAGAGGTTCGTTCTTTTCTTGGTCATGCAGGATTCTACAGAAGATTCATAAAGGATTTCAGCAAGAAAGCTAGGCCACTATCCAGTCTGCTTCAAAAGGATGTGGCATTTGAGTTTGATGAAAAGTGTAAGGAGGCTTTTAATTGCCTCAAGCAAGCATTGTCCACAACCCCAATAATTCAAGCACCTGTTTGGACAGCCCCATTTGAGTTGATGTGTGATGCCTCTAATTATGCATTGGGAGTTGTCCTTGGTCAAAAGATTGACAAGCAGCCTAGGGTCATCTACTATGCATCTAAAACTTTAGATGCTGCCTAGGTAAATTATACCACCACTGAAAAAGAGCTCTTGGCCATTGTTTTTGCATTAGATAAGTTCAGATCTTACCTCCTTGGTTCTCGAGTAGTTGTCTTTACTGACCATGCAGCTCTGAAGTACTTATTGAAGAAAGGTGAGTCTAAGCCAAGATTAATTCGTTGGATGCTTTTGCTCCAAGAGTTTGACTTGGAAATTCGTGACAGAAGTGGAACACAAAACCTTGTGGCAGACCATTTAAGCAGAATTGAGAATGCTCCTGATTCGGTACCTATTCGGGACCATTTTCCTGATGAACACCTCATGAGTATTTCTCTTTTGATACACCTTGGTTTGCTAACATTGTAAATTATCTTGTTGCTTCTGTTTTTCCACCATGTGCATCCAGAAACCAAATTTCAAAATTAAAAAGTGATGCAAAGTATTATATTTGGGATGACCCGTATTTGTGGAAATTGTGTAATGATCAGGTGATTCGAAGATGCATTCCCGATCATGAAATAGAATTAGTTCTTCGATTCTGCCATGCTTCACCAGTTGGTGGACATTTTGGTCCACAAAGAACAGCAAGGAAGGTGTTGGATTCTAGTTTATATTGGCCCACAATTTTTAAGGATGCATGGAGAATTTGTAACACCTGTGAAAAATGCCAAAGAGCTAGTAATGCTACCACATGGAGACAACAGTTGCCTCAGCAACCTATGTTGCTTTGTGAAGTATTTGATGTTTGGGGCATTGATTTTATGGGTCTATTTCCTCCATCCTTTGGTTTTACTTACATTTTATTGGCTGTAGATTATGTTTCTAAATGGGTGGAAGCTAAAGCCACTAGAACTAATGATGCTCGAGTTGTTGTGGATTTTGTTAGATCTCAAATTTTTTGCAGGCTTGGCATCCCGAGAGCAATCATTAGTGATTAAGGAACACACTTCTACAACAGGACCATGCAAGCTATGCTCAGGAAGTATGGGGTTGTTAATAGAGTCTCTACTCCATATCACCCCCAAACCAAAGGACAAGCAGAAGTCTCTAACAGAGAAATCAAAAGAATCCTGGAAAAGATAGTACAGCCTAATAAAAAGGATTGGAGCAGGAAACTGGATGATGCTCTTTGGGCACATAGAACAGCTTTTAAAGCACCTATAGGAATGTCTCCCTATAGAATTGTTTTTGGTAAGGCATGTCATCTTCTAGTGGAGATTAAGCATCGTGCTTATTGGGCTGTAAAAGCTTGCAACTTAACACTTGATCAAGCAGGTAAAGAAAGAAAATTACAACTGAATGAGCTTGATGAGATCCGTTTGGCAGCTTATGAGAACTCGAGGTTCTATAAGGAGAAAACAAAGAGATTCCATGATAGCTCAATAGCTAGAAAGGATTTTACTGCTGGACAGAAAGTGCTACTGTTTAATTCCCGGTTGAAACTGATGGCCGAAAAATTACGCTCCAAATGGGAAGGACCTTTCATTGTTACTAATGTATTTCCTCATGGAGCTGTGGAAATAAAAAGTGAAAACTCCAATAAAAGCTTCAAGGTTAATGGACAACGTTTGAAGCCATTTCATGAAAATCCTTCACTTGTGGATGTTACAATGGAGGAACATGCTTTGGGGGAACCACTTCTTGATCCCCCTTGAGGGAGTTTTTCTTACCCATCTTTTTACTTTTTTATTATATTGTTTATTTTGTATGCTCTGTCTTACATTGAGGACAATGTATGATTTAAGTGTGGAGGTGGGAATATTGTTGTATATTGTTTTGTTGTTGTGTGATTAATTTTGTGTGACTATGTTAAAAAAAAGAATTAAAAATAAAATATTTTGTGTCTGTTTTTGTTTTAAAAAGGCATGTTTTATTAGAATTTTAAGATATGCATAAGTAACAGGTAAATTCTTTCATGTCTGATATGAGCTTAATGATATGTTATAATTTGAACTCAAGCAATTTTGGTATGATGAGAATGACATGATAATTGATAGATGATCATATATGATAGAATTATACCTTGTGAGATTTTTGAGCCTTAAAATTTGATGGATCACTTTACGCCATCTGAATTCTTTCATGTGTGATTAATTCCTGAAAGCTTACATCCTAATTTTTGTCTTGTTTCTTGATGATACTTGAAACTCATATGAATGTATTTGAAATGATACAGGCATTTTGTTCAATTGAGCCACTAAGCCAGATAAACCTACCATGAATAAATTATCTCTTGCTAGCCATTTTGAGCCTATTTAACTGTTTCCTTGTTGCAGCTCAAATAAGCCATGGATGAAAAACCAAAAATATGCCTACCTTAAGGAATATATTGGAGCTTTGGAATCAAGTCAAAAACAAGCATTCAAATAAGTGTGGGGGTGTGCAAAAAGGAATTTTAACTCTTGTTCCAAGTGTTATGCAATTTCATTATTAAAAAAAAATTATTATGATTGCGACCAAATATCGTACAATAAATGTTTTACCCTCACTGTTTGCTAGTTAAATTAATTGCTTCATCATTGTTTTTGGTATTTAAAAAAAATAAAAAATTTCCATCCATTTTAATCTTGGCCACATTACAACCCTACAAAGCCCTGTTGATCTATACATGCATTTGTGTTAATTATGGAATTGAGAAACTTGCCTAATTTTTAGACTGTTTGTTTTTCAGGAAATGTTTAGAGAGTATACACAAACCTTAAACACTTGAGAGTTGAGAGTATGTCTTGTGAGGCTCTATCACTTATGATCTTCTTTTCAGTTTAAATTAATTTTCACATGCCTAAGTGTTTGAATGATTTTTATATATATCTTGATGCTTTGTATCTTGCATGTTGAATAACTCTTGTTTTTCTGTATATTCCTAAGATTTCATGCCAACTCTGTGTGTTGTTTTTAACTTAATGTTTTCAATAAATTGTGATACTTATTTTTATTCTGATTTTGCCCGGGAGTGCAAAAGAATAAGTGTGGGAGTATTTGATGATGCATGATTTATCCTTAATTCCTTGCTTTAAATGTGTATAATTTGCCATTGCTAATTATGTAATATTATGCATTTTAACACATTTTCATAATTCAAGCTTTATTTAATATTAAATGAATTAGGTGATAATCTTTAAATGGAAATAATAAATCTTACTTGATTTCCCTTATATTGTAGTGAATAATTGAGGTTGCAATTGGGAAATTATGAAATTGAGCATCAGGGCTGATGCGTAGCGCCAGTACCACGCGTAGCATAAGACCTCAAGAGCTGACGCGTAGCGTCAAGCCTACGCGTAGCGTCAACAGTGACGAGGATCCCATTAACAGGTTGTGTACAACTTCAGAAGTGGGGGATTTATTTATATTAAACACATATTGGCCAATCCATTACAGACATACGGCACTATCTTAGTGGGGAACATGCAGCACAAGTGTCTAATCATTATTGAAGAATTATTGGTGAAAATAATGTATTCTGAGTCAGAAAACCTCACGCGTAGCCTCACAACTACGCGTAGCGTGGAAGCAAATTCGCAACCCTGACGCGTAGCGTCCTGCTGACGCAGGAGACCGTTACCTTTGCTTTCACTATAAATAGGACCAATGCCAAAGGCTTCAAACACACCATTCCTCCAGCATATTCATTCGGAGTAACAGAGGTACAAAGCCTCTAGGAGGAAATTCTTCTCTCCTATTCCGGGTTTGATCTTTCTTGTTTTTAGTTTGTTTTAGTTATGGAGGGCTAAAACCCTTAGATTGATTTTCTTAGAGGTTAATGTAATGTTATTTTTGAGGTTTTGATTTTTAATACATTTCCTTGTTATTAATCTCTTCATAATTCTAGCTCAATTATTTAATATCTATATTGTTTAATTAAGTTATATGCTTAATCAATTTAATTATACAGTTAGAATTGAATAAGAATTATATTAAGATAGATTAAGAAATATACATGCTTAATGAATGTTTCAAAATCAATCTTGATAGTTATGGTTTGCTTAATTCCATAACATTGAAGTTAGATTATGTATGTAGGCGATGTTCTATATATGTTCAATAATTCCTAGAATTTAAAATCTTGACTCCTTTTGCTTAATTAGGATGCTTGATTAAAATCTTCATTTTTTTATTCGAATGAAAGTAAAGGAATTATGAATTAAAAGACGTTTAGTTGATTAATTTAAATTGAACTAAGAGATCAATAATAAGGAAAATGTATAGAATTCTTTTCAAATTCAAGGATAAAATGAATTGCAATACTCCAAGAAAATCAATCGTTTGTTAATTATTTGTTTCATATTTATTCTATATTTTAGTATTCTATATTAAATCCTTTGTGACAATCAAACAAACCCCCCATTGTATGTTTGTTGAACTGTTGTTTGTAAGAATAAATTTTGTTTGTTAGATTTTAGTTTATTAAAATTAGTTTAAGACTTGATTTTCCTAAATTTTTGTGTTGATCCTTGAGAGAATGACCTAGGTTGACACCCTAGTACTACATTAATAAATTTTAATGTACTAATTTGACGGAATCACGACTGTAAAAATATTCGCGTCAGTCATGCAACATACCACTCTAATATCCATATTCCATAATTGACCGCATTCGATTCAACCTCAAAGTTATATATCATTAACACTTGTATATTCCCAAAATGGGCTACATGACCAACACATTTCATTCATCAGATGAGTATAAATTCCAATACCCAAAATATCAATACATCATTCATATCTATACAATATCATCAATTCAATGATAATCAACTATCATCTTATACAATTAAATCATCACATCATAATTAATATTCGTTGCCGACCAAGGCATTCCATTACAGCTATTTACCTTCTCCAAAGCTTTAGTTCAAAGACTCAATCTCATCCCATGACAACCTTGCATCATACTACTAAAAATAGACAACATGGAAGAGTGAGTTATACATTTTAAATGACGAATATGAATACAATTGAGATTATGTGCATATGCATATTAACATCATGTATGCTTTGCTAAAATCATCAATAATCATTATAATTCATTCATCCCAACAATATACATATACTATATTCCTCAATCAACTCATAGAAAAACAACACATATACACATCATTTCTTATCGCCACAATGGGCCATCACCATCATCATCAATCATACATGAGCGCGCCCTTCATCATATTGGGCCATCACATACAACATCATTATGTACAACATCTTTTCTTTGTATTCATGTTTTACATGTTGGCTTTTAGGTATTCATTTACCCATTTCATTAACATCATATCTCAATCTCAGCCATTATTATATATCATCATCAATCATCATCATATCACAACACCTTTGGCATATCTCCATGCTGTATGCAAATGCTCTTATGCTAATGCATATGCACAATGGAATTATCAACAATAAATACAGATCTGACTATGGGAATAAACACCAAATATGGGTTCAAGCATGATCACATAGCAATACCCCTACTGCAGTAGTATAATATGCACACATATCTCATAATTCATGCATAATCACCAATTTTACTGGTACCAAACTGCATCACTCATTTTGCAACACCGGTCATTTTCACCATGACCGCAGTAAATAACGTAATCAACAATATAAGGTGTTGCGGGCCAACTATGACTCATATCATGGCAGCTGTGATCCAAAGGACCACCGGGGACACCTGTTCCTCAAGAGCCACCCCCGACAAAGGTCAACCACATGCAGCTCGTCGTAGCTTAGCATGGGCAGCTTCGTGACTTACACACTAAGTCATAGGGGAACAACAAGAATGCTCGTGCACAAAGCCTCCCTCCCACTGGGCCAACCAGGGCAATCCCCTAATATTCCAACACCGGTAGCTATGATATGCCATGGATGCAATGCAATGCAAATCAAATGCATTCTCACACTGTGTATCCTATCATGCCACTCATCAATCATCATCATCACCAACACCACCATACAATTCTTAATGGATTTCATCATTGTTGGTTTTAGCCATTGTTTTCAAGTTTTAAGTGTGGCATTTCATTTCAATATATTTTATACCATACATGCAATTCAATACTTACAATAATCACAATGGCATCACAAACATCAACAACATTCATCAATCTTTCATCAATATCACCATATAATCTCTTAGTGGATTTTCATCTTATTGATCATTACCATTATTTTACATTCTAGTGTGTCATTCATAACATCTTATCAATACCATTCAAACCACACATACAAGGTCATACTTGTATCAAACACAATGGCATTCAACAAATTATCAATATTAACAATCATCCATCATTACTCATTTTTAACATAATCTCCGATTCGTTGATTTTAACAAATACATTGTCATGTAATAATTCCCTTATTATTTTCATCATCATACAAGGTGTGTCATATAACCACACAATTTACTTTTCATTATCACCTTATCAAGACATATTATTAGTGGTGGAATATTCATGTCTTTCATGGCATATATTAGGCACACACACACATTTTGCCAATCTATAACTCAATCTCAAAACACCACTAAAACACTACAATCATATACCCCTAACACATTCACATGTCATTGCATGATGAAACAAAATTAGGATAACAACAAGCTTAATTCATTTTCAATACCAAGGTATGTGAGGGACATGACAATGCTATCGTGTCTGGATTACTAAAACGTATTAAAAATGTATGCAATCAAATGTATAAACATGCAATGACTCAATCATATCAAACAACATCAAAACATAGTGCAACTGGCCAAAAATGCACCATGAATCGATTCAGGAGGCTCCTTGAATTGATTTATGCGATTCTGGAGCGCCAAACAGCAAAACAAGGGGCTTTGAATCGATTTAAGCCACCCTTGAATCGATTCACACGTTGTAGAGTCCCAGAATCAGTGAAATAGAGGCTTGTGAATTGATTTAGGCCTATATGAATCGATTCACACGTTTAAAAAGGCACTCCCACACCGACAGCAAGCATTGAATCGATTCATGTATTTGTGTGAATCGATTCATGGCCTTGAAAGTCACTCATTTTGAAAATAGAATGTCATGAATCGATTCAAGCCCTGGCATGAATCGATTCATACAATTCCAGTAGCCTTTGAATCGATTCTTGAGAGCTTGGGAATCGATTCAGGAGTTGGGAAAATCATCAGTAACCTTTTTAATTTAGGAAACACCGTCCTATAACCCCATTCATCAAACCCAACATCCATTATGCTTAAAACACACATTTTCATGGGATTTTAACTCAATAAATCATGTATCTATATACACACATACACATTCCATTTCATCATTGATTATTCACCAAGAATTACGTCATTTTCTTCAAAGGGATTCAAAACTCTTAAGGCCATCTTATATACATATTCATATCATTTTCAAGGCTAATGAATTGCCAATCTTTTCATTCAACAATCATCACTCAACTTATCATATTAACACAATCATGGCAAGGCAAGCATGAGAATAAATCATATATATTCATCATCAACTATTCAACTCATTCAATTTAAATGTAAACTCTTCTCCTACCTCGAGAGAAGAACCACAACTTGAATGCTCCGATCATTCCGCACCATCATCCGGAACACAATCTACACATTACACATATATGCATTCATTCAATTATGAGCCATCACAAGGCTTCACCATAATTTTAAACAATCATAAACATCTCTTAAGGCTTGGTAACAAGTTCTAAACTTGTCAAAACACCAATCTATACCATTGTGTTAGGTTTTAGGAATTCCTTTCCCAAAACTAAGATTTTCTAAATCTCAAAAGGGTTAATCTTACCAAACAACAACAACAATATCACAATCCCCAACAACGCATCAAGTATCACATGGATCATCCAATTTCATTATAAGCCACCTTGGCCTCATTTAGACCATCAATCAACAATTTTAAGTGGCACACATCATGGCCTAAAACCTCATCAAAACACCATCTTATTTCATTAATCCATCACTCATGGTCATCTATCATTATCATTATCATTTTTTCCATAACTAACAACATCCAACTACAACATCACACAACCATCCTCAAACTTAATTCCTCTACTTTTCTCATATACATCATTCTAAACATTTCTTCCACACACTAAAATCATTCTCATGACCAATGAATCATCAATTTCTTAAACTTTGTCAAAAGCCCTAATTTATCATTTGTTAAGGGTTTTATACAATTACCAATCATCAATTCCAATAATTTTCATGCACCATCACAAACATAACATCATTATCAAAGTGCCAAACAATTGTAAACAACACACAATGATCCCAATGGTCACCTAACTTATGATTTGGGTTTTACATGCCTATATCATCATTCATAATACATTAAGCTTAGCTTAAAATTCCATCAACATCAATAATCAATCTCAATCTTCTAGAAATTCATTTCCTTATATGAAGCCATTCTAAGGCACCATAATCATCAAATCCACCAATTTGGCCAAAACCCCCAATTTACCAACACTTGGGGTTTTTCATCCAAATCACCCAATCAACAATTTTAACCCATTTCTAAAATCCATATGAAAACCATAACGCTCATTCATTTCTAACACAACACCATAACCAAGAATTACATCTCTAAGCCATCAAAGCCTAGGGTTTCTCATTCCCATCAATACCTATACTTTCTAACATCACAATTTCAAGTTTAAGCATTATAAAAACTATAAATGGAGCAAAATGGGTAAAGAATCCATACCTCAAAACCCAAGCTTTACCAAAACAAAAATGAGTGGGGAAGATGGAAAACCCATATGATTTTTTCCCCAAAATGCCATTCAAGCTCCATGAATCCATGCTCAAGCATTAATTTTGGCAAGAAAATGGAAGGGAGAGAGTTGGGTTCGGTTTTGGCATTGGAAGAGGGAGAAAGATAAAGAAAAAGTAAAGAGAAGTGGAGAGGGAGAGTGCTACTGAAAATTGAAAGGAATTGGAGAGATAAAAATGCAAAATTGGTTGTTGTCCAATGGTTAAAAGGATGTCCCATGTTACTTTTACCAATGGGTAATAATTCCCCATTACACAATGGACAAAAGGGTCAAGTGAGAGAGGGGAAAAGAAGCTAGGGTCATTGCAAGAAAGGAAATAGGATTTTGGATTTTCTTTTAATTCCATTTGGCTCGTATTTTCTCCATTTAATATCATATGTCGTGTCCGAATAATTATCTCCTCAATACCCAAAATTATTTTAACTATACCACCATAACCACAATAATTTTCTAAGTATTCTAGACCCATCAAATATCCAATTTGACCAAGTGGGTCCCACATCATCTATTAAATCATCCGATTCTGGTAATTCTTAATTTACCGATAACTCATCTCTAATGTCAAATTAATGTTACCATAATTATTGGACCATAAATAATTAATTATCATTATTCAATAAATTTAGTTTCTTTAAAATTTAGGATGTTACACCTATGGGTTTATTGTCGATTTAACAATTAAATTTATATTTTTTGTGATTAACAGGATGTCTCGTCCAAATTAATTGGGCAGTCCCTAAAATGTGTTACAATTTTATTTTTTGAGATAATGGGATATATTTACTTTTAAAATTTAGGCCCGACAGGAATAACTCCTGCTGCAATATATTCCCCAAGCATGAGTGGAAATCAGGGTTACGTAGTTCTTGCGTTTAAAAAAATGTGAAGTGAGTTAAGAACGTCAAGATTTTAGGAAACATCAATCAACAAGACGTCTCGTCCAAATTGATCTCAAATGTTGTATATAAAAGAGGAACCTTGGGTTTATTGATTTTATTATTTTTTAGAGAGAAACTTAATGGTCTAGATTAATTTGAAAATAAAAATTTTATTTGAAGACCTAGATCAACAGGACGTCTCATCCAAATTCATCTCTAATATAAATATTTTAATTTTTGTTATATATCAACATTATTAAAATATTTTATGGTCTAAATTAATTTTAAAAAATTTAACTTAAAACATAGATTAACAGGATGTCTCATCCAAATAATCTATAAAGATCCTAAATTTTGTTATCAAAATATCTATGGTCTAAATTGATGAAAACATAGATTAACAGGACATCTCATCCAAATTAATCCCTAAAATAAAGTTTTAAAATTTTGTTACATCTCAATGTTATTAAAATATTTTTTTTGGTTTAAACATAGATTAATAGGACGTTCCATCCAAATTAATCCCTAACATTCAGAGTTTAATTTTTTGTTACAAACCAATGCCAATTTTATTTTTAAATTGTAATACTCTAACTTGGTTATTAACGAAACATCAAAAGGTACTCTATGCTATTGATTATTAGATTTTTCTAGATGAGAATGAACTTCACATGTTTAATCATGCATATTATTTCATTGCCATTCACTAGGAGACGAGGATCACAAACAATTACAACAAGAAATTAAAGGGAAAAAGAGAAAATACCTTGTATTATTTTTTATTCTTCACGTTAATTTTTTTCTTCTTTGCATCAACTTTTTCTTGTTACGTCAACCCTTTTTTCTTTTGGCTCTACATTTGTTTCTTCAATGAAAGTATCCCTCATGTGGCGTGCTTTCTCTTTTTTTTGTGAATTATCTCCTCTTTAAAGTCAACGTGCCTTTTTCTATTTATAATGGCTTTCCCATTTTCAATCAGTTGCCTCATCTTTCTTTTCCTCTATATCATGACATACATATATATATAATAAGATTAGCTTAATTTATATATATATAATAATATGATTAGCCTAATTTATATAATTATAAAATCTGAAGCTGAGTTTTCTATAATATTTATATATACATATATTCAAAACTCTATCTTATTCTATAATATATATATATATTTAAAAAACCCTATCTCATTCTATAATATATATATTTAAAAAGCTCTATCTCATTCAATAAAAAAAACTCTATCTTATCCCTTAAAATTCTCTCCTCATTTTTTTAAAAATCTGATCCCTTTTTTATAGAATTCAAATTTTAAACTTCTCCCTCATATTTTAATTTTGAAATTTCTCTAAGATTAGACCCCAATTTTTTTTTAGAAATTCAAAATTTATAGTTCTGATGAGGATTTAAAAATTTTAAAGATCAAAGCTCAGATTAACAATTTGAAATTCAAACAAGCCCACAGGTTCATTTTTTTCTTAAAAATTAAATCCTATGTTATATTGATTTATTATTATTATTATTATTATTATTATTGTTGTTGTTGTTGTTGTTGTTGTTGTTGTTGTTTTTATTTATTTTTATATATATTTTTTGGGTCCGGACAAAATTCAGTAGCAACAGCTTGCCCTTCTTTACTTTTCCCTTGTTGTATTGCAGTAAGGGATAGATAAAGACTGAGCGAACCAATTTTGTCCAGGGCGCCAACTTTGGTGACATGAAAATTTAAAGGATGCCATGTTCGACGACAGGAAATTAAAAGGGTGCCAGCTTCAACAACAAGAAATTTAAAGGATGTTATGTTTGGCGACAAGGAATTTAAATAGTGCCCTTTTTAGTGACAGGAAATTTAAATGGTTCCATTTTCTGTGATAGGAAATTTCAAGGATGCCTTGTTAGGTGATAGGAAATTTAAATAGTGCCCTTTTCGGTGACAAGAAAATTTTAAAATGCCATGTTCGGCGACAGAAAATTTAAAACGTGCCCTTTTCAGCGACAAGGAAATTTAAAAGACGTCATCCTTCGGCGACGTGGACAAGGAAATTTAAAAGACGCCATCCTTTGGCGACATGAGCATGGAAATTTAAAAAGACGTCATCCTTCGGCTTCATGGACAATAAATTTAAAAGACACTATCCTTTGACAACATGGACAAGAAAAATTAAAAAGATGCCATCCTTTGGTGACATGAAAAAGCAAATTTAAAAGATGTCATCCTTCGGCGACATAAACAAGGAAATTTAAAAGACGTCATCGGTGACATGAGCAAGGAAATTTAAAACACGTCATCCTTTGGCGACATGAACAAGGAAATTTAAAAAGATGTCATCCATCAGCGACATGGACAAGAAATTTAAATGACGCCATCCTTCGATGACATGGACAAGGAAATTTAAAAGACGCCATCATTCTACGACATGAACAAGGAAATTTAAAAGACGCCATTCTTTGGCGACATGAACAAGGAAATTGAAAAGACGCCATCCTTCGACGACATGAATAAGGAAATTCAAAAGACGCCATCCTTCAGTGACATGAACAAGGAAATTTAAAAAGACACTATCCTTCGACGACATGGATAAGAAATTTATAGGACGCCATCCTTCAGCGACATGAACAAGGAAATTTAAAAGATGCCATCCTTCGGCGACATGAAGAAGGAAATTTTAAAAGATGCCATCCTTCGGTGACATGGACAAGAAATTTAAAAAATGCCATCCTTCGGGGACATGAACAAGGAAATTTAAAAGACGCCATCCTTCGTGATATGAACAAGGAAATTTAAAAAAACACTATCCTTCGGTGACATGGATAAGAAATTTATAAGGCGCTATCCTTCAGCGACATGAACAAGGAAATTTAAAAGACGTCATCCTTCGACGACATGAATAAGAAAATTTAAAAAGACGCCATCCTTCGTTGACATGAACAAGGAAATTTAAAAAAACGTTATCCTTCAGTGACATAGATAAGAAATTTAAAAGACGTATCCTTCGGCGACATGAACAAGGAAATTTAAAAGACGTCATCCTTCGGTGACATGAACAAGGAAATTTAAAAAGACGTTATCCTTCAGCGACATGGATAAGAAATTTAAAAGATGTCATCCTTCGGTGATATGAACAAGGAAATTTAAAAAGACGTCATCCTTCATCGACATGGATAAGAAGACGACACAAAAATTTCAAACCAAGTTTAAATCTGGGGAGAAACCTTTAGAGCTGAAATCCTTATAGATTTAAGGGTTATACTCATGGATGAGATGGAAAGAATAGGGCGACTCTATCTTCAAAGCTTGTCTACGACTCGTTCACTGTGATGCCTGTTTGAGTTGCTAACATATAACGGAAGCATCTCGCTCCCACAAATTTTTTCTTTTTAAAAAAATAATTTTTATTACTTTATTTTATTTTGTTAAAGCACATGTTTAGTCACATCAATGAAAACTTATATGTAGGTGCGTATTGAAAAGGTAGTAGGTGAAGGAAATCAGATATGATGAAAATGAAAAGGAAATCAGATGCAGGAAAAAAGAAACAAATATGGTCAAAAGCTTGGTAGTGGGTGAAGTAAAGAGGGTTTGTAGATCCTCTAGTGAATCCCTGAGAACAGCGATAATCTTGATCCCATGTCACGACGACGAGTTTATCCTTCGATCTTGCTTTTGAGAAAGTAATTCAACCATAGTCCTTGTGCCCTAGTCTGGTCCTGTTCTGCTAGCATGGGGAATTTTAGTTACTTTGCCAGAATTTTGACCCTAATTTTTGCCTAAGCTGCCTTTTTAGGTTTTCGACTCACCAGGTCGCTCTAATTTTGTCTAGGCTACCCTTTTTAGTTTTCAACTTAGCGAGCATAATTTCTTTATGACATATTTTTTTTAATCAAAGTTGTGTCCTTCATAAGAAAAGGTTTAAGCTGATTATACTAAAATTGAGCTTGTTTGTCCTCTTTTAGTTTCATCCTTTGGGGGGAAGAAATGTCACTTCGAATAGCCAACTTTACCCCAACGTCATATACCAAAGAGAATAGGGTGAGCCTTTTTGGCACCAATGAGAGGGGACTATTTCGAGTCTTCTTTTTGGCTTTTGTTTTGTTTTTTCTGTTCATTCTTTCCTCCTTTTTTGATTTTTTCTTTATTGTTTTTTCTTTTTTTTGCTTTGCCTTCTCCTTTTTTTGACCTTCAAATGACCCACTTAGTACCTTTGTTTTGCTCTAGCCATTTTATTCAGCCTTAGCCAATATGCTGAATAACTATGATGCTAATGGTATTGTTAGCAATGACTCGGCATGGTAGTTATAACCCCTTAAGGTTGGGGTGTTGATTGTAATATGGATGAAACATTGTTTTTATTGTGTTCTTGGATTGATGGCATCTGTGCCTCTTATATAGAAAGGTGATGGCTTGCTCAATGATCTGGATGTGCCCTGATATGACAATACAAGGGCATCAGCTTGACCCAATTAGTAGGTGTATAAGGAGCCAACTTTGATTCTTTTATTTTTTGTTTCTTTATTTTGTTCTATTTTTTTAATTTTTTTTCTTTTTGACAAAGTATCTCTTGATTGTGTCTGCATATATGGGCATCGGCAAGTCATCCCCATGTTGGTCAATACCGAAGCTTCTTTAAAAGATAGATATGCCCCTGCTCATTTCGGGACCTGGTAATGTTATCGTCCATATAGGCTTCTATTTCATCATGTCATGAAACAAGGTTACTTTGCCAGAATTTTAACACTAATTTTTGCCTGGGCCGCCTTTTCAGGTTTTTGACTCACTAGGTCGCTCTAATTTTACCTAGGCCGCCCTTTTAAGTTTTCAGGATCGCGAGCATAATTTCTTTATGATATATTTTTTTTAATCAAAGTTGTGTCCTTCATAAGAAATGGTTTAAGCTGATTATACTAAAATTGAGCCCGTTTGGCCTCTTTTAGTTTCATCCTTTGGGGGGAAGAAATGTCACTTCGAATAGCCAACTTTACCCTAACGTCATGTACCAAAGAGAATAGGGTGAGCCTTTTTGGCACCAATGAGAAGGGACTATTTCGAGTCTTCTTTTTGGCTTTTATTTTGTTTTTTCTCTTCATTCTTTCCTCCTTTTTTATTTTTTTATTGTTTTTTCTTTTTTTTTCTTTTCCTTCTCCTTTTTTTGACCTTTGAATGACCCACTTAGTACTTTTGTTTTGCTCTAGCCGTTTTATTCAGCCTTAGCCAATATGGCGAAGAACTATGATGCTAATGGTATTGTCAGCAATGACTTAGCATGGTAGTTATAACCCCTTAAGGTTGGGGTGTTGATTGCAACATGGATGAAACATTGTTTTTATTGTGTTCTTGGATTGATGGCATCTATGCCCCCTATATAGAAAGGTGACGGCTTGCTCAATGATCTGGATATGCAATGAGATGACAATACAAGGGCATCGGCTTGACCCAATTAGTATGTGTATAGGGAGCCAACTTTGATTCTTTTATTTTTTGTTTCTTTATTTTGTTCTATTTTTTTATTTTTTTCTTTTTGACAAAGTATATCTTGATTGTGTCTGCATATATGGGCATCGGCAAGTCATCCGCATTCATGTTGGTCAATACCGAAGCTTCTTTAAATGATAGATATACCCATACTCATTTCGGGACCTGGTAATGTTATAGTCCATATAGGCGTCTATTTCATCATGTCATGAAACAAGGTTACTTTGCCAGAATTTTGACCCTAATTTTTTGTTGAGCCGCCTTTTCAGGTTTTCCACTTACCAGTTCATTCTAATTTTTCCTAGGCCGCCCTCTTCAATTTTTTAGCTTAACGAGCATAATTTCTTTATGACATATTTTTTTTAGTCAAAGTTGTGTCCTTCACAGGAAAAGGTTTAAGCTGATTATACCAAAATTGAGCCCGTTTGGCCTCTTTTAGTTTCATCCCTTGGGGGGAAGAAATGTCACTTCGAATAGCCAACTTTACCCCAACATCATGTACCAAAGAGAATAGGGTGAGCCTTTTTGGCACCAATGAAAATGGACTATTTCGAGTCTTCTTTTTGGCTTTTGTTTTGTTTTTTTTTTTGTTCATTCTTTCCTCCTTTTTTGATTTTTTTCTTTATTGTTTTTTCTTTTTTTTTCCTTTTCCTTATCCTTTTTTAACCTTCGAATGACCCACTTAGTACCTTTGTTTTGCTCTAGCCATTTTATTCAACCTTAGCCAATATGGCGAAGAACTATGATGCTAATGGTATTGTTAGCAATGACTCAGCATGGTAGTTATAACCCCTTAAGGTTAGGGTGTTGATTGCAACATGGATGAAACATTGTTTTTATTGTGTTCTTGGATTGATGGCATCTGTGCCCCCTATATAGAAAGGTGACAGCTTGCTCAATGATCTGGATGTGCCCTGATATGACAATACGAGGGCATCGACTTGACCCAATTAGTATGTGTGTAGGGAGCCAACTTTGATTCTTTTATTCTTTGTTTCTTTATTTTGTTCTATTTTTTTATTTTGTTTCTTTTTGACAAAGTATCTCTTGATTGTGTCTGCGTATATGGGCATCGGCAAGTCATCCGCATCCATGTTGGTCAATACTGAAGCTTCTTTAAACGATAGATATGCCCCTGCTCATTTTGGGACCTAGTAATGTTATTGTCCATATAGGCTACTATTTCATCATGTCATGAAACAATGTTACCATCCCATCTAATAAATTGCCCTGTGTTTTTCAAACCAAAGGACATCAGCAACTTAATCATCTTTCCCCGTTGTTCTTGACTCAGGGAAATATCTATCTTGACCTCTTTTTATCTTCTTCATTCCCTAAGTTGATGGTCTTAATTACCTCTTGATAGGGTTGAACTTTTCTAGCCTTTTGTTCTAATATCTTGGTTAATTCGAGCGAGGGACCATAGCCTTCCTTACTCTCCCTGTCAGCGCAATCAAACGAATACTCAAAGTCATGAAATAGGATCATGACTCTACTATTTTTGAGTGGATCATTTTTGTATCTGTATTTGGGTGAATGGTCAAATGAGGAATAAAGGGAAAGGGAATCGGTAAAGGGTGTAAAGAAAGAGATGTTTAAATACGCATTTACTAATGAAACTTTAAAAACATAACAAAACATGTTTTGCCCTTATTGTAAAAAGAAAAGGCTCCCAAGCCTTGGGCATAGCAATGGGAATACTGAGTCATTAAGGTAATTACAAATTACTTTGAATTAGAAACTAAAGTCATGGGAAACTCAACAACCTCCTAGTTACAAAGTTCTATGCTCGGTGAACGCATAAAGCTTGCAACATCACAGGAACCATCTTCAATAGCAATCACTTGATTTGGATATATACAGTCTCGTAGTCCATCTCAACCATGAGTCTGTTAGAAATATGCACTAAGAGCCTATATAGCACGCATCATTTTGAATGAGGAAATTTTTTGTTAAATAGTTTAACAATCTTTATTTATCCTTGGAGTAATAGGTCATATGAGAGTTATTCATAAAAATGTCCCTAGTCAAGTATTTACGTAAGGACATGTAAATACATTAAGACTAATATGTGAGTATACTGATGATCTA
Organism: Clitoria ternatea; assembly: GCA_037962975.1. Classification (NCBI taxonomy): domain Eukaryota; kingdom Viridiplantae; phylum Streptophyta; class Magnoliopsida; order Fabales; family Fabaceae; genus Clitoria; species Clitoria ternatea. Next base: position 193,753,565 of record CM075669.1, read on the forward strand.
ATCTCACAGATCATGGATATAGATGATACCAAGTCTTCACACAGGTACACATTAAGAGTAACAATGTACTGGACAAACCCACCATGAAAACGTTGCATGGATCGTTACATGAATGTCATAAACGATTCTCAATGTCATAATGGTATATGTAGTCCTTCGACCTGAAGTCACTACGATTCCTATATAAGGAGTTTGTTGTTTTAATACAATCCAATGTCTTCTATAACAAGAGGACTATAAAGGTTGTGATTAGGCAATGAATAAATTATGTAGAGGGATGTGAGTGATGTAGATAGGATTTGTCTCTCATATGTGACAGGACTGATATCTATAGGCCACTTGATGGAGTGAGACTAAGGAAATGCATGGCCATGCTAGAAAGAATAAATTTTAGATATTTATTTGGATAAAGTCTACTCCGGTATCAAGTAACATAAATTGGGCCGTACAAGGTTGATGCGACCATGCCTTGGATCTAATTAGGATATCATGACAAAAGGAACAGACATATTAAAATAATTATCACTTATAGGTTATGTTGATATTAAATAATATTCGGACATATGATGCATGGTTAGATGTCGCTCTTATTTTATATTAATAATAAAATAATTTATTATTAATATGACCGAGTATTTTATCTATAGGGTCACACACATAGAGTAAGCCCATCAAAAAATGTTTTATTTTATTTTATTTTAGTTGGACCAAAATAAAGCTATTGGGCCTAACTTATTTAGAATGAGTAAGGAGTCCACTCTTTAGAGAGAACAAATTAAGTCAAAACTAAGCCTATAAATAGAGCATAAGATGCTCATGGAAGGCGGACCAAAAAGAGACACAAAATACGCAAAAGTTACAAAAGCTATATTCTATCAAACTAGCATTTGGAAGATGTAGCATTTCTGATAGGAGTACTCATGTGGACTCCTAATGGACGAGGCTATGACTGCTTCAATTTTCTTCAAGAGGTAATCCTAAAACGCTTAAATAAAATATTTAATGTTTGTCTTATGCTTTGAAACATAGATTTTTACAAGTCCAATGGGAATCCTTATATTTTCACTGCTTATGCACTAGGGATTCCCTAACAGTGGTATCAGAGCCTGGTTACAAAACCGTGTTTTGGGCAAATGCTTGTTTATAGAAAATGTGAAAAAAAATTCTTTTATGAAAAGAATTGTAAAGGTTGAATCTCCTTACAAAGGTTGCATCTTTTATTAGATATGATGCAAAGGTTGCATTTTTAATGAGATATTATGCAAAGGTTGCATTTTTTACGAGATATATTGCAAAGGTTGCACCTTTTTTGAAAGCGAGTATCAATTTAATTTTGTTTTGTGTATATTGATTGTTTTTCTCAAGATTTTAATTAAAGAACATTTTTTTGGATGTGCTTTATTATATGAACATGTTGTATGATGCAATGGTGATTGTTTGTATGTGTTCTAATTATAAAGCATAATTTTATATTTGGGTAATTAAATTGAAACCAAAGGTTGTATGGAATGCATGTCTATATGATTTCTCTTTCTAATATGAATTGTTCATGCGAGATTGTGTTTATAAAGTTTAAGAGTTAAACCCTAGCTGTAATGAAAACTAGAATTCAAAAGTTGAAACCTAACCATCATGGTATTTTATTTATTTCTAAATATTACAAATAAAATATTTAATTTTAATATTATATTTTAAATTCATTTGTAAAAGTTGCAAATCAAATTTTAAATGTTTGTTAAATTTAAAGTTTGTAAGAGTTACAAATATAAATGATTTATTCTTATTAATTTTAATGAAATTTGCATCGTATGTGATCTTTTTAAAATTAATGTGATTTGTAGCAGTTACAAATTGGTTCATATTTATTAAATTTAATATAATTTGTAATTGTTACAAATAGAAGATAAGATCTTTATTAAATTTAATAATTTTTAAAATCAAATATCTAATCCTTAATAAATTTGATAGGATTTACAAAAGTTGCAAATTAAGGAGAAGATCTTTATCAAATTTAATAGGATTCAGAATAAAATATCTTGAACTCTGGAGATAAGGTTTAAAATTTAAACCTTGATCGTTCCTAAAAATAGGATGATTGTTGTAACACCTTATTACTTGCAACTTAATAATTCCAAAAATATGAGAAAATTTTTTCACAAAAGCAGGCACGTATTATTCGATATAGAAGGAAACAGGCAAGGGAAGAATGAAGAGCATTCACACGCATATAGTAACCTACAGAGAAGCTAAAACTGGGACCGGCTCATTGGGTTTCTCGTAACACACCAACAATGGGCGGATTACACAACACCGTTTGCTCGCTCGGACGGGGTCTGACACCGTCCCGATGGAGTATGGTAATGCAGCAGCGGATGGAGGGAATTCCACAAGGGAAGCCTTCCCTCGAGTAACCCTGATCACTCAATAGGAGGAGATAGATAAGGGGAAGATGTTAATACATTCACACGCATAGCACTCGGTGGAAGGGCGGAGTTCGAATCATCCTACTTGGCTAGGCGGGGTATGCTTGTCCTGGGCGGACTCCAGAGCGAAGGTGACCCGCTCAACCGCTGTCTCACACCGCCTAAACGATGTATGACAATGCAACATCAGACGTGAAACTCTTCAAGTAAACCTTACATTAGCGTCTATTCGTTCCTACGGGCGGATCCTTTCTCAGAGAACGCTGGACGTTCAGCTTCAGAGGACAGGTGAGGGAAGAAAAAGAGAGATATACATATGCAGGAGTAGTTTGTGAAGGAAAGAGGAAGTGATTATACCGCCGTCCAGTTCGGCAAGGCACAACAACGCCCGAATGGACTACATCACAACATTCACTTACTCAGGCGATGTCCAACACCGCCCTGCGCGGCAGAATAATGCGACAAGGAGGAGGAAGGTACATAGGCGAAGTCTCAAGTTGATATCTGCTTGCTTCAGCATGGTCCCACGCGCTTGAGCGAACCGTCCTAGTTACTTGGGCGAGGTATGACACCGCCTAAACGAGGTCAGCACAACGCCTCTTCAACACAAACACAAGGTAATTCCTCAATCGGATATGGACAAGGGTTCAGTAGGTAAATCCTCACACTCGCACTTCACTCAGGAAAAACGAGAAGTTACAGGGTACATATGCGGTAGTAGATTGTGGAGGAAGGAGGGGTCTGAACCTATTCCGCCCAACTCAACTAATTGTGACAACGCCTGGGCGGACTCAACCACAACGCCCAAAACAGGGGTCAACACCGGGGTCTGGATTGCGTTAGCATCACAACGGATAGGAAAGATAATTGAACGGTGTCCCATTCTAACAACTACATCGCTCCAGCGCAAGTCCTCTCGCTTGGGTGAAATGTCCCCATACTTCGGGCGGGGTACGACTCCGCCCAACGTATCCGACATAAGTTTTCCTAAGGCAATTCTCAATTCACTCTGACTTGGCTATAGCCTGTTCAATCATACTGTCCCTGCGTATCCATTAAAGCACAATTATGAAACAAGGCAGCACATAGCATCACACACACAAATCCATACATCCATATATACATAAGAGTGTATGTCAATATTTACAACACAAAAATCGGATTTCTCCTTGTCCATAAAGTTCTATTCATCCCAAAACATTAACATCCGGTATGAACCAGTCAGGGCTTAATCTAACAACGCCTTAATTAAGCCTTCCAAATGCATCAGCACTCCGCCCAGCATTCCAGCTCTGCTTCTGATCCTCCTCTCGAGAGACATTCACTGAAAATGGCCACTGCAGGGGTGAGCTTTTACATGTAAAATGATACTCACAGACTCGGTATCAACGTCAGAACACGCTCCTGCTATCATTCAACCTTTCTCAAGTAACCAAGTTCATACAGTTCAAACCACATTCATGACACACATAATACACAGAGTTTATTCCACATCCATATATTTATTCATGCATTCAAAATCATACACATATACGTACATAGATTTATACACCACCACAATCAGCCTTATTTCTATATGCATGCCTGCGGATCCGACTCGGGTAAAGACTCTCAGTTACGGTCCCCTTTTCTTCTGGCCCCTCGTCCCTCAGCTCTTACCAGGTGGCACCGGCCTCCCCACGGCGTCTCGAGACTCTCTTCTCTAGCTCCAACGGCTACCACGAGCACTATTGGGATCTAGCCAGGGTTGGTAACTGGAAGTCGTTTCCCTTGGGGTTCTTGACCTTCTATGGGTCACCCCACTCTCACTCATGCAACTAACACATTCATTATTACACATCATCGCGCCACGAACACCTTCGCCGTAGTCATTAAGCAAGAACGGATTTACCACACTACTCGTAATCATTCAGTCAATCGCACCAGCGCATGTTACAATCGGTCATCAGACTAACAACATTGAGCAATCCAATTAAGAGCATGCACATACATATTTTTCATAGTGACAAGAAAATAGATCCATGCATATCATCCATCATTATCATCCACTAACAGGCTACACCATCGCCACGAAGATCACTATCAGAATCTTAAATCATGCATCAGTTTTAATAATTATGAATACATGCACACACACACACCCACACTCAGCAGTATGTTCATCTGGTACCGTTCTTAGACCATGCATTCGACATGCAAGCGCCCCCTACCTTAGAAGAACCTCAGAAACCTTTCCGTTCTTGTCGTTGGGTCCGATGTCTTTCTCCTGGTTCGTTATGTCTTCCTTGGCTTTGTCGTATCCTGCGCCTGATTCTGGGATGGAGTGTAGTCCGTTCTTCAGTACTGCAACCAAGGTCTCCAGGAGCGAAGAGTGAGAGAAGAGAAGAAAGATGGAGACGAAGAGGGGAAAGTAGAGGATGAAGTGACGGAGGAGGGAGTCTGAAGAAATAGTAAGTGTGTTCATCACCAAAGGCTCACGTTTTATATATATGTACATGCGCACAGTAAGAGAAGAGTGGGATGGGAGAGTGTGTGCCCAGCAGCCACGTGCACTCCACCCCATCCCCTGGCCACCACCATTTTCATATTTTAATGGCTTAAATCTACTTAGTTAAATGTAATTAACAGTTATTTTCTAGTTGAAATCAAGTCTTAATGGTTTATTCTTCATTCGGCATTTAATTTCAAAACTGGGATGTTACAGTTCTCCCCCACTGAAAAAGAATTTCATCCCCGAAATTCAGTCGGTACTTACCTAGGTAAACAACTCAGGGTACTGCTGTCGCATGGTGTCTTCGCGTTCCCACGTGCAGGAGGTGGTCTTGCCTTGCTGCCACTCCACCTTAACCAGCCTTACGTTCTTGTTTCTTAAGCGTTTTACCGATCGGTCCATGATTCCAATCGGTGTAGTCACAGTGGTTAGGTCTTCCTTGATCTCTACCTCGTCGTCAGGCATCGTGTGGCTGGGGTCATGCAAATACTTCCTTAGTTGAGACACGTGAAATACGTTGTGCAATCGGGACAAGTGAGTTGGTAATGCGAGGCGGTATGCTACGGGGCCGATCCGTTCTAACACCTCGTAAGGTCCAATGTATCGAGGGCTTAACTTCCCACTTTTTAAGGCTCGTCCAACTCCTTTACTCAGAGAGGTTCTCAGAAACACTCGATCTCCGACTGAAAATTCCAATGGCTTGATGCGCTTGTCATGGTAGCTCTTCTGCCTGTCTTGTGATGCTTTCATCTTCTCTCTTATCACTCGGATCTGTTCTGTGGTTTGCTTCACGATGTCTGGTCCCAATAGTAGACTTTCACCCGCTTCCGACCAGCAGAGTGGGGTTCGGCATCTACGCCCATATAATGCCTCGTAAGGTGCCATGCCAATGCTGTGATGATGGCTGTTGTTGTACGTAAACTCGATCAAGGGAAGGTACTGCTCCCAGTCCCCACCGTACTCTAACACACACGCTCTCAATAAGTCTTCTAGACTCTGAATTGTTCGCTCGGATTGTCCATCCGATTGGGGGTGGTAGGCAGAACTAAGCCAAAGCTTCGTCCCCAATTCTTGATGCATGCTGGTCCAAAATCTGGAAGTAAACCTAGGGTCCCTATCTGATACGATGGAAGTAGGTATGCCATGCAGTCGGATAACTTCTTGAATGTAAATCCTAGCCAACTTATGCAATGGGTACTTCATATTTACAGGTAAGAAGTGTGCACTCTTCGTCAATCGGTCAACAATGACCCAAATTGCATCATGGCCCGCTCGGTTTTTGGGTAATCCCATGATAAAATCCATCGCAATTGAGTCCTATTTCCACACGGGGATCTCTAGAGGCTGCATTGCACCGTACGGTTTTTGGTGCTCTACCTTCGATTTCTGACAAGTGATACACCGGGCCACGTACTCCGCCACATCCTTCTTTAGTCCGGGCCACCAGAACTGTCTCCTCAAGTCGTGATACATTTTCGTGGTTCCTGGGTGAATGCTGAGTAGGCTTTTGTGGGCTTCGTCAAGTACCATTCTTCTCAATCTTCCTCCACTTGGTATGTATATTCTGTCTCTCACCCGGAAGATCCCATCTGACCCTTCTGCCAAGGATAAATCCTTTCCTTTGGCTTGAATTTCCTTCATTTCAGCTAGGTAAGAGTCCGCCTGTTGCTGTTCGTACACGGATTTTAAGAATTCATTGGCAATCCTCAACGTACTGATTGTCATTTTCTGAGAGGAAGGGGTGTCAACATGCAAGTTCATGTCTCGGAACCGCTCCAACAACTCAACTTCTTTTGCCATCATGGCTGCTATGTGGAGGGATTTCCGACTCAATGCGTCGGCCACGACGTTTGCCTTACCTGGGTGGTATTTTAACTCGAAATCGTAGTCCTTTAAAAACTCAATCCATCTCCTCTGCCTCATGTTCAGCTCCTTTTGGTCGAATAGGTATTTGAGGCTCTTATGATCGCTGTACACTTCAAATTTGGACCCGTACAAGTAATGCCTCCAGATTTTCAATGCAAAAACTACTGCTGCCAGCTCCAAGTCATGGGTCGGATAATGCTACTCGTGGGGTCTCAATTGTCGAGAGGCATATGCTATCACTCGATCTTTCTGCATGAGTACACACCCTAATCCGAGTCCGGACGCGTCACAATAGACCACGAAGCTTTCTCGTAACTCAGGTAATGCCAACACCGGAGCAGTCGTCAACTTATTCTTTAGCTCTTGGAAGCTGTTCTCACACTCCGGACTCCACACGAAGGGAGCATTTTTCCGAGCCAATTTAGTCAGGGGTAATGCTAATTTAGAAAAACCTTCGATGAACCTCCTATAATAACCTGCCAAGCCCATAAAACTTCTTATTTCCGAGACCGATCTGGGCCTCTCCCATGCTATCACAGCAGCTACCTTCGCAGGATCCACCGAGACGCCTCGCTCGGAGATCACATGCCCGAGGAAGTGGATCTCATCCATCCAGAATTCGCACTTCGAGAGCTTTGCAAACAATTGTTTCTCCTTCAACACTTGGAGTACCGTTCTGAGATGTCCTTCATGCTCCTCAGATGTCTTAGAATAAACTAGAATATCATCGATGAAGACAACAACAAACCGATCTAAGAAGGAGTGGAATATGCTGTTCATGTAATTCATGAAAACAGCAGGGGCGTTTGTCACACTGAACGGCATCACTACATACTCGTAGTGACCATACCGAGTCCTAAAGGCAGTTTTAGGAATGTCCGAGTCCTTCACTCGGATTTGGTGATATCCCGATCATAAGTCGATTTTCGAGAAGACTGAGGCTCCACGCAGCTGGTCAATTAAATCATCAATTCTAGGCAGTGGGTACCGATTCTTGATTGTGAGCTTGTTAAGCTGTCGATAATCTATACAAAGTCTCATGCTGCCATCCTTCTTCTTAACAAGTAGCACAGGTGCGCCCCATGGTGACACGCTTGGTCTAATGAACTGCTTCTCAAGTAACTCATCCACTTGTTTCTTCAACTCTGCCAATTCAGTTGAGGACATTCTGTAGGGTGCACTGGAGACCGGTTCGGCTCCAGGGATCAAGTCTATAGAGAATTCAACTTCCCTATTGGGAGGCACACTCGGAACGTCTTCTGGGAACACTTCTGGGAATTCGCAGACAACCGGAATTTCGTTCACTAGGGTCTCACTCTCATCTTTGGTTAGACAAAGCATCATAAATAGTTGGGTTATACCTAGTGCCGTGTCATCTTCAGTAGGTTGTTTTGGGAAAACTATCTCTCGGTTTCTACAATCTACTAATACCTTATTGGCTGAAAGCCAATCTATTCCGAGTACGATGTCAAGACCCTTTAAGGGCATGCAAATCAGATCGAAGGTGAAACTCCGATCATACAACTCAAATGCTACATTTTTGCATATTGACGATGTGAACACATTAGCGCCAGTGGGGCTCGTCACTTCCAAAGTCCGATCCATAGACACAGTTGGTAACTTCAACCGTTCTACGCACTCATCAGCTATAAAAGAATGGGTAGCTCCCGAATCGAAAACAACATTAAGCGTATTCATTCCAAGTGAGCACTTACATTGTACTAGGTCATTTGCTGGTGCAACATCTTCTGCATTGATGGTGTAGATTCTTCCTGCTGCTGGCGGACCGGTATTCCTCTCTCGGCTGTTCGGAGCACACATCATATTTCCTCTGGTTCCGTTGTCTCTGCCACCAGGTCGTTGGTTATCATTCACTCAGGTTCTATCTTGAAATCCTCCTTGACGCACATTGGCGTTTGTTTGGCGGAGTTGGGGGCAGTCAGGACGAACGTGCCCCTTCTCTCCGCAGTGATAACATTTAACATTTGCACCATTGCAATCCTTAGCAAAGTGGTCGCCGCCGCATCTAAAGCATCCGCCATGTCTTGGTCGTCCACTCATCTGTCTCCCTCGGTCACCACGACCCTGATATCTAGTGAAGGGTTCATTTCTTCCCACGTTCCCTGGCCTCTTGAAACGTGACTGCTGAGGCCTCAGGTGCTGGTTAGCTCTGCTGCACTGGCCCGAATGGGCCCTGTCATCCTCTTCGAATATTCTACATTTGTTCACTAATGCAGGGAAACTCCGGATTTCATGGTATCTGCAAGCCCTCTTGATATCCGATCTCAATCCGTTCTCAAACTTAAGACACTTGGAGTTCTCCGTTCCTGGCTGCTGGAAGGGCGGATAGAATAGGCACAATTCCTCAAATCTGGTCGTGTATTCTTCCACAATCATGGAGCCCTGTTTTAACTCCATAAACTCCAGCTCTTTCCGACTCCTCACTGTGTCAGGAAAGTATTTGTCTAAGAAGCAGGCCTTGAAATCGTTCCACGTCAGTTGATTATCATCTTCGGGGAATCGGCTTCTGGCTATTTTCCACCAATTCTCCGCTTCATCTCGCAGCATATACACTGCGCATTCCACCTTCTGGGCTTCGGTACAGCGAAGACCCCTAAAAATTCTCTCTATTTCCTGAGTCCACTTGAACGCCGCCTCAGGGTTCCGTCCTCCTAAGAATTCACTCGGCTTCCTCTTCAGGAAGCGGTCCAGTACATGACCATCCTCAGGTCGAGTCTGGCCCTGCCTTTCAAATACATCCGCAAAGCGTTGGAATGCTGTGGCTATAGCCTCCATACTTTGACGATGCGCCATTCCTTATCCTGAAATTGACATTTAAGGATAAGTATACGGAGCCACTTACTACCGACCTAGTTATTAGTCCAACAATTAATAGCTTAGCACATTATATCATTCGCCTAGGTCATACACATAATCGGACCAGGGGAAAACAACCCCTTGTCCTCAAGTCAACATCAATCAAGTTCAACTAGTATCAGAACAATTTCAACCATTCAATCAAAAGACACACACACCACCGCTTACACTCGGTAAGCATACTTTGGCCTTGGACCTTTTGGTCCGCTCTGATACCAAAATATAACACCTTATTACTTACAACTTAATAATTCCAAAAATGTGAGAAAATTTTTTCACAAAAGCAGGCACGTATTATTCGATATAGAAGGAAACAGGCAAGGGAAGAATGAAGAGCATTCACACGCATATAGTAACCTACAGAGAAGCTAAAACTGGGACCGGCTCATTGGGTTTCTCGTAACACACCAACAATGGGCGGATTATACAACACCGTTTGCTCGCTCGGACGGGGTCTGACACCGTCCCGACGGAGTATGGTAATGCAGCAACGGATGGAGGGAATTCCACAAGGGAAGCCTTCCCTCGAGTAACCCTGATCACTCAATAGGAGGAGATAGATAAGGGGAAGATGTTAATACATTCACACGCATAGCACTCGGTGGAAGGGTGGAGTTCAAATCATCCTACTTGGCTAGGCGGGGTATGCTTGTCCTGGGCGGACTCCAGAGCGAAGGTGACCCGCTCAACCGCTGTCTCACACCGCCTAAATGATGTATGACAATGCAACATCAGACGTGAAACTCTTCAAGTAAACCTTACATTAGCGTCTATTCGTTCCTACGGGCGGATCCTTTCTCAGAGAACGCTGGACGTTCAGCTTCAGAGGACAGGTGAGGGAAGAAAAAGAGAGATATACATATGCAGGTGTAGTTTGTGAAGGAAAGAGGAAGTGATTATACCGCCGTCCAGTTCGGCAAGGCACAACAACGCCCGAATGGACTACATCACAACATTCACTTACTCAGGCGATGTCCAACACCGCCCTGCACGGCAGAATAATGCGACAAGGAGGAGGAAGGTACATAGGCGAAGTCTCAAGTTGATATCTGCTTGCTTCAGCATGGTCCCACGCGCTTGAGCGAACCGTCCTAGTTACTTGGGCGAGGTATGACACCGCCTAAAGGAGGTCAGCACAACGCCTCTTCAACACAAACACAAGGTAATTCCTCAATCGGATATGGACAAGGGTTCAGTAGGTAAATCCTCACACTCGCACTTCACTCAGGAAAAACGGGAAGTTACAGGGTACATATGTGGTAGTAGATTGTGGAGGAAGGAGGGGTCTGAACCTATTCCGCCCAACTCAACTAATTATGACAACGCCTGGGCGGACTCAACCACAACGCCCAAAACAGGGGTCAACACCGGGGTCTGGATTGCGTTAGCATCACAACGGATAGGAAAGATAATTGAACGGTGTCCCATTCTAACAACTACATCGCTCCAGCGCAAGTCCTCTCGCTTGGGCGAAATGTCCCCATACTTCGGGCGGGGTACGACTCCGCCCAACGTATCCGACATAAGTTTTCCTAAGGCAATTCTCAATTCACTCTGACTTGGCTATAGCCTGTTCAATCATACTGTCCCTGCGTATCCATTAAAGCACAATTATGAAACAAGGCAGCACATAGCATCACACACACAAATCCATACATCCATATATACATAAGAGTGTATGTCAATATTTACAACACAAAAATCAGATTTCTCCTTGTCCATAAAGTTCTATTCATCCCAAAACATTAACATCCAGTATGAACCAGTCAGGGCTTAATCTAACAACGCCTTAATTAAGCCTTCCAAATGCATCAGCACTCCGCCCAGCATTCCAGCTCTGCTTCTGATCCTCCTCTCGAGAGACATTCACTGAAAATGGCCACTGCAGGGGTGAGCTTTTACATGTAAAATGATACTCACAGACTCGGTATCAGCGTCAGAACACGCTCCTGCTATCATTCAACCTTTCTCAAGTAACCAAGTTCATACAGTTCAAACCACATTCATGACACACATAATACACAGAGTTTATTCCACATCCATATATTTATTCATGCATTCAAAATCATACACATATACGTACATAGATTTATACACCACCACAATCAGCCTTATTTCTATATGCATGCCTGCGGATCCGACTCGGGTAAAGACTCTCAGTTACGGTCCCCTTTTCTTCTGGCCCCTCGTCCCTCAGCTCTTACCAGGTGGCACCGGCCTCCCCACGGCGTCTCGAGACTCTCTTCTCTAGCTCCAACGGCTACCACGAGCACTATTAGGATCTAGCCAGGGTTGGTAACTGGAAGTCGTTTCCCTTGGGGTTCTTGACCTTCTATGGGTCACCCCACTCTCACTCATGCAACTAACACATTCATTATTACACATCATCGCGCCACGAACACCTTCGCCGTAGTCATTAAGCAAGAACGGATTTCCCACAGTACTCGTAATCATTCAGTCAATCGCACCAGCGCATGTTACAATCGGTCATCAGACTAACAACATTGAGCAATCCAATTAAGAGCATGCACATACATATTTTTCATAGTGACAAGAAAATAGATCCATGCATATCATCCATCATTATCATCCACTAACAGGCTATACCATCGCCACGAAGATCACTATCAGAATCTTAAATCATGCATCAGTTTTAATAATTATGAATACATGCACACACACACACCCACACTCAGCAGTATGTTCATCTGGTACCGTTCTTAGACCATGCATTCGACATGCAAGCGCCCCCTACCTTAGAAGAACCTCAGAAACCTTTCCGTTCTTGTCGTTGGGTCTGATGTCTTTCTCCTGGTTCGTTATGTCTTCCTTGGCTTTGTCGTATCCTGCGCCTGATTCTGGGATGGAGTGTAGTCCGTTCTTCAGTACTGCAACCAAGGTCTCCAGGAGCGAAGAGTGAGAGAAGAGAAGAAAGATGGAGACGAAGAGGGGAAAGTAGAGGATGAAGTGACGGAGGAGGGAGTCTGAAGAAATAGTAAGTGTGTTCATCACCAAAGGCTCACGTTTTATATATATGTACATGCGCACAGTAAGAGAAGAGTGGGATGGGAGAGTGTGTGCCCAGCAGCCACGTGCACTCCACCCCATCCCCTGGCCACCACCATTTTCATATTTTAATGGCTTAAATCTACTTAGTTAAATATAATTAACAGTTATTTTCTAGTTGAAATCAAGTCTTAATGGTTTATTCTTCATTCGGCATTTAATTTCAAAACTGGGATGTTACAATTGTTGAGACTCTAGAGATAAAGTTTAAAAGTTAAACCTTGACTATTCTTATTTTAGGATAGTTGCTGAGGTCAAAAGATAAGGTTTAAAAGTTAAACCTTGACTATTCTAAAATTTAGGATTCAAGAGTTTCAACTTAAAATTAGGATTTCCAAAATTTTGAGCTGTTAATGGTCAATGGGACATTCTAGCTAAGAAAGACTTGGTACTTAAGCGGTCACACCAGACCTACCTCTCTTTCCTGGGAACTAACCTAATTACAGTACTAAAATTTTGGGTTGGAACACCACTCGACGCCCTACAAAGGGTAGCCTCCCCTTGACCCTGTTTGTTGAACGGTCAATGGAACTACCAAACTTCTTTGCGTAGATTTTCCTTTTATGACCCCACATGTTTAATTATGTGTTTTAAAATATTATTCTAAATACAGTTGATCATTCTATTAATTGATTAATTAACACATCCAGCGATGAATGGTTATGGTCTTAGATTTTTTATTTAATTTTAAATATAGCCTAGTGTCGTGCCTTTCTCTATTCTTGATTTTCTTCTCTCAACCCTTCACTCGTATGTAAAACGAGTTTCTTTATTACATTGTAATCTTAAAGAAGCCAACAAGGTGGAGACCTAGAAGAAACCTAGCATGCTGACTCTTGATGGATATGACCTTGAAAGGAACAAAGGAGTGGCGACTCCAGGAAGATGGTGGTTTTAAGAAGTAGGACTTCATGAATTCAAGGCACCATAGTTTCTTAAGGTTTATTTTTTTTATTTTCTAGGAAGACTATAACAATCTCATATTTTTTGATTGCATGTTTTGGGGTTTTATTTTACGTTAAAACGTTTGATGAAAGTCAGTAATGAACAATAAGAAAATTGAAATCCCTCAAGCTCGACAATCATACCTTCCAATAAGTAATAATGTTAAACTTGATATAGATAAAGTGCATGTCACACCATAGTTGGGTGCCTTTATTTATGTTTAGTAAGACATAATTGGATAATTGGATTATCTAAGTATAACTTATTAAGTTTTATTCAAATATACATTTTTTAATTGGATTGGAATAGCCTAAAGGTATGAATAGTCTAAAACGCGTTCCAATAAGCAACACTCATCAATGCTAGTTTCAATAAAGTGTAGGCTCTACCAAAGCAGGGTACTTTTATTGATATTTGTAAAGGGTGATGGATAATTAGATTATCCAACCATTTGTTATTGGACTTATCTAGGTAACTTTAATCAGATTAAAGAACCTAGAAGCATTAATATTAACTTTAAACACCTTCTAATAAGTAACACTCGTTAAGACTAATGTCAATAAATAGTAGGCCTGCCAAAGCAGGATGCTATCATTTATATTAGTAATATGCGATGGGATAATTGTAATATCCAAATTGTTTTTATTGGGCCTTAACTTAACTAAGTTTTTCAATTAGATTGAAAATAACTTATAGGCGTAAGGATTGAGCTTAAATTCATAAGATAAATAAGGGTAAAGAGTTACCCACTCAATTATCCAAGAGTTGCATGAGATGCAATTGGAAATATGTTTCCTACCTAAATAACCAAGGGTTGGGAGATCGGCCAAAGCTGACTTAACACTAGGCCAAATATGGATCTTGGCCCACTAGAAAAATCTTCCAACGGGATTTTTTCTGATTCAATGAGGGTATTTGTTTTGAATCAAAATAGTGGGAGACAACATATTTATTTAATGACCAAAAGTTAAGTATGTTTTAAATAGAAGTGATAGATTTGCATATAATTTGTTTTAGAATAACCATGACAAACCAAATATTATTTTTGTTACAATCTGTCCTTTGGAAGGACACTTTATCTGGAAAAATGCCCATATAAGTATCGAGACTTGAGAATTATCTTCAATAAAGAGGAAGTGGCAGTGTTTCATGTTTGGCTTATTTCAATATCATCTATCATTGGGTATTGAATACCCTCCAGAGTCTGCATAAACTCTGAGCTGTAAAAGACAATATGAATAGATGGAGATATACAATATGATCATATACAGATTCTATTAAGGCCGAGTTGGTTTGGAAATCTAAAAGGTAATGAAGAAAGGAAATTGTTTCCAGTTTTTGCCAAATAAGACATTCAAATAATTTGTCTAAAAAACCTGAAGGAGTTCAAAAGAAAGGGAAGTAAGACTTCCGCTACAAGTCATGTTATAGAAATCAAGTTATTTTACTTCACTGACATTAGTATCAGATACTAGTATCAGATCTCATATTTTGAAAGATCAGGGAAGTAAATCACTTGCTAAGGGTGGAGAAATCTGTGTAAAATTGAGCAAAAGTTGCTACAATAAAAGATCTTCACTTATTGGGCTAGTTAGTGAACTAGACATTGTGCATATTGTTTCTTATTGGACAATTGAGTAATGGATTCCATATCCTAAATCTCAAAACACCCATCTATAACATAACTATCAAAGTAGGTTAAAGTAAGTGATTTTGAACCTTACTTACATGGTATTGTCTCCTAAGGCAAATGAATGAGAAATACATTTCTAAATGCCATTAATGTGGTTATCTAGACTCTTTTGATTTTGGAATCAATTGAGATGTGTAAATCTTATTTATTGGAGAGATAGTAAAGACCTTATTTATTAAAAAGTGAAAGATGAGTAATCTATTATCTAATACATGACGGTGTATGTGGGCCTATTGGAACAATAACTAGATATATTTTCAATACTTTGACATACTAATTGAAAAGTCAATGAGTATGGATTTATGTAACACAAGTTAGAAAGTCTTTGAAAAGTTCAAAGAATTTATAATGAAGTGAAAAACTAAATTGGCAAGACAATTAAAGCTCTTGATTAGATCAAGATATCAAATAATGTCAGCTACAAGTTTGATAACTATCTAATAGAGTGAGAGATTACCTCTTAACTCATTCCTTATGGAATGTCATAATAGCATCTCTATGGGGGAAAGTCAAACTTTGTTGGACATGGTTTGATTATTGATTATTATTAAACATCTCTAACTCCTTTAATGTTCCTTTATTGACAAAATTTCCACACTTAACCATGTTTCATCTTAGACTTTCTTAAAGAAACCATATATGATATGGACTAGGAAGAAACCTAGTATGTCTTTAATAATGATTTGGAACTATGATACTTCTATAGAGCATCCAACTCTGACAAGGTCAGATCCAAATTGGATAAATGTATTTTGTGAGATACCCAAAGAAAGCTAAGGGTTATCATTTCTACAATCCATCTGAGAATAAAAGGCTACTTGCTTAGAATGTTGTATTCTTGAATAAGAGTACATCTCTTAAAGAATCAGTGGGAGGATAGTAGAACTTGAAGAAATTCAAGTATCACAAAGCATTCAAAAGTCAAGGATGGACTTGGAGCAAAAATCACAAAGTGTTGTGATATAATTAGCTCCGGTAGCACAAGACTTGCGTAAGATCAAATACGATATATCACCAAATTTGAGAGATATTGATATCTCATAAATGAGGAAATATTGCTAATTGACCAAGCTTCTTATGAAGAGGCCAATGCAAGTTTAGATTCTAAGACATGGCATAAGACCATGGAATTTGAAATGGGCTCCATGTATATTAACAAGGTATGAACCTTGGTTGACGCACCTAAAGGGTAAAACCTATAGGATGCAAGTGGGTTTTCAAAAGGAAACCTAAACATGGATGGTAATAAGAGTACCTTTAAAAGCAAGATTGAAAAAATTCAATTAGCTTAAAAACCATTTAGATCCTACTTGTTGTAGCAGTATACCATCATTATAAGATATGGTAGATAGATGTCAAGATGGAAATTATCTTGAGGATGTGTATATGACACAACCTAAAGGCCTTTTATGCTTAAAACATCTAGGAAGGTATGTGAACTATAAATATTCTATTTATTAACTAAAGCAAGCCTTTAGAGGCTAGAATCTTTATTAAAGAATAAAGATAAATCTTGTTACTATAAAAAGGGTTAGTAACTGCACAATTATAGTTCTAGTACTACATGTAGAAGACATGCTTCTTCTAGAACTAATATTCTCATTCTATAGTCAAGAATATCCTTAAACACTTAAGAAGGACTAAGGATTTGATCTTGATAAATGAAAGATGAGCTTGTTGTAAAGGTTTTATGAATGCCAACCTTCTGAGTAATTTGAATAACTTAAGATTGCAATCAAAATATATGTGTTATGAAGATGGTTGCGATGTATTCTTGAAAGGTTCAAAGCAAGAAACAGTCATTGGTTCTACTAAAAAATCTAAGTATTTTACCATGATAAATTACAAAAGAAGTCAATTTACATTTAATCATTCCAAATGTTTTGTACCCTATGAGTTTCCACTAAGATGACAATGGAACCATAGAACAATATAAGGAAGTGAATTTATCCAAGCATATACTTAAATAGTTCCATCTTTGGAAGATGTGAAAATATACAATGTGTATACCATCAAAATTGTTAGGAACCCACTAGAAAACCGCTTACATAGAAAAAGCATGAGGGCACTATAGACGTCATTGGGCATTAACCTTATCGACTCTAAGTGCAAGTGGGAGATTATTGGAAATATGCACTAAGAGCCTATATAGGACACATCATTCTGAATAAGGCAATTTCTTGTTAAATAATTTAAGATCCTTTATTTATCCTTGGAGTAATAGGTCATATGAGAGTTATTCCTAAAAATGTTCCTAGTCAAGTATTTACATGGGGACATGTAAATAGATTAAGACTAGTGTGTGAGTATACTGATGATCTGGTCTCACAGGTCATGGATATAGATGATATCAAGTCTTCACACGAGTACACATTAAGAGTAATGATGTATTGGATAGACCCACCATGAGAACGTTGCATGGATCGTTACATGAATGTCATAAACAATTCTCAATGTGATAATGGTATATGTAATCCTTTGACCTGAAGTCATTACGATTCCTACATAAGCAGTTTGCTGTTTTAATACAACTAAACGTCTTCTGTAATAAGAGGACTATAAAGGTTGTGATTAGGAAATGAATAAATTATGCCAACGGATGTGAGTGATGTAGATGGGATTTGTCTCTCCTATATGACAAGAGTAATATCTATAGGCCACTTGATGGAGTGAGACTAAGGAAAGACATGGTCATGCTAGAAAGAATAAATATTAGATATTTATTTGGATAAAGTCTACTCTAGTATCAAGTAAAATAAACTGGGCCGTACAAGGATGACGCGACCATGCCTTGGACCTAATTAGGATATCGTGACAAAAGGAACAGATATATAAAAATAATTATCACTTATAGCTTATGTTGATATTAAATAATATTCGGACATAAAGATGCATTGTTAGATGCCGCTTTTATTTTATATTAATAATAAAATAATTTATTATTAATATGACTGAGTATTTTACCTATAGGTTCACACATATAGAATAAGCCCATCAGAAAATGTTTTGCTTTATTTTATTTTAGTTGGACTAAAATAAAGTTATTGGGTCTAACTCGTTCAAGATGAGTAAGGAGCCCACTCTTTAGAGCGAACAAATTAGGTCAAACATAAGCCTATAAATATAGCATAAGATGCTCATGGAAGGCGGACCAAAAAGAGACACAAAATACGTAAAAGTTGCAAAAGCTATATGCCGTCAAACTAACATTTGGAAGGTGTAGGGTTTCTGGTTGGAGTACTCATGTGGACTCCTAATGGACGAGGCTATGACTGTTTCGATTTTCTTCAAGAGGTAATCCTAAAACGCTTAAATAAAATAACTGATGTTTGTCTTATGCTTTGAAATACAGATTTTTACAAGTCTAATGGGAATCATTGTATTTCCACTGCTTATGCACTAGGGATTCCCTAACAGAGTCTTGCTTGAAGTTGAGTTTTGTAAGGGTGTCTCATGATGATTTCTTCCTTTTTTTATTTTTTTTAAAAACAAGATGTGTTAGTGGAAAGGAAAATAAGAAGAAAGAGATGACAAAGAAAATGGGGGAAAACAAAAGGAAAAAAGTTAACTTGTGGACTTGTCATGTCTCGTTAATTATTATTTCTTGAAAATATTTTTCGTATCTATAGGGAATAATGATTAACGAAGAATAAGTTATAGACCTCTTAGATCGTCTGATTTTTTTGGGAAAGTTTGCATAGAAAGAATTTACAATCCAAGGAGCCTATAATTAAAAGAATAAAATTGAACGGGCTTCAGAACCATTTTCCCCATGATGGATCGTTGGGCCCCTTTTTAAAAAAAAACATTTGTTGGGGAAAGAAAAAATCTTTAAATTTAAAAAAAAGGTAAAAGGAAAGTTACCCCTTGTGTGCCCTAAACAAGGTTTGTCCTAAGGCCTCCTATTGGTTCTAAGGCTCCTCTAATAGTGTCCTCTCATATTGGGTGGCTATTTTAAATTATTAAAGGCCACTAGAGCTTATACTCCCCCCATGATGTTGACCATAATAGTAGAAAGCCTACCAAGTGTGGGCACTATGGATAAGTCACGCTCTAGCTGAGGCCTTCACGATGTCAGACAGAGACGAACGTCCCAAATGACACGGCTACACAACCTCCCTTAAACTTAATGATTTATTCAAACCCTTGGGTGTAGGGTCCTACTCGAAATGTATGTGAAAAGTGTAAGTGTAGTGTGTGGAAGGGCATATATACCTATACTTTACCCTTCCTTCACAAGGAATAAACATAGAATAATACAAATAAAGTCATCTACCATAGGGTTCAATAACACAATAATATAATGTCTTCTACCCTAAGGTTCCATAATTAACATATATCGACAAAAGACATAGCACAAAACATAGGCAAGAAATTACATAGGATTACTTTAATATACCTAGACAAATTAAATAGGCTTGACTCTCTAAAGTCCCCAGTGGAGTTACCATCTGTTGCGACCGGGATCATGATGGGAGGCCAACTATTAAAAGAAAATTGGGTTCCCAGATTCCTTCCAGAAACCGTGGAGTCGTCACTAATGTTTTTAAGGTAAAACATCAGAAAAACCCTAACGTAAAGGTATTAGTCCTAAATTGAGATTTTATGTTTGGTAGTCTGATTACAGATGGGGAAGGTATTAGTACTCCACATTGTCTGTTTTAAACGATTACCCTAAATTGTTTAAGTTTTGAATAATCCTAATAATTTGAAATTTTAACCTCTTAGAGATGCCCTATGGATTTATTGTCGATTTAACAATTAAAATTATATTTTTTTGATTAATAGGACATCTCATACAAATTAATCGGGTCATCCCTAAAATGTGTTATAATTTTATTTTTCGTGATAATAGGATATATTTATTTTTAAAATTTGGGTCCGACAGGAATAACTCCTGCTCTTACGTATTCCCCAAGCATAAGGGAAAATTAGGGTTACGTAGTTCTTGCATTTAAAAAAATGTGAAGTGAGTTAAAAAATGTCAATATTTTAGGAAACATCAATCAATTAGATGTCTCGTCCAAATTGATCTCAAATATTGTATATAAAAAAGGAACCTTGGGTTTATTGATTTTTATTATTTTTTAGAGAGAAACTTAATGATCTAAATTAATTTAAAAATAAAAAAATTATTTGAAGACCTAGATCAACATGATGTCTCGTCCAAATTGATCCCTAATATAAATGTTTTAATTTTTGCTATATATCAACATTATTAAAATATTTTATGGTCTAAATTAATTTTAGATAATTTAACTTAAAACATAAATTAATAAAACGTCTCATCCAAATCATCTATAAAGATCCTAAATTTTGTTATCAAAATATCTTATGGTCTAAATTGATTAAAACATAGATTAATAAGACGTCTTGTCCAAATTAATCTCTAACACAAAGGTTTTAATTTTTGTTACGTATCGACATTATTAAAATATTTCATGGTCTAAACATAGATTAACAGGACGTCTCATCCAAATTAATCTCTAATTTGAAGATTTTAATTTTTGTTACATGCCAATGTCATTCTAATTTGCCATTCACTAGGAGACGAGGATCACAAACAATCACAACAAGAAATTGAAGGGAAAAAGAGAAAATACCCTGTATTATTTTTTATTCTTCATGTTAAATTTTTCTTCTTTACATTAAATTTTTCCCGCTGCGTCAACCCTTTTTTTCTTTTGGCTCTACGTGTGTTTCTTCAATGAAAGTATCCCTCGTGTGACGTGCTTTCTCTTTTTTTCGTGAATTATCTCCCCCTTGACGTTAACGTGCCTTTTTCTATTTATAATGAATTTCACTTTTTCAATCAGTTGCCTCATCTTTCTTTTCCTCTATCTCATAATCTTATTCTATAATATATATATATATATTTTATATAAAAAACCCAATCTCATTATATTATATTATATTATATTATATATATTTAAAAAGCTTTATCTTATTTTATAAAAAAACTCTATCTTATCCCTTAAAATTCTCTCCTCATTTTATTTTTAAAATCAGATCCCGTTTTATAGAATTTAAATTTTAAACTTCTCCATCCTATTTGAATTTTAAAATTTCTCTAAGATTAGATTCTAGTTCTTTTTTAGAAAGTCAAAATTTATGGTTCTGATGAGGATTTTAAAATTTTAAAGATCAAAGCTCGAATTAACGATTTGAAATTCAAACAAGCCCATAAGTTCACTTTTTCTTTCTTAAAAATCAAATCCTATGTTAGATTGATTTATTATTACTATTTTTTATTATTTTATTATTTTATTATTTTTATTTTTTTATAGGCCTAGAAAAAATTGGGTAACAACATGGTGAAATGAAGAGATTGAGAAATAGTTCTTATTGAAATTGAGTAGATAATGTATGTATGAGAGTATGTGTCGGAATGAGTTTCCAAATGTTGTATGCGGAAAATAATGTTGTATGAGATATTATGATTGAAATTGCATCTATGCATATATGTGTGGACTTGTACCTAAGTGGTTGTTGTGATCTTGATTGAATATTAATGATACCTAAGTGGCTTGTGTTGATGTGAGAATATAAATTACAATGAAGTAGTATGTGCCTGAATGGTCGTCATTTTATTTGATAATGAATGTTTGAGTGGTTGCTTGTAAATTAAATGTCTTTGATGGCTTGAGTTGTATTTACAGCCAATGTTGCAAAACTATTAAAGAGAATTAATTAATTAATCTAGTAGAAGTGATTAAAATTGAATATATATGATTCTGTATGGTTTAAATGACTATGTGGTATATTCACCCATTAATTTTGGCTCAAGTGGTCATGTAGGATCCCGTTAAGCTACCCAGTAGTCAAGCAGGACCCAATAGTCGAGGTAGAGAGCCAAGAGGGGCTTGATCGACTAAGTAGGATTCATAGGGTGTCAAGTAAACCTTGAATGAGAGTTAGTGGTGCATTATATGCTTGATGAATGATGACTAATGCTTTACATGATGTTTCGTGAATACTCAAAATGATTGAGGATAAATTAATATATATATATATATATGTTTATATGCATATTGTTGTGTGTAGCCTGAATGGTTCGTGACATTTAATAATGAAATTGTATTTGAATAACAAGCATATACGTTGTGATTGAGATATGAAACGTTAAAGACTAGCAATGGAATATGAATTGGATATGTGTAATTGTAACACCTTAATTTTCAATTAGTGGATAAACTGAGACCAGGAAAATTTTTCCGAAATCAGAGGGGAT
Organism: Clitoria ternatea; assembly: GCA_037962975.1. Taxonomy (NCBI): domain Eukaryota; kingdom Viridiplantae; phylum Streptophyta; class Magnoliopsida; order Fabales; family Fabaceae; genus Clitoria; species Clitoria ternatea. The sequence continues at coordinate 193,776,157 of CM075669.1, forward strand.
TCAAAGGCAAAATGATTAGCTTAGAATTAAGGAGGGTAGAATTAGGAAAAGAAGGAAAGGAAGGAATGCAAACCATCCACAAGGCAAACAACGGAAGATGCAGGACGTGAGCGAACCCGACAGCGCCTACTCACTTAGGCGAGATTCAATATCGCTCGAGCGCGACAACCCCACACGCTTAGGTGAAGTTCGCATGGCTTAAGCGCGACCCATCAGAGACCTTCCCTTCGCTCACACTCGCTGGAGTGAGCACTTAGCCGCTGAGGCGAGTAACTCCACTCGGAATTCCCATCACTCGGGTTTCAGACATACGTTTCACTCGGAATATTCTTCATGGTCTTTTATCACTCGGTATTTCATTCGTTTTTCACTCGGCACACCTAATCCTTCTTACTCAAGTCCTCTCTCTAAGCCAAGTCCCACCTAAGAATCTTCTAGTTTCCCGTAAGTCTACTACAATGGGTTTCACTCAGAATCTTATGGTCACTCTTCAGTCGAAAAACACTCACTCGGAAGGTCCACACTCGGAACATATTGTTATTCTCCACTCGAGGAAATCCTAACAGTTTATTACTTTGAAGGTTTTCAGGTCAATCCCTACTCGGAATTATACGACGTCACTCACTCAGAACTTCTAGACCTTTCATCACTCGGGGTAAAGTCACCACCTCGCTTCCCACAACAATAACTTAGTTCCATTTTTACCTAAAGTCATACTAACCTCCCACGCTTGAAAGTACTTATATAGGTATATCACTCGGATTTCACGCACAGCATAGAATAGATATACAGTATGATATAATTATATGTAGGAATGTATATAAATAATTACAAGCACATTGCCATACTCTCAACCCGAGAGAGTTCAAATTCTGGTTTAAGAGACTAAGATCAAAATACGAGCCGGCCAAGGCTTAACCAAAACCTTATACACAGTATCTACATATACACAGATATTTCCATAGTGCACACGCATTCCACTCGGCATGCAGCACCACCTTCACTCGTTGCTCTGAGAAACATTCACTGAAAAATATTGCCACAGTAGGGGGTGAGTATCTTAGATATTAAATGATAGATTCTGACTCGGATTATCCCTCAGTTAAGCAACAATACAATGTACACAACAACTATCAAAACATGTACAATACCAATTAATCAGAACACGCATAAAATATTTTCCGATCGGAATCTATTCAATTAGCACTCGTCTATATACACATATCATTCCCAATAACCTTACACATGTGCATGCAATCAGGTCATAATCAATCATCAACTGTACAAGCACACAGAATTCAATCACTCAGATCCGCATTTGTGTGTAATCGGTTTTCATTCATTGCAACGTAGGCTCCCAGCCTTTTATTCAGCTCCCAGCTGACTTGGCCATTTTACAGGTACCAAACCATTTCCCCACACATGTGACACCAACGCTCTCAGTGCCAACGGCGGTGTTCACGGGCAGCCTGAGTCCCACTTAAAGGCTTACCTTGAGTCTCACTCAAAAGGATTTCGTAGCGTCTCACGCTTTTAATAACCGATGGTAGTGTCCCACACTACATGCTCCCAGCATTAACGTATCGCATGCGCCACACGCAGATTTAACACACAGCACAGAGTTCATATACACAACATTTCACTTAACAATACATGCGTCATATGCAATCGGCATTAGACACTCCCAGAATTCAATAAATTAATTCAACACACCAGTACCTCATGCAATCGGCATCATACTAAATAGATTAATATAACAACACATACATCTCATGCGGTCGGTATCAGAACTCAATAGATTAACACAACAACACATGCATTCCATGCAATCGGTATTACATATCATCAGATTCACCAAGTCAACATCTTCTCACATGCAGTCGGCATTTCAAACTCAGAATAGCATGCATGGCACATAAGTCACATAGTAATCATCAACAGCACTTAGCACATTCCTCTCATTCAATATTCAACACTTCTCAAAACTATCTACATGCAATTCATGGACGGAACTAAACATGCATCACTTCAACACCTAATCATCATGCATCCGGGTATCATACACTCTTCATGCAAACACAGCACACAATCAGACACAGACACAACAATCATCAACACCTGGAACCCGTCCATAACCCATGCATTTAAGATATAAGATACCCCCTACCAACAAGGTACTCCGAGAGGTTCCTTAATTTCTAAAATTGATCTTCTACTCTATTCGCCTCGTCCCCGTTCCCACTCGCTTGGTCTCCCTTGAGCGTAGTCGCACCGGTAACAGGAAGCTGTTCGTCGTCCCTTCGATGATCGTTCCTCACCAGCCGAAGGAAACTCTGACCTTCTATGGCACCGTCGTCGTGGGTTCCCAGAAACAGAGAATAAAGAACAGGAAGAAGAAGAAGAAAAGGAAGACGAAGAACGAAGAAGGTGAAGAGAGAACGAGGAGAAGAGAAGAGAAGAGAGAACGAAGCAGTAGAGAAAATGAATAACCACAGTGGCACAGGGCATATGTATATGCGTACGAAGAGAAGGAGAGTAGGGTGGGAAAGCGTGAATCGCAGCCCCACTCACATGACCCGCCAATCATAAGTAGCCAACCATTAACAATTAAGCATAATTAATCTGCCATTATTTCTTAAGTTAGATTAATTAAGTTGATTATAATTAACAAATAATTTCCTACTTTGAAATTATAATTTTAATGGTTTAATTTCATTCGGTATTTAATTTCAAAATTGGGATGTTACAATTCTCCCCTTCTTAAAAGAATTTCGTCCCCGAAATTCACTCGGTAACTCACCTTGATTAAAAAACTCGGGGTACTGATGCCTCATAAGGTCCAACGTATCGGGGGTTCAACTTCCCACTTTTCAAGGCTCGCCCGACTCCTTTGCTCGGTGAAATCTTTAGAAACACCCTATCTCCGACTGAAAATTCCAGTGGTTTGGTCCGTTGGTCATAGTAGCTCTTCTGTCTGTCCTGAGACGCCTTCATCTTTTCCCTTATTCCTTGGATTTGTTCTGAGGTTTGTTTCACAATTTCCGGTCCCAATAGTAAATTCTCACCCGTTTCCGACCAACAGAGAGGGGTTCGGCATTTTCGTCCATACAAGGCTTTGTAGGGTGCCATACCTATACTGCTGTGGTGGCTATTGTTGTATGTAAATTCGATTAAGGGAAGGTACTGTTCCCAACATCCACCATGCTCCAACACACACGCTCTCAGTAAGTCCTCTAGACTTTGTATCGTTCGCTCAGATTGTCCATCCGATTGAGGGTGGTAGGCGGAACTGAGCCAAAGTTTCATACCTCATTCTTCGTGTAAGCTTGTCCAAAACCGGGACGTGAATCGAGGATCCCTATCTGAGACGATAGAAGTCGGCACTCCATGCAATCGGACAATATCGCGGATGTAAATCTAGGCTAACTTATGCAATGGGTATCTCATGTTCACAGGTAAGAAGTATGCGGTCTTAGCCAATCGGTCAACGACGACCCAAATTGCGTCATGCCCCGCTCGGGTTTTGGGTAATCCCATGACAAAGTTCATGGCAATTGAGTCCCATTTCCACACGGGAATCTCCAGGGGTTGCAATGCACCATACGGCTTCTGGTGCTCGATTTTCAATTTCTGACAGGTGATACACCGAGCCACATATTCCGCTACATTTCTCTTTAATCCGGGCCACCAGAATTGTAGTCTTAGATCATGGTACATCTTTGTAGTACCCGGGTGAATACTCAGCAGGCTCTTATGGGCTTCATCAAGCACCATCCTTCTTAATTCTCCTCCACCCGGCACATATATCCTGTTCTTTACTCAGAAAATCCCATCCGGTCCCTCGGTCAGAGACAAGTCCTTACCCTTGGCCTGAGTCGCCTTCATCTTAGCCAAGTAGGGGTCTAATCTCTGTTGCTCAATTACTAGTTTCAGAAACTCATTGGCAATCTTCAATGTACCGAGCGTTATTTTTTGAGCCGAAGGGCCGTCAACATGCAAGTTCATGTCTCGAAATTGCTCCAATAACTCCACCTCTTTCACCATCATCATAGCCATATGGAGGGATTTCCGACTCAACGCGTCGGCAACAACGTTCACCTTACCCGGATGATACTTCAGCTTGAAGTCATAATCCTTTAAAAATTCCATCCATCTCCTCTGCCTCATGTTCAGTTCTTTCTGGTCGAATAAGTACTTGAGGCTCTTGTGGTCGCTGTACACTTCGAATTTAGATTGGTACAAGTAATGCCTCCATATCTTTAATGCGAAGACCACAACTGCCAATTCCAAGTCATGGGTTGGATAATGCTGCTCGTGAGGCCTCAATTGTCAAGAGGTATAAGCTATCACTCGGTCCTTCTGCATTAGCACGCACCCAAGGCCGAGTCCCGACGCATCACAATAGACCACGAAGTTCTCTTGCAAGTTTGGTAATGCCAACACTGGAGCGGTTGTCAACTTATCCTTCAACTCTCAGAAACTGCTCTCGCACTCAGAATTCCAAACGAAAGGGACGTTTTTCCAAGTCAATTTAGTCAGTGGCAAAGCCAGCTTAGAAAAACCTTCAATAAACCTTCTATAATAGCCAGCTAGGCCCATAAAGCTTCTTATCTCCGAGACCGACTTGGGTCTCTCCCATGCCATTATAGCTGCCACCTTTGATGGGTCTACCGAAACGCCTTCCCTGGAAATTACATGTTCGAGAAAGTGGATTTTATCCATCCAGAAATCGCACTTTGAAAGCTTTGCAAACAACTGCTCCTCCTTCAATACTTAAAGTACCGCTCAGAGGTGTTCTTCATGCTCCTTAGGGTCTTAGAATAGATTAGGATATCATCAATGAAAACTACTACGAATCGGTCTAGATATGGGTGGAATATGCTGTTCATGTAATTCATGAATACAGCAGGGGCGTTTGTCACACCAAACGGCATCACTACATACTCGTAGTGGCCATACCGAGTCCTAAAGACAGTCTTTGGAATATCCGAGTCCTTCACCGGATTTGGTGGTATCCCGATCGTAGATCGATTTTTGAAAAAATTGAAGCTCCACGTAGTTGGTCAATCAAATCGTCGATTCTGGGCAATGGGTATCGGTTCTTAATTATGAGCTTGTTTAGTTGTCGGTAATCTATGCATAATCTCATGTTGCCATCCTTCTTTTTAACAAGTAGCACAGGTGCACCCTATGGCGATACACTCGGTCGAATGAATTATTTTTCGAGTAACTCATCCACTTGCTTTTTCAATTAGCCAGTTCTGTCGGGGACATTCTATAAGGTGCACTGGAGACTGGCTCGGTTCCAGGGATCAGGTCTATAGAGAATTCAACTTCTCTAGTCGGAGGGACACCCGACACATCCTCTAGAAACACCTCGGGGAATTCATAAACAGTCAGAATATCGATCACTCGGGCTCTACTCCCCCCCTCAGTTAAACAAAGCATCATAAATAGTTGAGCTATACCTTGTACCGTGTAGTCCTCATTGTTCTGCCTCGAAAAAATTACTCTTTGTTTCCGACAGTCCACTAATACCTTGTTGGCTGAAAGCCAATCTATTCCAAGTACAATGTCGAGGTCCTTCAGAGGCACGCACACCAAATCGAAGGTGAAACTCCGATCGCCCAACACAAACGTTACATCTTTACACATTGATGATGTCAACACCTTAGTGCCAGTCAGATTGGCTACTTCCAAAGTCCGATCCATATACACAGTCGGTAACTTTAAACGTCTTACACACTCATCGGCTATAAAAGAATGGGTGGCTCCAGAATCAAAAACTACATTAAGTATATATCTACCGAGTAAGCACTTACTTTGCACCAAGTCATTCGCTTGTGCAGCTTCCTCAGCGTTGATGGTGTAGACTCTCCCAGCAGCCGGTTGGTCGGTATTTCTTCTTCGGTTGTTTGGAGCAAACATCATATTTCCTCAGGCTCCATTACCTCTACCCCTCGATCCTTGGCCACCATTTCCATGGCTTCTTCCTTGAGATTCTCCTTGATTCATACTTGTACTTATTTGCTGCAGTTGAGGGCAATCGGGGCGAATGTGCCCCCTCTCCTTACAATGATAACATACCATCCCACCATGTTTGCTGTAATCCCGAGCGTAATGATTTCCCCCACACCTAAAACATTTTCTGTCTCCTATACCTGGTCGTCTTTATTGCTGACTCCGACCCCCAAACTTGGAAAAGATCTGCCTTTATCAGCGTTAATCGGTCTCTTGAAGTGAAATTACTGGGGCTTCAAAGAATGGTCTGCTTTGCTACTCTGGCCCGAGTGGGCCTCGTCATCCTCTTCAAAAATTCTACACTTATTCACCAATACAGGAAAAATTCTAATTTCTTGGTATCTGCAGGCTCTTTTAATGTCTGATCTCAATCGGTTCTCAAATTTAAGGCATTTGGAATTCTCCATTCCGGGTTGTTGGAAGGGCGGGTAGAACAGGCACAATTCTTCAAATCTGGCTGCGTATTCTTCCACAGACATGGAACCCTGTTTTAGTTCCATGAATTCCAGTTCCTTCCGACTCCTTATTGTGTCGGGGAAATATTTCTCTAGGAAGCATGTTTTGAAATTTTCCCAGTCATCTGGGTGTCAGCTTCAGTCAGTCGGTTTCTGGCGATCTTCCACCAGTTTTCTGCTTCGTCCCATAGCATGTACACTGCACACTCCACCTTCTAGGCCTCGGTACAGTGAAGGCCCCCAAAAATCCTCTCTAACTCTTAAGTCCATTTGTAAGATGCTTCGGGGTTAAGTCCCCCTTGGAACTCACTCGGCTTCCTCTTCAGGAAGCGGTCCAATACTTGGCCATCTTCAGCTCAAGGCTGGCCCTGCCTCTCAAACACATCAGCAAAATGTTGGAATGCCGCGGCTATGGCTTCCATGCTTTTACGATTCGCCATGACTTATCCTGAAATTAACACCCCTTCAAGGATAAGTTTATAAGGTTACACTCTACCGATCGGATCTCATCTCCAACTATAGCACATTATCACACAAATCTTTAACATCATATAATTAATCGGACCAGGAGGGGAATAATCTCCTATCCTCAAATCAACATCTCATCATCAACCACGTTCAACAGATTATCACAATAATGATGACCACTCAGTCATAGTACACACAACCGCTTACACTCGGTAAGCATACCTTGGCCATGGACCTTTTAGGTATGCTCTGATACCAAAATGTAACACCTTAATTTTCAATTAGTGGATAAACTGAGACCAGGAAAATTTTTCGGAAATCAGTGGGGATTCAAAGGCAAAATGATTAGCTTAGAATTAAGGAGGGTAGAATTAGGAAAAGAAGGAAAGGAAGGAATGCAAACCATCCACAAGGCAAACAGCGGAAGATGCAGGACGTGAGCGAACCCGACAGCGCCTACTCGCTTAGGCGAAATTCAATATCGCTCTAGCGCGACAACCCCACACGCTTAGGCGAAGTTCGCATGGCTTAAGCGCGACCCATCAGAGACCTTCCCTTCGCTCACACTCGCTGGAGCAAGCACTTAGCCGCTAAGGCGAGTAACTCCACTCGCAATTCCCATCACTCAGGTTTCAGACATACGTTTCACTCGGAATATTCTTCATGGTCTTTTATCACTCAGTATTTCATTTGTTCTTCACTCGGCACACCTAATCCTTCTTACTCAAGTCCTCTCTCTAAGCCAAGTCCCACCTAAGAATCTTCTAGTTTCCCATAAGTCTACTACAATGGGTTTTACTCAGAATCTTATGGTCACTCTTCAGTCAGAAAACACTCACTCGGAAGGTCCTCACTCGGAACGTATTGTTATTCTTCACTCGAGGAAATCCTAACAGTTTATTACTTTGAAGGTTTTCAGGTCAATCCTCACTCAGAATTATACGACCTCACTTACTCGGAACTTCTAGACCTTTCTTCACTCGGGGTAAAGTCACCACCTCGCTTCCCACAACAATAACTTAGTTCCATTTTTACCTAAAGTCATACTAACCTCCCACGCTCGAAAGTACTTATATAGGTATATCACTCGGATTTCAAGCACAGTATAGAATAGACATACAGTATGATATAATTATATGTAGGAATGTATATAAATAATTACAAGCACATTGTCATACTCTCAACCCGAGAGAGTTCAAATTCTGGTTTAAGAGACTAAGATCAAAATACGAGCCGGCCAAGGCTTAACCAAAACCTTATACACAGTATCTACATATACACAGATATTTCCATAGTGCACAAGCATTCCACTCGACATGCAGCACCACCTTCACTCGTTGCTCCGAGAGACATTCACTGAAAAATATTGCCACAGTAGGGGGGTGAGTATCTTAGATATTAAATGATAGATTCTGACTCGGATTATCCCTTAGTTAAGCAACAATACAATGTACACAGCAACTATCAAAACATGCACAATACCAATTAATCAGAACACGCATAAAATATTTTCCGATCGGAATCTATTCAATTAGCACTCGGCTATATACATATATCATTCCCAATAACCTTACACATGTGCATGCAATCAGGTCATAATCAATCATCAACTGTATAAGCACACAGAATTCAATCACTCAGATCCGTATTCGTGTGTAATCGGTTTTCATTTGTTGCAACATAGGCTCCCAGCCTTTTATTCAGCTCCCAGCTGACTTGGCCATTTTACAGGTACCAAACTGTTTCCCCACACATGTGACACCAACGCTCTCAGCGCTAACGACGGTGTTCACGGGCAGCCTGAGTCCCACTCAAAGGCTTACCTTGAGTCTCACTCAAAAGGATTTCGTAGCGTCTCACACTTTCAATAACCGATGGTAGTGTCCCACACTACATGCTCCCAGCATTAACGCATCCCATGCGCCACACGCGGATTCAACACACAGCACAGAGTTCATATACACAACCTTTCACTTAACAATACATGTGTCACATGCAATCGGCATTAGACACTCCCAGAATTCAATAAATTAATTCAACACACCAGTACCTCATGCAATCGGCATCATACTCAATAGATTAATACAACAACACATACATCTCATGCGGTCGGTATCAGAACTCAATAGATTAACACAACAACACATGCATTCCATGCAATCGGTATTACATATCATCAGATTCACCAAGTCAACATCTTCTCACATGCAGTCGGCATTTCAAACTCAGAATAGCATGCATGGCACATAAGTCACACAGTAATCATCAATAGCACTTAGCACATTCCTCTCATTCAACATTCAACACTTCTCAAAACTATCTACATGCAATTCATGGACGGAACTAAACATGCATCACTTCAACACCTAATCATCATGCATCCGGGTATCATACACTCTTCATGCAAACACAACACACAATTAGACACAGACACAGCAATCATCAACACCCGGAACCCGTCCATAACCCATGCATTTAAGATATAAGATACCCCCTACCAACAAGGTACTCCGAGAGGTTCCTTAGTTTCTGACGTTGATCTTCTACTCTGTTTGCCTCGTCCCCGCTTCCACTCGCTTGGTCTCCCTTGAGCGCAGTCGCACCGGGAACAGGAAGCTGTTCGTCGTCCCTTCGATGATCGTTCCTCACCAGCCGAAGGAAACTCTGACCTTCTGTGGCATCGTCGTCGTGGGTTCCCAGAAACAGAGAATAAAGAATAGGAAGAAGAAGAAGAAGAAGAAAAACGAAGAACGAAGAAGGCGAAGAGAGAACGAGGAGAAGAGAATAGAAGAGAGAATGAAGCAGCAGAGAAAATGAATAACCACAGTGGCACAGGGCATATGTATATGCGTACGAAGAGAAGGAGAGTGGGGTGGGAAAGCGTGAATCGCAGCCCCACTCACGTGACCCGCCAATCATAAGTAGCCAACCATTAACAATTAAGCATAATTAATCTGCCATTATTTCTTAAGTTAGATTAATTAAGTTGATTATAATTAACAAATAATTTCCTACTTTAAAATTATAATTTTAATGGTTTAATTTCATTCGGTATTTAATTTCAAAATTGGGATGTTACAGTAATTATGTATGTATAATAAGGCTAATGTTATGCCTTTTTCAAATTGAGTTTCTATATTAATTAGTATTTTCAACGCTCACCATTTTTGTTGTTATTTTTTTAGTAACCAATGATGGGGATATCACGGACACTACAGAGGTGAGCACCAAGTCAGCCAGGAATGCCCAAAATGAGGGATGAATTTATGTTGCTGGTAATAAGTTGAATTATAAATATGCTTATTAAGCATCTATGTGTTTGATACTTTATGTTGTGTTAGTAATTAGTGAATGATAATTAAGATAAGTAGGTACTTATTTATGTGTGTATATGTTGTTTTGGATGACACTGAGCCAATGTACTGTTGAATTGTATGATCATAGGCAGGTGGTTGTTGTGTGTGAATGTAGACATTGAGCCATGATGAATTATATTGATGATTATGGTAGTATAAGTATGTAGGATGTTAGTGATGGAGATTTTGTTTAGAAGAGAAATGGCTAATTAAGTCAATTGGAAGGGTGATTTTGAGTTCCAATAGGATCTAGAGTCCCTGAAAGGTGTCAATAGATCCCTAGGCATATTTGAAACTTATGTGTGAATAGAAATTGCAAATTGAATAGGATTTGATAGGGTTTTGATATTAGAATTAAGTAAAAATGACTTAAATGTATTTTTTTGCTTAACTCTATGATCAGGAGAAATTTTTAAACATGGACTGTAGTGGTAGGTCCCAAATAAATCATAGATAGTGCCTGTAAAGTTTTGTAGCATTCAGAGGTTAAAAAGGCAAGTTAGGGGTTACGGAAGTTGGCCCGAAGGCCAAAATATACATAATTCTACAGCTCTTCCTACTGGTAATTAATTACGTAAGTGAATCGATTACCTGAGAGCTAGTGTAAAATTCTACAGAGGATGCTCACCGGTAATCAATTATAGTAATCGATTACCAGGAAGCCTTGTAATCAATTATAGGGTTTCCTATAATTGATTACCAGAGGGTTTTACAATCGATTATAGAATTCCTATAATCGATTACTAGATAGCCTCTTGACTTATATAATTGTCAAAACTCTTAATTTTTCTTATTTTCTCCTATTAGTTGTGTGTTGTATTATTTCAAGAAAGTTTGAGGTTTAACGAAAGCTAATTCCCCGTTTGAATTGAACATTTAAAAAAAAATCTAGTGAATTTAATCAAATTAGAAAGGAAGTTATGGTAAAAGTAAATAAATTAGGCGGGATGTCACAAAGATGGTAAGTACTTTATAACTGAACCTAGTTACTCCTTCAACATATCTATCAAAAATCTTAACCAATCAATAATAGCTAACTTAGCCATACAAGTGAATCAAATGTAACTATAAAACATCTAATATCTAATGATCAATAAACTTGAACATAATTTCTTTCTTTGTGCAGAAGAAGATAAAATATCTAATATCTAATGATCAATAAACTTGAGCATATGATTAGGGGTGAGAATAGTCTAGGTTACTTGATAGGGGTCTAAGCCAACCTATATTAAACTCAGACTAGACCAGACCAAACTGATTTATCAAATGAATCAGGTTTAGATTATTTTTTGAAAACCTATTTAGTTAAACATGCTAGACTTCAAGCTATTTAAAAAGCCTTTTAAACGTAACATGGCTGCCGATTTAAAATAATGTAAATAATATAATAATAAAATATTATTATAATTATTTTTATATTAAAAATTATGTAATATTTTGATATTATATATTTGATATTCTATGTAAATGCTTAAATTTTCTGTCTTATATTATAGAAAATTATGTCTATCAATATGTTAGATGCATGCTTATAATTTATTTAATATGTATTATTACAAGCAGACATTTAAATAAGTTTTTAGGCCAAATTAAATTTTCAAAAAGGCTAGGTAAGGCATCACAATTAGCATATTTCAATAAAGAGGTCAAACTTAGGCCTTTGATATCAAACTGCAAACTAGGCCTGACCATATAAAGCGTAGCTCAGCCTATCCTATTTCCATCTATGATATATTTCTATGTCTAAAAGAAGTTAGGACTATTGTCATTCATTCCATCATACTATTATGATTTATTAAGGGACGATATGGTGAGATATAAGGAGAAAGGGAAAAGAACACAAAAATGCTTCATCACAAGAAGGACCAGAAGTATAACAGCTTAATGAGTTCATTATGGAGATAGAGCTTTTAGATATACCTATGATTGAAAGAAGATTCACCTGATACATGACTAACCGCCATACAAAAATAAATTGTGTGGTCACATTCCTACCAATAGGTTTTTCCGAGATACATATCGAATCACTATCTAATTGTGAAGATATAGGGGGAGTTAATTATGGTTCAAAACCTTTTAAGGTATTAAATTGCTGGTTATAGGAGCATGGTTTTCAAGAAATGGTCGAGAAAGTTTGGAAGGACATCAATGTCGAAGGGTGGGGTGCTTTTGTGTTTAAAGAAAAATTGAGAAAGCTAAAGGGTATCTTGAAATAATGGAACATTGTATGTTTTAGGAAGATATAGAAGAAGATAACTAAAAAACTGAAAGATATCAATGACTTAGGCAAGGAGGATGAGGTGCGGGACCCAACAATGAAGGAAATAAACAAGAGGAAGTCATTGTTGGGGAACTTTTAGAATCTGAGAAGATCAAAGAGGAGTATTCTATATCAAAAAGCAATAAGCAAATGGTTGAAATATAAAGCTTCTAACTAAAAGTACTTTCACTCTCTTATCAATACAAAAAGAAAGGTACCAATGCAATTAAAGGTCTTTAGTGAATAGTAATTAGGTAGAGACTCCAAAGAAGGAAAAAATAGGAGAAAGGAATTTTTTTCTAAAACATTTAAGGACAATGGGTGAGGCTGAATCTGAATGACGTTTAGTTCAAAAAGCTTAGTGAATGGAAGAATAACGTCTTAATAAGAAAATTCATTAAAGAAAGTCAAGGCTGTAGTGTGGTAGTTTATTGGTGATAGAAATGTAGAGCTCGATGGTTACAGCTTTACCTTCATAAAATCAATTTGGCAAACCATAAAAAGGAAAATGATGCAAATGATGAAGGACTTTTATAATAATAAATGCCTACCTAAAGGGTACAACGCTTCTTTTATAGCCCTTGTACCTTAAAATTGAAAACCCGTAGCATTTAGGTGAGTAAAAGCCAACATCCCTTGTTTACTACTTATACAAAATTATTTAAAAGATGTTGGTTGCATGATAAAACACTTTATGCCAAGAATTATCCTTGAAGGTCAATAAACTTTTATTAAGGTGAGGAACATGTTGGATGAGGCTATCATGGTGAGTGAAATAGTTGATGATGCTAAAAAGAAAAGGAAGAAGTGTCTGTTATTCAATATGGACTTTGAGAAGGTGTACGACTTGGGCACCTGGGAATTCCTAAAATATATTATATTAAGGATGAGTTTTAAAGAGAAATGGACTACATATATTATGGATGGTTTGTTTTCAGCATTAGTGTTTATGTTAGTAAATAGAAGTCCTAAATAGTAATTTAGGTGTCAAAAGGACTTAAGGAGGGTGACCCACTTACTTCATTCCTCTTCTTAATCATAATGAAACTAATGAAAAATATGGTTCAAAAGGAAACATTCATTTGGTACAAGGTGGTAGATAAGAGCTTGGATTTAGCTTGTCTTCATCTTATAGATGACACCATGTTTGTTGGGGAATGGTGTGAGAGAAACATAATCTCAATCAAATACATTTTGAGATGCTTTCTTAGATGGTTTCCAAAGTGAAAATTAACTTCAATAAGAGTAAATGCAAGTGTGTGGCATGTTTAGAGGAAGAGGTCAAGAGCTATGTGCAAATCCTAAACTATAAAGCATGGTAATTCACTTCACACATATGGGAATACTTATCAAGGCAAGCTCACAAAGTGTTTCAACTTGGAGATTGTAACATCCAAAATTTTAAAATAATGGATTAATTAGGGGAAATAAATATTAAATAATGGATTATGGATTATTTAATGTCCCAAAATATAGGAAATGATTAAATTGAGATTTTTGGGGACTGTTGGTAATTTATTGGGATCGAATAAGCTGAAAACTGACCCGATTAAAATATGGGTGTCGTACCAAGTATCTCTGATTGGGACGATATTGGTCACGGCTGTTAAGAATATTATTAAGAGTCTGAATATGTATTTAGAATAATTTTCAGATAAAGTATTAAGCCCAAAAAGAGATCCTGTTTGTCATAAAATGATGAACTTTAATGAGAAGGATTAAAAAGAAATGCAAAAAAACCCAATTTCCCTTTCTTCATTCCCATAGGTTTCTGGTTCCACTTAGCAAAACATTTCACTTCTTCTTTCTCTCTATTTCCTTTTCATTTCTTCTCTTATCTTCTTCCTCCAAAACCCTAAGCCAAAGGTGTCACATTTCCCACTCTATTTCGTTTTTGTTGAAGCTTGGATGGAGGCCATTGGAGCTTGAGGTTTTCTTCCTCTTCCCTTCCATTTTCGTAGCCCTTCTCTCCCCCATTGATACCCATTTTCGTTTTGGGTGTGGTAAGCCATTTTCACAACTTTTATTTGGTTTAATGTTATGGGTATGCGTTATTATGGTTTGGGGAGGGCAATGTATATGAATGGGTGTTTAATGAGAGCATTAAATGCATGAACCCAAAAATGGGTTATCATAAATACAAGGTTTAAGTGAAATAAATGAGGTGGATGCATTTATGGTTGAAGGTGATGAAGATTAATGATTATTTATGAATGTTGTTGGGTTTTAGGTGAAACCCTAACTTGGAAACTTTGGGAAAATGATAAATGTGTGATGAATAATATATTTGAGAGCAAATATATAATATTGAGAATATAGATGTTGGTAAATGGACTAGTTTTAGGTGTGTTGGGCTATGGTTATTTGTAGCCTTTAAATCTAATGAGTGTGGCTTGATGGGAAGGAATTCTCGAAGCCTAACAAATGATGGAAGTGGGTGTCTAAAACATGTTTTATACATGTTATGAAATTATAGATATGATCATGGCAAATTAGAATTGAATTTATATCTTGAATGGTTGATTGATTGGGATTTTACATGCATGGTTAATGTAGGATCCATTTCGAACGACGAGGCGGGAATGTCGTATTGCTTAGAATTCTTATCTTGAGATATGAGAGGGGTCTTTATGTTCTAAATGCATGAATTTGAATGGTATTTGATTGCCATATGTGTTGACAACATGTTTGCCTTGCTTAAAATGTTATAAAGATTTGTAATATTGTGTATGATATTGATGATGTGTTTTTTTTGGCAACATGCTTTGATGCATTTAGAATAATCATGGTGTGTTATATGGTGGTATGAATTGTTTAATAATATGAGGTTATACTCATGTCCACCATAAGTGTATAATGAGTGTTGATGATGTTTGATTGAGAATGGGCGTAAATGAATAACATGCCTTGGTTGATAATGAATGATTGAGGTCATTGTGTTGATGATGGGATTGAATAATGTGAGTAAGAACTATTGAAAATGCCACACAAAAGTTTAAACTAATAACAATAACCAACAATAATAAATCCACTAAAAAGCCTTGTGGTGATGTTGGGGATTGATGATGATGATGTATGATGAGTGACATGTATAGGATGCATAGAGTGAGAAACACATATGATTGATATTTGCATCCATGACATACTGAATAGCTGTCGGTGTTGGAATTTTAGGGGATTCCCCCTGATTGGCCCAGTGGGAGGGCGGCTCTGTGCACGAGCGATTTGTAAATTCCCCTGTGACTCGGTGTGAGAGTCACGAAGCTGCCCATATTGTGCTACAGGGAGCCATATGTGGTTGACCCTTGTGGGGGGTAGATCTTGATGAGCAGGTGTCGCCAGGGGTCCTTGGGATCACAGCTGCCATGATATGACTCATGGTTGGCCCGCAACCCCATATGTGGAATATTTTGTTTACTGCGGTCATGGTGTGAATGACCGGTGTTGCAAAATGAGCGATGTGGTTTGATACTAGTAAAAGAATTAGTGAAATGCATGCAATTTAAGGATAAGTGTACACATTTTACTACTGCAGTAGGGGTATGGTTAGATAATCATACTTGAAACCCACATTTGGAGTTTATATTCCTACAGTCAGATCTACAATTGATGAAATATTCCGTTGTGCATATGCATTAGCTTAAGAGCATTTGCATATAGCAAGGAAGTATGCCAAAGGCATTGGGACATGATGATGGTTGTGTTGAGAATGAGAAATTATATTAAGACAACATAAAATATGTGAATACCAAAATAACAATGTGAGTAAGATGATGAATTGTGTGATAGTCCAATTATTGATAGACTAGATCATGCGTGAGATTTTATACTTGCTTGATTTACAAACATAATGGAATATTATGATGATAGTTGATGATAAGTTGTATGTGAATGCAAGTATACATGTTGTGATACATATGCACATGATCACATGGTATTCATATTCATTCTTTTAGAATGTATAACTCATTCTCCCATGTTGTCTATTTTTAGATTTGTGATGCAGGGCACTTATGGGAGGAGTGAATCTTTTGGAGTGTATTTAGTGGAAGAAGGTAAATAGGTGTATAGAAAGTGCCTTGGCTGGCTATTAGTCCTAAAATTTACAATAAATCCTTTAATAAAAATTTCATAAAAATAATAAAAATTTGGTTAAATTGTTAGAAAATTAGGTTTTAAATTCAATAAATAGATGTTGTTGGAAATAATCGGCCCTTGATCAATTTTCTCTAGTTTTGCAGTAAAAAAGTAAAGAATTTGAAGAGAAAATTAAAGAAGTGGAAAGCTGACGCGTAGCCTCAACCCCACGCGTAGCGTGGGGACTTTTGATGTTGACGCTACGCGTCACTTCCACGCTTAGCGTCAGAGCTGCGCGGACTCCACAGCCAGCTTGGCCAAGCACTCACCTTTTGACCCATAATTGGCCACTCCACTCAGCACAAATGGCCAAAACGCAGTGGAGATAGAGAAAAATGGCCAAGCATGATTGAATTTAATAATCCAAAGTGGCCATTATCAGCTGCGTTAATGGAACCCTTGCTCAGCCCTATA
The DNA here is from genome assembly GCA_037962975.1 of Clitoria ternatea. Classification (NCBI taxonomy): domain Eukaryota; kingdom Viridiplantae; phylum Streptophyta; class Magnoliopsida; order Fabales; family Fabaceae; genus Clitoria; species Clitoria ternatea. The sequence continues at coordinate 193,793,268 of CM075669.1, forward strand.
AATAGGGCCATTCTCCAACACTTCTGGCATCCAATTCTCTACATTCAGAGTTCTTTTCTCTTTTTTTACTCGAGTTTGAGTATTTCTTTTGTGAGTTTGTAGTTCTAGAATAGTTTTCTAGATACTTGAGAGTGTTGTGTAGTATTGTGATCGTTGTATCGTGAAGTTTCCATCGCCTTTGTAATGTCAATCACTATAAGTGTTGTTCTTACCTTCACCATGTGTAACTAATCTGTTTATGTTGGAATTGGTGAACTAATCTATTGAGTATGATGTTGTGAATTCAACCTCTGCATGTTTATGATTCAAGTCCATGTTAGTATTTCAATCTTTTATTAATATGAACGTCAAACGGGAGAATGATTTTCATGTGTATTGAAACTTGTTTTATTAGTGTGAATGTCAAATGGGAGAATGATTATTCATGCCTTATTAAAACTTGATTTAATAAAAGTAAAAGTTAGAATACCCTTAATATACCAATTACTAGGAATAGAATTGGTAATTATTGTTGCCATAAAGCCAGAACTTAATGCAAGTTTTTATTGAGAAAGCTCACGAGGGATCGGACTTTACGGTAAATACTTAGAATTTATATCACGAGGGATCAATTATAATGATTTTAAGCTGTAATAATATGAACTTGATGATTAAATATGCATGACTTGAGTTCCTCCATTATTATTCTAGATTAGGGATCCAAATTCCAACATAATTTGTGTATCTGTGTTTTATCCTCAAGTATCTTAATTATTCTAAAATTGCAACTCCACTTCTTAGATAAATTATTATTCTCTTTCTACCACATGAATAACTCAATTATGCCATCTTGTAAATATTGTATAAATTGTATATAAATTATTCTTTTGTATAAGTTTTGAAAATTTATCATAGTAACTAGAAAATTACTGTAACTATTGGACTTTCAATCCCAGTAGAACGATATCTAAATTTTGAAAACTACAAACGATTGGTGTGCTTGCCAATTAATAGACCCAACAGTAAAACAAAATAACAAGTTTTCTGTGACATTATATCAACTGGGTTTAACAAGTTTTCTGGCGCCGTCGTCGGGGATTGAATTGATTTAGTAAACAGTAAATTTTTAATTACCATGGTAAAAATAATTTACCTTAGTAATTTTTTTTAATTTATTCATTCATTTATTTATTTTAACATTATTTTACTAACATTTCTTTATTTAGTGCGTTTATGCAAACTCGATCTTCTGCAGGAAAGGTGTTGTTTGATCCTGAGATGGAGAAGTTTATAAAGAAACTAAAGCATTAAAATCTAAAAAAACAAAAACTTCTTCTTCAACTTCATCTTCTTTTGAAAAATCTGAAAATTTTGAAAATTCTAACAAGGCTGCTGAAAGAAGAACATTGGGACAGTTTGCTGCTATTAATGGACCACCTTGTGTTTCGGGAATTTATCAAGGACCTATTGCTGCTGTAGAAATCAAACCAGCTACTTTAAACAGTATTCAAAATAATCAATTTGCTGGTTTAAATAATGAAGAACCTTATGAACACTTAACTATTTTTTATGAGTTATGCAACACAATTGGTTTTGAGCCCAATCAAGAAGAATCAGTTTACATGAGATTGTTTCCTTTTTCTTTGATTGGGAAAGCTAAAGAATGGTTTAAATCTTGTCCACCTGATAGTTTTGCAAACTAGTCCGATGTCGAGAGAAAATTTTTGGAAAGATTTTATTCTCCTTCAAAATATTTTGAAGCAATGACAGCCATACATTCTTTTTCATAAAACAATGATGAATCATTAGAAGAAACATGGGAACGATTCAAGGCACTCTTGAGGAAGTGCCCGAACCATAACTTAAATGATGCTGAAAAGGTAAGGATCGTTTAACATGGTTTGTTACCTCAGTTTAAAATGATGTTAGATGCTTGTGCAGGAGGTTCTTTAATGAACAAAACTGTGGAAGAAGTAATAGAAATATTGGAATCAATGTCCATCAGTGACCGACAAGCAAAACATGAAAGAGGTAATGTACAAAGAAAGCCAGGTATGCTCGAATTAGGGGTTAATGATGTAGTATTAGCTCAGCAAAAATTGCTGACTCAACAAATTGAGGCCATGAGCAAACAATTGGAGAAACTTCAAATTGCTCAAATGACATCACCACCTCTTGCTCAATTAAAATAATGTATACATTGCATGGAAGAGCAACCATGTGGTTACTGTGCCCCTGAGAGAAATGAGCAAGAACAAGTCAATTTTATGAACCATCAAAGAATACCTTTAGGTAATTTTCCTTTCAATCTTGGTAATTCTTTTCCTAACAATTACCAGCAGGGTTGGCAGAATCAGAATTATGGCTGGAGATAAGATGCTGGACCTTCTAACCGACCTCTAAACAATCAATTCAAACAACAACCACAATCTGATCAAACAGCAAGGCTAACACGAATAGAAGAATCTATCCAACAATTGCTTCAATAGATGCAAACAAATGAAGCCACACGTAAAGCGTCAGACATGCAATTGGGACAATTAGCAAAAGAAGTAGCAGACATGAAAAGCTCTGATTTTTCTACAAACACTCAGAATCCAAGAGAATAATGTAATGCTATTTTTACAAGAAGTGGTAAAGTTGTAGGAAGTGATAGTGAAAAAGAAGAAGAAAAAGAGAAAAAAGATGAAGAAAAGAATGAAGAAAAAGAAAAACAAAAAATCAAAAAATTAAAAAACAAAATCAGTATTTGGGTCAGACACCTCCAGTTAAAGATTTACCTTATCCACATGCACCATCAAAGAAGGATAAGGAAAAGGAATACAAGAGATTCCTTGAAATCTTTAAGCAATTACACATAAACATTCCATTTTCTGAGGCATTGGAACAAATGCCAACATATACAAAGTTTATGAAAGAATTGCTCACCAAAAAGAGGAGGTATGATGAAGAAATTATTGAACTGGAAGCAGGTTGCAGTGCCATTTTGCAACATAATATACCAATAAAGTCAAAAGACCTTGGAAGTTTCACCATTCCTGTTTCCATTGGAGGGATGAATATTGGAAAAGCCTTGTTAGACTTATGGGCTAGCATTAATTTAATGCCTCTAAGTATGATGAAGCGAATTGGTGACCTTGATCCCCAAAGAACAAAGATGACTCTGCAACTGGCTGATAGATCAATTAAAAGACCCTATGGTATTATGGAAGATGTACTTGTGAAAGTTGACAAGTTCTACTTCCCTATTGACTTTGTGGTATTAGACATGGAAGAAGATGTTAAAGTCCCCTTAATTCTGGGAAGACCATTCATGAAGACTGCTAGAGTGCTCATTGATGTAGATAATGGAAAGCTGGCAGTAAGAGTTCACGATGAAGAAGTAAACTTTGATGTTTTCAAAGCCATGAAACATCCCAATTCAAAACAAGATTGTTTTAAGGTGGGTGTTCTCGATAAGGTCTGCTTCTCCATATCCACAGGTATGTCAAATTCTGATCCTTTAAATAAGTTTTTAACTAACTCTATGGAATTTTTGAGTGAAGAAGAAGCAAAACAGGTAGACAAATATCTTGAAGATTTTGATCAATGGAAAGAAATTTCCCCTAAGTCAAGAGAAATTGAAGAAATTCAAGAAGTACCTGTTGAAGAAATCAAGAGGCCTGAATTGAAAGTGCTACCTTTCAACTTAAAGTATATCTTTTTGAAAGAAGGTAATTTAAAACCAGTGATTATTAGTAATTTGTTAAGTGAAACAGAAGAAGAAAAACTGGTTGAAGTTTTAAAAAGAAATCAAGAAGCAATTGGATGGACACTTGAAGATCTGAAAGGTATAAGCCCATCATATTGCATGCATAAGATTTTATTGGAAGATAATTTTAAACCTGTTGCTCAACCCCAAAGATGCCTCAATCCAACCATGAAAGAGGTAACTAAGAAGGAGGTTTTGAAATTGCTTAAAGCAGGTATTATCTATCCCATTTCTGATAGTGCATGGATAAGTCCGGGACAAGTTGTTCCAAAAAAGGGTGGTATGACAGTAATTGTTAATGATAAAAATGAATTAATTCCAACAAGAACTGTCACTAGTTGGAGAATGTGCATTGATTATAGAAAACTAAATCAAGCAACAAGAAAAGATCATTTTCCACTTCCTTTTATGGATTAAATGCTTGAAAGATTGTCAGGACAAGCTTATTACTATTTTCTTGATGGATATTCTAGATACAACCAAATTGTTGTTGACCCTCTTGATCAGAAAAAAACTACTTTTACATGTCCCTTTGGTATATTTGCATATAGGAAAATTCCATTTGGATTGTGTAATGCACCTGCCACTTTTCAAAGATGCATGTTTGCTATTTTTGCAGATCTAATTGAAAAGAGCATTGAGATTTTCATGGATGATTTTTCAGTCTTTGGAAATTCATTTGAAACATGTCTAACCAATCTGGACACCATACTGAAGCGGTGTATTGAAACAAATTTGGTGCTCAATTGGGAGAAATGTCACTTTATGGTGAAAGAAGAAATTGTACTTGGTAACAAAATTTCCTCTAAAGTTATTGAAGTAGATCAAGCCAAAATAGAGGTAATCTTTAAACTTCCACCCCCTGTGAATGTGAAAGGTATTAGAAGTTTTCTAGGACATGCTGGATTTTATAGAAGATTTATTCAAGATTTTTCAAAAATTGCTAAACCTTTAACGAATCTTCTAAATAAAGATGTTGAATTCAAGTTTGATGAAGCATGTCTTAAAGCTTTTAATTCCTTGAAAGAAAAATTGGTTTCTGCCCCTGTAATTGTTGCTCCTAATTGGAATTTACCCTTTGAACTTATGTGTGATGCAAGTGATTATACTGTAGGAGCAGTTTTAGGTCAAAGATATAAAAAAGTTTTTAGGGTTATACACTATACTAGTAAAGTTTTAAATGAAAATCAAATAAATTATACAACTATTGAAAAAGAATTATTAGCTATAGTGTATGCCTTGGAAAAATTTAGATCATACTTGATTGGATCAAAAATAATTATTTTCACTGATCATGCTGCAATCAAGTACCTTTTGACCAAAACTGATTCTAAACCTCGGTTAATCCGATGGATTTTACTCCTTCAAGAATATGATCTTGAAATCAAAGATAAAAAGGGTAGTGAAAATATGGTCGCTGACCATCTTTCCAGATTAATGAATGATGAGGTCACTGCCAAAGAAAAAGACATCTTGGAAGAATTTCCTGATGAAAAACTTTTTGAAATAACAAAACGGCCATGGTTTACTGATATGTCCAATTTTAAAGCAGCAGGAATTCTTCCAAATGATCTAACTTGGCAACAAAGAAAAAAAAAATTTCAAAGATTCAAAATACTTTGTTTGGGATGACCCTCATCTATTTAAAATTGGTGTGGATAATTTGTTACATTGTTGTGTACCCGACTGGGAAAAGAAAGATGTGTTGTGGCATTATCATAAGTCCCCTTATGGAGGACATTTTAATGGAGAAAGAACTGCTGCAAAAATTTTGCAATCAGGTTTGTATTGGCCCTCCATTTTTAAAGATTCTCACTCATTTGTTCAAGCTTGTGATAACTGTCAAAGAACAGGTAATGTTAACAAAAGACAAGAAATGCCTCTTACAAACATTCAGGAGGTTGAGGTATTTGATTGTTGGGGTATTGATTTCATGGGACCTTTTCTTTATTCTCAATTCAATCAATACATTCTTTTGGCAGTTGATTATGTTTCAAAATGGGTAGAAGCAATTTCTTCACCTAATGCTGACACCAAAACTGTAGTGAATTTCTTGAAGAAAAATATTTTCTGTAGGTTTGGAACACCAAGAACTTTGATCAGTGATGGAGGATCACATTTTTGTAACAAAGTTCTTTAGAAAGTGTTACAACATTATGGAGTAAGACATAAAGTGGCCACAACATATCATCCACAAACCAATGGACAGGATGAGATTTCAAATCGAGAAGTGAAAATGATTTTGGAAAAGACTGTGTCTTCTTCCAGAAAAGATTGGTCACAAAAGCTTGATGATGCACTCTGGGCATACAGAACTGCATTTAAAACTCCAATTGGCCTTTCTCCTTTTCAAATGGTCTATGGAAAAGCTTGTCATCTTCCAGTAGAGATGGAACATAAAGCATATTGGGCTTTAAAATTTCTCAATTTTGATCCAAATGCAGCAGCTGACAAAAGAAAGTTGCAATTATTTGAATTGGAAGAAATGATAAACAATGCTTATGAGACATCTAGAAGTTACAAAAACAAGGTGAAAGCTTACCATGATAAAAAAAATTAAAAATAGACATTTTATACCAGGTCAGCAAGTTTTATTGTTTAATTCAAGATTAAGACTGTTTCCTGGTAAATTGAAATCTAAATGGTCAGGTCCTTTTGTAATCAAGGAAGTTAAATCTTATGGAGCAGTTGAGATTAAAGATCCAACTTCCAAAAGAAGTTGGATGGTTAATGGACAAAGATTGAAACCATATCTGGGTGGTGAGATCAACAGACTCACTACCATTTGTTATTTGACTGATTTGTGATATGCAGGATGTCTAGCTAGAGACTGTAAATCAAGCGCTTAATGGGAGGCAACCCATTATTTCTTTTCTTTATTTTAAGCTTATTTTTACTATAAAAAATAGATAGAAATTTAATTTTGAAAATAAAAGGGTTTTAAAATTTTAAAAAGAAAAGGTTTTTGAAAATTAAATTTTGAAATTTAAATCAGAACCCCACGCGTAGCATCCCACTGACACGTAGCGAGGAGGTTAAAATTGCAACCTGACGCGTAGCGTCCCACCCACGCGTAACGTCACAGCCCACATTCAGTTTTTAAAACTGAACCAGAGAGGCCCAATCTTAGGTTTTAAAACCTAAAATTCCCTCTCTGCCTCACTTTAGTTTTCAGAAACCTAATTTTCTAAACCCCTTTTTCTCTCAAAAACCTTCAATCCTCTTCATTCCTATTTGCTCAAAGGATTACAAGTAAGTTCTCTAAATCCTTTTCCTTTAGTTTAATTTTAATTTTGATTTTTAGAATGCATGTGGTTAGGATTAGGATTAGAGAACCATTGGGAATTGATTGCTGTTAGAGTAAGGAAATTAATGGATTGAATGTGGTTTTGAAGGGGTTGCGTATTTTTGTGTTTGAAACTGCGCACCTCATGCGTAGCGTCCCACTGACGCGTAGCGTGAGGATGAACTATAATCTCACGCGTAGCGTCCCACTAATGCATTACGTGGGAAGAACAGAGCTGACGCGTAACATCCTACCCACGCATAGCGTCAGCCTCTGTTCATGAATTTTGTAAAATTTTGTGTGTTATCTTCTGATATTTGTTTTCTGTTTTTAATAAATTTGTTAGTATGCCTCTGTTTGTTATTTATTTTTCTTTTGAATTAATAAAATTTTTTATTTTGCATATTTGTTATACTTTCTTGCATAAAAATAAAAATAAATTTGCATAATTTGGTAAATATGTATGTTTGATGATGTTTTATGAAATTTATACATGTTGATTTTTGTTTGTGAAAATTATAAAAATTCAAAAATATGCATGTTAATTTTTCTAATAAATTACAAAAATTCAAAAATATGTTGTTTTTAACTTGTTATGGATTTTGTGTGAGTTTTGCATTTTGTATAAATATTTAATAAAAGTGTTTTTAGAAAATCCAAAAACATGTATTTTTTCTTTTCTTTTATTATTTGTTTTGTATAAAATATATAAACCAAAAATAATTGTTAAATGTTTGGTATGTTTTTCAAATAGTATAATGTGTGTTTGATTTTTAATTTTTCTTTTTGTAGGTGGCACCTAAGAAGTCCATTCTAACTACTGGTTTTAAAAGACAGAGGAGGACCACGGACACTGACACCACTTCTGAGGATCCTGATCTTCAGGGAGAGGAGGTGTTAGGACCGAGGGATCCTACCAGGTTTCGCACAAATGCGAAATGGGCCCAATTTCATCAAATAAAGGGCCAGAGACTTATTTGGGAGAGAATGCTTGATTTGAACGCTAGAGATTATCCTGAACTGCAGGATGAAATCCAGAGGAGGAGATGGGGACCCCTATTTTCCTTGCCTACTAAAGGGGATCCCATCTTAGCGATGGAGTTTTATGCAAACGCCTACAGGACTCGCCAGGACGCACCAGATATTGGCCATCAGAGGACGAGTTGGGTTAGGGGCTGGCATATTACTTATGACCGGGATACCATTAGTACCCTATTGGGTAATCCTTGGGAGCCTACTCCCGAGGACGATACTTGTTTATGGAAGGAAAACAGAAACAAGATCGCTACTGAGGATGGAGATCTAGGATACTTCCTAGATCAGGTTGCTCACTCCTTGAGCAAGGATGGAATCTTCTTCAACCTGAGTAAGGTTGGAAGGACTCCATCCAACCTCCTCAAGACCCAGGTGACCCCTATAGCCCAAGCGTGGTCTCACCTTATGCTTCATAACATCACTTCTGTTACCCACCTCTCTTCTATTCCCGTTGATCGATGCTGCCTCTTATACTTTATTCTTTAGAGCCATACCATTGACATCGCCGAGCTGATATCCGAACAGATTCACCTTAATGCCCTTGGATATAAGGTGAACCGCCCTATTCCATTCCCTCTCATCATATCTACCTTACTGAGGAGGCAGGGAGTCATTGTACCATCACCTGAGTTCACTAGTTCTTCGGGGAGAGTCCCCAAAGTTCTAGTGAACAAAGATTACTTCGTCCAGCAGTGCGAGCTTCCACCACTAGAGCAGGAGGCTTACCCCAGACCACCAGTTCAGCCACCACCTACTGATGTTGTCACAGAGGGATTTGCCAGGATGACACTTGAGCATGAGCATATGATGCAGATGATGGCAGCCACAAAAAGAGCTTACATGCATCTTCATGATTCATATTATTAGTACAGACTTCTAGGTGAGGGAGCACCATATGTTACACCAGCTGAGTTTGCAGCCTATGTGGCTTGGCTTGGTGATCTGCTGACATACCCTGAGACTGGTGGACTGAAACAACCCGGTTTAGATAAAAGCAGCCCAAGACAGGGGAAATTTTCCCAAATTTACAAAGCAACCGGGACAGAATAAAAACAATCTGCAGGTGAGGAAAGTAGAAAACCAATCACAAGGCAGCCCAGCGGAATACAATCCCAAAATAAAATGAATGGGAGGCAAGGGAAAATAAAGCCATTCACAAGGAAGCCCAGCGGAAGAACAAAGCTTAAGCGAGCCCATTACAGTGTTCACTCGCTCAAGCGAGGCCCAATTCGCTTGAGCGAGACAACCCATCTCACTTGGCCGAAGCACCCATTCGCTTAAGCGAACTAACCAGAAACCTTCCTTCTATTCACACTCGCTAGAGCGAACCCTTATTCGCTGAGGCGAGTAACTCCTCTCGGTATTCCTTCACTCAGAATCAGGGGTTCCATTCACTCAGAATTGACCCCAACACACATGCCTCCCTCGGAAGCTTATACACAGTTTCTTATTTTCTTCAAGCCTTTCCTTTAGTTTTGCTTGCCACACTCGGCCAAATACCACTCGGATATCTTTTACTCGGAATTGATCATTTATGCGTCATTCCGCTCGGAAATGCTTCATTTTGACTCGGATTTAACCCTTTTTGAATCATTCCACTCGGATTCTCCCAACAGGAGCCTATTCCACTCGAAAATGCTTCATTTTGACTCGGATTTGACCCTTTTTGAGTTTTTTCACTCGGATTTATCTCCACCAGGGCTGTATTTCACTCGGAAATGCTTTAATCTGAGTTATTCTACTCGGATTTGATCATTTTTGAGTCATTCCATTCGGATTTGCATCCAACAGGGCAATATTCCACTTGGAAAAGCTTCATTCTGAGTTATTTCACTCGGTTCTGATTATTCTGGAGCCATTCTACTCGAATTTGACCACTCTGAATTGGAATTCAGTATAAAAAAGATTCATTCCACTTGGACCGGACCAAAAGAGGTGTTCACACACATTCATATTCTCACAGTGTTAACAGAGATAAAACCATGCATTTCATTCGTCATTACCCAAGGCCGACAGACTACACTACTACCATCTTGATTACATGTAATTGTTGCATAACCACTGTAATACACACAGAATCGAGAATCGTCAATCATGCATAAAATCCAGTCGTTATAAACACATACATACACACTCAAAGCAGTACATTCATCCGGTACCGTTCGTGGACCATGCATTTGACATACAAGCGCCCCCTACCTACAGAAGGAACTCAAGAAGCTTTTCTGCCCTCGACGTTGGGTCTGACGCCCTTCTTCTGTTTCGTTTGGTCTTCCTTCGCTCCGTCGTACTCTGTACTCGGTTCGGGAATGGAGCGTTGTTCTTCCTCTGCCTCAACGATCGTCCTTCACCAGTTGGAGGGGCTCTGACCTTCCTCCCGCACCACCGTCGTGATCTCCGGAAGCGAAGGGCAAGAACAGAAAAGAGGATGGAGGCGAAGAAGAAAAAGGGGGAATGAAGTAGTAGGAGAAGGATGAGTATTCACGGTGGTACAGGGCATATATATGCATGCGAAGGAAAGGAAGTAGGATGGGAAAACGTGAGTGGCAGCCCACTCACGTAACTCGCCAATCACAAACAGCCATCTTTCACCAACTCAGCTTTAATTAACTTGTCATTATTCCTTAAGCTAATCTGATTATAATTAACAATTAACTTTTTATGTTTGAATCAAATCTTAATGGTTTATTTTTCATTCGGCATTTAGATTTAAAATTGGGATGTTACAGTTCTCCCCCACTCAAAAAAATTTCGTCCTCAAAATTCAGTCGGTAACTCACACGAAATTCAGTCGGTAACTCACACGAAATTCAGTCGATAACTCACCTTAGTAAACAACTCGGGGTACTGCTCTCTCATGGCGTCTTCGCGTTCCCAGGTACAAGAGGTAGTCCTGCCTTGCTGCCACTCTACTTCAACCAGTTGTATGTTCTTGCTTCTCAACCGCTTTATCGATCGGTCCACGATTCTAATCGGTATAGTCATAGTGGTCAGGTCCTCCTTGATTTCCACTTCGTCATCAGGCATTATGTGGTTGGGGTCATGCAGACACTTCTTTAGTTGAGACACATGAAACACGTGCAATCGGGATAAGTGGGTCGGTAGTGCTATACGATATGCCATGGAGCCGACCCGGTCTAACACCTCATAAGGCCCAATGTATCGAGGGCTCAACTTTCTGCTTTGCAAGGCTCGTCCGACCCCTTTACTTGGTGAAGTCCTTAAAAATACCTTATCTCCGACTGAAAACTCTAATGGTCTGGTTCATTTGTCATGGTAGCTCTTCTGCCTGTCCTGAGACGCTTTCATTCTTTCCTTTATCACCCGGATCTGTTCTGATGTTTGCTTTACAATTTCGGGTCCCAATAGCAGACTCTCACCTGTCTCTAACCAACAAAGTGGGGTTCGGCATCTTCGTCCATATAGTGCTTCGTAGGGTGCCATACCAATACTGTTGTGGTGATTGTTATTGTATGTAAACTCAATCAAGGGAAGGTACTGTTCCCAATCTCCACCGTGCTCCAACACACACGCCCTTAACAGGTCTTCCAAGCTTTGAATCGTTCGCTCGGATTGTCCATCCGATTGAGGGTGGTAAGCGGAACTAAGCCAAAGTCTCGTGCCCATTTCCTGGTGTAGGCTAGTCCAAAACCGGGACGTGAACCTAGGATCCCTATCTGATACGATAGAAGTCGGTATACCATGCAGTCGGACAATTTCTTGAATGTAAATCTGTGCTAACCTATGCATCGGGTACTTCATGTTCACAGGCAGGAAGTGTGCACTCTTCGTCAGTCGGTCAATAATGACCCAAATTGCATCATGGCCCGCTCGGTTTCTTGGCAACCCCATGACGAAGTCCATAGCAATTGAGTCCCATTTCCACACGGGAATCTCCAGGGGCTGCAATGCACCATACGGCTTCTGGTGCTCGACCTTTGACTTTTGACAGGTAATACACCGAGCCACGTATTCTGCCACATCCCTCTTTAGTCCGGGCCACCAGAACTGTGTTCTCAGGTCATGGTACATCTTTGTGGTACCCGGGTGGATACTTAACAAGCTCTTGTGAGCCTCATCAAGTACCATTCTCCTCAATTCTCCTCCACCCGGTACGTATATTCTGTTTCTTACTCGGAAGATTCCATCCGTTCCCTCGATCAAGGACAAATCCTTACCTTTGGTCTGCGTCTCCTTCATCTCGGCCAAGTAGGAATCCGACTGCTGCTGCTCGTACACAGATTTCAAGAAGTCGTTGGCAATCCTCAGCGTGCCGACCGTCATTTTCCGAGAGGAGGGGATGTCAACATGTAAGTTCATGTCTCGGAACTGTTCTAATAGTTCTACCTCCTTCACCATCATCACTGCTACATGAAGGGATTTCCGACTCAATGCGTCGGCAACAACGTTTGCCTTGCCCGGGTGGTACTTTAGCTTGAAATCATAATCCTTTAGAAATTCCATCCATCTCCTTTGCCTCATGTTCAGCTCCTTCTGGTCGAATAAGTATTTGAGGCTCTTGTGATCACTGTATACTTCAAATCTAGACCCGAACAAATAATGCCTCTAGATTTTTAACGCAAACACCACAGCTGCCAATTCCAAGTCATGGGTCGGATAATGTTGCTCGTGAGGTCTCAATTGCCGAGAGGCATACGCTATCACCCGGTCTTTCTGCATTAGCACGCATCCTAATCCGAGTCCTGATGCATCACAATAAACCACAAAGCTCTTTTGTAAGTCAGGTAATGCCAACACTAGGGTAGTCGTCAACTTGTCTTTCAGCCCTCGAAAACTGCTTTCGCACTCGGAACTCCACAAGAAGGGAATGTTTTTCCGAGTCAACTTAGTTAGTGGTAAAGCCAACTAAGAAAAACCCTCAATGAACCTCCTATAATAACCTGCCAGGCCCATAAAGCTCCTTATCTCCGAGACTGACTTGGGTCTCTCCCATGCCATTATAGCTGTCACCTTCGCAGGGTCCACCGAGACACCTTCCTTGGAAATCACATGTCTGAGGAAATGGATTTTATCCATCCAGAAATCACACTTTGAAAGCTTCGCAAACAGCTGCTTCTCCCTTAACACTTGGAGTACCGTTAGGAGGTGTCCTTCATGCTCCTCAGGAGTCTTCGAGTAGACTAAGATATCATCGATGAAGATTACTACAAATCGGTCTAGATATGGGTGGAATATGTTGTTCATGTAATTCATGAAGACAGCAGGGGCGTTTGTCACACCGAACGGCATCACTACATACTCGTAGTGACCATACCGAGTCCTAAAGGCAGTCTTTGGGATATCCGAGTCCTTCACTCAGATTTGGTGGTATCCCGATCGCTGGTCGATCTTTGAGAAGACTGAGGCTCCACTCAGTTGGTCGATTAAGTCATCAATTCGGGGCAACGGGTATCGGTTCTTAATCATGAGTTTGTTTAGCTGTCGGTAATCTATACAAAGTCTCATGCTGCCGTCCTTCTTCTTAACAAGCAGCACAGGTGTGCCCCATGGAGATACACTCGGTCTAATGAATTGTTTTCTGAGTAACTCATCTACTTGCTTCTTCAACTCGGCCAATTCAGTTGGGGACATTCTATAAGGTACACTGGAGACTGGCTCGGCTCCAGGAATCAAGTCTATAGAGAATTCAACTTCTCTATTGGGAAGGACACTCGGTACGTCCTCGGGAAACACTTCTGGGAATTCACAGACAGTCGGGATTTCGTTCACTCAGGTTTTGCTTTCACCCTCGATTACACAAAGCATCATAAACAGTTGAGCTATACCTTGTGCCGTGTCATCCTCATTGTGCTGTCTCGGAAAGATTACCCTTCGGTTTCTACAATCCACTAACACCTTGTTGGCTGAAAGCCAATCTATGCCGAGCACGATATCAAGGCCCTTCAAAGGCACACACACAAGATCGAAGGTAAAACTCCGATCGTCCAACACAAACGTTATATCCTTACACATTGTTGATGTCAACACCTTAGGGCCAGTCGGGTTGGTTACTTCCAAAATCCGATCCATATCCATAGTCAGTAATCGCAGTCGTCTCACACACTCATCAGCTACGAAGGAGTGGGTGGCTCCAGAATCAAAAATTACATTAAGTGTATATTTACCGAGTAGGCACTTACTCTGTACCAAGTCATTCGCCTGTGCCGCATCTTCCGCGTTGATTACGTAAACTCTTCCAGCAGTTGGTTGGTCGGTGTCTCTCTTCCAGTTATTTGGGGCAAATATCATATTCCCTCTGGCTCTGCTGCCTCTGCCGCTCGGTCCTTGGTTATCGTTCCCTCGGTTTCTCTCTTGGAAACCTCCATGACGTGCAATGGGGTTTACTTGACGAAGTTGGGGGCAGTCGGGGTAAATGTGTCCCTTCTCCTGGCAATGAAAGCACTTGACCTCTGTACCATTGCAATTCTGAGTAAAGTGGTCACCCCCACATTTAAAACACTTGCCATACCTTGGTCGTCCACACATCTGTCTCCCTTGGTTACTGCGATCTTGATATCTGGTAAAGGGTCCATTTCTTCCCACGTTTCCTGGCCTCTTGAAACGTGACTGCTGAGGCCTCAAGTAATGGTTGGCTCTGCTGCTCTGGCCCGAGTGGGCCTTGTCATCTTCTTCAAATATCCTACATTTGTTCACCAATGCAGGAAAACTCCTGATCTCTTGATATCTGCAGGCCCTCTTAATATCTGATCTCAACCCATTTTCAAATTTAAGGCACTTGGAGCTCTCCGTCCCTGGTTGTTGGAAAGGTGGGTAGAATAGGCACAGCTCTTCGAACCGAGTTGCATACTCTTCCACAGTCATGGAGCCCTACTTCAACTCCATAAACTCCAACTCCTTCCGACTCCTTACTGTGTCGGGGAAATACTTCTCTAAGAAGCATGTCTTGAAATCGTTCCATGTCGGTTGGGCATCATCATCAGGGAATCGGTTTCTGGCTATCTTCCACCAATTCTCCGCTTCATCTCGCAGCATATACACTGCACATTCCACCTTTTGGGCCTCGGTACAACGAAGACCCCCAAAAATTCTTTCCAGCTCCTGAGTCTATTTGAAAGCTACCTCCAGGTTATGTCCTCCCTGAAACTCACTCGGCTTCCTCTTCAGGAAGCGGTCCAGCACGTGGCCATCCTCAGCTCGAGTCTGGCCCTACCTCTCAAACACGTCCGTAAAGCGTTGGAATGCTGTGGCTATAGCCTCCATGCTTTGGCGATGTGTCATCCCTTATCCTAAAATTAACATTCAAGGATAAGTATACCGAGTCACTCATTACCAATCGGATTTCAGCCTAATGTTCAGTATCTTAACACAACATACTATTTCTATATGTTATACAATCAATCGGACCAGGAGGGGAACAACCTCCTATCCACAAGTCAATATCAATCAGGTTTAACTCA
Organism: Clitoria ternatea; assembly: GCA_037962975.1. Lineage (NCBI taxonomy): Eukaryota > Viridiplantae > Streptophyta > Magnoliopsida > Fabales > Fabaceae > Clitoria > Clitoria ternatea. Next base: position 193,808,737 of record CM075669.1, read on the forward strand.
TATCACAATCATGATGACCACTCAGTCAGAAAGCACACAACTGCTTACTCTCGATAAGCATACCTTGGCCTTGGACCTTTCGGTCTGCTCTGATACCAAAATGAAACATCCTAATTTTTAGGGGGAAAAATTTTTCTCGAATTAATTAGAAAATAACCTGGATCCATAATAAAAAAAACACTCCCTTATATGAAGATAAGAGAGCTGGCCCCAAGACCAAGAAGAAAAAGAAAAGGAGGCAAGGGAATTAAAACCATTCACACGAAAGCACCGACAGCGCCTGAGCGAACCACCATACAGCGTACACTCGCTCAAGCGAGACACAATCCGCCTGGGCGAGACGCCCAACTCGCTCGGACGAGCATACAATCGCTTGGGCGGTACCACGACAAACGCCTTCCAGCAATACACATTCGCTGGAGTGAGTCCTCCATTCGCTGAAGCGAGAAGCCTCACTCGGCAAAACCACCACTCGGCATCGAGACATCCAAACACTTGGTAAACGACTAAGTCCACTCGGGATCCATTCCTAAGGCCACTCGGTATAAGGGTTCCAACACTCGGGAAACGACCCTATCATACCTACATCCTATAACATAGCCTTTTATATTTATCCACCAAGGTACACACCTGATTCGCCCGGTAAGGAGGGTTATTTCACTCGGATTCCATAAACTCTCACTCGGAATATTTCCCCCTCGGAACTTATACATGTTTTCACTCTGAATCCGTTAAGCCTATGCGCTCGGGAATCTTTCCACTGAGTTACTCGCCAGAATGTCTCAAAGGGAACTCCCCTAAGAGTTCGTCTAAGTGTTCTTCTCTCGGAAGGAACTCATACAAATGAATCTTGCTTGACTCTTATACCTACTTTTACTCGGGAATACTCAGACTCATATTCACTTGGGGAGTAGTAACTAACTCACTCGGAACCATTCAGCCATTTCAGCCTCTCAACACCTGGAATAAATTATTATCTTCCCTTTCCCCAGCAACCACTCAGCTCCGCTACTGCCCATAGACACACTAACCTCCTACGCTCGTAAGGTATACTCACACATCCATATTTACCACTCGGGCGTCACCTACAGTATAGAAGAACACACGATATATATATATATATATAGGGAAACATTTAAATAATTACAAGAGTTTCATCATGTCTTCTGTCACCTGAGGGTGTTCAAGTTCTAACGTAAAAGCTAAAACCAAAATATGAGCCGGCCAAGGCTTAACAGGACCTTACACACAGTAATACATATACACATATATTCAGAAGCACTCGGCTGTTTTGTTCTGCACTCAGCTCCTCCTTCAAGCTTCATTCCGAGAGATGTTCACTGAAAATGTAGCCACTGCAGGGGTGAGCTTTTTACATGTAAAATGACAATCAAGGACTCCGTATCAGTGTCAGCACGCACAGTTACCTTCATTCAATCATTTTCAGGTTAACTAAGGCCATGCCAGTCAGAGTAACATCTATAACATACATACTACGTCTAGTTCATCTTCACACATACATACACATGCATCCACACACTCAGAAATTATTCATAACACCCAACACATACTATGCGTACTACCCTAGTCAACCTTATATCTACATGCATGCCTGCGGATCTGACTCGAGTGATGACTTCCAGTTATAGTTCCCCCCTTACTGGCCCCTTGTCCTTCAGCTCTTCTCGCGTGGTACCGGCCTCCCATTGGCGTCTCGAGACTCCTCTCTATCTCCTATGGCTACCACGAGCCCCTTCAGGATCTAGCCAAGGTCTGTAGCTGAAAGTCATCCCCTCGGGCTTTTGACCTTCCACGGGTCACCCTATTCTTACTCATGCAGCTAATACGTTTACTAGCAAGCATCATCACACAACCGATACCTCCTTCGCAACCATTAAGTAAGAACAGATTCAACACAGCCTTTATATTTGTTTTATCAGTCACACCAATATGTACAATAATCAGACAATCAAATAATAGCATCTGGCAAATCAACTATCGAGTACACATTCATATTCTCACAATGTTAACAGAGATAAAACCATGCATTTCATTCGTCATTACCCAAGGCCGACAGACTACACTACTACCATCTTGATTACATGCAATTGTTGCATAACCACTGTAATACACACAGAATCCAGAATCGTCAATCATGCATAAAATCCAGTCGTTATAAACACATACACACACACTCAAAGCAGTACATTCATTCGGTACCGTTCGTGGACCATGCATTTGACATACAAGCGCCCCCTACCTACAGAAGGAACTCAAGAAGCTTTTCTGCCCTCGACGTTGGGTCTGATGCCCTTCTTCTATTTTGTTCGGTCTTCCTTCGCTCTGTCGTACTCTGTACTCGGTTCGGGAATGGAGCGTTGTTCTTCCTCTGCCTCAATGATCGTCCTTCACCAGTTGGAGGGGCTCTGACCTTCCCCCGCACCACCGTCTTGATCTCCGGAAGCGAAGGGCAAGAACAGAAAAGAGGATGGAGGCGAAGAAGAAAAAGGGGGAATGAAGTAGTGGGAGAATGATGAGTATTCACAGTGGTACAGGGCATATATATGCATGCGAAGGAAAGGAAGTAGGATGGGAAAACGTGAGTCGCAGCCCACTCACGTAACTCGCTAATCACAAACAGCCATCTTTCACCAACTCAGCTTTAATTAACTTGTCATTATTCCTTAAGCTAATCTAATTATAATTAACAATTAACTTTTTATGTTTGAATCAAATCTTAATGGTTTATTTTTCATTCGGCATTTAGCTTTAAAATTGGGATGTTACATATATTACAAATGTCATTCTCAATAACATTACTACATATACACATAATTCGCATTGCAGTCAGCATCAATTATAAATGTGCACATGTTCATTTAATCAGATCTGATTTGTTCATTGTTGATTTTTATTGTTGCAACATAGGCTCTCAGCCTTTTTACTCAGTTCCCAGCTGATTCGGCCATTTTACTGGTACCAAACCGTTTGCCCTCACTTGTAACACAAACACTCTCAGCGTCAACGGCACTGTTACGGGCAGCCCTGAGTCCCACTCAGTCGGCTTGCCTTGAGTCCCACTCAAGGTCTTTAACAGCATCACATGCGTATAGTTACCGATTCAGATAATAGTATCACACACTAAATGCTCTCAGCATTCTTATTACTGCATCTCATGCAAGATATTACCATTAAGTATAAACGGAATCGGCATACCAGATTTACATAATCAACACATGTATCCCATGCATATAATATCAAAGCCACACACACAGAAGTCATCACAGTAGATACATATTATACACTCTACTTTCTCCTTAATAATACCTGCATCTCATGCAGTGAATACTAAAATAGAAGGGAACTCAACAAGATAGTTCCCCCTCACATGTACTCGGTGTTCTGACTTACAACAACAATTATGTCATGACATCTCATATAAAATTCTACCACACGGGAATACACGAATAGTCCCACTTTTATGCACTTAGCATACACAATAATGTCAACATTTACGTGCTTCTCATGCAGGACTTTATCATTGAACTATAACCACTTCTACACTATTAACTCAGGCATCATATGCATCATATTATAAACCATACACGGACTCACCATACAGATGCATATCACATATACTCAACCTTTTCCTTAACAATACATGCATCACATACAGTCAGTGTTAAACACCATCGAGGCTCAATGAGATAGTCTTTCATCGCATGTAATCAGCATTCATACTTACAGTAGCCTGCAGCTCATATAAATCATACATGGTAATCAGCAACAGTTCCCTAACACATACATCTCATACTCAAATTCCCAACCTAGGAGACTGCACAATCACTTATTCCATATACATCATACAGGGTTCTCGTGTCAACGATATAAAACACATCCTTCTCAATGGCATAACCAGTTAGTTGAATTTGAATACACCACTCTAGGGGTTCCATCAATACTATTCATTCAATCAACTCAGACGTGTGAGTTCGAATCTGTTCACCAGCATGCCTTGGCTATGAGCCACTAGCATGGCCTACATAAGAGGCTGAACCAACTAATTCAGTTTCAATACACATGGAAGTTTCAGCATCTATCATTCTATTTCCTCTCTACCTACCCAGGCTTAGAAATACCTCCCAGTATTTCGTGAACAATCGGGCCAGGGTAGTCACAAATCTCTACCCCCAAGGGAACATACCCATGGCAGTACCTTTTTGTTTCCAATCTCAAACAAACACACAGGAATATAGTCACACAATTCATGATTCAACATATATCAAGTCCAACAGAATACCACGAGCAATGATGACAACCAGTCATATTGCACTCAACCGCCCACTAACAGTAGGCATACCTTGGCCATGGACCTTTTGGTCTGCTTTGATACTAAAATGAAACAACCCGATTTAGATAATAGTAGCCCGAGACTGGGGAAATTTTTCCCAAATTTACAAAGCAACCGGGACAGAATAAAAACAATCTGCAGGCGAGGAAAGTAGAAAACCAATCACAAGGTAGCCTAGCGGAATACGATCCCAAAATAAAACGAATGGGAGGCAATGGAAAATAAAACCATTCACAAGGAAGCCCAGCGGAAGAACAAAGCTTAAGCGAGCCTATTACAGTGTTCACTCGCTCAAGCGAGGCCGTATTCGCTTGAGCGAGACAACCCATCTCGCTTGGGCGAAGCATCCATTCGCTTAAGCGAACTAATCAGAAACCTTCCTTCCATTCACACTCGCTAGAGCGAACCCTTATTCGCTGAGGCGAGTAACTCCTCTCGGTATTCCTTCACTCGGAATCAGGGGTTCCATTCATTCAGAATCGACCTCAACACACATGCCTCCCTCGGAAGCTTATACATAGTTTCTTATTTTCATTCAGGAAGGTCATACACAAGATCCACTCGGACAATAATGGTTATTCCACTCGGAAACTATAAATTTTCCCCTCACCCGGAGTATTTTCCTAGTCAAACACCACTCAGAATATTTTAACCTCAACACAATCGGAAAGATATTACACATTCATCACTCGGCATATTTTCACTTTTCTCACTCGGAGAACACATAGACCTTCCTTCTCTCAGAAGGAGTCTCCACAATCAAATTCCATTCGGATTTACTCTAACCTCCCACCACTCGGAGAAATTTACTAAGTTAAGTCTCACTCGGACTTATTTAAGTCTTATCGACTCGGAATACAGAACTTTATTCACTCGAAGTATGTCTATTAAAATACCTCGATCAGAACCATCACAACACCCCTTGCTTCGAAGTTGGTTTAATCAGAATTTCCCCACTCGGGAATATTTACTCGGCTATTTTCACGTGGTACCATATGGACCAGCCTTCCTCTCTAAGTGGTCCACTCGAGTACATTTTACTCGAAATCTTTTAACCTTCAACACACGGAAAGGCCCACTCGCTAGAGTTCACTCGGAACTATTCTAAGCCCCCAACTTTCAGTCAAGCTCTCACCACAATATCCCACTCGGAATTCATTGACTTAACTTTATTCATTCAACACCACTTCCTAGTCAATCCAAACAACGTCATACCAACAAAATATATATATGAATTTGTGCATTCTTGTTCACAACTCTAATAATGAATCCTCATAAATAAATACGTTTAGACAATATATTACATGAGAGCCGGCCAAGCCTTTAATATATCTATATACAATCAGTACAGTGTACTTTGTATACTACAACCGCACAGATACCCATCACTCGGGTTTAAAGCCTTCTCGTCATCCACCACACCGACCTGCGTATACTGAAAAATGTAGTAGGGGTGAGCTTTTACATATAAAATGTTAGTTATTGGCTTGGAGTTAATCCTCAATTCTCAGTTATACAATAGCATCACTCAATCAGCAATGATACACCCCACTGTTCAATATGAATATCACAATAATGACATCCACTCGGAATTTATGCAATTCAATCAGGCTAGGAATTTCGCATCATTCACAACCATATATATTCACAGCCATAACAACACCTGGCACTCGTTAATAGTGCCCATACACATATATCATATTACTCATGTTACTCACAAATATATATATATATAAACAACATACGAACACCTTGCACTCAGCAACCATCTTAGTGGGCATACAGTCATTCAGTCGGAATTCACTCAATCATTCAAGACCATGTTAATCGGGTTATTCTCAATAACAATGCACTTATATGTATGCATGCGGATCCGACTTAAATAATAATCTTCAGTTACAGATTCCTTTCCTGGCCCCTCGTCCATTAGCCCTTCCCGCGTGGTACCGGTCTCCCAATGATGTCTCGAGACTTAACTCTAGCTCCTTCGGCTACCACGGGCCCTCATAGGATCTAGCCAAGGATCTGTAGCTGGAAATCATCTCATTGGGTTCCTGACCTTCCATGGGTCACCCCGTTCCTATACATGCAACTTATGCATTTTATCAGCAAGCATTCCCGATTATCAAGCACATTCCACGCAACCATTAGAATAATAACCGAGCCAACGTAGTATCTACATTCACTCGTCAATCATACCAGCATACACAGCAACCAAACAGTTCATATTCTTAATACAATACTCCAGACAAGATCAACCCAACAGCCATACATATATATACTCTTGGTGCTAACAATGACAGGAACATATACCACATGCATTTATGTATAAACAACCATCAAACTCAGCACAACAAACTCTGAACACATGCATGTAAGTGTGAAACTGCTAACAGGACTCTACTACCACACATACGGTAACCAAAGGTTGACAGTCAGACATTTCACGCAGTCATCATAATCATAATCACACACACATAGAGCAATACGTTCACCCGATACCGTCCATAAACCATGCATTTGACATGCAAAGCGCCCCCTACCTGGGATGGAGATTCTGGAAGCTCCCGAGCCTACAGCTCCGATCGGCTACTCTCTGATCGATCCATCAGTCACCCTCCTTCATCGAATGACCCAGTCCTTGTATTCTGCACGGCTTGAAGGATTCGGGAGCTGTCTCACATTCTCAAGCAGCTCAGCCTCCAAGGCACCCAGACTTCCAAGCATCTAACTGCGTAGGCAAGAACAGTGGAGGATCCTAAACCTCCGAAGTACTCAGCGTCTTGCTCACCATCAGTAAAACACTTCAACAACTCTGGGCACATAATGCTGCATACTTCCACTCGGGATGCCATTAGCCTTCGAGTGGAAGAAGAAGAAGAAGATGGAGACGAAGACGAAGAAATAGTAAAAGGGAAGGACGCAGGTTGTATATGCAGAGAGAAATGTACAACTCTCCTAGTCTTTCCTCCAGCAGCGTGAATAATGAGGGAGAGAGGAAGCTGAAGCTCTTTTATACCACCAAGGGCACATGCGTCCTTTCACCAGGCATTACTATTATTATCATTCAGCTACCTTTAACTAACCAGAAGTCAATCTAAATCAACCATTAATCTTAATTCTGTAATTAACCCTTAATTAGTGGCTTAATCTCAATCGGTAAAAATCAGGATGTTACATGGACCGTCTGGAACACATACTAAGTCAGAGGGTGATGCAGATGAGGAGGGAGATAATGAGATGGAGGACTGATTGGTGTTATCTCATTTTTGTTACATACATTCTAGTTTACTTTTAGTTTTTTATTTACATTGGTATTTTTACTTTTTGGATATTATATTATAGTTTATTTTATGTGGTGTGTTTTATCTTTGCGTAAAATTGTGTCATGGTGTGTTTTTGCATTTTTAATAAATACATCAAATTTTTGAAAGTAAGATAATTTATACACTTAAAGTTTTTACACAATAAAACTAATTTTGTAAAATCAATTATTGATTCTTTTGTAACTTAGGAATTTTGATAAAACCAGTTACAATAAGTTTATTAACTATCAAGCTAAATTTCGATAACCCGGTGAGTTGACAGATCTTTTAAACACTTGAGGGTTTATTTGACATAACTTCATTCGAATTGATTTTGCTTTAATCTTTGATTTGTGTTGTTGTACAGAGAATTCAAGAAAATGATCAAGGCACATTTTTGGTGAAAAGAAAACCTTGGTCCAAACAGCTTACCTTGGTAAAATTATTTTATTCCTTGAAAGCCAATGTTGAGCTTGAAAAATAAATTCTTTGGTACCCTTAACCTATATGAGTTTTAACCATTCCCTATACTTGATTGATTAAAAGAGCAATTGAGGAATATAAAAATATTTTGAGTGTTCTTACAAAAATAGGGAGTGAAAATAAGCAACTTGATTCTTTTCAAAGAAAAAGAAAATAAAATATGAAAAAGAAAAGTCAAAAATAGTGAAAAGAATTAAGTTGGGGGTATTTATTTTTCACCAATAAAGGAATTGAGACTTGGGCCAAGAGAAAGCCTAAAAATTATAAAATGCTCTTTTATGATTTCAGGTTTTTGAATTCTGAGGAAAACCATAATTTCTTGTAGCCAAGCCTCATTATAACCTTTGAAAAGACCTTGAGATTTTTTAAAATATCTCTGTATAATCAACCATTGATTAGATAAAAATCAAAATTAAATTTGTTTGATTTTATGATTGAAAGAGTGAAACAGGCTACCCTTGGCACAGAGATAAACACTTGGGAGGTAAGCCTAAATTTATGCTTGATTTGTTAATAAAATATTGTAAAGAATTTTATCAATAAACCTTTGTTACATAAGATTTCTATAATTGATTATTTCAAAATGGTAAATTATGAAATTACTTTTTGTGGTAAATTCTCAGACTAACTCAAAAATTTGATTTCAAATTTTTATTTTTTTATTTTTCTCTCTTGCTCGAGGACGAACAATGTCTCAAGTTAGGGGTATTTGTTAGTCCTAAAATTTATAATAAATCCTTTAATAAAAATTTCATAAAAATAATAAAAATTTGGTTAAATTGTTAGAAAATTAGGTTTTAAATTCAATAAATAGATGTTGTTGGAAATAATCTGCCCTTGATCAATTTTCTCTAGTTTTGCAGTAAAAAGTAAAGAATTTGAAGAGAAAATTGAAGAAGTGGAAAGCTGACGCGTAGCCTCAACCCCACACGTAGCGTGGGGACTTTTGATGCTGACGCTACGCGTCACATCCACGCTTAGCGTTAGAGCTACGCGGACTCCACAGCCAGCTTGGCCAAGCACTCACCTTTTGACCCATAATTGGCTACTCCACTCAGCACAAATAGCCAAAACACAGTGGAGACAGAGACACATGGCCAAGCATGATTGAATTTAATAATCAAAAGTGGCTATTATCAGCTGCGTTAATGGAAGCTGAGTCAGGGGTCTGACGCGTAGCGTCAGCACCCTTGCTCAGCCCTATAAATAGGGCCATTCTCCAACACTTCTGGCATCCAATTCTCTACATTCAGAGTTTTTTTCTCTCTTTTTACTCGAGTTTGAGTATTTCTTTTGTGAGTTTCTAGTTCTAGAATAGTTTTCTAGATACTTGAGAGTGTTGTGTAGTATTGTGATCGTTGTATCGTGAAGTTTCCATCACCTTTGTAATGTCAATCATTGTAAGTATTGTTCTTACCTTCACCATGTGTAACTAATCTGTTTATGTTAGAATTGGTGAACTAATCTATTGAGTATGATGTTGTGAATTCAACCTCTGCATGTTTATGATTCAAGTCCATGTTAGTATTTCAATCTTTTATTAATATGAACGTCAAACAGGAGAATGATTTTCATGTGTATTGAAACTTGTTTTATTAGTGTGAATGTTAAACGGGAGAATGATTATTCATGCCTTATTAAAACTTGATTTAATAAAAGTAAAAGTTGGAATACCCTTAATATATTAATTACTAGGAATAGAATTGGTAATTATTGTTGCCTTAAAGCCAGAACTTAATGCAAGTTTTTATTGAGAAAGCTCACGAGAGATCGAACTTTACGGTAAATACTTAGAATTTATATCACAAGGGATCGGTTATAATGATTTTAATCTGCAATAATATGAACTTGATGATTAAATATGCATGACTTGAGTTCCTCCATTATTATTCTAGATTAGGGATCCAAATTCCAACATAATTTGTGTATCTGTGTTTTATCCTCAAGTATCTTAATTATTCTAAAATTGCAACTCCACTTCTTAGATAAATTATTATTCTCTTTATACCACATGAATAACTCAATTATGCCATCTTGTAAATATTGTCTAAATTGTATATAAATTATTCTTTTGTATAAGTTTTGATAATTTTACTATAGTAACTAGAAAATTACTGTAACTATTGGACTTTCAATCCCAGTGGAACGATATCTAAATTTTGAAAACTACAAACGATTGGTGCGCTTGCCAATTAATAGACCCAACAGTAAAACAAAATAAGAAGCTTTCTATAACATTATATCAACTGGGTTTAACACCGGTGAATCTAGATTTTTGTATAGCATATAATGTACATGTATGCTTATTTTATCTAGATTGTAGTTGATGATTTTTGAGGGTCATGTAGGAAAATTAGACCTTAGTGTGTATGGCCAATATTCATTAATGACCCAAATGATGTAATATGATGAATAATGATGTTTGTTTATGTTAAATTTGATGAATGAATTATGCATTTCACAATTTGTATATTTTAAGAAGTTTATGTAGAAGTAATTCAAATTCTATGCATTGCGTAAGTGAGAATTGTTTTGAAATGTATAAACTATTGAATGAGCCTTTAAATGCATGAAGAAGTGTATCTAATGCATTAGGATAGGTTGAAGTGGTATAAATTAAGGATTAGTATATGAAGTTGTGTGAAATTCCCTGTTTCTGCGAACTCGCTTGAGCGAGTGGAAATCTCGCTCAAGAGAGATCCCCTTATGGCAGTGGGGTGGCCTCTGGCCCATATTTGCTCAGGCAGGCATTGATCTCGCTCAAGCAAGATCTGCTTGGAAATGGAGATTTAGCTACTGGATATTTTTCGCTTGGGCGAGCTTGTCTCCGCTCAAGCGAGTGATGCATGGAGTGGTTCCTGGGCGAAATTTGCTTAGGCGAATTGGTGCTTCGCCCAAGCGAGATGACAAAGTGGATCAGGTGGTGTTACTGGGCCATTTTCGCTCAAGCAAAATGGCCAGTACTTGTGGCTCGCTCAAGCAAGCAAAGGAAAAATGGGTTCTGGGGCGTTTTCCCTCATGCTCGCTTGCCTCGCTCAAGCGGATCCCGAGGATCTCGTTCAAGCAAGATGGGGCTTGCTCGAGCGAGATGACCCCTGACACTCCTCCCTTCCTTTCGCTCAACATCCTCCCTGGCTCTCTGAAGCGTACCACGTGGATTCGCTCAAGCGAGTGTGGCTCTCGCTTGAGCAAGTGGAGCCCTGTCTTCTCTAAATGTTTTGGCTTGAATTATTTTCACTCTCAATTGCTTAAATCTTCTTTTGCATCAATTTCAAAAATAATTTGGACACATCATGGACGCTTAAACTCCATGAAATGCAAACTTTCTAAATTCAATCATACAACATCCATCTAAATAATTATTTCCATTATTTTTAATTGAAAATAAATCATTAATTATTTTTAACTCACCCTCTCATATCTCCATATATGAGAGTAGATTTTCATAGATCCAGGGTGTTGAATTAAAGCTTCACCACTTTATTTCTTGCCTGAAAATGATTCATAAAATATGAAAAATTTACCCGTATTTTCTGGGTCCTCTCAGAGATTAGTCATTGAGATTATGCAAAAGAAGTTATCATTCTTGAATAGCAAGACCTATTCCTTCGGAGGTCTCTTTTTTGTGCTAAATTTGATATTATATTCTGTTACCCTTTTTATATGTTAATAAGAATATACAGGTTAGTAACTAATTTGGGCTTGATACTGGCCTAAATTCCTAGACGCAACATCGGTCACAATGTAAGTGCCCCTAGTCCAATATACCATCCATAAACTTGTATTTGCATGTTGTAGATAAGTTTTGATAATGACAAGCACTCAAGAACAAGCAAAACATTACTCTTGGACCATACACCAATGCATGATTCAAAAGAAAATACAAGGATTTGATGCATTAAAAATCAAAGATCAAGAAACCATGAAGAACATGCTCCAAAATAATCAAAGAATCAAGAAAGCAATGCATGAAGATCAAGGAAAGGAACCGTGACTTAAAATACATCGAGGAAATATTAAAAAGAATGAAAAAGTACCAAACAACATTGCATGAATCGATTCTTACACGTATGAATCGATTGTTACACGTATGAATCGATTCAAAGGCCTGGAAGTCTCAAAAACACAAAACAACAAGATATGAATCGATTCACACCAAACATGAATCGATTCACACGTGATTGGAACTCAAAATGCCCAAAACAGAATTATATGAATCGATTCACATACGTATGAATCGATTCAAGTAGTGGAAAACATCACTAAAAGGACAAATTTAAGTGGGAAACAAAGACCCATAACCCACTATATGCAGAGACAAGCTGGAACCATGTTTTGCAACGGCTAGGAGGACCTTCAAATCTCTATAAATGGATCTCCAACTCAAGCACAAGAAACACCAAGAAGAGGCAATCAATCTTTACTTACATTTGTGCTTAGTGAGTTCATTTTCTTTGTATATTCTGAGTCCTTGAGCTTAGAACTTGTATATCATCTCTTGTTGAGAGTTAGGAATTGTGAGAGCTCTTCATTTGCTTATTCACTCTATTGAGAGAGTATATTGCTTGTAAACACAAACATCAAACACCAAATTTCACTCTAGGTTGAGTGGTTACAAAGGTTGGGGTTTAACCTTTGGGATATTGAGAGTTTGAGAGATTGGGTGGGTTGCCCTTGTGCTAGTGAGGATTGAGTTCTTGAGTGTAGGACACTAGGAAGCTGCAATTGCTCATAGCTTGTATCTTTAAACTTCAATAGTGGAAATCCTTCAAGTGGGTTGCTTGAAGGCGAGACGTACACCGGGTTGGTGGAACTCGTTAAATTGGTTTGCACGCTCTTCTCCCTTACTCTCTTGCATTTACATACTGCATATGGCTGGATTGTTATTATTGATAGTGATTTCCTCTCTTAAACTTGCTTGAACAACTAGCATTATATTGTTGCACACCAAGTGTTCGACAAATTGCCTAAGCAACATTTACATCTTATTTTGCGTTGTTTCTTCCACTATAATTTCCATCTCCTGCATATTCTATTAATTTGTGAGAAAGAAATCAATTTCAAGGGCATTCCAATGAAAAGTTTTAAAACTCAATTCACCCCTTCTCTTGAGTATTGAGGCCACTTGAATAACAAGTGGTATCAGAGTTTGACTCTTGGTAGATCAAGCTTAACAACTTCAAGAGAACAATGACCTCAAATTCTCTAAATCTTTTTCCTGAGGGTGGTGACACAAATAGACCTCTTACTTTCAATGGGGAAGGCTATACTTTTTGGAAAGAAAGGATGAAAATTTTTGTACAATCTATTGATCTTAAAGTTTGGAATGTAATTAAAAATGGTCCTTTCATACCCATGCATACTGTAGATGGCAAATAAGTAGAAAAGTTGATGGATGATTAGACTTGCGAAGAAGAAAAGAAAGTCCAATATAACTATAAAGCCAAAAATCTAATCACTTTAGCTTTAGGCCCTGATGAATTCTTTAGAGTAGTTACATGTAAATCCGCCAAGGATATGTGGGATACCTTACAAATAACCCATGAAGGTACAAGTGATGTCAAAGACTCTAAGATTAGTACCTTAACTAGTCAATATGAAAGCTTTAGATTAAATTCTGGAGAAACAATTATTGATATGCAAAAGAGGTTCACTCTTATTATAAATCATCTCATTACTCTTGGCAAAACTTACACTAACAAAGAACTTATTCATAAAGTGTTAAAAAGTCTCACCAGGGAATGGCAACCTCTAGTCACCGCCATCAAACAATCTCCTAGCATCAATGAAATGTCTCTTGCTACACTATTCAGTAAGTTACAAGAACAGGAACAAGAGTTGAAAGAATTAAGGATGGTGGAAGAGGAAGAAAAATCTTCCAAGAAGAAAGGTCTAGCTCTCAAGGCTACTTCTATCAATGAAGAAGAATCCGGTAGTGAGCTTGATGAAGAAGAAGAATTTGGACTATTTGTGAAGCTCTTCAGAAAGTTTATGAGAAACAAACACTTCCAAAAGAGCTTCAAACCTCAAGGTAAGAAACCTACATCTAATGAAAACTCTTCTTCACCAAACTGTTTTAAATGTGGCAAGGAAGGGCATTTCAATGTAGATTGCCTAAATCTCAAGAAGAAGAAGAACAAGGAAAAAAAAGGAAGAAGAAGAGCTTACATTTCTTGGGATGAAAATGATATAAGTAGCTCAGACGAATCTGAAAATGAGGAAGCCAATCTATGCCTCATGGCAAATCATCAAGAGGAAGATGATGAGGTAAGTCTTCTTGACTTAGATAGAAATGAATTGCTTGATGCATTTGAGGAATTATATGACAAGTTTGTTAAAATCTCAAACAAATACAAGTTATCTAGGAAAACTATTGATACTCTTGAAATGCATCTTGTAGAACTTGGCAAAGAAAATGAATGTTTGAAAGAAGAATTAGCAAATGTTCAAGCATGCTCCAAGAATAAACCTTGCGATTTTGTAAAGAAATGTGACATCCTAGAAACTAAGGTTTTAGACTTAAATAAAACCTTAGAAAAGTTTACAAATGGTAGAGATAACTTGAATGTATTATTTGGAAATCAAAGATGCATGTTTGATAAAACTGGTTTAGGATATAACTTCACCAAAAAGGAAAAGCATTACAAAAACTTCTTTGTACCACCTAGAAAATCTTCATCACCATTCACTAAATACAATCATTATGGTGCTAAAGGACATAATTATTTAAATTGCCATATTAGAAAGCTTGGACCAAAAGTGGTAAGAAAGGTGTGGGTTCCTAAAGGGACATTACCACAAGCTAACCAAAAAGGACCCAACATAAAATGGGTATCAAGGTCTCTAAACTAATTTTTTTTATAGGTATGCTTCAAGGCAAGCAACACCCATTGGTACTTGGATAGTGGGTGTTCAAAGCACATGACGGGAGACATGAGCAAATTCACAACCTTCACTCCCAAAAGAAAAGGAAGCGTCACTTATGGGGATAATACCAAAGGAAGAATACTTGGCATTGGAAACATTGGTAAAAATTCTTCTACCTCAATTAGTGATGTACTACATGTTGAAGGACTCAAACATAACTTGCTAAGCATAAGTCAATTATGTGATAAAGGATATAGAGTATTATTTGAATCTAATTGTTGCATAATTAAAAATAAGCTAAACAAGGAAGTTAAGTTTGTTGGTAAAAGAATTGATAATATTTACATGATTGATGTTGATAGTTTGACTTCAAATGATGTGCAATGCTTCATGACTAGAGAGGATGAATCATGGTTATGGCATAGAAGAATAGCACATATACATGTAGACCATCTAAACAAACTTGTTTCTAAAGAATTGGTAATTGGTTTGCCAAAGCTTAAATTTGAAAATAAATTTTGTGATGCATGTCAAAAGGGAAAGCAAGTAAAGGCATCTTTTCAATCTAAAAACATTGTCTCTACTCAAAGACCTTTACAACTTTTGCACATGGATCTATTTGGACCTTCCAAAATCAAAAGCTTTGGTGGTAATTACTATGGTCTAGTAATTGTAGATAACTATTCAAGATATACATGGACCTTGTTTCTTGCTCATAAAAATGAAGCATATCATGCATTCAAGAAACTAGCCAAGATTATCCAAAATGAGCAAAACTCAGAGATTGCATCCATAAGAATCGATCATGGGGGGAATTTGAAAATCAACTATTTGAGAAATTTTGCGAAAAATATGGTATTGGTCATAATTTTTCAGCTCCTAGGACTCCACAGCAAAATGGAGTAGTTGAGAGGAAAAATAAATCATTGTTGGAGCTTGCTAGAACCATGTTAAACAAAAATAACATTGCAAAACATTTTTGGGCCGATGCGGTAAATACCGCTTGTCATGTTATGAATAGATGTTTGATAAGGCCTATTTTAAAGAAAACCCCCTATGAACTTTACAAAGGAAGAAAACCCAATATCTCTTATTTTCATATATTTGGATGCAAATGTTTTGTGCTAAACAATGGAAAGGATAATTTAGGAAAGTTTGATGCAAAAGCTGATGAGGCAATCTTTCTTGGATATTCATGATCAAGTAAATCCTATCGAGTATTTAACAAACAAACAAATACTATTAAGGAATCAATTCATGTAAAATTTGATGAAAATAGCCATAACCCTCCGAGAAAGGAAGATTTTGATGATCTTGTAGGTACTTTCCAAGAATTAAACTTGGATGACAAAGAAGAAGATAACAAAGAAAAAGACACAACATAAAGAGTGGAAACTCAACAAAAGGAATGGATTACCTCAAAAGACCATCCATTGGACAACATTATAGGTGACATCACAAAAGGTGTAAGTACCCGACGTTCTTTTAATACTTGCAATCATTTAGCATTTGTTTCTCAAATTGAACCTAAAATCATTGATGAAGTTATTATTGATGAACATTGGATGTTGGCCATGCAAGAAGAACTAAATCAATTTGAAAGAAATGAAGTTTGGGAATTGGTGCCAAGACCCAATGATCACCAAATAATAGGTACTAAATAGGTTTTTAGGAACAAACTAGATGAAAATGGAATAATCACTAGAAACAAAGTTAGGTTAGTGGCTAAGGGTTACAATCAAGAAGAGGGCATAGATTATGAAGAAACATATGCTCCCGTAGCTAGGTTGGAAGGTATTAGACTATTGTTAGCCTTTGTATATTGTAGAGACTTCAAATTGTACCAAATGGATGTCAAAAGTGCCTTCTTGAATGGATACATTCAAGAAGAAGTATACGTTGATCAACCTCCTGGCTTCGAAAATTATCAATTTCCAAATCATGTTTTCAAACTAAGAAAAGCTTTATATGGTCTAAAACAAGCTCCAAGAGCTTGGTATGAAAGATTGAGCAAATTTCTTTTAGAAAATAATTTTAAAAGAGGAAAGGTTGATACAACATTATTCATTAAACACAAAAAGAATGACATACTATTAGTTCAAGTATATGTAGATGATATCATTTTTGGTGCTACTAATGATTCACTTTGCAAGGAGTTTGCTAAGCTAATGTAGGACGAATTTGAAATGTCCATGATGGGAGAACTTACATTCTTCCTTGGGCTGCAAATTAAGCAAACTAAAGAAGGCACATTAATCAGTCAATCCAAATAATGCAAGGAATTGCTTAGGAAATTTAACATGGACAAGGCAAATGAAATTGCTACCCCTATGAGTACATCTTGTTATTTGGATAAGGATGAGAAAGGTAAGGATGTAGAACTCACAAAGTATAGAGGTATGATTGGATCCTTACTTTATTTAACTGCTAGTAGACCGGATATCATGTTTGCTGTTTGTATGTGTGCTAGATATCAAGCATGTCCAAAAGAATCACACTTGACTGCTGTAAAACGAATAATGAAATACTTGGTTGGAACTCAAGATGTTGGTTTATGGTACCCCAAAGGGGTTGAATGCACCCTTGTTGGTTACTCTGATTCTGACTTTGCAGGATGTAAACTTAATAGGAAAAGCACTAGTGGTACCTGTCACTTACTTGGTAGTTCTCTTGTATCTTGGCATAGCAAGAAACAAGTAAGTGTTGCATTGTCCACAGCTGAGGTAGAATACGTTGCAGCTGGTAGTTGTTGTGCTCAAATTCTTTGGATGAGGCAACAACTTCTATATTTTGGTGCTATATTAGACCATGTGCCTCTTAAATTTGATAATACAAGTGCCATTAATATTTCAAAGAATCCTATGATGCATTCTAGAAGCAAACATATTAAGGTTAGACACCATTTCATTAGAGATTATGTGTTAAAGGGTGATTGCGTGCTTGAACATGTTGAAACCTCTAAGCAATTAGCTGATATATTCACAAAACCTCTTGTAAAGGAACAATTCATAAACATCAGAAGAGAATTAGGAATTTTAAAGATGTCCAATATTTACTAGTGAGATATTTGACTACCCTTGTAAATAGATAAATTCCTATTCTTAAGCATGAGATTTGAATAAAGTGTGAAATTTGATTGAATGCACAATGAAGCTTATGATTCTTGAGTATGAATATTTCATTAGATGAGTCTTGATTTGATCAATAAGTTTAGTTAAATGATGTTCATGACTATTTAGTTGAATGAGAAGGCAAATAGAGTCTCAAAATCGAAGATGTTAATGACCAAAAACATTGCCTAGTGTGATTGAATCGATTCAAGCCCCTGAAAACCAAAAATTTTCAAGACAGCGAGTCTTGAATCGATTCACAAGAATGGGTGAATTGATTCATACCCCTGGAACCCATTTTTTTAAAACAGAAAGTAATGAATCGATTCATGCGTATCCTGAATCGATTCATGCGTATAAAATTGCTTAAAATGGGTAGTTTTCATTTAGTTTTCAGAATACAATCACTTCTTTCAACTCCTTTTTCTCTTTCTTCTCTCTAAAAACCTCTTTCTGTCTCTAAATTCATCCTTAATAACCCACTCAAATCTCATGGCTTCATCATCCCACCCAAGAAAGAAACAAAGGGCCAACGTTGTAGGTTCCTCCGCGCCTCAAAATTCCGATCTCATCAGACTCTTTTCCACCCAAAAGGAATTGGAAACTTACTTGGAGACTTTTTCTGAAAAGCTTCTCATTCCTCCACATTGGTTAGATCTTCCTTACTTTGAATCTACCAATCTCCCTCTGCTTGACACTCATATTCTTCTCATGTGGGCTATCCTCAACAACAAGGAGATCAACTGGATCAATATGATAAAAAATCACATGATTGATGCAAGGAATCTCACCCAGTTGCCCTATGCTGTTTTTGTGACCAAACTCCTTCGTCACTTCAAGGTGAATCTCAACAATGAAGTCAAGGAATCTGTTGGAAGCAAAGCGCTGCTTGGCCAATCCCATCTTAATAAAATGGGAATATTGAAAGGTTTGGCATATGGGAAATTCTTCGCCGCCCCCAACATGCTGATGCCCATGAAGCCGTTGATGATGCTCCTCCTCCTCCTCCGCAAGCACCTGTTGATGATCTTTTTGCTCGTCTCACTGCCCATATGGATCAACGTCTTGATACCATAGAAGCAAATATCACCACCAGGCTTGATAAACTTGAAGCAAACATGGAGGAACGCTACACAGAGCTTGCTACCCAAATCTCAAGCCTCTAATTTCCTCAGCCTTAGTGGGCTTTCCTTTATGTTTTATGGTTGTTTTGCTTAAACCTATGTTGCCCCTCTGTGGCCTTTTTATTATTAACTCTTATGTGCCTTGGATTTTATGATTGACTTTTCCTGTTTGTTCAAACCTATTAGTACTTAATCCTTGTTTGGTAGTGAATATTTTTTTCTCTTATTTCCCTAAGAGCTTATAGAATTTTTGATAATGACAAAGGGGGAGAGATATTGAATAAATTTTCTGAATTATATACCTGATAAATCACACAACTAAGGGGGAGTAACAAGAGTCATAAGAGTAATGTATGATTACATGAATATGAATGAATGCATATCCAACTGAAAAACAAAAGGGGAGACACATTCAACAAATGGCCTTTTCTCATTTTACATGAATATTGGTTATTGATACTAACACCCTGAAGAGATGTCCATTAGTTGTCATCATCAAAAAGGGGGAGAATGTATTTGCATGTTGTAGATAAGTTTTGATAATGACAAGTACTTAAGCACAAGCAGAACATTACTCTTGGACCATACACAAATGCATGATTCAAAAGAAAATACAAGGATTTGATGCATTTAAAATCAAAGATCAAGAAACCATGAAGAACATGCTCCCAAATAATAAAAGAATCAAGAAAGCAATGCATGAAGATCAAGGAAAGGAACTGTGACTTAAAATACATCAAGGAAATATCAAAAAGCATGAAAAAGTATCAAACAACATTGCATGAATTGCTTCTTACACGTATGAATCGATTCAAAGGCCTGGAAGTCTCAAAAACACAAAACAGCAAGATATGAATCGATTCACACCAAACATGAATCGATTCACACATGATTGGAACTCAAAATGCCCAAAATAGAATTATATGAATATACGTATGAATCAATTCAAGTGGTGGAAAACATCACTAAAAAGACGGATTTAAGTGGGAAACAAAGACCCATAACCCACTATACGCAGAGACAAGCTGGAACCATGTTTTGCAATGGCTAGGAGGACCTTCAAAGCTCTATAAATGGATCTCCAACTCAAGCACAAGAAACACCAAGAAGAGGCAATCAATCTTTACTTACATTTATGCTTAGGGA
This sequence comes from Clitoria ternatea, assembly GCA_037962975.1. Lineage (NCBI taxonomy): Eukaryota > Viridiplantae > Streptophyta > Magnoliopsida > Fabales > Fabaceae > Clitoria > Clitoria ternatea. The sequence goes on from CM075669.1 coordinate 193,829,123, forward strand.
GTTCATTTTCTTTGTATATTCTGAATCCTTGAGCTTAGAACTTGTATATCATCTCTTGTTGAGAGTTAGGAATTGTGAAAGCTCTTCATTTGCTTATTCACTATATTGAGAGAGTATGTTGCTTGTAAACACAAACACGAAACACCAAATTTCACTCTAGGTTGAGTGGTTACAAAGGTTGGGGTTTAACCTTTGGGATATTGAGAGTTTGAGAGATTGGGTGGGTTGCCCTTGTGCTAGTGAGGATTGAGTTCTTGAGTGTGAGACACTAGGAAGCTGCAATTGGTCATAGCTTGTATCTCTAAACTTCAATAGTGGAAATCCTTCAAGTGGGTTGCTTGAAGGCGAGACGTACACCGGGTTAGTGGAACTCGTTAAATTGGTTTGCACGCTCTTCTCCCTTACTCTCTTGCATTTACATACTGCATATGGCTGGATTGTTATTATTGATAGTGATTTCCTCTCTTAAACTTGCTTGAACAACTAGCATTACAGTGTTGCACACCAAGTGTTCGACAAATTGCCTAAGCAGCATTTACATCTTATTTTGCATTATTTCTTCCACTATAATTTCCATATCCTGCATATTCTATTAACTTGTGAGAATGAAATCAATTTCAAGGGAATTCCAACGAAAAGGTTTAGAACTCAATTCACCCCCCCTCTTGAGTATTGAGGCCACTTGAATAACAAAACTGGTATAAAGCCCATACATGGGGGGAACTATAGAACTCTTTGTACAAGGATCTAGTGTATCCGGTACCGAGCGGAGGTCATGATATAGTCGAGGGAATACTAATCACATGACCTACAAAGGGTGTTAGGAATGTCCATGCCTATGTTAGCTTTCCCCATACTTTATAAAAAGATACTGGCACAGGCCATGTAGGACTTAACCACCACCCAACTCTATAAATATCATGTATTTACTACTCATTAAGGTACGTTCACTATTCTATCGCTGAAGTTCCAGTATTAATTGTCTGATATTGACTTAAGCATCAAAGTGTCTTTGTAGGTGATACCCTATCACCCATCAATGTGAAGAATTGGTGTGTTAACTAGAAAGCCTCATAACAAGACTCTTTGATCCCTATTGGACTTAGAGAAATAATATCAGATCTTTATTAGACTGGTGTAAGATATAAAGAGAGATATACTCAGTATCAATACTAAAGGTTCTTTCTCCTATACCGGACTGGTCATTGGCATGCCTGGTGGGACTCACCAAAGTTATTCCTATTTCTGCATTTGTGAATCTTTTCCACGAATATGAATCAGCCAGGTACTTCAGATGGCCACATGCAGGATTTGACGCACATGGAACATAATCTATTAGGTTACAATGTTAGGATCATAGAGACCTTGTGTTCACCACCATCGATGTCAAGAAAAGCTGTGGTGATGACACAACCAAACCCTCGTGATAAAGTCATCAAGAAACTTTGGGTGAAGTTACAAGAACTTAGGTAGGGATGAGCATGGGAGATTGAAAGAAGGGTGATGGTCCATCCAAGGCATCGTTGGGTAGGCCTCATCATTAATATTCCCAACATGATTTCTTAACATCACCGAAATACTCAAAGATCCCTACTTATGATGGGGATTACCAAGAGACTACATATCACCTAGAGCAGCATGCTCACTAGTATCAAAACATGTAGGGTCTTAAAGGATCCCTAGGATACAAGTCTAACGTCTTTATTTCCTGGCGTCTAATGGGGATTGTTATTCCTAGGCATCTCTAAACTCCCCAAACACTACCAATTAGGAAGTATACCAAAGAAATAGACTAGTAAGCATCTAGATGTTTACATTAATGGGTTATTGTTCTTAAGAGCTGAGGGTGACATCATGTGTAGCATGTTTCCAAGGAACCTAATAGTTGAAGCTTTAAGTTGGTTCAAGGGATTGCCTACAGGATCCATTGATTCCTAGAAGAACCTGGCTCAAGCCTTCCAAGATCACTTTATGATAGCAAGAAATGTACCCAAGACATCTCACCTTGGCTCAGCCCAAGCAAGGAGAGAGTGAAACTCTGAAGGATTTTTGAAAGCTGTTATAATTTCGAGATTAACAGAAGTAATCCATCTACATATCACCATTAAGGCGTTGCAACTGAAGTCACCTTTTGCTTTTTCCTTGGCAAAAGGAACTCCACAAACCTTCAAGAAGGTTACAAAGTATAGTGGCAGCAAAAATAAAAACTCTAGTAGTAGCAACACTGAGTTCCACACCGGTTTCAAAAGAGAAACCCAAAGTCTGAGAAGATATTCCAAAGGAGAAGAACTTCCAAAGGAGAAGGAATGACATTTTTCACCTTATCCCAAGAAAAAAAGGTGTTCAACTTCGACCACTATGCGCCCCTTAACGTAAGGCCAAAGCAAATCTTGAGAGAGGTGGCTCTTCCTGGCTTTGTTATGTATGAGATTAGAAAGCTGATACTAGTCAAGAGACCTAGCAACTTGCATAAGTATTACAACTTTCATGAATAGACTAGCCATGCAACTAACAAATGGCAACAATTAAAGAATGCCATTAAAGTCATGATAAGTGAAGGCAAGCTGAAGGAGTACTTATTTAAAGACAAGTCCTATGATGAGTGTAACCGAAATATAAAACATAGACGTGATAGATCCCTAGATAATGACAAGGGGCGACATCCCAGGAAAACAACTATGGAAGTTCAAGGTTATAGAGCCAATCAATGATGACGAGGAGCTAGAGATTCCATCTCTAAATGAAAAAAGAGTAGTCATTGATATATGATTGTAGAAGGCTTTACTAGAGAAAGTTGTCCAACACTGCGTGTAAGAATCATTTACGTATGATCATGTCTGTGTAAGTAAGGCCAATTAATAAGCCTTTTTGAGGCAACATACAAACCCTGTCCATCACCTTATTAGATGCAGACTTCGACCTAACCATCCTAATGGGAGATGATGCAGTGGTTATTGAGACTGTAATAACTAATAAAATTGTTTGACATCTACTAATGCGAATGAATCCCACTTCTGTAGCCCATGGAAAGAATAGGTGGACATTCTATAGCAGACCCAAAACCTTTGGTTGGACATGTGGCTAGTAAGTTACTTTATTAATGTTTTATATATTGTCTGTTGACTGCAAAAGTCCTTTACTTTTGCACCGGAGCGCGAGATAACCACGCTCGCCTTTTCAAGAGTGGAGAAAATAACCTAAGCAACATGCTTGGGAATGTCCCGTAGAAGGGATAGGACAAACAAATCCTACCTGTTCCAAATGGATAGAGGAATTTCAAATCCTACCTTTCTTAATATTATTTTACATATACAAGAATTTCAATATTAATGCTAAAACAATATATTTATATAAGTCCACGTATGTTTATAACTAAAATTCAACATAATTTTTTATGCTCATCAACAAATATTACGTTATATTTGATTATAATTCAATATCATAGTTATATATACATATATTTTATATTTTATTAATTAACCCCAACCGTTTAGAAAGAGCAAACTGAGGGCAACATCTAAAATTCACAACATTTCTATCTCAAACTCACTAAGCAACAACTTTACACCTACCTTAGAAAACAAAATTCCATACATATAAATATATCGTGTACATAGCAAATCTGGTCACTCCTTATTGGCGCTACAATGGTGAAATCGTCAGCATGTTGTATGGAAGCATGAATAGGAACCTCGTCTAGCTCCACACCATCATGCATTTTAGTGTTTTGGGAAGTTATGTATAACGATTCCCAGTGACCCCATAAATATTGATTATTAGCTTTTTTTGGTAATCTAATTCATGTTATCCATTATGATGATGTTTATCATGTCGGTCACTATTTCATTACTACTAGCTTCAGACTGATGGAATTATTTAGATGCCATAGGTTCGATGTCACACCCTAATTTTCTGGACTCAAATCTCAATGTAATCAAGTTAACTAATTAATAAAAATACAAGTAAATTTTTCACGTTTAAAGGAGTCTAAACCCTTCAATATTACATCAAGATCTGAACCCCAGAAAATCAAAGAGTGAGATTTTAAGAATTTATAAACTGGATCGATGAATAAATAGCCCTAACATGTATGCGAAATATTCGAGTTTACAGTGGAAGAAAAATTAGTATACAAGGCAATACGCCTAGTCCCATATATGAAGATGTAAGAAAAGGCCCAAGATAAACAAAGAAAGTGAGAAAATTGAATTCAGGGCAACTCGCTTAAGCGAAGCATTACTCGCTTAAGTGAGGTCACTCTCGCTTGAGCAGCTCAAACTTGCCTGAGCGAAGAACCATTAAGCATGAGACCCAAGTTCACGCTTGAGCGGGCCACAATCGCTTGAGCGAAAATTGTCCAGTGGCTAATTCCCAATTATTTCGCTTGAGCGAGCCATCCTTGCTTAAGTGAAAAACTTTCAGAAGCATTTACATAAATACTCGCTTGAGCGAGTTCCTACTCGCTAGAGTGAGATCACGACAGAGTTAATTCCTTTGGCCCTTGCTTGGGTGAACCCAAGCTAGCTTGAGTGAAAAATAGCCAGAGACCACACATCTGATACTTCTCAATCTCGCTTGAGCGAGATTATCAATAAATGCATAAAAACTTGGAAAATTCATGCAATGTGACATGCCAAAACTAAATTCATGTATAATTGGCATAGACCAACACTTAGCCTACACTTCAATTTTTGATTCTAATTCATCAAATGCATAAATAACATTTTGAGCACTTTTTAGCCCAACTAAGCATGCTAATCTACAACATAGGCCTATGTTGAGACAAAGTCTGGTCAAAAATATAAGTTTTAAGTCCTGTTGGACCAAACCCCAGACTTTATGATTTGTTTATATCGATCATCAAGTATTTTCAGTAAAGAATAAAGTCTGAATTGTTCATAACATTTCTTTCAGTGCATAAGTAATTTCAGGATACGAAGATTGATTTGTAAAAACAAAGGGGGGCATATGTGTTCTAAAAAGTCTGGTAGAACAACAAAAGTCTGATAGTAGCATCATAATTAAAGAACTCTCCTTCAACGTTCGAAAATTCTATTTTAGTGATGCTTCGGGAGAAATGGTCACATCGTATTTACGTGCTTATCATCAATGAACAAAAAGAACAAAATCAACATAAGTAGCAGCTATCAGCGTACCTACTTCTGCGAACTCTGATCACAAGTCAGAAATCTCATCATGACATCTCAGAAAGCAACCTCTCGCTCAATCATGAATCAGTTCACGAATGGTTTTGTGCATGGAAATGCATGAGAAAGTATTCTCCTAAAAATACTGAAATATGATTCAGACCTCTCTCAAGCTTGAATTCAACTTCAAGGTCTGATCTCAAGAAGCTTAAGGTAAAATACCTTCAAAGAATTTCCAACATCTATTTTTACATTCAAGAAGCAATAACGGATATATCTTTCAAGTCACTATAAATATCAATAAAGTTTGAACATCAAAGATACAAGAAAAATCTCTGAAGAAAGCTCTTCAAGTTATCATTCAATCTCATTCTAGTTCATTTTTCTTGTAAAAGACAAAGACCCTATTTACTTTCTAGCTCTGCTTCTAGCAGACTTAGGTCTTGTGTCAAAAACACTTAGTGTTCGATCTCAAAATTGTGTATTATTTATACACTAAGTTCTGAAAACATTTCTTAGTCTTGTTATTTGTATAAGTCTGGTGAGTTACCAGAATAAGTTTTTGTTGGGAAACACTTTGTCCTAAAGAGGCTTTTAAAAGAATACTTCGGTTAAGCCAGAAGTGGCTTGTTGAAAGAATACTTGGGATAAGCCAGAAATGGCTAGTGTAAAGAATACTTATAGCACTGGTCTGGTGTTGATATGCTAAAGGAGATTTTTACAATAGTGAAAATCCTTCAAGTTGGAAGGGACTGGACGTAGCTTCTATAACGTCTAGCCTAATTATTAGACACTAACCATGCAATTAAAGTTAATTAAACATACAATGCTATACCGATTAATAAAAATACAGAGGAAAAGTTTTCATGATTTTGATCAAACAATTGAGGAGTAAAGTGTGACGCGAATAATAGTTTCAATAATCACTTCCTCGATCATATAAAAGAAACCCAACTCATATATGAAGATATGAGGAGGTGCAAGAATTTGATCAAGAGTTCCTTCAGATAATCCACCATAAGATCATCACCAAGAAACAACAGAACACATAGTTTGATTTGAGAGTCATGCAATTTAAATGCCAAGAGATTTGATATATACTATTTAATTAACAAAAGTATGGAAAATACATTTGTGGGAAGATATATGATGAAGACTTAATTTAATTGGACACAAAAATGGCAAAGCATAACATTTTTTTTAAAGAATCTGGGGCCCCTCGCTTGAGCGAGGCGCTCACTCGCTTAAGCGAGGTCAAGTCATTTCGCTTGGGCAAACCTGTCTCACTTAGGCGAGAAACGTTGAGCATCAGATCCCCTAATCTCGCTTGAGCAGGCTATGCTCGCTTGAGTGAGATCCCTCTAGAACCTTCAGTGCCATCACTTGCTAGAGCGATCCCTTCCTCGCTTGAGCGAGATTCGCCCAGACTGCACACCCAAACCATATAAAGACTCGCTCAAGCAAGATTTGGCTCGCTTGAGCGAATATAACAACTTTAAACCTATAAATCAACTTCTTACCTATCTATTCTGCCCGTTTCAACTCCGATTGCTGCGAAATTTCAAGGACACTATGTTTTCCCCATACCGGAATTGTTGGCGCCACCCAATTGCCAAAATTTCAACATATGCTCAAGATATGCGGAAAAATGCACTTAACCTAAAAGTAACAAAAACCTATGCCCAACCTATTCAGATAGGCTCTAAACCACACAAGGCCTATATGCATAGTTTCTAAACGTCATAAGGAACCTATTGGCCCCTTCCGAGGTTCCTAAAACCTACCAGATTGAAAAATCACTCTTTCAGTTGCATACTACTATGTTAAATCATCCATCATGCAATATACTTTGTTTTCAATGACAATTCGCTTATCCTCAATAATCGATCAACTCATTATCACATTCAACAACTATATCTACGCATACCACTTGTTCATATCAATCACCAAGATGTAACAACAATGACTTTATGCCAATTTATAAAACAACATAACCTCTAAAGTTATAACATCATGTGCTTAGTAAATGCTTTCAATTCATACACTCATAATCCAAATCCTTCTCCATCCTCATAGATCCATCACCCATGCAAATATTAAACATCATCTTCATACCACAACCAATTTCTGAAACCTAACAGGACCATAAATCCAATTATCAAACAACAACATGCATATATGTATCTATATTCACAACAATCTACTTATCATATAACATACATATGTATAAATGAAATTAATCATAATCTTTAATTAATATTTGTCAACATCACTCTCCCGTTAGCATTGGATTTGTCTAGACCTCATGTAGTACTCGCCTCCATTGTGCCCATCAACAACTGCTGCCAGTCACTAAAAACCACAATAAAAGGGTCGAGTGACTGGAATTAAGAATCAATATAGAAATAAAGCAACAAACGTTAGGAAAAGCACAATCTAACTACCTTTCTAATTAAAAGCATTATTCATTTATTGTTCTTTTGTCATGCAATACCTTACCTACCATTCATGTCATCTGACCTCTATTTTTTTAGCATAGTCAATCTCGATGCACAATCATGTCAATCCTCAGATTAAAACCATCACTAGCATAATACTAACCAATCAAGTTCATACATGCACAAAATACAAATTCTTCCTTAATTCACTCATTCACTTCATCCATCATCTCATTCTATCACATAAATTCAACATATCAATCCATATCAGAAACACTAGATTCATCATCATCGAGTCAAAGCAACATCATTCACTACATAAGTTTTGATACATTTCAATAATGCAAATCCTCACATATCATTAATATAAATATCATCGTAAGTCAAGACATGTAAAACACGACTGACTCTCATATAGATAATATGACGCCCTAGTATCCAGATACTAAAAGGATCGACCTTCAGCTGGGGGTCCTAATTGACACCCCGTGAACCCTGCTTGGTCCACCGAGCCCTACTTGGCTCCCCCTCAACCACTGGGTCCTACTTGACCACTAGGTAGCTCAACTAGGTACAAAAACCCCGGGAGCCAGAAATGAGGGTCATATATACCGTCGGTCGTCCTCCACCACATAATTACATAATCAATCATATATAAATATAAACATAGCCATACGATCCCTCCATTAGAAGCTTGTCAGGAGTCGCTCCTTGACCGTGCCAAGGCACTGGCGACCACTCCCCGCCCTCAACAGTGTCCAGGGTGTCTCATCGTCATCATACGTCTAAACATCATCAATCTCAGGTATAATATCAAAAACTGATATATACTCACCTCGCCGGGCGACCACACAACCCAGCCCTCACAAGCTATGTAAAATTAGAATCACATATACCAACGGATATTATCTTAATTATAAATTATATCACATAAACATTACTAATACAATCAGCATACCATATCACATCCAGTTAGGAATTCATTCACACATTTATCATCATACATTATCATCAAACAAGACAATATTCATGATATCCATATACCTACACATATACATGCAACATTACTATCAATATTAGTATCACGCCATTTGCTTTCCCTTTGCTTATTAACTCGTAATCCATCATCACTTTGATTTTATCTTTAACTCATGGTCTTTATTCATAATTTACTATCACACTATCTTATTATAAACTCTTTCCATATTTCTACCTTACCATAGTCATCCCTTATAATCTATAACATTACACTCTCTCTCACATAATCTCTCTTATCATACAAATATTATCCATATACATATTATCAATTACAATTGAAGTTATTTCTCATTATGGATTTCACATTCTCTTACCTCATTTATATATTTTTACGAATGTACCTAGTTTACTTTCACTTCCTTATTTCCAAATATCCCTTTATCATAATGCTATTACACCTTTTAATCATTTATCAATTTATTAGTTAGCCTACCCTCTTTACTTTAATGACTTTCTATCCTTCCGTTTCACATACTAAATCATCTGAATTAATTTGAAAAAGTTAGAAGTGGCTATGATATACCTCTTTTCCTATACACCAATTACATAATTATATGTCTATATTAATCTTAACCTGACACACCCCCCTTACCTCGACTCCAAGCTTCTCTTTATTGTTTTTGATATTGATCACGCCCTTATATTGAATGGTTTGTCATGCCGTTCCCGATTTTGAGACCCACGATATTTAACGGCCTTCCGATATTCAATCTGATGCCTATGACCTATTGAAACACAAAATTAATCAACCATTTATCATACCCATTATACCTAAAACCATAATTAAGTTCCACATTGGCTAAAAATGAAAACCGAAACCCCCCAATGCATGCAAGGTTTCGGTCAAGAGAAGAGGAAGAAGAATAACTTGCAAAATCGGGCCACCCATCATCATAATAGTCATTTCTAAGCTTCCCTTCAAACGGAGAAGGAAAAACTGAGCTCCCCCATATGCAATGCCAAATTCGACTAAAGAGAGAAAATGAAAAGGAGGAAGGAAACTTGAAATTGAGGGTACCAATAGACTCACCTCGTCCCTAAATTCCAAAAATATGATCAATTTGAAGTTTCAACGTGAAATCTCCCTTCAATTTGGAGCTAGAAGCTCACGGCCACTGAAGAAGGAGAAATGAATAAGAAGGTTGCATGCAGATCATGAAGAAGAAGGAGAGAAATGAGTTTTTAATTTCATGAGGGGCATATTTGTCATTTTCCTATTTCTTTTTCCTTTTCTTTTAAAAACTTAAGTAAAACTTACTTTTAACCTTTTGGTAAATAGAATTTGCCATCATCCATTTAATTAAATTTTTAAACTTTAATAACCAATTAATTAAATAAGTTATTTAATTCCTTAACATATAAATATTTAAAATTGTATATATATGTATATATTAATTAATAATAATTTCCAAAAATCTAAAATTAATTTGAAGGCAATAATTAATATTTTTCCACCAATCATAAATTTTTAATTTAATTATCCGGGATGTTACATCACCTCTCCTTAAAAGGATTTCATCCCCGGAATCATCACGTCGTGGGGACATTGCTTGCCACCAATAATCCACGGTATATAGCTAATTCATCATTCTTTTAAAATCCTTATGTTTTCTTTCCTTCAAGTTGTACCACGCCCATACCACACTAGCAACAATCACAACTACGCACCCAATCTTGCTTTACACCCTTAATCTTACTGAATATACTAATTTCTCAGTTGGAGCGTACCATTTAACCATTCGATTTATCCGTGATAGATGTAGTACCTTACTCATCACCTGACTGCCTACTAAATATATCTTAGGCTAAATACACGGTTTGGTCCCTTAACTTTTTAAGTTTTTTCAAATTGGTCCCCTATTTCTTTTTTTTTTCAAAGAGGTCCCAAAACTTTTAAAAACATGTCAATTTGGTCCTTCCGTTAGAAAATCCCCTAACGCCGTTTGCTAACATGGCATGCTGGACACGTGTCAATTTCTTATTCGCACATGTGTCACCATCAAAATATAGGATACGTGTCAATAGTTAGAAGTGGCTATGATATACCTCTTTTCCTATACGCCAATTACGTAATTATATGTCTATATTAATCTTAACCCGGCACACCCCCTTACCTTGACTCCAAGCTTCTCTTTATTGTTTTTGATGTTGATCATGCCCTCCGATTGAATCGTTTGTCATGCCGTTCCCAGTTTTGACACCCACGATAATCAACGGCCTTCCGATATTCAATCTGATGCCTATGACCCATTGAAACACAAAATCAATCAACAATTTATTATACCCATAATCCTAAAACCATAATTAAGCTCCAAATTGGCTAAAAATGAAAATTGGAAACCCCCCAATGCATGCAAGGTGCGGCCAAGTGAAGAGGAAGAAGAATAACTTGCAAAATCGGGCCACCCATCATTATAATAGTCGTTTCTAAGCTTCCCTTCATAGAGAGAAGTCAAAACCGACCTCCCCCACATGCAATGCCAAATTCGGCTAGAGAGAGAAAATGAAAAGGAGGAAGCAAACTTGAAATTGAGGGTACCAATAGACTCACCTCATCCCCGGGATTCCAAAAATACGATCAATTTGAAGTTTCAACGTGAAATCGCCCTTCAATTTGGAGCTAGAAGCTCACGACCATTGAAGAAAGAGAAATGAAGAAGAAGGTTGCATGCAGATTGTGAAGAAGAAGGGGAGAAAATGAGTTTTTAATTTCATGAGGGGCATATTGGTCATTTTCCTGTTTCTTTTTCCTTTTCTTTTAAAAACTTAAGTAAAACTTACTTTTAACCTTTTGGTAAATAGAATTTACCATCATCCATTTAATTAAATTTTTAAACTTTAATAACCAATTAATTAAATAAGTTATTTAATTCCTTAACATATAATTATTTAAAATTGTGTATATATATATATTAATAATGATTTCTAAAAATCTAAAATTAATTTGAAGGAAATAATTAATATTTTTCCATCAATCATAAATTTTTAATTTAATTATCTGGGATGTTACAGCTTCTGTGTTGGAAGTGGACTAGTATAAACTTTGCGTGTTTATTTTCTCTTACTCATATTCGTTTAAATACCTGTACATTATATTTTGGTACAAAATTTAGGCGAAAACGAGTCTAAGACTTATTCAACCCCCTTCTAAGTCTGACTCTGAACCATAAATTGGTATCAGATCTTGTCCTTTGGGTTGATTACTCCCTTTAGTGAAAAGGATCAAGATCCATGATTGCTTTTCAAAGTAATCAATTGATCACAAAAGGATCCTCTATCAACAAACTCCCACTTTCTTTGGGGAAGACTATCCATACTGGAAGGACAGAATGGAAATGTTCATAAAATCCACTCAATATAGTCTTTAGGCGGTTATCATTATTGGCGGTTATGGCTCTCTTGTAAATGGTGAAGAACAACCTAAAGCAGAAAGTGAATGGAGTTCTGATGAAATAAAAAAAATGGAGATCAATGCCAAAGCCAGATTTCTTCTCTCATGCACTCTTATTAAGTCTGAATACAACAAGGTATTCAACTATAAAATAGCTAAAGAAGTCTAGGATGCTCTACAACGCAACTACGAAGGAACGTCGAATGTCAAGAGATCCAAGAAGATATTGTTAACTAAACAATATGACAACTTCAAAATGGAGGATCATGAGTCAGTAGATCAAATGTTTGGAAGATTCCAAACCTTACTGAATGGCTTGAAAAATCTTGGAACTACTTCCTCCATAGAAGACATAAACGTCAAGCTTCTCGGATGCTTGCCTGAAAGATTTAACGCAAAATGCTCTACTCTCGAAGAGGCTAAGGATCTGAGTACCTTCTCTCTAGATGATCTGCTTGAAGTTCTCAGGGTTCATGAGCTCAAGCTGAAGTAGAAAGAAACCAACAAATCTACTTCCACCAGGAGCATTGCCTTGAAGTCTGATGAAATAAGAAAAGGCAAGGGTCTGAAAGTGGAAGAATTATCTAATTCTGAATCGGAGTCTGATGAATTAGATGATGACACTGATGAAGAATTGGCTCTTGTAACTAAAAGATTTTATAAGTTAATAAGGAAGAAGAAGTTTAGACCGAAAACGTTCCAAAAGAAAGACTACAAAGGTAAAAGTCAATTTAATTTAAAACTAACAAATCTGTCTTAGAATGTTTTAATTGTAGAAAGCTAGGACACGTAAAAGCAAAGTGTCCTTTTCTAAACAAAGATAAAAGAGATAGAAGGGAAAGAAGGAAGTTTCCAAAGAAACAAAAAGGTCTAATCACTTGGGATAATGAAGGATCATCCAGCTCAGAAGAGTCTAATGTAGAAAGTGGGTCAACTTAAATTTGTCTCATGGCGAGCAAAGAAACAGACTCAGATGCCAGCCTCAACGACTCAGACTCTAAAGAAGTAAGTTACTTAGAACTTAAACAAAATTATGATGGGTTATTTAATGATTTTTCTAAATTATTAAAAAGTTTTAAGAAACTAAAACTAAAGCATGTTGATATGATCACTGATTTTGAAAATCAAATTTCATTGTTAAAAGAAGAAAAACACAACATAAATATCTTAAAAGAAAAGGAAATGAATCTTGAAGATTTAAGTAAAATTAAAGAAGAAAACATCTCTTGAAAATAGATTTTGAAAAATCTAAGAGTTACTATAACTCTCAAGATAAAGAAATTGTTAGACTAAAAAATCTTGTGAACTCTCTTACCTCAATTATAGGCAAATTTGTTACTAGCACTAAAAACTTGAATGCTTCATTAGGGACATCCAAAGGAAATTAAAAAGGTCTTAATTTAGGATATGTGAAAAAGAAAAATGTTTCAAAATGTAAGCATCCTTCAGCTCTTATATTTGTTCCAGAAAAAGAAAGAATTGTTAAATGTAACTATTGTAAAAATCATGGTCACTTTATAAATGAATGCAAGAAATGAAAATGAAGGAATAAAAGATTCATTAATAATCTAGGACCAAAAAGAATATGGGTACCAAAATCATTAATCATTCCTTTTGCAGATATGTTTGAAATCAAGAACAAAAACTCTGTAATGGTATCTGGACAGTGGATGCTCGTATCACATGACAGGAAAAAGGTCTATGTTCCTAGACTTGGAGAAATTTAAAGGAGGATCTGTCATATTTGGAGCGAACCAGATTGGAAGAATCATTGGGTTTGGAAAAGTGGGTAAATTTTCCTCACCTGTCATTCAAAATGTATTCCTTGTTGAAGGTCTGAAACAAAACTTACTGAGCATCAGTCAATTTTGTGACAGTGGCTACCAAGTTTCATTTGACAAGAATAAGTGTACGATCATCAATCATGATGGAACCATACTTTTTAAAGCAAACAGACATAATAACCTTTATAAGGTAGACTTGAATGCACTAAATGATCAAAATGTAAAATGTCTATTTTCAAATTCTGAAGAAAGATGGATTTGGCATAAAAGGCTTGGACATGTAAGTCTCAAACTTATTTCAAAACTTCACAGAAAGGATCTTGTCAAAGGATTAATTTACTTTAACAGCTCCCTACCCTGTGAAGCATGCCAAAGTGGAAAACAACACAGAACCTCTTTTAAAAACAAAGGTGTTGTTTTTACATCCAGACCTTTAGAATTAATACATTTGGATCTATTTGGTCCTTCTCAAGTACAAAGTCTGGCAGGAAAGAAATATGGATTTGTTATTATTGATGACTACACCAGATTAACATGGGTATACTTCCTAGCCCACAAGGATGAGTCCATAAAAGTATTTAAAATCTTTTGCAAGAAAGTTCAGAATGAGAAAGGATAATGTATTTGTACAATATGAAGTGATCATGGTAGAGAATTTAAAAATGAAATCTTTGAAAATTTCTACAATGAGTCTGGATTAACTCATAGTTTTTCCTCACCAAGAACTCCACAACAAAATGGAGTTATGGAAAGGAAAAACAGATCTCTGCAGGAAATGGCTAGAACCATGCTTCGTGAAAATAATCTTCCAAAATATTTTTTGGCCAAAGCTGTGAGTACTTCTTATTATATTCAAAACAGAGTTTTTATTAGACCAATACTGAATAAGACTCCCTATGAATTATGGAAAGGTAGAAAACCAAGCATCTCATATTTTTATCCTTTTAGGTGCACCTGTTATATTCTGAATATCGAGGACTATCTTGGAAAATTTGATTCAAAGTGTGACAAAGGTATATTCATGGGATACTCTACCACATCAAAATCCTATAGAGTATTTAATACTCAGACGCAAACCATAGAAAAATCTATACATTTAAGATTTAATGACCTTTAAAAGACTGACAGGAGACTAGTAGATCTAGACTTTGATGATATAGGGATTCAGCAAGAGGAAGAGCAATCAACAGACCAACCTACTGAAAATGGTCAACCGAAATCAACAAATCCTAAAAAGTCTAAACAAGATCCACTCCCTGAACCTGAAAAGGCAAAAGATTGGAAATTCAAGTTTCATCATCCTTCAGACTTTATCATTGGAGATCAAGCTGCAGGAGTAAGGACCAGATCTAGCCTTCACAATCAATCAACAATCACTCTTATCTCAGAAGTAGAACCAAAAAATATTTTGGAAGCACTAAAGGATATGGATTGGATTCTTGCCATGCAAGAAGAACTCAACCAATTTGAAAGAAGTAAAGTGTGGACACTTGTTCCCAAACCCAAAGATAAAAGTATAATTGGTTCTAAGTAGGTATAGATTGGTAGCTCGGGGATATAACCAACAAGAAGGTATAAATTTCACTATAACCTTTGCTCAAGTAGCCAGACTTGAGGCTATCAAGATACTTCTTACATTTATAGCTTTTAAAGGTATTACATTATACCAAATGGATGTAAAGAGTGCTTTTCTGAATGGTTTTATTGAAGAAGAAGTTTATGTAAAGTAGCCTCCTGGTTTGGAAGATATGTCTTTTCCCAACCATGTTTTTAAATTAAGTAAAGCATTGTCTGGTCTGAAACAAGCTCTAAGAGCCTGGTACCACAGACTCAGCTCATTTCTTATTTCAAAAGGCTTTACAAGAGGCCAAGTTAACAGAACCCTATTCAGAAAAAGCTCTAAGAAACACTTTATTATTGTACAGATTTATGTGGATGATATTGTTTTTGGTGCTACTGATGATAGTCTGTGTAAAGATTTTTCAAAAATGATGCAAGCAGAATTCGAAATGAGTATGATGAGTGAACTTAAATTCTTCTTAGGCTTGCAAATTCAACAATCTAATGATGAAATTTTTATTCATTAACAAAAGTACACAAAGGAACTATTCAAAAGTTTAAAATGGCTGATGCCAAGGCCATGAGTACTCTTATGCATCCCAACTGTACCATAAATAAAGATGAGTCTCGTACATCAGTGGATCAGACCTTATGAGGAATGATTAGTTCACTCTTGTATCTTACATCCAGCAAACCTGACATAATATTTATTGTTTACGTATGTGCAAGATATCAATCAGATTCCAAGGAATCATACTTGTCTACAGTGAAGAGGATTTTGAGATATCTTGTTGGAACCATTAACCTTGGGCTATTCTACAAATGAACAGACTCTTTCTCCCTTTTTGGATTTTGTGATGTAGACTTTGTAGGTGATAGAGTTAATAGAAAAAGTACTAGTGGTGGATCTCATCTCTTAGGGAGCAACGTAATTTCATGGAGCAGCAAAAAGCAAAACTCCATTGCACTTTCAACTGCTGAAGTAGAATATATGTCTATAGTTAGGTGCTGTTCTCAACTCCTTTGGATCCAATATCAACTTGAAGATTACTCAATCAAAAAAGGAGAAATCCCAGTATTTTGTGATAATACAAGTGCAATAAACCTCTCCAAGAATCCTATTCAGCACTCCAAAGCAAAGCATATTGAAGTAAAATATTACTTCATTCGTGACTATGTACAAAAAGGAACCTTGGATCTGAAATTCGTGGCTACAAATCATCAATGGGTAGACATCTTCAGTAAGCCTCTGGCAGAGGCCAAGTTTAATTTTATTAAGCATAATTTAAATTAAAAAATTATTGTCTAAGTAGTCTACTTCATGTATCAGTCTGATATAACTTGCATTGTTTGACTTCACACTACTGAGAGACTTACTTTATTAAATCATTTTCAGATTTTCTTTTTTAAAACATGGCATCAGTTATCACATTTTAGTATAACCACTTTCTGAACGTGTTTTCTCTCTTTGTTTTCATGGAAAAAGTTTATTTATTAATCTCTCTTCACTTTCACTTTCCACCATTTTTCCTCATACCTTTCTTTTCCCTCTTTAACTTCTCTTTCAAAAAACTTCTTCAACTTTCTAAAAACCCTCTTTTTATCACACTTAAGAAATGGCATACAAGGCATACGACATTGTTGAGTCCTCTGTCTTCAACCTCAAGCAGCATAAATTAAAAGGGCGTGATATCTCTGAGGAGCTAAATGGCACCAGATGGCCTCAGTGGACAAATCCAAGTTTCTTTTTCTTGGCACTCTTCAGGGAAAGTCTGTAACATCCCCATTTTAATTAAAAGCAACTGAGTTAAATAACAAGTCAACAAGTCAACACCTCCCTTAATTTAATTAACTAAGAGTAACAGGATGATTAACGTGGAAGCATGGTGACATGGGCAGGATTATCACGTTTCCCCATCCTACCATACTGCACTCCACGCGGGTATTTATGTAGGTGAGGCCGTGCTCTTCACACAGAGAATTCCACAAACTCTCTTCATTCCTCTTGTTTTCTCTCTTGCCTTCTCCGCTCTCCAGTCCATCCCCTGCTTCGAGAACCAAGGTGACGGTGCTACAGTGGAGTGGAACTCCCCACACTTGAGAGGACGATCGACGAGTGAAGCAGCAGAGAGGAGAACCACCACCCAAGCAGGAAGAAATCCCTCAGAGTTTCGTAATTGGTAGGGGGAGTATCTTCTATCTTAAATGCATGGGTTATGAACAGGTTTCGAGTGCAGATGCTTGCTATGTCCGTGCTCTGATGGTGTATTGCGTTGCATGTGAGTGTGTATAGTTTGGTTGCATGACGAGTGGGAAATGAGTGATTGCATGTTAACACCTTTCTCACAGATGTATGTGTTGCAGGATCTCAGTTTGCATGTTGAGTTGTGTTGATATGCATGTCCGACTGAAGCTACCCAAGTTATAGGAATGCATATGTTGATACGTCTGCTATAATAAATTGTTGCGTGTAGGAAATGCCTTCTTTAGAAGAATTATGATACTGTCTTACATCGAATGCATGATAGGTTGTGATTTTTAGAATGATGCATGTGTTGAATGAAGCTATAAACTGATTGCATGTCTTGGTCGAACGAAATATTATGGATATCTGGATATGGAATGATAACTGATTGCATGGCAGCTATATATATTGAGTCCGGATAATGTGTACTACGGATTGCATGGTATGTGTGTGTGCTTGAATGCGAGAATGCATGCATGAAACAAATGTTGTGCGTCGAATCCGCGTGTGGCGCATGTGATGCGTTGTGCTGTGAGCACGTAGTGTGTGACACTACCTTCGGTCATCCAGCGTGTGACGCTGTAAAATCCTTGAGTGTGACTCAAGGTAGCCCTTGAGTGGACTCGGGCTGTCTGTGAACACCGCCGTTGGCGCTGTGAGCGTTGGTGTCACCTGTGGACAAACGGTTGGGTACCTGTAAAACGGCCAAGCAGCTGTGAGCTGATCTGATAGCTGTGAGCTATGTATAAAAAAGGCTGTGATGCCTACGTTGCAACGTCGGACCGATACACACGATGCGGAACCAAGTGAAATCTTCTGTGCTTATCATTGTTAATATTACTACTACTGTTAATGTTGTTGAAATTGATTTTTTTATCATGTTGTACATATATGTATTGTTGTGTAATTGGCAGATAACCTGGGTCGGTATCTATCATTTAAAATTTAAGATGCTCACCCCTGCAGTGGCCATTTTTCAGTGAATGTCTCTCGTGATGAGGACCAGAAGCAGAGCTGGAACGCTGGGCGAAGTGCTGATGCATTTGGAAGGCTTAATTAATATGATGTTAGATTAAGTCCTGACTGGTTCATGTCGGATGTTAGTGTTTTGGGATAAATAGAACCTTATTGACAAGGAGAAATCCAATTTTGTGTTTGTAAATATTGACGTATGCTCTCATTATTATATATATATGGATGTATGGTTTCGTATGTGACATGCTATGTGCTACCTTGTTTCATGCTTGTGCTTTATTGAATACGCAGGGACGGCATGATTTAGCAGGTTATAGCCAAGTCTAAGTGAATTATGAGTTGTCTCTAGGAAGACTTATGTCGGATACGTTGGGCAGAGTCGTACCCCGCCCGAAGTATGGGAGCAATTCGCCCAAGCGTGAGGACTCGCGCTGAAGCGAGTAATTATCAGAGTGAGATACCGCCCATTATCCTTTCCTATCCGTTGTGATGCTAATGCAATCCAGACTCCGGTGTTGACCTCTGTTTTGGGCGTTGTAGTTGAGCCCGCCCAGGCGTCGTCATAAATAGTTGAGTTTGGTGGAATAGGTTCGGCCCTTCCTTCCACCACAACCTACTACCGCATACGTACCTTGTAACTTCCCATTTTTCTGAGCGAAGTGCGAGCGTGAGGATTTACCTAGTGAACCCTTGTCCATATCCGATTGAGGAATTACCTTGTGTTTGTGTGGAGAGGCGTTGTGCTGACCTCGTTTAGGCGGTGTCATACCTCGCCCAAGTAACTAGGACGGTTCGCTCAAGCGCGTGGGACCATGCTGAAGCAAGCAGATATCAACTTGAGACTTCGCCTATGTACCTTCCTCCTCCTTGTCGCATTATTCTGCCGCGCAGGGCGGTGTTGGACATCGTCTGAGTAAGTGAATGTTGTGATGTAGTCCGTCCAGGTGTTGTTGTGCCTTGCCGAACTGGACGGCGGTGTAATCACTTCCTCTTTTCTTCACAAATTACTCCTGCATATGTATATCTCTCTTCTTCTTCCCTGTCCTCTGAAGCTGAACGTCCAGCGTTCTCTGAGAAAGGATCCGCCCGTAGGAGCGAATAGACGCTAATGTAAGGTTTACTTGAAGAGTTTCTCATCTGATGTTGCATTGTCACACATCGTTTAGGCGGTGTGAGACAGCGATTGAGCGGGTCACCTTCGCCATGGAGTCCGCCCAGGACACACATACCCCGCCTAGCCAAGTAGGATGATTCGAACTCCGCCCTTCTACCGAATGCTACGCGTGTGAATGTATTAACATCTTTCCTTAGCTATTTCCTCCTATTGAGTGACCAGTGTTATTCGAAGGAAAGCTTCCTTGTGAAATTCCCTCTATCCGCTGCTGCATTACCTTACTCCGCCTAGACGGTGTCAGACCCCGTCTAAGCGAACAAACGGTGTTGTGTAATCCGCCCTGGTGCTGGCGTGTTACGATAAACACATTGAGCCGGCCCCAGTTTTAGCTTCTCTGTAGGTTGCTAAATGCGTGTGAATGCTCTTCATTCTTCCCTTGCCTGCTTCCCTCTATATCGAATAATACGTGACTGTTTTTGTGAAAAATTTTCTCATATTTCTGGAATTTATTAGTTGCAAAGAAATAAGGTGTTACATTTTGGTATCAGAGCGGACCAAAAGGTCCAAGGCCAAGGTATGCTTACCGAGTGTAAGCGGTTGTGTGTGTTATTGTGATTGAATGGTTGAAAATTGTTCTGATGCTAGTTGAACTTGATTGATGTTGACTTGAGGACAAGAGGTTGTTTTCCCCTGGTCCGATTGTGTATAACTTAGACGAATGACATAATGTGCTAACCTATTAATTGTTAGACTAATAACCAGACCGGTAGTAAGTGGCTCCGTATACTTATCCTTAAATGTCAATTTCAGGATAAGGAATGGCGCATCGTCAAAGTATGGAGGCTATAGCCACGGCATTCCAACGCTTTGCGGATGTGTTTGAAAGGCAGGGCCAGCCTCGAGCTGAGGAGGGCTAAGTAATGGACCGCTTCTTAAAGAGGAAGCCGAGTGAATTCTTAGGAGGACGGAACCCTGAGGCGGCGTTTAAGTAGACTCAGGAACTCGAAAGGATTTTTGGGGGTCTTCGCTGTACCGAGGCCCAGAAGGTAGAATGTGCAGTGTACATGCTGCGAGATGAAGCGGAGAACTGGTGGAAAATAGCCAGAAGCCGATTCCCCGAAGATGATAATCAACTGACGTGGAACGATTTCAAGGCCTGCTTCTTAGACAAATACTTTCCCGACACAGTGAGGAGTCGGAAAGAGCTGGAGTTTATGGAGTTAAAACAGGGCTCCATGACTGTGGAAGAATACGCGACCAGATTTGAGGAATTGTGCCTATTCTATCCGCCCTTCCAGCAGCCAGGAACAGAGAACTCTAAGTGCCTTAAGTTTGAGAACGGATTGAGATCGGATATTAAGAGGGCCTGCAGATACCACGAAATACGGAGTTTCCCTGCACTAGTGAACAAATGTAGAATATTTGAGGAGGATGACAAGGCCCATTCGAGCCAGAGCAGCAGAAACCACTATTCCCTGAGGTCCCAACGACCTCGTTTCAAAAAGCCAAGCAATGCCGGTAGGAACAAGCCTTTTTCCAGATATGAAGGACGGAATCAACCTGGAAGACGACCAGTGGTAGGAGACAGAAGGTGTTCCAAGTGTGGAGGAAACCACTTTGTCAGAGATTGTAAGGATGATGGTGATGTAGTGTGCTTTCACTGCAACAAGAGGGGACACATCCGCCCCGACTGCCCCCAACTACACCAAGCAGACGTTAATGTGCGTCAAGGAAGATTTCAAGAAAGGAACCGAGTGAACGATGACCAACGTCCTGGTAGCAGAGGCAACGGAGCCAGAGGAGATGGGATGCGAGGGAGGAATACCGGCCCAACAGCGACAGGAAGGATCTACACCATCAACGCAGAGGATGTTGCACCAGCAAACGATCTAGTACAATGTAAGTGCTCACTTGGAATGAATACGCTTAATGTTGTTTTCGATTCGGGAGCTACCCATTCTTTTATAGCTGATGAGTACGTAGAACGGTTGAAGTTACCAACTGTGTCTATGGATCGGACTTTGGAAGTGGCCAGCCCCACTGGCGCTAATGTGTTCACATCGTCAATATGCAAAAATGTAGCATTTGAGTTGTATGATCGGTGTTTCACCTTCGATCTGATTTGCATGCCCTTAAAGGGTCTGGACATCGTACTCGGAATAGATTGGCTTTCAGCCAATAAGGTATTAGTAGATTGTAGAAACCGAGAGATAGTTTTTCCGAAACAGCCCACTGTGAATGACACAGCACCAGATATAACCCAACTATTTATGATGCTTTGTCTAACCAAAGATGAGAGTGAGACCCTAGTGAACGAAATTCCGGTTGTCTGCGAATTCCCAGAAGTGTTCCCAGAAGACGTTCCGAGTGTGCCTCCCAATAGAGAAGTTGAATTCTCTATAGACTTGATCCCTGGAGCCGAACCGGTCTCCAGTGCACCCTACAGAATGTCCTCAACTGAATTGGTAGAGTTGAAGAAACAAGTGGATGAGTTACTTGAGAAGCAGTTCATTAGACCAAGTGTGTCACCATGGGGCGCACCTGTGCTACTTGTTAAGAAGAAGGATGGCAGCATGAGACTTTGTATAGATTATCGACAGCTTAATAAACTTACAATCAAGAATCGATACCCACTGCCTAGAATTGATGATTTAATTGATCAGCTGCGTGGAGCCTCAGTCTTCTCGAAAATTGATCTACGATCGGGATATCACCAAATCTGAGTGAAGGACTCGGACATTCCTAAAACTGCTTTTAGGACTCGGTATGGTCACTACGAGTATGTAGTGATGCCGTTCGGTGTGACCAACGCCCCTGCTGTTTTCATGAATTACATGAACAGCATATTCTACTCCTTCTTAGATCGGTTTGTTGTTGTCTTCATCGATGACATTCTAATTTACTCTAAGACGTCTGAGGAGCATGAAGGATATCTCAGAGCGGTACTCCAAGTGTTGAAGGAGAAACAATTGTTTGCAAAGCTCTCGAAGTACGAATTCTAGATGGATGAGATCCATTTCCTCGGGCATGTGATCTCCGAGCGAGGCGTGTCGGTGGATCCTGCGAAGGTAGCTGCTGTAATAGCATGGGAGAGGCCCAGGTCGGTCTCGGAAATAAGAAGTTTTATGGGCTTGGCAGGTTACTATAGGAGGTTCATTGAAGGTTTTTCTAAATTGGCATTACCCCTGACTAAATTGACTAGGAAAAATGTTCCTTTCGTGTGGAGTCCCGAGTGTGAGAACAGCTTCCAAGAGCTGAAGAATAAGTTGACGACTGCTCCGGTGTTGGCATTACCTGAGTTACAAGAAAGCTTCGTGGTCTATTGTGACGCGTCCGGACTCGGATTAGGGTGTGTACTCATGCAGAAAGATCGAGTGATAGCATATGCCTCTCGACAATTGAGACCCCACGAGCAACATTATCCGACCCATGACTTGGAGCTGGCAGCAGTAGTTTTTGCATTGAAAATCTGGAGGCATTACTTGTACGGGTCCAAATTTGAAGTGTACAGCGATCATAAGAGCCTCAAATACCTATTTGACCAAAAAGAGCTGAACATGAGGCAGAGAAGATGGATTGAGTTTTTAAAAGACTATGATTTCGAGTTAAAATACCACCCAGGTAAGGCAAACGTCGTGGCCGACGCATTGAGTCGAAAATCCCTCCATATGGCAGCCATGATGGCAAAAGAAGTAGAGTTGTTGGAGCGGTTCCGAGACATGAACTTGCATGTTGACACCCCTTCCTCTCAGAAAATGACAATAGGTACGTTGAGGATTGCCAATGAATTCTTAAAATCTGTGTACGGGCAGCAACAGGCAGACTCTTACCTAGCTGAAATGAAGGAAATTCAGGCCAAAGGAAAAGATTTATCCTTGACCGAGGGGTCAGATGGGATCTTCCGGGTGAGAGACAGAATATACATACCAAGTGAAGGAAGATTGAGAAGAATGGTGCTTGATGAAGCCCACAAAAGCCTACTCAGCATTCACCCAGGAACCACGAAAATGTACCACGACTTGAGGAAACAGTTCTGGTGGCCCGGACTAAAGAAGGATGTGGCGGAGTACGTGGCCCGGTGTATCACTTGTCAGAAATCGAAGGTAGAGCACCAAAAACCGTACAGTGCAATGCAACCTCTAGAGATCCCCGCGTGGAAATGGGACTCGATTGCGATGGATTTCATCATGGGATTACCTAAAAACCGAGCGGGCCATGATGCAATTTGGGTCATTGTTGACCGATTGACGAAGAGTGCACACTTCTTACCTGTAAATATGAAGTACCCATTGCATAAGTTGGCTAGGATTTACATTCAAGAAGTTATCCGACTGCATGGCATACCTACTTCCATCGTATCAGATAGGGACCCTAGGTTTACGTCCAGGTTCTGGACCAGCCTGCATCAAGAATTGGGGATGAAGCTTTGGCTTAGTTCTGCCTACCACCCCCAATCGGATGGACAATCCGAGTGAACAATCCAGAGTCTAGAAGACTTATTGAGAGCGTGTGTATTAGAGCATGGTGGGGACTGGGAGCAGTACCTTCCCTTGATCGAGTTTACGTACAACAACAGCCATCATCACAGCATTGGCATGGCACCTTACGAGGCATTATATGGGCGTAGATGCCGAACCCCACTCTGCTGGTCAGAAACAGGTGAAAGTCTACTATTGGGACCAGACATCGTGAAGCAAACCACAGAACAGATCCGAGTGATAAGGGAGAAGATGAAAGCATCACAAGACAGGCAGAAGAGCTACCATGACAAACGCATCAAGCCATTGGAATTTTCAGTCGGAGATCGAGTGTTTCTGAGAACCTCTCAGAGTAAAGGAGTTGGACGAGCCTTAAAAAGTGGGAAGTTAAGCCCTCGATACATTGGACCTTACGAGGTGTTAGAACGGATCGGCCCCGTAGCATACCACATCGCATTACCAACCCACTTGTCCCGATTGCACGACGTATTTCATGTGTCCCAACTAAGAAAGTATTTACATGACCCCAGCCACACGATGCCTGACGATGAAGTAGAGATCAAAGAAGACCTGACCACTGTGACTACACCGATTGGAATCATGGACCGATCGGTAAAACGCTTAAGAAACAAGAACGTAAGGCTGGTTAAGGTGGAGTGGCAGCAAGGCAAGACCACCTCCTGCACGTGGGAACGTGAAGATGCCATAAGACAGCAGTACCCCGAGTTGTTCATTTAGGTGAGTTACCAACCAAAGCTTCATATGAATTACCAACTGAATTTCGGGGACGAAATTCTTTTCAAGTGGGGGAGAACTGTAACATCCCCATTTTAATTAAAAGCAACTGAGTTAAATAACAAGTCAACAAGTCAACACCTCCCTTAATTTAATTAACTAAGAGTAACAGGGTGATTAACGTGGAAGCATGGTGACATGGGCAGGATTATCACGTTTCCCCATCCCACCATACTGCACTCCACGCGGGTATTTATGCAGGTGAGGCCATGCTCTTCACACAGAGAATTCCACGAACTCTCTTCATTCCTCTTGTTTTCTCTCTTACCTTCTCCGCTTTCCAGTCCATCCCCTGCTTCGAGAACCAAGGTGACGGTGCTACAGTGGAGTGGAACTCCCCACACTTGAGAGGACGATCGACGAGTGAAGCAGCAGAGAGGAGAACCACCACCCAAGCAGGAAGAAATCCCTCGGAGTTTTATATTTGGTAGGGGGAGTATCTTCTATCTTAAATGCATGGGTTATGAACAGGTTTCGAGTGCGGATGCTTGCTATGTCCGTGCTCTGATGGTGTATTGCGTTGCATGTGAGTGTGTATAGTTTGGTTGCATGACGAGTGGGAAATAAGTGATTGCATGTTAACACCTTTCTCACAGATGTATGTGTTGCAGGATCTCAGTTTGCATGTTGAGTTGTGTTGATATGCATGTCCGACTGAAGCTACCCAAGTTATAGGAATGCATATGTTGATACGTCTGCTATAATAAATTGTTGCGTGTAGGAAATGCCTTCTTTAGAAGAATTCTGATACTGTCTTACATCGAATGCATGATAGGTTGTGATTTTTAGAATGATGCATGTGTTGAATGAAGCTATAAACTGATTGCATGTCTTGGTCGAACGAAATATTGTGGATATCTGGATATGGAATGATAACTGATTGTATGGCAGCTATATATATTGAGTCCGGATAATGTGTACTACGGATTGCATGGTATGTGTGTGTGCTTGAATGCGAGAATGCATGCATGAAACGAATGTTGTACGTCGAATCCGCGTGTGGCGCATGTGATGCGTTGTGCTGTGAGCACGTAGTGTGTGACACTACCTTCGGTCATCCAGCGTGTGACGCTGTAAAATCCTTGAGTGTGACTCAAGGTAGCCCTTGAGTGGACTCGGGCTGTCTGTGAACACCGCCGTTGGCGCTGTGAGTGTTGGTGTCACCTGTGGACAAACGGTTGGGTACCTGTAAAACGGCCAAGTAGCTGTGAGCTGATCTGATAGCTGTGAGCTATGTATAAAAAAGGCTGTGATGCCTACGTTGCAACGTCGGACCGATACACACGATGCGGAACCAAGTGAAATCTTCTGTGCTTATCATTGTTAATATTACTACTACTGTTAATGTTGTTGAAATTGATTTTTTTATCATGTTGTACATATATGTATTGTTGTGTAATTGGCAGATAACCTGGGTCGGTATCTATCATTTAAAATTTAAGATGCTCACCCCTGCAGTGGCCATTTTTCAGTGAATGTCTCTCGTGATGAGGACCAGAAGCAGACCTGGAACGCTGGGCGAAGTGCTGATGCATTTGGAAGGCTTAATTAATATGATGTTAGATTAAGTCCTGACTGGTTCATGTCGGATGTTGGTGTTTTGGGATAAATAGAACCTTATTGACAAGGAGAAATCCGATTTTGTGTTTGTAAATATTGACGTATGCTCTTATTATTATATATATATGGATGTATGGTTTCGTGTGTGACATGCTATGTGCTACCTTGTTTCATGCTTGTGCTTTATTGAATACGCAGGGACGGCATGATTTAGCAGGTTATAGCCAAGTCTAAGTGAATTATGAGTTGTCTCTAGGAAGACTTATGTCGGATACGTTGGGCGGAGTCGTACCCCGCCCGAAGTGTGGGAGCAATTCGCCCAAGCGTGAGGACTCGCGCTGAAGCGAGTAATTATCAGAGTGAGATACCGCCCATTATCCTTTCCTATCCGTTGTGATGCTAATGCAATCCAGACTCCGGTGTTGACCTCTGTTTTGGGCGTTGTAGTTGAGCCCGCCCGGGCGTCGTCATAAATAGTTGAGTTTGGTGGAATAGGTTCGGCCCTTCCTTCCACCACAACCTACTACCGCATACGTACCTTGTAACTTCCCGTTTTTCTGAGCGAAGTGCGAGCGTGAGGATTTACCTAGTGAACCCTTGTCCATATCCGATTGAGGAATTACCTTGTGTTTGTGTGGAGAGGCGTTGTGCTGACCTCGTTTAGGCGGTGTCATACCTCGCCCAAGTAACTAGGACGATTCGCTCAAGCGCGTGGGACCATGCTGAAGCAAGCAGATATCAACTTGAGACTTCGCCTATGTACCTTCCTCCTCCTTGTCGCATTATTCTGCCGCGCAGGGCGGTGTCGGACATCGTCTGAGTAAGTGAATGTTGTGATGTAGTCCGTCCAGGTGTTGTTGTGCCTTGCCGAACTGGACGGCGGTGTAATCACTTCCTCTTTTCTTTACAAATTACTCCTGCATATGTATATCTCTCTTCTTCTTCCCTGTCCTCTGAAGCTGAACGTCCAGCGTTCTCTGAGAAAGGATCCGCCCGTAGGAGCGAATAGACGCTAATGTAAGGTTTACTTGAAGAGTTTCTCATCTGATGTTGCATTGTCACACATCGTTTAGGCAGTGTGAGACAGCGATTGAGCGGGTCACCTTCGCCATGGAGTCCGCCCAGGACACACATACCCCGCCTAGCCAAGTAGGATGATTCGAACTCCGCCTTTCTACCGAATGCTACGCGTGTGAATGTATTAACATCTTTCCTTAGCTATTTCCTCCTATTGAGTGACCAGTGTTATTCGAAGGAAAGCTTCCTTGTGAAATTCCCTCTATCCACTGCTGCATTACCTTACTCCGCCTAGACGGTGTCAGACCCCGTCTAAGCGAACAAACGGTGTTGTGTAATCCGCCCTGGTGCTGGCGTGTTACGATAAACACATTGAGCCGGCCCCAGTTTTAGCT
Organism: Clitoria ternatea; assembly: GCA_037962975.1. Lineage (NCBI taxonomy): Eukaryota > Viridiplantae > Streptophyta > Magnoliopsida > Fabales > Fabaceae > Clitoria > Clitoria ternatea. The sequence goes on from CM075669.1 coordinate 193,857,060, forward strand.
TCTCTGTAGGTTGCTAAATGCGTGTGAATGCTCTTCATTCTTCCCTTGCCTGCTTCCCTCTATATCGAATAATACGTGACTGTTTTTATGAAAAATTTTCTCATATTTCTGGAATTTATTAGTTGCAAAGAAATAAGGTGTTACAAAGTCCATTGAAATTTCTACGGACCTCATTGTTAGTGTTACTGGTTGTCCAATGCAAGGGAGGTGTACGATGAACTCTTTGAGTTTAATGTTGTGTCTTCGCTGGAAATCAATGAAATGCTTTATGGTACTCAGCATCCAGCCAAGTTCTCTTCTGGGTCTGTTTTCCCAAAAGCCAAAATGCTGCTCCTTGTGATGAAGCAAGTATTTTTCCCTAGAAAACGTGCAAAAGATACTGTCAGCAAGCTCGACTATTTTTGCATGTACCACATGCTTACCAAAGAGAAGGTTAGTTTGCCCAATATCTTCATGACGTATCTGATTTCCTCCATAGGAAAGAAGCAGAATAAGATTCCTTACCTTGCCGTTCTCATGAAAGTCTTTGCACCTGAGAATGTGCAACCCACCTCATTGAAGGATTTGGTTACTCCCTCCTTGATGGTCAGTAAGTTACCTGTATTTTTGCCTCAATCTGATCCACCTCCAAGCACTACTCTGGCTCTCCTAAAGAAGAAAAAGTCAACACCATCCAAGAAAAGAAAGTCTGCTCCATCTCGTACTCTGTATACTCGCTCTGCTAAGAAAATAAGAAAATTGGTTCTTGAAGAGTCTGATGCTTCCTTACACAAATCAGACTCCTCGCGTGAGGAGGCACTCTCCTCATCTCAAGTTTCCACCTCAATACCAACTAAGGGTTCCCCAGACTCAAATGATCATCTTCCAATTAGCAAACTGCAACAATGTTCTACCAAGAAGTTTGGCCTTGGTAAAAGAATCAAGATTTCAGCTCTCTCTAAGGCTCCACAGACTCAACTTCCTCTGTTTCGACCATTTTTTGAATCTCATCTAAAGAAGCTTTAGAAGCTTTCTGATGATGAAACATTGGATTTATTTGTCTCTATTTTTACTTCCTTGAATCCAGATATTTTAGTGTCAGGATGGGATTCTTTAGCTTGGAAATCTAAATTTATTGAGCTTTGTGATGACTATCACAGAGTCATGGCTGACAATCATGATACTTTACAAGAATGTGGTGGCTATCTAGCATACATCCATTATTTATGCTTCATTCATGGCTATCTAAGGCACCACCAACTCTTAGAGTTTTATACATGGGAACATATTTATTAGCTCAATCAGTTCTACACCACTGTTGCTCTATATCGCAGTGATACGAGCAGCTTCAAAGCCTCGCTCAACAGAAAAAGGTCTCATTCTCCTGAGCCATCTTCCAAAAGGTCAAGGTCTGAACCCTTACCATCACCAGACTCTACTCCCTTTTCTCCTCAACCAATTCCTCTTGCCATTCTACCTCCACTTTTACCTCACACCCCTTCTCTCAAGCACTTGTCCCTTGTCCTCCCATCTCCACTATTATGCATAAGTCTTGTCTTCCCCCTTTTCTTAAAAACTACCCTACCTTACCTAAATATTTTGACTACAAACCTATTCTTGACACCTCAGACCCTGTATATCATAGCCTGTAAAATCAAGCTATTATGAATCACCCCTCCTTTGACCCTCACAGACTTCATATTCGACCTTCTGCCCCAAAATGCTACCCTCTTCTTCCCATTGAAAAGCTTATTCATTTCCCTGACCTATTTTCAAATGATGACCTCAGAATGTTTCATGTGCTTCAAGCCGAGCAGGCCTCTGTGACCCGTGATCTTAAGCATGGTTTCATCACTCTTGATGATGTCTCTATCAACAATTACCCCGTTGCTACTCCATGGAAGAAGATTCTATTTGAAGTTCCCCGTCCTCCTCCGCTAGCTAAGTGGATCTCTTTGGGCCGGCTCAAGAAGCCCATGCCTCCCAAGCCTAAGCCTCACTACAAAGGTCCTCCTCAGCCCAAGTGACTACCTACAGTAACTCTCAAAAGTCTCTGGACCACGCCTAATCCAACTGACGCTCACGCTGATGCATTGTGGTGCCATTATCTTTAGACTCTACAAGAAAAACCTTCCTGCTCTTATTCCTTGTCCTCCTATAATTCTATTTTTCTCTATCACCCCTCATTGATCACTTTTACTTCTCCTTATCTATTTGTGTTTTAAACTCATTTTTCCACTGTTATTTCTTCTACTGTCTTCCCTCTTTTCATTTCAAGTGTGACTCGTGATTTCCTTTTTGAGTCTCGCTGATGTTCTCTCTTTTGTTGATTACAAAAGGGGGAGTTTGTGTAGAAGTCATTTTCTGGATCAATGTAACGGCTTAGAATGATACATGTTGTATGCATTATTTTGATCAATGAAGAATCTATTTTGTTCTTATCATCTTTATGATTCCATGATATTTTAATGACAGACTTCACCCACGAAAAGACTTGATGTTTATTATCAACAAATAGGGGGAGATTGTTAAGAAAACGTTTGGTCAAAATATAAGTTTTAAGTCCTATTAGATCAGACCCCAGACTTTATGATTTGTTTATATCGATCATCAAGTATTTTCGGTAAAAGAATAAAGTCTGAACTATTCATAACATTTCTTTCAGTGCATAAGTAATTTCAGGATACGAAGATTGATTTATAAAAACAATAGTGGATCATATATGTTCTAAAAAGTCTGGTAGAACAACAAAAATCTGATAGTAGCATCTTCATTAAAGAACTCCCCTTCAACGTTCAAAAATTCTATTTTGGTGATGCTTCGGGAGAAATGATCACATTGTATTTGTGTGCTTATCATCAAAGAACAAAAAGAACAAAATCAACATAAGCAGCGGCTGTCAGCGTACCTACTCCTGCAAACTTTGATCACAAGTCAGAAATCTCATCAGGACATCTCAGAAAGTAACCTCTCGCTCAATCAAGAATAAGTTCACCAATGGTTTTATGCATGGAAATGCATTTCTCATGAAAAATACTAAAATGTGATTCAGACCTCTCTTAAGCTCGAATTCAACTTCAAGGTCTGATCTCAAGAAGCTTAAGGAAAAATATTTTCAAAGGATTTCCAACGTCTATATCTACTTTCAAGAAGCAATAACAGATATATCTTTCAAGTCACTATAAATATAAAGGAAGTTTGAACATCAAAGATACAAGAAAAATCTTTGAAGAAAGCTCTTCAAGTTATCATTCAATATAATTCTAGTTCATTTTTCTTGTAAAAGACAAAGACCCTATTTACTTTCTAGCTCTACATCTAGCAGACTTAGGTCTTGTGTCAAAAACACTTAGTGTTCGATCTTAAAATTGTCTATTATTTGTACACTAAGTTTTGAAAACATTTTTTATTCTTGTTGTTTGTATAAGTCTGGTGAGTTACCAAAACAAGTTTGTGTTGGGAAACATTTTGGGCTGAAGAGGCTTTCGAAAGAATACTTGGGTTAAACCAGGAATGGTTTGTTGAAAGAATACTTGGGATAAGCCAAAAATGGCTAGTGTAAAGAATACTTGTAGCACAAGTCTGGTGCTGATACTGTAAAGGAGATTTTTATAATAGTGGAAATCCTTTAAGTTGGAAGGAACTGGATGTAGCTTCTGTGTTGGAAGTGAACCAGTATAAACACTACGTGTTTATTTTCTCTTACTCATCTTCCTTTGATTACTTGTACATTTTATTTTGATACAAAATTTAGGTGAAAAAGAGTCTAAGACTTATTCAATCCCTCTTCTAGGTCTGACTCTAAACCATCAGCCTATTTGACCACAACCACCCATAAATACAAGTCATAAACATACATTATGAGCTATAGGAAACCTCTACACAAGGTCTTAGCCATCAAATGATAATATGGCCTATCCACTTCCCAATATCCATACATTTCAACATCTTAATTACATATGAATATCCAACATACATTATAAATGCTCATAATCCTTGAATAGCATCATTCATTCATTAATGTAGCATAAGCCGATGTACTACAATAGTTATCCATTAATGTTAAGGTCATAACCAAAAATTAGCCTTTCAACAAGAACTAATTTTCACATATGACCCATCAAAATACACATCGTATCCATTCATATACATATCAAGCATATATCAATATCATATGCTATATAAAACCATTGCTTACCGGCCAAGGCATTCCTATACAACTAATTTACCTTCTCCACCAAAATACTCATTTCCAAAATAATTTATCTCACCCCATTCATGTCCTGCATCACAATGCTAAAAGAAGATAACATGGGAGAGTGAGTTATATATTCCAAGTGACAAATATGAATACATTTATGATTATATGTATATGCATACATCAACATGTAGGCTTTACATCAAATTATCCATTACCATAATGAATCTATCCTTTCCTCAACACATACACATATCATGGTCATCAACCAAACTTATAGGAAAGCATAATTACATATATACATTTATGCCCTTCATCATATTGGGCTATCACACATAACATCACCAAACACAAAGTCATTTCTTTGTATTCATATTTTATTTGTCATCTTTAGGTATTCTTTCACCCATTTTAACCATCATTATAACTCATCACCTTTTGGCATATCTCCAAGCTATATGCAAATGCTCTTAGGCTAATGCACATGCACAACGAAGTTAATAACAATCGCGGATCCGACTGTGGGAATATAAAACACCAATTTGCAGGTTCAAGCATGAGTACATCACCATGCCCCTACTGCTGTAGTAAAATATGTACACTTATCTGTGTTTGCATATTGTTAATAGATTTTGATAATGATAAAGGCACAAGAATAAGAAGAACTTCATGAATCAAAAACAAATAAAATGATTTTAATTGATGTATCAAATCAAGATATTCAAGAAATCATGAAGAAAACGCTCCCATAAGATCAAGGAATCAAGAAAGCAATGTATAAAGATAAAGGAAAGGAACCATGGATCAAAACGCATCAAGGAAACATCATCAGGCATGGAAAAACACCAAAAAGCATTGCCTGAATCGATTCACACGGATGAATCAATTCAGAGCTGTGGAAGTCACAAAATTTGAAAACAGAACAACCTAAATCGATTCACCAACAGCCTGAATCGATTCACACGAAGCTGACAGCCCAGAAACATAAAATAAAACAGCCTGAACTGATTCACCAAGGCCTGAATCGATTCATACAAGCCTGGAAGTCCAAAATATCCAAGTCAGAATATCCTAAATCGATTCGAGAAGATATGAATCGATTCAAGAAGTAGGAAACATCACTAAAAAGACAGATTTAAGTGGGAACCAAGCACCCAAAACCTACTATACACAGAGACAAGCTGGAATCATTATTTGCAACGGCTAGAAGGACTTTGGAACAGCTTCAAGGGTCTATAAATTGCTCTCTAACTTAAGTACGGAACAAGAAAAAAAGAGGCAATCATCCTTTACCTTCATTTTATGCTTAGTGAGTTCATTCTTTTGTATATTCTGAAACCCTTGAGCTTTAACTTGTATATCCTCTCTTGTTGAGAGTTAGAATTTGAGTGAGCATTCACTTGTATATCTACTCTATTTAGAGGGTCATTATCTTGTAAACACTACAAAACACAAAGGTTTTTCACTCTAGGTTGAGTGGTCACAAAGGTTAGGGTTCAACCTTTGGGTATTGAGAGTTCAAGAGATTGGGTGGGTTGCCCTTGTGGTAGTGAGGATTGAGTTCTTGAGTGTGGGACACTAGGAAGCTGCAATTGCTCATAGCTTGTAATCTCTAAACTTCAATAGTGGAAATCCTTCAAGTGGGTTGCTTGAAGGCGAGACGTACACCGGGGTTGGTAGAACTCGTTAAATCAGTTTGCAAGCTCTTCTCCCTCACTCTTTTACATTGATATATTGCATTTGATTGAATTGTTGTTGATTGATTGTGATTTGCTTACTTGAGCTTGCTTGAATTAGTTACTTTAAAGCACTGCATACCAAGTGTTTGATAAATTGTTTCAGCGAATATTCACATCTTGTTTTGCTTTATTTCTTGTACTATACTTGCCTTCACTTGCATAATCTTTAAACTTGTGATAAAAGAATCAAGTTCAAAGGCATTCCAAGCAAAGTTTTAAAAACTCAATTCACCCCCCCTCTTGAGTATTGAGGCCACTTGAATAACAAGTGGTATCAAAGCTTGACTCTTGTAGATCGAGCTTAACAGCTTCAAGAGAAAAATGGCCTCAACTTCTCAAAATCTTTTCCCCGAGGGTAGTGTAACAAATAGACCTCTCGCCTTCAATGGTGAGGGGTATACCTTTTGGAAAGAGAGAATGAAAATTTTTATTCAATCTATTGATCTAAGAGTTTGGAATGCCATTGAAAATGGTCCCTTTATTCCCATGCACATTGTTAATGGCAAAAATGTTGAAAAACCAATGGATGATTGGATAAGTGATGAAGAGAAAAAGGTACAGTATAATTACAGGGTTAAAAATCTCATCACTCTTGCACTAGGACCAGATGAATTTTTTTGAATAATCACATTAAAACCGCTAAGGAGATGTGGGATACTTTACAAGTAACCCATGAAGGCACTAATGATGTTAAAGACTCTAAGATCAGTACATTAACTAGTCAATATGAGTGCTTTAGATTAAATCCTGGTGAATCAATAGTTAATATGCAAAAAAGGTTCACTATCATTATTAATCAACTTATTACCCTTGGAAAGACATACACTAACAAAGAGCTCATTCACAAAGTGTTGAAAAGTCTTAACAGGGAATGGCAACCGCTAGTCACCACCATCAAACAATCGCCTAGCATTAATGAAATGTCTCTTGCCACATTATTTAGAAACTTGCAGGAACAAGAACAAGAGCTGAAAGAATTAAAGATGGCAGAAGAGGAAGAAAAATCCTCCAAGAAGAAAGGCCTAGCTCTCAAGGCCACTTCTACACATGAAGAAGAATCATGTAGTGATCTTGACATAGAAGAAGAATTTGGATTGTTTGTAAAGCGATTCGGGAAGTTCATGAGAAACAAACGATTCCAAAAGAACTTCAAACCCCAAGGTAAGAAACCAATTTCTAATGAAACCTCTTCCTCACCAAGCTGTTTCGAATGTGGCAAGGAAGGGCACTTCAAGGTAAACTGCCCAAATCTTAAGAAGAAGAACAAGGAGAAAAGAGGAAGAAGAAGAGCTTATATTTCTTGGGATGAAAATGATGTAAGTAGCTCCGATGAGTCCAAAAATGAAGAAGCAAACCTTTGCTTGATGGCAAATCATCAAGAGGAAGATGATGAGGTTAGTCTTCTTGACTTAGATAGAAATGAACTGCTTGATGCATTTGAAGAGCTGTATGATAAATTTATTAAGCTTTCTAGTAAATATAAATTGTCTAGAAAAACTACAGAAACTCTAGAGACACATCTAATTGAGCAAGTAAAGGAAAATGAGTCCTTAAAAAAGAAGATTGTTGAAGAACAAACTTGCTCAAAATCATGTGAATACTTCAAAAAATGTGTTGACCTAGAAAAGAAAGTCCTAGATTTAAATAGAACACACCACTAAAAAAACACCTGTTAGCGACGGACGGAATTGGTCGCTAATCCATGCCATGACTGTCGCTAAACCCATTAGCGACGGCATCTCAGACGGGAGAGAGGACGTCGCTAAAACCCTCGTCGAAAACACATCAGTGACCACATACATGCCGTCGCTACCATATTGACGGCTTAAGGTCATCGCTAAAATCGTCTCTGCCCTAATAACTCAAGCCGTCGCTAAGTGTTGCCATACAGCGACCTCAAAACCCCGTCGCTACTAGCAGCCACCAGCGACCACCACACGCCGTCGCTAATGTGGCCTTCCAGGGACTAAGCTCCGCGGTCGCTATGGGTACTCATGTAGCGACCACGTGATCCATCGCTGTGGGAAGCCATAAAGCGACCACAATATTCCGTCGCTGTTTCTTACAACACAGCGATGACTGCAGTCCAGCGCTGTTGTTAACAATACAGCGACCACGATATCCGTCGCTGTTTCTTACAATACAGCGACGACTGTATTCCGTCGCTATTTTTAACAAAACAGCGACCACGATATTCCGTCGCTGTTTCTTACAATACAGCGACCACTCTAATCCGTCGCTGTTTTTAACAATACAGCGACCATCTGTTTCCGTCGCTAACTGGAAATTTCTTTTTTAGAGAATTGGTTTTAATTTATATAGGTTTTGTTAAATATTTTGTATTTTGTATTGGCTGATAAAATTTTATAATTAAATTTAAATAATTTTTTTAAAATATTAAATTATTATTAAAAACAAAATAATAGATTAAATTAATTTATCAAATAGGTTGAATTATTAATGATAGGTAAAATAAGGCTTTTTGATTTGAATGTAATTACCAATAAATATTGACATAATAAATAAAGAATGACAAAATAAATACTGAATGAAATTTTGGATAAAAACTAAAAATCAAATATACAATGTGTATAAATAATAAAAATACAATCATGATGGTGGGGGATCCTGGGGTGGTGGTGGGGGCGCCTGGGAAGTGGGGGGAGGTAGCCTCGCTATCAACTGCATCAGTAGCTCCTGCTGCTGAGAAAGTTGCCGACGAGTCTCGGCGTGCTGCTCCTCGGCCCGCTGTCGGTCCGCCTCGGCTTTCTGTCGGTCCGCCTCGGCCCGCTCCAACAACAACTGCGTCTGACGTCGCTCCTCCTGTAGCTCATCGTTCAGGTTTTGAATTACCTGAACGACCTCAGTCGGAAGACCAGAGGAAGACGAAGAGGAAGGGGTCTTCCCCTTTTTCGCCAGCTGCGTGCCGACGCCACCCAATCCAAATACCCTCCCTTTCTTGTTCACACCGCTAACAGCCTCCATATAGATGGCGTTGTCATCAGAACAAGATAGGGTGGGAGGAACCTCCCCTTCAGGAGTGGAAGCCACCAGGTCCGCCTCCTTCTCGACCCTCCTGGCCTGATACGCCTCCTGTAAATTCAAAAACAATGATAAGATTAGTAAGTTGATTTGTAAATTATAAGCATGTGTTAGTTAAAAGTAAATACCACTAGATCCGTAGTCTTCTGGTTTACCCATGCACCGGCTTTGTTCTTCTTGGTCATTTGCATGACCTTAAACAAAGAAGGCTCCCGATGCTCCCTAAGCTCCTGTGGTGGACAAAAAACATTGAGATTATTATTTGTAAACATGTAAGACGAATCATAATAGAAATGTTTAACATAAATACACTTACAAATCTTTTCTTATGCTCGAGGGTTGAAATGATACCCCCAGTGTAAACCGAGGCTGCAGCATCGGCGGCTCTGTTGGCCCTGTTCCGAGCACTCGCCTGCTGGAACTGGACCCCGACCCACTTCTGGACCATCCCGTCCTAGTGGTCCTCCGGGATCCAACGAGGGCGCTCACCCTTGTCCCTCACCTTCCAAAGGGTACTCTTGATGATTTTGGAGGTCTTTGTGGCAAAGACCTTCCTAATCTCATCAATCATACCCTCCGCCCACTGGTAATCACGCTGTAAAATGAAATGAGAAATCAAAATTAATAACAGGTCTATTTTACAAATCAAGTCACAACAAATGAGCTAGGAACTTACCGAGAAGGTGTCAAACCACCTATCTTGCACAACCTTCCCAGCATCTGTCCAAGATATATATGGACCATCCCACTGGGCCTTCAAAACCTTAGTAATCACTTTGGTAGTGCGACTACTATCAACAAAGCTGTAATGACAACAATTATGTTAGGAGTAAAACAACACACAATCTAGGGAGACTCCCAATATTTCGGCAGAGTCTCCCCTGTAAATGTAACATTTCCAAGTTTAAATAGTTACCCTGTTACAAACAGAAGAGTGCCCAGTACAATTCAATCTATGCAAGTACTATTTAAAGTAACATCCAATAAACCAACAAGTCTTTTCACTAAAGTTTAATATAAAGTATCATACAAATAACATAAAAGTATTTGAGGTTTAGTCACTTACTCGTCTCCGGCCGGCACGGGCACCAACATGGGCAGAGGGGATGCCGGAGGTTGGGTGGCCTGATGGACATGGTCCTCCAAGCCACCAACTCCAGGACTCTGCTCTGGGGTGGTCAGTTGGGGTGATGGGGTGGTCTGCTGTGGTGGTGGTGGTGGAGTGGTCTGCTGTGGTGGTGGTGGTGGTAGTGATGGAGTGCTCTGCTATAGTGGTGATGGAGTGGTCTCCTGTCCTGGGGTGGGAGTCCCCTACCGGGATGTCGGGGTCCTGGACCCACCACCCCTACTGAAGGGCAGTCGACGTCCCGTCATCTGTGGATAAAATCATGAAAAGAAAGGTTAGTCTCAGGATATATATAAACCTATGTAACATTTTGTTTGACGACTACATACTCTGTGTCTGTTTCAGTTTCAAATTCCCCTCAGTTTCAGTGTCACTATCATTATCTATTTGAACAAGTTCATCAGTATCCAAATCAGCCCTAGACCGTTTTGATCGAGAGACAAGGTCTTTGTCAATGTGTTCACCCCCCGTAGTGGCGAGTGTCTCATCCATTATGACTGGATCAATGTTGAACAACAAATTGGCATCGTTGAGCTCGTGTGGTGCAAGCTGATAAGCGTCATCGACCTTCTCGGAGACATTGTCAGTGATCTGACTTCGGGCCTTGGCCTTGATTACTACATACCAGTCCCGATGTCCTCCCGGGAAGTCGGTGTAATAAACCTGCTCAGCTTGTTGGGAAAAAATGAAGGGATCAAACCCTTTATATCTACCATTCTTCTTGACCTCAACTAAGCCGTAGTTGTTGTCAACCTTTGTTCCAACACCGATTGTGTTGTCGAACCAATCACATTTGAATAGAACAATATCTCTTCTTAGTCGTCCAGAGAATGAAACTTCAACAATCTCCGTCAGCACTCCATAAAAGTCTTCTTCTAACTGTCCGGCGGTGCCTTTTACACAAACCCCGTAGTTATGGGTGCGCATCCCTTCACTCCATTGAAGAATGTTAAACTTGTAGCCATTTACGTAGTAAATAGGCCATTTTTTAACAGTTTTCACCGGCCCCCAAGAAAGGGCTTGGAGTAAAGAATCTTCAATATGGTTGTTAGGGTCTTGTATCTATGTACAACATAAAAAGTAGGTCATCGTTAGATAACGGGAGTTAGAAGCAAATAGGCTTAAAAACACTTGGTATACGGGTCTTACGTGTTGCGCGAACCAACCAACGAACTTGGATGACACCTCACTATGAATTTGGTCATCAGTTAAATCATTTTGCTCAAGTTTTAGCATTTCTGTGTATAAGCTATTCAAAGGAAACAAATTTAGATACTATAAAAGCTACGTTAAGAATGTATAATATAACTTCTATGACTTACTCAATAAAGGGTTCCACTTCTGGGCAATTGAGAAGAATGTACAAGTGAGCCGCCTTTCGATCTTTCTCATCAATGTAACATTTTGTGAGCCTGCCCCCCGGGTGACCAGGATAGTTGAAAATCGATGTTTGTTCATCAAACCCTGTGCGGCTGGCTACCCCAAGATTACGGGGAATTCTACTCATTCTAGTTTCTATCTCCGTCGGAAAATAGAAAGAAGCAAAGGTTGTCATTTCTTCGACTAAGTATGCCTCACAAATTGATGCTTCAACGCAGGCTTTGTTCGACACTTTATCTTTTAAAGAGCGTAAGAATCTTCAACATCATTAACAAGATAGTGTTAAGTTATAAAATAGTATTATAAGCACGATTTGCAAGGAAATTAAAGAGTTCACCAAGCATTCACCTTTCGAATGGATACATCCAACGATACTGCACTGGGCCACCAACCAAGGCCTCGTACGGTAGATGGATAGGCAAATGCTCCATGGAGTCAAAAAAACTTGGTGGGAAAATCTGCTCCAACTTACAAATCAATACCGGGATAGTTTCTTCCATCTTCACAAGTTTCTCCACAAATAACAAAGTAGCCGTCAACTCCTTAAAGAAGTGACTCAACTCCACTAACGGTTTCCAAATAGGCTTCGGTAAGGCATGAAACGCGTACGGGAGTAGTTGTTGCATAAACACATGGCAATCATGACTTTTCATGCCAAACACCCTGCCCTCCTTCACGTCGACACATCTACTCAAGTTAGAAGCGAATCCGTCAGGCAGGGTCAACCCATTCATCCAAATACACACAGTAATCTGTTGTGGTCTAGTTAAAGCATACTTTGCATGGGGTTTAAACATTCTTCCACGTCCCGCATCCCTCAACTCCAACTCCTTCCTGGAACACCAAATCGGAAGGTCTAGACGACTCTTCTCGTTGTCCTTTGTTCTCCCTTTGATGTCCATAACAGTGTCAAAAATATTCATGAAAACATTACGTTCAGTGTGCATGACATCAATGTTGTGTCTTAACAACAAGTCTTTCCAATATGGCAAATCCCACAAGACACTCTGCTTCACCCAGTGGTGTTCCTTACTGTAACCCGCAAACTCCTTAACACTCTTGTCCCAGATGTAAGGATACTCTTCGACCCTCTGCCAAACCCGTGCACTAGATAACCTACGGGGTGGAGGTTCATTAACAACCTTGTTCTTCTTAAAAGCGGTTTTGTTCCTCCTAAACGGGTGATCCAACGGTAGAAACTTTCTATGACAGTCAAAGAAACTTGTCTTGCCACTAACAGGGAGTGATTCCCCCCCGGTATGTTCCATGCATACAGGGCAAGCAAGCTTCCCAGACGTGGACCATCCAGAAAGCATACCATAGGCCGGGAAGTCGTTAATAGTCCACATCAAAACAGCACGCATCATAAAGTTGTTCTTCAAAGACGCATCATATGTCATTACCCCGATATCCCATAATTGTGATAACTCTTCAACCAACGGTTGCAAAAACACGTCTATGTTCGCCTTTGGATTTTTGGTTCCTTGAACCAGTATAGATAGAAACATGACCTCCCTCTTCATACACATATCAGGCGGCAGATTGTATGGGGTCAGGATGACTAGCCAACAAGAGTAAGCTCTTCCGTATTGACCGAACGGGTTAAACCCATCAGTACATAAGCCAAGTCTTACATTGCGCGGCTCACCGGAAAAGTCCGGATATAGCTCATCCAAACACTTCCATGCTTTCCTGTCAGAAGGATGGCAAAGAAACCCCTCTTGTGTTCGGTTCAGAGCATGCCAACACATGTGTTTTACCGTGGACAATGAGGCATACAGGCGTTGAAGACGCGGTGTTATAGGGATGGTGGAACCCATTAGATTGACCATCCTATCAAAACAACCTCCAGAAAGATTATAATCTGCCTTTAGGCTTAAAGCAGCTAGGGAGGCGGATAACTCAGTGTGACTATTGCACCCGTCCCACAATAGAGTCTGAGCCGCCGCCAACAAATCATAAAATCTCTTCACCTCCGGATTAGGATCCCCCTCTACATTGTCAGAGTCCCCATGACCTGCTTGGTCATTATGTTCCAGCATACGCCCGGTGGAGGGTCCAACATGATCCATCACTATTTGTTCTATGTTGTTGTACGTATCCCTGTTTCCTCCAACCTCGACTGTTGCACGGTTACGTCTGATGGTCTACGCGGTAACTGCTCACCATGGTTGTACCAGCAGTGGTATGTTTCCATGAACCCTTTCTCAGTTAGGTGGCACATGACATCATCCGCGTATTCAAAACTCATGCATTTACACCTTGAGCACGGACAACGGATCTTCTGAGTCACTTCAAATCCAGGCGTGTTTGCCGTAGCGAACGGAATGAACTCCAATAGCCCCATTATAAACTCCTCAGTCACTCACCGATTGCGATCTAGTCGGTTGTACATCCATCGCCGATTCGCCGGTACCTCCATTTATAATATCTAACAAGCACGATTTCTGTTACGTTACACGTTTAAATTGTTATTTAACTATCGGTTGTGAATCACTCTATCTCTTTGATGTTGCAAATTGGTGAGGCCCTATCCCATTCGGGATGAATATGCAACCATCCGTAACCCATCCCATAATTGTATGTGGTCTATCTTGAGTTGAATGAATGTTCATTTGAAATTTCGGCAACATTTCACATTGGTCCCCGAGTACACAGAGATACGTACGGTATGAAACACCACACGCAGACATGCACCCAGGGGACAATACGAAACACCATAACCGAAATTTCAAATGAACATTCATTCAACTTCTCAAGATAGACCACATACAACATTGATGGGTTACGCCCTACAGGTTACAAATTCATACCAAACTGTCCAACCGGGACAATTCAAGCTCCAACACAACACGGTACATCAACCGGTTGTTTTGAAACTTGAACGGGAATCTAATGGGTACACACACGACTAAACCCTACATTATTAAAGTTGAGTTTCATTTTTTAAGTTCCCTAAGAAAGGGAGTCTGCCGAAATTTTAGCGGAGTCTCCCCTGTAAACTAGACATTTCCCAAATTTACAAACGGCCCGTTACATATAGAAAACTGCCCAGTATAGATAAATAAACATATCATACGCATTGTATATGATATTCAAAGTTATGAACACCAAATCATGTTATCAATATATAAAATCAATGCCTAATGAGCTCTGCTCTCCACTAACAAACAACATTACACATGCATCGTAAATCATGTTATCAGCACACAAAACCAATGCCTAATGAGCTCTGCTCTCCACTAACAAACAACATTACACATGCATCGTAAATCATGTTATCAGCACACAAAACCAATGCCTAATGAGCTCTACTCTCCACTAACAAATAACATTACACATGCATAAAAAATCATGTTATCAGCACACAAAATCACTGCCTAATGAGCTCTGCTCTCCACTAACAAACAACAATCAACATACATACACTTTAAAAGATACAACACACATAGCCAGAAAGTTAGCGTTAGGGGATTACCTGGGAAAGAGAGATAGCGATGAAGACAAAGCTGATGAGGGCCGAACACGAACCACGCGTAAGGTGTCTTGGTCTGCATGACAAAGTCTAGTTAGAATGGAAATTGAGTAATCAAAAGAAAAAGTTTTATTGGCCTTTGCTAATCATACATTTTCAATGTTACCAAGCAAGGTTGTCAGACTCGAGAGTCTACCAAGACTCGTTTTGGCTAGGTAGACTCGACTCGCTAACTCGACTCGTAAACTCGTAAGAGTTTACCTCATGCTAAAAATTGTATAAAATTAATATTAGGCATGCATCCAAACAATATATAACATACTAAAATAGTTAAAAAATAAATAAACGCTTCTACCAGCGGGTATGAGTAACATATTACCTACACACGTCACGTTGCATTGCTATTAAACTAGTCACTAAATTCTGGTGGAGACCAAAGAGTGTAGAGAAACAATTGAGGAAACAAGGAGTTAGAGGCAATTCACTCCTAAGACGCTTGATGGGTTGGCATGTCCTGTTCCTGGAGACCCTCTCCCTTTGGGTTTGTCCCGTGGCACAAAGCTTTCCAGACCCCGACAGCTCCATTTCATGCACCGTTTCATGCACGCCCCTCTCATTCCTTCCTACTCCATTCTCCATGGCCTCTCTCTCCACCGTGTCCTCTCCCTCCCCCTCCTCCATGACTGGCAAGTGTCTCCCTTCCATCTTCTTACCTCTGCTTTTTTGATGTGGAATTTATGATTAATTTTAGGTTACCCTTTAGCCTTAGTTGTCAGATTCAAGGGGCAATGAAAGTAATTTGCAGCAGATTGGTTTAGAACCCAGAGGGCTATAGATCCAAAATTCTGCATAACCATTTAAAATGAAGATGACATTGTAATTTCAATCACAAGACTAACTAGAAGGGCAGATAATGTAGAATGAAACGGAACTAAAAAACTCTTGGAATCGGTGCAACCGTATGACATATTTCTTTCAAATCATCACGTGTCTGCCTCAGGGATTATTGGTAAGTTTTCTCCTTGTTTGTAATATTTTTGCTAACACATTCTACAATTGGACAACTATATTTTACTTAGTGAAGAAGAGGAGAAACTGTCAGATTTTTTCCTTAACGTGTCAAATTCTTTGTTTAATTATTCTATCATTAGATGGAAGGATTTGGGAGCCTTTGGGATGTATTACTTGAGGTGGTGGGTACAAAGAGTGTATATTTGTAGGCTTAGTAGCGAATGGTGAACAAGACAAGAGTATGTTGCCATTGATTATGAGTATCTTTTCTTTTGCGAGTTGCCACAAGCATTTTGTGTTACTTTGGTTATAGATGCTTTTAGTATATGCTTGTTATTTCCTTGAATTCTTTAATGGTAAGGTGCTGCTGCAACCACTGCTTTTGGGGATACCTCAATTCAATTTAGAACTTCACTATACAAAAACTAAAACTAACCTACTCAAACTGTTTACATATTAATATCTATATTAATATTTTGTATTATACCCCTAAGTAAGATTAATATCCTGTATAAGCTTTACAAGTTATTTTAGAAATTGAGGGTCATACGAGATAACATTTTTTATTTTTAATAATGTATTATGTCTTGACTATTTTAAGAAATCAAATTTGCAAATTTGAATTACAAAGTTTAGAATCGGAATATGATTTGCTGACAAACCAGATTATATGAGGGATAATCTTTATCATGCAGTTGAAATAAAGTAGATTATGATTTAAATTTCTTTCAAACCTGGTTGGAAAGTTGAAAACTCGCCGGAAAAGCTGCAAGGGTGGTCGCCGGAGATTCCTCGCCAGTTGTTGCAACTCTGCCTGGCCAGAGATGGTCGCCTGAGGCAATGGCACACGGAGCTTCGACGGAGGAAGAAAGGGAGCTGAGAGAGGCAGGCAGAGAGAGGGTTCGGAGGAGGAGAGGGGGACGGCGGCTGAGAGAGGCAGGCAGACGAACGGTTTTGATGTTGAGGGAGGACGTCTGACAAAGGGAGGGAGGAGAGGGAGACGGCGGTGAAAGAGGAAGGGGAAGTTAGGGCAAGTGGCAGGGAAAGGGGTTGCTGTCGAGTTAGATTAAATATTTAGCGACGGCTACCCCCGTCGCTACCAACGTCACTACAATGGGGTTTAGGTTCTTTAGAACAAAGATGAGAAGGCCTCTGGAATAAAACGGGGGAAATATTTTCGTGTGAGAATTGGACGAGACGCTTTCTGTTAAATAAACAAATGAACTAAGCCATAGCAAGTTGTGAGTTGATTTGAATCACCAGGCTAGTCATTTTATAACATAAGAACCCCAGTTGTCTTATATAACCAAAAACAAAAATAATAAACATTTTAGGTGACTGTAACAAAAATTACAAACGTAATAACAAAACACACATCAAAAAAAATCTTGTATACCATATTAACAAATATAACTCAACATTCAGCAACAATCACATGCATGCTAACAGCCGTGCAAACTAGTATATGATAAAGCATGGAGCAAATATGCAGCAGCCAAAGAGTAGCAAAGCATAATACGGTTGTTCACTTCTATGTATTTAGGAATTAGTAATCGAATCATAAAATAAAACAAAATTCGTTGGTTGACAACAGACAAGTTAACATTGCGGATGAAGCACAGTCGATTATAACACAATACCGGCAACATAAAATACGTTAAATTAAATTCTAATCTATCAGACAAATAAGTTAACCTAGTATCCTTTGATTTCAGACAATTCAGTTTTCGCCTCTCATGCTTTTAGAAGTGTATCTATTGTTAAATAAGTGTATCCTCATAATACTATTTACTTGTAAAAATCAAAAAATAAAATAATATAAAATAATATAGAAAACTTCATATAAAATTAATAAAATGTAAAAAATTTCATAAAATGCCATACTATGGTTAAATTATAGCTAAGTAAAAACTTATTTTAATTTGTAAAAAAAATTGTGTTGGATAGTCATTCTTTTAATAAAATTCAGTTAATGAGCACTAAGGTATAAGAAGATTCTGAGACTAAATTTAGCTATGAAAATAATAGAACTTGATCGATTGGCTTAAAACAACTAGAGACATTGAAATCCAACTCAAATTCCATGCTAAAAACTATAAAATTGCGATGAAGGTAAACTAAAACAAAAATGAATGACAACCATTCAGGAATTCATTTAAAAAGTAAAAAGGAGACACAGCAGATTGGAGAACACATTTAGTAGATAAAAAAGACTTGATTAAAAAGCATTCAACGCTTGATTAAAAAACTTAATACACATATCATGATTTACTTTACCATTTGGAATTTGGAACTGACTTCCAACAGTACTTAATTCTAGTATTATTTTTAATTGGAACATCTTACTTTCTAAAGCAATTCTAGTATTATTTTTAATTCTAGTTATTCTGTATCTGTTTTGTCATGATGTTTTATACTAATAGCTATTACTTAGTCTGTTAAAAATTTATTAATGTTTCTGTATATGTTATCATCATGTTATGTTCCAGATTCCATTCAATCTATTTTTCTCAGATAATGAATCAAAGGTAAACAACATTATTCAATAGTCATTATTGCAATCTCACCTGATTTCTAAAGAATTCTAGTATTATTTTTAATTGGAACATCTTACTTTCTGATTCCTTAAACAAAGATTTTCAGGACTGAATTTTTTGTTTCACCTATTTGTTTATCTTGCCTAGTGGGGAATTCTATGATTAATTAGTTTTGTTAATGTTTTTGATATTTTCTGAGCTATCGGTGTGTGATGATGAAATTACAAGACAGATTAGGGGACTTACCAGTTGAGCTCGAAGGCTGGTCTCTTGGCAGCAACTCTTGAAGGGGAAGCTTTGATTAGTGAGGTTTATGGGGCGGGACGAAGGCTGGTCTCCTCACTGTATTGCAGTTGAACGATGCATGTCAGACAATAGATATCTTACCATGTATATAGTTAAAGGGAGTGTTCGTTTACATAGAGTATGGTACATATTATATTATTATTATATATTTCTTTCATAAATGAATGTTTTAGATTTATGCCATTTCAGATAGAAATAGAAGGGGTTCATCTTCTTTCATCACCATTTATTTTTGGTGCAAAAATCACAAAAAAATGTCAGATACTCCAACCGGAGGGTTTGAACATAGTACCTGGCACAACATTGAACAACATCCCATGAACAAAAGTGCTCGAAATATCTCTTTAAATATGTCAAGATGCTTCTAATTATAAATTCACTTAGAAATGATTATTGTGTTCTGCTACGAGCAACTAGATGCAGATTAAAATTATTAAATAGTTTGAAGGTAAATGTAGTTTTTTCTTGTAAATCTTAAGAAGTTGTTTTGTTTTCGGTTTCCCCCATTTGAAAATATAATACAATTATTTAATGAAACCTCATCAGTAGGCATCTAAAGGCAAACTATCAAACTAATACAGGAAAATTAAAGTAACTGTCATTCCTGCATGTAAACATTAAGATAATTGTGATGAACTATTACTCTAAAATTTGTTATGGCTTGTATAGATTCTAAGTCTGTTTCTTTGTTCCAAGCAGATTTTAAGTTTGTTACCTGTTTGCTACACCTGATGGCAGACTTAGCTTTTTCTTTCAGTTCACCGGTGACTCTGCCAGCGAGGGAACTTCTGAATGGAGACGGAGGGGGAGACAGCTCCAAGCCAGGGACGGGACACAGGGAGGGAGGTCGACGGCTGGAGGAAGAAGGGAGGAAGGGAGGGAGGTCGACGGCTGGAGGGAGGTTGACAGAGGGAGGGACGGAGCCTCGAATGGCCACAACTTCCAACGGAGAGGGTCACCGTCATTTGTGAGGGGGAGACGGAGGTTTGGAGCTTCGTGAGAGAGGTCGTGGTGGTTTGGTGGTTCGTGAGGCGCAGAGAGGGAAAAAAGAGGGATTAGAGGCTTGGGGTGGAAAGGTGATGGACGGGGATTGAGGGAGGGGGAGATGGCGGCTGAGAGGGGCAAGGGAGCGGTAGGGCAAATGAGAGGGAAAAGGGTTGCTCGAAGATAGATTAAAAACTTAGCGACGGCTAATACCCGTCGCTAATAACGTCACTACAATTAAAACCTTTAGCGACGGCAAGAGAAATCCGTCACTAATCTCCTAAAAAGTAACGACGGGGCACCCTACCGTCACTACCTTCCCTTCTTAAAAGTAAAAACATGGAGGGAAGACGAAAATCATAGCGACAGAAAACAAATGCCGTCACTAATCTCCTGAATATTAGCCACGGCAAGAGAACTCTATCACTAATCTCCTAAAAGGTAGCGACGGGGTCTCCCCACTGTCACTAACTTCCCTTCTTAAAAAAAACTGGAGGGAAGACGAAAATAATAGCGACGGAACACTAAATCCGTCACTACTCTCCTGAATATTAGCAACGGTAGGACAACTCTGTCACTAGTCTCCTGAATATTAGCGACGGAGTCCTCCCACCGTCGCTACCACCCTTTCTTAAATTAAAATAAGGCCAAAATAATAGCGACGACATGGGGATCCGTCACTAGAACAAAACCTAGCGACGCCGTTTAGCCGTCGCTAATGTTTGGCGCCAACAAAAAACCATGGAGGGAAACCAAAAATGGAGGATCTGAGAATATAGCGACCGTACTAGCGACGGTGTTTATAATTGGTAGCGACCGATCCCTATTTTGGTCGCTAAATGCGTCGCTAAAACTTTTTTGGTCGCTCTTTATTTAGAGCGGTCGCTAACGCGGTCGCTAGTTAGCGACGGTAGTCGGTGGTCGCTAATTTGAGGTAGCTGTTTAGGGTGTTTTTAGTAGTGACATTAGAAAAGTTTACAAATGGTAGAGATAATTTGAATGTATTACTTGGAAACCAAAGATGTATGTTTGATAAAACTGGCTTAGGATACAACTCTACCAAAAAGGAAAAACATTATAAAATTTTCTTTGTACCACCTAGAAAGGCATCATCACCGTTCTCTAAATGTAATCATTGCGGTGTCAAAGGACATAATGCTCAAAATTGCTATGTTAGAAAACTAGGACCAAAGATTGTAAGAAAGGTGTGGGTTCCCAAAGGGACATTACCACAAGCTAACCTAAAAGGACCCAACATAAAATGGGTACCTAGTTCTCTAAACTAATTTTGTTTTGTAGGTATATTTCAAGGCAAGCAACACCCATTGGTATCTAGATAGTGGGTGTTTAAAGCACATGACGGGAGATATAACCAAATTCACAACATTCACTCCCAAAAGAAAAGGAAACGTCATGTATGGTGATAACACCAAAGGAAGAATACTAGGTATTGGAAACATTGGTAAGAATTCCTCTAATTCAATTAGTGATGTATTGTATGTTGAAGGCCTCAAACACAACTTGCTTAGCATTAGTCAATTATGTGATAAAGGATATAGAGTATTGTTTGAATCAAATTGTTGCATAATTGAACATAAGCTAAATAAGAAAGTCAAGTTTGTTGGTAAAAGAATTGATAATATTTACATGATTGATGTTGATAGTTTGTCCTCAAATGATGTGCAATGTTTCATGACTAGAGAGGATGAGACTTGGTTATGGCATAGAAGAATAGCTCATATACATATAGACCATTTGAACAAACTTGTTTCTAAGGAATTAGTGATTGGCTTACCAAAGCTTAAATTTGAAAACAAATTTTGTGATGCATGTCAAAAGGGAAAACAAGTAAAGGCATCCTTTCAAGCTAAAAATATTGTTTCCACTCAAAGGACTTTACAACTTTTGCACATGGATCTATTTGGACCTTCTAAAATTAAAAGCTTTGGTGGTAATTACTATAGTCTAGTGATTGTAGATGATTATTCAAGATATACATGGACCTTGTTTCTTGCTCATAAAAATGAAGCATATCATGCATTCAAAAAACTAGCCAAGATTATCCAAAATGAGCAAAACTCAGAGATTGCATCCATAAGAAATATTAGGTTTTCTAGGATATTCATGACATTGTAGGTACCTTCTGATCCGGTCTCAATACCGGTATCCGATCTGCAAGACATATTTCAACGTCTTTGTCAAGACATCTACGTGTAACTGGTGTCATCGGTATACATCCGGACTGTAATTCCGTATCAGGCGTTCTCCCTATACCGGTTGTTCAGGATAACACCATGACACCGGACAACACACACGTCACTGTGCTAAAGACAAGGATTATTGCTACAGGGATCGATCAATAATTCCCTGCACTACGAGCCAAATTCTGCTCACGGGGATGGTCAACTTGTTCCCTAATCCTAGTCTATATTCTCCATGCTCAATATAAAATAGCCACTTGACCCAATCATGCTGGTAAGTGCGCAATAAAATAATGCTAATGGGAGTTAGTGGTTCCCCACTAACGAGTCCTCGTAAAACGAGCCAATCAGGTATATGAACTCATTTCATGAATGAAGTGAGGGATCTTCAACTAGATCTATGAAAGATTACTCTCAAAAATACATTCCTTACTTGGAATATCATCACTGACTTGAGCGTCGTAGAATCTTTGCAGGTGACACCACCATTCGTCCACTTCAACGTGTTAGGTCGGTGTGAAGGATCTCCAGGACGCCCAATCCGCTCTCCTCATTCAAGGACAACGGATATTTACACCGGATACTCATACATCCGGTCTTCTGTACAGTATTTGCATACTATTTGTGATTGACTTGAGTCCGGATCTCTAGACCCCGGTTCAGGACAGATCATTGGCACGCCCGGTGGGATGCGATAAAGTTATTCCCATATCCTTTGAAAGAGCAAGTAATCCACAATGGAAGGCGAAGCACAAGATTTCATGGAGAATCAGCCTGAAGGCAGAACCAACCCCAATGTCTTCAGGAAGCTCAACTTTGATTCTCATGGGGGCAGCTCAAAAAAGATAGTGACAGTGTCTAATCCTGATCCTCGTGATGAGCTAATTAGTCAACTCCAAAGGGAACTCGCTGAATTGCGAAAAGAAAGAAGGCAAAGCGAGGATAAAGAATCATCTCGCACACGAAATACTCCCCACACAACCGAGGGAGAAAAATCCTCTACCCCCCAGTATTCAAATATCCCCACATTTGAAGGGAAGAAACAGATCCACGATTCTGATAAGAGAGTTATTAAAGGGAAGAGGAGGCTGATGATAGTCTCTCCAGTAACTTATAAGCTCACAGTTCCTTTTTCAAGGAGACTTATGAGTGTACGCATCCCTAAGCACCTACAGACTACTCAACCTCTCTCTATAGAAAAGTACAATGGTGAAACTGATCCTACTAAGCATCTTGATGCTTATACACTCGAAGTCATGTACCTGGGGCCAGATGAAGATGTCATGTGCAGGATGTTCCCTCGGACTCTTGTTGATGATGCCCTTAGCTGGTTCAGGAAGCTACCATCAGGTTCCATTGACTCATGGGAAGAAATGGCAACAGCATTTGTGGACCACTTTGTCATTTCCAGTGATATTCCCAGAACATCTCATACCTTGGCTCAGATTAGGCAGGGGGAACATGAAACTCTCAAGGACTTCTTGAAGAGGTTTCACAAGGAAGCAGCTGCTGTTCCAAACTCGGCAGAAGCACTACAATTGCACATAGCAATAGAAGCTTTGCAACCAAGCTCTGCTTTTGCCCTATCGTTGGCAAAGAATCCTCCAGTGAATTTCGAAGAATTCAGGAGGAAAGCATCCAAGTATGTGAGCATTGAAATACACTTGGAAGCAACAGTGGCGAGAGGGAAATCCCCAACGTTACAACGGAGTGATAAGAGCAGATCCAGATCGGATCCCATGGAAAGACCGTGCTGTGGCGATGCCTTCCATAGCTCCGCTCCACAGCGTTAAGCAGAACGGATGCATACATTCGACAATTATGCTCCGCTAAATTCTGAACAATCTCAAATTCTTAGGGAGATCGGATGGCCAACCCTTATTGCGTACGGGGACAGGACTCCGCCCCAGCTTCGCAAACAGGGTGACCCTCGGAAATACTGCGAATTCCATGAGCAAGAGGGCCATTCAACAGATGAATGTCAGGCTCTGATGAATACTATTGAGACCCTGATCCGAGAGGGTAAACTCAAACAATACCTTCTTAAAGAAAGGTCTACTGATCAACTGGACCAGATTGAGAAAAGAGGAAGAGATTACGAGGAAGACGATGACGATCATCCCACTCCGATCAGAAGGTTTACTGCTTCTGAAAAACAAAAGGGAGTTGTGATTGGTGAGCCTGCACAGCAAAACACTATGCCCCGACAACAACATCAAGGCCGTCGAGAGGTCATTGATTAGGGATCAGGCCAGCAAAATTAATAGGGCCTTCTGTTGATACAGCTAGTCGTTGTGACAAGATACTTTCAGGACGGATGATCCTAACAATGTATCCGTTGTTAGCGATAAACCTCTTCAAAGGTACAACTGGGTGAACCACCCCATTCGAAGGCCCATATTATAGGATTAAACCGAACTTTGGGTACGGTTAGTAAGTTTGGCTGAACACCGGTGAAGGCTCAGATTGTAGGATTGAACCGAACTTCGAGTACGACTAGTAGGTTTGGCCGAACGTCGGTAAAGACCTGAGTTGTAGGATTAAACCGAACCTCAGGAAATGGGTTGTAGGATTGAACCAAACCCCATTCTAAGAACGGTAAAACCCAACACCGTATTGAAGGCTTGGGCGCAGTAAGCTGGTTCTTCTTCAAGACCACGCTGAACCCCAAGTAACGGGCGCAGTAGGTTCAGGATTAGCCCTGATCTGAACCCCGTGTTGAAGGCTCAGATTGTAGGACTAAACCGAACTCTGAGTACGACTAGTAAGATTGACCGAACGTCGGTGAAGAATCGTCATTGGGTAAAACCAAAGACCGATTGAAGAACAGTTAGTAGGATTAAACCGAACGCCAAATATGACATGGATTGTAGGATCAAACCGAACTCCAAACACAACAAGTAAGTTATACTGAACTCCAAATTAATACTCTCTTTTGAAGTTCCTTATTTGGAAGTTTTATAACTTTAAATTCTGAATCATCAATTCTTCAGTCAGGAATGCTCAATTGAAACCTGACTCATAAACTCCGACCCAAAAATAATTCATTCGGGTACGCCACAATCTTAGGCACATTCACCCGAAACCTTTCAGTCGGAAATATTTACATTCGAAATTATCAAATAGAGGAATTTCTATCCGAAGTCCTCACTCTTAAGAACTCTCACGTGAAAGTATCACTCAGAGTTCGTTCAAAGTACTGATCACCCAATAATACTGGGGGACAGCATCAACAGTTTAACGAATATCTTGAGGAATGAACTCTTGATGAAACGTTCTCACAGTCATTCCCCCTCAAGATTTACATTACAAGTCGTTCTCATGACAATAACATGTTCACTTACAACGGCGATCCCTATTATGATATTTACAACCAAAAGGCCTGATCTTTAAGAAGCAACATACGCTTTTTACCAGGCTTTTATATCAAACTATCTATACTTGACAAAAGATACTCTATCTTTTCTGTCAAATCAAGTCTTTGGCTATCAAAATGCCTATGCATGAAAACGATAGTTATACATCTCTATCCGTTCTTCATCTTGCATGTAAAAATCCGGAATGAAGGTTCTACGTTCATACCCGATCTTCACTACTTAAGTCCGGAATGATTCAATACACATGCAATCCCTCTATTAAAGCTGTTTTCTACTAAACGTACTACGATCGATATAGCTCATATGAGCAAATCTACTAACTCCTGGTACGAACAATTCCCATCATTATTCTTATGATGGAAGCTTTTGAAAATTGAGAAGCATTCACACAATCCGTACTCCTACGATTGAAAAAATGTCTCCAGGACGGATTATCTCAATCACTTAATCTGTGATCTAACGGTGTAACTCTTGGCGTTGTGTACTCTTCCAGAACGGATAATCTCAATCACTCATTATGTGATCTGACGATGTAACTCCTAACGTTGTGTACTTGTCCAGGACGGATGATCTCAATCACCTATTCTGTGATCTGACGATGTAACTCCTGGCGCCGTACACATCCCAAGGACGGATGATCTCAATCACCTATTATGTGATCTGACGATGTAACTCCTGGGTCGTACACATCCCCAAGACGGACGATCTCAATCACCTATAAAGTGATTCGATGATGTAACTCCTGATACAAACAATCCCCATCATCATTTTTATGATGGAAGATTTTGAAAGTTAATCCGCACTTTCGCTCTCAAGTGGTATTCTCCCAGGACGGATACTCTTTATCACCTATTCTGTGGTACAATGACGTAACTCCTGGCATAGACAAACTCCCATCATCATCCTTATGATGGAAGGCTCAAACACCACTTTCTTACACCTTTGCAGTTCCCCAAACTTGGAACAATATTCTTACAATGGACGACATTGTTTTCTCCAGTGAGAATAACATGAATTAATAACAGTCATCCGTCCTGTTACACTATTTTACTAAACAACGGATCGACCCCTCTTTTCCCCAAAAGAATTAAGGATCATGCCCTAAAGACAGGCACCTTCTTCTTAACACGCACTTGGGGACATGTATATATATTTATCCATTCTAAATTCATTTGTTGTTTAATCTTCCGAGGCAATGATTTCAATTTAACCTCAAGGTTAATCATACAGAACGGATTAACAACGACTTAAATATACATGAAATGTTGAAGACAAATTTCTTAAATGAATTTTATTCATAAAGGACGAAATTACACAATTGTTCAAAACCGGAGTTGATCCCGGTACACAACTTTACATATAAATGAAAACAAGACTACGAGGGAGGAATTTGCTCTTCAGCTTTCTGTGCCTCCTCAACACCAGGCTCTTGTGTCCCTTCCTTTGGGACTTCCTCAGGAATATCCCCTCCGGGAGCCTCGGTTCCTTCCGCAGATGAAGGAACCTCAGACGTAGGAAAGATGAAATCTGGTCCCATACTTTGACCCTCAGGAAGAGGAGGCAAACCGTATAAGGACGTCGGAGGATCTTCATGACGACCATCAACCACTGCGACTAACTTTCCTCCATGGAATTCATAGAACGGATCCATTCCATGGAATTCATAGAACGGATCTTTTAATCTGAGAACGGTTCTTTGCAAAATAATAATAAATGCCAAGGAACTGTTATACGCGTAAGCTTACCGATATTCAGACCTCTCGCAGGTTGAGTAGCTTATGTGAACAACCACTCAGTCCCTCACACAAGCTAGGGGACATATGATCCGGTCTCAATACCGGTATCCGATCTGCAAGACATATTTCAACGTCTTTGTCAAGACATCTACGTGTAACCGGTGTCATCGGTATACATCCGGACTGTAATTCCGTATCAGGCGTTCTCCCTATACCGGTTGTTCAGGATAACACCATGACACCGGACAACACACACGTCACTGCGCTAAAGACAAGGATTATTGCTACAGGGATCGATCAATAATTCCCTGCACTACGAGCCAAATTCTGCTCACGGGGATGGTCAACTTGTTCCTTAATCCTAGTCTATATTCTCCATGCTCAATATAAAATAGCCACTTGACCCAATCATGCTGGTAAGTGCGCAATAAAATAATGCTAATGGGAGTTAGTGGTTCCCCACTAACGAGTCCTCGTAAAACGAGCCAATCAGGTATATGAACTCATTTCATGAATGAAGTGAGGGATCTTCAACTGGATCTATGAAAGATTACTCTCAAAAACACATTCCTTACTTGGAATATCATCACTGACTTGAGCGTCGGAGAATCTTTGTAGGTGACACCACCATTCGCCCACTTCAACGTGTTAGGTCGGTGTCAAGGATCTCTAGGACGCCCAATCCGCTCTCCTCATTCAAGGACAATGGATATTTACACCGGATACTCATACATCCGGTCTTCTGCACAGTATTTGCATACTATTTGTGATTGACTTGAGTTCGGATCTCTAGACCTCGGTTCAGGACAGATCACCTTCCAAGAATTAACATTGAATAATAAAGAAGAAGATATTAAAGACAAGGACACAACATAAGAAGTGGAAACTCAACAAAAGGAATGGATCATCTCAAAAGACCATCCTTTGGATAACATCATAGGTGATATCACAAAAGGTGTAAGTACCCGTCGCTCTTTTAATACTTGCAATCATTTGGCTTTTGTCTCTCAAATTGAACCTAAAACTATAAATGAGGCTATTATTGATGAGCATTAGATGTTGGCTATGCAAGAAGAAGTAAATCAATTTGAAAGAAATCAAGTTTGGGAATTAGTGTCAAGACTCAATGATCATCAAATAATAGGTACTAAATGGGTTTTTAGGGACAAATTAGATGAAAATGGTATAATCACTATAAATAAGGCTAGATTAGTTGCTAAGGGGTATAATCAAGAAGAAGGAATAGACTATGAAGAAACATATGCTCCCGTAGCTAGGCTAGAAGCCATTAGATTATTGTTAGCCTTTGCATGTTGTAAGGATTTCAAATTGTACCAAATGGATGTCAAAAGTGCTTTCTTGAATGTATACATTCAAGAAGAAGTATATGTTGATCAACCTCCAGGTTTTGAAAACTACTAATTTCCAAATCATGTTTTCAAACTAAAGAAAGCTTTATATGGTTTAAAACAAGCTCCAAGAGCTTGGTATGAAAGATTAAGTAATTTCTTTTAGAAAACAATTTTGAAAGAGGAAAGGTTGACACAACATTATTCATTAAGCACAAGAAGAATGATATACTATTGGTTCAAGTATATGTTGATGATATCATTTTTGGTGCTACCAATGAATCACTTTGCAAGGAGTTTGCTAAGTTAATGCAGGAAGAATTTGAAATGTCTATGATGGGAGAACTCACATTCTTCCTAGGACTACAAATTAAGCAAACAAAAGAAGGTACTTTCATTAGTCAATCAAAATATTGCAAGGAGTTGCTCAGGAAATTTAACATGGACAAGGCAAATGATGTTGCCACACCTATGGGCACTTCATGCTATTTGGATAAGGATGAGAAAGGTAAGGATGTTGAACTCACAAAATATAGAGGTATGATTGGATCCATACTTTACTTAACAGCTAGTAGACCAGATATCATGTTTGCTATTTGTATGTGTGCAAGATACCAAGCATGCCCAAAAGAATCACACCTTACTACAGTAAAAAGAATAATGAAATATCTAGTTGGAACTCAAAATATTGGTTTATGGTACCCTAAAGGGGTTGAATGCACTCTAGTTGGATATTCTGACTCTGATTTTGTAGGATGTAAGCTTGATAGAAAAAGTACTAGTAGTACTTGTCACTTACTTGGTAATTCTCTTGTATCTTGGCATAGCAAGAAACAAGTAAGTGTTGCATTATCAACAGCTGAGGCAGAATATGTTGCAGCTGGTAGTTATTGTGCTTAAATCCTTTGGATGAGACAACAACTCCTAGATTTTGGTGTTGTGCTAGATCTTGTGCCTCTAAAATGTGATAACATAAGTGCCATTAATATTTCAAAGAATCCTGTAATGCATTCTAGAACCAAACATATTGAAATTTGACATCATTTTATTAGGGATCATGTATTAAAGGGTGATTGTGTGCTTGAACATGTTGAAACTGTAACATCCTGATTTAAAAATTAATTACTGACTGAGATTAAGCCACTAAACTAAGGGATAATTGCAAATTAAGATTACTTATTAATTATGATTAATTTTAAATTAAGGCTTGACTGCTGACTGTGACTGATTGACTATGACGTGTGACAATTGAGTGGCTGCCATTTCACGTTCTCCCACCCACTCTCCTTATTTCTTTTGGGTACATGTTCAGAAGCTCTCAACCACTTTTCTATTCTCTCAAAAATCCCCTCGAGACTCTTCCTCTTCTTCTACTTTTTCTTCTTCTCCTTCTTCTTCGTTCTTCTTCTTTGACAGTTTACGACTGTGGTGTTATGGAGGACTCGAAGTTCCCCACTGTAACATCCCCGTTTTAAAATTTAATGCTGAATGAAGAATAAACCATTAAGACTTGATTCCAACTAGAAATAACTGTTAATTGCATTTAACTAAGTAAGTTTAAGCCATTAAAGTATAAAAAAATGGTGGTGGTCAGGGGATGGGGTGGAGTGCACGTGGCTGCTGCAGCACGCACTCTCCCATCCCACTCTTCTTTTACTGTGCGCATGCACATATATATATATATATATAAGCGTGAGCCCTTGGCAGAGAGAAAACGCACTTGCTATTTCTTCAGACTCTCTCCTCCGTCACTTCATCCTCTACTTCCTCTCTTCGTCTCCATACTTCTTCTTCTTCTATCTTACTTTCGCTCCTGGAGGCCTTGGTTGCAGTACTAGAGAACGGACCACACTTCATCCCAGAATCAGGCGCAGGATACGGCAAAGCTAGGGAAGACCGGACGAACCAGGAGAAGGACATCGGACCCAACAACAAGAACGAGAAAGGTTTCTGAGGATTCTTCTAAAGGTAGGGGGCGCTTGCATGTCGAATGCATGGTCTAAGAACGGTACCGGATGAATGTATTGCTGAGTGCGGGTGTGTGTGTGTGTGCATGTTTTTATAATCATTAGAACTGATGCTGTGCGTGTGTGCATGTATTCACAATTACTAAAACTGATGCATGATTTGAGATTCTGATAGTGATCTTCGTGGCGATGGCGTAATCTGCTCGTGGATGATAATGATGGATCTATTTTGTTGTCACTATGAAAAGTATGTATGTGCATGTTCTTATTTGGATTGCTCGATGTTGTTAGTCTGATGACCGATTGTAATATGCGCTGGTGTGACTGATTGAATGATGACGAGTGGTGGAGGATATTCGTTCTTACTTGATGACTACGGTAAGGTGTTCATGGTGCGATGATGTGTAATAATGAATGTGTTAGTTGCATGAGTAAGAGTGGGGTGACCCATAGAAGGTCAAGAACCCCAAGGGAAATGACTTCCAGTTACCAACCCTGGCTAGATCCCAATAGAGCTCGTGGTAGCCGTTGGAGCTAGAGAAGTGAGTCTCGAGACGCCGTGGGGGGCTGGTGCCACCTGGTAAGAGCTGAGGGACGAGGGGCCAAAAGAAAAAGGGGGCTGTAACTGAGAGTCTTTACCCGAGTCGGATCCGCAGGCATGCATATAGAAATAAGGCTGATTGTGGTGATGTATAAATCTATATCTGTACATGTGTATGATTTTGAATGCATGAATATATATATATGTAGACGTGGAATAAACTCTGTGAATTATGAGTGTCATGAATATTGTTTGAATTGTATGAATTTGGTTACGTGAGAAAGGTTGAATGAAAGCAGGAGCGTGTACTGACGCTGATACCGAGTCTGTGAGTATCATTTTACATGTAAAAGCTCACCCCTGCAGTGGCCATTTTCAGTGAATGTCTCTCGTGAGGAGGATCGAAAGCAGAGCTGGAATGCTGGGCGGAGTGCTGATGCATTTCGAAGGTTTAATTAAGGCGTTGTTAGATGAAGTCCGGACTGGCTCATACCGGATGTTAATGTTTTGTGATGAATAGAACTTTATGAACAAGTAGAAGTCTGATTTTGCATTGTAAATATTAATATACACTTTTATGTATATATATAGAGGTATGGTTTTGGTGTGTGTGATGCTAGGTGCTGCCTTGTTTTATAATTGTGCTTTAATAGATACGCAGGGACAGTCTGATTGAACAGGATATAGCTAAGTCCGAATGAACCGAGAATTGTCTTAGGAAAATTATGTCGGATACGCTGGGCGGAGTCGTACCCCGCCTGAAGTATGGGAGCAATCCGCCCCAAGCGAGAGGACTCACGCCGAAGCGAGTAATTACTAGAGCGAGATATCGACCATTATCCTTTCCTATCCGTTGCGATACTAACGCAATCCGGACCCTGGTGTTGAACCCCGGATTTGGTCGTTATGGCTAAGTCCGCCCTGGCGTCGTCATACTTAGTTGAGCTGGGCGGAATAGGTTCAGACTCTTCCTTTCTCCACAACCTACTAACGTATATGTACCCTGTAACTTCTCATTTTCTGAGTGAAAGGCGAGTGTGAGGATTTGCTTAGTGAACCCTTGTCCATACCCGATGGAGGAAATTACCTTGTAGTTGTGTTAAAAAGGCGTTATGTAGATTTCGTTTAGGTGGCGTCTTACCTCGCCCAAGTAACTAGGACAGCCCGCCCAAGATAAATATACCCCGCCTAGCCAAGTAGGATGATTCTAACTTCGCCTTTCCACCAAATGCTACGTGTGTGAATGTATTGACATATTTCCCTTATCTATTCCTCCTGTTGAGTGACCAGTATTTCTCGAAGGGAAGCCTCAGTGCGAAATCTCTTCTATCCGCTGCTGTATTACCACACTCCGCCAGGACGGTGTAAGACCCCGTCTGAGCGAATAAACGGTGTTGTGCAATCCGCCCTAGTGTTGGTGTGTTACGATAAACCCATCGAGCCGGCCCCAGTTTTTAGCTTCCCTGTAGGTTGCTTTATGCGCGTGAATGTTCTTAGTTTTCCCCATTGCCTGCTCCCTTCTACATCAAATGTTACGTGACTGTTTTTGTGAAAAAAATTTCTCTCATATTTTGGGATTTATTAGTTGCAAATAATTAGGGTGTTACATTTTGGTATCAGAGCGGACCGAAAAGTCCAAGGCCAAAGTATGCTTACCAAGTGTAAGCGGTGGTGTCTGTGTCTTTTTGATTGAATGGTTGAAATTGTTCTGATGCTGGTTGACCCGATTGATGATTGTCTTGAAGACAAGGGGTTGTTTTCCCCTGGTCCGATTGTGTGTATGACTTAGGCGAATGACATAATATGCTAAGTTATTAATTGTTGGACTAATAACTAGATCGGTAGTAAGTGGCTCCGTATACTTATCCTTAAATGTCAATTTCAGGATAAGGAATGGCGCATCGTCAAAGTATGGAGGCTATAGCCACAGCATTCCAACGCTTTGCTGATGTGTTTGAAAGGCAAGGCCAAACTCAACCTGAGGATGGCCATGTGCTGGACCGCTTCCTGAAGAGGAAGCCGAGTGAATTCTTAGGAGGACGGAACCCTGAGGCGGCATTCAAGTGGACTCAGGAATTAGAGAGAATTTTTAGGGGTCTTCGCTGTACCGAAGCCCAGAAGGTGGAATGCGCAGTATATATGCTGCGAGATGAAGCGGAGAATTGGTGGAAGATAGCCAGGAGCCGATTCCCCGAAGATGACAATCAACTGACGTGGAACGATTTCAAGGCCTGCTTCCTAGATAAATACTTTCCCGACACAGTGCGGAGTCGGAAAGAGCTAGAGTTTATGGAGTTAAAACAGGGCTCCATGACTGTGGAAGAATACGCGACCAGATTTGAAGAATTGTGCCTATTCTATCCGCCCTTCCAGCAGCCGGGAACGGAGCACTCCAAGTGTCTTAAGTTTGAGAACGGACTGAGATCGGATATCAAGAGGGCCTGCAGATACCACGAAATCCGGAGTTTCCCTGCCTTAGTGAACAAGTGTAGAATATTCGAAGAGGACGACAGGGCCCATTCGGGCCAGTGCAGCAGAGCCAACCAACACCTGAGGCCTCAGCAATCACGTTTCAAGAGACCAGGGAACGTGAGGAGGAATGAACCCTTCACCAGATATCAGAACCATAATGACCGAGGGAGACAGATGAGTGGGCGACCAAGGTATGGCGGATGCTTTAAATGTGGCGGTGATCATTTTGCTAAGGAATGCAATGATACAAATGTTAAATGCTACCACTGCGGAGAGAAGGGACACGTTCGCCCGGACTGCCCCCAACTCCGCCAGGCACACACCAATGTGCGTCAAGGAGGGATTCGAGATCGAACCAGAGTGAATGATAACCAACGACCTGGTGGCAGAGGCAACGGAACCAGAGGAAATATGATGCATGCCCCGAACAGTCGAGAGAGGAACACCGGCCCAACGGCGACAGGAAGGATCTACACCATCAATGCAGAGGATGTTGCACCAGCAAACGATCTAGTACAATGTAAGTGCTCACTTGGAATGAATACGCTTAATGTTGTTTTCGATTCGGGGGCAACCCATTCTTTTATAGCTGATGAGTGCGTGAAACGGTTGAAGCTACCAACTGTGTCTATGAACCGGACTTTAGAAGTGGCCAGCCCCACTGGCCCTAGTGTGTTCACATCGTCAATATGTAAAAATGTAGCATTTGAGTTGTATGATCGGAGTTTCACCTTCGATCTAATTTGCATGCCCTTAAAGGGTCTTGATGTTGTGCTTGGAATAGATTGGCTTTCAGCCAATAAGGTATTAGTAGATTGTAGAAACCGAGAGATAGTTTTCCCAAAACAACCCACTGAAGATGGCACGGCACTAGGTATAACCCAACTATTTATGATGCTTTGTCTAACCAAAGATGAGAATGAGACCCTAGTGAATGAAATTCCGGTTGCCTGTGAATTCCCAGAAGTGTTCCCAGAGGACGTCCCGAGTGTGCCTCCCAATAGAGAAGTTGAATTCTCTATAGACTTGATCCCTGGAGCCGAACCGGTCTCCAGTGCACCCTACAGAATGTCCTCAACTGAATTGGTAGAGTTGAAGAAACAAGTGGATGAGTTACTTGAGAAGCAGTTCATTAGGCCAAGCGTGTCACCATGGGGCGCACCTGTGCTACTTGTTAAGAAGAAGGATGGCAGCATGAGACTTTGTATAGATTATCGACAGCTTAACAAACTCACAATCAAGAATCGATACCCACTGCCTAGAATTGATGATTTAATTGACCAGCTGCGTGGAGCCTCAGTCTTCTCAAAAATCGACTTACGATCGGGATATCACCAAATCCGAGTGAAGGACTCGGACATTCCTAAAACTGCCTTTAGGACTAGGTATGGTCACTATGAGTATGTAGTGATGCCGTTCGGTGTGACAAACGCCCCTGCTGTTTTCATGAATTACATGAACAACATATTCCATTCCTTCTTAGATCGGTTTGTTGTTGTCTTCATCGATGATATTCTAGTTTATTCTAAGTCACCTGAGGAGCATGAAGGACATCTCAGGGCGGTACTCCAAGTGTTGAAGGAGAAGCAATTGTTTGCAAAGCTTTCAAAGTGCGAATTTTGGATGGATGAGATCCACTTCCTCGGGCATGTGATCTCCAAGCGAGGCGTCTCGGTGGATCCTGCGAAGGTAGCCGCTGTAGTAGCGTGGGAGAGGCCCAGATCGATCTCGGAAATAAGGAGTTTTATGGGCTTGGCAGGTTATTATAGAAGGTTCATCGAAGGTTTTTCTAAGTTGGCATTACCTCTGACTAAATTGACTCGGAAGAACGTTCCTTTTGTGTGGAGTCCGGAGTGTGAGAGCAGCTTCCAAGAGCTGAAGAATAAGTTGACAACTGCTCCGGTGTTAGCATTACCTGAGTTACGAGAAAGCTTCGTGGTCTATTGTGACGCGTCCGGACTCGGATTAGGATGTGTACTCATGCAGAAAGATCGGGTGATAGCATATGCCTCGCGGCAATTGAGACCCCACGAACAGCATTATCCGACCCATGACTTGGAGTTGGCAGCAGTAGTTTTTGCATTGAAAATCTGGAGGCATTACTTGTACGGATCTAAATTTGAAGTGTACAGCGACCATAAGAGCCTCAAATACCTATTCGACCAAAAGGAGCTGAACATGAGGCAGAGAAGATGGATTGAGTTTTTGAAGGACTATGATTTCGAGTTGAAATACCACCCCGGTAAGGCAAATGTCGTAGCAGACGCGTTGAGCCGAAAATCCCTCCACATAGCAGCCATGATGGCAAAAGAAGTTGAGTTGTTGGAGCGGTTTCGAGACATGAACTTGCATGTTGACGCCCCTTCCTCTCAGAAAATGACAATTGGTACGTTGAAGATTGCCAACGAGTTCTTAAAATCCGTGTACGAACAGCAACAGGCGGACTCTTACCTAGCTGGAATGAAGGAAATTCAGGCTAAAGGAAAGGATTTATCCTTGGCAGAAGGGTCAGATGGGATCTTCCGGGTGAGAAACAGAATATACATACCAAGTGAAGGAGGATTGAGAAGAATGGTGCTTGATGAAGCCCACAAAAGCCTACTCAGCATTCACCCAGGAACCACGAAGATGTACCACGACTTGAGGAGACAGTTTTGGTGGCCCGGACTAAAGAAGGATGTGGCGGAGTACGTGGCCCGGTGTATCACTTGTCAGAAATCGAAGGTAGAGCACCAAAAACCGTACGGTGCAATGCAGCCTCTAGAAATCCCCGTGTGGAAATGGGACTCAATTGCAATGGATTTTATCATGGGATTACCCAAAAACCGAGCGGGCCATGATGCCATTTGGGTCATTGTTGACAGATTGACGAAGAGTGCACACTTCTTACCTGTAAATATGAAGTACCCATTGCATAAATT
Organism: Clitoria ternatea; assembly: GCA_037962975.1. Lineage (NCBI taxonomy): Eukaryota > Viridiplantae > Streptophyta > Magnoliopsida > Fabales > Fabaceae > Clitoria > Clitoria ternatea. The sequence continues at coordinate 193,893,401 of CM075669.1, forward strand.
GGCTCGAATCTACATTCAAGAAGTTATTCGACTGCATGGCATACCTACTTCCATCGTCTCAGATAGGGACCCTAGATTTACGTCCAGATTTTGGACCAGCTTGCATCAAGAACTGGGGACGAAGCTTTGGCTTAGTTCTGCCTACCACCCCCAATCGGATGGACAATCCGAGCGAACGATTCAGAGTCTAGAAGACTTATTGAGAGCGTGTGTGTTAGAGTACGGTGGGGACTGGGAGCAGTATCTTCCCTTGATCGAGTTTACGTACAACAACAGCCATCATCACAGCATTGGCATGGCACCTTACGAGGCATTATATGGGCGTAGATGCCGAACCCCACTCTGTTGGTCGGAAGCGGGAGAAAGTCTATTACTGGGACCAGACATCGTGAAGCAAACCACAGAACAGATCCGAGTAATAAGGGAGAAGATGAAAGCATCACAAGACAGGCAGAAGAGCTACCATGACAAGCGCATCAAGCCATTGGAATTTCAAGTCGGAGATCAAGTGTTTCTGAGAACCTCTCCGAGTAAAGGAGTTGGACGAGCCTTAAAAAGTGGAAAGTTAAGCCCTCGCTACATCGGACCTTATGAGGTAGTGGAACGGATTGGCTCCGTGGCATACCGCCTCGCGTTACCAACTCACTTGTCCCGATTACACAACGTTTTTCATGTGTCTCAGCTAAGGAAGTATTTGCATGACCCCAGCCACACGATGCCTGACGACGAAGTAGAGATCAAAGAAGACCTAACCACTGTGACTACACCGGTTGGAATCGTAGATCAATCGGTAAAGCGCTTAAGGAACAAGAACGTAAGGCTGGTTAAGGTGGAGTGGCAACAAGGCAAGATCACCTCCTACACGTGGGAACGCGAAGACGCCATGCAACAGCAGTACCCCGAATTGTTTACCTACGTAAGTACCGACTGAATTTCGGGGACGAAATTCTTTTTCAGTGGGGGAGAACTGTAACATCCCCGTTTTAAAATTTAATGCTGAATGAAGAATAAACCATTAAGACTTGATTCCAACTAGAAATAACTGTTAATTGCATTTAACTAAGTAAGTTTAAGCCATTAAAGTATAAAAAAATGGTGGTGGTCAGGGGATGGGGTGGAGTGCACGTGGCTGCTGCAGCACGCACTCTCCCATCCCACTCTTCTTTTACTGTGCGCATGCACATATATATATATATATATAAGCGTGAGCCCTTGGCAGAGAGAAAACGCACTTGCTATTTCTTCAGACTCTCTCCTCCGTCACTTCATCCTCTACTTCCTCTCTTCGTCTCCATACTTCTTCTTCTTCTATCTTACTTTCGCTCCTGGAGGCCTTGGTTGCAGTACTGGAGAACGGACCACACTTCATCCCAGAATCAGGCGCAGGATACGGCAAAGCTAGGGAAGACCGGACGAACCAGGAGAAGGACATCGGACCCAACAACAAGAACGAAAAAGGTTTCTGAGGATTCTTCTAAAGGTAGGGGGCGCTTGCATGTCGAATGCATGGTCTAAGAACGGTACCGGATGAATGTATTGCTGAGTGCGGGTGTGTGTGTGTGCATGTTTTTATAATCATTAGAACTGATGCTGTGCGTGTGTGCATGTATTCACAATTACTAAAACTGATGCATGATTTGAGATTCTGATAGTGATCTTCGTGGCGATGGCGTAATCTGCTCGTGGATGATAATGATGGATCTATTTTGTTGTCACTATGAAAAGTATGTATGTGCATGTTCTTATTTGGATTGCTCGATGTTGTTAGTCTGATGACCGATTGTAATATGCGCTGGTGTGACTGATTGAATGATGACGAGTGGTGGAGGATATTCGTTCTTACTTGATGACTATGGTAAGGTGTTCATGGTGCGATGATGTGTAATAATGAATGTGTTAGTTGCATGAGTAAGAGTGGGGTGACCCATGGAAGGTCAAGAACCCCAAGGGAAATGACTTCCAGTTACCAACCCTGGCTAGATCCCAATAGAGCTCGTGGTAGCCGTTGGAGCTAGAGAAGTGAGTCTCGAGACGCCGTGGGGGGCCGGTGCCACCTGGTAAGAGCTGAGGGACGAGGGGCCAAAAGAAAAAGGGGGCTGTAACTGAGAGTCTTTACCCGAGTCGGATCCGCAGGCATGCATATAGAAATAAGGCTGATTGTGGTGATGTATAAATCTATATCTGTACATGTGTATGATTTTGAATGCATGAATATATATATATGTAGACGTGGAATAAACTCTGTGAATTATGAGTGTCATGAATATTGTTTGAATTGTATGAATTTGGTTACGTGAGAAAGGTTGAATGAAAGCAGGAGCGTGTACTGACGCTGATACCGAGTCTGTGAGTATCATTTTACATGTAAAAGCTCACCCCTGCAGTGGCCATTTTCAGTGAATGTCTCTCGTGAGGAGGATCGAAAGCAGAGCTGGAATGCTGGGCGGAGTGCTGATGCATTTCGAAGGTTTAATTAAGGCGTTGTTAGATGAAGTCCGGACTGGCTCATACCGGATGTTAATGTTTTGTGATGAATAGAACTTTATGAACAAGTAGAAGTCTGATTTTGCATTGTAAATATTAATATACACTTTTATGTATATATATAGAGGTATGGTTTTGGTGTGTGTGATGCTAGGTGCTGCCTTGTTTTATAATTGTGCTTTAATAGATACGCAGGGACAGTCTGATTGAACAGGATATAGCTAAGTCCGAATGAACCGAGAATTGTCTTAGGAAAATTATGTCGGATACGCTGGGCGGAGTCGTACCCCGCCTGAAGTATGGGAGCAATCCGCCCCAAGCGAGAGGACTCACGCCGAAGCGAGTAATTACTAGAGCGAGATATCGACCATTATCCTTTCCTATCCGTTGCGATACTAACGCAATCCGGACCCCGGTGTTGAACCCCGGATTTGGTCGTTATGGCTAAGTCCGCCCTGGCGTCGTCATACTTAGTTGAGCTGGGCGGAATAGGTTCAGACTCTTCCTTTCTCCACAACCTACTAACGTATATGTACCCTGTAACTTCTCATTTTCTGAGTGAAAGGCGAGTGTGAGGATTTGCTTAGTGAACCCTTGTCCATACCCGATGGAGGAAATTACCTTGTAGTTGTGTTAAAAAGGCGTTATGTAGATTTCGTTTAGGTGGCGTCTTACCTCGCCCAAGTAACTAGGACAGCCCGCCCAAGATAAATATACCCCGCCTAGCCAAGTAGGATGATTCTAACTTCGCCTTTCCACCAAATGCTACGTGTGTGAATGTATTGACATATTTCCCTTATCTATTCCTCCTGTTGAGTGACCAGTATTTCTCGAAGGGAAGCCTCAGTGCGAAATCTCTTCTATCCGCTGCTGTATTACCACACTCCGCCAGGACGGTGTAAGACCCCGTCTGAGCGAATAAACGGTGTTGTGCAATCCGCCCTAGTGTTGGTGTGTTACGATAAACCCATCGAGCCGGCCCCAGTTTTTAGCTTCCCTGTAGGTTGCTTGATGCGCGTGAATGTTCTTAGTTTTCCCCATTGCCTGCTCCCTTCTACATCAAATGTTACGTGACTGTTTTTGTGAAAAAAATTTCTCTCATATTTTGGGATTTATTAGTTGCAAATAATTAGGGTGTTACACCCACTGTTGGTGAAGAGCAATCATTTGAGTGGAAGAAGAACAGCTCCCTGTTCCACAAGCTGAGTAAAGAGTTTGACTGGGTTCGAAGGTGACTGAGCAAGAGAGAGTGGTTGAGGAAGCGAATGGAGCAACGGACCAACGTTGAAAACAGAGAAGCTTCTTGAGTCTCTTCAATAGGTAGGGGGCGCTTTGCATCTCAAATGCATAGTTTATGGACGGGTCCCGGGTGAAAACACTGCTCTGTATGTTCATGATTGTGAATATAATGATTGTCTGAAATAATTAATTTATAACTCTCGAATACCGAGTGCATGGGCTAGGGGATCGTTATGCTGAGTTTTGTTGTAGTTTTATAATTAAATGCATGCAATATATGTTACTAACATGGCTAATATCGAGTGTATATGTGCGGGACTGTTAGTCAACTCCCATTGGTATCTTTATACTAGAAAGCATGAGATGCTTGTTGCTGAGAATATTGATATGATTACTGAGGACCCTGTTCTGAGAGGCAGTGGGTGAATCTCGATAGTTAACTTATGTAATATGTATATGAATGCTGGAATGATTCTATTATGATTTTAATATAGTTGCATGAGATGCATATAATATGTGGTGTTAACAAGTGAAAGAGCACTGTTGTACTAATGAATATGTGTGAAACAAAATGAAAGACCTTGACTGGGCTCAAGGCAGTGCTGAGTGCACCAGCGTTGGATGCTTAATGAATGACCTCGGGTTGGACTCAAGGCAAGCCTACCGAGTTGGACTCGGGGCTGCCCATAACACTTCCGTTGTCACTTGGAGTGACTGTGTTACATGAGGGGGCAAACGGTTTGGTACCAGTAAAACAGCCGGATCAGCTTGGAGCTGAGGAAAGGCTTGGAGTCTATGTTGCAACATAAAAATTAATGATAAATAACCGGATCCGACTGAATTAAGTGTGTTCACACATATACTGTTGATGAGCTGATGTGATTGTATGTGTATGTGTTTTGGGAATAGTATGATTAATATGGCCACGTATTAGCTGAACAAACTCCGATTGAATGATATTGTGTGTAAACATATTGAATGACAGTGTATGTGATAAATTGATTGAAATATAATATTATGTTGTGGAAAACTTGAGGATTTTTTTGAGTCAATAACTGTCATTTTATATGTAAAAGCTCACCCCTACTGTGGCTATATTTCAGTGGATGTTGTCGGAATGGTGAATGACGAGAGAACACCAATTCCTGTGAAGTGCACCGTACAGTGGGAACATACATAATTGTATATACTGTATAAATAATTTTGTTAAAGCCTTGGCCGGTTCTTAGTATAATGTTTTGTTTAAATATGTAGGATTTGAACTCTCACGGACTTGAGAGCATAACTAATATTTACAAGTTATATTATGTTATGTGGTTATTTTGTTCAGTGAGTAATGATGTAGGTGAATGCCCAAGTTGTATACCCTTATAATCTACCGAATGAACGAGCTTGCATGTTTCCGAGTAAATGAAAGCTAAGTAAAGAAGTGTGAGGCTAAATTGGGGAATCCTCTTCTGAATGAAGAAGAGTTAAACTAACTTCCGAGTGAATGATGTTCATTAAGACTATTTCCGAGAGGAGAATAGTTGAAAGGTGCTATAAGAGAGCCCCCTTTTTCAAATCTATTTTGGGTGGATAAGACTCATATATCCTGAGTGAATGAAGGTCATACAATTCCGAGTGGGAATTGACTTGAAAACCTCCCGAGTAATAATTTATTAGAATTCTCCCGAGTGAAGAGAAGCTAGAGTATTTCTGAGTAAACGAAGCTATAAGATCCTTAAATGAGGCTTGTCCTCGTAGATAGTTCTCCAAGTAAGGAAGATTTTATATGCCGAGTGAAAAATATATGAAACATTTTCGAGTGATACGAGACTGTGGAAAATATTCCAAGCGAGGAAAACTTATAGATTCCGAGTGTAATGGCCGAGGGAATAATTACCGAGTGAACTTAGGTTCCGATTCTGAGTGATGAAGTTACTGAGTGAACTTGAGTTTAGATTCTGAGTGGTCGAATTATCCGAGTGCATGCGTTCGCTTCAGCGAATGAGGCTTCACCCCAGCGAGTATGGCTCACTCAAGCTATCTCCCCCTGGCGTTGTTCATTCGAAGCCGGGTGTCGCCAGTGTGTGGTCCCTGACTCGGTCTTCTGCTTATCTAATTAGTTTCCTTTCTCTGGTCGGTTTTCTGTTCCCTTGTCACCCGTTTGATTTATTTTACCCAACTGCCTTTTGAATTTTTAAAAATATTTTCCCATGTCTCGGTTTTGCCTTTATTTGTCGGGTTGTTTCAGAAACCACTAAATAACTTACTGATATATTCACCAAACCACTCACAAAGGAATAATTTATTCACATTAGAAGGGAATTAGGAATCCTAGATATATCACATTGTGTCTGAATAATGCATATAATGTTGCTCATAAGTGGTTGATTGAGTTAGGAGGCAAAAAGTCTCATAATATTGAAGTTTTTAATGATCCAAAAGAGTTGCCCTATGCCTTGAATCGATTCAGTAGCTCAAAAATGCAATTCAAGTAGAAACAAAATCGAATGAATCGATTCACTCCCTCTTTGAATCGATTCACAGACCTGATTGTCCCCAATTTTCACAAACAGTGAGGTCTGAATCGATTCAAGCGAAGTTCGAATCGATTCAAACCCCTGATGCCCCTTGAACTTTAAAAATAGTAATGTCTGAATCGATTCACGCACCTCCTGAATCGATTCACGTGACAAAATTGGCCTATTTTACGCTGATTTGGGCTCACTTCTTCATCTCATTTTAAATTTCCTCCTCCTTCTCTCTAAAAATACCTCTTTCTCACTCTACAAACTTCCCCTCCAAACCTCCATTACCCATGGCTTCCTCATCTCAACCTAGAAAGAAACAAAAGGCAAATGTCGCTGGTGCCGCCCTTCCTCAACACTCTGATTTATCAAGGTTCTTCACCACTCAAAAAGAGTTAGAAAGGTACCAAAACACTTTTTCTGAGAAACATCTAATCTCCCCACATTGGCTTGATATTGAGTTCTTTGAATCCTCTGGCCTTTCCCTCCTTTCTACCCTTCACCAACAAGAGATTGTTGGATTCATGGCTCTTGAGGAAGTTGCTATTTATCTAGAATTAATCTGTGTCTTTTACTCTACTTTGTGCCTTGAAGATGCTTGATATTCTGCCAGAGTGAAAGGCAAGACCATCCTCCTTGATAATGAAGTGATGAACCAAGTAGGAAAGCTTCCACTAAGCAATGCTCATTTCTATGGGAAAGAACCCTCTCCTTCTTGGAACTATAATCCCCTAGAGGCAAGAACATTCTTCAATCTTGCTGCTCCGACTAGCATCGTTGGAACTCTTAGCATTGACCACCGTCTCTTGCACTATGTCCTAGTCAAAATCCTCCTTCCCTCAGGTGGAAACTATGCGAGACTAAGTAAGGCTCAGATTATGCTGCTTTAGGATATCCTCCATCAAAAGAAGGTTAATTGGATTGATGTTGTGAGGCATCACATGATCGATGCTCAAAACCTTACTCGCCTCCCATACATCATCCTTATTACCAAGCTGCTGCGTCACTACAAGGTGGATTTAAAGAATGAAGTCAAGGAACTAGTCGGATCTAAAGGACCCATTGGAAGAACTCATCTTACTAAGATGAATATCATTGAGTATCATGGGCGATGGCAATATCTCCGCTGTCCTCATGATGATGATGAACATGTTGCTCCTCCACTTCCTCCACCTGCTCCTGTTGATGACTTATTTGCTCGACTCACTACTCACATGGATCACCGTCTTGATGTTATGGAAGCAAATCTCAACACTCGACTTGACAAGTTTGAAGCAAATATGGAAGAACCTTACACAGAGCTTGCCACCCAGATCTCCAGCCTCCATTTTCCTCAGCCTTAGTTGGCCTTTCTTTTATACTTTACTTAAGATTGTTCTGCTTTTTGTTTAAACTTTGTTGCCCTTCTGAGGCTTTTCTTTTGGATTTTATTTTCCACTGCTTTATGTCTCATGATTATACATATCATTTTGCTTGGATGTTATGATTATTTGTTTGGTTGTTAATCCTTATTTTTACATTGTTTATTTTTTTTCCCTGAGCTTATATTGTTTTTGATAATGACAAAGGGGGAGAGATACTAGATATGGTTAAATAGATACTAGATATTATATTACATATGTTTAAGAATCAAATAAATGTCTAATTGAAAAACAAAGGGGGAGATATGAAAAACTAAGGAAGATATACAATGACTTTTCAAGTGGTTCCTTATCATTACTTCTTTAAATTGTTGATATTAACACCTCAAGAGATGGCCATTGGTTGTCATCATCAAAAAGGGGGAGAATGTGTTTGCATGTTGTTAATAGGTTTTGATAATGACAAAGGCACATGAATAAGAAGAACTTCATGAATCAAAAACAAATGAAATGATTTTAATTGATGTATCAAATCAAGAGATTCAAGAAATCATGAAGAAAACGCTCCCACAAGATCAAGGAATCAAGAAAGCAATGTATAAAGATAAAGGAAAGGAACCATGGATCAAAATGCATCAAGGAAACATCATCAGGCATAGAAAAACACCAAAAAGCATTGCCTGAATTGATTCACACACGAATGAATTGATTCAGAGCCCTGGAAGTCACAAAATTTGAAAACAGAACAACCTGAATTGATTCACCAACAGCCTGAATCGATTCACACGAAGCTGACAGCCCAAAAACACAAAATAGAACAGCCTGAATCGATTCACCAAGGCCTGAATCAATTCATACGAACCTGGAAGTCCAACATATCCAAGTCAGAATGTCCTGAATTGATTTGAGAAGATGTGAATCGATTCAAGAAGTGGGAAACATCACTAAAAAGACAGATTTAAGTGGGAACCAAGCACCCAAAACCCACTATACACAGAGACAAGCTGGAATCATTATTTGCAACGGCTAGAAGGACTTTGGGAAAGCTTCAAGGGTCTATAAATTGCTCTCCAACTTAAGCATAAAATAAGAAAAAAAGAGGCAATCATCCCTTACCTTCATTTTGTGCTTAGTGAGTTCATTCTTTTGTATATTCTGAAATCCTTGAGCTTTAACTTGTATATCCTCTCTTGTTGAGAGTTAGAATTTGAGAGAGCACTCACTTGCATATCTACTCTATTTAGAGAGTCATTATCTTGTAAACACTACAAAACACAAAGGTTTTTCACTCTAGGTTGAGTGGTCACAAAGGTTGGACTTCAACCTTTGGGTATTGAGAGTTTGAGAGATTGGGTGGGCTACCCTTATGGTAGTGAGGATTGAGTTCTTGAGTGTGGGACACTAGGAAGCTGCAATTGCTCATAGCTTGTAATCTCTAAACTTCAATAGTGGAAATCCTTCAAGTGGGTTGCTTGAAGGTGAGACGTACACCGGGGTTGTGGAACTCGTTAAATCGGTTTGCAAGCTCTTCTCCATCACTCTTTTACATTGATATATTGCATTTGATTGAATTGTTGTTGATTGATTATGATTTGTTTACTTGAGCTTGCTTGAATTAGTTACTTTAAAGCGCTGCACACCAAGTGTTTGACAAATTGTTTCAGAAATATTCACATCTTGTTTTGCTTTATTTCTTGTACTATACTTGCCTTCACTTGCATAATCTTTAAACTTGTGATAAAAGAATCAAGTTCAAAGGCATTCCAAGCAAAGTTTTAAAAACTCAATTCACCCGCCCTCTTGAGTATTAAGGCCACTTGAATAACATTATCTTATAATTTGCATGCATAACACCATATTTTACTGGTATCAAACTGCATCGCCTATCTTGCAACACTGGTCTTTTTTGTAACATCCTAAATTTTGGGGAAAATAAATTTATTAGATAAAGATAAATAATTATTTATGGTCTAATAATTGTGGGAAAATTAATTAGACGCTAGAGGTGAATTATCGATAAATTAAGATTTACCAAAACCGAATGATTTAACGGATGGTGTGGGACCCATTTAGTTAAATTGGATATTTGATGGGTCTAGAATACTTAGAAAATTATTGTGATTATGGTGATATAGTTAAAATAATTTTTGGTGTTGAGGAAATATATATGCGGACATGATATATGATATGAAGCAGTGAAAATACAAACCAATTAGAATTAAATGAAAATTTCCCTTTTCTCCCTTCTCATGACCGTGTGGCTTATTCCCCACTTTTCCACTCTCTTTTGTCCATTGGACAAAGAGAAATATTGACCAATGGGAAAAGCATTGTGGGCACCCTATTAACCAATGGTCAAGGACCAATTTTGTCATTTTTCCCACTTTCTCTTTCCCATTTTCGATGCACTCTTCTTCTCCACTCTATCTTCATTATTTTCTTCTTCTCCTCCATTCTTCTCTTGCCTAAACCGTGCACCCCTCTCCATTGCCATTACCTACCAAAATTTCTTACTTTCTATGGATTTATGAAGCTTGTAAGGGACATTGGAACAAAGCTTGGCACATCTTCTTCCTCTTCCCTCTCAATTTCGTGTTCCCCTTGGAGCTTGGAAATCTGGTAAGTTTTTCACTCATTCTCCTCCATTTGTGGTTTTTATGGTGTTTAAGTTTGAGATGGTGACATTGGGCTTTATGGGCAATGATAAAAAATGGTGAATCCTAGGCTTGAATGCCTGGAAATGAAATTCTTGATTTATGGTTTTGTATTATATGAGATTGAGAGGTTAATGAGGTTATTATGATTTAATGAAATGGTTGGAGATGATGGTTGTTGGGTGATTTTAGAGGAAAACCCTAAGTATAGAAATTGGGGCTTTTGGCCTAATTGATAGTTAAAAATGATTTATGCTCTTGGAATGAGTTTTTGGGAAGGATGAAATTGATTATTGATTAATGATGAATTTTGAACTAAGTTAATGTTGTTATGAATGATGAGTTATGCATGTGAAACCCAAACCATAGGTTAGATGACCATTGGGAACATTGATTATTGTTTACAATTGATTGGCACATTGATAATGATATTAAGCTTGTGATGATGTATGGAAATAGTTGAAATTGATGCTTGCCCATTTGTATGTGCACCCTTGAGAATTGATAATTTAGGGCTTTTTGCATAGATAGTGAAATTAATGATTTGGTTGTGATGAGAATGACTTTTATAGGTAAAGATGATGTATGGAATCATTGGTGTTGATATTTGAGGTTATTGGAATTTGATGAGGTCCTATCCTAGAGATATAAAAGATATATGTATATAAGTATATATGATGACTAGAGGAGTTGATTTTGAGGATGAATATATGATGTTCATTATTGGGTGTTATTTATGATGATGACAATAATGGTAAATGACCATAAGTGATGGGTAAATGAAATAAGATGAGGATTTGATGAGGACTTAGGCCATGATATGCGCCATTAAAATTATTGATTGATGATGGTTTAAATGAAGCCAAGATGGCTTATGTTAAATTTGGATGATAGTGATGACAATTGGATGATTGATATGATGATTTGGATGCCTTATGGATATGGGATGTGATCTTGTTATTGTTGGGCATGGTTAACCCTTTGAGATCTAGAGAATCTTGGTTTTAGGAATTCCCAAAACCTAACAAAAGAGTATGAATTAGTGTTTTGGCAAGTCTAGGACTTGATACCAAGCCCTATATGATGTTAGCAAATTTTAGAATTGTGATAATGCCTTATGATTGCTCACTGATTGAATGAATGCATGTATGTGTGTTGTGTAGATTATATTTCAGGAAATGTAGCGGAACAATCGGAGCATTCAAGTTGTCATTCTTCTCTCGAGGTAGGAGAGGAGTTTACATTTCAATTGCATGAGTTGAATGATTGATGATGGATGTATATGATTGTACTCATGCTTTCTTGGCCATGATTATAATGACATGATGAGATGATTGATAATATGATGGATAATATTTTTGGCAAATTATTTATTTTAAGAATCACATGTGCATTGATGGCCTTGATGTTTTTGTTTGATGGAAATCAATGGATGAATGGATTACGCAAAGAAAGAGGTCATGATCTTGATATGTATACATGAATTAGAGTAAGAATTGATGAATTAGATGTTGATGATGTTAATTGTATGAATTTGAGGTATGGGGATGGTTTTTGTGGTCCCTGAATCGATTCAGGACTCCTTTGAATCGATTCCTAGGCTACTGTTTCCCCTAGGGTGTGTTCTAGAATCGTGGGAATCAATTCCTGGGGTGTGGGAATCGATTCATGGCTTTTTGGAATTATGGGAAACAATTCCCATGATGTAGGAATCAATTTAAGGGCTACTGGAATTGTGTGAATCGATTCATGGCATGTGTGAATCGATTCATGGCCCTGTTTTTGGCCATTACTTTTCCCTTGCTATTTTTGGCCCGTTTGGGTATCTTAATGACATTTTTGGCCTCTGACTTTTGCATGAAAGTTGTAGATAATTATGTTACAGAGGTGTGAAAATTTGTCTTACCTTAATTGGAGTTTTCTAAGTCTCATTAGAAGTAAAACACCGGAACCACTGCATTGAAAACCTTGGATTTAAGAGGGTTTTGAACCCAACTTTTTAGGATTGTCAAATTGGGACTAATAGGTGATATTTGTGACGTGTCCCACTATTTTTAGACTAAAAATGAACTTTTATCATATCTCTTAATGTTGAAATTTGTCATGAGCTTATTATTACCCAAAACCCCTTTTATTGTGTAAAAACAAGAGATTGTATTAGGGGTATATAATGATGGTGTGTCTTAGTGGTGTTTGATATTGATTGTGACATTGGAAAAAGATGTATGTGCCTATGATATGTTATGAAAACATGAATGTACACCACTAATAATATGATATGATGAATGATAATGAAAGTTAAATGATGGGGTTGTAAGACACACCCTTGTATGATGATGAAACTAATGAGGGATGATTGCATGACAATGTGTTTGTGGTGAATTGGACATGATATCGATAATGTATAATGATGAATGATGTTGTTGATCATTTCCTTGAGTAAAGGGTGATTGATATTATTGATGATTGTTGAATGTCATTATGAATCATACAAATGTGATCTTGTATGTGTGGTTTGAATTATGTTAGTGAATTATTATGAGTGCCATACTAAAATATGAAACAATGGTAATGATCAATGAGATAAAAAATCCACTAAGAAATTATGTGGTGATGTTGAAGAAAGATTGATGAATGTTATTGATGTTTGTGATGCCATTGTGAATGTTGCAAGTATTGACTTGCATGTATGGTATAAGTATGTTGAAATGAAATGCCACACTTAAAACTTGAAAACAATGGCTAAAACCAACATTGATAAAATCCACTAAGAATTGTATAGTAGTGTTGGTGATGATAATGATGATGATGATTGATGAGTGGCATGATAGGATGCATAGTGTGAGAATGCATTGATTGGCATTTGCATCCATAGCATATCATATGCCGCTGGTAAGGAATATTAGGGGATTCCCCCGGTTGGCCAAGTGGGACGGCGACTCTTTGCAGAAGCATTCTTGTTGTTCCCTTGTGACTCGGTGTGTAAGTCACGAAGCTGCCCATGCTAAGCTACGGGGAGCTGCATGTGGTTGACCCTTGTGGGGGGTGGCTCTTGAGGATCAGGTGTCCCCAATGATCCTTTGGATCACAGCTGCCATGATATGAGTCATGGTTGGCCTGCAACACCTTATATTGTTGATTATGTTATTTACCACGGTCATGGTGAAAATGACCGGTATTGCAAAATTACCGATGCAGTTTGGTACAGTAAAATTAGTGATTATGCATGCATTATGAGATATGTGTACCATTATACTACTGCAGTAGGGGCATGGTATGTGATCATACACTACTAAAAAAAACCTATTAGCGACAGAAAAAAATGGTCGCTATTTTATACCATAGTCGTCGCTAATACTGTTAGCGACAGACTTTATTATAGAAACATGACCGTCGTTAAATCCATAGTCTCTGACGCAACAACGACACGAAAGACCTCCGTCGCTAGTGTTTCGACGGCATAATGCCGTCGCTAAGGTGGTCCCTCTGTTGGTAACACTAGCCGTCGCACGGTTGCTCACCAGCGACCACGTTAGTCCATCGCAAAGTGTGCTATATAGCGACCACAAGCTTTCGTCGCTATTAGTAACCATACAACGACCACCCACATCCGTCACTATAAGTTACCATATAGCGACTACGGGTGTCCGTCGCTATGACTTACCATACAGTGACCACCCTCATCCGTCGCTATGAGTTACCATACAACGATCACGGGTGTCCGTCGCTATTAGTAAGCATACAACGACCACCTTATCGTCGCTAATATTGTGTATACAACGACATCATGAAGGTCGTCGCTAATAATAACTTTTTTGTTTTTTTAATTATATTTTTGACATATAAAATATTAATATTTTGAATATACGTTTTACAAATTTAATTTTAAACTAGAAATATTGAATAACATCAAAATTATAAACGAAAAATGACAAAAAATAAATATTGAATAAAATATAATATAAACATCAAAAATACAATATCGTGTCGCTAAATATACAAACAAATAAAACATAAAAAAAGTAAAATCATAGGGAAGGGGATCCTGTGGTGGTGGTGGTGGTGGTGGTGGTGGCTCAGAAGTAAGGGAGGGAGCCTCGCCATCAACTGCATCAGTAGCTGTTGCTGCACAGTAAGTTGGTGACTAGTCTCGGTGTGCTGCTCCTCGGCCCGTCGTCGGTCCGCCTTGCCCCGTTCCTCCAAAAGCTGCCTCTGGTGTCGCTCCTCCTGCAGCTCGTTGTTCAGGTTTTGAATGACCTGAACAACATCTGTCAGAAGGCCAGAGGAGGAAGAGGTCTTTCACTTTCTCACGATCTGCGTGCCCACGCTGCCCAACCCGAACACCCTCCCTTTCTATTCATGCCGCCAACACCCTCTATATAGATGGTGTTGTCATCAGAACAAGACAGGGTGGGAGGTACCTCCCCCTTAGGAGTCAAAGCCACTAACTCCGGCCTCCTTCTTGGTCCTCCTAGCCTGATACGCCTCTTGTAAATTCAAAAATAGCGATAGGATTAGTAAGCTGATTTTTAAATTATAAGCATGTGTAAACTAACGTAAAATACAATACCGCTAGATCCATAGTCTTTTGGTTAACACATGCACCAACTTTGTTCTTCTTGGTCATTTGCATGACCTTAAAAAGGGAAGGCTTGCGGTGCTCCCTCACCTCCTGTAGTGGACAACAAGCATTGAAATTATTGTTGGAAAACATGTCAGACCAATCATAAAAGAATGTTTAACATAAATATACTTACAAATCTTTTCTTATGATCGAGGTTTGAAATGCCACCCGCAGTGTAAACTGATGCTGCAGCATCGACGGCTCTGTTTGCCTAATTCTGAGCACTCGTCTGCTGGAACAAGACACCGCCCCACTTCTAGACCGTCCCGTCCCAGTGGTCCTTGGGGATCCAACGAGGGCGCTCGCCCTTGTCCCTCACCTTCCAAAGGGTACTCTTGATGATTTTGGAGGTCTTTGTAGTAAAGACCCTCCTAATCTCATCAATCATACCCTCGGTCTATTGATAATCTCGTTGTTATATGAAATGAAATTTCAATATCAAAAATAGGTATATGAATTACCTATAAATTGACAACAAAAGGGAGTGTTAGCTTACCGAAAAGGTGTCAAACCACCTATCTTGGACAGCCTCTGTCCAAGAGATATATGGTCCATCCTACTGGGCCTTCAGAACCTTAGTAATCGCTTTGGTAGTATGACTACTATCAACAAAACTATAATGGCCAATAATTAGAAATAAATAAAACAACTTACACACGGGGAGGCTACCAAAATTTCGGCAGAGTCTCCCCTGTAAATATAACATTTCCAAATTTAAATAGTTACCCTATTACAAACAGAAAAGTTCCCAGTACAGTTCAATCTATACAACTACTAAGTTAACTAACATACAACTATGTGAGTTTTATATATAAAGAAACTAACAAGCTACCAATTAACTTAAAAGGAATTATAATATACTTACTTGTCTCCGACCGGCAATAGGAGCAGTATGGGTAGGGGGATACTGGAGGTGGGGTCGCTTCGAGGCCATTGTCATCCAAACCACCAGGTGAAGCAGTCTGCTGTAGTGGTGAAGGAGTGATGGTCTAATGTGGTGTGGCCTACTATGATGGTGAAGGAGTGATGGCTTACTGTGGGATGGTGGGGCCAGGTGGTGAAGGGGTGGTGGTCTGCTGTGATGTGGTGGTACGTTGTGATGTGGTGGCCTGCTGTGGGGTATGGCCTACTCACGGGACTGGGGGTCCTCGAACCACCACCCCAGCTGAATGGTAGTCGACGTCCTGTCATCTATAAAATGAACAATGAAAACAAATGTTAGGCCCTGTTATAAAGATATATATGTATAAAACAACTACATACTCTGTGTCTATTTCAATTTGAAATTCCCCATCAGTTTCAGAGTCACTATGGCTATCTGTTTCAATAGGTTCCTCAGTCTCCAAATTGGCCCTAGACCATTTTGACTGGGAGACAACATTTTTGTCAATGTGTTCACCCCCGTAATGGGGAGCGTCTCATCCATTATCAATGGATCAATATTGAACAGCAAATGACTATCATTGAGCACGTTTGGAGTGAGCTGATAAGCATCCTCAACCTTATCAGAGACATTATCAGTGATTTGACTTTGGTCCTTGGCCTTGATTACTACGTACCAGTCCCGATGCCCTCTAGGGAAGTCCGTGTAATAAACCTGCTCGGCTCGTTGGGCAAAAATGAAGGGATCAAACCTTTTATATCTACCATTTTTCTTGACATCAACTAAGTCGTAGTTATTATCAACCTTTGTTCCTACACGATTGTGTTGTTGTACCAATCACACTTGAATAGAATGATACTCTTCTTAGTCTTTCGAAAAAAAACTTCAACAATCTCTATCAACACTCCATAGAAGTCTTCCTCTAATTGTCTGGCCATGCCTTTAACACAAACCCCGTAGTTATGGGTGTGCATCCCTTCACTCCATTGAAAAATGTTAAACTTGTAGCCGTTTACATAGTAAATGGGCGACTTTTTAACAGTTTTCACTGGCCCCCAAGAAAGGGCTTGGAGTAAGGGATCATTAATATGGTTATTAGGGTCTTGAATCTATGTACAACACAGCACATAGGTCATCATTAGATACCTAACATTAGAAGT
Source organism: Clitoria ternatea (assembly GCA_037962975.1). Lineage (NCBI taxonomy): Eukaryota > Viridiplantae > Streptophyta > Magnoliopsida > Fabales > Fabaceae > Clitoria > Clitoria ternatea. The sequence goes on from CM075669.1 coordinate 193,910,319, forward strand.
ACAACTAGAAGCACAAGGTATACGAGTCTTACATGTTGTGCAAACCAACCAAAGAATTTGGATGATACTTCACTATGAATTTGGTCATCAGTTATATCATTTTGCTCAAGTTTTAGCATATCTACATATAAGCTATTTAAAGAACAATAATTTGGGTACAATAAAAGTTAGCTTTAGAATGCAAAGTATAAGTTGCTCCCTTACTCAAGATAGGGTTCCACTTCTGGGAAATTTAGAAGAATGTACAAGTGAGCTATCTTTTGATCTTTCTCATCAATGTAACATTTTGTGACCTTGCCCCCAGGCCGATCGAGATAGTTAAAAATTGAAATTTGATCATCGTACGCTTTGTGTGTGGCGACCCCAAGATTGCGGTGAATTCTAATCATTCTAGTTTCTATCTCCATCGAAAAATAGAAAGAAGCAAAAGTGGTCATTTCTTCCATTAAGTATGCCTCACAAATTGATGCTTCAACGCACGCTTTGTTTGACACTTTGTCTTTCAAAGAGCGTAAGAATATAGAACAACATAAACAAATGTTAAGTTACAAAATACTATTATAGAAAACCATGTTTGTAACAAAATTAAATAGTTTTGGCGTTTACCTTTCGAATGGATACATCCAACAGTACTGCACCGGGCCACCAACTAAGGCCTCATACTGTAGATGGATAGGCAGTACTCCATGGAGTCAAAGAAACTTGGTGGGAAAATCTGCTCCAACTTACAAATCAAGACCGGGATACTTTCTTCCATCTTCATAAGTTTCTCCTCAGTTAACAAAGTTATCGTTAACTCCTTAAAGAAGTGACTCAACTCAACCAGCGGTTTCCAAATAGGTTTTGGTAAGGCATGAAACGCGTACGGTAGTAGTTGTTGCATAAACACATGGTAATCATGACTTTTCATGCCAAACAACCTGCCCTCCTTCACGTCAACACATCTACTCAAGTTAGAAGAGAATCCATCAGGCAGGGTCAACCCATTCATCCATACACACAGAGCAATCTGTTAAGGTCTAGTTAAAACATATTTTGCATGGGGTTTAAACATTCTTCCACGTCCCGTATCCCTCAATTCCAACTCCTTCCTAGAACACCAAATTGGAAGGTCTCGACAACTTTTCTCGTTTTCCTTTGTTCTCCCTTTGATGTCCATCACAGTGTCAAAAATATTCATGAAAACATTTCGTTCAGTGTGCATGACATCAATGTTGTGTCTTAATAACAAGTCTTTCCAATATGGCAAATCCCATAAGATACTCTACGTCACCCAGTGGTGTTCCTTCCCATAGCCCGTAAACTCCTTAACACTCTTATCCCAAATGTACGAATACTCTTCAACTCTCTACCAAACCCGTGCACCGAATAACCTATGGGGTGGTGGTTCATTCACAACCTTGTTCTTCTTAAAAGCGGTTTTGTTTCTCCTAAAGGGGTGATCCAACGGTAGAAACTTTCTATAACAGTCAAAAAAACTTGTCTTGCCACTAACAGGGAGTGATTCCCCCCGGTATGTTCCATGCATACAGGGCAAGCAAGCTTCCCAGACTTTGACCATCCAGAAAGCATGCCATACACTGGGAAGTCATTAATGGTTCACATCAAAATAGCCCGTATCACAAAATTGTTCCTCAAAGATGCATCATATGTCATCACCCTAACATCCCACAATTATGACAACTCTTCAACCAACGGTTGCAGAAACACGTCTATTTTCATCTTTGGATTTTTAGGTCCTGGAACCAGTACAAATAGAAACATGACCTCCCTCTTCATACACATATCAGGAGGCAGATTGTATGGGGTCAGTATGACTGGCCAAAAAGAGTACACTCTTCTATATGGACTGAACAGGTTGAACCCATCAGTATATAAGCCAAGTCATACATTGCATGGCTCACCTGAAAAGTCTGGATATAGCTCATCCAAACACTTCCATGCTTTCCCGTTGGAAGGATGGCATACAAGACCCTCCTGTGTTTGGTTCAGAGCATGCCAACGCATGAGTTTTGTCATGGACAATGAGGCGTACAAGCGTTGAAGACGTGGTGTTATAGGGAAGTACCACATTTTCTTCCTGGCCATCCTAGTTACCTTCCCTTTCATTTTAACAGTTTTATAGCGTTCCTCATTACAATGTACACATTTTGTGACACTCTTATCTGTAAACTCATTTCTGAATAGCATACACCTACCAACACAACAATCTATCTCCACACAACCCAACCCTAGGTTTGTCATTCTTTTCCTAGCATGGTATAGGTTTGATGGCATTCGATGATTACTAGGCATGGTGGAACCCATCAGATCGACCATCCTATTAAAACAACCTCTTAAAAGATTAGAATCTACCTTGAGGATTAAAGTAGCTAGGGAGATGGATAATTCAGTGTGATTGTCGCACCCATCCCACAATGGAGTCTGACTCGCTGCCAACAAATCATAAAACCTCTTCACCTCTGGATTAGGATCCTCCTCTACATTGTCATCCTCATTCCCTGCTTGGTCATCATGTTTTAGCATACGCCCAGTGGAGGGTCCAACATGATCCATCACTATCTGCTTCATGTTATTGTACGTATCCCTATTCCCTCCGACCTCATAGTAAGACTGTTGCAAGGCTACAGCTGATGCCCTGGGTGGTAACTGCTCACCATGGTTATACTAACAGTAATATCTTTATATGAACCCCTTCTCACTTAGGTGGCACATGACATCATCTGCATACTCAAAACTCATGCATTTGCACCTTGAGCACGGACAATGAATCTTCTGAGTCGCTTCAAAACCAGGCATGTTTGCTGTAGTGAATGGAATGAACTCTAACAGTCCCATCATAAACTCCTCAGTCACTCACCGACTGCGATCTAGCCGATTATACATTCATCGCCGATTTGCCGAAACCTCTATTCACGATATCTAACAAGCAGAGTTCTAGTTACTTTGATTTAAACATTATGTAACTATCGTTCGTGAATCACTCTCTATATCTTTGATGTTGCAAGTGGGTGGGGCTCTATCCCATTCGGGATGAATATGCAACCATCCATAGCCCGTCGATGTTTTTTATGGTCTATCTTGAATTGTTGATGTTCATTTGGAATTTCGGCAGCATTTCGTATTAGTCCCCGAGTACACAGAGATAAGTGCAGTATGAAACACCGCACGTAGACATGCACCCAAAGACAATATGAAACACCATAACCGAAATGTCAAATGAACATCAATGACACAAGATAGACCATATACAACATTGATAGGTTACGCCCTACTGATTACAAATTCATCCCAAACTATCCAACTAGGACAATTCAAGATCGAACACAACATGATATGTCGGCTGGTTGTCTTGAATCTTGAATGGGAACCTAATGGTTACACACACGACTAATCCCTACATTGTTAAACTTGAGTTTACATTTTTTATGTACCCTAAAATAGGGAGCCCACTGAAATTTTGGCAGAGTCTCCCCTGTAAAATAGACATTTCCAAACTTTTTACAATGCCCTGTTACACATAGAATATTTCCCAGTACAATTCAATATATGTGCTATGTATTATATATGAAATTGAGGGAGGTAATCACCACAACCTACTGAGCTCTACTCTCTACTAGCAAACAATAATACACATGCATAAAAACATTATGTTATCAGCACACAAAACCAATGCCTAATGAGCTCTGTTCTCCACTAACAAACAATAATACATATGCACACTTTTAACACATGTTATCAGCACACATAAGTAATTGCTATCCACTAACAAACAATAATCAACATGTATACACTTTAAAAGATACAACACACATAGCTAGAAAGTTAGCGTTAGGGGATTACCTGGGAAAGAAAGTAGGCGTGGGAGATGAAGCTGAAGAAAGACCAACAAAGACCACGCATAAGGTGTGCTACTCTGCATGACAAACCAAGAAGTGCTTGATTGTAATAAACAACAATCTCAAAGGCACAACAACATAGTAGAGATGTGGCATTATTTACACAACAACAACTTCTTAGTGATCTAAAGACTTAGGATCCACATGAGAATGAGTCCATGAGAGAGGCAGTAGAGGCTACATTTGCATTATTAATCATTCTAAGGGTTGATTATAGATTAATAGTTTTGGATGAGTTAATTCATTTTATTGTTGGTATATAATAAACATAACAAGTATTATTTCCCCAATTACTATATTTATATCATATATTTTTCTTTCTTAACTTACTTAACAAGTGTGTGTCAATAATCACTTGAAAGTTGCTCTCTACCAAAGTGTAGATATTTTTCAAAGTGTAGGTCTATTGGGGTGATTATGCATGCCAGTATTGGGATTAGTTTCAAATTAGATTATATGTTGTGTAGTGAATTTTCAAAGTGGTGTATGCTAGAGAAGTGTGTGATATGATGTTTTAAGTAAATCATAATTAGTTGTTGGCAATGAAAAAGGTTTAAAGTGTAAGCCTGGTGTGTTGTGTTGTGTGAGGGGATAACATTTGAAATAAAATGCTAGAACTAGAAGGGTTGAAATTACTTATCAAATAGTTTATTTATCAAGAAAATTCTTCCATGTTCTAAACATCTCGAAGGGGGAAGATTAGACAATTGTTTTGAGGAATTGGCTGATTTAAAGCACTCGGGAGTAGTAGAGCAGTTCATTGAAGAATTTTAATTTCTTTATGCTCAAGTAGGTTGTTTGCCTAAATAGACACTTTCTTGGGGTCCTTTATGAAGGGACTCAAGGATGCGGTGTGACTTCAGGTAAGAACACATTGCCCAAATTTTCTTGTAGAGGCTGAACTCACAGCTGGAATAATGGCACTACAAGAGTGTTCAGGGAATATTAGTTTGAAAAAAAACAATTTTGTTTCATAGGGTATTGGGCAACACAAGGAATATTCTGATGCTAAAACTATGTTTTCTTCTGTGAGCAAAAGGCCAATTGTTTCAGTTGGATCTTCTACTTTGAATGGTAGAAAATCTGAGGGCGGGATAAGCATAAACTTTGTTTTTGTTTGCACTATAAAGGACTCAACAATGGAGAAGAAAGTGGAGCTTTGTTCAAGTGAAATTGAAATGGCTTCTTCCCAACACATTTCACAACCGAAATTTCAAATCATCGTCATTTGATGATTACTTTGCAGGGTAGAGAATACTTTGGTTTAATAATGATAACATGCAATTAATTCCTGAAAGAAAATTTTCTATTCTTTTATTAAGGAAGAGAGGATTTGTTTTTATTTTATTTTACTTTTTAGATAATTAAGCAAGATAAAGTTGGTCACTTGTTTGAGTGCCTAACACAATCTTTTAGGTAAAGAATGATTATTGTACTTTATGTTGAATTCAAACTAGTACACACACTTACAGAAATGACCAGTATAAACAGTCCATCGTAAAAAATAACAGTGATAGAAAACTGCCTATTCTAGGATAAATTAGTTATGTATAGAATTATTCAAACATAAGAAGCAGCCATAGTAACAAGTGACAACATCAGTTTAACATACTAAACTATTATTTATCTAAGCATATTATCATCTATAGAAATAACAATCTGGAATTACACATGCGCACACAAGTTAAAACTCTGGCATTACAGAAATAACAATCTAGTTTTTAGGCCAAATTTGAGTACAAACATCAACAAACACAGGACTTCCCCTAACAAGGTGTTTCCTCCTTCAAGATACTAGAAATAACAATCTGACACATTAATTTCCTTCTAAAAGTTTGTGCACAACCTATATATCACTATAACAGTCACATCATAACATATAACTGCCTAACACAAAATTAATATGAAAATAACTACTTCATAACATCCTAATATATAAGTATAACTTCTCATTTCAGAACTTGGCTTGTTACTCAAATTTTAAAACTATTACCTAATCATAATATAATATAAATCAATTTATTATAACTAAATCATAATATAATCTAAACTAATTACCTCTACTAGTAATAATATAACCTAAATCAGTTTATTATAACTCATTCGTAATATATTCTAAATTGATGACATCTACTAATAACAATAAAAGTAAGACAAAGTAAAATCAAAATATTTTATATCTCAATTATACCGAACATCATAACTCAATTTTGTATAATTATATTCATAATCATCAAAGGCAAAATAAGTAAATAAAAATTAGGAAGGTCTTATTTGTTTACCTGACTAGAAGTAGAAACTTCCAACACCGAAATTGTATAACACCTACACATAGGAACATCAACAAATTAGTGAGAAAAATTTACAAAATCATACACACACATACATATACACTAACTAATAGTAATATGACTACCTAGTACCTGAATTAGTGATAAATTAAATACAGTACATGAAGCAACTGAAGTTATTCAATATATTGAAAGAGTGAAGTAACTGTTAAAAACCAGTCTCTAACTTTTTTCCAACCTTTTTTGTATTAACTGCATGTATCCTTGATATAATCAGAGAAAATCTTACTTAAAACTTAGTCATGGTTAATTTCATTTGTCTAGAAAATAAATAAATTAGTACAAATAAGTGTCATGCCTTTAGGAAACTCCTAATTATAAGAACATAGGATGCTCTTTTGATATAGAGTTACTTCAACTTATTTTGTTTTATTGTTAGAAATATGTTGAATGATTAAAAAATCCTCCTTTGTTAACTCTATTGGGGAATGCCCAACTTTAAAACAAACATACAAATAGAGATATATGGAAATAGACTGCAGAGGAAAAGTTACAGATAGGGAGGGAAGCAGTGTAGTAGAAATTGATAATATATAAAGAATAAAGACAAGAAAAAGCTGCTTCTTTAAACTAAAAACAAAAGAGAGAATTAAAGAAAAAGAAAAGAATAAAAATAATGAATGATAAGAAGTATAAAAAAGGTGGTGGTGAGGCCTAGTTTAGGTATTATTTCTAAAGCCTAACCGACTCTCACTGGAGCTTTGTTTTCTATGTGTCTTTGTTTCAGTTCACACTTTCTCTTCTTCCTGAAACCCTTTCAGTTAAGTTCCATGGTCCTCTATTCAAAGGAGAGGGAGAAAACCAGTTTTTTAATTTTTATCCAAAGACATAAAAAGAAAGGGTGGGGTGGTGTTGGGAGATAGAGAGGAGCAATAATCAGAAGAAGAAAAGCGTGGTTTCTGAAGAAAAAAGTTTCGTTAACAAAAAGGGATGGTGAGAGGGTTGGTTTTAGGCAAGTGATGAGCTCACGAGTTTGTGCATTACAGCGGACCTTCACAGCTAAGACTACTTCAGTGTTGAAGCATTCTCTGGGATAGACAAGGAGAAAGGGCCATGCACAGGTCACTCCTTTGCATGTTGCTGCCACTTTGCTCAGCTTAAGAGGCAGTTCATTCAGAAGGGCTTGTTTGAAATCTTAGCCTCACTAAATTACCTCTCAACATCCTCTTTAATGCAGAGCCCTTGAGTTATGCTTCAATGTTACTCTCGACAGGCTCCTAACAACACTACCGTCTCCTCTCATCCACTCTCAGCCTTCTCTTTCCAATGCTCTCATTGCTCCACTCAAGAGAGCCCAGGCTCACCAGAGAAGAGGCTGCATTGAGCAACAGTAACAACAGCCACTTCTCACCATCAAGGTTAAGTTGGAACAACTCATTATTTCCATTCTTGATAACCCTAGTGTCAGCAGGGTCATAAGAGAAGCTGGCTTCTCTAGCACTCCTGTTAAGAACTATATAGAGGACTCTTCTTCACCGTATTCTGTTTTTCAGTGTTACGACACTTCTAGTGGTGTCTTTTCTTGCCCTTGTTCACCTTCTACTAGTGGTAATCATAGGGAAACACTTTTATAAAAAATATGTTTTACACTATTGAAACAATCAATAAAAAATATTGATTTTTTTATTTTATATACTATTTATTTTAATAACCGATATAAAAGAATTTCTACTGGTTTTTTAAATGTTCAATGTTAAATATTGTTATTATTATTATTATTATTATTATTAACTAATTAATCTTATTTACACTAGTTATTGAAATAACAATTATAAAAATCTCTTGTTAAGATTTAAACTGATGGATTAATAAAATAAATTTAATATAATTAATTAATTGACGTGACATACTTTAAAAATTGAATAAGAAAATGAGCCAAGCTTTAAGGAGAAATCATCTCAATCCTATCTTTCAACTAGCAATTCTTAGTGTGGACCAGAGAGTCGTGATTCGTGATGCCTTTATTTTGTTTTGAAATATTAAAGGCGTATTTATAAGTTAGCTATTACTGCCTTAGTATCAGTTTACCCTCTGGCTTTTTGTTTTCTTTTATCAATAATGTATTCTTCAAGACTGCAGTTCCCTTGGAAAACTATGATAGAGCAATACATTTGCTCAAACTTATTTGTTCAGAACAACATAAAGAAAATTGCAGGAATCGAAAGAAATCCTCCAGATCTTGGTTGGATGGAACATGCAAAAATAGACAAATGATTATTGGTTGCGGGGGTGTCATCAAAAATCAAACAAGAGAATGGATAAGTGGTTCTACCGGGTAATTAGGCCCTGGAACAGTAGATATAGCTGTTGAGACATGGGGTGTTCTTGATGGTGTCAAGCTTGCCATGTAATTACAGATTGCACGGATTCATCAACTATTTTTCACCAAATCCAGAATAATTTCTAAGGCAGTGGCAATGGGAAGTAAATGGATTAGCAGATTTTCTGGCAAACATGGCTTGTGAATTAGGAATCAACAATGCTTTATAATTTATAATTCATTTAAAAACTAATTCCCCTAAATTTCCAGTCCTAAAGTCTTGCAACTAACCTACTACAGATAGCATTCCTGACCAGTTTAGACCACATGGTAAAATAGAACTAACACAATTAGAAAATGCCCTTAATTTAATATCTCATAGGAATAAGATATAGAAAATTTTTGTCTTAATCAATTACCAACTATACATGCAAGTTACTTATAGCAAATCAAATGTTAACATGAACTACTATCATCTAGTAAATAAGCAAAATCGAATAGTTGTCTATAACACTTGTTGAAGGAATTGGGAGAATCAGGCATATCAAATGACAAGCACTAAACACTAACTATTGGTTCAATGAAATGAAGCTTATTTTTACTACGTCATAATGATAAGGAGCCTCAACAATTTGCTCTTACTTCTACCCTTCTACTTCTGATAAAGGAATGCTAAGAAATCTTTAATTTAGACCAACATGAGTAGGTTGTTTCTATAGAAGAATTGAACTGTTCTTTACAGGGGGTGTAGAAGTATGTAAGTTGAACAATTCAAAATGTACATAAAGTGTCCATTTGTTACAAAGTAATGTGCGTATAAATACAAATACGGAGTGTCTTTGTGTGTTGTGGCGGAGTGCAGTGTACTCTGGGCGGTGTCACAGTCCGCCTGAAGGAGTCTTCTCTGCCTTGACACAATTAGGGGTGGTACCTGCAATTATTCTCCGACGCTCAAGTCAGTATTTCAGAATACTTATAGACTTCGAAAGCAAATCTGAGAGAATTATGCAAGTAAGAGAGTGTAAAGTTTAGAATTGGAGATCCCTTATACCTTTTTGATAGAGGTTTATATACCTGTTACTGGTGATCCATTATTGGTAGGACCCGTTCCTTGTTTTCAGGCATAATGCTGAAAAGGTGGTGGGTCCCTGCGCCGTTTACAAGCACCATTATTGTAGTAGGTATCTCCACTTGTCTGGAAAGCGTTAATGCTTTATTATTTTATTGTTATTCCCCTTTATGCATGACAGCGTGATTCCCATTATTAACCTCTCAAGACAGAGTCAATCTCGTGTCGGGGTTGTGAGTATGGGCTCGCTACGCAGTATGGGAAATTCAATATTCCGCCAGTATTGAGCCTATGGCTTGGCGGAGTAATATGCATTGGGAACATTTCATGCATGTGTATAAGATATTCAATATTTTCCACCTTGGCGGAGTAACAAATTTTGGCGGCGTTACGTTTCTTGGCGGAGTAGCATGCCCTGGCGGAGTTACTTGCCCTGGCGGTATGCACTCCGTATAGAAGTAATCGTAATGTATTTAAAGCGTACTTCTCTTGTTCGAAATGCTGATCTGGCAAAGCATTAAAGCTATGCTCTTGGGGGCCGGTGTTAGGACCGGATCATATGCCCCCTAGCTTGTTATAGTGACTGGCGGAGTCACTGTAATGAGCTATAACACTTAAGTTTAGCTTTTATAGGCATGGGTTTAGGCGGCGTTTGCTAGTTCAGGATTTACGGACAAGTGTTTACATGCATTTATTGCTTGTCATTACCTGTCACGCCTGTCATTAAAGCGCCTCGAAACCATATTTTGTCGTTTCAATCTCTCATTGCCACGTATGCCCTCGTAACGATTGCCATTCCAATGATGGGACATAAATGTGTGGGATGGCAGTTGAGATACGTTTTCGAGGTTATTACCATGGGCCTTGGATTTGAAAATGCGGCCTAGGAAATACCTGCCGTTAGATTCATCTGTTGGTTTCATCATCAAGAAGAAACGTCAGTGAGATTCATCCAACGGCTGTAGACATGTGTTTAAAACTTAGAACCGTTAATGAGATTAATCCAACGGCTGCAAACACATCTATGAAGTTTTTGAGGATTCGCTTATTTCCCCCCAAGCCATGCCTATAAATAGGTAAACTCTTAGGGAGGGAAATGTTTTGCTTCATCTTCTACTTTGCATTCGTGTGCTGAAATTGCTTTTACTATTTTCTCGCAAGTTTGTTGGTTGTTGAAGTTCTTCAGTTTTCTCAGAAACTTAAGGTAACTTGCTTTTTCCTCTGCTTTATTTTGATTGGGTTGGTTCTGTTTTTTGTTTATATGTGTGTTTGTTGAAGCGAGGATGAGGGGAAAAAGGTCAATGTCATGCTCTAGGGTTTCTGTTCGTCCCATGTTTTCTGACATTGAGAGTGAAGATGAGGCTTTCTATATTGGGAGGGATTCAACGTTTTACAGCAGCGTGGAGTATTTTAGTAATGTTGTACATTCGTTTGTATCAGGAGGTGTTTCCCATACACAAGTGCTGACGATGGTAGAGTGTCAGAATGTTTTTTTGCATGGATTGGATTGGAAAAAGACACTTGAGATTAACCCCTACTGTTGGGTTGAGGAAGATGTTAAAGATGCTTCCTCACGTCATGCAACAACTAATGGAGGGGTGATGGAGTTGCCTATGCCCATCTGGAAAGATGAACGGTATGAAAGGAGGTTCGTCATCCGTTCTCCTAAGACCTTCGAACGGATATGCCATCGCCCTCAGAATGAACGCACCGTATATATGTATGATATTCTGTTTACTCAACTGGGGGTACGCTTCCCATTGAACAAATTTCAGATGGGCGTACTTAGGTTCTTGAACTGCGCCCCTTCTCAGCTGCACCCTAATGGTTGGGGGATAGTTCGTAGCTTTGAGGTGATGGCTGAGCATCTGGAGTTTACGCCCACTGTGGCGTTGTTCTTTTCTTTCTGCCGCATCATGATGAGAATGAACGTTAAAACTGGCGGCATGGGCTTTGTAACCCTTCGGGCGGAGCCTAAGATTTTAAACTTCAAGGCGTTCGCTAACTCCATCAAGGAAGGCGGACTTCACTTCAGGATGAGTTTTGTGAAGGTGTCCGTTAGGAAGGACAAGCCCGTCTTCTGGCGGAGTAAAGAGGGAGTTGATAAATTCCCAGTAGCTTGGACTCATGAGCACTTCCTCTTGACTAAGCGAGCGTATGAAGTCGAGGAAAGTGCTCTATCAGCTGCATCTGTGGAAGTACTCCGGGCGTTGAAGGAGTACAATTCCGTCCACAAGCTGATTCTGTGTCGAAGGCTGCTTGGGCGGGATGCCCAGGGATACTTGAGTAATATTTCATTATTAACAATTCCAATGTTGAGTGAATATTGTTTCTATTCTTCCCTGCCTCTTCTAACTGTACTCATATATGTTATTTTGCAGGAGAGATTGCTGAATTCCCTGGGATGGAACGCATCAAGCAAATTCGCATGAGCCGCAGGGAGATTGATGCAGAGAACAATGTGCAGCCCAGGAGGAGTTTGGCTGCTACATTGACTAAGACTCTTCCTTTTCCTGCATCCACTAATATAATAAATTTGGAAGGTGGTGCAGGATCCTCAGCAGCTGCTGCTAAAAGGCGTTCTAAAAAACGCCAAGAACCAGAAGCTGCTGAGGAGGAAGAAGAAGAAGTAGATCTCCAGCCCTTGCAAAGAAGGAGGACCAAAGGCAAGAAGAGGGTTAAGGAAGGAGCATCAATTGATGCTGCCATTGACTTGGAGGAAACTCAGGAGGTACCTGTTGTGGGTACTTCTGCTGATATGGGCGGTGTTGAAGGCGCCCTCGAAGAAGACGTTGTGGCGGAGGAAACGGAGGGAATTGAAGCCTCTCCAAACCAAGTTATGGGGGACGAGGTGGAGGGAGCTCAAGCTTCCCCAGTCCGCCCAGCTGAGAATCCCACCCTGGACTTAGCTACTCAAAGGACACCAATTTTTCTCATTGATGTTCCAGGGGAGTCATCTAGGCGATCTGTCTCTTTGCCTTTGGCCGGGTCTCGTATGAATCCTTTTTTGTACTTTGCAAATATGGGATCCCGCCAGTCGGAGAGGCGTGATCCAGAGTTCATCCTCCGCCCCGACATCGACTTCGAAGAGATTCCGGACGCCGCTGCAGCTGCGAGGTGGCACCTTGCAGAAATAGATGGTTTCCTGGCCTCTGTACCCCGTATAGCTGACGTTGCTGCTGAGGCCAACATGTTTCAAGCATCTTTTCATGAGTCTGCTGAAAAGATTCGTGGCTTGGAACATGATAATGAACAGCTGTTGGAGGTGATTAAGGCCAAGGACAAACACCTTGACACCGCCGACCTCAACATCAAGAAGCTGCAGGAGGAGTTGGCTCGGGTGAGAGCTGATAAAGTCTTGCTGGAAAAGCAAGTTTCTGGCTTGAAGGAGCAGAATGTAAAATTGGGCGAGGAGGTGGGTGGACTATCCCAGGTGAACAAAGAATTGGGTGAAGGTGTGAGCATTCTTCAGCAGAGGTTGGTTTCCTTTGAAATAAATAAGACCGTTGCTGAAGATGCCTGGGCGGCGGAGTCGGACCAAGCAGCCACTGCATACAATAACCTTGAAAAACAGGTTCAAGAGCTGCAAGCTGAAAAAGCCACTTCAGATGCCACCAGTGAGAGGCTTGATAAGGAGTTACAATCTGCCTTGGATGTAGCTGAGGCGGCAATTGATGATGCTTTCAGCATGGCTATTCGCCAACTCCGTTATCGCAATCCAGGCGTTGCTCTCTCCACCACAGGCATTCATCCTTACTACGAATTCATTAATGGAGAATTGATGGTGCCTGTTCAAGGGGGTCACATGCCTGCGCCCAGCGTTGAATATGTCCTGGCGGACTTGCCTCCTTCCCAAAGTTTGTTCAAATCTGTTGGAAGTCAGCTCTGCCCTGCCCAGCAAGAAGGGATGCCATCCGACCCTTAAAGACCAGCTCCTCAGTCATTTTGCAAGTTTTTGTTTTTTGCATTTTATTAATATTGCCTTGTTCCAGGATAGGCTCTGGACTTTTATCAATCCTTGACAATATCAATGAAGCATATTTTCTGCAAATGTATACTTGTTCATATAAGCAATGTTTGAGTCCGCCGTATTTATGCCTTGTAAAATGATATTAAGAAGGTGAAGTGTTCATTTGAGGACTTAATGAAATATGACTAAGTATAACGAGGCGGAATAGCCTTTTTGAAATTCTGGTGAAGTAAAATTCAGTAGGGAGGCGAAGTAGCCTCTTAGGAATTTCAATGAAACAAATTTAGTAATGGGGCGGAATAGCCTTTTGAGAATTTAACTGAAGTAATTTCAATAATGAGGCGGAGTAGCCTCTTGAGAGTTTCAACGAAGAATGTTCTTCAATGAGGCAGAGTGGCCTCTTGAGAACTTCATTGAGGTGATTTCAATAATGAGGCGTAATAGCCTCCTAGGAATTTCAATGAAGTTGGATTCCGTAAGGAGGCGGAGTAGCCTTTTAGGAATTTCAATGAAGTTGGATTCCGTAAGGAGGCGGAGTAGCCTCTTAGGAATTTCAACGGAGTTGGATTCCGTAAGAAGGCGGAGTAGCCTCTTAGGAATTTAATGAAGTTGGATTCCGTAAGGAGGCGGAGTAGCCTCTTAGGAATTTCAACGGAGTTGGATTCCGTAAGAAGGCGGAGTAGCCTCTTAGGAATTTAATGAAGTTGGATTCCGTAAGGAGGCGGAGTAGCCTCTTAGGAATTTCAACGGAGTTGGATTCCGTAAGGAGGTGGAGTAGCCTCTTAGGAATTTCAACGGAGTTGGATTCCGTAAGAAGGCGGAGTAGCCTCTTAGGAATTTAATGAAGTTAGATTCTGTAAGGAGGCGGAGTAGCCTCTTAGGAATTTCAACGGAGTTGGATTCTGTAAGAAGGCGGAGTAGCCTCTTAGGAATTTCAATGGAGTTGGATTCCGTAAGGAGGCGGAGTAGCCTCTTAGGAATTTCAACGGAGTTGGATTCCGTAAGAAGGCGGAGTAGCCTCTTAGGAATTTAATGAAGTTGGATTCCGTAAGGAGGCGGAGTAGCCTCTTAGGAATTTAAACAGAGTTGGATTCCGTAAGAAGGCGGAGTAGCCTCTTAGGAATTTCAACGGAATTGGATTCCGTAAGAAGGCGGAGTAGCCTCTTAGGATTTTAATGAAGTTGGATTCCGTAAGGAGGCGGAGTAGCCTCTTAGGAATTTCAACGGAGTTGGATTCTGTAAGAAGGCGGAGTAGCCTCTTAGGAATTTAATGAAGTTGGATTCCGTAAGGAGGCGGAGTAGCCTCTTAGGAATTTCAACGGAGTTGGATTCCGTAAGGAGGTGGAGTAGCCTCTTAGGAATTTCAACGGAGTTGGATTCCGTAAGAAGGCGGAGTAGCCTCTTAGGAATTTAATGAAGTTGGATTCCGTAAGGAGGCGGAGTAGCCTCTTAGGAATTTCAACGGAGTTAGATTCCGTAAGAAGGTGGAGTAGCCTCTTAGGAATTTAATGAAATAGGATTCCGTAAGGAGGCGGAGTAGCCTCTTAGGAATTTCAAAGAAGCACAATTTTACAAGTGTTGACCTTACTTGAACTTGTTGGGTAGTGCTTAAGTTTGTTGCTCATGTACTCCGTAAAACATTGGTAGTTAGGCGGAGTCAAGCTTTGGATGGAGTGTTCATCCTTTTGAACTTGGACCGGAGTGTAACTCCTGACCAAATGAGAATTGTTGAATCCAGGATGGCTATGGTGCAGCATATAGCTTGTGACACCAATTCTTCCTGTGAGAATTTTGTTGGTTCTTACCCTTGAGATAGTATGGTGCAGCATATAGCTGTGACACCAATTGTTCCTGCAAGAAATTGGTTGAACCTTTGAGGCAGTATGGTGCAGCATATAGCTGTGACACCAATTCATCCTGTAAGAAATTTGTTGGATTTTGGAGCGTGGTGCAGCATATAGCTGTGACACCAGCTCTTTCCACAAGAAGCCTGCAGGACCTTGGGGACGAATTAGTGTAGCATATAGCTGTGACACTAGTTCTTTCCATAGGCGGCCTGCAAGACCTTAGAGTCGGTATGGTGCAGCATACAGCTGTGACACCAATCCTTTCCCCCCAAGGAGTTTTCTGTACCTTAGGGTCGGTATGGTGCAGCATATAGCTGAGACACCAATCCTTTCCCCCCAAGGAGTTTTCTGGACCTTAGGGTCGGTATGGTGCATCATATAGCTGAGACACCAATCCTTTCCCCCCAAGGAGTTTTTTGGACCTTAGGGTCGGTATGGTGCAGCGTATAGCTGAGACACCAATCCTTCCCCCCAAGGAGTTTTTGTTGACTCCGTTTGTGAAGCGTTGTTGCATGTTGGTTGATCTTTATGGAATAAAGAGTTATGCATCTGTGCTTCAATTTTTGGAGCCGTTGTCTTATCTGCATGGGAATAAATTCTGCCATGGATAATCAATTCAAAGTTAGAGTGAAGATTGAATGCAGGAAGGCATTTCATTAATAATGGAACTACATAAAGGGCTGAGTTGGGGTATATCTTTTCGAAACCCTTTCAAGGAAAGCATACATAGGAAGATCCTTGAGTTAGGAAGAAAATATCATACCATATTACCCAACTAGCTGTAGTATATGCGTAAATTTAAAATGTTCCATTTATTCCTGACCGGAGTGCCATCTAAGTTTTCTAGGCGGTATGTGCCTTTGCCCAAAACCTCGATGACTCGGTATGGACCTTCCCAGGTTGGTGCCAATTTCCCTTGGTGTGCAAATTTGTTGCCAATATTGGCTCTTCTTAGGACCAAATCTCCTTCTTTGAAACGGCGTTCAAAAATGCGTGTGTTATACCGTTTGGCGGCCTTTGCTTTGATAGCTTGGTCTCCTACAAAGGCTTCCTCTCTCAACTCCGCCAAAACCTCGACTTCATGTGCGAGGTTCTGTTGATTGGCTTCTTCGTTGAAATGGAGGACTCGGGCTGAAGGGGCTGCCAATTCAATGGGAATGACAGCCTCAACTCCATATGTCAACCGATATGGTGATTCATTCGTGGTGGAGTGAGGCGTTGTTCTGTATGCCCATAAAACATGGCACAGTTGATTTGCCCAATCTCCCTTTGCCTCACCGAGGCGTTTCTTGAGGCCCTTCAAGATTTCTCTGTTGGCAACCTCTGCTTGTCCATTGGTTTAAGGGTGTTCCACAGAAGAGAAAATCTGCGTAATGCTGAGATTTTCTAGAAGTTCAGTGAACTTACGATCTGTGAATTGGGTGCCATTATCAGTGACTATGCGTCCAGGGACTCCGAAACGTGCAATGATATTTTCATATACGAACCTTCGAGTCCTGGCTGACGTTATGTGCACCACTGCCTCTGCCTCAATCCATTTGGTGAAATAATCAACACCAACTATCAAGTATTTGATACCGCCGGGCGCAGTCGGGAATGGACCCAAGATATCCATGCCCCATTGATAGAAAGGCCAAGGCGTTATTGATGATGACATTTCCTCCGCTGGAGTGTGGTGGAGATTTGCGAATCGTTGGCATTGATCGCATTTTTGAACATACGAGGCGGAGTCATGCTTCAGAGTGGGCCACCAATACCCTGCCCTGAGTATTTTTCTCATTAGACTCCGTGCCCCTGCGTGATGTCCACACTGCCCTTCATGGACTTCTTCCAAAACAGCTTACACCTCGTTTTCATTTATACAAATTAGGTAAGGAACAGAAATTCCTCGGCGGTATAACTGTCCGTCTAGGAGTGTATAATAGGGTGCTTCTTTCTTTAGTTTCTTTCGCTCAAGATCATCCGTGGGCAATTGTCCATTAACAAGGTAACGAACTATTGGTGCTACCCAGGAATTGTCGTCAAAGGAGCGGCTCTTAATCATATTTACTGATGAAGGAAAGGAAATGCTTGGCTCTGTCAAGGTACTCTGTACAACCGTAGTTGTGTACCCCGCCTTCTTTGTGCTGGCTAACCTGGAGAGGATATCAGCACGTGTATTCTCTTCGCGGGGTACATGCTTGAAAGTGACTTCATTGAAGCGCTGCTTTAACTTATTGACGCAGTCCAGATATTGTTGTAGCAGGGGTTCTTTAGCCTGATACTCACCACGAATTTGTGAGATGACTAATTGAGAATCACTGCATAGGGTAACAGTTTTGGCCCCAATATCTTGGGCTGCTCTGAGTCCGGCCAAGCAGGCTTCATACTCCGCCTGATTGTTGGACGTAGTGAAGGTAAAGTGTAATGAAATTTCAAGATGTACCCCGTCATCACTTTCAATAACAATTCCTGCTCCACATCCTTTGTTGTTCGAAGACCCATCGACATATATTGTCCAATGCGAATGATCTGCATCTGGGCTAGAGCCTGTTAATTCAACTACAAAATCTGTTAGGACTTGTGCCTTGATAGCAGTTCTTGGCTCGTAAGATATGTCGAATTCAGAGAGTTCTATGGCCCATTTGATCATCCTTCCTGCTAGGTCTGGTTTGAACAATATAGTACACAGTGGCAAGTCTGTGCGAATCAGGATGGGATGTGCTTGGAAATATGGTCTTAGGCGTCGTGAGGCCCAAACAACTGCAAGTGCTGCCTTTTCAATCTTCTGGTAACGGCACTCTGCACCATGCAATGTTCTACCAGTGAAGTACACCGATCGTTGGCCTTCAACTGTTTCCTTGACCAGAGCCACTGCCAGCACTTCATCTGAAACAGACAAATAAACAATGAGTTGTTCACCTGGGCTTGGTTTGACCAGGATTGGAGGGCTGGCCAAGACATTTTTCAAGCTTTGGAATGCCGCCTCTTGTTCTGGGCCCCAACTGAATTCCTTATCCTTCTTTAGCATTTTGTACAAAGGAAGAGAGCGATGAGCCATTTTTGGCATAAATCGTGCTAAAGCAGCGATTTTGCCATTGAGGGATTGTACCTCCTTCAATGTTTTGGGGCTTTGCAACTCTTGAATTACTCGACATTTATCAGGATTAGCCTCTATGCCTCTTTGTGTTAACATGAAACCTAAAAATCTGCCCCCAGGAACAGCAAATGTACATTTTAATGGATTGAGTCTCATGTTGTATTGCTGTAGGCGTTGGAAAATGAGCGTAGGTCTTCAACATGGTCTCCTCCCTCCGGGGTCTTGGCAATAATGTCGTCAATATAAACCTCTACCAGCTTTGTGTGCATACCCTCAAAAACTTTGTTGATCATGCGCTGGTAGGTTGCCCCGGCGTTCTTTAGCCCAAATGGCATGACGTTGTAGCAAAAGACCCCTTTGTCATTAATGAATGCTGTCTTCTCCTGATCATCCTCACACATTGGAATTTGGTTGTATCCGGAGTAGGCATCCATAAAAGATAGATACTTGTATCCTGAGGAATCGTCAACCAATCTGTCAATGTTGGGGAGAGGGTATGGATCTTTGGGACATCATTTATTCAAATCAACGTAGTCTATGCACATTCACCATTTGCCATTGGCTTTCTGTACCATAACCACGTTGGATAGCCAGGAGGAGTAACGGAGTTCCCTGATGAACCCCGCCTTGAGGAGCTCCTCTGTCTGTTCACAAGCAGCTTTTTGCTTAGCAGGACCCATACGCCGTTTCTTTTGTGCCACTGGCTTGGTTTCAGGATACACCGCCAGGCGGTGACAACAAAAGTTAGGATCCATGCCAGGCATGTCTGCAGCGGTCCAAGCAAAAATTTCTTTGTATTCATGGAGGAGTTCAATCAATCTTGCTTCCATGTTAGGCTCCAGTTTGTCATTGATGTTAGTAATTTGCTCTGGGGCGCTGCCTAAGACAATAGACTTGGAACCACCATCAGGAGTTGGTTTCAAAGGATTCAGTGGGTCTATAGAAGACTCCGCCCTGGGGTCAAGATCCACCAAATTGATGGATGCCGCCGCACTGCTTCCTTCATTCAGTTTTCTTTTCTTAGACATGGTTTTAAGCTTCACCATGTTAAGACTCAAATTGTAACAATAGCGAGCCATCTCCTGGTCACCCCTGATAGACGAGACTTGATTATCTTTGTCAATGAACTTGATTAACAAGTGGGGGGTTGAAACGATGGCTTCTATGGCATTCAGGGTAGGCCGCCCGATGATGCCATTGTATGGAGATTTAACATCAATGACAAGAATCCTAGATTTCACAGTCCTTGCCCCAGGTTCACCATCGAAAGTGATCCTTGTATCCAAGTAGCCTTTAGTGGGCTGTTTGGCGCCATTAAAGGCTGTAAGGTCCTGCGTATAAGGCTGCAAATCAGCATCAGTTAGTCCCATACGTTTAAAACAGTCATAGAAGATAACGTCGCAGGAACTTCCCTGGTCAATTAGGATGCGTTTTACATCCATATTAGCGATTACTGCGATAATCACTACTGCGTCATCTCCTTCAGGAACTGTAGGGCCAAAATCATCATCTGTGAAGGTTATGGGCGGAGTCTGGACCCCGTTCCTGAATGGGCGATATTCCTTACCCTTGCCTTGCACAGACAAGATCATACGATGGTGATTTTTCCTGGCGGTGTTTGAGGGTCCGCCTCCGGCAAAGCCCCCAGCAATCATATCTACAACCTGCCTTTTACCCCGTGATCTGGGTTCTGGGCTTGGCTCTCTTTGGGCGGACTCAAGAACAACGCCCTTTTGTTTTTTGGTTATCACCGTACGTTTTGGCTTCTGAGTGTTATCAGGATCAGGGGAACGATCACGAGATCTTTTCTCAAATCTCTCTGGTTCATCGTGAGATTTACCCTTGAACAAATAATGTTTCAGTTTGCCTTTGTGAATGAGTACCTCAATGGTATTTTTGAGTTGCTTGCACTCCTCCGTGGTATGGCCAACTGACTCATGGAACTCACAATATTTCTTTGGGTTCCCACCGCGTCTGATTGGAGGTGGACGTTGAATCCCGTAAATATTAAGGGTAGTCCATCCTATTTCACGCAAGATTTGCTCATAAGACGTGTTCTGGGGTGCATAATGAGCGAAATTGAACACACGTCTATCTTGCTGTTTGAAGGGCTGGTTCCCTACTTTGTCTTTCTGAGGTAACTTATCATTCCTGGATGATTTTTCTTTACCTTTGTCATGGTGTGGAGTTGCGGTGGGTGGTTTACTGCGTGATGCAGTGGCTTCCAGGTGCATCTCAATACCAACGTACTTGGACGCCTTCCTGCGAAATTCCTCCATTGTGGATGGAGGTCCCTTTGCCAACGACAAAGCAAAAGGTGATTTTGGCTGCATAGCCTCGATGAGGATATGCAACTGTATCGCTTCCGTCAAATTAGGAACCATGGCTGCCTCCTTATAGAATCTCTTAAGGAAATCCTTCAAAGATTCTTTGTCACCTTGCTTGATCTGAGCCAAAGTATGAGAGGTTCTAGGTGCATCCCTAGAGATCACGAAGTGGCTGCCAAAAGCTGTAGCCAGATCCTCCCATGAATCAATGGAACCTGAAGGTAAACTCTTGAACCAACTAAGAGCTTCACCTGTAAGGGTTCTGGGGAACATCCTGCACATGATATCTTCTTCTGCACCTAGGAACATAGCCTCATAGATGTAAGCATCTAGATGCTTAGAAGGATCTATTTCCCCAGTATATTTTCCTATGGAAATAGGTTGCATGGTCTGCAAATGTCTGGGGACATGCGCATTCATGAGCCTTTTAGAAAATGGGATACTCATCTTGTATCCTGAGGGGGATGCAATTGAGCCTGCTCTCTTCCCCTCTTGATGTTGTGCATTTTCCAGTGGAAGGCTTCGTTGCTCTTCCATGTAAGTAGGGATGCGAGAGTAGCTGGGAGTGCTTGATTCCTCTTGTGTATGCGCCTCATGATGCGGCTGTCTTGCAGGACCTGCTCTCTCGTGAGTATGATTTGCCTTTTCACGTCGAAGCTCAGCAATTTCTTCTCTCAGCATCCTAATCATGTCGTCTCTCGGATCTGGAGAATCAGCCTGCGTTGTTTTTTGTGAGCATCGTTATCAAAATTGAGACGTCTAGGATTGCGTGGAGGAGAATCCTCAGTCTGCACTTCTGGTCCTGGTCTTTCCATTAACGATGAATGTAATGGAGATTGATCAAAGATTATGGGAATACCAAATTTACAGGTCCCACTGGGCGTGCCAATGAACTGTTCTCTACAGGGGGTGTAGAAGTATGTAAGTTGAACAATTTAAAATGTACATAAAGTGTCCATTTGTTACAAAGTAATGTGCGTATAAATACAAATACGGAGTGTCTTTGTGTGTTGTGGCGGAGTGCAGTGTACTCTGGGCGGTGTCACAGTCCGCCTGAAGGAGTCTTCTCTGCCTTGACACAATTGGGGGTGGTACCTGCAATTATTCTCCGACGCTCAAGTCAGTATTTCAGAATACTTATAGACTTCGAAAGCAAATATGAGAGAATTATGCAAGTAAGAGAGTGTAAAGTTTAGAATTGGAGATCCCTTATACCTTTTTGATAGAGGTTTATATACCTATTACTGGTGATCCATTATTGGTAGGACCCGTTCCTTGTTTTCAGGCATAATGCTGAAAAGGTGGTGGGTCCCTGCGCCGTTTACAAGCACCATTATTGTAGTAGGTATCTCCACTTGTCTGGAAAGCGTCAATGCTTTATTATTTTATTGTTATTCCCCTTTATGCGTGACAGCGTGATTCCCATTATTAACCTCTCAAGACAGAGTCAATCTCGTACCGGGGTTGTGAGTATGGGCTCGCTACGCAGTATGGGAAATTCAATATTCCGCCAGTATTGAGCCTATGGCTTGGCGGAGTAATATGCATTGGGATCATTTCATGCATGTGTATAAGATATTCAATATTTTCCACCTTGGCGGAGTAATAAATTCTGGCGGCGTTACGTTTCTTGGCGGAGTAGCATGCCTTGGCGGAGTTACTTGCCCTGGCGGTATGCACTCCGTATAGAAGTAATCGTAATGTATTTAAAGCGTACTTCTCTTGTTCGAAATGCTGATCTGGCAAAGCATTAAAGCCATGCTCTTGGGGGCCGGTGTTAGGACCGGATCAAGAATGAAATACAAACAAGAAAATTAAAACAAGGAGGAATTCAGTAGGAATATGATTATAGAAAAATAATAAATCAAATCATCAACAACCATTTTATCACTAATTAGATTGAACCTAGTTAGACCTATATTCTAACTTATAAAAACATGTTCCTTGTTAAGATGTTCCACTTTAGTTGGTAATATGCCAAAAATACTCCCTATAAGGCATGAACAATTCTCATCCCCTAATTTAGTTTTTTAAGAATGTGTTACACTCAGTTCAATTTCAACATAGTTATTCAATCTAGATGTTAGACCACCTATAGATGTTTAACTTGCAAACTTCACTTCCTAAATATCCATTATTCCAATCCTTGGCATGAGGGATATATGTGTGTTAAGATATCTCAATGGCTAGAAACATGGCTAAAATAATCGTTACAAAACCTGGGCAATCTTCCCCCTCTGGCCCCCTTGAGTTATCTTTCCAAGTTGAGTTTGGCCAAAATCCAAATCCATTCATAATATTCTTTAATAGCTACTAATTGTAAGAAAAGAGTGCTTCCATGAAAGACAACTCAAATGGTCAAATCACAATCCTATCTATGATTATCAAAATGTGAGATTTAATTATAACAAATGCATTTTGCCGTCCCTTTTGTCATAAAACTAACATTTTATGCCACAGATAACTTTAGCCATAGAAAACAACATAGATCTGATAGGTACCCACTGCCCCCTCAAAAGGATAACCCTGCCCTGGACACCTCCCTTTCCTGCACCCTGTTATTTTATCTCAACTTTGGTAGTTTGTAACAAAATATAATAAGCAACTAAATAGTAAAAATTACAACATTAATAATAATGAAATTACATAAGAGATCATTACTGGAATCTACTTATATATAATTAATACAAGCAAGACTGCTTTGATTCAACACATTTTATTCAAAATTAAAGCATTAAAATAGGTTGTACATACACTTAGATAATTTAAGATGCTCTAACATCTGATTTCTAAGACATAATATTCATATTATAAGATATTTTTCATATATCACAACATAAACTTCAGACACAAGTAAACTACTTTTGCCATTAAAATTTGTCAAGCACAGCCTATTCCTTCTCATTATCTAGCCAAATAAATATCAAAATAACCTCCTCAAACAAAGTTCATTTCTAAAAGAAGTTTCTATTCCACTAGTCAATCCTTATATTCTTAAGTTGGTAATACCAACTTTCAAATAATTAAAAAGGGAGAGGGAGAGAAAAGGAGATGAAAACAACAGATAGAGGCAATGTGGAACACACCTTGAAGGAAAGAGGGAGGAGACACCAAAGATTTTCTATCAGAGGGAGCCTTGACCACTATCGGAGGGAGCCTCGAACGCTGTCAGAAGGAGACGTCGGAGGTAGCCTCGAACGGAGAAACCTTTAAATGGAGGGAGCTTCGAACAGAGATGGTACGAGAGAGACGGCGATTTGTGAGGGAGACAGTGGTTTGTGAAAGAGAGTGAAACAGGCAAAGACAGGGAAGAGAGAAAAGGGAAGACAATGGTTTAGGGCTTGGGAATGATTAGGGAAAATGATTAGGAAGTGGAGGCTATTCGAATAAGTTTAAAACCTTAGCGACGACAACATCACCGTCACTACTAAAGTCACTAAATTTGCTAAACCTTAGTGATGGAATAACAACATCACTAGTTGGACTACATTAGCAATGGTATAAACCTGTCTGTCACTAAATTAGCACAACCACTCAATTTTTACTTCACGTAGTGACTAGGCAAAGTGGTCTAACGTTTGTGAGCCAAATCAAAATTATTTGGTGGGAACAAAAAATAGCAACCGTCGATATATTGGTCATTGACTTATCCAAAAGGAACGACGGATAGACTGACCGTCACTATATCACTTTCATGTAGCGACTACCTGATGTTGTCGCTAACATTACACTTATTTTTCCTATTTTATAAAAAATTGGATGAATTAGGGACAGATGTCTTTCCGTCGCTACACTTGTAAAAAACTTAGCGACGCCGCATCTTCGTCGCTAACATGTTGGCATCAATAAAAGACCATGGAGGGAAAACAATAAATAATAAAGAGAAGTTTTAGCGACTGCGTTAGTGATGGGTTGTCTTTTAGTGACGACTATAGCGACAGATTTGTGCAAAATTTAGCGACGGTGTGATGATGGTCGCTGAGGTGGTGACTAATGTTTTTTCAGGGTCCCTTTTTGCTCCACGGTCGCTAATTAGTGACGGCCACGTTTCGGTCGCTAACTAGGAGTAACTATCAAAGGTTTTTCTAGTAGTGATGCTTGAACCCACAATTGGTGTTTAGTCCCACAGTCGGATCCGAATTTGTCGTTGATAATTTCATTGTGCATATGCATTAGCCTAAGAGCATTTGTATATAGCATGGAGATATACCAAAGTTGTTGTGATATGATGTTAATTGGTGTTAATATATGATGATGGTTGAGATTGAGATAATGATGATGATGAGATGGGTGAATGAATACCTAAAAGACAACATGTAAAATATGAATACAAAGAAAAGATGTTATACATAATGATGTTGTATGTGATGACCCAAATATGATGAAGGGTGTACTTGTGTATGATTGATGATGATGGTGATGGCCCATTGTGGCAATGAGAAATGATGTGTATATGTACTTGCTTTGCTACGAATTGATGGATGAATACGTTATATGTATATTATTGAAATGAGAAATTATGATGATTATTGATGATTTTAGCAAAGCATACATGATGTTAATATGCATATGCACATAATCTCAATTATATTCATATTCGTCATTTGAAATGTATAACTCACTCTCCTATGTTGTCTATTTTTAGCATTAAAGCAGGAATATCATGGGATAAGGATATTTTAAAGTAAAGCTTTGGAGAAGGTAAATAGTCATAATGGAATGCCTTGGCCGGTAGTGATTGTAATTTATTGTATTGTGAATAAAGTGTACATGATAGTGTTAATATCATTGATATTGGTAGATGTATTATAAATGATAATATAAATGGATGATGTATTGATATTTAAGGTATTGGAATTTATACCCATTTGATGAATGAAATGTGTTAGTTATGTAATCCTTTTGGGCATGTAAAAGTGTTAATGATGCATGATTTGAGATTGAATTGAATGTGGTCAATTATGGAATATGGATATTGGAGATGTATGTTGCATGACCATATAAATATATTTTAGGCAATGCATGTTGATGACTTATGTGTAAGATGGGTTATGGCCTAAATGGCTTATGTTGTGTATTTCCATGCTTTACCGAGCCTTTTCTCATATCTTTATATATGGGACTAGACGTGTTCCCTATATACTTATTCTTCTTCTGCTATAAACGCTATTATTTTTGTATACAATTATGGGCGATTTATCTTCCGATCCAGTTATAAATTATCAAATCTCACTCTTCGGTTTTCTGTGGCTCGAGTCTTGATGTAATCGTTGTGATTTTTGAAATTATTCTAAATTCAAAAAATTACTCACAATTTTATTAATCATTTATCTTGATTACATTGGGATTGAGGTCAGGAAAATGGGGGTGTGACAAGCTGGTATTAGAGCGTATTTTGCTCTGAATTAGATTTGTTAATTATCGTCAGAGCGTAGTTACTCTGCATTGAAATTCATGTAATGGATGATTGGAGCATGATTGCTCTACATTGAATTGATATTATGGATGATTGGAGCATAATTGCTCAATAGTTAGACATTTTTGGTGATCCTTGGAGCGTGATGCTGATTGTTGGAATATGGTTGCTCTGTATGGATTTAAGAGTGGCAATTATCTAAAGGATGATATATGTATCAAAACATTGGTTGCCCTATATGGATTTGTGAATGACTAATTGTTTAAGAATTGTGAATTAGCTATCAGGGCAATGTTTTCTCAATGGTGATTCCTTATGAACCATTAGTATTGATAGCCTCATTGTGAACCATTGTTTAATGATTCCCATATTTTCAATATCACATATTTCCCTTCAAATCCATTTTCAAACCAACATTTAATGTTTTCCCCAATTTTAAGAGTTAGGGTTTCACCTAAAAAACCCCAACAACCATCATAAATGATCATCATCTCCTACCATTCACCACCATATTTTTCTTGTACCACCATAATGTTAGGGAATCCCTAGTGCATAAGTAGCAGAAATATAAGGATTCCCATTGGACTTGCAAAACTTCATGCTTCAAAGCATAAGACAAACATCAAATATTTTATTTAAGTGTTTTAGGATTACCTCTTGAAGAAAATCAAAGCAGTCATAGCCTCGTCCTTTAGGAGTCCACAGAGTACTCCCACCAGAAACGCTACACCTTCCAAATGCTAGTTTGACGACGTGTAGCTTTTGCAACTTTTACATTTTGTGTCTCTTTTTTTGGTGAGCCACCTATGAGCATCTTATGCTCTATTTATAGGCTTAGGTTTGACCTAATTTACTCTCTCTAAAGAGTAGGCTCCTTACTCATTCTAAATTAGTTAGGCCCAATAGCTTTATTTTAGTCCAACTAAAATAAAAGCTATTTTCTGATAGGCTTACTGTGTGTGTGACCCTATAGGTAAAATACTCGATCATATTAATAATAAACTATTTTATTATTAGTATAAAATAAGAGCGACATCTAGCAATGCATCATTACGTCTGAATATTATTTATTATCAACATAACCTATAAGTGATAATTATTTTATGTTTGTTCCT
Source organism: Clitoria ternatea (assembly GCA_037962975.1). Classification (NCBI taxonomy): domain Eukaryota; kingdom Viridiplantae; phylum Streptophyta; class Magnoliopsida; order Fabales; family Fabaceae; genus Clitoria; species Clitoria ternatea. The sequence continues at coordinate 193,937,652 of CM075669.1, forward strand.
TTTGTCACGATATCCTATTTGGGCCCAAGGCATGGTCGCGTCATCCTTGTACAGTCCAATTTATTTTACTTGATACTGGAGTAGACTTTATCCGAATAAATACCCAATATTTATTCTTTCTATCATGGCCATGCATTTCCTTAGTCTCACTCCATCAAGTGGCCTATAGATATCACTCCTGTCATATAGGAGAGACAAATCTCATCTACATCACTCACATCCCTCTGCATAATTTGTTCATTGCCTAATCACAACCTTTATAGTCCTCTTGTTATAGAAGACATTTGATTATATTAAAACAACAAACTCCTTATGTAGGAATCGTAGTGACTTCAGGTCGAAGGACTACATATACCATTATCACATTGAGAATCATTTATGACATTCATGTAACGATCCATGCAATGTTCTCATGGTGGATCTGTCTAGTACATCATTACTCTTAATGTGTACCCGTGTAAAGACTTGATAACATCTATATCCATGATCTGTAAGATCAGATCATCAATACACTCACACACTAGTCTTAATGTATTTACATGTCCCCACATAAATACTTGACTAGGGACATTTTAGGAATAACTCTCATATGACCTATTACTCCAAGGATAAATAAAGGTTGTTAAACTATTTAACAAAAAATGCCTTATTCAAAATGATGCGTTGATAGCGTACCACAAGTGCACGAGTATCGAAGTAATAAAGAGATATCGTTCCCATAAGGATTGTGCCCAAGTACTAGTTATAATGGTGGTTCAATTATCTAATGTAATTAATTAAAATGAACTACCAAAACGATTATGAACAGTAAATCAGAGAACAAAAAATTCAACGTCTTTTGTAAAAGAAAATTAGAGCAAGTTTGGGAAATTGAATCAAAGGTAAATCTTGGGGTGTTAAGGGTTCATATACCAGTATCAAAACTAAAGGTACTCGCCTATTAACGTGCCTAATTCCCAAAGAACCACGTTCAATTTGTTAACTAGGCCTTTTACGTTCTATGGAAATCCGATTAATCCCTCAAACAATTTCGCTTACCATCGTAAATCAAAATTATAGGTTCAATTTAGGTATTTTCGAATTACATGCCAATTTCTCAATTACCCATATAATTTGTGATCATCTACGCTTATCTCTAAGTTTTACAGAAGCATTAGGCATTGTTAGCCCTCAAATTTACAATAAAATCGTTAATAAAAATTTGGTTAATTTGTTAGAAATTTAGGTTCTAAATTCAATAAATGGATGTTGTTAGAAATAATTTGCCCTTGATCAATTTTATCTAGTTTTGTAGTGAAAATGTGAAGAATTTAAAAAGAAAAATTGAAGAACTAGAAAGCTGACGTGTAGCATCAACACCACGCGTAGCATGGGAATTTCTAATGCTGACGCTACGTGTCACAACCATGCATACCGTCAAAAGCAACATGGACTCCACTTCTAGGTGGCCAAGCACTCAGCCAAGTGGCCCTAAATGGGCCAATCCACTTCAGCTAAGTGCCAAGCCGAAAGAGGGGGACAAGGCACACCTGTCTGGGCATCATTAATTAAAATAATTACACAATCATGGCCACTTCGAGCTGTTTAATGGAAGCTGAGTCAGGGACCTGACGCGTAGTGTCAGGCTGGTGCGTAGCGTCAGGACCCTTCCTCAGCCCTATAAATAGGGCCATTCTCCACACATCCAGCATCCCATTCCACACTTTTGAGTTCTTTCCTCTCTTATTTACTCGTGTTTGAGTGTCTCTGTTGCGAGTTTGTAGTTCTAGAATAGTTTTCTAGATACTTGAGAGTGTTGTGTGGTATTATGATCATTATATCGTGAAGTTTCCATTACCTTCGTAATGTCAACCTCTTTAAGTGTTGTTCTTACTTTTATTATGTGTAACTAAATTGTTTATGTTAGAATTTGGTGAATCAATCTATTATATGATGTTGTGATTATGACCTCTACATATTTATGATTCAAGAACATGTTAGTATTTCAACCTTTATTAATATGAACATCAAACGGGAGAATGATTGTCATGTGTATTAAAACTTGTTTTATTAGTATGAATATAAAACGGAAGAATGATTATTCATACTAAATTAAAATCTGTTTTAATGAAAGTAAAAGTTAAAATACCCTTAATAAACCAATTACTAGGGATAGAATTGGTAATTATTATTGCCATAAGGCCAGGACTTAATACAAGTTTTTATTGACAAAGCTCACAAGGGATCAGACTTTACGATAAATACTTAGAATTTATATCACGAGGAATCGGTTGTAATGACTTTAAGCTGAAATAACATGAACTTGATGATTAAGTATGTATGTTGTAATTATTGCATTATATTTTAGTGCGAGAATCCTAATTCCAACATAGTTGTTAATCTATTTTTTTTACCTCAAGTATCTGCATTATTCTGAATTACATCTCAACTTTATAGTTAGATTTTATCTTTTCTATCTTTCTACCTTATGAACTAATCAACCTTCAAATTCTGTGAATATTGTATAAATTGTTTATAAATTATTCTTTTGTTAATAATCATTGATAAATTTACCATAGTAAATAAGAAATTACTGTGAGTTACTAGACTTTCAATCCCAGTGGAATGATATCTAAATTTGAAAACTACAAATGATTGGTGCGCTTGCCAATTAATAACCCAACAGTAACATGGGGGTTAACAAGTTTTCTAGCGCCGTCGCCGGGGATTGAATTGATTCAGTAAAACAGTAAATTTTTAATTACTGTGGTAAAAATATTTTTTTACCTTAGTGAATTTTTTTTCAATTTATTCATTAATTCATTCATTTTAACATTGTTTTACTAACCTTTCTTTATTTAGTGTGTTTATGCAAACTCGATCTTCTGCAGGAAATGTGTTCTTTAATCCTGAGATCGAGAAGTTTGTAAGGAAACTTAAAGCATTAAAATCTAAAAAAACAAAAACTTCTTCTTCAACTTCATCTTTTTTGAAAAATCTGAAAATTTTGAAAATTCTAATATGGCTGCTGAAAGAAGAACATTGGGACAGTTTGCTGTTATTAATGGACCACCTCGTGTTTCGGGGATGTATCAAGGACCTATTGCTGCTGTAGAAATTAAACCAGCTACTTTAATTATTCAAAATAATCAATTTGCTGGTTTAAATAATGAGGAACCGTATGAACACTTAACTATTTTTTATGAGTTATGCAACACAATTGGTTTTGAACCCAATCAAGAAGAATCTATTTATATGAGATTGTTTCCTTTTTCATTGATTGGCAAAGCTAAAGAATGGTTTAAATATTGTCTATCGGGTAGTTTTGCAAACTGGTCCGATGTTGAGAGAAAATTTTTGGAAAGATTTTATTCTCCTTCAAAATATTTTGAAGCCATGACAGCCATACATTCTTTTTCATAAAATAATGATGAATCATTAGGAGAAACATGGGAACGATTCAAGGCACTCTTAAGGAAGTGTCCAAACCATAACTTAAATGATGCTGAAAAGGTAAGGATTGTTTATCATGGTTTGTTACCTCAGTTTAAGATGATGTTAGATGCTTGTGTAGAGGGTTCTTTAATGAATAAGACTGTGGAAGAAGCAATAGAAATATTGGAATCAATGTCCATCAGTGACCGAAAACCAAAACATGAAAGAGGTAATGTACAAAGAAAGCCAAGTATGCTCGAATTGGGAGTGAATGATGCAGTATTGGCTCAGCAAAAATTGATGACTCAACAAATTAAGGCTATGAGCAAATAATTAGAGAAACTACAAATTGCTCAAATGTCATCACCACCTCCTGCTTAATTGAAACAATGTATGCATTGTATGGGAGAACAACTATATGGTTACTGTGTCCCTGATGGAAATGAGCAAAAGCAAGCCAATTTTCTGAACCATCAAAGAATACCCTTAGGTAATTTTCCTTTCAATCTTGGTAATTCTTTTCCTAACAATTACCCGCAGGGTTGGCAGAATCAGGATATTGGTTGGAAACAAGATGTTGGACCTTCTAACCGACCTCCTAACAATCAATTCAAACAATAACCACAATCTGATCAAACAACAAGGCTAACAAGGATAGAGGACTCTATCCAACAGTTGCTACAATACATGCAAACAAATGAAGTCGCATGTAAAGCGTCAGATATGCAATTGGGATAGTTAGCAAAAGAAGTAGCTGACATGAAAAGCTCTGGTTTTTCTGCAAACACTCAAAATCCAAGAGAACAATGTAATGCTATTTTTACAAGAAGTGGTAAAGTTGTAGGAAATGATTGTAAAGAAAAAGAAGAGAAAGAGAAAAAAAAGAAAAAGAAAAAGAAGAAGAAAAGAAAGAAGAAGAAAAGAAAGAAGAAGAGAAAAAATGAAGAAAAGAATGATGAAGAAAAATAAAAAAATTAAAAAATTAAAAAACAAAAAAATCAGTATTTGGGTTAGACACCTCCAGTTAAAGATTTACCTTATCCACATGCACCATCAAAGAAGGATAAGGAAAAGGAATACAAGAGATTCCTTGAAATCTTTAAGCAATTACACATAAACATTCTATTTTTTGAGGCATTGAAACAGATGCCAACATATGCAAAGTTTATGAAAGAATTGCTCACTAAAAAGAGGAGGTATGATGAAGAAATTGTTGAACTTGAAGCAGGTTGTAGTGCTCTTTTGCAACATAACATGCCAGAAAAATCAAAAGACCCTGAAAGTTTCACCATTCCTGTCTCCATTGGAGGTATGAATATTGGAAAAGCCTTGTTAGACTTAGGGGCTAGCATTAATCTAATACCTCTAAGTATAATGAAGCGAATTGGTGATCTTGATCCTCAAAGAACAAAGATGACTCTGCAATTGGCTGATAGATCAATCAAAAGACCCTATGGTATTGTGGAAGATGTACTTGTGAAAGTTGACAAGTTCTACTTCCCTATTGACTTTATGGTTTTACACATGGAGGAAGATGTTGAAGTTCCCCTAATCCTGGGAAGACCATTCATGAAGATTGCTAGAGTGCTCATTGATGTAGATAATGGAAAGCTGACAGTAAGAGTTCACGATGAAGAAGTAAACTTTGATGTTTTCAAAGCCATGAAACATCCCAATCCAAAATAAGATTGTTTCAAAGTGGATGTTCTCGATAAAGTCTGTTTCTCCATATCCACAGGTATGTCAAATTCTGATCCTTTAAATAAGTTATTAACTAAGTCTGTGGAATATTTGAGTGAAGAAGAAGAAAACCAGGTAGACAAATATCTTGAATATCTTGATCAAGGGAAAGAAATTTCCCCTAAATCAGGAGAAATTGAAGAAATTCAAGAAGTACCTGTTGAAGAAATCAAGGGGCCTGAATTGAAAGTGTTACCTTCCAACTTAAAGTATATCTTTTTTAAAGAAGGTAATTTAAAACCAGTGATTATTAGTAATTTATTAAGTGAAACAGAAGAAGAAAAACTGGTTGAAGTCTTGAAAATGAATCAAGAAGCAATTGGATGGACACTTGAAGATCTGAAAGGTATATGCCCATCATATTGCATGCATAAGATTTTGTTGGAAGATAATTTTAAACCTGTTGCTCAACCCCAAAGATGCCTCAATCCAACCATGAAAGAGGTAACCAAGAAGGAGGTTTTGAAATTACTGAAAGCAGGTATTATCTATCCGATTTTTGATAGTGCATGGGTAAGTCCTGTACAAGTTATCCCAAAAAAAGGTGGTATAACAGTAATTGTTAATGATAAAAATAAATTAATCCCAACAAGAACTGTCACTAGTTGGAGAATATGCATTGATTATAGAAAACTAATTCAAGCAACAAGAAAAGATCATTTTCCAGTTCCTTTTATGGATTAAATACTTGAAAGATTATCTGGATAGGCTTACTATTGCTTTCTTAATGGATATTCTGGATATAATCAAATTGTTGTTGACCCTCTTGATCAAGAAAAAACTGCTTTTACATGCCCCTTTGGTATATTTGCATATAGGAAGATGCCATTTGGATTGTGTAATGCACCTGCTACTTTTCAAAGATGCATGTTTGCTATTTTTGTAGATCTAATTGAAAAGAGCATTGAGATTTTCATGGACGACTTCTCAGTCTTTGGAAATTCATTTGAAACATGTCTAACCAATTTGGACACCGTACTGAAGCGGTGTATTAAAACAAACTTGGTGCTCAATTGGGAGAAATGTCACTTTATGGTGAAAGAAGGAATTGTACTTAGTCACAAAATTTCCTCTAAAGGTATTGAAGTAGACCAACCCAAAATAGAGGTAATTTCTAAACTCCTACCCCCTGTGAATGTTGTAACATCCCGAATTATATAAAAATAATAAATTGAGGAGAATGAATAATAAATAATTGTATATGAGTTGATTTGTGTCCCAAAAGTATTGGAATGATTAAATTGGGATTTGTTATGGATATTTATGATTTACTGAGATTTGAGGAGTTAAAATTATACCCGAATAGAATATGAGTGTCGGACCAAGTATCTCCGATTGAGATGCCATTGGTCAGGGCTGTTAAGAATATTATTGGGAGTCCGAATCTATATTTGGAATAATTTTTGGATATGGTATTGAGCCCGAACTATGAACCTGTTAATTATAAAACGGTGAAATTTTAATGTGAAGCAAAATATTAAAACATAAACCCTTCTACCTCTCTTATGCTTCACGCTACTTCTCCTCCTCCTCCTCATTCATTTTTCTTCATCTCTTCTCCTCTTCTCTTTCTCCTTCTTCCATTCTCCAAAGAAATCCAAATGTGGTGTACCCTTCCTCTTTCTTCCATTTTGGTTGCTTTAAGCTTGAAGGAGACAACGATGGTGGTATGGAGCTCTCCTTCTCCCACTCTATTTCGTGCTCCCTCTCTCCCTTCCTTGACTCCATTTTCGTTTTAGGGTGAGGTAAGCTCTTCTCACCATCTTTGATGAAGTTAATATCATTATTATGAGTTTTATGGCTTGGGGGAGTATTTATGGCAAATGGGTTGTTGGGAGAGCATTAATATGGAAAACCCTAAGGTGGGGTGGCTTAAATGTGAGCCTTATAAGCATTTAATGAGGCACTTAAGATTAATGCTGGAAAGTGATGAGAAATAAATGGGTATTAATGAAGGTTGTTGGGTTTTAGTGAAACCCTAACTCTAATAAAATGGGGAAAGTATGGAATGTGAGTAGAATGTGGGTTTAATGATATTGGAGAATGATATTAATGATGAAAAATGGCCATTGGTGGTGATTAATGAGTATTGGTAAAGGTTGTTGGGTTTTGATGAAAACCCTAGCCCTTAGAATTTGGAAATGGATATAATATAGCTTGAAAGGTTGAATTGAATGTTAATGGGTGATATTTAATGAAGAGTGTTGTTATGAATGTGGAATATGAGGGATTGGTGTGAAAAGATTGTGACTTGATGAGGTTCTAAACCATTGTGGTTATTGAAGGATATGAGAGCTAAGTTGAATAGTGAGTAATAATGATGATGTTTGAAGGATTGAGGTGATTTGAGACTACATTGTGTAATGGGTAAGATGATGATATTGTTGGGTCTAGTTGGCCTTTTATGATCTAGAGGATCTTGGCTTTGGGAAAGGAATTCCCGAAGCCTAACACAATTGCATAACTTGGTGTTTAGCGAGTCTAGGACTTGGGGTTGAGCTTTATGATAAGCTAACAAATGGTTAGAATTATGATGGTTATTGATTATGTGTATGCATATGTATGGTATGTAAATCGTATTCCGGGTAATGCGATGGAGCATTCGGAGCATTGGAACTGTTTGGCTCTTCCCTCGAGGTAGGAGAGGAGTTAATATTCAAATTGAATGAGTAAATTGAGAGTGATTTGATGTATGTGTTAAATACTCATGCCTGCCTTGCCATATAGTTATTGAGATGTTTGGAATGGCAAGTTGATGATTATTGCAGATAATGTATGAGAATATGTTTGTTAAAATGATAAGCATGATTTTAATATGAATAATAAGTTTGGAATGAAAATCTATAAGTATGAATGTGTGAACAGGTTGTATATGCCTTTTTGTGATGTGTAAGAAATGTTGGACATATCCAAATTTGGCTTATAATGAGATTTTCCGAGTGAGAATGCTTAGAACGAGTTGTATATGCCTCCCAGGTTATATATGATGTGTTGGAAGTGAGTGAATTAGTGACGTGGTTATTTTGCAGTCGTTATCCCGTCAAATTAGTACATTAAAATTAATTAACGTAGTACTAGGGTGTCAACCTAGGTCGTTCTCTCAAGGATCAACACAAAAATTTAGGAAAAATCAAGTCTTAAACTAATTTTTAACAATTAAAAATAAAAACTTAACAACTAAAATTTTTACAAACATAAGTTCACTAACATACAATTGGGGGGGGTTTTGATTGATTTTTGTTGTCACAATTAAAATTAAAACAAGGTAAATAAAGGATTTAAAACAATAAATAACAAGCGATTGATTTTCTTGGAGTATTGTAAATAAATTTATCCTTGGTTCATTAAAGATAACTTGTATACTCATTAATGTTAATTTCTTAGCTCAATTTGAATTGATCAACTAAGCGTCTTTTTCAATTCACAATTCCTTTACTTTCATTTAAAAATGAATATTTGAATCAAGCATCCTAATTAAGCAAAAGGAGTCAAGATCTTAAAATCTAGGAATTATTGAGCATACATAAGAACATCGCCTATATACATAATCTATTCTCAAATTATGGAATTAAGCAAACCATAATTATTAAAAGTGATTATGAAAATATTCATTAAGCATGCATATTTCCTTAATCCATTCTAATTTGAAATCTTATTTAACTCCATTTGAATAACTAAACCGATTAAGCATACAAATTCAATTAAACAAAATGGAATTAAATAAGTAGAGAATGATTATGAAGAAATAACAATAATAAAAGCATACTATATTAAAATTAATGACCTCAAAATTACATTACAACATTCTCCAAGAAAATCAATCTAAGGGTTTTAGCCCTCCATAATTACAACTACAAACAAAGAACTAACCCGGAAATGGAGAATTTGTTGGAGAAACTCCAACAGAGAAGAGAAGCAGAGGAAGAACGTATGAGTGAGGGAGGAATTGAAGAATGAATGGTGTGTCTGCCCCTTCCTCTTGTGCCTATTTATAGGATTTCAAAAGCAAGTTTTTGCCATAATTAATTCATAATGGAAGATGCACTCTTGATTAATCAAATCAATGGTGCTCCATGATCATCTTCAGTGCATTTCCCACCATCTTAGTGCTTTGCCCACCTTCCAGAAGCTTGAAAAACGTGTTTCTGGGCCAATTATTCACTCATGAATCGATTCATTGGTAGGAGGAATCGATTCATGCTTCCAAAATGCAATTCTGGGCTAATTTTACACGTATGAATCGATTCATTTGATGGAAGAATCGATTCATTTCCTTTGAAACTCAAATGAATCGATTCAAAATGCTAATTTTTCATGATTCAGACGTATGAATCGATTCAAGCCAGAATGAATCGATTCATGGCTCAAAATTTCACTTCCTGGTGCATTCATTTCGCATGAATCGATTCAAGAGGGGGATGAATCGATTCATCCCCCTGATTCTCCATATTTTGCACACTTTTTACCCTTTTTGAGATCCTTTTGAATATTTCTTGATTCCTTTGATCCTTAGGCACTTTGATCTTCATTTTGGATTGGAATTCTTGAGTTCTTTGATCTATTTTCTTTTGCACATATTAACAATCAAATATTACATAAAGATCAAATGATAAAAATGTGTTAAAATGCAATATGTTACACACTAAGTGATGGCAAATTATACACATTTAAAATGGAGAATTAGAGATAAATCATGCATCATCAAATACTCCCACACTTATTCTTTTGCACTCCCGGGCAAAATCAAAATAAAAACAAGTATCACAATTTATTGAAAACATTAAGTTGAAAACAACACACACAGAACTGGCATGCTTGTCATGAAATCTTAGAAATATACAAAGAAACAAGAGTTTTCAACATGAAAGATACAGAGCATCAAGATATATATAAAAATCATTCAAACACTTAGGCATGTAAAAATTAAATTAAACTGAAAAGAAGATCATAAGTGATAGAACCTCACAAGACATACTCTCAACTCTCAAGTGTTTTAAAGTTTGTGTATACACTCAAAACAATTCCTGAAAAACAAACAGTCTAAAAATTTGGCAAGTTTCTCAATTCTACAATCAACACAAATGCATGTATAGATCAACAGGGCTTTCACAGGGTTGCAATGTGGCCAAGGTTAAAATGGATGAAATATATATATTTATATATATATACCAAAAAGAATAATGAAGCAATTAGTTTTACTGGCAAACAGTGAGGGTAAAACATTTATTGTATGGTATTTGGTAAATATATATTTTTTTTTTTTTTTTTTTATATATAAGATTGCATAACACTTGGAACAAGAGTTGCAATTCCTTTTTGCACACCCCCACACTTATTTGAATGCCTGTTTTGACTTGATTCCAAAGCTTCAATATCTTTCTTAAGGTAGGTATATTTTTGGTTCTTCATCCATGGCTTATTTGAGCTGTAACAAGGAAATAGTTAAATAGGCTCAAAATGGCTATCAAGAGATAATTTATTCATGGTAGGCTTATCTGGCTTAGTGGCTCAATTGAACAAAATGCCTGTATCATTCCAAATACATTCATATGAGTTTCAAGTATCATCAAGAAACAAGACAAAAATTAAGATGTAAGCTTTCAGGAATTAATCACACATGAAAGGATTAAGATGGTTTAAAGTGATCCATCAAATTTTAAGGCTCAAAAATCTCACAAGGTATAATTCTATCATATATGATCATTTCTCAATTATCATGTCATTCTCAACATACCAAAAATGTTTGAGTTCAAATTATAACATATCATTAAGCTCATATCAGACATGAAAGAATTTACTTGTACTCATGCATATCTTAAAATTCCAATAAAACATGCCATTTTAAAACAAAAACACACATAAAATCTTTTGATTTTAATTTTTTTTTTTTTTTTTTTAAATAAAACAAAGTCACACAAAATTTAATCACACAACACACAATAACACACGAATCCCACCCCCATACTTAAATCATACATTGTCCTCAATGTAAGACAGAGCATACAAAATAGACAATAGAATGAAAAAGTAAAGAGATGGGTAAGAAAAACTCCCTCAAGGGGGATCAAACTCAAATACCACATCCTTTTGAAGCAGATTGGATAGTGGTCTAGCCTTCTTGTGCCTTTCCAAATTTTGCAGCAATTTCTCTTCTTGATTTTCATTAAGAGAAGTAAAGATTATCACCGGGAGCTCTTCATCATTTCCCAAGTATGAATACTTGTGATTTTCAAGTAAGAAATTTAGCTCCAGATTAGGTTCCTGCAAAGTAGATGGAACTAACAAAGCAGATTTGGATTCTTGCATCTCAAAAATTTTGTTAGAGTCTTCTTGAAAATTTGCATTTAGAACAGGTATTTCTATAGACTCTAAATCAGCAATTATGTATTTGTCAATTTCAGCACAAATATGACAATTCTCAGAATTATTGCATGCAAAACAACTGTATGAATCATCTATGCATTCCAAGTCAACATCAGAAAAATGTTCAAAAACTAGTTCATCAATAATGTCAATTTGGAAAATAGAATGATTTTCAGAAGGGTGTTTCATGGCATCTAGAATTTTAAATCTTACCTTAGTGTCACCAAATTCCATAGAAAGAGTTCCAGCATGGACATCAATTATAGTTTTGGCTGTTTTCAAAAATGGTCTTCCCAAAATGATAGGAACAGGAATTTGAGGCATACCTTCTTCCATATCAAGTACAAAAAAGTCAGCAGGGAAAACAAGTTGTTCTACCTGAACCAAAACATCCTCTATAACTCCAGCAGGGTAAGCAGTGCTCCTATTGGCTAGCTGAATTACTACACCAGTAGGTTGTAAATTTCCAAGAGACAAAGATTTAAAAACAGACATAGGCATAACATTTATTGAAGCTCCTAAATCTAACATACAATTTTCAAATTTGTTATTGCCTATGATACAGGGTATAGAAAACGTACCTGGGTCCTTGCATTTCTCAGGGATATTTTCCTTACCAAGCAGTGCAGATACATTTCTTCCCATGCTTATTCTTTCATTGCCCTTGAGTCTCCTTTTGTGAGTACACAACTCCTTCAGAAATTTGGCATACTTGGGAATTTTCTTGATTGCATCAAGAAGAGGTATATTTACTTCCACTTTCCTGAAAGTATCCAAAATTTCTTTGTCCACTTCTTCCATCTTCTTGCTTGGAATTGCTTTTGGTGGAAAAGGAAGAGGGATATGAGGTGGAATTTGGGGTGGTTGTATCTCAGACTTTCTTGTGCTTGAAGAGGGTTCATCATTCTCAACCGTTGTGGGCACATCTTTTTGTTTTTCAGGTTCCTTAGGTATGGGTACTTCAAGGTTCTTACCTGATCTTAACTGAATTGCACTCACATTTCTTGGATTTGCAGCTGGTTGAGATGGTAATTTGTCAGAGTTTTGAGATTGTAACTGGCTTAATGATGAAGCCAATTGCCCAATTTGGTTGCTTAAACTCTGGATGGTAGCATCATTCCTCTGTTGATACTCCAAATTCTGCGTAGCCATTTGTTTCACCAGATCCTCCAAAGAAGGGCCACTTGTGGGTGGTTGAGGTGTCGGTCTTTGGAAGGTTGGTGCATTGTTTTGAAATGGGGGTTGGGGATTTTGTTGTTGGTTGCCCCATCTTAAGTTTGGATGGTTCCTCCAACCTGGATTGTATCTGTTGGTGGAAAGGTCATGGTTTTGTTGTGGTGGAGGTCTATCATGGTAGATGTTAGCTGCATAAGCTTGAGGACTATTATTATCCTTTTCTTGTAGAGAAGGACAACAATCAGTGGGGTGCTCTTGTGAAGAGCAGATTCCACACACTTTAGCAGTCATGGATTTTTGATTTACTGCCAATTGTGTGACTAGAGTGGTGAGAGCATCAAGTTTGCTCTCCAATTTAATTCCAGATGAACTAGAATTGGAATCAAACATGGGTTTGAAAGAATCATTTCTCACACCAAATTGTTGAGAGTTGGATGCCATTTTCTCAATCAGATTTCTTGCTTCAGCAGCAGTCATATCTCCTAAAGCTCCTCCACTTGCCGCATCAATCATGTTGCGATCAACGTGGTGTAAACCTTCATAGAAGTACTGAAGAAGAAGTTGTTCAGAAATTTGGTGGTGAGGGCAACTTGCACAGAGTTTCTTAAATCTCTCCCAATATTCATAAAGACTTTCTCCAGAGAGTTGCCTAATGCCAGATATGTCTTTACGGATTGCAGTTGTTCTAGAGGCAGGAAAGAATTTTTCCAAGAACATTTTCTTTAAGTCATTCCAACTTGTGATTGATCTTGGAGCAAGGTAATACAACCAATCCTTAGCAACACCCTCTAAAGAATGAGGAAACGCTTTAAGATAGACATGGTCTTCTTGAACGTTTTGGGGTTTCATTGTGGAACACACAATGTGGAATTCTTTGAGGTGTTTGTGCGGATCTTCACCCGCAAGACCATGAAACTTAGGCAACAGGTGTATAAGTCCGGTCTTAAGAATAAAAGGGACATCCTCATCAGGATATTGAATACACAAACTTTCGTATGTGAATTCAGGAGCAGCTAGTTCTCTAAGAGTTCTTTCACGAGGTTCAGCCATATCAGAAAAACTAGCAGTACTTTCAACAGATTTAGAAAAAATACTATCACTATCAATATCAACAAAATTATTATTAAATCTAGCTTCTCTAACTAACCTATGAAAAGTTCTTTCAATTTCAGGATCAAATGAATATAAATGCTCAAAAGTTCTTCTAGTCATACATAGCATACAACAAGATATTTGATCATGATGAGCAATAAATCATAAGAATCCTAAATCATGCAAGAGAAATAAAATAAACAAACAAACAAACAAAGAAAAAAAAAATTTTTTTTTTTTTTAATTAAAATTTTCTTTTTTTTTTTTTTTTCAAAAAAAAAATTAATTTAAAACAAGAGTTTTTCCTAAAGATCGTTGATCCCCGGCTGCGGCGCCAAAATTTGACGTGGTTATTTTGCAGTCGTTATCCCGTCAAATTAGTACATTAAAATTAATTAACGTAGTACTAGGGTGTCAACCTAGGTCGTTCTCTCAAGGATCAACACAAAAATTTAGGAAAAATCAAGTCTTAAACTAATTTTTAACAATTAAAAATAAAAACTTAACAACTAAAATTTTTACAAACATAAGTTCACTAACATACAATTGGGGGGGGTTTTGATTGATTTTTGTTGTCACAATTAAAATTAAAACAAGGTAAATAAAGGATTTAAAACAATAAATAACAAGCGATTGATTTTCTTGGAGTATTGTAAATAAATTTATCCTTGGTTCATTAAAGATAACTTGTATACTCATTAATGTTAATTTCTTAGCTCAATTTGAATTGATCAACTAAGCGTCTTTTTCAATTCACAATTCCTTTACTTTCATTTAAAAATGAATATTTGAATCAAGCATCCTAATTAAGCAAAAGGAGTCAAGATCTTAAAATCTAGGAATTATTGAGCATACATAAGAACATCGCCTATATACATAATCTATTCTCAAATTATGGAATTAAGCAAACCATAATTATTAAAAGTGATTATGAAAATATTCATTAAGCATGCATATTTCCTTAATCCATTCTAATTTGAAATCTTATTTAACTCCATTTGAATAACTAAACCGATTAAGCATACAAATTCAATTAAACAAAATGGAATTAAATAAGTAGAGAATGATTATGAAGAAATAACAATAATAAAAGCATACTATATTAAAATTAATGACCTCAAAATTACATTACAACATTCTCCAAGAAAATCAATCTAAGGGTTTTAGCCCTCCATAATTACAACTACAAACAAAGAACTAACCCGGAAATGGAGAATTTGTTGGAGAAACTCCAACAGAGAAGAGAAGCAGAGGAAGAACGTATGAGTGAGGGAGGAATTGAAGAATGAATGGTGTGTCTGCCCCTTCCTCTTGTGCCTATTTATAGGATTTCAAAAGCAAGTTTTTGCCATAATTAATTCATAATGGAAGATGCACTCTTGATTAATCAAATCAATGGTGCTCCATGATCATCTTCAGTGCATTTCCCACCATCTCAGTGCTTTGCCCACCTTCCAGAAGCTTGAAAAACGTGTTTCTGGGCCAATTATTCACTCATGAATCGATTCATTGGTAGGAGGAATCGATTCATGCTTCCAAAATGCAATTCTGGGCTAATTTTACACGTATGAATCGATTCATTTGATGGAAGAATCGATTCATTTCCTTTGAAACTCAAATGAATCGATTCAAAATGCTAATTTTTCATGATTCAGACGTATGAATCGATTCAAGCCAGAATGAATCGATTCATGGCTCAAAATTTCACTTCCTGGTGCATTCATTTCGCATGAATCGATTCAAGAGGGGGATGAATCGATTCATCCCCCTGATTCTCCATATTTTGCACACTTTTTACCCTTTTTGAGATCCTTTTGAATATTTCTTGATTCCTTTGATCCTTAGGCACTTTGATCTTCATTTTGGATTGGAATTCTTGAGTTCTTTGATCTATTTTCTTTTGCACATATTAACAATCAAATATTACATAAAGATCAAATGATAAAAATGTGTTAAAATGCAATATGTTACACACTAAGTGATGGCAAATTATACACATTTAAAATGGAGAATTAGAGATAAATCATGCATCATCAATTAGCCTTGAATGTGATTTCATGTGTTGAGCTGTGAGAACTTTCATTTTCTTCCTATGTCCTGATAATCTCACTCAAGCGAGATGGGATCTCGCTCAGGCGGGAATCCCCTATCTCGGTATTATGGCCTCTAGGCTAATCTCGCCCAGGCGAGCGAGCTTTCTGCTCAAGCGAGACAAGTGAATGGTGAGCAAGTGAGATTCTGGATGAACCTCGCTCAAGCGGGTGTGGCCGCATTTGAGCGAGCGAGGGAGGACATTGATGCTGGACGAATTCCGTCTGAGCGGAAATTTTTGAAAATAATTTAAGATGTGGTGAATTTCTGAGTGAAGTTTCGAGTGGGCTATGTCTGAGATAGGACCTTCCGAGTGAGGAAGTGGATACAATTCCGAGTGAAAGGTCTCCGAGTGTGATATTCCGGGTAGTAGAGTTTCGAGTGACAATTTTCGAGTTCAGTGTAACTCGTTCCAGGTGGAGTGCCTCCGAGTGGAATGGCACCGATGGGGGTATACAGTGTGAGTCTGTCCAGAAGTACTCTGGAATAACTTTGCCCGAGTGAAAGCCTTAGTGCTAGGAAGCCTTGCTCGAGTGAAAAAGAAAGGAAATCGGTTTTGAAATAGTTTGCCGAGTGAAGGCCGATCAGGTGTTGAGTCGGGTTTTGAATGAATTGCCGAGTGAAAGACCAATCGAGTGATGAGTCAGTTTTAGAGTAATTTACCGAGTTAAAGACCAAGCGAGATGGTCGGCCTTGGAATTATTTAGCTGAGTGGAGGACCGAATGAGAGCAATTGGTTCTGGAATAAATTCACCAAGTGAAAAACAGAGTGTTGGGAAGCCTCGCCGAGTGAGCGAGTATGGAAAGGAAGGACGACCTCTGGTCGGATTTCGCTTAAGCGAGTGGGTCTCTCACCCAAGCGAGTGTCAGTGGGATTCCTTACTGGACAATTCTCGCCCGAGCGAGTGGCTAGTTGAAGGGAGCCTCGCTCGAGCGAATACATGTGGAAATTGTTACTGGAACAATTTCACCCGAGCGAGTGGCCGAGTGTGTAGTGTCTCGCTCAAGCGAGCAACATGGAAAAGAGATACTGGCGTGATTTTTCCCGAACGAGTAAAGGCGCTCAAGCGAGATGGGCTGTCTCGCTCAAGCAAATGTAGGCCTCGCTTGAGCGAGTGACCCCTGATGGAATTTTCCCTTCTTCTCTCGGTTCTGATAGCATTGGGCCTTCTTTCCTTACAATGTAAAATGCCTGTGGGAATGTATGGAGATATAAATATGCCCATAACATAATTGGGTGGTGATGGATAACGATCGAGACTTTAAGAAAATTTGTTTATACCCATAATATGCATAATGTGAAATATGAATTCTTAACTGCCCAGAATGAAGTGGGTGAGAAAAATGTCAAGGGCTTGATGTTGAGTTATGAAATTGTACTTTTGAGTGATTATGAACCCTTCATGGGAATGTTTGAATAGCATGGTGTATGTTAATAACTGAATAAATCGGAGATGACAATTACGATGGGTTGAACCCCACCAAATGAATGGATAATGGCATTGATGAATAATGGGAAATATTATGACACCCTTATGGTTGATAC
Organism: Clitoria ternatea; assembly: GCA_037962975.1. NCBI lineage: Eukaryota > Viridiplantae > Streptophyta > Magnoliopsida > Fabales > Fabaceae > Clitoria > Clitoria ternatea. The sequence goes on from CM075669.1 coordinate 193,955,074, forward strand.
AAGTAATTGACTTGTATGTGTGTGAGGCAATGATGATTACTATATATATATATGTTCCGAAAAACACCTTGTTGTTACATGTGTGGATTAATATTATGATTGTTGCTATGCCCTTTGATATCTATGTGTGGATTGTTATGAATGATGGTTGTGGCCAATGAGATGCCAATTATATGAATGATGTGCCTTACGGGGCTTTGTGAATGATTATGTATGATTATTGAAATGCCAAATTAAAATATACCCCTAATTGGGAGGGTGAGCTATCCTTGCGAGGTTGTTGGGCACATGCATTATTGCATTGTTGCATTCATGGCATAACATGGCATTGATATGTATTATTGTTGAATATATCACCTTGGGGGGTGCCACGAAGGGTATATCCCGGAGTGAAGAGGACGTTGTCCTATTGTTGAATATATCACCTTGCGGGGTGCCACGATGGGTATATCCCGGAGTGAAGAGGACGTTGTCCTATTGTTGAATATATCACCTTACGGGGTGCCACGAGGGGTGTATCCCCAAGTGATGATGGTATTGTGATAATTATTGTGAAGTGAATCACCTTGCGGGGTGCCACGAAGGGTGTATCCCTGAGTGATGATATTGTTATGATAATCATTGGGAAATGAATGGTATGGTGGATATGATCACCGTTGGTATGAAATCGGATCCGTTGCATATGCATTAAATAGTTGACATGTGCATTAGCCATAAGAGCATGGCATTTGTGATGGGATGACCACGAGTGATGAGAAACCCCTTGCGAGGAGGTATTGAGTGAAGCCTTAATGAATTAATGATAATAATGATTATGAATGCCCTTATTGATAAGTGGCTAAGTGATGGTGTATGTGATTGTGTATATGTTGTGCTTGTTTACGATATGAATTCCGATTCATGAGGCTTGTATGCCTATTATAATAATGAGATGATAAATGAATGATAATTTTATGATTTTATAGCAAAGCACACATGATGTTGGTATGCATATACACATGATCACAATATATATAATATTCGTCATTTTGAATGTATAACTCACTCTCCCATGTGGTCTCCTTTTTAGCCTTGTGATGCAGGTTGCCATGGGATGAGTTCGGATTTTAATTAAAGCTTTGGTGAAGGTAAATCGTGGTAGAGGAAGTGCCTTGGCCGGCATCATTTGTGGGTTCTTATGTAATGAACTAATTATATATGATGATATAGATGATTTAGTGATTTTGGATATGTATAAAGTAATCCTTTGAATTTATGGATGGTGAATATATATGTAGAATGTAAGACATGATTTGATATGTATTAGATGGATTGAAATTGAATGATGAATATTGATGATTGTGATTGTCGGGAGAAGATTCCTGAATGTATATGTATATGTATGTATATATATATATAATTATATCTTAGGCATTGCATGCTTATATAATTATGTAAAATGATGATGGTTGTCTATTAGGCTTATGATATGCCATTGCGTGCTTTGCCGAGCCTTTTCTCATATCGTCATATAAGGGACTAAGCGTGTGCCCGGTATACACATTCTTCCACTGTAAACTCTATTATTTCGTATACCGTTATGGGCAATTTATCTATCGATCCAGCTTAGAGTTATTTAATCTCACTCTTTGGTTTTCTGTGATTTGGGTCTTGATGTGATCATGGTGATGTCTTGGAAATATTTTCAAATGCGAAAAATTTATTCACATTTTTATTAATTATGACGATCACATCGGGATTCGAGTACAGAAAATCAGGGGTGTTATAAATGTAAAAGGTATTAGAAGTTTTCTAGGACATGCTGGATTCTATAAAAGATTTATTCAAGATTTTTCAAAAATTGGTAAACCTTCAACAAATCTTCTAAATAAAGATGTTGAATTCAGGTTTGATGAAGCATGTCTTAAAGCTTTTAATTCCTTGAAGGAAAAATTGGTTTATGCCCTTGTAATTGTTGCTCCTAATTGGAATCTACCCTTTGAACTTATGTGCGATGCAAGTGATTATGCTGTAGGAGCGGTTTTAGGTCAAAGATATGAAAAATTTTTTAGGGTTATACACTATGCTAGTAAAGTTTTAAATGAAAATCAAATAAATTATGCAACTACTGAAAAAGAATTACTAGCCATAGTGTATGCCTTAGAAAAATTTAGATCATACTTGATTGGATCAAAAATAATTGTTTTCACTGATCATGCTGCAATCAAGTACCTTTTGACTAAAACTGATTCTAAACCTTGGTTAATCCGATGGATTTTTCTCCTTCAAGAATATGATCTTGAAATCAAAGATAAAAAGGGTAGTGAAAATATGGTTGCTGGTCATCTTTCTAGATTGATGAACGATGAGGTTAGTGCCAAAGAAAAAGACATCTTGGAAGAATTTCCTGATGAAGAACTTTTTGAAATAACAAAACGGCCATGGTTTGCTGATATGGCTAATTTTAAAGCAGCAGGAATTCTTCCAAATGATTTAACTTGGCAGCAAAGAAAATTTTTTTTCAAAGATTCAAAATACTTTATTTGGGATGACCCTTATCTATTCAAAATTGGTATGGATAATTTGTTACGTCGTTGTGTACCTGATTGGGAAAAGAAAGATGTGTTGTGGCATTGTCATAAATCCCTATATGGAGGACATTTTAATGGGGAAAGAACTGCTGCAAAAATTCTTCAGTCAGGTTTGTATTGGCCCTCCATTTTTAAAGACTCTCACTCATTTGTTCAAGCTTGTGATAACTGCCAAAGAACAGGTAATGTTAACAAAAGACAAGAAATGCCTCTCACAAGCATTCAGGAGGTTGAGGTATTTGATTGTTGGGGTATTGATTTCATGGGACCCTTTCCTTACTCTCAATTTAATCAATACATTCTTTTGGCAGTCGATTATGTTTCAAAATGGGTAGAAGCAATCGCTTCACCTAATGCTGACACCAAAACTATAGTGAATTTCTTGAAGAAAAATATTTTCTGTAGATTTGGAACATGAAGAACTTTGATCAGTGATGGAGGATCACATTTTTGTAAGAAAGTTCTTTAGAAAGTGTTACAATACTATGGAGTGAGACATAAAATGGCCACAACATATCATCCACAAACTAATGGACAGGCTGAGATTTCAAATCGGGAAGTAAAGAGAATTTTGGAAAAGACTGTGTCTTCCTCCAGAAAAGATTGGTCACAAAAGCTTGATGATGCACTCTGGGCATACAGAACTGCATTTAAGACTCCAATTGGCCTTTATCCTTTCCAAATGGTCTATGAAAAAGCTTGTCATCTTCTAGTAGAAATGGAACATAAAGCATATTGGGCTTTAAAGTTTCTCAACTTTGATCCAAATGTAGCAGCTGACAAAAGAAAGTTGTAGTTATTTGAGTTGGAGGAAATGAGAAACAATGCTTATGAGACATCTAGAAGTTACAAGAACAAGGTGAAAGCTTACCATGATAAGAAAATTAAAAATAGACACTTCATACCAGGTCAGCAAGTTTTATTGTTTAATTCAAGATTAAGACTATTTCCTGGTAAATTGAAATCTAAATGGTCAGGCCTTTTGTAATCAAGGAGGTTAAATCTTATGGAGCAGTTGAAATTGAAGATCCAACTTCCAAAAGAAGTTGGATGGTTAATGGGCAGAGATTGAAACCATATCTGGGTGGTGAGATCAACAGACTCACTACCATTTGTTATTTGACTAATTTGTGATGTGCAGGATGTCTAGCTAGAGACAGTAAATCAAGCGCTCAATGGGAGGCAACCCATTATTTTCTTGTTAATTTATATTTATTTATATATAAAAAAACCCCACGTGTAGCGTCTTACCCACGCGTAGCATGGAGGTAAAAATTTCAACCTAACGCGTAGCGTCCCATCCACGCGTAGCGTCAGAACCCATGTTTAGTTTTTAAAACTGAACCAGAGAGGCCCAATTTAGGTTTTAAAAACCTAAATTTCCCTCTCTACCTTACTTTGCCTCTCAGAACCCTAATTTTCACTCTCAATCACCCACATTCCCTCATTCTTTCATCAACTTCACATGGATTCGAAGTAAGTATCTTCTCTCTTTTCTCTTTAAAAGTTTTCTTTTGATTTTTGATTTTTAGAAAGCATGTGGTTAGGATTAGGATTAGAAAACCATTGGGATTTGATTGCTGTTAGATTTAGGGATTGTTTCGATTGAATGAAGTTTTGGGGGGTTGTTGTTGCATAACCCCTGTTTCTGTGATTGAAACTGCGCACCTCACGCGTAGCGTCCCACTGACGCGTAGCATCCCACTGACGCGTAGCGTGGGCAGAACAGGGCTAATGCGTAGCGTCCCACCCACGCGTAGCGTCAGCCTCTGTTTTTGAATTTTGTTAATTTTGTGTTTTATTTTTCTGTTGAATGTATTTTTTAAATTTTTTGTTTTGTTCCATTTAATTTTTGTCATTTGTTTGTTTTTTTTTTAAAGAAATTAATAAAATTTCTTAGTTTGTATGTTTGTTATACTTTCTTGCATAAAAATAAATAAAATTTTGTAAATATATGTTTTGTGAATTTTATTAATGTCTTATTTTAAATAAAAAGTTTTAAAATATGTTGTTTTGTGAATTTTATGTTGTACTTTTAAAAATTTAAAAATATGCATGTTCAATTTGTTTTTATGTAAATATTTTGTTGTGTTAATTTTGCATGAATTCTTATTTTGCATAAAATATAAAAACCAAAAATATGATTGTTAATTTTTTGATGTTTGACATGTTTTATTATAAAAATAAAAAATAGTGTGATTTGAGTTTGATTTTTAAATTTTTCTTTTTTGTAGATGGCACCAAAGAAATCCATCCCGATTACTGGTCCCAAGAGACAGAGGAGGACCACTGACACAAATACCACCTCTAAAGATCCAGATCGTCAAGGTGAGGAGCAGCTGGGACCTAGAGATCCCACCAGATTTCGCACTGATGCAAAATGGACCCAGTTCCATCAGATAAATGGCCAGAGATTCATTTGGGAGAGAGTCTTAGATCTGAGCGTTGGGGACTATCCTGAGCTGCAGGATGAAGTCCAAAGGAGAAGATGGGGATCCTTATTTTCCGTACCTATTGAGGGGGACCCTATCTTAGTGATGGAGTTTTATGCGAACGCCTATAGGACTCGCCAGGACTCTCTGAATATCGGCCATCAGAGGACGAGTTGAGTTAGGGGTTGACATATTACGTATGACCGAGACACCATTAGTACCCTATTAGGCAATCCTTGGGAGCCTACTCCCGAGAGCGATACTTGTTTCTAGAAGGAAAACAGAAACAAGGTTGCGACTGAGAATGGTGATTTAGGATACTTCCTAGATCAGGTTGCTCACTTCTTGAGCAAGGATGGAATCTTCTTCAACCTGAGTAAGGTTGGAAGGACTCCATCAAACCTTCTTAAGACCCAGCTGACCCCTATAGCTCAGGCGTGGTCTCATCTCATGCTGCATAACATCACTCCTGTCACCCACCTCTCTTCTATCCCAGTTGATCATTGTTGCCTTCTTTAATTTATTCTTCAGGGCCATACTATTGACATTGCTGAGCTGATATCTGAGCAAATTCACCTTTATGCCCTCGAGTATAAGGTGAATCATTTTATTCCCTTCCCTCTCATCATATCTGCCTTACTGAGAAGGCAAGGAGTTGTTGTGCCATCGCCTGAGTTCACTAGTTCTTCAGGGAGAGTTCCCAAGGTTGTAATGAATAGAGATTATTTCGTCCAGCAGTGCGAGCTTCCACCACTAGAGCAAGAGGCTCAGCCGAGATAGAGGAGGAGGAGACCACCAGTTCAGCCACCATCTGCTGATGCTATCACTGATGGATTTACTAGGATGACTCTTAAGCATCAGCATATGATGTAGATGATGGCTGCCATACACAGAGCTTATATGCATCATCATGATGCATTTTATTAATACAGACTTCAGGGGGAGAGAGCACCTTATGTCACACCAGCTGAGTTTGCAGCTCATGTAGCTTGGCCCAGTATTCACCTACATACCTTGAGGCTGGTGGACCGTCTAGAGCACATGCTGAGACAGAGGATGATGCAGATGAGGAGGGAGATGATGAGGATCACATGGAGGACTGATGGTGTTATTTTTCTACACCTTTTACATACATTTCAGTTTTCATTTAGTTTGGTATTTACATTGGTTTACTTGATTTTGGATTATATTATGGTTTATTTTTATTATTATGTGGTGTGTTTTATTTTAGCGTATTGTCTTAAAAAATAAAAATAAATAAATAATAAATAAATAAATTTTATCTTTTCAATAAATAAATCAAATTTTTGAAAATTTATACACTTAAGGTTTTTACACAATAAAACCATTTTTTTAAATCAATTATAGATTCTTTTTTTGTAATTAAGGAACTTTGATAAAATTCAATTACAATAATTTTATTAACTATCAAGCTAATTTCAACCCGGTGAGTTGAGAGATGTTTTAAACACTTGAGGGTTTCGACATAACTTCATTCAAATTGATTTTGCTTTAATCTGTGATATGTGTTGTTGTACAGAGAATTCAAGAAAATGATCAAGGCACATTTTTGGTAAAAAACCTTGGGCCAAAAAGCTTACCATGGTAAAATTATTTTATCCTTTGAAAGCCAATTTTGAGCCTGAAAAATAAATTCTTTGGTACCGATAACCTTTATCAAATTTAACCATTCCCTATACATGATTAATTAAAGAGAAATCGAGCAAAATGAAAGATATTCTGAGTATTCTTACAAGAATGGAGAGTGAAAATTAAACAACTTGATTCTTTTCAAGAAAAATAAAGAAAATAGTGCATGTAAATAAAAAAATGAATACATGCAAATCAAAAATAATGAAAAGAATCAAGTTGGGGTATTTATTTTTCATCGATAAGGGAATTGAGATTTGGGCCAAGAGAAAGCCTAAAAATTATAAAATACTCTTTTATGATTTCAGGTTTTTGAATTCTGAGAAAAACCATAATTTCTTGTAACCAAGCCTCATTACAACCCTTGAAAAGACCTTGTGATTTTTGAATTATCTCTGTATGATTAACCATTGACTAGATGAAAATCAAAATTAAATTCGTTTGATTTTATGATCGGTTGAGTAAAACATGTTACCCTTTGCACAGAGATAAACACTTGTGAGGTAAGCCTGAAATTATGCTTGATTTGTTAATAAAACATTGTAAAGATTTTTGTCATTAAACTTTTGTTACATAAAGATATCTATTTTTGGTTATTTCAAAATGGTAAATTATGATATTACTTTTTGTGATAAATTCTCAGACTAACTCAAAATTTTGATTTCAAATTTTATTTTCTCTCTTGCTTGAGGACGAGCAATGTCTCAAGTTGGGGGTATTTGTTAGTCCTCAAATTTACAATAAAATCGTTAATAAAAATTTTGTGAAAATAATAAAAATTTAGTTAATTTGTTAGAAATTTAGGTTCTAAATTCAATAAATAGATGTTGTTAGAAATAATCTGCCCTTGATCAATTTTGTCTAGTTCTACAGTGAAAATGTGAAGAATTTAAAAAGAAAAATTGAAGAACTGGAAAGCTGACACGTAGCATCAACACCACGCGTAGCGTAGAGATTTCTGATGCTGACGCTACGTGTCATAGCCATGTGTAGCGTCAGAAGCAATGTGGACTCCACTTCCAGGTGGCCAAGTACTCAGCCAAGTGGCCCAAAATGGGCCAATCCACTTCAGCTAAGTGGCAAGCCGAAAGAGGGGGACAAGGCACACATGTCTGGGCATCATTAATTAAAATAATTACACAATCATGGCCACTTTGAGCTATTTAATTAAGCTGAGTCAGGGACCTGACGTGTAGCGTCAGGCTGGCGCATAGCATCAAGACCCTTCCTCAGCCCTATAAATAGGGCCATTCTCCATACATCCAGTATCCTATTCAACTCTTCTGAGTTCTTTCCTCTCTTATTTACTTATGTTTGAGTGTTTCTGTTGTGAGTTTGTAGTTCTAGAATAGTTTTCTAGATACTTGAGAGTGTTGTGTGGTATTGTGATCATTGTATCATGAAGTTTCCATCACCTTCATAATGTCAACCTCTGTAAGTGTTGTTCTTACTTTTATTATGTGTAACTAAATTGTTTATATTGGAATTTGGTGAATCAATCTATTATATGATGTTGTGATTATGACCTCTACATATTTATGATTCAAGAACATGTTAGTATTTCAACTCTTTATTAATATGAACATCAAACGGGAGAATGATTGTCATGTGTATTAAAACTTGTTTTATTAGTATGAATATAAAATGGAAGAATGATTATTCATACTGAATTAAAATCTATTTTAATGAAAGTAAAAGTTGAAATACCCTTAATAAACCAATTGTTAGGGATAGAATTGGTAATTATTGTTGCCATAAGGCCAGGACTTAATGCAAGTTTTTATTGACAAAGCTCACGAGGGATCGGACTTTACGATAAATACTTAGAATTTATAACACGAGGAATCGGTTATAATGACTTTAAGCTACAATAACATGAACTTGATGATTAAGTATGTACGTTGTAATTATTGCATTATATTTTAGTGTGAGAATCCTAATTCCAACATAGTTGTTAATCTATTTTTTTACCTCAAGTATCTACATTATTCTGAATTACATCTCAACTTAATAGTTAGATTTTATCTTTTCTATCTTTCTACCTTATGAACAAATCAACCTTCAAATTCTGTGAATATTGTATAAATTGTTTATAAATTATTCTTTTGTTAATAATCATTGATAAATTTACCATAGTAAATAAGAAATTACTGTGAGTTACTAGACTTTCAATCCTAGTGGAACGATATCTAAATTTGAAAACTACAAACGATTGGTGCGCTTGCCAATTAATAACCCAACAGTAACACGGGGGTTAACAGGCATACATAAATTGAATAGAGATTAAAATCATATGAATTGGAATAGGAAGAAAAATTAATTGTAACACATAGGTATACTACATCTTTAGCCCTAAGAAAAGAGTTTAATGTGCCATAAGGATTGTTGTCATCATGTCACACATCAAAAAATTAATTCCAAACATAAACGATATGAAAAGTATAAACTAGGGAATCAAAAATCATAAATTAGTTCTCAATAGGATTGCTAATTCCTCCTCCCAAATCTGCAGATTCAATTGACCTTGATGAATTTGACTCTTGATTCCCAATGAAATCTTCTCAAAGAGTTCTTCACAATCTCCCAAAAGGTGTGTCAAAAACTATCTATGAAGAAGTTTTTTTCAAATCCCCTAGAGTGCCCATTTAAATTCCTAAACAATTGAAAGATTTGGGCCTCGTAGGGGACAACCATGCCCAGTGCTTGCAAACCATTGGCAGTGGTTCGGGTTCTGTTCCTTTTTAAACCATAAGTTCATATTTTTTATAACAAACAAAGCCAACCATGGCCAGTGGTTGTAACCATGACCATTTGTTGTTTCTGACTTGCTTTGATTTGCTCCACAGTGCCAACCACTGGGAGTGGTGGCAACCACAGCCAGTGGTGTTGATGCTGATGATGTTTTACCCTCAATCAGAGCCAACCACGACCAGTGGTTAGTTCTGCCACCAATTTCCTCTTTTCTAGTGCTAACCACGGCCAATGGTTGGCCACCACTGGCAGTGGTTTCCTCCAACCTTGCCAAGATGCACTCCTAAGGGTTTCAAAGGTCTCTTCTTTCATCCACTTTGCCATTTTTCCTCAAAATAGACCTAGAACATCATTAGTCCTACAAAAATAGGAACAACAAAGTAGTATGTGTGGAAAGGAATAAAAAATCAAGGGAATCGGGCAGAAACAATATGCAAAAACCCTAAAACCTATACCTAAAAATAACCAAAAACAACACACAATGCACACTTATCAAAATACCCCAAACTAAAACATTGCTTGTCCTCAAGAAATCACTGAATCCATATAAGCATATAATGAAAAACCAGCAGACCCAAACAAACCTAAGGAATCTTGTCTTTATTTATTTTTGTTTTTGTGTTTTTTAGTGATTGCATAAGCTACTAGAATATACCACAACCAACAATCAAAACCATAATCACTAAGATTAAACTTAGGGTACTCTTTCTCACTTTCCACTCAGTGTATGTGCTTGTGTTTCAATCCACTCAGACCACAACATTCTAAACACTACCATAGGCTGGGCAATTGACCACAGACTCCATAGTTATCAAGAAAACACGCATTGGTCAAAAGGTCTTTTAAAGGGTTGTAATGGGGCCAAGGGATTCATAACATGGGAATGGAAATCAAGAAAAAGGGAAATGCAAAGGGCTTAACTCTATAAGAAGAGAAATATCACAAGAAGGCAAGCAAACCTCAATTCAATAACTCTTTATACCTTTAAACCATAAAGGGTATGATTCATTCTTTTATTTTCTTCTTTTCTTTTATTTTGAAATCAAACTCCTTATCTTTCCTTTTCTTTGAATCACACACCCCAAACTATCATGGTTTTTGTTTCTCAATTCAACCACTTTTAGTTATCTTACCCTTTTTGCCTCTTCTATATGTGAATCAGAAACCATTATGTTAAAGGTTTTAAAAGAAAATAATCATATTATTTCATGGCTCAAAAGGGGTAACTAATGGATTACACTTTTAACAAATTCTGAGGTTAAAGAAATAAAACCTAAATCTGCTGTTTTCATCCCAAGCATGCATTCATAAACCATCTTTAATGGGTCAAAAACCAAGTTCTAGAGTGCCTAAAAATATATGAATTGCTCAGTCAAAGAATCATGGCTAATTTATAATTTAATGCACTGAACACCCCATTGGCTCAAAAGCTCACAGTGGTAATTTGCCTAATCAAAGAAACACAGTCATCATGCAGAGTGATTATTCTGACAAGAATAACAATCAAAAACTCTTTTTTTACAAGATTCACCCAAGTAATGCTTAAAATCCAACCAATCTACATCACATGTCATACAGATAATAATAACTACAATTAGCAATTAATGCTAGCCCAAGGCATATGAGCAGACATGCAATCATGCAAATAAACCAAAAAATAAGCATATAATCATGCAAATGAACCAGAAAACAAGAATAAACAAAAATGAACAAGAATAAAGTAAGAACAAGCAGAACTTTTATGTACCCATCACCCAAAACTAAAACTGGACATTATCCCCAATCTCCATATCAAGGGGACCACAGAGTCCCGTAATTAAGGAGCTAGGGGAAATAGGACGCAAAAGTTCAACTGATACCTGTCATGGAGAAGAGGGGTGGAAGTGACCCTACTGGGTGTGCTAGTCATACATGGCATCCACCCGGTCAGAAATCTGATCAATACGGGCCCCCTGACGGGTTTTCTCAACAGACATCTGCTGAAGTAGACCATACATCTGCTGCATGGAGAAGGGTTGCTCCTCATAGGTATAAGAAGGCTCACTCTGCTCTGCAGGTCTGGTGTAAGGAATTAGCATCTCTGTGAAGAGTGGAATATGGTCCTCTGTACCTGTAAAAATGAAACAACGCTTGTCGGCCATACTACTGAAAGTAGGATCAGGCAAGGGGTGAGGCACAAGCAGTCCAAATATAACCAAACAAAATATCTCTCTTTAACGATCATACCCATGTTCATTAATTCAACCATGCCAACCCTCTTGGGTTCACAAATAAGATTATCCTGTTCTAAATCTATACTCATATATCTTGCAATGGGGTTGATATAGCCAGCTATAACAATTTTTCCAAAGCCAGCATTGCTAACCCGGGAAAATCGGCTACCCAACCACTTTGCAGAGTCCATAGGATTACTATGGAGCATAGAGTGAAGAAAGAATATCTTAGGTTGTCTTATGGTTCCTGGGCTATCATATTGCCCAAAAATGGATCGAGCCATAAAATGTTGCAAATACTGAAAAACTAGGTGATGAATAGTAGATGCTTTTGAGGTAGAGACATTATAAATGGCAGCTACCTCATCAATATTCAAAACATAGTAGGTGTTGTTCAATCAAAAAGAGAGTTCCCACCCCATGGTTCTCGGGCACCTAGTGCATTCCACTGGACTTAAAAATTCAATAGAGGTACGCTTATACGTGGGCTCAAATAGATTAATAAATGCATCCCACCCCACATTTTTGCATAGTTTTAAAGTATCCTAAAAAATACCTAATTCCATCAAAGTCTCCCTACAAAAGGATCTGGAGGGAAGAACTTCCCTCTTTAGCAAGGATTCTAATCGCATCTTTTGCCCTTCCGATGGGCATTCGATGTCATTCAAGTTTGAATAGTCGAAGGACTTATCTTTTGTGTTTCACTTTTTGGAGTGGACCTTTTGTGCCTTGGATGCCATAATTCAAAATAGAACCTGAAAATGAGTCTAAAACCATATGAAAAGGGTGTTAGAGCTCATTTGATTCATCATTTTAAAAGTTCACAATCAAAAGCAATCAAGTAGAATATACATATATCAAATGCACATTCAAATTATTTTAGAATGCAATTGTTATTTCACTTTGGCATTCTATCAAACAGTTGGTGTGCACTAAATAAATGAGTGCCAAATGCAACATTCAAGAGCAATGCTACTACTCATCAAGTTCAATAGCCAAAGTAAACAACTAATTTCAGAAGTTTACCACCAATCAAACATTCAATCACCACCAAAGATCAAAATTTGCACAAGAACACAAATGGGGTACATGAAAAAGTATGAACACTAGATGAAGTTCATGAAGATTTTAATGTTACCCACTTGGTTTTACAACATTCAAATTCATCACAAATGGTTAAGGAATCATCAAATTAAACCATTATAGCAATTTCAAACCAAATCCCCAAAATTCAAGAATACCCCATAAACTAAAAAAGAAACCCAAAATAAAGATTGCTTACTTCATTTAGGGAGATGGAATAATATATTAAGCAAGTAATTAATGCAAATGGAAAGATAGTTCAAAGAAGTTGAGAGTTTCTTAGAGGTAGAGAGGGTTTGTTAAAAGGATGGGTGAAAGAGACAAGTTTACATACATGAAATGGGATGTCTAGGCATTTGGAGGTCTAAAAACAAGGCTTTCCAAGGGCTGAACCGAACCACGGCCAGTGGTGGGTAACCATGGCCCGTGGTTCGTTCTACCAGGCCCATTTAATTGCTCAAAAAATATGCAAAACCCCTGTTAGCAACCACGGCCAGTAGTTGCTACTATTTTGGCATAAAAATTTCATACAATTTTGGGGTAACCCTTGGGCCTAACCACGGCCAGTGGTGGGTAACATGTTAGTGGTTGCAACCACAGCCAGTGATTAGGGTCAAACCACTAGCAGTGGTTGCAACCACAGCCAGTGATTGGCACTGATTTTAAGCCTAAAAACATGTCAAACAACCTAATTTAAGACACATCCATTTGATTTCAACCAAATCATGCAAAGTGGTGATTAATTCAAATATCTTACTCCACAAAAAGCAATATCAATTTTATTGTTTATTTGATTTTTACACAAAACATGCAAGCAAACAAATTCATGCAAAACAATTGAAATAAAATGACAAATGGGGTTACCTCCCCAACAGTGCTAAGTTTAACGTCTTCAGCCAGACATTTTTCACCATTTGGATTTACGAATCCGATACATCAAGCAAATCCAAAGCACTTACTTGCTGAATGGGCTCACCTGTCAAGTAGTGCTTAAGTTTTGGCCTATTTACTTTAAATGGTCCAAACTTTTCGCTCCATAACTTGACAGTGCCAAAGGGAAATACCTTCAGGACTCTAAATGGTCTCGACCATCGGGACCTCAGTTTACCTGGAAATAACATCAATTCAGAGTTAAATAATAAGACCATATCACCTAGACTGAATGACCTCCGAAGGATGTGATAATCATGCCAACATTTTGTTTTTTCCTTATAAATTCTGGGATTCTCGTACACATCCAAACGGAGTTCCTCTAGTTCATTTAGCTTTAATAACCCGTGCTCACATGCAACCTTATGATTAAGATTAAGCATTTTAATTGCCCAAAATGATTTATACTCAAGTTCAACAGGCAAATGACAAGGCTTTCAATATACTAGTTTGAAAGGTGTGGTTCCAATAAGGGTTTTATATACGGTGTGATATGCCTATAAGGATCTGTCTAATTTAATAGACCAATCCTTACGTGACGTATTGACCATCTTTTGGAGAATTTTTTATCTCCCTGTTGGAAACCTCAACCTGACCACTAGTTTGAGGGTAATAAGGTGTAGCAACCTTATGCCTCACTCCATATTTTTTTAGGAGGGCCTAAAAGGTTTTTTCAATAAAATAAGACCCTCTATCACTTATGACACATTTTGGGACCCCAAACCTCAAAAATAGTATTCTTTTAAAAAGTTTAATAATGGTTTTAGCATCAGAATGGGGTGAAGCAATGGCTTCCACCCATTTAGATACGTAATCAACCGCTACTAAAATAAATTGATTTCTGAATATGAAGAAGGAAAATGTCCCATAAAATCAATGCCCCGCACATCAAACAGTTCAACTTCCAGAATGTTATTAAGTGGCATCTCATGCCTCTTACCAATGTTACCTGTTCTTTGACAAGCATCATAAGTCAGAACATACTTACGCACATCCTTAAAAAGATGTGGCCAGTAAAATCTGGCTTGCAATACTTTGGAAGTTGTCTTGGAGGTGCTCATATGAACTCCACAAGAAAAAGTATGGCAATGGTCCAAAATAGCTCAGACATCATCTTCCAGAACACTCCTCCTAATCAAACCATCAGCACAATGTTTGAAAAGGAGGGGTTCGTCCCACTGATAGTGCTTCACATCCGCAAGAAACTTTTTCCTTCTCTGAAAACTAAAATCAGGTGGTAAAATTTCACAGGCTAGATAATTAACAAAATTTGCAAACCAAGGGACCTGCCAGATACTAAGATTCAAAAGGTGCTCATCAGGAAAATTTTTATTTATTAGAAAAATCCAATTTTATTTGTTCAGAAGGCAGTCTAGATAAATGATCTGCCACAAGATTCTCAGTACCCTTTTTGTCCTTAATTTGCAAATTAAATTCTTGCAAAATCAAAATCCACCTAATCACCCTAGGCTTTCCATCCTTCTTTTATAACAAATATTTGATAGCAGAGTGATCAGTGTAAACAATTACCTGAGAACCTATCAAATATGATCTGAATTTATCTAATGCGAACAAAATGGCTAGGAGCTCTTTTTCGGTAGTTGCATAATTTACTTGAGCATTATCTAATGTTATGGTGGCATAGTAAATAACATGCAACTTTTTATCTTTCCTTTGCCCCAATACAGCCCCACTACATGATCACTGGCATCACACATCAGCTCAAAAAGGAGTTCCCAATCAGGGGGCTGCACTATAGGTGTAGAAATTAAAGCTTCCTTTATCTTGCAAAAAGCTTCTAAACACTGTGAATCAAAAACAAAAGGAACATCCTTACCTAAAAGGTAAGTGAGGGGCTTGGTGATTTTTGAAAAATCTTTAATGAACCGTTGGTAGAAACTGGCATGTCCAAGAAAGCTTCTTATACCTTTCACGTTTGTAGGTGGAGGCAATTTTTTAATAACCTCTACCTTAGCCTTATCCACCTCAATACCTCTTTCTAACACCAAGTGTCCGAGTACTATACCTTCTTGTACCATAAAATGGCACTTTTCCTAGTTTAGGACCAAATTAGTCTCTTCATAACGTTGCAAAACTTGGCAAAGATTTTAAACATTTATCAAAATCAAAGCCGTATACTAAGAAATCATCCATAAAAACCTCCATCACATTCTCAATAAAATTAGAAAATATGGCTTGTATACACCTTTGAAAAGTCACAGGTGCATTACAAAGGCCAAAAGGCATACGCCTATATGCATACACTCCACAAGGGCATGTGAATGTGGTTTTTTCTTGGTCAGAAGGGTGAATGGGAATTTGATGGAAACCCGAGTACCCATCCAAATAACAAAAATAAGAGTGCTTTGCAAGCCTCTCAAGCATCTGATCAATAAAAGGGAGAGGGAAATGGTCTTTCTTTGTGGCACTATTTAGCTTTCTATAATTAATACACATACGCTATCTAGAAACTATCCTAGTAGAATTAAGTCATGTTTTTCATTTTCTACTACAGTTATTTCTCCCTTTTTAGGCACCACATGTACTGGACTTACCCATCTACTACTAGCAATAGGATAGGTAACTCCAGCGTCTAACAATTTCAAAACTTCTTTCTTAACCACTTCTTGCATTTTTGGATTTAATTGCCTAAGTGGTTCTATAGTGGGCCTACTCTCATCTTCAACTGTTATCCTGTGCATGCAAAAAGAAGGGCTAATCCCTTTTAGATCATCCATTATATAACCAATTATCTTCCTACACAACCTAAGTTATTTCAAAAGATTTTCAGTCTCAAATGGATTCAATTCAGCATTTACAATGATAGAATATGTGGAATTTGGTCCAACAAATTCATGCCTCAATAAAGCTGGCAAAGGTTTTAATTCCATATTTTTGCTCACCACTTTTTCACTCATGACTTCAGTATCATGTTTATGTGGGGCCCTTTCTTCCAAGTAATCTGATGTTCCTACAGGCTCAATCAATAAAGCAGATTCAAGTGGATCTTTAGGAAGAATTTCTTCCTTCACCACTTGGTTAATAAAATTGACACAACAAACATAATTAAAAGGTTTCTTTAAAACATCTTTCACACTATAATCGACCTTTTGGTCTCCAACAGTCAGAGACAATCTACTATTTTTGACATCTATTATCGTACCTGTGGTTGCCAAAAATGGCCTACTAGGATAACAGGGATCATAGAATCCTCATCCATGTCAAGCACAACAAAATCAGCAAGAATGAAAAATTTACCCACTTTAATTAGGACATCCTCTAGAATACCTACAGGGTATTTTACAGATTTATCAGCCAGCTGCAAGGACATCCTAATGGGCTTTAGTTCACCCAATCCCAATTTCTCAGAAATAGACAATGGCATTAAGCTAACACTATCTCCTAAGTCACACAATGCTCTATCTATAGCCATATCAAAAATCATGCAAGGGATAGAAAAACTACCTGGATCCTAAAGCTTGGGTGGTAGCTTCTTTTGGATCAGTGCACTACACTCTTCAGTAAGTGTTACTGTACCATCTTCCTCTAGTTGTCTCTTGTTGGACAAAATTTCCTTTAGGAACTTTGCATAGGTAGGCATTTGTTACAAAGCATCCGTGAAGGGAATATTGATATAAAGCTTCTTAAGAACTTCGAGAAAGTTACCAAATTGTTTATCAAGCTTGGCCTTGGCCAAGCGCTGAGGATATGGAATTAGAGGTTGATATGGTTTCACCTACTTCTTCTTCTCACTCTGTTTCTCTTTCTCAATTACTGGATAAGAATAAGACTCATGCACCTTTTTCTCATCCTTAGCTTCCTCTTCAGTCATGCCAACACGACCATCATATTTAGTACCACTCCTTAGAGTGATAGCCATGGTGTGATTGAATGGTCCCATTTTGGCCTTTCCAGGAAAGGTTCCTGGCATTCTTTGAGATGATGAAGCCTGCTGAGCAATCTGATTCTCTAATATTTTATTATGGGTGGCAAAAGTGTCCACCTTCGAGGCTAAAGTCTTTATAGCTTCAGAGAACTCATCATTTTGCTTCAGTTGAGTAGCTACAAATGTCTCCGTCAAGGATTCTAATTTAGACTTCTCTGGAACGAAAGGTCCTTGTGGTCTATAGTTACTTTGATTATTTTGAAATGAAGGTGGCCTGCTTTGGAAACCAGGTGGTCCAAATGGTGGTCTGAAATTATTTCCATAATTACCACTGTAGTTTCCAATAGCATCCACTTATTGCATCTCTAGTGATTCTGGAGTAGAAGTCACTCCAAGCTGACAACCTAAAATGGTGTGACCTGAAACACCACACAGCTCACAAACAAGATTAGAAGTATCTGTTCCTAATTTATCGAATTTATCAATTTTAACCGATAGTGTTTCTACTTGTTGGTGTATGCACTACGAGCTATTGATGTATCAATTTTAACTTATCAATAAAATTAGTATTTTCAGTTTTTAGACTAATTTTAATGCTATTTACCCCAGAATAATAGGTCATATGAGAATTATTCCTAAAACGTCCCTAATCAAGTATTTACATGGGGACATGTAAATACATTAAGATTAGTATATGAATGTACTGATGATTTAATCTCACAAATCATTGATATATGATATCAAGTCTTTACACGGGTACACATTAAGAGTAATGTTGTACTGCACAGACCCATAATGAGAATGTTGCATGGATCGTTACATGAGTGTCATAAACGGTTCTCAATGTGATAATGGTATATAGTCCTTCGACCTGAAGTCACTACGATTCCTACATAAGGAGTTTATTGTTTTAATACAATCAAACGTTATCTGTAATAAGATGACCAGAAAGATTGTGATTAGGCAATAGACAAATTATGCAGAGGGATGTGAGTGATGTAGATGGAATTTGTCTCTCATATGTGACGGGAGTGATATCTATGGGCCACTTGATGGAGTGAGACTAACGAAATGCATGGCCATGCTAGGACCAATAAATATTAGATATTTATTCTGTAAAGTCTACTCTGGTATCAAGTAAAATGAATTGGGCCATACAAGGATAACTACGACCATGCCTTGGGCCCAATTAGATATCGTGACAAAAGGAATAAATATATAAAATAATTATCACTTATAGGTCATGTCGATGATAAATAATACTCGGACATAATGATGTATTGCTAGATACCACTCTTATTTTATATTAATAATAAAATATTTTATTATTAATATAACCAAATATTTTACCTATAGGGTCACACACATAGAGTAAGCCTATCAGAGGATAGTTTTATTTTAGTTGGACTAAAAATAAAACTATTTGGGCCTAACTTATTTAGAATGAGTCAGGAGCCCAATGTTTAATGAGAGCTCAAGTCAAGACCTAAGCCTATATATAGAGCATGAGATGCTCATAGGCTGCTGCTTAGAAATTAGATTATAATCAAATTCTGTACTAGCATTCAGATCCTTAGTTTTCTGGAAGGAGTGCTCGTGTGGACTCCTGATAAGTGCTTATTTTATGATTAAATGCATGACTCAATTGGACTCACTTTCTAAATAACTTAACTAATTTAATACATAATTGATCATGATTTTTATTAATAATGAATTGTGTAAAGAAGCTTAAATTGTCATAATATTTGAAGAAAGATGACAAAAGTCCTGAAGAAATCAAGAAGCAACAGCACAAGACAAGAAGGACGCTTGAATGCAACAGGATCCACGCTTAAGCGTAAAACAGAGAAAACAAAGAAGCATCAGGATCATCTCACGCTCAAGCGTGGGAAGGAGCCGCTTGAGCGTGAGCCCGACCCCGCTTGAGCGTGGCTTGAGCGTGGCTTGAGCGTGGAATATATTTACTGAAATAAAAGAGATTGCTTAAGCGTAACCTTGGGCGCGGATCAAAAGGGAGCTAGTAACATCAGACCCCCCCCCCACGCTTGAGCGTGAGAAAGGGACGCTTGAGCGTGTGTCCAAGCGCGCCTGAGCGTGGAGCAAGCGTGGAAACTAGCATACTAAATTGGAAGGCCACGCTTAAAGCGTGGTTAAGGAAGCTCAAGCGCAAGACAACCAGTGAACATCAGTACCCTTCACGCTTGAGCGTGACCACTAAGCTCAAGCGTGACTCATGCAGTATGGGATTTCTAATTTAATATTCACCAATGGTGCGATGCCAACTCACCCACATTCATCTGTTTCTACAAGTCTCTGAAAGATGCTGCATGGGTTCTACGCAAGTGGGAAAGGGAAGCTGAACCTTGACTCCTATAAATCAAGCTGCAAACAACACCATGAGGACGACCATCAGATTCATCCTCTGTATTTCATTCATACTTTCCATTATTTTCTGTATTTACTCTGTTGATAGTGAAAATGCAAGGCATGAGTAGCTAAATCTCCCTTATGGGATTGGCTGTAATCCATTTAACACTAAAGTAATGCTGCTGTAAGTTTTTATTTGGTAATGAGATTTGATAAGTTGCTGTATTTCTTTCTGCGTTTAATGCCTGAAAATACTTGATCACTATTTTCTTGTTCTGAGTTTTCTCAAGTATGCTGGGAAGTGACTTTTGAAAGCAGAACCTAAAGCAAATACTTATTGTGAGTAGGTAGCCAGGGATGGCGTCTAACGCAATAAACGTCAAAACAATCGATCAATAATGCTGGGATGATTTCAGAGTGACTGAAGGATCAGCGGTTTGAAATCATTCTTATGAATTTTGTAGTCGAGGGATCGATACAAATGACTTTGATTGTGACGTAGAACTTATCTTTTCAATTTACTCATATGAAAACTTATACAGCTTACAGAGGTGAAGATGTGATGAAGCCAATCCCTGTGTTACACAACTGATTTCTCCAAAACCAATTACTGTTATCTTTTGCAACTTTTACTCTCTGATATTTACTGTCTTCTTGATCAACATCATTTATAACAAAATAAAAACCAAACCATTCTGCCAAATCAATTCAAGACTAATATTTTCATTCTCACACCTCCTCAGTGGAACGACATCTATGCTGTACTACAATCTCTGTGTTTAAACTTGGCACATTCATTCCATTGAGTTCATATTATACAAACTTGATTCTCTTTCATTGAACTCTTCATTTCAATATTACAACAACACATCATCACCCTATGCTCATCAAGTTTTGGCGCCGCTGCCGGGGAGGTGATTTGAGTTTGAATATTTTTAGCATTGAATTGACAAGACAGTGTAAATAAATTTGTTTGCAATTTGTTTTTATTTTTTTTTAGTAACCTTGCTACTTTGAGTTCTTGATTTATGATCTTGAGAGGACAGGGTACAAAAGAACAACTTGCATTTGATCCTGAGATAGACAGGTTCCTCAAGAAAATCAAGAAAGCCAAGCAGAACTTCCACGTAGGACAAACTTCCTCTGTTACAATGGATGACAACAACAATAATCAAAATCCACCCAGGAGAACACTTGGAGATTACACATTGCAACAAGGACCTAGACACTACTCAAGCATTGCTATACCAAATACAATCAGGGCTATAGAAATGAAACCTGCTTTCCTTAGTTTAATTAGTTCCCATCAATTCCATGGAATGTCCAGTGAAGATCCTTACACTCACTTGGCCACATTCTATGAATTAGTAGGAACAATGGGCTTTGAACAGGAAGTAATTGAGGCAGCATATCTAAGATTGTTTCCTTTTTCTCTCGCAGGAAAAGCTAAAGAATGGCTCCAGTCGCACCTAAATCAAAGCTTGAACAGCTGGGAGACAGTGGAGGAAAAATTCCTACACAGATTCTTCCCACCATCTAGATTTATCAAGGCTAAATCAGATATCACAACATTTAAACAAAGCCATGATGAACCCTTTTGCGAAGCATGGGAACGTTTCAAATCTCTCCTCAGAAAGTGCCCAAACCATGGACTCGAAGATATTGCCCAATTAAATATCTTTTACAGTGGTTTAAAGGCTGACACTAAAATGATTTTAGATGCAGCAGCTAGAGGAACCATGATGACAGTAGATGCAGAGAAAGCTACAAGGATCATTGAAGCATTATCATCCATAGATTACCAAGCTCAGCATGACAGAACACAAGTCCAAAAGAAGGGAGTGCTGGAACTTAATACAACAGATGCCATTTTGGCTCAAAATAAAATTTTGACACAACAAATTGAAGCTCTGACACAACAGATGGCAAAACTCCCGTAACAATTGCATGCTGTGCAGTCCTCTACAGGAAACCAACAAGCACAAATGAGATGTGACTTTTGTGGAGGAGAACATCAGAATGGACACTGTCAAGGAGAGCAAGGAGACCAATCTATTCTCTATATGAATAACCAAGGTAAGCAGAATAACTTCAATAACAATACTTACCCCAATAATTTTTCACAGGGATGGAGAAATAGTCAAAATGGTGGATGGAAGCAAGAAGCAAGCACGTCCAACAGACAGCAATCCTATCAGCAAGGTCCTTCATTGACAGAAAGGACATCAAAACTAGAGGACACTCTAGAAAAATTCATGCAGGTCTCAATCACCAACCAGAAGAACACTGAAGCTTCAATAAGAAACCTAGAGACACAAGTGGGGCAATTGGCTCGCCAAATTACAGAGCATCATAACTCCCAATTTGGAGCCAATACACACCCAAATCCGAAGGAGCAATGCAAAGCAATCACAACAAGAAGTGGGAAGGTCATTGGACAACAAAAAGAGAATGACAAGGTAGAAGAAAAAGTTGACGAAGATTTTGAAAAAGAAACAAAAGAGGAAGTTAGTGAAAAGAAAAATAATGATGTAAGTTTGAAGGAGGAAGTTGAAAAAGAAAAAAAGAAAGAAATAAAAGAAGGGAAAAAGAAGGTGGACGACCCAACACCACAACTGAAGAGCTTGCCGTATCCAAAGAACCCTTCAAAAATAGACAAGGAAAGGCAATTTGCAAGATTTATGGATATCTTCAAAAGGTTGCAAATAAACATACCTTTTGTGGAAGCCATGGAGCAAATGCCAACCTACGCAAAATTCATGAAGGAGCTGTTAACAAAGAAGAAGAGATTTTCTGAAGAAACAGTAGAGCTTGCAGCAGGCTGCAGTGCCATCATTCAAAAAGCACTGCCACAAAAAACAAAAGACCCCGGAAGTTTCACAATCCCAGTAACTATTGGTACCTTACCAGTAGGAAAAGCACTCTTAGATTTGGGAGCAAGCATTAATCTAATGCCCCTCTCAATGGTGAAAAGAATTGGAGATCTTGAGGTGAAGCCAACACGGATGACCCTCCAGCTGGCAGACCGATCTATGAAATTTCCATATGGCATAGCTGAAGATGTACTGGTAAGAGTTGACAAGTTTGTATTTCCAGTAGATTTTGTCATAATGGATATAGAAGAAGATGCAGAAGTACCTCTCATTCTGGGAAGACCCTTCATGAAGACCACAAAAGTAATTATTGATGTGGATGATGGGAAGCTAAAAGTGAGAGTGCAAAATGAAGAAGTAAATTTCAATGTGTTTGACGCAATGAAATACCCAAAGGAGAAACATCAGTGCTTCAAAATTGACATTGAAGAAGAAGCCATCAGAGAACAAACTAACGAATGGTTCAACAAGGATCCCCTGGGTGAACTAAATGTTGGAGCAATGGATGACAAGAGAGATGCTCAACAAGAAAGTCACTTTGAGAAGCTGTCTGAGGAAACGAAAGAAGTTGTCCCACCGAAAGTGGAGTTAAAAGCTTTACCTCCACACTTGAAATATGTTTTTCTTGATAATGATAACCAAAAACCCGTTATTATTAACAGGGAATTGACAGGTACTGAAGAAAAGCAATTAATTCAAGTATTGAAAGAACATTCAACAGCGATTGGATGGAGACTGGAAGATTTGAAAGGAATAAGCCCAGCTTACTGCACTCATCACATTTACATGGAACAAGAATTCAAACCAATTGCTCAGCCACAGAGACGCTTGAACCCAACTATGAAGGAAGTAGTAAAAGGGGAGGTAATTAAGTTACTAGAAGCTGGTATAATTTATCCAATTTCTGATAGCTCTTGGGTGAGTCCTATGCAGGTTGTCCCAAAGAAATGAGGAATCACTGTCATACAAAATGAGAAACACGAATTGATCCCTACAAGAACAGTCACAGGATGGAGGATGTGTATCGATTACAGAAAGCTAAACACTGCCACCCGGAAAGATCATTTTCCTCTACCCTTCATGGATCAAATGCTAGAAAGACTTGTAGGACAAGCGTACTACTGCTTTCTAGATGGTTACTCAGGGTACAACCAGATAGCAGTTGCACCAGAGGATCAAGAAAAAACAGCATTCACATGTCCCTTTGGGGTGTTTGCATACAGAAAAATGCCCTTTGGGTTGTGTAATGCCCCTGCAACATTTCAAAGATGTATGCTTGCTATCTTCTCTGATTTGGTGGAAAAATGCATTGAGGTCTTCATGGATGATTTCTCTATTTTTGGTCCATCATTCGATCAATGTTTGAAAAATTTGACCATTGTACTGAAAAGATGTGTGGACACCAATTTGGTTTTAAATTGGGAAAAATGTCACTTCATGGTGACTGAAGGCATAGTGTTAGGATATCAAATTTCCAAAAGAGGCATTGAAGTCGACCAAGCAAAAGTGGAAGTAATCGAGAAATTACCACCACCAGGAAATGTGAAAGGAGTCAGAAGCTTCTTGGGCCATGTAGGATTTTATAGAAGATTCATCAAGGACTTCTCAAAAATTGCAAAGCCTTTGAGTAATCTCTTAAACAAAGACACTCCTTTTATTTTTGATGATTCTTGTTTGCATGCCTTTGAAACTCTAAAGCATAGACTAACATGTGCACCTGTAATAGTTGCCCCTGATTGGGGACTAGACTTTGAAATGATGTGTGATGCAAGTGATTATGCTGTTGGAGCCGTACTAGGACAAAGAAAGGCAAAAGTTTTTCATGTTATACACTATGCAAGTAAAGTTTTGAACCCTGCACAAACAAATTATGCAACAACAGAAAAAGAACTCTTAGCGATAGTGTATGGCCTGGAAAAATTTAGACCTTATCTGATTGGTTCCAAGATCACTATTTTTACTGACCATGCTGCTATTAAATATCTGCTAAATAAACCTGATTCTAAGCCCAGGCTAATTAGATGGATCTTGCTAATGCAAGAATTCAACCTAGTAGTCAAAGACAAAAAGGGCAGCGAAAATTTTATTGCAGATCACTTGTCCAGACTTGTCAATTAAGAAGTCATACTACTCCAACCTGAGGTAAAGGAAGAATTTCCTGATGAAAAACTACTAATGATGAAAGAACGACCATGGTTTGCAGACATGGCTAACTTTAAAGCAGCTGGAGTATTGCCTGATGACCTTTCATGGCAGCAGAAGAGAAAGTTTCTGAGGGATGCAAAACAATTCTTATGGGATGACCCTTACCTATTTAAACTTGGATCAGATCACATCCTGAGGAGATGTGTGTCCCAAGAGGAAGCTGAGAGCATCCTATGGCACTGTTACAACTCACCCTATGGAGGACACTTCAATGGGGAAAGGACAGCAGCAAAAATCCTCCAATCAGGTTTTTATTGGCCCTCATTGTTTAAGGATGCTAATGTTTTTGTGCAGCATTGTGAAGCATGTCAGAAGACAGGAAGCATATCAAAAAGACATGAGATGCCATTGACTACCATCCTTGAAATAGAAGTCTTTGACTGCTGGGGCATAGACTTTGCTGGGCCATTACCAATGTCATTCTCAAATGAATATATAATTGTGGCAGTAGACTATGTCTCTAATTGGGTCGAAGCCATGGCATGTACTAAAGCTGATGCCAAGACTGTCATCAAATTTCTTAAGAAACACATTTTCAGCAGGTTTGGCACTCCAAGAGTATTGATAAGTGATGGAGGCTCTCATTTCTGCAAGAGTCAACTCCAAAGATGCCTAGAACATTATGGAGTCAAGCACAAAGTAACCTCCCCGTACCATCCTCAAGCCAATGGCCAAGTGGAAGTATCCAACAGAGAAATTAAGAGGATACTGGAGAAAACAATCAGTCAAAGCAGAAAAGATTGGTCATTGAAATTAGATGACGCTTTATGGGCCTATAGAACAGCATACAAGGCACCAACTGGATTTTCACCTTATCAGTTGGTATATGGTAAAAATTGCCATCTTCCAGTAGAACTTGAACACAAAGCATTTTGGGCAATGAAAACCCTCAACTATGACCCCAAAGCATCAGCTGAAGAAAGGAAGATTCAGATGCACAAGTTAGAAGAGTGGAGAAATCATGCCTATGACTCATCAAGGATCTATAAAGAGAAAATGAAGGTTTACCATGATAGACACATCATGAAGAAAAGTTTTCATCAGGGACAATCTGTTCTTCTTTTCAACTCAAGGATGAAACTATTCCCAGGGAAACTCAAGTCTAAATGGTCAGGACCCTTTATTGTGAAGGAGGTGAAACCTTATGGAGCTATTGAACTACAAGATCCTAAATCTGAAAGAACTTGGGTCGTGAATGGACAGAGAGTAAAGCCCTATTTAGGAGGAGAAGTGGAGAAGGTTGCCACTGACATCCTACTAAAAGACCCATGATCAAACTCAGGCGTCAAGCTAATGACGTTAAACAAGCGCTCATTGGGAGGCAACCCAATCTTTTATGCTTTCTTTCCATGAAAATTTTAATTTTTATTAGTAAAGTTTCTGTTTACATTGTAGATTGCTCATCAAGAGGATTCCAAATAAAGAGTTTCAAACAAAGGCAAACAAGTTGGAGCAGGAGGTTGAATAAAAGAGAAGCATGAGGAAATCACCTCGCTCAAGCATGGATAATCTCGCTCAAGCGAGCCAAGGTAAGTCCCAAACCATCCTCATCAAGCTTAAGCGAGAGAGTCAAGCCTTAAGCGTGGCACCTCTGCAAAAGAAATTTTCAACAAAATAAACCCGATCTCGCTTAAGCGTGACCTTTTGCGCTTAAGCGAAAGGACCTGGACAGCAATCAGAGGCTACCACGCTCAAAGCAAGACCCCTGCGCTCAGGCGAGAAATTAAATTAAGCATCAGGTGGTCGATCACGCTCAAGCGTGTCACTCTTGCGCTCAAGCGCAACACCCCTGCGCTCAAGCGTGACAAACCTGCGCTCAAGCGTGTATAAATTTTCATTCTCGCCTGAGCGAAGAAGCATATCTCTGTCCAAGCCGATCACGCTCAAGCATGGTAATACGGTGCTTAAGCGTGACACTCTTGCGCTCAAGCGTGGCACTCTAGCGCTCAAGCGTGAAGTATAAAACGGACCCCTGATGCTAATAAATGCAGAATTTTGAAATTACCCACTCTCTCACTCACATAACCGTCCATCAACCTCCTGACTCTCTAAGTTTTGTAATTGCCCTCTCTTCTCCAATAATTGTCTTTTCACTCTCATCTCATAAGTCACACTTTTCTTTTGCAAACCATTCTCTCTATCACTCTCGGATCCTTCCAGGTAACTACTGCACTATCCTCTTTTTGAATTAACAGCATATGATTACTGTGTTGGGGAGGATTGATACCTTTTTTTTTTGCACACGTTGATGTCTTTTCTTCCTGTCTTTAATGAATACCATAATCTATGCTTGGTTGTTTTCTGGATTGTTTAGAGAAAGAGGTTCAAGGCTTTACTCTTGTGTTTCACTTTCTTTGTAATGCATGTCCCTTTTCTGTTTCACATTCTTTTAACGCATGCTGAATGTTTGATAAAAGTCCTGAAAGGAGGTATTTTGAATGCAAAGTGGCTCTTAACTTTCTTGCAGATGGCCAGAATAAAGCAAATTGCACCAAACCCCCCTGTCACTACCTCCCCAGCAAGGAGTTCCCGAAGAAATAAAGGGAAAAGACCACGCACAGATGAACAAGATATTGCTCCAAGATTCAAGAAGAAAGACAACAGCAAGCGTTATGAGGATATCTCGAACTGGACATTTATACCAGAAAGAAAAGTAGACTTGGCCTTGGGAGATTGCGATGCCTTCTTGCAGATCATAAGAAGGAGAAATTGGTTAAAGGTATGTTACCCAAGGGAGAAGTATGATCCTAAAGTTGTAAGAGAATTCTATGCGAACGCTTGGACAAGAGATGGAGGGGGAGAAAGAAAAACTTACGTGAGGGGAACCTGGCTCTCCTATGATAGGGACACAATCAATTTCTACTTAGGGAACATTATGACCTTAGGAGAGGGAGAAATTTGCGAATATGCTGCCATGGTTGCAAGGAACCAAGTCATTGCCACCAATGACCTTGAAGCCTCCATATGTGTTCCAGGACACCACTTTCAAATGGGGCAAGGAGAAAACCCACTGAGAATTTTAAGAAAAGACATGACTTCTATTTCTCAAGTTTGGACTTCTTTCTTATTAGCTAACATAGCACCTAACGCCCATGTCTCTGATTTAATTTTTAGTAGGTGCTATTTGCTATACTGCATTCTGAGAGAGGACATCTCCATTGATCTAGCCCAAATAGTCTCTGATGAAATTCACAAGTTTGTGATTTCTGATCAGAAGTATTCCCAGGCAGGTCAAAAGGTAAAAGGGAGTCTCGGTTTTCCTGCCTTTATCACTGATTTTTGTGCAGCTCATGGTGTTGAGGTACAAGACCTCAAACCAATTTGGCCTTCCATAGACAAACGCTTCATTGAGCGTTACTGTAGTAATCCAGTACCTCCTACAGATGATGTACCCCCTCCACCTGCCTCTCAAGCAGCACAGCAAGCATTCAACACAGCACCTGCCCATCATCCCCTCAGCACAGAAGCCAATCTGATTTTACAAGGCATTCACATCCTGAAAATTCAAAATAGCCACCTCCTGGCCCAGCAGAACGCTCATCATAGAGGTTTGTTACACATTCACAGTGGCCTTTATCACAGCATTCCTGCAGGTCAACACAATCCTTGGATGCCACCTGCCCAGTTTGAGGCCCTACTTGCTTGGCCTGGGGACAGGCCTCCTTTTGTGGGAGGAGGTGAGACTACACAGGATAGGCCAGGAACTTCAACACAGGGACCTCCAGAAAGAGACCTGGGAACAGAAGAAGACTCATCTGAGGAAGAGTGAAAAATTTTAATGCTTTTATTTCTTGAAGTTTAAATTGCTACTTAGTTTTATTTCAAATTGACAATTTATAGCTTTACTTTATTTTTTGCAGCATACTTTAGAACTGTTTGTGATTACTGATTATTCTTGTTTGCCTATTCCTGTGTTGGTTAAAACTTTGAGCATTTTTGAAAAACCCAACCAAAGATTTTACTTTTTGAACAAGAAGAGTTTCTAAGCAGCAGAAGATTTTTAGACAATAACAATGATTGTTAAAAGGTTAAAATGGCTGAATTAAGAACCAAGGAACTAGAATGCATGTACTTTTGATTGTTTACATGACTTGAACCCTTTTCTGTTAGAATAAGGAAGTAAGCCTTATATCTTGATGAGAAGTGAGAAATCTAAACACTGAGAGTCTCATGAGAATTTGTCAAATAAGCATTGCCTGATTTTCTGATTAACATTTCTTATAGAGATTAAGCAAGGAAATGATAAAGGCAAATTTTGAAAAAATAAAACAAACTCAGAGCCAAAAAGCTACCTTTAAGAAATAAGACCCAATTTTTTTGTAGCCATTTTTGAGCCAAAAATTTTTTTCAAACACCCTAAACCAAGCATGAGATATAAAATATGACCTTACCAGCATGCTTAAAGATTTGAAAAGAGCATAGAACATTTCTCCAAAAAAAAAAAAAGGTGATAAGAGAAACTGAGGCTGAAAAAGAAATAAAGTTCTCCAACATGTAACAAAAATAGAGAACTAGAAAAAGAAAAGCGAAGAATTCAATAGCATAAAGAGAAGCCTCATAAAAATTTTTTTTAGAACATATGCTCTTCTTATTTATGCATGCACTTTGAACTCAAAGAAAAAACCAAGAATTCTTGATAGCCCAGCCTCATTACAACCTTGAAAAAGACCTTTTTGATCCTTACTTATCCTATGAATGGATTGTGATTAGAAATGACCGGCAATGTTAATTAGGCAGTTTTCATGGTGGATGAGTGAAACAGAGACCTGGTAAGAAATAATGAGAGTTCTCTATTCTTACAGCAATGGGTTACATGCTTTATGAACAAGGTAATGATGCATTTCATTTTAAGGAATT
This sequence comes from Clitoria ternatea, assembly GCA_037962975.1. Taxonomy (NCBI): domain Eukaryota; kingdom Viridiplantae; phylum Streptophyta; class Magnoliopsida; order Fabales; family Fabaceae; genus Clitoria; species Clitoria ternatea. Next base: position 193,984,891 of record CM075669.1, read on the forward strand.
GGTATTATGAAAATCATTTGCCTAGACATCAACTCAGATTATTGTCTTTTAAACTTTTTGTCTGCAACAGAAACTAAGATTTTTGAACGCTTGATCCCCTTTCCAAAACCTCTTTTTACTTGAGGACAAGCAAAAATCTAGGTTGGGGAGAGTTTGATAAGTGCTTATTTTATGATTAAATGCATGACTCAATTGGACTCACTTTCTAAATAACTTAACTAATTTAATACATAATTGATCATGATTTTTATTAATAATGAATTATGTAAAGAAGCTTGAATTGTCATAATATTTGAAGAAAGATGACAAAAGTCCTGAAGAAATCAAGAAGCAACAGCACAAGACAAGAAGGACGCTTGAATGCAACAGGATCCACGCTTAAGCGTAAAACAGAGAAAACAAAGAAGCATCAGGATCATCTCACGCTCAAGCGTGGGAAGGAGCCGCTTGAGCGTGAGCCCGACCCCGCTTGAGCGTGGCTTGAGCGTGGCTTGAGCGTGGAATATATTTACTGAAATAAAAGAGATTGCTTAAGCGTAACCTTGGGCGCGGATCAAAAGGGAGCTAGTAACATCAGACCCCCCCCCCCCACGCTTGAGCGTGAGAAAGGGACGCTTGAGCGTGTGTCCAAGCGCGCCTGAGCGTGGAGCAAGCGTGGAAACTAGCATACTAAATTGGAAGGCCACGCTTAAAGCGTGGTTAAGGAAGCTCAAGCGCAAGACAACCAGTGAACATCAGTACCCTTCACGCTTGAGCGTGACCACTAAGCTCAAGCGTGACTCATGCAGTATGGGATTTCTAATTTAATATTCACCAATGGTGCGATGCCAACTCACCCACATTCATCTGTTTCTACAAGTCTCTGAAAGATGCTGCATGGGTTCTACGCAAATGGGAAAGGGAAGCTAAACCTTGACTCCTATAAATCAAGCTGCAAACAACACCATGAGGACGACCATCAGATTCATCCTCTGTATTTCATTCATACTTTCCATTATTTTCTGTATTCACTCTATTGATAGTGAAAATGCAAGGCATGAGTAGCTAAATCTCCCTTATGGGATTGGCTGTAATCCATTTAACACTAAAGTAATGCTGCTGTAAGTTTTTATTTGGTAATGAGATTTGATAAGTTGCTGTATTTCTTTCTGCGTTTAATGCCTGAAAATACTTGATCACTATTTTCTTGTTCTGAGTTTTCTCAAGTATGCTGGGAAGTGACTTTTGAAAGCAGAACCTGAAGCAAATACTTATTGTGAGTAGGTAGCCAGGGATGGCGTCTAACGCAATAAACGTCAAAACAATCGATCAATAATGCTGGGATGATTTCAGAGTGACTGAGGGATCAGCGGTTTGAAATCATTCTTATGAATTTTGTAGTCGAGGGATCGATACAAATGACTTTGATTGTGACGTAGAACTTATCTTTTCAATTTACTCATATGAAAACTTATGCAGCTTACAGAGGTGAAGATGTGATGAAGCCAATCCCTGTGTTACACAACTGATTTCTCCAAAACCAATTACTGTTATCTTTTGCAACTTTTACTCTCTGATATTTACTGTCTTCTTGATCAACATCATTTATAACAAAACAAAAACCAAACCATTCTGCCAAATCAATTCAAGACTAATATTTTCATTCTCACACCTCCTCAGTGGAACGACATCTATGCTGTACTACAATCTCTGTGTTTAAACTTGGCACATTCATTCCATTGAGTTCATATTATACAAACTTGATTCTCTTTCATTGAACTCTTCATTTCAATATTACAACAACACATCATCACCCTATGCTCATCAACTCCTAAGGGCGAAGCTACAATTGCTTCGATCGAGGAGCTTGTTGTGCGTCTACAAGAGGTAATCCCTAAATCAAAACTTTAATTACATAATGCTTTGAGACATTTGTATTTGCAACCCTAATTTTTGGGAATCCTTTGTGTTTCCGTTGCCTGACCCTGATGGGATTCCTTAGCACTACTTTAGTAGTTAATAAAGCTATAACATCAATAGGGTACTTACCTGGAGTTTTATTCGGTAAACTCCATTCCAAAGACCACTGGTATGTGTTCTGGGCAACCTCTTCAATGAGATTGTAACCTTCCTCCATGTTTTTACTCATGAAGGCACCGCCAAATACGACATCCAAGGTTACCTTCTGATTCGGTGTGAGCCCATTGTAAAATATATGCACGGTCAACCAGCGTTCAATTTCGTGATGTGGGTATTCCCGGAGAATTTCCTTGTACCTTTCCTAAGCGTCATACAAGGTCTCATCATCTTTCTGAGTGAAATTGATGATCTGCTTCCTTAACTGATCTGTCTTGCTCCTTGGATAGTACTTGTTGAGGAAAGCATGTGAAAGTTGCTACCATGTAGCAATAGATCCCTCCGGAAGTGAGCACACCAAAGCTTGGACTTTGTCCTTCAATGAGAACAGGAAAAGCTTTAGCCTGATTGCATCATTAAATACTCCATTCATCTTGAGTGTGTCACAATATTCAAGAAAAATCTATAAATGGAGGTTTGGATCTTCCGACGGTAGTCCACCAAATTGGTTTTGCTGAACCATTAAGAGTGGAGATGGTTTCAGCTTAAAATTATTTGCCTTAATGGTAGGCCGTGTGATACTAGGCACCCTACCGATTGAGTTTGGTGCTGTAAAATCACGCAGTGCTCTATTGTTGAGATCTTCTATTTGTGCTTGACTCGTTGAACTTGAAGGTTGGTGCCTATTTTGTTCAATTTGTGTCCTAAAGTTCTGATCTTTCAAAGAGTTCTTTCAATCTCAAGATCAAATATATGCTCAAAGTTAACATTTTTTCATAAAGAGGCCTCTATAAATTTACAAACAAAAAAAACAAGCGTAATTCTGCAGAAAAATTGAATAAAATAGAAAAATACAGAAAATACAGACTAGTCTAATTAAACACTGCTTAACCAATATTGAGGGAAAACATAATCCCCGGCAACGACACCAAAAACTTGATAGTATACCACAAGTGCACGGTATCGAAGTAATAAAAAGATATCGTTCCCATAAGGATTGTGCCCAAATACTAGTTATAACGTTGGTTCAATTATCTAGTGTAATTGATTAAAATAAACTACCAAAACGGTTGTGAACAGTAAATCAGAGAATAGAAAATTCAACATCTTTTGTAAAAGAAAATCAGAGCAAGTTTGGGAAATTGAATCAAAGGTAAATCTTGGGGTGTTAAGGGTACATATGCCAGTATCAAAATTAAAGGTTACTTACCTATCCAATTATATGATTTTGTTCCTAAGGCAGATTCTTTTAAGTTAATTAATACCTTTCTCTCAAAAGCCTATTAACGTGCCTAATTCCCAAAGAACCATGTTTAATTTGTTAATTAGGCCCTTTACGTTCTATAGAAATCTGATTAATCCCTCAAACAATTTCTCTTACTATCTTAAATCAAAATCATAGGTTCAATTTAGGTATTTTCGAATTACATGCCAATATCTCGATTATCCATATAATTTGTGACCATCTACACTTATCTCTAAGTCTTGCAGAAGCCTTAGGCATACATAAATTGAATAGAGATTGAAATCATATGAATTGGAATACAAAGAATAATTAATTGTAACACATAGGCATACTACATCCTTAGCCCTAAGAAAAGGGTTTAAAGTTCCATAAAGATTATTGTCATCATGTCACACATCATAAAATCAATGTCAAACATAAAAGATATCAAAAGTGTAAACTAGGGATTCAAAAATCACAAATTAGTTCTCACTAGGATTGCTAATTCCTCCTCCTAAATCTACAGATTCAATTGACCTTGATGAATTTGGTTCTTGATTCCTAATGAAATTTTCCCAGAGTTCTTCAAAATCTACCAAAAGGTGTGTTAAAAACTGTCTATGAAGAAGTTTTTTTCAAATCCCCTGGAGTGCCCATTTAAATTCCTAAATAATCGAAAGATTTGGGCCTCGTAGAATACAACCACGGCCAGTGGTTAGTGGTTTGAGTTCTGTTCCTTTTTAAACCATAAATTCATATTTTTATAACAAATAGAGCCAACCATGGCCAGTGGTTGAAACCACGGCCAGTGGTTGTAACCACGGCCAGTGGTTGGTTCTGACTTGCTTTGCTTTGCTCCACAGTGCCAACCACTAGCAGTGGTGGGAACCATAGCCAGTGATGGTGATGCTGATGATGTTTTTCCCTCAAATAGAGCCAACCACGGCCAGTGGTTGGTTCTGCCACCAATTTCCTATTTTCCAATGCTAACCACTATAACACCCGAAATTTTAAAGAAAACAATTTATGGAATAATGGTAATTAATTATTTATAGTCCAATAATTATGGGAGAATTAATTTGACGTTAGAGGTGAACTATCGGTAAATTAAGATTTACCGGAGTTGGATGATTTAACACATGATGTGGGACCCACTTGGTCAAATTAAGTAATTGATGGGTCTAAAATGTTTAGAAAATTATTGTGGTTAAGGTGGTATAGCTGAAATAATTTTTAGTGATAAGGAAATAATTAATCAGACTCGATATATATTGTTAAACTGGAAAATATGAGCCAAAATGGAATTAAAAGAAAATGAAAACTCCCATTTTCCTTTCCCTCTCAACCATGATCTTTTTTCTCTCTCCTATTTTGATTTTCATGCTATCACACAATGGTTAATGGGGTTTTATGACCCAATGGACAAATGGCAAAATACATGGTTTTACCCATTGGAGAATGTCCAATTTTTACTCAAACTTCCTCTCTCTTTCTCTTATTTTTCGGTGGCACCCTTCCTCCCACCATTCTTCACATTTTCTTCTTCATCTTCTCCTCCCTCCAACTCCAAAACCGTCCACCACCCTTTCTCCATTCCATTCTCTTACAAAAATCAACAGTAAAACTTGGATTCATGAAGCTTATATGGTATTTTGGGGCAAAAAAATCAAATGGGTTCTCCATCCTCTTCCTCATTTTCGTTTTTAACCTAAGCTTGGGACTTGAGGTAAGATTTCTAACTCCTTTTGCTCATTGATGAATTTTAATGATGTTAAGCTCAAAATGGTAATGTTTGAAACCTTGGGTGTTGATGAAAATGTGAAACCCTAAACTTGAATGGTTTAAGACATGGTTCTTGATAATGGCCTTATGTTAGAAATGGATGTGGTTTATGGTTTGCATATGGATTTTAGAAATGGGTTGAAGTTATTGTTGGGTGATTTTAATGAAAACCCTAAGTGATTAGAATTTTAGGGGTTTTGGCCAAATTGATGATTTTAATAATTTTGGGTGCTTTAGAATGGTTTATATAAGAAAAATGAAATTTTAGAAGTATTGAAATTTAATGTTAATGTTGATGAAAAATATGAGCTAAGTTAATGTTATTTGAATGATGGTTTATGCATGTGAAACCTAAATCCTAGGGTAGATAACCATTGGGAACATTGTGTGTTGTTTACATTGGTTGGCACTTTGATGATGATAACTTGCTTATGGTGATATGTGAAAATGGTTGGAATTGATGATCATCAAATTATGTGGAATCCTTAAGTTGATAATTTTGGGGCTTTAGGCCTAGATGAAGAGATTGATGATTTTATTGTCATGAGAATGATTTTGATATATAAGAAAGATGAATGGAGTGATTGGTCATAATTGTTAGAATTATTGGGTTTTGATGAGGTTCTAATCTCAAAGTTTGAGAGATATATGTATATGAATATATAGGAGAATTAGAGGAATTGATATTTGAGGTTGTTGAATTTTAATGAGGACTTAGGCCATGATGTTGCCATGTGAAATTATTGATTAATGATAGCTCATGATTGAATGAATGCATATATGTTTAATGTGTAGATTATGTTTCGGATGATGATGCGGAATGATTGGAGCATTTAAATTGCGGTTCTTCTCTCGATGTAGGAGATGAGTTTACATTTCAAATTGCATGAGTGGATAATTGTTAATTATTTAAATGTATGAACTCATGCATTGCCTTACCAGGAATGTGTTAAATGTTCAGTTGATGATGAGATGAATGATGGTTTGGCCTTTGTTGATTACTAAGAAATTGTATATGTATATATATATATATATATGTGAAGTGAAGATGAATGCTTGATTGTCCCTTGTTTGGACGTGAATTAATTGTTGATGAAAATCTATGAATAGATAAATCATTTGAGGTGTAAAGTATTGTGTGTAATGAAAATGGTGTTAAAAACCTCCCTTACGTAATTGATGAATTAGAACAGAGTAGAGAAGTATAACTTGAGGGATTAGGCCTAAGAGTATGAATTCTTCTATGTATGATGATTGGATTAGGTAGATTTTACATGGTGAGGATATTGGCATGTGTAAGGAGTGGAAAACTTGAGTTTTGGGCGTATGATGATGATCTCGCTCAAGCGAGAGTCCCCTGTATTAGATGGATAGCCTCTGGCCGAATCTCGCACAGGAGAGAAGGACTGTCGCTCAAGTGGGACGTGTGCAACATGGAAGAATTAGCTACTGGACGAATCTCGCTCAGGCGGGTATGGCCGCGCTTGAGCGAGTGAGAGAGGAGTTGTTCTGGATGAAGCTCGCTCAAGTGAGTGGTGAGGTGTATTGGGTCTCGCTCGAGCGAGTGAGCAAGAATGGGATACTAGACAATTTCTTCTCAAGCGAGCGTGAGTCGCTTGAGTGAGCACGGGGGGTCTGATACTAAAACCCTACTCGCTCAAGCGAGTGACTAGTTGAAAGGAATTTTGCTCGAGCGAGCAAGCCTGATATTAGACACTGGAGGAATCTCGCTTAAGCGAGAGTGGCTCGCTCAAGCGAGATCGGGGGTTTGAATGCTTAAACCCTTCTCGCTCAAGGGAATTTGGGGGCGCTCAAGCGACCCACCTCAATCTCGCTCAAGCGAGTATGGGTCTCGCTTGAGCGAGTTACCCTGCATGAAATTTTATGTTGTTTCCTCTATTTTTTAGATGTTAGGCCCCTTTCCCTTATATTGTGGGGTGATTGAGGGGATGTATGAGGGTTATATAATGATGATATAACATGGTGGTGTTGGGAATGATTAAATGATAAGGTATTTGTTATAAACTGATGAATCGGAGATGACATCGGTAATGTGCGATAATAAATGATGTTGTGAATATTCCCTTAGATAAAAGGGGTGAATGATATTCTTGATGAATTGTAAAATGCCATTATGTACGATCTTGTATGTGTGGTTTAAAATTATATCGATGAGTTGTGAATGCCCCATTAATATATATGTATGAATATGAAACAATGGCAATGATAAATGAAATGAAAGTCCACAAACTGATTATGTGGTAGTATCAATGAAATATTAACGAATGTTGATGATGATTTACGATGTGTGTGATGCCATTGTGGTTGATTGCAAGTATTGACTTGCATGTATGAAATAAAATATATGTGAAATATGTTGAGATGTAATGCCACATTTAAAACTTGAAAACAATGCTAAAACCAACAATGTGTGTATGGTGGTGTTGGTGATTATGATGATGATGTTTGATGAGTGGCATTTAGGATGCACAGAGTGAGAATGCATTTGATTTGCATTGCATTGCATCCATGGCATATCATAGCTGCCGATGTTGGAATGTTAAGGGAGTTCCCTTGGCCGACCCAGTGGGAGGGTGGCTCAGTGTACGAGCATTCTTATTTTCCCCTATGACTCGGTGTGTAAGTCACAAAGCCGCCCATGTATTGCTACGAGGAGCTACATGTGGCTGACCCTTGTAGGGGATGGCTCTTGATGAGCAAGTGACCCTGGTAGTCCTTTGGATCACAGCCGCCATGAGATGAATCATGGTCGGCCCGCAACACCATATATTGATTATGTTGTTTACCGTGGTCATGGTGAAAATGTCCAGGTGTTGCATTATGGGTGATGCGGTTTGGTACCAGTAAAAATTGGTGATTATGCATGCATTATGATATATGTGTACACATTATATTACTACAATAGGGGCATGGTATGTGATCACGCTTGACCCATAATTTGGTGTTTATTCCCACAGTCGGATTCGTATTTGTTGTCTATTCCATTGTGCATATGCATTAGCCATAAGAGCATCTGTATATAGCATGAGATATGCCAGAAGTTGATGATGATTGATGATGATTGAGATTATTTTATGGTGGTGATGTGATGGGTAATTGAGTACCTAAAAGACCATATAAAATTGATAAAAGACATGAATACAATGAAACGATATTGAATATGACGATGTGTATATTATGGCCCAATATGATGAAGGGCATGTTTATGTATGATTGATAATGATGATGATAGCCCATGGTGGCTTTGAGAAAAGACCAGGATGGTCGATATTGACAACGCTGGCCCATTATGGTGTTGTGTTAGATGTGTATATGCTTGCTTTACTATGATATGATGGGTGAATACATGATATATATATATATATATTGTGAAATGAATAGATTATGATGATTGTTAATGTGTTTAGCAAAGCATACATGATGTTGATATGCATATGCACATAATTTCAATTGTATTCATATCGTCATTTGAAATGTATAACTCACTCTCCCATGTGGTCTACTTTTTGGTATTGATGCAGGAATGCCATGGGAAGAGGATATTTTTAAAGTAAAGCTTTGGTGAAGGTAAATAGTGGTAATGGAATGCCTTGGCTGGCAGTGGTTGTAAATTATTTCATTGTGAATAACATGTATATAATGATGTGATGACTATTGATATTGGGTGATGTATTGTGAATAATGATATAAGTGGACGATGTATCGATGTTTAGGATGTTTGAATTCATACCCACTTGATGAATCAAATGATGTTGGATATGTAGCTCATTTTAGGATGTATAAGTGCTGATGACATATGATTTGAGGATGAATTGAATATGGTCAATTATGAATACAAATATTGGAGATGTATGTTGCATGACCATATAGATGTATATGTATACATAGATTCGACATTTCATGATTGTAATTTCTATTGTGGCCTAATGGGCTAGTGTTGTATGGTTGCATGCTTTGTAGAGCCTTTTCTCATATCTTTATATATAGGACTAGGCATGTGCCCGGTATACACATTCTTTCCACTGTAAACTCTGTTATTTTGTATACCGTTATGGGCAAACTATTTAACGATCTAGTTATTGATTATCAAATCTCACCCTTTGGTTTTCTGTGGTTCGAGTCTTGATGTAGTCGTGGCGGTGTTTTGAAATTATTTCAAACGTGAAAAATTTATTCACATTTTTATTGTTTATTTATTTAGATTACATCGGGATTCGAGTCCAGAAAATCGAGGTGTTATAACCATGGCTAGTGGTTGGCCACCATTGTCAGTGGTTTCCTCCAACCTTGCCAAGATGCACTACCAAGGGTCTCAAAGATCTCTTCTTTCATTCACTTTGCCATTTTCCCTCAAAATAGATCTAGAACATCATTAATCCTGCAAAAATAGGAACAACCAAGCAGTATGTGTAGAATGGAATAAAAAATCAAGGAAATCAGGCAGAAATAACATGCAAAAACTCCAAAAACTAGACCTAAAAATAATCAAAAACAACACACAATGGATACTTATCATGCGTCCTATATAGGTTATTAATTCATATTTCCAACAATCTCTCACTTGCACTTAAAGCCGATAAGGTTAATGCCCAATGACGTCTATAGTGCACTCATGCTTTTGCTATGCAAGCAGTTTTACTAGTGGGTTCCCAACAATTTTGTTGGTATGCATATTGCATATTTTCACATCTTCTAAAGATGGAACTATTTAAGTATATGCTTGGATTAATCCACTTCCTTATATTGTTCTATGGTTCCATTGTCATCACAGTGGAAACTCATAGGGTACAAAACATTTGGAATGATTAAATGTAAACTGACTTCTTTTGTAATTTACTATAGCAAAATACTTAGATTTGTTAGTAGAACCGATGACTGTTTCTTGCTTTGAACCATTCAAGCATACATTGTAACCATCTTGACAACACATATATTTTGATTGCAATCATAAGTCATTCAAATTACTCAGAAGGTTAGCATCGATGTAACCTTTACAACAAGCTCATCTTCCATTTATCAAGATCAAATCCTTGGTCCTTTTTAAGTGTTTAAGGATATTCTTGACTATAGAATGAGAATATTAGTTCTAAAAGAAGCATGTCTTCTACATGTAATACTAGAACTATAATTGTGCAGTTACTAACCTTTTCATAGTCACAAGATTTATCTTCATTCTTTAATGAAGATTCTAGCTTCTAAAAGCTTGCTTTAGTCCATAAATGGAACATTTGTAGTTCACATACCTTTCTAGATGTTTTAGGCATAAAAGGCCCTTAGGTTGTATCATACACACATCCTTAAGAAGATTTCCATATTGACATTTATCTAACATATCTCATAATGGTGGTATATTGCTACAACAAGCAAGATCTAATGGTCTTTAAGCTAATTGAATTTTGTCAATCTTGCTTTTAAAGGTACTCTTATTACCATCCATGTTTATTTTTCTTTTTGAAAGCCCACTTGCATCCTATAGGTTTTACCCTTTAGGTGCGTCAACCAAGGTTCATACCTTGTTAATATACATGGAGCCCATTTCAAATCCCATGGTCTTATGCCATGTCTTAGAATCTAAACTTGCATTGGCCACTTCATAAGAAGCTTGGTCAATTAGCAATATACCTCCTTCCTGATTTATAAGATATCCATATCTTTCAAATTTGGTGACATATCATATTTGATGTTTGTCTTATTCTTTAAAACATGAAGTTTTACAAGTCCAATGGGAATCCTTGTATTTTCGCTGCTTATGCACTAGAGGTTCCCTAACATTGGTATCAGATCCTAGTTGCAAAACCGTGTTTTGGGCAAATGTTTGTTTAAAGACCATGTGAAAAAAAATTTATAAAAAGAATTGTAAAGGTTGAATCATTTTGCAAAGGTTGCATCTTTTATTAGATATGTTCCAAAGGTTACATTCTTAATGAGATATTATGTAAAGGTTGCAGTTTTTTTATGAGATATGTTGCAAAGGTTGCACCTTTTGAAAGCTAGTATCAATTTATTTTATTTTGTGTATATTGATTGCTTTTCTCAATATTTTAATTAAAAAACATGTTTTTGGGATGTGCTTTATTATATGAACATGTTGTATGTTGCAATGGTGATTGTTTTATACATGTTCTAATTATAAGGCATGTTTTAAGTTTGTTTAATTAAATTGAAATCAAGGGTTGTATGCAATGCATGTCTATATGTTTTCTCTTTCTAATATGAATTGTTCATGCAAGATTGTGTTTAGAAAGTTTAAGAGTTAAACCCTAGTCGTAATGAAAACTAGGATTCAAAAGTTGAAACTTAGCCATCATGGTATTTTATTTATTTGTAAATGTTACAGATAAAATATTTGATTTTAATATTATATTTTAAATTTGATTTGTAAAAGTTACAAATCAAATTTTAAATGTTTGTTAAATTTAAAGTTTGTAAGAGTTACAAATTTAAATAATTTATTCTTATTAAATTTAATAGGATTTGTATCGTATTAAAATTAATATGATTTGTATGAGTTACAAATTGATTCATATTTATTAAATTTAACATGATTTATAATTGTTACAAATAGGAGATAAGATCTTTATTAAATTTAATAATTTTAAAATTAAATATTTAATCTTTAATAAATTTGATAGGATTTACAAAAGTTTCAAATTAAATATAAGATCTTTATCAAATTTAATAGAATTCAAAATAAAATATCTTGAACTCTAGAGATAAGGTTTAAAATTTAAACATTGATCATTCCTAAAAATAGGATGATTGTTGACACTCTAGAGCTAAGGTTTAAAAGTAAAACCTTGACTATTGTTGTTTTAGGATAGTTGTTAGGGTCAAAAGATATGGTTTAAAAGTTAAACCTTGGCCGTTCTAAAATTTAGGATTTCAAATTGTTTGAAATCATAACCAAATATTTTGAGTTGTTAATGGTCAGTGGGACGTTCTGGCTAGGAAAGACTTGGTACTTAAGCGATCACACCAGACTCGCCTCTCTTTCCTGAGAACTAACTTGATTACAGTACAAAATTTTTGGGTTGGGACGCCACTCGGCACCCTATAAAGGGTAGCCACTCTTTGACCTTTATTCAAATAGACATTTTTCAATTGGATTGGAAAAGCCTAAAGGTATGAATAGTCTAAAACGTGTTCCAATAGTCAATACTCATTAATGCTAGTTTCAATAAAGTGTAGGTTCTGCCAAAACAGGGTGCTTTTAGTGATATTAGTAAAGGATGATGGATAATTAGATTATCCAACCATTTGTTATTGGACTTATCTAGGTAACTTTAATCAGATTGAAGAACCTAGAAGCGTTAATATTAAGTTTAAATGTCTTCTAATAAGTAACACTCGTTGAGACTAATATTATAACTGTGTAAAGACTTGATAACATTTATATCCATGATCTGTGAGATCAGATTATCAGTACACTCACACACTAGTCTTAATGTATTTACATGTCCCCACATAAATACTTGACTAGGGATATTTTAGGAATAACTCTCATATGACCTATTACTTCAAGGATAAATGAAGGTTGTTAAACTATTTAACAAAAAAATGCCTTATTCAAAATGGTGTGTCCTATAAAGGCTCTTAGTGCATATTTCCAACACATGAATGCTCTTAAAATCTTGCATTTAAGTTACCCCACCTTAGGGTTTCCATATTTAATGCTTCCATTCAATACCCACATGCATTTAATCACTCACCTAATAACAGTAATCCAAAACCTAGGGCATAAGCTGTAACGTCCTAAATTATTTTTACATTTATTTTTATTCAAACGATTACATTTTACAGTAAATTCTCCTTTTTCCTTGAAAATTAATCGATATTTAGAGAAAAACAATGTAATATGAACACAACGGATGAGAGAAAGGAAATCAGGGTGTCTCACTTGCGCGAGGCCCCTACTCGTCTAAGCGAGATTCCGGACTCTCACTTAGACGAGGTGTTGTTCGTGAACGAACACCTTTCGCACATCGGATTATACAAAACATACAACCGGATTCCCAAAACTTCGCTCTAACAAATGGTCCAGTGAACCCAAGAAGTTACCATAAAAACATATGCACATAACAGTAATATTTTTGAAATATATATTTTTCATTTGATCCGGTCTGTGTTACACCCAACTAGTAACTATAATAAGAAGTTTTTACACACAAATAAGACTCTATAAAGAGTCACTCAAATTCATCCGGACCTTGGCACCGTTCTCCCCCTTGGCCCAGCTCCACGGCTCCTTCCCCCTCCCTGTCTCTGGTTACTAAAAAAAAATATGCAAGGGTGAGTGTTTGGCATAATAATTAATTTAGAACGGATCTTAACAAATACACATGCATATCTATACATGCACATCAATCATTACTTCTAAATAAACATACCGGAACATAGAGTATTTCATACAGTAACTGTATTAAACCAACTACACAATTCCATCCCTTTCCTCACATTCATCGCATTCATTACATACATCACATTCATTACATACATTATGATCACAACTGACTCTCATACAATCTGACTCCTAGTATCCGGATACTAAAGGATTGGCCTTCAGCTGGGGGTCCTACTTGACACCCCGTGAACCCTGCTTGGTTCACTGAGTGCTGCTTGACTCTCCACCTCGACCACTGGGTCCTACTTGACCACTGGGTAGCTCAACTGGGCACGAAAACCACGGGAGCCGGAAATGAGGGGCTATCATATACCGTCGGCCATCCCATACCACATAATCATTCAACAATTTACCTTTCATAATAATATCAATTTTCTCATCCCTCGGGTAGCCTGCTTGCTAACCCGGAGTCACATAACACTGATCATTTCACATTAGATATCAATTTTCTCATCCCTCGGGTAGCCTGCTTGCTAACCCGGAGTCGCATAACACTGATTACGTCAATATTAAATATTTCAAGATCATGCATGATAACTCAACCACACATCCAATTCTCAACTCATCAATGTACACTATCACACATGCACAAGTATAAACACACACCACGTTTAGTAACGTTTTCCTTAACCCGTTTACGCAACCCAAGGACTTGAATTAGAAGCGAGTCCTATTCTAATTAATTATAACCCGAACACCCCCCTTACTCTGATTCTACGCTTCGATGATCTGTTCTTTGTGTCGATTCTTTCCTCCGAGCACTGGTTTCGCAGTGTCAACTCCTTCACTCAGTCTTCCGCTGTTTAGCCTACTACCTACGAATCATGAAGTATAGCTCATCACCTCCACGCCCCTAGTTCATGGACAACATCTGGACTCACACTCACCAGAGGAGTGGAGAACAGCCACGAATATAGCCATGCATGGCTCTTAACGACCAAAGAATAAAAGAAATAAGGGAATTACAATTGGGTTGGATCAGTAGACTCACCTTGAAGTCCCGATCACAGGAATGAGGTTAATTTGAAGTTCAGATACAAATGGAGTCTCACTCCAGTGCATGCAGATCAGCGTTAAGAGAGAAGAGAAAAACGGAAGAGAAGGAACAAACTGATAGCAAAGGTAACTTGTGAATAATCCAGAGGGAAGGAAGAGAATCTTCTTATATATATATGGCTCATGGCAAGATCGTCTTTTCCTTTATTTCATTTGTATTCTTACTAAATTTAATCAATTTCACTATTTTAAAATATTGCATAGTTATCAAATCAATTACACGTGTTTATCCCTTCAACGTCCAAGTAGTCATAATCCCTTAATAATTCGCAAGAGTATAGGTCCGATATAAATATCGGCCCCGCCGTCCTAACTTAATGTTTATACCTCGGAAATCCGAGCTACAACCCGATAGGTCGGATATATCATCCGCTCTCGACTCTTTGTCACACATACCTGATGTTTCAGTTAGTATGAGGTTGATCCGGGCTATGACACCGTGTGAGGCGCTCTCCTCACAACGGTTGGACCAGACCGCCTAGCCCTGTCCGCTCTTCCTTACTCATCCGATCTTTAGCTTTGCCTGTCCGCGCTTCTGAGACCGATCTCGACACCGGCTCAAACAAAATAAATACTAAATAGAATTTCTAAACATTCACTAACATTTCCCATTTCAAAATTTTCATTAAAATATCAGGGATGTTACATAAGCTCATTAGAAATGGAAAGGAACTTACCTCAAGCCAAGAAAAGAGTGAGCTTTAAGAGAGAAGGAAAACACGAAAATAGGGAAGAAGAAGAAGAGAGTTTTTAATCACACCACCTCCTTCAAGCTTGAAGATGGAAACGAAAATGAGGAACAAAGAAGGCATGCCACCCTTGAGGGGTTTTAGAGAGGAAGAAGATGAAGAGAAAATGACAGTGAAGAGGAAATGTGTTTTTGCCCTTTGGAGAATAGAAACCAACGTGAAATGAGAGAAGAGAAAAGAGTTTTTGTTTTAAATTTTAACCTCTCATCAAAACTTTAGTATTTCATAACAAACAGGATCTCTGTTTAGACTCAATACTTCACCCAAAAATTATTCTGATGACATATTCGGACTCGCAATAATATTCTTATCAGCCCTGACCAACAGTACCTCAATCAGAGATACTTGGTCTGATACCTATTTTTTTTAATCGGGTATTAATTTCAGCTCTTTTAGCTTCAATAAATTATGAATAATCTTAATAAATCCCAATTTATTCATTTCAACATTTTTGGGATATTAATTAACCCATATGTAATTATTTAATATTTATTCCTCTCAATTAATCATTTATATAAAATTTGAGATGTTACATTGGATGGCATGTTAAAGGAAAGGCACACACTGGTAAAAAGAATATCTTTAGAATGGTAAAAGGAAAACTAAGAGTGCATATCCTAGGAGGGGGATCTGGACGGTAAGGGTGCTTCAGGGCCTGGCTCACAAATACGATCAGAAGACGAGGTTGAGTCAGTCAAAGAAATTAAAGTATCAACATATTGGTGTAGGGCCTCACCAAAAAGCCCTTCTATCGTAGAGGATGAAGCCATCCTAGAGGGTGTAGTCTTTGACAAGGAAGCAAGGAAATCATGGGTATCCATACTTAGGAACCTACATATGTTCATTTATGAAAGTTGTGGCTTACACCGAGGTTTCACAGACGACCATGATGATGGCTCAGAGAGTATTTCAACTGATTCGTCACTTATGTGGTCATCCCCTATATCCCAAAGTTTTAAAGAAGGTACCTTGAGGGATGACATGAGTTAGTTGCTTTGTATGAGCTAGTAAATAGGTATACGAAATTAAATATCAGAATAAGGGCAAAGTTCTAGGAGCAAAGTATGAAATGCATGGAATGAGGTTTCGTTTTACATAAGAAGCCTCTAGGGTAAAAGACCATAACCCGCTATCATGCAATGATGACGCCCCTTATAGCGGACAAGTTAGTAACCATAAAGTTGGTTTGTTATAAATTATTGAGTTTGTTAGTTTGTTAAGCTTTTATAAAGTCATGTATACCTCTTATTGCAAATCATCTTATTCAATTCAAAAAAATGAATTACTTCTATGAAAGTCATCTCTTGTTCTATGAACTTTATGATATTTGGCCTTATCAACTTGGGGTAACTTACATCACTTCTCAACATTTTATTATACGTCTTTTTTTTAATGCCTAAATTATATCTTAAAGAATAACTAATTTGTTGTAAAACATTCTCTGGGAGGGTTGTCAAAACTTTGAAAAAAGTATCTTGAGTCTATTGGGAAACGGTTTGTAAGAGCTAGGCTTGGTAAAAAAAAACTTGCCTATGGACCCGCGGGTATACTTGTAACATGGATCTGTATATATATATATACATATATACACACACACATATATATACAGGTAGATACCGGTATTGCACTACTCGCTCTACAGGTGACCGCATACTTAGAAATATTTATTTATTTTATTATATATATTTAAATATTAAGACTTTTATTATTTTATAATGAAATTAAAATGTATTTACTATTGATTCATAATAATATTTTAATATATTAAATTGTAATTGTATTGTACTTATTATTTCATTTAGAGTAATATTCTATTTATTACAATATATACTATTTTATTCTTTATTTTAATTTTTTCAAACACTAATGAATATTCATGGTACCGACTACAACTACCCATAAGACAGGTACCCGCTAATTTTAATGGGAATGAATAGTATATCACTTGTACCTACTCCCCATTTACATATTTAACTAGTAAGAGCAAAGAGGAGCGGGAAATGCTAATAATCTTATATTTTTTAGCTATTGTTTTGTGAATGAACTTTGAAACAGGTCTTATTCATGTGTTCGTTCTCTAAGAGTGCAACAAGTAACCTCTTGTGAACATTTACTTTGGCATGATATGCTAATTGAATGGAAGAAAGGTAAATTTGTATAGGATGTGGTGTGGCTATTAGTTGTGTGGGAATCTAGATGGAAAATGTTAAATACTTCAATTGTATCATATTATAGTCATCCATCCAAATATTTGAGAGTCAATGAAAGTTAAGGTTTGTGATGAGAGTCAATAAAATGCTAACTTTACCATAGTTAGTTTAGTTCTTGTTAGCTGCTAACTATTACTTAATCATAGTTCTAATTGCCTAACTATTTTGGCACCTTGTATATATACTTTTGTGTCTTCATCATTCATTTTTCACCGAGAAGTTACAAATTAGTTTATGCTTGAGCCTTGTTCTTTTTCTCTTGTCATGTTCATGTGTTTTGTGTAATGGTATCAGACCCTTTAAATAAAGGCTCTGCCATCTTCCTCTCATCATGGTTTATGGAAACACTTCACAAGGAAAGAATTCTCATGATGCTGTTACAAATCCTAGTCAGAACAAATTAAGTCTTTATTGTGCGTATCTTAATGAATCTACTTCAAATTCCCTGGTGAACACGGTGATGGATGTTTAGAATTATTATGTTTGGGCGAGAGCTATGAGGCATGCCTTGATATTAAAGAACAAGTGAAAATGGAAGTATTCAGATTTTGGATTCTTGTGATCTAAGTTCTTAAGCTTGGGAGCAATGCAATAATCTTTTGCATTTGTGGATCCTTAGTTCAGTGAGCTAATCGATTGGTTGGAGTATTGTATTTGTTGAATTTGCTTATGATGCGTGGAAGGAAATGAAAGAGCAATTCTCTCAAGGTGATCTTGTTCGAGTCTCTGAGAATCAACTAGAAATCTTCAGTTTCATGTAAGAAAACATGTCTACAAGAAATTATATACTTCACTAAGATGAAAGTTCTTTGGAAAAATTAGACAACTATCACCTTTACCTCTGTGTTATTACACCTCAAAGTGTAAGTTTGACCCTATTAAGATACCAAAGAGATACAGAACTCAAGATTATGTTATACGATTCTTGATGGGTTTGAATGATAATTTCGCTATGGTGAGGTCTTAAATTCTATTGATAGAGCTTCTACCTAGAATTAATAGGGTGTTTTCCCTCGTTTTACAACAAGAGACAGAAGGTGGAGTGAATAATAATATGGACGAAGCCTCAGAAATTTTGATCAATTTCACTGATAGGAGAAAGAACTATGGCAGAGGAAATTTTAATGGAAGATGAGGATGCAATAGAAATTTAAACCCCAATTAGAGGAGTAAATAATGTACCTATTATGGAAAGATGGGACCTACCATCAAGAATTGTTACAAGAAACATGGTTTTCCATCTACCTTTAAACCAATGAGTTTTTAAAATACTAACAATGTGTTTGTTGAAATCACTAACAATCATGTAGATGAAAGAAACTCAGTTTGAAATGACAAAACAAACGACAAAGAAAGGGATCAATTCATACCTTTCACCAATAAACAGTGCAAGAGCATTATGGCAATGATTCAGCTAGCAAATAGCCATGGGACATCAAGCCATGTTACTTCCACTATCACCACGCAAGTTCTGAAGGCGGGAGGTAAATCTTCACCCTTTCCTATAAATCTTCCCAAAATCTCAATGCACATGATCTTTAGATTCTTGACTCTAAAGCCACAGACTATATCTATGCTCATAGAAAGTTGTTCAAATCTATAAACAACATAACACCTCTCACAATTCATTTACCAAATGGCCACATACTCATAGCTACTCATTCAGGGACTGTTAGAATTTTTCCTGATTTGTTGTTGGAAGATGTGTTATTCTTACCAAAGTTTAGTTTTAGTCTTTTGTCCACTTATAAACTTATTGGTCAATACTCATATAGTATGTTGTTTTTATCATAACATTTGTTTGATCCAAGGTTCAACCTCCAAGAGGATGATTGGTTCTGTTGAAGATAAAAATAGGCTCTACTAGTTGCAGACCACATGTTCAGGTGTTGTTCATATATGTAATAAAAGTTTTGTAAGTAGCTGTTTGGTTACTCCTGATTCTGCCTTATGACATTACAAGTTAGGCCATTTGTCTGTAACTAGGATGCAATCTCTTGTTAAGGAATACCCCTTTATTACAATCAATATAGAATTAATTTGTGATGTTTGTCATGCTTTTAAATAAAGATCTATTTTTCCTTTGAGCAATACTAGAGCTAGTGTTGTTTTTTACTTAATTCATGTAGATATTTGGGGACCAATTTCCATAACATACATTCATAACCACAAATACTTTGACTGTTGTTGATGATTTTAGTAAGTTCACTTAGACCTTCCTTATGAAAGAGAAGTCAGAGGCTACCATGGTTGTTCAGTATTTTGTTTCCATGGTTGCCACACAATTTTATGAACAAGTTAAGATGGAAAGGTTTGATGATGGGGGAGAATTTTTATGCCTAAATTTTATGCCTCAAAGGGTATCACACACCAGAGAAGTTATGTTTAGACTCCTCAAAAAAAATGGAAGAATCAAGAAGAAGCATCAGACATTAATAAATATTGCTAGAGTATTTCTTTTTCACTCTTATGCTCTAAAGTACATTTGGAGTTATGCTATCAGTCATGCTTGCCATATGATGAATAAGATTCCTAGTCCTATGCTGGAAGGCCACTCACTATATTTTCTACCATATAGGACCCTGTTTGATTTGAAGACCTTGAGGGTTTTTGGATGTTTATGTTATGCATCCACCCTTCAATAGCACAAAGGGAAGCTGGACCATAGGGCCATAAAAAGTTATCTTTCTAGGGTTTAAACCTAGCATAAAGGCTACATTCTGCAGGACTTGTCTACTCACCAAGTTTTCATTTCAAGGGATATCCAATTCTATGAGATTGTGCTTCCTTTCTTCAAACAACCAACCAATATTACTCAGCCTAGCAAGCCACTCTACATTTTCCTTGAACCAATTTCACAGCCAACCAACATTCCCAACCAAGTTCCTATCTAATCTTTTACTCCTATAATTTATGAACAGACCCTTTCTTCTTCTTCTCCCATACCTACCATACTTAGTAGACTGTCATTGCCCAATCTTAATTAACTCCTCTTCCACCAACCATCCATTATCCAGTTATCTTTCCTATAGTAACCTTAGCCCATCTTGCAAATCCTTTGTCATGGCTCTAGCTTTTGGAACTGAACCGCAACACTACCATGAGGAATCTACCAATCCTAATTGGATTAGGGCCATGTAAAGTTGAATGTGAGGCAAATTAAAAGGTTTTATAGCATCTTTCTTTGAATGAAATTATAATCCAATTAATTGTTTGAAATGTGTAACGATGCTATGAATATTTCTTATGTAAGAGTTAAGGCAAACATTTTACATATTCTAATAAAAATCATTTTACTATTTAGAAAAATAACGGTACGTATATTTCACTATTTTCTTACTATGATTCACGCGCAAACATATCCTAAAATTATTCTTGATAACCTTGATATTTTTTAGCATATATCCATTGAGATATTCATATTGAATTATAAGATGACAATTTCTTTTCCAAATATAGTCACATCTTCCTTCAATCGTCACCGAAAAAGTTAGCAATTTTTTATGTTATACCGAGAGATTTAAGATGATCGACGGCCGACACTAAATTTTGAATAGGATTTTTTAATTAATTATTAATTCTAAATTTTGAATAAACATGCAGTAGTTAAATACATATTTTTTAATTAATTAATTAATTTTGAGATTAGAAGACTCTAAGTAGTTATTTATGATTTCTTTATCATGTTGAAATTTTTTTATAGTGATGATTCTATTTTTGAACTAGTTATTTTTTATTTTATTAGGAAAATTATATGTCACTAGTGTATTATGGGGTTTTAACTACAGTTAAAAATGACCTTTAAGCACGGTTCTACAACCATGCTTGTTCCCAGCGTGGTTATAGGAAAGGGTTTTTTAACACGGTTTTGAACCATGGTTATAAAGATCTTATAAACACGGTTAGAAAGAACCGTGGTTAAAGAGTGGAACTTACAAACACGGTTAGAAAGAACCATGGTTAAAGAGTTGGATTTTTAACCATGGTTAACGTGTGAACCGTCCTAAAACATGAGACTTTTAACCACGGTTATAGTCATAACCGTCCTTAAAAGTTAGGTCTTTTTATATACATTTTTTTATTCATTCCCCAAACCTACAAGCAGAATTTATAACTAGACAGCCCAATGATGCACACAATAAGATATATGTAGCTCAATTAATGAAAAAGATGAAAATGAATAAATTTCAATAAAACCATATAAATGACAAATAAGGTACATAAAATACATAAAAAGATAATCCTAAAGCTACACTAATAGGTATAAATCTGACACATTAATAGTAATAAATAACAAAAATGCTATTGGAGTCCTTCCTTGACAATCCCAATGATATACAACCGTAGACATACCCTATGTTTCCCACAGACCCTCCTGGTGGTCATGATGAGTCGTAACTATATCATCTATGTGATCCTCCATAACCCTAGTCGGTGTACGTGTTGTTAGACAAGGTATGTCTAGGACATCAAGACTTGGATCCCTAATGTTGTGTCTACCTTGGACAACAACTGACCATCTTTTATCATATGGGTCAACAACGTAAAAAACTTGCTTTACTTAAGCTGCCATGATTAAAAGCTCCTCCTTGTGTCCTACCTTGTTCAGGTCCACCAATGCAAATCCAAATTCATCTATTTTGACACTGTTCTTACTATCAACCCATTTACATTTAAACACAAGAACAGTGAAATGACCAGAATTGACTTCCCATATATCTTCAATAACACCAAAATAACATAACTCAGCCATGATAGGGCTATTGTCCTTTGAAGTGGAGAAATACATTGATTCAGCCACAACCATAACTCCACTGTTCTGCACCATACTCTTGTGACCCTGGGCCCTTGTATCGAATGAATAGTTATTTACGTCATATCCATAATAGGTGATTACATCAAAGTTAGGACCTAGTGCTAGTCGATGTAATGTCTTAGAAGCGGATGTATCTTTAAGAAGGGTCATTTTGAACCACTGTGTGAATGTTTTGTTGTGCTATTTCAACACCCACTTTTTAGCCATTCTAGAGTTGTTTCGTTTGACTAGGTCTTTGTGAGTGGTTAAATACGGGAGGACGGCGTCTGTGTTGTTCAAAATATACAAGTGTGCTTGGAGGACTTCATCACATGACATGCTTTTAATCTTTTTCCCAATTGTACCTTTCCCATCCAATCGCCCTTCGTGACGAGTCTTCGGAATCCCAATGCTTTCAGTCTATGACATGTAATCAGTACAGAACTCAATTGCTTCCTTTGTAATGTACCTTTCTACTATCGATGCTTCGGGGCAATGTTGGTTCGTCATATAGCCTTTCAATATTCCCATGTATCACTCAATGGGCTACATCCACCTTAAGAACACTGGCCCACACAAATAGGCCTCCCTTGTAACACCCTCGGTTAACTAGGACAATCTCTTCCACTAGATTATCCTGGTCAACTGAGAGGTTACAAGTTTTTTTGAAAAATATGGAAGTTTTTTTTTTACATAAAACTTGGTGGAACAGATACATCATATATATATATATAACATAGTCATATACAACACATGATCGTTACAACAACTATACAACTAAAAGAGAAAAGGACACACAGGCTCTGATGAATGAAAATAAAAT
The DNA here is from genome assembly GCA_037962975.1 of Clitoria ternatea. Lineage (NCBI taxonomy): Eukaryota > Viridiplantae > Streptophyta > Magnoliopsida > Fabales > Fabaceae > Clitoria > Clitoria ternatea. The sequence continues at coordinate 194,008,008 of CM075669.1, forward strand.
TTAACCTATTCTATCCGTCCATGGTCCGAGAAGAATCTAGCTACTCATCATTCTGAAGTCTGTCTTCATCCCCACAATGTTTGGAAAAATAGCGTAAGGGTGAGTCTTCACCTCCACAATAATCGAAAAGGTGTTTTATAAACACTTAGCCACATACAGCATAAACAATCCAAGATCGAGTCCCACCCACTCTCTTTGGGATTCCTAAGATACATTCTAAGTTATCTCACCACTTTTGATCTCAGCTAATCATCCCCATTTCCCTATTCATCTCTCAGTGTCATTAAGTTTTACAAGTCATACTTAAGTAATAAAACAGTCACAACCGTAGTATAATGATGCAATGCATGAGTTCATTTCATTATTTTTATTCTCTTTATTAGTCATCATGATGCATGTGGGCCCATCTCTCAACATCATTTCATATTAGAACCCGTCCTGCCCAGGCTGCTCCTGGACACAACGTTTCCATACTAGAGCGACCGGAGTACACCAAGTCCCCACATCACAACACAGGGTACTTATGGACTCACAGTCCCAATATCATGGATCCAACACACATCATCATATCATAATGGGACTTGGCTCTCCACGGTCCTAGTGATACTGGTCTGGGTCGAAGTGCACCAAGATTGCATGGTTTTTCCCGGCATCGGGGCGCTATCGCCGAGCCATTGGGGTCCCCTCCCGTTACACTCCCAAGATCCAACCTTAGGGATCAAACCCGCATATCCTTCAGTATACCCGTCACTGCTGGCTCTAGTCCATATCAAGTTATATGCACATGATGCATGTAAACATACATTCCTTCCATTAATTCATTAGTCATCGGTAGGGTCCTGTTAGAGATTCCATTTTATTCCTAACATTGGATTTGTTTCGTAAAATCCTCGATTAAACATTTTTCTTTAGTCATTACTCTTTTCATATTTACTTAAATCACAACACAGCTCACTCGATCATTAGGAATGAAATGAATCATGATTATCCATAAAACCTCAGGGAAATATTGGCACTACAGTGCCTATCATCACATCGGATCCGATCTCAATTTCATCATATCATTTTGCATAACTCAGTCATTATCGGATCCCTACCGAGACATCTCCTCATTCTTTTCTTACTCATTTTAACATATTCATTCAATGCATCATACACGTGCCATTCGTCACATCATTCATTTTGTTAACTCATGATATTCTTTAAGTATTTCTACCACATCACATTCCATACGAATGTCATCATATCTGACTCATCACATATGTTCATTACATAACTAACACACATACGCATATATATACGCATTCATCTGCAGTCACATAATCAGCCAATTAACAAATGTCGTGTTGCACGTAGCACTAAGAAATCATCATACAATAATTATTAGGCATATCACATGATATACGTATCGACATTCATGATTTACTATGACTTAACAAGTTATTACACATTTAACATCTCTAAAAGTAAACTAGACGCAAGTGTTCACATTATATTCTTACATATTATTCCACTCATTTTACTCTACTATTTATCTAGTCTACGTCATTAGCATTTCCTTAATTTAGTTCGTTATTAAGGTATACTATCACTTGATTTAATTCTTTATGTACCTCTCAATTATTTGTTCGTTAAGCATTCTTTACTTCATTATGTATGACCATCTTCTTACTCAATTTAATTTTCTCATGTCCAATCATTAACTTTTTAGTCATCATCAAGCGGTCTCATTGTTGTTTTTCTTTTACTGATCCAATTAAGGTTGAATAACTTATTTCCCTGGGTTACTAAAAGGGTCACTAATTCCTTAGGTATAATTGTCAATTTAGTAATATTCTTTCTACATTTCTAGTTACTAACTTTTGTACTTTTCCTGCACCCTTACTATTCTTAATTATATTCATAGATTTATTTCCTTAATTCCATTCTTTCAGTTAACTAAAGTTCACTGTTATTATGAGATTAATCTATTACTTGGAGTTCTAGAATCCATTCTAATATTATGAACTCAGTCAAACATTAACTAACCACTAAAATTTACTATCAAATTTATAAATCTTTCTACTTCTTTTTCATTATCTGGTTTAAGCCCAAATTTCCTTCTTATCTCTTTCTACATTATTTATCCTCATAAGTGATTTGGGCTCTATAACTTAAATATTTATTTCATGCATATCATATCCTAAGATTAGGCTTACTTAGTCAATCATTACTTAGTTATTAGAAGTCACCATTTAATTAATATGTTATGTCCCTTTTTATGGTAAGTCTAAGTCCAAAGAGCTTTCCTTATTTAGCTAATTAATATTTTTAGGTATAAAAACTCCTTTATTTCTTCCGTCCCTCTTTTTAATGGTTACCTATCTCTAACTCTTATCATTATTTTCTTTTTTGTTAGAATTTCCAATTTTCTTGATCTATTTTATTTAGGTGCATGAGCCTTTCCCCTAATTAATTTATTAAGATCCTTTCCTATAACTTACTTTAAGTTAGACCCTAGTTATCCACTTTTTTTTTATCCTTAGCCTATTTAAGCTATCAAAATATTTAACCCAAAATATTTATTCCCTACTTAAATTTCTTTCGGCACATTCATTTCATTTAATCTAGTTCTTAAAGTCACTTTTATTCTACAACAAGTGGTCAAAAAGTGGTCACTAACTCTTCTAAATTTGAATATCCATTTCTTTATCACACATCAAAATTTCTTTTATTTATTTTTCTTCTTCTTGGCGTATAAAACTTATTAAAATCCCATATTTAGAATTCACCTCAATTGATCACTAAATTTGGTTACTAAAATTAGTCACAAATATTTTCTAAGTCCTAGCATATTATCTTCCAAAAATTTTTGCTTATTCTTAGTCTACCAAATGTATCGGGCATAACTTGGTCATTTATCGATAAAACCCCTTTTTATGTAAAATTTTCCACTTTCCAAAAATCAATTTATCTAACCATCTTTCATAAAACTTTATAATATTAAGAATAATTTCACCTTTTAAGACTTAGTAAGATGAAACGTCAAAACCGTCTGGTCGGTACATTTTCTTTAAAAGCGTAATGTCGTCAAATAACTCCTGGTGATACGTGATGATGATTTAACGACTAATAGCGGGGCTTACCAGAACAAATTACAAATTACATAATAACATCAAAAATTTAAAATAAATAATACAACCATATCGAATGAAACTGAGCCCGCCCAAATGCTAATTTTTTTTTGTTTTCTTGGTCGATCATGATAAAATCCTCCCGAGCACATGAATGTCAAATTATGCCAATTTAATTTCTAAAATACTTACTAAATTAAAAACGTAATAATTTTAACGGTCGGTTACGAAAATCTTCGCGGTTTGAGATTTTACCGTTGGATCGCGACAAAAATTAAAACGGTGGTTCCTGGATACTCATGCAATATTATAGGACGATGAAAAACAAAATCAAAACAAGGTAAGACCCCCCTTACCATACAAAATGCTCGCTGCCCGGAGGAAGGAAAATGATCCGCTTGCCAAAAATTCGTTGGATACTTCAAAACATCTGTCGGTCATCGTCGTTTGTCCTTACGTTTGCTAAAACGTGACATGTAAAGATTTTAGGCACCTAAAGGATTATGGACAGCCAAGGAAGATCACAAACAGCCATGAAGTTATTTAAAACTAAAAGATCATTTACCAAAAATTTATCGTTTACTCCGTATTTTCCACCGTTCATCACCGTTCGCCATCGATCGTCCCCGATCCTTAGGAAAAGTGACATGCACAGCAAGAAGGAACAAGGATTCATAGTTTTAAGCTTCCAAAATATATAGAAAGATGTCACAAAATCAAGAACACAAACTATTTTGGGACACCAAAGAAAGAGGAGACAAGATCAAGAACCAAAATGCAAAAATCCTTACCTTGGTGGCTTTAGATGGTCATGGCTTCAAGAGGCCAAGGTAAGAGGGTCTCTAGCAAGATTTCAAAAGCTTTATACTTGAATAAAACTGAGTAATAAATGGCTGTTTGGTGGGAGAGGATCACAGGTTTGGAGGAGACAAAAGGAAGGGAAGTGATCTTGTGGTGGTGGATGGTGGTTGTCCTTGGTGTGGCCGTGATTGTGGGTGGTTTAGGGAGGCTTTTTGGTGGCTGTTTTAGGCTTAGGAAGGAGAGGAGATGGAGAGGAGAAAAGGGGATGTTGCTGCCATGAAAGGGAAGAAGAGAGCTAGAATGAGATGGCTGAATGGAATGATAGAGGAAGTGATATTGGTTAGGTTTGCATGAAGTGTGATTGGTGGAAATGGGGGTGGATGGGCTGAGTGGAGAGGAGTGGGCAGAGGTTGACACCTCTCTAGTGAAGTGGCAAGGGCTGGTGATGCATGGAAAAGGAGTTTTTAGAGCTAGACAAGTGTCTAGTGGGTGGGAGAAAGAGATTGGCTTAAGTTGCATGAAGGGGCTGATGTGTCACAACCAAGGGCGTCAATTTGTGTGAATTGTTAAGGGATTATACAGGCCGAATTTGAAAATGTGATGAACATAAAAGTTGTAGAATTGTTTGTTCTCTTTAAATCCATGTAAAGAACAAAACAATTTATCAAGGATTGAGTGAGATATGGCCCAACTACGGAACAAGTGCAGGGTTATGACTGGATTTTTGTCCCTTGCACAAATAATTTTTATGGGCCAAATAGGCTGTGAATTGGACTTTGGTTTCTTCATAAAATTTGTGGAAAAATATGTTAGGAAAAGTTTGGTGAAGGCCTCGTTAAATTTCATGGCCATATGAGAGAGATATATGGAAAATACTACACCTAGTGCAAGCTATTGCTATGGAAACGTGAATTGGTGTAGTGTTTTAAATTCTAGGATTTATGGAGTGAGAATTTGATTTTGAGCTCTGCATGAAGTTTTTATATATTCTTTTCCTCTTTAATTTGATATATTATTTTCAAATATCCAAGTTTTGTAGCCTGAGATATACCCGATTTACGACGGGGTGCTCTAGAAGCTTCCTAGATCAGCTAGGGCCTTCGAAATAAATTCACCATTAATTCTCCCTTAGGAATTTGATTTTGTGCCATTCATGAAAATTGTACATATCTATGATAAGGATCCACAGAAAAAAGAATGGAGTGATTCAAGCACCGAAAGAGGGACATACGTGAATTTTATCGAAGGCTGCCAACATTGAAACGAAACAGCCAAGGAGTCACAAAGATTTATTAAACTGTACCAATCTAGAAGGATTTAGCTTTTGATGTCTTCACGGAAAACATAGATAATTTTGTTAAGGAGATTTTGACACCAAGATTGCACAAATGAAGGTCGTATGAGAAAGTTATGAATTTGTTTTGAACCATGCGTAGAGAAAAAGTCCAAACATTGGAATTTTGAGATGAATATACTTAATCTTCAATTTTGGGGTTGATAGAGTAAGAATCGGAGTTCGAGGCTAGAAACAAAGGTTGAAGATATCTTTGAAATAAAGTGAACAAAACTAGAATTACCTCAATCGAACATCGTTTGAGAAATTTACATAGGAATCATCAGAAACGCGTAGATTGAACTTCCGACGGAATAGAATAGCTCATGGATGAGGTTGGCAGAGTTCGTATCAAGTTCCGGCCTCTGCAGGAAACCTTCCTAAAATGTCAAAATGGGTTATCAGGTACTGACCGTGTCACCATCGGGCACCCCGAGGTATATGAACGATCAAACGTAGGAGACGTCAAAGGTTCTGATTGAGCTTATCAGGCGAACTCAGACACCCTTGATTCTTCACAGAGAGATTCTAATAGGACTAGTATCCCTACTGGATCACTAGTCTTGGTTCGAGCGGTCAGAGTCTGACCTTAGGCTGGGTCCCACAGTTCAAATTCGAGGAACCCGATAATATTTTATTATTAAATATAATTATCAAATAAATGAATAAAAAATTTAAAATAGATATAATTTCAAAATAAATTGTTATAATTATTTACATATTAATTATTATCGACAAAAAATAATTATCGAATAAATATAATGATAAATTAATTTATACTCAAAATAATTGTTGTTAACGTATTATTTTTAATTAAACAATATTGTCGAATATAATTTATTATTTTCTTATCTCTGCTTCTCTCACTTGTTACGTTCTCTCAGTATCCTCATCTTTCACATTAAGCTGCTTTTCACTATTTTCCTCATTCTAAACTGCTCAGGGAACAAGTCAAAAGCCTTGAGCTTCTTACCAGAAGCTCAATAGAGTATCCTCAGACTCCTGAGGGTCTGGTTTCCTATTCTAAAAAATTAGGGCTGTTACATCCCTCACCAAATAGATGCTTAAATGTACCATTATGTCAAAGAATGAAGGCGGGAAATGCATTTCCAACTAAGATAGTACAAGAAACCCTTCCTGTTCCAACGCTTCCAACTCCTCCTAGGCGATTACTTTACCACATATGGCATTGAAAAACAAACACACCCTTGTTATCACATGTCTGACATTTTGAGGGAGAATGTCATGAATGGCAATGGGTAGAAACTATTACATCAGCATATGATAATCGTACGACTTCAAACCAACTAACTTTAGATCCTTCATGAAAACACAAGTGTTGATGTTGAAACCATACCCAGATGGAACTTTGACACCACGCAATGATTCACATAAACTTTGCTTCTCTTTTCTGGACAAGGTATGACATGCTGGAGGTAAATATGTTCATTTACCCTTTGATTGTGGGTGCTGTAACACCCCGGTTTTGATTTTGAAAACAAAGGTTAATTTTTCACAATTTAAAATAATAAAATGTGTAAGATATTCTGTACATATATATATATATATATATATATGATCAAGTAATTACCCTGGATCAATGAATAATCAATCTCATATATGAAGATATGAGAACGGTATCAGAGTGCACCTCGGACGTCACATGGGAAAAAGCGGAAGATGAAAATAATTTCAAGAGTCATTAAAACATTTACCAAAAGAGGATGAAAGATACTTCATCGGTTTGTTTAACAAGAGAATATATTTTCATAAATAGTAATAATATCATTCATACATTTCAAGATCATTAATGAAAATTAGCCATACATATCCGGTCTAATTTTCCTACATGACCTCCTAAAATCGTCCGCTGTCAAGTTGATTTCAAAATAAGCATACACACATCGTATACCATACAAAATGAATACACATATGCCGGCCAAGGCTCATCCACATCTCCCTTCATATTTACCTTCTCCAATACTCGACCTCCAAAAAGAGTAGGAATTCATCGCACCTACATCAACCTTAAAAATGGCAACAGGGAGGTGAGTAACATAATCCAAATGAATTAAAGTCATACATTATGATGAGATTTATACATGTGTGCATTGCATTCAAATTTGGGATAACACCACACACATGACACTTCACTCTTTCTCAACACAATACATGTCCGAATACACATATTCACAAGGTAATATCATATATATATATCCTTATATTTTCAATAATCTTCACATTAAATGTTAGCACCTCGACTTACTTTCTCTCAATTCATCCATCATCCATCGCCATTTCGGCTATCAATTAGGCATATCTCGGCTATATGCAAATGCTCTTAAAGCTAATGCATATGCATAACAGAAATACTTTCAAGTGTGGATCCGACTGTGGGAAAAACAACATAATTAATTGTGGGATAAGCATAGGCGTGCTACTATGTCCCTACTGCAGTAGTAAAATATGTACACTTATATCCAATTGCATGCATGTTCAACATCATATTTTACTGGTACCAAACCGCTCTCGCCCATCTTTAGCACTAGTCACCCCTTGACTGCAGATTAACAACATGGTCGTATTTGACAAAGTGCTACGGGCCCCTCCCAAACACACATCAAGAGAGCCTTGCCCCGTCAGACACCGAGGTAACTCGCTCACCATAGAGCCGCCCGCCCACTGGGCCCACCACATAGGGTGCCTCATCACCAAACTATGGACAACTTCGTGATTCCTAGAATCACTAGGGAAATACAATAATATACCCGTGCACTGGGTCGCCCTCCCATTGGGCCCACTCAATAGAACCCCTAACATTCCATATAAGCAGCAAATGATATGCCATGGATGCAAATACCAATCAATGCACTCTCACACTGTGCATCCTAAATTCCACTCAATCAATTTATCAATTCACGACCACCACTAAGTGGATTTCAACGTTCTCAACCTTTACAAATTTTTGCTGGAACTCACACACATCGACAGTTAGTGGCAATCACATTATCCATCCACATATATAACATTTGGATATTTCACATCATTGATTTTAATTCAGATATGATCTCAAACCATCGTAATATATTTCATCACCATATCCAACACAGTGTCTGATGTAGCCTCTATACCGGTACCAGAGTACGGATATCCCTTCATCCGTTTTGTATTCAATACAGACTCAGCAAGTAAAACATCAGACATTAAATTGGCCTCCCCTCACTTGGATACTGGATAATCATATCGGATACATACAACATCGGTCTAAAACCTCAGCCATCTACTAACTCTAGTAGCTGATCCCACACCGGGTCATTGACTCCGGTTCAGTTCAGTGCAATAACACATTCATCATCCAAATACATGCCACATAACATCAATCATTCTAAATGCACTCAAATCATGAAATCATCATGTCGTCCACACAGGCAATCAACAAGCACAATTATATACACATATTTTCACATCAAGAATGGATGAAATCATGCATTTAGAATAGTTACCCCCTTCTACCTCAAGAAAAGTAGTAGTCACTGCGGTCAGAAGGTTCCGCCATGTAGCCAGGGTTATCTCTTACATCACAATATATCACCACAATCAATTTCCCATTCAACCACATCGGCCTAACGTTCATATTTTTACTTGGTGACATTCAGCGTCTTAACTCTCATTTCCATTTATTTCACTCGTTCAGCCACCATCACCATGGTTTAGGTGTCTGTATTTATCATCTTGCACATTCAATACCGAACCCAACACCGGGTTCCCACATTAATGGTTCCCAACAACCATTAAGCTTCATTAATGGCCATTCACCATTAATAACAACATCTCACCTCACCAAAAACAGTGATTTAACTCAACAAATGCTTCGCTATTTACATCTCATATTTCCCATAAATCTTAGGGGGAAGGGTTTTTCATTAAAACCCAACAACACTCATTAAATCACATTCCCAACATCAAAACCCAAAACCCATGGTTTATACTCTTGAGAAATAGCAAAGATCTTACCTCAAGAGAAGAAATGAGAGAGTTTTCTGAAAGAGGGAAAACCACACAGAATAAAGAGAATGAAAGGTGAGACTTCAAGCTCCAAACTCTTCTTTCTTACTCCAAGAAAATGAAAATGGGAGAGGAGGAGAAAGCCACCACTTTTGCTTAGGGTTTTGAAGAGAAGTAAGAGAGGAAGTGAAGTAGAAGAGTATGGGAGAAGAAAAGTAAAGTACAAGTCATGGGACATCCTAGGATGACAGAAATAAGAAGGGAAAAATAGGCCATTTGGCTTTATTTTTAATTCCCCAATAAATATTCATCGTTTTATGATAAACAGGGTCATTGTTTGGGCTTAATACCATGTCCAAAAATTATTCCGAATACACCATCAGATTCCCAATACTATTCTTAACAGCCCTGACCAATATCATCCCATTCGGAGATACTTGGTCTGACACCCATATTTCAACCGGGCTCATTTTTAGCTTATCTGGTTTCAATAAATCATAGACAACTCCCAAAAATCTTAATTCATTTATTCCTAATATTTTGGAACTTTAAATAACCCAAATATAATTATTTAATATTTATCTCTTCAATTAATCCTTTATTTTAAAATTAAGGGTGTTACAGGTGCAACTCCTCACGTATACCCAACAACTCCAAGTCTAGATGCGAATTCATGCCATCCTTAGTTTTTCCAGGTATGTTTAAGAGGGTTCCAACCAAACTATCACACACATTTTTCTCCACATGCATCACATTAATAGTGTCTTTTACATCAAGCTTTTTCCCAAAATGGCAGATCAAAAAATATTGACCTTTTCTTCTAACTATTTTTTGCGGTGAACTGCTTCTTAAACTTACTAAGAACCACATTAACGTCTTTAACCTTTTCATATACTTGATGACCAGACAGTGATGGAGGAGGCCTTTCAAACTCTTACGTACTATTAAACGACTTCTTTAACCTACGAAGTGGATGATTAGCCATAAGAAACCTACGATGTCAAAGATGAACATTTTTCCTTCCATCATGTAGTCGATAAGAACTATTTCCCTCCTTACATACAGGACATGCTTTATGACCTTTAACGTTTTAGTCTGAGAGGTTACTATACACAGGAAAATCATTGATCGTACAGAATAACATGGCTCTCCATTTGAATGAATGTCCTACAAACCCGTCAAACACATCAACCCCGTCTTCCCATGACATTTTTAGGTCTTCAACTAACGGAGTTAACTATACAACAATGTAGTTCCCTGGTTGTCATGGACCAGAAATCATCATTGATAGCATAACATATTTTTGCTTCATGAACAACCATGGTGGCAAGTTGTAAACAAACAATAAAATAGACCATGAATTGTGGTTTGTGCTTAGGTTCCCATATGGGTTCATGCCGTCTATGGCTAGTGTAAGCCTAACATTTCTTGGGTCATGGGTAAAATACAGAAATATTGTGTCTACTTTCTTCCATTGTAATCCATCTGTCGGATGCCTTAGTAGTCCGTCAACAACCCTTTCATCAGCATGCCATCTTATAAGCTTTGCATCATCTACATTGGCAAACAAACGCTTTAGTCTTGGCACTATGAGGAGATACCACAACACCTTCACATAAGACCCTTTAGTTCAGACTTCATCAGAATCAACCTCTTTCTTCTTATATTGTGACATCCCATACGTAGGATATCGATGCAACATTTCATACTCACCATAATATAGTACACAATCATTTGGGAATACATGTATCTTGGTATACTCTAATCCCATAAGACACAACACCTTTTTAGCCTCATAGTTACGATTTGGGAAGGTGTTACTAACTGGAGCATTTCTTTCAACAACTTAAGCAAGTTAGTGAAACTTTTCTCTGTCCATCCATCTATCGCCTTCAAATTAAACAATCGTAAAACTGCTGACAACCTTATGAAATTGGCGCAATTCAGATACAACGGCTTCTTTGAATACTCACACAAAGTTGTATATACATGAGCTCTCTTAAAACTTTCTACCCCTACATCATGGATCATATCCTCAAGTTGGTCATCCATGTCGTCATCAACTTCATGCGCAAAGCTTTGGTCTTCTGTTTGAAAACTGGTACTTGGCACCTCAACATGTTCACCATGCCATATCCATCATATATAAGTCTGAAGAAAACCATCACACAATAGATGTTCTCACACCTCTTCCAATTCTAGTTGACGCATGTTCAAGTATTTTACACAAGGGAAAAATACTTTCCATTCACCTTTTTAGCAATTATGTATCACGAATTCTATAGATGTTTTGACTTCACCCTTATAATATGGACTTATACGTGATGCAGTTATCCAACTTCGATCCATACTCACTATTTACAATACCAGCAAATTTAACGATGCTATGAATCTCACTTTCTTTACAAAGGTGGTGGTTCTACCCATTCAGGATGAACATTTTTCTATACTTCATAACTACATACAACTTAGGAGTTATTTTAAATTTTCATAAAATTTCGGCAACATTTCGCATTGGACTCTAAGTGCATGAAATGAAATTGGTGACATCAAATTCAACCATAATCAAATATGCACCCAGAGAACAATACAAAATTTAACTAACCAAAAATTGATCAAATTTTAAAATTACTCCTAACTTGTACATAGCAATGATGCATAAAAAAATTATTCATCCCAAACTGTCTAGACGGACAATTCAAGATTCAACACAAATGATGAAATCAATAATTTAATTACCATTTACGTCGAATTTCAAATGGAAAACTATGGTTCACTCATACAATTTAAAAAATACAAACTAATAAAAGGGACTAAATAAACTTATCAGAAACTAAAAATATAACAAATAAAAATTAACCTAAACAAAATTAACGACAAAATTAAAATTCAAATTAAAGACAGTAAACAGGGTATTTTTATTAGTTTACTATTAGTAATTTTTTTAGTCGGGTAGTATTTAGATTTAACATATGGTGTTTTGGGGTGTTGTATAATAAACAAAACTAGTTATTATTGTTATAATAAAATTATTTAAAATTATAGAACTAAAATAATTATGGGGTTAATTCATTATGTAATTAGAATTTTAAATTGCCTAATCAACAATTTATACGCATATCTACCCCTAATTTATAATTTTAATTATCCTTGGTTGGGACTTGTGTAATTTTGTTACAATGTTCATGTTTAATACAAATTATTATTTTACTTTTACAAGTAACTTTTTATTTAGTTAAAAATATCAAATTTTTATGTATTTATTTATTTTTACTAATGTAAGGAATAATACTAATGTTTATGTATTTATTTAGTTGAAAATATCAACTTTTTTACTTTCATATCAATTTAGATTACCCAAATTAATAAATAGAGAAATACAAAATAATTTTAACAATCAATACCTAAGCATTCCTAATCTATAGCTAACAACATTCTGATTTCCCTAATCAAATTTTCTTAATCTATAACTAATGGCATTCTCATTTTCCAAATACTACCTAAGCCTAAACATTGCATCAACCAAAGAAATTCCTAACCAACATAACCATGAGAAGAAAATGGGGATTTAGGAAGAACTTATATGTGCGTCGTATGGGAGAAGAAGGAGAAGACATCCGTGGTTTCCTCTAGGTAGAGAGAAGAAGAAGATATTCGTGGCAGGCAATGGTGAGCGTCCGGTGCAATAGAGGGAAGAGAGTTTGCATGAAAGTGAAAGTGGAGGGAGGGAGCTCTTCGTGAAAGTGAAATGGATGGTGGGAAGGATTTGTGAAAGTAAAATGAAAGGAAAGAGGGATTCAAGAAAATGAAATGGAGGGAGGGAAAGATTTGAAGAGGAAGAGTGAAACTACAGAGAAGAGGAAAATGAAGCGTGAAAAGCCTCTCAATACTGATTTGAAGTGTGTATGTGTGTTTCAAAATACGCGTCGAACTTTTAAGCATGATTAAAACACAACCGTGTTCATACCCAACTCATTTAACCACGGTTCCCTAAACACGGTTACTAAACACTCGTGTTTGTATCTCTTTTTGAAAAGTTAAAAAAATATGGTGCCTACGAACATGGTTTATGTAAGAACCGTGTTCAAAAAGCTTCATTATATTTACAAAAATATCACTGTGTTTTTTAAAACCACGATTCGCCCAGGATCATGCTCATATCCTGTGTTCATAGACTTTTTTTGCACTAATGTGTCTTATACTTGATTTTGTAAAAAATATAATTAATATAAAGTCAAACAAACTAATCTAATTCAAACCACATTTGATTGGATCATATGTGATAAATCAATTTTAATACACTTCTTATAGTTTTACACTTAGGGTTTATTATATAATTACTATGTTTAATAATAGTATTTTAATTAAGTTTTATGTTGTTTAGTTAAATTGAAGTATTATGTATATATGTTTCAATTTTTGTTTTTTGTATGTATCTTGAGTATCTTGCCTTATTTTGGCCATAACTTGGGCTTTTGTGATCCAAATGGGCTAATCTTGGAGCCCATGGAAAGCTAAGACAGAGGGCTACATCATGATGATTAGATTTGGTTATTTTTCATCTGTAAAAAATAAAGAAATGGAGCTTGAATCAATCAGCCCTCATGTGTCCCACCAGCATTGACATAGTTCACCAAAATACACATACCTGGAGCTCTAGGTGTCCAAATAACCTTATTCTTACGCCAAATTCTCAATAAGACAGATATCTACAACTTTCATGTTGAAGGTTTTTCAAAATTCGGCCATCTAGAAGGTCATATTGGACTCGCAAGGTGGAGAAGATAAAGAGGAGAATGCATTTCAACACCTACCATTATCTTCTTTTAAATTATTGTAATTTCAAGCCCACCAATGTTGAAAAAATGCATTAATAATCAGAAAATGAATGTATAGTATCATCATATCTTGCCTATAAATAGATGCTTGAAGTTGTAAGGAAGATACACAAGAAATACATAAGAAATACATGCTTTAGTTTTCATTACAATTCTATATCTTTGCTTTAGCTTCTTAAGTTTTAGTTCTTTCTTTTTCTTTATCTCCTTGTTCTATATTCCATCCTTCAAGTTATGGTTTTCATTTCCCTTCCTCAATATCAAGTAAGTTAATTTTATTATTTGTTATTTACTTTTATAATCAAAGTTTTAGTAAATCTAATATTAGCTTTCATTGTTAAAAATTATCATGGAAGCTTAATCTTTTAAAATCAACTCAAGGAATTTAATTTTTCTTTATGTTAACTTTGAGTTCTTGCTCTTAATATTTTGATTGAAGATAATTACTTTTCTTTGTTTCTCAAGCACTTATGATGGTAGATTATTTAAGTGTATAACCGATTGGTATATAATTAAACAATCTATAATCTAAACTGATGTTGGTTGGTTAATCAATAATCAATTTTAGAACAAAGATTAAGTTACTAAATAAGAAATTTCTATTTAGTTTCTTAACTCAATCAAATTATGGTTTTAAAGTTATTTTAGTAATTAATAAGAATATATCGATTGATTATTCTTATTAGTTCATTAATTCAATTCTAGAAGATTTTCTAGAATATAATCATTTAGGGATTCCAAATGATTCAAGATTGAGAAATTAATTATATTTAATCATATTTATGATTAATGATTAGTCAACTAAAGATTTATTAATTCCTTGGGTTGGTTGTTTCTAAATTTGATTATTCTTACTCATAAATTTACTTTTTACACTATCATATAATCCCTTAATTTTCCTTTCAAGCTCAACACAAACCCCCCCTTTATTATAACTAAATTGAGTGTAACTAATTGAACTAAGGTCCTCGACAGACGACTAAGGTTGTTCACCTTATACTATATTAATTTAACTTTTTATTTGACCCGACAATGACAGCGTGTCAAATTTGGCGCCGTTGCCGGGGACCTTTGGTCTTAATTATTTACATTCAATTATCTAATATATTTTACATTTTTTTTGTAGGTGTATTGAAGATATTAAGGTTTGGTTGAATGTGAGCATATAAAAAATAAAAAAAATTCTACTTTATTATATTCTTATTCATTTTCTAGTAATCTCATTTTCAACCATTGAAAAAAATATAAATATAAAAAATCTTTAAATTTTTAAATATATGTTCTAAGCATTTCATAATTAAAATGATAACTTTTTCCTTTTATTACATAGTTGTAGTATTTTGTTACAATATATGTAGTTGTATTGTGCATGACTAGATCTAATCCCGAGCCACTATATTCTTTTGATCCTGAAATAGATAGAACATTTCATTAATTAGTTAGATCATCTAAGAAACTATTAGACAATAATAATAATAATAATAATAATAATAATAATAATAATAATAATAATAATAATAATAATAATAATAATAATAATAATAATATTCTAGCTAATAACATAAATAGTGAAACTAAACCTTCAACTTCTGAGTATTTGCATAACATGGCTGAAAAGACATTAAAAGAACTAGCTACACCAGATGTCACTAATCAAACATCATGCATCTTATATCCTGAGGAAGATGTTCCTTTTGTGCTTAAAACTGGTTTAGTTCATTTGTTACCAAAGTTTCATGGTCGTGCAGGTGAAGATCCTCATAAACACTTAAAAGCATTTCATATCCTTTGCTCTACCATGAAACCTGAAGGGGTTTCAGAAGAACATGTAAAACTTAAAGATTTTCCTTTCTCCCTAGCAGATATCGCTGAGGATTGGTTATTTTACCTTCCTCCTGGCTCTATTACAAGTTGGGATGACCTAAAGAAAATGTTTCTTGAAAAAATTTTCCCCGCTTCAAGAACTTCCTCAATTAGAAAAGAAATATGTGGCATCCGGCAACATGACCGGGAAAATCTTTATGAATACTGGGAAAGATTTAAAAGATTATGTGCTAGTTGTCCCCATCACCAAATTACAGACCAACTTCTCATACAATATTTCTATGAAGGTCTTAATCCAATGGATAGAACTTTGGTTGATGCAGCTAGTGGTGGTGCTTTGCAAAATAAAACTACAAATGCAGCAAAAACTTTAATTGAGAACATGGCTGCTAATGCTTAACAACATGCCACTAGAAATAATTCTGTAGTAATTAGAGGAGTCCATGAAATTGAAACTACTAATGATGGAGATAAAAAATGGGAAAGTAAATTTGCTGAACTAGCAACACTTATGAAAAATATTATTGTGTCTCAAAAACAACAACCTGTAACCCCTGCTAAGGTATGTTCTATCAGTACTTCATCAGATCATTATACTGATTGTTGTCCTTCACTGCAGGAAGCTAAAATTCCTGATGAAAATCCTCAAGTATGTGCTGCCAACTTATACAATAACAGACTACCATAACAACAACATAATAATTATGATCTTTCTTCTAACAGATATAATCTTGGTTGGAGGAATCACCCTAATTTAAGATGGGGTAATTCTTCACAACAACCACCTTTTCAGGCAAATACTGGACCAAGCAGACCTTATCAACCTCCTCATGTACAACAACAAGCTACACAAATAGCTGCACCTTCTACTGAGAAATCAAATTTAGAGGAATTGATGAAGCAAATGTCAGTAGATAATCTGAACTTCCAAAAAAGAACTGAGGCTACAATTCAGACTCTTGAAAATCAGATTAGTCAATTGGCTACATCTTTAAACCATTTACAGTCTCAAGGTTCAGATAAGTTGCCCGTTCAAACAATTGTCAATCCTAAAAATGTAAGTGCAATTACTTTAAGATCTGGTAAAGCTATCCATGGACCAGAAAAATAACAACAAACTGAAAATACTATTGTCACACAAAAACATACAGAAGAAGTTTTAGATAGTTCAAGTAATAATAGTAATGATATATCTCTCACAAATCCTCCTTCTGTAGCTGGTCCTGATAAACAACATATCCCTCTTCCATTTCCATAAAGACAAAAATCTATACAAAATAAGAAAATAGATGAGGAGATCTTGGAAACATTTAGAAAAGTAGAGGTAAATATACCTTTATTAGAAGCCATCAAGCAAATCCCTAGATATGCCAAATTCCTTAAAGAACTATGCACTAATAAAAGAAGACTAAAAGGCAATGAAAGGATTAATATAAGTAGAAATGTGTCTGCATTAATTGAAAAACCTTTGTCACATATACTAGAAAAATGTAAAGACCCTGGGACGTTTACCATTCCATGCATAATAGGCAATAACAAATTTGAAAATGCCATGCTAGACTTAGGTGCATCTATTAATGTTATGCCTATGACTGTATTTAGTTCACTTTCCCTTGGACCTTTGCAAACTACAGGTGTGGTTATACAATTAGCAAATCGAAGCTCTGCACATCCTACAGGAATTATTGAAGATGTCCTTGTTAAAGTTAATGATTTAATTTTTCCTGCAGATTTTTATGTTCTAGATATGGAAAGTGAGAATTCCACCAATAAAGCTCCAATAATTTTAGGTAGACCATTCTTAAAAACAGCTAGAACAAAGATAGATGTGCATGCAGGAACACTTTCTATGGAATTTGGAGATAGTGTGGTTAAATTCAACATTTTAGATGCTATGAAGCATCCTACTGAGGATCATTCTATTTTTCAAATTGACTTAATAACTGATTTAGTTGAGGATAATATTATTAAGTTGTCTGATGATGTTGATTTTCCTGTATTGTCTGATTTTTATGATTCATTTGTTTGTGATTCATGCATGGATTCTCATCAATGTAATGTGTGTGCTGAAATTGAGAAATATCTGCTTAATGATAATAATGATCCAAACTCCCTTAAAACAGAAAATATAGTTTCATATGTTGTTTCAAAAGAATCAGAGTGTGATAATTTGATTAAAGTAGTTACAAATATATCTGATTATGTTGAAGTACAAGTTGCTGAGACAAATTCAACCAAGTTGATTACTTCAATAATGCAGCCTCCTATGTTAGAGTTAAAACCTCTTCCTGAACATTTAAAGTATGCATATTTAGAGGAAGATAAGAACCTTCCAGTGATTATTTCTAACAAATTAAATGTTGATCAAGAAACAAGGTTGTTGCAGATTATTAGGAAGCATAAGAAAGCAATTGGTTGGACTTTGGCAGATATCCCAGGTATTAGCCCTTCCATGTGTATGCATAGAATTCTATTAGAGGAAGAAGTTAAACCAGTAAGGCAACCACAAAGAAGACTTAATCCCCAAATCCTTGATGTAGTTAAAAAAGAGGTAACAAAATTATTACAAGCTGGCATTATTTACCCTATATCAGATAGCACTTGGGTCAGTCCCTATACAAGTGGTTCCCAAAAAGTCTGGAATTACAGTGGTTACAAATGAAAATGATGAATTAATTCCTACCAGAATCTAAAATAGTTGGCGAGTATGCATTGATTACAGGAAACTTAACAAAGCAACCCAAAAGGATCACTTTCCTTTACCTTTCATTGATCAAATGTTAGAACGACTGGCAGGTAAGTCACATTATTGCTTTTTAGATGGATTTTAAGGTTACTTCCAAATTTATATTGCACCAGAAGATCAAGAAAAAACAACATTTACATATCCTTTTGGCACTTTTGCTTATAGGAGGATGCCTTTTGGCTTATGCAATGCCCCTGGTACCTTTCAACGATGCATGATTAGTATCTTTGCTGATTTTCTTGAAAATTGCATGGAAGTATTTATGGATGATTTCACAGTATATGGTTCATCATTTGATGCTTGCTTAAATAGTCTAGATAAAGTATTACATAGATGCATTGAAACTAACCTTGTTCTTAATTATGAGAAATGCCACTTCATGGTAGAAGAAGGAATAGTTTTAGGCCATGTGATATCTAAAAAAGGCATAGAAGTAGATCCTGCAAAAATTACTGTAATTTCTCAATTACCTTATCCTTCTTGTGTGTGAGATATTCGTTCTTTTCTTGGTCATGCAGGTTTCTATAGAAGGTTTATAAAAAACTTCAGTAAGATAGCCCTTCCATTGTCTAACTTACTACAAAACAATATAACATTTGACTTTAATGACAAATGTAAAGAGGCTTTTGATTGCTTAAAGAAAGCTTTAACTACCACTCCTATCATCCAGGCACCAGATTGGTCACTTCCATTTGAACTTATGTGTGATGCATCAAATTATGCATTAGGAGATGTTCTTGCTCAAAGAGTAGGTAAAGTACAACATGTTATTTACTATGCCTCACGAACTTTGGATACTGCACAAATAAACTATACTACCACAGAAAAAGAACTACTTGCTATTGTGTTTGCACTTGATAAATTTAGATCTTATTTGCTCGGTTCAAAAGTAGTTGTATTTTCAGATCATACAGCATTAAAGTTCCTTTTAAAGAAACCAGATGCAAAACCAAGATTGATCAGGTGGATGTTGCTGCTCCAAGAATTTGACATTGAAATTAGGGATAAAATTGGAGCAGAAAATTTGGTGGCTGATCACTTAAGCAGAATTGAAAAAGAACTTGACCCAATTTCCATTAGAGATGATTTCCCTGATGAACAACTTATGGGAATACATGATTCCACTCTATGGTTTGCTGATTTGGTAAACTACTTAGTTGCTTCTGTTACTCCCATACATGCATCTAAACAACAAATAATAAAACTAAAAAGTGATTCTAAATACTATGTTTGGGATGATCCTTACTTATGGAAACTTTGTAGTGATCAAGTCATTAGAAGGTGTGTACCTAAAAATGAATTTCATTCCATTCTTACATTTTGTCATACATATGCATGTGGTGGACATTTTGGACCTCAACGTACAGCAAGGAAAGTATTAGAATCTGGTTTATATTGGCCAACAATTTTTCGTGACGCATATACGTTTTGTAAATCTTGCGAACGATGTCAAAGAATGGGAAACATATCTCATAGAAATGAGATGCCTCAACAACCCATGTTATTTTGTGAAATTTTTGATGTTTGGGGCATAGATTTCATGGGACCTTTTCCTGTATCTTTTGGTTTTGTTTATATACTACTTGCGGTCGATTATGTGTCTAAATGGGTTGAAGCTAAAGCTACTCGAACTGATGAATCTAAAGTTGTTGCAGATTTTGTTAAATCACACATATTTTACAGGTTTGGTGTTCCTAAAGCCATTATTAGTGATCAAGGATCACATTTTTGCAACCGTAAAATGGAGTCCCTTCTTAAAAAATATGGAGTTATGCATAAGGTTTCAACACCTTATCACCCCCAAACAAATGGGCAAGCTGAAGTGTCCAATCGGGAATTAAAAATGATCCTTCAAAAAATAGTACAACCAAATAGGAAAGATTAGAGCAAAAGGTTAGAAGATGCTCTTTGGGCTTATAGAACAGCTTATAAAACACCTATTGGAATGTCACCCTATAGGATTGTTTATGGAAAATCATGCCACTTACCAGTAGAAATTGAGCACAAAGCTTATTAGGCAGTAAAACAATGTAACTTGGACTTAAATGAAGCCGGTAAAGAAAGGAAACTCCAACTACAGGAACTGGAAGAAATTCGTTTGGAAGCTTATGAAAGTTCTAAAACCTATAAAGAAAAAGCCAAATCCTTTCATGACAAACAGATCTTGAGAAAAAACTTTTTCATTGGATAAAAAGTTTTATTGTTCAACTCATATCTAAAGCTCATATCTAGTAAGCTTCGCTCTAAATGGGCAGGCCCATTTGAAATAACTAATATCTTTCCTTATGGTGTGATTGAAATTTCAGATAAAGCGACAAACAAGGTTTTCAAGGTAAATGGGCACCGACTTAAACCTTTCTTTCAAGGGTTCCAAGAGCATATAGATACGGAGGTGTATTTGTGTGATGTCAAATATTTTGACTAATTTTTCCTAATATTAATATTTATAAAAAATAAAAAAAATAAAAAAATAGATATCAGTTAATTACATCATCATTCTTTTCGGTGCTAACACTTATCTTAATCATTATTACTATTATTATTTTGGCATTATTATCATTTTCTTGCAATAGTTAAAAGGTCATCGTCAGGCTCGTGATATTAAACAAGCGCTTGATAGAAGGCAACCTATCACCTTTTCACCTTCTTCATCTCTACTATTCTCTATAACCTCGTTTTCTATTCTCTCTTTTCTAAATAGCCACAACTTCAAAGTAATCTGACAATGGAATAAACCCTTGCAAAACTTAAGGAAAGATTCCCTACACTTCAACGCGATGTGATTGTAAAAATTTACAAAGCTCGAGTTCAAAGGTTAAAACTACTCACATATTTTGGCATTCCAGAGGATGTTCGTTGGCTTATTGAAGCAAAGGTACGTCTCTCTGGTGAATTACATAAGTCCTATATAAAACATTTGCCAGGTATGGGACGTAGTTCTTATTCTAAAAAACGAAGAGCTAAAAGGATAGGAGTTTGCCATAAGTGTGCAAGATGGAATTGTGATACACGTTGTAGGAACCCTAGAAAGGTATCTATAAATCGGGAGGACAAAATTAAATTTATAAAGGATGGACTGAGTAAAGAGAACTTAGATAACTTAATCCAAACTCTTGAGACGCATCCATGCAGAACGGTTCAAGGAGTCCTTCTGAAATTATATGATCTATTCATTCAATAAAAAGAAAACTATAGCCTTGGGAATCTGGCGTTAAACGACCCTGTTTGCCAGTTTATAAGAAAACTAGATGGGTAGCAAAAACCTCGACTCATAGAAGGCGTTTAAGCAGTTACTGGACGTAAAAACAGAGGAAGATGTGAGCCATAATCAGAACTACTGTACATATTTACTGTTGTTTTCAATGTTTTACTTTTCTGAATTCACTTTGACTTTTAAAATTACCTATTTTTATTTTCTTCAATCATGTCTTTTCAAATTTCTTCATTACCGTCATTTATTTTTATATAATAATAATTATGTAAACTTTTTATCTTTCATCAATTATTTCATCTCAGTTTTTATCTATATAAGGGCGCATAACTCTATATGGAAAACATAAAAAAAAAGATGAAAAAAATCAAATCCATTTTTATCTATATAAGGGCGCATAACTGCAGCGCTCACTGGACGCTTGTGGTGATCTGTCCCCAGGACTATCTTGCTCTGTACTTTGATACTTTGCATCGGGCAGTTCCACAAGACCTGAAAAATATAGTATAAGGGTAAGTTAATCCCTAAAAAATAAGTACAAATTCGATTACATCATTTTTAGAACTATACGATTCTAACTTATCTTGTGTTTTGTTTGACGTAGGGCGGTGGTTGGATACAATCTACTGGTTGGAAATAAGTGTAACGGAAGAAAAGTTGCGTGGGTGCACCCAAAAGTAAGTCAATCGTATTCATTCAAATCTTCAATATATATTTTTTAAGTTGTGAATTCACTTATTCTATACTTTATGTCCATTGTAGTCTTACAGGCAGCAGGGTACCTTCAAGTATGGCTATTACGTCATGCATACCATGCTGACCATCGTTCAACAACATTTAGTAGATGGATGGAAAGATGTAAGTCTCATCATTTAGACTACTTTTCTACCAATTTCATTAATTTCATGTAATAAATATAGCTTTTATTCTAATTGTTTTGTGCATTGTTTGTAGTACTTTAAGGACCGGTCATATTTCTCAGAGACACTTGTAGATGATGTTAGAAAGCAATGGGCCGCATACTTCATTGAAGTCAGGAAATGAGTTAGCTAGATATAGGATCTTTATTCTCTTATATATGTATCTATTAGGATTTAGGGTTTACTTTTATTAGATTACATTCATCTTAATTGTATATCTTAATTGTATATACTTTCATTTTTTAGGTTGTTATGAATTGATAGCAAATTAATTGTTATATACATACCATTCTTTTTATATATTGTTGCTGGATATGGTGGGATACTGTATATTGTACTGGTTATCTGAATGTAGGTTTGGGAAACAATAAAAGAGAAACCATATTAAAAAAAAACCTCAGTGTTTATTCACGGTTATGGTAACAACCGTGATTATAGACACTATTTATCCATGGTTACTACTATATCCGTGATTATACATAGCCTGTAAGTGAATTTTTTTTACTATTTATATTCACGGTTATGCTAAACAACTGTGAATATAGATGTTCTTTATCCACAGTTTCTACTATAACCGTGAATATACATAGTCTGTAAGTGAATTTTTTTTACTACTTATATCCATGGTTATGCTAAACAACCGTGAATATAGATGTTCTTTATCCATGGTTTCTACTATAACCGTGAATATACATTGTCTGTTATATTCACAGTTATGCTCGACAACCGTGGTTAGATGTGATTTATTACCACGGTTGTTAACCGTGGTTAAAGGCCCTCATCTACTACCACGGCTGCAACAACCACGGTTCTTTAACCGTGATTAAAGGCCATTTTTAACCGTGATTATATCCATTTTTTCCACTAGTGATAACTTCAAAAATATTTTCCATTTACGCCCTCCTATTAATAAGAAATTTTATCTGCCATGGTATGAGAGAATAAAGAAAAAGAAAGGTCATCTATAAAAATAGATAGGAATATATGATTTCATAAAGCTGAGCACATATCCTCTAGCCTATGATTGTCCTCTACTTATGGCCTCATTCTTTTATCGGAATCATACTACTCAAACCTTTGAAGTATTTGCGGGGATGATTACCCCTACTCTTTTAAACATAGCTATCATATGTGGCTCAAAGCCTACTAGGATTCAATATTCAAGCCTCCTTTAGTCTAACTCTAATTATGCATTGCCTGACTTCACAAAATGTACATACTAACTTTTTCTACAAAACATGTCTACTTCTTAGCATGTCACAGACAAGGAACATATTTTTTTATTTTACTAGTTCTCTATAGTTGTGTTTTGTTTTGGGACTTTACAGGTTCCTTAGGTTTTTTTGCCTATAGCCCATTTTTTACACAAGGGGTCCAGCTCAACTTGAGCAAACTAGTCCTGGCCAAGCTTTATAGGTCATTAGATGAGGTTGTAGCTACCTTGTTAGATTCATCCCCCATTAGTTTGATCAATGACCTATTTTAGCTACTTCAATTATGGTTCAATGTTATTCTTCGATACCAACTTCATCTGACAGGTACTAATGGGTATCATCTATCCTACCAGAATGAGAAAATATATCAAGGTTTTAATCTCTCTAATCAGTTTAAACAAAATTTTACTTATTTTCACAACTTGGAAGACTATTCCTCTCATATTTCTCATTTTGTCTTAAAATGCCAGGGTATTAATTGGCTTGTTCGCTCTTTCCTTGATGAAGACCTTATCATCCAATAAGAGACCATACACATATGGACAGAGTTCTTGACTTGCTCTCTATTGACAACAAATGTTTTTGTCAACAATCCTAGAACCTTGGTGTACCAACCTTATTTGGTGGCTAGGCAATTTGGTCTCACACATTATACCTTTTTTTTCTTTTTCAAGCGCTTGAGTGAAGTGAATCATCAATATAGCTCTAAAGGTTCATATGATCTTGAAAGACTTTTTAAGAGATATAAAAATAGGCAAATGAAGTTAACTCTTACCTCTTTTGAACCATTTTATTTCACTACTCAAAGCTTTCACAATTGGTGGCATTCTTTTTACACTTCCTTTTCAAGTTCTTTGATATAATGCTACAAACATATGACCTCCATCATTTCGGTAAAGCTTCTGAAGACAACTGGTAAATTATAATTACTCTTTTACTTTTAATTGTTAGACATTCTCATTCCTTCCTTTTTTTATAAATCTGATTTGAATATTTTTCTCAAATTTATTTTATAGCTTAGAAACATTGTAAGATGAATTCAGATGCTTCAAGCATGGAAGAAAGTGTCCTATTACACTCTCTGAGTACTAGCACAAACCATACTTCTTCAACTCCCTTGAAACCAGTATGTTCACCTTTCTTTTGCTTTTTTTGTTTTAATCCTTCCTTGGTTGCAGGCTAAGAAAGTTACTAAACTTGGCTCTAGAAATACTAAATTGAAAACCAAAGCTCAAAGGTTTTCTGCTAGGTTTTGAGCTAGTTCACTTGCTAGATAGACTTCTGGGGAACCATCTTCTGAACCTATAATAAGCTCTATTCATTACATATCTTATTGAGCAATCGATGTTCAGCTTGTAATCAATTGCTTTATCACCTTTTAGGAATTACACACTTCTAAATTCAGTTTTTCTAGTGAATAAAGTGCTCACATCTCTTACTATTCTATAACTCCATCGGTTTGTCTTTTTCAAAATCCTTGTCCTCTTTTATTTGTGCCTATATTTTCTTATCATAGCTATATATATATATATATATATATATTTGTAGGATACTTATAGTGGAACTAAAGATACATTACACTACGATGACTCTTCTCTGCCTAGAGATTTTATATCTTCTAGTTCAAAAACTGCATGCCACAATTCTTCGACAAACACTACTAAAGAAACTTTTCTTGCCTCGACTGCATCTAGTTCTATTGATATTTCAAGATATCGAGCTGCTTTGGACAAAAATCCTTGTGCATTGTTGAGCCATTTTCTTTCAAGCACTTTTTCACTTTCCTCCATGACTTCTTCAACAGACCCAATTGGGCTTTCTAACAAGGATCAGACAACTCGTGTTGCTATGTTTAGAGACTTACAGTCTTATTTGCATCTATAACCTTTTTTCATATATTTGACTAAGGATGCTGATGCATTTTCATCGGATGGTGATTTTTATGGCAAGCACACCAATCGTTAAAAAGTAATATATTTGTATCGTTCCAACAGGGATTGTAGTAATTACCACAACCAAGGACTGATACTAGCTGAACCAAGTGAGAGATGTGGACAATTCATGAAAATTTCCTTTAAGTTTCTGATTTAATATTTTTGTGCTTTTCAGAATGCAATTTCAAAATCTAAACGCAATTGATAAAATGAAACACTGATTTAAAAATAGGTTGGAATTAGCTACAGCAATCAATTTTAGTTAAAACTCAATGAGTAAAATACAATCCCCTATATTACAGCATGCACAACTTCACAGATGACTAATCCTTAAATCCTTAGGTGATTAATGCTAATCTGAATACAAATAAACCCTAATTCCTTAGGTGATCATATACACTGAAACCTAATGCAAAATTAAGAGAATGAACCCTAATTATTCACCTAAAACCTTAGGCCTGAAATAATTAGGTAGTAAGGAAAATACCTGAGCTCTCAACCATGATTCCTCTCTAGAGAGAACTCGAAATTAGGTTTGAATCTTCTAATTCAGAGTTGAAATCCACTCCTTGCTGTGTTCTACATGCTCCAATATAGAGAATGCTTCAGACACAGGTAAAATTCCATTGAAGCTTCAGCTATTTCCAACCTTATGGATTTAGCAATCCATGGCAGAAGAAGGGGTGAAAGTAGGGTTGGAATGCATAATGGAGTGTAGAGGATTTAGAGAGAAGAAAAATGTAAAAAGAGTAAATCTAAAGAATGAATTTATATTATAATCTCTGTGTATATAATTAACTCATTAAAGTTATTTATATCAACTACTAATAACTTTTAATAATTACTAAATTAATCTTGAAATCTGCCTCTAATAAACTTACAAAATAAATAGAGAACATAAATTAACTTTACAATTGAAATTCAAAATGTTAGGCTGTTTCCCTCGCAATCACACATAGGTACGCACAAGCGTTAGTACGCTGGCTGTCAGCCTGGAAAATATCCTTTGAAGTGTCATCCACGTGTAGGAACGCCAATGTACGCTGACCCTCTGTTTGCTTCTAAGCTTTTGTTCTCCAAGTGCACGCCAGTACGCTAGTGACCAGCGTTAGGACAATGCTATTAAGCAAGCATACTCGTAAAAATTATATCATAAATCTCACTATAAAGACAAGGCTTAAGCATCAATTAGCATATCCCCAAACTTAACATAATGCAATCACATCAAATTATCATCCTAGGTTCTAACTATGCACTGAAACATAATTGATAAGCATGGTCGTTAGATTCTCATAAAGTCAGCACATGTAGGTGATTATAATCAACCCTTTACCTAGGACACATGTTTCAACTTTTGGGATATTAAAGTCTTATTAGTTTTAGAATTTTCTTGTAATTGTTATCTAACTCATCAATGCCTAATATTGCAGAATGGAATGGACAAGAGACTTCCCTTTTATACCTGAATTAGCCCTAAGCATGCGGAGGTTGTCACAGCCATGAAGGATTATGTACAATGAAATAATTAAACTGTAGTAAAACAAAAGTAGACACACACAAATAAATTCAAATGGGTTGGAAAATGAAAGCAACACTCAACTTGGAATCATCCCAAATCTGAATTACACAAAAGAAATGGAAACATAAGAGTCTGAAATGCAAAAGTAAGAAAACAACAAAAATTCCTAGACTACTCAGCCACAATGTCCTCTTCATCTTGACTAGCAGCAGCCATATCTTCCTCCACACTTGCACTCAAAGGTTGGTCTTGATGAGGTGGAAACTCAATGCTCAATGGGTGACATGGCCATCACCTAGGAAGAAGCCATGGACCCTACACAGTCTTTGGAAGTTGTCTTGGATGCTTTCAAAGGCCCTATGACTAGGTCAAGGGACAACAGAGCCAAGGAAGGTCTCCAAAGGCATTTAGCTTCTTCCATACATTTCTTGAGTGGGCCCAAGCCCAAGGAGGAGCTCTTAAAGACCCTTACCCTTTTCTCTTGCACTATAGAAGGGTAATGGGCTTGATGTTGATGTTTGGGTCTCCTTTGGGCCTCTACTTTGGGCCTCACATATTTTGTACATATTTTTCATACTTTTATATTCTAGGTATATTAGGATTATATTTTAGGAATTAGTTTGGGCTTTGCATAGCCATTAGGTATGGGCTACTTTTGGGCCTTGTACTTTGTACCTTTTTGTATTTGGGCTTGTATTGGGCCAATTTGAGTAAGATTTAGGATTAGGCCTTAGGAATTAATCCAAGGCCTATGATTAGCTAGTCTTGGCTGAAATAATGAAAGGGCTATATAAGCTCATCTCCTTTGTATTTCCATCATAAGTTGAATGTTTAGAGATTTTAGAGTGAGAAACTCTCCCTTCTCTCTAGAAAGTAGAAGCTCTACGCTCCTTTCTTTGAGTCTTATCCTTTAGACCTTCTCCCAAAAGTGGTGACCTTCAACACCTTATCTCTCTAAGTCATAAAGAGTGGCGGCACCATAGCCATTCCTTTCCTCTCCATCTCACTCCATTTCTAGACCAAAGCTTCCTTAGATCTAGTTGCTCCTCTATTAGCTTCTTTTATACTCTAGCCTCCCTTGCAAGATTCATTTAGCTTCCCTCTCAAGCTTCCAAAACCGTGACATTCCTCTCCATTCTCTTGAGGCATTTCAGATCTAAGAGATTCAAGAAGAGAAGATCCTTCATTCAAAGCTAGGAATTGAAGAAATTCTTACAACAATGGGGTGTCAACATGAGGAATGATGAATCCTGTGGAAGCCAGCCATTGATCCTTTTCAGTTAGCACTCCTATCTCTTCAGTTGGATCCAAGTTCATTACCGTGGCCATCTTCCTCAGTAGCATATCATGGTTCATCACCAAGTTATAAGTTCCAAGCTGCATCTTCTTGATCGCTTACAATTCACCTAAAATGGTGGTGAAGATTGGAGCATATGATTGTTCCTGATGTGAAAAGGAAGGTTTTGATGGTTTAGGTTTTGAACGCATGGGTTCCTTGGGAATATAATGGTTAATATGGTCCCTCACCCAAGCATGGTCCAGAGCCTTCTCTACTTTTTCCTTAGTCAACTCCTCCTCCTGAATTTTCACAGAGTTTTTCTTGGCCAACAATGAAATGATAGAACAATATGGTAATTGGGCATGCTTTTCATTATCCTTAACCATTTCAAACAAAATTAAGTCACCCAAATCACCATATAATTCCTGCATTAAACAATAAATAAGGATCAACCTTTTTACCACAATTTCAGTAGCATGAGCCACCGGTTACAGTGAGGAGAGGAGGTACTAGCACCAAATCATGGGAAGGTCTTTGAGGGTATTCTTTCAAAAAAATTTAGGAGCACCACCAACAATGGTCTCAAAAATAGTACCCTGCTTGCAACAAACCTCCACAACTTGATTCTCCAAACCTGTATTTTCTTCCAAAGCAAAACCATTAAGGATTTTGGTATACTCACATTCAGAATCCTCTACTATAAGGCAATTTTAATGCCTTACTATTAATCTCTCTAGAAATAAGGATAGTTACTCCCCTTAGATAGGAAGAGTAAAGATAGTCATCATCAACATCATTCATCCTCAAATTTGAATAAAATTCCCTTATGAGTTCCTGATAGCCATGGCCTAAAACTTTGTTAAAGTTTTGTCACCTTCTAGTAAACATAGCAGCCCTCACAGTTGGGTCAGGGCAATCCTCCTCATTCAACAGCGTTAATCTATCTCTAATCACACCCCTCTACCTAAATTTCCTTTCATAGTCCTGAGCATCCTTGGCATCCCTGATACGCTTCCAAATGAAGTCCTCTTGGCGTTTAGACTGTTTTTCCCCCTTTTCAGACTTTCTCTTCTTAGTGGGAGGAGGGGAAGTAGGGGTGCCAGAAGTAGACACCCTTTTCCTTTCTCTTTTCAGGAGGCTTTTACTTGTTCCATCTCAAGCAATTTCTCAGTTTTATGAATAGAATAAGAAGGTCTAGATGCCATGGCAAGTGAATAAAATGCAATATTTATAGTCAGTGGAAAGGTGTATAAACTTTGAATTGGTGGGGTAAAATGCGAAATGGTCAGGTGAAATGTGATGATTGAGTGAAATTGAAATGGTAAATATGAAGTAAATGACAATAAAATGCAAGAAACCGTTATCAATTTGAAGAAATGGAAGATTGTGACCGTTGCAAACTGAACAGTGCAAAATGGGCACTGTCTGCACTGAGCATAAGGATACTCAATCAGGGCTAAGCACGCTTATCAGGAAGACAACAAAGAAACTAAGGCAGGACTACGCGTAAGCACGCGACAATGGAGTGTCAGAATGCTCATGGGAGATACCAATTGCCTGACACAAATAGAATTCATATGTAAGCACGCTCAAAAAAAGCGTAGGTACGCTACAGCAACTAACACTACCTGATGCTTAACATGAAAATAACATAGGAACGTAAGTGATGGGCATGAAGACGCGCAATTGACAGGACAGCTCAGAACATCATTAGGGTTGCAGTGTAGGCACACAAGCATGAGCATTAGCACGATCAACCCTTAATAGAAATGAACACTAAAGGTTAGGGAATACGTGTAGGCGCGCTGGAGAGAAGCGTTAGTACGCTTACCTCTTGATTTACATTTCAGGCCTACAACAGGTACCCGTAAGAACACACGACGCCAGCGTGAAGATGCCCAATAGAGACCTGACACTTACATAATGGTCAGGGAAATAGCGTAAGCATGCTTGGGTTAGGTGTAGCCACGCACACATCACCCTCAGAAGGCAAGTGTAAGCACGCTATAGTGAAGCGTAACCACGCTATCAAAATGAACAGTGCCAAATGGGTATTGTCTGCACTGAGCATAAGCATACTCAAGTAGAGCGTAGGCACGCGCAACTATTAATCATGAGAGTGAACATGGGCGTAAGAAGCCCTTATTCCAGCGTAAATACGTGAGACCTTTAGGAAATGCTCCTACTTAACCTTTTATTCCTGACCAATATTATTATATTTTTTAAAATTCTTCCTTGCCCTTCTCTTTTATTATATATTTTTTAAAAACATTCATTTAATTTTCAAGATGAATTAACACAACAATTCAAAGAAAGAATTAAAAAAATCAAATTTGCAAGGATGCCTTCTTAAAGCGTTTCTTTAATGTCACTAGCTTGACGTATGACTCCTAAGCAGGAGCATACAATTCAACTGAGGCCTTTTTCCTATTAAACTCACCTCCAAAATAGAGTTTGAGTCTTTGACCATTAACCTTAAACGTTCTTCCTGTTTCTGGTTCCTTTACCTCAATAGCACCATGAGAAAACACTTCATTAACCATAAAGGACCAGACCATTTAGATTTAAGTTTTCTTGGGAAGAGTCTCAATCTAGAGTTGAATAGTAGGACCTTGTCCCCCTCCTGAAACTCTTTCTTTTCTAGCTTCTTATCGTGCCATCTCTTTGTTCTTTCCTTGTATAGAGAGGCACTATAATAAGCTTGCAATCTAAACTCGTTAAGCTCATGAAGTTTCATGACTCTTTCCTCCTGATATTGGGCACATTTTATATTATGTAGCCCACCAAGCTCTATGCTCTAACTCCATAGGGAGATGGCAAGCCTTACCATACATAAGTTGATAATGTAACGCCAAGGAAAAAGGGGGTAAATTTTTTGCGATTTAAAATTTATTTATAAGTAAAGTGAACGGGATATGAGACATTAAGTGACTTCCCCGGACCTTTCAATAACCTATTTCATATATGAAGATAGGAGTAGGTATCAAAGTGCACAAGAAATACTCAAGCAGTACCCTTACAATTTCCAGTTGATATAATCGATTAATTCATGTGCTAATCAACTACCCTAATCGATTACAGGACAGGGGTTAATAGATTACCATGCCATAATCGATTATAGAGCAAAGGGGTAATCGATTACAGAGCTCCTGGAAATGGTATAATGAATCAGGTGTTATACCTAATCGATTACGAGACTTGGATCGATCGATTACATTGGTTCTGTTGGGTCCATAATCGATTACGACTCTAAACACAATCGATTACATTGGTTCTGGAAAGTTCATAATCTATTACGACCTCTAGTGTAATCGATTACATAGCTGCCTACAAACCTGTAATCGATTAAGCTAATCAATTTCCTTGAAAACAGAAACCTTGTAACCGATTAAGCCTGTGGGATAATCGATTACACCCTATCAGTATGCAGAAATTATGTAGATTTTTGTCAAGAAGTGAACTTCTCAACTACCAAAATCCATGCAAATGATATCGGAATGCCACCAAATTTTAACACAAGCTAAAACATATTATTTGTAACGTGTGGCCACTAGCAGCACTCAAAAATTCCTAGAAACAGGTAATTTACGCGCATAAGCGTGTTTATCTCATTTCAAGGCATTTTGAGGCAACTAAGGTGTCTATTTTCTACAAAATAGAACTATTCCATTTCCCACAAGTCATAATTGACATATTTAAGCCATTGCATTCCACACAACACATTAGAACCTCATAAATCACAAATTGAACATACTAGTTCCAAACTTATGTGTGAAACAACCATCCCAAAACTTAACACATACATCATATAAGATTGAAATTCACGATTCTCATCATCTATTCATCAAATTGAATGAGATTCAAACATCATAAGTGGTATTACACATTACTAAAGGTCATTAATGAAAATGAGCCATACACACAAGGTCTCATTTTCCTAAATGACCCCTAAAATCATCATTCACCATATCAGTTTACAAAATTGGGTATATATATATGTATACATCATATACCATACACAACAACGATATGCCGGCCAAGGCTCATCCACTTCCATTCCATATTTACCTTCACCAAAACTCAGCCTCCAAAAGAGTAGGATTTATACCACACCAACATGAAACTTAACATGGCCACCAGGAGGTGAGTAACATAATCCAAATGAATCAAAGTCATACATTATGATGATATTCTCATATACTTATGTATGATACATTTCTCAACAACATGACACCCTTATTTACATAACATAGCATTTCATCGCAACATGCTACATATTCAGAGGAATACATCCATAACACACATACTCATTTCATTATCATTAATAATATCATCATCAACACATATAATGTTAGTATCACATTTCTTTCCTCTTTATTTCTCAATAATCCATCACCACCACGGGCTTCCAACTAGGCATATCTCCGGATATATGCAAATGCTCTTAAAGCTAATGCATATGCACAAAGGAATTATCATCAAATGCGGATCTGACTGTGGGACACAATAAAATATCAAATGTAGGACAAGTATAGGTGTGCTACTATGCCCCTACTGCAGTAGTAAAATGTGTACACTTATATCTCAATTCATGCATGCTTAACCACATACTTTTCCTGGTACCAAACCGCCCTCGCCCATCTGTAGCACTAGTCACCCCGTGACTTGTGGATTAACATCGTGGCCTTACTTGCCACAAGTGCTACGAGCCCCTCCCGAACACATATCGAGAGAGCCGTGTCCCGTCGGACACCAAGGTAACTCACTCACATAGAGCCGCCCGCCTACTGGGCCCGCTACATAGGGTGCCTCGTCACCAAACTATAGACAGCTTCGTGATTCCCAGAATCACTAAGGAAATACAATAATATACCCGTGCACTGAGTCGCCCTCCCACTGGGCCCGCCTAGTGGAACCCCTAACATTCCACATAGACAGCAGTGATATGCCATGGATGCAAATGTCAATCAATGCATTCTCACTCTATGCATCCTATCATGCCACTCCACAATCAACCATTCACCACTACCACTTGGTGGATTTCAACATTCCCAATATCCTCAATCATTACCAACCCTCGTTGGACTTATATACACAATAGTTAGTGGCAATCACACTTATCCATTCATACATACACATTTGGGATATTTCAAATCATTGATTTCAATCAAAACATGGTCTCAAACCATCATGACAAATTTCATCAACATAATATCACATTCACCATCCCAAACATATGCCACATAACATCAACCATTCTAAATGCACACTAATCACAAAATCATAACATCATTCATTCAAGCAAGCACCAAACACAACCAAATATACATATTTTCACATCATCAATGCATGAAATCATGTATTTAGAATAGTTACCCCTCCTACCTCAAGAGAAGTAGAAATCAACATGGTCTGATGGTCCCGCCTCGTCGATGGGGTCGTTCCCTACATTATACAGCATACCACACCATTATTCTCTGTTCAAACCACCAAGATTCAAGTGCTCTTAATTAACTACTTGGTGTTTTATGCCTTTTTAATTCTCAATCTTTACTTTTTCATATAATCCACCATAACCACCATGAGTTAGGTGTCCAATCTCATTATTATGCATTTAAGGCTAAACCCATTCATGGGCTTCCACATGAATGAACTCCACCAACCATTTACCATCATTAATGGTCACTACACATCATAAATAGCATCTACCATCAATAATAAATGCTCATCTACCCACATCTCACATTTCCCCCAATTTATGAAGTTAGGGTTTCATCAAAAACCCAATAACCACCATTTGTGTTCATCATTTTCCATTATTCTCATGTCATTTTCGTGTACCCCATCATGCCCTCATAAAACCCATATTAAATACACCCCACCTTAGGGTTTCTCATCATAAATGCTTCCTATTGATAACCCGTATGCTTTAAACTCTCTCCTAACAACTAATACCCAAAACCTAGGGCTTAAAGCCCAAGAAAATGAAGGGAGATCCTTACCTCAAGCCAAAAGAAATGAGTTCCAAGAATAGGGAAGGAAGAACACAAAAATGAGAAGAGAGGGATGAGAGTTTTCAAGCTCCCAAGCTCCAAACAAAAATGGAAGGGGAAAATGGAACACACCACACTTGTGGGTTTTTGAACAGGAAGAAGAAGAAGATGGTGAGTGAGAGATGAAGAAAAGAATAGAAGAAAAGTGTTTGTTGAGAGAAGGGGGCCAACGTGAAAATGTAGGGGAAATAGAGGGTTTTGTCATTTAATTTTATTTCCTCATTAAGGATTCTCCGTTTTTAATCAAACAGGATCCTAGTTTGGGCTGGATACTTTATCCAGAAATTATTCTGAATACATATTCAGATTTCCAATAACATCCTTAACAGCCCTGACCAATATCACCCTAATCGAAGATACTTGGTCCGATTCCCATATTTTAATCAGGTCAGTTTTAAGCTTAATCGGTCCCAATAAATTACTAACAGTCCCCAAAAATCTTAATTTAATTATTTCCAATACTTTGGGATATTAAATAACCTAAATATAATTATTTAATATTTATCTCCTTAATTAATCCTTTACTTTAAAAATTTAGGGTGTTACAGTCCACCCCAACAAAAAGAAAATTTTGTCCTCGAAATTTAACATACCGAATTCGAACGCATCGGGGTACCATTCCCTTATGTTGTCTTTACATTCCTACGTGTACGTCTCTACATTCCCATGTTTCTATGCGATCTTCACCAAGGGTACCAATTTGTTCCATAACTTCTTCACGGAATGCTCCACATGCGAACGAAAACATGAGGAATAGTCAAATCATCCCGCACATCAATATCATCTATGGGAATCACATGTAGAGGGTCATGAACATACTTCCTCAATTGAGACACATGGAACACGTTATGTAAATTCGCAAGGTATGGAGGAAGTACAATCTGATATGCCACATCACCAATTCACTCCAACACCTCATAGGGTCCATTGAATCTAGGGCTTAACTTTCCACTTTTCAATGCCCTTCCAATGCCCTTATCTCTTGATACTCTTAAAAACACGTGATCGCTAACTTGAAACTCAAGTGGCTTATACCTCTTATCATAGTAACTCTTCTGACGATCTTGGGCAATCTTTATTTTCTCTTGTATCATCTTGATTTGTTCATTTGTCTCCGCAATCAACTCCGGCCCCAAAGCCAAACTTTCTCCAGTCTCAAGCCAACACAACGGAGTTCAACATTTTCGACCATATAATGCTTCATAGGGAGCCAAACTAACAGAACTATGGTAACTATTGTTGTATGTAAATTTAATTAGTGGTAGAAATCTTTCCCAACAACCACCATGCTCCAATACACAAGCCCGTAACAAATCTTCAAGGCTTTGAATCGTTCGCTTGGATTGTCCATCCATTTGTGGATGATACGCCAAACTAAGTCTCAACTTGGAACCTATTGCCTCGTGCAAGCTTCCCCAAAATCAGGAAGTAAACCGCGGGTCGTGATCCGAAACAATACTCAATGGTACACCATGTAGTCTAACGATCTCCTTAATGTATAATTGTGCCAATTTCTCCAAAGAACTCTTCATGTTCATGGGCAAGAAGTGAGCACACTTCGTCAATCGATCAACAATCACCCATATAGCATCATTTCCAGTATGTGTTCTGGGTAATCTAGAAACAAAGTCCATAGCAATGTCGTCCCACTTCTACAAAGGGATATCAAGAGGTCTCAGATAACCAGATGGTTTCTGATGCTCAACCTTGACTTTCTGACAAATAATGCAAGAGGCTACACAATTAGCCATATCCCGGTTCATACCTGGCCACCAAAAGTTCTTCTTCAGATCTTGGTACATTTTTGTGGCACCAGGATGAATGCTCAACACACTCTTGAGAGCTTCTTCAAGTACCAACCTCCTTAAATCACCACCAGATGGATCATAAATTCGGCCTTTCACACACCAAATGCCATCATGACCTTCTGTCAAAAATAAATTTTTCCCATTAGCTTGAGCTTCTTTCATCTCAATCAAGTACTTATTCTTCTGTTATTGCAATTTCACAGTTTCAAGGAATACATTTACTACCGTCAACACCTCAAGAGATATTTTCTTCGGAGTATATATTTCCACACCCATGTTCAAGTTTCTGAATTGCTCAATCAGCTCCATTTCTTTCACCATCATAGCAGAAACATGCAATGATTTTCGACTCAAGGCATCACCAACCACATTTGCCTTTCTAAGATGATATCTCAATTCAAACTCATAATCTTTTAGAAACTCCATCCATCTTCGTTGGCGCATATTAAGCTCCTTCTGGTCGAACAAATATTTAAGACTTTTATGATCACTAAAGACCACAAACTTTGAGCTATATAAGTAGTGTCGCCATAACTTTAACGCAAAAATAACCGCTACCAATTCAAGATCATGTGTGGGGTAATTAACCTCATGTGGTCACAATTGTCTTGACGCATAGGCTATTACATGCTCATTTTGCATCAACACACACCCAAGACCAAGCTTAGAGGCATCACAGTACACCACAAAGTCATCCAATAAGTCCGGCAAAGCCAACACAGGAGCAGAAGTGAGTCTGACTTTCAACTCTTGGAAACTCCTTTCACAATCAAGACTTCACACAAATGGTTGATTCTTACGGGTTAGCTTTGTCAAGGGCATAGCCAATCGGGAAAATCCTTCAATAAATCTCTCGTAATAACCGGCAAGACCAAGAAAATTCCTTACTTCGGTGACAGACGTCGGTCTTTCCCAAGCCATCACGGCTTCAATCTTAGATGGATCAACAGCAATACCATCTTTATAGATAACATGTCCAAGAAAATGGACCTCGGACAACCAAAATTCACACTTGGAAAGCTTCGCATATAACTCTTTCTTGTGAAGGACATTCAATACAAGACGAAGATGTTCTTCATGTTCTTCGTGGCTCTTGGAATAGACAAGAATGTCATCGATAAACACCACCACAAACTGGTCAAGATACTTATGAAAGATGCGATTCATGTAATCCATGAAAATTGTAGATGCATTTGTCATACCAAAAGGCATCACTACATA
Organism: Clitoria ternatea; assembly: GCA_037962975.1. Lineage (NCBI taxonomy): Eukaryota > Viridiplantae > Streptophyta > Magnoliopsida > Fabales > Fabaceae > Clitoria > Clitoria ternatea. The sequence goes on from CM075669.1 coordinate 194,045,827, forward strand.
CTCATAGTGGCCATATCACGTTCGAAAAGCAGTTTTAGGAATATCTTCAGTCTTCACCCGAATCTGACGATATCCAAAACGTAAATCCATCTTTAAGAACACCATTGCATCCTTTAATTGATCCAAAAGATCATCAATGCGAGGTAGGGGATATCAGTTCTTAATGGTCAACTTGTTAAGTTGTCAATAGTCCACACATAACCTCATACTTCCATCCTTCTTTCTCACCAATAAAATAGGCGCGCCCCAAGGAGACACACTTGGGCGAATAAACTCTCGCTCTAATAATTCTTCAACTTGCCTTTTCAACTCGGTTAAATCCATAGGAGACATTCGACACGGTGCTTAGGAAACAGGTTCTGCACCCAGAACAAGATTAATAGAGAACTCCACCTCTCGTGGAGGAGGTAAACCAGGTACCTCGTCAGGAAAAACATCCAAAAATTTGGACACAATGGGAATATCAAGGGATTGAGTAGTACTTTCTCCATCCACCACGCATAGCATAATAAGAATTTGAGATATACCTTGCACATCAAAGTGCTCGGTACTCAGAGAAGGAAGAACAATGCTTTGATTTTGAAAATCTACCAAGACCTTGTTGGTAGACAATGTTAGGAACAAAAGCAACTAAAAGAAAAAGAGAGAGAGAGAGAGAGGGAAACGACACAAAAATTTTACGTGGTTCAGCACACAGTATGTATACCTACATCCACGACTACACTAGGAAGTGTTTATATTTTGGTGTGTTTAAAAGCTTTACAAGATGTTACTTATTTAGTAATATAGAAGGCATAAGTCCCTTAAGATTTTTCATTATGGGACTAATTAAACTACATAGTTTCTAACAATTCTCCTACTTGGAGTTTAATTACAGTCCTTGTAAAACAATAAGCTTATCTGCTCTTTCACCTAGTGTAGCGCCTTCATCATCAATTATCCTTGAAGGCCAGTTGAGGCAATGCAAAGCCTCAACTTATCAATTGTGACGGTCTTGGTCAACATATCAGCTGGATTCTCTGATCCTGAGATCTTCAACAAAGACAAATCTCCATCACTTATCAAGTCTCTGATAAAGTGATACTTTAATTCAATGTGCTTGCATCTTGAATGAAGAACTGGATTTTTAGCAAGACATATAGCACTTTGACTGTCACTGAACAATGGAGAATCATCTCGTTCCTTCCCCAAATCTTTGAGAAAGTTCTTCAGCCATAGCATCTCCTTGGCTGCTTCAGAGATAGCCACATACTCGGCTTCAGTAGTTGATAGAGCAACTCTTCCTTAGAGTTTAGACTTCCAGCTAACAGCAGTACCACCCAAAGTAAAAATGTAACCCGTGGTGCTTTTTCTACTATCCAAATCTCCTCCTAAATCTGTATCAGAAAACCCCTGTAAAGTAAGATTGCTTCTTCTAAAACACAAACACATCCATGATGTACCCTTCAGATATCTTAATATCCACTTCACAGCTTCCCAATACTTCTTTCCAGGATTGGATAGGTACCTACTCATAACTCCCACTGCATATGCTATGTTAGGTCTGGTGCAAACCATAGCGTATGTCAGGCTCCCTACTACAGACGCGTATGGTACTTTAGACATGTAACTTTCTTCTTCATCTATCTGAGAAGATTGCCGCTTTGAAAGTTTTAAGTGAGTTCCCAAAGGGGTGTTCCTGGTCTTGGCATCTCCAACATTAAACCTGTCAAGCAATTTTTCTATATATTTCTCCTGGGATAATTTCAAAATGCCTTCTGGTTTGTTTCTGACGATTCTTATACCAAGAATTTGTTTAGCTGGACCAAGATCCTTCATCTCAAAGCTGTCTGCCAATTGTTGTTTCAGCCTGTTGATTTTTGTCATACTAGACCCTGCAATTAGCATGTCATCAACATATAAAGCAAGGATAATATAACTATCATTATATTTCTTAACATAACAGCAATGATCTTCTTCACATTTGTGAAATCTTGAGCTGGTCATAAACTCATTAAACTTCTTGTACCACTGTCTTGGTGCTTGTTTCAAGCCATACAAGCTCTTATGAAGTTTGCATACAAGATTCTCCTTGCCTTGCTCTTTAAAACCTTCTGGTTGTGTCATAAAGATGTCTTCTTCCAAATCTCCATATAGGAATGCAGTTTTGACATCTAACTGCTCCAAATGAAGATTCTCTGCAGCTGCAATACTCAAGATAACTCTGATGGTAGTCATCTTGACAACAGGAGAGAAGATCTCTGTGAAGTCAATTCCTTGTTTCTGCTGAAATCCTTTCACTACGAGTCTTGCCTTGTATCTTCTGCTGCCGTCAGATTCTTCTTTTATCCTATAAACCCATTTATTTTACAATGCCTTCTTTTCTTCTGGTAGCTTAGTCAAAGACCAAGTTCCGTTTCTTTAAAGGGATTTCATTTCATCCTCCATTGCTAGCTCCCACTTAATCGAGTCACTGCCCTGCAAGGCCTCAGCAAAGTACTCTGGCTCACCAGCATCAGTTAATAACAAATAATGCAATGAAGGGGAATACCTCTGTCGTGGAACTCTCATTCTACTAGATCTTCTCAACTGGGTATCAGGAGTTTCTGACATTGTTATGAGTTCTGATTCTGACTCAGGCTCCACTTCTAGATCACTTTCTGAAATTTCTTCCAATGCTACTTTCTCAGAAAGTTCTAACTGTTTATCTGCACACATGGATTCTGTAGACTTGTCCTTATAGAACATGTTTTCATTAAATGTGACATTTCTGCTTCTGATAATTTTCTTATTTTGTTCATCCCAAAACCTGTAGCCATACATGTCAGATCCATAGCCAATGAAATAACATATTCTTGCTTTAGAATCCAGTTTATCTCTGTTAGTAAAGTCTACAAGAATATATAAGACACAACTAAAGACTTTCAAATGTGAAAGATTTACCTCCTTTCCAGACCATACTTCTTCGGGCAATTGATAATCCAAAGGAACTGATGGTCCTCTATTTATGAGGTAGGCTATTTTGCTTATTGCATCTACCCAAAACACCTTAGGCAGGCCAGACTGGATCCTCATGCATCTAGCTCTCTCGTTCAGGGTTCTATTCATTCTTTCTGCCACGCCATTTTGCTCTGGTGTTCCTGGTACAGTCTTGATCATTCTGATCCTATTTTCTGAACAAAAATATTTGAATTCCTGGCTATCATACTCTCCACCATTATCAGATTTCAGACTCTTAACCTTTAAACCCGTCTGAGTTTCAACTTCTGTTTTCCATTTTTTGAACACAGAAAACACATCAGATTTATTTGTCAGAAAATAGACCCATACCTTTCTTGTACAGTCATCAATGAAAGTGACATAATAGTGTGAGCCTGCAAGGGATTTTACTGGAGCTGGCCCCCAAACATCTGTATGCACCAGTTCTAGCCTTTCAACTTTGGATGTCTTTCTTGACTTGGAGAAGCTAACCTTTTTCTGCTTTCCAAAGATACAATGTTCACAAACACCAACATCAACATGTTTCAAGCTAGATAATTTACCTTTTGAAACCATGAGCTTCATTCCTTTTTCACTCATGTGTCCTAGCCTTTGATGCCATAAAGAGGAACTGTTGACAGCTTCAGTGACTGCTACCATATCCTTATCCGTAACCATGTAGAGAGACCCTCACTTCTTTCCACGAGCAATAACCAGATTGCCTTTTGTTACCTTCCAAGTTCCATCTCCAAAAGTAGTATGGTGTCCCTCATCATCCAACTGCCCTATAGATATTAAGTTTTTCTTTAAGGCAGGGATATGTCTAACATTATGTAATGTCCACAGGGTCCCACCAGAGGTTCTGATGTTAATATCACCTCTTCCCACAATGTCAAGAGATTTTCCATCCGCAAGGTAAACCTTCCCAAACTTTCCAGAAACATAATTAGATAATAGTTCTAAAGAAGGTGTAGTGTGGAATGACGCACCCAAGTCTATAATCCAAGAGTCAACAGGATTATCTAAACTATAAATTAATGCATCTGCAATTTCATCAGTTACTACGTTTGTGGATTCATCATTATCATCCTGCTTCTTGTTTTTGTTCTTCCTCTTTGGAGCTCTACATTGATGGTAAAGTGACCTCTTTTGTCACAATTCCAACAAATGATGTCATTCCGGACTTTGGTTTATCTTTTTCCTCTGGACTTTAATCTGGTTCGGCCTTGATTCTGACCCTTCTGGCTATACCTTCCTCTGCTTTTAGTATTCAATGCTAAACCGAAAGAAGAATTGGAAGACTCTCCTGATTCTCTTCTGCGAACATCTTCGATTAGGATTAAGTCACGGATGTCATCAAGCTTCAACTTGGTATTTCTGGAAGAGCTGCTAACTGTAGTAACTGTTGCACTCCAACTATCCAGAAGAGGTGATAGTAGGATCAATTCGTCTTCAAAGGTGGTCTGCACTGATGCCAATTGGGCAAGGATTGTATTAAATTCATTAATATGATGAGTTACAGAATTACCTTCACCCATTCTGAGATTGACTAGCCGACATATCAAATATACTTTGTTAGCTGCTGATGGCTTTTCGTACATGTTTGACAATGACTTCATCAAACTTGCAGTTGTCTTCTCATTTACAATGTTGAACACAACATTCTTTGATAGTGTCAGTCGGATCACACCAAGAGTCTGCCGGTCTAGCAACTCCCATTCTGCCAACTTCATGTCGTCTGGCTTATTCCCTATTAAGGATTGATGCAACTTCTTATGATACAGATAGTCCTCTATCTGCATTTTCCAGTATCCGAAGTCTCTGCCACCGAACTTCTCAATCTTCACCTTCCCATCTTCTAGCGTCATTGCCCCTGTTACTTTCTTTAAACTAAGAATGCTCCCATTATTTTCTCTAAACTGAGACTCCTGTGGAAAAAACAAATATTTTCTGATGTGGAAGTTCAGACAAGGCTGCAACCATAGAGCATACTAAGATATAACCAAATCTTTTCTGATGTGGAAGTTCAGACAAGGCTGCAACCACAGAGCATACTAAGATATAGGCTCTTGATACCAATTGTTAGGAACAAAAGCAACTAAAAGAAAAAGAAAGAGAGAGAGAGAGAGAGAGACGACACAACAATTTTACGTGGTTCAGCACACAGTGCATATACCTACATCCACGGCTACACTAGGAAGTGTTTATATTTTGGTGTGTTTAAAAGCTTTCCAAGATGTTACTTATATAGTAATATAGAAAGCATAAGTCCCTTAAGATTTTTCAATGTGGGACTAATTAAACTACATAGTTTCTAACAGACAACCAATCCATTCCCAAAATAATTTCCAAGTCCTTCAAGGGTAAGCAAATAAGAGATACAACGAATCTCCTATCCTCAATAATCATCTCAACATCACTACATCGAGTGACCGCCCGTAAACAAGTACCAGTCGTCGTAGACACCTTGAGAGAGCCTTTCATCATGCTTATTGGCAATTTTAGTCGCCTCACACAATCTTCCAAAATAAAGGAGTACGTCGCACCCGAATCAAATAATATAACAACAACATTACCATGTATTTGGCACTTACTTTGAATAAGATCCTCGGCTTGTGCAGCTTCTTCACCGGTCACGGCAAAGACTCTTCCAATAGTTTATTAGTTAGCACCATGATTGTGACCATTCCGGCCACCATTACAATTACCTCACCTGTTCCCATTTCCATGACCGTTGCCACCATTACCATTACCATTGCGACCACCATTATGGCCTCCATTACCGTTTCCATGACCACGGCCTCTAAAAGCACCATAGCCTCCACGGTTTGCATCATTACGCACCACCACATCCGTGGCATTCAAGGGACAATCGGGACGGATGTGCCCCATTTGGTTGGATCTATAACATACCATCGTCTCCTCATGATTACATCCACGAGCCAAATGGTTTCCACCACATCAGAAACAACGAATACCTTGGCCACCACCTCTGCCACCATTTGTACCATGTCTTCCACCACCGCATCCGCCTCTAAAAGAAAAAGAACCACGCATAAATTGTCTATTCTTCTTGAAATCACCCATCTTCTTGAAGCTAGGGGATTGGCTCTTGAATCTGTGATCATGCCCAGCATAACTCTTGGGCACCACATTGTTCCCTTGAAAGATTCTACACTTGTTCACAAGAGTAGGAAAACTCCTAATCTCTTGATGACAAATCACCTTCTTGACCTCTTGGCGTAAACCGTTCTAAAATTTGACGCATTTTGAAGCTTCAGTACCTTCCTGTTGGAAAGGAAGGTAAAACACACACAGCTCTTCAAACTGTGAGGCATATTCCTCCACCGACATGCTTCCTTGTTTGAGCTCCATAAATTCAAGCTCCTTTTTGTTCTTGTAACTCTCCGGGAAATACTTCCTAAGGAATTTCACCTTGAAATTCTCCCATGTCAAGGGAGTGTGAGCAAAAATCATACACCCATGAGTCAAAATCCACCAAGATTCAGCTTCATCTCGGACCATAAATACCGCATACTCCACTTTTTGAGCTTCAGTACACTCCATGCTAGCAAAGGTCCATTCCAAATCACGGATCCAAACATAAGCGTCTTCTGGCTTATAACCCCCATGGAATTCAGAAGGCTTTTGATTGAGGAATCAGTCAAGACCATGATTTGGTTGACCAGCAGGTTGTTGTTGCTGTTCAAGGATATCGGCAAACTGATTGAAAGCTTCAGCCATAGCGGCTGCGTCAACATTACACCTATTTACCATCAATCAATCTAGACACACAACACAAACAAAATTAGAAACCTTATGTTTCTTTACCCAATACATACCAATCATCATCAACCATAATTAACACAAGTATCATCATAATATATTCATAATTCGAAGGTAAGTATTGGAAGGAAATGCCTGGCCGGGCTTAATAACAATCACATAATCATTACCTTTCGTAATATGGATTAGTAGGCAATACCTCAACCATGTTCAAATACAACCACAACATCATAACTTTAAGTAACTAGTGCTCTCATGAGTCACTTCAATGATTCAATGACAAACAATTATATTTTGATGTCAACCAATTTCAATTCAATAAGAAAGTCACTCTACTTGGTGTCTCATGTACATAAAATAAGTAATGAGGATTAACAAATACTCTGATACCAGGTTGTAACGCCCTGAAAAAAAGGGGTAAATTTTTGACGATTTAAAATTTATTTATAAGTAGAGTGAACGGGATATGAGACATTAAGTGACTTCCCCGGACCTTTCAATAACCTATCTTATATATAAAGATATGAGTAGGTATTAGAGTGCACAAGAAATACTCAAGCAGTACCCTTACAATTTCCAGTTGATATAATCGATTAATTCATGTGCTAATCAACTACCCTAATCGATTACAGGACAACAGTTAATCGATTACCATGCCATAATCGATTACAGAGCAAAGGGTAATCGATTACAGAGCTCCTAGAAATGGTACAATGAATCAGGTGTTATACCTAATCGATTACGAGACTTGGATCAATCGATTACATTGTTTTGTTGGGTCCATAATTGATTACGACTCTGAACACAATCGATTACATTGGTTCTGGAAAGTTCATAATCGATTACCACCTCTAGTGTATCAATTACATAGCTGCCTACAAACCTTTAATCGATTAAGCTAATCAATTTCCTTGAAAATAGAAACCTTGTAATCGATTAAGCCTGTGGGATAATCGATTACACCCTATCAGTATGCAGAAATTATGCAGATTTTTATAGAGAAGTGAACTTCTCAACTACCAAAATCCATGCAAATGAGATCGGAATGCCACCAAATTTTAACACAAGCTAAAACATAATATTTGTGGCGTGTGGCCACTGGCCGCACTCAAAAATTCCTAGAAACAAGTAATTTATGCACATAAGCGCATTTATCTCATTTCAAGTCATTTTGAGGCAACTAAGGTGTCTATTTTATATAAAATGGAACCATTCCATTTCCCACAAGTCATAATTGACATATTTAAGCCATTGCATTCCACATAACACATTAGAACCTCATAAATCACAAATTGACCATACTAGTTCCTAACTTATGCGTGAAACAACCATACCAAAACATCACACATACATCATATAAGATTGAAATTCATGATTCTCATCATCCATTCATCAAATTGAATGAGATTCAAACATCATAAGTGGTATTACACATTACTAGAGGTCATTAATGAAAATGAGCCATACACACAAGGTCTCATTTTCCTACATGACCCCCAAAATCATCATTCACCATATCAGTTTACAAAATTGGGTATATATATGTATACATCATATACCATACAAAACAACGATATGCCAGCCAAGGCTCATCCACTTCCATTCCCTATTTACCTTCACCAAAACTTGGCCTCCAAAAGAGTAGGATTTACACCACATCTACATCAAACTTAAAATGGCAACCAGGAGGTGAGTAACATAATCCAAATGAATCAAAGTCATACATTATGATGATATTCTCACATACTAATGTATGATACATTTCTTAACAACATCACACCCTTATTCACATAACATAGCATTTCATCGCAACATACTACATATTCAAAGGAATACATCCATAACACACATACTCATTTCATTATCATTAATAATATCATCATCAATACACATAGTGTTAGTATCACATTTCTTTCCTCTTTATTTCTCAATCATCCATCGCTACCACGGGCTTCCAACTAGGCATATCTCTGGCTATATGTAAATGCTCTTAAAGCTAATGCATATGCACAAAGGAATTATCATCAAATGTGGATCCGACTGTGGGACACAATAACATATCAAATGTGGGACAAGCATAGGTATGCTACTATGCCCCTACTGCAGTAGTAAAATATGTACACTTATATCTCAATTCATGCATGCTTAACCACATACTTTTACTGGTACCAAACCGCTCTCGCCCATCTGTAGCACTAGTTACCCCGTGACTTGCGGATTAACATTGTGGCCTTGCTTGCCACAAGTGCTACGGGCCCCACCCGAACACACATCGAGAGAGCCGTGTCCCGTCGGACACCAAGGTAACTCGCTCACCATAGAGCTACTCGCCCACTGGGCCCCCACATAGGGTGCCTCGTCACCAAACTATGGACAGCTTCGTGATTCCCAGAATCACTAAGGAAATACATTAATATACCCGTGCACTGGGTCGCCCTTCCACTAGGCCCGCCTAGTGGAACCCCTAAAATTCCACATAGATAGTAATGATATGCCATGGATGCAAATGCCAATCAATGCATTCTCACTCTATGCATCCTATCATGCCACTCCACAATCAACCATTCACCACTACCACTTAGTGGATTTCAACATTCCCAATATCCTCAATCATTACCAACCCCCGTTGGACTTATACATACAATAGTTAGTGGCAATCACACTTATCCATTCATAAATACACATTTGGGATATTTCATATCATTGATTTCAATTCAAAACATGGTCTCAAACCATCATGACAAATTTCATCAACATAATATCACATTCACCATCCCAAACACATGCCACATAACATCAACCATTCTAAATGCACACTAATCACAAAATCATAACATCATCCATTCAAGCAATCACCAAACACAACCAAATATACATATTTTCACATCATCAATGGATGAAATCATGCATTTAGAATAGTTACCCCCTCCTACCTCAAGAGAAGTAGAAATCAACGTGGTCTGATGGTCCCGCCTCATCGATGGGGTCGTTCCCTACATTATACAACATACCATACCATTATTCTCTATTTAAACTACCAAGATACAAGTGCTTTTAATTAACCACTTAGTGATTTATGCCTTTTTAATTCTCAGTCTTTACTTTTTCATTTAATCCACCATAACCACCATGAGTTAGGTGTCCAATCTCATTATTATGCATTTAAGGCTAAACCCATTCATGGGCTTCCACATTAATGAACTCCACCAACCATTTACCATCATTAATGGTCACTACACATCATAAATAGCATTTACCATCAACAATAAATGCTCATCTACCCACATCTCATATTTCCCCAATTTATAAAGTTAGGGTTTCATCAAAAACCCAATAACCACCATTTGTGTTCATCATTTTCCATCATTCTCATGTCATTTTCGTGTACCCTATCATGCCCTCATAAAACCCATATTAAATACACTCTACCTTAGGGTTTCTCATCATAAATGCTTCCCACTAATAATCCACATGCTTTAAACTCTCTCCCAACAACTAATACCCATAACCTAGGGCTTAAAGCCCAAGAAAATGAAGGGAGATCCTTACCTCAAGCCAAAAGAAATGAGTTCCAAGAATGGGGAATGAAGGAAATGAAAATGAGAAGAGAGGGATGAGAGTCTTCAAGCTCCCAAGCTCCAAACAAAAATGGGAGGGGAAAATGGCATACACCACACTTGTGGGTTTTTGAAGAGGAAGAAGAAGAAGATGGTGAGTGGGAGATGAAGAAAAGAAGAGAAGAAAAGTATTTGCTGAGAGAAGGGGGCCAATGTGAAAATGTAGGGGAAAATGAGGGTTTTGTTATTTAATTTTATTTCCTCATTAAGGATTCTCTATTTTTAATCAAACAGGATCCTAGTTTGGGCTCGATACTTTATCTAAAAATTATTCCGAATACATATTCAGATTTCTAATAACATCCTTAATAGCTCTGACCAATATCACCCCAATCAGAGATACTTGGTCTGATACCCATATTTTAATCGGGTCAGTTTTAAGCTTATTCGGTCCCAATAAATTACTAACAGTCCCCAAAAATCTTAATTTAATTATTTCTAATACTTTGGGATATTAAATAATCCAAATATAATTATTTAATATTTATCTCCTTAATTAATCTTTTACTTAAAAAATTTAGGGTGTTACAGTCCACCTACCAAAAAGAAAATTTCATCCTCGAAATTTAACATACCGAATTCAAACGCATCGGGGTACCGTTCCCTTATGTCGTCTTCACGTTTCCACGTGTACGTCTCCACATTCCCATGTTTCCATGCGACCTTCACCAAGGGTACCAATTTGTTCCGTAACTTCTTCACGGAATGCTCCACAATGCGAACGGAAACAGGAGGGATAGTCAAATCGTCCTGCACATCAATATCATCAACGGGAATCACATGTAGAGGGTCATGAACATACTTCCTTAATTGAGACACATGGAACACATTATGTAAATTTTCAAGGTGCGGAGGAAGTGCAATTCGATATGCCGCATCACCAATTCGCTCCAACACCTCATAGGGTCCAATGAATCTAGGGCTTAACTTTCCACTTTTCAACGCCCTTCCAATGCCCTTATCTCTTGATACTCTTAAAAATACGTAATCGCTAACTTGAAACTCAAGTGGCTTATGCCTCTTATCATAGTAACTCTTCTGATGATCTTGGGAAATCTTTATTTTCTCTTGTATCATCTTGATTTGTTCATTTGTCTCCGCAATCAACTCCGGCCCCAAAGCCAAACTTTCTCCAATCTCAAGCCAACACAACGGAGTTCGATATTTCCGACCATATAATGCTTCATAGGGAGCCATACCAATAGAACTATGGTAACTATTGTTGTATGTAAATTCAATTAGTGGTAGGAATCTTTCCCAACAACCACCATGCTCCAATACACAAGCCCGCAACAAATCTTCAAGGCTTTAAATCGTTCGCTTGGATTGTCCATCCGTTTGTGGATGATACGCCGAACTAAGTTTCAACTTGGAACCCATTGCCTCGTGCAAGCTTCCCCAAAATCGGGAAGTGAACCGCCGGTTGCGATCCGACACAATACTCAATGGCACACCATGTAGTCTAACGATCTCCTTAATGTATAATTGTACCAATTTCTCCAAAGAACTCTTCATGTTCATGGGAAAAAAGTTAGCACACTTCGTCAATCGATCAATAATCACCCATATAGCATCATTTCCAATACGTGTTCTGGGTAATCCAGAAACAAAGTCCATAGCAATGTTGTCCCACTTCCACACAGGGATATCAAGAGGTCTCAGATAACCAGATGGTTTCTGATGCTCATCCTTGACCTTCTAAAAAATAATGCAAGAGGTTACACAATTAGCCACATCCCGCTTCATACCGGGCCACCAGAAATTCTTCTTCAAATCTTGGTACATTTTTGTGGCACCAGGATGAATGCTCAACACACTCTTGTGAGCTTCTTCGAGTACCAACCTCCTTAAATCACCACCAGATGGAACATAAATTTGGCCTTTTACAAACCAAATACCATCACGAACTTCCATCAAAAATTAATTTTTCCATTAGCTTGAGCTTCTTTCATCTCAATCAAGTACTTATCCTTCAGTTGTTGTAATTTCACGGTTTCAAGGAATACATTTGCTACCGTCAACACCTCAAGAGAAATTTCCTTCGGAGTATATATTTCCACACCCATGTTCAGGTTTTTGAATTACTCAATCAGCTCCATTTCTTTCACCATCATAGCAGAAACATGCAACGATTTTCGACTCAAGGCATCAGCAACCATATTTGCCTTTCCAGGATGATATCTCAATTCAAACTCATGATCTTTTAGAAACTCCATCCATCTTCATTGGCATATATTAAGCTCCTTTTGGTCAAACAAATATTTAAGACTTTTGTGATCACTAAAGACCACAAACTTCGAGCCATATAAGTAGTGTCGCCATAACTTCAACGCAAAAATAACAGCCACCAATTCAAGATCATGTGTAGGGTAATTAACCTCATGCGGTCACAATTGTCTTGACGCATAGGCTATCACACGCTCTTTTTGCATCAACACATACCCAAGACCAAGCTTAGAGGCGTCACAGTACACCATAAATTCATCCAATAAGTCCCGCAAAGCCAACACAGGAGCAAAAGTGAGTCTGACTTTCAACTCTTCAAAACTCCTTTCACAATCAAGACTTCACACAAATGGTTGATTCTTACGGTTTAGCTTTGTCAAGGGCATAGCCAATCGGGAAAATCCTTCAATAAATATTTGGTAATAACCAGCAAGACCAAGAAAATTCCTTACTTCGGTCACAGGCGTCAGTCTTTCCCAAGCCATCACGGCTTCAATCTTAGATGGATCAACAGCAACACCATCTATAGAGATAACATGTCCAAGAAATTGGACCTCGGACAACCAAAATTCACCCTTAGAAAGCTTTGCATATAACTCTTTCTCGCGAAGGACATTCAATACAAGACGAAGATGTTCTTCGTGTTTTTCGTGGCTCTGGGAATAGACAAGAATGTCATCGATAAACACCACCACAAACCGGTCAAGATACTCATGAAAGATGCAATTCATGTAATCCATGAAAATCATAGCTGCATTTGTCACACAAAAAGGCATCACTACATACTCGTAGTGGCCATATCGCGTTCAAAAAGCAGTTTTAGGAATATCTTTGGTGTTCACCCGAATCTGATGATATCTGAACATAAATCCATCTTTGAGAACACCATTGCATCCTTTAATTGATCCAAAAGATCATCAATGCGAGGTAGGGGATATTGGTTCTTAATGGTCAACTTGTTAAGTTGTCGATAGTCCACACATAACCTCATACTTCCATCCTTCTTTCTCACCAATAAAACAGGCATGCCCCAAGGAGATACTCTTGGGCGAATAAATTCTCGCTTTAACAATTCTTCAACTTGCCTTTTCAACTCGGTTAACTCCATATGAGACATTCGATACGGCGCTCGGGAAATAGGTTCCGCACCCAGAACAAGATTAATAAAGAACTCCACCTCTCGGGGAGGAGGTAAACCAGGTGCCTCGTCAGGAAATACATCCTAAAATTTGGACACAATAGGAATATCAAGGGATCGAGTAGTAGTTTCTCCATCCACCATGCATAGCATAACAAGAATTTGAGATATACCTTGCCCATCAAAGCGCTCGGTACTCGAAGAAGGAAGAACGATGCTTCGATTTTGACAGTCTACCAAGACCTTGTTGGCAGACAACCAATTCATTCCCAAAATAATTTCCAAGTCCTTCAAGGGTAAGCAAATAAGAGATACAATGAATCTCCTATCCTCAATAATCATCTCAACATCACTACATCGAGTGACCGCCCGTAAACAAGTACCGGTCGGCGTAGACACCATGAAAGAGCCTTTCATCATGCTTATTGGCAATTTTAGTCGCCTCACACAATCTTCCAAAATAAAGGAGTGCGTCGCACCCAAATCAAACAATACATTAACAACATTACTATGTATTTGGCACTTACTTTGAACAAGATCCTCAACTTGTGTAGCTTCTTCACCGGTCACGACAAAGACTCTTCCAGCAGTTTGTTGGTTAGCACCATGATTATGACCATTCTGGCCACTATTACCATTACCTCAGCCGTTCCCATTTCCATGACCGTTGCCACCGTTACCATTACCATTGTGACCACCATTACGGCCTCCATTACCGTTTCCACGACCACGGCCTCTAAAAGCACCATAGCCTCCACGGTTTGCATCATTACGCACCACTACATCCGTGGTATTCAAGGGACAATCGGGACGGATGTGCCCTATTTGGTTGCATCTATAACATACCATCGTCTCCTCATGATTACATCCACGAGCCAAATGGTTTCCACCACACCGGAAACAACGAATACCTTGGCCACCACCTCTGTCACCATTTGTACCATGTCTTCCACCACCGCGTCCGCCTCTAAAAGAAGAAGAACCACGCATAAATTGTCTATTCTTCTTGAAATCACCCATCTTCTTGAAGCTAGGGGATTGGCCCTTCAATCTGTGATCATGCCCAGCATAACTCTTGGGCACCACATCGTTTTCTTCAAAGATTCTACACTTGTTCACAAGAGTAGGAAAACTCCTAATCTCTTGATGAAAAATCACCTTCTTGACCTCTTGGCACAAACTGTTCTCAAATTTGACGCATTTCAAAGCTTCAGTACCTTCCTGTTGGAAAGTAGGGTAAAACTATGAATAAAGTCATAATGAATGGGGTTGATAAGAAACTTATGTGGATAAAACTCATTAATAAATGATAGTGACTACTATGAATAAAAGGGTGATATTAATATGTATATGCAAGATGTGATGATATAAATGGTAGCTATATTCAATAAAATTGCATAATAGGTGGTGTAAGGATTAAGGGTGATGAATAATAGAATTGATGTTGATAGTTATGATAGGATTGGAGATTAAATAAGGGTAAAATTTGGTGATGATGGATACGATGATATGTGTATATATATGTGTTGGTTTGTATGATTAGAACTTATATAAATTAATGAGCACAATGGTATAATGTTGGTGATGATGTTGTTAACTAATGATGGATTGATGTTCATAATAATGTAATGTATCAACGATATAATATGTGTATGTATGATATGGTGTGATGATTATATTGGTGGAATTATGTGGGCAAGTGGTATTGTTTATATTGTATGCCTAATGATTGAGCTTCGTGGTTATAATTGATTGTGTTTGAGATGATACTTGGTGATATGTGATATTATATCTGGTCCGGGTCCATGTGGCTGCCTTGGTGGTGATTCATGGGTCGAGTCTGTGTGGCCACCCTGGATGATTGAGATACGAGGCTTGGTGCCATTTGAGCAAAGGAAATGAGGTAAGTGATTGATTGTATGATTATGTGGTGAAGGACAACTGACAGTATATGTTACCCTCGTTTCTGGCTCCCGTGGTTTTTAGGCCTAGTTGAGCTACCTAGTGGTCAAGTAGGACCCAGTGGTTGAGGGAGAGTCAAGTAAGACTCGGTACTAAGCAGGGTTCCCAGGGCGTCAAGTAGAACCCTCAGCTAAAGGTCGATCCTTTTAGTATCCGGATACTAGGGCGTCATATTCTTTGTTTGAGAGTTAGTTGTGTTTTACACTCCTTGACTTATATGTATGTTTCTGAGGATGCCTATATTATGTGATGATTGAGTTATTGAAATCTATGTAATGTATAGTGATGATTTGACTTGTTAGTGATAAAATTGAATGATGAGTTGGAGAATAAGTGGCTAGGCATGTATGCTTGGATTTAATTGATCATGATATGTTAATGATGGTGTTAGTTTAGGATAACCGATGTGATTGTGAAAGTATAATAACTGGAATCTTATGTAAAGGAAGGACGTAGAAAGTAATTAACAATGACTAATACTTATAACTACGAATGTAGCTATGTTATACCTTTCCTAGTCCCGTTGCTTATTTCGGTATTAATGCTTAATTCCAGTCACTCACCCCTTTTCTACTATGGTTTTAGTGACTATTGGCAGGTTGTGGATGTACACCATGGAGGCAGACGTAAAATGAGGCCCGGGAGAGAATGAAGTTGGTATAATAATGAATATATGTATGTATATTTATTTGATAACTGGAAGAGTAGGTGTGTAATAATGTAGTGTTATAGTATTATTATGTTTGTGTGTTGTATGGCACTGAGCCATTGCGTGATTGCATGAAATTGGCAGGTACTGTAGTGTGTGAATTACTTGGTGAATGTGTTGTCTATGTATATGAATGGTGTGTGACGTGCTTGAATGATTGGTTAAGGTGTTGATGATTTGTAGCATAATATGCATGTAAGGGAAATGGTAAGATAGTGGAAATTTAGGAATTGGATAGGTGGTTTTGTGACCGGTGGGTATTTGGACCCCCGGAAGGGACCGACAGGTTCCCCACCTCATTTGTGATATGTGTAGGTAGGCCATATATAGGTTGAAGCTTATTTGGTAGGTTTGGTGCATGCATATGCATTATTTTAGTTTTAAATGCATTTTCCACATAAGTAGAGCATATGATAGAATTTTGGTGAACGGACAGCGCCAACATCTCCAGAATGAGGAAAATATACGGCCCGGGAAGTTTCATGGTAATCGGACCTAAAATGGGCCAATTGGGTAGGTTAGAAGTTGGCCAAATGGCCTAAATGCATAACAGCACTAGATGCTGTTACTGATACGCTGACACTGGGTACCAGCTTGACGCGTAGTGTTAGGGCTGCATTCTTGGCCTCACGTGTAGCGTGGTCCCTGTTTCCTAAAACGGGTATTCTTGCATTGTAGGTGGATTTTAGGCCTTAAATATGTCATATAGGAATGTTTTTGAAGCTGTGGATGAAAAATAATTATCTTGAATTGAAATGGGTTGTTAATTAATTAATTTTACAAATATTTTATTAAGATTTTAATTAAACAAACTAAAAATAATTGGAAATTAGGGAAGGATGTCACATGTGAGGCCAAAATAAATTGTCTCAACAAAGCCCATTTCATCTTTTCTCCAGCTTGATGAGCCCCACAAATGCCTTTGTGTACTTCAGCCAAAGTCGTATATGCTTTGATCTCACCTAGACATCTTAAGAGACTTCTATCCATACCTTTTTTGAATAATTCTCCACCAAGAATCATATAATGTAGGGCCTTGAACTTCATCTTTTTGTCTACTTGAACACTGGATTATTTAAGTAATCTATGATTCCTTTTCTCCAATCATTTGGAAATATGACATCTAGATCAAATATTTCTTGAATCCCGATTAGCTTGTGTTAGGGAATCCCATCAGGGTCAGGCAACGGAAACACAAAGGATTCCCAAAAATAAGGATTGCAAATACAAATGTCTCAAAGCATATTTAATTAAAGTTTTGATTTAGGGATTACCTCTTGTAGACGCACAACGAGTTCCTCGATCGAAGCAATTGTAGCTTCGCCCTTAAGAGTCCACACGAGCACTCCCACCAGAAAACCAAAGGTCCAAATGCTAGTATGGAATTTTAGTGTAATCTAATTTCTGAGCAGCAGCCTATGAGCATCTCATGCTCTATATATAGGCTTAGGTCTTGACCTGAGCTCTTATTAAACATTGGGCTCCTGACTCATTCTAAATAAGTTAGGCCCAAATAGTTTTATTTTTAGTCTAATTAAAATAAAACTATCCTCTGGTGTGCTTACTCTATGTGTGTGACCCTATAGGTAAAATATTCGGTTATATTAATAATAAACTATTTTATTAAAATAAGAGCGGTATCTAGCAATACATCATTATGTCCGAATATTATTTATCATCGACATGACCTATAAGTGATAATTATTTTATATATTTATTCCTTTTGTCATGATATCTAATTGGGCCCAAGGCATGGTCGTCGTCATCCTTGTATGGCCCAATTCATTTTACTTGATACCAGAGTAGACTTTATAGAATAAATATCTAATATTTATTCATCCTAGCATGGCCATGTATTTTGTTAGTCTCACTCCATCAAGTGGCCCATAGATTTCACTCCTATCACATAGGAGAGACAAATTCCATCTACATCACTCACATTTGTAACACCCCGGTTTTTCGGACTCAGATTCCGATGCAATCAAGTTAATAATTAATAAAAATGCGGGTAAATTTTTTGCGTTTGAAATATTTCTAAACACCTCGATGATTACACCAAGACCCGAATCACAGAAAACCGAAAGCGTACGATTTAATAAGATATAACTGGATCGATAGCTAACTTGCCCATAATGGTATACAAAATAATAGAGTTTACAGCAGAAGAAGAATATGTATACTGGGCATATGCCTAGTCCCATATATGAAGATATGAGAAAAGGCCCAAGAAATCATACAATTTCATAATATAAGCCTATTAGGCTACAATCGACCATGCACCTGAAGCATAATTATATATCATCAAATGTAAGAAGTCTATACATGAGACATCCATCACCAGATGGCATCAATCTAATCATCACTTACATACTAAACTTATATTCACCATTCACAAATTCAAAGGATATCTTATACATATCCAAATTCACTAAGTCCTCAATATCATCACATATAATTTATTCAATACATTACATTTCACAAATGATGCCGGCCAAGGCACTTCCACTACCACTATTTACCTTTCCAAGACTTCAATTTAAAATCCAAACTCATCCCATGGCAACCTGCATCACAATGCTAAAAAGGAGACTACATGGGAGAGTGAGTTATACATTCAAAATGACGAATATAAATATATATTGTGATCATGTGTATATGCATATAATCATCATGTGTGCTTTGCTATAAAACCATTAGATTATCATTCAATCATCATCGCATTATTATAATAGGCATACAAGCCTCATGAATCACCATTCACAACATAAGCAAGCACAAGCATATACACAATCACATTCCCACTTATCAACAAGGGCATCCATAAATTATCATCATCAATTCATTAAATCTTTACTCAATTCCTCCTCGCAAGAGGTTTCTCATCTCTCGTGGTCATCCTATCTCAAATGCCATGCATCTATGGCTAATGCATATGTCAATTGTTTAATGCATATACAATGGATCCATTTCATTCAATTAGGTGATCTCAACCACCATATCAATCATTTCATAATCTATATATCAATTGTCATCACGTCGGTTTCTCGCCTCGTAAGGGGTACTCCCTCCATGAAACCTCGCAAGGTTATTCATTTCACATATATTATACCAGCATCACGTCAGGTATTCCCTTCGTGGAACCTCGCAAGGTTATACATTCATCAAACATCGTAACATCATCATCACTAAGGGATACACCCTTCGTGGCACCCCGCAAGGTGATTCATTCAACAACAAGTATCAAAATATCATCATCACTCAGGGATACACCCTTCGTGGCACCCCGCAAGGTGATTCATTCAACAACAAATATCAAAATATCATCATCACTCAGGGATACACCCTTCGTGGAACCCCGCAAGGTGATTTATTCAACAACAAATATGAAAATATCATCATCACTCAGGGATACACCCTTCATGGCACCCCGCAAGGTGATTCATTCAACAACAAATATCAAAATATGATCATCACTCAGGGATACACCCTTCGTGGCACCCCGCAAGGTGATTCATTTCACAACAAATATCATAACATTATCATCACTCTGGGATACACCCATCGTGGAACCCCGCAAGGTTATTTATTGTGTTTGCAACCACATTTCAAGATTATGCCATGCCATGAATGCAAAATGCAATAATGCATATGCCAATCAACCTCGCAAGGATATCTCACCCTTTCAATTAGGGGTATATTTTATATTTGGTTTTTATTATCATTGGCATACAATCAATCACAAGGCCCCTCAAGGCACAACATTCACATTTTCACAAATCCCCACATGGCAATCATAGCATATCAATCATCATAGCATTTATCCACGCATGGAAACCAATAAGATATCCCAAAACATAATTTCAGCAATCATCATTGCATCTTATACATACAAGTCAATACTTGTATTAATCATATTAGCACCACACTAATCAAAAATAGCGAACACTGCTGATTCAAGGGCATGTTCAACAACAACGTCCCTTTTTATTCAATAACCTCATTTATCATTCAATATATGCGGTATCCTTAACTTTTAATCATCATCGACACTATTTCAAATCCATTGAGTTATACACTCATTGCCATTCAATTGTCCTCTCATTAATTTCGTCATCACACAAGGTGTGTCATGTAACCTTATCACCTACTTTCCATCATGATTCACAATATATCCATAGTGGTGAAGCATATATGTATTCATAACATAGCATAGGCATACACATACCTCGCCAAGGCCTTCAGCCATTCCCCAATCACCACTAAGGCAAACCACACCTATACCCCTAGTGAATTCGCTGGCAATTGTTCCAAAAATATACATGGGATTGGAAAAAGGTTTCAGAATACCCCATTTAATTGTCTAGTAGGCCTAAAAGTCCAAGGAGTACAAGATAAGTACTCAAAAGAAGTAAACATGCAATTCCTAAACTGATTTAATTATTTTAGCTAGTGATAATTGATTATGGGGTAGGAGCTAATCGATTACAATGCTTCTGTAGGTGGTATAATATATCAGGTGTTGTGCATAATCGATTACGAGACTAGAGTAATCGATTACCCTATTTCTGTTTTAGTACATAATTGATTACACCTTCGAATGCAATCGATTACATTGGTTCTAGCCGGTCCATAATCGATTACAGTCTGATTCCTAATCGATTAGATGAAGGACAGAGGCCTGGTAATCGATTATACCTTAGAGGCTAATCGATTACGCCCTATCATTCTGCAGAAATTACACAAATTTTGCACCAAAAATGAACTTCTCAACTACCAAAACCCATGCAAACGATATCGGAATGTCACCAAATTTTGACACAGGCTAAAACACTTTATTTGTGACGTGTGGCCACTGGCCTCACTCAAAAATCCTTTAAAATGAGTGACTTATGCGCATAAATACGTTTTACCCGTTTTGAGGTACTTTTGTGCAACTCAAGGGCCTATTCTCGTTGGAATTGGCCCGTTCCAATTTCCACAAGTCATACACTACCAATATGGGCTATTGGAACTACCGCATGCCATCAAAACCACATAAAACTCTATTTGGCTCTATGAGTTCCTCAATTATGCATAAACCTCAAACTTATCACCAATACCATCACAATGGCTATCACAATCAATGTCAAACGTCCACACAAATTCTCAATTCACAAAACATATACTTCATCCCCTCAAGGATGGTTCATTAACATGTACATATTTTAATCCCTCATGGGTTTCTCATCCACACATATATACACATATATTATCATCAATGGCCAATAATTTGCCATTCACATCATTTCACTATAAACATGGCAAGGCAAGCATGAGTATCATGACATACAATAATCATCAATTATACAACTCATGTAATTTGAATGTAAACTCCTCTCCTACCTCGAGGGAAGAACCGCAATGATTCCAATGCTCCGCCGCATTACCCGGAATACAATCTACACAACATACATATGCATTCATACAATTAATAAGCCATCATAATTCTAAACATTTGCTAGCTTATCATAAAGCTCAACATCAAGTCCTAAACTTGCTAAACACCAATTTATGCCATTTTGTTAGGCTTCGGGAATTCCTTTTCCAAAACCAAGATTCTCTAAATCTTAAAGGTTCAACTACACTCATTAACAACAACATCATGTCCCTTATTCACAACGCACTTAATCGTCATATGAACCCTCTATTTGCCATCATTATCACTCAAAATTCAACATAGCTCTCTTATCCTTCAATAACCACAATTAATGAATCAAATTCAAATGGCACATTAAAATGGCCTAGAACTTCATCAAGCCATAATCTTATCACACTAATTCCTCACATTCCAAATTCATAATAACATTTATCTATGGGCTTCACAATCAATGGTCCCCTATCATTTTAAATAACATTCCACCTTAAATATCATCTATCCACATTCAACTAACCTCCCAAGCTACAATATATCCATTTTCCCCTAAATCCTTAGGGCTAGGGTTTCATGAAAACCTAACAACCATTATCAATATTCATCAACCATCATTAATGGTTATCTCTTATCATTAACATCATTCTCTAACATCATTAAACATACGTTCTATTCACATTTTACATTTTTCCCAATTTATTAAAGTTAGGGTTCCAATAGAACCAATCACCACCATAAATGCCCATCAATTTTACCTATTTATAAGCTTCATTTCAAGCACCCATAAGCTAACAACATAGTATCCTCACCATCAACCACATCAACAACAATTCCCCAATGGTTTTCTAACCTAGGGTTTGGTTCCCCAAGCCATTTTCCATCAAAACAACACCCAATCTCCCATCACAATACTTAAATAGGCTCAAAACCATAAACTAAAGCCATGGGTGTTCAAGATCATACCTCTTTCTCCAAGCTCAAACCCCAAAACGAAAATGAGATGAAGAGAAGAAGAGATGAGCCAAGCTTTGCTCCAAGTGCCTTCCTTGCCTCATGATTCCATTAGATCCCAAGCTTTTTGGATGAAAAATGATTTATGGAGGCAGAGAGGGAGTGAACGGTTTTGGAGAAGAAGAATGGAGGGAGAGGAAGAAAAGGAAAGTGAATGAAAAAGAGGGAGAGAGGCCAACGAAAAAGGGAGAGGGAAAAGAAAGAGTTTTTGTTTTAATTTTTAATCCCCTGATTAAATTTTTTCCGTTTTACAACATACAGGATCTCCGTTCGGGCTCAATACTTTATCTAAAAATTATTCTGATTATATATTCAGATTCCCGATAATATTCTTAACAGCCCTGACCAACGGCATCTCAATCGGAGATACTTGGTCTGACACCCATATCTTTACCGGGTATAATTCAACTCTTACAGCCCCAATAAATTATAAATATCCCTCATAAATGTCAATTTAATTATTTCAATATTTTTGGGACACTCATTAATCCATTTATATTTATTCAATATTTATTCCACATATTTATTCATTTTTATAAAATTTGGGATGTTACAACATCTCTCTGCATAATTTATCTATTGCCTAATCACAATCTTTATGGTCACCTTATTACAAATAACATTTGATTGTATTAAAACAATAAACTCCTTATGTAGGAATCGTAGTGACTTCAGGTCGAAGGACTATATACCATTATCACATTGAGAACCGTTTATGACACTCATGTAATGATCTATGCAATGTTCTCATGGTGGGTCTGTCCAGTACAACATTACTCTTAATGTATACCCGTGTAAAGACTTGATATCTTATATCCATGATTTGTGAGATCAAATCATCAGTACATTCACACACTAATCTTAATGTATTTACATGTCCCCATGTAAATACTTGATTAGGGACGTTTTAGGAATAATTCTCATATGACCTTTTATTCCAGGATAAATAGCATTAAAATTAGTCTAAAAACTAAAAATACTAATTTTATTGATAAGTTAAAATTGATACATTCATAGCTCGTAATGCATACACCAACAGCTTATTTGAAACATCTTTTGACAGTTTATAGCTCGAAGCTATTTATGCTAGCTTATTGGCCTCCACATTATCTACTCGAGGTATATGTTCAAATTATACTTCATCAAACATTTCTAACAACTTGAGTGCTCTAGTATAATATGTCAGCAGTCTCTTACTAACACACTTGTATTTCTACATTAACTATTTAATTATTAACTTTTAATCTCCATAAACCTTTACACTTTGACCATTCAACATCAATAAAGCCTTAAATCCAGTAATTAGAGCTTCATATTCAACCTCTTTATTTGAACATATAAGTTGTATTTTGAAGTATATCCTTATGGGAATACCTTGGGAGACACTAACAACACACCAATACTAGTACCTTTACTATGCTTGGAACCATCAAAATATAACTCCCATGGTTTAACACCTAGATAGCTTATTTCAGCTTGCATTTCCATGGAGTATGATATGCCAAAAATTAGCAACCACCTGACCTTTTATTGTCTTTAAAGGTGTGAATTTCAAGGAAAATTTTATCAAAGCTAATGCGCACTTACCTACTCTATTATGTAGTATGGGTTTTGACAATATATGCTTGATCACATCAAAATGGGACAACACTATGATGCCAAAAGGCTTCATATAATATTTTAGTTTTGTGCAGGAAAAATATATACACAAATAAAGTTTTTTCAATTGTTGTGTATCTAGTCTCTACAGCAGTGAGCACTCTACTCAAATAGTATATCGCCCTTTCTATGCCATTTTTATCCTCTTGTATGAGCATGTTGCTTAGAGTTTCTTCTATAGCAGAAATGTATAGTTTCAAGAATTTCCCTTTGACTAGAGGTGTAATTATTAGAAGATTAGCCTAGTAATCTTGTATTCCTTCAAAAGCTAGTTGATGTTTCTCTTCCCACTTGAATTCTTCCTCTTTTTTTCAGTTTTAATAAAGGAGAAAAAATCCTTGTCTTCCCTGACAATTAGAAATAAACCTCCTTAAAAAATTGATTTTTCCAAGTAATGATTGGAGCTTTTTTTTATTTACAGGAGGTGCAATTTCTATAATTGCTTTAGTTTTGTTCTTATGGACTTCAATCCCTTTCTTATGGACTACAAATCCAAGGAACTCACCAGCAGTCACTCCAAATGCACACTTAAGTGGATTCATTTTCAGACGATGTAATCTCATCCTCTCAAAGGATTTTCTTAGGTGAGTCAAATAACTCTCCTTACTTTCTAACTTGATGACCACACATCAATATATACTTGTATAAATTTTCTAATTAAATCATGGAAAATTGCATTCATTGCTCTTTGATATGTTGCCTCCATATTTTTAAAACGGAATGGCATTACTACCCATTCATATGTTCCTAATGCCCCCAAGCAATGAAATGCAGGTTTACGAACATTATCTTCAACAATAAAAATCTAGTTATATCCAGAATAACCATCAAGCAAACTCAAAATTTCATTACGAGCAGTTGTGTCAACTAGCATGTCTGCTATTGGCATATGATATTCATCCCTTGGTGTGGCCTTGTTTAAATCTCAAAAATCAATGTACACTTTCAGATAACCATTTTTCTTAACTACTAGTACTATGTTTGAAACCCAATCCATATACCCAGCGGTGCGAATAAATTTGGCTTTTAATAGCCTTTCAATTTCCTCTTTAATTTTATGCATAACTTCAGGAGCAAACCTCTTTAGGGCCTGTTTTATGGCTTTCTTTTCAGGATATAATGGTAATCTATGTTCCACTAATTCCCTACTCAACCCTGGCATTTCTTTATAATCCTAGGAAAAACAGTCTTTAAATTCTCTTAGCAACTTAATCAAATTAGTTTTCAAGTCACTATCCAACAAAGTACTTATGTATGTTGGCTTTTTTTATTATAATCATCACCTAACTTTACCTCTTCTAATGGATCTTAGGCTTCCATTTTCCCTAGTGTTCCTCACTAATGGTTTCTCTAAACCTAGAGATCCATCATCATAAATACAATCTAATATTTCTTCACTAATTACACCAAGTAGATTGTTTTGCTCATTCACATAATTTGTAATTTCCTATATATTATCAATAACATGTTCTTTCTCACCCTCAATTTGAAAAAAGGTCATTTCTTAGGTGAATGTAATTTTGCATCCTTTGCATGGTTTATGTTATCACATCTTTTCCTTTAATCTCATTTGTCATTATTTTTAAATTAGGATCTACATAATAATAAAATTTAAACACAATGTAAACTCTACTACATATATACATGTCTAAAACTGAATAAAGAGCTTTGTCCCAAGGTTTTACAAGACCTTTTATACATTACATGAAAAGGACATTATTGAAAGGAAAATGCATGACAACCACTAGATAACAAGATACTTATTTTTTACACTATATACAACAAAACTCAATAAAATCTCACCCTAAAAAACTGGTTGGAACCATCTTTGGGACTACTTGACCTCAAAACACCAGTCAAGTCCTTTCTCTTCTTCAAATTTGGTTTCAGCTAATAGGAAAAATGATCTTTTCCCATTCTTCTTCCTACTCATTATGCGATTCTTTAGGCACCATTATCCAGTCATCCCCTTGGTCTTGGTTATCATTTTCCTTCGCTTCTTCAATAATCTAAAAACCAGTTTGAGATATCTCCACTCTAATTGAGTTCACATGGCTATAGATGTCAAATTCATGTAATTACAATGGTTGTATAAAGGCCATATTCTTTTCAAAAATAACAGCAATATTATTCATTTCAGGCCTGAAATTAGCATCATCTACCATTACCGCCTTTACATTGCCATCTTTATTCCAAAGAAACATCTTTTGGTGAAGTGTAGAAGATACTATCCCTACACCATGAATCCACTTTCGACCTAATAATAGGTTATAATTAGCCTTAGATGACACTACAATGAAGAAAGTGGTCTTGGAAATAATTCCAACTTGTAAATTCAAATCTATACAACCAGGTGAAGTTGATGACTTACCATTAAAATCTGTAATCACCACATTATGGGAAATTAACTTATCCTTATTTATACCCAACTTAGGCAATAAGTATTTTGGGATTAAGTTCATTATTGTCCCTCTATCTATTGAAATCTTATTCACTATTTTTCCTTCCACTTTGGCTCTAATGAACAATGGTTTCAAGTGTTATTTCAAATTAAGTGAAGGCATTTCAAATATAACTTGAGCAGGGTTGAGAGCCCACCAATGCACTATTGACTCAGCATCCTCATCATCTTCAATAAAGTCATCATCAAAAGGAAAATTTTGGGTTTCTTTTCCTTCATATTTAAGAGACAACATAGACACAATACCACATATGTCCTCCAAGTCATCTTCAAAACCAGTTTTGAAGTTCTCAAACTATAAATCATCTTTATTTTCATACACTTACATGGGCTGCTTCTACTTTTCTATTTAAACTTTGACTCCTCCTTGCACCACTTGAGTAGAAGGAATATTAAAAGTATTCTTTCCTCTAAAGTTCTTGAGACTCTTTTGGATTTGTTGATTTTTCTTCCATTTTTTTCTTTATGAAGTTTTTGCCCAAACTTTCTTTAACTTTTGGAACTGGCTGCCATCTCTAATGGACCTCTTCCAGCTAGTACTTTTGCCACTTGAAGTTAGCAGCTTTACCACCAGGTGGAATAGTTACAACTCTAACCCATTTGTTAGGGACCATTGGTTGGACATAGTGCTTATTTTCCCCATACATCCTTATAGATGACTTCGGGTGAGCCTTGAGTTGTTTAATTTCTTCAGCACTCAACTTGTACACTTGACTCTTCACCTCATTGTCTCTTGCCTTTTTGTAGCCACTTTGTCAAATACCGCACAACATCTAGGACATGGTGAGACATCACCATCTTCTTATTTCTTCTTAACAAGTAAGTCTAACAAAGTTTCCCCGGCTTCAGGATAAACTTTTTAACAATTATTGTCAAATTTTTCTGCTACAACTTCTATTTGCTCTCAGGCATTGCTTGATTAAGCAGTATCAACCATCAGCACTTGAGCAGCCCTATATTTCAGGTTAACCATAAAAATTTCAACGAGCTTTACATAATTCACATTAGAATGAAATGGATCTGTGTCCACTTTCATAGGCATTTTGTCTTTGTCTTCAAATTTCAATCTACCTTCTTTAATGGATTTTTGAATCAAATCCTTGAAACGCACACAATGGTTACTCCAATGACCAAAAGCATAATGATACTTACAATATTTTTTCCCTTTTAATTATTCAACTATATGGATATTATGATTATCTTTCAATACAATTTATTTATATTTGAGTAAAATATCAAAGATTTGGTCTACTGTAGAGAATATTAAAATTATACTCTTGTTTCTTTATAAAAGTATTATTTTTTATCATTATTAACATATGGCCTTAAAGAAGAACATACATAAGGAGGTCTAGGTTTGAGTTCAATAATGTTTATTTCACTTCCCTTTTCATTTATATCTTCACCATCATTTCATTATCAATTTCAACATAGGCTATTTTATCTCTTCTAGTGGATCTTTCAAACCTTTTATTTCTTTTTTTTAAGCTTTAATTGTTTAATTTGTCTCATCTTATGAGCCAATTAGGCCATATCTATAAGTTGTTGGTTAATTAATTTTTTCTAATTGAATAATCTAAACCACCTGCAGCCATTTGAACAAGTTCATACTCAAACACTTGAGTATGGCACCTCACCTTCATTTGGTAAAATTTTTTCAAGTAATCATCTATAGATTCATTATGCAGCCTTTTAACATTAAATAAGTCTATTAAACTTACATTATTCTTACCCTTAAAGAATTGTTCATGAAAGTTCTTCTCTAATTAATTCCAATTATGAATAGAATTTAAGGGAAGAGTTATGAACTAAGTAAAGACATTTTTAGTTAAAGAACTTGGAAAGTATTTTATCTTCAGACATTCATTATTAACAAGGTTTCCACACTCAATTTAATATCTAGCCATGTGCTTTACTGTAGATTCTCCTACTTCACTAACAAACTTAGTGAATTTAGGGACTATCCAGCCTTTAGGGAGTTCAATTTGCATTTTTGGTATGACAAAGCCGACACAAAGTATGGATGATTAACCTGGTCCACATTAAAAGCCATTCCTAACCAGGGCCTGTTCAACCAAATTGTTAATCACTTAATGTTGCCCCCTGCATTAAGTGTTCGTTTTGTATGCAGTTAGGGAACAGAGTTATGAAAATGGAAAAATCTAAAGGTTAATGTTGATTCTTCATGTTGTTTGAGATATTCAAAACTTTGTTTGACCCTAGGATCTTTTTGGGCATAAGTTATCTAACTCTTTCCAGTAAGTGATCAACCCATACCGCATTATCTTGATCTAAATTGTGTTTATATAACAGATTTGGATTTCGCACAAAAATATGCACATTTTATACAAGAAATGCAGTTGCAACTTGATTAACAATGGGGTCTTGAGGAGCCCCAAGGGCCGTGGCCATTCTTTCCATGCGTCTTTCTAAATTTTGATAGCTTACCCTTAAAACAGTAGATAATTGCTGCATTAATGCATGAACCATGTCATAATTACTTTTATCCATTTGTTGCCTTAGAGAGTTTAAAGCAATATTTGTTAAAGGATTAGACTTAGACTCTCCATAGGACTTCACCGCAGACATCATATAATTTAAAGGAGTTACAGCTACTCCACTATGTGGGATAATGGTGGGCATACCACCATCAGTCACAATTTTCTACCCTGTAACTTGAGGAGCATTTTGAGGGATAAAACCATGGCAGAACTACATAATTGCTACCCTTTGTTCATTTTCATTCAAAGGAACATATGGTATCACTTGACTGACCACAAGAATAATAGGCAACGTGACATTCAAAATTATGTCACTATGATTTCTATTTTCACTATAGTCACTTGAACTATTAACTTGTTCATTATTATTCTTATTTCTCCCAAACGTAACTTGTATGTCTTCATCAGTTCCTTCATTGTTGATGATAGGAGAATGACCCGAACCTCTTTGCCTATTGTTAGCCATTCCTATGCTTTTTCCACTTTGTAATAGCATACACTATTCAAGTTTTGTTCAAGTTATTTATTCCTTAACACACACTAACTTAAATTTAGTCCCACCAGACGTGCCAATTTGTTTGTGGTGAAATTAATCAAACTTATTTGATTTGCAAGTTCAATTTGGAACGTGAATCAGATTCCTCTTTTGGCTCTTAAATTGATAGGTCTATGGTATTAAGATATTTTTAAGTAAAATGACAATTTAAAGTGAAAAACAGAAATGGAATAAAAGAGAAAGTGTACATAATTAGTAGATTAAAACAAAGCGAGATGAAAATTATTATAGCAACACAACTAGAAAAACAACACTAATCACACCTAAGACAGTTTGAATTTCAAGTAAATAGATATTAAGTATGATGAAATGATTTAATGGTTGATGCAAGACATACAATGGTTCAACACATAACAAAAAATACATATAACGAATGCAATAAAACAGTAGAAACAAAGGTCCAAACGGAACCAAGATGCGATAAAATAAAAGATGCGGGAATTTAAAGTTGAGAGATGAACTGATGCTCGTAGATCCTTTCGATTTTCCAGGAGTCATAACGGTGGCCGTGTTAGGCGTTTCGCTTTGGATACCGGAGCCTTCTGAATTCGATCTCCCTAATTTCTTTGTTCAAGTTCGTTTTTATACTTGTTAAAAATTTGTCAACTTGAAAAAAGTTACCACTACATGAGAAGTTACTTATGTCTTCATATCATTCAATGTCAAGTGTTTCATGGTTAACCAACCTTCAATAACTGCCCAAATAATTTAAATAAGCATGTTTTTAACCTTTAACTCTTTATAGGCCAATTTAGGCGTAACTTGAAAGATTATCCACTTAAAGCTTACCAACTTAATGACATGTCTATGTTATTTGTCTTTCTTTTATTTTTCCAACCACAGATTTTAAATTAGCAATGTAGCACTTTAAGATTAATTTTTATTTAAGGGTTACCAACTTAATTTAATCGATCAATCTTATAAAAAAATATATCTCAAAATATCTTTTACTTAAAATTCAAGAGAATCATACAAATCTATATTCTATTTAAATACTTTTTTTCTTAACCCCAATAATTACATATGTCAACCACAGTTAATTATCAAATTGATCATTTTCAGTTAAAAGAAGTTTTATACGTACTATTCCTACAACACTACAAAAGTCCCCCTGCGTCTCCAAAACAACTCTTCTGTAAAATCTATAAATCAGACATTTTTGTAACATATATTTATCTTAATGTTTCTTCTTCTTTAAGGTTTTATATATGTTTCTGCATGTTGGATTGAGGTGGCGTGAAGGAGTAGAACATAAAACGGGGTCAACAAGCAGCAGAAGGTTGGCGGGTGTGCGTAGGCACTTTAGGGGACAAAGTGTCGGCGGCGGAAGCGACGGTGGTGGTGACACGCTCACAACGGGGACACATTGTTAGTGTGGATGCTGGGAGTGGCTCGCAGGAGTGAGGGGATATGATAGTGGGTGGACCCACCTTCATTGCTCTAAGTTCCTCCACTTCCCTTTGAAGCCTTCGGTTCTGTTCTGTCAGTGACCCAAACCACCTCTTCAAGTATTCACACTCCATCTCTGTTTGCTTCAGCTTGCTCCTGTAATATTAATTTCACACGCAAATCTCCAATTAATTGCATTCATCGTTTCAGTTTTACATGGAAATTACCTAAACCTAAAATGTATCATCTTTTCTGTTCCTTTCATAAAATTCTATTAGTAAAACAAATACACTGCTTTTTAGTTGTACCAAAAAAAATTAATATATACACAACACACCTGTTAATTACAAAGTTTTGTTAACCCAACTTAAAGACGAATTCTAGTCATTTTAAGTATTTTTTTATTAAAAAGTAATACATTTATGGTACTTTCATTTTTGTGATTCAATAATTATATTTATTCTAATAAAAAAATAATATTTATAGTATCTTAGACTCAATCTTTAAAGCAAATGTTAACAAAACTCTTAATTAAATTCTCTCTTAATATCAATTAAATATAAGAATTTAATTTCTCTTTCTATTAATATTACGATTAATTTTAAATTTTTAATAAAAATTTATAAATTTAATACAATTAAATTACATATGCAATTTTCTACTAGATAAATATTTCATTTTAAACAAAGACTACAACTTTTAATAAAAGCTTTCTTCTTCTATTGATCTTTTTATTTGGTGTAAAATGACATTAAATAAATTATGTGAAGTTAGGTAATCTGATGTTATAAAAATCATCAAATTAAAGCATGATTTTCATCCTTCTTTTCCATTCCTTTAAATTGATACAAAATATTTATCTATATCATGTAGATTTAAAAGAATTAAATTAGTTAAATAATTTAAAATATCTAAAATTTATTTTATTTAAATTCAAATTCCAATATTATATTTACAGTAAAAATTATTAATTTCCAAGAAATAATAATCAATAAATAGATATTTTTTTACCTTTATAAGTGATGTTATAAAAAAACATCATATATGAATATTTTTAAAAATCTTTAAAAAATGGAAGAGGAGCGGGTCATTGCCTCATTGTTTAACCTTAAATTGGAGTTCGTTTCAGACTGTCAGCTTTATGAATCCCCAAACAAACACGCTATTTGTCACTCAGTACACGCATTAATTGCATTACATGTTGCATGGGTGACACGGCTTCATGAATCATCGCTTTGCCGTTTGCTTTCTCATGTCTGGTTTGTCTCTTTCTCAAGTTAACTAAGTATTGAATAAATTTTAAAATAAATATTTTCTTTTTTCATTTTTATTAAAAAAACTTCCGGTATTAATTCACATTTTGTATTTATAGAAGTTCTTTTTAATATATATGAGAGAGAGAAATAGAAAAAGTTATACTCCAGAAGTGTCAAAAGAGATACTTTATTTGTATTTGTGGAAGTAATTTTAAGACCCATTTTATAATTAATAATTTTAATAAAAATATGAAAGTGCATATCTTTTTAATTTGTGCAATAAATTTCACATTTTATTGTATAAATAAATTGTCAAATATTTATTAGATTAATATTTAGTTAAGTTATTTTTTCCAAGATAATCTATATAAAGACATGAAAATAGTTTTTTTTCGGGTAATGCTCTAAATAGAGCAATATCACCGAAGATATATATGATGAAAATAAATAAATATGCAGATGACGATAGAGGGAGGGACACATGATTGTTATCAAATGAAAATTTTATTATTGAAATAAGTCAAGACACCCTGCCTCCAATTAATGACCTAATATATGATGGTTAACATTAATAATTCATCATAAATCAAATGCATGGTTGTTCTAAAGTACCAAAACAAGTGGTCAAAGTCGCACTTATTGAGGTGATGATCAGTGTAGCACACGAGGCCAAATAAAACTCCACAAATGCGGTGCTATCACTGTCGAATTGTCTGCTTTAATTTGGACAACAATGATTATGTTTTTTTGCACACAGCTGAAATTATGGTTTGAACACTGGAACTAATTATTAATCTGCTCATATAGTTTGCATAGCCAGCTAGCTACTCTCATGTCATTGCTATGTCTGCATGACCTGAGATTATTATTATTATTATTCGCATAAATTAATCGGTTATAAGGTTATAAATTTATCATATTATATATAAAAAAATTGTCAGTAAGTGATATCTTTGTAAATGTTTAATGAATCTTTTAGTATATCGTGTTTATCGGGACATTCATCTAAAATTTTCTTTCACCAACAAAGTTATTATTATTATTATTATTATTATTATTATTATTATTATTATTATTATTATTATTATTATTAAAAAATTTTTAAGAATCATGTGTCTCCCAAATCATGTTTTTTATTTAGTAAATAACGATGCTTAGAAATTTCATTTTCTTTTTGATAAATGTAATCTCTAATACCATATATATATATATATATATATATATATATATATATATATGGTTTCTTAAAAAGTATATTCTTTAAAATGTTGATTTCATGAGTATAATTAAATTATTCTACTTATTTGGGAATCATAGACTGTCACCCCACCCATGAAAAGATTTTGTTAATTATAAAATTTTGAGAAGACATAATTAAATTTTTTTGTGGAAATATTAGTTTTATGATTTTTTTGCTATAAGATTTCTAAGTTAAAATTATTGGAAATTAAACTAAAAGAAAGGTTTAGCAATGATTCATTAAAATGACAAATCAAACATGCTATAAATAAATATAATGTCCAGATATTCATGTGTATTCAACATGTTTAGAATAACCTATGAAAAGTTTTGTTTTTTAAGATCTTTGAAAACAATGCTTACTAATTTGTACATGAATATAGCATTGTGTAGGCTAATAAACTGATTTTTTCCCAACCAAGCGTTCAATTATATTTTATTTATAGATTTAGCTAATATGTGATATTATATTAATTAAAATTGACTGTAGTACTTTATGATTCTTAGGTAATTAAGTTCAATATAATTATTTTCATTTTTTATTTTGTGTACGGTTACAAAAATTACAATATATATATATATATATATATATATAATAATAATAATAATATAGGGCCATTAGTTTTTTTCTCACTCTAATTATTTATTGACTTTTAATTAAAATGGACAACACTTGCTTTTCTTTCTTAGTATCTTTTATAATCAATGGGGAATTTAATTAAGTCAAGCAAGTGTAAACTAATTCTTTGATAGCTTTCTACTTTTATTTATTTAGAGATTGTACGAACTAATATGGGGGTATAGAATCGGATTCAGATTCATGATCCGGTCCATATAATAATTAATCATTATTCCGTCAACCTTTGATATTTGTCTCTATATATATACATATCATCCCTACAGAAAATATCGGTAAACGTGGAATTATATATATTTAACGGGTTTATTTAACCGGCTACTTAATACATATTAAAAAATTAAAAATAAAATAATTATTTGAAAATATTATTAATATCCACTCACATAAATTTCAATAAAAAAAATTTTATTTTTATCTCTAAGACGCCTATGTTTAAAAGTCAAGTCTCATAAATGAAAATTCAAATTAAAATAAAATGGCACTCTTCTATATATGTTATATAATTAAGATTCATTAGCCATACCTGGCCCTACGGTTCTGAAACCACACCTCCACTTGCCTAGGTCTAAGTTTGAGTTGCATTGCCAAAGTCTCTTTCTGCTTCTACACAACCAAGAAATCACGAACCGTTTTTACTATGAATTTAAATTACGTCTTTGGTATGTTAATTAAATAAGAGAGAAAGATAAGAAATTGGAGGGTTACTGGGTTTAAAGTGTGGTTATGTCTAAAGCTTTCTTCAAGAAGACGAGACTGTTCCTTTGTGAGACGGAGTTTCTTCCGAGGAGGGTCTCCATTGCTGCTTTCATCGTCATCTTCCATGTTTGATGTCATCCAATCTTCTTCTAGGGGAACTTGGTTCATGTCCAGTTCTTTCACTGGAACACCAAACAGCCCTTTATATATTATTTATTTATTTATATATATCTACTACCGAAAAACAAATCTTCTAGACATTATGCTATATATATTAAGGATAGGATTGGAAATATGATGTTTATAGGTAGATATCACTTCTATTAAATCACACCAACCAGAGAGAGATGAAAAGTACTAGAACCTGGTGGGTTCATGTGGTCGATCGAAACTTTAATTTTAATCTAAGAAAGGGTAAGAAAAAATAAATAAAGAATATCCCTCCCTAAAGAAATCATACATATGTACCAAAAAATAGAAAGAAATCATATATCCAACAAGAGGGGTCACTTCATGATAGAAATTAACAACAAGTGAATAAAACTAAAAAGAATTACCATAATAATAATAATAATAATAATAATAATAATAATAATAATAATAATAATAATAATAATAATAACAAAATTTGGAGGATATATAAAAAAGAGCTAGGTTGATCAAAATGACAAAGAGGAGCATGGGATGGTGATTATAGAAAAAGGTACAAAAAATAATAATTGTGTATTAGAGGTTACCTGATGAGGATAAGGGAAGAATGTTTGGTGAAGAAGCAAAGCCTGGGACAGATATGGTCAATTCCAAGCTGGGGGAGCTTCTAGGTACAACAGCCATAGAAGATTGTGCAGAGGAAATAATGAAAATCGAGGATGAAGAAGAAGATATTGAAACGAAAAGGTAGTGGAGGAACAGAAGGAGACACACATGAAAAGGAAAAAAGAAGACAGAAGCAGCTAAGGATCTGGTGGATGAATTGTTTGAAGAGTAAAAGGTCAAGATATATAGAAAGGTCAAATAAATAAATAGAGGGATATTAATTAGTCGTACAAGTTTATTAATTACATCCTTAAAAAGAGGCATAGAACATCAAAGGGAGGTTTCTATGGGGAAGACGTATATTAAGAAGAGTTGTAGGTTTCTGACTATGGTCGTCCAAGTCAAAGGGTATGTGGCCAGAAGATGGAGACACGTCTGAGTATAAGATTAAAAGATAATCAACAAACAATATATAATACACATTTGGATCTATTGTGCTTTTTTTATTCTTTATCAGGTTGTTTTAAGTCAATAATATATTCTCTTTTTTTCGATATAATGAGATTATTGAAATAAATTTTATTTCTCTTAATAATATATAAAATATGTGAGTATATAACTATAAAATTTAATTATAATCAAATATAACGTAATATTTGTTGATGTGCATAAAAAATTGTGTTGAATTTTACTTGGACTTATATAAATATATTGTTTTTGTGTTAATATTGAAATTATTCTATATGTAAAATAATATTAAGGAATATTCTACTTCCTCTCTGTCCATTTGGGACGGATAGGATTTATTTGTCCTGTCTTTTATGAGGCATTCCTAAATATGTCTCTTAGGTTATTTTCTCTACTCTTGAAAAGGTGAGCATAGTTGTCTCGTGCTCCAATGCAAAGTAAAGGACTTTTGTAGTCAATAAACAACTTATAAAAAAGTACTAAAGTAACTTACTAGCCACTTGTCCAACCAAAGGTTTCGGGTATACTCTATAATGTCCACTCACTCTTTCCATGGGCCACGGAAGTGGGATTCATTCGCATTAGTGAATGCGATAATCCCCTTATTCTTTGATTCGAGAATACCCTAAATTCAAACAACATATTTCTAAGTCTTAAACAAAAAAATGTAAACTATTAAATTTGAAAATACACTTATCTAAAAAATCATTATACTATCCATCTAGCCTTACAACTCTAGAGGAATCCTATCGCGTGCATGCCTCCTTTAAACAACCTGTGTAGTATCATAGGGACTAACTCCTTGGTCCTTAGCTTCTTGCTCATGATTGCCTAAAGAATCTCTTCATCTTGCTCGGAGATAATCTTCAAAGTCATCCTCAACAAAGTGGAGGATGAAGTGTAATAATCGTTAGTTGCTTTCTCGGCTTAGTCTGGGTTCTACAACATGTAAAACTCTAGCTCTAGTTTATCAACAATGGAGACAAATTGTTGGCGCGCTCATGCAACTCACTCAATAGAATCACCTTCCTCGAGCCATATGTGAGCTTTTAGCTTTCTCTTCCTTATTTTCTCCCGACACCCATGGTCACTATTATGATCTATAATGTAAAATATATGATAAACATTCAATAATAAACAAAAATAAATTATAAATTAATTTTGAGACTACCTCTGCCTCGCTTTACTTGTGATGTGGTTCCATAACATTATCATATTATTGCTCAAGATTGACCTTTAAAAGGTCAAGTTTATCCGTGACTTAGGATACGACAATGTTACTTGTTTCACCAACCAAGCCTTTTGTCACTCTCTTAAATTTCACCTTTCCATGCTCTGTCCAAACCTAGTAGTCGAGTTTGAAACCAAACTTGTACAAGTTAAATGTAACTTCACATTTACTCAAAATCTTATAGCATTTATCTCACACAGGGACACCTTTATACTATCATCTGAATAGTAATAGGGTTTCTTTGTAGCCTTATTAACAAGCTCTCTAACCACTTAAATAAACTCACCTTTTAAACATTTCCTATGGGGACAAAGCTTATCCTATATCCACAAATGGCCCATTGTAACATCCCGATTTTTGAAGAAAATGAATTTATTGAATAAAGATGATTGATTATTTATGGTCCAATACATGTGGGAAAATTAATTAGGCACTAGAGGTAAATTATCAGTAAATTAAGATTTACAGGAACCAGATGATTTAACAGATGGTGTGGGACTCACTTTGTTAAATTGGATATTTGATGGGTCTATTGTGGTTATAGTGATATGATTAAAATAATTTTTGGTGTTAAGGGGATAATTATTCGAACATGACATATGTTAATAAACGGGAAACTACGAGCCAAATAGAGTTAAAAAGATAATGTAAAATCCCATTTTCCTCTTCCTCATCACTGTAGCATCCCTTTCTCTTTTATTTTGGTTCTTTTAACCATTGGACAAAAAGGAATTATGGACCATTGAAAAAAAACAAAAAAGGAGGCATAGCAATATCCATTGGACAAAAGTCAATTTTATGACTTTCTCTCTCCCCCTTCCTCCATTTTTTTGATGGTTTCCCTTCCCTCTCCCATTCACTTATGTTTCTTCTCCTCCGTCCCTCTTCCATGACAAAAATCGTGACCCCTCTTTGTGTGCCTATTTTTCACCAAAATCAACATTAAAGCATGGATTCATGAAGCATGAATAGGACATTGGAGCAAAGCTTGACTTTCCTCCTCCTCTTTTCCTTCAATTTCGTGTTCCTCTTTGGGTTAGGAGAAAGAGGTAAGATTTTGATCACCCATGGCTTTTGTTGATGGTTTTGAGTTTATTTAAGTATTGTGATAAGAGATTAGATGTTATTTTGATGGATAATGGCATGTGGAACCAAACCGTAGGTTAGATAACCATTGAGGGATTGCTGTTGTATTTGATAATGATTGAAATACAATGTTTCTAGCCTATGGATGTTTGAAATGATGCATAAAAATGGTTGGAATTGATGATGGTAAATTTTGATAAAAACCCTAGAAATTGGGATTTTGGGACTTTGGGAAATTCTTGAAAAAATTGTGAGTTATTGATATTGGAGTGGTTTTATATGTGGGAAAGAGTTTTTGAGTGAGTGACATTAATTATTTGATGTTGAGGATTTGAGAAACCAAGAGGATATGGTGATGACTGTAGGTTACTAAGTATGTGATAGAAGTTATGACATTGTGGTGGATGACTTGGGATAAGGTATATGTGATGAGTGTTGTTATTGAATTTTAATGAACCTTAACCCTAAGATTTAGGAATGTGTATATATTGTAGCTAGAAGAAATGGTTTTTGAGAAATGAATATAAAGTACTCAATGTTGAGTGTTGATTTGTATGATGATAAGTGATAGTGAAAATGATAGAGAACCATTAATGGTGAAACCTATAGATAGGTGTTATTATGAGTATGGAATAATGAATTTAGACACCAAAACCATGGTGAATGTGAGGGATCAGTGAAATAAGAATGTGACTTTATGAGGTCTTATACCATGTTGTGTGCCATTGAACTTGTTGATAGATGATGATTGATAGGGGCTAAGATGGCTCATAATGAACTCTAAGTGACAATGATGGCATCTGAATGATTGAGGTAATATGGAATGCATTTTAAATGAGGGAAGAATGTGATATTGTTGTTGTTGGGTATGGCTAGCCCTTGGAGACTTAGGATATCTTGGTTTTGGGAAAAGAATTCCCGAAACCTAACATAAGTATGTGAATAGGCGTTTTAACAAGTCTAAGACTTGATATTGAACTCTAGAAGATGTTGTCGATTACTTAAACTTGTGATGATGCCTTGTGATGGCTCATTAATTTAGTGTATGTATATATATGTGGAATGTGTAGATGGTATCCCAGGAAATGTGGCGGAACATTTGGAACGTGCAGATCATTGCGGTTCTTCTCTCGAGGTAGGAGAGGAGTTGTACATTTCAAATGTACAAGTTAAATAATTGATGATTATTGTATGTGATAGTACTCATGCTTGCCTTGCCATGTTTATATTGAAATGATGTGATGAATGGAGTTTGATGAATGAAATGATCAGCATTAGTTGAAACATGATTGATGTGGTTTGAATGGTTTGGGTCATATTATAGCTCATAAAGTGCATTTTTATGCATAATCATAGAAGTGAAGGGGTCAAATAAATTTTTATGTTGTATTGATGGCATAGGTTAGTCATAATAGCACCTATGCATGATTTATAACTTGTAGAAACTGGAACGGGTTGAATTCGTAAAGAAATGACCCTTGAGTTGCACAAAACGCCTTGAAATGGGCTAAACACATTTATGTAGATAAGTCCCTCATTTTTGGGAATTTTTGAGTGTGGCTGGTGGCTACGCATCATAAATGGTGTATATCTGGTTGTGTCAAAATTTGGTAGCGTTTGGAATTCATATGAGTGAGTTAGGGTACTCGGATGTTGGGAAAATCAACTTTTTGGGCATTTTTCTACATAAATGCTGTCTTGAATTGATTCAAGATAGTCCTGAATCGATACAAGGGCTGTTGGAAGTGCTTGAATCGATTCACACAACCCTTGAATCGATTCAAAGCCCCTTAGAATTGCTTGAATCGATTCATACGACCCTAAATCGATTCAAGGCCCTCTATTTGTTTGGAGTTCCAGAATCGTATGAATCGATTCATGGACCCTCCTAAATCAATTCATGGTGTATTTTTGGCCAATTTTTAATATGTTTGGATGT
Source organism: Clitoria ternatea (assembly GCA_037962975.1). Lineage (NCBI taxonomy): Eukaryota > Viridiplantae > Streptophyta > Magnoliopsida > Fabales > Fabaceae > Clitoria > Clitoria ternatea. Next base: position 194,086,521 of record CM075669.1, read on the forward strand.
TGTTGGATGTGGATGAGTCATGGCATGTATATGCATTCAATTTCATACATCTTGAACACTTTTTTTAGCAATCGAAACATGACGACATTGTCATGTTCCTCATATACTTTGATGTTAAAATTTGACATGAACTTGTTATCATCCAAACTTTGTTTCATCATGCAAAACATGTGATTGTGTTGAGAGTATACGATTGTGGTGTCTCTTAGTGGTGTTTGAGACTGATTTAAGAGATTGGCAAAATACGTATGTATCTAAGTCATGTTATGAAAACATGAATGTTCCACCACTAATGATGTGATATGATGATTGATGATGAAAAGTAAATGTTGTGGTCATAGGACATACCTTGAATGATGATGAAATTAATAAGGGAACAATCGAATGGCAATAAGTTGTTATAAATCAATGTATTGGGTATAATGTCGATGATGATTGAAGGTGGATGATGCCACCCATATTAATTAATGAATAATGATGTTGAATGAAAAGGGATATTATTGATGAACATACCCTTGAGTAAGTAGTGATTGTTATTGTTGATGAGGGTGATGCCATTATGATTAATGCAAGTATTGACTTGTATGTATGAGATGCAATGGTGATTGCTGAATGTATATTCTGAAAAACCTTGTTGGTTTCCATGCGTGGATTAATGCTATGATGATTGATATACTTTTGATTTCCATGCATGGATAGATGATGATGTGAATGTTTAGCCATTGTAATGTGAACTATATGAATGGTATGCCTTGAGGGGCTTTGTAATTGGTTGTGTGCCACTGACTGCAAAACTAAATATAGAATGTACCCCTAAGTGAGAGGGTGAGAAATCCTTACGAGGTTAAGATTTGGCATATGCATTATTGCATTCATGGCATGCATAGCATAGCATTGAATATGTGGTTGTGATCACAATGATGAGAGTCTTATGGGACTATATGAGAGAGAGTACCCCATGCGTGGCGGGAAACCAATATGTGAAATGATAAAGGTGGTTGCGATCACCAGTATGTTGAGAATGATGAACACGGTTGCGATCATGAGTATACTAAAATGATAAAGATCCTGTGGGATTCTATGAGATTGAGTACCCTATGCGTGGAGGAATGAGTCTGTGGTTGCGATCACATGACAGATTGAAATGATAAAGGTGGTTGCGATCACCAGTGTATTCAAATGACAATGGTCTTGCGGGACTATAAGGGGAGTACCCTATGCGTAGCGGGAAACCAATGTGAGAATGATTAAAATATGGTTGCGATCACAATGAAAGATCCTACGGGATTCTATGAAAATGGACCCTTGTGTGGGGGACATATGTTTGATGAATTATAAGTGGTTGCGATCACTTAAGATACCATGTATGCATTGGGTGATTGAAATGGATCCATTGCATATGCATTAAACAACTTGACATATGCATTAGCCATAGGTACATAGCATTTGAGATGGGGATGACCCCAAGAGAGATGATAACCTCTTGAGAGTAATAAGTGATCAAAGATGAAAAGAATTAATGATGAACAATTGTGATAGCCCATGATGATGAGGGCAATGTGAATGTGTATGTGCTTGCTATGAATTATGTATAATGAGGCTTGTATGCCTAAGATGATATCTTGATGCTAGTTAATTCATGAATTGATGATTTTATTGCAAATTACACATGTTGTTTGTATGCATGTACACATGATCACAATGTATTTAAATTTGTCATTTTGAATGTATAACTCACTCTCCCATGTTGTCTCCTTTTTAACATGGTGATGCAGGATTGTCATGGGATGAGAGTATGTCTTTGAATTAAAGCTTTGGGGAAGGTAAATAGTCGTAATGGAATGCCTTGGCTGACAACAAATGTTATTTATGGTGTGATGAATGAATTGTATATGATGATAGTGAAAATTAATGATTTGATGACTATTGTGTAAATGGCAATATAAATGAATGATGATGTTGATGTAAATTTGGAGGATTTCATCCTTATTCCTTTAGTAATGCGTATTAGCCATTATATATAGAGTTTCATGTAATAATTGATATGATGATTGAATGTCATTGTGTTGGAGTTGAACACTCATGTCATTGAGGGACTTATGGAATATGATCAATATGATGATTAGAGATTTTATATGCGATATAGTGTTGAATTGCAATAGTGGACTCATGTGGTGATTTAGCATGATTGGTTGAACCTTTTCCCATATCTTCATATATGGGACTAGGCGTGTGCCTGATATACATATTCTTATTCCGCTGTAAACTTAATTACTTTGTATACCTGCATGGGCGGTTTATCTACCAATCCAATTTGTAAATTTTTAAATCCCACTCTTCGGTTTTTTGTGGTTTGAGCCTTGATGTAATGTTGAGGTGTTTTGGAAATATTCTAATCGTGAAAAATTTACTCGTATTTTTATTAAATATTTACCTTGATTAAATCGGGATTTGAGTCCGGAAAATCGGGGTGTGACACCCATCATAAAACTCGCATTGCCAACACACCACTAAGACAATGTATTATTCAAAATTGCAGATAAAACTTAAATTAATTTGTAAACACTTAGCATATATTTTTGTATATTTATAAATTTTGTAATTTCTAAACTTTAATTTGAGATTTCTAAATATATTATTTTTCTAAATTATAATTGGAAATTTCTATTTTTTTTTAATTTTCTAAATTCTAATTTGAAATTCTATTTTTTATTTTCTAGATTCTAATTTGAAATATATAAATTTATTATTTTTGTAAACTCTAATTAATTATAAATTATATTTTTTTTATTTTTCAATTCTAATTTAAAATTTCTAAATTTATTATTGTTATAAATTATAATTTGAAATTTCTATATTTTTTTGTTCAAAATTCTATTATCAAAGTTTTATTTTTTTAATTTATAAAGCACTAAATTTTCAAAGCTCTAAGTTTCTATCTTAACTATCCCAAGTGTGAAATATACTCTAATATAAACAAACTCTACTTAAATCATCTATCCTAAGATACAAATGTCAATATTTTCTAAATCATGATACTATACATAATTTATTTTAAAGTTCTTACAACTATCCTAATGAAACTTAAAGTATAAAATGAAAGAAACCAAATAAGTTACTATTCTTGAACTTAGGGAAAAATCAATTAGTTTTAAACTTTCCTTTTTACATGATGAACACGATAGAAACCATGGGAGAATAAATGGTTCCCTTTACACTCAAATGAAATAAATGAAGTTGAGAGAGGTTGGGAAAATTTTAAAAGAAAATGATAGAAATAGGGGGAAATGGTTGGCATGTGAGTAACCTAACAAACACAAATCTCATTTATAACTGAAGGAAATGTATGATATCACTTTGAGTCGGCTTTAAGAGAACATAAATGAAACCTGTTAAGTTTTAAAAGAACATATGAGGTTCTAAGACCCCTCAAAAGTCTTGATTATGAAAAAATATTATATTATTTGTGAGACTAATCTTTCAAAGTTTTCTAAGTGTAGTTTATAGTGAATATAATTCACAAGTCAAGAAGCAAGACATTTTGAGAAGTTGTGTAATGACTGAAGAACTTAGACACTCCAATAAGCAATCTCAGTCACCCATTTGACGAGGATAGTAAATACAAGTCACAAGCTAAAACTCATGCTTCAGTGCTAATTTGGAACCATTTTTGACCAAGGAATGAGTACAAACTTTCGTTTAGTTGTCTTAGTCTACTGAAGCATCCTAACTACCATCATAGAAAGGTAAAGTCAGAAAACAAAAGTTCTTGCAAGGACTGACAAGGACAAATATGCTTTCTTAATTGCTCACAACTTTTACAACTGTCACATGAAAAGCATGAATACTCTTTGTCCCATAACATCTACTTCTATGAAGCCTATATAAATAAGCATCTTCGAAGAGTAAACACACAACATCTCTCTTATTCAAATAATCTACAAGATGCATAAATCTCTCTTATATTTCTCTTGTAATATTTTAAGAGCTTTTAACTATTTTATATCCTGAACAACTAATTCAGTTTTTGTAAGCTTAGACACCTAAGGTCTTATGAAGACTTAAGTTTATTTCTTTTGTATTGATTATGGTTGAGCTCGAAGAAACTTGTTTAAGAAATAATATTTGGGTAATTAGTATGGAAAGACGAAGTTTGTTACTTGAGATTGTTGTAAGTAAGTGTAAGTTGCACTTAGTTTATTGATAAGTGAATAAAATCATGTTGTGCTTAGACAGTGACTAAACATTGCCTTGGTTAATAGTTAAACTAGGATAAAAAGCCATGTGTGTTTGATGAGTGATATTATGTTGGCACTTTAGTATCCTTAGCATGTCCTCTTGACACTAATTTTATGATTATTTCACTATTTTAGACTAGTTTGATTGGTTTAGGTCTATTTGAGCCTTAATTAGTAATACTACTTAACTATTGCATTTTAGAGCTTTTGACCTCTACTTACTGATTTGGTCATAAATTTTGATGAAGATGGAGATTTTCATTGATTCTTATTGTGTTGGAAAATGGATTCAAAGAGATTTAATTCAACACCTTATTCATTTGATTTGGAGTTCTATGCTAACAGTTATAGGCGTTTGAAGTTGGCTTTTTGATGGTGTTATGGGAATTACGAGACTTTTAATGTCAATTAGTAGTTTGTAATTAGGATTTAGACTTAATTAGGTTTTGTATCTCATTCTACTCATTGAACTTGTTAACTTGGGTTTATTTTTAAGGTTAATCTCTCTTTTCTTCTTTTATATAGTTAGCATTAGAGGGACTATCTCTTTGAATCCCTTCTCTTCTCTTCTCTCTTCTATGTATTTTTCATTCTTTGTTTAATCTATGTTAATTTTAGGTTTTGTTTTCTTTTATATATTTTCATGATAATTGCTATTACATTTCCTTGCGTGTTTACAATTGTGATGGAAAAGTAGTTTTTAGATTGATCAATGGTTTTAAGCCTGTAAAGCGATGAGGTAATGTCTTCTTCTCTCAACCTAATTTGAATCCCTAATTTTATCTTTTTACTTCTGTCACTATATTTTTAATTCAGCCTCAGATCATTTGATACAATTTCAGATAATTCATGCTTGTCGAATTCATTACTCGTGCGATCTCAAAATAAGTGTTCACTTAGTTCTGACTTTTAAGATTGGATTGAGAATAACCTTATTTAATCAATCCAAGATGCTTGTTTAGAGATCATTCAAGTAATTTGGATTAAAGTCTCTTCTTCTTTAATTTGAATTTATGAATTGGATTAGGATTAATTCAATGCTAAATCTATTTTGCAAAGTAGAAATCATAGGTCGATCATTTTTCTTATTGATTTGTGTTATTTTAATTCTTATTACATTCTTATTTGAATCCAAAATCCCCCAAATTTATGTTGTGTGTAGTCTAGTAACCAAAGATCTCGAGAGAATGACCTAGGTTAGTCACCTAGTATACCATAATTTTGTTTGTTTTTATTTGACCAATTAATAGGTGAACATAACCTTGGTTAATAGGTGAACCAGGATAAAATCCCTATGTGTTGTATCTTTGCGTGTTTTAATCGTTTTACTATCTTCACTTCTAGTAATCTTTTGCAAAAATCCTGGTATCCCTTTTCAAGTTATCTGAATCTTTTTTTGAAAAGGTTGTTGGCAAAGTTTTTAATCACACTATTCAACCCCCTTCTAGTGTACTGAAGTTACCTTCAACACCTTTTTCAGATTTAAATTTCCAATTTCTTTTACTATTTTTAGGTTTATATTGATGTATGGCTTACGCAAATATGACTTTGCAAGTTGCATAAGTGATGAGTGATTGACATTTCATCAAGATGGCATGTTGCATCAATTTTATATTGGTGTAGTTGAGTGAGATTAAGTGTGGACATAAAATAGATGTTTTCTCTTATAGTGTACTAAACCAATATCGAACACTCTTTGTAGTTGATCACTCTCAAACCTAATTCACTTCATCCATCAATTTCAAAATTTTCTACTAATTGGTAGATTTGCACATGGCAAAAAACTTTAGTTCAACTATAACACTTGTTAAATGAGATCATTAATTTTTATTCCATTAATGAAGGGTTAATGATTTTAACAATATCCTTTTTGGGTTTGATTTTAACATTTATAACTTCTTTAAAAAAATAGTCTCCTTAGTGATGATAAGTTGGGGGAAGAGGCATGGAAGGGATAAGGTTCAAAACTTGTCTCAACCAAATACAAAGTGTCCCTACAGACTAATAGGCTGAATGTGTTGAGACAACATTAAAATTTAAATCTAGCTTACAAATATTTCATTTAATTATATTAATAATAATAGATTAAATAAAATATAATTAACTCACATGTTTTTTTAACTTATTTCTCTTTTCATTAATTAAGATATTTATCAATTTCTTTTTTCGTACATTTGGTTTTTTCTTTATAACAAAAAATCAAAAAAAGAATTTAACTTCCTTGGGCCATATTTATGGTAGTTATGGTTTTTGATATTTTGTTTTCAAAAGTAAATTTAAAAATAAAACTCATAAAAATAATAAAATATATATAGTTTCAATTCCCTTAATATATTTTCAAAACAATTTGATATCTCCATTTCAAAATCATGAAAGATATATAGTGTTTAACTTTTAATTTTAGTAAACCCCTTAATTGGTTCCTTAGATATTTACAATTGGGCACGTTAGTCCGTTTATATTTTTAAATGTTCTTTAGTTTCCAATATTCATTAACGTTTGGTAGTTAGGTCCTTTATCTAACTGATCATTAAAACACCATCAAACTAAGTTTAGTGTAACATTATGTTACATATATCATACCATACACTAAAAGAATACTTAAATTTAGCATTGGGCTTGACGTGTGTTAGTTGTTAAATTCAGGTTTTTTCATGCAAAATCTTTGATTTAACACTAAAATGCTCAATTGATGTGATTTGAAATTTTAATTTTGATATTTTTGAAGCAATATCTTATTTGGAAGCTTACTAGTTTATTTGAGTGGTTCTTGATGTGTTATGATATAGTGAAAAGGCCAAAAAGAGAGAAAATGGAGTTTCATTTCAACTTAACTTTATATCAGTAAATTTAATTTCACTATTTCTGCTTTATTCACTGTTAGATCAGACTGAAATTTCAATATCATGTTCTTAACATTTAGAACTTTATTTTAAACAATCAAATATTGCAATACTAGGAAAACCCAATCTGGCTATAGGAATTTTACGATGGCACTATCATCCATTTTTAATTGCCACATCTTTAGCGATGGCCTAGGATTAGCAACCAAAATAGGTATGGGATGGGAACTAGTGACAAATTTTGTAACAGACTTAATGATGATGACTGTTCACGTAGGATACTTGTCACTAAATCTGTGGCAAAATGTTATCTGTGACATGCATAATGATGAATGTCTGATACCGTAGCTAAATTAGAGATCTAAAAACCCTTCCAAGAACCTTTTGGCAATGACCAGACAACACTATCACTAACCTGTAAGGTTTTGGCTCCTCTTTTTTAGAATGACACATAAATGAAAAGTTAGTGTGGCAACGAATGATCATTTCTGTAACTAGATACATTAGTATTTAGTCGTAGATTAGCCAAAACATTACCAACCTATGTATTTAGAAAGTATTGAACATGAAAATAAAAATAAGATAGTGACAGGTCTTAGAAGTTCATCACGAAAATTGGTATATGAAAAGTTTTTTTTTTGAAGTAGTTGGTGATAAGTTAGCTGTGCCATCACTAGATATGTTAGTTTTTGGTGATGAGTTAGTCAACCTATCGCCAAAAACATGGATTTGAAAAGTATTAGGTGTGAAAATGAAAATAATATGGCGATAGGTTTCAGAATCCTATTGCTAAGATTTGAAAGTGAAAAGTTTTCACTAACCTCGATGGCAAAGGATTACCATCGCCAGATATTAGACCATATGTCAAGTGTATTTAGTTTTTGGTGATGGATATGGTTGTACCGTCGTCACCAAAATGACACAATATGTCACCTCACGGATTTAGCGGTGGAAAGCTTCTGTCGCTAAACACTAAATCCCTAAATTGAGCTCAACTTATTTCATCCCTTATTTTTCACTCTCATCTCTTTCTTCCAACTCTTACCTCCTCTTTTCCTCCCTCTTTGGCTTTGAGACTCACCTTTTGCTCCCTGTCCCTCTCTTCTTTAGTGATGATACCTAGCCCTTTCCCTTTCCCTCCTTACTCATTCTCTCCATTTCTTCCTCTTTAGTTTTTCTTCCCTCTTTTCTTGATAGAGCCATCATAGTTTTCCTTTATTTTTGGTGAAGGTCAGCCTTTTACCCAATTCCTCCATCCCTCTATCTTTCTGTGACTTTCCTTTTTCACTTTGACATGCCTTTTTTTATTTGGAATAAAGGTTGAAACGACCCCAAATTTAATTAAAGAAAATAAGGGTAAATTTTTTATGATTTTTAAAACTATTAAAGAATGGAAGAAATCACAAAATATAACTTTAACAAGTAACCCCGGATCACTTTGAATAACCTATCCCATATATAAAGATATGAGAAGGTGGATAATTAAATCAGAAATGTTTCTTGGACAATCATCGCATGATTATCGATCAAGGAAAAACAGAAAATCAGGGTGATTTAAAGCATACCAATGGATATAAAGAGAGGTTCAAGAAATACCCTCATTGATAAACAAAATTATGTAAATTATGTAAGTTATGATCATAGTATAACCCAACAATGTCAAACATATGTCAAAGCTGAAGAAAACAGGTAAAGACAGGGCATGAATCGATTCAGACACCACCCTGAATTGATTCACACATTTCAAGAAATCATGATAGGCCAGCATCAGATGAATGAATCGATTCGAGCCTATAGGGAATCAATTCATGCATGCAAGAGATACAAGGGTCCATGATTCAGGAGGATGAATCGATTCATGTAAAGGGATGAATCAATTCACGCATAGGGATTTTCCTTGAACAGTAAAAACAGTGAGGTTTGAATTGATTCGCCCCTAAGTGTGAATCGATTCAAACAATTCTGAAATTAGGAACAGTAAAAACAGTGGCAATGGAATCGATTCATACACTGTTTTGAATCGATTCATATCAGTAATTATGCAGTAAGCATTAAATTCCTCGACTTCCAAACACCCTAACTTTTTCAAATCAAATCCAATGGTTACCAAATTTTGACATAAGCTAAAATATATTATTTATGACGTGTGGTCGTTAGCCATACTTAAAAATTCCGAAAAATGAAGAACTTATGTGCATAAATGCATTTATCCCATTTTGAGACATTTTGATGCAACTTAGGGGTCAATTCTCAATGGAATTGGCCCATTCCAATTTCAACAAGTCACAAATCATATATTTAAGCTATTAAAACCATCACATACTATCCATGACTCATGAAACTAATTTTGACCCTATTGGTTCCTTAATTATACATAAATATCTTATACAACCTTCATAATTTAATCAATTCATCAAGCAACATGCACATCAATGCCATTAATTGGCTAAGAAACTTCATAAATAACATTCATTCATCAATGTGACAAACAAGGTCATCATATCTTAGTTAACATCAACCAATATTAAGGTCACTACCAAAAATTGGCCTTTCAAAACATACAAGGCTCAATTTTTCACAAGTGACCCCCAAAAGAATACATGCTATCATCCAACATTCATGAAACAAAGAAGCATATACATATATCAAATGTTTTACAAAAGAGATGCCGACCAAGGCTTACAAGCTTCCATTCCATATTTTCCTCCTCCATGACTCAATCCTCCTAAAGAGTAGGATATCCAATATACCTACATCAAACTTTAAAATTGGCAACTAGGAGGTGAGTAACATATACCAAATGATCCAAAATCATACATTATGATAATACATATACATGTGTGCATAACATCTATTTCTCAAGAAGCATCATAAGCTTTATTCACATATTATGCCATTTTATTTTAACATTACCCATATCCAATTCAATATATATATTCACAACATACCTATCTCAAGAAGCATTACAAGCCTCGTTCTCATATCATGTCATTTTATCTCAACATAAACACATGCTCAAGTCAATATATTCACAACACACATATCAAAATCATTATCATTCTCAATAAAAGTCTTCACACACTCAATGTTAGTACCACATATTCTTTCCTTTTTATTTATCAATCATCCATCGTCACCACAGGCTACCAACTAGGCATATCTCCGGCTATATTCAAATGCTCTTATGGCTAATGCATATGCATAATGGAATCAATAACAATTGCGAATCTGACTATGGGAAACAACATCATATATATATGTGTGTGTCAATCATAGGTGTGTTACTATGCCCCTACTGCAGTAGTAAAAGTGTACACTTATATCTTAATTCATGCATGTTTAACATTGCTCTTTTACTGGTACCAAACCGCCATCGCCCATCTATAGCACTAGTCACCCCGTGACTTGTGGATTACTTACATGGCTTTACTTGCCACAAGTGTAACATCCCAAAATTTTTTTAAATAGAGGATTAACTAAGGAATTAAAATTAAATAATTGTATATGGAATAATTAATGTCCTAAAAATTAGAAATAATTAAATTAAGATTTTTGGGGACTGTTGGTGATTTATGGAGACCGGATAAGCTAAAAATAAGCCCGGTTGAAATATGGGTGTCAGACCAAGTATCTCTGATTGAGATGATGTTGGTCAGGGCTAATAAGAATAATATCGGGAGTCCGAATATGTATTCGAAACAATTTTTAGATTAGGTATTGAGCCCGAACTGAGGTCCTGTTTGCCATAAAACGATGAAATTTTAATGAATGGAATTAAAAATAAAGTAAAAGCCAAACTCCTTCATTTATTTTCACGTTGGCTTCTTGTTCTCCTTGGCAAACCTGTTGGTCCTTCTTCTTCTCTACTTCTTCTTCATTTTCCCTCTTCTTCTTCTCCCAAACTTGTGGCAAAAGGTTGTGCCCTTTCCTCATCTTCCATTTTTGTTTCTCCAAGAGGCTTGAGAGAAGCTTGGAGCTTGGAATCTTTTCCCTTTTTTCCCTCATTTTTGTTGGCACTCCCCCTCCTCTTTGAACCCATTTCGTTTTTGGGTGAGGTAAGCCTCTTTTACCAATTTTTGGATGGGATAATGATGTGGTTATGAGTTTTTAAGGTTTAGGGAGTCTTGCATGTGAATGGGTATTTATTAGAAGTATTTAATGCTTGAACCCTAGAGTGGGTTACCATAAATGTGAATATTTATGAGGGGTTAATGGTGGTGGTGCATTTATGGTTGGAGGGTGATGAAGATTAATGATGCATTAATGAGTGTTATTGGATTTTAGAGAAACCCTAACCTTTAAGAATTGGGGAAAGTTATAAATATTGGTTGGATAGTGTGATTGAGAGCAAATACAAGTCATTCGGTGTATGAGTATTGATTGGTGTGGTATTTTGTGGATGTTGGGCTATTGTTGTTGGTAGCCCTTGAATTTAATGAATGTGGCTTAATGGGAAGGAATTCCCAAAGCCTAATGAATGGTGGAAAGTAATGCTTATAACATGTTTTATACATGTTATGAAATTATAGAGGTAATAATGGTCAATTAGAATTGAATTTATGTTTGGAATAGTTGATTGATTGAGGTTTTATGTGTATATTAATGTAGGACCTATTCCGAACGATGAGGCGGGCACGTCGTACCAATCAGAATTCTTCTCTTGAGGTAGGAGAGGAGTCTTTGTGTTCTAAGTGTATGAATTTGAATGGTATTTGATTGCCATATGTGTTAATATACATGTTTGACTTTCTTGAATTACTATTGGAATTGTAATGTTATGTATGATGTTGGTGTTGTGGTTTGGCATCATGCTTTGGTGCATTTAGAATAATCATGGTGTGCTATATCGTAGGGTGGATTGTTTGATAATATGATGATATATTCTTGTCCACCATAAATGTAAAATAAATGTTGATGATGTTTGATTGAGAATGGGTGTAAATGAATAACATGCCTTGTATGATAGTGAAAGATTGATGTCTTTGTATTGATGATGGAATTGAATGAGGTGAATGAAAACTATTGAAAATGCCACTCAAAAGTTTAAACTAATGATAATAACCAACAATAATAAATCCACTAAAAACCTTATGGTGATGTTGGTGATGATGATGATATGTGTTGAGTGGCATGTATAGGATGCATAGAGTGAGAAATGCATAAGATTGACATTTGCATCCATGGCATATTGCATAGCTACCGATGTTGGAATTTTAGGGGATTCCCCCGGTTGGCCAAATGGGAGGGCGGCTCACCGGGGTCACCTGCTCATTAAGAGCCACCCCCCACAAGGGTCAACCGCATGCCATGATATGTCTCATGGTTGGCCCGCAACACCATATGTCGAATATGTTGTATACCGTGGTCATGGTGAAAATGACCAGGTGTTGCATGATGGGCGATGCGGTTTGGTACCAGTAAAATAATTTATGAAATATATGCAATTTTAAGAATAACTGTACATATTTTACTACTGCAGTAGGGTATGGTTAGATGATCATACCTAAGTCCCACAATTGGTGTTTATATTCCCACAGTCAGATGTACAATTATTGATATATTCCATTGTGCATATGCATTAGCTTAAGAGCGTTTGCATATAGCAAGGAAGTATGCCAAAGGTGATGATATATGGTGATGGTTGTGTTGAGAATGAAGAAATGTGATTAAGACAACATAAAACATGTGAATACTAAATAATAATATGAGAAAGATGATGATGTGTATGATGGTATAATTGTTGAAGGAATAGATCATGTGTGTGGTTTTATACTTGCTTGATGTACCTAGATGATTGTAATTATGAGGATAGTTGATGACGAGTTGTGTATGAATGCAAGTATACATGTTGGGATATATATGCACATGATCATATGGTATTCATATTCATTCTTTTGAAATGTATGACTTACTCTCTCATGTTATCCATTTTTAGATTTGTGATGCAGGGCATTTATGGGAAGAGTGAATGTTTTGGGAGTACATTTTGTGAAAGGAGGTAAATAGATGTGTAGGAAGCGCCTTGGCTGGCAAAATCTGGATTCTTGTATAGCATATAGGGTGTATGTATGCTTATTTTGTTATCTAGATGATAATCGATGATTTTGAGGGTCATGCAGGAAAATTGTACCTTGGTGTGCATGGCCAATTTTCTTTAATGACCCATATAATGTAAGATGATGAATTATACTACTTGTTGATATGTGATGCAAATATGGAGATTTCCATGATTATTTATGCATGAGTAAGGAACTAGTAGGGTCAAATTATGATTTATGAAGTTTTGGGATGATGTGATGAGTCCATTAGCTTAAACATGTTAGTTGTGGGTTGTGGAAAAAGGAATGGTCCCATTTGATAGAGAAATGACCTCCATGTTGCCTCTAAATGCCTTGAAATGAGCCAAATGCATTTATGCACATAAATTCCTCGTTTCTAGGAATTTTTGAGTGCGGCAGGTGGCCACACATCACAAATGGTGCGTTATAGCTTGTGTCAAAATTTGGTAGTATTCCAATATCATTTGCATAGGTTTAGGTATGTGAGAAGTCCATTTTTCTTCCAAAACCTACATAATTTCTATATAATAATAAGGTGTAATCGATTAGATACACTGACCTAATCGATTACAAGGCCTCTGTTTTTAAGGCAATCGATTACACTGAGTGCTGTAATCGATTATGAACCAACCCGAAGCCTCGTAATCGATTAGATTAGTCCCTGTAATCAAATAGGTGAAATACCTGATGCATTACATAAATTCCAGGAGCCCTGTAATCGATTACTCCCAACTCCTTAATCGATTAGCATAGATTCCAGCAACTTGGTAATCAATTGGAATTAACATTGTAATCGATTATGGACCCAACAAAAACAATGTAATCGATTATTCTGAATGATGTAATCGATTAGGTGTAATGCCTGATTCAATGTACCATTTTCGAAGCTCTATAATCGATTACGCCTTGCTCTGTAATCGATTATGGTAGTGTAATCGATTATCTCCTGTCCTGTAATCGATTAGGGCCTTTGATTTGCACATGGACTAATTGAAATGGCATTACTTGAATATATCTTGTGTACTCTGATACCTTCTCATATCTTCATATATGAGATAGGTTTATATAGATCCAGGGTGTCGAATTAAAAGCTTCATCACTCACTTCTTTATTAAATAATGACTTTTAAATCGTGAAAAAATTTTCCCGTCCCGTCAGACACCGAGGTAACTTGCTCATCACAAAGCCGCCCGCCCACTGGGCCTGCCATATAGGGTGCCTCATCACAATCTAAGGGCAGCTTCGTGATTCCCAGAATCACTAGGGAATAACAACAATTTACCCATGCACCGGGTCATCCTCTCACTGGGCCTGCCTAGTGGAACCCCTAATATTCCACATAGACAGCGTATGATATGCCATGGATACAATGCAATACAAATCAAATGCATTCTTACACTATACATCCTAAATGTCACTCCACTATCAATCATTCATCACCAACACTTAGTAGAACTCTATATACTCATCATTCTCAACCATCACCAATATTCATTTAATTTCATACACATAACTAGTTAGTGGCAATCACAATTCATCAATTCACATATCATGGAATATTCAATAACATTAAAATCAATACAGTTATGGTTCCAAGCCATTAACAACTCTCATTAATCATGAGTCAATTCAACATCATAATCATCATCCCACAAGCATAAGCCACATAACACCATTCACTCTAAATGCATTTCAATCAAGTAATCATCAAATCATTCATCCAAGCCAAATTAGCATAACACAACCATATACACACATCACTAATAGATGAAATCAAGCATTTAGAGATGTTACCCCATCCTACCTCAAGAGAAGTAGAAATCAACGCGGTCTGAAGATCCTACCTCGTCGATGGGGTTGTTTCCTACATTATACAATATACCACGTAATCAATTTCTATTCAACTACCAAGATTCAAGTGCTCATAATTAACTACTTGTTGTTTTATGCCACTTTAATCCTTAAACCTTATTTATCTCATTTCCTCCACCATAACCACCATGGGTTAGGTGCCTAAATTTATTATTATGCATTTAAAGTTAAGCTCATTCATGGGTTTCCATATTAATTGTTTCCAATAACCATTCTCAATCACTTAATCTCATTAATGGCCATCCACCATCAATATTGCCACCTCACCTCATTAACTACATTCTCCTAACATCAATAAATACTTTTCTACCCATATTTTACATTTCCCCTAAATTATAGGGTTAGGGTTTCATTGAAACCCAACAACCATCATCAAAGTTCTTCATTTCCCATCATCTTCCATGCCATTTTTGTACACCACATTATGCCCTTCATAAAACCCATATTCAATGCACCCCACCTTAGGGTTTCATATCATAAATGCCTCTCCTAGACAATCCATACACATTTAACACTCTCCTAACAATCTAACCTCATAACGAAGGGCTTAGAGCTCAAGAAAATGGAGAGGAATCCTTACCTAAAGCCAAGCAAAGAGAGCTCCAAGAATGGGAGAAGAAGTGCATGAAAATGAGAAGGAGAGGGAGACCTTTAAAACACTATTATCATCTCCTCCAAGCTTGAAGCAACCAAAAATGGAAGAAGGGGGAAGGGCATACCACACTTGGGTCTAGGAGAATGGAAGAAGAAGAAGAAGAGTGGGAGATGAAGAGACGAAAAGATGAAGAGAAATGGAGTATAGAAAGAGAAGGAGAAGCAATGTGAAGTGAAGGGGGAGAATAGGGGTTTTAGTGTTTTATTTTAACCCATCACTTAAAAGTTCTTTATTTTAAATCAAACAGGATCTCCGTTTGGGCTTAATAGTTATTTCAAAAATTATTCCGAGTATATATTCAGATTCCCAGTAATATTATTAATAGCCCTGACCAACGGTACCTCAATCGGAGATACTTGGTCTGACACCCATATTTTAATTGGGTATAATTTTAGCTCATAAAGCCCCAATAATTTATGAATAATCCCCAAAAATATTAATTTAATTATTTTCAACATTTTGAGATATTAATTTACTCACATATAATTATTTAGTATTTATTCTTCATATTTAATCATTTATATAAAATTAGGGATGTTACAATGGTCACTCAGGTGAAGCTCTCTTGCAAAGCTCTGAGCACCATTATATTCTCCTTACGATGATTTTCCAGTCACCATTATTCTGGTAAGTCATTTTCTTTTCACTATGATGCAACTCACTTCTAAACTCTAGTAATTATGATCTATAAATTTTAAAAAAATTTAGAGCAGTTAGCATTAAGTTTCTAAAAGGTGGAAGGCTAAAAAATTGGAATTTGTACAAAATTGAAATATATAACTATACTTCAGTCCCCTATCGTGTATAAAAGTTTCATATTTGTTCACAAGATTGATGTTTTTTGTAATTTCATAACTAGTTTGATCTAAAAGGCTTAATTATTAGGTGAAAGGTGTTGGAATTAATGTTTTTTTTGGTATATAATTAATTAAAGGCATAATTAATAAGCCAAGCTAGTTACCCAATGTAGATATACAAATGAGCCACACTATATAGGAATTATTCAAACATGACTCATCAAAAGCTACTCAAGCTAAAACTTCAAGCTTGACTGCACATTCAATTATATAAATGAGCCAAGTTTAAACTTTATATGCTCGATAATGACCTACATATAATGATAAACGAATATTAATTTTGGATAAGAAATAGATACAATTAGTAAATTGTAATTTATTTTAATAAATAAAAATACCTTACTTCCATATTTAAAGATTATTCCAAGTGTCTATGTGTGATTTTTTAATTTTTATTGCTTCTAGCTTTAAAATGTTTATTAAAAATAAATTAATAAACTTAAAATGCTTGAAGTCTTAAAGAACATAATTGAATTAGTTGATAAAAGGGGGGTTAAGTTATAAATAAACTAATTTGTTCACATTTTCAAACAAGTAAATCCCAAACTTTAAATTTAGTTTGTTCAAATAAACAAGTCAAGCTAAGCTTTAAATTTTGCAAGCCAAACTTGAACTTCAAGTACCAAACTTGGCTTGACGAGTATACTCCCTACTTAAATGTATGCTAATGTCACTAAGGACATGGTTTACAAGGTCTAATGATCAAGGCTCCCACATATTAGGGTCTAAGGAGGGTAGATGCATGTAGGCTTACTCCTATGTTTAGAAAAACCATTTCACATATAACTTGGTATATAATTGATGAATTGATCTAGTTACCCAATGTAGATAATTCTGAATTTTGAAAAATTTAAGAAATCAATGACAAAATTCATTACTTGGCAGATTCCATTAGGTAAACATTTTTTTAATACAAAATTTAAGAGATCATGATTTGAACATTGAACCTCATTTTATGTATGTACCAAATACCAATTGACATACTAGTGTGCTAATTCAATATGAATAAAGACACATACATTCAAAACTTGGGCCTTACTGCGTCATATCTGTTACCTCCTCTTAACTTATTTTTTCACTTTGTCTTTGACTGGGGTAGATAATTAGATTTATCATTCTTCCTCATAAGTTGTATATAATATGATGTGAGCGTTGAGTTTGTTATTTATTTATGGAGAGTATAGCTTATTAGGAACTGATTGTGTGTTGGTAACATATAAGTGATGTATATGTATTGTTGTTAGTTAGTATACTTTGTGAACTGTATTGGAAAAGTTCTTTGGTTATTTTGTAGAGTTTAAAAAAATTAAAAATGTAAATATTTCAGGGAAAACTTTTTCAAAATTTTTTAGAATTATTAAATTTTGTGAACCTTTAGAGTTCACCAATTAGTTTTTGTCAAACTATAAGATATAGTTAATATACCTTTTTTCATTTTCAAACTTGATTTTTTAGGTTATGAAGGTGAATTATAGATAATATTTAAATGTGAGTGAAACCTTAGAATATCCTATTCAAGAATGAATACGACAGTGTGAGAGTGTTTTTCTATTCAATCTTGAATTGTCCATGTTGAACAATTTAGGAATGATGAATTTTATTTAATAGAATATTGTTACTATTTTGTTTGAAACTTATTATTTATGGTTACTAATAAATTAACT
The DNA here is from genome assembly GCA_037962975.1 of Clitoria ternatea. Taxonomy (NCBI): domain Eukaryota; kingdom Viridiplantae; phylum Streptophyta; class Magnoliopsida; order Fabales; family Fabaceae; genus Clitoria; species Clitoria ternatea. The sequence goes on from CM075669.1 coordinate 194,104,709, forward strand.
CATTTTGTATTTGTTTCTTAGTGTGTGCTTGGCTATAATCTTTTTTGATTAGTAGATTAAGTTATGTACTTGGAGATCAATATGAAATGCTATTGAATTTTAGTCAACTGTAACGATTGAGTTTCAAACAACCAGTAACAATGTCTAATGAAATTCATTATTTCTGAATGGGTTTAGAGCTATACCAAAATAAAGAAAGAGTAAAGGTTGACGTCGTGTGTGTGTAGACGTTGGCAAGTGTGTATCTTATCCTTAGTTCATAGTGTAGATAGATATCTATGACCATTGAAGATGGATGGCTAATAGACTAAATCCAAGCAGGTGTGTGACACAGGAGTTTGCTACTAGTGTTGACAAATTAATTTTGTTTACTGCTGAGTAAGGAAACTTCAAATGGAACCTAAAATTATGGTGTCTATGCAAGAAATATGATTGTAGGAAGTTTTAGGACCTGACTAATCTCATGGGACATCTTTATGAAAGGGGTTTCGAGGAGCATTATTATAGTTGATATTGTCATAGGGAACTAAGGCCACCACTAACAGTTGTTGATGTGTCTGAGTTTGGGTATTACTGTGTTAAGGGTAATATAGATGATTTAAATCTGTTCAAGAAACTTATGATGGATCATGTAGAATGACAACAACATGGAAGAAGACTCGAATCCTAAGGTAAAACACTTTTATGACATGTTAGTTGTAACTTAGGTTGTACAAAGGATGTGAGAACTACAACGAGTTGTTAGCATTATTGATTACATTGAGCTTTGAGTCAGACTATAATATCCCTGAAGGTTATTTTAATTGCCTGATACAACTATTAGGTGATGCGTTGCTAAGTGATAATCAAATGCCTTTAAATATTTACCAAACCAAAAATAACGTGTCTAAGTTGGGTTAGGTTTTGAGAAGATCAATTGTTGTATTGATGGTTGCATGTTGTTAAACAATGACTATATAAATAAGAATGTTACGAATTGAAGTGGAGAAGTGAGTCGAAGAAGATTCCCACCAAGTTTTTTTGATTCAATGGAACACCTACCAATTCACTTACTTTATAAAGCACTGGTTGGTGGTCTAGTTCAATGCCAATGTATGTACCTATTCGAAACATGTTTTTGACACTGCTTTGTTTAATTTTGCTCATGGTTAAATTCAATATATTAAGTTGTCTAATCACTATTTTCTAACATTAGGTTTCTACGCTCTTTAAAAGAAAACGTTAACAAGGCACGTGTTGAATGATCAATATATGTAGCTTATTTGGTAGAAGAAATGTCCATTTTTTCTTCTTTTTACTATCCAGTTGATTAGACACACGAAGGATAAAAGTGTCATGTAATGTTGATATGGGCAAAAGCTTTTCAAGGTGCAATAGATATCTTTTTTTAATTATCCTAGTCATGTTGCTAAAAAACAATAGAGTTTTTCCTAGAAGATAGAGATTGCAAGGCCACACAACTATATATTCTACAAAATTATGAGAAAGTGGAGCCATTTCTAGAGTAAGTTATTGAAAGGCCGCACAATTCATATATTCTAAATAATCCAACTAAAATACTTTTACTTTGTCTTATATCCAATGTAGACAGTACTCATAGTTGTTAAAAGAACTTAAACATGATATTAGAGACCACTACCAAAAAAAAACCCAGATAGCTACTTCTAGTTAGCGACCACAATAAGTCGTTGCTAAAATAGTGACTGCATTAGCAACCGCAATATGAAAAGGGACCATGAAAATAAACCTAGTTACCAGATTAGCGAACACCATAAAATCGTCGATAATTTTACAAAAAGTCCATCGCTGATTTGATTGCTATGCTTGACCTCCCTCCATTTTTTGCTTTCCCTCTAAGGTTTTTTTTGGCACCAAACATAGTGATAGAACCACCCCATCGTTAAGTCTTGGTGCCCACAAAAATCTAGAGGGAAAAGCAAGAATTGGGGGAGTCAAATTTCACAACAGATTGGGGTTGTCGCTGTCTTTATAGCTACGACAGCGATGGTTGTTATCGCCATCGCTATATTTCCCTAAATCAGCAATGGATGTACCAAGTGGTCCCTTGATTTTACTAGCGACGCTTTCTGTCGTCGCTACGTCTTCTCATCCACGAAAAAATCTAGAGGGAAAAGTAAAATTTGGGGGAAGTCAAATATAGCGACGGAATCAGGTCGTCGCTGTCTTTACAGCTATAGCAGCGACGGATGCACCAAGCGATCACTATATTAAACCCTCATGCTTTGCTTTGGCTCTAAAGTAACCACGGTTGTTACCGCTGTCGCTATATTTTCCTAAACCAGCGACGGATATACCTAGTGGTCGCTAAGTTAAACCCCTGATTTTGCTAGCGACGCTTTGTGTCGTCGCTAATTCAAATTAGTATTAGTCACCGTAATCCTATAGCGATGGAGGATTCCGTCGCTAATGTTAATAACTTACTCGAGTGAAGCCTTTCCCCTTTATCATTTTGCGTTTTCCTAAACCCTAATCCATCTTTCTCTATTCCCTCTTCCCCTCTCTCAGGCGACCAACCCCTTCCCCTCTCTTCAACGACCAACGAGCTCCTCTGTCTGACGAAGAGGTTTGGCCTTCGAATGACGATCCCCTTCCCCTCTCTCTCGAAAATAGTCCCAATCATTTTGCATTTCTCTCTCCCACTATCTGAAAATTGTCTTCCCCTCTTTTGCTCACGGGTGCCTCACTTCACTCCTCAGACTGACTCCTATCTCACATTCTTATCTGACTATCAGCAACAAGGTATGTCTCTTGTAACAGCCCTGATTTTTTAGAGTAGGAAACTAGACTCTCAGGACTCTGAGGACACTCTGTTGAGCTTTTGCTAAAGAAGCTCAAGGCTTTGGCCTGTTCCTTGAGCAGTTTAGTATGAGAAAAATAGTTAAGAGCGAAGCTTAATCTGAAATATAAGAAAACCGAGAGAACATAACGAGTGAGAGAAGCAGAGATAAGAAAATAATAAATAACGTCCGACAGTACGGTTTAATAAAAATAATACGTTAACAATTAATATTTTTGGTACTAATTAATTTATAATGATATCAGTTGATAATTATCTCCTGCCAACAATACTTAATAGAAAAATAATTATAATAATTTATTTTGAAACTATATATTTTAAATTGTTTATTTATTTGATAATTATATTTAATAATAAAATATTGTCGGGTTCCTCAGATTTCAACTGTGGGACCTAGCTAGAGGTCGAACCTTGACCGTTCGACCCAAGACTAGTGATCCAGTAAGGAAACTAGTCCTGTTAGGACCCCTCCATGAAGAATCAAGGGTGTCTGACTTGGCCTAATCAGCCCAATTAAAACCTTTAACGTCTCCTACGTTTGACCGTTCATATACCTCAGGATATCCGATGGTGGAACGGTCAATCTTTGGTGACTCATTTCGACATTTTAGGAACTTTTCCTAAATAGGCTGAAACCCGGTTCGGACTCTATCACCCTCATTTTTCCATAAATCAGTTTCTTCATAACTCGTTTTCAAACTCGACTCGAATACCTTCGGTGTTTTAGACCCAAATTTTTCATACGATCTTGGTCTCAATCTATTTGTTTTGAAAAGATCTTCATTCTTCATTTTTAGCCCTAAAGTCCAATTCTCACTCTGTCAACCTCAAAATCGAAGATTAAGTATGTTCGCCTTAAAATTCCATTGTTTGGACTTTTTCCCCATGCATGGTTCAGAAAAAAATTCACAACTCTCTCATACGACCTTTGATTTAGGTAAACTTGGTGTCAAAATCTCTGTAATGCAATTATCTACATTTTCTATAAAGACATTAAAGGCCAAATCCTTCTAGATAGGTACAGTTTAATGTATCTTTACAACCCCTTGGCTGTTTCGTCATCATGCTGACAGCCTTCATTAAAATTTACATAATTCCTTCATCCGGTGCTTGAATCACTCCATTATTTTTGATATAGATCTGTATTTTAAACCTCTACAATTTTTATGAAAGGCACGAAACCCAATTCTCAAGGGAGAATTAATGGTGAATTTATTTCCAAAGACGTAGCTGATCTAGGAAGCTTCTGGAGTGCCTTGTTGTAAATCAGGTATATCTTGGGCTAACAATCTTGGATCGTCGTAATTGATATATCCAATTAAAGAGAAAAAAAGACCTACAAACTTCATCAAGGGCTTGAAAACCAATTCTTGCTCCATAAATCCTAGAATTTAAAATACCATACTAATTCACGTTTTCCTAGTGGCAGCTTGCATTATGTTCAGTATTTTTCGTGTTTCTCCCTCATATGACCATGAAATCGAACGATTCTTTCACTAAAGTTTTCTTAACTCAATTCCATACACCTTCGATGAAAGGCACAAAGTCAAATTCTTCACCAATTTTGCTAAGAAAATTAATCTTTGCAAGAAATAATAATCCCATCACAGCTTTACACTACTTTCGTATTTGGGCCATAACTCTTTCATTTCTCAATGAAATTTTTTTCCATATATCAATTTAAAGATAAGAAAAAGGCCTACAATACTTATGTTGGGCCCTTTTCCTAATTCAGCTTGCATCAGCCCTTAAAAACCTGAAAAAGTGGACATCCCTGGTTGTTGTTAGTCCTCAAATTTACTATTATTTTTATAATAAAAAGTGTGTTTATTTTACCTAAAATTAGTTTAAATTGTAATAAATTTTTGTTTTTAATTTAATAAATGGATGTTATTGGAAATAATCTGCCTCGATCAAATTTCTCTAGTTTTACAGTGAAAAATTAAAGAAAATCAAGAGAAAGTTGAAGAACTGGAAAGCTGACGCGTAGCATCAACACCACGCGTACCGTGGGGAATAAGGATGCTGATGCTACATGTCACAGCCACGCGTAGCGTCAGAGCTACGTGGACTCCATTTCCAGGTGGATAAGCACTCAGCCAATTGACCCATTATTGGCTAATCCACCAGCAGCTAATGTCTAAGCCGAATTGGGAGACAAGGCCACACATGTCTAGGCATTATTGAATACAAAATTCTTAATCATGGCCACTTAATCACATGTTTAATAGGGGCTGACTCAGGAACCTAACGCGTAGCCTCAGGACCCTTCTTCAGTCCTATAAATAGGCCACTTTTAAGGCATCCACTATATCCTATATAAGAATCCAAAGCTTCTTTTCTCTCCTTTCACTCAAGTTTGAGTGTTCTTTTGTGAGTTTGTAAGGTTAGAGTGATTTCTAGATACTTGAGAGTGTTGTGTAGTATTGTGAGCTCTTGTATCATGAAGTGTTTCCAAATCCTCGTAATGTCAAACTCTGTAAGTGTTGTTTTTACTTTTACCATCTGTGACTAAATTGTTTATGTTGGAATTTGGTGAATCAATCTATTATATGATGTTGTAATTATGACCTCTGCATATTTATGATTCAAGTACATGTCAATATTTCAATCTTTTATTAGTATGAACGTCAAATGGGAGAATGATTTTCATGCGTATTGAAACTTATTTTATTAGTTTGAATGTCAAACGGGAGAATGATTATTCATGCCGTATTAAAATCTCTTTTAATAAAAGTAAAAGTTGAAATACCCTTAATATCCCAATTACTAGGAATAGAGTTGGTGATTATTGTTGCTATAAGGCCAGTACTTAATGTAAGTTTTTACTGAGAAAACTCACGAGGGATCAGACTTTATGGTGACTACTTAGAATTTATATCACGAGGGATCAGTTATAATGATTTTAAGCTGCAATAACATGAACTTGATAATTAAATATGTATGTTTGTAATTATTTCATTATATTTTAGTGCGAAGCTCCTAATTCCAACATAATTTGTCAATCTGTATTTTTACCTTAAGTATCTGAATTCTTCGGAATTACATCTCAACTTTCTAGATAGATTTTATTTTTATCATCTTTTTACCTCATGAATAAATCAATCATCAAATTTTGTGAATATTGTATAAATTGTTTATAAAGCATTCTTTTATGAATAAGTTTTGATAAATTTACCATAGTAAATAAGAATTACTGTGAATTACTGGAACTTTCAATCTCAGTGGAACAATATCTAAATTTGAAAACTACAAACGATTAGTGCGCTTGCCAATTAAAGACCCAACAGTATTCAAGGTTTAACAGTTGTGATACACCAGCCTTCATGTAACATGAGCCAATTAGATTGCAACACCAATGGCCACTTGTTTCACTCAACCTCACCCCTTGTTCAGCAAGCCTACCACCTTTCCTTCTGTCCTTAACTTCTTCTCTTGCAAGGATTTACAACCTACTTAACAAGTTGTCACCATGACATGCATCCATACCATGACATACTTCTATGCCATCATATCATGTGCCTAAGAAAGAAAAATTATCACAATGTGCCTTATTCAATCTAAACATTCACGTTGCCATCTTATTCAATCTGTCCCTTTTTCTTTCATTATATGACATGCCATTATACACCATCCTATTATATTATATGCTACCTTATGATCAAACCATGACCACTTTGCCCATTAACTCTTCTCTCTTTTCACGGCAAACGTAACCTCTTTTCCCCTTTTCTTTTCTAAAAAATTCCAGCAGCCATTCCAGTAGCCATTACACTTTTTTCTAGCCAACTTAAACCACCTAAATTAACTACCACACCTCTCCTCCTTCACGGCTACACCACCACCATCATCCTTTCTCTAAACCAACACACAATGTCTTGCTCTCTTTCTCTCCTTTTGGCCAGCGTGTGAACTCCTTCCAAGCAACAAGAAGTTCTTTATATTTCTTATCATCCAAGAGCCAAGAATCCAGCATTCATACCCCTTTGTTCATCCCCCCTTTACCGTGAACTTCCCTTGGCAAGAAAGGTGAAGTTTTGAATCTTTTGCTCTTGAAACTCTAGCTTCCATTTTTCTCTAAGTTTTTCCATTTCCATGCATGCATTTTGAGCCTTTTTCCTTGCTATTTTAGAGACCCAAAACCGTGACCATGTTGCTAAATCTTGTGCATGTCACTTTCTCTTAAGGATTACGAGAATGATCGGCGGCAAACGGTGAGGGATTTCAAAAAAGCGGTGAACCTTTGGTAATAAACTCCTTCAACTATAATTAAATCCATGGCTATCCTATTATTTCCCTTTGCTAGCCATGACTTTTTCTTCTAATCTTGGGCTGCATGTTGTTTTTATCTTAGGATCTAGGACTGCCGACGACGATCGGTAAGCATTTTGGAACGTTCGGTAAATTTTTGACAAGACCACCATTTTCTTCCTCCAGGCAGCGGCTGTCCGGTAAGGTAAGGGGGTCTTTTCCTCTTTTGATTGTATATTTGGCTGTCCTGTGTTGTTGTTTGCGTATTTGGGGATCTCCGTTTTGAATTTCGTCACAATCCGAAGGTTAGATCTTAAATCGTAAAAATTTTCGTAACTGACGGCTAAAAATTTTACGTTTTTAAATTTGTAGATATTTTAAATATTTATTTGGTGTAACTCGACGTCCACATACTCGAAAGGATTTTATTGCGATCGGACAAACAAAAAGGAAATTTAGAAAATTTAGCGTTTAGGCGGGCTCGATTTTATTCGATATGGTTGTATTAATAAATTTTAATTTCATGATGTTATTATGTAATTTGTAAATTATTTTTCGGTAAGCCAGCTATTAGAAATTTAATTGATCGTTTATACGTTGCCGAAGTTGTTTTAGAAATATTGCGCATATTGAGAAGAATTGTCGATCAGACTGTTAAAAATGATTTCTTTTATAAAAAAAGTGATATTATCCTTCAAAGAGAAATATAATAAATAAGTTCATCAAATAACTTCATATTTTGTTAGAAAGTTTACTCAAAAGAACTTTATTAAAATATTTTTGTAACTTAGGCCCAATAAGATTATATAAATTAAGTAAGGAGAATAATAATAATAATAATAATAATAATAATAATAATAATAATAATAATAATAATAATAATAATAATTATAAGTGGAGATTAGAGTAATGAATATTAAAAGATAGAAGAAAATCTTCTATGACAATTTTAGCAACCACTTTTATGACCACTTGAAGTAGAAAGGAATAATAACTTTAGGAACTTAGGTAAGTGCAATAAAATGAACTTAAGAAACTTAACTAGAAAATAAAGTTTGGAGTTAAATATTTTAATAAACTAAAAAGGCCAAGAACAAAAAGAAATGGATAATTAGACATTAATTTGAAGTAAGGTAAAGAAAAGGATCCTAATAAATTAGGGAACAGAGTTATTCATCTAATAGATCTAGAATTTGGGATCCTAATAAAATAAAATAAGGTTAGAAATTTAGGTAACCATTAAAAGGAGAAAAGAATTAAAAGAGTTTTTATATCTAGAAACATTAATTGAATAAGAAAGGATTTTAAGACTTAGATCTTAGAGTTATAATAAAAAGAAACAAGACCCATTAATTGGACAATGACTTTTAGTAATGGCAGACTAAGTCTGTAATATCAGGGTCAAGGTATACCTAGGTTTCTAAGGAGCTAATGGATGCTCATAGAGGAAATAAATTTAGTTAATCAAAAGAGTGCAGTTAAGGGAATGATTTAGCTAAAGTAGTTAAGAATAATAGAAATAAAGTAAGAGCTACAAAATTGGTAATCCTAAGTTGAATAAAAACATCGCTAAAGCGTTATTGGAATATAAAGGATTAGTGACCCTTTTAGTGACCTAGGAAATAGGTCATTCGGCTAATAAAATTTAGTTGGATCAGTAAAGGAAAATCAATAGTGAGACAGCTTGATGATGACTAAAGAGTTCATAATTGGACCTTAGGAGATTAACTGAGTAAATAGATAATCATACCTAATTAAAGAATAATTAAAGGTTATATAAAGAATTAAATTAAGTAACAATATGCCTTTAATAGCGAACTAAATTAAGGGAATGCTAATGACGTGAACTAGATGCATGGTAAGGATATAATGTGAACGCTTACATCTAGTTGCCTATATAAGTAAAACTTTAGTGACATTAAATATGCAATAACTTGTTCAGGCGTAGTAAATGATGGATACCAATATGTATAGTGTATGGTGTGCCTTGTGTAATGGTTTCTTAGTACAATGGATACATGGTACTCGTTAATTGGCTAATATGATTAAATGTGTGACTGTAAATGATTGTGTATATGGATACATGTGTGTTAGTTATGTAATGTACATCTATGATGAAATATGTGATGAGTGTGGTATAACGACATGTGTATGGAATATGATGTGGTAGAAATGCTTAAAGAATGTCATGAGTTAACAAAACAAATAATGTAATGAATAATACTTGTATGATGCATTAAATGAATATGTTGAAATAAATAAGAAAAGAATGAATGAAGAAATGTCTCGGTAGGGATCCTGAGATGAATAAATTGTGAAAATGATGTGATAAGATTAGATCGGATCCGATGTGATGATGAGCCTTGTAGCGCCAATATACCCCATGGTTTTTTGGAAAATGTGAAATCTCATTGCATTTCTAAGTGTCAGGTAAGACCATTATGGATTGGGAAATTTTGAGAAAATAAAGAAATAATTAATTGAAATAGACCCGACGTTAGAAATAAAATGAAGTCATTGAAGGGAGCCTACCGATGACTAGTAAAAGAAATTGTGTGTTGTATGTATCATACCTAGAGAATAAGGGTGATGGATGAAAAACTCCATAGAGCATAACAATGAGGGGTATAATAAAGAACTGTCGCGCCTCGATTCCCTGAGGGTGATCTTACGAGTCTATCGGAGTCGGACCTCCAATGGCTCGGATTCGCGCCCGAAACCGAACAGCCCGTGGCAAACTCTGATATACTTCGACGAGAGGTGGGAGTTATCTATGGCCGTGTAGTGCCCGTTCTAATGAGATGTGTTTTGAATCCTTGGTTGATGGGGATGTGAGTCCTTACCCTTTTGTGAAAACAGAACAAGGCGAACTCTGGTCGCTCTAGTTGGACAGTGATAAGTGTGTATTGTGTGTTGTTTTTGGTTGTTTTTAGGTCTAGTTTTTCAGGTTTTTGCTTATTATTCATGTCCGATTCCCTTGATTTTGATTCTTTTCCACACATATTACTTGGTTGTTCCTCTTTGCAGGATTAATGATATTTTAGGTCTCTTTTAAGGAAAAATGGCAAAGTGGATGAAAGAAGAGACTTCTAAGGCCTCTAGGAGTGCATTTTGGCAAGGTTGGAGAAAACCACTACCAGTGGTGGATAACCACTGGCCGTGGATAGCACTGGAGGAAAAGGAAAAGAAGGTCAGAGGCCACCACTAGCCGTGGTGGGCATTGTGGAGCACTATGGAGCATTGTTGAAGCCAAGAATAGAAAGTCAGAAGCCACCACTAGCCGTGGTTATCCACCACTGGCCGTGGTTATCCATCACTGGCCGTGGTTGGCTCTGCCTATTACCCAAAATTACACAGTTAATGATTAAGAGGAACAGGGCTCGAACCACTTACCGTGGTTATCCACCACTGGCCGTGGTTATCCACTACTAGTTGTGGTTGTCCCCTACGACCCCTAAATATCTAATTTGTTTAGGGTTTTTGTAGGGGGCACTGGGGGGAGTTAGACAGACTTCTTTTGAGACAATTTTGAGAGATAATTTTTAGGGAGGTTTTTAAGGCTCTTTGAGGAAGAATTCATTGGAAATCAAGAATTAATTCATCAAGGGAGATCAATTCTGTAAATTTGGGAGAAAGAGTTTGCAGTCCTAGTGAGAACTAATTTGTAATTCTGGAACCTTAGTTTACACTTTTGATTCCTTTTATGTTTGGCATTGATTTTGTTATGTATGACATGATGATGACAATCTTTATGGCACACTAAACCTTCGTTCTTGGGATTAAAGGATGTAATATGCTTATGTATCTCAATTAATTGTTCTTTACCTCTCAATGATATGATTTCGTATTTCTATTTGATTTATGTATCGTAATGCTTCTACAAGACTTAGAGATAAGTGTAGTTGATTCCAAATTATATGCGCTACGAGAGTAGGTATATTATTCGAAAACACATAAATTGAACCTATGTTTTTGTTTTACAACGGTAAGCAAACTCGTTTGAGGGTAAATTGGATTCCCATAAAACTTAAAGGGCTTAATTAACGAATTCAACACGGTTCTTTCGAAAATTAGGCACGTTAATAGGCTTTTGAGAGAAAGGTATTAATTAAATTAGGGGTATCTACCTTAGAAACGGAAATCATATAATTGGATAGGCAATTGACTTTTAATTTTAGTACTAGCATATGAAGCCTTAAATCCCAAGACCTTATTTTAATTGAATTCCTCAATCTTGCTTTGATTTTCTTCTACAAAAGACGTTGAATTTTTAGCTTTCTAATTTTTTGTTCATTATAGTTTTAGCAATCCATTTTAATCGATTCACTAGATAATTGAACCACTATTATAACTAGTACTTGGGCACAATCTCTGTGGGAACGATATCTTTATATTACTTCGACACCCCGTGTGCTTGCGGAAGACTATCAAGTTTTTGGCGCTATTGTCGGGGATTGTGTTTCCCCCAATATTGGCTAAGCGGTGTTTGATTAGACTAGTGTGCATTCTCTACATATTTTGTGCATATTTTTTTATTTTCTCTACATTTTCTGTATTTTCTATTTTATTTTAATTTTTCTACAGAATTACGCTTATTCTTTTTGGTTGTTCATAGATTTCTGCAGGCCTCTTTATGTGAAAAAGCGACAACTTTGAGCATATATTTGATCCTGAGATTGAGAGAACTCTTCAGAAGATCAGACTTCTTAGGACATGCATTGAACAAAACAGGCACCAACCTTCAAGTTCAACGAGTCAAGCACAAATGGAAGATCTCAACAACAGAGCACTTCATGATTTTGCAGCGCCTAATACGATAGGAAGAAGGTCTAGCATCACTAGACCCAACATTGAGGCAAATAATTTTGAGTTAAAGCCATCCTTGCTCTCGATGGTTCAACAAAGTTAGTTTGGAGGATTGCCATTCGAGGATCCCAACTTGCATCTTCAGATTTTCCTTGAGTACCCTGACACGCTTAAGGTGAATGAGGTCTCAAACGATGCAATCCGGCTTAGGCTTTTCCCATTTTCTTTAAGGGACAAGGCCAGAGCTTGGTTATATGCGCTTCTGAAGGGGTCCATCATTACATGGGAGCAGCTGTCTCATGCTTTCCTCAACAAGTACTATCTAATAAGTAAAATAGATTAGTTGAGGAAGCAAATCATCACTTTCACTCAGAAAGATGATAAAACTCTTTATGATGCCTGGGAGAGGTATAAAGAAATGCTTCGTGAATGCCTATACCATGGTATTGAACGCTGGTTGACTATGCATATTTTCTATAATGGGCTCACTCCGAACCAGAAGGTGACCTTGGATGCCGCAGCTGGCGGTGCCTTCATGAGTAAGAACATAGAGGAAGGCTACAATCTCATTGAGGAGGTTGCCCAAAATACATACCAGTGGTCTTCAGAAAGGAGTTAACCAAGAACTCCAGGTAAGTACTCTGTTGATGTTCTCTCTTTATTAATTGCTAAAGTAGAGGCATTATCTATTAAAATTGATAAATTAGGAACAAGTACTTCTAATCTTGTTTGTGGGCTGTGTGGTGTTTCAGGTTATAACATTTCAGGTTGTCAGATTGGAGTGACTCAAAATACCGAGCCAGAGATGCAACATGTGGATGCTATTGGGAACTATGGTTGAAATTATGTCAATAATTTCCGACAGCCACAAGGACCACCTGGTTTCCAAAACAGACCACCTCTCTATCAAGGTAATCAGAGTAATTTCAGACAACCACAAGGACAATACATTCCATAGAAATCTAAGCTAGAGTCCTTGATGGAGATCTTTATGACCACCTAGTTGAAACAAAATGAAGAGTTCTCTGATGCTATTAAGAAGCTGACCTCCAAGGTGGATACTATTACCACCCATAATAAAATGTTAGAGAACCAGATTGCTCAGCAGGCTTCATCCTCTCAGAATGCTGGGAACCTTTCTTGGAAAGCCCGAGATGGGACCATCCAGTCACACCATGGCTATCACTCTTAGGAGTGGTATGCAATATGATGGCACGATTGAGATGAATGAGGAGGAGACCAAGAAAGAAAAGAAGGTGGAAGATTCTTATTCTCATCCAGTAAATAAGGAAGAGAAACAAAGTGAAAAGAAGGAGGAGGTGAAACCATATCAGCCTTTTCCATTCCCTCAGCGCTTGGCCAAGGCTAAGCTTGACAAACAGTTTGGTAAGTTTCTTGAAGTTCTTAAGAAGCTTTATGTTAATGTTTCTTTTACAGATGCCTTGTAGTAAATGCCGACATAAGCGAAGTTCCTAAAGGGCATCTTATCTAATAAAAGGAAATTAGAGGAGGATGGTACCGTAGCACTTACTGAGGAGTGCAGTGCTTTGATCCAAAGGAAGCTACCACCCAAGCTTCAGGATCCAGGTAGTTTTTCTATCCCTTGTGTGATTGGTGACATGGCCATTGATAGATCATTATGTGATTTAGGAGCTAGCGTTAGCTTAATGCCATTGTCTATAGTTGAAAAATTTGAATTGGGTGAACTGAAACCTACCAAGATGTCATTACAATTAGCGAATAGGTCTGTTAAATATCTTGTAGGTATTTTAGAAGATGTGCCTATTAAAGTAGGTAAATTTTTCATTTTTGCTGATTTCATTGTTTTGGAAATGGATGAGGACTCTATGGTCCTTATTATTGTAGGCAGGCCATTTTTAGCAACCGCGGGTGTGGTAATAGATGTTAAAAATTGAAAATTGTCTCTGACTGTTGGAGAACAAAAGGTAGATTTTAGTTTGAAGGATGCTTTAAAGAAACCTTTTGATGATGTTTGCTCTGTGGATTTTATTAACCAAGTGGTGAAGAAGGAAACTCTTCCTAAGGATCCACTTGAACTTGTTTTATCAATTGAGCTGTAGAAGGTTTGGAAGAAAATGCCTTACTAAAGCATGATACTGAAGTCATGTATGGGAAAAAGGTAAGCTCAAATGTTGAATTGAAGCCTTTATCGACTTCATTGAGGTATGAATTTCTTGGACCCAACTCTACATATCCTGTCACTATAAATGCTGAATTGAATCCATGTGAGACTGAGAAGCTTTTGAAATAACTTAGGTTGTATAGGAAGGTTATTGGTTATACAATGGATGATATAAAAGGGATTAGTCGTTCCTTTTGCATGCTTAGGATAACTGTCGAGGATGAAAGTAGGCCCACAGTAGAACCACTTAGGAGACTAAATCTAAAAATGCAAGAAGCGGTTAAGAAGGAAATTTTCAAATTGCTTGATGCTGGTGTTATATATCCCATTGCTAGTAGTAAATGGGTAAGTCCACTTTATGTGGTGCCTAAAAAGGGAGGGATAACTATTGTGAAAATGATATATAGGAACTAATTCCTACTAGGATAGTTTTTGGGTGGCGTATATGCATTAATTATAGAAAGCTAAATAGCGCCACCAAGAAAGATCATTTCCCTCTTCCTTTCATTGATCAGATGCTTGAGAGGCTTGTTAAGCACTCTTATTTCTGTTATTTGGATGGGTACTCAGGTTTTCATCAAATCCCCATCCATCCATCTGATCAAGAGAAAACTACCTTCACTTGCCCTTATGGGACATATGCATATAGGAGAATGCCATTTGGCCTATGTAATGCACCTGCGACCTTTCAAAGGTGTATGTAGGCCATCTTTTCTAATTTGATTGAGAATGTGATAGAAGTGTTTATGGATGACTTTTTTGTGCATGGCTTGGATTTTGATAATTGTTTAACTAATTTATGCCAAGTTTTGCAACGCTGTGAGGAGACCAATTTGGTCTTAAATTGGGAGAAATGCTATTTCATGGTAAAAGAATGCATAGTTCTTGGACACTTGGTGTCTGAGAGAGGAATTGAGTTGGATAAGGCCAAGGTAGAAGTGATTGAAAAATTGCGCCCACCAACCAATGTGAAGGGCATTAGAAGCTTTCTTGGGCATGTCGGGTTTTACTGGTAGTTCATTAAAGACTTCAGCAAGATCACCAAGCCTTTGACTAATCTTTTGGGTAAGGATGTGCCTTTTGTTTTTGACTTATGTTGTCTTGAGGCTTTTTATAGGATTAAACAAGCTTTGGTTTCTACTCCTATGGTACAACCCCCTGATTGGGAACTCTCATTCGAGTTTATGTGTGATGCTAGTGATCACGCAGTGGGGGTTGTGCTTAGGTAGCGAAAGGATAAGAAGCTGCATATAATCCATTATGCTAGTCATACACTTGATGAAGCATAGGTAAATTATGCCACCACTGAAAAGGAATTATTGGCTATTGTCTTTTCTTTTGATAAATTTAGATCATACTTGGTAGACTCACATGTTATTGTATATACTGACCATTCTGCCATCAAGTATTTTTTACATAAAAAGAAGCAAAGCCTAGGCTAATTAGGTGGATTTTTAATCTTGCAAGAATTTGACTTAGAAATAAAAGATAAAAAGTATACTGAGAACCTTATTACTGACCACTTATCTAGGTTGTCATCTGAAAAATATGAGTTGGGTGATGTTATTCCCATCAATAAGTTTTTTCCAGATGAACAACTACTAAGTATTAGTATCCAACAAGTGCCTTGATACGCTGATTTTGTTAATTTTCTTGCTTGTGGTATTTTACCCCCTGACCTTGGTTTTCAGCAAAAAAAGAAGTTTCTTGCAGATGTTAAGCATTACTATTGGGATGAGCCCCTCCTTTTCAAACAATATGTAGATGGTTTGATTAGGAGGTATGTGCCGGAGGACGAAGTCCATGCCATCCTAGACTATTGCCACTCTTTTTCCTGTGGAGGCCATATGAGCACATCCAAGATAACTTCGAAAGTACTACAAGCTGGGTTCTACTGGCCATACCATTTTAAGGATGTGCATAAGTATATCCTGACTTATGACATTTGCCAACGAATAGGTAACATTGGTAAGAGGCATGAGATGCCACTTAATAGCATTTTAGAGGTTGAGCTGTTTGATGTGAGGGGTTGATTTCATGGGACCCTTTCCATCTTCCTTTGGAAATCAGTTTATCTTGGTAGTAGTTGATTACATGTCTAAATGGGTGGAAGCGATTGCTTCACCTCATTTGGACGCTAAAACTGTTTTTAAGCTTTTTAAAAATATTATATTTCTGAGGTTTGGGGTTCCCAAGTGTGTTATAAGTGATGAAGGGTCTTATTTTATTGAGAAAACTTTTCAAACACTTTTAAAGAAATATGGAATGAGGCATAAGGTTGCTACACCTTATCATCCTCAAACTAGTGAACAGGTTGAGGTTTCCAATAGGGAGATAAAAAATATTCTCCAAAAAATGGTCAATACATCACGTAAGGACTGGTCTATTAAATTAGACGATTCCTTATGGGCGTATCGCACCACATATAAAACCCCTATTGGAACCATACCCTTCAAACTAGTATATGGAAAGCCTTGTGATTTGCCTGTTAAACTTGAGTATAAATCATTTTAGGCAGTTAAAATGCTTAATCTTGATCATAAGGTTACAGGTGAGCGCAAGTTGTTGGAGCTAAATGAACTAGAGGAAATCCGTTTGGATGCATATGAGAATGCTAAGATTTATAAGATAAAAACAAAATGCTGGCATGATTGTCACATCCTTAAAAGGACATTTAATCCAGGTGATATGGTCCTGTTATTTAACTTTAGATTGAGGTCGGGACCGTTTAGAGTTCTGAAAGTATTTCCCTTTGGCACTGTTGAGTTATGGAGCAAAAAGTCTGGATCATTTAGAGTAAATGAGCAAAGACTTAAGCACTACTTGACAGGTGATCCCATTCATCAAGAAAGTGCTTTGGATTTGCTTGATGCATTGGATTCGTAAATCTAAATGGTGAATAATGTTTGGCTGAAGACGTTAAACCTAGCACTGTTGGAGAGGTAACCCCACTTGTCATTTTATTTCAATTGTTTTGCATGAATTTGTTTGCTTGCATGTTTGGTGTAAGAAATCAAAAAACACAAAAATATTTTGATATTGCCTTTTTGTGGAGTAAGATGTTTAAATTAATCACCATTTTGCATGATTTGGTTGGAATCAAAAGGAAGTGTTTTGAATTGGGTTATGTGACATAATTTTTAGTCTAAAAGCAGTGGTGTTACCCAATGATTTTCAAGAGATATAAAAGCATTTTCTGGGTGCAAAATAGTACAAACCACTGGCTGTGGTTATTCACCACTGGCAATGGTTTGGTCCAGGGAATTTCCACTGCAAATGTTGAGTTTTTCAGGTGCAAAATAATGAGAACCACTGGCCGTGGTTTCCCACCACTAGCCATGGTTAGCTCTGGAGGTTCCCTCTGCATTTTAAAAGCTTTTGAGCATGAAATAGCAGCAACCACTGGCCGTGGTTTCCCACCACTGGCTGTGGTTGCCATTAGGTGAGTATTTTAATTTGCATTAAAAAATCTAGACCAAGGCAGAGCAAACCACTAACCGTGGTTTATAACCACTGGCTGTGGTTTGACCCAACATGAGGAATTTGGCTTTTTTTAAACATCACTTGCCCATGTACCTTCTTTTATGCATTGCCCTTTTACTTTATTCACTCATCTCTTTTGAAACACCCACCAAACCTCTTTAGAAACTCCAATCTCTCTTAATTTTCTTGTATTATCATCACCTTGCTACTTGAATCATCTCTCCTCTTCTCTAAATCAAGTAAGCATTCTATTCTCTTTCATTAGTTTGGGGTTTTTCATTGGGTTTTGGGGGTTTCTAAAAATTTAGGGATTTTGCATGAAAGTTCTAAATTGATTCAATTAAGCTTTCCCTAATTGCTTTGTGATGCATTTGAATGCTATAAAACTAAATGGGTAACACTAAATCTTCATGAATTTTATCCTTGTGCTTATACTTTTACATGTACCCCATTTGTGTTTTTGTGCAAATTGTGATCTTTAATGGTGACTGAATGTTTGATTGGTGGTTAAATTCTGAAATTGGATGTTAATTATGGCTATTAAATTTAAATAGTGGAAGCATTGCTTTTGATTGTTGCATTTGGCACTCATTTATTTAGTACCCACCAAGTGTTTGATGAAATGCCCAAGAAAAAAAATTGAATTGTTGTATGGTTTGAATATGCATTTGGTCTAGTTCATCTCTCATGGTATTTAATTATTCAGGTATGCTCATTTCTCTATTACATGCCATGAATGTATGAGATTATTAGGTGTTGTTTCTTGTCATGATACAAAACTTTGGAGCCTGAATTAGAATGTTTTCTTTTTCCTTTTTGTATGGTTTTATTAGGCCATCTCCAAGTTTTTATTCAACTCCATGGAACCCAAGATTCCCTCAAAGAAAAGGAAGACCAAAGGTAAGTCTTCTAACTACTCTAATTTGAATGATATTGAATGCCCATCGGAGGGGCAAAAGATGAGGTTGGAATCTTTATTAAGTAGAGAGCTTATTCCCTCTAGATTTTTCTGCAAAGATACTTTGATGGAATTGGGAATTTTTGAAGACATATTATGCTTATGTCAAAATATGGGTTGGGATTCCTTTATTGAATTGTTTGAACCTGTGTATAACCGTACCTCTTTAGAATTCCTAAGTTTAGTGGAGGTGAGTAGGTACCCAACTACTGATGGTTAGGAAATTACATTTAGGCTGAACAATACTGATTATAAAATGAATATGGATGAGGTGGCTGAAATTTATAGTTTTCCCCCAGGGTGTGCTATTGGCATCCCAAAGGACTTTAGACCAGGATACTTTTAGTCCTTTATTTCCAATGCACAGGGTAACTGTGATGCCTCATCTTCTAAAGATTTCTCTATTCATCATCCTATTTTCCAATACCTTCAGCGGTTCATGGGCCGCTTTATTTTTGGTAGGTATGATAGATAGCCCCGGTACCATCCGGCAAGCCGAGGTATTTTTCTTGACTCTGCTAAATGGTTAGGTAGCCAATTTTCCCGAGTCGGCAATGCCATTATGGGTAAAATTGTTCTTGCAGGTTACATTAATCCTATAGTAAGGTATGTGGGTATAGATTTAGAGAAAGATACTCTTCTTCACCAACCAAAGATGGTAGATAAAGGTGAATTAATAAACATGGGAATGATTGTAAAGGAGCATAATGTTTATTATTTAGTCATCCATGGTTTTTATATGCCTCACCCCTTGCCTGACCCTACTTTTACTAGTTTGAAGGGCAAGACATCTTTTCTTTTGGCAGAGACAGATGACCATAATCCACTCTCTACGAAGATGCCACTACCCACCGGGCCTCCAGAGCAGGGTGAGCCATCTCATTTTAGTGAAGAGCCACCTTTCTCCATGCAGCAAATATACACTTTGCTTCAGTAGATATCCACTGAGCAAACCTGTCAAAGGCCCCGCATCAATCAGATTTCTGACCGGGTAGATGCCATGTATGATTGGCACACCCAACAGGGTCACTTCCACCCCCTTCTCCATGACTGATAACAGTTGATCTTTTATGTCCTTTTACGCCTGGTTCCTCAATTACGGACCTCTTTGGTCCCCTTGATATGGACATTGGGGATAATGTCCAGTTTTAGTTTGGGGTGATGGTACACAAAGTTCAACTTGTTCTTACTGTATTCCTTTTTATTTTTGTTTATTTTTATTTTCTAGTTCGCTTGCATGATTGTATGCTTATGTTCTAGTTCATTTGCATGATTGTATGTCTACCATATGCCTTAGGCTAGCATTGATTACTGATTGCAATTACTGTTACCTGTATGACATGTGATGTAGATTGGTTGGATTTTAAGCATTACTTAGGTGAATCTTGTAAAAAAATAATAAAAAATATATAAATAAAGAAATAAAAGGTTTTTGATTACTATTCTTGCTAGAATAATCATTCAACATGATGACTGTGTTTCTTTGATTAGGCCAATTACCACTTTG
This sequence comes from Clitoria ternatea, assembly GCA_037962975.1. NCBI lineage: Eukaryota > Viridiplantae > Streptophyta > Magnoliopsida > Fabales > Fabaceae > Clitoria > Clitoria ternatea. Next base: position 194,124,675 of record CM075669.1, read on the forward strand.
AGCTTTTGAGCTAATAGGGTGTTCAGCGCATTAAATCATAATTGACCCATAATTCCTTGAATGAGTGATTCACACATTTTTAGGCACTCTAGAACTTGGTTTTTGACCAATTCAAAACGGTTTGTGAATGCATGATTGGAATAAAAAAAAAGTTCTTTAGGTTTTGTTTTCTTTAACCTCAGAATTTGTTGAAAAGTGTAACCCCTTAGTTGTCCCTTTTAAGCTATGAAATAATATGATATTTTCTTTCAAAACCTTTAACATTAGGATTTCTAGTTCATATATAGAAGAGGAAAAAAGGGTAACTAAAAATGGTTAAATTAAAAAATAAAAACCATGATAGTTTGGGGTGTATGATTCAAAGAAAAGGAAAGATAAGGAGTTTGATCTCAAAATTAAAAGAAGAGAAAAAGAAAAATAAAGCATACCCTTTATGGTTTGAAAGTATAGAGAGTTATTAAATTGAGGTTTGCTTGCCCTCCTGTGATATTGCTCTTCTTATAAAATTAAGCCCTTTGCATTTCCCTTGTCTTGGTTTTCATTCCTATGTTATGAATCCCCTGGCCCCATTACAACCCTTTAAAAGACCTTTTGACCAATGCATGTTTTCTTGATAACTATGGAGTTTGTGGTCAATTGCCAAGCCTGTGGTAGTGTTTAGAATGTTGTGGTCTGAATGGATTGAAATACAAGCACACACACTGAGTGGAAAGTGAGAAAGAGTACCATAGGTCTAATCTTAGTGAATATGGTTTGACTGTTGATTGTGGTATATTGTGGTAGTTTATGCAACCTCCTAAAAACACAAAAACAATGAAAATAAATAAACACAAGATTCCTTAAGTTTCTTTCGGTCTGCTAGTCTTTCATTATATGCTTGTATCGATTCAGTGATTGCTTGAGGCCAAGCAATGTTTGAGTTTGGGGTATTTTGATAAGTGTGTATTGTGTGTTGTTTTTGGTTGTTTCTAGGTCTAGTTTTTTAGGTTTTTGCATATTGTTCATGTTTGATTCCCTTGATTTTGATTCTTTTTCACACATATTACTTGGTTGTTCCTATTTTGCAGGATTAATGATATTTTAGGTCTCTTTTGAGGAAAAATTGCAAAGTGGATGAAAGAAGAGACTTCTAAGGCCTCTAGGAGTGCATTTTGGCAGGGTTGGAGGAAACCACTGCTAGTGGTGGAAAACCACTGGCCGTTGTTATCCACCACTGGCCGTGGTGGGCACTGTGGAGCACTATGGAGCATTGTTAAAGCCAAGAACAAGAAGTCAGAAGCCACCATTGGTCATGATTATCCACCACTAGCCATGGTTGTCCCCTACGAGGCCCAAATATCTAATTTGTTTAGGGTTTTTATGGGGGCACTGGGGGGAGTTAGACAGATTTCTTTTGAGATAGTTTTTAAGAGACAACTTTTGGGGAGATTTTGAAGGCTCTTTGAGGAAGAATTCATTGGAAATCAAGAATCAATTCATCAAGGGAGATCAATTCTGCAAATTTGGGAGAAAGAGTTTGCAATCCTAGTGAGAACTAATTTGTAATTCTGGAACCCTAGTTTACACTTTTGATTCCTTTTATGTTTGTCATTGATTTTGTTATGTATGACATGATGATGACAATCTTTATGGCACACTAAACCTTCATTCTTGGGATTAAAGGATGTAAATGCTTATGTATCTCAATTAATTGTTCTTTACCTCTCAATGATATGATTTCATATTTCTATTTGATTTATGTATAGTAATGCTTCTATAAGACTTAGAGATAAGCGTAGTTAATTCCAAATTGTATACGCTATGAGAGTAGGTATATTATTCGAAAACACAAAAATTGAACCTATGTTTTTGTTTTACGATGGTAAGCGAACTCATTTGAGGGTTAATTGGATTCCCATAAAACTTAAAGGGCTTAATTAATGAATTGAACGCGGTTCTTCAGGAATTAGGCATGTTAATAGGCTTTCGAGAGAAAGGTATTAATTAAATTAGGGGTATCTACCTTAGAAATGGAAATTATATAATTGGATAGGCAATTGACCTTTAATTTTGGTACTAGCATATGAACCCTTAAATCCCAAGACCTTATTTTAATTGAATTCCTCAAACTTGCTCTGATTTTCTTCTACAAAAGAAGTTGGATTTTCAGCTTTCTAATTTACTGTTCATCATAGTTTTAGCAATCCATTTTAATCGATTTACTAGATAATTGAACCACTGTTATAACTAGTACTTGGGCACAATCTCTGTGGGAACGATATCTTTTTATTACTTTGATACCCCGTGCGCTTGCAGAAGGCTATCAGACAGGAGGGATAAGGCGGGACTATGATATGTATTGGGTTGGAAATGATGAGGAGGAAATGGGCCCACATGCATCATGATGACTAATAAAAGATTAGAAATAACAGAATGAACTCATGCATTGCATCATTGTACCATGATTGTGATTGTTTGTTACTTAAGTATAACTTGATAGAACTTAGTAACCTTGAGAAATGAATGGGAGAATGGGAATGGTCAGCTGGGACATAGAGTGGTGAGATAACTTAGAGTGAATCTTTGGGACCCCAAAGAGAGTGGGAGGGGTTCAATCCTGGATTGTTTGTATTACGTGTGGGATAGGTGTCGATGAGATACCTTCCTGACTATGGTGGAGGTGGAGACTCACCCTTATGCTAAATTTTTCTAGACATCGTGAGGATGGACTTAGACGTCGCATTGAGGATCAGCTAGACTCTTCTTGGACCGAGAACGAATAGAATAAGTTAATTTTATTTGTATTTATGAGAGCTTGCGTGCCCCTTTATTTTCAATATGTACGGTTACTGTTACGACCATATGTTGTATATGACTATGTTGTATATAAGGTATATCTGTTCCACCAAGTTTTGTTGTATAAAAAAAAACTTCCATATTTTTTTAAAACTCGTAACCTCTTAGTTGACCAGGATAATCTAGTGGATTTTCCTAGTTAACCGAGGGTGTTACATCTCTTATTTTACTTTTTCTCTCGAATACGTGTTCTGTTTATTAGGGTATTAAATGTGTGTATGATGGTTGAATATTGTGGGTATCATGGAAATTCTAGATTAAATCATATCATGGTTGTGGGTATCTTGTTCTGTTAAACTGTATATGCATGGTTATGGGTATCTTAATTATGGTTTCTAGATTTTGGATTATGATTATTGGTGTCTTTTATGTCACTGTCAGGGAAGAACTATAGAAAGATTACATGTTTGTGGTTTTAATTTAAATATGAAATGTATATAGCCCTGTTATTACTTTATTTCCCTTTGCTGCAATTGTGAGTCTATGGATGAGTTAGGCCATAAAAGTTTCTTAGGGGAATTTGGCTATCTGCATTGTGAGTTTTATCTTTTGTTGGACATGATGGACATTAAGAAGACTGGGAATGTGGTACCAGCAACTTGGAAGTTGGGCTACAGTAGTAGTTGATAGCATTCTTATATATTTTCTTACTTAACTAATGCCATGCCCATATGTTGATACAAATGTATGCTTTAATGTTTACTATTTATAATAATAATTAGCTTAATTAGAATTATTAAGATAAGAAAATCTGAAATTTGGTTTCTAATTTAGAGATATATTACAATTAACAAATTCTACATCAATGAAAGTACAAGGAAGATTAGCATTTTACATTAAAGATTTAAATAGAAGAGAAATTGATAGTTCTGAACTGGTTTTAAAAGTATTTTCTGAACCAAAAGAGAGACAAATGAATTGGTTTTGGGAGGTTGGGAGGGAGAGAAATTCTACATTTTAAGTTGATGAAATTGATAAATTGATGAAATTCTACATTGCTCAATTTTTGAATGTGACATTTGTCATAATTGATGCATTTGATGTGGTAGTGTTAGAATTTGGTAGTGTTCACTGATGCATTTGATGTGCAATTAGCTTGGTAATGTCCAAATATATCTTTTTAAAAATGGATGTGATATTAGCTTGGTATGCTAAGGCAATTTAGTGTGCACGTGTGTGAATTTGGCATAAAGTGAACACAATTTTCAAGCAAAGCTTATGAGTTTCATCACCTCTTCCTTTTTTTCCTTGATGATGTTCGTTGTGTATGAATAGAGTAGCCAATAGGTACTAACATTTGTTTTGATCAGAAGTTTCAAAATCAATGCTACTTGTCAAATCTCTTAAGCTTTACAGGTTTATATTAAAATTGATAACTAATAAAAAAATTATGATGAATTGTAGTGAGGATATTGAATATTATATGTCAACAGTGCATCATGATATAGTAGGTTTTAACACATATATCAATCTAACATAAATGTTAATGGTAAATAGTCATCTACTAAATTACATTATATTTTTAAATGATCATCACCAATATGTACCTCCTATATTATCTTGCATCATGAATTAGTGAATGTAATTAAGATTGGATTTAAGTCCATTTTTACTTGGATTACAATAGTTTGAACTTGAGATGTTTTTTGATCATCATTATTATATAAATCTGTTTATGGATCATAATATTATCCGGTTCAGTAAAGCCCTGAAATTTTAACTTTTTACCCAAAACAAATCCCTCTTCCTCACACGATTGTTGTTTTCCCTTTCATTCAGCTCTGACGAGACCTATGTCTCTACCCCCAACCTGGTTTTCGTGTTCTCTCTCTATGGTTGTCATCTTTTGTTTTAGTTATGCTTCTAGACAACCATACCTTTGTTGTGGTTCTCACAGTCCCTCTTAGGAGCTAATCGGTGATAAAAAATGGCTACAAATGAGGTTGTGATTGAGGTTTTTTAGTTGTGGGTGATTTTTGTGTACCCTGTTATCATTTTTTTGGTGTGGGTCATACTTGATTATTAATTTAATTATACTAAGATTATAAGTTAAATTTACAAAGAGCTCTTTTCTATTAATATATTATTCATTATAAATAAATTGCTACCCAATAACTCATTTATCCTGCACTCATTTTTCCTTCTTTGTATGTGCAAGTTTTTATGTTCAATGGATACATATATATATTGATCCCATCAAGTTTTAAGAATGTAAAATAATTTACTTTTCTATAAGATCTATGTATATGGTGTGGCTTTGGTTAGAGAATCTAGAGTGATATTTCTGATAAATCATATTATTGATAGATAAACATTGCTATGACTTAATTAAAGGTATAATATATGCAAGTACATGGATTTTTAGAAGTATTGAATATACTTGATGAATTATTATACGTTGTTGAGGTTTTGGAAATGTTGAACTTTTGTCTGTAATTACTCAAGGATTTTCATTTTTAAATTCTTTTAATGCATATTTTCATTTTCAATTCCGTCTGTAACTGTATTATATATTATTGATTTTTGTGATTTAAAACTTTAAAGCTTTTACCCAGAATTCAAGAAGGTAAATGATTACGTCACACCCTAATTTTCTGGACCCAAATCCCGATGTAATCAAGATAATAACTAATAAAAATATGACTAATTTTTTTTCTTTCGCATTTAAAATAATTTCAAAACACCACAAAGATTACATCAAGACCCGAACCACAGAAAACCGAAGCGTGAGATTTAATAATTGATAAACTGGATCGATAAGTAAGATGCCCATAAGTGTATACAAAATATTAGAATTTACAGCGGAAGAAGAATGTGTATACAGGGCATATGCCTAGTCCCATATATGAAGATATGAGAAAAGGCTCAGGCATACAACCGATTAAGCACATATAACATAATCATACGTCATCAATTATAAGTAGTCTCTACATGAGACACTCATCACCAAATGGTATCAATTCAAATATCATCATCATTAATATATATTAACATAATCATCCATTCGTATGCTAAGCAATACATCCACTTTATACATTATATTTAACAAATGTTGCCGGCCAAGGCATTCCATTACCACTATTTACCTTCTTCAAGAGCTTTAATTCAAAAACCCAAACTCATCCCATGACAACCCTGCATCACAATGCTAAAAAGGAGATAACATGGGAGAGTGAGTTATACATTCAAAATGAAGAATATAAATACATTGTGATTATGTGTACATGTATACAATCATCATGTGTGCTTTGTATTTAAATCACTAATTCATCATTGATCATAATTATATTCTCATAAGTAGGCACACATGCCTCATAAATCAAAAATATTATCGCAAGCAAGCACAAGCACATACACAATCACATTGCCACTTATCATCAAGGGCATTCACAAATCATCACCATCAATTTATTAAAAATCTTTACTCAATTCCTCATTTCAAGGGGTTTTTCATCTCTCGTGGTCATCTCAATCTCAAATGCCATGCACCTATGGCTAATGCATATGTCAACTATTTAATGCACATGCAATGGATCCATTTCAGTCACCCATGCGCACATGGTATCTCAAGTGATCGCGACCACTTATAATCATCATCATATTGGCTTCCCACCACGCATGGGATACTCCCTTCTAGCAGCCTCACAAGGTGCTTTTCTCGTGATCGCAACCACGTATATCAATGCTTAATATTTTGGTTTCCCGCCTCACAAGGGGTACTCCCTCCTCGTGATCGCAACCACGGGACATCATAGGAACTCGCAAGCCCTTTTCATTTCAAGTACCAAGTCATCGCAACCACTGGCTTATCATCATACAATCCTGCATGATGTCTCATTGTGATCGTAACCACATATCAATCATTTCATAATGGTTTTCCGCCTTGCAAGGGGTACACCCTCCTCATGATTACAACCACGGAATATCATAGGAACTCGCAAGCCCTTTTTTATTTCAAGTACCAAGTGATCGCAACCACTGGCTTATCATCATACAAGCCCGCAGGATGTCTCATTATGATCACAACCACATATCAATGCTATGCCATGCCATGAATGCAATAATGCAATAATGTATATGCCAATCAACCTCGCAAAGATATCTCACCCTCTCAATTAGGGGAATATTATATATTTAGTTTTGTTAGCATTCATATACAATCAACCACAAGGCCCCTCAAGGCACAACATTCATATTTTCATAAATCCATACATGGCAATCATAGAATTTATCCACGCATGGAAACCAACAAGATATTTCAAAACATACATTCACCAATCATCATTGCATCTCATACATACAAGTCAATACTTGCATTAATCATATTGGCACCACACTCATCAAAAATAGCAAACACTACTTATTCAAGGGCATGTTCAACAACAACATCCCTTTTCATTCAACAACATCATTTATCATTCAATATATATGGTATCCTCAACTTTTAATCATCATCGACACTATTTCAAATCCATTGATTTATACACTTATTGCCATTCAATTGTCCTCTCATTAATTTCATCATCACACAAGGTGTGTCATGTAACCATATCACTTACTTTCCATCATGATTCATAATATATCTATAGTGGTGAAGCATTCATGTGTTCATAACCTAACATAGGCATACACATATCTTTCCAAGGCGTTAAGTCATTCCCCAATCAACACTAAGACACACCACACATGTACCCCTAGTGAATTCGCTCGTTTTACATAATAAAAGGAAGTTTTGGGCAATAAGGAGCCCATGATAAATCTCAACCTCAATACATGAGGAAAGCTCATTTTTATTCTTAAAAATAGTAGGACATGTCATAAATATCACCTATTATTCCCAATTTGATAACCATAAAAAGTTGGGCTCAAAACCCTCTTAAATTTGAATTTTATGACGTAGTAGGTTCATTGTTTTATACCTAATGAGAGTTAGAAAACTCCAATTAAGACAAATAATTATCTATAACTTTTATGAAGAAGTCAGAGGCCAAAAATGTCATTAAGATGCCCAAAGGGGCCAAAAACAGCAAGGGAGACAGAGCAGTTGGAAAAACAACATGACAGTGGCCATAACAGGGCCATAAATTGATTCCCATATGTGGTGAATCGATTCATGCATGAAAATCTCAATATTTAGTGAAAACAGGGCCTGGGAATCGATTCCCCCTTGGTATGAATCAATTAACATGTGCCAATGCCCAAAAACAATGAAACATAGAAGTATGAATCGATTCAACCACTGGTGTCAATCGATTCATGCATGAAATCATGCCATGAACAGTACAAACAGAGTCATTTGAATCGATTCATCCCCTTGTGTGAATCAATTCACACACTACTAGATTTAGGCACAGTAAAAACAATGAGTATTGAATTGATTCATACACTATTGTGAATCGATTCACATCAGTAATTATGCAAAATGTTTAATTTTTCAACTTCTAACCCCTCTAACTTTTTCATATGAATTCCAAGACGTGTGGCCACTGGCCGCACTCAAAAATTCCCAAAAATGAGGGACTTATGCGCATAAATGTGTTTTACCCATTTTGGGGCACTTTTGTGTAACTCAAGGGCCTATTCTCAATGGAATTGACCCATTTCAATTCCTACAAGTTTTAAACTACATATATGGGCTATTGGAACTACCACATGTCATCAAAATCACATAAAACTCAATTTGACTCTATGAGTTCCTCAGTTATACATTATCTTTCAATCTTATCACTAATGCCATCACAATGACTATCACATTCAATGCCAAGCATCCACATACTTTCTAAATTCCTAAACATATACTTCATCCCTTCAAGGATGGTTCATCAACAACACATCATTCCCACCAAGGGATAGTTAACCATTCATCATCATCACATATACATATATATCATCATCAATAACCAATAATTTACCATTCACATCATTTCACTATAAACATGGCAAGGCAAGCATGAGTACCATGATATACATACATCACTAATTATTCTACTCGTGAATTTGGAATCTAAACTCCTCTCCTACCTCGAGGGAAGAACCGCAACCAAATGCACACTCTGAGTGCTCCGCCACATTGCCCGAAATATCATCTACACCAACATACATACATATGCATACATACAATCATCAAACCATCTCAAGGCACCATCATAATTCTAAACAAATGCTAGCTTATCATAAAGCTCAATATCAAGTCCTAGGCTTGCTAAAACACCAATTCATACCATTGTGTTAGGTTTCGGGAATTCCTTTCCCAAAACCAAGATTCTCTAGATCTTAAAGGCTAACCAAACCCAATAACAACATCATCTCATCCATCACATAATGCAATCCCATATTACAGTAATCCTTTAAATATCATCATCGTCACTTAGAGCTCAACATAAGTTATCATTGCCTCTTTTAAACCATCCTTAATTAACAAACTCTAATGGCATAAATCATGGCCTATCAATTTACCAACCAATATGTATATCTTATTGATTCCACCATTAATGGTCATCTACCATTTTCACTATCATTCATCATTATTCAAGCTCTCCACAACAATATCATAACTTTTAACACACTTACCAATCTTAAAGTCATTACTCTATTTCCTCGATTTCACAATCCCTCAACATCAACCATCAATATTACTCATTCAAAACTCATTCTCATATATAAAACCACTCCAACATTAATAACTTAAAATTTTCTTAAGGATTTTACAAAGCCCAAAAATCTTAATTCCAAGGGTTTTCATCAATAACCCACAATCATCAATTTTAGCCATTTATATGCATCTATAGGCTAGCAACAATGGATCCCATTCATTATCAACAACAACAATGAATCCCCATTGATACCCAACCTAGGGTTTTGGTTCTACACATCTCAATTCATCAAAACAACATCTAACCTCCCATTACAATACCTCTATAACTCAAAATCATAAATGGAACACCAAGGAGGCAAGAAATCTTTACCTTAAATCCATACTCCTCCAAAAACAAAAATGGGTGTGCAAGAAGAGAAGACAACCAAGTCCTTGCTCCAATGTGCCATCCATGCTTCATGGACCCATGAAAACCCAAACTTTTGGGTGCAAAAATGATTTACGGAGAGGAGGAGGAGATGGACGGTCATGGGTGAAGAAGAAGGGAGGAGAAGAAGAAAAGCAAGGTAGATGGGAGAGAGGGAGAGAAGCCAACGAAGAAATGGAGAAAAAGGAGGAGAGAAGAAATTAAAACACACCCCTTTCATTAAAGCTTTCCATTTTTTAATGAATAGGATCTTCGTTCGGGCTCAATACTCTATCCAAAAATTATTCCGAAGACATATTCAAATTCCCAATAATATTCTTAACAGCCCTGACCAATGGCATCTCAATCGGAGATACTTGGTCTGACACCCATATTTCAACCGTGTATAATTTCAGCTCCTTAAATCCCAATAAATTATGAATATTCATAATAACTCCCAATTTAATTATTTCCAAATTTTTGGGACATAAATTAACTCATATATAATTATTTATTATTTATTCTCCTTAATTAATCATTTTTATAAATTTCGGGATGTTACAATTACGCATATAAATAGAGGAGTATTGTGTGTTTAATGATTATGCCTTTTGCACCCCTAGGTTTTCTTTATACTTATCTATTCTATTTATATCTATATATATTGGTTAAAACTTTTGAAGGATTTACCTTCTGAATATTATAGGGCCTGCGCGTGCATATTAAGATATCGATTTTATCTGAAAGAATTTTCTTTTTATATGATATATGCCCTGTACATTTAAAGAATTATGATCTACGTTAATTAGTGTAGAAGAAGTTACTTCTTAATTAACTAGAACATACTATCTGAAATTTGAATGTGCTTCCTGACATTATTATCTTATGCATTTTGTGGTACAGTAATATCTCTCTTCTTGCTGAATATTTAGGATTTAAATGTTATTTGGAATTGAGAAAATAAAGGGGTGCAAGATGGAGGTGAAGGACAAGAAATAAAGGGCATTTCTAGAATAAAATATTTTAAAATAAAAAAGGGGTTGGAATTGAGAAAATAAAGAATGTTAAAAGAATCCATTGAATTTGTCCAACATTGTAGTATATGCATTGATTCATTATTTTTATTGTACTTTGGAGCATTGCATATGTATAATTTTTATTATGAAATAAATTAAATAAACCATGCATATGGAATCAAGTTTGCCTCATAATTTCTCTTTTTAATTTTTTGGGCCCTGTTTATTTGATGGGTTTCAAAATTTACACCCGCTTTTGAGTTTGTCGAATTGGATACTGTTATCCTCATAAAACTTGCATTCTGGGTTGTTCGTGAATTATTGATTTTCTTGTGCAATTTGGCTTAGTTTTATATTTTCTTCTTGTCATCTCAATCTTGTAGTCATAGTGTAATCTTGTAGTCAATCTTATGGATGAGAAATTTGGTAAAGAAGCCTTTTCAATTTTCATATATAGGCTAAATTTCCATATTCACAAGACAAGCTGTGTGGTTTAGATCAAGTCTCTAGTCAATATCCTATTTTGGTTAAGGTCCAAGTCAAAACTAGCTTTTGGTTGACTAAAATGTATTCTACGTGGTGTAACTTTTGCATTTTTATTTTTTGGTTGAATAATCTTTCTGATTTTTGCTAGGAACTAAAGTTGATTTCTAGTTTTTTCGATTGAATTCTTTGGATTATATTTTTTCCATTTCTACGGGATATATGTTATTAATTGGATTTAACTTATTTTGTTTTCACTTAAGTCAATATGCTACCTGATTTGGCATTTTAAGTAATGTATTGGTTAAGATAAGGCTTTGTTCAGTGAGATTTGTTTATCACTGAGTTGTATTTCTGTGAAAACTGAATGTATTTCTGAATTATATTTTTGTGACTAATATATATCTCTCTATACTAATTTAATAACTGGTTGTCTGCCTTCAATCTGATTAGATATTTAGTGACTTCATTAGTTAATAAAAAAGTTTATAAATTTATAATCAAGTTGAATTGAGTATACATTAATTGGAATCTATCCTGTTTTTATGACTTTCCTTAGAATGATTAAATTATTATCTACCTTATTTTTATTTTTCTCCTAGATCACTAAACTAATGTTTCGATCCCTATAACATTAATTCTTATGACAATAATAGATACTTTATAGAACATTAAAATGTAATTTTTTTCTTGGCATATGCATGATAGTGATTGAGTTTATTATGTCAACGTCTTATAATAAAAAATATAAAAATATAGATTTAACACTACGTACATAAACAATAATATCCAAGTTGATTTAGGTAGTATTAGTCTTTCTTGGTGATTCTTAAAATTCAGGTAGTACATGTAAGTGGGATACACTTATTCACATCTTTTCTTTTTTTGGTAACTATGGTTTTATACTTCAATTTTTGGTTTAGTGTTATATCTTACATGCATCCAATTATCACCCTATGGTCTTGTAGTTCTTTGGTTTGCTTTTCATTTGCATTTTGCTCTTCTATGTAGTTGTCTCTAGTGTTATCGCGCCATCATCTCAGTTTGACTCTATAACATCCCAAAATTTATAAAAATGATTAATTGAGAGGAATAAATAGTAAATAATTAAATATGAGTTGATTAATGTCCTAAAAATTTTGAATTAATTAAAATGAGATTTATTATGGATATTCATAATTTATGGAGACCTAAGGAGATGAAATTATACCCGAATAAAATAGGGGTGTTGGACCAAGTATCTTCGGCTGAGGTATTGTTGGTCAGGGCTGTTAAGGATATTATGGGAATCCAAATATATATATTCAGAATAATTTTTAGATAAAGTATTGAGTCCGAACAGAGATCCTGTTTGTTATAAAACAGAGAAATTTAAGTGATGGGTTAAAAACTAAAATGCAAAACCTTATTTCCACTCTCTATTCTCACGGCACATTCTTCTTTCTTTGACAAAAATACACTTTGCTCTCTTCTTCCCTATTTCCTCATTCATCATCATCTCCCACTCATCTTTTCCTCATTTTCTAAAAACCTAAATGGTGGTGTGCCTTTTTCCCCTTTCATTTCATTTTTCTTCATTGGACAAGAAGGTGTTAGTGTTGGCTTGAGCTCTCCCTCTCATCTTTATTTTCGTCATCTTTTCCCCTTTCTTGGAAACCCATTGTTGCTTGTCGGTTGAGGTAAGTTTCTTACCATTTTTAATGAGCTTGTGCCCTAGGTTTTGGGGTTATGATTGTTGGGTGAATGTTTAATACATGTGGGTTATTTGGGAGAGCTAATAATGTGAGAAGCCCTAAGGTGGGGTATGATAACTGTGTGGTTTTGTGAGGGTATGCAAGGGTACACAAAAATGGCATTATAGATGGTGGAAGATAATGGGTGATAATGGTGATTGTTGAGTTATAATGAACCCTAACTTTAGAAATTAGGGGAAATGAGTGATGATGTTATAAGAAATGATTTTAAGTGTGAATCCATGATAATTTGTGTTTGGGTGTTGTTAATGATAATGGTTGATGCTTTGATGAAACCCTAGGCCTAAGGATTTGGGAAAATGTATATATTGTGACTAAGAGGGTTGAATTGAAAGTGAATAGATAATATTTAATATTATTGTTATTGTTTATGATGATGATGGATAGTGATAGTAATGATGAATCATTGAGGATGAAACTTATAACATCCCAAATTTTGAAGATAATAAATTTATTGAATAATAATAATTAATTATTTATGGTCCAATAATTATGGAGAAATTGATTTGACATTAGAGGTGAATCATCGGTAAATTAAGATCTACTAGAACCAGATGATTTAATGGATAGTGTGGGACCCACTTAGTCAAATTGGATATTTGATGGGTCTAGAATACTTAGAAAATTATTGTGGTTATGGTGGTATAATTGAAATAATTTTTGGTGTTAAGGAGATAATTAATTGGACACGGCGTATATTATTAAACAGAGAAAATATGAGCCAATTGGAATTAAAAAGAAAATGAAAACTCCCTTTTCCTCTCCTCACTCAACCGTCCACTTTTCTCCTCTCTCCTCCCTCACCTTATACTCTATTACACAATGGTTAAAGGGTTTTATAACACAATGGACAATAGGCAAAGATGCATGGCTTTACCCATTGGACAATGACCAATTTTGGTCAATTTCCCTCTCTTTCCTTACTCAATTTTAGTGGCTCCTTTTTCCTCTCCATCTTCTTTCATTTTATTCTTCATCTTCTCCTCCCTCCAACTCCAAAACCGTCCACCTTCCTCTTGCTCCATTTCTTGCCAAAATCAAAAACTAAGCATGGATTCATGGAGTATAAAAGTGACATTAAAGCAAATATTTGATGGTCTTCCCTCCTCACCTCTTCATTTTCGTGTTTGGCATTGGGCTAGGAGAAAAAGGTAAGATTTTGAACACCCATGCTTTTATTGATGATTTTGAGTTTACGGAGGTATTGTGATAAGAGATTAAGTGGTATGTTGATGAAAATGATGAACCTTAGGCTTTGATAGCTTGAAGATATGATTTTTTTATTATGGTTTTGTGAATGAATGAGAATGAGGGCTATTGAGTTATGAGGATTCATGAAATGGGTTGTAGTGGTTGATTTGGTGACTTGGATGAAAACCGTAAGTGTTGGAAATTTGAGGGGTTTAGCCAAATTGATGATTGTGATGATTTTAGATGCTTTAGAATGGTTTATATGAGGAGAATGAAATTTTAGAAGCATTAAAATTTAATGTTGATGTTGATGAAAAATGTGAACTAAGTTCATGATGTTATGTATGATGGTTTATGTGTGTGAAACCCAAATCATAGGGTAGACAACCATTGGGATAATTGATTGTTGTTTACAAATGATTGGCACTTTGATGATGATATTATGCTTGAAGTGATGTATGAAAGTTGTTGAATTGATGCTTGCCAATTTGTATGAAACCCTTGAGAAATGATGATAATTGGGACTTTTGGCATAGATAGTTAAATTGGTGATTGGGTTGTCACGAGAGTGACTTTTGGGTTTAGAAAATATGATTGGAATCATTGATGTGGGATATTTGAAGTTGTTGGATTTTGATAAGGACTTAGGCCATAATGTTGCCATGTGGAATTATTGATTTTTGATGGCTTGAATGAAGCTAAGATGGCTTAAATGAATTTCGTGACAATAATGGCAATTGGGTGATTTATATGATGATTTAGATGCCATGTTGATAAGGGATGTGATGTTGTTATGGTTGGGTATGGTTGACCCTTTAGGATCTAGAAGATCTTGGTTTTGGGAAAGGAATTCCCGAAGCCTAACACAATTATGTGAATTGGTGTTTTAGAAAGCTTAAGACTTCACACAAGCCCTAAATAATGTTAAGAATTTATTAAAATTGTGATGATGCCTTATGATGGCCCATTGATTGAATGTATGTATGTATGTGTAGATGGTATCCTGGACAATGTGGCAGAACATGTAAATCATTGTGGTTCTTCCCTCGAGGTAGGAGAGGAGTTTACATTTCAATTGCATGAGTTGAATGGTTGATGATGAATGTATATGATTTATACTCATGCTTGCCTTACCATGATTTTGTTAATATGATAAGTGATGCTTGTTGAATGAAGAGATTGGCAATTTATTGGCCTTGAAAATGATATGAATATGTATGTGAGATGGCCTTGAGAGTTTTGAATCTCTTTGAAGGAAATAATGTAATTCTTGGTGAATAATCAATGATGAAATAGACTATGTATGTGTGTATATAGATACATGATTTATTGAGTTAAAATCCTATAAGAAGGTGTTTTTAAACATAATGAATGTTGGGTTTGATGAATGGGGTTATAGGATGGTGTTTCTAGAGTTAAAAGATTACTCGGAATGTATGAATTGATTCATGCCAGGGCTTGAATCGATTCAATGCATTCTATTTCCATAAATAAGGACTTCCAGGGCTTTGAATCGATTCATGCGAAGCCTTGAATCGATTCAAGACTCCTTGGAATTATTGTTCCTCAATTTCACCATGCTTGAATCGATTCATAGGGTTTTGAATCGATTCAAGGCCCTCTGTTTGTCAAGTTTTGAGATTTTCGGATGCTTGAATCGATTCATACAGGCTTGAATCAATTCAAGGCCCTATTATGGTCACTGTTATGCTATTTTTCCAACTACTACATTTTTTTTGCCATTTTTGGCCCATTTGGGTGTCTTAATGACATTTTTGGCCTCCAACTTCTGCATGAAAGTTGTAGATAATTGTGTTACAAAGGTGTGAAAATTGGTCTTTCCTTAATTGGAGTTTTCTAACTCTCATTAGGTATAAAATACCAGACCCACTGCATTGTAAAACTCAAGTTTAAGAGGGTTTTGAGCCCAACTTTTTATGGTTATCAAATTGGGACTAATAGGTGATATTTGTGACATGTCCCACTATTTTTAAGACTAAAAAGGAACTTGTCTCCTATATCTTAATGTTGAAATTTGTCATGATCTTGTTATTATTCAAAACCCTTTTTTTTGTAAAAATAAGAGATTGTATTAAGGGTGTATGATGATGGTGTGGCTTGGTGGTGTTTGATATTGATAGAGACATTGGAAAATATGTATGTACCTATGATATGTTATGAAAACATAAATGTACACCACAATGATATGTTATGATGTTTGATAATGAAAATTTAAATGATGTGGTTGTAAGACACGCCCTTGTATCATGATGAAACTAATGAGGGGATGATTGCATGACAATGCGTTTGTTATAAATCGACGAATCAGAGATGATGTCGATAATGAGTAATGACGGATGATTGTTATTATTGATAATTTATTGAATGTCATTATGATCAATACTAGTGTGATCTTGTGTATATGTGGTTTGAACTATATTGATGAATTGTTGTAATGCCACACTAATATATGAAACAATGGTAACGATCAATGAGATGAAAATCCACTAAGAAAATTATATGGTGATGTTGATGAATGTTATTGACGATATTGGTGCCATTGTGATTGTTGCAAGTATTGACTTGCATGTATGATATAAAATGTGTTGAAATGAAATGCCACACCTAAAGCTTGATCCGCAAGTCACGGGGTGACTAGTGCTACAGATGGGCGATAGCGGTTTAGTACCAGTAAAATATGATGTTGAGCATGCATGAATTGAGATATAAGCGTACACTTTTACTACTACAGTAGGGGCATAGTAGCACACATATGCTTGACCCACAATTTGGTGTTTATTCCCACAGTCAGATCTGCAATTATTGATGTTTATTCTATTATGCATATGCATTAGCCTAAGTGCATTTGCATTAGCATGGAGATATGCCAAAAGGTGATGATGATTGATGATGATTGAGATTGAGATGTGATGATGATGAGATGGGTAAATGAATACCTAAAAGACAACATGGAAAATATGAATACAACGAAAATATATTGAATATGATGATGTTGTATGTGATGGCCTAATGTGATGAAGGGCTTGTTTGTCTATGTTGATGACAATGATGTTGGCCCATTGTGGCGTTGAGAAATGCTGTGTATATGTGATTGCTTTGCTATGAATTGATAGAGGAATACATTATATATATATTGTTGAAATGAATAGATTATGATGATTGTTTGATGATTTTAGCAAAGCATACATGATGTTGATATGCATATGCACATAATCTCAATTGTATTCATACATTAGTGGAAAAAGTGGATATAATCACGGTTAAAAATGGCCTTTAATCACGGTTAATGAACTGTGGTTGTTGCAGCCGTGGCAGTAGATGAGTACCTTTGATCACGGTTCACAACCGTGGTTATAAATCACATCTAATCATGGTTGTTTTTAACCGTGATTAAAAAATACCTAGTTAACCACGGTTGTCAACCATAATCGTGAATACAAGTGGTCATAAAAGGTGAATTTACAGACTATATATAATGACGGTTATGGTAGCAACCGTGAATAAAGAGGGTATATAATCATGGTTGCCAAGCATAACCGTGAATATATATGACATAAAACGATCATTACAGACTATGTATAATCACGGTTGTTGTAGTAACCGTGAATAAATATGGTCTATAATCACGGTTGTTACCATAACCGTGATTAAATAATTAGTTTTTTTTAATATGGGCTCTGTTTTATTTATTTCCAAAACCTGCAATATGAAACAGCCAACATAGTATATCCCCAATATATACAGCAACAATAAACGAAACAAATGGTATGTATATAACACTAAGATGCTATAAAATCATAACAATGTTATCAAATGAAACTATATACAATTTAAATGAAAATCCTAAACCCTACACTAGGTACAACTATAAGAGAATGAATATCCTATATCTATCTAATACAACGATAAGAGAATGAAAATCCTATATCTATTTAAGTCCTTGCCTCACTTGAATGAAGTATGTGGCCCATTGGTTTCTAATATTATCTACCAAAGCTATAGGGAAGTATGACCGGTCCTGGAAGTACTGCAAATAATACACTAAACAATTAGAACAAAAACTGTATTTATTATATAAATTTGATCAAATTGTTAGAAAACTAGGCAAGTGGGACTTACATCTGTCCATCCATCTACTAAATGTTGTTGGACAATGGTCAGCATGGTGTGCATGACATAATAGCCATACTCGAAGGTTCCCTCCTACCTATAGGACTACAATGGACATAAAATATAGAACCAGTGAATTCAAGTTTTCAAAATATAATAAAGATTTCAGTGAATTCAATTGACTTACTTTTGGGTGCACCCACACGAGTTTCTTCACGTTTGACTTAACACCATGTAGTCGATTATATCCAAGCACAGTCTTGCGTCAGAAAAAACACAAGATAAGTTAAAATCGTAGAAGAACAACAATAACATAATCGAATTTGTAAAAAGTTAATTTATTTTTTACGGTTTAACTTACGTGTCTACTATCGTCCTGAGGTCTGGTGGAATTGTCCCGTGCATTGAATCAAAGTATAAAGCCACTGAATCCCAGGGATAGATCACTAAGAGCGTCCAATGAGCGCTGTAATTACCAATGATAAGTAAGACTTCAAAATGCAAAAATTAATAGACAATACTTATGGAATAGAATCTTACCCTTTATGATAGGGGCCCAGGTATACCGTCTTCCTAGACTCATACATCCAATTCTGGATGTATGCCTGGGTGTCCTCCCTATTCTTCCCTTTCCTCTGTATGAAAGAGGGCTTTAAGAAACCATAAGTTTCTTCGAAACCTAAGTCCGCACAAATTTTATTCAGAAACCTAAACAAGTTTAGACATGATTAGCGACAAATAACTTGTATAATGAAATAATTGGACATAAAATGATATACTTACATCTCCTACAGTTGAATGATGGATATGATCAGCATTGTTGACCCCATCATAATCTCACACAAGTCACTCCGTGTAATGTAAACTGGTAGTGAACTTGGACGGCCGAACACCAGTGGCTGCCATGGGACCTGAAGAGTGTCCTCTCCTAGCTCAGCCCCGACCTGCCATAGCATCTGGATCGGATTGTCGATGGGGTCTGGCTTCTTCAATGCCGGTTCCTATTGAACAATTAAAACCATCACAGTTTGTACCCTAATTAACAATATAACAAAATCAGTTAGTGTTTAGCAACTGACAGGAGTCTGTTGGGCCATATAAGAAAGTGTCCCACCGCCTTACCGACGGTCTTCACCTCTGGAGTTGCCACTGGCACAGCAGTATCCTCCTCGAGGATGAGCACAACAGAGACCCTGGACATACCATCAGGTAATAACTGATGATGAACCACAGGGCCTAAGTTGTAGACCATGCCAGTGGCAACTGGCTCCTCCGACCCATCAATGAACAGGTCACATTGATAGGTATCCTCAGGCTCGACCCCATCATCGTTAGGGTCAGCTACAGTGCACGACCCCTTAGTGCTAACCCTCTGTACCTACATATTTACACATCAAGCATAAGTTATTCAACAATGAAAGAAACAAAGTATAAACAATGAACAGTTAAATAGTATAAGGAATCTAACCTATGGGTCGGCAGCTGGTGCAGTAGTCTCCTGGTGGTGGCTGAGTGAGGCCTTCATCTCTTCCTTGAATTGGGCCATCTCCTGCTACAGCTTCGTAACTCCTGCTGATACTCAGCCTTCACAACAGCCACCCTCGACTCAACCTTCTGCTCCACCAACTGCTCAATGGAGGGGGCAGGGTCGGGAGCACCGTAATAGCTCTGGAGGCCTGTGAAATGTGAATGATTAGCCCATAATTGTTTAATAGATAACAAAATGAAAGGATACAGTTATTTACAACTTACCTACACCTCGACCAACAGCACGCACCCTTCCTGGGTGCTCTGGCCTGCCGATGGCAGTAGTCAAAATATCCTACCTACCATGGGCTACGAAAGACCCTTGGGTTGATTGCTCAACCAAGGAATCCTAAAACCAAACAAGTTATTATTCACTTGCTTCACATAAACCAAAAAAACTAACACATTTGTAAGGGGAATACTTACTATCCGTGAGGCGACCTCCTGAGCTTGTGAGGAAGTGTATTCCCCACTCTTCCTGATCCTGGCCCGCTTCAATTTCTCATGGCGTGCAGGTAGGGAAGGGGGATCCACGATACCAGTGTCAGGCTGGCTAGTCTAACACTGACTCAGCCTCTCCTGGGCCATCTGCTCCTCCAATCTACGGTAACCCCCACGTGACAATCTGTGGGGGCAGTCATTCAGCTTCCTAATGTTCTGTGCTTTCAATATGACCGCCTACAACAAGAAAGAAAATTATTTAGAGTTAGACGTTTAAATTATACATAATTTAAGCATTTAAAAACCAACGTACCTGAAACTGGTCAGAATGCCTAGATGCAATGAAAGCATCCCAAGTCTCCTGATCAATGAAGGTATATTTCTCTCTGAGGAACTGTCCTTGATCCTCCCCGAATACATACCTACAATTCATATACTTTTAAACTAAGGATTGACACAATTTGGTAAAGTGTTGATTAAGAATTTAAAGTCCAAATATACCTCCTAGTGAGTGTGGATTTGAACGACCTCCATCGCTCAACAATAATACTGAGGATCTTCCTCCTCGCTGTGTCATGTGCTGGTATCTCAAAAGAATCCTACATGAAAGGAGTTAGTCCATAAAAGAGTCCTTATTATGAATTACATGAAATAATACACTAAAATAAAACTTAAATGATATCTAAGTTACCAGAATATCACTCCAAATCTGGTTCTTCACCACCTCCTCGACATTATCCCAATCGGGGATAATAATGGAAACCTTCTACCGAGCCATAACTCCCAAATAACTGCTAAACTTTACGGCTTGTGGTCCTCCAAATCTACCAGTGTTGACATCGATGTCAACACGCAACCTCTCTCCTAGTGACGCCTAAGCGCAACATCTGGCATCCGAGTAACACCTCTACTCTTCCGAGTAGAGGAATCAGTAGCCTGTGAGTCGGACCTAGAACGTGGATCCTGGTCAGCCATGAGTATCTGTCCAAACAAGGAAACACAACTGTCAAATATTTAATATAACATTTAATATAATGAATAATTAATATAACATTTAATACAATGATTCGCTAACATGATTAATACCCTATGAAGTTGAAATATTTTCCCACAAGCCTTAATGGTGGTCATGACGACTGACGACTACATCATCTATGTCATGTTCCACGATAGATGTCGGAATACATGTTGTGGTGGATGGAATTTCCACAATGTCAAGATTGGGGTCTCCAATGCTGTGTCTACCTTGGATAGCAATTGACCACTGTTTGTCAGCTGGGTCAGTAACATAAAAAACTTGCTTCACTTCCGTTACCATGATGAATGGTTCCTCCTTATGCCCTATCTTGTTGAGGTCCATCAATGTAACTCCAAAATCATCAGTTTTGACACCGTTCTTATTGTCATCCCATTTGCATTTAAACACAAGAACGGTAAAAGGACCATAATTGACTTCCCATATATCTTCGATCACACCAAAGTAGCATGACTCGACCATGACAGGGTTATTATCCTTTGAAGTTGAGAAATGCATTGACTGAGCCACAACCATCACTCCACTATTTTGATTTGTACTCTTCTCATCCTATGTCTTTGTATAAAACGAATAGCTATTTATGTCATACCCACAAAAGGTGAAGACATCAAAGTTCGGGCCCTGTGCTAGTCGATGTAATGTCGAGGATGCAGATATATCTTTCAGAACGGTCTTTTGGAACCACTACATGAATATCTTGTTGTGTTCATTCAACACCCACTTTTCAGTCATTCTAGGGTTGTTTCTTTTGACTAGCTCTTTGTGAGTGGTTAGATACAGTTGCACGTCGTCCGTGTTGTTCAAAATATACAAGTGCGCTTGGAGGACATCATCACGTGGCATGCTCTTCATTTTTTTTACCGATCGTACCTTTCCCATCCAATCGCCCATCATGACGAGTCTTCGAAATACCAATGCTTGCAGCATGTGACATGTATTCAGTGTAAAACTCAATTGCTTCCTCTGCAATATATCTTTCCACAATTGAAGCTTCGGGACGACGTTGATTCTTCATATACCCTTTTAATATCTTCATATATCGCTTAACGGGATACATCCACTGCAAGAACACTGGACCACACAAACGGACCTCTCTCACCAAATGGATGATTAAGTGGACCATTATGTCAAAAAAAGAGGGCGGGAAATGCATTTCAAGCTGACATAGTATAAGTGATGCTTCCTATTCCAATACATCCAACTCGTCGGGCACGATTACTTTGCAACATATGGCATTGAAAAACATAAACAACCTTGTTATCACATTTCTCACATTTTTAGGAAGAATGTCACGAATGGCGAGGGGCAGAAATTGTTGCATCAACATATGACAATCGTGAGACTTCAACCCAACTAACTTCAAATCTTTCATGGAAACACATGTGTTGATGTTTGAACCATAACCAGATGGAACTTTCATACTACGTAACGATTCACACAGACTTTTCTTTTCTTTTCTGGAAAATGTATAACATGCTAGGGGCAAATATGTTTATTTTCCCTTTGATTGTGGATGTAACTCCTGACGTATACCCATCAGCTCCACGTCCATACGTGAATTTAGGCCATTCTTAGTCTTCCCGGGTATGTTTAAAAGTGTACTAACCAAACTATCGCATACATTTTTCTCCACATGCATTACATCAATGCAGTGTCTTACCTTAAGCTCCCTCCAATATGGCAGGTCAAAAAACACTGACTTCTTCTTCCAGTTATTTTGTGTTGGGGATTATTTTCACATTTACCAAACACCACGTTGACATCTTTCACCTTTTTATATGTCTCGCGACCAGACAGTGGTGGAGGAGCCATTTCAAAATCTTGGGCACCGTTGAATGACTTCTTCAACCTCCGAAATAGATGATTTGCTTTAAGAAACCTTCGATGTCGAAGATAAACATTTTTCCTACCATTGTGCAGCCGCACAGAACTAGTTCCCTCCTCACATACAGGACAAGCTTTATGACCTTTCACGCTGTACCCGGATAAGTTACCATACGCTGGAAAGTCATTGATCGTGCAAAATAGCATCGCACATAATTTGAATGATTACCCCGTAAACCCGTCAAACACATCAACCCCGTCTTCCCACAGCATTTTAAGGTCTTCAAGTAATAGAGTTAAATATACATCAATGTCGTTCCCCGGTTGTCGTGGACCAGAAATCATCATTGATAACATAACATATTTCTGCTTCATGCACAACCATGGTGGCAAGTTGTAAACAAACAACAAAATAGGTCATAAACTATGGTTTGTGCTCAGGTTCCCAAACAGGTTCATGCCGTCTGTGGCTAGTGCAAGCCTAGCATTTCTTGGTTCATGGGCAAAATCCAGAAAAATCGTATCCATTTTCTTCCATTGCGATCTATCGCTGGATGCCTAAGTAGTCTGTCAATAACCTTTTTATCAGCATTCCATCTCATAAGTTTTGCATCATCTGCATTGGCAAATAGATGCTTTAGTCTTGGAACTATGGGCAGATACCATAACACCTTTGTAGGAGACCCTTTAGTACAAACCTCATCAGAATCCGCCTCTTTCTTCTTATACTGTGACACCCCACACCTAGGACATCGATGCAGCATTTCATACTTACTCCAGAAAAAGAAACAATCATTTGGGCATGCATGTATTTTCTCATACTCTAAACCCATAGGACACAACACCTTTTTGGCCTCATAGTTACGATTCGGCAAGGTGTTTCCAGCTGGGAGCATTTCTTTCAACAACTTCAGTAAGTCAGTGAAACTTTTATCCGTCCACCCATTTATGGCCTTCAAATTAAACAATCACAAAACTACTAATAACCTTATGAAATTGACGCAGTTTGGATACAATGGCTGCTTAGAATCCTCACACAGAGTCGTATATACATGAGCTTTCTTAAAACCTTTTACCCCCACATCACGGATCATATCCTCGAGTCAGTCATCTATGTTAACATCGGTGTTATGCATCGAGCTTCGATTTTCAGTTTGAGAGCTGTTACATGGCACCACCATATCTTCACCATGCCATATCCAACGCGTATAACTACACAGAAAACCATCACACAGTATATGTTCTCGCACTTCTTCCAAGTCTAGCCAACGCAGGTTTAAGCATTTAACACAAGGGCAAAAATACCTTCCATTCACCTCCTCAGCATTCCTCGCAACAAGTTCTATAAATGATTCAACTCCCCCCTCGTACTCTAGACTTATGCGTGATGTAGTTATCCAACTCCGATCCATACCAACTGTTTACAGGGTGTTATGATCAATCTCACTTTTCTTACAAAGGTGGTGGTCCTATACCCATTCAGGATGACAATTATTTTCATACGTCATTGATATATACAGGTTAAGAGTTATTTTAAAATTTGAACAAATTTCGACAGCATTTCGCATTGGTCTCTAAGTACATAAAATGAGAGTGGTTAAATCAAATTCAACCACAACCAAATATACACCCAGAGAATAACACAAAATGCAAGTTACCGAAAGTTTATCAAATTTTAAATAACTCCTAACTTGTACATACTAATGACGTATAAAAAATAACTGTTCATCCCAAACTGTCCAAACGGACAATTCAAGATTCAACACAAACGATGAAATTAATTAATTTAATTTACCATTTGTGTCGAATCTTAAACGGGGAACTACGGTTCACTCATGCACAACAACTTTCATACTAGTTAACTAGTATAAGCCTACGACTTCACAGGATTGACAACCACACACATACAACAGCAACATAAATAACATTATTTAAGAGCAACAAACATATATAATATAAGATTGTAGGTGGATTTTATATCTTTTGTAACTATTTCCACATTTTGAGTTTTATGCTGAGTAAATTGTCTATCATAATGTATTGCTAATTATGAGTGATTAAATATTTGAAATTTTAAAATATCAAACTAGTTCTCACTGAGATGATCCTATCATCTACTTTACATAGTAGTCAATGCCAAAACACGTCACATCATGGATGACCCCAAAACTAGTATCATAACGTCGCGAAGCAAATCGTGGATACTATTTTACACTATAAAATAAGTCAAAATACAAAAACAAATAAAAATAAAATAAGTCCTTAGGTAAACACTAAAAATCCTAAGGGAAATATTGGCCCGAAAACTATGTATTTTGAAAATGCATCAATAGTTTTCATGAATTTTTCTTTGGAATAATGTAGGGCAAGTCCATATTTTCATCAATAGTCTTTACGTTTTCCCATTGGAAGTGGTGATGAAGATATGGGAGTTGGTGGTGAAGAGTCAACTTCCAAGATGGAAGAATAAATTTCTACATATAAAGTGCTTGTCTTATTCTTATCATGTCTATCTTTTCCTCCATTACCTATTCTTTTCACTATATTTTTTCTACATTTTTATAAAGGAAGAATGTAAAGAAAGTTCATCAGGTTGTGTGAGATAATGTCTAAAGAGAGAACAGAGGTAGGTTGGGTATAAGGAATATGAAGTTTTTTAATTATTTTCTAAATAGAGATAAAGCCTGAAAGAGGAAGAAATGAATCTGAAGGGTTAGGGTGTTTTACAGATAAATAGATAAACAGAGCCATAACATTGTTTAGTCGTTTATACTGATATTACCAGTAAACACACACAGAAAACATACACACAAACAGGGATATACTGATATTACCAGTAAACTAAACCAAACAGAGACAGAGACACAGATAAACAGAGCCATAACATTGTTTAGTTGTCTATACTGATATTACCAGCAAACACACATAAAAAACACACACATAGGGATATACTGATATTACCAGCAAACTAAACCAAACAGACACAGAGACACAGATACAAGCTTCGACTAATGGAGTTAAACTAAACAGAGCACAGATACAATATACACAGTATAACATAAGCAGAAGGGGTACATACCAGACAATGCTGCAAAGAAGATGACTCAAAACTAAAGAAGGAAGGAAGGACAGAGTGAATGATGTAGACGACGACAAGTAGAGAGCGCAAGCTGGAGAAAATCGCCAAAGATGAGCGTGAAAGGAGAAGTAGAAAATGAAAAAGAGTATCTGGCGCGGCTTTTGAAGTTTCAGATAGGATGTATAATCACGGATCCCCTTCAAACTGTGAATATATTACACATATATTCACGGTTTAACAAACACCCATGGATAAATGTTAACTCTATCACCATGGTTAAGACCACAACCGTGGATAAATATTAATTCTATAATCACGATTATAGAAACAACCATGGATATACAGTACCTAGTGATTAAACCCTAAAACCTGAACTATATATCCATGGTTGGAAATAAAACCGTGATTATAGACATCAATATATATTCACGGATAACATCAGATTCGTGATCATACCCATCAATATATAGTCACGGTTGTGTAGTCAACCGTGATATATATTTCAGGTACTATATATCCACAATTGACTCCTCAACCGTGATTATATATTGATGGGTACGATCACGGTTATGATGTTAACCGTGGATATATAGTTTTCCCTGATTATATCGTTTACCTTATAATTTCAAAAATGCCACCGCGCATGTTTTTATCACCGATCCACTTCAACCCGTGATTATATCCCGTTGTTATATCCAATTTTGCACTAGTGTCATTTGAAATGTATAACTCACTCTCCCATGTTGTCCATTTTTAGCATTGTGATGCAGGGTTATCCTGGGATGAGATTGAGTCCTTGAACTAAAACTTTGGAGAAGGTAAATAGCTGTAACGGAATGCCTTGGCCGACAATGAATGTTAATTATGATGTGATGATCAAATTGTATAAGATGATAGCTGATAACTATTAATTTGATAATGTTGTATAGATGACAACGCATATGATTAATGTATTCATATTTGAGGTATTGGGGTTTATACCCATTTGATGAATGAATATGTTGGTCATATAGCCCATTTTAGGAATGTATAAGTGTTAAAGATATATGATTTTGAGGTTGAAATGAATGTGGCCAATTATAGAATATGGATATTGGAGATGTGTGTTGCATGACCATATAGATATATATATAGATATATTTTCGGCAATGCATGTTTATGAATTATGTGTAGGCTTGTGTTGTGTGCTTGCATGCTTTGCCAAGCCTTTTCTCATATCTTCATATATGGGACTAGGCGTGTGCCCTCTGTACATATTTTTCTTCCACTGTAAACTTTGTTATTTTTGTATACAATCATTGGCGATTTATTTTATGATCTAGTTATAAAATATTAAATCTTACTCTTCAGTTTTCTATGGTTCGGATCTTGATGTAATCAGTGAGGTGTTTTGAAATTATTTCAAACGTGAAAAATTTATTCATATTTTCATTAATTAATTATCTTGATTACATCGGGATTCAGGTCTGGGAAACCGGGGGTGTTTCAAAACTCATGGATGAGTGTTGATTAAAATGATAGATGACCATAGGTGATGAAACCTATAAATGAATATTGTTATAAATGTGAAATGGGGAGTGTGAGCACCAAACCATAATGGTTGTGATGGATTGAGGAATTGATATTTGTGGTTTGAAGTCTTAGACCATAATGAGTACCACTTGGCATTTGTGAATTGATGATAGTTTAAAAGGGCTAAGATAGCTATGTTGAATTTTGGGTGACAATGATGACATTTGGATAGTTTATGTAATATTGGATGCCTTTTTATGAGGGATATGATATTGTTTGTAACATCCCAAAATTTATAAAAATGATTAATTCAGAGGAATAAATAGTAAAAAAATTAAAATATAAGTTAATTCATGTTCTAAAAATTTGGAAAAAATTAAATGGGGATTTACTATAGATATTCATAATTTATAGAAACTTAATGAAATGAAATTATACCCGATTAAAATATGGGTGTCAGACCAAGTATCTCTGATTGAGATGCCGTTGGTCAGGGGTATTAAGAATATTATTGGGAATCTAAATATATAATCAGAATAATTTTGGATATAGGATTGAGCCCGAACAGAGATCCTGTATGTTGTAAAACGGAAAATTTTTAATGAAGGGAATAAAATTAAAACACAAACCCCACTCTCCATTCTCTCTTTCACGTTGGGTTCTCCTAAGGCAAACACACTTGCTTCTTTTTTTCTCATCTCTTCCCTCCCTTCTTCTTCTCCTTCTTCTTCTCCAAAATCCTAGAGAAGGTTTTATGCTTTTCTATCTTCATTTTCGTTTGCACCATGGACCATGAAGGAGATGGCATTGACTTGAAGCTCTCCTCCCCCTCCTTGTAATTTCGTGCTCCCTCTCCCTCTCTTGGCACCCAATCTCTTTTCTTGGCTTGCGGTAAACTACTTTCCAATTATGTTGAGTTTACGCCATAGATTATGGGTTATTATGATTTTTGAGAGACTTATATGTGTGGGTTATGGATTTAGAATCATTTTTAGGCAAAGCCCTAAGGTGGGGTATGATAAATGTGTGGTTTTGCGAGGGTGTACATGGGCACACGAAAATGGCACTAAATAAGGTGAATGATGATGGGTGTTAATAGTGATTGTTGAGTTTTAATGGAACCCTAACTTTAGAAATTAGGAAAATGAGTAATGATGTCGTGAGAAATGATTTTAAGTGTAAACCCATGATATTTTGTATGTACATGTTATTAATGATGATGGTTGATAGTTATTAGTGATGATTAGGAACTTTTGGTCAAAAACCCTAGAAATTAGGATTTGGGGCTTTATGGCAAATTTTGAAAACATACTAATAAATTGGTGTTAGAGTGATTTGTGTTAGCCAAGGCCTCAATACTCAAGAGGGGGGGGTGAATTGAGTATTTCAAACTTTTGTGTAGAATCCTTTTGAGAATTGTTCTTAGTACACAAATGATACAATGTAAAAGAGGTAATAATTATAAAGCACATATCATACTTTAAAACATTTGAGGTGCAAAGACAATATTCAACTTTAAGTATGATAGTCAAGGCAATTTATTGGTTTAAGCAATTCATCAAACAGTTGGTATGCACATATTAATTTTAACTAAAACATAATATTTCTAATTAATGTTTTTAGCTTAGTCAATTAATCAAATAGTTTACGTGCATAAATCAAAAGAGTATAAGGAAGAGAGAATTGCAAACCGATATAACGAGTTCCACCACCCCGGTGTACGTCTCGCCTTCAAGCAACCCACTTGAAGGATTCTACTACTGAGAATTTGAGATTACAAGCTTTAAGCAATTACAGCTTCCTAGTGTCCCACACTCATGAACTCAATCCTCACACGCATAGGGCAACCCACCCAATCTCACAATCTCTCAATAACCAAGGTTGAAACTTAACCTTAAAACTCTCAGAATTTTGGTGATAGTGTTTACAAGAATAACTCTCAATAGAGTAGATTCATAAATTTAAGCTCTCACAAAATAATAACTCTCACAGAGAAGATATGCAAATTTAAGAACATTAATATATTGACTCTCTTAATATCTCTCAAGAGATTAAGCAAATGGAAAATAAAAGAGAGAGTAACGATGAGAGGAAGAAGAACTGAGGAATTCTTTCTGTTTGTATTGCGTTGTTCTAATGCTTTATTCTTCATGCTTCATTCCCATCGATCCATGATTTATGTAATTCTTGTCTGCTTAGTGATCCTTATTTTCTGGCTTGAATCTTGTAATGCTTCCGTGTTTTATGCAACACTGTTTCTCTGATTCAAATTTCAAATTCAAAAGTTTAACTTTTAACTAAATGAATAGATTCATTTAATGTATTTTGACATTTAATAGTATATGAATAGATTCAAGAAACATATGAATAGATTCAGGGCTTAATTTCATGGTTTTAAATGAGTAACAGACGTATGAATCGATTAAGAGCCTTAATGAATCGATTCAAGCTTTTAAAATTATGTTTCCTAGGCAAAAATCATGTGTGAATCAATTTAGCTTCACCATGAATCGATTCAGGCTTTAAAAAATCAATTCCTGGAGCAATATTTACGTATGAATCGATTCAACTTCATCATGAATCGATTCATCATCCTATTGGATGCTTTTAAATGCTTTGTAACACTAAAAATCCTAAGGGAAATATTGGCCCGAAAACTATGTATTTTGAAAATGCATCAATAGTTTTCATGAATTTTTCTTTGGAATAATGTAGGGCAAGTCCATATTTTCATCAATAGTCTTTACGTTTTCCCATTGGTGATGAAGATATGGGAGTTGGTGGTGAAGAGTCAACTTCCAAGATGGAAGAATAAATTTCTACATTTAAAGTGCTTGTCTTATTCTTATCATGTCTATCTTTTCCTCCATTACCTATTCTTTTCACTATATTTTTTCTGCATTTTTATAAGGGAAGAATATAAAGAAAGTTCATCTGGTTGTGTGAGATAATGTCTAAGGAGAGAACAGAGGTAAGTTGGGTATAAGGAATATTAAATTTTTTAATTATTTTCTAAATGGAGATAAAGCCTGAAAGAGGAGGAAATGAATCTTAAGGGTTAGGTTGTTTTACAGATAAACAGATAAATAGAGCCATAACATTGTTTAGTCGTCTATACTAATATTACCAGTAAACACACACAGAAAACACACACATAGACAAGGATATACTAATATTACCAGCAAACTAAACCAAATAGAGACAGAGACACAGATAAACAGAGCCATAACATTGTTTAGTTGTCTATACTGATATTACCAGCAAACACACACAGAAAACACACACATAGGGATATACTGATATTACCAGCAAACTAAACCAAACAGACACAGAGACACACACACAAGCTTCGACTAATGGAGTTAAACTAAACAGAGCACACATACAATATACACAGTATAATATAAGCAGATGGGGTACATACCAGACAATGCTGCAAAGAAGACGACTCAAAACTAAAGAAGGAAGGAAGGACAGAGTGAACGACGTAGACGACGACAAGTAGAGAGCGCAAGCTGGAGAAAATCACCAAAGATGAGCGCGAGAGGAGAAGCAAAAAGTGAAAAAGAGTATCTGGCACGGCTTTTAAAGTTTCAGAAAAGATGTATAATCACGGATCCCCTTGAAACCGTGAATATATTACACATATATTCACGGTTGAACAAACACCCATGGATAAATGTTAACTCTATCACCACGGTTAAGACCACAACCGTGGATAAATATTAATTCTATAATCACGATTATAGAAACAACCATGGATATACAGTACCCAGTGATTAAACCCTAAAACCTGAACTATATATCCATGGTTGGAAATACAACCGTGATTATAGACATCAATATATATTCACAGATAACATCAGATCCATGATCATACCAATCAATATATAGTCACGGTTATGTAGTCAACCGTGGATATATATTTCAGGTACTATATATCCACGGTTGACTCCTCAACCGTGGTTATATATTAATGGGTACGATCACGGTTATGATGTTAACCGTGGATATATAGTTTTCCCTGATTATATCGTTTACCTTATAATTTTAAAAATGCCACCACGCATGTTTTTATCACTGATCCACTTCAACCCGTGATTATATCCCGTTGTTATATCCAATTTTGCACTAGTGTCATTTGAAATGTATAACTCACTCTCCTATGTTGTCCATTTTTAGCATTGTGATACAGGCTTATCCTGGGATGAGATTGAGTCCTTAAACTAAAGCTTTGGAGAAGGTAAATAGTTGTAAGAGAATGCCTTCGCCGACAATGAATGTTAATTATGATGTGATGATCAAATTGTATAAGATGATAGCTGATAACTATTAATTTGATAATGTTGTATAGATGACAACGCATATGATTGATGTATTCATATTTGAGGTATTGGGGTTTATACCCATTTGATGAATGAATGTGTTGGTCATGTAGCCCATTTTAGGAATATATAAGTGTTAATGATATATGATTTTGAGGTTGAAATGAATGTCGCCAATTATGGAATGTGGATATTGGAGATGTGTGTTGCATGACCATATAGATATATATATATATATATATAGATATATTTCCGGTAATGCATGTTTATGAATTATGTGTAGGCTTGTGTTGTGTACTTACATGCTTTGCCAAGCCTTTTCTCAAAACTTCATATATGGGACTAGGCGTGTGCCCTGTGTACATATTTTTCTTCCGCTTTAAACTTTGTTATTTTTGTATACAGTCATGGGCGATTTATTTTACGATCCAGTTATAAAATATTAAATCTCACTCTTCAGTTTTCTGTGGTTCGGATCTTGATGTAATCATTGAGGTGTTTTGAAATTATTTCAAACGTGAAAAATTTATTCATATTTTCATTAATTAATTATCTTGATTACATCAGGATTCAGGTTCGGGAAACCGGGGATGTTTCAAAACTCATGGATGAGTGTTGATTAAAATGGTAGATGACCATAGGTGATGAAACCTATAAATGAATATTGTCATAAATGTGAAATGGGGAGTGTGAGCACCAAACCATAATGGTTGTGATGGATTGAGGAATTGAAATTTGTGGTTTAATAAAGTCTTAGACCATAATGAGTACCACTTGGCATTTGTGAATTGATGATAGTTTAAAAGGGCTAAGATAGCTATGTTAAATTTTGGGTGACAATGATGACATTTGGATAGTTTATGTAATATTGGATGCCTTTTTATGAGGGATATGATATTGTTTGTAACATCCCAAAATTTATGAAAATGATTAATTGAGAGGAATAAATAGTAAAAAAATTAAAATATGAGTTAATTCATGTTCTAAAAATTTGGAAATAATTAAATAGGGATTTACTATAGATATTCATAATTTATAGAAACTTAATGAAATGAAATTATACCCGATTAAAATATGGGTGTCGGACCAAGTATCTCTGATTGAGATGCCGTTGGTCAGGGCTAGTAAGAATATTATTGGGAATCTAAATATATAATCGAAATAATTTTTGGATATAGTATTGAGCCCGAACAGAGATCCTGTATGTTGTAAAACGAAATTTTTTTAATGAAGGGAATAAAATTAAAACACAAACCCCACTCTCCTTTCTCTCTTTCACGTTGGGTTCTCCTAACGCAAACACACTTGCTTCTTTTTTTCTCATCTCTTCACTCCCTTCTTCTTCTTCTTCTTCTTCTTTTCCAAAATCCTAGAGGAGGTTTTATGCTTTTCCATCTTCATTTTCGTTTGCACCATGGACCATGAAGGAGATGGTATTGACTTGAAGCTCTCCTCCCTCTCCTTGCAATTTCGTGCTCCCTCTCCCTCTCTTGGCACCCATTCTCTTTTCTTGGCTTGAGGTAAACTGCTTTCCATTTATGTTGAGTTTATGCCATAGATTATGGGTTATTATGATTTTTGAGAGACTTATATGTGTGGGTTATGGATTTGGAATCATTTTTAGGCAAAGCCCTAAGGTGGGGTATGATAAATGTGTGGTTTTGTGAGGGTGTACATGGGCACACGAAAATGGCACTAAATGAGGTGAATGATAATGGGTGTTAATAGTGATTGTTGAGTTTTAATGGAACCCTAACTTTAGAAATTAGGAAAATGAGTAATGATGTTGTGAGAAATGATTTTAAGTGTAAACCCATGATATTTTGTATGTACATGTTGTTAATGATGATGGTTGATAGTTATTAGTGATGATTAGGAACTTTTGGTCAAAAACCCTAGAAATTAGGATTTGGGGCTTCATGGCAAATTTTGAAAACATGGTGATAATTTAGTGTTAGAGTGATTTGTGTTAGCCAAGGCCTCAATACTCAAGAGGGGGGCTGAATTGAGTATTTCAAACTTTTATGCAGAATCCCTTTGATAATAGTTCTTAGTACATAAATGATGCAATGTAAAAGAGGTAATAATTATAAAGCACATATCATACTTTAAAACACTTGAGGTGCAAAGATAATATTCAACTTTAAGTATGATAGTCAAGGCAATTTATTGGTTTAAGCAATTCATCAAACACTTAATATGCACATATTAATTTTAACTAAAACATAATATTTCTAATTAATGTTTTTATCTTAGTCAATTAATCAAACAGTTTACGTCCACAAATCAAACGAGTATAAGGAAGAGAGAATTGCAAACCAATACAACGAGTTCCACCACCCCGGTGTACGTCTCGCCTTCAAGCAACCCACTTGAAGGATTCCACTATTGAGAATTTGAGATTAAAAGCTTTAAGCAATTACAGCTTCCTAGTGTCCCACACTTATGAACTTAATCCTCACAAGCAAAGGGTAACCCACCCAATCTCACAATCTTTCAATAACCAAGGTTGAAACCTAACCTTAAAACTCTTAGAATTTTGGTGATAGTGTTTACAAGAATAACTCTCAATAGAGTAGATACATAAATTTAGGCTCTTACAAAATAACAACTCTCATAGAGAGGATATGCAAATTTAAGAACATTAAGATATTGACTCTCTTAATAACTCTCAAGAGATTAAGCAAATGGAAAATAAAAGAGAGAGTAACGATGAGAGGAAGAAGAACTGAGGAATTCTTTCTATTTGAATTGTGTTGTTCTAATGCTTTATTCTTTATGCTTAATTCCCACCGATCCATGATTTATGTAATGCTTTTCTGCTTAGTGATCCTTGTTTTTTGGCTTGAATCTTGTAATGCTTCCGTGTTTTGGCAATGTTGTTTCTCTTATTCAAATTTCAAATTCAAAAGTTTAACTTTTAACTAAATGAATAGATTCATTTAGTGTATTTTGAAATTTAATAGCATATGAATAGATTCAAGAAACATATGAATAGATTTAGGGCTTGATTTCATGGTTTGAAATGAGTAACAGACGTATGAATCGATTCAAGCTTCTAAAATTAAGTTTCCTAGGCAAAAATCACGTGTGAATCAATTTAGCTTCACCATGAATCGATTCAGGCTTCAAAAAATCAATTCCTGGAGCAATATTTACGCATGAATCGATTCATCATGCTGTTGGATGCTTTTAAATGCTTTGTTTCACTCATTTTGATATGTGATCACTTATGGCTTGATTTCTTTGATCCTTTGGCACTTGGATGAACATTCTTCAC
Source organism: Clitoria ternatea (assembly GCA_037962975.1). Classification (NCBI taxonomy): domain Eukaryota; kingdom Viridiplantae; phylum Streptophyta; class Magnoliopsida; order Fabales; family Fabaceae; genus Clitoria; species Clitoria ternatea. Next base: position 194,160,110 of record CM075669.1, read on the forward strand.
TTGTTTTAACCCTTTATAAATAAATCCTTAGTGTTTATCAAATAGCATCAAACATAATCACTTCTAATTGCTCATTAATTACTTTGCATTTCATCCTTGTTCTTTGATCATGTCATCTTTTTGTCAACCATATTTTCCCTTTGTTGTTCATCAAATCATCAAACACATTCATTCCTTGATCATGTGTATTCTTCATTTTTGTGTTTGTGCATTGCCTTTGTTAACATGCTTGTCATTATCAAAATCTTATCCAATCACATTCTCCCCCTTTTTGATGATGACAGCTAATGTTACATATACATTGCTAATGCATTCTTCATGTTTGAGTCTATGTTTGTCATTATCAAAACCTGTTTCAACATATAAACATATTCTCCCCCCTTTTTGATGGTGACAACAAATGTTCATCTCTTGGGGTGTTAGTTTTATAACAGTTATAGCTCACAGTTTTGACAAACAAAAAACTCCCCCTTACTGATACATTTAGATACCAATTACTATTATTCTAGATTTATCTTGCCTTTTTGATCTTTAGAGTTATTATCCCCCTTAATCATGCAGTAGATACTAATTATGGATTTGATTGATGTTGTACCATTTTGTTGTATACCACATGTTAATATCTAGAGTAAATAATCAAGCACATAATTCATTCATTAAGTAAGCACATAATTCTCTCATCAAGTAAGCACATAATTCTCCCCCCTTTGGCATCATCAAAAATAAGGAAAAATAAGCATAGGAGAGTAGAATCCAGAGTAGAGATAAGCGCTATAAGCCAATATCAATGAAAATCATAACCGTATAAAGGGAAATCAATGACAATCAAATTTTATATGCATTCTCCCCCTGATTAGTGTAATAGATGCCAATTGATAACACTTGTTATGTGATTATAGGTTCAGTCAATATTTTAGGTTCATCAGAGATACCAACTGTTATATAAATATATCAATGGAGTTATTAACTAGTTGATACTAATTGTAATATATGCCAATTGTTCAAATCTGATACAGATTATTAACTACTATGATACTAATTGTTGATGGAGTTGTTAACTAGTGGATATCAATTATTCAAGTCTGATGCCAATCGTTAAATAAATAGATATCACAGATGTAATCTATGGATGCCTATTTAATAAAGAGTACAATTACTACTTGCTATACCAACTGATACCAATGGTGAAACCATATTATCAAATTTCTTATTAACACATATCTTCCCCCCTTTTGCATCATCAAACACACAACACAGATAGGAATTATAATGTCAATCAAGTTAGATACTAGTTGCTCAAACATGGTGTATTAATAGAGAAGAAAGATCATGTCATGCATTATCACTTAACATATCATGCATTGTTTCTTAGCGTATTATGTATTGTCACATATCATGCATTGTCACTTAACATATTCTCTTCAACTGCTATTTTCTCCCCTTAATTCATGCCTATGATGTTGCTTGTTATGAAGTTAAAAGTCTAGGCAATCACTGGTTATAACATACATAGAGCATACATACTTTCTCTTAGGTATCATCAAAAATAACACATTATTGCATAAAAACATTTTGCCTAAGATAGATAGCTTGTAGAATATAGAAACGAGTCATAGAACCGTAATATAGTCCTATCATAAAGCAGTTGTAAGTGTGTAAAATTTGTTATAATCAACTTGTCATAACATATACTTGATATGATGGTTGATGAGTGCTTATTTTATGATTAAATTCATGACTCAATTAGACCCATTTTCTGAATAACTTAACAAAATTGATAAATAATTGAGCATGATTTTGATTATAAAGAGAGTATTAAGAAAAGAAGCTTGAAATTTGAAAAACAGTGAACAAATTGTCAAAAGCCTTGCAGAAACAAAGAGCATCAAGCAAGGACACTTGAGCGTGGTACACTACACGCCTGAGCGTGGAGGAAACTAAAGTTTACGTTGTCCATGCACCCAAGTGAAATAATGAGGAACACACCAACAGCCTCTCACGCTTGAGCGTGAGCCCGAGCTCGCTCAAGCGTGATTTCATGCATGACTGACGCTCAAGCGTGACAACATGGAGCTCAAGCGTGACAACATGGAAGAAGGAGTAGCATCAGGGTCATCTCACGCTCAAGCGTGGGAAGGAACCGCTTGGGCGTAAACTCGATCCCGCTTGAGCGTGGCTTGAGCGTGGCTTGAGCGTGGAATACATCTGTTGGATCGAGGAGCTCGCTTAAAGCGTAACAGGCCCAGCTTGAAGCGAAGGATCAAGCACATGCTAAACAAAGGAACCACGCTAAAGCGTGGTCAAGGAAGCTCAAGCGCAAGACAATCAAACAGCATCAGAGCCCTTCACGCTTGAGCGTGACCATCAAGCTCAAGCGTGACTCACACAGCATGGGTTTCTTAATTCTATATTCACCAATGATGCGATGCAAACTCATCCACTTTCTTCTGTTTCCACCAAGTCTCTGAAAGATGCTACATGGGTTCTACGCAAGTGGGCAAGAGAAGCTGAACCTAAACTCCTATAAATTAAGCTTCAAAACACAGGAAATCACATCATACATCAGATTCATCCTCTGTATTTCATTCATACTTTCCATTATTTCCTGTATTCACTCTGTTGATAGTGAAAATGCAAGGCATGAGTAGCTAATTCTCCCTTATGGGATTGGCTGTAATCCATTCAACATTGAAGTAATGCTGTTGTAAGTTTTTATTGAGTAATGAGATTTGATAAGTTTCTGTATTTCCTTCTGCGTTTAATGCCTGAAAGTACTTGATCACTATTTTCTTGTTCTAAGTTTTCTCAAGTATGCTAGGAAGTGACTTTTGAAAGCAGAATCTGAAAGAAATACTTGTTGTGAGTAGGTAGCCAGGGATGGCGTCTAACGCAATAAACGTCAAAACAATCGATCGATAATGCTGGAATGATTTCCAAAGTGACTGAGGGATCAGCGGTTTGAAAATCATTCTTATGAATTTTGTAGTCGAGGGATCGATACAAATGACTTTGATTGTGACGTAGAACTTATCTTTTCGATTTACTTATATGAAAACTTATGCAGCTTACAGAGGTGAAGATGTGATGAAGCCAATCCCTGTTTTACAAAAACTGATTTTTCCAACATTATTTACTGTTATCTTTTGCAAGTGCTATTCTCTGTTATTTGTTAGTTACTGTTTCTTGTTCAACAACATTCACAGCAAATCTAAACAAAAACTTTCTGCCTAATCAATTCAAACTAAGATCTTCATTCTAGCACCTCCTCAGTGGAACGACAACTATACTATATTACAGCTTCTGTGTTTAAACTTGGCACATCCATTTCATTGAGTTCATATTATACAAACTTGATTCTCTTTTATTTGAACTCATTTATACCAATATCCATCAAAAGAAAACCCTCATCAAGTTTTGGCGCCGTTACCGGGGAGGTGATTTAAGTTTGAATATTTTTTTAGCATTGAATTGACAAGACAGTGTAAATAAACTTGTTTGTAATTTGTTTTTATTTTTTTTTGCTACTTTGAGTTCTTGATTTATGATCTTGAGAGGACAGGGTACAAAAGAACAACTTGCATTTGATCCTGAGATAGACATGTTCCTCAAGAAAATCAAGAAAGCCAAGCAGAACTTCCACGTAGGACAAACTTCCTCTGTTACAATGGAGGACAACAGCAATAATCAAAATCCACCAAGGAGAACACTTGGAGATTACACATTGCAACAAGGACCTAGACACTACTCAAGCATTGCTATACCAAATACAATCAGGGCTATAGAAATGAAACCTGCTTTCCTTAGTTTAATTAGTTCCCATCAATTTCATGGAATGTCCAGTGAAGATCCTTACACTCACTTGGCCACATTCTATGAATTGGTAGGAACAATGGGATTTGAACAGGAAGTAATTGAGGCAGCATACCTAAGATTGTTTCCTTTTTCTCTTGCAGGAAAAGCCAAAGAATGGCTCTAGTCACACCCAAATCAAAGCTTGAACAGCTGGGAGACAGTGGAGGAAAAATTCCTACACAGATTCTTCCCACCATCCAGATTCATCAAGGCTAAATCAGATATCACAACATTTAAACAAAGCCATGATGAACCCTTTTGCGAAGCATGGGAGCGTTTTAAATCTCTCCTCAGAAAATGCCCAAACCATGGACTAGAAGATATTGCCCAATTAAATATCTTTTACAGTGGTTTAAAGGCTGACACTAAAATGATTTTAGATGCAGCAGCTGGAGGAACCATGATGACAGTAGATGCCGAGCAAGCTACAAGGATCATTGAAGCATTATCATCCACAGATTACCAGGCTCAGCATGACAGAACACAAGTCCAAAAGAAGGGAGTGCTGGAAGTTAATACAACAGATGCCATTTTGGCTCAAAATAAAATTTTGACACAACAAATTGAAGTTCTGACACAGCAAATGGCAAAACTCCCGCAACAACTGCATGCTGTACAGTCCTCTACAGGAAACCAACAAGTACAAATGAGATGTGACTTTTGTGGAGGAGAGCATCAGAATGGACACTGCCAAGGAGAGCAAGGAGACCAATCTATCCTCTATATGAATAACCAAGGTAAGCAAAGTAACTTCAATAACAATGCTTACCCCAATAATTTTTCACAGGGATGGAGGAATAGTCAAAATAGTGGATGGAAGCAAGAAGCAAGCACATCCAACAGACAGCAACCTTATCAACAAGGTCCTTCATTGACAGAAAGGACATCAAAACTAGAGGACACTCTAGAAAAATTCATGCAGGTCTCAATCACCAACCAGAAGAACACTGATGCTTCGATAAGAAATCTAGAGACACAAGTGGGGCAATTGGCTCGCCAAATCGCCAAATCCAAAGGAACAATGCAAAGCAATCACAACAAGAAGTGGGAAGGTCATTCCACAACAAAAAGAGAATGACAAGGTGGAAGAAAAAGTAGAAGAAGATTTTGAAAAAGAAACAAAAGAGGAAGTTAGTGAAAAGAAAAATGATGATGTAAATATGAAGGAGGAAGATGAAAAAAAGAAAGAAATAAAAGAAGGGAAGAAGAAGGTGGACGACCCAACACCACAACTAAAGAGCTTGCCGTATCCAAAGAACCCTTCAAAAATAGACAAGGAAAGGCAATTTGCAAGGTTTATGGATATCTTTAAAAGGTTACAAATAAACATACCTTTTGTGGAAGCCATGGAGCAAATGCCAACTTACGCTAAATTTATGAAGGAGCTGTTAACAAAGAAGAAGAGATTTTCTGAGGAAACAGTGGAGCTTGCAGCAGGCTGCAGTGCCATCATTCAAAAAGCACTGCCGCAAAAAACAAAAGACCCCGGAAGTTTCACAATCCCAGTAACTATTGGTACTCTACCAGTAGGAAAAGCACTCTTGGATTTGGGAGCAAGCATTAACCTAATGCCTCTTTCAATGGTGAAAAAAATTAGAGATCTTGAGGTGAAGCCAACTCGGATGACCCTCCAGCTGGCGGATCGATCTATGAAATTTCCATATGGCATAGCTGAAGATGTACTGGTAAGAGTTGACAAGTTTGTATTTCCTGTAGATTTTGTCATAATGGATATAGAAGAAGATGCAGAAGTACCTCTCATTTTGGGGAGACCCTTCATGAAGACAGCAAAAGTAATTATTGATGTGGATGATGGGAAGTTAAAAGTGAGAGTGCAAGATGAAGAGGTAAATTTCAATATGTTTGATGCAATGAAATACCCAAAAGAAAAACAACAGTGCTTCAAAATTGACATTGAAGAAGAAGCCGTCAGAGAACAAACCAACGAGTGGTTCAACAAAGATCCACTTGGTGAGCTGAACGTTGGGGCAATGGATGAAGACAAGAAGGACAAGCAAGATACTCAAAAAGAAAGTCACTTTGAAAGGCTGTCTGAGGAAACAAAAGAAGTTGTCCCACCAAAAGTGGAGTTAAAAGCTTTACCTCCACACTTGAAATATGTTTTTCTTGATAATGATAACTAAAAACCTGTTATTATTAACAGGGAATTGACAGGTACCGAAGAGAAGCAGTTGATTCAAGTATTGAAAGAGCATTCAACAGCGATTGGATGGAGGCTGGAAGATTTGAAGGGAATAAGCCCAGCTTACTGCACTCATCACATTTACATGGAACGAGAATTCAAACCAATTGCTCAGCCACAGAGACGCTTGAACCCAACTATGAAGGAAGTGGTAAAAGGGGAGGTAACTAAGTTACTAGAAGCTGGTATAATTTATCCTATTTCTGATAGCTCTTGGGTAAGTCCTGTGCAGGTTGTTCCAAAGAAAGGAGGAATCACTGTCATACAGAATGAGAAGCATGAATTGATCCCTACAAGAACAGTCACAGGATGGAGGATGTGTATCGATTACAGGAAACTAAACACTGCTACCCGGAAAGATCACTTCCCTCTGCCCTTCATGGATCAAATGCTAGAAAGACTTGCAGGTCAAGCATACTACTGCTTCCTAGATGGATACTCAGGGTATAACCAGATCGCGGTTGCACCTGAGGATCAAGAAAAAATAGCATTCACATGTCCCTTTGGGGTATTTGCATACAGAAAAATGCCCTTTGGATTGTGCAATGCCCCTGCAACATTTCAAAGATGTATGCTTGCTATCTTCTCTGATTTGGTGGAAAAATATATTGAGGTCTTCATGGATGATTTCTCTGTTTTTGGTCCTTCATTTGATCAATGTTTGAAAAATTTGACCATTGTGTTGAAAAGATGTGTAGACACCAATTTGGTTTTGAATTGGGAAAAATGTCACTTCATGGTGACTGAAGGGATTGTGTTAGGACATCAAATCTCCAAAAGAGGTATTGAAGTGGACAAAGCAAAGGTAGAAGTGATCGAGAAATTACCACCACCAGGAAATGTAAAGGGAGTCAGAAGCTTCTTGGGCCATGCAGGATTTTATAGAAGGTTTATCAAGGATTTCTCAAAAATTACAAAGCCTTTGAGTAATCTCTTAAACAAAGACACTCCTTTTATTTTTGATGATTCTTGTTTGCATGCCTTTGAAACTCTAAAGCATAAACTAACATGTGCACCTGTAATAGTTGCCCCTGATTGGGGACTAGACTTTGAAATGATGTGTGATGCCAGTGATTATGCTATTGGAGCCGTATTAGGACAAAGAAAGGCTAAAATTTTTCATGTTATACACTATGCTAGTAAAGTTTTAAACCCTACACAAACAAATTATGCAACAACAGAAAAAGAACTCTTAGCAATAGTGTATGGCCTGGAAAAATTTAGACCTTATCTGATTGGTTCCAAGATCACTATTTTTACTGACCATGCTGCCATTAAATATCTGCTGAATAAACCTGATTCTAAGCCCAGAATAATTAGATGGATCTTGCTAATGTAAGAATTCAACCTAGTAGTCAAAGACAAAAAGGGCAGCGAAAATTTTATTGCAGATCACTTGTCCCGACTTGTCAATCAGGAAGTCACACTACTCCAACCTGAAGTTGAGGAAGAATTCCCTGATGAAAAGCTACTAATGATGAAAGAACGACCATGGTTTGCAGACATGGCCAACTTTAAAGCTGCTGGAGCACTGCCTGATGACCTTTCATGGCAGCAGAGGAAGAAGTTTCTAAGGGATGCAAAACAATTCATATGGGATGACCCCTACCTATTCAAACTTGGATCAGATCACATCTTGAGGAGATGTGTGTCCCAAGAAGAGGCTGAAAACATCCTATGGCACTGTCACAGCTCACCCTATGGAGGACATTTCAATGGGGAAAGGACAGCAGCAAAGATCCTCCAATCAGGTTTTTATTGGCCCTCTTTATTTAAAGATGCTAATGTTTTTATACAGCATTGTGAAGCATGTCAGAAGACAGGGAACATATCAAAAAGACATGAGATGCCATTGACTACTATCCTTGAAATAGAAGTCTTTGATTGCTGGGGCATAGATTTTACTGGGCCATTACCAATGTCATTCTCAAATGAGTACATAATTGTGGCAGTAGATTATGTCTCTAAGTGGGTGGAAGCCATGGCATGTACTAAAGCTGATGCTAAGACGGTCATCAAATTTCTTAAGAAAAACATTTTCAGCAGGTTTGGCACTCCAAGAGTATTGATAAGTGATGGAGGCTCTCACTTCTGCAACAGTCAACTCCAAAGATGCCTAGAACATTATGGAGTCAAGCACAAAGTAACCTCCCCTTACCATCCTCAGGCTAATGGCCAAGTGGAAGTATCCAACAAAGAAATTAAGAGGATACTGGAGAAGACAATCAGCCAAAGTAGAAAAGACTGGTCATTGAAGTTAGATGACGCTTTATGGGCCTATAGAACAGCATACAAGGCACCAACTGGATTTTCACCTTATCAGTTGGTATATGGTAAAAATTGCCATCTTCCAGTGGAACTTGAACACAAAGCATTTTGGGCACTGAAAACCCTCAACTATGACCCAAAGGCATCAGCTGAAGAAAGGAAGACTCAGATGCACAAGTTGGAAGAGTGGAGGAATCATGCCTATGACTCATCCAGGATCTATAAAGAGAAAATGAAGGTTTACCATGATAGACACATCATGAAGAAAAGTTTTCACCAGGGACAATCTGTTCTTCTTTTCAACTCAAGGATGAAACTATTCCCAGGAAAACTTAAGTCTAAATGGTCAGGCCCCTTTATTGTGAAGGAGGTGAAACCTTATGGAGCTATTGAATTACAAGATCCTAAATCTGAAAGAACTTGGGTCGTGAATGGACAGAGAGTAAAGCCCTATTTAGGAGGAGCAGTGGAGAAGGTTGCCACTGACATCCTACTAAAAGACCCATGATCAAACTCAGGCGTCGAGCTAATGACGTTAAACAAGCGCTCATTGGGAGGCAACCCAATCTTTTATGCCTTCTTTCCATAAAAATTTTTATTTCTTAAAGTTTCTATTCACCTTGTAGATTGCTCATCAAGAGTACCTCAAATAAAAGTCTAAAACAAAGGCAAACAAAACTGGAGCTGGAAGTTGAATTAAGAGAGACATGAGGACATCACCACTCTCAAGCGTGGATAACCTCGCTTAAGCGAGCCAAGGTAAGTCACACACCATCCATATCAAGCTTAAGCGCAAGAATCCAAGCCTTGAGCGTGGCACCTCTACAAAAAGAAGTTTTCAAAATAAACCCGATCAGGCTTAAGCGTGACCTCTTACGCTTAAGCGAAAGGACCTGGACAGTAATCAGAGGCTACCACGCTCAAAGCAAGACCCCTGCGCCCAAGCGAGAAATTAAATTAAGCATCAGGTGGTCGATCACGCTCAAGCGTGGTACTCTTGCGCTCAAGCGCAACACCCTTGCGCTCAAGCGTGACATTCCAGCGCTCAAGCGTGAAATGCAAAACGGCCCCCTGATGCTAATAAATTAAGAAATTTGAAACTGCCCACTCTCTCACTCACATAACCGCCCATCAATCTCCTGACTCTCTAAGTTTTGTAACTGCTATTTCTTCTCTAAATAATTGCCTTTTCACTCTCATCTCATAAGTCACACTTCTCTTTTGCAAATCATTCTCTCTATCACTCTCGGATATTTCCAGGTAACTGCTGCACTATCCTCTTTTAAAATTTCAAGCATAGGACTACTATGTAGGGAGAATTGATACATTTCTTTTGAGCATATATTGAAGTCTGTAAACACCTTCTCCCTGTTTTTAATGAATGCTATGATCTATGTTTGGTTGTTTTGTTTAGAGAAAGACGTTCAAATTCTTGGGTTTCAATTTCTTTGTAATGCATGTCCCTTTTCTGTTTCACATTCTTTTAACGCATGCTGAATGTTTGATAAAAGTCCTGAAAGGAAGTATTTTGAGTGCAAAGTGGTTCTTAACTTTCTTGCAGATGGCCAGAACCAAGCAAACTGCACCAAACCCCCCTGTCACCACTTCCCCAGCAAGGAGTTCCCGAAGGAATAAAGGTAAAAGACCACGCACAGACGAACAAGATAATGCTCCAAGATTTAGGAAGAAAGGCAACAGCAAGCGTTATGAGGACATTTCAAATTGGACGTTCATACCAGAAAGAAAAGTAGACTTGGCCCTGGGAGACTGTGATGCCTTCCTGCAGATCATAAGAAGGAGGAATTGGTTAAAGGTATGTTACCCAAGGGAGAAATACGATCCTGAAGTTGTAAGAGAATTCTATGCGAACGCCTGGACAAAAGATGGAGGGGGAGAACGAAAAACTTATGTGAGGGGAACCTGGCTCTCATATGACAGAGACACAATCAACTTTTACTTGGGGAACATCATGACCTTAGGAGAGGGGGAAATCTGCGAATATGCTGCTATGGTTGCAAGGAACCAGTTCATTGCCACAAATGACCTTGAAGCAGCTATATGTGTTCCAGGACACCACTTTCAAATGGGACAAGGAGAGACACCACTGAGAATTTTAAGAAAAGACATGACTACTATTTCTCAAGTTTGGACTTCTTTCTTATTAGCTAACATAGCACCTAACGCTCATGTCTCTGATTTGATTTTTAGTAGGTGTTATTTCCTATACTGCATTCTGAGAGAGGACATCTCTATTGATCTAGCCCAAGTACTATCGGATGAAATCCACAAGTTTGTGATTTCTGACCAGAAGTATTCCCAGGCAGGTCAAAAGGTAAAAGGGAGTCTCGGTTTTCCTACCTTTATCACTGATTTTTGTGCAGCTCATGGTGTTGAGGTACAAGACCTCAAACCAATCAGGCCTTCCATAGACAAACGCTTCATTGAGCGTTACTGCAGTAATCCAGCACTTCCTACAACTGATGTACCTCCTCCACCTACCTCACAAGCATTCAGCACTGCACCTGCCCATCCCCCCCTCAGCACAGAAGCCAATCTGATTTTGCAAGGCATTCACATCCTGAAAATTCAAAACAGCCACCTCCTGGCCCAGCAGAACGCTCAACATAGAGGTTTATTACATGTTCACAATGGCCTTTATCACAGCATTCCTGCAGGTCAACACAATCCCTGGATGCCACCTGCCCAGTTTGAGGCCCTACTTGCTTGGCCTGGGGACAGGCCTCCTTTTGTGGGAGGAGGTGAGACTACACAGGAGGATAGGCCAGGAACTTCAACACAGGGACCTCCAGAAAGAGACCTGGGAACAGAAGAGGACTCATCTGAGGAAGAGTGAAAATTTTTTCATTTCTTGAAGTTTAAATTGCTATTTAGTTTTATTTCCAATTGACAATTTACAGCTTGACTTTAGCTTTAATACAGCATACTTTAGAATTGCTTGTGATTATTATTGATTGCTTGTGATTATCTGCTTGCGATTTTTTTTCTTGTTTGCTTTCCTGTTTTGATGATTAAGACTTTGAACATTTTTGAAAACCCCAACCAAAGATTTTACTTTTTGAACAAGAAAAGTTTCTAAGCAGCAGAATGTTTTTAGGCAACAACACTGATTTTTTTAGGCAAAATGACTTAATTAAGAACCAAGGAACTGGAATGCATGTACTTTTGCTTGTTTACATGACTTGAACCCTTTTCTGTTAGAATAAGGAAGTAAGCAGTGAGAAATCTAAACACTTGAGAGCCTCATTCGAATTTGTTAAATTAACATTGACTGATTTTCTAATTAAAACCTTTTTCTTAAGAAATAAGCAAGGAAATGATAAGGCAATTTTGAAAACATAGTTAGCCAAGAGCCAAAAAGCTACCCTGATAAAAATATCCGATTTTTTTTTGGCAGCCCATCTTTGAGCCATAAAAGCATGAAATTTTTTTTTTCTCTACCCTAAGCTAAACATAAAAGCAAAAATCCTATCCTACCTGCATGTTCATTTTGAAAAAGAGCATAAAATATTTTTTCTCAAAAGGAGATGAAACAAATGGAGGCAGTAGAAGAAAATGCAAAAAGAAGAATAGTAAGCTCTCCAAAAAGGTATAAAAGAGCTGGAGGAAAACAAAGGAAAAGTCTGAAGTTTCAATGCAAAGAAGAAGCTTTCTAAATTGTTAAATAAATTAATCAAAAGCACTTATGCACTTCTTTGAACATGTGTTTTGAAACCAAGAAAAACCAAAGATTCTTGTCAACCCAGCCTCAGTACATCCTTAAAAGACCTTTTGATCCTTGCTATTCATTTGAATTTTGGTTTTACTAGAAATGACGGCCAATGTTAACTGAGCAGTTCTAATGATGGATGAGCGAAACAGACACCTGGTAAGAAATAATGAGAGTTCTCTATTCCTACAGCAATGGGTTACATGCTTTATGAACAAGGTAATAGTGCATTACATTTTAAGGAATTGTTTAAGAAAATCATTTGCCTAGACATCACTCAGATTATTGTCTTTTAAACTTTTTGTCTGCAACAGAAACTCAGATTTTTGAATGCTTGATTCCCTTTCAAAATTTCTTTTTACTTGAGGACAAACAAAAATCTAGGTTGGGGAGAGTTTGATGAGTGCTTATTTTATGATTAAATTCATGACTCAATTAGACCCATTTTCTGAATAACTTAACAAAATTGATAAATAATTTAGCATGATTTTGATTATAAAGAGAGTATTAAGAAAAGAAGCTTGAAATTTGAAAATCAGTGAACAAATTGTCAAAAGCCTTGCAGAAACAAAGAGCATCAAGCAAGGACACTTGAGCGTGGTACACTACATGCCTGAGCGTGGAGGAAACTAAAGTTTACGTTGTCCATGCACCCAAGTGAAATAATGAGGAACACACCAACAGCCTCTCACGCTTGAGCGTGAGCCCGAGCTCGCTCAAGCGTGATTTCATGCATGACTGACGCTCAAGCGTGACAACATGGAGCTCAAGCGTGACAACATGGAAGAAGGAGTAGCATCAGGGTCATCTCACGCTCAAGCGTGGGAAGGAACCGCTTGGGCGTAAACTCGATCCAAGCGTGACAACATGGAAGAAGGAGTAGCATCAGGGTCATCTCACGCTCAAGCGTGGGAAGGAACCGCTTGGGCGTAAACTCGATCCCGCTTGAGCATGGCTTGAGCGTGGCTTGAGCGTGGAATACATCTGTTGGATCGAGGAGCTCGCTTAAAGCGTAACAGGCCCAGCTTGAAGCGAAGGATCAAGCACATGCTAAACAAAGGAACCACGCTTAAGCGTGGTCAAGGAAGCTCAAGCGCAAGACAATCAAACAACATCAGAGCCCTTCATGCTTGAGCGTGACCATCAAGCTCAAGCGTGACTCACACAGCATGGGTTTCTTAATTCTTTATTCACCAATGATACGATGCAAACTCATCCACTTTCTTTTGTTTCCACCAAGTCTCTGAAAGATGCTACATGGGTTCTACGCAAGTGGGCAAGAGAAGCTGAACCTAAACTCCTATAAATCAAGCTTCAAAACACAGGAAATCACATCATACATCAGATTCATCCTCTGTATTTCATTCATACTTTCCATTATTTCCTGTATTCACTCTGTTGATAGTGAAAATGCAAGGCATGAGTAGCTAATTCTCCCTTATGGGATTGGCTGTAATCCATTCAACATTGAAGTAATGCTGTTGTAAGTTTTTATTGAGTAATGAGATTTGATAAGTTTCTGTATTTCCTTCTGCGTTTAATGCCTGAAAGTACTTGATCACTATTTTCTTGTTCTAAGTTTTCTCAAGTATGCTCGGAAGTGACTTTTGAAAGCAGAATCTGAAAGAAATACTTGTTGTGAGTAGGTAGCCAGGGATGGCGTCTAACGCAATAAACGTCAAAACAATCGATCGATAATGCTGGAATGATTTCCAAAGTGACTGAGGGATCAGCGGTTTGAAAATCATTCTTATGAATTTTGTAGTCGAGGGATCGATACAAATGACTTTGATTGTGACGTAGAACTTATCTTTTTGATTTACTTATATGAAAACTTATGCAGCTTACAGAGGTGAAGATGTGATGAAGCCAATCCTTGTTTTACAAAAACTGATTTTTCCAACATTATTTACTGTTATCTTTTGCAAGTGCTATTCTCTGTTATTTGTTAGTTACTGTTTCTTGTTCAACAACATTCACAGCAAATCTAAACAAAAACTTTCTGCCTAATCAATTCAAACTAAGATCTTCATTCTAGCACCTCCTCAGTGGAACGACAACTATACTATATTACAGCTTCTGTGTTTAAACTTGGCACATACATTTCATTGAGTTCATATTATACAAACTTGATTCTCTTTTATTTGAACTCATTTATACCAATATCCATCAAAAGAAAACCCTCATCAATGGTTGATGCCACTTGTAATGAAAATATATTACTTGTTAGGATAATTATCTGACATACCACTTATCAGAGCATAGATACCACTTATAAAAGTAATTCATGTATAAATTATCAGATTATAGTGGCAACAAAAATAAGCATAAATAATAATCTCTCCCCCTTACTAATACAATTGATACCACTTTGTTAAAAGAAGTCACTTGTCATTTAGATACCACTAGTTAAAAAAAATACCTTTTGTTAAATAATCAATACATCATCAAGAATTATAATTCATACATCATTAAGAACAAGCATTAAGGATTAAGAATAACTACTATTGTTCAAAAAAAAATTGGGCATTCAGTAGTGTGAATCGAATCAGAGATTTAGTGAATCGATTCTGTAACACCCTAAATTTTTACAAATAGAAATCCCAAAAACAACGAGGAAATTTTTCACAAAAGCAACCACGAATCGTCTGACACAGAAGGGAAGAAGAAGACGAGGGAAGCAGAAGAGCATTCACACGCATATGACAAGCAACAGGGGAGTTAGGACAGAGACCGGTCTATTCGGTTCGGTGTGACGCTCCAGCGTCTGGGCGGGTTCCAGGACGGAAGGTGAATCACTCATTCGTTGTCCAACACCGCCTGAACGATGCCACAACGAATGAAAACTCCTCAAGCAAACCTCACATTAGCGTCCACTCACTCTCACAGGACGAACCTTTCTTCGAGGGAACCACTGGGCGCTCAGCATAAGGGAACAGGTGAGGGAAGGATAAGGAAGACACATATGTATGGCAACCTAAGGAAGGGTGAAACTTGAACCACTCCGCCCAGTTCAGCAAAGCGCAACAACGCCTGGGCGAAGTACTCTACAACGTCCACTCGCTCAGGCGGGGTCCAACACCGCCCAAGCAAGACAGGATAATGCACAACGGAGAGGAAGACATTCGGGCAGAGTCCAACACAAGGCCTCTCCAAACTCGAACTCGCTGGAGCTAGGTCTAACTCGCTGAGGCGAACGCCGGTACAAGGTAATTTCCCATTCGGATATGGACGAGGTCCACTCGGCAAATCTTCATGCTTGCACTTCACTCGGAAAATCAGGTAGTTAACTCACTCGGCACGCCACGACTTATTCGTTCGGAGTATTCATAACGCCCACTTAGAATTCGTTAAAGGGGGTTTCTCTCAAAATCCTTTACGTTTCCCCCCACTCGGAAAGAGCCCACACAATCCACCAGCATACAACCCAGGTTTATACACAATCACACACTCGGAGTACCCATTATCTATATTTCTCCTAATCAATCTTTATAAACAAATATGCTTAATCGTCATTTTACATAAGAGCCGGCCAAGGCTACCCTAACTAAATATAATGAATACAATATAAGCACTTAACACTCGGGGTGCACCACACTCGGACTTGAGGCCCTGACAGCACTTCCGAGTCCGTCCTGCACATGCTTAAAAATGGTGTAGGGGGTGAGCTTTCACATATACAATGACAGTTATTGGCTCAACTTAGAATACACATTCCCTTTCAAC
This sequence comes from Clitoria ternatea, assembly GCA_037962975.1. NCBI lineage: Eukaryota > Viridiplantae > Streptophyta > Magnoliopsida > Fabales > Fabaceae > Clitoria > Clitoria ternatea. The sequence continues at coordinate 194,175,886 of CM075669.1, forward strand.
ATACTCTACCTATCTTAATCAATACCAGCATTCACTAACATTTAATAAAGCATCTACACAAGTCACTAGTCGGATTACTCACGTCATTCATGGTTATCTAATTTTTACTATTCACAATAACATATCCCTTAACAATAACATCAATAATACTTAGCCTCAGCGTCAAACACACACACAAATCCAGTCGGAATTCATTAATAGCATTCACAGATTTTAAGGAGCGTGCTGCTCTCGACAATGATGCCCCTACCTATATGCATGCGGATCCGACTTAACAATAACTCTCAGTTACAGATCCCTTTTCTGGCCCCTCGTCTGATAGCCCTTACCGTGTGGTACCGGTCTCCCAAGGACGTCTCGAGACTTAACTCTAGCTCCCACGGCTACCACGGGTCCTCTCAGAAACTAGCCAAGGGTCTGTAGCTGGAAATCATATCATTGGGTTCCTGACCTTCCACGGGTCACCCTCTAACCATAAATGCAACCTCATGCATGTCCCGGCAGTCATCCACACTCAGCAAGTTCATCTTAAGTAATTCATATCGTATCCACCCAGAAGTCAACAATAGACCACACCATGTGCTTGATATTCACATTACAATTTAACATGCAATTCATACATTAACTCCACAACATCACCAATGTCATCATACGTTTCTTAGACAGCAATAGTCATACACCACACAGGTAATAATCATCACTCATCCAGACTCTACTCAGCAGCATGTACAACATATAGCAAACAACACATTCTGAATGCATGCATGTGAGTACAAAATAATTAACAGGACTCTATTAACACATACATACGATATCCAGTGATCAACAGTCAAACACTTCACAGAGTCATAATCATACAAACACACAAGGTAATACATTCGCTCGGACCGTCCAGAAACCATGCATTGGACATGCAGAGCGCCCCCTACCTGCTGCCAGAGTTCAGAGGCTTCTCGAGTTGCAAGGCTGACCGATCGTCCTTTCGTTACTCCTGCTCCAACAGCCCTCGAGCTCAGCGTTGATTCTGGACCAGAGTTGCTCCTTTCCTCCTACAGGTTCGTCTCCCCCACAGCTCCAAGGTACTTCCCGCACAGCCTGCCAACTGGAATACTAACAGCTCCAGGTGGAAGAAGAAGGGGAGGAAGAAGGCAATGGGGAGGAAGGAGAAGGCAGGGAGTGGAACAGAGCCGCGTTGGTGTTCCTCCAGAAGCTCTCGACTCTCTTGCTGTTTAACGCGATTGAGAGGGAGGAAGAGAAAACAGGGGAGAGGAGGTCATATGCACGCACAAGGAGGCTGACAGCGTGAATTAGTGAAGGTAAGAGAGGGAGCTGAAGATGTCTTATACTACCAGGGGCACATGCGTCCTTTCACGGCATTATGATCATTATTATTCATTCAATTATCCCTGACCAGTCAGCAATTTATTCTAATTAACCACTAATCCTAATTCTCTAATTAACCTTTAATTAATGTCTTAATCTCGACCATATTTAATTTAAAATTGGGATGTTACAGTTCTCCCCCACTCAAAAGAATTTCGTCCTCGAAATTCAACGCATACTTAGCCTCAACGAACCGCTCGGAAATTACGGCCATACCACAATAAGCAATTACACCTCTATGTTCCTCATGTATTCATCCATCGCTTAAATTCCAGTCGGTATAATTGGCTTCCAAAGCAATTTACCGACCGATCCACCCAGAAAATCGAGACGTCATTCTTAACACATTTCCACTAGGAAGTGTCACCATTGACTCAGAATAACATTCCTTCCTTCCACTCAGACTACCTCAACAAACGGATCGGAATACCACGGTCCTGTTCTGGCTGCAACTCTTCGTTTCTCAATGTTTCCGACTGCTTCGCAATTCTAATCAGCGTAAATAAAACAGCTCTTCATAGACTTCATTACACTCGGAATTCCATTTCCCACGTAGTTACCCTCATTCAACTTCGCCAATTTACCCTAGTTGTTGGCACTTTCCAGTCTCTTGGCCGCTCGGCCTTACCCTTTTGATACCGATCGGCGTATTTACACCATCGGGTTTCCCGACTCAATGAGTCACCCGGCATGACAAAGAGCTCCCACAAAGCATAGGCTCGACATTGGGTCGCATGGGACACATTCTAGACGTTATTCGACCATTTGGGAAGAATCCAGTCGGTAAGCAACATTACCGATTCCCTAGGATACCCACTACCGACCGATTCATTTCGGATTTAGCTCTCGGATTTTCAAATTTTCGGCCACGAGATTCCTTTCTTAGCCAAAATGAACACTCAACGAGTTCCCATAAGCTTCAATTAGCACATTTGTCTGGGTTTACCTCGTACAGGTACCACGCTCGGTCCATACATCTCAACTCCTTAACCATTCCTTTGGCTAACTGCATACCTATAACCCACGAATGTTACTCGGCCCTCTCACTCTAAAATTTCAATCGGGGTTTTAAGAACAGTTCTCATCCGGGAATCCTTCCACTTGCAGAATTTACCCATGATTCAAGCCTTCCGTGAAACCAACCCGAGTCCAAGCCCAGCAGTCCCAAACGCTGACCTGAATACGATTTCAAATAAACCCTTCTCTTGGATATCTACTCCCCTTGGAGATCCTTCACTCGGAGACTTTCTATTTACCCAATTTCCACTCGGAATACAGGCCCACTCCAAACATAAATCTGAGTTCAGATTCAACAGCTCAACATCACCCAAACACAGCTATGAATAAGTTTACCGCTTGGTATTTACTCCCCCTTGGGTAATTTGCTCGAAAACTTGCATACTCGAAGTTCCATTTTCCGACGAGAAGTACTTTCCTTCGGGATGTAGATCACGTGGTGGAACATCACACGGCTATTAGGAATTCCATACTCGATGCCTTTCCTCTCAAAACCGCTCCACACGGTACTATCCACTCGGAAGTGGTACACTCCGAGACACCTCACCCGAAATTCACACGACTCGGATATTCCACTTTGATTTTGCCTAACACAGAAGTGCCATTCGGACACAGCTCCTTATGGATAATCCAAACGATGCTTCACTCGGAATTGTCTCCACCCTCACATATTCAGAATTTACCAACTTTTCCCGAACAATTCCTAACCTTACAATTTAGTTTGGCTCCAATTTCGGTCTCCTCATTAGGCTTACAGTAGCACCCGGATAACTTTTCAAAAACTCCAACTTCAGTGACGGTCGATCGCCCTTCATATTCCATTACCAATCATCCTTTTAGTAACCAATCCATACCCGGCAACCTCTAATCCTCTCGGAAGCAGACACGCCAAGGTCAAATAAACCCTCTTTCCTCAATTTGATAAATAATCGCATAACACTCATTCAATATAACTCTCGTTACCACTCGGAAACGTCTGAAAGACTCACCATCACCATAAGCAGTTACAGCTTCACTTGCCCGACTCATGAATTACTGCATCCAACTTATAGGATGACGTCTCATTTCTATAGGGTTACAGCAATTACATAGTCACTGCAACGTGTACGCTACCACATTACCTATAGCAGGGAGAGTCCTCTCAGAGCAGCATGCCTCACACGGACCAGACTCACCTAACTAATACTAATTCACACGGAAGTTAATGGCAGTTCACATACAACTTAGAAGTAATACATCCACATCAACATTATGCATCACATAGGGTACACCACGCAACAAGCAGCATGAAAGTTATTTATCATTCCTGTGAAACCGTTGATGGCAATACCACAATCGGTTTTCAGCCAATACCGAGTAGATATTCCCTCTAAATCCTATTCAACACAAAATCATGGTTCGAATTAAATTCTTAATCCCCATCTAGATAATGAAATCACTCAGGTTCATGCAATTCAATCAGGTTTAAGTAATTCACCATCACATGCTATCATAACATACTACGGACGCGGCAACGGCACTAATGCACATGCAGGCATTCAATCGGATGTCACCCAATCATTCATGGTTACATCATGGTTCACTACAACATACATCCTAACCATAACACACACTGTACTCAACAATAGTATCAACATACATGTGCTCATTCAATCAGATTTACTTAGATCAATTCCCACTATATTAAGGATTTCATTCACAATATCATATTCAATCGGAAATCATACAATAACATGCATTCTCAATCATAACATCACATTACACTTGGCAACATCATCATCACATGTACACTCATTCAGTCAGGGCTCATTCATACAACATTATCAAGTCGGAATTAACCCAATCATGGGTATCCATGCGAATTATGCTGATCTCAATAATAATACTCTTACACACATGCATGTAGACCTGATTTAAACAGGGATTTTACCTCATGCAATTCTCATGTAATTCCTTATAGGCAACCAAGCTACCAGGTGCATTTCACGCAGTTATTAATAAGTCATTACCATTTCAACACAGCATACAGATTCATTTGGAATCTCACAGTTTCATCAAGCATCACAGGTGTTTGTCATACAACAAGCAAACAGGGTACCAATACCACATCACATCCTCTCAGTACTTTATAATGAAGTCAGCATGCATCCCAACACAACATTCCGAATGGAAACCAACATATCAATTCACATACCAAGCATTCGGAAATTATCATGGCATTTCCATTCACACGAAATCCACACAGCGTTGCATGCACTCGGTAACCACAATATTCACATGCCATTCAAGTATTTTAACACCACATGGATTTATGCTTTGCCTCCTACCTTAATGCACTCGGCATCAGTGTCATCACACAAGCATTCATCTGATTGCCAACTCTGAAAAACGTTCAATGCTGATACACTTCACTACAATCACACACAGCTCTTATTCGCTGACTCGCAGCATAAGCCACTCGACCTTCTCATTAACATATATATATATATATACACATCTTTCAGATGGGATATTTATCACAACGGTTCTCAATCAATATCTATCACAATATCCGGGTGTTGCATGCATCAATAATTAATCACACGCAGATCACGTATTTCAATTATCAAACAATTGCCATGTCTCAATTATAGAGCAATACATAAAAGCAGTTCTCCCTCAATCACCTATATCATATATATATTACGCAGAGTTCATGGGCTGGGTTATACAACATCCGTCACAAATAGCACTCGGCAGTAATGGTAACACTCCTATTTTACAAGTATTCAGTCAGTATTCGCAGAATCATTAACATGCATTCACGGACAGAGTCACACCGTCACTAAACAGTTCACAAATACCACAATCCAGGGGTTGCATGCACAACTACTCTATCTCAGTACAGCTACCAACACATCTCACACATAACACATTACATGATAATCATCCAAGCCTCAATGAGTTACTACGCAATTGTCCTGTTCGGCTCAACAGTTCACGAAGTTAATAAATTACTAGACTTAGAATCCCTAAGGGGTCACTATTTACCCAGTATCCCACGATGGGTACCCCTCAATATTCAAATATTGTTATAAGGTCTAGTACCATTCACTTGGTTTTTCACACACCCGACCAAGACAGTATCCAAGTCGAATAGATGTTCTATTTCACATTCACTCGTTCATGGTCATGCCTAATCAACTGGGTCACTACTCCTATTGGTCCAGCATCTAGTGCATCACTCACTTGGTTTCCTCAATCGCCACCGAGACCCAACCCTATTTTAACATATATATAACCTCACCTTTACTCACTTATTACACACCCAGATTTTCAACCTAGGAATTACAACCCATCCTTTATATTGCAAATCACATACATCATGTACCATTCATTGTTCACACAATCAAATTCCTCAACAAGGCACAGGCATATAACCACACTATTCATAGTCATCATATACCAAATCCAGTAGAAGTTCATAAGAACATATCATCACATAAGTCATGATTAAACATATATTAACGTTTAATGAAATACCACAAGCAGTTATGATAAGCTGGCATAATGCACTTAACCGCCCACTAACAGTAGACAAACCTTGGCCATGGACCTTTTGGTCTGCTCTGATACCAAAATGTAACACCCTAAATTTTTACAAATAGAAATCCCAAAAAACAACGAGGAAATTTTTCACAAAAGCAGCCACGAATCGTCTGACACAGAAGGGAAGAAGAAGACGAGGGAAGCAAAAGAGCATTCACACGCATATGACAAGCAACAGGGGAATTAGGACAGAGACCGGTCTATTCAGTTCGGTGTGACGCTCCAGCGTCTGGGCGGGTTCCAGGACGGAAGGTGACTCACTCATCCATTGTCCAACACCGCCTGAACGATGCCACAACGAATGAAAACTCCTCAAGCAAACCTCACATCAGTGTCCACTCACTCTCACAGGACGAACCTTTCTTCGAGGGAACCACTGGGCGCTCAGCATAAAGGAACAAGTGAGGGAAGGATAAGGAAGACACATATGTATGGCAACCTAAGGAAGGGTAAAACTTGAACCACTCCGCCCAGTTCAGTAAAGCGCAACAACGCCTGGGCGAAGTACTCTACAACGTCCACTCGCTCAGGCGGGGTCCAACACCGCCCAAGCAAGACAGGATAATGCACAACGGAGAGGAAGACATTCGGGCGGAGTCCAACACAAGGCCTCTCCAAACTCGCACTCGCTGGAGCTAGGTCTAACTCGCTGAGGCGAATGCCGGTACAAGGTAATTTCCCATTCGGATATGGACGAGGTCCACTCGGCAAATCTTCATGCTTGCACTTCACTCGGAAAATCAGGTAGTTAACTCACTTGGCACGCCACGACTTATTCGTTCGGAGTATTCATAACGCCCACTTAGAATTCGTTAAAGGGGGTTTCTCTCAAAATCCTTTACGTTTCCCCCCACTTGGAAAGAGCCCACACAATCCACCAGCATACAACCCAGGTTTATACACAATCACACACTCGGAGTACCCATTATCTATATTTCTCCTAATCAATCTTTATAAACAAATATGCTTAATCGTCATTTTACATAAGAGCCGGCCAAGGCTACCCTAACTAAATATAATGAATACAATATAAGCACTTAACACTCGGGGTGCACCACACTCGGACTTGAGGCCCTGACAGCACTTCCGAGTCTGTCCTACACATGCTGAAAAATGGTGTAGGGGGTGAGCTTTCACATATACAATGACAGTTATTGGCTCGACTTAGAATACACATTCCTTTTCAACATACTCTACCTATCTTAATCAATACCAGCATTCACTAACATTTAATAAAGCATCTACACAAGTCACTAGTCGGATTACTTACGTCATTCATGGTTATCTAATTTCTACTATTCACAACAACATATCCCTTAACAATAACATCAATAATACTTAGCCTCAGCGTCAAACACACACACAAATCCAGTCGGAATTCATTAATAGCATTCACAGATTTTAAGGAGCGTGCTGCTCTTGACAATGATGCCCCTACCTATATGCATGCGGATCCGACTTAACAATAACTCTCATTTACAGATCCCTTTTTTGGCCCCTCGTCTGATAGCCCTTACCGTGTGGTACCGGTCTCCCAAGGACGTCTCGAGACTTAACTCTAGCTCCCACGGCTACCACGGGTCCTCTCAAAAACTAGCCAAGGGTCTGTAGCTGGAAATCATATCATTGGGTTCCTGACCTTCCACGGGTCACCCTCTAACCATAAATGCAACCTCATGCATGTCCCGGCAGTCATCCACACTCAGCAAGTTCATCTTAAGTAATTCATATCGTATCCACCCAGAAGTCAACAATAGACCACACCATGTGCTTGATATTCACATTACAATTTAACATGCAATTCATACATTAACTCCACAACATCACCAATGTCATCATACGTTTCTTAGACAGCAATAGTCATACACCACACAGGTAATAATCATCACTCATCCAGACTCCACTCAGCAGCATGTACAACATATAGCAAATAACACATTCTGAACGCATACGAAATAATTAACAGGACTCTATTAACACACACATACGATATCCAGTGATCAACAGTCAAACACTTCATAGAGTCATAATCATACAAACACACAAGGTAATACGTTCGCTCGGACCATCCAGAAACCATGCATTGGACATGCAGAGCGCCCCCTACCTGCTGCCAGATTTCAGAGGCTTCTCGAGTTGCAAGGCTGACCGATCGTCCTTTCGTTACTCCTCCTCCAACAGCCCTCGAGCTCAGCGTTGATTCTGGACCAGAGTTGCTCCTTTCCTCCTACGGGTTCGTCTCCCCCACAGCTCCAAGGTACTTCCTGCACAGCCTGCCAACTGGAATACTAACAGCTCCAGGTGGAAGAAGAAGGGGAGGAAGAAGGCAATGGGGAGGAAGGAGAAGGCAGGGAGTGGAACAGAGCCGCGTTGGTGTTCCTCCAGAAGCTCTCGACTCTCTTGCTGTTTAACGCGATTGAGAGGGAGGAAGAGAAAACAGGGGAGAGGAGGTCATATACACGCACAAGGAGGCTGACAGCGTGAATTAGTGAAGGTAAGAGAGGGAGCTGAAGATGTCTTATACTACCAGGGGCACATGCGTCCTTTCACGGCATTATGATCATTATTATTCATTCAATTATCCCTGACCAGTCAGCAATTTATTCTAATTAACCACTAATCCTAATTCTCTAATTAACCTTTAATTAATGTCTTAATCTCGACCATAGTTAATTTAAAATTGGGATGTTACAGATTCAAATGATTTTGATTTGTGAAAAATAAGTGCCCAGTGACATGAATCGATTCAATGCAATGTGTGAATCGATTCAACATGTTTTGATTTGTAAAAATGGCACTTCCAGTGGCATGAATCGATTTGAAATTTTGAGATTTGAATCATGACATAAAACATAAGATTTATGAACCTTTAACAAATATATGCAAGATCATTTCTCAAGGTTTATAGAAATCATTTGTTCAACAACCTTTCAAACTCATAAACATATACCATCAAGCTCTTTATACCAACATAAGTTTATTATGAACACGTATGGAATTTGGCTTTTTAAAAAAAATTGGGGATTTCTAAAATTCTCAATTCCTTTCTAATGTATTATAACCTGAATTGTCAGCCAATTTCATAGATGTTTCAACATAATTAAGCATACAATCACATAGAAAACATGATACTTGATCTACTAGAGTAAGGATTCAATCATACCTTGGTATTTTACAATTCCTACATCCTTATCTTTCTCATCCTTTGTTCTTTGGAGTAAAGATTTAGAATCTTGATACATTCTTTGGTGATATGGTTTGAACATTCGTCAATGAGAAATAGCCGCTTTAAAGCATACCTATAAAATTTTAAGTTTTAAGGTACCCTTTGAATGTAGGGTCCTTCCTCATTAGTTTAGGATTTCAAAATTATTTTTGGAATCCATACCTTTCTTGTATGCCTTTCAGAGGTTTTTTTTATAAAGTAATTAGATGTTATATGACCATATGTTCCATAATAAAAAGATGTTGCATCCAAAGAATAAGGCACTTTAGAATTGTAATGTTTCCTATTTTGTTTAATGTACCTTCTTTTAAAATATTTTGAGAGAGTATGATTTCTTTTTCCATAGTTTGTGCATAAGAGAGGTTTAGGTTTTTCCTTAAAGGGTGCAAAGGAATTCTTGTATTTAGATTCTCTATATCTTATTCCTATTCTAACAATGGTACATTTTTTATTTCCAAGAGGTGCGCCAAAACCATTTGTAAGCTTCCTAAGTGTTTCTTTTAGATCTTTATTTTCTTTCTCAAAGAGCATACATTTATCAAGTAACATACATTTCTTATCTCCATTACAAGTCCTAAGATTTGTATTTGAGTTGTGATTAACTCTTCATTTTGAATTCTAAGTTTCTCTTTTTCTATGCTAATTCTATGCAACTCATTTTCAAGTTTTAAAAAGGCTTGTTTTGAACATGCATACTTCTTTGATATTAAAACAAATTTTTCATGTAATTCATCAAAAGCTTCTAACAATTCATCTTTATCAATTTCACTTTCATCATCACTATATTCATTTAGAGAACTTACCTCATCATCTATGGAGTGCTTTGTCATAAGGCAAAGGTTGGCAACTTTTTCTTCAGACTCTTTTTCATTGACTTCTTCCAAGTTTTTGATCATTTGTTCATGCTCTTGAAGTTTACTAAATAGAGTGTTAAGAGTCATGGTGTGGAGATCCACCATTTGCATCAATACATCATATGAGGTAGAGGCCATCTTGATCTCCTGCAGCTGTTAAGCCTTTTGGCAAAAGTTAAGCTCTGATACCAATTGTTAGCCAAGGCCTCAATACTCAAGAAGGGGGGTGAATTGAGTATTTTAAACTTTTACGCGGAATCCCTTTAAGAGTAGTTCTTAGTACATAAATGATGCAATATAAAAGAGGTAATAATTATAAAGCACATATCATACCTCAAAACACTTGTGGTGCAAAGACAATATTCAACTTTAAGTATGATAATCAAGGCAAATTATTGGTTTAAACAATTCATCAAACAGTTGGTGTGCACATATTAATTTTAACTAAAACATAATATTTCCAATTAATGTTTTTAGCATAGTCAATTAATCAAACAATTTATGTGGATAAATAAAAAGAGTATAAGGAAGAGAGAATTGCAAACCGATATAACGAGTTCCACCATCCCGGTGTACGTCTCGCCTTCAAGCAACCCACTTGAACGATTCCACTATTGAGAATTTGAGATTACAAGCTTTAAGCAATTGTAGCTTCCTAGTGTCCCACACTCAACAACTCAATCCTCACAAGCAAAGGGTAACCCACCCAATCTCACAATCTCTCAATAACCAAGGCTGAAACCCAACCTTAAAACTCTTAGAATGTTGGTGATAGTGTTTACAAGAATAACTCTCAATAGAGTTGATACATAAATTTAAGCTCTCACAAAATAATAACTCTCACAGAGAGGATATGCAAATTTAAGAACACTAAGATATTGACTCTCTTAATAACTCTTAGAAGAGATTAAGCAAATGGAATATAAAAGAGAGAGTAACGATGAGAGGAAGAAGAACTGAGGAATTCTTTCTGTTTGAATTGCGTTGTTCTGATGCTTCATTATTCTTATATCATTTCAAAAGGTAAAGCTTTCAATTAAAAATTCCCACCGATTCATGATTTATATAATGTTTGTCTGCTTAGTGATCCTTGTTTTTTGGATTGAATCTTATTGTGCTTCCATGTTTTATGCAATGTTGTTTATTTGATTCAAATTTTAAATTCAAAAGTTTAACTTTTAACTAAATAAATAGATTTATTTTTACCATGAATAGATTCATTTAGTGTATTTTGACATTTAATAGCATATCAATAGATTCAAGAAACATATAAATAGATCCAGGGCTTAATTTCATGGTTTTAAATGAGTAACAGACTATGAATCGATTTAGAGCCTTAATTAATTCAAGCTTTTAAAATTGAGTTTCCGGGGCAAAAATCACGTGCGAATCGATTCAGTTTCACCATGAATCGATTCAGGCTTCAAAAAATCAATTCCTAGAGTAATATTTATGCATAAATCAATTTAACTTCATCATAAATCGATTCATCATGCTGTTGGATGCTTTTTCATGCTTTGTTTCACTCATTTTGGGATGTGATCACTTATGGCTTCATTTCTCTGATCCTTTGGCACTTGGATGAACATTCTTCACTTGTTTTAACCCTTTGTAAATAAATCCTTAGTGTTCATCAAATAGCATCAAACATAATCACTTCTAATTTCTCATTAATTGCTTTGTATTTCATCCTTGTTCTTTGATCATGTCATCTTTTTGTCAACCATATTTTCCCTTTGTTGTTCATCAAATCATCAAACACATTCATTCCTTAATCATGTGTATTCTTCATGTTTGTGTTTGTGCATTGCCTTTGTTAACATGCTTGTCATTATCAAAACCTTATCCAATTATATTTTGGTATGTAGGAATGAGCTTTTAAGTGTGTGACATTGATCATTGATGCTAAGAATATATGAAATCAAGAAAATAGAGTAATGACTCCAAGTTACAAAGTGTGGTAGAAGTTATGATATTATTGTGGATGGATGATATTAGAGGTTGAATGTTGATTTAAAATGATAGAGGACCATAGATGATAAAACCTATCAATGAGTATTGTCATAAATGTGAAATGAGGGTGTGAGCACTAAACCATAATGGTTATGATGGATTAATGAATTGAAATTATAGTTTGATGAAGTCTTAGACCATGTTGTGTGCCATTGAATTTATTAATAGATGATGATTGATAAGAGCTAAGATGGCTCATGATGAATTTGAATGCATGATGGCAAATAGATGGTTCAAGTAATGATGGGTGCATTATGAATGATGAAAGAGATGTTGTTGTTGGGTATGGTTGGCCCTTTGAGACTTAGAAGATCTTGAGTTTGGGAAAGGAATTCCTGAAACCTAACATAAGCATGTGAATTAGTGTTTTAACAAGTCTAGAACTTGATATTAAACTCTAAGAGATGTGTCAATTATTTAAACTTGTGATGATGCCTTGTGTTGGCTCATAAATTGAATACATGTGTATATATGTGTGTTGATAGGAGATTGTATAACGAGCAATATGGCAGAATGTTTGGAACGTATGGACCATTATAGTTCTTCCCTCAAGGTAAGAGAGGAGTTTTACATTCCGAATGCATGAGTTGAATAATTAGTGATTTATGTATATCATAATGCTCATGCTTGCCTTGCCATGTTTATATTGAAATGATGAGATGAATGAAGTTTGATCAGTGAAATAACTGGCACATTATTGGCTTGGGGAATTATATATATGATGATGAATGTTTAGTTGTCCCTTTGATGGGCATGATTTATTAGTTAGTGGAAATCCATGGATAGATGAATTGATATAAAGTTATGTTCATGTGGTTTATGCATAAATAAGGAACTAATAGGGCTATATTGAGTTTTAGTATGTTTGAATGCCATGGAATAGTTCTAATAATGCCTATGTATGATTTAAGACTTGTAGAAACTGGAATGGGCCAATTCCATTGAGAATTGACCCTTGAGTTGCACAAAAATGCTTAAAAATAGGCTAAACGCGTTTATGTGCATAAGTCCCTCATTTTTAGGAATTTTTGAGTGCTGCCAGTTGCCACACGTCATAAATGGTGTATAATTGATGGTATCAAAATTTGGTGGTGTTTGGATTTGATATGAAAAAGTTAGGGTAGTTGGAATTTGGAAAATTCAGTTTTTTAAGTGAAATTCTACAGAATTGCTGTCATGAATCGATTCATGAGCCCTTGGATCAGCTTAAATCAATTTACAGACACCTTGAATCGATTCAAGAGCTGCTGGAATTGCTTGAATCAATTCATACGACCCTGAATCTATTCAAAGGCCTCTGTTTTCACTATTTTGGGTTTTAAAAATGTGTGAATCGATTCATGAGGGGTTTGAATTGATTCAAAGTCCTTTGTTTTCACTGTTTGGTGTTTCACACACATATGAATCGATTCATGGAGTGCTTGAATCGATTGATGGCCCTGTTTTTGGCCACTGTTAGCATTTTTCAACTGCTGCTTTTCCCTTGCTATTTTTGGCTCCTTTGGGTACCTTAATGTCATTTTTGGCCTCTGACTTCTTCATGAAAGTTGTAGATAATAATGTTACGGAGGTGTATATTGGTCTTACCTTAATTGAAGTTTTATAACTCTCATTAGGTGTAAAACACCGAACCCACTACATTGAAAAAACTCAGATTCTTAAGGGTTTTGAACCCAACTTTTTATGATTATCAAATTGGGACTAATAGGTGATATTTATGAGATGTCCCATTATTTTTAAGACTAAAAATGAGTTTTCCCTATATACCCTGATGTTGAAATTTAACATGAACTTGTTATTATCTAAACCTTGTTTCATCATGCAAAATATGTTATTGTATTTAGGGTACATGATTGTGGTATGTCTTGGTGGTGTTTGAGATTGATTTATGAGATTGGCAAAATGTGTATATACCTAAATCATGTTATGAAAACATAAATGTTCCATCACTAATGATATGACATGATGATTGATAATGGAAAGTAAATGACGTGGCTATACAACACATCTTGAATGATGATGAAACCAGTAAAGGGAAAATTTTATGGCAATAAGTTGTTATAAATCAATGGATTGGGGATGATGTCGATGATGATTGAAGGTGGATGATGCCACCTATTTTGAATGATGATTAATGATGTTAAATGAAAAGGGATATTGTTACTGAACATACCCTTGATTAAATGGTGATTATTATTATTGATGATTGCAATGCCATTGTGTTTGATACAAGCGTAATCTTATATATGTAACTTAAATTGTATTGGCAAGCATATGATGCTATGAAATTGAAGTGTATTTATTAATATGCCTTGTTGGTTTCCATGCGTGGATTAATGCTACGATGATTGATATTTTTTTATTACCATGCGTGGTTTGATATAGCTGTGAATGTTGTGCCTTGGGGGGCGTTATGGTTAATTGTATGCCTCAAATGACAATACTAAATGGAAAACATACCCGTAAGTGAAAGGGTGAGAAATCCTTGTGAGGTTAAGGTTTGGCATATGCATTATTATATTCATAGCATGCATAGCATAACATTGAATATGTGGTTGCAATCACACTGAAGGGTTCTGCGGGACTATATGATGGGAGTACCCCATGCGTGATGGGAAACCAATATGTGAATGAATAAAGATGGTTGCGATCACTAGTATGTTGAGAATGATGAACATGGTTGTGATCATGAGTACACTGAAATGATAAAGATCCTACGGGATTCTATGAGATTGAGTACAATGGTCTTGTGGACTATAAGGGGAGTACCCTATGCGTGGTGGGAAACAAATACGAGAATGATTAAAATGTGGTTGTGATCATAATGAAAGATCTTGCAGGATTCTATGAAAATGGACCCTTGCGTGGGGGACATATGTTTGATGAATTATAAGGGGTTGCGATCACTTGAGAAACCATGTTTGCATGGGTGATTGAAATGGATCCATTGCATATGCATTAAGCAGTTGACATATGCATTAGCCATAGGTACATGGCATTTGAGAACCTCATGACCAAAAAAAAATAAGAACCTCTTGAGAGAGTGTTAATTGATTAAAGATTTAATAACTTGATGGTGATAATTGTGAATGCCCATAATGATGCAGGGTTATGTGAATATATATGTGCTTATGTATGTGCTTATGGTTGTACTTAATATGAATCATGCATAATGAGGCTTGAATGCTAAGAATTGATATCTTGATGATGGTTTGATGATGAATTAATGAATTTATAGCAAAGCACACATGTTATTTGTATGCATGTACACATGATCTCAATGTATTTAAATTCGTTATTTTGAATGTATAATTCACTCTCCCATGTTATCTCCTTTTTGGCATTGTGATGTAGGGTTATCATGGGATGAGATCATTTCTTTGAACTAAAGCTTTTGAGGAAGGTAAATAGTTGTAATGGAAAGTCTTGGCTGACAATGAATGTTAATTATGATATGATGATTGAATTGTATAAGATGATGGTTGATAATCATTGATTTAATGATATTGTATAGATGGCAGTGTATATGAATGATGTATTGATATTTGGAGTATTGGAATTTATGCCCATTTTGATGAATGGAATGATGTTGGACATGTAGTCCTATTGTATATGTAGAATTATTTATGATTCATGAATTGAGGTTGAAATTTTCAAATGGTGATGAATGGTATTTGGATGTTTGTTTGGTTGTGGCCTAATAGGCTCACGTTATGTATTTGCATGACTTATCGAGCCTTTTCTCATATCTTCATATATGGAACAAGGCAGGTGCCCATATTCTTCTTCCATTGTAAACTCTAATATTTTTGTATACATTATGGCCAACGTTAGCATAACCTTTAGAGTCTAATTATGCCCTACTAATAACAAATTTTTATGCTAAGTTACTCGTGCCCACTCAGTTATCCTTCACGACTTTATGACATTCCTTTTCCTCCTTCAACCAAACTACCTCAAACTTGAACTATGGTTATTCTTCTTATGTTGATCATCCCTTAATGGCCTCATCTTATGTTAGTAACTAGTCTACTTTAAAAGTTTTACATCATGTCTTGTTTGGAAGTTTGATATTTATTTTTTATTTAGAATAACCCAATAGGTTCATTGTTATTGTTGGCATACATTTGTTTATCAGGGACCCTGCCTGAGTTCTTTCCTTACAGTTAGGCGTATTATAAAGGTAAGTTTACCAAACCATTGTTGTATATGATGTTGCTTAACAGTGTTGTGTATGCATGTTGATTGTTGTTTGTTAGTGAAGAGCAGAGCTCGTTAGGTATTGGTTTTGTGTGCTGATAACTTATGTTTGATGCATGTGTATTGTTGTTTGTTAGTGGAGAGCAGAGCTCATTAGGCATTGGTTTTGTGTGCTAATAACATAATGTTTTATGCATGTGTATTGTTGATGGTTAGTGGAGAGCAAAGCTCACTAGGTTGTGGTGATTATCTAGCTTAATTTGATATACAATGCATAGCATATATATTGAATTATACTAGAAAGGTGTCTGTGTGTAACAGGGAATTTCTAAAATTTGGAAATGTTTAGTTTACAATGGAGACTCTGCCAAAGTTTTGTTAGGTTCCCTGTTTTAGGGTATATAAAAAAATAGTTTCAAGTGTAACAATGTAGGGTTTAGTTGTGTGTGCACCCACTAGGTTCCCATTCAAGATTCAAGACAATCGGCTGACATACCATGTTGTGTTGGATCTTGAATTGTCCCGGTTGGATAGTTTGGGATGAATTTGTAACAAGTAGAGCGTAACCAATTGTTGTTGTTTAGGTTTTATCTTGTGTTGTTGATGTCCATTTCGAATTTCAGTTACTATGTTTCGTATTGTCTCTGGGTACATGTCTGCGTACGGTGTTTCATACCATATGTATCTCTGTGTACTCGGGATCAATGCGAAATGCTGCTGAAATTCTAAATGAACATCAACAATACAAGATAGACCACAAACAATATCGATGGGTTACAGTTTGTTGCATATTCATCCCGAACGAGATAGGGCCCTACCAACTTACAACATTAAAGAGATAGAGAGTGAACCATGAACGTTAGTTTTCCAAATATTTAAATTAAAGTAACTAGAACTCTGTTTGTTAGATATCGTGAATGGAGGTTCTAGTAAATCGACGATGGATGTACAACTAGCTAGATCACAGTCGGCAAGTGACGTAGTAGTTTATGATGGGCTTGTTGGAATTTATTTTGTTTGCTACGGCAAACACGCCTGGTTTTGAAGCGACTCAGAAGATTCATTGTCCGCGCTCAAAGTGCAAATGCATGAGTTTTGAATACAGATGATGTCATATACCACCTAAGTGAGAATGGGTTCATGAAAAGATACTACTACCTATACAACCATGGTGAGCAGTTACCGACCAGGCCATTGACCGTAACCATGTAACAATCTCACTACGAGGTCGAAGGGAACAAGGATACTACAACAACATGGAGTAAATGGTGATGGATCATGTTGGACCCTCTACCGGGCATATGCTAGAACATGATAATGAAGCTGGGATTAAGGATGGCAATGTAGAGAAGGATCCTAATCCAGAGGTGAAGAGATTGATGAGATTAGGAAGGTCTTTGCCATGAAGGCCTCTAAAATCATCAAGAGTACCCTTTGGAAGGTGAGGGATAAAGGCGAGCACCCTCGTTGGATCGCCAAGGACCACTGGGACGGGATGGTCTAGAAGTCGGGGGTGTCTTGTTCCAATAGGCGAGTGCTTGGAACAAGGCAAACAAAGCCGCTGATGTTGTAGCCTCCGTCTACACTAGGGGTAGCATTTCAACCCTCGAGCATAAAAAGAGATTTATAAGTATATTTATGTTAAACATTTTTTTTATGAATGACCAGACATGTTTTCTAATAATAATTTCAATACATTGTCAACTACAGGAGCTGAAAGAGCACCGCGAGCCTTCCCTGTTTGAGGTCATGCAAATGACCAAAAAGAACAAAGCTAATGCATGGGTTAACCAAAAGATGACAGATCTGGCGATATTTTATTTCAACTTACACATGCTTATAACTTATAAATAAGCTTACTAACCCTATCATTATTTTACATTTACAAGAGACGTATTCGGTCATGAGGGTCGAGAAGGAGGTGAAGTTATTGGCTTCCACTCCTGAGGGGGAGGTACCTCCCACCCTGTCTTGTTTCAACGACAACGCCATCTATATAGAGGCTGTTGGCAATGTAAATAAGAAAGGAAGGGTGTCCAGGTTGGGCAGCGTGGGCACGCAGCTCGTGAAAAAGGAGAAGACCTCTTCCTCTTCCTCCTCTAGCCTTCCGGTAGATATTGTTCAGGTCATTCAAAACATGAACAACAAGCTACAGGAGGTGCGACACCAGAGGCAGCTTTTGGAGGAGTGGGCCAAGGCAAACCGACGATGGGCAAAGGAGCAGCAGGCTGAGACTCATCGATAGCTTATTGCACAGCAGGAGCTACTGATACAGTTAATGGCGAGGCTACCTCCCCCTACTTCTGAGTCGCCACTACCACCACCATAGGATCCCCCTTCACCATGATTTTACTCTTTTTGTGTTTTATATTTTTGTATATTTAGTGATGACTGATGATGCATGATGTATCCTTAATTCCTTGCTTTAAATGTGTATAATTTGCCATTGCAAATTATGTAATATTATGCATTTTAACACATTTTCATAATTCAAGCTTTATTTAATATTTGATCTTAAAATGAATTAGGCGATAATCTTTAAATGGAAATAATAAATCTTACTTGATTTCCCTTATATTGTAGTGAATAATTGAGGTTGCAATTGGGAAATTATGAAATTGAGCATCAGGGCTGACGCGTAGCGCCAGTACCACGTGTAGCATAAGACCTCAAGAGCTGACGCGTAGCGTCAATAGTGACAAGGATCCCATTAACAGGCTGTGTGCAACTTCAGAAGTGGGGGATTTATTTATATTAAACACATATTGGCCAATCCATTACAGACATACGGCACTATCTCAGTGGGGAACATGCAGCACAAGTGTCTAAGCATTATTAAAGAATTATTGGAGAAAATAATGTATTCTGAGTTAGAAAACCTCACACGTAGCCTCACAACTACGCGTAGCGTGGAAGCAAATTCGCAACCCTGACGCGTAGCGTCCTGCTGACGCACTATAAATAGGACCAATGCCAAAGGCTTCAAACACACCATTCCTCCAGCATATTCATTCGGAGTAACAGAGGTACAAAGCCTCTAGGAGGAAATTCTTCTCTCCTATTCCGGGTTTGATCTTTCTTGTTTTTAGTTTGTTTTAGTTATGGAGGGCTAAAACCCTTAGATTGATTTTCTTGGAGGTTAATGTAATGTTATTTTTGAGGTTTTGATTTTTAATACATTTCCTTGTTATTAATCTCTTCATAATTCTAGCTCAATTATTTAATGTCTATATTGTTTAATTAAGTTGTATGCTTAATCCATTTAATTATACAGTTAGAATTGAATAAGAATTATATTAAGATAGATTAAGAAATATACATGCTTAATGAATGTTTCAAAATCAATCTTGATAGTTGTGGTTTGCTTAATTCCATAACATTGAAGTTAGATTATGTATTTAGGCGATGTTCTATATATGTTCAATAATTCCTAGAATTTAAAATCTTGACTCATTTTGCTTAATTAGGATGCTTGATTAAAATCTTCATTTTTTTTGAATGAAAGTAAAGGAATTATGAATTAAAAGACGCTTAGTTGATTAATTCAAATTGAACTAAAAGATCAATAACAAGGAAAATGTATAGAATTCTTTTCAAATCCAAGGATAAAATGAATTGCAATACTCCAAGAAAATCAATCGTTTGTTAATCATTTGTTTCATATTTATTCTATATTCTAGTATTCCATATTAAATCTTTTGTGACAATCAAACAAACCCCCCCATTGCATGTTTGTTGAACTGTTGTTTGTAAAAATAAATTTTGTTTGTTAGATTTTAGTTTCTTAAAATTAGTTTAAGATTTGCTTTTCATAAATTTTTGTGTTGATCCTTGAGAGAACGACCTAGGTTGACACCCTAGTACTACATTAATTAATTTTAATGTACTAATTAATTTGACGGGGCCACGACAGCCTCACGTCAATGACATTGTATTTTTGATATAGTTTATATCATATTCCATTCAGTATTTATTTTATGTCATTCTTCTTTTATAATTTTTATGTCATTCGATATTTATATTTTAAAATTCAACGAAGAAAACCTATATTATTAATATTCAACCCATATTAATAATTTAAAAAAGTCAATAAAAATTAAATAAAAAACAAAAATTAATATTAGTGACGAAACAAAAGACAGACTCCGTCACTAGTATATAAGCAAAATTGCGATGACATCTAGAGAGTCGCTAACTATCAGGCATAGTGACGGCCAGCGTTGGTCGCTGTCTAGCCAATAATAGCGATGACAATGGTGGTCATTGTCTAGCCAATAATAGCGACCACACCTTCGTCGTCGCTAGTTTACTTATATAATAACGACAAAACATGGTCACTATCTAACAGTAATAGCGACTGCGTGTTGTGGTCGTTGTATAGCCACTCATAGTGACGGGGTACGTTACCAACATAGGGACCCCATTAGCGACGGTGTTACGCCGTCAAAATCTTTACGATGGAATGCTTTTGTCGTCACTGTTGTATCAATGACGATTGACTTAGCGATGACGTTCGGTCCATCATAATTTTCGTCATTAATAGGTTTAGCAATGGAAATATCATGACTTAGCAACAGGTTTTTGCCATCGCTAACAAGTTTTTTTAGTAGTGGATAAATTGTTAAACCAGACAATGACATCATATTTCTCGACTTAACGAGTCATGTAGTATATAATTAAATTTGAATTTTATTTCATGTGTTATGTTGTACTAGGTTCTAGATTCGGCAAATGGAATCCATGATCCTCTACTTGTTTCATTATGTTGGGGACCTAAAAGAAAAGTCATGAAATATCCAATGGTTATAAGTTCAATGTGCATAGTTGAAATAAGGGAATTGGAACTACAAACTATAAGGAGTATGTGTACATGAAACTAATGGTTAACTAGAAGATGGTTTCTACGACATGTTTGTTACCAAGTGGCCTCAATACTCAAGGGAGGGGAGTGAATTGAGTAGTTTAAAAAACTTTTAGAATGCTTTTAAAAATCATTCTTTTATACTTAAAGGTACTTAATGAGCAAAATCAAATCATAAAGCAGAAATATAATATTTAGCCAGACCAATTCAATAGAGTACAATTAAATAAAGACAACAATTAAACTAAGATTAGGGAAAGAAGAATTGCAAACCGATATACTAGTTCCACCACTACCACTGTGGTGTACGTCTAGTCCCTACGTAAACCACTTGGAGCAATTACAGTTTCACAATGTCTCATACTTGAAACTTAATCCTTACACAGTTTGGGTAACCCACTCAATCTCACAATCTCTTAATATTACTTAGGTTCAACTAACCCAACTCTTTGTAAGCAAGGATTACAATGACTATAACCTTTCTAAGGTGAATAACCAACTTGAAAGCTCAAAAAGGATTTCTCACATTGATAGGTATATATTAATTTCATTCTTGAGTATGTTGTTGTGTATCTCTTCCTTGCAAATTTAATCCCTATTTATAGGGTCTTGAAGCTTGTAAATAAGGAAAGAGCTAACTAGGGTTTGTGCCATCTTTTGAGATTTGATATTCTCTTTTTGTGTTTCCCTTTTTAACGTTGACATCTAATATTCTCTTTTTGCATTTTCCTTCTTAACTCTGATATTTGATATTCTATTTTTGTGTTTCCCTTTTTAACTCTGATATCTGATATTTTCTTTCTATGTTTCCCTTTTTAACTTTGATATCTAATATTCTTTTTTTGTGTTTCCTTTTTTACCATTGATATCTAATAGATTTACACACCCTAATCAATTACATTAATATCCTAATCTATTAGCCCCGAACTAATAGGTTACATTTACTCAGCTAATCGATTACATTAATATCCAAATCTATTAGTCCCAAACTAATAGATTACACTTACCCAACTAATTGATTACGCTTACTTTAGCTAATCAATTATCACATGACTAATTTCAGTTCTTAATATTTCTACATGATAGTGACCTTGTATAATTTTCATTCTTTTACTCATAGATCCTATACATGTAATTCTAACAATATAACTACATTTAATCTTGATTTCTTCGATAAGACTGTCATTATCAAAACCTGTCAAAACATATGAAAACACAATGTTGACATTATTTAATTGCATTACACTAGTGAGCCAGCAAAAAAGTTAATACTCTTTAAGTATGAATGGTAATCAGTTTGGTTTGGTTAAAGTCAAGACTCATTATGGCTTATTTATTTTTTCACAACAAGGTGAGTAAGTTTAGTACACTCAATTTCTTGAAGGTCATAGGGATTAGCTAGCTATTATTAAGACTAAAGCATGTTGTGTGATTACAAATAATAGAATTGGTCCTATTGACGATCCTTACCAAGATATCTAGGGAGACATTCAAGACTTTTATGAATTGCTGCAAATAGAAAGGGGATGTGTACATTGTGGTTTAACAAATATTGGAGGTAAACAAGCTGATTAAGTTGTAGTTACAATAAATATAGAACTTGATGATCAAGATCAAGATGACAATGGTTTAGATACTGAATCATCAAGCGAGAGTGAATTTGTTTACACTAAAAATGATTAAATATTTTTTAAAATTACTTATTCCGAATTTTTAATGATTTATTGAAATTTATTTCTAAATGTTTTGTTGTTAAATATGGTTGGCAATTCATCCACACGTGGTTGATCACGATTTGGATGTGGTCGACCAGGTGGACATGGCACCATCCCTACCTAGACACTTATAGAGGAGACCCTTACCCAAACACCCATCCCCACCCAGGCACCTACTTAGATTATTTCCTCTTCTTAGGGTCACCATCCCTACCTCTTCCCACACCGTCATCTGTTGCCCAGCCATCTGCCCTTTATATGGCGTCACCCCTAGTCCTAGACCCTATGGATCCTAGCAATAAGAAGATATGGATCACTCCTATAGTGAAGCTGAAGTAAGTTGGTAGTTTTGATGAATTAAAGTTTTACATATAAAATTAATATTGATAGTTTTAAGCTATCATTGCTAACTTATGTTATATTTATTATAGCTTCAACCCCCTTGACACCTTTGTCCCCCGACGGATCACCAAGATCAAAAAGGAGAAGTTTGAAGCTCATTTTACATGTTGGTGTAATGTGGACGAGGACATAACAAACATGTGGTGGACTATAACATCGCAGGTTTTCAAGAGAGGTTTGAATAGGGATGAGTTATGAAATAAGGGTTAGTGATGTTGATTGTTTGAGTTTGTCGTTGCGGCTGCTGATGTGCTAATTTCTTTATGGTAGATATATAGGTTTCGATGGATGTGTTGTGAATTCTGTGAGGCAAGTAAAGCCCAAGTGCCTGAGATAATATGGTTAAAGGATGAGATGAGGATGATAAATTGTGACTTGTTCATAAAGGGATTAATGTAAATTAAATAGTTAACTAATATAATGAAGACTGATTTATACATAGTTAGAAGAATGATGAGTTAAGAGAGGAACGTGAATACACTAGAGATAGTGATTAAGTGAAAGATAATGTAAGGTTGGTCTTGATGTGATAAATAAATATAAAATTTAGTAAAGAAATTTTAATGGAATTCTTAGAAAATGTACAGGAAGGCCCTAAGATAAGAGGAGTATCTTGAAAACACCCTATACAGTATTTATTAGAAAATTTTAAAGAGCGTGAAGACCATGAAGTATTTTGATAATGACAAGGCCAATGACAAAAGATCAAGAGCAAAGAAGAAAGTTCAAGTAAGACAAGACCAAAGATCATAGCACTTTAAAGTAAGAACTTTTCGGAAAATATGGCCATTAAAATGAGTTAAAAACACATTTTAATAATGTGTAATCGATTACCTTATTGGTGTAATCGATTACCAAATTACTAAGTTTTGTAATCCATTACATGATCATCAGAGCTTTAAAAAATAACATTTTAAATTAAAGTAATCGATTACCTATCTGTTGTAATCGATTACATGGTCAAACAGAGGTTTTAAAATAAAACGTTTAAAAGCAGTAATCGATTACCTATTTGGTGTAATCGATTACAGTAATAGTCTGATGAAAAAAATCATGTTGAAACATTATAACTTTTCACAAAATATTATTTTATCCAAGAGGTACCTTTCTAATTATTTTAATCAATAATTTCACACCTCTTGAAGGCATTTCCTCTCCTATAAATAGGAGGGTATTTCATTTGCAAAAAAGACCAACACCAAATACTTCCAATCTTTTCTTAAGAGCAATAATGGCCATATTCTCTTAATAGAGTTATTACTCTTTCTTGTTCCTCAATTTGTTTATCATACTCTTGAAGAGAGTTTTCTTGTAGAGTTCTTTATCTCTAAAGTGAGATTGATATTCAGAGTGGTGTATCTCTGAGGGTGTTCTTTTTGGATGTGGTGTAGCATCCAAGGGTGATGTTCTTGGATGTGGTGAAGCATCCAAGGGTGATGTGCTTGGGTGTGGTGTAGCATCCAAGGCATTTGTGATCGGGGTGTGAGTCCCCATTGTGGTGTAATCAAGGGATTTGATTATAGTGAATTTCCTCAAGGGTGTCTTGAGAAGACTGGACGTAGGCAGTGGTTGGCCGAACCAGTATAAATCTCTGTTTGCACTTCTCTAACCCTTAAACTCTTTATGTTTTAAGCATTATTATTCAAATCACATATCATTGCATATTGAGTTTTTAGAGGAAAAATTTATTAGTGAAAAAGTTCCTAACTACTCAATTCACCCTCCCTCTTGAGTTTCCTAGAGGCCACCTGGGCTAACAACTGGTATCAAAGCTAGTTTCTTGGAAAAGGTTTAACAACCTCAAGAAGATCCATGGCCTCTTTCAATCCCATCTTTCCTGAGGGAAACTCCATACATAGACCTCCTGTATTTAACGGAGTAGGATATCAATATTGGAAAACCCGTATGTAAATATTCATAGAAGCTACTGATATAGACATATGGGACTCCATTGAAAATGGTCCATTCATACCAACCAAAGTAGTTGGAGAAGTAACCATGATTAAACCAAGAAGTGAATAGACTGATGCGGATAAAACAAAAGTCCAATATAACCTAAAGGCCAAAAATATAATAACTTCTGCCTTAGGAATGGACGAGTACTTTAGAATATCCACATCCAAAACAGCTAAAGAAATGTCGGATACTCTAGAAGTAACTCATGAAGGAACGAGTGAAGTGAAAAGGTCTAGAATAAACACCCTGACTAGGGAGTATGAGTTGTTTAGAATGAACAACAATGAAAGCATACAAGACATGCAAAAGAGATTCACTCATATAATTAATCATCTTGCATGCTTAGGAAAAACCTTTTCAAATGAAGATTTGATTAATAAAGTATTAAGATGTTTGAACAAGGAATGGCAACCAAAAGTAACTGCTATATCAGAATCAAAAGATTTATCAAGCATGTCCCTTGCAACACTCTTTGGAAAATTACAAGAGCATGAACTCGAGCTTGAAAGATTGAATCAACATGAGGAAAGCAACAAAAAGAAGAAAAGTATTACTCTAAAAGCATCATCATCAACCATTGAAGAAAGTGATGAAGAAGATGATGAAGAAGGTATAAATGATTATAATGACCTTAAATTATTTGTTAAACAATTTAATAGGTTTTTAAAGAAAAAGGAAGGGCAAAGGAAGCCAAACTTCGGAAATTCCTTCAAAAATAATGAATCCAACCAAGGGCCAAAATGCTTTGAATGCGGAAAATATGGACATATGAAAATGGAATGTCTGACACTAAATAAGAAGTCTGACAAGCAAGAGAAAAAGTATCCTAAAAATAAAAGAAGAGCATATATTGCCTGGGATGAAAATGATCTAAGCTCGTCCGAGGAATTAGACCATGAAGAAACGAATCTCTGCCTGATGGAAAATACTGAAGAGGTAATAGATTCAAACCCTACTTTTGATGAATTGCAAGATGCATTTGAAGATCTTCATAATGAGTATCAAAAGTTAGCTAAAAAAATTTTGAACATCAAAAGCACTAACCTGAGCTTAAAAGAAAACTTATCAAAACTCAATCAAGAACTAGGACAGGTTAAAATAGAAAAGGAAAACTTAGAAACTAAGTATAAGACTGAAACTACTAATAGTCATACATGCTCAACATGCCAAAAGCATATTCTAGATATAAATGACTTAAAAAATAAATTAGCTAAATTTACTATGGGAAGAGACAACCTAGATATACTCCTTGGAAAACAAAAATGTCATTTTAAAACAGAACTAGGATCTGATCCTTCCAAAAAGCAAAAGTTGCAGAAAAATTTCTTAATTTCACAAAAGACCTCAACTAGCCCATTTGTTAATTCTCTCATTATGTGAGAAAAGGTCACAGTGCATCAACATGTCATATAAAGAACAAAGGTTATACTGAGACAAAAATGATTTGGGTTCCTAAGAATATATTATCCATGTCTCACCCACAAGGACCCAAGAAAATTTGGGTACCAAGATCAAATGTTTATAATGGTGCAGGAATTATCATTGATGGGAGGCACTTAAGGATTAACTCTTACCAACAAGAAAATTCAACACATTTCTTGAAGCATCTATCAATCAACAAGTAACAAAGAGAAATATCAAAATAACGAGTGACATCAAACAACAAGGTGTATCACTCTCTGCTAAAACTTTATGCTCTTATATTCTTTTTGCCATTGACAAAGGGGGAGTAATATATGAGAAGCAAAATAAGAAAGAGAAAAATCAATCAAACCTTGTCAACTAAACCAAAATTAAGGGGGAGAAAATCTTGTATCTTGCATGCTGTTTATTTTTCTTCTCAGGAAATGTTGTCAATATCAAAAAGGGGGAGAATGAAGAACTAAGGTTTTGATATCAACAACATATATGCAAGACATGATTAACAACATGGACGCAAGACTTGAAGATTCAGTATACCATGTCAAGCACAAAAAGAGTCATGAAATCAATGAAATATTGTCATCATCAAAAAGGGGGAGAATGAAGACCATGAAGTATTTTGATAATGACAAGGCCAATGACAAAAGATCAAGAACAAAGAAGAAAGTTCAAGCAAGACAAGACCAAAGATCATAGCACTTTAAAGTAAGAACTTTTCAGAAAATATGGCCATTAAAATGAGTTAAAAACACATTTTAATAATGTGTAATTGATTACCTTATTGGCGTAATCGATTACCAGATTACTAAGTTTTATAATCCATTACATGATCATCAGAGCTTTAAAAAATAACATTTTAAACTGAAGTAATTGATTACCTATCTGTTGTAATCGATTACATGGTCAAACAGAGGTTTTAAAATAAAATGTTTAAAAGCAGTAATTGATTACTTATTTGGTGTAATCGATTACAGTAACAATCTGATGAAAAAAAATCATGTTGAAACATTATAACTTTTCACAAAATATTATTTTATCCAAGAGGTACCTTTCCAATTATTTTAATCAATAATTTCACACCTCTTGAAGGCATTTCCTCTCCTATAAATAGGAGGGTATTTCATTTGCAAAAAAGACCAACACCAAATACTTCCAATCTTTTCTTAAGAGCAATAATGGCCATATTCTCTTAATAGAGATATTACTCTTTCTTGTTCCTCAATTTGTTCATTATACTCTTGAAGAGAGTTTTCTTGTAGAGTTCTTTATCTCTAAAGTGAGATTGATATTCAGAGTGGTGTATCTCTGAGGGTGTTCTTTTTGGATATGGTGTAGCATCCAAGGGTGATGTTCTTGGATGTGGTGAAGCATCCAAGGGTGATGTGCTTGGGTGTGGTGTAGCATCCAAGGCATTTGTGATCGGGGTGTGAGTCCCCATTGTGGTGTAATCAAGGGATTTGATTATAGTGAATTTCCTCAAGGGTGTCTTGAGAAGACTGGACGTAGGCAGTGGTTGGCCGAACCAGTATAAATCTCTGTTTGCACTTCTCTAACCCTTAAACTCTTTATGTTTTAAGCATTATTATTCAAATCACATATCATTGCATATTGAGTTTTTAGAGGAAAAAATTTATTAGTGAAAAAGTTCCTAACTACTCAATTCACCCCCCCTCTTGAGTTTCCTAGAGGCCACCTGGGCTAACAGAGCCGATTAGACCCGTTGTCCTTTCAACCTTTTTTCTGAAATTAAGCACCTTTTTGGTCCCAAACCTACCTGTACTGTTTATGGCATAACTCTTTCTCCCGATGTCAAAAAATTCTGATTCTAGATTCTAATTTCTCGTATCAAAATTCTTTATAACTTTTATGTTGATCACTAAACCCAATTCTGAGCCATTTACAACCAGTTTTCAAAATACTGCCCAGCCCCTAAATTTCTAAAAATTCCTAAACACCTTTCAGTAAATTGCTTGTAACTGTAGCATTTGATATCAAAATCGAGTCATTCTTGTCCTCAAAATTTCTTAAGAGAATTGTATAAAACTCTTATGAAGGACCCTAAAGTTGATTCCCCACCATTAAATCCCAGTTTTAAAAATGAGGCTGCTACACCTGATTAAGAATGGATCCTGCCACCCCTTCGTATTTTGGCCATATCTTCTTCGTCTGATGCCAGATTTTCATGTTCTTTAGCTTATTTTAAAGGGACAAATATGATCTACAACTTTGATATTGGAAATTTTCCCAAATTCTGACCCTAGAATTAATTATTACTTTCGTGATTCCCCCTCTTTATCCAACAGATTTGTAATTAAATATTTAATTTACCTTGTCACCTTTTGATGTGAAAGTTGGACAAATTCCCCTAAAACTTATTTTCATATCTTCTAATATATTCCATGTCTTATCTCTTGAAATTAAATTCCCCATGCAAATAAATTATTTTTTTTGTTCCGAAAATTCTTGTTCCTAAGATTTAACCTTGTGAGATTTTAATTTTGTGAACCCATTTTCTTTTCCCACCTTTACAGTGCACTCCACTCAACTCTCTCCTTTATATAATTTTTCTCCCTTCCCATTTCAGAGTTCCAACCCCCATTTCATTTGCTCTGCTTACTACCCAAGGGAACCAAACACCAAACCCTTTCTTTTTCTCTTGGTAGCACACCACCACCTAAACTCCACACCAGCCACCTCCACGTCCATTCCATCTCCTCCCTTCATGGAAGCTTCACCACAACCTCACCCTCTTATCCATTTTTCTTCCTCTCCTATTTCCTTAGTCCAATCACCATAAAAACCCTTATTTTTCCTTTTTCTTTCACTGGCCGAGGGACCCTAGCCACCCTAGTAGCCTTCAACATTTCCAAAACCAACATCTTACCAAGAAGGAATCATTCTTTACTATTTTAAGGCATGCAACATGGCTAGGAGCAAAGGACAACATCATCACTTTCCTTCCTCATTGAATCATGAGCTCGCCTAAGGTAAATGAGAGGTTTTGGCTCATTTAAAATTTGATCCTTAGCATGCAAGTGTGTTTAGTGATACTTTTCTAATGATCATTGATTTTGCATGTAATATTCTTGATAGGCATGGTCTAATATTGATGAGTGTATGAATTACGTCATGATGATGATAAGTCTATGTTGTATGCAAAATTGATCTCTTGATAATTTTAGTGTAAATAAAGATATGTTGGTTGATTTTGAAGTGAGAAAGTTTACAATTTAAGGGTAGAGTGATTTCGATGATGTTGATGATTTTATACATATACATCTGGATTTCTTGATGTTTGGAATGATAAAAATATTTATGCTTAGATTAGTTTGTGGTCGTAAGTTTCTAATGTTTAGAACTTGGTGGTATTGCATGCAAGGCTCGGTGATGATCATGGAAATTGGTATTTTGAAGTGTTTGATTAAATATTATATAGTGTATGCATAATAAATCTTGGTGCCATAAGGATTAATTGATAAAGTTAGTTATTTTTAGCATGGTGGTTATGAATCATGCTCTTGGATTCCTAATGTTGTCTTGAAAATTTGAGTTTACTTTGTGAATGTTAAGAGTTATGGATTGAAATAAATGAAAGTTAAACGTTAATGAATGTTTTCTCGTGGCCGTGAGATGATCGAAATAAGTACTTAGAAAATTTTAGTTAGTTGGAAATGTAAGAAATATTGGAATTTAAGTGGTGTTAAAAGTTGTTAAAAATATGTGTTAAAATTGTTAAAAATAGGTGTTAAAAGTCCAGAACGGTAGGTGTCAAAAGCTAGGAGTGATAGGTGTTAAAACTGAAAACAAAGGGTGTTAAAAGTTTAGAAATCTAAAGGTGTAGGAAGTTAATAACAATAGATGTAGAAATCTTAAAACTGATAGTCCTTAAATGATTTTATATAAATTCCTAACTTAAGAGAAAATTTTTATTTGATTTATTATGGATTAGTTAGGTTAAGGAACTAATTAAAGAGTTCATACAAAATATTTACATTATAAAATTTTAGGAGGGTTTTATTTTTTAAAAAAATGAAAATAATATTTAGTTAAGGATTTTAGAGTAAATAAAATTTTAGCAAAAGAGTAAAAAGGGAATTGAATTTCACTAAGGAAATAAGGGGATGATTAAATACTAAAATTTAAGGACCCAATGAGTGTTAGTGAAAACTTTAAAATTAAATTGATTTAAAATAAATATCTATTAGCTTAAGGGAACTTAGTGCATGAGCTAAGATTGAAAAATAAGGTTTTAAGGATAAAAAAATGCCTAAAGTGAACTCACTGCCCTGTCACGTTAAAATTGGTGGAAGAAGGAAAAATTTTGTGAATATTATTTAATGTTAAATTAATATTAGGAATTTAAAACATGTACTAAATTTTGAGGGTAGAAGATAATAATAGAAGGGAAGTAGATGCAATTTGGGGAGTAAGTTAAATCAATGACTTAATGCATGATAAATATTTTAACATGCATGTTCTAAGTTTTGAGTAAACTGATAAAATAGTATGATGTTTTGAATAATAAGTTGTGGTATGGATGAATGTTGAATTTTATGGACTAAGGTGTTTAACTAACTATAGTGTGTTTATGTTGTAATGAATGACATGATGAGTGAATAAATATGTGAGAGTCTGTTACGTCATGTTCGTATTACAATGAGTTAATTGGGTGATGAAATAAGTTGGTCATGATGGATGGATGTGTGTTGAATTGTTTGATGGATATGTGTGAACTAGTATATGTTGTGTGCTTGGTAGCATGATTGAAAATGGATTGATGATGTTGAATAATGCTGATAATGGTGGTGTGAAAGATTATTGACTTGATGCATGATTGTGTATGTGAAGCGTTTGTTATAATGATGAGAATAAATTATGAAAAACATGAGTTGTGATGTGATAAGATGAATTGAGAGTCCCGATACGGTTTGTGAAATGTGAATGAAGTTGTGGTGATGAACGAGGTTACGACCTCAGGAAATTTATGGGAATGGGCATAATGCCCTTACTCCTGTTATATTGTTAACAATATGATTGTATGATTAGTACTTTGAATATGCAATGGATGAGAATATGAGCATGTAATGATTGTTGTCCTTAAGTTACAAGAATTGATGGCGAAAACTAAAGAAATTGATGTGTCACTGATTTTAAAGCAATTTCTATTTTGGATAGTTTTAATATTTTTACTATTATTTTACGAGGTCAAATGGACAAGTGATTTGGTTTGGAACTCTTTAAATCTAAGATATTAAATTTATCCTTAAAGCCAATATTTAGGATATATTTTTATACTTCATATTCGAGGAATTTTTAAAAAATGATGATTTAAGTCAATTATGATCTATTTTCGATGATCTTGGTGTTTTATGAAAAGAGTTTGAGGATGAGTTAAAAATATGATAAGAGGTGCGGAAGTGTTCTTTTAAGGACAACAATCTGTTGACACAGGGACCCTGCCTGGTGACTATGATTGATATAATGAGATAAAAAGATGATATGCATTCATGCTTCATGTACATTGACATTATTGGGAACCGTGGCCAGTTGCACTATAGTTGCACACATCTTCTTTTCCCTTTCTTTCTTCTAAGTCCCTTTCTTTTCAAAAATGGACGACATCGCCATTATCGACAACTCTTTCTCCTTTGATTTCATCGAAGAAATCACCACCAACCTATAAGTTGTCATCATTAAACTTGACCCTTCCTACATATTCTCTCCGAGAACTTTTCCGCCACAACCACCTTTACTGTAGATCACCACCTTGTCTTGTAACCCACATCTTTTTTCCAAAAACTCCTCTGCTTTGATCTCTTTGATCCTCGTTGTCGTTTCTACGCCCCGAGTGTTGGTTTCTCAATGCTAGAGGCTCAAGTGTTTTTCCCTTCAAGTCCTAAAT
This sequence comes from Clitoria ternatea, assembly GCA_037962975.1. NCBI lineage: Eukaryota > Viridiplantae > Streptophyta > Magnoliopsida > Fabales > Fabaceae > Clitoria > Clitoria ternatea. The sequence continues at coordinate 194,208,425 of CM075669.1, forward strand.
CAAAGTAAGCCCACTATTTGGAAGGCTCTTGTTCAGTGTAATGATCCTTGGTTGATGTAAGTTAATTATCGCCACATTGATTGTGCCCAAATCCATATATAGAAATGAGGTATTTTTACCTTATTTATCATTTTATGGGGCTTTCTCAATTATTGCAGTTGAAAGTTTGATTTTTTTTCAAAGGAGGTGATTGCTTAAGTTAGTTAAGGGAAAATCAAAGGTCAATTAATTAGGCCAAATTAATTATTTATGTTTCGAGATATAGGTAGGGTTATGTGATTGATTGTCTTTAGTTTTCATATCTTGATTTTTATTTGATTAATTTAATCCAAGGTTTGTTCCCTTTGGTCGGATATGTATGTCTATTTTTCCTTTCATTCATATAAGATGTAATGGATTAGGATGCACTAGAGATTCTTAAATTTATAAACTTGAAGATAGAGATAGAAATTAAACATTCAAAGGCAGTGCATAAGACGTTCTTAAATTTATGAGATTTCCCTTACTGTTACATGACATAAATATTTTGAAATTGATCTTAAAGGGCTCTGGTGGTATGATTTATTAGGAGTTAAGATTATATTTTTTAATATCGGAGAACGTTTTGCATGTTGGTGTTAGTTTAACATTCCTAGGGTATGCATGAATGTGTGCTTCAAAAAATGGCTTTAGGAATAATAACTGTCCTAAGATGAAGTGTTGCGACTACTTTAATCATGAGGAAAAGGAGAACAACCAATGGTGAGGTAACCATGCTTCAGTTTTACACTGATGATGCCCCTAGTCTCAATATCTCCCTAAAGGTGGTTCTTATAATGAGCATTGACTTTTTAGAAATTGTTCACTAATGAAGAATTCTATCCTAGGGATTGGATGCTTTGCAACTAAGGATGGAAATAGGTCAGGCCGTCCGTTAGGGACCTGTGACCGGCCCGTTTAAAGCCTACATAGGTCAAGCTTGTCAAGTTAGAAGGCCAGCCTTAGACTCTTAAAAAGGCTTTTTTAACTAAATAGGTCAAGTCATCGGCTTTCTAAAAAGCCTTTGAAACCTAATAGGTTGGCCTGTTTAATTAGATTAATTATTAATTAGTTATATACATATAATATTTATAACTTAAAATAATATACATATATATATATATTACATATTTACATTTACATAATATAAATTAATATTACAAATTTACAATTAATGAGATTTTCTTTTCTTTTTTGTTTTGAAGATGTATGACCATGAACAGGAAGACATTTATTTAAAAATTTAAACTAGTTTGCTTATTCATGTTCTATTTTGTTTGCATGATTTGATTCTAAATGTAGGATTTGGACATGGATTACTTGTTATGATTTTTAGTACTTTTAATTTTTGGATAATTATACCTAAGTTAAGATTATGGAACTCACGGTATTATAGATTTCATAAATGATGACTATTATTTGGATTAATTGTTAGTATGTGAAGTTATATGTGTATTTGGCTCATTTATATTGATAGTGATAGGCCCGTTTATAATGATGAGCCTATTTATAATGATGACTCCGTTTATAATGATAAGTCTGTTTATAATGATAAGGCCATTTATAGTGATAGGCCTGTCAGCCTTTGCAATCTGATAGGCTTTTTAGGTTTTGGCATTTTAAAAGTCTCACTATAAACAGGCCAGGTCTTCAAACAGGTTAGGCTAAGCCTTAAAGATAAGCGTACGACCTGCCCTGTTAACCAAGTTTAGGCCTTTCAAAGCCTGACCTGCCCTGACCCATTTCTATCCTTATTTACAATGAAAACACTAAGCAATTATCTTTTTATATGTTTCTTTTATGTAAAGATATTATATATAAAAACATCTAATGTAAAATATTATTTTTAATATTGGTTATTTCAATTATTATTGATAATTGCTTGGTGTAGTCATTGCAAAAGAATCCTTTATCCTAAACAATACCGATAGACCTTGAACAAAAATTTTGAAGGTGTCAAAATAAAATTTGTTCTCTTTAAAACAACTATGTTGGACGTCAAGGGGGTGAATTAAGTTTTTGAAATTCAGTCATTTTTCATAAAAGCAATTAAAGGAGTAATTATTTTAAATACCTCTTTTACTAAAAACAATTTTAAAACAATCTTTAAAAGACTTATGAAATGAAAAGCTTAAGTAAATATGATAAGAGACATAAACGAATAATAAAATGAATAAATAAAGTAAGGAAGAGAAGAACACGCTGTGATGTATCCTAGTTTGATCACCACCATTATGATCTGCTCCAGTCTCCTAACCTAAAGCTTAGAATTTTCCACTATAATTTGAAACGGTTACAAGGTTATTTGTTTACAACTCTTGGATTACTTGTCCAAAGTCTAAAGCTTCCTCACAACCCGTCTCCAATCCCAATAAGGATTTATTAGTCTCAAGGGTATCCTAGAGAAGACTTTCTCTCACCTAAGACCCAGAATACTTAGTCCAAGAGCACAACTCAATTGGCGTTTGGCTATGACCGGATTATAATTGATGCATCCGCAGGTGCCTATGAGCGGGAAATTCGAATAGCTTCCACAATGGTGAATAATGGTGTCAATCTTCAGCCACTGCAGATACCACCTTATCATCTCAACAGTGAGCCCAACAAGATGGCTGGCCCATCCATACCCATTCTTCATAGTCAGCTGGCATAATTTTAGGTCAGATACGGGGCGTTCAACCTTGCCCACTTGGCTGAAGACATGTGATATGAGCTACACATATAGAGTATGTGAGCAACAAAGGATTCTTTTCCCCTTTGAGTATGGCAAAAGTCCATGGTACAGTAGACATCAGCCAAGATTGCAATAACAGGATTTTCACGATGAAGCTTTCAGGATAGGAAGACATTTATAGCATCATAGTCCACATAATTTTCTATTCAAGGGAACAAGATAATACCGTAGAAGGTAAGTTCTAGGTGTAACATCCCTGATAAATTAAAATTGGAAAAGTAAAATTAAGTATTTAATTAAGTCAGAATTAAAGGAAAGTAGAATCAAGACCCTGACGTGTAGCGTGGCTGGGATGCGTAGCGTCAGGTGCGAATTAATGAGCTGATGCGTACCATCAGCATCGCGACCTATTTTAAAACAGGGACATACAAAATAGAACCCGCGAGCTCCTTCTTCCATTTTCCCCTCTCCCTGGTGCGATTTTGCTAGGATCTTGGTGGATGCTCCTATTTCTTGTGGTTTCAAGTAATTAGGACTAAGGTAAGGCTTACGGAATCCTTAATGTCACATTTCCTCTTCTTCTCTTTCCCCTTTTGAAACCGCGAGTTACATATGGTATATGGGACCTTGATTTTGTGTTTTAATGGATTTGGGAACTTGGGTTGTGAGTTTGGAGATGTGAAGAAGATAATGTACTAACTGGTTTGATGTTTTGGTACCATAGGTGCTGGGACGAGTGTTCGTCGAGCGTGTGATGGAGTGGGCGTCGAGTTTAGAGGTAAAACCGACACCAAGAATAAATTGTTGAAGCTTGGGACCGAGGTAAGGGGGTGTTTGGGTGTTGGTTAATTAGAATTTATAAAATACTTGGGAGCTATTAGAAAGTCGTAAATTGATTAGGAGATAGTTATATCCTTACATTTAGATGGGTGTGTGTGCATAATTGCGTAGTTAGGTAATTAATAAAGTATGTTCATTTGATTAAATATGTGATAAAAAGTAAAGAAAGGGACATATGAATTATATACATGAGTGATGCTTTGAAAAATATAAATTTATACAAATCTTGATGTTATGTAGCATGATATATGTTATTTTGGTTGTGTATGACTTGGAGAACATGATGAATAGATAATGTAATGGTGAATTGATATATATATATATATATATATAATGGCATTGTATTGGTGGGTTTAGCAAGTCGGCCTCCTTGTGATGTGATTGTATGTCAGTTTCTGACAATTGTATATGAGATTATTAATGATATGCCATGCTTAATATGTTATGATATGTGACTGTGTGATGTGGGACGGCCAACAGTATATATAACCCCTCATTTTCTAGCTCCTGTGGCCTTTGTGCCTAGTTGAGCTACCCAGTGGTCAAGTCGGACCCAGTGGTTGAGGTGGAGAGCCAAGTCGGGCTCGATGAACCAAGTCGGGTTCACGGGATGTCAAGTCGGACTCCCGGTAAAGGCTGATCCTTAGGTATCCAGATACTAGGAGTCTGATGTGCATGTGAGTCAGTTATGTGTATATGATTCGATGTTGTGAGATCTATAATGAATCTAATGATTTGTGATATGTGAATTAATATTTATGAAGTTCATGATGAAGTAAGAATAAATGTGATTGGAATGATTTGATGAATTAAGATGATTGTGACATATGATAAATAATATTAATGACTTCAATTGATTAGAAAGTGAGTTGGAGCCTAGGGGATTATAAAGGATTATGTATTGGTGAACGTTACCAGGTGAGGTGTCCCCGATAGTTCATAGGTATGTATACAATGTATGGAACTTGTAGATGCAAGTTAATGGGGATGATGAATGGAGCTAAAAACGTAGGATGCAAGTGATGAATTAATAAGAGTCATAGTATTTTAATTAGTTAGGTATTTTTAGTATTTACCTACCATTCTAGATTAATCATGATATTCCAAACACTCACCCTTGCTGTGTTTTAGTGACTAGTGATAGGGAAGAAGTCAATGCCCCGAAGGTGCGCCAAGTAGAGGATTGATGCCAAGGAATGCAAAAAGAATCATATAATATATGGAGTTATGTAATATGTAGAATTATTACATGGTTTATGAGTGTTGTTGATGAACTAGGATATTATGCCTTGCATGATTGTTAATTTACTTTGGTGTGTTGAGAATCTCATGATGATTAATGTAGTATCTATATTGATGACGATAAGCATGTAGTGCTAGTGAGTCGTAGATGATGATAATGATAGCTATGGACGATTGTAAATAATGATGTTAGTAGATGATATATGTGATATTATGAAATCTGGCATGGAGCCAATATTGTGTGAATGATCGATATGGGCAGATTTTGTTGAAATGCATGATTGATATGATGTGTGATTGTGATGCAATTGAATAATGCATTGATGAATTTGATTGATTTAGAGGATTATGCATATAGTGGATTTTGTGAATTTAAGGAACTAATTAGGTGAATTTGAGATCTGGTGGGTTTCGAAACCCCCGAAAGGCACAAATAGGTTCATTAGGGCATTTACGAATTGTGTGCATTGGCATTGGGCCATTTGGAACCCATTTAGGGTGTTTGGTGTAAGGGTTTTGTACTAAAAGGGGTTAAACTATATTTTGCACATAACATGTGCATATGTCAAAATTTTGGTGAACGGGCAGCACCAACAGTGCCAGAATGGGGAAAACATGTGGTCTGGGAAGTTTCGTGACAATCGGACCTAAAACGAGCCAATTGGGTAGGTTAGAATTTGGCTGATTGGCCTAAATGTGTAACAGCATCATGTGTTGTTACTGTCATTCTCATGCTCCACGTGGGGCTGACGCATAGCGTGAGGTGCGCAGCTTGGGCTGACGCTACGCGTGGGACTGGTGCGCAGTGTCAGGCCCTTGTTTTGGTTTTTGGATTTCTTTTCTTTTCCAATGGCTTTTTAGGTTCATAATTGATTATATATTTTATATTTTGGTGTAGTTTAATGAAAATGAATATTCTCCTGATTAGGAATTATTTTCATTAATTAGTCACAAAAAAATTATTATGAAAATTATTAAAATGGGTAAAAATAAATGCAAAATGACTTAGGACATCACATAAGGTATCCATGAAAGTTTCTCAATCTTTTTTTTAGCCAAGTTGTCCATGTGTTTTTCAAAATACATCCTAGAAAACCCTGGTATCTGATTGCTGTTTAGTTACGCTTTTCCTAGCTCGGCCAAACTGATTTTCAATATTGAAGCAAGGGAGGTGATATTGGCATGTTGCTCAAGTCGTTTGTAGGGTATCTTCCCGTCTAATGGCAAGCCTAAAATCAGCTCAAACTCTTCCACTAATGGCGTTAACTGGAAGTCTCTAAAGGTGAAGCATCAAAGTGGTGGGTCATAAAATTAGGCCAAAGCGGTGATCGCTTCGGCCTATACCTCAACCTCTAGAAGTTTTAGAGTCCTCCCATATTTCCTCAAGAAGGCCATCCTTTGGGTCATATTCAGTTTCTTTCCCAAAGCTTGCAGGCTAGCTGTGTCAATTTTCCCAACCTTAACGTGTAGTAGCTTTCTCAGTCTGCCCTATTGGCCCCACATTCGTCTATACCTATATTAGTTTCCATTTCTATTAGGATACTCGCCAAGTTCAGATTACTTTTTGAAAAAGAATAGAAGAAGAAAGAGAAAAAAAGATCAACTTGTGGGCTTGTCATCATTATTTCTTTAAAATATTTTTCACATAAGTTACAGACCTCTCAGATCGTCTAATTTTTTGGGAAGACTTTTCATAGAAATTTACGATCCAAAGAGCCTATAACTTAAATAACGAAATTGAACGGGCATAAGAAATGTTTGCCCCATGTCTATTTATTGGAAACTTTTTTAAAAAAAGCATTTATTAGGGAAAAGAAGAGAGAGAAAATCTTTTAATTTAAAAGAAAGATAAAAGGAATGTTGCCCCATGTGTACCCTAAGCAAGGTTTATCTGACGGCCTCCTATCAGTTCTAATGCTTCTCTAATAGTGTCCTCTCACATTAGATGATTATTTTAAATTACTAAAGGCCACTAGAGCTCAGACTCCACCCATGATGTTGGCCATAATGGTAGGAAGCCTACCGGGTGTGGGCACCATGAGAAAGTCACACTCTAGCTGAGGTACTCACGATGTCAGACAGAGAAAAACGTCCCAAATGACAATGCTACACAACCTCTCCTAAACTTAATGGTTTATTCAAACCCTTGGGTATAGGGTCCCACTTAAAATGTGTGTGAAAAGTGTAAGTGTAATGTGTGGAGGCATACATACTTGTACTTTACCCTTTCTTCACAAGGAACAAAAAAAACAATACAAATAAAGTCATCTACCCTAGGGTTCAATAACATAATAATATAATGTCTTCTACCCTAAGGTTCCATAATAACATATATCGACAAAATACATAGCATAAAACATAGGAAAGAGGTTACATTATAGTTAAACAAATTAAACATGCTTGACTCTCTAAAGTCCCTAGTGGAGTCGCCATCTGTCGCAACCTGGATCGCGGCAGAAGGCCAATCGTAAAAAGAAAATTTGGTTTCTTGAGGTCCCTTAGGAAATCGTGGAGCCGCCACCAATGTTTTTAAGGTAAAATATTAGAAAAATCCTAATGTAAAGGTACTGGTCCTAAATCGAGATTTTAAGTTCGGGAGTCTGATTACAAGTAGGAAAGGTATTACCACCCCACACTGTCTGTTTTAAATGGTTACCCTAAATTGTTTAAGTTTGTGAATAATCATAATACTTTATAATTAAAACCTCTTAAAATTCCCTATGCGACGCCCCAAAAATGAGGGTAAATTTTTCACGATTTTAAAGTAATTAAAGAATAGAAGAAACTGCGAGATAGATCTTTAATAAGTAACCCCGGATCATTTTAAATAACCTATCCCATATATAAAGATATGAGAAGGTGCATAAATTAAATCAAGAGTCTTCCTTGCATAATCAATCATAGGATCATCAATAAGGAATAGCGGAAAGCATAAATTATTTAAGAGTAATGGAAAAGAATGGAAAGGATTTAAAGAGACTTGAATTGATGGTGAAAAAGTGGTAAACAAAGTCACACAGGGATATATAATTGAACCATGGCTAAATGGAACCCATCCATCAACAAAACACACAAAAAATTAAAGAATCAGGGGTATGAATCAATTCAAGTGTCCTAAGAATTGATTCAAGTGCTACTAGAGTCCAAAAAATGAAAACAGGCCCCTTTGAATCGATTCAAGCTCGCATGAATCGATTCAAACGTTCTTGGACCTCATGAACAGTGATTCCAGTGAGCTTTGAATCGATTCATGCAGGGGATTGAATCAATTCAAAGTTCCCAAAATCAGGAATAGTGAAAACAGTGTGTCTTGAATCGATTCATGCACTGTTGTGAATCAATTCATGACAGCACAGAGGCCATTTTATGCAGAAAAAGTCATTTTTTGGACTTCTAAACACCCTAACTTTTTCATATGAATTCCAATGCCTACAAAATTTTGACACAATCTTATATACATCATTTATGACATGTGGCAACCGGCTGCACTCAAAAATTCCCAAAAATGAGAGAGTTATACATATAAATACGTTTCACTTGTTTTAAGGCATTTTTGTACAACTCAATGACCTATTCTCAATGGAATTGGCCCATTCCAATTTCTACAAGTCACAAATCATGGATTTAAGCTATTGGAATCATTACATACCACCAAAACCACTTAAAACACAATTTGACCTTATTGGTTCCTAAAATAGGCATAAACATCAACACACAACATCACATACTTTCTATAAAACATTGTAATTTGTGAATTAACATCATCCATTCATCACTTGGGCAATAATTTTAGCCCCATAATTAACATCATACATTGTCTAGGTCATAATAAAAAATTAGCTATACATATAGGGTCCAATTTTCATCTATGACCTCTAAAATGAATATACACCATTCAAGTACATATTGAGCATACACCATTCATCATATGCTATACATAATCATTACTCACTAGCTAAGGTATTTTCTATACACTAATTTACCTTCACCCTTAAAATGTACATTTCCAAAAGATATAATCTAACTTCCATGAGTGTCCTACATCACAAGGCTAAAAATAGACAACATGGGAGAGTGAGTTATACATTCTAAAGGATGAATATGAATACAATATGATTATGTGCATATGCATTCAACATCATGTATACTTTATGTCAACATATCATTCACCATCATCATTATCAACATCTCACCAACATACACATAATTCAATTATCCCTATGAGTCATAACAAAGTATATATGCATACACACAATCAAACCCTTCATCAGATTGGGCTATCGCACATAAAATCACTATACACCATATAAGGGTTTATATTCATATCTTTTATGTTGTCTATAGGCATTTTCTCACCCAATCACAACCATCACCATTTCTCATCACCTTTGGCATACCTCCCCGCTATATGCAAATTCTCTTAATTTAATGTACATGCACGATGGAGTAATTTGTCAATTACGGATCTGATTATGGGAACAAACACTAATTTATGGGTCAAGTATGATCATATAACCATACCCCTACTCCAGTAGTAAAATATGTACACTTATATCATAAATTTTCCATGCAATTCGCCATGTTTTACTGGTACCAAACCGCATCGCCCATAATGCAATACCGACCATTCTTACCATGACCGCGGTAAACAACATAACAACAACAAGGTGTTGCGGGCCAACCATGATTCATACCATGGCAGCTGTGATCCGCAGGACCACCGGGGACACCTGCTCATCAAGAGCCACCCCTCACAAGGGTCACCCCTATGCGGCTCCCCGTAGCACGACATGGGCAGCTTCGTGACTTACACACCGAGTCACAAGGGTAATTAAATATGCTCGTTCGCCCTCCCACTAGGCCAACCGGGGGAATCCCCTAAGATTCCAACATCAACAGCTATGCAGTATGCCATGGATGCAATGCAAATGCAAATCATAATGCATTCTCATAACTATGCATCCTAATTATGTCACTCACTAATCAACATCATCATTATTTCCACCATAGGTTTCTTAGTGGATTTTATTATCATTGGTTGTTACCATTGTTCAAGTTTTGGTGTGGCATTTTCAACAATTCTTCATTATCACAATGACACCAAATCCTCAATTTCAATCATCAATCTTTCATCATCATAAAGGCATGTTAATCATCCATGTTCATTCTCATCCAACATCAATAACAATCATTCCACATTCGCAACAAATGTAAGCATAACCACACCATATCAAGGCATCACCCTAGCCAAGCAAATTAACATCACCATTTAGCACACCATAATTATTCCAAATGCACAATACATGTTACCAATCATATTCATCATCACCATGTGTTTAACAATCTCAAATCATCATTACCACTCAAACAAGGCAAACATGCATATTGTCACATATGACAATCAAACAGTATTCAATCCATGCATTTAGAATATAAAACTCCTCTCCTACCTCAAGAGAAGAATTCTGAGCCATACGACGTTCCCGCCTTGTCATTCGGAATGGGTCCTACGTTTCACAAGACACCATATAAATATTTTCTACTCAAGATTACCAAGATTTACATATTCTAATCTAACACTTGGTGTTTACAACATTATCATTTTCAAGTCATTTTCCATTTCATTAATTTTACCTCAACCACCATGGGTTAGGCATTCAAGTTCATTTTTATGTATTTAAGGCCATACCACAAAAAAGTTGAGATACCAATGGTTATTAATCACCATTAATGGCCACCTACCATTATTAACATCAATTCTCACCATCAATAAATATTCTCTTAACATACTTACTCATACCCATCATTCAAATATCATTCATTCCCTCATTAAATCACTTTCCAACCAACATTAATCATTTTCCCCAATTTTCACAAGTTAGGGTTTCTCTTAAAATCCTATAACATCATAAATGCATATCATCTTCTACCATTTCAAGCATTAATTTCATGTACCCCATTAAAGGTTCATAAAGCTTGCATTTAAAACCACCCTACCTTAGGGTTTCCATATTAATGGCTTTTCCCAATAACCCATACACATTAAATGCTCACTCAAACATTAAAAACCCAAAACCTAGGATCCATACTCTTAGGAAATGACAAGAGCTTACCTCAAGAGAAGAAATGAGAGAGTCTTCAAGAAAGGGAGTGAGAAACACGAAATTGAGGTGAAGAAAGGAGAAAGAGCTTCAAGCTTCAAGCTCCTCCTTCAAGCTTCAATAAAATGAAAATGGTGGGGGAGATGGGTTTTAATCTTTGCCTTGGTTTAGAGGGGAAGAAAGTGAAGAGGAAATGAAGAAATGAGAAGAAGTGAATGTTTGGTGTTTAGAAGAAGAAAGGTAACGTGAGATTGAAGAGGGAGTAGGGAGTTTGGAATTAAAACTTATGCCCTCATTAAAATTCTCTGTTTCATAACTTACAGGATCTCTGTTTGGGCTCAATAATTTATCTAAAAATTATTCCGAATGCATATTCAGACTCCCAATAATATTCTTAACAGCCCTGACCAATGGCACCTTAATCGGAGATACTTGGTCTGACACCCATATTTTAATGAGGTATATTTTCAGCTCATAAAGCTTCAATAAATTATGAATAATTCCCAAAAATTTTAATTTAATTATTTCCAATATTTTGGGACATTAATTAACTCACATATAATTATTCCATATTTATTCCTCTCATTTAATCATTTATTTCAAAATTTGGGATGTTACAATCCACCCCACCTAAAAGAAATTTCGTCCTTGAAATTTAACATACCAGATTCAAACGCATTTGGATACCGCTCCTGAATATCATCTTCACGTTCCCACGTTGCCATGTTTCCAGACCACCTTCACCAAAGGCACCAATTTGTTCCACAACCTCTTCACGGAATGCTCAACAATACGAACAAAAACAAGAGGAATGGACAAGTCATCTCGCACATCAACATCATCAACAAGGATCACGTGTAAGGGATCATTGTTAACCAAGTGGCCTCAATTACTCAAGAGGGGGGGGTGAATTGAGTATTAAAAATTTTCTTTGGAATGCTCTTGAAATTGATTCTTTTGTCACTATGTATACTTAAGATAATAAATTAGATAACAAGAAGCAACAAGTTATACACAAGACAAACTAATAACAACTTTAAAGAGTTTGAACAATGAATCAATTAAGTTACAAAGCAATTTATGGGACTTTAGAAAGATTGATTCAAAAGAAATGCTTAAGTCCAAGTTTAACAAAGTTATTAAAAAAAGGTTTCAACTTAATGTATCATGCACTTAGTCAAATTAATAAAGCAAGGAATTTAAGCAAACAAATTAAGTGCACAAATTAAATGAGTTAAGGGAAGAAAGATTTGCAAACCGATGTATACGAGTTCCACCACGCCGGTGTACGTCTCGCCTCTAAGCAACCCACTTAGAGGATTTCCACTATTGTAGATTAGAGATACACTTTGAGCAATTGCAACTTCCTAGTGTCCCACACTCAAGAAATCAATCCTCACAAGTACAAGGGCACCCCACCCAATCTCTCAATCTCACAATTACAAGGTTGAAACCCAACCCAAAGCTTCTATGAAGTTTAGTGTTTAAGTGTACAAGGAAACTCTCTCACTAGAGTGGATATACAAGTTTAAAGCTTACACAAGATAGTAACTCTCAAAGAGAGGATATGCAAGTTAAGTACACAAATATAATCTTCCCACAAATTAACTCTCAAAAATAATCTCAAGAAATATGCCAATCAAGAATAAAGAGAGTAAGTAGAAGAGCAAGAGAATGGAGGAGGAAGAAAGCAAATGGAAATGCTTCAAATGCTTGGTGCAAGTTTTGCCTTCAACTCCTTCTCTATTTATAGGCTCCATGAGGCATGACATGTGTAATATTTAATTCCTTGGAGCTTGAAGTGTTAGGCATGTGTGTCTCCATTCAACTTGGCATTCCAATTCCAATAAACCTTTTAGTGTCTCCAAGAGAATATTGCATGTGCATCAAGAAGCATGTTTGTCTAATATTCAATTTAATTGCATTTTCAATGTAACACATGCATGTGGAGAGGGACAAGTCATGGAACATTGCCTAGGGTCTTCCAATTTGATCCAACCGAAGGGAATTTAGAGTCTGCGCATGATTTTTGTTCCTGACAGCATGTTGAATCGATTCACATGATTAAACAAGAGAAAAGAATCGATTCATTTTGTTAAGAAAGCATATCCTGGGCCACTGTCTTCGTGTGAATCGATTCACACATGTAATGAATCGATTCATGCTGGCAAAAATGCATTCCTGGGTCCTAAAAATCGTATGAATCGATTCATTCTCCTTTGCCTTGCATAATGAATCGATTCATGCACCTGTTGCATGAAATTGGACACTTTGTTTTATCCTTTTTGATATTTGATGAGTCTTGGCTCCAATCCTTTGATTCTTGGCACATTTGTTGATCATTTGCACTTGTGTTAAGCTTCTTTAAATGCCTTTAACATAAGTCCTTGATTGTTCATCAAAATTAAACATCAACCAATTTAAATTCCACATTAAACATAATCAATTGCTTGATAACATCTTTGATACTTCTTCATTTGTTGTGTCATTATCAAAACCTACATCAACATACAAATACATTCTCCCCCTTTTTGATGATGACAACAAATGTTTGTCTCTTGGGGTGTTAGTATTATGACAATTCATATATATTGCAATAAAGACTCCCCCTATCATATATAATTTGATACCATATGTTGATGAAATCATAGACACAAGAAATCAAGAAGGTGTTTAAGAAACAAAGGTCTCTCCCCCTTAATATATGGTTTCTCCCCCTTAATATATGTTCTCTCGTTCTTAGTCATCTCCCTTTAATCATACAATACTTTAAATATCTCTTACCTTTTACAAGATATTTTTATAAATTCTTCCCCTTTCTTATAGATATATCTCTCCCCCTTAAAAAATATGTAATTCTTCCCCTTTCTTATAGATATATCTCTCCCCCTTAAAAAATATGTAATTCTTCCCCTTTCTTATAGATATATCTCTCCCCCTTAAGAAATATGTATTTCTCTCCCCCTTTGGCATCATCAAAAAGATTTCCTTATAAACATATACAACTTAAAGGTAGATGCATACATTTTGAAGTAAGATGACAATGCAACATACATTATGAAATCATTCAAAGCATATAGGCACATAATGTCTCATGGGAATCGATTCATCTAGCTATTTTTACGCGATTTTGAAGAATCATGTTACTAGATGGTTGTGAAGTGAGGGATTCATACAAGGATTTGGATTTAGCAAGTTGCCAATGATTTTGTTGCACAAGAAGGTCAAGAAAATCAAAGGTCATTTGCCATTTATTTTTGAGAACCACGTTGTATATAGGAGATTATCTTTGTGTCAAAATATGTTTAAAATATATGGGGACTCCACGGGGTCTTTAAATAACACAAGAGATTTGTAGAGCATTAAGTTGATTATTGGAAGTGTGAGTATAAATTTTCTTTACAAATTTGTATGTATATCACAAAGTAAGGTATTATGTTCAAGGAAATGAAAATTTTATGAAAAAGATGAGTTGGAAATCTTCAAGTTAAAGATTTGCAAAATTTTGTTCAAAGAGTAAGAAAGTGTGATAAAATAAATCAATTAGGAAATTTCCAAAATTCCTAACTCCCTTCTAATATTTATAAATTGGTCTTTTGGAAGGGGTTTTGTAAAAATGTCCGCCAATTGTTTTGAAGTTTCAACATATTCAAGTACACAATCTCCTTTCAAAACATGGTCTCTTATGAAGTGATGTCTTATTTCAATGTGTTTGGTCCTAGAATGCATGACCGGATTCTTAGATATATTTATTGCACTAGTGTTATCACATTTAATGGGGACTTTATCCAAGGAAATACCAAAATCAAGAAGTTGTTGTCTCATCCAAAGAATTTGAGCACAACAACTACCGGCTGCTACATATTCTGCCTCAGCCGTTGATAATGCAACACTTGCTTGTTTCTTGCTATGCCAAGAAACAAGGGAACTACCAAGTAGATGACATGTGCCACTAGTACTTTTTCTATCAAGCTTACAACCCGCAAAGTCGGAATCGGAATATCCTAAAAGATTACATTCAACGCCTTTGGGATACCATAAACCAACATTTTGAGTACCCACAAGATATTTCAAAATTCTTTTTACAGCGGTGAGATGTGATTCTTTAGGACAAGCTTGATATCTAGCACACATGCATACGGCAAACATAATATCGGGTCTACTAGAAGTTAAATAAAGTAAGGATCCTATCATTCCTCGATACTTAGTTATTTCAACGTCCTTACCCTTTTCATCTTTATCTAGATAGCAAGATGTGCTCATTGGTGTTGCTATTTCATTTGCCTTATCCATTTCAAAACGTTTAAGTAATTCTTTACAATATTTTGTTTGACTAATAAAAGTTCCTTCATTTGTTTGTTTGATTTGTAATCCTAAGAAAAAGGTAAGTTCTCCCATCATGGACATTTCAAATTCTTTTTGCATGAATTTAGCAAACTCTTGACAAAGGCTTTCATTTGTAGCACCAAAAATTATGTCATCAACATAAACTTGTACCAAAAGAATGTCATGATTTTTACGCCTTATAAATAGTGTAGTGTCAACCTTTCCTCTTTCGAAATTATTTTCTAAAAGAAATTTACTGAGTCTTTCATACCAAGCTCTTGGAGCTTGTTTCAAACCGTATAAGGCTTTTCTCAATTTAAAAACATGTTTTGGAAATTTATGATTTTCAAAACCGGGAGGTTGATCTACATAAACTTCTTCTTGAATATAGCCATTTAAAAAAGCGCTTTTGACATCCATTTGATAAAGTTTAAAATCCATACAACAAGCAAAAGCTAATAATAATCTAATGGCTTCTAACCTAGCTACGGGAGCATACGTTTCTTCATAGTCTATTCCTTCTTCTTGATTATACCCCTTAGCAACTAGCCTAGCTTTGTTTCTAGTTATTATTCCATTTTCATCTAGTTTGTTCCTAAAAACCCATTTGGTGCCTATTATTTGATGGTCATTGGGTCTTGGCACAAGTTCCCAAACTTCATTTCTTTCAAATTGGTTTAATTCTTCTTGCATGGCCAACATCCAATGTTCATCAATAATGGCTTCATCAATATTTTTGGGTTCAATTTGAGATACAAAGGCTAAGTGATTGCATGCATTCCTAATAGCATTTCGAGTGCTTACCCCTTTGGTGATTTCTCCAATAATTTTGTCCAAGGGATGGTCCTTTAAGGTTATCCAATCTTGTTGATTGTCAAGTTGTGTTGCACCTTCTTCATTATTGGCTTCTTCTTTGTCTTCCAAGTTCATTTCTTGGAAGGTACCTACAAGATCATCAACTTCCTTTCTCGGAGGATTTTGGTTAAGTTCATCAAATTTAACATGTATGGACTCTTCAATTGTAAAGGTTCGTTTGTTAAAGAGTCTATATGCTTTACTAGTAGATGAATAACCTAGAAAAATTGCTTCATCAGATTTTGCATCAAATTTGCCAAGATTTTCCTTTCCATTGTTTAAGACAAAGCATTTACATCCAAAAATGTGAAAGTAAGAAATATTTGGTTTACGTCCTTTGTAAAGTTCATAGGGGGTTTTCTTTAGTATAGGCCTTATTAAGCAACGATTCATAACATGACAAGCGGTGTTCACCGCATCGGCCCAAAAATGTTTTGAAATATTTGCTTCATTCAACATAGTTCTTGCAAGCTCCGCTAAAGATCGATTTTTCCTTTCAACTACTCCATTTTGTTGTGGAGTTCTTGGAGCCGAAAAATTATGTTCAATGCCAAACTTTTCACAAAATTTTTCAAAAGATTGGTTTTCAAATTCTCCCCCATGATCCGTTCGAATGGATGCTATTTTTAAATTTTGTTCATTTTGGATGACCTTGGCAAGTTTCTTAAATGCTTGATATGCTTCATGTTTATGAGTAAGAAACAATGTCCATTTATATCTAGAGTAATCATCCACAATCACAAGACCATAATGGTTTCCACCAAAACTTTTGATTTTCGAAGGTCCAAATAAATCCATATGTAAAAGTTGTAAAGGCCTTGTTGTTGAAACAATATTTTTTGCTTGAAAAGAAGCCTTTACTTGTTTTCCTTTTTGACAAGCGTCACAAAATTTATTTTCAAATTTTAATTTTGGTAAACCAATAACTAAATCTTTTGAAACAAGTTTATTTAAATGGTCTACATGAATGTGAGCGATTCTTCTATGCCATAGCCATGATTCATCCTCTTTAGTTATGAAACATTGTACATCATTTGAAGCAAGGCAATCTAGATTAATCATGTAAATGTTATCTACTCTTTGACCAACAAACTTTATCTCCTTGTTTAGTTTATTTTCAATTATGCAACCATTTGATTCAAAAACAATTTTGTAGCCCTTATCACATAATTGACTAATACTAAGCAAGTTGTGTTTTAGACCTTCAACATATAACACATCATTTATGGAGGTGGAAGAATTTTTACCAACATTTCCGATTCCGAGTATTCTTCCCTTTGTGTTATCTCCATAAGTAACAAATCCTTTATTTCGTGGAGTAAGTGATATAAACTTACTCTTATCTCCCGTCATATGTTTGGAACACCCACTATCCAAGTACCAATGGGTGTTACTTGCCTTAAAGCATACCTACAAAACAATTTAAGTTAGAGAGCTTGGTACCCATTTTATGTTGGGTCCTTGTAGGTTAGTTTGTGAAAAAGTTCCTTTAGGAACCCATACTTTTCTCACCACTTTTGGTCCTAATCTTCTAACTTTGCAATTATAAGAGTTATGACCTTTAAGACCACAATGATTACATTTTATAAAAGGTGAGGAGAATTTGCTTGGAGGTACAAAGAAATTTTTGTAGTGTTTTTCCATTTTGTGATTGCTATGTTCTTGATCATATCCCAAGCCGGTTTTACTAAACATGCATTTTTGTTGCCCAAGTAGGATATTCAAATTATCTCTTCCATTAGTGAACTTTTCTAGTGTCCTATTTAGGTCTACAACCTTGGTTTCTAATATAATGCATCTTCTTGCAAAATCACATGGTTTAACCTTAGAGCATGCTTGATTGTTTCTATCATTTGTAAGTTTTTCAAGAGTTTTATTCAAGTCCAAAACCTTAGTTTCTAGCATATCACATTTCTTTGAAAACTCACAAGGTTTGGTCCTAGAACATGTTTGAACATTTGCTAACTCTTCTTTTAAGGATTCATTTTCTTTGCACACTTCCATGAGATGCATTTCTAGAGTATTACTAGTTTTTCTTGATAACTTAAGCTTATTAGAGACTTTGGTGAAGTTATCATACAAATCATCAAGAATATCAAGTAATTCATCCTTTCCTAAGTCATGAAAGTTTACCTCATTTTCTTCATCTTGGTGATTGGCCATGAGGCAAAGATTTGCTTCTTCATTTTTGGATTCATCCGAACTACTCACCTCATTTTCATCCCATGCTATGTATGCTCTTCTTCTTTCCTTTCTTTCTTTGTTCTTCTTTTTTAGATTTGGACAATCCACTTTGAAATGTCCTTCCTTTCCACATTCAAAACAAGTTGGTGAAGTAGAATTTTCTTTAGGTATAGATTTCTTACCTTGTGATTTGAAGTTCCTTTGAAAGCGTTTGTTCTTCATGAGCTTTCCAAACCTTTTTACAAATAGGCTTAACTCTTCATCTTCGTCAAGATCACTCTCGGTTTCATCTTCAACAATTGAAGTAGCTTTGAGAGCTAGTCCTTTCTTTTTGGAGACTTTCTCTTCTTCTTCCGCCATCTTTAATTCTTTTAGCTCTTGTTCTTGTTCTTGCAACTTACCAAATAGTGTAGCAAGAGACATTTCATTGATAGTAGGTGATTGTTTGATGGCCGTGACTAATGGTTGCCATTCCCTATTAAGACTTTTCAAGACTTTGTGAATAAGCTCTTTATTAGTATAAGTCTTTTCAAGTGTAATGAGTTGATTTATAATGAATGTAAAACGTTTTTGCATATCAACAATAGATTCATTGGTATTTAGCCTAAAGCACTCATATTGACTAGTTAATGTACTAATCTTAGAGTCTTTAACATCATTTGTACCTTCATGGGTTACTTGTAAAGTATCCCACATCTCTTTAGCCGTTTCACATGTTATTACTCTAAAGAATTCATCGGGACCTAAGGCCGAAGTAATAAGATTTTTTGCCTTATAACCATATTGCACTTTCTTTTCTTCTTCACTAGACCAAATGTCCATAGGCTTTTCAACTTGTTTATTATCCACAATATACATAGGTATAAAGGGACTATTTTCAATAGCATTCCACACTCTTAAATCTATTGATTGTACAAAAATTTTCATTCTTGCTTTCCAAAAAGCATAACCCTCACCATTACAAGCGGGAGGTCGGTTTGTAGCACCACCCTCGGGAAACATGTTATATGAGGTTGAGGCCATTTGTTCTCTTGAAGCTGTTAAGCTTGATTTTCCAAGAGTCAAGCTCTGATACCACTTGTTAACCAACTGGCCTCAATTACTCAAGAGGGGGGGTGAATTGAGTATTAAAAAATGAGGGTAAATTTTGCACGATTTTAAAGTAATTAAAGAATAGAAGAAACTGCGAGATAGATCTTTAATAAGTAACCCCGGATCATTTAAAATAACCTATCCCATATATAAAGATATGAGAAGGTGCATAAATTAAATCAAGAGTCTTCCTTGCATAATCAATCATAGGATCATCAATAAGGAATAGCGGAAAGCATAAATTATTTAAGAGTAATGGAAAAGAATGGAAAGGATTTAAAGAGACTTGAATTGATGGTGAAAAAGTGGTAAACAAAGTCACACAGGGATATATAATTGAACCATGGCTAAATGGAACCCATCCATCAACAAAACACACAAAAAATTAAAGAATCAGGGGTATGAATTAATTCAAGTGTCCTAAGAATTGATTCAAGTGCTACTAGAGTCCAAAAAATGAAAACAGGCCCCTTTGAATCGATTCAAGCTCGCATGAATCGATTCAAACGTTCTTGGACCTCATGAACAGTGATTCCAGTGAGCTTTGAATCGATTCATGCAGGGGATTGAATCAATTCAAAGTTCCCAAAATCAGGAATAGTGAAAACAGTGTGTCTTGAATCGATTCATGCACTGTTGTGAATCAATTCATGACAGCACAGAGGCCATTTTATGCAGAAAAAGTCATTTTTTGGACTTCTAAACACCCTAACTTTTTCATATGAATTCCAATGCCTACAAAATTTTGACACAATCTTATATACATCATTTATGACATGTGGCAACCGGCTGCACTCAAAAATTCCCAAAAATGAGAGAGTTATACATATAAATACGTTTCACTTGTTTTAAGGCATTTTTGTACAACTCAATGACCTATTCTCAATGGAATTGGCCCATTCCAATTTCTACAAGTCACAAATCATGGATTTAAGCTATTGGAATCATTACATACCACCAAAACCACTTAAAACACAATTTGACCTTATTGGTTCCTAAAATAGGCATAAACATCAACACACAACATCACATACTTTCTATAAAACATTGTAATTTGTGAATTAACATCATCCATTCATCACTTGGGCAATAATTTTAGCCCCATAATTAACATCATACATTGTCTAGGTCATAATAAAAAATTAGCTATACATATAGGGTCCAATTTTCATCTATGACCTCTAAAATGAATATACACCATTCAAGTACATATTGAGCATACACCATTCATCATATGCTATACATAATCATTACTCACTAGCTAAGGTATTTTCTATACACTAATTTACCTTCACCCTCAAAATGTACATTTCCAAAAGATATAATCTAACTTCCATGAGTGTCCTACATCACAAGGCTAAAAATAGACAACATGGGAGAGTGAGTTATACATTCTAAAGGATGAATATGAATACAATATGATTATGTGCATATGCATTCAACATCATGTATACTTTATGTCAACATATCATTCACCATCATCATTATCAACATCTCACCAACATACACATAATTCAATTATCCCTATGAGTCATAACAAAGTATATATGCATACACACAATCAAACCCTTCATCAGATTGGGCTATCGCACATAAAATCACTATACACCATATAAGGGTTTATATTCATATCTTTTATGTTGTCTATAGGCATTTTCTCACCCAATCACAACCATCACCATTTCTCATTACCTTTGGCATACCTCCCCGCTATATGCAAATTCTCTTAATTTAATGTACATGCACGATGGAGTAATTTGTCAATTACGGATCTGATTATGGGAACAAACACCAATTTATGGGTCAAGTATGATCATATAACCATACCCCTACTCCAGTAGTAAAATATGTACACTTATATCATAAATTTTCCATGCAATTCGCCATGTTTTACTGGTACCAAACCGCATCGCCCATAATGCAATACCGACCATTCTTACCATGACCGCGGTAAACAACATAACAACAACAAGGTGTTGCGGGCCAACCATGATTCATACCATGGCAGCTGTGATCCGCAGGACCACCGGGGACACCTGCTCATCAAGAGCCACCCCTCACAAGGGTCACCCCTATGCGGCTCCCCGTAGCACGACATGGGCAGCTTCGTGACTTACACACCGAGTCACAAGGGTAATTAAATATGCTCGTTCGCCCTCCCACTAGGCCAACCGGGGGAATCCCCTAAGATTCCAACATCAACAGCTATGCAGTATGCCATGGATGCAATGCAAATGCAAATCATAATGCATTCTCATAACTATGCATCCTAATTATGTCACTCACTAATCAACATCATCATTATTTCCACCATAGGTTTCTTAGTGGATTTTATTATCATTGGTTGTTACCATTGTTCAAGTTTTGGTGTGGCATTTTCAACAATTCTTCATTATCACAATGACACCAAATCCTCAATTTCAATCATCAATCTTTCATCATCATAAAGGCATGTTAATCATCCATGTTCATTCTCATCCAACATCAATAACAATCATTCCACATTCGCAACAAATGTAAGCATAACCACACCATATCAAGGCATCACCCTAGCCAAGCAAATTAACATCACCATTTAGCACACCATAATTATTCCAAATGCACAATACATGTTACCAATCATATTCATCATCACCATGTGTTTAACAATCTCAAATCATCATTACCACTCAAACAAGGCAAACATGCATATTGTCACATATGACAATCAAACAGTATTCAATCCATGCATTTAGAATATAAAACTCCTCTCCTACCTCAAGAGAAGAATTCTGAGCCATACGACGTTCCCGCCTTGTCATTCGGAATGGGTCCTACGTTTCACAAGACACCATATAAATATTTTCTACTCAAGATTACCAAGATTTACATATTCTAATCTAACACTTGGTGTTTACAACATTATCATTTTCAAGTCATTTTCCATTTCATTAATTTTACCTCAACCACCATGGGTTAGGCATTCAAGTTCATTTTTATGTATTTAAGGCCATACCACAAAAAAGTTGAGATACCAATGGTTATTAATCACCATTAATGGCCACCTACCATTATTAACATCAATTCTCACCATCAATAAATATTCTCTTAACATACTTACTCATACCCATCATTCAAATATCATTCATTCCCTCATTAAATCACTTTCCAACCAACATTAATCATTTTCCCCAATTTTCACAAGTTAGGGTTTCTCTTAAAATCCTATAACATCATAAATGCATATCATCTTCTACCATTTCAAGCATTAATTTCATGTACCCCATTAAAGGTTCATAAAGCTTGCATTTAAAACCACCCTACCTTAGGGTTTCCATATTAATGGCTTTTCCCAATAACCCATACACATTAAATGCTCACTCAAACATTAAAAACCCAAAACCTAGGATCCATACTCTTAGGAAATGACAAGAGCTTACCTCAAGAGAAGAAATGAGAGAGTCTTCAAGAAAGGGAGTGAGAAACACGAAATTGAGGTGAAGAAAGGAGAAAGAGCTTCAAGCTTCAAGCTCCTCCTTCAAGCTTCAATAAAATGAAAATGGTGGGGGAGATAGGTTTTAATCTTTGCCTTGGTTTAGAGGGGAAGAAAGTGAAGAGGAAATGAAGAAATGAGAAGAAGTGAATGTTTGGTGTTTAGAAGAAGAAAGGTAACGTGAGATTGAAGAGGGAGTAGGGAGTTTGGAATTAAAACTTATGCCCTCATTAAAATTCTCTGTTTCATAACTTACAGGATCTCTGTTTGGGCTCAATAATTTATCTAAAAATTATTCCGAATGCATATTCAGACTCCCAATAATATTCTTAACAGCCCTGACCAATGGCACCTTAATCGGAGATACTTGGTCCGACACCCATATTTTAATGAGGTATATTTTCAGCTCATAAAGCTTCAATAAATTATGAATAATTCCCAAAAATTTTAATTTAATTATTTCCAATATTTTGGGACATTAATTAACTCACATATAATTATTCCATATTTATTCCTCTCATTTAATCATTTATTTCAAAATTTGGGATGTTACAATCCACCCCACCTAAAAGAAATTTCGTCCTTGAAATTTAACATACCAGATTCAAACGCATTTGGATACCGCTCCTGAATATCATCTTCACGTTCCCACGTTGCCATGTTTCCAGACCACCTTCACCAAAGGCACCAATTTGTTCCACAACCTCTTCATGGAATGCTCAACAATACGAACGAAAACAAGAGGAATGGACAAGTCATCTCGCACATCAACATCATCAACAAGGATCACGTGTAAGGGATCATTGTTAACCAAGTGGCCTCAATTACTCAAGAGGGGGGGGTGAATTGAGTATTAAAAATTTTCTTTGGAATGCTCTTGAAATTGATTCTTTTGTCACTATGTATACTTAAGATAATAAATTAGATAACAAGAAGCAACAAGTTATACACAAGACAAACTAATAACAACTTTAAAGAGTTTGAACAATGAATCAATTAAGTTACAAAGCAATTTATGGGACTTTAGAAAGATTGATTCAAAAGAAATGCTTAAGTCCAAGTTTAACAAAGTTATTAAAAAAAGGTTTCAACTTAATGTATCATGCACTTAGTCAAATTAATAAAGCAAGGAATTTAAGCAAACAAATTAAGTGCACAAATTAAATGAGTTAAGGGAAGAAAGATTTGCAAACCGATGTATACGAGTTCCACCACGCCGGTGTACGTCTCGCCTCTAAGCAACCCACTTAGAGGATTTCCACTATTGTAGATTAGAGATACACTTTGAGCAATTGCAACTTCCTAGTGTCCCACACTCAAGAAATCAATCCTCACAAGTACAAGGGCACCCCACCCAATCTCTCAATCTCACAATTACAAGGTTGAAACCCAACCCAAAGCTTCTATGAAGTTTAGTGTTTAAGTGTACAAGGAAACTCTCTCACTAGAGTGGATATACAAGTTTAAAGCTTACACAAGATAGTAACTCTCAAAGAGAGGATATGCAAGTTAAGTACACAAATATAATCTTCCCACAAATTAACTCTCAAAAATAATCTCAAGAAATATGCCAATCAAGAATAAAGAGAGTAAGTAGAAGAGCAAGAGAATGGAGGAGGAAGAAAGCAAATGGAAATGCTTCAAATGCTTGGTGCAAGTTTTGCCTTCAACTCCTTCTCTATTTATAGGCTCCATGAGGCATGACATGTGTAATATTTAATTCCTTGGAGCTTGAAGTGTTAGGCATGTGTGTCTCCATTCAACTTGGCATTCCAATTCCAATAAACCTTTTAGTGTCTCCAAGAGAATATTGCATGTGCATCAAGAAGCATGTTTGTCTAATATTCAATTTAATTGCATTTTCAATGTAACACATGCATGTGGAGAGGGACAAGTCATGGAACATTGCCTAGGGTCTTCCAATTTGATCCAACCGAAGGGAATTTAGAGTCTGCGCATGATTTTTGTTCCTGACAGCATGTTGAATCGATTCACATGATTAAACAAGAGAAAAGAATCGATTCATTTTGTTAAGAAAGCATATCCTGGGCCACTGTCTTCGTGTGAATCGATTCACACATGTAATGAATCGATTCATGCTGGCAAAAATGCATTCCTGGGTCCTAAAAATCGTATGAATCGATTCATTCTCCTTTGCCTTGCATAATGAATCGATTCATGCACCTGTTGCATGAAATTGGACACTTTGTTTTATCCTTTTTGATATTTGATGAGTCTTGGCTCCAATCCTTTGATTCTTGGCACATTTGTTGATCATTTGCACTTGTGTTAAGCTTCTTTAAATGCCTTTAACATAAGTCCTTGATTGTTCATCAAAATTAAACATCAACCAATTTAAATTCCACATTAAACATAATCAATTGCTTGATAACATCTTTGATACTTCTTCATTTGTTGTGTCATTATCAAAACCTACATCAACATACAAATACAATCATGAATATACTTCCTCAACTGTGACACATAGAACACATTATGCAGATTCACAAGATGCGGAGGGAGTGCAATCCGATAATCTACATCGTCGATTCGCTCTAGAATCTCATACGGTCCAATGAACTTAGGACTTAATTTCCTGCTCTTCAAGGCCCTTCCAATACCTTTATCATGTGAGACCCTCAAGAACACATGATCACTAACTTGAAACTCAAGTGGTTTATGTCTCTTGTCATAATAACTCTTCTGTTTGTCTTGGCCAATCTTCATATTCTCTTATATCTTTCTAATCCACTCAGTAGTCTTCTGAACAATCTCCGTCCTAAGGCCAAATTCTTACCAATTTCTAACCAACACAGAGGCGTTCTACACTTTCTGCCATAAAGTGCCTCATAAGGAGCCATACAGATACTACTGTGGTTACTGTTGTTGTAAGTGAATTTGATCAGTGGAAGAAATCTCTCCCAACATCCACCATACTCCAGAACACAAGCCCTCAATAAATCTTCAAGGCTTTGGATAGTTCTCTCAGATTATCCGTCGGTTTGAGGATGATAAGCATAACTAAGCTTCAACTTAGAACCTAACTCATGATGTAAACCGAGGGTCACGGTCGGATATAATACTAGACAGTACACCATGTAGTCTAACAATCTCCTTTATGTATAACTAGGCTAATGTCTCCAATGAGCTCTTTATACTCATGGGTAAGAAGTGAGCACACTTCGTCAACCGATCCATAATCACCCATATAGCATCATTTCCAACACGAGTTCTGGGTAACCCAGAAACAAAATCCATAGCAATATTATCCCATTTCCAAACTGGGATCTCCACAGGTCTCAAATAACCAGATGGTTTTTGATGCTCGACCTTAATCTTCTGATAAATAAGGCAAGATACTACAAAGTTTGCCACATCACGTTTCATACCGGGTCACTAGAAATTTTTCTTCAAATCTTGATACATTTTAGTGGAACCAGGATGAAGGATCAACACACTCTTGTGAGCTTCCTCAACCACTAATTTTCCTCAAATCACCACCAGATGGAACATAAATTTGGCCCTTCACACGCCAAATACCATCATGACTTTCCATCAAAAATGAATTCTTTCTATTAGCTTGAGCTTCTTTCATCTCAATCAAATACTCATCTTTCAGTTGTTACAATTTCATGGTTTCAAGGAACACATTAGCAACCGTCAATATCTCAAGGTACATCTTCTTTGGGGTATATATCCCTACACATACATTCAAGTTTCTAAATTGCTTAATTAGCTCCATTTCTTTCACCATCATTACAAAAATATGCAATGACTTTCGGCCCAAAGCATCAGCAACCATGTTTGCCTTTCCGGGATGATACCTCAACTCGAACTCATAGTCCTTTAAAAACTCCATCCATCGCCGTTGGCGCATATTAACTTCCTTTTGATCAGACAAGTACTTAAGGCTTTCTGATCACTAAAGACCATAAACTTAGAACCATACAAATAGTGTTGCCACAACTTCAAATCAAACACCACCACTGCTAATTCAAAACGCATAGGTTGTCATACGCTCTTTTTGCTTTAACACGCAACCAAGACCAAGCTTAGAAGCATTGTAGTACACCACAAAGTCATCGAGCAAATCAGGTAAGGCTAACACTGGTGCGGTACTAAGCCTCAATTTTAACTCTTGAAAGCTTTTTCACATTCGAGAGTCCATACAAATAGTTAGTTTTGATGAGTTAGCTTCGTCAATGGTAAAGCTAAACGGGAGAATCCTTCAATAAACCTCCGGTAATAACTACAAGACCAAGAAAACTTCTTATTTCCGTCACAGACGTCGGTCTTTCCTAAGCCATAATGGCTTCAACCTTTGATCAATCAACAGCAACACCATCACAAGAGATCACATGACCAAGAAATGATATCTCATTCAACCAGAATTCACACTTAGAGAGTTTGGCATACAACTATTTCTCACGAAGAATAGCCAACACAAGGCGAAGATGTCTTTCATGTTTTTCATGGCTCTTAGAGTATACTAAAATATCATCAATAAATACCACGACAAATTGATCAAGAAACTCATGGAAGATGCGATTCATGTAATCCATGAAAATCGCAGGGGCATTGGTCACACTAAATGGCATCACCACATACTCGTAGTGGTTTAGAAAGAAGTTTTAGGAATATCCTCGATCTTCACCCAAATTTGGTGATATCCAGAACGTAAGTCAATCTTAGAAAATATAACTGCACCCCTCAATTGATCCAAAAGATCATCAATGCTAGGAAGAGGATATTTTTCTTAATGCATCCATCTTTCTTCTTCACCAATAACATAGGAGCACCCTAAGGAGATACACTTGGGCGGATAAATTGTCTTTTGAGCGATTCTTTAACTTGCTTTTTCAACTCAGACAACTCCATAAGAGACATCCTATAAGGAGTTCGGGACATAGGCTCAGCACCAGGAATAAGGTCAATAGAAAATTCCACTTCACATGGAGGAGGCAATCCAGGAATTTCATCCAGGAATACATCAGAAAATTTGGAAACAACGGGAATTTCATATAACTGGGAAGTACCATTCCCATCAACCATACAGAAAATCACAAGAAGCTAAGAGATACCTTGTAGGCCAAACCATTCTGCATTCAAAGTCAGAAAAATCACTGCCTTGTTATGACAATCCACCAAGACTTTGTTGGCAGACAACCATTCCATGCCTAGGATAATATCCAGGTCTTTCATAGGTAGGCACATGAGGGATACAACAAACTTTCTACCCTCAAGAGTCAACTCGACGTTCTCACATCGAGTCACCGATCTCAAACAAGCACCCGTCGATATAGTCACCATTATAGAGCCTCTCATCATACAAATAGGCATTTTCAAACGCCTAACACAATCCTTGGAAACAAAGGAGTGAGTAGCACCCAAATCAAAGAGAACACATATAGAAGTGCTGAGAATTTCACACTTACTTTGGACAAGGCCTTCTGCTTGTGCAGCTTCTTCATCGGTAACAGCAAAGACTCTTCCAGGAGTTTGTGGTTAATCACCACTATTTTGATTTCCATTTCTTCCACTATGGCCATTGCCTCGACCATTACCATTTCTTCCACCATTATGGTTTCTACCACAGCCACCATTTCGACCACCATTAGGACCATTACTGCTTCCACGACCACGACCTCCAAAACCACCATGGCCTCCAAGGTTACCATTATGGTTCACATGGGTAAGGGCATCCATATTAGTATTTCTTGCATTCAATGGACAATTAGGGTGAATATACCCCGGTTGTTTACATTGGTAGCACACCACCTCATCTTATGGAGAATCACGTGCCAAATGGTTAACACCATATTTGAAGCAAGTTAAGCCTTAGACATTGCCACGGCCTTGGTTACCATTTCTATTACCACCTTTAAACGCACCACGTCCTCTTGTATTGGAGGATCCACCACAAAAGAATTTCTTCTTCTTAAATTGGCCATGCCTCCTGAAACCAGAAAATTGACCCTTCAATTTGGGCTCATGTTTGCCTTAACTTAAAGGAGTCACATCATCCTCTTCATAAATACGACACTTATTCACAAGCATTAGAAAACTTCTAATCTCTTGATGCCGAATGGCCCGCTCGATCTCAGACCTTAAACCATTCTCAAACTTTACAAACTTTAAAGCCTCGGTACCTTCTTGTTGATAAGGAGGATAGAACGAACAAAGCTCTTCAAACTTGGAGGCATTCTCCTCCACAGTCATATCACATTGCTTAAGATCCATGAACTTAAGCTCTTTCTTACTTTCATAGCTTTCTGGAAAATATTTCTTCAAGAATTCAACCTTGAAGTTTTTCCACTCCAAGGGAACATTAGCAGACAACATGCGTCCCCTAGTAAGACGCCACTATGATTCAGCTTCATCACAGACCATAAAAATCGCATACTCAACCTTTTGAGCTTCAGAACATTCAAAGCTTACAAAGATCCTTTCATGATCATTGATCCACACATATGTAACACCCTAAATTTTTAAAATAGAAAGTTAAATTAAGAAAATAAATGTTGAATAATTGAATGTAAACTATTTAATGTCCTAAAATATTGGAAATAATTTAATTAAGATTTATAGAGACTGTTAGTAAATTATTGAGACCGG
This sequence comes from Clitoria ternatea, assembly GCA_037962975.1. NCBI lineage: Eukaryota > Viridiplantae > Streptophyta > Magnoliopsida > Fabales > Fabaceae > Clitoria > Clitoria ternatea. Next base: position 194,237,844 of record CM075669.1, read on the forward strand.
ATAAGCAAAAAACTAACCTAAATAAAATATGGGTGTCAGACCAAGTATCTCCAATTGAGATGCCGTTGGTCAGGGTTGTAGATAATATTACTGGGAATTCAAATATGTATTCGGAATAATTTTTAGAATAAGTATTAAGCTCGAATAGAGAGCCTGTTTGTTTAAAAATGGAAAAGTTTAATGAAAGATTTAAAATTAAAACAAAATCCTCACCTCTTTCACTCTATTTCCACGCTGGTTTCACTCCCTTAGGCAAACACACTTCTCTCATTCTTCCCTTCTTCATATCTTCTTCTTCCTCCCTAAGAGCTTGAATAAATTGGTGCTCTCCCTCTCTTATTTTCGTTTACCATTGAAGCTTGGAGGATACAATGGATGCTTGAAGCTTCTCCCATTCTCCTCTCCATTTTTGTCATCTTCATCCTCCCTCTTGATTCCCATTTTTGTTTTCTTGGGGCAAGGTAAGTTCCTTGCCATTTCCTTATGTTTTGAACCTAGAAATGGTTAGTTATGACTTGGGAGAGTATTAAATGCTTATGGGTAGTGAAAGGAACCATTAAATATATAAACCCTAAGGTGGGGTGAAATAAATATGGACATTTATAAGCAATAAATGAGGTATATGAAAATAGGGTTGAAAGATGATGTATATAGAAGTGCATTTATGATATGGTTGGGTTTTTACAAAAACCTTAACTTATGAAATTGGGGGAAATATATAAGATGAAGGTGAAAGGCATTAGTTAATGATGAAAATGTTATAAATGATAAGGTAGAGGTATTTAATGATGATTTATAATGTTGGTTAGAAGTCATAAATGGAAAACTCACCAAGGTGTTGGTGGGAAATTAATGTATATGGTGACCTAATAAATGGGGTTGTTATGTTGGTAATAATGAATGGTGATTTAAGGGAAGGAATTCCCGAAGCCTAATTAGGCAAATGAATAAAACCTATAAATAGTCTCTACATGATAAGAATCATGTGTACATATATGTATATGTATGTTGAAATGGTGTTTGAATGAATGATTGATGTGGTCCTATAATTGATTGGTGTAGGACTTGATAATACTTGTGAGGCGGGAACATCAAACCTGGAAATCTACTTCTCTTGAGGTAGGAGGGGGTGTATTTTCTAAATGTATGAGAACTTGTATGATGATAATGTATGTATTGATGTAATGTGGCATGCTTCCTTGAATGGATGTAGTATCATACGTATGTAATGTGAAATTGAGTAAGATTCCTATAATGATTGATGGTGGGATAAGATCTTATTGAGGTTATGATTGGTATAATGTGTGATGACTGTAACATCCCCGTTTTAAAATTTAGTGCTGAATAAAGAATGAACCATTAAGACTTGATTTCAACTAGAAATAACTGTTAATTGCATTTAACTAAGTAGGTTTAAGCCATTAAAATATTAAAGTAGGTGATGGTAAGGGGATGGGGTGGAGTGCACGTGACTGCTGGGCACGCACTCTCCCATCCCACTCTTCTTTTACTGTGCGCATGCACATATATATATATATAAGCGTGAGCCTTGGTGAGAACACACTTGCTATTTCTTCAGACTCCCTTCTCCGTCACTTCATCCTCTACTTCCTCTCTTCGTCTCCATCTTTTTCTCTTCTCTCACTCTTCGCCCCTGGAGACCTTGGTTCCAGTACTGAAGAACGGACCACACTTCATCCCCAGAATCAGGCGCAGGATACGACAAAGTTAAGGAAGACCGGACGAACCAGGAGAAGGACATCGGACCCAACAACAAGAACGGAAAAAGGTTTCTGAGGATTCTTCTAAAGGTAGGGGGCGCTTGCATGTCGAATGCATGGTCTAAGAACGGTACCGGATGAATGTATCGCTGAGTGCGTGTGTGTGTGTGCATGTTTTTATAATTATTAGAACTGATGCTGTGCATGTGTGCATGTATTCACAATTACTAGAACTGATGCATGATTTGAGATTCTGATAGTGATCTTCGTGGCGATGGCGTAGCCTGCTCGTGGATGATAATGATGGATCTATTTTGTTGTCACTATGAAAAGTATGTATGTGCATGTTCTTAATTGGATTGCTCAATGTTGTTAGTCTGATGACCGATTGTAACATGTGCTGGTGTGACTGACTGAATGATGACGAGTAGTGGGGAATAATCGTTCTTACTTGATGACTACGGTAAAGTGTTCATGGCGCGATGATGTGTATAAATGAATGTGTTAGTTGCATGAGTAAGAGTGGGGTGACCCATGGAAGGTCAAGAACCCCAAGGGAAATGACTTCCAGTTACCAACCCTGGCTAGATCCCAATAGAGCTCGTGGTAGCCGTTGGAGCTAGAGAAGAGAGTCTCGAGACGCCGTGGGGGGCCGGTGCCACCTGGTAAGAGCTGAGGGACGAGGGGCCAAAAGAAAAAGGGGGCCGTAACTGAGAGTCTTTTCCCGAGTCGGATCCGCAGGCATGCATATAGAAATAAGGCTGATTGTGGTAATGTATAAATCTATGTGTGTGCATGTGTATGATTTTGAATGCATGAATATATATTTAGATGTGGACTAAACTCTGTGAATTATGAGTGTCACGAATGTTGTTTGAATTGTATGAATTTGGTTACTTGAGAAAGGTTGAATGATAGCAGGAGTGTGTACTGACGCTGATACCGAGTCTGTGAGTATCATTTTACATGTAAAAGCTCACCCCTGCAGTGGCCATTTTCAGTGAATGTCTCTCGTGAGGAGAATCAGAAGCAGAGCCGGAATGCTGGGCGGAGTGCTGATGCATTTCGAAGGTTTAATTAAGGCGTTGTTAGACGAAGCCGGACTGGTTCATACCGGATGTTAATGTTTTGTGATGAATAGAACTTTACGGGCAAGGAGAAGTCCGATTTTGTATTGTAAATATTGACGTGCACTTTTATGTATATATATATATGGATGTATGGTTTTGGTGTGCGTGATGCTATGTGCTGCCTCGTTTCCTAATTATGTTTTAATAGATACGCAGGGACAGTCTGATCGAGCAGGTTATGGCTAAGTCCGAATGAACCGAGAATTGTCTTAGGAAAATTTATGTCGGATACGTTGGGCGGAGTCGTACCCCGCCCGAAGTGTGGGAGCAATTCGCCCAAGCGCGAAGACTCACGCTGAAGCGAGTAATTACCAGAGCGAGATATCGACCATTATCCTTTCCTATCCGTTGTGATGCTAACACAATCCAGACCCCGATGTTGACCCTGTATTGGTGGTTATGGCTAAGTCCGCCCAGGCGTTGTCATACTTAGTTGAGCTGGGTGGAATAGGTTCAGATCCCTCCTTTCTCCCTAACCTACTAACGTATATGTACCCTATAACTTCTCATTTTTCTGAGTGAAAGGCGAGTGTGAGGATTTACTTAGTGAACCCTTGTCCATACCCGATGGAGGAAATTACCTTGTAGTTGTGTTAAAGAGGCGTTATGTAGATTTCGTTTAGGCGGCGTCATACCTCGCCCAAGTAACTAGGATAGCCCGCCCAAGATAAATAAACCCCGCCTAGCCAAGTAGGATGATTCTAACTTCGCCTTTCCACCAAATGCCACGCGTGTGAATGTATTAACATATTTCCCTTATCTATTCCTCCTGTTGAGCGACCAGTAATTATCGAAGGGAAGCCTCAGTGCGAAATTCCCTCTATCCGCTGCTGTATTACCATACTCCGCCTGGACGGTGTCAGACCCCGTCTAAGCGAACAAACGGTGTTGTGCAATCCGCCCTAGTGTTGGTGGGTTACGATAAACCCATTAAGCCGGCCCCAGTGGTTAGCTTCCCTGTAGGTTGCTTTATGCGCGTGAATGTTCTTAGTTTTCCCCATTGCCTGCTCCCTTCTACATCAAATGTTACGTGACTGTTTTTGTGAAAAATTTTCTCATATTTTGGGATTTATTAGTTGCAAATAATTAGGGTGTTACATTTTGGTATCAGAGCGGACCGAAAAGTCCAAGGCCAAAGTATGCTTACCAGGTGTAAGCGGTGGTGTCTGTGTCTTTTTGATTGAATGGTTGAAATTGTTCTGATGCTGGTTGACCTGATTGATGATTGTCTTGACGACAAGGGGTTGTTTTCCCCTGGTCCGATTGGATGTATGACTTAGGCGAATGACATAATGTGCTAAGTTATTAATTGTTGGACTAATAACTAGATCGGTAGTAAGTGGCTCCGTATACTTATCCTTAAATGTCAATTTCAGGATAAGGAATGGCGCATCGTCAAAGTATGGAGGCTATAGCCACAGCATTCCAACGCTTTGCTGATGTGTTTGAAAGGCAAGGCCAAACTCAACCTGAGGATGGCCATGTGCTGGACCGCTTCCTGAAGAGGAAGCCGAGTGAATTCTTAGGAGGACGGAACCCTGAGGCGGCGTTCAAGTGGACTCAGGAATTAGAGAGAATTTTTAGGGGTCTTCGCTGTACCGAAGCTCAGAAGGTGGAATGCGCAGTGTATATGCTGCGAGATGAAGCGGAGAATTGGTGGAAGATAGCCAGGAGCCAATTCCCCGAAGATGACAATCAACTGACATGGAACGATTTCAAGGCCTGCTTCCTAGACAAATACTTTCCCGACACAGTGCGGAGTCGGAAAGAGCTAGAGTTTATGGAGTTAAAACAGGGCTCCATGACTGTGGAAGAATACGCGACCAGATTTGAAGAATTGTGCCTATTCTATCCGCCCTTCCAGCAGCCGGGAACGGAGCACTCCAAGTGTCTTAAGTTTGAGAACGGACTGAGATCGGATATCAAGAGGGCCTGCAGATACCATGAAATCCGGAGTTTCCCTGCCTTAGTGAACAAGTGTAGGATATTCGAAGAGGATGACAGGGCCCATTCGGGCCAGTGCAGCAGAGCCAACCAACACCTGAGGCCTCAGCAATCACGTTTCAAGAGGCCAGGGAACGTGAGGAGGAATGAACCCTTCACCAGATATCAGAACCATAATGACCGAGGGAGACAGATGAGTGGGCGACCAAGGTATGGCGGATGCTTTAAATGTGGCGGTGATCATTTTGCTAAGGAATGCAATGATACAAATGTTAAATGCTACCACTGCGGAGAGAAGGGACACGTTCGCCCGGACTGCCCCCAACTCCGCCAGGCAAACACCAGTGTGCGTCAAGGAGGATTTCAAGATCGAACCAGAGTGAATGATAACCAACGACCTGGTGGCAGAGGCAACGGAACCAGAGGAAATATGATGCATGCCCCGAACAGTCGAGAGAGGAACACCGGCCCAACAGCGACAGGAAGGATCTACACCATCAATGCAGAGGATGTTGCACCAGCAAACGATCTAGTACAATGTAAGTGCTCACTTGGAATGAATACGCTTAATGTTGTTTTCGATTCGGGGGCAACCCATTCTTTTATAGCTGATGAGTGCGTGAAACGGTTGAAGCTACCAACTGTGTCTATGAACCGGACTTTAGAAGTGGCCAGCCCCACTGGCCCTAGTGTGTTCACATCGTCAATATGTAAAAATGTAGCATTTGAGTTGTATGATCGGAGTTTCACCTTCGATCTGATTTGCATGCCCTTAAAGGGTCTTGATATTGTGCTTGGAATAGATTGGCTTTCAGCCAATAAGGTATTAGTAGATTGTAGAAACCGAGAAATAGTTTTCCCAAAACAACCCACTGAAGATGGCATGGCACTAGGTATAACCCAACTATTTATGATGCTTTGTCTAACCAAAGATGGGAATGAGCCCCTAGTGAATGAAATTCCGGTTGTCTGCGAATTCCCAGAAGTGTTCCCAGAGGACGTCCCGAGTGTACCTCCCCATAGAGAAGTTGAATTCTCTATAGACTTGATCCCTGGAGCCGAACCGGTCTCCAGTGCACCTTACAGAATGTCCTCAACTGAATTGGTAGAGTTGAAGAAACAAGTGGATGAGTTACTTGAGAAGCAGTTCATTAGACCAAGCGTGTCACCATGGGGCGCACCTGTGCTACTTGTTAAGAAGAAGGATGGCAGCATGAGACTTTGTATAGATTATCGACAGCTTAACAAACTCACAATCAAGAATCGATACCCACTGCCTAGAATTGATGATTTAATTGACCAGCTGCGTGGAGCCTCAGTCTTCTCAAAAATCGACTTACGATCGGGATATCACCAAATCCGAGTGAAGGACTCAGACATTCCTAAAACTGCTTTTAGGACTAGGTATGGTCACTATGAGTATGTAGTGATGCCGTTCGGTGTGACAAACGCCCCTGCTGTTTTCATGAATTACATGAACAGCATATTCCATTCCTTCTTAGATCGGTTTGTTGTTGTCTTCATCGATGATATTCTAGTTTATTCTAAGACCTCTGAGGAGCATGAAGGACATCTCAGGGCGGTACTCCAAGTGTTGAAGGAGAAGCAATTGTTTGCAAAGCTTTCAAAGTGCGAATTTTGGATGGATGAGATCCACTTCCTCGGGCATGTGATCTCCAAGCAAGGCGTCTCGGTGGATCCTGCGAAGGTAGCCGCTGTAATAGCGTGGGAGAGGCCCAGATCGATCTCGGAAATAAGGAGTTTTATGGGCTTGGCAGGTTATTATAGAAGGTTCATCGAAGGTTTTTCTAAGTTGGCATTACCTCTGACTAAATTGACTCGGAAGAACGTCCCTTTTGTGTGGAGTCCGGAGTGTGAGAGCAGCTTCCAAGAGCTGAAGAATAAGTTGACAACTGCTCCGGTGTTAGCATTACCTGAGTTACGAGAAAGCTTCGTGGTCTATTGTGACGCGTCCGGACTCGGATTAGGATGTGTACTCATGCAGAGAGATCGAGTGATAGCATATGCCTCTCGACAATTGAGACCCCACGAACAACATTATCCGACCCATGACTTGGAGTTGGCAGCAGTAGTTTTTGCATTGAAAATCTGGAGGCATTACTTGTACGGATCCAAATTTGAAGTGTACAGCGACCATAAGAGCCTCAAATACCTATTCGACCAGAAGGAGCTGAACATGAGGCAGAGAAGATGGATTGAGTTTTTGAAGGACTATGATTTCGAGTTGAAATACCACCCAGGTAAGGCAAATGTCGTAGCAGACGCATTGAGTCGAAAATCCCTCCACATAGCAGCCATGATGGCAAAAGAAGTTGAGTTGTTGGAGCGGTTCCGAGACATGAACTTGCATGTTGACGCCCCTTCTTCTCAGAAGATGACAATCGGTACGTTGAGGATTGCCAACGAATTCTTAAAATCCGTGTACGAACAGCAACAGGCGGACTCTTACCTAGCTGAAATGAAGGAAATTCAGGCTAAAGGAAAGGATTTATCCTTGGCAGAAGGGTCAGATGGGATCTTCCGGGTGAGGAACAGAATATACATACCAAGTGAAGGAAGATTGAGAAGAATGGTGCTTGATGAAGCCCACAAAAGCCTACTCAGCATTCACCCAGGAACCACGAAGATGTACCACGACTTGAGGAGGCAGTTTTGGTGGCCCGGACTAAAGAAGGATGTGGCGGAGTACGTGGCCCGGTGTATCACTTGTCAGAAATCGAAGGTAGAGCACCAAAAACCGTACGGTGCAATGCAGCCTCTAGAAATCCCCGTGTGGAAATGGGACTCAATTGCGATGGATTTTATCATGGGTTTACCCAAAAACCGAGCGGGCCATGATGCCATTTGGGTCATTGTTGACAGATTGACGAAGAGTGCACACTTCTTACCTGTAAATATGAAGTACCCATTGCATAAATTGGCTCGAATCTACATTCAAGAAGTTATTCGACTGCATGGCATACCTACTTCCATCGTCTCAGATAGGGACCCTAGATTTACGTCCAGATTTTGGACCAGCATGCATCAAGAATTGGGGACGAAGCTTTGGCTTAGTTCTGCCTACCACCCCCAATCGGATGGACAATCCGAGCGAACGATTCAGAGTCTAGAAGACTTATTGAGAGCGTGTGTGTTAGAGTACGGTGGGGATTGGGAGCAGTACCTCCCCTTGATCGAGTTTACGTACAACAACAGCCATCATCACAGCATTGGCATGGCACCTTACGAGGCATTATATGGGCGTAGATGCCGAACCCCACTCTGCTGGTCGGAAACGGGTGAAAGTCTATTACTGGGACCAGACATCGTGAGGCAAACCACAGAACAGATCCGAGTGATAAGGGAGAAGATGAAAGCATCACAAGACAGGCAGAAGAGCTACCATGACAAGCGCATCAAGCCATTAGAATTTTCAGTCGGAGATCGAGTGTTTCTGAGAACCTCTCCGAGTAAAGGAGTTGGACGAGCCTTAAAAAGTGGGAAGTTAAGCCCTCGCTACATCGGACCTTATGAGGTAGTAGAACGGATTGGCTCCGTGGCATACCGCCTCGCGTTACCAACTCACTTGTCCCGATTACACAACGTTTTTCATGTGTCTCAGCTAAGGAAGTATTTGCATGACCCCAGCCACACTATGCCTGACGACGAGGTAGAGATCAAGGAAGACCTAACCACTGTGACTACACCGGTTGGAATCGTGGATCAATCGGTAAAACGCTTAAGAAACAAGAACGTAAGGCTGGTTAAGGTGGAGTGGCAGCAAGGCAAGATCACCTCTTACACGTGGGAACGCGAAGATGCCATGCGACAGCAGTACCCCGAATTGTTTACCTACGTAAGTACCGATTGAATTTCGGGGACGAAATTCTTTTTCAGTGGGGGAGAACTGTAACATCCCCGTTTTAAAATTTAGTGCTGAATAAAGAATGAACCATTAAGACTTGATTTCAACTAGAAATAACTGTTAATTGCATTTAACTAAGTAGGTTTAAGCCATTAAAATATTAAAGTAGGTGATGGTAAGGGGATGGGGTGGAGTGCACGTGACTGCTGGGCACGCACTCTCCCATCCCACTCTTCTTTTACTGTGCGCATGCACATATATATATATATAAGCGTGAGCCTTGGTGAGAACACACTTGCTATTTCTTCAGACTCCCTTCTCCGTCACTTCATCCTCTACTTCCTCTCTTCGTCTCCATCTTTTTCTCTTCTCTCACTCTTCGCCCCTGGAGACCTTGGTTCCAGTACTGAAGAACGGACCACACTTCATCCCCAGAATCAGGCGCAGGATACGACAAAGTTAAGGAAGACCGGACGAACCAGGAGAAGGACATCGGACCCAACAACAAGAACGGAAAAAGGTTTCTGAGGATTCTTCTAAAGGTAGGGGGCGCTTGCATGTCGAATGCATGGTCTAAGAACGGTACCGGATGAATGTATCGCTGAGTGCGTGTGTGTGTGTGCATGTTTTTATAATTATTAGAACTGATGCTGTGCATGTGTGCATGTATTCACAATTACTAGAACTGATGCATGATTTGAGATTCTGATAGTGATCTTCGTGGCGATGGCGTAGCCTGCTCGTGGATGATAATGATGGATCTATTTTGTTGTCACTATGAAAAGTATGTATGTGCATGTTCTTAATTGGATTGCTCAATGTTGTTAGTCTGATGACCGATTGTAACATGTGCTGGTGTGACTGACTGAATGATGACGAGTAGTGGGGAATAATCGTTCTTACTTGATGACTACGGTAAAGTGTTCATGGCGCGATGATGTGTATAAATGAATGTGTTAGTTGCATGAGTAAGAGTGGGGTGACCCATGGAAGGTCAAGAACCCCAAGGGAAATGACTTCCAGTTACCAACCCTGGCTAGATCCCAATAGAGCTCGTGGTAGCCGTTGGAGCTAGAGAAGAGAGTCTCGAGACGCCGTGGGGGGCCGGTGCCACCTGGTAAGAGCTGAGGGACGAGGGGCCAAAAGAAAAAGGGGGCCGTAACTGAGAGTCTTTTCCAGAGTCGGATCCGCAGGCATGCATATAGAAATAAGGCTGATTGTGGTAATGTATAAATCTATGTGTGTGCATGTGTATGATTTTGAATGCATGAATATATATTTAGATGTGGACTAAACTCTGTGAATTATGAGTGTCACGAATGTTGTTTGAATTGTATGAATTTGGTTACTTGAGAAAGGTTGAATGATAGCAGGAGTGTGTACTGACGCTGATACCGAGTCTGTGAGTATCATTTTACATGTAAAAGCTCACCCCTGCAGTGGCCATTTTCAGTGAATGTCTCTCGTGAGGAGAATCAGAAGCAGAGCCGGAATGCTGGGCGGAGTGCTGATGCATTTCGAAGGTTTAATTAAGGCGTTGTTAGACGAAGCCGGACTGGTTCATACCGGATGTTAATGTTTTGTGATGAATAGAACTTTACGGGCAAGGAGAAGTCCGATTTTATATTGTAAATATTGACGTGCACTTTTATGTATATATATATATGGATGTATGGTTTTGGTGTGCGTGATGCTATGTGCTGCCTCGTTTCCTAATTATGTTTTAATAGATACGCAGGGACAGTCTGATCGAGCAGGTTATGGCTAAGTCCGAATGAACCGAGAATTGTCTTAGGAAAATTTATGTCGGATACGTTGGGCGGAGTCGTACCCCGCCCGAAGTGTGGGAGCAATTCGCCCAAGCGCGAAGACTCACGCTGAAGCGAGTAATTACCAGAGCGAGATATCGACCATTATCCTTTCCTATCCGTTGTGATGCTAACACAATCCAGACCCCGATGTTGACCCCGTATTGGTGGTTATGGCTAAGTCCGCCCAGGCATTGTCATACTTAGTTGAGCTGGGTGGAATAGGTTCAGATCCCTCCTTTCTCCCTAACCTACTAACGTATATGTACCCTATAACTTCTCATTTTTCTGAGTGAAAGGCGAGTGTGAGGATTTACTTAGTGAACCCTTGTCCATACCCGATGGAGGAAATTACCTTATAGTTGTGTTAAAGAGGCGTTATGTAGATTTCGTTTAGGCGGCGTCATACCTCGCCCAAGTAACTAGGATAGCCCGCCCAAGATAAATAAACCCCGCCTAGCCAAGTAGGATGATTCTAACTTCGCCTTTCCACCAAATGCCACGCGTGTGAATGTATTAACATATTTCCCTTATCTATTCCTCCTGTTGAGCGACCAGTAATTATCGAAGGGAAGCCTCAGTGCGAAATTCCCTCTATCCGCTGCTGTATTACCATACTCCGCCTGGACGGTGTCAGACCCCGTCTAAGCGAACAAACGGTGTTGTGCAATCCGCCCTAGTGTTGGTGGGTTACGATAAACCCATTAAGCCGGCCCCAGTGGTTAGCTTCCCTGTAGGTTGCTTTATGCGCGTGAATGTTCTTAGTTTTCCCCATTGCCTGCTCCCTTCTACATCAAATGTTACGTGACTGTTTTTGTGAAAAATTTTCTCATATTTTGGGATTTATTAGTTGCAAATAATTAGGGTGTTACAATGACATGTTATGGATTCCATGTGTGGCTTGATGAATATTTGAAATCCTTGACTTAATGATTCTTGAATATTATGATCGGAATATATATATATATATATGTTTGAATATGTGAAATTAACATGGTAATTGAGTGGGAGTATACCTTAGATGAGAGGGTGAGATAATCTATATGAGGTTGAGGCATGCATGAGCATTGTTGCATACATAGCATGGCATGCATATCATGATGATGTTGAAAAGTGGTTGTGATCACTTGATGTTGGAATATAAAGGGCTTGCGAGTTCCTGTGATTATTGGACTAGTGGTTGTGATCACCTGGTATTTGAAATGAAGCGGGACCATTGAGATTGTATGCCCGTGGTTGCGATCATGAGGCAGGAGTACCCCTTGCGAGGCGGGAAACCATTATGAATTGTTGAACATGGTTGCGATCACGAGAAAGCACCTTGTGAGGCTGTTAGAGGGAGTACCCCTTTACGAGGCGGGAAACCAATGTGAATGAAGGAATGATGATGGTGGTTGCCATCACCTGAGGAAATGAAATCGGATCCGTGCATATGCATCTTAAACACTAGCATGTGCATTAGCCATAGAAGCATGGCATAGAGTGGAATCCTGTTGAGGAGATTATGTGTGGAGTAGGTGGAACTCCCTTTTAATTACTAACTGTAATTGGGTTAATGGTTGGTGTGACCTTGTGAATTTAAATGAATGTATGTGTTTAATGAGTTAATGAATGATTGAACTTCTCTTAAGGAGGAGATGTTTATATTGCATTTAAATATATATTATCATAATTGTTAGATTTTCATCATTGAGAAAGTATACTCACTCTTCATGTGGTATATCTTTTAGCTCCTATGTTGTAGGGCTTGCCTATGGAGCTCTTGTGTGGAGGAGCGGTGTGAAGGAAGCCTATTTTGGGTAAAGAATGCCTTGGCCGGCAATTGTTTTGAGTTGTGGTTTTTAAGTGGAGTTTTGTAATGTATATAGTTATAATGAATATCTTGAATAGCCGTGAATTGACATGGATGATGAATGTATGATGAAGATTTTGGAAGGTCATGTAGGAAAATGAGATCCTAGAGTTTATGGCTCATTTTCGTCAGTGACCTTAGCCTTAATTAGATTTTGAAAAAGAAGCATCATGTAAGTAAAACTTATGAATGAATGATGCTTTATATGAAAAATTGCACTTCATAGACTATGCCAAGTAATAAATTAGATTAGAATGTGATTGTGAATTGGAATGAGAATCTATGGGTAGGAAGGTTTAGAACAAGTTTTAAATGTGTAATATGATGGATGTGATGTGATGAATTTAAGTAAATTGGCTTGAGTTGAGTTTTGGTATGTTGTGTTGTTCAATTTTCATGTTTTGCAGTGTTTTACTGATAATCTCGCCCAAGCGAGATGGGTTCTCGCTCGAGCGAGAATCCCCTGTGTTGGTGTTTAGCCACTGGCCAATTTTTGGTCAGGCGAGAGTGGTTCTCGCTCAGGCGAGATGGGTCTCGCTTAGACAATTGGGCGTCTTGCCCCAGGCGAGATGATTAAGTATCAGGTATAAGCATACTGGACAATTTTCGCCCGAGCGGGCTTGTCTTCGCCCAAGCGAGATTGTCCATGCATCTGGTATTGGTCACTAGATGAAAATCGCTTAGGCGAGTAGGGCCTCGCCCGAGCAAGAGTGGGGTATTTAGTTACTAGCCCATTTTCACTTGAGCGAAAGGCTTTTGGAGGTAGCGTTCGCTCGAGCGAGTGAGTGTTGGATAGATTCTGGACGATTTTCGCCCGTGCTTGCTTGCTTCGCCCAAGCGATTTCTGAGGATCTCGGTCAAGCGAGATGGGGTTCGCTCAAGTGATTCGGCCCTTGATCCTCCTCTTATTCTTTTCGCTCAGCGTGTATTGTGGCTCGCCCAAGCGTCTCACTCGGTCTCGCTCAAGCGAGCGTGACCCTCGCTTGAGCGAGTGGTACCCTGTTGCCCTAATTTGCATTACTTTGAATTCTCTTCCTTTCCCTTGAACTAAAGCTTTTACTTGAATCATCTTGCGGACATTTTGGACTTATTATGAAGTCATTAGACCTCAGGGTGATTAACTACGATAAATCCAACCATGTAGTATTGATTTAATTAATTATTTCTGCTGTCTTTGTTTGAGAATCTCTTCTTGATTATTTGTTCACTTACCTTCTTATATCTTCATATATGAGTTAGGTCTTCTTAGATCCAAAACATTGAATGAAAACTTTACCGCTTATGATTTTCATAAATTAATGATTTTAAAATCACAAAAAATTTACCCCTATTTTTGGGGCGTCATAACATACACATCCTCGGGTTTATACCCTCCATGAAACTTGGAAGGTTTCCTCTTGAGAAATCAATCAAGACCTTGGGCACCTTGTCCCATATTTTGTTGGCCTTGTCATATAGTAACCGCTTCTCGATTATGTCTACTAGCCATGTTTCATGCCTATACATTAAGACATGGCTCACACATGAGTAAACTAGACCAAACAATCAACCTTCAATCTAGATACATATATATAGAGGTTTCAACACCTATTAGTCCACCATGCATCATATCACAATAGTTAAGGAATCTTGGCCGAACTTAAACAACAAACATATCATTCTTAATTCATTGCCAAACAGTCATAATTTAATCAAAAAGTCCCTAACTCAATCAAATACAACTCACACAATTCAATCATAAGCAAGAATTTCTTGCATGACATCTATTAAGTCTTTATCAAAGAGCAATCAATGCTTTGATACCAGGTTGTGACACCCCAAATATGAGAGTAAATTTTTTGTGATTTTAAAGTAATTAAAGAATAGAAGAAACTACGAGATAGATCTTTAATAAGTAACCTCGAATCATTTTAAATAACCTATCCCATATATGAAGATATGAGAAGGTGTATAAATTAAATCAAGAGTCTTATTGGATAATCAATCATAGGATCATTAACAAGGAATAGCGGAAAGCATAAATTATTTGAGAGTCATGGAAAAGAATGGAAAGGATTTAAAGAGACTTGAATTGATGGTGAAAAAGTGGTAAACTAAGTCACACATGGATATATAATTGAACCATGGCTAAGTGGAACCCATCCATCAATAAAACATATGAAAAATTGAAGAATCACGGGTATGAGTTGATTCAAGCATCCCAAGAATCGATTCAAGTGCTACTAGAGTCCAAAGAATGAAAACAGGCCCTTTTGAATCGATTCAAGCTCGCATGAATTGATTCAAACATTCTAGGACCTCATGAACAGTGATTCTAGTGAGCTTTGAATCGATTCATACGGAACAGACCCCTTCGAATCGATTCAAGCTCGCATGAATCGATTCAAACGTTCCTGGACCTCATGAACAATGATTCCAGTGAGCTTTGAATCAATTCATGCGGGGCCTTGAATCGATTCAAAGTGCCCAAAATTAGGAATAGTGAAAACAGTGTGTCTTGAATCGATTCATGACAACATAGAGGCCATTTTATGTAGAAAAAGTCATATTTTGGGACTTCTAAACCCCTTAAGTTTTTCATATGAATTCCAATGCCTACCAAATGTTGACACCATCTTATATACATCATTTGTGACATGTGGCCACCGGCCACACTCAAAAATTCCTAAAAACGAGAGAGTTATATGCATAAATACGTTTCACTTGTTTTAAGGCATTTTTGTACAACTCAATGACCTATTCTCAATGGAATTGGCTCATTCCAATTTCTACAAGTCACAAATCATGGATTTAAGCTATTGGAATCATTACATACCACCAAAACCACTTAAAACACAATTTGACCCTATTGGTTCCTCAAATAGGCATAAACATCTACACACAACATCACATACTTTCTATAAAACATTGTAATTCACGAATTAACATCATCCATTCATCACTTGGGCAATAATTTCAACCCCATAACTAACATCATACATTGTCTAGGTCATAATAAAAAATTAGCCATACATATAGGGTCCAATTTTCATCTATGACCTCCAAAATGAATATACACCATTCAAGTACATATTGAGCATACACCATTCATCATATGCTATACAAAATCATTACTCACCGGCTAAGCTATTTCCTATACACTAATTTACCTCCACCCTCAAAATGTACATTTCCAAAAGATATAATCTCACTTCCATGAGTATTCTGCATCACAAGGCTAAAAATAGACAACATGGGAGAGTGAGTTATACATTCTAAAGGATGAATATGAATACAATGTGATTATGTGCATATGCATTCAACATCATGTATACTTTGTGTCAACATATCATTCACCATCATCATTATCAACATCTCACCAATATACACATAATTCAATTATCCCTATGGGTCATAACAAAGTATATATGCATATACACAATCAAACCCTTCATCAGATTGGGCTATCGCACATAAAATCACCATACACTATATAGGGTTTGTATTCATATCTTTTATGTTGTCTATAGGAATTTTCTCACCCAATCACAATCATCACCATTTCTCATCACCTTTGGCATACCTCCCTTCTATATGCAAATGCTCTTAAGTTAATGCACATGCACAACGGAGTAATTTATCAATTGTAGATTTGATTATGGGAACAAACACCAATTTATGGGTCAAGTATGATCATATAACTATACCCCTACTACAGTAGTAAAATATGTACACTTATATCATAAATTTTACTGGTACCAAACCGCATCGCCCGTAATGTAACACCGGCCATTCTCAGCATGACCGTGGTAAACAACATAACAACAACAAGGTGTTACGGGCCAACCATGATGCATACCATGGTGGCTGTAATCCGTAGGACCACTGGGGACACCTACTCATCAAGAGCCACCCCCATAAGGGTCAACCACATGCGGCTCCCCGTAGCACGACATGGGCAGCTTCGTGACTTACACACCGAGTCACAGGGGTAATTATAGATGCTCGTTTGCCCACCTATTGGGCCAACCAAGGGAATCCCCTAACATTCCAACACCAACAGCTATGCAGTATGCCATGGATGCGATGCAAATGCAAATCATAATGCATTCTCACAACTATGCATCCTAATTCTGCCACTCACCAATCAACATCATCATCATTTCCATCATAGGTCTCTTAGTGGATTTTATTATCATTGGTTGTTACCGTTGTTCAAGTTTTAGTATGGCATTTTCAACAATTCCTCATTATCACAATAACACCAAATCCTCAATTTCAATCATCAATCTTTCATCATCATAAAAGCATGCTAATCATTTATTTTTATTCTCATCCAACATCAACAACAATCATTCCACATTTGCAACAAATGTAAGCACAACCACATCATATCAAGGCATCACACTAACCAAGAAAATTAACATCACCATTTAGCACATCATAATTATTCCAAATGCATAATACATGTTGCCAATCATATTCATCATCACCATGTGTTTAACAATCTTAAATCTTCATTACCACTCAAACAAGGAAAACATGCATATTGTCACATATGACAATCAAACACAATTTAATCCATGCATTTAGAATATAAAACTCCTCTCCTACCTTAAGAGAAGAATTTCGAGCAATACGATGTTCCCGCCTCGTCGTTCGGAATTGGTCTTACATTTCACAAGACACCACATAATTATTTTTTACTCAAGATCAACAAGATTTACATATTCTAATCTAACACTTGGTGTTTACAACATTATCATTATCAAGTCATTTTCCATTTCATTAATTTCACCTCAACCATCATGGGTTAGGCATTCAAGTTCATTTTTATGCATTTAAGGCCATACCCATAAAAGGGTTGACAAATCAATGGCCATTAATCACCATTAATGGCCACCTACCATTATTAAGATCAATTCCCACCATCAATAAATATTCTCTTAACATACTTACTCATACCCATCATTCAAATATCATTCGTTCCCTCATTAAATCACTTTCCAACCAACATTAATCATTTTCCCCAATTTTCCCAAGTTAGGGTTTCTCTAAAAATCATACAACATCATAAATGCATATCATCTTCTACTATTTCCATCATTAATTTCATGGACCCCATTAAAGGTTCATAAAGCTTGCATTTAAAACCACCCCACCTTAGGGTTTCCATATTAATGGCTTCTCCCAACAACCCCTACATATTAAATGACAAGAGCTTACCTCAAGAGAAGAAATGAGAGAGTCTTCAAGAAAGGGAGAGAGAAACACGAAATCAAATAGGAGAAAGAAGGAGGAGCTTCAAGCTTCAAGCTACTCCTTTAAACTTCAATAAAACAAAAATGGTGAGGGAGATAGGTTTCAATCTTTGCCTTGGTTTAGAGAGGAAGAAAGTGAAGAGGAAATGAAGAAAGGAGAAGAAGAAGTGAATGTTTGGTGTTTAGAAGAAGAAAGGCAACGTGAGAGTGAAGAGGGAGTAAGGAGTTTGGAATTAAAACTTATGCCCTCATTAAAACTTCTCTGTTTCATAACTTACAAGATCTCTATTTGGGCTCAATACTTTATCTAAAAATTATTTCGAATACATATTCGGACTCCCAATAATACTCTTAACAGCCTTGACCAATGGCACCTCAATCGGAGATACTTGGTCTGACGCTCATATTTTAATCGGGTATATTTTCAACTCATAAAGCCTTAATAAATTATGAATAATCCCCAGAAATCTTAATTTAATTATTTTCAATATTTTGGGACATTAATTAACTCACATATAATTATTCCATATTTATTCCTCTCATTTAATCATATATTTCAAAATTTGGGATGTTACATCCTATGGATTTATTGTCGATTTAAAAATCAAAGTTATATTCGATGATTAACAAGATGTTTCGTCCAAATTAATCGAGTCGTTAAAATATTATAATTTCATTATTATTTTTTAATTAAAGAGATATGTTTATTTTTTAATTTTGGTCCCGATAGGATTGATTGTTCGTGCTCCTACGTATTCTCCAAGCGTAAGGGGAAATCAGGTTTACATAGTTCTTTGTATTATTTTAAAAAATATAAAGTAAGTTAAAATCTCATGATTTAAAATGTTAACCAACAAGACGTCTCTTCCAAATTGATCTCAAATGTTGTATAAAAAGGGAACCTTGGGTTTTATTGATTTTATTATATTTTTAGAGAGAAACTTAATGGTTTAAATTAATTTAAGAAGATAAAGAAATTTATATTTCAAAAAAAAATAAGATCAACAATACGTCTCGTCCAAATTAATCTCTACTATCTTAATTCTTGTTGTATATCGACATTATTAAAAATATTTTATGGTCTGAATTCATTTCGAGACAATTAAAAATTTATTTTATTTAAAAACTTAGACTAATAGAACGTCTCGTCCAAATTGATTCCTGATATAATAATTTTAATTTTAGTTGCCTATTGGCACTGCTAAAATATTTTATGATCTAAAAATTAAATATCATAGGTTGACAAAACTTCTTGTCCAAATTAACCCTAAAGATTTTAATTTTAGTTACCTATTGACACTACCAAAATACTTTATGATCTAAAAATTTAACATAGGTTAATAGGACGTCTTGACTAAATTAACCTGCATAAAGATTTTAATTTGGGTTACCTATCAACCTTAATTTTATTTTTTTAATCTTAGTAACAAACATTAACGAGTACCCTATACTACTGATTATTAGTTTTTCTTTTAGATAAGAATAGGTTTCATACATTTAATCACACCTGTTATCTTGTTCAAGTTCACTAAAAAACAAGAATCAGAACAAGAAATAATTTTAGAAACCTACCTGGTGCTGTTTGCATGAATATTATGAGCCTTCTCCTGATTGCCTTTTTTTTCTTGCGTGATACCCTTCTCTCTTGTCAGCGTGTGTTTACCATATATCTATATATATGAGCTTTTCCTTTTCTTATGTAACTGCGTGTGAATTTGCTTCGTATATCCATTGAATTCCTTCTCGATGTGTGTGCAGTTCCAATCCCTTTCTTTCTTCTAATCTCTTGAATTTTCTTTTTGCCAACGTGAATGTGATTCAATTCTTTTCTCCCATTGCTCTGCGTGAACTATATATATATGTGGCAATTGAGATTTTTTCTTTTCTTTTTTTCAGCAGCGTATGTCTCATATGTGTATATTCCCTTTTTTCAATCAGCGTCCCTGCCTCCTTCAATTGGCTGTGCGTGAAACTATATGTACATATCTCCCAATCTCCTCCTCAACGCGTGTAACCTTACCTCTCTCTCTCTCTCTCTCTCTCTCTCTCTCTCTCTCTATATATATATATATATATATATATATATATATATATAATTCATGAGGTACAAGGGATAGAGAAAAACTTGGGCTTAAATATTATTATATACATATATATATATATATATATATATATATATATATATATGGAGAGCACTTCACGCTGAGAAGGGGGTTTTTCTCTATCCCTTGCACCTCATGAATTATATATATATATATATATATATATATATATATATATATATATAATGTATGAAAACCTCATCTTTAAAATGTTATCCTCCACTAGTGGATTAAGGGGTTTTAAGCACGGTTCTTTTGGACCTTTAAGCACGGTTCGGCATGTTTGTAGATGGGGACCTTTAAGCACGATTTGAACCGTGTTTGTAAATTGACTTTTAAGCACAGTTCTTTTGAACCGTGTTCGTATATGGGGCACTTTTAAGCACGGTTAAGGTATAACCGTGCTTAAAACCTTTTTTTTAAAATTTTTTTGTTTTTTATTCATTCCCAAAACTTGCAAGCAGAATTTATAACCAGACAGCCCAATGATGCATACAATATAGACATATATATCACTCAAATAATGAAAATGAATAAATTTCAATGAACCTGTATAAACATCAAATATGGTACATAAAATGCATAATAATAGGTATATAACTACACACTAATAATATAATAAATGACAAAAGTTTATTGGAGTCCTTCCTTGAGTTGAAGAAGGCTGGTGGCCCAATGGTTTCTGATTTCGTCAATGTATCCTTCAGGGTACATTAAGGAGGAGTCTTGAAAGTGCTGCAAAGAAGAGACAATCATTAATAGTAGTGGTGAGCAACAAATTGTAATAGTAGTATGTAAAAACCAAATAAATTAATGTAGGCAGTGAAAACTTACAGTTGTCTATCCGTCTACTATACCGGATTGGACAATGGTGAGCATCGTCTTCATCACGAAATACCCACACTCAAAGGTGTCATCCTGCCGATAAGACTACAAGGTACTATACATTGAATTCACAATTGGTTATTGTTTTTGTTACTAATTGAGGTAACTTTAAAAGTAATGCTTATTAATTGAAGTACTTACTTTTGGGAAGACCCACTGTAGTTTTTTCTTGTTCACTTTGCCGTGTAGTCGATGGTACCCAATTAAAGCCCTGTAAGAGAATAAAACACCAGTTTAGTTAATAGAATGACTTAATCAAATATGTAAAGTTAATAGAATGACTTAATCTTTTAAGATCAACTTACCCATCGAGTATTTTCATGTAGTCCACACCATGACTCCCATGCAAGGAACAGAAGCATGCAGCAATGCCGTCCTTTGGGCAAATGACCAACAGTTTCTAATGAACACTGCAATGAAGATTGATTAGTAACAACGCAATCCATGATTAAAATTAATAACAGTAACTAATTATTTACTAGACTCTTACTCTCTATGATATGGCGCAAGGTACACAGTCTTGTTCGAGGCATATATCCAATTCTGGATGAATGCCTGAATCTCCTCCTTGCTGTTCCCGCGAAGTTGTATTAGAGCGGGCTTCAGGAAACCATAAGTGTCATGGACACCCCTCTCTATGCAAAGTCTATGTTAAAACTAATCAAATTTGTAGACATTTAGTGTTGTAAAAAATAACATTTTAATTGACAGTATCATTGAACAAAAAACATTATACTTACAGCTCCCAACACTGAATCACAGAAATGTTCAACATCGTCTTCCCCATTAGGACCTCACACAAGTCAGGTCGTGCAATGCACACTGGCAACGGACTTGGGCGGCCAAAAATGGATTCCTCCCATGGGACTAGGATAGTGCAATCGTGTAGCCCAGCCGATATCGCCTATAGTTGTTCCATCAGATCAAGGGGCTCTGGCTTCTTTGATGGGGGCAACACCCTACTAAAATAGTTAAAAAAATTAGAAGCAATTTATGATTATTGAAACAATAACTTAATATATAATTTATGCTAGGGTAAAGAGCATACCAAGGGACCAGAATCTGACACAAGTCTACTCGGCCACATAAGGAAGTGTCCTACAGCCTGGTCGACGAGTCGTACCTCAGAAGTTGGAATGGGCACAGTTGCGTCAGCCTCGAGGACCTGTACAACCTGTTACTCTAGTGGCCTCCTATAACTCGAGAGGGAGGGGTGAATTGAGTAGTTAGGAACTTTTTCACTAATAAATTTCTCCTCTAAAAACTCAATATGCAATGATATGTGATTTGAATAATAATGCTTAAAACATAAAGAGTTTAAGGGTTAGAGAAGTACAAACAGAGATTTATACTGGTTCGGCCAACCACTGCCTACGTCCAGTCTTCTCAAGACACCCTTGAGGAAATTCACTATAATCAAATCCCTTGATTACACCATAATGAGGACTCACACCCCGATCACAAATGCCTTGGATGCTACACCACACCCAAGCACATCACCCTTGGATGCTTCACCACATCCAAGAACATCACCCTTGGATGCTACACCACATCCAAGAAGAACACCCTCAGAGATACACCACTCTGAATATCAATCTCACTTTAGAGATAAAGAACTCTACAAGAAAACTCTCTTAAAGAGTATGATGAACAAATTAAGGAACAAGAAAGAGTAATAACTCTATTAAGAGAATATGGCCATTATTGCTCTTAAGAAAAGATTGGAAGTATTTGGTGTTGGTGTTTTTTGCAAATGAAATACCCTCCTATTTATAGGAGAGGAAATTCCTTCAAGAGGTGTGAAATTATTGATTAAAATAATTGGAAAGGTACCTCTTGGATAAAATAATATTTTGTGAAAAGTTATAATGTTTCAACATGATTTTTTCCATCAGACTGTTACTGTAATCGATTACACCAAATAGGTAATCGATTACTGCTTTTAAACATTTCATTTTAAAACCTCTGTTTGACCATGTAATCGATTACAACAAATAGGTAATCGATTACTTCAGTTTAAAATGTTATTTTTTAAAGCTCTGATGATCATGTAATTGATTACAAAACTTAGTAATCTGGTAATCGATTACGCCAATAAGGTAATCGATTACACATTATTAAAATGTGTTTTTAACTCATTTTAATGGCCATATTTTCTGAAAAGATCTTACTTTAAAGTACTATGATCTTGGTCTTGTCTTGCTTGAACTTTCTTCTTTGTTCTTGATCTTTTGTCATTGGCCTTGTCATTATCAAAATACTTCATGGTCTTCATTCTCCCCCTTTTTGATGATGACAATATTTCATTGATTTCATGACTCTTTTTGTGCTTGACATGGTATACTGAATCTTCAAGTCTTACGTCCATGTTGTTAATCATGTCTTGCATATATGTTGTTGATATCAAAACCTTAGTTCTTCACAACCGAAATCCTTGACACACCATCAGGCATTGCCTAATGGTGAACCAAAGGGCCTAGGTTATACACTAAACCAATGGCAACTGGCTCCTCCACTCCATCCACAAATAGGTCACACTAACGGCAATCTCTAAGATTTACATCGTCATCATCACCGTCAGGTGTAGCACACGACCCCTTTGTGCTGACCCGCCTAGTCTACATAATTACATAATATTTTGAAGTTATTCAAGAAATAATGATAGCGAATCATAAGTAATTCAATTAAATAATGTACAATATAACCTATGGGTCCACCACTGGTGGTGTAGGTTGACATTATTAACTGAATGACATCATCATCTCACTCTGAAACCATGCCATTTCCTCTTGAAGCATCCTCTGCATCTCCTCCTTTGCCTCTTCCTTCATTGCAGCAACCTTGTCCTCAAAGGTCTTCTCCAAATCATATATGGATTGGGAAGGGGCGGCGGGACGCCCGAAATAGTTTCGAAGGCCTGCGGAGAAAGAATAATTAGAAATAAAAATGTTATCATAAAGAATCTAAGATTATTAATATAAACATACCATGACCTCGACCAGCTGCACGTACTCGTCCAGGGTGCTCTGGTCGTCCGATGGCGGCGGTCAATATATCATCCCTACCATGTGACACGAATGACCCTTGGGTCGACTGCTCAACTAAGGAATCCTGCAACCAAAAGTCAGTGATTAGTGTTGTTAGGGTTTGATGGATAATTAAAGTTTCAACATATTGTATTGAGAAGCTTTGTACTTACAATCTGTGAGACAACCTCCTCAACATGTGATGAAGTGTACTGACCACTCTTTTTCATCCCGGCACGCTTCCATTTTTCATGGCGTGCGGGTGGGGAGGGGGATCCACAATAGTGGTGTCAGGGTGGCTGCCCTGGCGTTGGCTAGCTTTCTCCTCCACCATCTAATCCTCCAACAATTGGTAACCCCCATGTGACAACCTGTGAGGGCAGTCATTTTTCCCTTGAATTTCCTATGCTTTCATGTGTCTGGCCTGCATCAAAAACAATTCAAAGACATTTATACGTTATACATTCTCCGATAACTATAAAAACATAATCAGTGAAAGATACATACAATAAAGTCATCTGTGTGCCTGGATGCCATAAACGCATCCTAAGTCTATTGATCTATGGATATGTATCTCTCTCTAGGAAACTCACCCTGCTTCTCCCCGAAGGCGTACCTAAGATTCAAAATATTTGAAGTAATTGATAACATAAAACATGATGATTTTAAACATGTAATTTTAAAATTAATATGTACGTGGAGGTCAGCTTGCTCTTGAATGTCCTCTATTAGTCAGCGATCTCAGACATGATCTTCCTACGCAGTGTATCAACTCTAGGAATAACCCAAGCATCCTATAAGTGCCAAATAAACAAGGATGAGTTTATTACGCATAACAAATTATGATATGAGTAAAAAACAAATGTGCAGATAAATGTACTTACAAGAACATCAGCCCAAATTGCATTCTTCATGACGTCCTCAACACTATCCCCAATCAGGGATAATGATGGACACCTTCGACTGTGCCAAGACACCTAATTAACTCTGAAAATTGGTGGCGTTAGGTCCCGAAGTCTTCCCCGTGCAAATATCAATGTCAACATGGGTCCTCTGACCCTGATGGCGCCTAAGTGCAACACTGGTCATCTGGGTAACACCTCTCCTCCTATAAGAATAATCTGTGCCCTGGGAGTCAGATCTCGTATGTGGATCCTGGTCAGCCATAGGTATCTATTCAAAAAACCAAAAATATAATTAGTGAGTATAATAAACACATTTAGCAAACAAGTTCAGTTTATAAATGTACCATGTTTACTTATTATTAATCAACAATAAACATTATGAATCTTATATAACCACAACCATACCCTATGTTTCCCACAGACCCTCCTGGTGGTCATTACGAGTCATAACTATATCATCTATGAGATCTTCCACAATACAGGTTGGTGTACGTGTTGTTAGACAAGGTATGACATCAAGACTTGGATCCCCAATGTTGTGTCTACCTTGGACAATAATTGACCATCGTTTATCTGATGGGTCAACAACGTAAAAAACTTTTTTTACTTGGGTTGCCATGATGAAAGACTCCTCCTTATGACCTACCTTGTTTAAGTCCACTAACGTAAATCCAAAATCATATATTTTGACACCATTTTTACTATCAACCCATTTACATTTAAAAACAGGAACTGTGAAACAACCATAATCAACTTCTCATATATCTTCAATGACACCAAAATAACATAACTCAACCATGATAGGGTTTCTGTCCTTTGAAGTGGAAAAATGCATTGATTCGGCCACAACCATAACTCCACTGTTCTGCACCGTACTCTTGTCATCTTGAACCCTTGTATAGAATGAATAATTATTTATGTCATAGCCACAATACGTAATTACATCAAAGTTGGGTCCTAGTGCTAGTTGATGCAATGTCTTAAAAGCATATGTATCTTTGAAAAGGTTCATTTTGAACCACTGCATGAATGTTTTGTTGTGTTCATTACACCCACTTTTTAGCCATCTAGGGTTGTTTCTTTTGACTATGTCTTTGTGCTCAGCTAAATACGGGAGGACAGCGTCTGTGTGGTTCAAAATATAAAAGTGTGCTAGTGTGTATAATCCTGAGTCATTAACTCGGACGATTTATTCTCTTGGCAAGCGCACCAGTCGTTAAAATTGTAATATATTTGATCGTCCCACAGGGATTGTGGTAATTACCTCAATCTTGGACTGATACAAGCTGAATCAACACAATGCACATAAGATTCATTCGGTTTTTGTTGATTTTATGCTTTCTATGTTTTTGTATTTTTCAGAGACAGTGTTAAGGATGAAATACGATTAGTAGAAAGTAGGTTAGGATTGCTTCAGATTACAACTTCATCAAGAATATGCAATTGAGGTTCAATCAAGCTTCAGACATCAAGAGGATAATCCGCAAGTGGTTAATCCCTAATTCCTTAGGTGAATAACACTAATTCCTATGCATCAAACCTTAATCCCTTAAGTGTTCGATTAACATACGAATCTAATGCGAAATTGGAGGTTGAACTCTAACTATTCACCTAATTGCTAGGCCTGAATTAGTTAGAAAGCTGGAAGTTACCTAAGCTTCAACCATGATTCCTCACTGGTGAAGTTCTTCATCAGATCTGGATTTGTCAATCCAGCAAAGTAGATCCACTTCTCAGCTCGTTCTCCTCAAGATCTAGAAGTCAACTTCCTCAATACACCTTCCAGATTTTGTTGCAAACCTTCACAATCCCAACCTTAGGGATTTAGAAACCCATAGACATAGGTTCTATCGAAGGAATTTGGAAAGACATGGATGAGAGAATTTAGAGAGAGAAAGGAATTAGAGAGAGATTGGAAATGGAAAATGAATCGTGTTCTGTGTTATGCTCTGTTCTCTGCTCTGTTTTACAGAGTATGTACAAGTATATATAGGCATCGAACTAACTAACTAACTTAACTAATCACTAAGAAAGCTTAATTAATAATTAAATTAACTAAACTAATTACATACTTACAAAATAAATAACTAATTACATCTCAGACTTAAATTACTAAGGTACAAAAGCAGAAGCAAAACCAGCAGGAACAGAAATGGTGCCGAGTGTCTTTTGGAGGGAACAATTAGTGTTTAAATAACTGCCTTCACGCTTGAGCGTGAAGGGCTCTCGCTTGAGCGCTCAGCTTATTCAGTCAGCATTCTGTAGTCTCGCTCGGGTTCTTCATTCGGTATTCTGTTCCCTTTCACGGTCGGTGTTTTGAAGTCTTTTTCAGTCAGACTTTTAGAGTTTCACTCGGATTTTTAGAGTTTTACTCAGATTTTCCATTTCTTCTCTTTTCAGCTTGAGCGTGACCTGTTCCTGCACCAATAAACACATAATTGCCTAGCATTTGTACGCTGGCTGTTTAGTGAAATTATAAAAAATCATAATCTCTTAACTAATTAATGTTTTTAGTCATTTTCTTACATAAATAAAGCACTTTTGAAATAAATAATTAAAATACGAATTATTAACAATTTATTAAATAATAAAGCCAAACTAAACAATAATTAATGAATTTTGTTAAATAAAAGAAGAAATAATTAAGTCTTTTCAAGACTTATCACATCCCCAAACTTAAAACTTGCTTGTCCTCAAGCAAATACTCAGATTAATTAACTAACAAGCTGTTATTCAAAACAATCAACCTTTCCTTAACTTAGTTCATACCATAATTATTGAATACGGACTATGCTTTCTTTTTGCAATTTCTGAAAATATAATACTCACACCTCCTTTGGTGATACTTTCCTCACTGGATTCGTGTTTCACTCTTCTCTCACTGTATAGGTTAAGCAATATGCACTCATCACCTGTATCTTTGTTAGATCAACATAGGCTTGCAACAGTTCTAAACATCATGACATATGCCAGCACAATCGGATCAGTAAGGGCTTTTTAAGCTTATAATGGGGTTAGGCTACAGGCTCTATTATTGTTTTCCGAGTCAGTGTCGGGTTAACGGATGTACCCACTGATGCCTTGCCTCAACCTTAACTTAAATACCTCTACTAACAAGCTCTCTTGCTTTCATTATTTTCCGTATGAATGGTAATTTAATAACTTGTGGTGCTTTGCACCTTCTTTTTCTTTCAGTCCTTTGGACTTTTTCTTTTCTTTCTTTTCTTCCATCTTTTTCAATCAAGAATTTTTTTTTTCTTATGGTGCTTTGCACCTTTTTTCTTTGCTGATTTTTTTTTCAGCTTCACTATTCCTCCTTTCATTTATTAAGGTACTCATCTATAACTCAGGTCGGAGTGTGTAGTGTGTCCTTAATTGATGTTAGGCACACTCTTCATCCCCAAACTTTGAACTTGCTAGTCCCTAGCAATAAGTAAGACTCGGCAATTCATCAGTGGTACATCCAGGGATAATTCAGTCGATTTTTCTTAGATATTTAGGCTTGTAACGTTAGGTGCATAAAAAGAATGAAAGGCTCTCAGGATCAAACATAATTATTGGGTCAAAGGATAATTAATAATATTAGGATGGCTAATTTTTGGCCCTAGCTAATTAACAAAGAAGGCCTTCATCATTTCCGATTGGCAGACATATAACCATTTAGCAAGCACTGAAGCAAATTCTGTCTCATTAACTAGAGTACAGGTTCACTCGGAAAAGAATAATAGAGGCTCAAAAGCTAAGAATATAATAGTTAATCAGCCAGTCATGTCCCCAAACTTAATGTAAGATCATAAATTCAGATTGCTAACTAGCATGCCGATTAAACAATTAATTAATAATGAAAAATAGTTATGGACAGGGATCATGAGTCCAACAATGCCAATCAATTAATTAATCCGATTAAAGCCTGAGAATCAGCAAGAGTTAAATAATTAAGATGGATTTTAAATTAAACATAGTTAACATAGGTTATCAATTAATGGGTCGGAATAATAGAATACTTCCCTTTTTACCTGACTGGCAGTACATGGAAAGCACCTGGTTGGACAGGCGTGCATGGATTTACCGATACAATTGAGAAAAAGGAATAATGACAAATAATTTAGCAAAGAAATAAAATTTCATTACAACCAAAAGAAAGGATTCATTGTTCAAGAAAATACTAAAATAAAGTCATTACACAGAAACATTATAACATGAACAGAGAATAAAATAAAAATGAGTCGTCCTCTTCTTCATGCATGGACGCATCATCATTTTGCTCAGGGAAGGGTGGAAATTCAGTTGCCAAAGGCGTGTCATTAGAGGGAATGGTGAATCCAATGGAGGCCAACCATGAGTCTCTGTCAGGTGGGGCCCCCATTTCTTCCGTGTGGTCCATATTCAATCTGGTGGCAATCTTTCTGAGCATAAGATCATGGTTCAAGACCAGATCATAAATTCCAAGCTGCATCCTCTTCATGACCTGCAATTCCTGCAATATCATAAAAACATCAGAAGAACGACCTGCTCGTGTTGATTGAGATTGCCTTGGACGCTTGGGCTCCTTGGGCACAAAATTATCAATGTGGCTTATCACCCATTGCCTATCTATAACTCTCTCAGGCTTGACCCTTGTCAGTTCAGCATAGTTGACCACAGCCTGATTCTCTTGGGCCAACAGTGTGACAACCGAGCAATATGGAAACTGAAGATTTTTCTCCAAGTTTTTCATCATTTCCCCCACTATTAACTCTCCCAGATTTACATGCAAATTTTTCATCAGGTAGTACAACAAGACCAACCTCTTACTGGTAATTTCAGTAGCATGCAATACGGGCTGCAAAGATGATAAGAGATAGTGGCACCACAACAGAGGAAGATGGTTCAGACAATTTTTCCTGACACTTTTTGGTTGACCATTAGTCCGTGTCAGGTAGGCAGCGCCTTTTTCCTAGCATTCTTCCAATATTTCTTTCCTCAACTCTTCATTCTCAGCCTGATGAAACATATCTACTTTCCATGCGTATTGACATGCTTCTTCCTCCAGAATAGGGACTTTCAAAAGTTCGTTCAGAAGATTACCAGTTAAGGGAATGGTTACTCCTCTCAAGAAAGAAGAGAAAGGAAATTCAGCCTCTATTGAGTGAGCCCTCAGGTTGGCATAAAACTCTCGGGTGAGCTCCTGGTAGCCATTGCATAAATTTTCATTGAAGAACTGCCATCCCCTTTGAATCATCACAGCTTGTACATCAGCATCAGCACATTTTTCACCATCAAGGACCAGAGCTTTGTCCCTAATCACTCCCCTGGTTTTGAACTTTTTCTCATATTCTTGGGCAGCCTTAGCATCTCTAAACCTGTGCCCGTCAAAGCTTTCAACTGCTGTAGATTCATTCCTCTTAGCCGAAGGAGATTCATTCCTCTCAACTGAAGGAGATTCATTCCTCTCAACTTGACTTTGACTGGGTTCAGGTGAAGGAGAATCAGAAATACTAATCGTTACCACCTCCTTTTCTTCATCTTTTTGGTTTTTCTTCACACTTCCCTCTGTAAAATTTGGTCTAGGTTTTTGTAAAAGTCTTTGTGATCTTCTTTTCATTGTGAATAATAAAAATGGTGGTAAACATCCTAAATGAAAACAAGTACAGAAAACCAAACAATCACAGCAAACCGAAAAATGTGAGACGAATGGCTATGAACAATGGAAGAATTTTAACAATGAAACAGTAAAATATTAACTATGTAATTAAGAATTGAAAGAATTAAGTGAAAAGATAGTACCTTTCTCAGGAACTAGAAGGTGTGCCTTTTCCTCTTCAACAACCCAAGTTTCAGCGTGGGAGTTTAGGGTTTGTACACTGAAGGGTTTTTATATTGTTGAACCCACTACCTGAGATACGTGTAAGTACGCTATTTTCTTTTGTTTTATTATTTTATTATTATTATTATTTTTTATTTATTTTTATTCTTATTTATTATTATTATTATTATTATTATTATTTTATTTTTTTTAAAAGAAAATATAGTATTCAATAAGGCACTCTCGCTCGGGCTCACATACTAAATAGATGAAAGACCGAGAAAGATTGAGAAAGAGATGTCGAGTGGTGAGAGACAAGTGGATATGAGTGAACAAAACAACGAGTGCAGAGAGGGGCCGAGTAAATGGAAGAACCGTGTGAATGAAAGACGAACGGAAAAGTGAGAGAAAAATTGAGTGAATGAAACAACAAGTGGAAGAACGAATGAAAAAGAGATAGGGTACGGGAATGAAAGACTGAGTGACAGGTGAGGAACAAAATAGTGAAAGAGTGACCGAGTGGAAGAAGAAGACTAGTGAAAATGAGGATGGATGAAAAAGAACGAATGGATGAACTAACGAATGGAAGAACGAATGAAAAAGATTCTGAGTAAATGAGACAAGGGAAAGATATACCGATTGGATGAAGGAGACGAGTAAATGTAAGAACGAGTGGAAGAACAAATGGATAAATGACAAGTGATCTAACGAGAAACTAAGTAAATGAAAAGGAGACTGTAGGAGAAAACAAATAAACGAGATACCGAGTGGACAAAATCGAGAAAGGGATCGGGTGAGGAATGAAAGAATGACAGAATCGTAAGAGAGACTGAACAATGAAAGACCGAGTAATGGAAACAGCGAGTGGATGACTAAACAAGTGACTGAGAAAATTACGGAGAAATAGGTGAAGGAATGAAATAGAAATTAGGTAGATTGAAAGAACGAGTGAATAAAACAACGAATGAAAAGGATATTGAGTGAGTGAAGGACGAGTGGATAATATCGAATGAAAAATGAACGAATGAATTGAAAGAGAGTGCATGAGAAACAAGTGTGACAATGAGTGGACGAGAGAACGACTGCAGAGAGAGCCGAGTGAACGGAAAAACAAGTGGGAGAAAGTGAGTGAATGTAGGGCCGAGTGAATGGAAGGACGGGTGGATGACTAAACGATTGAAATAACTGATGAATGGAAGAATGAAAGAGTGGATGAAAGAACGAGTGGAAGGGATATCGAGTGGATGAAGTGGATGAAAGGACAGAATGAGAGTGTATGAGGGAACGAATGAAAACGATACCGAGTTAAAGAGATCCAGAAAGGGGTCGGACAAGGGAACCGAAAGATTAAGTGAGGAGTGAGGGAATCGAGTGAATGAAACATAAGTGAAAGAGAGACTGAGAGGGAGAGACGAGTGGAAGATCGAATGAATGACCGAGTGAATGAAATGAGAGACCGAGTGATAAAAGGGCCGACTGGAACAAGTCATCCTTCATCATCTGACCCGTTCATTATATCAACAATCGGAAATCATTTATTAAAGTCCCCCTTTCTTTTCTTTTTTTTTCAAAATTTGGAGGAAAGAAGGGTTTCCGGTCGGAAAGGAGTTAAGAGTGAGTGTCAAAGGCCCGAGTATGCCATTCTCGCTCAGGCTCATTAAGCTTTCTCTTAAGCGTGAAACAACAACAGAAGCTTCTCGCTTAAGTTCACAGTGTTTTGCCTGGGCGGAATGGAAGAAATAGAATCGGACACCATTAAGCTCTTAACCGAGACAGCACAAATAGATTCACTCAGGCGATCCAAGTACCTGATTCTAATTCTAATTAAAGAATGGATGAGACGGTCACTGAAACCTTATTCAACACTTCACAAATTTATTTACACTTTATTCACAAACTTTTTAGTTTTTATTTTATTAAATCTGACACAAAAACACAAAATGTAACACTCAGAATGCAGGGCTGCCTCCCTATAGCGCTTCTTTAAGGTCACTAGCTTGACCTTCTGGCATCTAAGAAGATGCCTACAGCAGCATAGAGGTTTTCTGCCTGTCAAACTCTCCTCCAAAGTAGAGTTTGAGTCTTTGGCCATTCACCTTAAAAGTTCTCTCGGTGGTTGGGTCTTTCAATTCAATTGCACCATGAGGAAAGACCTCATTCACAATAAAAGGTCCCGACCACTTAGATCTAAGCTTTCCGGGAAAAAGTCTCAATCGGGAATTGAATAACAAGACTTTATCATCCTTTTGAAACTCTTTTTTATTTATCCACTTATCATGCCACCTCTTAGTTTTCTCTTTATAAATGGAGGCACTCTGATAAGCATTGAGTCGGAACTCCTCAAGTTCATGGAGTTTTAGGACTCTTTCCTCCTGAGATTGGTCAAAATCCATATTTAACAGCTTTGTGGCCCACCATGCTTTATGTTCTAGCTCTACAGGGAGATGGCAAGCCTTACCATAAACTAATTGATACGGGGACATGCCAATCGGAGTTTTAAATGCTGTCCTATAGGCCCACAATGCATCATTCAATCTAACCGACCAATCTTTCCTAGACTTCCCTACCACTTTCTCTAAAATTCTTTTAATTTTTCTATTTGAAAGCTCAACTTGTCCACAAGTTTGTGGATGATATGGAGTAGATATCTTATGCAATACCGCATAATGTCTCAGGGCTTTTTCCATGATTTTATTACAGAAATGTGATCCCCCA
Organism: Clitoria ternatea; assembly: GCA_037962975.1. Classification (NCBI taxonomy): domain Eukaryota; kingdom Viridiplantae; phylum Streptophyta; class Magnoliopsida; order Fabales; family Fabaceae; genus Clitoria; species Clitoria ternatea. The sequence continues at coordinate 194,270,822 of CM075669.1, forward strand.
TCACTGATGAGGACTCTCGGAACTCCAAATCTAGAAAAAATATTCTTCTTTATGAACCTAAGCACCACATGTGCATCATTGGTTCTGGTAGGGATTGCCTCCACCCACTTGGAGACATAATCCACAGCAACAAGGGTATATTCATTGGAGAACGACTTTGGAAATGGTCCCATGAAGTCGATACCCTAAACATCAAATAATTATACAACTAAAATGTTTGTCAAAGGCATGCCAGCTTTACCAGAGAGACCTCCACTTCTTTGACACTTATCACACCTTTGAACATACATTTTAGCATCCTGAAAAATGGTCGGCCAATAAAAGCCACTCTGTAAAACTTTTGTTGTTGTTCTGGAGGCACCATGGTGTCCTCCATAATAGGAGTCATGGCAATGCCACAAGAGCCTTTCCTGCTCGGATTCAGGCACATATCTCCTGATAACTCCATCTATTCCTATCTTATAAAGAAATGGATCATCCCAAAGAAAGGTTTTACTATCATAAAAGAATTTTTTCTTCATTTGGGATGTCCAGCCTTCAGGTACCACCGAGGCACTTTTAAAGTTGGCCATATCAGCATACCATGGCCCGGTGATAATTGCCATCAACCTCTCATCTGGAAATTTTTCTTTAATTAAAACAGAATCCGATTCACTTCCAGACGAGACAGTTGATCGGCAACTGAGTTTTCTACTCCCTTTTTGTCTCTTATTTCTAAGTCAAACTCCTGGAGTAAAAGAACCCACCTGATCAACCTTGGCTTAGATTCTTTTTTAGCTAGCAAGTACTTGATTGCCGAATGATCTGTATACACAATGACCTTAGCACCAATCAAGTAAGCTCTAAATTTATCAAATGCATACACCACAACAAGCATTTCTTTTTCAGTAGTGGTGTAATTTATTTGATTCTCATTCAGTTCTTTGCTAGCATAATAAATCAGATGAGTTAAATTTTCTTTCTTCTGACCCAGCACAGCTCCGACCACAAAATCACTTGCATCACACATTAGTTCAAATGGTAAAGACGAATCGGGTGCTGCAAGGATCGGAGCTGAAGTCAATCTTTGTTTCAAATTTTTGATAGCCTTAACACAGTTTTCATTAAACACAAAAACATGATCTTTCATAAGCAAATCAGTTAAAGGCTTAGCTATTTTCGAAAAATCTTTTATAAATCTCTTATAAAAGCCAGCACATCCTAAGAAACTCTTCACTCCTTTCACATTGATTGGAGGAGGAAGTTTTTCAATGATATCTATCTTGGCTCTATCCACCTGAATGCCCTCAGCAGAGATTTTGTGGCCAAGGACTATCCCTCCCTTAACCATAAAATGACACTTTTCCCAGTTAAGGACAAGGTTAGCCTCCTGACATCTCACCAGCACCTTAGATAGGTTGCTGAGGCATATATCAAAACTATTCCCAAACACAAAGAAATCGTCCATGAATACTTCAATGAACTTCTCTACCATGTCCCCAAAAATGGCCAGCATACACCTTTGAAAGGTTGCTGGAGCATTGCACAAACCAAACGGCATGCGCCTATAAGCAAAGATTCCATAGGGACAGGTGAATGCTGTCTTTTCTTGATCTTTTGGATCAACCACAATTTGGTTGTAACCCGAATATCCATCAAGAAAGCAGTAATACTCATGACCCGACAGTCTCTCAAGCATTTGGTCTACAAATGGCAAAGAAAAGTGGTCTTTTCTAGTGAAGTCATTCAGCCTTCTGTAATCGATACACATCCTCCAACCTGTGGTCGGTCTAGTGGTAATGACTTTACCTTTTTCATTTTTAACAGTCGTCATCCCTCCTTTCTTAGGCACCACTTGGACTGGACTGATCCAAGCGTTGTCCGAGATAGGATAAATGATTCCTGTATCAAGAAGTTTAACCACCTCTTTCCTTACAGCTTCTTTCATTATGGGGTTTAATCTTCGTTGTGGCTGAACAACAGGGGAATAGTCATCTTCCATCAAAATTTTATGCATACAAAATGATGGACTAATTCCCTTTAAATCATATATGTTCCAGCCAATAGCCAATTCGTATTTCTTTAAAACCCCTATCAATTTCTCTACATCCTCATCTTTTAACTGGGCATTAATGATTACCGGGTGTGTTTCATTATCTCTCAGGAAAACATATTTCAAATGAGAAGGCAAAGGTTTTAATTCATGTTTTTCTTCAGACACTTCCTTACCTTTCTCAAGTTCGGTTTTATTTAAATTCTTTTTCTTTTCATTTTCAAAATCACCTACTTCACATACTTCTAGTAGGTTCAGTAATTCCGAATGAGAGTCATTTAACTCTTCAGTATCCGAGTCAAAATCATCCTCCAAAAAGGCTTGTAACACCTCTTCTTCAGTTTTTAACAGCATCGGAGTCTTATAACTTTTAATTTCTTCAATCATTAAACAATCCATCTTCTCAGCTGGATGTTTCATGGAATTAAAGACATTAAAAGTTACTTGCTCCTCTTGAACTCTCAGCATTAGTTCACCCTTTTCTACATCAACTAAAGCTCTACCTGTAGCTAAAAAGGGTCGTCCTAAAATCAAAGGAATTTCTCTATCGGCCTCCATATCCAAAACTATGAAATCTGCTGGGAAGATAAACTTATCTACCTTAACTAAAAGATCTTCCAGTATCCCATGAGGATATTTAATGGACCTATCAGCCAACTGTAAAGACATGCGAGTCAGTTGCAGGTCATTAATTCCTAACTTCTTCATCAAAGATAGAGGCATCAAGTTTATGCTAGCTCCCTGATCGCATAAGGCACTTCCTACATGAACATCCCTATTGCACACGGTATTGTAAAAGATCCAGGATCTTCCAGCTTCTGAGGGAGTTTCTTTTGAATAATTGCACTGCACTCTTGAGTGAGAGCAATCATTTCATCCCCTTTAAGCTTCCTCTTCTTAGATAAAAGTTCCTTCAAAAATTTCGCATAGGATGGCATCTCCTGCAATGCCTCGGCAAAGGGAATATTTTTGTGAAGTTTTTTAAACACATCTAAAAACTTAGCAAACTTTTGCTCCTCTATTTGTTTTCTAAATCTATGTGGAAATGGAGCATTCTTCAATTTCTCAGGAGTTAGCTTAGAAGCTTCCTCCAAAATCAAATCAACCTTTTTCTTTTTCTTTTGATGGACTTGATTTTATTTTTCTTTTTTTGTTTCACTATTATTTTCAGTTTCATTATTAACTTGCTCGTTTTCCTGCTCTTTTTCTTTTTCTTTGTCTTTTTCTAAGCTCACTTCATGACTCGGAGGTGGAGAAAGAATTTTTCCACTCCTAGTAGCTATAGCTTTGCAATGTTCCCTTGGATTTACCTCAGTATCTCCAGGGAAATTGCCTGCTTGTCTTTCAGCTAATTGTTTTGACAACTGTCTAACTTGGTTTTCTAAATTTCTAATGGACGCTTCCTGATTTTTAAAACTGGCCTGAGTGGCCTGAATGAACTGAGACAGCACATTCTCAAGTTCCGACTTCTCTTTAGAAGGAGGGGGAAGGGATTGTTGTGGTCTATTTGTGGTTTGATTTTATGGCATGTTCTGATTCAAATATGGACCTTTCTGCCATGAAAAATTGGGGTGATTCCTATAGTTAGGATTAAAGGAATTAGAGGGATAATTCCTTTGGAATTATTGCTGCCCCATATAATTCACTTGCTCGGAAGGCACATTTGGATCACACATTCCATTTTCATGATCTCCACCACAAAAATCACAGCTTACCATACAAACTTGACTCGGCTTTTGAAGTTCTGAAATCTGTACACTTAATTTCTCTAAAGCCTGAGTCATCAACTTACTCTGAGCCAAATAATCATCCTGTGCTTCCAATTCTAGTATCCCTCTCTTAGGGATTTGGCTCCTTTCACTAACCAGACACTCATTAGAAGCCATAACATCAATCAGCTCTATAGCTTCTTCTATAGTTTTGGTCGTTAATGAACCTCCAGCTGAGGCATCAATCAAGACCCTAGTAGCTGGTCTTACACCGTTATAAAATATAGTGACTTGCTGCACATCAGTGATTTGATGATGAGGACATTTCCTCAAACTCTCTTTATATCTATCCCATGCTTCCATGAAAGATTCACCTTCTCTTTGTTGGAAACAAGTGATTTCAGTGCGTAACTTAGCATACTTGGAAGGAGGGAAATACTTAATCAAAAATTTTCTTTGTAAATCCTCCCAAGTGGAAATACTACCTCTCGGTTGGCTCTGTAACCAGGCTTTTGCTCAGTCCCTTAAAGAAAAAGGAAATAATCTCAGTCTAATGGCATCTTCTGGGACTCCATTCATTTTCACAGTATCACAAATTTGGAGAAAGGTTGCTAGATGCAAATTTGGATCCTCAACCTCACTTCCTCCGAATTGATCATTTCTAACCAACTGCAGCAAAGCCGGTTTAAGTTCAAAATTATTGGCTGCAATCGGAGGCCTAAGGATGCTAGATTGCGATCCTTCTTCAGTCGGCCTGGAGTAATCACCTAATGTAACTCTCCTCTGTTCTATTTCTTTCTGTTCTTTTTGCTTTTTCTCCTTTCTCAACTTACGCTCTAACAAATCAATATCGGGATCAAAGAAGAAAGGCTCTCCTTTGTTCCTTGACTGCATACACCAAATATTAAACACAAGAACAATTCACAGCTACTGTTACTCAAAAACAAACAACTACTACTATACTAAACAAGAATCCAACTACGTACTAAATGCAAACAAAAGTAAACGGTTCAGTCTAGTACCGGTCCAAGGATTGTTGATATTACTCAACAATCCCCGGCAACGGCGCCATTAACTTGGTGTGTATAATCCTGAGTCATTAACTCGGAGGATTTATTCTCTTGGCAAGCGCACCAGTCGTTAAAATTGTAATATATTTGATCGTCCCACAGGGATTGTGGTAATTACCTCAATCTTGGACTGATACAAGCTGAACTAACACAATGCACATAAGATTCATTCGGTTTTTGTTGATTTTATGCTTTCTATGTTTTTGTATTTTTCAGAGACAGTGTTAAGGATGAAATACGATTAGTAGAAAGTAGGTTAGGATTGCTTCAGATTACAACTTCATCAAGAATATGCAATTGAGGTTCAATCAAGCTTTAGACATCAAGAGGACAATCCGCGAGTGGTTAATCCCTAATTCCTTAGGTGAATAACACTAATTCCTATGCATCAAACCTTAATCCCTTAAGTGTTCGATTAACATACGAATCTAATGCGAAATTGGAGGTTGAACTCTAACTATTCACCTAATTGCTAGGCCTGAATTACCTAAGCTTCAACCATGATTCCTCACTGGTGAAGTTCTTCATCAGATCTAGATTTGTCAATCCAGCAAAGTAGATCCACTTCTTAGCTCGTTCTCCTCAAGATCTAGAAGTCAACTTCCTCAATACACCTTCAAGATTTCGTTGTAAACCTTTGCAATCCCAACCTTAGGGATTTAGAAACCCATAGACATAGGTTCTATCGAAGGAATTTGGAAAGACATGGATGAGAGAATTTAGAGAGAGAAAGGAATTAGAGAGAGATTGGAAATGGAAAATGAATCGTGTTCTGTGTTATGCTCTGTTCTCTGCTCTGTTTTACAGAGTATGTACAAGTATATATAGGCATCGAACTAACTAACTAACTTAACTAATCACTAAGAAAGCTTAATTAATAATTAAATTAACTAAACTAATTACATACTTACGAAATAAATAACTAATTACATCTCAGACTTAAATTACTAAGGTACAAAAGTAGAAGCGAAAGCAGCAAGAACAGAAATGGTGCCGAGTGTCTTTTGGAGGGAACAATTAGTGTTTAAATAACTGCCTTCACGCTTGAGTGTGAAGGGCTCTCGCTTGAGCGCTCAGCTTATTCAGTCAGCATTCTACAGTCTCGCTCGGGTTCTTCATTCGGTATTCTGTTCCCTTTTGCGGTCAGTGTTTTGAAGTCTTTTTCAGTCAGACTTTTAGAGTTTCACTAGGATTTTTAGAGTTTCACTCAGATTTTTCCTTTCTTCTCTTTTCAGCTTGAGCGCGACCTGTTCCTGCACCAATAAACACATAATTGCCTAGCATTTGTACGCTGGCTGTTTAGTGAAATTATAAAAAATCATAATCCCTTAACTAATTAATGTTTTTAGTCATTTTCTTACATAAATAAAGCACTTTTGAAATAAATAATTAAAATACGAATTATTAACAATTTATTAAATAATAAAGCCAAACTAAACAATAATTAATGAATTATGTTAAATAAAAGAAGAAATAATTAAGTCTTTTCAAGACTTATCATGTGCTTGGAGGACTTCATCACGTGACATGCTTTTAATTCTTTTCCCAATAGTACCTTTCCCATCCAATCGCCCTTCATGATGAGTCTTTGGAATCACAACGCTCTCAACCTGTGGCATATAATCAGTATAGAACTCAATGTCTTCCTCTACAATGTACCTTTCTATGATCGATGCTTCAGGGCGGCGTTGGTTCTTCATATAGCCTTTCAATATTTTCATGTATCGCTCAACAGGATACATCCACCTCAAGAACACTATCCCACGCAAAATGACCTCCCTCACCAAATGGATGATTAAGTGTACCATTATGTCAAAGAATGAAGGTGGGAAATGCATTTCCAACTGACATAGTATAAGGAACCTTTCTTGTTCTAATGCTTCCAACTCCTCGTGGGTGATTACTTTGCAATATATTGCATTGAAAAACAAACACACCCTTGTTATCACATGTCTAACATTTTTTAGGGAGAATGTCATGGATGGCAATGGGTAGAAACTGTTGCATCAACATATGATAATCATGTAACTTCAAACCTACTAACTTCAGATCCTTCATGGAAACACAACTATTGATGTTAGAACCGTACCCAGATGGAACTTTGACACCCCGCAATGATTCACACAAACTTTGCTTCTCTTTTCTGGACAAGGTATGACATACTGGAGGCAAATATGTTCTTTTACCCCTTGATTGTGGGTGCAACTCCTCGCGTATACCCAACAATTCCAAGTCTAGACGTGAACTCAGGCCATCCTTAGTTTTTCCAGGTATGTTTAACAAGGTTCTAATTAAACTATCGCATACATTTTTCTCCACATGCATTACATCAATACAATGTCTTACCTCAAGCTCTTTCCAAAATGTCAAATAAAAAATATTGACCTTTTCTTCCACGTGTTTTTTGAGGAGGACTATTTCTCAAACTTACCAAGAACCACATTGACTTCTTTCACCTTTTCATATACTTGACGACCAGACAGTGGTGAGGGAGGCATTTCAAGCTCTTGCGCACCATTGAACGACTTCTTCAACCTATAAAGTGGATGATTAGCTGTGAGAAACCTATGATGTCAAAGATAAACATTTTTCCTTCCATGATGCAGTCGATCAGAACTAGATCCCTCCTCACATACAGGACACGCTTTATGACCTTTGACGCTGTAACCCGAGAGGTTACCATACGCTGGAAAATCATTGATCGTGCAGAATAACATGGCCCTCAAATTGAATTAATGTCCTGCAAACCCGTCAAACACATCAACCCCGGCTTCCCATAACATTTTTAGGTCTTCAACTAACAGAGATAAGTATACATCAATGTCATTTCCTGGTTGTCGTGGACCAGAAATCATCATTGATAACATAACATATTTCCACTTCATGCATAGCCATGGCGGTAAGTTGTAAACAAACAACAAAACAGGCCACGAACTGTGGTTTGTGCTTAGGTTCCCATATGGGTTCATGCCGTCTATGGCTAGTGCAAGCCTAACATTTCTTGGGTCACGGGTAAAATCTGGAAACATCATATCCATTTTCTTCCACTGTAATCCATCTACCGGATGCCTAAGTAGTCTGTTAACTACCCTCTCATCAGCATGCCATCTCATAAGCTTTGCATCATCTGCATTGGCAAATAAACGCTTTAGTCTTGGAACTATGGGGAGATACCATAACACCTTCGTAGGAGACCCTTTTATGCAGAATTCATCAGAATCAACCTCTTTCTTCTTATACCGTGACACCCTACACCTAGGACATCGATGCAGTATTTTATACTTACCACGGTATAATACACAATCATTTGGGCATGCATGTATCTTTGATTACTCCAAGCCCATAAGATACAACACCTTTTTAGCCTTATAGTTACGATTTGGCAAAGTGTTACTAACTGGGAGCATTTTTTTCAACAACTTAAGCAAGTCAGTGAAACTTTTATCTGTCCACCCATTTATCGCCTTCAAGTTAAACAATCGTAAAACTACTGACAACCTCTTAAAATTAGCATAATTCAGATACAACGGCTTCTCAGAATCATCACACAGAGTCGTATATACGTGAGCTCTCTTAAAACTTTCTACACCCACATCACGGATTATATCCTCAAGTCGGTCATCCATCTCGTCATCAACCTTATGCGCAAAGCTTTGGTCTTTTGTTTGAAAACTGGTACATGGCACCTCAACATGTTCACCATGCCATATCCATCGCGTATAAGACTGAAGAAAACCATCACACAACAGATGTTCTCACAACTCTTCCAATTCTAGTCGATGCAAGTTCAAACATTTAACACAAGGACAAAAATACTTTTCATTCACCTCCTCAGCAATTCGTATAACGAATTCTATGAATGTTTCGACTCCACCCTCATACTATGGACTTATACGTGATACAGCTATCCAACTTCAATCCATACCCACTATTTACAATACCATCAAATTTAACGGTGCTATGAATCTCACTTTCTTTACAAAGGTGGTGGTCCTACCCATTCAGGATGAACATTTTTCTATACTTCATAATTGCATACAACTTAGAAGTTATTTTAAAATTTGATAAAATTTCAGTTGCATTTCGCATTGGTCTCTTAGTACACGAAATGAAAGTGGTGACATCAAATTCAACCACAATCAAATATGCACCCAGAGAACAATACAAAACTTAACTAACCAAAACTTTATCAAATTTTAAAATAAGTCCTAACTTGTACATAGCAATTATGCATAAAAAAATTGTTCATCCCAAACTGTCTAAACAGACAATTCAAGATTCAACACAAACGATGAAATCAATTAATTTAATTACCATTTATGTCGAATCTCAAACGGGAAACTATGGTTTACTCATTCAATTTAAAAAATCACAAACTCATTTAAAAGAGACTAAATAAACTTATCTGATCCTAAAAATATAACAAAAAATTACACTAAACAAAATTAACAACACAAAATTAAAATTCAATTAAAGATAGTAAACAACGTATATTTTTATTAGTTTACTACTACTAATTTTTTTATTTAGTCGGGTAGTATTTAGATTTACCATATGGTGTTTTGAGGTGTTGCATAATAAACTAAATAAATTATGAAGTTAATTCATTATGTAATTAAAATTTTAAATTGCCTAATCAACATAAATAATGGGGTTAATTCATTTTGTCACAATGTTTATGTTTAATACAATTTATTATTTTATTTTTACAATAATATTTTTATTTTGTTGAAAGTATCAATTTTTATGTATTTTATTTTTTTTACTAATGGAAGGAATAAGTGCAATGTTTATGTATTTATTTAGTTGAAAATATCAACTTTCTTACTTTAATATCAATTTAGATTACCCAAATTAATAAACACATACATACATAATAAATTTAACAATCAATCCTAAGCATTCCTAATCTATAGCTAACATTTTAAATTCCCAAATCAGATTTTCCTAATCTATAGCATTCTCATTTTCACAAACTAAGCCTATTAACCAAACAAATTCCTAACCAACAAATTAATAATAATGAAAATAGGGGTTTTAGAGGAAGAACCTGTGTATGCAGAGATGTTGGTGGTAAGTGGTAGAGAGAAAGAGAACACCTTCTATGTAGAGAGAAGACGCACCGTGGTGGGAGGGAGACAAAAATGGAGCTTTGTTGGAACCAATGGAGGCAACACTCACCAATATAGCTTGGTAAAGGGAAGGAGGGAGGGATGAAACCTTACTTCCGTGAGGGAGAAGAAGAAAGGGAGGGAAAATGGTTTCGTGAAGGAGGGAAGAAGAAAAGGAATGGCTTCTGTGAGGGACGGAGATGAAAGAAGGGAACACAAAAGAGAGGGGGATGAACAACGTGAAAGGAAAAGAAAGAGAGGGAAGAAGAACTTAGCATGAAATGAAACAAAAGAGAGGGAAGAGGGACAGCGTGAAATGAAATGTTGTTCAAAAATTGCTTTATGAAGAGACCTACAAGCACGACCCCCATAAAAACCGTGTTTATTTTACATATATAAATACGGTTCAACCACAACTGTGTTCGTATGTATCTTTAAAAATTTTAAAAAATAAAATCAGATTCCTTTTAACCACGGGTCCTCATCCAATCGTGCTCAAATATTACGTTCTTAAACACGGTTCAACCAACCGTGTTCGTATGTGCCTTTAAAAATTTTTAAAAATAAAATCATATTTCTTTTAACCATGGGTCCCCATCCAACCGTGCTCAAATATTACATTTTTAAACACGGTTCAACCCAACCGTGTTCGTATGTGCCTTTAACAATTTTAAAAAATAAAATCAGATTTCTTTTAACCACGGTTCCCCTTTCAACCGTGCTCAAATAGACCATATAACCACGATTTGATTTTAACCGTGTTCATATATGCGTTTCAAAATTGTTTTAAAACAAAACACCTTTTCTCATATTTACAAAAATACCACCGTGTTTTTTTAAACACGGTTTTGGGATAACTGTGCTCATATCCTGTGCTTATACCTATTTTTTGCATTAGTGCTCTCTGCGTATGTTATCCTCTCTGCATGCATATGAAAACTGATTTCCCTTTCTTTATCTCATAACATATAGATAACTAATAGCTCAATTATAAAATTTGAAGTTGATTTTGTATAATATATATATATTCAAAACTCTATATTTTATATATATATATATATTAAAAAAACCTTATCACATTCTACAATATACTCATTTATTTAAAAAGCTCTCGTCCTATTCAAAATGCTCTATCTCTTTCTTTCTCTAATCTTTTAAAATTTGATCCCTTATGAAATTCAAAAAGCTCTATCTTTTTTATTTTTTTATTTTTTGGTATTTTTATTATTTATTATTTATTTGAAAATTTTAAATGGGTCCATAAAAAATTGGGTAGCAACAACTTGTTATCGATGTTAAATCACCATTTAACGGGATACTGAGGAGGCCATCGTTAAACTCACTAGAAACAACAGTATCCACCCCTTAAGTTCATTGATAAAGATAAACAAGTCTCCTCAGTAAGGGGAGATCAACAAATGACCCGTTATTGCTATAATCTAAGCCTTCAAATAGTGAAAAGTGATGATGGAATCAAGAAAAGAAAGTTGAATGATGTAGGATTGTTTCCAAGATAAGTGAATCTACTAGACCTGGATCCTAGAGAAGGGTTGGTGTTTGACCCATTGAACCCCGTTAGGCCCATAGCAGAAGGAGGAGCGCAGACAGTCATTTTAAGGGATGATCCAACTAAAACCACAAGAATAAATGACAAGTTAGAAACTAATATGGAAGAACAGTTGATAAGATTGTTGAAAGAATTCAAGCATCTTTTCGCTTGGACAGTAGTAGATATGCCCATAATAAACCTAAATTTTTGTTGTCACAAATTGGCGGTATACCCAGAATTGAAGACGGTGGCACAGAAGAAAAAGAGGTTGGGTCCTAAGAAATAACAGGCAGTTTACGAGCAAACTGAAGAATTATTGAAGGTTGGTTTTATCCAGGAAATTCAATATTTACCTTGGGTCTACAATGTCATCATGGTGAAAAAGGATAATGGAAATGGCGCATGTGTACGGGCTTCATAAATCAAAACAAAGTGTTGCCTAAAAGATCCATACCCGCTGCCAAGAATTGACCAGATGATGGACGGTTCTTCAGGAAACCAGTTTCTCTCATTCATGGATGTTTATTTCGAATATAATCAAATTCTGATGTTGAAAGATGACGAAGAAAAAATGGTCTTTATCAATAATAAATGAGTTTTCTACTATACCGTAATACCCTTCGGACTCAAGAATGCCAGAGCAGCTTATCAACCAATGATGATAAGGTTTTTGAAGGAATGCATTCAAAGATTATGGAGGTTTATATAAATGATATCATAGGTAAAACCCCGACAAGAGGAGATCATGCAGAAGATCTAAGGAAGATTTTCCAACGATTGTAGATATACAATATGCGTTTGAATCCATGAAAATATACTTTCACGGTACTAGTAGAGAGATTCTTGAGTTTCATGTTAACCCAAAGAGGAATTGAAGCGAATTTAGATAAATGTCGGGTAATTAGGGAGCTTTGAAGTCCAACCAATCTAAGAGAAATGAAGTCCTTACATGGAAAGGTAACAGCCTTATCCTAATTTATGCCAAAAATGGCACACCAGTCACTTCCTTTTTATAAAATTTTGAAGAAAAACAAAAAGTTTGAATGGGGAGAAGAACAGGAAAAAGTCTTTCAAAGTTTGAAAGACGTTCAAGCTAACCCCCTGATATTGGTCAAACTAGATCCAGGAGAACGACTCTGTGTATTTATTTGTTTTAGACAACACATTAAGAGTGGTTTTGGTTAAAGAAACCACTAGGGACAACGACCTGTGTACTTTATTGGAAAAGCACTCCAAGAGGCTCAATACTAGTACCAAAAGTTAGAAAAAGTCGTTATGGCTCTAGTCTAGACGTCACGAAGACTCCAGCAGTATTTTTATGCCCATCTTATTGTGGTACGCACCAACTTAACATTTCGAACTATCCTCCATAAGCCGGATGTAACATCCTAAATTTTACGTATAATGAATTAAATAGGGGAAATAAATAGAATAAATATAGGAAATAATTATTTCAAGTTCCAAACATGTAGAGAAAATTATTTGGGCACCTCTTGAATTGATACGATTTATTCGGGAATTATCGTTGTCGTTTAATAAACGAAAAACATACGAATAGAGTGCGGAGACGAGTTAAATATGTAGAGATACATTAAATAAATATTAGAAATGAATATTTATGTCACAAGAATAAAGTTAAATTAATTTGGGCAGTTGTTGGATTTATCACGAATTATTCAAAATTTATCAACGTCGTTTTAGCGTCAGAAGCGCTCAGTCTGGGAATGGGCTTTAAATGGGCTATTTTAACAATAAATGTCAAGAATTAGAAAACACTAAAATAATTATGTCAAACACAAAAATAAACCTAGAAAAATTTCTAGACAAATAATTATGCAAAAATGGGGCCCCAAGTAGCTAAAATGCTTCATTTTCAAGCCAAAATGTGATGAATTCTTCCATTTCTTTTTGGTCTAGATATGATATAAATGTGGGCTTATTTTCCATTAGAATTATAGGCCTAAATCTTAATTGTGCCAAAAATGGTCCTTGGAGCCAAAAAAATCAAAGAAGTGGCAAACTTGTAATTACTAAAAACTGAAAATGCATTTCTTTCTTCCTCCTCCCTTAAAAATCTGAAAATGCTCTCTTCTTCTCTTTCCTCCTTGTGCAAAACCAAAAGCCATTATTAACCATGGGAGATTCTTGAAGATTTCTTGAAATTTATTGAAAAAGGAAGTTCGGTAAGTGTCATTAGCCCCTTGTTCTTGTTCTTCTTCTCCATATTTTCAAGTTTGCATCTTCTCTTCCATGGCCATGACCCAAAACTGAATTTCACTTCTTATTCCCCTAGGAAATTTTGAAATTCCAAAGCTAAGGAAGACATTATTGCACTTTTTGGAAGCTCCTAAAGGTATTGGAAGGCTTGGAATTCCATTTCTCAATTTTCTTACATTGTTGAAAGTTAGAGTTTGAAGAAATTTGGGGTAAGTTATAAAACACTTATTAACCTTTAAATTAATGGCTTGTAGTTGTTTGAAATGATGTTGTTAGTGTTGGAATAATTGGAATTTGACATGATGATGAAAACCCTAGGTTAGGAGACCATTGAGATTTGATGTTTATTATTGGAATGTTGTTAGGAACATGAATCTAATTGAAATTGGTAGTTTAGAAATGAATTAAATGTTGTTTAATGTGGTTGGTTGATGTTGGTGATGCATTAATTGCAAAATTAGAAATGGATGCCTTACTTTAAGTTAGGGGAAAATTTTTATTTAAGAGCTTGAATGGTTCATTAATGACTCAAAAATAATTATGAGACTTAGATTAGTGTTTTTGAATTGATTTGGTGTTGTTGACATGAAAAATGGAATTGTTAGTAAGCTTTAAATGCTTCTTGAAGTTGGAAAATGGTGGTAAAGTGTCATAAATGATTCCATAAATGCATTAGCCTAGTTAGTGTACTTAGAAAATATTGTTGGATGTGGATTAATATTTATGATGATTGTTGGAAATTTATTGGTTGAAAAAGTATAGTATTTACAGTGAATTAAATGAAGGACATGAAAGGTTTATAGGAAATAAATGTGTTATTAATTTAGAAAACCTTGTTGGAACATATTAGAACCTAAAGGGATGTTTATTGAGTTTAGGAAATGACATTGGAAGTGATTGGTAATTCTAGCATGTTACTTTGTCAAAGAATCTAAATTAAGGTTTTAGAACTAATAGTAGCCTTTATTTTTTGTGAAACACCCCGAAAATAGGGGTAAATTTTTCGCGATCTTAATATCGTTAATTTATGAAAACATAAAGGGGTGAAGCTGTCATTCAATACCCTGGATCTATGAAGGACCTGTCTCATATATGGAGATATAAGAAGGTAGGTTAAAGAAAATGATTAATAAGGAATGTTCAATTGGAAACAATAGAAGAAATTATTTAAATTAATGCCATATGGTTGTGTTTTAAAGAGGTTATACATTATGAGGATTGATGACTTCAAAATTTTCCCAAGGTATTTATAAGATGGTACAAAAGAATATTTGATGTAAAGAGAAGGGAAAATAATTAAACAATGAAATTTGGAGAATCAGAGCATAACTCGCTCAAGCGAGAGTCGCACTCGCTTGAGCGAGACCGAGTGGAGTGCTTGGGCGAGCTATGGCACACGCTGAGTGAAAAGAAGAGAAAGAGTATCAGGGGCCATCTCGCTTGAGCGAGCCCCAACTCGCTTGAGCGAGATTCTCAGGGTTCGCTTGGGCGAGGCAAGCGAGCGTAAGCAAAATTCGTCCAGAATCTAGCATACGTTCACTCGCTTAAGCGAGTGCTACATCCAAAGGCCTTTCGCTTAAGCAAAAATGGTCCAGTGGCAAAATACCTCACTCACGCTTGGGCGAGACCCTACTCGCCTGAGCGATTTTTCTCCAGTGGCTAACATCTGATGCAGGGGCAATCTCGCTTGAGCGAGACCCACTCTTGCCTAAGCGAGATTTGGCCAGTGGCCATACACCAACGCAGGGGATTCTCACTTGAGCGAGAGTCCATCTCGCTTGAGTGAGAATACCAGTAAAAATGTAGATAATAGGGGAACTAAACAACTCAACATACCAAAACTCAATTCAAGCCAAATTGGTAAAATTCATCACATCACATACATCATGTTAAGCCTTTAAAACTCGTTCCAAACTATCATACCTATAAATTTTTCATTCCAACTCATTAATTATGTTCTAATTAAGCTATTTACTATATATGTTCTATAACATGCAATTTTTATAGAAACCATCATTCATTCATCAATTCTAACTGCATCATACATCATTTTCATTATCCAACCAAGGTTAGGGTCACCAATGGAAATGAGCCATAAGCACTAGGGTCTCATTTTCATACATGACCTCCAAAATCATCATCATATATTCATCATCCACACCAATGATCCACATTAATTCATGGCTATACAAAAGGTCATTATATCTACATACGTTACAAAAGCGTACGTAAAAGCCAAAAAATCAAACATTTGTCGGCCAAGGCATTCTTTACCCCAAAATGGACTTCCTTCACACCATTTTTCCGCACAAAAGCTCCATGGGCAACCCTACAACATAAGAGCTATAAAGATAGACCACATGGAGAGTGAGTATATTTTCTCAATGATGAAATTCCAACGATTAGTGATAACATACTTATGAATGCAAGATTAAACATCTCCTCCTAGAAAGGAGTTCAAATGGCATAAGAAAAATCAATCAGTCATCTAATCTATTGAACATACATATTCATCAAGATTCACATAGTCACACCCACCAATAACACAATTACAGTTAGTGATCAAAGAGAGTTCCACATACACCTCACAAAACTTCCTCAATGGGATATCACATTATACCATGCTCCTATGGCTAATGCACATGTTAGTGTTTAAGATGCATATACACGGATCTGATTTCATTTCATCAGGTGATCGCAACCACCATAACCATTCATTCATTCACATTGATTTCCCGCCTCGCAAGGGGTACTCCCTCTAGCAGCCTCGCAAGGTGTTTTCTCGTGATCGCAACCACGTTCAACAATTTATAATGGTTTCCCGCTTCGCAAGGAGTACTCCCGCCTCGTGATCGCAACCACAGGTATTTAATCTCAATGGTCCCGCAGGGTCTCTCATTTCAAATACCAGGTGATCGCAACCACCAGTTCAATAATCATAAATCTCAAGTGATCGTAACCACTTTTCAAGTACCATGTTATGCATGCCATGTTATGTATGCAACAATGCTCATGCATGCCTTAACCTCATAAGGATTGTCTTACCCTCTCATCTAGGGTACCACTCATACTCAATCACCATATTCATTCCACATCATCGAATACATGAATATATATATATAAATATATCATTCCAAAATCAACCATCGCAGATTTAATTCTCTATTTCATATTACATAGTCACAGCACTACATCCATTCAAGGAACAACATGCAACATAGCATCAATACATACATTATCACATACAAGGTTTCATGCATTTAGAAAGTACACCTTTCTCCTACCTCAAGAGAAGTAGACTTTCGGGTTTGATGTTCCCGCCTCATAAGTGTTATCAAGTCCTACACCAATCAATTATAGGACCACATTAATCATTCCTTCAAACACCATTTCAATATACATATACATATATATGTACACATAGTTCTCATCATGTAGAAACTATTTATAGGTTTGATTCATTTGCCTAATTAGGCTTTGGGAATTCCTTCCCTTTGATCATCATTCATTATTATCAAGGCAACAACCTAATTAGTTAGGTTACGACATATACCAACCCCACATTCAACTCATTTTAAGTGGGTTTTTCATTTATGGCATCTAACCACCATCACCAACCATTATTTATGGCTATACCTCATCATTAATAACATTCTTACCATTAATTAATGCATTTTATATTCATATTACACATTTCCCCCAATTTCATAAGTTAGGGTTTCATTAAAACTCATCCATTTTATAAATGCACTTCAATATTCCTCATCCTTCAACCCTATTTTTATGCACTCCATTTATTGCTCATGAATGCCTTCATTTATTTCACCCCACCTTTGGTTTTCCTTATTTAAAGCTTCTATTCAATACCCATTTACTTTAACTACTCTCCCAAATCATAACTACCTATTTTCTAGGTTCAAAACACAAGAAAAGGCAAGAAACTTACCTTGCTCCAAAAATGAAAATGAGAATCAAGAGGGAGGGAGGTTGTGACGAAAATGGAAAAGAGAATGATTGTCTTCCCCTTGCTCTTTGAAAACGAAAGTGAAGGGGGAAGAGGGCACTAAGCTTTTTCTTAGGTGTATAAGGGAGAGAAGAGTGAAGAAGATGAGTGGGAAGATGATAGAAAGAAGAAGAGGTGAGTTTGCATAAGGGAGAGTGAGAGTTACGAGAATCAGAGTGAAAGAGGTGAGGTTTTGTTTAAGTTTTTAAGCCCATCACTAAATTCTTCCATTTTTTAATAAACAGGCTCTCCGTTCGGGCATAATACTTTATCTTAAAATTATTCTGAATACACATTCAGGTTCCTAGTAATATTATCTACAGCCCTGACCAACGGCATCTCAATCAGAGATACTTGATCGGATACTCATATTTTATCTGGGTTAGTTTTCTGCTTATTCGGTCCAGATAAGTTACTAACAACTCCCAAAAATCTTAATTTAATTATTTCTGATATTTTGGGGCATTAAATAATTCACATTCAATTATTCAATATTTATTTCCTTAATTTATTCTCTATTTTAAAATTTGGGATGTTACATTTGGCATGTTGTTAGTGACTAAAAATGAATTATTAGAAGTGTTATGGCATCTGTTAGTGGTTGGAAACAATTATGATTGAATGAATAGGAAGTTAGTATCTAATAAGTGAATAAAACATGGTGTTGAAAGTTATGGACAAGCTAAAACAAGTGTAAAAATTATTATTAATGGGGAAACTGTAACATCTCAGATTTTATATAAATAATTAAATGAGGAGAGTAAATGTTGAATACTTATATGTGGGATTAATAAATGTCCTAAGATATTGAAAATAATTAAATTTCGATCTTGAGGATTATTTATAATTTATTAGAGCCGAATAAGCTGAAATTAAGCCCGATTAGAATATGGGTGCCGGACCAAGTATCTTCGATTGGGACGATATTGGTCACGGCTGTTAAGAATATTATTGGGAGTCTGAATATGTATTCAGAATAATTTTTAGATAAACTAATTAGCCCTGACAGAGATCCTATTTGTCATAAAACGATGAGATTTAATGGAGGGTCAAAAATTCAAACACTAAACCCTTTCTCCTTTGGCAATTCACGTTACTTCTTCCTCTAAAATACTAAACATTCACCTTCTTCTTCTCCTATTCTCTTCATCTCTTTTCCTCCCTAAACCCTAGCAAAGGTGTGACCCATTCTTCCTTTATTTTTGTTTTGGGTGGAGAGCATGAAGAAGCTTGGAGATTGAAGTTCCCTCTCCCTTATTCTTCTTATTTTCATGTAGCACTCCCTCTCCCTTCAAGGTTCTCTCTTTTCTTCTCTTAAGGTAAGATTTTTTCTATTTCTCAAGAGTAAGAACCTTTAGTTATGAGTTTTTGGTGTTAGGAGAGCATTTAGAGTATGTGGGTTGTTGGGATAAGCCATAAATGTGTAAACACTAAGATGGGTTGCCATAAATACAAGCCTTGAATGAAATAAATGGGGTAGAAGAATATATGATGGGAAGGTGATAAAGAGTAATGATGCATTTATGAATATTATTGGATTTTAGAGAAACCCTAACCCTAAGATTTGGGGAAAATATGGAATATGTGTAATAAAACATCTATTGTGTTAGATAAATATTATTAATAAGGTGAAGTGGTGTCATAAATTATGGATGGCCATTAATGAAGTTTGGTGATTAATAATGGTTGTTGGGAACCATTAGTGTGGGAACCTAATAATGGGTTTGATATTAATAATGCATAATAATGAATTTGGACACCTAACCCATGGTGGTTGTGGTGGAATTAATGAAATAAATGAGGTTTGAAGAATTTAAAATGATATAAACACCAAGTAAATGAATATGAACATTTAGTCTTGGTGATTGAATAGAAAATGATTGTGTGGTATATTGTGCAATGTAGGAAACAACCCCACCGATGAGGCGGAACCACCAAACCGCGTTGACTACTACTTCTCTTGAGGTAGGAGGGGGTAACTATTCTAAATGCATGATTTCATCCATTAGTGATGTATATATCTAATTGTGTTAATTTGGCTTGAGTGGATGATTTGATGAATATATGATTGAAATACATTTAGAGTAATTGATACTATGTGGCATGTGTTTTGGGATGTTGTTTGTGATGAAACTTGACTCATGTTGATGAGCATTGTTATGAATGACTTGATATCCATGGTTGTATTAATTGATGCATTGTTGAACATCCCATGATGTGTGAATTGATAAAGGATGATTGCCATTAACTATTGATGTATATGGCAACCAATAAGAATTGGTGATGGTTGAAAATGATAAGTATACAAAATCCACTAAGTGGTTGTGGTGAATTGTTGAATGTGGAGTGGCATGATAGGATGCATAGAGTGAGAATGCATTGATTGGCATTTGCATCCATGGTATATCATATGTTGTCTACGTGGAATGTTAGGGGTTCCACTAGGTGGGCCCAATGGGAGGGCGACCCGGTGCACGAGTATGTTATTGTATTTCCCTAGTGATTTTGGGAATCACGAAGTTGTCCATAGTTTGGTGATGAGGCACCCTATGTGGCGGGCCCAGTGGGCGGGCGGCTCTGTGATAAGCAAGTTACCTCGGTGTCCAACGGGACACAGCTCTCTCGATGTGTGTTCGGGAGAGGCCCGTAGCACTTTGGCAAGTAAGGCCATGATGTTGATCCGTAAGTCACGGGGTGACTAGTGCTACAAATGGGCAAGAGTAGTTTGGTACCAGTAAAAGTATGCTGTTGAGCATGCATGGATTGAGGTATATGTGTACATAATTTTTCTACTGTAGTAGGGGCATAGTAGCACAACTATGCTTGTCCCACACTTAGTATGTTGTTGTTTCCCACAGTCGGATCCGCATTTGATAATGATTCCTTTGTGCATATACATTAGCTATAAGAGCATTTGCATATAGCCGGAGATATGCCTATTTGAAAGCCCGTGGTGTTGACGGATGATTAAGATATAAGGGAGAAGAAATGTGGTACTAACATTACGTGTATAATGATGTTATTGAGAATACCAATGATTTAAACATGTGTGTTGTGGATGTATTTCTTGAGTATGTAACATGTTGCTATGAATGATATAGTATGTGAATGAAACTATGATGTTCTTATGAAATGTATCATATGTGATCATGTTTGGGTATATCATAATGTATGACTTTGATACATTTGGATTATGTTACTCACCTCCTAGTTGCCATTTTTAAGTTTGATGTAGGTGTGATGTGAATCCTACTCTTTTGGAGGTCGAGTGTTAATGAAGGTAAATGTGGAAGGAAAGTGGGTGAGCCTTGGTCGGCATATGATCATTTTGTAGAGTATATGGTGTACATACGCTCAATTTTATAATTAGATATGATAAATGATGATTTAGGAGGTCATGTAGGAAAATAAGACCCTTGTGTGTATGGCTTATTTTCATTAGTGACCTTGCCAATGTATGAATGATAAATATAATGTGAATTACTTCTAATTTTGAAGAATGAATGAAGAATTATGTGAGAATCTTAGTTTTATAAAGTATATAAGGTGATAGGCTTAATTATGATGTGATTCACGAGTTAGAATAGAGATCATTAAGTATGATTACTTGGAATGAGTTTTAAATTCCTAAGATGATGTGTGTTATGTGTTGAATTTGATCAATTTTGCTTAGTATGGGTTTTGGTATGTAGAGTTGTGAGATTTTACCTGTTTCTACGCATGGTCTGGTAATCTCGCTCAAGTGAGATGGATTCTCGCTCAAGCGAGAATTCCCTGTATCAGTCATATGGCCCCTGGCCTAATCTCGCTCAGGTGAGAGTAGTTCTCGCTTAGGCGAGACAACCCTTCACCTGATATATGTATTTTGGACGTTCCTCGCTCAAGCAGGCTCACCTTCACTCAAGCGAGCGTTATGTGAAATCGTTTCTGGACGAGGTTCGCTCAGGCGAACTAGTGTCTCCCCCAAGCGAGATGCTTATGTATCAGGTAGGAGTTACTGGAGGCAATTCGCTCAGGCGGGCTTTGCCTCACTCGAGCGAAATTTAGGTAGAATGGTTCTAGACCATTTTCGCTCAAGTGAAATGGTCTTTGGGTGGCAACTCGCTCAAGCGACCGAGCGTGATTTCAGTTTTGGAGAGTTTTCACTCACGCTTGCTGGCCTCGCCCAAGCGACCCATGTGGGTCTCGCTCAAGTGAGACAGGGAGTCGCTCAAGTGAGTTTCCCTGTTCCCAGTTTCTTGATTTTGGCTCTTTTACTGAATTTTCATGCTTGTTTTGGAACCCATATATCATACAAATGATATTACTATTATGAAATCTCATTTCAAATGTTTAACAAATTTATGAGGCATCTTTCCTTTCCTTTTTCCATATATTTTGATAACTCTTAAATGTTATCCAATTCTCCACTTTTCCCTTGTGACGATCTCGAGTCTGATCATCCATGGAGCACTTTAATACCTTCTTGTATCTTCATATATAAGATAGGTCATTTAATGATTCGGGGAAATTACTTGGTATTATATATATATATTGAGTTTCTTCTACTTGTAATTTATTTTAAAATTATGAAAAATTTACCCTCATTTTTAGGGTGTTACGAAGTGGTATTAGAGCATTTGTTAATGCTCATTGCTTGTTATATATGAATGAAATACCAAGGTTGAGTGATTCTTTTGTTGAATTGAGATTTTTTGACATTGAAATATTGTTGATTGTTATTGAATCATTGATATTCCTCATGCAAGCACTAGTTGCTTGATGTTATGATGTTGTTACTATAGATAAGTATTGTTGGGACATAGATTGCCCACTAATTCAAATTATGAATAGTAATGATTGAGTGATCGTTATTAAGCCCCGCCAGGCCTTTCCTTTCCCATATTTACCTTCAAATATTGAATATATTATGATGATACATGTGTTAATGATAATTGATGATGATTGGTATATATTGAGGAAAGAAACACAAGGTTTCTAATTATGTTTATGTTGTGTGTCTAGATTGATTGATGGCGAATAGGCGTAATGTTAACGTAGCCGCTATCGCTGAAGCTTTTAATCGGTTTGCTGACATCCTTGAATGGCAACAACAACCTGTTGGTCAACCAAATCATGGTCTTGACCGATTCCTCAAAAGGAAGCCTTCCAAATTTCATGGGGGCTATAAACCAGAAGAGGCTTATGTTTGGATCCGTGACTTGGAACGGATATTTGCTAGTATAGAGTGTACAGAAGCTCAAAAAGTTGAGTACGCGGTATTTATGGTCCGAGATAAAGTTGAATCTTGGTGGATTCTCACTCGTAGGCATATGATTGCTGCTCATACTCCTTTGAATTAGGAGAACTTTAAGGTGGAATTCCTTAGGAAGTATTTCTCGAAGAGCTACAAGAACAAGAAAGAGCTTAAATTTATGGAGCTCAAACAAGGAAGCATGTCGGTGGAGGAATATGCCTCAAAATTTGAAGAATTATGCGTATTCTACCCTCCTTTCCAATAGGAAGGTACCGAAGCTTCGAAATGTGTTAAGTTTGAGAATGGGTTACGTCAGGAGATCAAGAAGGAAATTTGTCACCAAGAGATTAGGAGCTTTCCTACTCTTGTGAACAAATGTCGAATCTTTAAAAAGAATGATGTGACTCCTAAGAGTTATTTGGGGCATGATCATAGATTGAAGAGCCAATCCTCTAGCTTCAAGAAGAGGGGTGATTTCAAGAAGAATAGACAATTTATGCATGGTTTCTCTTCATTTAGAGGTGGACACAGTGGTGGAAGACATGGTACCAATGGTGGCCGAGGTAATGGCCAAGATCTTCATTGTTTTCGGTGTGGTGGAAACCATTTGGCCATGAATGTAATCATGAGAAGATGGTGGTATGTTATAGATGCAACCAACCAGGGCACATTCGTCCTGATTGTCCCTTGAATGCCACAGACGTGGTGGTACGTAATGATGCAAACCGTGGAGGCTATGGTGCTTTTAGAGGCCGTGGTCATGGAAACGGTAATGGCGGCCGCAATGGTGGTCAAAATGAAAATGATGGCAACGGTCGTGGTAATGGGAACGGTCAAGGTAATGATAATGGTGGCCGGAATGGTCACAATCATGGTGCTAACCAACAAACTACTGGGAGAGTCTTTGTCGTGATCGGTGAAGAAGCTGCACAGGCCGAGGATCTTGTCCAAAGTAAGTGTCAAATACATGGTAATTGTGTTGATGTATTGTTTGATTCAGGTGCAATGTACTCCTTTATTTCAGAAGATTGTGTGAGGTAATTAAAATTGCCATTAAGTATGATGAAAGGTTCTATCATGGTGTCTACAACGACCGGTACTTGTTTACGGGCGGTCACTCGGTGTGATAATTGGGACGCCCCAAAAATAGGGGTAAATTTTTTGTGTTTTTATAAATCATACTTTGATGAAAAGGAAATAAGTGGTGAAGCTTTTAACACAACACCTGGATCTATGATAAACCACTCCCATATATGAAGATACGAGAGGGTAATTAAAAATATGATTTAGTAATAATTGTTCAATTAAAAACAACGGAAGAATTAATTTAAATTGATTAATGTATAGATGAATTCAAGAGGAGAGAGTTATAATGTTCCATGATTCTTAATATATCAATGATACTCCTAAGGTAATGCTTATTGGAGAACTAGTGCACAAAAATCAAAAATTTATTTGAAACAAGCCATCATGAGCATCAGTGGGCCACTCACTTAAGCGAGAGTCCCATTCGCTTGAGCGAGCAAGCGTAGGCACGCTTGGGCGAGGCAAGGGGAGACTGAGCAAAGAGATTGAGCGAAGGGAGGAAGGGTGCATCAGATGCCAATCTCGCTCGAGCGAGACATGTCTCGCTTAAGCGAGATTGTTCCAGAAACAATCGTAGCTCTCTGGTCGATTTTTGCTCGGGCGAGGCAACTCTCGCCTGGGTGAAAATCATCCAGTGTCAAATTCCCATTCTCCTCGCTTGAGCGACCATACTTCCACCTGAGCAAAAATTGTCCAGAGGCTAACCTCTGATTCTATGACAATTTCGCTTGGGCGAAATATACACCCGCTTGGGCGAAATTAGGCCAGGGGCCAAAACTCTGATTCACAACAATCTCGCTCGAGCAAGATTCTCACTCGCTTGAGCGAGTTCTGCAGAATTTATGCAGAAAATGTGAAATTGCATACCAACACACAATACACCATACCAAAACTCAATCTACTACAATTCATTTAATTTCTACATGATTTACACATTATATGACACCTTTGAAACTTGCCTCACTCATCATTAACCATTAAAATCCATTCTAATTCATGAAAATATAAGGAATCCAACACACCAATTCATATAACCGCCAAAGCATAAATTTTTATATAAACGTCCATTCATTCATAAGATCAACTATCAACAAGCATCATCATTCATCAATTTACATCCCTTGGGTCATAGATAAAAATTGATCATACACTAAGATCCAATTTTCCTCTATGACCACCAAAATCATCTATCACCTAAAATTATCAAAACAAGCATTCATTACATCATATGCTATACAAAATCTAGTTATCGCCGGCCAAGGCGCTTCCTATACAACTATTTACCTTCACAGCCAAAATGTACTTCAAAATGCTAACTCTTCCCATGAATGCCCTGCATCACAATTCTAAAATAGACAACATGGGAGAGTGAGTTCACATTCTAAAGGTATGAATATGAATACCATGTGATGATGTATATATATGCCTCTACACATGTATACTTTGCACATCTATAACATTCACCATGCCATATACCCTCACAATTCCATCATACATTTATCATAACTAACAACACAATTCCAAACAAAGTACACAAGCGCATACATAATCACGTCTCTCAACAATTGAACTATCATACAACTATTATTTGGTATTCATGTCTTTTATGTTGTCTTAAAATATATCTTTACAACCTCAACACAACCATCATCATATCTCACCGCTTTGGCATACCTTCTTCTATATGCAAATGCTCTTAAGCTAATGCATATGCACAAAGGAATATTTTAACAATTGCAGATCTGACTGTGGGATTACAACACCGAATGTGGGATTCAAGCATGGTCATTTAACCATACCCCTACTGCAGTAGTAAAATGTGTACACTTATTCTTTAAATTGCATGCATTCACTAATCGTTTTAATGGTACCAAACCGCATCGCCCATCTTGCAACACCTGGTCATTTTAACCATGACCGTGGTACTCAACATATCAACCTATGGTGTTGCGGGTCGGCCAAATATTAAATCATGGCAGCTGTGATCTTGAGGACCACCGGGGTCACCTGCTTGTAAAGAGCCACCCCCACAAGGGTCAGCCACATGTAGCTCCCCGAAGCAATACATGGGCGGCTTCGTGACTTCACACCAAGTCACAGGGGAAAATACAACTTGCTCGTGCACCGAGCCACCCTCCCACTGGGTCGGCCGAGGGAACTCCCCTAATGTTCCAACAACGGCGGCTATGTAGTATGCCATGGATGCAAATGCAGATCATATGCATTCCTCACTCTATGCATCCTATATATGCCACTCAACATACATCATCATCGTCACCAACATCACCACAAGGTTTTTAATGGATTCAATCTTGTTGGTTATTCTCATTAATTTGAATCTTTGTGTGGCGTTCACAACAGTTATCAAACGTATCGTTCAACTTTAATACTAATCAAGAATATAATTCATTCTCTATCAAAATCATTAGCATTCGTTATGCTTTCTCGGTGGACTTATATTTATCTAACCACATATTCATCAAACAATTCATGCCACCACACCACACATCAGAATTTCTTCTAAATGCATTCAAAGCATGTTGCCAAAACACATCATCTACATCATACACCGCATCATAATTTCTCATAGCATTTCAAGCAAGGCTAACATGCATACCACTACATGCCACAATCAAATAACATTCAAATTCATGCATTTAGAACTTAAGACTCCTCTCCTACCTGAAGAGAAGAATTTCGATTGATAAGACGCTCCCGCCTCGTCGTTCAAAATAGGTCCTACATTCACATTCATGTAAAACCTTAATTAATCAACTACTCAAGTCATCAATTCTATTCTATTTATTCATATTCATATTTATAATTTCACAACACGTGCTAGACATGTTGTAGATACCATTTTTATTCTTTATTAGGCTTCGGGAATTCCTTCCCATTAAGCCATCATCATTAAGTTCAAAGGTTACCAACCACAATAGCCTAAATCTTCATATAACTCCATTTATCCATACACCTATTCATCAATGTCATGCATTCTCTTCATAAATCATTGTCTTAAATCAACATTAGCAATTTTCCCCCAATTCTCAAGGTTAGGGTTTTCTCCAAAACCCAACCACATTCATTAATACATCAATCTTTCGTCTCCTTTCCATCATAAATGCACCAACCACCATTAACCTCTCATAAATACCCACATTTATTGCCACCCACCTTAGGACATAAGCATTCAATGCTCTAAATAGTTACTCATGTACATGCATTACTCTTCTAAATCATAACATCCTCTAATATCATCATTAACCCATCAAAAAAATGATGAAAGGAGCTTACCACACACCCAAAACAAAATGGGTTCCAGGGGAGAAAAGAGGGCTGCGAAAATGAAGAAGAAGAGGAAGAGGAATTCAGCTCCAATGGTTCTCTTCCAAGCTCCTTCAAAATGAAAAATGGAGGAGAAGCTCACCACTCAAAGTTAGGGCTTTGGAAGAAGAAGAAAGTAGGAGAAGAAATAAGGAAGAGATGAAGAAAAGAAGAAGTGAATTATTTTTTCCCAATTGCTTCAGCATTCTCGTGGAAAAGGAAAGGGAATTTGGGCTCATGTGTTTTAATTTTAATCATTCACTAAAGATTTATCATTTTATGACTAACAGGTTCATCGTTCCAGCTCAATACTTTATCTGAAAATTATTCTGAATACATATTCGGATTCCCAATATTATCCTTAACAGCCCTGACCAATATCGTCTCATTCTGAGATACTTGGTCCGACACCCATATCTCAACCGGGCTCATTTTCAGCTTAACCGGTCTCCATAAACCACCAACAATTCCCAAAATTCTTAATTTAACTAATTTCAATATATTGGGACATTAAATAATTTACCTTCAATTCTTGATTAATCCTCTATTTTAAAATTTGGGATGTTACAATAATTTGAAATGATTCTTAAGGATCGAAGATTCGCTGTATCCCTTATTTGCTTACCCTTGAAGGACTTGGAAATTATCTTGGGAATGGATTGGCTATCTGCCAACAAGGTCTTGGTGGATTGTTAGAATCGGAGCATTGTCCTTCCTTCTCCAAATACCGAGCACTTTGATGTGCAAGGTATATCTCAAATTCTTGTTATGCTATGCATGGTGAATGGAGAAAATATTATTTAATCCCTTGATATTCCTATTGTGTCTGAATTTCCGGATGTATTTCCTGATGAGGTACCTAGTTTACCTCCTCCACGAGAGGTGAAGTTTTCTATTGACCTTGTTCTGGGTGCGGAACCTATTTCCTGAGTACCATATCGGATATCTCCTATGGAATTAACCAAGTTGAAAAGGCAAGTTGAAGAGTTGTTAGAGCGAGAGTTTATTCCCCCAAGTGTGTCTCCTTGGGGTGCACCTGTTTTATTGGTGAGAAAGAAGGATGGAAGTATAAGGTTATGTGTGGACTATCGACAACTTAACAAGTTGACCATTAAGAACCGATATCCCCTACCTCGTATTGATGATCTTTTAGATCAATTGAAGGATGCAGTGGTCTTCTCGAAGATTGATTTACGTTTTGGATATCATCAAATTCAGG
Source organism: Clitoria ternatea (assembly GCA_037962975.1). Classification (NCBI taxonomy): domain Eukaryota; kingdom Viridiplantae; phylum Streptophyta; class Magnoliopsida; order Fabales; family Fabaceae; genus Clitoria; species Clitoria ternatea. Next base: position 194,299,378 of record CM075669.1, read on the forward strand.
TGAAGACTAAAGATATTCCTAAAACTACTTTCTAAAGTGATATGTGTAACATCCCAGTTTTGAAGTTGAATACCGAATGAAAATAACCATTAAGACCTTGATTTCAAAGCAGGAAAAATTGACTGTTAACTTAATCTATGAAATAGTGGCAAATTAATTAAGCTTAGTTGGTAACAGGTGGCTGCTTCCGATTGGGAGTCACGTGAGTGGGACTGCAATTCACGTTTTCCCATCCCACTCTCCTTTCCTTCCTCGTGCACGCATATGCTTATATATGTGCCTTTGATCATTGGAGTTATGCATCTTCGTTAGACTTCTTCTTTTCTCTTCTTTCTCTCCTCGTACACTCTCTCTTCCCTTTTGTTCTTCGTCTTCCCCCTGTTTACTGTTCTGTTCCTGAGAACGCGCGACGATAATACTGTAAAAGACTTGGAGTTCGTTCGGCCAAAAGACGAACAGCCCCTGTTTCACAGTGCAACTTTGACCAAGGAAGCCAGAACGAGTGTGAGCCTGGGTGAGGCAATCAGACCAGCGTCAGGAAAACAGAGGAACCCCTCGAACTTCCTCAATAGGTAGGGGGCGCTTGCATTTCGAATGCATAGCTTGTGAATGGGTTCCGAGTGGTTTCTTATGCATGCATATGTGCTTAAGGGTATTTGTGATGAAATGTATATTTGATAGATAACTTTGTATACCGAGGCATGCTATGACTGAATCCGTTGGTAGATAGCTTATCATTGATATATGTGCTTATGAGATACACCGTTGGATGTGGATGCATGCGTGTGTTATGAGACCGTGTGTGAATACAGTACATACTCTCAAACTTTCATACTGAGTCTAGTTAAATATTTACATGTACATGCGTGTAGTGGAGACATATTGTGTGACTTCTGAGTGCTCTATTTATGGAATAATGAGTAGATCCCGATTGCTATCCTATGTTGCCTTGCATGCGAGTGTTGAAAACGAGTCGGTGTTGTTATGAGATGATGACTGAATTGCATACAGAGTGTGGTTATGATAAATAAAAGGAGAAGTAATATTGTATTGGCAGACACACACAAAAGAATGTAATTAAAAGACCTTGAGTTGGACTTGAGGCAGTGCCGAGTGCACTAGCGTTGGACGCTTAAAGTCTTGAGTTTGACTCAAGCAAGCCACCGGGTTGGACTCGGGGATGCCCGTAACACTACCGTGGTCGCTTGGAGCGATTGTGTTACATGTGAGGGCAAACGGTTTAGTACCAGTAAAACGGCCGAACCAGCTTGGAGCTGGAGGAAAAAGGCTTAGAGCCTCTGTTGCAACGTAAAATTAATTGAGTGGGGGTCGGATCCGACTATAGTAGACTGGTGTGTACTGAATGTATATGTATACTATTGTGCTATGATGAATTTATTGTATTGCATGTGTATAGTGTAAGTCGGAAATGATATAATTTGTACAACAGAATGTTGCATGAATGAATTCTGATTGCATGGCACTGTTACGAGTAGATAAACTAGAGAACAATTAACGTTATGATTGCTTGAAATGTGATGTGGTGTGGTGGGGAGCGTACAGGTTCCCAAGTTATTAACTGTCATTTTAAATGTAAAAGCTCACCCCTGCTGTGGTAATATTTCAGTGAACGTTCCTCGGAACTACGAGTAAAGTGGAGCTACGTACCAAGCGGGTTAGCTGTGCACCAAGGAACCATATATATATGTAGATACTGTGTATAATGTTTTGATTATGCCTTGGCCGTCTCTTATCTGATGTTAATCCTTTAGAATAGAACAGAATCCCTTGGGGCTGGGAAACATGGCAATATGTTTGTAAATATTGATATACACTCTTATATATATATGTGGTTATGTTTATGTTGTGCTGCATGTTATACCATCCCGTGCGTGATGTTTGATTGGTATATATGTTCATGTTCATCCGAGTATGTAGGAATGGAAAGACTTAGTATGAAGGGAGTCAAGATATGATCTAGAGAGTGAATTCGTGATCCTGTTGCCGAGTGGGGAAAGCTTTAGGTGTTCCGAGGGGATGAGGGTATACCATTCCGAATGGGGATTGACGCAGTAGATTCCCAATTGATAAACTGTTACGATTCAGAGTAGAATAGCCTAATCATGCTTTTGAGTAAGGACTAGCCGAGAGAGTGTTTTCCGACTAGAGAGCAATCCACCCGATTCCAAGTGTAAACCGTATAGAGAAATGGTAGAAGACTATGGAGCCCTTGAAGGGAGGTTAAGTTAGCGTGAGCACTGGGGTAGGAAGGACTATACTTGCCGAGCGAGAGATGAGTGAAATACCGAGGGGTAGATAATTGAGGAGCTGTCCGACTGAAGATACCCTTGGTTTCCGAATGGAACAGCCTACGTTTCCCGAGTGAACTATTGTGTGGCATGATGGACAAATAGAGAACTAAGCTATGGGGGTGCGAGTTTGGGGTCGAGAGGAGAGAGTCCCTTTACCGAGCGGATTTAGGAATGAAATCCGAGTAGACTTAGGAATGAAATCCGAGTGAATTAGGCCTTTACCGAGTGAACGATTGTATTGATACCGAACGATTGTATTGATATCGGGCCCGCTCGAGTGTTGCTGGGCTCCGCTGGAGGGCTTTTGTTTGGCTCTTGTCTCCCCTTGCTTTCCGTTCCCTCCTCCTTCTTGTTGTATCGGGTTATTCGATTTGGGGCGGATTTTACAGGCCTTGATAACTCAAAAATTCAGAAAAATTTCCCTGCTGGTTTTAATTACTTAATTAGAATTAGGGTGTTACATTTTGGTATCAGAGCAGATCGAAAGGTCCAAGGCCAAGGTATGCTTACCGAGTGTAAGCGGTTGCGTGCATTGTGACCGAGTGGTCATCATTATTGTGATATTTGTGAAACTTGATTGATATTGTAGTATTGAATTACGGATAGGAGGTTGTCTCCCTCCTGGTCTGACTGATTGTATGGCATATAGAAATGGTATAATGTGTTAAAGTTACTGAATGTTAGGCTGTGATCCGATCGGTAGTAAGTAGCTTTGTAAACTTATCCTTGAAAGAGCTGTGAATTTTAGGATAAGAGATGACGAGTCGTCAAAGTATGGAGGCCATAGCCACAGCCTTTCAACGCTTTGCAGACGTGTTTGAGAGGCAGGGCCAGCCTCAAACTAAGGATGGTCAAGTGCTGGACCGCTTCCTGAAGAGGAAGCCGAGAGAATTTCTGGGAGGACGTAACCCTGAGGCAGCTTATAAATGGACTCAGGAGATGGAAAGGATTTTTGGGGGTCTTCACTGTACTGAGGCCCAGAAGGTAGAGTGTGCAGTGTACATGCTGCGGGAAGAGGCGGAAAACTGGTGGAGGATAGCCAGAAACCGGTTCCCTGACGATGATACTCAGCTGACCTGGAACGATTTCAAGACATATTTCCTAGAAAAGTACTTCCCCGACACAATCAGGAGTCGGAAGGAACTGGAGTTCATGGAATTGAAGCAAGGGTCCATGACTGTGGAAGAATACGCGACGAGATTTGAGGAGTTATGCCTATTCTACCCACCCTTCCAACAACCGGGGACGGAGAATTCGAAGTGCCTAAAATTTGAGAATGGATTGAGGTCAGATATTAAGAGAGCTTGTAGATACCATGAGATTAGGAGTTTTCCTGCGTTGGTGAATAAGTGTAGGATATTTGAAGAAGATGACAAGGCCCACTCGGGCCAGAGCAGCAGAGCCAATCCCTCCTTGAGACCCCAACAATCACACTTCAAGAGGACAGGCAACGCTAGGAGTACTGGACCTTCCTCTAATTTCAAAGGATGAGGGAACCGTGGGGGTCGTTTCAGGGGTCGCTCCAGAAATGGTAGATGTTTCAGATGCGGAGGTAACCACTTTGCTCGGGAATGTGATACTGGAAACGATGTTGTATGCTTCCACTGTAACGAAAGGGGGCATGTTCGCCCCGACTGTCCGCAACTGCAACCAGAGGGTGGCCATGCACGTCGTGGGGGTTTCCGTGTAGGGGGACGCGGAACCACCAGTGGAGGAAATGGTGGTAGAGGCAACGGAGCAAGGAGCAACATGATGGCTACTACAAGTAACCAAGGGAGAAATACCGACCAACCGGCAGTGGGAAGAGTCTACGCCATCAACACGGAGGATGCTGTGCAAGCGAATGATTTGGTACAATGTAAGTGTTCACTCGGTAAATATACACTTAATGTAGTTTTTGATTCGGGAGCCACCCATTCTTTTATAGCTGATGAGTGTGTGAGACATTTAAAGTTGCCGACTGTGTGTATGGATCGGACCTTGGAAGTGGCCAATCCGACTGGCACTAAGGTGTTGACATCATCAATGTGCAAAGATGTAACGTTTGTGTTGTACGATCGGAGTTTTACCTTCGACCTGGTGTGCGTGCCTCTGAAGGACCTCGACATTGTACTCGGCATAGACTGGCTTTCAGCCAACAAGGTGTTAGTGGATTGCAGGAACCAGAGGATAATCCTCCCGAGGCAGAACAATGAAGATTACACGGCACAAGGTACAGCTTAACTGTTTATGATGCTTTGTTTAACCGAGGGCGAGAGTAGAGTCCGAGTGAACGAGATTCCGACTATCTGTGAATTCCCAGAGGTGTTTTCGGAGGACGTGGCGTTCCTCTGAGTAGAGAAGTCGAATTCTCTATAGACCTGATCCCTGGAGCCGAGCCAGTCTCCAGTGCACCTTATAGAATGTCCCCAACCGAATTGGCCGAGTTGAAGAAGCAGGTAGATGAGTTGCTCGGAAAACAATTCATTAGGCCGAGTGTGTCACCTTGGGGCACACCGGTGCTACTTGTTAAGAAGAAGGACGGCAGCATGAGACTTTGTATAGATTACCGACAGCTAAACAGACTCACGATTAAGAATCGGTACCCGTTTCCCAGGATTGATGACTTGATTGACCAACTGCGTGGAGCCTTAGCTTTCTCGAAAATTGACCTACGATCGGGATACCACCAAATCCAGGTGAAGGACTCGGATATTCCAAAGACTGTCTTTAGGACTCGGTATGGTCACTACGAGTATATAGTGATGCCGTTCGGTGTGACAAACGCCCCTGCTGTTTTCATGAATTACATGAACAACATATTTCACCCATATCTTAACCGATTCGTAGTAGTTTTCATTGATGATATCCTAATCTATTCCAAGACCCCTGAGGAGCATGAAGAACACCTCCGAGCGGTACTTCAAGTGTTGAAGGAGAAACAGTTGTTTGCAAAGCTTTCAAAATGCAATTTCTGGATGGATAAGATCCACTTCCTCGGGCATGTGATTTCAGAGGAAGGTGTCTCGGTGGACCCTTCGAAGGTGGCAGCTATAATGGCATGGGAGAGGCCCAAGTCGGTCTCGGAGGTAAAAAGCTTTATGGGCCTGGCCGGTTATTATAGAAGGTTCATTGAGGGTTTTTCTAAGATGGCCTTGCCACTGACCAAATTGACCCGGAAAAATGTTCCCTTCATATGGAGTCCCGAGTGCGAGAGCAGCTTCCGAGAGATGAAGGACAAGTTGACGACTGCTCTAGTGTTGGCATTACCTAATTTGCAAGAGAGCTTCGTGGTTTATTGTGACGCGTCAGGACTCGGATTGGGATGTGTGCTAATGCAGAATGACCGAGTGATAGCATATGCCTCTCGGCAATTGAGACCTCACGAACAGCATTACCCGACCTATGATTTAGAGCTGGCAGCTGTGGTTTTCGCATTGAAAATATGGAGGCATTACCTGTATGGTTCTAAATTTGAAGTTTACAGCGACCACAAGAGCCTCAAATATTTATTTGACCAGAGGGAGCTGAACATAAGGCAGAGGAGATGGATGGAATTTTTAAAAGATTATGATTTCGAGCTAAAATACCATCCGGGTAAGGCAAACGTTGTTGCCGACGTGTTGAGTCGGAAATCCCTTCATATAGCAGTGATGATGGTGAGGGAGGTGGAGTTATTGGAACAGTTCTGAGACATGAACTTGCATGTTGACATCCCCTCTTCTCGGAAAATGACAATCGGTACACTAAGGATTGCTAGTGAATTCCTAAAATCTGTATATGAACAACAACAGTCAGACTCCTACTTGGCTGAGATGAAGGAAACTCAGGCCAAAGGAAAGGACTTGTCCTTGACCAAGGCATCGGACGAAATTTTTCGAGTGAAAAACCGAATATACGTACCAGGTGGAGGAGAATTGAGAAGAATGGTACTTGATGAGGCTCACAAGAGTCTGCTTAGTATCCACCCGGGTACCACAAAGATGTACCACGATCTAAGAACACAATTCTGGTGGCCCGGATTAAAGAGAAATGTAGCAGAATATGTGGCTCGGTATATATATGGTTATGTTTATGCTGTGCTGCATGTTATACCATCCTGTGCATGATGTTTGATTGGTATATATGTTCATGTTCATCCGAGTATGTAGGAATAGAAAGACTTAGTATGAAGGGAGTCAAGATATGATCTAGAGAGTGAATTCATGATCCTGTTGCCGAGTGGGGAAAGCTTTAGGTGTTCCGAGGGGATGAGGGTATACCATTCCGAATGGGGATTGACGCAGTAGATTCCCAATTGATAAACTGTTACGATTCAAAGTAGAATAGCCTAATCATGCTTTCGAGCAAGGACTAGCCGAGAGAGTGTTTTCCGACTAGAGAGTAATCCACCCGATTCCGAGTGTAAACCGTATAGAGAAATGGTAGAAGACTATGGAGCCCTTGAAGGGAGGTTAAGTTAGCGCGAGCACTGGGGTAGGAAGGACTATACTTGCCGAGCGAGAGATGAGTGAAATACAGAGGGGTAGATAATTGAGGAGCTGTCCGAGTGAAGATACCCCTGGTTTTCGAATGGAACAGCCTACGTTTCCCGAGTGAACTGTTGTGTGGCATGATGGACAAATAGAGAACTAAGTTATGGGGGTGCGAGTTTTGGGTCGAGAGGAGAGAGTCCCTTTACTGAGCGGATTTAGGAATGAAATCCGAGTAGACTTAGGAATGAAATCCGAGTGAATTAGGCCTTTACTGAGTGAACGATTGTATTAATACCGAGCGAGTGTACGTTATTTCTTCGGGCCCGCTCGAGTGTTGCTGGGCTTCGCTGGAGGGCTTTTGTTTGGCTCTTGTCTCCCCTTGCTTTCCGTTCCCTCCTCCTTCTTGTTGTATCGGGTTATTCGATTTGGGGCGGATTTTACAGGCCTTGCTAACTCGAAAATTCAGAAAAATTTCCCTGCTGGTTTTAATTACTTAATTAGAATTAGGGTGTTACAATATGGCCACTATGAATATGTGGTAATACCATTTGGTGTGACAAATGCACCTGCGATTTTCATGGATTACATGAATCGCATCTTTCACGAATATCTTGACAAGTTTGTGGTGGTGTTTATCGAAGACATCCTTGTCTATTCCAAGAGCCATGAGGAACATGAAGAACATCTTCGTCTTATTTTGAATATCCTTCGAGAGAAAGAGTTGTATGCAAAACTTTCAAAATGTGAATTTTGGTTATCCGAGGTCCAATTTCTTGGACATGTTATCTCTAAAGATGGTGTTGCTGTTGATCCATCTAAGATTGAAGCCGTGATGGCTTAGGAAAGACCGACGTCTGTGACCGAAGTAAAGAGTTTTCTTGTTCTTGCCAGTTATTACCAGAGATTTATTAAAGGTTTCTCCCATTTGGCTTTGCCGTTGACAAAGCTAACCCGTTAAGATCAGCCGTTTGTGTGGAATCTCGATTACGAGAGGAGTTTCCAAGAGTTAAAGGTTAGACTCACTTCTGCTCCAGTATTAGCCTTGCCTGATTTGCTGGATGATTTTGTGGTGTACTATGACACTTCTAAGCTCGGTCTTGGTTGTGTGCTGATGCAAAAAGAGCGTGTGATAGCCTACGCGTCGAGGCAATTGTGACCACATGAGGTTATGTAACACCCCAAATTTTTAAAAATAGAAAGTTAAATTAAGAAAATAAATATTGAATAGTTAAATATGGACTAATTAATATACCAAAATGTTAGAAATAATTTAATTAAGATTCTTAGAGACTGCTAGTGAATTATTGTGACCGGATAAGCTAAAAACTGACCCAGATAAAATATGGGTGTCGGACCAAGTATCTTCTATTGAGATGCCGTTGGTCAGGGCTGTAGATAATATTATTGGGAATCCGAATATATATTCAAAATAATTTTTAGAGTATGTACTGAGCCCGAACAGAGAGCCTGTTTGTTATAAAACAGAAAAGAATTAAGCATTGGGTTAAAAATTAGAAATTCTCACCTTTTCACTCTCAAATTCACCTTGGTCTCTATGTTCAAGAGGAGAAAAATAAAACACCTCTTATTCCTTCTCATTATTCCTCTTCATTCTTCTCCTAAAACCCTAGGCTAAAAGGAGATATATTTCCCTCCTCCATTGTCATTCTTCAAGAGGCTCAAGGAAAGCTTGGAGCTTGAAGTCTCTTCTCCCTTCCTTCTCTTATTTTCGTGTGGTCCTTCTCCTCTCTTGCAAACTCACTCTTCTCTTCTCTTGATGTAAGATCATTACCATTTTTCCATGAATATGAACATATAGTTGTAGTCTTGGTGTTAAGAAAACAATAAATGCATGTGGGTTGTTGAGAGAAGCTCCAAAAGTGGGAACCCTAAGATAGGTTGACATAAATTTAAGCTTTATGAATAATTAATGAGGTAGTTGCAATTATGGTGGGGAGAAGATAGAAGTTAATGAGTATTTATGAAGGTTGGTGGGTTTGGTGGAAACCCTAACTTTGGATTTGGGGGAAATGTGTAATGTAGATAGGGTTAACATTTATTGATGAGGGAAGTCTTATAAATGATGAGGTAGAAGCATTTAATGATGATTTATAATGTTGATTAGAAGTCACAATGAATGGGAAGCTCACCAAGGTGTTGGTGGGAAATTTAATATAAAAGGTGACCTAATTAATTAGGTTGTTACTTGATAATAATGAATGGTGAGTTAAGGGAAGGAATTCCCGAAGCCTAAATGGGTAAATAAAGAAAATCCATGAATAGCTTCCACATGATGAGAATCATATGTACATAGATATGTATATGAATATTGAAATGACCTTTGAATGAATAATTGATGTGGTCCTACAATGATTGGTATAGGACTTGATAACGCGGGTGAAGCGGGAACATCAAACCCGGAAATCTACTTCTCTTGAGGTAGAAGAGGGGTGTATTTTCTAAATGCTTGAGAACATGTATAATGATAATGTATATGATAATGTAATGTGGCATGTTTACTTGAGCGAATGTGATATCATATGTTTGTGAAGTGAAATTGAACTTGGTGCTCAAAATGATTAATTGCGAATTGAAGCCTTAATGAGGCTATGAGTGGTATAATATGTGATGAAATGTTATGGAATCCATGTGTGGCTTGATGAATGTTTGAAATCTGTGATTCGTATGGATTCTTGAAATTTTATGATTGGAATATATATGGACATATTGACTATGGAAAACTAATGGTGTTATTGAGTATGAGTGTACCCTAGATGAGAGGGTGAGATAGCCCATATGAGATTGAGGCATGCATGAGCATTGCATACATGGCATGGCATGCATATCATGATGATGTTGATATGTGGTTGCGATCACTTGATGTTGGAAATATAAAAAGGGCTTGCGAGTTCCTGTGATTATTGGACCGGTGGTTACGATCACCTGGTATTCGAAATGAAAGGCCCTGCGGGACCATTGAGATTGAATGCCCATGGTTGTGATCATGAGGCGGGAGTACCCCTTACGAGGCGGGAAACCATTGTGAATTGTTGAACGTGGTTGCGATCATGAGAAAGCACCTTGCGAGGCTGCTAGAGGGAGTACCCTTTGCGAGGCGGGAAACCCATGAATATGAATGAATGATTATGGTGGTTGCGATCACCCGTTGGTATGAAATCGGATCCGTGCATATGCATCCTATACACTAGCATGTGCATTAGCCATAGGAGCATGGCATAGAGTGATATCCGTTGAAGAGATTGTGTAAGGAGTAGATGGGACTTCCTTTTAATACCAATTGTGAATGGGTTAATGGTTGATGAGTTCTTATGAATCTAAATGGATATATATGTTCAATGAATTTAATGAATGATTGACTTGGAGCTGATTGAATTTTCTTAAGGAGGAGTGTTTATATTACATTCATGTATATATTATCACATTTGTTAGATTTTCATCATTGAGAAAGTATACTCACTCTCCATGTGGTACATCTTTTTAGCTCTTGTGTTGTAGGGCTGCACATGGAGCTCTTGTGTGGAGGAAAGTTGTGAAGGAAGCCTATTTTGGTAAAGAATACCTTGGTCGGCAACATTTTGATTTTATAGTTTGTGTGGAATATTTGTAATATATATGGTATTTCGCATATTTCGTATAGCCCTGAATTGGCATAGATACCTGTATGAATGATGATTATATATATTAGTGATTTTGGAAGGTCACGTAGGAAAATGAGATCCTAGAGTCTATGGTTCATTTTCATTAGTGACCTTAGTATTGATTGGATTTTAAAAATGAAGCATGATTATAGTTAAAACTTATGAATGAGTGATGAGTTATACGAAATTCTGCATTTCATAGATTTTGTCAAGTAGGAGGTTAGATTGGAATGCAACTCATGCATTAGAAAGTGAATTGATGGATAAAATCGATTGGAATAAGTTTTAAATGTTGAATATGATGAGTAGGATGTGATGAAATTAAGTGAAATGGATTAAAATAAGTTTTGGTATGATGTATCAAGTGACTCCATCATTTTTCTGCGTTTTTACTGATATTCTCGCTCAAGCGAGAGGGATTCTCGCTCAAGCGAGAATACCCCTGTGATAGAGTATGGTTACTGGCCAATTCTCGCTTAGGCGAGAGTGGGTCTCGCTCAAGCGAGACGGCCTTGGCATCAAGGGTTGGCCACTGGAAGAATTTCGCTTAGGCGAGGAGGGTCTCGCCCGAGCGAGAGTGGGGCATTTTAGCTACTGGCCGAATTTCGCCTGAGCGAATGGCCTTGATGGTGGTACCCGCTCAAGCGGTTGAGTACTGGGTAGGTTCTGGATGATTTTCGCCTGAGATCGCTTGCCTCGCCGAAGCGACTTGTGAGGATCTTACTCAAGCGAGACGGGGCTCGCTCAAGCGAGTTAACCCCTGATTCTTTTCTTATTTCCTTCGCTCAGCTCATTCCATGTCTTCGCCAAGCGTCCAATTGGGACTCGCTCAAGCGAGTGTGGTTCTCGCTTGAGCGAGGGGCGCCCTGATCCTTCAAACTATTTTGTTTAAATTATTTTCCCTTTTCTTTACAATATATTTTGGTTTTGCATCATCTTATAAACACCTTGGGCATAATTTGAATTCCTTAATTATTCATAATGGTTGACCTCTTTGAACTCAATCACATAGCAATAATTTAAATGAATTTTTCCGCTGTTTTCAATTGAGAATTCCTCATTCCTAGTTTCTTTATCTACCTTCTCATATCTTCATATATGAGATAGGTCTTTCATAGATCCAGGGTATTAAATGATAGCTTCACCACTTAATTATATCATGAATTAACGCTATCTAAATCGCGAAAAAATTTACCCTTATTTTTGGGGCATCTCAGGTTAACTATCCCAGCATGATCTTGAATTAGCGGCGGTGGTATTTGCCTTGAAGTTATGGCGGCACTATTTGTATGGCTCAAAGTTTGTGGTCTTTAGTGATCACAAGAGTCTCAAATATCTATTTGACCAGAAGGAGCTTAATATGCGCCAACGAAGATGGATGGAGTTTCTAAAAGATTATGAGTTCGAATTGAGATACCATCCCAGAAAGGCAAATGTGGTTGTCGATGCCTTGAGTTGGAAATCATTGCATGTTTTTGCTATGATGGTGAAAGAGATGGAGCTAATTGAGCAATTTAGAAACTTGAATGTGGGTATAGAAATATATACCCTGAAAAATATGTCTCTTGAGGTGTTGACGGTAGCAAATGTATTCCTTGAAACTGTGAAATTACAACAGCCGAAGGATGAGTACTTGATTGAGATGAAGGAAGCTCAAGCTAATGGGAAAAATTCATTTTTGACGGAAGTTCATGATGGCATTTCGCGTGTGAAGGGCCGAATTTATGTCCCATCTAGTGGTGATTTAAGAAGGTTGGTACTTGAAGAAGCCCACAAGAGTGTGTTGAGTATACACCCTGGTTCCATAAAAATGTATCAAGATCTGAAGAAGAATTTCTTGTGGCCCGGTATGAAGCGGGATGTGGCTAATTGTGTAGCCTCTTGCATTATTTGTCAAAAGGTTAAGGTTGAGCATCAGAAAACATCTGGTTTACTTGAGACCTCTTGATATCCCTGTTTGGAAGTGGGATAGCATTTGTATGGACTTTGTTTCTAGATTGCCTAGGACACGTACTAGAAATGATGATATATGGGTAATCATGGATCGATTGACGAAGTGTGCTCACTTCTTGCCCATGAATGTGAAGAGTTCTTTAGAGAAATTGGCATAATTGTATATTAAGGAGATCGTTAGGCTACATGGTGTACCTTTAAGTATTGTGTCGGATCGCGACCCGCGGTTCACTTCCCGATTTTAGGGAAGCTTGCATGAGGTAATGGGTTCCAAGTTAAGGCTTAGTTCGGCGTATCATCCACAAACGGATGGACAATCCGAACGAACAATTCAAAGCCTTGAAGATTTGTTACGGGATTGTGTATTGGAGCATGCTGGTTGTTGGGAAAGATTCCTACCACTAATTGAATTTACATACAACAATAGTTATCATAGTTCTATTGGTATGGCTCCATATGAAGCGTTGTATGGTCAAAAATATAGAACTCCATTGTGTTGGCTTGAAACGGGTAAGAAATTAGCTTTAAGGCCGGAATTGATTGTGGAGACAAATGAACAAATTAAGATGATACAAGAAAAGATGAAAATTGCCCAAGATCATCAGAAGAGTTATTATGATAAAAGGCAGAAGCCACTTGAGTTTCAAGTTGGCGATCACATGTTTTTAAGAGTGTCAAGAGATAAGGGTATTGGAAAAGCCCTGAAGAGCGAGAAATTAAGTCCTAAGTTTATTGGACCTTATGAGATTCTTGAACGAATTGCTGATGTGGCTTATCAGATTGCACTTCCTCTGCACCTTGCGAATCTGCACAATGTGTTTCATGTGTCGCAGTTGAGGAAGTATATTCCTGATCCCTCGCATGTAATCCCGATTGATGATGTTGATGTGCGAGATGACTTGACTATCCCTCCTATTTCTGTTCGTATTATTGAACACTCCGTGAAGAAACTACGGAACAAATTGGTACCTTTGGTGAAAGTTGCATGCAAGCATGAAAATGTGGAAACGTTCACATGGGACCATGAAGATGATATCAGGGAACGATACCCTGATGCGTTTAACTCCGGTATGTTAAATTTCGGGGACGAACTTTATTTTTAGGTGGGAAGGATTGTAACATCTCAGATTTTATATAAATAATTAAATGAGGAGAGTAAATGTTGACTACTTATATGTTGGATTAATAAATATTCCAAGATATTGAAAATAATTAAATTTCAATCTTGAGGATTATTTATAATTTATTGGAGCCGAATAAGTTGAAATTAAGCCCGATTAAAATATGGGTATCGGACCAAGTATCTCCAATTGGGACGATATTGGTTAGGGCTGTTAAGAATATTATTGGGAGTTTGAATATGTATTTGGAATAATTTTAGATAAAGTATTGAGCCCTGACAGAGATCCTATTTGTCATAAAACGATGAGATTTTAATGGAGGGTCAAAAATTAAAACACTAAACCCTTTCTTCTTTGGCAATTCACGCTACTTTTTCCTCTAAAATACTGAACATTCACCTTCTTCTTCTCCTATTCTCTTCATCTCTTTTCCTCCCTAAACCCTAGCAAAGGTGTGACCCATTCTTCCTTTATTTTTGTTTTGGGTGGAGAGCATGAAGAAGCTTGGAGATTGAAGTTCCCTCTCCCTTCTTCTTCTTATTTTCGTGTAGCACTCCCTCTCCCTTGAAGGTTCTCTCTTTTCTTCTCTTAAGGTAAGATTTTTTCTATTTCTCAAGAGTAAGAACCTTTAGTTATGAGTTTTTGGTGTTAGGAGAGCATTTAGAGTATGTGGGTTGTTGGGAGAAGCCATAAATGTGTAAACATTAAGATGGGTTGCCATAAATACAAGCCTTGAATGAAATAAATGGGGTAGAAGAATATATGATGGGAAGGTGATGAAGAGTAATGATGCATTTATGAATGTTGTTGGATTTTAAAGAAACCCTAACCCTAAGATTTGGGGAAAATGTGGAATATGTGTAATAAAACATCTATTGTGTTAGATAAATATTATTAATGAGGTGAAGTGGTGTCATAAATTGTGGATGGCCATTAATGAAGTTTGGTGATTAATAATGGTTGTTGGGAACCATTAGTGTGGGAACCTAATAATGGGTTTGATATTAATAATGCATAATAATGATTTTGGACACCTAACCCATGGTGGTTGTGGTGGAATTAATGAAATAAATGAGGTTTGAAGAATTTAAAATGATATAAACACCAAGTAAATGAATATGAACATTTAGTCTTGGTGATTGAATAGAAAATGATTGTGTGGTATATTGTGCAATGTAGGAAACAACCCCACCGATGAGGCACAACCGCCAAACCGCGTTGACTACTACTTCTTTTGAGGTAGGAGGGGGTAACTATTCTAAATGCATGATTTCATCCATTAGTGATGTATGTATCTAATTTTGTATTGTTAATTTGGCTTGAATGGATGATTTGATGAATATATGATTGAAATGCATTTAGAATAATTGATGTTATATGGCATGTGTTTTGGGATGTTGTTTATGATGAAACTTGACTCATGTTGATAAGAATTGTTGTGAATAGCTTGATGTCCATGGTTATATTGATTGATGCATTGTTGAACATCCCATGATGTGTGAATTGATAAAGGATGATTGCCACTAACTATTGATGTATATGGGATCCAATAAGAATTGGTGATCGTTGAAAATGATAAGTATACAAAATCCACTAAGTGGTTGTTGTGAATTGTTGAATATGGAGTGGCATGATAGGATGCATAGAGTGAGAATGCATTGATTGTCATTTGCATCCATGGCATATCATATGCTGTCTACGTGGAATGTTAGGGGTTCCACTAGGCGGGCCCAGTGGGAGGGCGACCCGGTGCACGGGTATATTATTGTATTTCCCTAGTGATTCTCGGAATCACGAAGCTGTCCATAGTTTGGTGAGGAGGCACCTTATGTGGCGAGCCCAGTGGGCGGGTGGCTCTGTGATGAGTAAGTTACCTTAGTGTCTGATGGGACACGGTTCCCTCGATGTGTGTTCGGGAGGGGCCCGTAGCACTTTGGCAAGTAAGGCCATGATGTTGATCCATAAGTCACGGGGTGACCAGTGCTACAAATAGGCGAGGGCGGTTTGGTACCAGTAAAAGTATGCTGTTGAGCATGCATGGATTGAGGTATATGTGTACATAATTTTTCTACTACAGTAGGGGCATAGTAGCACACCTATGCTTGTCCCACACTTAGTATGTTGTTGTTTCCCATAGTAAATCCGTATTTGATAATAATTCCTTTGTGCATATGCATTGGCTATAAGAGCATTTGCATATAGCCGGAGATATACCTAGTCGAAAGCCCGTGGTGGCGATGGATGATTGAGATATAAGGGGGAAGAAATGTGGTACTAATATTATGTGTATGATGATGTTATTGAGAATACCAATGATTTAAACATGTGTGTTGTGGATGTATTTCTTGAGTATGTAACATGTTGCTATGAATGATATAGTATGTGAATGAAACTATGATGTTCTTGTGAAATATATCATATGTGATCATGTTTGGGTATCATCATAATGTATGACTTTGATACATTTAGATTATGTTACTCACCTCCTAGGTGCCATTTTTAAGTTTGATGTAGGTGTGATGTGAATCCTACTCTTTTGGAGGTCGAGTGTTGATGAAGGTAAATATGGAAGGAAAGTGGGTGAGCCATGGCTGGCATATGATCATTCTGTAAAGTATATGGTGTATATATGCTCAATTTTGTAACTAGATATGATAAATGATGATTTAGGAGGTCATGTAGGAAAATGAGACCCTTGTGTGTATGGCTTATTTTCATTAGTGACCTTGCCAATGTATGAATGATAAATATAATATGAATTACTTCTAATTTTGATGAATGAATGAAGGATTACGTGAGAATCTTAGTTTTATAAAGTATATAAGGTGATAGGCTTAATTATGCTATGATTCATGAGTTAGAATAGAGATCATTGAGTATGATTACTTGGAATGAGTTTTAAATGCCTAAGATGATGTATGTGATGTGTTGAATTTGATCAATTTTGCTTAGTATGGGTTTTATATATGGAGTTGCGAGATTTTACCTATTTCTGCGCAAGGTCTGGTAATCTCGCTCAAGCTAGATAGATTCTCACTCAAGCTAGAATCCCCTGTATTAGTCATATGGCCCCTGGCCTAATCTCGCTCAGGCAAGAATGGTTCTCGCTCAAGCGAGACGACCCTGCACCTGATGTGTGTATTCTGGACGTTCCTCGCTCGAGCGGGCTCACCTTTGCTCAAGCGAGGGTTATGTGAAATCATTTTTGGACGAGGTTCGCTCAGTAAACTGGTGTCTGGAGGCAATTCACTCAGGCGGGCTTCGCCTCGCTCGAGCGAAATTAAGTTAGAATGGTTCTGGACCATTTTCGCTTAAGCGAAAAGGTCTTTGGGTGGTAACTCGCTCAAGCAAGTGAGTGTGATTTTGGTTTTGGAGAGTTTTCGCTCACGCTCGCTAGCCTCGCCCAAGCGACCCATGTGGGTCTCGCTCGCTCAAGCGAGACAGGGACTCGCTCAAGCAAGTTTCCCTATTCCCAGTTTCTTGATTTTTGCTCCTTTGCTCAATTTTCTTGCTTGCTTTGGAACCCATATATCATAGAAATTATATTACTATTATGAAATCTCATTTCTAATGTTTAACAAATTTATGAGGCTTCTTTCCTTCCTTTTTTCCACATATTTTGATAACTCTTAAATTTTATCCAATTCTCCATTTTCCCTTGTGACGATCTCGAGTCCGATCGTCCAAGGAGCACTATGATACCTTCTCGTATCTTCATATATGAGATAGGTCATTTAATGATTCGGGGAAATTACTTGGTATTATATATATTGAGTTTCTTCTACTTGTAATTTATTTTAATATTACAAAAAATTTACCCTCATTTTTTGGGTGTTACAGAAACAATATTTATAGAACTTAGTTTGTATGTTAGTGAAGATTGGATAATTGTTTAGGAGGAAAATACTTAGTGTTTTAGGTGATGTTGGGTAAGAACCAAGTGTTGAGTGAAAAATAAATGTTACTAATGACTTAGAATAATTTAATTTAGCATTAGAACCTTTATTAATAAGATTGGGTATTTTAATTGTTAAAAGTGTGGAAATTGTAAAATTTTAAGAATGGAAAACTTATTAGTTCCTAAGATAGAAATGCTACAAATAGTTATTAAAATATGCAAAAATACTTAGAAGCTTTGTAAAGCTTAATGGATAATTGTTGAACCCTTGACAAATTGTGGACAAGGTTTTTGACCTTTAAAGTGTTGAAAAATATTGAAAAGGGGAACAAGCTTCTAGAATCGCAAAGATAAACATTTTAATAAGCTTAGTATGATATTGTGTATATGATGGACAAAATTGTTAACATCAAAATAATTTTTAGTTTAGTGTTTAATGTGGTTCTACATTTATTTAATGTAGGATTTGACAATTCTAGTGAGGCGAGACCATCTAACCCTGTAGAGTACTTCTCTTGAGGTAGAAGAGAAGTATATTTTCTAAATGCATGTGCAATGTTTGTTGATGATATATATATTGGTGTACACTTGCATATTGCCTTGAATGGTTGTACTACTTCTTATGTATGTAATTATATGATATTAATTCTTGTTGATGGTTGGATTTTGGATTGATAAATATGATAAGGATATACATTTGGAATATACTTGTTTGATATGCTCTCTTGATTTCCATATGTGGATTGATATTGATATGACTCCTTGGTTATTACATTGTGGATGATGTAAATTGATGTCTTGGAGAATTTTGTAACAAATTGTATGCCTTGTAGCATAGTATAATTGGTAGCATGCCATTGAGTATGATTTTAAATGTACTATGAATCCCTAAATAAGAGAGTGTGAGATTCTTGTGAAGTTGAGGCTAGCATATGCATTCTTGCATTTCATGGCATGCATGGCATATCATATTGTAATGTATTGGGATCTTGTGAAAAGGACCCTTACGGGGGAATAAATATTTAAACGACTATGCATGGTTGCAATTACTTGATATATGGAATTAATGATGGGTCTGTAACACATTTGAGACATGTGTGTCATTTATTGTTTGTTACCGTATTCACTTTTGTGAGAGTGATAAATGTTACGAAATGGGCGTTGGCAGTTTGGTACCAGTAAAAGCATGTTGTGCTTGTGGGTACTTGATAAATTGTGTACACATGTTATAAATATTTTCTTGAAATTGGATTCATTGCATATGCATTATTTTAGTGGTATAGCATATACATTAGCCATAGGGACATGGCATATGACCTTAAGGTACCTAAGAGGGATTGAAATCTATGGTTGATAAAAATTAAGAGATGAAATTGGAATTCATAAGTACTAACTAATTATGTTGTGGTTTTAAGTATCACCTCCTTGAATATGTATATAATTATACGTATATGTTGTGATAAAGAGGTGAATTAATAAATTGATTTCATGATGGGATATGAATACTAAAATTATTCATGAATGTGCTTGATGATTAATATGGATGATGTATTTTATTATTGAGTTGAAATCCTTGACGGAGAATATGTTTAGTTGCACTTACATAATTATATTATCACATTTTATTTTATTGTTCATCATTGAGAAAGTATACTCACTCTCGATGTTGTCTACTTTTTAGCTTTTGTGTTATAGGGCATAGTTATGGAGTTGATGCTTTTTGAAGGGATGAGGTATAGTGTGAAGAATAAGATGCTTAGATGCCTTGGCCAACATGTTTTGAATTAAAATTGACTATAGCATATTTTTGGAACTATTTGTATATGACATTTGTTTTGTATAGATATACTATTATTTAATGTCTTTTAATTGTGATGATGACTTGATGTCGTTAAGATATTATTGATATATTAGGATCATTGTGATGGACTTGTGATCTTTTTGTATCACAAAGTGGTATGTGGTAATGCATGGCATTAAATTAGAACCTAATCAATGATTTTTGTCATTGGAATTATAAATGATATATGTTGATTTTTTCTTATAAATTGATAAACATTGTGATGAATAGGTTGTAAGAAGGATTGTTAATCTTGGCTAGTGGCATATAGTCATACCATGACGATGGAAATTAATTGATAGAGAATACTGATAAGAATTTATGGAATTTGTCCTAAGTAAAAGTATTGGAATGGTGTTGTCAAATTACATATACATTGAGACTACTACACTTTGATTTTAGGTTTAAATATATATATATATATATATATATACACACACACACACACATATATATTTATATATACATGAGACTGTATAAGTAAAATATAAGGTTATTGATAATGGACTTAGTGACATGCTAAGAGGATTATGGATCATACTTTGAACATAACATGGTGGTGTTGCATCTTGGTGTATGAATTGAGTGTGATGAGATATGATCGTGTAATTTAAATCTTAGAAATGTTGTGTAAATTTAGAAAAAATGAGTAAGTGTTACTAATGTGTCCATTTGGAACCTACCCTTAAAAATCCATTCTTACTTTTGGACTAACTTAAATGTTTCACAAATTCTTATTTAATAATTATGTGAGTGATTACCCTAAGTAGGCATTTATTTAAATTACATGCCTTCTCATATCATCATATATGAGATAGGTCTCTAAATAGATATGAGGTTGATTGTTAAAATTTTTAATTGTGGTGTTCTTCTTCCAACAATTGTTTAGTAGCAAAAAATTTATCCTAATTTTCATTATCTAAATATTAACATCATTAATATGATTTATCAGATTAAGGGCACCACATTGGACTTGGTCAAGTGAATGATTAAGTCGGCGATTAAACTTTCAAAATTTGATATTTCTTATGAGCTAAGAATGACTATAAAAGTGCAAGTCCTAGCAGATTTTGTGACTGAACTAACTAGGGAGCCACCATCCCCATCGAGGGAACATTGGATCATATATGTTGACAGATCGTTAAATATGAAAGGTTGTGGAGTCAAGGTCATTTCCCAAAGCAAAGACAGAGTACATATGGAGATTTCACTATAGTTTGATTTCAAAACGTCTAATAATCAAGTAGAGTATGAAGCTTGTTTTTTCAAGCTACGAGTAACTTTAGATGTCGACGTGAAAATTGCAGTCCTATGTAAAGATTCTTAATTAGTCATATCCCAGATTAATAAAAGCTAATAGGCCAAAAAACCATTGTTGTAACAATATTTATACAAGATCAAGGAGTTGGAGGAAAATTTTGACCAAATTGAATACAAGCATGTCCCTAGGGAAGAAAATGCCCGGGCTGAAATACTGTCCAGGTTGGCCAGCATGAAGAAAGCAGGCTTAACCATTACAGTTATTCAAAGTTCTTTGGTGACCCTAAGCATTACCACACCAGTCAAAGTGTGTTCCATGCACGCCAAAGCCTTTCTGGAAGATTCATGGAAAGTACCAATTATACGGTATATCGTGAATGGGCAGCTCCCAACAGATCCCACAGAGAAGAAGAAATTGAAGAAAGAACTTCTGAGCTTTGTTTTAATTGATGGGTAGTTATTTTATAGAGGTTTCTCTATCCTGTATCTAAAATGCCTCAATGAAGTAAAGATTCCTGAGGTAATGACATAGGTCCACAAAGGGACCTGCGGGCAGCATTTTAGAGGAAAAAATTTGGCGAGAAAGATCCCGCGAGTAGGATATTGGTGGTCTACCATGGCGAAGGACACCATGGAATACGTTAAAAGATGTGACCTATGTCAAAAGAATAGTAATCTACACCACGTTCCTGTTGAAGAATTATTCACATCGATTGTCCCTTCTCATTTCTCCAATGGGGATTGGATATTTTGGGACCATTCCCAAAGGCTCCAGGCAGGGTCAAGTATCTAATAGTCAGTGTTAATTATTTCATTAAATGGATCGAGGCAGAGGCAGTAGTGCATATAACTTCTACCAGAACTCGGTGTTTTGTTTGAGAATATTATATCACGGTTTGGGGTCCCAGGGTAGATCATAACAGACAACAAAACATAATTCATGAACGCCAAGTTTGTAGACCTACTCAAAGGACTTTAAATTTAACAAGTGTTCTCGTCCGTGGAATACCCTTAAACTAACGGGCAAGTGGTGGTAGCTAACAGAGAGATCTTGAAAGGGTTAAAGAAATGACTCAGAAACATAAAGGATGAGTGGAAAAATCAACTATGCCACGTGCTATGGGCATATCAGACAACTCTGTACTCATCCACAGGGGAATCCCCATTTTGGCTCACTTACGGGATAAAAGTTGTAATACCGGTCGAAATTAATCAAATTTCCCTAAGACTTCAATAGTTCGAGGAGACAGACAATGACATGAAGATCCAGAATGAAGTAGATACCATTCAAAATATTCAAGATGCAACTTTCATCCAAGATCAAGTAATTAAAGATAAAGCCGCTCTCCAGTATAATAAGAAGGTACAAAATAGAAGATTTAATATTAGAGACTTGGTGTTAAGGACAACATTAGTTGGAAATCGGTTAGCTCATCAGGGTAAATTAGGCCCAACTTGGGAATGACCATACCGCGTCCACATTGTGATAACTAGAGGAGCATATCTACTAGAAACTTTGCAAGGCGAGGTCTTCAAAAATAAGTGGAATGTAAAGAATTTACGAATTTATTACAGCTAACTAGCAACACAAGACATGCACTTTTTTTCCTACCGAGGTTTTTCCCACAGGGTTTTGCCTTGGAGGTTTTTAACGAGGCATGCAACCGAGAAGCTCAATATCAATAAATAAAAGCAGTTTTGAACAATTTTTATTCTTTATTAAAGTTTTAACCCCGGAGTGGTTGAAAAATCCCAAAGCGGTTAAAGTGTTATAAATTAATTTAACCCTAGAATGGTTGAAAAACCCCAGAGCAGTTAAAATGTTATAAATTAATTTAACCCCAGAGTGGTTGAAAAACCCCAAAGTGGTTAAAGTGTTATAAATTAATTTAACCCCAGAGTGGTTAAAAAACCCCAAAGCGGTTAATATGTTATAAATTAATTTAACCCCAAAGTGGTTGAAAAACCCTAGAGCGGTTAAAGTGTTATAAATTAACTTAACCTTAGAGTGGTTGAAAAACCCCAAAGTGGTTAAAATGTTATAAATTAATTTAACCCTAAAGTGGTTAAAAACCTCATAGCGGTTAAAATCTTATAAATTAACCCCGAAGTGGTTAAAAAACCTAGAACGGTTAAAATGTTATAAATTAATTTAACCTCGGAGTGGTTGAAAAACCCTAGAGTGGTTAAAGTGTTATAAATTAATTTAACCTCCAAGTGGCTGAAAAACCCCAGAGCAGTTGAGTAAATAATAAAACCCAAAATAAATGTCAAATCGCATAACGACTTAAGGTAATAATTAGCGCCATTAGAAATTTTGAGGTGGTTATCATACATGAAGATTTTAATTTACTCATGATCGAGATACTTTAACCGTGATAAAGTTATTACAACAGATCTTGTACCATGGAATGATTAAACTGAGTTAAATCTTGAAACAGAAATAAATAAATAAAACCAAGACAACTAATAAGCAATATATATATTTTACATCAAAAAAATAGGGTCGTGCCCAAGGAACAAAAAGCATGAGGCACATCAGCCATTAAAGTCATTACAAAAAATATAAAATAGAGATCATTCCGTTTACAAAGCTTAAATAAAACTAGGGGTGTCTAGTCTCCCTCGGCCGTTATCCGCATTCGGGATTAAATCACCTTCATCTTCGGGCAAAGGGACAAACTCGACTGGCACATCACAATGCTCATAGTCTTCACCTTCAACCACAGTCACTAGTGCATCATTACAAAATTTATTACAAAATCCATTTCTGTTAAGGTTAAGGGTATAACCGCGGTTCTAGTAAACCACTTACCGGATTATATGGCTAAAGGACTCCACCGCGATCTGTCCTAATAGCTTCATATCTTGTTGTTACTTGGCTTCTTCTTTTTTGACCTTGAAGGAGAGGCTTTCCTTTTCGCCTTGTATGAGGGTGATTTGTTCTTTTAGCTCCTTAGCCTCCCGGCGTAGCCGCTCGACTTCACCTTTCAAATTTTCTTCAGATTTTTGTAGGGCCAAGTTCTTCTCGTTTTAAATCCTGAATTTGTTTGTGAACTTGATCTTGATCATCCACAAGACGGGTATTTTTTACCCAAGACGTTCAATCTCTCAGATCTTCCCATCCACAACAAAAGAGTGGAGAATGGATAAACCCTTCAAGGTGGACCACACCGCTGAATCTAAGGCATGGTTCAGGTCTTAGGAGTTTAATCCCTCCTTGAGCCGAAATGGAAGGGTGAATTATGACTTCGGAGGACCCACCCGCTCTAGCAGGTCAAAGAAATCCCTCACCCCAATCACATCATTTTGGATCTCCTGGAGGTTGGATGAAATGTTGATTGAGGTTTCTTTTTTGGCTCGGTCCTTGGCCGCCCCTTTGTCTACTTTTTATTTTCCACTGCCCCTCAGCAGCAAATTTCTTCCTTTTCTTAGAATCTTAAAGATTGGAGGCATCCTCTTGAGGAAGGGAAAGGTGTTTCACTTTCTGGAGTTGGGGAGTAACACGATTCTCTTAGTTCAGATTCATGTTGACCCTGGACATGATGTTGCGGAGTTAATCCAAAGCACTGCCACCTTGCTCCCTATATCAAAAGGCAAAAAATTTGAATCCAAGGTTAAATAACCTATCTTAGCATAAAGAAATAAAACAAAAATATAATAAGTACCTAGGAAGGCGAGGTACACTTTCCTCGTCTCCTCAGTCCCTAACAAAGAATGACATTTAAGGGGAGTGGCCCGAGATGTTTCTTGAAGGGCATCACTAACTTCTCGGGATCTCTTGCTTATGTAGAGGGATGTGAGTGATGTGGATGGAATTTGTCTCTCCTATGTGACAGGAGTGATATCTATGGGCCACTTGATGGAGTGAGACTAACGAAATGCATGGCCATGCTAGGACGAATAAATATTAGATATTTATTCTGTAAAGTCTACTTTAGTATTAAGTAAAATGAATTGGGCCATACAAGGATGACGACGACCATGCCTTGGGCCCAATTAGATATCGTGACAAAAGGAATAAATATATAAAATAATTATCACTTATAGGTCATGTCGATGATAAATAACATTCAGACATAATGATGTATTGCTAGATACCGCTCTTATTTTATATTAATAATAAAATATTTTATTATTAATATAATTGAATATTTTACCTATAGGGTCACACACATAGAGAAAGCCCACCAGAGGATAGTTTTATTTTAGTTGGACTAAAAATAAAACTATTTGGGCCTAACTTATTTAGAATGAGTCAGGAGCCCAATGTTTAATGAGAGCTCAAGTCAAGACCTAAGCCTATATATAGAGCATGAGATGCTCATAGGCTACTACTCAGAAATTAGATTACAATCAAATTCCATACTAGCATTCGGATCTTTGGTTTTCTGGTGGGAGTGCTCATGTGGACTCCTAAGGGCGAAGCTACAATTGCTTCGATCGAGGAACTCGTTGTGTCTCTACAAGAGGTAATCCCTAAATCAAAACTATAATTACATAATGCTTTGAGACATTTGTATTTGCAATCCTTATTTTTGGGAATCCTTTATGTTTCCGCTATCTGACCCTGATGGGATTCCCTAACAAAAACAAAGTATTAAAGGCTAGGATTAGAAAAGGCTACTTGAGTATATAGCCTTGGCTTTTTTTTGGTACAGGCTAGATATGTGACCGATATGAAGATAAACAAGCACATCGGAGCAACGAAATCTCTTGAGGGTTGGAAGCTGAAATGGGGAAACTGCTGCCACCAGCCTTTTATTTATAAAGCAAATAGACGTAATGGGCCGAAAGTGAACAGACGCGGCCCATGGACACGACAGAAAGGTGAAACAATGCGGCTTGTAGGAGCCATGACGTTTAATTGCTCTGACATGTAGAATGTCAGGCGTTGTACATGTAAAAAATCTCTATTATTAATCGAATGATTAACTTAATTAATTAGATTAATTAATTAAAACCTTAATGATGTGTTAAAAAATAATAATAATAATTATAAACTCTTCATGTAATTGAGACACCGGCCAACCACGGGCATCTCAGTCAAATACAACAAGTAAGAATTTAAATTGGATAAGGCCACACCGGTTGTAGCTTATTACTGGAATGTCATTACGACAACAAGCTAGAGGGTAAATGATTTGGTATCAATATTGGTCCCAAAACTATAGTGACACAAGTAAGGGCAAGAGACAGGTCCAAAAAGATAGCTAAGACTCGAACTACAAAGTAATTGGTATGCTTACTGAATGGACCCCGTCAAAAAGCTTGTAATTGAGTCAGACTTTCAGAACCAAGTGGGCAACTTGCCTTAAAAAATGACCTGAACTTGTCAAATGTCAAATCACAAGTTAGACCTCAGAAAGACTATAGATACCATCATTTATCACTAGTTTATTACACTAGTATGAATTAAATCTTTATTAACTTAAGCATCAGAGAGTCTTTGTAGGTACAACCACCATTCGTTCCTGAGTCCTACAATCCAAGGTACCAAAGTACTAAAGATAAAGAGCGCGCTACTCTTACTGAGCCTATGTTTAGGGGTGAGCAAGTACTGGATTGGATTGGATTTCGCGCAAGAAACAATCCGATCCGATCAAATTTCATTGGATTGGGTTGGATTGGATTTGTGTAACTTTTTTTTGAAATCCAATCCAATCCGATCCGATCTAAATTGGTTTGGATTGGATTGGATAATTGGATATCCGACTAAAGAAAATTTATTATATTTTTTATGAAATCACAATATAAAAAAAACTTCTAACATCTTAAAGTCCATGTCAAACATCACAACATAATACTTATTAGTGTTTAATAACACACATAATCAATAAAAATATAAATCAAATCTATTTTAACAATGCATTTAAATTTAAAATAAAATGAGAACAGTAGCTATGCCATTTTTTTTATTAATGTGGGTATGGATTGAGTATTTCTATTTTTTAACCTTGGATTGAGTATTCCCTTATTTGCTCTAAAGGGAAAAACATGAGTATGTGAGAAAAAATATTAATATTAATATATATAATAAATAATATAAAAATAGGTTGGGTACTCATCGAGTACTCGGATTTTTAAACGTCAAATCCGATATCCGATCCGATTATAATTGGATCTTGGTTGGATTGGATTGGATTTGATCCGATGACCAAAAAAATCCAATCCAATTTAATTGGATTGGATTGGATAATCAGATTAAACGGGTAAATTCGACCCGCTGCTCAGCCCTACCTATGTTGTATAATACCGGGTTTCCACTTAACCGGTGTAAAAGGAGAGTAAGAGTGAGATTTTATATTAGTTACGAGTGTACCTGTGTAACCCCTGCATATTGGTCATTTCACAATCAGATTATCTTAATTACATACCAAAATTTCTTATTTATCATTCATTTATTACATAACATTAACTCTTTTTATTTAAGTTATTTTTCTCACCTAGGCATTATTAGAATAAAAGTAATTATTAAAATTTTAAAATTTTAGGTGGATAATAAAATGAGAACAAAATTTATCTTTTTAAGACAATTAAGGGGGAACGAAGAAAGTATTTAATATACAAAAATTTAATGACATTATATATATAAGCATATCCAGTGGGAACATAGTGATATGGTAAGAAATAACTATTTAGATTAGATCCAAGGACACGATTAGTTTAAATTAAAAAATAATAACATGTACTATAAAAATTAAATCACACAATAAAAAATAAGAGCACGTGACACTTTTGATTTTTTTAATTTGACTTTTTTTTGAGACTATCATAGTTATGAAAAGTTTACAGTATTCTCTCATAAAAGATTAGAGTAAAAAAAATGATAATAATTTATAAAATTAATATATATATATATATATATATATATATATACACACACATATATATATATATATATATATATATATATATATATATATATATATATATGAAATAAGAAGGAAAAGGTAACAAAAATAACTAGAATTTTATTTTGATAAAAAGTATGTTAATATAAGTATTCAATATGATATAATCCTTAATAGAGTGTAGCAACAATTGCCTTATCTTTAAAACTGAAAAATGTTTTAAATTTTTCTGAACTTTATTTAATAATAATAATATCCAAACCCAAGATGTGAAGGATATTATTATTATTGTAAAATAATTTGATTTTAATTTTTATATGAAATTTTATTTTGAAATATTTAATCAAAATTTTAGAATCATTTTCAATGTAAAATTTCACCTGGAATAATATTAGACAATATTTAAATAATCAAATTTTTTAAATTAAAAAATTTATTAAATATTACATTAACAATTTTAACTTATACTATTTTAATGTTTGATATTAATGAGTGTTTTGTTTACTCTCATCTTGTCTTGGACAAAATGATAAAGTTTTTATAACTATGGTAGTCTCAAGAAAAAAACAATTATTTTAAAAAATAAAATATTATTTTTTAATTAGAATAAAAAAGTACATATTGTTATTTTTAATTTAAACTAATCATATGCTTTAATTATATCTCTCTGTTTAATTATATCTCTCTGTTATACATTCCTTACTATATTTATATAAAGATGGTTATAAAAAAAGGTAATTATTGTATTAAAAATTATATAGAGATTATGTAAGTGAGGATGTCAAAATGATAATTTTGAATAAAAAGTTTAAACTTTTATTTCAGATTCACATTAGAAATTAAGAATTAAGTAGAACAATTAGCCGATTTTTTTTGACTATGTAGCAGCGGGAGAAGAGAGAAGAACACGTAACCTGGAAAGCATTAGGGCCAGCGGTTGTGAGCCCAGTGAGGGAGGCGAGTCCAACGAGTTTCTCCTTCACCTGCGTCGCCCTCGTCACATGTAATGTGCCCCTCACTCTCCGAATGTCAGCTAAGTTCCATGTTTCTTCCCCTCTCCTCTTTCGCATCAGACACCTCTCTTTCAACTCATTCTCCCACTACTCCACACACTACCATTCCACTCATTACTTCACCCAGTTCCTTCCTTCCCCCTCCTCCAATCTCAAACCCTTTAACACACTCAACCCCAGGGAACGCCGAATACTCCTCCTAGGCTTATCCACCATTATCAAAACCCAACAAGGTTTCCTTCTCAAGGCCTTCTCCCTCCGTTTTTGTCCCTTCTTTCTCGTTAACATCATGAAGCTTCTGGAAACACGAAACGCCGCTTTTGCCTTCTTTAAATTAGCCTTCGCCGACGCCGCCGGCCCCGATTCTGATGAGATCGTTCGCCTGAGCTGCGTCGCCGCACACGTTCTGGCGGCCGAGAGGCTTCACCTCCTTGCACAGGACGTCGTTTCATGGGTAATTGCCAGGGTTGGGACTGTTAGAAGCAAGGAAATGGTGGAGTTCATGTGGAGCAATCATGCTTTGTATGAGTCTGATTTCTCCGTGTTGAATACGCTCATGCGTGGTTTTTTGAATGTGGGCATGACTTTTGAGGCGTTAGAGGTTTTGAATAAAATGAGGATTGTTGGTGTTAGGCCTGGTTTGTCTTCCACTACAATTCTTATTAAGTTGTTGCTTAGGGTTGGTGATTTTGATAGTGTGTGGAGGTTGTTTAAGGATATGATTCGGAAAGGGCCTTGTCCTTCCAATATCACGTTTAACGTGATGATTTGGGGGTTTTGTAGACAGCAGAAGGTAACAATAGCGGAAAGCTTGTTGCATTTGATGCCTAAGTTTATGTGCAATCCTGATGTTTTTGGGTATAATGTTGTTATTAATGATTACTGCGTTAGGGGAAGGACTGCAGTGGCTGTTGATTGGCTGCATTTTATGATGAAGAGTGGTTGGGAACCGAGCGTTGCCACGTTTAACACCATTATGCATGCCCTTTGCAGGGAAGGGAATGTGGTGGAAGCAAGGAAGCTCTTTGATGAGATTCATGATGTGGGGATTACGCCGAATGTGGTGATATATAATACAATGATGGATGGATATGTCAAGGCAAGGGAGGTTGGTCAAGCTAGCATGCTTTATGAAGAAATGAGGACTAGAGGCATTTCTCCTGATTGTGTGACTTTTAATATTTTGGTTGGGGGACATTTTAAGTATGGGAGGAAAGAGGATTGGAACAGGTTGTTAAAAGATTCAATAGTTTCAGGATTCTTTCCGGATAGTTCGCTGTATGATGTGACAGTGTCATGGCTGTGTTGGGCTGGAAAACTTGATGAGAGCATGAAATTGTTGCAAGATTTATTTGAAAAGGGAGTAACTATTAGTGTTGTTGCTTTTAACGCATTAATAGGAGCCTTTAGCAGGGCAGGTTTAGAAGACAGAGCTTTTGAAGTCTATCATATTATGGTCAAATGTGGTTTCACTCCTTCATCATCCACATGTAATTCTTTGCTTATGGGTTTGTGTAGGAAAGGGAGGCTGCAAGAAGCCAGGATGCTTTTGTATAGGATGTTAGAGAAGGGGTTCCCCCTCAACAAAGTGGCTTACACTGTGCTTTTGGATGGATATTTCAAGATGAATGATCTGGATGGGGCTCAATTTCTTTGGGAGGAAATGAAAGAAAGAGGTATATGTCCAGATGCTGTTGCATTTACAGTCTTAATAGATGGACTTTCTAAAGCTGGTAATGTTGAGGAGGCATATGAAGTGTTCTTAGAAATGTTAGCTATAGGTTTTATTCCTAATAATTTTGCTTACAATTCTTTGATTCATGGGCTCTGCAATTGTGGGAGGATGACTGAAGCATTAAATTTGCAGAAACAAATGAGGCAAAAAGGCCTTCTTCCTGACACTTTCACCTTCAATATCATCATAGGTGGGTTTTGTAGACAGGGTAAAATGAGGTCTGCTATTAGTACATTTCTTGACATGCACCAGATTGGTTTGATGCCAGATATTTTCACATTTAACACATTAATTGGAGGATACTGTAAGGCATTTGACATGGTTGGTGCAGTTGAGGTTGTTAATAAAATGCACACATGTGGGCTTGATCCAGATGTCACAACCTATAATATACATATGCATGGTTACTGCAGTGTTCGAAAAATGAATCAAGCAGTTACCATATTGGATCAACTCATCTCTGCTGGTATTGTTCCAGACACTGTGACATACAACACTATACTTAGTGGTATTTGTAGTGATATATTGGATCGTGCTATAGTTCTTACTGCAAAATTACTTAAGATGGGTTTCACTCCAAACGTCATAACTGTCAATATATTGTTGTCTCACTTTTGCAAGCAGGGGATGCCAGAGAAGGCCTTACTATGGGGTCAAAAGTTAAGGGAGATTTGCTTTGATTTTGATGAAGCCTCCTATAAAATACTGGACCAAGCTTACCATTTGATACAGGACGATGTTGAACTTGTGAGAGGAACATATGAAAAGGCCCTTTTTTTGGATTTTCTAATGTACATTACATTTGACTATTTTTCAAGAAATAGACCACAGAAGATAGCAAAGGAGAATAATTTAAAGTTGATAGCAAGTCAATTTGTTGCTTTATGAAGTTGATTGTTTCATCTTTCTATTATCCTTATCTTCCAATTTTTTTGCAATCACGAGAACAATAAGTTGCACCCCATGGCTACATGAAGATTACATAAAATATGTGGTTATGAATTGCTTTTGGCACAAACTGTAAGACATGAAGGAGGGATTGATAACCTTTTTCTAAGGTGAAGATTATTGGTTGTTACTATCTAGTCTGGAGTGATTTTATGTGTATTTCTCCAGGAAGGATCACAGAAACTATCCTTTTAGAGGACTGCAGAGGAAGTGTGTTTGATCCTGTGATTTTGAGGCCTTGAGAAGTCTGGGATACTGAAATGTGATTGAAGCTGCCGGGTTGCAAGCAAAGGAGAATGTTTTGTAAGTATTATAATTATAAATTAAAACATAAATGTATGTACATCTAGAAAAATTATGATATCAAATCTTGCTTATGCCTGCCTGCCTTCTCTTTTTAGGATGTGTTGCTGAGGCTGTATTGCACACTGGGGGTATTTAAGATTTGATAATTTTTTATGTGGGGTGGGGGCACTAAAAGGAAGTTGTGGTTTTGTTGATTTGTGGATTGAAAGATTTAACATTGTTAAAAACTGAATCTCCCAAAAGTTTAAGCAATAAGGTGAAAGGTCAACAGAGGTTTTATAGTTTTAATAAATGATTGAGGAAGCTCACCTGTCTGCTTGATTTATTATTTGTCATGTTACTGAATGATTGCAAGATAAATTCAAAAACAAATATTGATTTCTTGTGTTAATAGTGTTTGATAGGAAATTACTAGAAATCTAGAGTGAAACCAGGCATTGTAACCTTTTGTCTTGCGGAAAACTGGAAAAAACTAGGTTGTATCTTTGATTTCCTTGGTGAGGAAAATGTTTAACTGGGAAATCAATGACTAACAACTTTGTTTCTCAATTTTCAGAGTTCACCAGGTAGCCAGGGAAAAGCAAACAAATGAATGTGGGGGAGTTTATACAGTTATATGAGAGTTTCTTACAATTGTCTTCTTTTCACTATAATATCAATATAAATTTTTGAAAAGCAACTTAATAGTTAACTGTGAGAGAGAACCAAATATATTTCTATTTTATATGCTTTTTGTTTTCATCTTGTCTTGAAGAAATTCCATTGTTACTTTGGTTTGAGTTTTTATTGATATGTTGAGTTTGACCAATTTGGTTTTAAACCAGTACTCTAACAGAACATATGCATAGTTTAAGGAAAATGTCAGTTTTGACTTCCTAATTTAGCTGCTGTATAACTCTGGTTGTGAGTGTAAAGTGTCCCATATCATGTCATAATAAATTAGTGCCAATTTTTCCTTGACGAGCCTACTAACCATGGTTTTGGATTTTTTTCTTTTTAAATTGAAGTAGCTTTTTAAGGTGAAAGGAAGCCTTGGTGCAACAGTTAGATTTGCTCTTATGTGAATAAGAGGTCACACGTTTGAGTTATGAAATCAGTCTCTTGCAATTTTGCAATGCAAGGTAATGCCTATAGTCCATAATGGGTCTGTCCCTTCCCTGTAAACCCCAGGATGGGAGCTTATAATACTAAAATTATTCTTTTTTAAGTAGCTTTTTAAGACCATTAGCACCGCTGTATGTGGCTCGTGCACCCTCCGCAAAAGCCATTTTCACTAAAACCAGTCTAGAAAAGGTTATTACTTCCAATTCTGCTGTGAGCTTCACTTTTAGTATTAATTATTGTCCTCTGTTTACAATACGTTGGAAGCATTATCTTCCCCACAATTCTCTCAGCCTAAAACTCCATCTTTTCACTTTCTTTAGAGTTGATAAAATGCTGAAGATCCTAGTGAGACAGGATAATATGCCCGCACCATTTTTTCCCGTTGTCTCAAATTAGTACTATACTACCATATTGTAGCAGTCTCCTCTTAATTGAGTTGAAGTATAAAATCACAGAGACATCTGTGCAGTGTATTGGGATATTTCATTCATGGATCTAAATATCAAGATTTGTTTATGATAAAGCTGTTGTTTTCTCAAATTTGTAGGCTTATCTTTCATGGTAAATTTATTGAGATCAATCTGACTGTTTCCTATGTGAAAGTGAATTGACCAACAAATTTAGAATATCAAAATTGAAGTCCAAGATGTATGTTGGAACTAAGTTTGGCTCTGGGCTTTCTACATTTCAGATATTCGAAGACAAGGAGGCTGAGAAAAATGTGGCCATAGCCAAGGCAATAATCTCGATGCTCAAGTGCTCATAAGAGAAGTGAGCATTAAAAAATGATGACCGTGAAAGAAAAGTTTAGAAGCAAGTGGCAGTGTGCGGAATTATGAGGCAATACTGAAAGGTTGGGACTTGAGCGGGAGGTTGCAGGCCATTCTAATGTTGTAATGTCAAAGTAGCAGAACTAGGTGGTGCCTTCAAATGAGGTGCATGGGAAAATTAAATTCAAAAAGAAAGGAAAGGAAGAGGAAGAAGCTTCCGAGATGAAAGCAAGATAAATAGTTGGAGTCTGGATTAATCGTGGTGACCAAAGTAACGGAGAGGGATAAAACAAGGCAAGAAAACGAAAGGAAGGTTCAGAAAAAGCTCGCTTCAATCGAGTTAAACA
This sequence comes from Clitoria ternatea, assembly GCA_037962975.1. Lineage (NCBI taxonomy): Eukaryota > Viridiplantae > Streptophyta > Magnoliopsida > Fabales > Fabaceae > Clitoria > Clitoria ternatea. The sequence goes on from CM075669.1 coordinate 194,332,952, forward strand.
TTAATGAGCTTTTTTGCTGGGTTTTTTTTGGTGACTTTTGAGATAATTTGATCATGGTTTGATATATACTACCTCCGGTTTCAAATATAAGCAAATATACCTAACTTCACACATATTAAGAATAGTAGTTGGAGGTAGTTATTTACATTAATGTTACCACATATTTGATTTAATTTTCTAAAATACCCTTAGTATCATTTATTACATAAAGAATTAGTTGCCTTGGAAATATATATGATGAGGACATATTTGGTAAACAAGCATTTAATAACATTGGGAAAGTCTAATTTTGCTTATATTAAGGGACCAAAAAATTCCACTAAAATTTGCTTATATTTGGAACCGGAGGTAGTATTATTTTCCCTATAATTTATCTTGATTTTAGTTTTAATCCGTGTAGTTTGTTCTAAAATAAATTATAGGGACAAAAATTGTATTTAATTTATAAGTTTTGTTGATGTCAGCCTAGGGTTGAGCTTAAAGTGTGTATGAAAAAAAAGGAAAATGTAAGATCAATTTTGGTGATCTATATACGTCTTGTAAGAAGCACTATTGTACCACTACCTAATGTAATCACCACCATCTGTTGTTATTTTGAGGAATATTGATGAGTAAACAAAGTGAGAAGGAATATGGGAAGAGGATTGAGAGGTTGGTAGCTATAGGGAAGAGGAGAGGGAGGTTTACAATCATGGGAAGGAGGCAGAGAAGATGACGAAAAAGTTAATAATGTTAATGAAAAATCTTTTAAAATAATGTAAAAGACTTGAGGATGATAAAAAAATTAAATCAAAGACTTAAAAACGAAACAGGATAAGCGAGCATTTTTATCTTTATAAGAGGAGTATTTTTCTAGTATACAATAAAATTACTGCAGTTGAACTAAGACCTAGTGGAGTGGACGAGTAAACAGTACAAGTAAAATAAATTATTTATCCAAAGTTATGTAAATAATATTAAGAAATTAGATTTATTTTCTTTTTCTTAAAAACAAAGAAATAAAATATGAAAAAACATAGTCAGCACATAAAAATTTAACATGGAAAACTTTAAAATCGGAGAAAACGTATGGGACAAACTCCAAAAATTGTTTCACTTATAACCAGGATAATTCCAATATCCTCCTTACACTTTTTTATACCAAAAATACAAAATATAATGTTTCCTAGTAAAATTCACTTCTATTCTAGTACTACTAGTTTAGCATAAATGAGCTATAGACAGATACCCAAACTTGGTATATTTATCTAACACTCTTAGGATTTACTCATTGTCTCATAGCTCCCACTCTTGTTCTTTTCTTTTGCTTCAAATTGCATCCTCCCAATTCCAATTGCTTCTATTTATAGGTATATAAAGCAATGTGAAAGCAAGTGATTTTTCAAAGAGTCCAATTAATCCACTGAAAAACATGGTTGAAAACTTCAACCTTCAACCATACACATTAATGCATTTGGCTGGACTCTATAATTCTCCCCTTCAGCCAAAGGGAAAATAATCTTGGATCTCGTACGTTCTCCTTCAAGTGGAAACTTCTCGATACCAGAACTCCAACATGAGTCCTTCATCAACTTCGCTTTCATTGTCTACATTGATAATCACTAATACCATTATGATCCGGTCTTGATATCGGCTTAGGGGCAATACAATAATTTGACCATAATTCGTCATCCAGGACCAATATCCCATATAGCTTAGTATCACAACACCGACATTCTTGTATCATGTGGTCCTTAAACTGACCTCGGTATGAGCCATCCTTTCAAGACTGAAAAGTCAGAATTGACCTATACATCAACGTGTTAAACAAGTAACCTACAAAGTGATTAATTGGTAGGTAGAGTCGTTTGGAAACGTCTCTTTTATGTGTCAGCCTTTCTAGATGGATCAAAATAATACTGACATAATGTACAGGAAACTTCATAATTAAGAAGGCTCTTCCACTACCTCCAGGTATAAATACTCATGCATCAATGTAACAAAGATAGAACATTCTCTCCATAACTCACGCTTGAGCTCTAATATTCCTTTTGAATATTCACTGACTTGAGTGTTGGAGTGTCCTTGCAGATAACACCTGCTTTCGTCCTACAACGCGTAAGGCTAGTGGTTTGGTACGAGGAATCATTCCACGACCTTTATTTCCCACTAGAATAGAGGATATAATGTCAGATCCCCACTAGATCGGTGTAAAATCTAAGCTTATAAACATCATTAAAGACTGTCCCGAGGCCGTTCCTTGCACCCCAGTCCAGACCAGTTCATTGGCATGCCCGGTGGGACCTGTAAATTTTTAGTCCCATATTCGCATCTCTAAGTTAACCTTTCATAGAGGAAAGAGTTCCTAAAGGGCATGTGGAAGATCTTATATTTTTGGAGCCAAAGCTTCTTACCTTTGATAACCCTAGCGTATCCGCTAAGAAGATAGTCCCAGTGACAATGGAACCCTAGGCACTTATCAAAAGATCACTGAACTTTTAGAGGGGTTGAAGATTGTGTAAGTTTTCTCTTCTGTTGAGCACCCCCAAACTAATGAGCAAGTCGAGGTGGTGAATTGAGAAATTTTGAAGGGGCTGAAGAAACGCCTAGGTGAGGTAAAGGGAGATTGGACAAATTAACTCTGTCACTATTGTGGGTGTACAGATCTACTCCCTATTCATCAACTACTAAGTCATCATTCTGGTTGACATACGGGGGTTGAAGCCATGATTCCAGTCAAGCTTTAGACGTCTTTGCTAGGGTCCAACATTTTCGTGTTGAGAACAACAAGGAGAACTTGTTGAATGAGTTGGATGTGATTGGTGAGCTCAGAGAAGAAGTCTTTATCCGGGATCAAGCGATTAAAGCTAAGGCCCCAGTCCGGTACAACAAACCGGTCTCAGAACGGCGTTTTGAAGTAGGAGACTTGGTGTTACGACGTACCAGGATTGGAAATAAGTTCCCATACCAAGGCAAGTTAGCACCCACTTAGGAAGGTCCCTACCGCATCTCTAAGGTATTAGGTAAGGGAACTTACCGCCTTAAATGTTTGGATGGGACTGTGGCGTCCTAAATTCGCTATTCGGTATTATGGATATCGACTTCTAATTAATGAAAAGTAGAGAGAATTTTTTTTTTCACGTTTATTTCGACACTCAATTAAGGCACACCACAATTCAAGACTTATAATGAATACCCTAGATCTAATTAGAAACCAACCCATATATGAAGATATGAGAAGGTGAAAGCTAAGCAAGTACCTAATTAACTTTGTCAATATACAAGATTGTCATTCCTTAATTCCTCTGTTACTCATATTGGTCATTAATTCTTCAAATTCAAGGCACATGCTCTTAGCCACACTCTAATAGCCTAATAGTCATAATCATGAGTATCCACAATAAATTTTCCAAGAATCTACAGAAGTGACAATATCATCCATACATGCTAATAAGTCATCAATTTTCGCCTCTTGTCTACTAGTCCTCTTTATACACTCTTAACTAGAAGTAAAACATCACATTATCTCATCCTACACTCCATACACCAATTATGTAAGAAAAATTCAGCATTGTACTTACATAATTTAAAACCTCATAAATCCATTCCATAACTACATCCATGCAACATGCATAATATCATGACTCAAACTCAACTTTCATGCATAATAACTTCATTCATAAAGGTTTGTAATCACCAACCTCCAACATACTAACAAGGTCATAACTCAATCTCTACATCCAAATATATCACAAATAATCTAACAAACTCATTCAAAATTCCAAGAACCTAGGCATTTACACCAATAGTCAAGCTATACAAAAATAATGCCTATACACGATAAATTCTACCAAGAATTTAAATCATCATTTTCAAAAAGATTACCGGCCAAGACAAACAATGTACCCTCTTCACACCAAGCCGCCCCTCCAAAGAGAGCATCACTCCTCCAATCCAACCTACATCACAAGGCTAAAATGAACAACATGAAGAGTGAGTATATTTTCTCAATGATGAGCAATTATAATGATAAGTCATGCATAGTGAAGCAATCATACATATTTACCTTCAATATATCCAATCTCATTGATACAACATAGATACTATAATTAGACAATCAATACATACAACATACGCCATAAATGCCAACTCATGCTAAAAAGCCTTAAGTATCATTCCCTTGTCACCAACAATGGACATCACTATATTTTCATATTAGCCAACAACACTAACATCATTACCCAATTCAAGAACTCATAAGTCATAATCATTCTAGGCACTCAAATTCACATGCCATGTACTCACAAATAATGCATATGCTATTCAATACGTAATGCATATGCAATGAGACCAACTTATATAATTTTATTTTCTCACCATGTGCATATTCCACTCATGTGACTACAACCACGCATAGTTGTTTAATATTTAGAACCAACGCAAGGTTTCCTTTTCAAGATCAACGCAAGATCAATAAAACATGTCACATGGTATACACTACGACCACGCATAGTCATTTATAAAATCAACCAACGCGAGGTTGTTATTCTCAAGATCAACGCAAGATCATTATTAATCGCACATGAGATATGCTATGCATGTCACAAGATGTAAGAAGTGCACATGATGGTCTTAATATCTCACATAATCCCACTTCATTATCATATACAAGCCAAAGGGGCACATCAAAGTATATCACCACCACAATCATCAATTTATCACCAATGTAATTCAAGAGTCCTACTTTACACACTTGTCACACATAACAACAATAGAATCAACCAAGGCCAATATGCAATTATACATCACACATACATACATTATCAACACTAAGGTCATGCATTTAGAAAATAAACTCCTCTCCTACCTCAAGAGAAGTATTCCATAGGGTTGGAAGAGTTGGATGGTCCTGCTTCACCGGAACGGTCAAAGCCTACATTTTTGATAAGTACAATGCTACATCAAACATTACTCTATCATTAAATCAATGTTAACAACTAGGTATTATTTTAGAGATACATAAATACATTCATGTATGTGAAACTTGTCATGTTTTATGCCTTCTCCATCTTGGAGGTTTGGAATTTAAGTTATCCTTATCACACTTTTCCAATTTCTTAAGGATTTGAATTCACCATTAGTAATTAATTAAAATTTAAAGTGTTATCCATTAGGCTCTCTAAAGCCTTAAGCAATTTGAAAACTTCATTATGTTTCATTTTTAATAGTTTCCCTTTAGAAGGCATAAGTCCTTCATCACTAAGTAATTCAAGTAAATTTTGTTCTTTATCCCCTTAAGACAACTAATTGTCATTATTAATCTTTAAATATTTAAGTGTCCTATTATAAGCCTTTGGAATCTCCCCTTATTCATAATGATTTTCTATTATTACCAATCACAAGTAACACTCCAAAACCATGGTCATTTCTAATTTTATATCATGACTTAAATTCTCTACTCTACTTATATGACCAAGTCACTTATCCTTACAACAACATTCTCTAGGTTTAACTAGTAGCCTTTTTATGCCTAATATAATCCAATGATATTTTCTAGGCCAACAATCCAATCATATTTTCTAGGCCAACAATCTTTTCTTTCAAGTTTAATGGTTCATGCTCTTCACCTAATTCTTCACCAACATTATACTTTTTCCTACCTCTTTTACTTATTGACCAATCTAATTCTTAAGTAACTCTTACTAACATTCTCTCAACTCCATAATTATTTTCTTAAGTTCTAATATGCTCTAACAAGATTCTCTAATCCCATAACATGCCTAATTCTCATTAATCCTTTATGCCCTTCACTTAAGTCATCTCACATTCTACTCTTTGTCAACCAACAATTATCTAACACCAATTCTAATTGATAACCCACATCTAACAAGAATTTTCAAGCCCATTAACAAGGTCATCACATTTATGAACCCATTCTTGTCACTTGCCATTTTTCCTACTTCAAGGGAACTTTCAAAGCCTACAATCTAACTTATACTTTCTACCAACACCAAATTAATTTTAGAGCATTACCTAAAGTCTCACAACAACATTAAAATCATCCATAGGTCATTTCAAGTCTAAAACAAAATTCTTTCCTTAATTTAAAGTAAGCCACTAATTTTATGTTTTGCACCTAATGCTCTTCAAAACTAATTAATTTATTCCAATAACAAATAATTCAATTCCAATAATCATTCCACATCAACTTCAAGTCATAAAAATAATTATCCAACATCAACAACAACAAAGTTCCAATGGTCACCTATCCTAAAGTTTAGGGTTCCACATGTATTTCCATCAATTCTTTTTCAATACTAACATCATAACTCACATACTCTAAGCTACCATCACAAAGCCAATCAAGAGTTTTTAACATAACCCAATGGAATTCTAGGTTCCAAATTCAAGAGAGTGGTGGAGATAGAGACTTGAGAAATCCCCACACCAAGGACCAAGCAAGCTTCTTCAAATTGAAGTTAAGGTCTCCAAAATCCCTAAAATTTTGTCACATTCCATGGGTGAGTCCAAGAATGTATTTTCAGTTTTGTGAGGAGAGGAAGAAGAAGATAACATGAATGGAAGAGGAGAAAAGAGAAGGGAAAAAGATGGAGCCTAGGGTCCAAAGCCCTTACCTTGGTCTTTTCTTCCAAAAATTTCAAAAGAAACCCATGGTGGAGCTATGTTCTAATGTGAAAATGGAGAAGGATGAAGGGGGAGAGTGTTTCATTTTCTCCTGTAAAGAATGGCTTCTGTTTTTACGTAAAAATGGAGGAGGAGAAGAGGAAAAGACACTAGTCCATGTGTGTAATTACCCTTGTGCCCTTCACTTGAAATTTTTGGCTCCAAGGCCCAATTTTTTGGCAAAATCTGATTTGGGCTTTAAATTTTAGAATTAGAGCAGACCAATATATCACTCATGGCCAGCTCATTTAATTAGGTGGAATTCGTCGCGTTTTGGCTTGAAAATGAAGCATTTTGGTCGCCCGGGGCCCCCCGTACGTCTAATTAATTATCTATAATTTTTTTCGGGTTTATTTTTGGGTTTAAAATATTTATTTGAGTGTTTTATTATAATCAATAATTATTTTTGGGCTAGTGAATTTTTGAGGCTCAATTGAGGCCCATTGCCCGAATCGGTCATTTTTCAACGTTAAATGACACTGATAAATCCTAAATAATTCACAATAAATTCCGGGAACGCTCAAATTAATTTTAGCTCATCTTTGGGACATAAATATTCATTCCCGATATTTATCTAATGTTTACCGGCCCGTTGGGCCCGTCTCTGTATTTTGCTCGTACGTCGTTCATCAATTAAACGACGACAGTAATCGCCGTATTCGTCGTATTAACTCAAGGGGTCCATAATTAATTTTCTACATGTATAGGGCATCAAATAATATTTCCTATAATTTTTATATTTATTTACTTCAATTAATTAATCTTACTCAAATTTATGAGATGTTACAGGGACACCGATAAGAAATATTACATGCTTAAAAATTATCCAATGTTCATTATGGCTTTATTTATATTTTAGGTTCTATTAATGAAACAAAAGCCATAATATTGCATGCATCTTTGAGAGATTTTTGTGTGGTTACCCCTTTTGATATGTCACCAATGATGTTGTCAATGGATTGATTCTTTGAGAATCTCTATTCCTTAGAAAGATCGACTGTCCTTTGTTCAGATGTCTCTTAAGGTGTATCTTTAATGAGATCAACTTCTTTGGCTTAGTCTTTATATTTGATGTCATTCTTTTCCATTAATTCTATAAGATCATCAATAGCTTATTCTCTAGACTTCAAAAGGTTAGTTTCATCAAAAGAAACATGAACTGATTCTTCTATTGTCATTATTCTTTTATTATATATTCCATAGGCTTTACTATTTAATGAATATCTAAGGAAAATTCCTTCGTCAGATCTAACATCAAATTTTCCTAAATTGTCTTTACCATTATTTAAAACAAAACATTTACAACCAAATATATGAAAATGTGAAATATTAGGCTTTCTTCCTTTGAATAGTTCATATGGTGTTTTCTTTAAGATAAGTCTAATTAAGGCTCTATTCATTACATAACATGCAGTGTTTACAGCATCGGCCCAAAAATATTTAGGAATATTTAAATCATCTAGCATTATTCTAGCTAATTCTATGAGAGATCTATTTTTTTCTTTCTACTACTCCATTTTGTTATGGAGTTCTTGGAGCAGAAAAATTATGAATTATTTCATATTTTTCATAGAAATTACTAAAGAATTCATTTTCAAATTCACCTCCGTGATCACTTCTAATGGATATAATGTTATGATTTTTCTCATTTTGAATTCTTTTTGCTAATTTCTTAAAAGCATGGAAATCATCATTTTTATGAGTAATAAATAAAGTCCAAGTAAATCTAGAATAATCATTAACAATTACTAATGCATAAAAGTTACTACCAAAACTCATTGTTCTAGATGGACCAAAGAGATCCATATGCAAAAGTTGTAATGGTCTAGAAGAAGATATGACCTTTTTAGCTTCGAAAGAGACTTTTACTTCTTTTGATATGCATCACATAATTTATCTTTCTCAAACTTAAGATTTGGTAGGCCTGTTACTAGTTCTTTGGATACTAGTTTCTTTAAATGATCCATATGAATATGTGCTATTCTTCTATGCCAAAGCCATGAATCATCTTCTTTACTTACAAGACATTGTAGATTTATAGATGATTTATTTTTTAGATTAATCATGTATACATTATTGACTCTATATCCTACTAGTTTTATTTTACTATTATTTTTATTTTCAGTCAAGCAATGATGTGATTTAAATATTACTAGAAATTCTTTATCACATAATTGACTGACACTTAGAAGACTATGCTTAAGGTCATCAACAAGTAAAACATTTTCAATTAAAGTAGGGGTATTTGTACCAATTTTACCGATTCCAAGAATTTTTCCTTTGTTGTTGTCTCCATGGTTCTTGGGAGCTATGTATGAGAATTTTGAAGCATCTTCGGTCATGTGTTTGGAGCATCTACTGTCAATGTACCAACTTTGTTTTGTGATGTCCAACATCACAATTATAACTTAGACTTAGGTACCAAAATTTGCTTAGGTCCTTGTAAGTTAGATGGGTAAGGTACCCTTAGTGATCCATATCATTTTTGTGCTAGTATTGCTATTCTTTCCATAATTACATGTTGAAGCATTGTTTCCTTTTCTATTACAATAGAAACATGTTAGAAAATGTGAACTAGACTTACTAGCAGGGACAAATAAATTTTTGTATAATTTTTGTTGTTTTTCATAATTATATCTTAACCCTACCTTATCAAAAACACATCTTTGTTTTCCTAAAAGAATATCTAAGTTATTTTTGCCAAATGTAAATTTTGATACAGTGTTTCTTAAATCATTTAATTCTTTTTCAAAATTTTGGCAAGAAGGGCAATTTGAATTTAAATTATTTTCTAGGTTCTCTTTTTCTAACTTAGTTGTTTCTAATTCTTGCTTTAACTTAGAATTTTCCTTTTCTAAATTAATGATGGTTTTCTTAAATGATGTTACTAATTTAACTAGCCTAATGGATTCCTTATGTAATTCATGAACAACATCTTGTAATTCATCAAATGTAGGTTCATAGTGTAACACTCTCGGTTAACTAGGACAATCCCTTCCACTAGATTATCCTGGTCAACTGAGAGGTTACGAGTTTTAGGAAAATGTGGAAGTTTTTTTTTGTAAAAGAACACTTGGTGGAACAGATACATCATATTCATTACATAGTCATATGAAATACATGGTCGTAACAATAATTGTACCCACTGAAAGTGAAGGGGCATGCAGGCTCCCATAGATGAAAATAAAATTTAACCTATTCTACTTGTCCTCGATCCAAGAAGAGCCTGACTGATCCTCGATGCGAAGTCTAGATCCATCCTTATGATGTTTAGAAAAATTTAGCGTAAGGGTGAGTCTCCACCTCCACAACCATCGGGAAGGTGCCTCATCGACACCTGTCCCACATACAACGCAAACAATCCAGGATTGAGTCCCTCCCACTCTCTTTGGGGTTCCTAAGGTACATGTTAAGTTATCTCACCACTTTTGATCTCAGCTGACCATCCCCATTCTCCTATTCACCTCTCGAGGTTACTAAGTTCTATAAGGTCGTACTTAAATAACAAACAGTCATAATCTCAGTACAATGATGCAATGCATGAGTTCATTTTGTTATTTTCATTCTCTTTATTAGTCATCATGATGCATGTGGGCCCATCTCCCTCCATCAATCTCATATACTAATGAGGACATACTAAGGGAGGACCCTCACACTACCCTAGAGAAAGGACTTGAAGCTTACAAATGTCCTCTCACAAGGGCCAAGACCAAAAAGGCCAAAGAGAGCATCCATCGGGCCTTATCTTCCTTCCTCTTCTTGAGTGGGCCCAAGTCCAATGAAGAATTCTTGAGGATCTATTCATACTCTACTTGTAATATACTTCTTAGTTAGATTCTCTAGGTTTATAGGGTTTATTTGGGCCTTGCAAGGTCAATTGGGCCACTTTTGGGCCATGTACTCTCACTTTGGGCCATGTATAGGCCATACTCTTCTCTAGAAACTCTTTTGGGCCTAGGCATCATGGAGAGGCCCATTTAGTAGGCGCTTGGCTGAAATCCTTTTAGCTCTATATAAAGATCTCTCCCTTTGTAAATTGACACACATTAATGCCATTTGAGTTTTTACACTTTCAAAGTGAGTTTTAGTGAGAGAAGGTCTCCCTTCTCTATAGGTTAGAGTGAGCTCTAGCAAGCTCTCATCCAAGGGGTTTTCCTCCCTCTTGGTGGAGAGTTCTAGGGAGTTATCTCCCCTTGGAGTGGCCTCCCATTCACCTCCTCCATTTCATCCTTCATCCTCCTCCTTTCTCCCTTTCATTTCCACTTTTCCTTTCTCCTTTTCACTTCCAAATCCGTGTAGTCTTGAGTCATTTTCTTCCCTTTCCATTTCGGTTTTCCCCTTTCCAGGCTCTTCAATAAAGGCTTGTGAAGGATAGAAGAAGAAAAGAGCCTTAGATCCACCATTCTTCAAGAAGCTAGAAGAAGATCCTACATCATTTGGTATCACTTGGGCTTGGGAGGTTCTTTTCTATTCTTCTTCTTCATTTAGATTTCGGTTTTGCTTTCCTTTTGCTGGCTGGAATTTTGTTGTTATGCCTTATGCTTGTTTTGTTGATGCCATGTTAAAATAGAAAACTCATAAAAAGTTGTTGTTCTTTTGAGTTTTTGTGCTAGTTTTTCCATTTCTTCAATTTTCTTGCATATTGCTTTGTATTTTTGGTTTGGTATTGTTTTGTCCTTCAAAAATTCAGAATTTGGCACATGTTATTTCGGTTGTTAGATTAATAGTTAGAAGTTAGTTACTTGTTAGGTGTTAGTTAGAGCCAAGTTAGTTGTTAGTTGTGCCATGTGGAACCTTTGTCTAGTGTTCTAGGATTTTTTGTGTTGATTTACCATTGTAGAAGTGCATTGCTGTGTGATAAAGGTTAGTTCAAGTATCTTGATTAATCTCTCAAAGGTTCCATTCTTGTGTTGTTAGGAGGTCTCACCTTAAGACTCTCCAAAGGTCATCTCATTTTTAGGCTTGTTAGTATTCATTCTTAGTTTTGTTTCTAGGTTAATTTTGTTTGTGAATGCATATTAGGGTCACTTCATAATTCGGTTTCCATCTTGTTGCATAAAAGAAAATTTTTGTCAAAAAGTTTTGAACATAATCCTTCCACTCTCTTTGGAAGAAGGTTGCATTGTTTTCTTTAAGAAAGAAAGTGATATTTGAAATTGTGTTAGCATTAGCTTAATCCGGTTTTGGAATTTCATTAGTGGTGTTATACATTGAAAAATACAAGAGGCCATAAAATAAAAAAAAGAGAAAAAAAGACACAAAACCCTATACTATCCAAATTGCAAAAAGGGTGTTAAAAAGCTAAGAAGTCTCATTAAGAAAAGTAGTAAAGTAAAACACCAAAATCAAAGTCAAATTTTGAAATTCCTTATACTTGAAGTGAGTTATTTGCCAATTACTTTCCAATACATTTTCATTTGAATCTTACTTGCTTACTTGTGATTGCAACTTTAGAGTGTCTAAGTTTAGGTTGTGCTTTCCTTTTGTTGATTGCATTTTTATTCTTTGTTTGTCTAGTTTTGTCCATCATCATTTTTGAAATCCTATTCCATAGTGTAGCCTTTATTCTTTGAACATTTATTGCTTTAGTGTCTTGTCAATCAAAATCCAAAAACATTTTCCATTTTGAGTAGCCTTTCTTCTTAAACCTTTTTAGTTTTTCATTTTTCCTTCTCAAGTTTTGTCTTTGAAGTTGTCTTTCCTTCAAACTTCTTGATAATTTCCCTTCTCAATACTATTGAGGGTAGTATATTAGAACACTTGAGGTGAGAGTGTAAATTTCTTGGGTGAACTTGACACTAAAAGAAAGGGTAAGAGTTGTGAGGATACACTTAAGAGATACACTTGTGAGGTTTTAATCTTTGATTGAATTCATTAACAAATTCTGTTTGGAGTGTGTTCTTGTCTTGTTTTTCTAGGTAAGGTGAAGCTTACACATCAAGGAAGAGCTTGAAGAAAAATTATAAAGGAAGCAAAATCCTTGTAACTAGTAGAACTTAGGCAAAATTTTCAATTCTTAGGCATTGTGTATTAGGTTGTCTTGTATTTTGGACACACCTTGGACATTGGACTTTTGGACACTATTAACTTTCATTTTCATTTAGTAAATTCGGCTAGGTGGTAGAGCATTTTCATTTGGTTGTTAATTATTTTTAGTTAGTTAGTGTTGGTTATAACTAATAGTTGTTAGTTAGTTGCTTGTCTTAACTAATTAGGTTAATTAGTTGGTGGTTGCAACTAACTTTAGTTACTATAACTAATCATAACCGAAATTAGTTTAGTGTCTTAACTAGATCATAACCGAATTAGTTGTTAGTTAGGGTTGTTAGACTTAGTTGTAACTTCTATAACTAAATAACTACTTCTAGTTAGGGTTTGTTAGGAGTGGTTAGTTAGTTGAACTAATTTTGTTAGGGTAACTAACTAGTAAACCGAATTGGTTAGGCTTGTCTAGGGTTAGTTAATTGTTAGAAACAACCTAGGACAATCATAATCAACTTAGGTTCAAGCCAACCTAGGACTTACATAAGCAACCTAGGACTAATCTAGTAAAAGACAACCTAGGATCTTGTTTTTACCTTAGGTTAGAAACCTAGTAGTGATATTTTAGGATTGTTGTGTGTTTTCTTTCACTTCTTTTGCATTCATCCTCCTCGACTAGTTTGTCTACACATTCCTTGTTTTTACCTTGAATTTCCTTGACAACCTTAAAAGATGTCTTCTAGTGATAGGGAGAATAAAAATATGCTTCATAATATAATGGATAGCTTGAATAACATCAATGCTAGGCTAACAAATCTTGAGCATAATGAAAACCCTAGAACTAGACACAGAAATCAAAGAAATCATAGACATAATAATAGTGATAGTGAAGAGGAGCCTAGACAAATAAGACACCATGAGCATAAAAGAGAAGACATAGGCTTAAGAGAAGTCAAATTAGAAATACCCCCATTTAATGGCAAGAGTGACATAGAGGCTTATCTAGAGTGGGAAATGAGGGTAGAACAAATCTTTAACTCTCATCAAATAAAAGATGAAAATAAGTTAGGATAGCCACCCTCTCATTCCAAAACTATGCCTTAGTATGGTGGTCACAAGTGTGTAAGGAGAGAAAGAAAGATAATTTTCCACCAATAGATGATTGGTTAGACTTAAAAGCTTTATTAAGAAAACATTATGTTTCTAGTTACTATAGAGGGTGTAACATCCCCATTTCTTAAGTTAAATACCAGATGAGTTTAGTTAATAAATTAAGGGCTAATTACAGATTAAGAACTAATGGAAAAAAATTAATGTTAGTGGCCAGGTTGAATTTACGCATGTGCCCCGGGTGTATAAAGAGGTTCAGCTTCCTCTACCCATTCACTTTGCATGAAATGTTAGGAACGATTGAGAGTGTGAGAGTTGGAAGTTCTCCTCGTGGAAGAAAAAAACGTTGTTCTGTTCCTTCGTCTCTTCTTCTTCTTCCTTCGTCGAGCATGAGAGTGAAGAAGTTGAGTTGAGAGCTTCTCCTTCGACGACTTAGGGACGACACTCTGTTCCTTCCCTATCCTTTCATTTCCCTTCGTCGACTTCTCTCCTTCTCCCTCTTCTTTACTCGAAGCTACCTGAGTCTCAGTGGAGATCTGCACTACGAAGTACTTCAGGGAGGCTAGAGCGTTCACCAGCGTTGTGATGGAGCTGCTCAAGAGAGCGAGTAGAGAACTGGGTGTCTCGAAAGCTTGGAAATCCCCACTGGACCGGGTGGAAGGTCAATGTGGTGCCCTGGGGGCTTGGGCCTCCCCGCTGATCTTGCATGCAGAGTTGTTTAAGAGTGGGAGTGGCTCGGAGTTCCTCCCAAAGCCAAGTGTAATGGTGGATGACTGATGCAGGGTCGTTCTATTGAGAACGAGTGAATGGACTGAGCGGAGCAACCGATTAGAGCTGCAAGCCCTTGGAGCCTTTGGAATCTTCATTCTAGGTAGGGGGTGCTTTGAATGTCAAATGCATGGTTTATGGACCGGTTCCGGGTATTTTGCTTTAATGTGTTATGTTGTGCCTGAGTGTGTTGATTGATGTATTGTGTTCGAGTAGGAGTGCTTGCAACGCCCGGGTCAAGGATGGTTGTGTTCTGTCATTTGTTGTGGTGATTCCGTCCTTGAGTGCTTGTTAATATTTCTGAGACGCATGCGGTTGAACATGAGAATGTAGAGTGAATACATGTGTGCGTTATCATTATTGCCGAGTGTATGAGTTAAAAAGGGGGTGACTTGCTGAGTTTTGTTTGCAGTTTTATGTCTAAATGTATATGAATGAGAATGCCATGATAATTTCTGAATGCATGAGATATGAGTTGATACGTTGATTCCCCATTTGGAATATTGTGTTGAAATGCATGCTGATTTCATTAAGAATGTCGAGTGGTGTACTGTAATATTGTTACCCTGATTTGCTTGTTATGAGTTACTATGACAAAATGCATGTGATGCTGTAATGGAACTGTGGACTTCTGAGTGAATCTAAATGCCGTGCTGAATCGATTGTGATCTTTTAATGGCTGTACGAAACGCACTTGATAAGTTTGGATGCTTGTTGTGAAATTGCATGAGGTCATATATATGAGAAAAGGGTGACCCGTGGAAGGTCAGGAGCCCTACGAGATGACTTTCAACTACAGATACCTGGCTAGATCCATGAGGGCCCATGGTAGCCGAGGGAGCTTGAGTTAAGTCTCGAGACGTCTTTGGAAGACTGGTACCACGCGGGAAGGGCTAATGGATGAGAGGCAGGGAAGGAATCTGCAACTGAAATCACTGTTTAAGTCGGATCCGCATGCATGTATGTAGGAGCATTGTTATTGAGAATAACATGGTTGATATAGCTTTGAATGGCTGAATGAATTCCGACTAAATGTGAACGTGCACATTTATATTGTTGATGAGCTCAATGTGATTGTGTGTATATATATTTGTATGTGTAAATGCTGTTGTGAATAGCATGATTAATATAACCATGAATAAGTGGGGTGAATTCCGACTAGGTGAATATATGTACATTGGTACTGTTTCCGAGTGTGAGGCGATGTTATGACTGTGAGTATATGTTATTATGAATGATGTGAATTACTTAATCCTGACTGAATTGCATGAATCCGAATGAGTGATGTTACTATATAACTGAGAATTGGGAATTAAATCTGAGCCAGTAATTAACATTTCATATGTAAAAGCTCACCCCTACACCATTTTCCAGTATGTGCAGGTCGGACTCAGAATGAGGAGAAAGCCTTAACCCGAGTGATGGGTATTTATGTTATTATAGTGTATAGAGTAAGCTGTACCGATTGTATATAGTTATATTAAAGTCTTGGCCGGCTCTCATGTAAAATGATGATTAAACATATTTATTTATAAGGATTGATTATGAGAATTATAGACATGGTGTCACTTGTATGGGATTATAAGTATTGATAAATGTATAATGTCAAGATAATGAGTATTCCGAGTGTATAATTGTGTATATACTTCTATGTTGTATGCTGGTGACTTGTGTTTGGGTAGACTGAAAGATGTTGATGGATAGAATATTGCTAAGTTAATGATTTCTCGAGTAGAAATAGTTGTGAGAGTCATCTCCGAGTGAGGCTATAAATGGCTGGACCTTCTTGTCCGAGTAGTGAAGACTTAAAGGATTCTGAGAGAAATCTCCTTTGTTGAACGTATTCTGTGTGGGATTTAATGGGAGAATTTTTGAGTAATGCTAGGCTTGATTATTCCGAGTGAAAAATATGTGTAGATCCCGAGTGGGAACGGGTTGGATAATTCCGAGTGGAAACCCCGAGAGAACCTCTTCCGAGGGGAGAGTTGTTGTAATGGTTTAGATTGGAATGAATTCTAAGTGTATGATATTTATAATCCGAATGAATAATATATAATTCAAATGAATGAGGAACTATATTCCGAGTGGTTAGGATTTGAATAAGTCCGAGTGGGACTTGACTTAATGATTTTCCCCGAGTAAATAAGGTGATATTTGTCGAGTGTATCTGGCTGGAATAATCCGAGTGATGCTTAGCGAGTGAATGTTTTCGAGTGTTGAAGGTTTAAAATGGTTCTGTGAGAAACTCATTTCGATTTGGTGAAGTTTTCCAATTGATGAGAAACTAGAGCAATTCTGAGTGAATAAGATTATAAATATATCCGAGTGGATAAAGGGTATGTAAGTCTAAGTAAGACATAGTGAATGCCTCCAAGAACTGGAAGGCTAGAGTATTCCGAGGAAGACTTAGTTTAAGAGATCAATTCCGAGGAGTGAAGAGTTAATGTGTTCCCGAAGCGAGGAAGAATAAGTATACCGAGTGAAAATGTGTAACACGTTTCCGAGTGGATCCATTGTGATGTAATTCCGAGTAACGTATAACTGGGAAAAATAATCCGGGTGAAGGGGACTTCATTGATACCGAGTGAGAAAGAGTTCTGGATCCTGAGTGATAGGATTGAGGGAGTCATTTCCCAAGTGGTTTATACTTGTGACCTATATGAATGAAATAAGGAGCTGTGTAAATTCCCGAGTGAAGTATGAGTATGATGATTTACCGAGTGAACCTATGTCCCAAATCCGAGTGAGAAATTACCTTGTACCTGTGTTCGTCCCAGCGAATTAGACTTTGCTCCTGCGAGTGTGAGTGGATGGGAGGCCTTTGGGTTGGCTCCGCTTAAGCGAAGGGTTGTTCGCCCAAGCGTGTTGGGCTGTCTCGCTCAAGCGGAGTTGGATCTCGCTTGAGCGAGTGAACGTTTGCGTGGACTCGCTGAAGCGCTGTTATTCTTCCGCTGTTGATTTCTGTTTCCCTCGCCTCCCATCCGTTTATTTGGGAAAAATTCCCCTGGTCTCTCGGTTGAGTTTAATTAATTAAGGACGTTTCATTTTGGTATCAGAGCAGACCTAAAAGGTCCATGGCCAAGGTATGCCTACTATGTGTGGGCGGTTGAGTGCATTTTGACCGATTGTCATAATTGTTTATGATCTTCTATTGGATATTATACATGTTTACCCATGATATGTGTGATATATGTCTATGTGTTGTTGGGGACAGTGGTGAAAGGTACTACTGTTGTGATGTTGATTTGGGGGATAGAAGACTTGATGCTACCCTAGCCCGATTGTTTATGAGCTGCTTAGGGGTTATTTTAAGCCTGGGTTGGTCAGAAAGAAAATAGAATAATATATGTTGGGACCCTTGTGTAGGTGGAGGTCGGATCAATTGGTTAGGACTCTTGCGTGCACTATGCTAATGGTTCATGGCCAAGTCATGCATGTTGATTCGGGTAGTGTCTCAGTTCTGATGTGTGAAAACCGAGTGAATGATTGGTTGATGTTGGACCACTAGGTATGGTGACCTAGATTGATTGGACACGATCATGTATGAACAGATACTATTGAGATGGGTACCTGAGATTAGAAAACTGGGTGAGAACTTGGTGTAATTGGATACCTGATAATTTGGATTAGACTCAGCCTTGTGGTTGAAAACCGAGTAAATACTTGATTGAATTATGACCTTATACTATCAGACTTGTGGACTAGAACCTATGGTGGTTTCGACTCGGAGATAATTGGGTGTTACGGGAATGCCCACGATGGGTACTTGATGACCCCTAGAAATTCCAATTCTGATAATTTGATTAACCCTATGAATTGTTGAGCCGAGTAAGACAATTGTACTTTGAGGATTGAATAGTCATATGGTGAAGTGCAAATAACGAATGATACCTAATGGATAAAGAAATGGTAGTGTTGAATTCTGGGTGTAGTTGGGTATTGACTAGGGTAATGATAGAACCCGTGTGATGATACTGATTGTACATCCAATAGGTGGATTGTACTTATGATTGGTGAAGAGAGTTATCTGAGGCAAAAACTTGTTATTTAATCGGAAATTATATGGTAACCTCGAGATGTATACTCAAGTGGGTTTAATGAATTGTTTAGGCTTCAATTGATTGAAGAGTGATGACATGATGGAATAATGGACTGTCAGATTATAGCTTTATGAGGATGAGATTCAGTGACGAGGTGTGTACCCTGTGTGAGTCGGAAATCTATTACTATTATACAGTTTTACAGTAATAGTAATTGGTAACTTATGACTGTTGCTGTGTGATGTACCCTAGTCGGCGCATAATAATGATGTTGATAGAAATGTGTCGTTTATGAATTTATGTGAATTGTCATTAATTTCATGTGCATTTAGTATTATCCGTGTGAGTACAGTCGGTGTGAGCTACGCTGTTCCGAGGCGACCTTTCATACCATAGGTATTGTGGCAGCATACACTCTTGTCGCGACTCTATGAAATTGTTGTAACCCTATATTAGTGAGACGTCATCCTATAAGTCGGATGCAGCAATTCAAAGGTCGGGTAGGTGAGACTGTAGCTACTTATGGTGATGGTTGGGTCTATCGGGCTGTCCTGAGTGAAGGTGAGAGTGTGTCGAGTGGATAGTAATTGGTAGTGTATTAAAATGAGGATAGAAGGCTTGTTTGACATTGATGTGCTTACCTCTGAGAGAATCAGAGGTTATGTGGGTATGAATTGGTTGTGAAAGTGGTGTTGACTGTCAAAAACAAGAAAGTGATCTTGCTGACATAAGTACTTTATGTTACTGATCGAAAGGTGTGGCGGTGGTGTGTGATCATGCCTTGATTGCCACCGATTGAGTAAGTTAACTATAGGGAATAATAACCACTACCGAGTACTGAAGATTTGGAGGATGAATTATGTGCGACTCGGTCTTTCTGAGTCAATTGACAGTTAGAATGCCATTAGAGTGGATTAAGGTTTCTGATACACCTAGAACAACGTTTAGAATTTGCTATAGTCATTTTGAGAATGTGGTAATGTTGTTGGTATGACGAGTATTCATTGATGGTATCCCGAATCCGGATGGGAGCAATTAGTTGCTGAGTGTATATATCTGCGACCCAAACCTATTCTAGAATTAGAAGTTTATGGGTTTAGCCGAGTAATATTGAGGATTCGGTGAAGGATCATGTTTTTCGAGTTGAGATAATTAATAAGGCAAAATTTACTTAGGGAAGGTTAATATAATTTGAGTGTCAGGAGGTAGAGATGATTCTGAGTGAAGTGAAGTTACGATGCTCCGAGTGAAACATCACTGTGACAGTCATTAAGAAGTTGAGGAAACTGTGTCCGAATGTGACGCTTATGCGTAAGATAGAATCCGAGTGCGAGTCTCCGGGTGAGACATTTATGAATGGATTACTACGGGAGTGGTACTGCCGAATAAGTGTGCTTCCTAGGCTAGAGAAATTACGAATAAGGGCCTAGTATAGTAATTTCGATTCGTGTAACCTTTCGGATGAAGTGTCTTGGACTGTGACAATTTCGAATGGAATGATACTGGGTGGACGGTTCCATGTAGAGAGGTGTTAAGTGATGAATTCCTAAGTCTATGAGATATGCCACCGATTAATCTTTTTCCGGGGGAAAAGTACTTTTGGACGGAAAGTGAAATTCGGAACGAGTAATTTTCTGAGTAAATGGCTTCCGAAGAGAGTAGGTATCCAAGAGGAGAACTTATTTGGAAATCGTACTCAGGCGATGTTTGCAATTGCTGAAGTTGAACCCAGATTCGTCTTCAAAGTGGACTTGGATTCTGAATAAAGTCTTGTAGTGGGAGGACTTCCGGGTGAGAATTACCTTCAACCCCGAATGATATTTTTGAATGAGAAGTTACGAGTGACTTTTTCGAAGGAAGGTAAAGGATTAGCCGAAGGCATGGGTAGAAATTCGAGGATACAGGACCGAGTGTAGTGCCTGTACGAAGTAGACCCAGGTAAACTGTGCTAACGGAAGCACATGGGAACTCTTTTGAGTGCCTGTCTCGGTATTGCCAAGATACATTACAGTTTGGAAGGGAAATTTTAGTGGCCGGATGTTGAAAAATAGAGGGTTTGATTCGAGATAAATCAGACTTTAGTAAATATTAGAGGGAATCGGTAATGTTGTCTACCGACTAGATTTTCCTGACTCATTGATTAACGTTCTTAATGAGTCTCATGTGACACAATGTTGAGCCTATACCCTGTGAGCGAGCCCAAGGCTGTGCCGAGTTATCCCCTAAATTAGAAGGTCCGACGGTGGGAGTACATCGATCGGTGCTATGAATAGTGGGCCAAACGGCCAAGAAACTAAGAAGCAACAAGTTGTGGTAAGCTGGCAGAATAGGATGAGGTGACTTGTACGTTGGGGATTGAGCTCCAAACATATGGAATCCTAAGATGTGTTGTGAAGTGGTCGGTAAACCACTTGGGGAGCAAAACTATACGGAGTAATGTTGTAAGCCAATCGGTGAAATGCTAGAGAAGTAAAGTGGTACAATCGGTTGAGGTGTATGACAGCGATATCAAGAGCTATTTGTTAAGGTAAGTTGTATTTGAATTTCGAGGACGAAATTCTTTGAGAGGGGGAGAATTGTAACATCCCCATTTCTTAAGTTAAATACCGAATGAGTTTAGTTAATAAATTAAGGGCTAATTACAGATTAAGAACTAATGGAAAAAAATTAATGTTAGTGGCCAGGTTGAATTTACGCATGTGCCCCGGGTGTATAAAGAGGTTCAGCTTCCTCTACCCATTCACTTTGCATGAAATGTTAGGAACGATTGAGAGTGTGAGAGTTGGAAGTTCTCCTTGTGGAAGACAAAAACGTTGTTATGTTCCTTCGTCTCTTCTTCTTCTTCCTTCGTCGAGCATGAGAGTGAAGAAGTTAAGTTGAGAGCTTCTCCTTCGACGACTCAGGGACGACACTCTATTCCTTCCCTGTCCTTTCATTTCCCTTCGTCGACTTCTCTCCTTCTCCCTCTCCTTTGCTCGAAGCTACCTGAGTCTCAGTGGAGATCTGCACTACGAAGTGCTTCGGGGAGGCTGGAGCGTTCACCAGCGTTGTGATGGAGCTGCTCAAGAGAGCGAGCAGAGAACTGGGTGTCTCGGAAGCTTGGAAATCCCCACTGGACCGGGTGGAAGGTCAATGTGGTGCCCTGGGGGCTTGGGCCTCCCTGCTGATCTTGCATGCAAAGCTGTTTAAGAGTGGGAGTGGCTCGGAGTTCCTACCAAAGCCAAGTGTAATGGTGGATGACTGATGCAGGGTCATTCTATTGAGAACGAGTGAATGGACTGAGCGGAGCAACCGATTGGAGCTGCAAGCCCTTGGAGCCTTTGGAATCTTCATTCCAGGTAGGGGGCGCTTTGCATGTCAAATGCATGGTTTATGGATGGGTTCCGGGTGTTTTGCTTTAATGTGTTGTGTTGTGCCTGAGTGTGTTGATTGATGTATTGTGTTCGAGTAGGAGTGCTTGCAACGCCCGGGTCTAGGATGGTTGTGTTCTGTCTAGTGTTGTGGTGATTCCGTCCTTGAGTGCTTGTTAATATTTCTAAGACACATGCGGTTGAACATGAGAATGTAGAGTGAATACATGTGTACGTTATCATTATTGCCGAGTGTATGAGTTAAAAAAGGGGTGACTTGCTGAGTTCTGTTTGCAGTTTTATGTCTAAATGTATGTGAATGAGAATGCCATGGTAATTTCCGAATGCATGAGATATGAGTTGATACGCTGATTCCCCATTTGGATTGTTGTGTTGAAATGCATGCTGATTTCATTAAGAATGTTGAGTGGTGTACTGTAATATTGTTACCCTAATTTGCTTGTTATGAGTTACTATGACAAAATGCATGTGATGCTGTAATGGAACTGTGGACTTCTGAGTGAATCTAAATGCCGTGCTGAATCGATTGTGATCTTTTAATGGCTGTGCGAAACGCACTTGATAAGTTTGGATGCTTGTTGTGAAATTGCATGAGGTTGCATATATGAGAAAAAGGTGACCCGTGGAAGGTCAGGAGCCCTACGAGATGACTTTCAACTACAGATACCTGGCTAGATCCGTGAGGGCCTGTGGTAGCCGAGGGAGCTAGATTTAAGTCTCGAGACGTCTTTGGAAGACCGGTACCACACGGGAAGGGCTAATGGATGAGAGGCAGGGAAAGAATCTGCAACTGAAATCACTGTTTAAGTCGGATCCGCATGCATGTATGTAGGAGCATTGTTATTGAGAATAACATGGTTGATATAGCTTTGAATGGCTGAATGAATTACGACTAAATGTGAACGTACACATTTATATTGTTGATGAGCTCAATGTGATTGTGTGTATATATATTTGTATGTGTAAATGTTGTTGTGAATAGCATGATTAATATAACCATGAATAAGTGGGGTGAATTTCGACTAGGTGAATATATGTACGTTGGTACTGTTGCCGAGTGTGAGGTGATGTTAAGACTGTGAGTATATGTTATTGTGAATGATGTGAATTACTTAATCCTGACTGAATTGCATGAATCCGAATGAGTGATGTTACTATATAACTGAGAATTGAGAATTAAATCCGAGCCAGTAATTAACATTTCATATGTAAAAGCTTACCCCTACACCATTTTTCAGTATGTGCAGGTCGGACTCGGAATGAGGAGAAAGCCTTAACCCGAGTGATGGGTATTTATGTTGTTGTAGTGTATAGAGTAAGCTGTACCGATTGTATATAGTTATATTAAAGTCTTGGCCGGCTCTCATGTAAAATGATGATTAAACATATTTATTTATAAGGATTGATTATGAGAATTATAGACATGGTGTCACTTGTATGGGATTATAAGTATTGATAAATGTATAATGTCAAGATAATGAGTATTCCGAGTGTATGATTGTGTATATACTTCTATGTTGTATGCTGGTGACTTGTGTTTGGGTAGACTGAGAGATGTTGATGGATAGAATATTGCTAAGTTAATGATTTCTCGAGTAGAAATAGTTGTGAGAGTCATCTCCGAGTGAGGCTATAAATGGCTGGGCCTTCTTGTCCGAGTAGTGAAGACTTAAAGGATTCTGAGAGAAATCTCCTTTGCTGAACCTATTCTGTGTGGGATTTAATGGGAGAATTTTTGAGTAATGCTAGGCTTGATTATTCTGAGTGAAAAATATGTGTAGATCCCGAGTGGGAACGGGTTGGATAATTCTGAGTGGAAACCCCAAGAGAACCTCTTCCGAGGGGAGAGTTGTTGTAATGGTTTAGATTGGAATGAATTCTAAGTGTGTGATATTTATAATCCGAATGAATGATATATAATTCGAATGAATGAGGAACTATATTCCGAGTGGTTAGGATTTGAATAAGTCCGAGTGGGACTTGACTTAATGATTTTCCCCGAGTAAATAAGGTGATATTTGTCGAGTGTATCTGGCTGGAATAATCCGAGTGATGCTTAGCGAGTGAATGTTTTCGAGTGTTGAAGGTTTAAAATGGTTCTGTGAGAAACTCATTTCGATTTGGTGAAGTTTTCCAATTGATGAGAAACTAGAGCAATTCTGAGTGAATAAGATTATAAATATATCCGAGTGGATAAAGGGTATGTAAGTCTAAGTAAGACATAGTGAATGCCTCCAAGAACTGGAAGGCTAGAGTATTCCGAGGAAGACTTAGTTTAAGAGATCAATTCCGAGGAGTGAAGAGTTAATGTGTTCCCGAAGCGAGGAAGAATAAGTATACCGAGTGAAAATGTGTAACACGTTTCCGAGTGGATCCATTGTGATGTAATTCCGAGTAGCGTATAACTGGGAAAAATAATCCGGGTGAAGGGGACTTCATTGATACCGAGTGAGAAAGAGTTCTGGATCCCGAGTGATAGGATTGAGGGAGTCATTTCCCGAGTGGTTTATACTTGTGACCTATATGAATGAAATAAGGAGCTGTGTAAATTCCCGAGTGAAGTATGAGTATGATGATTTACCGTGTGAACCTATGTCCCAAATCCGAGTGAGAAATTACCTTGTACCTGTGTTCGTCCCAGCGAATTAGACTTTGCTCCTGCGAGTGTGAGTGGATGGGAGGCCTTTGGGCTGGCTCCGCTTAAGCGAAGGGTTGTTCGCCCAAGCGTGTTGGGCTGTCTCGCTCAAGCGGAGTTGGATCTCGCTTGAGCGAGTGAACGTTTGCGTGGACTCGCTGAAGCGTTGTTATTCTTCCGCTGTTGATTTCTGTTTTCCTCGCCTCCCATCTGTTTATTTGGGAAAAATTTCCCCTGGTCTCTCGGTTGAGTTTAATTAATTAAGGATGTTTCATTTTGGTATCAGAGCAGACCTAAAAGGTCCATGGCCAAGGTATGCCTACTGTGTGTGGGCGGTTGAGTGCATTTTGACCGATTGTCATAATTGTTTATGATCTTCTATTAGATATTATACATGTTTACCCATGATATGTGTGATATATGTCTATGTGTTGTTGGGGACAGTGGTGAAAGGTACTACTGTTGTGATGTTGATTTGGGGGATAGAAGACTTGATGCTACCCTAGCCCGATTGTTTATGAGCTGCTTAGGGGTTATTTTAAGCCTGGGTTGGTCAGAAAGAAAATAGAATAATATATGTTGGGACCCTTTTGTAGGTGGAGGTCGGATCAATTGGTTAGGACTCTTGGGTGCGCTATGCTAATGGTTCATGGCCAAGTCATGCATGTTGATTCGAGTAGTGTCTCAGTTCTGATGTGTGAAAACCGAGTGAATGATTGGTTGATGTTGGACCACTAGGTATGGTGACCTAGATTGATTGGACACGATCATGTATGAACAGATACTATTGAGATGGGTACCTCATATTAGAAAACTGGGTGAGAACTTGGTGTAATTGGATACCTGATAATTTGGATTAGACTCAGCCTTGTGGTTAAAAACCGAGTAAATACTTGATTGAATTATGACCTTATACTATCAGACTTGTGGACTAGAACCTATGGTGGTTTCGACTCGGAGATAATTGGGTGTTATGGGAATGCCCACGATGGGTACTTGATGACCCCTAGAAATTCCAATTCTGATAATTTGATTAACCCTATGAATTGTTGAGCCGAGTAAGACAATTGTATGGTAACTCTTTGAGGATTGAATAGTCATATGGTGAAGTGCAAATAACGAATGATACCTAATGGATAAAGAAATGGTAGTGTTGAATTCTGGGTGTAGTTGGGTACTGAGTAGGGTAATGATAGAACCCGTGTGATGATGCTGATTGTACATCCAATAGGTGGATTGTACTTATGATTGGTGAAGAGAGTTATCTGAGGCAAAAACTTGTTATTTAATCGGAAATTATATGGTAACCTCGAGATGTATACTCAAGTGGGTTTAGTGAATTGTTTAGGCTTCAATTGATTGATGAGTGATGACATGATCGAATAATGGACTGTCAGATTATAGCTTTATGAGGATGAGATTCAGTGACGAGGTGTGTACCCTGTGTGAGTCGGAAATCTATTACTATTATACAGTTTTACAGTAATGGTAATTGGTAACTTATGACTGTTGTTGTGTGATGTACCCTAGTCGGCGCATAATAATGATGTTGATAGAAATGTGTCATTTATGAATTTATGTGAATTGTCATTAATTTCATGTGCATTTAGTATTATCCGTGTAAGTACAGTCGGTGTGAGCTACGCTGTTCCGAGGCGACCTTTCATACCATAGGTATTGTGGCAGCATACACTCTTGCCGCGACTCTATGAAATCGTTGTAACCCTATAGGAGTGAGACGTCATCCTCTAAGTCGGATGCAGCAATTCAAAGGTCGGGTAGGTGAGACTGTAGCTACTTATGGTGATGGTTGGGTCTATCGGGCTGTCCTGAGTGAAGGTGAGAGTGTGTCGAGTGGATAGTAATTGATAGTGTATTAAAATGAGGATAGAAGGCTTGTTTGACATTGATGTGCTTACCTCTGAGAGAATCAGAGGTTATGTGGGGTATGAATTGGTTGTGAAAGTGGTGTTGACTGTCGGAAACAAGAAAGTGATCTTGCTGACATAAGTACTTTATGTTACTGATCGAAAGGTGTGGCGGTGGTGTGTGATCATGCCTTGATTTCCACCAATTGAGTAAGTTAACTATAGGGAATAATAACCACTACCGAGTACTGAAGATTTGGAGGATCAATTATGTGCGACTCGGTCTTTCTGAGTCAATTGACAGTTAGAATGCCATTAGAGTGGATTAAGGTTTCTGATACACCTAGAACAGCGTTTAGAATTTGCTATAGTCATTTTGAGAATGTGGTAATGCTGTTGGTATGACGAGTATTCATTGATGGTATCCCGAATCCGGATGGGAGCAATTAGTTACTGAGTGTATATATCTATGACCTAAACCTATTCTAGAATTAGAAGTTTATGGGTTTAGCCGAGTAATATTGAGGATTTGGTGAAGGATCATGTTTTTCGAGCTGAGATAATTAATAAGGCAAAATTTACTTAGGGAAGGTTAATATAATTTGAGTGTCAGGAGGTAGAGATGATTCTGAGTGAAGTGAAGTTACGATGCTCCGAGTGAAACATCACTGTGACAGTCATTAAGAAGTTGAGGAAACTGTGTCCGAATGTGACGCTTATGCGTAAGATAGAATCCGAGTGCGAGTCTCCGGGTGATACGTTTATGAATGGATTACTACGGGAGTGGTACTGCCGAATAAGTGTGCTTCCTAGGCTAGAGAAATTACGAATAAGGGCCGAGTATAGTAATTTCGATTCGTGTAATGACAAATTATGATCTCTCATTGTGGATAGTGGGAGTTGTGCTAATGTAGTAAGCCAAAGACTAGTTAATAAGATGGGCTTAGAACTAATAGATCACCCTAGACCTTATAAGTTACAATGGTTAAATGAAAAGGGAGAGATGTTAGTTAATAAGCAAGTCTGAATAAATTTCACCATAGGCACATATAAAGATAAAGTTAATTGTGATGTAGTACCTATAGAGGCAACTCATATCTTGCTAGGAAGACCTTGGCAATTTGATAGGAAGGTCATCCATGAGGGGTTCACTAACACCCTCACTTTCAAACTAGATGGTAAGAAGATAGTTTTACATCCCCTAACTCCACAACAAGTAGCTAAAGATCAACTGCAAATGAAGCTGAAAAGAGATAGAGACTTAGGATCTTCTTCAACTCATCTAGGAAAAATTAAGAAAAATAAAAAAGAAGATAAAGGAAAATGAGTTGTTATCTATGACGACTCTAGTGTCAACCTTTTGGCCAATAAACATGATGTGAAACATGCTATGTTTTCACATAAACAATGCTTGATCATGTATGCTAAAGATATCCCTAGCACTTCCTTGTGCTCAATGGGCAACTCTCCTCCTTCTTTGCCCAAAGGGATTCAAAATATCTTAAATGAATTTAAAGACCTCTTTCCAAAAGACATCCCAAAAGGCTTACCTCCTATTAGGGGCATTGAACATCAAATAAATTTAATTCCTGGTGCTAGTTTACCTAATAGACCTGCATATAGATGTAATCCTAAGGAAAGCCTTGAAATTGAAAATCAAGTGAATGAACTATTATCTAAGGGATGGATTAGAGAGAGCTTAAGCCCATGTGCTTTGCCTGTTTTACTTGTTCCTAAAAAAGATGGTTCATGGAGAATATGCACTGATTGTAAGGCCATCAATAACATCACCATCAAGTATAGGCACAATACCTAGACTTGATGACATGGTTAATGAGCTTAGTGGTTCTACAATATTTTCCAAGATTGATCTTAAAAGTGGCTATCACCAAATAAGAATCAAAGAGGGAGATGAATGGAAAGCCACTTTTAAAACCAAACTTGGATTATATGAGTGGTTAGTTATGCCCTTTGGCTTGACTAATGCACCAAGCACATTCATGAGATTGATGAATCATGTTTTAAGGGAATTCATTGGGCATTTTGTTGTGGTCTATTTTGACGATATTTTAATCTATTCAAAGACCACGACCTCTCATCTAAGCCATCTTAGACAAGTTATGCTTGCCCTAAGAACGAACAATATTTATGCAAACCTTGAAAAATGTTCTTTTGGCATGAATAGCATTGTCTTTCTTGGATTTGTAGTTAGTTCAAAAGGTGTAGAGGTAGATCACTCAAAGGTTAAGGCCATCCAAGATTGGCCCACACCCAAAAATGTGAGTGACATAAGAAGTTTTCATGGTCTTGCAAGTTTTTATAGGAGATTTGTGAAAGATTTTTCTACCTTAGCCTCCCCTTTAAATGAGTTGGTGAAAAAGAATGTTCCTTTCATATGGGGGCTAAGGCAAGAAAAAGCCTTTCTAGATCTCAAAGATCATCTCACTCATGATCCAATTTTATCATTTCCAAAATTTTCCTAAACATTTGAGCTTGAGTGTGATGCATCTAATGTGGGTATAAGAGCTACTTTATTACAAGAAGGTCAACCCATTGCTTTTTTCAGTGAAAAGCTTAATAGGGCAGCCATCAACTACCCCACATATGATAAAGAATTTTATGCCTTAATTAGAGCCTTACAAACTTGGGAACACTACTTGATTCCCAAAGAGTTTGTCGTACATAGTGATCATCAATCCCTCAAATTCATTAAAGGGCAACATAAGCTAAATAAAAGACATGCTAAGTGGGTTGAGTACTTGGAACAATTTCCATATGTCATCAAGTATAAGAATGGAAAATCCAATACTGTGGCTGATGCTTTATCTAGGAGGCACTCTTTACTTACCTCCCTAGGAGCCAAAGTTATTGGGCTTGATGAGATTAGGTCTTTGTACCCAAGTAACCTTGATTTTTCTAACATCTTTAACTCATCTTCTACTACTTCATCTCATAGAGGCTTCTACATTTTAGATGGCTATCTTTTCAAAGCCAATAGACTTTGCATTCCTAGAAGTTCTTTAAGAGATCTTTTACTTAGAGAAAGCCATGAGGGAGGCTTAATGGGTCATTTTGGAAGAGATAAAACATTATCCATATTACATGAACACTTCTATTGGCCAAAAATAGAAAAAGATGTTCAAAAACATTATGCTAGGTGTATTGTGTGTAGAAAAGAAAAATTAAAACTTTCGCCTAGTGGTTTATATACTCCTTTACCAACACCCACTGCACCTTGGATTGATATATCTATAGATTTTGTGTTGGGATTGCCTAAGACCCAAAGGAGAATGGATTCTATCTTTCTGGCTATGGATAGGATTAGTAAGATGGCTCACTCCATCCCTTGTCACAAGGTAGATGATGCTAGTCATATTGCTAAACTCTTTTTCAAAGAGATTGTAAGACTTCATGGTGTTCCTAAAATCATAATTTCTAATAGGGACACCAAATTCCTTAGCCATTTTTGGAAAACTCTTTGGTCAAGGCTAGGAACGAAGCTTCTCTTTTCCACCACTTGTGATAAGTCTTGAAAAGACTTAATTATTTCACCTTTTATTTAACTTAATCTATTAAATATTGTTTAGTTTGGCATTATTATTAATAAATTGTCAATAATTCTTATTTTATTTATTTATTTCAAAAGTGTTTAATTTATGCAAGAAAACGATTAAAAATAATAATTAGTTAAGGAAATTTGTTTATTTATAAATTCACTAACCCAGCGTAGCTGGACAGCCAGCGTACAAACGTTAGGAATTATTTGTTTGCATGTGCAGGTGCAGTAAGATATTCTTCACGCTCAAGCTTGAAAGCTTCACGCTTAAGCTTGAGAACCATGCAAGTTACGTACAAAGACAGGAAGACACAACATGCGATCACGCTCAAGCTCACCTAATCACGCCCAAGCGTGGATCCATGGTAGCCTTTAAATCAAGTTCGTGCTTAAGCTTATTTCCATCACGCTCAAGCGTGAATTCCCAGCATGCATGAAATAATACGATCGCGCTCAAGCGCGAGTCCTTCACGCTCAAGCATGAAGGTGGTTATTTAACCTGGTGTTTTCCCTCCAATTGAAGCGTTGCACCGTTGCTGTTTCTATTTTTCTGTTGTACTGTAGTAACTTAAGTATTGCATTGTAATTAATTATTTATTTGTAATTATGTATTTAGATTAGTTAGTTTAATTATTAATTAGGTTTCCTTTGTAATTAATTAAGTTAGTTAGTTAGTTAGTTGTCTATATATATATTTGTACATACTCTGTAAATGAAGGAAGCAGTGTGGAGAAATAAGAACACGATTCATTTTCTCATTTTTAATCTCTCTCTAATTCTTTTCTCTCTCTAAATTCTCTCGTCCATGTCTCTTCACATTCCTTCGTCAGAATCCATCTCCATGGGTTTCTAAACCCCTAGGGTTGGGGTTGCTGAAGCTTCCGATGGAATCTTGAAGCTGTATTGAGGAAATTATCATCTGAAATAAGAGGAGAACAAGCTAAGAAGTGGATCTACTCTGCTGAATTGAAAAATTCAGATCTAAATGAAGAATCTCAGCAGTGAGGAATCATGGTTGAGGCTTAGGTAACTTTTGGCTTCTTAACTAATTCAGGCCTAGTAATTAGGTGAATAGTTAGGGTTCAACCCCCAATTTAACATTAGATTTCTTTGTAATTGAACACCTAAGGGATTAGGGTTTAATGCTTAGGAATTAGTGTTATTCACCTAAGGAAATAGGGATTAACCAACTGTTAATTGTCCTCTTGCATCTGAAGCTTAATTGAACTTCGATTGCATGTTCCTTGATGAAGTTGTAAGCTGAAGTAATCCTAACCTATCTTTTATTCATCACATTTCATCTCTTATTCTGCTTCTGAAAATACAAAAACATAGAAAGTATAAAACAACAAAAACAGAATGAATTACATCTGCTTGCGTTGGTTCAGCTTGTACTAGTCTAAGATTGCGGTAATTACCATAATCCCTGTGGTAACGATCAAATATATTACAAATTTAACGATTGGTGTGCTTGCTAAAAGAAAATAAATCCTCTAAGAGTCACACTATAAGTCAATATTAATTCAGGATTTTCTAACCAATTTAATAGCTCTGGATTTATACATTAAGTTAATGGCGCCTTTGCCAGAGATTGTTGAGTAATATCAACAATCCTTGGACCGGTACTAGACTGAACCGTTTGATTTTATTTTTTGCATTTAGCAAGCAATTTAATTCTTGTTTTTAGTATAGTAGTAATTTTTTGTGTGTAGCAGTAGCAGTAACTTTAATTTTGTTGTGTGAAATATTTGGTGTATGCAGTCAAGGAACAGAGGAGAGCCTTTCTTCTTTGATCCTGATATTAATTTGTTAGAGCATAAGCTTAGAAAGGAGAAAAAGCAAAAAGAACAGCAAGAAATGGAACAGAGGAGAGTTACACTAGGTGACTACTCTAGGCCTACTAAAGAAGGATTGCAATCTAGCATCCTTAGGCCTCTGATTGCAGCCAATAACTTTGAACTTAAACCGGCTTTGCTATAGTTGGTTAGAAAGGATCAATTCAGAGGAAGTGAGGTTGAGGATCCAAATTTACATCTAGCAACCTTCCTCCAAATTTGTGATACTGTGAAAATGAATGGTGTCCCTGAAGAGGCAATAAGACTGAGATTATTTCCTTTTTCTTTAAGGGACAGGGCTAAGGCTTGGTTGGAAAGCCAACCAAGAGGTAGTATAGCTACTTGGGAGGATTTACAAAGAAAATTTTTGATTAAATATTTCCCTCCTTCCAAATATGCCAAATTGCGTACTGAGATCACTTGTTTCCAGCAGAGAGAGGGTGAATCTCTAATGGAAGCATGGGATAGGTATAAAAAGAGTTTAAGGAAATGTCCTCATCATCAAATCACTGATGTGCAGCAAGTTACCATCTTTTATAATGGTGTAAGACCAGTAACTAGGGTCTTGATTGATGCCTTAGCTAGAGGTTCATTGACCACTAAAACTGTAGAAGAGGCCATAGAGCTTATTGATGTCATGGCTTCAAATGAATGTCTAGTTAGTGAGAGGAGCCAAATCCCTAAGAGAGGGATATTAGAATTAGAAGCACAGGATGCTTATTTGGCTTAAAGTAAGTTGATGACTCAGGCTTTGGAGAAATTAAGTGTACAGATTTCAGAACTTCAAAAGCCTAGTCAAGTTTGTATGATGAGTTGTGATTTTTATGGTGGAGACCATGAAAATGGCATGTGTGATCCAAATGTGCCTACTGACCAAGTGAATTACATGGGGCAGCAACAATTTCAAAGGAATTATCCCTCTAATTCCTTTAATCCTAACTATAGGAATCACCCCAATTTTTCATGGCAGAAAGGTCCACATTTGAATCAAAACATGCCACAAAATCAAACCATAAATAGACAACAATCTCTTCCCTCTCCCTCTAAGGAAAAGTCTAAACTTGAGAATGTTCTGTCTCAGTTCATTCAAGCCACTCAGGTCAGTTTTAAAAATCAAGAAGCGTCCATTCGAAATTTAGAAAATCAGGTTGGACAGCTGTCAAAACAATTAGCTAAGAGATAATCAGGCAATTTTCCTGGAGATACTAAGGTAAATCCAAGGGAACATTGCAAAGCAATAACTACTAGGAGTGGGAAAATTCTTCTCCTACCTCTAAGTCATGAAGTGAGTTTAGAAAAAGATGTTGAAAAAGAAATAGAGCAGGAAAGTGAATAGGCCATTGATAAAATTGAAAACAAAAAAGAATCAAAAATAGAAAAAGAAAATCAAGTCCATCAAAAGAAAAAGAAAAACATTTGATCTGATCTTGGAGGAAGCTGTCAAGCTAACTCCTGAAAAATTAAAGAATGCTCCATTTCCACATAGATTTAAGAAACAGATAGAGGAGCAAAAGTTTGCTAAGTTCTTGGATGTGTTTAAAAGGCTTCACATAAATATTCCCTTTGCTGAGGCATTGTAAGAGATGCCTTCATATGCTAAATTTTTGAAAGAACTTGTGTCTAAGAAGAGAAAGCTTAAGGGAGATGAGATGATTGCTCTCACTCAAGAGTGCAGTGCAATTATTCAAAAGAAACTCCCTCAAAAGCTGGAATATCCTGGATCTTTTACAATACCATGTGCAATAGGGGATGTTCATGTAGGAAATGCTTTATGTGATCTAGGGGCTAGCATAAACTTGATGCCTTTGTCCTTAATAAGGAAATTAGTAATTAATGACCTACAACCAACTTGTATGTCTTTGCAATTGGCTGATAGGTCCATCAAATATCCTCATGGGATGCTGGAAGATCTGTTAGTTAAGGTAGATAAGTTTATCTTTCCAGCAGATTTTATAGTTTTGGATATGGAAGCTGATAGAGAAATTCCTTTGATTTTAAGAAGACCCTTCTTAGCTACAGGTAAAGCTTTAATTGATGTAGAGAAGGGAGAACTCATGCTGAGAGTTCAGGAGGAGCAGGTAACTTTTAATGTCTTCAATGCAATGAAACATCCAGCTGAGAATATGGATTATTTTATGATTGAAGAAATTAAAAGTTATAAGACTCCTATGTTGTTAAAAACTGAAGAAGAGGTTTTACAAGCCTTTTTAGAGGATAATTTTGACCCTGAGACTGAGGAGTTGAATGACTCACATACTGAGTTGCTGAACCTACTTGAAGCATGTAAAGTAGGTGATTTTGGAAATGAAAAGAAAAGAAATTTGAATAATACTAAAATTGAGAAAGGTAAGGAGGTGTTTGAAGAAAAACCTGATTTAAAACCTTTGCCTTCTCATTTGAAATATGTTTTCTTAGGAGATAATGAATCACATCCTGTAATCATTAATGCTGAATTAGAAGATGAGGATGTAGAAAAATTGATAAGGCTTTTAAGAAAACATGAGTCTGCTATTGGTTAGAACATTTCTGATTTAAAGGGAATTAGTCCATCATTCTGTATGCATAAAATTTTGATGGAGGATGACTATTCCCCAGTTGTTCAGCCTCAAAGAAGATTAAACCCTATAATGAAAGAAGTTGTAAGGAAAGAGGTGGTTAAACTTCTTGATGCAGGAATTATCTATCCTATCTCGGACAGCACTTGGATTAGTCTAGTCCAAGTGGTGCCTAAGAAAGGAGGGATGACCACTGTTAAAAATGAAAAAGGTGAAATCATTTCCACTAGACCAACTACAAGTTGGAGAATGTGCATAGATTATAGAAGGCTTAACGACTCCACTAGAAAAGACCACTTTCCTTTACTATTTGTAGACCAAATGCTTGAGAGGCTGTCAGGTCATGAGTATTACTGCTTCCTTGATAGATATTCTGGTTACAACCAAATTGTGGTTGATCCAAAAGATCAAGAGAAGATAGCCTTCACCTGTCCTTATGGAATCTTTGCATATAGGCGCATGCCTTTTGGTTTGTGCAATGCACTAGCAACCTTTCAAAGGTGTATGCTGGCCATTTTTAGGGACATGGTAGAGAAGTTCATTGAGGTGTTTATGGATGACTTCTCTGTGTTTGGAAATAGTTTTGATATATGCCTCAGCAACCTATCCAAGGTGCTTGTGAGATGTCAAGAGACAAATCTTGTCCTTAACTGGGAAAAATGTCATTTTATGGTTAAAGGAGGGATAGTCCTTGGCCACAAAATCTCTGCTGAGGGCATTCAAGTAGATAGAGCCAAGATTGATATCATTGAAAAACTTCCTCCTCCAATCAATATGAAAGGAGTGAGGAGTTTCTTAGGATGTACTGGCTTTTATAGGAGATTTATAAAAGATTTTTCAAAAATAGCTAAGCCTTTGACTGATCTACTTGTGAAAGATCATGCTTTTGTTTTTGATGAAAACTGTGTCAAGGCTTTTGAAAATTTGAAACAAAGATTAGTTTCAGCTCCAATCCTTGCAGCACCTGATTGGTATTTACCATTTGAACTAATGTGTGATGCAAGTGACTTTGCTGTAGGAGCTATGCTGGGTCAAAAGAAAGAAAAATTAACACATGTCATTTATTATGCTAGCAAAGTATTAAATTAGAATCATATAAATTACACCACTATTGAAAAAGAAATGCTTGCTGTGGTGTATGCATTTGATAAATTCAGAGCTTACTTGATTGGTGCTAAGGTCATTGTGTATACAGATCATTCAGCAATTAAGTACTTGCTAGCTAAAAAAGAATCAAAGCCAAGATTGATCAGATGGGTTCTATTACTCCAAGAGTTTGATTTAGAAATAAAAGATAAAAAGGGAGTGGAGAACTCAGTGGCTGATCAACTCTCTCGTTTGGAGGGTGAATCTGATTCTATCTTGATTAAATAGGAATTCCTAGATGAGAGGCTAATGGCAATTATCACAGGGCCATGGTATGCTGATATGGCTAACTTTAAAAGTGCCTCTGTGGTACCTGAAGGGTGGACATCCCAAATGAAGAAAAAATTCCTCCATGACAGTAAAACTCTTCTTTGGGATAATCCATTTCTTTATAAGATAGGAGTAGATGGAATTATCAGGAGATGTGTGCCTGAATCAGAGCAAGAAAGACTCTTATGCCACTACCATGACTCCTATTATAGAGGACACCATGGTGCCTCCAGAACAGTAGCAAAAGTGTTATAATATGGCTTTTATTGGCCAACAATTTTTCAGGATGCTAAAGTATATGTTCAAAGGTGTGATAAGAGTCAAAGAAGTGGATGCCTCTCTGCTAAAGCTGGCATGCCTTTGACAAATATTTTAGTTGTGGAGTTATTTGATGTTTGGGGCATTGACTTCATGGGACCTTTCTCAAAGTCTTTCTCCAATGAATATATCCTTGTTGCTGTGGATTATGTCTCCAAGTGGGTGGAGGCAATCCCTACCAGAACCAATGATGCACATATGGTGCTTAGGTTTATAAAGAAGAATATTTTCTCTAGATTTGGAGTTCCTAGAGTCCTCATTAGTGATGGAGGGTCACATTTCTGCAATAGAATCATGGAAAAAGCCCTGAGACACTATGAGGTACTGCATAAGGTATCTACTCCATATCATCCATAAACTTGTGGATAAGTTGAGCTGTCTAATAGAAAAATTAAGAGGATTTTAGAGAAAATGGTAAAGAAGTCTAGGAAGGATTGGTCTGTGAGATTGAATGATGCATTGTGGGCCTATAGGACAGTATTTAAAACTCCCATTGGCATGTCTCCTTATCAATTGGTTTATGGTAAGGCTTGCCATTTCCCTGTGGAGCTAGAACATAAGGCATGGTGGGCTACAAAGCTATTAAATATGGACTTTGATCAATCTCAAGAGGAGAGAGTCCTGAAACTTCATGAGCTTGAGGAGTTCAGGCTCAATGCTTATCAGAGTGCCTCAATTTACAAAGAGAAAACTAAGAGGTGGCATGACAAGTGGATAAATAGAAAATAATTTCAAAAGGATGATAAGGTATTGTTGTTTAATTCTAGATTGAGACTCTTTCCAGGAAAACTAAGATCAAAGTGGTCTGGACCTTTTATTATAAATGAGGTTTTCCCTTATAGTGCAATTGAGTTGAAAGAACCAGCCACTGATAGAACTTTTAAAGTGAATAGCCAAAGACTCAAACTCTACTTTGGAGGAGAGTTTGATAGGTAGAAAACCTTCATGTTGTTGTAGGCATCTTCTTATATTTCAGAAGGTCAAGCTAGTGACCTTAAAGAAGCGCTTTAGGGAGGCAACCCTACATTTTGATTCATTGCACTTTGTGTTTTGTGTTGGAAATAAATAAAAGAAAACTAAAAATTTTTGATCAAGGGGTGAATAAACTGGTAAATTTTTGAATAAGGTTTGAGTGTTCATACGATCAATTCCCAGTGTACATACTTGCACATCCATTACTTAGAATTAGAATTAGGTACCCTTGGCGCTTGAGTGAACTTGATTGCACTTGAGCGACATACTGTGGAGCTTGAGCGTGACTTGATTACGCTTGAAGCGTGATTTTTCCTCCTGTAAGTGTGCCTATTCGCTTGGGCGTAACTTTCACAAGCCTGAGCGTGACGTTGTTATAAGCTTCGCGTTTGAACGAGCTCGGGTCCACGTTTGAGCGTGACCCTTCAAACTGATTTCTGTGGTTGAGCGTATGTCTTCACGCTCTAAGCGTGACCCCTGGTACCTAATAGCACACTTTCGCGCTTGAGCGTCCTTCATTCACGCTTGAAGCGTGATACATAGAAACTGCCACGCTTGAGCTAAAAACATCACGCTTGAGCGTGATCGTGAGCTTGAGTGTGAAATTTACCTTTGCGCTTAAGCGCGACTTCTTGTTGCTTGAGCCTTTGACCTCCTTAATCTACCATATGCTTGAGCGTAATTCTACACACTCTAAGCGTGATTTCTTGTGCCTGATGGAAAACTTTCACGCTTGAGCTTGGCTTATCACGCTTGAACGTGATCATGATCACTGGTGCCTGATATAAGCTTAGAATTTCATGCTTTGAGCGTGACTTGTGTATTAGTGCCTTGCCTGAGCACCCCAATCTCACGCTTGAGCGTGATCGGGGCTGAGGAAATTAGAAGCTCTTTGTTCAAAATTATCGCTTAAGCGGATACCAATCACGCTTAAGCGTGATCGTCACAGTGGAGCAGCATGGTTTGTTGCTTGAGCGTACATTACTCACGCTTAAGCGTGAGCTTGTTGTGCCTTCTACTGATTCCCATGCTTTAAGCTTGAGCGTGATTGTCACTGGTGCCTGATATGAAACCCACGCTTGGACTTAGAATTTTATGCTTTGAGCGTGACTTGTGCATTACTGCCACACTTAAGCGTCCCAAGCTCACGCTTGAGCGTGATTGGGCTGAGACAGTTGGAAAAGTTCTGTTCCAAATTTTTCGCTTAAGCGTGATGCTGTAAGCTTAAGCATGAGTGCCACATTGAAGCAATCTGATACCTGTTTGTTGGCGCTTGAGCGTAATTCTTCATGCTTGAGTGTGACATTCACTTACATATCATTCGCTTGAGCGAATAATGGTTTGCTTGAGCGTGATTCATACCTGATGCTACCTGTGTGTTTTAATGTGGGTGTTTACACGCCAAGATTTCAGCGTAGTTACGCGTACCTCAGATATTGGGCTCAACAGTATAAAACCCGCTCAGTGTACAAACCCTAACTCTTTACGCTGGAACCTTGGGTTTTGAAGAGGAAAAGACACAGTCTCTAAATTCTTTGAAAGGTACCATCTTTTCAGTTCATACTTTCACTTTATAGTTAGAATTGTGTAGTTCACTGTTTTAATTTCAAATTTCTTTCATCCATCATATCTGTTCATCTTACATTTTAATTTTGATTGTGGTTGTGCTGTTTGTATATATGTATCCATTTAGGCATTATAAATACCATCGTTAACACTCACCATGATTAGAAGATCACAAAAACTTTCTAGAAAACCTGAAAAAAGTGTTGAAATAGAAAATGTGAAAGAAGCCCGAAAAGAGAAAGGAAAAGGGGTGGCTACTATCAGCATCCCTGATTCTCCATCAACTGAAAGGAGTAAAAGTCTTGAAGGAGAAAAGAAGTCTCAGACAGTTGAGGGTTTTGATGGGGATAGGTTTAGAGATTCCAAGGCCGCCCAAGATTATGAGAATAAGTTCAAACATAGAGGAGTAATAAGGGATAGAGCTCTGGTCCTTGATGAAGAAAATTGTTCTGATTTTAATGTAAAAGCTGCTATGATTGAAAGGGGATGGCAGTTCTTTAATGAGAATTTAGGCAATGGTTACTAGGAACTCACTAGAGAATTCTATGCCAATTTGAGGACTCATTCTATGGAAGATAAGTTTCCTTTTTCTTTCTTCTTGAGAGGAGTCACCATTCCTCTAACTGGTCACATATTGAATAAGCTGTTGAAAGTGCCTATATTGGATGAGGAAGGATGTCACTACACATGGAAAGTAGATATCTTTCATAGGGCTGAAAATGAAAATCTTAGGAAAGAAATTTTAGAGGAATGTTGTGAACAAGGAGCTGCATATATAACAAAGGTTAATGGTACAC
Source organism: Clitoria ternatea (assembly GCA_037962975.1). NCBI lineage: Eukaryota > Viridiplantae > Streptophyta > Magnoliopsida > Fabales > Fabaceae > Clitoria > Clitoria ternatea. Next base: position 194,372,404 of record CM075669.1, read on the forward strand.
CAAAAAGTGTCAGGAAGAATTGTTTGAATCATCTTTCCCTTTTATGGTGCCACTATGTCCTTTCATCCCTGCAACCTGTGGCTCATTCTACTGAGATTACCATTAAGAGGTTGGTGTTGATTTACTATTTAATGAGAGGCCTGTATGTTAATCTGGGTGAGTTAATACTGGAGGAGATGATGAAAAACCTTGAAAAGAATCTCCAATTGCCATATTGCTCTGTTATCACTTTGCTGGCCCAAAAGAATTAGGTTAGGTTGAATTATGACGAGCTGACAAAGGTAAAGCCTGAAAGGATTATGGACAAGCGTTGGGTGATAGACCATATTGACAATTTTATGCCTCAAGAGTCAAAGCGTCCCAAACAACCTAAACCAATATCTTTTGCACCACCACCTTTAACAGGAGCAGGTACTTCTTCTAATATTTCCATGGTAATGCAGGAACTTCAGGTTATGAAGAAGATGCAGCTAGGAACCTTAGATTGTTAGTGTATGCACTATGAGCTTTATTTGTATCATTTTTCTGCTTATCAATAAAATAAGTATTTCAGTTTAAAATTGTTTTAAAACGTATTTATCCTTGGAATAATAGGTCATATGAAAGTTATTCCTAAAATGTCCCTAGTCAAGTATTTACATGGGGACATGTAATTACATTGAGACTAGGGTGTGAGTGTATTGATGACCTGATCTCACAGATCATAGATATAGATGATATCAAGTCTTCACACGGGTACACATTAAGAGTAATGATGTACTGGACAGACCCACCATGAGAACGTTGCATGGATCGTTATATGAATGTCATAAACGATTCTCAATGTGATAATGGTATATGTAGTCCTTCGACCTGAAGTCATTACGATTCCTACATGAGGATTTTATTGTTTTAATACAATTAAACGTCTTCTGTAACAAGAGGACTATAAAGGTTGTGATTAGGCAATGAACAAATTATGCAGAGGGATGTGAGTGATGTAGATGGGATTTGTCTCTCCTATATGATAGGAGTGATATCTATAGGCCACTTGATGGAGTAAGACTAAGAAAATGCATGACCATGCTAGAAAGAATAAATATTAGATATTTATTTGGATCAAGTCTACTCCAGTATCAAGTAAAATAAATTGGGCCGTACAAGGATGACGCGACCATGCCTTGGGCCCAATTAGGATATCGTGACAAAAGGAACAAACATATTAAATAATTATCACTTATAGGTTATATTGATATTAAATAATATTTAGACATAATGATGCATTGCTAGATGCTGCTCTTATTTTATATTAATAATAAAATAATTTATTATTAATATGACCGGGTATTTTACCTATAGGGTCACACACATAGAGTAAGCCTATCAGAAAATGTTTTGTTCTATTTTAGTTGGACTAAAATAAAGCTATTGGGCCTAACTCATTTAGAATGAGTAAGAGCCCACTCTTTAGAGAGAACAAATTAGGTTAAACCTAAGCCTATAAATAGAGCATAAGATGCTAATAGGCCGTTCACTCAAGTGAGACACAAATTCGTAAAAGTTGCAAGAGCTACACACCGTCAAACTAGCAGTTGGCAAGTGTTGCGATTCTGGTGGGAGTGCTCGTGTGGACTCCTAAAGGACGAGGCTACGACTGCTTCGGTGTTCTTCAAGAGGTAATCCAAAACGATTTTTTTTTGTGGTTGTTTTGTGCTTTGAAACATGAAACTTTGCAAATCCTATGGAATCCCTTTTTTTTCTGCTGCTCATGTTTAGGGATTTCCTAACAACGATCTGGTCCTGAACCATGATCTCATGCTGAGAAAGATTACCACCACATTGAATGTGGATCATACTGAAGAAATGGGAGTTCCACCTGACAGAGATTTATGGTTGGCTTCTATTGGATTCACCATTCCCCCTGATGACACACCCTTAGCAGCTGAATTTCCACCCTACCCTGAGCAACATAATGATGAGTCTATGAATGAAGAAAATGAAGAAGAGGATGACTGATCTTTTACTTTGTTTATGTGTTATTTTGCTATTTTCAAGTTGTAATGACTTTGTTTAAATATTCTCTTGAACAATGTATTTTCTTTTCAGTGTAATGGAACTTTATTTCTATGTTAAGTTGTTTGTTGTTATTTCTTTTCTGAATTGTACTGTTAAATTCGTGCGCACCATTCCTCACCACTCACTGCCATTCAGGTAAAAAGAGAAGTAATCTATCCTTTCGTCTCATTGATTGATAAACTATGTTAATTATGTTTAATTTAGAATCCATCTTAATAATTTAAAGGTTGCTGATTCCCAGGCTTTAATTGGATAAACTAATTGATTCGCATTGCTTGATTCATGATCCTTGTCCATAACTATTTCAATCCAATATTATTTGTTTATTCACCATGCTAGTAGCAATCTGAGTTTATAATCTTGCATTAAGTTTGGGGACATGATTGGCTGATTACTTGTTAGCTTTTGAGCCTTTATTAATTCTTTTCTGAGTGTGCCTGCATTATTGTTAGTGAGACAGAATTTGCTTTAGTGCTTGCTAAATGATTATATGTTTGCCAATTGGAAATGATGAAGGCCTTCTTTGTTAATTTAGCCAGGGCCAAATTTAGCATCCTAACTATTATTAATTATCCTTTGACCCAATAATTATGTTTGAGCCTGAGACCCTTTCATTCTACTTATGTACCTAACTTTACAAGCCAATTTATCTGAGAAAAACCAAGTGAATTATCCCTGGATGTTCCACTGATGAATTGTTGACTCTTATCTTATTGCTAGGGACTAGCAAGTTCTAAGTTTGGGGATGAAGAGTGTGCCTAACAGCAAAGCAAAGGACACACTCTGACCTTAATTATAGATGAGGGTTTTGAAAAAAAAAAGAGAAGAAAAAAAATAATAATAAGGAAGAACAACAAAAAGAAAAGTGAAAAATCAGCAAAGCAAAGGTGCAAAGCACCACAAGAAAAAAATGGTATTGAAATTTTTTTTCAGAAAAGATGGAAGAAAAGAAAGAAAGAAATAGTCCAAAGGACTGAAAGAGAAGGAAGGTGCAAAGCAACCCTTTATCTGAAAAAATAATGAAAGCAAGAAAGCTAGTTAGTAAAGGCATTTAAGTTAAGATTGAGGCAAGGCATCAGTGGGCACATCTTTTAACCCAACATTGACTAGAAAAACAAAAATAGAGCCTGTAGCCTAACCCCATTACAAGCTTAAAAAGCCCTTACTGATCCAATTATGCTAGCATATGCCATGATGTTTAGAACTGTTGCAAGCCTATGTTGATCTGACAATTATGTAGGTGATGGGAGCATGCTATTGACCCTATATACTGAGAGAAGAGTGAAACACTAATGCAGTGAGGAAAGTATCACCAGCTTGTTTTCCAAAGAAGGTGTGAGTTATTATATCTTCAGAAGTTGCAAAAAGAAAGCATGAATGGTATTCAATAATTATGGTATGATTTAAGTTAAGGAAAGGTTGATTGTCTTGAGTAAGTGCAATTGATTAATTAATCTGAGTATTTGCTTGAGGACAAGTGATAAGTCTTGAAAAGACTTAATTATTCCACTGATTATTTAACATAATTTACTAAGTATTGTCTAGTTTTATTATTATTATTTAATAATTTGATAAGAATTCATGTTGTAGTTAATTATTTCAAAAGTATGTTATCTATGTAAGAAACCGATTGAAAATTTTAATTAAATAAGGAATTTTGAAGTATTTACAATTTACTAAGCGGCCAGCGTATAAATGCTAGGCAAGTAGCTGTTTATTGGTGCAGGAACAGGGTGGACTCGAGATAAGAAGAAAATTCCAAGTGAAATCCTACAGAGCCGAGCGAGATTTGATAAATCCGAGTGAGACTTCCCCAATTCCGACTGAAAAGAGTCCAAAGACCGACTGAGTGAGACTTCAAAGACACTGACTCCAAAAGAGAATAAGGACTCATACTGCATGAAGAACCCGAGTGCCAACTACAGAATACCGAATTAATAATTAATCCGCCCAAGCGGGAGTTAAATCCGCTCAAGCGAGGGTCCAAGTTCACTTAAGAAAAGCAAGACTCCGCCCAAGCAAGACTACGCCCAAGCTTACTTAAGAAGACTCCCAAGACACCGGTTATAAAAGAGAAGAAGATCGGAATGTTACATAAGAAACCGATGTGCTTAGTCATTATTTAATCCGTCCTAGTAAAATCCGGACTCATTCAAGCATTACTTTAAGAGACCGTCCTTGCCCAAGTTTTGCTATAACGCCCAAGTGAGAAAGAAACACTGCAGTGTTAATCCGGACTCGCTCAAGCGAAGTTTAATCCGCCCAAGCGAATACTCAGCAGCTGAAGCATCAAGGCAGTAATTTAAACACTGTTCCTTCCCTCCAACAACATACTTGGTGCAGTACCGTTCTGCTTCCATTGCCTTCTTCTCTACTACTGCAACCTCAAGCTAACTTAAGAAGTGAGCTGTCAATTAGCTGGTGCTGAGCTGTACATTAGCTAAGGTTGAGCTGGATCCTGTTAAGAGCTGAGCTGTATTTAGTTAGTTATTTTGTAAACTATGTAATTAAGTAGTGTTAGTCGTTAACTTAAGTTGTCCGAAGTTATCAGTTAAGTTAGTTAGGTAGAAACTTATAAATAGGATGTACATACTCTGTTTTTGCAGTGGCGTGTGTGTGTAGAGATACAGAGCAACGTAATACAAATTCATTTTTCCAATTCCAATCTCTCACTACATTTTCATCTCTCTAAACTCTCTCCTCCATGACGTTCCACAATCCTTCGATGGAACCGAAGTCTATGGAGTTCTAAATCCCTAAGGTTGGGATTGTGAAGGTGAGCAATGGAATCTTGAAGCTGTGAGCAAGTAGATCGGCTTCGAAGATCTTGAGGTGAACAAGCTGAGGAGTAGAGCAGAATCGCTGGGTTGACAAATCCAGAACGGATGAAGAACTTCACCAGTGAGGAATCATGGCTGAAGCTTAGGTAACTTCCAGCTTTCTAACTAGTTCAGGCCTAATCAATTTAGGTGAATAGTTAGAGTTCAACCTCCAATTTCGCATTAGATTCTTAGGTTAATCGAGCACTTAAGGAATTAAGGTTCATTGCTTAAGGATTAGTGTTTTTCACCTAAGGAATTAGGGAATAACCACAAGCGGATTGTCCTCTAGATTGTGAAGTTCGATGATACTTAATTGCATGTTTCTTGAGGAAATTGTGAGCCGAAGCAATCCTGACCTGTTTTCTTTTAATCACTTTCCACATTTCACTTTAACTCTGTTTCTCAAAATATACTATAAAACACTAAAACCATAAAAACCGAATGAATTTCATGTATTTTCTGTTGGTTCAGCTTGTACTAGTCCTAGATTGAGGTACTTACCACAATCCCTGTGAGACGATCAAATATACTACAATTTTAACGACTGGTGCGCTTGCCATAAGTGTGAATCCGAGAGTCACATTTCATTTTACTAAGATTTTACCATCAATTTAATGACTCGGGATTTCAGCATCAAGTTTTAAGTTTGGGGATGTGATAAGTCTTGAAAAGACATAATTATTTCACCTTTTATTTAACTTAATCCATTAAATATTGTTTAGTTTGGCATTATTATTTAATAAATTGTCAATAATTCTTATTTTATTTATTTATTTCAAAAGTGTTTAATTTATGCAAGAAAATGATTAAAAATAATAATTAGTTAAGGAAATTTGTTTATTTATAAATTTACTAACCCAGCGTACATACACTAGACAGCCAGCGTATAAACGCTAGGAATTATTTGTTTGTATGTGCAGGTGCAGTAAGATATTCTTCATGCTCAAGCTTGAAAGCTTCACGCTTAAGCTTGAGAACCATGCAAGTTACGTATAAAGACAGGAAGACAGAACACGCGATCACGCTCAAGCTCACCTAATCACGCCCAAGCGTGGATCCATGGTAGCCTTCAAATCAAGTTCGCGCTTAAGCTTATCTCCATCACGCTCAAGCGTGAATTCCCAGCATGCATGAAATAATACGATCACGCTCAAGTACGAGTCCTTCACGCTCAAGCGTGAAGGTGGTTATTTAACCTGTTGTTTTCCCTCCAATTGAAGCATTGCACCGTTGCTGTTTCTATTTTTCTGTTATACTGTAGTAACTTAAGTATTGCGTTGTAATTAATTATTTATTTGTAATTATGTATTTAGATTAGTTAGTTTAATTATTAATTAGGTTTACTTTGTAATTAATTAAGTTAGTTAGTTAGTTAGTTGTCTATATATATATATATTTGTACATACTCTGTAAATGAAGAAAGCAGTGTGGAGAAATAAGAACACGATTCATTTTCTCATTTTTAATCTCTCTCTAATTCTTTTCTCTCTCTAAATTCTCTCGTCCATGTCTCTTCACATTCCTTCGTCAGAATCCATCTCCATGGGTTTCTAAACCCCTAGGGTTGGGGTTACTGAAGCTTCCGATGGAATCTTGAAGCTGTATTAAGGAAATTATCGTCTAAAACAAGAGGAGAACAAGCTAAGAAGTGGATCTACTCTGCTGAATTGACAAATTCAGATCTAAATGAAGAATCTCACCAGTGAGGAGTCATGGTTGAGGCTTAGGTAACTTCTGGCTTCTTAACTAATTCAGGCCTAGTAATTAGGTGAATAGTTAGGGTTCAACCCTCAATTTCGCATTTGATTTCTCTGTAATTGAACACCTAAGGGATTAGGGTTTAATGTTTAGGAATTAGTGTTATTCACCTAAGGAATTAGGGATTAACCAACTGTGAATTATCCTCTTGCATCTGAAGCTTAATTGAACCTTGATTGCATGTTCCTTGATGAAGTTGTAAGCTAAAGTAATCCTAACCTATCTTTTATTCATCACATTTCATCTCTTATTCTGCTTCTGAAAATAAAAAAACGTAGAAAGTATAAAACAACAAAAACAAAATGAATTGCATCTGCTTGCATTGGTTCAGCTTGTACTAGTCTAAGATTACAGTAATTACCACAATCCCTGTGGGAACGATCAAATATATTACAAATTTAACGATTGTTGCGCTTGCCAAAAGAAAATAAATCCTCTAAGAGTCACACTATAAGTCAATATTAATTTAGGATTTTCTAACCAAGTTAATGGCTCTGGATTTATGCATCAATTGTCATCCTCAAACGGATGGACAAACAAAGGTAGTAAACAAGACCCTTTCTCAACTTCTTAGGGTCTTAGTGCTTAAAAATGTTAAATCTTGGGATGAGTGTTTACCCCACATTGAGTTTGCATATAATAGGGTACAACATTCCACAACCAAGCATAGTCTATTTGAGGTTGTCTATGGTTTTAACCCTCTCACTCCTTTGGACCTTTTGCCTATTGAGGTTTCTCATTCTATCCTTCATATGGATGGAATGGCAAAGGCCAACTTTATCAAAGAATTTCATGAGAAGGTTAAAAACCAAATTCAAACTAAAAATGAACACTATGCCCGTTGTGCCAATACGAAGAGAAGGGATATCTCCTTTGAAGTTGGAGATTGGGTTTGGTTACACCTTCAAAAAGAGAGAGTTCCAAACTTACGAAAATCCAAACTCAACCCAAGAGGTGATGGGCCTTTCTAAATCATAAAGAAAATGAATAATAATGCTTATGTCCTTGATTTTCCAGGAGATTATGGTGTGAGTGCTTCCTTCAATATTTCCGATTTGTCTCCCTTTGACTTAGATGAAGAGGATGATGCCTTAGATTTGAGGACAAATCCTTTCAAAAAGGGGAAGCATAATGAGGACATACTAAAGGAGGACCCTCACACTACCCTAAAGAAAGGACTTGAAGCTTACAAAGGTCCTCTCACAAGGCCAAGACCAAAAAGGCCAAAGAGAGCATCTATCGGGCCTTATCTTCCTTCCTCTCCTTGAGTGGGCCCAAGACCAATGAAGAATTCTTGAGGATCTATTCATACTCTACTTGTAATATACTTCTTAGTTAGATTCTCTAGGCTTATAGGATTTATTTGGGCCTTGCAAGGTCAATTGGGCTACTTTTGGGCCATGTACTCTCACTTTGGGCCATGTATAGGCCATACTCTTCTCTAGAAACTCTTTTGGGCCTAGGCATCATGGAGAGGCCCATTTAGTAGGCACTTGGCCGAAATCCTCTTAGCTCTATATAAAGAGCTCTCCCTTTGTAATTGACACAAATTAATGCCATTTGAGTTTTTATACTTTCAAAGTGAGTTTTAGTGAGAGAAACTCTCCCTTCTCTCTAGGTTAGAGTGAGCTCTAGCAAGCTCTCATCCAAGGGGTTTTCCTTCCTCTTGGTGGCGAGTTCTAGGGAGTTATCTCCCCTTGGAGTGGCCTCCCCTTCACCTCCTCCATTCCATCCTTCATCCTCCTCATTTCTCCCTTTCATTTCCACCTATCCTTTCTCCTTTTCACTTCCAAATCTGTGTAGTCTTGAGTCATTTTCTTCCCTTTCCATTTTGATTTTCCCCTTGTAAGGCTCTTCAACAAAGGCTTGTGAAGGATAGAAGAAGAGAAGAGCCCTAGATCCACCCTTCTTCAAGAAGCTAGAAGAAAATCCTACATCATATACCAATATCCATGTGCACAACAATCCCGCCTTATACTACCTGCCCAACTACAGCGACTGGGGCTCTCCTCGTTCTGGTTTTCACAAATGAGTAAGGACACACAACCCTATCATCAAAATGGCCAATCACATATCTCATTAAAATGAGCACTCAATGGCCATAGAAACCCCCACCTCTCGTTGAAGTATATCAGAGTTTTCCACGGGCTATCTGATGATGGGTGTGAATCGGAGCCATTGGAGTTCCTGCCTCTGATATAATCCCTAGACTGCCCTCGGGTATCGAGGCACAACAGATTCTTTAGTATACCCATCACTGTATGTTCCAGGGGATATTCCAACATCTCTCCTTAACTCCAAACATGATGCATAATTCAACAATTCATTTATTCAGTGGTCCTCAGTAGAGTCCCCTAAATGACTCCCTTCCATTCCTAATGTTGAGTTCTTCTTCTTTATTTTGTATAATCAAATTTTCTTTTTTTCTTTGTTTTAGTAACCTTATTCGACAATTAGGAATGAAATGAGATTTCATACTTTCTTAGCAATTAGGGGTACATTGACTCTATAACACCCAATTCATCCCGGATCCAAATTCCTTACACTTTCACAATTTAATCATTTCAGAATCCCTGCTAATTCCACCTTCCATATTTCTTATTTATGAATTTTCCTTATTCAGTTATCCATACATCATGCAACATTTATAAGTACAATACATTCATGAGGTATTTCACTGAAATTCACATATTCACAACCATATCACACCAATAATCCTTTAGCAGCATCACAACATACAATTCATTATACCACATTCATCATGTAACTAACATATGTATATCTATGTATACAATCATCCACAGTCATATATTCCTAATGCTTACTCATGTATACAAACAACATACTTATCGGCATTAAATTCAAGCACCAACCAATGCATTAATTCATCACTAGTACATTCACACTACTTATCTAGTCGGGTCATCTTATGAATTGATCGGGCTTTCGTACGTTATTGGGTCTTTTATCTCTTTATTTATTTAATTAGGTATGACTACTCCCTTTTACCATTATATTTTTCTAATGTCCATTTAGGAATTCTTTAATCATTATTAAGCGATCCCTATTATCGACTCTCATTTTATAAATCAATTCAAGCTTTATTAGTCGGGTACGGATTTTCTTAGTTGCTAAATGAGTTACTAATTCTTTATTATAATTATGAATTTGGTGATGTTTTTTCTAGGTTCATGACAACTTATATTTTAGTACCTCTTTCTTTATTCCCCTTATTAACTAATTTGCTTCCTTAGTTACATTCTCTTAATCAACTAAATTTTACTTCTTATGGTGTTGATTTATTGCTTCTGAACTTAGATACCGCTCTAACCTCTATGTTATGAACTTGGTCATTTTATTCCTTAGTCACTAAAAGTTGTCATCTAATTTATTCTACTCCTTGTTGTTACTTAGTTCTAGTCCAAATTTTGATTCTTTATCTATAACTTAAATATTTATTTCATATATATCATGTCGTGAAATTATGTCTCCTTAGTCAATTATTACTTGATTACTAAAAGTCACCATTTAATTAATAGGTCTTGTCCCTGTTTATTATAAGTCTAAGTCCAAAAATATTTTCTTATTTAGCTAATTAATATTTCTAGGTATAAAAATTCCTTTATTTCTTTTCTCCTACTTTTTAATGGTTACCTAAGTTCCTAACTCTTAACATCATTTTCTTTTATTAGAATTTCAAATTTTAGATCTATTTTATTTAGGTGCATGACCCTTTCCTTAATAAATTTATTAAGATCCTTTCCTATAACTTACTCCAAGTTAGACTCTAACTATCCATTTCTTCTTATTCTTAGCCTATTTAAGCCATTAAAATATTTAACCCCAAATATCCATGTCAAATTCATTTTATTTAATCAAGTTCCTGAAGTCACTTTTTATTCAAATTCAGGTCGTCGGTCACAAAAATGGTTACTAAAATTGGTCACTAATTTTTCTAAATCCGAATATCCATTTCTTTGTTACGCATCAAAATTTCTTTTATCTCTTTTTCTTTTTATTAGCTTATAAAACTTATTAAAATCCTATTTTAAAATTCTTCTTAGTTGGTCACTAAATTTGGTTGCTAAATTTTTTAAATCTAATGCTCATTTTATTATGTTTCAAAGATTCCTTTTTATCTCCTTCACTTTTCCTCAGCTAAAAATTCTTTCGGACCCAATTCTTTTTACTTTTTAATAAAACTTTCTCAAATAATCTTATTTTATTTAATTGTCACTTTTTCAGCATCAATCTAAAAAAAATTATACTAACTTAAAATGGCGTTACTTTTAAAACTTGGTAAAAATAAAATGTCGTAACCGTTCGGTTAGTAACTTTCCACGAAACACGCGGTCTCTTCAAACATCTCTGACGATACGTAACGATAACTTAATTTCCTAAGGTGGGGCTTACCGGGGTAAAATTACCATGAACTACACAAGATCACAAAAATTTAAATTTAAATAATACAACCATATTGAATAAAACTGAGCCCGCCTAAACGCTAAATTTTCTAAATTTCTTTTCATTTATTCGATCGGACAAAATTCTTTCGAGTACGTGAACATCAAGTTACATTAAATAAATTTTTAAAATATCTACAAATTTAAAAACGTAAAATTTTTAGCCGTCGGTTATGAAAATTTTTACGGTTTAAGATCTAACCGTCGGATCATGATGAAATTCAAAACAGAGGTCCCCGAATACGCAATCAACAATATAGGATAGCCAAATATATAATGAAACGAGGAAAAGACCCCCTTACCACATGGAATAGCTGCTACCTGGAGGAAGGAAAATGATCTGCTCGCCCAAAAATCGCTAAACGCTCTAATTCGCCCTTCGATCGCTTCTGGGACATTAGATACTAACATGCATGTATTTTTGAGTTATCAAGGGCAGCCAAGAAAATCACAAACAGCCATGAAACTATCCAAAATTAAAAGGGATCATTTACCAAAAATTCATCATTTACTTTGAATCCTTTGCCGTTTGTCACCGATCATCACCAATCGCCCTAAAAAAACAATATGCAACCAAAATGAAGAAGAGAGGGCCACGATCTTAGAGCTAAACAGAGAAATGAGGCTTTAAAATAAACATGAAAGTTGCTGAATTTTTGAAATGGAAGGAGAAAGGGCAAAAATTCAAGACAGTTCTTGAAAGCATTACCTTAGAGGCAAGGATGATGACCATGACTTTGAGAGGTGGATCAATGTGGATGAGAGCCATTGAAATAAGGTCTTAGTTGCTGAAAAATAACGCAAGACTAGGCCTAAAATAAAGAGGGGTTCATGGTTTTGGGTAGGAGAAAGGAGAAGGGAAATTAAAATTTTGATGAGTGGTGGTGGCTTGAGTTTTGATGCTGTGAATGGAAGAGGGAGATGGTGATGGATTTATGGATGATGGTGTGGTAACATTATATGGAAAGGCATGGTATGATATGATGGGATTAGAATGAGATTTGAGAGTAACATGAATGGGACAAGAGGAAATGGTACACATGGTGACAAAAGCTGAATATTGCAAAAGCTCTTAGGCAAGGTAACTTGCTAAGCTTGTAGAGTAAGTTGGTTTCAGCTTTTTGGACAATGTGTGGCTACATGGAGAGGGAAGAAAGTGACACCAAGTTCATGGCATGCTCACCATGTGTCTCTTCCAGCACTTAGAGTGTAGGGGAAGGAGCTTGAGAGGTTAAGAGAAGTGTCCCATGGGTGGTGCAATGTGATAGTATCTTGTTGCATGAAGACTGAGGTGGCACATTCATAGGCATCATCTTTCTTAGGCTTTTAAGGGATTATTCGGGCTGAATTAGAAAAGAGCCTTACATAAGAATTGTAGGCCTTTCTCTTATCTTTAAATTGATATATGGAACAAAACATTTCATTGAGAAATGAATGAGATATGGCCTATTTACTAAAACAGTGTAAGACTGTAATGGGATAGATGTTTCTTGCAAGGATTAATTTTCTAGGCAAAATTGGTGAAGAATTTAGTTGTAGATAATTGAGTTAAGAAAATTTTAATGAGAGAATCATTCGATTTCATGATCATACGAGGGAGAACGTGAAAAATACTGAACATAGTGCATGCTGCCACTAGGAAAACATGAATTAGTGTGGTATTTTAAATTCTGGGATTTATGGAGTAAGAATTGGTTTTTTAGCCCTTCATGAAGTTTGTATTCCTTTTCTCTTTAATTTGATATATCATTCACGACGATCCGAGTTTGATAGCCTGAGATATACTTGATTTACGACAGGGTGCTCCAGGAGCTTCCAGGATCAACTATGTCTTCAGAAATAAATTCACCCTTAATTCTTCCTTGAGAATTGGGTTTCTTGCCCTTCATGAACATTGTAAAGGTCTACAATATGGATCCATAACAAAAAGAACAGAGTGATTCAAGCATTGGAGAAAGGAGATATGCAAATTTTACCAAAGACTGCCAGCATTGAAATGAAACAGCTAAGGGGTTGCAAAGATACATTAAACTGTACCGATATAGAACAATTTAGCCTTTGATGTCCGTACGAAAAACATAGATAATTTTGCTGTGGAGATTCTGACACCAATTTTGCGTAAATCAAAGGTCGTATGAGAGAGTTATGAATTTGTTTTGAACCATGCACAGGGAAAACGTCTAAACGTTGGAATTTTGAAACAAATATACTTAATCTTTGATTTTGGGGTTGACAGAGTGAGAATTGGAGTTCGGGGCTAAAAAAAAAGATTAAAGATGTTTTAAAACAAAGAGATTGAGATGAAAATCATTCAATTCTAAGGTCGTATGCCAAAGTTGGGTCCAAAACACTGAAAGTGCTCGGGTCGAGTTTTAAAGCGATTTTTAAGGAAACCAACTTATAGAAAAACAGGGATGATAGAGTCCGAATCAAGCTTCGGCCTCTTCAGGAAAAGTTCCTAAAATGTCAAAATGAGTCATCAGAGACTGGTATCGTGCCACCATCAGATATCTTGAGGTATATGAATGGTTAAACATAGGAGACATTAAGGGTTCTGATTGGGTTGGTCAGGCTTAGTCAAACACCCTTAATCCTTTAGGAAATGATCCTAACAGGACTAGTCTCGGGTCGAACGGTCAGATCTGACCTCAGGCTGGGTCCTATAGTTCAAATCCGAGGAACCAAGCAATATTAAATATAATTATCAAAAAAATAAATAAACAATTTAAAATATATAATTTCAAAATAAATTATTATAATTATTTATCTATTAAGTATTGTTGACAGGAAATAATTGTCAACTAATATAATTATAAATTAATGAGTACCCAAAATAATCATCGTTAACGTATTATTTTTAACTAAACAGTATTGTTGAACGTTATTTATTATTTTCTTATTTCTGCTTCTCTCACTCGTTACATTCTCTCGGTATTCTTATATTTCATTTTAAATATCTTAACTAGTTATGCTTTTCACTAATTTTCTCATACTGAACTGTTCGGGGAACAGGCCAAAGCCTCAAGCTTCTTACCAAAAGCTCAACAGAGTATCCTCAGAGTCCTGAGGGTCTGGTTTCCTATTTTCAAAAATTAGGGCTGTTACACATAGTTAGTATTACTTACTTCATCGTCACTTTCATGATCCTTAGCTATAAGACATAGGTTAACATCTTCATTTTTTGAGTCACTTAATGAATCCATATCATTATCATCCCATGTGACGTAGACTTTCTTTGTCTTCCTATCTTTAGAGTTTTTCCTTCTAGCGTTTTCTATTTTCTTCTTATATATGGGACAATCCATCTTTAAATGTCCTAGTTGATTGCATTCAAAGCATTTAGGGATGTTGGAGGTTTCCTCATTCTTCTTGAAATTCTTTTTCAGAATGAAATTTGTCTTCTATTGGTTTCCTTTCTTCTTTAGAAATCTGTGTTAAAAATAAATAAACTAAAATCATCATTCTCATTTATACCTTCTTAATAATTTTCATTTTCTTCATTGCTTTCATCAATGGTTGATGAAGTAGCCTTAAGAGAGATTCCTTTCTTGTTTTTGTCATTTTCCTTATGTTGATTTAATCTTGCTAACTCAAGCTCATGCTCCTGGAGTTTTCCAAATAAGGTGGCAAGAGACATGCTTTCTAGATCTCTTGACTCTGCAATAGTCCTTACCTTTGGTTGTCATTTCCTATTCAAACATCTTAAAACTTTGTTAATTAAATCTTCATTAGAGAAGACCTTTTGTAACATCCCAAATTTTAGAGGAATAAATATATTTAATGGTGATAATTAATTAATTGTGGTCCACTATCCATGGGAAAATTAATTAGACACAAATTATAAATTATTAATAAATTAAGACTTGATGAAACTAGACGAATAAACGAATGATGTGGGACCCACTAAATCAAATTAGATTTTTGATGGGTCTAAGATACTTAGAAAATTATTGTGGTTACGGTGGTATGGTTAAAATAATTTTTGGTGTTGAGGAGATAATTACGTGGACACAACGTATGATAATAAACGGTAAAAATACGAGCCAAATGGAATTAAAAGAAAATATAAAATCCTCTTTACTCTCGTCAAATAACCATATGCCTTTTCTCTACTTTTCTTACTCTCTTTTGCATAATGGGTAAAGGAAATATTGACCAATGGAAAAAGGCATGATGATGCACTCTATTAACCAATGGTTAATGACCAAAAGTTACATTTTTCTCTCTCCTTTCCCCTCATTTTTGGTGCACACTTCTTCTTCCTTCCATCTTCATTTCTTTTTCTTATTCCATTCTCTTGCCCAAAATCGTCACCTCCCCTCATTGACCCATTTTTCATAAAAAACAACACTAAAGCTTAGATTTATGAGCATCAAAAAGGACATTGGAACAACACTCAACTCATCTCCCTCTCCCTCTCCCTATTTTCATGTTTGGTGTTGGCTTGGTGGAAAGGGTAAGTTTTTCTTGAAACCCATGGTCTTCTTGAAGGTTTTTGGGTTCTTGAAGCTTAATAGTGATTGATTGGGTGTTGCTTTAATGGATGGAAGTATGTGAAACCCAACCCTAGGGTAGAAACTATTAGGGATGTTGTTATTGTTGTTGATGATATGATTGTGATATTGTGGTCTTGGAAATGCTTAAGTGATGCAATGAGATGATTGGAAATTGATGTGGTCAAAATTTTGTTTAAAACCCTAGCATGTAGAATTTGGGGTTTTTGGTGAAATATGATGAAATTTGAATCTTATGGTCTCAAGGATGATTTTGGATAAGGAAATGAATGTTGGAATGATTAAAAATAATTGTTGGTACAAGGAGTTTGAGAAATTAAGAGATGATGAAAGACATTAAGTTGGAAAAATTAGAAGAAGTGGTATTTGGTGAATGTTGGACTTAGGAGTTATTTTGTTGTCTTTTGATTATAGAAAATATGGATTAATAGGAAGGAATTCCCGAAACCTAACAAAATAAAAAAAATGGTGTCTATAACATGTTTAATACATGTTGGAAATCTTAGATGTAATGATGAATAATTAGAATTTGAAATAATGCCATAAAAGGCCAATTGATTGAGGTTTATGTGTATGTAATGTAGGACTTTTTTCGAATGACGAGGCTGGACCGTTAGATCGCTCAGATTACTTCTCTTGAGGTAGGAGAGGAATTATATTCTAAATGCATGAATTGATTATTAGTGATTGATGTATGCCATATTGCACATGTTGTCTTGCCTATGTGATATTGATGAATCTTGATGTTGAATGTTGTGAGGTTGTTGTGCTTGGCTAACGTGTGTTATGCATTTAGAATATTGATGGTATGCTTTATGGTGTTTGATTGTTGACTTGAGATTTTGAGGCAATTATGATGTCTTGTGTTGATTGAGAACATGTGTAAGATTCACCATAATTATTGAATGATGTGTATTGTTGTTGAATGAGAATGAATATGATTATGAACATACCCTTGGAATCTTGATGATTGATTTGTGAATGTTAATGATGATGATTATTAATTCCATTGTGATTGATACAAGATGAACTTATATTTATGAGTTATAAATATGTTGATGAAAGTATTATGATGCCACATTGAAAATTTATAACAATGGCGATAATCAACGAAATTAAAATCCATTAAGGGTTGAGTGGTGATGTTGATGATGATGATGATTAATGAGTGTCATAATAGGATGCATAGTGTGAGAATGAATTTGAATTGCATTGCATTGCATCCATGACATATCATATGCTACTGGTAAGGAATGATAGGGGTTTATTAACCCCCGTTTTACTGTTGGGTCTTTAACTGCTTTAGTTCCATACTGTTTTAGTCTTTAATTGCTTTAGTCTACTTTTGAGTTGATTTTTTTTCTGATATTACTACAGCATGTAACATCCCAGATTTTCAAATAATTATAAATTTCAGATTAAGGTTATGGATTGATGGAATTAATGGCTAATTAAGGATTAATTGCCAATTAGGCAAATTATTGAGTGATAATAATAACTTGAATAATAATAATAGTAATGCCTTGGTGGCATTAGAGAGAGTTTTGGTTCTCTCTTCCCTCTCTTCCGTGTGGTCCCCACGTGATGGCTGATGGCTTTAATTGGATAGACTATTGATGGGACTTGCATTAAATACGAAGGTGATGGCTGTGGCAGAGCAGCGTGATGATGGGCTGAATGGGAGAGTGTGTGTGTGTGTTGATAAGGCTTCAGCTGTGGTTTTCCTTCACACTCTCTTTATTTTCCTTGTGGGTGTATGTTATGGAGGAGAGAAATGCTCCTCCTTCTCTCTAGAATTCATTGGAGCTCCTGCTTCATCTTCTTCCTCTCCTTTATCTTCTTCTTACACTCAACGCTGTGTTGAACCCGAGTGGAGCTGCATGGTGATGGTGAACAGCGTGGCTGTGTGTAACCATGTGGGGCAACATGGTGCTGTGTTTTGGAGGTTGGTTCCTCCTCTTCATCCTCTTGTTGATAGAGCTGTTTGCGTGAAGAAGGCATGCATGGATGGTGCTGTTCAAATGGAGAACAGCTTTGTACTAAGCTTTGGAGGTTGCTGCACGAGTAAACAGCATAGATTCTTCCATGGCTGTGAGCAGAGTGGAACTTGGGTGTTGATGGCTTGAAGACTTGAATGGAAATGATGGCCGGTTCTCCAAGCTGAGGACGTTGCTGGGACGAGAGGAAGCCATGATGGCTCTTCTCACTGCTGGAATGCCGAGTAGAGTGCTGCTGTGGCTGGGCCGAGTAGCCATGTGACTCCTGGAAGCTTCATCCAGGTAAGGGGGGCTTTGCATCTCAAATGCATGGATTTCTGGATGGGTTTCCGGGTGAAATGTTTATACTGTGATGTGTGATATTTGATGTGTTGCTTGTTGATTTTCGAGTGGTTAGTAGCCCGGATATGTATGATGGATATGCTTGGTTTGATGCTATTGTTTCCGTTCATGAAATGCATGAAAATATACTTGATGATGTTTTGATATATGTATGAGATGCACGATGTATGAATTTATGAATGCCGAGTGCATGGTGTGGTCCTCTATTAGTCCCTGTGTGTAATTATACATTTAAATGTATATGATGCTTGTTGATGCATATGCTTATGATGAATGAATGAATGGGGACTATGATGACAAATGCCGAGTAGGCTTATTATATAAAAGCATGAGAGCTTATGGAAAAGGATACATCCGAGTGATAGAGGACAATCCGAGTGAAATATCATATGTAAAAGCATGGGATGTTTATTGGTGTTAGATTCCAAGTGGAATTATATATATAAACTGGTGTGAGGCTTAGAAATGCTAAGGCCGAATGGATCCCATGAATGTGAGGCTCATGGCATAGTGGTTGCCGAGTGAATGGCATAGTGATTGCCGAGTGGATGTGATGTGAGCCGAGTCATTTGATTCGCTGTGAAAATGCCGAGTGCATAGAGTGTTGAACGCAGATTTCTAAGTGGGCAATCGAATGAATATGAGTTGAATTTATATGCATACGTGTTATTGAGTTATTGAATATGAACACCTTGCGGGGTGCCACAAGGGTATAATCCCGAGTGAAGAGGACGGGGTCCTAATGTTGAATATGATGAAAGACCTCGAGTTGGACTCGGGGCAGTGCCTGGGGCACTAAGCGTGAAATGAGACGCTTGATGAAATGCCGAGTGCATTGGCGTGGGACGCCGAGTGAATGAAACCGTATGCATCCGATTCGCCACTGGAATGCGTTGGACTTCTATTACCGATCGGCAATCAGATGATGAAACATGTGATGAATATGGTTAAGTCCTGGAGCTGGGCTCAGGCACACTCCTTGAGCAGGGCTCGGAGTTGAGTGAAATCCGAGTGGATCAGTATACTTGTAGTTGAGTGGGTTGAGCATTATAGCCGAGTGAAATGGGTGAAATCCCGATCGGAAGATGTTTGTGATTGCTTATATTGAATGGCAGTGTATATTGAATGATTGATGATATATATGTATAATTGTAATGCGGATTCTATGATTAATCCGAGCCAATATCTGTCATTTAATATGTAATGCTCACCCCTACACCATTTTTCAGTGTATGCAGGTCGGATTGGATGATGTGATGGCCTTAACCCGAGTGTTGGGTATTTATTGATGAGGCTGTGTACATAATGTAATGTACCGAGTGTCTTTTGTTGTTTTAAAGCCTTGGCCGGCTCATATAGCTTGTTGTATAATGAATACACTTATCTATATATATATATACTGAATCTGGGTCATTGGAAATCCGAGTGCATGTTTGTATATATATGGGTTTACATTGAAATCATGTACTTGTATCGGATAATGGGTTTTGGTGAATGAATGATAATAAGTTGAAATTATCCAAGTGTATGCGTATGTATATACATATATGTTAAGTTGGTAACATGGTTATGATTCGGTGGAAGTGTAATGCTGTTTTGGTAGTCGGACTTGGAATTAGAGAATATATATATATATATATGTGATTTATGTTGATTTGATGCTTCCTACCAACTAGGAAATGATGTTGTATGAATATTCCTAAGTTAATGAATCCTGAGTGAAATGTAAGTGGCTTAGTTACTTTTCCGAGTGAGTCTTATGTATGTGACTCCATATCTGAGTGTGACTCATCTGTATGTTAGTAGCTCTTGTAGATTCCGAGTGAAAAATATATAGTGAACCCCGAGTGGGAAATGATTTTGTATAAACCCGAGTGGAAATCTGAGTGATCCTCTTCCGAGAGGAGAGTGGTTGTAATGACTTAGATTGATTATATCCTAAGTGTATGAATTATGAATGTATCCCGAGTGAATATGGGGATCTATTCCGAGTGAATAGGGTAATATGTGTTCTGAGTGTGTAAGTGTGGAATGAGTCCGAGTGAATTACTTGGGTAATTCCTCTGAGTGTTGAGGAGTTTGGATCATTCCGAGTGGAATTGATTTTGTAGGCTATTTCTGAGTAATGAGTGGTTAAGGTATTATCTGAGAGTGAATAGGCATGAATGTCGTGTGTGTGGCCGAATGAGTGTTGGTTGGTTTTGGTATTATATACCGAGTAAGATACTGCTCAGAGGATGAGCTGGTTTATGAATGATGTACCGAGTGATGAACTTGTAGAATACCCCCGAGTGAATTGAGGTTGAATTATACCGAGTGGTGTTTGGTTGGGTAATAACCCGAGTGTGAGGGGTTTGATAGAATCTGAGTGGAATCACCTTCATTTCCCGAGTGGATCCTTATGTTGACTCTGTGAATAAAATTGAGAGACTAAGTTATGGGTTGCCGAGTGAGGTAATTGTTAGGGTGGTTCCCGAGTGATTGGAAATCCCTTATACCGAGTGGACTAAGTCATTGCCGAATGAATGGTTGTCTCGAATACCGAGTGATGGGAATGCCGAGTGTGGCTTCTCGCTTCAGCGAGTGAGTTCTCGCTCCAGCGAGTGTGTGTTGTTGGAAGGCTTGGGGTCGGATTCGCTTAAGCGAATGGTGGTTTGCCCGAGTGAGTTGTGCGGTCTCACTCAAGCGGAGTCGGATTTCGCTTGAGTGAGTGGGCGCTGTATTGTGGGCTTCGCTCAGGCACTGTGTGTCTTTCGTTGGGCTTTCTGCTCGGTTTTATTCTTCCTTACCTTTTTTCCCATTTTGTATTTCCCTTCTTTGAATGGCACTTTGCATTTCTGCCTTGCGCTGCTTGTCTTCTTAATCGGTCATTGGACCTAGCTCTCATATCTTCATATATGGGAGTGGCTTTTAATAATTGATCCAGGTATTTTCTAAATATTTGACCCGGTTCTTCATGATTAATTTGGGAAAAATTTTCCCCTGTCCCAGGTTTAACTCTCATTAAAATTTAGGGTGTTTCACAGCATACTTTGAAAATTTTCACATTCTTCATGCTTTTGTGTTATGATTGTTTTGATGCAAAGTTACATGCTTGAAACTAAAACAGTTTTGAAAAACCCAACCAGGATTTAAACTTTTTAATCAAGAAAAGATTTTGAGTTAGCAAGTATTTTGAGGCAGTAACATTGGTTTTTGAGAAGGCAAATTAACTGATTTAAGACCATGAAAATGAAGAAAATGAACCATTAAAATTTGTTACACGCTTGAGCCTTTTTAGAATATGGAAGTATACCCTATAAATCGGTGAGAAGGGAGAAATTTAAACACTGAGAGTCTCATTAGATTTGCTAAAGTTTGCATTGCCTAAATTTCTAATTAATAATTTTCATAAGAAATTAAGTAAGGAAAGGATAAAGGCAATTTTGAAAATAAAATAACCCAGAGCCAAAAAGCTACCCTAAAAAATATGCCCTATTCTTTGGTAGCCCATTTTGAGCCAAAAATTTTGTTCTATAAAAACACCTAAGCATGAGAAATAAATTCCTACCTTATTAGCATGCTTATTTATGATAAGAGCATAGAATAATCTTTTCAAAGGGTGATGAAAGAAGCTGAAAAAGAAAATGCTAAAAATAGTTCTCCATCCAAAAATTTAAACAGAAAAGAGAACAGAAAAAGAGAAATAAAGAATTCTGTAGCTTAATAAGGAAGAAGCCTCATAAACTTTGAAAATCTCAGAACATATGCTTTTTCTTATGCATGCATTTTGAACTCAAGAAAAACCAAGAATTCTTGTTTAGCCCAGCCTCATTACAACCCTTAAAAGACCTTTTGATCCTTACTACTCTTGTGATTTGAGTTTGATTGGAAATGACTGGCAATGTTAATTAGGCAGTTCTCATGATGAATGTGCGACACAGACACCTGGTGAGAAATAATGAGAGTTCCTTATTCTTAACTGGTTACTTGCATTGTGAAAAATTGAATGGTGCATTGCATTTCAAAAGAATGGTATTGAGGATGTATTTGCCTTAAGATAAACCAAGAATGTTGTCTTCAAAAATTTTGTCTGCAACTGAATCTGATCTTATTGAATGCTTGATTTCCTTTCCAAACTTCTTTTTCTCAAGGACAAGCAAAAATCTAGGTTGAGGAGAGTTTGATAAGTGTTATTATATATTGATTTAATACTTCAATTAAACTCATTTTGGAAAGAATTTAACTGGATTAATAATTAATTAAGCATGATTTTTGTTGTAAATAACACATTGTGTAAAAAAACTTGATTTGTCAAAATCTGTGAAGTAAGGTGCCAAAAGTCCTGAAGAAACCAAGAAACACCAGCATAAAACAAGAGGGACGCTTGAACGTGACATGCTCCACGCTTGAGCGTAAATTAAAGGAAGCAAAATGAATCAGGACCCTTCCACGCTCAAGCGTGGGAAAGGGCCGCTTGAGCGTGAGCCCGAGCCTGCTTGAGCGTGAAATGGACATGTTGAAATAAAAGGCACGCTCACACCATGCTCAAGCGGGCTCGGGATCACGCTCAAGCGGCCCTTTCCCATGCTTGAGCATGGAAGGGTCCTGATTCATTTTGCTTCCTTTAATTTACGCTCAAGCATGGAGCATGTCACATTTAAGCGTCCCTCTTGTTTTATGCTGGTGTTTCTTGGTTTCTTCAGGACTTTTGGCACTTTTCTTCACAGATTTTGACAAATCAAGTTTTTTTTTACACAATGTGTTATTTACAACAAAAATCATGCTTAATTAATTACCAATCCGGTTAAATTCTTTCCAAAATGAGTTTAATTGAAGTATTAAATCAATGTATAATAACATTTATCAGAACTCTACTCCTCAGCTTGTTCTCCTCATGATTCAGAAGTTGAATTCCTCAATACACCTTCAAGAATTCATTGCAAGCCTTCGCAATCCCAACCCTAGAGGTTTAGAAACCCATGGAAATGGATTCAGACAATGGAATATAGAGAGACATGGACGAGAGAATTTAGAGAGAGAAAAGAATTAGAGAGAGATTGGAAATGAGAAAATGAATCGTGTTATTGCTTCTGTGTGTGTCTCCTTCCCTGTTACAGAGTATGTACAAGTATATATATATATATATATATATATATATATATATATATATATAACTTACAGCTAGCTATCTAACTAACTAATTACAAGAGAGACTTAATTAATAATTAAACTAACTAAACTAATTACATGATTACAGGGAAATAATTAATTACAAGACGTTACTTAAATTACTAAGGTACAACAACATAACTAATTAATGGGAACTGCAGCACTTCGCTTCAAGGGAAAAATAACAAACTGGATTAACCAACTTCACGCTTGAGCATGATTGCAAGGCGCTTAAGCAAGGTCGTTAATTTAAGCCTCTATGACTTCACGCTTGAGCGTGAATGAAATGAGGTTAAGCGTGAGCTTTATTTGATGGCTATAGTGGATTCACGCTTGGGCGTGACTGAATTTGGTCTTCACACTTGAGCGTGAATGGGAGGCGCTTGAGCGTGGGCGTTCAATCCATGGGTGTGGTGAAGTCACGCTTAAGCGTGACTATGGTCCGCTTGAGCGTGGATTTCCTTTTGACTTCACGCTTGAGTGGGGAACTCCCTCGCTTGAGCTTGATTGTGTCCCTGATCCTGCAAAATGCAAACAAATAAATGCCTAGCGTATGTACGCTTGCTGTCTAGCATATGTATGCTGGGTTAGTGAATTTACAAATAAACAAATTTCCTTAACTTTTTATCTTTTTAATCATTTTCTTGGATAATTTAAACACTTTTGAAATAAATAAATAAAAACAGAATTAATGATAATTTGTTAAATAATAATGCCAAACTAAACAAAATTAAATGGATTAAGTTAAATTAAAGGTGAAATTATTAAGTCTTTTTAAGACTTATCAAAACACATTGTGCAGGTTCACAAGATGTGGAGGAAGTGCAATCCGATAAGCCACAACACCAATTCGTTCAAGAATTTCATAAGGTCCAATAAACTTAGGACTTAATTTCTTGCTCTTCAAAGCTTTTCCAATACCCTTATCTCTTGATACTCTCAAAAACACGTGTTTGCCAACTTGTAACTCAAGTGGCTTCTGCCTTTTATCATAATAGCTCTTTTGACGATCTTGGGCAATTTTCATATTTTTTTTATATCATCTTAATCTGTTCATTTGTCTCCACAATCAATTCCGGCCCTAAAGTCAAATTCTCACCAGTTTCAAGCCAACATGACAGAGTTCTACATTTCCGACCATATAACGCTTCATAGGGAGCCATACCAATAGAACTATGATAACTATTGTTGTATGTAAATTCAATTAGTGGTAGGAATCTTTCCCAACAACCACCGTGCTCCAATACACAAGCCCGTAACAAATCTTCAAGGCTTTGAATTGTTCATTCGGATTATCCATCCGTTTGTGGATGATATGCCGAACTAAGCTTCAACTTGGAACCCATTGCCTCATGCAAGCTTCCCTAAAATCGGGAAGTGAACCGCAGGTCGCAATCCGACACAATACTCAAAGGCATACCATGTTGCCTAACGATCTTCTTAATGTACAATTGTGCCAATTTCTCCAAAGAACTCTTCATATTCATGGGCAAGAAGTGAGCACACTTCGTCAATCAATCAACAATCACCCATATAGCATCATTTCCAGTACGTGTCCTGGGCAATCCAGAGACAAAGTCCATATCAATGTCGTCCCACTTCCAAACAGGGATATCAAGAGGTCTCAAGTAACCAGATGGTTTTTGATGCTCAACCTTAACCTTTTGACAAATAATGCAAGATGCTACATAATTTCCCATATCACGCTTCATACCGGGCCACCAGAAATTCTTCTTTAGATTTTGATACATTTTTATAGCACCAGGATGTGTGCTTAACACACTTTTGTGAGCTTTCTCAAGTACCAACCTTCATAAATCACACTAGATGGGACATAAATTTGGCCCTTCACACTCCAAATTACATCATGACCTTCCGTCAAAAATGAATTTTTCCCATTAGCTTGAGCTTCCTTCATCTCAGCCAAGTACCCATCCTTTGGTTGTTGCAATTTCACGGTTTCAAGGAATACATTTGCTACCCTCAACACCTCAAGAGACATCTTCTTCAGGGTATGTATTTCTATACCAATGTTCAAGTTTCTGAATTGCTCAATTAGCTTTATTTCTTTCACCATCATAGCAGAAACATGCAACGATTTACGACTCAAGGCATCGACAACCACATTTTCCTTCCCGGGATGACATCTCAATTCGAACTCATAATCTTTTAGAAACTCCATCCATCTTCGTTGGCGTATATTAAGTTCCTTCTAGTCAAATAAATATTTAAGACTTTTATGATCACTAAAGACCACAAACTTTGAGCCGTACAAGTAGTGTCACCACAACTTCAAAGCAAATACCACCGCCGCTAATTCAAGATCACGCGTGGGGTAGTTAACCTCATGCGATCGTAATTGTCTCGACGCATAGGCTATCACACGCTCATTTTGCATCAACACATAACCAAGACCAAGCTTGGAAGCATCACAATACACCATGAAGTCATCCAATAAGTCCGATAAAGCTAACACAGGAGCAGAAGTGAGTCTAACTTTCAACTCTTGGAAACTCCTCTCACAATCGAGATTCTATACAAACAGTTGATCTTTACGGGTTAGCTGTTAGGAAATCCCTAAACATGAGCAGCGGAAAAAAAAGGGATTCCAAAGGATTTGCAAGGTTCCGTGTTTCAAAGCACATAAAAAACACAAAAATTGTTTTTGGATTACCTCTTGAAGAACACCGAAGCAGTCGTAGCCTCGTCCTTTAGGAGTCCACACGAGCACTCCCACCAGAATCGCAACACTTGCCAACTGCTAGTTTGACGGCATGTAGCTCTTGCAACTTTTGCGAATTTGTGTCTCACTTGAGTGAACAGCCTATGAGCATCTTATGCTCTATTTATAGGCTTAGGTTTGACCTAATTTGTTCTCTCTAAAATTGGGCTCCTTACTCATTCCAAATGAGTTAGGCCCAATAGCTTTATTTTAGTCCAACTAAAATAAGATAACATTTTCTGATGGGCTTACTCTATGTGTGTAACCCTACAGGTAAAATACTCGGTCATATTAATAATAAATTATTTTATTATTAATATAAAATAAGAGCGACATCTAGCAATGCATCATTATGTCCGAATATTATCAACATAACCTATAAGTGATAATTATTTAATATGTTTGTTCCTTTT
This sequence comes from Clitoria ternatea, assembly GCA_037962975.1. Taxonomy (NCBI): domain Eukaryota; kingdom Viridiplantae; phylum Streptophyta; class Magnoliopsida; order Fabales; family Fabaceae; genus Clitoria; species Clitoria ternatea. The sequence continues at coordinate 194,398,641 of CM075669.1, forward strand.
GTCACGATATCCTAATTGGGCCCAAGGCATGGTCGCGTCATCCTTGTACGGCCCAATTTATTTTACTTGATACCAGAGTAGACTGAATCCGAATAAATATCTAATATTTATTCTTTCTAGCATGGCCATGTGTTTTCTTAGTCTTACTCCATCAAGTGGCCTATAGATATCACTCCTATCACATAGGAGAGACAAATCCCATCTACATCACTCATATCCCTCTACATAATTTGTTCATTGCCTAATCACAACCTTTATAGTCCTCTTGTTACAGAAGACGTTTAATTGTATTAAAACAATAAACTCCTCATGTAGGAATCATAGTGACTTCAGGTCGAAGGACTACATATACCATTATCACATTGAGAATCGTTTATGACAATCATGTAACGATCCATGCAACGTTCTCATGGTGGGTCTGTCCAGTACATCATTACTCTTAATGTGTACCCGTGTGAAGACTTGATATCATCTATATCTATGATCTGTGAGATCAGGTCATCAGTACACTCACACACTAGTCTTTGTGTATTTACATGTCCCCATGTAAATACTTGACTAGGGACATTTTAGGGATAATTTTTATATGACCTATTACTCCAAGGATAAATACGTTTTAAAACAATTTTAAACTGAAATATTTATTTTATTGATAAGCATAAAAAATGATACAAATGAAAAAGCATAAAAGCTCATAGTGCATACACCAACAATCTCCCACTTGCACTAGAGCCAATCAGACATTTGCCTAATGCCTAATGATCTAGTGTGCCCCTCATGTTTTTGTTGTGTAAGAGGTTTTGTGAGTGGGTCAGCAATATTCTCATCAGTATGCACCTTACATATCTTTACATCTCCTCGGTCAAGGATCTCTCGAATGAGATGAAATTGCCTAAGTATATGCTTGGATCGTTGATATGATCTAGGTTCCTTAGCTTGTGCGATTGCTCCACTATTGTCACAGTAGAGACTTATAGGGTCCACAATGCTAGGAACAATCCCAAGTTCTGTTATAAACTTCTTGATCCATACTGCCTCTTTTGCAGCATTTGAGGCAGCAATATACTCAGACTCTGTAGTAGAATCAGCAACTGTCTCTTGCTTTGAACTCTTTCAGCTTACAGCGCCACCATTTAGACAAAACACGTACCCAGATTGCGATCTTGAGTCATCCTTATTAGTTTGGAAGCTAGCATTAGTGTAACCTTTTACAATTAGCTCTTCTTCCCCTCCATATATCAAGAATGAATCCTTAGTTTTTCTTAAGAACTTTAGGTTATTCTTGACAGCAGTCTAGTGACTTTCACCAGGATCAGACTGGTATCTGATCGTCATGCTTAAAGCGTACGAGATATCTGGTCGGGTACACATCATGGCATACATGATTGATCCAATAGTAGATGCATATGGAATCTTATTCATCTGTTCTTTTTCTTCTTTAGTGGAAGGAGATTGAGCTTTTGATAAGCTTATGCCATGAGCCATAGGCAAAGTTCCTTTCTTGGAATCTTGCATGTTAAACCTTTTTAACACTTTGTCTATGTATGTATTCTGACTTAGGCCAAGAAGTTTTCTTGATCTATCTCTATAGATCTTAATTCCTAACACGTAGGTTGCTTCACCTAAGTCTTTTATAGAAAAACAGCTTCCCAACCAACTCTTCACAGACTGAAGAGTAGGAACGTCATTTCCAATAAGTAGTATGTCATCAACATACAGGACCAGAAAAACAATTGTGCAGTCACTAACCTTCTTGTAGACACAAGGTTCATCCTTATTTTTAGTAAAGCCAAATTGTTTAACAGCTTCATCAAAACAAAGATTCCAGCTTCTAGAAGCTTGCTTAAGTCCATATATAGAACGTTGTAGCTTGCACACCTTCCTGGATGCTTCAGGCTTAACAAAGCCTTCGGGTTGTGTCATGTACACTTCCTCAAGAAGATTTCCATTAAGGAAAGCAGTCTTGACATTCATTTGCCATATCTCATAATCATGGTATACAGAAATAGCAAGCAAAATCCGAACAGACTTTAGCATAGCAACTGGGGAAAAAGTTTCATCATAGTCTATACCATGTATTTGCTTGAAACCTTTAGCCACCAACCTTGCTTTAAAGGTACTTATATTACCATCCATGTCAGTTTTCTTTTTGAAAACCCACTTGCATCCTATAGGTTTTACCCCTTCAGGTGCATCAACCAAGTTCCAAACTTGATTAGTGTACATGGAGTCCATTTCAGATTCCATGGCTTCTAGCCATTTCTCAGATTCTGAACTTGCAATGGCCTCTTCATAAGATGTTGGCTCATTTTGATCAATTAGGAATACATCTCCTTCCTGAGTTACAAGAAATCCATATCTTTCAGGTTGTTGACGTATTCTACCTGATCTACGCAAGTCTTGTGCTACTGGAGCTGGAGTTATCACAATATTTTGTGGGTCCTGCTCCACTTCCACCATTGGCTCTTCAATGCCTTGTGAGTCTTGAATTTCTTCAAGTTCTACTTTCCTCCCACTGATTCTTGTAGAGATGAATTCCTTTTCTAAGAATACAGCATTCCGAGCAACAAACACTTTGCCCTCGATAGGATTATAAAAATAATAACCCTTAGTTTCTTTTGGGTATCCCACAAAAAAACATTTATCTGACTTGGGCCCGAGTTTATCTGAACTTTGACGCTTAACATAAGCTTCACAGCCCCAAATCTTAAGAAAAGACATACTAGGTCGTTTCCTAGTCCATATCTCATATGGTGTCTTTATAACAGCCTTTGATGGAACACGGTTAAGTGTAAAAGTTGCTGTCAACAAAGCATGTCCCCAGAATGAGTTAGGGAGGTCAGTTTGACTCATCATTGATCGAACCATGTCCAACAAGGTTCTATTTCTCTGCTCAGAAACCCCATTCCATTCTGGTGTTCCAGGGGGAGTAAGTTGGGATATAATCCCACACTCTTTAAGATATTCATCAAACTCTAGGCTCAAATATTCACCACCTCGATCGGATCGAAGTGCTTTAATTGTCTTGCCAAGTTGGTTCTCTACTTCATGTTTAAACTCCTTGAACTTTTCAAAGGATTCTGATTTATGTTTCATGAGAAACACAAATCCATATCTACTGAAATCATCAGTAAAAGTGATGAAGTAACTAAAACCTCCCCTAGCCATTGTCCCTATAGGCCCACATACATCACTATCTATCAAGCCAAGAAGATCACTCGCCGTTTCACCTTTTCCGGTAAATGGGGTCTTAGTCATCTTCCCTAATAAACAAGATTCACATGTATCTATTGATTCAAAATCAAAAGATTCTAAGTATCCATCTTGATGGAGTTTAGATATGCGTTTCTCATTTATATGTCCTAGGCGACAATGCCAAAGATAAGTTGGGTTTAAATCATTTGTTTTAACCCTTTTAGTATTAATGTTATAGATAGGGGTTTCGAGATCTAGAACATAAAGTCCATTACTCAAATTTGCACAACAATAAAACATGTCTTTTAAATAAACAGAACAACTATTGTTCTTTATTGTAAAGGAAAACCCTTTCTTATCAAGACAAGAAACAGAAATAATGTTTCTCCATATTGCCGGAACAAAATAACAATTGTCCAATTCAAGGACTAACCCTGATGGCAAGGATAAAAAATAAGTCCCTACAGCTAATGCAGCAACTCTTGCTCCATTTCCAACGCGTAGGTCTACCTCGCCCTTCATCAACTGCCTACTCCTTCTTAGATCCTGCACATTAAGACAAATGTGAGATCCACATCCAGTATCTAATACCCATGATGTTGAAGTTGACATGTTAATTTCTATAACAAAAATACCTGAAGTGGAAGTCTCACTTCCCTTCTTCTTAAGCTCTTCTAGGTACTTTGGACAGTTTCTCTTCCAGTGTCCCTTTTGTCCACAATGGTGACATTTACCTTCCTTAGCCACCCCGCCCATAGGTTTTAAGGCTGATGTACTTGGCTTATCCTTGCCTTTCCAAATTTTCTTGCCATTTCCTACAATAGCCTTTCCTTTGCCTTTATACATGCCCTTTCCTTTACCTTTGCCAGAATTGACCATCATTATGGCCTTGCCCTTTCCTTTAGAAATATTGGGCTCAGCAGTCCTCAACATATTGAGTAGCTCTGGCAATGTTTTATCCAATGCATTCATGTTGTAATTCATGATGACTGGCTTAAAACTGTCAGGTAATGATTTCAAAATGAGATCGGTAGCCAACTTCTGAGGGAAGGGGAATCCTAGCCTAGCTAGATTCTCCAAGTACCCAATCATTTTGAGCACATGAGGTCCTACAGAACCTTCCTCTTCAAGTCTACAGCTAAATAGGGCTGAGGAAACTTCATATCTTTCTTGGTCAGCTTGACCTTGATATAGCTTCCTTAGGTTTTCGATCATATCGAAAGCCTCCATGTGCTCATGTTGCTTCTGAAGCTCAGGAGACATGGTAGCCAACATAAGGCATTGGACATCTAAAGCATCATCCTGATGCTTCTTATAAGCATCCTTGTCAGCTTTAGAGGCGTTTGCAGCGGGTGGTTCCGGAACTGGACTTTCCAAGACATACTACTTTTTCTCTTGTTTGAGGATAATCCTCAAGTTTCTATACCAGTCAAGGAAGTTAGAACCAGACAATTTTTCTTTGTCTAGGATTGATCACAACGAAAGGTTCGAAGGTGTGTTCGATGTCATGGTTATCTAAAACAGAAAATATGTAGTAAGTATCATTTTCATAACATATTTAAATTATGGTCATTTAAATTAAATATGTCTCCCACTATTTTGATTCAAAACAAAATACCCTCCACGAATCAGAAAATCCTGTTGGAAGATTTTCTAGTGGGCTAAGATCCATATTTTGCCAAGTGTTAAGTCAGCTTTGGCTGATCACCTAATACTTGGTTATTTAGGTAGGAAACTTTTTCCAATTGTATCTTTATACAACTCTTAGTCATTGGGTTAAGTAACCATTACTAATTATTCATCTTATGAATATTTAGCCCAATGTTTATGCCTCTAAGTTATATTCAATCCAATTGAAAACTTAGTTAAGTTAAAGCCCAATAAAACAGTTTGGATATTACCATTATCCCATCGTGTCTTACTTATATAAATAATAGTGCCCTGCTTTGGCAGACCCACTATTTATTGACATTAGTGTTGACGAGTGTACTTATTGGAAGGCGTTTATAACTTAATATTATTTTGAGGGATTTTAATTTATTTTAAAATTACCGTCTTTGTTAAACGCTTTAACGTAATAAAATTATCCCCAAAGCATGCAAACGAAATTGTGAGATGGTTATGGTCTTCCTAGAAGAAAAATAAATAAATAAATAAACCTAGAGGAACTATATTGCCATGGCTTCATGAAGTCCTACTTCTTGAATCCATCATCCTCTTAGAGTCACCACTCCTTGGTTTTCTTCTATGTCTCTACTTTATTGGCCCGATCAAGATTACATGATTAAATAGAAACTCGCTTTACATACGAGTGAAGGGTTGAGAAGAGAAATACAATAGAATAGAGAGAGGCACAGCACGCAGGCTGTATTTAAATAAAATAACTAAGACGATAACCATTCACCATGCAACGTGTTAATTAATTGATTATAACCCATTTAAAAGCATCAAAAGAGTAATTAATTTTTAAAACGGGCAATTAATCACGTGGGGTCGGTAATAAGGCGCTACACAGAGAATGTACGGGGGTCCCGCTTAAGTACCAAGTCTTTCCTAGCCAAAACGTCCCTTGACCATTAACAGCTCTAAAATTTCGGCTAGGGTTTCAACCACTTTGAAACCCTAATTCCTTGTTGCGAACACTTCACAACGCAGCCGTCAAGGCACATGTAGGCAACACCGTCTGGGGTTTCAAAACCTAGAATTCAATTTGTGCTAATGCCAACATGCAATGCCTTTCCATGACGGTTGTCTAGGTTTCAACTCTTGAACCCTAGATTAAGGAACGGCCATGGTTTAACACTTAAACCTTATCACTTAACGCCCCATAACATGAACCATTCATGTTCAAAGATCAACTCAATTGATTCATAATTTGTACGATGAATATCATATGAGTAAAACACATATCAAATACAAAATTGCATAAACTCATACATCATACAAATTTAAACGGCAACAACATACATACTAAAATTGAGAAACTCTATAACATGCATCATATACAATTTACAAAGAATAACTAAAAATTATATGTATCATGCCAAAACAGAGGTCATACCATATACATGATTAATCATTGTAATATATGCATCATATGCGATAACTCAAAATAGCAACATAATCATGCATGTTCATTTTCGAATTCTAGTTTCACAAAACATTTTCGCAAAACAAAAATGCAAAGCTTTAAACAAGAAACGATTTCGTAAATCATATTTTCCAAAAGCTCTTATAAACAAAAACATATCATCATAAAACAGAAACAAATGCCCAAAACACAGTTCTTGCAACCAGGCTCTGATACCACTGTTAGGAAATCCCTAAACATGAGCAGCGGAAAAAAAAAGGGATTCCAAAGGATTTGCAAGGTCCCGTGTTTCAAAGCACATAAAAACACAAAAATTGTTTTTGGATTACCTCTTAAAGAACACCGAAGCAGTCGTAGCCTCGTCCTTTAGGAGTCCACATGAGCACTCCTACCAGAATCGTAACACTTGCCAACTGCTAGTATGACGGCGTGTAGCTCTTGCAACTTTTGCGAATTTGTGTCTCACTTGAGTGAACAGCCTATGAGCATCTTATGCTCTATTTATAGGCTTAGGTTTGACCTAATTTGTTCTCTCTAAAATTGGGCTCCTTACTCATTCCAAATGAGTTAGGCCCAATAGCTTTATTTTAGTCCAACTAAAATAAGACAACATTTTCTGATGGGCTTACTCTATGTGTGTGACCCTACAGGTAAAATACTCGGTCATATTAATAATAAATTATTTTATTATTAATATAAAATAAGAGCGGCATCTAGCAATGCATCATTATGTCCGAATATTATCAACATAACCTATAAGTGATAATTATTTAATATGTTTGTTCCTTTTGTCACGATATCCTAATTGGGCCCAAGGCATGGTCGCGTCATCCTTGTACGGCCCAATTTATTTTACTTGATACCAGAGTAGACTGAATCCGAATAAATATCTAATATTTATTCTTTCTAGCATGGCCATGTGTTTTCTTAGTCTTACTCCATCAAGTGGCCTATAGATATCACTCCTGTCACATAGGAGAGACAAATCCCATCTACATCACTCATATCCCTCTGCATAATTTGTTCATTGCCTAATCACAACCTTTATAGTCCTCTTGTTACAGAAGACGTTTAATTGTATTAAAACAATAAACTCCTCATGTAGGAATCGTAGTGACTTCAGGTCGAAGGACTACATATACCATTATCACATTGAGAATCGTTTATGACAATCATGTAACGATCCATGCAACGTTCTCATGGTGGGTCTGTCCAGTACATCATTACTCTTAATGTGTACCCGTGTGAAGACTTGATATCATCTATATCTATGATCTGTGAGATCAGGTCATCAGTACACTCACACACTAGTCTTAGTGTATTTACATGTCCCCATGTAAATACTTGACTAGGGACATTTTAGGGATAATTTTTATATGACCTATTACTCCAAGGATAAATACGTTTTAAAACAATTTTAAACTGAAATATTTATTTTATTGATAAACATAAAAAATGATACAAATGAAAAAGCATAAAAGCTTATAGTGCATACACCAACATTAGCTTCATCAATGGCAAAGCTAAACGGGAAAATCCTTCAATAAATCTCCAGAATAACCAGCAAGACCAAGAAAACTCCTTACTTCAGTGACAGACGTCGGTCTTTCCCAAGCCATCACGGCTTCAATCTTTGATGGATCAACGGCAACACCATCCTTAGAGATAACATGTCCACGAAATTGAACCTCGGATAACCAAAATTCACACTTAGAGAGCTTCGTATACAACTCTTTCTCGCGAAGAACACTTAATACAAGACGAAGATGTTCTTCATGTTCCTCATGGCTCTTGGAATAGACAAGGATATCATCGATAAACACCACCATAAACTTGTCAAGATATTAGTGAAAGATGCAATTCATGTAATCCATAAAAATCGCAAGTGCATTCGTCACACCAAATGGCATCACCACATACTCATAGTGGCCATATCGCGTTCGGAAAGTAGTTTTAGGGATATCTTCAGTCTTTACCCAAATTTGATGATATCTGGAACATAAATCGATCTTGGAGGACACCGCTGCATCCTTTAATTGATCCAAAAGATCATCAATGCGAGGTACGGGATATCGATTCTTAATGGTCAACTTGTTAAGTTGTCGATAGTCCACACATAACCTCACACTTCCATCCTTTTTTCTCACCAATAAAACAGGTACACCCCAAGGAGACACACTTGGGCGAATAAACTCTCGCTCTAATAACTCTTCAACTTGCCTCTTCAACTTGGTTAATTCCATAGGAGACATCCGATACGACGCTCGGGAAACAGGTTTTGCACCTGGAACAAGATCAATAGAAAACTCTACCTCTCGTGGAGGAGGTAAACCAGGTACCTCATCAGGAAACACATCCAAAACTTTGGACACAATAGGAATATCAAGGGATTGAATAGTATTTTCTCCATCCACCATGCATAGCATAATAGGGATTTAAGATATACCTTGCACATCAAAGCGCTCGGTATTCAAAGAAGAAAGAACGATGCTCTGATTCTGACAATCTACCAAGACCTTGTTGGCAGATAACCAATCCATTACCAAAATAATTTCCAAGTCTTTCAAGGGTAAGCAAATAAGAGACACTATAAATTCCCTATCTTTAAGAATCATCTCAACATCACTCCATCGAGTGACCGCCCGCAAACAAGTACCGGTCGGTGTAGACACCACGATAGAACCTCTCATCATACTTATTGGCAATTTTAATCGCCTCACACAATCTTCCAAAATAAAGGAGTGTGTCACACCCAAATCAAACAATACATTAACACAATTACCATGTATTTGGCACTTTGGACAAGATCCTCGGCCTGTGCAGCTTCTTCACCGGTCACGACAAAGACTCTCCCAGCAGTTTGTTGGTTAGCACCATGATTGTGACCGTTCCGGCCACCATTATCATTACCTCAGCTGTTCCCATTACCACGACCGTTGCCACCATTTATGTTGCCATTACCATTACGACCACCATTGCGGCCGCCATTACCGTTTCCACGACCACGACCTCTAAAAGCGCCATAGCCTCCACGGTTTCCATCATTACGAACCACTATATCTGTAGCATTCAAAGGATAATCAGGACGGATGTGCCCCGGTTGGTTGCATCTATAGCACACCACCGTCTCTTCATGGTTACATTCTCAAGCCAAATGGTTTCTGCCACATCAGAAACAATGAAGACCTTGGCCACCACCTTGGCCACCATTAGCACCATGCGTTCCACCACCATGTCTGCCTCTAAAAGAAGAGGACCCACGCATAAATTGTCTATTCTTCTTGAAATCACCCCTCTTCTTGAAGCTAGAGGATTGGCCCTTCAATCTATGATCATGCCCAGCATAACTCTTAGGAGTCACGTCATTTTCTTCAAAAATTCTACACTTATTCACAAGACTAGGAAAATTCTTAATCTCTTGATGACATATAGCCTTCTTGATCTCCTGACGCAACCCATTCTCAAAATTAACACATTTCGAAGCTTCAGTACCTTCTTGTTGGAAAGGAGGGTAAAACACACATAGTTCTTCAAATTTTGAGGCATATTCCTCCCCCGACATGCTTCCTTGTTTGAGCTCCATAAATTCAAGCTCTTTCTTATTCTTGTAGCTCTCTGGAAAATACTTCCTAAGGAATTCCACCTTAAAGTTCTCCTAATTCAAAGGAGTGTGAGCAGCAATCATACGCCCACAAGTGAGAATACACCAAGATTCAGCTTTATCTCTGGCCATAAACACCGTGTATTCAACTTTTTGAGCTTCTGTACACTCCATACTTGCGAATATCCATTCCAAGTCACGGATCCAAACATAAGTGTCTTCCGGTTTATAGCCTCCATGAAATTCGGAAGGCTTCCTCTTGAGGAATCGGTCAAGACCATGATTTGGCTGACTAGCGGGTTGTTGTTACCGTTCAAGGATATCGGCAAACCGATTGAAAGCTTCAGCCATAGTGGCTACGTTAATATTACGCCTATTCGTCATCAATCAATCTAGACACACAACACAAACATAATTAGAAACCTTGTATTTCTTTCCTCAATATATACCAATCATTATCAACTATCATTAATACAAGTATCATCATAATATATTCACAATTTGAAGGTAAATATGAGGAAGGAAATGCCTTGCCGGGCTTAATAACGATCACACAATCTTTACCATCATAATATGAATTAGTGGGCAATCTATGTCCCAACAAAGTTTTCATCATAACATTAAGCAACTAATGCTTTCATCAGACATATCAATGATTCAATGACAATCAACAACATTTCAATGTCAGACAATCTCAATTCAACAAAAGAGTCACTCAACTTTGGTATTTTGTTCACATATAACAAGCAATGAGCATTATCAAATACTCTGATACCAGGTTGTAACACCCCAAAAATAAGGGTAAATTTTTCATGATTTAAAATAATTATAAGTAGAGGAAATTCAATATATATATATATATAATACCAAGTAAATACCCCAGATCATTTAATAACCTATCTCATATATGAAGATATAAAAAGGTATCAGAGTGCTCCTTGGACGATCGGACTCAAGACCGTCACAAGGGAAAGACGGAAGATTAGATAAAATTTAAGAGTTAATGAAATACGTATAAAAAGAGGATAAAAGATGCCTCATCAATTTATAAACATTAGAAATATAAAATAATAATAATAATAATATCATTTTCATGATTTGAGGGTTCCAAAACAAGCAAGAGAATTGAGCAAAGGGGTAAAAATCAAGAAACTGAGAACAGGGGAACTCGCTTGAACGAGTCCCTGTCTCACTTGAGTGAGACCCACATGGGTGGCTTGGGTGAGGCTAGCGAGTGTGAGCGAAAACGCTCCCGTGTCATACCCACACTCGCTCGCTTGAGTGAGTGCAACACCAAAGACCATTCGCTTGAGCGAAAATGGTCCAAAACCATTCTGCCATAATTTCGCTCAAGCGTGGCAAAGCCTGCCTAAGCGAATTGCCTCCAGTACCTCATCCCTGATACATAATCATCTCGCTTGGGCAGGATACTAGTTCGCCTGAGCGAATCTCGCCCAGAACCGATTCCACACAGCTCTCGCTTGAGCGAAGGCAATCCCGCTCGAGCAAGAAACTTCCAGAAAGTATACACCAAGTGCAGGGTCATCTCGCCTGATCGAGGACCACTCTTGCTTAAGCGAGAATAGGCCAGAGGCCATATAACTGACACAAGGGATTCTCACTTGAGTGAGAACCCATCTCACCTGGGCGAGATGATCAGCACATGCATAGAAAACATGTAAATTTCACAACCTAACATATGAAAATCCATCCCAAGCAAAATTGATCAAAATTGATACATTATATTAAGCATTTAAAACTTGTCTCAAGCATTTATACTCAATAATTTCCACTCCAATTCATTAATCATATCAAAACCAAGTCTATCACTTCACATACTACATAAAACATGATTTCTCACCTAAATCTTCATTCATTCATTAAAATTTACAGCAAATCCACATTGTAGTTATCATTCATACATTATCAAGGTCATTAATGAAAATTAGCCATACATATAAGGTCTAATTTTCCTACATGACCTCCAAAATCAACTATCACCAAATTAATTACAAAATAAGCATATACACACTATATGCTATACAAAATGAATATATATGCCGGCCAAGGCTCATCCACAGTCCTTCCATATTTACCTTCTCCAATGCTTGACTTGCAAATGAGTAGGATTTACATCACACCTACATCAAACTTAAAAATGGCAACTAGGAGGTGAGTAACATAATCCAAATGTATCAAAGTCATATATTATGATGATATCCATACATACTCACACATGATACACTTCACAAGAACACCATAAGTTTCATTCATAGCAACAGGCTACATACTCAAGACATACATCCACAACACATATATTCAAATCATTGGTATTCTCAATAATATCATCATACACATAATGTTAGTAAAACATTTCTTCCCTCTTTATATCTCAATCATCCATCGCCATCATAGGCTTTCAACTAGGCATATCTCCGGCTATATGCAAATGCTTTTATAGCTAATGCATATGCACAAAGAAATTCTTATCAAATGCGGATCCGACTGTGGGAAACAACAACATACTAAATGTGGGACAAGCATAGGTGTGCTACTATGCCCCTACTGTAGTAGAAAAATTATGTACACATATACCTCAATCCATGCATGCTTAACATCATACTTTACTGGTACCAAACCGCTCTCGCCCATCTGTAGCACTAGTCACCCGGTGACTTGCGGATCTATAATCATGGCCTTACTTGCCACAAGTGCTACGGGCCCCTCTCGAACACATATCGAGAGAGTCGTGTCCCATCGGACACCGAGGTAACTTGCTCATCACAGAGCCGCCAGCCTACGGGGCCCACCACATAGGGTGCCTCGTCACCAAACTATGGACAGCTTCATGATTCTCAGAATCACTAGGGAAATATAATAATATACCTGTGCACTGGGTCGCCCTCCCACTGGGCCCGCCTAGTGGAACCCCTAACATTCCATATAGACAGCAAATGATATGCCATGGATGTAAATTCCAATCAATGCATTCTCACTCTATGCATCCTATCATGCCACTCCACAGTCAACAATTCACCACAACCACTTAGTGGATTTCGCATACTCATCATTTTAAACCATCACTATTTCTTATTGGATTCCATATACATCAGTAGTTAGTGGCAGTCATCATTTATCAATTTACACGTCATGGGATGTTCAACAATACATCAATCAATACAACCATGGACATCAAGCCATTCACAACAATTCTCATCAACATGAGTCAAGTTTCATCACAAACAACATCCCAAAACACATGCCATATAGCATTAGTTACTCTAAATGCATTTCAATCGTATAATCATCAAACCATCCATTCAAGCCAAATTATCAATATACAATTATACACACACATCACTAATGGATGAAATCATGCATTTAGAATAGTTACCCTCTCCTACCTCAAGAGAAGTAGTAATCAACGTGGTCTGATGGTCCCGCCTCATCAATGGGGTTGTTTCCTACATTATACAATATACCACACAATTATTTTCTATTCAACCCCCAAGACTTAATGCTCATAGTTATTTACTTGGTGTTTATATCACTTTAAATTCCCAAACCTCATTTATTTCATTAATTCCACCATAACCATTATGGGTTAGGTGCCTCTATTCATTATTATGCATTTTTAATGTCAAACCCATTAATGGGTTCCCACATTAATGGTTCCTAACAACCATCATTAATCATTAAACTTCATTAATGGCCATCCACCATCAATAACATCACTTCACCTAATTAGTAACATTCATCTAACAAAATAAATGCTTCTTCACTCTTATTTCATATTTTCCCTAAATCTTAGGGTTAGGGTTTTCATTAAAACCCAACAACCATTCTAAATGTCCATCTCCTTCCAACTACACATGCATCTCCTCTATTACTTCCTCATAAAAGCTCACATTTATGGCAACCCACCTTAGGGCTCATGCATTTATGACTTCCCCCAACAACCAACATACTTTAAATGCTCTCCCAACCATAAAACTCATAACTAAGGGTTCATACTCTTGAGAAATGACAAGAATCTTACTTCAAGAGAAGGAATGAGAGAGTTTTCCAAGAGAGGGAAGAGCCACATGAAAATGGAGGAGTAGAGAGTCCAAGCTCCAACGATCTCTTCCAAGCTCCTTTAAGAACGGAAATAGGAGAGGAGAAGAGAGTCACCACCCTTTTGCTTAGAGTTTTTTGAAGAGAAGTAGAAGAGGAAATGAAGAGAAGAATGGAGAAGAAGAAGAAGCAAGGTGTTTGTTAAAAGGAACCAAAAAGCTAACGGGAATAAGAAGAGAGAAATGAGTCATTTGGCTTTATTTTTAATCCCTCATTAAAGATTCATTTTTTTATGACAAATGGGATCTCTGTTTGGACTCAATACTTTATCTAAAAATTATTTCGAATACATATTCGGATTCCTAATAATATCCTTAACAACCCTGACCAATATCACCCTAATCGGAGATACTTGGTTTGACGCCTATATTTTAATTGGGCATAAATTCAGTCTGTTTGGCTCCAATAAATTATGTGTAGTCCCCAAAATCTTAATTTAATTATTTCTAATATTTTGGAACATTAAATAACCCAAATATAATTATTTAATATTTATCTCCTTAATTAATCCTTTATTTTAAAATTTAGGGTGTTACAATCATAGATGTGGATGATGGAAAATTGAAAGTAAGAGTTCAAGATGAGGAAGTTAACTTTGATGTTTTTGAAGCAATAAAGCATCCTACAGATAAGCAAAATTATTTCAAAATTGTTTCAAAATTGATGTGGATGATGATGTGGGATGCCAGAAACTGCTGAAGCATAACATTTGAGCTCCCTTGAAAAAGCTTTAATGTGGGTGGTAGAAGGACTTGACAATAAAGAAGCAAAAGAAGTGGAGGAGATTCTTTGTAGTTTTGATGCAAGCAAGGAGGTACTAAGTGATACAGAATCTATAAAAAGCATTCTTTAGAAACAAGTCACTGAGGTTCAACAACTGGAGTTGAAAGAACTACCTTCCCATTTGAAGTATGCATTTCTAGATGATAAAGGTCAAAAACCAGCTGTAATTAATAACAGATTGCTAAAGGAGGAGAAAGATCAATTAATTCAAAATTTAAAGAAAAACAAAGGAGCAATTGGATGGAGATTGAACGACTTGAAAGGTATAAGTCTTTCCTATTGTATGCATTATATGTTCATGGAACAAGAATATAAACGCATTGCAAACTCAAAGAAGATTGAATCCAACAATAAAGGAGGTCATGAAAAAGGAAGTGAGGAAGTTGTTGGAAGCTGGGATGATCTACCCTATTTTAGACAGTGCTTGGGTAAGTCCAATACAGGTCATGCCAAAAAAGGGTGGCATTACAGTTGTAAAAAATGAAAACAATAAGTTGATTCCCACCAAAACTGTTATTGGGCGGAGAATATATATTGATTACAAGAAACTCAACCAAGCAACAAGGAAAGACCACTTTCTATTACCTTTCATGGATCAAATGCTGGATAGGCTTACTGGACAAGCTTATTATTTCTTCCTAAATGGTTATTCAGGTTACAATCAGATAGCGGTGGCTCCAGAAGATCAAGAAAAGACAGCCTTTACTTGTCCTTTTGGTGTGTTTGCTTACAGAAAGATGCCCTTTGGACTTTGCAATGCTCCAGCCACCTTCCAAATATGTATGCTGGCAATCTTTGCTAACTTGGTGGGAAAATGCATTAAAGTTTTTATGGATAATTTTTCAGTGTTCAGAAAGTCATTTGATATATGTTTGGAAAATTTAGACACTGTGCTTCAAAGATGTATGGAAACCAACTTAGTACTGAATTAGGAGAAATGCCATTTCATGGTGACTAAAGGTATTATGTTGGGCCACATAATGTCAGGAAAAGGCATTGAGGTGGATCGTGTAAAAGTGAAAGTGATCGAGAAACTAGCTCCGCCAACCAATATCAAAGGAGTCAGAAGCTTTCTAGGACATGCAGGTTTCTACAGAGGATTTATCAAGGATTTCTTCAAGATCGCCAAACCTTTGAGTAGTCTATTGCAAAAAGATATTTCGTTTCAATTTGATGATGCATGTTTGTCTGCTTTTAATTTATTAAAAGAAAAATTAGTTACTGCTCCTATTATAGTTGCCCCTGATTAGAAACTTGATTTTGAAATGATGTGTGATGTAAGCAACTATGCAATAAGTGTAGTCCTGGGTCAAAGAAAATCTAAAGTTTTTCATCCCATACACTATACTAGTAAGGCTTTGAATGAGGCTCAAATTAATTATGCTACAACAAAGAAAGAGTTATTAGCAGTTGTGTATGGCCTGGAAAAATTTAGATCATATTTAATCGGTTCTCGAGTTATTGTTTTTACAGATCATGCAGCCATTAAGTATTTCTGAACAAATCTGAGTCTAAACCAAGACTAATCAGGTGGATTCTTCTTCTTCAAGAATTCGGTTTGATTATTCGAGACAAGAAGGGAAGTGAAAATCATGTAGCAGATCATTTGTCAAGGTTGATTAATAATGAAGTCACAAAAATTCAACCTAAAGTTCAAGATGACTTTCCAGATGAAAAGCTATTATTGATTCAAAACAGACCATGGTTCGCAGACATGGCAAATTTCAAAGCTGCAAGAATGCTTCCTGAATATCTTGCATGACAGCAAACGAAAAAGTTCTTGAAAGATGGAAAACAATTTGTATGGGATGATCCGTACTAGTTTAAGCTTAGATCAGACAACATTTTTGAGGAGATGTGTATCAGATTAAGAAGCCAAGAACATCTTATGGCACTGTCATAGTTTACCTTATGGAGGATACTTCAATAGAGAAAGAACAGCAGCTAAGATTCTTCAATCAGGTTTTTATTGGCCTACTTTGTTTAACGATGCTAATATTTTTGTGTAGCATTATGATGCTTGTCAAAAGACAGGAAGCATATCAAAAAGAAATGAAATGCCATTGACCATCATTCTAGAAGTAGAAGATTTGATTGCTAGGGAATAGACTTTGTTGGACCTCTACCCACTTCTTTTTCAAATGAATATATTCTTGTAGCAGTGGATTATGTGTCAAAGTGGGTAGAAGCAATAGCATGTGCCAAACCAGATGCCAAAACTGTAATCAAGTTCTTGAAAAAGAATATATTCAGCAGATTTGGTACGCCTCGAGTATTAATAAGTGATGGAGGTTCTCACTTCTACAATGTCCAACTCCAAAAATGTTTTGAACACTATGGAGTTAGGCATAAAGTAACTTCTCCCTATCATCCTCAGGCTAAAGGGCAAGTAGAAGTATCCAACAGAGAAATAAAGAGAATTCTGGAGAAAACTATAGCCCAAGGTAGAAATGATTGGTCCTTGAAGTTAGATGATGCTTTATGGGCATACAGAACTGCTTTCAAAGCACCAACAGGATTTTCACCTTTTCAGCTAGTGAATGGAAAGAGTTGCTATCTTCTATTAGAACTTGAACACAAGGCTTACTGGGCAATGAAGTTTCTCAACTTTAATCCATAAGCTTCTACACAAGAAAGAAAGATTTAACTGGAGAAGCTGGGAGAATGGAGGTTAGAGGCTTATGAATCTTTGAGGATTTATAAGGAAAGGATGAAGTCCTATCATGACAAGAAAATTCTGCATAAAAGTTTCTATCCAGGCCAATCTGTATTGCTATTCAATTCAAAGTTGAAACTCTTTCCAGGGAAGTTAAAATCCAAATGGTCAGGACTCTTTGTTGTCAAAGAAGTCAAATCTCATGGAGCCATTGAATTACAAGATCCTCAATTTGAGAGAACATGGATAGTGAATGGCCAAAGACTTAAGCCATATTTGGGAGAAGAAGTGGAGAAGCTCACCACTCTTATTCATCTACATGAACCATAAGGACAACTCTTCAGGCGTTAAGCTAAGGACATTAAACAAGTGTTTTTTTAGAGGCAACCCAAAATTTCTATTTTACTATTTTAGTTTATTTCATTTAGTTTGAATTTAATGTTTTAACTTTCTTCATGTCAGGAATGAAGCCATGACTCATCACCAAACTCAAACTTTAATATATCTAAAGAAGTCATGCATTCAAGCTTAGAACTCAAGGGAGAAGCTTAAGTGTGAGAACAAAATTCAGAAACTGACACAATCACGCTCAGGCGTGATCCCTTAAGCTCAAGCGTGGTGATCAAATTAGCCAAGCATAAGAGACCATGCTCAAGCGTAGAAGGATAAGAAAACATTTTGTCCAAACTATGCTTAAGCGCAAGTAGCACTATCAAGCATGGGGTCTTTTAAGGTATTAGAAGGGTACCACGCTCAAACATAAAAGACACACTCAAGCATGGAAAGGTAAAAATAATTCTGTCCATGAATTTTCTTCTTTTCAGCCTCGACCATTCTCAAGCGTAGGTTCTCATGCTCAAGCGTGAAGAATGAAAAAGGAATCAAGGGATACCACGCTCACGCGTGGTAAATCACACTCAGGCGAGTAAGAATTTAAGTGAATACGCACTTAAACCAAGCTTAAGCGTAGGAAGGAAAAGCATCAGGGGGGTGTCACGCTCAAGCGTCCCACTCCACGCTCAAGCGTGTAACTTTAAATTCAAACAGATAAAATTCCAAAGTTTTCTTTAGGGCCCGATCTCGCTCAAGCGCAACTTGCCATGCTCAAGCGTGGAGAACTTAAGGTATCAGGGGGCATACTTGCTTAAGCGTACATAGTCACGCTTGAGTATGAATGTTAAGCTTAGTATGAAGGGGTGCACTCAAGCATAAATTCAAGCATGAGTTCAATTTTTATTCTGTATCACTCATGCTTAAGCGTGACATATCCACACTTAAGTGAATGATTTTAAAACTATAACCTGATGCTACTTATTACCACATTAAAGGGCCATTCCCCCATTATTTCAGAATCTGAAAACTTAACTTGTAACGGCCCTAGTTTTTCAGAATAGGAACCCAAGCTCTCAGAACCCCTGAGAGTATCACGCTAAGTATTTTGAGAGAATGAGGCTTAGGCTTGATTCTTAGTTCATTGTGAGAATGTAGCAAAATAAGATTTGAGAGGATATGAGCAACAGATAGTTCAGTTAAACGGAGACGAGTGAGTAAGGGAGACTATGTGCAATGGTAAACCCTAGAGAGACTTACTAAATTACTGACGATTTATATAGAGATAAATGTGTTTGATTTAGTAATTAGATTATTGATGAAGTATTGTATTCATGAATGTATTCTGTTATTGATGTTAGAATGGATGAATTATGATATTTCTTTAATTTTGATAGATTATAAGTGTTGATGGTCAATTACCTGATTGGGAACAGATTAAGAATAAGTAGATCCATTTAAGTATCAAGTTAGATTTAGAGGATAAATGATTATTAGAGCCCAAGATTTCATAAAACTTAATTAAACCTCCTTAATAAAATGATCACAGAATAATACGTTATTTGGATATCAACAGATAAACAGACGTTGTTATTGAAGAGTTCAGTTAATTAATATAAAATGAAATAAATAGATAATCCTTATTTTAGTGTTTAACATTATCTGTGATAAGATTAAGATACAAATATATATATATATATATAATATTTTAGTTAAAGAGACTATTTAATCATTGTATCTTAATGATAAACGCCGTTCGGTTTCTCAAGAATTAAACAGTAGGGCCCTACCTAAGGTCAAGCTCTGACCAGTTGAATTGAGACTAATGATCCACTGAGGAAACAAGTCCTCTTAGGACCGCTTCCTGAAGAATCAAGGGTAATTGACTTAGCCTGACCGGCCAAATCAAAACCCTCAACGTTTCTTACGTTTGACTGTTTATATACCTCGGGGTGTCCAATGGTGACACGGTCAGTCCCTAATAACCCGTTTCGATATTTTAGGAATGTTTCATGAAGAGCTCGAAGTTCGATTTGGTCTCTACCAACCTCATCCACGAATCATTTCATTCCTTCAGAAGCCCAATCTGTGTATTCCTGACGTTTTTGACGTAGTTTCCTCAAACGATGTTTGATTGAGGCAATTCTAGTCCCGTTAACTTCGTTTCAAAGATATCTTCAAACTCTATTTCTGGTCCTGATCTCAAATTCCTACTCTGTCATGCTCAAATTCAAGAATTTATTAAAATCATCATAGAACCATGATTATTCACGTTTTATCTTGCGCATGGTTCATTCGAAAACTCATAACTCTCTCGTACAACCTCCGTTTCTTGCACAATTGGTGTCAAAATCACCATAACAAAATTATATACATTTATCATGCAGACTTTGAAAGCTAGATCGTCACAGATTGGTACAATTTTTAGAATATTTGTCAGCCCATGAGTTTCACGTCACTATGCTGATAGGCCCCAGAAAATTGCTTTATCACCCTCTTTCGGGACTCAACTCACTTCGTAATTTTTGGTTTAGATTCGTATAGAAAATATCTACAATTATTATAAAGATAACGAAGACCAATTCTCAAAGGAGAATTAATTAAAAATTTATTTCTACAGCTCCACCTGATTCGAAGGTGATTAGAGCATCCTATTGTATTTTGATCATATCTTGGGCTACAGGTGTCGGATCGCCACAAATGATATATCAAATTAAATAGGAAAGGAAGATCTAAAAACTTCATGAAGGTCTCCAAATCAAATTCTAACTCCATAAATCCCAGAATTTAAAACACTACACCAATTCACGTTTCTCCAGCAACAGCTTTCACTAGGTGCAGTATTTTCCACATATCTCTCTCATATGGTCATGAAATTGAATGAGGCCTTCACCAAACGTTTCCTAACACATTTCTACACAATGTTAATGAAGAAACCAAAGTCTAATTCGCAGCCCATTTGGCCCAGAAAAATTATTTGTTCAAGGGACAAAAATCCCATCACAACCCTGCACTAGTTCAGTATTTAGGCCATATCTCACTCAATTCTTGATGGATGTTTTTATGCTTTATATGAATTTAAATAGAACAAAAATTTCTACAACTTTTATGTTCAGCCCATTCGCATATTTGGCCCATAAAGGCCACTAAATTCATGAATAAAATGACGCCTCTGAGTGTGCCACCTTGTCCTTCATGCAAAATTGGTCCAATCACTTTCTACCATCCAAGGAACACATGTTAGCTCTAGAAACTCCCTCCTCCATGCATCACCAGCCCTTGACACCTCATTAGAGAGGTGTCACCACCATATCTTCCCTCTCCACTCAGCCCACCCACCTCCCACTCTATCCAATCATAATTCATGCAACTAACATAACACCACATCACCAAAAACCTTGCATTCATTTTCCCTTCACTCTCCCATTTTCCATTCACGGCAAAACCAGCCCACTTCCTAATCTTCTTCCCTTAATCCAATTATCAACATTTGCTTTCCCTTAAACCCCTAAAGACAACTCAAAAACAGCCACTCTTCTTCCATTAATTCATGACCACATCACCATTTCCTACCTCCAACCATTCAAAATTCTTCCTCCTCCAACCTCTTCCAAGCCGTAACCACCTTCACCTAAAACAGCCACCAAACTTGCTTCTTATCACCTTCCATAATCCATTATCCTAAGCTTTATTCATCAAGCTCCACCATTCCTAGGAGCCGTGGCCATCCAAGGTCACCAAGGTGAGAAAAAAATCACGTTTTGAACTCTTGAACTTGTCGTTTTTATTTCTTGTGCCAAAACAGTTTTTGTTTCTTAATTTTGTGGCATTTTCCTCACTATTTTGAAAGCCAAACCCATGACTCCATTGTCCCCTCTTGGTTGCATGTGTAGTTTTCCTCAAAATCGGGAATTTAGGCGACAATCGGAGGCGCCCGACGGAAGATTTCGAGTGATCGGTAAATTTTCGTAACCAATTCTCTAGACTCTCTAAATTCTGAAATCTTCATCGTTGTTTTCTTGATTTCCCCTTGCTGCCCATGTTTGGTGTTATGTGAAAAATTTACACATGTCGATTTCCTAAGGTACTGGGGACGATCGGCAACGAACGGCGGGAGATTTCTAACAAATGGTGAACCTTTGGTAACAAACTCTTTCAACTTCAATTAAATCCATGGCTGTCCTACTAATTGCCTTGCTAAACCGTGGCTGTTTTCCTCTTTCTCAACCATGCATGTTCATTTTTCTAAAGATTCGGGAGCCTAGACAACGACCGGAGTACGTTAGGACCAATCGGCGGAATTTTTGACAAAATCTTCAAACTTCTCCTCCGGGAAGCAGCGAAACCATGAGGTAAAGGGGGTCTCCATCTCATTTGTTTGCAATCCTAGTTGTATTATGATGGTGATTATGTATTTAGGAACATACGTTGCAAGTTTCGTCGTGATCCGACGGTCGGATTTCAAATCGTAGAAATTTTCGTAACCGACAACCCAAAACTTATGTTTTTGAAATAATTAATATTCTAAAATTATTTGGTATAACACGACGTTCGTATACCCGAAAGAATTCTCTCGCGATCGGACGTTCAAAAAGGAATTTAGGAAAAATTTAGCGTTAAGCGGGCTCGGTTTCATTCGATATGGTTGTAACTAATAAATTTCAATTGTAAGAAATTATTATGTAATTTGTAGAACACTATCCGGTAAGCCCCGCCATTAGATAGTTAATTCGTCATTAATCATTATTGAATCATTTCACAAAATATTTTGTACGATAAAAGAATCTTCGATTGTTAGTCGCAAAAAGGTTTCTAGAGTTAAAGTAAAGAAATTGAATTTTTAGAAAAGTTTCTTATGATGATATAAATCAAAATAGGAATAAAGAGATTTAATTTAGAGAAAATTTATTTAAAGTGGTGATAAAAAGTTTGGCTCTTAAAAATGAAATTTTTAAAGTAAGTAAATAGATATACTTTGGTATTTGGATAATTTTAATTCAAAAAAAAAGAGGGGTATGACAAATTGAAGATTTTTTTTCTCTTGGATCATATAGGGATTCTTGGAAGGAATAAAAGTAAGTAATAAGTATTGGTAAGAAAAGAAGAAAACGTTGATGATTAACTTTAGCCGCCACTTTAGTGACTATTTTGGTGATCAATTAAGGGAAAGGAGTGATAACTTTAGAGACTAAGGAAATGGGATAGAAGTCTTTAAAGAGAACCGGGTAATAAGAATGAATTTAGAACTAATTATTTTAGGATATTCTTTTTCGGGCAATGAATTAATAAACGAATAATTTAACCATTATGATTAAGGAAAGAATCTAAAGGAAAAGTTAGTCTAGATTAAAATGGTTAACAAATGAAGGCATGAAAGTTAGTTACACAAAATATTAGTATGATAAAAGAGAAAGTAATTAGGCTAAATATTGATTTCCTTAAATGACTAAGATACCTTGAATTAGAGAAATCCAACGTTCGTGTGTAGGTAAATTATCCCAAGAGAAAAAGGATTGAATATGGTTAGAGAAAGTGAGTCGACTAATTAAGTTATTAAGGAAGAGTTATTTAATCTAGCGAAAAACTAAGTTAAAGAAAATATTTTGATTATGTGCAAGGAATTAAGATAAGGTGAATACAAGATATATGATGAAGTAAAGTATGGAAGTAATGATTTATTTAAAAATGAAGATAAGATAATAGTTACCGAAAATAATAAAAAAAACTAACTAAGACTTTAGCAAGGAATATCAGACAGTAAAATCTAATAGACTAGTTTTACTTAATAAGTTCATAGAGAATTATAAATGGTCCTTAATTACACTTGAAAGCTTACCAAGTTGATAAGAATTTAATCAACGTACTACTAAGTGAACCCAGACAATGAGACCTCATGAATATGTATGTGTTTGATATATGGTGTGCTAAGTGATTATATGATGGTTTATTAAGTACAATGAATGTATGTGTGTACTAGTTGTGCAAGGTGCATATGTGATGAGATGTGTGACGTTTGTGACAATATGTATATGTGATGTGACATGGTGAATAGCACTGGCATGATGCTACTGTATACTTGTTGATGTGGCATGTATGATGCAAGGATAACTAGATGAGGAATTTGTAAATAAAAGATTTGGAAAATGGTATCGGTAGAGGTCCCAGAATGAATAAAGATGAAAGTATGTAAGACTCGGATCCGAGATGAAATGTGGGCGTTGAAGCGCCAATGTACCCAAATTGTTGAGAAAGTGTAAAGCCTCACTTCATTCCTAAGTGTCGAGCACGTTACTATCATAAAGAAAATGAAAAGCCTTGGTTACACTGAGTAAAGAAAAGGACTCGACATTAGGAGTGAAGGGGAGTTATTTGGGGGACCCTACCGAGGACCATTGGATAAACATGAATTATTGAATTGTGCATCATGAATTGGAGTTGAGGGATGTTTGAAAAATCCCCTAGAGAATACAGTGAGGGGTACACTGAAGAATCTGCCGCGCCTCAATACCCGAGGGCAGTCTAGGGAGTATAACCAGAGGCAGGAATTCCAAGTGGCATCAGATTCGCGCCCGTCGCCGGATGTGAACACCTATTTTTGTCCGGTGATATATATTAAAAAGAAAAAAAAAGAAGAAAAAAGAGTTTTTTTGTCCTAGAGTCCGGAGTCAATGTTGACTGCATTAACCGGGGTCCTAGCACGGTTTCATGACCGGTGTTACCTCATTAGTTCTAAGCTCGTACAGCCTCAGTGGAGTATGGTATTTTACACCTCAGTTCGAAGGGAATCCGAGGTTCTTCAAGTTAAAACTGATGTGTTAATCCGTACTTGAACTTCAAGACACACCGGAGGTACACCTGCAGGAGATTCCCCAATGCTTAATATTTACCGAGGTGAAGAGAAATGTCTATAGTTGACCAATGATTTCAGACCCCGGTTATGACTTACCAGTTCTCGTTGGTGACGCGGTACAGTGCTTAGAACCCCGCCCAGTCCAGATTGCCACCCCGGATCATATTAAAAAAAATAATATTAAAAATTGTATAGTGACCGTTGGAATAGTAACCCTTCCCCATCTCTATAAATACCCAATCCCTCTTCATTTCCTACCACACCTCTCATTTCATCAATTCTCTTCATTTCTCTCAAGCAATGGCGGATGGATGCCGAAGCCAAGAGGAAAGAATAAGGGAGGGAAGACGATGTTTTGTGACTACCTTTTTACTCCTTATAGTGTGGGTAGTAATTTATATTTATTGGATATTTTATATATTTCCATATATGTAATAAATAATTTATGTTTCCATTTGTACCTTTAAATAAAAGGCCCAAAAAAAATCAGAAAAATAAATGGGCAAAAAAAATATAAAAAAAATAAAAAATAAAAAAATAAAAAAATAAAAAAAATAAAAAAAATAAAAAAAATAAAAAAAAATGAAAATAAAAAATAAAAACAAATAAGAAGGGCCAAAAAAAAAAAGAAAAAGAAAAAGAGAAAAAAAAGCCCAAACAAAAAAAAACAGAAAAAAATAAAAAAAAGCCCAAAAAAAAACAAAAAAAAAGGGAAATGGGCCAAAAAAAAAATATCCAAAAGAAAGGGTAAAAAAAAAACGAAAATTAAAAAAAAAGAAAATCAAAAAAAAAGTTGACGGTGGTTTATTAGTGGTGGGCCCCGGTTTGGTTGGATAATTGGAGAAAATTGGGGAAATTGACATCAAATTTGGACAAATTGAAAAAGTAGAAAAGTGATGTCATTTATGGAGAATCCAATGCCAATTTTCTTCTATAAATAGAAGGTGATATTGAGGCATTTTGGAGGGAAGAAGAGAAAAAAAAGGGGAAAGAGTGTTAAATTTTTGTGAGAATTTTTAGAAGTTTGAGTTTTCAAAAATTACTTTGTGTAATTCTAGTTAGGAAAATGAGTGCACAACTCTTGTTTGTCTTAGTATGTGAGTTTTTGTGAGCTAAAATACTGTCCAAGTGTTGTAACCGGTATCCAAATACCTTCAAATCAAGTCCAAACAAAGCCAAAAGCAAAGGAAATCTACACAAAATTGATTTCTCGACTTCCGTTCTAGTTTCTCTGTAATTGATCTTGTACCAAGGTATTTTTTATTAATACAAAGTTGTTTATTTATATTTATTTATTCGTCTTATTTAATTGTTATTTATTTTTCTGCACTTTTATTTTTCTTTATTTATATTCAAGCACTTTATTTTCCTGCACTTTATTTTTCTGCAGTTATTTATCTGTTTATTTATTTTTATGCATCTCCATCTTTATTTATTTATTTGTACCTTTATTTTTCCTTATTTATTTATTTATTTATTTTTACACTTTTATTCCTCTTTATTTACTTTTCTGCACTTTTATTATTGTTAATTTATTTTTCTGCACTTTATTTATCCGTACTTTATATTTCTGCAATTATTAGTTCATTTTTTTTATTTTTTACATTTTTATCTTTATTTATTTATTTTTATGCCCTTTTATTTTATTTATTTACTTTCCCGTCCCTTTATTTTTGTTATTTACTTTTCTGCCCATTTATTTTCATGTATTTACTTTCCTGCCCTTTTATTTTTGTTATTTATATTTCTGCCCCTTTATTTTTATATATTTACTTTTCTGCCTCTTTATTTTTGTTATTTACATTTCTGCCCCTTTATTTCCATGTATTTACTTTTTAGCCCTTTTATTTTGGTTATTTATATTTCTGCCTCTTTATTTTTGTTAATTACATTTCTGCTCCTTTATTTTTGTTATTTACATTTCTGCCCCTTTATTTCCATGTATTTACTTTTTAGCCCTTTTATTTTGGTTATTTACATTTCTGCCCCTCTATTTTTGTTATTTACATTTCTGCCCCTTTATTTTTGTTATTTACATCTCTGCCTCTTTATTTTCATGTATTTGCTTTCCTGTCCCTTTATTTTTGTTATTTACTTTTTTGCTGCTTTATTTTTGTTATTTACTTTTCTGTTTCTTTATTTTTTTTATTATTTATTTTTCTACCCCTTTATTTTATGTATTTATTTTTTTCTGCTCTTTTATTTTTATGTATTTATTGTTATGTCTATTTATTTTTATTTTTATTTTTTTTGAACTTTTCATTTATTTTTTTTTCTACCTTTATTTTTTATTTTATTATTATTATTTATTCTCTATACTTTTTATTTTTAGTTATTTATCTTTTTGCTTTTATCTTTCTACACTTTCTATTTATTTATTTACGTTTGACCATTTTAATAGTTTATAAATATGTTATATATATACATAATTATCCATTTTTATTATGGTCATGATTTCCTATTATTTTCTCTTAGTAACCTTTTAATAATTAAGAAGAAATTATTTTCATAAAAAAATAAAAAAATCAAGACTAATAAATAGTGTGTTATTTATTCATTCATTTTTCTCTTAAATTTAAGATGAGATTAATTTAGATGAGACATCTTATTAATCTTATTTTCTTAAAAGATAATTAAATAATATTCCGTGTCAATTTTAATTAATTAAATGTATTATATTTCTTTATCTTCATGTTGATGTGTTTAATTTTATTTTATTTTTTCTCTTATCTTTATTTATTTATTTATTTATTTGTTTTGAACTTTATATTTCTCAATAAAAATCAATTTTTTTTACTAGAAAATAAGTAAGACAAGACGTCTTATTGTTTTTTTATCTTTTTATTTTTATGGTCTTTTAATCATTTGTTTATTTATTTTCTTAGAACTAAAAAACAACAAACTTAGGAGATGTATTTTTTTTTTACTATCTTTGTTTTATTCATATTTATATATTTTTTTATTGTGTATATTATTTATGATTGTTTTATGAAGGATGAAATATTTGATAATCATTTTTTAAATTATGCATGATCAATTTGGGTAACCGTTTTTTACGGACAGTGTGGGGTGCTAATACCTTCCCCTCCTGTAATTCGACTCCCGGACTAAACAGAATCTCATTTTTTTTTAAAAAAAAACCAGTGCTATTTAAAGGTTTTCCTAATATTTTCCTTAATAAATATTGGTGGCGACTCCTTGAACCCTTTATTTTTTAGGCTTCTCAAGAGCCTCACTTCAATGCCGTTTTAATTTTCTTTTATTTGTCTTTAACCAGTCCGCGTCGTGCGCCGGGACCCCGGTCGCGACAGATGGCGACTCCACTGGGGATATTTTGAGAGTCAAGCCCGTTAAATTGATCTTGTGTATTTTGTTGATTGTTAATTATTCCATCCTTTATATTTATTTGTTATGTTATTCTTGTTGTTAATTTTAGATTTTATACTATTTTTTTTTTACTTCTTTATTGCCTTAATTTAGAACCTTAGGGTAGAAGACATGTGATATTTATTTTGCTTTATGTTTGTTCATTGTGAAGAATGGGTAAAAATCCAGGTATGAATGCCCCACACACTTCACATTCACCATAATGCACACACTATTAGAAGGGACCCTATTCCCGGGCCCCGCAAAAGACATAGGCTAGGGGAGATTATTAGCGGTGTCATTTAGGACGAGACGTCCTACCATGATTCGCGTGAAAATCTCAGCCGGGGTGTTATCTTAGTTATGATGTCCGCACTAAGTAGGATTCCCTACTTTTTGCATAAGACTCATAGCTAAAGATCAGAGCTCCGGTGACCTTCTTAGAACCAATTAGAACAATTACCTTTTGAAGAAACACGATTAAATAGCCTTAGAGCCAATTAGGTGGTTACCTTGTCTAAGACACAATTGGGCAAACATTCCTTTTATCTTTTATTCATTTGCACAAAGTTTTTTTTTTAAAAACAAAATCATCAAAAATGTATCTTTTCTATACTCAAGTCATGATAAATACTATCACTCTTATGTGAGGATATTTATCAAACTGTTTTCTTTGTTAATCTGATTTATTTATTTCTTTTGTTAAAGGTGAAATTTAAACATCGGTAAGTATCACTAAAAAATGGAATTTAACATGAGATCAAGTGATCAAGAAGTGAAGGCAACTGGTTTAAAAAATTTGTTACACCTCAAAGTCATCAGATCAAATACTAGCAATTTGTTATCCTTAAGCAAAAGGATGGATATTACTCAAAAAATGACCTTTACAAGGAAATATGGAAAGATCCTAAAATTCTTAGAGGTCGAAGTGCAAGAAGGGGCCCTTACTGCTCTAGCTCAGTTTTATGATCCTCCTCTCCGCTGTTTTACATTCAAAGATTTCCAGTTAGCTCCTACTTTGGAGGAGTTTGAACAGATATTTGGCTTGCCATTAGAAGATTTGAAACCTTATCGTCGAACTGAACATCATGCTTCAATCTTCAGTGTAGCTCGCATTCTCAAGATAGATCCTGAAATGCTTAAGAAGGCTCAATTAAACAGGAACCAAATTTCAGGATTCGCACTAAGCTTCTTTGAGCAGCAACTTCTCAGTCAGGCAGGGAAAGGAGAATGGGACGTGTTTGTTGACATTTTGGCATTGGCCATCTATGGTGTGATCCTCTTCCCAAGCCTTGATAATTATATTGATTTCAAGGCAATTGATGTTTTCCTAGCTAGAAAGCTTAGAGGTGAAACTTCCATGACTGCTGTCTTAGCTGATATCTATTGTACAATGGATTCCTGTCATAACCGGAATGGGAAAAAGATCGTCTGTTGTCTACCCGCCTTGTATCTATGGCTTACTTCTCATGTCTTCAATCAAGTTGGCAAGGTTGAATGTCCTATCTCTGATTTGAAGCTCCTTAGGTTAACCAAGAAGACTAATAGGGAGTGGGCAGGACATCTGGCAGGATTATCTGCTAGCATGATTCGGTGGTACCCTCAGTGGATGAACGTAGATTCCATTATTTACTGCTGTGGAAAATTTCCGAATGTGCCTCTCATGGGAACTCAAGGATGCATCAATTACAATCCTAGCATTTCAAAAAGACAACTTGCTTATCCTATGATACAGCCTCCAAAAGAAGAAACAGTAACGCCTTTCCTTCATTATTATATTGAGGGAAATAGTGCTCCTGTTATTCAAACTGTCATTGATGCTTGGGGCAAGGTTCATAGTAAAGGAAAAGAATTGGGTGTCCGAAGTCATGCCGCAAAAGAAAGTTATCACCAGTGGATTTCAAATAGGGTAGCCATTATTAAATTACCCTTTAAAGATCACGGTGCTCATGTGAGAAATCCAGTTCCCGATGAAAGCAAAGAGATTGAAAATTTGAGGAGTGAGTTGGCTGAAATGACAAAGAAAAATCAAGTTTTGGAGGATGATTTAATCAAAATTCAACAAGACAATGCTTCCCTTAAGAGAAAAAGGTGTGAATTAGAAAATGCCTTTGAAGACATAGGTAAGAAGCAGCAAATTGAAAGAGAACATATGATGCAATTGGATCAATGCCTCCAAACCGCGAACAGCCAATTGAAGACCAAAGAGAAACAAAAGAATGATATATTGGCTGACAAAGGGCGGTTACGAGAAATTCTAGCCAAGACAAAAGAAGAAGCTCAAGGTGAAAAGAACCTTATGCAAGCGCGAATTGATGAACTGGAACGACAAGTTAGAGATGTTGTCAGTGCTTGCGAGCGTGAAATAAATGAAGAAAAATGGCAAGCCATGGAAGACAAGGATAGATATGAAGAGATTATACGTTTAATGACCCTAGAAAGGGTTGAGTTGGAAAGTCTTGTCTATTCTTGGAGAGACCGTTTTTCTAATCTAGCCGGTCTTGCTAATGGAACACTTGGAGATATTCCTCACCTGTTGAAGAAGGCTGAAGCAATGATGAATCCGCTTTCTACACCGGAGGAAATTGCAACATTCATCCAATACTGCAAGGGGCGATTGGATGAAATGAGGGTCTGGATTGCTAAAGCGAGAGAGAATTGATTTTGAGTTGTTGTAACAAATAATGTATCAGAACTTGTTGATCAATGAATAAATCTCATGTTGAATTTGCATTTTCCTTCTAACTTAGTACTTTAGAAAAAGACATTCTAAAAGAAAGGTTTATCTTTGCTTACCGATATTTAAAATTCATCATGTATTTACTTTACATCTCTTTATGTCATTTAACAATACTTGTTCTTGTACCAAGGGGGGTTTCTTTGTATTTATTCACATCACGGGGAGAAGGGGCTCAAAGCATCCTTATCAAACTAGACTGCAAACAAGACTTATGGCAGAGCCGGAAAGCGCAGTTGAAGAATTAAGGAATGAAGTTGGCCAGATCAAGGAGCAGATGGCAGAAATACTTAAGCTTCTTGAAAGAAGAGGTACAGAAAGGGGATCTTCTGCAGGAAATGGGGAACAAACATCCACTCCTCAAGTTCAAGCTCAAGAGGGGAACCCTATACCTTTAAATGATCCTGCTCCAGTCACTGAAACTCCATTCATCTCACACCAACCTTATGGTATGCCATTGCCACCTTTTGTTTCCCAAGACGGGAATGCTCAGCAAGCATATGCTTGGCCTCCATATGGCTTACCTCAAGGATATTACACCATGCATCCTAATCCCAATCAAGAGAATCCTCCTGCTGTTCAACAAATTCCCAATCCCCCTGTATCTAACCCTCTAAATTTCAACCAATCAACAGCTATTCCCCAAAACACTCAGGCTCCACCCAATGTCACTCCACCTAATACAATTCCACCACAAAATCACCAGACTCCAAATGATGCCACACAACAAAACCCACAAGCAGTGCCATATTATTTCCCTTATGGTTGCCCAATACCACAGGCAGGTGTTTCCCAAAACTTGTCACACAAAGCTCAAGTCCCTCCACCAAATCCTGATCAGCCAGCAGCGCCTTTGTCAAAAGGGCAAATGAAAATATTGGAAGAAAGGTTGCGTGCAGTAGAGGGAGGAAGTGGCTTAGGCATAACAAATGTTTCTGAATTATGCCTAGTTCCAGATGTGGTAATTCCTCCCAAATTCAAATTGCCAGAATTTGATAAATACAAAGGAACAACTTGTCCTCGTAACCATTTGACCATGTACTGCCGAAAGATGGCTGGGTATGCTTATGATGAAAAGTTACTGATCCATTTTTTTCAAGATAGCCTTGCTGGGGCAGCGTTGAGCTGGTACACTCACCTTGAACGAACTCGTATTCGTTGTTGGAAGGATCTAGCCGATGCCTTTCTAAAGCAATATAAATACAATATGGACATGGCACCAGACCGGCTACAACTTCAGAATATGACCAAAAGGAATACTGAGTCCTTCAAAGAATATGCTCAACGATGGAGGGAAATGGCTGCACAAGTTGAACCACCTCTGATAGAGAAAGAGATAGTGGCAATGTTCATTGACACTCTTCAGCCACCGTTCTATGAAAGGATGCTTGGGAGTGTATCATCAAGCTTTTCTGATATGGTAGTAATAGGGGAAAGAATTGAAAGCGGTTTGAGAACAAGAAAAGTTGTCCAAAGTTCCCCATCAGTAGGAAGACCTATGACAGGGGCAGGAAGAAGAAAGGGTGAGGAAGCAAATGCTGTAATGGGAAATCAAGGTCAACATAATCAAAAAATGTTTCAACCTTCCCCTTTCCCTTTCCCACCTCATTATCCACCGTACGGACCTTACCCTTATGTAGCTGCTGCTTCTGGAAATTCATTTCCCCATCCTCAATCATATAGACCTCCACCCGTCCATAATTTCAAGAATACACCACCACCTCCTCCCCAACAATGGATGCAAAATCCCAACCCAAATCTTCCACAAAAAAAGCCAAACAATGACCGTCCTTCTGTCCAATTTGATCCAATTCCCATGACATATACTGAACTTTTGCCTCAACTTCTCAAAAGTTCTCTTGTTGTACGATGTCCTTTAAAACCCGTAGGGCCACCCTATCCTAAGGGGTATGATCCTAATGTGAAGTGTGATTATCATGCTGGGGCACCGGGGCATTCTACAGAAAATTGCATTGCCTTAAAGTTTAAGGTACGTGATTTGATAAATGCCAAGTGGTTGGATTTCGAAGAAGGCTCCCCAAATGTGATTAGAAATCCTTTGCCAAATCATGGAAATACTGGGGTAAATGCAATAACACATGACTTGGGAAGTGATCATTGTCCCCCTTGCAATGATGTCAACATGATCCATGGGCAGCATAGTACAGACTCAGTAAGCCCGGTCACCCCTGTTCCTTTGGTGGTCTATTACAACAAGAAACCTTTGACCGAACCAGTCATAAACCATCCGTCCTTGACAATTAGGACCCCATCTCCATTTTCATACAAGGATACCCATGCAGTACCTTGGAAGTATGAAGTGGATGTAATCCCTCAACTCCTAAAGGGATCGTCATCCTCAGTAACCAATATTTCCGAGACAAGTGGAATGACTAGGAGCGGACGAGTTTATGCTCCTGAAAACTTGAGAAAGGAGGATGCACCTGTAAGTGAAAAAGAAAGTCGTGGTAAAGAACAAGACCCTCCCCAAGGAATAACAGAGGAAGATGCTTGTGAATTTTTGAAATTCATTAAGCAAAGCGAATACCAGGTCCTCGACCAGTTAAATCGCACTCCTGCAAAAATATCCTTGTTATCTCTCTTATTGGACTCAGAACCACATCGTGGAAGGTTATTGAAGGTCTTGAATAAAGCACATGTTGCGAAAGATATTTCGCCAGAAAAGTTCGAAGGGATAGTGGGGCATATTGCCTCAAATGACTACTTAACTTTCACCGATGAAGAGATACCTGCTGAAGGGAGAGGTCATAATAAGGCATTACACATCTCTGTCAAGTGTCAGGATCATATCGTAGCCAAGGTCCTAGTTGATAATGGCTCCTCTCTGAATATCATGCCAAAGTCCACCTTAAATCAACTACCTTTTGATGGGTCACATATGAAGCCAAGCTCAATGGTAGTAAGAGCTTTTGACGGTACTCGGAGAGAGGTCATTGGAGATATTGAGATCCCCATCCAAGTGGGCCCATGCATCTTCAATGTATTATTTCAAGTGATGGACATCAATCCTGCTTATAGCTGCCTATTGGGGAGGCCTTGGATACATTCTGCCGGTGTGGTTCCATCTACCCTTCATCAAAAGCTTAAATTTGTGGTAAACAACAAGCTAATCATTGTTTCTGGTGAGGGAGATTTCCTTATCAGTAAGCCCATGTCAACTCCATATATAGAAGCGGCTGAAGAAAGTCTTGAGACTTCCTTCCAATCATTGGAAATTGCTCACACCACCTATGTGAGCGAAGGGTTACAACTAGCTCGTCCTTCCAAAGCTTCTATGATGGTAGCCAAAGTGATGATGAAATCTGGATTCCAGCCAGGGAAAGGGCTTGGGAAGATGCTTGATGGAGGATTAGACCCATTATTGGTTAAGGAGAATAAGAACGGCTTTGGGCTGGGGTATCATCCATCTCCATTGGAAAGAGCGAAGGTTTTTGCAGATAAAAGAGAAAAACGACTTGCACGGTTAGAAAACCGAGAACCCCTAACTGCGAAGATCCCTATCTGTGACCTTTACCAAAGCTTCAGGAGTGCAGGCTTGACATCTCCAGACCAAGTGGCAGTCATCGATGATGAGTCCAAGAGAGAAGAAGACTTGATTTACCCTTGTCCTTCAGATACTGAGTTGTGTAATTGGGAAGCCGTTGAGCTTCCAGAGATCATTTCAAAGTAATTATTCACTTTGTAGGTTTTGTTTAAATCCTTTGGCTATGCCTAAAGCCTTAGGATGAGTTTTAATAAGGGCAAAACATGTTTTCTTTATCATTTTCAATAAATAAAAGTTAAGTTCGATTATCATTTTCCTTATTTTACCTTTTTATATTAAATAAATTGCAGATCTGAAATTGAATTCCAAAATAATAAGATTGCTTTCTCCCATCATGATTTTAATCCAACAAACGAAGAGGACGAAGAGTCCGATGAACCTTCCCCTGAATTACTAAGGCTGCTAGATCAGGAAGATAAAGAAATTTCTCCCTATCTAGAAATTGTTGAAGTCATAAATTTGGGGAGTGAAGAAAACAAACAAGAAGTCAAGATCGGCACCTCTTTGAGTAGAGAACATAAGAGGGAATTAATAGAATTGTTGGTCGAATTCAGCGATGTGTTTGCTTGGTCGTATCAGGATATGCCGGGATTGGATAACTGCATCGTTGAACACAAGTTGCCATTGAAACCCGGTTGCATCCCCATAAAGCAGAAGTTGAGAAGGATGAAGCCAGAAATGCTCTTAAAGATTAAAGAAGAGATAACCAAACAGTTGGATGCCGGGTTCTTGGCTGTCTCCAAATACCCTGAATGGGTGGCCAACATTGTTCTGGTCCCGAAAAAAGATGGAAAGGTACGAATGTGTGTTGATTACCGGGATTTGAATAGAGCTAGCCCAAAAGATGACTTTCCATTGCCACATATTGATGTTCTTGTTGATAACACGGCCCAACATTCCATTTTTTCATTCATGGATGGATTTTCTGGGTACAACCAAATCAAGATGGCACCCGAAGACATGGAAAAAACCACTTTTATTACTTTGTGGGGAACCTTCTGCTACAAGGTGATGTCTTTTGGATTGAAAAATACCGGTGCCACTTACCAAAGAGCAATGGTAACTCTATTTCATGACATGATGCATAAAGAGATAGAGGTTTATGTGGATGATATTATTGCCAAATCCAAATCTGTTGAAGGTCACTTGATTTACTTACGAAAGCTCTTTGAACGCCTGAGAAAATTCAAACTCAGATTAAATCCGGCTAAATGCACTTTTGGGGCTAGCTCTGGAAGGTTGCTTGGTTTCATTGTCAGTGAGAAAGGTATCGAAGTGGATCCTGATAAAGTAAAGGCAATCATGGAAATGCCCGCTCCTAGCACTGAAAAAGAAGTACGAGGATTCCTTGGAAGGTTGAATTACATAGCTCGTTTCATTTCTCAACTAACAGCTGTATGTAATCCAATCTTTAAGTTGCTTCGTAAAAATCAACCATCACAATGGAATGATGATTGTCAGGAGGCCTTTGACCAAATAAAGCAATACTTGCAATCCCCACCGATCTTGGTTCCCCCAACCCCGGGAAGACCACTCCTGTTGTATTTGACTGTGATAGATGAGTCTATGGGCTCTGTACTGGGGCAGCATGATGAGTCTGGGAGAAAAGAGCATGCTATTTACTATTTGAGCAAGAAGTTCACTGAGTGCGAAGCACGATATTCCACTGTAGAACGAACTTGTTGTGCATTAGCATGGGCTGCTCGTCGCCTAAGGCAATACATGTTATCTTATACTACTTGGTTGATATCTAAGATGGACCCAATTAAGTACATCTTTGAGAAACCGGCTCTGACGGGAAGAATAGCTCGTTGGCAGGTTCTTTTGACTGAGTATGATATCATTCATGTCACCCAAAAAGCTGTAAGAGGGAGTGCTTTAGCTGATCACTTGGCCCACCATCCCCTAAAAGAGTACCAACCAATGTCATTCGAATTTCCTGATGAAAATATTATGATGTTGTCAGAAGAGAAAGATTGTCCTAATAGAACTTGGATTTTGATGTTCGATGGGGCGTCGAATACACTAGGGCATGGGATTGGGGCCATCCTAATCTCACCAGATAACAAGCTTTTCCCATTCACTGCTAGACTTTGTTTTGATTGTACCAATAATATTGCAGAATATGAAGCTTGTGTTTTGGGGATTCAGGCGGCACTTGAAGCAAAGGTGAAATCTCTACAAATATACGGAGATTCTGCCTTGGTGATTCATCAACTGAAAGAAGAATGGGATACTAGAGATGGAAAATTGATTCCTTATCAAGCTCACATCATGGAACTAATCAAAGGGTTTGATGAAGTCTCTTTCCATCATATTCCTCGGGATGATAACCAATTAGCCGATGCTTTGGCCACGTTGGCCTCCATGTTCAACGTAAGTAGGGATTGTGACATGCCCTTCATCGAGATTGAAAGGCGTCTCGAACCTGCATATTGTCATGAGATAGAAGAAGAGCCCGATGGGAAACCATGGTTTCATGACATCAAAAATTATATTCAAAATCAAGAATATCCTCCTGGTATCTCAGAAAATGATAAAAGAACCCTCAGGCGCCTAGCCATGAATTTCTTTATGACTGGGAATACACTCTATAAGAGAAATTATGATTCTGTTCTCCTTCGTTGCGTAGACGTGACGGAAGCTAACAAAATCATGAAGGATGTTCATGAAGGGCCTTTCGGAACACATGCAAATGGGCACTCGATGGCAAGAAAAATTCTCCGATCTGGATATTATTGGATGACAATGGAGAATGATTGTAATAACTATACCAAGAAATGTCACAAGTGTCAAACCTATGCAGACAACATTCATGCACCGCCATCTTCTTTGCACGTTCTAACAACGCCTTGGCCTTTTGCTATGTGGGGCATAGATGTTATTGGTCCCATTGAACCAAAAGCATCGAATGGGCATCGCTTTATTTTGGTGGCCATTGATTACTTCACTAAGTGGGTTGAAGCAGCTTCCTACACCAACGTGACTAAAAATGTTGTGGTCAAATTCATCAAGAGAGAATTGATTTGTAGATATGGTTTACCAAATCAGATCATCACTGATAATGGTACAAACCTGAATAATAAAATGATGGATGAACTTTGTGAGGAATTCAAAATCAAACACCTCAATTCATCTCCATACAGACCTAAGATGAATGGAGCAGTGGAAGCTGCTAACAAAAATATAAAGAAAATCATACAAAAGATGGTTGAAACCTACAAAGACTGGAGTGAGTTGCTTCCTTTTGCTTTACATGGGTATCGTACCTCTGTACGAACTTCGACAGGGGGAACACCCTTCTCATTGGTGTATGGTATGGAAGCTGTTTTACCAATAGAAGTGGAAATTCCGTCTTTAAAAGTAATCATGGATGCCAAATTAGAAGAAACTGAATGGGTTCGGTCTCGGTATGATCAATTAAATTTAATTGATGGAAAAAGGTTAACCGCTCTCTGTCATGGGCAGTTATACCAAAAGCGTATAAAGAAGGCATACGAAAAGAAAGTGCGACCTCGTCAATTTCATGAAGGTGATTTGGTACTGAAGAAAATCTTGCCGAATCAAAATGATCACCGAGGCAAATGGAAGCCAAATTATGAAGGACCATTCGTCGTAAAGAGAGCCTTTTCTGGAGGAGCTTTGATTTTGACGAACATGGATGGTGAGGAGTTATCTTTCCCAGTCAATTCAGATGCAGTCAAAAAGTATTATGCTTGAGCGTACTCTAAAGGGATAGGGTAGTCTTTATGTCCTCTAAAAGTTTGGATTAAAAATTATGATATAAACTTGTAATTTTCCCAAGTAAATATATGGAATTCTCAATTTCAGTTCCAATCCTTATCTTGTCAGGTTTCATTTGCATGTATTTTGTGGAAAATATTAAAAAAAATCATGAAAGGCATATTTTTAATCTCAAACAAGCTTGATACTTCCCAATTACACAGACCTTGGTAATCAGGATATTCCGCTCTGCCATGAGTAATAACAAGTCCCATAAGGATTGTGGTAGTCACCTGGAGGAAACAAGATCTTTGACCTTTGGTTTTCCACTTGACTATTTCTTCCATGCAGGTTTGAGGGTACAACAAGGACAAACGCTCCCCATGAAGAGTCAAGATCAACAGTTTCAGCCTATCACCTAACTCCAGTCGGGATGGTTTACTAAGATGTGAAAATGCAATCCTTGTATTCACTCGGAACCCTCACTAAGTCAGAAAAGTCAATCTCAGACACATTCTTCTTGAGCATAAATCTCATATAATTCTCCATCATAAGTCATTATGTTAGAGGTATTTCCCTTAAGTCTTACTTCATGTCAAAGCTTCAGGTATCCTTCCCTAGGCTATCTCAATCAAAATCAAATCAGGGGCATCCCCAGTCATTTAGTTTCATGTCAAAGCCTCAGGTATCCATCCCTAGGCTATCTCAATCAAAATCAAATCAGGGGCATCTCCCCAGTCATTTAGTTTCATGTCAAAGCCTCAGGTATCCATCCCTAGGCTATCTCAATCAAAATCAAATCAGGGGCATCCCCAGTCATTTAGTTTCATGTCAAAGCCTCAGGTATCCATCCCTAGGCTATCTCAATCAAAATCAAATCAGGGGCATCCCCCCAGTCATTTAGTTTCATGTCAAAGCTTCAGGTATCCTTCCCTAGGCTATCTCAATCAAAATCAAATCAGGGGCATCTTCCCAGTCATTTAGTTTCATGTCAAAGCTTCAGGTATCCTTCCCTAGGCTATCTCAATCAAAATCATTCAGGGGCATCCCCCTGTCATCTATTTTATGTCGAAGCCTCAAATACCCATTCTTAGGCTCCTCAAAATGTCAAGACAACTTCATATTTTTCCAAAGCTTCAGGTATTAACCCCTAGATTATGCCATTTATCTTCCTGTCATGTTCCAAGTGCCTCTCCTTAAACTGTCTAGCATAGGGACAACACCATTCGGCTATTTACTTCTTGTCAAAAGTTGTCGAGTATTCTTAGTGGTGTTCACGTCTTTACTTTCTTTTCACATCAATAATATGAATATGTCTCATATTCTTTCATGAAAAGAAGTAAAGAGGGGCATCTGTGAACACCTATTTTTGTCCGGTGATATATATTAAGAAAAAAAAAAAGAAGAAAAAAGAGTTTTTTTGTCCTAGAGTCCGGAGTCAATGTTGACTGCATTAACCGGGGTCCTAGCACGGTTTCATGACCGGTGTTACCTCATTAGTTCTAAGCTCGTACAGCCTCAGTGGAGTACGGTATTTTACACCTCAGTTCGAAGGGAATCCGAGGTTCTTCAAGTTAAAACTGATGTGTTAATCCGTACTTGAACTTCAAGACACACCGGAGGTACACCTGCAGGAGATTCCCCAATGCTTAATATTTAACCGAGGTGAAGAGAAATGTCTATAGTTGACCAATGATTTCAGACCCCGGTTATGACTTACCAGTTCTCGTTGGTGACGCGGTACAGTGCTTAGAACCCCGCCCAGTCCAGATTGCCACCCCGGATCATATTAAAAAAAAAATAATATTAAAAATTATATAGTGACCGTTGGAATAGTAACCCTTCCCCATCTCTATAAATACCCAATCCCTCTTCATTTCCTACCACACCTCTCATTTCATCAATTCTCTTCATTTCTCTCAAGCAATGGCGGATGGATGCCGAAGCCAAGAGGAAAGAATAAGGGAGGGAAGACGATGTTTTGTGACTACCTTTTTACTCCTTATAGTGTGGGTAGTAATTTATATTTATTTGATATTTTATATATTTCCATATATGTAATAAATAATTTATGTTTCCATTTGTACCTTTAAATAAAAGGCCCAAAAAAAATCAGAAAAATAAATGGGCAAAAAAAAATAAATAAATAAAAAATAAAAATAAAAAAAAATAAAAAAAATTAAAAAAAAATAAAAAAAATAAAAAAAATAAAAATAAAAATAAAAAAAAACGAAAATAAAAAATAAAAACAAATAAGAAGGGCCAAAAAAAAAAGAAAAAGAAAAAGAGAAAAAAAAAGGGCCCAAACAAAAAAAAACAGAAAAAAAACAAAAAAAGCCCAAAAAAAAACAAAAAAAAGGGAAATGGGCCAAAAAAAAATATCCAAAAAAAAGGGTCAAAAAAAAAATGAAAATTAAAAAAAAAAGAAAATCAAAAAAAAAGTTGACGGTGGTTTATTAGTGGTGGGCCCCGGTTTGGTTGGATAATTGGAGAAAATTAGGGAAATTGACATCAAATTTGGACAAATTGAAAAAGTAGAAAAGTGATGTCATTTATGGAGAATCCAATGCCAATTTTCTTCTATAAATAGAAGGTGATATTGAGGCATTTTGGAGGGAAGAAGAGAAAAAAAAGGGGAAAGAGTGTTAAATTTTTATGAGAATTTTTAGAAGTTTGAGTTTTCAAAAATTACTTTGTGTAATCCTAGTTAGGAAAATGAGTGCACAACTCTTGTTTGTCTTAGTATGTGAGTTTTTGTGAGCTAAAATACTGTCCAAGTGTTGTAACCGGTATCCAAATACCTTCAAATCAAGTCCAAACAAAGCCAAAAGCAAAGGAAATCTACACAAAATTGATTTCCCGACTTCCGTTCTAGTTTCTCTGTAATTGATCTTGTACCAAAGTATTTTTTATTAATACAAAGTTGTTTATTTATATTTATTTATTCGTCTTATTTAATTGTTATTTATTTTTCTGCACTTTTATTTTTCTTTATTTATATTCAAGCACTTTATTTTCCTGCACTTTATTTTTCTGCAGTTATTTATCTGTTTATTTATTTTTATGCATCTCCATCTTTATTTATTTATTTGTACCTTTATTTTTCCTTATTTATTTATTTATTTATTTTTACACTTTTATTCCTCTTTATTTACTTTTCTGCACTTTTATTATTGTTAATTTATTTTTCTGCACTTTATTTATCCGTACTTTATATTTCTGCAATTATTAGTTCATTTTTTTTATTTTTTACATTTTTATCTTTATTTATTTATTTTTATGCCCTTTTATTTTATTTATTTACTTTCCCGTCCCTTTATTTTTGTTATTTACTTTTCTGCCCATTTATTTTCATGTATTTACTTTCCTGCCCTTTTATTTTTGTTATTTATATTTCTGCCCCTTTATTTTTATATATTTACTTTTCTGCCCCTTTATTTTTGTTATTTACATTTCTGCCCCTTTATTTCCATGTATTTACTTTTTAGCCCTTTTATTTTGGTTATTTATATTTCTGCCTCTTTATTTTTGTTAATTACATTTCTGCCCCTTTATTTTTGTTATTTACATTTCTGCCCCTTTATTTCCATGTATTTACTTTTTAGCCCTTTTATTTTGGTTATTTACATTTCTGCCCCTCTATTTTTATTATTTACATTTCTGCCCCTTTATTTTTGTTATTTACATCTCTGCCCCTTTATTTTCATGTATTTGCTTTCCTGTCCCTTTATTTTTGTTATTTACTTTTTTGCTGCTTTATTTTTGTTATTTACTTTTCTGTTCCTTTATTTTTTTTTATTATTTATTTTTCTGCCCCTTTATTTTATGTATTTATTTTTTTCTGCTCTTTTATTTTTATGTATTTATTGTTATGTCTATTTATTTTTATTTTTATTTTTTTTGAACTTTTCATTTATTTTTTTCTACCTTTATTTTTTTATTTTATTATTATTATTTATTCTCTATACTTTTTATTTTTAGTTATTTATCTTTTTGCTTTTATCTTTCTACACTTTCTATTTATTTATTTACGTTTGACCATTTTAATAGTTTATAAATATGTTATATATATACATAATTATCCATTTTTATTATGGTCATGATTTCCTATTATTTTCTCTTAGTAACCTTTTAATAATTAAGAAGAAATTATTTTCATAAAAAATAAAAAAATCAAGACTAATAAATAGTGTGTTATTTATTCATTCATTTTTCTCTTAAATTTAAGATGAGATTAATTTAGATGAGACATCTTATTAATCTTATTTTCTTAAAAGATAATTAAATAATATTCCGTGTCAATTTTAATTAATTAAATGTATTATATTTCTTTATCTTCATGTTGATGTGTTTAATTTTATTTTATTTTTTCTCTTATCTTTATTTATTTATTTATTTATTTGTTTTGAACTTTATATTTCTCAATAAAAATCAATTTTTTTTACTAGAAAATAAGTAAGACAAGACGTCTTATTGTTTTTTTATCTTTTTATTTTTATGGTCTTTTAATCATTTGTTTATTTATTTTCTTAGAACTAAAAAACAACACACTTAGGAGATGTATTTTTTTTTTACTATCTTTGTTTTATTCATATTTATATATTTTTTTATTGTGTATATTATTTATGATTGTTTTATGAAGGATGAAATATTTGATAATCATTTTTTAAATTATGCATGATCAATTTGGGTAACCGTTTTTTACGGACAGTGTGGGGTGCTAATACCTTCCCCTCCTGTAATTCGACTCCCGGACTAAACAGAATCTCATTTTTTTTTAAAAAAAAACCAGTGCTATTTAAAGGTTTTCCTAATATTTTCCTTAATAAATATTGGTGGCGACTCCTTGAACCCTTTATTTTTTAGGCTTCTC
The DNA here is from genome assembly GCA_037962975.1 of Clitoria ternatea. Taxonomy (NCBI): domain Eukaryota; kingdom Viridiplantae; phylum Streptophyta; class Magnoliopsida; order Fabales; family Fabaceae; genus Clitoria; species Clitoria ternatea. The sequence continues at coordinate 194,441,527 of CM075669.1, forward strand.
AAGAGCCTCACTTCAATGCCGTTTTAATTTTCTTTTATTTGTCTTTAACCAGTCCGCGTCGTGCGCCGGGACCCCGGTCGCGACACCGGACAGCCCGTAGCAAACTCTGGTATACTTCGACAAGAGGCAGCATTTTCTATGACCATGGAGTGCCCGTTCTGTGGTGATGTGTGATATGTGTGATTGGCCATTTTGATGTTGGGACTGAGAGTCCTTACCCATTGTGATAACCAGAACGAGGAAAGCTTCAGTCGCTCTAGTTGGGGAGGGGAGATAAGGGTGGCGTTGTTGTGCACATGGATATTGTATATGAGATTGTTGAGGAAGAGATGGGTCCACATGCATCATGATGACTAATAAAAGATTTGAATAACGAAATGAATTCATGCATTGCATTACTGTGTTGAAATTATGATTGCTTGTTGTTTAAATATGATCTTATAGATATTAGTAACCCTGAGAGGTGACTGGGAAGATGGGAATGTTCAGCTAAGATGAAGAGTGGTGAGATAACTTAGAGTGTATTTTAGGAATCCCAAAGAGAGTGGGTGGGACTCGATCTTGGATTGTTTGTGTTGTATGTGGGTAGGTGTTGATGAGACACCTTCCTGATTATTGTGGAGGTGAAGACTCACCTTTACAACTATTTTTCCAGACTTCCAGGTTAGACCATACACCGTAGAGGATTACACAGACTTTGTATCGAGGATCACACGAGTTCTTCTTGGATCGAGGACGGGAAGATTAGGATAGATTATTCTATTTTCATTTGTCGGAGCCTGCGTGCCCCTTCACTTTCAGTATGTACAGTTACTGCTATGACCATGTATTATATATGATATGTTGTATATAAGGTGTATCTGTTCCACCAAGTTTCTTTGTACAAAAAAAAACTTTGACATTTTTCTAAAACTAGTAACCTCTTAGTTGACCAGGATAATCTAGTGGAAGGGATTGTCCTAGTTAACTGAGGGTGTTACATAACTCCCCACTTACTTCCATTCCCTCCTCTCTATCAGTTTATATTAAGCATTTTAACTGTATTTCATTTTTAATTCACTCAAGGGTGCCGTACATTCTCTCTTATGTGTATAATTTTCAGACTCTTCATGTAACATCCTGAATTTACTAATTGAGATTAAGCCATTAATTAAGGGTTAACTGTAGAATTGAGATTAATGATTAATTAAACTAATTGCTGATTGGTTAGAAAATGATTGAATAAATAATGATAATAATAATAATAATGTCAGGCGGAAGGACGCATGTGCCCCTAATGGTATAAGATGACTTCAACTCTCCCTTTCCCTCATTATTTACGCTGGACAGCTCTTCTTGTACGTGCGTCTGGTCTCTTCTTTCCACTGTTTCTCCTCTTCTTCACTCTCATTCGCGTCGTCAGCTTGGAAAGAACAGGGAGAGAGTCGAGAGCTTTTCTGGGAGGAACAGTGACGTGGCCCTGTTTTCACTCCCCGTCCTCTTCCTCCTTTCCGTCACCTTCTTCCCCTTCTTCCTCTTCTTCCACTTAGAGCTGTTAGTGTCCCAGTTGGAAGGCTGTGCTGGGAAGTGCCTTGGAGCTGTGGGGGAGACGAATCCGTTGGAGGAAGGAGCAACTCTGGCCCAGAATCGACATTGAGTTCAAAGGCTGTCGGAGGAGGAGTAACAGAAGGGCGATTGGTCAGCATTGTAACTCGAGGAGTCTCTGAACCCCGACAGTAGGTAGGGGGCGCTTTGCATGTCAAGTGTATGGTTTATGGACGGGTTTCGGGGAGATTTACTTTAATGTGTTGTGTTGTGTTTGAAGCATGTTGTAGATGTATTGTGACTGAGTATTTGTGCATGCAACTCCCGGATTTTGTGATATCTGTGAACTGTTTTGGGTTGTGTGATTCTGTCCATGAGTACGTGTTAATGTTTCTGAGAATGACGACTGAATGCATGTGAATATGAGTATCATTATAATTTCCGAATGCATGAGATATGAGTTGATATGTTGATTTCCATTTGGAATGTTGGGTTGAAATGCATGCTGATTTCATTTACAAATGTTGAGTGGATGTATTGTAGTGTTGTTACCCTGATTTACTTGTTATGAGTTACTATGATAAACGTATGTGATGCTGTGATGAAACTGTGGAATTCTGAGTGAATCTGAATGCTGTGAGGAATCGGTTGTGACCTATTGATGGCTGCGTGAGACGCACTTAGTAAGCTTGGATGCTTGTTGTGGAATTGCATGAAATTGCATATATAAGATGACTTTCAGCTACAGATTCCTGGCTAGATCCGTGAGGGCCCGTGGTAGCCGAGCGAGCTAGAGTTAAGTCTTGAGACGTCTTTGGAAGACCGGTACCACGCGGGAAGGGCTAATGGATGAGAGGCAGGGAAGGAATCTGTAACTGAGATGACTGTTTAAGTCAAATCCGTATGCATGTGTGTGAGAGTATTGTTATTGAGACTAACCTGATTGCATGGATTTGAATGATTGAGTAAATTCTGACTAGATGATGTTGCATGAGTGAATTCTTAGTGACTGAATATATAGGTATTGATGTTGTTGCCGAGTGCAATGTGATGTTATGATTGAGAATGTATATTATTGAGCAATTTCTGATTGGATGATGTTGTGTGACTCTTATATTAATTGGCAATGTATATATATTTGTGGATTGAGCCATGTAAATTGTATAATTGAGGATTGAGGTATAATCCGAGTCAATAACTGTCATTTTATATGTAAAAGCTCACCCCTACACCATTTTTCAGTATGTGCAGGTCAATCTGGAAATGATGTAAAGGACTCAAGTCCGAGTGATGTGCACTCTGACTGCTTAGTGTTTATATTGTATTTATTATGTTTAGTCAGTATAGCCTTGGCCGGCTCTCATGTAATATGATAATTTAATATCTTTGTTATGAGCAATGCCTATCAGAGTTACAGACAAGTACACGTATACATATATATAAATACTTTATAGGGGTATGGTGTTAATTGCTTCGAGTAATAAGTGTTGGTGAATGAATAATGTGAGGACGATAAGTATCCGAGTATATGTTTACATATATATATATATATATATATATGTGTGTGGCTATATGGGTAACGTATGCTGTATTAATTGTGAAGAGTTGTTGAATTATTTGAGGGTTGTTGATGGGTGAAATAGTGTTAAGTTGATGATTTCGAGTGAGACTATAGTGTTTGGGCTTCTTTTCTGAGTGGAGAAGACTTAAGAGGATTCTGAGAGAGATCTTTTTTGATGAACCTATTCTGTGTGGGATTAATGGGAGAATTCCCGAGTAATACTAGGCTTGATTATTCCGAGTGAAAAATATGTGTAGATCCCGAGTGGGAAAGAGTTTGGGTATTTCTGAGTGATAAATCTGAGTGAACCTCTTCCGAGGGAAGGGTTGTTGTAATGGTCTAGATTGGGATGAATTCGGAGTGTATGATATTCATAATCCGAATGAATGTTATATATATAATCCGAGTGCGTGAGGATCTACACCCCGAGGGGTTAAGGTTCGAAGGAGTCCGAGTGGGACTTAACTTTCTGATTTTCCCCGAGTGAATATGATGATATATACCGAGTGAATCTGGCTGGAATATTCTGAGTGATAAATGATTGTGGAGACCCCTTCTAAGTGAAGGAAGGTCTATGAGTTCTCCGAGTAAGAATTGTAAATATGCCGAGTGATGAGTGTGTAAGGGAATCCCGATTGTATCGAGGTTGAAATATACTGAGTGGTGTTGATTAGAAGGTATTTTGAGTGGGGAAATCTTATGGACTCCGAGTGGGATAGTTATCATTCCCCGAGTGGATTTTACGTGACCCTTATGGATAAAAATAAATGACTAAGTATAAAATGTTGGGGTAAATCCCGAGTGAATGGAACACCGATCCCGAGTGATGGGAATTACCGAGTGTGTTACTCACCCCAGCGACTAAGTGTTCGCTCCAGCGAGTGTGAGTGAAAGGAATGTCCCTGATGGGTTACGCTTAAGCTATACGTACTTCGCCCGAGCGAGTCGGGTTGTCTTGCTCAAGCGTGTTGAATCTCGCTTAAGCGCAATGTGTGCTGGGTGGCTGTTTCGCTTGAGCGTGGTTGTGGGCTCGCGTAGGCCCTTGTGCTCCTGCTGTATGCCTTACGAATGTCTTTATTTCCCTTGTTTCATTCCCTCCATATTATACCCGGTTGTGTTATAGTCCATTGGTTTATTTTTATGGAAAAATTTTCCCTGTTTTGGTATTTATTTATTTATTAAATTAGGGTGTTACATTTTGGTATCAGAGCAGACCAAAAGGTCCATGGCCAAGGTATGCTTACCGAGTGTAAGCGGTTGTGTGCGATATGACCGGTTGTCATCATTGCTGGTGGTATCCTGTCAGATTTGATATACGTTGAATTATGAATGGTGTGATTATATGCTTGTGTGTCTGTTTGAGATTGGGGACGAAGGGTACTGCCAAGGGTATGTTCCCTGGGGAATAGAGATTTGTGACGACCCTGGCTGATTGTTCATGAAATACTGAGAAGTATTTCTAAGCCTGGTCGGTAGAGAGGAAATAGAATGATAGATGTGGAAACTTTTATGTGTATTGAGACTGAATTAGTTGGTTCAGCCTCTTATGTAGGCCATGCTAATGGCTCATAGCCGAGGCATACTGTTGGACGGATTCAAACTCACACATCTGAATTGATTGAATGAATAATATTGATGGAACCCCTAGAGTGGTGTATTCAAATTCAACTAACGGGTTATGCCATCGTGAAGAATAAGTTTTATATCCTTGACATGAGAACCCTGTATGATGTATATGGAATAAGTGATTGTTTAGTCTCCTAGGATGAAGAATTTGAGTATGAGATGTATATGTTAAGGAATTTTTGTTGGTGTGCGTGAATTATATGAGTTACGGGCTATTGTAAGTATGAATGCTGATTGCATGCGGTAAAAGACTATCTCATTGAGCCTTGATGGTGTTTAATGCTGACTATATATGATGTATGTATTGTTAAGGAAAAGGTTGAATATATGTGATAGGTACCTGCACGGTGATTTCCGTGTGTGGTTTATAATATGATGCATGTGATGTCTAAATTAATAGTGTGGAAGTGGTTATGGTCCAATGATAAAGTCCTGCATGAGATGTGGGCTGGTTATATTAATTCCCGTGTGGGATTTTATATTAAAAAGTATGTGATTTGCTGAGTGCAAAGTGAGCCTATGGCTGTGACTATATGTGATTATAAATAATGTAAGTAATATAGCCGAGAGCTGGCTGGATAGATTCCGATTGAATGATGCTTGAATGTATTCTGATTGAATGACAGCGTGTATGTTATTGACTGTTGGTACATATATGTATATATATATATATATATATATGATATTGTATGGTTTTGAGGTGGATAGGATCTAAGGAAGAAATAATTACTCGGTAAAGGTCGGAAACCGACTGTTATTATACCATTTTAGGGTGATAGTAACTGCTACTTGACGATTGTCATCAGGAGAGTTGCGCTAACTTATGAGTAATGATGAGATGTGTGATTCTTATGTGAGTCGGAAGCCTATAGCCATTATACTGTTTTACAGTAGCGGTAAATTATATTTCATGATTGTTGCTGTGTGACGTGCCCTACGTGGTGCATCATGATAATGTTGATGTGAATATGTGCTTATATATGTATGTGAATTGCCATTAATTCTTGTGAGTTAGTATTAGTTGAGTGAGTTGGTCGGTGTGTGTGAGAAGAGTGTAATGTATGTCGTTCCGAGATGACCCTTCATACCATAGGCACTGTGGCAGTATACACTCTTGTAGTGACTCTATGTAATTGTTGTAACCCTATAGGAATGAGACATCATCCTATAAGTTGGGTGCAGCAATTCGTAAGTCAGGCAGGTGAGGCTGTAACTGTTTATGGGGATGGTGAGTCTATCGGGCTGTTTGAGTCAAGATGAGAGTAGTATCGAGTGAACAGTAAGAGGTTGGGTATCAAAACGAGGATGGAAGGTTTGTTTAACCTTGATGTATTGCCTCGGAGCGGATTAGTGGTTATTGTGTATGAATTGGCTATTAAAATGATGATTGGTTATTGAGATTGATGGGTGATCAAGTTTGTCACTGGAATTGAAGGTTTTAAGAGTTTAGCCGAGTGGTATTGTGGATTAGTGGGGAAACCATGAACTTGGGCGGAGGTAATCTGAAAGGTGAGGATTTGCTCGGGAAATATTAGTATATTCCGAGTGCGAGAAAGTGGAGACAGATCCGAGTGAAATCTTTCTGGGAGAAAGGATTCCTGAGTGAAGTTATGGTGTCCCGAGTAAGATCTCATAAGGAGGATCATTACCAAGTTAAGGGAATTGTGTCTGAACGTGACACTTCTGAGTAAGGTTAGATTCGGGTGATGTGACTCGGAGCGTGACATTTCTGAGTGGAATGGTACCATGTAGATGGTTCCCATCGTGTGAAATTTCTAAGTCTGTAGGATGTGCCCCTGACCAATCCTCCCTAGAGGAACTTCTGGTCGGAATGTGGGGCTATGAATACGAAAGTTTCCGAGTAAATTATCCCGAGGGGGGAGTAGATACCCGAGAGGTAAAATTATCTGAGTCTGTACCCAGGTCGATAGTTGGAGCTGTTGAATTTGAACTCGGGTTTTTCCTTGAGATAGACTCAGATTTCGAGTGAGTTTTTGGTAAGTGGAGAGATGTTCGGTGCAAATTGCCTTCAAACCCTGAATAATTGTTCTAAAGGAGAAGCTCCGAGTGACACTCACGAGGAGTAGGCATGGAATTAGCTGAAGGCATGGATAGAAACTTTAGACTTTAGGGCTGAGTGTAGTGCCTGTAAGAGGTAAATCCAGGCAGATTGTGCTCATTAAAGCACATTGGAACTCTTTTGAGGGTCCATCTCGGTAATGCTAGGATGCATTAAGATTTGGTGAAGAGATTTTAGTGGTCAGATATTGGATATCCGAGGGCTTAATCTGTGATGAAACGGACAGTGGTGAGTATTGGTGAGACCGGTAATGTCGTTTACCGACTAAATCTCCCCAATTAGTTAATCAGCATCCCTAATGCGTCTTGCGTAGCGTAATGTTAAGTCTATACTCCGTGTGAGTCTATAGTTGGGCCGAGTGACTCCCTGGAATTGGAGGATCTGACAGTGGAAGTGCACCGATCGGCGGTGAGAATATACGGCCGAATAGCCAAAGAAATAAGAAGTGCCATGGAACTAGCTGAGTGAATGGAAGTAACTTTACGCGGAAAACTGAATCCCAAATGTATTGAAGACTATGAAGAGTTATTTTATTTATACCGATTGGAAATTGCGAAGCAGTCGGAGACGCTGAGAAGCGAAGAGTTGTAGTCGGAGCAAGACAGTGATATTCTGAACTGTTGTTGAGGTAAGCCTGCATTTGAATTTTGGGGATGAAATTCTTTTGAGAGGACGAGAACTGTAACATCCTAATTTTACTAATTGAGATTAAGCCATTAATTAAGGGTTAATTGTAGAATTGAGATTAATGATTAATTAAACTAATTGCTGATTGGTTAGAAAATGATTGAATAAATAATGATAATAATAATAATAATGCCAGGCGGAAGGATGCATGTGCCCTTAATGGTATAATATGACTTTAACTCTCCCTTTCCCTCATTATTCACGCTGGACAGCTCTTCTTTTGCGTGCGTCTGGTCTCTTCTTTCCACTGTTTCTCCTCTTCTTCACTCTCATTCGTGTTGTCCGCTTGGAAAGAACAGGGAGAGAGTCGAGAGCTTTTCTGGGAGGAACAGTGATGCGGCCCTATTTTCACTCCTCGTCCTCTTCCTCCTCTCCGTCACCTTCTTCCCCTTCTTCCTCTTCTTCCACTTAGAGCTGTTAGTGTCCCAGTTGGAAGGCTGTGCTGGGAAGTGCCTTGGAGCTGTGGGGGAGACGAATCCGTTGGAGGAAGGAGCAACTCTGGCCCAGAATCGACGTTGAGTTCGAAGGCTGTCGGAGGAGGAGTAACAGAAGGGCGATCGGTCAGCATTGTAACTCGAGGAGTCTCTGAACCCCGACAGCAGGTAGGGGACGCTTTGCATGTCAAGTGTATGGTTTATGGACGGGTTCCGGGGAGATTTGCTTTAATGTGTTGTGTTGTGTTTGAAGCGTGTTGGTAGATGTGTTGTGACTGAGTATTTGTGCATGCAACTCTCGGATTTTATGATATCTGTGAACTGTTTTGGGTTGTGTGATTCCGTCCATGAGTGCGTGTTAATCTTTCTAAGAATGACGACTGAATGCATGTGAATATGAGTATCACTATAATTTCCGAATGCATGAGATATAAGTTGATATGTTGATTTCCATTTGGAATGTTGGGTTGAAATGCATGCTGATTTCATTTACAAATGTTGAGTGGATGTATTGTAGTGTTGTTACCCTGATTTACTTGTTATGAGTTACTATGATAAACGTATGTGATGTTGTGATGAAACTGTGGAATTCCGAGTGAATCTGAATGCTGTGAGGAATCGGTTGTGACCTATTGATGGCTGCGTGAGACGCACTTAGTAAGCTTGGATGCTTGTTGTGGAATTGCATGAAATTGCATATATGAGATGACTTTCAGCTACAGATTCCTGGCTAGATCCGTGAGGGCCCGTGGTAGCCGAGGGAGCTAGAGTTAAGTCTCGAGACGTCTTTGGAAGATCGGTACCACGCGGGAAGGGCTAATGGACGAGAGGCAGGGAAGGAATCTGTAACTGAGATGACTGTTTAAGTCGGATCCCCATGCATGTGTGTGAGAGTATTGTTATTGAGACTAACCTGATTGCATGGATTTGAATGATTGAGTAAATTCCGACTAGATGATGTTGCATGAGTGAATTCCGACTGAATGAATATGTAGGTATTGATGTTGTTGCCGAGTACAATGTGATGTTATGATTGAGAATGTATGTTATTGAGCAATTTCTGATTGGATGATGTTGTGTGACTCTTATATTAATTGGCAGTGTATATATATTTGTGGATTGAGCCATGTAAATTGTATAATTGAGGATTGAGGTATAATCCGAGTCAATAACTGTCATTTTATATGTAAAAGCTCACCCCTACACCATTTTTCAGTATGTGCAGGTCAGTCGGGAAATGATGTGAAGGACTCAAGTCCGAGTGATGTGCACTCCGACTGCTGAGTGCTTATATTGTATTTATTATGTTTAGTCAGTATAGCCTTGGCCGGCTCTCATGTAATATGATAATTTAATATCTTTGTTATGAGCAATGCCTATCAGAGTTGCAGACAAGTACACGTATACATATGTATAAATACTTTATAGGGGTATGGTTTTAATTGCTTCGAGTAATAAGTGTTGGTGAATGAATAATGTGAGGACGATGAGTATCCGAGTATATGTTTACATATATATATGTGTGTGTGGCTATATGGGTAACGTACGCTGTATTAATTGTGAAGAGTTGTTGAATTATTTGAGGGTTGTTGATGGGTGAAATAGTGTTAAGTTGATGATTCCGAGTGAGACTATAGTGTTTGGGCTTCTTTTCCGAGTGGAGAAGACTTAAGAGGATTCTGAGAGAGATCTCTTTTGATGAACCTATTCTATGTGGGACTTAATGGGAGAATTCCCGAGTAATACTAGGCTTGATTATTCCGAGTGAAAAATATATGTAGATCCCGAGTGGGAAAGAGTTTGGGTATTTCCGAGTGATAAATCCGAGTGAACCTCTTCCGAGGGAAGGGTTGTTGTAATGGTCTAGATTGGGATGAATTCGGAGTGTATGATATTTATAATCCGAATGAATATTATATATATAATTCGAGTGAGTGAGGATCTACACCCCCAGTGGTTAAGGTTCGAAGGAGTCTGAGTGGGACTTAACTTTCTGATTTTCCCCGAGTGAATATGATGATATATACCAAGTGAATCTGGCTGGAATATTCCGAGTGATAAATGATTGTGGAGACCCCTTCTAAGTGAAGGAAGGTCTATGAGTTCTCCGAGTGAGAAGTGTAAATTTACCGAGTGATGAGTGTGTAAGGGAATCCCGATTGTATCGAGGTTGAAATATACTGAGTGGTGTTGATTAGGAGGTATTTTGAGTGGGGAAATCTTATGGACTCCGAGTGGGATAGTTATCATTCCCCGAGTGGATTTTACGTGACCCTTATGGATAAAAATAAATGAGTAAGTATAAAATGTTGGGGTAAATCCCGAGTGAATGGAACACCGATCCCGAGTGATGGGAATTACTGAGTGTGTTACTCGCCCCAGCGACTAAGTGTTCGCTCCAGCGAGTGTGAGCGAAAGGAATGTCCCTGATGGGTTACGCTTAAGCTATACGTACTTCGCCCGAGCGAGTCGGGTTGTCTCGCTCAAGCGTGTTGAATCTCGCTTGAGCGCAATGTGTGCTGGGTGGCTGTTTCGCTTGAGCGTGGTTGTGGGCTCGCGTAGGCCCTTGTTCTCCCGCTGTATGCCTTACGAATGTCTTTATTTCCCTTGTTTCATTCCCTCCATATTATACCCGGTTGTGTTATAGTCCATTGGTTTATTTTTGTGGAAAAATTTTCCCTGTTTTGGTATTTATTTATTTATTAAATTAGGGTGTTACACTTCAAACAAGGTAACCCCTAAATTTTTATCTCTCAAATTCCTATATGCTGATGTTGCTGGTGAAGAAGGGTAAATTTCTCTTAGGATTCGCATGTGGTAATTTCTTATAGAATGTATGCTAATTTGCCTTCATGCCTATCACTGGTATTGCAAAACCATAGAATTGTTCTCTTTGCTTGTGTGCTTGAGGAAAACTAATAAAGAAATATTAATTATACAAATGCTGCTACATGTTACCTGCTTGATAAAAGTCCTATAAGAACATGATTAGGCATAAGTTTTATGATCTTTAAATGTTCTTTCAATTCTTTTGCTTCATTAACATGAGAGAAACTTGCCTCTGCTCTATCATTTCCTTTACAAAATTAATTAAGAGTTCAATTTATGAATGATATATTGCTTTACTCTCTTGTAGATGGCAAGAACCAAACAAATAGCCTCTTCTTCTCCACAAGCTACTACTGGTTCTAGCAGAAGAAACAAGGGGAAGAGAGTTCATACTGAGGAGCAAGACACATGGCCCAAATTTAGAGACAAGGCCAGGAGTAAGTGTTATGAGGATATCAAAAACTGGACCTTCATCCCTGAGAGAAAGGTGGACCTAGCTCTTGGAGAATGTGATGATTTCCTAATGGTAATCAGGAGAAGAACTTGGCTTAAAATTTGCTACCGTGGGGATAAATATAACCCTAAAGTTGTTAGAGAATTTTACGCCAACGCATGGCCTAAGGAGGGTGAAGGTGATCGAAGGACTTATATGAGAGGCCATTGGCTTTCATATGACAAAGATGAAATCAACACCTATCTAGGCAGCATTATGGAACTAGGGGAAGAAGACTCCTGCGATTTTGCTGCTATGAAACAAAGGAATGAGTTCATTGAAACTCATGACATTAAAGCTGTAATATGTATACCAGGACACCATTTTTAGTTTGGCCAGGGAGAGAACCCATTACGTATCCTGAGAAAGGATATGACCACCATATCTCAAGTTTGGATATTCTTTTTGCTTGCTAACATAGTCCCTAATGCACACGTCTCTAATTTAATTTTTAGCAGGTGCTATTTGTTGTACTACATTTTACAGGATGATATCTCTATTGACCTGGCCCAAATTATTTCAGATGAAATCCACAAGTTTGTGAAGGCTGATCAGAAGATATCCTAACATGGAAACAAGGTAAATTGGAGTCTAGGATTCGCTGCTTTCATCACTGATTTTTGTACAGGACATGGAATTGAGGTACAAGATCTCAAACCTATCAGGCTTTCTATTGATAGGCGTTTCATTGAGCGCTACTGTAGTGTCCAGGCACCATCTGCACCTTTATCACCTGGCACAGATGCACCTTCCTCACCATCAGCAACTGCAACAACACCTATCCCTCCTACTCTAAACACAGAGTCAGAGATGATTCTCCAGGCCATCTTCCAGCTTAAAATTCAGCAAAACCATATCATGGCATAACACAGTGCCAATCACAGAGGCCTTGTACACCTACATCATGGCCTTTATCATAGCACTCCTGTAGGCCAAGTTAACCCGTGGATGGACCTTACTCAGTTTGCAGCTCACTTGGCATGGCCTGGGGACAGGCCTTTTCTACCAGGGAAGGATGAGATATCAGGACCATCCTCACAGCTACCTCCAGCAAGAGAACCTAAGCCAGATAATACAGAGTGAGAGGATGAGGCAAAGGATGATGAGTGAGGAATTGAATCATTGCCACTTTCAGATTAACACTTCATAATTTTTAACTTGGCTTATTACGTTTCTTTTTGGACTACTTTTATTCTAGTTTCCTTTTGATTTTCTATTTAGATTTATTTTTATTTTTCTCTTTTATTTCTAACTTGCTACAGACAAATTTTTTCTAGGGTATTTCAGTTTGAATTATATGCTTAATTGATGAATTTGCATGATCTGTTTAATTGTTTGGATATGAATATACATGCAACTGAATTGTTTTCCCAACCTGTCAACAAGAAAGTAAAATGCATGTAAAAGATTCAATAGGTTATAGTAACAAATTCTAAGGCAGTAACATTGTTTGAAAGGACAATTGGCTGAATTAAGAACTAGGAAATAAAATGAATGAACTTTTGAAATTTTTTTTATATGCTTAACCCTCTTACTGTGAGAACATTGGAGTATGCCTTATAACCTGGTGGGAAGCAAGAAATTAAACACTGAGAACCTCATTAGTAGCTGTTAAGTTTGCATTGCCTAATTTTTTGATTAACCTTTTTCTTAAGAAATAAGCAAGGAGATGATTAAGGCAATTTTGAAAAAGCATTTAGCCAAGAGCCAAAAAGCTACCCTTAACAAAATATCCCATTCTTTGGCAATCTATTTGAGCCAAAAATTTTATTTCATAAAAATACCCTAACCTAAGCATGAATAAATTCCTACCTTATCAGCATGCTTGGTAAGAAAAGGGCATAAAATATTTTTTTCTCAATAAGGGTGATGCAAGAAATAGAGGTTGAAAAAGAAAATGCTAAAGAAAAGCAGGAAGTTCTCCATCCAGAAATCTTTGAACAAAAGGAGAACTGGAAAAAGAAGATAAAGAATTCTGAAGCTCGAAAAGGAAGAAGCCTCATAAATTATGAAAATTTCATTACTTATGCTCTTTTTTGTGCATGCAATTTGAAATCCAAGAAAAACCAAGAATTCTTGTTAGCCCAGCCTAATTACAACCTTGTTAAATGACCTTTTTGATTCGTGTTCTTTTGATTTTGGTTTGATTGGAAATGACTGGCAATGTTACATAGGCAGTTCTAATGATGAATGTGTGGAACAGACACCTAGTGAGAAACAACGAGAAGCTCCTTATTCTTACGGCATTAGGTTACTTACTTTGTGAAAAATTAAATTCTGCATCATATTTCAATTGAATGGGTATTAAGGATGCCATATGTCCAAAGAAGTTGAACTGTAAATGCTGTCTTTTAATTTTGTTCATACTTTGAATCTGAGCATCATGAATATCTTCTTGTTTAAACCTTCATTCTTTTTGCTTGAGGACAATCAAAACTATAGGTTAGGGGGAGTTTGATAATGGTCAAACAAGCATTATATTCATATGGTTATTTGAAGTATTTTTATAAGAAATTGAAGCAAATGGATTGATAAACAAAGAATATGCTCATGAAAAGTGAAAATAAAATAATTTGTTTAGAAGTGGAAAATTATCTTGAAAATCTCTTAGGAAGTGCAGGAAAATTCAAAAGTCAAGGAAAAGTCAAAAGCAAACATCACACTTCACACTTAAGCAAAGGATCCCCTCGCTTGAGCGTGATCGGGTTGAAACCAAACTTTAAGAAGCAACCATGCCTGAGCGTGGGAAACAGGAGCTTAAGTGCGTAAGAGGGAAGCCCACATGCTTGAGCGTGAATGAAGCGAAGAAATAGCACAATTAAAGGGCGCTTGAGCGAGACAATTACACTCATGTGAAATCAAGTCAATGAGCAACAGTTTCTTCACGTTTGGACGTGGTCAGGGTCGCTTCAGCGTATAATCAAAGGAGCTTGACTTTGAAGCCTTGCGCTCAAACGTGTGCAACTCAGAAGGCATCAGGTCCCTTCACACTTGAGCTTGGCCTAATGAATCTTAAACATAGTCATGCTCAAGCGAGAATATCTCACACTTGAGTGTGATAGAAGAAGAATGGGTACTGAATTTTTCATTGACCAATGGTACGATCCCAGCTAATCCACTTCCGCATGTTTCTGACCACTTCTGCAATGCCACTCAGCAAGTTAGGTTGCGCTTAAGCGTGACAAGGGGAAGCTTAAGCGTGACTCCTCTATAAATAGAGTAGAAGAACTAAGGAATAGTAATTAATTCATAATTCATTCATCATTCATTCATCAATCATTCATCACTCATTCATTCAGCCTCACTTTTCTATTTTATATTCATTTTTTTCCCATATTCTTGAGTGAAAATGCAAGGCATGAGTAGCTAACTCATTCGTTGGGATTGGTTGTAATCCATTCAAACCCCAAGTAATGCTGCCGTAAGTTTTTCATGTATGTAACAAGATTTGATAGTTTTTATGTTTCATTCTGCACTTAATACTTGAAAGTATTTGATCACTATTTTCTTGTGTTTAGTTTTCTTAAGTATATTAGGAAATAATTTTCAGAGCAGATCTGAATGAAATACTTGTTGTAAGTAGATAGCCAAGGATGGTATATAATGCAATGAACATCTAAACAATCGAGCATTAATGCTGGAATGATTTCAAGGTGACTGAGGGATCAGCAGGTTGAAATCATTCTAATGAATTTTGTATTCGAGGGATTGATGCACATGACTTTGATTGTGACGTAAAAATTATCATTTCAAGTTATATACATTCTAAGTTACATAGTTTACAAAGGTGAGATGTGATGAAAAACCAATCCAGTTTTCCAAATCTGATTTTTACCAAAACTTATTATAGTTGTTCTTTACATTTATTACTTTATGTTAACCATTTCAATCAGTATCCTTTACAACAAACCAAAATAAACTTCTTGTCAAATCAATTCAAGAACTAAGATCTTCAAGCTAACACCTCCTCAGTGGAATGACAATCCCTTTTTACTACAACTCTAGTGTTTAAACTTGGCACTAATCTTTCAGTAAATTCATATTATACAAACTTGATTCTTTTCTTGAAAACTTCCTTTTCAACAAGCTTCTGTGCAAGATCTGATAACATTAATCAAGTTTTATGTTACCTAGTTTTGGCATTCACTAAGGAATCAAAATATTTGTATTCTAATTCTAAGAAAGGAAATTCATCTCTACAAGAATCAATGGGAGGAAAGTATAACTTGAAGAAATTCAAGACTTGTAAAGCATTGAAGAGCCAATGGTGGAAATAGAGCAAGACCCACAAAATTTTGTGATAACACCAGCTCCAGTAGCATGAGACTTGTGTAGATAAGGTATAATACGTCAACAACCTAAAAGATATGGATTTCTTGTAACTCAGAAAGCAGATGTATTGCTAATAGATCAAAAAGAGCCAACATCTTATGAAGAGGCCATTTCAAGTCTAGAATCTGAGAAATGGGTAGAAGCCATGGAATCTGAAATGGACTCCATGTACACTAATCAAGTTTGGAACTTGGTTGATACACTTGAAGGGGTAAAACCTATAAGATGTAAATGGGTTTTCAAAAAAGAAAACTGACAAGAATGGTAATATTAAGTACCTTTAAAGTAGGTTGGTGGTTAAAGGTTTCAAGCAAATTCATGGTATAGACTATGATGAAACTTTCTCCCCAGTTGCTATCCTAAAGTCTGTTTGAATTCTACTTGCTATTGCTGCATACCATGATTATGAAATATGGCAAATGGATGTCAAGATTATTTTCCTTAATGGAAATCTTCTTGAGAAAGTATACATGAAATAACCTGAAGGCTTTGTTAAGCCTGAAGCATCTAGGAAGTTGTGCAAACTACAATGTTCCATATATAGACTTTAGCAAGCTTCTAGAAGCTGGAATCTTCATTTTGATGAAGTTGTTAAACAATTTAGCTTTACTAAAAATGGGGATGAACCTTGTGTCTACAAGAAGGTTAGTGACTACACAATTGTTTTTCCGGTCCTGTATGTTGATGACATACTACTTATTAGAAATGACGTTCCTACCCTTCAATTTGTGAAGACTTGGTTGGGAAGTTGTTTTTCTATGGAAGACTTAGGTGAAGTAACCTACGTATTGGGAATTAAGATCTATAGAGATAGATCAAGAAAACTTCTTAGCATAAGTTAGAATAAATACATAGACAAGGTGTTAAAAAGGTTTAACATGCAAGATTCCAAGAAAGGAACTTTGCCTATGGCTCATGGCATAAGCTTATCAAAGGCTCAATCTCCTTCCACTAAAAAGAGAGAGAACGGATGAATAAGATTCCATATGCATCTGTTATTGGATCAATCATGTATGCCATGATATGTACCCGACTAGATGTCTTGTATGCTTTAAGCAAGACAAGCACTAGTCTGATCCAGATGAAAGTCATTGGACTGCTGTCAAGATATCCTAAAGTACTTAAGAAAAACTAAGGATTCATTCTTGATATATGAGGGGAAGAAGATCTTATTATAAAAGATTACACTGATGCTAGCTTCCAAACTAATAAGGATGACTCAAGATCACAATCTAGGTACTATTTTGTCTAAATAATGGCACTGTGAGCTGGAAGAGTTCAAAGCAAGAGATAATTATTGATTCTACTAGAGTCTGAGTATATTGTTGCCTCAAATGCTGCAAAAGAGGCAGTATAGATCAAGTTCATAACAGAACTTCGGATTGTTCCTAGCATTGTGGACCCTATAAGTCTCTATTATGACAATAGTGGAGCAATTACACAAGCTAAGGAACCTAGATCACATCAACGATCCAAGCATATACTTAGGTGTTTTCATCTTATTTGAGAGATTCTTGACTGAGGTGATGTAAAGATATGTAAGGTGCATATCGATGAGAATATTACTGATCCACTCACAAAACCTTTTGCACAACAAAAGTATGAGGGACACACTAGATCATTAGACATTAGGCAAATGTTTAATTGGCTCTAGTGTAAGTGGGAAATTATTAGTGTATGCACTATGAGCTCTTATGCTTTTTCCATTTGAATCATTTTTTACTTATCAATAAAATAAGCATTTCAGTTTAAAATTGTTTTAAAAGGTATTTATCCTTAGAGTAATAGGTCATATGAGAGTTATTCCTAAATGTCCCTAGTCACGTATTTACGTGGGGACATGTAATTATATTAAGACTAGTGTGTGAGTGTACTGATGATCTGATCTCACAGATCATAGATATATATGATATCAAGTCTCTACACAAGTACACATTAAGAGTAATGATGTATTGGACAGACCCACCATGAGAATGTTGCATGGATCGTTACATGAATGTCATAAACGATTCTCAAAGTGATAATGGTATATGTAGTCCTTTGACCTAAAGTCACTACGATTTCTACATGAAGAGTTTGTTGTTTTAATACAATAAAATGTCTTCTGTAACAAGAGGACTATAAAGGTTGTGATTAGGCAACGAACAAATTATGTAGAGGGATGTAAGTGATGTAGATGGTATTTGTCTCTACTATGTGATAGGAGTGATATCTGTAGGCCACTTGATGGAGTGAGACTAAGGAAATACTTGTCCATACTAGAAAGAATAAATATTGGATATTTATTCAGATAAAGTTTACTCTAATATCAAGTAAAATAAATTGCGCCGTACAAGGATGATGCGACCATACCTTGGGCCCAATTAGGATATCGTGACAAAAGGAACAAACATATAAAATAATTATCACTTATAGGTTACGTTGATATTAAATAATATTCAGACATAATGATACATTACTAGATGTTGCTCTTATTTTATATTAATAATAAAATAGTTTATTATTAACATGACCGAGTTTTTTACCTAAAGGGTCACACACATGGAGTAAGCGCATCAGAAAATATTTTTATTTTATTTTAGTTTGACTAAAATAAAGCTATTGAGCCTAACTCATTCAGAATGAGTAAGGAGCCCACTCTTTAGAGTGAACAAATTAAGTCAAACCTAAGCCTATAAATAGAGCATAAGATGCTTATATGAGGTTCACCAAAAAACACACAAATATGAAAAAGTTGCAAGAGCTACACACCGTCAAACTAGTATTTGGAAGGTGTAGCGTTTCTGGTGGGAGTGCTCTTGTGGACTCTTAAAGGACGAGGCTAGGGCTGCTTTGATTTTTTTCTACAAGAGGTAATTTAACACTCTCGATTTACTAGGATAATCCATTCCACTATATTGTTTTACTTAACTAAGAGGTTACCACTTTTTAAGGAAAATATGGAAGTAAAAAAATTTCTTTAATTCAAAGATATTATTAGGAACATAAATAAATAAAATAAAATAAACTGAAATAAAACAGTATTAATATCATACCCGTGGTGATATGTATCGTGAACACAAGCTACATAATACAGTACATAGTTCCATCAGATCTATCCTATTAGAACAAAAAAGGGCATACAGACTCCCAACTACATACAACCAAAATAAAAGAACATAAAAACATAAACCCTTAATCCTCGTCGCTCAATGGTGAATCTGGTCGGTCCACTCTGAACGTGGGTCGCAATGGTAAAAAAGGGTGTAGAGACATGCAAAGGAGTTGTGCTGGTGGAAATCTGGTCTAGAGTGGGAGAAGAGACTTGTCCATACCAGTCATTGTAGGCATTCAAAGCCTTCCTCATCAAATCTCGAGCAGCTAGAGACATCTCAATCAACTGCTTGATCCCACTTTTGTCGAGCCAAGAAGATATTCATTTGAGTAGGTATCGGGGCCACAGGAGAGACGAGGTCCTCCATCATCAACTTGGGCATAAACATACTCACCAGGTCAGTAGCCAAAGCAATAGGGGCATAAGGAGAAGGAGCTAAAGCCGCTACCATATCGAAGAACTCAGACGGGGGCAGCTGTACAGGTAGAGGTGGAAGGTGAGTAGGATCGGCCATCACTACGTCAACTGGTGCTGGTCCATAGTCCCCCAGAGGCTCCTCCTCTAGGTCCTCATCCTCACCAGTCTTAGTGTCCCCTCCAAGTGACAGTGGGAAGTATACCGGTGATAGTGACCTGGGTGGATACTGCGGGGGAATCAATAAAGGGTAGAATGACAAGACTCCAGAATCTATGGCAGCCTGTCATCCAGCAATCCCCTATGTCGTCAAATGGTACTCTCGATAACCTCTACGTCCTTCTCGAAAGGACGTTCCGGCTCCTGAGGAGGAGGAATCTCTATGGGTGGCTAGTGTTCAGGATGATTTTTCGAAACCTCCAAAATGACTGGTAACCGGGTAGGTTTAAAGCCTCCCTCTGTGAGAACCCATGCGTGCTCACGCTTGGTATATAAACGAAGGTGAATCAGAGATTTATAACAGAGGTAAAGGTGAGATCTCTCTTCCAAACAATCTGGAGGGTGTCAGTTCTGATGTCCTCTACAATCATTAAATCAATCATAACAATGGTACTCGCACTCATGGGGAACCTAGTTTCTCTAAGTTGTATCATACTTCTCTATTTTTACTAGCGTCCCTATATTCTATACCCCATTCTCCTTTTTAGCATTACTATTTTCCAAGATAATTTCTATAACAATCATCAGTCAAACAGAATAACAGTTTATTAATGTTATGTAATGTAATTCATGATTTATTTCATTCGTTATCTTCATGTTGTTCATTCTTCTTATTATTTCATATGAATTCATGTGGGCCTATTCTCATTTCATCCATCGTTCTTATCATCATCATCCATAGAACCCATTCTGTATAGGTTGTCTCTATACACAATATTCCTGGACTAGAGCGATCAGAGCCCACCAAGTCCTTCCATCATATTATTGGGTACTATGGACTCATAAGTCCTTCTTAAAATTGGATCAATCATATCATATCAACTATATTAGGACTTGGCTCTTCACGATCGTAGTTACACTCTATCTTTAGTCAAAGTATATTAGGTTTGCATTGGACCGCCTGACATTAGGCGCGACTCCAAGCCATCAGATGTCGGCCTAATTGTACTCCCAAGATCTTTCTTGGGGATCGAACATGAATGTTCTCCAGTGTACCCCCATGTGTGCTCTAGTTTCTCAATCACAATCATTCTTATGAAATGATGCATGTTCACATATGTCTTTCTTTCTTACTCTTCCCTCTCATCACTGATAGAGTCCCGTCAATGGTTCATTTTCATTCTCAATATCTCACCTTTCATTTTCTTTATCTACCATCAATGAGGTAAGTTTAGCTAGTCACTTGGGTATTTTAAGGTTTAAGGTGGATAATTTCTTTGAGGGTTAGGTAATTGTTTCATAGGAGTATCTCAAGTTATGTCACATTTATGGTCACTGGGTAATTAAGAATGAAAATGGCCAAGCATTTAGTATTTCATTTCACTGGGCACATTTTATCATCTCGTCATACTCATAAATTTTATCCATGGTATCTCGCTTTTCATTGTACGGGATCTCCTATCATGACAGATATGTGTTAACTCTTTACTTCTTCATGTATCATAAATATATCATACGAATACAGATATACTTATAGTACAATCAGACAGGTATAACACAATCAATAATTAATTCATTCAAGTTACCATCATTGTAACAGCATCGTACAGTTCATTCATTCCTCACACAACCTGCCTTACCCTGTAACATCCCGATGTTTACCGAGTGAAATTAAGTCATTGAAATAATAATTGCAAGTGGGAAGATTGTTTATTAATTATAATTAACTTAATTAATTTAACTGAGAGAATAAATGGCTGATTAAGTGTGATTAATTATTAATTGTTGGTTGATTGTGACTGGGTGTGACGTAAGCAGACTGCTACCTCACGCTTTCCCACCCCACTCTTCTTTCTTCGTGCATACATATATATATAGGATTACTGGGCCTCTTTGCCATTCATTTTTTCCTTCAGCCCTTCTCTTCCGCCACTCCTCTCTTCTTCGTTCTTTCTTCTCCTTCTTCTTCTCCCTTGTTCTCTGTCTCTATTTTCTGCCACTGGAAGCCCACGACGACGCTACTGCAGAAGAGTTGGAGCTTCCTCCGGCTGGAGAAGGACGATCCTCGAAGTAGAGAAAGAACAACTTCCTATCCCCGAATCGATTGCAGTGTACGACTGTGCGAAGAAGACTGAACGAGGCAGACAGAGCATCAAACCAAACGTCGGAAAACAGAAGAGCTTCTCGAGTCTCTCCAGAAGGTAGGGGGCGCTTGCATGTTAAAATGCATGGTCGATGGACGGTACCGGATAAACGTATTACCTTGCGTGTGTATAAAGGTGTCTGTGACGACTATGTGCAATACATGATTGTGAATTCTTGAATGCCATGTGTGTGATTGCAGGGTCCTGATTATGGTTATACAATTTCATGCAAGTATTTAGAGTCGCTGTATTGAATTCTGATAATTGGTTTTATCTAAATGCATGTAATGCATGTTCTTGTTATTGTTAATACCGAGAGGATATGTATGTGTGATTGTTGGCTGATTTCATTGAGATATTGTACACATGAACCATTTGAATACTGTGCATGCTAGTACGATGAGTGACTGAACGTAGGAAATATGTTGGATCGGATGTGACGCTCATGGTTACAAAGAATGAGTTGGATACTTGAGGATGCTCGTTGCTTAAGCATATAGGTTGCATGTAGAGGAATGGGGTGACCCGAGGAAGGTCAGGAGCCCAATAAAATGATCTCCAGTTACAGGCCCTTAGCTAGATTCGGTGAGAGCCCGTGGTAGCCGTAGGAGCTAGAGTTAAGTCTCAAGACGTCAATGGGAGGCCGGTACCACGCGGGAAGGGCTAATGGATGAGAGGCCAGTAAGGGAACCTGTAACTGAAAATCATTGCTTAAGTCGGATCCGCAGGCATGCATGTAGATGAAACGTTGGTTAGGGTAGAGTGAATAGAATGGCTCGGAATGATACGAGTGAATTCCGAATAAGTTGCTGTATACTTGTATGATTGAAATTGATCTTACGTGATATGTTTGTAAGTATATGTCTTTGAAAGTACCATATTCTGCATGACTAAAATCCAAATTGAATGCAAACCGAGTGAACGGGGGGCAAGTATTAATGCTGATGCCAAATCATTAACGGTCATTTAAATGTAAAAGCTCACCCCTACTGTGGCCATTTTTCAATGAATGTCTCTCGGAATGATGAATGGAAGAGGAGCTGAATGCCGAATGAAGTGCTGGTGCACTATGGAAATTATGTGTTTATGTATATGCTGTGTATATGTCTTGTTAAGCCTTGGCCGGCTTGTATTTCAGTCGTAGTCTCTTTATACTAGAACTTGAACCCTCTTGGGTAGAAGACATGATTTTGTGCCTGTAATTATTTATATCCCTCTCTATATCTATCATACTGTGTGTTGTTCTATATTGCGTGAATGATTCGAGTAATATATGTATGCATACTCATGGAGTGTGTGGGGTTGGTATAGCCATGGGTAGAAATGGGGTTAAGAGTTGATGTGGGAAGCGAGACCGTAATTTATTCTGAGTGTAGAAGAGTTTAAGTATTACCGAGTGAATGAGAGCACGAGACACCGAGTGAGGATTGATCTAGATACTTACCGAGTGATAACTGTTAGGATTTTCCCCGAGTGTAAAATAACTGAATATTTCCGAGTGGTTAAGATTAGAAGAAAACCGAGTGGGGACTGACTTAATGATTTCCCCGAGCGAATAAGTTGTCAATGCCGAGTGGAGTAGCTATCATTTTCCAAGTGAATGGGTTGTATGATAACTCTGGGTCCCGAGTGTCTGGATAGCCGAGTGTAGCTCCTCGCTCAGCGAATGAAGGATTCGCTCCAGCGAGCGTATGGACTTGGAAGACTTTTGGGTAGTTCGCTTAAGCGTATGGTACTCCGCCCGAGCGAGTTGGGCTACCTCGCTCAAGCGTGTTGGACCTCGCTTGGGCGAGTGGGCTTTGTTTGTGGGATCCGCCTGTGCGTTTCTCCTCCCGCTGTCTACCTTCTTGGGTTGGTTTTTGGTCCTCTTGTCTTCCTCTCCCTTATTTCTTTTGTGCCGATTCTTCTTGGTTTATTTGGGAAAAATTTTCCCTGTTTTTGGGCTGTATCTATTTATTAAAATTAGGGTGTTACATACCCAACCAACACACCGATGTTACTTATTCGACCACTACTACTCATTCTTATTTAATCCACTCTTTATAGTTTGGGATGTGCTGTATAAGGTTTATCATCTCTCACAATTGTAGCTTTCTCACTTTTAAATCTTACTCTAATTCCATTTTAGTGACTACTCACACTCATGGTATATTAAAGTCTAGGTGTACTTTTATAACTTATCAAAGAGTTTAATGATAGGGGTGGACTGCGCTACTACTTATTTGTTGTAGTAAATTAGTATTTTAACTCTATTGTCAAGTAATATGTTTTTTCATCTTATTGGTATTAATTAAGGATACTCTCGATATAACCTATTTATTTGTGGTCATACTTAACGTGACTAGACAATAGTTCTAATTAATATATTAGTCTTGTTATTATATATATTAACATTCTTCTTGAACATCGTCTGCTTGTTCTCACTAGTCCTACTTAATTTAACTTGTTTATTAGTATACCTGGTTATCATACAAGTAAATCATCGTCTCATTCCTCAACCCAGTGCTTGTTATTTTAAACTAGTATGGCTTCCTAATTCTATGTATACTAGTACTTGTATTATTAACCTTTATTATTACTCGCCCTTTGCTATGTTTATTACTAATCTAGATAATAAACTTATTTAAGCTCATCCTTCTTTTATCAAATTTATTCGCTTAAGGTTATATTACTTACCTTAGATTTATTTCCTATGTTTCTTTTAATGATTTTTCTTCTTTGTTGAACCCATTTGATTCTTACTAAAGTACTTACACTTACCACTTCCTTATCTATCCTATTCTCTATCTTAGGAGTTTAATTTGTTTAATCTAACTTTAAAACTTGTGAAGATATAACTAAAGCTTAGTAAGAACAAACTCTTATGCATGTTATTTTCTTAAGTTATTTGTTCTAGTTTTTAAATTCTAATATCCTTTCTAAGTCTTGGATTTTTAAATGTTTACTAAAACCCTTAGTTACTTAATATTTTTGTACCTTAATTCCTTAAATTACTATTATATTATTTAACTAACTAATGTCATATTCTTAATTATGTCCTCAATATTTTCTTACTTCCAAAATAATGTTAAAACTTAAAAGAATATTTTTCTAAAATTTAGTAAAATAAAGTAAGGCATCGTAAAAATTCCTTAAAGAACGTGTTTTCCTTGAACGACTCTAGCACTTAGTGATGATCCTAATTCCTATTTGCGGGGCTTACCAAAAAAGTTACCACAAATTACATAATGATGCATGGTAAATTAAAAATTAATATTACAACCTAATTGAATTCCAACTAAACCCGCCTAACTCTAAAATTTGTAGTTCTTCCATTTCAGCTTCGATTTCTATTAAATTTCTTCAGGTCACACAATTGTTGAGATGCAACTTACGAGATTTTATAAAAACACTAATTTAATTTTAATATAGCAAAATCATTATCATTTACTAAAATTCACAAGGTTTAAAATCTGACCGTTAGATCGCAATGAAACTGAAAATGGTAACCCCAACCAGAGTAAGGCTCCCCTTACCTCATGGACAGGTTCAGTTTTAAGGAGAGAAAAGAGTAGATTCATTGAGAACTCGCTAAATGTTCTCGATCGTCCGCCGATCGTCGCCTACGATTCCTGAACCTAAAAGAACATACATGCATGACAAAAGAAGGTGAGGATGGTCACGATTTTTGCTTCTCAAAATAGGGAAAATGCTTCAAAATTTTCAAGAATTACAAACTGATTTTTGATCCATGAACACAAAGCATGACTAAGAGGAGAAAATGGAAAAACTCACCTTGAGGAGGCTTGGATAGCTCACGGTTTTGGGCGGCCAAGGCAAAGAGAGTCTAACAAATTTTTTAAGTGCTTAAGACATAAAGAAAACAAGGAGAAGATAGGTGTATAGATAAAGGTTGGCCGGGGGTTAGAAGAGCAATAGAAGGGAAAAGGAAAATTTTTAATGGTTGATAGTGTTTGGTAGAGGTGTGGCCGTGAATATGGTGGTTGGTAGTGGCTGTTTGGGCGGCGTATGGCGGCTGTAAAAGGAAGAAATGGTGGCTATGTTTAAAGAAGAAGGAAGAGTTGGTGTAGGGATGAATGTTGGCCAAAAATAAGGACAGACTGTAGTGTTTGAAACTTAGGAAGGTATAATGGTGAGTTGATTGACAATTAATGAGACTTGGAGACAGCTGTAGTGTGAGGTGGTGCCATGAGTAGAGAGTGTGCACCAGAGGGTGACACTTATTTAGGGAGGTGGCAGAGGGTGGTGGTTTGCCTGGAAACTGGTTGTCAGAAAAATTAACTTGTTACCCGATTATTTAAGGCGTGTAGAAATTTTAGGAACCAGGAATTAGAGTTGTTAAAAATAAATATAGATTAATTCGTGGGGAATGAATCATGAAAAATGGCCAACATAAAACTTGTAGACCTTCTTTTTCCCTTTGATTTGATATATTATTTATGATAATCCAAGATTGATAGACCGAGATATTCTCGAAATAAGACAGGGTGTTCCAAACGCTCTTGAATCAGTTAGGGTTGTAGAAATAAATTCGTGGTTATTTTTACTTTAGGAATTGGTATTTATGACCTGCATGAAACTTGTTGGTTTTTTTATACGGATCCATAGCAAAAAGAACAAAATGTTTCTTATACCGGAAGAGGGAGATATGCCCATTTTACTAGGAACAGCTAGCATGGTGATGAGATAAACAGAGGACAATGAAGATCTCTAAAACTATACCAATCTCGGGAGATTTTGTAACACCCTGATTTTTAATTAATTACCGAGTGTGGTAAATTTTAGGATTAAGGTTATGGATTGATTAAGTTAATGGTTGATTAAGATTAATTGCCAATTAGGCAAATTGTTGAATAATAATAATAATAATAATAATGCCTGGAAATTCCTTATATTCCCTTGGTGGGTGAAATAGGGGTTCGGTCCCCTCTCTCCTTCAATTCCCACGCTGATGGGATTGTAATTAATGATGAATGATGGCTGATGGGATGGCATTAAATGTGGATGTGGCTGTTGATTGAGAGGGAGAGTGGACGCTGGGTTGGTAATGATGGGAGCTTTAGCTTCACGTTTTATATTCACTCTCTACCCATTCTTGCTTTATTATGCTGAGAAACACTCTTGAGTTCTCTCCAAAAATTCCTTGGAGACTCTTCTTCTTCTCCGTTGGTTCCTCATCTTCGTCTCCTTCTTCTTCTTCTTCTTCCACTCGCACGCTGAGTAGAGCCGAGCGGGAAGTGGAACACGAGGTGGAACAGCGTGGTTGAGAGAGATTTGTGTGGTGGTTGAGAGTGACAGCATGGTGCTGTGTGTTTGGAGGCAGAGATCCTCCCCTGTTTTGCCTAACAGCGTTGGGTGCCTGGAAACCTTGGGGTCCTCCATTGTTGGTGAGAACTGGGCTGTTCGAGCGTGGGAACAGCATTTGGAGCCTCCACTGTTGGTGAGGACTGCGTGTGCCTTGGAGGCTTGGCATGGAGTATTGTAGTGGTTGATCTGCTCGTGTGGGAGCAGCTATTGGTTCTTCCAAAGCTGAGAACAGAGTGTTGTTGGGTGACTGAAGAACGTTCAGTTGGTGTTGCAAGCTCAGGGAGCTTCTGGATCTTCATTCCAGGTAAGGGGGGGCTATTACATCTCAAATGTATGGTTTATGGACAGGTTTCTGGGTGAAACTAATACACTGTGATGTGTTATGTTTGTTTTATGATTGTATGTTGTTTGAGTTGAGCCCGGATGTGTGACGATTATTATCGTGTGGTGTATGATTTCCGTCCATATGATGTATGATGCATGTTGCGGTTATGTTAAATGTATGATATGCATATTATGAATGCCGAGTGCATTTATATGGTCTTTTATTGATCCCCGTGTGTGATGGTGTGTTTAAATGCATGTGATGCTTGACATTGAATATGCGAATGCTGAGTGCATAGGATGGGGACTGCTATGTTAATGCCGAGTGGAATTTTATATGGAATAGCATGAGATGCTTACTAGTGTTGATTTCCGAGTGGAATATTATATGAGAAAGCATGAGATGCTTGTTGTAAGGATAATCTGAGTGGATGGCATTGTGATTGCCGAGTGCATGAGATGTGGATCATCTAATTCGCCATTGGAAGTGCCGAGTGCATATAGCGTGGGACGCTTGATACTGAGTCGGCAATCGGATGAATACGTGTCATGTAACATCCCCATTTTAATTAAAGCAACTAAGTTAAATAAAAAGTCAACAAGTCAACACCTTCCTTAATTTAATTAACTATGCAACAGGGCAATTAACGTGAGAGCATGGTGGCATGGGCAGGATTATCGCGTTTCCCCATCCCACCATACTGCACTCCGCGCGAGTATATATATATATGCGGGTGATGGTCATGCTCTTCACGCAGAGGACCCAGTGAGCTTCCTTCTTCGTTCTTCTTTTCTCTTGTTTTCTCTCTTGCCCTCTCCGCTCTCCAGTCCATCCCCTGCTTTGAGAACCAAAGTGACGGTGCTACAGTGGAGTGGAACTCCCCACACTCGAGAGAGCGATCGCCGAGTGAAGCAGCAGAGAGGAGAACCACCACCCAAGCAGGAAGAAATTCCTCGGAGTTTCGTAATTGGTAGGGGGAGTATCTTCTATCTTAAATGCATGGGTTATGAACAGGTTTCGAGTGCGGATGTTTGCTATATTCGTGCTCTGAGGATGTATTGCGTTGCATGTGAGTGTGTATAGTTCGGTTGCATGACGAGTGAGAAATGAGTGATTGCATGTTAACACCTTTCTCACAGATGTATGTGTTGCAGGATCTCCGTTTGCATGTTGAGTTGTGTTGGTATGAATGTCTGACTGAAGCTACCCAGGTTATAGAAATGCATATGTTGATACGTCTGTTATAATAAATTGTTTGCATGTAGGAAATGCCTTCTTTAGATGGATTTGACATTGTCTTACATCGATTGCATGATAGGTTGTGATAACTTGAGATGCCTGACTGAACTTGCGATTTTTAGAATGATGCATGCGTTGAATGAAGCTGTAAACTGATTGCATGTCTTGATTGAACGAAATGTTGTGGATGTCTAAATATGGAAGGATAACTGATTGCATGGCAGCTATATATTGAGTCCGGATAATGTGTACTACTGATTGCATGGTGCGTGTGTGTGCTTGAATGCAAGAATGCATGCATGAAATAAATGTTGTGCGTTGAATCCGCGTGTGGCGCATGGGATGCGTTGTGCTGGGAGCACGTAGTGTGAGACACTACCCTCGGTCATCCAGCGTGGGACGCTGTAAAATCCTCGGGTGGGACTCGGGGTAGCCCTTGAGTGGGACTCGGGCTGTCTGTGAACACCGCCGTTGGCGCTGAGAGCGTTGGTGTCACCTGTGGACAAACGGTTGGGTACCTGTAAAACGGCCAAGCAGCTGGGAGCTGATTTGATAGCTGAGAGCTATGTATAAAAAGGCTGTGATGCCTACGTTGCAACGTTGGACCGATACACACGATGCGGAACTAACTGAAATCTTCTGTGCTTATCATTGTTAATATTACTACTACTGTTAATGTTGTTGAAATTGGTTAAGCGTGCCGTGTGGGAAATGAATGGATGAAATGCGTAAGACTAAGTGGATGCTCCGTGCATGTGTTATTGATTGAAATTTGATTATGCATTTGATATCGTGTAAGAGTATACTGAACGTGCATGCCAAGTAATCCATTCCGTGTGTACATACCCTAGATGCTGAATGAAAACTGTTTTCGTGACTATACGTGTATATGTATATGCATGCAAGTGTATCTGTGCCATTGAAAATGCGATGACTACGGTCAAGTGACGATTGGTAAATATAGAACGGTAAGTGTTACTCATGTGTGTCCTGATTGATGGATGTTGCCCTAACCTTAATCGTGTTGCACGTATATGTATTGTTGTGTAATTGGCAGATAACCTGAGTCGGTATCTATCATTTAAAATTTTAGATGCTCACCCCTGTAGTGGCTATTTTTCAGTGAATGTCTCTCGAGATGAGGGCCAGAAGCAGAACTGGAACGCTGGGTGGAGTGCTGATGCATTTGGAAGGCTTAATTAAGGCGTTGTTAGATTAAGTCCTGACTGGTTCATACCGGATGTTAATGTTTTGGGATAAATGAAACTTTATGGACAAGGAGAATCCGATTCTGTGTTTGTAAATATTGACATGTGCTCTTATTATATATATATCTGGGTGTATGGTTTCGTGTGTGACATATTATGTGCTACCTTGTTTCATACTTGTGCTTTAATGGATACACAGGGACAGTAGGATTGAGCAGGCTATAGCCAAGTCAGAGTGAATTGAGAATTGTCTTAGGAAAACCTATGTCGGATACGTTGGGCGGAGTCGTACCCCGCCCAAAGTTTGGGGATATTTCGCCCAAGCGAGAGGACTCGCGCTGGAGCGATGTAGTTGTTAGAATGGGACACCGTTCAATTACCTTTCCTATCCGTTGTGATGCTAATACAACCCAGACCCGGTGTTGACCTCTATTTTGGGCGTTGTGGTTGAGTCCGCCCAGGCATTGTCATAATTAGTTGAGTTGGGCGGAATAGGTTCAGACTCTTCCTTCTTCCGCAATCTTCTACCGCATATGTACCCTGTAACTTCCCGTGTTTCCTAAGTGAAGTGCGAGCGTGAGGATTTACCTAGTGAACCCTTATCCATATTCGATTGAGGCATTACCTTGTGTTTGTGTTGAAGAGGCGTTGTGCTGATCTCGTTTAGGCGGTGTCATACCTCGCCCAAGTAACTAGGACGGTTCGCCCAAGTGCGTGGAAACATGCTGAAGCAAGTAGATATCAATTTGAGATTCCGCCTATGTACCTTCCTCCTCCGATGTAGCACTATCATGCCTCGCTGGGCGGTGTTTAACATCGCCTGAGTAAGTGAATGTCGTGAAGTAGTCCGTCCAGGTGTTGTTGTGCCTTGCCAAACTGGACGGCAGTGTAATCACTTCCTCTTTCCTTCACAAATTACTCCTGTATATGTATAACTCTCTCCTCTCTTCCCTTACTTATTTCCTTCCACTAAATGACCAGGGTTACTCGTGAAAAAGCTTCCTTGTGAAATTCCCTATCCGCTGTTGCATTATCATACTTCGCCTGGACAGTGTCAGACCCCGTCTAAGCGAACAAACGGTGTTGTGTAATCCGCCCTGGTACGGGTGTGTTACGAGAAACCCATTGAGCCGGCCCCAGTTTAGCTTCTCTGTAGGTTGCTATATGCGCGTGAATGCTCTTCGTTTCCCCCCTTGCCTGCTCCCTTCTATATCAAATGTTACGTGACTGTTTTGTGAAAAATTTTCTCATATTTTTGGAATTATTAGTTGCAAATAATAAGGTGTTACATGTCAAATATAATGAAAGACCTCGGGTTGGACTCGAGGCAATGCCGAGGGCACTAAGCGTTGGACACTTAAAGACCTTGGGTTGGACTCAAGGCAATGCCGAGGGCATTGGTGTTGGACGCCTGATGAATGAGACCGTATGCATCCGATTCACCACTGGAAATGCTTGGAGCATGAAGCGTTGAACGCTTATTGTTGAATCGGCAATTAGATGAAAATGTGTGAGGATATGATTAAGACCTTTGAGCGGGGCTCAGGTACTCTCCTTGAGCGAGGCTCAGAGTTTAAACATTACTGATATTGATTGGAATAGATTTGGGGTGGAATCCGATTGGATGATACATTGTTATTGAGGATGTTGTGAATTATAGCCGAGTGAAATGAGTAAAATCCCGATCGGAAGATGTTATGTGAATGTCCATGTTAAATGGCAGTGTGTATGTTTGATTGATGATATATGTTATTGCATGGTTAAGGATTCGAAGATTAATCCGAGTCAATAACTATCATTTAATATGTAAAAGCTCACCCCTACAATATTTTTCAGTATGTGCAGGTCGGACTGGTATTGAGGAGATGGCCTCAAGTCCGAGTGATGGGCACTCTGATAGTTGAAGTGCACATATAGCATATATTGTAAATAGATATGTAAAGCCTTGGCCGGCTCTCTTGTAAATTGAACGGATTTAATTATATGGGTTGTCTATCGGGTTTTGTGGACATGTATACATTTATATAAATATATATATATATATATATATTGTTGATATGATGTTAATTATACCGACTGAGTTGTGATGTCGTATGAATAATGCTAAGTTAATAAATTCTGAGTGGAATATTGATGGGAGAGCCATTGCCGAGTGAGGCTATTGTTTGTGTGGCCTTTTTGCGAGTGTTAAGGGCTTAAAATGGTTCCGGGTAAGATGTACCCGAGTGGGCTACTTCCGAGGGAAGACTAGTCCATATGTTACCGAGTGCGTATATGTGTAAACCCCGAGTGGGGAAGGGTTTGAATATTCCCGAGTGGAAATCCCGAGTGAGCCTCTTCCAAGGGAAGAGTTACTGTGATGGTTTGATTGAGGTGTATTCTAGGAAGTCCTATTCTGAGTGAACGAGGCTATATATATATATCCCGAGTGGTTAAGTATTGATAAGTCCGAGTGACTTAACTTGGTGAATTCCTCCTAGTGGAAATGGGTTAATGTATTACCCGAGTGATGAATGGTTAATGCGTGACCGAGTGGTTATAGCCGAGTGATTTGGGTGACTTCCGAGTGAGGAAGTTCAAATTATACCGAGTGCAGAATGAATAATGTATTTCGAGTGAATTATGGTTGAAATATATCGAGTGGTATTGGACTGGGGAAATACCCGTGTGAGGGAAGCTTATGGACTCCGAGTGGAGTATCCGAAGGAATAATTTCCCGAGTAAAATACGCCCGTGTGTTTTATAATTGTAATTGGGCTAAGTATGAATTTACTGGGTGAATCATGTATGTGGGGGTCGTTACCGAGTGGACGTGGTCCCAAATCCGAGTGACAGAATTTACCGAGTGTGGGTGTTCGCTTCAGCGAATAAGGTATTCGCTCCAGCGAGTGTGAATGGAAGGAAGGTTTCGGGTTGGCTTCGCTTAAGCGAATGGGTGTTCGCCCAAGCGAGATGGGTTGTCTCGCTCAAGCGGATTTGGGTCTCGCTTGAGCGAGTGAACACTGATTTGGGTTCGCTCAAGCTGTGTCTTCCCTGTTTTGCCGTGTGAGTGACTTTCAATTTCCCTTGCCTTTATGCTGTTTTTATTTTACCCGGCTGCATGGTGAATTTTGGAAAAAAATTTCCTGGTCTCTCGGTTTTGGGTTAATTATGTCGGGTTGTTTCATTTTGGTATCAAAGCATTCTTAAAAGAATTAAGGATGTTTCAGATTTAGCTCTTGGTGTCTTCATAGAAAACATGGAGAATTTTGTTATAGAGATTTTGACACTGGGTTTCCATGAATCAAAGGTCATACGGGGAAGTTATGAATTTTTGAATGAACCATACGTAGGATAAAAACATGAATAACATGATTTTAAGGCAAGTTTACTAGAATTTGGGCATGACAGAGTAGGAATCAGGGTCCAAGACAAGAAATAGGAGTTGAAGATCTCCTCAAAACAAAATGAGCGAGACCAAAATCATTCCATTCAAGCTTTGTTTGAGAAAGTTAGGTCCAAGATACCAAAGACGTGCAGGCTGAATTTATGATTAAACTGAGGAAGTGAGATTGCATGAGAACGGGGTTGGCAGAGTCCGATTCAAGCCTCAGTCTCTTCATGAAAAGTTTTTAAAATATCAAATTGAGTCGTCGGAGACTGACTGTGCTACCATCGGGTACTCCGAGTTATATGCATGACCAAACGTGGGTGATATCGAAGATTCTGATTGGTCTGATTAGACCGAGTTAGTTATCCTCGGTCCATTACAAGAGAACCTTACTGTGACTAGTTTTTTCATGGGAGTACTAGTCTCAAGTCGAGTTATCGAAAAAGATCATCAATTAGGTCCCACAGTACAACACCGAGGAACCCCATAATATTTTATTATTTAAATATTATTGTAACTAATCAATTAATTAAAAGTTTAACATAACTTTATTATAATAATAATATATATTTTTTCAAATATTAATAATTGTTAATTATAATTATATTAATTTAATCTTCACTAGTTACTCCTAATTAATTAATTAACCAATTAATCTAGACATAAAATACTACCAAGGGTCACTTAGTTAATTGATATAAATTTTAAGGTAAACTAATCATCATTTATTTACTTAACATGTATAATTTTTATTCTTTATTTTAACGGTACTAACAATCACTCCTCTTTTATTTCCTTCTCATTCTCAATCCCTTCTATTGATCACTACGCATCTTTAACTCTCTGATACTCTCTATTCTTTCCACAAATCTTTGTTTTTCTGTTAAGTCTTACATCTTTCTCATGCATAGCACTTTCTCAATACCCTACAGACTTCCTTTCTCATTATTTCTTATTACTCATAATAACTCAGGGGATCAGGCCGAAGCCTCAACTTCCTCTAGAAGGCTTATTAAAGTACTCTCAGAGGTCTTGAAAGTCTAGGTCCTCACTCTGAAAACTAGGGCTGTTACAGGTAATCCTAAAACGCATAAATTTTATGTTTGTCTTATGCTTTGAAACATGACATTTTGCAAGTCCTATGGGAATCCTTGTTTTTCCCGCTACGTGTCCAAGAGGGATTCCCTAACAGAAAGGATTAGACAACAAAAATCTCAATGTAATCATAAAAAGGGTTCTCCTAAGGTCATTACATAGGTAGGCTTCTCTCGTTGCCTGAGCCAGCTCGGAAGTCTTTAGCAGGAAAATTTTTGGTGTGCGGTACACTACTCGTGCATGGACCTCACCACCTCTATGGCGCCCTTAATTCGGTAAATAATATTAAAGATATCATTAAATAGATAATGAAAATGAGGATGATTTTTTTTCATAATTTAAAATAAGAACAACAATGGATAAAGAATACCATAAAATAAAACTTTAACAATAAACCCCGGACCATTTTAAAGACCTATCTTATATATGAGAAGGTATATATTTTATAAAAATATTGACTTAAAGTAATCACTTGCACAATCACCATGCAAGCGTTTAGCGGAAACGTATATTGGTTCGTAAGTAAGAATAAGTATAAGAAGGGATTCAAGGATACCCATATCAGTCGCTAAAATATGTTAAAAATGTGTGCATTCACTTGCATAAACATGCCATAAAGCAAAAGAGTCAAGTAAGCACCCAAACATATGTAAATTTAACAAACAGCAAGCCATGAATCAATTCGAGCAATCCATGAATCGGTTCAAGTGAGTTAGGAGTCCAGAACAGTGAAAAAAGAAGCTCGTGAATTAATTCAGGACTCGTGTAAACTGATTCATGTGAATTGCAAATCCAAAATGACAAAACAGAAGCACATAATCGATTCAGGCATTCCATGAATTGATTCATACGAATTGGAATTTCAAAACAACAAAATAGAGGTTCATGAATCGATTCAGGACTTGTGTGAATCGATTCATGTGAATCCAGCATCTCATGAATCAATTCAAGGGAGCTCATGAATTGATTCATGCAATTCCAATGGCTTATGAATCGATTCAAGCCTGGTCATGAATCAATTCATGACAGCAAACAGCTGCAGGATGTAGAAAATACACCCAAATTCCAACTTCTAACCACCC
Organism: Clitoria ternatea; assembly: GCA_037962975.1. Taxonomy (NCBI): domain Eukaryota; kingdom Viridiplantae; phylum Streptophyta; class Magnoliopsida; order Fabales; family Fabaceae; genus Clitoria; species Clitoria ternatea. The sequence continues at coordinate 194,476,530 of CM075669.1, forward strand.
TAACTCTTTCATATGAAATCCAAACACTGCCAAATTTTGATACCACCTAATATACACCATTTATGACATATAGCCACTGGCTGCACTTAAAAATTCCCAAAAATGAGGGAATTATGTGCAGAAATGCGTTTATCCTATTTTAGAGCATTTTTGTGCAACTCAAAGGTCAATTCTTAATGGAATTGGCCCATTCCAGTTTCTACAAGTCCTAAATCATGCATAGGCATCATTGAAACTATTCTGTGGCATCCAAACATACTAAAACTCTATATGGCCCTATCAGTTCCTTAATTATGCATAAACATCATAAACATAACTTCACACTTTGATCAATTCATCCATCCATGGATTCCATCAACATAAGCATCAATATTCATTCATCAATTCAACATGAAAGTCATAGTATCACGATGAACATCAACTATTGTTAAGGTCACAACCAAAAATTAGCCTTCCAAAACACATAAGGCCTAATTTTCACAAGTGACCCCCACAATAAATTCCTAACATCATTCAATATTTATAAACAAAATGAGCATATACACATATCAGGTGCTTTATAAAAGATTGCCGGACAAGGCTTACAAGCTTTCTTTTAATATTTACCTTCACCATTGCTTAACCTCCAAAAAGGGTAGAATGTCCAACATACCTACATCAACCTTTAAAAATAACAACTAGGAAATGAGTAACATATACCAAATGAATCAAAGTCATACATTATGATGATACATATATATATATATATATGTGCACAACAAATATTTCTCAAAGAGCATCATATGCTTCTTTCACATATCATATTATTTCATTTCAACATAGCACATATTCCAATAATCACATTCACAACATATGTATCAGATCATTGGCAATCTCATCAAATACCATCACACACTTAAGGTTAGTACCACAATCTCTTTCTCTTTACTCATCAGTCATCCATCGCCACTACGGGCTACCAAATTCAGCATATCTTTGGCTATATGCAAATGTTCTTATGGCTAATGCATATGCACAAGGAATCATTATCAAATTGCGGATTTGACTGGGGGAAAACAACATCATATAAAATATGGGTCAAGTATAGGTGTGCTACTATGCCCCTACTGTAGTAGTAAATGTGTACACTTATCTCTTTAATTGCATGCATAACATTACTCTTTTTACTGGTACCAAACCGCTATTGCTCATATGTAGCACTAGTCACCCCGTGACTTGTAGATCAACAACATGGCCTCACTTGCCAAAAGTGCTACGGGCCCTTCCCGAACAAACATCGAGAGAGTCATACCCTATAGGGACACCAAGGTCACTTGCTCATCACAAAGCCGCCCACCCATTGGGCCCGCCACATAGGGTGCCTCACCATGAAACTATGGGCAGCTTCGTGATTCCAAGAATCACTAGGGAACAACAATAATTTCACCCGTGCGCTGGGTCGCTCTCCCACCAGGCCCGCCTATTAGAACCCCTAACATTCCACATAGACAACGTATGATATGTCATGGATGCAAATGCTAATCAATCCATTTTCTCACTGTGCATCCTAAATGCCACTCCACAATCAATAACTCACCACCAACACTTAGTGGAATTCAATATCCTCATCATTCTCAATCATTACCAATTATTATTGGGTTTCATTCATATTAATAGTTAGTGGCAATCATTATTCATCAAATCACATGTCATGGGATATCCAACATAATTACAATTAATCCAATCATGGCCTCAATGCCATTCACAGACAAGTTACATTACTACGAATCAAATTCAACATCATAATCATCATCCCAACAACATTCACCATATAATACAATTTATTCTAAATGCATTCCAATCACATAAACATCAAGATATTCATCCAAGCCAAATTAGGACATCACACTCATACATACACATCAATAATGGATAAAATCATGTATTTAAAAATGTTACACCTCCTACCTCAAGAGAAGTTGAAATCACCATGGTTCGAAGGTCCTGCTTCATCGATGAGGTTGTTTCCTACATCACACAACCATACAATTATTTTCTATCCAAACAACTAAGATTTAAATGCTCTTAATCGTCTACTTAGTGTTTATACAATTTTAAATCTCAAACCTCATATACTTCATTCAATCCATCACAACCACCATAGGTTTGGTGCTCATATTCATTTATTATGAATTTTAAGCTACACCTATTAATGGGTTTCCAACCGCCATTATTAATCACCTAACATTATCAATGGTCACCACTCCTCATTAATAACCACTAACCATCATCAATGGCTATTCCTCTTCATTAATAATATTCCCTAACATCATTAAACACGCATTCCACTTACATTTCACATTTTCTCCAAATCATAGGGTTAGGGTTTCATTAAAAACCCAACAACAATCATTAATGCTCATCAACTTCCATTACATTCAATGCCATTTTCGTGCATCCATCATTGCCCTCATAAAACTCACATTAAATACACCCTACCTTACCTCAAGACAAAAAGAATGTGAGCTCCAAGGAGTGAGGGAGAAGAAAACAAAAATGAGAGAGCCTCAATCACAAGCTCCACCTTCAAGCTTGGTAACGAAAATGGAGGGAGAGAGGGAAATCACACACCACTTGCTAGGCCTTTTAAGAATGGAAGAAGAAGATGAAGAGGATGAAATGAGAAGAGGAATGTTTGTCTTAGGGAGAAGGAATGCAACGTGAATGAAGAGAAGAGGAGAGTTTCTATTTTTATGTTTTGACCCATCATTAATAATTTCTTCGTTTTGTAACAAACAGGAAATCCATTTAGACCTAATACTTTATTCAAAAATTATTCCGAATATGTATTCAGATCCACAATAATATTCTTAATAGCCCTGACCAATAATACCTTAATCGGAGATACTTAGTCTGACACTCATATTTTAATTGGGTATTATTTTCATCTCATTAAGACATAATAAATTATAAATAATTATAAAAATTCCCAATTTAATTATTTCTAAATTTTAGGACATTTGATAACTTATAAGTAATTATTTACCAATTATTCCTCTTAATTAATCATTCATATAAATTTTAGGATGTTACAACCTCCACAGAGGCCGAAGATAGTTCATTCTCCCCAACCACATAAGCTGCCTTGATCAACAAAAAATGTTCATGGGTCTATAAGATTGGAAACTTTAGGATCTCGTCCTCACCTTCCCTAAACATTGGTTTGTTAGCCCGCACCTGGACTTTGATGAAACATTTTTTGAAAGAACCGCCATCAAAATTGGCCAACTCTTTAAAGGCTTGGAAGTTGACAATTTTAGACTCGCTTTAGAGTGTAACATAGCTGAGGCTGCCATCTAGGTTGGCTCGACATACAACTCGAAAAAAAAGAAAAGAAAAAACTCACCATAGGGGTAAAGTCAAAGTGCTCTCCTAATACCTCCACACTTCGAACAAGGTCCCACCCATTTTGGATGCAGCTGAGTGGGGGCACATTCAATGAATGAGAGAACACTCATCTCAAACTCTGTCAGAGGAAACCTCACCTCGAGGTAAGTGAAGAATATATTGTACATAAAAATAGTTTGTGTGTCCTGGGGAATGTCACAGGCGCGCTCCCTAACCCTCGGTTATAGGACGACACATCACTCTTTATACTTTTCCTTGGAGTGGATGGGATATTTAAAATCCATCACATCTCTATAGGCCCTTGCATGCTTGAGATAGTCTTCGTTACTTCCTGTTGTACCTACATAAATGTTCTGCTCCAAGAGTTTTTTCTAGTTAATCTTATACGTAACCATTGTGGAGCACCCCACATTGTTACCACCGCCTCTTTTTCTCCTCCTTTTGTGTTAATGGTTGTTACCATGTGCCTTAGACCACCTACAAATTACTACGCATCATCAGACGTGTACAACTCATAGCTACCCTCCCTAGAGGTCACAAATTCAATAGGGTTTTCATATAACCAAGCCTGTTCTTGCCTCCTTCTACCTCGACTCGACCTTTGTACCTATTCCCCTAGGTCCTTATGTAACATCCCTGATGTTTTAATGAGAATTATAAGAAATGGGAAATGTTAGTAAATGTTTTAGAAGTTTTATTTAATATTTGTTCTGTCTGAGCCAGAGACGGGAAAGCCGGTGTCGAGATCGGTCTCAGAAGAGCGGGCAGGCGGAGTTGAAGATCGGGAGTGTAAGAGAAGAGCGGACAGGGCCAGGTGGTTTGGTCCAAACCGATGTGAGGAGAGCGCCTCACACGGGGTCATAGCCCGGATTAACCTCATAATGACTGAAACAACGGGTGTAGGTAACCAAGAGGTGAGCACGGATGAGATATCCGACCTCTTAGGTTGTAGCTCGGATTTCCGAGGTATGAACACTAAGCTAGGACGCCGGTGGGCCGGTATTCATACTGGGCCTATACTCTTGCGAAGTATTAGAGAATTGTGAATAATTAAACGTTGAGGGAATAAATAAGTGTAATTGATTTGATAACTATGCAATAGTTTAATATAGTGAAATTGATTAAATTTAGTAAGAATACAAATAAAATAAAGGAAAAGACGATCTTGCCCATGAGCTATATATATATATAAGGAGATTCTCTTCCTTCCCTCTTCATTATTTACAAGTTACCTCTGCTGCTGGTCTGTCCCTTCTCTTTCGTTTTCTCCTCTCTTAACGCTGAGTTGCATGCGCTGGGGAGGGACTCCATTTGTGTCTAAACTTCAACTGAATCCCATTCCTGTGATTGAGGCTTCAAGGTGAGTCTACTGATCTGTTCCAATTGTGATTCCCTTATCCCTTTTATTCTTTGGCGGTTAAGGGCCATGCATGGCTATATTCGAGGTTGTTCTCCACTCCTCTGGTGAGTGTGAGCCCAAATGCAGTCCATGAACTAGGGGCGTTGAAGTGACGAGCTGTACTTTATGATCCGTAGGTAGTAGGTTAAGCAACGGAAGACTGAGTGACGGAGCTGAGACTGCGAAACCAGTGCTCAGAGGAAGGAATCGACACAGAGAGCAGATTATCGAAGCGTGGAACCAAAGTAAAGGGGGTGTTCAGGTTATAATTAATTAGAATAGGACTCGCTTCTTATTCAGGTCATTGAGGTAGTGTAAACAGGTTAAGGAAAATATTGCTAAACGTAGTTGTGTGTTTATGCTTGTGCATGTGTGATTGGGTACATTAATTAGTGGAGGATCGGGTGTGGTTGAGTTTATCATGTTATGAGCTTGTGATATCTAATGTTGAAATGATCAGTGTTATGTGACATCGGGTTAGCAAGCAGGCTACCCGAGTGATGAGGAATTGATATTATTATGTGAAAGGTAAATTGTTGAATGACTATGTGGTGTGGGATGGCCGACGGTATATGATAGCCCCTCATTTCCGGCTCCCGTGGTTTTCGTGCCCAGTTGAGCTACCCAGTGGTCAAGTAGGACCCAGTGGTCGAGGTGGAGAGTCAAGCAGGACTCGGTGAACCAAGCAGGGTTCACGGGGTGTCAAGTAGGACCCCCAGCTAAAGGCCAATCCTTTAGTATCCGGATACTAGGAGTCAAATTGTATGAGAGTCAGTGGTGATTATGATGAATGTGATAGAATTGCTTGGTTGGGTTAATATAGTTTTCGTATGTAATACACTTGTTGAGTAAACTGTTCTTACTTTCGAATGATGCTTGATGTATATATATAATTATGTATGTGTATTTGTTAAGTTCCATTCTATATTAATTACAATGCCAAACACTCACCCTTGCCCTTTTTTTTTAGTAACCAGTGACAGGGAGGGGGAAGGAGCCATGGAGTCGCGCCAAGGGGGAGATCGGTGCCAGGGTCCGAGTGACTCTGAGTGACTCTATAAAGTTATATGTGTCTATAAGAACTTCCGAACATTATTATTAGTTGTGTTTAACCAAGACCGGATCGGATACAGACCTATATTTTAAAATACATCACTGTCTATTTATATGCTTTCATGGTTGCTATGACAACTCTTTGGTTAACAGAATCATTTTTAGGGTGAGATTTTTCGGGAGTCCGTTTGCATGTTTTGCCCAATCCGATGTGTGAAAGGTATTCGCTCAAGCGAATAGAAACCTCGTTCAAGTGAGAGTCCGGAATCTCGCTCAGACGAGTAGGGACCCCGCTCAAGCGGGAGGTCCTGATTCCCTTTTTCCCCATCCGTTGTGCTTAGATTAACTTATTCTTCTTTCTAGATCTCATTATTTAATTTGACTGCAACTGCTGTCACTTGAATAGGTCAGTAAAACTAAATGCTATTTCACTAAACCTCGATTAATTTTCAAGAAAAGGAAAAATTTATCATAAGATTTAATCAATTGAATAAAAATAAATGCAAAAATAACCTAGGACGTTACACTTGGTATCAGAGCGGTTCTTTCTAGAGCCGGTGTATGGGTCGGTCTAGTGATTGTGTTAGTCTTATGAAGGTTGATTGTATTTCGTTGTACCATGATTGTGTGTGTGGTCTGGCATCGTTCCCTTGGCACTCCACTGGCGTAGTATTCTATGTATATAAGGTAAATTTCCGATCCCCTGGCTGACCTTGGTTATTAATAGTGATGTGTTTACTCATTGTAAAATTACTAAATGGCCGAAGAAACTAGTTCTGAGGGAGGAGATGATTTCTTCTGGATAAATTCCTGAAAAGGAATCCTCCGATCTACAAAGGGGGACACGATTATGACGGGGCATACATTTGGATCAGAGATATCGAGCAGGTTTTTGAATATTTTGAGTGCTCAGAAGAGCAAAAGGTTTTATTTGCTACTTACCAACTAAAAGAAGAGGCTAGAGTATGGTGGTCCCGAGTGAAGGTGCAGATGAACGCAGCAAATGAGCCGTTGGTATGGGTCAATTTCCGAAGGAGGTTCCTTGTTAAATACTTCCCGGACAACTACAAAATCTGGAAAGAAATGGAATTCCTGAAGTTGGAGCAAGACCGGCTGTCTGTGGCCGAGTACACCAGCAAGTTTGACGAGCTGTGTGATTTTTACCACCCTTTCTCGTTAGAAGGGACTGAGGGTAGCAAGTGTGCCAAATACGAAGCTGGACTACGGATTGAACTCCGTAGTGTAATCGTACCGATGGAGATTAGGGCTACCCAACCCTGGTGAACAAAGCAAGACTGACTGAAGAGGTGCAGTTACAAAGGACGTCCCAGCCGAGAGATAAAAAGCCACTAAAGGCGAAAGGATTCAACTTCAAGAGGATGAGTCAATTCTTCCGGGGCGGCAAGTCTTCTGCTACCTCCTCATCCTCTTCCGGTCGGGGTTCCACTGGTCGATCGAGTAATCCTTCTGGTAGTCGTGCATGCTACAATTGTGGTCAGGAAGGTCACATTGCCAAACATTGCCAAGCCAACCAAATTGTGTGCTTCCAGTGCAGACAACCAGGGCACCTCAGGCCTGATTGCCCTTAGAGGCAGCCGCAGGGCAGGCAGGACAACCGAACTAATTCTTCTAGGACCCGGGGTTTTAACTTTCTGAGGGGAGGCCGGAATGGAGCTGGTAGAGGGAACCAACAATCGGGAAGATATGATGCCCAATCTAGTGGTGCCCAGAACACCATGACTGGACGAGTGTTTGCGTTTGATGCTTCGGAAGCTACGAGGAATGACAATTTGGTACAGGGTAAGTGCCTCATCTGTGCCTATCTGGTTGATGTAATTTATGATTCGGGTGCCACCCATTCCTTTATTTTGGAAAGTTGTGTGCGACGGTTTGGTCTGCCAATCGGTTTAATGGAGAACGCTCTTATTGTTTCCACTCCAACTGGTTCCACTTTCCGTGCAACTACAGTGTGTAGAGAACTGCCGATGCAAATCGAAGCCCGTACTTTTCGAGTGAATTTTATCTGTATGCCATTGAAGGACTTAGATGTTATTCTAGGTCTCGATTGGCTTGCTGCTAATCATGTGTTGGTCGATTGTTAACGGAAGAATATTGTTTTCTCTCAGGAACTTGACATGAAGGACGGGGTAAGCGATGTCCTAACCACATATGTTGTTTTATTCGCTTCGGAGGGTAGGCATAACCTCCTGCCGAGCGATATTCCAATTGTTTGCGAATTTCCTGACGTTTTTCCGGAAGAAATTCCGGAGCTACCTCCCAGTCGGGAGATTGATTTCTCTATTGACTTGATTCCCAAGGCAGAACCTGTGTCCCGAGCGCCATATAGAATGTCTTCGGTGGAATTGACCGAAGTGGAGAAACAAGTAAATGAATTACTAGAAAAGGGCTTTATCCGACCCAGTGCCTCACCCTGGGGCGCTCCGGTGTTACTGGTAAAGAAGAAGGACGGTAGTATGCGAATGTGCATTGATTACCGACAGCTGAACAAACTGACAATCAAAAATAAATATCCACCACCTCGGATTGACGATTTACTGGACCAGTTGCGATGCGCCGTTGTGTTCTCTAAGATCGACTTGAGGTCGGGGTACCACCAAATCCGAGTGAGGTTGGAGGATACCCCAAAAACAGCATTTCGGACTCGGTATGGGCACTTCGAGTACGTAGTAATGCCCTTTGGAGTAACGAACGCTCCTGCCATTTTTATGGACTATATGAATCAGACCTTTCAACCGTACTTGGACTAGTTTGTGGTGGTATTCATTGATGATATTTTGGTATATTCGAGGTCGGACGAGGAGCATGCTCAACATCTTCGACTTGTTTTACAAGTACTCCGAGAGAAGAAGTTGTACGCTAAACTATCTAAGTGTGATTTCTGGGGGAGTAGTGTACAATTCTTGGGGCACGTAATTTCCCAAGAGGGAATCTCAGTTGATCCGACAAAAATTGAGGCGGTTATGGCTTGGGAGAGGCCGAAGTCAGTAACTGAAATCAGGAGTTTCCTCGGATTAGCTGGATACTATCGACGCTTCATTGAGGGGTTCTCTCGGATAGCACTCCCTCTGACTCGGTTAACGAGGAAAGGAAACCCCTTCGTGTGGTCGGAAAAGTGTGAATTAAGCTTCCAAACTCTCAAGCGATGTTTAACGACTGCCCCTGTGCTTGCACTGCCCGATGTAACACAGGAATTTGAAGTATATTGTGATGCATCCAAATTTGGATTGGGGTGTGTGTTGATGCAAGCTGATCGGGCAATTGCCTATGCTTCAAGGCAATTGAGGCCACATGAGGAGAATTACCCGACTCATGATCTGGAACTTGCAGCAGTGGTGTACGCACTGAAGATTTAGCGCCATTATCTGTATGGAGCTCGCTTTGTAGTATTCAGTGATCACAAGAGTCTAACGTACTTATTTGATCAAAAGGAGTTAAATATGAGACAGAGGAGATGGGTAGAGTATTTGAAGGATTACGACTTCGATCTGAAGTATCATCCGGGCAAAGCGAATGTTGTGGCAGATGCACTAAGCAGGAAGGTATTACACGTGGCTTACCTGATGGGTAGAGAACAGGAATTGCTGGAAAGCTTTAGGGATATGAATGTTGGAATTGTTATGGACGCGCCAAACCGAATGACAATCGGAATGTTAAAAATCTCCAATGAATTTCTGAAGTCTGTGGTAGCTGCACAGAAAGACGATGAAGAGTTACTGAGGCTGATTGATACTCAGACCCAAGGCAAAAATGTGGAGATAACTCGGGGTAACGATGGTATATGGAGATTCAGGAACCGAGTGGTGGTGCCTGCACATGGAGGCTTCAGGCAGGCGGTGCTAGCAGAAGCACACAAGAGCTCTCTGAGTATACATCCGGGAGTGACAAAAATGTATCATGACTTAAAAAAGGAATTCTGGTGGCCAAGCATGAAGAAGGCAATAATCGAGTATGTGAAATCCTGTGTGATATGCCAGAAGTGCAAAGTTGAGCACCAACGACCTCCAGGTTTGCTTCGACCTCCAGAAATTCCGATCTGGAAGTGGGAAGGTATCACTATGGACTTCGTATCTGGACTGCCTCACACTTGAACCGGATACAACGCGGTTTGGGTAATTGTTGATCGACTAACCAAAAGTGCTCATTTCCTGGCAATAAATATGAAGTGGTCGCTAGATCGATTAGCTAAGTTGTACGTTGCTGAGGTTGTACGACTGCATGGTGTGCCCTCAAGCATTATCTCCGATCGGGATCCCCGATTCACTTCAAGGTTTTAGGGGAGTTTGCAACAACAACTGGGTACTGAGCTCAAACTGAGCTCAGCCTACCATCCCCAGACCGATGGCCAATCAGAACGGACTATACAGACTCTTGAAGATATGTTAAGGGCATGTGTACTGGAACAGGGCGGATCATGGGAGAAATACTTGCCTTTGGTAGAGTTTGCATATAATAACAGTTACCATAGCAGCATTGGGATGGCTCCATACGAAGCTCTTTATGGTCGGAAATGTCGTACTCCATTATGTTGGAATGAGAACGGCGATTCCCTTCATCTGGGGCCTGAGATGATTCAAGAGATGAACGAACAAATTGCTTTAATCCGAGAGAAGATAAAAATTGCCCAAGACCAGCAAAAGAGCTATTATGACAATCGGCATAGACCCCTTGAATTCCAAGTGGGTGATTGGGTGTTCCTAAGGATTTCACCGACTAAGGGTGTAGGTCGAATTTTGAAGAGCCAAAAGCTTAATCCAAAGTATGTTGGACCATACCAAATACTAGAACGGATTAGTGAAGTCGCTTATCGACTGGATCTTCCCCAATCGTTGACTAACATTCACAACGTGTTCCACGTATCGCAACTTCGAGCTTACATTCCGTGTGATACCATGATTGTACCGAGTGACTCCATTGAAGTGAAGGAGAACCTGACGGTGGAGGCGGTACCGATCAGCATTGAAGAGTATCAAACCAAACGGTTAAGGAACAAGGAGGTACCGCTGGTGAAGGTGAAATGGCAGAATTAAAACATTGGATGAACTACACTTGGGAGTTAGAATCCGATATAAGGCGAATGTACCCTCATCTTTTCCAACCGGAACACTGATTTTGGGGACGAAATCTCCTTTTTGAGGGGGTGGATGTAACATCCCTGATGTTTTAATGAGAATTATAAGAAATGGGAAATGTTAGTAAATGTTTTAGAAGTTTTATTTAATATTTGTTCTGTCTGAGCCAGAGACGGGAAAGCCAGTGTCGAGATCGGTCTCAGAAGAGCGGGCAGGCGGAGTTGAAGATCGGGAGTGTAAGAGAAGAGCGGACAGGGCCAGGTGGTTTGGTCCAAACCGATGTGAGGAGAGCGCCTCACACGGGGTCATAGCCCGGATTAACCTCATAATGACTGAAACAACGGGTGTAGGTAACCAAGAGGTGAGCACGGATGAGATATCCGACCTCTCAGGTTGTAGCTCGGATTTCCGAGGTATGAACACTAAGCTAGGACGCCGGTGGGCCGGTATTCATACTGGGCCTATACTCTTGCGAAGTATTAGAGAATTGTGAATAATTAAACGTTGAGGGAATAAATAAGTGTAATTGATTTGATAACTATGCAATAGTTTAATATAGTGAAATTGATTAAATTTAGTAAGAATACAAATAAAATAAAGGAAAAGACGATCTTGCCCATGAGCTATATATATATATAAGGAGATTCTCTTCCTTCCCTCTTCATTATTTACAAGTTACCTCTGCTGCTGGTCTGTCCCTTCTCTTTCGTTTTCTCCTCTCTTAACGCTGAGTTGCATGCGCTGGGGAGGGACTCCATTTGTGTCTAAACTTCAACTGAATCCCATTCCTGTGATCGAGGCTTCAAGGTGAGTCTACTGATCCGTTCCAATTGTGATTCCCTTATCCCTTTTATTCTTTGGCGGTTAAGGGCCATGCATGGCTATATTCGAGGCTGTTCTCCACTCCTCTGGTGAGTGTGAGCCCAAATGCAGTCCATGAACTAGGGGCGTTGAAGTGACGAGCTGTACTTTATGTTCTGTAGGTAGTTGGTTAAGCAACGGAAGACTGAGTGATGGAGTTGAGACTGCAAAACCAGTACTCAGAGGAAGGAATCGACACAGAGAGCAGATTATCGAAGCGTGGAACCAAAGTAAGGGGGTGTTCGGGTTATAATTAATTAGAATAGGACTCGCTTCTTATTCAGGTCATTGAGGTAGTGTAAACAGGTTAAGGAAAATGTTGCTAAACGTAGTTGTGTGTTTATGCTTGTGCATGTGTGATTGGGTACATTAATTAGTGGAGGATCGGGTGTGGTTGAGTTTATCATGTTATGATCTTGTGATATCTAATGTTGAAATGATCAGTGTTATGTGACGTCGGGTTAGCAAGTAGGCTACCCGAGTGATGAGGAATTGATATTATTATGTGAAAGGTAAATTGTTGAATGACTATGTGGTGTGGGATGGCCGACGGTATATGATAGCCCCTCATTTCCGGCTCCCGTGGTTTTCGTGCCCAGTTGAGCTACCCAGTGGTCAAGTAGGACCCAGTGGTCGAGGTGGAGAGTCAAGCAGGACTCGGTGAACCAATCAGGGTTCACGGGGTGTCAAGTAGGACCCCCAGCTGAAGGCCAATCCTTTAGTATCCGGATACTAGGAGTCAGATTGTATGAGAGTCAGTGGTGATTGTGATGAATGTGATAGAATTGCTTGGTTGGGTTAATATAGTTTTCGTATGTAATACACTTGTTGAGTAAACTGTGCTTACTTTCGAATGATGCTTGATGTATATATATAATTATGTATGTGTATTTGTTAAGTTCCATTCTATATTAATTACAATGCCAAACACTCACCCTTGCCCTTTTTTTTTAGTAACCAGTGACAGGGAGGGGGAAGGAGCCATGGAGTCACGCCAAGGGGGAGATCGGTGCCAGGGTCTGAGTGACTTTGAGTGACTCTATAAAGTTATATGTGTCTATAAGAACTTCCGAACATTATTATTAGTTGTGTTTAACCAAGACCGGATCGGATACAGACCTATATTTTAAAATACATCACTGTCTATTTATATGTTTTCATGGTTACTATGACAACTCTTTGGTTAACAGAATCATTTTTAGGGTGAGATTTTTCGGGAGTCCGTTTGCATGTTTTGCCCAATCCGATGTGTGAAAGGTATTCGCTCAAGCGAATAGAAACCTCGTTCAAGCGAGAGTCCGGAATCTCGCTCAGACGAGTAGGGACCCCGCTCAAGCGGAAGGTCCTAATTCCCTTTTTCCCCATCCGTTGTGCATAGATTAACTTGTTCTTCTTTCTAGATCTCATTATTTAATTTGACTGCGACTGCTGTCACTTGAATAGGTCAGTAAAACTAAATGCTATTTCACTAAACCTCGATTAATTTTCAAGAAAAGGAAAAATTTATCATAAGATTTAATCAATTGAATAAAAATAAATGCAAAAATAACCTAGGACGTTACACCTTATAGAAATTCTTCCCCCACCATATCCTCTCACACTCCCCCTTGTCCTTATTTTTAGTACTCGAAAATAGGGTAAAAACAGAAAAACAAAATGACAAGTTGGAGTAAAAGAAAAGGGTTCACTATCTAAAAATATGGGAGCTTGCAAGACTCTTTTAAAGTGTATAATGAAAAAGATGTAATAAGGACACAATAAGGGAGGACCCTCACACCATCCTAGAGAAGGGACTTGAAGCATACAAAGGTCCTCTCACAAGGGCCAAGACCAAAAAGGCCAAAGAGAGCATCCATCGGGCCTTATCTTCATTCCTATCTTTGAGTGGGCCCAAGCCCAATGAAGAATCCTTGAGGATCTATTCATACTTTACTTGTAATATATTTCCTAGTTAGATTCTCTAGGCTTATAGGGTTTATTTGGGCATTGCAAGGTCAATAGGGCCACTTTTGGGCCATGTACACTCACTTTGGGCCATGTATAGGCCATACTCTTTTCCATTTGTATTATTAGGCCTAGGCATCATAGAGAGGCCCATAAGGGAGTCCCTTGGCCGAATTCCTTATGGCACTATATAAGGTGCTCTCCTTTTGTAATTTGAAACACTTGAATGCCATTTTGAGAATTACACACTTCTAAGTGAGTTTTTAGTGAGAGAAGCTCTCCTTTCTCTCTAGGTTAGAGTGACCTCTAGTAAGCTCTCATCCAAGGGTATTTCCTCCCTCTTGGTGGTGAGTTCTAAGAGATTTATCTCCCCTTGGACTGGCCTCCCCTTCCTTTCTTCCTTTCCATCCTCCATCCTCCTCCTCTCTCTCTTCCATCTCCACCTTCTCCTTCTCTTTTCCATTTCGAAATATGAATAGTTTGAGTCTTTTCCCTTTGTTCCATTTCAATTTTCTGTCAATCAAGAAGATTGAGCAAGGTTTGAAGAGGCTAGAAGAGGAAGAGTACCCTAGATCCACCCTTCTTCGAGAGGTTAGAAGAAGTTCCTACATCATTTGTATCGCTTGAGCTTGGGAGGTTCTTTTCTACTCTTCTTCCTCCTTTTAGTTTCGATTTTAGCTTTATTTTGCTGGCTGGAATTTTATGTTCATACCACTTGCTTGCCTTATTGTTGCCATGTTAAAGTAGAAAAGTCATAAAAGTTGATGTTCTTTTAAGCTTTTGTGTTAGTTATTTCCATTTCTTCAATTTTTTGCATATTGTTGTTTGAGTTTCGATTTCTTGTTGTTTTGTGTTGTTAAAATTCAGAGTTGGCACTTAGGTATTCCAGTTATAGTTGTTGCTTAGTTGTTAAAAGTTTGTTCAATTGTTAGTTGGTAGTTAGAGCCAAATAGGAGTTAGTTGTTGTGTGCCATGTGGAACCTTGTCTAGTGTTCTAGGTTTTGTATTATTTTCTCCTTATTAGCAAGTGCATAACTGTGTGGTTAGGAGTTAGTTCAAGCATTTTGACTAATCTCCCAAGGTTCCATTCTTATCTTGTTAGGAGGTCTTACTTTAAGATCCTCCAAAAGTCATCTCATTGTTAGGATTGCTAGTTTCCATTCTTAGTTTCTTTCTAGGTTAATTTTTGTTTGTGAATGCACATTAGGAATACATCTCATATTCAGTTTTCATTTTGTTGCATCAAAGAAAATTTTGTCAAAAAGAATTGAACAAAGTCCTTCCACTCCTTTTGGAAGAAGGTTGCAAGTGTTTACTTTAAGCAAGAAGAGACATTTGAACTTGTTTTGGGCAAAGTATCATTTCGGTTTTAGGGATTTCTTTAAGTGGTGTTGTACATTGAAAAATACAAGAGGCATTAAAAAGAAAAGAAAGTCCTCAAAAGAGAAAAAAGAAAACATTAAGAAATTGAAAAAGGTGTTGAAAAAGAAAAAGAAAAAAAAGCCTCATTAAGAAATAGTGTAAAGTAAGACACCAAGATTCAAAAGCAATTTCGAAATTCCCTTGTACTTGAATTGAATTGTTTGCCTAAGTCTCCATCTAGTTTCATTTGAACCTTACTTGCTTAATCGTGATTGCAACTTTAGAGTCTCTAGGTTTTGTTTATCCTTTCTTTTTGTTGTATTTTTAATTTCTTGTTTGTCTAGTTTTGTCTTGAATTTTGAAATTCCTATTCATAGAGTAGCCTTTATTCTTTGAACATTTATTGCTTTAGTTTCTTGTCAATCAAAAATCCAAAAACATCTTCCACTTTGAGTAGCCTTTCTTCTTAAGCATTTTTAGTTTGTCATTTTTCCTTCTCAAGTTTTGTCTTTGAAATTGTCTTTCTTTCAAACTCTTGATAATTCCCTTCTCAAAACCTTGAGGGTAGCATATTAGAACACTTAATATGAGAGTGTAAATTGCTTGGGTGAACTTGACACCAAAAGAAAGGGTAAGAGTTGTGAGGAGACAATTGAGAGATACACTTATGAGGTTTCATTTTTTTTGCTTGAATTCATTAATAATTTCATTTGGAGTGTTTTGGTTTGTCCCGTTCCTAAGCCTCATCCATCCAAGAAAGGAAAAGAACCTATTTTAGATTTGGTTCAACCATACGTACCAGCATGGGATGACCCCAGACCTTGTAGACTCTCTGATGAAGAAGTATCCAGACTCCTTCAATCTGATCACAATATTGAGGAAGATGCTAGACGCATGTGGAATCACATTTTATGGCTGATAGGTAAAGTAGGATCCAACTTCAACAGTTCAAACCAACCATGATTTCTCCTCTCTCAAGCCTTCTACGTCTTTATGATGGCCCTCGTTTGTTGATTACAAATTAGGGAGAATATTTTGGAAAATAGTCTAAGTTTCAAATAGTGCAGTTGCTTTTTCTTTTTCATTTTTTTCTTTCTTTGAGTCTGTAACACATCTTGTGTTCATCAATAAAAGTGTTTAGTTTTCATGTCTTTAGACGTATTGACAATTCACTTCTTTAACTTCCTTAAAGTCTATTGCATATGTTTAACTTGACTATCTTTTGCAAAATTAGAAAGAATTTGAAACTTATGCTTTATATGAATTTCATGCTTCATGAATTCAATATTTTAATTCTTCACTTAATACAGAATTCCTTCTATCTTCGACACTTAATCTTTGTTATTAACAAATAGGGGGAGATTGTTAGCATAAAGTCTGATTTGAGCAGTCTTAACCCTATATGATTTGTTAATAATACACATCACGACTCTCAGCTAAAATGAAGTTTGTATTGTTTGTTTGTCTAACAATTCTGTTGAAGGGTGCCAGGAGTCCATGGAGCTCCATTTACAAAAAGAAAATGGGAGTCCGTAAAAACCAATTCGCTTTTGAAATGAAGAAGTCTGCACTCTTTCAAGCTTCACTAGTTCAAGTCTCTCTTTGTGTCTTCAGACCATGAGAAGATCTGTGACTCTTTGAGTTTTTGAAAAGGATTTTTCCTTTCCAAAAATAAAATTGCATGAAATTTCTCATGCTTAAGGTGTCGAAAGCTGAACCTGATCAGAACAGATAGCCTAAGATCAACTACTATAGACTGTACGTATTTTCCTAAAGTACATAAGCAAAAGGGAACTTTTGTTGAAGACTTTCGAAGTTGCCAAGATAAGGAAACTTCTCTAAAGCATGTGCCTGCACTCACTGACAGTGCAATCCTCATGAGACCAACACCGTCAAAGTTAACCAACGGATATTTTTAAAAGGACTACAAATACAAGAAACTTAAGAATTCATAGGCTAGACGTTCCAATATACAAGCTACGCGGCTACGCTATTCATGTACATGAATTCTCTCTTTTAGAAACTAAAGTCTGAGAGACTTTTCCTTAAAGTTTCTAAATTCTTGTATTCACTACTTAAGTCCTCTATGTAATTCTGCTTAGTGCAGACCATGACTTATAGTAGTCTGTAGCTCAGTGTACCCTGTAATCATTTCATATCTCTGTACGCTGAGTTATTTGGTTGTAAATTCAAACACTTTCTTTACTATCATGTTATACATTCTGGTGTGTTGCCAGAACCTATTGGTATTTGGAAACACTATGGCCTGAAGAGGCTTTTGGAAGAATACTTAAGATTTTAGCCAAGAGTGGCTAGTGTCAAGAATACTTGGGATAAGCCAGAAGTGGCTAGAGTCAAGAATACTTATGCACTGGGCTAGTGTAGATTGTAAAGGCATTTTATAATATTGAAAAATCCTTCGGTCTGAAGGGACTGGACGTAACTTGAGTTCGAAGTTAACCAGGATAAATTCCACTGTGTATTTCTCTGTTCCCTTTCTCCAGTCTATTAAAATTGCATATTCTGCTAAAGTAGTTGTTAGAATTTTTCAGAAAAAGAGTTTAAGACTTATTCAACCCCCCTTCTAAGTCTAACTCTGTACCATGAAGATTGTATTTTGATATCTATCTACTTACACAGGGAAATTATACATATATAAAATTCATAAGGCAAATTAACAAATTTTATTAGATAAACTAATCCACTAACAGACTAGAACTAGCTCTACTCTAGGTGGGTATCCTAACATCTCAGGTCATGACACGGACTAGGAGAATGCAATAAAAAAGAAAACGAAACCGTATTGGAACAAGGCCCTTGGGAGGCCTAAAAACTAAAGGGTTCAGGGAGTCGCCACTAATATTTATTAAGGAAAATATCAGGAAACCCTTTAAATGACATGGGTTTTTAAAACGAGATTCTGTTTGGTCTGGGAGTCAAATTACAGGTGGGAAGCTATTAGCACCCCACATTGTCCATCCTAAAATGGTTACCCTAATTGATCATGTATAGTTTTAAAAATGATTATTAAATATTTCATCTTTCATAAAAAATATAATAATGATAGATGTTATTTACAGACAATATACACTTGAACAAAATGATAATAAGGACATTTAAAAAATATAAGTAGAAATAAAATAAAATTAAATAATAGGACGTATCATCTAAATTTTTCATTTTTGAGTTCAAAGGAAAGTAAACAAACAAGTTATTAAAAGATAGTAAAAAGAAATAAAATAAAATAAAAACAATTAGACGTCTCGTCTAAATTATTTTCATTCTTTGAGTTTGAAAAGAAATTCATAGATAAGTACTTAAAAGACAGCTAGAAAATAATAAGACATCTTATTTAAATTATTTTTTGAGTAATTGAAAGACAATCCATTGATTTTACTGAGAAATACATGGTTCAGAATTTTTTCCAAAAATAAATAAACAAATAAATAAATGAAAAGGTAAAAATAGATAGACATAAGAAGGAAAAATAGAATTAAATACATCGATGTGAAAATAAAGAAATATATATACTTAATTAATTAGAACTAACAAGTGAATTTTATTCAGTCATTTTTTGAGAAAATAAGATTAATAAGATGTCTCATCCAAATTAATCTCATCTCCAACTTAAAAGAAAGATAAATGGTTAAATAAATGACGGACAATTTATTAGTCTTGGTTTTTCTTTATGCATATGATAATCATTGATCCTTAATTATCAAAAAGGTTGTTAAGAGAAAATAATAAAAAGCCATGACAATAAATAAATAAAATAAACAATGATGTATGGACAAATCAAAAACAATTCAAAAATTATCATGAGAAAAAAATAAATGAATAAATAAATAAATAAATAAATAATATGGATAAATAAATAGATAAGAGAGGGAAACATAAAATAAATAATAATAACAATAAATAAATTATTACATATGAAAATAACTTAAGAAATTATATAAAAAAATTAAAATGATAGACAAATGATTATGTAAATGATAACTACAAAATTATTGAGAAAAAAATAGAAAAAAAAATAAATAAATATCAAAAGATAAAGTACAGAAAAATAAAGTGCAAAAAAAATAAATAAATAAATAAATATCTGTAGAAAGATAAAGTATGGAAAAATAAAGTGTAGAAAAATAAATAAATAAAAATAAAAGTACAGAAAAATAAATAAAGAAAAAGAAAAGTATAGAAAAATAAATAAAGAAAAATAAAAGTGTAGAAAAATAAATGAATAAATAAATAAGTGCAGAAAAATAAAGTGTGGAAAAATAAAGTGCAGAAAAATAAATAAAGAAAAATAAAAGTATAGAAAAATAAATAAAGAAAAATAAAAGTGTAGAAAAATAAATGAATAAATAAATAAGTGCAGAAAAATAAAGTGTAGAAAAATAAAGTACAGAAAAATAAATAAAGAAAAATAAAAGTATAGAAAAATAAATAAAGAAAAATAAAAGTGTAGAAAAATAAATAAATAAATAAATGACTGCAGAAAAATAAACTGCGGAAAAATAAATAAAGAAAAATAAATAGAATGGAATATGATGTCATAACAAAATATCACAAAATATAATAGTAAATAACAATAATGATGATAACATTGATAACAAACACCAAATAAAATATACAAAATAAAAGAAAAATTGTAATATTCATAAAATAAAAATACATTAAAGAGATAAATACATATTCTTGTATTTATTAAAAATACCGTAGCACAGCAACAATGAAGAACAAAAACAGAATTCGGGAGATTAATTTTTTATAGATTTCTCTTGTTTTTGGTTTTGTTTAGACATAATACAAGGGTGTTTGGGAACCAGTTACAAGAATTTTACAGTAATTTGGGTCACAAAACTCACATACTAAAACATACTAGAGTAACACACTCATTCTCCTAACAATATTTCCATATCTCTATTTTTGAAAACAAGTTTTTCTAAAAATTACACAAAAAACCATCACTCTTTTCTCCCTTCCCCCTTCTTCTCTTCCTTTTTCCCTTTGCATCATGCTTTATTTATATAAGAAATTTGGTTTTGGATCCCTCATAAGATGCCATCACTTTCCTCATTTTCCAAATTATCAAATTTTGATGTTAACTTTCCCCATTTTTTCTAATTATGCAACCAAACTGGGTCCCACCTAAAAAATACCAAAAACTTCTTTTTCTTTTTTTACTTTTTTTTGGACCCTTTTTTGTTTGGGCACATTTTTTTATTTTCATTTTTTGGCCCATTTTCTTTTTTTTGATTTTTTTGGGCCATTTTTTCTTATTTTTTGTTTTTTAATTTTTTTGAAAAAAATTATTTTGAGTACAAATGAGTAATCACTTACTCTTATTGAAATAAAAACTATTTTTAAATCTTAAAATTATTTATTACACATGTAGCCATAAATAAAATACCCAAAAGAGGACAAGTATTACCCATGCTACAAGGAGCAAGAAGGTAGTCACCAAACATCAGTTTTCCTCCCTTATTCTCTCATCTTGGCTTCGGCACCTATTGGCCATTGCTTGAGGAAAATTATGGAAGAAGGTTGATGAAAAAGGAAAATGATTTAAGAGTGTGGTAGGAAGTAAGGAGAGATTGAGTTAATAGAAATGGAGAAGGTTACTACTCCAACAGTCATTAAGCAATTTTTTAATTTTTTAATTTTTTTTAGAAAAAAATAGGTGTTCACAGTTGCCCCTCCCTCTTTACTTCTTTTCATGAAAGAATATGAAATTTATTCATATTATTGATGTGAAAAGGAAGTAAAGACGTGAACACCGTTAAGAATTCAAGGAAAGTTCAGAAGCCTCTGACTGAAAACAAATAACCCGAGCCCCCTCTTGAGTTGAAAGAATTTTGACAATAAACAATTTAAAGGTGATGCTGAGAGCTTTTGACAAGTAAACAGCCAAAGGGTATTGCCAAAGGCTTTGATAGGACATTTAGGGTAATACTTCAGACTTTTCTTTGGGGACAAAATTGTATTTGAGGTTCTGCCAAGCATGTAAAAATTCAGGAACATGCCTGATGTTTCCTACTAGAAGTAAGGTAACCCAAAGTATATGTTTGAGGCTTTGATAAAGCTTTGATGTTTTTCATTGAGAATTAAGTTGCCTAGGGCGTGTACCTGAGGCTTTCGATAGAAAGTGATAGTTTAAGGTGTTGCCCTAATATTTGCCCTTGAAAATAAACAGCCTAGGGATGAGTACCTGAAGCTTTGAAAGAAAATAAATGACACAAGGGATTGTTCTGACGTGTTTTGATCAGACGACACAGCCTAGGAATGGGTATATAGAGCTTTGAAGGAAAATAAATGACACAGGATTATTTCGATGTGTTTTGATCAAACAACATAGCCTAGGAATGGGTACCTGAAGCTTTGAAAGGAAAATAAATGACACAAGGGGATTTCCTTAACATGTTTTGATCGGACGACACAGCCTAGGAATGGGTACCTGAAGCTTTGAAGGAAATTAAATGACATAGGAGGTTGCCCCAACGTGTTTTGATTGGACGACATAGCCTAGGAATGGGTACCTAAAGCTTTAAAGGAAAATAAATGACATAGGGGGTTGCCCCAAGATGTTTTGAATGGACGACATAGCCTAGGAATGGGTACTTGAAGCTTTTGGAGGAAAATAAATGACATAGGGGGTTGCCCCAACGTGTTTTGACTGGACGACATAGCCTAGGAATGGGTACCTAAAGCTTTAAAGGAAAATAAATGACACAAGGGGTGCCTTGATATTTTTTGAGTAGGCTAGGAATGAATGCCTGAGGCTTGGACATAAAGTAAGACTTAGGGGAAATGTCTCTGACAGTGACTTACAATGAAGGATATATGTTCGACTTTTGTAAGAGGAAATTGAGTGGTATGAAATTTGAAATTTGTACTCATGAAGAATGTGTTCTCGAGGTTAAGACTTTTTGAAGGACTGAGATTTAAAAGAGACTGACTTTTTAGTCATATGACTCACTAGGGATTCCGAGTGAATACACGGATTCTTATCTTAAACATTTATCTGAGCAAATCACCTTTACTGGGATTAGGTGGTGGACTGGAACTATTGATTTTAACTCTTCATGGGGAACATTTATTCTTGTTATAGCCTGTCAGCTTGAGCAAATATGAGAATATTGTTTAGCTGACTTTCTTGTAACATGTTCGACCGTATTTTGAATCCAATAAGAATTTTAGGAAAAGAAACTGGGGGCATGCCTCAATCTTGCATGAAAAATAATCAAGTGGAAAACCAAATGTTAATGATCTTGATTCCCTGGGTAACATCCGTGATTTTCATGGGAATCCATATCACTCATGGCAGAGCGGAATACTATCAACCACTATATACTTAAGGAGTATCAGCTAAAGCACTTCCTCTTACAGCCTTCTGAGTGACATGAATAATATCATATTCAGTCAAAAGAACCTGCCAACGAGCTATTCTTCCTGTTAAAGCTAGTTTTTCAAAGATATACTTAATTGGATCCACCTTAGATATCAACCAAGTAGTATAAGATAACATGTATTGCCTTAGAAGACGAGCAGCCCATCCTAATGAACAACAAGTTCATTCAACAGTGGAATATCATACTTCACATTTAGTGAACTTTTTGCTCAAATTGTAAATGGCATGCTCTTTTCTCCCAAACTCATCATGTTGTCCCAGCATAGAACCCATAGATTCATCTATCACTGTCAAATACAATAGGAGTGGTCTTCCTAGAGTTGGAGGAACCAATATCGGTAGGGATTGTAAGTATTGCTTTATTTTGTCAAAGGCCTCTTGGCAGTCATTATTCCATTGTACCGGTTGATTTTTACGAAGCAACTTAAAGATTGGATTACATACAGCCATTAGTTGAGAAATGAAATGAGATATGTAATTCAATCTTCTAAGGAATCCTCGTACTTCTTTTTCGGTGCTAGGAACAGGCATTTCCATGATTGCCTTTACTTTATCAGGGTCTACTTCAATCCCTCTTTCATTGACTATGAACCCGAGTAACTTTCCAGATCTAGCACCAAAAGTGTATTTGGTCAGATTTAATCTGAGTTTGAACTTTTTAAGACGTTTGAAAAGCTTTCTTAGGTCATTGATATGGCCTTCTACTGTTTTAGATTTAGCAATTATGTCATCTACATAAACCTCTATTCCCTTATGCATCATATCATGAAACAATGTTACCACAGCTTTTGGATATGTTGCCCCAACATTTTTCAGACCAAAGGACATTACTTTATAACAAAAAGTTCCCCATAAAGTGATAAATGTTGTTTTCTCCATGTCCTCGGGTGCCATCTTAATCTGATTATATTCAGAAAATCCATGAATAAGAAGATAGAATGTTGAGCTGTGTTGTCAACCAAAATGTCAATATGTGGTAGTGGGAAATTGACAGGGCCTGCAAGCGCACGGGTTATGTCGCGTAATATAAAAGATTATCGTTCTCCACAGGGACTGTGTTCAAAGTACCGGCATATTAAAATTTAATTATCCACACAATTGATTTTTAAGGTTTTTGTAAAATAAAACACAATTTAAAAATCTAAATTTAGAAACAAAATTTACTTGACACTAAAAAAATCAGAGTTGAGAGTATCTTGGGATTTCAGAGGATTAAGACTCTATTTTATGTTAATGAATTTTAACTTTTCATAAATAAGAATCGAATTAAGTTTTCCAAGGCGAATTTTTCAAAAGCTAATTAATATGTTCCTCTCGGAATCCTATTAATGTACCTAACCTATGGAAAGCGCTGCTTAATCCTCAGAAAGGCCCATTATCGTTTTATGAAAATCCCTTTTATTTCCTCAAAAGAATTTTGATTACTTTCATGGTTTTACCGAGGTCACAAAAAGCATCTCAAAAATCTTAGGTTTAGTTCAAAGCTTTCCGGTAAAAATAAATCTCTCGATTCTATTTATTACCTAAACTTACTAATATACCCGTAAGTATACAGTTTTATCATTTAGGTTTTTGTTAGGAATTACTAAAAGCATTAAGCATAATTGAACTAAATGGAAAATAGAAATTTATTTAATTCCAAGTCAAAATAATATTAACAATAAAATATTATCATACCCCTTTTATCCCAAGATAATTAATTTAGCTACTCATGAAATAATTCAAATTCATATAAATAATAGAAAAATAAAACATGCAAGACATGGTAAAAATAAAGACTTACGGGTTTCTCCAAAAGCTCAGAATAATTTACCACTGTAATTCCTTGTTGCAATAATTTCTCCACCAATTACAAATTTAAATTCTCACTTTTACAATTCATAACTCTTAAAATAAAATAAAGAAAAAGAAAGGAAAAGAGAAATTAAAACGAAAGAGAAAGGAGAAGGAACAAAGAAGAAAATGAAAAAGAAAGAAAGAAAAGAAAAGAGAAGGACGGAAGAGAGAAAAGAAAGAAAAGGAAAACAAAAGAGAGAGAAGAAAGAAGAGGAATTAATGCTGATGGAATTTATGCTGGATGCTTGCAACTTCTTCTCCTTTTATAGGCGATGGAAAGGGGGGATCCAGCTAAGAAACGCGTTGTAATTGCAAGTGGGAGGAAACTTTCGGTGCATGTGAGTTCCAGCTGTGCCAACTTGTTTCCAATTTGCATATTTTAATATTTCCAATAATTCGGTGCTTGGATTTAGTGATGATTACTGCAGGTGGAGAAATTCCGAGTGAAAAAGTGTTGTTTTCCCCATAATTCCGAGTGAAAGCTTGCTGGAGGGTGGTTTGCCGAGTGCTGGACGGTATTGGTTGGAGAGAAGAGTCTAGGCGGTGTGAAGTTGGTATTGGACGGTATGGAGAGAGGTGTTGTGTTGGAACGGAAAGGGAGAGGGAATGGGACGGTGTTCTGGATTGAGGACGGTGTAGAGTGATCCGATGTTTGGAGTTGTGGAGTGTAGGTCGGTTTTGAAAGGAGAAGGGACGGTGTTGTGGCTTGAGGGAAAGTGGAGTTGCTGGACGGTGTGGAGAGGAGTGCTGTTGATTGTGGCCGGTGTTCTATTGATCCGGTGTTGGGCCTGTGAAGAGATGGAAGGAGGCGGTGTTGATGGAGGTAGTGATCCGGTGTTGCATTGTGAAGAATTGGGTCGGTTTTCACCTTCTCTCTAGAATCTAAGTGGAAAAGAGGCCTTTTGTGCAAAAGACCGAGTGAAAAGGTGACTTTGGACATAAATCTGAGTGAAAGCCAGTCAGTGTTGTTGGGGGGGTCGGTGTTTGGAGGAGAACCGGTCGGTGATGAAGCTGGATGAGTGAAGAGTGACTGAAGAGTAACTCTAATTGAGCCATTCAGTCGGAATTGATTGCAGAAGGACTCGGAACCGACTGAAACCATTCACTCGGCTCAGGTTCATGGAGTTTATTCAGAATTGATTGAAGACTCACTCAGGATCAGAATTTATTCAATCGGTTCCCAACCATTTTCACTCGGCTGTCTCTGAATTTGAACCACTTGGTTAAAACTTTGCTCGGATTTTGCTTTGGAATTCACTCGGACAAATTCATTTGGATATATTCAAATGATAAAATCACACCTTCACTCGGAAGTTCGAGTTGATTCCCACTCGGAATTGACTTCAGTCGTCAATCAACTCACTCGGATATACCTTTCACTCAGAAATTTGGACGTGAAAGACTGGAATCTGACTGATTGAATTTCTTTCATGTCCGAGCCTTGCTTTGCTAGGAAATGCAGCTTCCTGACCCAACTCACTCGGATGTGCTTTCCTTGGAGACTTCTCACTCGGGCTTAGTGTGAAACTTGAGAGTCTGCCCGAGTGTGATTGATTTTCGGTCGGATTTTTCATTGCTAGATAAGACTCTACTCGGAAATGCCTTGTTCTGCTTGAGGATGCCATTTTCTCCGAATGAAACCACTCGGATTCCTCCTTATTCAGCACTTGTTCATTCAGTGGCTTCTATCTGCTCGAATTCAACTCACTCGGGACAGTTTTGCCCACAAAAACAGTTCAGACTTGTTTCAATCAGCATTTCTTCACTCGGATTCACTTCAATCAGCAATCTTTTCACTCGGAGAATAGCTTTAAACAGCATCTATTCAAAGTCAGTCCCCTTTTTTCACTCGGAATGGACGTAGTCGGGGGAACTTCCACTCGGAATCACCTCCAACCGAGACTTATTCCATTTCAGCATTGAACCTCCAACAGTCAGCCATTTATCACTCGGAATGGCTTTGACAGGGAACTTTCCACTCGGATTTTCCTCCAACAGTGCAGTATTCCACTCGGAAATACTCTCCTCTGAGTCTTTCCACTCGGATTTGGTCATTTCTGAGTTATCCCACTCGGATTTGGCCATTCTGAGTCGGATTTCAGTGTTCTGAGTCGGATTTAAACTTTCTGAGTCAGATTTCAGCTTTAAAAAGAGAATTCTTTCCACTTTGGGCTTGTTCTTCTTGTTTCTTTATCATTTTATGGTCGTTTTTCTCTTGTTTTTGACCCTTTATTACCTTAAGTTCTGCAAAATAACATACCCAAGTAGAATAGAGTGGAAAGAAAGCAAAAATCGCAATAAATAAAGGAATTACAGTGGATAATGATAAAAATCCTAAGCAAACTGGATCTAATTTATTGTACTATAAAGCACTTATCAAAATACCCCAAACCAAAACATTGTTTGTCGTCAAGCAATCACCATATTCACAAGATAAAATACAGAAAACACTAAGCTTAATAAACTAAGGGATCCAAAACAGAGAAACTGATTTATTCAAATGCCAATTTTATTTTTCTTATGTGAATCAAATTTCAATGTCAAGACTTGAGATACTCTTCTCACAATTTTCACTCAAGTGTTTCAAGGTTTGTGTATCTCTTAAATCATCATAGTCAAAAAAATATTACCATAAGCTTGTTAATAAACCAGAAACTCCACAGTTTAGATAGAAAATATGTCATAGTCTAAAGGTCTTTCAAAGGTTGTAACGTGGCCTTGGGTTGTATTGTCAAGGTAGGATTTTCAAGAAAAATAGAATACAAAAGGGCTTTAACAGTCATGAATGATTCAAATTTTTATCATTATAAATTTAACAGAGCAAATTTTTGAATTTTTATGGACTTTTTGGGATTCATTCAATATCATCCTTTTGATTTTCTTTTTCTTTTTCTTGCTTTTCTTCAATACATATTTTTCTTAAGTCCTTTTTATTTCTTTGCTCCACTAAATTTCTAACTTTTTCACCATTAAGAGAAGATTAGTCAATGAAAGGTTTCAAGGAAAAATTTTCACTTTTAGGCTCAAAAGGGGCAACTAGGGGTCAAATTGTGTAAAAATTCTGAGGCTTAAGAATAAGACCTAATTGTGCCTTTATCATCCTAAGACATATAATCAAAAACCATTTTGAATCGGTTGAAAAACAAGTTCTAGAATATTAATGACTATGAGATTCACTCA
The DNA here is from genome assembly GCA_037962975.1 of Clitoria ternatea. Taxonomy (NCBI): domain Eukaryota; kingdom Viridiplantae; phylum Streptophyta; class Magnoliopsida; order Fabales; family Fabaceae; genus Clitoria; species Clitoria ternatea. The sequence goes on from CM075669.1 coordinate 194,504,053, forward strand.
ATCAAGAAAATATGGGTTTTGAAAATTTGTTTGATAAATAACCCATTTTGGCTCAAGTCTAACCATGGAAAGTCTTTTCAAAGAAAATTTTAATCACATAAGGTTCATTTAAGCATTTATTTGGCATTTAAACAATCAAATTTTGAAAATTTTACTCAAAATTTTGGGGTCCTTAGATACTTTAGCCTTGTGTTTAAAGTAAATTTATCATGCAATCATGGTAAATTACAAGATGATAAACAAAGCGAGGAAAACACACATGCATGAAAAATATAACAATCACACAACAAAACAAAACAGTTAAGTTTTCTTACCTACCACCCCAAACCAGAATTTGACATTGTCCTCAATGTTAAAATGGATGATAAAAGGATAAGAAAACTTACCTGTAGTAACCCCAAACTAGCATCTGACATAGTTGGGTTTTTTTTTAACTTAAAATGAAACAATAACTTTTTATAGGGTTACCTCCCTATCAGTGCTAAGTTTTAAGTCTTCAGCCAGACTTCTCACCGTTTGGATTTACTCATCAGGAGCATCAAACAAGTCCAAGTCACTTGCTTGTTGTATTGGTTGACCTGTCAGATAGTGCTTTACTCTCTGTCCATTTACCCTAAATGTACCAGATTTCTCGCTCCATAGTTCGACAGCTCCAAAGGGAAAGACTTTTGTCACCTTGAATGGTCCCGACCATCGGGATCTCAGTTTACCTGGAAAAAGCTTCAATCTGGAATTAAACAGTAAAACCATATCACCTGGATTAAATGTTCTCCGTTGGATGTGACGATCATGCCATTGTTTGGTTTTTTCTTTATAAATTCTGGCATTTTCGTATGCATCTAGACGGAGTTCTTCAAGCTCATTTAATTCCAACAATCTTTGTTCACTTGCAGCCTTATGATCAAAGTTAAGAGTTTTAACAGCCCAAAAAGATTTATATTCTAGCTCAACAGGTAAATGACAGGGCTTCCCATATACTAGCTTAAAAGGCGTGGTTCCAATGGGAGTTTTGTATGCGGTTCGATACGCCCATAAGGAATCATCTAACTTAATAGACCAATCCTTACGTGATGTATTCACCACTTTTTGAAGAATATTTTAAATTTCCCGATTGGATACCTCAACTTGTCCACTAGTTTGTGGGTGATAAGGTGTAGCAACCTTATGCTTAACTCCATATTTATTTAAAAGGGTCTGAAAAGTTTTCTCAATAAAATGAGACCCTTCATCACTTATAACACATTTTGGGACCCCAAACCTTGGAAATATTATTTTCTTGAAAAGTTTAATAACAGTTTTAGCATCGGAATGGGGTGAAGCAACGGCTTCCACCCATTTTCACACATAGTCAACTGCCACTAATATGAACTGATTTCCAAAAGAAGAGGGAAAGGGACCCATAAAATCAACACCCCATACATCAAACAATTCAACTTCTAAAATGGTATTTAATGGCATTTCTTGTATCTTACCAATGTTACCTGTTCTTTGGCAAGCATCACAAGTTAGAACATACTTACGTACATCCTTAAAAATATTTGGCCAATAGAACCCAGCTTGCAATACTTTAGCGGCTGTTTTAGAGGTGCTCATGTGTCCTTCACAGGAAAGAGAATGGCAATGATCCAAGATAGCATGGACATCATCTTGTGAAACACATCTCCGAATCATACCATCTGTATATTGCTTGAAAAGGAGTGGTTCATCCCAATAATAATGCTTGACATCTGCATAAAACTTTTTCCTTTGTTGAAAGCTAAGATCAGGAGGTAAGATACCACATGCAAGAAAATTTACAAAATCAACATACCAAGGAACACGTTGGATACTAAGATTCAAGAGTTGTTCATCTGGAAAAGATTCATTGATGGGAATATTATCTGTTTCTTCTTTTTCAGATGTCAACCTAGATAGGTGGTCAGCGACCAAGTTCTCGGTACCCTTCTTGTCCTTAATTTCCAAGTCAAATTCTTGCAATATTAGAATCCACCTAATTAATCTAGGCTTTGCTTCCTTTTTATTCAATAGATACTTAATGGCAGAGTGGTTAGTGTAAACGGTAACATGTGAACCTACCAAGTAAGATCTAAATTTATCAAAAGCAAAGACAATAGCTAACAGTTCTTTTTCAGTTATGGCATAATTTACCTGAGCATCATCTAGCGTCCAGCTGGCATAATGAATTACATGGAGCTTTTTATCCTTTCTTTGCCCCAACACAGCCCCCACTGCATAATCACTCGCATCGCACATCAGCTCAAATGGGAATTTCCAATCAGGTGGTTGTACGATGGGGGCAGAGATTAGAGCTTGCTTAATCCTGCAAAAAGCTTCCATACAAGATGAATCAAAATTGAAAGGCACATCCTTACCCAGAAGAGTTGTAAGAGGCTTTGTGATCTTGGAGAAATCTTTAATGAACCTGCGGTAAAACCCTGCATGTCCAAGAAAACTCTGAATACCTTTCACATTTGTGGGTGAAGGCAATTTTTCAATCACTTCTACTTTAGCCTTATCAACTTCTATACCTCTCTCAGACATCAAGTGTCTAAGAACTATGCCTTCTCTTACCATAAAATGGCATTTTTCCCAATTTAGAACCAAATTGGTTTCTTCACAACGCTGCAAGACTTGGCACAAATTTGTTAAACAATTATCAAAATCCAAACCATGCACTGAAAAATCATCCATAAAGACTTCCATCACATTTTCAATAAGATCAGAAAAAATTGCTTGCATACACCTTTGAAAAGTCACAGGTGCATTACATAAACCAAAAGGCATACATCTGTAAGCATAAGTCCCATAAGGGCAAGTGAAGGTAGTCTTTTCTTGATCAGATGGATGAATGGGAATTTGATGAAAACCTGAATACCCATCCAAATAACAGAAATAAGAGTGTTTCACAAGTCTTTCAAGCATCTGATCAATAAAAGGGAGGGGAAAATGATCTTTTTTCGTGGCGCTATTTAACTTCCTATAATCAATGCACATGCGCCAACCAGAGACAATCCTAGTAGGAATCAAGTTATGTTTATCATTTTCAATCACAGTTATTCCCCCATTTTTAGGCACCACATGGACAGGACTTACCCATTTACTACTATCAACAGGATATATGACTCCAGTATCAAGAAATTTCAAAATTTCCTTTTTAACCACTTCTTGCATTTTAGGATTTAATCTCCTAAGTAGTTCTACTGTGGGCCTACTTTCATCTTCTACAGTAATCCTGTGCATACAAAGAGAAGGGCTAATCCCTTTGATATCATCCATTGTATAACCTATTACCTTTCTATACAACCTAAGTTGTTTCAAAGGTTTTTCAGTTTCAGATGGATTCAATTCAGCATTAATAATCACAGGATATGTGGAATTAGGGCCAAGAAACTCATACCTTAAAGAAGCTGGTAAAGGTTTTAATTCCACATTGGGGCTTACCACTTTGTCACACATGACCTCAGTGTCATATGGGGCCTCGGAGCAATCAGATGTTTCTGTCAGCTCAATCATGAAAACAGTTTCAAGTGGGTCATTAGGAAGGGTTGCTTCCTTTACCACTTGTTCGACAAAATCCACAGTACAGCAAACATCATTATAAGGTTTTTCTAAAACATTTTTCAAGTTGAAATCAACCTTTTGGTCTCCAACAGTTAGAGACAACTTACCATTCTTGACATCGATCACAGCACCTGCAGTTGCTAAAAATGGTCTGCCTAAAATAATAGGAATCAAAGAATCTTCATCCATTTCAAGCACAACAAAGTCAGCAGGTATAAAAAATTTTCCTATCTTAATAGGAACATCCTCTAAAATTCCTACAGGATATTTTACAGATCTATCAGCCAATTGCAAAGACATCCTAGTAGGTTTTAACTCTCCCAATCCTAACTTTTCAGCAACAGATAATGGCATTAAACTCACACTCGCTCCTAAATCACACAATGCTTTATCTATATTCATGTCACCAATCATGCAAGGAATAGAGAAACTACCTGGATCTTGGAGCTTGGGTGGAAGTTTCTTTTGAATTAGAGCACTGCACTCTTCAGTAAGTGCAACTGTACCATCTTCCTCCAGTCTTCTTTTGTTGGACAGAATGTCCTTCAGGAACTTTGCATATGTGGGCATTTGCTGCAAAGCATCTGTAAAAGGAATATTAATATACAATTTCTTTAAAACATCAAGGAACTTACCAAATTGTTTGTCCAACTTTGCTTTGGCTAAGCGCTGAGGAAATGGAATGGGAGGTTGATATGGCTTAACCTCCTCCTTCTTTTCTTGTGGTTTCTCTTCTTCAATTACTGGATAAGATGAAGATTCATCGACTTTCTTTTCCTCCTTTGCAGTCTTGTCAACTGGCCCATCGTATTGAGTACCACTCCTAAGAGTGACAGCCATGGTTTGGTTAGATGGTCCAGCCTCTGGTTTCCCAGGAAATGTTCCCGGTGCTCTTTGAGAATAGGGGCTTGTTGGGCAATTTGATTTTCTAGTATTTTGTTGTGAGTGGCAAGAGAGTCCACTTTTGAAGCCAAGTTTTTTATTGCATCAGAGAATTCATCATTTTGTTTAAGTTGAGTAGCTACAAATGCCTCCATCAAGGATTCTAGCTTTGATTTTTATGGAATATAGGTTCCTTGTTGAGGTTTGTAGTTAATTTGGAATTGAGGTGGCCTATTTTGGAAGCTAGGTGGACCTTGTAGAGGTCTGTAGTTACCTTGATAATTTCCACCATAGTTTCCAATAGCATCCACCTGATGCATTTCTTGTTCTTGATTAGGAGTCATTGCTAAATAGCAGTTTGTAGCTCCATGTCCTAAAACACCACAAACTTCACAAACAATGTTAGTAGCACCTGTTGACCCTATTTTATCAAGTTTTAATGTTAATGTTTCAACTTTGGCAGAAAGTAAGGAAAGAGCATCAACAGAATACTTACCTGGTGTTTTAGCAGGTAATCCTCTCTCAGAGTTCCACTGGTGAGTGTTTTGAGCTATTTCTTCAATCAGGTTCTCAGCTTCATCAACATTTTTACTCATGAAGGCTCCTCCAGCTGCAGCATCTAAAGAGATCTTTTGTGTGGAAGTTAGTCCATTATAGAAAATATGGATTGTCAACCACCTTTCTATCCCATGGTGAGGACATTCTCTTAGCAACTCCCTGTATCTTTCCCAGGCTTCATACAAGGATTCATCATCTTTTTGTGAAAAATTGATGATTTGTTTTCTCAGCACATCAGTCTTGTTCCTTGGGTACCATTTATTTATAAAAGCACTGGACAATTGTTCCCAAGTCATGATGGATCCTTCAGGAAGAGAGTATAACCACGCTCTCGCTTTATCTCTTAAGGAGAAAGGGAAAAGTCTTAAGCGAATGGCATCATTGGTGGCTTCGTTCATCTTCAGGGTGTCACAGTATTCAAGAAAGATTTGAAGGTGAAGGTTTGGATCTTCAGAGGGTAAACCTCCGAATTGGTTCTGTTGAACCATTGAGAGTAGTGAAGGCTTCAATTCAAAATTGTTAGCCTCCATTGTGGGTCTGAGGATGCTGGATCCTCTTCCATTTGTACTTGGAGCGGCAAAATCTCTTAAGGGTCTGTGTTGGTCTGCCATTTGTTTTTCTTTTTGTTCTTTTTGTTGTTTTTGTTGTTTTCTCAAAGCTCTAAGGGTACGTTCTATCTCAGGGTCAAATCCTAAGTTTAGATCGACATTACGGCTTCGTCGCATAAATAGAAAATAAATGACAAATAAAACAAACAATTACAAAAATAAAACAATAACAGATACACAGAATATAGAACAAAATACAAAATTACAAAGAAAATAAAAATAAAAATAAAAATAACAATAAAAATATTAACAAGTATGATCTAATCGAATTTCAATATTGCCGATATTTGAGGGACAACAGTCCCCGACAACGGCGCCAAAAACTTGACAGGGCCCGCAAGCGCACGGGTTATGTCGCGTAATATAAAAGATTATCGTTCTCCACAGGGACTATGTTCAAAGTACCGGCATATTAATTTAATTATCCACACAATTGATTTTTAAGCTTTTTGTAAAATAAAACACAATTTAAAAATCTAAATTTAGAAACAAAATTTACTTGACACTAAAAAAATCAGAGTTGAGAGTATCTTGGGATTTCGGAGGATTAAGACTCTATTTTATGTTAATGAATTTTAACTTTTCATAAATAAGAATCGAATTAAGTTTTCCAAGGCGAATTTTCCAAAAGCTAATTAATATGTTCCTCTCGGAATCCTATTAATGTACCTAACCTATGGAAAGCGCTGCTTAATCCTCAGAAAGGCCCATTATCATTTTATGAAAATCCCTTTTATTTCCTCAAAAGAATTTTGATTACTTTCACGGTTTTACCGAGGTCACAAAAAGCATCTCAAAAATCTTAGGTTTAGTTCAAAGCTTTCCGGTAAAAATAAATCTCTCGATTCTATTTATTACCTAAACTTACTAATATACCCGTAAGTATACAGTTTTATCATTTAGGTTCTTGTTAGGAATTACTAAAAGCATTGAGCATAATTGAACTAAATGGAAAACAGAAATTTATTTAATTCCAAGTCAAAATAATATTAACAATAAAATATTATCATACCCCTTTTATCCCAAGATAATTAATTTAGCTACTCATGAAATAATTCAAATTCATATAAATAATGGAAAAATAAAACATGCAAGACATGGTAAAAATAAAGACTTACGGGTTTCTCCAAAAGCTCAGAATAATTTACCACTGTAATTCCTTGTTGTAATAATTTCTCCACCAATTACAAATTTAAATTCTCACTTTTACAATTCACAACTCTTAAAATAAAATAAAGAAAAAGAAAGGAAAAGAGAAATTAAAACGAAAGAGAAAGGAGAAGGAACAAAGAAGAAAATGAAAAAGAAAGAAAGAAAAGAAAAGAGAAGGATGGAAGAGAGAAAAGAAAGAAAAGGAAAACAAAAGAGAGAGAAGAAAGAAGAGGAATTAATGCTGATAGAATTTATGTTGGATGCTTGCAACTTCTTCTCCTTTTATAGGCGATGGAAAGGGGGGATCCAGCTAAGAAACGCGTTGTAATTGCAAGTGGGAGGAAACTTTCGGTGCATGTGAGTTCCAGCTGTGCCAACTTGTTTCCAATTTGCATATTTTAATATTTCCAATAATTCGGTGCTTGGATTTAGTGATGATTGGTGCAGGTGGAGAAATTCCGAGTGAAAAAGTGTTGTTTTCCCCATAATTCTGAGTGAAAGCTTGCTGGAGGGTGGTTTGCCGAGTGCTGGACGGTGTTGGTTGGAGAGAAGAGTCTGGGCGGTCTGAAGTTGGTATTGGACGGTATGGAGAGAGGTGTTGTGTTGGAACGGAAAGGGAGAGGGAATGGGATGGTGTTCTGGATTGAGGACGGTGTAGAGTGATCCGATGTTTGGAGTTGTGGAGTGTAGGTCGGTTTTGAAAGGAGAAGGGATGGTGTTGTGGCTTGAGGGAAAGTGGAGTTGCTGGACGGTGTGGAGAGGAGTGTTGTTGATTGTGGCCGGTGTTCTATTGATCCGGTGTTGGGCCTGTGAAGAGATGGAAGGAGGCGGTGTTGATGGAGGTAGTGATCCGATGTTGCATTGTGAAGAATTGGGTCAGTTTTCACCTTCTCTCTAGAATCCGAGTGGAAAAGAGGCCTTTTGTGTAAAAGACCGAGTGAAAAGGTGACTTTGGACACAAATCCGAGTGAAAGCCAGTCAGTGTTGTTGGGGGGTCGGTGTTTGGAAGAGAACCGGTCGGTGATGAAGCTGGATGAGTGAAGAGTGACTGAAGAGTAACTCTGATTGAGCCATTCAGTTGGAATTGACTGCAGAAGGACTCAGAACCAACTGAAACCATTCACTAGGCTCAGGTTCATGGAGTTCATTCAGAATTGATTAAAGACTCACTCAGGATCAGAATTTATTCAATCGGTTCCCAACCATTTTCACTCGGCTGTCTCTGAATTTGAACCACTCGGTTAAAACTTTGCTCGGATTTTGCTTTGGAATTCACTCGGACAAATTCATTTGGATACATTCAAATGATAAAATCATACCTTCACTCGGAAGTCCAAGTTGATTCCCACTCAGAATTGACTTCAGTCGTCAATCAACTCACTCGGATATAGCTTTCACTCAGAAATTTGGACTTGAAAGATTTGAATCTGGTTGATTGAATTTCTTTCATGTCCGAGCCTTGCTTTGCTCGGAAATGCAGCTTCCTGACCCAACTCACTCGGATGAGCTTTCCTTGGAGACTTCTCACTCGGGCTTAGTGTGAAACTTGAGAGTCTGCCCGAGTGTGATTGATTTCCGGTCGGATTTTTCATTGCTAGATAAGACTCTACTCGGAAATGCCTTGTTCTGCTTGAGGATGCCATTTTCTCCGAATGAAACCACTCGGATTCCTCCTTATTCAGCACTTGTTCATTCAGTGGCTTCTATCTGCTCGGATTCAACTCACTCGGGATAGTTTTGCCCAAAAAACAGTTCAGACTTGTTTCAATCAGCATTTCTTCACTCGGATTCACTTCAATCAGCAATCTTTTCACTCGGAGAATAGCTTTGGACAGCATCTATTCAAAGTCAGTCCCCTTTTTTCACTCGGAATGGACGCAGTCGGGGGAGCTTCCACTCGGAATCACCTCCAACCGAGACTTATTCCATTTCAGCATTGAACCTCTAACAGTCAGCCATTTATCACTCGGAATGGCTTTGACAGGGAACTTTCCACGCAGATTTTCCTCCAACAGTGCAGTATTCCACTCGGAAATGCTTTCCTCTGAGTCTTTCCACTCGGATTTGGTCATTTCTGAGTTATCCCACTCAGATTTGGCCATTTTGAGTCGGATTTCAGTGTTTTGAGTCAGATTTTAGCTTTAAAAAGAGAATTCTTTCCACTTTGGGCTTGTTCTTCTTGTTTCTTTATCATTTTATGGTCATTTTTCTCTTGTTTTTGACCCTTTATTACCTTAAGTTCTGCAAAATAACATACCCAAGTAGAATAGAGTGGAAAGAAAGCAAAAATCGCAATAAATAAAGGAATTACAGTGGATAATGATAAAAATCCTAAGCAAACTGGATCTAATTTATTGTACTATAAAGCACTTATCAGAAATCATCTTTGGGGCTAGCCCTATTCAGATCTCGATAGTCCATGCACATTCGCACTTTCCCATCTTAACAACTTTGATAATGTTGGCTATCCATTGAGGATATTTTACAACAGCTAGGAAACCTGCATCAAACTATTTTATGACCTCTATCTTTAAAAGCATCTCAGATTTTATCCTTCATAGTTTTTGTTTTACAGGGGGACATTCTGGTTTTAATGGTAACTTATGCTCAACAATACTAGCATCAAATCCTGGCATGTCTTGGTATGACCAGGCAAACACATCATTAAACTTAATGAACATCTCTACTAGAATTTTCCTTTGCTTGATGCTTAGAGAAGTACCGATCTTGAGTTCTCTTCTGTTTCTTCATTCCCCAAATTTATAACTTCAACGATTTCTAGATGGGGAGAAATTTGTTTAGCTTCCTGATCTAGCAATCTTAATAATTCAGGTGATGGTTCATTATCTTCTTCATCCTCTCCATCTGAATATTTTAAATCATGATATGAAAATGTAGTTTGTTCATTCATTGGGGGATCAGTTTTAGATCTGTAATTTATTTAATGTAAAAGGGAATAAGAAAATGGTAATTAGGTTATTTGTAAGAAAATAGACAAGAATCCTTAATGTGTATTTATTTGGATCATTATAATTGATAAAAAAACTTTTTATTGAAAAGAAAGCCATAAGGCTTTGAACATAGCTAAAGGATCAAGGAGCATAGAGTAATAAATTACATGAAATTGATCTTGGGAAACTCGATAGCCTCCCAATTACATAGAACGGTATCTGATGAACAAGGGTGAACATGACTTTCCTTTTCAAGAAAATTATTACCGACTACTGCAACTTGATCAGGAGATGTCAAGCTTGCACTTTTGAAACTTCTGTAAAGGTCACAAATCGGGGATCCTACAGTTTGGGGTTCTCGATTTTCCAAATGAGCCATTCGCTTTTCCTTCTTTTCTTTAGCGACATTCCTTCTCTCTACTGGACATGGGTAGTATCCTATCCCAAATCCATCTTTATTTTCTTTGAGGTATACAGGCTCTATTTTTCCATCCAAATTCTTTCCAAGTCCCTTTCCTGGCTCATATCCAGCCTTCATCATCATTTTTGCCATCATTATGGATGCTTTGGGTAATTGAGCTAGTGTCACCTTCTCACCTATATAGGTGGTATGGGCAATCTCCAAAGATTGGAAAGAAGTTCCCAAACTTTCTTCAGTAGCCTCTATATAGGGAATGGACATGGGCTTACTGATTAGGAAATCCTCTTCACCAAAAACTATAATCAACTTGTTATTTATAATGAATTTTAGCTTTTGGTGAAGAGTAGATGGAACAACCCCAGCGGTGTAGATCCAAGGTCTACCCAATAGACACCTGTATGTAGGAATGATGTCCATTACTTGAAATAGGACGTTAAAAGTGCATGGTCCAACCTGAATAGGAATCTCGATGTCATCTATGACCTCTCTTCTTGTACCATCAAAGGCCCTCACCACCATGGTACTAGGTTTCATATGTGTTCCATCAAAAGGAAGTTGTGTGAAAGTTGTCTTGGGCGTTATGTTTAGAGAAGAGCCATTATCGATGAACACTTTTGCCAAGATATAATCTCGACATTTAACAGAGATATACAGAGCTCTATTGTGACCTCTCCCCTCAGGGGGTATTTCCTTATCAGTGAAAGTTAGATAATCATTAGCTGCAATGTGATTGACTATTCCCTTAAATTTCTCAAGAGAGATATCTTGAGTCACATGAGCCTTGCTTAAAAATTTCAATAATATTTCATGATGTGGTTCTGAATTAAGTAGCAGGGACATAAGAGATATCTTAGCAGGGTTACAATTTAGTTGGTCAACTATCTGGTAGTTGCTTTGCTTGATGAACTTTAAAAATTCATCAGTTTCTTCATCTCTTACATCATGTGAAAGGTCTTGTTCTTTATTCTTCCCTTGGTTGTTACTCCTTGTTGTTAGTTCAGGTTCTTTCCTTAATTCTTCTGGAGCGAAGATCTGACCACTCCTAGTTACTCCACTTACCCCAGAAATATTCATAACTAAAGAAGATGGGTCACTAGTCAGGGGGTGAGAGGTCACCTCCGCTTTGTATTTCCATGGTACCGCATGAGTATCCTTAAAAGCAAAGGGAGCAGGTACCCAAACTGTCATTAACTAGTGACTTACAACTGGTTTGGTTAGAGGTTCCTTAGTATAATAGACCACCAAAGGAACAGGAGTGACTGGGCATACTGAACCTGTACTATATTATCCATGGATCATGTTGATATCATCACAAGGATGACGATAAACTTGTATCAAATGTGTGTCCAGTAATTCTTGAAGGATTCGGCCAAATTTGCATTGGCGGGCATCTGATCATGAATGTCCTTATTAGAACTCCAAGTTTTAGATATTAATCCTTTCTTCAAAAGTTCTTTATAGATCCATGGGAGAGGAGTTTTGATGTCTGAAACCTTCCTAACACGATTATTTCCCAAATCATGTGTTATTGCATTTACCTCAGCATTTTCATGATTAGGCAAAGGGTTGCTAGTTACATTCGGGGTGCCTTCTTCAAAATTCAACCATTTGGCCTTTATCAAATCACGCACTTTAAACTTTAAGGCAATGCAATTTTCTGTAGAATGTCCCGGTGCCCCAACATGATAATCACATTTTACATTGGGATCATACCTCTTAGGATATGGTGGTCCTATGGGTTTTAGGGGACATTGTACGACCAGAGAACTTTTGAGAAGGTAAGGCAAAAGTTCAATGTATGTCATGGGAATTGGATCGAATTGGACAAAATGATGGTCATTGTTTGGCTTTTTTGTGATGGATTTGGGTTGGAGTTTGGCGTCCATTATTGGGTAAGAGGTGGTGGTGTATTCCTGAAATTATGGACAGGTAAGGGTCTGTATGATTAAGGATGGGGAAATGAGGGTGAATATGGATTTCCAGAAGCGGCAGCTATATACGGGTAAGGCCCATATGGTGGATAGTGAGGCTGGAAAGGGTAAAAGGAAGGATGGAACATTTTCTGATTATGTTGACCCTGATTGCCAATTACAGCATTTGTTTTTTCGCCCTTTCTTCTCCCTGCTCCTGTCATAGGCTTTCCTATTGAAGGTGAACTTTGGACAACTTTTCCAGTCCTCAAACCACTTTCAATTCTTTTCCTATTACCACTATATTAGAAAAGCTTGATGATACACTCCCAAGCGTCCTTTCATAGAAAGGTGCCTGAAGAGTGTCAATGAACATCGCCACTATCTATTTCTCTATCAGGGGTTGTTCAACTTGTGCAGCCATTTCCCTCCATCGTTGAGCATATTCTTTAAAGGATTCAGTACTTCTCTTGGACATGTTTTGAAGTTACAGCCAGTCTGGTGCCATGTCCATGTTTTATTTATACTACTTTAGGAAGATATCAGCCAAATCCTTCTAACAACGAATACGAGTATGTTCAACGTGAGTGTACCAGCTCAACGCTGCCCCAGCAAGGCTATCTAGAAAAAAGTGGATCAACAGCTTTTCATCATAAGCATATGCAACCATCTTTCGATAATACATGGTTAAATGGTTATGGGGACTAGTAGTTCCTTTGTATTTATCAAATTCTGGAAACTTAAATTTAGTAGGAATTACCATATCTGGGACTAGGCACAATTCAAAAACATTTGTTATGCCTAAACCACTTCCTCCTTATATTGCACGCAACCTTTCTTCCAATATTTCCATTTGCCCTTTTGACAAAGGCGCTGCTGGCTGATCAAGATTTGGTGGAGGGATATAAGCTTTGTATAACAAGTTTTGTGAAACACCAGCCTGTGGTATTGGGTGACCATAAGGGAAATAGTATGGAGTTACTTATGGATTTGGTTGTGTGGCATCACCTGGAATCTGGTGGTTTGTATTAGGTGTGGTGACATTGGGTGGAGCCTAAGTGTTTAGGGGAACAACTGTTGATTGGGTGTAATTTAAAGGGTTAGATATTAGGGGATTGGGAATTTGTTGAGCAACAGAAGGATTTTCCTGAATAGGATTAGGATACATGGTGTAACATCCTTGAGGTAGGCCATATTAAGGCCAGGTATATGCTTGCTGAACATTCCCGTCTTGGGGAAAAAATGGTGGCAATGGTATACCATAAGGCTGGTCTGGGATGAATGGAGTTTCAGTGACTGGAGCGAGATCATTTGGAAGTATAGTCAAGGGTATGAGGTTTCCTTCTTGGGCTTGAACCTGAGGAGTGGATGTTTGATCTCCATTTCCTGCAGAGAATCCCCTTTCTATGCCTCTTTCTCAAGGAGCTTAAGTATTTCTGCCATTTGTTCCTTGATTTGGCCAAACTCATTCCTCATATCTTCAACCGAGCATTTCGGCTCTACCATAAGTCTTGTTTGTAGTCAGGTTTGATATTGATGCTTCAGGCCCTTTCTCCCCATGATGTGTATTCAAAAACCTTAGCACGGTAATAGACATGGTTAGAGCAAGAAACAAAAAAAATACAAGCATTAAGAAATATCACTAGGCGATCATAAATTTCCTCAAGTATCGTGGAAATTATTCCTTAGAACGTCTTGTTCAAAAGTACTAAATAAAGAGAATAAAGATTAACATCAGATCCTTTTATTATTAAAAATACAACATTTTATTACAAACAAGGTTGGTCTTCCTTTTCTCTTGCAATCATCGTCCTCATCTTCTCAAGTTGTCTTTTACAATACTGAATAAAGGTCGAAATCTTTTCTGGCGTGCCGAGTGGATTTACCATTGCTTCCGCTCTTTTTAATAAATAGGGGATATCTTCAATGTTCCATTGGCTAAACTGGTTAACTCAGTGAAATGTTTCATGCAAGAATGGACTAAATCATTCATTTCTGCCACATCATTCTTCATCACTTGCACTATCTCTTGGTACCTTTCCTTATCCTCTATTGCCTACCACTTTTCCATATTGATCTCTCGCTCACAAGCATTCATGACATCATTAACTTGTTGTTCCAGTCTGTTAATTTGTGCTTGTATGAGATCTTTCTGAGTTTGAGCTTTTTCCTTAGTTTTTACCAATATCTCCCTTAATCATCACTTCTCTGCCATCATGACATCCTTTTGCCTGGGTTTAGTTTTCAATTGAGCATTTACCACCCGAAGACATTGATTAAGCTGTCTTGTGTATCCTTCCTCAATTCTCTACCTCTTGTTGACATCTTCAAAAGCATGTTAAACTTCACAGCTTTTTCTTTTCAGAGATGCACATTCTTGTTGAGCTTTAATCAATTCATCCTCCAAGACTTTGTTTTTCTCTACTATGGCTACTAGTTTGGCTTTCACATCCCTGACCTTTTTACTCTCATAGGGAGTTTGGATGGGAAAAGCATCACTTGCGGAAATGCTAGTGATAAGTGTACGTTGTGTGTTGTTTTTGGTTATTTTTAGGTCTACTTTTTAAGATTTTTGCGTATTACTTCTGCCTGATTCCCCTGATTTTGATTTCTTTCCGCTATTACTGCTTGGTTGTTCCTATTTTCATAGGATTAATAATGTTCTAGGTCTGTTTTGAGGAAAAATGGCAAAATGGGTGAAAGAAAAGACCTTTGAGACCCTTTTGAGTGCATATGGGCAAAGGTTGAAGGAAACCACTGCCAGTGATGGCCAACCACTGGCCGTGGTTAGCTCTAGAAAAGAGGAAATTGGTGACAGAACCCACCACTGGCCGTGGTTAGTCTGTTTAAGGGAAAAACATCATTAGCATCACCACCACTGATCGTGGTTGCCATCACTGCCAGTGGTTGGCACTGTGGAGCAAAGCAAAGCAAGTCAAAACCCACCACTGGCCATGGTTATCCACCACTGGCCGTGGTTGTTCCTGTTGGTCATAGAAAATATGAATTTATGGTCTAAAAAGGAACCGAACCCGAACCACTGGCCATGGTTGTCCCCTACAAGGCCTAAATCTTTCAATTGTTTAGGGATTTAAATGGGCACTCTAGGGGATTAGAAGGGACAACTTTATAGACATTTTGACACACCTTTTGGGAGATTTTGAAGAACTCTTTGGGAAGATTTCATTGGGAATCAAGAGTCAAATTCATCAAGAGCAATCGAATCTGTAGATTTGGGAGGAAGAATTAGAAATCCTAGTGAGAACTAATTTGTAATTTCTGAATCCCTAGTTTACACTTTTGATATCCTTTATGTTCGGCATTGATTTTATGATGTGTGACATGATGACAATAATCCTTATGGCACACTAAACTCTTTTTTTGGGGCTAAGGATGTAGTATGCCTATGTGTTATAATTAATTGTTCTTCGTATTCCAATTCACATGATTTCAATCTCTATTCAATTTATGTATGCCTAATGCTTCTGCAAGACTTAGAGATAAGCGTAGATGATCACAAATTATATGGGTAATCGAGAGATTGTCATGTAATTTGAAAATACCTAAATTGAACCTGTGATTTTGATTTACGACAGTAAGCGAAATTGTTTGAGGGATTAATCAGATTTCCATAGAACGTAAAGGCCCTAATTAACAAATTGAGCATGGTTCTTTGAGAGTTAGGCACGTTAATAGGCTTTCGAGAGGAAGGTATTAATTAACTTAGGGGAATCTGTCTTAGGAACGAAATCCTATAATTGGATAAGTGAGTAAGCTTTAATTTTGATACTGGCGTATGAACCCTTATTACCCCAAGATTTACCTTTGATACAATTTCCCAAACTTGCTTCGATTTTCTTTTACAAAAGATATTGAATTTTCTGTTCTCTGATTTGTTATTCATAATCATTTTGGTAATTCATTCTAATCAAATTCCACTAGATAATTGAATCACCATTATAACTAGTACTTGGGCACAATCCCTGTGGGTACGATATCTTTTATTACTTTGATACCCCGTGCGCTTGTGGTTGGCTATCAAGTTTTTGGCGCCGTTGCCGGGGATTGTGTTTTCCCCCAATATTGGCTAAGCGGTGTTTGATTAGACTAGTCTGCATTTTTTGTATTTCTAATTTTCATTTTCATTTTTATTTCAATTTTCTACATTTTCAGTTTTATTTCAATTTTTTACATAATTACACTTGTTTTTCTTTGTTGTTTATAAATTTGTGCAGGACCCTTTATGCGAAAAAGTGACAGCTTTGAGCATATATTTGTTCCTGAGATTAAAAGAACCCTTCGAAAGATCAAAACTCTTAGGACACGCATTAAACAAAACAGGCACCAACCTTCAAGTTCAACAAGCCAAACACAAATGGAAAACCAAGACAACAGAGCACTTTGTGATTTTGCAGCGCCTAATGCGATGGGTCGAAGGTCTAGCATTACTAGACTAAACATTGAGACGAATAATTTTGAGTTGAAGCCATCCTTGCTCTTGATGGTTCAATAAAGTCAGTTTGGAGGATTGCCATTCGAGGATCCCAACTTGCATCTTCAGATTTTCCTTGAGTATTATGACACGCT
Organism: Clitoria ternatea; assembly: GCA_037962975.1. Taxonomy (NCBI): domain Eukaryota; kingdom Viridiplantae; phylum Streptophyta; class Magnoliopsida; order Fabales; family Fabaceae; genus Clitoria; species Clitoria ternatea. Next base: position 194,520,683 of record CM075669.1, read on the forward strand.
CAAGGTAAATAGGGTCTCAAACGATGAAATTCGGCTTAGGCTTTTCCCATTCTCTTTAAGGGACAAGGCCAAAGGTTGGTTGTATGCACTTTCAGAGGGGTCAATCACTACTTAGGAACAATTGTCACATGCCTTCCTCAACAAATATTATCCAAGGAGCAAAACAGACCAGTTGAGGAAGCAAATCATAACTTTCGCTCAGAAAGATGATGAAACTCTATTTGATGCCTGGGAGAGGTATAAAGAAATGCTCCGAGAATGCCTACACCATGGTATTGAACGCTGGTTGACAGAGTATATATTCTATAATGGGCTCACTTTGAACCAGAAGGTAACCTTGGATGCCACAGCTGGTGGTGCCTTCATGAGTAAGAACATGGAAGAAGGTACAATCACATTGAGGAGGTTACCCAAAACACATACCAGTGGTCTTCAGAAAGGAGTTTACCATGAACTCCAAATAAGTACTCTATTGATGTTCTCTCTTTATTAACTGCTAAAGTAGAAGCATTATCTGTTAAAATTGATAAATTTGATAAATTAGGAACAGGTACTTCTAATCTTGTTTGTGAGTTGTGTGGTGTTTCAGGTCATAATATTTTAGGATATCAGCTTGGAATGACTCAGAATGTCGAGCCAAAGATGCAATAGGTGGATGCTATTGGGAACTACGGTGGAAATTATGGTAATAATTTCTGACAGCCACAAGGACCACCCAGTTTCCAAAACCGACCACCTCCCTATCAAGGCAATTCGAGTAATTTCCAACAACCACAAGGACTCTACATTCCATAAAAATCTAAGCTGGAGTCCTTGATGGAGAACTTTGTGACCACCCAGTTAAAACAAAATGATGAGTTCTCCGATGCTATTAAGAAGCTAACCTCCAAGGTGGACACTCTAGCCACCCATAATAAAATGTTGGAGAACTAGATTGCTCAGCAGGCCTCATCCACTCAGAGAATGCCAAGAACCTTTCCTGGAAAGCCTGAAATGGGACCATCCAATCACACCATGGCTATCACTGTTAGGAGTGCTACACAGTATGATGGTCTGGTTAGTTTGACTAAAGAAGAGGCCAAGAAAAAAAAGAAAGGGAAAAAGTCTCACTCTTATCCCGAAATTGAAGAAGAGAAACAAAGTGAAAAGAAAGAGGAGGTGAAACCATATCAGCCTCCAGTTCCATATCCTTAGTGCTTGGCCAAGGCCAAGGTTGATAAATAATTTGGTAAGTTTCTTGAAGTTCTTAAGAAGCTTTATGTTAATGTTCCTTTTACAGATGCCTTGCAGTAAATACCGACATAGACGAAGTTCCTGGAGATCATCTTATCCAATAAAAGGAAATTAGAGGAGGATGGTACAGTAGCACTCACTGAGGAATGTAGTGCTTTGATCCAAAAGAAGCTACCACCCAAGCTTCAGGGTCCAGTTAGTTTTTCTATCCCTTGTGTGATTGGTGACATGGCTATTGATAGAGCATTATGTGACTTAGGAGCTAGTGTTAGTTTAATGCCATTGTCTATTGTTGAGAAATTGGGATTGGGTGAACTGAAACCTACTAGGATGTCATTGTAATTAGCGGATAGGTCTGTTAAATATCCTGTAGGTATTTTAAAAGATGTACCTATTAAAGTAGGTAAATTTTTCATTCCTGCCGACTTTGTTGTTTTGGAAATGGATGAGGATTCTATGGTCCCTATTATTCTAGGCAGACCATCTTTGGCAATAGCGGGTGTGGTAATAGATGTTAAAAATGGAAAATTGTCTCTAACTATTGGATACCAAAAGGTAGATTTTAGTTTGAAAGATGCTTTAAAGAAACCTTTTGATGATGTTTGCTGTGTGGATTTTATTAACCAAGTGCTAAAGGAAGAAACTCTTCCTAAGGATCCACTTGAATTTGCTTTATTAATTGAGCCTGCAGGAACATTAGATTGTTTGGAAGAAAATGCCCCACTTAAACATGACACTGAAGTCATGTATGAGAAAGTGGTAAGCTCAATTATTGAATTGAATCCTTTACCGGCTTCACTGAGGTATGAATTTCTTAGACCCAACTCTACATATCCTGTCGTTGTATATGCTGACTTGAATCCATGTGAAACTAAGAAGCTTTTAAAACAACTTAGTTTGTATAGGAAGGTTATTGGTTATACAATGGATGATATAAAGGGGATTAGCCCTTCCTTTTGCATGCATAGGATAATTGTAGAGGATAAGAGTAGGCCCACAGTAGAACCACTTAGGAGACTAAATCCAAAAATACAAGTGGTTAAGAAGGAAATTTTAAAATTGCTTGATGTTGGTGTTATATATCCCATTGCTAATGGTAAGTGGGTAAGTCCAGTTCATGTAGTGCCTAAAAAAGGAGGGATAACTGTTGTGAAAAATGATAAATAGAAACTAATTTCTACTAGGATAGTTTCTAGGTGGCGTATGTGCATTGATTATAGAAAGCTAAATAGCGCCACAAAGAAAGATCATTTCCCTCTTCCTTTCATTGATCAGATGCTTGAGAGGCTTGCTAAGCACTCTTATTTCTGTTATTTGGATGGGTACTCAAGTTTTCATCAAATCCTCATCCATTCATCTGATCAAGAGAAAACTACTTTCACTTGCCCTTATAGGACATATACATATAGGAGAATGCCATTTGGCTTGTGTAATGCACATGTGACTTTTCAAAGGTGTATGCAGGCCCTCCTTTCTAATTTGATTGAGAATATGATGGAACTTTTCATGGATGAATTTTCTGTGCATGGTTTCGATTTTGATAATTGTTTAACTAATTTGTGCCAAGTCTTGCAGCACTATGAAGAGACCATTCCTTCTTCTCTTAATACCCTTCAATATTTCCAACTGCAATTGGGCTGGCTTTAAAAACAACCTAGGACTTCTTCAAGCTGACAAGTATCTCCTACAATATCTTTTCCTTTGGTACATGAATGAAAGAATGAACTAATTTCTCGACCTCCTCCAACTTCTTAAATATTCTACCATCATCAATATCTTTGCCCAAAAAGATTGGTCAGATCTACACATGTTTTCTTTTTATTTTTTAATTGTCCTTATCTAGCGTCGATATCATGTTGATAACTTTTCATATAGTTGCTTTTCTCGCAACACTCGCAATATCATTTTGGACCCTGAAAAAACTTGGGATAGATCCATATATCACAAATGGATACTACAACCAATCTTCTTCAAGTAAGGGTGAACAATGCAATTCATGTAATCCACCCAAATCACTGGAGCATTAGCGGCATCGAGCGGCATAACAACACATTCATAGTGCCCATATTGAGTCCTGAACGATGTCTCTGAAATATCATCAGACTTTACACGAATCTGTTGGCACTCAAATTGGGGATCAATCTTGAAGAACACACAAGCATCTTTCAACTTATCCAGAAAAATCATTAATACGTAGCAGAGGATATTTATTTTTGTTAGTCAGTTTGCTCAACTATCTGTAATTAACACATAGTCACATAGAATTGTCCTTCTCACTTACCAAAAACACTAGAACACCCCAATGTGAAATGCTCGAATCAATTAAATTGTTTTTCAAGCAACTCATCAACTTACTGCTTTGATTCAGCCAATTTTGATGGAAACATACGCTATGGTGCCTTAGAAAGGGGCTCAACACCAAAAACAAGATTTATAGTAAACTCGATCTCTCATTGAAGAGGTAATTGTAACAGTCCTTATTTTGTGTGTTAGGTCCTTGAGGTCAATGGTTCTAATTGTGTAATAATTCCATGTGTATTGTTGTCTAGGCTACGACCGATTAACTTGTGTGTGATAGTTAAATTGTGTTTAGAAAAATTTTATGAGTATGAGATGAATATATCTACTGTAATTATATGAGAAAATGGAGATAATTAAAATAATAACAATAATATAATAGACTCATAACAATAGAAATTTATCAATTGAAACGTTAAGTAATCTAATAGAAATATTTTAGATATTTTAATTAAGTTATTTAAACTGTGTAGCTCCCCCGGTTTCGACTAAGAAGTTGTCTGAGAAACTTGGGTCAATTATTTTTATCCCAAAACGTCCCTCGTGTCATTCCTAACAACTTTTCTAAAGGGCCTGATGCCTATTTCCAACCACCCAAGCCTAAAAACGTTAATTTTAAGTTACTTGGGTAAGTCAAAATGCGCATCTGTACATATTTTAGGCATAATTTCTTCTCCCGATATTGGATTCTAGTTGTTCTTGTCTCAACATTTCTGTATCAAATTTATATACAACATTTATGTTGACCACAAAGGCCAATTCGCACCCCATAAATCCCAGAAATTAAAACACTACACCAATTCACATTTTTCCACAACAACTTGCACTAGGTGCAATATTTTCCACATATCTCTCTCATATGACCATGAAAATAAATGAGGCCTTCCCCAAATTTTTCTTAACTCAATTCTCCACAACTTTCATGCAAAACACAAAGCCCAAATCCTTACCAATTTGGCCCAGAAATATAATCTATGCAAGGGACAAAAATCTCGTCACAGCCCTGCACCCTTTTTGTATTTGGATCATAACTTTCTCAATTCCTAATGGAATTTTTTGTTCTTTATATCAAATTAAAGAGAATAAAACATTCTATAACTTTTATGTTTAGCTCATTCCCAAATTCGGCTTATAAGGTCCCTTAAACCCACGAGCAAGCTGTTGCGCCTACACTTGACACCTAAGCTTGCATGCACCATGAACCAATTAAATCCCTCCATCACTTAGCCACTTGTCCCAGCCATGCAAAACTCTTCACCACCTCACCACCAACTGCAATGGACACCTAGAAAGTGCATAAAACAAGCTTGACACCTCTCCTACTCACTTGCATGGTCGTGTGACTCCTAGGGGAAGCAAGCCACCATATGTAAATTTTTCCTTTCATTATTCTTTTTCTTTGTTCTTCTTTCTTCTTCCAACTTAGCAAAATTTCCAACAACCTTTTTCTTCATTTCCTCCTATTCCATTCATCTAAATCATCATCATAAACCTATCATCATCTATCCTAAATCACCAGACCACCCTTCTTAGCCTCCATGCAAGTAACACCACTTCTAAACATTATATTTTTTTCCTTGAATTTTTCCAACAGCAACATTTTCCTTCTCTTTTCACCATCAAATTCATGTCAATCCTCACCATCCATGCACCCATTTTTCTTCTCTTGATGAAGCATATAATGGAGTCCTAGGAGAAAGCACTTGAAGTCTTTGCCACCTTTCTCTTGAAAGGTGAAACTTTTGGTGGTAAGGGGGAGTACTTTGCTTGTTTAAGACCCATAAATTAATGCATGCATGGTGAGATATAAGTGTTCCTTAGCACTTATATCTTGACGCTCCCTTCAAGATCTTAAATTCTTATGGTTTAATCTTGAAGATCCTTGAAAAAAAATGAGATCTATAAGGAGCATTATGGCTGCACCATGGTCTTTATTACGTCCCATAAATTTTAAAGTTAAATTATGAAGATTACTAACACTTGAATTTTATTGCTGCAGGTTTTCGGTTGTAACTCTATATGCATGTGATAACTTATTAAATTTTATGGTGTAATAAGTCTTGAAAAGACTTAATAATTTCACCTTTAATTTAACTTAATCCATTTAATTTTGTTTAGTTTGGCATTATTATTTAATAAATTGTCATTAATTCTGGTTCTATTTATTTAATTCAAAAGTGTTTGAATTATGCAAGAAAATGATGAAAAAGATAGAGTAGTTAAGGAAATTTGTTTATTTGTAAATTCACTAACCCAGCGTACATACACTAGACAGCCAACGTACATACACTAGGCATTTATTTGTTTATCAGGTGCAGTAAGGAATTAAAGTCTCACGCTCAAGCTTCCAAGTTCTACGCTTAAGCGTGAGCTCATCATGCAATTCACGTAAAAGTCACAGCATGCAAACCTCGATCACGCTCAAGCCCACTCAGTCACGCTCAAGCGTGATTCCATTGTATTCATTAATTCAAGTTCACGTTTAAGCGCATCTCGATCACGCTCAAGCGTGAAGTCACAGAATGCATAAATTAACGACCACGCTTAAGCGCCGGTAAATCACGCTCAAGCTGAGGTTGTTTATTTAGTTCACTATTTTTCCCTCCAAATGAAGTGCTGCAGTGATCCCATTTATTATCGTTTAAGTTGTTAGTTACTAATGTACCCTAGTAATTTAAGTAATGTCTTGTAATTAATTATTTCTCTGTAATCATGTAATTAGTTTAGTTAGTTTAATTATTAATTAAGTGTCTCTTGTAATTAGTTAGTTAGTTAGCTAGTTGTAAGTTACCTATATATACTTGTACATACTCTGTAGGAGGGGGACACACACAGAAATAATAACATGATTCATTCTCTCTAATTCTTTTTTTCTCTCTCTAATTCTTTTCTCTCTCTAAATTCTCCCGTCCATGTCTCTCCACATTCCTTTGATAGAATCCATTCCCATGGGTTTCTAAACCCCTAGGCTTGGGATTGCTGAAGCTTCGGATGGAATCTTGAAGCTGCATTGAGGAAATTATCTTCCAAAGTAAGATGAGAACAAGCTGAGAAGTGGATCTACTCTGCTGAATTGATAAATTTAGATCCAAATGAAGAATCTCACCGGTGAGGAATCATGGTTGAGGCTTAGGTAACTTCTGGCTTCCTAACTAATTCAGGCCTAGTAATTAGGTGAATAGTTAGGGTTCAACCCCCAATTTTGCATTAGATTTCTCTGTCACTGAACACCTAAAGGATTAGGGTTTAATGCTTAGGAATTAGTGTTAATTACCTAAGGGATTAGGGATTAACCATCTGTGAATTGTCCTCTTGAGTCTGAAGCTTGATTGAACCTCAATTGCATGTTTCTTGATGAAGTTATAAGCTAAAGTAATCCTAACCTATCTTCCATTAATCACACTTCATCTTCTATATTGTTTCTGAAAATACAAAAACATAGAAAGTATAAAAATAACAAAAACATAACGAATATTATACTGCATTATGTTGGTTCAGCTTGTGCTAGTCCAAGATTGAGGTAATTACCACAATCCCTATGGGAACGATCAAATATATTACAAATTTAACAATTGGTGTGCTTGCTAAAGAATATAATCCACCAGGATTTATGCATCAAGTTAATGGCGCCGTTGCCGGGTATTTTTAACTAATATCAACAATCCTTTGACCAGTACTAGACTAAACCGTTTAATTTTTTTAGCATTTAGTAGTAGTTTAATTCTTGTTTTTAGTATAGCAGTAGTTTGTGTGTAGCTTTGAATTGTTTGTGTCTAATATTTGGTGTATGCAGTCAAGGAACATAGGAGAGCCATTCTTCTTTGATCCTGATATTGATTTGTTAGAGCATAAGCTTAGAAAGGAGACAACACAAAAAGAACAGCAAGAAATGAAACAGAGGAGAGTTACACTAGGTGACTACTCTAGGCCTACTAAAGAAGGATTGCAATCTAGCATCCTTAGGCCTCCGATTGCAGCTAATAATTTTGAACTGAAACTGGCTTTGCTGTAGTTGATTAGAAATGATCAATTCAGAGGAAGTGAGGCTGAGGATCCAAATTTGCATCTAGCAACCTTCCTCCAAATCTGTGATACAGTGAAATGAATGGTGTCCCTGATGAGGCAATAAGATTAAGATTATTTTCTTTTCTCTAAGGAACCGTGCAAAAGCCTGGTTGCAGAGCCAACCAAGAGGCAGTATATCCACTTGGGAGGATTTATAAAGAAAATTTCTGAGTAAATATTTCCCTCCTTCCAAGTATGCCAAGTTGTGCACTAAAATTACTTATTTCCAGCAGAGAGAGGGTGAATCTTTGATGGAAGCATGGGATAGGTACAAAGAAAGTTTGAGGAAATATCCTCGCCATAGGATTCCTAATGTGCAGCAAGTTACCATATTCTATAATGGTGTAAGACCAGCAACTAGAGTCTTGATTGATGCCTCAGCTGGAGGTTCACTAAGCACAAAAGCTGTAAAAGAAGCTATAGAGTTGGTTGATGTAATGGCTTCAAATAAATGTTTAGTTAATGAAAGGATCCAAATCCCTAAGAGAGGGATATTAGAATTAGAAGCAGAAGATGCTTATTTGGCTCAAAGTAAGTTGATGACTCAGGCTTTAGAGAAACTAAGTGTACAGATTTTAGAACTTCAAAAGCCTAGTCAAGTTTGTATGATGAGTTATGATTTTTGTGGTGGAGACCATGAAAATGGCATGTGTGATCTAAATGTGCCTGCTGAGCAAGTTAATTACATGGGGCAGCAATAATTTCAAAGGAATTATCCCTCTAATTCCTTTAATCCTAACTATAGAAATCGCCCTAATTTTTCATGGCAGAAAGGTCCACATTTAAATCAAAACATGCCACAAAATCAAACCACAACTAGATCACAACAACCTTCTCCCCTTCCCTCTAAAGAAAAGTCTGAACTTGAGAATGTGCTATCTTGGTTCATTCAGGCCACTCAGGCCAGCTTTAAAAATCAAGAAGCATCCATCTGAAATCTGGAAAACCAGGTTGGACAGCTATCAAAATAGTTAGCTAAGAGACAGTCAGGCAATTTTCCTAGAGATACTGAGGTAAATCCAAGGGAACATTGCAAGGTAATAACCACAAGGAGTGGGAAAGTTCTTCTCTTTACTCCAAGTCAAGAAAATAATTCAGAAAACAATGCAGAAAAAGAAAAAGAACAGGTAAGTGAGCAAGTTATTGATGAAACTGAAAATAAAGTTGAAACAGAAAAAGAAAACCAAGTTCATCAAAAGAAAAAGAAAAAGATTGATTTGATCTTGGAGGAGCTGTCAAGCTAACTCCTGAGAAATTAAAGAATGCTCCATTTCCATATAGATTTAAGAAACAGATAGAGGAGCAAAAGTTTGCTAAGTTCTTGGATGTGTTTAAAAAGCTTCATATAAATATTCCCTTTGCTGAGGCATTGCAAGAGATGCCTTCCTATGCTAAATTCTTGAAAGAGCTTCTGTCTAAGAAGAGAAAACTTAAGGGAGATGAAATGATTGCCCACACTCAAGAGTGCAGTGCAATTATTCAGAAGAAACTTCCTCAAAAGCTAGAAGATCCTAGATATTTTACAATACCTTATGCAATAGGGGATATTCATGTAGGAACTGCTTTATGTGATCTAGGGGCTAACATTAACCTCATGCCAGGAATTAATGACCTGCAACCAACTCGCATGTCTTTGTAGTTGGCTGATAGGTCTATCAAATATCCTTATGGGATGCTGGAAGACTTGTTAGTTAAGGTAGATAAGTTCATCTTCCCAGCTGATTTTATAGTTTTGGATATGGAAGCTGATAGAGAGATTCCTTTAATCTTAGGAAAACCCTTCTTAGCTACTGGAAGAGCTTTAATTGATGTAGAGAATGAAGACTCGTGCTGAGAGTTCAAGAGGAGCAGGTAACTTTTAATGTCTTTAATGCTATGAAACATCCAGCTGAGTAGATGGATTGTTTTATGCTTGAAGAAGTTAAAAGCTATAAGACTCCTATGCTGTTAAGAATTGAAGAAGAGGTTTTACAAGCCTTTCTTGAGGATGATTTTGACTCCAAGACTGAGGAGTTAGATGACTCACATAATGAGTTGCTGAACCTACTAGAAGCATGTGAAGTAGGTGAATTAGAAAATGAAAAGAAAGAAAAATTAAATAATACTAAACTTGAGAAAGGTAAGGAAGTGTTTGAAGAAAAACATGATTTGAAACCTTTGCCTTCTCATTTGAAATATGTTTTCTTAAGAGATAATGAGTCACATCCTGTAATCATTAATGCTGAATTAAAAGATGGGGATGTAGAAAAATTGATAGGGGTTTTAAGAAAACATGAGTCTGCTATTGGCTGGAACATTTCTGATTTAAATGGAATTAGTCCATCATTTTGTATGCACAAAATTCTGATAGAGGATGACTATTCCTCTATTGTTCAGCCACAAAGAAGGTTAAACCCCATAATAAAAGAAGCTATAAGGAAAGAAGTGGTTAAACTCCTTGATGTAGGGATTATCTATCCTATCTCAGACAGCGCTTGGATTAGTCCAGTCCAAGTGGTGCCTAAGAAAGGTGGGATGACCACTGTTAAAAATGAAGATGGTGAAGTCGTTGCCACTAGACCAACTACTGGTTGGAGAATGTGCATAGATTATAAAAGGCTTAATGACTCCACTAGAAAAGACCACTTTCCTTTACCATTTATAGACCAAATGCTTGAGAGGCTGTCAGGTCATGAGTATTACTGCTTCCTTGATGGATATTCTGGTTACAACTAAATTATAGTTGATCCAAAAGATAAAGAGAAGACAGCCTTTACCTATCCATATGGAATCTTTGCATATAGGCACATGCCATTTGGTTTGTGCAATGCACCAGCAACCTTTCAAAGGTGTATGCTGGAAATTTTTGGGGACATGGTAGAGAAGTTTATTGAGGTGTTTATGGATGACTTCTCTATGTTTGGAAACAGCTTTGATATATGCCTTAGCAACCTATCTAAGGTGCTGGTAAGATGTCAAGAGACTAATCTTGTCCTTAACTGGGAAAAGTGTCATTTTATGGTTAGAGGAGGGATAGTCCTTGGCCACAAAATCTCTGCTGAGGGTATTCAAGTAGATAGAGCCAAGATTGATATCAATCAATGTGAAAGGAGTGAGGAGTTTCTTAGGATGTGCTAGCTTTTATAGGAGATTTATAAAAGATTTTTCAAAAATAGCAAAGCCTGTGACTGATTTTTTGGTGAAAGATTATGCTTTTGTTTTTGATGAAAACTGTGTTATGGCTTTTGAAAATTTGAAACAAAGATTAATTTCAGCTCCAATCTTTGCAGCACTTGATTAGTCTTTACCATTTGAACTCATGTGTGATGCAAGTGACTTTGCTATAGGAGCTGTGCTAGGACAAAATAAAGAAAAATTAACACATGTAATTTATTATGCTAGTAAAGTGCTGAATAAGAATCAAATAAACTACACCACTACTGAAAAAGAAATGCTTATTGTGGTGTATGCATTTGATAAATTTAGAGCTTACTTGATTGATGCTAAGGTCATTGTGTATACAGATCATTCAGCAATCAAGTAATTGCTAGCTAAAAAAGAATCAAAGCCAAGGTTGATCAGGTGGGTTCTTTTACTCCAAGAGTTTGATTTGGAAATAAGAGATAAAAAGGGAGTAGAGAACTCAGTAGCTGATCAACTCTCTTATCTGGAGGGTGAATCAGATTCTATCTTGATTAAAGAGGAATTCCCAGATGAGAGGCTAATGGCAATTATCACAGGGCCATGGTATGCTGATATGGCCAACTTTAAAAGTGCCTCTGTGGTACCTGAAGGGTGGATATCCCAAATGAAGAAAAAATTCTTTCATGACAGTAAAACCTTTCTATGGGATTTCTTTATAAGATAGGAGTAGATGGAATTATCAAGAGATGTGTGCTTGAATCAGAGCAAGAAAGACTCTTGTAGCACTGCCATGACTCCTATTATGGAAGACACCATGGTGCCTCTAGAACAGCAGCAAAAGTGTTGCAAAGTGGCTTTTATTGGCCAACAATTTTTCAGGATGCTAGAGTATATGTGAAAAGGTATGATAAGTGCCAAAGAAGTGGAGGCCTCTCTGCTAAAGCTGGCATGCCTTTGATAAATATTTTAGTTATGGAGTTTTTTGATGTTTGGGGCATTGACTTCATGGGACCATTTCCAAAGTCATTCTTCAATGAATATATCCTTGTTGCTGTGGGTTATGTCTCCAAGTGGGTGGAGGCAATCCCTACCAGAACCAATGATGCACATATGATGCTTAGGTGTATAAAGAAGAACATTTTCTCTAGATTTGGAGTCCCTAGAGTCCTCATTAGTGATGGAGGGTCATATTTCTGCAATAGAATCATGGAAAAAGCCCTAAGACATTATGAGGTACTCCATAAGGTGTCTACTCCATATCATCCACAAACTTGTGGACAAGTTGAGCTTTCTAATAGTGAAATTAAGAGAATATTAGAGAAAGTTATACGGAAGTCTAGGAAAGATTGGTCTGTGAAATTGGATAATGCATTGTGGGCCTATAGGACAGTATTTAAGACTCCAATTGGCATGTCACCTTATCAGTTGGTATATGGTAAGACTTGCCATCTCCTTGTGGAGTTAGAACATAAGGCATGGTGGGCCACAAAGCTATTAAATATGGATTTTAACCAATCTCAAGAGGAAAGAGTCCTAAAACTCCATGAACTTGAGGAGTTCAGACCCAATGCTTATCAGAGTGCCTCAATCTATAAAGAGAAAACTAAGAGATGGCATGATAAATGGATAAATAGAAAAGAGTTTCAAAAGGATGATAAGGTCTTGTTATTCAATTCTATACTCAGACTCTTTCCAGGAAAACTCAGATCCAAGTGGTCTGGACCTTTTATTGTGAATAAGGTTTTCCCTCATGGTGCAATTGAGGTGAAAGAACCAGCCACTGGCAGAACTTTTAAGGTGAATGGCCAAAGACTCAAACTCTACTTTGGAGGAGAGTTTGATAGGCAGAAATCCTCCATGTTTTTGCAGGCATCTTTTTAGGTGTCTATCAAAGGTCAAGCTAGTGAGCTTAAAAAAGCGCTTGAGGGAGGCAACCCTACATTTTTTATTGTTGTAGTTTGTGTTTGGTGTTTTAAAACAGTAAATGGAAACTAAAAATTTTGATCAAGGTGTGAATAAACTTGTAAAATTTCGAATAAGGTTTGAGTGTACATACTTAGAATTCCAGTGTACATACACACTCCACCAAAATAATAAAATTATGGACCAGGGGGTGCAGGTACATACGTTTCAAACTGGGCATTTCACGTGTAACTAAATCAGCATCAGACCCCCCTGGCGCTCAAGCGATTCCCTTGCACGCTCAAGCGTGGACAAAAATGTTGCCTAGCGCTTGAGCGAACTCCTGCGCGCTTAAGCGAGCTCAAGCATTGTTTGACTGTCATCCATAAGAATGCATCGCGCTTGAGCGAGGACTGTACACACTTAAGCGAGATCATGAAGAGTAGGTCCTGATGTGCCACGTGCTTGAGAGAGCATTAGTCACGCTTAAGCATGATCGTGGTAGTGAAGCCATAATGATCCCTGATTAGTTGTCGCCTGAGCGTTGTCCTTTAGCGCTTGAGCACACCATAATACTTTCATCTTGCTTAAGCGAACTAGTCACGCTTAAGCATGATCGTGGCAACTTCTCTACTACTATGCTCATGCGCTTGAGCGTATGCCTCCACGCTTTAAGCATGATCCTGGACCAATTTGGCGCTTGAGCTTGCCCTTTTACGCTTTAAGGGTGATGTCCCTAAGCTGTTCAAGCTTAAGCGTGACCACTTCATGCTTGAGCATGATTGTTCCTGTATATTACGCGCTTGAGCGAAACAATATCAAGCTTAAGCGTGATTGAGTCTGTACCACACCTGTAACATGTTTTGCATACGCGCTTGAACGTGCATTTACTCACGCCTGAGCATGATTTTCCTGGCATGCCACTGATACTGAAAAGAGTACCACGCTTGAGCGCCCCATCCCACGCTTGAGCGTGCTCGGGGTTGAGAAAGTTGAAAGTGTGTTGTTCCAAGCTTGTCTCCTGAGCGTGGTCTCTCAGCGCTTGAGCGCACCACATGGTATTTTCTCTATGCTTAAGCGAAGAATGGTACGCTTGGAGCATGATTCACACCTGTTGTGACCTGTTATGATTTAATATGGGCGTTTATACGCCAACATTTCAACATAATTACGCGTACCTCGTGTAATGGGTTTAGCAGTATAAAACCCTTTTAGCGTACAAACCCTAACTCTTTACGTTGGAACCTTAGGTTTTGAAGAGGAAAAGGCACAATCTCTGGATTCCTTTGAAAGGTAACATCTTACATTCTTTAATTTCAGTTGATAACTAGGATTTTAGTAGTTCTTTGTTTCAATTTCAAATTTCGTGTATTCATCATATCTTTTCATCTCATATTTTCTTTTTGTTGTGGTTGTGCTGTTTGTGCAATTGTATCCATTTAGGCTTTATAAATACCATGGTTAACACTCACAATGATCAGAAGATCACAAAGACTTTTTAGAAAACCTAAAAAAATTATTGAGATAGAAAATGTGAAGAAAACCTCAAAAGAGAAAGGAAAGGGGGTGGTTACTATCAGTATCCCTGATTCTCCACCAACTGAAAGGAGTAAAAGCCTTGAGGAAGAAAAGAAGTCTTAGACAGTTGACGGTTTTGATGGGTATAGGTTTAGAGATTCTAAGGCCGCCCAAGATTATGAGAATAAGTTCAAACATAGGGGAGTAATAAGGGATAGAGCTCTAGTCCTAGATGAAGAAAATTATTTTGATCACACTGTGAAAGCTGCCATGTTAGCAAGAGGGTAGCAATTTTTTAATGAGAATTTAGGGAATGGTTACCAGGAACCTACTTGGGAATTTTATGCCAATCTAAGGGCCAATTCTATTGAGGATAAGTTTCCTTTTTCTTCCTTCTTGAGAGGAGTCACCATTCCTCTATCTGGTCATATATTGAATAAGCTATTGAAAGTACCTATATTAGATGAGGAAGGATATCACTACACTTGGAAAGTAGATATCTTTCATAGGGCTGAAAATGAAAATCTTAGGAAAGAAATTTTAGAGGAATGCTATGAACAAGGAGCTACATATATAACAAAAGTGAATGGTGCACCAAAAAGTGTCAGGAAGAATTGTTTGAATCATCTCCCCCTCTTATGGTGTCACTATGTCCTTTCATCCCTACAACCTGTGGCTCATGCTATTGAGATTGCCATTAAGAGGTTGGTGTTGATTTAATATTTAATGAGAGGCCTGTATGTTAACCTGGGTGAGTTAATACTGGAGGAGATGATGAAAGCCATTGAAAAGAATCTCCAACTGCCATATTGCTCTGTTATCACTTTGTTGGCCCAAAAGAATCAGGCTAAGTTAAACTATGAAGAATTGACAAAGGTGAAGCCTGAAAGGATTATGGATAAGTACTGGGTGATAGACCACATTGACCATTTTATGCCCCAAGAGTCAAAGCGTCCCAGACACCCTAAACTAACATCTTTTGCACCACCATCGTCAACAGGAGCAGGTACTTCTTTTGATCTTTCCAGGGTTATGCAAGAACTTCAGGTTATAAAGAAGATGCGGCTAAGAACCTATGATCTAGTCATGAACCATGATCTGATGCTGAGGAAGATTGCCACTGCACTGAATATGGACCACACTGAAGTAATGGGAGTTCCACCTGACAGAGATTTATGGTTGGCTTCCATTAGGTTCACCATTCCCCCTGATGACACACCTTTAGCAACTAAATTTCCACCCCATCCTGAGTAAGACAATGATGAGCCTATGGATGAAGAAAGTGAAGAAGAGGATGATTGATATTTTACTTTGCTTATATTTATGTTAAGTTAATTCTACGTTGTAATAACTTTCTTTTAATGTTTTCTTTTCCTAAACAATGTATTTCTTTTCTGCTGTAATGAAATTTCACTTCCATGTTAAGTGTTTATTGTTATTTCTTTTCTGATTTGTATTGATTCCTGCAACAGTCACTCAACTAATCACTGCCATATCAGTAAAAAAAGGAAGTAATCTGTCCTCTCATCTCATTACTTTGAGGAAATGTGTTAACTATGTTTAGTTTAGAATCTATCTTAATAATTTAAATCTTGTTGATTCTCAGGCATCAATTGGATAAATTAATTGATTCGCATTGCTTGATTCATGATCCTTGTCCATAACTATTTCAATCCTTTATTAATTGTATATTCACCATGCTAGTTAGCAATCTGAGTTTATAATCTCATATTAAGTTTGGGGACATGATTGGCTGATTACCTATAATATCATTAGCTTTTGAGCCTTTATTAATTCTTTTCTGAGTGTGCCTGCATTCTTATTTAATGAGACAATTTGCTTCAGTGCTTGCTAAATGATTATATGTGTGCCAATTGGAAATGATGAAGGCCTTCTTTGAAAATTAGCCAGGGCCAAATTTAGTCATCATTAATATTTTAATTATCCTTTGACCCAACAATTATATTTTAAGCCTGAGACCCTTTTATTCTGATTATGTACCTAACTTTACAAGCCTATTTATCTGAGAAAAATCAAGTGAATTATCCCTGGATGTTCCACTGATGGACTGCTGAGTCTTATCTTATTGCTAGGGACTAGCAAGTTTTAAGTTTGGGGATGAAGAGTGTGCCTAACAGCAATCAAAGGACACACTCTAACCTTAATTATAGATGAAGATTTTGAGAAATGAAAGGAAGAACAACAAAAGTAAAAGAAAAGTGAAAAATTAGCAAATCAAAGGTGTAAAGCACCACAATAAAAGAAAAATGGTATTGAAAAAAAAATGAAAGAGAAGAAAGAAAGAAAGAAAGAAAGAGTCCAAATGACTGAAAGAGAAGAAGGTGCAAAGCACCACAAGTAGTTGAGTTATCCTTCATCTGAGAAAAATAAAAGCAAAAGAGCTGGTTAGTAGAGGAATTTAAGTTAAGATTGAGGCAAGGCATCAGTGGGCACATCTTTTAACCCAACATTGACTAGAAAAACAAAAATAGAGTCTGTAGCCTAACGCCATTACAAGCTTAAAAAGCCCTTACTGATCCAATTGTGTTAGCATATGTCATGATGTTTAGAACTGTTGCAAGCCTATATTGATCTAACAATTATGCAGGTGATGAGTGCATGCTATTGACCCTATACACTAAGAGAATAGTGAAACACCAATCCATGTGAGGAAAGCATCACCAACTTGTTCCCAAAAGAAGTGTGAGTAATTATATTTTTAGAATTTGTGAAAAGAAAGCATGAATGATATTCAATAATTATGGTATGAATTAAGTTAAGGAAAGGTTGATTGTCTTGAGTAAGTGTAATTGATTTAATTAATCTGAGTCCTTGCTTGAGGACAAGCAAGCTTTAAGTTTCGGGATGTGATAAGTCTTGAAAAGACTTAATAATTTCACCTTTAATTTAACTTAATCCATTTAATTGTTTAGTTTGGCATTATTATTTAATAAATTGTCATTAATCCTGGTTCTATTTATTTAATTCAAAAGTGTTTAAATTATGCAAGAAAATGATCAAAAAGATAAAGTAGTTAAGGAAATTTGTTTATTTGTAAATTCACTAACCCAGCGTACATACACTAGACAACCAGCGTACATACGCTAGGCATTTATTTGTTTATCAGGTGTAGTAAGGAATTAAAGTCTCACACTTAAGCTTCCAAGTTCCAAGCTCAAGCGTGAGCTCATCATACAATTCACGTAAAAGTCACAGCATGCAAACCTCGATCACGCCCAAGCCCACTCAGTCACGCTCAAGCGTGATTCCATTGCATTCATTAATTCAAGTTCACACTTAAGCGCATCTCGATCACGCCTAAGCGTGAAGTCACAGAATGCATAAATTAACGACCACGCTTAAGCGCCAGTAAATCACGCTCAAGCGTGAGGTTGTTTATTTAGTTCATTGTTTTTCCCTCCAAATGAAGTGCTGTAGTGATCCCATTAATTATCGTTTAAGTTGTTAGTTACTGATGTACCCTAGTAATTTAAGTAATGTCTTGTAATTAATTATTTCTCTGTAATCATGTAATTAGCTTAGTTAGTTTAATTATTAATTAAGTGTCTCTTGCAATTAGTTAGTTAGTTAGCTAGTTGTAAGTTACCTATATATACTTGTACATACTCTGTAGGAGGGGGACACACATAGAAATAATAACACGATTCATTCTCTCTAATTCTTTTTTTCTCTCTCTAATTTTTTTCTCTCTCTAAATTCTCTCGTCCATGTCTCTCCACATTTCTTCGATAGAATCCAATCCCATGGGTTTCTAAACCCCTAGGGTTGGGATTGCTGAAGCTTCGGATGGAATCTTGAAGCTGCATTGAGGAAATTATCTTCTGAAGTAAGAGGAGAACAAGCTAAGAAGTGGATCTACTCTGCTGAATTGACAAATTCAGATCCAAATGAAGAATCTCACCAGTGAGGAATCATGGTTGAGGCTTAGGTAACCTTTGGCTTCCTAACTAATTCAGGCCTAGTAATTAGGTGAATAGTTAGGGTTCAACCCCCAATTTCACATTAGATTTGTGACTGAACACCTAAGGGATTAGGGTTTAATGCTTAGGAATTAGTGTTAATTACCTAAGGGATTAGGGATTAACCATCTGTGAATTGTCCTCTTGAGTCTGAAGCTTGATTGAACCTCAATTGCATGTTTCTTGATGAAGTTGTAAGCTGAAGTAATCCTAACCTATCTTCCATTAATTACACTTCATCTTCTATATTGTTTCTGAAAATACAAAAACATAGAAAGTTTAAAACAACAAAAACAGAATGAATTCTATCTGCTTGTGTTGGTTCAGCTTATGCTAGTCCAAGATTGCAGTAATTACCTTAATCCCTGTGGGACGATCAAATATATTACAAATTTAATGATTGGTGCGCTTGCCAAAAGAAAATAAATCCTCTAAAAGTTGTATATCAAGTCAATGGCTCAGGATTTATGCATCATGTTGTTTGGCTTAATTGGTGGCTTATGGTGTTAGTGATATTTTAGAAAATATGAAACCTTTTAAAAATGATTTTATAATAAATAATGAACTGATATTACTGCTGGAAAATTTTTAATGGTTAGTAAACAACTTAATAATTTTAGATCCTAACGTATAAGCTTGAAAAAAATGATTTTTGTGGTTGAAAATTGGTAATGTGACTTGATCTTGAAAATTATGTGATAAAGAAGAAAAAAAAATTTTAGTATAAAACTTTAATTCTGGAATTTTTATTAAAAATAAAAACAAGTGATTTTTAGTGGTAGCAATTAAATGATATATTTATGACGTTAAGAAAACAATTTACAAGGATTTTAGAAAATAATTCTTGGTAATTATTTGTGATGGTTAGTGCTGTTGTATTTTAATATATTTGAGCATTATTGTGATTTTAAAATGTTACGAATGTGGTAAATAATAAAAGAATAAAAAGGGACCCGAGTTTAGGCGTGAACGAAACGTTAGAAACTAAAAACATATTTTTGTGGGCAAATGGAGGAAATTGGTAAAACTATTTTGGAGGAATATTTTGTGGCATGAGAAATGAATTTTGAGCATAAGAAAAATACCTAAAGAATAAAAATTGGTTGGGAGAATTTTTAACGCGCGATTTGTCCTTAAACGCATTCTTACAAACATTAGAAATGACAAAATTTGGCATTGTGGTACTTTTCGTGTAGGGGTTGTTTTCTGGATAGTATTCATTTTTAAATTTACTATATTTAGTTAGTATTTTCAAAATTAAACACTTTTGGCTTTGGAATCACTTAAATCGAAATTTTTTAGATAAAATATGACGAAAACGATGTTTTGACAAAGAAATAAAAATTTACTACTTTGTACCTTTACTTTAGAAAAGAGGATTCTTTTATCTTCAATATAAATTTAGGAGAATTACCTTATCATAATGATATATTCCATTTAAGGATTTATGAAAAATTTTAGAAAATAAAATCAATCTAATTCGTTTATAATAAGTAAATACGATGAAACGACTTTAGTAATTGAAAAATCAAGAAAATTTTTATATCTTATCCTTAATTCTCTTTTAATAGAAAAGCTTAAATTTTCTTAAGTTTATATTTCAAGAAAAAATAATTTAAATTATGTTACTCCTTTTACTTAGATATTTATTATAAAAATAAATTGAATATTTTACACTAGAGAATTTCCTTATAAGATCTATTTAGGAAAAATCATTAAAACTTCTAAATGAATTTTTGGTAATAATGAATCTTTGGGCCTTAGCACCTATTGCACGAAACGTTTTATGGCTTAGATACTTTACATGTTTTAAGGACAAATATGCTAGGTGAGTTAGGTTCCGTCTAGAACTCGAGCACCCTAGTGATAAGATAAGTATATGACATATTGCATTTGCAGTTGAGGAGGGATGTTGGAATATTCCCCAGACCTTACAGTGATGGGTACACTGAAGAAACAACAGACGTCTCAATCCCTTGAGGGCAGTCTTGGGAGTATATCGGGGACAGACCTCCAATGGCTCGGATTCGCGCCCGACACCGGATTGAAACAACCCGACTTAATAAACCCAAAACCGAGACCAGGGAAATTTTTCCAAAATTTAGAACGTTCAAAACATTCATAATCAGCCCAGCGGAATAAGATCCCAAAATAAAACGAATGGGAGGCAAGGGAAAATAAAACCATTTACAAGAAAGCCCAACGGGAGAACAAGCTTAAGCGAGCCCACTACAGTGTTCACTCGCTCAAGCGAGACCCAAATCTGCTTGAACGAGACAACCCATCTCGCTTGGGTGAAACACCCATTCGCTTAAGCGAAACCAACCAGAAACCTTCCTTCCATTAACACTCGCTGGAGCGAACCATTATTCGCTGAAGCAGACACCCACACTCGGTATTTTCATCACTCGGCTTCGGGACCACGTCCACTCGGGAACTATCCCCATAGGGTCATGCTTCACTCGGCAATTTCATACTTAGCCAAATAATTAGTTTATTCAAGAAGCCCACACACATGCTTCATTCGGAAGCGTCATAATCACCACTCGGGAAATGATTCCCTCGGATACTCCACTCGGAGTCCATAAACTTTCCCCCACACGGATTATTTCCCAGTCCAATACAACTTGGTATAATTTAACCACAATGCACTCGGAATACAATATCCATTCTGCACTCGGCATAATTTGATCTTCCTCACTCGGAGATCACCATAACCCTCATTCCTCGGAGGAATTCATTAAGTTAAGTCACTCGAACTTATATGACATTCACTCGGAATATATATATATATATATATATATATATATATATATAGCCCCGTTCACTCAGAAGAGGACTCCTAGAACCCCCAATGAAAACCATCAGAATTACTCTTCCCTTGGAAGGGGTTCACTCAGGATTTCCCACTCGGGAATATTCAAACCCTTCCCCAATCGGGGTTTACTCATATTTTCACTCGGTAACATATGGATTAGTCTTCCCTCGGAAGTAGCCCACACGAGTACATCTTTACTCGGAATTGTCTTATGCCTTTATCACTCGGAAAAGGCCACATAAACTAAGCCTCACTCGGCAATGGCTCTCCCATCAATATTCCACTCGGAATTCATTGACTTAGCATTATTCTCTCAACACCACATAATGAATAACTCGGATAACATCATAACAATGTAATATATATATATATATATATATATATATACAATGTATACTTGTTCACAATCCCACTAGTCAACCCATATAATTAAATCCATTCGGATTACAGAGAGCCGGCCAAGGCTTTAACATGTCTATTTACAATATATATACTATATGTGCACTTCGACAATCTGAGTGCCCATCACTCGGACTTGAGGCCATCTCCTCATTCCCAGTCCGACCTGCATATACTGAAAAATATTGTAGGGGTGAGCTTTTACATATTAAATGACAGTTATTGACTCGGATTAATCTTCGAATCCTCAACCATACGATAACATATCTCAATCAACAATAACTCAGTCATTCAATATGAATATTCACACAACATCCAATCAGAATTCATTCAACTCAATAAGGGCTACATAATCCCCTTCATTCACCCCAACATATATCTTAGCCATATTATCATTTTGCACTCGGCAATAGCATCAACGTACATATATCCCAATCAGGATTAATCAATTCGTACATGGCTATATAACTCAGATTACTCACCATAACATGTATCACAACCATGACATCATATTGCACTCGGAAAACATATCAGTATACGTGCATTAATCTAATCGGATTCACCCCAATCAATTCATATCCACATATCCAAACAATTCACATTGAGCTCAATGACAATTATAAGTGTGCACACATTCAATTCACCCGGATCCGGTTATTTACCAATTTTTATTGTTGCAACATAGGCTCCAGCCTTTTCTCAGCTCCAAGTTGATTCGGCCGTCTTACAGGTACCAAACCGTTTGCCCTCACATGTAACACAGTCACTCCAAGCGACAACGGAAGTGTTACGGGCAGCCCCGAGTCCAACTCGGTAGGCTTTGCCTTGAGTCCAACCCAAGGTCTTTAAGCGTCCAACGCTTAGTGCACTCGGCACTGCCTCGAGTCCAACCCGAGGTCTTATATATATTTTCAACACATACTCATCTGATTGCTGATCGGTATTAAGCGTCCAACGCTATATGCACTCGGCATTTCCAATGGCGAATCAGATGCATGCGGTTATTCATCAGGCGTCCAACGCCAATGCCCCAGGCATTGCCTTGAGTCCAACCCAAGGTCTTTCCATATATTTTCCACACAGATGCACTCGGCATTCAAATATCAATAACATGCATCCAATGCATTTTATCATTATCATTCATAAATAGGGATCGGCATAGCCATAACACAATACATGCACTCGGCAATCACATGCACGCGGCATTCTCAATAAAATCAACATGCATTATATGCACTCCAACATAGGATCCCAACGGGAATTAATCATAACCGACCCACATCTCATGCACTCGGCAATCATAATGCCATCCACTCGGAATTACCATTTACAACAAGCGTCACATGATTTTCATATAATATCCACTCAGGATTAACACAACAGTCCCCCATCTTATACACTCAGCATTCGCATGTTCAATAACAAGCATCACATGCATTTAAACACAAAATCACACACGGGGATCAGTACAATAAACTCATACACTCGGCAACGATAATGCCATTCACATTTACATGCATTCGTTCAGCAATACTAATATAACCATCAAAAGATATTTTCATCTGTCCCACAGTATGATGCACTCGGCATTTTCATATTTACAAGCATAGGCATACATCTCATGGACGGAGTTTAACATGTACCATACAGTTCATAATCCTCACACACCCGGGCTATCATTCACTCGGTAAACAACCAACAACACATTACACATACATTACCACAGTAAAGTAGATTCACCCGGAACCCGTCCATAAACCATACATTTGAGATGTAAATTTAGCCCCCCTACCTGGAATGAAGATCCCAGTAACTCCTTGGGCTTCCAGATCCAACCAACTGCTCCTTGGTCACACGTTCTCAACAGAACGACCCAGCTGTTGTACTCAACACAGCTTTGGAGGAACACCGAGCCACTCGGATACACGAACAGCTCTGCCTCCAAGACACTCCTTGTAGCACAACACAGTCCTCACGCAACCCAGGGGAGGACTCCAAACGCTGTTCCACACTCGAACAGCCCAGTCCTCACCAACAATGAAGGACTCCCAGACTTCCAGGCACTAACGCTGTTAGGCAGAACAGGGGAGGATCTCTGCCTCCAAACACACAGCACCACACAGATTTCTCTTACAGCCACGCTGTTCCTCCTCGTGTTCCACTTCCCACTCGGGTTCTACTCAGTGTTAAGTGGAAGAGGGAGATGAAGAAGACGAAGAACAACAAGCAAGGAAGAAACAGAGCTTCAGAAGCTTTAGAGAGAATGGAGAATGGTTCTCCATATACCCAAGAGAGAATGAGCAAAGAATGAGTGTAAAACGTGAAGCTGAAGCCCTTCATCATGGCTCTGCCCAGCTTCACTCCCCCTTTCAATCAATAGTCCATCCACATTTAATGCCATTCCCATCAGCCATCACATCACCATTAAGGCCACTCCCATCAGCGTGCCAGAGAGAGAGGACCGAAGCTCTCTTAAACCACCAAGGGCACATGGGACATTTCCTAGCATTATTATCATTATTCAATCCATAATTTTAATTCTATAATTAACCTTAATCAAAACCAGGATGTTACACGGATAGCCCGTGGCAACCGCTGATATACTTCGACGAAAGGTGGGAGTTTCTATGGCCGTTAAGTGCCCGTTCTGACGAGATGTTGATTGATCATTGTGTTTATTGGACTACGGGTCCTTACCCTTTTGTGAAAACCAGAACGAAGAGAGCTCCAGTCACTCTAGTTGGGCAGGGGAGATCACTACAAGAAAAGAAGAAGTTACCTGCGGGTAGATAACGGTAGTTATGAAGCAACCGCCGCCACTGACAATTTACCGGTGGTTGGGGCGGCGGTTTTTTTAACTGCCAGTGGTTTTAAGGGCTTAAGGGTGTGCCATGCAGTTTTATTGAACCACCACAGTTACTAATTTTTTATGCAAAAAAAAATCACAAAAAATCCTATGACTCTTCACTATTTCTCTCTGGAATTTCAATTCTTAATCCCTCTGAACCGTGATTCTCCTCACTTTCTCTCTGTGATTCCAACTCTCAATCCTTCCGAACTGTGATTCTCCTCACTCCCTCTTTGAGATTCCTCATTCCCTCTCTGCTATTCCTCAGGTACGATTCCTCACTGTCTCTGCAGTTTATTGAGTTTGATTTCTGTGGCCCTAATTTCCTTTAGCCTCAGGTGCGATTCCTCATATCTATATGGTTTATTGAGTTTGATTTCTGTGGCCTATTTTCCTTTAGCCTCAGGTGCCATTCCTATATTTAATTGTTTATTATTTCCCTTCTCTTCTAAAATAGAATGAAGTGCAGATTGGAGAATAAATATTTCTTGCTTTCCTCAGGCACAAACGTCTTCTTATTTTCCTCAGGCACGAACGTCTTCTTCTTGTGATTTCGGGTATGATATGTGCAGTGTGCCCACCATATGTTTGATAAATGTTCTCTATTGAATATATAAATAACTACGCGTTATTCTTTGTTAGCATTTAGAAGTAAGCATTTAGCCATTTATTTGAAACAACACAAGGGAAATTAAGTAAAAAAAAAAAAAGAAGAATGTTGTGTTATTTGAGATATACTAATTACGGTTCTGTGAAGTTATTTTTGAAGTTATTTTTCTTTATCTTTTTCTTGTCATCAATGTTCTTTGAGTTATTCTTGAAGTTATTGGATTCATTGATGCTCTGGAAATAAGCATTGTTATAAATTTAGCATGGGGTTGGTTTCTGTTTGTTTGTGTTCTTTCTTGGAATGTATGTCTTTTTTCCTTTGAAGATATGAAGGCGGAAGATAGCAGATCTGTGCATTCCTTATTTGCCACATATTCGTTCACACTTGCACCTTCTAGATACTATTCTAATTAGACCTTGTTAGCATAGCATACCAATATGCTATATTGTATATGGTCCATTATGAATTATGCATTAATTTTTTTTATTTTGTATATGTGTAAGGGATGAAATTTGTCTTCGTGTATTGAATGCAATTTGGGTGATATAAGAAGTTCAACATGTTTTCCTTTTTATTTTTAATTTTTCTGGTTTATAGCTCATACACATACTAGTTATTGGATGATAACAGGTCAGGAAATGGAGTTGTTGCTTCCATTCCAGAGGAATATAGTATGCATCCTGGATTCACATCTACAACTCCTCTTTGTACTATTCAGTTGTAGTATGATGTTTCCTAATATGAAGAATTGTTTTAGACTTGATATTTCTTTCACAAATTGAGAGATTAGAGCAAAATTTTCAGCTGTTATCATATCCTTTTTATTGTTTTAGACAACTGAAAATTTTGTTTTGAATCTTGATATATTACAGTTTCATATGACTCTGACATTTTAGATTTGTTGTCTAGTAACACACTTAAGTCCTTTATATATAATACAATCAATCTGATAGAAGTTTCAAATTAACGTTAGGTGAAAGTGAAGCTCAAGTCAATTTTGAAGCCCATTCATTAGGAAGCTGATTCATGTTACGCTAATGCAATTTTTATTTTTATTTTTACATTTTGTTCCAGATTGGCTCATTTCTTATGGGATGGTTCGGTTCGGTATTGTATTCAAAGGAGACATATCTCATGTGTCAAAGCATCTAGCCATAGCTATAACAACTGGTTACTTAGGGAGCCTTACAACCTTAGTCATTTTCTCTATCAAACCGCAGCAAGTGCATTGGTTGTGTCATTGTGAAGTTGGCTGATCACTACTTTTCCTGATGTCTTTCCCCCTATAAACATGTTTATTTTTTCATTTGAAATTTTCTATATTTTAAGCCATGCCATATTGTCCCTAAAAACTTAAAATACCATTTGCCACAGTTAGTTGCCTTCTAAATATCATGATAGCATTGGCTAGAAATAAAGCAATCATTATTGTCTTACGTGTGAAAATATCTAACTTGTTTGGCTTGAGACATAGGCAGTGAATTCTGAATTATTGATTTTGCTATTAGATAATAGATGCTTGCTTGGCTTGTTTTGAGCAACGTACAATGTTCACACAACAGGTTCTGGCAAAGGCATTGAACCAGATGGTAAGAAGAATTAGTTTATTAGGCAATAAATGCTGGATTTACTTTGAATGTTCATGGCGGCATTATTTAAACTTTTAGGTTGATCAGACTCCACTTCCTCTGCTTTTCATGAGAACACTTATCCAGGCAAGTGATGGTTTTCCTGCATTGGTAAGTTTCTTCTTTAATTTTTGGTGTTCTAGCATTTTGTTGGTGTTAAGATATTATTATGAAGTTGAATTCTTTTCACGATATTTTGTACTGGTATAAGTAATGGATTTTACTTTAAGATATAGCTGATGATGCAGTATTATCAACTTCTGCCTTTTAGTTTTGAGAAATTGGTTCAACCAATATATATATATATATAATATTTAATCCTTTATTTTCAGGTATATTCATTTCTTGTACAAAAATATTTTTTAAAAAAACAAAAATACAATACAATTTTAATAACAAAAATAAGGCATCTTAGATTATTTCCAATCTGTATTCCCACGTTATTAATAAACAATGTGTATTATTATATTGAGGGGTGCATTTCTTAACGAGTCATCTAGAAATGAAATTAAATATAATTATTAATTATATAATCAATTCATAACGTTATATAACTGATTATATAAATGAATTTAAAATATAATGTTATATTTTATAAATATATTTTATCTATAATTTCATTTATATAACGTGTATGATATAATCAATTAAATATAATTTTTTTAGACAGGTTCTCGAATTTAAATTTTATAGATAAAAAATTTATGATTCTTCTTAATTTCCACCTTTCTAGGCAAGGCTATATAAATCTACTGTTATACATCTATGCATAAACACTTTCATTATGCCACTTTTACTTCTCTCCAAATACTAAATCACCATATTGAAACTCCAGAAGCCTTTTTTTACATCTTGACATTTGTTTTTGCAAAGAATTATTTTTAGAAATATGTAGTTTGAGTAACGACTTACTAAGATGTTACATGAATAATCAGGTATAATCTATAGGTTGTTGAGTGTTTATATGACATGTCACTTAATAGGTTTCATTTGTTATACTTTTTATATTTTTTATGCATAACAATAACTTATATTTTATTTATTTTTATTTTATGATAAAGGATCACTTACACACTCAGACCCTCTTCCTCAGCTAGTCATTCTTCCACATCGATCCCTCAATGAATTCTCGAAGCCATTTCGTTCTTAGCAAGAAATCAGTAAAGAGACTTTTAGTCATTTTATGTTACATATTGATTTGAATATATATGAGTTTATTGATTATAGATGTATAAATTTCTGTACATTAATTACATGTAATTAGGTTAAGACCTATTGACTTTGTCATTAATATAATTGTTATTGATCTTGTAATTATATTTTTAGAAATTTAACTTATCCTATTTATATGTTGATAATAAAATTAATTTGGATGTTAATTTTTTAAAAAATATAAATATTTAAGACATTAATATATAAAATATAATATATAATTGTCGCATTAAAATATTAACAGATATAAAAAAATGTTACAATTAAGGCAAAATTTGACTTTTAAAAATTAATGGATATACAAATAATTTGCTATAATTAACAAATCTGATTTTCTTATAAAAAAATTGAAACTTTTAACGGTGGTTTAAGTGGCATTTAAATGACTTTTAATTTTTGCGGCGGTTGTAACCGTTGAAAACATCATTACGGCGGTTATCCTTGCGGTTAAACTATTAGCGGCGGTTATTCCAGTAGTTAAGGAAAACCGCCGCAGATGTCATTTAATGGCGGTTTAAACCGCCACTAAATTTTAAAATAATCGCCGCTAAATTCCTTTTTGTTGTAGTGGATAAGGGTGGCGGATTGTGCACATGATTGTTGGTATATAAGATTGATTAGTGGAAGTTGGGTCTCATTGCATATTGGTAATGAATTATGATTTACAGTAATTGAATCTAACACATGCATAGCATGCCATTATTATATGACTAACCCTCTGATTGTTGTTGATATTGTGTAAGTGAAGCTTTACATGTCTATTCTAAGGTATACTGCATGTGATCCTTACTGTAGTTTAAAATATTAAGCCACCCTTGTATGTATATGTTATGGGTTAAGAGCTTTGTACTTACCCTTTTATTGTTGTGTGTTATTTTTCCTTTTCTGTGATCATCAGTAGAAGGACAAGGCGAGCGTGAGCGGGACTTGGAATACCTACAATAGAGGACGCCAGTTTGGAAGCGTTATCTGTGTATATTTTCTGTTTGCGTCGAGATCGTTATCAACTCAACATTTCTGTTATGTTCTTATTTTGCAGTAGTTGTTAGGAGCCGGTGAGCTCCGTACTCTTTTAAATACTCTCATGTTAAAAGAATCGATCTATGTAATATATTTATTTTAAATTGTGTACTAATGATCACCAATCAAAAAAATACTTCTATTTTTAGTGACTCCTTAATTAAATAGGACGTTCCAGTGTGGGAATTGGTCCTAGTTAATGGACGGTGTCACAGTAATCAAGGAACATTATTCGTAAAAACATTCGGAAACCCATACACAAGGGTTAGGTCATAAATACCAAGAGAACTCTTGCCTTTTGAGGTAGCAAGCAACACTAACAACTAAGAGATATAACATACATAGAAGTCATAAACACGACTTGTGAAAGAATGATTTTTTTTATAATAGTCTACCACCACATGGTTGGTTGATAACTAATCCATGTTTAGAATAATGTCAAGACCTTTCACTAGTAAGCAGATCAAATCAGCCTCAAACCTTCCTCATCAAGGATAAAACACACATCCTAACATAATAGCTTTGGGCCTAACCGGATACCAATAGTAATATCTTACGACTCTGTTATATATTAATATTTGTGATACACTAAAGGACATTTATCTTCCCGATCTCACACGGCCTCGACTACCAATGTAACTACCTAAGGTGATCAATCTGAGTAGTTCAATGCACGACAGCTAAGGCTATGTGAGAACCAGGTGAACAACTTCCTTACGTACACAAAGGCCCTTAATATACTTAATTAATCATAGTGTAATTCATCTACATTAGTTCATATGTAAACTCTACACCGAAATGGTATTAGAAAGAATCCAGGGTGGCTAGCCATTGTTATTCTGTTCTAATGCCCATTCCAGGCAAAGTTCGGAAACAACTACTCATTGTATTTAGGATTCTTACTCTCTTATTCAATCATCACACAATTGTCAAGACATTGAATGACCTTTCCCTAGCATTCTCTACTAACTATTATTTCGTTGTTAACCTTAATGCGCCCTCACCACCCGATTACCCCGCTCGGCAACTATTCAGAGATTTAAATTTCCTATGGTCCCCCTCACACATGTAACTTACTGCCAACCGTTTGATGAATCTTTACGAGCGCATCATTACACATGCTAACTCAACCCCACTTAAGACATTCTATCATTTATAACCTATTCAGTCATTAGGTGTTCACAACGTCACTTTCAAATTACTCATTTATCATCTACGTTCAAGACTCCGAGACACTTTTATTTATCTAAACTTTTCATATATTAAGGATATGGGAGGATCACCCTTCCTTAATATTTTTCTTATCGACCCATAGCTAGAGTTTATTTGGAATACTGATGGCTTTCGTTATTTCTCTTAATGAATTAAATGTTAATCGACACCAGAATAATTATAATCTTCAACATTAATCATGGTATCGAGTGGTATTTTCTTACCTATCATACTCCCAATATATTAACCAACTTATCAATTATATTCTCAATCACAATACCTTTAGTGTTTTACAGCTATAAGATAATTTTGCTGCCTACGGCTAGCCATAAGTTATATTTATGTATTTAAATAGGTGCAAAAGATTAGGACAACCACAACACTTATCAATCAACATTTACCAAATACGTTAACTAGAGTCGATCACGGAGTGGAATGCATTGCCATAGGGACCTGAAAATGTTAGTTTTCAAATCAAACATTCACCAATAAACTTCACATCACAATATACCATTTAGACGATTCAATCAAAGACTTATTCAAAAGTCCATGTAATCAAGCAATTTAATATAATATTAATTTAATACTTATTCAGACTTAAACAAACAGGGTGAAATAATGCTAAATATTCCTCAGCATATTTCACATCACAACATACAATTTAAATAATTTAATCTAGCACTTAATTAAATAATCCCTGCCCGGCAAACAGAATAAAATAATATTAGATTTTTAGTTATCGCTTACAATTATGTGGCCTGTATAAAAATATCGACCCAGTGGAAAGCAAAATGCTCTGATACCACTCTTTCATATCCTACTCTAAATTCAATAATGCCTTAACTATCTTAATAAATTCAATTTCTACGATAACCTTGATCGAGGAGTTTAGGAAATAATTTTTCGCTTTCAAAATATTTTTAATAATTATAATTTCAGAGTTTGTTAAACTAATTAAATAACATCCAAACAGCTCCGTGCTTACTTAGCCACTTCAATGAATTTTTTTTTGGAGGTGTGTAATTTATAGGAGTGGTCACTCCTGGTTATCTATTATCCTTCCTCCTCATCCATATTAATTTTTATATTTATTTTAATACCCTTAATTAAAATTTTAATTTTATTTATTGTTTATTTTCAAAGTACTTAACAAATAACATATTCATTTGACATTATAACCATAACTCAACGTTAGTAGCATAAGATATATTGGATCCAACAAAAGATAAAAGACATTACTTTTCAAATAATTACAACTAACACTAGATTTTTTTATTATTATATTTTTTTAAGAAGCAAAGAAAGGATCTCGGTAGACTTAAAGGCGTACTTCACTATTATAGTTACAAAAGAAATGTATAACAACTGCACTGTATAACACATGAGCCAAGATGTACCAAAATCTAATCTTACACACGCCAATGCAAGAAGGATGGATACATAGTCTAAATCATCAAATTTGGCATATATGTTGGTATTCAATTCCAAATGCACACAACATATCAAAACCATACCTGAGACCATCTTACACCAGGCACCTTCTTAATTTCTAAAATTTCACAAGTGTCTGCATAACAAATTACACCAACCACTTATTGCTATAAACCAAGACCTGCATCTGACCAAATAAACCACAATATACCCTGGAAAGATATGTACAAGAATCTGAGTCATCCACTAAAAATGCAGAGTGACACAAAAAAAAAAATAGTAAAATTGCATGTGATCCACCGTAGGATTCATATCAATTAATATATAGGATACTACCACCAAAAACACCAGCACCAACCTCCACCAATGAACCAATTCCTGATGCTAATGTGCCCCAAATTAGGAGCCTTCAATAACAAATTTAAAGCAACTAACACATCACCTAATCCAACACATTATTCATCCCGCTAAAGACACAAAATTATGTATATGCATCAGCAACATTCTATACGTATGGTGACTAGCAGATCCAGATTGAACCAAAATGCAGTCCAGAAAATAAAGCTCCCATTAAACAAAGCTTAAATAATTTATAGTTAAAATTTTAAGGATAGTCAGCATCTTGTTTTGTAAATCTGTTTCAACCTTCATTAAATGATACCTTGTCGGAGATTCTATCAATTGTGCCCAAGTATAAGGAAACAAATTCCAATCTTCTACCTTTTCAAAATGACCCTTACGATTGGCAAGGACATTTTTCTCAATATGCCAGACACAAAAAGGTTAGTTGTACATGGGAATACAACTTTTATTTCATTGATAAGGGACAACGCATTAACGCCTTAATGGTCAGCTTATGCATGAGACGAATCAACACTACAGAGAGGCACCCAATCAGGACCAGCGTCCAGATGCCCCTGTGGCATAATGACACGCACGCTCGAGAAGATCAAAGTAAATGGCCTGGGAATTAGGACGCCCAGGTGAGCGTTAATACGCCCAATGCAGAGGCCCAACATAGAATATGTATAAAAATTCCCTGCACAATATGATTTAATTTCTAAGGTGCCTAATTTAGCCCTTTCCGATTCAAATTGTACTAAATTCTAGATATCGTATGTTTTCAACATTTTGGACTTGATGGTGAAGCCAAATTTCAATCATTTGAGCACATTATGCTATATGATGCATTATATCTACTTTGGACACAACTCAAGGCACTAAAATGATCCATTGCTAATCAATCTCCACTTTAACCCTGCACTCAAAGTTATTATACTTATTCTAACATATTGATACAATTTAAGGAGTCCATTTCCCTCAAATGCTCAATATGACGCATCAAGTTCCTCAAGATGCCTACTAGTTAACTAACAAGGGTCCATGTGTTTCCCCTTACATATGGGCACAACATACTGAACCAACTACCCTATACCTGCTCACAGACTCAAACCCAAATTATATTTCGTTCTATCAACATCGTAGCGTACAATTCTTATCTACGTTGTAGTTCATCGAACACATTGTATTTCTCATAATTTAAGCAAATACATCACATTTCATATAATCTCAATAATTGTTATATTCACGTCTCATTCTACATCCTACATTTCCATGACATTCACATTTCAACTACATATATGGATCTATATTCATATATCAAATTTATTACACAACAAGATACCTTAAAGTCTAGGACACAGCTAATCATTGCATGCTTCTAACTCTATAGTTTCAGAAAATAGGCATATACATGGTTTAAAAACTAAATTCATCAAAATCATGGTTCATGGCATCGATTCAATTGCAGTTCAACAAACTACATTTCAAGTCTCTGTCCCCAAGATACCAATGGAGGTAAAACAACATTTAGTCATTAAATCATTTAGGCTATACTATTCATAACTATATATTTATATATATGCATTCCCTATGGCCAAGCAATGCAATTCCGCCACCAGATCTTCAAATAAACTTGACTTCCTACACGTTTGCTGAAATATACACAACATGCAAGGGGTGAGTGCTAATCAAATAATAAGTAGCCATTCGATAACAAGGTAATTACTTAGCTTCTCTATCCTGAGATAAACATTAAGGTACCATTTCACTAGACACAATAAACGTGATATCTATATGGAATTGAAATCAACCATCCTCAATAACATAAACATAAAGGCTTTTAGGATCAATCATACCCCTCCATAGTTCCATCCAAGCATCCATCAACTATACATAACCATCAATACTCACCAATGCAATATATGCATGTCATGGTCTTTGAAATCTATTCTTTCATTTGTGCACAAAGACAATGAAATGCGGATCCGACATAATAACACAAGCAAGTGCCACAACAACCCACTCAGTGAATCTCAGCACTATAATTGAGGGGCGTCAGGGTAACCACAAGTGAATCTCAGCACTATAAACGATGGTACCCGAGGACTACCAGTGAATCTCAGCAATATAATCGGTAGCCTCAAAAGCAACAAGCTATAGGCTGCACAGTGAATCTTAGTACTATATCGTAACAGTCTCTTCAGCAAATCTTAGTGTTGGAAATGCATATGATGTCATGAAATGTAATCAATACACGAGATGCGAATCATAGCGTATAAGTATTACTAATATGGACATCATAGCCCACTCCTCTAAACCATTTCATAATATCAACTCATCAATCATCATCCATCACAATTGCCACAAGGTCGAATCAATATTACATCACTTTAATTTGCAACATCACAATAGTTCATACCGCATCACCTATAACTTGCCACTAGGGCCATCCATCATCAGACAATCATTTAACATTCTACCTTTGTAACACGAGTGCGGAACTAAACAATGAACCGATGATTATACTAAGATCCTTCCAACAGCACATAACACCATAAGTATGTCTGACAAACATCACATATTAGAATACACATACGCATATCATCAAGCATGATTCAACATTAACCAGAAGCTGATATTAACACCATTTTAGTCATAGAACAATTTAATCAAAACAATGCATAAAGATAATAAGGTTCGGGGCCATGACAAATTTTTCATCATTAAAATATAGATTGGAATAATACTGTCTTCATAAACAAGTAAATATTTGATCCAACCAATACCCCAGAATCAAATTCCTACTTATCATTTGACTAGTAATCCCCTCGTACGTTAAACGTACCTTAAGATGAATCCGACTTTACCATTTGAGCTTCCGACCACCGAAACGCCTTCCGATTACAACCTCTCACTATTTCAAAAATTTTGAAGTTGGTGAATATGCGTTGGTACAGGGATGAAAAGTTCTTCGGATGGCGATAATCTTAAAAGAAAAATTTCCTAAAATACCAAACAATTATTTTATCCATTATAGAATTAGACTTAACATTTTTTTTAAAGCTTAAATAAGAAATCTGCCATGGTTTTGAGAGGTAACTACCTACCGGAACATTGTTCCTCTCACCGATAGCTCTCCGATACGTTCCCAATACTCCGATTGTTAGCCAATAATTTCCAGAATGACTTCTTAATTGCTTACGGCGTCTAAGGATGATCTAATGATCTCAAACTTTACCGTTTCTTCCTGAGACAACCTTTTAGATGTTGTTCCACACAATCCAAGTAAGACTTTAGCAACTAATTAGAATGGGTTATTGTTTCATGCATGGTCGAATAGCAAAGGGGTAGAAGCAATTTGATCTTCCTACCTTTCATGTCTTGAAATAAAGATTAGTGGTGGCTTCAGGCTTTGTTTCTCTTTTCCCATGGGAGTTCATAGTCTAAGATAAGAAGAGGAACCCATATTAATCACATGCACACGGTGGAAATTTGAGATGGAGAAGGAAGAAGGGGAATTTGAATTAAAGACATGCACCTACCATATAACGAAATCTGGACTTGATAGATGGAAGTGGTAGATATAATGGCACAGTGGAGTTAACGATTAAAGGAAGGAGAAGAAGATGTAAGTCTGCTGATGGCTAATGATATATACATATAAGAGAAGGGAAGAGAGGATGGAAAAATAAGTTAAGAGTCGATTAGAACAATTCAGTAGGGATTAGAATTAAAATTTTAGAATTTAGGTAATAGTCATGTAGTTTAGTAACCGAACTAAAGTAAACTCATAGTCATAAAATCAATTTTCTCCTTATTAACAGGAATTAGATTTTTATCATCCTTTCTAAAATTTAGGGTGTTAATATATATATGAAAGTCACGTAAGAGGGAATTTAAGAATTGGATTAAATTTAACATTTAGATAACAGTTCCCTAAGTTCATAACCAAATAACTTAAATTGTAGTTATAAAATATTAATTTATCCTTAATTAGTAAGAATTAATTTTTATCCCCAATTTTTTTCTAAATTTAGGATGTTACACTTCACCCCAGCTTTTAAAAATTTTGTCCTCAAAATTTAAATAAAGGTATACTTTAATTAATCTATTTTACAGATTGCTCCTGCATAACATCCCTTCATCGACACATGTGGTAGTAGAATACATAGTATTTACAGACTCTGCATATCTAGGTTTCAGTCCATTAAAGGAACCATTCCTTCTTCTCTTAATACCCTTCAATATTTCCAACTGCAATCGGGTTGGCTTTAAAAACAACCTAGGACTTCTTCAAGCTGACAAGTATCTCCTACAATATCTTTTCCTTTGCTACATGAATGAAAGAATGAACTAATTTCTCGACCTCCTCCATCTTCTTAAATATTCTACCATCACCAATATCTTTGCCCAAAAAGATTGGTCAAATCTACACCGGTTTTCTTTTCATTTTTCAATTGTCCTTATCTGGCGTCGATATCATGTTGACAACTTTGCATATAGTTGTTTTTCTCGCAACATTCGCAATACCGTTTGGTACCCTGATAAAACTTGGGATAGATCCATATATCACAAACGAACACCACAATGAATCTTCTTCAAGTAAGGGTGAACAATGCGATTCATGTAATCCACCCAAATCACTGGAGCATTAGCGGCGCCGAGCGACATAACAACATATTTATAGTGCCCATATTGAGTCCTGAACAACGTCTCTGAAATATCATCAGACTTTACACGAATCTATTGGCACTCAAAT
The DNA here is from genome assembly GCA_037962975.1 of Clitoria ternatea. NCBI lineage: Eukaryota > Viridiplantae > Streptophyta > Magnoliopsida > Fabales > Fabaceae > Clitoria > Clitoria ternatea. Next base: position 194,557,081 of record CM075669.1, read on the forward strand.
TGGGGATCAATCTTGAAGAACACACAAGCACCTTTTAACTTATCCAGAAAAATCATCAATGCGTAGCAGAGGATATTTATTTTTGTTAGTCAGTTTGCTCAACTGTCTGTAATTATCACATAGTCATATAGAATCGTCCTTCTCATTTAACAAAAACATCATAACACCCCAATGTGAAATGCTCGAATGAATTAAATTGTTTTTCAGACAACTCATCAACTAGCTGCTTTGATTCAGCCAATTCTGATGGTAACATACGCTATGGTGCCTTAGAAAAGAGCTCAACACCAAAAACAAGATTTATAGTAAACTCAATCTCTCATTGAAGAGGTAATCAAGGAACATTATTAGTAAAAACATTCAAAAACCCATACATAAGGGGTAGGTCATAAATACCAAGAGAACTCTTGCCTTTCGAGGTAGCAAGCAACACTAACAATGAAGTCATAAACACGACTCGTGAAAAAATGATTTTTTTTATAATAGTCTACACCACATGGTTGGTTGATGACTAATCCATGTCTAGAATAATGTCAAGACCTTTCACTAGTAAGCAGATCAAATCAACCTCAAACCTTCCTCATCAAGGATAAAACACACATCCTAACATACTAGCTTTGAGCCTAACCGGATACCGATAGTAGTATCTTATGACTCTGTTATATATTAATATCTGTGATACACAAAGGGACATTTATCTTCCTGATCTCACATGGCCTCGACTACCAACGTAACTACCTAAGGTGATCAGTCTGAGTAGTTCGATGCACCGCAGCTAAGGCTATGTGAAAAATAGGTGAACAACTTCCTTACGTACTCAAAGGCCCCTAATATACTTAATTAATCATAGTATAATTCATCTACATTAGTTCATATGTAAACTCTACACCGAAATGGTATTAGAAAGAATATATGGTGGCCAGCCATTGTTATTCTGTTCTAATGCCCATTCCAGGCAAAGTTCGAAAATAACTACTCATTGTATTTACTATTCTTACTCTCTTATTCAATCATCACATAATTTTCAAGACATTGAATGACCTTTCCCTATCATTCTCTACCAACTATTATTTCATTGTTAACCTTAATGCAGCTTCACCACCCGATTACCCCACTCGGCAACTATTTTGAGATTTAAATTTCCTATGATCCCCCTCACACATGTAACTTACTACCAACCGTTTGATGAATCTTTACGAGCGCATCATTACACATGCTAACTCAACCCCACTTAAGACATTCTATCATTTATAACCTATTCAGTCATTAGGTGTTCACAGCGTCACTTTTAAATTACTCATTTATCATCTACGTTCAAGACTTTGAGAAACTTTTATTTATCCAAACTTTTCATATATTAAGGATATGGGAGGATCACCCTCCTTAATATTTTTCTTATCGTCCTATAGCTAGAGTTTATTTGGAATACCGGTGGCTCTCGTTATGTCTCTTAATGAATTAAATGTTAACCGACACCGGACTAATTATAATCTTCAACATTAATCATGGTATCGAGTGGAATTTTCTTACCTATCATACTCCCCAGATATTAACCAACTTATCAATTATTCTCAATCACAATACCTTTAGTGTTTTACAACTATAGGATAATTTTGTTGCCTACGGCTAGACATAAGATATATTTATGTATTTAAATAGGTACAAAAGATTAGGACAGCCACAACACTTCAATCAACATTTACCAAGTAAGTTAACTAGAGTCGATCACGGAGTGGAATGCATTGCCATAAGGACCTGAAAATGTTAGTTTTCAAATCAAACATTCATCAACAGACTTCACATCACAATATACCATTTAGACAATTCAATCAAAGACTTATTCAAAAGTCCAAGTATTCAAGCAATTTAATATGATTTTAATTTAATAATTATTCAGACTTAAACAAACAGGGTGAAATAATACTAAATATTCCTCAACATATTTCACATCACAACATACAATTTAAATAATTTAATCTAGCACTTAATTAAATAATCCCTACCTCCGGGCAAACAAAATTAAATAATATTAGATTTTTAGTTATCGCTTACAATTATGTGGCCTGTATAAAAATATTGACCTAGTGGGAAGCAAAATGCTCTGATACCACTCTGTCATATCCTACTTTAAATTCAATAATGCCTACTCTATCTTAATGAATTCAATTTCCTGTAGAGGATCCCCCTTCTGTGCCTCTTTTCTCAAGGAGCTTAAGTATTTCTGCCATTTGTTCCTTGATTTGGCCAAGCTCATTCCTCATATCTTCAACCAAGCATTCCGGTTCTGTCTTGAGTCTTGTTTGCAGTCAGGTTTGATATGGATGCTTCGGTCCCTTTCTCTCCGTGATGTGTATTCAAAAAACTTAGCACGGTAACAAATATGGTTAGAGCAAGAAACAAAAAAAATGCAAGCTTTCAAAAATATCACTAGGCGATTAGAAATTTTGACAAGTATCATAGAAATTATTCCTTAGAACGTCTTGTTCAAAAGTACTAAATTAAGATAATAAAAATTAACATGAGATCCTTTTATTATTAAAAATACAACATTTTATTACAAACAAGGTCAGTCTTCCTTTGCTCTTGCAATCATCGCCCTCATATTCTCAAGTTTACAATACTGAATAAAGGTTGAAATCTCTTCTGGCGTGCCGAGTGGATTTACCATTGCTTTCGTTCTTTTTAATAAATAGGGGATATCTTCAATGTTCCATTGGCTAAACTGGTTAACTCAGTAAAAAGTTTCATCCAAGAATGGACTAAATCATTTATTTTTGCCACATCATTCTTCATCACTTACATTATCTCTTGGTACCTTTCCTTATCCTCCATTGCCTACCACTTTTCCATATTGATCTCTCACTCACAAGCATTCATGACATCATTAACTTGTTATTCCAGTATGTTAATTTGTGCTTGCATGAGATCTTTCTGAGTTTGAGCTTCTTCCCTACTTTTTACCAATATCTCCCTTAATGGTTGCTTATCTGCCATCATGACATCTTTTTGCCTGGGTTTAGTTTTCAACTGAGCATTTGCCACCCGAAGACATTGATCGAGTTGCCTCATGTATCCTTCCTCAATTCTCTACCTCTTGTTGACATCTTCAAAAGCATGTTCAACTTCACAGCTTTTTCTTTTCAGAGATGAAGATTCTTGTTGAGCTTTAATCAATTCATCCTCCAAGACTTTGTTTTTCTCTACCATGGCTGCTAGTTTGGCTTTCACATCCTTGACCTTTTCACTCTCATGGGGAGTTTGGATAGGAAAAGCATCATATGTGGAAATGCTAGTGATAAGTGTGCATTGTGTATTGTTTTTAGTTATTTTTAGGTCTAGTTTTTAGGATTTTTGCATATTGCTTCTACTAGATTCCCTTGATTTTGATTTCTTTCCGCTATTACTACTTGGTTCTTCCTATTTTCATAGGATTAATGATCTTCTAGGTCTATTTTGAGGGAAAATGGGAAAGTAGATGAAAGAAGAGACCTATGAGACCCTATGGAGTACATATAGGCAAAGGTTGGAGGAAATCACTACGGGTGGTGGCCAACCATTGGCAGTGGTTAGCTATGGAAAAAAGGAAATTGGTGGCAGAACCTACCACTGGCCGTGGTTGGCTCTATTTAAGGGCAAAACATCATCAGCATCACCACCACTGGTCGTGGTTGCCACCATTACCAGTGGTTAGCACTGTGGAGCAAAGCAGAGCAAGTCAGAACCCACCACTGGCTGTGGTTGTTCCTATTGGTCATAGAAAATATGAATTTATAGTTTAAAAAAGAACAGAACCTGAACCACTGGCCATGGTTATCCCTTACGAGGCCCAAATCTTTTAATTGTTTAGGGATTTAAATGGGCACTCTAGAGGATTTGAGGGGATGACTTCATAGACAGATTTTGACACACCTTTTGGGAGATTTTGAAGAACTCTTTGGGAAGATTTCATTGGTAATCAAGAGTCAAATTCATCAAGAGTAATCGAATCTATAGATTCAGGGGGAAGAATTAAAAATCCTAGTGAGCACTAATTTGTAATTTCTGAATCCCTAGTTTACACTTTTGATATCTTTTATGTTTGGCATTCATTTAGTGATGTGTGACATGATGACAACAATCCTTATGGCACACTAAACTCTTTTCTTGGGGCTAAGGATGTAGTATGCCTATGTGTTACAATTAATTATTCTTCGTATTCTAATTCATATGATTTTAATCTCTATTCAATTTATGTATGCCTACTGCTTCTGCAAGACTTAGAGATAAGCGTAGATGATCACAAATTATATGGGTAATCGAGAGATTGACATGTAATTCGAAAATACCTAAATTGAACCTATGATTTTGATTTACGACGGTAAACGAAATTGTTTAAGGGATTAATCGAATTTCCATAGAACGTAAAAAGCCTAATTAACAAATTGAACGTGGTTCTTTGGGAATTAGGCATGTTAATAGGCTTTCGAGAGGAAGGTATTAATTAACTTAGGGGAATCGCTTAAGGAAGGAAATCGTATAATTGGATAGGCAAGTAACCTTTAATTTTGATACTGGTGTATGAACCCTTATTACCCCAAGATTTACCTTTGATAAAATTTCCCAAACTTGCTCCGATTTTCTTTTACAAAAGACGTTGAATTTTCTGTTCTCTGATTTGTTGTTCATAATCGTTTTGGTAATTCATTTTAATCAAATTCCACTAGATAATTGAATCATCGTTATAACTAGTACTTGGGCACAATCCCTGTGGGAACGATATCTTTTTATTACTTCGATACCTTGTGCACTTGCGGTTGGCTATTAGCTAGGATCTTTGAAAGGTAGCTTGATTATAGCAACTCTATTCAGAATCCATTGTGATAGCTTTCTTTAACGGCATGACTTCAGACACCTAGTTCTTTTCCTTTCTTATGAATCTTTCTCCAAGCATCTACGACATCTTTGATGATGACAACATTGTTTTCTCTTGTGAAATAATGGATGAAAGGAACTAGCAATTTTTCTTTTGGTGGTTGAAGTAGAGGGTAAGCGAGTTGCCACTTTATAATGACTGAATTATAGTCAATGCAGCCTTAAGTTCCTATAAGAGGCACATTGAAAACTTCCCAATCTACCTTTATCCATTAAGGGTACCACCTGATTCTTTCCACAGACATCCCAGCTAAATGGCTTGCCCATTCACAACTGCTTTTCTTAGTTAACTTGCATATCCTTAGATTTGAGATAGGACACTCAACTTTGCCCATTTGACTAAAGACATGCGATGTGTGAGCCATACATACAACACAGGTAGGCAACAAATGATCCTTTTCCCATTTTGAGTATGACAAAAATCCATTGTGTAGTATACATCAGCCAGGATAGAGGTGATAGGATTTTCTCCCCTGAGCTTTTGAGTAAGAAAAACATCAATTGCCTTGTAATCAATATAATTATAAAGGCTAGGAAAGAAAACCACACCGTAAATAGTTAGTGCCAATGTATCCATGAATGCATCCCAATCTTCTATATCCGCCAAGTTGTGCAATTGTTGCTCCAAAAATCCTTATGCAAACCCCGAGACTTGATTTCTATTCAATTGTGCCCTTTTTAACACTTCAGGATTTAACTTAAGGATGCGAGCTATTACAAAGATAGATGCTTGATGCTCAGTTTGACGATACGGTATTTGATTTTCCAATGGTAAACCCAGTATTTGCTCAAACTCTTCCAATGCAGGAGCTAACTGAAAATCTTTGAAAGTGAAACATCGCAAAGGAGAATCATAAAATTGTTCTAGAGTAGTGATTGCCTCTGTCTGTACTTTGACCTTTAAGAGGTTCAAGATTTTCCTATATTTCCTTGCAAAAGTCATCTTCTGTGTAAGGCTCAACTTCTTTCCCAATGCTTGCAATTTAAGAGTATCAACCTTTCTGACCTTGAGGTGTAACAATTTTCTCAAACCTTGTGTTTTAATTGTATTAAGTCTCATGTTAATTTCCATTTCCATGTTGATACTTATCAAACTTTAATTTTCACCTTTGTACAACAAAATAATGTAAAGTCAGATTATCAACTTGCAAACTATTTTTTTGAAAGATTTTTTTAAATAGTGAATAACTTGACAATTTATTTACAGGAATGAGTAACAAGTCAAGTGAATGTTTATCTCATGTTGTCTTAAGTCAGGTTTTTCCAAAAAGGCCATCTAATGGGTTCTAAGGTTTTTTTAATGTGATTCCTTACCAATGGTTGTTATTCTTGGTTCTAAAAGGCCACCAAAGCTAAGATTCTATTTATGAGCTGATCATAACAGTAGGGGTTCCTACATGGTGTGGGCATCATAAATAGAATCATACTATGCCTGAGATTTTCACGCGGATCAAGATGGGAACGAATGTACCAGATGACACCGGTAATAATCTCTCCTAACTTATGTCTTTTGCGGGGCTCGGGTATAGGGTCCCTTCTCAATAATGTGTGTAATAATGTGAGTGTTATGTGTGTGGGGCATTCATACTTGAATTTTTACCTATTATGCACAATGAACAAACACAAGATAAAACAAATAATACATGTCTTCTACCCTATGGTTCTAAATTAAAGCAATAAAGAAGTAGGAAAAACATAAACAATATAAATTAAAAATAAACAGAAAATTAATTAAACAATGAGAATAACAGAATAAATAAATAAATAAATAAATAAATACGATGAAATAACTAATAATCAATAAAAATATACAAGATCAATTTAACAGGCTTGACTCTTAAAAATGCCCAATGGAGTCGCCAACTGTCGCGACCGGGGTCTTGGTTCATGACACAGACTGGGATAATGCAATAAAAAAGAAAACAAAACCGTATTGGAATAAGGCCCTTAGGAGGCCTAAAAACTAAAGGGTTCAGGGAGTCGCCACTAATATTTATTAAGGAAAATATCTGGAAAACCATTAGATGGCACTGGTTTTTAAAATGAGATTCTGTTTGGTCCGGGAGTCGAATTACAGTTAGGGAAGGTATTAGCACCCCACACTGTCTGTCCTAAAGCGGTTACCAAAATTGATCATGTATAGTTTTAAAAATGATAATTAAATATTTCATCCTTCATAAAAAATACAATAATGATAGATGTTATTTACATACAATATACACTTGAACAAAATGATAATAAGGACATTTAACAAATATAAATAGAAATAAAATTAAATTAAATAATAGGATTATCATCTAATTTTTCATTTATGAATTCAAAGGAAAATAAACAAACAAGTTATTAAAAGATAGTAAAAAGAAATAGAATAAAATAAAAATAAAAACAAAAACAATTAGACATTGTAACATCCCAAATTTTGAAGAAAATAAGTTTATTGAATAAAAATAATTAATTATTTATGGTCCAATGATTATGGGAAAATTAACTAGACATTAGAGGTGAATTATCGGTAAATTGAGAATTACCAGAATTAGATGATTTAACAGACGGTGTGGGACCCACTTGGTCAAATTGGATATTTGATGGGTCTAGAATACTTAGAAAATGATTGTGGTTAAGGTGGTATAGTTAAAATAATTTTTGGTGTTGATGGGATAATTATTCAGACACGACATATATTATTAAACGGGGAAATACGAGCCAAATGGAATTAAAAGAAAACTAAAAATCTCATTTCTTTCCCCCATTCCACCATAGCCTCTTTTCTCTCTCTCATTTGGCCCTTTTGCCCATTGGATAATGGGAATTATTACCCATTGAAAAAAGTGACATGATGCACCCTTTTACCCAATGTGTAATGCGCAATTTTCACTACAATTTCCCTCTCTTTCTCTCTATCACCGTGGGCTTCCCTCTCTTCTCCTCTCATCTTCACTTTTCTTTTTCTCTTCCTCCCTCTCATGGAAAAACCAAACCACCTCATTCTCCTTCCATTTCTTGCCCAAAATTAAAACTAATTATGGATTTATGGAGCATTTATGGGACATGGAAGCTTTGCTTAGGTCATCTCCTTCTCCCTCCTTCACCATTTTTATTTTGGCATTAGCATGGATATGAGGTAAGGATTTCTTGCCTTCTTGATATTTCAATTGTGGTTTATGATGTTTGGGCTTGAAATGGTAATGTTAGAGATTATGGGTGTTAAGGAAAATGTGAAACCCTAGGCTTTGATGGATTAGAGACATGATTTTTTATTATGGTTTTGTGTTGTGAATGGATGAGGGATTGATGTGTTTATAAGGATTTAATGGAATGGATGGAAGTTAATTATTGTTGGAAATTTTAATGGAAAACCCTAAGTGTTTAATTTTAGGGGTTTTGGCAAAATTAGTAAATTTGATGATGTTGGATGCTTTAGAATGATGTTTATGAGGGAATGAGTTTATAGAAGTATTGGAATGGAGTATTGATATTGATGAATTTTGAGTTAAGTTGATGCTATTTGAATGATAAAAAATATGAACTAGGCTCATGATGTTATGTATGATGGTTTATGCATGTGAAACCCAAACCATAGGGTAGATAACCATTGGGACCATTGATTACTGTTTACATTGATTGGCACTTTGATGATGATATAATGTTTGTAATGATGTATGAAAATTAATGGAATTGATGATTGAAGATTTGTATGAAATCCTTAAGAATTGATAAATTTAGGGCTTTTGGCATAGATGGTGAAATTAGTGATGTTTGGAAATCATTGGTGTTAAATTACTAAGGTTCCAATCTTGAGATTTAAGGAATTGAGTTTGAGGATGGATATATGATGTCATTGATTATGATGATGATCATAAGGGTAGATAACCATAAGTAAAGGATAAATGAAATGAGGCTTATGATTCAATGAGGTTTTAGGTCATGATGTGTGCCACTTGAATTTATTGTTTGATGATGGCCTTAAATGAAGCTAAAAGGCTTATGTTGAACTTGAATGATAGTGATGACGATTGGATGATTCATATGATGATTTGGATGCCTTAAGGATAAGGGATGTGATATTGTGGTTGTTGGGTTTGGTTCGCCCTTTGAGATTTAGAGAATCATGGTTTTGGGAAAGGAATTCTCGAAGCCTAACACAAGCGTGTGAATTGGTGTTTATACAAGTCTAAGACTTGATACAATCCCCATAGGATGTTAACAATTTATTAGAATTGTGATGATGCCTTATGATGGCTCATTGACTGAATGTATGTATGTGTAATGTGTAGATTGTAATCCGGGCAATGAGGCAGAATAATCGGAGCATTCTAGTTGTGATTGTTCTCTCGAGGTAGGAGAGGATTTTACATTTCAATTGCATGAGTTGAAAGGTTGATGATGAATGTATATGATTTATACTCATGCTTGCCTTGCCATGATTTAGTTAATATAATAAGTTGAGTGATGCTTGTTGAATGAAGATATTGGCAATTTATTGGCCTTGAAAATGATACGAATATGTATGTGAGATGGCCTTAAGAGTTTTGAATCTCTTTGAAGGAAATGATGTAGTTCTTGGTGAATAATCAATGATGAAATAGACTATGTATGCGTGTATATAGATACATGATTTATTGAGTTAAAATCCCATGAGAAGGTGTTTTTAAACATAATGAATGTTAGGTTTGATGAATGGGGTTATAGGATGGTGTTTCTAGAATGAAAATGTTGCTGGGAATGCATGAATCGATTCATGCCAGGTCTTTGAATTGATTCATACCAAGGCTTGAATCGATTCAAGACTCCCTGGAATTACTGCTCCTTAATTTCACCATGCTTGAATCGATCCATACAACTTTTGAATCGATTCAAGGCCCTCTGTTTGTCAAATTTTGAGGTTTTGGGATGCTTGAATTGATTCATATGGGATTGAATCGATTCAAGGCCCTGTTATGGCCACGATTATGCTATTTTTCTAACTACTATGATTTCTTTGCTGTTTTTGGCCCATTTGGGCATCATAATGAGGTGTTTGGCCTCTGACTTCTTCATGAAAATTTTAGATAATTATGTTACGGAGGTGTGAGAATTGGCCTCACTTTCATTGAAGTTTTCTAACTCTCATTAGGCGTAAAATACCAGACCCATTACATTGTAAAACTTAAGTTTAAGAGGGTTTTAAGCCCAACTTTTTAGGGTTATAAAATTGGGACTAATAGGTGATATTTGTGACATGTCCCACTATTTTTAAGACTAAAAAGGAACTTCCCTCCTATATCTTGTTATTGAAATTTATCATGAGCTTAATAGTATCCAAACCCCTTTGTTATGTAAAAATAAGAGATTGTATTAGGGGTATATGATGATGGTGTGTCATGGGGTATTTGATAATGATGTGTTATAAAAACATGTATGTACACCACAATGATATTTTATGATGTTTGATAATGAAAAGTTAAATGATGTGGTTGTAAGACACACCCTTGTATCATGATGAAACTAATGAGGGGATGATTGCATGACAATGCGTTTGTTATAAATTGATGAATCAGAGATGATGTCAATAATGAGTAATGGTGGACGATTGTCATTATTTATGATTTGTTGAATGCCATTGTGATGAATACAAGTGTGATCTTGTGTATGTGTGGTTTGAACTATATTGATAAAATGTTGTAATGCCACAATAATATATGAAACAATGGTAACAATCAATGAGATGAAAATCCAGTAAGAAAATTATGTAGCGATGTTGATGAATGTTATTGACGATATTGGTGCCGTTGTGATTGTTGCAAGTATTGACTTGCATGTATGATATAAAATGTATTGAAGTGAAATGCCACACTTAAAGCTTGAGAACAATGGTTAAAACCAACGATGTTAAAATCCACTAAAAGATTGTATGGTGGTGTTGGTGTTAATGATGATGATTGATGAGTGGCATGATAGGATGTATAGTGTGAGAATGCATTGGTTGGCATTTGCATCCATGGCATATCATATGCTGCTTATATGGAATGTTAGGGTTTTCAATAGGCGGTCCTATTGGGAGGGCGACCCAATGCATGGGTAAATTGTTGTTGTTCCTTAGTGATTCTGGGAATCATGAAGCTATCCATAGTTTGGTGACGAGGTACCCTATATGGCGGGCCTAGTGGGCGGGTGGCTCTATGATGAGCAAGTTACCCCGGTGTCTAACGGGGCACGGCTCTCTCAATGTGTGTTTGGGAGGGGCCCGTAGCACTTTTGGTAGGTGAGGCCATGTTGTTGATCCGTAAGTCACGGGGTTACTAGTGCTACATATGGGTGATGCGGTTTGGTACCAGTAAAATTGGTGATTATGCATGCATTATGAGATATATGTACACATTATACTACTACAGTAGGGGCAACGTAGCATACCTATTCTTGACCCACAATTGGTGTTTATTCCTACAGTCGAATACGCATTTGTTATTGATAATTCCATTGTGCATATGCATTAGGCTAAGAGCATTTGCATATAGCATGGAGATATGCCAAAAGGTGATGATGATTGAGATTGAGATATGATGATGATGAGATGGGTAAATGAATACCTAAAAGACAACATGTAAAATATGAATACAACGAAAAGATATTTATTATGATGATGTTGTATGTAATGGCCCAATGTGATGAAGGGCTTGTTTGTCTTTGGTTGATGATAATGATGTTGGCCCATTGTGGTATTAAGAATGATGTATATATGTGTTTGTATTTCTATGAGTTAATTGATAAATATAGTAGGTGTATGTTGTTGGGATGAATGAATTATGATGATTGTTGATGGTTTTAGCAAAGCATACATGATGTTAATATGCATATGCACATAATATCTGTTGTTCAAGTGGCCTCAATACTCAAGAGGGGGGGTGAATTGAGTTTTAAAACTTTTGATTTGAATACCTTTGAAATTGATTTTTATATCCAAGTTTATAAGAATATGCAAGTAAAATCAAGTTGAGGATAATATGCAATGTACTACAATGGTAAATGTTGCAGAAGCAATTTAACAAACACTTGGTGGGCAGTATTTGAAATGTAATAGTTTAGGCAAGTTCAAGTATGTACTTCACAAGCAATCAACACCAATCAACCAATATGCAGTATGTGAAGGTAAAAGAGTAAGGAAGAGAAGCTTGCAAACCGATATAACGAGTTCCACCAACACCGGTGTACGTCTCGCCTCTAAGCAACCCACTTAGAGGATTTCCACTATTGAAGTTTAGAGATACAAGCTATGAGCAATTGTAGCTTCCTAGTGTCCCACACTTAAGAACTCAATCCTCACTAACACTAGGGCAACCCACCCAATCTCTCAAACTCTCAATACCCAAAGGTTGAACCCCAACCTTTGTGACCACTCAACCTAGAGTGAAAATCTTTTGTGTTTGTGAAGTGTTTTACAAGTGAATAACTCTCTTAATAGAGTGGATAGACAAATGATAGCTCACTCACTTTCTAATCTCTCAAGATGAGAGGATATACAAATGAAATTCAAGATACAAGAAATAGGGCTTACAAAGCACAAGAATAAGCAAAGGAATTGTAGCTTCTTGGTGTGTTTTTGTGCTTGTGTTCCTCTTCAATTTATAGAGCCATTTGAGAGCTTGAGGTGTGCCCTTCTTCTTCCTAGCCGTTGCACTTAGTGGGTTTCTGAAAAATGGTGGACATATGAGCTGGTTTCCCACTTAAAAGTGTTTTCCCACTATCGTAATCGATTACACCTTCGCGTTGTAATCGATTATATTCAAGTCAGAGAGCACCTAATCGATTATATCTTTGCTTGTAATCGATTATCACCTGTACCTGATGCATTTAATTTGATTTCGCAGCTTCCTAATCGATTAGCCTGTATGGTAATCGATTACCTTAATTCCAGTAGCCTCCTAATCGATTGCATAACTTCCCTTAATCGATTAGTCATTATACCTGATGCATTTAATCCCATTTTTGACAGTTGTAATCGATTACTCATGTGTGTAGTCGATTATCTTAATTCCAGTAGCTTTGTAATCGATTATCTTGATTGCTGTAATCGATTAGCTTGTGGCCTAATGCAATTTCTTCCAAAACAGAATGCTCCTAATCGATTAGCATAGTCTCCCTAATCGATTAGCTTCGCTGTTTCTCAGCATCTGACTCCATGTCTTTGTTTTTGCAAAGATTTCTTCAAGAGTGTTTTTGTCATTATCAAAATTCCTTAACCTGTATACACATTCAAACACATTCTCCCCCTTTTTGATGATGACAACTATGTTCATCTCTTGAGGGTTGTTAGTTTTAAACACAAGACTTATCTCTAATTTTATCTCTTTTGCAAAAACATATCTGCTGCATTATCTCTTAATCACATTCAGCATCTATATCTCTTAATCATTATCTCTTATCTCTTAATCTCTTATCTCTTAGTAATAATAAATCTCCCCCTATCAAAAAGAATTTATTAATCCTTTTAATCTTTTGGAAATCTATTTCAGATTTAAACAAGATATGTTTATCAAGATATGAACAGTTCTTCTCAGATTTTAACAAGATAAGTTTCACAAAATATGAACAGGTTAATAATACTTCTCCCCCTTTGGAATCATCAAAAATAATGAATACAAGTAAAGAGATATATCACAAACTGAAAAATTTTTATTGAATTGCAAACAGAAAGTAGGAAATTACATGAAGCAAATTTGCAGAATTTAAAAAGAACAGAAGCAACTTAAACCGAAAACATGAAAAAGGATCTAATTATCCGGATTAAAGAAACGGAGTTCAGCAATTTGATGGGACAACTCTTCATAACGCTGTTGCATCATTTCAAAATGTTGCTGCTCGGTCATGGAGAACTCTTGAAGGGAGTTTTCTAGATGATCGAAGCGGCGATCAAGATGAGCATAGAGTGATGCAAAGGGGTCAACAGGAGTGGATGAAGAGGCTTGAGGTGCAGCTTGTGTTTGAGGAGGAGGAGGAACGGGTTCATCTTCATCAGGAGCTTCGAAGGGAATGTTGGCATCAATGCCCTCCATTCGTGAGTACCATGCTCCATGCATAAAAACTAGACCCATTTTGGTGAGGTGATGGGTGCCAATGCAAGCTCTTGGAGGCACTTTCTCAGATAATTCTCCAGCCAAGTCAACTCCACAATATTTAAAAATTTTAGTAAGGAGAATACCATAAGGGAGTTTTTATTGGTCCTTTGCGTGGCGCATATGAAATTTGATCAACTGAACCCAGTTAATCTCCTTGTGGTTCAGCATTGCCCATATCAAGAGGACATCATCCTTTTCCACCAAGGCATAGTTCCCACCACGAGGAACTATCATTTTGACCAAGAAGAAACGTAGGAGACGGTTGTTCATGGTCAAGTGGCCTACCAATTTGTGGTTGCTCCGGGGGCGAGCAGCCTTCCATAATGATTGACGAGCGGTTAGAGCATTGAAGCCCCATTCGTCTTCTGGTTCTCCTCCATCAAAATCAGTATTGTTGAGAGGCAGCTGGGAGATTTCTGCAAATTGAGCATTGGTGAGTTTGATGGTTGCGTTCTTCACTTTGGATTCAACCATCCCATTGACAAGTCGGAGGTTACAGTAGAATACCCGTATGAGTTCAGGGTAATATTCTTCTTCCTTGAGGGTGAGGAAGGGAAAGAGGTTGTAGTGGTGAAGGCATTGGGTGAAGGTGAGGCTATGGTTGTCGAAGGTTTCCGCAATGGTGAAGTGAGGGGTCATTATTTCTTTCTCAGAAAAGTTCTTGACAAAATTTTGGAGGTCTCTTGGGGAGGAAAAGAACCTTGAGAAGTCCAGAGGATTATTGGCCTGAGCCATGGAGGACCTTGCTCTTTTAACGGTGCGGGATGAAGACATGGTGAAGAGGAGAGGAAAATGAGAAGGAGAAGAAGTTCTTTGGAACTTTTGAGAGTGAGGAAGAGGAAGGAGGTAGTGTGAGTTGAGAGGGTGAGGAGAGGGGTATTTATAGGTGAGAATTAGGTTTAGGAAGGAGGGAATTAGGTTTAGAAAGGAGTGAAGTGAGTTAAGAGAGGAGGGGGATTCGAGCAGCCTTGGAAATAGCAGTTTTGACTCTGCAGAATCGAGGCTAATCGATTACGAGACAGAGCGTAATCGATTAGAGAACTGTTTCTGGGGAATTCCAAACGTTTCGAACAGAGTGTAATCGATTAGAGCATTGTCATAATCGATTAGAAAGGAAACAGAAACGTCCTAATCGATTAGAACAGTTTAGTAATCGATTATGGAGAAGAGGAAACATTTTATACCTGAAACAGAGGCTGTGTAATCGATTGTGGATCGAGGGCAATCGATTAGATTAGAAACAGAAGCATTGTAATCGATTATAGATGAACGAGTAATCGATTATTAAAGAGACAGAAGCATAGTAATCGATTGTGAGGATGCATATAATCGATTATTGGTTCAAGAACTTCAGGTTTTCACACAGGAGAGTTGCAAACATGAAATGTAACATTAATGAATCATACCATTTATCCAATCATGCCATACAACATAGTTTTTATCAAAAAAAAACTTCATCATTCAAACACAGTTGGTCATGTCAAGAATGCCTAATTCTCTTCTAATGTGGATGAATTGTTCTCTAGCCAAGGGTTTTGTGAAAATATCTGCTAGTTGCCTAGAAGTTTCAACATGCTCAAGTACACAATCTCCTTTTAATACATGGTCTCTAATGAAGAGATGCCTAATCTCAATATGTTTGGTTCTAGAATGCATTACAGGATTCTTTGAGATATTGATAGCACTAGTATTATCACATTTAAGAGGCATATGGTTCAATATAACTCCAAAATCTAGAAGTTGTTGTCTCATCCAAAGGATTTGAGCACAACAACTACCAGCTGCAACATATTCTGCCTCAGCTGTTGATAGTGCAACACTTACTTGTTTCTTGCTATGCCAAGAAACAAGAGAACTACCAAGCAAATGACATGTTCCGCTAGTGCTTTTCCTGTCAAGTTTGCATCCTGCAAAGTCTGAATCAGAGTATCCAACTAAAATACATTCAGCCCCTTTGGGATACCACAAACCAACATTTTGAGTTCCTACCAAATATTTCATTATCCTTTTTACTGCGATAAGATGAGATTCTTTAGGACATGCTTGGTATCTAGCACACATACATACTGCAAACATAATATTAGGCCTACTAGCTGTTAAATAGAGTAAGGAACCAATCATACCTCGATATTTAGTAATTTCAACGTCCTTACCCTTTTCATCTTTGTCTAGATAGCAAGATGTACTCATGGGTGTAGCTATTTCATTTGCCTTGTCCATTTCAAACCTTTTGAGTAGTTCTTTACAATACTTTGTTTGACTAATGAACGTTCCGTCATTTGTTTGTTTTATTTGTAATCCAAGGAAGAAGGTGAGTTCTCCCATCATGGACATTTCAAACTCTTCCTGCATTAGCTTAGTAAATTTCTTGCACATTGATTCATTAGTGGCACCAAATATTATGTCATCAACATAAACTTGTACCAAAAGAATATCATGGTTTTTGCGCTTTATAAGTAGTGTAGTATCAACCTTTCCTCTTTCGAATTTATTTTCTAAAAGAAATTTACTGAGTCTTTCATACCAAGCTCTTGGAGCTTGCTTCAAACCGTATAAAGCTTTTCTCAATTTAAAAACATGATTTGGAAATTTATGATTTTCAAAACCAGGAGGTTGATCTACATAGACTTCTTCTTGAATATAGCCATTTAAAAAGGCACTTTTGACATCCATTTGATAAAGTTTAAAATCCATGCAACAAGCAAAAGCTAATAATAATCTAATGGCTTCTAACCTAGCTACGGGAGCATACGTTTCTTCATAGTCTATTCCTTCTTCTTGATTATACCCCTTAGCAACTAGCCTAGCTTTGTTTCTAGTTATTATTCCGTTTTCATCTAGTTTGTTCCTAAAAACCCATTTGGTGCCTATTATTTGATGGTCATTGGGTCTTGGCACAAGTTCCCAAACTTCATTTCTTTCAAATTGGTTTAATTCTTCTTGCATGGCCAACATCCAATGTTCATCAATAATGGCTTCATCAATATTTTTGGGTTCAATTTGAGATACAAAGGCTAAGTGATTGCATGTATTTCTAATTGCATTACGAGTACTTACACCCTTAGTCATTTCACCTATGACTTTGTCTAGAGGATGATCCTTCAAAGTGATCCATTGTTGTGGTTCCTCATGTTGTGCTTCATTTGCGTCCTTGATATCTCCATTCTTGTCATCTATGGTCAATTCTTGAAGAGTACCTACAAGATCATCAACATCTTCCTTTCTCGGAGGGTTATGGCTATTTTCATCAAATTTAACATGAATAGACTCTTCAATGGTGTTTGTTTGTTTGTTGAAGATTCTATAAGATTTACTAGATTGAGAGTATCCTAGGAATATTGCCTCATCAGATTTTGCATCAAACTTTCCTAGATTATCCTTTCTATTATTGAGCACAAAACATTTACATCCAAAAATATGAAAGTGTGCAATATTGGGTTTTCTACCCTTGTAAAGTTCATAGGGAGTTTTCTTTAAAATAGGCCTTATTAAACATCTATTCATAACATAACACGCGGTGTTTACCGCATCGGCCCAAAAATGTTTTGCAATATGGTTTTCATTTAGCATTGTTCTAGCAAGCTCCACTAAAGATCTATTTTTCCTTTCAACTACTCCATTTTGTTGTGGAGTTCTAGGAGATGAAAAGTTATGATTAATACCATGTTTTTCGCAAAACTTTTCAAAAGATTGATTTTCAAATTCTCCCCCATGATCGGTTCTAATGGATGCAATTTTTGAATTTTGCTCATTTTGGATAACCTTTGCAAGTTTCTTGAATGCATGATATGCTTCATTTTTGTGAGCAAGAAACAATGTCCATGTATATCTAGAATAGTCATCTACTATAACTAGACCATAGTAATTACCTCCAAAGCTTTTGATTTTGGATGGTCCAAATAAGTCCATGTGCAAAAGTTGTAAAGGCCTTTGAGTGGAAACAATGTTTTTAGATTGAAAAGATGCCTTTACTTGTTTTCCCTTTTGACATGCATCACAAAATCTATTTTCAAACTTATGCTTTGGTAAACCAATTACTAATTCTTTAGAAATAAGTTTATTCAAATGGTCTACATGTATATGAGCTATTCTCCTATGCCATAGCCAAGTTTCATCCTCTTTTGAAATGAAGCATTGTTCATCATTTGTAGACAAACTATCCACATCAATCATGTAAATGTTATCAGTCCTTTTTCCAACAAATTTGACCTCTTTGTTTAGCTTATTCTCAATTATACAACAATTGGATTCAAATAAAACTCTATATCCTTTGTCACATAATTGACTTATGCTAAGTAGATTATGTTTGAGGCCTTCAACATACAACACATCACTTATGGATGTGGAAGATTTCTTACCAATATTTCTGATGCCTAGGATTCTTCCTTTAGTGTTGTCTCCGTAGGTGACACTTCCTTTTCGTTTGGGAGTGAATGATGTAAATTTGCTTATGTCTCCCGTCATATGCTTTGAGCACCCACTATCCAAGTACCAATGGGTGTTGCTTGCCTTGAAGCATACCTACAAAACAAGATTAGTTTAGAGAACTAGGTACCTATTTTATGTTGGGTCCTTTTAGGTTAGCTTGTGGGGATGTTCCTTTGGGAACCCACACCTTTCTTAAAACCTTTGGTCCTAGTTTTCTAACACTACACTTATAAGCATTATGTCCTTTGGAACCATAGTGATTGCATTTCATAAAAGGTGAAGAGGATTTGCTTGGAGGTACAAAGAAATTTCTATAGTGTTTTTCCATTTTGTGATTACTATGTTCTTGGTCATATCCTAACCCGGTTTTACTAAACATGCATTTTTGTTGGCCAAGTAGGATATTCAAATTATCTCGTCCATTTGTGAACTTTTCTAGTGTCCTATTTAGGTCTACAACCTTGGTTTCTAACACAACGCATCTTTTTGCAAAATCACATGGTTTATCCTTAGAACATGCTTGAACATTCTCTAATTCTTCTTTTAAGCTCTTATTTTCTTTACATACTTCCATGAGATGCATTTCAAGGGTATCACTAGTTTTCCTAAATGACTTAAGCTTATTAGACACTTTTATAAATTTATCATATAATTCCTCAAAAGCATCTAGTATTTCATTCTTATCTAAGTCATGAAGGTTTACCTCGTTATCTTCTTCTTGGTGATTGGCCATTAAGCAGAGATTTGCTTCCTCGTTGTCCGAATCGTCGGAGCTCCTCACATCGTTCTCATCCCAAGCAATGTAGGCTCTTCTTCTTCTTTATTTGTCTTTGCCCTTCTTTTTAAGATTTGGGCAATCGGCTTTGAAGTGCCCTTCCTTGCCACATTCGAAACAACTAGGTGAAGAGGAAATTTCATTTGAGGTTGGCTTCTTACCTTGGGGCTTGAAGTTCTTTTGGAATCTTTTGTTCTTCATGAATCTTCCAAATCTTTTTACGAACAGCCCAAACTCCTCTTCTTCATCCATGTCACTGCATGATTCTTCTTCATGCATAGCGGTGGCTTTGAGGGCTAACCCTTTCTTCTTGGAAGATTTTTCTTCTTCCTCAGCTAGCTTCAATGCTTTAAGTTCTTGCTCTTGCTCTTGTAATTTTCCAAAGAGTATTGCAAGAGACATCTCATTGATGCTTGGAGATTGTTTTATGGCTGTGACAAGTGGTTGCCATTCCCTGCTAAGACTTTTCAACACTTTATGCACAAGTTCTTTGTTAGTGTACACTTTGCCAAGAGTAATGAGATGATTAATAATAAGAGTAAATCTTTTTTGTATATCTACAATAGTTTCTCCTGAGTTTATCCTAAAGCTTTCATATTGACTTGTCAAGGTACTAATTTTGGAGTCCTTTACATCGTTAGTACCTTCGTGAGTTACTTGTAGAGTATCCCACATTTCTTTAGCAGTTTGACAAGTCATTATTCTAAAGAATTCATCTTGACCTAAAGCCATAGTAATTAGATTCTTGGCCTTGTAGCCATATTGTACTTTCTTTTCTTCCTCACTAGTCCATTCATCAATAGGCTTTTCTATATTTTTACTATCAACAGTATGCATTGGTATATAAGGACCATTTTCAATGGCATTCCAAATTCTCAAATCAATGGATTTAATTTCATTCTCTCTTTCCAAAATGCATAGCCTTCCCCATTGAAAGCGGGAGGTCTGTTTATAGCACCACCCTCGGGAAAAATGTTAAGAGAACTTGAGGCCATTTTGTCTCTTGAAGCTGTTAAGCTTGATCTACCAAGAGTCAAGCTCTGATACCACTTGTTGTTCAAGTGGCCTCAATACTCAAGAGGGGGGGGGTGAATTGAGTTTTAAAACTTTTGATTTGAATACCTTTGAAATTGATTTTTATATCCAAGTTTATAAGAATATGCAAGTAAAATCAAGTTGAGGATAATATGCAATGTACTACAATGGTAAATGTTGCAGAAGCAATTTAACAAACACTTGGTGGGCAGTATTTGAAATGTAATAGTTTAGGCAAGTTCAAGTATGTACTTCACAAGCAATCAACACCAATCAACCAATATGCAGTATGTGAAGGTAAAAGAGTAAGGAAGAGAAGCTTGCAAACCGATATAACGAGTTCCACCAACACCGGTGTACGTCTCGCCTCTAAGCAACCCACTTAGAGGATTTCCACTATTGAAGTTTAGAGATACAAGCTATAAGCAATTGCAGCTTCCTAGTGTCCCACACTCAAGAACTCAATCCTCACTAACACTAGGGCAACCCACCCAATCTCTCAAACTCTCAATACCCAAAGGTTGAACCCCAACCTTTGTGACCACTCAACCTAGAGTGAAAATCTTTTGTGTTTGTGAAGTGTTTTACAAGTGAATAACTCTCTTAATAGAGTGGATAGACAAATGATAGCTCACTCACTTTCTAATCTCTCAAGATGAGAGGATATACAAATGAAATTCAAGATACAAGAAATAGGGCTTACAAAGCACAAGAATAAGCAAAGGAATTGTAGCTTCTTGGTGTGTTTTTGTGCTTGTGTTCCTCTTCAATTTATAGAGCCATTTGAGAGCTTGAGGTGTGCCCTTCTTCTTCCTAGCCGTTGCACTTAGTGGGTTTCTGAAAAATGGTGGACATATGAGCTGGTTTCCCACTTAAAAGTGTTTTCCCACTATCGTAATCGATTACACCTTCGCGTTGTAATCGATTATATTCAAGTCAGAGAGCACCTAATCGATTATATCTTTGCTTGTAATCGATTATCACCTGTACCTGATGCATTTAATTTGATTTCGCAGCTTCCTAATCGATTAGCCTGTATGGTAATCGATTACCTTAATTCCAGTAGCCTCCTAATCGATTGCATAACTTCCCTTAATCGATTAGTCATTATACCTGATGTATTTAATCCCATTTTTGGCAGTTGTAATCGATTACTCATGTGTGTAGTCGATTATCTTAATTCCAGTAGCTTTGTAATCGATTATCTTGATTGCTGTAATCGATTAGCTTGTGGCCTAATGCAATTTCTTCTAAAACAGAATGCTCCTAATCGATTAGCATAGTCTCCCTAATCGATTAGCTTCGCTGTTTCTCAGCATCTGACTCCATGTCTTTGTTTTTGCAAAGATTTCTTCAAGAGTGTTTTTGTCATTATCAAAATTCCTTAACCTGTATACACATTCAAACACAATATCAATCGTATTCATATTCATCATTTGAAATGAATAACTCACTCTCCCATGTTGTCCATTTTTAGCATTGAGGCAGGAATATCATGGGATGAGGACATTTTTAAATTAAAGCTTTTGTAAAGGTAAAATAGTGGTAATGGAATGCCTTAGCCGGCAGCTGTTGTAATTCATTGTATTGTGAATTAAGTGTACCTTATAGAGTTGATAATCATTGATAATGGCGGATGTATTATAAATGATAATATAAGTGGATGATATATATATATTTGGGGTATTGGAACCCATGCCTCTTGATGAATGAAATGATGTTGGTCTTGTAGCCCATCTTGGGAATGTATAAGTATTGATGATATAAGATATTAAGATTGAATCGAATATGGTCAATTGTGGAATATGGACATTGGAGATGTATGTTGCATGACCATATAGATACATATGTATATATATATATATTTAAGGCAGTGCATGTTTATGATTTATGCATAAATTTGGTCATGGCCTGATTGGCTTGTGTTGTATGCTTGTATGCTTTGCCGAGCCTTTTCTCATATCTTCATATATAAGACTAGGCGTGTGCCCTGTATACACATTCTTCTTCCACTGTAAACTCTATTATTTTTGTATACAATCATGGGCGATTTATTTTACGATCCAGTTATAAAATATTAAATCTCACTCTTCGGTTTTCTGTGGTTCGAGTCTTGATATAATCGTTGAGGTGTTTCAAAGTTATTTCAAACGTGAAAAATTTACTTATATTTTCTATTAATTATTTATCTTGATTACATCGGGATTCTGGTCCGGAGAACCAAGGGGTGACAAGCTGGTATCAAAGTGTATTTTGCTTTGAATTAGATTTGTTAATTATTGACAGAGCATAGTTTCTCCGTATTGAAGTTGATGTTATGGATGATTAGAGCATAATTGCTTAATAGTGAGGCATTTTTGGTGATGCTTGGAGCCTGATGCTCATTGTCGAAATGTGGATGCTCTATATAGACTTAAGAGTGGTAATTATCTAGAGGATGATGATATGTTAAAGTATTGATTGCCCTATATGGACTTATGAATGACTAGTTGTCTAAGAATGGTGAATTGATTATCAGGGCCTTATTTTCTCAATGGTGGTTCCTTGTGAATTATGATTCATAAGTTATAATTGTTGTTGATGGAGATATACCCATTGTTATGGAAGTCGTGTGATGCACTTGTGGAGCATAGTTGCTCCTTGGCAAGGTTAATGAATCATGAAATTGAATACATATAAATGAATTCCTTAATGTGATTGATATGGTTATTTGTCTAAGTCCGGTCAAGTTCCTTACACTATTTGCTTCTAAATGACGAATACATATATATTATGCATTTGGTATTGATATATTAAGTATGACTTGACTTGATGAATTTATACCATGTGTGATCATGGATATGATATATTGAATGTGAATTGATTTAATGATGGACCTATGCCGTGTGTTGATCATGGATAGGAGATATTAAATATGAATTGATATGGTAGTAGGCCATGAATATTGAGACCTTATGATATTGAAATTGAATTATTTAATTAGGTATTTTGTATGAGTTGTGCTTATGGCTTATAGCCAAAGTATGTTTATTGAATGTGAATGGTTCTTATGCTAGAATGGATAGAATGAATGATAGTGAAAGAACTCCCTAATATGGGTATTCATGGAACGCAATGATTAATTATATCACCAATGAAAAATAAATTGAAATGATTGATTGTGCTAATTTGAATGAAGGATTTTATATCCTTAGGCACAACACTATATGTGTATGATGCAATCGGTTTGCTATGTCTCCCTAGATTGAGAGCCTAAATAAGTGATAAGACGATTAAATGTGAAATTGTGTTGGCACATAATCGGGGTTGGACTCGGTTTTATGTTTGTGAACCGAGTGAACGATTGATTTAATTTTGACCCACTAGATGTGGTAACCCCGTTGACTTGATATAGTCTTGTATGATCAAACTTTGTGGAAATTGGACCCTATGGTAGTCTAGGCTCTATGTTATTTTTATGAGCCATGTCTAATGACCTTGTGTATTGTGGGAGTATCCTACGATGGGTACTAAGCGACCCTTAGACTTTCTAAGTCCGATGATCGGTCGAATGTGTTGATTAAGTGAGCCGTAACGAAATTAATTGTGAAATACATCGTTGAGGCTAGGGCCGATATGTGCGATGGAGATTCGAATAATGAATGTGAACCCCTAAGTATTTGGTGAATGATGACGTTGAATTTAGGGTATACCTTGGTATGTACTATGATATATGATTGAGTGGTGTGACTTTGGGCTAAATTGTGCGCCCTTGGTGTTATGATTATTAGATTGATGATGGATTATGCTATGACGAAGGGATGACATGTATGATTATGGGTCGATAAATAGAAATTTAATCATGTCTTTACCTCCCTTTTTATTTGAAGGGTGCTATATTGATGGTAGAAACCACATAATGATGCAATATGATATGAGTTGTACATCCAACTTATGGACTTTGATTGTGATCTGTGAGGAGATTCACTACTGTGGAAGCTTATTATACATAGAGAACCCTATTATAACCTTGAGGCTGTGTACTTAATATGAGTTTAGTGACTCAATTACGCTTAAATTGACTTAAAGCCAACAATATGTGAATGAGACAAATGGTTATTAGGGTATTTGATTATGGCTTCTGGATGGATGAAGCCTGAGGATAGGGTATTTACCCCTGTAATGATTGGGAGTCAATTGGTACTAATATATGGTTATGGTAATTGGTATTTGATGATTTATACGACGTGATTGATGCCGGATTATATGTAGTGATGACGTAACATGAACATGTTAAATTATGGACTTATGCAAATTGTCATTAAGTCTCGTGAGGATTGGTAATATTTGAGCAAAGTGTGATTAATGTGAGTGATAAGAACTGAAAGTACTTGTCCTAATATGACTTTACATGCCATAGGTATTGTGGCAACGTGCTTTTATGTGCCAACCTTATATGTGTGGTAATCACTACGGGATTGGGACGCCTTCCTGTATGTCAGATGTAGCAACACATAAGCCGGGCAGGTGTAGGGTTGTAACTGCTTATGGTGAATGTTTAAGTCTACCTAGTGGTACTGGATATGAATGTGTGAGTTGAGTCGAATGAATTGAGAATTGATGAGTTGTGACTCACTTTGGATAATGAGATTTTATGCTTGAGACAAAGAAATGATGATGATCATATCCTGTTGGACTTTGGGAAGTCTGATACTATTTATTGAGGACGATGAACCTTAATGGTGTACAGCCTGAAGTGTGGCCTTATGATGTATATCGATGTCAAATTTCGAGGATGAAATTTCTTTTTAGCTGTAGTGGATTGTAACATCCCAAATTTTGATGAAAATAAATTTATTGAATAAAAATAATTAATTATTTATGGTCTAATGATTATGGGAAAATTAATTAGACATTAGAGATGAATTATCGGTAAATTGAGAATTACCAGAATCAGATGATTTAACAGATGGTGTGGGACCGACTTGGTCAAATTGGATATTTGATGGGTCTATAATACTTAGAAAATTATTGTGGTTAAGGTGGTATAGTTAAAATAATTTTTGGTGTTGAGGGGATAATTATTCAGACACGACATATATTATTAAACGGGGAAATACGAGCCAAATAGAATTAAAAGAAAACTAAAAATCTCATTTTCCCTCATTCCACCATAGCCTCTTTTCTCTCTCTCATTTGGCCCTTTTGCCCAGTGGATAATAGGAATTATTACCCATTGGAAAAAGTGACATGATGCACCCTTTTACCCAATGTGTAACGCCTAATTTTCACTACAATTTCCCTCTCTTTCTCTTTATCACCGTGGGCTTCCCTCTCTTCTCCTCTTATCTTCATTTTTCCTCTTCTCTTCCTCCCTCTCATGGAAAAAATTGAATCACCTCCTTCTCCTTCCATTTCTTGCCCAAAATTAAAACTAAGCATGGATTTATGGAACATTTATTGGACATGGAGGCTTTGCTTGGGTCATCTCCTTCTCCTTCCTTCACCATTTTCGTTTTGGCATTAGCATGGATATGAGGTAAGGATTTCTTGCCTTCTTGATATTTCATTTGTGGTTTATGATGTTTGGGCTTGAAATGGTAATGTTAGAGATTATGGGGGTTAAGGAAAATATGAAACCCTAGGCTTTGATGGCTTGGAGACATGATTTTTTATTATGGTTTTGTGTTGGGAATGGATGAGGGATTGATGTGTTCATAAGGATTTAATGGAATAGATGGAAGTTAATTGTATTTGGAAATTTTAATGGAAAACCCTAAGTGTTGAATTTTGGGGGTTTTGGCAAAATTAGTAAATTTGATGATGTTGGATGCTTTAGAATGATGTTATATGAAGGAATGAGTTTATAGAAGTATTGGAATGGAGTATTGATGTTGATGAATTTTGAGCTAAATTGATGCAATTTGAATGATGAAAAATGTGAACTAGGTTCATGATGTTATGTATGATGATTTATGCATGTGAAACCCAAAACATAGGGTAGATGACCATTGGGACCATTAATTACTGTTTACATTGATTTACACTTTGATGATGATATAATGTTTGTAATGATGTTTGAGAATTAATGGAATTAATGTTTGAAAATTTGTATGAAATCCTTAAGAATTGATAAATTTGGGGCTTTTGGCATAGATGGTGAAATTAGTGATGTGGTTGTCAAGAGAATTATTTTGTGGGTAGAGATGATATTTAGAAATCAATAGTGTTATATTACTGAGGTTCCAATCTTGAGATTTAAGGAATTAAGTTTGAGGATGGATATATGATGTTGTTGATTATGATGATGATTATAAGGGTAGATGACCATAAGTAATGGATAAATGAAATGAGGCTTGTGATTCAATGAGGATTTAGGTCATGATGTGTGCCACTAGAATTTATTGTTTGATGATGGCCTTAAATGAAGCTAAAAGGCTTATGTTGAACTTGAATGATAGTGATGACGATTGGATGATTCATACGATGATTTGGATGCCTTCAGGATAAGGGATGTGATATTGTGGTTGTTGGGTTTAGTTAGCCCTTTGAGATTTAGAGAATCATGGTTTTGGGAAAGGAATTCTCGAAGCCTAACACAAGCGTGTGAATTGGTGTTTAGACAAGTCTAAGACTTGATACAATCCCCATAGGATGTTAACAATTTATTAGAATATTGATGATGCCTTATGATGGCTTATTGACTGAATATATGTATGTGTAATGTATAGATTGTAATCTGGGCAATGAGGCAGAACAATCAAAGGATTCGAGTTGTGATTCTTCTCTCAAGGTAGGAGAGGAGTTTGCATTTTAATTGCATGAGTTGACAGGTTAATAATGAATGTATATGATTTATACTCATGCTTGCCTTGCCATGATTGTGTTAATATGATAAGTTGAGTGATGCTTGTGGAATGAAGAGATTGGCAATTTATATGCCTTGAAAATGATATGAATATGTATGTGAGATGGCCTTAAGAGTTTTGAATCTCTTTGAAGGAAATAATGTAATTCTTGGTGAATAATCAATGATGAAATAGTCTATGTATGTGTGTATGTAGATACATGATTTATTGAGTTAAAATCCCATGAAAGGTGTTTTTAAACATAATGAATGTTGGGTTTGATGAATGGGGTTATAGGATGGTGTTTCTAGAGTGAAAAGGTTGTTGGGAATGCATGAATCGATTCATGCCAGGGCTTGAATCGATTCAATGCATTTTGTTTCCAACAATAAGGACTTCCAGGGCTTTGAATCGATTTATACGAAGGCTTGAATCGATTCAGGACTCCCTGGAATTACTGTTCCTCAATTTCAACATGCTTGAATCAATTCATATGGGTTTTGAATCGATTCAAAGCCCTTTGTTTGTCAAATTTTGAGGTTTTAGGATGCTTGAATCGATACTTTTATGCTATTTTTCTAACTGCTGTGATTTCTTTATAATTTTTGACCCTTTTGGGCATTTTAATGACTTTTTTGGCCTCTGACTTCTTCATGAAAGTTGTAGATAATTATGTTACGGAGGTGTGAGAATTTGCCTCACTTTAACTGGGGTTTTCTAACTCACATTAGGAGTAAAATACCAGACCCACTACATTTTAAAACTCAAGTTTAAGAGGGTTTTGAGCCCAACTTTTTATGGTTATCAAAATGGGACTAATAGGTGATATTTATGACATGTCCCACTATTTTTAAGACTAAAAAGGAACTTCCCTCCTATATCTTGATATTGAAATTTATCATGAGCTTAATAGTATCCAAACCCCTTTGTTATGTAAAAATAAGAGATTGTATTAGGGGTATATGATGATGGTGTGTCTTGGGGTATTTGATAATGATATGTTAGGAATACATATATGTACACCACAATGATATGTTATGATGTTTGATAATGAAAAGTTAAATAATTTTGTTGTAAGACACACCCTTGTATCATGATGAAACTAATGAGGGGATGATTGCATGACAATGCGTTTGTTATAAATCGATAAATCAGAGATGATGTCAATAATGAGTAATGACGGATAATTGTCATTATTGATGATTTGTTGAATGCCATTATGATGAATATAAGTGTGATCTTGTGTATGTGTGGTTTGAACTATATTGATGAAATGTTATAATACCAGAATAATATATAAAATAATGGTAACGATCAATGAGATGAAGATCCACTAAGAAAATTATGTGGTGATGTTGATGAATGTTATTGACGATATTGGTGCCATTGTGATTGTTGCAAGTATTGACTTGCATGTATGATATAAAATGTGTTGAAATGAAATGCCACACCTAAAGCTTGAGAACAATGGCTAAAACCAACGATGTTAAAATCCACTAAAAGATTGTATGGTGGTGTTGGTGTTGATGATGATGATTGATGAATGGCATAATAGGATGCATAGTGTGAGAATGCATTGATTGACATTTGCATCCATGGTATATCATACGCTGCTTATATGGAATGTTAGGGGTTCCAATAGGCGGGCCCAGTGGGAGGGTGACCCAATGCACGGGTAAATTGTTGTTGTTCGCTAGTGATTTTGGGAATCATGAAGTTGTCCATAGTTTGGTGATGAGGCACCCTATATGGCGGGCCCAATGGGTGGACAGCTCTATAATGAGCAAGTTACCTCGATGTCCAACGGGGCACGACTCTCTCGATGTCTGTTTGGGAGGGGCCCATAGCACTTTTGGCAGGTGAGGCCATGTTGTTGATCCGCAAGTCACGGGTTGACTAGTGCTACATATGGTCGATGCGGTTTGGTACTAGTAAAATTGGTGATTATGCATGCGTTATGAGATATGTGTACATAATATACTACTGTAGTAGGGGCATAGTAGCACACCTATGCTCGACCCACAATTGGTGTTTATTCCCATAGTCAGATCCATATTTGTTGTTGATAATTCCATTATGCATATGCATTAGCCTAAGACCATTTGCATATAGCATGGACATATGCCAAAAGGTAATGATGATTGATGATGATTAAGATTGAGATATGATGATGATGAGATGGGTAAATAAATACCTAAAAGACAACATGTAAAATATGAATACAACGAAGAGATATTGATTATGATGATGTTGTATGTGATAGCCCAATGTGATGAAGGGCTTGTTTGTCTATGGTTGATGATAATGATGTTGGCTATTATGGTATTAAGAATGGTGTGTATATGTGTTTTCTTTGCTATGAGTTAATTGATGAATATAGTAGGTGTATGTTGTTGGGATGAATGAATTATGATGATTATTGATGGTTTTAGTAAAGCATACATGATGTTAATATGCATATGCACATAATCTTAATCGTATTCATATTCATCATTTAAAATGTATAACTCACTCTCCCATTTTGTCTATTTTTAGCATTGAGGCAAGAATATCATGGGATGAGGACATTTTTAAATTAAAGCTTTTGTGAAGGTAAAATAGTGGTAATGGAATGCCTTGGCCGGCAGCTGTTGTAATTCAGTGTATTGTGAATTAAGTGTACCTTATAGTGTTGATAATCATTGATAATGGTGGATGTATTATAAATGATAATATAAGTGGATGATATATTGATATTTGGGGTATTGGAACCCATGCCTATTGATGAATGAAATGATGTTGGTCTTGTAGCCCATCTTGGGAATGCATAAGTATTGATGATATAAGATATTAAGATTGAATCGAATATGGTCAATTATGGAATATGGACATTGGAGATGTATGTTGCATGACCATATAGATACATATGTATATATATATATATATATATATATATTTAAGGCATTTCATGTTTGTGATTTATGCATAAAATTGGTCGTGGCCTGATAGGCTTGTGTTGTATGCTTGCATGCTTTGTTGAGCCTTTTCTCATATCTTCATATATAGGACTAGGCGTATGCCCTGTATGCATATTCTTCTTCTACTGTAAACTCTATTATTTTTGTATACAATCATGGGCGATTTATTTTACGATCCAGTTATAAAATATTAAATCTCACTCTTTGGTTTTTTGTGGTTCGAGTCTTGTTATAATCGTTAAGGTGTTTCAAAGTTATTTCAAACGTGAAAAATTTACTCATATTTTTTATTAATTATTTATCTTGATTATATCAGAATTCAGGTCCAGAGAACCAGCGGGTGACAAGCTGGTATCAGAGCGTATTTTGCTCTGAATTAGATTTGTTAATTATCGATAGAGCATAGTTTCTCCGCATTGAAGTTGATGTTATGGATGATTGGAGCATAATTACTCAATAGTGAGACATTTTTGGTGATGCTTGGAGCGTGATGCTCATTTTATAAAGAGTGGCAATTATCTAGAGGATGATGATATGTTGAAGTATTGATTGCCCTATATGGACTTATGAATGACTAGTTGTCTAAGAATGGTGAATTAATTATCAGGGCCTTGTTTTCTCAATGGTGGTTCCTTGTGAATTATGATTCATAAGTTATAATTGTTGTTTATGGAGATATACCCATTGTCATGGAAGTCGTGTGATGCACTTGTGGAGCATAGTTGCTCCTTGGCAAGCTTAATGAATCATGAGATTGAAAAAAATATGGATGAATTCCTTAATGTGATTGATATGGTTGTTTGTGTAAGTCCGGCCAAGTTCCTTACACTATTTCCTTCTAAATGACGAATACATATATATTATGCATTTGGTATTGATATATTAAGTATGACTTGACTTGATGAATTTATACCATGTGTGATCATGGATATGATATATTGACTTTAAATTGATTTAATGATGGACCTATGTCGTGTGTTGATCATGGATAGGAGATATTGAATATGAATTAATATGGTAGTAGGCCATGAATATTGAGACCTTATGATATTGAAATTGAATTATTTAATTAGGTCTTTTGTATGAGTTGTGCTTATGGCTTATAGCCAAAGTATGTCTATTGAATGTGAATGGTTCTTGTGCTAGAATGGATAGAATGAATGATAGTGAAAGAACTCCCTAATATAGGTATTCATGGAACGAAATGATTAATTATATCACTAATGAAAAATAAATTGAAATGATTGATTGTGCTAATTTGAATGAAGGTTTTTATATCCTTAGGCACAACACTATATGTGTATGATGCAATCGGTTTGCTATGTCTCCCTAGATTGAGAGCCTAAATAAGTGATAAGACGATTAAATGTGAAATTGTGTTGGTACATAATCGGGGTTGGACTCAGTTTTATGTTTGTGAACCGAGTGAACGATTGATTTAATTTTGACCCACTAGATGTGGTAACCCCGTTGACTTGATATAGTCTTGTATGATCAAACTTTGTGGAAATTGGACCCTATGGTGGTCTAGGCTCTATGTTATTTTTATGAGCCATGTCTAATGACGTTGTGTATTGTAGGAGTACCCTACGATGGGTGCTAAGCGACCCTTGGACTTTCTAAGTCTGATGATCGGTCGAACGTTGTGATTAAGTGAGTCGTAACAAAATTAATTGTGAAATGCGTTGTTGAGGCTAGGGCCGGTTTGTGCGATGGAGATTCGAATAATGAATGTAAACCCCTAAGTATTTGGTGAATGATGACGTTGAATTTAGGGTATACCTGTGTATTGACTATGATATATGATTGAGTGGTGTGACTTTGGGCTAGATTGTGTGCCCTCGGTGTTATGATTATTAGATTGATGATGGATTATGCTACAACGAAGGGATGACATGTGTGCAAAAAAATAAATACAACGGAATATAATGTCGTAACAAAATATCATAAAATAAAATAATAAATAACAATAATAATGAAAACATTGATAACAAACGCCAAATAAAATATACAAAATAAAGGAACTAAAAAAATTAAATGAAATTATGATCCTAATTATGACAATCAAATTTTAAGTAAAATTCCACAAGAAAAAATTGTAATATTAATATAATAAAAATATATTAAAGAGATAAATAAATATTCTTGTATTTATTAAAAATACCTTAGCAAAGTAACAATTAATAAAGAACAAGAACGGAATTCAGGAGATCATTTTTTTATAGATTTCTCTTGTTTTTGGCTTCGTTTGGATTCAATTTAAGGGTGTTTGGGAATCATTTGGCTTCGTTTTTTTGTAGATTTCCCTTGTAGATTTCTCTTGTTTTACGGTAATTTGGGTCACAAAACTCACATACTAAAACATACTAGAGTAACACACATTCTCCTAACAACATTTCCATATCTCTATTTTTGAAAACAAGTTTTTTTAAAAATTACACAAAAAAAACTATCACTCTTTTCTCTCTTCCCCCTTCTTCTCTTCCTTTTTTCCCTTTGCATCATGCCTTATTTATAGAAGAAATTTGGCCTTGGATCCCTCATGAGATGCCATCACTTTTCTCCTTTTCCAAATTGTCAAAATTTGATGCCAACTTTCCCTATTTTTTCCAATTATGCAACCAAACTAGGTCCCATCTAAAAAATCACCGAAAACTTTTTCTTTTTCTTGACCCTTTTTTGTTTGGGCCCATTTTCCTTTTTTTTATTTTCATTTTTTTGGCCTATTTTCTTTTTTTTGGGCCATTTTTTGTTCTTTTTAATTTTTTTTGGGTACAAATGAGTAATCACCTACTCTTATAGAAATATAAACTATTTTAAAATCCTAAAATTATTTATTACACATGCTGCCATAAATAAAATACCCAAAAGAGGACAAGTATTACCCATGCTACAAGGAGCAAGAATGTAGTCACCAAACATCGGTTTTCCTCCCTCAGTCTATCCTCTTGGCTTCGACACCTATTGGCCATTGCTTGTGGAAAATTATGGAAGAAGGTTGATGAAAGAAGGAAAATGATTTTGAGAGTGTGGTAGAAAGTAAGGAGAGATTGAGTATTTATAGAAATAGAGAAGGTTACTATTCCAACGGTCATTATGCAATTTATTTTTTTATTTTTTATTTTTTATTTTTTTACCAGACAAAATAGGTGTTCACAGTAATAAAAGGACTGCCCCTTGATTGTCACACCAAATCAAAGAAGTCTTTAGACTAGTGAGGTAAAGTTTAGAAAGCAATGATTGAATATACATGATCTTTGTGATGACTAAAGCCAAGCTATGGAATTCAGCTTTAGTGCTTAATTTGCTCACCATAGATTACTTTTTAACCATCCAAAAGACAATGTCAGATCCTAAATAAACATAATATCCAGAGGCGGACTTCATATAAGATGGATCACATGCCCAGTCACTATCTCAGTAGGCAAATATGTCCATGGTTGAAGCTTGTTTGAAGCAAAGACTATAGTGCAAAGTTCGTTAAGATACCTGGATAATCTTTTCACAGTCTTCCAATGAATTTCTAGAGGATTGTGCATAAATTAACATAATTTGTTTACCGTAAAAGCAATGTTTGGTCTAGTTAATGTTGCATACTAAAGGGTACTAACCGAAGACCTATATAAACTTGGATTGAAAGTAGTTTTAGTGTCATCATGAATGAGCTTTGTTGAGGGTTTCATTAGAGTTTTGATAGGTTTAGCTTCCTACATTTGAAACTTATGAAGGAGACCAGACACATATTTGGATTGAGTAAGAAGAACATTTCTAGATGGATCCTTTTCCACTTGAATACCCAAAAAGTGATGGAGTTTGCCTAGGTCCTTGAGAGGGAACTACGAGGACAATTTTGTAATAAGAGAGTCAATGGTTGGCTGGGAATTATAGGTAATAATGATATCATCTACATATACAAGTATGTAGATGGTTAAGGAGTAAGTATCGATAACAAATAAAGAATGATCACTCTTGGTACTGAAATCCAAGGGATTACAGAACCTGAGCTAGCTTATGAAACCATGCCTTTACTGATTGCTTCAGACCATAGATAGTCTTTTTAAGTTTGTAAACAGTATTGGGAAGTCCCTGGTGAAATCCTAGAGGTCGGTTGATGTAGATATCTTCTTAGAGGTCTCCATGAAGGAAGGCATTATCAATGTCTATCAGCTGGACTGACCAGTTCTTAGAGATAGTTATTGAAAGAACAACCCTGATGGTTAAAGGTTTGATAACTAGGTTGAATATTTCAGCATAATCTATGCCTTCTTCTTGAGTAAAGCCCTGACTACTAATCTGGCCTTATGCTTCAAGATACTTCCATCAGGTTTGAATTTATTTTTGAATAACCACTTACGGCTGATAGTTCTTTTATCCGGTGGTAGAGGGGAAAGTTTCCAAGTTGAATTTCTTAGGAGGGGATGATATTCATCTAGCATAGCTTTATTTCGAGTTGGGATAACTGAAGCTTCTTCATGACTAGTAGGTTCAATGTTAAAAATGTAGACTTTTGGCTTAAAACATACCTGTCTTTGCTCTTGTGTGCATGGGATGAGTGTTTTGTTGAGGGATTGGTATGAAAGGGTAGTGATAAGTTCAAGAGATTGGTGAGTTTGCTAAATAAATGCTTTTGTAGGATTAAGTGGTAGAATTAGTTAAGATGTTAGTTGATTGAGAGGCTGTAGAGAAATAGAAATTGTCAAAATTATGAGAAGTAATAAAGTTGATAAGTCTATGATATTTAGTGATAAAGAAAAAAACTTAGGATTAGTTCTAATAGGGAATTATGATTCATCAAATACCACATGTCTAACAATATAAGATTTTCTTGAAGGTGAGAGACACTTGTAGGCTTTGTGAAGGGCTAAGTAACCTATGAATATGTAGGGTTAAGATCTAGAGTGGAGTTTGTATCTATTGTAAGGAGATAAAGATAGCAAAGGCATCCCAAAGATCTCAAGATGTTATAATCAAGAGCCTTCTAGAACAACTTCTCATATAGTGATTGTTGATTTATATTTGGTGAAAGGATCCTCTATATAGTAAAGACAACAGTTGAGAAGGCTTATGGCCAAAATTCCATTGGAAGCTGAGATTGTGCTAGAAAAGTGAGGTCAATTTCTATGGTGTTCCCATGTTTCCTCTTTGCAGCTTTATTCTACTTATGAGTATAAGCATAGTTAAGCCTATAAAGGATGCCACATTCTGCCAAGTGCTTCTTAAGGTGAGGTACTCTTTTCCTACATAAATTTGGATAACTTTGATCTTTCTATCAAATTGAAGTTCTACCATTATTTTGAACTGAATGAATGTATTCAATGCCTTTGACCTATTATGTAAGAGGTACAATCTTTGTGAGCGTCGTTAGTCTAGGTATGGAGGAGGTGCATGGTTTGAGTATGTGGGTATTAAATATAGTACCTACACATTACTATTTATTAATTTGAATTGATTATGTAGACAATAGTAATGTATATTGAGATTATGTGGTATCATTATAATTGATGATAATTGTATTAGTAAACTGCATTGCTTTGTATTGCAAATTGATAATGATTGTAATAGAAATTGTATTTTGTTAATATACAATAGTAATGAATGATGATTGTGATTTATAAGGATAATTAAGATTGGAATAGAATGATGAGATTGATGATATAGATTGTTGATGATGTATGATGATGATTAGTAATGTGAACTAATGATATTGGTGATGAAAAATTATGTTACGTTGCATGATGATGATGATAATGATGATGATGATGAGGTAATTGATGTGAATATGACCTCCTAGTCATGGTTTATGCCAAGGAGGGCAAAATATGAACAAAGAGTTGCATTGTGGTAAAATTTTGTGTTCAAATCATGCATCATATACATTTAGCCATAAAAGGGTATGCATGGGGTCCTTATTGCAACCCTGGTGAGGGGTGGCTTTGTAAGGGGAGCAAGAAGCCTTGTGGGCCAAGAAAGGTCCGGCCGCTCTAGGTTAATGTATCCTAGAGTCAACCCACAACACCATATTTAATATGAACCGTATCATTGAGGGTGATAGGTGTTGCAAGATAGGTGGCGGTATGGATATCCGATAAATAAATTGAGATATATGGACATTTGTTTTAATACTATAGTATAACCCACCTTAGTTATATCTACATGACATTTATGCATTAATGAGATGGGATGATAAGCATAACATGGGATTCACATTATATGTGTGGTAATTAATAAGTATTGATGATGATATTGAGTATATTGAGTTTAATTGATGATGGTGTATATGATGTTGATATATGTGTATTAGTGTTTGATTCTGTGATTTGTGATTGGTGTAGCCAGTACATTATTGCACTATCTGCTACCATTTTTGTGCTCACTCTTCCACCATTTTTTCTAGTAAGTTTGGAGGGTGAGGATACTTGGTGATCTCCAGAGGAGGAATGTATTGGCAATGTCGGTTCTTAGATAATTTGGATAGTTTCTTTGTACATATTATGTTTTGGGTAGTTTGTATGTGTATATATCTATGTGTTTTGTTACCTCATTAGAGGATGGTATAGTAGTTTAGTGTATATGAATATGATAATGATGATGAGGATAGTTATATAGTGATATTTTGTGAATGGCCTTATATGGCAATGATGGTTGTTGGACTTGACATAGAGTTAAGCTTGATGATGATATGTTGATTCTGATTATTAAATATCATGAGTAGGAAATATGTAGATTGATGAATTAAATTCATTGAATGTGTGAATGCCTGTGAAATTAATAAAAAGGCTAAAATGCTAAGGTATTTATGCATGGATTAGGGGAAAGTGCAAATGGAGGCATTGATTGTTTAGATGAATGATTAGAATGATGAGAAAGTCCTAAATAAGTTTGTTAACATGTACGTGAAGAGATTTTGGTGCCAAAACCTTCCAATTAGGATTTCACCTACCTTGTAAATTACCCTTTTTGACTAAAATCTTATAGTGCACGTGAAATCTAATTGGTTAGGTATTTTGGCATGGGATTGGGACATGTATGTACTATGTGTCAAGTTTAGGGGAGTTTGGATACGAGTAAGATGAGTAAAGGAGCAAGGGAATTTGAAAAAATTCTACAAATTCTATATTTTCTATAGAATTGTGAAATTCTGCATAAAATAATCAATTACAAAGATATAGGTAATCGATTACCAACTCCTTGTCTAGGACTGGTAAGTTTTCTAATTCCAATAATCAATTACCCAATTTATGGTAATTGATTACCCAAGTCTAATAATCGATTATCATGGCCACGTCTACCGAATTTGGATCCTTATGCAATTGTAATCGTTTGCACTGGTTTCTGTAATTGATTACTTTGCATAATTTTACCCAAAAACACTTCCCAACTTGGTGCAACCATTCCTAAGGTTTCTTTCACTTGTACTAAATTATATTTTTCATGTTTTGAAATTTTTAGACTTAGGAATTTGAGCTTATACTCAAATTTAAAACTTTTGGATTTGGATTATTAGTGTTACATTTTAATGGTATTAGATGCCCTTTTGGCCAACTATTATGATGGTTTTAGGCATTATAGATGAGGGTTGGTTTCTAATTATATAGTGGATTATTTCTGATTCTCCCTAAATATATTTTTCAATTTATTTTCTTAACACACAAATGTGTCAATTTGTTAATTTTCTTAAAAATAAGTACTTAAATCATCAAGGAAGTCAACAAAATATATGTATCACAAATTAAACATTTTTAAGAATGATTTTCTTTTAATTTAATTAAAATACATTATTACTTTAGAACTTTTTTGAAAATATGTTTCTATTTTTTTAATGAATATAGTTTACTTAAATTTTAATTCACATTGTTTTGGTGTTTTAATCCTAAAAAATTTATAATATTTGAAATTATGGTTAATTAAGGAGTGAATTTACAAAGAATCAATTAACAAGGCCCTAGACCCTAAACCCATAATAATATTTAATTTATTGATGATTTTTGCTACTTATTATTTAAATTAATAACTCCATTCATTTCTTAATAATTTTCTTTCACTAATAATAGTATCCCTAAATTTAAAACAAGTCTGCATTAGACATATTGATAATATTTATCATTCTCAATAAACATATCAATTCCTAAAGAAAATCAAATAATGTTAATACATTAACATGTTTAAACATTAATATAACATTTTAAATTAGATTTTTCATCTAAATTTTAAAAAACTTGTGCTATATGTGGGTTCAAAAACTAGTACTTTTTAAAAGTTAGTTTTTGTTGAATTTTGTTTTTCAAGTTTGGGTTTTGATGTTTTATTCTGTTTTGGATTGGGTCCTTAGAGTTTTGCTCTATTTAGACTTTGGACCCTTCCTCTCATCAAACATTTGTGGAGGTAGAGACTCACCCTTTCGATGAGATACCTTCCCAACTGTTGTGGAGGTGGAGACTCACCCTTACGTTAAATTTTTCAGACATCGTAGGATGGAGATAGACTTCGCATCGGGGAGTAGCTAGACTCTTCTTGAACCACGGACGAATGGAATAGATTATTTTCTTTTCATTTATAGGAGCCTGCGTGCCCCTTTACTTTCAGTGTGTACAGTTACTTTTACCACCATGTATTATATATAATTATGTTGTATATAAAGTGTATCTATTCCACCAAGCTTTCTTATACAAAAAAACTTCCATATTCTTCTAAAACTCGTAACCTCTCAGTTGACCAGGATAATCTAGTGGAAGGGATTGTCCTAGTTAACCAAGGGTGTTACATTGGTGGTATCAGAGCATGGTCGATTCAACAGGCTTGGGGTATGGTTCACTATACCCCACTGTACTCTGAAAGTCGTCTGTTTGAGAGTCATTAGGACTTGTGTGGTAGAAACTACTTGACTAAACTCAAGTAGTTGAAGCATCAGACAAGGATACCAATGGTCAATGAGCAAGGTTACCTCGATGCTAGTAGAATATGCAGAGAATTTTGGGGGCAAAATTCCTATAAAAGGTAAGGAGAGTGTAACAACCCTGATTTTTAAGAATAGGAAACCAGACCCTCGAGATTCTAAGGATACTCCGTTGAGCTTTTGGTAAGAAGCTCGAGGTTTTGGCCTGTTCCTCGAACAGTTTAGAATGAGAACAATAGGGATAAGCAGAGCTTAACATGAAATATAAGAATACCGAGAGAATGTAACAAGTGAGAGAAACAGAGATAAGAAAATAATAAATAACGTTCGACAATACTGTTTAATTAAAAATAATACGTTAACGATGATTATTTTTGGTACTAATTAATTTATAATTATATCAGTTGATAATTATTTCCTATTAACCATACTTAATAGATAAATAATTATAATAATTTATTTTGAAATTATATATTTTAAATTGTTTATTTATTTGATAATTATATTTAATAATAAAATATCACTCGGTTCCTCAAATTTGAACTGTGGGACCTAGTTGGAGGTCAGACTTTGACCGTTCGACCCAAGACTAGTAATCCAGTAGGGAAACTACTGCTGTTAGGATCGTCTTGTAAAGGATCAAACGTGTCTGACTTGGCCTATCCGGCCTAATCAAAACCTTTAACGTCTCCTACGTTTGACCGTTCATATACCTTGGGATATTCGATGGTGGCATGGTCAGTATCTGGTGACTCGTTTCGATGTTTTAGAAACTTTTCCTGAAGGGACCGAAGTTTGATTCGGACTCTATCACCCTCGTTTTTCCATAAATCAGTTTCTTCATAAATCGTTTTCAAACTCGACCTGAATACCTTCGGTGTTTGAGACCCAAATTTTTACATACGATCTTAGAATCGAATGATTTTGGTCTCAATATCTTTGTTTTTAAAAGATCTTCAATCTCCGTTTCTAGCCCTAAACTCCGATTCTCACTCTGTCAACCCCAAAATCAAAGATTTAGTATATTCGTTTCAAAATTCCACCGTTTGAACGTTTTTCCCTACGCATGGTTCATAAAAAATTCATAACTCTCTCATATGACCTTCGATAGACGTAAACTAGGTGTCAAAATCTCTCTAACAAAATTATCTATGTTTTCCATGCAGACATCAATGGCCAAATTCTTCTAGATCGATACATTTTAATAGATCTTTGCAAGCCCTTGGCTGTTTCATTTCAATGTTGGCAGCCTTTGGTAAAATTCGCATATCTTCTTCGTCCGGTCCTTGAATCACTCCGTTCTTTTTGCTATAAATCCATATTGTAGACCTCTACAATGTTTATGAAGGTCACAAAACCAAATTCTCAAAGGAGAATTAATGGTGAATTTATTCCCAAAGACATAGCTGATCCGGGAAGCTTCTAGAGCACCCTGTCATAAATCTGGTATTTCTCAGTCTACCAAACTTGGATCATCACAAATGATATATCAAATTAAAGATAAAAAGAAGATATAAAAACTTCATGAAGGGCTCAAAACCCAATTATTGCTCCATAAATCCCAGAATTTAGAATACCATACTGATTCATGTGTTTCCTGGTGGCAGCTTGCACTATGTTCAGTATTTTCCCTGTTTCTCCCTCGTATGACCATGAAATTGAATAATTCTTTCATCAAAATTTTCTTAACTCAACTTCCTACAACTTTGATGAAGAACATAAAATCCAAGTCCCCACCAATTTTTCCTAGAAAATTAATCATTACATGAAATAATAATCCTGTCATAACCTTACACTTCTTTCATATTTAGGCCATAACTCCCTCATTTCTTAATGAAATTTTTTGTACCATATACCAAATTAAACATAACAAAAAGATCTAAAACTTTTGTTTAGGGCCATTTTCAAATTCGGCCTAGAAAGGCCCCTAAATCCATGAACACATTGATGTCTCTAAGTGTGCCACCTTGCCCTTCATGCAAAATTGGTCCAATCACTTTCTACCACCCAAGGAACACATGTTAACT
This sequence comes from Clitoria ternatea, assembly GCA_037962975.1. NCBI lineage: Eukaryota > Viridiplantae > Streptophyta > Magnoliopsida > Fabales > Fabaceae > Clitoria > Clitoria ternatea. The sequence continues at coordinate 194,598,026 of CM075669.1, forward strand.
CTAGAATAACCCTTCCTCCATGCATCACTATAGTTTGCCACACACCTCCACCTTATGCCACCAGCCCTCCTAATGTGGCACTCCCATAATCACTCCTTGTTCAACAAGGAAATCAGCATGCCTTCCAAGTGTCTAACTCTTATTAAACAACTTGTTGATTTGAAAAAGAAGAAAATCATAATGTCAGGTGCCATTTTCCCTTGTCCTGAACATTGCTTCTCTTTACATGCTGCCCATTTCCATCATACTATGTCACCATCATGCCATGACCATAACATGGATACATGATCATTGCTTTAGAATTCCATATCTCTCCACATGGTACTACTTTTTTTCAATCCTAAAACCATTAAACTCTTCATTTACCACCACATAACCAATTCCCTTTAATTATTGCACGCTGCCTTTTTCCAATTCCATCACCATTATGTTATGATATCACATGCCATACAATACATAATTAATTACTAGGCACTACTTCTTCCCCAGTTCCCAATTCTACCACCTCATTAATTATAATTTTATTATTTCAATTCCTAAATCATCATCGAATGCACACCCCTTTCCAAACCCGCGATATTCCCTTGCTTAAATTCTGGTTTTTATGCTTCAAAGTTCGTCATCAAAGGTCTCTATCTTGCAGCTTCCCTACCTCTTCCACCCTTCCTTGGCCGTGATGCATTCTAGACAAGGCAAGGAAAATGGTGAACTTCAAATCATTGGTTTTGGTCTTTCTTTTATGCCTTGCTAAAAAATTGAAATTTACATGTATTTTTGGAATTGTCTTTTCCTTGTTTCAACACCAACACTGTGACCCCTTGCCCCTCTTGATTGTCATATGTTTGATTTTTAGGTATCATAGAACAATCAGCGATGATCGGTGACAACTGATGAAAGGTTTCAAGTAAATGGTAAAATTTTGGCACTCGATTCCTTTGATCTTGATTAAATTTGCGATTGTCCTTGGCTGGTTATGACCCTTGGTGACTCAAAATTGTATGCATGTTAGTTTTAGTGACTAAAGAGCGATCGTGAGTTACCACGATGAGTTCGGTCACCATCGAAAATTTTTGCGATGTTCGGTTTCTTTTTCCTTACCAACACCGTTAGCTATCCCTAAGGTAAGGGGGTCTCGCTTCATTTTTGGTTGCTAAACAAAATTGCATGGTATTGTTTCCTTAATGTCTGTAAATAATCCCTTCAAATTTCACGACGATTCGACGACTAGATTAAAAGTTAATAATTTTTTGTTGACGATGGCGATTTTAATTCTGTATAAATATTTTTATGCACTCCAGAGACTTTCGTAAAGAACTCCTTAATTTTAGTGTGTCTCGTCAAATTTTATCAAAAACAAAGACTATTACATGAAAACACTAAAAGTTGGGATACGTTGTAGGCACGGTTAGAAAATTCGATATGGCTGTAATATTTAATTTTAAACTTTAGTGTATAACTATGTAATTTGTTGTAAATTTCTAGGTAAACTCAGCTAATAGTCATTAGATCCATCACTAAGCATCGTCAGAAACGTGTATTTCTGGAAAATTCACCGATCGGACGATTACGCTATTTTATTTTACTAAGTTAAGAAACGAAACTATTTTTAGTACCTTTAAATTTTATCATGAGTTACTTAAGCAAAAGTTAGTCTTGAAAGATTTCATTAAGGAAATAAATATTTTGGGACCTAAATAATTTCTGTGGCTAAGTATGCCAAGTAGGAAAAAAAAGAGATAAAGGAAATTTTGGAATCTAATTGAAATAGGTAAATGGAGAAAGAATTTTAATAATCTAGTTAAGGATATAAGATAAATGCCTAAATGGAATAGAAATGATTTTAGAAGTTCAAATAAAGAATTAGACTTTAGGATTTAGAAGCAGAAACATATAAAAAGAACCTTAAGAATTTTATGAAGTGCATGGTATAAGTGATTAAGTAAAACAGGAATGATTTTAGGAGTTTAAATAAGGAATAAGCATTAAAGTTTTAGAACTTTAGTAACTAATAATAATAAAGAGTGTAGTAGGGATTTGAGAACTTAACCTTGAGCTAAGTAATACAAAGGACTAGTATAACTTCTAGCAACTTTTGAAAAGAAATAATGTTTGATCAAAGTAAAGGAGTTAAAGTAGTAACTAGACCACCTAGGTATTAAATCAAAGTTGAACAAAAGAAAGTAGATACAAGAAAAATTAGTTAGTTAGTAATGGAATAATAATAGAAGTAAAGAAAAGGCATCAGAAGTTAGTAATTGAAAAATTAGAAAGGACATAACTAAGAATAGACTTGTAATAGTATATGCACTAGAAATTAGTAACCAATTTAATGGCAAAAGAAATAAGATATTCAACTAGTAAAGTTTAATGTCTATTTAAATAATGTATAAATAAATCTAAGCTTACATGGTCTAGTGGTAGTGAGTAAATATCTTGGAACATTATGGTTACATGTCACAGTGATAAAAATACAATAAGTTTAAAAGAAAGTTGTTAAAACTAAACAAGTAATTTAAATGAGGAAATGTTTATGTGGGAATTAATTAGTAAGCTATAGTAAAAATGTCGGCCTAGTCGGTATATAAATAAATTTAAAAGGTATACTCTCGAAAGAAGCATAACTAACCATTGGTATCTAAAAAGTTAAATGGCCAAGTATGTATTAAAATAGATTGTTTAGGAAATACACTTAATAAGATTACTTAATAACTAGAAATAAGTTAAGGATTTCATTGAAAACATACTTTATTAATAAAGACAGTCAATTAAGGAGATAATCAAAATAAATAAGTCAACATATGTGTTCATAAATTAAGTAATTATGTTAGTTGTTTATAAAGCAAAGACCATGAATATGCTTGTACCAGAATGTGTGACTTGACTACCATGATACATATACGATAATTATTATGAGGCCTGTATAATGAATGTTATGTGTGGCAATTTCTATGTGATTATATATATATAAGTGAATATGTGTAAGTTATATGTGATGAAGTGTGTGATATGATGACATGCGTATGAAATGTGATGTGGTAGAAATACTTAAAGAATATCATGAGATTGATGAAATGAATTGAGTGGTGAATGAATGGAATTTTTATGATGCATTAAATGAATATGTCGAAATAAAAAAAATGAATGAAGAAATGTCTCAGTAGGGATCCTGAGATGAATAAATTATGAAAATATATGATGAGATTAGATCGGATCCGATGTGATGATGGGCGTGATAACGCCAATGTACCTATGATTTCTGGAAAATATGAGATCTTGTTTCATTTCTAAGCGTCGGGTAAGACCGTTATGAATTGAGGAATTTTGAGAAAACAAGGAAAAGAATAAATTTAAATTTCATGAAAAGAAGAAGTCCGACGTCAGAAATGAAATGGAGCCATCACAAGGACCCTACCACGACTAGTGAAAGGAAATTGTGTGTTGTATGCATCATATTTGGAGTTAAGGAGAGATATTAGAATATTCCCCTAGAGCACACAGTGATGGGTACACTAAAGAAACCGTCGCGCCTCGACCCCTGAGGGTAGTCTAGGGAGTATACCAGAGGTGGACCTCCAACGGCTCGGATTCATGCTTGAAGCCGGACAGCCCATGGCAAACTCTGATATACTTCGACAAAGGCGGGGGTTTACTATGACCGTGGAGTGCCCGTTCTATAATGATTGTGATTGGCCATTGTGATAAGAGAGTTGCGTGTCCTTACCCATTTATGAAAACCATAACGAGGAGAGCTCCAATCGCTCTAGTTGGGCAAGAAGAATAAGGCGGGATTGTTGTGCACATGGATATTGGTATATCAGATTGATAAGGAAGAGATGGGCTCACATGCATCATGATGACTAATAAAGGGAATAGAAATAAGGAAATAAACTCATGTATCACATCATTATACTAAGATTGAGATTATTTGTTACTTATGTATGACTTTATAGAACTCAGAAATCCTGAGAGATGAATGGGAGAATGGGAATAGTTAGCCAGGACCAAGAGTGGTTAGATAACTTAGAGTATATCTTAGGGACCCCAAAGAGAGTGGGAGGGGTTCATTCCTGGATCGTTTGTATTGTGTGTGGGATAGGTGTCGATGAGATACCTTTCTGACTGTTGTGGAGCTGGAGACTCACTCTTACGCTAAATTTTTCAGACATCGTGGGATGGAGATATACTTCGCATCGGGGAGCATCTAGACTTTTCTTGGACCACGGACGAATGAAATAGATTATTTTCTTTTCATTTATGGGAGCCTGTGTTCCCCTTTACTTTCAGTGTGTACAGTTGCTGTTACGACCATGTATCATATATAATTATGTTGTATGTAAAGTGTATCTGTTCCACCAAGCTTTCTTGTACAAAAAAAAACTTCCTTATTTTTCTAAAACTCGTAACCTCTCAGTTGACCAGGATAATCTAGTGGAAGGGATTGTCCTAGTTAATAGAAGGTGTTACATTAAAACCAAAATCAAAATAAACTACTTAGACTAAAATTGTATTTAATTTGTAAACCCTCAATTATATTTTGGATAAGTTCATTATGCTTTTCATTATACTTTCTTTGCTTTGTCATTATATGTGGTTGGATTAGTGAAGTAGTAGTGGGTTTCTCTACTTTATTTCTTTGTTTATCAGAGTCGTTTATTAGTTCCTTTGCTTCTTAAGGTATGAGGCTTACTTCAAAATTATCATATTTTCCTAGAATTTGAAGTTTATTAAATGAGATAGTTGTGTATGGAGTTTGGTATTAGTACCGTTTTATTTATGAAATCAATAGCCCTTAGTTATTTTATAGGTATTCCTTTATTAGGGAATATAAATGCTGAGAGAAATTCAAAGATTGAAATAAACGTAACAATTTTAAAAAATGTTCAGTTTTGTTCCTACCTTGAACTAGTAAGTCATATAGGGATATATAATAACAAAATAAAAATTAACATGAAGGAATCCTAAATGAAGTCCTTGAGCCAGCTTGGTTTTTGCATTGACGTTTAAGCCTAGTATACAATGAGTGGCTTGGGTTTGTAGGCCTAGTAACATTGCCCTACCATTCATCAATGGCCTTGTCATAAAGACCCAATTCAAAGAGAGACACAAAAAGTTCCATAGGCTTAGGGGTTGAATCTGGTCTGTTGAGATGGGTAGTGGCATCTAACGATGAATATGAGGTCCTACATATATGCTAGACAACCTGGTTAGTAATGTGCAGATCCTACAAAAAAGGTGTTATTAGCTTGGATTTTTCACCAATATAAAATGGTTTCTTAAAATATTTTTGTGTTTGGGGTCCTAAAAAAATTATTTGGTGGTCTGGGGTGGGAATTCTTAAATCGTTATTCAAATCCGCATTATTGAAGAACGTATTTAAAAAATGCATATTAAAGATGTGTGGTTGACCATGATAACGTATTGTAGACCTGTGTTTTTTACCATAACGCATTGTGGACCTGTATTTTTTACCATATGGCCATGTAAAACACACTTTGAAAATGCATGTTTGGTAGGAACATTAGACGAGCCAAAAACACATGATGAGGAGACGTTTTTCACTATTTTCTGCACCTTCACCATGCTTGTTTAGTACTTTATATCCAACATTTTCCTTCTTACGTTGTTCTAGTGTGGTTGAGGCCTTTTCATTCTTATGTTATTCTAGTGCGGTCGAGAGATATTTAAGGTTTTTATTTTTATATTCTTTTAGTGTGGTGAAGGTTTTGTTGAACTTTGTTTGAGGACTTGGACCAAGTGATATTTATTTTAATTTTTTATCATTTTGAGTCTAATGTTGTACGTATTTTAGGTTGTAAAAATTATTTAAATGGTTCTTTATGGTAGTTTTCTAACCCTTTTAAATTTATTTTTATGGTTACACTTTGGGTTGGCAAGAATGATTTCTTCAATAGTTGTTATTTTGTACACAAATGAGCATAAATTTGAAGGCCTGGATGGGTACGCATTCGAGGGTAAGACCAAGTTGATGTAACTGAAGCGAGGCATAACGGTTGAGCAACTGAAACAAATAATCTTTGCAAAATTGGAACTTGGAGCGAGCAAGGTGATCACGTAGTTAACTAATAGATTGATTTTAGATAAAAGAAATAAAAAATTTTCAAGATTTCAAATAAATGACGATGAGGAGATTGAACTACTATTTAGAATGTTAGAGTTACAATCTAACATGGTTGAACTTGAGATATATGTTGATTTTGATTTCATGGGAGGTAAGTAGCCCTCTTTGGATATTTTAGTTTTATTGTTATAAAACAATATTATGCACCATACTAATTCAACAACTGATATTTGAATTTTATATGTTGTAGAAGTTAAAAATAGTGTTAATTTATTAGACGATGATGATCTAAACTATAATGTCAAGGAAGATTACGAAAGTAGTTCAGATGACGATGAAGGAAATATTCCCAATTATAATGATATGGACACAAACACAGAAGGTGACTATGATTCCGTTCCAGAGATGTCAAATATAGGTAACCCTTAAACAGGAAGTACTCTTTTACTTGGTGGGGTTCCATCATCGATAATTATTGCAGGTTAGTAAAATATACATCAAAGTTGTGTTATTACTACCGGTTATAATAATGTGTTTGATGAGTGCTAGATCTTATTCCGATTGGTAGGGGATGCAAGTATGCCATATTGGATCTCATCACTACATTACAACAATATAATTTGGGACCATCGAGACGATGAACAAAATTTTAGTGAGGTGGATAAGTAGTCTGAATGACGTGTGGGCGATGATTTGTTTGTGGGATTAAAGCTTACATCAAAGTCTATAGTGCAGACTGCCTTGAAATAGTATTCTATGAAGAAGCATCAAACCTATATTGTTGTGAAGTTGAAACCCAAATATTTAGCGGTTAAATAACCAAATCATGTTTATGGTTTCCCTTGGAGGATGTGGGAAACGTTATAAAAAAACAAACACATGGGTGGTGACTAAGTGAGGAGGCCTTCATACATGTGTAAACGTCCGACTATCACAAGATCATGGGAAACCTTAAAGAGCAATAGAGTTTAGCATACGATAAGGGTGGTGTAGATTTGATCACATGACCACCAACTTGTCAGAGTACATCAACAAGGTTTTAAAAGTTGCATGTAATATGCCAATCACAATGTTGGTCAAGTGTACATATGCCCGGATGGTTAAGTACTTTGCCCGACACGGTGCATAAGCAAGTTCTGAGGTCGGGGAAGGTTTACGATACAGTAAGAAGTTAATGGAACATCTTAGTAAAAACCAAGCACGCGCCTGTAGCCATCTAGTGCGTAGGTTTGATGTTCATGGTCATCGATTTGAGGTTGAAAACTATTTTGACCTAGTGACACAACATGGAGGAAGAAAGTACATGGTTACACTATCGACCGATCCTTGCTGTGATTATGGCCATTTTCAGATGTCCAAGTTTCTGTGCTCATATATTATTGCAGCATGTCAAGTTATTAGTGTTGACCACTTTCAGTTTATTCATCCGGCTTACACATAAGAAAATATCAAAAATGCATATTATGCTTAATGGTATCCGATCAGTAACGGTGATGATATTCCTACGATAGATGATAGGTGGAAGCTTATTCCCGACCCCCAGAAGTTACGACCAAGAGGTCGTCCAAAGGCCTCATGGATTCACAATGAAATGGATTAGGTTGACTAGTAGCCTAACAACATGAGATGTCAATGATGCAAACAAGGAGGTCAAAATCATTGTAAATGTAAGCATTCTACCTAAGGCAAAAGCTCAAAAGTCAACCATCATAAATACTGTATTTATGTTTTGTTAAATCGAAAACAAATTTGTAAAGTCCTAAATTTGCATGATAAATTTAAAAAGCAAGCATTTCAATATATATGAAAGTCCATTAATACATAAATAATCTCAATATATATCGAAGTCTATTAATACATAAACTAGTCTCATGGTTGTCATTTTTTGGTCGAGGAGTGACAGGGCCAGTAAGCGCACGGGTTATGTCGCGTAATATAAAAGATTATCGTTCTCCACAAGGACTGTGTTCAAAGTACCAGCATATTGAAATTTAATTATCCACACAATTCACTTTCAATTTTTGGTATTTATAAAAATAAAAATTAAAAGTAAAAAATTTTACCATACAGTAAAAATAAAAATTTACCTTGGGTGAAAAACAGAGTTGAGAGTATCTTGGGACTCTGGGGTTTAAGATATTATTTTACGTTAACAATTTTAACTTTTCATAAACAAAAATCAAATTAAGTTTTCCAAGGCGAATTTTCCAAAAGCCAATTAATATGTTCCTCTTGAAATCCTATTAATGTACCTAACCTATGGAAAGCGCTGCTTAATCCTCAGAAAGGCCCATTATCGTTTTATGAAAATCCCTTTTTAATTTCCTCAAAAGAATTTTGATTACTTTCACGGTTTTACCGAGGTCACAAAAAGCATCTCAAAAATCTTAGGTTTAGTTCAAAGCTTTCCGGTAAAAATAAATCTCTCGATTCTATTAATTACCTAAACTTACTAATATACTCGTAAGTACATAGTTTTATCATTTAGGTTCTTGTTACGAATCACTAAAAGCATTGAGCATAATTGAACTAAATGGAAAACAGAAATTTATTTACTTTAAGTCAAAATAACATTAGCGTAAAATATTATCGTACCCCCGTTATCCCAAGATAAAAGATTTAGTTACACATGATATGGTACAAATTCATACATATAATGGAAAGGAAATACAACATACAATTCATGGTAGAAATAAAACTTACGGGTTTCTCCAAAAGCCCAGTAAATTTACCACCGTAATTCTTTGTTCCGAATCCTTCCACCGTATACAAATTTTACCACTCAATTTCACTGTCCTCTCAAAATCACAACAAAGTAACTAAAAAAATAGAACTCTTTGCCTAGAAAATTCTGCACCCACACGATTTTTGAAGGCTGAAAAATGTGATAAAAATCTCATGCCCATGTCCAATTTTCAGCTACAATTTATAGCTGAAATCCACCCTTGCTTTTCCTTAATTCATGGCACTTTGCATGGTGGAAGCGTGGAAATTTTTGGTGGCAATCTTTCTCCATTTTCGGTACAATATGTGTGACAAAAAGGAAGTGGAATTTTCCTTCATTCCTTGTCCTAGCCGTGGAAGTTGAGAATGAATAGGCAAGGATACATTAAACAAATGAATGCATTTGCTTTGCCTTTCTTGGTGGCCGTGGGAAATGTTTGAATGGGTCAAAAAAAACTTAAACAATTGAAGCACCTTGGTGGCCTTGCTTTGAATTGGTCATTGGACATTAAAAAATTGAAACTTGTCTTTTTATTTTTCTTATTGCATTTTTGGTGGAACCTTTGTCCATGTGTGGCCGTGAATGGGAATGGATTAGAAGGCAAATGGCACATTATTTTAATGCATGTGGGACAAGATATTTCAATTGAATAATGGATGCATTTGTCATTGTGTGTGCCGTGAATGGAAGAGGGAAAGCAAGGAAACCAATGCAATTTTATAGAATAAAGAATGGAGTTCATGTGATATTTTTGAGTGGCATAAACCGTGTGGATTTTTGTGACCTTGCCAATAGTGAAAGGTGGTAAACAATGATGCATGGATGGTCCAAACAATGGTGTATTGATGGTCTAGAAAAATTCTGCACCAATGAATTTATTAGACAAACAAAACATTGTATTTTGATAATTTAAATGGAACATTTAAAATTTACAATTTGTAGAAATGGAAAAATAAGTTTAATTTCTTGGAATTGATACTTTCTATAGTGATCAATTAAATATCAATCCATTATATTTTTCTAATTCTCAAAATTGTGTTCTTTAATTGTTCCATTTTCATTAATTCATGCAAAATACGACACTTGGACAGTGACAATGAATTTAAAGTGGAAATCATGAAAATCAGGGGAAATAATACAGTAACAACAGAAAATTTAGATAAATTAAATAGTGAAAAATAGTGTTCTAAAACACTTATCAAGGAGCTTGGGGGAGAAAATGCAAGGCCTCATATAGTTTCTTGCATGCCGATGTGGATTCCGTTGTGGTTGCAAATTAGGGATGTTTTGATCCTCTTCAACATCGTCATCCAAATTCACCAAACTACCTATAGCGAACAGGTCCACGTTTAAGTCCAGGCCTTCCCCTAAACCATGAGAGGGACCCTCATCTCTATGCATGACAAGTGGCCTGTTTGGTATAAATAGATTTTGGATGAAAGTGGTCGGCGACTCTTGGGGTGAAGGAACATATACACTTATCAGGTCAATAGTATTTCCACCAGCTTCACCAAAAAATGGGTCCATGCTCAGGATATAGTAAAATTATTAGTTTGATTCATAACCCTATAATGGATACTAGTAGTAATGAGGACACACAAATGGAGGACCCTTACACTACCCTAGAGAAAGGACTTGAAGCTTACAAAGGTCCTCTCACAAGGGCCAAGACCAAAAAGGCCAAAGAGAGCATCCATCAGGCCTTATCCTCCTTCCTCTCCTTGAGTGGGCCCAAGCCCAATGAAGACTTCTTGAGGATCTATTCATACTTTACTTGTAATATACTTCTTAGTTAGGTTCTCTAGGCTTATAGATTCTATTTGGGACTTGCAAGGTCAAATGGCCCACTTTTGGGCCTTGAACTCTCACCTTGGGCCATGTATAGGCCATACCCTTCTCCATTAGCACTATTGGGCCTAGGCATCATGGAGAGGCCCATTTAGGATTCACTTGGCCGAATTCTCTAAAACTCTATATAAAGAGCTCTCCTTTTGTATTTTATACACAACTAATGCCATTTGAGATTTCACACTTCAAAGTAAGTTTTTTTTAGTGAGAAGCTCTCCCTTCTCTTTAGGTTAGAGTGAGCTCTAGAAAGCTCTCATCCAAGGGGTCTCCTCTCTCTTGGTGGCGAGTTAGAGTTATCTCTTTCTAGGAGTGGCCTCCCATTCACCTCCTCCATTCCATCTTCCATCCTCCTCCTTCCTTCCTTCTATTTCCCCCTTTTCCTTTCTCTTTTCCCTTCCAATTCCATGTAATTTTTAGTCTTCTTTCTCATTTCCAATTCTGTTTCCAAGGGAAAGATTCTTCAATTCAAGGCTTGTGAAGGTTAGAAGAAGAGAAGATCCCTAGATCTACCCTTCTTCAAGAAGTTAGAAGAAGATCTTATATCATTTGGTATCACTTGAGCTTGGGAGGTTCTTCTCTATTTTTCTTCTTCTTACATAACTCAGTTTTGTTCTTTAGATTGCTGGCTAGAATTTTGTTGTTATGCCTTATACTTTCCTTGTTGATGCCATGTTAAAATAGAAAACTCATAAAAAGTTGTTGTTCTTTTGAGTTTTTGTGCTAGTTTTTTCATTTCTTCAATTTCCTTGCATATTGTTCTTTTCAATTCGGTTTAGTATAGTATAAATTCTAAAATTTTAGAATTAGCACAATTAGAATTCGGTTGTTAGTTTGTTAGTTTGATTATTAGAAGTTAGTTACTTATTAGGTGTTAGTTAGAGCCAAGTTAGTTGTTAGTTGTGCCAAGTGGAACCTTTGTTTAGTGTTCTAGGCTTTTGTGTTGTTTTTCCATTACTAGAGGTGCATTGCCATGTGGTATAGTTTAGTTCAAGCATTTTGACTAATCTCCCAAAGGTTCCATTCTTGTGTTGTTAGGAGGTCTCATCTTAAGACTCTCCAAAGGTCATCTCATTTTAGGCTTGTTAGTATTCACTCTTAGTTTCTTTCTAGGTTAATTTTTGTTTGTGAATGCATATTAGGAACACATCATATTTCGGTTTTCATATTGCTTGCATAAAAGAAATTTTTGTCAAAAAGTTTTGAACATAGTCCTTCCATTCTCTTTGGAAGAACGTTGTATTGTTTTTCCTTAAGCAATAAAGTGACATTTGAAATTGTTTAGCCTTAGCTCACTTTGGTTTTGGACATTGAATAGTGGTGTTATACATTGAAAATTCAAGAGGCAAGATAAGAAAAAGAAAGTACCAAAAGAAAAACAAGAGTTAGAAAACCCTATACTACAAAATTGAAAAAGGGTGTTAAAAAGAAAATAAGCCTCATTAAGAAAAAATGTAAAGTTCAAATACCAAAACAAAGGTCCAATTTCGAAATTCAATATACTTGAAGTGAGTTGTTTGCTAATTATATTTCCAATACATTTTTATTTAAATCTTACTTGCTTACTTTATGCGTAACTTTAGAGTTTCTAAGTTTAGGTTTCCCTTACTTTTGTTGGTTGCATTTTGTTCTTTGCTTGTCTAGTTTTGTCACCAATTTTTGAATTCCTTCCATAGTATATCCTTTATTCATTTGAACATTTATTGCTTTAGTGTCTTGTCAATCAAAAAATCCAAAAATATTGTCCATTTTTTAGTAGCCTTTCTTCTTAAGCCTTTTTAGTTTGTCATTTTTCCTTCTCAAGTTTTGTCTTTGGAGTTGTGTTTCCTTCAAACTTCTTGATAATTCCATTCTCTATACCATTGAGGGTAGCATATTAGAACACTTGAGGTGAGAGTGTAAATTGCTTGGGTGAACTTGACACTAAAAAGAAAAGGGTAAGAGTTGTGAGGAGACACTTAAGAGATACACTTGTGAGGTTTAAATTTTATGAATTCATTAACATCAACTTCATTTGGAGTGTGTTTTTTGTCTTGTTTTGCTAGGTGAGGTGGAGCTTACACATCAAGGAAGAGCTTGAATAAAATTGTAAAGGAAGCAAAAGCCTTGTAACTAGTAGAACTTAGGAAAAAGTTTCAATTCTTAGGCTTTGTGTATTAGGTTTTGTCTTGTATTTTGGACACATCTTTGGACATTGGACTTTTGGACACTATTAACTTTCATTTTCATTTGGTAATCTCGGCTAGATAGTAGAGCATTTGTATTTGGTTGTTAACTACTTTTAGTTAGTTAGTTGTTGGTTATAACTAATAGTTGTTAGTTAGTTGTTTGTCTTAACTAATTAGGTTAATTAGTTAGTAGTTAGAACTAACTCTAGTTACTTTAACTAATCATAACCAAATTATTTTAGGGTCTTAACCAATCCATAGCCGAATTAGTTGTTAGTTAAGGGTTGTTAGACTTAGTTACAACTTCCATAACTAAATAACTACTTCTAGTTAGGGTTTGTTAGGAGTTGCTTAGTTAGTTAAACTAAATTGGTTAGGTTAACTTCCTACTAACGGAATTTGGTTAGGTTTGTCTAAGGTTAGTAATTGTTAGAAACAACCTAGGACAATCATAATCAACTTAGGTTAAAGGCAACCTAGGACTTACATATGCAACATAGGACTAACTTAGTAAAAGATAACCTAGGATTTTGTTTTTCCCTTAGGGTAGAAACCTAGTATTGATATTTTAGGATTGTTGTGTGTTTTCTTTCACTTGTTTTGCATTCATCCTCCTCGACTAGTTTGTCTACATATTCTTTGTTTTTTTCTTGAATTTCTTTGACAACCTTAAAAGATGTCTTCTAGTGATAGGGAGAATAAAACCATGCTTCATAACATAATGCATAGCTTGAATAACATCAATGCTAGGCTAACAAATCTTGAGCATAATGAAAACCTAGAGTTAGACATAGAAATCAAAGAAATCATAGACACAACAATAGTGATAGTGAAGAGGAGCCTAGACAAAGAAGACACCATGAGCATAAAAGAGAAGATAAAGGCTTAAGAGAAATAAAATTAGAAATACCCCCATTTAATGGCAAGAGTGACATAGAGGCTTATCTAGAGTAGGAAATGAGAGTAGAACAAATATTCAACTCTCATCAAATAAAAGATGAAAAGAAAGTTAGGATGGCCACCCTCTCATTTCAAAACTGCCTTAGTATAGTGGTCTCAAGTGTGTAAGGAGAGAAAGAAAGATAATTTTCCACCAATAGATGATTGGTTAGACTTAAAAGCTCTATTAAGAAAATGTTATGTTCCTAGTTACTATAGAAGGGAGCTATTAAGAAAGCTAAATAAACTCACCCAAGGGTCAAAGAATGTAGAAGACTACTATAAATCATTAGAGATAGCTATGATTAGGGCAAACCTAGAAGAAGATGAGGAAACCCTAATGCATAGGTTCTTACATGGCCTCAATGAAAACATTAAAAATAAAGTAGAGCTCCTTCCACATGTAGACATTGAAGAATTACTTCACCAATGCACTAAGGTAGAGAGCCAATTTAAAGAGAGAGAGAAGCCTATAGTGGGGAAAATAAAGCCTATAAATATAAATGGGTAGGACAAGATAACAAGGGTAGGTTTGATAGAAACCCTAGGGAGAGGGAAGTGGGCACTTCATCTTCCAAACCATAAAGTGAGTTGCATAAAAATGGAAAAGTTTTTAGGAATCAAAGAGAAAAGCATGAATCCACATCTAAACCACAATCCTCTAGATCATCTATCATTAAATGTTTTAAATGCCTTGGTAGAGGTCACATTGCTTTTGATTGTCCAACAAAGAGAACCATGGTTTTGAAAACTAATGCAACCTACTCAAGTCAATCAAAGTCTAATTCTGATTCTCACTATTCAAGTGATGACTCAAGTAGTGATTCCTATGATGGTGAGCATATCTTAGGGGATGATGGTGAGCTTTACATGATTAGAAGATTACTTGGTAGTCATGTTAAGCTAGATGATACTACACAAAGAGAGAACATCTTTTATATAAGATGTTACATATATGACAAATTATGTTCTTTCATTGTGGATAATGGGAGTTGTACTAATGTAGTGAGCCAAAGACTAGTCAATAAGATGGGCTTAGAACTATTAGATCACCCTAGACCTTATAAGTTGCAATGTTTAAATGAAAATGGAGAGATGTTAGTTAATAAGCAAGTCTTAATAAATTACACCATAGGCATATATAAAGATGAAGTTAGTTGTGATGTAGTACCTATGGAGGCAACTCATATACTTCTAGGAAGACCTTGGCAATTTGATAGAAAGGTCATCCATGAGGGGTTCACTAACACCCTCACATTCAAACTAGATGGTAAGAAGATAGTTTTACACCCTCTAACTCTACAACAAGTAGCTAAAGATCAACTACAAATGAAGCTTAAAAGAGATAGAGAGATAGAGAGTTAGGATCTTCTTCAACTCATCTAGGAAAAATTAATAAAAATAAAAAAGAAGATAAAGGAAAACGAGTTGTTATCTATGACGACTCTAGTATCAATCTTTTGGCCACTAAACATAATGTGAAACATGCTATGTTTTCATATAAACAATGCTTAATCATGTATGCTAGAGATATCCCTAGCACTTCCTTGTGCTCAATGGGCAACCCTCCTCCTCCTTTGCCCAAAGGGATCCAAAATATCTTAAATGAATTTAAAGACCTCTTTCCAAAAGATATCCCAAAAGGCTTACCTCCTATTAGGGGCATTGAACATCGAATAGATTTAATTCCTGGTGCTAGTTTACCTAATAGGCCTGCATATAGATGTAATCCTAAGGAAAGCCTTGAAATTGAAAATCAAGTGAATGAACTATTATCCAAGGGTTGGATTAAAGAGCATAAGCCCATGTGCTTTACCTATTTTACTTGTTCCCAAGAAGGATGGTTCATGGAGAATATGTACCGATTGTAGGGCCATCAATAACATCACCATCAAGTATAGGCATCCCATACCTAGACTTGATGATATACTTGATGAGCTTAGTGGTTTTACAATATTTTCCAAGATTGATCTTAAAAGCGGGTATCACTAAATAAGAATCAAAGAGGGAGATGAATGGAAAACCGCTTTTAAAACCAAACTTAGATTATATGAGTGGTTAGTTATTCCCTTCGGCTTGACTAATGCACCAAGCACATTCATAAGATTAATGAATCATGTTTTAAGGGAATTCATTGGGCATTTTTTTATGGTCTACTTTGATGATATTTTAATATATTCAAAGACCATGACCTCTCATCTAAACCATCTTAGACAAGTGATGTGAATATTTTTACAGTTGTGATTCCGTCAAATTAGTACATTAAAATTAATTAATGTAGTACTAGGGTGTCAACCTAGGTCGTTCTCTCAAGGATCAACACAAAAATTTGGGAAAAATCAAGTTTAAAATTAATTTTTACAAACAGAATTTTAACAAACATACAAATACAATTGGGGGGTTTTGATTGATTTTGTTGTCACAATTAAAATTAAAACAAAGTAATTATAGGATTTAAAACAATAAATAACAAGCGATTGATTTTCTTGGAGTATTGTAAATAAATTTATCCTTGGTTCACTAAAGATAATTTGTATACTTTCATTACTGTTAATTTCTTAGCTCAATTTGAATTAATCAACTAAGCGTCTTTTTCAATTCATAATTCCTTTACTTTCATTTAAAAATGAATATTTTAATCAAGCATCCTAATTAAGCAAAAGGAGTCAAGATCGTAAAATCTAGGAATTATTGAGCATATGTAAAAACATCGCCTACATACATAATCTATTCTCATATTATGGAATTAAGCAAACCATAATTATTAAAAGTGATTATGAAAATATTCATTAAGCATGCATATTTCCTTAATCCATTCTAATTTAAAACCTTATTTTATTCCATTTGAATAATTAAACCGATTAAGCATACAAATTTAATTAAACAGAATAGAATTAAATAAGCAGAGTAAGATTATGAAGAAATAACAATAATAAAAGCATACTATATTAAAAATAATGACCTCAAAATTACATTACAATATTCTCCAAGAAAATCAATCTAGGGGTTTTAGCCCTCCATAATAAGAACAACTACATGGAAAAGAAACTAACCCGGAATGGAGCAAAGAGGGGAAAGAAGAGAGGAGGAGGCTTTGTGCCTTCCTCTGATGCTTAAAGAAACTACTAAGAGGGAATTAAGAGAGAAATGTGAATTGAGGTGTGTCGAAGAAGCTAGGAGGGCCTTCTATTTATAGCATGAGAAAGGAGTCGGGAAATGATAAAAAACTGAGCCAGTGGAATGCTAGTGCATAATTAATAATCCTTCAGTGCTGATTCCACTTGATGAATGCGTTATCTGATGTTTCCACTTGATGAATCTATTCATTTTGGCTATGAATCTATTCATTTAGTGTATTTTGTGAATTCCAATTGAAATGAATAGATTCAGGAAGCAAATGAATAGATTCGAGGTCAATTATTGCATGATTTTTGAGTGAATCAGACGTATGAATCGATTCAGGCCAGAATGAATCGATTCATGGCTCTTATTTTCCAATTCTTGGGCATTTGTATTCGTATGAATCGATTCATACATGGATGAATCGATTCATACACCTGATTTTCCATGTTTTGCATACTTTTTCACCCTTTCTTGATATTTAATCATCCATGGCTTCTTCTTCTTGATCCTTGGTCATAATTCTTTAATTTGTTGACATTTATTCCCTAAAAAAACAAAAAGGAAACAAGATTTCATTATTTTAATTTAAAAACTTATCCTTAATTCATTTTAAAATCAATTATTAAATAAAGCACAAAATATGAAAATGTGTTAAAATGCAATATGTTAGACAATAAGTGATGGCAAATTATACACATTTAAACAAATGAATTAAGGATAAATCATGCATTATCAAATACTTCCACACTTATTTTTTTGCACTCCCGGGCAAAATCAAAATAAAAACAAGTATCACAATTCATTGAAAACATTAAGTTGAAAACAACACACAGAATTGGCATGAAATCTTAGGAATATACAGAAAAACAAGAGTTATTCAACATGCAAGATACAGAGCATCAAGATATATATAAAAATCATTCAAACACTTAGGCATGTGAAAATTAATTTAAACTGAAAAGAAGATCATAAGTGATAGAGCCTCACAAGACATACTCTCAACTCTTAAGTGTTTAAGGTTTGTGTATACTCTCTAAACATTTCCTGAAAAAAAATAAACAGTCTAAAAATTTGGCAAGTTTCTCAATTCCACAATCAACACAAATGCATGTATAGATCAACAAGGCTTTGTAGGGTTGTAATGTGGCCAAGATTAAAATGGATGAATTTTTTTTTTAAAATACCAAAAAGAATGATGAAACAATTAATTTAACTGGCAAATAGTGAGGGTAAAACATTTATTGTATGATATTAGGTCGCAATCATAATATTATTTTTATTTTATTTTTTTTATTTTTTTATTTTTTTATTTATTTTTTATTATTAATGAGATTGCATAACACTTGGAACAAGAGTTGTA
This sequence comes from Clitoria ternatea, assembly GCA_037962975.1. Taxonomy (NCBI): domain Eukaryota; kingdom Viridiplantae; phylum Streptophyta; class Magnoliopsida; order Fabales; family Fabaceae; genus Clitoria; species Clitoria ternatea. The sequence continues at coordinate 194,616,265 of CM075669.1, forward strand.
ATTCCTTTTTGCACACCCCCACACTTATTTGAATGCCTAATTTTGACTTGATTCCAGAGCTCCAATATATTCCTTAAGGTAGGTATATTTTTGGTTTTTCATCCATGGCTTATTTGAGTTGCAACAAGGAAACAGTTAAATAGGCTCAAAATGGCTAGCAAGAGATAATTTATTCATGGTAGGCTTATCTGGCTTAGTGGCTCAATTGAACAAAATGCCTGTATCATTTCAAATACATTCATAGGAGTTTCAAGTATCATCAAGAAACTAGACAAAAATTAGGATGTAAGCTTTTAGGAATTAATCACACATGAAAGGATTAAGATGGTTTAAAGTGATCCATCAAATTTTAAGGCTCAAAAATCTCACAAGGTATAATTCCATCATCATGTGATCATCTTTCAATTATCATGTCATTCTCAACATACCAAAATTGCTTGAGTTCAAATTATAACATATCATTAAGCTCATATCAGACATGAAAGAATTTACCTGTTACTCATGCATATCTTAAAATTCCAATAAAACATGCCTTTTTAAAACAAAAACACACACAAAATCTTTTATTTTTAATTCTTTTTTTTAACATAGTCACACAAAATTAATCACACAACAACAAAACAATATACAACAATATTCCCACCTCCACACTTAAATCATACATTGTCCTCAATGTAAGACAGAGCATACAAAATAGACAATATAATGAAAAAGTAAAAAGATGGGTAAGAAAAACTCCCTCAAGGGGGATCAAGAAGTGGTTCCCCCAAAGCATGTTCCTCCATTGTAACATCCACAAGTGAAGGATTTTCATGAAATGGCTTCAAACGTTGTCCATTAACCTTGAAGCTTTTATTGGAGTTTTCACTTTTTATTTCCACAGCTCCATGGGGAAATACATTAGTAACAATGAAAGGTCCTTCCCATTTGGAGCGCAATTTTTCGGCCATCAGTTTCAACCGGGAATTAAACAGTAGCACTTTCTGTCCAACAGTAAAATCCTTTCTAGTTATTGAGCTATCATGGAATCTCTTTATTTTCTCCTTATAGAACCTCGAGTTCTCATAAGCTGCCAAACGGATCTCATCAAGCTCATTCAGTTGTAATTTTCTTTCTTTACCTGCTTGATCAAGTGCTAAGTTGCAAGCTTTTACAGCCCAATAAGCACGATGCTCAATCTCCACTGGAAGATGACATGCCTTACCAAAAACAATTCTATAGGGAGACATTTCTATAGGTGCTTTAAAAGCTGTTCTATGTGCCCAAAGAACATCATCCAATTTCCTGCTCCAATCCTTTTTATTAGGCTGTACTATCTTTTCCAGGATTCTTTTGATTTCTCTGTTAGAGACTTCTGCTTGTCCATTGGTTTGGGGGTGATATGGAGTAGAGACTCTATGAACAACCCTATACTTCCTGAGCATAGCTTGCATGGTCCTGTTGCAGAAGTGTGTTCCTTGATCACTAATGATTGCACTCGGAATGCCAAACCTGTAAAAAATTTGAGATCTAACAAAATCCACTACAACTCGAGCATCATTAGTTCTGGTGGCTTTAGCTTCCACCCATTTAGAAACATAATCTACAACCAATAAAATGTAAGTAAAACCAAAGGATGGAGGAAATGGACCCATAAAATCAATGCCCCAAACATCAAATACTTCACAAAACAACATAGGTTGCTGAGGCATCTGTTGTCTCCATGTGGTAGCATTACTAGCTCTTTGGCATTTCTCACAGGTGTTACAAATTCTCCATGCATCCTTAAAAATTGTGGGCCAATATAAACCAGAATCCAACACCTTCCTTGCTGTTCTTTATGGACCAAAATGTCCACCAACTGGTGAAGCATGGCAGAATCGAAGAACTGATTCTATTTCCTGATCGGGAATGCATCTTCGAATCACCTGATCATTACACAATTTCCACAAATACGGGTCATCCCAAATATAATACTTTGCATCACTTTTTAATTTTGAAATTTGGTTTCTGGATGCACATGGTGGAAAAACAGAAGCAACAAGATAATTTACAATGTTAACAAACCAAGGTGAATCAAAAGAATTAGAAATACTCATGAGGTGTTCATCGGGAAAATGGTCCCGAATAGGTGCTGAATCAGGAGCATTCTCAATTCTGCTTAAATGGTCTGCCAAGAGTTTTGTGTTCCACTTCTGTCACGAATTTCCAAGTCAAACTCTTGGAGCAAAAGCATCCAACGAATTAATCTTGGCTTGGACTCACCTTTCTTCAACAAGTACTTCAGAGCTGCATGGTCAGTAAAGACAACTACTCAAGAACCGAGTAGGTAAGATCTGAACTTATCTAATGCAAAAACAATGGCCAAGAGCTCTTTTTCAATGGTGGTGTAATTTACCTGGGCAGCATCTAAAGTTTTAGATGCATAGTAGATGACCCTAGGCTGCTTGTCAATCTTTTGACCAAGGACAGCTCCCAATGCATAATTAGAGGCATCACACATCAACTCAAATGGGGCTGTCCAAACAGGTTCTTGAATTATTGGGGTAGTGGTCAATGCTTGCTTGAGGCAATTAAAAGCCTCCTTACACTTTTCATCAAACTCAAATGCCACATCCTTTTGAAGCAGACTGGATAGTGGCCTAGCCTTCTTGCTGAAATCCTTTATGAATCTTCTGTAGAAATCCTGCATGGCCAAGAAAAGAACGAACCTCTCAAACACAAGAGGGGTAAGGCAAATGTGATATAACTTTTACCTTGGCAGGATCTACCTCAATTCCTTTCTTAGAGATTACATGCCCTAAAACTATTCCTTGTTTTACCATAAAATGACATTTTTCATAGTTCAATACAAGGTTAGTTTCAATACATCTGTTCAAAACTTTATCCAAACTATCAAGGCATGCATTAAATGAAGATCCATAAACAGTAAAATCATCCATAAACACCTCTATGCAATTTTCAATGAAATCATGAAAAATACTTATCATGCATCTTTGGAAAGTTCCAGGAGCATTGCATAGGCCAAATGGCATTCTCCTATAAGCAAATGTGCCAAAGGGACAGGTGAATGTGGTCTTTTCTTGATCCTCAGGTGCAATGTGAATCTGAAAATATCTAGAGAATCCATCAAGAAAATAGTAGTGAGACTTACCTGCAAGATGCTCAAGCATTTGATCAATGAAGGGTAAAGGGAAATGGTCCTTCTTTGTTGCCTGGTTTAGTCTCCTGTAATCAATACAGACTCTCCAACTATTTTGCACTCTAGTTGGGATCAATTCATCCTTTTCATTTTTCACAACTGTGATCCCTATTTTCTTAGGAACCACTTGAATCGGACTCACCCATCGACTATCAGAGATAGGATAAATGATTCCTGCTTGTAGAAGCTTGGTAATCTCCTTCTTAACCACATCAAGGATTACAGGGTTGAGTCTCTTCTGGGGCTGTCTTACTGCTTTAGTATTTTCCACCAGAAATATTCTATGCATGCACATAGATGGAATAATTCCAGGAATGTCTGCCAATGTCCATCCTATAGTCTTCTTATGTATTTTCAATACCTGCAACAATTTTTCTTCTTGATTTTCATCAAGAGAAGTGGAAATTATCACCGGGAGCTGTTCATTTTCCCCTAAGTATACATACTTTAGGTTCTCAGGTAGGGGTTTCAATTCTAACATGGGTGCCTACAAAACAGATGGAACTAACAAAGTAGATTTTGATTCTACTGCTTGCACCTCAAAAGTTTTGTTAGAATTTTCTTGAAATCCTGCATTCAGCTCCTTATGGTTAACAGGTATATCTAAAGACTCTGAATTAGAAATTATGTATTTATCAATTTCAGCACAAATATCACAACTTCCAGAATCATTGCATGAAAAACATTTGTTTGAATCATCTATGCATTCCAAATCAACATTAGAAAAATGTTCAAAAACTAGTTCATCAATAATGTCCATTTGGAAAATAGAATGATTTTCATATGGGTATTTCATGGCATCAAGAATATTAAATTGAACTCTCGTGTCACCAAATTCCATAAAGAGAGTTCCAGAATGAACATCTCTTTTGGTTTGAGCTGTTTTCAAAAATGGTCTTCCCAGAATGATAGGAACAGGAATTTGAGGCATACCTTCTTCCATATCAAGTACAAAAAAATCAGCAGGGAAAACAAGTTGTTCTACCTGAACCAAAACATCCTCTATAACTCCAGCAGGGTAAGCAGTGCTCCTATTGGCTAGCTGAATTACTACACCAGTAAGTTGTAAATTTCCAAGAGATAATGATTTGAAAACAGACATAGGCATATCATTTATTGAAGCTCCTAAATCTAATATGCAATTTTCAAATTTGTTATTGCCTATGATACAAGGTATAGAAAATGTACCTGGATCTTTGCATTTCTCAGGAATATTTGAAATTTCCTTACCAAGCAGTGCAGATACATTCCTTCCCATGCTTATCCTTTCATTCCCTTTGAGTCTCCTCTTGTGAGTACACAACTCCTTCAGAAATTTGGCATACTTGGGAATTTGCTTGATTGCATCAAGAAGAGGTATATTCATTTCCACTTTCCTGAAAGTATCCAAAATTTCTTTGTCCACTTCTTCCATCTTCTTACTTGGAATTTCTTTTGGTGGGAAAGGAAGAGGGATATGAGGTGGAATTTGGGGTGGTTGTATCTCAGATTTGCTTGAAGAGGGTACATCATTCTCAACTATTTCAGGCTCAGTTGTTTGTTTTTCAGGTTCCTTAGGTATGGGTACTTCAAGGTTCTTTCCTGATCTTAACTGAATTGCACTCACATTTCTTGGATTTGTAGCTGGTTGAGATGGTAATTTGTCAGAGTTTTGAGATTGTAACTGGCTTAATGATGAAGCCAATTGCCCAATTTGGTTGCTTAAACTCTGAATGGTAGCATCATTCCTCTGTTGATACTCTAAGTTCTGTGTAGCCATTTGTTTCACCAGATCCTCCAAAGAAGGGCCATTTGTGGATGGTTGAGGTGTAGGTCTTTGGAAGGTTGGTGCATTTTTTTGAAATGGGGGTTGGGGATTTTGGTTACCCCATCTCAAATTTGGATGGTTCCTCCAACCTGGACTGTATCTGTTGGTGGAAAGGTCATGGTTTTGTTATTGTTGTGGTGGTGGAGGTCTATCATGGTAGATGTTAGCTGCATAGGCTTGGGGACTATTATTATCCTTTTCTTGTAGAGAAGGACAACAATCAGTGGGGTGCTCTTGTGAAGAGCAAATGCCACATACTTTAGCAGTCATGGATTTTTGATTTACTGCCAATTATGTGACCAGAGTGGTGAGAGCATCAAGTTTGCTCTCCAATTTAATTCTAGATGAACTAGAATTGGAATCAAACATGGGTTTGAAAGAATCATTTCTTACACCAAATTGTTGAGAGTTAGATGCCATCTTCTCAATCAGATTTCTTGCTTCAGCAGCAGTTATATCTCCTAAAGCTCCTCCACTTTTCGCATCAATCATGTCGCAATCAACATGGTGCAGACCTTCATAAAAGTACTGAAGAAAAAGTTGTTCAGAAATTTGGTGGTGAGGGCAACTTGCACAGAGTTTCTTGAATCTCTCCCAGTACTCATAAAGACTTTCTCCAGAGAGTTGCCTAATGCCAGATATGTCTTTACGGATTGCAGTTGTTCTAGAGGCAGGAAAGAACTTTTCCAAGAACATTTTCTTTAAGTATTCCAACTTGTGATTGATCTTGGATCAAGGTAGTACAACCAATCCTTAGCAACACCCTCTAAAGAATGAGGAAACGCTTTAAGATAGACATGGTCTTCTTGAACGTTTTGGGGTTTTATTGTGGAGCACACAATGTGGAATTCTTTGAGGTGTTTGTGCGGAACTTCACCCGTAAGACCATGAAACTTAGGCAACAAGTGTATAAGTCCGGTCTTAAGAATAAAAGGGACATCCTCATCAGGATATTGAATACACAAACTTTCGTATGTGAATTTAGGTGCAGCTAGTTCTCTAAGAGTTCTTTCACGAGGTTCAGCCATATCAGAAAAACTAGCAGTAGTACTTTCAGCAGATTCAGAAAAGATACTATCACTATCAATATCAACAAAGTTATTATTAAATCTAGCTTCTCTAATTAACCTATGAAAAGTTCTATCAATTTCAGGATCAAATGAATATAAATGCTCAAAAGTTCTTCTAGTCATACATAGCATACAACAAGATATTTGATCATCATGAGCAATAAATCATAAGAATCCTAAATTATGCAAAACAAATAAAATAAAACAAACAAACTAAAATTTTTTTTTTCCAATTTATACAAAAAAATTAATCTAAAACAAGAATTTTTCCTAAAGATCGTTGATCCCCGACTGCGGCGCCAAAATTTGACGTGAATATTTTTACAGTCGTGATTCCATCAAATTAGTACATTAAAATTAATTAATGTAGTACTAGGGTGTCAACCTAGGTCGTTCTCTCAAGGATCAACACAAAAATTTAGGAAAAATCAAGTTTAAAATTAATTTTTACAAACAGAATTTTAACAAACATACAAATACAATTGGGGGGTTTGATTGATTTTGTTGTCACAATTAAAATTAAAACAAAGTAATTATAGGATTTAAAACAATAAATAACAAGCGATTGATTTTCTTGGAGTATTGTAAATAAATTTATCCTTGGTTCACTAAAGATAATTTGTATACTTTCATTACTGTTAATTTCTTAGCTCAATTTGAATTAATCAACTAAGCGTCTTTTTCAATTCATAATTCCTTTACTTTCATTTAAAAATGAATATTTTAATCAAGCATCCTAATTAAGCAAAAGGAGTCAAGATCGTAAAATCTAGGAATTATTGAGCATATGTAAAAACATCGCCTACATACATAATCTATTCTCATATTATGGAATTAAGCAAACCATAATTATTAAAAGTGATTATGAAAATATTCATTAAGCATGCATATTTCCTTAATCCATTCTAATTTAAAACCTTATTTTATTCCATTTGAATAGTTAAACCGATTAAGCATACAAATTTAATTAAACAGAATGGAATTAAATAAGCAGAGTAAGATTATAAAGAAATAACAATAATAAAAGCATACTATATTAAAAATAATGACCTCAAAATTACATTACAATATTCTCCAAGAAAATCAATCTAGGGGTTTTAGCCCTCCATAATAAGAACAACTACAAGGAAAAGAAACTAACCCGGAATGGAGCAAAGAGGGGAAAGAAGAGAGGAGGAGGCTTTGTGCTTCCTCTGATGCTTAAAGAAACTACTAAGAGGGAATTAAGAGAGAAATGTGAATTGAGGTGTGTCGAAGAAGCTAGGAGGGCCTTCTATTTATAGCATGAGAAAGGAGTCAGGAAATGATAAAAAACTGAGCCAGTGGAATGCTAGTGCATAATTAATAATCCTTCAGTGCTGATTCCACTTGATGAATGCGTTATCTGATGTTTCCACTTGATGAATCTATTAATTTTGGCCATGAATCTATTCATTTAGTGTATTTTGTGCATTCCAATTGAAATGAATAGATTCAGGAAGCAAATGAATAGATTCGAGGTCAATTATTGCATGATTTTTGAGTGAATCAGACGTATGAATCGATTCAGGCCAGAATGAATCGATTCATGGCTCTTATTTTCCAATTCTTGGGCATTTGTATTCGTATGAATCGATTCATACATGGATGAATCAATTCATACACCTGATTTTCCATGTTTTGCATACTTTTTCACCCTTTCTTGATATTTAATCATCCATGGCTTCTTCTTCTTGATCCTTGGTCATAATTCTTTAATTTGTTGACATTTATTCCCTAAAAAAACAAAAAGGAAACAAGATTTCATTATTTCAATTTAAAAACTTATCCTTAATTCATTTTAAAATCAATTATTAAATAAAGCACAAAATATGAAAATGTGTTAAAATGTAATATGTTAGACAATAAGTGATGGCAAATTATACACATTTAAACAAATGAATTAAGGATAAATCATGCATTATCAACAAGTTATGCTTGCATTGAGAATAAACAATCTTTATGTTAGCCTTGAAAAATGTTCTTTTATCATGGATAGCCTTGTCTTTCTCAGATTTGTAGTAAGTTCAAAGGGTGTAGAGGTAGATCACTAAAAGGTTAAGGCCATCCAAGATTGGCCAACACCCAAAAATGTGAGTGACATAAGAAGTTTTCATGGTCTCACAAGCTTTTATAGGAGATTTGTGAAAGATTTTCCACCTTAGCCTCCCCTTTAAATGAGTTGGTGAAAAAGAATGTTCCTTTTGTATGGGGGCCAAGGCAAGAAAAAGACTTTCTAGATCTCAAAGATCGCCTCACTCATGCTCCAATTTTATCACTTCCAAATTTTTCCAAAACATTTAAGCTTGAGTGTGATGCATCAAATGTGGGTATAGGAGCTGTGTTATTACAAGAAGGACACCCCATTACTTTCTTCAGTGAAAAGCTTAATGGGGCTGCCATTAACTACCCCACATATGATAAAGAATTTTATGCCTGAATTAGAGCCCTATAAACTTGGGAACACTACTTGATTCCCAAAGGGTTTCTCATACATAGTAATCACCAATCCCTCAAATTCATTAAAGGGCAACATAAGTTAAATAAAAGGCATGCTAAGTGGGTTGAGTACTTGGAACAATTTCCCTATGTCATCAAGTATAAAAATGGAAAATCCAATACTGTGGCTGATGCTTTATCTACGAGGCACTCTTTACTTACCTCCCTAGGAGCCAAAGTTATTGGGCTTAATGAGATTAGGTCTTTGTATCCAAGTGACCTTGATTTTTCCAACATCTTTAACTCATCTTCCACTTCTTCATCTTATAAAGACTTCTACATTTTAGATGGCTATCTCTTTAAATCCAATAGACTTTGCATTCCTAGAAGTTCTTTACACAATCTTTTACTTACAGAAAGCCATGAGAGAGGCTTAATGGGCCATTTTGGAAGAGATAAAACATTATCCATATTAAATGAACACTTCTATTGGCCAAAAATGAAAAAAGATGTTCAAAAACATTGTGCTAAGTGTATTGTGTGTAGAAAAGCAAAATCAAAACTTTCACCTAGTGGTTTATATACTCTTTTACCAACACCCACTGCTCCTTGGATTGATATATCTATGGATTTTATGTTGGGATTGCCTAAGACCCAAAGGGAAATGGATTCTATCTTTGTGGTTGTGGATAGGTTTAATAAGATGGCTCACTTCATCCCTTGTCACAAGGTAGATGATGCTAGTCATATTGCTAAACTCTTTTTCAAAGAGATTGTAAGACTTCATGGTGTTTCAAAGAGATTGTAAGACTTCATGGTGTCATCCTCAAATGAATGGACAAACAGAGGTAGTAAATAGGACACTTTCTCAACTTCTTTGGGTCTTAGTGCTTAAAAATGTTAAATCTTGGGATGAGTGTTTGCCCCATATTGAGTTTGCATATAATAAGGTATAACACTCCACAACCAAGCATAGTCTATTTGAGGTTGTCTATGGTTTTAACCTTCTCACTCCTTTGGACCTTTTGCCTATTGAGGTTTCTGATTCTGTCCTTCATATGGATGGAGATGTAAAGGCCAAATTTATCAAAACTTTTCATGAGAAGGTTAAAAACCAAATTCAAACTAAAAATGAACACTATGCTCATTGTGCCAGCAAGAGAAGAAAGGATATCACCTTTGAGGTTAGAGATTGGGTTTGGTTACTCCTTCAAAAAGAAAGATTTCCAAACTTGTGAAAATCTAAACTCGACCTTAGAGGTGATGGGCCTTTCCAACATAAAGAAAATGAATAATAATGCTTATGTCCTTGATTTTCCAGGAGATTATGGTGTGAGTGCTTCCTTCAATATTTCAGACTTGTCTCCCTTTGATTTAGATGAAGAGGATGACTCCTTAGATTTGAGTACAAATCCTTTCGAAGAGGGGGAGCATAATGAGGACACACAAAGGGAGGACCCTCACACTACCCTAGAGAAAGGACTTGAAGCTTACAAAGGTCTTCTCACAAGGGCCAAGACCAAAAAGGCCAAAGAGAGCATCCATCAGGCCTTATCCTCCCTCCTCTCCTTGAGTGAGCCCAAGCCCAATGAAGACTTCTTGAGGATCCATTCATACTTTACTTGTAATATACTTCTTAGTTAGGTTCTCTAGGCTTATAGATTCTATTTGGGACTTGCAAGGTCAAATGGGCCACTTTTGGGCCTTGAACTCTCACCTTGGGCCATGAATAGGCCATACCCTTCTCCATTAGCACTATTGGGCCTAGGCATCATGGAGAGGCCTATTTAGGAGTCACTTGGCCGAATTCTCTAAAGCTCTATATAAAGAGCTCTCCCTTTGTATTTTACACATAATTAATGCCATTTGAGATTTCACACTTCAAAGTGAGTTTCTTAGTGAAAGAAGCTCTCCCTTCTCTCTAGGTTAGAGTGAGCTCTAGTAAGCTCTCATCCAAGGGGTCTCCTCCCTGTTAGAGGAGTTATCTCCTTCTAGGAGTGGCCTCCCATTCACATCCTTCATTCCATCTTCCATCCTCCTCATTCTTTCCTTCTATTTCCTCCTTTTCCTTTCTGTTTTCCCTTCCAATTCTGTATAGTTTTTAGTCTTCTTTCTCATTTCCAATTCGGTTTCCAAGGGCAAGATTCTTCTATTCAAGGCTTGTGAAGGTTAAAAGAAGAGAAGATCCCTAGATCCACCTTTCTTCAAGAAGTTAGAAGAAGATCCTACATCAAGTTGGTAGGCCGTAATGAAACCGAGTCAATCTATGTTGGCATGAAATAGCTACCATGCTCCCGAGGAAGTAATTGGGGTAGACTATAGATCTGTCATTCCTCTTGTGATCTTCCTCTCAAGATCCTCTGACGCTCATTCCAGGTCTAGAGCATGTTAATGTTATAGGGCTCGTTGGGTGCTTCATGTATTCCTATTGGTGTGAGTTGTATGGGTTGTAACACCAGACCCTCTGCACCCCACATTTGCATAGCATTTTGTTGTCAATTTTGTAGTAATCATGGTGTTTCGTGGCAAGCATCCATTATTCATGTAGTATATGTTAAAACAAAGTGTCGTTCCACTAGGATTCGGTATTTAAAATGATGATTCGGAAATATTATGATGATTAAAAGAAATTATTTCATGATGTCATGGTAAAATAAAATAGTAGAATGTAATCAAACATAAACTAAGAAAAGCAATAAAATGTAATGAACTAACAATTGATAAGAACTGGGACTGGATTTCATTTATCTCACCCTTTGACACATTGTATATATTTATATAAGTGGTTTTCGAAATATCGCTTTTTAGGTCACAATCTAAGTCATTCGTATCGATTCCTCGACTACGAAATTCATAAGAATAATTCTAAATATGTTGATTCCTCAATCACTTTGAAAATATTCCAGCATTAAAAGTGATTGTTTCGACGTTCATTCCGTCAATTATTATTCCTAATAATCTCCTTAACGAGCATTCCATTTAGATCTATTTTCAAAAGTCATTTCCCAATAACCAATAGAAATTAAAGTCAAGAAGCTATTGATCAGATAGATTCAAGCATTAAACATAAAATGAAAAGCCAAAAGCCATAGAAAGAAAGTACCAATTATATAAATATATGACAAGCGTATGTCGGGTTCAAATCGATTATCAAATCCCAAATAAAGATTTAGCTACACATGGTAGCCATGACAATCAAGCACAAAAGATAAAAGAAATTGATGGCAAGGAAGAGAACAAGGTCTTTAATGGAGTTGGCAAAAAGAGAAAAAAATAGAACGTTCATCCTCTCTTAAAATTTCTTCAGCTTTGGTTATATATTTGTCAATTCACTCAAGCGAATTGCTTGCTTCATGGTGAAGAAAGCTCTTTTCTCGTGGTTGTTCCCTCGACGATTCGCTTGAGCGAGTGGTTCGCTCAAGCGAGTTAACTATTGCTCTATTTCCCCTGTTCTTCATTCGCTTGAGCCATTCTAGTTCTCACTCAAGTGAAATATGTAACACCTTAAATTTTTAAAATAGAAAGTTAAATTAAGAAAGTAAATATTGAATAATGAAATGTGGGCTAATTAATATCCCAAAATGCTCAATGTAATTTAATTAAGATTCTCAGAGACTGTTAGTGAGTTATTTTGACCGGATAAGTTGAAAACTGACCCGTATAAAATATGGGTGTTGGACCAAGTATCTCCGATTGAGGTGCCGTTGGTCAAGGCTGTAGATAAAATTGTGGGGAATCCGAATATGCACTTGGAATAATTTTTAGAATACGTATTGAGCCCGAACTGAGAGCCTGTTTAATGAAAAACGCAAGAGTTTAAATGAAAGCTTAAAAACTTAAAATAAAACTCACTCTTTCACTCTCATTTCCGTAACTCTCTCTTCCTCATGCCAACACACTCACTTCTTCTCCTTTCTACCACTTCTACATTCACACCTTTCTTCTAAAATCCCTAATCAAGAGTGATACCAATCTTCCTCTTTATTTTCACCCACCATTGGAGCAAGGAAGGACATTGGGTGGTTGAAGTCTCCCTTCTTCCTCCTCCATTTTCGTATACACCACTCTCTCCCTTGGTGTCTACTTTGTTTCTTGATTTAGGTAAGTTCTTCCTCATCTTAATGGTAGCTAAACCATAGAACATGGATTTCTAAGTCTTGGGAGAGAGTTAAATGTTTGTGGGTAGAGAAAGAAAGCATTAAATGCATGAACCCTAAGATGTGGGTGAAATAAATATGGGTATTTATGAGTAATAAATGAGGTATATGAAGATAAGATTGAAAGATGATGAGTATAGAAGTGCATTTATGAATGTGATTGGGTTTTGGTGAAAACCCTAACCCTATAAATTGGGGGAAGGTAGGATGTAGATGGGGTTAACATTTATTAATGAGGGAAGTATTATAAATAATGAGGCATTGACATTTATGGGTGATTAGAGATGGTGGTTGGAAAACATAAATAAAAACCCACTTGGTGTGAGTTAATTATAAGTGTGGCAAATGGGATAACCTAACAAATTAGGTTGTAGCCCTTGATAATAATGAATGGTGATTTAAGGGAAGGAATTCCCCAAGCCTAAATAGGTAAATGAGTAAAATGCAAGAATAGCTTCCACATGATGAGAATCATATGTACATAGATATGTATGTGTATATTGAAATAGACTTTGAATGAATAATTGATGTGGTCCTATAATGATTGGTGTAGGACTTGATAACATAGGTGAAGCGGGAACATCAAACCCGGAAGTATACTTCTCTTAAGGTAGGAGATGGGTGTATTTTCTAAATGCATGAGAATTGTGATGATAATGTATGTATTAATGTAATAGGTCATGTTTTCTTGGATAGGTGTGATATCATGTGTATATGATAAGAATTGTGTGTGGTGTTTTGAAATAATTGTTTATATGATGAAGCCTAAATGAGGCTATGAATGGCATATTATGGGATGATGTACTATTGGTTTCATATATGACATGATGAGTATCTAGAATCTTTGGTTGGAATGGTTCTTAAATATAAGGATTGACGTTTATGTATAAATTTGTGGATAATAGTGTGGTTGAGTATGAATGTACCCTAGACGAGAGGGTGAGATAATCCTAATGAGGTTGAGGCATGCATGAGCATTTCATACATGGCATGGCATGCATATCATGATGTTGTTATGATATTTATGATTATATCACCTTGCGGGGTGCCACGAAGGGTATATCCCAGAGTGATGATGTTGTTATGATATTGATCACCTTGCGGGGTGCCACGAAGGGTATATCCCGGAGTGATGCTGGTAATTTAAGTGATTAAGATCATTAATGAATTATAAATCGGATTCGTGCATATGCATTTTAAACACTAGTATGTGCATTAGCCATAGAAGCATGGCATGGAGAGATACCCTGTTGATGAGGTTATGTGAGGAGTAGGTAGAACCCTTTTCTTTAAATTACTAACTATGATTGTGATATTGGTTGATGTGACTCCGAGAAATTTGATGGATATATGTATTTAAATGAAATCGATAAATGAATGATTTGGTGTTAAATGAACTTTCCTTGAGGAAGGAATATTTGTATTGCATTCATGCATATATTGTCTGACTTGTTGGATTTTTGTCATTGAGAAAGTATACTCACTCTCCATGTGGTATATCTTTTTAGCTCTTATGTTGTAAGGCTGTACATGGAGCTTTTGTGTGGAGGAGACGTGTGAAGGAAGCCTACTTGGGTAAAAAATGCCTTGGCCGGTAACATTTTGATTTCATAGATATGTGGAATGGTTGTAATGTGAATGATATTCTGCATATTTTGTATAGTCTAGATTTGGAATAGATATTTGTGTGGATAATGAACACATATATATACCATGGTAATCTTAGGGGTCATGGAGGAAAATGAGAACTTTTGTGTATGGCTCATTTTCATTAGTGACCCTATGAATGTATGAGGGATGAACTCATGATGAAACTTTCCCTACTTTTGATTAATGAATGAAGATTTATATTTAAGTGTTGGTTTTGTGAAGTAAAGGAGTTGATGATTTGGTTCTTGTATGCATTTAATGAATTGTAATGTAAAGGTACAAATACGCTTATTTGGAACAAGTTTTAATTGACTAATAGGATGATTTTGATATGATGAATTGAGTAAAATTGGCTTGAGTGGAGTTTTGATAGGTTGTGTTATTGAATTTCCATGTTTCTGCATGTTTTCTAATAATCTCGCTCAGGCGAGATGGATTCTCGCTCAAGCGAGAATCCCCCCTGTATGGTACTTGGTCTCTGAACAATTCTCGCTTTGGCGGGAGTGAGTCACACTCAAGCGAGATTGTCCTAGCATCAGTGTTTTAGTCTCTGGACCATTCTCGCCAAGGCGAGAGTGGGTCTCGCCCAAGCGAGATGGCCCTGGTATCAGGGGTTGGCCCCTGGGAGATTTTTGCTTAGGCGAGGAGGGTCTCGCCCGAGCGAGAGTTGGGCATTTGGTTACTGGCCGAATTCCGCTTGAGCGAATGGCCTTGAGGATGGTGCTCGCTCAAGCGAGCAAGCGTAGGTTGGGTTCTGGATAAATTTCACTCACGCTCGCTGGCCCCGCCCAAGCGAACCTTGTGTATCTCGCTCAGGCGAGTTGGGGCTCGCCCAAGCGAGTTGGCCTTTGATTCTCCTTTGGTCTTCTCGCTCAGCGTGTGGGGTTGCTCGCCCAAGCGCCCTATATGGGACTCGCTCAAGCGAGTTGGGTTCTCGCTTGAGCGAGGGATGCCCTGATTGCCTAAAATGAAATGTTCAAATTAATTTCTCTCTTCTTCACATTAAACCTTGACCCTGCATTATTATAGGAATACTTTGGGCATAAAATTGGACCTCTTAACTTTAAAAGTGGTTGACCTTTTTAAACCTAATTACATAACATTAACTCACCCAAATCCTTCCGTTGTTTTTAATTGAGGAATTCTTTAATGTCACTCCTCTTAACTTACCTTCTCATATCTTCATATATAACATGGGTCTCTGATAGATCCAGGGTAGTGAAAGATAACCTCACCACTTTATTCTATCATGAATTAATGCTTTTTAAATTGTGAAAAATTTACCCCTGTTTTTGGGGCGTCACAAAATAACCTAGAATTCAACTCTACCTGATTTTCGCTTAAACTAATTAATCTCGCTCAAGCGAATTCCTTCAATTTGCTCTCTAGATAGATTTCGCTTAAGCGGGTGTAGATTCACTCAAGCGAATCTTGCCTCTGTATTTTAAATCCTTGAATGCCTTAGCTTGCTTGAGCGACTCTGGTGCTCGCTCAAGCGAATTCACCAAAGTTTGTATATTTCTTAGCCTAAGTTGGAGAATTGCCTTTGAGTTTTTTCCTTCTTTTCTTCCTCATCCTTATCACCTAAAATTATACAAAATTTTAGGGTAAGAAACATATATTTACATAAATCATGTTAAGTAATATCTAAATTTCAAATTTTATCGTATACAGTACACAAAATAGTCCAGATACAGTAATATCTTATCAAAATCATACCCAAATAACACCAAAAATATACACAATTTGGGCACTTATCAACTCTCCATGACCTAGAACTTTGCTTATCCTCAAGCAAAAGGTAATAAAGTATCAAAGTGAAAATCAGATTTCCTTTAATCATAATGATACATAAGAAAAGAAACAACTTAAACTATATAAAAATAACAGTTCCTTGTATCCTTTAAAATCCAACAAGATAAATGCCTAATCCAGCAAATCACAAAATAAGTGAAAGCAACCAGTGGCTGTACAAACAAGAAATCCACTCAATATCTCACAGGTGAGTGTTTACTCAAAACATCACTGATTATACACTAGTTAGAATTGTAATTCATTTCATTTCAGAAGAACAATCACTTAAACAGCAAGGATCAAGAGGTCTTCAAAAGGGTTTTAATGTGGCTTGGCTGAATAATAAAATCCGTTATTTTTTTATGAATTCAAAGAGCATGCTAAAAGGGAAGAGATTATGATCTTTATATATAACTTTAGTTGCCCTACTTTCACAGTTTTTATCTCATCAAGCTCATGTTTTGTCTTTTTTTTTGTTTTCAATTTTCTAATTCCTTTTCTTTATGGTATTCTATTTTACAACTGATTTCAATTGAGGAATTTCTTTTTCTTTTCATCTTCACTTTTCCATCACAGCCATTTATTTTTCTTTCTACCAATAAACCAATAAGCATAACATAACCTTTTTTTTATATTCACAAATCATATTCTCTTTACCTTTAGCATGCCATTCAGGTAGGGAATTAACTTTAAACATGCTATGGGTAAAGGATTCATAACAAAATTTTAAAAGCTCAAAGAGTTACAACAAAATGGAATTTAGTTTATGTACAGGTTGGATTTTTGGCTCTGGCTTAACCTTAAATCTATGCAAAATTACCCCTATCATATCCCTGCTTGTCTAAATAATAACTTTTAATAGAAAATTATGCAATAACAACCATACAGTAATCAGCGAATTCTTGGTGTTTAGGATTCACTCACTTACCTGGTTAATAGGCCTAATTTCTTTATTTAAACATAAAAAGGTTTAGACATTGTTAAGTTACTTCATAGATTTGGGATTCAATTTGGTTTCAATTAAATTCAAACAGGATACCGACAGAGTTTAAAATAAAGTTATTTTTAACTTATGCATCCAATGATTATATGACATCTTAATCCATTTTTTTACTTTCTAATTACTAAGTATATGATAAATAATATGCACATATCAAAACGAAATACTGTGCCTATATATATATAACACTAGCAGATAATAATCCAAAACGTATGTATATAAACCAAAATACTGCAGGTCAACTAAAAGTAAATATTGAACTGAAACAAAATGTTGAACGAGTAAAATACTGAAAGTAAAGTACTAAAAGTAAAGTACTCAAAATAAATAAATAAAATAACAAAGGAACTCGTCAGGAGTGTCAATCTCAGTCACCAGCCAAGATACCATTGCCAACCCTATCTAACTACTCCTCAAACTCCTGGTCCTTCTTTTGCTCTGGCTGCTACTGCTCAGCCTCTAATGGAATGTCCTGAGGGATGGGCTCAGATGCTAATGCAGGCTTAACTGGTGCCTTTGATACTGGTGGCTCTGGCTCTGCAGGTTGCTGTACTCCACCCTCTCCTATTGAAAAAGGCCCGTCCCCAGGCTAAGCCAAATAAGCTGCAAACTGGTCTAGGTCCATGTACTAGGAACTTGAGGAAATGCCAGAATAAAGAGCAGCATGGAGATGAAGAAGTCCTCGGTGAAGTGAAGCCTGGTGCGAATGAGTATAAACTTGCTGATCTTGGAGGAGGGTAAGCTGAGTGTGAATAGCCTCCAATAATAAAATGAGTGATAGAGGGATTGTTGATGGAGCTGCTGCTGAAGAAGAAGGTCTGTTGGAAGGTGAAGGGTTAGAAGAAGATGGACCGGTAATAGTAGAGGCTTCTCCACAGTTCAATTCTATGAACTTGAGGTCAATAGACGGTCGGATCAGAGTGGTGGGGTTAACATCAATCCCCATGAGCAGCACAGAAGCCTGTGATGAAAGTTGGGAAGCCCAATGTCCCCTTCGGTGCAGCACCAAGAATGGTAGTCTTCAGGTCAGACTACGCGAACTTGAAGATCTCCTCAGAAATAATGGCAGCAATGTCCATCATCATGTTGGGCTTTAAAATACAGTATAACAAATTGCATCAGGGAATGAGAAGATCAGACACATGGTTGGTAGGGATGATGTTAGAAAGAAGGAAAGCAGTCCACACCCTAGTAAGGACCTTCATGTCTTTTTACAACAAGCGAACAGTAAGGCCACCAGGTCCAATCTGTATGTGATGTCCTGGTCGACATAAAGCTTCCTCTAATTCATTGGTAAAGAAGATATGGTTCCTTTGCCTCAGAGTACCATATGTGCATAAATCCCTCTTAGGAAGTCTCAAAACATCCCAAGGTAATTGCTGATGGTGTCTTGGGAATATGATATCCATGTCCCTCTGACATACGTCTTCCTCTCCAAAGAACCCTCTTTGTTCCATGCGTTTGCATAGAACTCACGTACAACTTCTGGGTTAAATTTGGGTCATGGATTGGCTAGCTTCAGTCATTCCTTATCCTGCAAAATATTCATAAAGGCATTATATTGTCCCTGTCGGAGATCTACTCGCCTCTCTGGAATAAATGTCCAAGTTTGTATCTTCTCAAATCTTTTGGCCCTTTCTTTATCTCTAAATCATGGGCTGGGTGAGGAAGAAGGTTCAGAAGTCCATTTACATTTTCCCTTATCTTTTTGACTAATGTCGGATGGTCCAGGTGGTGGTGTAGTGGTCTTTGTGCGAACCATCCTGAAAAAATAAGTGATATTTCAAGTAAATCCCAGCCAAATATTAATTAAGCAATGAAATCATAAAGTCCTCAATGTCAAACTATCTAGCACATTGCGTAAATAAATTATAAACAATTCATTGTACCACAATGGTATTTCAACTTTTCCAATAGAACCATTTAACAAAAAGTCCACACTAAGTTCCTATTAATATTTCAGCAAATAAACACAAAAAGTACAAAAGCAACATGGTAGCAGGTGTAATACCATTGGGGGATTTTTGCCAGTTTAGGGTAATTTTTCAAATTAATTATAAAAATGGGGTGGTTTTAAAAAAGATTGAATGTCTGGGGTAGAAAACGTCAATTCAGTTATTATGTTACGTACTGCGAAGTAACGTAATAGTATTACGTATTTCCTAAAAACGTAATGCATGAAAGGACGACACTTGGCACAAGTTTGAGCATTACATATTGCGGGCTTGCGTAATGACTGGACATTACGTAGCTTGAAGAGACGTAATGTGTTACGTATTTCCAGCATACGTAACACGAGTTACGTATTCCCATTATACGTATTAGCTGGACGAGGAGCCAATCAGCCAATGCCACGTGGCATTACGTGATATGCAAATACGAAATGGAAATTATATAAGGCAGCTTCCATTGCGTCTCCTCTCCAGTAATTGTGAGAATTATAATCAAAAATTCTACAAGAAATATACAGAGATGGCATCCGAAGTCATGATGGTTATTTATACAAATGGGCGAAAATACGAAGGGTCAGAAGGTTATACCTTTGAAGGAAACACAAAGTTGATTCAAATTAGGCGTGACATTACCTTTGAGGAGCTGAAAGCTAAAATTTGTAGTAAGTTGAAACTGAAAGGTAACATTGTAATTACTCAGCTAACTTGCAGGGTGGTTATCGGTAAGAAAAAAAATAAATTTTTTGGTTTTCAATTAACTGATGATGAGGAGCTGGAGTCGGTGTTGTGTATTTTTGAAAAACAATCTGACATGGCTGCAGTCGAGGTTTTTGTTGATGTTGGGAGGTGTGATTTGAATGAGGCGGAAGCCCCTTTGTAGTGTTTAACACAAGGTGAACATCTTGCCAATTAGGTACATGGCTTTATTTGTTGTTAGGATCCACATTGATGAAAGTTATGTTATTTTTTTAGGTGCAGATGAAAGAAATGATGATTTACTTGCTGATGATAACTTGGATTTAAATGAGGAACTTGAGTTTGAAAGTGATGATGAAGAATTTGATGAAGGCAATATTCCGATTGATAGTGATGCAGACACCGATGTTGAAGGTGACTTTGAGTCATTATTGGTGACCCTACAATTAGGAAATGCACGTCGCGTTGGTCCGTCTTTAAGTGGTTAGTATGTATTACTCACAATGTGTATTTTAACTTAAAGAAACACCTGACACCCTAAAAGTAAATTATTTTATCACTATAGGGTCGAGCAGCCAAGCCTTTTGGAGTTCCTCGCCATTTTACAATAATGTAGATTTAGATCACCCAGCTACGGAGAATGATATGGTGGGGTTTGATAACCATCCTAAATGGCGTGTTGGGGATGAACTTTATGTTGGGTTAAAATTTAGCTCTAAAAATGCGGTGCAAATTGCCTTGAAACAATACTCGATGAGAGTCCATCAAACATACACGGTCATTGAATCCAAATCAACACATTTTACTGTTCGTTGTCCAAACCATTTCGATGGTTGCCCATGGAGGATGAGGGCAATGTTGTCAAAAAAGACAAACTTGTGGCTTGTTAGTAAGTAGGGAGGGTCTCATACCTATGTAAATGTAAGACTTTCCCAAGATCATGCCAAGTTGGACTCAGAGTTTATATCTTCATGCATAATAGGTTGGTATGCATAGTGTGATGATTATCATGAATTAAAGTGTAGACACACTTATGTAATTCTCATTGGTAATGTTTTATGCAGGAATGGTTAACCAAGATCCGTCTATCTCTATCGCATTAATACAAGAACGGATAAGCAGTCAGGTTGGATATAAATGCTCATATAGTAAGGCATGGAAGGCCAAGCAAAAGGCAATTGTTAAGGTGTTTGGGGAGTGGGATGAATCTTATCGTTTATTGCCACGCTGGCTTAGCCATATGTGTAATTGCCTCCTGGGTTCTGCATTTGAAATGGTGACGACTGAATTTTTTGCTGGCACTGAGGTCGATCTATGATTTCGTACATTTAAATGGGTGTTTTGGGCATTTAAACCATGTGTCGATGCACTAGCCTTTTGCAAACCCATGTTGTAGGTTGATGGCACTTTTCTATACGGAAAGTATCGACACACTTTGTTGATTGCTACAACACAGGATAGAAATAACTCGCTTCTTCCTGTAGCATTTGCCATAGTTGAAGGTGAGACCCTCCAGGCATGGAGTTGGTTTTTGATGCAAATTCGATGTCATATGACGCAAAGGACTGGTTTGTGTCTTATATCAGACTGCCACCAAAGCATCAAGTCAGCTGTTGGAAATCCACAGATCGGATGGCAACCACCGAACGCCCACCATGTGTTTTGTATCCGACACATAGCTAGTAATTTCAACCACAAGTTTAAGAATGTTGCGCTAAAGCAAGATTTACTGAAAATGGGTTAGTTTTGATATAACTTCTGTTTTATATGTAATCACCTCATTGCAAACGTCATTAATATGTGTTGTTGTAGAATACATGCCATGTAAAGTGGTGTTCGACAGAAGGTTACAAAGATTTCAAGAGGTGAAACCAGAAATCGCGACGTGGATCGATGAAATCCCTAAAGAGCAGTGGAGCATGGCGTATGATATTGAGGGGCGTAGGTTTGGGCACATGACAACCAACTTGGTTGAATGTGTCAACAAGGTCTTCAGAGGGGCTCGGAACATGCCCATCACAACATTGGTTAAATGTACGTATTCACGGTTGGTTGAGTACTTTGTTCAGCGAGGTATTCGTGCCAGGGCAGAGTTTGGGGAAGGCATGAGGTACACTAAGAGGTTGATTGACGCCCTCACCAAGAACCAGACTAGCGCTAGCACTCACTCGGTTCGTCGGTATGATGTTTATGATACCCGGTTTGAAGTGGAAGAAGGGTTTAACCCTGTGGAGCAGAGGGGTGGAAGAAAATATACTGTCGTATTATCTGAGAAACCAAGCTATGATTGTGGGAAGTTTCAGGTGTATCACTATCCCTGCTCACATGTGATTGCTGCATGCCAAGTTGTGAGCATCGACTACTTTCAATTCATCCACCCGGTGTACACCATTGATAACGTTATTAACGCTTACTCATCGTGTTGGTTTCCTCTGGGTAATGATGATTATATGCCTGTCACCGATCACGGTTGGGTCCTAACTCCCGACTATGGCAGGATACGACCTAAAGGTCGTCCAAAGTCATCCCGAATTAGAAATGAGATGGACTGTGTGGAATCCCAGACATCTCAACCCAGGTGTACAAAATGTGGGAAGGAAGGTCATAACCACCGTCGTTGTCCAACAAACGCTAGTGGTAGTACTTCCTGAGATCTATGTAACAAACGCTACTAATTATCCCCTTATGTAAGGTAGGCGTAGGTTCCACTTTAATGTATTATGCGTCATCATAATGATAGAGTCATTTCAACTTTGTTCATATAATTTGATTCCAACAATTATGTGTATTTGTGTCTTATTAAATAACAAACACATTAAAGACAAACATATCACATGTAACATTACACAAGGTTCATATAATTCCACCAAAGCATTAAAGACAAACATATCACATGTAACATTACGTAAGGTACACCAACATTACATCCAACTGTCTTGGAAAATAACATTTTACCTAAACATGACATCCAACTGTCTTGTAAAATAACACTGCACTAAACGGATCATTATTCGAGGATAGGAAAAACATATCAAACTACCTATGACGATGGTGTGTGGGGTCTTGCTCGGGGGAAAGTATACATGGCCGTCTACGTCCCCTGGCATCCCGAGCTGGATTCCTTCTTGGTGACAACTCATGTGCACCCCCGTCATCTACCAAGTTAACATCAGTAGCTGCAGCAGACAAGTGTAGACTAAGGTCTACACCTTTGTCAAAGGCACGAGAAGACCCTTCTCCCCTGTGTGTGACAAGTGGAGTCTCTGGTGTAATCATATCTCGGAAAAAGGCAGTGGGTGACTGTGTCGGTGATGGAACGTATCCACTGGGGCCTCCGTAAAGGTTATCGGTTGGAGGAGTGTAGGCATAGAATTGCTCATCTCCAGCAAACTCTGTTTGGGAAGGAAACTGATATGTTGACCACGGATCATTTGGGGCAGATTGTGATGGAACAAAGTAAGTTCCCTGCTGACAAGGGGGCATCTCAGGCATAGTGTAGGCAACTCGTTCTTCTTGTGTCCGACCCCTGGTAATGCCTTGACGTTCGTTGCGTGTCCCAGGCATGTTAATGTCAAATTCGACTACAAGTGCCTCCTGAAGTGGAGCTGGCGCAAACTGTCTTGCTTCCAAAACCCTGTACTCTTGCTCCATCAATTGCATAGCATTTAGGGAATATTGCCTGATCTGGTCAAGCAACATGTCAGGGCCTTGAGTCGACATCCCTGCCTCCTTCGATGCCATATAGTGGATATTCTCCACTACGTCAACCTGTAATTATGAAATATACAGTAAATCATTAGGGGTTACTTCACGCATAGACTGTGTAACATATTTGTAACTTAACCATACCGAGCGTTTCGATACAACATGTTTCCGGGTTATCCATCGGCGCGTGTTCAGATTATACCACCGCATGTAGTCTGAGTTTTCAGCAAGTAAACCCTCCTGCAGTGGGTTTGTATATACAAAATCTGTGCGACGCTGCCAAATGTTGATCAGTGGTTGATAGACCTGGTTCCAATTTTCCCCAGCCTTCCCCTTTTGTGTGATGCCATGCAGATGATCTGGCTGCCGAGGAGGAGAAGGAACATGTTGCTGCATCCCAAATTGCCGCATCACCCTATCTGGTTGATGCCACTCCACTATGTTGGTACAAAGCAGCGGTACTACCGTTCTCCAACACCTTGCTCCTTGTAAACACACTGGAGGTAATGTTTGCATTACCTCATTCGTGTAGGGAGTCCACACAATCTACACAACAAAAACAGCAAAGTTAGTACAATAAATATTAGAATTCAGTGTCTTACAATGGAGCTTTCTGTAACATCCACTTACATCAGAATGCTTCATCTGATCAAAGGCACAACGATAAAAATCAATGTCTTTCCTAACAGCCTTGAAAGTTTCCCTTCCCAACCACCTACATTGGAGGTTATTATGAAATACTTAGATGCGGTCATTGTTAGTCAAATAACATAACACAACACAAAAATTACAATTATATAAGCTCTAAACCTTGCGACATATGGCGTCCCTGTAGGTCTGCCTTGTATTGTCACGTTTGGAGCAATTGCTGGAAATCTGTCCCAAGCCCAGACTTGCAACAATAGGTGAAGCCCGCAAATAGATATCCGGTCATACTTGGTGGATAAACACAACTCACGATACAAATAACTTAAAGCTGCAGATCCCCAGCTGTATTGACCATAGAGATCCAAGTCTTCCAACAAAGGCAGATATTTTAATGAAACACGATTGCTTGAATGATCAGGAAATATTACACCCCCAATTAACCATACAATGTACGCTCTTGTATACCTCAATAATTGTAGTTCACTGCCCATATGATCTGCAATGTTTGAAAAGTTATCTGATAGCCACTTTATTTTTAAACACCCAACCTGAAATGCATCTTCTGGTGGGTATACACCAAACAGATTGTTTACCACTGCACTCCAGTCACGAGCAAGTGTCTCCATAATCAAAGGTAACCCATCCACACGTAAACTGACCTGGATGGCAACATCTTGCAATGTAATCGTGCACTTGCCTGGTGGCATATGAAACGTGTGTGGTTCAGGCCTCCATCGCTCAACAAGTGCTGACAGCAACGTAGGCTCTATCTGAAAGAAATGGAGTTAGGCGACACCAAGAAATCCCGCCCTCTGTAACAGTGGCATAATCACCTCTGGAACACCTTCTACACTACTACGGAGAGCCAAAGCACGCCTACATTTTAAAATTTGATCTGGCTTTCCGTTCCAAACCGATTCAGACACGTGGACATTTTGAAACCTCAACAATGACGGATCTTCTGGACCCGGATTCACTTCACGAGGCTGCGACGATGAGGCCATACTACAATAAAACTCAATTTATCATTAACAAAAAACACAACTACTGCACAACCAATAAATACATTCTAATTAAAATGTTTTACATAAAATACTGTTGGATCCATGTCAACAAATAGTTTTGTTTAATAACACTTTCCACTTATGCATCCATCTTAATAACATTTTACACAATACAATATAAATTTATAACACATAATAATTACATTTTAACTAACATATATTTTTCAACATATATACATAAAATAAAATACAAACTGATTATCATCCATCTTAACTATAATATAAACAAAAAAAATTACATTTAAACTAACATATACTACAAATAAAATTACTTACATAATACTATATATTTTAACAATTTAAACTAGAAACATAACACTGCTTTCCCACATACCGTATCAAAGATGGAAGGCAAATGCTGGAACCTTCAATTAAATGCAAAATGAGAGCTCAAATTCAATGGAAAAGGAGACACCCAAGGCCAAACTTAACCTCCTGCTGGTGAAATGTAAATCACCAAACCGTTTTTACACTGAAGAAGGAAGGACCACATACCCTTTTAAAAGGGTTCTCGGTGCCACGTGCCACATCCCCATGCATTACGTATCATGGGAATACGTAATCAGGGTCAACGCTGCCACCTTCTGCACCTCTGTATTTCGTAGCATGGCAGGACGTAATGCAGACTGACATTACGTTTTCTGGTCATGTGTAATGGAGGGGGCCGTGCCACTTGTCAGCCATGCAGCATTTACATATTCTGGGCGTACGTAATACGTATTACAGGTGCCAGAAATACGTAACGTAAAAGTTGACAAGACCCCTTCTACCCCAGACATGTAAATTCTTTCAAAACCACCCCAATCTCATAATTAAGTTAGAAAAGAACCCTAAAGTGGCAAAAAACCCTACCATTGGCCATAATGTCAGTTGAAAATACATAATTCAATACAAAGCACTGAATTCAAAATTTTGTAGTTATGTTATAACTGTTACAAGCTATCAAAAATTCCATAAACTAGTTCCATTACAATGCATTTCACTATAAGGCACAAGAATGCTCACTAAATCAGCACAAGAATGCATTCACTAGACCCAGCAATGGAACCATATCACTAACTTCATTCAATTATCACAAACAAATTTTTGCTTTCATTTCACACTAGCAGCCACAACAATGTAATGTACATACCATCAAGGAGATATAAAGCTCAAACTAACCAATACAAACAAAAAGAAAGAAAAGTCTCTAACCAAAAACAACATTAACAACTATTGCTAGAGAAATGAACATTGAAACAGAGCAATGCCAAGAGGAAAAGGGCAAATGTACATTCACCATTAACAAAGGAAAAGAAGGAAAAATTTACTTGATAGCAATGCAATGGAAGAGAAGGGAAAAGAGAGAGAACTGCTAGGGCACGTGAGAGAAAGGAGGTTTCGGGGAGAAAGAGTTTCCTTTGAAGCAAAGAGGTGTAACTGCTCCAAATGAAAGAAACAGGGCTTTTAAAAACATGAATCGCGCAAATTCATTTAAGCGGCTTTAATTCGCTTAAGCGAATTAACTTGGAAAAGTTCAAAAGTCACGAGTTCACTCAAGCGATGTAGAATCGCTTAGGCGAAAATCTTACAGAAACAAATTCCCTAATTCCTTCGCTTGAGCGACCCATTCGCTTAAGCAAATATTTGACAATGTTTAATTCAAAAAAATTTGCTTAAGCGAGTGAGAACCGCTTCAGTGAATTTTCTACAGAAGCAAATTTCCAATTAATTTGCTTAAGCGAGGTTGTGACCGCTTAAGCAAATTGACTCTCAAAGCACCTCCCTGTTACTTCTCCATTTTTCGATTGGGCGAGCTGGAATGGCTTGAGCCAGTTTTTGGCAGTGTCAATTTTAAAGTAATTTGCTACAAAAATTCCAATTTTGCTTAAGCGAAACTTAAGCAGAATCTAAATGCCTTGAATTCACTCAAGCAAAGAAAGACTCGCTTGGGCGAATTGACTTTGATGCACCCCTATACTTTCAACAATGTATTCGCTTGGGCCAAGTAATTTTGCCAAGGAAAAATTTCAAAAGAATGAATTTCCCCATTAATTTGTTTGAGCGAAGATATCTCGCTTGGGAAAATTTTATCCAGAATCAATTTAATGCTAAATCGCTTAGGCAAAATTGATTTGACTTAAGTGTAACTGCCTCATAATATATTCGCTTGAGCGAGGCACCATTTCGCTTGAGTGAATTTATTAGACAAGCATTTATAAGCATTTAATAAGGTTGTCTGCATCATTCGCTTGAGCGAACATGGTTTCGCTTGAGCGAATTGACCATTTTTTCATTGCAACATGAAATGTGCATGTACAATTGGTCAAGTCCCTTCAACAAATCTAAAATTTGACCATTTCACAAATATTTACCAACTTTTAATCATCAATTAAAGCATAATCAAGATTCATTTAAAATATCTCAGCATGCAAATTCAAGTATCAAGAATCAATCTAACAATTCATTGCATCCAACACTAATACACAAACATGTGCATGATTAAATGATCAAATCTTGAATTTTGGCATTTTAACAACAATATGGTCATGAACTCAACCTTATTTCCACAAGCAATTACAACCTTTATAGTTTTGTCAAATTTCTCTCATATGCATCAAATTAAAACCAAATTCGCTTTTCTCACATTCCATAAGCAACTATGCATTTCAACACAATTAACATGGATTATGCATTAGATCATAACAATCACACAAATCAACATTCCAATCAACATCTTCCTACTCAATACCTAATTCTTCCTCACTAACTCTCAACAATCATTTATTGCAGTATGAAAAGCCTAAAAACATTATTATGTCTAAATTTCACAAACATAAACATGAAAGTTAAACAAAATGCAATATAAAACGGGGTTACCTCCCAAGAAGCACTTGTTTTATGTCATTAGCTCAACGCCTGTTAAAATCAACAAAGCATGTAAGTGGATTAGCATTGTGAGCCTCTCCACTTCACCACCAATGTATGGTTTCAACCTTTACCCATTCACAATCCAAGTTCTCTTGGACTGTAGATCTTGCAACTCTACTGCTCCATAAGCTTTTACTTCCTTCACCAAGAAAGGTCTTGACCATTTTGACTTGAGCTTATCGGGAAAAAGTTTAAGCCTAGAATTGAATAACAAAACTGATTGCCTTGGGCAAAAGCTCTTTTTCAGAATTTTCTTGTCATGGTAGGCCTTCATCTTATCCTTGTAAAGCTCGGAAGAGTCATAGGCCTGCAATCTCCATTGTTCAAGTTCTGAAATTTGCAACTTTCTTTTTTTTGTTGAAGCTTTTGGATCAAAGTTCAGCATCTTAATGGCCCAGTATGCTTTATGCTCAAGCTCTACAAGCAAATGACAACTTTTACCATAAACTAATTGGTAAGGTGAAAAACCTATAGGAGCTTTAAATGTTGTTCTATACGCCCATAATGCATCATCTAGCTTTACTGACTAACCTTTTCAGCTCTGGGATACAATTTTCTCTAGATCCGCTTAATTTCCTTATTTGAAACTTCAACTTGCCCATTGGCTTGAGGATGATAGGGAGAGGAAACTTTATGCCTAACCCCATAATGTTCAAGGCATTTTGAAGTTGACTGTTACAGAAATGGGAACCACCGTCACTAATCAAAACTCTTAGAGTGCCAAACCTGCAAAATATATTTCTTTTCAAGAATTTGATAACAGTTTTAGCATTCGAGTTAGAACCAGCTACAACTTCTTCCCATTTAGTAACATAATCTACTACAACTAAAATATATTCATTCTTAAAGGATATAGGGAAGGGGCCAACAAAGTCTATGCCCCAACAATCAAAAGCTTCGACTTCCAAAATAGCAGTCAATGGCATTTCATTTCTTTATATGATACTTCTAGATTTCTGGAAACAGTCACTTTGCTGCATAAAAAGATTGACATCTTTAAACAGAGTTGGCTAATAAAATTTGGATTAGAGGACTTTGGCAGTTGTTCATTCACCATTGAAATGTCCATCGTAAGTTGAACTATGGCAACGCCATAGAATGCTTCTAGCCTTCTACAAGGATACACACCTACGCAAAACATTGTCAGAACTAATTTTAAACATGTAGGGGTCATCCCAAACAAATTGTCGAGCATCTTTCAAAAACTTTTTCTTTTGTTTCCAAGAATAGTCATCAAAAATAACTCCAGCAGCTTTAAAATTTACTATATCTGCAAACTATGGCTTTTCCTAGATCAACATCAACTTTTCATCGGGAATTCTTCCTCAACCTTGGGTTGTGTATCAGTTATTTCTTTCTTTACAAGCCTCAAGAGGTGATCAGCTATATGACTTTCACTCTCTTTTTTATCTTTAATGATCAAATCAAACTCTTGAAAGAACAAAACCCATCTTATCAGCCTTGGCTTAGAGTCTGCTTTGTTGAGTAAGTATTTCAAAGCAGCATGATCTGTAAACATAATAACTTTGGAACCAATTAGATATGATCTAAATTTTTCAAGTCTATACACTATAGCCAACAACTCTTTCTCAACGGTTACATAATTTACCTGAGCAGGATTTAATACCTTGTTGGCGTAATGTATAACATGAAAAATTTTAGATTTTTTTTCCATAACACTACTCCGATCGCATAATCGCTAGCATCACACATTAATTGAAAATCTAGCTACCAATTAGAAGCAATGATAACAGGGGCTGAAATCGGTTTATTCTTTAATAATTCAAATGCATTCAAACAAGCAAGATTAAATTGAAAAAGAGTATCTTTGTTTAACAGGTTACTCAAGTTTTGTAATTTTGAAAAAATCCTTTATAAACTTTCTATAAAAACCTGCATTACCTGAAAAACTATGTACTCCTTTAACGTTGACCGGTGGTGGTAGCTTTTTAATGACCTCTTTTTGCCTAGTCCACTTCAATTCCTTTGCATGAGACCTTGTGACCTAGGACGATACCTTCTGTCACCATAAAATGACACTTCTCCTAGTTTAACATTAGGTGAATGTCTACACATCTTTTCAACACAACATCCAGATTGTCAAGACAATGATCAAATGAGGAGCCAAATACAAAAAAAAATCATCCATAAACACTTCTATGCACTTCTCCACCAAATCTGAAAAAATAGGAAGCATACAACGTTGGAAGGAGGCAGGAGTATTGCATAATCCAAAAGGCATCTTTCGGTAAACAAAAATTCCATATGGGCATGTGAATGTTATCTTATCCTGGTCTTTAAGGGCTACTGCTATTTGATTGTAGCCCGTATAAACATCCAGAAAATAATAATAAGTTTGACCTGTCAACCTCTAGCATTTGATCCATGAATGGTAATAGAAAGTGATCTTTTCTGGTTGCTTGATTGAGCTTCCTGTAATTGATACACATTCTCTATCCTGTGACCGTCCTGGTTGGAATAAGCTCATTCTTTTCATTCCTGATCACTATCATACCTCCATTTTTAGGAACCACCTGGACTGGACTCACCCAAGAACTGTCAAAAATTGGGTAAATCATCCCAACTTCCAGAAGTTTTAGTACCTCTACCTTGACTACTTCTTTCATTGTTGGGTTTAAGCGCCTTTATAGTTGAGCAACTGGTTTGAACTCGTGCTCCATAAAAATTCTATGCATGCAGTAGGCAGGGCTGATACCTTTTAAATCTTCTAGTTTCCACCCAATAGCACATGAATTATCTTTAAGCACCTGAACAAGCCTCTACTCTTCAAATTTAAAAAGATGATACTGATAATCATAGGTTGTTGTTCTTTGTCATCAAGAAACACATATTTCAAGTATGATGGTAACATTTTCAACACTGGTTTCTAGACTTCACTGGTAACTTTCTCTGGCAATTTTTCCTTTAATTCTTCTTCTGGTGACAATGATCCCCTAGAATCAAAATTTTTCAAAAACTCTTCAACTTCATGTTGTTCATTATCAGTCAAATCTTCCAAAGCATAAATCAAGGTCTTCTATAAAGAATCTAAAATATTGACATTTTCTACTTTTTTCACAAGATGATCTTCAACATCAACTCTAAAGCACTGGTGTTTATCTTCAGGATGCTTTATTGCTTCAAAAACATTAAAATTCACTTCATCATCCTGAACTCTTACCTTTAGCTTCCCATCATCTACATCAATTATAACTTTCACCATTTTCATGAATGGTCAAACCAAAATCAATGGCACTTCAGAATCTTCTTCCATATCCATGATGACAAAATCAATCGGGAATACAAATTTCTCCACTCTGACTAAAACATCTTCAGCCACATCATAAGGAAATTTCATAGAACGATTCGTCAACTGTAAAGTCATTCTAGTTGGACGGACTTCCAAATCACCAATACACTTAAGCATGGATAGTGGCATGAGATTAATATTGGCACCCAGATCTAGTAAAGCCTTCCCTACTGGTAAGGAACCAATGGTAACTGGAATAGTAACACTACCTGGGTCCTTTGTCTTTTGAAGTAATGCCTTCTGAATGATTGCACTACAGTCGGCTTCTAATTTAACTATTTTTTCAGTAAATCTTTTCTTCTTTGACAACAGATCTTTCATGAATGTTGCATAAATGGGTATATGTTCCATGGCTACCATGAATGGCACATTGATCTATAATCTCTTAAAGATATCCATGAAATGAGTAAACTAGCGCTCCTTATCTCTCTTAGAAGGGCTTTTAGGATAAGGTAGGCTCTTCAACTGTGGAGCCTCACTCTCTGATTTTTCCTTCCCTTTTTCACTCACTTTCTTTTTATTTTAGTCATTTTTATTATTATTTACATGTTCTTCTTTATTTTCCTCTCTTAAAACTTATTCTTTTTCAACTTCCTCTTTACCCTCACTCTCTTTTTCTTCTCTCTTTGTCTTATTCATAATTTCTTCCTCAATTTTTTCATTCTCACTCAGATTTGCTCCCCCAACTCGACCACTCCTGGTAGTGACAGCCTTGCAATGTTCCTTGGAGTTTATCTGGGTGTTAGCCCTATACTGATGTCCCTGCTGATTAGCTATTTGGCATGCCAATTATCCCACTTGAGTCTCTAAATTTCTGATGGATGGCTCTCTATTTTTCTAATTGATCAATGAGGCCTGTATAAACTTTTCTAAAGTATCCTCTATCTTTGAAGTCGTCTCGTGTAAGGAAGGATAATTCTGCTGATAGCTTGATCTATTAGATGGACCAGCTTCTTGTTTCCATCCTCCTTGATTCTGGTTACTTCTCCAGCCCTGAAATGGTTAGCTAGAAAAATTTGAATTAAAATTGCCTTGCCTTGGCTGGTTTCCCATGTAATGCAAAGCGTTATTTGGAGAACCATAATGCCCATTAGCATGTTCACCTCCACAAAAATCACATCTCAGTGGTAACTGTTGTTGTATAGAAGAAGAAGAATGCACAACATGTAATTGTTATGGTAGTTTAGCCATTTACTATGTTAATGCTTCCATTTGCTGAGTTAGAATTTTATTTGGGGTTAGGATCGCATCTATGGTACTTAAATCAAGAATTCCTTTTCTCTAAACTTGATGACGATCATGTTGAGCCTGATAATCTGTAGAAGATGAAGCTTCTATAATTTTGGTAGCTTGATCTGCATCAATTATCATCATCGTACCACCTATTGCGGTATCTAGAATCATCTTTGTGTTTTCTCTCAATCCATTATAAAAGATATTCAACTGAGCAATATCTTCAAAACCATGTGATCCGTCCTTTGCGGGGGGTGTAAAGTTATGATCCTGAAACAGCTCAATCTGATACAAAGCAGTGTACGTAAATGTTCAGATATAGAGTGTTTGCGTATGTTGAGGCGGAATCTGAACCATACTGGGGCGGAGTGTTACTCGCTCTACGGCGATGTAGTAGTCCACCTAGAATTGCCTCCTATGCCTTGACACGGAGTGCAGTATACACTGGGCGGTGTCCCAGTCTGCCTGGAGGAGTCCTCTCAGCCTTGACCCGATTGGGGGTGGTACCTGCAATCGTTCTCCGACGCTCAAGTCAGTATTTCAGAATACTTTAAGACTTAGAAAGACGATCAGAGAAAATTATGCAAGTAAGAGAGAGAGTAAGGTTCAGAAATGGGGGAGAGCCCCTGTATACCTTTTTGTTGAGGTTTATATACCTGTCACTGATGCTCCATTATTGGTAGGGCCCGTTCCTTGTTTTCTAGCATAAAGCAAGAAAGACAGTGGGTCCCTGTGTCGTTCACGAGCACCGTTATTGTAGTAGGTATTTCCACTTACTTGGGAAGCGTGAATCTTTATTATTTTATTGTTATTCCCCTTTATGCGTGACAGCGTGATTCCCATTATTAACCTCTCAAGACAGAGTCAACCTCGTGCCGGGGTTGTGAGTATGGGTTCGCTACGCAGTATGGGAAGTTCAATATTCCGCCTGTGTTGAGCCTGTGGCTTGGCGGGGTGATATGCATTCTGGCAGCGTTACATGCCTAGGCGGAGTAACATGCCTTGGCGGAGTTATGCACCTTGGCGGAGTGACATGCCTAGGCGGGGTGTCATGCCTTGGCGGAGTTATGACCTTTGGCAGGGTAACATGCCTAGGCGGAGTGTCATACCTAGGTGGAGTGACATGCCTAGGCGGGGTGTCATGCCTTGGCGGAGTTATGACCTTTGGCAGGGTAACATGCCTAGGCGGAGTGTTATACCTAGGCGGAGTGACATGCCTAGGCGGAGTTACTTGCCTTAGTCGTATATACTCCGTATTTGAAGTGTATTTACCTCGTTCGAAATGCTGACCTGGCAAAGCCTTAAAGCCATGCTCTTGGGGGCCGGTGTTAGGACCGGATCATATGCCCCCTAGCTTGTTATAGTGACTGGCGGAGTCACTGTAATGAGCTATAACACTCAAGTTTAGCTTTTATAGGCATGGGTTGAAATTGGATTCCGTAAGAAGGCGGAGTGGCCTCTTAGGAATTTCCATGGAGTTGAATTCCGTAAGAAGGCGGAGTAGCCTCTTAGGAATTTCAATGAAGTTGGATTCCGTAAGAAGGCGGAGTGGCCTCTTAGGAATTCCGTAAGGTGTATTCCGTAAGAAGGCGGAGTAGCCTCTTAGGAATGTTAAGGAGGTTGATTCCGTAAGAAGGCGGAGTGGCCTCTTAGGAATCTCCAAGGAGGTTGATTCCGTAAAAAGGCGGAGTAGCCTCTTAGGAATTTCAGTGAAGTTGGATTCTGTAAGAAGACGGAGTAGCCTCTTAGGAATTTCCATGAAGCACAATTTTACAAGTGTTGAACTTACTTGAACTTGTTGGGTAGTGCTTGAGTTTGTTGCTCATGTACTCCGTAAAGCATTGGCAGTTAGGCGGAGTCAAGCTTTGGATGGAGTGTTCATCCTTTTGAACTTGGACCGGAGTGTAACTCCTGATCGAATGAAAATTGTTGAATCCAGGATTGCTATGGTGCAGCATATAGCTGTGACACCAGTTGTTCCTGTAAGAAATTGGTTAGACCTTTGAGGCGGTATGGTGCAGCATATAGCTGTGACACCAATTCATCCTGTAAAAAATTGGTTAGACCTTTGATGCGGTATGGTGCAGCATATAGCTGTGACACCAGTTGTTCCTGCAAGAAATTGATCGTACCTTTGAGGCGGTATGGTGCAGCATATAGCTGTGACACCAGTTCATCCTGCAAGAAACTGGTTGCATTTTGGAGTTAGCGTAGTGTAGCATATAGCTGTGACACCAGCTCTTTCCACAAGAAGCCTGCAGGACCTTGGGGATGAATTAGTGCAGCATATAGCTGTGACACCAGTTCTTTCCAGAGGCGGCCTGCAGGACCTTAGGGTCGGTATGGTGCAGCATATAGCTGAGACACCAATCCTTTCCCCCCAAGGAGTTTTCTGGACCTTAGGGTCGGTATGGTGCAGCATATAGCTGAGACACCAATCCTTTCCCCCAAGGAGTTTTCTGGACCTTAGGGTCGGTATGGTGCAGCATATAGCTGAGACACCAATCCTTTCCCCCCAAGGAGTTTTCTGTACCTTAGGGTCGGTATGGTGCAGCATATAGCTGAGACACCAATCCTTTCCCCCCAAGGAGTTTTCTGGACCTTAGGGTCGGTATGGTGCAGCATATAGCTGAGACACCAATTCCCCCAAGGAGTTTTTGTTGACTCCGTTTGTGAAGCGTTGTTGCATGTTGGAGCCGTTGTCTTATCTGCATGGGAATAAATTCTGCCATGGATAATCAATTCAAAGTTAGAGTAAAGATTGAATGCAGGAAAGCATTTAATAATCCGTTCAGCGTGATCAATATTGAGGTCGGATTGAGTCTTCAAAGACTTCCATCATAAGGATGATGATGGGAATTGTTCGTACCAGGAGTTTTATCGTCGAATCACCTCATAAGTGATTGAGATCATCCGTCTTGGGGATGTGTACGATACCAGGAACTACATCGTCAGGTCACATATTAGGTGATTGAGATCATCCGTCCTTTGGGTGTGTATGGCGCCAGGAGTTACATCGTCAGATCACAGCATGAGTGATTGAGATCATCCGTCCTGGGCAGGTACACCACGTCAGGAGTTACATCGTCATATCACATAATGGGTGACTGAGGTTATCCGTTCTGGAAAAGTACACAACGCCAAGAGTTACATCGTCAGATCACAGATTAAGTGATTGAGATAATCCACCCTGGAGACATTTCTCAATTGTAGGAGTACGGATTGTGTCTTCAAAGACTTCCTATAACCCATGTAGTCTTCAAATGAGATGATTCACTCAGTTGTACCTTCGAAGAGGTTCATCGCTAACAACGGATACATTGTTAGGATCATCCGTCCTGAAAGTATCTTGTCACAACAGTGTTGTGCATCAAATAAAGTCATGAAGACAATGGGTAAACCATTTAGAGTATTTCATTAATTATGAATTACAAAAGAGAGAAAGAGAGATGAGTCGAGGTTATGACTCATTAGACCTTCTTGGGTTAATGGAATCTGATGGTAGCTTGCTGAACCAGCTAAGGGTATCATCGACAAGAATCCGAGGGAACACGCAGCATATATGACATCTTCATCTGCCCCCAGGTGCATGGCTTCCCTTCAAATGTGGGATATTTGAATACTGGGGGGTAGAGGATTTTTCTCCCTCGGTTGTGTGATGTGACCCCTTGATCAGAGACATGGCTCTCTCCTCCATGCTCTTTCTTTTGCGTTTCAATTCCATCAGTTCCTCCCTCAGCTTTCTTATCATCTCATCCTTTAGATTTGGTGCTGAAACCTGCACCATTCTTCTTGAACTTTCCACAGGCGACTCGAGAGCTAAGTGCCTGTTCACTGGTTGTTTCTGGGCAGTGATGTCTTCCACGTGCCCATCTGGTTGGTTTCTCCCATTGCCTTTCACAATAAGAGACCAGACTTCTTAAACGAGAAGTGGGAATAACTTTAACGAGTCCCACTGGGCGTGCCAATGATCCGTCCTTTGCGGGGGGTGTAAAGTTATAATCCTGAAACAGCTCAATCTAATACAAAGCAGTGTACGTAAATGTTCAGATATAGAGTGTTTACGTATGTTGAGACGGAATCTGAACCATACTGGGGCGGAGTGTTACTCGCTCTACGGCGATGTAGTAGTCCGCCTAGAATTGCCTCCTATGCCTTGACACGGAGTGCAGTATACACTGGGCGGTGTCCCAGTCCGCCTGGAGGAGTCCTCTCAGCCTTGACCCGATTGGGGGTGGTACCTGCAATCGTTCTCCGACGCTCAAGTCAGTATTTCAGAATACTTTAAGACTTAGAAAGACGATCAGAGAAAATTATGCAAGTAAGAGAGAGAGTAAGGTTCAGAAATGGGGGAGAGCCCCTGTATACCTTTTTGCTGAGGTTTATATACCTGTCACTGATGCTCCATTATTGGTAGGGCCCGTTCCTTGTTTTCTAGCATAAAGCAAGAAAGACAGTGGGTCCCTGTGTCGTTCACGAGCATCGTTATTGTAGTAGGTATTTCCACTTACTTGGGAAGCGTGAATCTTTATTATTTTATTGTTATTCCCCTTTATGCGTGACAGCGTGATTCCCATTATTAACCTCTCAAGACAGAGTCAACCTCGTGCCGGGGTTGTGAGTATGGGTTCGCTACGCAGTATGGGAAGTTCAATATTCCGCCTGTGTTGAGCCTGTGGCTTGGCGGGGTGATATGCATTCTGGCGGCGTTACATGCCTAGGCGGAGTAACATGCCTTGGCGGAGTTATGCACCTTGGCGGAGTGACATGCCTAGGCGGGGTGTCATGCCTTGGCGGAGTTATGACCTTTGGCAGGGTAACATGCCTAGGCGGAGTGTCATACCTAGGCGGAGTGACATGCCTAGGCGGGGTGTCATGCCTTGGCGGAGTTATGACCTTTGGCAGGGTAACATGCCTAGGCGGAGTGTCATACCTAGGCGGAGTGACATGCCTAGGCGGAGTTACTTGCCTTAGTCGTATATACTCCGTATTTGAAGTGTATTTACCTCGTTCGAAATGCTGACCTGGCAAAGCCTTAAAGCCATGCTCTTGGGGGCCGGTGTTAGGACCGGATCACCATGATTGGGACATTTTCTTAGTAAAGATTTGAATCTATCCCAAGCTTCACAAAAAGGTTTTTCTGCTCCCTGTCTAAAAGTGGAAATATTTGATTTTGCCTTAATAAAACAGGATGGAGGGAAGAATCTTTGTAGAAATTTCTCTTCAACATTGGACCAGTTGTTCAGACTCTGGTTAGATGAGATTGCAGCCATTCTTTCGCCTTACCTACTAAAGAAAAAAGGAAATAATCATAGGTATGCAACTTCCAAATCACCCGCTTCAAAGCCCATAGTGCCCACTAATTCATAGAATGTTGACAAATGTGTATACGGATCTTCATGTGGCATCCCTGTGAATTGGTGTGCATTAATCAGACTTAGAAAAGTTGGCTTCATTTCCAAAGCCCTAGTTATTTGTGGAATGGCAATACTCGAGAAGTATCTAGGACCCTGCTGATTTGTATAATCTCTCAATGTTCTCCTCAGAGGATTCTGATTATTATTTCTATCAGCTATATCCTTTGTTTCTAGTTTAGTGAAGGATTCTGGAGTAGGTGTAGAAGAAGGTTGTCATTTTTTGTTTCTGCTTCTTCTTTGCTTTTCCTTTACCTTTCCTCAGAGATCGTTCCAGCTCAGGATCAAATTCAAACTAGGCTTTAGATCCCTGGCTTCTCAATAGCATAAAGCAAAAAATAGCCATAGGCAAACTTAGTATAGAAAAGATTAAGTAACAAGAACTAATATACTATTCATAATAATGTACTATTCACAATGCCTTAATAATTCAGAATCAAAATTTAAAAATAACACTGATCCCCGACGACAGCACCAAAAAGTTGTCGTTAATTTTGTAGTAATCATGGTGTTCCGTGGCAAGCGTCCACTATTCGTGTAGTATATGTTAAAACAGAGTGTCATTCCACTAGGATTCGGTATTTAAAATGATGATTCTGAAATATTATAACGATTAAAAGAAAGTGTTTTCATGATGTTCAGGTAAAATAAAATAGTAGAATGCAATCAAACATAAACTAAGAAAAGCAATAAAATGTAATGAACTAATAGTTGATAAGAACTGGGATTGGATTTCATCTATCTCACCCTTCGACACACCATATATATTTATATAAATGGTTTTCAAACTATCACTTTTTACGTCACAATCTAAGTCATTCGTATCAATTCCTCGACTTAAAAATTTATAAGAATAATTCCAAATATGTTGATTCCTCAATCACTTTGAAAATATTCCAGCATTAAAAGTGATTTTTTCGACATTCGTTCCATTGATTATTATTCCTAATAATCTCCAGAACGAGCATTCTATTTAGATCCATTTTCAAAAGTCATTTCCTAATAACCAACGGAAACTAAAGTCAAGAAGCTATTGATCAGATAGATTCAAGCATTAAACATAAAATGGAAAGCCAAAAGCCATAGAACGAAAGTACCAATTATATAAATATATGAAAAGCGTACGTGGGGTTTGAATCGATTACATCCAATCCCAAATAAAGATTTAGCTACACATGGTAGCCATGACAGTCTAGCATAAAAGATGAAAGAAATTGATGGCAAGGAAGAGAAAAAGGTCTTCAATGGAGTTAGAATAGAGAGAAAAAATGGAACATGCGTCCTCTCTCAAAATTTCTTCACCTTTGGTTATATATTTATCAATTCGCTCAAGGGAATTAATGATTCACTCAAGCGAATTGATGATCCGCTCAAGCGAATTGCTTGCTTCATGGTGAAGAAAGCTCTTTTCTTGTGGTTGTTCCCTTGATGATTCGCTTGAGCAAGTGGTTCACTTAAGCGAGTCCATTATTGCTCTATTTCCCCTGTTCTTCATTCGCTTGAGTCATTCTAGTTCTCGCTCAAGCGAAATAACCTGGAATTCAACTCTGCCTGATTTTCGCTAGAGCTAATTAATCTCGCTCAAGCGAATTCCTTCAATTTGCTCTCTAGACAGATTTCGCTCAAGCGGACGTAGATTCGCTCAAGCGAATCTTGCCTTTGTTGTTTAAATCCTTGAATGCCTTGGCTCGCTTAAGCAAATTCACCAAAGTTTGCATTTTCTTTGGCCTAAGTTAAGGAATTGCCTTAGAGTTTCTTCCTTCTTTTCTTCCTCATCCTTGTCACCTAAAATTATACAAAATTTTGGGATAAGAAACACATATTTACATGAATCATGTTAAGTAATATCTGGATTTAAAATTTTATCAAATATAGTACACAAAATAATCCAAATATAGTAACATCTTATCAAAATCATACCTAAATAACACCAAAAATATATATAATTTTGGCATTTATCATATTCACTGATTGTTGCCTAACCTGTTCAAATAATAA
This sequence comes from Clitoria ternatea, assembly GCA_037962975.1. Classification (NCBI taxonomy): domain Eukaryota; kingdom Viridiplantae; phylum Streptophyta; class Magnoliopsida; order Fabales; family Fabaceae; genus Clitoria; species Clitoria ternatea. The sequence continues at coordinate 194,656,311 of CM075669.1, forward strand.
CGATGGTGTATGCGATGAAGTCTATGCATATTTTATAGCTAGGTAATGTATGCTTTCAACCATGTCGACCTGCATAAAATAACCATATGTCATAATAAAATCTAGAGGAGTACATTTTAAAAACACTTTAACTTTTTCGTGAAACCCTAAACCAACTTACCGAGCGCCCTAGAACACAGTGTTTTTGTGTTATCCACCTTTGCGTGTATGAGTTAAATCAACGCATGTACTCTAAATTTGCTCCTAATAAACCCTGCTGTGGTGGATTTGTATATACAAGCTGACGTCGATTTTCCCATATTATGGCCAACAGTGCTTACACCTGAGCCAAATTTTCCCCTGGCTTCCCTCTCTACGTGATTCCATGTAAATGGTCAAGTTGCCTAGGATCCGAGGGGATATACTGCTACATTCCAAACTACCTCATGACCCAGTCTGGCTGGTGCCATTAAACTATGTTGGTGTACAAAAGTGAAACCACAGATCTCCAAGTCTCTAACCCTTCTAGACAATGTTCGGGCAACATCTACAAGACATCTTCATTATAGGGAGTCCAGACAATATGAGAAATAATCGTAAACAAAGTAAATATTAGTTATTCAATAGTGAAACTCAATTGCATCAATTAATTCTTACCTCATCATATTTTATTTTGTCAAAGGCACGATGGTAGAAGTCCATGTCCTGCCTAACAGCCTTGAAGGTTTGAGAAGCCAACCACCTACAAAGACAGATCATCAAAAAAGAAAACAACATGACAAAGCATATCAGCAATAGCATATAAAAGAAGCACGCGGTTTACTTTGCAGCATAAGATGTGCCCTGGGGCCTATCACGAGGTCGGACATTCAGAGCAATAGACAAGAACCTATCCCATGCCCAAACTTGAAGTGGTAGGTGAAGACCATAAATTAACACCCGGTCATCATTAATAGACTTGCACAGCTCATGATACAAATAGCTAAGCGCTGCAGACCCCCAACTATACTCACCACACCTATCAAGATCTTCAAGTAACAATAGGTACTTTAGAGATACCCTACTACTTGAATGATCAGAGAACACAACACCACTGATCAAATGTAGAATATATGTTCTTGTAAACCTCAACAACTGTACATCATCCCCAATGTGATCTTCAACGTTGGCAAAGTTCTTATACAGCCACTTTATCTTTAAACACCCAGTATGTATAGCATCCTCAAGGGGCAACGCACCTAACAAATTTTGTACAACGGCCCTCCTATCCTGGGCAGTGGTATTAGTGATCACTGGCCAACCATCTACTACTAGCCCAACTTGGATTGCCACATCTTATAGTGTAATGGTGCATTCACCAGGTGGCATATAGAAAGTATATGTCTCTGATCTCTATCTTTCTATAAGCGTAGATAACAATGTAGGCTCAACCTAAAAAAATGCAACTATGCAATCCCCAAAAAACCAGCTCTATGTAAAAGTGGAACTATTTGCTTAGGGACTGGCCCTCTTCCGCCTCAAAAACTCAATGCATGCCTACATTTTAATATACAGTCTGGTTTTCCATTCCATACTAATTCTGACACATACACATTTTGAAATCGTAAGAGTGATGGATTTTTAGGACCGAGATTGACTTCACGTGATTGGTGCTTTACTGACGATGTTGCATTCATCCTGTAATATAGACATAACAAATCATGAGAGGGGCGTCATCATATAAATACTATTTCTAAAAAACATAAACTGTATATAATATTGTATTACATAATAATATTTCTATAATTATATTTCTAATAATTTTTTAAATTATTTATTATGTATATTACATAATAATATTTTTATAACTATATTTCTAATTTTTTTAATTATTTATTATATATTACATAATAATATTTTTATAACTATATTTCCAATAATAATATATTACATATATACATACAAAATACAATGTACAAAAATATATAATTATAACGTAACATTTATTATTTTAATATATAATAATCCTAACACAATTAATTAATCAATATAGATTAAGAAACTCATTTAAATAACGTTAAAGAAACAACAACTTAATGAAACGAATATATGAGATCAACAATATACTTTCCTTAACAAAACTTATCTAAACAAATAAAACACCTACCTATATTTATATCCCGTATTTCTAAAACTGAAAGGAAACACCAAACTATACCACTTGAAGGAAACACCTAAAGGAACCATTACTACATGTTTAAAAATTTGAGAATGAATGAGACACTAAACTTTGCATAGAGTGGGATTCAAAAATTTTAAAAACTGAGAAAAGTGAGGATAAGGGAATCAAATAGAGTAGGAACCATAGTTAAATGCTTCATGGGGAAACAAGGCTTGTTGGTGAACCCTACCAAAAATGCATCTTCAAAAGGCTTTTTTATACATGTGACTCTAGGTGGTCAAAAATGCTAGTCCACCATGCATTTTATGCATGCCACGTGACAAAAACACTAGTCCACCATGCATTTTTAAAGGTCCATACGTGTCTTCCCAAAGTGCATTTTACGGCATGCATGACACATAGCACGCATGCATGTAAAACATCCATTGACCATGCGTTTTTGCAAACTCACCCTTTAGAAATACAGATTTGAATAACAATTTGATAGCTCCCACCACAGACCACTAAATAATTTTTTAGGACCCAAACATAAAAATATTTTAAGAAACCACCCTATATTGGTCAAAAATCCTAGTGGCTTAGTTTGAATGAAGGGTGAGATTTGGCTTTGTGAGGAAATAGTAATATTGTGTGGTAAAGAAAGGGGCGAAGAAAAACATATATTTGGAAGAGAGAGTGAGGGATTAATTTAGTTCAAAGATAAAAGAAAGAAGAGATTTGAAGTGAAGGGAAGGTCATTGCCTTAAGAGAGAGATATGAAACACCAGATGTACTCTAGAGTGTGGAGGGAGGTAAGTTCATATGCCACTTTCCCTATGCGACACACAATGGCAAAGGGTTTATGATAACAGTGAGCTAGCTTCTGAGATATCCATTGAGATACTGATTATTGTCTGTAAGGGTGTAAGTGGAGCTCATAAAGTTAGTATATTCAAAATCAAACCCGTGAGCGAGGACTTTACCCATGAAGCTAGTGGATAGAGCAATAAAATTACTGTATTGGATCAAACGATCACAAACAACCCAGATTTAGTGGGCCACATAAAGTTGGCAGGTGAGTTATGCAATCTATTATGATGTTGCTCAAAACTTTATTTGGTACTAGTAAGGGTTGTAAGAGCCTTCTCTATTTTATGGTTTCATTTTTTACCTTTTGGCATATGTGGCAGAGGACAAAAAAATAGACATCCTTGTAGAGGCCTTTCCATGAAAGGAATGAGGTAAAGTGAGCAGTTGTGCTTTTGGTGTAAAAGAAACCAGCTGCGAGCATGGAGCGAAACTCATACAATAATTTCTGCTTGGGGTCAAAGATTAGGTATGTAAATTTTCCCTTTATGTAACAAGATTCCATTTGAAATTGGGAAATTTGGGGTATCTGAATCAAAATTTTCCATGATCAACATACCTTTAGGATTTTAGGAATAGAACTCTTGTAGTGTGGTGAAAATGGATGGTATTGGCGAACAAACAAGGAGAAAGACTTGTTTATCCTTAGATTTACGAGAGAGGATATTGCCACTTCGTTAGCTAATCCAAGTTTGTAAAATATCTTGAAATTGAACCCTTGAAATTTTATTACCTATTTTTATTGTTCAGGAGTTTTAAAGTGTCCGAGATTAGAAATGTTTCAAGCTTTCTTAGTTAGTAATAATATGAAAATGTTGTCTAGTAAGGTATTGATGCCATTTCTTGATTGCCTCTATTATAACAAATATTTCTCATATGTAAGTAGGTGTAGCAGCCATGCGAGGACCAAGCTTTTTACTAAAGAAAGCTAAAGGATGGCCTTGATGTGTAAGAACAACACCAACTGCCACCAAGGAAGCATCAGTTTCGATAATAAATGTATTAGAGAAATCAAGTAGGACTACGAGAGGTTATAATTTTTTCTTGAATTCTATAAAAGCATCAATGGCCAATGCACTCTAATAAATGATAATAGAACACAACATATCTGTAAGAGAAGCGGTGAGATAGGCGTAGCTATGCACAAATCATCTATAGACCCCGATGAGGCATAAAAATCACCTTAGTGTCATGAGTAAACATGGCTGAGGCAAATCGACCACTGCTTTGGATTTTTCTAGCTTAGGGGTTACACTAGTGATGAGTCTCTAAAATACATTATATTAGGGCTTAGTTTTCTAGGGTTTTAGGTCATTTTACATTGCATTCCCCTTAAATCCCATGACATTTGCTTTCCTTTCATTTTTGTTATTTGGGTATTCTTATTTTGTAAAATTCTTGATATTTTGGACCATTTAGGATGTAAATAGGGCCATTTAAAGCATAATGAGGAATAAGGAATGAAGTCTTTACAAAAGAACCCATGGAAGAAGGCCTAAAGCCAAGGAAACATAGCTTGAAAGAGAACCAATAGCCTTAGAAGCTTTTTAGGATCCACGGCCAGTGGTGGCTACTACTAATAGACTGTGGAACCCTCTAAAGTATGCACAAAGTTTTACTGAAATTACAGAGCAAACCACGACCATGGATTATGTCATGTGCTCAATTTTAATTCTGCGGCCCTAATTCAATTGAGACATTTTTTGACTTTTGGAGAGTAAAGGCAACCATTTAAGAGAGAGAGAGAGAGAGAGAGAGAGAGAGAGAAACAGAAGGAGAACAAGGAGAACACAAGGAATTCATGGGAAGATTGTGAGAGCCGTCGACCGTTAATTCTAACATCATCCTTGTAATGTTTATTATTTTTTATTACTCTATAGACATATGTATTATAGTTTTCTCTCCTGTAGGGAACTAAATCCTTATTCTTGGGATTTATGAGGTATGATGATATCGTATTGATTTTTATTTGATTTCCTATTAATGAAATTTAGTGTTTCTATTCAATTTATTGTACTCTTAATAAACCTTATGATCTAGAGATAGACTTAGGTGATCGTGGGTAATTGAGCAAAACTGAGAAGTCAATCCATTATTTGAAAAACATATATTGAACCCAAGTTTAGAGTTACGAAAGTAATTAAAATCTTTTGAAGGCTAATTGGATTCTCAAAGAACGATAAAAGGCTTAATATAAGAATTAAATATGGTTCTTCTCAGGTTAGGTACGTTAGCAAAGTTCTAAGAGGAAAATGTTAATTAACTTAAGAAAATCCACCTTAAAAAATTTAATTTTATTAATAGGATGAATCTTGATTAATTACACTTCTTACACACACCCACCTTAATCCCAAGATATTTCTCTACTTGATCTTTAAAAACAATTTCTCTTTGCTTTGCCTAAAGATTTTTCTTCAAATTTAATTCTTAACTTTGAATTGTTAGTCTAGGTAATTGAATCATAATTAATTAGTATTTGGTAACACAGTCTTTGTGGATGCGATAATCATAAATATTATGCGATATCTCTACACACTTGCAGAGTGCTATCAACCAATAGTAGAAATAATATGACCTAAGAAAAATACATTTTGAAAACTTGGCAAAAAATATGTTAATAGTTAACAAAATCTAAAACAAGGTTTAAATGCGTAGAATGGGAACTAAGGGAGGGACTATAAGTAAAAATATCATCAAAGAAAACTAAAATAAACTTCCTTAGATATGGATGTAGAAGATCATTCATAACTACTTGGAAGGTGAAGGGGGTGTTAGATAGGAGCATGTTGAGGAATTTGTAATGGTTATTAGATGTGCGGAGAGCCATTTTGTGGGTGTCTAGGGTAACAACACATATTTGGTGATAGCTTGAACGTGAGTCAACCTTAGAAAACACCTTAGCAGATCTTTGTTCATCTAATAATTAATCAATTATAGGGATGGGAAACCTATCTTTAATAGTGATGGCATTAAGGACCTAATAATCCATATAAAAATTGTCAAGTCCTGTCTTCCTTTTTGACTAATAATACAAGGGAAGAAAAAGGACTAGTACTTGGGGGTAATGATACCATTTGTTAGCATTTCTTGGATGAGGGGTCATGGTGTCCTTTTGTGAGAGGGATAACGGTATACTTTAACATTGACTGAAGTAGTGTTTTGGAGAAGGTTGATATGATAGCCATGAAATATAGGGAGAAGGCCTTAGGGTTTTTGGAAGTATTGGAATAGGAAAGGAGGGGAGATTGGAGGTCTGAAGGAAAAATTAGTTAGGGTTGGTGGTGAAGGTCCAAAGTATTGCTTGATTCTATATTGGTTGGTGTAATGGGATGAAAGGCTAAGAGATGTAGTAAAGAGATAGAATAAGTGTGTAATAGATGACAGATATAGTATAAGTGAGGGGATCATGCTAGATGGAGATTCACCTTGAAGTGTAATATATTGCTGATTATGGGTAAAGGTCATGTTAGAGATGGTAAAGTCAGTTATAATGGGCCCCAAGAGTGCATAACTATTCAATGCTCAAAACTATATCAGCACCTTCAATAGGTAATAGGTAGAATGAAATAGCAAAGTCATGGCTGTGAATTGTAATTGGGACATCTACATAAGAACCTAAACAAAAGATGAGCTTCATTGCCCACCATAATAGGAAAGGTAAGGATGGGTTAGGATGGTAGTTTTAAGTGGGTGACTATAAGGGGTTAAAGGATATTATGAAAGCTGCTTGAGTCAATTAAGACACGTATAGGGAGGCTAACAATGTAATCTTGGAACTTTAGAGTTTGTGGGGATCTTTCCACGTAAAGACTTAGGGTGATAACTGAAAGTTTATGACTTCAAGGGAAATTACAAGTTTAGGTGGATCTACATGGGTGACAATAAGGTCATCAATGATGGAGTCATCCTTAGTCATAAAGAGAAGAAAATAAATGGTAGTGCATTTGTGTTTAGGGACAAATTTCTTATCATAATTATAACAAACCTTGGGCTTATCTCTCATGCATTTGTGTTGGAGTGAGATGTCTAATATGCAAGGATAATAGGGTGGATTAGGAAGTGGAAAGGGTGGGAAATGAAAATATGTGGGGGTGGAGGAAAAGGTTAGGAGCTAGTAGAGGTCTAGGTGTATTTGGATTTAGAGTCCTGTATTTTGGATTCAACTAGCAATCCCAATAGTTTAGGTGAGGTTTATGGTTGAACATAACTAACTTTTTTAAGAATGTTGGGTCTTAAACCTGATATAATGCAATTTAGAATCATGTTAGGAAAAAGTCCAAAACCTAGTTGTGTAGTTCTACAAATTAGGCTTGATAATCAGTTATTGTCCCTTGCTAGCATAACTTAAAAAATTTTGCTTGATGGTTACCATAAGTAGATAGGTCAAATCGAAGTTCAAGGGCTCAAACAAATGTACTTTAATCAGTTAATTGGCGATTATTGTAACATCCCAAATTTTAAGATAGAAGATTAATTAAGGAAAATAAATATTGACAAATTGAATGTAAATTGTTTAATGTCCTAAAATATTGAAAATAATTAAGTTAAGATTTTTAGGGACTGCTGGTGAATTATGGAGACCGGTTAAGCTGAAATGAGCCCGGTTGAGATATGGGTGTCGGACCAAGTATCTCTGATTGAGATGATATTGGTCAGGACTGTTGAGAATAATATTGGGAATCCGAACATATATTCAGAATAATTTTTAGATAAAATATTAAGCCCAAACGGAGAGCCTGTTTATGAGGAAACGATGAAGCTTTAATGAATGGGATAAAATTAAAAGTAAAAGCCCCAAATTCTCTTCCTTTTTCCACGTGAGTTTGCTGAAGCATTTGGGGGAAAACACCTCACTTCTTCTCTTCTTCATCTTTTCCTTATTTCTTCTTCTACTTACTTCTCCCAAAACCCTAAGCATAACGTGCCATCTCTATCTCCCTCCATTTTCGTTGAAGAAGGCTTGGAGCTTGGAGTTCCTCATCTCTCCTTCGTTCTATTTTCGTGTGGCACATCCTCTCTTCTTGAACCCATTTCGTTTGGGTGTTAGGTAAGCTCCTTTCACCATTTTTGGATGGGTTAATGATGATATTATGGGGTATTATGATTTAGAAGAGTTGTGCATGTGAATGGGTGGTTGTTGAAGCATTTAATGCTTATGCCCTAAAATGGGTTACCATAAATGTGAGTATTTATGAGGGGATAATGGTGGTTGGTGCATTAATAATGTGGGAAATGGATATTGATGATGCATTAATGAGAGTTGTTGGGTTTTGAGAAAACCCTAACTTTGAAATTTGGGGGAAAATAGTTAATGTTGATTTAAGAATATGTGTTATGAAGAAATACATGACATTGAGGAATATGAATGTTGGTAGATGGTGTTTTGTGAGGAGTTAGGACAAAAGTTGCCTTGTAACCTTTGAACTTAATGATGGTGGTTTAATGGGAAGGAATTCCCGAAGCCTAATAAAGGATAAAAATGGTATCTATAACATGTCTAGCACATGTTGTAAAATTATAGATATGAATATGACTAAAAAGAATTGAATTGATGGCTTGAGTAGTTGATTAATTGAGGTTTTACATGAATGTGAATGTAGGACCTATTCCGAACGACGAGGCGGGAGCGTCTTATCAATCAGAATTCTTCTCTTGTGGTAGGAGAAGAGTCTTATGTTCTAAATGCATGAATTTGAATGTTATTTGATTGTGGTATGTATTGTCATGCATGTTAGCCTTGCTTGAAAGTTGTGAGAAATAATGATGTGGTATATGATGTAGATGATATGTTTGGCAACATGCTTTGAATGCATTTAGAAGAAATTTTGATGTGTGGTCTGGTGGCATGAATTGTTTGATGAATGTGTGATTAGATAAATATATGTCCATCGAGAAAGCATAACAAATGCTAATGATTTTGATGGAGAATAAATTGTATTCTTGTATGGTATTAAAGTGGAAAGATGTGATTGATAACTATTAAGAAGGCCACACAGAGATTCAAATTAATGAGAATAACCAACAAGATCGAATCCATTAAAAACCTTGTGGTGATGCTGGTGACGATAATGATGAATGATGAGTGGCATGTATAGGATGCATAGAGTGAGGAATGCATATGATTTGCATTTGTATCTATGGCATACTGCATAGCTGCCAGTGTTGGAATTTTAGGGGATTTCCCCGGTTGGCCCATGGGAGGGCGAAGCTGCCCATGTTGTGCTACGGGGAGCCGCATGTGGTTGACCTTTGTGGGGGGTGGCTCTTGATGAGTAGGTGTCCCCGGTGGTCTTTGTGATCATAGCTGCCATGATATATCTCATGGTTGGCCCGCAACACTATATGTTGAATATGTTGTATACCGCCGTCATGGTGAAATGATCAGGTGTTGCAAGATGGGCGATGCGGTTTGGTACCAGTAAAATAATTGGTGAATGCATGCAAAATTTGAGAATAAGTGTACACATTTTACTACTGTAGTAGGGGTATGGTTAGATGATCATACTTGAATCCCACATTTGGTGTTTATATTCCCACAGTCAGATCTGCAATTGTTGAAATATTCCTTTGTGCATATGCATTAGCTTAAGAGCATTTGCATATAGCAAGAAGGTATGCCAAAGATGATGAGATATGGTGATGGATGTGTAGAGGATGTAAAAATATATTTTTAGACAACATAAAAGATATGAATACTAAATAATAGTTGTGTGATAGACTAATTGTCGAGGGACGTGATTATGTATGTGCTTGTGTACTTTGTTTGGGATTGTGTTGTTATTTATGATAAATATATGATGGAATGGTGATGGTATATGGCATGATAAATGTTATGCAGGTGCAAAGTATACATGTTTAGATGCATATATACGTAATCACATGGTACTCATATTCATTCCTTTGGAATATGGACTCACTCTCCCATGTTGTCATTTTTTTAGATTTGTGATACAGGGCATTCATGGGAAGAGTTAGCATTTTGGAGTACATTTTGGCTGTGGAGGTAAATAGTTGTATAGGAAGTGCCTTGGCCGGCGATACCTAAATTTTGTATAGCATATCATGTAATGTATGCTTGTTTTGGTAATCCTAAGTGATAGATGATTTTGGCGGTCATAGGGGAAAATTGGATCTTGGTGTATGACCAATTTTCACTTATGACCCAATGATGAAATGAACGGAGAATGATGTGTGTTAATGTTTAAGACTTGAATGAATGAATTTGATAGGATTTGTGGATACATGATGATGCAAAATGAGGATTTATGTTATGTATTAATGATTGGCAAATGTAATAGATGAAGTGTTTGGTATGAATTTATGGACTAGAAAGGAATTGAGGAAGTAAAGATGTATGAGACATGTTATAAATATACCATATGATGTGTAAGGCATGTTGGGATGAAATGAATTAGGGTAGAATAGATTATGGTATAGTAAGTTGCATGAAATCCCCACAATTAGTCGTTTTCTGCATAACTCGCTCAAGCGAGTGAGAATCTCGCTCGAGCGAGATTGTTATGAATCAAAGTTTTGGCCTCTGGCCTGATTTCGCCCGAGCGGGTGTCTATTTCGCCCAAGCAAGATTGTCATGGAATCAGAGGTTAGCCTCTGGACTATTTTCGCTTAGGCGGAATGGCGGTCGCTCAAGCGAGGAGGAAGGGAATTTGATACTGGACGATTTTCGCCCAGGCGAGAGATGCCTCGCCCAAGTGAAAATCGGCCAGAGAGTTACCAATGTTGCTGGAGCAATCTCACTCAAGCGAGACTTGTCTCGCTCAAGCGAGCTTGGTACCTGATGCATACTTCCTCCTTTCGCTCAAGCGTCTCGCTGGCCGGCTTTAGGATTCCCTTCGCATCTCGCTCAAGCGAGACAGGGCTTGCTCAAGCGAGAGGAGCCCCAGATGCAAATTATCTCTCTTCGCTCAGCCTCGCCTCGCCCAAGCGTGACTACGCTGGCTCGTTCAAGTGAATGGGATTCTCGCTTGAGCGAGGGGCATACTGATTCACATAATTGCTTGTTTCAAATAAATTTTTGATTCCAATGCACTAATTCTTCATTAAGCATTACCTTAAGAGTATTATTGATATATTATGAATCATGAAACCTTATAACTCTCTCCTCTTAAATTCACTCATACATCAATCAATTTAAATTAATTCTTCTGCTGTTTTTAATTGGACAATTATTACTAAATCATATTTTTAATTACCTTCTCATATCTTCATATATGGGAGTGGCCTCTCATAGATCCAGGTGTTGTCGTAAATGTTCCACCACTCATTTTCTCATGATCGAATAATAATCTTAAATCACGAAAAATTTACCCCTATTTTTGATAGGGGCGTCTCAATTATGATACATCCACTTGAACAAACTAAGAACACCTTCTCTCATATAAAGACAACCATAAGGAGACGCAAATCAAATGGAACTTGATAAAACATGAAAAATTAATCAACTTGAAATAATTAATCTAAATGCTTAAAACCATGAAAAATAGGAAGGTCAAGTTTAGAAAGGCATAAGGGTGTAGGTGTTAAATTGGGAATAGAGTTAAGGTTTGAAAATTTTGGGTTAGGTTGAAATGGAGAATGGGGAAAAGTGGAATGTATCAAACATGAAGTGGTTGTATAAATAGGATCAACATGGCTAGTGGACATCCGTCTAAATTAAATGAAGGTATGTGTGGTGTAGGGAATGGTGTAAGGAATAATAGTAGATACAGAGGCAGTGGGGAGGATAACATCAGATAAAGGAATGGAAAAAGGTATAACAATAAGACTATTAAAAAATGTTAGTGTTAGGGAATCCCTCAAGGTCAGCCAACAGAAATACAAAGGATTCCCAAAAAAGAATTACAAAAACAAATGTTTTAAGGCATTACATACAAAATTTAAAATTTTGTTTTAGAGTTTATTTCTTGTAGACGTGAAATGAGTTCCTCAATCAAAGCAATTGCAGCTTCATCCTTAGGAGTTCACATGAGCACTCCCACTAGAATCTGAAATTCTGAATGCTAGTACGAAAGTTCAGAGAGTAATCCTAATTTCTGAGCGGCCGCCTATGAGCATCTCATGATTTATATATAGGCTTAGGTCTTAACCTAATGAGCTCTCATTAAACATTGGGCTCTTGACTCATTCTAAATGAGTTAGGCCCAATAGTTTTATTTTTAGTTCAAATAAAATAAAACTATCCTTTAATGGGCTTACTCTATGTATGTGACCCTATAGGTAAAATATTCGGTTATATTAATAATAAACTATTTTATTATTAATATAAAATAAGAGCGGCATCTCGTAATACATCATTATGTCCGAATATTATTTATCATCAACATGACCTATAAGTGATAATTATTTATATATTTATTCCTTTTGTCACGATATCTAATTGGGCCTAAGGCATGGTCGTCGTTATCCTTGTATGGCCCAATTCATTTAACTTGATGCCAGAGTAGACTTTACAGAATAAATATCTAATATTTATTCTTCCTAGCACTGCCATGCATTTCGTTAGTCTCACTCCATCAAGTACCCATAGATATCACTCCTGTCACATAGGAGAGACAAATCTCATCTACATCACTCACATCCCTCTGCATAATTTATCCATTATCTAATCATAATCTTTATAGTCATCTTATTACAGATGACGTTTGATTGTATTAAAACAAAAAACTCTTTATATAAGAATCGTAGTGACTTCAGGTCGAAGGACTAATACCATTATCACATTGAGAATCATTTATGACACTCATGTAATGATCCATGCAGCGTTCTCATGGTGGGTTTGTCCAGTACAACATTACTCTTAATGTGTACCCGTGTGAAGACTTGATATCATATATATATATATATATATATATATATATATCCATGATTTATGAGATCAAATCATCAGTACATTCACACACTAGTCTTAATGTATTTACATGTCCCCATATAAATACTTGATTAGGGACGTTTTAGGAATAATTCTCATATAACCTATTATTCTAGGATAAATAGTTTTAAAATAATCTTAAAACTAAAAATACTTATTTTATTGATAAGTTTAAATTGATACATTAATAGCTCATAGTGCATACACCAACAAAAAAAAGCAATAGGTATAACACTAGTGAGTGGTGTTATGTTGATCATGCTTATTGAGTGGAAAAATGTCAATTATAAAAGTTACAGATTGAAGTGAAGCATGTTGCTTGCCATTTTTAATTCATGAACTTCATTAAACAAAGGTGGAAGCCCTAGAAGGCTTCTAAACTATATTAATCTAGTAGTAGTACCTGCAAGCAAACAATTACGTGTATGTGGGTGTGTGCATGTGTGTATGAAAGCCTAACCCTTACCAAGATTATTGAAAAAAGCCTAACATGCAGTTCTCATGAATTGGTAACATTCATTTGCACTTGAAAAAACTATATAACCAATTAATGTCATTTTGAGAGTAGTTTTCGTTCCTCAAATCTCCCTTCCATTGTGTTGAATAATGGTTCAATAAGGTTATTTATGATTGTGAAGCCATTTTAGTTTTTAAGTCATGCCTGTAAAGTGCAATCTCATGCAAGAATAATGCCTTTAATGGATGATTCATGACAAGAGGTAGAACCCTATTAATTATATTATTGGTCTTATTTTTTTTATAATAACTATGTTTTTTTATATATTGAGAAAAATTCATATAAAAAAGATTCACTTATGTGAGAGTTAGAAAATCAAAATTTAACCATCAATTTAAAGTGGATGTTGTGGTGAACTTCATCTACTTATGGTTATGGTAGACCCATATATATTGACTTGTTATAATAGGTAAAATCATCTTTTTTATATTTAGATAAACACACATATATTTTGCTTAAGTTATATTAAATCACATGTTTGAGTTGTTTTTAGAATATATAAAATTAGTTTAAATTCCAAATATTGGGGTTTAAATTAGATTTTTACATTAGAAATTAACACATGAGGTTCAAATCCCTTTTACATCTAAACCTAAAATCCTTTTCGAACTCCATCTTCTCTCTTTCTCTCTTCACCCTCAAGGACACTAGAGATCTAGAGGTGTAAACATGTTCTGCTTACTTTGCCACATCCACACCTCATGTTCTGTTAATTTTAATGACACCTTTTTAATGATAGTGGATTTGTGTGGTGATGGATGCTATAGAGGGGAACGAGAATAGGAAAGAGACAAATATGGAAGGGAAGAGAAGGGAGAAATCAAATTAGGCAACAAATTTTGTTTCTACTTCTAAATCCTAATTTTTTTGTTGTTTAGGGTTTCAAAAAATGCATTTTTGCATCTCAATAAAACTTCTGATGAGAAAATGTCATTGCAATTCAAAATGATTTTTTTTACATATACAATAATTGGCAGCTTTAACAAATAAGTATCTTCATCATCATGCTGTAAAGTAAATAGATATTTTGGTTTTAGTCAAAGTAATTTTTTGTTTTGATTATTAAAATTTAAGTGTTGTCCTTTGTTGGTTACTTTGGCAATGTTTAACAGTAGATTTAGCTAATTATTGGTTTTTATTGTGTTATAATCTTCTATATACTCAAATTGTGTTATGTTAAAACTTGGTTGAAGGTGTTGTTGTAGTAGTACAATAAGGGAAGAAGATGATGGAGATAGAAGGAAAACGGGTCGAGGTTAGATAAGATATTTTAGGGATTTAGACAGAATTAAAGCATATCAAAAACTTAGATTTTGAGTTTTTGATTAAGGGGTAGTTATAAGATTAAGATACTTTAATATTATATGTTTAAAATATTAATTAATTGAGCGAAAGAAAATAGAAATATCGAAGTTCCAATTGATAACTTGTTATCAATCAATATGTACCATTGATGAACATCCAATGGTTCATGTTTTATGAGTCTATCATACACCTAAAAAAATAAAATCCACCTTAGCCTTCACCTCAGTTTTATGATGAAACATATAGGTCATATGAACTTTGTGAAATTTTTCAACAAAGAAGTTATTTAAAGACTACCTCTGTCCCTAAATATAAGACCATTTTACTTAATTCACACGTATTAAGAAAGTTAGTTAATTTAGTTAAAATTATTAAATTTGTTTGAAATTTATAATAGTTTTTCAAAATTACTCTTAAAGTAATTATCACTTATCATTAAATTTTTTCACTTATTTTTTATTCATTTAGTCTCTCTTCACTTACTACCCAATTATCATTCAAAAAATAAATAATATAATTGATGTATATGATTCATTATTATATTGATTCCAATAAAATTTATACATTAACAGAAGTAATTTGGTCAAAAAATAATTAACAACATTAAAATTTGAAAGAAAATATTATATTAAATAATACAAATTTTTGAAAAAGAACTTATATTTAAATACGAAGTATATGATTATACAATTAAAATCTAATTTTGCATATAACAGAATCACACAAATGTAAGTAAGAGAGAAAAGCTCAACTTTTCTTGAGAATATATTCAGGAAAACAAGCTATGTCTTATTTATTTTGGGTATATGTGCAATGTAAAATTTCTCCTGTTCAATATTTTTGGACAACCTCTTCTTTTTTTTTTGGTCATAGACAACCTCTTCTGTCCCATTGAAACGTGATAAGTCTTTCTCCAAAAAAAAAAACGTGATAAGTCAGTGGAGGTGGGCTTGGGCCCAACCAGTCCCTTTGTAGTAGTAGCATGGCAACTTACCCCCGAAAAGAAGAGGAAAATTTGCCTCCTTCGCTAGCCTAGATATAATATAAGTACGCAGAGGCGCAAGGAACTCTTATTAGGGTTTTCATTCTTCCCTTTTGTAACTTGCTTGCAGGCAGGTAAAAATATTTAAATGTTTGTGTCTGGTTAGGGCTGAGGCATATAGGGGAGAGCAGTATTTAAGTGTGGCTCTGAAAAACCTGTAGGTACTCTACAGGGTGCCCTGCCTTTCATGCCCTTCACATCAACTATATGGCTTCATAGTACGGATTTTGTGCTCTGTGGCTGGTTCCTGGATTTGTGAGTTTTCTCACGTTTCCTTTCCTTCCCACTGTTTCTCGTCACAAATCCGCCTCCAAACGCCATTACAATACAATCATCCATGCATAGATTCTTTATTTTTAATTTCTTTATATTTAGTGGATTTGGGAGTCTTATTTTTTTATCGTTGATTTTTCGATGATTTTTGGTGCATTTGAGATATTTTTTTGGTATTTATTATCGAATAGGGATTGTCCTTGTTGCAAATTAGGGTTGAGAAATAACAGAAAATAGGTTCTTTTTTATATAAAAAATAGCTATAATATTGGAAATTAGAAGAAACTGTGATTCATGTCTCTGCCATTTGGTGGAATAATGTGTTGTGTACTTTTGATGTCCTTGACTTTTGAAAGTATTAGTGCACTAACTTGTGGGTATTAAACAAGTTAGTTTATTTGTGCTGAATGCCTTCTTGTTATATGGCAATTGAACATCTTTATTTTCAACACTATGTGCATTTGTGCATTTGGATCATGACCTGTTTTGCATGCCATTTGGGTAATGACTGATTTCATGTGTTGCTGAGTGATCAAATTGCCATTGACGGGAAAGAGACATAGTTGCCTGTAATATTGTTTAGTGACATTCGGAAGATTCTAAGTTAAATTATTTCAAATTTAGTTATACATGTGACTTGATAACTCAACGGAAGTGAGTGAGTGGTAGCCTTAGCAATTGATATTGGGTGATTTTTCTCAAAAATCAAAATCAGTCCTGTAGCCACCAATCACCTTGTATTTCACACCATATTTCATCTTTTGCATCTGATTGACTAACTAGTACACTACCAAGAGCATTTCACACCCTGGGTGTTGATTGTGTTTAATGAATCCTAAGCTGATCTACGAAGTTAACTCATGCTGGTGACCAATTGATGGAATGTACATAGAGGCTCTGATTTATTAAGGTTGCATTGTTGTCTAATCTACTGAAATTTGTTCTATATTGATCATTATGTTTTAATTATACATTTGAAAGATGGTATTAGCGGCATTTGTTTAATTTTCTTGACCAAATGGTATCTAATGTAGATAGGTGGCTAGCTAGCTGACTTAGCTGTTTTTTGAGCAGAAGTAAGATGCCTCTTTATGATTGTATGTTTCTTTTTATGCCTCATAGAAGGAAGGAGGCCGCCATGGATTTAGTTGTGACTACCTAAACTTGTTTCAGTTAGGTAGACTTGACTTGTTAACTTGACTTGGAAACTTGTACTAAAAATTATATAAAACTAATATCAGACATGTATCCAAACAAGAAATACCTTTAAAAAATAGTTAAAAGCTTAAAATCCAACCATCCAATTGTCAACAAGTCATAACAAATACACAAACATAACAAACACACATAAAGTCATAACAAGAAAGAAGTATATTGGTCTTTAATCAAAATGAAGGAGTAAGGAAAAAAAAAAACACACTTGTTCTTGATGGGCTTTTGTCATGGTGGCATGGGACAGGGACGTAGGGGGTTGTTTCGGTGGGTGTTGGGTGGTGTAGTTATGGGTGGTGGCTCTTATGCGGTTGTAGTTGAACAAGGGCAGTCATGTGCAAGATGGAAGTCATGTAGGTGAAGTCTTGCAAGATGGAAGTCACGAAGAAGAACGATGGCGTCGGTGTTGGAGTCGGAGACTGTTGGTGGTTGTCGCGTTGTCGAACGGAGGGATTCCAAGGCGTACGAAGTGACGAAGAAGATGGGAGGTTGCGCGTGACTAAAAGAAACAGAGGGTCCAATGTCGTTTTATAAAATTAGGAATTAGGGTTTCAAATTGCAAAGACTCGTGGACTTGCTGAAAAACTTTTGCACGAGTATCATCGTTTCTACCCGAGTTGGTGTTGGCGCGAGTCTACAAGCGTTTTAACATGATTTCCCTAGGTAGAAAAATAGAAATAGAAACGTACGTTTCTATGAGTTGACTCTAGAGTTTGACAACCATGGATTAGGGTAGGAAAACATGTGTAAAGAAGAAATGGGTTGTAACTGATGTTAAGAGTCCTGGAAATGTTCAGTTGGGCTATGGTATAAAGAAGTTGGATGGAAGATATTATCAGGTGAGGTTATGCATTTGTTATTCTTTTCTGTGTTCTCTTATAGGTTCTTTTGTTGTTATTTTATAATAACCTATTTTGATGTAAGCATTACATGTTTGTGTGCTAGTTTTGTTTTGTTCTTTTTTGAGTCCAGGGAAATCAAGTATTCAACTGATTCACGTAGTTCTTCCAGTGGTTAGAGTTATAGGGATGGTGGAACTCAATTAATTCTTATTTAGGTTTCTCGTATGAATTCATTTGACAATCAGTGTAGTTATTTTTTTTTTGTAACATTTATGTGTTATACATGCACAACATTTTTACTAACCATTTAGCCTTGTTAGTAACTGAGCTACTTGTGAGTCTTGTTATGTGTAACATCCTAAATTTTAAAATAAAGGATTAATTAGGGAGATAAATATGAAATAATTATATTTGGGTTATTAAATATTTCAAAATATTGGGAATAAATAAATTAAGATTTTTGGGAAACTGTTTATAATTTATTGGAACTGCATAAGCTGAAAATGAGCCTGGTTGAAATATGAGTGTCGGACCAAGTATCTCGGATTGGGATGATATTGGTTAAGGATATTATTGGGAATCCGAATATGTATTCAGAATAATTTTTGGATAAAGTATTGAGACCAAACAAAGATCCTGTTTGTCATAAAACGATGAATTTTTAAAGAGGGATTAAAAATAAAGTCAAAATGACCCATTTTTCTCTTTCTTATTCCCGTCAGCTTCTTGGTCCCTCTTAACAAATACTTTGCTTTTTTTTCTTTTCTATTCTTCTCCTTCATTTCCTCTTCTACCTCTCTTTAAAAGCCCTAAGTAAAAAGGGTGGTGGCTCTCTTCTCTCCCATTTCCGTTCTTGAAGGAGTTTGGAAGAGCTTGGAGCTTGAAGTCTCACCCTTTTTTCTCCTTAGTTTCATGTGGCTCTTTCCTCCCTTGGAAAGCTCTCTCATTCTTTCTCTTGAGGTAAGATTTTTGCTATTTCTTAAGAGTATGAACTATGGGTTTTTGGTTTTTGATGTTGGGAAAGTGATTTAATGAGTGTTGTTGGGTTTTAGAGAAATCCTAACCCTATGACTTGGGGGAAATGCAAAATATGAGTGGAGAAGCATTTATTGTGTTAAATAATTATTATTGGTGAGGTGAAATGGTGTTATTAATGGTGAATGACCGTTAATGAAGCTTAATGGTTGTTGAGAACTATTAATGTGGGAACCCATTAGTGGGTTTGACATTAAAAATGCATAATAATAAATATAGGCGCCTAACCCGTGGTGGTTATGGTGGAATGAATGAAATAAATGAAACTGAGAGTTAAGATGCTGGAAGACACCAAGTAAATGAATATGAACATTAAACCGAGGTGGTTGAATAGAAAATAATTGTGTGATATATTGTGATGTAGGAAATAACCCTAGTGACGAGGTGGAATCATCGGACCACGTTGATTACTACTTCTCTTGAGGTAGGAGGGGGGTAACTATTTTAAATGTATGATTTCATCCATTGATGATGTGAAAATATGTGTATATGATTGTGCTTAATGATTGCTTGGGTGGACGATGTAATGATTTCATGATTTAAGTGTATTTAGAATGATTGATGTTATGTGGCATGTATTTGGGATGATGAATATGATATTAAATTGGTCTGAGCCGAAGTCAATGATCCGGTGTCGACCAGCCACGAGAGTCAATAGATGACTAAGGTTTTAGACCGGTGCTGTATGTATCCGGTATGATTATCCCTTACGTCTCTGATATGGAGAACGGATTCCTCCGATATGTGAAGTGTTAACACGGACATGCCGGTATAGGGAGATCGCCTATACGGTCTTATCAGTCTGAAGTTTTACCTACTGAGTCAGTATTGCACACCAAACGGATGAAGTGACATCCGTATTCTGGTATTGGTATCGAGACCCGATCAGATATGTTGAATATGTTGACGAAATATGTCATGATGGTTTGAGACCATGTTTTGAATTGAAATCAATGATGAGAAATATCTCAAATATGTATATATGAATTGATAAATGTGATTGCCACTAACTACCGATGTGTATGAGTTCCAACGAGAATTGGTAAAGATTGAGAATATTGAAATCCACTAAGTGGTAGTCGTGAATTAACGATTGATTGAGTGATATTTAGGATGCACAGTGTGAAAATGTATTGATTGGCATTTGCATCCATGACATATCATTCGCTGTTTATATGGAATGTTAGGGGTTCCAATAGGCAGGCCCAGTGGGAGGGCGGCCCAGTCCACAGGTATATTGTTATTTCTCCCTAGTGATTCGGGAAATCACAAAGCTGCCCTTAGTTCGGTGACGAGGCACCCTATGTGGCAGCCCTGTGGGAGGGCGGCTCTGTGATGAGTAGTTTACCTCGGTGTCCGACGGGGCACGGCTCCCTTGATGTGTGTTCGAGGGAGACCCGTAGCACTCTGGCAAGTAAGGCCATATTGATGATCCACAAGTCACGGGGTGACTAGTGCTACAGATGGGCGAGAGCGGTTTGGTACCAGTAAAAGTATGATACTTTAAGCATGCATGAATTGAGATATATGTGTACACATTTTACTATTGCAGTAGGGGTATAGTAGCACACCTATGCTTGTCCCACATTTGATATGTTGTGTCCCACAGTCGGATCCGCACTTGATAATGATTCATTTGTGCATATACATTAGTTTTAAGAGCATTTGCATATAGCTAGAGATATGCCTAGTTGATAGCCCGTGGTGGCGATGGATGATTGTTAACTAGAGAGAAAGTAAGCCGAGGTATTGACATCAAAAGTGTGATGATTATTGAGAATGCTAAGAATATTTATATATGATATTGCCTTGTGAATATACTTAATTATACATGTATTGTCCCGAGATGGAATGATGTATCATGTGTGTGAAGCTTGTGATGTTTTCTTGAAAAATGAATATAATGCACACATGTATAAATATCATTATAATGTATGACTTTGATACATTTGGATTATGTTACTCACCTCCTAGTTGCCATTTTTAAGTTTGATGTAGGTATGATGTAAAATCCTACTCTTTTGGAGGTCGAGGATTTGATGAAGGTAAATATGAAAGGAATGTGGGTGAGCCTTGGCCGACATATATGTATTCATTTTGTATAGCATATGGTGTGTATATGCTTATTTTGAATGATAGTTGATTTTGGGAGGTCATGTAGGAAAATTAGACCGTATGTGTATGGCTAATTTTCATTAATGACCTTGATACTGTATGAATGATATTATTATTATTAAATTTTATTTCTATCATTTAACAAATCGATGAGGCATCTCTCATCCTCTTTTTGGTATATATATATATATATATATATATATATATATATATATATATTAATGACTCTTAAATTTAATTAAGTCTTCTGCTTTTCCCTTAGGACGGTCTTGAGTCCGGTCGTCCAAGGAGCACTCTGATACCTTCTCATATCTTCATATATGAGATAGGTTATTAAATGATCCGGTGTGATTACTTGGCATTATATATATATATATATTGAATTTCTTCTACTTATAATTAATTTAAATCGTGAAAAATTTACCCCTATTCTCGGGCTGGGGTGTTACATTATGTGTGGTCAGACTCAGACTGCCATATGTTGGGTGGTACTTATTTTTTTCTGTTCAATTGATGTCTTAATGCTTGACTGTTTTGTTATCAGGATTGTATTAGTCATAGACACAACTATGCGTTAAAAATATTATCTAATTAATGTAATGTAAGTCAATATACAGTGGTGAACTGTTCTTTACAGGGGGTGTAGAAGTATGCTTGTAGAACAACTCAAAATATACATACAAATGTGTTTTTGATACAAAGCAATGCGCGTATAAATGTAAATACGGAGAGCTTTTGTATGTTGAGGCGGAGTGCAATGTACTCTGGGGCGGTGTCACAGTCCGCCTGACGGGATCTACGTTGCCTTGACCCGATTGGGGGTGGTACCTGCAATCGTTCTCCGACGCTCAAGTCAGTATTTCAGAATACTTAGAGACTTAGAAAGACAGTCAGAGAATTATGCAAGTAAGAGAGTGTAAGGTTCAGAGAATGGGAAAGATCCCTTATACCTTTTCGAGAGAGGTTTATATACCTGTTACTGGTGCTCCATTATTGGTAGGACCCGCTCTTTGTCTTCAGGCATAATGCTGAAAAGGTAGTGGGTCCTTACGCCGTTTACATGCACCATTATTGTAGTAGGTATCACCACTTGTCTGGAAAGCGTTAGTGCTTTAATATTTTATTGTTATTTCCCTTTATGCGTGACAGCGTGATTCCCATTATTAACCTCTCAAGACAGAGTCAATCTCGTGCCGGGGTTGTGAGTATGGGCTCGCTACGCAGTGTGGGAAATTCAGTATTCCGCCAATATTGAGCTTATGGCTTGGCCGAGTAACAACTTTGGCGGGGTTACGTTCCTTGGCGGAGTAACATGCCTTGGCGGAGTAAGGTGCCTTGGTAGTGTAACGTGCCTTGGCGGGGTTATGTTCCTTGGCGGAGTAACATGCCTTGGCGGAGTTACCTGCCCTGGCGGTATGTACTCCGTATAGAAGTGATTATAATGTACTCAATTGCGTACTCCTCTTGTTCAAAATGCTGATCTGGCAAAGCATTAAAGCCATGCTCTTGGGGGCCGGTGTTAGGACCGGATCATATGCCCCCTAGCTTGTTATAGTGACTGGCGGAGTCACTTTAATGAGCTATAACACTTAAGTTTAGCTTTTGTAGGCATGGGTTTAGGCGGCGCTTGTTATTTCAGGATTTATGGACAAGTGTTTTCGTGCATTTATTAGCTGTCATCACTTGACACGCCTGTCATTAATGCACCTCGAAACCACGTTTTTTATTCTTCAGTCTCCCATTGCCACGTATGCCCTCGTAACGATTGCCATTCCAATGATGGGACATAAATGCGCGTGATGGCAATTGAGAACCGTTTTCGAGGTTATTACCGTGGGCCTTGGATTTTGAAAACGTGGCCCATGAAATATCTGCCCTTAGATATATCTATTGGTTTCAGCAAAAAAGGAACCGTCAGTGAGACAAATCCAACGGTTGTAAACGCATATTTCAATTTTAGAACCGTTGATGAGATTTATCTAACGGCTGCAAACACATCTTCGAGATTTCTGAGTATTCGCTTATTTCCCCCCAAGCCATGCCTATAAATAGGTAAACTCTCAGAAGGGAAATGTTTTGCTTCATCTCTCACTTCGTATTTGTTCGCTGAAAGTGTTTTTGCTACTCTCTTGCGAGTTTATTGGTGTTTGGAGTTCTTCTATCTTTCAGAAGCTTAAGGTACTTGCTTCTTCCTCTTCTTTGCTTCTTCATTTCCATTGGGTTAGCTTTAGTTTTCCTTTTTGTGTGTTCGTAAAAAGGAAGATGAGAGGAAAGAGGTCAGAGTCTCATTCTAGGGTTTCTGTTCGTCCCATGTTTTCTGATATTGAGAGTGAAGATGAGGCGTTTTATACTGGGAGGGACTCGACGTTTTACAGCAGCGTGGAGTACTTTAGTAATGCTGTACATTCGTTTGTGTCAGGAGGTGTTTTCCATACCCAAGTGTTGACAATGGCAGAGTGTCAAAACGTCGTGTTGCATGGACTGGACTGGGAGAAGACGCTCGAGATTGATCCTTATTGTTGGGTTGAGGAGGATGTTAAGGGTACTTCCTCTCGCCATGCAACAACTAGTGGCGGTGTAGTGGAGCTATCTGTGCCTATCTGGAAAAATGAACGGTATGAAGATAGGTTCATTGTTTGGTCTCCTAAGACATTCGAAAGGATTTGCCATCGTCCTCAGAATAATCGTACAATATATATGTACGATATTCTGTTCACTCAGCTGGGAGTGCGTTTCCCCTTGAACAAATTCCAGATGGGCGTGCTGAGGTTCTTGGATTGTGCTCCTTCTCAGCTGCACCCAAATGGTTGGGGAATAGTTCGAAGCTTTGAGGTGATGGCGGAGCATCTGGAGTTTACGCCTACTGTGGCGTTGTTCTTTTCTTTCTGCCGCATCATGAGGAGGGTGAACGTAAAAACAGGCGGCATGGGCCTTGTTACTCTTCGGGCGGAGCCGAAGATTTTAAACTTCAAGTCGTTTGCGGACTCCGCCAAGGAAGGCGGACTCCACTTCAGAAAAAGTTTTGTAAAGGTTTCTGTGAAGGAGGGGGAGTCCGTCTTCTAGCGGAATAAGGAGGGAATTGATCGATTCCCAGTTGCGTGGACACATGAGCACTTTCTCTTAACCAAGCGAGCGTATGAAGTTGAAGAGGGTGCTCTATCGGCGGCGTCTGTGGAAGTACTCCGGATGTTGAAGGAGTACAACTCTGTCCACAAGCTGATCCTTTGTCGAAGGCTGCTTGGGCGGGATGCTCAGGGATACTTGAGTAATATTACTAACAATCGCAATGTTGATTGAGTATTGCTGTTATCTTGCATCTTCTAATCATATTCTCGTTTTGTTATTTCGCAGGAGAAATCGCTGAGTTCCCTGGGATGGAGCGCATCAAGCGGATCCGAATGAGCCGTAGGGAAATTAACGCAGAGAACAATGTGCAGCCCAGGAGGAATCTGGCTGCCGCTCTAACAACAGCTCTTCCCTTCCCTGCCTCCACCAACATAATAAATTTTGAAGGTGGTGCAGGATCTTCAGCAGCTACTGTTGAAAGGCGTTCTAAAAAACGCCAAGAACCAGAAGCTGCTGAAGAGGAAGAAGAGGAAGTAGATCTTCATGCCTTGCAAAGGAGGAGGACTAAGGGCAAGAGGAGGGCTGAGGAAGGGACATCAATCGATGTTGCCATTGACTTGGAGGAGACTCAGGAGGTACCTGTTATGGGTACTTCTGCTGACATGGGCGGTGTTGAAGGCATCCCCGAAGAAGATGTCGCGGGGGAGCAAGCGGAGGGATTCCAAGCCTCTTCTGACCAAAATACGGGGGACGAGGCAGGGAGAGTTCAAATTTCCCCAGTCCGCCCGTCTGAGGATCCTGCCCTGAGCTTGACCACTCGAGGGACTGCAGTTTTTCCCATTGATGTGCCAGGGGAATCATCCAGGCGGTTTGTCTCTTTGCCCCAGGCGGGGTCTCGCTTGAATCCCTTTTTGTACTTTGCAAATACGGGATCCCGCCAGTCAGAGAGGCGTGATCCAGAATTCATCCTCCGCCCCGACATCGACTTTGAGGAGATTCCAGAGGCTGCTGCAGCTGCGAGGTGGCACCTTGCAGAGATAGATGGTTTCTTGGCCTCTGTCCCCCGGATAGCTGACGTTGCTGCCGAGGCCAACATGTTTCAGGCGTCTTACCACGAGTCTGTGGAAAAGATTCGTAGCTTGGAACATGACAATGAGCAGCTGTCCGAGGTGATCAAGGCCAAGGACAAACATCTTGACACCGCCGACTCCGACATCAAGAAATTGACGGAGGAGTTGGCTAAGGTGAAGGCTGAGAAGGTCCTGCTAGAACAACAGAATAAAAAGCTAGGCGAGGAGGTGAGTGGACTTTCCCAGGTCAAGGCTGATAATGTTCTGCTGAAGCAACAAGTTTCAAATTTAGATCAGCAGAACCAAATTTTGGGCGGAGACGTGAGCATTCTTCAGCAGAGGCTGGTCTCCATAGAAATAAATAAAGCCATAGCCGAAGATGCCTGGGCGGCGGAGTTGGGCGAAGCAGCAACCGCATATGGAAATCTTGAAGTGCAGGTTCAAGAGTTACAAGCTGAGAAGACTGCCTCAGATGCTACCAGTGAGAGGCTCGACAAGGAATTACAATCTGCCTTGGATGCAGCTGAGGCAGCGATTGATGATGCTTTCAGCATGGCTGTTCGCCAACTCTGTTATCGCAACCCAGGTGTTACTCTCTCCACCACAGGCATTCATCCCTATTACGAATTTATCAATGGAGAATTGATGGTGCCTGTGCAAGGAGGTCATATGCCTGCGCCCAATGATGAATATGTTCTGGCGGACTTGCCTCCTTCCCAAAGTTTGACCAGGCCAGGAGAAAGTTAGCTCACCTCCACTCAGCAAGAAGGGAAGCCGTTTGACCCTTAAAGATCAGCTTCTCAGTCTCCTCCTCAGTCTCTTTGCAAGTCTTGTTTTTATTTATAACGTCGCCTTGTTCCAGGATAGGCTCTGGATTTTACCAATTTGGCAATATTGAATAAAGCATATTTTCTGCAAATGTATACTTGTTCATATAAGCAGTGTTCGAGTCCGTCGTATTTATGCCTTGTAAAATGATATCGAAAAGGCGGAATATTCTTCTGAGGACTTAATGAAATATGACTAAGCATAACGAGGCGGGATAGCCTTTTTGCAATTTCGGTGAAGTAAAATTCAGTAAGGAGGCGAAGTAGCCTCTTTGAGAATTTAACTGAAGTAATTTTAATAACGAGGCGTAGTAACCTCTTGAGAATTTCATTGAAATGATTTTAATAGTGAGGCGTAGTAGCCTCTTAGGAATTTCAATGAAGTTGGATTCCGTATGTAGGCGGAGTAGCCTCTTAGGAATTTAAAAGGAGTTGGATTCCGTAAGAAGGCGGAGTAGCCTCTTAGGAATTTAAAAGGAATTGGATTCCGTAAGGAGGCGGAGTAGCCTCTTAGGAATTTCAAAGGAATTGGATTCCGTAAGGAGGCGGAGTAGCCTCTTAGGAATTTCAAAGGAGTTGGATTCCGTAAGAAGGCAGAGTAGCCTCTTAGGAATTTAAAAGGAATTGGATTCCGTAAGGAGGCGGAGTAGCCTCTTAGGAATTTAAAAGGAATTGGATTCCGTAAGGAGGCGGAGTAGCCTCTTAGGAATTTAAAAGGAATTGGATTCCGTAAGGAGGCGGAGTAGCCTCTTAGGAATTTCAAAGGAGTTGGATTCCGTAAGAAGGCGGAGTAGCCTCTTAGGAATTTAAAAGGAATTGGATTCCGTAAGGAGGCGGAGTAGCCTCTTAGGAATTTCAAAGAAGTTGGATTCCGTAAGAAGGCGGAGTAGCCTCTTAGGAATTTAAAAGGAATTGGATTCCGTAAGGAGGCGGAGTAGCCTCTTAGGAATTTTAATGAAGCTGGATTCCGTAAGAAGGCGGAGTAGCCTATTAGGAATTTTAATGAAGCACAATTTTACAAGCGTTGAACTTACTTGAACTTGTTGACAGTGCTTGAGTTTGTTGATTATGTACTCTGTAAAACATTGGAAGTTAGGCAGAGTCAAGTTTTGGATGGAATGTTCATCCTTTTGCATTTTGATTGGAGTGCGACTCCTGATCGAATGAAAATCATCGAAGTCGGGATTGCTATGGTGCAGCATATAGCTGTGACACCAATTTATCCTGCAAGAAATTGGTTGAACCTCTGAGGCGGTATGGTGCAGCATATAGCTGTGACACCAATTCACCCTGCAAGAATTTGGTTAAACCTTCGAGGCGGTATGATGCAGCATATAGCTGTGACACCAATTCATCCTGCAAGAAATTAGTTAAAGCTTCGAGGCGGTATGGTGCAGCATATAGCTGTGACACCAATTCATCCTGTAAGAAATTGGTTGGATTTTGGGGTTAGCGTGGTGCAGCATATAGCTGTGACACCAGCTCTTCCCACAAGAAGCCTGCAGGACCTTGGGGGCGAATTAGTGCAGCATATAGCTGTGACACTAGTTCTTTCCATAGGCGGCCTGTAGGACCTTAGGGTCGGTATGGTGCAGCATATAGCTGAGACACCAATCCTTTCCCCCCAAGGAGTTTTCTGTACCTTAGGGTCGGTATGGTGCAGCATATAGCTGAGACACCAATCCTTTCCCCCCAAGGAGTTTTCTGTACCTTAGGGTCGGTATGGTGCAGCATATAGCTGAGACACCAATTCCCCAAGGAGTTTTTGTTGACTCCGTTTGTGAAGCGGCGTTGCATGTTGGTTGATCTTTATGGAATAAAGAGTTATGCGTTTGTGCTTCAGTTTTAGAATCGTTGTTTTATCTGCATGGGAACAAACTCTGCCATGGATAATCAATTCAAAGTTAGAGTGAAGATTAAATGCAGGAAAGCATTTCATTGAGAATGGAACTACATAAAGGATTGAGTAGAGGAAGATCCTTGAGTGAGGAGGAAAAGATCATACCGTATTATCCAACTAACTGTAATATATGCGTAAATTTGAAATGTTCCATTTATTTCTAACCGGAGTGCCATCCAAGTTTTCTAGGCGGTATGTACCCTTGCCCAAAACCTCGATGACTCGGTATGGACCTTCCCAATTTGGTGCCAATTTGCCTTGGTGCGCAAATTTGTTGCCAATGTTGGCCCTTCTCAGGACCAAATCTCCCTCTTTGAAACGGCGTTCGCACATGCGTGCATTATACCGTTTGGCGGCCTTTGCTTTGACAGCTTGATCTCTCACAAAGGCTTCCTCTCTCAACTCTGCCAAAACCTCCAATTTGTGTGCGAGGTTCTGTTGATTGGCTTCCTCATTGAAATGGAGGACTCGAGCTGAAGGGGTTGTTAATTCAATGGGAATGACAGCCTCGACTCCATATGTCAGCCGATACGGAGATTCATTCGTGGTGGAGTGTGGGGTGGTTCTATATGCCCATAAAACATGGCATAACTGATTTGCCCAGTCTCCCTTTGCCTCACCAAGGCGTTTTTTGAGGCCCTTCAAGATTTCTCTGTTGGCGACCTCTGTTTGTCCATTGGTTTGAGGGTGTTCCACAGAAGAGAAAATCTGCGTGATGCTGAGATTTTCTAAGAGTTCAGTGAACTTGCGATCTGTGAACTGGGTGCCATTATCAGTGACTATGCGTTCAGGGACTCCGAAACGTGCAATGATGTTCTCATAAACGAATCTTCGAGTCCTGGCTGACGTTATGTGCACCACTGCCTCTGCCTCAATCCATTTGGTGAAATAATCGACACCAACTATCAAGTATTTGATACCGCCGGGCGCAGTTGGGAATGGACCTAGAATATCCATACCCCATTGATAGAAAGGCCAGGGCGTTATTGATGATGACATTTCCTCAGCTGGAGTATGGTGAAAATTCACGAATCGTTGACATTGATCGCATTTTTGAACATATGAGGCAGCGTCTTGCTTCATAGTGGGCCACCAATACCCCGCCCTGAGGATTTTTCTCACTAGACTCCGTGCCCCTGGATGATGTCCACACTGCCCTTCATGGACTTCTTCCAAAACAGCTGGCACCTCGTTTTGATTTATGCAAATTAAGTACGGGACAGAAATTCCTCGGCGGTATAGCTGCCCATCCAGGAGTGTATAATAGGGTGCCTCCTTCCTTAGCTTCTTTCGCTCAAGATCATCCGTGGGTAATTGTCCATTAACAAGATAACGAACTATTGGTGTTACCCAGGAATTGTCATCAACGGGGCGGCTTTTAATCATATGAATTGAAGAGGGAAGGGATATACTTGGCTCCGCCAGAGTACTCTGTACAACCGTGGTTGTGCACCCCGCCTTCTTTGTGCTGGCTAACCTGGACAGGATATCAGCACGTGTATTTTCTTCGCGAGGTACATGCTTGAAAGTTACTTCATCGAAGCGCTGTTTCAACTCATTGACGCAGTCCAGATATTGTTGCAGTAGAGGTTCTTTAGCCTGATACTCACCAAGAATTTGTGAGATGACTAGTTGAGAATCACTGCATAGAGTAACAGTTCTGGCCCCAATATCTTGTGCTGCTCTGAGTCCGGCTAAGCAGGCTTCATACTCTGCCTGATTGTTAGATGTAGTGAAGGTAAAGTGCAATGAAATTTCAAGATGTACCCCGTCATCACTTTCTATAACGATTCCTGCCCCACATCCTTTGCTGTTCGAAGACCCATCGACGTATATTGTCCAGTGTGAATGATCTGCATCCGGGCTGGAGCCTGTTAATTCGACTATGAAATCTGCTAGGACTTGTGCCTTAATAGCAGTTCTTGGTTCGTAGGATATGTCGAATTCAGAGAGCTCTATGGCCCATTTGATCATCCTTCCTGCCAAGTCTGGCTTGAACAATATAGTACGAAGTGGCAAATCTGTGCGAATCAGGATGGGATGTGCATGGAAATATGGTCTTAGACGTCGTGAGGCCCAAACAACTACAAGTGCTGCCTTTTCAATCTTCTGATAACGACACTCTGCACCATGCAATGTTTTACCAGTGAAGTACACCGGTCGTTGGCCTTCGACTGTTTCTTTGACCAGGGCCACTGCCAGCGCTTCATCTGAAACAGACAAATAAACGATGAGTTGCTCACCTAGGCTTGGTTTTACCAGGATTGGAGGGCTGGTTAAGACATTTTTCAAGCTCTGGAAGGCCGCCTCTTGCTCTGGGCCCCAATTGAATTTCTTATCCTTCTTCAGCATCTTGTATAAGGGGAGAGAGCGATGAGCCATTTTTGGCATGAATCGTGCTAGAGCAGCGATTTTGCCATTGAGGGATTGTACCTCTTTCAGTGTTTTGGGGCTCTGCAACTCTTGTATCACACGACACTTGTCAGGATTAGCTTCTATGCCTCTTTGTGTTAACATGAAACCCAAAAATCTCCCTCCAGGCACAGCAAATATACATTTTAGTGGGTTGAGTCTCATGTTGTATTGCCACAGGCGTTGAAAAATGAGGCGTAGGTCTTCAACATGGTCTCCTCCTTCTGGGGTTTTGGCGATGATATCATCAATATAAACCTCCACCAGCTTTGTGTGCATGCCCTCAAAGACTCTGTTGATCATGCGCTGGTAGGTGGCCCCAGCGTTCTTCAGCCCAAATGGCATGACATTGTAGCAAAAGACCCCTCTGTCATTGATAAATGCTGTTTTCTCCTGATCATCCTCACACATTGGAATTTGGTTGTATCCGGAGTAAGCATCCATGAAGGATAGATACTTGTATCCTGATGAGTCGTCAACCAGTCTGTCAATGTTGGGGAGAGGATAAGGATCTTTGGGACAACATTTATTCAAATCAACGTAGTCTATGCACATGCGCCATTTGCCATTGGCTTTCTGCACCATAACCACGTTGGACAGCCAAGAAGAGTAACGGAGTTCCCTGATGAACCCCGCCTTAAGGAGTTCTTCGGTTTGTTCGCAAGCAGCATTTTGCTTAGCAGGACCCATACGCCGTTTCTTTTGTGCCACTGGCTTAGTTTCAGGATACACCGCCAGGCGGTGGCAACAGAAGTTAGGATCCATACCAGGCATGTCTGCGGCTGTCCAGGCAAAAATTTCCTTGTACTCATGGAGGAGTGCAATCAGTCTTGCTTCCATGTTAGGCTCCAGCTTGTCATTGATGTTAGTAATTTGTTCCGGGGTGCTGCCCAAAACAATAGACTTGGACCCACCATCCGGAGTTGGTTTCAAAGGATTTAGTGGGTCTATAGAAGACTCCGCCCTGGGATCAAGATCCACCAAGTTAACGGATGCCGCCGCACTGTTTCCTTCGTTCAATTTTCTTTTCTTAGACATGGTTTCAAGCTTCACCATGTTAAGACTTAAATTGTAACAATAACGAGCCATCTCCTGGTCACCCCTGACGGATGAGACTTGATTATCTTTATCGATGAACTTGATTAACAAGTGGGGGGTTGAAACGATGGCTTCCATGGCATTCAGAGTAGGCCGCCCAATGATGCCATTGTATGGGGATTTAACATCAATGACAAGAACCCTGGATTTCACAGTCCTTGCTCCAGGTTCACCATCGAAGGTAATCCTTGTGTCCAAGTAGCCTTTAGTAGGCTGTTTGGCGCCATTAAAAGCTGTTAGGTCCTGTGTGTAAGGCTGCAAATCAGCGTCAGTCAGTCCCATGCGTTTAAAACAGTCATAAAAAATAACGTCGCAGGAACTTCCCTGATCAACTAGGATGCGTTTTACATCCATATTAGCGATCACCGCAATGATCACTACCGCATCATCTCCCTCAGGAATGGTTGGGCCAAAATCATCATCTGTGAAAGTTATAGGTGGAGTCTGAACTCCGTCCCTGAATGGGCGATATTCTTTGTTCTTGCCCTGCACAGATAAGATCATACGATGATGATTTTTCCGGACGGTGTTTGAGGGTCCGCCTCCTGCGAAGCCTCCAGCAATCATGTCCACCACCTGCCTTTTACCTCGTGATCTAGGTTCAGGGCTCGGTTCTCGTTGGGCGGACTCCAGAATAATGCCTTTTTGTTTCTCTGACACCACCGCACGTTTTGGTTCCCGAGTACTATCAGGATCCGGAGAACGATCACGATGTCGCTTTTCAAACTTCTCAGGCTCATCATGAGATTTGCCTTTGAACAGGTAATGTTTCAGTTTACCTTCACGAATGAGCACCTCAATGGTATTTTTGAGTTGCTTACATTCTTCTGTGGCGTGGCCAACTGATTCATGGAATTCACAATATTTCTTTGGGTTTCCACCGCGCCTGATTGGGGGTGGACGTTGAATCCCATAAACATTGAGGGTGGTCCATCCTATTTCACGCAAGATTTGCTCGCAAGTTGTGTTCAGTGGTGCATAGCGAGCAAAATTGAACACGCGTCTGTCTTGCTGTTTGAAAGGTTGGTTCCCTACTTTGTCCCTTTGGTGGGACTTGTCATTCTTCAACGACTTCTCTTTCCCTTTGTCATGAGGTGGAGTTGCAGGGGGTGGTTTACTGCGAGATGCAGTGGCTTCCAAATGCATCTCAATACCCACGTACTTGGACGCCTTCCTGCGAAATTCCTCCATCGTGGTTGGAGGTCCTTTTGCCAAAGACAAAGTGAAAGGTGACTTTGGTTGCATAGCTTCTATGAGAATATGCAACTGGATTGCCTCTGTCAGATCAGGGACCATGGCTGCCTCCTTGTAAAATCTCTTAAGGAAATCCTTCAGAGATTCTTTGTCGCCTTGTTTGATCTGAGCCAAGGTATGAGAGGTTCTGGGTGCATCCCTGGAGATCACGAAGTGGCTTCCAAAAGCTGAGGCCAGCTCCTCCCACGAATCAATGGAACCTGAAGGTAAGCTCTTGAACCAACTAAGAGCTTCGCCTGTAAGGGTTCTGGGGAACATTCTGCACATGACATCCTCCTCAGCTCCTAGAAACATGGCCTCGTAGATATAAGCATCTAAATGCTTAGAGGGATCTGTTTCCCCAGTATATTTCCCTATAGAAATGGGTTGCATAGTTTGCAAATGTCTGGGTACATGTGCATTCATGAGCCTTTTAGAAAATGGGATGCTCATCTTATATCCTAAGGGGGATGCGTTTGAGCCTGCTCTCCTTCCTTCTGGATGCTGAGCATTCACCAGTGGGAGGCTTCGTTGCTCCTCCATGTATGTAGGAATACGAGAGTAGTGAGGAGTACTTGATTCCTCCTGCATGTGTGGTTCATGATGTGGCTGTCTTGCGGGACCAGCTTTCTCATGCACTGGGTTTACTTTTTCACGACGAAGTTCCGCAAGTTCTTCTCTCAACATTCGGATCATGTCATCTCTTGGATCTGGAGAATCAGCTTGTGTTGCTTTTTTTTGAGCATCATCATCGAAGTTAAGACGTCTGGGATTGCGTGGAGGGGAATCCTCGTTCTGCATCTCTGGTCCTTGTCTCTCCATTGATGATGAAGATTAATCAAAGATTGTGGGATTACTAAGTTTACAGGTCCCACCGGGTGTGCCAATGAACTGTTCTTTACAGGGGGTGTAGAAGTATGCTTGTAGAACAACTCAAAATATACATACAAATGTGTTTTTGATACAAAGCAATGCGCGTATAAATGTAAATACGGAGAGCTTTTGTATGTTGAGGCGGAGTGCAATGTACTCTGGGGCGGTGTCACAGTCCGCCTGACGGGATCTACGTTGCCTTGACCCGATTGGGGGTGGTACCTGCAATCGTTCTCCGACGCTCAAGTCAGTATTTCAGAATACTTAGAGACTTAGAAAGACAGTCAGAGAATTATGCAAGTAAGAGAGTGTAAGGTTCAGAGAATGGGAAAGATCCCTTATACCTTTTCGAGAGAGGTTTATATACCTGTTACTGGTGCTCCATTATTGGTAGGACCCGCTCTTTGTCTTCAGGCATAATGCTGAAAAGGTAGTGGGTCCTTGCGCCGTTTACATGCACCATTATTGTAGTAGGTATCACCACTTGTCTGGAAAGCGTTAGTGCTTTAATATTTTATTGTTATTTCCCTTTATGCGTGACAGCGTGATTCCCATTATTAACCTCTCAAGACAGAGTCAATCTCGTGCCGGGGTTGTGAGTATGGGCTCGCTACGCAGTGTGGGAAATTCAGTATTCCGCCAATATTGAGCTTATGGCTTGGCCGAGTAACAACTTTGGCGGGGTTACGTTCCTTGGCGGAGTAACATGCCTTGGCGGAGTAAGGTGCCTTGGTAGTGTAACGTGCCTTGGCGGGGTTATGTTCCTTGGCGGAGTAACATGCCTTGGCGGAGTTACCTGCCCTGGCGGTATGTACTCCGTATAGAAGTGATTATAATGTACTCAATCGCGTACTCCTCTTGTTCAAAATGCTGATCTGGCAAAGCATTAAAGCCATGCTCTTGGGGGCCGGTGTTAGGACCGGATCAAGTGGTATTCGTGTGTGAAATAATTTGGAGAAATGTTACCCTATGTTTGAGGTGGTGTAATGTAGAAGTTGAGTTGTGGATGAGAATCACTGCCATGCCACCCAACATTGCTCGGAATAGGAATTTGGACATCTTATTGAAAATTTGAAGAGTGAAATATTTATTGAATGTACTGTTTTGATGCAGCTACTGAGAGTCAGCTAACGTTGTGTGCTATTGAAAATTTATATGTGCACCTAGTGAAGTTTCAGCTAACTTTGTTTAGTTTGAGTCTTGCATTTATTAAAATGGAAGGATTTGTACATTGCTTTCTAAGTTTGAATAGAAATTATGCAATAGTTGTGTAACATTGCCATTCTCCATTTAAATGTATGTAGGGCCTATTGATGCAAATGAGCATGATGGCTACACCTCATATCAACAGAGAGTTGCATTACCTAAACAAGGAAAGACTGTTTATTGCGATGGCTTTTGGTGAAGCAACGTAACACAAACTTTGGGCTTGACTTCTTCGGGGATGAAGGTAGACTTGATGGTGAGGGCATAGTTTGTAAATAATTTTAATTGTACTCAAAATAGTTTAGATTTATTTTTGGGTCACTTTTGGGCCTTTTTATATGTTTTGGGCCTTGTATTTGGCCATTTTATGTAGATTAGTTGCTTTTAGGCCTAAGGAAGAGTGGAAAGCCCAAGTTGACTAACTTGACCACCACTCCACCTTGCCTATATAAAGGCATGTTTTCCATGTACTCCTCACCTTACATTTTAGAGAATATACACATTTGTGAATTTTGTGAGTTCATAGTCTCTCCTTTAGGTTAGAAAAAGTCTAACCCCTTTCAAGCTCTTATCACTAGGTGGCTATCCCTAGAGTGGCGGGCAAAGACTTATCCAAGTCATTGGTGGCGTCTCCTTCATCATCTTCCATCCCTTCCATCAACCCCCAACCATCTTCCATGTTTCCATGCTTCCTATTAGTTTTGTTAGGTTTAGGGGTTCCCAATCAATTTGAAGAAAGATAGCTATATCCTCCCTCATCCTATATCACTTGAGCTAAGCAAATTCTCTCAACTGGGTAAACTTGATGATGAGGATGAGGATAGTGATGATGAGGAGGAGGAGTATGAAGTAAACAAAGAAGAAAACCAAGTGAACTAAAAGATAGTCGAGTATGGTGTTTGTTTTCATTACAAGAGGGTAAAACCATTTTGCGTTGTATCGTAGGTGCCAAATAGTGCTTACTGATAGCCCTGAGCTTGGCTCTTGCTATTCAAGAAAATAATGTTTGTAGCTTTGTTTTTTTGTGAAAACCAAGAGAATACAAGTTGCTCAAAACCCAACAAATAGCAGATCGACAAAAAACAACTAGGTCAAAAGAGTTTGTAGCTTTGTTGAAATATTCGATTCACCAAAAAAAATTGGTACACTTACCCATAAATCTAAGCAGTTGAGCTAAGGGATTTTGACCCATTTGGGGTCCTTTTAGAAACAAATTACATATTTAGGGTTGAATTTAAAAATTAGTTGTCCGGGTGCGAATCTGTCATTTCAATATTTAATTTCGCCCAAGGATTAGATGAATTCCCTTTTTCGTCTAGTCAGCAGACGAATTGTCAGCGTCAGGTCACGTGTCAGCATAGCAGAAGTTCATCTCTTGGAGAGACGAATTTGACTGATCAAACTTGCATACTCATTAGACGAATTTATGACTGACGGGACCCATATTTTATCCTGTTGAAAGACGAATTTGCTTCAAATTCGTCTGTACCCCATGCGAAAATACCTCTTTAAACCCTCCCCCCACCACAGCTTACATACACGAAAAGGAAAACGAGGAACGGTTGCTTCTTGTTGCTACTTGCTTTGTTGATTGGTATCTTTGCTGTTTATTGTTAAGGTATGAATTTTTTTAAAAAATATTTAGAGCATTTCTGATAAGCATTATGTTAGTAATGTTTTAAATGCTGGAAATAATTTTTGTTTGTCTGTATTTATGTCATTGTTTAATTAAATTTTTAATGGAAATTATAATGAAGATTAAGCTTTCAAAGTTATTGATTTAATGGATTATGAGGATGTCTTTTCCTGTGGTTTTGTACACTAATGGCCAAAAATATGAAGGCCGTGAAGGGTATACATTTGATGGTGACAAGAAGTTAATTGATGTCCGGTGAGGTATTACTATTGACCAATTGAAAGAAAAAATAGTTGCTAAGTTAGAACTTGAAGACACTGTAGTGATTACCCATTTAACTAGTAGGTTGATAATTGATAAAAGGAAAAATAAATTTATGGCTTTTCAATTAACGGATGATGAGGAGATTGATGTTGCGTTGAGAATGGTTAAGTTACAAGCTGATATGGTTGCGTTGGAGATATATGTTGATTTTGAACGAGTTGGATGTTCATTGGTGGACACACAAGGTGCCCCGTCACAATGTGTTTCATTGATAGGGAATAAGTACACAGAAAACTTTTATTTTTAGTTAATAGTTAGTACTAAAATTTTTGTTTGTAATTTTTTATTTCGTTTGTTGTGAAAAGTGATACTATTTTAGATGACGATGACCTTGATTTTAATGTTGATGTTGAATATGAGAGTGTTGAGAATGATGGATCTGATGAGCAAAATATCCCCAACTATAGTGATGTGGATACTGATGTTGAAGGGGACTTTGATTTCGTTGTGATTCATAATGTGACTACTTTACCTGGGGGTGTTGTTCCATCAGGGTTAATGTTGACAGGTTAGTAATATTAACTTATATTCTATGAGGGTAGCCGATCCTTTTTATGCAATGATGACGAACATGAGTGTTTACAGGAAATACGGGTACACCATGTTGGACATCGTCACCATATTATACCAACATAAATTGGGATCATCGAGATGAAGAACAAAGACCACTTGAGTTAGACAACTCACCTGGGTGGCGGATTGGTGATGATTTGTATGTAGGACTTCAGCTTACATCAAAGTCTGAGCTGCAAACTATTTTGAAACAAGATGCCATGAAGAAGCATCAAACGTACATTGTGGGTGAAGCTAAATCAACACATTTAACAGTTAAATGTCCGAATCAAATAGATGGTTGTCCATGGAGAATGCGAGCAATTTTATCCAAAAAAACAAAAACTTAGGTGGTCAGTAAGTGGGGCGGGTGTCACACTTGCGTCAACGTTGAACTGTCTCAAGACCATCTAAAGCTAGATTCTGAGTTCATTTGCTCCTGTATACTAGGTTTGTCTATGTTGTGTATATGTGTTTGCTACCTTGTAAAGTTAAATGCTGATGGTTTGACATGTTATATTCAAGGATGGTGAATCAAGACCTGTCGGTTTCCATTGCCATGATCCAGGAGAGGATATTAGGTGAATGTGGGTTCAAAATCTCGTATAGCAAAGCCTGTAAGGTAAAACAAAAGGCAATTGTACGTGTATTTGGTGATTGGGATGAGTTGTATGCTGTGTTGCCGCGGTGGTTGTCTCGTATGTGCCAGGTTTCACCAGGTTCAACATACCATCTCACAACATCTGACTACCACGTTGGGGTTGAAGTTGATCCACGCTTTCAGACTTTCAAACGGGTGTTTTGGACATTTAAACAATGCGCCAATGCGTTTGTTTTGCAAGCTGATCCTCCAAGTGGATGGGACATTTCTGTATGGGAAATATAGACATACGTTGTTGATTGCAACCACTCAAGATGGAAACAATAATGAACTACCGGTTGCCTCTGCAGTAATCGAAGGGGAAACTTTACAAGCTTGGTCATGATTTTTGGCCCAAATTAGGATTCATGTGACTACAAAGACAGAGATTTGTTTAATATCTGATAAACATCAGAGCATAAAGTCTGCGGTCTCAAATCCTCAAATAGGTTGGCAACCGCCAAATGCATACCACGTCTTCTGCATAAGGCATATCACCAGTAATTTTAACAACAAATTTTAGAACGCTTCACTTAAGCAAGAGTTGTTAAAGCTAGGTATTACACCCAACCAAAACTCTATTGTCTGTTGTGGTTTTTTGCAAACTAATTGATAACTATGCTTTTCTGTAGGGTACACTACAAGCAGGGAAGCATTCGACAGAAAGTTAATCAAATTTTGAGAGACGGGACGGGAGATTGCAACGTGGATTGATGGAATCCCCAAAGAACAATGGTCTTTGGCATATGAAGAAGAGGGGCGTAGATTTGGGCATATGACAACCAACCTTTCTGAGTGTGTCAACAAGATCTTAAAGGGTGCACGCAATATGCTAATCACAACATTGGTCAAGTGCACATACACCAGGATGGTTGAGTACTTCATCTGTCGTGGTGTACGTGCAAGATCTGAGTTTGGGGAGGACATGAGGTACACAAAAAAGGTAATGAAACAAATAGGGAAAAATCAGGCAACTGCCTACAGTCACCGGGTATAACGGTTTGATGTACAAGGTCATAGGTTTGAAGTTGAGGAAAGATTCGACCCAGTAACACAAAGTGGTGGGAGAAAGTATACAGTGACATTGTCAACAAATCCATTTTGTACTTGTGGAAGGCTTAAGGCGTACCAGTTTCCCTATTCGCATTTAATTGCAGTGTGCCAACTGGTGAGCGTCGACTATTTTTAATTTATCCATCCGGGGTACACACAAGACAATATCATCAGTGCATACTCTAGCCAGTGGTACCCGATTGGTAATGAGATAACCTCCCCGTGAGTGATGATGTGTGGAAGCTAATCCCCAATCCATTAAGGGTGCGAGCAAAAGGTCGCCCCAAGGCCAGTCATATTCGTAATTAAATGGATTGGGTTGAATGTTAATCGAGTACCAGTACGTGCCAACGTTGTAAACAAACGGGCCATAACAGACGTCAGTGCCTGCAATCTACAACGGTGTCGAGTAGCCAGTCCCAGAGTCGGTAACTAATGTATGTTTGGACATTGTAACTATGAAGGAGCATAATGGCGTGTAACAATATGTCAATTTGATACAATAACTTAAACAACAATCACACTACAACATAACAACATAACAACAT
This sequence comes from Clitoria ternatea, assembly GCA_037962975.1. Classification (NCBI taxonomy): domain Eukaryota; kingdom Viridiplantae; phylum Streptophyta; class Magnoliopsida; order Fabales; family Fabaceae; genus Clitoria; species Clitoria ternatea. Next base: position 194,695,965 of record CM075669.1, read on the forward strand.
AATTACATAACAACATAACAACATATCAACATAATAACTATTTATAATAGTACAATATACAGTGGTACATTATCATAAATCGTATCTCTACTGATGACGTCCCTGGTTGGGGTCGGGGAAGAGATGCATGGTCTGATCCAATCCCTGGCCTAGGTGGGTTCCTTCGTTGTTGTGCATCTTCTCTGTCATGTTGCTCACTCACATCCTCATTAGCTGCCAAGTTAACTGTGCTCGCACTCCCAAAGAGATGCATGTTTAAGTCCAAACTAGGTCCAAAATCATGCGAGCTTCCTTCACGTCGATGCATCACTAGCGGTGTGTTTGGTGTTAGCAAATCCATATTTATGAACCTCATTGGTGACTCATGTGGTGAAGGAGCATAGCCATTGCCTCCTGCAAAACCACTGCCTCCTACAAATCCACTGCCCCCTGTAAAGCCACTACCCCCTGTAAATCCACTGCCCCTTGCTTGCCCAAACAAAGGATCCATATTTTGGGTCTGATGCTCCTAGCCAAACCTCTACGAAGGCCACTCATATGTTGGCCTAAACCCCGACTCTGGTTGAGATTGGGTTGGAACATAATACATTCCAGGTTCACACGGAGGCATGGGCGGTAGGGTATATACTTGGTGATCTTTCTGTGTCCTTCCTCTCAGAATACCTTGTCGCTTATTTCTATTGCCAGGCATGTTAATTTCAAATGGCTCATTTGGTGGATCATGTTCACATGGAATTATAGGACGTGCGGCCTCCAAGACTCGACCCTCCTCAAACCACATTTGCATCACATTCATGGACTGTTGCCTGATTTGATCAAACACAATTATAGGTTATTGGCAGGGCTGTTGTGCATCCTCTGTCGCAAGATAGTGAATGGTCTCCACTACATCGACCTACAAGACACAAAACACACCGTTACAAGCTTGAACCTAAACCTTAGTAGCCAATCAACAAAAGTTACATGTAAGAACTTACTGCGCACCTAGTCAAAGCATGTTTTCTGGTGATCCATCTACGGGTATGGGTCTGGTACCAACACATATACTCAGAATTAACACTTAGTAAACCCTCCATGGGAGGGTTTGTACATACAAGCTGAAGGCGATTATCCCACATATTAATGAACGGTACGTACATCTAAGCCCAATTTCACCAGCCTTCCCTCTTTGTGTAATTCCATGTAGATCATCTAGTTGACGAGGGGGTGACAGTATATGCTGCTGCATTCCAAGCTGTCTTATCACCCAGTCTGGCTGATGCCACTCCATAATGTTAGTACACAAAAATGGTACCACCGCCCTCCATGAGTCTGAGCCTTGCAGACATATTTCAGACAAACTCTATAAGACGTCATCACTATATGGGGTCCAGACAGTCTGTATGAAATTTTCCCACAATTAGTCAACACATTTAAACCATCAATTACAAAAATTATTAATAAAGTTTATCAGTTTGACCCATATAGTCAAATGCACGTCGGTAGAAGTCAATATCTTGCCTAACAACCTTGAACATTTGACTCCCTAACCACCTACAATGAGCTTGGATGTTAGAAACACATGACACCTAAATCTTAAAAACTTAGACAAAAATATTTATAATATAGGACTTTGTTACCTAGCACCATAAGGGGTTCCTAGAAGTCTGTCTTGAGGGGGGATGTTTGGATCAATATTAGGAAACCTGTCCCACGCCCATACATGAAGGAGTAGATGCAAACCACATATTGATGATCGATCATAATCCGTGGACTTACATAACTCACAATACAAATAACTTTGTGCAGTAGAACCTTAGTTGTACTCGCCGCACGTATCAAGGTCTTCTAGTAACGGGAGATACTTCAAAGAGACCCTACTACTGGGTTGATCAGAGAATATAACACCACCTATCAAACGTAGAATGTAAGCTCTGGTGTATCTCAACATCTATAGTGGAGTCCCAAGGTGGTAATCAACAACGACAAAGTTATTTGAAAGACACTTCATCTTTAAACAACCACAATGAAATGCATCATCAGGCGGATATAAACCAAATAAATTTTGCACCATTGTCTTTCAATCCCTTTCTGATGTATCCGTTATCAATGGTCGACTATCTACTCGTAGCCCGCCTTGCACTGCCACATCCTAGAGGGTAATCGTGCATTCACCAGGTGGCATATAAAATGTATACGTCTCAGGTCTCCACCTCTCCACAAGTGCAGAAACCAAAGCAAGCTTTACTTGAAAAAAATGAAGTTGGGTTATCACAAGGAAACCAACTCTTTGTAACAGTGGCACAATTTGTTGTGGAACAAAGCCTCTCCCGCCATGGAAAAGTAACGCACGTCTACATTTTAAGATCCTGTCTGGTTTCCCATTCCATATAGATTCAGATACATGAACATTTTGAAATTTCAAGAGAGATGGGTTTTCAGGACCGAGGTTTACTTCATCTGACATTCGCATCCTACAAGACACATATTATCATAAACAGATTATTATAAATATAATACTTTTACAAACTATATTATAAATATAACACTTTTACAACATTATAAATATGACTTTTACAAACTATATCGTTCAAAAAAAACCAATATTTTTACATATAATCATTTTTACATATATTATCACAGTATCCATAAATTACACTATAAAAATATATTATTTTTACAAGCCAACAATGTTAAAAAAGATATTTATTTTAATGCACAAAACATTATTAACAAATATACTCCACTCTCTATTAAAACATCAAGTATAATTATTTTTACCTTCACACTATCATGAAATCACATTATCTACAATATATTATCACTAACAACATATGTTGTCATAATATCAACAAATAATACTATAAAACACTAGTGGAAAAAAAACTTTTTACACCGGTCCTTTTTGGCCTTTTACACCGGTTGTAGGACCGCTGTAGATGGAGTCGGTGAGAAAAATATGGTTTCTTTACACCGATTTTGGGACCGGTGAGAAAAGTATTTTTTACACCGGTCCTTTGCACTACGACCGGTGTAAAATGTAATATTTACACCGGTCAATTTTTACACCAGTCCTATTGTTAACAATCGGTATAAACAAGATATTTTACACCGGTCTGCTTGAGACACCAGTACAAAAAAAGTAAAATTTTAACACCAATTGGTTATTACAACCGGTGTAAAAAGTTTTTTTTTTTACTTTCCATTTTGTTTCCTTTATTTCAATCCTGGTCATTTTTTTAAACATGCATAATGCCGCATCAATTACAAAGAAATAAAACAGAGAGTAACACTAAAAATAAGTAATAATCTTAGAGAAACACACACACACACACACACATATATATATATATATATATATATATATATATATAACTAATATTATAATGTTTCAATATCATGTTACATGTATATAACTAATATTATAATGCTTCAATATCATGTTTAAATTGTTGTAGGGCCTAAGTTAATGCTTGGTGACTTCATGGTCTTCATAGCTTCAAATCTTGGCTCTTTGGCCTGGAATTTTACGACCAACAGCTTCATGTAATCATCAAAAACAAATTTAGGATTGGCTTGTCCCATCTTCCTTCACCAAGGCTGGTGCTAGAAAGATCACTGCATCATCCCCTATCTTATAACCTTCACCCATCCTATTCACCATCCAAATATAGCTTAGGCACACCATAACATCACAGATTTAGCAAGGTATAATTGAATTACAAAAGCAAAGAAAAAAAAATTAAGGTCATAATAAGTAAGAGAAGAAAATAATTGTAAAGGTAGTGGAGACTAAATGTTGTCAAAAGTTGAAATTCTGGAAAAGAAACTTACTCAATCTATCCTTTTTCCAATAATATTTGCTAACGAGACTTGTATGCATTATGCAATTTTTTAAGTCTAATATTTCTTTTAACTTTCTAATTGTCACAATTTTTTAACATACATGTATGTACAATTAACAATATGGTACACAACAAAGAGCTACAACTAAGCATATGAATATTCTCATTAGGTAAGGATGGCTACAGGAATGATGAATCAATGTTATTAGCCTTATCACACTTCAGGCATATAAGATGGGAAAAAACTACATGTTTCAACGTAATCATGTACATAGAAGACAAATCAAAAGATTAATATTTTGGGTCAAAATCACGTGCACAAGCCCATTTCTTTATGAGAGAGATGACAACACAAGCAAACAAAGTAATTGTTACGTAAACCAAAAAAAAAAAAAGTAATTGTTACGAATAAGGGAGAAATATTTTGATTATTGAGGGGGGTGTTGTTATCCAATACACGTCAAGCCATTCTATTTGAATCAGTTGCTGTAAAAGGAGATATATAATCATCATCAATTCTTTATTATGATTCACGACATTGCGAGTAATAGATATTTGCAAATTGCTTTGGAATTGATTCTTCGAATCCCATATCTATTTTCCTCCCCTTAAAAATCCTAACTATAGACCTGGATGTTTTGAGGCAATTTTTTAAGAGAACACATTTCACACGAGAATGATAATCAAATCTAAGATTCAAGGCTGCTACCATTGGAGAAATAATTGTGTTTTAAAATAATTCAAGTGTGATAAATTAAATAAAAATATTAATTTGTAAATTTTCTTAACCTAAAATAACATTATTTTGTCAGGTGTCTTGCCTCGAGACAAACTAACTCTAAAAGATGTTAGAACCATGACTTTAGCATCTACAAATCCCTTGACTGAGTCTACAGGACCAAGATTTCCACATTCCTCTTTAACATCTTCTAGTTCTAAATGCAAATTTTCATCAGCCTGCATATATTGGGTAATATCAGCAAATGGCCAACATGAGAAATAGTAGCACCAAATTGTAATCTTGAGTCAGCAAATTTAAATTTGACTTTTGAATGAGAAAAAGCAAGAAATCTTATCATAATTATTAGAAATGGATTTAGATCATAATTTAGAGAATAATTTTTGAATCCATAAACACAACACAGATGACAGTCAGTTTCAAATCACACACTTTTTCACCATTTGGTACCAGCTAGAACTTTCACTAGCTTGCATCGTGACAATTGTTCACAAGAGTGATGAACAAAAGATGACAACAATTAGTGCTGCTAAACCATCTCTCCTATAATTATTTTAAACCCTGCAACTATGCTTTAATGCGCACAGAACAACCAGGCATTGAACCTGATATTTAAATGTGATCCACTTATAATTTCTCAATGTTTTATTTGTTCAATTTGGTATTTGCAATTTGCACAAAGTAGACCCATTTACTAACCACATTAACTAAAAAAGGCACGAGAGAAGGGTGGCTGTGGTCACCTGCCACAGCAAAACCCTTTTCTTAGATTACAAATCCTGAAATCAGTAACCAGACAAGAGTGGAACCAACTGTTTGAATGCAAATTTCCAGTATCACAAAACAGAGTAACATAAAACTTTCGTATGGGAATTTTCTTAATGTAGCCAATCACCATGGAGGAGAGGAACTAATTTTTTTATGTTCAATATGGTGAGAACGAAAAGACCAGGATTCTTCAATTCTCACAATGCATTCCTCTTGTCACTATTTGAACACCCCCAAAACACAGAAGCACATAGCTGAAAACCACACTAGATTTCTAAACACAATTTAGTTATCCTCATAGGTACAAGCATCACTTAAACCATCTTCTATCCATCACTAGAACCAGCATCACACAACCACACGGTATTGGTTACAACTCCTTGCATAGCATTAATTTTTCATGTTGAATTCAGGTGAGACCCAAAAGACCAAGATTAAAACTCCCCCTCCCCTAATTACGTTATCTTTGATACCCCTACATACACAAAGACAACCTTTTTTTTCTTTAACCTCTCCTAAAATTCAGAAATGGCATTATAACTAGAAGAAAATATAAGGCTATGATGTAGGGATACATACATGATAAACTACAACGATTTTGACAACACTTCAAACAAATATCTTGCCCATCGTTTTTGAATGTCTATAATTTCATCCTCAGAAAATGATTCTCAATCGAATCTCTACAAATTTAACACCACAATACATTAGCAACTTGAACAAATTTACAAAACTACAACTTGAAAAAACTACCTTGTCCCATGAATCAAGAGTGTTTGCCAAGACAATATCCAACATGTGCTTCATTACATAAAATCCACACTGCATGCTACCTAATGGTTGTGTTGGGCACTAAAAATAACACCAATTAATATTGACATGCGTAGGATAAAAATATCACAACCATACAAATATAAAACTTAGATATACAACTTACACTTGGATTAATCCATTTAGGAGGTTTTAAACTTTTTGTATGCCAACCTAACAACAATTGAGCTGCTTGTATTGGACTAACACAAAAAAACAATTCAATGGATAAATACTAAACTTACTAAGCTTACAATAGGATTTCTTTCATTGAGGAAGTAAATTGATACCCCACAATAACACTTACATTTGTAGCATTTGTTTGAGTTCTTTGGATGGTTTACCCTTTATTGAGCATAATAACACACATAAATTCTGATTTGGACATATTAATATCAACTGCTAATGCGACCTACATAAATTGATATAAAATATGTAATGATTTTTAAAAAAATTAAACAATTAAAACGAGACCATATTACTTACAAGTTAATAAAATACGGTGCAAGGTAACATAATTTTCCTTCCGATAATCTGCTTTGAATGTAGTTTTGTATATCCTCCCTTTTGTTTCCTTTATCATGAAGGAATATAGGATCAATGAATCCATAGGTATTTGTGAGTTCCTTCTTCTCGCACAAGTGATGTAGGTACCTAATTGAACAAAACTACGATTATTAATATATAAATCCTAAACATAAATCCAAAACAATACATTTGTCATATAAATTTCATGTGAGACTATAAAATTAACTTACATCATCCAAAATTATATGATAGATACGTTTAGCATTTAATCACCTAAAGCGACCTCTAAAACATCATGCTTGGTGATGTACAAAGGGATTGGAACATCCCTTCCTATAACCTCAACTCCTAACTCTAACTTCAAAGGGGACTTGCCAATTTTTATAGCCAATGTCGCTAAACGCTCAAGTGGGTCTTCTTCCTGTTGTTGCGGGAAATCAGCTTCACCCTCCTAACCAATTTATTAAATTCATTATATATATATATATATATATATATATATATATATAAAGTATTTGTTAGAGATATAAAATCGAATTGTCTTTAATACCTTAGCTCCAAGTAACTTGATAAGTTTTTTTGGCCACATAATGAAATGGTTAAGGGCTTGTCCAACTGTTGATACCTCCTCAGTGGGTATATGGACATGGCAATCTGCATCCATAACCTGTTCAACCACCACTCTAACATTATGATCATCCAATTGCTTATGGTGTATGGTCAATCCCAAGTTATAAACCTTTCCAAAGGCTACTAAAAGATAAGGATGCTCTATGTATAACTCACAATCCTCTAGGACATCAGTCATATCCTTTTCTAGTACATCTTTATCTTCTAGAACATTACTACCCTTTGTGCTCACATGTTTATTTAAAGGCAGATTCCCCATGTCTTGGGTATTTGCGAATAGAGAAGAAATGCCCAAGGATTCCAAAGTTTGTCTAAACTCCAACCTTAGCTTCTCTGTGACCTGCTCTGTGATTCGTTGAGTCACTCGTTCTTCAACTTATTGAGTGGCCTCTTGCCTTATCTCTTCTCTAATATGTAACATCTCATCCTGAGTCACACTAGAGGATCCAAGTCCTTTTCTACTTGGAGGTTTTCCAAAGTATTGTCGTATGCCCACACGTTGTCCAACACCACGAACACGACCAATGGACGCCTAATAGCAATAGATAAAATATCTTCATGTCCAGAGGGTACTAAGGATCCTTCCGAGCTGAGTGATGTCAAAGTGTCCTACAAACCATATTAAATCATGTATGACATTCAAAATATAAGAGAAGCAATTAAATCATAATCTTGTCCCAAGCATGAATAAATCAATTAAGTTACAATCTTTTCAGCAATCTCACGAGTTGCTACAGATGCATATTCTCCATTCTTCTTCAACCGTGCTAACTTTCATTTCTCATAACGCTTAGGCGGAGATGGGGAAGGAAGCAATATGGATGGGTCTGCTTGGGATGCTTGCTCATATTCTTTTTTCTTTTGAGCCATTATCTTCTCCTCAAGCAATGGATAACCCTCACGAGATAATCTATGAGGGTACTTATTCATCCCCACGAGATAATCTATGAGGGTACTTATTCATTGCAGCAATCTCCTGAGCTCTTTTTCTTTTTTCCTGATTAAGTCGATTAAATCAAACTTATAAATTAAATACTATTAAGAGTATATGAAATAAACCAACTTATATTTATTTAGTTTTTCAGAAACACTTACAATAAAGTTAACATGTTGGCAACTCTTAACAAACTCCTTCCATGTTTCTTCATCAATGAATGTCCACTTATCACAAGGAGACTTGTCTTTGTTTTTTCCAAACACCCATTCACTAGTCAAGTGTGTCTTGAATTGCTTCCAACCTTCCCTAACATAGGAAAGACATGTCCTTTTCAAATCCAAGTTATTCGGAACATCATATGTGATCTACATGTTGCAATAAAAAATAAATAAATTAGCAAATGACCTTACAATCAATTTATAAAATTTACTACATTATAGTAATAGTAATACCGTAATCGTTTCCCAAATTTTATCCTTTGTCGTCTCATCGACCTCAGTCCAGCTGTTACACAAGATACTAGGTTTTTCACATCCAAGCATCCCAAGGTAGCTATTGAGTTTAGCTTTATTTGTCCCCTTTAGTAGTAGGATCAATGAATCAAACTCAATTAGAAACTTTTGCTCTCCATTCCTACCAATTGCTAGCTCTTTCAACCGCGTAACTCGTCTTCCAACTCTGTCTATGGACTCTTCTTGTGATGCTTGGTTGGCAGATGAATCAACCATTATTCCAACTTTTCCTCCCGACTCAGACTCTATCCTTGGATTTTGTAATCCCTTGCCTCTATGTGACTACTGGTGATGAGACTTTGGAAGCCCAATAGCTTCCACTTCCGACAAATAGTCAGTACAAAACTCAATGGCCTCCTCTACAACATATCTTCCAACAATAGATGCTTCAGGGCGTTGTTGATTTTTCATGTACCCCTTTAATATTTTCATGTATCGCTCAATTGGGTACATCCATCGTAAATAAAAAGGGCCACATAACCTAATCTCTCTCACTATGTGAACAATCAAGTGAACCAAATGTCAAAAAATAAAAGAGGAAAATACATCTCCAACTGGCTTAGGATGACAACAGCATCATGTTCCAAGTCATCTAATATTTCAAGGTCAATGGTTTTGCTGCAAACAACATTAAAGAAGAAAGACAACCTAGTAAGGGCCTCTCTCACTTTATTGGGCAAAATTCCATGAATAGCAACTAGTAATAGTTGTTGTATCAAGACATGACAGTCATGTGACTTCAAACCAAGTAACTTTAAGTCTTTAATTGAAACAAGCTTCTTGACATTTGAAGAATAACCCTGTGGCACTTTGAGACCGTGAAGATAGTCACAAAAACTTTTTTTTTTCATCTTTAGACAATGTATAACATACCGGTGGTAAATACTTCCGCTTGCCAATTGTCTGTGGAGCTAACCCTTCTCGTATACCCATTTCAACCATGTCCATTCGGGAGTTCACACCATCCTTTGTCTTACCCGGTATGTTAAGGAGTGTTCCGATGATACTATCACACATTTTTCTCCACATGCATCACATCTATGAAGTGTCTTACATCAAAATGAGACCCATATGGAAGATTAAAGAAGATTGATCTCTTTTTCCAGATTTTTTTCACATTGTCTTTCTTTTGGGTCTTCCCAAAGATAACATTGATGTCCTTCACACATTCATAAACTTACTTCCCAGTCAACGCTTTAGGAGCAATGCCATTTTCTTGAGATCCATTAAAAGTTATTCTTAATCTCCTGTATGAATGATTAGGTTTGAGAAATCTTCGATGACCAAAGTAAACAGTCTTCTTCCCATGAGTAAGTTGACAGTAACATGTGCCTTCCTCACATATAGGGCATGTATGATGACCCTTAACACTGTATCCACTAAGATTCCCATATGCTGGGAAATCATTAATTGTACCAAATAGCATCGCCCGCAACCTAAATTTTTCATGTCGAAACCCATCAAAAATCTCAACACCTTCCTCCCAAAGCATCTTCAAATCATCAATTAAGGGGCCGAGATATACATCTATATCATTTTCGAGCTGACTTGGTCCTGAAATCATCATAGATAACATTACATACTTGCGCTTCATGCATAATTCTGGGGAAAGGTTATAGATAATCAAAAGAACATGCCATACCCTATGTCTGCTACTTAAGTTGCCATAAGGGTTCATCCCATCTGTAGCCAGTCCAAGCCTTAAGGTTTCTTGGCTCGTCACCAAACTCTGGAAATAATTCATCAATTCTCTTCCATTGCAAACCATCAGCTACATGGCGAATCTTGTCATCACGTTGCCTCTCATCTGCATGCCATGTAATGTTCTTTGCAGCAATTGGGTTAGCAAATAACCTCTTGAACCTTGGAATTATTGGAAGATACCATAACACTTTCGCTGGGGGCTTGTTTTTGCTATCGTCCCATTTAACACCTCCATCCTTCAATTTGTATCGTGATAAATGGCAAACAGGACATTCATCCAAGTCTTCATGTTGCTTCATGTACAATATGCAATCATTTGGGCACGCATGTATCCTCTTATACTCCAAACCCACCGGACACAAAACTTTTTCGCCTCATAGCTACGATTCGGAAGTGTGTTACCTTCTGGTAGCATTTCCTTTAACAATTGTAGCAATTTAGTTAAGCTTTTATCAGTCCATCCATTTTTTGCCTTAAGGTTGACTAACTTTAGCACGGCTGACAATCGTGTGAGTTTAGTACAACCTGGATACAAAGGCACTTTGGCGTCACTGCATATATTATCATACACATGAAGTTATTGGAAAGACTCGACTCCAATATCATTGATCATGCCCTCTAGTTGATCTTCCATATCTGAATCTGCCCGGTCGGTTTGGGGTACACTTGGCATGGTAGATAGTGCCTCTCCATGTCATATCCATCTTATATAGCTTAGCATAATTCCATTACAAAGGAGATGCTCTCGGATTTCTTCAACTTTCAACCGAGTCTTATTCAATATTTGAATCTGCCCGGTCGGTTTGGGGTACACTTGGCATGGTAGATAGTGCCTCTCCATGTCATATCCATCTTATATAGCTTAGCATAATTCCATTACAGAGGAGATGCTCTCGGATTTCTTTCAACTTTCAATCTTCCATTGATGTCATCAACGTTTCTTGTAGCATAATCAAGGAACTCTTCAGCCCCATTCTCATACTCCTCAGTTGTGCGTAGTGCACTCATCCAACTACGATCCATGAGTTGAAACAACCTATTTAAACAATGAACACATATGACACAAATATCATTTATAGATATTAATATCATATCCATTATCATGATTTAAAATAGATTAAAATAGTTTAAAATGTACAACCTATATCATCTCAATAACTAATTCGTGTATTTACTCCAAACTAATCTCAATAGATTTAGTATTTAAGATACTAAATATATTTTAGATTATAACTAGCAAGCATGCAAGAAATGAATGATTGTTATACATAAGAGATAAATATTATGATGACAACTACCTTAATAAATATCAAACACTTCCAGTGAATCAAAAGTAAATTTATCATATTACATCATTGTATTTTTTATGTAAATATAAAGTCTTAAAAATTTACTTCTTATGAATATATATTATTGAACTCTTAAACTTTTCAAAATGGATCATATCTTCTTCTTTGACATATTTAAGGACCAATTTCAATATTCAATAAGATAAGAACTTGTACAAATTTACAAAAAATTAAAAGATTAAAACAAAAAATTAATGAAAATATGAGTAAAAAAATATATTTAACCATTTTTAATATATATATATATATAGACATAACTCTTTTATTTTGGCTAATTTTATTTTTTTTTAAAAATATTCCTACCGGTGACGTGGGACAACTAGCTAAATGCAAGTTATTAGATTAGCAGCGGTCATAAAGTAGTAAGTGAATATAGATGCATGAGGCCTTATAACTACATGATAGTTAATTAAAAGAAATGTAAACAAAAAAACAATATTTACATGGAATGAAAAGATATTTAAGTGGAACTATATATTTTTAAATATTTAAAATTTGGAAGGAACAAAATTTTAAGAAAAAAGGAACGTAAACAAAAAAACAATATTTACATGGAATGAAAAAATATTTAAGTTTATTCATTAATTTTTCCCCTCTAACATTAATTAGTGGTATACGTAACCAAAAATCTTGAACAAGCATTACATGATAGTTGACACAAATGTGAACCAGGAAAATTAGTGAAAGCAATGAATCCTCAATTTTATCAATGATGAAAACTCAAAAAAATGTACCAAAAAAGACAAAGTACATACCTATAGGTATAAAAGTAAAATCCGCAATTCTTCTTTAAATATTCCTCACAATTTTATCACGTCCTCACAATATGTATAAAACAGTTTCTGCATTAACACAAAAGAAACTGAACATAAATCAAAATCAGGTGAAAACATCCTTACTTGTATTCTGACACAGGAAAAAACTTGATACCTTAACCTTATCAATTTCAGCTTTATACAGGGACAAATTTTATAGGATGACTTGTGAAACATTAAAAGCCTTGGCAATATACACACAACATAATACCTTTAAAAAACATATAAACTTATTAATATAAACCTTGTGCATCATTAAATATGTTTCAGGGGTATCATTAAATACCTTTAATGCAACAACAGTATCAGAATCACTATTGACATATGCCTTGTATACTTGAGCAAAACCACCCTGTCCAGCACAGCCCTTGATATGGTACTTTTTTCCACCTTTAATGTTAAGATGAGGACAAATAAGAGTAATAGTGCTGTTAGTAAAATATATTGAAGGCTCTATATGAGGAAACAACTTGTAGAAACTAAAATAAATAAACTTAGTTCTTGTAGAAACCGTTCAAAAACATGATTATCTTTAAAAGATGGGCTAAAAGTACTTGGAGTGGGAGATATAATGGTTCAAATTCAACAGATTTTATAATTGCAAGATATAGTTTTAGTAGAATGCTCAGAGTGCTATTCATACTGTTTTGCAGTTCGATAAAATTATGAACTTCACAAGGAAAATGGTTCAGGGAATAACTAGAATAATTGTTCTATTTAAATAAAAAAAATTCAAATAAAAAGTGGACTCTTTCAGGTTGATGGTATATACACAAAAAGCTGGAAAGCAGTCAGACAACTATATTCAGATTTCAGATAATAAATATAACTTAGGCTTAAGAGTGTACAATGCATATCTATAACTATATCAGCAACGAGAATTAATGATATAATGTGGGACATAAAAATCACCACAAAAAAGCAGAAGATACCCACTATACATCCATTTATAGCAAAAACAACCTAGGACCTTTGATTTTTACTTTTTTTCCACACTAGTTTTGTAACATTTTATTATCATTCACACCACTATAACATTCATTCACACCACTATAACAAAAAAGAAAATTATCATCCTACAACTCGGCAAATTATTTGACATGGTTCACATTTTGATTATTTAATTCTAAGTTGGTTTATTCCAACTAATGTTAGCAATGTATGGAGCTGATAGTGAGATTTGAGTAAACATGTTCTAGAAGGTATTGGCTAATTTGCTTTTGTAGATTTAACTCTTATGTGAAGTATTAGACTCTAGAAATGGTCCCTCTAAGGAGAGTTTACTGTAGATTCAACAACCTTATCTTTGCTCCCAAAGGTCAAAATAATGTGTTGATGCCCCTTGAGCCATTGACCAATTTCTTGTATAAAATATGATCACAGTTTTTGTTTGAAAATTCATTTCAAGATCATAATATATCAATTATTTCTAATTAAGGTCAGAGTTGCATGGCCATTATAAAAGTTGTAGGAAACTAACTAAGACACATAGCCAGTTGCAGAGTTGTGGAGAGTGGAGACATAACAAAAAAAACCATATTTTATAAACGAACTTCAGCATTAAGAGAATTAAGTTATTAATATGAATCATATCATATTGAGTAAAGGAATTTAATATGGTACTAAATCATACGATTCTCCAACCTAATAAATAATCATTTAAGTTTAACTTTCTTCTTCTGATTAATTCTATTAATTAATGTTTTTGATCGATATTAGAATTTTTCTTAAAACTGATAGTGAATCATCTACAGTTGCAGATTGGTGACATGTTCGTAGATAATATCTCATCCTGTGGTGGCATCATCATTTTCACAAAGTTGAACCCTTGGCAATGTTGTCCCATTTTATTTCTAGGTTTATATGTGCAAGTGCAGTAATACTAAACTATTCCTCATAAGAGCAATCGGCCTCTAACTTGGCAATTTTTTTCACACTCTCCATATACTGCTTGTTGAAATTGTTTATATTAGTGATGGAATTATTTCTGAATGCTAATAAATTTTATTTTAGATAATGAAATTGTATGTTCTGTTTATGATACTGAAAAATGATTTTTTATGTTGAAATTGTTAGAATGTTGAACAGTATATTTTACTCATTTTAAGTGTTATTACTATCCTTCATTTGTTTTCTTATATTTTACCTAATCTCACTGCCATTAGACGAATCTTAATTGGCTTGGCTTATTCAACCTTTTACTATATCAGAGACAACAACAACAAGAATCAAACTCTTGATCATGATCACAGGTTTTTAAACAAATGACAAATTAGCTATCCTAAAATCTTGATTCATTAAGTAAAGACACCTTTCCACTCTAAAAAATAGAACACGTGAAGAGAAATTTTGTATCGTATTTCTAATACTTTTGTTCAAGCGAGAGGAAACATAATAGAGACACTGGATAACTTTCTGAAATTTTTGTCTTAAAATCAATTTTTATATTTTCATTTTTCTTCACTTAAAACTAATAAAAGGCAATTGATTCAATTTAAGAAACTAAGGATAACAGGTGCAGTAAATAACCAAGCAACACAAACAAGAACTTGTGAAGAACATCAGCTGAGATTCACAAAATCCATCGAAAATGAATAAAAAAAGAGGGCTAACCTGTTGAAAGACAAAAACAACGAGAGGATCCGAACTGTGAGACACACAAAGGATCACACGCACGGAGAGGGGCAATGAGAACTTGGTGAGCTTTCGAGAACTTTAGCGAGAACTTCGAGAGGGGCACAGCTTCGAGGGGGAAGGGCTACATTCGAGTGGGTGAGCTTGGTGAGGGCTAGGTTTTGAGAGGCACAATGGCTCCAAAAGGGACTGTGAGACGCACTAAGGATAACACACACAAAGAGGGGCAGTGAGAACTTGGTGAGCTTTCGAGAACTTCAGTGAGAACTTCAAGAGGGGCTCGACTTTGAGGGGGAAGGGCTACATTCGAGAGGGTGAGCTTGGTGAGGGCTAGGTTTTGAGAGGCACAAGAGAGAGAGCTTCACGGGTTAGCATTGAGAAGGCTCCAAAATGAATCGAACCAAAAGGGTGGGTAATATCAAAGATTTTTTATCGGTCTCAAATATACAACTGGTATTAACATTGCTCATTTCTCACCGGTCCAACCAACAGACCGATACAAACTTTACTTTTTTCACCAGCCCAACTTATAGACCGGTACAAATATTATTATTTCTCATCAGTCCAAATCTAGGACCGGTGTAAAGTTTCTTATTATTTATAAAACTGCCACCGTCTTATTTTTTACACCTGTCCAACTACAACCGGTGTAAAACCCCTGTTGTAAAAGGCCATTTTCCACTAGTGAAAATATATTAATTTTACAAAAACATCGGTGTTAAAAAAAGATTTCTTATTTTATTGAACAAAACATTATCGCCAAAAAAATCTATTATATTGTTGATAATATTTTCACACACTACCACATAATAGCCCAACAAAAAAATAATATTTTAAAATTTTCTTATTTTATCTTCACTATTATCATCGTTTTGTGCTATTAACAACATGGATTATCACAATATCAATAAAAATATATAACCATAATAAATAACACTATAAAAAATATATTATTACAAAAACAACACTATTTAAAAAATAAATTTAACAAAGCATCAGGTTCAACCCAAAAAAATTTAAACACTATCTAGATAAAGTGAGAAGAAATAACCTTTCAAAATGTTGGATCTCTTCAAATGCAATGCCCAAATAAGTGAAAACGCTAGAGGGACCACTGAAGCTGGAACTAAAGAGTGAAAATGCAGTGTGAAAATAATTCACCGTGTGGACCACACAATTTAAAGGAGTTTCTTCCCTCCAATTTCGTCCTAGCATGGGACGAATTCTGCCCCATTTTGTCCAAGGATGGGATGGTTTTTGACCTATTTTGGCCCCCAATGACTCTAATGATTTCGTCCTTCAACCCAGCGAAGTCCATCCTGCTCCCCTGCCCCTGACAAGCTGGTCAATTTCATCTTGTTGATATGCGATTTACGTGCGCTTTTCGTCCCCTCCCCAGATGGATCTCTGCATGTTTGCCACATGGCAAGCATGCAGGATTTCATCTTCCCCTCCAACGAATTTAAAACATGATGTGACCCAAACACACACAGACAGCTAAATTGTTCCAAAAGAGTCCCATTTTCATAATTATTTTGAAAAACAGTCCTAAATGGGTCAAAATCCCGTTGAGCTCATGCAGTATACGTCTTGCTCACGTTAGTACGTTGAGGAAAACAATTCTTAAATGGACAAGAGAAAGTCCTAGTCCCGAACCTGTCCCAATATAAAAATGAAGTTTAATTATAATAATAGTTAAATAATAATAATAAATTGATATTTTTCTTTAAAATATCATAGTTTTCAAGTTTATTATATTTTAAGATTTTTAATGTCTATTTTTAATTATATTTTTATCAACATGTACTATATATATATGATTTGCATTAAAATGTATAAGTTGTGTTATTAAAACAAAAGAAAAATAAGAAAATATAGAAAAGTGTGATCCCTATGATTTTCCTGAGTTGAACGGATTTATAAGGATATGGTTGAGTTTTATTATTTCAAATTTATTTTTTAAACTTGCACTTGAACGTGCTCCGATTTCATTGGGGTTAGGGAGAATAAGCAGAATGGTTTTGATCATTCCTTCAATGTAGGTTTGGATATATTTAGGGGGTTGATCTTTAACTCCTCTCTAGGATCTAGATTTATCATGCTTACTAATCTAGTCGATGTACCCCAATTGTTCAACTTTCTCTTTTTCATGTTGGTTTCCTTCTTTATCATTTAAAGACTTAAATTGTAACAATGCCTGACCATTCCTTGGTCACCCTAGATTAAAGAGACAAGATTATCTCTGTCAATGAATTTGATCACCTTCATTGCTTTCAACATCAATTTTCCCAAAATTCCATTGAATGCAGACTTCACATTTATCACAAGGATTTTTCTTTTCACATTTTTTTACTTTGGGCGCACCTTCAAAGGTAATCCTCGTGTCAAGGTATCCATTAGTGGGTTATTTTGCTCCATTCAACATTGTTAACTCCTGCGTATAAGGTTGTAAGTCCATATTGGTCAAACCCAACTTCTTTAAGAATTCATAGAAAATTACATCACAGGAACTTTCATGGTTTACCAATAGTCTCCTTTGTGACATCCCAAAAATATGGGTAAATTTTTCACGATTTTATTATTATTAATCTATGAAACATGTGAGTGGTGAAGCCATTTAACAATTATCCTGGATCTATCAGGGACCTATCTCATATATGAAGATATGAGAAGGTAAGTTAAAGAAATTAACTCTTAAGAAATCCATAATTAATAATAGCGGAAGTATCTTTAGTAAAATAATATTATGGAGTTAAATTCTTAAGAGATCGCTCAGTTGAAATTAAGAAGTCAAGATTATCCCAAAGTGTTCATAAAGCAGGATAGAATCATGGATTAATATGAAGAAAAAGGAAAATAATATATTTAAAGCTTTTTGGGAGAATCAGGTCCCCCTCGCTCAAGCGAAATCCCAATTCGCTTGAGCGAGCTTCGCATAGCACGCTTAGGCGAATCATAAAATGCTGAGCGAAAGAAGTAAATGAAGATTCAGGGGTCACTTCGCTCAAGGGGTACTCCCGCCTTGGGCGAATCCTCAGCTCACCTGAGCGAACAGCAACCAAGGTCCAAACTCTGATTCTAATGTAATTTCGCTTGAGCGACTTGCACAACCGCTTGAGCGAAAATGGAATAATGGCCTAACACTGATGCTGGGACGATCTCGCTTGAGCGAGTCCCATTCTCGCTTAAGGGAGAATCATCCAGAATCCAGAAATTGATACAAGGGCATTCTCGCTTGAGCGAGAAGCCCTCTCGCTTGAGCGGGTTTGACAGAAAAACAGGGGAATTGCAAAAATCACCCAACTCCCTACACCAAAACTCATTCTAATCAAATTTACCTAATTTCAACACTTTATATATATCATATTACACATTTAGAACCTGTCCTAATAAATCATTCTTGAAAATCTCCATTACAATTCATCTATTGTATGAATCAACTCACTAACTCTTCCATTTCATAAGTCTAACATTCCACACATAAACTTCATTCATTCATCAAGATATGGAGAGTTTCATCATTCATACGTTCACAGGGTCATGATTGAAAATGAGTCATAGACAAAAGATCTCATTTTCCTCCATGACCTCCCAACTCATTATTCATACAATTATCCATTCTAAATCCACACTATACCATCATACATTATACTATATACATTATATCTATTCCACATATCTATGTAAACCAAAATATTGCCGGCCAAGGCATTCTTTACCAAAAAGGGGCCTTCTTCACACTTCTCCTCCTCAACAGCTCCAAACAATACCTACAACACAGGAGCTAAAAAGATATACCATAGGGAGAGTGAGTATACTTTCTCAATGACGAAAATCCAATAAATAGAACAATATATGCATGAATGCAATACAACTATCTCCCTCCCAAGAGGAGTTTATTTAATACCAATCAATCAATCAACAATTTTTCATTTCAATACAATTATTCCCTGATTCTCTCGGAATTATATCAATCGATTCACCATCACAATTTAGTAATTAAAAAGGGAGTTCCATTCATATCTCATCATCAAGGTATCACACTATACCATGCTTTGAAACTGATGCACATGCTAGTGTCATGAAAATGCACATGCACGGATCCGATTTCATTTCCTCGGGTGATCGCAACCACCATATCATATACTCATTCTCAATGGTTTCCCACCTCGCAAGGGGTACTCCCTCTAGCAACCTCACAAGGTACTTCTCGTGATCGCAACCACGTTCAACATTTCACATAGGTTTCCCTCCTCGCAAGGGGTACTCCCGCCTCATAAATATTTCATATAGGTTTCCCTCCTCGCAAGGGGTACTCCCGCCTCATAAACATTTCATATAGGTTTCCCCTCCTTGCAAGGGGTACTCCCGCCTCATGATCGCAACCATGGGCATCATAGGTGCTCGCAAGCCCTTTTTCATTTCCATCATCAAGTGATCACAACCACTTATCAACATCATCATGATATGTATGTCATGCCATGTATACAAAATACTCATGCATGCCTCAAGCTCATTTAGATTATCCTACCCTTTCATCTAGGGTATATTCATTTTCAACCACACAATTTTCCATCAAACTCATACACAAGAATCAATCTTTATATGAACTCAATCGTGTATCACACATAATAAGCCATCCATAGCCTCACTTAGGCTTCATCATATAAACACTAAATTCACATCATCATACACAATTCACTTCACATACACATAATATCACCTTTAACCACACAAACATGTCATACTACATTAATACATACATTATCATCATAATTTTCATGCATTTAGAAAATACACCCCTCTCCTACCTCAAGAGAAGTAGACCTCTGGGGTTGATGTTCCTGCTTCACCAATATTGCCAAGCCCTACACCAATCATTTATAGGGCCACATCAATTATTTATTCAAACACCAATTCAATATATATATATATATATACATAGGTGTACACATAATTCTTATCATGTGAAAACTATTTACCAAATTCATTCATTTACCTACTTAGGCTTCGGGAATTCCTTTCCTTGAATTACAATCCCTTAGTATCAAAGGCTACAACCTAATTATTAGGTTATTCCATCTAGTAAGATCTCCACCAACACCTTGGTGAGTTTCCTACCTATTATGACTTCAAATCAACTTTATCATCATTTAATGTATCCACCACATCACTTATAATATTCTTCCCATCAACAAATGTTAACTTTTCAATATTTTACTTTCCTCCTAAAATTCAAGTTTAAGGTTTTCACCAATCCACCAACCTTCAAAAATGCTCATATACTTCTTTCTTTTACCACCATAGTTATAACTACCTCATAATCACTCATAAGCTTGTATTTATGTCAACTTATCTTTAGATTTCCACTTTTAAACTTTCTCCAACATTACTCATACTTTTATTGTGTTCTAACACCAAAACTTCAACTAAACTTCAACTATATACTTATGTACATGGAAAATGATCATAATCTTACCTCAATGAAAGAAAAGAGTGAGTTTGCAAAAGATGAGGGAGTTCACACGAATTTGAGGAGTAAGGAGGAGAAAATAGTTTAGTCTCCAAGCTTCCTTGAAGTCTCTTGAAGGTTATTAATGGAGAAGGAAGAGATATCTCCTTTTAATTTAGACTTCAAGGGCAAGAGGAAAGTGAATTATGAAGAAGAAAAAGAGATATGAAGAAGGAGATAAGAAGAAGAGTGTCTACGTAAGAAACAAAGAGTGCAACCGACTTTTTGAATGGGAAAAATGAGAATTTAATGTTTAAATTATTAATCCTTCATTAACTCTTCCGTTTTTTAACAAACAGGTTCGCCGTTCAGGCCCAAAACATATTCTAAAAATTATTCCGAATATAAATTCGGAATCCTAATAACATTTTCTACGGCCCTGACCAACGGCATCTCAATCGGAGATACTTGGTCCGACACCTATATTTTATCCGGGTCAGTTTTCAGCTCATCTGACCACCATAATTCACCAACAGTTTCGAGAAACCTTGTTTAAGTCATTTCAAGAATTTTGGGATATTACTTAGCCCAAAGTTAATTATCCAACATTTATTTTCCTAATTTATCTTCCTATTTTAAAAATTCGGGGTGTTACATCCTTGCTCCCTTTTTAGCTATTACAACCTTGATCACTATTACATCATCGGAAAGGTTTGTAGTAGAGGCTCTACCTCTAATAA
The DNA here is from genome assembly GCA_037962975.1 of Clitoria ternatea. NCBI lineage: Eukaryota > Viridiplantae > Streptophyta > Magnoliopsida > Fabales > Fabaceae > Clitoria > Clitoria ternatea. The sequence continues at coordinate 194,717,407 of CM075669.1, forward strand.
AACCACCGTAGATCATATCTATAACTTTTTTTTGCTTAAGAGGAGGGTTTAGGAGCTCATCCTCATCAATGGTGCGGGCTTTCTCACATTGTACACACCTAACCTTGGAAAGCCAAGCTCCCTAAAGATTTGACTTGGCTCCATGTTAAGATGAGTGTAATGATCGAAGTTAAATACCTTTTTCTCCTTGGGATGGGAATGATGATCCCTATCTCGGTCCTTATGAGGGGTTTCTCCTGCTTATGCTTTTCAATCTAGGCCGATATGGTTGCTAAATTTACTGTTTGCTCTTTGGCTATGAGATGTATCTCTCGACCCACACACTTGACTGCTTTCTTTTAGGAAGTCTTTAAGGGTTAGAAGGGGTCCCTTCGTTAAAGACAAGGCAAAGGCTAGCTTTGGCAACAAGGCCACAGTGGCGATATGGAGCTAGATTGGCTCCGTCAACACAAAAATCATTAATGTCTTCTTATAGAATCTCTACAAGAAGTCTTTCAAAAACTTTGTCTCCCCTCACTTGATCTAAGCCAATGTGTGAGACGTTCTTGGGATGTCCCTTGATATGATGAAATGGTCTCCCAATGCTATTGTCATGTCATCCTATGAATCAGTTAATCCCGTGGGTAAGTCCTTGAACCAACTAAGAGCCTCCCTAGTTAAAGTCTTATGGAACATTCTGCACATGACATCGCCTAAGAACAATGATTCATTGGTGTAGGCATCCATGTGTTTACTTGAGTTAGTCTCACTGGTATACTTTTCGATGGGCAAGAGATGTAGAGTTTGGATATGCCTTAGGATTGAAATTCCTAAAAGATGTTGAGTAAAAGGAATGTTGAACTTGTAGCTTAGAGAACTGTTAGAGGCTTGCAAAGTTTGATACAGAGATGAGTGGTGTTCAGTCCAATATGTGGACTCTTGGTAATCACTATCATACGTAAAATCTAAGAGTATTCTAAAAGGGTAGAAACCTCATGATGGGAGGCTAAGTGATGAACCTTAACAAGCAAGACCTTGTGGTGTACAACCACTTAATTCTCTTTAGGTTAACTTTATTCTTGCTTAAGATCATGTAACTCCGCTTGTAGTTGGCGAATGATTTCATCACAAGGGTCTAGTTGAGTAACCACTCTAGGTCGCCTTGAGGTTTAAACAATTGACCTCGGAGTCTCCACGAAACGTGGAATGTAACCCAAGTGATTTGCTTCCAAGTATGTTATGTCATACACATTGCCTTCTAGGGTACCAGGATGATGTTGACTTGCATCCATAAAAGTGATTATGAAAGTGGGAACAACTTTAGCGTGTCTTACTATTCGTGCCAATGATTTATCTAGTATGGGAAGACAGACTTTTGGTATAGACACTAGGTCTTTGTGTTCTTATATCTAGTGGGTATTCAGTATTATCTTTCTAAGCCCAATGAGGATTAAAGGGTCTGGATATCACTCTGTCCAACACACCAATCTTCTGTGTTATGTGGCAAAATATGGTATCACCTACAAAGATACTGATCCGGTCTCGATACCGGTATCCGTTCTACAAGACATATTTCAACGTCTTTGATAGTTCTCCAACGTGTTACCGGTGTCATTGGTATATATCCAGACTCTAAATCCATATCAGGCGTTCTCCATATATCGGTTGTCCAGGATAACTCCATGTACATCGAATAACACGCATATCACCATACGGAAGACAAAAGGCATTGTTACAGGGACAAGGATAAAGATTCCATTTTCCACACTACGAGCCATAACCTGCTCCTGGAAATAATCAACTTGTTCCCTAAGACTAGCCCTACTATCTCTACGTTCAATATAAAATAGCCACTTGACTCAATCATACTGGCAAGTGCATATAAAATAATAGTTTATAATATTAATGGAGGTTAGTGGTTCCCCACTAACAAGTCCTCGTATATCGAGCCAATCAGGTATAAGAACTCTCTTCATTTATGGAAGGAGGGTCTTCTTCTTTTCCACTGACAATTACTATCTGGAAAACATTCCTCACTGGGAATACTATTACTGACTTAAGCGTCGGAGAATCTTCACAGGTGACACCACCTTTCGCCCACATCAACGCGTGAGGACGGTGTGAAGAACCTCCAGGACTCCAAGACCACTCTCATTTTATTGGAACTCCAGATATACAGACCGGATACTCGTAGAACCGGTATTCAATCCTATTTGATCTTTGACTTTTGTGACTGGCCCCACACCGGATCTATTGACCCTGGTTCAAGACAGATCATTGGCACGCCCAATGGGACCCGATAAAGTTATTCCCACCTCTCGTTTACGAAGTCTTGCCTTGCGTCATGGAAGGCAATAGGAGAAACATATCAGATGGGCACGTAGAAGATGTTACTGCCCAAGAACAACCAGTGAATAGATGCTTGGCTTTCGAGTCGCCTGTCGGGAGTTTAAAGAGAATGGTGCAAGTATCTGCACCCGATCCAAGAGATGAAATGATACGAAAACTGATGGAAGAGCTAGTGGAGTTGAAACGTGAAAGAAAGAGCATGGAAGAGAAAGCAACATCCCAAACTGATGGGATGCACCATACAGCTGAGGGAAGAAAGTCTGCTAGTATCTAGTATTCGCAGATCCCTACTTATGAGGAGAAAGAGCAAACACATGACTCTGGTGAGAAAGCCAGTCGCAGAAGACACGAGCCAGCGATAATCCATGGGGCTTACAGATTCAACGTTCCTTTCTCTCAGAGGCTGATAAGTGTGACCATCCCAAAGCATCTGCAAAATACCCAACCACTACGAAACCATGTACTTGGGAGTAGATGAGGATGTCATGTGCAGAATGTTCCCCCGCACCCTTGTCGATGATGCCCTTGGTTGGTTCAAAGGGCTACCATCAGGATCCATTGACTCATGGGAAGAAATGGCAACAGCATTTGTGGATCTTTTTGTTATTTCTAAAGATGTCCCTAAGACATCTCATACCCTGGCCCAGATCAGGCAAGGGGAACATGAGTCTCTCAAAGATTTCTTAAAGAGATTTTACAAGGAAGCAGCTGCCGTTCCAAACTTAGCAGAGGCACTACAGCTGCATATTATGATAGAAGCCTTACTACCAAACTCTACCTTCGCTCTGTCGTTGGCGAAGAGTCCTCCTGCAAGTTTTGAGGAGTTCAGAAAGAAAGCATCCAAGTACGTAGGCATTGAGATGCACTTGGAAGCAACAGCTGTGAAGGGAAAATCCCCAATGTCACAGCAACAACCACGGAGAGATAAGGATAGGCCAAGGTCAGAACGCATGGAGAGACCATTCCATGGCAACGTCTTTAATGGTCCTGCACCTCAACGTCGAGAAAAATAGGTAAATGTATTCAACCATTATGCTCTATTAAATATCCGACGTTCACAGATTCTGAGGGAGGTCGGATGGCCAACGCTTAACGTATACGGGGTCAAAAAGCCACCCAGATCTGTAGACACGGAGACCCTCGGAAATACTGTGAATTCCATGAGCAAAAAGGTCACTCAACAGATGAATGCCAAGCCTTGAAAAACACTGTTAAGACTCTGATCCGAGAGGGCAAGCTTAAGCAGTACCTGTTCAAAGAAAAATCATTTGATGATCCAGATCGGACACAGAAGTGGGAAAGAGATCGTGAGGACGGTGACGACGATGGTCCCACACCGGCCAAAAGATTTACCGCCGCTGAAAAGCAAAAAGGAATTATGGCTGGCGAACCCACGCAGCAAAATGTCATGTCCCAGCAACAACGTCAGGGTCGTCGAGAGGTCATTGATATGATAGCCGGTGGTTTTACTGGAGGAGGAGCTTCTATCACTGCCAGGAAGAATCATCATCGCATGGTCCTTTTGTTATAAGGTAAACCCAGAGACAACCGTCCTTTCAGAGACAGGGTTGCTGCTCCGATAATCTCTTTCTCTGATGATAACTTCGGACCAATTATCCCTGGAGGAGATGATGCAGTGGAAATTATGGCAGTTATCACCAACAAAGATGTGAAAAGGATACTTGTTGATTAGGGGAGCTCCTATGATGTTATCTTCTATAGCTGCTTTAAACGTATGGGCTATAATGATTCCGACCTACAACCTTACGCGCAGGATTTAACAGCTTTCAATGGAGCTAAACAGTCAACCAAAGGGTACTTAGACACCCTGATATCCTTCGAAGGGGAGTTTGGGGCTAGAACAGTGAAGTCCAGGATTTTGGTGATTGATGTGGAATCACCTTTCAACGGAATCATAGGCCACCCTACACTGAATACAATGGAGGCTATCGTCTCAACCCCTCATTTGCTCATTAAATTTATTAACAAAGATAATAGAGTATCTTCCGTTAGAGGGGATCAAGAGATGGCAAGGTATTGTTACAACTTAAGCCTCAATATGGTAAAGCTCGAAACCTTCAACAAGAAAAGAAAGTTAAACGATGGAGGATCAGCAGCGAGGTCTGTGAATCTCATTGACTTAGACCCTAGGGCGGAATTGAAGATTGATCTGTTTAACCCATCGAAGCCTACACCGGATGGAAGTTCCAGGGGTATTATATTAGGGGATTCTCCAGAAAAGGTTACATATATTAACGACAAGTTAGAACCAGTAATGGAGCAACGACTGCTGATGCTCTTACAGGAGTTCAAAGACCTTTTCGCGTGGACAGCAGTGGATATGCCTGGCATGGATCTGGATTTCTGTTGTCACAAGCTTGCCGTTTATCTAGACACGAGGTCGGTTGCCCAAAAAAAATGGAGGTTGGGTCCAGAAAAGCAAAAAACTGCTTGTGAACAGACAGAAGAATTATTGAAGGCTGGATTTATTAAAGAGATTCGTTATTCCTCGTGGCTTTCCAATGTCGTCATGGTTCAGAAAGCCAATGGTAAGTGGAGAATGTGCACTAACTACGTGGATCTAAACCGTTGCTATCCCAAAGATCCGTATCCTCTCCCTAATATAGATCGGATGGTGGATGATTCATCTGGATATCAGTACTTGAGTTTCATGGATGCATACTTAGGATATAACAAGATTCTGATATGGGAGGAAGATCAGGAAAAAACTGCTTTCATCAATGATCGTGGTGTCTTTTGTTACACCATTATGCCCTTTGGTTTGAAGAACGCTGGGGCCATATACCAGCGTATGATTAATAAGGTGTTCGAGGGCTTACACACTCAGATAGTTGAAGTGTACATTGATGACATTATTGCCAAGACCTCTGCGGGAGGTGACCACATAGAGGATCTGCGCCAAGTATTTTTGCGTCTGAGGTATTATAATATGAGGCTGAACCCTTTGAAATGCACCTTTGCAGTCCCAACTGGGAAGTTCTTGGGTTTTATGTTTTCACAACGTAGAATTGAGGCCAATCCGGGAAAATGCCAAGCCATCCAAAACATGCAGAGCCCAAAGAATCTGAAGGAGGTTCAATCCCTAAATGGCAAAGTAGCAGCCTTGGCACGATTTATGCCTAAGATGGCTCACAGGTCACTTCCTCTGTACAAGGTCTTGAAGAAAGCTAAGAAATTCGACTGGGGACAGGAACAGGAACAAGCTTTTCAAGAGCTTAAGGAGGTGCTGTCGAAACCTCCCATATTGGTCAAGCCTGACCCGGGAGAAACACTTATCCTGTACTTATCTGTTTCTGATGAAGCATTAGGGGTCGGTCTGGTGAAGGAAACCCCGGATGGTCAAAGGCCGATATATTTCACAAGTAAAACATTGCAAGGTGCTGAGAATAGGTACCAGAAGATTGAAAAGGCCGCTCTTGCCGTCGTTTTCGCTTCGCGACGCTTGCATCCGTATTTTCATGCCCATCCTATTATTGTGAGAACGGATTTACTACTCCGATCTGTGTTGAGCAAGCCAGACCTCGCTGGTAGAATGATCAAATGGTCCATTGAACTCTCAGAGTTTGATACATCTTATGAACCTCGAGATGCTATCAAGGCTCAGGTCCTGGCTGATTTTATCATGGAAATGACAGGGATAGATCCAACTACACCTTGTGTTCATTAGACCATCCATATGGATGGTTCATCAAATCAAAGGGGCTCTGGAGCAGGTATAGTCCTTGAAAGCGATGACAGTATGCTCCTGGAAATCTCCCTTCATTTTAATTTCAAAACTTCAAACAATCAAGCAGAATACGAAGCTTGTTTAGCTGGGCTTCGAGCTGCGATTGACATTGGAGCATCTGAAGCAACACTATGCAGTGATTCACAACTCCTGATTTCATAAATCCTAGGAGATTATCAAGTTCATGAGCCTCAACTCCAGTTATACTTAAACTGTGTCAAGGAGTTGAAAGAGAAATTCTCAAAGATGGAATTTAAACATGTTCCGGTTGAAGAAAATACCAGAGCGGATGTACTTTCTAGATTGGCAAGCACTAAACGGCCAGGTAGCACCACAACGTTGGTCCAAAGTACGCTGACATCGCCCAGCATTCCTCTATACCCTTCTTTAAACGCTGTCACAATCGATTATGGAAACACATGGATGACCCCCTACATCCGTTATCTGGCCGACGGGCAGTTGCCTGCTGACGAGAAAGAGAAGAAAAGGATAAAAAGGGAGTTGCCACATTTCACCATGATTGATGGTAACCTTTACAGAAGGGAACTCTCCGTACCTTACCTAATTTGTCTAAGAGAGAATGAGGTACAAGGAGTAATAGAGGAAGTGCATGAGGGACAATATGGGCACCACACCGGAGGAAGAAGTTTGATGAGAAAAATCCTCAGGGCTGGATATTGGTGGCCCACTATGAAGTGGGATTCCATCAACTTTGTCAAGAAATGTGATGCCTACCAAAAGTTTTCTAATCTTCACCACACACCGGCAGAAGAGCTCTTCACATCCATTGTCCCATGGCCATTTCACCAATGGGGATTGGATATCTTGGGCCCCTTCCCAACTGCTCCTGGGGGCATCAAATATCTCATTGTAGGGGTCGATTATTTCACCAAGTGGATTGAAGGAGAGCTGGTGGTGCACATTACTTCAGCCTGAACTCGTCGTTTTATGTATGAAAACATTATAACATGATTCGGAGTCCCAGCGCGGGTCGTCACAGACAATGGCACCCAATTCACGGACAGGAAGTTCACAGATTTACTCGAGGGGTTAGGAATAACCCAGATATTTTCCTCCATCGAACATCCGCAAACCAACGACCAAGCTGACGTGGCCAATAGAGAGGTGTTGAAAGGGTTAAAGAAATATTTGGGGGAAGCCAAAGGCAGATGGACAGACCAGTTGTGCCATGTCCTTTGGGCATACCGAACTACACCGCATTCTTCCACCAACGAATCCCCGTATCGTCTGACCTATGGGGTGGAAGCAATGATACCTGTGGAATTACAAATTGCTTCTGCGAGGGTCAAGTACTTCTCTGAAGAAGGCAATGACGCTAACTTGGCATCAGAAATGGATGTCGTACAAGAGCTCAGAGAAGAAGCTTTTGTTAGGGATCAAGCCATCAAAGCCAAAGCTGCCCTTCAATACAACAAACGAGTCCAATCCAGGACCTTCAACGTTGAGGATTTGGTTTTGAGGAAAGCAAGCTGGGGAATAAATTTGCACACCAGGGCAAGTTCGCTCCGACATGGGAAGGTCCCTACAGAATATCATATGTTCGCGGAAAAGGCTTCTATCGCCTGGAGAACCTCGATGGCACCCCAATCCGCAACAAGTGGAATATTCAGAATTTACGCGTTTACTATAGCTAGTTGGTAAGATGGCGTGTACTCTTTTTCCTTACTTGGGTTTTTCCTATTGGGTTTTACCAAGAAGGTTTTAACGAGGCACGACCCTAACTGAGCTCCTATTGTAATTCATTATTAATGAAATATTCTTTATGATCACCCATTGTGTTTATGATTTCATTCGATGCACAACACTATTGTGACAAGATGCTTTTAGGACGGACGATCCTAATAACTTATCCGTTGTTGGCGATGAACCTCTTCGAAGAATGGTGAATGGGTAAAATCCAACACCAATGAAGATCGGCGAATGGGTAAAATCCAACACCGGTGAAGAAGAATGGTAAATAGGTAAAATCCAACACAATGAAGAAGAATGGTGAATGGGTTAAATCCAACACCAGTTCTATGCTCAGATTGTAGGATTAAAACTAAACTCTGAGTACGGTTAGTAAGTTTGGCTAAACACCGATGAAGGCTTGGGCGCAGTAAGCTGGTTCTTTTTTAAGACCACGCTGAACCCCAAGTAACGAGCGTAGTAGGTTCAGGATTAGCCCTGATCTAAACCCCGTGTTGAAGGCCTAAATTGTAGGATTAAACCGAACTCTAGGTACGGTTAGTAAGTTTGGCTGAACACCGGTGAAGGCTTGGGCGCAGTAAGCTGGTTCTTTTTCAAGACCACGTTGAACCCCAAGTAACAAGCGCAGTAGGTTCAGGATTAGCCCTGTTCTGAACCCCGTGTGGAAGGCTTGGATTGTAGGATGAAAATCGAACTCCAAGTACAGTTAGTAGGTTCAACCGAATGCCGGTGAAGACATAGCATTTTTGGAAATTCTCTTGTAGGATAAAGATTCAGTAAATATCACCACGATTACTTCCCCTCAGGATGAATACTCCCAACCATTTTCACGCTGACGACGTGATTTCCCACGAGGGTGACCCCCATCATGATTCTTATAATTGAAAGCCTAATCATCACAGATTAAGGTACTCCTCTCACAAATCTTGCATGTTCCAAATGTTATGATTAGAGGTGACGACCTCGTCACGCTACAATTTCAATACAATATGAGGTGGATAAGCTCTCTTTTTTCCTCCAAAACAAAGGTAACATTCCTTAAAACGAGCCTTTTTTACTAAAGCACCCATACATGGGGACAGTACCTATATGTTATTATCCGTTCTACATTCTACGTATGTAGATCCAAACTGATTCAGTACACATAGGTTTAGAGAAAGTTGTAAATTCATTAATGACATCCCAAGGTACATAAATGATTAATTAAAATCTAGAGCTGATCTTGAAACACAGCGGTACTAATTCAACAAAAACAATGAAACAAGAAAGCCGCTACTTCTTTTGGCTTGTCCCTCCGCTCTCTTCCTTCTCCTTACCTCCGACCTTACCCCCTATCACCAACAGCTTCATCTGCAGCAGTATTAACACTTGTTCCTTCACTTTTGGGCCATTTGGCAATAGGGACCAGGAGAGAAGGCCCCATTGACTGGCCTTGGGGGAGAGGAGGTAGCTCGTACTTGGTGTTTGGCGGATCCTCCTGACGATCGTCAACAACGGCTACGAGTTTTCCTCCGTAAAACTTATAGAACGGATTGGTACCGCTCAAATTAAGTTCCACTTTAGGATTGCGGTAAAGAATCTGACGTACCACCAACCCGAAGGATTCTTTGACTGCTTGGACACAAATTTCCACAGCCTCGTCCGCTTTGGCGTTGGCAGCAGCCAGATCCGCTTTCAGAGTGGTGACGTTGTCATTCGGACTCGCCAACTTTAAGTTTTCAATCTCCAGGAGCAGCTCCTTTTCCCGACGGGACCAGTCTTCAGCCTCTTTGGAGTAGCTGTACTTGTTTGCTTTCAACTCCTCTCCTAGCTTGACAGAATGCTCCCTCTCTATGTAGAGGCTGGCACTGAGGTCGGAGTTGGCCTTTTTCTAATCAACCAACTAGGCCTCCAGCTCTTTAATAAGCAATCTCTGCCTGGAGATTTCTTCATCCTTTTGTTCCCTCATCCTTGGAAGCCTTCAACCGACTCTCCAGGCGCTAAATATTCGCTCTGTCCTTCGCAAATGCAACGGTAAGGTCATTAACTTTACCAGTCAGTCTGCCCACTTCTATGCCATCATCTGCTAGCCTACGGAGCGACTTCAGAAGACCAGACAGCTCTTCCAACTGCCACTGTCCGGCATCACAAGCTTGCTTTATTTCTTCAGGCTCTAGAGTGGTTTTTAGTTTATATTGTGGATTAGGGATGTAATGAGGCACTAGACCCTCATACACCAGGAATGGGGTAAGATTGGAGTTGCCTGGAGGGGGGCAAGAGACCCTGGGAGCATAATAGGTGGTTATTAGTTTGGCACCGAAGGTAACGGTGTTGCTAGGGGCATCCGGGGTTGGTCTTTCCGCTTTCTTTTCTTTTGAAGCCCCAGAATCAGAACCTCCTTCGGAAGTTTTGGGCTTTTTGGGAGGTGGTTGTGACTCCGCCTGAATGAGGAGTCATTCTTTATTTTTCTCCTCTTTTCTCCTGCCTTTTTATCATCAACACCGGAAGTAGGCTTCTCAGGTCTGCCCTCCAGCAAGGGAATGTCGTCGCCAGCGGAGGAAGTGAGGATGATGGTTTCAACAGTAGCTTTTTTGGAATTCCGCTTTGGTTGAACTCTGTTTTCAGCCGCAACGGATTTCTCCCGGCCTTTAGCGACTTCAACCTCTCCATATCCTGTGATTCAGTCTCGATTTCATCTGCATAATCAAACAAGAAGATGATCAGTAGTAGAAGATTTCAAGACATATAAAGAAAGACAACAACAAGAAATGACAGGAAATTACGCAAATATTCCTCGCAGGTATTTTTTGTCCCTAACAAACGCCGGTAAGAGAAAGATTTATGCGCAGCAATGTATGCCTCAAGAGCAAAGAGAACGGCTACAGAAGTGGATGATAATTCACCCTCCTTAGTATAATATGCCTGGGAGGTCAATAAAAAATGCTCGTGGGACCAGGCCATGGGAAATTCATTTATTCCTTCTTTATTTAGCCAAAAAACTGGATCCTCAGGCTTAATGCGTATCCTGGTGAAGTATGATTTGAAGGAACGCCCATCGACTTTAGTGGAGTCAGTGTAGGACTCAAAATTGACAAGCTTGGAGAGAGTACGGAGAGTTACTAGACTTACTCCTCCACTCTGTTTATTCACACGACGGACCACTTGCGTAAAATAAAAGAGCATGGAGACCGTCGAGGTAAAATTGAAGTGTTCCCTAAGCACTTCTAGAGAACGGATCAACCCCTATCCGTTGGGGTGAAGTTGAGAGGGGGTGCAGTCCAAGAACATCAAGACCCCTATTTGGAACTTTGTCAGAGGAAAGCGTACACCTAAGTTCAAGAAAAGGAAGTCATACATATAGATTGACCTCTCATCCAGCTGGTAGTATATCCGCTCTGAGGGAAGGGGAGCCAACACCATAAAATGCTACTTGTGTTGTTCCTTTTTGAAGACTGTGAAGCGAGTTTCCAACCTTGCTCCATCCTCTCTTGCGTGGATCAACGGTGTGTCACGAATTCATCGGCCACCCAGCAGTACGGACGCATCTTCTGGAGCTTCAACCAGTCAATCCGATGTGCAACTACGTTGCATAACCCCGAGGCGGTCTTCAGAATATACTGATGAGATGCCGCTCCACCACCAGAAGTGCTCTCCCCAGTCATTTTCCGTAGAGCTAACTTAAAAATCTTCACACTACGGTAAAAACTCACATCATCAGAAAGGTATAAATCAACGCTCTCCTCCCTCTCACTAGAAGAGGATTCTGAAGAGGGTATTATCACCATTCGCCTTGAGTAGGGCAACGCCTCCCTCTCTGAATGAAGTGGCCTTGAGTAGGAGATCACAGGGATCCTCCCACCATGACTTATAGGAGTTTGAGACGAAGCTCTTCCTCCTCTAATCCTAGGCCAACACGGCCCGAACTAATATGACCTCTCCTAGACATTCAGAAAACTTAAGGAAAATATGAGAAGATGAAGGAGATGGTTACCTAAGGAAGGGAAGGTAGTAAAACAAACTTCACAGAAGCAAGCACAAACGTCTTCTTGAAATTTTTGCAGAGTTTCATCAGGAAGGCAAAGCTAAGTGATTTTTGAATCCACTAAGTGTTCATTTTATAAGGGGTGAAAAGTTTCAATTATTGGTTTAAAGGTTACGTCGTTTACCACCAAACGACACCTTTTCGTAAAAACCAGGCTGTCATTTCAAACCCTAAGGTGTGAAAACAGTGTCGATTCATCAAAAGGCCTCTCAAATAGGCCTTAAAATTCAAATTTCAGGCCCATAAAGCCCTTGAGTGGATATAATAAAGACACACCTGATCAAAGTAATAAAGACATTAATGACTCGCCCACGTGCGTAAAGGCATTAATGACTAATTATTAGAAATGTGGCAGCTGTTACTCAAATACCAAGAGTTTCAAGTTTCAAAAACTTTCAGGATTCTCGCAACACAGATCTTTGTCCGGATCCGTCGTGAGGAATGTTACGACAACGGAGGCTTCACTCCCAGGACGGCTCCTCACGTGACAACATAAAGTAGAATCCTAACACACGTTAAATAAATATTTTGCCTACATTGATGAACCGGTATCCAAACCAAATGCAAGTGATGTAGCTTGTATAAGCAATTTTACTAGTCCCTCACACAAGCTAGGGGACAAATAATGGTCTTGATACCAGATTTGATAGAAATTTTCAAAAGTTTTTGAAGACTCAATCCGTACCCCTACGATTGAGATATATTTCCCCAGGACGGATGATCTCAATCACATATTCTGTGATTTGATGATGTAACTCCTGGCGCGGACAATTCCTATCATCATCCTTATGATGGAAGTCTTTGAAGATTCAATCCGTACTCCTATGATTGAGATATATTTCCCCAGGACGGATGATCTCATTCACATATTCGGTGATTTGATGATGTAACCCCTGGCGTGGATAATTCCCATCATCATCTTTATGGTGGAAGACCCAACTACTAAATTGTCATTCCTCTTTTGAAGGAACACTTCTTCTAGAACGGATAAATCCTAGTACAGACACCTGGTTGAAATATCTTTATAGTTCCCTGTGCGCGGAATGATACTTTCACGAGGAAAGATGCTTTCCGTCCTGTGACATCGCTGTCATGAACAACGGATCGACTCTTTCTCTCCCCAAAAGAATTAAGGGTAATGTCCTCTGACAAGTACCAATCCCTTAACATACTTATACTTGGGGATAGTATTCATGTATAAATTTCTCCGTTCCAAAACTCATTCATCTTAAATGATTTGATTAATTTTCTGAGGCAATTATTTCAATCCGACATCAAGATTAATTACACTGAACAGATTATTGAATACTGAAATGATTATTGAAGACAACGCTTGAATGGAATTTAATTCATATTTAATTCATTCATAAAAAAGTATAATTACATGTGTATTGTTCAATGCTAATCAAAAAATCAGAGCTGATCCCGGAACACAGTTTTACACCAACAAAATAATAAGACTACGGAAGGGGAATCTGCTCTTGGGGCCCTTTTTGTCCCACTCCTTCTCCAAAGTCTTGTGTCCCCTCTTTAGGGATTTATTCTGGAGCTTTATCTTCAGGTGCCTTTACACCTCCTTCAGATGAGACGCCCTCCAGCATAGGAACAGCAGAATCTGATCCCATACTTTGACCCTCGGGAAGAGGGGGCAAGCCATACAAGGACTCCGGAGGATCTTCATGACGATCTTCAACCACTGCGACTAGCTTCCCTCCATGAAATTCATAAAATGGATTTATACCATAAAGGTTTAGCTTTGCAGTGGGGTTGCGGTAGAAAATTTGGCGTATAGCTAGGCTGAAGGATTCTTCAGCAACTTGGTTACATATATCGATGGCTTCCTTTGCCTCAGCTTTGGCTACAGCCAATTCTTCTCGCAACCTCAAAAGTTCTTCCTCCGTTCCTTAGGATTCCGTGCTCCCAGCCTTCAGTCCCTCAATCTTAAGGAGGAACTTCTTCTCCTTTTAGGACCACTCAGCTTTTCTTTTATCTTTAAGTTTAGCTTGTTTAGCCTGACTGCTACGGAGTTCTTCTTTCAGCTTATCAACCATCTCTTCCTTCTCTGCCAGTTGGCCCTCCAAGTCTTTAACTGTGCTTTTAAGCTTGAGATTCTCCTTGCTCATGAGATCTCCGTACTCCTTAGACTTGGTCAGGCGATCCTCAACTAATTTCAAAGCAGCCTTATCTTTCTCTGCTGAGAGATTGAGCTGTTCTACTTTATCACTCATCGTATCTACCTCAGCAGCATCATTAGCTAACAGACTGAGCGAATCGAGCAGCCCTGTGAGTTCTGCTAGCTGCCATTTTCCAGCCTCACATGCTTCTTTGATCTCTTTAGGTTCAAGTGTGGGACAGAGTTTATAGAGCGGCTGAGGAAGGATTGCTGGAGTTAGCCCCTGGTATGAGAGGAATGGAGTGAGGAATGAAGCAGTTGGGGAAGAGATCAGACTTGATCCAAAGACCCCGAAAAGAATACCCTTGTGGAGTCTGGAAGAAACTCTAGCTATATCCGATGTCTCTACAGCTTTACCTTTGAAGGCCTTTGTTCTTTCCAGACTCGTTGAAGGTTTGTGTTTCTTCGGTGGAGGAGAGGAAGAAGTGATCATTCCTGAAGAGTCGTTCTTGATCTTCCTCCTTTTCTCTTTTATTTTGAGTTGATCCTCAGTCGCATCAACTCCAGCTGAATTTCCATCCGCCAAGGGAATTTCCCCTTCTGCATCCAAGGTCAAAATGATGGACTCAGAACGGAATTTCGAAGAATTCCTCTTTGGTTGAATATCATTCTCACCAGCCAAGAATTTGTAACATCTCGGATTCTAAAGAAAATAAATTTATTGGATGAGAATAATTAAGTAATTATGGTCCAATAATTATGGGAAAATCAATTAGACATTAGAGGTGAATTATCGGTAAATTAATATTTATCAGAATTGGGTGATTTAACAGATGATGTGAGACCTACTAGGGTAAATTAAATAATTGACAGGTCTAAAATGTTTAGAAAATTATTGTGGTTACGACGGTATAATTGAAATAATTTTTGGTGTTAAGGAACTAATTAATTGGACTCGATATATGATATGAAACGGGGAAATTATGAACCAAATTAGAATAAAAGAAAATGAAAACTCCCTTCTCTTCTCCTCACTTCAATCGTCCACTTCTTCCTCTCTCCCCACTCACTTTACACTCTATTACATAATGGTTAAAGGATTGAATGACCCAATGGACCAATGGCCATGATGCATTATGTTACCCATTGGACAATGTCCAATTTTTACACTAACCTCTCTCTCTTTCTCTTATTTTCGGTGGTATCTTCTTCTCTCACCCTCCTCCACATTTTTCTTCTTCTTCTCCCTTCCTCCATGGCCAAAAACTGCCCATCTCCATTTTCCTTCTTTCTCTTGCCAAAAACAAAAGCTAAGCTTGGAAATGTGAAGCATTCATGGAGCTTGGGAGCTTGCAATGGTCATCTCCCTCTTCTTCACTCTTATTTTCGTTTTGGTGATGCATGGAGGTGAGATGAGGATTTCTTGCCTCCTTGTTATTTCATTTGTGGTTTATGATGTTTGGACTTGTGATATTAATGTTAGAAACCTTGCATGTGGGTGGAAATGGAAACCCTAGGCTTGAATAGTTTAGATGGGTGATTCTTGAATATGGGATAATACCCAATGTGGATGAATATTATTATGGATGAAATGTTTTATGAAGATGGTAAAGATTGATGTTGATTAGTTGATTTTGATAAAAACCCTAAATTTGATAAATTGGGGATTTTGGGCTAAATAGGTGATCTTGATGATTTTTGGTCCCTAGAATAATTTTATACATGGAAATGAATTTTTGGAGGATAGGGGTTGAATATTGATGTGATAAAATTGTGAACTAAGTCATGAGTTGTAAATGAAGATATATGCATGTATATAGGTATGTTGATTTGAAGGATTAATCTTAAGTGTTGATGTTTATGATATTAATAATGGTTGCAAACCATTAATAGTGGACTAAGGAAATGGATATTTGAATTGATGAAGTCTTAAGTCTTGATATGTCCATTTGGGAATTGTGAATTGGTGATAATAGTTGAGTGATTCATGAGATAACTTAGAAGCCTTATGGATATGGGTCATGGTGTTGTTGTTCGGATTGTTAACCCTTTGAGACTTAGAGAACCTTGGTTTTAGGAAAGGAATTCCCGAAGCCTAACATGAGCATATAAATGCGGTTTAGACAAGTCTAGGACTTGATGATGAGTCTTATGAGATAATGCCTTATGATGGCTTATTAATTTCATGTGCATATGTGTGATGTTAGTAGGATTGTATTCTGGATGACGAAGCATAATAATCGAGGCAATCAGAGCGTTTGGATTGCGATTCTTCTCTCGAGGTAGGAGAGGAGTTTACATTTCAAATTGCATGAGTGAATTAATTGCTAATTATGTATATGTTGAACTCATACAATGCCTTGCCATAAATGTCTTATATGATTGAGTTGCTGAAGTGATGAATGATGGCTTGGCTTATGTTGATTGTTATGAAAATATATGTATTTATATGATGTTAACAATAAGTGTTTGATAGTCCCTTGGTTGGACATAAATTAGATGATGGTGAAAATCTATGAATGGATGAACTACATAAATTGTAGAGGATTGTTTTGAAGAGATTATGTGAAAAAATGAATGAGGGAGTGATGTGGGGTGTAGTTAAAATCTTCCCCTCATAGATTAAATAAGTAAGAGTGATCGATGAGTTGGAATGAGAATTTCAGAGTATGAATGGTTAGAACAAGTTTTATATGCCATGTGTGATGTGTATGATGTGTTGGTTATGATTAAATTGGTTTAGAATGAGATTTTGTATGATGGGTTGTGAAAATTTACGTTCCCCTGCATAAGTTCTGATAATCTCGCTCAAGCGAGATGGATTCTCGCTCAAGCGAGATGGATTCTCGCTCAAGCGAGAATTCCCTGGACCAGTATTATGGTTTCTGGCTCAATCTCGCTCAGGCGAGTGAGTGTCTCGCTCAAGCGAGACGCGTAAGGGATGACTAGGAGAGACACTAGACGAATCTCGCTTAAGCTGGCGTGGCCGCGCTTGAGCGAGTGAGGGAGGAGATGGTTCTGGAGGTTTTTCACTTAAGCGAATGACGAGGTAAATTGGACCTCGCTCAAGCGAGCAAGCCTAGAATAGGTACTGGATAATTTTCACTCAAGCGAGCATGAATCGCTTGAGCGGGTGTGAGGGGTCTGATGCTGTGACTCTGCTCGCTCAAGCGAGTGGCCATGTGGATGGGAATCTCGCTCGAGCGAGTGAGCGTGGGGGCGCTACTGGAAGCTTTTTGCTTACGCGAAAGGGGTCGCCCAAGCGAGTCATGCTGACCTCGCTCAAGCGAGTATGGGTCTCGCTTGAGCGAGATGCCCAGATTGAATTTTTATTTCATTTCCTTTGAATTGGGCTTATGTTAGACCCTTTTCTCTATATTATATGATACTTGAGAAATGAATATGGGATATATGGACATGGTAAGATAAAGTGAAGGTTAGAGACTTAATGATATGCTTGGGGATGAATTAACTATGATATGCTTACCACTGAGAGTGGGATATGATGGAATGATAAAGATAACTTGGTGGTGGGGTTATGAGAGATACCCTAGAATAATTATAAGATCAATGAGTGAATGAAAGGATGACTTAGTAATTGTTATATACCAATGAATCGAAGATGACATCGGTATTACGTGATGATGAATGAAGTTGTGGATCATTTCCTTGAGTAAAGGATGATCGTTAATATTGATAAATTGTTGTGTGCCATTGTGTGTGATACAAGCATGATCTTGTATGTGTGGTATGAAATATGATAATGAAAATGTTGTGAATACCACACAAATATATATATATATATATACGTACATATGTATACATGAGACAATGGTAATGAATGATGAGATGAAAATCCACTAAATGAAAGTGTGATAATATTGATGAATGCTATGTAATATTGTAATGCCATTGTGGTTGTTTGCAAGTATTGACTTACGTGTATGATGTGAAATATTTGTGAAATATATTGAGATGAAAATGTCACATTAAAACTTGAAAACAATGGCTGAGAAACCAACAATGATAAAATCCACTAAGGTGTATGGTGGTGTTGGTGATTATGATGATGATGTTTGATGAGTGGCATTTAGGATGCACAGAGTGAGAATGCATTTGATTTGCATTGCATTGCATCCATGGCATATCGATCGCTGTTTATGTGGAATATTAGGGGGTTCCACTAGGCGGGCGCAGGGGAGGGTGGCTCAGTGCACGAGCGTATTGTTGTTTTTCCCCTGTGACTCGGTGCGTGAGTCACGAAGCTGTCCATAGTTTGGTGATGAGGCACTCTATGTGGCGGGCCCAGTGGGCGGGCGGCTCTGTGATGAGCAAGTTACCTCGGTGTCTGACGGGGCACAGCTCTCTCGATGTGTGTTCAGGAGGGGCCCGTAGCACTTGTGGCAATTAAGTCCACGATGTTGATCCGCAAGTCACAGGGTGACTAGTGCTACAAATGGGCGATAGCAGTTTGGTACCAGTAAAACATGTTGTTGAGATGCATGCATGCTTAGAGATATGTGTACACATTTTACTACTGCAGTAGGGGCATAGTAGCACACCTATGCTTGACCCACAATTTGGTGTTTATTCCCACAGTCGGATCTGCATTTGTTGTCTATTCCATTGTGCATATGCATTAGCCATAAGAGCATTTGCATATAGCATGGAGATATGCCAGAATATGATGATGATTGATGATGATTGAGATGGTGATATGGTGTTGATGAGATGAGTAATTAAATACCTAAAAGACCACATATGATTAATAAATGATATGAGTATATCTAATATGATGTTGAATATGACGATATGTGTGCTATAGCCCATTATAATGTTGGGCATGATTAATTATGATTGATGATTATGATGATAACCCATGGTGGCTTTGAGAAAAGACCTAAATGGTCGGCATAGTGATGTTGGCCCATTGTGGCATGTGATAGATGTGTATATGCTTGCTTTGCTATGAAAAGATGAAATAATATGAATTATGTATATGTTATTGAATTGACAAATTATGATGATTAGTGATGCATTTAGCAAAGCATACATGATGTTGATATGCATATGCACATAATTTCAATTGTATTCATATCGTCATTTGAAATGTATCACTCACTCTCCCATGTGGTCTACTTTTTAGTATTGATGCAGGAATGCCATGGGAAAAAGATATTTTTAAAGTAAAGCTTTTGTGAAGGTAAAATAGTGATAATGGAATGCCTTGGCCGGCAGCGTTTGTAATTTAATGAGTTATGTATAAAATGAATATTATGATGTTGTTAATTATTGATGTTGATGGATGAACTGTGAATACGTGCAAATGTGGATGATGTATTACTATTGGAGGCATTGGATTTATACCCACTTGGTATATAATAGAATGTCGATTATGTAATTATTTTGGGAAAACATAAGTGATGATGATATATAAATTTGAGGTTGAACTGGTTATGGTCAATTATGATTATGAGTGTTGGAGATGTATGCTGCATGACCATATAGATATGTATATACATATATCTTAGGCACTGCATGTTCATGAAATTATGAGAAAAGATGATGGTTATCTATTAGGCTTATGATATGCCTTTGTATGCTTGCCGAGCCTTTTCTCATATCTTCATATATGGGACTAGGCATATGCCCGGTGTACCCATTCTTCTTCTACTGTAAACTCTGTTATTTTGTATACCGTTATGGGCAAACTATTTAACGATCCAGTTATATTTTATTAGGTCTCACTCTTTGGTTCTTTGTGATTTGGGTCTTGATGTAATCGTAGTTGTGTTCAGGAAATATTCCAAATGCGAAAAATTTATTCGTATTTTTATTGATTATTTGTTTTGATTACATCAGGATTCGGGTCTGGAGAACCGGGGTGTTACAGGATTTCCCTCCTGCCTTCAAGGATTTTAGCTTATGCATGTCTGAAGATTTTTGCTCTATTTCACCTGCATGCATAAATAAAACGCATTAGCAACAAAGAAATAATCAATGTAATTAACAAAGGAGAAAAGGGAAATAACACAAGAATTACGTAAGTATTCATCCCGGACTTCACTTGAACTACTCAAAAGGCGTCTACAAAGGAATGCTTTGAAGCGTGTGGTGTAGGCTTTAAGAGCAAATAACACTGTCGCTGACGCAGTGGATAGTTCGGATTGATCAGTGTAATACGCTTGGGATGTCAGAAGAAAATGTTCATGAGTCCAGCTGAGAGGAAATTTATTGAAACCCTCTGCATTCTTCCAGAAAACAGGCTTGTTTTCTTTAATCGATATCCGGGTGTAGAAAGATTTGAAGGACTGCCCATCAACTTTTACTGAATCAGTATAAGATTCGAAGTTCACGAAGGAACACAATTTTCATAGTGTGACTAAACTTACACCCCCTTTCTTGTTAGCCCTCCGAACTACTTGTGTATAATAGAACAATATCGCCACAGTAGGAGTGAAGTTGAAGTAATCACCCAATACTTCCAAAGCGCGGACAAGTCCCCAACCATTGGGATGAAGTTGAGAGGGTGCGCAATCTAAAAACCTTAACACACCCATTTGAAATTCTGTTAAGGGGAAACAAACTCCGAGGTTATGAAATATGAAGTCATACATATACACAGAACGTTCGTCTGGGAGGGCATGGTAAATCCGTTCTGTAGGTAGCAGTGCAAACACCCTGAACCACTTCTTTAGCTTCTTCTCTGCATGAACTGTGAACCTTGGTTGAATTTGAGATCCGTCCTCATTCGCGTGATGAGAAATTAAATTCTTAAACTCATCAGCCACCCAGCAGAAAGGCTATTTGGCCTGGAGTTCCTCACAGTTCAGCCGGTGTGCAACAACGTTGCACAAGGCCTCTGCCATCCTCAAAACTACTTGTTCCCCAGAAGTTCCTTCTCTAGTCATCATCCTAATCACGTGGGCAAAAATCTTCGCTCTACAATAAAAAGTCACATCGTCAAAAGGGTAACAATCATTACTCACCTCACTATCTGAAGAGCGACTATAATCAGAGGACGACTCTGAGGAGGGAAGAATCACTCTCCGCCGTGAGTAAGATCCCCTTTCTGAGTGACGTGACTCAGCCCTTGGAAGAATCACAGGGATTCTTCCCCCAGGTGGTTAGGATTGCGAGAAGCTAATCTCCCCCTCCTAGGGCATATTTTTTAAGAAAAAATGGAGAAATGGAAGATGAAACTAACAGAGGAAAGAAAATGGTTACCTAAGATAGCAAGGAAAGTGAAGACTGAAAAAGCTTCACAAAACTAATCTTCAAAAAACTTTTGGGATTCTCATACAATGAATCTTTGTCTGGATCTGTTGTAATGACATTATGACAACGGAGCCTTCATCCGAAGAATGGTTCCTCATGACATAATAATGCTAAACAATACACATGTAGGTAAACATTTCCCACATAAGTATACCGGCATCCAGACCTCTCGCAAGTTGTATAGCTTATGTGAACAACTACACAGTCCCTCACACAAGCTAATGGACATATGATCCGGTCTCGATACTGGTATCTGTTCTACAAGACATATTTCAACGTCTTTGACAGTTCTCCAACGTGTTACCGGTGTCATTGGTATATATCCGGACTCTAAATCCATATCAGGTGTTCTCCATATATCGGTTGTCCAGGATAACTTCATGCACATCGGATAACACGCATATCACCATACAGAAGACAAAGGGCATTGTTACAGGGACAAGGATAAAGATTCCATTTTCCACACTACGAGCCATAACCTGCTCCTGGAAATAATCAACTTGTTCCCTAAGACTAGCCCTACTATCTCTACGTTCAATATAAAATAGCCATTTGACTCAACCATACTGGCAAGTGCATATAAAAGAATAATTTATAATATTAATGGAGGTTAGTGGTTCCCCACTAATAAGTCCTCGTATATCTACCCAATCAGGTATAAGAACTCTCTTCATTTATGGAGGGAGGGTCTTCTTCTTTTCCACTGACAATTATTATCTGGAAAACATTTCTCACTGGTAATACTATTACTGACTTGAGCGTCGGAGAATCTTCGTAGGTGACACCACCTTTCGCCCATATCAATGTGTGAGGAGGGATTGAAGGACCTCCAGGACTCCAAGACCGCTGTTAACCCGGTGATAGCATCTCAACAGTTCTTTTCCACCACCGGGTTTGTTAATTGGCAAGCGCACCAATCGTTTGTAGTTTTCAAAATTTAGATATCGTTCCACTGGGATTGAAAGTCCAATAATAACAGTAATTTTCTATTTACTATGGTAAATGGGAAGGAAGTTATAAACAAAAGAATAATTTATATATAATTTATACAATATTCACAGGATAGCATGATTGAGTGGTTCATAAGATAAAAGAAAATAAAATCTATCTAAAAAAAAACGAGTTGCAATCTAGAATAGGTAAGATACTTGAGATAAACACAGATAAACAAATTATGTTGGAAATTGGATCCCTAATCTAGAATAACAATGAGGAACTCAAGACATGCATATTTAATCATCAAGTTTCATGTCATTGTAGCTTAAAATCATTATAACCGATCCCTAGTGATATAAATTCTAAGAATTCACCGTAAAGTCCGATCCCTCGTGAGCTTTCTCAGTAAAAACTTGCATTAAGACCTGGCCTTATGGCAACAATGGTTAACAACCCCTATAGAATTGAGATACCAAGGGTATTCCAACTTTTTACTTTCGTCAAAACAAGTTTTAATACGGCATGAACAATCATTCTCCCGTTTGACATTCATACTAATAAAACAAGTTTCAATACACATGAAAATCATTCTCCCGTTTGACGTTCATATTAATAAAAGGTTAAAATACTAACATGGACTTGAATCATAAACATGCAGAGGTCGAATTCACAACATTATACTCAATAGATTAGTTCACCAATTCCAACATAAACAAATTAGTTACACATGGTGAAAGTAGAAACAACACTTACAGATTTTGACATTACGAAGACGATGGGAACTTCACGATACAATGATCACAATACACCAAAACACACTCAAGTATCTAGAAAACTATTCTAGAACTACAACTCACAAAAGAAGTACTCAAAATCGAGCACAAGAGAGAAAAGAAATGCTATGGAATGGGATGGGATGGGATGATTTGAATGGTGTTGGATGGCCCTATTTATAGGGCTGAGCAAGGGTGCTGACGCTACGTGTCCGTGTGACGCTACGCGTCACACCCCTGACTCAGCCTCCATTAAACACTTGATAATGGCCACTTAAAATTATTAAATTTGATCATGCTTGGCCATATGGACATGTCTCCACCGATTT
Organism: Clitoria ternatea; assembly: GCA_037962975.1. Lineage (NCBI taxonomy): Eukaryota > Viridiplantae > Streptophyta > Magnoliopsida > Fabales > Fabaceae > Clitoria > Clitoria ternatea. The sequence continues at coordinate 194,740,643 of CM075669.1, forward strand.
TTGGCCTTTCATGGTGAGTGGGATGGCCCTTGTGGCTGAGTGGAGTGCCCATTATTGGGTCCAAGTGGAGTGGTTGGTCAAAGTGGAGGTGGAGACCACGCAGCACTGACGCTACGCGTGGCTGTGATGCGTAGCGTCAACATCAAAAATAGCTGTTGATGCTACGCGTGGGGTGAGGCTACGCGTGAGCTCCTCCAGTGTAATTTTCTCTTGATTTCTTAACTTTTTCACTGCAAAACTAGAGAAAATTGATCAAGGGCAGATTATTTCCAACAACATCCATTTATTGAATTTAAATCCTAATTTTCTAACAAATTAAACTAATTTTTATAATTTTTATGAAATTTTTATTCAAGCTTTTGTTGAAAATTTGAGGACTAACAAATACCCCCAACTTGAGACATTGCTCGTCCTCGAGCAAGAGAAAAATAAGAAAAAAATAAAAAAATAAAAATAAAAATAAAAATTTGGAATCAAATTTTTAAGTTAGTCCGAAAATTTACCACAAAAAATAATTACACAATTTAACTAATTTGTAATAATTAAAAATTGATATCAAATATAACAAAGGTCTAATGATAAAATTGTTTACAATATTCTATTAACAATCAAGCAGAATTTCAGGCTTACCTCACAAGTGTTTATCTCTATGCAATTGGTAACCTATTTCACTCAATCAATCATAAAATCAAACGAATTTAACTTTGTTTGTCATCTAATCAATGGTTATTTATACCGAGTTAATTCGAAAATCACAAGGTCTTTTCACGGGTTGTAATGAGGCTTGGTTTTCAAGAAGTAATGGTTTTTCTTGGAATTCAAAAACCTGAAATCATAAAAGAGCATTTTATAATTCTTAGGCTTTTTCTTGACCCAAACTTCTCATTTTCTTTTATTGATGAAAAATAAATACCCCCAACTTGATTCTTTTCACTATTTTTGATTTTTTTCTTTTTCATACTTTCCTTTTGAAAAGAATCAAGTTGCTTATTTTCACTCCCCATTTTTGTGAGAACACTCAAAATATTTTTCATTTATTTTAACTGCTCTTTTAATCAATCAAGTATAGGGAATGGTTAAAACAAATTTAGGTTTTAAGGGTACCAAAGAATTTTATTTTAGGCTCAAATTGGCTTTGCAAAGGATAAAAGACTTTTTACCAAGGTAAGCTGTTTGGCCCAAGGTTTCGTTTCACCAATAAATGTGCCTTGATCATTTTCTCGAATTCTCTGTACAACAACACAAATCAGAGATTAAAGCAAAATCAATTCGAATTGAAAATATGTCGATTAAACCCTCAAGTGTTTAAAAAAATATCTCTCTGCTCACCGGGTTATTGAAATTTGCTTGATGGTTAATAAACTTATTGTAATTAAATTTATCAAAATTCCTAAGTTATATAAAAAAATCGATAATTAATTTTACAAATTTAAGTTTTATTGTGTAAAAACTCTAAGTGTATAAATTAACTTACTAACAAAAATTTGATTTATTAAAAGAATTTTTTTAAAAAAAAAATTTAAAAAAACAAATAACAAAATGGGTTGCCTCCCATTGAGCGCTAGGTTTAATGTCTCCAGCCTGACATTCCTGCATTTCAAGGGTCAGTTAAAAGATAACTGGTGGTAATTTTGTTAATTTCACCACCCAAATATAGTTTCAACCTTTGCCCATTTACCATCCAACTTCTTTTGGAACTTGGATCTTCAATTTCCACTGCTCCGTATGGTTTGACTTCTTTAATCAAGAACGGGCCTGACCATTTTGATTTCAATTTTCCAAGAAACAATTTTAATCTTGAGTTGAACAATAAAACTTGCTGACCTGGTGTGAAGTGTCTTTTCTTTAACTTTTTATCATGGTAAGCCTTCACCTTATTTTTGTAGCATCTAGATGATTCATAGGCATTGTTCCTCATTTCCTCTAACTCAAGTAGCTGTAACTTTCGTTTGTCTGCTGCTACATTTTGATCAAAATTGAGGAATTTTAAAGCCCAATATGCTTTATGTTCCATTTCAACTGGAAGGTGACATGATTTTCCATAAACCATCTAGAAAGGCGAAAGACCAATTGGTGTTTTAAATGCAGTTCTGTATGCCCAGAGTGCATCATCAAGTTTTTGTGACCAATCCTTTCTAGAAGATGACACAGTTTTTTCCAGAATCCTTTTCACTTCACGATTTGAAATCTCTGCTTGCCCATTGGTTTGTGGATGATATGTTATGGCTACCTTATGCTTTACTCCATAATGTTGTAATACTTTCTGAAGAATTTTATTACAAAAGTGTGAACCACCATCACTGATTAAAGTTCTTGGTGTCCCAAATCTACAAAAAATATTTTTCTTCAAGAAATTCACAACAGTTTTAGTGTCAGCATTAGGGGTAGAAATTGCTTTCACCCACTTTGAAACATAATCTACTGCCAAAAGAATGTATTGATTTGAGTATGAGTTAGGAAAAGGACCCATGAAGTCAATTCCCCAACAATCAAATACCTCAACTTCTTGTATATTTGTGAGAGGCATTTCTTGCCTTCTTCCAACATTACCTATTCTTTGGCAGTTATCACAAGATTGAACAAACAAGTGAGCATCTTTAAAAAGAGAGGGCCAGTATAAACCTGATTGGAGAACTTTTGCAGATGTTCTTTCATCATTAAAGTGTCCTCTGTATGGTGATTTATGACAATGCCACAACACATCTCTTACTTCCCAGTCAGGCACACAACGTCGTAACAAATTATCCGCTCCAATTTTGAATAAATGAGGGTCATCCCAAACAAAATATCTTGCATCTCTAAAATTTTTTTTTCTTTGTTGCCAAGTCAAATCATTTGGAAGAACTCCTGCTGCTTTGAAATTGGCCATGTCAGCAAACCATGGCCGTTGTGTTATTTTGAAAAGTTTTTCATCTGGAAATTCTTCCAAAATTTCTTTTTCTTTGACAGTAACCTCATTATTCATTAATCTAGAAAGATGGTCAGCTACCATATTTTCACTACCCTTTTTATCTTTGATTTCAAGATCATATTCTTGAAGGAGCAAAATCCATCTGATTAACCGAGGTTTTGAATCAGGTTTAGTTAAAAGATACTTGATTGCAGCATGATCAGTAAAAATGATTATTTTTGAGCCAATCAAGTAAGATCGAAATTTTTCTAAAGCATACACTATAGCCAGTAATTCTTTTTCAGTAGTTGCATAATTTATTTGATTTTCATTCAAGACTTTACTAGCATAATGTATGACTTTAAAAATTTTCTCATATCTTTGACCTAGAACTGCTCCAACAGCATAATCACTTGCATCGCACATAAGTTCAAAGGGTAGATTCCAATTAGGAGCAATAATTACAGGAGCAGTAACCAATTTTTCTTTCAAGGAATTAAAAGCTTTAAGACATGCTTCATCAAATTTGAATTCAACATCTTTATTTAGAAGGTTTGACAAGGGTTTTGCAATTTTTGAAAAATCTTGAATAAACCTTCTATAAAATCCAGCATATCCTAAAAAGCTTCTAATACCTTTTACATTTACAGGAGGTGGGAGTTTAGAAATTACCTCTATTTTAGCTTGGTCAACTTCAATGCCTCTAGAAGAAATTTTATGACTAAGTACAATTCCTTCTTTCACCATGAAGTGACATTTCTCCCAATTAAGCACCAAATTTGTCTCAATACACCGCTTCAGTACGGTGTCTAGGTTGGATAGACATGTTTCAAATGAATTCCCAAAAACTGAGAAGTCATCCATGAAAATTTCAATGCTCTTTTCAATTAAATCTGCAAAAATAGCAAACATACATCTTTGAAAAGTAGCAGGTGCGTTACATAATCCAAATGGCATCTTTCTGTAAGCAAATATGCCAAAAGGACATGTAAAGGCAGTTTTCTCCTGATCAAGAGGGTCAACAGCAATTTGATTATATCCAGAATAACCATCGAGAAAGCAGTAATATTCTTGTCCAGATAATCTTTCAAGCATTTGATCCATAAAAGGTAATGGAAAATGATCTTTTCTTGTGGCTTGATTTAATTTTCTATAATCAATGCACATTCTCCAACTGGTGACAGTTCTTGTAGGAATTAGTTCATTTTTTTCATTAACAATTACTGTCATACCACCTTTTTTTGGAACAACTTGAACATGACTTACCCATGTACTATCAGAAATAGGATAGATAATACCTGCTTTCAGCAATTTCAGAACCTCCTTTTTGGTTACTTCTTTCAAAGTTGGATTGAGGCGTCTTTGAGGTTGAGCAATAGGTTTGAAATTATCTTCCAACAAGATTTTGTGCATGCAGTATGATGGACTTATACCTTTCAAATCTTCAAGTGTCCACCCAATTGCTTTTTGATTCCTCTTTAATACTTCCACCAGTTTTTCTTCCTCTGTTTCACTCAACAGATTACTAATGATAACTTGTTTTAAATTACCTTCTTTCAAAAAGATGTATTTCAGATTGGAAGGTAACACTTTTAATTCAGGTTTCTGGATTTCTTCAGCAGGTGATTCTTGAATTTCTTCAATCTTTCTTGATTCAAAGGAAATTTCTTTCCCTTGATCAAATTCTTCAAGATATCTTTCAATCTGTTTTTCCTCTTCTTCATTCAAAAATTCAACAAAGTTAGTCAATAACTTATTTAATGGGTCAGAAATAACCATACCTTTTGATAAGGAAAGATAAGTTTCATCAAGGATGTCCACTTTGAAACAATCTTGCTTTGAATTAGGATGTTTCATTGCCTTGAAGACATCAAAATTTACTTCCTCATCATGCACTCTTACTGCTAGCTTCCCATTGTCCACATCGATCAGTACTCGAGCAGTTTTCATGAATGGTCTTCCAAGAATTAGAGGAACATCAGCATCTTCTTCCATGTCTAAGATCACAAAATCCACAGGAAAGTAGAATTTGTCAACCTTTACAAGCACATCTTCTACAATCCCATAAGGTCTCTTGATGGATTTATCAGCTAATTGCAGAGTCATCCTTGTCTGCTGTGGATCAAGATCACCAATACGCTTCATCATACTTAGGGGCATTAGATTGATGCTAGCCCCTAAATCTAATAAAGCCTTACCGATATTTACTCCACCAATAGAGACAGGAATAGTGAATTTACCAGGATCTTTGGATTTTTCTGGCATCTTGTATTGTAAAATAGCACTGCAACTTGCTTCAAGTTCTACGATCTCTTTGTCATACTTCCTTTTCTTTGTAAGCAGTTCTTTCATAAACTTAGTATATGTAGGCATCTGTTTTAATGCCTCAGAAAAGGGATGTTTATGTGTAACTGCTTAAAGATTTCAAGGAATCTCTTGTATTCCTTCTCTTTATCTTTTCTTGATGGTGGATGAGGATAAGGTAAATCCTGGACAGGAGGTGTCTGTCCAGGATACTGATTTTTTTGATTTTTTTTCAATTTTTTCTTTCTTTTCTTCACTTTCTTTTTCTTCTTCTTTTCCTTTTTCTTTTTATTCTCTTCTTCTTCTTTTTTTTCATGATTTATACCTACAGTTTTACCACTTCTTGTAAAAATAGCCTTACATTGTTCTTTCGCTTTGAATTCTTTGATGTCGGCTACTTCTTTTACTAGCTGACTTAATTGTTGATCTGATGCTTTACGTGCAACATTAATTGTCTCCATGTATTGCATCAATTGTTGAATACTTTCTTCAGCTTTTGTCAATCTAGCATTATAATCTCCTTGATTGTTGAAGGGTCTAGCATTTTGTTTCCAACCATAGTTTTGGTTTTGCCTTCCCTGCAGGTAATTGTTAGAAAAAGAATTTACAAGAGGATTTAGAGAATTATCTGTAGGTAACCTTTGATGAATCAAGGAATTAGCTTGTTCTTGTTCATTTTTGTCAAGAACACAGTAACCACATGGTTGTTCGCCCATACAATACTCACATTGTTGTAATTGAGCAGGGAGTTGTTGTGGTACATGGGTAACTTGAAGTTTTCCAAGTTGTTTACTCATTGCCTCAACTTGTTGCATCAACAATTTTTGTTGAATTAACACTGTATCATTTACTCCTTGTTCAAGTATACCTTGTCTATTACCTCTTTCTGGTTTAGCTTGACGGTCACTGATAGTCATTGATTCCAATATTTCTATGGCTTCCTCCACAGTCTTGTTCATTAAAGAACCACCTGCACAAGCATCTAACATCATCTTGAACTGAGGCAATAGACCATGGTAAACGATTCTTACCTTTTCGGCATCATTCAGGTTGTGGTTTGGACACTTTCTCAAAAGTGCCTTGAATCGTTCCCATGTCTCTCCTAGTGATTCATGATTATTTTAAGAAAAAGAATGTATGGCTGTCATTGCTTCAAAATATTTTGAAGGAGAATAAAATCTTTCCAAAAATTTTCTTTCAACATCGGACCAGTTTGCAAAACTACCCGGTGGACAAGATTTAAACCATTCTTTTGCTTTACCAATCAATGAAAAAGGAAAAAGTCTCATGTAAACAGACTCTTCTTGATTGGGTTCAAAACCAATTGTGCTGCATAACTCATAAAAAACAGTTAAATGTTCATATGGTTCTTCATGATTTAAACCAGCAAATTGGTTGTTTTGAATAATGTTTAAAGTGGCAGGTTTAATTTCCACTGGTAAACCTGGTCCTTGAAACATTCCCGAAACTCGGGGTGGACCATTAATAGCAGCAAACTGTCCCAATGTTCTCCTTTCAGCAGCCATATTTGAATTTTCAAAAATTTTCGAAGTAGAAGAAGAATTAGTTTGTGTTTTAGATTTCAAAGACTTGATTTTCTTTACAAACTTTTCTATCTCAGGATCAAAATAAATTTTACCTGCGGTAGATCGAGTTTGCATACACAAACTAGACAAAGAAAGTTAGTGTAATAATGATAAGAAATAAATAATAAAAAAATTTAACTAAGGTAAAAAAAATATATTTACCACGGTAATTAAAATTTTACTGTTTTACTGAAACAATTCAATCCCCGGCGACGGCGCCAGAAAACTTGTTAACTCGGCGATAGCATCTCAACAGTTCTTTTCCACCACCGGGTTTGTTAATTGGCAAGCGCACCAATCGTTTGTAGTTTTCAAAATTTAGATATCGTTCCACTGGGATTGAAAGTCCAATAATAACAGTAATTTTCTATTTATTATGGTAAATGGAAAGGAAGTTATAAACAAAAGAATAATTTATATACAATTTATACAATATTCACAGGATAGCATGGTTGAGTGGTTCATAAGATAAAAGAAAATAAAATCTATCTAAAAAAAAATGAGTTGATATCTAGAATAGGTAAGATACTTGAGATAAACACAGATAAACAAATTATGTTGGAAATTGGATCCCTAATCTAGAATAACAATGAGGAACTCAAGACATGCATATTTAATCATCAAGTTTCATGTCATTGTAGCTTAAAATCATTATAACCGATCCCTCGTGATATAAATTCTAATAATTCACCGTAAAGTCCGATCCCTCGTGAGCTTTCTCAGTAAAAACTTGCATTAAGACCTGGCCTTATGGCAACAATGGTTAACAACCCCTATAGAATTGAGATACCAAAGGTATTCCAACTTTTTAATTTCGTCAAAACAAGTTTCAATATGGCATGAACAATCATTCTCCCATTTGACATTCATACTAATAAAACAAGTTTCAATACACATGAAAATCATTCTCCCGTTTGACGTTCATATTAATAAAAGGTTAAAATACTAACATGGACTTGAATCATAAATATGCAGAGGTCGAATTCACAACATTATACTCAATAGATTAGTTCACCAATTCCAACATAAACAAATTAGTTACACATGGTGAAAGTAGAAACAACACTTACAGATTTTGACATTACGAAGACGATGGGAACTTCACGATACAATGATCACAATACACCGAAACACACTCAAGTATCTAGAAAACTATTCTAGAACTACAACTCACAAAAGAAGTACTCAAAATCGAGCACAAGAGAGAAAAGAAATGCTATGGAATGGGATGGGATGGGATGATTTGAATGGTGTTGGATGGCCCTATTTATAGGACTGAGCAAGGGTGCTGACGCTACGCGTCCCTGTGACGCTACGCGTCACACCCCTGACTCAGCCTCCATTAAACACTTGATAATGGCCACTTCAAATTATTAAATTTGATCATGCTTGGCCATATGGATATGTCTCCACCGATTTTTGGCCTTTCATGGTGAGTGGGATGGCCCTTGTGGCTGAGTGGAGTGCCCATTATTGGGTCCAAGTGGAGTGGTTGGTCAAAGTGGAGGTGGAGACCACGCAGCACTGACGCTACGCGTGGCTGTGATGCGTAGCGTCAGCATCAAAAATAGCTGTTGATGCTACGCGTGGGGTGAGGCTACGCGTCAGCTCCTCCAGTGTAATTTTCTCTTGATTTCTTAACTTTTTCACTGCAAAACTAGAGAAAATTGATCAAGGGCAGATTATTTCCAACAACATCCATTTATTGAATTTAAATCCTAATTTTCTAACAAATTAAACTAATTTTTATGATTTTTATGAAATTTTTATTCAAGCTTTTATTGAAAATTTGAGGACTAGCAAATACCCCCAACTTGAGACATTGCTCGTCCTCGAGCAAGAGAAAAATAAGAAAAAAAATAAAAAAATAAAAAAAAATAAAAATTTGGAATCAAATTTTTAAGTTAGTCCGAAAATTTACCACAAAAAATAATTACACAATTTAACTAATTTGTAATAATCAAAAATTGATATCAAATATAACAAAGGTCTAATGATAAAATTGTTTACAATATTCTATTAACAATCAAGCAGAATTTCAGGCTTACCTCACAAGTGTTTATCTCTATGCAATTGGTAACCTATTTCACTCAATCAATCATAAAATCAAACGAATTTAACTTTGTTTGTCATCTAATCAATGGTTATTTATACCGAGTTAATTCAAAAATCACAAGGTCTTTTCACGGGTTGTAATGAGGCTTGGTTTTCAAGAAGTAATGGTTTTTCTTGGAATTCAAAAACCTGAAATCATAAAAGAGCATTTTATAATTCTTAGGCTTTTTCTTGACCCAAACTTCTCATTTTCTTTTATTGATGAAAAATAAATACCCCCAACTTGATTCTTTTCACTATTTTTGATTTTTTTCTTTTTCATACTTTCCTTTTGAAAAGAATCAAGTTGCTTATTTTCACTCCCCATTTTTGTGAGAACACTCAAAATATTTTTCATTTATTTTAACTGCTCTTTTAATCAATCAAGTATAGGGAATGGTTAAAACAAATTTAGGTTTTAAGGGTACCAAAGAATTTTATTTTAGGCTCAAATTGGCTTTGCAAAGGATAAAAGACTTTTTACCAAGGTAAGCTGTTTGGCCCAAGGTTTCGTTTCACCAATAAATGTGCCTTGATCATTTTCTCGAATTCTCTGTACAACAACACAAATCAGAGATTAAAGCAAAATCAATTCGAATTGAAAATATGTCGATTAAACCCTCAAGTGTTTAAAAAAATATCTCTCTGCTCACCGGGTTATTGAAATTTGCTTGATGGTTAATAAACTTATTGTAATTAAATTTATCAAAATTCCTAAGTTATATAAAAAAAATCGATAATTAATTTTACAAATTTAAGTTTTATTGTGTAAAAACTCTAAGTGTATAAATTAACTTACTAACAAAAATTTGATTTATTAAAAGAATTTTTTTTTTAAAAAAAATTTAAAAAAACAAATAACAAAATGGGTTGCCTCCCATTGAGCGCTAGGTTTAATGTCTCCAGCCTGACATTCCTACATTTCAAGGGTCAGTTAAAAGATAACTGGTGGTAATTTTGTTAATTTCACCACCCAAATATAGTTTCAACCTTTGCCCATTTACCATCCAACTTCTTTTAGAAGTTGGATCTTCAATTTCCACTGCTCCGTATGGTTTGACTTCTTTAATCAAGAACGGGCCTGACCATTTTGATTTCAATTTTCCAGGAAACAATTTTAATCTTGAGTTGAACAATAAAACTTGCTGACCTGGTGTGAAGTGTCTTTTCTTTAACTTTTTATCATGGGAAGCCTTCACCTTATTTTTGTAGCATCTAGATGATTCATAGGCATTGTTCCTCATTTCCTCTAACTCAAGTAGCTGTAACTTTCGTTTGTCTGCTGCTACATTTTGATCAAAATTGAGGAATTTTAAAGCCCAATATGCTTTATGTTCCATTTCAACTGGAAGGTGACATGATTTTCCATAAACCATCTGGAAAGGCGAAAGACCAATTGGTGTTTTAAATGCAGTTCTGTATGCCCAGAGTGCATCATCAAGTTTTTGTGACCAATCCTTTCTAGAAGATGACACAGTTTTTTCCAGAATCCTTTTCACTTCACGATTTAAAATCTCTACTTGCCCATTGGTTTGTGGATGATATGCTGTGGCTACCTTATGCTTTACTCCATAATGTTGTAATACTTTTTGAAGAATTTTATTACAAAAGTGTGAACCACCATCACTGATTAAAGTTCTTGGTGTCCCAAATCTACAAAAAATATTTTTCTTCAAGAAATTCACAACAGTTTTAGTGTCAGCATTAGGGGTAGAAATTGCTTCCACCCACTTTGAAACATAATCTACTGTCAAAAGAATGTATTGATTTGAGTATGAGTTAGGAAAAGGTCCCATGAAGTCAATTCCCCAACAATCAAATACCTCAACTTCTTGTATATTTGTGAGAGGCATTTCTTGCCTTCTTCCAACATTACCTGTTCTTTGGCAGTTATCACAAGATTGAACAAACAAGTGAGCATCTTTAAAAAGAGAGGGCCAGTATAAACCTGATTGGAGAACTTTTGCAGATGTTCTTTCATCATTAAAGTGTCCTCCGTATTGTGATTTATGACAATGCCACAACACATCTCTTACTTCCCAGTCAGGCACACAACGTCGTAACAAATTATCCGCTCCAATTTTGAATAAATGAGGGTCATCCCAAACAAAATATCTTGCATCTCTAAAAATTTTTTTTCTTTGTTGCCAAGTCAAATCATTTGGAAGAACTCCTGCTGCTTTGAAATTGGCCATGTCAGCAAACCATGGCCGTTGTGTTATTTTGAAAAGTTTTTCATCTGGAAATTCTTCCAAAATTTCTTTTTCTTTGACAGTAACCTCATTATTCATTAATCTAGAAAGATGGTCAGCTACCATATTTTCACTACCCTTTTTATCTTTGATTTCAAGATCATATTCTTGAAGGAGCAAAATCCATCTGATTAACCGAGGTTTTGAATCAGGTTTAGTTAAAAGATACTTGATTGCAGCATGATCAGTAAAAATGATTATTTTTGAGCCAATCAAGTAAGATCAAAATTTTTCTAAAGCATACACTATAGCTAGTAATTCTTTTTCAGTAGTTGCATAATTTATTTGATTTTCATTCAAGACTTTACTAGCATAATGTATGACTTTAAAAATTTTCTCATATCTTTGACCTAGAACTGCTCCAACAGCATAATCACTTGCATCGCACATAAGTTCAAAGGGTAGATTCCAATTAGGAGCAACAATTACAGGAGCAGTAACCAATTTTTCTTTCAAGGAATTAAAAGCTTTAAGACATGCTTCATTAAATTTGAATTCAACATCTTTATTTAGAAGGTTTGACAAGGGTTTTGCAATTTTTGAAAAATCTTGAATAAACCTTCTATAAAATCCAGCATGTCCTAAAAAGCTTCTAATACCTTTTACATTTACAGGAGGTGGGAGTTTAGAAATTACCTCTATTTTAGCTTGGTCAACTTCAATGCCTCTAGAAGAAATTTTATGACTAAGTACAATTCCTTCTTTCACCATGAAGTGACATTTCTCCCAATTAAGCACCAAATTTGTCTCAATACACCGCTTCAGTACGGTGTCTAGGTTGGATAGACATGTTTCAAATGAATTCCCAAAAACTGAGAAGTCATCCATGAAAATTTCAATGCTCTTTTCAATTAAATCTGAAAAAATAGCAAACATACATCTTTGAAAAGTAGCAGGTGCGTTACATAATCCAAATGGCATCTTTCTGTAAGCAAATATGCCAAAAGGACATGTAAAGGCAGTTTTCTCCTGATCAAGAGGGTCAACAGCAATTTGATTATATCCAGAATAACCATCGAGAAAGCAGTAATATTCTTGTCCAGATAATCTTTCAAGCATTTGATCCATAAAAGGTAATGGAAAATGATCTTTTCTTGTGGCTTGATTTAATTTTCTATAATCAATGCACATTCTCCAACTGGTGACAGTTCTTGTAGGAATTAGTTCATTTTTTTCATTAACAATTACTGTCATACCACCTTTTTTTGGAACAAGTTGAACAGGACTTACCCATGTACTATCAGAAATAGGATAGATAATACCTGCTTTCAGCAATTTCAGAACCTCCTTTTTGGTTACTTCTTTCAAAGTTGGATTGAGGCGTCTTTGAGGTTGAGCAATAGGTTTGAAATTATCTTCCAACAAGATTTTATGCATGCAGTATGATGGACTTATACCTTTCAAATCTTCAAGTGTCCACCCAATTGCTTTTTGATTCCTCTTTAATACTTCCACCAGTTTTTCTTCCTCTGTTTCACTCAACAGATTACTAATGATAACTGGTTTTAAATTACCTTCTTTCAAAAAGATGTATTTCAGATTGGAAGGTAACACTTTTAATTCAGGTTTCTGGATTTCTTCAGCAGGTGATTCTTGAATTTCTTCAATCTTTCTTGATTCAAAGGAAATTTCTTTCCCTTGATCAAATTCTTCAAGATATCTTTCAATCTATTTTTCCTCTTCTTCATTCAAAAATTCAACAAAGTTAGTCAATAACTTATTTAATGGGTCAGAAATAACCATACCTTTTGATAAGGAAAGATAAGTTTCATCAAGGATGTCCACTTTGAAACAATCTTGCTTTGAATTAGGATGTTTCATTGCCTTGAAGACATCAAAATTTACTTCCTCATCATGCACTCTTACTGCTAGCTTCCCATTGTCCACATCGATCAGTACTCGAGCAATTTTCATGAATGGTCTTCCAAGAATTAGAGGAACATCAGCATCTTCTTCCATGTCTAAGATCACAAAATCCACAGGAAAGTAGAATTTGTCAACCTTTACAAGCACATCTTCTACAATCCCATAAGGTCTCTTGATGGATTTATCAGCTAATTGCAGAGTCATCCTTGTCTGCTGTGGATCAAGATCACCAATACGCTTCATCATACTTAGGGGCATTAGATTGATGCTAGCCCCTAAATCTAATAAAGCCTTACCGATATTTACTCCACCAATAGAGACAGGAATAGTGAATTTACCAGGATCTTTGGATTTTTTTGGCATCTTGTATTGTAAAATAGCACTGCAACTTGCTTCAAGTTCTACGATCTCTTCGTCATACTTCCTTTTCTTTGTAAGCAGTTCTTTCACAAACTTAGTATATGTAGGCATCTGTTCTAATGCCTCAGAAAAAGGGATGTTTATGTGTAACTGCTTAAAGATTTCAAGGAATCTCTTGTATTCCTTCTCTTTATCTTTTCTTGATAGTGGATGAGGATAAGGTAAATCCTGGACAGGAGGTGTCTGTCCAGGATCCTGATTTTTTTGATTTTTTTCAATTTTTTCAATTTTTTCTTCACTTTCTTTTTCTTCTTCTTTTCCTTTTTCTTTTTCATTCTCTTCTTCTTTTTCTTTTTCATGATTTATACTACAGTTTTACCACTTCTTGTAAAAATAGCCTTACATTGTTCTTTTGCTTTGAATTCTTTGATGTCGGCTACTTCTTTTACTAGCTGACTTAACTGTTGATCTGATGCTTTACGTGCAACAGTAATTGTCTCCATGTATTGCATCAATTGTTGAATACTTTCTTCAGCTTTTGTCAATCTAGCATTATAATCTCCTTGATTGTTGAAGGGTCTAGCATTTTGTTTCCAACCATAGTTTTGGTTTTGCCTTCCCTACAGGTAATTGTTAGAAAAAGAATTTACAAGAGGATTTAGAGAATTACCTGTAGGTAACCTTTGATGAATCAAGGAATTAGCTTGTTCTTGTTCATTTTTGTCAAGAACACAGTAACCACATGGTTGTTCACCCATACAATACTCACATTGTTGTAATTGAGCAGGGAGTTGTTGTGGTACATGGGTAACTTGAAGTTTTCCAAGTTGTTTACTCATTGCCTCAACTTGTTGCATCAACAATTTTTGTTGAATTAACACTGTATCATTTACTCCTTGTTCAAGTATACCTTGTCTATTACCTCTTTCTGGTTTAGCTTGACGGTCACTGATAGTCATTAATTCCAATATTTCTATGGCTTCCTCCACAGTCTTGTTCATTAAAGAACCACCTGCACAAGCATCTAACATCATCTTGAACTGAGGCAATAGACCATGGTAAACGATTCTTACCTTTTCGGCATCATTCAGGTTGTGGTTTGGACACTTTCTCAAAAGTGCCTTGAATCGTTCCCATGTCTCTCCTAGTGATTCATCATTATTTTGAGAAAAAGAATGTATGGCTGTCATTGCTTCAAAATATTTTGAAGGAGAATAAAATCTTTCCAAAAATTTTCTTTCAACATCGGACCAGTTTGCAAAACTACCCGGTGGACAAGATTTAAACCATTCTTTTGCTTTACCAATCAATGAAAAAGGAAAAAGTCTCATGTAAACAGACTCTTCTTGATTGGGTTCAAAACCAATTGTGCTGCATAACTCATAAAAAACAGTTAAATGTTCATATGGTTCTTCATGATTTAAACCAGCAAATTGGTTGTTTTGAATAATGTTTAAAGTGGCAGGTTTAATTTCCACTGGTAAAACTGGTCCTTGAAACATTCCCGAAACTCAGGGTGGACCATTAATAGCAGCAAACTGTCCCAATGTTCTCCTTTCAGCAGCCATATTTGAATTTTCAAAAATTTTCAAAGTAGAAGAAGAATTAGTTTGTGTTTTAGATTTCAAAGACTTGATTTTCTTTACAAACTTTTCTATCTCAGGATCAAAATAAATTTTACCTGCGGTAGATCGAGTTTGCATACACAAACTAGACAAAGAAAGTTAGTGTAATAATGATAAGAAATAAATAATAAAAAAAAATTAACTAAGGTAAAAAAAATATATTTACCACGGTAATTAAAATTTTACTGTTTTACTGAAACAATTCAATCCCCGGCGACGGCGCCAGAAAACTTGTTAACTCGGCGATAGCATCTCAACAGTTCTTTTCCACCACCGGGTTTGTTAATTGGCAAGCGCACCAATCGTTTGTAGTTTTCAAAATTTAGATATCGTTCCACTGGGATTGAAAGTCCAATAATAACAGTAATTTTCTATTTACTATGGTAAATGGAAAGGAAGTTATAAACAAAAGAATAATTTATATACAATTTATACAATATTCACAGGATAGCATGATTGAGTGGTTCATAAGATAAAAGAAAATAAAATCAATCTAAAAAAAAAATGAGTTGCAATCTAGAATAGGTAAGATACTTGAGATAAACACAGATAAACAAATTATGTTGGAAATTGGATCCCTAATCTAGAATAACAATGAGAAACTCAAGACATGCATATTTAATCATCAAGTTTCATGTCATTGTAGCTTAAAATCATTATAACCGATCCCTCGTGATATAAATTCTAAGAATTCACCGTAAAGTCCGATCCCTCATGAGCTTTCTCAGTAAAAACTTGCATTAAGACCTGGCCTTATGGCAACAATGGTTAACAACCCCTATAGAATTGAGATACCAAAGGTATTCTAACTTTTTACTTTCGTCAAAACAAGTTTCAATACGGCATGAACAATCATTCTCCCGTTTGACATTCATACTAATAAAACAAGTTTCAATACACATGAAAATCATTCTCCCGTTTGACGTTCATATTAATAAAAGGTTAAAATACTAACATGGACTTGAATCATAAACATGTAGAGGTCGAATTCACAACATTATACTCAATAGATTAGTTCACCAATTCCAACATAAACAAATTAGTTACACATGGTGAAAGTAGAAACAACACTTACAGATTTTGACATTACAAAGACGATGGGAACTTCATGATACAATGATCACAATACACCGAAACACACTCAAGTATCTAGAAAACTATTCTAGAACTACAACTCACAAAAGAAGTACTCAAAATCGAGCACAAGAGAGAAAAGTAATGCTATGGAATGGGATGGGATGGGATGATTTGAATGGTGTTGGATGGCCCTATTTATAGGGCTGAGCAAGGGTGCTGACGCTACGCGTCACACCCCTGACTCAACCTCCATTAAACACTTGATAATGGCCACTTCAAATTATTAAATTTGATCATGCTTGGCCATATGTGTAACATCCCAGTTTTGAAATTAAATGCCGAATGAAGAATAAACCATTAGGACTTGATTTCAACTAGAAATAACTGTTAATTACATTTAACTAAGTAGACTTAAGCCATTAAAATATGAAAATGGTGGTGGTCAGGGGATGGGGTGGAGTGCACGTGGCTGCTGGGCACACACTCTCCCATCCCACTCTTCTCTTACTGTGCGCATGTACATATATATATATATAAAATGTGAGCCTTTGGTGAAAAACACACTTACTATTTCTTCAGACTCCCTCCTCCGTCACTTCATCCTCTACCTTCCTCTCTTCGTCTCCATCTTTCTTCTCTTCTCTCACTCTTCGCTCCTGGAGACCTTGGCTGCAGTACTGAAGAACGGACTACACTCCATCCCAGAATCAGGCGCAGAATACGACAAAGCCAAGGAAGACCAAATGAACCAGGAGAAAGACATCGGACCCAACGACAAGAATGGAAAGGTTTCTGAGGTTCTTCTAAAAGGTAGGGGGCGCTTGCATGTCGAATGCATGGTCTAAGAACGGTACCGGATGAACATACTGCTGAGTGTGGGTGTGTGTATGTGTGCATGTATTCATAATTATTAAAACTGATGCATGATTTAAGATTCTGATAGTGATCTTCGTGGCGATGGTGTAGCCTGTTAGTGGATGATAACGATGGATGATATGCATGGATCTATTTTCTTGTCACTATGAAAAATATGTATGTGCATGCTCTTAATTGGATTGCTCAATGTTGTTAGTCTGATGACCGATTGTAACATGCGTTGGTGTGATTGACTGAATGATTACGAGTAGTGTGGGAAATCCGTTCTTGCTTAATGACTACGGCGAAGGTGTTCGTGGCGCGATGATGTGTAATACTGAATGTGTTAGTTGCATGAGTGAGAGTGGGGTGACCCATAGAAGGTCAAGAACCCCAAGGGAAATGACTTCCAGTTACCAACCCTGGCTAGATCCCAATAGTGCTCGTGGTAGCCGTTGGAGCTAGAGAAGAGAGTCTCGAGACGCCGTGGGGAGGCCGGTGCCACCTGGTAAGAGCTGAGGGACGAGGGGCCAGAAGAAAAGGGGACCGTAACTGAGAGTCTTTACCCGAGTCGGATCCGCAGGCATGCATATAGAAATAAGGCCGATTGTGGTGGTGTATAAATTTATGTATGTATATGTGTATGATTTTGAATGCATGAATATATATATGGATGTGGAATAAACTCTGTGTATTATGTGTGTCATGAATGTTGTTTGAACTGTAAGAACTTGGTTACTTGAGAAAGGTGGAATGATAATAGGAGCGTGTACTAACACTGATACCGAGTCTGTGAGTATCATTTTACATGTAAAAGCTCACCCCTGCAGTGGCCATTTTCAGTGAATGTCTCTCGAGAGGAGGATCAGAAGCAGAGCTGGAATGCTGGGCGGAATGCTGATGCATTTGGAAGGCTTAATTAAGGCGTTGTTAGATTAAGCCCTGACTGGTTCATGTCGTATGTTAATGTTTTAGGATAAATAGGACTTTATGGTCAAGGAGAAGTTCGATTTTTATGTTGTAAATATTGACGTATACTCTTCTGTATATATATGGATGTATGGTTTTGTGTGTGTGATGTTATGTGCTACCTTGTTTCATAATTGTGCTTTAATGGATACGCAGGGACAGTATGATTGAGCAGGTTATAGCCAAGTCTGAGTGAATTGAGAATTGCCTTAGGGAAAACTTATGTCGGATACATTGGGCGGAGTAGTACCCCGCCCGAAGTATGGGGACATTTCGCCCAAGCGAGAGGACTCACGCTGGAGCGATGTAGTTGTTAGAATGGGACACCGTTCAATTATCTTTCCTATCCGTTGTGATGCTAACGCAATCCAGGCCCCGGTGTTGACCCCTGATTTGGGCGTTGTGGCTGAGTCCGCCCAGGCGTTGTCATAATTAGTTGAGTTGGGCGGAATAGGTTCAGATCCTTCCTTCCTCCATAATCTACTACCGCAAATGTACCCTGTAACTTCCCGTTTTTCCTGAGTGAAGTGCGAGTGTGAGGATTTACCTACTGAACCCTTGTTCGTATCCGATTGAGGTATTACCTTGTGTTTGTGTTGAAGAGGCGTTGTACTGACCTCGTTTAGGCGGTGTGAGACAAAGGTTAAGCGGGTCACCTTCGCCCTGGATTCCGCCCAGGATAAATATACCCCGCCTAGCCAGGTAGGATGATTCGAACTCCGCCCTTCCACCGAATGCTACACGTGTGAATGTATTAACATCTTCCCTTTATCTATTTCCTCCTATTGAGTGACCAGTGTTACTCAAAGGGAAGCCTCCTTGTGAAATTCCCTCTATCCGCTGCTGCATTACCTTACTCCGCCTAGACGGTGTCAGACCCCGTCTAAGCGAACAAACGGTGTTGTGTAATCCGCCCTGGTGCTGGTGTGTTACGATAAACCCATTGAGCCGGCCCCAGTTTTAGCTTCTTTGTAGGTTGCTAAATGCGTGTGAATGCTCTTCATTCTTCCCTTGCCTGCTTCCCTCTATATCGAATAATACGTGACTGTTTTTGTGAAAAATTTTCTCATATTTCTGGAATTTATTAGTTGCAAAGAAATAAGGTGTTACATTTTGGTATCAGAGCGGACCAAAAGGTCCAAGGCCAAGGTATGCTTACCGAGTGTAAGCGGTTGTGTGTGTCTTTTGATTGAATGGTTGAAATTGTTCTGATACTAGTTGAACTTGATTGATGTTGACTTGAGGACAAGGGGTTGTTTTCCCCTGGTCCGATTGTGTGTATGACTTAGGCGAATGATATAATGTGCTAAGCTATTAATTGTTGGACTAATAACTAGATCGGTAGTAAGTGGCTCCGTATACTTATCCTTAAATGTCAATTTCAGGATAAGGAATGGCGCATCGTCAAAGTATGGAGGCTATAGCCACGGCATTCCAACGCTTTGCGGATGTGTTTGAAAGGCAGGGCCAGCCTCGAACTGAGGAGGGCCAAGTAATGGACCGCTTCTGAAAGAGGAAGCCGAGTGAATTCTTAGGAGGACGGAACCCTGAGGCGGCGTTTAAGTGGACTCAGGAACTCGAAAGGATTTTTGGGGGTCTTCGCTATACCGAGGCCCAGAAGGTAGAATGTGCAGTGTACATGCTGCGAGATGAAGCGGAGAACTGGTGGAAAATAGCCAGAAGTCGATTCCCCGAAGATGATAATCAACTGACGTGGAACGATTTCAAGGCCTGCTTCTTAGACAAATACTTTCCCGACACAGTGAGGAGTCGGAAAGAGCTGGAGTTTATGGAGCTAAAATAGGGCTCCATGACTGTGGAAGAATACGCGACCAGATTTGAGGAATTGTGCCTATTCTATCCGCCCTTCCAGCAGCCAGGAACAGAGAACTCTAAGTGCCTTAAGTTTGAGAACGGATTGAGATCGGATATTAAGAGGGCCTGCAGATACCACAAAATACGGAGTTTCCCTGCACTAGTGAACAAATGTAGAATATTTGAGGAGGATGACAAGGCCCATTCGAGCCAGAGCAGCAGAAACCACTATTCCCTGAGGCCCCAACGACCTCGTTTCAAAAAGCCAAGCAATGCCGGTAGGAATAAGCCTTTTTCCAGATATGAAGGACGGAATCAACCTGGAAGACGACCAGTGGTAGGAGACAGAAGGTGTTCCAAGTGTGGAGGAAACCACTTTGTCAGAGATTGTAAGGATGATGGTGATGTAGTGTGCTTTCACTGCAACAAGAGGGGACACATCCGCCCTGACTGCCCCCAACTACACCAAGCAGACGTTAATGTGTGTCAAGGAAGATTTCAAGAAAGGAACCGAGTGAACGACGACCAACGTCCTGGTAGCAGAGGCAACGGAGCTAGAGGAGATGGGATGCGAGGGAGGAATACCAGCCCAACAGCGACAGGAAGGATCTACACCATCAACGCAGAGGATGTTGCACCAGCAAACGACCTAGTACAATGTAAGTGCTCACTTGGAATGAATACGCTTAATGTTGTTTTCGATTCAGGAGCTACCCATTCTTTTATAGCTGATGAGTGCGTGGAACGGTTGAGGTTACCAACTGTGTCTATGGATCGGACTTTGGAAGTGGCCAGCCCCACTGGCGCTAATGTGTTCACATCGTCAATATGCAAAAATGTAGCATTTGAGTTGTATGATCGGAGTTTCACCTTCGATCTGATTTGCATGCCCTTAAAGGGTCTTGACATCGTACTCGGAATAGATTGGCTTTCAGCCAATAAGGTATTAGTAGATTGTAGAAACCGAGAGATAGTTTTCCCAAAACAACCCACTGAAGATAACACGGCACTAGGTATAACCCAACTATTTATGATGCTTTGTCTAACCAAAGATGAGAGTGAGACCCTAGTGAACGAAATTCCGGTTGTCTGCGAATTCCCAGAAGTGTTCCCAGAAGACGTTCCGAGTGTGCCTCCCAATAGAGAAGTTGAATTCTCTATAGACTTGATCCCTGGAGCCGAACCGGTCTCCAGTGCACCCTACAGAATGTCCTCAACTGAATTGGCAGAGTTGAAGAAACAAGTGGATGAGTTACTTGAGAAGCAGTTTATTAGACCAAGCATGTCACCATGGGGCGCACCTGTGCTACTTGTTAAGAAGAAGGATGGCAGCATGAGACTTTGTATAGATTATCGACAGCTTAACAAGCTCACAATCAAGAATCGATACCCACTGCCTAGAATCGATGATTTAATTGACCAGCTGCGTGGAGCCTCAGTATTCTCGAAAATCGACTTACGATCAGGATATCACCAAATCCGAGTGAAGGACTCGGACATTCCTAAAACTGCCTTTAGGACTCGGTATGGTCACTACGAGTATGTAGTGATGCCGTTCGGTGTGACGAACGCCCCTGCTGTTTTCATGAATTACATGAACAGCATATTCCACTCCTTCTTAGATCAGTTTGTTGTTGTCTTCATCGATGATATTCTAGTTTATTCTAAGACATCTGAGGAGCATGAAGGACATCTCAGAACGGTACTCCAAGTGTTGAAGGAGAAACAATTGTTTGCAAAGCTCTCGAAGTGCGAATTCTGGATGGATGAGATCCACTTCCTCGGGCATGTGATCTCCAAGCGAGGCGTCTCGGTGGATCCTGCGAAGGTAGCTGCTGTAATAGCATGGGAGAGGCCCAGATCGGTCTCGGAAATAAGAAGTTTTATGGGCTTGGCAGGTTATTATAGGAGGTTCATCGAAGGTTTTTCTAAATTGGCATTACCCCTGACTAAATTGACTCAGAAAAATGTTCCCTTCGTGTGGAATCCGGAGTGTGAGAACAGCTTCCAAGAGCTGAAGAATAAGTTGACGACTGCTCCGGTGTTGGCATTACCTGAGTTACGAGAAAGCTTCGTGGTCTATTGTGACGCGTCCGGACTCGGATTAGGGTGTGTACTCATGCAGAAAGATCGAGTGATAGCATATGCCTCTCGACAATTAAGACCCCACGAGCAGCATTATCCGACCCATGACTTGGAGCTGGCAGCAGTAGTTTTTGCATTAAAAATCTAGAGGCATTACTTGTACGGGTCCAAGTTTGAAGTGTACAGCGATCATAAGAGCCTCAAATACCTATTCGACCAAAAGGAGCTGAACATGAGGCAGAGAAGATGGATTGAGTTTTTGAAGGACTACGATTTCGAGTTAAAATACCACCCAGGTAAAGCAAACGTCGTGGCCGATGCATTGAGTCGGAAATCCCTCCACATAGCAGCCATGATGGCAAAGGAAGTTGAGTTGTTGGAGCGGTTCCGAGACATGAACTTGCATGTTGACACCCCTTCCTCTCAGAAAATGACAATCGGTACGTTGAGGATTGCCAATGAATTCTTAAAATCCGTGTACGAACAGCAACAGGCGGACTCTCACCTAGCTGAAATGAAGGAAATTCAAGCCAAAGGAAAGGATTTATCCTTGGCAGAGGGGCCAGATGGGATCTTCCGGGTGAGAGACAGAATATACATACCGAGTGAAGGAAGATTGAGAAGAATGGTGCTTGATGAAGCCCACAAAAGCCTACTCAGTATTCACCCAGGAACCATGAAAATGTACCACGACTTGAGGAGACAGTTCTGGTGGCCCGGACTAAAGAGGGATGTGGCAGAGTACGTGGCCCGGTGTATCACTTGTCAGAAATCAAAGGTAGAGCACCAAAAACCGTACGGTGCAATGCAACCTCTAGAGATCCCCACATGGAAATGGGACTCGATTGCGATGGATTTCATCATGGGATTACCCAAAAACCGAGCGGGCCATGATGCAATTTGGGTCATTGTTGACCGATTGACGAAGAGTGCACACTTCTTACCTGTAAATATGAAGTACCCATTGCATAAGTTGGCTAGGATTTACATTCAAGAAGTTATCCGACTGCATGGCATACCTACTTCCATCGTATCGGATAGGGACCCTAGGTTTACGTCCAGATTTTGGACCAGCATGCATCAAGAATTAGGGACGAAGCTTTGGCTTAGTTCTGCCTACCACCCCAATCGGATGGACAATCCAAGCGAACAATTCAGAGTCTAGAAGATTTATTAAGGGCGTGTGTATTAGAGCATGGTGGGGACTGGGAGCAGTACCTTCCCTTGATCGAGTTTACGTACAATAACAGCCATCATCACAGCATTGGCATGGCACCTTACGAGGCATTATATGGGCGTAGATGCCGAACCCTACTCTACTGGTCGGAAGTGGGTGAAAGTCTACTATTGGGACCAGACATCGTGAAGCAAACCACAGAACGGATCCGAGTGATAAGGGAGAAGATGAAAGCATCACAAGACAGGCAGAAGAGCTACCATGACAAGCGCATCAAGCCATTGGAATTTTCAGTCGGAGATCGAGTGTTTCTGAGAACCTCTCCGAGTAAAGGAGTTGGACGAGCCTTAAAAAGTGGGAAGTTAAGCCCTCGATACATTGGACCTTACGAGGTGTTAGAACGGATTGGCCCCGTAGCATACCGCCTCGCATTACCAACTCACTTGTCCCGATTGCACAACGTATTTCACGTGTCTCAACTAAGGAAGTATTTGCATGACCCCAGCCACACGATGCCTGACGATGAGGTAGAGATCAAGGAAGACCTAACCACTGTGACTACACCGATTGGAATCGTGGACCGATCGGTAAAACGCTTAAGAAACAAGAACGTAAGGCTGGTTAAGGTGGAGTGGCAGCAAGGCAAAACCACCTCCTGCACGTGGGAACGCAAAGACACCATGCGACAGTAGTACCCCGAGTTGTTTACCTAGGTAAGTACCGACTGAATTTCGGGGACGAAATTCTTTTTCAGTGGGGGAGAACTGTAACATCCCAGTTTTGAAATTAAATGCCGAATGAAGAATAAACCATTAGGACTTGATTTCAACTAGAAATAACTGTTAATTACATTTAACTAAGTAGACTTAAGCCATTAAAATATGAAAATGGTGGTGGTCAGGGGATGGGGTGGAGTGCACGTGGCTGCTGGGCACACACTCTCCCATCCCACTCTTCTCTTACTGTGCGCATGTACATATATATATATATATAAAACGTGAGCCTTTGGTGAAAAACACACTTACTATTTCTTCAGACTCCCTCCTCCGTCACTTTATCCTCTACCTTCCTCTCTTCATCTCCATCTTTCTTCTCTTCTCTCACTCTTCGCTCCTGGAGACCTTGGCTGCAGTACTGAAGAACGGACTACACTCCATCCCAGAATCAGGCGCAGAATACGACAAAGCCAAGGAAGACCGAACGAACCAGGAGAAAGACATCGGACCCAACGACAAGAAAGGAAAGGTTTTTGAGGTTCTTCTAAAAGGTAGGGGGCGCTTGCATGTCGAATGCATGGTCTAAGAATGGTACCGGATGAACATACTGCTGAGTGTGGGTGTGTGTATGTGTGCATGTATTCATAATTATTAAAACTGATGCATGATTTAAGATTCTGATAGTGATCTTCGTGGCAATGGTGTAGCCTGTTAGTGGATGATAACGATGGATGATATGCATGGATCTATTTTCTTGTCACTATGAAAAATATGTATGTGCATGCTCTTAATTGGATTGCTCAATGTTGTTAGTCTGATGACCGATTGTAACATGCGCTGGTGTGATTGACTGAATGATTACGAGTAGTGTGGGAAATCCGTTCTTGCTTAATGACTACGGCGAAGGTGTTCGTGGCGTGATGATGTGTAATACTGAATGTGTTAGTTACATGAGTGAGAGTGGGGTGACCCATAGAAGGTCAAGAACCCCAAGGGAAACGACTTCCAGTTACCAACCCTGGCTAGATCCCAATAGTGCTCGTGGTAGCCGTTGGAGCTAGAGAAGAGAGTCTCGAGACGCCGTGGGGAGGCCGGTGCCACCTGGTAAGAGCTGAGGGACGAGGGGCCAGAAGAAAAGGGGACCGTAACTGAGAGTCTTTACCCGAGTCGTATCCGCAGGCATGCATATAGAAATAAGGCCGATTGTGGTGGTGTATAAATTTATGTATGTATATGTGTATGATTTTGAATGCATGAATATATATATGGATATGGAATAAACTCTGTGTATTATGTGTGTCATGAATGTTGTATGAACTGTAAGAACTTGGTTACTTGAGAAAGGTGGAATGATAACAGGAGCGTGTACTAACACTGATACCGAGTCTGTGAGTATCATTTTACATGTAAAAGCTCACCCCTGCAGTGGCCATTTTCAGTGAATGTCTCTCGAGAGGAGGATCAGAAGCAGAGCTGGAATGCTGGGCGGAATGCTGATGCATTTGGAAGGCTTAATTAAGGCGTTGTTAGATTAAGCCCTGACTGGTTCATGTCGTATGTTAATGTTTTGGGATAAATAGGACTTTATGGTCAAGGAGAAGTTCAATTTTTGTGTTGTAAATATTGACGTATACTCTTCTGTATATATATGGATGTATGGTTTTGTGTGTGTGATGTTATGTGCTACCTTGTTTCATAATTGTGCTTTAATGGATACGCAGGGACAGTATGATTGAGCAGGTTATAGCCAAGTCTGAGTGAATTGAGAATTGCCTTAGGGAAAACTTATGTCGGATACGTTGGGCGGAGTAGTACCCCGCCCGAAGTATGGGGACATTTCGCCCAAGCGAGAGGACTCACACTGGAGCGATGTAGTTGTTAGAATGGGACACCGTTCAATTATCTTTCCTATCCGTTGTGATGCTAACGCAATCCAGGCCCCGGTGTTGACCCCTGATTTGGGCGTTGTGGCTGAGTCCGCCCAGGCGTTGTCATAATTAGTTGAGTTGGGCGGAATAGGTTCAGATCCTTCCTTCCTCCACAATCTACTACCGCAAATGTACCCTGTAACTTCCCGTTTTTCCTGAGTGAAGTGCGAGTGTGAGGATTTACCTACTGAACCCTTGTTCGTATCCGATTGAGGTATTACCTTGTGTTTGTGTTGAAGAGGCGTTGTACTGACCTCGTTTAGGCGGTGTGAGACAAAGGTTGAGCGGGTCACCTTCGCCCTGGATTCCGCCCAGGATAAATATACCCCGCCTAGCCAGGTAGGATGATTCGAACTCCGCCCTTCCACCGAATGCTACGCGTGTGAATGTATTAACATCTTCCCTTTATCTATTTCCTCCTATTGAGTGACCAGTGTTACTCGAAGGGAAGCCTCCTTGTGAAATTCCCTCTATCCGCTGCTGCATTACCTTACTCCGCCTAGACGGTGTCAGACCCCGTCTAAGCGAACAAACGGTGTTGTGTAATCCGCCCTGGTGCTGGTGTGTTACGATAAACCCATTGAGCCGGCCCCAGTTTTAGCTTCTTTGTAGGTTGCTAAATGCGTGTGAATGCTCTTTATTCTTCCCTTGCCTGCTTCCCTCTATATCGAATAATACGTGACTGTTTTTGTGAAAAATTTTCTCATATTTCTGGAATTTATTAGTTGCAAAGAAATAAGGTGTTACAATATGGATATGTCTCCACCGATTTTTGGCCTTTCATGGTGAGTGGGATGGCCCTTGTGGCTGAGTGGAGTGCCCATTATTGGGTCCAAGTGGAGTGGTTGGTCAAAGTGGAGGTGGAGACCACGTAGCACTGACGCTACGCGTGGCTGTGATGCGTAGCATCAGCATCAAAAATAGCTGTTGATGCTACGCGTGGGGTGAGGCTACGCGTCAGCTCCTCCAGTGTAATTTTCTCTTGATTTCTTAACTTTTTCACTGCAAAACTAGAGAAAATTGATCAAGGGTAGATTATTTCCAACAACATCCATTTATTGAATTTAAATCCTAATTTTCTAACAAATTAAACTAATTTTTATAATTTTTATGAAATTTTTATTCAAGCTTTTATTGAAAATTTGAGGACTAACAACCGCTCTTATTTTATTGGAACTCCAGATATACAGACTGGATACTCGTAGAACCGGTATTCAATCCTATTTGATCTTTGACTTTTGTGACTGGCCCTACACCGAATCTATTGACCCCGGTTAAGGACAGATCAGATACTTTTATGCTCAAGTCAGTACAATATCTAATACCGAAGCTTGAGCATTTAGGGTATTTGAACGTTACCTCAAGTGTGATAAATAAGTGATATTTATATAGTTGGGTGATGACTCTGTCATACGTGACCTGTGTCCATACTTTGCTAGTAAAGTGTGAGGAAAGCTAATACGGTCTCAGATATTCCAAACACAATTATAGGTATTAATCGGTGTGCCCTTAGCATGTTCCCTAGCCTATGCTTAATACATGATCATATTGTTATCTGGTATTGAGGGTTTATATAGGGACAATGTTGCATAAGTCAAGTTGGTAACCGTATGGAGAATTATCATGTTGGTGTTGTATTAGGCCACATTGGGTATACCCTTCTAGCTATTAGTATGCCCTCCTTGGTATATGGGTCGGTATCATATCCAGATCAATACTCATTATTCCATATTATGAGATCTAGAGGAACAAGTTGAATATAAAAAACATTACGAACAAAGAATGCGCGAAACATTTTTTAAATATGATTGGTCGATTCTAAATACATAATATTATAGTAATTTTTATATTAGGGTAATTTGTTTAGCATTCCATCAACAACCTTTACTCTAAAGCATGAACATTGCATCACTAGGTTTTATATCATTATGGGGAAGAAGAATTGTGTGAAGAAGAATGAAAAACAAAACCTAAATATTAATTTAAGAAAGAGGAAAATTTGTATAATCTAAGATAAAAGGTTATTTTAGACATTATATATTAAAAATCCTAAATATTGGTGGAAATAACATAAATAATGATGTTAATGTAGTCTGTCTTTATTATGTCATTAAAAATGTTAGGTCAACCCAAAGAATATTTTGACATTACATGTATTAATTTACTTGATTTCGATGGGTGTCATGATGAGACAAATGATTGTCATAGACATAAACACGTGTTAAAAAAAGATAAACTTGTAGACATAGATGACTAAAACCTTTAAACCAAAAAATATTTTAATAATCTTATTTAGTACATGTTAATCTTATTCTTATCCTAAAAAATATGAGATTTAATGACTTCCGTGTATTCTATTTTTTAAAATAATTTTTACAATGAACTTATTTGGACTTTGGGAATAAAAATTTTAAAATCTCTAATAAAATAATGCTAATTGATAGAGAAAAGATTCAATTCAAGGTTAAATATCTAAACCAATCCATTACCTATTCATATTTTACTTATATTATCATAGATTACTTTGTATTTGCATTGTATCATGCCTAGTTATATAGTATTAGGTGTATTCTTCATGTTAGGCCTAGACAAACTAATATAACTTTACTACTACCTTCAATTTTAAATATAAATAAATATACCTAATTTTACACATATTAAGAATAATAGTTGGAAGTAGTTATTTGTATTAATTTTATCACATATTTGATTTAGTTTCCAAAAAACCTTAATATCATTCGTTACCTAAAGAATTAGTGACCTTGAAAATATATACAAGGAGGATATATTTGGTAAACAAACATTTAATGACATTGATAAAGTATAATTTTATTCATATTAAGGGACCAAAAAACTCCACTAAAAGTTGTTTATATTTACAACTGGAAGTATTAACCCAATTTCAAAAGGTATTAACCTAAAACTCGCACCGTATTAACCATTCTGAACTTGACTGTTTTGAAAATTTTAAAATCGTTCAAAATATTTACAAATAGTTTTAAGACATCCAATTTTGAACTTTGGACTCTAGGAGCCTAACTTAGCTAATGGAATAGGCCCATGGTTGGTACATTTTGATAAAGACATGCACTTAACCTAATTTTAAACACTTTTAACCTTATATATGAGCTGTATTAACCCCTCCGAAATTGGTTGTTTTGAGAATTTTAAAATGGTTTGAAATATTTAAAAATAATTTTAAAGACATCCTATTTTGAACTTTAGACTCTTGGAGCCAACTCATTCAATGTAATAGGCTCATGGATGGTACATGGTGATAAAGACATGCACTTAACCCATTTTTAAATAGTGTTTGTGTTTGAAAATTGTTTCAGGATTTTGATAATGACAAAGTAAACAAATTGAAGAATCATGACATGACAAATAAAGTTCATGAAGACTCAAAATGCCAAAGACATATGCATAAACTTCTGGGAAGTTTAAAATAAAGAAGTACAAAGAGTC
Source organism: Clitoria ternatea (assembly GCA_037962975.1). Lineage (NCBI taxonomy): Eukaryota > Viridiplantae > Streptophyta > Magnoliopsida > Fabales > Fabaceae > Clitoria > Clitoria ternatea. The sequence goes on from CM075669.1 coordinate 194,769,707, forward strand.
TACAATGAATCAAAGACCAGACTTGAGCTTTATGCATAAGATAATCAATTACATGATGAAGCTAATCGATTACAGAGCTGTGAAATAGAAAATAAAATGTATCAGGTATATGTGCTAATCGATTATAGCACTGGGATAATCGATTTCTGGAATGCACCTAATCGATTACAGCAAGGAGGATAATCGATTACAATGTTACAACAAATGGTATAATGTATTAGGTATTTTGCCTAATCGATTACAAGGCTAGGATAATCGATTACATTGGTTCTATTTGACTCATAATCGATTACAACATGAACATAATCGATTATAGTGCTGCGTACAGGAATTAAATGCATCAGGTATAATGCATAATCGACTACAAGGGTATGCTAATCAATTACATTGACTCTATCTGGCCACTAATCGATTACAAGAAAAAACCTAATCGATTACACAACTACTAGACACTTAAAATAATGGATTACAACGAAGTAATTGATTACAGATCGAGGCGTAATCAATTACCTAAGTGCCAGAATATGGGGAAATGTTTTTAAAGTGCAAATCCAGCTCACTTCTCCATTCCCAATCATGTGCCAATGCTGTGCAACAGCTCTGAACCTCCATGGCTCCTCTCCAAGGCCTATAAATAGAGCTCAAATTCAAGCAAGTGACACAAGAACAAGGAGTCATCAATCAAAGCAATATATTGTGCTTAGTGAGTCTCTTTCTCTTGTAGTTTCAGGTTCTGAAACTTAGGTTCTAAATTTGCATATCCTCTCTTGTTGAGAGTTAGAATTTGAGAGAGCCTTTCAATTGTATATCTACTCTATTGAGAGAGTTATTTTCTAGTAAACACAAACACCAAACACAAAGCTTCACTCTAGTTTTGAGTGGTCACAGAGGTTGGGGTTCAACCTTTAGGTATTGAGAGTTTGAGAGATTGGGTGGGGTGCCCTTGTGCTAGTGGGGATTGAGTTCTTGAGTGTGGGACACTAGGAAGTTGCAATTGCTCATAGCTTGTATCTCTAAACTTCAATAGTGGAAATCCTTCAAGTGGGTTGCTTGAAGGCGAGATGTACACCAGGTTGGTGAAACTCGTTAAATTGGTTTGCATTTCTCTCTACCTTGAACTCTTTATACAACTACGTATATAAACTATTTGCTAAAATGCCTGAGCTGAATGTTTGGATTAAAGTTGTTGTTCAAGTAGAAACTTAACTCTGCATGCCAAGTGTTTGATAATTTGCTTGAATCAATATTCGGTGAAGTTCTTAATAACTGGAATTTGCTATAACTTGCCAAGTATCTAGAACATTGTTTGCTATCAAATCTTGTGTGATACTTACTTGATTGCTATCACTTATCTCATGCACACAAGCTGTTTGATAAATTGAATTAGCTGAATCTTTATAGGAAACATCATATTATCGATGAAACAAATCTAAGCACACCAAGTGTTTGATGAATTGCCGAAACCAATAACTTGCCTTGTTTATCACACATAAGGCTGAATATTGTCACTACACATCAAGTGTTTCATAGTGTGATATGTGCATAAAAGTTATTGTCTCTTCATCATTGCATTATTTGTATATTACTAACCATTTTCAAGGGGATTCCGTGAAAGTTTGAAACACTCAATTCACCCCCCCTCTTGAGTGTTGAGGCCTTGGCTAACAAGTGGTATCAGAGCTTGATTCTTGCCAAAAGGCTTAACAGCTGCAGGAGATCAAGATGGCCTCCACTTCATATGATGCATTTCCAGAAAATGGTGCATTAAATAGACCTCCAATCTTCAATGGCAAAGACTGTAACATCCCATAAATTTGAGTAAAATTAATTAATTGGAGTAAATAAATATAAAAATTATAGAAAATAATTATTTGATGCCCTATACATGTCGAAAATTAATTATGGACCCTTTGAGTTAATACGACGAATACGGCGATTACTGTCGTCGTTTAATTGACGAACACGTACGAGCAAAATATAGAGACGGGCCCAACGGGCCGGGAAACATTAGATAAATATTGGGAATGAATATTTATGTCCCAAAGATGAGCTAAAATTAATTTAAGCGTTCCCAGAATTTATTATGAATTATTTGGGATTTATCGACGTCGTTTAATGTCGGAAATGACAGATTTTGGCAACGGGCCTCAATTGGGCCTCAAAAATTCACTAACCCAAAAATAATTATTGAGTATTGGAAAACACTCAAATAAATATTTTAAACCCAAAAATAAACCCGAAAAAATTTATAGGTAATTAATTAGACGTAAAAGGGGCCCTGGGCGGCCAAAACGCTTCATTTTTGAGCCAAACACGCAACGATTTTTCCCGTACACCTTGGGCTGCATGCTTTAAGCATCACGAGCTGTCCTAAATCTGAATCTTAAGGCCCAAATCTGATTTTGCCAAAAATTTGGGCCTTAGAGTCAAAAATTTTAAGTGAAGGGCAAAAAGGTAATTTTGTACATAGGACAAATGGACTTCCTTCTTCCCCTCTGTATTTTTCACGAATAGCACTCCCTTTCTCTCCCTATTTCATGTGAAAACAAGCCATGGGTGCCTCTCTTCATTTCCAAAACAAGTCTCACAAAATCCACTTGAAAAACTTGAAATTTCTTGAAGAAAATGGTGATTTTTAAGGTTAGAACCTTGAACCCCTTCCTTTCTCTTCTTCTTTTTCTTGTTTCCTTGCATTAACATCTCCTTCTTCATACCTCCATGGCTGTCTAAAATTTCCATTGGCATTCCCTTAGATTTTCGAAATTCTAAGGCAAAAGAGGACTTGATTGTGATCTTTGGAAGTCATTAAAGGCACTGGAACCATTTTCCCCAAATTTCACCAACTCTTGAATTTTAGGGTTTCACCATAATTGGGGTAAGTCCTTGAACCCTTAATGATTCTTAAATTGATGGCATAATATGGTTAGAAATGATGTTATTAGTATTAGAATTATTAAATTTTGCATGTAGAACAAAAACCCTAGGTTAGGAGACTATTGGGAAATTATTGTTGTTGTTGTTGGATAATTGTTTTTATGACTTGGATTTGATATGAATTAATTGTTGAATGAGAATAATTATTGATGGAATGAATGGATTGGTTTTGGAATGTATTAGGTGAAAAGCTAAAATTTGATGCTTACTTTAATTAGTGGAAAATTTGTAATTAGGAGACTTAAATTATTGTGGATGATTTTATAATGATTGTGAGGCCTAAATTAGTGTATTGGAATAAATTGGTGATGTTAGATTGAAGAATGAAGAATTGAGTTAGTATAGAAGCTTTATGAGTGAATTAGAAGTAGTAAAAGTGTTATGAGTGATTTTAGATACCTTGGCTTTGTTGGTATGCTAATGGAACAATATGAAAGATGGTTTAGAGATTAGAATCAATGTTAGGAGATTTAAGTAGAAAAAGTATAGTGTTAAGGAAAAATTAAATTAGGAACTTGAACTAATAAAATAAAATTGATGGATTGTTAGCTTAGGGAGCTTCATGAAAGTGCATTAGGCATAAATATATAAAAGGGAATGTTAATTGAAATTAAAGAGTGTGAATGTATGTGATTGACAATTTTGACATAATGGTGAATTAAACAAGTTTAGGTCATAGTTAGGGTACAAAAATGATTATGGTATTAGAAATGTTAATTGTGTCTAAAAATGAGTTAGTGGAGGTATTATGGTATTTATTAGTGGTTGGAAACAACTATGATGGAAAGAGTGTGAAGTTGATCTCTAATAGGTAAAGGAAGCATGAAGTTGTGAATTATGGGTAAATAGGACAAGTGTAGGGATTATGCTCGTAGTGAAGCCACATTCATGAAATTTAACTAGTAGGTTAGTGAGGAAAAAGTAACTTGTTAGTGAGAAAAGAATTGACATCTAGGTGATAATGGGTAAGGTTTATGTCTTAGGTAAATGATAGGTACAAAAATCACTTAGGATGATTTGCCTTAGCATGGAAACCATTACTAAGATAATTGGGACATTTAAGAAGTAAAGGAATCAATTAGCTAAATTGTTAGTAGAGAAAGACTTGTCACTTTTTAGGGATATGAAACACTATAAATAATTATAATGACTTAGAAAGTTACTTAGAAAACTTATGAAGCTTAATAACTAATCTTTGGGCTTTTGGCTAATTCCAAACCATGGTTATAATTCTTTAAGATGTTGGAAAAATGTATGAGTGATGACTTTAATTTTAAATTTCAAAGAGGAGAATGGTTTAAATCTAATGTGACCTTGTATATATATAAATATGAACTTATAGAAGAGAAATGGTGATTAACATCAAAAGTGTAGTGTGGTGTTTGATATAGCTTTATGCATATTAATGTAGGCTTTGACCGTTTCGGTGAAGTGGGACCATCCAACTCTTCCAACCCCACGGAATACTTCTCTTAAGGTAGGAGAGGAGTTTATTTTCTAAATGCATGACCTTAGTGTTGATAATGTATGTATGTGTGATGTATAATTGCATATTGGCCTTGGTTGATTCTATTATTGTTATGTGTGACAAGTGTGTAAAGTAGGACTCTTGAATGACATTGGTGATAAATTGATGATTATGGTGGTGATACACTTTGATGTGCCCTTTTGGCTTATATATGATAATGAAGTGGGATTATGTGAGAAATTGAGACCATTATGTGTACTTCATGCATCTTGTGACATGCATAACATATCTCATGTGTGACAAATAATGATCTTGCGTTGATCTTGAGAATAACAACCTTGCATTGGTTGATTTTATAAACGACTATATGTGGTCGTAGTGAATACCATGTGACATGTTTTATTGATCTTACGATGATCTTGAGAAAGAAACCTTGTGTTGGTTCTAAATATTAAACAACTATGCATGGTTGTAGTCACATGAGTGGAATGTACACATGATAAGAAAGTGAAATTATATAAGTTGGTCTTATTTCATAAGCATTAATTGTTGGCTAGCATATGCATTATTTGTGAGTACATGGCATTTGAAATTGAGTGACCAAAATGATTATGTCTCATTAGTATCTTGAATTGGGAGATATTGTTGGTGTTGTTGGCTATTGTTATAATTGTAGTGATGATCATTGTTGGTGACATAAGAATGATATTTAAGGCTTTTGGCATGAGTTGGCATTATGATATATGATGTATGTATTTAATTGTCAAATTATGGCCTATATGTTGTACCAATGAGATTGGATATGTTGAAGGAAAATATGTATGATTACTTCACTATGCATGACTTATCATTATAATTGCTCATCATTGAGAAAATATACTCACTCTCCATGTTGTCTATTTTAGCCTTGTGATGTAGGTTGGATTGGAGGAGTGGTGCTCTCTTTGGAGGGGCGGCATGGTGTGAAGAGGGTACATTGTTTGCCTTGGCCGGCAATCTTTTTGAAAATGCTAATTTAAATTCTTGGTAGAATTTATTGTGTATAGGCATTATTTTGTATAGCTTGACTATTGCTGTATATGCCTAAGTTTTTGGAACTCTGAATGAGTTTGTTAGATTAATTGTTAGTACATTTGAATTTAGAAATTGAACTATGAACTTATTGGTATATTGGTGGTTGATGATCATGAATCTTTATGGAAGAGGAATTATGCATGAAAGTTGATATTATGTCACAAAATGGTGTATGTTGCATAGATGTAGTTATGGAGTGAATTTATGAAGCTTTGTTCATGTTAGTGTAAATGCTAAATTTTTATCATACAATTGGTACAAGGTATGTAGGATGAGATAATATGATGTATACCTCTTAGTTATGAGTATATTAGGAGGCCTAGTTGAAAAGAAGCAAAGATTGATGATTTATTAGTATGTATGGATGGTATTGTCACCTAATTAGACTCTTGGAAAAACTTTGATGTGGGTGTTCATGATTATGGATTACTAGGCTTGAATGTGTGTGACTATAGGTAGGTATCTTGAACTTGAAGGATTAATAACCAATATGAGAATTAGAGGAATTGGTGCATGACAATCTTATATATATATACATTGATGTGTTTAATTAGGTACTTGCTTAACTTTCACCTTCTCATATCTTCACATATGGGTTGGTTTCTAATTAGATCTAGGGTAGTTATTATAAGCCTTGAATTATGGTATGCCTTACTTAAGTGACAAAATAAGCGCGAAAAAAATTTTCCCTACTTTTTATTAATTAAAAGTAGATAACTATAATATTGAATAGTGGATTTAGGGCGCCACAAAGACTATGCTATTTGGAAAGAAAGAATAAAAATATTTGTCCAATCCTATGACCTAAAGGTATGGAATGCTATTCAATTTGGTCTTTTCATTCCTAAACATATTGTTAATAATGTAGAGTGTATGAAGCCCATGAACTCATGGACTAGTGAAGAGGAAAGAAAGGTACAATTCAATCTTAGAGCAAAAATCCTTATAACATTAGCATTAGGACCTAATGAATTTTCTATAGTTATTACTTGTGATAATGCTAAAGAAATATGGGAAATTCTTGAAACAATTTATGAAAATGCTAATGATGATAAAGATGCAAGAAGTAGTATTCTTTCTAGTTAATATGAAGGCTTCAAAATAAATCCAGAAGAAGAGACCATGGAATCGAAAGAAGAAATTGCATGCCTCATGACAGAGCACTCCAAAGATGATGAGGTATGTTCTTTAAATGCATTTAGTGATAATGATGATGATGAAATTGACAAAGATGAATTGTTAGAAGCATTTGAACAATTGCATGATAAATTTGTGTCAATTTCAAAGAAATATACATATTCAAAACAAACCATTTTGAAACTCGAAAATGATTTGCTTGATGCTTAAAATAATGAATTGATAGCCTCAAGTGTCACTCTTAGGAGTTGTAATGATAATAAGGATTGTATTCTTGTTGATAAATGTATGCTTCTTGAAAAGGAAAATGAAGAACTAAAAGAAGCATTTAGGAAGCTCACAAATAGTCAAACATATCTAAGTGCACCTCTTGAAGATCAAAAGCATACACTTGATAGAAAGGTAATAGGTCATTGCAAAAACCCCTTTGCACTCTTTAAGGAAAAACCTAAACCCATTCTAAAATATACAAACCATGAAAGAAATGGGCATTCAATGTCTAATTGTTTTAAAAGGAGGCACATAAAACATAATAGAAGCCATTACAAGTCTAAAGTGCCTTACTCTTTGGATGCAACATGTCTTTATTGTGGAGCATATGGTCATATATCATCTAGTTGCTTTATAAAGAAATCCTGTCAAAAGCGTACAAGAAAGGTATGGATTCCGAAAACAAACTTGAAATCCTAAACTAACAAGGAAGGACCCAACTCTCAAAGGGTACCTTAAAATTTTGAAATATTGTAGGCAAACTTCAAAGCAACAACTTCTCATTGACGGATGACCAAAATTCATGTCCTAAGGAGATATCAAGTATCTCAATCTCCACTCCAAAAGACAAAGAAGAATAATAAACCAAGCCAAGATTATGATGACTCATCATACATCTAAAAGGTGAAAGCATCCCATGATTTAAGGCTAACAAAAATCCTTGAGAAAGGAAATTAATGTTTTTGAAGGTACCACCCAAAATAAGGAGATGAATAAGAAGCTTCTATATGACTCACACAAATTAGATTGTACCAAGACAAAATCCAATGGACAACACTAAAGGTGATACAATAAAAGAGTGTAAGTACTTGTCTTATAATTAATGTCAATGCTCACTTAAGATGAATTTTGATGTGTGAAGATCTAACTTGATATGTAAGCTTGAATCGATTCACACGTGCATTTTTGGTTATATACATGTTTCACATTAAAATCAACCATTCATCAACTCCTCTCAATTCCTTATAAAATCCTTCATTGATACATGAAATAGTTGATGTTATTTTAGCTTAAAAGATGGTTAAATAAGTGGTGTTGAATAAACCTTGAGAAGTGATCTTATATATCCACGTGTGTTAGGAAGGTTTGATACATCAAAATGCTGATAAGTGAAATCTTGATGCTTAAATCCAATGTCTTGATGATGCATGATCTTGATTATGAAAAGAAATTTGAAACTATGCAACATTGAGTTTGAAAACATGTATTGAACAATAATATCAAGAATGATGTGTGCTTACATGATAATAATTGATATCAAAGAGCTGCAATTGGCAAATACATAAGTGATATCATACATAACATCTAGTATACGTCATAGCATAGCAAGTGGTATGATAATAAGTGATAATGAATGATGTCCTTCTAAGCATGAATCAAGTATTACTCATCATAACAAGTAGCATCATATCAAATATATGATTACATGAGTATATGACTTGCATTACAACTGCACTATAACCATGATATGCTTCTGTGACTTATCTCTAAGTGTTGTAAATGATCTATGCCAAATGTATTCTCTTGTATAATCACATACTTTTGATAACGGACATATGTGCTCTAGGTAAATGCTTGACCATACCTATATGTAACATCATAGGCACAAGTTAAGAAGAGAATATTTGAGACAAAAAGGTCATATAGAAAAAATTAGATATATTGGCATATGTTCTAATACAAATGCATGAGTAAGTCAACAAGCTGTATTAATCATTCCATCTTTGTTATGATACCTAGATATAAGTGAAATTGCATTAACAAGTGATATAGACAATGAACTAGAAATAAGTAGACCATGTATTGTTAAAAAAATCTTCTCTATTGTTGTTTTGATACTTTGGAATGTTTCATTATAACAATTCTTTAAAATAGGTGGTATCCATTGAAAGAGAAAGATTATTATGCTTGATTATTACCATTGCCTATGTTGAAATTAGTGTTTACTCTACCACTATGCTCTGTGAATTATATGAATTATGTTAACAAGTGGTATGAATAACAAATTATACAAGCCATAATACTTACAATCATTTAGCTTTTGTGTTGAATCTAGGCTCATAAATGAAATGATTACTAGAAGCTAGATTAGAATCAATATTGGCATTTGAATGTTGAATCTTAATCCTTATCAAATAAACATCAAAAATATTTTCCACATTCAAAATGCATTATGGATCAACATCTAAATTTATGAAATAAATTTCCAAAACATGATCTCAAACTTATAAGAGCATTATATGGTTTAAAACAAGCTTCAAGAGCTTGGTGTGAAAGTTTGAGTAAATCGCTTTCAGAATTTTTTTTGGAAATCATACTGCATTAAAAACCTACAATTGGTACAAATTCATATGGATTTAATGCTACTAATGAAATGCTTTGTAAAGAGTTTGCTAAGGTTATGTAGGATGATTCTAAATTGCCAATGTTGGGAGAACTCTATCTTCGAACTACCAAACTAAGCAAACAAATGATGAAACCTTCATTAGTAAATATTGCAAAGAATTGCTCAAGAAGTACAACATGGACAAAGCAAAATACCACACCATGTATTTGGACAAGGATGAGAAAAGGATATAAAGATTGCAAAATGTCGAGATATGATTGAATCCTTACTCTACTTAACTCTTGGTAGACTGACTATCATGTTTGTTGTGTGTGATCATGTGATTAATAATGTTAAAACCTTTTGGCAAATTAGTAGATGTGATCACTAAATCCCTTGGAAAAGACATTCTTAATAAACATCAAAGAAGGAATTAGAAGTCTTGAGAATATCTAAATTGTATTAATGTCAATGCTTATTCATATATAATTGGTATCATGTGTGATTGAATGATTCATAAGCTTACTTGATGAATGTTGTTCTTGATTATTCACTCTAAATATTAACATGTGAGTATAACATCAATCAAATCTATAATTAGTATCAGACTTGATCAAATTGGTATAATTGGTTTCACACGTTAACAAGTGGTATATTTTTTACAAGTGGTATCAATAACAAGTATTAAGGGGGAACATACACATAAGTCTTTATCTTTGATTAACTTCTCTATGTTATGATTATAGCACTTACTCTCCTATATGCTTACTTGGAAGAATATCTTTATGTTTTTGATGATGCCAAAGGGGGAGAAAAAAAGTGAAATATTTAAGGGAAGAAGAATTAAGAATCATAAGAAAAGGATCATATCATATATGTGTGTTTATTTGAGAAAATCATGTGGTGCTTACCATACTTGAAAGTAATATCAATTGCATGATTAAAATAGTTGGCATAACTTACAAGACAAAGGGGAAGAAAAATTAAAAGTTCATCAAATCAAATCTACAAGTAGTTAATAAAAGCTCTAAAAGAACTTTCATTATTAAAAATAGTATACAAATTGAGCACTTTCATGATTCTCAATATTATGCATGAACTCCTTAAGAAAGGGGGAGAAATTTTTTCTAGACTAACACCCTCATGAGATGAACATAGTTTGTCATCATCAAAAAGGGGAAGAATGTGTTTGAAAATTGTTTCAAGATTTTGATAATGACAAAGTAAACAAATTGAAGAATCATGACATGACAAATAAAGTTCATGAAGACTCAAAATGCCAAAGACATGTGCATAAACTTCTGGGAAGTTTAAAATAAAGAAGTACAAAGAGTCTACAATAAATCAAAGACCAGACTTGAGCTTTATGCATAAGATAATCGATTACATGATGAAGCTAATCAATTACAGAGCTGCAAAATAGAAAATAAAATGTATCAGGTATATGTCCTAATCGATTATAGCACTGGGATAATCGATTACCTTGATTATGGAATGCACTTAATCGATTACAGTAAGGAGGATAATTGATTATAATGTTACAACAAATGGTATAATGTATTAGGTATTTTGCCTAATCGATTACAAGGCTAGGATAATCGATTACATTGGTTCTATTTGACACATAATCGATTACAACATAAACATAATCGATTACAATGTTGCGTACAGGAATTAAATGCATCAGGTATAATGCATAATCGATTACAAGGGTATGCTAATCGATTACATTGACTCTGTCTGACCACTAATCGATTACAAGAAAAAACCTAATCGATTATACAGCTACTAGACACTTAAAATAATGGATTACAACAAAGCATAATCGATTACAGATTGAGGCGTAATCGATTACCTAAGTGCTAGAATATGGGGAAATGTTTTTAAAGTGCAGATCCAGCTCACTTCTCCATTCCCAATCGTGTGCCCATGCTGTGCAACAGCTCTGAACCTCCATGGCTCCTCTCCAAGGCCTATAAATAGAGCTCAAATTCAAGCAAGTAACATAAGAATAAGGAGTCATCAATCAAAGCAATATATTGTGCTTAGTGAGTCTATTTCTCTTGTAGTTTCAGGTTCTGAAACTTAGGTTCTAAATTTGCATATCCTCTCTTATTGAGAGTTAGAATTTGAGAGAGCCTTTCAATTGTATATCTACTCTATTGAGAAAGTTATTTGCTAGTAAACACAAACACCAAACACAAAGCTTCACTCTAGTTTTGAGTGTTCACAAAGGTTGGGGTTCAACCTTTGGGTATTGAGAGTTTGAAAGATTGGGTGAGGTGCCCTTGTGTTAGTGGGGATTGAGTTCTTGAGTGTAGGACACTAGGAAGCTGCAATTGCTCATAGCTTGTATCTCTAAACTTCAATAGTGGAAATCCTTTAAGTGGGTTGCTTGAAGGCGAGATATACACCGGGTTGGTGAAACTCGTTAAATTGGTTTGCATTTCTCTCTACCTTGAACTCTTTATACAACTGCATATATAAACTATTTGCTAAAATGCCTGAGCTGAATGTTTGAATTAAAGTTGTTGTTCAAGTAGAAACTTAACTCTGCATGCCAAGTGTTTGATAATTTGCTTGAATCAATATTTGGTGAAGTTCTTAATAACTGGAATTTGCTATAACTTGCCAAGTATCTAGAACATTGTTTGCTATCAGCTTTTGTGTGATACTTACTTGATTGCTATCACTTATCTCATGCACACAAGCTGTTTGATAAATTGAATAAGCTGAATCTTTATAAGAAACATCATATTATTGATGAAATAAATCTAAGCACACCAACTATTTGATGAATTGCCTAAACCAATAACTTGCCTTGTTTATCACACATAAGGCTGAATATTGTCACTACACATCAAGTGTTTCATAGTGTGATATGTGCATAAAATTTATTATCTCTTCATTATTGCATCATTTGTATATTACTAACCGTTTTCAAGGGGATTCCACACAAAAGTTTGAAACACTCAATTCATCCCCCTCTTGAGTGTTGAGGCCTTGGCTAACAGTGTTAACCCACAAGTTGAATTGTATTAACCACTCTAAACCTGATGGTGTTGACAATTTTACAATTATTCAAAATATTTAAAAATATTTTTAAAGACATCCTATTTTGAACTTTGGACTCTTAGAGCCCAACTTAGCTAATGTAATAGGCTCATGTTTGGTACATGGTGATATAGACTTGCACTTAACCCCATTTTAAACTATATTAACCTAATAGTTGGCTATTTTAAGAATTCTAAAATGGTTTAAAATATTTAAAGGATGGTACGTGGTGATAAATAATTGCACTTAACCCAATTTAAAATAGTACTAATCTTGTATTAAACTGTATTAACCACTATGAACTTGACGGTATTGAAAATTTTAAATGGTTTAAAATATTTAAAAATAGTTTTAAACACATCCTATTTTGAACTTTGGACTCTTGGAGCCCAACTCACCCAATGAAATAGGCCCAATGATGGTTCATGGTGATACAAACATGCACTTAACCTAATTTTAAATAGTATTTGATCTGGTCTGGACACCAGCCCTTAAAATAGTACGTCATTTTGGTCGTCCTAGAGGGCCCACCGCTGTCACGAGCCAACATCCATACTACAAAGATATGATATAGGAAAGGTTCCTATACCGGTCATTCGGGGTCTCATATGAAATATTGAATCCCTCATCCGTTCTCACTTTTCTGTCACATACAACCGTTTGCCTCAACGTCATGATAAGATAAGTAAGAGTCACTACTTATCAACATAGATACCCTGCACAGCGGAATGTGTCTATATCATTCACTGAAGGAAGTAAGTATGATTACAGGCGTGATATACAGAAAAAGGAGGATTATCCCCATCCCTGTGTCAGAATCGTACACTGATCATTGACCTACCCACTGTCACACTCTAAATACTAAACCACTTTGATTGATACTTTACACATGGCATCAGAACCATGGGCCCACTAGCGCCCAACGATTCATTTTCCACGTTTAACTATAAATAGCATATTCACCAACGCATGCAAGGTTACGTTGTTCTTACTCTCATTGTATTATTGCATTGCTTAAGTGTTCACTGAGTTCTAATTTACTCTTCTAACTTGAGCGTCAGAGAATCTTCGTAGGTGACACCACCTTTTGCCCCCTAGCAACACGAAACTCTGGTGTGGAGGATCTCCAGGACCACAAGACCGGCTTCTCCCACTGAGAGGTCAGATTATAATACCAGATACCCACTGTACCGGTGTATAAATATTACAAAATAAACATTTTATGACTGGTTCCCACACTGGATCGTGGACCCCGGTTCAGACCAGTTCAGTATTAACCTAGGGTATGAACAATATTAATGATTCTAAAGTTGAGTGTTTTGAAAATTTTAAAATGGTTCAAAATATTTAAAAATAGTTTTAAATACATCCATTTTGAACTTTGGATTCTTGGAGCCAACTCATCCATTGTAGTAGGCCCATGGATGGTAGATGGTGATAAAGTCATGTAATTAACCCATGTTTAAACAACATTAACCTAATATATGAACTGTACCACTTAAGTTGAGTGTTTTGAAAATTTTAAAATCGTTCAAAATATTTAAAAATAGTATTAAAGATATCCTATTTTGAAATTTGGACTCTTGGAGCCAACTTATCCAATATAAAAGCCTATGGATGGTACATGGTGATAAAGACATGCATTTATGGATGGTACATGGTGATAAAGACAAACACTTAACCCAATTGTAAACTGTATTAATTGATAGTTCAAAGACAAACTTAGAAGGGGGGTTGAATAGGCCTGTCACTATTTTTAAAAATAAAACCTTATTAAACAAGATTTAACAACAGACTTAAAGGGTACAGACTCAAACTTAAGAAGAGAAAGGATAAAGAGATTTGCATAGCAGATTTATACTAGTTCACTTTCAAATGTTAAAGCTATATCCAGTCCCTTTAGTCTGAAGGCTTTTCATTTTGTAAAAATCCTTTTACATAAACAACACCGTTATACCTCAAGTATTCATGACTCCAGCCACTTCTGGCTTAATCCCTAGTATTCTTTCAACAAGTTACTCCAGACTTAAACCCAAGTATTCTTTCAAAAGCTTCTTCAAGCCAAGAGTGTTTCCCGCTAGAAACTAAGTTTGATTAATACACCAGACCTAACTATGTACAGAGTATTTAAAGAGAAAGGATACATCAAAGATATGCGAAAGAAAAGAATGTAACTGCAAGAAGTAATGTTTATAAAGTATGAGTTCATGTTATCTTATATCTCTGTTTTTGAATCTTCAATATTTATAATCCAAAGGTTGGGTCTCTTCGTTTTGGCATCTTTTGTAAGTAACCGTTATTGTTTCATTGGTGAAGAGGTAGCCGTTTGAATCCGTTGAAGCACGAGGGAAGAGATGAAAATAAGGTCTGCTTTGAGTATAGACGAGAATTGCATGAAATAGGGTGCCTCAAAAGAGATAGGGTATCTCGTTTGACCTTCTGAAGCCTTCTGACTTGAGTGCAACATGTTGACGGCTTTATGAAGTGTTCAGAGTAGCTTAATCGATTTCTTCCCACGCAAGTGTTTGTTCCTTTGAGAGTTTTGGCTTTTTGTTTATTTTAGGGTAGAAAAAACTTAGACTAAAGGAGTTTATTATTGATATAGCCTTGCATATTTTGATCCAGACTCAAGTTTTTCTTAAAAGGACAAGTCTGAGTCTGAAGTGTTTTGAAGCTTGGATAGATGTTCTTGTGGAAGGAAGATGTTGAGTCTATAAAGTGATTTGCTTGAAGAATATGACTCAGTAGACTTAAGTCTGAGATGGACAGTCTTAGAGATATTTCTTTTGAGTGAAGTCTTCAACTCAGACTTAAGGTAAGGACAAACTTGCAATATTTTAAATTGGTTCCACGCAGACTTAGGCTGAGATAGACTTGAAATAATTTGAACTTCTCCCACGCAGACTTTGAACGATGGACTCCCCCTTTAAATTATAGCTTTTGCATCACAGACTTTACGTTCTGAAATACTTAAGTAAAAGGGTTAAATAACACTTAAACGGACTTTATTTAATTAAAGGTCTTGATGTGTGTTATTAATAAATTTTGGGGTCTTAAAAGTAATACTTAAATTCTCCAAAGTCCTTTATAAAATAAACTTGGTTCTAACATTAACCATATGTTTGAACTGTATTAACCAGTCTAAACTTGACATTGTTGAAAATTTTACAATTGTTTAAAATATTTAAAAGTAGTTATTAACCTAAGATATGAACTGTATTAACTACACTAAAGTTGAGTGTTTTGAAATTTTTAAAATGCTTCAAAATATTTAAAAATAGTTTTAAAGACATCCTATTTTGAACTTTAGACTCTTAGCCAACCCATCCAATGTAAAAGCCTATGGGTGGTACATGGTGACAAAGACATGCACTTATGGATGGTACATGGTGATAAAGACAAGTACTTAACCCAATTGTAAACAGTATTATAACCATATATCTGAACTATATTAACCAGTCTAAACTTAACGTTGTTGAAAATTTTACAATGGTTCAAAATATTTAAAAACAATTTTAGATACATCCTATTTTGAACTTTGGACTTTAGGAGCCCAACTCAACCAATGGAATACGACCATGGTTAGTACATCGTGATAAAGACATGCACTTAACCCATTTTCAAAAGGTATTAACCTAGAACTTGCACCATGCACTTAACCCAATTTCAAAAGGTATTAACCTAGAACTTGCACTGTATTAACCACTCTGAACTTGACTGTTTTAAAAATTTTAAAATCGTTCAAAATATTTACAAATAATTTTAAAGACATCCTATTTTAAACTTTGGACTCTAGGAGCCTTACCCAACCAATGGAATAGGACCATGGTTGGTACATTATGATAAAGACGTGCACTTAACCCAAGTTTAAAACTCTGCTTAATTATACTGAGCTAATACTCTCTCCTACTATATAAGCTTGGTACTCCCTCTCTCATAAAGATAACAAAATATACATTCAGTTTTGTGTTTCTATTTCTCTTCCAAACTCTCTCTATCCCTACCCCCACTTCTCAAGAAGTTGAGAATTTATTCCAATCATACTAGTGATACTACTATCTAAGTTTGTTATGAATGAACTGAAATTTGTTCTATATTGATCATTATGTTTTAATTATTTATTTGAAAGATGGTATTAGCGACATTCCTTTAACATTCAGTGTAAGAAACAGGGTTTCATCACAATAACAATGGATTCAGGTTCGTGGTTTGAAAAATAAGGTTTCATGACAATAAAATACATGTTAACATCTTGGTTTAATGTTAGATTTAAGGTAATTAACATAAACCTCCGTCGAGGCTTGTTGAAATAACATAAAATGCTAAACCTTTAGAAAATATCACCCCTGATGTGTTTGACTTAACTCAATGTGAGGCATTTTCTTGGAACAAACTACGGTCAATTTAGGTTACCCAAATGGAGGTATGAAGGCCATATGAGAGTCCATTAATTCATTCAGGTCTTGTTTTTATTTTAGTGTGTATAAATACTTGGATTTTTCATAATTAATTGGCGTGCAAGGAAGGATAGAATTTTTGCTTTCTAAACTTAGATAAACTACATAGATCATTTTATAATTTGTATTTAAACCCTAAACCTTAAATCGTAAGAAGGTAAGGGAATATTTAGAAGCTTCTATAGTTGTTGTTCCATTTTCAAATTATAATTTAATAAATTTTTTTAAAAAAATCAAGTCACGTATACTAATATATATATATATATATGTATATATATATATATAAATCAAAAGTTAAAACAGAGTACATAGTACTTTTGTTTTTGTTTTAAATAATGAAAATGGTGTGCTTTAGAAAAAGAATGTCACATTTTAAGAAGGGAATTGTGCAATACCTTTGTTTTTTGTTTTTAAATTTTGTGAAAGATATTTACTCTATAAGAGAATAAATAAGCAGGAGCTATAACTTAAGTTGTCATTGTTACTCCAAGTTTCTCTCCTTTAAAAGAAATAAAAAATTAATTTCAAGTAACTAGGGTAAGGTGGAGATATATTCCATTTCGATATTCTTAATGGGTTAAACCAAATGAAGCGGAAATGCTGTTTTTTAAAGATTTGAAGTTTTGTGTCATTTCAAGAAACGTCATGGGGATTTTTGTTAATTACCCTTAAATTTATAAATAAACCACCCTTTTCTGCTAATTATGAACACAATTAAGAAAAATAGTCATTTAAAACTACTCACAATATACAATAATTCGTCTCTTACATGTATAAAAAAACAAAGTGAACTTTCCTTTATTGTACTAACAAGGAATTGAGTATGAACGAAAATGAGGCCAAAATTTGATATCTCGGGATTTTTTCTGACTTCGACACTATCACCCTGAATCCAACTCCAATGAGAGTGAAACTAATGAGAAAAACAAGGTCAAAATTTCTGTTCCAAGCATGAAGTATCAGGATTGGACTCATGTAGAAGGGGGATTTGTGTTTGTGACAAGTGATGCATGCAAACTTGATTAATCGTGTTCACATGAATCTCAAAGCTTGTTAGATGTATGTGATTTTTGTTTCAATTCCAACAAATGTGGTTTACACACTATGTAATGCTAATCCAAATAGGTTATTGCATGGAAATAGACCTACAACCTCTCACTTAGATTCTAAAAGGTCAAATGTAAGCTCCAACAGATATTGCAGCAAATCTTTCTTCTTTGACTCATTTTCACCGTTCCCTGCCACATTCAGTCGCTCCTCAATGGCAGGATCAAAAAGCCTATCAATCCACTGGGAGACCTTTTTTTGTTTCTC
This sequence comes from Clitoria ternatea, assembly GCA_037962975.1. NCBI lineage: Eukaryota > Viridiplantae > Streptophyta > Magnoliopsida > Fabales > Fabaceae > Clitoria > Clitoria ternatea. The sequence goes on from CM075669.1 coordinate 194,787,741, forward strand.
CCTCAATTCCCTGCAAATCTAACCAGGCTTGTCCAGGGAAAAGATCCGAAATATTTGGTGTACCGATTAACACAATGAGTTCCGACACCAGCCTGGCAAATATGGTATCTTGACCATGTGGCACAAAATGAACTAAGTAGCATCTTAGAGCCATTTGGTTAAAAGTTACATAAGCGAGGTTGAGAAAATTTTTATAAACGGTATTTTCTAAATGAGGTTTGTGTTTGAATGAGAGTGTTGGAAAAGTAAGTTAGAAAATAATGATTATGTTTGATTGATAGAAAATTAAGTAGAATTAAATTTGGAAAATAATAATTTAAGGTAAAATTACCAAAAAGATAATAGTTTTTAACATATGTAATGTGTGTGTATATTTGTATATATTAATACTATATATATAAATTAAAAGTTACACATATTAAATATAATTATAGATATTAAAAAAATAAATTAATATATTATTAACTAATAATTTTATTTTATTAGTTTTTATATATTATATATTATTTTTATAATTATATATTATTCACTAATAAAAATGAAGATTTACTACAAGCACACACTAGTGAAAAAGTGAAGAACTTAAAAAATATTTGATGTGTAAAAGTGTCATAGCATCTTGAATATGGACACCAACAAAATTGTTTCGAATGTACTACTTATCAATTATCATATCATACTCCATGTCACCATTCTTCAAATACCCATATCAATCTACAACTTTTGAAGCTGAGACTTTGGAGCATTTTCTTTTAACAAGTAGGACCAGTAACTAGCTTGAGGGAGTGCACTCATAACCAAAATAAAGTCAGAACTATTTGGTTGGTTTATGTTTCTTGCACTGAATTCTTAACTTTTGCACCATGTTCTACTTATAATCATTGGTTACTTTTTCCATACAGTTTTCTTTTCGAACATTTCTTGTGTGAGCATCATTTGAAAGTTGAGATTTAGTTCCAGCTTTAAGCTCATTTCATTATCCTTGAAATTGAATGAGATTTCCTGCTACATTTTTGGCTAGGATTTGGCTCCTATAAATTGTAAAAATGCATTTTAGAGGATATATGTTGGGCCTTAACAGACTAGACCCAATCGAACAAAAAAAACTCCAGTTTGATTTAAAGATTATGAGCAATTTTTATTTATTTTATTATGAACTATTGCCAAGTGTAAGGCTTTGATTTTTCTTTTACCTTTTATTTTGGTTATTTAAGTCGTCTTTTCCCTTCTGAAAGGGAGGAATGAAGTGATAATTTCTTTCTTATTTTGCCTTAGTCTATTAGTAGTTCCTCCTTAACCCTAGCAGCCTATCAATTTTGGTGCATTCATTTCCCTACTCCATGCCTCCCAAGCCTACCACATCCAAGGATATGGAAGAAGCCCTTCAAATCCTGACTGAAAGAATGTGTTCTCTCCATACCCAGCTACAAGATCATCTAGGGTCTCTATATGCCTAGCTTGAGAGCCAACAACAGCTCAACAATTCACGTCACTATAGTTTGGAGGAAAAGCTTGATGCTCATTTGGAATCTCTTGCTGCCCTAAGGGGTCAACTTGCAAGTAGCATTTCATTTCAACCAAAAGACTCTATTCCTTTTTCCTCAGGTTTTCCCTATTCTTTTACCACTAGCTCCCATACTACCACTGTTTTACTAGGAACCCCGATACCTTCTATTTCAGTCACCCATACCACTATTGTCCCTATACCCCTCTCTACCCAAGTCCTTCAATTTGGTCATTTACCTCTATCCCATTCCCATCTTATACCTTCCTTAACTAACACCTACATCTCTAGCCTACCCTCTATTCCCACTCCTTATCTCCCTACAGCTTAAGGCCTCCATATCCCCTCATTTTCACCCTTCACCCTCATCCCTAGTTAGACACCAGACCCCCCCAAAGTTAACCTTATTCCTTTTAATGGTACTGACCCACTTGATTGGCTTTTTCAAGCTGAACATTTCCTCCTAAGGAATTTCATTAAGATAATTTGGACCATACCCCAGTATTAGCACCCTCAAATTTCTTAATATCATACATTAAGAATTTTTGTTAGTAAGTGAAGTCTGTACATCTTATAACTAATTTGTGTGCCTAAGTGTTTCAGGATACAAGTCTTACACCATGAAACAAAGGGGGAATACCAGCATTCTAAAAGTCTGGTAGGATAACCAAAAGTCTGGTAGAAGTATCCTGCTGAAGATCAAAGAACGCAAGGAACAAAATCAAGCTCAACAGTAAATGTCAGCGTACTTACCTTTACGCATAATCAGAGAAAACTGAGCACATTCAGAAATAATGTCAGTGTATCTCAGAAAGCCTTTTAGCGTTGCCTTCTAATCTTTCGCTCAATCAAGATATAAAATAAGAATGACTTTATGCATCAGAGATGCATGAGAAACCAATTCTATGAAAGAACTGAAGAAGCCTACTACCAGACCCCTGAACCTGCTTCAACACCTAAGGTCTGGTACCTGAAAGCTTAAGGCAAACTCATTCACAGGATTTCCAATAACTGTATCTCCTTTCAAGAAGCTGCAATGGTCATTTCTCCAATAGCTATATATATATATATCAAGTAAGATTGAACTTAAGATATATAGAGAACTTACGAGCTATCATCAAACAATTCTCTCTTGAGTTAAATTCTCTTTGTGTTCATTCTTCTCTTGTAGACAGAGACCTTATTTGTTTGCTGTGCCTCTAGTAGACCTTGGTCTCGTGTAATAACTTAGTGTACAATTTCATTTATATATCTATTATACACTAAGTTCTGTAAGTTACTCTTTCTTTCACAAACAAATTGCATAGTCTGGTGTTTGGTTAGTGTGGGAAACACTATTGGCCTGAAGAGGCTTTAGAAAAAATACTTAGGTTTGAGCCAAAAGTGGCTCATTAAAAGAATACTTGGGTTTAAGCCAGGAGTAGCTGGAGTCAAGAATACTTGTGGCATTGGTCTAGTGCTATTATTGTAAAGGAGCTTTTATAATAGTGGAAATCCTTCAAGTTAGAAGGGACTTGACGTAGCTTCTTTATTGGAAGTGAACCAGTATAAACTCTCTGTGTTAATCTTTCCTTATTACTCTTTTGCATCATCTAATTACAAGTTTTATTTGGTTTGAATTTCCGCTAAAGAGTCTGTGACTTATTCGACCCCCCTTCTAAGTCAGACTCTAAACCATCACCTAGTTTACTAGATTCCCATAGATCAACGTATCTCTTGAACTGCCTTTTATATTTAAGGGGATGGTTTTAGCTAGCTTAAATGGATGTACCAAAATAACCAGCTCACTAATTAGTACTCTTTTACTAGGGTTCTTGCTCTCTGCTTTGGCCCTTCAACATATGTTAACTAATGGTTTAGAGTCAGACTTAGAAGGGGGTTGAATAAGTCACAGTCTCTTTTTATGAAAAATATGAACCAAATAATACAAGTAATCAAGGAGATAGAAAGATAGAAGAAATCAACACAGAGAGTTTATACTGGTTAACTTCCAACATAGAAGCTACGTCCAGTCCCTTCTAACTTGAAGGATTTTCACTATTGTAAAATCTCCTTTACAACAATAGTACTAGACCTGTGCCATAAGTATTCTTGACTCCAGCTACTTCTGGCTTAACTAAAGTATTCCTTCAACAAGCCACTCCTGGCTCAACCCAAGTATTCTTTCGAAAGCCTCTTCAGGCTAACATTGTTTCCCACATAAACTAGTTTTGGTAACTCACCAGACTTTTACAAGGTGTATGACTGAATGAAAAGTATTTTACAGAACTTAGCGTATAAGAGATAAACAATTTAAGTTGTACACTAAGTTTTGACACAAGACCAGGGTTTGCTAGAAGCAGAACAAAAATAATGGGGGTCTTTGTCTTTACAAGAAATGAATGAATAATAATAGAATTTAAAACTTGAAAGAGATTGAATAAGAGCTCGAAAAATTCTTTATGTATATCTATTCTATGTTTGATGTGCAATCTTCCTTGGTTTTTATAGAAGCTAGAGGATATGACTGTTACTGCTTCTTGAAAGGAGATATAGACATTAGAAATCCTTTGAGGGAATTTTGCCTTAAGCTTCTTATTACCAGACCTTGAGGATGAAATGAACTGAAGGGGGCTGATGCAAAACTTCTTCAATTTTTTAATGAAAAAGGTTTCTCATGCATTCCCATGCACAAAATTCTCGATTGAGCGTCAAGTAGGATGTCAAAGCTTTTTGAAGTGACTTAATCTCTGAACTTGATCAGTGCACAGAGGTAGGTACGCTGAGGGTTGCTGCTTATTTTGATCTTGTTTCTTGTGTTCTTTGATGATAAGCACGTGAATATGATAAGAGCATGAATCCCAATACATCACTTAAATAGAATTTAGGAACGTTAAGAATGGTTCTTCGATTAGAATGCTTCTATCAAACTTTTGATAGTCTGCCAGACTTTTAGAATGTTGATACTCCCCCTTTGTTTTCATAGCCTAAGACTTGTATCTTAAAAATACTTAGGCACACAAATACGTTATAAACAGTACAAACTTTACTTCCAAGCAAAAATACTTGATGAGCGATATTGACAAATTCAGGGATATAAAGTCTGGAGTCTGGTCCAATAAGACTTAAAATTCTTTTCCATCTAGACTTTTTCTCAATAATCTCCCCTCATTTGTTGATAATAAACACAAAGTCTTTTTTCATAAATAAAGTCTGTAATACAGGGAGTAATAAAGTATCTATGTAACAAGTGTTATATCAAAATTCAGCAATTTGTAGAGACAGATAGAAATAGGATGATTCTTCATTAACCAAAAAGATAATGCATATTATTTCATTGAATCAAAAGCAATAATGCATTCTTTATACAAGGAATTACTTCACATAAAAGACTTGTAAATCCTCTCCCCTTTTGTAATCAACAAAAGAAGGGACATCACCGAGACTTAAAAAGCAAATCACGAGTACTAGATGAACTAAAAAGGGTTGAAGCAGCAGAAGAGACAACAATGAAAAACCGAGTCTGAAAAATAAAAAGAAAGGGTGAATGAAAAGTAATTAAGGAAGGCAGATATTGAAAAATAGGATTGAAGAAAGAGGAGGTATAAGAACATGAGCGTTCTTCTTAAACTGTCCAAAGATAATGGCACCAAATAACATCAGCATGAGCTTCAGTCGGTTTAGGAGCAGTCCAAAGACTCTTAAGAGTGGCGGCTGAAAGCTGCTTAGGCTGATAAGGACCCTTGTAGTGAGGCTTGTACTTCGAAGGCATGGGCTTCTTCAATCTGCTCAGAGAAATCCATTTGGAAGATGGTGGTCTGTGGGGCACAACAAATAAAATCTTCTTCTAAGGAGTAACAACAAGACAATTCTTGATAGACACATCATCCAGAGAGACAAAACCATGTTTCAAGTCTCTAGCAACAGAAGCTTGTTCAGCTTGAAGCATATAAAACATTCCAAGATCATCATTTGAGAACATGTCTGGGTAGTCTAGAAGCCTTTCTATGGGAAGATGATGATAGTATTTGAGGGCAGAGGGCATGATGTGAAGTTTGCGAGGGTTAAAGTCAGGGTTACAAACAATAACATGGTTATAAGGATTGGTGTAGCCAGGATCAGTAGGGTTAAGAACAGGTTTATAGAATACTTAGGAAGGGTAGGGTAAGGTGTATAAAGAGGGGGAAGTCTGAACTTGTGGATAATAGTAGAGATAGCAGGACAGGGAACAATGGCTAAGGAAGACGGGGTCTGGGGTAAAGAGGGAGGTATAATAGTGAGAGGAAGAGGCTGAGGGGAGGGAGGGAGCAAAGAGGGTTCAGAGTCAATGGAGGGTAAAGGGTCAGACATTGTTCTCTTGGAGCTTCTTACAGGAGAGGCTAATCTCTTTCTCTTAAGAGAGGCTTTGAAGGCGTTAACATCACTTCTGTATAGGCTAACAGTGGTGTAAAACTGATTTAGCCAATCAAGATAGCCCCAATTGTGAACTTCAGAAACTGGATTATTCTTTAAGTAGCCACGAATAAATATAAGAAAATGGGTGTACATAGGGTATCCACCACACTATTCGAGTATCATGGTTTTCGGCCATAATACACTGATATTTATCTCGAAACTCATAAATTTACCACTCCAGGTTAAGGTGTTCCAACCTGCAACAAAAATATTTGGATGTAGAGATGTTAAGACAGAAATGAACAATTCAAATATTTCATCACCGGTTAACTTCTTCAGATGAGGTATAAAAAAGGGATGAAATTGAGGAGGTGAAGGGGTCCGTTGAGCTTTTGAGGAAGCAGCAACCTTGACGACTTTTTTAGAACTAAACTTCTTCTTTGTAGAACGGCGTTAAATTTGACCAATAAGGAGATGGTCATCAGAGTCTGAGGATTCCTTGATTCATGTAGAAACAGGGTGCGAGGGAGGGTCTGATGCTTGAATAGGAAAGGAAGGAGGGATCACCTGACATGGTTCTGCCTTAAGAGGAGAGTCTGATTCATTAGACATATCAAGAACCAATTTCCTGACCTTCTTAATGGAACAAGAGCTTTGAGAAAGCTTAGGAGCAGAACCAGACTTCTTCTTCTTGGTTGGAGCAGATTTTTTCTTCTTAGGAAGGGGCGGAGAAGTACCTTGAGGCTGATCCATGAGAGGAGAGAAAGTAGGCAACTTAATGACCACAGGGAAAGGAGTGATCAAATTGTTGACAGTGCCAGTTTGCATATTTTTGAGTGCGAACACCTTCATGAGAACTGCAGGATATAGAATCTTATTTTACTTCTTGCCAAAAGAGGAGATTAGATACGTCATAATCACATTAGGCAAACTAACCTTCTTTTTTGTAAGAATATGATACATGCAGAATCTGTCTAGCTTGCTCATTGTATCTTTTGCACCCTTCCTAGGGCAAAAGACTTATTTCATAACAAGATACAACATCTTGACTTTCAGAAGAAGAGACCCAAAGACTGGCTTGGTGGGTCACTCAATTCCATAGAGCATTTGGTTAATCTCTAGAGAGGACAAAACATTATACTCGAAGTCTTCAGCAAAAACTTCACCGTCATTAGGACAACCTGTAATAGTTACGATAACATCCTTAGAAATCTCAGTGGTTTTTACTTGAAACTTCCCTAGAACAATAAACTAAGATTTATCCACGGAGACCGTCCTCCAAAAATTAAGAACCAGAGATGGAGAGTAGGGTTCTTGATTGTGACAGAACTTTGTCCATCCTATCCCATTAATCTTAGCAGAGATGTCACAGCCATCAAGTTTGTGCTACCTTAGGTTGAACACCAAAGACTCAACGATGTCAGATACTTTGAATGCCATTTCTCAGTTGGATAGGGAAGAAGAAAGCATTTTAGAAATAGAGAGTGAAAGAAGTTTTTTGAAGAGAGTTTGAAGAGGTAAGAGAAAGGTTTAGAAAAAAGGGTGGGACAAATGCAAGTGAAGAGACATAAATATATAGGATTAAAACTGACCACTAAAGTGGAGAGAGAAAACATGTTCAGAAAATGGTTACACAAAAAGATGATAATTGTTGCTATGTTGTAAAAAGTGAAAAGAAAATAATTTTGAAAAGAAGTCTCTCAAAAAAGTTTAGAAGTCAAGCGTGAAGTCAAATAAGACAAACTGTAACAGACTTTTCATGCAATAGACTTATTAAGTAATTATTTTCATATTTAAGTTTTGCTTAATAAAAGCAAACCTGGCCTCTGCCAGAGGCCTAGTTAAGATGTCTGCCTACTAATGGTCTGTGTCCATAAATTTTAAGTCCAGAGTTCCTTTTTGTACGTAGTCACGAATGAAGTGATACTTTACTTTAATGTATTTTGCTTTGGAGTGCTGAATGGGATTCTTGGAAAATTTTATTGCACTTGTATTGTCACAAAACACTGGAATTTCTCCTTCTTTGATTGAATAATCTTCAAGTTGGTATTTGATCTAAAGAAGTTGAGAGCAACATCCAGCAGCAGACATGTATTCTGCTTTAACTGTTAAAAATGCAATGGAGTTTTGCTTTTTGCTACTCCAAGAGATTAGACTTCTTCCCAAGAAGTGACATCCACCACTTGTGCTTTTTCAATCAACTTTATCTCTTGCAAAGTCTGCATCACAAAATCGAGAGAGAGAAAAAGTCTATTCGTTTATAGAACTGCCTGAGGTTAGTGGTGCCAACAAGATATCTCAATCCTCTCCAATGCAGATAAATGTGACTCCTTGGGGTCTAATTGATATCTTGCATAATGCAAACACTAAACATTATGTCAGGTTTGCCTGGATGTAAGATACAAAAGTGAACCAATCATTCTTCTATATAAGGTCTGATCTACTGATGTACCAGACTCATAGTCTTAGCATCAACCATTTTAAACTTTTTTAGTAACTCCTTTGTGTACTTTTGTTGATGGATGAAAATTCCATTACTAGTCTATTGAATTTGCAAGCCTAGGAAGAATTTAAGTTCTTCCATCATACTCATTTCAAATTCTGCTTGTATCATTTTGGAAAAATCCTTACATAGACTATCATCAGTAGCACAAAAAACAATGTCATCCATATAAATCTACACAATAATAAAGTGTTTCTTAGAGCTTTTTCTGAAGAGAGCTGTGTCAACTTGACCTCTAGTAAAGCCTTTTGAAATAAGGAAGGAACTGAGCCTATCGTACTAAGCTCTGGAAGCTTGTTTCAGGCTACATAGTGATTTACTTAATTTGAAAACATGGTTAGGAAGACACACATATTCAAAACCAGGAGGTTGTTCTACATAAACTTCTTCTTCAATAAAACCATCCAGAAAAGCACTCTTTACATCCATTTGATATAATGTAATTCCTTTAAAAGTAGCAAATGCAAGAAGTATCCTGATATCCTTAAGTCTGGCAAGAGGAGCAAAAGTTTCAGTAAAATCTATACCTTCCTGCTGATTGTAGCCTTGAGCTACTAGTCTGGCTTTGTTCATGATGACCTTGCCATCTTCATCAAGCTTGTTTCTGAATATCCATTTAGTTCCAATGATACTTTTATCTTTGGACTTAGGAACAAGTGTCCATACTTTACTTCTCTCAAATTGATTTAACTCTTCTTGCATAACAATGATCCAATCAGCATCTTTTAAAGCTTCCAGAACATTTTTTGGTTTTAATTCTTAGATAAGAGCGATTGATGGCTGATTATGAAGGTTGGATCTAGTTTTAACTCCAGCTACCTGATCTCTGATTATGAGATCTGAAGGATGATATGCTTTGAATTTCAAATCCTTTGGCCTTTCTGGTTCAGAGAGATGATCTTGCTTAGATTTTTTAGGATCTGCTAATTACGGTTGATCATTTGCTGTTATTTGTTCTGTTGGTCGCTCAAGTTCTTGTTGAGTTCCTACATTATCAGAATCTAGATCTGCCAGTTTCCTGCGAGTCTTTTGAAGATCATCAAATCTTACATGCATAGATTCTTCTATGGTTTGAGTGAGTGTTAAATACTCTATAAGATTTTTATGTAGTTGAATATCCCACAAATATACCTTTGTCACATTTTGAATGAAATTTTCCAAGATAATCTTTAGTGGTCAAAATATAACAGGTACATCCGAAAGGATGAAAGTATGAAATGTTTTGGTTTTCTACCTTTCCATAATTCATAAGGAGTCTTATTCAGTATTGGTATGATAAAAACTCTATTTTGTATATAACAAGAAGTACTTACAGCTTTTGTCCAGAAATATTTAGGAAGATTATTTTCACAAAGCATAGTTCTGGCCATCTCCTACAAGCATCTGTTTTTCCTTTCCAAAACATAATTTTGTTGTGGTGTTCTTGGTGAGGAAAAACTATGAATTATCCCAGACTCATTGTAGAACTTTTTAAAAATTTCATTTTCAAAATCTTTGCCATGATCACTTCTTATTGTACCAATACTGTAGCCTTTCTCATTTTGAATTTTCTTATAGAAAATTTTAAATACTTTTAGACTCATCCTTGTGGGCTAGGAAGTATACCCATGTCAATCTTGTGAATTCATCAACGATGATGAATCCATTCTTTTTTCCTTCCAGACTTTGTACTATAGAAGGACTGAATAGATCTAAATACAATAGTTCCAAAGGTCTGGTTGTGGAAACAACATTCTTATATTTAAAAGAAGTTGTGTTGTTTCCCATTTTGGCATGCCTCACAGAGAAAGGAACTGTTAAAGGAAACTTTTGGTAATCCCTTAACAAGATCCTTTTTGTGAAGTTTTAAAATAAGTTTTAAACTTACACGCCCAAGCTTTTTGTGCTAGATCTATCTTTCTTCAGAGTTTGAAAACAACATTTTACATTTTGATCATTCAGTTCATTCAAGTCAACCTTATAAAGGTTGTTATGTCTGTTTGCATTAAAGAGTATGGTTCCATCATGATTGATAATAGTACACTTATCGTTGTCAAAAGAGACTTTGTACCCACTGTCACAAAATTAACTGATGCTCAGTAGGTTATGTCTCATACCTTTAACAAGAAATACATTTTCAATGACAGGTGAAGGAAGTTTACCCACTTTACCAGACCCAATGATCCTTCCAGTCTGGTTTCCTCGAAAGGTGACAGATCCACCTTTAAGCTGCTCCAGGTCTAGGAACATAGACCTTCTTCCTGTCATGTGATACGAGCATCCACTGTCCAGATACCATTGCAGAGTTTTTGTCCTTGTCTTTTAGAATATCTACAAAAGGAATAGTTAATAACTTTGGTACTCATATTTTTTGGGTCTTGTATTGTTAGAAATTCTTTTATTTATTCTTTTTCTTTTCCTACATTCGTTTATTAAATGGCCATGTTTCTTATAGTAGTTACATTTAACAAACTTTTGCTTTTCAGGAATGAACACAAGAGTTAAAGGATGCTTAAAGTTTCTTGGTTTGAAATCATTTTTCTTCTCTATATATCCCAGATCTAGACCCTTTCTTTTTCCTTGAGATGTTCCTAATATAGCATCCAAACTTGCCTAAGTCTAAGGTAAAAGAGTTGACTTGTTTTTCCAACTTGATGATTTCTTTACCCTGAGAGTTGCAGCAAGTCTTAGATTTTTCCAAATTTGTTTTCAAAGTGATTTTTTATTTTCTAAGTTTGCTCAACTCTTCAAGATGCATCTTTTCATTCTCTTCCATTTCTTTCAAAGCATTTTTATCAAAGTTCTCTTATTTCATTTTAGAAATTTGATTTTTAAAATCGGTAATCATGTCAACATGCTTCAGTTTCAGTTTTTTAAAGTTTTTTAGTAGTTTATAAAAATCATTGAATAACAAATCATAATTTTGTTTTAGTTCAAAATAGCTTACTTCCTCAGTTTCTGAGTCACTGAAGCTGGCTTTAAAGTCTGATTCCTTATTTTCCATGAGACAGAGTTGAGCTGATTCAGTTTCCTGATCAGATTCTTTTGAACTAGATGATTCTTCATCGTCCCATGTTATGAGACCTTTTTGTTTCTTAGAAAACCTCCTCCTTTGTTTTCTATCCTTTTTATCCTTATTTAGAAGAAGACATTCTGCTTTTATGTGACCTGGTTTCATGTAATTAAAACATTATAGTATAGATTTGTCAATTTTAAATTTGAATTAATTTTTACCTTTGTAGTCTTTCTTCTGAAACTTTTATGGTCTGAACTTTTTCTTTTTCAACAATCTATGGAATCTTTTGATTACAAGAGCCAGTTCTTCATTAGTGTCACCACTCGAATTATTAGAGTCTGGTTCAGAACTTGAAGATTCCTCAGCTTTCAAAGCCTTACCTTTTCTTGATTCATCAGACTTTAAGGAAATATTTTGGAAGAAGGTTTGTTGGTTTCCTTCTGTTTCAGCTTCAACTTATGTAACTTAAGAACTCCAAGCAACTCATCTAAAAAGAAGGTACTTAAGTTAGCTTCCTCCAAAGCGGAGCATTTTGCATCGAACCTTTTTGGTAGACATCCAAGAAGCTTAACATTTATATCTTCAATAGAGAGAATGGTTCCAAGACTCTTAAGCTCATTCAGTAGTTCCAAACATTTGATCTACTGACTCATGTTTCTCTATCTTGAAGGTATCATGTTGTTTGGTTAATAGTATTTTCTTGGACCTCTTAATATTTAATATGCCTTCATAGTTACATTGAAGTGCATCCCAGACTTCTTTAGCTATTTTATAGCTGAAAACCTTCTTGTACTCAGATTTACTAAGAGCACAAGTAAGTAGAAATCTGGCTTTGGCATTGATCTTCATCTTTCTGATCTCTATAGTTGACTATTCATCTTCTGATTTAGGTTGACCTTCATTGTCATTAGGAGGGTCATAGTCACCGTTAGTAATGACTACCCATAAACTATACTGAGTGGATTTTATGAACATTTCCATTCTATCCTTCCAGTATGGGTAGCCTTCTCCAAAGAAAGCTAGAGGTCTGTTGATAGAAGATCCTTCTACAATCAATTGATTACTCTAAGACACTTCCATAGATCTTGATCTTTTCACTCGAGTGAGTGATCAACCCAAAGGACAAGCTCTTATACTTATTGATGGTTCAGAGTCAGACTTAGAAGGGGGGTTGAATTAGTCACGGACTCTTTTCATGAAAAATATGAACCAAATAATACAAGTAATCAAGCAGATAGAAAGATATAAGAAATCAACAGAGAGCTTATACTGGTTCACTTCCAACACAAGCTACGTCCAATCCCTTCTAACTTGAAGGATTTCCACTATTGTAAAATCTCCTTTACAACAATAGCACTAGACTTGTGCCATAAGTATTCTTGACTCCAACCACTTTTGGTTTAACCCAAGTATTCTTTCAACAAGCCACTCCTGACTCAACCCAAGTATTCTTTCAAAAGCTTCTTCAGGCCAACAATGTTTCCTCCACAAACTAGTTCTAGTAACTCACTAGACTTTTACAAGGTGTATGACTGAATGAAAAGTATTTTACATAAATTAACGTATAAAAGATAAACAATTTAAGTTGTACACTAAGTTTTGACACAAGACCAGGGTCTGCTAGAAGCAGAATGAAAATAATGAGGGTCTTTGTCTTTATAAGAAACAAATGAACAACAATACAATTTAAAACTTGAAATAGATTGAATAAGAGCTAAAAAAATTCTCTATGTATATCTGTTCTATGTTTGATGTTCAATCTTCTTTGGTTTTATAGAAGCTATAGGATATGACCGTTACTGTTTCTTGAAAGGAGATATAGACGTTAGCAATCCTTTGAAGGAATTTTCCTTTAAGCTTCTTATTACCAGACCTTGAGGATGAAATAGACTCAAGGGGGCTGATGCAAAACTTCTTCAGCTTTTTCATGAAAAAGACTTCTCATGCATTCCCATGCACAAACCATTCATAAACTATTTCTTGATTGAGCGTCAAGTAGGATGTGAGAGCTTTCTGAAATATTCTGACATAATCTTTGAACTTGATCAGTATACGCAGAGGTAGGTACGCTGACAGTTGCTGTTCATTTTGATCTTGTTCCTTGTGTTCTTTGATGATAAGCACGCAAATATGATAAGTGCACGAATCCCAATACATCACTTACATAGAATTTAGGAACGTTGAGAATGGTTCTTATTTAGAATGCTTCTATCAGACTTTTGATAGTCTGCCAGACTTTTAGAATGCTAATACTCCCTATTTGTTTTCATAGCCTAATACTCGTATCCTAAAAATACATAGGCACACAAATACTTATAAACAGTACAGACTTAACTTCAAAGCAAAAATACTTGATGAGTGATATTAACAAATTCAGGGATATAAAGTCTGGGGTTTGGTCCAATAAGACTTAAAATTCTTTTCCATCCAAACTTTTTCTCAACATTAACCATCAAGCAGAACTGTTTAAGCTCCTCAATATGGCTCTATTTTTGATTATCAAGCAAAATTTGAGAAGCTTTTCAACATGGTTATAGGCCTTAGCTAGGAAGGACTCCTCAATTATTTTATTTCAGGTTTATTATCTGAAATTCATAGGGAACTTGCCATTTTAAACCCAGTCTCAATCCATCGAGCCATTCATCTTGCGAAATTAATTAAGGATAAACTTCAAGACCAATCCATCGAGCCATTCATCTTGCGAAATTAATTAAGGATAAACTTCAAGACCAAAAACCTAAGCCCTCCAGATTCCATGCCTTTTCACCAACTTCCTTCATCCCCACTACATCCCTCCCCTTACTACTTCCCCCACCCCTCCTTCCAAACCACAACCCCACCATCTTCCACTCATAAAACTTACTCATCCAAATTCACTGCTCAAGATCTAGCGGCCAGATTCTCCTCTGAAGTTTGTAAACTTCACGACATTCCTTAGTCCATCATCACAGATCGAGATCTTGTGTTTTTAAGCATCTTCTAGAAGGAACTTTTTCACCTCTAAGGTACCACCCTCAAGTTCAGCTCTGCTTACTATCTGGAGACAGACGGATAATCTAAAGTCACCAACCATTATTTAGAAGCCTACCTCCACTGTTTTGCCAGTGACAATCCAAAACAATGGTTTAAATTTCTCCATTTAGTAGAATATTGGTTTAATAGGTCAGTACACACAACAATCGACATGTCTCCTTTTCAAGCCCTGTACGGACACCCACCACCGTCTTTGTTAAATTATACCCCTGGTTCCTCTTCTATCCTAGCCTTGGACTTATCCCTACAACAGAGATAGCTTCTATTAAATAAGCTTAAGCACACGTTAGGGTAAACAAGACAATGAATGATCGCTCAAGTAAACAGAGATCAAGGGATCTTACCTTTGAAACCGGGGACCCGATCCTTCTCCGTCTTCAACTGTACAAACAACATAGCATAACTCAACGCTCCTCGTAGAAACTATCAAAGCATTTTTTGGCTCCTTCAAGGTTCTTCATCATATCAGAGTCATGGCCTATGAACTAGATTTGCCAGCCTCATCTTGTGTCCACCTAATGTTTCATGTTTCCTTACTGTGTAAATATCATGGTTACAATGCTTCAATACATTATCATGGTCTCCTAGAGATGTCCAAAGGTGAACAAAATTTTCAAGAGCCTGACCATACCGGAATAGAAGAGACAACCCCTCAAGACATTTTGGATCCCTAATAGCCGTTCCATAAGTATACGGTTTATCGTAGTAATAAAAATATCATTCCTATAGAGATTTTGCCCAATTACTAGTTCTCAGTGGCTTAATTATCCAAACAATATTTAGCAGATGGAAATTAACAGTAAAATTAAATGACAGCAAAAACATCTTCAAAACTTAATCTTTCAAGTATCAAGAATGGTGATGGACTCTTGGGAATTAGAAGGTTCATATACAATGTACCTAACTAAGTTCAATCCTTTTTCAATTACGAAGTTCAATTTCTAAGGGGTATTTTCCTAAATTAATTAGGAATTTCCTCTCGGAACCTTACTAACACTCTCGATTACCAAAGAACGATGTTCGATTTGTTAGTCAAGTTCATTAAGCGTGGTGAAAACCTAGTAAATCCTCAAACAGTTTTACTTACTTTCGTAATCTAAAATTGTAGGTTCAGTTTCATGCATTTCGAAAGATCGTCAATCTTTTGATTATCCAAAACGTTTAAGTTCTCCTAAGTTTATTTCTAAATCAGTAAAAGCATTAAAATTACATGAAACCAAATAGAACTCTGAACACCATAATTGAAAAACTCAAAAACTTAGGTTTGATACATGAACACAATTCCCCCTAATCCCAAGATTACAAGTTTAGTGACCCATATACAAGATTGAATCGTAAAGCAATCTAATCATCATACACAACATCAGAAAAAATCCCTTAAAACCAGAAAATAAGGGTACAAGAAAAATAGAGATAAGATCTCACTCTAAATCCCTATAAATCTTGATCTTCTGATGTTGTTGATCCAAGAATCTTTGTGTTTTCCTCTTGTAAATCCCTCTCAAAACTTTTCTTTTCGTTCTCTCTTAGTATCTCCAAAAATGTCTCTAAAAAACTCCCTCGAAACTGCCCCCAATAACCCCTAAAAATTAAGAGTTTAAGGGTTTATGGTTCAAGGTCTGATGGCCTAAGACTCCAAAACGTGATCCAATTGATGCACCTGACACTAACCACAGCCAGTGGTTGTCAACCACGACTAGTGGTTATCACCGTTACTTATTTTCTAACGTTCTAGTGCCCTCCACGGCCTCCTTAGAAGAAAAACACTGACTATGGAATTAATGTAGAAGTCCTCACTATAAGTCAGAGCCCTCCATGGCCAGTGGTTGCATTCCACGGCCAGTGGAGGGTGCGGTCCTCTTTGCCTCATGATTCTAGAGCCCTCCACAGCCAATGGTTGTCAACCACGACAAGTGATTGGTGCTGCCTTGCATTGTTGCTTCATCCAGTTCCCTCCACTGCTAGTGGTTACAAACCACTAGCAGTGGAGTTTCCCAAGCTTGCTAACTTGCACTTTTCATACATGCAAAGGTTCTAGAAGGTATCCATTTCACTTCATAGTTCCAATTTTTGTGCTAGTAGACCTAAAACATCACCTAACCTATAAAAACAAAAGTACCCAAGTAACATATGTGGCATGGAATCAAAAACAAAGAAAATTGGGGGAAATCAAGACAAGATAGACTCAAAAATAAAAGTTAAAAGACCCTAAACATATGTAAAATGCATGTTTATCAATCCCTCCCAAGTCTAATGGAAAATGAAGAATTGTTTATGGATTTTGAGAGTTACACGGAGTGAGATGAGAACTCACTATTTCTGAATGTAGACACTAATATGACTAAAATGGCTTTTGTTTGCAACACAAAGTGTAATTCCCGGCTTCACGTGTTTTCTCTCTCCCTCCGCGTCAATCTGGGTCGTTGATCCCATCGGACTCATAGGCACCTGAACATGCCATAATTATGAGCCTCACCACTAACACAATATCTCACACGATTTCGCACATGCCCGGCTCTAGACCGTTGGATGGTCAGCGGATAACCACGGTGGAATCTTAACCCTCCATTCAAATCCCCATATGCGGTACATTTGGCTCCAACTCTCTAGACGCGTTCTTTGCCTCTCTATATGTAACATCCTAAATTTTAGAAAAATGAATTATTAGTGTGAAATTAATTAATTACTTAATGCCTAAACCGCATAGGAAAATTAATTATGTAGTATTTGGGACTTATCGGTAAATTAAAATTTACTAAAACCAAAAAATTTAACGGAAGGTGTGAGACCCATTAAATACTTTTGGGAATTTAATGGGTCTATAATAATGAGGGATTTATTATGGTTACGATGGTATGTTCAAAATAATTTTTGGTGTTGAGGAGATATTTATTCGTACACAGTGTATGTTAATAAACAGTGAAATTACGAGCGGAATAGAATTTAAGAAAATTGCAAAATCCTTTTTTCTTCTCTTCACATTGTCGTGGACTCTCTTTTCCCTTTTCTCTAATCTCTTTTGTCCAATGGACAAAGGGGTTTTGTCAACCAAATGGAAAAAGTAAAAAGGTGTGTGCATGGACCAATGAATAATAGGCAAAATTTCACTTTTCTCTCTTTAATCTCTTCACTCTATTCATTTTTTCCTTCTCTTCCTTCTCTCCTTACAAAAACCGTCCACACCTCTTCGTCTCCCATTCTCTTGCAAAATCAACATCTAAACCATAATTCATGAAGCTTAAATGAAGCATTGAGGCATATACATTACGCGTCCCCCTGATGCTATACGTCAGGCCCCTGTTTCAATTTTCTTAATTTTTGTATTTTGTATTTTTTCTTTTCTAATTTTTAATTTTTAATTTATGATTTTTATTTATATTTTATTAGTTAGATTTTATATTTAAAATTTGTTAGATTTTTGTGTGTTTGATTTTTTTTAATATGTGTTCTAATGTTTTGTTTATGAAATTTGTATGTATTAAGTTTGTGTTTTTAAATTTTTTAGTGCTACTTGTATGATTTGAATTAATTTGTTTTTGTATTTTATTTTATATACAAAAAATCAAAAATTATTTTGTTGTATTGATGCATGTGTGGTATAGTATTCTATGAATTTTATTTTTATAATTGTGTGATTTCTAAATACATCTCTGTGTCATAAACATTTTGTGTGATTGTTAAAAAATGTGAGTATTTAGTTTTAATTGTTAATATTTCTTGCAGATGGCCCCAAAGAAATTCATTCCTACCATTGGTCCTAAAAGAATAAGGACTACTGATACTGCTTCTTCTGAGGAGCCCGACATCCAGATTAAGGAGGAGCATCTTGGACCTCATGATCTTACCAAGTTCAAGACTGATGCTAAGTGGGCCAGGTTTCACCAGATCAAGGAATTCAAATTGATTTGGGAAAAAGTGCTAGATCTGGGAGTGGTTGACTACCTAGAGCTGCTGGGAGAGATCCAAAAGAGGAGATGGGGGATACTTTTTGCCCTAGCCACAGAGGGAGATCCCATCTTGGTGATGGAGTTTTATGCAAACGCCTATAGGACTCGCCAAGATTCACCCAACATTGGGCAGATAAGGACCAGCTGGGTCAGAGGCTGACATATTACCTATGACCGTGATACTATCAGTGCCTTTTTGGGTAACCCTTGGGAGCCCACTCCCGAGGGCAATACTTGTTTCTGGTTAAAGAACAGAAACAAGGTTGCTACAGAGGATGGTGATCTAGGATATTTCCTAGATCAGCTTGCTCATTTCTTGAGCAAGGATAGAGTCTATTTTAACCTTAGCAAGGTTTATAAAGCTCCTTCCAATCTACAGAAGACCCAGATGACCCCGATAGCTCAGGCATCGATGTACTTGATGCTCCACAAGATCACACCAGTGACTCATCTCTCTACTCTACCTGTTGACCGCTGCTGTTTGTTGTATTCTATTTTTCAGGGCCATACCATTGACATCGCTACTCTTATTTCCGAGCAGATTCACCAGTATACCCTTAGGCATAAGGTGAATCTCCCTATACCCTTTCCACTTATCATATCTGCCTTACTGAGAAGGCAGAGGGTGTAGGTGCCATCACCAAAGTTCACTAGCTCATCGAGACGAGTACCCCGTGTTCTAGTGAATAGAGTCTATTTTGTATAGCAATGCGAGCTTCCACCTCTTGAGCAGGAGGCCCAACCGATACCTAGGAGGAGGCGACCACTACAGGCATCTTCTTTGATGCTTTCACTTAAGATTTTGCTAGGCTGAGGATATACTGTCAGTATATGATGTAGATGATGGCTGCTTCTCATCAGGCATATGTACACTTATATGATTCATTTTATCAGTACAGGGTTCAGGGACTGAATACACCATTTATGATACTTGCCGACTTTGCATCACATGTGGCGTGGCCAGGAGATCAGCCCATATACCCTGAGGTAGGAGGTCCATCTAGAGCTTAGACTGACACTGCTGAGACTGCAGTTGATGCAGATGAGGAGGGTGATGATAATCAGATGAAGGATGACGACTGAGGGCTGCATTTATTTTTCTGCATTTTTATGACTACTTTTACATTAGTTTACATTTGCTTTGACATGTTGGTTATTTAGTTTGGATTTTTATACCTATGGTTTGATTTTAATTTGTGTGGTGTGATTTTATTTCTGCATTATAATGATTTTTCTTAAAATAAAACTCAAGTGTGATTTTCTAAATAACATAATCAAATTTTTGAAAATTGAAAGTCTTATGCGCTTGAAGTTTTACACAATAAGCCGTTTTGAATAATCAAATATTTATCCTTTGTTAGCCAATTTGAGCCTTAAAAATAATTTCTTTGACACCCCTAGCCTATAAATATTTTCAACTATTTCCTTTTATCTGATTGAGTAAAAGAGCATTATAATTAAAATAAGGAATATTTGAGTGTTCTTACAAAATGGGGAGTGAAATTATAAACTTAGTTCTTTTCAAAATCATCAGTTATGCATGTATATAAAAAATGAAAAATAAAAAATGAAAAAGAAAATATATATGTAAAATTAGAAAAGAAACAATGAAAAGAATTAAGTTGGGGATATTTACTAAAAAGGGGAAGTGAGATATTTGGTTAAGAACAACACCTTAAATTTATGCTCTTTTATGATTTCAGGTGTTTGCTTTCCAAGAAAGACCATTAATTCTTGTAACCAAGCCTCATTACAACCTTTAAAAACACCTTGTGACTCTTGTTTGGTTTTGTATGAATGACAATGAATAAGATGAAAATCAAAATTAAATTTATTTGATCTTATGATCGATTGAGCTATCAGGTTACCTTTTTACAAGAGAGAAACACTTATTAGGTAAGCCTTGAAATAAGCTTGATTTATTGACATGAAATTATGAAAGTTTTATCTTTAAGCCTCTTTTGCATGAGTTATCTATATTGATCATTCTAAACAGTAAGTTGTGAATTACTTCTTATGGTAAACTTTTAAATTTTTCAAAAATTTGATTTCAAAAATCAAGATTGGTTTAAAGTTTTAGTTTGTTTTGCTCGAGGGCGAGCAACTTCCTAAGTTGGGGGTAGTTTCTTAGTCCTTATTTTTATTGTTATTTTTATATTAGAAAGTATGAAAGAATAAATAAAAATTAGTTTAAAATAAGTAAATTTAGGTTTTATTTTAAATAAATGGAAGTTATCGAAATTTAACTGTTATAACCCATTTCTCCCATCCTTCCAGTAAAAAGCTGAGGATCAAAGTGAAAATTTAGTGAAAGCAAAAGGGCTGATGTGTAGCATCAACCCCACGCTCAGTGTTAGGATTCTGGTGATGACGCTACGTGTTAGGCCCACACGTAGCATCAGGTGCTACGTGTATCCCACTTACAGGTGGGATTGCACTCGGAAAATGGGCCAAATAATGGCTAAATCACTTTAGTCCAAACCTACAAACACAGTGGGACACAAAAAAGGACTTAATCTGAGCATTATTGAAACATAATCGAGCAAATCATGGCTGAAAATCTGGATCATTAATGGAGGCTGACGCATAGCGTTAACATCTCCACTCAGCCTAATAAATAGGCCATTTGCCATAGGTTTTCAGCATCCATTTCCTTTATTTTCTCTTCCTATTCCACGAATTCAGTTCTAAGTTGTGTTGCAAAATATCTTCCATATACTTGAGGGTATTGTTTTAGTGTGTTTCCTTTCGTGTTGTGAAGTGTGTTCAAGTGTGATCAAGTATTAGTGATATCTTCAATTGTAAGTTATGTTTTTACTTTCACCATGTGTAACTAATCTGTTTATGTTGGAATTGGTGAACCAATCTATGAATATGATGTTTTGATTATGAATTATATATTTTTTTATTCAAGTTTCATGTTAGTATTTCAACCTTTATTAGTATGAACTTCAAACGGGAGAATGATTTTCATGTGTTAATTAACTTTAGCGAAAGTAAAAGTTGATGTACCCTTAATATACCAATTACTAGGGATAGAGTTGGTAATTATTGTTGTGATAAGGCCAGCGCTTAAAGCAAGTTTTTACTGAGAAAGCATCTGAGGGATCAGACTTTACGGTAACTATTTAGAATTTATTCACCGAGGGAATAGGTTTAATGATTTTAAGCTGTAACAACATGAACTTGATGATTAAATATGCATGTTTGTAATTGCTATGTTATATTCTAGTGTGGGGATCTAAATTCCAACATAGTTTGTTAAACTGTATTTAAATCTTAAGTATTGGAATCATTCTAAAGTATCATTTTCCTAAGTAAATTTCTGGATAGATTTTAAATTTACCTATACAATCTTTTTCCCGATGAATCAATTAATCTCTAAATTTTTGAATATTGTATACTTTGTAAATGAATCATTCTTTTGTTAATAAGTTTTGACACTTTTATAGTAAATAAAAATTACTGTCATACACTGAAAATATTCAATCCTTAAGGGAACAATATCTATATTGAAAACTATAACAATACATTAGTGTGCTTGCCAAATAGCCAACAACATTTAGACACTAACAAAATCCACAAAGGATATTGGGTAAAAATTTTGGTATATGTTGTAACTTAGGTGTTATGTTATATCCCTTTGAACATAATGGATTTTGGTTAATGGGAAGGAATTCCTGAAACCTAATAAAATGAGGAAGTGAAGCTTATAAACAATTACAACATGATGAGAATCGTGTACATATATTTATTTTTATAACAAAATTTAAAATGATGTTGAATAAGTAATTGATGTGGTCTGTAACATCCCGATTTAATAATTAATTGCCGAATGAAAATAAATCATTAAAATAATAATTTTAAAAGTGGGAAAAATTATTTATTAATTATAGTGGACTTAATTAATTTAAGTTAAGGAAACAAAGGCTGATTGAAGGTGATTAGTTGTCAATAGCCGATTAGTTGTGACTTTGTGCGTATGACACATATGGGGGGGGCTGCTGCTGTGCACGACTTCCCACCCCACTCTTCCCTTCTCCGTGCATGCATATATGTGCTACTGGGCCACTTTATTTCTCATTTTTTTCCCTTCAGACTTCTCTTCTTTCTGTTTCTTTTCTTCTCTTCTTCGCTCTTCACTCTCCTTCCCTTCTTCTTCTTTCTTCTCTGCTCTCTGTTCCCGTGAGCTCGCAACAGTGGTGGCTGAGGATCGGAGTCCTCCTTCCTTACTTGACGAGTCAGAGAGGGTGAGGGTGTGCATTCCCTCTGCATGCAACCCGTCTCCTTCCACGCTGCTCCTTCCCTGTTCTTTCATTTTCCTTCGTCGACTTCCCTCCTTCTTCCTTTCCTTGCTCGAAGCTGCCAAGTCTCCGTGGAGATCTGCACTATGAGGAGCTTCATGATGGTTGGAGTGTTCACAGCGTTGTGATAGAGCTACTCCAGGGAGCGAACCGAGAGCTGGGTGTCTCAGAGGCTCGAATGGCCTCCCCCGTCCTTGCATGCAGATGCACTGAGAGTGACTCGGTGATATTCTAGAACAGAGTATCGTGTTGATCGACTGGAAGCTTCAGTCCAGGTAGGGGGTATCTTCTATCTTAAATGCATGGGTTATGAACGGGTTCCGGGTGTCAATGGCTTGTTGATTCTGTGTCTGATCCTGTGTTTTGCTTGCATGATGAGTATATGGTACCCGAATACGTGACGAGTGGGTGTTGAGTGATGCGTGTTTGATTCCGTCTGTGAAATGCATGTTAATAGCCTTGAGAATATTGCATGATCGTATGAAAAAAATGTGTTGCAGTGCGGTTGATGATTACCGTGTGGTTTATGTGATGAGCAAGTTACTATGAGCTTGAAATACTGACTGCATGTGTGAGAATGTGGATTTAGTAAATCTGATAGTGTCCAATACCGACTGCATGTGATGCATGTGTTGTTGAGTGCTGATAATGCCTAATGCCGATTGCATGAGATGCATGTGCTATTTGAGTTCTGATGATGTACAATGCCGACTGCGTGAGATGCATGTGTTGTTGAGTTCTGTTAATGCTTAGCACTGATTGCATGATATGCATGTGTTGTTTGAGTGCTGATGATGTACGATGCCGATTGCATGAAATGCATGTATGGCTGTGTATATGAACTCTGTGTTGTGTGATGAATCCGCGTGTGGCGCATGGGATGCGTTTGTGCTGGGAGCACGTAGTATGGGACACTACCATCGGTTATTAAAGCGTGGGACGCTGTGAAATCCTTGAGTGGGACTCAAGGTAGCCCTTGAGTGGGACTCGGGCTGCCTGTGAACACCTCCGTTGGCGCTGAGAGCGTTGGTGTCACCTGTGGGCAAACGGTTGGGTACCTGTAAAATGACCAAGCAGCTGGGAGCTGAACTGAGCTGAGTGCTATGTATGAAAAGGCTGGGAGCCTACGTTGCAATGTCAAAACCGATTACACACAAATGCGGAACCGAGTGAATAATCTATGTATATGTATTGCTGATGTTGAGTGGAATTTGATCATGCGTGTGATGATGTTAATAAGATGATGAATGTATATAACCGAGCAAATTATTCTGTGTGCATATGCTGTTGATGCTGATTGAAATATGTTCTATGAATGCATGTTAATGTTATTGAAAAGTTGTATATATATAGCCGAGTGAGAATTGTTGAATTCCGATTGAGAAATGTTCAATATGTGCATTCTGATTCATAGGCATTATTATGTCACTGATTATTGTATGTTAATGTTATTGAATTGATACGTGCATAAGGCTGAGTGATAACTGGTGGATTCCGATCGGTAAGAGTCTGATGTGTGTCCTGGTCCGATCGGTAAGAGTCTGATGTGTGTCCTGGTTGATTGGTATTGCTCTGACTTTAATCATTTCCATGTATAATTGTGTGTATATATATATTGTGGTATAATTGTGGGACGACCTGAGTCAGTATCTATCATTTAATATTTAAGATGCTCACCCCTACACCATTTTCAGTGTGTGCAGGTCGGACTCGGAAGTGATGATAGGGCCTCAAGTCCGAGTGTAGTGCACTTCGACTGTTGAGTGTTTGTATTGCGTTTAGCATGTTCAGTCAGAGTGGCCTTGGCCGGCTCTCATGTAAAATGACGATTAAATATATTTATTTATAAAGATTGATTTGATAAGTATAGACATGGTGTCACTTGTATGGATCTGTAAATAATGGTAAAGGTATAATGTTAAGTTAATGAGTATTCCGAGTATATGGTTACATGTATATGGGTCGGTAGATTGGACTTGTGGGCAGATTTATATTTCTGGGAACATATATTCCTACGTATGTGCTTTATGTGGATTTGATGCATCTTCCGACTGGAATGTGTTGTTAAATGATTCGAGGGCTGTTGATGAGTGAAATAATGTTAAGTTGATGGTTCCAAGTGAGGATTACTGGGTGGCTTTTCCGAGTGAATACGCTGAGTGATTCTGAGTGAAAGATATAAGTAAACCCCGAGTGAGGAAGAGTTTGTATTCCCGAGTGAAAACCTTGAGTGATCCCCTTCTGAGAGAGGAGTTAGAGTAGTGGTTTAGAGTGGAATGGATCCTAAGTGTAAGGTATTGGTAATCCGAGTGAATGATGTAAAATCCGAGTGAGTGAGGATTGGTATGCCGACTGTTGAGTTTTGAATAAGTCCGAGTGGGACTTAACTACCTGATTTCCCGAGTGAATGTGAGAATGTATACTGAATAGTGAATGTGTAATGTGACCCGATTGTGTCAAGGATGGAATACGTCGAGTGATGTTTGATTAGGATATATTTCGAGAGAGAAAGAGTTCTGGATTCCGAGTGGTTTATACTTGTGACCTATATGAATGAAATGAGGAGCTGTGTGGATTCTTGAGTGAAGTATGAGCGTGATGATTTACCGGGTGAACATATGTCCCAAATCTGAGTGAGAGATTACCTTGTACCTGTGTTTGCCCCAGCGAATTAGACTTAGCTCCAGCGAGTGTGAGTGCATGGAAGACTTCTGGGATGTTCACTTAAGCGAATGATACTTCACCGAGCGAGTCAGCGTTGTCATGGATTTCGCCCAGGTGCTGATGTGTCTCACTGAACCGAATGGGTCGGTTCGAGCCTTATTCCTTCCGCTGGTTACTATACGTATGAATGTTCTTTTATTTCCCTTGCCTTCCTCTTCCGTTTCCTATGCCGATCGTCCAGTGGCTATTTTTATGGAAAAATTTCCCCTGTTTTTGGGTTTATTGTTTATTAAAATTAGGGAGTTACATGGTCCTACAATTATTTAATGTAGGGTTTGATAACTCTAGTGGGGCAGGACCATCTAACCCAGAGGAATACTTCTCTTGAGGTAGGAGATGAGTATATTTTCTAAATGCATAATCAATTGTGTATTGATATTATATATTGATGCATATTTGCATGTTTGTCCTTGAATGGATATACTACCTCTTGTGTGTGATGTTAATTGAGATTGATTCATGATTAATGGTTAGATGTTAGATTGGCACATTTGATGTGGATATGAATTTGGAGTGTAATTGATGACATGCTCTTTTGATTCCCATGTGTGGATTGATGTTGATATAAATCCTTGGCTATTGTAATCTTAAACAATGTGAATCGTATGCCTTGGAGAGTTTTATAAATGGTTGTGTGCCACTAACTATAATGTTAAGGGCAAATTATACCCCTAACTGAGAGGGTGAGGAATTCTTATGAAGCCAAGGCTAGCATATGCATTATTGTATTCATGGCATGCCTAACATAGCATATTATATGTGGTTGCGATCACTTGGTATATTAAGATAATATAGATCTTGTGGGATCTTGTGAGAAAGGACCCTTGCGTGGAGGACAAATATTTGAATGATTATAAGTGGTTGCGATCACTTGACATATTGAGTTAATAGAGGTCTTGTAGGATCTTATGAAAAATGGACCCTTGCATGGGGGATAAATATTTGGATGACTATATGTGGTTACGATCACTTGATATATTAAAACAATAAAGGTCTTGCAGGATCTTGTGAAAAGCACCCTTGCTAGGGGACAAATGCTTAAGCAACTATATGTGGTTGCAATTGGTTGATAAATCATGTACGCATAAGCTATGAATAAATGTTTTAAACTGGATCCATTACGTATACATTTTATAGTATGACATATGCATTAGCCCTAGGGACATGGTATTTGAGTTGGAGAAGATTAAGAAAGATGACACCCTATTAAGAGTGTTAATTAAGGAATGGATCCCATTTTTGGTCACTAACTAATTATGTATTGTTGTTGTTGTGACCCCTTAATGTTGCTTATGGATTGTGACAATGGGTGTGGTAATATTGTGATTTGGTGACTTGGTTCTACTTGGTAATGCCCTTGTTAATGGACTTGTTATGTATGAATATGTATACTCAATGGAAGTTGATAAGATATATGACATTATTGTTTGATTGAACTCCCTTGATAGGAGGATTTGAATTGTATTCATATATTTATGTTATCACAATTTGATTGATTGTTCATCATTAAGAAAGTATGCTCACTCTTCATGTTGTCTACCTTTTAGCTCTTGTGTTGTAGGACATGACCATGGAGTAGAGCTCTTCAAAGAGATGAGGTATGGTGTGAAGGAAGATATATGGTCTAGATGCCTTGGCCGACATGTTTTGTGATGAACAACTTTTGTATATTCTTTTGAAATGATTATATAAGGCATTGTTTTGTATAGATATACTATAGTTTAATCCCTTATGAATATAATGATGATTAGTTACAAAGCCCTTCAAGGCATACCATTCACATCATTTTCATTAAAATGGCTAAGGATTTATATTAACATCAATCCACACATAGAAATCAATAAGGCATATTAACAAGTATACTTTAAATACATAGCACCATATATTTACTAATATAAAATTTAGCCATCACCGAGATTCAATCTCACACAACTTTGCAAAGGAAGTATCACATTTATTCAAGACAAACATATAAGTAAGCGCCAGGATATACTTTGCCAACACACAATTCTTGGTGGATTTTAATCTCTATTATCTTGCCATTGTTTTCAAGTTTTAGTATGACATTCACAATGTCTTCAATTGTCTTGGTTTCTCAACACATTTTTAATTCATTGATTGGCAATAAACCCAATGACATTCATTTGTTCCCTCAATAGTCTCATCATCACTCACGGGAGTGTCATACAACCACATCATTCAATTATCATCATCAACCATCATATCTTAATATTAGTGGTGTAACATTCATGGTTCTCATAAGATGACTTAGGTACACACACACTTTGCCACAATCTTAAGTCACTATCAATCACCATTAAGGACATACCTATTAAATATATTCTAATGAAATCACATGTGTTTGTATAATGAAATAGGCTTTGTTAATGACAAGCATATGACAATGTCAAGCATCAAGTTATAAGAAGGACATGACAAATGTCATCATCAACAATACAAGGACTTCAAGCAAGTCAAATACCAATGTTGATTGAGGAAAATCCATGGAAATATGCATAAGAAACAAGGGAACAAGCCTTGTCTTAGCACCCATCAAGCAAATATCAAAACTTATGGAGAATTGACAATTAGCAAGCCATGAATCGATTCGAGCAAACCATGAACCGATTCATGCGTGAAAGAAACTCTTAACAGCAAAACAAAAGCCTATGAATCAATTCAGACACACCCATGAATCGATTCATGCGAATCGGAAAGCAAGCCCAACAAACCAGCAAGTCATGAATCGATTCAGACCATACCATGAATCGATTCATACCAATGGCAATTTTAGTTCAATCAGGTAGTGAGCTATGAATCAATTCAAGAAATTACATGAATCGATTCAAGGAATTCTGGAATTACCACCATGGAAATCAGTAGGCCATGAATTGATTCAAGCTAGGCCATGAATCAATTCATGCATTTCCAGTAGCTTATCGATTCAAAGAGACTCGTGAAATGATTCATGAACTGGGAAGCACTACCAGGCAGCATTTTAAATTGGGAAACATTACCCCATACCCCAATTTCATCAAATCAAACATCTAACATAACTAAAATATGCATCCACATGGAGTCCCAACTTAACAAGAGATGTATATATATATATATATATATATATATATATGTACTTCATCCTATCATGGATTATTCATCAACATCTGCATCATTCCCATCAAAGGAACTATAAAACTTTCACTGCCATCTCATATATATATATATATATATATATATATATATATGATTCCTATAAGCCAATAATTTGCCAAGCACATCATTCATCATAAAATCAATTATTACATCATTCCAATATAACCATGGCAAGGCAAACATGAGCATTGTCCTATACATTCATCATCAATTATTCAAATTGATCCGGTCCCAACACCGGTCCCCAAAAGCATGGTTTTAATGCTTTGCCAGATCAGCATTTTGAACAGGAGAAGTACGTCTCAAATACCTTATAATTACTTTTATATGGAGTACATACCGCCAAAGCACGTTACTCCGCCATGGCATGTAACTCTGCCAGGGCACGTAACTCCGCCAAGGCACGTTACTCCGCCAAAGCTTATTACTCCGCCAAGGTGGAAAATATTGGATATCTTATACACATGCACAAAGTATTTCCAATGCATACTACTCCGCCAAGCTATAGGCGGAATATTGAATTTCCTATATTGCGTAGCGAGCCCATACTTATAACCCCGGCACGAGATTGACTCTGTCTTGAGAGGTTGAAAATGGGATCACGCTATCACGCATAAAAGGGAACAATGAATAAAATAATAAGGCATTAACGCTTTCCAAGCAAGTGAAAATACCCACTACAACGATGATGCTCGTGAACGACACAGAGACCCACTACCTTTCTTGCACTATGCCAGAAAACAAGGAACGAGTCCTACCAATAATGGAGCACCAGTAACAGGTATATAAACCTCAGCAAAAAGGTAAAGGGATCCTCTCTCAATTCTGAACCTTACACTTTTACTTGTATAATTCTCTCAGATTTGCTTTCTAAGTCTTACAGTATTTCAGAATACTGACTTGAGCGTCGGAGAATAATTGCAGGTACCACCACCAATTGTGTCAAGGCAAAGGAGGTTACTTCAGGCGGACTGTCACACCACCCAGAGTGCATTATATTCCGCCCCAGTATACAAGGATACTCCGTACTTGCACATTTACAAATATCTCCTTATACCAGATTGACATTACATGTACATTTTGAATTGTTCATCAACCATACTTTTACACCCCCAGTAAAGAACAGTTCATTGGCACGCCCAGTGGGACCTGTAAATTTGGTAGTCCCACAGTCTTTGATCAATTTCCATCACACTCATCATTAATGGAGAGACCAGGACCAGAAGTGCAGAATGAGGATTCTCCTCCACGCAATCCTAGACGTCTCAACTTCGACAATGATGCTCATAAACAAGCAACGCATGTTGACTCTCCAGATCCGAAAGATGATATGATTCGAATGTTGAAAGAAGAAATTGCAGAGCTTCGTCGTGAAAAGGCGAACCCCATGCACGAGAAAGCTGGCCCTGCAAGACAGCCACACCATGAATTACACGGACAGGAGGAATCAAGTACTCCTAGCTACTCTCGCATCCCTACTTACATGGAAGAGCAACGAAGCCTCCTACTGGCAAATGCTCAACATCAAGAAAGAAGGAGAGCAGGTTCAAATGCACCCCCCTCGGGATACAAGATGAGTATCCCATTTTCTAAAAGGCTCATGAATACACATGTACCCAGACATTTACAAACTATGCAGCCCATTTCTATAGGAAAATACACTGGGGAAACAGATCCTTCTAAGCATTTAGATGCTTACATCTACGAGGCTATGTTCTTAGGAGCAGAAGAGGATGTCATGTGCAGAATGTTCCCCAGGCATGGCTATTGGAACTCGCTTAAGCGAGTGGGGCATCCGCTTGAGCGAGATGCCCCTGATCCTTCCAAATGATTTATTTTCAATTACTCTAATTTTACTATACGTTAAGGCTTCTTCTTGCATCATCCCATAAATATATTTAACATATTACGAACCATTAAACCACATGGAATCCACTCTCTTTAAGCTCAATCATACAACATCAATTCAAATGATCTTTCCGCTGTGTTTGATTGAGAATCACTTACGATACGATTTTAATTTCACCGTCTCATATCTTCATACATGAGATGGGTTCTTTATTGATCTAGGGTATTGAATCGAAGGTTGCACCACGGTGTTTCCCTATTTAAATTTATTGCTTTAGAAATCGTGAAAAATTTACCCCCATTTTCAGGGCGTCTCAACACCATCCCCACGGCCTCCACCACTATCACCACACCACCACACCACCACACCCCCACCTCCATACAGATCACCACACCACCACCCCCACGACCTCAACCCCCAACACCACATGACAACCCCCACAGCCTCCACCTCTACCACGACCTCAACCCCACCCACACTCCAAACCCTTCAACACCACACGAACCCAAACAGATGCCAGAACAATAGAAAAGAAAAGGCCAAGAAACATTACCTCTGTGTGGATCCCCTTCAAAGATGAAGCCTTTCCTTCGCGATAGGAGATCAGAGCTGAAAGATTGGGGCTTTCCTTCCATTGCGACAAAATAGAGTAAAAAGGGAGAAATCTCTAGTTGATGGTGGCTATTTATGGCTAGTAGTGGGGGTATGGAGGTCTTTTCCTCCAACTCCATTGGCTATAAGGAAGAGAAACAGAGGTCTAGGCCAACGGTGTTTCAAGCCATGTGAACGGAGCTGATGCAACGGAACAGAGGCTGAACAGACACCTAAACGCGACCTGTTGGCCAGAATGGAGGGAAACAGAGTTAGCTAGTGGAACGAAGGTCGTGGACGGTGAACCAAACAACCTCTTAGACTAGGAAAGGGTGAGGTAAACTACCTGCGCTTTGTTTAATAGTTACTTTGGTTTACTTGAACTAGGATTGACTATATTGTAGATCTTATAACCTTAAGTTAGCATGTAACTTAACTGACTATAGATCTTATCGTCACAAATTAGCATGTGACTTGACCATGCATATGAGGAAAGGAATACGCATCCAAGCCAGAGTAACAAACAAAGAAAAGAGGATTCAAGAAGCGATAGTATATCCCAAATAGTTTCTAGTAGCTGTTAAACTGCCTGCCTCACTTTCATACATTTTTGAACACCTTTTATCTTTACTAATCTCTCTTTTTGTCATGTAACACATTATATTATATCTATTACTTATTTATTCTTTATTCTTTATTCTTATCTCTCTAGTGGTAAACACTCAAGGTGTGTCCACCGTTATTATTTTCCAACTCATTTATCTAGTTAAGTGTAGATGGAAGCAAGCAACTTATAATTAGCTATCTTCTTTTGCATTAACTATCAAAGATAATAAATTCAAACTTGCCAAACTTAACAAATTAAACAAGGTTGACGACTAACAAATTGCTTATCAACATGTTTTTACTTTTATTGATCCACCATGGAAATGAAATGAAACAGTTCCACAATGACATATTCAACACTCATGGTTAATTTCAATGGTTACATGACAAAGATAGACTTGCTGGATGCATTTTCACTCTGCACACTTTTAAACAAACCTCTTTCCAAAACCCAGTCTTCAATCATTGCTTGAGAATTCACCGGCTGGTCTGTTGGCAAAAGATGGCCAGCTCCCAAAACCACGACATTGGTGAGTGACTTCCAATTTTGAACATACCCAGCAAGCTCACCATTGACCTTCCAAATCTTTCTTTCAGCATTCAGAAACTCAACAATCCCTTCCCATTTCATTGTCTTCACCCAACCTGCCACTTGTACAACGCCATCCTGCAGATCATACTGACCTTGGTATAACAACATCCTTGTCCTCCTTACCAAATGCTCCACCATGTATTTCACACTTTTCATCACATCAGCATGTAATGCAGCCCCTACAACATCGCTGCATATTTCATACACAAATGACGCATTCACCCCTAAGGCCTTCTTCACCTCAGCAATGTTCAAGAACTGCTCAACCAAATCATCTTGATAAGGAGCTCTCTTTGTGTAGTCATACAAAGTAGCCAACCCTGTCATGTTTTTCAACAAATCCAAGACTACGTCTCTTGCATCTGTTGCTTCACTCCAATTCCCAATCTGGGCCAATCTAACAGCTTCCAATTGAGCTTTCTCCAACTCATTCTTTTGCCTCTCATCGATCAATCCAACATAGTAAGCACTAGCAGCGTGAGTAACCACTTGGTTTACAGGGTCAGTTAACCCATCACCAATTGCAACACCAGCCAAATTGACTTTTTCCGAAACAGGAAACTTTGCATTTTGCTCCAAAATGTAATACCCAATTGCAGGTATATACTTCCCAGCATAGCTTTCCCCTGTGATGTAAATAGGTCGGTGCTTGAAAACAGGATCAAGTAGAACAAACCTGGTAATAGCAGCAAAGAGGTGTTTGGCAACAGCGTTTTGATCGGTTGGAATTTCCTCTGTCGTTGAGGCGATACTGAAACCAGTTCCAATGGGGCTATCTAGAAAAAGAAGACCAAAAAGTCTATTCCAAGGAGCAGGGTTGGGTTGAAGGGTAAGGGAATTGGTGACACGCCAGGGTCCAAGCTCGTAAAAATTGCCAATCATGGAGGAACAACCAGGGCCACCTTGAAGCCAGATGAGAAGTGGGGTTTGTGAGAGAGGTAAAGTAGAGTTCTGGGCTTCATAGAAAGTGTAGAAAATGGCAGAAGTGGAATTGGGACTAACAGGGAGGTAACCAGATTTGATGGGGAGGGCTTGTTTGGGGAATATATTATCATTGGTTGATTTTGAAGCTGAGGAGACTAAGAAAGTGGTTTGAAAGAAGCAGAAGCAGAGTAAGAAGACAAGGGTGTAGAGGAAGAGGGGCATGGGGGTCGTTGACGCCATCTCTGTCGGGGTAGTGAGTAGAGATACACTCTGCTCTGCTCACCTCAATCTTGGATTTGACTATTAGCAACTAAAACCAATAAATAAATGATATAATGGCTGAAATCAAATATTAGTTAAAATTAAGGGATGAAAAATATATTCTACTCATTATTAATTTATGTAAAATACCTTAAAAAGTGGCTCCTCTCTTTGTTTTACCTATTTTATCTCCCCCTTTGTATTTTTATTTGTTTTTAAGTATTTTTTGGGTTAAAAATCTAATGTAATATTTAATATTTTTAATTATACTTTTGTCTTTCTTCTTTAATTATTTTTATTGAAAGATAACATCATTAACTAAACATTATTAACTCTAGAAATAGAAAAAAATATTTTATGAAAAAAGTAGGAGGAAAAGACATATTTATTTATGTATGTGAAAACATCAAACTAGACAAATAAAATAAATGGAATAAGTATAGTTTTCTTGTTGTTGCAGGGAAAAAGCATGGTTTGGATAACCTCTATAAAACTATAAACAGTAAATTTGAAATTGAGTAAACATTTTATTGGTCTCTCATTTTTTTTATAATTAGGTTTATAGGTCCTTCATTTTTTTAAAATTTATGTGTGGTTCTTACATATGACTCCTGTTTGGTTAATAGCTCATTGACATTAACTTCCTGATAAAACCATTAACTTTTACTTACATGTCATATAAATTTGATACATCTTACGTCACTGAGATTGCCAATTAGATATCATTTAATATGTGAGAGATCTATTAATTGAATATCTAATTTGACTTTATTACTCTTATCACCACCACCATCACCCCTACCTATTTTCCTTACCCACCCACAACCACCACCACCACCCACCCACCCACAACCTTTTTCCCCATTCACTTATTCATGTAACCAAAAAGCTTTCTATATCGTATCTATCTAACTTTTTCAGACCATTATCTTCTAATTTTTTAACTATGGAAATAAGAGAAAGTCCCATAAGATAAGATCACACCTCTTTAGCAACTTGAAAGCTTAGTAATTTGGAACACAAAGGCTATTTTATATTAGAAGGCAAACTCCGGTATAATGCATCCCTTGTCAAATACATAGACCAAGATCTAAGTAAACTAAATCTAAGAAAGTAAAATGTTGAATGGTTGTCAAATACATGAAAGTCAAATTTCACTCTCTTAAACTTAAACAAATTTTTTCTCATATTAATAAAAATAATAATCAAACTTTTTTCCTCTTTACTTGGATAACCATTTGTCTACTGATGATGGGTTAAAACTTTATTTGCAACATTAGTCACGAAAAGATAGTTGTATTATACCAAAAAATATTGTTGTTTAAGAAAAGTAACTATAGCACTTACTCTTGCTAATTCTTCAATTGAAATCACCTAATTTCCTTTCTCTTTCAAAATGCTCTGTTGAGAAAAAGTCTGGTTGAAAATATAATTTTAAGTCCCTTCAAACCAGACCCCAAATTTTATGTACTCCTGAATTTGTTTATATCGTTCGTCAAGTATTTTCGCTAAAAGAATAAAGTCTGTATAGTTTATAACGCTTTTTTGTGTGCCTAAGCAATTTCAGGATACAAAGAATAGGCTGTAAAAACAAAGGGGGAGCATACGTGTTCTAAAAGTCTGGTAGAACAATAAAAGTCTGATGGAAGCATCCTGATCAAAGAACTTTTGTTTCAACGTTCATAAATTCTATTTTGATGATGCTTTAGGAGTAATCATATTTGTGTGCTTATCACCAAAGAACATAAAGAACAAGATCAATATAAGCAATAACTATCAGCGTACCTACCTCTATGAATTATGTTCACAGTCAGAGATCTCGTCAAAACATCTCAAAAAGCAACTTATCGCTCAATCAAGAATTAGTTTATGAATGGTTTGTGCATGGAAATGTATGAGAAACTATTTTTGTGAAAAATTGAAAAATGATTTAGACCTCTTTCAAGCCTAATTCATCTTCAAGGTCTGATAACAAGAAGCTTAAGGCAAAATATCTTCAAAGGATTTCCAACGTCTATATCTCCTTTCAAGAAGCAATAACTATCATATCCTCCAGCCTCTATAAATACCAAGCATGTTTGAACATCAAAAGAGATAGAGAGAATCTCTTCAAGTCATTATTCAATCTCATCTGAATTCAAAAATTATCTTATTCATTTCTTGGAAGACAAAGACCCTCATTACTTTTTGCCTCTAGCAGACTCTGGCCTTGTGTCCAAAAACTTAGTGTTCAAATTCAAATTATTTATCATCTGTACACTAAGTTTTGAAAATTTCTTTTTATTTATTCAAATTGTAAAAGTCTGGTGCGTTACTAGAACAAGTCAATGTGAAAACACTTTGGCCTAAAGAGACTTTCAAAAGAATACTAAGGTTGAGCTAGGAGTGGCTTGTTGAAAGAATAATTGGGATAAGCAAGAAGTGGCTAGTGTCAAGAATACTTGTGGCATGAGTCTGGTGCTGTTATTGTAAAGGACATTTTATAATAGTGGAAATCCTTCAAGTTAGAAAGGACTGAATGTAGCTTCTGTGTTGGAAGTGAACCAATATATACTCTATGTGTTTATCTCTCTCAATCATTACTTGCTGGATTACTCATTTTTTAATTTGGTTCAACTTTTTATGAAAAAAAGTCTAATACTTATTCAACC
Organism: Clitoria ternatea; assembly: GCA_037962975.1. Taxonomy (NCBI): domain Eukaryota; kingdom Viridiplantae; phylum Streptophyta; class Magnoliopsida; order Fabales; family Fabaceae; genus Clitoria; species Clitoria ternatea. The sequence continues at coordinate 194,823,752 of CM075669.1, forward strand.
TCCCTTCTAAGTCTAACTCTGAACCATCAATTAGTATCAGAGCTTGTCCTTTAGATTGATCACTTCCTCGAGTGAAAGGATCAAGATCTATGGTAGCTTCTTAGAGTAATCAATTGATCATAGAAGGGTCCTCCATCAACAGACCCCAGCCTTCTTTGGTGAAGACTATCTATATTGGAAGGATAAAATAAAAATGTTTATAAAATCCACTCAATACAGTCTTTGGGCAATCATCATTAATGGTGATTATGGCTTTCCTGTAAATGGTGAGGGTCAACCCAAATTAGAAAGCGAATGGAGCTCTGATGAAATCAAAAAGATGGAGATCAAAGCTAAAGCCAGATTTCTTCCCACATGTTCTCTTAGTAAGTCTGAGTACAACAAGGTATTCAACTATAGAATAGCTAAAGAAGTCTAGGATGCTCTACAACGCAACTACGAAGGAACGTCAAATGTCAAGAGATCCAAGAAGATACTGTTGACAAAATAGTATGATAACTTCAAAATGGAAGAACATGAGTCAGTAGATCAGATGTTTGGAAGATTCCAAACCCTACTGAATGGACTAAAGGGTCTTGGAACCACTCCCTTTATAGAAGATATAAACGTCAAGCTTCTTGGATGCTTGCTTAAAAGGTTTGATGTAAAATGTTTCGCTCTGGAAGAAGTTAAGGATCTAAGAACCTTTTCTCTGGATGAGTTACTTAAAGTTCTCAGGGTTCATGAGCTAAAACTTAAATAGAAAGAAACCAACAAATCTGCTTCTGCCAAAAGCATTGCCTTAAAGTCTGATGAGTTAAGAAAAGGCAAGGCTCTGAAAGCGAAAGAATCATCTAATTCTGAACCAGACTCAGATGAATCAGATGATGACACTGATGAAAAACTGGCTCTTGTAACCAAAAGATTCCATAAATTACTAAGAAAGAAGAAGTTTTGACCGGAAATGTTCTAGAAGAAAGACTATAGAGGTAAAAGTGAATTTAAGCTTAAAACTAACAAATCTACTTTAGAATATTTTAATTGCAAAAAACCAGGGCACATAAAAGTAGAGTGTACTCTTCTAAATAAAGATAGAAAGGATAAAAGGGGAAAAAGAAAGTTTCCCAAGAAGTAAAAATGTCTAATCACATGGGATGATAAAGGATCATCTAACTTAGAAGAGTCTGATGAAGAAAATAAGTCAGCCCAAATTTGTCTCATTGCAAGTAAAGAATCAGACTCAGAAGCCAGCCTCAATGACTTAGACTCTAAAGAAGTAAGTTACTCTGAACTTAAACAAAATTATAATCTGTTATTTAATGACTTCTCTAAACTATTAAAAAGTTTCAAGAAGCTGAAACTGAAGCATGTTGATATAATCACTAATTTTAAAAATCAAAATTCTTTGTTAAAAGAAGAAAAGTGTGGTATGAATATCTTGAAAGAGAACAAAGAAATGCATCTTAAAGAATTAAGCAAACTTAGAAAAGAAAACACCCCTTTAAAAATAGATTTTGAAAAATCCAAGATTTGCTGCAACTCTCAAGATAGAGAAATCATTAGGTTAAAAAATATTGTCAACTCTCTTACCTTAGACCTAGGCAAGTTTGTTACTAGTACTAAAAACTTGGATGCTTTGTTAGGAATATCCAAAGGAAATCAAAAAGGTCTTGGTCTTGGATATGTGGAAAAGAAAAATATTTCTAAACCAAAAACTTTTAAGTATCTTTTAGCTTCTATATTTGTTCCTGAAGGACAAAAAATTATTAAATGTAATTATTGCAAAAAACATAGTCACTCTATAAATGAATGCAAGAAAAAAAAAGAAGAAATGAAAAATCCACTAACAATCTAGGACCCAAAAGAATATGGGTACCAAAATCATTAATCATTCCTTTTGTAGATATGTTTGAAATCAAGAACAAAAACTCTACAATGGTATCTCGATAGTGGATGCTTGCATCACATGACAGGAAAAAGGTCTACGTTCCTAGACCTGGAGCAATTTAAAGGAGGATTTGTCACCTTTAGAGGGAATAAGACTAGAAGAATTATTGGGTCTGGTAAAGTGGGTAAACTTCCCTCACCTGTCATTGAAAATTTATTTCTTGTTGAAGGTATGAAACATAACCTGTTGAGCATTAGTCAATTTTGTGACAGTGGTTACCAAGTTTCTTTTGATAAGAATAAGTGCACTATCATTAATCATAATGGAACCATACTCTTTAATGTAAACAGACATAATAACCTCTATAAGGTTGACTTGAATGAACTAAAAAAATGTAAAATGTCTATTTTCAAACTCTGAAGAGAGATGGATCTAGTATAAAAAGCTTGGGCATGTGAGTCTCAAACTGATTTCAAAACTTCACAGAAAGGATCTGGTCAAAGGATTACCAAAAATTTCCTTTAACAGTTCTTTACCATGTGAAGCATGCCAAAGTGGGAAGCAACACAAAACTTCTTTTAAAAACAAAGACGTTGTTTCTACATCCAGACCTCTAGAATTATTACATTTAAATCTATTTGGTCCTTCTCAAGTACAAAGTCTGGCAGGAAAGAAATATGGATTTGTCATTGTTGACGACTACACAAGACTAACATGGGTATATTTCCTAGCCCACAAGGATGACTCTATAAAAGTATTTAAAATCTTTTGTAAGAAAATCCAAAATGAGAAAGGATACTGTATTGGTACCATAAGAAGTGATCATGACAGAGAATTTGAAAATGAAATTTTTGAAAAATTCTGCAATGAGTTTGGGATAACTTACAGTTTTTCCTCACTAAGAACTCCACAACAAAATGGGGTTATGGAAAGGAAAAATAGATCTTTGCAGGAAATGGCCAGAACCATGCTTTGTGAAAATGATCTTCCAAAATATTTCTAGGCAGAAGTTGTAAGTACTTCTTGTTATATTCAAAGTAGAGTTTTTATCAGACCAATACTAAATGAGACTCCTTATGAATTGTGGAAAGGCAGAAAACATAACATATCACACTTTCATTCTTTTGGGTACACTTATTATATTTTGAATACTAAGGACTATCTTGGAAAATATGATTCAAAATGTGACAAAGGTATATTCATGGGATACTCTACCACATCAAAATCCTACAGAGTATTCAATACTCGAACGCAAACCATAGAAGAATCTATGCATGTAAGATTTGATGACCTTCAAAAGACTAACAGGAAACTTGCAGATCTAGATTCTGATGTTGTAGGAATTCAGTAAGAGGAAGAGCAATCAATAGAATAACCAACTGTAAATGATCAATCATAATCAACAAATCCTAAAAATTTTGAACAAGATCGACTCCCTGAACCTGAAAGGCCAAAGGATTGGAAATTCAAAGTTCACTATTCTTCAGACCTTATAATTGGAGATCAGGCTGCTGGAGTTAGGACTAGATCCAATCTTCAAAACCAATCATCAATCGCTCTTATCTCAGAAATAGAACCAAAGAATATCTTGGAAGCTCTAAAGGATACAGATTGGGTTCTTGCTATGCAAGAAGAGTTAAACCAGTTTGAGAGAAGTAAAGTATGGACACTTGTTCCTAAACCTAAAGATAAAAGTATAATTGGAACTAAGTGGGTATTTCAAAATAAGCTAGATGAAGATGGAAAAGTAATCAGAAACAAAGCTAGACTAGTAGCTCAAGGTTATAATCAAAGAGAAGGTATAGATTTTGCTGAAACTTTTGCTCCTATAGCCAGACTTAAGGCTATCAGGATACTTCTTGCATTTGTAGCTTTTAAAAGTATTACATTATATCAGATAGATGTAAAGAGTGCTTTTTTGAATGGGTTTATTAAAGAAGAAGTTTATGTAAAACAGCCTCTTGGTTTTGAAGATGTGTCTCTTCCCAATCATGTTTTTAAATTAAGTAAAACACTATATGGTCTAAATAAAGCTTGAGCTTGGTACGACAGACTCAGTTCCTTTCTTATTTCAAAAGGCTTTACAAGAGGTCAAGTTGACACAACCCTACTTAGAAAAAGCTCTAAGAAACATTTTATTATTATGTGGATTTATAAGGATGATATTGTTTTTGGTGCTACTGATGATAGTCTATGTAAAGATTTTTCAAAAATGATGCAAGCAGAACTTGAAATGAGTATAATGGGCGAACTTAAATTCTTCTTAGGCTTGCAAATTTAACAGACTAGTGATAGAATTTTCATTCATCAATAAAAGTACATAAATGAACTACTCAAAAAGTTTAAAATGGATGATACCAAGGCCATAAGTACTCCTATGCATCCTAACTGCACTATAAATAAAGATGGGTCTGGTACATTAGTAGACCAGACCTTATATAGAGGAATGATTAGTTCACTTTTGTATCTTACATCTACCAGACTTGACATAATGTTTAGCATTTGCATGTGTGCAAGATATCAATCAGATCCTAAGGAATCACACTTGTGTACAGTGAAGAGGATTCTGAGATATCTTGTTGGAACCACTATCCTTGGGCTGTTCTACAAATGAATAGATTCTTTCTCTCTTTTCAGATTCTATGATGTAAACTTTGCAGGGATCGAGTTGATCAAAAAAGTATAAGTGGTGGATGTCATTTCTTGGGAAGAAACTTGATTTCATGGAGTAGAAAAAAACAAACCTCCATTGCACTCTCAACAGTTGAAGCAGAATACATGTCTACAGCTGGATGTTGCTTTCAACTTCTTTGGATCAAATATCAACTTGAAGATTACTCAATCAAAGAAGGAGAAATCCCAGTATTCTATGATAATACTAGTGCAATAGATCTCTCCAAGAATCCTATTCAGCACTCCAAAGCAAAACACATTGAAGTAAAATATCACTTCATTTGTGACTATGTACAAAAGGGAACCTTGGATTTGAAATTCATGGATACAAATCATCAGTGGGCAGACATCTTCCCTAAGCCTCTAGCAGAGGCCAAGTTTAATTTTATTAAGCATAACTTAAATTTAAAAATTATTACCAAAATAGTCTGATTCATGCATCAATCTGCTATAACTTACATTGTTTGACTTCACACTTGACTTTTAATTTTCTCTGAGAGACTTCTTTATTAAATCATTTTCCATTTTTCCTTTTTTAAAACGTGGCAGCGGTTATCACCTTTTTGTATAACCATTTTCTGAACGTGTTTTCTCTCTCACCTACGTGGTCATTTTTATTTATTTACAACTATTCACTTTCACTCTTTCCCACCGTTTTCATCATATCTTTCTCTTCCCTCTATGAATTCTCTTTCGAGAAACTTCTTCAGTTTTTGAAAACCCTTTCTTCTTCTCCTTACTCCTAAGAAATGGCATACAAGGTATCCGATATTGAATCTTTTGTCTTCAACATAAGGCAACACAAATAGGATAAGCGTGATATTTCTGATGAGCTTAATAGCATCGGTTGGACAAAGTTTTGCCTTGACCAAACTCCCTATTCTCCATCTCTGGTTCTTGGATTCTAGAATATGGTTTCTGTGGACAAGTACAAGTTTCTTGTCCTTGGCAACCTTCAAGGAAAATCTATTGAGATTTCTACGGATCTTGTTGCTACTGCTACCAGTTGTCTAAATGAAAGTGAAGTCTTTGATGAACTTTTTGAGTTTAATGATGTGTCTTCACTAGAAATCAATGAAATGATGTATAGGACTCAACACCCAGCCATGTTTACCTCTGGGTCACTTCTTCCAAAAGCGAAAATGTTACATCTTGTGATGAAGCAAGTCTTTTACCCTAGGAAAAGTGCAAAAGATACTATAAGCAAGCTCGACTGCTTCTACATGTACCATATGCTTACAAAGAAAAGGATTAGTTTGCCAAATATCATCATGACGTATCTGATTTCCTTTATTGGAAAGAAGCAAAATAAGATTCCCTTCTCATGAAGGTGTTTGCACTTGAGAATATGCAAACCGCCTCATTAAAGGATCTGGTCACTCCTTCCTTGATGACTAGCAAGTTACCTGCATTTTTCTCTCAAATTGATCAACCCCAGGGTACTGCCCTGGCTCCCCCAAAGAAGAAAAAGTTTACTCCCTCCAAGAAAAGAAAGTCTGCTCCCAAGCATCCTCAAAGTACTCTCTCTGCTAAGAAGGTCAGAAAATTAGTTCTAGAATAGTCTGATGTTCCCGCAAAAGAATCAAACTCTCCTCGTGTGGAGGCACCATGTCAGTCAGCTCCCTCCTCGTCTCTTGTTGCAACATCAGCACCTCCTGTGCAGTCTATTCCTACACCAACCAAGGGATCCTTAGATTCAAATGATTATCTTACAATTGGCAAACTTTAACAGTGCTCTGCAAGAAGAAGTCTGGCACTAGGAAAAGAGTCAAGGTCTCTGCTCCCTCCAAGGCTCCACAGACTCAATCTTCTTTATTTCGTCCCTTGTTTGAATTACATTTAAAGAAACTATCTGGTGATGAAGTCTTTGATTTATTTGTATCTGTCTTTACTACTATGTACCTAGATATTTCAGTATCAGGATGGGACTCATTAGCCTGGAGTTCTAAGTTTATTGAGGTTCGTGAGGAGTATCAGCGAGTCATGGCTAAAAATCATGACACTCTTTAGCAATGTGGTGGTCATCTAGCTTACACCCATTACTTGAGATTCACCCGTGGCTATCTGAAGAATCATTTAGTCTCAGAAATACACACCTAGGAACATATTGATTGGCTCAATCAATTTTATGCCACCGTTGCTCTCTATCGAAGTGATACAAGTGCATTCAAAGCCTCTCTCAAGAGAAAAAGGTCCGTTTCTCCTGACCAATGTTCCAAACGGTTAAGGTCTAAACCCTTACCCCCTACAGACTCTGATCCCTTTTCTCCTCCACCCATTCCTCTCTCTATTTGACCTCCACCTTTACCCTAGACCTTCTCACTAGCCATTGTTTCTTCTCCTATCATCTTTACTGTTATTCATAAGTCTCGCCTTCCGCCTCTTCTTAAGCACCACCTCGCCCTACCTAAGGATATATACTACAAACCTGTTCTTAATACCTCTGACCCTGGTTATGACAGCCCCTATAATCAAGCTATAGTTAGTAACCCTAACTTTAACCCTCACATACTTCACATACGTCCATTTTCCCCTAAACACTACCCTTCTCTCCCCATTGAAAAGCTTCTCAGCTTCCCAGACCTCTTCTCCAATGATGACCTTGGAATGTTTCACATGCTTCAAGCTGAGCAGACTTCTGTAGCTAGAGATCTGAAGCATGGCTTTGTTGCTCTTGATGATGTGATCATCAAAAATTGTCCTGTGGCTACCCCATGGAAGAAGATTTTGTTTGAGGTACCTCTTCCTCCTCCGCCAGCTAAGTGGATTTCTCTGGGCAGACTAAGAAGCCCATGCCCCCAAAGCATAAGCCGCACTACAAGGGTCCTCTTCAACCTAAGTAGTTACCTACAGCAACACTTCAGAGTCTTTAGACTGCTCCCAACCCGATTGAAGCTCATGTCGATGCCTTGTGGTGTCACTATCTCTGGACTCTTCAAGAAGAACTTTCTTATTCATATTCCTCGTCCTTCTACAATCCTATTTTTCTTTACCGCCCTTTATTAATCATGTTTATTCTTCGTTTCTATTTATTTTTCAAACTCAATTTTTCACTATTGTTTCCTCTGCTGCTTTCCCTTATTTTACTTCATATGTAACTCATGATTTGTTGTTCGTGTCTCGCTGATGTCCTCTCTCTTTTGTTGGTTACAAAAGGGGGAGTAGTTTAGAAGTCTTTTATGAATCAGTGTAATGACTTAGTATGATACATCATGTATGCTCTATTTTGATCAATGAAGAATCAATTCATTCTTATCATTTCAATTATGATCCCTTTATTCAGTGATATTTTGATTTTTTTTATGACAGACTTTACTCATGAAAAGATATGATGTTTGTTATCAACAAATAAGGGGAGATTGTTGAGAAAAAGTCTAGTTGAAAATATAATTTTAAGTCCCTTCAGACCAGACCCTAGATTTTATATACTCCTGAACTTGTTTATATCGTTCATCAAGTATTTTCCCTAAAAGAATAAAGTCTGTATTGTTTATAATGCTTTTCTATGTGCCTAAGCAATTTCAGGATACGAAGAATAGGATGTAAAAACAAAAGGGGAGCATACGTGTTCTAAAAGTCTGGTAGAACAATAAAAGTCTGATGGAAGCATCCTGATCAAAGAACTTTTGTTTCAACGTTCATAAATTCTATTTTGATGATGCTTTAGGAGTAATCATATTTGTGTGCTTATCTCCAAAGAACATAAAGAACAAGATCAATATAAGCAATAACTATCAGCGTACCTACCTCTATGAATTATGTTCACAGTCAGAGATCTCGTCAAAACATCTCAAAAAGCAACTTATCGCTCAATCAAGAATTAGTTTACGAATGGTTTGTGCATGGAAATGTATGAAAAACTATTTTCTTGAAAAATTGAAAAATGATTTAGACCTCTCTCAAGCCTAATTCATCTTCAAGGTATGATAACAAGAAGCTTAAGGCAAAATATCTTCAAAGGATTTCCAACGTTTATATCTCCTTTCAAGAAGCAATAACTGTCATATCCTCCAGCCTCAATAAATACCAAGCATGTTTGAACATCAAAAGAGATAGAGAGAATCTCCTCAAGTCATTGTTCAATCTCACCTGAATTCAAAAATTATCTTATTCATTTCTTGGAAGACAAAGACCCTCATTACTTTTTACCTCTAGCAGACTCTGGTCTTGTGCCAAAAAACTTAGTGTTCAAATTCAAATTGTTTATCACCTGTACACTAAATTTTGAAAATTTCTTTTCATTTATTCAAATTATAAAAGTCTGGTGTGTTACTAGAACAAGTCAGTGTGGGAAACACTTTGACCTAAAGAGAATTTCAAAAAATACTTGGGTTGAGCTAGGAGTGGTTTGTTGAAAGAATACTTAGGATAAACTAGAAGTGGCTAGTGTCAAGAATACTTGTGGCACAGGTCTGGTGCTGTTATTGCAAAGGACATTTTACAATAGTGGAAATCCTTCAAGTTAGAAGGGACCAGACATAGCTTCTGTGTTGGAAGTGAACCAGTATAAACTCTAAGTGTTTATCTCTCTTATTCATTACTTGCTCGATTATTGATTTTTAATTTAGTTCATTTTTTTGTGAAAAAAAGACTAAGATTATTCAACCCCCCTTCTAAGTCTGACTCTGAACCATCATGCTCAAATACAGTGTTGGCAATATCTTGTCACCAATCAACCATATCAAAACTAGAAGTGTTAACAAGGAAGTAGAAGATCACCATTCTGAAATTTGTAAAGGAGAGTTTCCTCTCAATATTTGGTTCCAACAATCTAAATTGTTCTTTAAGATACACCAAATATTTAAAGAGATTTCTCAATGAATCAGTGCATAACAAAATAATAAACAGAAACGAAGCACACAAATTAAACTAGGAAGAACAATTTAGACATTTTATCAAACATGTGGTGGGAAAACACATAGAAATTTAAAGATTATGTCAACCATAACTTAATGCCTTGTTTGATTAACCTAAAAAAAGATCCTATGATCAAATAGAGTTTTAACTGTCTCGAATAGCGTGAAGGATCAATATTAACCTTTAGATTTTTCCATTTTTATAACCATTTTTCCCCAACTGTATACCAAATGGACACTTAGAAAAAAAGAGAAACTGACATCATCACGTTCTACCCCCCCTAATTAGTACCGCATCATCTTTAATAAACTCTATCTTTGTTAATTGCAGATGTTTTCCCCCTAAACCAAACTTATATCTTTCGAAAACTGTGAGGCTTAGTGACGTGTGTTTACAGTCATTGTTCCGTCAAATTAGTACATTAAAATTAATTAATGTAGTACTAGGGTGTCTATAACACCCCTAATTTTCTGTACTCGAATCCTGATGTAATCGACATAATTAATAAAATTACGAATAAATTTTTCGCGTTTGAAATGTTTTCAAAATATCATCACGATCACATCAAGACCCGAATCACAGAAAACCCAAGAGTGAGATTAAATAACCTAAAGCTGGATCGATAGATAAATTGCCCATAACGGTATACAAAAATAATGGAGTTTACAACGGAAGAATATGTATACCGGGCACACGCCTAGTCCCATATATGACGATATGAGAAAAGGCTAGGTTAACATGCAATGGCATATTATAAGCCTAATAGACAACCATCATCATTTTACATTTAATTTCATAAGCATACAATGCCTAAGATATAACTAATTTTATATACATTCGGGAATATACTCCCGACTATCTCAATCATCAATGAACATCATTCAATTTTAATCCTTCTAATACATATCAAATCATCTCTCACATTCTACATATATATTCACCATCCACAATTCAAAGGATTATCCTATACATATCCAAATCCATTAAAACATCTATATCATCATAAACAATTTACTCATTACACAAGAATCCATAAATGATGCCAGCCAAGGCACTTCCTCTACCACTATTTACCTTCACCAAATCTTTAATTAAAATCCAAACTCATCCCATGGCAACCTGCATCACAAGGCTAAAAAGGAGACCACATGGGAGAGTGAGTTATACATTCAAAATGACGAATAATATATATATTGTGATCATGTGTATATGCATACAAACATCATGTGTGCTTTGCTATCAAAACATCAAATTATCATTCATTCCTTATCTCATTATCACAATAGGCATACAAGCCTCATGATTCACAATTCATATCATAAACAAGCACAACATATACACATTCACATACACCATCACTTTGCCACTTATCAACAAGGGAATTCATAATCATTACCATCATTAATTCATTAAGGTTTCACTCAAATACCTCCTCGCAAGGGGTTTCTCATCACTCGTGGTCATCCCATCTCAAATGCCATGGTCTTAAAGCTAATGCATATGTCAACTGTTTAATGCATATGTAACGGATCCGATTTCATATCACGGGTGATCGCAACCACCATAATCAATCATTCATAATCATTGGTTTCCCGCCTCGCAAGGGGTACTCCCTATAGCAGCCTCGCAAGGAGCTTTCTCGTGATCGCAACCACGTTCAACAATTCACATAGGTTTCCCGCCTTGCAAGGGGTACTCCCGCCTCATGATCACAACCATGGGCATCATAGGTGCTCGCAAGCCCTTTATCATATCAAATACCAAGTAATCGCAACCACTGGCTCATCATTATACAATGGTCCCCGCAGGGCCTTTCACATTCCATAATCAGGTGATCGCAACCACCATTACAATATCATATCATCATCAAGTTGGTTTCCCGCCTCACAAGGGGTACTCCCTTCATAGAATCCCGCAGGATCTTTCATCACTGTGATCGCAACCACATAATACCAATGCTATGCCATGCCATGAATGCAAGATGCAATAATGCATATGCTCAACAACCTCGCAAGGATATCTCACCCTCTCAATTAGGGATATAATTTAGTCTGGCAATTTCAAGAATCATATAATTATTTACAAGCCCCTCAAGGCATATCATTCATATAATTGGTATTCAATGGCCACAAACATCATTCATAGTAATCCACACATGGATATCAAAAGGCGTAGCAAACAATCATAATATTATTCTACACTTGGAGTTATCCAAGACATATTCATCATTCACATACATGGCAATCACACTTAGGTCCAACACAATCATGTTCTCGACTTTGCATCTCAACACAATACATTTATTTATTTCATATCGTGTGGCAAGTCAACACTTGTATTCCTCCATAATAGGTTTACATTATTAGGTAATATTCATCACTGTTGTCACACATTCATTTAGTGGGCTTTCCTCTCATTATTTCTCCTTATTGTCTTAAAATGTAGCTTACAGCCTTTTATTAAATTCTCATCATCATTCCCTCATATTCTACTTTAAGTGGTGAAAACATCACAAATAATTCATTTCAAATCCATTAGTTTATTTTTAATTCCTATAGTGGCATATCATCAATAATTACCTCACATAAATCACCATAGATATCCCATAATATAAGGGAATGGGGCTCGGTATCTATTGAGGGAAGAAAAGCAAAATCCCAAGTTTTGGGTATCTCGCTCAAGCGAGATTCACTTTCGCTTGAGCGAGATGAGGGCAGTTCCCTTGAGCGCCCTAAGTTTTCCCGAACAAAGAGAGGGGTTTTAAGTATCAGGCCCAGACTCGCTTGAGCGAGCCTATCTCGCTCGGGCAAAATCGAGCCAGTACCAAATTCCAGGATGCTCGCTTGGGTGAAGCACCACACACCTAGTCACTCGCTTGGGCAAAGTTACTCCAGTAACCATTTCCACACTCGCTCGCTTGAGCGAGGAGTCCACTCGCTTAAGCGAAATCCGACCAGAGGTCGTATTTCCCAACACTCGGTTTCTACTCAGTGGACCTGTTCTAGAACCGATTCCTCCCATTTGATCCTTCACTCAGCTAAATCCTTCCAGGACCAACTTCATACTGCCAAGCATATACCCACTCTTTCCACTAGGCTCCCCAACACTTGGGTTTTCAATCAGCAAAGTCCCACCAAAACTGACTCCCGTCACTCGGGTTTTAACTTGACAGAATCCCTCAAAACCGACCCATTATTCATTCAACCAAATCATTCCAGGGCCGACTCACACTCACATAGTCTATCACTCGGCTAATTACTCCAAAACTGACTCATCACTTGATTGACCGTTCACTCGGAAATTCATCTCAACACCGACTCATCTACTTGGTTTTCTACTCGCCAAAATCAATCAAAGCCGACTCGTCTCTCACTTGGCCTTTCACTCGGCAATCTATTCCAAATCCGAATCATCTCTTAATCAGCCTTTCACTCGGTTAATTAATTTCGAATCCGAGTCATCTCTCGCTCGGTGTTTCACTCGAAAATTACTCTATAACCGACTCATTACCTGATCGGTCCTCACTCAGTGAATTATTTTAAAACCGACTTCACACTCACTCGGGGTTCCACTCGGAAAAATAATCCAGACCGAGTCTTTTCCTCACTCGGTAATTCATTTCAAAAATCGACTTCCTTTTATTTTCACACGAGTGAAGATATTCAAGAATACTTCTGGACAACACACCATGTGTCCTCACTCGGTGGTATCCCCACTCAGAATTACACACACGGAGGGGCTCCACTCTGAACGAGTTACTTTGAACTCGGAAATTTCCACTCGGAACTCCACTGCTCGGAGTATCACACAGGGAGACCTCTCACTCAGAATTTTATTCACTCCCTCACTCGGAGGGTTCTGCCTTGGCATAGCCCACACGGAATATCACTCGGAAATTCACCACAGATCATGTATTATTTTCTAAGTCCACACTCGGGCGGAATTCTTCCAGAATCAATGTTCTCCCTTGCTCACTCAAGCGCAGCCACGCCCGCTTGAGCGAGATTCGACCAGAACCTTACCTGATCACAACACACTCTACTCGCTCGAGCGGAACACTCCCTCGCCTGGGCGAAATTAGCCCAGAGGCCATAATATTGGTGCAGGGGACTCTCGCCTGAGCGAGATCCCATCTCACCTGAGCGAGAATACCAGGACAGAGGCAGGAAACGAAAGTTCTTACAACTCAACATATAATTTCATATTTTAGGCCTACTAAATCATATCCCACACATCATATACGATATTTGAGGCACATTCAACTCGTTCTAAGAGTTCTCACTCAGAATTTCTCATTATAAGCCAAATTTGGATATATCTAACTGTTCATACACATCATGAAAGGCATATACATCCTATTTAAATATTCATACTTATACATTTCTATTTCAAACTTAATATTCACATTAAACTCAAACTTATCCACATCAAATATACAAATGCATACTTCCACAACAATCATCACATAATCTCACTGCATCATCCACAAAAACAACCATTTGCCATTCTCATTAATCCAATAAATATAGACATGGCAAGGCAAGCATGAGTATTCATCACATACAATAATCACTATCAATTTACTCATACAATTTGAATGTTAACTCCTCTCCTACCTCGAGGAAAGAGCTGAATCATTCCAATGCTCCAAAAGCTCCATCGCATCACCCGGAATACGATCTACATAATATACATATGCATTCATGCAATTAATAAGCCATCATAATTCTAAACACTTGTTAGCTTATCATAAAGCTTAACCCCAAGTCCTAGACTTGCTAAACACCAAGTTATATAATTGTATTAGGCTTCAGGAATTCCTTTCCCAAAGCCAAGATCCTCTAGATCTTAAAGACCAACTAATCCAACAGCATCATCATCTTACCCATTACATAATGTAGTCTTAAATCTCCTCAATCCTTCAAACATCATTATTGTTACTCAATATTCAACTTAGCCCTTATATCCTTCAATAATCACAATTAATCATTCAAATTTAAATGGCACACCACAATGGTCTAGAACCTCATCAAGTCACAATCTTATCATACCAATATATATCTATTGATTCCACCATTAAGGATTATCTACAATGTTCTTCATTGTTCATCACTATAACTAACAACATATATATGAAACATCACCCACTCACTTCCAATTCAACCTTCAAGTCATAATATATACATTTTCTCAAATTCCTAAGGCAAGGGTTTTTCATCAAAACCCAACAACATTTACCAATACTCATTAATTACCATAAATAGCCATCTTTCTTCATTAATATCATTCTCATAATCATTAAACCTACACTCTATTCATATTTCACACTTTCCCCAATTTATTAAAGTTAGGGTTTCACTAAAACCCAACAACACCATAAATGCTTATTCATTTTCCACTCATCCAAGTATTAACTCCTTACACATATAATAACCCACCATTAATGTCATAATAACAACACCCCACCTTAGGGTTTTCTCATTTAAAGCTTCTCCCAACAACCCTTATGCAATAAATACTCCTCCAAATACATAGAACCCAAAATCTAGGGCATAAAACTCATGAAAATGATGAGGAACTTACCTTATCCAAAGAAACAACATGAGCTTCCACAAGAGGAAAGAGCCATACGAAAATAGAGTGGGAGAAGGAGGAGGAGTTCCAGCACAAGCTTCTCCTTCAGGCTTCCATAAAAACGAAAATGATGGAGGAAGGGAAGGCCACCATGCGTTTTGGGTTTTGAAGAGAAGAAGAAGAAGAGGTGAGGAAAAGAGAATAATGAGGATGAGAAGAAGTAGCGTGAAGCATGAGAGGAAGAAGGGTTTACGTTTTTAATAGTCTTGCTTCACATTAAAATTTCACCGTTTTATAATAAATAGGCTCTCAGTTCTGGCTCAATACTAATTCCAAAAATTATTCCGAATATAGATTCAGATTCCCAATAATATTCTTAATAGCCCTGACCAACGGCATCTCAATCGGAGATACTTGGTCTGACACTCATATTCTAATCGGGTATAATTTTATCTCATATCAGTTCAATAAATCATAAATATCCCTAATAAATCCCAATTTCATTATTACAATATTTTTGGGACACAAATCAACTCATATTCAATTATTTATTATTTATTCTCATCAATTATTCATTTTTATAAAATTCGGGGTGTTACAGTGTCAACCTAGGTCGTTCTCTCAAGGATCAACACAAAAATTTAGGAAAATCAAGTTTAAAATTAATTTTTACAAACAGAAATTCAACAAACATACAAATACAATTTGGGGGGGTTTGATTGATTGGTTGTCACAATTAAAATCAAAACAAAGTAAATATAAGATTTGGAATAATAAATAACAAGCAATTGATTTTCTTGGAGTATTGTAATTAAATTTATCCTTGGTTCACTAAAGATAGTTTGTACACTTTCATTAATGTTAATTTCTTAGCTCAATTTGAATTAATCAACTAAGCGTCTTTTTCAATTCACAATTCCTTTACTTTCATTTAAAAATGAATATTTTAATCAAACATCCTAATTAAGCAAAAGGAATCAAGATCGTAAAATCTAGGAATTATTGAGCATATGTAAGAACATCGCCTACATACATAATCTATTCTTAAATTATGGAATTAAGCAAACCATAATTATTAAAAGTGATTATGAAAATATTCATTAAGCATGCATATTTCCTTAATCCATTTTAATTTAAAATCTTATTTTATTCCATTTGAATAATTAAACCGATTAAGCATACAAATTTAATTAAAGAGAATGGAATTAAATAAGCAGAGTAAGATTATGAAGAAATAACCAATAATAAAAGCATACTATATTAAAAACAAGAACTTCAAAATTATATTACAATATTCTCCAAGAAAATCAATCTAGGGGTTCTAGCCCTTCATAATTAAAACAAACTGAAAATAAAAGAACCTAACCCGGAAGCACGAAGGGGGAGAAGAAGAAAGAGCAGAGAAGAAGAAGAAGACTTGAAGTCGTTATGGTGTGAAGGAAATGGTCGATGGGCATGCTATTTATAGGAGAAGAAAAGAAGCAGCGTGCCAATTTTGAATAACTGGGTGGAGAATGTCGGCCAATACTTCACATGAATCGATTCCTCAGGGGTGGGAATCGATTCCTAGGGTTTGAAATACCCATGAATCGATTACTAGGGCAGGGAATCGATTCCCAGCTATATGAATCGATTCCCAGGAGGCATAAATCGATTCCTGGCTGTGATTTTACATGGGAGTCGATTCCCAAGTTGGTGAATCGATTCTCAGACCTATTCTGGTGCTTTTCTTGCATTTTTGACCATTTCTTGAGGCATGGCTTCTTCCGTTTGACCTGCAGCAATTATTTTTCAATTGTAGGCTTAATCATACACTACAAAATAAGAGAAACCAAGATTTCATTATTTTCATTAAAAATTAATCCTTAATTCATTTTAAAATCAAATATTAAATAAAGCTCAAATGATAAAAATGTGTTAAAATGCAATATATTACATAATAAGTGATGGCAAATTATAAACATTTAAAGTGAGGAATTAAGGATAAATCATGCATCATCAAATACTCCCACACTTATTCTTTTGCACTCCCGGGCAAAATCAGAATAAAAACAAGTATCATAATTTATTGAAAACATTAAGTTGAAAACAATAACACACAAAATTGGCATACTTGTCATGAAATCTTAGAAATATACAGAAAAACAAGAGTTATTCAATCATGCAAGATACAGAGCATCAAGATATATATGAAAATCATCCAAACACTTAGGCATGTGAGAATTAAATTAAACTGAAAAGAAGATCATAAGTGACAGAACCTCATAAGACATACTCTCAACTCTCAAGTATTTTGGGTTTGTGTATACACTCAAAATATTTCCTAAAAACAAACAGTCCCATAAATTTGGCAAATTTCTCAATTCCACAATCAACACAAATGCATGTATAGATCAACAGGGCTTATCAGGGTTGTAATGTGGCCAAGGTAAAGATTTGGAAATTAGTTTCATATGCCATAAAGAATGATGGAGTAATTAATTTAATAGTCAAATAGTGAAGTAAAACATTTGTTTAATCACATTTGGTCGCAATCATCAATATCATCATCTCTTTTTTTTAATATTTTTTTCTTATGCAATTGCATAATACTTAAACTAAGAGTTGCGACTCCTTTTAGCACACCCCCACACTTATTTGACTGCCTATTTTTGACTTGATTCCAAAGCTCCAACATCTTCTTTAAGTAGGTGTATAGCTTATTTGAGCTGTAACAAAGAAATAGTTAAATAGGCTCAAAGGGGCTAACCAAAGATGATTTAATTATGGTAAGCTTATATGGCTAGTGGCTTAATTGAACAAAATGCCTGTGTCCTTTCAAACACATGTATATGAGTTTCAAGTATCATCAAGAAATAAGACAAAGATTGAGATGTAAGTATTCAGGAATAAATCACACATGAAAGAATTCAGATGGTATAAAGTAATCCATTTAAATTTTTTTTAAGGCTCAAAAATCTCACAGGGTATAATTCTATCATATATGATTGTCTCTCAATTATCATGTCATTCTTAACATACCAAAAATGCTTGAGTTCAAATCATAACATATCATTAAACTCATATCAAACATGAAAGAAATTACCTGTTACTCATGCATATCCTTAAAATTCCAATAAAACATGCCATTTTAAACAAAAACACACACAAAAACCTTTATTTAAATTTTTTTAATAATAATAATCACACACACAAAAAAAAATTCACTCAAAAACAACACATAACAAAACATCATACAAGAATAATCCCACCCCCACACTTAAATCATACATTGTCGTCAATGTAAGACAGAGCATACAAAATAGACAATAGAATGAAAAAGTAAAGAGATAGGTAAGAAAACTCCCTCAAGGGGGATCAAGAAGTGGTTCCCCTAAAGCATACTCCTCCATTGTGACATCTACAAGTGAAGGATTTTCATAAAATGTCTTCAAGCGCTGTCCATTAACCTTGAAGCTTTTATTGGAGTTTTCACTTTTTATTTCAACAGCTCCATGGGGAAATACATTAGTGACAATGAAAGGTCCTTCCCATTTGGAGCGTAATTTTTTGGCCATCAGTTTTATCTGAGAATTAAACAGTAACACTTTCTGTCCAGCAGTAAACTCCTTTCTAGCTATTGAGCTATCATGGAATTTCTTTGTTTTCTCCTTATAATACTTTAAATTCTCATAAGCGACCAAACGGATCTCATCAAGCTCATTCAATTGTAATTTTCTTTCTTCACCTGCTTGATCAAGTGCTAAGTTGCAAGCTTTTACAACCCAATAAGCACGATGCTCAATCTCCACTGGAAGATGACATGCCTTACCAAAAATAATTCTATAGGGAGACATTCCTATAGGTGCCTTAAAAGCTGTTTTATGTGCCCAAAGAGCATCATCCAGTTTCCTGCTCCAATCCTTTTTGTTAGGCTATACTATCTTCTCCAGGATTCTTTTGATTTCTCTGTTAGAGACTTCTGCTTGTCCATTGGTTTGGGGGTGATATGGAGTAGAGACTCTATGAATAACCCCATACTTCCTAAGCATAGCTTGCATGGTCCTGTTACAAAAGTGTGTTCCCTGATCACTAATGATTGCTCTCAGAATGCCAAACCTGCAAAAAATTTAAGATCTAACAAAATCCATAACAACTCAAGCATCATTAGTTCTGGTGGCTTTAGGTTCCACCCATTTAGAAACATAATCTACAGCCAATAAAATGTAAGTAAAACCAAAGGATAGAGGAAATAGACCCATAAAATCAAGGCCCCAAACATCAAATATTTCACAAAACAACATAGGTTGTTGAGGCATCTGTTGACGCCATGTGATAGCATTACTAACTCTTTGGCATTCCTCACAGGTGTTACAAATGCTACATGCATCCTTAAAAATGGTGGGCCAGTATAAACTAGAGTCTAACACCTTCCTTGTTGTTCTTTGTGGACCAAAATGTCCACCAACTGGTGAAGCATGGCAGAATCGAAGAACCGATTCTATCTCATGATCGGGAATGCATCTTCGAATCACCTGATCATTACACAATTTCCACAAATACGGGTCATCCTATATATAATATTTTGCATCACTTTTTAATTTTGAAATTTGGTTTCTGGATGCATATGGTGGAAAAACAGAAGCAACAAGATAATTTACAATGTTAGCAAACCAAGGTGTATCAAAAGAGTTAGAAACACTCATGAGGTGTTTATCGGGAAAATGGTCCCGAATAGGTGCCGATCAGGAGCATTCTCAATTCTTCTTAAATGGTCTGCCACAAGGTTTTGTATTCCACTTTTGTTATAAATTTTTAAGTCAAACTCTTGGAGAAAAAGCATCAAACAAATTAATCTTGGCTTGGACTCACCTTTCTTCAACAAGTACTTCAGAGCTGCATGGTCAGTAAAGACAACTACTCGAGAACCAAGTAGGTAAGATCTGAACTTATCTAATGCAAAAACAATGGCCAAGAGCTCTTTTTCAGTAGTAGTGTAATTTACCTGGGCAGCATCTAAAGTTTTAGATGCATAGTAGATGACCCTAGGCTATTTGTCAATCTTCTGACCAAGGACAGCTCCCAATGCATAATTAGAGGCATCACAAATTAACTCAAATGGGGCTGTCCAAACAGGTGCTTGGATTATTGGGGTAGTGGTCAATGCTTGCTTGAGGCAATTAAAAGCCTCCTTACACTTTTCATTAAACTGAAATACCACATCCTTTTGAAGCAGATTGGATAGTGGTCTAGCCTTCTTGCTAAAATCCTTTATGAATCTTCTGTAGAAACTTGCATGGCCAAGAAAAGAATGAACCTCTCAAACAGAAGAGGGGTAAGGCAAATGTGATATAACTTCTACCTTGGCAGAATCTACCTCAATTCCTTTCTCAGAGATTACATGCCCTAAAACTATTCCTTGTTTTACCATAAAATGACATTTTTCATAGTTCAAGACAAGGTTAGTTTCAATACATCTGTTTAAAACTTTATCCAAACTATCAAGGCATGCATTAAATAAAGATCCATAAACAGTAAAATCATCCATAAACACCTCTATGCAATTTTCAATGAAATCATGAAAAATACTTATCATGCATCTTTGAAAAGTTCCAGGAGCATTGCATAGGCCAAATGGCATTCTCCTATAAGCAAATATGCGAAAGGGACAGATAAATGTAGTCTTTTCTTGATCCTCAGGTGCAATATGAATCTAAAAATATCCAGAGAATCCATTAAGAAAACAGTAGTGAGATTTACCTGTGAGACACTCAAGCATTTGATCAATGAAGGGTAAAGGGAAATGGTCCTTCTTTATTGCTTGGTTTAGTCTCCTGTAGTCAACATAGAATTTTCAACTATTTTGCACTCTGGTAGGGATCAATTCATCCTTCTCATTTTTCACAACTGTGATCCTTGTTTTCTTAGGAACCACTTGAATCGGACTCACCCATTGGTTATCAGAGATAGGGTAAATGATTCCTACATATAGAAGCTTGGTAATCTCCTTCTTAACCACATCAAGGATTACAGGGTTGAGGCTCCTTTGAGGCTGTCTTACTGCTTTAGCATTTTCCTCTAGAAATATCCTATGCATGCATATGGATGGGCTAATTGCAGGAATATCTGCCAATGTCCAGCCTATAGCCTTCTTGTGCCTTTTCAGAACCTACAGTAATTTTTCTTCTTGATTTTCATCAAGAGAAGTGGAAATTATCATTGGGAGCTGTTCATCATCCCATAAGTATACATACTTGAGGTTTTCAGGTAGGGGCTTCAACTCTAATTTGGGTGCCTGCAAAATAGATGGAACTAACAAAGTAGATTTGGATTCCATTGCTTGCACCTCAAAAATTTTGTTAGAGTCTTCTTGAAATCCTGCATTCAGGTTAATGCATTCTAGCTCCTTATGATTAACAAGTATATTTAAAAACTCTGAATCAACAGTTATGTATTTATCAATTTCAGTATAAATATCACAGCTTCCAAAATCATTGCATGCAAAACAATTGTTTGAATCATCCATGCATTCCAAATCAATATTTTGAGAGATATCAGAAAGATATTCACAAATTAATTCATCCATACTGTCAATATGAAAAATAGAGTGATCTTCAGATGGATATTTCATAGCATCAAGATAATTAAATTGAACTCTAGTGTCACCAAATTCCATAGAAAGTGTTCCAGAATGAACATCTATTTTAATTCAGGCTATTTTCAAAAATGGTCTTTCTAAAATTATAGGAACAGGAATCTGAGGCATACTTCTTCTATATCAAGTACGAAAAAGTCAGCAGGGAAAACAAGTTGTTTTACCTGAACCAAAACATCCTCTAGGACTCCAGTAGGGTAAGCAGTACTTCTATTGGCTAGTTGAATCACTACACCAGTAGGTTGTAAATTTCCAAGAGACAAAGATTTGAAAACAGACATAGGCATAACATTTATTGAAGCTCCTAAATCTAACATGCAATTTTCAAATTTGTTATTGCCTATGATACAGGGTATAGTGAACGTACTTGGATCTTTACATTTCTCAGGAATATTTGGAACTTCCTTACCAAGCAATGCAGATACATTTCTTCCCATGCTTATCCTTTCATTTCCCTTGAGTCTTCTCTTGTGAGTACACAGTTCTTTCAGAAATTTGGCATACTTGGGAATTTGTTTGATTGCATCAAGAAGAGGTATATTCACTTCCACTTTCCTAAAAGTATCCAAAATTTCTTTGTCCACTTCTTCCATCTTCTTACTTGGAATTGCTTTTGGTGGAAAAGGAAGAGGGATATGAGGTGGAATTTAGGGTGGTTGCATCTCAGACTTTCTTATGCTTGAAGAGGGTACATCATTCTCAATTGTTGCAGGCATAGTTATTTGCTTCTCAGGTTCCTTAGGTATGGGTACTTCAAGGTTCTTACCTGATCTTAACTGAATTACACTTATATTTTTTGGATTTGTAGCTGGTTGAGATCGTAATTTGTCGGAGTTTTGAGACTGTAACTGGCTGAATGATGAAGCCAGTTACCCAATTTGGTTGCTTAAACTCTGGATGGTAGCATCATTCCTCTGTTGATACTCTAAGTTCTGTGCAACCATTTGTTTCACCAGTTCTTCCAAAGAAGGGCCACTTGTGGATGGTTGAGGTGTAGGTCTTTGAAATGGAGGTTGGGGATTTTGTTGTTGGTTACCCCATCTCAAGTTTGGATGGTTCCTCTAACCTGGGTTATATCTGTTGGTGGAAAGGTCATGGTTTTGTTGTTGTTGTTGTGGTGAAGGTCTATCATGGTAGATGTTAGCTGTATAGGCTTTGGGACTATTATTATCCTTTTCTTGTAGAGAAGGACAACAATCAGTGGGGTGCTCTTGTAAAGAGCAGATGCCACACACTTTAGCAGTCATGGATTTTTGATTTATTGCTAATTGTATGACCAGAATGGTGAGAGCGTCAAGTTTACTCTCTAATTTAATGCTAGATGCACTAGAATTTGAATCATATGAACTTTTGAAAGCATCGTTTCTTACACTGAATTGTTGAGAATTAGATGCCATTTTTTCAATCAAGTTCCTTCCTTCAGCAGCAGTCATATCTCCTAAAGCTCCTCCACTTGCCGCATCTTTCATGTTGCGATCAACGTGGTGCAGACCTTCATAAAAGTAATGAAGAAGAAGTTATTCAGAAATTTGGTGGTGAGGGCAACTTGCACAGAGTTTCTTGAATCTCTCTCAATACTCATAAAGACTTTCTCTAGAGAGTTTCCTAATGCCAGATATGTCCTTTTAGATTGTAGTTGTTAGTTGTTCTAGAGGCAGGAAAGAACTTTTCCAACAATATTTTCTTTAAGTCATTCCAACTTGTGATTGATCTTGGAGCAAGGTAGTAGAGCCAATCCTTAGTAACACCCTCTAAAGAATGAGAAAACGCTTTAAGATTGACATGGTCTTCTTGAACGTTTTGGGGTTTCATTGTGGAGCACACAATATGGAATTCTTTAAGGTGTTTGTGCGGATCTTCACCTGCAAGACCATGAAACTTAGGCAACAAGTGTATAAGTCCAGTCTTAAGCATAAAAGGGACATCTTCTTCAGGATATTGAATACACAAACTTTCGTATATGAATTCGGGTGCAGCTAGTTCTCTAAGAGTTCTTTCACGGGGTACAACCATATCAAAAAAACTAGCAGTAGTACTTTCAACAGATTCAGATGAGATACTATCACTATCAATATCAACAAAGTTATTATTAAATCTAGCTTCTCTAATTAATCTATGAAAAGTTCTATGAATTTCAGGATCAAATGAATATAAATGCTCAAAAGTCCTTCTAGTCATACATAGCATACAACAAGATATTTCATGATCATGAGCAATATATCATAAGAATCCTAAATCATACAAAAGGAATAAAATAAAACAAACAAACAAACAAAAGAAATTTTTTTATTATATTATTTTTTTATTTTTTATTTTTTAATTTTCAATTTTATAAAAAATTAATTTAAAACAAGAATTTTCCTAAAGATCGTTGATCCCCGGCTGCGGCGCCAAAATTTGACGTGTGTTTACAGTTATGGTTCCATCAAATTAGTATATTGAAATTAATTAATGTAGTACTAGGGTGTCAACCTAGGTCGTTCTCTCAAGGATCAACACAAAAATTTAGGAAAATTAAGTTTAAAATTAATTTTTACAAACAGAAATTCAACAAACATACAAATACAATTTGGGGGGGTTTGATTGATTGGTTGTCACAATTAAAATCAAAACAAAGTAAATATAAGATTTGGAACAATAAATAACAAGCAATTGATTTTCTTGGAGTATTGTAATTAAATTTATCCTTGGTTCACTAAAGATAGTTTGTACACTTTCATTAATGTTAATTTCTTAGCTCAATTTGAATTAATCAACTAAGCGTCTTTTTCAATTCACAATTCCTTTACTTTCATTTAAAAATGAATATTTTAATCAAACATCCTAATTAAGCAAAAGGAATCAAGATCGTAAAATCTAGGAATTATTGAGCATATGTAAGAACATCGCCTACATACATAATCTATTCTTAAATTATGGAATTAAGCAAACCATAATTATTAAAAGTGATTATGAAAATATTCATTAAGCATGCATATTTCTTTAATCCATTTTAATTTAAAATCTTATTTTATTCCATTTGAATAATTAAACCGATTAAGCATACAAATTTAATTAAAGAGAATGGAATTAAATAAGCAGAGTAAGATTATGAAGAAATAACCAATAATAAAAGCATACTATATTAAAAACAAGAACTTCAAAATTATATTACAATATTCTCCAAGAAAATCAATCTAGGGGTTCTAGCCCTTCATAATTAAAACAAACTGAAAATAAAAGAACCTAACCCGGAAGCACGAAGGGGGAGAAGAAGAAAGAGCAGAGAAGAAGAAGAAGACTTGAAGTCGTTATGGTGTGAAGGAAATGGTCGATGGGCATGTTATTTATAGGAGAAGAAAAGGGTTAGCGGTGGGTAGTGATAGGAGGGTGGTTGTAGTGGTTGTGGGTAGATAAGGAAAAAGGCTAGGGGTGATCATGGCGATGATTGTGGGTGGATATGTAAAATGGGTAGGGGTGATAGTGGTGGTCATGAGATGGATGAAGGCAAATTAGAAATTTAGTTGATAGATCCCTCACATATTAAGTGGTGTGCAAATGGCAACCTTAGTGGCGTACACATGTCAAATTTATGTGACACGTAAGTAAAAGTTAACGTTTTTGTAAGGAAGTTAATACAAAGGACCTATTAATCATACAGAAGTTATATGTGAGGGACCACATTTGAATTTTTAACATGTGGGAACCTATTAACCCAATCGTAACAAAATGAGGGTGTAAATAATGTGTTTACTCTTTGAAATTCAAGAGAAAAAATATTAAGTTTTGTTAATTTTAGCTCCATAAGGATCGAGTTTAAATAGTATATTAACCCCCAACTAAGCTTAAACTAAGCTCCATAATTTAGGCAATTTTGTGATTATTTATTAAGTATTTAAGTTAACTAACTGGTGTTAGAACCAAGTCTGTTTCATAAAGGATAATGGTTCAGAGTTAGACTTAGAAGGGGGGTTGAATAAGTCTTGGACTCTTTTTGTGGAATTTGAAACTTTCAAGCGTAATCAATCAAACTTTTGTAGCAGACTTGTTAAGAGCAAAGAATGAGAGGATGCACACAAGGAATTTATACAGGTTCACTTACAATGCAAAAGCTATGTCGAGTCCCTTTAAACTAAAAGGATTTCCACTATTGTAAAAACTCCTTTTACAATTTCAACACCAGACCGTGCCACAAGTATTCTTGACTCCAATCACTTCTAGCTTAAAAACCCAACTATTGTTTCAATAAGCCACTCCTGGCTCAATCCCATGTATTCGTTCAAAAGCCTCTTCAGGCCACAACTATTTTCCATAAAAACTAAAGACTGGTAACTCACCATACTTTTACACAAATACAGGTTTGAAAGATAAATTATGTTTGGTGTTTCTGAGAACTTAGTGTATGAAAGATACAAGTGATAAACAGATACACTAAGTAAGAAAGCAAAGAGACCAAGATCTACTAGGTGCAGAATAACAAAGAAAGTCTTTACTTAAGACTAAGAGAGAAGAGAGTTTTGTAAACTGACTACAAGATGTTCTTCAAATGATTCAGAAGTTTTCTATTTTTTAATTTGAATTCAATCATATTTATAGGTCACTTAAAGTGACCATTTGATGATCTAGTGAAGAGATATAGCCGTTGTAGATCTGTTTTAGGAGTTTTGGCTGTTGGGCGTACTAGAACTTAAGAAGTGGAGAGAGATAAAGAGTCTGGTGTGAAGGAACAACAGAGCTTTACATTGAAATGGTGTTCCTTGAGCTTCTCAAGACAAAAGACCTTTTGTAGGCTTTCAACATACAACATGCAGAGCAAAAGAAGTTGACCTTTTGAACATATTCTTACACACGTACTGACTCATTGAAATATGCAGAATAGCTTCATTGGTTTCTTCCCATATGAACTTTGGCTTTTACACTATTTTGTCTCATTTCCTGTTTAGATGATAAGTGTAGTTTTTTCTTAATACACATATACTTCAGATTATCATAAATTTAGACTTGATCTTTTTGTTGTATGCTTGAGTTCTTGAGTAAATACTTGTCTTCTTATCTTCTTTGATGATTGAAGCAGCTTCCAAGAAAAAGATCCGTTCGAGAGTGTCTTTGATAAGTTTTTGATATAAAGACAAGAGTAACGTCTTTATATATTTGGAAGTCTTGATTTTGAAGTCTGATCTTGTTTTGTATGAAATAAGCTTGGTAGATCAGACCCTAATGTTGCAACTGGGATCAAACTTCTCTTGAATTTTCTTTAGTCTCATATAGACTTGTGTACTAATATCAGACTTTTTATGATAAGCTCCCCTTTCATTTATATCTTACGTCATACAGACTTTTGACTTGAAACACTTAATTTAAAAGGTCAGATAACACATAGGTGGACATTATTTAATTAATTACCTTAATGTGTGTTATTAACAAATCTTGGGATAAGAACCATCAATATCAGAGTCTTTAGAAAATAGACTTAGTTCTAACAATCTTCCCCTATTTGTTGATAGCAAACATTAAGCTTTTTATTAAATAAAGTCTGTGATAAGTAGAGAGGAGGCAAAATTTATCAGACTTAACATGATATAAAAAGTCAAGGCATGAGATCAGAGCATTTTCATACTTAGAGAGATTCAGAGCATAAAGTTTATTTAGCAAATCTGATCAGAGCATTATTGAGTATCTTTTTGTGAAATAGTTATCAGAGCATAAAAAGCTTAATCAGGGCATACCTTTTTAAGAATCAAAGAGGACAGACAACTCAGATCAGAGCAAATATCAATTTCTCATAATTATATGTATATTAGAGCAATGATGTATAAACTTCATAACATTCGTTTATAAGACAGATATAAGAAATACACGTTTTTCATTAATAAGGGAGATTTGTACATGACATAAAAGAAAATTTAAAATAGCACCAGAACACAATTTCATCAAAAGACAACTAAGATATTGATCATAGCTGATCACAGACTTCAACCCAAAATAACTTTAGACTATTCTTCATCTTTTGATATTGATGAGAAAAAAAGGCATCATAGAGGAATCTAGAGGATGAGGAGATGTGGTTGAAGCATGAAAGGAAACAATGAGTAAACAGCCAAGTTGTTCATACAGAAAGCCTAGAATAGATACCGTAATGATAAAGGGAAAACTGATACGACAGTGGATGAGAGGAAGATCCATTCCTTCAGAAGGAACATGATCTTTGAAAACTCTGCCACGATGTTTTTAGAAGCCATAGAGGAAGTAGAGGTTGTCATCATAGGTGTTGGAAAACTGGCCTTCAAAGTTGATGATCCAAAGTTGATGGTTTCAGAAGGAACATGCATGGTCTTCATTAAGCTCGGGGGTATTGAAGATGCTACGTAAAGAAGGAATGGAAAACTTCTTGGGATAAGGCTTATACCATGAAAGTTGGTAGTAATGAGTCCTAGGCCACATCTCTAGCTTGTTCTTTCCTTGTTCAAGAATTCTAAAAAGAGTGTTGAGCCTATCAGGAGCAATGAAGATCTTCTTTCTAGGGAGGTTCAGACATGGACATCCAGATATCTTGAAGGGTCCTTATTCCAAATCACTCAGAGTCATTCTTGTTTCTCTCAACAAGGCATGTACCATTGCAAGGTTAGATTGGGAGGTGAGGGAGGTGTCCATCAAAATGTCTTCAATGGGCATTAGAGGAAGGAAACGAGGGGTAGAGAAGATTTTAACTTTCTTAGGGTCAAAACTAAGGGCGCTCATGATGGCTTGGTTGGAGGGGTGATGGTATCATGTTTCTTCTAGGTTATGGACAGGTCTAGTGATGATAAGGTGGTCAAGAATAGGGTTAGTAAGGGTAAGAAGATGGGTACTGTTAGTTTTTATGGATAGTTTAGGGCTAGGTATAAACCAAGCACGTAATGGAACAAAAGTGAAGTTAGAGGGTTGGGATTTTTGAGATGTTTGGAATGGTTAAGAAGATTGAGATGGTTGGGAAGTTTGAGTTAGTGGCGATGACTGAACAACAAAAGAAGGGGAAGGTGGTACAGACCTTGATGAGGAATCAGATTTAGGCACCTTTTTCAGATGTTCTTTTTACTACTCTTAAAGGGCTTCTTTTTCCTTTAGAACTTTATCCTTAAACTTTTACTGCCTTTTCCTAGCTTGTGCACACTTCTTAGTGTGCAACTCAAAGAATCTCTCAAACCATTGTTCATAAGACCACGGGCTGGTACCTATATCAGGATAGAGTACCTTGTGGTTCTTCATAAACTCATTAATCTTTTCATGATCAAGTGTCTTGATAGACTTCTTCTTCTGTTGTTGAGATAAGATGGGAACAGACTTTTGTTTCTTTAGAGAGGGAGATGGAGGCGGAGGTGATGAAGCTTGCATCCTTTTCAGAAGCCTGATTGGCTTTTGATCATCTGAGTCATTAGACTCTTCAGGGACAGTCCTCTTGGTAGTTGAGACTTTGGAGTCTAAAGCTTCCTTCTTGAGAGGTGAAAAGGGAAAAGCAACATTCTATAGTTGAGCTTTGATAGGTAAAACAGACTCTTCATGAATAGCATGGGTAGCCTTGGCAGTCCTGGCCTTCTTGACTATAGGGACCTTGAATCTTGGCCTTTCATCACCCTTCCTTTTTTGCTTGGAAGCCATTTGAGGAGTAGACTTCTTCTGAGCATCAAACCTTTCCATGGTCTGGTCCAACAGGGGTAAAAAGATTAGAAGCTTACTTAGAAGGAAGAATTATGAGTCACATCTGCTACATACTTCAAAGAAACATTCTCCAAAGCAAAGATTTTGGTCAGCACAGTAGGGTATGATATTTTCTTCTGCTTCTTTTCCACTGACAAAATCAGGTAGGTGAGAATGATGTTGGCAAAATTAAATTTCTCCTTTACAAGCATGTGATACATGCAAAAGCAATCCATCCTTGAGATAGTATCCTTAGTACTTTTCCTAAGGTAGAAAACCTGCTTCATTAGAAGAGATCATATCTTTAAAATCGTAATCTTTTTGCCTCTGAGAGAGCCAAAGATAACAAACCTCTTGTTAACATGGACGGTCTTCTAGAATTATAAAACCAAGGAAGAAGAATATGGTTCTTTGTCCAAGCAAAAATGGGTCCAGCCAATACCCTTAAGTTCTTCTGTAATGTCACGACCTACAATTTTATGGTGCTCAGGGTCAAAGAAAGAGGACTTAACAATGTCCTTGACAGAGTAGGAGTCAATCATTGCAAGAAAGGAAGTTTGAGGAAGAAGAAAGGTTTCTAGGGTTTAGGAAGATGAAGGGGTTTTTCTCACAAGAGAAAGCAAAGAGAAGGAAAACTCAAGAGATAGTACAAAGGAGGGAAAAGATGAAAAGACACGTATTTAAAAAAAAAAGGAAAACTATCCAGATAAAGAGAACGAGTTTGTTCTTTTGTAGAACAGCCCAAGGTTAGTGATACCTATAAGATACCTCAGAATCCTCTTCATTGTAGACAAGTGTGATTCCTTGGGGTCTAATTGGTATCTTGTATACATACAGACACTAAACATTATATCTAGTCTGCTGGATATAAGATATGGAAGGGAACCAATCATTCCTCTGTATAAAGTCTGATCCACTGATATACTAGACTCAACTTTATTGATTATTCAATTTGGATGTGTAGGAGTGCTCATTGACTTAGCATCATCCATTTCAAACTTTTTAAGTAACTCCTGGGTGTACTTCTATTGATGGATAAAAATACCATCATCAGTTTGTTTGATCTGCAAGCCTAGCAAGAATTTGATTTCTCCTATCATACTTATTTCAAACTCAGCTTGCATCATTTCAGAAAATTCTTTGCAGACTTATATCAGTAACACCAAAAACAATATCATCCACAAAAATTTACACAATTATAAAGTTTTTGTGAAAGCTTTTTCTGAATAAGGTTGTATCTACCTTTCCTCTAGTAAAGCCTTTTGAAATAAAAAAAGAACTGAGTCTATCGTACCAAACTCTTGGTGCTTGTTTCAAACCATACAGTACTTTACTAAGTTTGAAAACATGGTTTAGAAAGAAATATCTTCAAAACCAGGGGGTTATTTCATAAAAACTTCTTCTTTAATAAACCCATTTAGAAAAGCATTCTTAATATCCTTATGATATAATTTGATACCTTTTTAAGCAGCAAATGCAAGAAGTATCCTTATAGCCTCAAGTCTGGCTATAAGAGTAAAGGTTTTAGTGAAATTAATACCTTCTTGCTGGTTGTAGCTTTGTGTTACAAGTCTGGCTTTGTTTTTGACAACTTTTCCTTCCTTATCAAGCTTATTTCTAAAAACCCATTTTTGTTCCAATTATGTTTTTGTTCTTAGGTTTTGGAACAAGAGTCCAAACCTTATCTCTTAAACTAGTTTCATTTTTCTTGCATAGCTATGACCTAGTCAACATCTTCCAAAGTTTACAGTAGATTTTGGTTCCAATTCTGACATAAGAGCAACGGACAATTGATTGAGAAGTTTTGATCTGGTTCTAACTCTAGCTACTTGATCTCCAATGATAAGGTTTAAAGGGTGATAAGCCTTGAACTTCTAGTCTTTAGGCTTATCAGGTTCAGACACTGATGGTTGTTGTTCAGGTTCTCTGTTTCCAACTTCTATTGGTTCTAATTATACATAATCTAATCTCTGTTGATCTTGTTTAGTTTCCTGCTACTGCATGCATGCATCATCAAGTTCTGGATCTATTAGTTTCCTGTCAGTCTCCTGAAGATCATCAAACCTTACATGCATTGATTCCTCAATGGTTTGAGTTCTTGTATTAAAAACTCTATAAGATTTTGATGTGGTTGAGTACCCCATGAATATTCCTTTATCACACTTAGAGTTAAATTTTCCAAGATGATCCTTTGTGTTGAAAACATAGCAGGTGCACCCAAAGGGATGAAAATATGATATGTTGGGTTTTCTTTCCTTCCACAATTCATAAAAAGTCTTGTTTAGTATTGGTCTGATAAGCATTCTGTTTTGAATGTAACAAGAAGTGCTCACAGCCTCTGCCTAAAAATATTTTGGAAGATTATTTTCACAAAGCATTATTCTTGCCATTTCTTGTAGAGACCTATTTTTCCTTTCCATAATATCATTCTGTTAGGGTCTTCTTGGAGAAGAAAAACTATGAGTTATGCCAGATTCATTGTAGAATTTTTCAAAAATTTCATTTTCAAATTCTCTCCCGTGATCACTTCTTATTGTACCAATACGTAATCCTTTCTTATTTTGGATTTTCTTATAGAAAATCTTGAATACTTTCACAGACTTAGCCTTGTGGGCTAGGAAGTATACCCATGTCATTCTTGTGTAATCATTAACAATGACAAATCCATACTTCTTTCCTACCAGACTCTGTACCTGAGATGGACCAAATAAATCTAAATGTAACAATTCTAATGGTATGGCTGTGGAAACAATATTTTTTTCATAAGAGGTTTTATGTTGTTTCCCTCTTTGGCATGCTTCACAAGGTAGGGAGCTGTTAAAGGAAATTTTTAGCAGTCCCTTAACTAGGCTTTTCTGTGAAGTTTTGAAATGTGTTTTAAATTTACATGCCCAGAAGTTTTGTGCCAGATCTACCTCTCCTTAGAGTTTGAAAACAAAATGTTATATTTTGATTATTATTTAGTTCATTCAAGTTAACCTTGTACAAGTTGTGATGTTTGTTTGCAAGAAGAGTGTGGTTCCATCATGATTGGTGATAGTACACTTTTCTTTGTCAAAAGAGACCTTGTACCCACTTTCATAAAATTGACTAATGCTCAATAAGTTTTGCCTCAGACCTTTAACTAAATACACATTTTTAATAACAGGTGAAGGAACTTACCAACTTTAGTAGACCCTATGATCCTTCTAGTCTGATTACCTCCAAAGGTGACTGTTCTACCTTTAAACTATTCCACCTTTCTTATCATGTGATACGAGTATCCACTGTTCAGATACCAATGTAGAGGCTTTGTCTTTGTCTTTAAGCACATCTACAATAAGAATGATATATGACTTTGATACCCAAATCTTTTTGGGTCCTACATGGTTAGCAACCTTTTCATTTCTCTTCTTTCTTTTCTCATAACCATTTATTATATGACCATGTCTTTTGAAATAGTTACAGTTTATATTTTTCTGTCTTTTTGAAATAAATGGAGGAGATGAAGATTGCTTGAAATCATTTGTCCCTACAAAGCCCAGACCTGGTCTGCTATGGCTGTAACATCCCAAACTTTAAAATAGAGAATTAATTACCAGAATAAATATTAGAAATTAGTATGTGGAATATTTAATGTCCCAAACTATTAAGAATAATTAAATTGATAATTTTGGGGACTGTTAGAAAATTATGGAGACCGGTTAAGCTGAAATTAAGCCCGGTTGAGATATGAGTGTCGGACCAAGTATCTCGGAATGAGATGATATTGGTTAGGGCTATTAGAAATAATATCGGGAATCTGAATATGTATTCGGAATAATTTTCAGATGATGTATTGAGCCCAAACGGAGAACCTGTTGGTTATAAAACGATGAAGTTTTAATGAATTGGATTAAAAGAAAAATTGAAAATCCCATTTTTCCCTTCCTGTTCATGTATGTTTACCGAATGCATATGCATTACATTTCATTTCTTCTTCTCTTCATCATCTTCTCCATTTCTCCCTTCTTCCTCCTCCAAACCCTAGCAACTTGGCTCCATCTTCCACATCTCATTCTCATTTTCGTTGGTGGAGCTTGAAGGAGGTTGTGAGATGCTGTTTTCTCCCCCTTTCTCTCCATTTTCGCAGCTTTCTCTCCCTCCATTGAACCCATTTTCATTTTTGGGTGAGGTAAGGAATACTCACCATTTATTTGGGTTTTTGCCATGGTTGTATGGTAATATGAGTTTTGGGAACCATGCATGTGTATGGAGGCTCTTGGGGAGAGTATTTAATGCAAGGGTTTAATGTGGATTTTTAAGAAAGTAAGGTTTCTTTGGGAAGTAATAAAGTGGATGTATTTAGGGTTAGAAGGAGAAAAATATTTATGATGGTTGTTGGAATTTTATGAAACCCTAACTTCATGAATTTGGGGGAAATGCATAATGGAGGTTGATGAACATTAATTGTTGGTAATAAATGTGAGTTATGATGCATAAGGGTCATTGGTGATGGTATTTTGTTGATGGAGGTTAATAATGGAGAAACCCATGAAAGGGTTTGGTTCTAGAGTGCATAATAATAATGGGTAGCACCTAACCCATGGTGGTTATGGTGGATAAAATGGAATAAAGGAGTATTAAGAGTTAAAATAAAGTAAACATCAAGTTATTGATATATATATAAGTATTTAAGTCTTAATGAGTAAGTAGAAAGTTGATTGTGTAATGTATTGTGATGTAGGAAGTGACCCCATTGACGAGGCGGAACCATCAAACCGCGTTGATCACTACTTCACTTGAGGTAGGAGGGGGTAACTAATCTAAATGCATGATTTCATCCATTGATGATGTAAAAATATGTATATATGATTACTTGATGATTGTTTGAATGAATGATGTGGTGATGTTATGATTTGAATGCATTTAGAATGATGATTGTTATGTGGCATTGTGTTTGGGATAATATTATGGTGTGGTGATGATACTATGTTGATGAAATATGATGATGGTTTGAAACCATGTGTGAATCGAAATTGTGATGTGAATATCCCAAAGATGTATGTATGATTTATTGAATGTGTATGCCACTAACTATTGATGTGAATAAGTTCAAAAGAGAATTGGAATTGGATGAGAATGATGAGAATATTGAAACCCACCAAGTGGTGGTGATGAATGATTGAATGTAGAGTGGCATCTAGGATGCATAGTGTGAGGATGCACTTGATTTGCATTTACATTGCATCCATGGTATAGCATAGCTGTCTATGTGGAAGATTAGGGGTTCCACTAGGCGGGCCCAGTGGGAGGGCGGCTCAGTGCACGAGCGTATTGTGATTTTCCCTGTGACTCGGTGTATGAGTCACGAAGCTGTTCATAGTTTGGTGATGAGGCACCCTATGTGGCGGGCCCAGTGGGCGGGCGGCTCTATGGTGAGCGAGTTTACCTCGGTGTCCGACAGGACAAGGCTCTCTCGATGTGTGTTCGGGAGGGGCCCGTAGCACTTGTGGTAGTTGAGGCCACGATGTTGATCCGCAAGTCACAGGGTGACTAGTGCTACAGATAGGCGATAGCGGTTTGGTACCAGTAAAATTATGATGATGTAAGCAGGCATAAAATTGAGATATATATGTACACAATTTTTTCTACTGCAGTAGGGGCATAGTAGCACACCTATGCTTGTCCCACAATTGAATTGATATGGTATTTTTCCCATAGTCGGATCCGTATTGTTTGACGATAAATTCTTGTGCATATACATTAGCTTTAAGAGCATTTGCATATAGCTGGAGATATGCCTAGTTGAAAGCTCATGGTGGCAACGGATGAATGAGAATTTAAAAGGGAAAGAGTTGAATACTAACCCGATGTGTGTGTTTGGCAATCCAAATGATTGAAATTGTGAATGTATACTTGAGATCATGAGATGTATTGTGTATGATGTATGATGTGTTGTAATGATTGATATGTGAGCAAGTATACATATATTTCATCATAATGTATGACTTTAATTCATTTGGATTATGTTACTTACCTCCCCGTTGCCATTTTTAAAGTTGATGTAGGTATGACTTAAATCCTACAGCTTTTAGAGGCTGAGTTTAGAAGGAGGTAAATATGGATAGGAATGTGTAAGCCTTGGCCGGCACGAAATCTGTTTTGTAGAGTATATGAGGTTTATATACTCAATTTTGTAATGGTTGATAATTCTGGAGATCATGGGAGAAAATTGGACATGTTTGTGTAATGACAATTTTCATTCATGACCCAAAATTTGTAAAGAATGAATCTTGATACTTGTCTTTGACTAATGAATGTATGCTGTGATTTTATGCCATTCTATGGAGTTGTGAAATGATGTTGGATCCAAATGTATGTAGGGAGTGTATGTGGCTTGATGATGAATTTGGATTATATGCATGAATTAATCTTAGCATGATGATGTTGTTGGTGTTTAATTACATGAAAGAATCATGTAGTTTTGGATTGTAGCATTATATGAAGTGATACATGCATAATGAAATAAGATAGGGTCTTAGGTGAGGCCAAATTAGCAGGAATTGATGTTGCATGTGTTATGTCCAAGAGAATTCTCGTTTCTGCTGAGTCCCTGCAGAACTCGCTCAAGCGAGTCATAATCTCGCTCGAGCGAGATTGTTATGGAATGAGAATTTTGTTTCTACCCCGTTTTTGCTCGAGCGGACGTGCATTTTGCCCAAGCGAGATTGCCACAGAATCAGAGTTTAGATTCTGGACAATTTTCGCTTAGGCGTGAGGGGCAGCGCTCAAGGGAGGGAGAAGGAGAATTGTTACTGGACGATTTTCGCCCAGGCGAGTGGTGCCTCGCCCAAGCGAAAATTGGCCAGAGAGTTCTCAACGTTTCTGGACCAATCTCGCTCAAGCGAGCCTTGGGCCGCTCAAGCGAGATTGACCCTTGATGCTCCTTTCCTTCTTCGCTCAAGCGTCTCGCTTCCTTCGCTCAAGCATTCCATCGTGTCTGCTTAAGCGAGACAGGGCTCGCTCAAGCGAGCTGAGCCCTGATGCTCATTCCTTCCTTTCGCTCAGCATCACTCAGCGCCCGCTCAAGCGTGGGTACGCTGGCTCGCTCAAGCGACTTGAGTCACGCTTGAGCGAGTGGCACCTGACACTTCACAAAAACTTTTAATTTAAATGGATTCTGTTCCTATGCATTATTTCCTCCCTTAAACGTTAGTTTGAAGCATTGAGGAGTATATTTCGGTTCTCTAGATTATATAAATTATACCCCATATTTTTATGAAACTACTCCTCTTGAAAAATCAATCAGCCAATGATTAAATAAAATTAAATAATTCTTCCGCTGATTTCTGATTGGAAAATCCTCTTTTAATCTCACCATCTCATATCTTCATATATGAGAGTGGTTCATTATAGGTCCAGGGGTTTGGTGAAAAATACTTCACCACTTTAATTATTTGATTTATTAATATTTTCAAAGACGTGAAAAATTTTCCCCTATTTTAATTAGGGGTTTGGGGCGTCTCAACCTGGTATCAGAGCCTTCATTGCTCTTGATACAATTAAAATTGATGATGTCCATGTGTTTGTTGCTTGTGGTTGAGTGATTTGTAAATGATGTGGGTGAATTATGATGGTTGACATTGGAATGAAATTATTACATGATTGTGGTTAAGCCCGGCCAGGCAATTCCTTTCTCATATTTACCTTCTAATTATGAAATGCATTATGATGATACTTGTGTTAAGGAAGTTAATGATGAATGATATATGTATGCACATTGGGTGAAGAAACTTTAAGTTTCTAATTATGTTTATGTTGTTGTGTATAGATTGAGTGATGGCGTATAGGCGCAATGCTGATACAGCCGCCATGGCTGAAGCCTTTAATCGCTTTACCGACATACTCGAACGGCAACAACAACCTATGGGTCAGCCGAATCAAGGTCTTGACCAATTTCTTAAGCGGAAGCCTTCTGAATTTCATGGAGGCTATAAGCCAGAAGATGCTCATGTCTGGATCCGTGACTTGGAGCAGATATTCGCTAGTATGGAATGTACCAAAACGCAGAAGGTGGAATATGCAGTGTTCATGGTTCGGAATGAGGCCGAGTCTTGGTGGATCCTTACCCGTGGGCGTATGATTGCTTCCCACACTCCTCTAAATTGGGAGAATTTTAAGGCGGAGTTTCTTAAGAAATACTTTCCTGCGAGTTATAAGAACAAGAAAAAGCTTGAATTCATGGAACTCAAGCAAAGTGGTATAACAGTTGAAGAGTATGCTTTGAAATTTGAAGAGCTATGTGTGTTTTATCCTCCCTTTCAGCAAGAGGGCACTGAAACTTCGAAGTGTGTTAAATTTGAGAATAGACTGCGCCAAGAGATCAAGAAGGCGATTTGTCACCAAGAGATTAGGAGTTTTCCTACTCTTGTGGATAAGTGCAGAATCTTTGAAGAGAATGATATTGCTCCAAGGAATTACTCGGGGCATGATTACAAGTTAAAGGGCCAATCTTCTAGCTTCAAGAAGAAAGGAAACTTTAAGAACAATCGAAGATTGGTGCGTGGGTCCTCTTCTTTCAGAGGTGGACGAGGTGGCGGAAGGCATGGTGTTGTTGGTGGCCGAGGTGATGGCCAAGGACTTCATTGTTTCAGATGTGGTGGAAATCATTTGGCCAGAGACTGCAATCATGACGAAACAGTGGTGTGCTACAGATGCAACCAACCGGGGCATATCC
Organism: Clitoria ternatea; assembly: GCA_037962975.1. NCBI lineage: Eukaryota > Viridiplantae > Streptophyta > Magnoliopsida > Fabales > Fabaceae > Clitoria > Clitoria ternatea. The sequence goes on from CM075669.1 coordinate 194,861,708, forward strand.
GCCCTGATTGTCCTTTGAATGCTGCAGACGTTGTGCCACGTGATAATGCAAACCGTGGAGGCTATAGTGCTTTTAGAGGCCGTGGTCGTGGAAACGGTAATGGTGGAAGACTTGGCAACAGTAATGGTGGTAACGGTCGTGGAAATGGAAACGGCCGAGGTAATGCTAATGGTGGTCGGAATGGCCCAAATCGTGGTGCTAATCAACAAATGGCTGGAAGAGTCTTTGCTGTGACCGGTGAAGAAGCTGCACAAGCTGAGGATCTTGTCCAAAGTGAGTGCCAGATACATGGTAATATTGTTAATGTGATATTTGATTCGGGTGCTACCCACTCTTTTATTTCTGAAGATTGTGTGAGGCGCTTACGGGTGCCTGTGAGTATGATGAAAGGTTCAATATTGGTGACTACACCGACCGGTGCTTGCTTGAGATCGGTGACTCGATGTGAGAATGTCGAGATGGACTTGGAGGGTAGAAAATTTGTTGTATCCCTCGTGTGTTTACCTATGAAAGACCTGGATGTTATTCTAGGCATGGATTGGTTGTCCGCCAACAAGGTTTTGGTGGATTGTCATAGCAAGACGGTGATTTTCCCAACCTCTAATAATGAAGGCTTTGATGTGTAAGGTATCTCTCAACTTCTTATGAGGTTCTGTTTGGTGGATGGGAATGGTGTTTCCCAATCTGGTGGAGTTCCTATTGTTTCAGAATTTTCCGATGTGTTTCCGGAAGAGATTCCCGGATTACCTCCTCCACGAGAAGTAGAATTTGCTATCGATCTTATTCCAGGTGCAGAACCTGTTTCCCGAGCTCCTTATAGGATGTCTCCTATGGAGTTAGTAGAGTTGAAAAAGCAAGTGGAAGAATTACTTGGATGGGAGTTTATTCACCCAAGTGTGTCTCCTTGGGGTGCTCCTGTGTTGTTGGTGAAGAAGAAAGACGGAAGCATGAGATTGTGTGTTGACTATCGCCAGCTCAACAAACTAACCATTAAAAATAAATATCCCCTTCCACGCATTAACGATCTTTTGGATCAATTGAAGGGTGTTGTTGTGTTTTCGAAGATTGATTTGCGTTCCGGATATCACCAAATTCGGGTGAAGGCCGAAGATATTCCGAAAACTGCTTTCCGAATGCGATATGGACACTATGAGTACGTAGTGATGCCATTTGGTGTGACGAATGCCCCTGCGATTTTCATGAGCTACATGAATCGCATCTTTCATGAATATCTGGACCAATTCATCATGGTGTTTATTGATGACATTTTGGTGTACTCCAAAAGTCATGAAGAGCATGAAAGACATCTTCGTCTGGTGTTGACCATCCTTCGTGAGAAAGAATTGTATGCGAAGCTCTCTAACTGTGAATTTTGGCTGTCTGAAGTCTAATTCCTTGGACATGTTATTTCAAATGATGGAGTCGCTATGGATAGATCTAAAGTTGAAGCTGTGATGGCTTGGGAAAGACCAACGTCTGTGACGGAGATAAGGAGTTTTCTTGGTCTTGCCGGTTACTACCGGAGATTTATTGAGGGGTTTTCCCGTTTGGCTTTACCACTAACAAAGTTGACTCGGAAGAATCAATCGTTTGTGTGGACTCATGAATGTGAAGAGGGCTTCCAAGAGTTGAAGTTAAGGCTTACTACCGCACCGGTGTTGGCATTGCCCGACTTAACGGATGAATTTATGGTATATTGCGATGCATCTAAGCTTGGTCTTGGATGCGTGTTGATGCAAAAGGAGCGTGTGATAGCCTATGCGTCGAGACAGTTACGACCGCATGAGGTTAATTATCCCACACATGATCTTGAACTAGCGGCAATGGTGTTTGCATTGAAGTTGTGGCGACACTACTTGTATGGCTCCAAGTTTGTGGTCTTCAGTGATCATAAGAGCCTTAAGTACTTATTTGACCAGAAGGAATTAAATATGCGCCAAAGACGGTGGATGGAGTTCCTAAAAGACTATGAGTTTGAATTGAAGTATCAGCCCGGTAAGGCAAATGTAGTTGCCGATGCATTGAGCCGAAAGTCATTGCATGTTTCCATGATGATGGCAAAGGAGATGGAGTTGATTGAACAATTTAGAGATTTGAATATGGGTGTGGAGACTTACACTCCCAAGAAAATGGCATTGGAGATGTTGAAGGTTGCAAATGAATTTCTTGAATATGTGAAGACGCAACAACCCAATGATGAGTATTTGATTGAGATGAAGAAAACACAAGAAAGACGGAAGAATTTGTTCTTAGTAGAAGGTCAAGATGGCATTTGGCGTGTTAAGGGTCGAATTTATGTTCCCTCAAGTGATGATGTGAGGAAACGTGTACTTGAGGAAGCCCACAAAAGCGTATTGAGTGTTCATCCTGGTTCCACTAAGATGTATCAAGATTTGAAGAAGAATTTCTGGTGGCCTGGTATGAAGCGTGATGTGGCGAATTTTGTAGCATCTTGCCTTGTTTGTCAAAAGGCAAAGGTCGAACATCAGAGACCATCTGGTTATTTGAGACCATTGGAGATCCCTGTTTGGAAATGGGATAGTATAGCTATGGATTTTGTTTCGGGACTACCCAGAACTCATGCTAGAAACGATGCTATAGGGGTGATTATTGACCGATTGACAAAATATGCTCACTTTTTACCCATAAATATGAAAAGTTCTTTGGAGAAATTGGCACAAATATACATCAAGGAGATTGTTAGACTGCATGGTGTTCCGTCCAGCATCATATCCGACCGTGATCCTCGTTTTACTTCTCAGTTTTGGGGACATTTGCATGATGAGTTGGGTTCTAAGTTGAAGCTTAGTTCCGCTTATCACCCTCAAACCGATGGGCAATCAGAAAGAACTATACAAAGCTTGGAGGATCTGTTGAGAGCTTGTGTTCTTGAGCACGGTGGATGTTGGGAGAGATTCCTCCCATTAATTGAATTTACATACAATAACAGCTTCCATTCCAGTATTGGTATGGCACCTTATGAGGCGTTGTATGGAAGGAAGTGTAGAACTCCTTTATGTTGGCTTGAAGTTGGAGAAACCTTGGCCTTAGGGCCGGAGATCATTCAAGAAACTACCGAACAGATTAAAAAGATACAAGAGAACATGAAGGTTGCTCAAGATAGGCAGAAGAGCTATTATGACAAGAGACATAAACCCCTTGAGTTTCAAGTGGGTGACCATGTGTTTTTGAAGGTCTCGCGCGACAAAGGCATTGGAAGGGCGTTGAAGAGTGGGAAGTTGAGCCCTAGATTTATCGGACCGTATGAGGTGTTGGAGCGGATTGGTGAGGTTGCTTATCGGATAGCACTCCCTTCGCATCTTGCTAATCTACACAACGTGTTTCACGTATCGCAGTTGAGAAAATATGTTTATGATCCTCTACACGTGATCCCTATGGATGAGATTAAGGTGCGAGATGATCTATCTATTTCTCCTGTTTCTGTTCGTATTGTCGGACATTCCGTGAAGAAACTGCGGAACAAGTTGGTACGTTTGGTGGAGGTCGCTTGGAAACATGGAAATACTGAAACGTTCACATGGGAACGTGAAGACGACATCAGAGAACGGTATCCCGACGCATTTGAATCCGGTAAGTTAAATTTCGAGGATAAAATTTTCTTTTTGGTGGGGTGGATTGTAACATCCCAAATTTTAAAATAAAGAATTAATTACCGGAATAAATATTAGAAATTAGTATGTGGAATATTTAATGTCCCAAACTATTGAGAATAATTAAATTGATAATTTTGGGGACTGTTAGAAAATTATGGAGACCGGTTAAGCTAAAATTAAGCCCAGTTGAGATATGGGTGTCGGACCAAGTATCTCGGAATGAGATGATATTGGTCAAGGCTATTAGAAATAATATCGGGAATCTGAATATGTATTCGGAATAATTTTCAGATGATGTATTAAGCCCGAACGGAGAACCTGTTGGTTATAAAACGATGAAGTTTTAATGAATTGGATTAAAAGAAAAATTGAAAATCCCATTTTTCCCTTCCTATTCACGTATGTTTACTGAAGGCATATGCATTACATTTCATTTCTTCTTCTCTTCATCATCTTCTCCATTTCTCCCTTCTTCCTCCTCCAAACCCTAGCAACTTGGCTCCATCTTCCACATCTCATTCTTATTTTCGTTGGTGGAGCTTAAAGGAGGTTGTGAGCTGCTGTTTTCTCCCCCTTTCTCTCCATTTTCGCAGCTTTCTCTCCCTCCATTGAACCCATTTTCGTTTTTGGGTGTGAGGTAAGGAATACTCACCATTTATTTGGGTTTTTGCCATGGTTGTATGGTAATATGAGTTTTGGGAACCATGCATGTGTATGGAGGCTCTTGGGGAGAGTATTTAATGCAAGGGTTTAATGTGGATTTTTAAGAAAGTAAGGTTTCTTTGGGAAGTAATGAAGTGGATGTATTTAGGGTTGGAAGGAGAAGAATATTTATGATGGTTGTTGGAATTTTATGAAACCCTAACTTCATGAATTTGGGGAAAATGCATAATGGAGGTTGATGAACATTAATTGTTGGTAATAAATGTGAGTTATGATGCATAAGGGTCATTGGTGATGGTATTTTGTTGATGGAGGTTAATAATGGAGAAACCCATGAAAGGGTTTGGTTCTAGAGTGCATAATAATAATGGGTAGCACCTAACCCATGGTGGTTATGGTGGATAAAATGGAATAAAGGAGTTTTAAGAGTTAAAATAAAGTAAACATCAAGTTATTGATATATATAAGTATTTAAGTCTTAATGAGTAAGTAGAAAGTTGATTGTGTAATGTATTGTGATGTAGGAAGTGACCCCATTGACGAGGCGGAACCATCAAACTGCGTTGATCACTACTTCACTTGAGGTAGGAGGGGGTAACTATTCGAAATGCATGATTTCATCTATTGATGATGTAAAAATATGTATATATGATTACTTGATGATTGTTTGAATGGATGATGTGGTGATGTTATGATTTGAATGCATTTAGAATGATGATTGTTATGTGGCATTGTGTTTGGGATAATATTATGATATGGTGATGATACTATATTGATGAAATATGATGATGGTTTGAAACCATGTGTGAATCGAAATTGTGATGTGAATATCCCAAAGATGTGTGTATGATTTATTGAATGTGTATGCCACTAACTATTGATGTGAATAAGTTCAAAAGAGAATTGGAATTGGATGAGAATGATGAGAATATTGAAACCCACCAAGTGGTGGTGATGAATGATTGAATGTAGAGTGGCATCTAGGATGCATAGTGTGAGGATGCACTTGATTTGCATTTGCCTTGCATCCATGGCATAGCATAGCTGTCTATGTGGAAGATTAAGGGGTTCCACTAGGCGGGCCCAGTAGGAGGGCGGCTCAGTGCACGAGCGTATTGTGATTTTCCCCTGTGACTCGGTGTATGAGTCACGAAGCTGTCCATAGTTTGGTGACGAGGCACCCTATGTGGCGGGCCCAGTCGGCGGGCAGCTCTATAGTGAGCGAGTTTACCTCGGTGTCCGACGGGACACGGCTCTCTCGATGTGTGTTCGGGAGGGGCCCGTAGCACTTGTGGTAGTTGAGGCCACGATGTTGATCCGCAAGTCACAGGGTGACTAGTGCTACAGATGGGTGATAGCGGTTTGGTACCAGTAAAATTATGACGATGTAAGCAGGCATAAAATTGAGATATATGTGTACACAATTTTTTCTACTGCAGTAGGGGCATAGTAGCACACCTATGCTTGTCCCACAATTGAATTGATATGGTATTTTTCCCACAGTCGGATTCGTATTGTTTGACGATAAATTCTTGTGCATATGCATTAGCTTTAAGAGCATTTGCATATAGCTGGAGATATGCCTAGTTGAAAGCTCATGGTGGCAACGGATGAATGAGAATTTAAAAGGGAAAGAGTTGAATACTAACCCGATGTGTGTGTTTGGCAATCCAAATGATTGAAATTGTGAATGTATACTTGAGATCATGAGATGTATTGTGTATGATGTATGATGTGTTGTAATGATTGATATGTGAGCAAGTATACATATATTTCATCATAATGTATGACTTTAATTCATTTGGATTATGTTACTCACCTCCCCGTTGCCATTTTTAAAGTTGATGTAGGTATGACTTAAATCCTACAGCTTTTGGAGGCTAAGTTTGGAATAAGGTAAATATGGATAGGAATGTGTAAGCCTTGGCCGGCACGAAATCTGTTTTGTAGAGTATATGAGGTTTATATACTCAATTTTGTAATGGTTGATAATTTTGGAGGTCATGGGAGAAAATTGGACATGTTTGTGTAATGACAATTTTTATTCATGACCCAAAAGTTGTAAAGAATGAATCTTGATACTTGTCTTTGACTAATGAATGTATGCTGTGATTTTATGCCATTCTATGGAGTTGTGAAATGATGTTGGATCCAAATGTATGTAGGGAGTGTATGTGGCTTGATGATGAATTTGGATTATATGCATGAATTAATCTTAGCATGATGATGTTATTAGTGTTTAATTACATGAAAGAATCATGTAGTTTTGGATTGTAGCATTATATGAAGTGATACATGCATAATGAAATAAGACAGGGTCTTAGGTGAGGCCAAATTAGCAGGAATTGATGTTGCAATTATTATGTCCAAGAGAATTCTCGTTTCTGCTGAGTCCCTACAGAACTTGCTCAAGCGAGTCATAATCTCGCTCGAGCGAGATTGTTGTGGAATGGGAATTTCATTTCTGCCCCGTTTTTGCTCGAGCGGACATGCATTTCGCCCAAGCGAGATTGCCACAGAATCAGAGTTTAGATTCTGGACAATTTTTGCTTAGGCGTGAGGGGCAGCGCTCAAGCGAGGGAGAAGGAGAATTGATACTGGACGATTTTCGCCCAGGCGAGTGGTGCCTCGCCCAAGCGAAAATTGGCCAGAGAGTTCTCAACGTTTCTGGATAAATCTCGCTCAAGCGAGCCTTGGGCCGCTCAAGCGAGATTGACCCTTGATGCTCCTTTCCTTCTTCGCTCAAGCGTCTCGCTTCCTTCGCTCAAGCATTCCTTCGTGTCTCGCTCAAGCGAGATAGGGCTCGCTCAAGCAAGCTGAGCCCTGATGCTCATTCCTTCCTTTCGCTCAGCATCACTCAGCGCCCGCTCAAGCGTGGGTACGCTGGCTCGCTCAAGCGACTTGAGTCACGCTTGAGCGAGTGGCACCTGACACTGCACAAAAACTTTCAATTTAAATGGATTCTGTTCCTATGCATTATTTCCTCCCTTAAACGTTAGTTTGAAGCATTGAGGAGTATATTTCGGTTCTCTAGATTATATAAATTATACCCCATATTTTTATGAAACTACTCCTCTTGAAAAATCAATCAGCCAATGATTAAATAAAATTAAATAATTCTTCCGCTGATTTCTGATTGGAAAATCCTCTTTTAATCTCACCCTCTCATATCTACATATATGGGAGTGGTTCATTATAGGTCCAGGGGTTTGGTTAAAAATACTTCACCACTTTAATTATTTGATTTATTAATATTTTCAAAGACGTGAAAAATTTTCCCCTATTTTAATTAGGGGTTTGGGGCGTCTCAATGGCCCCCATGGGATTTACCTAAAATTTTATTCAAATTTTTAGTGCCATTTACAAATTTGTCTAGGTTTGACATAAGTGAATTCACTTGTTTCTATAGTTTGATGTTTTCATTAGCTTAAGAGTTGCAGTATACTTTAGTATTTTCCAAATTAGTTTTCAAAATAAGATTTTCTTATCTAAGTTTGTGCAACTCTTCAAGGTATATTTTTTCATTTTCTTCTATTTCTTTTTGAATACTTTTGTCAAAACCTTTTTCTTTCAGTTTCAAAATCTGGTTTTCATAATTAGTGGTCATATCAACATGTTTCACTTTCAATTTCTTAAAATTTTTCAATAACATGAAACAATCATTAAGCAAAAGATCATAATTTTGTTTGAGTTCAGCATAGCTTACTTCCTAAGAATTTGAATCACTTGAACTGACTTCTAAATCTGGTTCAGCAGCCATAAGACAGATTTGGGCAGACTCTGTCTCTTCATCAAACTCTCTAGAGCTGGTTCATCATCCCAAGCTGGTTCATCATCCTAAGTGAGCTTGTGGATTCCTCAACTTTGAGAGTTTTAGACTTCTTTCCTGATTCTTCAGACTTCATAGCATTACTTTTGGAGGAGAAAGGCTTGGTGACTTCCTTCTGCTTTAGCTTCATTTCATGTACTCTAAGAGCCCCAAGGAGTTCATCCAAGGCGAAGGTGCTTAGATACTTAGCCTCCTCAAGAGTTGAGAACTTAACATCAAATCTTTCAGGCAAAATTTCAAGAAGCTTAACATTTATGTCTTTAGTGGAAGGTGTTGTCCTAAGAGCTTTAAGCTTATTCAGCAATGTTTGGAATCTTCCAAACATATGGTCCATGGTCTCATGATTTTCTTATTGTACTCTGATTTTCTTAGAGCACAAGTAAGGAGGAATCTGGCTTTGGCATTGATCTTTATTTTCTTTATTTCCAGCATAGACCATTCATCTTCTGATGTAGGCTTTCCATCTTCCTAAGTAGGGACTAGATGATCACCATTGATGATGACTACGTATAGGCCATACTGAGTGGATTTGATGAACATCTTCATTCTGTCCTTCCAATATGGATAATATTCACTAAAGAAGGCTGGTGGTCTATTAATGGAATAACCTTCTGCTATAAGTTGATTATTTTGAGAAGCTGCCATGGATCTTATTAATTTTTACGTGTTAGAGTGATCAACCTAAAAGGAAAAGCTATGATACCAATTGATGGTTCAGAGTCAGACTTAGAAGGGGGGTTGAATAAGTCTTAGACTCTTTTTACGGAATTTAAAACTTTTAAGCGTAAGCAATTAGACTTTTGTAGCATACTTGTTAAGATCAAGGAATAAGAGAATAAACACAAGGAGTTTATACTGGTTCACTTCCAATACAGAAGCAACGTCTAGTCCCTACAAACTAGAAGGATTTTCACTATTGTAAAAACTCCTTTTATAATTTCAACACCAGACCATGCCATAAGTATTCTTGACCTCAGTCACTTATGGCTTAAAAACCCAAGTATTCTTTCAATTAGCCACTCTTGGCTCAATCCCGTGTATTCTTTCAAAAGCCTCTTCAAGCCACAACTGTTTCCTGTAGAAACTAAAGACTTGTAACTGACCAGACTCTTACACAAATACAGGTTTGAAAGATAAATTATGTTTGGTGTTTCTGAGAACTTAGTGTATGAAAAGATACAAGTGATAAACAGATATACTAAGTAAGAAAGCAAAGAGACCAAGATTTGTTAGGTGCAGAACAACAAAGAAAGTCTTTGTTTAAGACTAAGAGAGAAGAGAGCATTGTAAACTGACTGCAAGATGTTCTTCGAATGATTCAAAAGTTCTCTATTTCTCAATTTGAATTTGTTCATATTTATAGATCATTCAAAGTGACCGTTTGATGATCTGGTAAAGAGATATAGCCGTCGCAGATCCGTTGGAGGAGTTTTGGCTGTTGGCAGTACCAGAACTTAAGAAGTGAAGAGAGATCAAGAGTCTGGTGTGAAGGAACAACAGAGCTTTGTATTGAAATGATGTTCCTTGAGCTTATCAACACAAAAGTCCTTCTATAGGCTTACTTTCTTCAACAAACAACATACAGAGCAAAAGAAGTTGACCTTTTGAACATATTCTGACATGTGTAATAACTCACTAAAATATGCAAAATAGCTTCATTGGTTTCTTCCCATATGAACTTTGTCTTTTGCACTATTTTCTCTCCTTTCCTTTTTAGATGATAAGTGTAATTTTCTCTTGATACATACATACTTTAGAGCATCATTAATTTAGACTTGAGCTTTTTGTTGTATGCTTAAGTTATTGAGCAAATACTTGTCTTCTTATCTTCTTTGATGATTGAAGCAACTTTCAAAGAAAAAGATATGTTCTGGAGTGTCTTTGATAAGCTTTTGATATAAAGACAAGAGTAACATCTTTATATATTTGTAAGTCTTGATTTTGAAGTCTGGTCATGTTTTGTATAAAATAAAGCTTGGTAGATTAGACCCTGATGTTGCAACTCAGATTAGACTTATCTTGAATTTTCTATAGTCTCATATAGACTTATGTATTAATATTAGACTTTTTATGATAAGCTCCCCTTTTCATTTATAGCTTATGTGATACAAACTTTTGACCTGAAACACTTAATTTAAAAGGTCAGATAACATATAAGCAAACTTTATTTAATTAATTGCCTTAATGTGTGTTATTAACAAATCTTGGGATAAGAACCATCAATATCAGAGTCTTTATAAAATAGACTTGGTTCTAACAAAGGACTTTGGAGATTTGAAATATTATTTAAAGACCCCAAGATTTGTTAATAACATATATCAAGGCCTTTGATTAAATAAAGTTTGTCAACGTCTTATTTAATCCCTCTATTTGAGTGTTTCAGGTTACAAAAGTCTGTGATGCATATGTTATAATTCAAAGAGGACTCCATCATTTGAAGTCTGCTTTGAGTAATGCAAAATATTTTAAGTCTTTTTTAGACCAAGTCTGTGTAAGACTAAATCAAACTTATCCAAGTTTGTCTCAGCTCAAGTTTGTTATAAGGCAACATTGAAGAGAAAAATTGTCAAGTATACCTGTCCGAGACTTATGACTATTGAGTCACGTTCTTCATTAGATTCGTTCTTCAAACCCAGCAGACACATCTCTCTTATAACTTTAACTATCTAAGCTTTAAGTTATCAGACTCAGACCCCCTTTTGGATAGAGCATTCCTTTGATTCTGATTCAGTCTACTCAAGGATATTTTTAAGATACCCCAGACCTAGTTTTCTTCAAACAAGACTGCTCCTAACCTAAAATGGAAAAAGACAAATTTGTAAACCAAGGCTCGCATTAAGAAAAAATTAAGGAGGCTACTCTGCATAAATTGAAAAGTTAACGAAGACCGGTACTTGAACAGAAAGCTTCAGAAGATCAGCCAAGTCTATATTGTGATAGTCCATGACAAATGAAAGATGACAAAAAAGACTTTCGCACTACAATGCTTGAGGCACTCTATTTTAATGCAATATCTGCATATCCTCAAACCAGACCCTGTGTCTTTATCTCTTATCTCAAGTTTGCATGCTCAAACGACCAATTCTTCTCAATAAAATAGTAAAGGCTATTTGAAATGGCTTATACATAATAAGAGACTTCAGACCTTGAAAAAGAAGAACTCAACGTGAACAAAGCAAATCTATCAAAAACAAAGACTCTCATTCTCAATTCTTACATCTGCTTCTTGTATACTTAGTCTTTGTTTTTCAACTTAATGTATCTGTTCTTAAGTTCAAATCTCTTGTACACTAAGTTATCAAACACAAACACCTCCTAATCATTTCTTGTGTCAAATTCTGGTGTGTTACTAGTCTTAGTTTCTGTGGGAAATAGTTTGGCCTGAAGAGGCTTTAGAAAAAATACTTGGGTTTCGAGCTGGGAGTAATTTGTTGAAAGAATACTTAGGTGTTAAGCTAGAAGTGGCTAAAGTCAACAATACTTGAGGTATGGAAGTATAATTTGTGTAAAAAGACATTTTTACATAGTGAAAAATCCTTTAAGTCTGAAGGTACTAGACGTAACTTCATCGTTTAGAAGTGAACCAGTATAAATTTTCTATGCATTTCTCTCTATCCCTTATCTCTTTAAGTCTAAATCTTTGTTTATTGAAGTCTGCTGCCATTTTTGTTTAAAAAGGATTTATTCCATAAAAAAAGTTACAAACTTATTCAACCTCCCCTTCTAAGTCTATCTCTGAACCATCAATTGGTAATTATAGACAAAATAAGATGTTATAATTATTTCATGAGTAATAAGTTTGATTATGATATTCAAATTAATTATTAATAAATTAATGATTTTGTAGGTTTGTAACCTAAGAAAGAAGAAAAAGTAAAAGCTGAATTCTAGAGTCTGGCATGGGTACGCCAAGATCCAATAGGGGTACGCCTAGGACCATCTGATGCTCTCAAAGTTGAGCATGGACATGATTGAATTGAGCATGGGAACGCCTAAAATAAGGAGAGAAAGTCATACACCTCCGTCAACAGGCGTGGGCATGCCAGAGTCGGTGTTATGACACCTAGTTGATATTTTTCCTTTTGTTTTGCATGTTACCATGGTAAGCATTACCACGCCCATTTCACGTCTATAATTTAACTTTCAGCTATTTGGGTGTAGGAACGTTGGTTCTTCATGTTAGTACGCTCATTGTTTATCCTTTTCCTATGCTTATTATAAATAAGTATCAATTCTAACTTATTTCATATTCTAAATAAAATTCCTCAATTATCTTTCTCTTTCTCTCTCTCTCTCTCTCGCTTCTAACACGTCTCTCTTTTTCACCAGGGAATATTATCCATTATTATTTATCTCTCTTTCTCAACCATGAGTGACTAAATCCCTAAGGGTGAGAAGGAAGAACTTTACACAATGTTTGGGAATTATTAATTTGTGATTGAGATGTAAGGAAATTTGTTAATTGATTGGAATCTTTATTTCCAAATATTATTCTTGGATTGATCATCCAAGGATTGATCAAGGAATTAATTTCTAGATAGAAATCATGTCTTCAATTCTAATATGTGGATTCTAACCTAATTTGATGATGACCTAAGATGTTAAGATCTTTCAATTATGAGCTTGTTATAATCTACACAATTTGACTTGTTAGGCCATGTTCACCTAAAAGATTATAGTTCATAATGTGAAAAATTAAGGATTCTAACGTAAAATATTAGGCTTTATCTAGCTATATGGATTGGCCTTCAATTTTGGATTTAATTGCACTCAATCTAGATTTGTCATGTATCTAAGCAAAGCTGAAAAGGAATTCCTTTCTTAATTTATTCTTTGTATCTTTTCACATTTATTTTATCTTTTACGTTATAAACTCTGAAAATTCATAAGCAAGTCTTTAATTCTTGACAATATGAACTACTCCTTAATTGTTATTCAGATTGAGTCACCCTAAGATTGTGGTACTTAGCCTCAATCCTTGAGGGAATGATACCGAATCTATACTCGGTTAAAGGATTGATCCACTTTGTCATTTGCATATGTCTGAAATACCCACCAAGTTTATGGCGCCATTTCCGGGTATTGTTGATCCCAATATCACCGTTGCTAGGATTATTGATCCCAATATCAATAATCTTTAAAAGGACACTAATCTGAACATTTTCTTTTGTTGTTTTTAGTTAGTTCCTTAATTAATTTCAATTTTAGTTAGTCATTTTTTCAATTAACCTTTGTGTGTTAGTTGTTCGATAAAAAGTGTAGGTGATGACATTATCTTTAGAAAGTATACTTGCTTAATACATCTAGGAAACACAATAATTCTGATATAGTTGTGTATACAAAGGTGCAACCATTATCCAATTTGGAGGATGTGCTTGCTCAATTTATCCAAGCAACACAACCAATGTTCAAAAATACGCTGATACAATTATGAATTCAAAAGAGCAATGTAATTCTGTGATTGCACAACAAGAAGATCCTAAAATTACAAATTGAAATAAGGGGAAACAACAAGCTGCGGTCAAGATGGAGAAAAATCATAAGCAAGTTACTGAAAAAAAGGAAAGTTTTAGGAGGAAAACAAAAATAAAAAAATAATTGTTCAAAGATGCAAGTAAGCCAAGAGAATCTAAGGAACTAAGATATGTACCTTTTCCTTAGAGAGTGAAGTAAAGCAAAGTTCGTGAAGTTAAGATTCTCCAATTACATAACATAAAGTTGAATGTCTGATAGTGGAAGATAACAATGAAACTAAAACACAACCATGTGCTTATTGTACAACTTGTGCTTAAATCTTAGGTGGGCTATCAACTAAGAATTACAAAGTTTCAATGAGCACAAGTCTAGTGGAAAGTAAGGCACTTGTAATTAAAGAACAATGTCATGTTTCACTTTTAATGTTGGTTAAAGAAGCATCAAAGGTACAATTTGAACCATGTTCAGAATTGATGGAAATTGAGGCAAGGGGAGCAACCACCAAGACATAATACTCTTTGTAATTAGATGATAGTCACTTTTTCACGAAAATGGTTCATTTGGCATGATTGTCCACCCATTTGATCCAGGAGGTTATTCAAGAAACACAGGTCTCTCGGACTTGAAACAACAAGATCCGGGAGGCATTAAAGGCACAACGTCAAGCTAATGACGTTAAACAAGCACTTGAGGGAGAAAACCTTTAATTTTTCATTGTACATAAGCAAGAAAGAAGAAAAGCAAAAAAATGAAAAAAATGAAAAAAAAAATGAAAAACAAGAAGAAATTCAACTAATGTTGCACGTTACCACGTAAGTTGTGGGTGTTACCACACTCCACACTTGATTCTATAGATTTGTTCCAAACTGAAGTGCATGTTGGCACGCCATTTCCTAGCGTTGGTATGCCCAAAGTATATTGATGAATCTTACTTCTCTGCTAACCAGCGCTACCATGCCACCTCTTGATATTGGTGTTATCCAAGGCCTCGATACTCAAGAGGGGGGGTGAATTGAGTATTTCAAATTTTTGTGCGAATCTCTTTCAAAATAGTTCTTAGTACACAAATGATGCAATATAAAAGATGTAATAATTATGAAGCACATATCATACTAAAATATTTTGAGTTGAAGAGACAATATTCAAGAATTGATTTTGATAAACAAGGCAAGTTATTAGTTTAGGCAATTCTTGAAATACTTGGCATGCAATAATTAATTCCAATATAAATTTAACTTAACCAATTTCTAACAAATTAATTAAGCATAATTAATTTACCAAGTTATTAACAATAATATTCTACTCAATTATACAATAATTAAACCTAACAATATTTAAGTCAATTAATTCAAGGATTTAATTTAAGCAATTTTAACATACCAATTTCTTATAAATATTTTAGCATGCAATTTAAATTCACAATAATAAAGGAGTTTAAGGGAAGAGAGAATTTGCAAACCGATGTAACGAGTTCCACAACCCCGGTGTACGTCTCGCCTTCAAGCAACCCACTTAAAGGATTTCCACTATTGAAGTTTAGAGCTACAAGCTATGAGCAATTGCAGCTTCCTAGTGTCCCACACTCAAGAACTCAATCCTCACTAGCACAAGGGCACCCCACCCAATCTCTCAAACTCTCAATACTTAAAGGTTGAACCCCAACCTTTGTGACCACTCAACCTAGAGTGAATACCTTGGTGTTTTTGGTGTTTGGTTTACAAGAATTTTTCTCTCTCACTAGAGTAGATATACAACTTCAAGCTCTCATAAAATAATAATAACTCTCACAGAAAGGATATAAAAGTTTAAGCTCACTCAAAATATTTTCTCTCTAACTCTTAACTAACTATTAAAAAGGAATTTTCAAATTAAGGACCAAGAGAGAAATGCAACGTTAAAGTGGAGGGAGAAGAAACAGAGGAAATTGCTTCTCTATTTTGGGATGAATTGAAAGCTTCTCTTCCTCTTCTATTTATAGCCTCTAGGAGTATGGCATTGGCAATTTAAAATTGTCTTGACATTGCAAATGGAGCATGGCTTGGCAAGTTAATTAATTCCTTCGATGCGGTGGAGTATGGAGCATGGAGCGAGTACTTGCTTAGTGGAATGTTATGGTCACTATTAATACGATGCAAGGCTGTCTCTACATGAATTGATTCATCTTTCACTTGAATAGATTCCCAGCGTTATTTTTGGGCTTCTGACAGCGTGTGAATCAATTCCTCAAGGTTGTGAATTGATTCCTCTGTGACTCCATCAGGCATGAATCGATTCCTCTTCATATTGAATCGATTCCTTTGCTTTTTAAACTGATTCCCTGGGCCAAATCACGTATGAATTGATTCCCTTTTGGTTTGAATCGATTCCTACTTTCATTTTTCAAGTTCCTAGACCATAACAACGTGTGAATCGATTCCCCATGGTGTTCTTTGTGCCATGAATCGATTCATCTCATTAAAATTGCAATTTCCAGCCTCTGTCATCGTGTGAATCGATTCGTTTCACTATGCCTTGCATAATGAATTGATTCATGCACCTGTTGCATGAATTTTGTGCTTTGTTTCACCCCTTTTTGATATTTGATCAATCATGGTTCCATTCCTTTGATCCTTAGGCACTTTGATGATTATTTTTCCCTATTTTAAATCTCTATAACTGCCTTGAATCATTTCATTGGAATTCATCAATTTTCCATCATCAAACATAATTAGTTTGTCCTGATAGTTTATGTTTGATCTTGATTCTTCATTTGTTATGTCATTGTCAAAACCTACATCAACATATAAATACATTCTCCCCCTTTTTTATGATGACAATAAATGTTCATCTCTCGTGGTGTTAGTCTCATAACAGTTCAAATTCATGGTATAAACAACTCCCCCTTACAAGTACAATTTGATACCACTTGTTATACATATAATATCATGCAAGATAATATCTCCCCCTTAATCATGCAATAGATACCACAAAATAGTTCATCCAATTTTCAGAGCATTCGTGATGCAATAGATACCACAGAATAGTTCATCCAATTTTTAACAACATGTTATTCTATCATATTCTTTCATATTCTTCTTCCTTTTTCTAATGGCAACATGATATCTCTCCCCCTTTGGCATCATCAAAAATAAAACAATAATCATAGTAGTTCTCTCCTTTTTTGGCATATATGACATTCGATTCTTTTTACTAATCCATCCACTAATCTCTCCCCCTTTGGCATTATCAAAAAAAGATCAGTATCTTAGTTATAATCTATGCCATCAACATATAAACTCATTTATTCAAATAAGAGAGATTTAGAGCCAGTATTTCATAAAAAGTAGTAGAATTCAAATCAAAGCTCACGACATGATCAAGGATATATACCATTTTATTGCATACCACATGTTAAATTCTAGAGTCAATAATCAACCACATAATTCATTCATCAAGTAAGCAGAAAGTTGATTGCTAACTCATTTTCAATCATGTAATTAGTATGGTAAGCGTCACATGATTCTTTCCAATTAAGCACACATATCATTTCAAATAAGCACATAATTTTCTCCCTTTTTGGCATTATCAAATGCACAAGAATATTTTTCCAAGTAAGCATATAGGAGAGTAGAAACAAAATTATAAGCATAAGTGCTATAAACATAATCACAGAGAGGTGAAATCAAGGATAATTATTTATGTGTATTCTCCCCCTTACTACTGTAATTGATCTCACTTGTAAAAATATACCACTTATTAATGTGTGAAACCAATTTGATCAAGTCTGATACCACTTGTAGGTCAATTTAATCAAGTTTGATACCATTTGTTTACTTTTTTATCACATGATCTCCTCCTTTTAATAGATACCACCTGTTGAACAATAGATATCGCAATACGAATAGATACCACTCAAAAGTTAGATACCACTTGCATATAAAATTCACTTGTTAATTTTTAAGTTATAATGATGCATTTATAGGTATCAGAGCAGTAATAAAGATTTTTTTAAAAAAATTGTATACTTATGTCTGAGTATCAGAGCAAGGATGAAGTGATATATATAACTTGTTTTTCTTTTATGCCTTAAGTCTAATCAAACACTTACATAGAGCACATATGGCATTTATCAAAGATATATGATTATATGAGAGAAAGCATTTTGCATAGATAATTGGCAACACATAGAGATAAGTCACAGAAGCATGTCATGGCCGTCGTGTGTAATGCAAGTCATGCACTCATTGTAATTAATTTGCCAAAACATATATATGATGTCATACCACTTGTTATCTTGATGCTATGTATGAAACCACTTAATGGATTTTCCAATTTAAGCTCTTGATGTCAATTATTAACATTTAAGCAATTTAGCATAAGATTTTTAGCATTCAAGCATACATCATTCTTTATACTTTTGTTCAATAATTCTTTTCAAACTCAATGATGCAATATTTTTCAAATTTCTTTTCACAATCAAGATCATGCATCATTAAACATATAGCGCAAATAAGAATTATAATGTCAATCAAGATATATACTAATTGCTCAAGCATGGTGTATTAGGGAAGATCATGTCATGCATTATCACATATCATGCATTGTTTCTTATCATTTCATGCATTGTCTCTTAATATACCATGATGCATAGATATTTAACATTAATCTCTTTTGTTCATGCCTATGTCGTTACTAGGAAATCACTTGTTATAACATACATAGAGCATACATACTTTCTTTTAGGCATTATAAAAAAACAACATATAATTGCATAGAAACATTTTGCCTAAGATAGACAGCTTTGTAGATCATAGAAATAAGTTATAGAGGCATAACATAGTCCTAACTTAAAGCAACTATAAAATTTGTCATAATCAATTTGTCATAACATTTTCTTGATATGAAGTTTAATGCCTACTTGTTATGATAATATACTCTCTTGTTAGGAAAATTATATGACATATCACTTGTTAAAACAAATTATGCATAAATTATTAGAGCATAGATACCACTTATACACAATATATGTATTTATCATCAAAGCATAGTGGCAAGTATATAATCAAGATTATGTCCCTATGATTTCTCCCTCTTACTGATTCAAATTATATCTCTTGTTCAATAATCGATACATCATAAAGAATTCATTTTTAATCAAAAATTCATGCATCATTAAGAATTCATACATCATTAAGAGTTCATGCATCATTTAAGACTTTGAATCCAAGCATCAAGATTTAACATTTCAATATTTTGATGTTTCAATCCTTCCTAACACACATGGATATACACATCTCAAGTTTTTCACAGAATCAAACATGTTATCCAAGCAATCATTCATCAAACTTAACACTAATCATTTAAATCATCAATCATCAAAATCAAAATCATAAGGATATACACATACATCATTGGTTATAAAATTTCAATGAATTAAAGTTATTCATTTATCTATCTTAAAACTTTACACCTTTCATGCTCAAACTCAAATATCACATATCAGATCAAAGTTAGATCTTCACACATCAAAATTCATTATGAACAAGTATGGAATT
This sequence comes from Clitoria ternatea, assembly GCA_037962975.1. Taxonomy (NCBI): domain Eukaryota; kingdom Viridiplantae; phylum Streptophyta; class Magnoliopsida; order Fabales; family Fabaceae; genus Clitoria; species Clitoria ternatea. The sequence goes on from CM075669.1 coordinate 194,880,823, forward strand.
TGGCTTTATAAAATTATTTAGATATTTCTAGAAATTCTCAATAAACTATCAGCCAAGTGCATAGATGTTTTAACATAATTAAGCATACAAACACATAGCCAACATGATATTTGATCTACTAGAGTAGGGATTCGATCATACCTTGGAATTTTACAATTCTTACATCCTTATCTTTCTCATTCTTTGTTCTTTGGAGTGAAGATTGTGAATCTTGATTCTTTGGTCATTCGTCAATAAGAAATTGCCAATTTAAAGTATGCCTACAAAATTTAAAGTTTTATGGTACCCTTTGAGAGTTGGGTCCTTTCTTGTTAGTTTAGGATTTCAAAGTTGTTTTTGGAATCCATACCTTTCTTATGCACTTTTGATGAGATTTCTTTATAAAGCAATTAGAAGATATATGACCATATATTCCACAATAGAAACATGTTGCATCCGAAGAATAAGTCACTTTAAAATTATAATGGTTCCTATTATGTTCTATGTGCTTCCTTTTAAAACAATTAGACATTGAGTTCCCTTTTCTTCCATGGTTTGTACATCTTAGAGTGGATTTAGGTTTTTCCTTGTAGAGTGCAAGGGGGTTCTTGTAATGATCTATTATTCTTCTACCAAGTGTATGCTTTTGATTTTCAAGAGGTGCACTTAGATATGTTTAACTATTAGTGAGCTTTCTAAGTGCTTCTTTTAGTCTTTCGTTTTCCTTTTCAAGAAGCATACATTTATCAATAAGCATATAATCCTTATATCCATTACATAGGAGTGACATTTAAAGTTATTAATTCATCATTTTGAACTCTAAGATTTTTCTTTTCTATGTGAACATTATGCAATTCATTTTCAAGTTTCAAAATGGTTTGTTTTGAGCATGCATATCTCTTTGATAATAAAATGAATTTTTCATGCAATTCATCAAAAGCTTCTAACAACTCATCTTTATCAATTTCACTTTCATCATCACTAGATTCATTTAGAGAACTTACCTCATCATCTTTGGAGTGCTTTGTCATAAGGCAGAGGTTGGTAAATTCTTCTTTCGATTCCATGGTCTCTTCTTCCTGACTTATTTTGAATCCTTCATTTTTACTAGAAAGAGTACTAATTCTTGCATCTTGATCATCATTAGTATTTCCATAGATTGTTTCAAGAGTTTCCCATATTTCTTTAGCATTGTTACAAGTAATAACTCTAGAAACATCATTAGGTTCTAATGCTAATGTGATAAGAATTTTAGCTCTTAGATTAAATTGTACCTTTCTTTCTTCTTCCTTAGTCCATAAGTTTATGGGCTTCATACATTCTATTTTATCAACCATGTATTTAGGAATGAAAGGACCAAATTGAATAGCATTCCATACCTTCAGGTCATAGGATTGGACAAAGATTTTCATCCTTTCTTTCCAAATAGCATAGTCTTTGCCATTGAAGATTGGAGGTCTATTTATTGTACCATTTTGCGAAAATGCATCATAAGAAGTAGAGGCCATCTTGATCTCCTACAGCTATTAAGCCTTGTGGCAAGAGTCAAGCTCTGATACCAATTGATAGCCAAGGCCTCGATACTCAAGAAGGGGGTGAATTGAGTATTTCAAATTTTTGCATGAATCTCTTTCAAAACAGTTCTTAGTACACAAATGATGCAATATAAAAGATGTAATAATTATGAAGCACATATCATACTAAAATATTTTGAGTTGAAGAGACAATATTCAAGAATTGATTTTGATAAACAAGGCAAGTTATTAGTTTAGGCAATTCTTGAAATACTTGGCATGCAATAATTAATTCCAATATAAATTTAACTTAACCAATTTCTAACAAATTAATTAAGCATAATTAATTTACCAAGTTATTAACAATAATATTCTACTCAATTATACAATAATTAAACCTAACAATATTTAAGTCAATTAATTCAAGGATTTAATTTAAGCAATTTTAACATACCAATTTCTTATAAATATTTTAGCATGCAATTTAAATTCACAATAATAAAGGAGTTTAAGGGAAGAGAGAATTTGCAAACCGATGTAACGAGTTCCATAACCCCGGTGTACGTCTCGCCTTCAAGCAACTCACTTAAAGGATTTCTACTATTGAAGTTTAGAGATACAAGCTATGAGCAATTGCAGCTTCCTAGTGTCCCACACTCAAGAACTCAATCCTCACTAGCACAAGGGCACCCCACCCAATCTCTCAAACTCTTAATACTTAAAGGTTGAACCACAACCTTTGTGACCACTCAACCTAGAGTGAATACCTTGGTGTTTTTGGTGTTTGGTTTACAAGAATTTCTCTCTCTCTCACTAGAGTAGATATACAACTTCAAGCTTTCATCAAATAATAATAACTCTCACAGAGAGGTTATACAAATTTAAGCTCACTCAAAATATTTTCTCTCTAACTTTTAACTAAGTATTAAAGAGGAATTTGCAAATTAAGGACCAAGAGAGAAATGCAACGTTAAAGAGGAGGAAGAAGAAACAAAGGAAATTGCTTCTCTGTTTTGGGACGAATTGAAAGCTTCTCTTCATCTTCTATTTATAGCCTCTAGGAGTATGGCGTTAGAAATTTAAAATTGTCTCGACGTTGCAAATGGAGCATGGCTTGGCAAGTTAATTAATTCCTTCGATGTAGTGGAGTATGGAGCATGGAGGGAGTGCCTGCTTAGTGGAATATTATGGTCACTGTTAATGCGATGAAAGGTTGTCTCTACATGAATTGATTCATCTTTCACTTGAATAGATTCCTAACATTATTTTTGGGCTTCTGACAGCGTGTGAATCGATTCCTCAAGGCTGTGAATCGATTCCTCTGTGACTCCATCAGGCATGAATCGATTCCTCTCCATATTGAATTGATTCCTTCACTTTTTAAACTGATTCCCTGGGCCAAATCACATATGAATCGATTCCCTTTTGGTTTGAATCGATTCCCACTTTTATTTTTCAAGTTCCTGGACCATAACAACATATGATTCGATTCCCCATGGTGTTCTTTGTGCCATGAATCGATTCATCTCATTAAAATTGCAATTTCCAGCCTCTGTCATCATGTGAATTGATTCATTTCACTATGCCTTGCATAATGAATCGATTCATGCACCTGTTGCATGAATTTTGTTCTTTGTTTCACCCCTTTTTGATATGTGATCAATCATGGTTCCATTCCTTTGATCCTTAGGCACTTTGATGATTATTTTTCCCTGTTTTAAATCTCTATAACTGCCTTGAATCATTTCATTGGAATTCATCAATTTTCCATCATCAAACATAATTAATTTGTCTGTGATAGTTTATGTTTGATCTTGATTCTTCATTTGTTGTGTCATTATCAAAACGTACATCAACATTTAAATACAATTGGCACACTGATCATCTGATGCTAAAATCTTGACAAACACAAATTTATGTGTTACCATGCCAATCTAGTAGGGCATTAGAACGCCCACACAAGTGGGCTTGAATGAAGAGTTCTACTACCCAATGTGGCTACACCACTTCTAGCGTTGGAACACGTGGGTGGATGAAAATTGTTGACATGCGCGTGTGACCACACCACTATAGGCGTTGGCACGCTAGCAACCTTAGGCACACTCTACACCAACTATACTATTACACTCACTCACCATGCCCAAATTCTATTTTCACCACCTTTCACCTTCTATTCTCTTATCCTAAATTCAATCTTCTTCATTTACCTTCACCTTCCACCATAGAAAAAAATACCAAAACAAAAAAATTATTCCTTATAATCCATTATATAAATACTGAAATGGTATGGACCAGGGTAAAGAATCTAGTATGGGGACCAGTCTTGAACTTGGGCTTAAATGTTGTTTGTATTACACCGGTCCAGTAGGGATCCAGTATTATACCTTCTATTCCAGTGGGGAGATAGAAGTCTTGGAGTGCTTCTTGAGAAATTTCACTAGTTCTACGCTTTGTGGGACGAAGGAGGGTATAACCTGCAAAGACACTTTAACACTCAAGTTAGTGGAATATTCAGAGAGAATACCAGAGCTTGAGCATAAGTTATAGCCAAGAATATTCTACCTTTTCCTTGTCGATTTATGGGTATTTATATCAAAAAGTAGTGGAAAAGTCATTTTACCCTGGGAAACATTTTGTACATAATGTCAGTATGACTCTGATTTTTGTAGAAAAGCTGATACACGATGCGGACGACCTTAACGGTCGTACCTTCCTTTCTGTCATTTTGCAAGTTACTTTCCGGCATGCGGTTATACAAGTTAGCTCTGATCTACCGATATCGAGAGAATGACTCATACTAGTGTTAGATTATGGGTCCCATACACGATGCCAGTGTAGAATCACATCTTTAAGTGAGATGTTGGTCGTTCATGGCGTTTATGGATGCAAATTACCATTTTTCGCATAGGCCGTATAGAGACTAGATCAAATACCATTCGTGTCACATTACACACACTTAACTTCAACATCAACTAACTCAAGCTCTTCACACCATCCAACATTTTAAGGAGTTTTCTTTAACTCATATTTTCCTTTGCATTCACTTGAATAGTTGATACCATTGTGAGTATGCATGTGAATAATTGGATGAATTGCTAATTACTTGATTTTTTTTCTTGATCTCTATTGAGCATGATGATTTATCTGAATTAGAACATGTATATTTCCTAAGATTTCATGATGGTTTAAATCTTTCTTGCACATACTTAGGTTGATAGCTGAATCATTAATGCTTAACCTTGATTGAGAATTCTGATGGTGGTTACATGTCTGAGTTTAGGAATATGTGATTTCTTAACCAAGTGTGAGCTTTTGAGTCTTAATTGTTTCCATGTGTGTACTCACTAGTTAGTTCTTGTTACCGAACTTACTTTAATTTTTGTAACTAATCTTCTTGTGTACATTGCATGGAAATGATACAGGCAATATTTATGAATAACCAAGGCCAAAATAAGTTTACCTTGACATCACCTTTGAACCATGTTTAAGCCTTGAAGCCCTATTGTGAATAACCTAACATGACATTACAAACTTAAAAATCCTAGAAAAACAAAAAAATACACCTTTTGTATATGTGTTAAAGGCTTGCATTTGTCAGCTAGAATTTGTTGAAGAAAATGGTTTTCTCAGGGATAAGTTTGGGGATGGAAGTGTGTCCCCATACTTAGCAAAAACATGAGGAGAGACACAAAAAAAGAAAGGTGTTGGAAAAAAATAAAAAAAGAATGTCCAAATGACAAGAAATAAATTAAGTAAAGCTCAAAGAAAAGAGAAAAAGAAAGAAGGATAGCATAAAAGAAAAGAAAGGTTAGAAAAATAAAAAAAAGAGAAATTTTTGAACAAATAAAAATGAATGTGTTTTAGTGAAGTGTACATGTTGACAACACATATGTATACTTACACCTTTCACTAAACTATAAAAACCAAGAAAAATAACAGCTTAGCCTCATTACAACCCTAAAAAACCTTGTTATCTATGTGTGTATGCAAGTAGGGTTGGTAAACTGATAATAATTACAAGTCTGTGATAACAGTGCTATTTAGTTAAGATTGAGTGATTAAATTAAGCCTAAACATAGAGAAATTAAGAGTTAAACACAATTTGAGATAAGTACGATTATCTCATTCTTAAAGGAAAGCATTGCATCAACGTTCAAGGATTTAATTAAGAGATTAAGCAATGATTTATTTGGATGCCTAATTTTTGAAGTAAAGTATTCATAACATTATATGTTCTAAGGAGGCATATTTGTTTTTAATGTGTGGAACGGTTCTTGTTTATTTGAGAACAAACAAAGATTCAAGTTTGAGGATTGATAAGTCTCTAAAGAGACTAATTTTATAAGCATGATTTAGGTCATTTTGTGATTATCTATTAAGTATTTAAGTTAATTTGTAATTATGGATAAAATAATATCTTGTAATTATTTCATGAGTAATAAATTTATTTATGATATTTAAATTAATTATTAATAAATTGATGATTTTGTAAGAAAATAACTTGAGAAAGAAGAAAGAGAAGAAGAAAGAAATAAAAACTGAATTCTGGAGTCTGGCGTAGGCATGCCAATATCCAACACAGGCATGCCTAAGACTACTTGATGCTCTCGAAGTTGAGCATGGTCATGCCAAAATTAAGCGTAGGCATGCCCAAACAAGGAAAGGAAGTTTCGCACCTCTGTCAATAGGCATGGGCATGCTCGAGGCCAGCATTACAACACCTAATTGGTATTTTTTTTCCTTCTGCTATGTGTGTTACCATGTTAGTGGTGGGCATTACCACATCCATTTTGCACTTGTTATTTAATTTTTAGTTATTTGGGTGTAGCAATGCTGGTTCTCCATGTTAGCACACCCATTATTTATCATTTTCCTATAAATAGGTGTGTTTATTATAAATAGGTATCAATTCCATCACTTGTATCATAATTTTATATTCTAAATGAAATTTCCGAATTCCCTTTCTTTTTCTTCTCTTACTTCTCTTTTCTTTCACCATGGAATATTCGTCCATTGTTGTTCATCTCTCTTCATCAACCATGAGTGGCTAGATCCGTAAGGTTGACAAGGAAGAACTCTAGGAAATGCTTGGGAATTATTGTTTTGTGATTAAGATACTTGAAGATTCATCAATTGATTGAGATCTTTGTTTCCTGATGATGTTCTTAGCCTGATCATCCAAAGATTGATTAAGGAATTGGTTTCTAGAAAAAAAATCACAATCTCATATTCTGATATGTAAATTCTAACCTAATTTGGTGGTGACCTAAAAGGTTAGGCTCTTCTAATTATGAGGTTGTTATAATATGTGCAATTCAATTTGTTAGGTCATGTTCACCTAAGAAATTAGGGTTCATAATGTGACAAATTATAAATTGACTTTCAATTGTAGATTTAATTGCACCAAATCTAAATTTGACATGTAACCGAGCAAGCAAAAGATGAATTCCTCTCTTAACCTACTATTTGTATCTTTTTCACCTTCATTTTATCTTTTGCGTTATAAACCCTTAAAATTCATAATGAAGTATTTAATTATTGACAATATGAATCACTTCTTAATTATTGTTTAGATAGTCACCCTAAGATTGTGATACTTAGCTTTAATCCCTATGAGAATGATATCGAATCTATATTCGATTAAACAATTGGCGCATTTGTCATTTCTCTAAAATATCATATCACCATCCAAACCATGTCTAAGTCATCAAAAATAATTATTTTTATTATAAATAAATATAATTATTATACTTATATTTAAAGTATCTTCACAGACCAGAACTACGAGATCGCCCCTTTCATTCTAGGGTGACAGCGGGATCATACTATTCGAGCCTTTTTTTTCATGCTTTTCCCGGGGGTTTGGAGAAAATTGCAATCAATAAGATTTTCCTAATCTTTCCTTCCCGAAAGGAAGAACGTGAAATTCTTTTTTTTTTCCACAGGGACCAAAAGATTGGATCTAGCCATAAAAAAAACTAGAATGCTTGGCTGATAAATAATTCACTTCTTGGTCTTCGACCACCTCAATCACTACGAACGCCCCCAATCAGTGCAATGAGATGTGTCTACTTATAAATAATACATTCATTGTAGTTTGAATTTGGAAATGCGGTTAACAAAACTCATTAATTGAAGCCTGTTAAAGAATGTAAAAACTGTTAAACCTTTCATCTGTGTACACTGGGAAACAATCTGGGAAAAATTTCACATAAGAGTAGTATGTTAAATGTCTGGGGTAAAGATTGAGGGGAGAAAATAAAGAAAGAGATAGATAATATTATATAAACAGAAGAGAAAAATAGAAATTAAAAAGTTGTTTCAAATAGTATCTGAAGTAATTGGTATATAAATACAACTATTACAGTGGAATAAATTGTCCAGTGACTAAGGAACACTGTTCCTTCTTCCGGCAGACTGCAATGACATTGTAAAAGCAAATCGCTAGTTTAACTACGGACACAACGATGTGGAATTTCTATATGCATTTTCCTACTGCACATTTTTAAACAAACCTCTTTCCAGAACCCAATCTTCAATCATTGCTTGAGAATTCAAAGCCTCGTCAGCAGGCAAAAGATGCCCAGCTCCCAAAACAACAACATTAGTTAGTGACTTCCAATTTTGAACATAACCAGCAAGCTCACCATTGACCTTCCAAATCTTCCTTTCAGCATTCAGAAACTCCACAATCCCTTCCCATTTCATTGTCTTCACCCAACCCTCTACTTGTACCACACCATCCTGCAAATCATACTGACCTTGGTATAACAACACCCTTGTCCTCCTTACCAAATGCTCCACCATGTATTTCACACTTTTCATTATATCAGCATGTAATGCAGCCTTAACAACGTCACTACACAGTTCATACACAAATGACTCATTCACCCCCAAGGCCTTCTTTGCCTCGGCAATGTTCAAGAGCTGCTCAACCAAATCATCTTGATAAGGAGCTTTCTTTGTATAATCAAACAGAGTAACCAACCCTGTCATGCTTCTCAACCTTCCCAATACTCTTCTTCTCGCATCGGTTGCTTCACTCCAATTTCCGATTTGGGCCAATCTAACAGCTTCCAATTGAGCTTTCTCCAACTCAATTTTTTGCCTTTCATTGATCAATCCAACGTAGTAAGCGTTCGCAGCATGAGTAACCACTTGGTTTACAGGGTCAGTTAACCCATCACCAATTGCAACACCAGCCAAATTGACTCTTTCAGGAACCTGTAACTTTGTATTTTGCTCCAATATATAATACCCAATTGCAGGTACATACTTCCCAGCATAGCTTTCCCCTGTGATGTAAATAGGGCGATGCTTGAAAACAGGATCAAGTAGAACAAACCTGGTAATAGCAGCAAAGAGGTGTTTGGCAACAGCGTTTTGATCGGTTGGAATTTCTTGTGTGGTTGAGGCAACACTGAAGCCGGTTCCAATGGGGCTATCTAGAAAAAGAAGACCAAAAAGTCTATTCCAGGGAGCAGGGTTCGGTTGAAGCGTAAGGGAATTGGTGACACGCCAGGGCCCAAGCTCGTAAAAATTGCCAATCATGGAGGAGCAACCAGGGCCACCTTGAAGCCAGATGAGAAGTGGGGTTTGTGAGAGAGGTAAAGTAGAGTTCTGGGCTTCATAGAAAGCGTAGAAAATGGCAGAAGTGGAATTGGGACTAACAGGGAGGTACCCAGATTTGGTGGGGAGGGCTTCTTTGGGGAATATGTTATTATTGGTTGATTTTAAAGCTGAGGAGACCGTGAAAGTGGTTTGAAAGAAGCAGAAGCAGAAGCAGAGTAAGAAGACAAGGGTGTTGATATGGGTGGTTGACTCCATGTATTGGTCTATGATGATAGATAGCGGTGTGAAAATTTATTTTAGGATTTATTGTTTGGTTAAATACATCTATTCATCTTTATTTTGTGTCTTTAGTTTTAAGTTGGTCCTCTGTATTTTGTTCTTTAGTTTTAAATTGGCCCTTTTTATATTTTTAGTTTTAAGCTCGTACCTTATCTTTTTTAAAAAAATTAATTTGGTCATTTCGTTAATTTTGGACAACACCATTAATGACGTGACAAACGTAAGACACTTAACAAAATTTGATTGGTTAGTAAATTAACTTAGAAATTAAAAACTTTAGCATGGGTAGATGTTCTCAACCCATGACGAAGGAAAAGCCCAAAAGAGTTTCTACTAAACCAAACATAATTGTTGTATGTATGGTAATACTTAAATATCTATCTAACATTTAATACATTTATAGATATTTAATATATTTATAAATATTTAATATATTATAATATAATTATATAATTTTTAATATATTTCTCATAAATATATTTAAAATATTAAATATGATATATATTATTAATATGTATTTTATATATTGATTTAGGTTTTGATAATGATACAACAAATAAAGATATATTTATGGACAAATTAAAGGACGTTGTGCAAAGCGATTAATTAGAAGCGAATCATGAAGTTCAAGCAAAAACAGATCAAGAATTCAAGAGTTAAATGCATAAGGATTAATGAACATCAAGGACATATGTTAAAGGATTTTAAAGAGGCTTAAATCAAGTGAAAAATGATCAACAAAATGCCCAAGGAACAAAGGAACCAAGGTATATGCAAAAGGATCTCAAAAAGAATGAAAAAATGCACAAAAAGTGGAAAATCAGGTGGATGAATCGATTCATCGCCCACCTAAATCGATTCACACGAAGACAAAAGCCCTGGAAGTGATTTTTTGAGTAATGAATCGATTCACCCTTGGCCTGAATCGATTCATACGTCTGGGCAAGTGCAAAAATCAATGAATTCCATGTTGAATCGATTCATTGGGTCTGGAAGAGTAAAAAATAATGCATGAATCAATTCATTTGCCTCCTGAATCTATTCATTTGCCTTTGGAAAGTGAAAATACACTAAATGAATCTATTCATTTGGGAAATAAATCAATTCATTTAGTTGAAATGGGTTCTGGAAATTCAAATTGAAGCCTCGAAAGATCAAATGCCAATATTTCTGAAACACTCTGCACCTTCCATGTTGCACCATGCTTGGTCTAATTAATTAAAGCCAAATGTCCCATAATCCTTGAGTGGAAACAGCAGCAGAAACACACCAGGAACAACTCTATAGTCTTTGACTCAAACTCCATGCTCCACTATCATAAATTGGAATTAAATACTTGTTCCGCCATGCAATGTCCAAGACTGCTCCCAACAGAAACTGAGAGATGCTTGACTCCACTGTGACACTCCATGCTCCACTATGTCATGTTGGAATTTTTAAAAGCCAAGGCCATGCCTCCTGAAGCCTATAAATAGAAGAGGAAATGGAAGAAGCAACACACACACAAATAGCAAGCATTTCTTCTCTGCATTTTCCTTCTTCTCTCACGCTGCTCTTTTTCTTTTAAGCCTAATAAGCTCTCTGTTCCTATTCTTTGGCAAATTATTTTAAGAGTGAATTTTGTGAGCAAAATTATTTTAAGAGCTAAACTTGCACATTATTTCTTAAGAGAGAAAAATAATTTTTTGAGGGCTAAAATTTGCATATCCTCTCTTTGAGAGTTATCATTTTGTGAAAGCTTTAACTTGTATATCCTCTCTATTGGAGAGTTATCCTTGTACACTTAAACACCAAAAATCTTAGAAGTTTGGGTTGAGGTTCAACCTTGTAAAATTGTGAGATTGAGAGATTGGGTTTAGGGTTTAGGGTTTGGGGTACCCTTGTACTTGTGAGAATTAGGTTCTTGAGTGTGGGACACTAGGAAGCCGCAATTGCTCAAAGTTGTATCTCTAATCTCCAATAGTGGAAATCCTCCAAGTGGGTTGCTTGGAGGCGAGACGTACACCGGTGTGGTGGAACTCGTATATATCGAGGTTTACAAATCTCTCTTCCCTAAACTCATTTAATTTACGCACTTAACTTGATTGCTTAATTTATTGTGTTCATAATTTGATTAATTAACTACTTCATTATTGCTAATTAATTTGGTTGTTAAAATTAAGTGCATATTCTATTGAGTTGTAAATTATTTAGATTAACCTTGTTGAAATTATTTTAAGTAATATTCTTGAATTAATTTGAAATCTTTCTAAGTACCAAAAACAGTGTTGTAATTAATTTGATATTGTTTCTTGAATATTACTTTAACTCTTAAGTGAATTTATTTGCCATATA